>JAKELP010000043.1:0-10000000 GCA_029929735.1 Mimosa pudica | reverse complement strand
CTATTGGTCATCTGCTAGGTGCTTCCGGAGCTGTTGAAGCAATTTTTTCAGTTTTGGCTATACACCATGTAAGTTTTCTAGACAGTATTTCTTGTGCACTTTATAAAGCCCATTGTTGTATGCTTAATATACTAGAGTGATTCCGATTATGTATCATTGCAGGGGATTGCTCCGTTAACTCTTAATCTAACTAACCCTGATCCTGTATTCAACAACAATTTCATGCCTTTAGCTTCTTCAAAGGAGATGCCAATAAGAGTAGCTATGTCGAATTCGTTTGGTTTTGGAGGAACAAATGCAGCGCTCCTTTTTGCATCTGTTAAAGACAACTGATTGTTTTGGACAGGTTAATGACCTCTTGGGTAGCATCTCCCCCACACTTGTGTTCCAGTTTCATTCAAATATTTCTATTTTATGTGCCCATATATAATTATAGAGATGCAACATTTTATTAAGTATCATGGTCCATAGTTAACTGTATCTTTGTTGGTTGGCTTAACAAATTTGCAACCAATATGTGGATTAGTAGGAATCACTTACAGTGCTCATCAAAATGATAGGTAAAAGGTGCTCGACATGAAATGCACAGTTTAACTAAATCAAATTACATCCTAGCCATCCAACTGAATTGATCTCCACTCTTGTTTATAGCTTTTTTTTTAAAAAAAAAATACCAGCAAAGATTTCATGAAGAGTTCTTCTTTATATGTGTGTGTGTAATAAACATGATTAAGGGAAAAAAATTAAAAGGCTATAAAAGCAAAATTATGATAAATTTGATTGATCCTGAACTCTGAGAAGGCATAGTCATGATAGAGAGTTAGAGCATTTATTTGGAGGAAAATGAGAAGCAGCATCGAAGGAGTGGTTGAATCTGAACGAAGTTGCTGCTCTTCTCTCTGCTTCAAGGTATTGACTAAGAGAAGGACCATCCTTCACAGTCACTGCATCTGTTGTTTGCCTTGAACACAAGGAGAGCAGCCATGGTTTCATCCTGTAACTCTTCTTATTGTCCTTTGTGGGGTCCACCACTGTTCTTTCCCTGGTAGATCTATGTGGGAGTTCCAAAAGTCTAGAATCGGCAATGAGGGTTCCAAGTGTGGTGGTTTTTACATGGAATAGTGATTCTGGAGACTACAAGACACAAGACAGATAGTATAGTATATGAAACAAGGCTGAAAAAATACAACAACTTGTTGACCATATCCCAAGCATTGTTGAACAAGTAAAGGATGATTTTTTTACTTCTTCTGGAAAATAATTATAATTTGAATGGTCAAGATATTGCTATGATCAAACTTAGAAATGCCTATACCAAGAGTAACTAGTATGAAGGCAACTGAAAGAATACATTCATAATAATAAAGAGAAGATGAATTGGTTCCACTTCATTATAAGCTCATGTTATCTTCAAATAATTATACAAACCTGGGATTCATGATCTGGAGAAGAAAGAGTGAAAGAAGTGGTAGAAGAAGCAGTGAGTATTGATCCAGATAAATCACTACCAGTTTCAACCAACCCAATCCTCCCATTCAGCAATCCTAGTGGCCACCCTTCTTCCTGCATCAGCATATATAGTTTGGAATTCAAAATGAACCAAAATATATGGTTTGAAACTCCCATATATATATATATATATATATATATATATATATATATATATATATATGAAAACACTATATTTTGGCAGTTTCAATTTTCAAGCACTTAATTTCTGACCATCACCCACCCTTAAATGGGTAAAATGAAGAGGAAAACACCCTCAAACTTCCCTCCAACATATTTTAGAAACCCTCCAAACGTTTCAAAATGAATAACCTTTAAATGCATAATAAAGAAGATGGTACCTGTAGAGCCATGCTTACTTTGTTAGCTGAATGAATTGCTGAGGGGAGATTTGAATGAAATAGAGGAGGGGTGAAGGAATCGGATTCAGAGCCAGAAATAAAGTGTCATTTTTCACATACTACATTCTCAGAGACATAGCACCAAACAGGTTGAATCCAAAAAACCAAAGGGGGTCCATATTCAACAGCAATAGTGTAAATCTTGGGATACTTAAAACTGCAAAAGAAAAAAAAATAGACAGTGGACCTCTCTGGCTCCAAATGAAAACAATTCAACGGAGTTTCCTCTAGACAATGAAGACCACACACACACACACACAAATTGAGAGAGAGAGAGAGAGAGAGAGAGAGAGCTGGGAAAACGACTTGCTACCAAGAGGCAGTCTTTTTGGAGGGACAGAAGTTGGTGGAAGTAGCGCTAGTTAGAGCAATTCCGGTACAAATATTAATGTCCCCGCTTCCAAATAAATGTTACGCGTACTTCATAAATCCAATTCCTTGGGTACATTTATTTGTATGTTGTTCTGATTATTATTGTATAGATGAACGTAAACTCTATTTATTACGGGGGGATAATTAATTTTAATCATCATTCTTATCTATGTAAATCTTTTTTTTTTCAGTGGGAAAATCCTTTTAGTATAATTCAATCGTTCTCACACACACATAACAAGAATTATTGAACAAATTTGGGCTATACTTTCATTCCAAGAAAATTTGTATTGGGGAGGGGGGGATGATATTGTAGAAGTATTATGGATTCACTATTTTCTTATATATATACGACCCCATCGCAGAACATTATATAACATAAACGTTTTTTAGTTTTCAGTCAAGTCGTCAATCCTGATGAAACTTCAGGGCATAGGGGAAGAAATGCTGTAATATCAACAGATAACTGAGCCTGCCATATCAACAGATCGGTATTCTCCAATTCCTAGCAAGTCCTGGAAAAGCGTAGTCAGACCAGAAATTAGTAAAAGGAGCATTCGACTTTGGTCTGTGCAAACATAAAGTTTTTTAAGGTAGGCAAAATAAGCACAGTACAAGAGTAAACAGAGAGAGCAAGTTAGTTTCTTTAAAAAAGAAAAAGAAAACAAAGTAGTATTAACGAAAAACATAAAGTGGAAGATACAGATTTGTTGCTAAAAGAATTTGAAGTAACTGGAACCTGAATATGAAGCTAAGTCATTTGAAGTATTTAGGTATGATTACAGGATGTTACATGACGAAATACATTGTTGTCCACATAGCAACATAAAGTACACGTATGTGATGATTACAGGATTATTAAGTGATTTGAAGTATATAGGTGGGGGAAAGCAACTTAAGTTGTGGCAATGAATAACTTCAAGTACAAATAAAGGAAATTGAGGACATGGATAAAAGATGAGCTACCTGACACGCTTTGTTTTTGGCTCTAGTCTCTGCCGTGCTTGGCACGTCATGATTGGGTTTCTGAAATCGCTTCTCACGCCGCTCACAAGAGCCCCATCCATCTGAGAACCTACCTCCCCTGATAGTGACAGTGATCAGGTTGACCACAAAATAGCAACGTGATTGAGGTGAAAACTGAAAGAAAGTAGAGAAGTGACATGAATTGCAACTACTGAACAAGAAACATACTGCATGTATGCCCGAACCACAAACTCAGCGCGATGAACATTACGGTCCTCATCAAATTCAATATTCTTGTCTCTAATTTCAAAAGAAATATTGAAGAAGCAAGATATCTTCCTCCAACCTGTAGGGAACGGAACACTTGTAGCATAGGACATCTGACCTCACATGTTATTTTCATTGAGCAAATTAAAAACTTGGTTTACCTGATTTTTTTATGAAAGGTTTTCCTGAAATCAAGGTATAATCGGTCTTCTCTAAAATCTGCCCATTGAAGGCACCAAAAAGAATAGATAATAGATTGGTTAGTTAGGCAAATGGCAGCTAAGAGTCAAGCCCAAAGAAAATATCACATCTAAGAGCAAAATTAGAACGCAGCTGAATTGGAATTGTGCACCACCAAGCTTCTAATTGATGCATTGGAAAGGATGGAAATAATTGTAAGAATTATGATTTATTGTGAGGAATAGCATTATTATACTACTAAATTACAAACAGAGCAACTACATAGAATACAAGTTACACTAATCCTAAATAAATAAATAAATAAATACATCATCCCCCTCAATGTTTATTTCTTTGTGTCAATCCTAATATTGCGTTGTGCAATAACATTGAAGGCACCACGTAGCTTGCGAGGTTGATGAATAAGTAAAGGAAATGATGAAGCAGGTCAAACAAATAGTACGTACTGCGTTTTGGCACGATTTGAACATTCATATGTATAGGTATGAAATCGGTAATTATGCAAAAATTAGGAGGAAAGAGGAAGGAGAGTGAAAGAGAAATAATGAGCGTACGGCCATAGCAGTATTTTGATAGTCCTTGAAGAGCGAAACAGAGGGGAAGCTGCCTGAAAAGCCATTCACCGCAATCTCCTTCTGCTGCTGGGCGGTGTCAACATAAGGAGTGAGAGATTGCATGCGAAGCTTGCCGATCTCAGGCGACAAATGAGCCTCGGGTGAAGCATACAAAGCAGAGGGCGTGGGAGTGCGAGGGCCATTCTTCACCAAAGGAAGAGGCAGAGGAGTAGGACTACTGTCGGAAGAACAAATCCTAGGGACCTTCCTGGGAGGACGGAAGGGCCAAGGCTCGTGATGCACGGCGGCGGAGGGCGGCTTAGGGGAATTGGAATTGGAATTGGCGGTGGAGAGACATTTGGAGGAGCGAGAGTCGATGACGGCCCATAAGGCCGCGTCGTCCAGCTCCTTGTCGTCGATTTGGGAGTAAGCAATCGGGACCGCCATTTTCTCAATCACCTACTCCAAGCTACCAACATGATCCATCATTTTGGCGCCTCTTTCTTTTCCTCTTTTTTTTTTTAATTCAAATTCAAATTCTCTATTTTAATTTCGATTATGGAACCTTTGGTTGCCATAATCCAAGGAAATGTGCATGTAAATAATTTGAAAAGTTAAGGGTAATATGGTCATTTACATATATCTCTGTCCCCACAAGTTTTCTCTTTTCATCTCACACTTTTCCTGGGGCCCACAAACTTTTTACTTTCCCATCATTACCTATACTTTTCATCTCTTACCCTTTCAATTTCCAATTCTTTACTTTCCTTTCTTCCATCAAAACATACTCTATCGGGAGAGACATCACTCTCTTAAATTTTATCCTTTAAAAAGTTTCATCTCACAGTAAATTAAGGGTGCATTGGTTGAACTGGTTTTAATGTGATAATGGACCTAATTATTCTCCTTTCATAAAATCAATCATGTTAAGAGTCTGTTTGGTTGCCAAGGGAATTGAAGAAGGAAAGTGAAATGGAAGGAAAGTGGAGGTTTTTTTGTAATTTAGATATATCCTTGGGCCCACAATTTTCTCTCTCCATCTCACACTTCTCTTGGGGCCCACACACTTTATTTCTCATCATTACCTCTATTTTCCATACTTTACCCCTATACCCAATTCCAATTCCAATTCCATTACCTCAATTCTACCCATACAAACGGGCCCTAACTGTTAAGTGTTTGATTTATATATACACACACTGGTTTGCCATTTGTGTGTTACATTTCTCAACATTTATGATATTTTATTTGTTAGACATGTTTCATACATATGTACGTGTCTAGCTAGCTACTTTTTCAATTTTATCATTGTTTCATCAATTTAATTTCGTTTGGATTTGAGGATAAGATAAGTAAGGACGTGCAATTGGTATTGCACTCATCATTTTCTAATACGTATTTGTTGGATTCTTACTCATCTCATCCTAAATAGAACACTTTTGACATGTTTTACATATACGAAAACACATCAAACCTTATTTATAATGCCTTGAAATTCGATAACTTTACCCATATTCAGTATTCGCAGCACCACATGAAAATAAAAAAATGAAGAATAATTCATATGGTAATTCTAATGAGGTGTTTTATTAGTAGGAGCTTCTCAACAAGAAAAATATAGTAAAAGTAATAATTAAACTGAAAATAAATCTCTATGATCTCCAGGAAGAGCAAGCATGCATGTATATAATTAATAATTCTCTATGAATTCTCAAGAAAATCAGAATCGTAAATCGTTTATGGAAAAATGAGGGGAAGTTGGAGAATAATAATATGGATTTTAGAAGCAATATACAACTGCATGCATGTAAACTATAAAAGGTTACGATTGAAGAATTTTGACAGAGTATAAGTAGACATACGGTCAAGAGGTTGATTTAGAGTTTCAACAAACCCTCAAAAGGAACTTTTAGCTCAAGTTAATTGGCTTACATGTGAAGATGACATGGATTATTGCTATGTGATGATATTGGATGACATGTGTGGTGTTCAATGGGACACATGGCAGAGTAGTGGCAGGGTAAGGATGACATGGATTATTGTTTGTTTGCCTAAGGCAGGAACATATGTAACTAGTTAGTTACTGGCCTTTGTATGTACTCCCTCCGGTCCCTAATGTAAGAGCTAGCCGTCAAAAAAACGCTTCTTAAGAAAACATGTGAATGTTAGTTGGGTGTCTGGAGTTAATGCTTATTTTCCAAAATTGCCCATATTTATTATGATACTTTTAAAAGAGAGAAATACATAAGTATTAATAAATATGAAAGAGAGTTAGGGGTAAAGTAGGAAGAAATGCATTAAATGAGGAGAGAATATGGGGTGAGCTCTTACATTAAGGACCAAAACCATTCAAATTTTGAGCTCTTACATTAGGGACCGGAGGGAGTATTATACATGACTGTTGCACCAAGAAATCCATCACAAGTGCTGGTTGCTTCAGCCGATTTCAATGGCCACCCGTCGCCTCTTCCTCCCAACAACACTGAAATCATTGATCACACCGAGGACAATACCAGCATCGCCGCCACTACTATCTGTGATGTGGAGCAAGAAGTGGACCCCGCAGCCATAGTTAGGTAGCGGCACCGAGGTCACAAGTCAGTATGAGGCCGGGTTGGTGATAAGAGATTTAAGGAGTATAAATAATAAATAAACTAAATAATAATAACGTGTGTGAAATTGATCTCTACATTTATGAGTATATCTTGTATACTCTGTATATAAAAGCCTAAGCTTGGGCAACAATAATGGTTAATTTCTGGAAGGGCTGACTTGTTGTAGTATAGTTAAGGGAGAAATATTTCCCAACCACGGGGATGATCTAGGAAGATCTTTTGCCGTCACATGTATATGTATAAATACATTACTGATTGAATTACAATAAACTGATTTATCAACTACTTAACTTAGACAATATGTACAGTCATTTTAATAAAGGCCATGCACATGACACATGAATGCCGCAAAACTTTTTGTGCTTCTTGTCTCACTATTTTAATTGTTCTATTTCTCCCCTAGCTAGAATCAGAACATACGCTAACTTGCGTACCTAAAAAGCGTCAAATCGAAGAAAGAATCTGTCAGTTTTGTCATACAGAAAGCAAGATTCTAAAGCCTCTAGCTAAGAGATGTGTACATGGCATGATATATAGCTGATATGCATATTTACATAGGAGTACTAATATATTATTATAGCAATACACAAGATCTCAATAATTACAATGATTTATTAGTTCAAAAAACAATAATTACAATAATTTAAAAAATCTCAATAATTTCAAAGAAAGCTAATAATAATAATAATAATAATGATAATAATAATAATAATAATAATACCTCCGGTCCCTAATGTAAGAGCTAGCCGCCAAAAAAACGCTTCTTAAGAAAACATGTAAATATTAGTTGGTTGTCTAGAGTTAATGCTTCTTTTCCAAAATTGCCCCATATTTATTATGGTACTTTTAAGAGAGAGAAATACATAACCATTAATAAATATGAAAGAGAGTTAGGGGTAAAGTAGGAAAAAATGCATTAAATGAGGAGAGAAAGTGGGGTGAGCTCTTACATTAGGGACCGGAGGGAGTAAGCAATTGAGATGATGATTGCATTCACCCAGACAACAATCCCGGGCCAGAAAAAAACTATCTTCCGCAAATCTTGGACTTTACATCATTCATCGGTAACGCGAACAATTCAAGAGCTTATATTATAAAGCAGAAGGTTAATTATTATTATTAATACCCACTACTATATACTTCCTCCGATCCTAAATATAAGACCTAGTTAATTTTTTTTAAGATGTTAAGGTTACAAAATATGTTATTAAATTATAACATATTGGATATATTTTTATATTAGTCATTAGTGGGAAAAATATAGGTAAATCAAAATTTATAATTGACTAATTTTGCTTTTTTAGGATTTTCCAAAAAAGTCAACTAGATGACCGGAGGGAGTATAATTATAACATACAGCATCAGGCGATTTTCAATAATAATGGTGTTAATACGCCGTAAGTGAAGATTGTGCTACTATAATGTTCAACCCACCATACCAGCTTCAGCAGGCAGGGGATTCATATTAAACTCCTGAGAACCGGCATAATATCTAGTCATTAATTTCGACCCAAATCTCCTACATCATGATTTCAACATACATCAGAATCCCAAGAGAGTCATCTAGACACACATCCAACCTTCAAACAACCAATAATGGCAGATAAAAAAGGGTTAAAAATAAGTAAGAAAGCTAAAAGTAATAATGTTGAATTTGCACCTTATCATTAATTAGTGCACATATGGAAATTGTTTGAACAAAATCAGATGGATTACTACTGGTTAGAGTCATCTCTTCGAACTTTCTTGGTGATTATGTGGGAATCGGAAAGTGGATTATGTTGGAGTGGGAACAATAGTTGAAGCTGTTTTGATGAAAAAGAAAGTGCAGCGCAAGTGTGTGTGTGGGGTGCTTTTCTTTTCAGATGTGGCTTTGGTTTTCTGGGTGCAGGTGGGCACTGTTCCACTGCTGCTGGGATTCTCTGATGCAAACAAGTTGGAGTTCTGAACCCTTCTTCTTCTTCTTCTTCCTCCTCCTCCTCCTCATTTTCTTCTACCAGATTTGGCTCACAACTCTCTTTTGATAATAGCAATAATAAGGGACCTGCTGCTTCATAACATGTCCCTGATTCTTCTTTCTTGTTTTCTCTTTGGGAACTTTTTCTTTGGCTGAACCAGCTCCGATTGAGATCTGAAGTTGCCATGGAATGGGAACAGTTTGGGAGGCTGCTTTCATGGAAGTGATGGTGGAGATGTGGTTTTGTAGTGACATGATCTTCACCTTTGTTTTCCTTTGCTAGAAAGAGATCTAAATCATCAGGCATCATTGTTGATAAGAAAATGTGCCCAGTCTTTGGGTACATGGGGCTATGATCCACTTATAAGACGTTGGTTGAAGAGAAATTGCTTGTTTTGGGGGAAGGGGGGAGATGAAAAGAAGAGAGGTTGGAGGGATTGGTTATGGAGATCCCGCAAATTAAATGGGACTATATATATAGAGTATAGAATATAATCATCAAATCACTTTATTTGCATTTTTCTGCTTTTTGGAAATATTGTTATCTTTGGTGATATATATATATATATATATATATATATATATATATATATATATATATATATATATATATATATATATATATACTTCGTTCCTACATATAAAATCACTTTAGGGAGAAGAGTTTATTCCTAAATATAAGATCACTTTCTAATTTGACTCAAGTTTTCTCCAAATTACCTTTATACTCCCTTCACCCAAAAAATAGTGGTTTAAAGAAGATGAGAAAATATAAAATTTAGGTGAAAGGTATTTTGAAATTTCATTTCATGTAATCCTAACTCATTGGAATGTCTTCCTTAATCTCTCTAAATTTGTAAAAGTGATTTTATATTTAGGAACGGAGGGAGTATAACTTAAGAAGATCTATATATCTCCTTTTGATTCTTGAGAATTGTCTAATATATAATAATAGCATAAGACAATGTTGGCAACGAAATTTTCCCTCCAATCCTAAAAGGTGAAATCTATTTGAAGAGACGAGGTTGGTAGTAAATAGTATAAGACATTTTCCCAATTTTATCAATTTTCCCTCAAATTATGATCATTATTGATACTTATCAATATATAATAAACAAGAGACTGAAAGAGGGAATTCAAGTAATTAGTTATGGTGTTTTAATAATATAACATAATTTTAAATAATCTAACTGATATTTTAATTTAATCTAGTCAAAGTATATTTATTATGTCATATATTTAACATTTTTGTACTAGTTTGACTTGTGAGTTACTTCTTAAAATTTGGCACTATATTGGCTCACTTTTTGATTCGGCTAAAACATATCCCTTATATACTAAAATAAAGATTGAGTTACAATACATAAAATTCAACAATCAAATTTCAACTTAATCAAAACCATATCGTTCTAGCGTTAAATGATTTTTTTTTGAGTAGGAGTCTAATGTTAAATGATGAAAAGTTATTTTTAGGATTCAATTGGACAATATAATATACCATTTTTTGCTTTATTTAATAGTTTAAGTTTATCCGGAGAAAAATGTGTGACAAATGTAACATTAAGGTAGCACGAAGCACACATAATGTTAGAAAGGTTCCACTAAATGTTTAAATTAACGTAGAGTTGCTAGGATCTCAGTTGTATTATATATGTCTGAAATCAATTTACCATTTTGCCCCTATAATTAGAAAAAAACGTCAAAACTAAGAATCAAATCTTGACTCCCTTGCGACTTTTTTTTTGGTAAATTACCGCCCGATTTAATCCAGACTCGAAGGGTAGGAGTGTTGCCCACATAGGCAAGGTTGTCCCCTCTCCCAATGAGAGCGCTTCCCGGGATTGGAACACGCGTTCTCCTCCTTGCGGGGGTTGTAGTCCACTTACCAGCTCAACCAACTACCCATTGGTTGCGACTTTCATGATTGAAAAAGGAAGCAATAATTAGCTGTGGAGTTTCGCCGGCCGTCTCCTTGGCTCTGGTTTGCTCAAAAATTCTAAGTCATCTTAGGTGCCAGTCCTTATTTTGAACCACCGGCTGCACCATCAAAAAAATCATAGCTCCGTATGTTTTCTTTGCTCATTGTCGCCGGAGATTTGAATATGTCAAAATTCAATGGAAAAAATATTACTCTCTCCGGTCCTAAATATAAGACCTAATTGACTTTTTTGAAAAATACTAAAAAAAAGCAAAATAAGTTAATTATAAATTGATTTACTTAATGTTTTCCCTTAAATAGTTTATTTTACTTATAAACTAATTAATGGATAATCTAAAAATATATCAAATATGTCTTGATTTAATAGACTATTTTGCAACCTTAACCTCTCCAAAAAAAAGTCATTTAGGTCCTATATTTAGGATCGGAGGTAGTATTGATTAACATGCTAAAGTAATTGGGCCTCATTCATATGAATAAGTTTCCTTCAGTGTTGAATGATATTTTAGTTGTTCCAAGCTTGGATTAGAATATAATTATACATTACCTGGAATAGTGAAATTCGTTCTGTTTGTGCTTGCTTTCTTCCAATGTGAGAATTCCTCACAGAATGAAACTGCAATGTTTCTATCACACCGTACCTTTAATTTCAAGAAAATTTGTAAGTATAAAATTGCCAACTGGAGGAGTCCTTGAAAAAGAAGAAACATGTATATTTGAGTTTTTGGGTTTGCAACTACTTTCCTTCCTACATTTGTTATTTAGTTTAATTTATAGCCACACAGCTTCAAAGGTCACTTTTATAAGGCATAAACTAACATTTAAACAATTTCATTTTGATTGGGCATGATGGACGACAAAACTTTCAGCATTTTGAGAAAAACTCTTGGTATGTTACGTTCTTGGATAGTTCCTTGTCAAAAACGTCCAAACAATTCATTTGGAACAAGTTTGTTTTGTTGTATATGCCTAACTATGGTAGTATTTGAGGGATTCTTATGATGTCCATGACTCCATGTGCTATCATGGTTACAGGTTTCGGATGGTTCGAATTATGATGGATTGTACACGATGCCAAAGTATTCTAATTCTAATAATGATATCTATTATGAGATCAAGCTTGAATATCATAGGGGCTTATCACACACAAGAACAACTTATATTCACAATATCCTTTCTAGAGTAGATGAAAAGCTCCAAAGGAAGAGAATTCAAACAAGATAAATTCGAACCTTCCTAAGGAAGAGAATACCATGGATTGTACACGATGCCAAAGTATTCACAATGTTTCCAAGATAACACATGAATTTAAAACATAGCTTAAAAGAAAAAGAGAATTTACCCAAGATATATGCATGTGCAATTAAGTCGATTAGACCCAGCCATTTAGAATTTTTTTTCTATTTACCCCCTAAAATTAAAGTTGCAGTGATGTTTTATAGATTCTGAATATAAAGGATATTTGACATTAAATTGTTTGAGGGAGGTAATTAACTGAAAAATTTCCTATTTTTTCACCATGACTTACATCTGTTGTAATCTCCCACAGATGGTTGGAACTCATATGCTCACGTTTAAGAAAGCTTTAAGAGAGGTTACTGATATAACTTGAGATTATTTTAAAACGTTTATTATGGAGCGGGTTTTATATATTCCAGTTTTTTTTTGTTCGAAAATTTTATATACTTCCATTGACCATGATTAAATAAATTTGAGCTTGTGCCCGGGATCGGAGACACTACTACAGATTTTCCCTATACCAGCGTACCTTTACATGCGCTTTAACAAAAGCGCTGGTAATTTACTCCTATACATGCGCTTTCAAGAAGAACATCATAAAGCGCATGTATATAATATACTAATACATGCGCTTTAAAAATAAGAGCGCATGTATAGGACTCAAACCTATACATGCGCTTAAAGCGCATGTATATAGTGCCTATTTACATGCGCTTTTTTAGGAATTGCGCATGTATATGTTTGTGGTCTATACACGCGCTTTAAGCGCATGTATATATTATAACTTTACATGCGCTTTAACCCAGAGAGCGCATGTATAGTTTTTAATTAAAATTATATTGTTTAAACAATATATCCATGAATAGGATGAATTTATATGTTAAAACATGTCTTATGCTCATATACATTAAGTTCATAATTCACCTTTTTCCTTATTTCTTTTCTTTTTCTTTCTTTCCTTACTATCTTCTCTTCTTTCTTCTTCATTTTCTACACACTAAAACTGACCTCCCCCTAACTGTAACATCCCAAAATTTGAGTTAGAGATAATAGGGAATTAATCAAGGTATTAAGATATTATTATTAAATTACAAGGCATTGCAATAAGTAAATGAGGATAAATATATTTTTAAGAAAATAACATATCTGTTTAATTTGGAAATTTAAAGAAAAATAATTAGAGGTCGAGTTTTAAATTGGAACTTTTATGAAATATACTCTAGGGCATAGATAATAATATGATGGGAGAAAATTTGTAAGTTGGTAAATAGATTGTCTTACAATTTAATTTAAGGTAAGGTTTAAAATTGGAAAAGTAAATAAATAAAGATATAAGGGCATTTTTGTAATTTGCTCCCTCAAAACCCTAATCTTATACTCTCTTCTTCTTTTTCTCGTCCTCAGCCCACACACACACCCTCAAATCTGATCACATCTCTTCTTCCTCTTCATCTTCTTTATTCTTCATCCTCTTCTTCCTTCGCCCTTTAGCTCGACCGGCGGCGGCGGCGGCAGCGGAGACCATGGTTGGCCGGACCATTGTAACCTCTTCTCCCACACTCTCCATTCTCTCTAACCCCCATTAACTCTGTTCTTCACTGTTTTCCTTGCGTCTTCTGGTGCTTCGTTCTTTCCGTCGTCCGTTTCAGTTTTCCGACGAGTACGACGTCGGGTGGCGGCGGTAAGAGATAAGCTTTGCTATTTATTTTGGTTCTTCAAGTTGTTTTACTTTCCAACTTCGATTTCCTCACTCTTCCTTCCCTTTTTGATTTTCTGTTCAGCCTACACGTTTGAGTGGCTGTTTTCCGGCAAGGGCATGACTTTCCGGCGGTGGTTCCGATGTGCAAGATCAGATTTGCTTCTTGGGTGAGTTGCTCATTTGATTTCTATTGCATTTCTCTGATTTTTGGGCCAATTGAGAGGGGGATTTCGAAATGGGTTTATTGAATTGGATAAGATTAAGTTTTAATTTCTGGGTTTTGTGATTCTGGGTTCTTAAGGTTGTAATTCTTGAATTAACTAAAATATATATGTATGTTTTCATGAGTTGAAATCTGCTTATGCGAGTGTGACATAAGGATTTGAGCTTTGATTTGAGTTGTGGTTGATGTTTGTTGACTTCCAATTGTTGGTACCTTGTTTCTCTTTCCCAGTGCAAATGAAATTGGAAATTTTTGAAAGATAGTCATTCATGTGGGGCATTTTCATGTTGTCATTGATTTATTGTATGTGCTTAAATTTCGGTTGGAGTATTAGTTGGTAAGAGCTTAATAGCTTATCCTGTTTAGTTTTCTTTAAGAAACAGAATTAATTAATGGTGACAGTACTTTGTAGGCCCTTGTTGAGTTCTTTGGGACCCTATCTAAAGAGTGGGCGCTTGAGTGCATGAAAGATCTGCTGCTGGTTAATTTGAGGGGTAATCTTCAAATAATTGTGCAGGTACAGCTTGGGGCATCACATAATGTTGCCATAGGACTTTAATGGATGAGATTATTATAGGCTGACTTGTTGTGCGAATACATTATTTGCAGACTGCTAAGGAATATTCTGAGCAGCTGGGCATGGATGCATGTGTTAAACGCTTTGAGCAATTCAAGTCATTTGAAGGACTCTACTTTTTCTTGGGTTCATATTTGAGCTCCACGTAAATAAACATTACCTCAGTTCACTTGCTTTGATTTCCCTTTCGACTCCCTTTGTTTGGTCTAAAGTTTCGTTTGTAACTCTGACTTGTACAGTGAGGATCCTGATATTCATTTCAAGTACATTGAAGCAGCTGCAAAAACTGGACAACTCAAGGAAGTTGAGCGTGTTACTCGAGAATCAAACTTTTATGATCCTGAGAAGACAATGAATTCCTTAATTAGCATTACCAGTGTGCTTTGAAAAACTTATGCATTAAGGATTTGAGCTTTGATTTGAGTTGTGGTTGATGTTTGTTGACTTCCAATTGTTGGTACCTTGTTTCTCTTTCCCAGTGCTAATGAAATTGAAAATTTTTGAAAGATAGTCATTTATGTGGGGCATTTTCATGTTGTCATTGATTTATTGTATGTGCTTAAATTTCGGTTGGGGTATTAGTTGGTAAGAGCTTAATAGCTTATCCTGTTTAGTTTTCTTTAAGAAACAGAATTAATTAAGCCAAGGGTTATCAAATTTTTGTCTGGATGTCCTATTTCTAATCTTTGTTTAAGTTGAACTAGAAGGAATATTTGAGAGATGCTTAATTGTGGATTTTATGTGTTACATGAGTGATTAAATTTGTGTGTTTATATGATATGAATGTTAATGCATGTGTTTAAATAATAATCATGGCTGAAATAATATTGATACTACTACTGCTGAATTGACTTTGGAAAGAAATGGTAGTGTTGCTTTATGTGTGTGATGCTAAGCTAGGTAATGATTGGTGAAGTGAGATTTTGTGTTTAGATGCTTGCATGTTGAGTTTGGAATTCTTGATTTTTGATTCTGCAATGGTCAAATTAGTTTATTTGAAATTGCTGGTTGAATGGATGAATGTCCTAAATACTTTGTTCATTTACAACAAATGAAATATGTTGCTTCAGGTAAATGTTGCTTTCCATCTTTTAGTTTTCCTTTTTCCTTTGCCCCTTTGTTGTCTCTTTGTGAAGCCCATTTAGTATTACTTCATCTTGTTGACCTGCCTCTTCTTTTTTTTCTTGTTAAGGATGGATTATGTTGATAAGATCTTGTTGACCTACCTCTTCTTTTTTTTCTTGTTGTGGTTTGATGGTTACTTAGTTCTTGGTTGTACTTTTTTTTTATGAGAAATTCCCACTGTTCTGTCTAGCAGTGTTATGTTTTTTCTTTGTTATTTTTAATATCAATCAGTATTACTCTTTTTTCAGGTTGCAGGAGAAATTCAACATGTTCAAGTCATCCTAAGACCATCCATCGCGATACCAAAGCTGCTAATATATAATTATAGATTTCAAGTTTGAAGCAAAGGTAAGAATTTCTTAGTTTCATACATCTAAGGAGGAAGTGGGAGACATAACACTTTTGATAGATAAACTATTTTGGCTAGTTTGTTATTTATCTAAATGTCTTTTAATTTGCTGGTACAATTTAATGTGTATTTTGGCTGGAATAGGTTATTAAGTCTAAATGACTTTTGGTGGTACAAATTTGATGTAAATTCTGATTGGGATATGTTGATGACTTTTATTTAATGTTTATTTTGGATGGAATTGGTTATTACTAAAACAGTTCTTAGTTTATATAGGATTTTGGTTATTCTGGCTGGTTGGGTATATTGTGCAGGTAGCAATTTAAATGCCAAAAAGCAGTAAAAACGATAATAAGAAATGAAAAAAATTTATATAACTTATACATGCGCTTTAAGCGCATGTATAGGTAGTAAAACTATACATGCACTCGCATAGAAGCGCATGTATTAGTCTATCTATACATGCGCTTTGTTATACAAAGCGCATGTATAAGGATAGAAATACATGCGCTTTATAGATTAAACAACGCATGTATAGCTACACCTTTACATGCGCTTTTTAAAGCGCATGTAAAGCCTTTCCCGGCGAGGCCATTGCCAGCGCTTTTAAAGCGCATGTAAAGGCCAAAATGAACGCATGTAAAGGGGTTATTCTGTAGTAGTGAGAGATGTTAATACTCTGACGCTTAATAATTTCTATGACGTACTGTTCGCACCGCAAGTGCACGGGTCGCACCAAGTAATAAAGTGATAAGAAAAGTATCGTTCCCACGAGGATTTGGTTCCAAAACCCGGTCAAGTAGAGATTATCGCACTCTCGCTCAATTTGAGTGATTCAAATATCAAGATGTGAAGGGTAACTATAAAAATAAATAAGAAAAACTATAAACAAGTGATTCTTAACTTCAAGGATAAAATGGGTCCTAAGATTATTTCTCCCCCTTGTATTTCATAACCTTAAAGAGTCTCCTCTCACAATTGCTTTCAATGATTATATATTTGCTAACCTAGGGTTCTAGAATACTTGTAAACGCTCCGTCGAGTCAAGAACAAGTGTTTAATTCCATTAATCATGCAATCTCTTGTCACAATTAATAAAACCCAATTTCTAAGTTTTAACCCTAATGTGGCTATGTGAGGTCAATAAGTATATGTCTATCTTATCAACAAAACCTTCCATTTGTCATAAAAACTTCAAGTTCTCACACTATTTCACCCAAGTTCTACACTCAACCTAGTCTTCTCAAACATCAATCAAGTGAACACAACATCTAAATGGTGATCAAGCACTTAGAAGCATTAGGTAACGAGTAAAATAAACACATATATAACATTAATCACAAAATAAGAAGAGGAATTAAGAGTTAATTCATACAAGGGTTCAAAATAATCCTAGAATCAAAGCTTTAGCTCCACATGTTCATGAAATCCAAAAGAATATATACATATGATAGCACAATTATAGAACAAGAGAGAGGGAAAGGAAAATGGAGAAGAAAAACCAAGATTTGAAGCCAAAATCTCTTCTAGACTCCAATTCATTGACACCCACTCCTCCAAAAGCCAAGCCCTAACTCCCAAAATGTCCAAGAAGTGAAGAATGAGGCTTTCCTGTCGAGCACACCTTTTTAAACCTCAGAATTTTCATTTTTTTAGAGTCTGAAACGCAGAGTTTTGTCTTCGTTCGTCGCGCGTTCGTTGCGCGGCGAATGCTCAACGAACAGATAAGAGTTAGAACGGAACATCATTCGTCGTGCCTTAGTTGTGCAACGAAAGCTCAACGAATATCAGAGAGAAAATTTCTTCTTCCTCTTTTGTCCCTTGTTTCACTCTTTGACTTGTCCTATGTTTTTCTTGATAACTCCATGTTTTCTTTAGCCTTTTGAACTTGTCCACCTCTTCCTACAAAAGAGAAAGAGGGTTGATGAGCTTCAAAAATAACTTACAAACACATATTACTCTAAATTTCACACCAATACATATTTTTCAATTTGTGCTCTTACCTATATGTATTTGTATCATTCTCAATCATTTGTCACCAAAAATCATGTACATTCAAGAGTAATTGAGATGAAATATGTGAATTTATGGAGTTTATCATGTACGTACAATGTATGTAGACTTGGAACCGTGGCCTTTGAAGGCTTGGAATAAGAGCTGCTCATATGCATGTCTTAATCTGTGAATCTTAAATTAATAACGAGCAGCTTTCAAATCTTTGACCACGCTCGCACGCACAAGAGGAACTTAATTATTATGTAACTATAACTTCCTTATTTTTTATCTCTATATATAGTATTTTTATAATCTTGGATGCGGTCCTTGAATAATTCCCTTTTGCACTTGAAACTGTCGTTAACAAAATGTGTAGGAGACGTCCTTGGATGTCATCCATCGTTTTTATTGAAAAACAGATAAAAGTGTAAATTTATTTCAGAAAGATTTACTCCGGAAGCAATACAAGTCTTTTTTTTGTAGATTTTGCCCCTGAAGTTTTGAAAATACAGTAATATTCTTCACTTATCTTATAAATTTTAGCCGCATGACAAATTATACAATAAGGGTCAGCACAACTATAGTTTCACACTTATAAGACAACTTTGAATACAAAAAATTTTTGAATGATAAATCTCTATTATTTTAACATACATAGTATATGCAACTTTACACCGTACCCATATCAACTTAATTCTATGTAACAATGTTGGTGAGTGAAAATGTTTTTGGATCCTAATTAATCCTTGAAAAATGTAGTTGGCATACCCAAAATTATATAGATGAGAGAATTGAGAAGGCATCAGAAATGTCAATAAGAGTACATTTAAGTAATCACACAGCATAATTAAGCTTATATATGAGTTAATTTAAATGCAAAAATATCTCAATGCATGAAAATACTGGTGCGATCAACGCCCATCATCAAAATACTTATCAAACAAGCTCTCATAAGCACAGAGATCGCAAGATATATTGAGCAAATCAGTTTCAGGAGTGGCCCGTGCTTGTGGTTCTGGTGGTGAGCTAGAATCTGTGTTTTGTTCATTCTCTTCAGCGTCCTCATTGTGACCATTATCAGCTTCCAATTCTTCTTGTGTTTCTTCAGTTACAACCTTTTCCTCGTCATCTCCTTGTTCATGTTGTTGTTCAGTGACAGTCTTTTCCTCATCATTAGCCTTTTCTTCTCCTAGTTCATAATGTTCCTCAGTGACAACCTTTTCCTCATCATCATCATCATCTTCTTCTTCTTGTAGTTGCTGCTCAGTGACAGCCTTTTCCTCATAATTAACCTTTTCTTCTGCTTCTTGTTTTTCTTCTTCAGTGGTAGCAGCCTTTTCCTCATTACAAGCGCCTTGTGGTTGATGTTGTTGTTGTTCAGTGAAAGAATTTTCCTCGTCATTAGCCTTTTCTTCTTGTTTTTGATCTTTATCTTCAGTGACAAATTTTTGCTCATCATCATCACCATCTTCTTCTTGTTGTAACTGTTGTTCGGTGACAGTCTTTCCCTCATCATTGGCTTTTTCTTCTTCTTCTTGTTTTTGTTCTTCAGTGGTAGCCTCCTTTTCCTCATTATCATCGCCTTGTTGTTGATGTTGTTGTTCTGCGACAGCCATTTCCTCATCATCATTAGCTTTTTCTTCTTCTTGCGGCTCTTGTTCTTCAATAATGGCAGCAGCCTTTTCCTCATCCGCTTTCTCATCATCCGCATTTCCTTTTGTTCTTTTTCTGTACCTTCTTTTTCGCTTACCCTTGTAAAATCTAGACCTTTTTCTCTTCTTCGGCCTCTCTGCTGCTTCTCCTTCATTATTGTTCTATTTTACAATTCATAGTCAGTATCATATGTGCCATCAAATCAATCAAATTATTAAATACTACTTCATTCCCTTCTTTCAAACTAAACATGCACCATATTATAACGGGTATTTATCTTGCATGTCCTTGAAATAACAAAATCATTATATTTTAAATATGAATTCGCTTAGATGAGAATAATATAGCATGATTGAGGGAATTCTACCTGCTCTCTTTTAAATCAAGTGGTAAATGTATGCAATATTAGGGATTTCATACCAATTTGGCTTTCAATTATTCTACGTGGAAGATATGCATATATAAGAAGGGAAATAATTATATATGAAGAACTAATTAATTGAAGTTCGCATATCTATCAAGTATCACAAAACAAAGAAATAGGAATTTTCTAATTTTAATTCACGTAGTTCTTGTATGAATTAAAGGGGAAGGAAAAAAGTGAAATGCTTACCTGGTCTTGTGGCACATCTTGTATAAATGTAGTATCTGAGGCAACCTCATATAACATAAATTGAACAACGTCATTCACTGACCGAAACGATTTCTTTCCTCTAGGGTACCCATAAAACTGCATCAAATATATATCACTTCTTATGTTCCTAATATAAGATCATTTTCTCTAATTTAAGTAGATTAATGATATTAATTAAGTTAGTTGTTAGCACATGATAGTATCAATATACCCTAACCATATACTTTTATCTCACTGTTCTTCTCTTATTTGTTTCTTATAAATAAGCATTACTGGAGTTAATTGATAAAAAGTCAAGAAAAAATAAAAAGGATTTTATATTTAAAAACTAATTGAAATTTGAAAGTGCTTTTATATTTATATTTAGAAACGGAGAGACTAAATTTATAATCATGCATATTTGTGACTTTCATAATCACCATTTTAACTACAAAATTAACAAATGAATGGATAAATTACCTTGTCTATTCTTCCTTGTGGGCGCATTCTAAACTCGATGTCCCAATGCTCTAGCCTCTCCCTGAATGAGAATTGAACGGGTTCCATCTTATTTACCAATCCATGTTGCACCTACATATTACGTTTGTACACACATACATACGTAGTTTTGGTACACATTATACAGCCACAACATTAGGTATTACATCAACGTAACCAATAAAACAGTATATACAGAAAGATTGCATAAACTTTATTTACACACCTACACACACCCTGAATTCAATTATAATATTTCAGTTAAAAAAAATTCAATTATAATATGGTCATATAATTAGGGTAGATGAATTAGAGACTTGTTACGCTTGATAGTGAAACCATGAGTTTTAGCTCCATTTCTGTGGCCCTTAAAAAATTCCAAACCCCCATTTCTTTCTCATCCCTATTTTGATTGATGGGTTGAAATGGCAGTGCATACTTGTTTAATAACTTAACTAATTAATTCTATTCATCTTCATTGGCAATAGGCATTAATGTATTTGATCCATATATTCACCTAAAATCAGGAAAAAGAGCAAGAAATCAAATTGACAGAATATATAGAACTGCGCTTATGTAAATGTATGTCTCACCAAGGAATGGCGATAAGAAGAAGCAACACGGTCCATATCTACGTTGTTGGCAATAAACTGTTCGGGATAGTCAAAGCTCACAACTCCTTTCCCAATTATTACACTCGTTACCATTTGACTCTTCCTATACGCACCTGAAGCTTCACCCTATAACAAATTAAAGAACAATACCACAATATTTGTGAATATGATATAATAATTAACAAGACAAATTAAACTATGATTTGACTCAAATTTGAAGTTATGGTCATTTAGTTTATATATGCAATTACCAAGACATTTGTGGTTAAGAATATCGACCAGACAAATTAGACGGCAATTAGGATGAACTTACAGTTGTGTCATTGGAAGGAACCTTATCCTTCTCTGGACTCAGTCCTTGCGGCTGCAGTAGTATATGCTTTTTGATTTCGTTAATTTTTGCCTATATATATCACAAATTACATCACCACAAATATAAGTTCATCAACAACATCGTATTTCGACTGATTATAAAGGAGTACACTATCTCCAAATATACTATATATGTATTTTCATGTTTCTGGAGAAGAATGCAAAACAACACAACCATGTTTACAAAGCTTACATGCTTGAAAGGTATAATGATAGTCTTCATATAAATCTTGGTAATATAAAACTATAATTGTTATGTAAATAATAAGTTGGACGTGCTACTAAAAGTTACAGAAGATGGATGTGGTCAACAACTTATTAGGGCAACTAATTAATTAGGGATTTCAAATCCAACCCTTTCAGCAAAAAAACTATATCCTATCCAGAAATTCAATTCACGCATAGCCAATTTAATTTCTACCGTAATCTATCATCCATTCCCCTTGATTTTGTGATAATTTCTCCGATCATGAAATTACTTTACTAATAAACTAAATAAAAGAAATATAATAGGAAGTGGGGCCTAATAAAGACCACAATCAAATTTTTGCAACCAACAAGAAGGTTTGGTCGAAAATGACCTTGAAGATTGATATGACAGAGTCGATCTAGGTAGTAGTCAATCCGAGTAATCATTCGACTAAAGAAAGAAATCAAATTGAAAAACATGGCTTCACTACTCACGGTGACTAATGAATTAAGAGTCTCAACTAATTTATTGTGCAGCTTAAAAAGATGATAATCTGTGTCCACAATTTTCCAACTTATATCGTCCTCACAATTTTGTGATGGATCGATATCTCCCTCCATTGATGGATTTGACATTGCTTCGTGCAAATGAAATGCAAGAGAGAGATAAAATGAAGACTAACACGCAACTAGATCTAGAGAAGAAACAAGCTAGACTGGGGTCTTAAATGCTTAGTGAGCATTATATATATATATATATATATATATATATATATATATATATATATTTTGCAAAATATAAATAAATAGGAATAATTACACTCAGGGTCTCATATAAGAGACTTAATTTGAAAGAGATTTCAAGAAGTTGTTAATAAATACTATTAACAATTGTAATAGCCTTCATTAACAAGTGACAACAACTTCATAAGGCTCTTTAAAATTAAGTCTCTTACATAATGTGAATGAAATAAAAAAAAATGAATTGATCTTAGAAGAGGTTCCATACAGCAAACATATTACCTGGCTAAGAAGTTCAGTTTATGAACGTTGAACTCTCCTCTAATTAAATTAAATAATAGTAATAGCGGCACATTTTTCCGGGTCTTCCTATGTTTAATTCATACCCCTCTAATCCCTTTTAGAAGAGGTTTGGCGTTTTACAAAAGGGTTAACTTGAGATTGCTTGAAAATTAAATGTCTTTCCTGATCAAAATGAAAAAAAAGAAAAATTAAATGTCTTATATATAATCATTTTAACTTCTACTTATTTTTATAATATTTTTTATTCTATATTTTCTTTCGTACTTTTTTTCATTATTAATCTATTTCTTCTCTCACGTGTAATTCATATATAAAAAAGGGGCGTGATTGAAAACAAAAATCTTTTCATATATTTATGGGTTAAGGTGCATTTCTAGTACTCCACAATATGGCAAAGTGCACTTACAGTAATACACAATTTCGGGGTGCATTTGTGGTAAGCAAGAATAAATATCGTTGCCCCTATAATAACTCCCACCCCCACCCTCCCCCTCCAGCGCCCCTCCCCTCCAGCGCCCCTCCCCTCCACCCTGGAGGGGGAGGGTGGCGGGGGAGGGGGAGGGTGGAGGGGAGGGGCGCTGGAGGGGGAGGGTGGAGGGGGAGGGGGAGGGTGGGGCTGGAGGGGGAGGGTGGCGGGGGAGGGGGAGGGTGGAGGGGGAGGGTGGGGCTGGAGGGGGAGGGTGGCGCTGGAGGGGGGGCAGGTGAGGGAGGAGGGTGGGGGAGAAGGGTGGGGGTGGGGGGAGGAGGGACCCTACATTAATATTTTCAACTTTTGGGACTTTTCCAGTATTAACTCCCTTGTGGGGGACCTCTAATTAATTTTCCCTTTTTTTTTCAATTTAATTTGGCCTGACAACTTAATCCAGTCAGCATGCATTGCCACATGCCCGTCCAGTCATTGCCACGTCATTAATAATTCCTCCCCATGTCACCTTTTAACAGTCAAATGTTACTCTTAACGGTCAAAGATGACTTATTTAACGGAGTTATTATAGGGGCAACGATATTTATTCTTGCTTACCACAAATGCACCCCGAAATTGTGTATTACTGTAAGTGCACTTTGTCATATTGTGGAGTACTAGAAATGCACCTTAACCCTATATTTATTACTTTTAACTATTTTAAAAACGGCCAAAATTGTTACCGGCCAATATCTTAAAAAAATGGTAAGATTTTATTTTTACCTTTAAAAAATGGTAAGAATGAATACTTGTTGTTATAACATATTTACATTAAGTGCGATCCATATAATTACATATGATATTTTAGAAAAAACGAATACAAATTATCATAAATAGTTGATAAAAAGATTAATAGATACTTTGAAACTTTTTTTTTATAACAAAAAGTTTAGGTGAGTTGGGTCCCGAGGGCTCACCAAGGCCAGGGCAGGCCTCCGGGCTCTTTGAACGCTTACAGAGGTACTTACAGATCGCCCACCAACAAGGTCCTCACATCGGCGAGATTCGAACTCACAACCACATAGTTGTGAGTCAAACCTCTTTACCAATTGGACCAACATTTGTTCGTTGATACTTTGAAATTCTAAGTTAGCTAACACAGTACAATTCTCCCATTATTCATGTATTTATCTATGGTCCTAGCCTCCTAGGAATCTTAAATGTGATTTTATGTACTATATAAATTGTGCCAACAAGAAAGTAAATACTCCTATTAAACTTTTTTTGGCCAAAAAAAATACTCCTATTAAACTTGCATTCTTTATATATATGATGATTTTATATATGTTTTATATTACATGAGGTTAGATCGAAATCCCAACAAATCAACCCATTTCACTATTTCAGTTATGAAAATGTCGGGACAATGATGAAAATCACAGAAACCAAACAAATCACGACATTCTGTTTTCTTTAATCGTTGATAGACTGGACATTATTATCTAAAAACTTATTCCATGTTTTTATTAGGGGAGGGTCTAAAATTATTATATATTACAAAAAAATAACTAGTAGCCCATTCTTAAAATATTATCATAATAGGACAATAATTATTGAATACATATAGTATATGGAATCTAAGAAATGAACTTGCACGATTAAGCATGTAAATTAAAGTAAATATGGAAAAAACTTAAGAAGGTTAACATACAAAAAAAACGTGTTTAAAACATCCTAACCTCTATTGAGAACAATCCTACTCCCTCATGTAATTCTATGCATATAAATTGTGCCTACAAGAAAGTAAATACTCGTATTAAACTTGATTATGACTTCTATATGATTTAAATTAGATAAGTAAGGTTAGATCAAAAACCAACAAATCAACCAGTATACGTAATGCAAATGTCCACCCACTGATGAAAATCGCAGAAACCAAACAAATCACGACACTTTGTTTTCTTTTCTTTAATCGTTGATAGACTAGACATCATTATCTAAAAACTTATTCCAAAACTTTTTTTTATTTTTTTTTGGGTTTTAAAATTATCTATTAAAAAATTACTAGTAGCCCATTATTGAAATATTAAAATATTATCATAATATATAGGAAACTAATTATTAGATACATGTATTTTATGGAATCTTAGAAATTACTTGCATGATTAAGCGTGTAAAGTAAGGTAAGTACGTGAAAATTTAGACGGAAATAACATCCAAAAACGTGTCTAAAACATCCTAACCTCTATTGAGAACAATCCTACTCCCTCGTGTGTTTTTTTATAAAACCAGTTTTAGGAAAAGATTTTGACTTGATCAGAATTTAAAGGTCGGGCTCATAACTCATAATCTATTACAAATTTTCTATGTGAGCTCTATAGCATCACAAATTAAACAAGTCATTTTTCTGCAAAATACAAGTAGATTTTTCCTTATTTCACTTGAATATGGAATTGTCTCTCCAAACATTTTAATTGTAACCATAACTAAGTGATACTTATACGAATCGAACACTTATCAAGAAGGTCAAATGTTCAATTGATTTCGCCAATTGAACCCACAGAGGATGAGTTATACATCCTTCTATATTAAATATAGAACTTATTTTGGGAAATGATTGTTCTATATACAGTATCTAATTCTAATTTTTTCCAACTTCTTCCTGAATTTTCCTCCAAAGATGATTGCGTAAGATATGAGAGAAGGAATATATTATTAAGGGAAGACTATTGGAGTGTGTTGTGAAAAATATAACATACTAATTACTCCCTTTGGCGAATATTATAATAACGCTAACTAACAAATTTTTTTCTTATTTGTTGCAAATATAAGGCATCAACATACTAACAAAAACATTTTCCCATTTACATTTACCCTTGAAAGTTGAAAATGTGAAATGTAAAGTCATACCATTAAATGAGGAATGGAGTTGGAAACATGTTTGATTTAGCCTAAATTTGATAAGAATTGGTATTTGGTGGTTATTCCCCTTTTTTCTAATTATAAGACCTATTTAGATAGAAAAGCTTATTCCTAAATGTAAGACCCTTTTTAACTTTTCTGAATTTTTCTCTAAATTATTCTTATTGATACTTCTCAATAATAAACAAAAACATGAGATGTGTAGAAGATTGAGGTATTTTCGTAATATATTAAATTTTAACTATCTTAACCAAGATTCTTAATGTAATTAAATTAGATAAATATGTTTATATTTTAGAAAGAGACATGCATAAGATAAAGGAAAAAGGAAAGAGAGAGTAATATAACTAACCCGCCTTAATTTAATGAAAAATGATTTTATAAGGAGGCAGGCAGACAGCACAAGAGGTATAATATAGTAGTAAATAGTAGCAGCTCACCTGCAAACTTATCGAAAAATGGCATCTTTTTAATGGCGGAAAGCTCAACGACACACATACACACTCACTCTGTTTTCCTTCTCCTTCACTCGCTGCAAATCCTTCTTCTTTCTTTCTTTGATGGCCAATCCTCCTCATCTTCGCCCTCTACTACGGTGGCGCAAGTGGCCCAACAAGGACTTTGCAATTGCCGCCCTCGCCTTCACTCTCGCTCTCCTCTTCCTCTTCGCGCTCTCTCTCTTCTCCGCTTCCCGCCAAACTTTAAATGCTTCCCACACCAACCCCTCAAGACAAAACCACCATCTTGTCCATCTTACCCTTCTTCGGAATGCCAAAGACAGAGGCGCTTGTATGTCAAACTCAATCTCACTTCACTTCTAAATCATCAAACTTTGCTGCTTTATTCTATGATTCAGCTTTCTTGTGCAGTTTGCCTGGATGGCAGCTTGCCTGGATACCATTTCCAAAAGGGGTTTGGATCAGGCTCTCGTAATTGGCTCCTTCACATTGAGGTTTTCTATTTTGCTTGCTTTCAATGCTATGGAAGATCAAAAGGAAAGAAAAACTTGAATTGTTTGATTGCGGCCTTGCCTCTTTGTTTGAATAATGTAGGGAGGAGGTTGGTGTGATACGGTTTCTTCCTGTTCGCGGCGAAAAATGACTGCTTTGGGATCCTCAAAGTATATGGATACGCAAGTACCTTTCTCAGGAATCTTAAGCTCTGATCCTGCAAAGAATCCTGGTGCACCTTTTCTTTCTTATGTAGTAGTATATTGGCTTGGTATCTTTTAATTTTGTTAGAATCTGCAACTTCTATACCAGGCTGCCTAATGCTGCTAATTCTGACTTCACTCTCTTTGACATAGTGATTTGGAACTGTGATCTCCATTCTGTGACTGAATCATTACTCCAAGTCAAACTTCATAAATCTTCATGAACACTTTTCAATATGTACATGTTTTAGCTGTGCTTCAGTGGATGTACTTTTGGTTGGTTGATTGGACTTTTGTATATTCAGTAAGCGGTGTTATTTAGCTTAGCTTGGTGTGTCAAATTTACTCAGATTTCTTTAGCTGGAACAAGGTAAAGATACGTTATTGCGATGGTGCATCCCTTTCTGGTCACCCAGATAATGAGATTAAGGTTGGCCTCACTTTTACTTGTGCAGCATTGACACATGGCAGTTTCTTAATTATTTGTAATGCTTTTTTTGTAGCTTCTTGACGTTTTTCTTGTCTTTGTTCTATTATTGCAGAAAGAAGATAAATTGTTCTTCAGAGGTCAGCTCATATGGGAAGCACTTATGGATGAACTCTTGTCAATCGGCTTGTCTGAAGCCAAACAGGTTACTCTTCCATTACTTCCTAACATATATCTTTAAAGTTCATTGAAATTGAAATGATATACATTTGTAAAAAGATATATGGTTCTCTGTTTAAATTTTATCTCATCCACATGTTATATTAATAGAATATATGAGCTAAGATTAATACTTCTTTAATGCTCATCAATAGCTGGAGGAGCTTATATAAATTAAGAAGTCATTTTGTCCTTAATCCTCGTGTTGGCATAGATCATATAAACCCAATAAAACTGTCATTGTTTCAATCAATTATTTTTCTAGGAACTTTCTTTGTTGATTGATTTGGCAAGTAGCGCTACGAAACATGATCGTTAATTACTGATGTAACTAGTCCAATGGGATAGTTATGCCATTAAATTTTCCCTTCTTACAATTAACTTGTTGATTTACCAAGCACGGCATTATGTATAGAAGATAACATGAAATCTAAATCAATATAACCTGAAGGGAAAGTAATAATGGGATTATTTAGATTTTATTGGCTTCCAGTTGTAAATGAAGCAAATCCATATTGGATTTCAGTGATTGATGGAAATTACTTCACAGAATATGCTTTCTTTTCATGGAATCTATGTGTATATGACCCTGATTTTCGTTACCTTCTACTAGTGAACTTTGATCTGCATGTGATGATAGGTGTCTTATGCAGGCTCTGCTTTCAGGATGCTCTGCTGGAGGGTTGGCAACTCTTATACATTGTGATGACTTTCGAGGACTTCTTCCAAAGAAAACAACTGTAAAGTGTCTTGCTGATGCAGGCTTCTTCCTTGATGAGTATGTTTCAATTCTTTAGGATTGAGTTTGTAGCTAGAATATTTAAATTGCATTGATCTGTAACTGGGATATGAAGTCCCTTTTGAATGGTTCACTACAACTTTGCACCTTCTTATTCTATGTTTCACTGACAAGTAAAATAAAGATTGATCCTCTTTATGCCTTGAATTTCAGGAAGGATATTCTTGGCAATAACACCATGAGATCCTTTTATCATGATGTTGTCCAGCTTCAGGTAATTCTTACCTTGTCTATTAAATTAAAAGGCATAGACATTTGGATGTTGCAAGCTTGCTATACATGATGTAAAGCAAATAATCTGACTATTACTCTAAGTGCTTTGCCATTGTTGGCACCAATTTCTAATACGTCAAAAGCAGAAATGAGACTCTTTTTATTGAGTGATCTGATTTTGTTTGTGTTGATTGAAAGCCCCAGAAGATATTCCCTACTAATGTCTCTTCATGTTGCCTGTCTTGTCAGAGTGTTACAAAGAGCTTGCTCAGGGACTGCACTACTATGATGGAACCATCTAAGGTATGCTTCTTCTTGCTTAGACACTCCATAATGCTATTAAATAGTAAAAATTAACAGTTTAAGGTTAGTTTACATGATCTAGACAAACAAAATGGTACCACCTACTACTGTTCATTTGCATTGCAGTGTTTTTTCCCAGCCGAAATCATGAAAAGAATACAGACTCCCGTGTTCCTTGTCCAGCCAGCTTATGACTTCTGGCAGGTAAATTTCCTCAATGAATAAATTTGTTTCCTAATTTTATTTTTTACCCTATCATGACTGAATGATAGGAAGTTGGTATGTCCAGATAGAACATGTTCTAGTGCCATATGGATCAGATCCTCAAGGCCTCTGGAAAAGATGCAGACTGAGCATTTACGATTGTGGTGCTGATCTGCTAAAAATTCTTCATGGTAACTATATAGCAATATTGACTGGATGACATAATCCTGTTTGGAATTTCCAGTTGCCTTCTTGGCGGATTATGGTATTTGAGACATAATTAATATACCTATTGTAGTTGTAACTTATACGATGTCACATTGTTCACCAGCTGTAAATAATGTAACTCATCTTGGGTTTTGTGCTAATATAAGAGACCTATTATTGTTATACTACGTTGAGGACTAGGGAATAACTGGTGATTGACTGATTAGAAAGCAATGAACTCTATAATGATAGATGATGTTTATTGGTTTAGTTACATGAAGTAGTCATTCTTTGAATATAAGTGATGAGCTGATCTAAGAAAGCTGTTATTGTCTTTATTTATTCATACTCAGTATTGATTTACTTAATCATCATCCAGGTTTCCGAGATTCTTTGCTGAAGTCTTTGAATGAATTCTACCATCAAAAGGAAGTAGGACTGTTTATAAATTCCTGTTTTGCTCATTGTCAGACTTGGATGTCTGAAACATGGCATTCAGCCAATTCTCCTAAAATAAACAGTAAGGTAAGTGCAGTTTTAACACCACATTTTCTGTGGAGATCAGACCACATAGTTATTCAAGTCAAGTTCACCTTTTTATCATAGTGGTCATTTAAATAATTACAGTCTCTTCTCTATTTTGAAGATTATATTTTCTTCCCTTAAAACTGAAGTCATGAGACTGTATATATATGCATCGTCTTCATCTGATCAATTTGGCATTCTGGTAAGAAAATACAATTCATTTTGTTTGGTTGACACTTAGTGTCAAGTTACAAGCTCTCTGCTTAGAAAAAGATAAGTAGATGAGATGTTTTGAGTATTTTGGGATTTCTTGTTTCCTTTTGTGCATGCCTTTGACTTGAGCGTTTTTCTCCATGTTTCAATCTGAACTGTCCTTTGGGAAAGAAATTCTTGGAGAAACACTTCAGGGAAGCAGAACAATAATCTGATTTCAAATTACTCAGAATCCTAACTTGTCCTTTTGCCTATGTTTTTTTTTTTTTAACTGAACTCTTTGCCTGTGTTGTGTTTTCCAATTAATCTGACTTAAAATTTGCGTTTGGGCTGCCATTGGAACAGACCATAGCTGAAGCTGTTGCCGACTGGTTCTTTGACAGACAAGAAGTGAAGCTAACTGATTGCCCTTATCCATGCAACCCCACTTGCCTTAATACAATTGTCACTACAGTACACTAAAACTTGAGGCCTTTGTTTTCTTTGGCTATATAGTTCACAAAGAAAATTTTCACACATTTCATGCTCTCAGCATGATCTTGATATGGTAAAAAAAAGCATGATCTTGTGCTTTTGATCGATATGGAGTTAGAGAAGCTGGTGATCAGTATAGAGGATTCCATATGATGCATCCCAAATGCATGATATGAAATCCTTTAGGGTCCGTATGTTTGTGGGAAAGAAAGTTGAGAATTGGAAAGTGAAAGGGTGAAGTTGGAAAGTAGAGGTAAATTAGGTAATGATGAGAAAGTAAAGTTTGTGGGGCCCAGAAAAAATGTGAGATGGAAAGAGAAAACTTGTGGGTCCCAGGATATATGTAAATTACACAAAACCCATTACTTTCCTCACTTTCTAATTCTTTACTACTTTACATTGGCAACCAAACAAGCCATTATATTCTAACGAAAGTTTCTCAATTCACCAAATCAAAGGTTCTTTTGCGTTCAAATCCTTTTTTGTTCTTGGTGCTACCAGCAGCATCTCCAAACTTCAAACTTTGTGAAAATTTCCATAATCTAGCATTACTAGATTATAGAAAGTGGCTTACTGTGTCATTATTTTTAAATCTTTTCTTTCATGTCAATAATTTCGCAAACTTTTCAAAACTGAAAAATAAAAGAAACACTACAAGACAATCAAGTTCAGGTTGTTTATTACAGCAAAATTTCGACCAATAAACGAAAAATCAAATAATCACATCAAAACAGTCTCTGGGTTACAAAAAAAAAAAATAGGAAGTGCAATTTATCTTGTCACGTAGTTTCCAGATGGCATGATCATCATTCCAGAATGCATTGGAATTTGAAGGGTTTATGATTTATACCCTTAGAATGAACATTGTGAATATAATTAGATTACTAAATTGTAATTTATTACACGTGTAATTATATTATAGGTTAATTTACAAGTAGAATAATTTTTTTGGACAACACAAGTAGAATAAATTAACTTTGAGAAAAAAGATAACTATATACAATTTTAAGTGATTATTTTTCTATCTTTAATTTCCACTAAAAGTTAAAGTGATCTTATAATTGGGATACGAAGGAGGATTAAGCATTAGAGATCTTAACTTATTAGGCTCATTCTTTCCCTAAATAAATAAAATAACAAAAATAAACAAAGAATAATAAACACGCACAACGGCACAACGTACTACATACGCAGCAATCACGTACTATGGGCACATATAAATTCAAACATATGATATGACAATATATTTTCTTTTGATTTTTAATTTCTTCCTCCCTTTATATATATATATATATATATATATATATATATATATATATAAAGATCAAATTGACTTATTTGACGGGATTAAAAATCAAAACAGGTTAGTTTAAATTATTTATATTTACAATATATTCTATAAACAAATTTATATAATTTATAAATCGATACATAATCTAAGACCATGTAAACATATGCGTCAACTTAATTTATCATTAAGAAGTGAAAGGTATATTGAAATTTGATACATTACAAAAACGTGAGTTTCTACATCACCAAAAGGAACAGTAAGTTGTGGTTGAAATTCGATATTCCATGTAGGAGAATCGATTCTAAATAATCGTCCCCGGTTTTCAGTAGTACTTGTCAAATTTAACATTACTTATACAGCAGCTGTCTTTGTCTTTTCAATCTGATGATGATGGTGGACATTGGACACTTGATTCTGCTCTCACAACCGCTTAACGTCTAGCTATATATAATCGAATTTTTTGTTTTGTTTACAGTCAATTGTCAACTTTAAATCACATTATATTATTGTCCATTTCCCAGCTTTTTTATTTTTGAGGTAATTAATTTGAGGTCTCACTCAATACACATAATATGTCTCACGAAATGACGAATTAAAGAAGGGTTCTAAGGGACCTTACTTTAATTATTTTCCAAGTTAAGAAGACATTTTTTACCTCATTTTGTTATTCACAAGATAACACGTGTTTGAGAGGTGAATAACGACATTTTAACCACATATAACAAGTTATTATATATGCGCTAGTCATTAGAGGTTACATTTTAAATAATAACAAGTGTTTGAGCCATAAATAACAACCTTGTAATCACACGTAACAAGCTAATGAACGTCAGTCACAAGAATTTATATTTTGATTAACTTATAACAAATTTTTGGATTGCGAGTAACAACGTTTTGAGCACGCAAAACAAGTTATTGGGCACTAGCTAGTCACAACATCTGAGCTCAGAATAAAAAAGATGACATAAGTGTCTTCTTGACTTATAAGATAATTAAAGTAAAGTTTCTTGGAATTATACTTTGATTTCGTCATTTTATGAGACATTTTCTATATTATGTGTATTAGGTAAGACCTCAAATTAATTATCGCTTTATTTTTCATTTCCCATATTTCAATTATGCCCTTACTTTCCAATCGGACATTAGGTGGAGTTTACCTCTCCCTCCAAAATTGTATGTCCAACTTTTTTCCTTGTTTATGTTTGATTAATATATACTCTCTCCAAACATAATTATATAAGGCATTTTTTAAAAAAAAAATATATGACACTTATTACCATGAGTGCAGTAGCCAAGAAAGGTACTACCTCCGGTCCTAAATATAAGACCTAATTGACTTTTTTTTGGAGAGATTAAAGTTGTAAAATAGGTTATTAAATCATGACATATTTGATATCATTTTAGATTATCCATTAGCTTATAGGTAAAATAAACTAGTGTAAGAGAAAAAATTAGGTAAATCAATTTATAATTAACTTATTTTGTTTTTTTTTAGAATTTTTCAAAAAAGTCAATTAGGTCCTATATTTAGGACTGGAGGGAGTAGTATTTACTTTCTTCAAGATTTTCACTTTACCTAATTTTGACTAATTACGTGTATAATCACTTCTTTCTAGTTTCTAGGGTTGATGAGTTTATTAGAAGTGTCTTATAACAAAGTCAGGATAGAGCATATGTGCTAAAACCTTTCACATCTTCTGCACTATCCGTATAATTAGATCATATCTTAGATTAGATCTTTATATACATTATCTTATTCTTGGAAATTTCATATTTTTCAACCCATTATACAAAGTGGACATGAAGCCTCATACTTCAGTCGCAAAATGCTTAATTGACACAAATTAATCTTTGGTTTTAATTTGCCTCATACGATTAAACAATTGACGAGTTGAAGTTTAAACTTTGACGCGATACTCCGTTTTATCCAATATGGTAAGTTCCATGAATTGGTAATAATAACACAAACGTTTTTGTTTCCTCCAATTCAATCTCATTTGACCCATGTAAATGTTACACACGAGGCCAATTTATTACGAGTATTGAGAAAAACGTATTGTAGGAGAGCGAGCGCAGCTACTTATTAAAAAATAGGTTTTGTCAATCACGTGGTTTTTTTTTTGGACGACTCCATCACGTGGTTTGAAGTTTAACTGTTTTTTTCTTCACAAATCCTCTTTCGATATTTATATTTCAAGATTAGATATATAAAATATTTCTTGTATGTTTTTGCATAATTCCTTCACAAAAATCATTTCGTAGTGAGCCAAATTTAAGGGATCTATCGATAATAATTCTTTTAGCTAAGAGTTATGTATTCTTTTCTCTTTAAGTTCATTTCTTTTTTTCCCCACCAGTTAATTAAATATAATAATGTTCAATTTCCTTGAAGTCTCATTATTTTATGAGAAAAAAAGTTATCTCATTTAACTCAAATCAATTGGCTTGTAAATATGAACACTAGTACTTAATAGAAAGTTAGTACTATCAATTCAAATTTAAGCATGGTTAGACACACTTAAATAAAGGGTATTATTTCTTCTAACATACATATGATATTATCTGTTAAATTTAATCATATTCTTACTAAGCCTATTTAAAAAATGTCAGGTCTCTTTTTACCCAAAGCGTTTGATAAGTAAGATTATAATCTTCTAGAAGGTAGTTATTTTTCTAAGTATCTTCAAAATTTGGTCAACGCATATGACATGATACATATATGCCTACATGCACTAGAACTACGAAGAAAACAACATATGGATGATGATCTATCTACCTAGTTCTGTACTAGTTCCACTCAGGCCACAATTAAAGTCATATTCTTCCCACTAATTTCTTACTAATTAATTAATCACTATATATATTGAATATTTTTTGGACAATTACTCTTGATTAGAAGATACCTAAACCCACTGTTTACTGTTATTCATTGTCATGATTTTGGATTTTTCTGTGTGGATATAATCTGAACAATTTTTTCATTTATATTAAGAAAATCTTCAATATCTAGATTCCTTCTTCCATCTTTGTCCACGAGTTTCCCTTGATCCCTTTCACTTACGACATTTTGGGAATAAAATACTCTAACTAAAAGACATGTTACTATAGACTAGTATTTTTCTAAAATTCAAACTAATATTCAAATGCCATTGGAGCTTTTTCTTTCTTTTCCTTTACTAATTTTTAACATGACGAGCTTTAAAAAAATGGCAATTTCGTTGACTATGTCATCGATTCCAACTCTGCTTAATTATTTTGGTAAACTCTTTTCAACTGCTCAACTTCTGCAAGTAGTAATTTCCAATGGAGGTTCCAACTTCTTTCTTCTTTTTCTTTTCTTTGGAAATAAGTCTATTTTTTCCCCACTATCACGAGACCTCAAAAGAATTTCTTGCATGTGATGTGAGTAACCCCTAATCCAGACGTTAAAAGTGAATTAATTAGCTTTGGTGCATATACAATTCTAATAATAAAAATAATAGCATTAATGATGACATAAATACTATTATAAAATTTTAAAAAACTAGTTCTCATATATATACACAACTAAAAATTTAAAGAGGTGGTTGACTTTTCTTCTTTAGATGAGTTAAACACAAAAAATATATGTAAGGTATGCTAAGTCTCGAGCTCAAACATGAAAGTAAAAAGGCCTTGTATTTCATAAACTGAATATGATATTATAACAAAAATGGGGGAACAAATAGATGAGAAAAAGGCCAAAAAGAAATCTCACTAAATTGTTAGTCTCAGTATATCCGAAGTAACTTTGTGTATCCCTAATTGTATGATCTCCAATTTAAAGAATTTTTTTTATCAGCACTCCAATTCAAAGAATTCACAAAGCAGTTTCTGTAGATCAGGCTGTTGAGCGCCATATTTTTCCCTCCAACGAGATGATGACAATGGAAATATCATCATGAAACAAACGTCGTTCCCCTTGCGGGATTTCCAGAAGTTCATAAAAGTCCATTCCTGAAATGCAAAAAGTCACAGGTTAAACCTATTCATATCCAATTCCAATGAGTGAAAGTCAAGTCAGAGAGTTAAATTCCAGATCAGAATGAAAGTGGGGTTTTTACCAGCTTTTGTTGCTGCTCTAGCCAACGCTTCTTCAATGAGAAGTTGTGCAGGATCTTTTTCAGGATACAAAGTCATGAAAAAGTCAACTCTGTGGATTGCCTCTTCATTGGTGAAATATTGGTAGAGCCCATCAGAGGACGCTATCAAAAATTTGTCACTAGGGCTTAACGTATAGTGCTTAAGTGAAGGTGAACATGTGATATATGGTGAATCCCCTTTATAGTCAACTCTGAATGTCTCCAGTACTGCATTGTTATATTTAGGCTGCCCAAATAAACAAACAAGAATTAATTTAGAGTTTTCTTATTTACAAAGTACAATTCTTAAATATCAATTAGAGTGCCTGCTTGAGAAAACCAGCCCCAAATGCCCTTGTCACGTTCAAGTGTCCTTTTACTCTGCCTCTAATCACTGCAGAAGGATCATCCGGGTGTTCCCTCCTTATTCTCTGAACCTCCTGAGGTTTACAAATACATCTCAAAATTAACCATCTTTATATTTTTCATTAAGAAAAAAGTGTTAGAAATTTAGAACCGGTTTCCCTTCTCATTAAAAGGGTGATCAGGGAGATCTAATCATATTTAGACAGTGATCTCACTTGTACGTGCTATATTTGATTCATATTATGTATTTATTTTAGTAGATACATAATTTAAACCATCTAAGTGAGATCTAGCGGTCTAAATAAGGCTAGCCCTCCTTATTAGTACCTTTTTGACATCTGTGTTGTGGTCTATTGTGAGCTGAAGAGAATTCAAACCATGGTCAGAGTTCTGAGCTAAAACTGCTCGACTATCTCCAACATTCATCACATAAACATCATCGCCTCTCATTAACACCACCAAAACACAAGAACCCATCATAGCCAACACTGGATCTGCCATTATTGTCTCACCAGAATCCTCCAAAAACTCCTCCTCCTCCTTTCTTAATGCCTCCGAGAGTGCTCTCAACACATCAGAATGACTCAAACACTCTCCATTCGCTGATCCTTCATTTCCATTACTCAGGAGCTCCTTCAACTCATTATGAACAGACCAGAAGAGATTGTTCAAAAGATAATCAGTTGCATCTGGACCGTTAAATCCATCATAAATCCCAACGAACATCCAACCTTCATCCTCAGAAACCACAATATGAATTCTATCCTCCCCTGCTCTTCCCTGAGCCCACTCAAAATCCAAACTCTGCACTGCACTGCCTTCATCATTTTCATTCTCAATCTCATCTTCATCATTCTCATCCTTCTCCAAAGACACCTCTTTCGTCAAAGCCACCCCTTTGATTGGAGTGACACTAGAAAAAGCTCGCCGAAAAATTTTCTTCAAACTGTTACTATGTTTCATCAAAGATCCTTTTTTGTGATCAGTTAAACTCCTCCTGAATTTCACAGACTCAGGGCATTCTTCTTCCGCCATGACACGTGGCTGCTGCTGCTGCTGATGATGATAATGAAGTGGCGTAGAGGTGAAGGAAGCTGATGACTCAAACGACGGCGTTGCATCAAAAGCGCCGGAAGAGTTGGAAAGGTGATATATGGAGGGTGGAGTGGAAGAGTTGGCACTAACAGAAGCGCCGGAGATTGATCGGAAAGTCATGTGTGTGGCGGAGGAGTCATCGGAGGAGGAAGAGAGTGTTAAGGGGTCAGGGCGAGTGTAAGAGATTGAGTTGCAGAGAGACTTTTCCAAGGGATTATTGGAGGGAAACATGTCATAACGGCGGGACATTTCTCCGACGTTGGAGGAGCAAAGACATATTTTTCCTATGTTGTTGCCCATGTTGTTTTTGAATGTGGAGAGTTCAAAGGTGTGAGGTTTAGGAGAATAAGTAGAGGAAGCAGAAGAGGGAGTTGACTATTGGGAGGGTTTGATTGTTTTGCTGTTTTATTTAGAGAGGGGTGAAACATTGAATATGGGTTTTAAAATTTAGAGTTATGGTTGACTTTGACACGAGTTTAAAATGAGTGATTAGTGATCATGTGGTTTTACTCTTTGGTGTTCACGAGGGTTAGTAATGAGTATTTATATTCATAAAGAGGTACCATTTCTGGGTGGTACGTTTTTTTTCAAGGTATCTCATTTGTTTGTCAAGTGGGGTATAATCTTCCGCCGTTCTAAATTCTCATATAAGGAGAGATAGCCGACCTATGAGTTTGTTTTATTCACAAGATTTATATATGGACCACTTGTTAAATGGACGAAAATACTTACCATTCACGCCAATCGACCAGGTTTTTAAGTGCTTCATTTTGAGACATAAGACTCGTTCATTTTTAAAGCTTTTGACTTTTGATATGTTCATGTATGTTGTTCCATGACCTCTTTTTTTGTTTATGAGTTCGTCTGTGTTGAGTTGGGTCTCGGAGGCTTAATAATGTCAGGGTTAGGGCAGGCCTCTGGGCTCAAAGAGCGCTTAGAGAGGTACTCACACATCGTCCACCAATAAAGTCCTCACAGTGGCAGGTTTCGAACCCATAACCACATAGTTGAGTCAAATCTCTTTACCAACCGGACTTACCTCTGTTGATAACGTGCCTAAATTCTTAGTAATAAGTAGTACGTTGAATATTGTGGTGTGGGAATGTGTGAACTTATTTGTGGGGATACATATAAAAATATTTTGTGGTACTTTCATTTACTGTAGAAAATTTATTTATTTTTATTTGATTTTTAAAATATTTATTTATACCAAAGACGAAACTAATAACCTAACTTTTCTGAAATTAAATGAAGGAATCTTTCGGAAATTGATTTCTCTTTGAATATATTTTTGTTGCATTTGTTTTTAAATCTCAATCTGCCATTGACTGTTGGAGGTTTCGGCCTGTATTGTAATGGAAGTGAGCTGCTTCACGTTAAAATATAAACATTTCATTGCATAAGAAGAAGACCACCACCACTACTTTTTGAAAAAACAAAAAATCTAAAGGAGCAATTACTAAAGACTTTATATTATAAGCGGGATTGTATTAACAATTTTCCATGTTTTTTATCAGCAATACACAATCTTCCATTCATAAATGAGATTTCATACCACCATCACGACTACAACCTAAATATCAACAAATATTATTTTGAAATAGTGGTGAGTTAGAGATGAATCACTACTTCAATTGATCAGGCAATGTCAATTTTATTCACAAATCTTTATTATTTATTTACAAGTTGTTCCTAACTAATCTTCGTGTTCAAAAATAGTTACAAACATTAAAGTTGTCACAAAATTTAAATGATTATTTTTTCACACATTATCTTTATTAGATATGTTCTTTTTTTGCCAAATAATCTTTATTAGATATGTTAAACTTCAATATCAAATATTTTTCACTCCATCTTAATTGCTCCCATTAATGAAATATATGTGCAGAAGCCTTCCTTGCTACTTCTTAAATTAGAAAATACATTTTTTTAAAGGGAGTGTGTGTGTGTGTGTGTTTTTTTTTTTTTTGAAACCTTAAGCATTCACAACTACTAATTGAAAATATTATTTTTCGATCATGACAAGGAGATGAATGATCGTTTCAATTTATGAAATATAAGCTTAATTGAATTATATAAAAAAACACCAAAATCTTATCTGCGAAAATTTTATTTTTATGAAACTTAAAATATCAGGACGGGGTAAAACTAGCACGATCACAATAACTTTGACTGGCTCTATATGTATGTTACAACCTCCGTTTGATAGAACCCACGGGAAGAATTATTAAAGTAGTTATTAGACAATAATATCTGAACTTAACTAAACGTGCAGGACATAGAAAAATATTTGACCCTCCAAAAACAATTATTGGTTTACATACATCTGTTTCTATTGCAAATGCCAAAAAGTAAAAACAAATATTTTACACTCTTTTGACTTTGCCTTGAAAGATATGCCCGGTATATGTTCACACTTATACAGTTATACCCTAGCTAGCTAGGTATTACAAAGTTTAATCACCACAATAAAAATTAGAATGTACCCTCATATTTTCATAGATATTATTTATCCATACTTACATTAATTTTGTAGGCAACTAGACTTTATTAAAACTCATAGTCAGATTTTTATTTGTATTTTATACGAACAAGTTTTATAAAAATAAAAAATCTGACAAAAAAAAACTAATAGTCAGATTTTTTATTTTTATAAAACTTATTCGTATAAAATACAAATAAAAAGTAATTTCCATAATTTTAATTTGTTGTAAATCTATATTTGGTAAATAATCTATCATTGCTTCTATAAATAATACTCCTTCCGTTCCTAAATATAAGATCAATTTCCTAATTTGATTATATTAAAGATGATAGTTAAGGTACTAATTAGCACATGATATTACTAATCTACACTAAACATATACTTTTATTTTCACTCTTCCTCTCTCGCTTGTTTATTATAGATAAGCATTATTAGGATTTATTTGGGAAAAATTCGAAAGTTATTTATATTTAGAAACAAATTGAAATTGAAGTGATCTTATATTTAAGAACTATTTAGGAACTGAGGGAGCATTATGCATATTCATAGTTTGTGTACTAGTTTTGTGATCACAAAACATATATGATATTGAAAGTTACTCATTTGATGTGGACATGTAGGTCACTCAAACCATAGCTAGGACAATAGCAATTAGCAAATCATAAAATAATGCAAATTTGTTCTCATGAAATATGGTGGAGTTCAGATAAAGGCATCACATTATCAAAAGACGTATGTGAAAGCGAGGATGCACAAGAGGGGGGTGAATTGTGCTACAAATTTAAAACTTAAACTACCAATAAAGTAAACGCAAATCAATTTATACTGGTTCGGCCAACACTCTTGCCTACGTCCAGTTCACCAACACCTCGTTGGGTTCCACTAAGTTCAGGTTTTACAATAGGTTCACCTGAGAACCTTTACAAGTGAAAGAATCTCTCTAACACTTCCCCTTACTACCCGTAAGGTCACAGCCCTGTTCTAAAGCTCCAAGCTTCAGAATAACCTCAAAACAGAAGAGGATTTAATTCAAATCACTAAGTTCACAAATGAACAGATTTTGTTAAACACTTAAGCTCATGATCGCTGTAACATCCCATATTTTTAATACTTATAAATAAATGGTGTTTGTGACATTTATAATTTTTATTTAAAAATAAGTACCAAAGAAATAATAAATTTAATTTAAAACTAAAAAAAAAGATTAGTAGAACAAAAGAATTTATTGGAATTAAAAGATATGTAATTAAAATGTAATTTTTAAGTTGTTGAAAGGGCCCAATTGTAGAAAGCCCATGTGTGTAAACCCTAGACTCTTCTCAATATAAATTCCATTTTTTTTTCTTATCTCATCTCACTCATGCAACAACCGAGTGCCGTACAAGGTCATTTTTCCTCTCTTCTCATATTACATTCCATCGTTCTTTTACTTTCAATTTACATGTTCATTCAATATTGTCTCTTCCATCATTTGAATACATCCTTTTCATCCACTCCCATTTATTTTCTCTACTTTCTTTTATTTAATGACCGTGCCTCTCTCATTTGCTTCTAATAAAAATAAGGGTAATTTATAACTTCATTTTTCCCTTGAGCCGTGAGATGACACTTGCGTTTATGATTACTTTATGGCTTGCTATATACATATATAAATCTTATTTTTCTTAAATATTCTCCGGCTAACTTGGATTCTCATATATTATATGTGCACACTTTTGTTTATCTAGTTATTTTTCTCAACAAACATTATCTTTATTTCTCCATTTATCATGTACTTACAGTAGAAATTATTAAATATACATATATAGCTTGTCTTTTATTTAAAAACTAACTATATATAAATAAATATTAATTATTTTGTTCTGTCCAACTAATATTTTATTTTTATTATAAGGCTTCTGTCCATCTAATATTATATATGTTAAAGGTACCTGCAAATTTTCCTCATCAATTTCTTTTTAAATTGATTTACACTTCTATGTTTATACATATACATGTTTTTCGAAGCATTTTTATATATACCTGCTTTGTCCCATTGTATATAGTGTACTAATACTAGTAGTATATACCCATATATTATTTTTATGCCTTGCATTTGTTTCCCCAGTATGTGTGAGTGTTGGTATACATATTCATTTTGATAAATGTGTTGCCTAAAATATAAAGTAAATTTTTTTAAAAGAATAATTTAATTTTTTTTATATAACATTCAATTCAGGAATAAAAATAATTGTACGTGTGTGTAGAAGGGTTTAAGATATAGTTATATTAGAATACTTTTTGTTTGTAGTGGAGTCTTATATTAATAGATATTTATATTGGTAATGTTCTAGACTCTCATTAGGAGCTTAGGAATGACTTCGTGTTATTATCTGTGAGCCAAGGAGTAACAGGTAACTCTGAATGATTCTTTCGTATGCTTGAAAGTTATGGATAATTATAATATGACTGATTACTGATTACCTCTTAATTTAAAAATGTGAATGATTGATTAGTTGGTTTCTTTTCAAGCATGCTTGTTGTTTATGCTTTTATATGTAATATGTGAATGATATGTGGTTTGATTCTTTTCAAGCATACTTGCTTATATGATGATATTATATTGTGTTAGATAATGTATTATGGTAATTTAAATTCAAGGATATTTTAATTGTTGGTAAACGTATATATCTGTCATTGCATGAGCATCTGTTATGGGGTAGGGATTAGAGGAGGATTATGTGATGATGGATTTTTATACCACCACTCGGTGCACAGTGGTAGTGGTACTTGTCAGGGCCCTTTCTTCTATGCCTTCCCTTGCCAGGATTGCATGGAAGTTATGGGACATGTGACACCTCCTATTTGTTCTTTAAGGAGGGGAGCCATAGTCCGTACTTGAGCTCTATACCTCGGCAGGGTATATCTCATATATTGGTGAGCTTGGGATAATCTATTTGATTAGATTTATTTCTGTTTGGACTATATGTTAGCCTATGGCTCCTGTCAGCGGTATAAGGGTGGAGGTGATATAAGGGAGGCATACTGCATTTATGCATGAGTTAAATCTTAATGTAAAGGAACCGTTTTTGAATTAAGAGGTCAATCGATATGGATAAAGAGTTGATTTGTACGAACGATATGTGAATGAACTTTGTATTGTAATTATATGTAACTTGCTTGTGTATGTTAGGAGATTTCGGTAGTTACTGAGATGTCGATCTCACCCCTTTATTAACAATTTTAGGTGAAGGGATCTAATAGCAAGCCGGGGAAGGCACTTGAGGTGCAAGCACACTTTTATTTTATATTTATTTTGTCATTGACCTCAACCTTTAATGTTTTACCCTGTTTTATTTTAAAAAGAAAAGTGTATCATCAATTTTTAAATTTGTCACTGACTTGAGACTTTTGGAGTGTAAATGTAATTTTATATAAATTGCATATGATTTTGAAAGGGTGTTACAATTTGGTATCAGAGCAATACGATTCTGTGAACGTCTGTCTTACGATTTTGAAAAGTATTTTCAAAGAAAAATGTGTTTTGAACTTTTGGAGGTCATGACAATTTAAATATAATTTGTGTGCTCTTTCCATATTAGTTATTCTTTTTATTTGATCGAGTATATTGTTGCTTAACACATTAGTTTTGTTGTTGTGGAAATATACTTAGGAAAGGATAAAGTATGTTAAAAAAAATTTGATGCATAAATATTATGCATAGAACACGAGTATAGTGTTAATTCCTAGTGATTCATGAGAATGTATTGACCATAATGAGTTTGAATGATAATGAATGAACATTATTAAGCAAAAATATATATGTGATGGGTTATTTATCTGTTGATATGAATGAAAATATAAATTTTTATAGAAAGCATTTGTTAGCAATTCTACTTGAGATATGAGATTACAAAAAAGGAAAACGTTTGACTTCTTTACTTTCAGAGGGCATTAGCATTTTGATTGGTAGTAGTAGTTTAAGTAGAGAAATTTTTAGGATTCAAATTATTATGACAAGGAGAAGTTGGATTTCCTTGACAGTGGTTATTGTGATGTTCAATAATATGTACATATATTGACTTCATGTTGCAAGGGCGACTGATATTAGGAATAATAACAGTAAACATTTATTTCTTTTTAATATAAATATATGGTTACATATACAAGTGATCTAGGAAAGTTGGTATAGATTGGTCGTTACTTTAGAACTGGATTTGGGCGTTCTATAGGATTGTATGTATGTTGTAGGAACTTCAAGTTTGAAATTAAGAGATTAAATATGATTGTATAATGATCTGTGGGAACTTTATTTTAGACTTGAATTTGAAGGTTAGGAGTTACCACATTGATTGAGTGTAAATTGATGAATGGTTACAAGGATTTTTAGTTGTTTGCATGTAAGCTTTGATCAATTGATGAATGGAAATCTTGGTGAATAGAGGTAAAGCTTTAAGGAAGGAATTAGAAATTTCTGAGGTTATATTAGATTACGGAAATGATAAGTTGAAATCGGTGAACTAACAAGTTTATAGTAATGGTCAAATTTGGTCTGTAGTTGTGTCTATTTAGTCATACTTATATAGTAATTTAGTATTAAGAAGTGAAGCCAAATATTATAAATGGTTGAGGTATGAAATTATTGCCGCTGGTAGTGAAGATTACTATGTAGTTTTCTAAATTTTGAAGTTGGACATGTGTAGGAGTGCAAATGGTGGCAATATAATTGTTGATGTAGTATAACCGATTCAATATTTATTAGATCGATGATATTATTTAAAATTGTCAATAAATCTGAATTTTTGAGAATTGAAGGATTCTAATTAGTCTTGATGGAAAATTAGATAGAATGATATGTCTTACGGTGGTTTCAATTACGTTCATACGTTCAGGCACAAGGATTTAATGAAGTATAGAATATTGAGGACTAAATGTTTAGTGGGGCTTCAAAATCATGAGGACTTTATGTATTTTAATAACTCGCTTGGCTTGAATAGTGTTTAGGGAGGATTTTCGTTAAGTTGATTATTGATGTTGAATTAGGAAGAATTTTGAGAGATTCATTGATTATGAATTCTAGGATTTGATAAGGATTTTGAGAATGCAAAGGAATTAGCGGTTTCTTCATTTCTATAGGCTTATTGGTGCTAATGAATAGTTTGAGTGTGGTTGAAATGGTGCTTTCAAGTTTTCCTGTCCATTAAACATGATTGCCCTATTTAAAAAAAAAGTTCCTATTAGTCTAAATTATTGAGGATTGGATTAAATTAGATAAAGTTAAAGTATTAATATGAGATCATTTAGAAAGTTTATTGAGCTTGATTCATTGGAGACATGGATTTGACCTTGGGAATAGGATATATCATACTGGTTATGAATTGAGAATTATATTGGGATAATTTTTTAGAATTGAGATTTTATTGTGGTTTTAATTCGTAAATGTATTACGTTGATAAAGAAAATTGAGGATTATTTGAGAAGAATGATTGACTAGACTCGCTAGTGGGGATCAAAATAGTTAGGTAAGATATTTTACTGAATCAATGAATAAAGTTGTTTAAATAGTTTTGGTATGCATCTGAGAAGTTTTTGGTGATATTGAGAATTTGTTATAAGTATGCACTGAAAGATAAAATAAAGTTTAAGGTTGGTAGCATTATTAAATATAGAATTCTTGGTATGGTCTACTCACGAGACTAGGGATATAGAGTTTGAGTTTTTGTTAATATTTATTGGAATATTTTTAAGGTTACAGAGATATTTTAATTTAGCATTGAATGTAGAAGTTGTGATTATGATTGATGAAGAAATCATTTAAGGTGAAGATTCTCTATCTTAGTTTTAAATAAAAGTGTTAATTGATCCAATGATGTTAAATATTCAGTAGAACAACATCGTTAAAGGACTTGATTTTAGTTTGACTTATGTTAAGTTCTAATCTGTGGTCAAATTAAAGGATGAATTTCTTGGAAATTCTTATTTGTCAATAAAAGAACAAGAACAATGGGGATATGATGGGGGAATTTTGGAATTAGCCAAATGGTCCTATATAAGTCGAGCTTACCTTACCAATGTTTATTTTAATTATCAATCATAAGTTTGAAGTGTAATACGGATGAATGAGATGTTCTTATTAGGATTAAAAATTAAGAAAGTTTAGGTGTTGATTTAGATTGGGAGGTATTCCTAGGTCAAAGCATTAGGATCTTGAGAATTATAGTGTGGTAGTTATGTCTTAAGTTTCATATGCTGAAGAATTGGTTCAAGGATATAAGTTTGTTTGTTAATATTCAGGTTTTAGGCGGAATTAGGCCTTGAAGATGATTAAAGTCATTGAAGTTACTTGGTATGTCTTTGAAGGTGATATTGGGTATTGATGATTATAGTTTGAAATTCTCTCCGTTGAGATTTAGGAAATAAGAGATTTTGAGGATATAAATGTTGGAAATAGTTATAATTTCAACAATAGGTCGTTTATGGGTTAGTATAGATACTAAATAGCCTAAAGAGAAAATAATAATAGTAAAGAAAAAAAAAGGAGGTGGAAATAATATGGCACGTTGTGGAAATCTTTATTGGGAGGATGGATTCCTACCTTAATGTATGTGTGATATGATAGGGTGATTGTATGAGACAATGTATTGGTTGGCAGATGAGGTTTAGCTAGGTTAATTGGTGGCACGACAAATTTTAAATAAACCAAAAGCATGAGGTTTTGTGGGGTATCCTTTACAAAACTTTTGGGTTCCTTTTCCGCATAGGAGTATGTGTAGAAAGTAGCATAAGAGTTTGTTTAAAACTAATGTTGATTAAGGTGTAATTTTGAGGACAAAATTCTTTTTAGGAAGGGAGAATTGTAACATCCCATATTTTTAATACTTATAAATAAATGGTGTTTGTGACATTTATAATTTTTATTTAAAAATAAGTACCAAAGAAATAATAAATTTAATTTGAAACTAAAAAAAAAGATTAGTAGAACAAAAGAATTTATTGGAATTAAAAGATATGGAATTAAAATATAATTTTTAAGTTGTTGAAAGGGCCCAATTGTAGAAAGCCCATGTGTAAACCCTAGACTCTTCTCAATATAAATTCCATTTTTTTTTCTTATCTCATCTCACTCATGCAACAACCGAGTGCCGTACAAGGTCATTTTTCCTCTCTTCTCATATTACATTCCATCGTTCTTTTACTTTCAATTTACATGTTCTTTCAATATTGTCTCTTCCATCATTTGAATACATCCTTTTCATCCACTCCCATTTATTTTCTCTACTTTCTTTTATTTAATGACCGTGCCTCTCTCATTTGCTTCTAATAAAAATAAGGGTAATTTATAACTTCATTTTTCCCTTGAGCCGTGAGATGACACTTGCGTTTATGATTACTTTATGGCTTGCTATATACATATATAAATCTTATTTTTCTTAAATATTCTCCGGCTAACTTGGATTCTCATATATTATATGTGCACACTTTTGTTTATCTAGTTATTTTTCTCAACAAACATTATCTTTATTTCTCCATTTATCATGTACTTACAGTAGAAATTATTAAATATACATATATAGCTTGTCTTTTATTTAAAAACTAACTATATATAAATAAATATTAATTATTTTGTTCTGTCCAACTAATATTTTATTTTTATTATAAGGCTTCTGTCCATCTAATATTATATATGTTAAAGGTACCTGCAAATTTTCCTCATCAATTTCTTTTTAAATTGATTTACACTTCTATGTTTATACATATACATGTTTTTCGAAGCATTTTTATATATACCTGCTTTGTCCCATTGTATATAGTGTACTAATACTAGTAGTATATACCCATATATTATTTTTATGCCTTGCATTTGTTTCCCCAGTATGTGTGAGTGTTGGTATACATATTCATTTTGATAAATGTGTTGCCTAAAATATAAAGTAAATTTTTTTAAAAGAATAATTTAATTTTTTTTATATAACATTCAATTCAGGAATAAAAATAATTGTACGTGTGTGTAGAAGGGTTTAAGATATAGTTATATTAGAATACTTTTTGTTTGTAGTGGAGTCTTATATTAATAGATATTTATATTGGTAATGTTCTAGACTCTCATTAGGAGCTTAGGAATGACTTCGTGTTATTACCTGTGAGCCAAGGAGTAACAGGTAACTCTGAATGATTCTTTCGTATGCTTGAAAGTTATGGATAATTATAATCTGACTGATTACTGATTACCTCTTAATTTAAAAATGTGAATGATTGATTAGTTTGTTTCTTTTCAAGCATGCTTGTTGTTTATGCTTTTATATGTAATATGTGAATGATATGTGGTTTGATTCTTTTCAAGCATGTTTGCTTATATGATGATATTATATTGTGTTAGATAATGTATTATGGTAATTCAAATTCAAGGATATTTTAATTGTTGGTAAACGTATATATCTGTCATTGCATGAGCATCTGTTATGGGGTAGGGATTAGAGGAGGATTATGTGATGATGGATTTTTATACCACCACTCGGTGCACAGTGGTAGTGGTACTTGTCAGGGCCCTTTCTTCTATGTCTTCCCTTGCCAGGATTGCATGGAAGTTATGGGACATGTGACACCTCCTATTTGTTCTTTAAGGAGGGGAGCCATAGTCCGTACTTGAGCTCTATACCTCGGCAGGGTATATCTCATATATTGGTGAGCTTGGGATAATCTATTTGATTAGATTTATTTCTGTTTGGACTATATGTTAGCCTATGGCTCCTGTCAGCGGTATAAGGGTGGAGGTGATATAAGGGAGGCATACTGCATTTATGCATGAGTTAAATCTTAATGTAAAGGAACCGTTTTTGAATTAAGAGGTCAATCGATATGGATAAAGAGTTGATTTGTACGAACGATATGTGAATGAACTTTGTATTGTAATTATATGTAACTTGCTTGTGTATGTTAGGAGATTTCGGTAGTTACTGAGATGTCGATCTCACCCCTTTATTAACAATTTTAGGTGAAGGGATCTAATAGCAAGCCGGGGAAGGCACTTGAGGTGCAAGCACACTTTTATTTTATATTTATTTTGTCATTGACATCAACCTTTAATGTTTTACCCTGTTTTATTTTAAAAAGAAAAGTGTATCATCAATTTTTAAATTTGTCACTGACTTGAGACTTTTTGAGTGTAAATTTAATTTTATATAAATTGCATATGATTTTGAAAGGGTGTTACAATCGCAGTGACTTAAATGCTCTTTTTAGATTTTGACAGAGAGTAGGTGTTTGTTCAGATAGTTCGGTAAAGAGCAATAAATTCCACTGTGCTATTTATAGTCTTCAATGGAGAATATAGTCATTTGACACACTGAGATGAAAACTTGAATCTGTTGGACTCATTTAATGCTTGGTACTTGATTCTTTTCATGTTGCTTGAAGAAGAAGATGAACAATAAATGCAGCTTCAAACTTTGACAGCAAATGTTGCTTCTTTTAGGTGAGAAGTTGCCTTGAGAGCATATATGGCGGAAGAATGAGTCTAACGTCTTCTGAAAAAGCATTTTGATCATGATAGTGTACTTTTGTACTTGATTTGCTTTCTGGTCGACACTTCGATCAGGCTTGATTGCACTTGCTTCGATCAGATGCTGCACACTTATATCACACATTAAAAACATAACATTTTTAATCACTTGACACTCCAATCACAATTTGATTATAGTTCTGAACTTCTGATCAGTCCGTGATCTAACATTCTTAGTTTTGCTTAGGTTTGCTCTGATTGATATTCCAATCACTATTTTAACTTAGAAAAATATTCTTTACTATTTCATGATCGCTTGATTTTAAGTTATTCATGATCGCAATTTTCTAGTGATTACTATGTCTTAGCCTGATTACTAAGTCTTGTGATTGCTACGTCTTATCCTGATTGCAACGACTTATGATTGCTATGTCTATGTCTGATTGCAACGTCTTGTGATTGCTATGTCTATATGACTATATCTGATTGCAAATGTCTTATGAATGCTATGTCTTATCCAGATTGCTAGTGGTTATTTAGTGATCGCACTGTTTATGATCTCAATTAGTTATCATCAAAACTTAAGATTCTAACATGCATTATGATCTAACTCATTTAAAAAAAAACAAATTTATCAGAAATTTCAAAACTAGTATAATGTATTTACTGAATAGATTAGGGTCAGATTCAGGTTAGTTGTAAGATCTAATTAAGTATGCATGTTGCGCATATATATTTTATAAAACAAATTTTTTTATCTGAAAAAACTTAACTTACAAGCCTTCAAGTTTGGTCTCTTAGTTTGGTTAAATTTATTGCTCTGATACTAAATATATTTTGGGAGGTGGTCTTAATTTTAACTATAGCACATCCTTTTTGTAACTTCTTTCAACTTTTTTTTTTCAAATTATCCATATTGATGTCACCTCAATAATAAACAAATAAGAGAGAAAAAGTGGGATGAAGCCAAATGTTTAGGGTCTTTTGGTTATATTATTTGATTCTAGCTAAATTAACTAAACTTTTAAATATAATCAAATTAGATTAATATATCTTATATTTAATGCAAGAAGGAGTAAGGGGCATGCTTGATTAGTGATGCTGAAGTGACCTTTTTTTAGCTGATTTTTTCAAAAGCACAATTAGATATATATCAAAATGTGCGATGTGATTTATGTTTGAATTTTTGATGATAGAAGTGCCTTTTTCAATCTGAATTTTGAAAACATATTTGTGTGATTATTTTAAAAAGAAAGTTTAAAGGGAAAATTATAAAAATGGCATAATTGATTGTCATTCAAGAAACGTACGTGATTCAAGTGAAAAAACCTAATAAGGTAAGGGCCCGTTTGGTTGACCGGAAAGTGTATAATGGAAATGGAAATGAAATTGAGTGTAAGGGTAAAGATGAAAAGCAGAGGTAAATTAGGTAATGATGTGATGTAAAAGTTTGTGGGGCCCAGGTAAACTGTGAGATAGAGAGAGAAAAATTGTCGGACTCGGGATATATGTAAATTACAATTTACATTTCCTTCTTCCATTTCCAATTCACAATTCTTGTCAACCAAACCTACCCTAAATAGTTAAGAACCGATTGAAATTCAAGATTAAATAAATTTTGGTAAGAAAAGTTTTAATGCAAGAAGGAGTATTTATAGTAAAATATAAATCAATCTTACATATTATTTATAACATCATCACTAATTTAACATTAACACGTCTCATCATTTATGCACGATTTTAGCCATGTATTCGTCCTTATCTGCTGGCTCACCTCTTATTTGAAATCTTTATTGAAACATAATAGTTGTTGCATGTTTATTTCATCTATGATTACTTACTACATTCATTAGTATAAAATCCTAGTTCAATTTTTTAAAACAAATTAAGGAAGCTGAGTGAAAAATTTAATCATAGCACTTTCGTGTATTCTTAATTTATTTGCTAATTTATATCTTAAGTAAATGGTCTCGAGAAAAAATTGAAGCAACTCAAGTTATTAGTAATTTATTTCGCTTTTATAATTAAGAATGGAGGGAGTATAATCTCAATATGAAGAGCTTATCCAATTTACAGAGTAAAAGCAAGATATACGATCTAGTTTTATAGCTAGAAAAACTATTTCAGACACAATATAAGCTATTTAAAGAGATTTGATGAGTGCAAACGAAAAAGTGAGAGATTTGAAGAGTAATATATATGAATTTGGAGGTATATGTGCAAACGAAAGAGAGAGAGATTTGAAGAGTAATATATATGAAATTGGAGGTATATGTTTTTAAACCTATTTAGAGGCTTACTTTCAAAGTAGGTGAATTGTTTAACTTTTTTTTGCTCAGAGCCTTGTTAAACATTTTGATTGCTTAAAAAAAAGCCTAAACACAATTTTGGGTTTGCACTCAACTCTTACATCTATGCTACAAACCCAGACTTATTTAATTTAAGTTCAATTAGCTCGATCTTGCCTAGTTTCCCCCTACTGATGATTATGTTATTTAATTAATAATGATAATCATCCAAGGGATGGTTAACATGATAGTTCAAACATTTACCCCAATTTCTTTTTTGTGCAATATAATAGATACAATTTATGACAATGAAGACTATACATAAACAGATAAAGTGTAGTAATTATATAAGTCCTCCATACTGTATATTTATATAACGTTAATCATAATTGGGTCGATGAAATATAGCGAACCGTAAATCTCTTTCTTGTCAAATTTATTGATTTTTGTTGAAAAACATTGGTTGCATTTACAGATTTCTTCCACAGATTTGAGATACCCCACCTTCCATGCGTAGTCTAATGATTAATTAAATGTTGTGATACTAAGTCGAATTTGTTAAACAAACCAAACCAAGCTAAGGATCGGAGGGAAAAAAATCAAGATTATGTTCGTGACACCATTTTCTTCTAGTTATGGACCTGGGCTCGAATTGCAAAATAAGAAGGTTGGGCTGTCCTAAAATAGATAACATAGGTAGTAGCCCTCTTCAATTATATATGATTTTCTACAATAAATAACTTCCTAATCCTGACATTAGTCCAAAATGTAAGAGCTAATTTAAAAAGAATTTTGAATTTAAATAAAATACTTTTAAAATTTTATCCTTTTATCTGTTCTTTTTCTCAAACTAATTTAGTTGACCTATAAATTATATATAACAACTGATAAACAAGCATTTCAAGTAGAATAATATGTGTATGCTTATAATTAAATTTATTTAGTTTCTTTAATCTCCTTAAAGTAATTAGCTAGCTCTTCTGGAAAGGATGGATTTTACAGCATTATAAGGAGCATATTTGATGAGGGCTATATGTGATGAATGATGGAGCCAAAAGAAGGCCGAAGCGGTATTCTCGGGTTATGATTCCATGCTCATCACCCAAGTTACTCATCACTTTCTCATCACCACAAATACACACAAAAACATAAGCACATGGTGGGTCTAACCTCTCTCCTTGTGGGGTCTACCAGGTGCTTATTTATTTGTGTGTATTTGTGGTGATGAGAAGGTGATGAAATGAGCATGGAATCAAAATCCCGGTATTCTCTACTTTGCTCCATAGCAAAGGATAAATTCCAAGACCTACCCTTTGACATTTATTCTTAGAACGATATATATATTGTTCAAAATATTTACTTCGTCTTGTGCATGCATGGAGGAGAGGCTTTATTATGAAATGCGCACGCAAGCACAAGTCTTTAACATACGCATCTAATATGTCCAATGGAAGCGTAAAACACTATATAAACATATTTAACTTTAAGCTTCTATTGAAATTGTTCAGAATATTATATTTCTGCTAATTATACCTTAGCAAAACGAAAAGCTTGTTTATGCAGGAAATTCAAATAACAAAATGACATAATCGGGTTGTTTTAACGCGTCTAACTACGCGAACAATATATAAATGTGAAACTTATATTTGATATTATGATCTCTTCAGAAAAAATGCATGCATGCTGGGAAATATTTTTAATTTTAATCGCCAGAGGTAATTTTATATGCATTATTCAACCATATATAATCTCTTTAAGTGTCTATCATCAGATTTTCCAATTTCCATTAATTACGAAGGAATACATTAAGCTACTTATTGTTGTAGTAAAAGTTCGGTAGCAAATGATTAAGAAAAGCATCCAGCTTTATCTAATTTCCAGCGACAAACTATCACATTGGCCATAATTAAAGAGAAGTAACAAACATTGTTAGTGATATTAATTGATCCACGATAAAGCAGGCGAGGAAGTTAAGGTATTACTTCCTCGGGTCTTAAATATAAGACTTAGTTGACTTTTTTGGAAAATTCTTAAAAAATTAAATAAGTTAATTATAAATTGATTTACCTAATTTTTCCCCTTAGACTAGTTTATTTTACATTTTTACTTATAAACTAATGGATAATCTAAAAATATATCATAATTTAATAACCTATTTCGAAACTTCAATCTCTCTAAAAATATTCAACTACGTCTTATATTTAGGACCGGAGGTAGTATTAATCAGAAAGTGAAGAAGCAAATGTTGGAGTGCAACCATATTTGTCTGCATCAAACTCTATAAGCTGTTGCGGATTAAGTAGCTTATGCCCCCTCCTTATAGTAAACACTCACTTGTTCTTAAATATAAGATCAATTTCCTTAATTTGATTAGATTAAGGATGTTAGTTAATTAAGTTAGTTATTAACTTTCAACAGGTCTGAGTATTATTCCAGCAACCTGGAATAACCCGGGTATAACATGTCTAATCTCTAATTACTTGTTTATTTCAAATGGTTTTGGTCAGAATATAGCAGAAATACATATCAACACTGAAATATTTGGTAATCCGATCCTCTCTTTCAATATAAACAAAATTTTAGACGTGCAAGTCTATGAGCCTCGAAACAATCTCCAACCTGTTCTCTTACTTTTCTCCCAAGTAATTAACATAAACGTTTTCGGTACTATTTAATTTTCAACCTCTTGTCAGTTTTTGAAAAAAATAGTAGCTTAATACACTTTTTATTTATTTTAATTATAATGGATAAAGATTGTATATCATGCCACTATTTCACACTAAAATATGTTTTTCCTACCTATAAGTATTGCCATATGTATATTGCTTTTTGGGTGATTTCAATTTATAATTTAAAAAACATTGAACATTGGAGTTGTAAACTAGAAAAACAATCCTATCGCATGGTGCAGGAAATTAAGCGGAAAGAAGTTTTCGGTCCACACGTCCAAAGTGATTCCGCGTCCACAACAACCGGTCCAAATATACTTGGGCCCCACTATAGTTATTTTATTGCATCTCTCTGGGTCCCATTTTCTTTTTAAATCATTATTAAAGATAAAGAATAAAGAAATTTAACTCATCCTTTAGTTCAACTAGGAAAAAGGTAAGACATATATTTTAAACCTAATAACAAGTATGTGATTGGTCCTGTCAAACTTAATTAGCTAGCTCATTCCATTTATTATCCTTAATAAAAAGTTATTTATTCTTTAGATGGTGGGTACATAGATTTGCGTTAATAGTAATTTGATGATATTATATGGTGCATGAAAGTTTCAATTAAATCACCAATCAAATTAATCAAATTATTTATTATGTTCACTTTTTCATCCTTCACCATTTAAAATTATTTCTTTTATAAAAGTGTGTTCTAACATTTTGGTTGGGAAGAGATAAAAAAAGTTCATTTGTAGGTAAAAACCCATAAAACATAGGTTTCATCTTCTAGCTAGGTTTTTACGACATAAAAAAAAGTAGTTCATTTGTAGGTAAAAACCCATAAAAAAGAAGTTCATTTGTAGGCAAAAACCCATACAACACACAGGTTTGTATTCTAGTTCAACTATATTTCTTTCTTTTCATACACTAGTGCTCGATTTCTAAGGTATACATACCACTTAAGTTTGGTTCCAGTTAGGACGCTTTAGGGGACATTTTCACAGCTAAATGAAATTGGACGAAATCTATCAATATAGAAAGAAAGAAATGACTTATTTGTCATACTTTAAAATCCACAAGAACAAACCATAGGAGATTATGAGTTAGAAGTCATACTATTTGGATATTGTTGAGTTAACCCCTTTCCTAAAATTTGATTATAAAAAGATGCAGAACATTTAAGGGATTCACTCATTATTATAAATAAACAATCATATATTGTGGTCTTCTTTCTTTTGATCTGAAATATACTGAGGTCTTCTATTCATACAAGATAAAACAAAGTCATGCACTTGTTGACTTCAGTTATAAATATATTCAAGAATAAATTTAATATAGGGAAAATTAATCACAGGTCCCTTGTAAGGGACATAATATGGAAAAAGTCCCAAAAATTGAAAAAATTAAAGTAGAGTCCATTGGGATCTCACTTTAATTATTTCTGAAGAAGTGAGCCTCACGTTTAATAATAAAAAAATACCTACCCACCCCTCCCCCTCTCTCTCCTTCTCATCCTTCTCTTTCCTCACTCCCACCCACCAGCCCCCTCCGGCCGCCGCCGCCGCCTCCTTCCTCTATTTCTCCTTCCTCCATTTCGGTGGACTGCCCACGCCGATGGACACGAAGTACTCGCCGCTGCCTTGCTCCATACCGGAGATCACGTCGGAGCCGAAGGAGGTGAGGGCGGAGGGGGAGAGGCGGAGGAGGAGGGAGGTGACACGGAGAGTGTCGCGTTGGAGGAGGGCAGTGAGGTGGAGTCGCCGAGGAAGGGTGGCGCCGCCGCCAGAGATGGCGTCACGGTGGAAGAGGGGGAGCTTGCATGGGTTGGAGTGAGTGTGAGTGTGGTTGAAGAAGGTTGTGGTGGTTGTGGAGAGAGAGTGTTGGACGTTGAAATGTTGGAAGGTTGGGGGTGATCGGTGAAGGAGGGGAAGAGGAGAAATGGAGGAAGGAGGTGGCGGCGGCGGCGGCCGCCGGAGGGGGCTGTGGTGGGTGGGAGTGAGGAAGGAGAAGGATGAGAAGGAGAGAGTGGGGAGAGGTGTGTGGGTATTTTTTTATTATTAAACGTGGGGCCCACTTCTTCAGAAATAATTAATGTGAGGTCCCAAGGGACTCTACTTCAATATTTTTTAATTTTTGGGACTTTTTCCATATTATGTTCCTTACAAGGGACTTGAAATTAATTTTCCCTTTAAAATATCAGCATTATTTAAGATCTTTTTATTGTGTTTTTGGAAAAATTTTAAATTATAACGTTGGCCAATTTGTATTAATAATGAAATGTTTTAAATTAGAAGACTCAAAAGACAATTTATAATTCAAGTGTTTTGGCGTGGGTGGTATACATCACACACACTGAACGAAACGTGGAATATATAGTACTCCCTCCGTTCCTAAATATAAGAGCACTTTGATTTTTTTTGGAGAATCCTAAGAAAGCAAAATATGGTAATTAAAAATTAATTTTCCCAAATTTTTTCACTAAACTAGTTTATTTGACTTATGAACTTACATATGATATAATAATATTTAAAATATGTTATGATTAAATTGTTCATTTTGCTTTCTTAGGATTCTCTAAAAAAGTTAAAGTGCTCTTATATTTAGGGACGGAGGGAGTAGGTTACAATGACGTTGATCTCGTGGAAAACGTACAGCGGCGATCGTGATGACGCTAAGAAAAATAAGGATGAATTGCATGAAATAAAAATATTTTATTTTCTTATTATTTATTTATGTAACCATTTTTAGAGAAACAGACATATTTTTATAAAATAGCTAATCTTAAATAATTTTTGATCTACCTACCAAAACTAATTATGTAGATCTTATAGTGAGAACTAAAGGCAGTATTATACGTGCATGTATGTCTTTGTACATTTGGAATATAATTGGATTGGATCTACTCTTATGTTTTATTTTATATACCAGATTAAATCTGACAACTGATTTGGATAATTGTTCCTTAAACAACAGCATTACAGACACAAGTGGTGACTGGTTGGCGAGAAAAACTGTATAAACGTTGACATAATTCTTATATATTATACATTTAATTATCTCTCCATCTGCTGTACCATATAAACCATGAATCATATAATCATTTGAATATTTGATTCTCCTCTCCCAGTTCGTTATACTTATATTCAATCAGATTCCTCACTAAATCACCCTATTCTTGAAAATGAATACGGACCAGACAAGAAATAACTTTCTCAAAATTAACAAATCAATACAGGATCAGATTATTATATACAAGATAAATTACTATCAATTAAATTTAATCTTGGACTGTATTTTAATTTTTTGCTATGTCAATGACATTGTTAGGTTTAAATTAATTAAGATCAAGCATTAATTTTATTTATTCCAAGCCAACTGTTTTTCATTTCATTTTAAAACATAATAATATATGACAAAGAGATAGATAGTAATTTTTTCTGCGCCATCGATAATATATAGACACTACTATTAAAAAGGTGTTCAACTTCCATACGTTATTGATTCTTTCGGCCAAAAACAAACAAAAAAGGAATTCTTACGGCATGTGGCCATCCACCATCTCTAATCTCGACCGCTGACTTATCTTTCATATTACACACACACACACACACACACACACACACACACACACATATATATATACTCGGCAGACATATACGGTCCGGATTAATTATTATGTTAATATAGAAAACAATTTGTATCCTTTGACGTTCACAACATTAATAATATGTGTTTGTGTGTGTGTGTGTGTGGCATATTTAGAACGGATAAAAAAATACAAGACATGTGTAATAATGCAATTTTTTTACTTGCGATCATTATTGTTTTGATAATTTTATATCCGAAAGCATGCATGATTCCGTTTGAAGGTAAGAAATCATTACATCAATGAACATTAAATGACATATATATGAACGAGATATAGAAGCAAGACGTAAAATGCTGAGATTAAAGCGGATATATAAATGAATAGTAGATAAAATAAGAACTGAAGAATTAAACAAATAATTATAAATAATTATTTTGGGCTTGCTTCGAATTCATCACAAACCCATGAAAGAGGAAGATAAATTAAAAGGAGACAGTGACGCAAAAGATAGAAAAAGAATAATATGAAATGGGAGGAGTGTTAGGATTAAGAAACGTGGACGGCAGAGATTTTAGTCGTGCATGCTCAACCACACTATAAATAAGGGTTGTTCGAGCGTCTTAAACCATACAAGTGACTAACAAGTTTCAACGCTCGAGTATTATCATCTCTTTAGTTGATTTGTTCAATTTGTTTGTGAGAAGATGTCTTGCTCTTGCGGCTCTAACTGTGGATGCGGAAGCAGCTGCAACTGCGGCAGGTTACATATAATTCTCATCTCTTTTGCCTTCTTTATCTTTCATTTTTATATATAGATCAACAACTTCTTCATCCAATCCCTATCTATCTCACATGCCAAATACAAAAGTTAATTGAAAAGTGATTTTAGTCTTTAATATAAGACTTCTTTTCAACTAGTTTATTCGATTTATCACTTTTCTTCAGATTAATTTGTTGACTCATAAACAACTACATAAATTATAATTATTTTAGATAGACTACATAATATAATATATGTTATAGTTAAGTAGTTTATTTAGCTTTTTTGATGTATGGTGCAGCAAGATGTACCCAGACTTGGGCTATGCCGGGGAGAAGGCAAGCAGGGAGAGCCTGGTGTTGGGAGTGGCAGCCACAAAGGTAGAGTATGAAGCCGGTGAGATGAGCGTCGCCGCCGAGAACGAAGGCTGCAAGTGCGGTGATAACTGCACCTGCAACCCCTGCAACTGCAAGTGAAGCACATCACATCATCACAAACAAGCAGAGATGATCCATCATGACCCTTATTTAATAACTTGGAAGCCCTTGAAAGTATGATGATGCAGAAATAAAATAATATATATGTGGAGATTGTGTGTTTGCTTGTGTTGTTTCTTCTTGTTGTTGCTGGTTGCCACTTGATGGCTTCTAGCTGCGTTGTTTTTAGTTTGTTTATTTGTATATGCATAAAGTTCAATCTCTGCTTATGAATATTGTGAAAAATGAATGGATCTTGTTATTATGATTGCTATTGCGTGTTTGACTTTGATTATTGTTTAGTTTCGTAATGAAATATCATACTGCTTCATACGGCAGCTATATATACAGAATATTTTGCTTTTTTGGAGAATCAAGACTTTGTTTTTATTTTAAGAGTGGGGGTGATCTCAGTGACGATGAGATGGACCACTTAAAGGAGAAAACGAATAGAAAGTGAGAAACCAAACCAATACAATAGTCGTGATTAATACACATACACGTATGTTTTAGTTTGACGCTATTTTTATTCTTTTTTTGTATTATTGATCACTCCAAAGATTCCCCCTATCCTTCTTTTCATATCAAAATTCTCATTCGATCGATTCATCTTTACATTGATTTCCATTTGTATTATATTATATATCGAATATCTTCACTGGAGATTTCTGTTTCACTCTTGCCATTATTCATCCCATCCATATGCAAAGAATTTAAATTACTTCCCGGCCCAGGACTATTTTTTCCCGAAAATATTAATCAAAGAAACCGAAACAAAAAATCAAATGATCCAATTTGACTCATTGTTCTTAATTACTTGGAGTCATTTTTTCGTCCATATTATCAATTATATGCACCCTTTTCTCGCCATGCTACTTGCTAAGAGGGTGAGGCATCGAGGATAATATTTTTTAGGATTTGTTTTGGCTTTTTAAGTTTGTCTTCATTGTGCTTTTGTATTTCATTGAAATTATATTTAATTTATGTTAATAGTTCACTGTTCATATCAATACAATGATAAATACTCCTTTTTAAAATTTTCAAATCTAAATTGTTGAATTGAAAAACCGTGTCCACTTGTAAATTCAAGTGGATAGGAGGTTGAAAATTTTGAAAGAAAGATATGTGAACTAGAACCATATTAACATAAACACACCATTACAGGGAAGAATTTTCAACGTTGATTCTAAGAGAGGGACATATATCATCCGGCGATGTAGATTTGTGCCCTTTTTTAAAATTGGATAGAAACCAACATTACAAGAGACTTTCCACAACATAATTGAGGTGAAAATTTTACTTTCTTCATTGGTTTATACATATTTTATGATTTAAACAATATTTGATTTTTTTTCGGTTTTGATGTTTGAAGTTATGAAGAAGTCCAACAATGTATGAATGTCAGCTTCCCATATTGTGTGTACAGCATGCTAAGCAACTGAACCATAGATTAATATAGTATATAGAGTCTCTCTCAAAATGATTAAGACGGATTCCCCAAAAATGATGACATCAATTATTAATTAATTCATAGTATATTTTTCAAATGCCTGCCTTGGACGGTTTGGTGCTCATGTCACATACATTATCTACGTATATATACAAGAAGATAAAGTAATCAATACTCAACTATGTTGAGTTGAAATCTTAGGTAGCATTTATTCTAAATACAAAACTCAGTTAATTTGTTTACATGACACCAATGAGTGACCAACACTTTGGGTAGTAATGATAATAATGTGAGAAAAAATAATTAAATAAGGGAGACAAAATATTTTGAGGCTCTATATTTAGAATCCAAAACAAATCTCCTAACTAAACTTCCAAAATGATAGTAATAAGAAGGGAGTGTGTGTTAACCAGGTGTAAATTGAATAAAATAGCACGTGTCAATAGAAAGTTGAATGTTAACATGTACAAACTAAAACACTAAAATTTTAATACAACATATAAAAGAATGAACACTGTTATTCTTCACTATGGTACACACACTACACACAAGGCAACATTGAGGATGTTGCTGGCAGCTAAGAGATGGCCTAACTTATGCTAATAATGCAAACTCAAATACACATGAACAGAGTTAAGAGTATACAATCACATTTGATCTTGGCTCAGAGAAAAAGGCCAAATCAGCAAGTTACTGTTTCATCTTTTGCTTTATTTTCAAATACCGTTCTTGCAGCTTTAGTAAACAAGTTGTGAGCCTGCAAAGATCAGAAGATGCCGTTTAGTTCTTTTTATATCACAATGTTTTTTAGAACCAATCTCTCAGACTTATCCTGATAACTTCTTCAAATAAAAGGAAATGACAGAGAGAGACTAAATTTTGTAATTATCAATACCTGTTTGGAAGATAGTCCAATCTTCTCCAAATCATTTAACTGCATAGTGCCCAAAACAACATAATTAGCAAAAAAAAAAGTATTAAAAAATTGCTCGGTGTCTCAAAAATTTTTCTTCACTTACTGATTTGACAGGGCTCTCGGTTCTGAGATCAATTATATATTCTGCCATTTTCTCTCCAATACCCTGAAGGAAATGAATCACATGCATTAGAAAATATATAAAAGAAAAATAATTAAAAAAATCTTTCTCTACTTGGTTAAATTGATTGGATCAAATATTCACATACCTTCAGCTCAAGCAGTTCTCTCCTGCAAGTTTAAAAAAATCAAACCTCTTGTTAAGAACCACAAAGAATGAATTCTAAATTATTATGAAAGCAAGACGGAAGAAGTAAGAGGATTTGATTTACCTGCTCGCATTATTCAAGAAATAAATGTATTCCTGAACTAAAATGTCCTGCAGATTCAAAAAGTGGACATGAGATGTGAAAAATGATAGTTAGAAAAGTGTAGAGAACTTGGGAGGTTCAAATAGTAGAGTACCTTCAATTTGGAACTTCTTGCACTGAATTTGTCAAGTGGAGTGCCATTCTTTTGGATGTCATTGATATTGATGGGAGAGAGTGCTTTTCTCTGAGGACTTCTTAACTTATTTTCGTTGTCACTGGTGCTTGACAAATGACCTTTTCTTCTGTTCATAACTGGTGAGTTCTCCTTGCTCATTGACTCAACTGCACGACACCGCATGTTGCTTTAGAAAATATAGTATGCTTCTCTTTCTAGTTTTCATTAAATTTCTCTCCCTCTCTCTCTCTGATATGTTAATAGACATGTCATATATTCAGATTCATGATCTATAAATAAATAAATTAGCCTTCTCATACCTGGCAGATGATTATTTGGTTCTGATGCAACTTCACTAGCTACAGTCTCATCTTTATTGAACATATCGCCATGATGTGGGCTCTGTAGAGTATTAAGAAAACAAGATTGGATTTCTTCCATTTGATACATCAAATATGTATAATGAGCTTAAAATCATAAACAATGGATGTTATTTATAGAATTGCAGATTTTCAGAGATTATATCTTTTCAAAATACTTCATCAAATTAAGCAAACAAATGACATAATGAACGTAAAAAATAAGGTCTTGAAATTCCGTTAATGATGATGACTTTTACTAAAGGATCTTCAGTTTTACACCAACTAATTGTGCAGTAAAAATTGTAACAAAAAATAAAGATACCACAAAGTGCTTTAGCTTAAAGAGGAAAAATGTTTCCATGTGGATTAGAAACTAAGTATTAGGCTTCATATTATAACTTGGAACACATGCAATGCATGCATATATAAAGTATTGGCACTAACCTCCAAAGAAAAATCAAAAGCGCCTCCACCATCCGGTAGATTTCTAAAAGCCACAGCAAAAGCCCTGTTATCACAGTAAGACATTGATAGTAGTCAGTAACACAAAATGTCAAGGACAAAAAAATCATTTTCCATTGTTATTTCAGAATGATTTTAACCACAATTCACCTTTCTTTTATTCGTTCAGCATCTTTGTTCATAGAAGTCCCTCCTCTCTTCACAGAACTACCAAAGGTTACAGATCTCTTGGCAGAGTTTATGGACTTGGGAGTTTTCCTTAGACATGGAGAACTGAATGCTACAAGTCTTTGTGAGCTTTTTGTTTTGCCTTTTGATTCTAGCCAAGCTTTTAATTTGGCTTCCATGTCAACTTTTAGTTTCGGGGTCTCTTGTTTCTGAGCTGAAGGTACATAATTAGTTATATGCCTTGACCTTGCAGCCAAACTCACTGTATGAACCGACTCCTGGTATTCTCCTGGATTCTGAAAAATAATATAAAACATTTTCATCATCACTCAAATGCTAAATATTGAAGATTAGAACAAAAGAAGCCTAGTGCCTGCATCCATTATACTTCTTTAAAACACTTACATCAGATAAAGTATTATAAGATTTCAAATTAAATATAAAACTGCACATTTTATCAATAAGCATTGTTTTGCGGATCATGTCCATCTATAGTTTTATAGTATAACAAGAGTATCTATTTCAAGGTCTAGTGAACTAAAAGCATAATGAAAGAAAGATCCATGAAGAGTCAAACTTACCAAGCAAGCAACCATAAGTGCACGGCTGGTTCCACCAAGAGAATCTTGCAATATCCTGGTCAACTTGGTTTCTCGATAGGGAATTCGAGGTTTATTATTGTTCAACGCATATATCACATTTGACAATGCAAATAGAGACTGGTTAATTTTAGCACTTTCTTGGAGACGAATTCCTTCATTGCAAGTTCTTCTGTTATCTTCATTACCTGGTCCAAAATCATGTGTATATCAGCATGGCATGTCCATAAATGCTAGGAGGCTATGCTATGAATGCCATTTTAAATTAATGTGACATATTCTTGTGTAAGTTAAAATAATTGTATGTAGACAGTTTGGCTTTTGAAAAAGAAAAAGAATTAAAATATTTTACATGTGACTTAGATTTTCTAACTAAGAAATCAGATACCAAATTCCAATTGAGCATAGAAATAACCTGCCAAGTCTATGAGATTCAACTTCCCACACACATATTCTCCGGTGCCATCAGTGACAGATATCACAAGCACTCCATGACTTCTACTTGAGACATCATTGAGGCCTGTGTGAGCAACTTTCCTTCTCTGCACAGCAGTAGAAAATGTCTCCATAAATTCTGACATTGTATGTATAGGAACCCGAGAGAGTCCCCTAAGGTGAACTTGTCCATCTTTGTCATCCATCACTGAAATCTCCTTTGCTTTGACCTCCAAGAGGTCATAACACCTATCCATATAAACCTCATAATATGATATCTGGGCTGTACAACCAGTGCTTTGGCATGTGGACAGGATTGTGGACATTGCTAGGGGCATTAAGCCAGGCACTTCAGTACCCTGCATTATTTTTCATAAAACAAAGGACATAAATTCAGACCCCTTCTCACCCCTATAATTGTTCATCTGAGTATATCAAAAGCAAGGAAAAGGGTTTCTGGACATTAAACTATCACTAATGGAAAAGGGTGTGAGGAAATTGTGAAATTTTTAATATTAACCTATTGACCTTTAATAGATGACAAGAAAAGATAGAAGAAAAAGGGTGCCCTGCTCTCTTACAAATCCTGGTCATGCACACTGCAAATTCCCAAAATAAAACATTTATAAATTGAAGGGAAAAAAATTCAAAACCCTTCACACCCCTTAATTGCTGAACTTAAAATACCATAAAAAAGAAGAGAAGATATGGATTCTAATTTAATGAAGACTTGGCCAATTCTTTTGGTGTGCATCTCAACATTTTAACCCAAGCTTTCACATATAACATATAACATCAATGGTAGAAATATTTTTGAATTGCTACTTGGCAGCGTGACCATAAAAAATTAAACTAAAAAAGTGAATGTTTCATAAGGAGCATACCTGCATAGTGTATGTTTTTCCACTGCCAGTAGCTCCATAAGCGAACACCGTTGAATTACAGCCACAGAAGACACTTGAAATCAAAGGCCTCACTTCTCTCTCAAAAATCATACCCAGATTGCTATCCTCCTGCCCAAAGAATGAGTCCAACTGATAACACTCCTTTCGGCTACAAAAATTGAAATTAGCCAATTATCAAAACTCCAAAAAACAAACAAGAAAAAGGAAATTTCCTAAGAAAAAATATATAAGCTGGCTTTCCAAACCTGGTTTCAGGATCTTTGAGATACACAGTGATTTCTTCCGATGATTGAGAATCAAGGTCGAGAACAGAGATGCAAGGGCTTGGATTTGCATTGCGTGAAGAAATTTCATGAGGAAGGAAGGGTCGAACTCGAATAATGACCCTTACTTTGGAAACTGAAGTGGCTTTCAAAGGTGTGGCAGTTTTCGGAGTGTTTAAGGAAGAGCTATGAGTTGCCATATTGGTCAAATGTTTCTGTTCTCCAGACAATCACTCGTCAGAGATTGAAGTAGAAGAAGAAGAAGAGAGAGAGAAAGAAAGAAAGGGTCGAGTTTCAAATATTTCTGACCGTTTTTTTATCAAGTAGTAGTATTTTTTTTTTTTTTTTTTTTTTAACTGAATGATCAAGTATTTCTGACCGTTAGGCTAAACAAAAGAACATCGTCAGATGACCGTTTAAATGAAAGGCTTTTAGTTTGAATTTTGAGATTGGGCCTTCTTGTTACTTTTGGGCCCAAAAAATTTGAACACACCAGTCCGGCCTGCCGCGTTATAACACACCTAAAGCCTAAAGGCTAAAGCTTTCACAATCTCCTCTAATTCATCTTTTGACCGTTGTATTCCCGCCAGCTTCACTTCTTTCACTCTAACAAACTCCTTTATTTGTTCCTCCCTCTTTCATTCACTTCACTCGTATATTGGTATGTCTCATTTCTTCCCTACCCTTCCTTCTTCACTTTCCTCTTTCCTTCATTCTCATAGAGACCCTATCTTTTTCTCTCATAGCCATCCATGTGATCTCAGTTTTGCTTACTTTTATATTCTTTCCTGGAATTTCGGGATCCTGGGGTTTTATTTTATAGTAGGGTTTTTGTTGTCTGGTTTCTTTTTCTGTACGTGTACGTTGTCTCATGCTCTTCTCTACTCTTTTACAATATCCAACGTGTGGTTTATTAGGTTAATTTTGGGCTATGGCTGAGTTGAAAGCAGAGCAGTGTGGTGAAGAGAATAAGCAAGCTACCATTGCTAAGACCCCTCAAGGATGTACCCCTCCATCACCATCAGCACCATCTTCCAAACGGTAATTAACGTCTCATAATATCTTTGCTTTAATGCCAACTGATTGCCTTTTTGGTTTAGAAAGATTTGATTTTTTGAATTCTGGACGTCATGATCATGCTTTGCTTCTCATCCTGTGTGAATTATTTGATGATACAGGAGGGTTACTGGCCCCGTGAGGCGTGCAAGGGATGGCTGGACAGCGCAAGAGGTTAGTCCACAATTCCTGTTTTTCTTCGTTGCATATGTTCCTGCTTATTTGCATCCAATCCACATAATAAAGTCAGCTCAGTTTGGGTTGTTTATTTCCTATTTGTTATTCAATGCTTTCCCAACTTGGTGCAGGATGAGACATTGAGACAAGCGGTTGCAATTCATAAGGGCAGGCAATGGGAAAAAATAGGTATGTATATACACCTATTTCATTGCTATTCACCTCAGTTGTATGGAGATGTCGAGATTCGATATTTAAGAGATGATGCATTGATGGTTCAAGGGGTTTTTTATTTGGTTCAAACTAGCTTCCTATCGGAAGTAACTCTGTCCGGATAAGATTAATAACATGACAACTAGAAGTTTAACGAACTCGGTAAGCATAGTTTTCAAAGACTTAATAAGAATTTTCGGTGAACCAAGACTTATCATAGTGAAGACAAGTAATATGTGTGAACTGCAGGAGCAATGTGCGTTGTTAATATATGCATCTATGTGTTTATATTACATTCATGTACAAGCATCACACCCATTTGCATGACACTAATTTAAAATTGGGATGCAGCTCGGTTTTTTCCTACTAGAAATGATGTGCAATGTCTGCATAGATGGCAAAAAGTTCTCAATCCAGAACTTGTTAAAGGCCCTTGGACACCTGAGGTTGAGCCTTGTCCTTTTTCCTTTTGTTTTCCACACTATCTTTACATACATAATTACTGATTTCTCTTGCTTGCATGGTTTACAGGAGGATGACAAACTTGTTGAACTGGTGTCAAAACATGGGCCAAAAAAATGGTCTACAATAGCACAATCTGTGCCTGGTCGCATCGGGAAACAATGTAGAGAGAGGTAGGTTTAATGAAGCATATATGAGCTGATGATTGTCAGAATCCCTTGTTAAATAGGATATTCAAGTTTCATTTTCTGATTTGTTTATGTCTTTTGACATTCTCTTTCAATCTTCTATTGTTATGCTAGAAAGGATAATTTTTCGTTCAAAACCCTTCGAATTTGACTCTCACTTTTAGCTTTGTCTATGAGCCAAAAGATAGTGCCTTTTCTTAAACGTAACTAGCTAAAAATGATGATGCTACTTTGGTATCTACCTTGCACATATTATGAAAATGAGTTAAAAGCTGGTTAGGTCATCAAAGATATGTAAAAATGTCTCAAAACTTTACATCACTGCCCTACTAATCAAATTAAATCTCAATGTCACAGTATCTTAATTACAAACCAAGGGCATACATGGAATAAAGTAATTCATGTAACTGACATATGCTAAAGTGACTTATCTTTGGGATCCTTCCCCCCGTTTCCCTGTTATCACTTACGTATTTTTCTGAAGTTTGTAATAGACATGATAAAATTGTGTTGGCTTTAGAATATGGGTTCATGTTCATGAGATTAAATTTCTAAACATTGATAGATGGCACAATCATCTTAATCCTGAAACAAAGAGGGATCCCTGGACTTTGGAGGAAGAATGGGCAGTCATGAATGCTCATCAAATACATGGGAACCAATGGGCTAAAATAGCTAAGGTTGTGCCTGGAAGGTATGCTTTCTTGTGAACTTTGTTCTTTATGAAATTAAGGTCATTACTCATGAACATGTAAGTTGAGCTAAATATAATTTGCTTGCTGCTGCTAGTTTCAGTTTGGGATGTTTTCTTTAATAGATATTTGACATGATAAGAGGGCTTATATGTATTTTTATGTATCCTTTTCTGTTTGAATATCACAATTTGAAATTTTATTTGATCGCACCCCTATCTTTACTAAAAACATATTGTCTTGGATATATCATGTTCTAATGAATGTGACAATGATCATTAGTCTAACCAATGCTACTTTGATCTACTATGATGTCAAATGGTAAAAGGTATTTGGAATTTTTATTGCAAGCATGTTTCTTGATGTAAATTGAAGTTGGCGTACACATTTCTTTGGGTGCAGGAGTGATAATGCAATAAAGAACCACTGGAATAGTTCATTGAAGAAAAAATCAGAAATTTATTTATCCAAAGGGAGCCTTCCGCCAATCAAAAAGAACAGATCACAAGGTGGTGTGGAAGCTTCAAAAATATGCACTGCTATCGACTCAGTATGTATGTCCTTATATGGTGAATTTGAAGCAGCTGCTGCTACATCATCAGAAAATATAGGCGATACTAAAGATGGCAGTGGAAAGTGTCAACCAGAGTCCTTGGAAACAGTGAAAGAGTCTGGTAATTCTCTGAGCGCTCCTGCAAATGAAGGTGCTGATTCTGACTTTGTACAACTGGAGCCCAGATCATCTGTTATAGATCTCAAGCATGGAGAGTCAGAATCAGTGTCAAGGGACAATGTTGGATTGGGCAGAGACCAAATATTTGATAATGGAGGACTGAAAGACAATGGAGAAATGAGGGTAATTGATACATCACTTGCACAGGATAGGCAAGCCTCTGGTTCTTTGTGTTGTGAGAGGTCAACTCCTTCCATTATTAGGCAGGGAGAGAAAAGAGTCCAAGCACTTGTTGATGGATTTCAAACTTCTAATGAACAGGAGGAGACCAAGCATAATGCTGGTTCTAAGCATGAAGAGCACTGTGAGAGTCGGTCGACAGATGGCATAGTCAATACAAAGGCTTTCAAAGCTTCTCCCACTAACACGTTATCATACCAGCCAGGAAGAAAACGTATGAAGTCTGAGTAGAATCAGCTGGATTACTCTTTTGATGAAGAGGTGCATGATGACCATGTTTGGTTTGAGGGGAGGGGAGGGATCTAGGTATTTATTTTTGGTTTCATAATATTTTTGGTTTATGTTTGGTTTGAGAAGTTAATTTGTTTCTACAATTTTGAAGTTTAGAGGGTCTCACCTCAAAATTTAGCAAGTAGAGAGAAAATTTGAAGGGTCTCACCTCAAAATTTAGCAAGTAGAGAGAAAATTTGGAGGGTCTCACCTCAGAATTTAGCAAATTGAACTGCTTCTCCATTGCTCATTTAGCTCTCGCTTGTAATCTTGTTAGGGTTTTTTTAGGAATGATTTCTTTCTTAGTTTCATTCAATTCAATTTGACTCTAGATGATTCTAGTTGGATTTTTGTTTTATTGATTGATACATTTTGATGATGATTGATCTTTTTTTATGTTTGATTGCTGATTGTGTTTGTTTGATGAGGGCAAATATTGTCTTTTGATTATATGTTAATGAGGTTGAAATTGACATGTTAAATCTTGGTAACAATTGTAACAAACATTTCCATTTATAAATCCAACCAAACATGCTTATATGGTATTGCAATAAACATTACCATTGTATTTGTATGTGTGCAATATTTTAAAACCAAATAAGCCCGCTTCATTCTATATATTTTGTGATTCATGATTCGGCCATTCTATACTCACAACAAATTTCATACACTGATACAAGACTATCCAATTAAATTTAAAGGCTATCCAATTAAATTTACATGTATGTGTGTTCCAGGGTTTGACTTTCGAGATTTTGGGAGGTCAACTAGACATTTAATGTTTATTAGCATTGCAAATCAAAATGTTTTGGAAACCCTAATTTTATTTTATTTTTTATTCAAAAGGGCAAGCACTAACGGTTTGAGGTTACAACCGGGATCGAACCCGCAACCTCCCACCTAAAGGGGAGATATCATACCACTGGGCTACAAGGCCCTTGATTGGAAACCCTAAATTAAAGTCCGCCTACGCCCTAAATTATCCCATTCATATGAATTCATCAACAATAAGAAAGTTTTTTAAGATAAGACTGGGTTTTAAAATACAGCCGACTTTTTCAAAATGATTTTTTTGTCTGAAAAAACTAATTTTATGGTAGAAATCTTATGTTTTGTTAGAAATTGTTTTTTCTGCAATTCAGAAAGCTATTTTTTATAACCTATTCTTTAAAAGTACTTTGTCATCTTTTCCCCAAAGTTATACTCTATAAACTAATCCAAACAAACCCGGACACACAAAAAATTTATAGTTTAAGACAACCATGTATCCCAAAAGAGACGTTATAAGCATATTTCTATATATAGCTATAATAATTTTGTTGTAGTGATAAATCAATATTAAACAAAGATATAATAATAACTGAAATCGAGAATTGGGGATAATCCCCTTTTAACGAATAAATTTAGAGAGGAAACATAACATGCTTAAACATCATTTCACCTAGGACGGCTATATCTCATTTGTCAATTCAGTCATTAGGAGTTTATCACAATTCCCCTTATTAGCATCTCATGTTTAATTATATTTATAATTCAAATACACCCAAAAAAAACAGTGTAAAAAAATCTCATATACGCCTTGGAAGTGTTTTTTGGTTCATTGTAACCCTAAAAGTACCTAAACATGACTTTGAATGCTGCCTTAGATGTTAGTTTACGTCGATACTTACATTGTTACATTGAGTCACAAAATACTTCAAGTGCTCGAGTTTTTTTTAACACTTCCAAAATGAATTTTTACCTTAGTTCTTTTATAAAAGTTAGTACAAATTCATGATCTATTGACACAACGACAACAACAACAAAATCTTATCTTACTACATGGGGTCGACTATATAGATTATACAACGCTATTGCATTCTACCATTCACCAACTACTCTTTGGGTATATCATTCGTCAATAGATCTCGTTTTATAAGTTCACAAAGAGTTAGCCATGATCTCCTCTCTCCCTCTTTTAATTGGACTCCAAGTTGTTTGATTTAGCTTCTTCACTGACACATCTATTGGTTTTCTTTGGACACATTCAAACCACCTCAAACGATTTTCCACCAAATTCATTATCTATTGTTATTTATGTATTTTTTCCGAAACTTGATATTTATATTCAATACATCAATTTTTCAACAAAATAGGTCATGCCTTATCTATTCCAATTCCAATTATTGAGGTTCAAGGTGAAAATGTTTTTTTTTGGAAAATAGATTTTAAATAATCACTTTTGAAAAAGCATGGAAAATCATTTCATGCAAAAACTTAGGTTTTCTACCATAAACCTAGGATTTCACGTAAAAAATTTATTTTAAAAAAGCTGTGAGTGTCTGTCTAACTTAATTGAAAGTTATATTTTGAACAGGAAAACAACTATTTTAACAAGGCATAGACTCTTTGTCTACCCTAAATTTTAAACCTAAGTTCACGGTTCAAACCCTTAGACTTAAAATGTTTACCAAACAAGCACCAACTTTATATTTAAATAACAATACCTTACAGACAAGATAGGTAAGCATATATGACTTGTTTTGTGCACCGAAATAAGCATTTATAACTGTAAACCTAATCATGAAATGAACACAAGAAAATAAAAAAAGAATCATATTTTTGGCCACCAAGGATGACTGCTTGACTAGGCGTAGATGAGTGAGGAGAGGAGGAGGGTAAAGAAAGGTTGGAGAAAGAGGGAAGGAAGGGTGAAGCGAAGGTCACAGTGAGTCACAACTCACAAACACAAAAAAAAAAAAAAAAAAAAAAAAAAAAAGTAACGGTAGTTTAGTTTGGTTAACGGAGACGAATGTTATGTATTCGTTACATATAAAAACACAACTCTCAATTCTCAATTCTCAATTCTGAACTCTCTTTTGCCTCTTTGTCTTCAATCAACGCAATTCATCCCATTCCTTACCCTCCTTTCTCTCAACGGCCCACCTTTTCTCCAAACCACAGCTCTCTCTCTCTCTCTCTCTCTCTCTCTCTCTCTCTCTCTCTCTCTCTCTTTCTCTTATTAGGTATCTATCTTTCTTTCTCTTTGACCGTTGATTTCATTTCCTCTTTTTATTCCCGCCACTTACCCCTCCTCACCTTCTTCACTTCACTTCTCTCACTTTCATTCACTCTTTACGCTTTTCTTTACCACCACCCATATTCATATTCATATTCATACTGGTTTCTCATTCATTTCCTCCCTACCCTCATGTGCTTTTCTCTTTCCTTCCCCTATTTGAATTACATGTTTCTCCATTCAAAGGTTTTTACTTTTCTACTCTTTTTTATCTGATAACTGCTTATAAGATCTGGGTTTTGCTTATTACTGTATTATTTCCTGGAATTTGGGGGTTCTCGGATTTTAAAGTGGCGTTTTTTCTTAGGGTTTATTTTTTGTTGCCTTGTTTCTATTCTTGTTATTGGAAGATCTTGGATAGTCTTTTACAATATAGAGCGTTTTGTTGATTAGGGTTTTGGGTTTTGGAGATTGTTATAGTGGCATGATATGGCTGAATTGAGACCAGAGGAGTGTTGTCAAGAGAATAAGCAGGTCTCTGCTGCTTCTACATCCTCTGAAGACAGTGCCTCACATAAAACCCCTGAAACATGTACCCCTCCATCCGTGTCATCTTCCAAACGGTAACATTTCATATGATCTTTTTGTTTGATGGTGGGATTTATTCAGTTAGTGTCCACTGGTTTGCTGAATTTCACATTTAGCAATAGCTACTGATTCCCTTTCTAGTTTAGAATTATTTGATGTTTTTGAATTCTGGATGTGATGATCATGCTTTGCTGATACAGGAGGGTTACTGGCCCCATGAGGCGTGCAAAGGGTGGCTGGACAGCAGAAGAGGTTAGTCCTTAGACACAATTGCTGCTTTTCTTTGTTTCTTCGTTACATACTTTCCTGCTAACTTGCATCCAATCAAAGTAATAAAGTCTGCTCAGTTTGGGTTGATGATGAAGTCAATGTCCATAAATTATGATCAGCTTAAAATTCATAGGGTTCTATATTATAGTTGTTAAGTCTCGAACATTGCAACAGTTCCCCTTATTCTTTTTTATTTCCTATTTGTTATTTAATGCTTTCCCCAACTTGGTGCAGGATGAGACATTGAGACAGGCTGTTGCAACTTTCAAGGGCAAGCATTGGAAAAAAATAGGTATGTACATAAACCTATTTCGTTGCTATTCAGCTCAGTTGTATGGAGATGTCGAGATTCGATATTTAAGAGACGATGCATTGATGGTTCATGAGTTTTTTATTTGGTTCAAATTAGCTTCCTATAGGAAGTGATTTTATTCAGATAACACTAGTATCTGAATTTAACTGAGATACTTAAAAGACTTGAAGGGATAAGATTAATAGTATGACAACTGGAAGTATAAGGAACTCGGTAAGTATAGTTTTGAGAGCTTTAGTAAGAATTTTTGGTGCACCAAGGCTTATCATAATGAAGACATGATGAAACTTCATCTTGAAGACATAATAATGAAATCATGATTAATTTTGCTTACAATTTGTGGCTTTCTGATGCTGGATAATTTATAGTTTTTTTCCCTATTTGTCATATATGAGCATGTATATAAACCATAATTTTTGTTGGAAAAGACGGGTATAAAGTTTATTTATCACTGGCTTGATGATGACTACTTTTTAAGATTTGACCGGCGTAAAGTCAGACACAAAGAACTATAATTGATACATATACTTCCATTCTTATTTTCCCTTATCAATGGTTGATCGCTATAAAGGACAAGTAATATGTGTAAATTGCAGAAGCAATGTGTTGATAATATATGCATATACGTGTTTATGTTACATTCCTGTATAAGCATCACAACCATTTTCATGACACCAATTTAAAATTGGAATGCAGCTGGGTTTTTCTCTACTAGAACAGAAGTACAGTGTCTGCATAGATGGCAAAAGGTTCTGAATCCAGATCTTGTCAAAGGCCCTTGGACACCTGAGGTTGAACCTTGTCCTATTTCCTTTTGTTTTCCACAGTGTTTTACATAAGCCCTGATTTCGATCTCTTGCTTGCATGGTTTCCAGGAGGATGACAAAATTGTTGAAATGGTGTCAAAATATGGGCCAGAAAAATGGTCTAGGATAGCAAAATCTCTGCCTGGTCGCATCGGGAAACAATGTAGAGAGCGGTAGGTTTAATGAAGCGTATGTGAGCTGATTGTCAGAATCCCTTGTTAAATAGAATATTCAAGTTTCAGTTTTTGATTTGTTTAGGTCATTTGACATTCTCTTTCAATCTTCTATTGTTGAGCTCCAAAGGATGATTTTTTGTTCAAAATCCTTTGAATTTGACTATCACTTTTAGCTTTGTCTATGAGCCAGAAGATACTGCCTTTTCTCATATTAGCTAAAAATGATGCTACTTCGGTCCCTAATATGGGTAATTTTTAACTACCTTGCACATATTATGAAAATGAGTCAAAAGCTGGTTTGGTCATCAAAGATATGTAAAAAAGTCCAACACTTTACATCACTGCCCTACTAATCAAATTAATTCTCGATGTCACAGTATCTTAAATGCAAACCAAGGGCATACATGGAATAAAGTAATTAATGTAACTGAGATATGCTAAAGTGACTTATCTTTGGGATAAAAAAAACATTTTAGATTGTGATTAACATGAAAGACCTGAAAGAGTATTTTATTATTTTCCTTTTCCCCCCAGTTTCCTTGTTATCATGTATTCTTCTGAAGTTTGTAATAGACATGATAAAAATCTGTTGGCTTTAGAATATGGGTTCATGTTCATGAGATTAAATTTCTAAACATTGACAGATGGCACAATCATCTTAATCCTGAAATAAAGAGGGATGCCTGGACTTTGGAGGAAGAACTGGCAGTCATGAATGCTCATCGAATACATGGGAACAAATGGGCTAAAATAGCAAAGGTTGTGCCTGGAAGGTATGCTTTCTTGTGAACTTTCTTCTTTATGAAATTAAGGTCATAACTCATGAACATGTAATGTTGAGCTAAATATAATTTTCTGGCTGCTGCTAGTTTCAGTTTGGGATGTTTTCTTTTATAGATATTTGACATGATAAAAGGGCTTATATGTATTTTTGTGGATCCTTTTCTGTTTAGACAACAAAGTTTGAAATGTTATTTGATCACATCCTTATCTTTACTGAAAACATTTTGTGTTGGATTTATAATGTACTAATGAATGTGACACTGATCATTAGTCTGACTAATGCTACTTTGATCATACATGTCATTTGATTGTAGATCAAACAAGTACATTTTATTTATGGTTACTTGAAATTCAACAAAAGATATTTCAAGCCATTGTAAGGTGTTGAAAAGTAATTACCATAGCTCAATAGTTCGAAGTAAGTGTTGCAACTTGATCAGTGTTGTAATAAAAAATAAGTAACATGAACTATTTGCTAAGTTTAACTAAAACTATATGTATAATTTATATTTTTTTAATTCAATTTTAATTTTTTGACTAAAACACCTTCAATATCCTAAATATATAAATATTTATTGTATATAAACTTTCATAGACAAAAATTTAAAACAAAAGGGACATTGCTTTCAGAATGTACAAACTAATTTAGAAAGTTGAATTTGGGGTGTTTTATGAACCTTTAATTTTTGATCCAAAAATACATGTTAAAGAAGGTATTTTAGTTTTTGAAAGAAATAATACAGTAATATTGCATTAATTTATGTTTCAAAGATGTTCGTGTTTGTGAAAATAAAGGTAGAAGTTATGTAACTGAGTCTGAAGATATTCTTTGATGTCAAATGGTAAAGGTATTTGGAATTTTATCGCAAGCATGTTTCTTGATGTAAATTGAAGTTGGGGTACACATTTCTTTGGGCGCAGGACTGATAATGCCATAAAGAACCACTGGAATAGTTCATTGAAGAAAAAATTAGAATTTTATTTATCCACAGGGAACCTTCCACCAATTGAAAAGAACAGTGCACAAGGTGGTTTGAAAGATTCAATAAGACGCTCTGCTATTAAAACAGTGTGTGCTTCCTTAAATAAAGAATTAGATGAAGCTGCTGATACATCATCAGAAAATACAGACAATACTAAAGATGGCAGTGGAAAGTATCAACTAGAGTCCTTGGCAACAGTGAGAGAGTTTGGTAATTCTCTGAGCGTTCCTGCAAATGAAGGTGCTGATTCTGACTTTGTACAACGGAAATCTACATCATTTGCTTTAGATCTCAGCTACGGAAACTCACAATCAGTGTCAAGGGATAATGTTGGATTGGCCAGTGACCAAATATTTGATAATGGTGGACTGAAAGGCAAGCATAAATTTGGGAATTTTGTGAACAATGGCGAAATGAGCGGTAGCAGGGTAATTGATACATCACTTCCACAGGATAGGCCAGCCTCTGGTTCTCTGTGTTGTGAGCCTCCTTTGTTGGAGAGGTCAGCTCCTATGGATTCCCTTTATTTAAGCAAGCATTCCCCGCAGAATGAGTACAATGCTCCACCAGTGGTGCCACCTGCTGTTTGCTCCACTCCACCTAGTGGGAACAGTATCAAATTATGCTCAGAGACTCCTGAATCAATACTGCGAAAGCGTGCTGAAACTTTCTCAACTCCTTCTATTATTAGGAAGAGAAGGAATGGAGTCCAAGAACATGAAACTTCTTGCGAAGTTGTGAAAGTCGATAATGGATTTCATGGTTCTAATGAAAAGGAGATAAAGCATAATGCTGATTCTGGGCATGCAGAGCTCTGTGAAAGTCCGTCAACAGATGGCATAGTCAATACAAAGGCTTTCAATGCTTCTCCCTCTTACATGTTAACATTCAAGCGAAGGAAAACACGTATCAAATCTGTGGAGAAACAACTGGATTTCACTTTTGTTGAAGAGGTGCATGATGGCCACAAAGTCGAAAAATCTTCTAAAAACACGGCAATGGCTCAAGATTGTTTTCCTGAGACAAAAGTGGCAGTGACCTAGTGCATTAATTTAAGGTCAGTGGATTTTCTATATAGATATATATTCTATTTTGAGGCTGTATAAGCTCAACGGTAAGCTTACTTGTCGTGGGGTCATAGATTATGGGCTTGAATAAATTCTAATCTCTACATAAAAAACAGGGATAAGGATGCCTAATATATTCTATTCTTCAGCACTGCGACTAAGTGGGGACTTGGATTGAGGTGACTCTTTATTATATTTACTGATTTTCTGGTTGAATTGCATTACATTTCTGGGTAAACTCAAGGCAGTCATATGAATTAGCATCTATTTGGGGAGGAAACAGGTTGCTTTTATAGGGGGAAAGATGAAAAATAATAAGATATTTTTTTGTAAATAGGAAAACGTTGTCAAGTTAAAAAGAAAATTTCTCAACCAATGGCCAGAAATGCGAAGTACAAGGAAATTGAGTTGCATCATTAGAAACAAGCAAGCAGACAGCATTTGCATATTTGTTTTGTCAATTTATCCGTCTAAACTTGTTCTCTTTTATGTTCTAATCATTCATGTCTCTGGCTTTAATTCTTCATGTAGGTGTCAAAGCTGGATGAATTTTATCAAAGTAGATGTTGCCAATTTTGAAAGCTAATATAGAATACGTGAATTGCAATGACTTTGCCAATCTTCGCGAAAGTTGATTTTTACAGTTGCACTTAAAAAAACCTCCCTGAGCTGAATTAAGCAGCAGCAGGCGTCTGGTATATAGAGGATACTAATAAAATTCTCATTCTTATTGGCTCTCCATAAAGTTGTGGATATACATTTTGTAGCAGTATTGACCATGCCAGAATTGTACAGCAAGTTCCTTCTTAGAAAGAGGACATCTTTTGAAACTTTATGATGTTCGTCCTTTTTGGGATTTTTCTCCTATTAGCTTTCTTCTTATTAAATTTCCTCCTATTAGCTTTAACTAATAGTGGAATGATTTTTCCGCTCATAGATATTCTTTTAGATATAATCCTGAAATGAAGATTTTGATTTTGGGACCTACGACCTAGTATCTTTATGCCCTAAAGCTAAACATTCTCAGATTCTCTACCCTTATCGCCCCAGGGCTTAGTTGGGTGGCTGGAAAGAAACTGAAAAGAATAGATCAAGAGTTTTGTAGTCCATTGTTATGGAATATTTCTCCAATAGATGGGAGGTTGCGAGTTTAATCTCGCTTGTAACCTCAAGTCATTAGTTGTGCAGTCTCTCTTTGTTATCTTCTCTAACTTCTACCTTCATTGCACTAATGGCAAATTTATGGTTCTAATTGTCAAAAAAAGTTCAACCTTTTAAACATCAATTCACTTGAAATAAAATAATCAACCCTTCCCTTCAATAAATTTGCCCACATTTTGGAGGAGGCTCCATCCCATCGATACCACCAATTTCATTTCCATTTCCGGGTTTCCTCATATAAGTGTCACTGTCAAAACGACATATAAGCTAATCATATTAATCTATTAGGTTTTATATGAAGGACTAAAAATGGAAGTATATTGTATCTTGTAGTATAAAGAGAAAAATCTATTTAAATTGAAGTTGGATTTAGTGGCGGAAAATCGGGGGACGTTGTGTAAGAAGAACTAGCTACTGATGATAGTGATAGAAATCTTCTACCAAAAGAATCCAAATAGGATTTGCAAGGCACATTTAGCCCATGCAAGTTCACCTTGCTCATCAGTCATCATGTAATCTTAAGCATCAATATACCCTATAAATCGGGACGTCATTTGATTTTTGCCATGCAACCTTATTATTCACTACTAAAACTACACTTTTCTTTTAGTACATGTATGAGGAGGAATACACCAATCAATTCCAGTCGTCGTCCAAACTCTTTTCCCTTGATTTAAACTGCACGTGTGGTACCATAAATACAAGACAAGAATGACTACTTAGAGGTTTTATTAAATAGTGTAAACGTGAGCTGTGAGCATTCTTCGATTATAGCCATGGACAATTAACTCATCTTAAGGTTAAAAAACCCATTCTTGTCAAACATTTTATTCTAATTAATTTGAAAAAAATTACAAGCTTCCACTAAATTACAAGCCTTCTATTAAATTTGAATGGGCATCCAACAATGGCCTGTCGCACAATCCTTTCCCCTCAATATGAACACTTGTTTAAAACAAAGAAAGAAAGCAGGACATCAGATTGAAGATGACCCAGATTTTACAATTAGCCTAAAAGACTTCATTCCATGAATAATAAATAAATATATAAATAAAACAAAAATAAAGAAAATCACCGTATTAACAGTGAAAATCAGTTGTGAGACTTAATATACAAGGAGCAGAAGTAATGGCATTCATGTAATCATGTCTTTCCCAAACCCATAAAACTGGGGATCGCTCAACAGAAAACCCAACCTACAGAGGCAGAAGAGGGGAGCACAACGATATGATTGTCTCGATCAACAAGCTAAACCACACAGGTGTGATGGAATTAGCACATAATTCCACAGATTACCCTTCAAAGCAGTCGCTCCTCACTAGTATTATATAATGATATTTATGTACACCGGTGCAACTGCTTCATTAAGCAGGAAAAGCGCTTCCCCGCCACCAAGTTGACAAAGAAAACCTGTACAGCCACATCCAGATGGTAGAGTATCCCACAGGAGCCAAGCTTTCAAACCTTAACCAAAAGCTGCGCCAATCTGCAAAACGTAAAAAACAAGCTATGAAATCTGCAAGCATGTGGAACAACATAGAATTGTTTTCCTCCAGTGACCATAAACGTTACAATAGGTCCATATATAATGATCTTCCACATGGCTGTTGTGAACTGACTATAACTAATCCTAGCACAAACTGATAAAAGAAACTGTTACCTAATACTCCCTCTGTTCCTAAATATAAGATCACTTTTGAAATTCAAAAAAAGGTCAACCCAATTCTAGTTCCCACTTGGTGGGGGTGCTGGAGAAGGGAATATACTAGACAGCCTAACTAATGTTTTTTGCACAGTGGCTGATTCGAACCTACGACCTCATACCCACACGGCAAGCAAGCTTACGGTTGAGCTAAGCCAGCCTTTCACTTTTGAAATTCAACTTGTTCCTAATTATAAAATCACTTTCTAACTTTTCCCAATTTTTTCCCAAATTAACCCTACAATACTTATCTATAATAACAAGCAAAAGAATGAGAGTGAGAATAAAGGTATATAGTTGGGATAAATTGGTAATATCATGTGTAAATAACTAACTTAACTAACTTCCTTAATCTACTTAGGGAAAATGTTCTTATATTTAGGAACGGAGGGAGTATAATAATAATCAACTGCCTTTTCCTAATCCTAATAGAATATACCAGGAGAGGTGGTGAGATCCTAACAAACGATCCCTAAATTGTTTATCATAAAGTCTGTCAAAATTAGCAACAGTGACATTAGCAATTCTTTGACATATTAAAATGTGGGATCAGGATCAAAATCAGGACCATGACCACACGACAAGGAGCATATCTTGCAGACTGACAATGCTTTGAAATGAACCAGCATTTCCATTTTCCCTTGCATAAGTAACACTCTTAACACACTCCAATGAGATTCCCCAATCCAAAAAAAGAACTAAACCTCATGAATTTATATTTATATTTATAAAAAAACTAGACAAAATTACAATCAGTCCCCATCAACTTACTAGGTAAATGGGAGAGGTTAGAAAAGCTAAATCTTGTGATTATGGGCATACTCAACGTTGATTCCAAAACATTCTCCTATGCAATACTTCCATTTTTCCTTTAATAAAGACATAGGCCAATAACTTATTTACCATGAAGACAACAAGGTTCTCAAAAACAGCAAGGATAATAAAATAGTGCATAAATCAACTACAAGCATGATCACCTGAATGACCTGTACACTTCTAACAGCACGGAAGATGTTACAATTCTTTCTCCTATCAGGTGACAATAAAATTATATAATAGCATTTTCTAGAGCCACTTCCACCTTCCAGATATCTGCCACCCAAATTCCTGCTTCTCCAAGGGCATCAATAGGCAATGCAAGCCAAGGATCAACAAAAAAGAAAGGAAAATGGTGTGGGGAAAGCTTGACGACACTAAAGTCTGACCTCAAAAGAAGAGCTCAAATTGAGACATAATTAAACCAAAAAGAAGGATCCAATTGTAGTCTGACCAAGAACCTTGGAACTTCGGTCCAGGCCATGAGAGGCAACCTAGCCCAAAAGAGAGAACAATTATTTTTAATATTAATTTAGGTGCTAAGGCACTGGACAAAACATTAATGCAGTGGCATGAGGAAATCAAATTACCATGTAGGTCAAAGCAGCATAACGTTCCTCATTCAAGTAAAGAGGTTTGCCTCTGTGCATCTCAAAATCCTGCAGTTAAAAATGGAATAATGCATTTTAGCAAATAGGGATAAGATATATTTTGGCTTCAGAATTCCGTTTCGTATTGAAGTTTTTCCACTTTTTCGGCTCATTAAACATGAATAACGAAAGTAGCGTAAAGTAGCATTAAGTTTTTGCACTTTTCCTGATCTGGCGAATAGTAATTCAATCCTTTTAAGCTCAAACTCCAAACAAAAAGTTTTCTAACCTAAAGCAAATTTGACATATATTGCAATTGTCCCATCATAGTACAATTGACCTAAGGTGCATTTGACACAGCAGATATGGCATCAATTTTTCCTTGATTTCTGATTTCCATTACTCTATATGTTACACCTTTAAACAAAAAAATCCATTATGCAGCCAATGATCAGCATCCATATTTGATATCTTCTCGTTCTAGAAACTCAATACTAAAAATTACACAAATTGGAAAATACTGAATCCATCAATGCCAAAATGTGCAAGATAACCACATCCCTCAAAAAAAGAAAAAACTGAGACACATATTTACACACCCTAGGTAATGCTTGTTAAAATAAACTTTACTCGCAGCACCTCTCATATGTAATGGTGTATAATCATATATAGCTAATTAATGGTACTCCTCGGTCCATAATATAAGAGTTCAACCACCAAAACACGTTTTTTAAGAAAACATGTAAAAGTTAGTTGGATGTCTAAAGTTATTTGTTTTTCCAATGTTACCTCTATTTATTATGATACTACTATTAAGAGAGAGAAATGTGTAAACATTAATAAATATGAAAGTGTTAGGGGCAAAGTAGGAAAAACACATTAAGGTGAGAATGTAACGGTGAGCTGCTATATTTTGGACCAAGACCATTCAAATTTTGGGTTCTTCTATTACGTACCGGAGAAAGTATAAAACAAAAGGAAAATGAAACAAGCTAGACTACAACAGCAGCCTTATCCCACTAGCTAGAGTCAACTATATTAATCACATGATGTCATTATATTCTATCAGTAACCAAATCTTTAGATACACTATATTCACTAACAAACCTCTCCCTACAACTGTACTGAGTGTTTGTTTCAATCTCCCTATTTCTCTATTAATTGGACTCTAAACTGTTTGATATACCCTCCTCACTAGCACATCTAATGCCTTCTTTGAAAGTGTCCAACCCACTTCAAATGATTTTTTACCATTTTCTCTATAATAGGTGCCACTCCAAGCTAGTAAACATTAAAGAAAAATGACAAAGGACCAATTACCTCTTCACCAAAAGCATCCAAGTAAGGAGAGGGCCAGGGAGCTTGACGTGCAGACCTTTGTAGAAGAATTGTTGTCCTCTGTCCAAAAAATAAAGTCATTATAATGGCTAAAAATAGCATTAGGGCAAAAAGTGCACAACCTATTTAGGTGGTCAGCGCAATAAAGTTAGAAAGAAACTGCATACTCGAATCAAAAGAAACACTCCAGTACCCGCTCCACAGGATATAGCATGTGTTTGGCAACCACTTTCCCTAAAAATATAATAAAACCAGAGCTGTCAGATTCTCAGTTAATCAATCTCTAATACAAAATGCATACATCCCTTTATTTTATTAAAAAATTAAGATACACAATATTTATTATGCGTGTTATGTCTACTCAAAAGTAACTACTTTTCACCCACATATTCAATTTTTCTTCTATTTTACTATCCTTCCCAATATATTCTTCATGCTAAATGAGCACTAAAAAATCACGAGAATTTGGGTAATCAAATTCTACTTCGAATTATAGATTTTACAGAAATGACTGAGTACAATGCTATGAACCCAATAGTCATTTTAATATTTTATTTTAGAAAGTTATTTATTTTTATGTTTTATTGTGTGTCTTGTGTCTATTGTAACAAGTGTCCAGTGTTGATTACAAATAGTGGCAATTTATGTTTAGGGAAGCTATTTTCAGCTATGTACTCAGTCTATATGTATCTTCTCATTGTATTATGTTCAATAGGAATGGATGATTGAAATAATGATGTTGGAGATTGCTCCTCTCTTCCCTAGAACTAGATTCTAGTTCTAACCACCTTTCCCGCTCTAGAATTATAGATTCTGGTTCTAGAGTCTCACTACTTTACTCTCCTTTCCATCCCTTTCTCCTATTTATGTTTTTGTTGAAACATAGATGACTGAATAGTCCGTGATTATTTCATTGCTATGATATCATATTTGTAATACAAACGTTTCCTAAAAGATAATAAACTTCTCCTATAAATTTACCAAATATGATTCCCTAATAACTTAATTTCCTGATACTATAATTCATAACTATGACTGAGATTCTACTAATACAAAATAGGAAATACTAATAATAATTCTATAATTCTAACAGTTTTGTTTCCTCAGGTTCTTATCATACAATTAACATTAATCCAACGTCTACATATCTAAAATTTCAACAAGCATTTTGTTATGGGGAAATAACATCAAAATGCATGATAATTTATGACTAGGTTCTAAGGGTCCTTCAATAGAATAGAATTACATAATCATTAGAAATGTTTAGATATGGTTATTACTAGAGAAATGACTACAATGTCCCATCTTTTTCATTATCAATCTGTTTGAACGGAGAATAAAAGAAAGGAATGGAAGTGGAGCAGCCAAAATAGTTTCATTTGTCTGACAGTTCAAAATAACAGAAGTGGGAGGACTTGTTAACACATAGTAGCATAATGGAGGCTCCAGAGTTCAATTGACAAAACTGCCTAATATTTTGGGAAATGACTAGTTAACACAGAGTAGCATAATGGGGTTTCAAAGTTGTGCCTAATATGTTGGGACAACAAGATAAGCGACACATGTTTCAAAGCATCAAATATAAAAAGGAAAACTTGATGAAAATAACCTGCAGCAAGATTTCCAAGTTGGGGAGCACAATCTACCACACAGCAGGCACAATACAGGTTCATCAAGAAGAGATTTGCAATCAAGACACCGCTGTTTGATACACCTGCAGGTGTATAGATATGTCTATTAAAAATTTGACTTCAACAGAATATACTTTTTGCAAGACATGGAAAATATAATTAATCACAATTACCTCTGCAGGAGATCCTGATAAACATTTGGTAATCTCATCAATTCAAATGGAACTGCTGGGGTTAAATGCATATTACATTGAACTCCAGCAAGGTCTAATTCTTTGCAAAATTGACGACACCAAATGGAAACTGAAGATCGTGAACACTCATCCTTAAGAACCACATCAATGGAAGGAATCTTAAACATGTTCTCAAGCTCTTCAATTTTAGCAATCTCAAACATGTCAAGATTAGATCCAACCATGCTGTCATTTGTATAACTCCATGATCTATCTAATGCATTGTCCTCATCACAGAATGGAGCTGGAATAGACGAATATAGAATTTTCCACAACAGTGCACATCTCCGCAAATAAGGGAATGTGAATCTCCTAATTACATCTTTAACATCAGCACTCTGATCAAAATAGTTTGAATCAAAGTACTGTTGAGCGCATTCAGATCCACCCATAACCTTGTATATGTCAGTGATTAGGCAATCAGAAACACCTAATTCACTTAACTTATGCTTGGTTTTGACATAATACAAAATGATAGCCTGCATTGCGAAGTACACGCATTAAAAATCAACAGAATGACAGAAAATCCATAAGTGAAAAACTTGAAGGCAAGATGGCCAACCTGAGTTACAGTTACGATGTAGAAAGCATGCACAAGGGATAACAAAGATTCTTCACATGACAAAAATGGGGATGGAAGACAAAAGAGACTCCACATCAATGTTGAAAAGGGGTCATGTGCAAGTACTGGATCAGAAGCTCGTCTCCAAAATTTAATGTCAGAACTAGGTAGGTCCCCTTCAACATGTTTTAAGAAAGATAACATTTCATCTGTGTGCACAGCAGTTAATACAAAGAAAAATCAGTAGCAGACACCCCAGGAATCTACATTGCACTTGAGCACCCAACAGTTAATCAAGGAAAAGCAAGCATATCTTTTAAGCATGCAGGAACTACAAGAAAAAATAGAGAAGTCCAAGATATACTATAACAAAAGCAAAGGATGCAAATCCTTTTTGCAGAAAAGTAGACAGGAAGCTAGTTCATTTTGACACAATAGAAGAAAGGATCTTTAAAATACAATGCTTTCAATCAGCCAAATTCCTATCAAGTCAAAAATGCAAGATGCCCCAATCAATACCAAAAGCTTTTCTTAGCGATTTCACAATATAAATACTTAATCTAAATGGAATTGTTTATATTTATATTTGAGTTGAGAGCAATAATGCCAGAAGTATACCTCTCTCAGATACCCCAGAACAGATAGATTCTGCAAAGAGTTGAAGACCTCTAAATCTTTGAAGCACATGAAGAGGATTCTCACTCCTTGACTTCTGAACATGTTTCAACAACAAGGATAATATAAATCCACTAGAAGACTTGAGCTCTTCATACATGGTACTAAGAGTATAATTAGGAGTTAAAGAAGTCCTTCCACATCGAGCAGCTATCTCCATAGACATCAAGGAGTATTTTAGAGTGTCCCACATGAGCATTGAGTGGCTTAATCTAGCAGATTTTGATGATTTATCTTGTTTGTTTGGCACATACAGTTTAGCCAACATCCGTGAGAAATGCTCCATATTTTGACCTGTCTTATCACTCTGTCGCAAAGGAACAGCTTTCCGAAATTCATCCTTCCCAACAGCATTGGCTGCATATTGCAAGATCTTCAGGGCATGCTGAAGGCGGAGAGAGTAAGTTTCTTTACTTGATGTAGCCACGGGATCTGTAGCAGGCAGTGAGCCATTAATTACACCTGAAGGCTGCTTCAAAGGCTTCTCTAAGTTTCCAGGTATAGTAGGCAAGACACAGTTCACAAGCCGGCGGCATACGGGGCACAGAAATTCGCCCTGGAAAAACAATCAAGACTTTAAAATCTGATAACAGATATATGTTTTCAGTGTAACATACACATAATAATCATCAACCCAAAGAGAAGGATGCTTGCCTGGTCTGGGTCGACAATATGTCCTCCTTCAAAAACAATTCTTCTAACAGACCTGTCCAAGAAGTGTCAACAAATGTATAATGACTTCCAATTACGTTCAGAATAAAAATAATTTGAAAAAAGAAATCCACAGAAGGAGCATTTCAATAGACTAAATTACTAAATCTTAGTCAATTATACATCGATATCATACAATCCTGAAATTGCAGAATCTATGCTCTAAACCACACATAAATTGAGGCCAGAAATTTAGACCAGAATCTAGTATCATAAGGAACTACTTAGTTGAGTCAAACCCAACAGTTCTACATTTATATTCAACACAGTAAAAGTCGTTGTCATTACAAAAATGAAACAAAAAGTATATTCAAGTAAATCCAACAGTTTTCCATTTATATTCACAAATGCAATAATAACTGTCATTAAGAAAATGAAACAAAAAGTATATCCAAATAAAAAAGTCATGCATAACATATTAATGCGGAGTGGGCCATAAACAAGAGACACTTCCCTGGGCCTAAATACATAAAATTAATGAAAGAAAAGTTTTGGAATATCTTTTTAGTTTTAAATATAAGGCTAAAGTATGTTTTTGGTCCCTTAACTTTGGAGAAAGTCATGCTTTAGTCCCTTAACTTTGAAAAAATGTGGTTTTATCCCATTAACTTTGGACAAAGTCTTCTTTTAGTCCTCTAACTTTAAAAAGTGTATTTTTCGTCCTTTTCAATTGGGTTAAAGTATGTTTTTGGTCCCTTAACTTTGCAAAATGTCATGTTTTAGTCCCTTAATTTTGAAATCGGAGGGGACCAAAAACATACTTTAGCCTTTTTTTAAGACTAAAAATATTACTTTCTCCAAAGTTAAGGGATCAAAAACACGCTTTTCAAAGTTAAGGAACTAAAACATGACTTTCTCCAAAAGTTAAGGGACCAAAAACATACTTCATCCTGAATATAAATTGAACTAGGTTTAGTTCCCATCAAAAGTACAGGATTCAACAGCATAATCCAATTTTACACATTCCAACATTATATCATATATTCAAGCATGACTGAACAGAAAATGTACATTACAAGATGGTGGGTCATACAGAAATATTCATAAAACTCACCTTTCCTTCAGTGAAGATAAATATCGATCAAGGCATTCCTGATGTACTGCATGACCGCAAGAAGAAAGATGAAGCCCATCGCAATCTGTTGGCCCAAATGAATAACTAGCCAAGTTCTTCACAGAAGATTCTGCAGAAGTATTTTCACTTTGAACATTGTCAGATGCTGAAGAGTTTTTTGACATGTCTCTTGCAATATCAGCTAAATATTTTCCAAGCAAAACAGATCCAGCATCTCCAACGATGTATGGATCCCCTCCTGAAGTAGAAACTTTATCACCATTCATTTCTCCACTAATGGAGAAGTACATATCCTGTTCTAATGTCTCAAAAGTACATGGAATCTTTTCTTTTTCTTCATAAGATGTATCAGGTAGCTGTATATTTCCCAACATCGGAAACTGATCCTTTACATAATGCAAAAAAGCGTCAACTTCACTGCGCTGTCCACTAGAGACCAATTCATTGGCAGCACTCAAAACCAACTGGGCTATGTGAGAAGATGAAGTTGACTCTGAAGCGACTGAAGTCCAGTCCATTGCCAATGTATCTGTCACATTAGGTTTGGAAACAGACACATGTTCTTTATCTGTCCGACAAAGTTGTGACCATGATGGGGGACCTCGATCAACAAAACTGACAAGCCTAGATTTCTTGTAAATAGAACAGATGAAAAGGAATGCATTAGGTAAGAAGCAACAAAATCAAGGACAATGAATCCCAAAAAAGTACAGGTCAACAAGTGAAATAAAAAACTCCTAAAAAATCATGTGCAAGTCTGATAATGTTGAACTCTAGTATAAACAACCACTGCACAAAATTTAAAACTAAATATGGACATCTAAGATTTTGTGCGGCATTTGCATCGGTGCAGGGTCAAATCTCTGTGTGCCTGTATATTAGAGCCCAATACATTGCCCACATTGTTGCAGGTCATGTGATGGGACCTTCAAGTGCTTAGATGCTTCTACTTTATATATTTTTCCTATTATCTAATTAAACTTGTATTTCTTTTTCCATACTTGATGCAAGGATATAATAAAAAAACCAGAACCATTATGTAATCTGGCTTGCACCAGGTATACCTGTAGAAGAATCAGAAAAGATATGGGAAGTTTTGAATTGTAATCGTGGCAAAGGGAACAAACAACTTGTGTGGATTCTTCAGGATCAGGTCCAGTATCATCTCCATGATCAACATGGGCACCATCATCAGCAGTGGAATCAACACTTGCCAAAAATTTTGATTGTTGAACTCTCATCTTCTCCTGAATTGTATACCAATAAACCAAGATCACATTCAGAAAGTCAAGGAAATTAAATTGGCATGATTAAACAAATGAAGGTTGACTTGACAAAATAGCATATCAAAGTGAATGCTTTCCTCCACCCTCAATACTACCTGATCGAGATTATATTAAGGTGCATATAACAAAATATCATTTTTAATACTCTTAGACATAAAAGAATAATGCAACAGCATCTTACCATCATAGCAGCCTGCCTCTCCCGAGCTTTTGCCTTGCGTTTTTCACCATCAGAAGCTGAAACCACGTCACCGGAGTCTCTATCTGGAAGGCATTGAGATTCATGACTAAAAAATTCAGGGGCGAGTTGCTGCAACTTCGTCATGCATCTATTGTCAATCTCAGCAAACTTCTTCAGTAAGACTTCGATTAAAGCAGACAGATTGCCACCACCTGCTTCTGCAAAGTTGTCCACACTTTCCTTCCTGTGCAAATTCATCAAATTAACAAGCAGTGACAACAAGCTCTGCTCAGAGGTTTCATCAATTACTTCTCCAGAGAGAGCTATTATGGGAATTTGTGCCTCATCATCAGATGTCTTGCCAGCCAATTCTTTTTGCTGAAGACAGATATCTAAAGATAACGAAAGTAAATGCAGCGCAGTAAGAAGAACAGAATCAGGAGCACGAGATCCAGCCAATTTAAAAGTAAAAACAGCATAATATAGCACTGCACGGATTATCTGCAGAACCACTTTACAAGTGGCTATCCTTGAAATCCCTTCTAGAGGAGGATAAATTTTGGTCCAACGGGGAAGCTGTGAGGTTAGTGCAGAGACGCTACACGAGCGTAAATATCTTTCTTCTGCAACTTGTAAATCCTTTGAATTCCAACGAGGATGATACAAATCTAATTCTTTCCACAATGACCATTGCAGAGAATACATACCCTATAAGGACAAAAAGAAATCAAGGAAAATACAAGGTAGCTAAAGGAAGTACTTTATTTTTTTTATTTTTGACAAAATGAGCAAAACCTGATTAAAACCAGATGGATTAGAATATAGAGCAACTGCATCTAAAATTTCTTGAAGTTGCTCAGACTTGGAGAGATCACGAGGTAGAGATTTCACCAACTGACTGTGAGTGGAATCTCCAATGGCTAACTTATAAATTAGTTCTCTTCTCAAGCTTTCAGAAGTACTTAGCCCACAAAAGCGCCTTTCTTTTAATATCTGAATCAAAAGAGTGAGCATTTCCTGGACTAAAACATGTTCATACCTGTAAAATATGTATTAATTCATTATGAACAGTTCATCCCGTAGATATTTTGTCAAAGCAACATTAAAGTAGTAAATCGTGAGTATAATCCTGACCAAATAGAGTACGAATTATAGTATGAAATAGATTATAATATCAAACCAGTCATGCATTGGATTTGATGTGACTCGTTTTCATTTAAAATCGGTTGACTTGTCAAAAGTGGGAGAGCCAGTAGTCTGTCTAGACATTATCTGTTAATTGCAAATGATATGTTATAGAAACATAATAAGATTAGGATTTAGTTATAAGTTGGTTAGTTCTAATGCCAAATCAGCATATTAGTTAGGGAAGTAAGAGCCTATACATTTCATTTCTCCCTAATCCATTGTACGATTAGCCTCATTTGTGAAATAACAGTTTCAGATGTTCTTTGGTTTATCTGTGATTTCTTTATTTCTCTCTACTACTACATCTATTTCCCTCTTCTTTCCTCTTTCTTGATCTCATTACATGATATGATACTCCACTAAAATTCAGATAAAATTGAAAGTCATTCAGGCAGGGCTAGAAGAACCATGAGCAAAATAGGATATATATCCCGAAGGGCCAGAAGTTCCTGTGTAAGATACTGATAAACTTTAATAGATATATCGGTAACCTTACAATTAGTTCTCATTATAATCAAATAAGGTGCTTATGGAAGCAATCATTCGATGCATTTTCGGTCTTCCATATTATTCTAATATTGCCTAATTTCTTCCAAGTAAATTTCACATTAAACTGTTAACTTGCCTCCTTAGTATGAACAAGTCCAACTTATTTCCAAAAATATCTAACTTCCAAAGATATACAGGAACAGCTATTGGAGATGATAATATTTTACAATATGCAAGCATAACTTCTACACAGGATGACTTAAGCCCCATTTCAGAAACAATACATGTGACTTTTAACAGACAAACATACATGAAATTGATAAAATCTTTTCAAGTCACTTTTTCCAGTGAATTTTGAAGGCCATAAGTGCTATGATGATACACCTTGTGAAAAACTATAGAAGCTGCAACAACTGCCAAAAATACGAGATACCTAAGAAACTTTCAGCATCTATTCAATTCTAAGTATCACCCTTTCCTAAATCAGGACTATCAATTTACACTTGCAACACATGCTTCTAGAATTTTAATACTCAAACTGCTTTATGACATATTACTAACTACTGTTGCTAATCAGAGTACAGTTCACAATTTCTATGATCACATTGCTATAGAACCATGTTATCAATCTTCATTTACATTAGTTTTTCATATGCCCTTCAATATGACAAATTTGAAGGAGAAAAAACTACCAAATGGGAGTTAAGTTAGATAGAGTGTGATATTATATAGGGAAAAATAATTAAAAAAAGGCAAAAATATATATAAAAAAGGGAACATCTAAAAACTATCAGTAAATGCCAACCCACTAAGGGGAAACCAACGGAAGACATGGCTATAAAAAAACATCCCTTTGTAAGAAATGAGAACATACTCGCTTGAACATTCAAGATTCAAGGACAGGTAGTTTGAAAGCCCAAAGCGCTCCAGAATTCTGCTGACATAAAGATCTGGTGGGGCTAGCGCAGCACAACACTGAAGAAGAAATAGATCAAGCTCCAGCCCTTGTTCAGACCTGCAAAAGTAAAGAACCGTAGTTACAACCCAGGCAAACTATCCCAGAGAAATAAACAGAACTGAAATAATATGCTGTAATGATAAAAAAAAAATCCTTCGATACAATTAATAGCAACATAGAAAGGACACTAACCAGCGAACAGAACGATACCATTCACAAGATAAAAGAGCAGCATCTCCGTTTTTTCTCCACATTCCAGAGTGAACTTCAGCACAGAAAACCCTAATGCGCAAGGGATATTCCATAATATAGGAAGAAAAACCATAAGGATGACTGCTCTGTAAAGCATGTCCAAAGAAGTCGGAATAGATTGTTGCTGATGAATTAGTAGAACAAGCATCAGATACATCTGGAATTGCAGATTCACCAAAATATTTTCTAAGTGACCTTTGTAAGAGCATGGAAAGTAACCGATGTAAGGGAATGTGCACAGAGATATCTTGCAAACTAACATTGTAGACAATTTGTGGCCATTCAGACAAAGATAAAAAACGAAGGCCACCCATTTCTGAAGGAACATCTGTTTCCATTGTAATATCATTGCAACCGGATGAAATATCTGTATTGTCCAACTCAGATTCACCGTTTATTTTCAGTTTACTATCCTTCATCGCATGTTGACTGTTTTCCGGGTTAGAGGATGAGTAATCAGAGGATTTCGCAACATGATCTTCACTTGAACTTGCAAGCCTACGAAAAATGTTTTTCTTGCTGAAATTGGAGATTGTTCTCTTTAATGCTGAAAGATTGCTGTCATATATGCTACCACTGCTTGGGTTAGGGGGTAACCAAGTCTTGTTATCAATTTCCAAACAATTCTCAATGGCGCCTAAACACTCGCATATCAACCATGTTACAGAATGAGGAAGTAGCAGATGAGAATAGGCATTAGAATTTATCTCAGAAGCCTTTGAAGAACCAGCAAAGGCACTGTTCTGACCAGTCCTACCACATGCAGGGCTATTCTGGGAAAGCCTCCCCACTTTTGCATGCCGTGAATCATATCCATCATCTGATTCTTGTTTATTTGAACTCAAAATAATTCCTTCATCCAATCCTCCCTTACTAGCATCTGAAAACGCCCCATCCACCAAAAGAGAATGAATATTACCAATAGAGTGACCTAAAACAAAAGGTAAATGAACACTCTCATTTTCTTCTTCAATATGTTGACCAGTTTCTCTCTTTTGAGGGTTCATCCCTTGTACAAAGGACAAGAGTCTCATCCAAGTCCTTGAGATATCTTGTTGATCATAGGTGACATATTTGGGAACCACCACATGGCTCATAACAAATCGAATATCTTCAACCACCCGTATAGTTGTCTCATACAAATTTCCCCACTTTGAAACCTGCAATGAGAATCTTTTCTTTAATGAAACATCATTTCACAAAAAAAAAAAGACTTGGAAACATGATCGAACTACAGAATACAGAAGGAAAATTCAGTTTCAAAGTATAAAATTCAGTCATTGACCTTGCACGATTATCATGGTAGGCAAAACAATAGAATGACAACTAACTCATCACCTGTAATCGGCCATCTTCTCCAGCACAAGAACAGAAAATGTCCTCCAAACATCCCAACAGCATCATAACAAGGTTCATTTCCTTCACCAAACGAGGGGTAAGAGTGGGCACTGTAAGTATCTGCACAGAGAACGTGGATAGTAATGGATACCTCTTCAGAGGAAGGTCACTGCACTCTTTTATAACCTCATTTATAACGGTCGGATAGTAATCGAGGAAAACTTTCGCAAACTCATACTTGAAAACAGGTTCACCCAGCAACTTCAGGAGCATCTCATGAAGTTTTCTCACAACAACATCAGTTAAAAACCTCTCAGCTCTCAACAGAATGGCAAGCAAACCAACAGAAGAAAACAACATCCTAGCAACAAAACTAAGCAAACTCTCACTATGCTTGCAAAATTCCAAAAGCATATCAACCATCGCAAAGGTCAGCTCATTCGCCGCCTTCTTTCTCTCAACGACAGCATTGCTCGATCTAGAGCTTTCCTGCGACACAGTTTCAGCGAGCCTCAGCTTATCCTTCCAACGAGTGAAAAGAGTATTAAGCACAGGCTCCACAGAGCTCGCAAACTCCTCTGGAAGCGGCTGAATCTGCTCGACGCCTCTATGCTTCGAGCAGAAGCCCTCGCGCTTCCACGCCGTGACATCTCCACAATCACAGCAACCACCACCAGTATATATCACAAAGTAATCATGCCCTTCATGATTCCCATTCTCAAAACAAGGCACACAGATCGCACACGTGGGATCGTGCTCACACGTCCTACACCTATAAGCTATATCATTATGGCCCCACACGGAGCCACAAACACCACGCTGGCCAACCGACATTTTGGAAAGGCTCCTCAAGGCAGCAGCAGGATCACCCTGAAACATCAACCACTGCAACCAACACATACTCTCAACAAATCTCTTCTTCATAGTTATCCCTAAAGACGTCTTTTTAGAAACTAACTTAGAATCTTGAAGTGCCTCAGCCACTTCCTCATCAGTAGGCAATATAACAGACACCAATTCAGGAATCATAGACCTCTTATCCCTAACATACTCTACCAGAAGAGGCTGATCAAGTTTATCCTCAGGAACGCCAAATTGAACAAGCCTCTGTACAAAAGACACTAATATTAATGTATGAACAAAATGTGTGTGCGATGATCGGTTATAAAAGCATGGGGAACATGAAATTACCTTGATGATTCGATGTCGAGGAGTGAGAGGTTGAGACTCGGCGGGAGGGGAATCGATTTCCATGTTATCGACCATGGTAATCGAAGGAGAAGATCGAATTGGGAGGAGAAATGAGGAGTTGAGAACCCTAATTAGATAATGGAATCGCGATTCACTGATTTCATTGATTCATTGATTGATTGATTACTTTTATTTCATGAGTATGCTCTACAAATTCAATTACGACACGAACCAACTACTACTTCCTTCGTCGCTCTTCTATCTCTTTCCCTTTGGTGATGATACTGCTAGAGTAATCTATTCTATATTCTGCACATTAAATTAATTGACTACTATATTATAAGCTGCAGGAGTAATTGAGTATATAAAGTTTATAAACCCTAAACCTTTCATCCATAAATCAATCGATCAATGGAATGATTCTAGGAAGAATGAGGGGGCAAAATCATGTTTGGATAGGAGATAGATTGATAAGAAAAAAAAATAAAGCTTGGATTATGGGAAAAATTAAATAAATAGTTATATTCACGGTGGTACCGCAATGCTGGGTTTCAAATAAGTGGCGATATTTTGTAATGATATCTATTTCAATTAGTAGTATTGATCTCGATATTGAATCTCACTAGTTTCATGTCTTTATACTAAATCTCCGTTTGTCTCATATTTTAGTGGGATAACTCGAATAGAATCTTTTTAATCTATCAACAAGAAATAATGAGAAAAATTAAAAAGAATAATCATTTTTTAATTACAATAATCATATTTTTTTGGAACAAGATCACATTAAATAATTGAATTTAGGCAATCTTACTAATATTTAGTTTAGAGTCACCGTTAAAATTTTGGAAAGATCTCATTATCAATGGGGTACGGCATCCTTATCCCTATTGTCATCTCATCCAAAAATGCTTCTAGGCTGAATTTTAAATTAATTCATGAAATTTGTTATTTTCTTGAAGAGATTGGAGATAATTTATTGTGTTTATAGGAGTATTTTGTATCATAGTATTGAAGGTGTGTGTTGAGTCAAAGGCTATGAGATTTTTCTCTAAGGTAAGAGGTCGTGAATTCAGTTGTTCAACTCTCACTTTAATCACCTTGGTCCAGTTCCTTGGTTCATGAGTTATCTCGGTTAAATGTAGATATTCACTAGAGCCCTAACATGGAATTCTTCCAACCGCTTTGCTTGATATTGATGTCATGAAAATAGATTGCCCTTGGGTTGCTGCAAGCCCATATTATATAGCAAATGATTAGGACCGCACAAATCACATGTTTGACCGGGTTCACTATTTGCTCTAAGTCTTGTTCTACATAATCACTAGGCTAGCTTTTTTGGCACGAGACACGGTCTTGTCCCATTTGGCCTACAATCAAGATTGGGCAGGACATGACCTAGAGCCACACGACACACCTTGTTTGGTCCCATGGATTTTCTTACATTGAAATAAAAAATTAATTAACAAAAAACAAAATAATTGTAAAAAGTCTACGTAGGAAAAATATTAGGGAAAAGTGGAGAGTAAATATGTAATACTCCCTCCGGTCCTAAATTTAAGACCTTATTGACTTTTTTGAAAAATCCTAAAAAAAAAAGCAAAATAAGTTAATTATAAATTGATTTATCTAATTTTTTCCCTTAAACTAGTTTATTTTACTTATAAACTAATGGATAATAAAAAAATATATCAAATATGTCATCATTTAATAGACTATTTTGCAACCTTAACCTCTCCAAAAAAAAGTTATCTAGGTCCTATATTTAGGACTGGAGGTAGTATATTATAATAAAAGGTTAAGGTGTCATGATAATAATAAGAAAATATGAATTGTTAGCTAATTAAAATACTTTTTATTAAAAATAATAAAATATATGGGTCATCCCAATAGTCATGAAAAATATATGACCACGTTATTACAGTGCAGGTTCTAAGTTATTCATAACCAATTTTAGGCGTTACATAGGCTATGTGCCTATGTAATTCATAACCAATTTCAGGCCGCTGAGTATATGTGCAACTCTACCAATGGTGATGGTGATATAAGTCCTATGTATGCATGGGAGCGAATATTCATGAGCTTAGCGTAAACAAATATCATTATTACAACCAATCCACAAACTTAGTATATTATTTGCATTATGGACGCGTGTTACACCCATAGGGGCGATCTTCCAAAGAAGCATTTTAGTTTATTGTCTGGACATGAAGTCAACCAAATTATTGCAAGCACAAACTGATCAGTCAACATGCCATTACACTCTTCCTGAGGACAGTTATTCAGGCAACTTTGTAGTCATGGCCAAGTTTATATTCACGAATATGGATGCAAACTATGCCTCCTACATCAATCAATACCCATGAATTTCCCATAGTCGTATAAATAAGTAGGACAAACAGTAGTACAACTACAATTTATGAGAGCAAGATCAAAGCAACAAAGAAGCAAATGCAGCTTAAATCTCATGTTCTAAGTGGATGAAGTAATTCATCTTCCATTTGGCTCAGCGAGCCTGGTTCTGCACCCAGTCTGCTCTAGAAACTTACTAAGCTTGGAGTGCTTTGCAGCCCACTGCTCAGCCAACTTTTGCTCCTTGGCTTCTGCATCTCTTCTCAGCCCAGCTAGCTGCTCCCGGTATTCGGCCTCAATTCTATCCAAAGCAGCCTTCTCTTCTTCCCGGAGGGCTTTAATCTTCATCTCAATCTCCTCCATCTTCTCCCGCCTCCGACATGCCTTCTCTGACTCTAACTGCAACTCCACCCGCCTTAACCTCCATGCTGCTTCCTTCCTATGGGACGACAATGCCCGATGCCCTTCCTCCAACTCTTTACAGCACTCAATCAGCTCAGATACAAGCATGTTATCACCAAAAGCTGAGTTAGCTCCATGAGCTGTTACATTCCCTATAACAAGAGAAGCATTTTCTGGAGCTCTCTCAGGCTGTAACCATTGAAAAGGAGGAGGTGCAGCTACAGTTGAGGAAGAGAGACTCAGTGTCACAGAAGGGGAAGGTGGCCGAATGGCTGCAGAGTTATTGGAGTTTGAAAGCCATGGAGGAAGCATAGCTGATGTAGGAGCTGATGCTTCAGTGTGAATAAAAGCTCCATTGGAAGCAGCCATAAGGTAGGATGGAGAAGGGCGTTCTTTGACCAGCTTCTCAGCAAATGTCTCAAGTATATGATCGTACTTAGTGTCGTCAATTGGGTCAACTGTTTTATTGATCTCTTTCTTTTCCCTCTGCTGCTTCTCTTTAAATACTTCCCACCACTTACCTAACCTCTTAGCAGTGCGACCTGGGACTTCAGCAGCTATTTTCTTCCATTTATTGCCGTGTTTTGCTTGAAGTCGGATGACAAGCCGTTGTTCTTCTTCAGTGAGAGATCCCTTCTTGATGCCAGGCTTCAGGTAGTTCTTCCACCTTTCTAAACAGGATTTGGCGTCCCTATTAAGGGGTGTGTTCATGCGCTGGGACACAAGATTCCATTCCCTAGGACCATACTGTTTGACATAATCTCGTAATAATGCGTCCTCCTCAGCTCTCCAACGCTGCCTCTCCTTCATTTCCAAGTGCAAATCCCGCTGCCCATTTCTTCAAACTCGAACTCCTCATCATGCACCTACAAAATTCATGATATATTTCAGACCTATTTATGCTAGAAAAGTATAAATACATGAAGAAATACAGGTACCATGAGCATAACAACTAAGCAGTCACGACCCATTTTCTTACTACATGATATATCCCAAAATAGCACAAGGAAAGGGGCATTTTTGCTGAAGCTATACTTTTAAAGCTTTAAAAGCCAAAACTCTTTAAAAAAAACTAGTAAGCTTATAATTTCTACATACATATATGAAGGACAGAACTTGTCTAAATGCAGAAGCTTGGAACAAGAACTGCACCAATAATTGTACTAAAAGTTACGCCAATAATTGTACAAATTTATTCTCAAATTAAAACACAAATGTAATAAAAAAATAAAAAGGACACTTAAACCAGAGGGGGTACAACATAATGAATCTAAAGATAGAAACATAAAGTCTGACCAAAAGAAAGAAGGCAGACCAAATAATCCTTGCTTGTCCTATCAAATCATCCACGGGTATTGCAGTGAAGCAATATAATATTGTTGACACATGCGTGCCTCTTACAGGGCCAAATACAGCAGAAAATTTAATTTTGAACATGCTACGAGGTTTGTGCAATGATAATTCAATAATGCATCTAACAGATGTAAATCATGCATCGCAAACATGCAACAAGAGAAGGGTGCAGACAATTAAAAAACAGAGCCCACAAACAAGGAATGAATAACCCAAGATAATTCAGTGCCAGCCAACTGTCGGGGATTATTGTGTTATAAACATAGGAAGAATCATCTCAAAGGGTTCAATCTTATTCATATGATTATCCATATATTTATAGATAGGAAAGAAGATTCTAGACTTAAACCAAACCTAAAATGCCAAATTAAAAGAGATCCTAATTGATTGAAATGCAACATATTTCCTAATAACCATTTATTTCCTAATAATCCTCTAACATATTGAAAACCCATCATATGATATGCCAATTATCCTTGAGTGTGAAATTTATGAGACGATTTTTAAAAGCTCCTCCCGCTCCCGCCCCTAAATACACACTCAGACACATACACCTCACAGGAAAGCCACACATGATTATTAAATTCACTTGCCCTGCACTCTGAGCCTTTCTTTATTCGGAAATCTACAGTCTATCACACTGAAAAATAGAGAGATGCCAAATTGTTGGAAGATAAATAATATCAATATAACCCTCTCAATACTAAAGTGGACAGAAAAATACAACACTCATTCAAGTAAATTTGGAAACAATAGATAACTTTGATTTCCTTCTAAAGAATAGGAAGTCCGAAGCAATGAGAAGTTGATTAGTTCCTCAGACAATTTTGAATTGATCATTAATTAATAATCAATTATTCATCATAGATCAATTGAGAAAACATTCTGTATTCTGTATAACACATATTTACTTTTTTTTACCGCATTTTTCCGACCAAAAAAAATAGTTTTACCCCATTTTAAAACAAAGAATGATACAAACATATGAGCATAAGCTCAAAAATTGCACAGGAGGAGAAAAACGCAATCTTACAAGAATAAGAACAAAGACAAAGTTGGTACATTGAAATTATTATAGGATTAGAGCATAACTTGTTGCAATTTTTGGGAGTGTACTAAAAATTGGCAGCATGTTCTTCTTAATGGAATAGAGAATATTCTTTTGTCGTTCCTGCATTGATAATTCAGATTCAGGCATACTGATAATGAAGCCACATCCATAATCCATAAATCTATAATGAAACATTAAAAAACTCAGAGATTACTTCTCAGCATACAAGTATAAAATTCCGATACTATATTAACAGTTCAACACAACACAAATGAAAACAGAGTCATTCAAAATAAGCAAAGCATGTTGGCATCAATGCACGTAGAAAGGAAAAAAGAGGCGATGAAAAGCTTGGCAGTGGTGGATCCAAGTAGCATTTGAAAGTACAAGCAAGACAGTTGAAGTTAAACCAAACCAAGTACTAAAATGAAACACCAAAGCATTCTAATACTGCTTAAGAAAGATATTTGAACACTAAGTAGTCAAGTGTACGCTAATAGACGTAGACTTCACTTACAAACATTGATGTCCAAAAACATTATTATAACATAAAATGGGAAGAAGTAATCCCAGAAACAAATCTGAGCTGGAAACTAAGATGAAAAGGAGGAGGGAGAGGGTAAAATAGTAAAAAGAAAGAAGATAAGAGAGACATGTGTTGAGTATGTGAAGTAGGTAGCAGAACAAACCAATGAGTGTACATTGGTGCAAAACGGGAAAGAATGTGGAAGCTTTAGAGGAAACAAAAGAAGAGGAGATAAGGTGAAAGCTTACACACATACATACACTCTCTAACAAGTGAATAGCAACGACGACGACGACGAGTGAGGGCGTCTACGACGCATATTCTCCTCCCGTGGTGGATGAAACAGAGACCACTCTCACACACAGCTTTCTTCCTTGCTTCTTAGAGAGAGAGAGAGAGAGAAAACACAGAGAGAGAGAGAGAGATTGGAATTGGAAGAATGAAGAAAGGAGAGGGGAGGGTAAAAAAAGAAAGGGAGGGTATGCTATAGACTTCACTTGGGGATAGATAGATAGATCATAGATAGATAAGAAGGGAAGGGAAGAGGAGAGGAGAGAGAAAAAGAGATCTGACAGAGGGCGCAAAAGAAGGGCACGCCAATTCTATTTCTAAATTCTTAAACTCCAAACATAAATAAATACTCCCAACTTAACAACAACGGACGGAGTTGGGGCATGCTTACGTGGCAGGTGGAGTTTGATACCCTAACTAAGCTCTAGTAGTAGTAGTAGTTCATGCTGCTGCATGCCACTTCAATATTTTCCACGTAACTATTCTCGTGTTTTGTAGTAAGTGATTTGGAGTTTCATTGCAAGTAAATGAAACAAATTCACATGTTAGCCGTCTATGTTAAATGTGACTTCAAAATAGTCTCACTTGACACACGAGCTAAGGTTTTGGTTTTTTTTGGACTGAAAGTCTTACAAAAGAACAAAAATATTTTGCACCTCCTTCCTTAGCTTCCTCCAGCAGCAACAGTGAATAACGGTAGTGGAGGTGGAAGGTAGCCCCGTAAGTAAAAGGGGAGGGACGTTAGGGTTGGGTGCAAATTGACAAGTGGTCAGCATAGGCATATAGATATAGATATAGATATAGATATAGATATAGCAGCAGAGAGAGAGTTACGTTGCAGAATATTACTAGTATTACTATTAAATATTAATGGTAGAAAGAGAGGGTAGTACGACGTCGGTTTCAGCGCTACAAAAGCGACACTCTCTCTTCTTCATCGCGCGCCTTTTTGTAGTTAGTCACCATGCCATATAAAAAAAAATCTCCCCCACATGACGTCACCCTTCTTCCTTTTTGCCCACTTCAGATAAGACAGCGCAAGGGAACTACCCTCCATCGTGTTTCGCTCCTACCACACTATCAGACACACAACCCTCACATAGTGGAATGAACAACAACTATAAATCCATGGTGGTAGCAAATTTGAAGATATATTCGTTCTTCTATTGTTATTATTATTGACACTGATCTTTTTCCCCACCACCTTTTCTGTTGTCATCTTACTTATTAGAACGGAAATTTACCTCATGACCTTTTATCAAATCAAATTATTATTACAACTCTCCCCCATTCAACTAATCTAAACTCTTAGTGGATGCTAAACCTTAGAATTTAAAATTGTGTACTTTTTTTGTTTTTTGCACCAGTATCTTAGATCTACCTTTTTTTAACTAAGAAGATTTATCGGGGTACAGATTATTCTGGGTTAAGTCGAGTAGGACCATAAGGGTGGTCAAGCTTCAGCACCAATTATTTGACACTGTTAAGTTCCTTGAGCTCAAATTCGAGGCATCTAGTTAAATTGGCACAACCTCTTATCAATTAAACAAGGTACTTAAATTGTGCATTTTCTAATGAGGTATATTACCACTTCAATATGCCCATTAGGGTGAGTGCATATCATATCATAGTGGTAGATAAGTTGGAGGAGGTGGTATGGTAATTGTGAGTAGGGGTGGGAATAGCCCAGACCGGCTATCAGGGGCCTATGACTTGGACCATTAAGGTCTTGGACCAGCCTCCTAATATTCAGGCCAGGCTTAGGCCCAGGCTTTTTCTTTTGGACTGTTTTGCTTAAAAGACCAGTCTCAGGCTTGAGAAAAAAGCCTATTAGCCTATCAGGCCGGCATATTAAGAAGTAAAATAATATTTATCTAAATAAAAATTTATATTACTATATTAATTGATGTTATTTTTTACTAATTCTTAATAGAAAATTACAATTATATCATCCTTTATTCTAGTGTGTCGATTATCGCTCATTCTCAAAATATTCATTCAAATGATGTTACCCACCATTCATCTTTCTAAACCTCTTATTGAGTATGTTAAATTAATCAGGCCTCCGCTAATAGTCAGGCCAGTCCAGGCCACAGGCCAGGCTCAGGCTTAAAAATATTATCTCTAATAGACCACAGGTCAGGCTCAGGCCGATCAATTATAACTCAGGCCACTAGACCAGGCCAGGCGTGGACCATTCTCACCCGAAATTGTGAGTAGTGAGACAAAGGAGGTAAAGGAGGTTGTGGGGGTGTGATGATTAGGGGGAGGTGAGGTGGGGACTGGAGTGCGGGTTTTGCGGCACAAGAGGACGAGGCTTGATGGAGACCCCCCACTGCTGTCAACTCTTCAGTGATACGTCACATCATTCTTTTTCCCTTTTTTAGTTTTTACTTTCCCCCCTCCTCCCCACCTCACAACCATAACCATCATATGATTTCCCCCTATTACCCCCCAAACTAACTTCTCACTATGCATTATATCTTCCCTCATATTTTTCACTTTACATGCTCAAAAGTTACTAGTATTTAAAATGTTTTATATAACTAATCAAACCCTTTTAATGCAAGCTCCATTCCATGTTACAATATTGGAAGATATAATGAACTACTCATATAAGTGTTAGTTATTCCCTCAGAAGGATTCACCCTTGATGAGAAAAAAGCATTTGAATGAAGGAATCTTCTATATTATTAAAAAAAGGCAAATGAAATATACTACTACTCAATAGTTACCGGGAATGGTAGCATATGAAAAGGGAGAAAGTGGGGAATTATTATAGGAGAGGGTAAAAACAGTGTGATTTGACAGATGAACGGAATTGTAAAAATTGAGGCTCATCAGAGCAGATCCCATTTTCCCACTCCCAACCCCATCCACTTTTGTCTCCACTTTTCATTATACACTGCCTGCTTCCTCATCATGCCTCCCCCAGGTGCCTCAACTTCCTCCACACATGATTTTATCTTCCATTTCACCTTTCACACATCAACGGTCCATATTTTCTGCATCCTTGATAATGACTACACTTGCAAGTGTACAGCAGTGCTCTCCTTTAAGACACATATAGTTGAACATTATTTACAAAACAAACTAATCCCACCGCATAGGGATTGATGACAAAGGGTTAAATTGTTACATTTTAGAAATAAAAAGGTGAAAAAGCTAGTGTGGTCCTTCCTCTCCTTTTATTTTATGTACTACAAATTAAAAAAAGTCTAGGAAAATCCGTGCAATGGACATGAAAATTGAGTCTCAAAAGAAATTGTTGGAATTTTGCCTGAGGAGAAAATTATGACTGGCCTTTCTTCTCTCGTACTGTGTGCCAGTAATAAGGGGGTCCCACCCTCCTGTGCTAAATTATATGAGGCGTGGCCACTTTTTGGAGTTTTTCCTTGTTGACAATGACAAGTATAAATACCTTTTTGGGAAATTAATTTGAGGTCCCCAATAATACTAGAAAAGTCTTAAAAGTTGAAATAATTAATGTAGGGTCCCAAGGGACCTCACTGTAATATACTTGAAAATTGAAAAGACACTTTTGCCCAACAAGTTGTCACATTTGCCCATTCAGTTGTCAAGTTATGTACATCGTGTTGTCACGGCTGCCCATTAAGTTGTCAGGTTTTTCCCATTAACTTAAGAGTTTGGGCAATTAACTTAAAGCACATGCCCAACAAGCTGTCACATTTGCCCATTCAGTTGTCAAGTTATGCCCATCGAGTTGTCACGGTTGCCTATTAAGTTGTCAGGGGCAAAAGTGTCTTTTCAATTTTCAAATATATTAAAGTGAGGTCCCTTCGGACCCTACATTAATTATTTCAACTTTTGGGACTTTTCTAGTATTAAGTCCCTTGTGGGGGACCTCAAATTAATTTTCCCTACCTTTTTCCTTAGAAGAAATGCTAATATATTAGCATATGCAATTTATTATTTTTGATATCATGATAATTCCCCTTATTGAAGTGAATCTTATAGTTACTTAAACATGTCATGTAAATTTTGGTCACATCAGTCAAATTATTATGGTCCATTCTATATTGTTTGATCAACCAGTAAAAAATAATTAGGACTTGTCACTTATTCAGATACCTGGTAATTTTATTGTAGTTAGTTTTGAACTTTTGGTAAACACTCTACAAGGCCACCTTACAACTTCTTGATAGCCATAGCCAGTACATTTGAGTTTATATTGTAAGCCACGTTTATAAGGAGAAGAACACAAATTCAATCATGAAAAAAAAAATGTAATTATCACGGAGATAAGAAGCCTCATGTGCTCTATACTTCGAAAGAGATTAGTTTCACATCCAGAATACTTTAGTAATTCCTTAACTCTAAAAAGAACCTCCATGGACCATGGTGGCCATAAATATTTAATACATCAATTAAACACTCATCTTTGTGACAAATTGTCTTGGGCGATTCTTGTAATTTTTTTGTTGAATATCACAATGTTGTGGACAGGGGGAAGTTGAAGATTTCAAGTCATAATTTACATATGTTGAAAGATCCTTAAAACGTTTTGAGGTTTGCAGAGATAATAATATACTTGTCTTCCAAAGGGCCTGGTTGGGCAAAATAATTGAGGTCTCTTGGATAGTGGGAGGTGTCAGAGTCGAATATCAATGTGAGCAATTGGGAAGCACGTTTTTTCAGTAAGAAACAGGAACCCCAAGCAGTGCTTGATGCCTCTAATGCATTATTGATTGGGAAAAAAAGGATCTATTGGGGGTGTTTCTCATATCCTTCAGCATCTAAAAATCCATTCTTTCACTGTCACAAGGTCACTATTATTGGATCAAGAAAGAGAAAGGGAAAAGTAATCTAAAAAAGGCTCGAGTAAACAGTACTTTGCATGAAAAACAGTCTTAAGAGGGAGGGCCATCATCAATCTCTGATGGATTGAAGCTTAAAAGTAAGAGATACGTGACAGAAATGACAACACCTCTTACGAAGTGTCTATAAAGGCAATGGATAGACACCACAAGAGAGTTTAAAGAGGAAGTAGGAGAACACAATTAAATGACAGATTTTGATATCAGCATCACTAAAACGACAGAAGTTTTGGTGGTGGCATAGAAGAAAGAACCCAAAGGAATATTTATTCTTCATATAGTCCTAAGAGGTATTTTGAAGCACCCTCCAACATTGATCCATTAAAGGAAACTAGAGTACAATCATAATACCTTTGCCAGCTTCATCTATAGCTTCGGCATGGTTCACACTTTTGTCTAAAGTCTCAACAAAGCTACTGCAATGAGGACCTAGCTTAGCGGGACTCAAGAAGCCCACTACAGTTAAAGGTTACAACTAATTACTTTTCATGAACCTGAGCCTGTGTTCTGTCTGAAACCAAACTTCACGATGATGATTATAGTCCTATTATCATTTCTACAAGATGCAGTAAGAGCAATGTTAGAAAACAGAAAACCAAGCGTGGTTGGTGTAGTGGTTACCTCACTTCACCGCTTAACCAGAGGTCTCGAGTTCGAGCTCTGGGAATGCAGTCTGCCCCTTGGCCAGCACTTTACCCTTAAGTGGAGGCCCCGGTGCGGATCTGGATTAGTCTGAGCCCGTTGAGTTCCCCGTGACATTGGGGCTGGCCCAGGATACCGGATTAAAAACTCAAAAAATGTTAGAAAACAGAATATAAGGTTTCAAGCATATTGATATCACTGAGAAATTTGAAGAGATAATCTCTCTTTTTTTATCAGAATTTGAAGAGATAATCTCGGAATGCTAGAAAACATAATATGGCTGGTTGTTCATAGCAAGCTAAATTGTACATTTGAGTAGTTTACATAATTGAAGCAGAGTTCAACTGGGATGTGTTGCAAATAGAATCATATAACTAGGGAAGAATCCCTTGAAGATTTCGAATAAACTTAACCCACTATCCCCTCTTGACCTTCATTTCAGTTCCCTTATTAAAGACACCAGACATTGGAAAACAGCGCAATCACATAAACATGCAGCACACATTAAGTTCACGGCAAAAATATAATACACCATTATACAAATTGTACAATCATTGATAATCTACAGATTGTTTTTGATTAAAAGAACTGCCCAATCAACATTCGCAACAACATCAGCTGTTTTAGGCTTGGCTAGCGGTTCCTTCAGCGTCCCAAAAGGTGGTTTTCTTGCCAGTTTTGGATACCTTCTCCAGAACAGTATCTGGCGGCACGTTTCCTTTAACGGTCACCTTCTGTTCCTTCAAGTCAATGTCATATGACTCTACACCTGTAAATAGCCACACCCCTCATTATTAAACAAAGTTGAATGTGGAAGCTATGGAGGATATTGATCCTATCACATTCTTTTGCAAAGATGCAAATTCACTTTTAAGCTTGTATGAACTTTTTGTTTGTTGAAAATGTAATGATTTAAGGTAAATCAAAGGTAGGACGAGGGTTAAATTCTTTCGAGAAAAGTTTCTTGATGAAGCTAATGAGTTCAATAGCAAAACAAGACAAGTGGAAGTGAATGAGTTCAGATCCCTTATATTACCTTTACAAATGTGGAGAGCATTAAAACGCATATAAAAAGAAATAGAGTAAAAGAGTATATAAGTATAATCAGAAATGTCGAGTTACATAGAACCGCTCCCTCAATCCCTCTCTGATGGATGAAATATGGGAGCGGACAAAATCCAATTTGGATGAAAAGTTATTTTCAACACCTAAAGTCCGGAGATATTATTTGATTGTGTCACCTTTGATGGGCCAAATGTATAAAAAGAAAGGACAATATGAAATAAGTACACATATGGAAACAAAACATGGATATATGAAGGCATTCACATACTACAAATAAAAAAGGGGGACTCTGTACATAAAGCTCCTATCATGTTACGTTTGGAGAGGGATAGATGGTAAACAGCCTTATTCCCTTGAGAGGCAATTTCTACTTTCTTGGATAGAGAAGCTTAAATGAGAAAGCAAAGGTAAACTTAGATCCTATTTGGATTAGCTCATGGAAAATAGCTTCTGAGAAGAAAGATGAAAAAGTGCTTTTAGAGAATAGATTCAGGAAAATATAGTTTTGGGCAAAACCTATTTTCTGCCCAAAACTTAAATTTTCACAAAAAGAACCACTCTGAAAAAAACTGTATAAGTGTTTATCTGTATTGTCTCAGCCAAAACCTAGGTTTTGATAGTTAAAAGTTATTCTAGAAAAGTTTAAGGTGTGTCTGCTTTGATTCTAGGTTTCAGAAACTGTTGCCAAACAGGCACTTAGAACTTAATAAACACTAAAAGTGTTCTCAAACCAACATTATTCATGTAATTGTGATGGAAAACAGAGAGTGTGCAATGATTATTAAAAATTGCAGCGAGAACAACACCAATTATCGTGGCAAGATTAAGATAGTGCATCAGTAAATTACCATACAAAGTTGATATTAGAATCGGATAGCTGAGAGCCAAATCCAATATACAAAAGGAAGTTAACCATGGACAGCACTATACTCAAAGAAAGAAAAGATAAACGAATGGAATGCAACAACTAGAGTCTACCTTCCAGTTTTCCCAAAACTCTTTTCACTGCTCCAACACATCCCTCACATGTCATAGCAACTTTAAGAACTGTAGTCTGCATCCATATCAAGACAATTCCGGGGTTAAGAGGTAAAAAGGAGAAAATGGTTTTGAAAGCCCCTCTTTCACAGTACGGTGCATTTAGATAGACTTTAAATAAAATGAATGTAGTGAAATAAGTTAAACAAAGAATAAACCAAAAAGGGCCAAAAGATGAAAGATGAATCTATCAACATCCAAACACGATTACAAAAAAAGAGTCAACCCAATTTGATCTCCACTTGGTGAGAGTGTTGGGGAAAGGAATATACTAGACAGTCTTATCTCTCCTTTTTTGCAGAGAGACTGATTCGAATTCATAACCTCAAACCTACGACAAACGAGCTTACCGCTAAGCCAAGTCGGCCCTTCTAAACATGATTACAGATTAAAAAAATGCTCTCTTGGTCATTATGACTGATTCAAAGTGTAGCGTCTAGTGAAAGTATATCTATGACACATAGACAAGGCCAATAACTAAAAAGTCCACAAACAGCCCAGGAACAAGCATCATGAATTCATATTCACAGAGAGTATGCATCATCTCATGTAAGTTAAAAGGTAACGGGTTGTTTATCATACAGTAATAACAACCAAAACAATAACAAATTGGAAGTTTTGAATCAAAGATAGTACATGCCATTGCCAGATATGAAGGTGGTTGTAACAAACAGCGAAGAAGCAGCAGCTACTAAGACAATCAATAGAAACTTATACTAATCGAAGGGCTTCCGAGAAATCAAGTCCAATTAATTACCAAAGCTCACGACAGAATTGAAAAAAAAATAACAAAAAAAGAAGGAACAAATCAAATCAGATAGACATAGACCCATTAAAAATTCCAAGGAAAACATGAGTTCCCCCCAAAAAAATCAAATCTTGAAGGTAGTAAGATTTGGTTGAGGAACATAGAATATTCAGTTCAGCTCAGGCACAAAAGAGTGGATGATGATGCAGCGAAATAGAAGGAGAAAAGAATAAAATAGAAAAAGAGAAATGAAAGGGAGGATGGGTTAGAGGAAATTACCTGAGACATGGGTACAGGAATAGGAAGTGGAGATGTGAAGTAAGGGGAAGAATGTGATGAAAAACTTGGATAAAGGGGGAATAATAGTATAGTAGGAGTACTGTATTATTATTATTATTATGTATGGGAATGAATGAATTTATAGGAGGAAGCTGCGAAGGTCTATGAAAGATGAGGACAACGAGGATGAGGTCAGACAACGATGGATTATATGGGCCTAATTTATCGTCTCCCGGCTTAAACCGTCATCCAATACGTTGTTGTAACTTGTAAGTTGTAACAATTGCCATAAACTACTAAACAAACACATTAATCTATCACAAAAGCCTTAACTATTCTCGTTTTTTTGTTTGACTTCCCTTTTACTCGTATTTCTCAACAAAATTACATTAGGTCGTGCTGTCTCATTTTTTTATAATTATACATGCATATGTGAATTAACATACACATAATATATTTTGTAATAGATAAGTTGGATCAATCCGGGAAAATTAAAACAATTACATCCTCAAAATTTTAAATAAGATCTTCTAATCTAAAATTTTCTTTTCATCTCTATTTTTTTATATCAAACTTCAAGACATGGTGCAATCCATCAAAGATTGCCTATCCTACTTCACTTAATCTGCTATGAACTTAAAGACTTTTAGAAAATGACATCAAATCTTGTCCCAACTCCGGTGCATGATTGTCAATCTATCAGCAACTCTATTCAACTCCAGACATCAACTAATTTGCAGGTCCTAATACTGTTTTCTAAGCTAAACTATTTTCATCATAATTGAACACTAGCCTTCCTCCATAAACTCCAGCTGATTTAAAGTTTGGACCAGCTCCAACCTCCAAGCAATAAGAGTCTACTATCAAGTGTCTAACATGAAGACCCCAACTCCACCTCAAACCTACAAGAATACCCCATATCTTAACATAAACAATATGATATTGGCCCTAAATACCCCTACTCAAAAGAAGTACTCCCTCCGGTCCTATTTATAAGTCGCCAACAGCCTAAATTGTACATACCAAGGAATGGAGGTTAATGGAAGTTGCATCATTAAATTGGTCTTATTTTTTTTGTCTTTCCATTTTTGCCCCTTCCACCTTTATCACTATTACCCACTACCTTTTCTCTCTCTTCATTAATCCTCTATCTATAAAAGTGCATTTTTCATCTTCTCTCTCTTCTCATCTTCCAATGTTCATTTTCCAATGTAAGGGTATATTAGGAAAATTTTAATAAATGAGTTAGTTATTGTTAGTTGGTGACTTATATTAAGGACCAAAATTTAGAGGAGGTTGACGACTTATAAATAGGACCGGAGGGAGTATGTATTTGCCATTCCACCTATTTCTATTGTCTTTAAACTACACTTACCCATTAAGCTCGGTTAATAGCTCTGTACCTATATTTCATTTTTTTCGGTCAAGATACCTATATTTCGTTTTAACAATAACAACATTGATAACTTCACATAAAAAGAGGTGTTTGCAAAGCTGAAATACTAGTTTATATATATAAACTAGTATTTCAGCTTTGCAAGCACTTCTATTTCAGCTTTGCAAGCACTTCTATAACTTGGTATTGCTAATAGGGGATGAAGAGTTGGCCAAAATCAATATTGTAAGCCGTTAGCATGAAAATGTTGGGATCATGTCTATTTTTTTTTTATCAGAAGGATCATGTCTATTTTAACATCTTAAAGAAACATCACAAGAAAATTTCTTCGGGGAAAAAAATTCCCTACAACTTTCTAATCAACACATCATTCAAATGTGTTGGGCATAATGTTCCTTTCCCCCAATTTATTGTGGATTCATCTACATAAATCCACAATGCAATGTAGGCCGAAATGTAACAAAAAACCCAATCTCATGAATCATGATAAAAAAAACGTGACCCTCTTCCCAAAAAAAAAAAAGAAAGCTTAATCAAAACTTAACTACTCAAATTAGTAGTAACATTTACTACAATCAGACATGAGATAGAAACCCTTTGTCCATAAAAAAATAAAATAAAAAACAGACATACGAAAGCAGAAGTTGCATACACGAGAGGGAAACAACGAAGACTCCCAAATCCAAATCGGAGAAGAAACACTCACAACACAACACAATCCATTCACATACATTGACAAGAAGCCAAATCCAAATCCAAAGCCACACCTCAAAAACAATCTAATCTCCCACACTACCAACACATCAACAATTCAACATTACTATTACTAGTGACTTTCTCACCTTTTCCCCCTTACATTCAAACAAAAAACTAAAACTTAATTCAGAATTCCTTCCATTTCATGCATAAATCTCTAAATCACACCAATCACCTTCCTTAACCATGAGAGTACTACCGCCCTCGCCGGCGGCCACCCACTCCGACGGCCACCGCGACGCCGAGTCGCTCTTCCGAGCGAAGCCGATCTCGGAGATCCGAAATGCGGAGGCGATCACGAGGAAGCAGATCGAAGACAAGAAAGAGGAGCTTCGTCAGCTCGTCGGAAATCGATACCGTGACCTAATTGACTCCGCCGATTCCATCGTCCTCATGAAAAACTCTTCCCAATCGATTTCCTCAAATATCTCTTCCATTCACACCTCAATTCGATCGCTCTCGTTAACGCAATCGCAGTCCGAATCTCCGTCGCGATTCTCCGCCACGCGCACGTGGACGTACGATATTGCGTCGCGCGTGAAGTATCTGATCGATACGCCGGAAAATATTTGGGGATGTTTGGATGAGGGCATGTTTTTGGAGGCTGCTTCGCGATATGTGAGGGCAAAACAGGCACATTATAGATTATTTGTTGATGATGATGAAGATAGTGGGGATAAGAAGAAGGTTTTGTTGAATTTTCCTATTCTTCAGCATCAGTGGCAGATTGTGGAGAGTTTCAGGGCTCAGATCTCTCAGAGGAGTAGGGATAGGCTGTTCGATCGAGGCCTTTCGATTGCGGCTTATGCGGATGCATTGGCTGCTGTGGCTGTGATTGATGAGATTGAGCCGAGGCAGGTGCTGGATTTGTTTTTGGAGTCAAGGAAGTCGTGGATTTCGCGGATATTGGCGGAATGTGATGCTGCTGGTGAGGATTCAGCTTCATTTGTTGTGGTTTCTGTGTTTTGTGATGTGTTGGGTATAATTCAGGTCAGTGTTGGTCAGGTGGGTGAGTTGTTTTTGCAAGTGATGACTGATATGCCGCTTTTTTATAAAGTTATTTTGGGTTCGCCTCCTGCGTCTCATTTGTTTGGTGGAATATCCAATCCTGATGAGGAGGTGAAGCTCTGGAAATTATTTAGAGATAAACTGGAATCTATTATGGTGATGCTTGATAAAGAATATATTGCTAGTACTTGTAAAACCTGGTTGAGGGAATGTGCTAAAGAGATGGTAAACAGGATAAATGGAAGGTTTTTGATTGATGCCATTGGGAGTGGCCATGAACTGGCTTTGGCTGAGAAGTCGATTAGGGAGACAATGGAAAGTAAGCAAGTGTTGGAAGGTAGTATGGAATGGCTTAAGACTGTTTTCGGGTCTGAGATTGAGTTGCCTTGGAGTAGGATACGGGAACTCGTTTTGGAAGACGATTCGGATCTATGGGATGAGATCTTTGAGGACGTTTTTCTTGGTAGGATGAAGGCGGTCATTGACCTGCGATTTAGGGAACTCGCTGGCACCGTTGACTTGCTTAAATTGTTAGATGCAGCTGGGGACAACACTTCTGCCAAGCAGAATGATCTTCAGGGGTACTTGAACAGGCCATCAACAATCGGTGGGGTTTGGTTTCTAGAATCTAATGCCAGAAAGACTGCATCTAAAGTGCATCCTGAAGAGAATGAATTTCAAACATGTCTAAATGCCTATTTCGGCCCTGAAGTTAGTCAAATAAGAGAATCAGTTGATATGTCTTGTCGGGAGATTCTCGAGGATATGTTGAGTTTCTTGGAATCTCCGAAGGCATCTCTAAGATTGAAGGATCTGGCTTCCTATCTGCAGAGTAAGTGTTATGAAAGCATGTCTGCTATATTAATGGAAGTGAAAAGTGAGCTAGATAAACTGTACGCTATAATGGAGCGAGGCAATAAAGATGTTCCTGCAGCTCTTACCGTTGAAAGATCCCTTTTCATTGGCCGACTATTGTTTGCTTTGCAAATCCACTCTAAACATGTGCCCCTGATACTTGGATCTCCTAGATCATGGGCGAATGGTACTACATCTGCTCTGGGAAAAATGCCGTCTGTGATGAAGCAATCTACGTTTGGAACTGATTCTCCTGCCTCTGATACATCTGGAAGACACAGCCCCTTTGGCACTAAAAGACAACATTCTCTTGCTGCAGCTGCTTTGTTTGGGGCAAGAGAAAGTGCAAGCCCACACATGGAAGAATTGGGCAAGGTTATGGGAGATCTTTGCATTAGAGCCTACAGCCTGTGGATTACATGGCTATGTGATGAGCTTTCAGTTATTGTCTCACAGGGTCTTAAACAAGATGATGCCTTATCTATGAGTACTCCCTGGAGAGTAAGTGCTGTCTTCTGATTTTTCCTCTTCATTTTCGTGGTTTCTTGAATATTTTGTAATTCTAAGCATGTTTGAACTTATGGTTTTGTTGTATGCAACATTCTCTTATGCCTGTAAACTTTTAGAAAACCATTCTTTTTGACTGGTATAGGGAAGAAATATGGTTTTGGTCGAGGTTAAGGAATAAGGATACTTAGGCTGCTAGCACCTTCATAGCTGTGTCACCTCTATAATGGAGGCAATAACTGGGTCTATGAACTAATGCAATATGAGTGGAATTAAGTGTGAAGAAAAGAGCCTGGATAGTTTTTTCTTTTTTTCTTTTTGGAAGTGGGGGTGTGGGGTAAAAGAGTGAGAAATTTGATTGCACTACGCAAGATTCTAAGATCATTTGTTTTGTCCATGTTCACTATCATTAGTTGAGCCACCTTTGGTGCCAGGTCTTGCCCATTTGTTGTAGTCCAATCAATCTTTGCTTCCAGGTCTTGCCCTTTTGTTTATTCTATGCATGAGATTGATTGCCATAACTCCTCTATTTCTACCATGATTTCCTTTCTAGCCTTTGTTGGAGCACTCTAGAAAATGGGATTGTGTCTCTGATGCCATCTTTGCTTGAGTTGCGGTATGATATTAGAATGCTCGTGAAGAGAGATATGGATGATGCTCTGCATGATTTCTGTTTATAGCTGACTGACCTTATATTTATTTTTATGCATTAGTTGTGGGGTTTGATCGTTCTGTAAAGCACAATGAAAATGCGTTAGTTGTAACTGCTTGCAAGATATTTTGTTTTGCAACTGAAATATACAAGTGTTGTGGGGTTTTGAATATTTAACCTCACATTCTACCCTTTTCTTGATGTTCTTGGAGGTTACACCAAGCATGAGTGATGTGACTTAGTCAGCATGATTCTCAATTATTGATTGTTGTTCTCTCTAAATGATACTTCTACCAGTCATATGCTACAAGGCATTATACCTTCAAAATGTAGTGTAAGCTTTGTACCACATCTCACATTTCCCTGCTGGAATTGCTAGTGGTGTGATAAGTTTTAATTGGCATGATATTATTTCTTTGTTGTCAACATACTATTCTGAATTATTTTCTTACTTGTTTACCTACTGCTTTCAATCAAAATCTTGTGATCCGTATTCTAGAAGTTAGCTCATCTTTTGTATGCCCACACAGGGATGGGAAAATATCGTTGTCAAGCAAGAGAATTCTAATGAAAATGAATCCGAGATGAAAATATCTCTTCCATCAATGCCTTCTCTATATATAATCTCATTTCTATTCCAAGCTTGTGAAGAAGTTCATCGAGTTGGGGGTCATGTTCTTGACAAGAAGATTTTGCAAAAGCTGGCGTCTGGACTGTTGGAAAAGGTACAGTTTTTTATGGATGGGTTTAGCATCCTAATCCCAAGCTGCTGAAGTGTCTTTCTTTTATTTTCCTCGCCGTCCTTTTGATTTCCTAATATGTGTACTTGAACATTGATTATCTGGTTTTTTTGTCGTCTTTGCGAAAAAACAAGCTTTATTTTAATGAGAGAATTGGGAGGAGAATGCAGTAGAGAATGAAGCAGCAAAATAAGAATAAAAATGGAGAGTGAAATGTATAGAAAACGAAAGAGCGTAGAAGAACCAAGAACGTGAAATGCTGCACAAGCCTTATTTATCTCAACTATTACAAAACTGTAAAAGAGTCTCCATTGAAAATTTATGAGCAGAAAAGCAAAGGGAAGCAAGAGATAAAACTGTCATAAATTATAGTCATAAAAACCTATGAACTATTTGTCTTCTCTTCAATGTAAGAAGTGTCATTTGGCTTTGCCATTTTGTTGACTTAATTTTTGGCATTTAAGAACAATTTTCTAACCAGTGGCTCATCATGTTACTAAGATGGTCCAGTCATATGACTATGCATGTCTTTGTTTTCTCATGTGCACGTACATCCTCACTGACTATTTTATCATACAGATTATTGGAATCTTTGAGGATTCTCTTATCACGAAAGGGGGTAGTGATCTCGGATTGTCAGAAAAAGGAGTTTTGCAGGTTCTGTTAGATGTCAAATTTGCCACTGATGTTCTCTCTGGGGGTGATTCAAGTTCAATTGGGGAATTATCTGGCAACCAGAAGCCAAGGTTACATGCCAGAAGGAAGCAGGATCAAAAAATGACGATCTCTGTTATTAGAGAACGTTGTGATCAGTTGTTAAAACATCTTTCTCAGAGACTAGATCCCATAGACTGGCTCACGTAAGTTTTATTCTTTCATTTATTGATTTCATTGTCCCATAGCTTGTTGAAATGCAGAAGGGAGTGTAGATTATAGAGGCAGGCTTCATGCAACAAGTTACAATTACAAACAAGAATAAGTAAAAGGATATAAATGGAATTAGGTGACAAATGAATTTTGCTTTTATATATCACTGGACTCCAGAGTGTAAGGGTGAAATAGAAAAAAAATGTGTACTCATAAAATTGTTTGAAATCAAAGTAGTGCATCAATCATTTTAACTGCCTGCAGGCTGTTTGCTGATCTCAGCCCTTGTTTTTCTATCTGGTCAAAATAATGCTCTTTGTTGTCATAGAAAATTTGTCTTATGATGTACTACCTCCGGTCCCAAAATATAAGACCTAATTGACTTTTTTTTGGAGAGATTAAGGTTGCAAAATAGGTTATTAAATCATGACATATTTGATATCTTTTTAGATTATCCATTAGCTTATAGGTAAAATAAACTAGTGTAAGGGAAAAAATTAGGTAAATCAATTTATAATTAACTTATTTTGCTTTTTTTTTAAGATTTTTCAAAAAAGTCAACTAGGTCCTATATTTAGGACCGGAGGGAGTATTATTTATGCACTGGTTAAATTAGTGCCTGGGTTTTTTTTGTGATTTCATCTTCCTAATATTGTAGTAACTTGTATGCTGTCCTCTTCTTGTGAACATTTCAGTGCCTCTTTCTAGTGATGATTTTATATAACATAATCTGTCTATAGGTTTGAGCCATATCTTTGGGAGAATGAGAAGCAGTCATACCTACGTCATGCAGTCCTCTTTGGATTTTTTGTGCAACTCAATCGAATGTACACTGATACTGTTCAGAAACTGCCTACTAATTCAGAGTCTAACATTCTGAGGTGCTCTACAGTACCTCGATTCAAATATCTTCCCATCAGGTAAGTTTGAATTTATGACATCTTTTCTTTTGCCAGTCGTCTCCTAATGCAGGGCCATTTGGATTCCTCTCTTGAAATCATTTTATTTTTAATGTACCCAATTATTTGATCCATATGATAAAGACTGGCCAGAATTTTATGTTGGCTGTTTGTTGAGGGCCTATCACAACCATCCTCCTTTACCCTCACTTGAGAAAAACTTAAACAACTTTACATGATGGGATAAGGCTCTTTATCACTGTTGTATCCAATTCATTCAGTACCTTTTCTTTTGTTAATGAACCTGTTTCAAACGTGAATTCTTACTTATAAACTGTTGTCTTGACACATCCAGTGCTCCGGCATTGTCTTCTAGAGGGACAAAAAAGACGTTTGCTCCATCATCAAATGAACATTCTTCAAGAAGTTCCTGGAACTCTCTTACAAATGGTGACCTTTCTCAGAAGATGAATTTGGATGACAACTCAAGTCTCGGAGTAGCAGCTCCATTTTTGAAGTCATTTATGCAAGTATGTCCTTACCCAAATTTTCTCATGGAGCTACATGTCATTGTGGCCTGATACATGATTCCATGGATGCTTTTGTTAAGAAATTAAAAGCACAGATGCTTGATTTCTTTCTATGTTTGGCTTTAGTTCACTTTTTTAGCCAAGGTTCAAATTCAAAATTTATTTTACTGTAGAAAGGCAACACAATCCTGTGCAATCTTGTTTGTCTTATCATTTTGAAAATTGAGCTTTCAAACTGTTGCATTGGGAAAATATATTAGATTAATTAGTTTAACACTTTTAAAGAGCTGGTGGATTACAAGGTCTTAAATTAATTAAAGATAATTAAAAATGGCGACAAGATTCTGATAATTGATGAGCTCAATGAAGCTTTTACGTTATTGACAATCTCTTGATTTCTGTTCCTTCCGGCATAAGTTTTAGATTGTATAGACTTATAGTATATCAAACTATTGGTTCTTTGTGCTATAAAAGCTGCAAGTGAGAATCTTAAAAGTAACTGAACATATGATGAATAGCATTCATATTAATGATAGACTCATGATCATAGACTTGCATTCACCATCATGCAAATATTTTACTTTTTGTTTTGGAACTTGATTTTGAATATGCTGGCAGCTTGACATAGTTTTTAAGGTAGTTGATTTTGACTTTTATTTTTGTTATGTTTCTATATTTGTTCTAGGTTGGAAGTAGGTTTGGGGAGAGTACTTTGAAATTGGGATCCATACTGACTGATGGACAAGTGGGCATTTTCAAGGATAAATCAACAAGTGCAATGTCATTTGGTGATATTCTACCTGCCCAGGCTGCTGGTCTTCTTTCATCTTTTACAGCTCCCAGATCAGATTATTGACTTTCTGATTAATGCAAGACACTTTTGGCTTTTAAATGAAAGAATGTTGTTTGCGGCTCCAGATGGTAAACATCTGAACCAAGGAAGCCAGTGAACTGTGTGGGTCGAGGTATTTCATGTTAATAGGTTAAGGATCTTTTGTCTTGGAAACCACTGTGAATGGTGACAACCTTTTTGGAACTACAATCGCGAGGGAGTTGGCAAAAGTAACAGATTTTTTAAGAGCACTAAGTGATATTCATGGCATTGATTTTGTTCGTGTCATTAGGTTCTAGGCTGCTTAAACAGGCCTACACAAATGTTTTAAGTGAGGGGCTATTATTAATGGCCACTGTTCTGCTTCACTTTCATAGTTAAAAAGTTATAGAAAATTATAATGTAATTTTTGTTATAGTGTTCTATGAAATCATGTGTAGTTGTAATTTTTGGGTTCTTTGACTTAATTGTATGGAGGTTTTGTAATTTCAATAAAATTGTCTCCTATTATTTGTTTCTCTTTTTGTTTTTCTTTTTTGAATTAGAGACAACTTACAGAGAATCTTTTATAGCACACTATAATGCCGTTAGTTTTTTTGTTTCTTCATAATATAAGGATTTAAACCAATTGTTATGTTAAAAAGTGTTGACCATATATTCCAACCGCGAGCTTAGATTATAGGAGTATAACTGATACTCGTTTACAGATAAAATTACCTTTATAGATTAATTGGCATATGTCCAGAGCTAGTAGACGAGATTATTTTTTATATTAAAATAGACATGATATAATATAATGTAAGATTTTTCGTTAAAAAATAGAGTGCTAATTTTTATCTATGTCTGGTAAAGCAAAACTTTCTATATGATTTTTGTCCTTCGTCGGTCGTGCTGGGAATAGTGTGATATGTTTTGTTTTCAGGTTATTAGATTTTATTCTAACAAAATCGTCCATTTCTATCCTCTATTGATAATGACAAAAAATTCTTCCAAATCTTGAAATCCTAAATTAATCATTTTGAGTTGTTGATTATTGTTATTGTCTGAAATTGTTGATGAGCTTATACAGTAAAAAGTTTTTCCTTTTCTTTTTTTTACCAACATTTTCCCTTTCTATTTTAAACAGAAATAAAAAAGAAAATATATTTTTTGTCTGATAATTTGATTTTAAAATAGTTAGATAGGGTTAATCTTGACATAAGATCTCCCTCCTATTAATATAATCTCCTACAATTAGAAACACGTGCAGATGTTGGGAAAACGAAACACACCATGCATGGACGAGTAACGCAAGGTGAATATTTCAGACAAATATATGTACCTAAAGAAATAAAACATTTATGTATAAAAAAAGAAATAAAACATGAAACTAATTAAGAAAATACTTTTATCTGATTTTCATGAGCCTGAACCTAATCATTTGCATGGTAAAGTGCTGATTACACTAGGCCATGTATCAGGCATGGCACAGTTGATGATTATACTACATTCATGTAAAGTCATTTATCAGCTAAATCTCTCAACCTTTTAGTATTTCTTTTTCCTTCTTTTATGATCACCATATCCTCTCAAAATCACACGTTTATAAAGCACGCAGTACATATATATAGCTTTTCAGCCTGCACTATTAAACTATCTCTCAGAAACCACTACAAGAATTTTGGCCGCTTTTCACGCATGAAAAGTCGCGCACAAAATAAGCGTGACACTTTTTTTTTAAAATTTTAGAAATTATGTCGCGCCACAAAATGGTCCTGTGTCGCGCAACAGCATGCAACAATCGCGACAAAGGTACACGTCGCGTATGCCATGCGTGACAAAGCGCGCACACACACACACACACATATATATATATATATTTTAATACGTTTATGTCGCGGAAGGGTCTATTTTTCGCGCCACATGCGCGACATACCTGCAAAGAATCTAAATTCAAATTTTTCTCCCCTTCCCCACTTTCTCCCTATATAAACTTCACTCCTCTTATATTTCTTCCTCCCCCCACTCTATTTTTTCCTACTCTCTCCCCACTTTCTTTTCTCCTCCTTCACTACTCTTATTTTCTTACTTTTCACTTTCATTCTTTACATTTCTCTTTTAACTAAATATATTTTTTTTGCAGGTTCATTGTTTAATATCCTCTACAATTTAAGGTATACACTTTATCATTCTTTAATACTTTGTTTTTTTTTTCATTTAGCAAAAAAAAAATTCCCCTCATTTGTTATAATTGAATTTTTTTTTATTCCATTATAATACTAGTTTTCATTATTTTTCTCTTTACTTCTCCTAATTCAAACACTCCCTCTTTTTTTTTAAAAAAAATACTCCCTCACTTTCTTCCTAATTACTATATAGTTAGTTTATTCCCTTTGGAAGATTCACAAATCTTCCTCGACAAGCTGTTGGTCCATTTTTTTTTCAGTTTCCAGATTATGTCGCGCATCTGGCGCAAGATGCGCGACATATTCTGGCGCGACATTTGTTTTGTCACGTTTTTTTTTAAACGCGACAAAGCCTTTTGCTACGTTCGTTTTTTTCGCGTATGCCTAAAACGCGACAAACCCTATTTGTCACTAAAAAAAACGTGACTATACCTCTTTTTCATGCGTGACTACCCTTACAATTTCTTGTAGTGAACATAGCAGCCTTGTTGTGACTTGTTGAAATACCTCTAAATAACGCAACACTGTCTTGTTTACTAATAAAATTCACCTAAATTCCAATAAAGTAGCAACATACAATTTGTCATCATTTCTAGGACTAAATTCTTGTAAAACTTTTAGTGATTCAATTGTTTGTGTGAGAAATCCTTGTACTTGAAATAGGAGAATCGTAAAATAGTTTTTTAATGTTAGCTAGATTTCTTCTTTCAAATATATTTATCTTAATTGTTCATATTTATTTATTAATCGTATATATACAGCTAATGCAGATTTATACCCAAATCCGAAGTCCGAAGATATATACTGCATGCATACAGATAAAAAAAGATTCTACATGCATCAATTATTTACTCATGCCCTTTGTAATGAGATGTAAGTTGGTTGATAAAAAAGGGCATCCTATAATCATTAGTAGATAACTATAACTTTCAAGAGATTTTTAAAGCACACCATGATGGCGTTTGTTGCATGTTTTAACTTTTGCCCTCACACACTCTTTTTTTTTTTTTTTGTAAAACAGATAGTGCGATTATGTTATATAAAAATACCAATTGAAATTATTTAAAGCCAAATCCCTACTGATGAGTAGTTTCTTACAAGGTGGCGGTTTTGATAAACTATTATGATAACAAATTTATTTTTCTAAAAGATTTAGTATGAGAATATAAAAATCCGTATGAGAATTATAAAAATCCATGTTATTTAAAACTCATAATTCATAACTACGTTATCCATATATATAGATCAAACAATATATGATGACTTGCTAGAATTTTAATGTTTTAATATTGACCTTAATACCAATTAAGTGATATGCATACATGTGTGCGTGTGTGTGTAAATATATACATATCTTGTTATTGATTTTGAATCATAGCTAGCTAATCAAATTTTTCCATGCATTATATTTAAACCAAGTTGAGACGGAGTTGTATTGTTAAGACCGGTGTTTGATTAATATTCAATCGGCGCGTTAATTTATTAAACTTTAATAGTCAAACCACAATCATCAGAAGATCGGAGAAGTGCTGATAAAATTATAGTATTTTGATTATATTTTTATTTTTTTGGATTAAAAAAGTAAAATAAAAAGAATAATTTAAAAATGTTTTGACAGAAAACATATAGATTTTAATATAAAAAATGACGGTACATATACACTAACGTGAAAGAAAGAGTCTCATGAATTAAAGATTTCATGCACTAACACAAAAATGATGAAATTTTATAATTTAACGAAAAAAATACACACACACACAGTGCGCGCGCGCGATGCATTTATTAATAAAGAGGGGATTGCTAATGATTCTGATTATTATGCTCTAATAAGTTTCCTGAGAGAAGTTAAAGTTAGGCTTTTCTTTTTTTCTTTTTTTATTACAAGTTAGGCTTTTCTAATACTAAAAGAAGTAGTAAGCCTGTATTCGACTGTCATAATGAACTTTTGGAGAGAAAAAGATGTAGCAAGCTTTCATGTTTTTTCCTAGACAAAATGATATTAAAAGAAATACATGCATGATTACAAATTTACAATAGCTTTTTAGTAGTGAGAAAAGAAAATTACAAATTAAACCGTACTACTTTGACAAATGGAATTAAACTTATATTAATTAAATGAGAAGACTTGAGAAGTTCTGCAATATCTTTGGCTATGATGTGGTGCACTGTTGGAACCCATGCTGAAAAATCAATCAATCGCTTCTGAACGTTCCAAAATTGTAAGATATTTCATGGGGTAACTTAAATAGTGAATCCAATTCAGAGCTGATCGAAAACAAGCAAAATTGAGGTAAAGACATGGAACAGAATGTTCCAGCCAAGAGAAAGTTTAAAGTGGACTCCCATTATAACTAATGAAGACCTGCGACAATTAATGTGAAGAACGATTAAATTTCCATTTCCTAATAATTAAATTCTATTGATTAGAATTCACTGAAGATAGCGAATTGGAATTGGTAAAATGATATGGGGACATAAACTGGATGGGAAAGCCACGGAGGAGAAGGAGATTGCAGATGAAGGGTTTCTGATGTTATGTAAAGATTATTTTCATGTACCAGTGGGTGGTGAAGAGATATAATTTTGGTAAAAGTGAAAAGCATGAAAGAGTAATAATATATATCTAGTTATGTACCTGCTTAGCTAGGGGTATGAAAGGGAGTATTATATTACTCATGTACAATTTAAGAGTTAAATATATTTGTTGTTGACGATCTTTTTCTAGTTAATTTAATAGCTAAACAATTATTATTCACTCTACAATGGCATATTTTAACCTAGGTGTAATTCTTTTCTAACATATAGTCAATGGTTTCATAAACATGTAAGGGTCGCAAAAGGAGAGGCCAGGTTCCCAATCTTCTTCATCAATTTTTCTCTTCATCAATTTTTCTCCAATGCCTTCTGTTTCGTTCATTTTACTTTTTCTTCTTTACTATTCCTCTATGCTTTACTTTGAGTTTCTTTTCCTTTGGTCATAACTCTCTCTTCAACCTTTTTTTTTTGGTGAGAGCTCTCACTTCAACTTTTGCTCCATTTGTTCCCGTTCAATCTCTATTACTAACCTTTTCTTTTGGCAAACATACATATATAGCCTTTTATTATTATTTAAACTGGTTGATATCATCAATGTCTCAATACTTTTTTAGTTCTTCACCGGTTATCTTAGTGTTTGATCGGTTCACTTATCATGGTTAGTTACGTCCGTTTCCAGTCCAAACTAATACTAGTTGAATCCGCTGATATTGAACCAATTCATTAAAAAGAAATTGAATTATATAATTTTTATATTTGGTATTTATTTTGTTAACTTAGATTATTATTCTTTTTATGGTCTCAAAAGTTATTTGAACTATGATAACTCACTTAAAAATGATGAGGAAGAAATAAATAAAGATAGGTGAGATGGTTAATACTTAATAGCTAGGTATAAGGTACGTTGTTGCACTTAAGAAATTAAAGACAAGATGCCACCGAATAAGTGAAGTGACGTGAGAAAGGTGGAATCACAGTGTAGTGTGAACAGCAGTTTCATCATATCGTACTACTCTTCTATTTAATTTGTCACCCTCTCATTGGCCCCATCCCATGTACTGTACTGTGTGTGTGTAGCACAGAGAGTTACGAGAGCGAGTGTTACTACTTACTATACACAAAGTAATGTAGAAGTTTCAATGCAAGCGGTAGACTCGGATCATGTCTCCTTCTAAATTTGACTCTTACTCTTTCTCTTTGGCTCTCCACTTATTATTTTCCCTATTTCTTTAATCACACACACACACATACATGATACATCACATGGCTGATCCCTACCCTTATGGCCTCCTCCATCTCCACCACCATGCTTATTCGCCGGAGCCGCCACCACCACCTTCTAGTAATAATAACAACTACAACTTGGTTTTGTCCCATGATGATGAGTTTTCTCCTTCAAATCATCATCAACATGGAGACTGTACTGTTCTTCTACAAACCCTACTGCTACTACTTTGACTTCTGCTTCTGCTTTAGTGAGTCATGGCACTACTACTAATACTACTAGTGCATTCTGTAGCAGCAGCATGAAATCTGGACAAAAGGGGTGGCTTGGATTTGATGATGTTCCCAATAATCGATGGCCGAGACAAGAGACTCTTTTGCTCTTGGAGATCAGATCTCGTCTTGATCCTAAGTTCAGACAGACCAATCACAAAGCCCCTTTGTGGAATCAAATTTCTAGGTATACTACATATATGTATGCATGTATGCATTCCATACGTACTTCTATTTCAAGATATTTTACTGCCTTTTGTTTTTGGTGTAAAATAAATCTAAATTAAAGAGATACAATTGAAGACCTCTCCTACCAACCAAGTCCAGTAGCTAGAAAGTGCAGTTTATATGCTTAGATTTCTTGTATTACTATAAGTACGTAGCTGGTTTGATTGTTTGATGATGATGATGATGTTTTGCTTTATTTCATCTGGGGTTTCGGAAACTTTCTTTTTTGCCTCAAAGTGGAAGTCCCTAGCTAGCTGGCAACCTAACGAACTTTGTGATTCTGAATTCTTTTTTGCTATGAATTGTCTAGTTTTGTCCAAGAAACTCTACTACCCAATAATAAGTAGTTAGTTGCCTTGTAGGTGCAAAAAAATTACTTTAATTAGGAGAAAAAGGATTTCTTTATTTTCCAGTCTTGTGTATATATGAAGTTACAATTTTCTTAGCTAGTAATGCATGATAATGGAATTTAGTAAGGGATATTGGATTTTATTTAATAAAAAACAAGCTAACATAAAAGGGCCAGGATAATGATAAAGCTTTGCCATTTTTAATTAGTACTTCATGCATGGATAAATATTTTTAAGGTGTGAGTACATTTTCTTTCTCAAGCTATTGTACTTTGTTTCTCTGAAAAGGTGATGATATGCTTGTCAAATGTCAAATATTACTCCCTTACACATGTAGCCATGTTGTACACAAAACTATGCAAGTCTCGAAAATTGTACAATATTTGAGCAATAAATAGTAGTGTTTGTAGTCAAACAATAGTTTAACTTAGAAGCATTAAATATTTTATAAGTGTGTGTGTGTGTGTGTGTGTGTGGCGTAAGGATCTTGTCCTAGTTATTGGTGTAATTATACGTGTGTTTTAGAAAGCGTATAAATAGGCTTTAACTATGATAAATATGTCTACACGTGTGTTTAATTTATAAGGATAATGAGTGAAGAATATGGATACCAAAGAACTGGGAAGAAATGCAAAGAAAAGTTCGAGAATTTGTACAAGTATTACAAGAAGACCAAGGGAGGGAAAGCAGGAAGACAAGATGGGAGACACTACAGATTCTTTCGCCAGCTTGAAGCAATATGTGGAGAATCATCAACAACAACAATGAACATTACTACTACCACTTCTGCTGATAACAATAATAATTATCATCAACCTCCATCAATGACCTTCAAAGATAATAGTGAAGCTCTAATTCATGAAAACATCATCAACAATAACAATTCATCAGATCAGTTGGAAACATCCTCGTCTGAATACAATAATGATGACAATAATAATAATGACATGTCAGCCATGAGCTATATGATGATGAAGAAGCAGAAACAGGTAATGGAGATAGATCAGAAAAAAGAGAGGGTGATGAGAAAGAGCTGGAGGGTTGAGGTTGAAGAAATAGTGGAGTCTCACATGAGGAACATTATAGAGACTCAAGAAGCTTGGATGGAGAAGATGATGAGTGTGGTTGAGAATAAAGAGCTAGAAATGGTGTGTAAGGAAGAAGAGAGGATGAGAGATTCAGTGAGATTTGATCAACAAGTGCGTCAACTATGGGCTAAAGAGAGAGCTTATATTGTAACAAGGGACACTGCATTGATGGAGGTAGTGAAGGAACACTTGGGAGAGGAAGAGCTAACAACAATCGATCATCTTCTTCATCATCAGCCAATGGTTTTTGAAGGATATGAAGAAGAACTACAACAAAGCAGGAACAATATAAAGGTGGAAGGACAGAACTGGAGGTCTCAAATACATATAATCTGAATAGATATGATGTGGAGTGACTTTGAAATAAGACTCCAAGAAAGAGGAGGTGCGTGGAAGTTATTGTAGATGCATATTAAGAAACAATAGCAGGAACTAGAGGTAAAATTATCTGACAGCTGCTTCAGTGTTCTGTCACTGCTCATCAGATCAAAGAGGAAACTTTGTCAAAAATTTCTGTATATGTTAGATGCACCTATGGGATGTATATTTAAATATGGCATGCAACAAGATTTGGATTTCATGCAAAAGAAAAATAATTGTGAAATCATTTCTTATTTACTAGCACATGCTTTCAGTGGAGGTAATCATCAGTAACCATGATCAACATATTGTCAATTAGCAGTTAATGTAACCAGCCCCTTTTGTTAGAAACATGTATATTTTAATTTTGATGGGAGGAAATCATATTTAAATCATTGACAAAATCTAAATGTAGGGTCAATTTTCCAGCAAAACTTCAAACATCATCTGTTTGTCATGTTGTGAAAGACTAACCTTTTCTGTTAGGCAGGACCCCCATATGTTCAAATTACTTTAATTTGAAAAGTCGTCATATATTAGTTTTGTTTTTTAAGCTTGTTATTGAGTAAATTAAGAGATAAATGTGATATTGGAAACATGACACAAAATCTTAAGTTGTGGAGGGAGTTGACTGATGATGGTGTGTTCTAGTTTTGGGCTTATGAACGCTGTGCTTAGGAATCCAATATTATTTTTGGGTCAGCGTTTTCCCGAGTGTTGGGTTTTAATGGATTTGAAGTTAACACCGTTTAAAATTTCCGAGTGTTTGATGACATAGTTCATGATGAGAAGTTCATTACTCATCTTTGTGATGATGAGTATGGAATGTGAACTTGTTTAGAATTCCTTTTGCAGTTACTTTCTACTGGTTAGATTCTTTTTTTATTAATTTTTATTTTAGTATTTTTATATAAGGGGTTCTATGGAGAAATTTGATCGACAATTCCTATAGGTGAGGTAGAAAAATTACTGTAGTTCAAGGATCCTTTAGGAAAAAACAGTGGAAGATTCAATTTTATACATCTTCTCTATCTTCTAAAAGTTTTCAAATTTTCTATAATACTGATCTGGGCAAACCTTTTGGAATTACATGTCTAGCGATTTAATTAGGATAAGACAGGTCAAGTGTAATAATCTTAATATGCTTATTTGCACTCACACTTGAATTTCACTGCATGAATGTATAATTACTTATGGATCAGATTGGTCAACGGGGTTTGCAACAAAAAAGAAATAAATGGGTGGACCGCAACAACTGGATCTAAATTTAGATTTGATAGATTTGACAAAAGAAAATATGAGTGTATGTTATTTTTTGCATATATACCATGTTATGTGATATTTTAACTATTACAAAGTTTGTTTGGAATTATTGCTTTTTTGGTTCATTCTATTGGAATGAAGATTTAACCCATCCTTCAACTCTTTAGTTTTTAGTTGTTGAATTTGGTGTGAAGCTCCAAGACAAGTTTGAACATGTCTCTTCTATCTCAAGAGTGTTGTCGTTTGTTTTCTAGCATGTAGGCTATTTTTTCATTGAGCATGTGATCTATCTGACAATTCTTAAATTAATTAGTTGCTTGCCCCAAGTTGATGTGAGGCTTTGTTAACTCCTTTTTACCTTTTTTGATAAATTGGGCTATAATGATAAATAAATATAATTTTTAAAATTGTGTATTAATGCCTGGATGCCTTCCATATTTTAAGTGAGATCAAGGGGGCACACTTGTAATATTAGGGAGGAGGGACGGCAAGAGAGAAATGCAGATTCCAAAAAGAAGGTATAAGGTATGACTAATGATGACACCCAAAAGCTGCTCCTCTGGTCAAAGTCGGTCACATTTCCTCCACTTTATACATTAATCCCTTAATTCCTTAATCTAACCACTTTCATTATATATATTCGTCAAGCAGCGTCATTTATTCACATGTGGGAAATATTTATGAAGCTTCTTCCTTCCTAACGCAACCATCTTTCCAACCTGGAAAGAAGCGTCATCATTATTCAACATGATCTCATCCCTTGCATCCCTCACCCTTACGTCCCTCATCTTTCCTTCCTAATCAGTACTAAGTACTAACTTCAATTGCTACCTACTTATGTCAGCTCCCTTTATTTTAGAGAAGAAAACATATAAGGACTTTCAATTCATATCAAACTATACGATTATTAGAAATAGGATTACCTTTTTATAGAGAACAAAACAAATTGTTTTTTTTTAGCAAAAGTAGTTTATCGATACACAAGGAACACAAACACAAACACAAACACATCTCGCCATAGAGGCAAGAAATGACACTATGAAGAGGAAACCGTACCAGAGTAGAGCACGGCAGCTTTCCCCTCTTTTACCATGTGTGGCACACAAGTCCGTTTGGTTGACCCAAAATATTGAAATGGAATTGGAATTAGATTAGAATTTAAATACACTATCATCACAACAAAAGGACAAATGAATACATAAGTCTCCACATATTTTAGTTACAAAAGTGGGCATTTTTGCACCAGTTTTAAAATTCGATGAACATTTTTACTCCAAAAAAATTTTACATGATAATTTTTGCACATTTCTTACAATTACATAGTAATTTTTGCATTTTAACTCTTAGCTCTGTTCATGCAATCAATACACATCTGGCAAAAAAAATGCAATCAATACACAAAAAGAAATCAAAAGTTTCATAAAGTAATCACGACACAATAATAATGTTGAGATACGATTTAAAACAGATACAAATGATTGATACGTCTACATTTTAAATAATCAACAACTTCCTGTTATATTTTAATACTAGCTGTTACATACTACTATTAAAATACTTTGTTTGTTTATGTGAGTGACTCAGAGTGAGTCAGTGGTTTTGATTGATCTCTGGTTTGTTGCCTAAAAGGACAAAAAAAGTTAGGAGTCAACCTTCTACTGCTTCCTTCTTTTGCTTTGTTGAAGGTCTAAAAAGGCTAACCAATGAGCCTCCATTCATTAGCAAAGTGCCCACTCACCAAAGTTCCCTTTTTTCCTTACCTGCTTCACTTTTTGGATTCACATCCTTCCTAATCCATTCCTGAATCATCAAAACCTCAAAAAGTTTCAATCTTTACTACTCACTGCACAATCACTAGGTGGGTTTCTCTTGAAATCCTCTTTCTATATGTTTTTGCTTTTCTCTGCCTCCTTCCTAATAAAGTAAACATCTTGGCTTTCTCCTTTGGATTCTGATATCTTGTTTGCTTTTCCCTGGAATCCTCAGCCAAAGATATTTTGGTTTTTGGGTTGATTTAGTTGATGGGTGCGTGCTGGAGCAATCGGATCAAGGCTGTAACTCCTTCAAGTACAGGTCTTTTTTTTCTTTCACCATTGTTTATTCTTCTTCTTCACTTGAATCTTCAGCTCTACTTTCTTTCAAAGCTTGAGTGAGCTAGTATTTCCTTCCAAAATTTGGTTTTTTGGGGTTTTGAACAGTAAATAAGATTGAATGTTGCAATCATAAAAGTTGTTTGATTTAGGTGATGTACATGCATGCTTGAGATCCCTGCAAATTATATCTGCTAGGATTTACTGATATAAAGATCTGAACTTTTTGGCAATTGGGTTTCTGTCCTGCTCTAGATATGGAACTAACTGTGAACTCAGCCTGGTTCTTCCCTTGACATTCCTCTTGTGAAAAATGAGATTGATTTTTTTGTTTTAAGTGAAGTTTTTGCTAACAAATAGGGGTGACTTGAGGTTCTTTCAGTTAAGGCTGAAGATGGTTGGTGAAGCTTTTTGTTTAGTTTTGTTTATTGGGATTTTTGTAGGATTTATTTCAAGGAGTGTGAGCAGGGATGGCGGTGACACAAGCTCAAACAGCAGGAACTCATCATCCTCCATACCCATAACTCCTAGAAGTGAGGGTGAGATCTTACAATCTGCCAATTTGAAGAGCTTCACCTATAGTGAACTTAGAACATCCACAAGAAACTTTCGCCCTGATAGCATATTGGGAGAGGGTGGGTTTGGTTCAGTTTTTAAGGGGTGGATTGATGAGCACTCCCTTGCTGCAACCAAGCCAGGGATTGGCATTGTTATTGCTGTGAAGAGACTTAACCAAGATGGTTTCCAGGGTCACAAGGAATGGCTGGTCAGTATCAATTATTATCCTGGGCCTTTTCTGTTGGACTATTATGTTATTAGAGATATACTTGGTGTTTTGGCATTAGTATACTGCCAGATCTTGAGTTAAGTAACAATCTTTGAATGCATTAGATTGTGTCTTATTGCTGAGTAGTTGGTTATTGCTGAGTAGTTGGTTTTCTTCTTGTTTGGTATTTGCTTGACTCAGGCTGAAATCAACTACCTTGGTCAACTGCATCATCCTAATCTTGTTAAACTCATAGGGTACTGCTTGGAGGATGAGCATAGACTTCTAGCCTATGAATTTATGTCTAGGGGCAGTGTGGAGAATCACCTGTTCAGAAGTCAGTTCCTCTAATGTTGTTTACATTTCAAAATTTAATTTCCCTTCTTCAATGAAGGCAGCACATTCTAAACTTAATTCTAAGCTGTGAAATCATTCCATTTTTGCAGGGGGATCTCATTTTCAGCCACTCTCTTGGTCTCTGAGAATGAAAATAGCCCTTGGCGCTGCCAAGGGTCTTGCATTTCTTCATAGCACAGAACCTAAAGTCATATACCGTGACTTTAAGACTTCTAATATTCTTCTTGATACAGTATGTATTTGATTTCAACCAAGAACAATTCTTTCATGGATGAACACGATGGATTTGATATGTAATCACTAAATTGTTCCATTTCCTTTCGATTTGTAGGATTATAATGCCAAACTTTCTGACTTTGGGTTGGCCAGAGATGGGCCAACCGGTGACAAGAGTCATGTCTCTACTAGAGTCATGGGTACTCACGGATATGCAGCGCCAGAATATCTTGCAACAGGTAAAATATCTGCTGTTTGTTATGTTATATGACATGATTTCCATGTAATAATCTCCTACATTAATCAGTTTGATTTTTGGGTCAGAATGAACTGCACTGTACTATTACATAGCTCTGCCATCTTGTGTTTTGTACTGCATTAATTTCTGTAGATGGTTCACATTATTCTAAAGGAAGGGCTTTCAGCATTATTAAGTTTACAGAAGTGCCTTGATATGCTACCGAATTCTTCGTGGTTTTTGCCTATGTTTAGCAATTTCGATATCCATTTTTCTTGAGATCCCTTCTCACAACCCCTTTCATCTGCATGAAATACTTCTGCTTTACACTTTATCTAGAGTTATGTGCCATGCATTGTGAACTCACTGGAACTGAATTATACCGAGTCTCCTGTTGTTATGTAACAAGGAAGGATGAATTTTGTGATCTTATTACAAAATAACTTTGTATCATTCTTCCCAGGCCACCTCACTACCAGGAGTGATGTATACAGTTTTGGCGTGGTTCTTCTGGAAATGTTATCAGGAAGACGAGCCATAGACAAAAACCGTCCAACCGGAGAACATAACCTTGTAGAGTGGGCGAAACCTTATCTATCCAACAAACGAAGGTCTTTTCGCGTCATCGATGCCCGTCTTCAAGGCCAGTACTCGCTGAGCCGAGCTCAAAGGGTAGCAGCCCTTGCATTTCAGTGTCTTTCAGCAGAACCTAAATTTAGGCCAACCATGGAGGAGGTAGTAAGAACATTGGAGCAGCTTCAAGAATCTAAGAACATGGCAAAAAGTGCTGATAAGAAAGAGCATAGAGTACAAAGCACAAGTGCTAGTCATAATCATCCAAAGGGCTTACCTGCATCCATGAAAAATAATACCAGGGATGCGCCTGCACCTGCACCGGCAAATGTTGCATATCCCAGGCCATCTGCTTCTCCCCTTTTTGCTTAACTTAGAATATTTTGGTTATGGCATAAACCATAATTATGTGAGCAATGTATAGCTTCAGTTTTCTTCTTTTTTATTTTGGCAAAAAAATTTTTCTCGTTTTGCTCCTAATGTCAGACACAGTAGACAGTATAATCTGATGTGGGTGGACAAGGGGTTGAATCTATTGTTGTATATCCTTGAAATCCATGTGTAAAACTGCAGCTGAAATTATATGAACCTTGCTTGGCTCCCAAACCAAAACAAATGATATTTCAGTATTTTTACACTCCCAGACCTGCATTTGTTTAGTACGTAGTTGAGCAAGTTATAATCATATAGCTTTCAAGTGATCAATTAAAAGTTGAATATATCATAAGATGTTGAATGACATGTTTCAAATAACAGGAGAGATTGATGTGTAAGACATTTTAAAGTAAATACTGTATCTCTCATTTCGTCATGTATGCAACCACAAAACAAAAGTCTTACCTCCTTAATAAAGCTTAACCTCTTTATTTTTTGGTGGTCGTTAATCAAGGATAACAATACTAACATATAAATGTGAATAATTAGCTAACTAACCAGGTGTAATACAGAGAAACTATGCCATTCCCATGTATAACTATTAATAATGTCAGCAACGATATTCCTAAATGGGTGATTATAACTGCGATTGCAATTACTCCTAATTGAATCAATTGCTTCTATATAGTCAAAATATTCAAAATCTTTCTAAAATCAGCATAAATTCAGAGCATGCTTGAGACAGATTTGGCAAGTGATCAAACAATTTAATTTAGTTTTTGCACTTCTACTAATTTAATGTTAAGTGGAGGGATATAAAAGGAAAAAGGATGATTTCCATTCCATGCATGTGTTTACTGTAATTGACCAATAATTCCCTTTTTGTGTTTTTTGATTATCTAAATCTAAGGAAAGTTAAAATTTCTTTTTTTATACAAAAAGAAAACCTTTTCTCTTATATATTAAAAAATAAAGAAAGAAAACCTTTTCTCTTATATATAAAAAAAGAAAGAAAGAAAACCTTTTCTCTTTACTTTTATTTCTCTTTATTATTCTTTCTCTTCCAAACCAACACTAAGCATAAACTCGTGTATTAGGGTACAAGCCTACTTATGTGGGTTGTTAAAATGGGGTCTATTACACCCATCATATGCAAATGTATATGCTGATATCTTAGAGGCTTGGGTTGAGTTTGAATGAAGCCCAATAAATAAAGCTTGCATTGGATTGGGCCTTTTTTGTCCTCAGAGGCCCATACGGGTGTCTATTGCTGAATATAGAACAAATTTTATTTTTAATGAACGAGGGTTGTCATAAAATCCCATAAATAAGGCATGGATTAGGCCTAATTCATCAGACCAAGCAAGTCCTTATGATTATAAAAATTAGGGAGAAAAACTAACAATTTAAAATTACTGAGACAAAAAGTAAATTTTAATTAAGTTGTAATGACCAACAACGATGATACTAAACATAACAAATAGTCCATCCTATAGATTAATTAACTTATAAATTTATATTTGATTTTAAGCCTACGTAAAGAAGGAGAGTTGTGTTAGACACCTTCAGCCAACTAATATCATAAACAAGGATCAACGATAATTGCATTGTACAATCCATATAATCAATCTCACTCAATGGGATAAAACTTAATTGTTATTATTTGTTGCTTCTATTGTTGAGAGTATTAAGAATACAAAATAAATTACTCAAAAATATTTAATTATATTTATAATTTTTTCTTCACTAATCGCATGCATGACTGATATATAAGTATATAATCTAGTAAAATTTAATGTGTTTTAATTGTGAAGCCCATTTAACTTCTTTAATATAAATATCTCTGAGTAAAATCAACTTAAATCTAATTTTAAAGATAATATAGAGTAAATAATGTTATAGAAAAATTGTAGTGGCTGTGACTTTATCTGATGGATGTATATACAACAACAACAAAGTATTTATTCCATTATGATGGATGCTAATTTATTTTTGAAATACTAGTATTATATTTAACTCAATAAAATCAAGTAACATTGAACTATTGTTTTTATGGGATCCAAAGGAGGGTAGGGTAATCTTTCACAAAATGGTATGCTGCCAAGCTCCCAGCTATTAATGTACTTCGTTCAATCTTAATTATAAGATCCATTTTACTTTTATTAGAAATTAATAATACAAAATCAATCATTTTAAAATGCTTATATTTATCTTTTTCCTAAAAATTAATTTATTTTACTTACAAAATAATCTATAATCGAATTCCATATGACATATGTTATGATTTAATGCATAATTTATTTCTATGACTTTCAAAAAAAGTCAAATTAGTTTTATATTTAAAAGCAAAGGGAGAGTATAAACTTAGGATTTCTCCTGTTTTCTAGTGTACTTAACTGGTTTATATGTGTAAAGTTATTTATTTTTTAATTTTATACTGAATTGTATGTATATATTAAACTCACTTTAAAAAACGTTTGAAGTTATTCATGCGTGTGGAATCTAACGTTTAAGGTACAACACAGCAGATCTTCATAAGCTGCAAAATAGAGAAAAGAAGCTATTCAAAGATTTGTTGGGAAGAAGTGTAATGTTGGCGCGCGCGCACAAACATTATATATTCTTGCACTACAAATTAAAGTACGAAATATTATGATCATTGTTGGCCAAAAAAAAAAGATTATGATCATTGCAAATATTCTTGATGCGCAAACAAATCACCAACCGCCCCACCCTTTTGTTCTAAAAATTAAAAGGTAACTAAGTGGAGATTTTTTGGTCCCCAGTCAACTTGAGTTTAGTTTCTTTATGTATGAACCTGGGAATGAATTTTATAAACGTCATCTCCTCTCCCTCCTACCTTTTTATTCACAGGAATCCAACTTATATAAATACTTCCTGTGTTGCACAATATTTTATAAGATCACATAGAAAATTGTAATCTTCCTAAATTGTATTTTGCATTTAGTAAGCAGGTAGGTGCTATGTAAAAGAAGAAATTGGATAACATTTTTTTTTTTACTTTTTCCTCATAAAAATAATATTACACACATAAAAATATACATACATATACATGTTTATATATTATAACATATTGAGGTTGCATGATCTGTGGGGGCCATCTTTTAAATGACGGGTCGGGGAAAATGGGAAAGGGAAAAAATAAAGTTTCTGGTGTGTGGGGCAATAGCATTAGATTTGAGGAATAATCTACAAATCCATATATGTATCAGATTTCCCATTCTTTTCCAAAGCGGCCCGCTAACCGCTATTGAGCTATCAAGATCATGCATGACATGGGTATTAAACTATTTAATGGGGAAAAGAAATTAGAAAATAAAGGAAAAAATCTTTTTTCTACCTTTAATTTTGATTTTATTGTAGCTCAGTCCCTGAAATATGAAAAAAATAATATACTTATACTTTTTGAATGATGATGTAATAATGCCCAAAAAAATGGTTAAATAAACTTCTGTCGATCCAATATATTATAATGGTGTAATTATTCTATATAGCCGACTCCTTAACTTAGATAAGTTTTGTTGTTGTTTGTTTATATGGGCTATTTAGATTACTCTCAGGTTTTTAATATTGAACATCGTTTGAGAGTTGATAAATTCTAAAAGTAAACCGTATTTTTTTTACATTTGTCAATCTTTTCTTAATTTGCCTTTGTTAGTGTTCCTTAATTTAATTAAGTTAGGTAAATAGACTTTATTTATGTAAAGGGCTGATGGAGTATATAATATGTATAAATATGAATTGAAATGAAATGAATCGGTTAGAGAATTGAGTGGTCGTTATAAAATAGACAAGATAGGAAGATATGCATGTGCAAAGGGGGTACCACAGAATGTAGCTTTTAATAAATGGGGGATTCATATCAAAAGGACAGATACTATAGAAGATGTGGTCAAAATGGGATTTGTCACGAGAGGGCTAAAACAAAGGGATATGTTTATGCCAATCCCATTCCAACATCTTAATCAAACAAAAATCCAACCCAAGGGAATATGCAACTTGTTATATAGTACTTTGGAACTATCTCGAAGGTGTAAAAGATTAGAAGATGAAGCTCTTAACCAAGAATCATATACTGTATGCGCACTACAGAAATTCCCATTGCAACATGTTTCATTCTTAATGCTTTGATATTGGCCCTTGTGATAGTTATAGCAGTTCTTTCAAAGGAATGACTTCTCTTTGATTTTTCTTTAGCATCAACCACCGCCTACTCAAATGGCATATCTTTTCTTCTTTCGTTTGACTTTTGAAAATACTTTCATACTTGTGCAAATATCTTTGGGATATATTATGCAAATTAAACTGCGGGGATCAGTTATATGTTATGCATATTTTTGTAAGGATAAAGTGATGAAGGATACTATTAAAAGCGATAAGGTAACAAAAAGCCACCTTTTTCTCTTTTCAGCACAAGTTGGGTCATCGATGCAAAAGGCAAATCTCTTGTTTTTTTGGGCAGGAAGGCAAATCTAACATGCAGAGAGATCAGGTTGGGCCTACACTTCAGCCTGAATCGTTGTTTAGATATCTGTTATTTAATTAAATGATGTGATAGAATCATTGAATAATAAAAAAAATTGTGCATACCACTCTGGTCGATATAATAATTAATTTGTGAGGAAAATTTGTTGTCCTAGATGTATGTGGCTTATAGGTACTCCCCTATCCTATATATGTTGGAGTTTTCCAAAGAAAACATGTAGGTGTGTTAACTCATTATTTACTGGAACCTACCTTTGTGGGCTCTGGAGTATCACAAGCTCTTTATTTCTATTTACACAGATAAGTTTCGTCCAGCTTCACTTGGCTATAGAGATGTCTCCCCAAGTGCGGCGACAGAAACCATAACTAAGTAGTACTCTCTAAGAATCGAATATTTGCTAATATGGTCAAATGTTTCACCCTTTTCACCAACTCAATCAACGAACGATGTGTGAGGAAAGTAAGATGTTAATAAAGATCAATTCTAAATTTTTTTTAATCCAATGCATTTTTGTAAGAATCTTAGTTGGGATTAAAGCTTTGCTATTGCTATTGCAATGCATTTTTGTAAAAAGTTGAAAATCACATGTAATAAGAATTAGAATGACAGTCATTATCAACATTTTAAATTAAAATGAAGTAATCTTTTTTGTATTAATAATATAAATAAGTCTTATAACCTTTTCTTCTTGTTTAGTGTTGTTTGTGTGTTCATTGGTTCTTGTGTCTTATGTTTCATGCAAGGTCTTCGATGTGCTTGATCTTTTTTTAGGTGTACATGAGTGAGGGTGGGTTCTAAATGTAAAAGTACTATACTTCTCCATTTTCATGCAATTCTTTAACTTTAAGTTTCAGCTCCTCTAAAACAGTTTGTTTTCTAAAATCCCGTGATGGATTAGGTAATTGTAGCCATTTCTTTCGGTAGCATATGACATATCGATCTGTTGTGTTTGTTGCCTGGTTCGAGATAAAGATAGTTCTTTGTAAGCTTCTATTCTTACATTTGTAGACGTTTGAATCACTTGGAACCTACCATGATCGTATGCCTATGGAGACTTGGCCATTGTCATCCCATTCCAGTGCTCAATGTTAAGCTCTATGCTTCCAAGGAAAGTCTACAGAGATTTTCACATATCAACAAAATTTTTACTCGTACATTGGCAGGTTCTTAACTTCATAATCACATCATGTAATTATAAGCCAATTTCTTTACCAATTTTATAAATATTGGTTGTTTCTTTATTTTTTTATTGGTCATGTTCTATGTTTTTTTAACTGATTTTTTTTTTGAACTGAAGGTCATGTTCTATGTTAACATGTTACTATGTTAAAAAATATGGGGTTTTATATGCATATAGGTTTTACCTTCTAATGAATTTTGATGCTTTCCAAAAAGTCATAAATAATATGGAAATTGTATGGATTTTAGAATAAGTGCACACATTAAAATTAAAACTTTAAAGTAAGCATAAGCCTTAGAGCCTGTACGAAGAGCCGATGATTATGACTTTGGTAAAAATTTGGTCAAAATTTTAACTGAGCTGTTTGCATATATTATTACTTTATTGCTGATTGTGAGCGTTTACCACGATATACTGTGTAAGAATATGAGACTTTACATAAACGCTGAACAAGACTTCAAAGTATTTTATTTTGTCAAAGATGTGACAATATAGTGTGAACAGTTTAAGAAAAATTTCTATGAATCGTGTCCTTGCACACTTTTGTTGTCAGAATTCAATGTGAAAATGACCAAGTTACAACTCTCAGTCAACAAACGCGCAAATAATACTACACATGGTTTGTCGGGTAATTCCAGGAAATAACTTGATACTGGTAAATAAAAAGTAAATAACAACGAGTAATAACCACATATATTTTTTGATACTAATAGTAGTAATTAACTACAGGCAGCAAGCTGCGGGCTACATGAACCTTGTTTTGCAGCCACCTCAGCCCCCAGGCCACAGGCCTCAACCCACCCCTTTTTGACACTCAACAACAATATTCATGTAACACTCACATCACTGCTGGCTAATTAATTAACATAAACCAGCAATTTCACACTTCCTAATTAACCCCAAAAAGGTTAATAAGTTTCACATTCACCATAATCACACAGACTCAAAGTAACAATACTATATAATATATAATTAAAAAAAAAGTCACTCACTTTTTCCTATATCTACTAGACTTGGTTTTGCTATCTGAATTTTCAAATTTCAATTTTGACTCCCCCGCTTCTTCAAAACATTCCCCGGGAAAATAAAGAGGGAAGTGAGAAGGCGGGAAAAGTGAAAATGAAAATGAAATATTATATTCATATATTTTTATAATTATAATTTAGATGCGGAAATTCTTGCCAGTGAAGGTCTGGCCGAACTGCCAATTAGGAGGTGCCACGTTCCATGAAGTTGAGGTTCGGCGGTCACTGCCGGTAACCCTAAAAGCGAGGGCCTGGCCCACCAGGACGGAGTTGGATTGCCAATTTTGCCCCCAGTTTCTGCTCATGGGCATCCAGTTGGTTTTGGTACCCTTCACGCTCACCCTCACGATATCCCCTGCACCCGCCACGTTGGTGATCAAAACCAAGTTGAAGTAACGGAATCCGTTAATGGTAAACCTTATTCCCCCCACCTTCCTACACGCCACCCTGCACATCACACCCACAGTCAAACCTCAAAACAAACATCGTTAAATAAAATGGACTATAATAAATAATACCCTTTTGGAAATATTGAAGAAAGCGAGGGTATTTTGGACATTTGAAAGTGGAAAGTGGGATACAGAGGGAGAAGGTGGGGCTGTTATTTCCGTTTGTTCTGTTTGGAGTAACAGACGAAAGTGTGAAGGAGTGAAAAGCGCAGAGGTTGTTTTCCTTTTGTCTGTCTGGTTTCCGAGGAAAATAAAAATGTTTCAACCCATAAATAAACAGTTTTCACCTCTAATCTAATGTGTCTTCCACAGGTGACCTAGATCTTGGAAACGTCAATAAATTCAGCTCTGAAATATGCAATTTTCATAACTACAAACGACAATACAATGTGCCTCCTCTGTCAAGCAGGCACCCAAGCATACAGCTAAGCCATGGCAGTACAGTACAGTAGTAACCCAGCTCAGAAATCATAACATTGAAAATTTCACAGAATTACTTTACACTTTGTAAATATGAATACCCAGTCAAACACACTGTAATTTCATAATTGCAGAAGATTCCTGAAGTGGAAACTGGACACTCCAAAATAGGACTTAGATTATTAAGGGGAAAATGTCTCACATTCAATATTGAGAAGTTAAATTAAACGTATAAAATAATGGGTTGACAAAGTTAACATAAAAATACACACAATTAATTTAGGGGCCCAAAAACCATTTTCTAAGCTAAGGAAACAAATTACTCCTGGTGAGATCTCACCCTTGTTTTTTTTGAGTTGTTTAAGGAAATTAGACTACTAAAGTACTTTAGTTTGGAAGGACAAAATATAAGATTATATAATTAGAACATCAGATATTTTAATAAGATATGCAACACATAGAATAATATATTATATAATTATAAGGTACTCCTTTTAATAATATAAGACCTATTTACCGGCTGACTAATTTGATTAGATTAAGAATGGTAGTTACCTGCGGTAGGAGACGGGGACGATACCGGCGCGGTACTGGGCGATTTTGAGGAAGGAGGGCATGGCGAGGTCGAAGTGGGGGCGAGGGGGGTTGCACCAGCCGCCATTGTCGGTGGGGAGGGCGAAGTTGGGGGGGCAGAAGTTGGTGGCAGTCACGATGATGGAGGGGCTGCCAGGGTTGCACCACTTGGGGTCCTGCTCGCACTTTATCATGAAGCACGCCCCGCAGCTCACCCCGTTGTTGAACAGCGCCGTGCTCAGCGCCGCCGTGCTCACCCCGTACCCTTGGCTGTACAGATTCCCATACCCACATGCTCCCCCTAACACTCAAAAATAATCCACACTTTACTTTATTATTTCACTAAAGAAAAGAGAGAGAGAGAGAGAGAGAGAGAGGAATATTTATATATATAATGCATGTGGGAGAAAGAAAATGTATGTATGTACCCATGGTGCCGGAGGCGTCGCTGCCGCCGTAGAAGGTGGCGTGGGCGGACTGCCAGGGGCCGCCGGAGTAGACGCCGGGGATGCGGGCGGAGGAGGGGAGGAGGAGGGAGAGGAGGCAGAGGAGAGAGAGCATGGTGGTGGAGGCCATTGGAGAGGAAAAGAGAGGAGTGAGTGTGAGGCAGAGATGAGAGGTGAGGTGGGGAAGAGGAGAGGCGGGAGGGGGTACTTATGGAGGGACGGGAGTGGGGCCAATCCAGTAAAACAACAACACCAACCCTGTTCCTTCCAAATTAAATTTTACCATAAAAGAAAATAATTAATTAATTACCCTCAAATTAATGTCTTATCTCCTTCTTTCCTAATGTAACATAAAGTGATAAAACATCAGACCAATTGTTGTAAAAGTCATATCATAGGTTAACCTTTGCATTTTACTGTTTTTAATTACAGCACTATCTAATTAAAACTAGTATAAACCCCGCGCAACGCGCGGGTATACAAAAAAATCATAAAATTTGTAGTATAATTTGTTAAGTTTCTTGAACATATCCAAAAAAAGTTTAATTGTTCTTTTACTAAGAACTGGAATGAGAATTTATTTTAGGACAATTAAACACAAATTATTAATATTTATTTTCTCTAAGTTTTTTAATTATATCACTATGGTATAAAGTTAGACTTAATGGATACTTGTGTTTGATAGACTTGTCAAGATAAATACAAAGGAATTGGTATCAATATTTTCCTTTTTATTTAAGCTTATGCCAACATTTGTTGATTTCTTCATTATAAGAAATATATATTTAAGTAAATTTAGATTATATATATTATTTTTAATTTGGATAACAATAAAATTCCCAACCCCCAATAATTTAACTTTTTTGAACATATAAAAAAAGTTAAATTGTTCTATTACTAAGAATAAATTATTAACATTTATTTTCTCTAAGTTTTTGTACTCATTATTTCCCATATTCCATTTTTGCTATTATGTAAAACTCTTGTAACAATGTGACTACAACTGTCCAAAATCTCAATACTACAATTTTTCAAAGGTAAAATACTAGTATTATGTAAAACTCTTGTAACAATGTAACCACAAACTTTTAATCCACCGCTTCAAATTAGTATAATCTATCGTCACAATAAGCTAAGTATTTAAAGTGTATAAAAATGATTGAAGAGGCAAACTTCATTCCCACCTCCTCCATTTCCCTTGGCCCCAAAAAATCCAAATTTCCCCTAGACACCTCCCCTACATGGAAGATAACTTGAACTAAATTTATCATGCAGTTGAACTTTCCAAAAACTTATATTGCAATTGAACTTATGTTGATTATTATGGAATATCTTATATTGTCATTATATGAAGGTATTTGGATATTAAAGGTCAAAATGATTATACTAATCGATTTTTGACCTATTATTCGATTATCATTATGTAAATCCTCATTCCCATTTGATATTTAAGATTAGTATGAATGATTTGTTTTTCGAAAAATATAATTTTAGATTACATATACTTCTTCCAGTGGTAAATATAAAACTTATTTACTTAACTATATTAAATGAAGGAAATTTGTTAAATTAGTTAAAATAACATAATATTATCAATTTATCGCGACTATCTACTTTTGCCAGCACTGTGCCTCTATTTTTTGGTTGTCAGGCATTGAAAAGGGGGGTCATTAGAGGGAAAGGTGAAAAATATAGTGATATATGATGGTAATTTGAGACATATTTAATGAAATATTTGACACTTATCTTTGGGAAAATGACAAATAAATACCTCCGAATGTTCAAAAGAGCAAGTAAAGAACTCAAACTTCTAAAATTACAAGTAAGAAACTTAAATAAAAAGTAACAATTAAAACATATATTAATAACCGGAGCATAGCGTAGGCCAAAAAAAAAATAATTGGAGCATAGCAATTACAATTGACTGGTTCTTTAATTGTCCTTTTGGAATTCAGAGTTCCTTACTTATCATTTTGGACGTTTGAGTTTCGTACTTGTCCTTTTATACATTATAGGTATTTATTTGTCATTTTTCCCATATCTTTCAAGGTGTTTTATAATTAATGTTGAATATTAAGATCATTTTCTCGACCGATTTAAAGAGATAATCCATGTTATTAATAATTAATTAATGGACAACTCAGGTTTTATTGTTTTCTAGTTCAATTTAAAAGACTATGTCAGGAAGAGATTTTAAAATATTAACTTAATTACTGTGTACAGTATAATGAAATCAATTGGTTGGGGGTAACAAAATATTTAAGGTAAAAAGATTGAAGAGTTTTGTAAAATTATTGAAAATGACGAAAGAAATACTATTGAATTTTTACACATTTATTTAAGAAATGTGGGTACATAAGACATTAATATTTTTGTTATCAATCAGTTGTATTTGTGTTGCAAATCAATTACTACAATCTTTTACTGACCCAAATATATCATTTTAGAATGCCTAAAAATGATATTTAATGTGTTATCCAACGCCTAACAATATAACTTCCATTAAGTTATTATCAATAAAATAGATTACATGTAATAATATAAAAATGAAGGGAGAGTCAAATTCCATCCCAACTCCCTTCCAACACCAGCTAATAAAAAATAAATCAAATTTCTTTAGGGAACCCCCCTCATCCGAAGTTTACTTGAACTTAATTTTTTAATAGTTGATCTTTCCAAATAATTTCAATTTAAATTGCATTAGATTCTTTTAACTTGACTAAAAATCAAACTCACTCATGTTAAAAGCAAAAAAGAAGAGTCAAAATTTATCTTAATCGCCCCCTTTCAAATCTTCTAATGAGATGATATTTTCATTTTCTAAAGGGAATCTTCTTGTTTTTAATGCCATAAGTTATAAAAAAAATATGTACTACTTTATAAAAAAAGTTTATTGGCCAAAAAATTTGTTTCTAACTATAAGTCCAGATCTTCAGCAAAAAGAAATAGATTGATAATCCTCCCATATTATTTATGCTCAAGTTTTCAACTAAAACATATGAATGTAACCATAACACAGCCCATTAACATAGTAACTAAGTTATGTATTCAACTTATTATTATTAGGCTTTTTTTTTTTGATAAAATATTATTAGGCTTTGTTAACATAATATTGTTTGTTAATCAACAACTAATGTGTTTTAATGAATATTTGTTTTACGAATCCCACTAATTTGATCGAACTTTTCCAATAACTTTAAACTCAACAAATGGATACTGCAGTCATGTGTTTAATTACATACTGCATGTATCGTGACAAAACTCAGTCAATGGTTTTAATAATATGAAATACGATTACACCCAATAACCATACTTGGTTCTTCTCCAAATGTCCAGTGCTTATGTTCATGATACTTGCCACCTATGACAAATTGGATTATAATTTTGTTCTCTATGCTAATAAAGCATTATCAAATACATGGGAGGTTTGTATTATGTTATCTTGACTTTTTTTTTCAATTTTTGGTGTCAGGCAGACACAACTTGTAAAAATAAAATGCAGAAAGATTATTGAGACTGATAAGCCAATGTTCAAAGAATCTGATTAACTCTCACTGCAGGGGCACTAAACCAATTAATGGGTATGGAGTGGAAATTCAAAACGAAGCATCTCACTCTTAATGACACTTCGGGGAGGGGGAAATCAAAACGCACCATGTATAGTGAAAGCAAGATGGTATCCAATAGCTGTTAATCCAATAATAATCTAGTTTGGTGTGAAAGCAAAAGAGATTAAATTGTGATTCAGAAAATATTTTCTATGGTTTGAGGGGGAGAGAACTTTAGAGGAACCACATATTAAACCTGATTCAAGTGTGAAAGCAAAAGGAATAAAGGGAATATTCCACACAAGTAATTACTATATATATTTGATGTGTCACAAGTAAAAGCTCGCATATTTACATTGTGAATCCAACGTTTTTTACGTTGTACCTTATGAAAAATTGTGTTAACTTGTTATTACACTCTTTTTAATTTTTTATTGAACAAACTCAATGAATTTATGTGTAAATTTCATAGAAATTTCTCCATTGATATTGATATGTCATGAATATTAATACATTTAAATTTACTGTATATATTTAAAATATATTTAAGCCAAATTATTATTATTATTTGTATTTTTATTTAATTATATCCAAAAATATGTGCTTATTAATAATCGTAAAATCTTATATGTTTATGATTCGACATTACGATCTGAATTTAACTTCTTTTCACAAGTTTAGTTAAATTTACAAGTTTGACGACTTTAGTTAGACCACTAAACATACAATCACTACAAGTCTACAAGAGCTTAGAGAGTTAGTGCATAATTAATCTATGACTTAGCATAATTAATCTATGACTTAACCTGATTAAAAATTTGTAAAAAGAAAAAAGTAAAGACAAAAATAACTCAATCTTCATTAACTCTCATATTAAAATTTGTTGACACATCGGGTCTCACCGATTTCTCGAGTTAATTCCTGGGTCACTTCCCCCAAATTAGTTTACAACTCAACCTAGTCTAGTGGTTGAGTCTGTGGTCTTAGGGTCGGTCGACCGGACTGTGTTTGCTTACCATGATGATTACGCCGCATTGCATATAGTTTTTGAAATTTGTATTAATTTATTGTTTCCTGCTATGTTAGTTTAAAGTCCAAACCTAATCATTTTTAGTGAATAACAAAGCAAAAGCCTAAAAATATATTAATAAAAACTACTCAGCCCAAACAAATATGCTCTCATCAGTAAAAAATATTCCATTTTCTATATTTTCATGCATTTTCTCTCTTCCAGACATGTTTAATTTCAATTTTTATGTAAGTAAAATTATAGCTTAAAAGTCAGGATATGTTTCAAAGGCATTTATTACCACTCATTCATTCATTTCTAAATAAAATTTATATTTACCTAATTTCATTATATTAATGATATTAATTAAATTAGTTAAAATCATAGATTATATTATTAAATAACTTAGTCATTTGTCTATATGCTTTCACTCTCTCTTTCTCACTTGTTTATTATTGAGGATCATTGGGTAAAATTTAAGAACAATTTAAACTTATATCTTTAATACATCCTATATTTAGGACTGAAATAAGTATTATTTTCTATATTAATTGATACACTAACAATGTGAAGTTACAACAGAATAAATCCCATTTAGTATAAAGTTATTGACAAATAATCTATCAACTTTTCATCCTCACGCAAGCTGCGCCTCCACTTTCAAGCCAGGTATTAAAGGTCAAGGCAAAGTATACATGGAATCTTAATGTGCGGAGAACACCATTAATTTTGATAAGTCTTAAAACTCGCATATTAATTATATGAGACATGAAAGTTTGAGAGGATTGAGGTAAGGCCGCAAGGGAGAATAAACAAATGCACCACCTCCGATTTTTCTTATAAATAATTACTCTCGAATAGAAGAAAAATAATATGATGGGTTAAAACTAGTTAAAATCATGAAGTGTTTTCTTTTGCAATTACTCGTCTTTACTTATTTATAATATGATGGATATAAAAGAAAATGAGCGGGAAAAGATATGAGATAGAATGGGTGGGAAAAGGATTAAGTTATACAAAACCAATTGAGGGTGAAACTGTAATTAAATTGCTATGAATTCTGTAGACAAACCAGAATTTTTGCTTATGCGTAGAACCACCATGCATCTCTCGCAGAATTTTGCTTATAAATAACATTGGAGATATTAATCAGGAGAGAAGATTCTATTTTTATCCTGTTTAATATAAGGCTTGTGTTTGATTATTTTGTATTAATATATACTACTCCCTCCGGTCCTAAATATAAGACTTAATTGACTTTTTCTAGAAAATCCTTAAAAAAACAAAACAAGTTAATTATAAATTGATTTACCTAATTTTTTCCCTTAAACTAGTTTATTTTACCTATAAACTAATGAATAATCTAAAAATATATCAAATATGTCATCATTTAATAACCTATTTCGCATCTTTAATCTCTTCAAAAAAAAGTCAATTAGGTTCTATATTTAGGACCGGAGGTAGTATTAAAAGTTTCATTTTTATGTGTCAACTTTATTTTCACGTAGTCTAGTGGACATTAAATAGGAGTAAAACTGGAAAATTGTCAAATTCCATGCATGATAGAATTAAATATTTAATAGGGTTTAATGTTTTCCTTATATGTATGAAATATGTTATGAATGCCATACAAATATAATATGATTGAAGATATATAAAATAAGAAAGTGAGACAATCAAGTGAACCACTAATGAAAAGGGTGTTTATATCATTATATGTATAATCACAAGATCATGAGTTTGAATGCCCGAGCATCGGTACAAAATGCTCATGAACATAGAAAACGTCCATGGTCTTAGGAACTACACCAAATTAGCTGCAACAGTGTTCAAATTATTCAATCAACATTTTTTCCAAAAAACAAAACATAGAAAGGATGAGAAGGAATGGGAAGGAGTAGATGGGGACACTAGAAATGAGAAGCATGTTGAGGAGGCATGGGACTCATTGTGGTGTGCGGTCAGGGTGAAAATACATAATGTCATTCCACACAAATACTCCCAAGAACACCCACCTCCGCCATCTCACCATCTTCAAATTAATGAACCCCTTATTCATCATCATCGGCCATCAGGTCATTTTTATTGTTTTCCTCATTCTTAAATTCCCTAAATCAATCCATGGTCCGGTCTAGCATCTGCTTTTCTGGCAGAAACATGTGTACCCGCAGGTTTTTGCACTTAAATAATTTATTCCATTATTTTGTTTTAGCTTCCTATTACTTTTTAATTTCCTTTCATCCCGGCCCCTTCACTCTTTTTATCCTTTTTTTTTTGCCAAGACTCTTGTTATCCTTGTCTCTTCTATCATTGTCTCTTTCTCATTTTTTATTGAAGGGCAATACTCTATTTTGCCCTTCAAGTAACCACTCTGGATCATTGGGCAACCTAAACTAACACCGGGTACAATTTTACCCTTGAAGTAACCAAAGTGGTCAAATTTTACCCTCTAGCGAATGTAATGTTGACACGTGTCGTCGTGTCAACATTAGATTTGCCTGAGGGTAAAATTGGACCACTTTGGTTACTTCAAGGGTAAAATTATACCCGGTGTTAGTTTAGTGTGCTCAGTGATCCAGGGTGGTTACTTGAAGGGCAAAATTGGGTCATTGCCCTTTATTGAACTGTTTCTTCTGCATTTTCATCAATGCAACCACCTTAATGAAAACTCATTAGGATGAGAGGGAATAAGGGTTCATGAATGAAGGGTGGTGTCAGGTGTAAATAGTATTGTATAAAAAGAAAGAAAGAAATCAATTATAGACACTAATATAATTAGATCCGCTCTCTGGTAAGATGGATTTGGTTTAAAGAAAAGAAAGTAAGTAGGCATCTTTAGCGATATAGATGGTCGGTTTAAATCTTGTAGTTTAAACTTGGAAGAAAGATTTGGAGGGAAGGGGCCAAGGGGGCGATAAATTGGAGGGAAATATACAAGAAGGGAGAAGTATAAAGAAGGTAAAACAAAAAACGAGAGCATTTTAGTGATTAAAAATTTCCTTATGGGGTGGGGCCCACAATCTTGTAGAAGCAGAATTCTGTAAGAGTGAAGAGTAGCGTATTTGGAGGCCATGCATGAATGGTAATGGGCGCTTTTACCCTTTTGCGGGGTCCACCTCGAGCCTCGTGCTCCTTCTATCTCTACACACAAACCTACCTAACTGACCCCTAAAGACCTACACTTTACAAAAGTTACAACTGTTTTTTATTTTGCCTGATTACTACCCAAGTTATAACGGTTAAACCTTATCCACTTCACCGGACCATCTTTTTTAAAAATAAAACAAAAAATCAATTAGTAAAGTCAGTGACACAGATATTCTTCTTTAATTAAAAAAACTGGAATGTTCTAAAAACAATTGTATACTTTTTCTGGAGAAATAAATAAAATTCAAACTTGACAATACTTAAATTTAACTATTTTTAAAAGATGGAGTAAATGAAGAGGTTTTTGGTGCCAAATAAATAATATTCGTATATGATGTTTTTGGGTGGCAGATACGTGGGGAAAAAAGAGTAAAAGGCAATAAATGAGGGGGATGCAGCCCATGAAGCAGTGAAGATGTAGATAGTAATTAATATAAATAATAAAAATGAAAATTGTAAAATAGAAGTAAATATAAGAAAACGAAAAACAACAAGGAAGCTATGTGCACCACTAGGCCTATAGGACTTCGTTTGGTGGTCACATCAAACCCTGAAGCCATGTGCTATGTCACCGCATACCTTCTCGTTTAGTTCATTACTATTATTACTACTTACTCCTATTGTTGCCCAGATTCTCTATATAAATAAATTCCCCTCCCTTCCTCTCCGGATTATATTTGTTACTCCTACTTCACTATTTTATCATTCCATTTTACTTCTTCTCTCACTCTCATTCCTCTTACCTTTTATTCTACCCTCTCATCTTCTCCTTTCAACTCTCAGGTACTGGTAGTGAATAGTGAGTAGTGACATTAAGAGAAACCTCTTCATATCAATGGGTCCATAGCTCAGTGGTAGAGCATTTGACTGCAGATCAAGAGGTCACCGGTTCGAACCCGGTTGGGCCCTTCTATCTTTTATATTCCCCTCTCCAATGAAAATCTCCACATGCACTTATGTAGCAGCATTTTTATTTCTAAGGTTCAAAACTGAATTGACCATAGGAGGCCAAAGTGAACACCGGTTCCAATTATTGAAAGTAACATTAAACATATATAGACTCAAAAGAGCCTCAGAATATACTCCCTCCGTCCCTAATGTAAGAGCCCAAAATTTGAATGGTTTTGGTCCCTAATTTAAGAGCTCACCCCACATTCTCTCCTCATTTAATGCATTTCTTCCTACTTTACCCCTAATTCTCTTTCATATTTATTAATGCTTATGTATTTCTCTCTCTTAAAAGTACCATAATAAATATGGACAATTTTAGAAAAGAAGCATTAACTCCAGACATCCAACTAACATTTACATGTTTTCTTAAGAAACGTTTTTTTTACGGCTAGCTCTTACATTAGGGACCGGAGGGAGTAGTAGATACAATTCACATTACCCTTAAGTAAATGATGGTTGAAAATGTTTGTACATTTGTTATTAGTCCTACACCTCAAATGAAATATACAACTTAGTCAACAAGGGGTAATGGCAAAGTAAATAAAAAAAGGAGAGTGATGACTAATGAGTGATGATGAGGGAGGGGGGAGCTAGTTTGGTTAAAAATATGTGAGGAAAACTGAATATATCTATATTATTTTAATTTCGTTTGGCCGATTTCAATATAATTTTCGATGTGACAAAAATATTTTAAAAATTACAAAACATACAATTACATAGAATCGTTTAAATAAAATGTAGATGATTAAAATGTGTTTATTTTAGCTACTCACCACCATTTCAAGTGGAGAGATGCTGTGCGTGTGATATTAATAGAGTAACAGTAGTAAGGGACGATGATTTAAGAGGAAAGGGGTCGGGGCAGTTGAATATTGGTTAGACGAATGGATGATGAAGTGGGGTCAGGTTTCTCTCAGAAGCATTACCTCAGTATCCCTCAGAATCATTGAATCTCATCCATTGAAAATATCTGAAGGCCCAAATGGTGCCACATCACCCCAACCCTCCCTCTCCCTCCCACCATCACTCAATCCCATCACCTCCACAATCCTCAACCCAAATCTCACCGCCGTCGACGGCGACACCACCGTCGACGGTGACGCCTCCGTCGACGGTCACCACGACGGCAGCGGCCGAACTAGTAAAACCGTGGCTTGCTCTTTCTTATTCCTCTTCCTCCTCTTGCCCCCATTAAAAACGTTTGAAGCTTTTGGAAACAAAAGCCACGTTCATGTGTTTGTTCAGACTTGTCTTGTGCAGGGAGGAGGAGAAGAAAATATTCTGTGGGGATTATAATGTTTAAATTGGGAGGGCAAGACAGTCAGCTCGGCCGCCGTCATGGTCACCGTCGATGGCGGTGGCTTCGCCGTCGGCGGTGGCGTCGCCGTCGTCGGTGAGGTTTGGGTTGGGGATTGTGGAGGTGAGGAGTTTAGTGATGGTGGGAGGAAGGGTTGAGGTAGGTGATGGTGGTTTAGATTAGTTTTATTGTTTTGATGATGTGGCACCATTTTCACCTTCAGATCATTTCAATGGCTGGGATTCTGTGATTATGAGGGATTCTGAGATGTAGGCTTCTGAGAGTATCTGAATCCTGATGAAGTGTAGGAGTGTGAGTAACACGTAGGCAATTTTATGATTTTTATCCTACAAAAGTGTCTCCCTTTTCACCAACCAACCAGATCCCCCAAATCTTCCACGTCATCACACCCATACTTCAACCGCACACCACCAACCATGCATCCCAACGCATGTGAACCTTCTCACCAATATCCTCCCCATGTGCCATGTGATCTATCATCTATCTATTCCCTGTTTCCTCATCTTCTCCCCTTCTCTCTCTATTCTATCCCCTCTTTAATCTTTTTTTCTTGTTACATTTCCCTCTTCACTTATTAATATACATGAATATTGAATGTATATTTTTTTTATTTCTCTTTCTATATCATAAACCATCTTTTAGACACATCAGAGACCTTACACTAATCTAAATCATTGATCGCGTTTGTAAACACCCTATTTTGTCCGGGCCCACCAAATTAAAATAAAAAATAATTAAAAAATAAAAAAATATAAAAACAAAAAAATATAATAAAACAAGATATGCTCTCTTGATTTTTTCTTGTGAGGCAAGCACAAGTCAAATTGTGTAAGGGTCAAACAAAGATTGGCAACTAAGTGAGGAAATTGGAAATAATTAGAATTTGATTTTAATAAGTTAGGAAACTTTTGAAGAGAATTTGAGTAAAAAGGAAAAATTTTTGTTGGCCAATCAAGTTTCATAATGGAATTGATACATGTGCAACCATCATAAATAGAAAAAGGAAATGTAGAGAATGATTGGTTAGTATAAATCAAAAAATAATAAATGGGCATTTAAGATGAAACCCTAGAGTTGGTGGCCTATATAAGTGAGAGCAAGAGAGCATATAGGGAGCTTTTTTTTTTTCTTTAGAGAGGCTAGGTTTAGTGATGATCATTTTTTTTGGGAGGTTTTTTTTAGAAGGAGATAAAAAGGCTAGGGTTTGGAGAGTAAAGAAAGGAGGTGTATTAGAAAGGTATACATCTATAACATACTTCTTATATTTCTTAGGGAAAAATAGAGAGAAGGTGAGTAGTGGAGAGTGATTTGATGTGAGATCCCTTCTTCTTCCTCTTCTTCTTCTTCTTCTTTTTCTTACCTTAGTTTTCTTATGCCGATGAAAGTCCATTGTAGACGGAGGCATTCATAATCTCTCTCTAATCTCATTTAGGCAAAGGTGTATAACCCTCTAAGACAATTTGATTGTCTCTTCACCTAGCCAATGATTTGAGATAAGAGAGGATTATTCTTAGTTATTTAGTTTTTTTTTTATTTGAAAATAATTTTTTTGTATATATATGTATATATTTTTTTACAATATTTTATCTTTGCTTGATATATGATTTTGTTTTGAATTTTTTTTTTCTTTTTTTTATAAACAAAAAAATAAAATGAAATGGTTTTCATAAAAGAGGAAAATGGGTTGAATGATTTTCATCCGAGAAAGATTGAATTATCTTCTCAGGTTGAAAGTCGATTGTTTCTCCGAGAGAGATTATCTCCTCAGGCGATTCAATCAAAATTGTGAAGTGTTTCCTCTTTAAAAAAATAAATAAATATGCATTTTCATAATATAAAAAAAACAAACCAAAAATAATATTTTTTCTTCTTCATAAATTTAAACAAATGTTTTTTTTCTTAAAAAACACAAACCAAGTGACACACATTTCTACCCCGAACTACGTGGGCTTTGATCCCTTAAGGGTACGTAGGCCCTAGGTCAAATCCTAGGTCAAGTCCAAAAATGTAAAAAATATTTTTTTTTGTTTATTTTTATTTTTATTTGTATATATTGATTTTTTTTGTTTTATTTTTATTTTTATTTGTATATATTAATTTCTCTTGGTAATTTAAAATAAAATTAAAATTAAGGTCATATTTATTTTTAAATAAGTAACTTAGGGTAACCGTTTTCTTGAACGGGTGCTGTGGGGTGCCTAACACCTTCCCCACGCACAATCGACTCCCGAACCCTATTTTATTTTTTTATTATTTTAAAAGGTTTTCCAAAATATCCTTTTTGAAAAATTTTGGTGGCGACTCCATTATTCCACTTAATTTAACCTAATTTTTCGGGCGCTACAGTTTGGCGACTCCACTGGGGAAGTTTTGTTTTCTTTTAGAGTCAAGCCCATTTAAGTTTATTGTTTAAAAATAACTATGACCTTAATATTAACTTTATTTTATTTATGTTATTCTTTTATTTATTTATTATTTTTTTTAATGTCATTTATTTTGTTTAACTTTTTTTTTCTTCATATTATTTGTATATATCTCAGGTTTTTATGCCCTCTTCACACACTTCCACTTACACTATCACACACACATTATTTGGCCCTATACCCGGGTCGAGAGTACATTAGTGAGAGGAAGTTTCTAATGGTTTCCCAGAGGCTTTACAACCCTGAGGTTACTGTGAAGACTTCATCCTAGTTGTTACCCATGCGACAATATTAATCTCTGAGGGGTTTTCATTACTCCCTGAAGGTTAATTTTTGTTAGTGGGGTCTTCATCATCATGATGAGGGCAACTAGGAGACCTTGTGAGGATTATTAGGAGAACCTAAAACCTTTTCACATATTAGAAAGAACTTAGAAGCCTACCCAATAAGTTAGCACGTTCCTTTATAGGGTACATGATCCACCCTAAGGTTATTCCCAAGATAGGACACTAGAGGGCATTTATTTATTTATTTATTTTTTTTCGTAATCATTCTCATTCAATAAATAAAATGCATCTTCTTTTGATATGTACTCTTATAAGATCATAAATAGAATAATTCAATTTTCTTCTTTTCTAAGGATCAACTCTTAATCTCCCTGAAGAATATTAAATTCTCTGAGGAGACTAGTGGTTACATGTACATGAGTTAAGCATATCAACAGTGAGATCATAGGTGAGGAGATGATTCGAGATCATTCCAATCTAATGGTCAACTCTAACACTACCTGAAGAATATTAAATTCTCTGAGGAGGCTAGTGGTTACATGTACATGAGTTAAGCATATCAACAATGAGATCATAGGTTAGGAGATGATTCGAGATCATTCCAATCTAATGGTCAACTCTAACACTCCCTGAAGAATATTAAATTCTCTGAGGATGCTAGTGGTTACATGTACATGAGTTAAACATATCAACAGTGAGATCATAAGTCAGGAGATGATTCGAGATCATTCCAATCTAATGGTCAACTCTTAAACTCCCTGAAGAATATTAAATTCTCTGAGGAATCCCTGAAGAGTACTAAACTTTCTGAGGAATTAGAGTATCTTACGCCCAAAGCCTCATTCGAGAAAGGTCTTAGGTTAAAATATGTATTTCCTAATGATCAATTCTAAAACTCCCTGAAGAATATTAAATTCTCTGAGGAATTAGAGGTTCTTAAGCCTGAAGCATCACTCATTGAAAGGTCTTAAGCCAAATAGGATGTGATATCCATATGGCTTAATGATCAACTCTTGACCTCCCTATGGGATAATAAATTCCTTGAGGAGTCTGGAGGCGAAGCATCACTCATTGAAAGGTCTTAAGCCAAATAGGATGTGATATCCATATGGCTTAATGATCAACTCTTGATCTCCCTATGGGATAATAAATTCCTTGAGGAATCTCGAGGGCGCTCATAAGGTAATACAATATTGCTCAGTCTAAGCGTCCTAATCAAGTACCCCAACGCATCTGTATAACACATGACTACTGGTTTGGGTGAAACTAATCATTCTCAAGATGAGAGACTATCACTTCTATTTCCCTATAGTGTAATGAATATTTTGAGGAGGGAATGGTAATCCTCTCAAGTCATTGTTACTTTCATGTAATAGACATCTTGAGGATATGAAGTCTTTAATAACTAGAGAGATTTTAATTGGTCTAAAAGACATCCCCATATGAAAAAAGAAAAGCAATAATAAAAGAAATAAGATGCTAAATCTTTATTCAATAATGTTTGCATATATTATTTCTCCTTAAATGACTTCATTTGACATTTGTCAATGTCATCCTATCTTCTTCACCCTCCGCCCTTAAATGGTTGTCTTCCCAAGATTTGATTCACAAGTTGCATACATAGAGGTGATAACATACTGCGGAAATGGATTTTTTTTAATAAAAATAAAAAAAGAAAAATTGAATCTCACTTTGATGAGACTAGTAAAAGGGTAAATTGTTTAACTTCAGTGCAATGCAATGATGTTTACATAAGCCATGTGAGGATTTGAGCCTACAGATATTATTTCATTTTAATGTGTGTTCCACTTATCCCTTACCAATCTAGAACTTGGCATGTATCTTTTTCAAACTACAACTTAAGGGTGAATTTGCTTGATATAGAAAAGATCAAAACTTTCATTTTCCCATCAAATCTAAGAGCCACATTTTCATCTATTTTCAGCTCTATGACATTCCTTTCGTATCCATTCACCAAATATTTTCCTTACATTCTGGGGTACATTTTACCCTTACAATCACTCAATTTTCTTGGTGATGGTGCACATGCACATTTCTACTAATCATGGAGGTCATTTTGTAAGAATACTCTCTTTTAAAAAGTTTGGACTTCACAAAGTTGTAGAAGAAGAAGAAGAAGAAGGCTAAAAAGGAGAGAAGCTCACTGAGCCGAGAACCCGAAAGGGCGTCTCAGGCAAAAGTTAGAAAAAAAAAGGCTCGCTGAGCCGAAAACCCAAAAGGGCGGCTCAGGCAAAAGTTAGAGTCGAAAAAGAAAGAAAAAAGGAAAAAAGGCTCGCTGAGCCGAAAACCCGAAAGGGCGGCTCAGGCAAAAGTTAGAGCAAAAAAAAAAACGGAGAGAAGCTCGCTGAGCCGAAAACCCAAAAGGGCGGCTCAGGCAAAAGTTAGAGCCAAAAAAAAAAAGAAAAAAAAAGGAGAAAAGCTCGCTGAGCCGAAAACCCGAAAGGGCGGCTCAGGCAAAAGTTAGAGCCAAAAAAAAAAAGATGAGAAGCTCATTGAGCCGAAAACCTGAAAGGGCGGCTCAGGCAAAATTTAAAAAAAATGGGCGACTTAGGAAAAAATTAAAACTTAAAAAGAGAGAGGGCACAAAAAAGCTCGCTAAGAGATCAGCTTAGGCAAAAGTTAGAGCTAGGAAAAGAAAAGAAATAAAGCTCGCCAAGTTCCTCCGATGTATAAAGTTTTTGGAGTGTACACTTACTCGAATCATCATTTGCTTCATATTCATCTTGAATATTTGCCTCAATTCCATCTGTCATCTTCTCCTTGTATCTTATTCCCATATCCTAACCTATTGAAAGTTCTTGTGATCTATATATGCATTTGAATCTTAGGTTGATGAAGAAATTAGATTATTGCCAAGCCTATGGAAAGGAATTGGATAACCTGGATATTGAGAGCAAACACTAACCTTCAAACACTGAGTGATGAGAGTAAACACTATACCTTGTGAGGAAAATCATTGGGGCATTGCATTCTTGTTAAACTCTTTACCTAGATGCTATCTAACTCAAGGTGCATAAAATGATTTTAATAGCAATTTTGATCCTCTATTCATGTGACTTGTGTGTTAAAATCTCAAAGTTTTCCCTATACTCACATTGTTCCCCAAACATTTCACAACAGGGAAATATCTCATTTCGATCCTACTCTTCATTTCACATGGCATATGATTCTTTCATAGTACTTCTCATATAGGCCGAACAATACATGTCTTTTATTCAGTAAAGACAACCAAATTAGAACTTGGGGATTCTCCCCAGTTCTATTGCCATGCATCCACTTCATTGGATAACATTGACATTGTTAAATGATGTCCAAAAAATTATTTGAACTATGCAAACATTATAAATGAAGATAGAGCGGAAAGAGAAATATTGTCATTCTTGACAATGAATTTAACAAGAAAGAAATTGTAACTGTAAAGTCATATACTATCATCCTCCTGGAAATATTTTGTGAGTCATTTCAAATATTAGGGGGAAAGTTTGAGGCTTATATTGTGATCATATCATACATCGCCTCAGTAGGAACTTTCAAGGACTTTTGTTAGGCTAGGGCAAATGCAAAAGCTATTAAGACTATGAGAATCACGCTTGAAATCTCGTTTCTTTAGGGTCAACAACCTTAATGATGTCTTAATTGAACTGATGAGTTTCTGTTTAAGGGAAAGTCCAAGGAGAAAGCAACATTGCAGGTATGTTACTCATCATTATTCCCATGCATCACTTCATGCTCATCCTTATTAGGTCACATCACATCATCCTCACCATTACTATCTTCGGTCTCATTCTGGCAGACCACCACATACTTAGCATTACATCACCATTAATGTCATTATTTGGTTGATATCTTGTTCATTGACTAAGAAAGCAACATCGCTGGTAAGTCTACTCATCATCATCCCATCGTCACTTCATGTTCATCCTCATTAGGATCTCATCACCATCTTCGGTCTCATTTTGGAAGACCGCCACATACATAGCATTACATGACAATCAGCGTCATCATTTGGTCAATATCTTCTTCATTGTTTAAGACTCATCGTCATTGGTTTGCATTTTTGAGTCATCATGTGCTTAGGGTCACAAATATTCATCACCTTCATTTGGACTTCATATTGGGGGCATTTTTAGCATGCTCATCGAAGTGCTTGCACCCATCATCTGGGGCAATGTGTGTTTAATGTTACACCATTATACCTTTGTTGTCATACATCCTGTTTAGGGCTCCATCATTGTCATCGTCATTCATGACATGTTTAGCCTTCTACATCATCATCATTCATGATGCACTTAACCTCCTATATCATCATCGTTCATCATCATTATCACTTTCATCTCAAGTGCTATCATATGTGTGCATCAACACTTTATACTGGGGCAATGTGTGTTTAATGCCACACCATCATACCTTTGTTGTCATACATCATTGTCATCATCATTCATGACATGTTCAGCCATATACATTATCTTCATTCATGATGTACTCAACCTTCTATTCATCATCGTTCATCATCATTATCACTTTCATGTTAAGTGCCATCACATGCGTGCATCAGCACTTTATATTGGGGCAATGTGTATACCTTTGTTGTCATACATCCTGTTTAAGGCTCCATCATTGTCATCATCATTCATGACATGTTCAGCCTTCTACATCATTATCATTCACGACATGTTATCATCGTTCTTGATCATTATCACTTTCATCTCAAGTGTCATCATATGCATCAGCACTTTATCAACATCAGGGGGCAGAACAAAGTCCTCGTTATCATCCCTTCAAAGCCCTGTATCGGCAGGCACTCCAAAGCCCAGTAACGGCTGGCACTCCTTTAAAGCCCTGTATCGGCAGGCACTCCAAAGCCCAGTAACGGCTGGCACTCCTTTAAAGCCCTGTATCGGCAGGCACCCCAAAGCCCAGTAACGGCTGGCACTCCTTTAAAGCCCTGTACCGGCAGGCACCCCAAAGCCCAGTAACGGCTGGCACCCCTTTAAAGCCCTGTAGCGGCAGGCACCCCAAAGCCCAGTAACGGCTGGCACTCCTTTAAAGCCCTGTACCGGCAGGCACTCCAAAGCCCAGTAACGGCTGGCACTCCTTTAAAGCCCTGTTGCGGCAGGCACCCCAAAGCCCAGTAACGGCTGGCACCCCTTTCAAGCCCTGTAGCGGCAGGCACTCCAAAGCCCAGTAACGACTGGCACTCCTTTAAAGCCCTGTAGCGGCAGGCACCCCAAAGCCCAGTAACGGCTGGCACCCTTTTCAAGCCCTGTAGCGGCAGGCACTCCAAAGCCCAGTAACGGCTGGCACTCCTTTAAAGCCCTGTAGCGGCAGGCACCCCAAATCCCAGTAACGGCTGGCACCCCTTTCAAGCCCTGTAGCGGCAGGCACCCCAAAGCCCAGTAACGGCTGGCACCCCTTTCAAGCCCTGTAGCGGCAGGCACCCCAAAGCCCAGTAACGGCTGGCACTCCTTTAAAGCCCTGTACCGGCAGGCACCCCAAAGCCCAGTAACGGCTGGCACCCCTTCAAAGCCCTGTAGCGGCAGGCACCCCAAAGCCCAGTAACGGCTGGCACCCCTTTAAAGCCCAGTAACGGCTGGCACCCTTTAAAGCCCTGTAGCGGCAGGCACCCTTCAAAGCCCTGTAGCGGCAGGCACCATTCTTTTCAAAGCCCAGTAACGGCTGGCACAATTCTTTTCAAAGCCCTGTAGCGGCAGGCACCATTCTTTTCAAAGCCCAGTAACGGCTGGCACAATTCTTTTCAAAGCCCTGTAGCGGCAGGCACTATTCTTTTCAAAGCCCAGTAACGGCCGGCACAATTCTTTTCAAAGCCCTGTAGCGGCAGGCAAAATTCTTTTCAAAGTCCAGTAACGGCTGGCACAATTCTTTTCAAAGTCCTGTAGCGGCAGGCACCATTCTTTTCAAAGCCCAGTAACGGCTGGCACAATTCTTTTCAAAGCCCTGTAGCGGCAGGCAAAATTCTTTTCAAAGCCCAGTAACGGCTGGCACAATTCTTTAAAAGCTCTGTAGTGGCGAACACCATTTTTTCAAAGGCATCCTGGTTTTACTTGCGTCTGTTGTCGAGCCGGACAAAATAAGTGTTCTTATCTTTACTTGCTTCATAGACAAGAAGCTCACCCTTCTTAGCTACGAGCAAGTAAAGAGGGGCAACTGTAAACACCCTATTTTGTCCGGGCCCACCAAATTAAAATAAAAAATAATTAAAAAATAAAAAAATATAAAAACAAAAAAATATAATAAAACAAGATATGCTCTCTTGATTTTTTCTTGTGAGGCAAGCACAAGTCAAATTGTGTAAGGGTCAAACAAAGATTGGCAACTAAGTGAGGAAATTGGAAATAATTAGAATTTGATTTTAATAAGTTAGGAAACTTTTGAAGAGAATTTGAGTAAAAAGGAAAAATTTTTGTTGGCCAATCAAGTTTCATAATGGAATTGATACATGTGCAACCATCATAAATAGAAAAAGGAAATGTAGAGAATGATTGGTTAGTATAAATCAAAAAATAATAAATGGGCATTTAAGATGAAACCCTAGAGTTGGTGGCCTATATAAGTGAGAGCAAGAGAGCATATAGGGAGCTTTTTTTTTTCTTTAGAGAGGCTAGGTTTAGTGATGATCATTTTTTTTGGGAGGTTTTTTTTAGAAGGAGATAAAAAGGCTAGGGTTTGGAGAGTAAAGAAAGGAGGTGTATTAGAAAGGTATACATCTATAACATACTTCTTATATTTCTTAGGGAAAAATAGAGAGAAGGTGAGTAGTGGAGAGTGATTTGATGTGAGATCCCTTCTTCTTCCTCTTCTTCTTCTTCTTCTTCTTTTTCTTACCTTAGTTTTCTTATGCCGATGAAAGTCCATTGTAGACGGAGGCATTCATAATCTCTCTCTAATCTCATTTAGGCAAAGGTGTATAACCCTCTAAGACAATTTGATTGTCTCTTCACCTAGCCAATGATTTGAGATAAGAGAGGATTATTCTTAGTTATTTAGTTTTTTTTTATTTGAAAATAATTTTTTTGTATATATATGTATATATTTTTTTACAATATTTTATCTTTGCTTGATATATGATTTTGTTTTGAATTTTTTTTTTCTTTTTTTTATAAACAAAAAAATAAAATGAAATGGTTTTCATAAAAGAGGAAAATGGGTTGAATGATTTTCATCCGAGAAAGATTGAATTATCTTCTCAGGTTGAAAGTCGATTGTTTCTCCGAGAGAGATTATCTCCTCAGGCGATTCAATCAAAATTGTGAAGTGTTTCCTCTTTAAAAAAATAAATAAATATGCATTTTCATAATATAAAAAAAACAAACCAAAAATAATATTTTTTCTTCTTCATAAATTTAAACAAATGTTTTTTTTCTTAAAAAACACAAACCAAGTGACACACATTTCTACCCCGAACTACGTGGGCTTTGATCCCTTAAGGGTACGTAGGCCCTAGGTCAAATCCTAGGTCAAGTCCAAAAATGTAAAAAATATTTTTTTTTGTTTATTTTTATTTTTATTTGTATATATTGATTTTTTTTGTTTTATTTTTATTTTTATTTGTATATATTAATTTCTCTTGGTAATTTAAAATAAAATTAAAATTAAGGTCATATTTATTTTTAAATAAGTAACTTAGGGTAACCGTTTTCTTGAACGGGTGCTGTGGGGTGCCTAACACCTTCCCCACGCACAATCGACTCCCGTACCCTATTTTATTTTTTTATTATTTTAAAAGGTTTTCCAAAATATCCTTTTTGAAAAATTTTGGTGGCGGCTCCATTATTCCACTTAATTTAACCTAATTTTTCGGGCGCTACAGCGTTGGTATCTCAATTATGGGTGTGATAGCTGAACAGAAGTTTCAATAACATGACTCATGTCTAAATAGGAATTGAACTCTTGACATTTATTAACGTTATATGAGTCTTTTGCCCCTCAACGAAACACTCATAGTTAATACTCCCTCCGGTCCTAAATATAAGACCTAATTGGCTTTTGTAGAAAATCCTATAAAAAAGCAAAATAAGTTAATTATAAATTGATTTACCTAATTTTTTCCCTTAAACTAGTTTATTTTACATGTAAACTAATGTATAATCTAAAAATATATCAAATATGTCATCATTTAATAGTCTATTTCACAACCTTAACCTCTCAAAAAAAAAGTCAATTAGGTCTTATATTTAGGACCGGAGGTAATATCAAATTTCTGTGTAGTATTATAAATTCATCAAGTTGGGAAATGAACACGTCTCCAATTATTTATAACAATGTTATTATCGTAGTTTTTTAGGGTAGTCCCGTAATAAAATTTTCATTATTGAGACATACATTTTATCTATTTTGTATAATTATAGTCCAGACTTTGAAACTCAATGGTACTATTAACTCCCACCTTTTTTTGGTCGAACTATTAACTCCCACCTTAAGTCTTTACTAAACGTAAGATTATGAGTACCATTTGAACCCTTCATAGAAATATTGATAATAGGTGTGTAGTTGTGGCGAGAATATTTTGCGTATTTATATTTAGTTCACAGTTAACAAAATTTATCGCCAATCATCATAAAATTGACCACTTACAAATATGCATGCATAAACTTAATATAAAAGCTCTACTCAAAAGTATTATACCGGTTGATTTTCCCTCTAATACGTGCACTGTGCCTTGATTAGAAATCATAACTGTCGTCATTCTTCTTAGTCAAGCAACCACTCATCCCTTGATTGATGGAGTAACATATATGTCGTGAAAATTAAAAATAAATGTTACAAAGTCGGGAAAAAAACCCCTGATAAAAAGCGCGTGGTCTTATGGTGGTTTTGACATGAATCGCACATACTGGCCTGTTATATGTGATATAATTAAAACGTCGAAGGATTTCACTCGCGTCGAATTGTTACATCAAAATCTATATGAAAAGACCTTATTGCATAAATACTTTATTTTGTAGGCACTATATTTCATTTTGCCCATTCATCCATGTTCTACTTTGCGTCATCGTATGTGTTTCCAAAAGCAAGTGTTTAAATAACTCCATATTCATTCTTCTGTGATTTTTGTCTTATTTTGAACAAGGACCGATGCCCAAAATTTTCATGAATTTTTATCTATAAAGAAACTTCACGACAATATTAATTATTTCTGCTGCACATGAACACTTTATTTTATTTTCGCCTTTAATTTGACTCATGGTTATTTGTCATGAGGGAAAATGGACGAAGGATATACAATTACTTTTTTATTTTTATAAGTATGTGGAGAACAGAGAAACTTGTATGTGATGCCAAATATCGCGTGTGGTGGTTTCCTTTTATTGCGAGATGGTCTAATTAAACTCATCCAAAGTAGTGTTATTTTATTTTAGTCTACTTCGTAAGCCAGTTCTTGGATTTAAAACTCGAAAAAATAGAGAGGGTCCATTTTTATATTGATTGAATTTGTACTAGAAAACGAAAAAGAAAAACGACATGAAGTCATGAACTGTTCACGTCAAAATAAGAAAGAGAGAGACGACTATGCATTAATTGTTCTCTAAGCAAGGGTATGTTCTTAATTTACAACCCTTTTATTCCGTACAGCACGTCCAGTTTTGCTAGAGTATTAGTTAGATCATGAACCGTATATGAAATGAGTTTATTTTAGATTATGTGATGAGCTGCAAATGGACTAGCTAGTGTAGAGAAAGCTACCACCTTAGTCTAACATAGTCTATATATTTGACTTTATGATTGATATTAATTTTATTGGCATTATATTATTTAAGTCCACTATATATATATATATATATATATATATATATATAGCTTAATTGTATTTCAGTTTTCGCTAATAATTGTTTTAATTAGTGATCATGAGTCATGTCCAAGTAAAAAATGAACATGCATGAAACGTATTAATCTTCGACGCATGCATGTTCATTTTTTTAAGATATGATGAACAACATTTTTTTAAGATATGTATTCCACTCTTAAAGTAATCGTGCAGAAGCTGCATTTCTTAAGATTCACTACTACTCTTCATCATGAATTATGTTAGTTATTATAAACTTAGAGTACTATATGTTAATTATATATAATCAAAAGAAACAATTCCATGATGAACAACATGCACATGCACAAACACACATATATGCGGGAGGATAAATCCATTCTAAGCATGTACTGTTTTGTAATGATAGGTAGTTCGCAGTGTTAATAACTGCAGTTAGCGTCTTCTAAAATATATCTGCGGAGATGATCGAACACTTAATAAATCCATATAATAATATAATGTTAAAACTTAAAATTATTGCCAGTCTATTTTAATTCGCTGGTAAAAACACGCAGTTATTAGGATACATGGTAGTAGGAATAATATATGCATATACTAATAATACTATACAGCTATAGGTAACACACACACGCACCTAGCTAGTAAGAAAATAAAGTTAAAAAAAATTATTAGCATCCAATGAAAAATAAATTTAAGAATAAAAAATAAACTTTTTACCAACAAGATCGATTTAATTAACACGGCTGATCAATACCACTAATAAGAAGTGAACCTTTTTTTCATAATTAAAAGCGTTATATTTAAACGGGAGGAATAGTTCAATTATTTGCCAGATTGAATTCTTTAAATGAATGGACCAACTTTCGTATTCATTGACTCACCCTATGATGCTCATGACGCTGCCCTCGAATTTATTATTGCCGAGGGTAATCAGAAAGAAGGTTGGCCAAAAAGAGTTTATTTCAATAAGGAAGGCCATTCTTTCCCGCAAAGAGACAAATTAAAAATAAAAGGGAAAAAACAGAGAGCATTTTTTCCTTACACCGATTTCATTTAATTACAATTTTTTTGTAATACAATTATAATATTTATTTACGCATATATAGTTGATAGTCTTATTAAAACAATTGGGGTATTTGTTATCTCATTTTAGAACAATAGTTGTGAGTCTAAAATGTAGCAATATGATGAGGATTATATATTCTCGGATATAAAACATTAATGCTGCAATTAGTAACAATCAAGCTAATAATTATGAAAGTACAGGTTAAGTCTAGTTGAAGGAAGGTATAATCCCACCACAATGTAACGAGATCAATTGTCTGGTCATATATATTTCATCTGATCCCTAATATAAGAGTCAACCCTCAACCGCAAAAAAAACGCCTCTTAAGAAAGCATGTAAATGTTAGTTAGGTGTTTCGAGTTAATTAATGTTTCTTTTCCAATATTGCTCATATTTATTTTGATACTTTTAAGAGAGAGAAATACATAAGCATTAATAAGTATGAAAGATAATTTGGGGCAAAGTATGAAAAAAACATTAAATTGAGAGAAATGTGAGATGAACTCTTAAATTAGGGACAAAATCATTCAAATTTTGGCTCTTATATTAGGTAACAAAGGGGTAGTTATAATTGATGTGTGTGTGAAAAAGTATTTGTTTGAGTTATAGGTTGCATTTTAGAATGAGGGCAGGGAGGGGCCTCTCACACGTGGTAATAAGAAGAAGGTATGTGAGTGGTTATGTGGAGGGTGGGGGGACAATAGCCACCACATTTTAGATTTTAAGCTTTCATTCCCTCTTTTCTTCCTTCTCATTCTTTGAATCTAATTTTCACATTTATGTCACCTCACGTCCTTTAATTTCTATATTTCTCTCACAAGGCATCACAGTAACACTTTTTTTTTATCAAATCACAACACTTATTTTAATCTCTCATATATCTTAATTTCTTAAAAAAGCATACATGATCATTATTTAATGTTACTAATTGTTGCATATAATTGATTAAATCATATGCTAAAGGTGAGAATGGAAGACGAATGTAAGAGGCCAAATTAATAGTAATATTGTGGGCGAAACAGTGCAGTGGATGTGTGGCCGACTTGCCGTTTTTAGACAAGCCCCCAAATTATACGCTTTAATTTCAGTTTTGACTGCCAACCCCTTTCCATAAATTTTTGGGTCGTTTTCACATTACCTTGTCGCTCCTTCACATGCCCTTTCATCCTATGAGTTACGACAACCCCACCCCTCAATTAAAACAACTTCAAATTTTAGTTCCCATTGTTGTTATTTTTTTTCATGAAAAACGGATTACATAAACATGGAACATGCAACATTTTTTCCTATATTGTACAAGGGTTCAACATGCATCCATGTGTTTTTCATATTCTGCAGTTGAAATTTGAAAGGATTTCTTCCTTGCAAGGATAATGCTATGTAATAGAGAAACTGTTAAATAAAAGTCGTTTAATTAATCTTTATCATAACATTCTATAAATAGTATTCAAAATCATCACAATGAAATGATGCATGCCATTCACACTCTCTCTCTCTCTCTCTCTCTATATATATATATATATATATATATATATAGAGAGAGAGAGAGAGAGAGAGAGAGAGAGAGAGAGAGAGAGAGAGACGTATGGTACGGGACATGTGAAGTTCATGAGTATCGTAAATTAGGTCGTTTATCCTTACAAATCTGCAATGCACTTCATTATGTTTCTCGCGATCGAAAAAGAATTAGTTTTAATTTTAATCGTGGACTTCCTAGCATGAGAGAGCATTTTTAGGGAATTTTTTAAAAGAATTAATACATGGAGATACCTGTAGAGTGAAAATTTACTCAGTTAAATAGACTTCTCAAGAAAAAAAGGGCACTATGGATCGGAGGGGAAAAACTAAAGTCGATGGGATACACATATATATGATGTCAGGATACCGGCTAGGGATACCTCCTATTCCCTGGTCTTCTATTCCATCCTATTCTCTACATCTCATCCGTCCATGTGATCCAATGGCTCAAACCCCATACACACCCATACACATCATATATCCCCCCATAACTACTTCCCCATTCTTCTCTCACATTCTCACTCACGTTCATTTTCTCCCCACCTTCTCTCTCACACCTCACCTTCATCTTCCTCCTTCTCCCACCTTCACCGACAACCACCCAAGACGGTGGCGGCGTGCTTTCCGGTATCCTTCTTCCCCCAACCATATCCTCCTTCTTCTCTCTCTCACAACCACACCGAAGCCGCCGTAATGACTTCAAATGTGAATTTTCCGGCGAGTTTCACCGGAAAACGGCAAGTAACCAACACCATTTTTCATATCCTACTTCCCCCGACTCCGGCCGCCGCCGATTCTTGACGTTAGACGGTTCGAATCGGCAGTCAACCATCCTCCATGCGGTGTGGTTGGGAGTTGGCCGCCGGAAATCCGGTGGGGACGGTGGTGGTTGGGAGTTTGATTAACTCTTTTTGTCGCCTAAAAGATTATCAAATAAAAACTAGAATTAACTACGATAGCAAATAGCAAGTCCTAGGTCACTTCACAATTTGGTTAATTCACTTGCTTAACTTGCTTAGGTCATATTAATACAAATTAAAAAGGATGTTGAGAGTGTTGGTTAACAATTACTAAAAACAATTAAAATAAAAAAGAACACTAACTAGCCGAATTGAAAATGAGAAAGATCAAGTTGAGAAACACCTCCCTCTCCATTGTACTCATGTGCTTATGATGAATTAGACCTCATGTACTTGCAAATCTTGATATAACCTAACTAAATCCTTAAGAATCTCTTAGATCTAGAAGAATTTAATTAGGTTAATCAAGCTAGAAGCTCTTACAAGCTTAGCACACATACCATAAGCAACATTAGGAACTAGATCTAGCACCTAAGTAAAACATTCATTCCACAAACACATATATATACTAATGGTGGATAAATCGTGGATCTCTTTACCCAGATCGTCACCGCAATACATGGCGGGGTTGAATCAGTTTTTGGAGTTTGCTTTCTTGCGCGGTAGTGATGTTCGGGGTAAGATATGGTGTCCGTGTGAAAAGTGTAAGTTCGACAAATGGAAGACTCGAGAGGAGGTATTTGCGCATTGTATGGATAAGCAGTTCCCCAGATATTACCTTAATTGGGCATTTCATGGAGAGGGTGAATTACAGGACAACGCCGGTGATCTAGAAGTCGGTTCGAGTTCTCACATTGGAATGCAAGTCGAAAGCAGTGACGATGACGCCGACGGCGGCGACCATGCAAATAATCTGGGTAACAACATTGTGATGGAAGCATTTGGGCAGCATGAAGCAGGAGACAACCGGGATGTAGTGGTCGATGAACCAGTCGCGGAGTACTTACGCACTGAGGTGGCTAGAGATTTCTTTGAGCTCATGACGGAAGGTGACAAACCATTGTACCCAGGTATAAATGAATTAAATATTCTAACTGTTTAAGTGACTTATTATAATATGCGATGAAATACATATATTATGTACGTGGGATGACATACCGGCGTTAAGCGTATGCATTTAATACAATTTATTGCTACTACATAGCGGCTTTTTAATATACGTATCGGCGTGCGCCCAAACGCCGATAAGTTTTTTATTCATTTTTTCCCCTTTTTTTTCCAAAAAAAAGACTTTTTTTATAATAAAAAAACATACCGGCGTTAAGGTGCTCAAAAACGCCGGTGTGCAAGCGCGGGTAAGAAGGCGGGAAGCGCGCGCCAAATTTTGCGGCGCTTTTTTTAGGCGTTCGTAGGGAAGCGCCGGTAAGCGCAGCGTTTCAAGACAAAACGCCGGTAAGCTTGCGCCGGAAAAAGCAGAATTTTTTGTAGTGCTAATGAAACCTAGATCTAGGACATCATAAGGCAAAAAGTTAAATCTAGCTTGTAAACCTAAAAGAATACATCAAGCAATTACATGAGGCCGAATTCGTTGATGATCTACAAGCACATTTCCTTTGGAGAGAGAGATCTAGGAGCTTAGCAAAGCATGGCGGAGTGAAGAAGATGATGAATCCATGGAGATGTCATGGAGGAATGTGAGGTGGAGGTTTGGCTATGGTGAGGGAAGTTGAGAGAAAATGATGAAGAAGGTAAACATAAAATTGTGTAAAGTGATAGAATGATCTAGAATTGAGTGGGAGATTAGTAAATGAGGTGGTTTTGGGTTGTGTGTGAGCTGTCCCACGTGGTGAGCTGTCCACATGGGTGAGTTGGCACGATTTGGGTGGTGCAGAGAGAGAGAGAGAATGTGTGGTGTAGGCAAAAAGGGTAAAATGGGAATTAAGGTGAATTGTAGGAATTAGAGGGTAGTAAATGGATGAATGTGGCTTCAATTTAGGTTGGGTTCTCCCCTCCAAGGTCTCTCCTTTATTTGCTCCTCATTCCCTTTCCAAGTTTGCCCTTTATGAAGCTCTACAATTTGAAATTTGAATTTTGGGCTCCAATCACCTAGTCTTTGCCTTTCCTCCAAGTCTCTCCTTTTAGGCTCCAAGTTGCCTCCATTTTCCCTCCAAAAAATGCTCTTCCTTGCACTCCAAGCTTGTACAAAGGTATTTGGGGCCTTCATGTGGCGCCCCTACACATAAAATCATAAAAACTAGTGAAAATGACAAAAATACCCTTAGTTACTTAAAATGCAAGTAATAAGCTAATATAGCTAATATTTTCCATTTCTTCTCATAATAGCATGTGCATATTAAATTCTCAATAATGAACAAATATAACAATTAAATCACACTAATTGAGCTCATTTGCACATGTTTAACTATATAAAATCAGGTCTAATCAGAGTTGGTGGTGGGACTCCAGCGTAGGGCGGAGGGAAGGCGGGGATAGGGGCAGTGGATTGGAGCAATGCGTGAGAGCGCGGGTAGAAGGTGGGGAGAAAATGAACGTGAGTGAGAACATGAGAGAAAATGGGGAAGTAGTTATGGGGGGAGATATGATCTGGTAAGGTGTATGGGGTGTGTATGGGTGGTGAGCCATTGGATGATATGGACGGATGAGATGTAGGGAATAGGATGGAATAAGAGGTCGGGGAATAGGAGGTATCCCTGGCCGGTCAGGATACATAAACACATATAAACACATATTTTTAGAGAGTACAATTTATGTGTATGTATAGAGCATAACGATGGGAACATAGCACAATCATAAATTCCTAGCTTTCATAAAAGACCGATTCAAATACTCCTTGATGACTCCCCATATTTAGTGGTTTTTAGGAAATATTTTGTTGTATTTGGGGAGTCATGAATTAAATAATTAAGTGATTTTGATGTGAATTGGAAAGAAAGTAATTTGAGAGTATATGAGTGATTCTTTTGGAAAATATGAAATTTAATTGAAATAGGAAACTTAATATATTAAAAGAAATATTTTGATGAGAAGTTTCCTATTAATGAGATTATGTGATTGAGTCATTGTGATTATTTCCTATTTCTTTCTCTTCATGAATGCATATTTAATGAAAAAGGAAATAAAGAGAAAGGGACATACAAGAAAAGGAAAGAAAAGAAACTTAACATGCAAGGCAAAGGCAATATGGTGTTGGACTATTTTATTATAAATATACACATGCAATTGAGGAGAAAGGGAGGCTTGGTCATAATTCTTCCAATTCCTATAGCCTACACGAGATTCACGAAGAAATTGAAGACGAGAGGAAGCAGATCACACGTTATTGACGCAAGGAAAAGAAGGAGGCACCAGAGACGTACTACAAAGGCACACACACATATGCATTGACATCAACACACAAAAGGAAGGAAGCAGCTCCTCAATCTTGTCCAATTCTTACTCCTTTGTGAACTTGTAGTATGTTTTTGGATTTTCACCCAATTCTTATGTTGAACCCTATGTGTGGCTAATTTCTTTTACAACCTAGAGTACTATGAACTTGTTTGTAACTTAGTATTTTATTTCCCACTATTTAGTCATGGTTAATTTGATTTAGTTTATTTAATTTTGCTATTATTGGTTAACTTGTTTAGTGCTTGATCACCATTAGACATGTTTAGGGAATTTAGAATTGGACTTGAAAGAGGGAATTTTAAATAGACCATGGGATTAAATAGTGTAGGATTGAATTTTTATCTGATTTGCGACTAGGATAGACATATACCTAGAAGCCCTACATAGTCACATTAGAGCGGTACCGATATTAATTGGCTTAGTAAATTAGTGCAAGACATTGTGTAATTAAGCTAGGCAAGGATATAGGTGGAAACCGAAAGGCATTTATAGACACTAGTACTCTAGATTAGCTAGTTGGATTAATTCATAATTAATTTAGTGGGGAATAAAATCTAAGAAGCAGATAAGGGATTGGTGGCTCTAGGTTGTTCTTTTGACTCGTGAATTTCATCTGTGTGAATATTTGTTTTATTTTATTTTCTTAGATATTAGGTAATTAAAATCAATTTTCTTTTATTTACTCAACTTGAATGAAAATAGGAGGTCTAATGCCTAGTTATTAATTGTCTGAGTCTCTGTGGGATCGACCTTGAACTACCACTTTACTAAATTTACGATCCGTACACTTGCGGAGTTTTTATCAAAATTTTGGTACCATCAAGTTTTTGGCGCCGTTGCCGTGGACTCAAGGCAATTAGTAATTAGAATTAGAAATTCTTTAGTAGTTTTTAGTTTGAGTTTTTTTTTTTTTTTTCTTTTGGAGAAAATAGAAAGATGGACTATTCAGAGGCTAATTATAAGTGTTATCGTTGTTATTGTTGTGGAAGTGATCATCTACCTGAGAATTGTCCATTTTTGCTTTGGCAACAAACTTATGTTGATAATTTGTCTAGGCGTAGTTGGAATTTTGAGCAAGATGAGTGTTGGAACCCACATTTAGATCCTTATTCACATGCAATAGACACACCCTTCATGTCTTTTTCACATGTTCAAGAAAATATTGATTATGAAAATTCTTGTTTAGAAAGGTTAGACAAATTAGAAAGATCAGCCGATATCTTTTTGGAAAGGAATGAGAAATATTACAATAGTTCTGGATCAAGAGTTCAAGTAAACAATTTTGAGGATAGTGTAAACTCTTGTTTAGAAGAAAGACTTGACAGATTAGAAAGATTAGCCGGTAAATTTTTGATAATGCTAGAGGATAGTTTGAAATGGCAAGAGGATAGTTTCAAAAGGTTAGAAGATTGTTTGAAAAGGTTAAAATCAATAATTGAGGATAGAGATGACCATGAAGTTAAAGAAGATTTAGAGGTTGTCATAGAGCCTGAAACTTGTTTAGAAGAGATTGATGGGTGTTTAATTGATGTTGAAGATGTGAATTCAAATGCTTGTGATTCTGATATACATGTTGATGTGAGTGTTCCTATAACTGCTTTGGATGATTCTCCTATTAATGTGATGACTCTTACTGATGAGAGTCAAATTGATTTTATTGGATGCTCATTATTCTTAGAAAGACATACATCTAATTGTTTGTATGAGCATATTCTAATTCCTTTGAAATCAGTGATTGCTTGTTCTTTGAAATTGTCTATGATTGAAAAGGCACAAGTAATTAGTTTGATTGATTACTTATATTGTTTGAAAAGGAATGAAGATGAGGTGATTATTGTGTTTGATACTTATGACTAAGATTTGTTTGGAAAGTCTGGCTGAAGACTTTAAACTTAGCGCTTCTTGGGAGGCAACCCAAGGTTTTGGTATTTGATGCTTTGTTTTTGAGCTTGTAGGATTTTTTTTTCTTCTTTTGGCCTAAAAGGATGCTTCAACTTGATCTTGATGGACTAGGAGCTAAGAGTGGAAATCGAGAAGAGGAAGGGGAGTATTCTTCTAACTTTTTCTTGATTTTATTTGACTGAGAATTATTTTGGTAATGAGTGATGGTGTTTGTTGATATGTGCTTGTGTGATGATTAGTCTTAATTGTGTTGCCTCTTGATTGAATTGCATGACTGATATGGAACTTGAAATAACTTTATCATTCCTACACTTGCTATGGATATTTTTGTAATTCCACGTCTTGTGTTACATGTTCACATTGGGGACAATGTGACATTTAAGTTTGGGGGTATGAGGGTATCATTGTTCTCTAAAGATTGTCCTCAAACTTTCATTTTGTAAAATTTTCTTGAAAAAAAATCTTTTTGCCAATTTTGGGATTGATTTGGACTTGAAATAATTGAATTTGATTAGACTTTGATCTCATCTTCTTTGAATGTAAGTGAAAAGGCAAACTCTTTGCTTTAGGTAAATTACCCTAGTATGTCAAAAAGCCCTGTGAGGAATTTGAGCCTTAATATTATTCTTTCATGAGTGAGTACATCTATTGTAATTTCCCCTCTAGAACTTGTCTTGAATCTCTTTTGACGCTCAAATCTCTTGTATGCACAAAAATGATTAAGGCCTTCGTTTCATAGCTAGTTTAGCCAAAAAGCCATCCCTTTTACATTATTTCCATTGCTTAACCCCTTTGAGCTTGCTTCTCTTTTAAAAAGAAAGATTGCATATTTTAGCCTTTGAATTCTTTTGATGCAATTTTTCATCTCTTATCTATTTCTTCCATTTACGCTTTGAAAAGTGTTATACTATATTCATATGGAAAGGGGTGAAGGAATTAGAAAAGGAAAAGGGGAAATATAAGTGTTGAAGAAAGGAGAAAAAAAAAAGTGAAGGTGAAAAGGAGAAGAAAAAAAATCACACAAAGTGTGAAAAAAAAAACAAAGAAAAGAAGAAAAAAAAAAGAAAGAAGAAGATGAAAATCAAAAGAATCGAAGAATTGTGGAGTTCAAAAGAGTCAACCCCTATGTGCTTGTTAAGTTATGTGATTCCTTCATTCCTTACTATAATTGAAATGGTTTAGCACTTTTCAAATATACCTCCATCTCATTTTCATTTCATTATCCTACCTTTTTCATTACGACCCTTAAAAGTCCTTTTGATTTGTGTGTGCATTGAGATATAAGAGTGGATATCGAGATGATAAACAAGCCTATGGTAGCTGGATTACATAGATGGAATTGAGTGAAACACAACCCCTATATACTTTGAGAGTAGAGTGTAAACACTTTGACCGGTGAGGGACATACTTTTGTGATTTATCTCTATCAAATTGATTGTCTTATTGCTTGCATTTGGGGATGGTGAGAGAGATTTTTAAGAGGATTTAATTGTTGAGAGTTTGAATTGATTTCAACTTTGTGATGATAAAATCTTGATTTCATTTTTTGTGCTAATGTGTTAACAATTTGAAATCTTGAGGACAAGATTTAATGCAAGTGTGGGGGTGTGATGACTCCCCATATTTAGTGGTTTTTAGGAAATATTTTGTTGTATTTGGGGAGTCATGAATTAAATAATTAAGTGATTTTGATGTGAATTGGAAAGAAAGTAATTTGAGAGTATATGAGTGATTCTTTTGGAAAATATGAAATTTAATTGAAATAGGAAACTTAATATATTAAAAGAAATATTTTGATGAGAAGTTTCCTATTAATGAGATTATGTGATTGAGTCATTGTGATTATTTCCTATTTCTTTCTCTTCATGAATGCATATTTAATGAAAAAGGAAATAAAGAGAAAGGGACATACAAGAAAAGGAAAGAAAAGAAACTTAACATGCAAGGCAAAGGCAATATGGTGTTGGACTATTTTATTATAAATATACACATGCAATTGAGGAGAAAGGGAGGCTTGGTCATAATTCTTCCAATTCCTATAGCCTACACGAGATTCACGAAGAAATTGAAGACGAGAGGAAGCAGATCACACGTTATTGACGCAAGGAAAAGAAGGAGGCACCAGAGACGTACTACAAAGGCACACACACATATGCATTGACATCAACACACAAAAGGAAGGAAGCAGCTCCTCAATCTTGTCCAATTCTTACTCCTTTGTGAACTTGTAGTATGTTTTTGGATTTTCACCCAATTCTTATGTTGAACCCTATGTGTGGCTAATTTCTTTTACAACCTAGAGTACTATGAACTTGTTTGTAACTTAGTATTTTATTTCCCACTATTTAGTCATGGTTAATTTGATTTAGTTTATTTAATTTTGCTATTATTGGTTAACTTGTTTAGTGCTTGATCACCATTAGACATGTTTAGGGAATTTAGAATTGGACTTGAAAGAGGGAATTTTAAATAGACCATGGGATTAAATAGTGTAGGATTGGATTTTTATCTGATTTGCGACTAGGATAGACATATACCTAGAAGCCCTACATAGTCACATTAGAGCGGTACCGATATTAATTGGCTTAGTAAATTAGTGCAAGACATTGTGTAATTAAGCTAGGCAAGGATATAGGTGGAAACCGAAAGGCATTTATAGACACTAGTACTCTAGATTAGCTAGTTGGATTAATTCATAATTAATTTAGTGGGGAATAAAATCTAAGAAGCAGATAAGGGATTGGTGGCTCTAGGTTGTTCTTTTGACTCGTGAATTTCATCTGTGTGAATATTTGTTTTATTTTATTTTCTTAGATATTAGGTAATTAAAATCAATTTTCTTTTATTTACTCAACTTGAATGAAAATAGGAGGTCTAATGCCTAGTTATTAATTGTCTGAGTCTCTGTGGGATCGACCTTGAACTACCACTTTACTAAATTTACGATCCGTACACTTGCGGAGTTTTTATCAAAATTTTGGTAGCATCACTCCTCTTTCTACCTTACATCATGACAACAAAATAACAAGGATAATGGGATGTTAAGTGGCGACGACATTCCTGTTAGATATGTTAAGTTATGTTATTTTAAGGTCATTACCCATTGTTTTTTGGTTTTCCTCCTTGCAGACATTTTGTTTTATATTACATCCGTTTCTAAATATAAGATCACTTTGGGGATGTGGATAAGTTCCTAAATATAAGATCACTTTCTCTTTTTTCTCAAGTTTTTCCCAAATTACCCTTATACTCCCTTCACCCAAAAAATTGTGGTTTGAAGGTGAAATGATATTTTCAAAACTTAGGTGAGGGTTTTTTGGAAATTTCATGTAACCCTAACTTATTGGAATGTCTTCCTTAATCTCTCCAAATTAGCTAAAGTGATCTTATATTTAGGAACAGATGGAGTACTTTGTATCTTAACATTCTCTAATTTAATGAAATAATATATGCTATTGGTCACAAAAAAAAAATAAGAGACACACAAACGCAAACAATTTTGCTATAACCTATGTGATGAAAAAGGTATGAGGCTTGTAAGCAAAGTATAATTAAATGGACTGCAACTTTAAGACTTGATCAACATGAGAGTGTGGGCTAATTGCTTCAAGGGCCAGGGCCGTAGCTCCCGAGAATTGGCGGAAAGAAGATCCATATGGAACCAATTTTTTAGAAACTAGAATTTCCCAGATGAATGAAGTCATGTTCATTGTTTTTTTGGTTATTACCTCCATACTTAACTTAATATCTAGTTTGTAATTAAAGTTACACTACAAATTTAACTACATATTATATCAAGGAACGATAATGTTTCATGTGTTTCTTAAAGCTACAACATCAATATATATATATATATATATATATATATATATATATATATATATATATATATATATATATATATCGTTTTACGATCACTTAACAACAATGAGAAGCAAACAAAACCATAACAAAGTGATATATAAATTGATGGTGGTGAATGGAGAATCAGTGCGAAGTTCTTATATCTCAAATATTCTCGAAACTGTAACTCATGAGACCCGTGAACGACACTTTCCATTGCAGAAAACATGCCATGCAAAACAAAAACTCAACAACAAAATGCCTTTGTCCTCAGTCTCACGCAACATTCTCAATATCATATTATCATGTGCACAGCAAAACATTATAAGATAAAAAGCTCAACTTTTTTTTACTTCTTTTAACCAAACAAGTATTCTCTACTTTTGGCGCCCTCGATGTAACAGAAATTGATTCCAATATCTTCTGGTTGCTTCATATATCACTCATCAGTATAATCTAATTAGCCAATATTTTTTACTAGGTCAGAGGGCATGATGAAGATGAAGATGATATTGGTTGAAAAGTTGAGCAGCTTTCATGAATTTGATCATACGAAATCTCCGACCACGTGCTCTCTTTCTTACCTCACTTAATGTCCTTTATATGATAAAGGGGTCTCACATTGATCCAAGTCTTGCATGTAATCACTAGCTATGATCTACTTGATGGGGCTTCCTCTGTTCTCAGAATTATATTTCTCAATTATACAGTTCTGCATCCAATTTTCCCTCAACATATAAGCAAGGGAGATATGCTCAAAGTGTTTAGAAACAAAAAGAAATGCAAAATTTAATAATGTATGCACAATAGGCTTGGTTCTGTTCTTATCATAAGCAGGTGAAAGCTTAATATTGCATGTTGGAAATGCCAACTTAAATGAAGAGACGCAGAATGTTGGAGACATTAAATCATTAGTTGGTTAATAATTGTGCAATCATATATATAGAGAGGTCTTAATTAGTACGGATTGAGTGTGTGACACAGTATAGTTCTCACCTATGAAGGGAGGTTAACGTTAGGTCCTCACCTCTTGAGTCCCCACAGTCTGGAGATTTGTTGTTCACCCTTAAATGGGTTTATTCTCATTTGTTCATTAATAATTGATCCATCATCCTTCTTTATCTTTGTTAAAATAGAATCTGAACAAAGCTCTTTTTACATTGTGTTCTTTGAAGTTTCATTTAAAGGAGCTTTGATGTTTTTCATTGTATGCGGTACGATGTTATTATACCACACAGTCCTAAGAAACTATCCTTATTTCTATTTTTTGTTGAGTCTTTATTTTATTATAGAAGTTTTAGTGTATGAAAAAATATCTTGTAACTAGTTCTTTGTTCCATTTTTACCCTTTTTTTTGTCAAAAGTTTCATTTACCTTAGAAACAATGTTTTAAAAGCTTGACCAGATATCAAGTTGAAAAGACAATAAATCATTGTTCCAACGAATAGTTTAATTTGAAAACAAAAATTTAAAATATTAAAACCTATGTGTTTTTTTGAATGTTACCTCATACATGTTATCCATCAAATCATGAAAGTTAGATTTATTTATGAAAGTACGACAAGTATGTAATTACATTAAGTTTTCCAATTGTAGATAATTGAAAATTAAGTAGTAGTTACTGTTTTAACTATTTATTGAATTTATGAACCGCATAAGATTTTAATTAGTGGACAAAATTTTATAAATTGTATCAAAACCTAAGTTTACGCAAGAAAATATTTTATCTAGTTTTCAAAGAGATATTATTTGTTTAATTTATTTGTATTTTTGGACTTCTAACGTTACAATTAAAGTGGTTATAAATTAGTTAGATTGCAATAATAGAGGTGTAAAAGATAAGATGTCCAATGTACAAAAGAAAATACTGATTTTGTAATGCCTTGTTGAGGATGTTAGTTAAGTGAATTAAAATCACGTACTACCTCCGGTCCTAAATATAGGACCCAATTGACTTTTTTTTGGAGAGATTAAGGTTGCAAAATAGGTTATTAAATCATGACATATTTGATATTTTTTTAGATTATCCATTAGCTTATAGGTAAAATAAACTAGTGTAAGAGAAAAAATTAGGTAAATCAATTTATAATTAACTTATATTGCCTCTTTTTAGGACTTTTCAAAAAAGTCAACTAGGTGTTATATTTAGGATCGGAGGGAGTAATATTTATCAAAACATTAGAACCACCCATCATTATTCCCAAACTCAATTTGAGGGTGACTATTACTCTAGTGCTTGTTGGGGGGCTAGTGATTAGTGAAGCAAGTTATACTAACTCTTACTGTTGTTATTTTAAATGACCCTCTGTAGGTTTTTGAGTTAAGAGCTCAGAGCTTGATGTCTAATCTGCCTATGGTTTCAACCATAGCCTTCTCATTCAATTCAAAGTTAACCAAACAAAATACTTCCCTGCAAACTGCATTGGCATCTTATGTCTCATCTTTTTGCAGTGAAGGGGAAGAAATTTAGGAGGGAGGCAGAAAAAAATGTGTGGGCTAATTGGTTATGTGGGCCACAACTTTGACAAAGAGCAAAGATTCTTCATTGGGCTCATCTTTCATGGCTTCAGGCGATGGATGCATCATGGATATCAAGGTCAGCTTTTGCCATCCTTTTTCATTTATATGAGCCACAAATATCTTTTTAATATTGCTTGCATTGGACATCATATGTATCAATTGCTTACATATGTAATGTATCAATTGTATTGTAGGAACTGGCCCTAAATTCAGAAACATGGTATGCCAAATAAGTCCCCATCAAGCTGCATCAAATGTCTGTTCCATGCATAATTTGGACGTGCTTGAACTAAACTCTGAGCTGAAACATCTTGTAAAAAGTGGCCACTTGGTTGAAGCTAGGAACATGTTTGATAAAATGCCCCACAGAGATGAAGTTTCTTGGACCACAATAATTGCTGCTTATGTCAATGCTTTAGATTCTGATGGAGCATTGGTCTTGTTCTCAAACATGTGGGTCCAGCCTGGACTTCAAATGGACCAATTCATTATTAGTGTTGTACTCAAGGCTTGTGCAGGAAGCATGAACAGATGTTATGGAGAATTACTGCATGGCTATGCTGTAAAATCTGGTCTCAAAAACTCTGTATTTGTTGGTAGTGCCTTACTAGACATGTACATGAAATTAGGGAAAATAGTGCAAGGTTGTAGAGTCTTTGAAGAAATGACAACTAGAAATGTGGTATCATGGACTGCCGTAATTGTAGGGCTTGCGGGTGCTGGCCACAGTATGGAGGCATTGATGTATTTTTCTGAAATGTGGAAATTGAAAGTGGGCTGTGATTCATTTGCATTTGCTATTGCTTTAAAAGCATCTGCTGATGCAGGCTCCTTACTTGATGGGAAAGCTATCCATGCACAGGCCATAAAACAAGGGTTTGATGAGAGCTCGTACGTGACAAATACTCTTGCTACAATGTATAATAAATGTGGGAAACCAGACTGTGGCTTTCGATTGTTTGAGAGAATGAATGTACTGAATGTTGTTTCATGGAGTACCATTATTGCTTTCTATGTACAGATGGGTCAAGAAGAACATGCAGTGGAAGCATTTAAAAGAATGAGGAAGTTAGATGTCTGTCCCAATGAATACACTTTATCAGCAGTAATTTCTGCTTGCGCAAATCTAGCTATTATTCAATGGGGAGAACAGTTACATGCTCATGTCTTGCGTCTAGGACTGGCAGATGCATTGTCAGTGGCAAATTCCATCATGACTATGTATTCAATGTGCGGGCATTTGACTGTAGCTTCATTAGTTTTTCACAATATGCCTAGAAAAGATATTGTTTCTTGGAGCACTATAATTTCAGTTTATTCCCAAGGAGGATATGGGAAAGAGGCTTTTGCATATCTATCGTGGATGAGAAGGGATGGACCAAAGCCCAATGAATTTGCTTTTGCTAGCGTGCTGAGTGCTTGTGGAACCATGGCACTTCTTGAGCAGGGAAAGCAAGTGCATGCTCACGTCTTGTGCATTGGGGTAGATCATGAAGTCATGGTTTTGAGTGCTCTGATCAATATGTATTCAAAATGTGGGAGCCTTCAAGAAGCTTCAAAGATTTTTTATGGGACAAAAGCCAATGACATTATATCATGGACAGCCATGATTAATGGATATGCTGAGCATGGATACAGTCAAGAGGCTATCAATTTATTTGAGAATATTTCTTGTAACAGTTTAAAACCAGATTCTGTGACTTTCATTGGGGTTCTAACAGCTTGCAGCCATGCTGGACTGGTTGATCTTGGTTTTTACTACTTTAATTTAATGAGTAATCAGTACCGAATAAATCCATCAAAAGAACACTATGGCTGTATGATTGATCTTTTATGCAGGGCAGGGAGGTTGAGTGAGGCTGAGCTTATGATACGCAGTATGCCATTTCAAGTTGATGATGTTGTGTGGTCTACCTTACTTAGAGCATGTAGAATTCATGGGGATGTTCACTATGGAAGGCAAGCAGCGGAAGAGATACTTCGGTTGGATCCGAATTCTGCTGGAACTCACATCACTTTGGCTAACATGTATGCTTCAAAGGGAATGTGGAATGAAGTGGCCCAAATTAGGAAGGTGATGAGGTCAAAGGGTCTAATAAAGGAGCCAGGATGGTCATGGATTAAGGTCAATGATCAAGTAAATGCATTTGTTGCTGGTGATCAGTCTCATCCTCAAAGTGATCATATCTTAACCATTATGGACTTACTAAGCTCGACAAGAGAATATGATAGTCTGGAAATATGTTCTCTTCTAGGAATTGAAGATTAGCTGAAGGTTGAGTGTTGCTTTCCCATGTGGATGTTAGGCCAAAATTATGTTGAGTCTAAGTTTCCATAAGTTGTGCAATAATTTTGGGGAGATGGTTTCCCAAAAAAACTTCTGATCACTATAAGGAGTGGGTATGGGTTTGTCCATGAACCTGAAACAATTGCAGAAGTCATTGCAAGGTTCGCAGAGGTTCATTTTAGACATAGCAAGTGTAGTAAAAGTCAAAATTTACTTTTCCTGAGTGATTGAATGACAATTTGTTTATACCTATATTTATTCAAATTTTCTCCTTAAACATGCACCATACAATCAAGCATGCAGAGTAAAAAGGCTGATTTATCTTGTAGAACTGAATAGTCCTATGCAGGGAGTAATCTGACATTTTTGTTTGAATGATTTTTGTTCCAGGGATGATGCTGAAAATCAAATTCCTGGAATGTATGACTACAATGTAACCTTGTACTATGACCAGATTAAGCCAATCAATAGAGATCTTTGTTCGAAGTTTTTCTTGAATTCCTGAAAATAAGGTAAAAATACTCTTTTCCTGGAAATACTGATGATGTCTCTGCTTTCCATTTCATGTGCGGCATATATTTTTGAAGTGTCCTACTGGTTTTCAGTTTTCTTTCATTCTTTACTCCCACTGTCTATTTAGTGCTTGAAAAGCATTATCAGATGAACTTTGGCAAGTGTTCACCGAGATTTTTTTTTTATGTTTATTTAAGCAATATGCATATTTTTTTCATTTACCCTTTGATGTCGTTTATAATGTGGACTTTTTTTTCTCTTTCTAATTAACATTTCAGTGCACCTTTGATCTATTGCTGCCCTCCTCGAAAGGCATGAACTGAGGTGATGGATATTTTTTTTGAACTGAAGAGTGTGTATTTTGTACTATCATAGGCTCAGATCTGTTTATTGGAAGACCTTTGCAGCCAACAGTCCTCATTTTTTTGGAGTATGGCCTGGCAGTTGCTTCATCAACATACGGCCTCACATTTCTCTTTTCCGACCATACCATGTCTCAGGTGTAGGAGGTTTCGATCTCTCATTTCTTTATTTGAAAAAAAAAGGAAAATGAAACGAGGCTAAACATGTCCTGGTTTTGAGCTACAAGGGGTTGGTTATATTTGTTTGGTATTTATGCATAAACTTCTATTTCTGTTGTTAATATAGAATGAATTTCCAGACAGTATACCCCTTTTAACGGGTTTTGAAGAAGGGTAAGCTTTCGTTAGCTGAAAAGAACAGGTACCACTGATCTCTTTATTTATCATGAAGCATCAGCATTTACATAATCACATGAGATCATAGACACACATAAACTAGTTCAGCTTTGCTTGTACACATGCATTAATTCACACACGCTGACACAAACACCTAATTCTAGAGGTCATAATATAAATAGACGTTTTTTTTTACCATATAAATATAAATAGATGTGAATCCTATAATCATGTCATCAATACACATTAAATAAAATCAATGTAGTACATTCATATGCTATAAACGGACTTGTTTGGGAAAACATATCAAGTCCAAAATATTCAGTTGTCAGTAGGGGAAGAAGAAAACTAGAAAAGGGAAACAGCCTAGGATCCCTGTCATTAGCTAGGCTCCCTCAATTAGAAGCAACTTCTCGTCCATTGAGGAACCTAATAGTATATTGGAGTTCCATCCCAGACAACATGATATGTATTTTGGATGGTGAACAGAAGTCTATTGTAATTCTCTTCTTTCGTTTTTGGTTCACGTCTTGATGACATTTTATTGCAAAGCAATGTGGCAAGATAAATTGATACAGTTGACTATCAACTATTGAATTTACAACTACCGCAGCCTTTTATTCCTGTACTTTTGATTTGTTTTTGAATGATTTTATTACTCCTCATGCCTAGCACATTTCCTTCCCCAACACTCTCACCAAATGTGGAATAAAACCGAGTTGACTCTTTGATTTTATTAGTCCCTCTTGTTTTAAATAAAGGGCCTATTTTAGAAGTTGACCTTGGTGCTAAATATATGATATAATTCTAATTTTTTTCAACCTTTTCCCAAATTGTTTCTATGGATGTTTCTCCCCCAATAATCAATAGATGAGTGGGGAATAATAGATGATTGTGGTGTTTTTTTTAAAAAAGACACAACATATTAGTTAAATTACAATAAATTAAGTTAATCAAATTAACTAAATAGGTAATGTAATTAAATCTGAAGGGAGTATCTTATGAATTATCACTTTCATTGGTCAACTCACTTGTAGTTCTCATTTGGTGAGGGTGTTGAGAAGTAAATATATTAGGCAACCCCACCCATGCTTTATGTAGAGATTGATTCGAACCTTGTAAACTAAGGCTATTCTAATATGTTAGTTTCAATCAATAATCTGAGTATAACTATCAAAGTTAAAGATGTTAAATTTAAACTTTGATATGTAAACACTACGGTATTGTAGTTTTTGACATTTAAATTAAATAGTGGTGATTTTGAGTGAGGCACTAGACTTGGACTTGCATATGCCAAAGATTCTAAGCATCTTTATGTAGTGAGAGGGGGCAGAGAGCGAGAGAGCCGAAAAAGGAATGGACCACACATTATAACTTATAAGTAGGCAAAGAAAAGGGATAACCGGTGTTTGTAAATTGTAAGGAGAGGCTTATTCTAATTCTAATCTAAGCAAATAAATGTTCCCTCTCATCATCAATTTTATTTTTATTACAATTACAATTTATTATTATTATTATTATTAAGTGTTGATTGCTTTGATGAATTCACCCATCAATTCCGATTTCCGAGTCTCACTATCATGACCCTTTTTGAGCCTTCAATCACTATCCTCATCTCATGTCCCACCGCACAAAACCTTTAATCTTATCACTCCTTTCATCTATCTCTGCTTTGAACTTCCCTTTCATGCAAATCAATTCTCACCATATTGCTATTTTGTTTTTATATTGGCCAATTATGCCTTTTTTTTCATTTTTAATGACTTTTTAATTTTCTTGCTTTCTTTTTGCTCCTTTTAGCAATTAATTAATCCCTCTCTCATATTACCTCACCCTTCCTCCAAAATTAATTAAATTCACATCGAATGCAAAGTAACACGAAAGGATTATAAATATGGACTATCCATCACGATCAAATTTTAGTCAATGAAAAGAATGCTAATTTTTCGTCATATTTTCAAGTCTAGCTTTTATGTAGTCAACGTGGTTCCATCAACAATGTTCCAATTATATTGATATAGTATATTTGTTAATGTGATGCACCTGAATCAACAAGCACTTTTTTTAATCAGAGTTAACGAACACTTGAAATTTTGGGCACCCACTATTTGATCCAAAGGCAACTTTTAAGGATGTTCCTAATGTCATCCTCCAAGATATTAGTTTCTATTTCAAGTTCTTTTGCTCCTTTCTAGCGTAGGTAGAAGATTTTAGTCATCATAATAGTATTAGAGATATTTTTATTAACAAACCTTTTAGTTGAAATCATTACTTATATGCTCCCTATCTGACTTTTTTTGAAAATTCCAAGAAAGAAAATAAGTCACTTATAAATTAATTTACCTGATTTTTTTCATTAAACTTATTTATTTGAGCTATAAACTAATGAGCAATCTAAAAATATATCAAATATGTCGTAATTAACTAAACTATTTGCTTCCTTAATCTCTTCAAAAAAAGTTAACAAGGTCTTATATTTATACATCATTTTTACCTTTTATAAAAAAACTAAACTTAATACACACATCACACTCTTGACAGTGATTTTGAAGTATTCCTTGAATATTTTCAATAAACCAACGAAGAAGAAAAGAGTTAGAAATTTGTGATCGTTTTTTTATAAGATAGAAATTGGGTAAAGTAATTAAACGGCACGTCAACGAGTTTCAAAATTGCAGGAACTCGTGGGGTGAAACTGAAAGAAAGTGTCCTGAAAGTTTGGAGCTTTAATACTCTAGTCTCTATAGTCTAAGTATAAAAATAAATATTATACTCCTATATTATAAAAAAGGAAAAAAGAAAAAAAAAGGTTAATAATTTATCAATGGCATTTGTGAATGAGATAAGATTAAAGAGAAAGTAGAGGAGAGACGTCCACGTGTGAAGCAGAGAAGAAGTTTGAGAAGAGTGAGTGGATGACCCCAAACATAGGAACTGGTCCTCCAAGTACATTATTCTCTTTTTCCCACCTGCTATAGCCTGTAAACATGGATTATGGTACCGGTCACTCCCGTCATCATGGATGAGTGGTCAAACTATTTTTAGTTTACATTTCTTATTCCTATGTTTTATCATTTATGGGTTTAAGACACAGAGCACAAGTCGGGTGGTTTTCTTGGGGTTTTTCTTTTTGATCAGACATTGTCCATTTTTTTAGGTGACTCCCATAAACCATTAGTATATATATTATTTATTCACTCACAAACTTCTTTTCTTTATGATCACATTTGTCCCTTCTTCCTTCCAAACATTCCATGGTCATGGTGTGTGCATTACTATTAACATTATTCTTTAATGTTACTATTAGTATTACCCCTTCAATTCTGTCAGTTTTTTCATATGGGTATTATAGTTTGCATTGCATCATCTTCCTTACATAGTGGGAATAAAGTTTTGTTGACAGTCAGGGATGGTTTCCTAGGAGGGTTCTGGGGTCAGAAGATTCATAAAAAAAAATTTCTTTTTGAGTAAAATGCAACATTCTTAACGTGGGGCCACACAGTGTTTTATCCTCTTGATGTTGTTGTCATCACTCTTAAGTTGGTTATTTAATTTCATGCCAATTCAGTGTTTCTTTCTAGAAAATCAAATGAAGGTTTTGTCTAGTTATTTATTCATTGGTTTTTGTTCCTTGTGTTCTTATTATTCTTTAATTGTTTGTTTGGAATGAAGGGTATTTAATCTACTGGAGTATCAGGGGTTATGATTTATGAATGTGTCTTCAACATGGGATGAAATGTTAGTGTCCGTTTGCATGTAAGCGGTTAATTCTGTTTCCTTTGGCCTTTTTTCTTTGATCTCTTTTCTTCTTTTTTTGTTTTTTGCCATATTGGATAGACTCTCTCGTTATTAGCTTCTGATGATACAACCATATGTCATGGGAAAATTTAAATTACAAATTCCATTACCATGTAAAGCCTAGAGTTGCAGAATTGTTTGTTAACATTATTGTGATGCGATGCTTTCATTCAGTGAATGTTGATGTGAATATTGGTAATTTATTTTTCATTTCCTAGGTGATCTCTTTATTGATTCTCCTCCCCTTGTTATTGTACTTTTGGCATTCATATACCAATCTTAGTAGCCTTCATTTCTGCAAGTTCAAATTGCAATAATTTATTGGTTGTTTTTCCTCCCTCATGTTCAACATTGAATGATCTGCTGATGCATTTGAATTTAGAACTTGTTCTGAATAATTGTGCTAAATTCCTGTATGTTTCTTGTCATAAACCCCTTGTATGAATAAAAAGGATTAATTTTTTGTTGTGCTAGCAGGGTCTGATTTTGGATGCCAGCAATACTCAAGGAGGCAGTTTGCATTTTATCTAATGAATTTTTCTTCCGGTGATGATTTTCTGAGATATGGTGTTGCAGAAGAATTTGAACTACAGTTTTAATGGCTATCAAGTACCTGTCGTTCCTAGAGCTTCAAGAACAACTAGGGTATTTAAATCCTTCTATTATTCTAATAACACCTATTGGCCAAGTTTTTATATTTGATTAGCTTTAAAAATTGGTTATAGGGGAGGGGTACATTCAAGAGGAGTGGGGGCAGTCAGATACAAGCTTTCGAAATTTTGGCTAGCGTAGCTGGAAACTTCCTGCGGGAGAATGAAAAGTCCAACACTGTGAATGCTGAAAAGGATCCTGTTGGTTTTGTTGGAATTGACATAAAGGATAAACAAGAGGAAGAAGCAGGGTCTTTTAAGAGTGACCTCTTGGAGCATGGATGTTGCAGTAAAAATGCCTCAGGCTCAGTCCCTAGTTTGCATGGCAAGCATAATGACCAAAGGCATGTGTGGAATGGATATTTGTTTGATAATGAAAATTTTAGTTCAATGATCAGCTTCATGGTATTGCATTAGAAACTTGTCTCAGAAGTTTTTTGTTTTGTTTCATTGAATCTCTTAGCAGGTTGAAAGGCTGTTCATCTTTTCTTAGCAATCGTCTTGAAGGCCAAAGACAAACTGTTTTTGAGAAGGAAGCAAGTAGACTGACGAAAGAGAATTGTAATAGTGAGAGAATTGTTCATGTTAGGGGCAGCTCTGCTGGAGTGACAGAATCTGGCCACAGGGCTTCTAAACGGGAAAGTTCAGAAAATTCTGTCGAGAAGCCTTCATTGGGAGGTCTTATGCATGTTTCCAATGGTAGGAGATTATTTAATAGAGATGATGACGAAAACTTTGATAGGTGTACTCAACCAGGCTCTAAGAATAAGATTTCTGGCCCCGTCCCAGATTTGTCTTTTCAACCTGTGAATAGTGTTTCTGCATCCAAAAGTCGTGATGTAGGAGAAAAGTCAAAGAATGGGAGTTTGTATAGAAGTGGTATGTGGATCCTTACTCACCGTCGATTTTGAGTCTTATAAACCATCCTCTGGACTTTCAAAGTTGAGCATGCATAAGACTAGACCAGACCATTCCTTAATAACTATTGACAATGTCATTTATTATTATTATCTTGCAGATGACAGTATTAGTAGAGATAATTACATGCTTGAAAGCTCACAGATGATGTATCCTTTTAAGAAGAGGAAGTTCTTCAACCAGACCTCATCATCTACATCTGATAGGGGGTCTCATTGTCATGGCACATTTGATTCTTCTGACACCAGAGTTGATAATGTGAACTTCGGTTCAGGTTCCACAATCAATCACTGCTTACTTTTGTTTTTCTTTATACTCTCTCTATGTTGGCATTAGGCTTTACAATTGGCTGAGTGATTCAAACTGTCACGTGCAGCAATTAACGAATCATCCACCATATCTCGTCAACAAGTGCATACTAAGTCAAGGGATTGTAATGGTAGGAAAACTTATGAACTGTTTAATACGGTACCCTATTGATTAATCCTACCACTTGCGTGAGATTCTTACTAGTTATCATCCCTTTTCAGTGAAGCTTAGCATCAAGTCTTTTAAAGTCCCGGAGCTTTTTATTGATATCCCTGAAACTGCAACCATTGGTTCATTGAAGGTACGTGATTAGATTTATGAAATATTTGAGAGCAATTATCTGATATATTTCACTTTTTCATTGGCACAGTGGATTCTATGATATAGGTGTCTGACATATAAAATAACAGTATTTAAGATGTCTATATCTGTTTCGATATTAGAAAATCATTATAGAAAGGATACTAGTGGTACTGAATGGAAGTTTAGTGCTATGGGACACCATTAATTGACACCTTAGTATGGCGGATGACTGCCAATACCTACAGAGTCAACTTACATTCAAGATATTTGGATCAAGATGAGGGGTACCGAAAGTCTCTTAATGGGAGATCCACAATTTTTTGAGTGTATTTTAGAATTTTGTTAGTTGGATGATTGGCGCCTGCAAAATTGCATTGTCTATTATATAAATATTCTTTTACACCTCTCCTTAATGCTAAAATTAAAATTAGAAGTTTGAGGTTGCTGGGTGTCTGAAGTTTCCCTTGATTCCTTTTAGTGATTCTCTTCTTTGTATGCCTATTTGCAGAGGACAGTTATGGAGGCAGTGACTGCTATATTAGGAGAAGAACTGCGTATAGGTATTCTTCTTCAGGGAAAGAAGGTCCAAGATGACAGCAAAACTCTAATTCAGACTGGGATTTCTCAAGATGATAAACATAATAGATTGGGGTTCATGTTGGAGCCAAGACATACCAAAATTAAACCAACTTCATATAATGAAGACCCTTGTTATCGACCCACCGGTTCTCACAGGGATATATCCAGGCATAAATTCAACTGATTGTAAATTCATATATTTGTTGTTTATGGTGTTAATCCTTTTTTTCTTAACATTACTGTTTTGCCCTTGTCTGAGAGTTTGATGATTTTTTTAGCATTTTCTAATTTGATCATTGTCCTACAACAGGAAACCTTCATCTTTGATGCTAAAGCAAAGAACTTATGATGTCTCCCGAGAGCGTTCCCTAATTAAATTTGAAAGTTGTGGTCAACGTGACTTAAACATGGTCTCCTCTCTAGCAGACACTTCACCTAACAATACCATGTCAAAGTGTCGTGCTCTAGTCACAGTTCCAGCTATTAACATGGAGGCATTAGCTGTCATTCCCTTCCGTCGCAAGCCTGGGAATCCGGACTTTGTGCAGCGCCGAATTAGGAGGCCTTTCTCTGTGTCTGAAGTAGAAGCACTGGTTCAGGCAGTTGAAAAACTAGGAACTGGAAGGTAATTGTTGAGCCTTTTATCCTCCATTCAACGAGTAGTAATGGATCACTCTGAGAACTAAGCACCAAACAATTTTCTTCTCTGTTTGGCAGATGGCGTGATGTCAAACAGTGTGCCTTTGACAATGCAAAGCACAGGACTTATGTGGATTTGAAGGTCAGTGATACATACAATTTATGACTTCCTTACTTTTGTAACTTAAAAATCTTAATTGGTGGCATAATCTCCAACATCCATGAGGTAAAATAAAATCTCAATTTTTATGCACTTCTTCCTAATAATTCTTTTCCTTTATTTCACTGTTTTCATTAGAATATATTCTCAGTTCAAAAATATTAGAATATATTCTCAAGTTAGTGCAACGGCTATTTTGTCCTTATGGGTAGATTGACTTGCAAATTTTATGTTAGAAAGAACTTGATCTAGTTTTTAAGACGTCTGTCATCAAGTTTATTATAAAACTAACATATGCACATGTTGGCAGCACATGGCCGGTTCTTTCAAAGACTCTTGGCCTAAGATTTGTACCTTCTTCATGTTGTTTGTATGTGTTAATTTGAATGCTATGATTAACCTTCCAGTCTACACACATGGATACATACAGAGAGAGCAAGCATCTAGACATTGATATTAATATTGACAAAGATATAGCCACTGGACAAAATCCGGAGTGTCTGTGCATGAAAGTGTCATGTTTTTAATACGAACACTTGGATCAATTGGTAAGGGCATTGGTCTAGCTTAACTAAGGTTTGGAGTGTGAGCTTGGGCATTCACCATGTTACCCTTCGGGGGGTGCCCCCCGATAGAGTCCCACATCCCTCAAATCCTTTCAGTCTTGGCTCAATGAGCATCCCATGGAATTGAGGCTGACTTGAGATAATGGGTGTTTACTGAAAACAAAAGTGTCCTTTAAACCTGGCGGGTTGATATGAGTGGTAAGTACTCTCATCCCTTAAGTAAGTGATTGAGGGTTCGATCCCTAACACTTGTGAATGGAGCAAATTTACAAGTCAATTGTCTATCCCCTATATGGGACTTTAGAACAGCGAGGGATTAGTCCCACTTGACATGCGAGTAGAGATACCTTTGAGAAACAGAAAAAATTGTCTCTTATTTTTTTAACTAGTATCTGTCTATCTGATTCATGTCAGGTATTTTTTTTCTCTTTTTTTGTATGTGGGAACTGTGTAAAGGAGCAAAATGATATGATTGCAATTGAGAAGTAGTGAGAGTTCACTTGCATTTGTTGTTACTAATGAGGAAAGTGCAGGATAAGTGGAAGACATTAGTGCACACTGCAAGAATCTCCCCTCAGCAAAGGAGAGGAGAGCCTGTTCCTCAGGAGCTCTTGGACAGAGTCTTAGCTGCTCATGCCTATTGGTCTCAACAGCAATGTAAGCATCAAGTTAAGCCATTTTGAGCCTTCTTTCTCACCAATATGCTGCTGAAGAACACTAAGCAACACAAACACTTTAGAAGACGTTTTCAGATGCTGTAGTTATGTAAAAGTTTGATCTTATGTAAATTTTATTTATATTATTGGCTTACATCATATCACATGCTTGTGATCTACATAATAACAACTAAGCTCCTCCGAGGGCTCCAGAGGGGGTCTGGGAATTTGTAAATGGTTGTTTGTGCCTGTAAGGTTTCCCTTTGTGTTCTCTTTAATTATTTGGGACACTTCCTGGAGGAGACTATAGTGATGAAATTGGTATAGAAGATTTAGTATAATTTATTTTCTTGTACAAACTTTGATCTCTCTTCAGTCTTCACTTGTTGCTTCCTTTAATTCACTTATTGAAGATACATCACGAATGCCTAAGCGAACAAGTCACTTATTGAAGGACATATCATGGAAGGCAGTATCCGAAAAAAAGTCAACTTATTGAAGAGAAATGAATAAATTATACATATTTAATGAAAAAATAATGTGAGGAATCTTTGTAAATCAGCAGAGGTTAATAGTTGTAGAAGCCCCATGTACAAAACGACAAAAGAAAGGGCAGTTGAGAGCCCCATGTACAAAACGACAAAAGAAAGGGCAATGACTCAACCTACGACTAGGGTGCGTTCAAAGTGCAATGCATATAATCCCCAATGCTATGTTGTTTGATTATTGTTTGATTATTTAATAAAATTGGTAAGAGGGGCTTTTGCTTTTGTGATTCCAAGACATGATATTGAATTAAACTAAAATAATCCTATAACCTTTTTGAAGCTGTCATTGAATCACTATAATCAGAGTTGCTTTCTACCTAATCTTGATGGCCTATCCGTTTTCTTAATGTCCATAGTGCTCAGTCCCCGCATCATTTCGAATTAAAAATTGGATCCTTCTTAAATATTTAGAGCATTTGGTGATAATAAAAGCATTTGGTGTACAAACGGTGGATATAGTAGTAACTAGTAAGTGACATATAGACATCACATGTAATGGACAAGGTGCTCAGAAAAACGGTGGATGTTAGTAATGGCAGCGTGCCACCAATGGTGAATACCAAAAATGGTGAATACCAAAATAAGCAACCCTTGAGTAAAAGCTTCCACGGCAATAGTATTGTATAGAAAGGATCTTGTTCCATGTTTCAAAGTTTTCCATCCACTTGTTGCTCTTTTCTCTTGTCCTTTCACTACTTATTAGTTACATTGAGGGCTGCACATGGGTATGATTTGACCCCAATTAAGTGACTTAAACAAACCAGTAGCCTTTGGTATTTATTTTCCTTCCTGGATCTTCTGTTCCCCCCTCCCTTTCGTTTCATACTTGATCTTCATGGATCAAAATAGCATGACTCTCCCAAACAAACAAAAAATTATGCTATTAATCATTTTACTTTCATATAAAAAGAAAAGGATATTTCCATTAATGTTTTGGTTTAAGTTTAAGACAGGCATACCCAGTAGAAAAATATGAAAGTTTTTTTCCCTTCTAGATGAGATCATCCCCACCAAAAGGTTCCATTTTTGGGCTGGGAGGGTACTGTATGTAGCCTAAGGGGGGATTAATCTTAGGCCAATAATTAGCAACTAAATAGTTAGTTCAACCCTTCATTCTAGTGATATGATACCAAATTTCTTGTGGTGTCCTTATTTTCTATTCTCATATAAAATTTTTCACTGAATTACATTAGGTCGCTATGGACTAAAAGAGGGAGACAATAGTAAAACAAGAGAATCATACAATGTGTACAACTCTCAAGTCTCAACCACCCTACTGAGTCCTTACAGCACCTAAAATTTTCTTCCAAATAACTCTTTTGATTTGATCTTTCACAAGTAGTAAAACAAGAGAATCATACAATGTGTACAACTCTCAAGTCTCAACCACCCTACTGAGTCCTTACAGCACCTAAAATTTTCTTCCAAATAACTCTTTTGATTTGATCTTTCACAAGTAGTAAAACAAGAGAATCATACAATGTGTACAACTCTCAAGTCTCAACCACCCTACTGAGTCCTCACAGCACCTAAAATTTTCTTCCAAATAACTCATTTGATTTGATCTTTCACAAGTGACAGTGTTCCCCGAATGCTTAACTTAAAAAATAGGCCAAATTTTTCAGATCCAGGGAAGAAAAAAAAAAGAGAATCTTGAAAGGGCAGAAAGACCCCCCCCTGGAAGGATCTAAAAAAAAATACTCTATTGATTGCCAGACCAGCACCTGAAAGTCGTACACTTTGGGAAACACGTGTCGCTTTGTCACAGGCAAACACCTTCAAGTTCGTGGCTCCATCATGAAGCGGTGTACTACTTTCATATGCTGACAATTTAAAAAAGGGTGTACTACTTTTTTATGTTGAAAACTAAAAAAAGAAAGGGTGTACTACTACTACTAGTCTACTAGTCTACTACTAATAACTAAACAGTAAAAATTAAAGTACTAGTAAACAATTTCTCTCACTTTCAATCTGCAGAATCCAAATAAAAGAAAAATAGAATCATTAATTAATGACAAGTCATAACCGATGTTTGCCTCCAAATTAAAAAACAAACAACCTAGTCACTGCACTAGTTTAGTCCTTTTCTCATTTTCCACTGCCTATAACCGGTGGTCTCTGATCAGTCTTCTCTCTCTGGAAACACCAAACTAGACACAACCTCAAAAGTCTCAACTACAAGTACTCATCTTTATTTTTCTGTTCATCTTTCTGGTGCTCATCTTTTTCTGCTGCTACTACCTGCAACACTCGTGTGTTTCTTTTCTATCTCTCTTAGGTAACAAAAAGTCTCTCCTTTCTCCTTTCTTCTTTTACTTGCTGGAATATTCTCTATGTTTTGGATCCACTTCTCTCTCCAACTAGTAACTACCCCTTTACTTTTCCCTCTATTTTCTTAAGCTTACCTTTGCTAGTGAACTTCCCTTATGCCACTCCTAATGTACAAACTTGGTGCTATTTAGCTTCATGAGTTTGGTGATTGGATTTCTTATTTTCTTTATCTCTTTGTATGGAATGATTATTCATGCCTGCCCATGATTGATTTCCGTGTGTGTATAGTGTAACTGGCTATGTGGGATCCAAAGATTTGTTCTTTGTTGTGGAAGGACCATGAAAGGAGAGATTTTTATCACTGTTGAGGACTAAAGATTGATTTTTTTTTTGTGGTGGGCAGAATCTTGGGAAATAGATGACAATGGATGGTCTTTGGGGTATTGCTGATTCCAGCAGGGAACAACAATTGGGAAATCAATCTGCACCAATTGTGCAGCAGAATCAGAGTTTTGGAAATGCTTTATTTGATCATGGAAGGGAATTTAGGTTCCTTCAATCTGATAGCCAATTACTTCCTATCAATACACCATCTTCCTCTACTGTCACTAATGAGGAACATTCTCCAGAAGATTGTGATTTTTCTGATGCTGTTTTGAGTTACATAAATCAGATCCTTATGGAGGAAGACATGGAAGATAAGACTTGCATGCTTCAAAATTCTTTGGATCTTCAAGCAGCTGAGAGACCATTCTATGAAGCACTTGGTCAAAAATATCCACCTTCACCAGCACAAAATCTTCCAAGCCATATGGTCAATGTAAATGATAGGACCATGGCAAACAATATCCACAGAAATTACAGTGATTATCACAGTAATAACTATGGTAGTTTCATTCATCAATCCTTGTCCCGAAATCCTAATGAGTTTCCCTCTCAATTTATCCGAGGGAATGGCATTTCTCAGTCATCTTACAGCTCTTCAAGCAGTGTTATAAGTGGTGTGGAAGGGCCTGTGGATTCTCCAAGCAGTATTCTTCAGGATCCAGATCTAAATAGTGAGAGCCAATCCATTTCGCAATTTAAAAAGGGCGTCGAGGAGGCTAGTAGGTTTCTTCCCAATGGGAACAAGCTGTTTGCTGATTTAGGCATGTCTAGTATATCGCGGGAGGAACCAAAAGCAAGGACTCATGAAATATCAGCCAAGTTGGAGGAGAAAGATGGAGAGGATGATTTTTTTGGTGTGTCAAAGGTAAGGAAAAAGCCACACCGGGGAGAGGACGATGAAGATGAAGATGAAGAGAAGAGTAGCAAGCAAGCAGCGGTTTATACAGAACCAACTCTACGATCTGTAATGTTTGATCTTGTGCTTCTTTACACTGATGGGGAAGGTAAGGACCATTACATGGCTCGCCGTGAGGCATTGCAGAACAAGATTAACAAGGCAAATGGTCAAGCCAAATCTTCCAACACGGGAAGGGGGCGTGGGAAGAAACAAAACGGGAGAAAGGCAGTGGTAGATTTGAGGACACTTCTGGTTCTATGCGCACAAGCTGTTGCAGCAGATGATCATAAGAATGCACAAGAGTTGATAAAGCAGATCAGGCAGCATTCAAATCCCTTTGGAGATGGGAATCAAAGGTTGGCACATGTCTTTGCCGATGGTCTTGATGCACGCTTGGCTGGCACGGGTAGCCAAATTTATAAAGGACTCATCAGTAAGAAAAGATCAGCCGCTGATCTACTTAAAGCGTATCATCTCTACCTTGCAGCATGCCCTTTTAGGAAGATCTCTAATTTTTTCTCAAATGTGACAATAAGGTCAGCTTCTGAGAATTCAACAAGTATCCATATAATAGATTTTGGTATTCTTTATGGTTTCCAGTGGCCAACTTTCATACAGAGATTGGCAATGAGAACTGGAGGGAAACCACCGAAAATCCGAATCACAGGAATAGACTTCCCGCAGCCCGGTTTTAGGCCAGCTGAGGTGATAGAGGAAACAGGTAGACGGTTAGCAGATTATGCAAAAGCTTTTAATGTTCCATTTGAGTATGTTGCCATAGCGAAAAAGTGGGAAACCATTACACTCGAGGAACTCAAAATCGATAGGGACGAGTTCCTTGTTGTTAACTGTTTATACAGAGCAAAAAACTTGCTTGATGAATCTATGACAGTGGAGAGTCCCAGGAATACTTTCCTCAAACTGATAAGAAAAATCAATCCTGATGTGTTCATCCATGGGATCGTCAATGGCGCCTTCAACGCGCCTTTCTTTGTGACCAGGTTTAGGGAAGCTTTGTTTCACTACTCATCATTGTTTGATATGCTTGAGACTATCGTGCCTCGAGAGGACTGGGAGCGGATGCTGATTGAGAAGGAGATATTCGGGAGAGAAGCGTTGAACGTGATAGCATGCGAGGGATGCGAGAGATCGGAGAGGCCAGAAACTTATAAGCAGTGGCAAGCTCGGATTCTAAGAGCAGGGTTTACACAGATTCCATTTTCTAGAGATTTAGTACATAGAGCAATGGAGAAAGTAAGGGGGAGTTACCACAAGGATTTTCTCATTGATGAAGATAGCAAGTGGTTGTTACAAGGATGGAAGGGAAGAATTATCTATGCACTTTCTTGTTGGAGACCTTCCTGACATTATTTAGGTTACTATCTAATAGTGTTCATAACTGAATAGGTTGCATCCTTTTTGGTTGACAGGTTTTTGTCTGTCAAGTAAGTTGCAATTCACTATCTAGCAATGGACTAATTAGATGTTGAAGTGGATGAATTGTGCTCTAATTACAAATTGTGATGTAAAAAAAGGACTCATGGAGAGAGATATCTTGGTCACAATGTCTCAATCTAGATCAGTTAGCTGCTTAGACATATGATAATAGATTCAGTAAAAGAGTCTAATTGTTATAGGTAACCTTTTGACGGCTCCATTCTACTAACAATTACAACATATGGCAAAAAATATGTGAAGGCAAGTTTGTAGTTAGCGGAGCTGATTCATTGAAAAAATGTTGGTTTTACAATTTTTTATGTTGTGAATCAAGATTGCTCTCAATTTTTAATCTTATGCAATTTGACTGTGTTAAGAGGTCAATCTTATTGTCTTTTCATCTTAGATTGTTGGAAAATGAATTGTCAATCAAGTCTGTTTTCTTCTGCTTCATTATATTCCATGGAAACGTGGCATGATCGAAAACAAATCGGTGGTTAGCTGTGATGATGTATATAACATAGCAAAAGGTTAAAAAAAATATATTAGAATAACTAGAAAAGTCTCAACCCTTGTGTGAAAGGCACATCATAGAACATTATAGAATAGACCACACACTAATAGATAATAGACTATGCCGACCTCAAAGAAATAGAAATAAGGAAAAATAAAAAAGGTAAGATGCATTTCTAATGCTTTGTGTCATTCAAGGTGGTGGTCCTCTTGCATAGAATGCGATTGATTAGTTGTCTCAAATAGGACGGGAAGAATGTGATTGCATTTTATATTCCCACCTTCCAACAAAAGTAGTCGTCAACGATTATGCTCATGAATTTGGTCCAAGTAAAATATAAACTTGTAGATAAGTATAAAAGTTCTTTCATTTTAATGATTTTATATAATATTCTTTTTTTTCAAAATAAATAATGCTAGTTTTACTCTTATTTAAATTAAGGGAGATAAAACTTTTGATTTCTAGTCATGTAGTCCTTACTATAACTACATAATCTTGTAATCATACTTGTTTTATTACTTCCTGAGTCATTAATTTTCATTTGTAATACATATTATTTAGTTTAATTTTCAGTTGAAGGGTTGATTTGTCTCAACAGTAAGTTCATTTGCCGTGTGGTCTGAAATCGCACATTTGAATCAACCTATTTGCATAAAATAGGGGTAAGTCTGACTAATCCTCACCAAATGGAGACTAAAATTGAGATGACCTTTTTTTATATTAGTTTTAAAAAATTATCTTTAACATATCTTGCCTTTAGTTTTATTTCGAATGGCTCGGTTTATATCTATATCATAAGAGTTATAAAAATTAATCATTCCTTAAAAAGAGGAATGCACAGATAAATAAATTCCGACTAAGTATGAAAAAGGAAAAGATAAACGCACAAATTTCATTATGACAAACTAACAAAAGCATTCAAGGAGTTCATGATCAAGTCTCACAAGTAATTTAAATTAAGGCTAAAGTATACTTTTGGTCCCTTATGTTTGCATCAAGTTTCAATTTAGTCCTTTATGTTTGGAAAGTACACTTTTAGTCCTTTTTTGTTAACACCGTTAGTTCAACTTAACGGAAAATGAAAATTTAACAATTTTAAATGATTATTTTGTAATGTAATTGGACCAAAAATGATAAATTTTGAAAATATAAGAATATTTACACTCAAATATTTTAATCTGAACATTTTTTCAGTATTTAATAACCATTTAAAATTGTTAAGTAACATTTTCCGTTAAGTTAAACTAACGGTGTTAACAAAAAAGGACTAAAAGTGTACTTTCCAAACATAAAGGACTAAATTGAAACTTGATGCATACATAAGGGACTAAAAGTATACTTTAGCCTTTAAATTAATGATGGAAAGTTTGAACCAACGGGATTACTGATTTGTGTTCTCTCCTAGAGACAGAACGCTATATATAATTAGTGGGCTATTGAATATTTGACTCCCTAGCATAAGCATTCTACAAACTAGCCTATCTTTCAGGCTCATTATATTTGTCCATATCATTTCAATATTTTCAATTATTACCCCTTGGAACTAAGGAATAGTAAGTTACTATTAGTAACACCCAAAATCCTAGTCAGTCATGAAGGACGAAATTTCATTCCCCAACAAGAAAAATAAAATCTTAGGCACACAAACCAAATCATAATGAATTTATTATAGTTTTTTTCTCAAGGTTGAAACAATCTTTTACTTGCATGTGAATGATGAAGCAAACGTACGTTGCTTTAGGTAGTACTAATGACAGCAAAATTCATCATAAAGGAAGTTTCAGTATAGGATGATATAGATTGAGGATATGAGACATGAACTAGAAAATCAAAAGCGAGTTGTGATCTGAGAAAACAAAGCCTTGAAGTCCTTTGTGGGAGCCCCTGTTCCCTCTGGTTTTGATGCCAAGTCAAATGCCTTGAATTTAGCCTCCTCAAAGTTCAGTGCCTGTTCAAAAATTTAAATTTACACACATCTATATCTGATGCAGCCATGAGAGGTCTATTCAATATACCCCATATAATGAACATGTTGAAGGTTACCGAAAATAATGTATTGGATAAGAGTGTCTAACTGTCTTATTAAGATTTATGTCAGTCTCTTCACAATAATGTACACATATCAGAAATAAAAGGTGGGGCCTGTTTCATTTTGGTTTTGTTTATGAAAACAATTGGTAGACACATTTTTTCAAACGGCTATTAAAACAAGATGACTTGAGTTCAAGTTCCTTGTTCCATCATATATAAAAGGTACTCTCCCTGGTCCTAAATATAAGATCCCGTTGATTGGAATCAAATTAGACCACTAAATTATAACATGTCACACGTAATTATATGCATCCTTAACACATGTAATTAGATTATAAGTTAGTTTGTAAGTAGAATAAACTACTTTTGAGGGAAAAAATTATTAATATTTTAAGGGTAAAGGGGCAAAACTAGCCACCGTAATTTTCCAAATGGACAACTTTGACACTCGTAAATTGGATGGTGCAAAACCGGACATTATAAAGCAAAATGGGACAAATTTAGCCACGCCGTTTAGTTGAAGCTAACAGACGTGAGTGTTGGCGTGGGGCCCACCTTCATTAACCTCTAGCTACAACTTAACGGCGTGGCTAAATTTGTCCCATTTTGCTTTATAATGTCCGGTTTTGCACCATCCAATTTACGGGTGCCAAAGTTGTCCATTTGAAAAATTACGGTGGCTAGTTTTGCCCCTTCACCCATATTTTAAAGAGATTAATTTTGCATCCTTAATTTCTCTAAAAAAGTCAAAGTGGTCTAATAATTAGGGTAGGAGGGGGTACTTTATTTATCCTCCAACTATTCTTTCTTACAGGGTGCTTTCTTAGGGAAGTAGAGTAAGTAATCTCATTATACCACCATCTCCCAATAAAATATATACCTGAAGGCAGACTTCTGCAACATCAGCTCTAGGTATGGCTTTAGTATCAGTCTGAAGAAGCTCATCATCCTTCCCCACAAATAGTTCCCGAACACCACCCTCTTTATCTTGCAAGCCACCAGCTCTGGTTCAGAATAGCATGTGAGGGTAGCAAGTAAGAAAGGAGAAACAATCTCAGATAAAACTCAACAAAACTTTGTAACCAGAAAATAAAGCTTGAATGTGGCATGCATAAAACATGCAATTAAATAATGATCCCAAACATCATATGAAGCATAACAGGAGAACGTTAAGAGCACGGTCCCTAAATACACACCTAAAAATTTGTTTCTACCAATTGCTAAAGCATGTCCCCTAAATTGTTCAGTCTCTTCTCATAGTAGGGGCACATAAAGTAACAACTATACACATACTTCTGATTTTTATTTGTACAAATAACAATTGCATGTTTCAACTTTAATTTTTTATCCATGTCAGAAAAAAATACCAGCTAGAATTCAGCCAATATTCAACCTAGTAAAGTGAAATAATTACACAAAACTTCTTTTAATTGACCCCATAAGTGCTAAATATTTTGGTTTCCTTCATGATACTAAATAGAACTTTGTTTCTACATCAACTGAAAATTATGCACCTTATGATTGTGTATGGAATACCAGAATCAGCCAGATACTGCTCTGCCTTTCTCTTCCATATCTGAAATAAATATGACCAGAAGATCAAAAAAAATAAAATAAAAAGGAAACAGATAGAATAATGCAGGGAAGAAAACAAGTGCAAAAGTCCATAGAATTGGTTTCTCTTAAATGAGGAGCATGCCCGGTGCATAAAAAAATGACGAGGACGAGCACACTCCGTTCATACAACAAACTTGGTAATATATAGACTTAGAGAGATGTTGGTACGTACCAGTATATTTCCACCACCCAATTTGTTCAAAGGATGATCTGGATTTGTGCCACCCATAGACCCAACCAACACAATCTGCTTCACTCCAGCAGCCTTAGCTGTACAAACAGAAAAATAGAATTTCAATATTGCGAGAAAACTTGAGTTTGTAACTTTGTATTGAGAGACAAGAAAAGGAAAAAGATGTTCATACCAGCGTCTATTTGATTTTTCTGCCCAAGCCAGTCAACCTAATATGCAAAAGTTCAGTATAGTATGAGTTAAGTCAGATAAACATCACTGAATATTTTAAAAACTACATAGGAACTATGCATCGGTACCTGTTCCGGGTACGCCCCATCCTCAAAATAAAACTCAGGCCTTTCGCCTTTGGTCGGATCAAAACCTGGCTTCATTAGTGGAACAGCACTTGTGAGAATTATGAGAGCATCTATACCATCAATTGCAGGAACAATACTTCCAACATCTCTTATATCCCCGACAAAAACATCATCTGCACCTCCAATTTTCTGTTTACTTTCTTCTGTTCTAGCTAAACCTCTGGCAACATATTCATCTGACCTCTCCTTTAGTTTCTTATAAACTAATTGACCTGAAATGTCACCAACAAAGCAACAAAAAGAATAGTCAGTTGAAGTTGATGGCAAAGGCCAATGCATATGAAATCTGAAAAAACATAGGTCTATTTATACTTATGCCTTACTCCTCTTTATCATGGACAATGGTCTATTCGGACAAAGGCAGCCACAGTAGCCTTTTTGGTACCGTTTATAATAGCTTTCCAAAACCTAGGTTTGGGCTCCAAACCATGGTTTCATAAGCTGTACTAAACAAGCTCATATAATGCAAATTTCTTTTACTTAGGCAACACTCAAGGATACACACAAAGGCAGTATCTAGGATAATGATAAACTTTATACTAAACCACCACTGAATAGGTAATTCTATATGCAACTGTACTTCTCAAAATCTTCTAAACCCTTTTTTTTGCCAAACTTCTAAAACCAATATTTAAAACAGAGATTCTAAGGAATTATCCGTCTCAGTGTCACACAATTCTAATCCACTTCAATCTGTTTTTAAACTCTCTCAGCTTCATTCTGTATACATAGCAGAAATGTTGAGGTTTATGCATCTTTTGCAATACCAATTCTTTATTAATTATGAAGGCGTGAATCTAAAAGTGCGTCTAAAAGTAAAAACGAACACACAATAGAATTGAAAGGCATGAGAAAAAAAACCACACATCGCAAGAGTCTTAAGTACCCAAAATCATCATCAAACCATACATCCTATTTCCTAATCCATGTCCAAAAAAGACTAAATTTTGAAGAAACCCATGGAAGGAAATTACCAGTTCTTCCACCAGCTCCAGTGACAAGGACGGTGCTCTTAGAGGAATCTGCCATGGCTGTAACTGTAACAACCCCACAAATGCCAACCCGCTTTCTAGACAATGACAGAGAAGGAGAAGAAATAGAAAAAGGGTTTTGTGGAAGGCTCCTTAATAATGAGGATGAAGATATAGGTGGCTGGTGAAGACACTGTGTTATGGAAACATATTTATGACAATGACTTGGACCAAGCGTGGCAAAAGGGACACGTGTACACATACCCATTATCATATGTTAGCTTCTTAGCTTGTTAGTTCACTCACTCAGATGCATGATGCATGCCTTATGCCACCGATGAGAGTGTGAGTGAGAGAACAAAGGAGAGAGAGAGAGAGTCTGATCTCAATCTATCCGATGATTCATTCATGCATGGCTCTAACGTTGAAGTAGTTAACTAACTTGCTTTGTTTTTTCTTTTTTATTTTATCTTTGTTACGTTCTGTTTACTTTCAGATTCTCTATCTTATCCTTTTACCTTATCTTTATGTTTTTCGTTTGGTTTGGGTTTTGGGCCCATGGGCTTAAGAATAGAAAGGCGGCCTGTGATGGTTGTTGAAGGAGTAATTGGTTATGTTTGTTTTACAATATGTACTATGTACTGCCAAATGCCCATGCATGATTTAGGCTCATTGCCTTGGGCATATAAAGGCCTACTATGTGCTTAATGTCATAAGGCCTAGTTGTTGTTACTCATGTTTATAAAGTTTAGGGTGCCTCTCTATACATGTGGTTTTGCTGAAATTGAAATTATGATACTCCTCTTATCCTTATTATAAGGCACCAACTACTGATTTCTCACAAACTAAGGAATGATAATTGAGCCTTAAAATTTATGTTAAATTTGACATTTTTTCCAACTTCACCCTTCATTAGATGACATGTTTCACATTTTCAATTTTGATCTCTATTAATTGCAGGGGTAAAGTGGGAAAATATCTAATTAATGCGGCACTTAGTGTCTTATATTACGGATCAAATATTGTAGGTAGTTAGTACCTTTTAATAAGAACCGGAAGGAATACTCACCTATGACAAAGTGCATTTTGGCTCTGATGAAAGGGGTTTTGATTGCTTAACTAAATGATGTTTCGAGTTCAAATGAGCTCAAATATATGTGAATGTAAAAAATGTCTTTGAAAAAAATGTACCACTTGAGTGGTGTGACAATATTCGAATTTAGTTTGATTAGATGATTGCATTTAAAAAAAACAAAGAAAGAAACCTCTTTCTTTTGTGTAGCAGCCACAGATTAAAATAATGAAATGAAATAATTTCACATCATGATTTGTCATTTACATTAGCTTATTTCCTCAACAACAAAAGGCATTGGTCAAATACGTTACAAGCAATTATTTGATAGCAAAATAATATTCTTTCTCGGAAATTCTCATTTGCGTAGACTTTCAAAGGTCTCCAATTTTGATTATTCATTTCTTCCCTTAGCCCAATTAAAAAGACCTTGTCAAAAGTCAAATGTTTAGCTTTGAACTTCTTGTTTTCCTAGGAAGCTGGATACAAATTGCTATGTAACTTGTCCTTTGGATCGTTTGTAGATATTAACAAAAACGAATAAATTCACAGAAATTGTATTAATATTTAACTTGGGGAAGGCATCACGAAAAACAAAAACGTGGCACATTGTGGATTAATCAGGATGCTTAAATTATATGTGAAGACAATGAGATTGATGAATTCAAAATGTGGGATTAAAAGAAACCCATGTGTTGATGGAAATTACAGTACTACAAAAATAAAGTAAAAAATAACCAATATATTGGCAAATAGAAATTGGCTTCTGCATCTTAATTGATCAATGATGAGACACATATGTATACAACTGTTGTGTTGTGAAGCTATTTGGTGAATGATGAAGCTTTTTCTTATTTGGTTGAGTCAACAGCCATGAAGCTGACAATTCGCTCATCTTAGCTGGAGAATTGAAGTATTTTAAATTAATTAGATCTTCCTGTGTGTTAAAAGATTTGGACAGACCTAGCTAATATAATATAAAAAGCTCGAGACAACCAACCTTACATCATTTGCCAATTTAGAAGTCATAGTTAATTAAATTGATTAATCACGCATAGCGTTTTATTTTCAGCTAATTAACTCCATTTTTTAATTCCACCATGCATATTAAACTAATAACGCGCGCACAACTACGTAATCAATGTGGTAACATACTAAACTGGAAAATGCACAAGACATACATCAAAATTCAAATATATGTGTGTGGCCAAGGGAACCAGACAACAAATTCCATTAAAACTATATGTATGTATGTATTTGATTATATATAATAAGACTTCCAATGTTTTCAATGACCAAAAATTCTTCAGGACATGCATTTGTTTTGGTTTAATAGTGCTCTTTTCGGATCTCTGAGAGACATAGCCCCCATAAGCTCTCCAAGAATAGTACTTACTTGAGACTTGACGGATTGATATACTCTAATTAAACTATGACAAATCATATGTAGACTCGATGGATTGGCAGATAATAACAATCTTAACTAACATCCTTAATATAATCAAATTAGGTAGAAATGTATTATATTTAATTAATTAGGACATACAGGAAGAAGTATATGACAAATCTAATATTGTAATAATGTAGGCAAATTAAAACGGGAAGTGTAATGAAACCATAACTGTTGTACGAGATTTTGTTAATATTTATAGGCTTTATCTGGGAATATTCATAGAGAACAAGCTAAGAAAAATAAATTAGTATATTATTTCATGATTATTTAATAGCTAGTCCTCATTTTCCCCATGTTTTTAAAGTATATATCACGAACGTTATTTGGCATTTCACTTACTCATTTTCTTCCTTGATTTATATCGATTGCACAATATTTTAATAGCAATGAGCTGATTTTCATTAATTTGATCAAGTAGAGAAAAATGATGAACATTTCAATCAATTACATGCGCGTGTGTCAGTGCGTTATCCTTTAATGTTCAGTATTTTTCAGTAAAAGTAAAAATAATTGTGAATATATCTAATGGCCCACATGAACTGATGAACTATCATAATTTTTCTTTCTAAAAATAATCACAGCTTAGATTGAAAAATTAGGGCTTGATAGATAAGCTATTCTCTTCAAGACATATTTTATCATATATGATTCCTCCAAATCAAAACATGCCTTGTGTTATTAGACAAAAACATTTACATATATTGGCAAAAAAATCCTCATCACATAAGAAATTTTTATTTTTTTTAACTAGCTTTGATTGATGACAAAAGGATATTTTCATAATGGTTTGGTTGATATGAAATGAAAGTAGCGTATTTTCACGTGATGAAAATGGTTCATGGCAAGTGAGGACAGTATGGTGGGGCTTGTAGCTTTAGATTGCTTTCTGTCTAATCCATCGTTTTCATCTAGTTGATCGACAAGCTTAATACTTCATTTCATGCATATAATTAATATTCATAGCAATCAATCTTTGCAAACAAGTTTTTTTTTAGATTCGAATCATATATGTCCCATATATTACTATACATAGTTGCGTGACATAAGATGCGAAATTATTGATTCTAAATAATAATATATGGCTTTCTCTTTCATTCTATCATTGTTGCGTTGCATCGATAAAAGGAAAAATAATACTGCCTCCAAATCATTTTTATAAAGAATAAATTCGAGAATAATTTTATTTCTAAAGAGAAGGAATGGTTTGCTTTTGTATGAAATGTTAATTGTAATTTTTCATATATTTCGACATTAAATATATAAGAAAAGTATTTTCGCATATTTCCTATGCAAGAGTCTGTGGAATTAGAGGAGGTATTTCTTAGGGGTGTTAATAAAAAATTAAAATTCTTTTTTTACATAAAATAACAAATTAAAATTCTTGTTCATACCTTCATACACAAAGCTTTTAATTAAATTATCCAATTTCTTCAATCAATGTTTAAATATATGCTAGAAGAGATATTAATGTAGTTTTTGACAGCGGTTTCATTAATTTAACACGGAAATTTTTTCTTATAAACTATTTTGTCTCAAAATATTTTATGGTCTTGAAATTTCCCTAGAAGTTTCAAAACATAGCAATACTCAATTTAAATTTTTGAAGGTTAACATTGACCACCAATATTATTGTAGGTAAAATTACTCCATATTAATATTTTATCAACAAAGTTGTATTACCTCGCAATCAGTGCATTTCCAAGATCCTATTATCCAGTTCGAAGCAGCTGATTGCTCAAATTTTGTGGGTTTGTGGCTTCCCCTCTTAACAAAATTTTCTTCTCTATATAGTGGAACTAACCCTACATATATTTAGAAAAGAATTAACCTTTTTTTTTATATATTATTGATTGCGTGATAAGAACTTTCAAGTTCATTCAACTAGTTCTTAGAATTGGCGTGTATAATAATGCATCACGCAAGAAGTAATTTGTATAATAATGCATCACGCAAGAAGTAATTTGGAGACAAATTTACTGTGAATTGAATCAATCTTAAGTTATTATATTAGTTAATTATTGATATTGATTTTAGCTAAAGTAAATTACTTGTCACTTTCTACTTTAGGATGTTGTCACAGCATAATCAGTAGAAACGTTTCAATGGTTTCACACATCTCAAACTCACAATAATATCGAGCGCATAATGACTAGTTCTGTCTTGTTAGCTTTAGTTTTTAAAATTATAAACGCGTACAATTTCTTGCCACAAAATTTCGTTTCATACATGTCCCCTCTATATTAATAATTTGTGTGGGGCCACATGAAAGGAATGTGACGTACTAAATCATTGATACGACAAATCAAGCCAGTAAGTTGTGTACGAAACAAGCGAAGGAGTTGTCCATTTTCTAGAACAATGGATCCAGCCAATTTGTTCAGTTCTCCACCATAATTTCGTTGTTTATTTCAAATGCATTTTTTATAAAATGTCTCGTTTTATTTTCCCAACTGTTCCATTTCTATTTGTTCAATGTTTTTCATTAGGTACTTCTGTACTTTTTCCCCTTCAAGAGCTTTATATTTTTCCGTACTAGTAGTTATTTTACTTGATCTATTAGTTTAATATACCCATCCTTGCAAAAAAAGGCCATAAAGGAATATTATTGTTTATTTTGGTAATATTGATCATTTTATTATAATATTCTGAGCAAAGCATCTACATCATCTACTACTAGTTATTATTATTACTAGAGCATAATTATCAGCGGAATATTCAAGTACTTCCCTTTTTCTCATGATTGTTGGATTTTTCAATTTTTTGTTCATTTTTCTGGGGTGGATTTTTGGTAAAGATGAACAATGATTTAGAATTGAGCTTGGATTTGATTGCAGAAGAATGATATGATGATTCTTAGGCAGTAACAGAAGTCTCCACAGCAAGCTTCCCAGGATATGCAACTTCTGATTTTATATCAGCTTCCCATAGCTCAGGAACTGCCTCCCTCAGATTATGAATGCTTTCCAATGCATAATCTGCCCCTTTTGCTCTCTGTGATGCCCCAATCTGCACACAATTCTCAATAATTTAGACCCTCAAACATATACTATTATTCATCATATTTTCTAATGAGTTAATAATTAATGTGAGACTTTTATATACCTGTACAGTGTCAAGGCCTAGGCGCTTTCCAGCTTGAATGTTGCGCACACTATCCTCAAAGAACAACTGCAATTAAAGGACAAAGTATTAGTTAGCAAAAAGAAACTTCTAAGAAAATTTATTGTAAAAAGGTTAAAATTGTGTTGCTTTGGTTGGATTCTTACGGTTCTTTGTGGGTTAAGGTTTGCAATGTCAAGGGCCAATTTAATGGCATTTTCTTGTGGTTTGCAGATGATTGGTGTCTTAGGCAACACTGATGTGTCAGCATTGGGCTGAGCAAAATGGGCTATAATGTCAAAAATTTCAGATCCATTATTATTATTAATGCTGTTGCTTGTGGTGGGACTTAAAGTATTAATGGTCTCAAATATTTCATCTTCATCTTCTGTGACATTAATATTCTTGTGAATGGGATTAAGAGTCTCAAAGCATATAATCCCTTCAAAGCAATCCTCTAATCCAAGTCTACTCAGTGCCTTCATTGCATGAACCTTATCTGCATTTGTAAATATCTGCACAACAAAGTAAACAGATCAATTTAGAAATCCTCAAAAAAAAAAAAAACAGCATTAACATAATCAATCCAAACTTTTTTATGGTTTAGCAATTAATTACCAGTCTCCTATATGGCAAGCTCAGCAAAAGGTTCCTAAGAACTGGGTCTGGTTTCAAATTCTCATAAGGCAATCTGCCATGGACAAAACTATGGTATTCATCATAATCGAAGTCATATCCAATTGCCTGTATATATAGCACAAAATAGAACAACCAAGGTAAGTAAAAAAAAAAATTTCTGTGAATAGTAACAAGAAACTATTTTTAGGAAGAGAAAATGAAAATCAAAACATGGCAGGAACAAATGAATCATACCCTTAGACCAGCCATGGTTGTTCCATAGTTTCTGTACAGAAGATTGGACAAGTCGTCAATCTTGCTTCTGTCTATGCCAAGCTTCTCAACCATATAATCTACAACAATGACAAAAAACAAACACATGTCAGAGAGGCAAAACAGGTATGTATATATCTATATATATTAAGTGGATTATGGAAAAAGTAGGACTCATTAATTCTTCTAAAAATACCTTTGATGTTCTGAAGGCAAGCTTTTGCAAGGCCAGTACTGAGAGGATACAGAGTATCATCTAAATCTGCAACACAAAAATCATAATATTGGTCATATACAGAACAGCGAGGATTTCGTTTCATTCATTAATTTATGTTATGTGTTTGAGGGATTTACCGAAAAGAAGGCAATCGTATTTTGGTCTCTGGGGCTGTCTGAAGCGACCCTCGTACTCCATTTTAGACATATTATAACCTTAAAGAAACAGAAAAATACAGCAGTGAATAACAAACTCCCATGAAAAAAAATATAACTGAAGTAAGATTCCCTTTGTTTCTTAATCCACTTAAAGAATTAGTGCCGACTCGGATTTGCACCAAAAGTAGAAAAAGAATATTCAAACGTGGACAATGAAAAATAGCCTTCAAATTAGATGTGATAAAGCTTTCTCAATTTTTTGAGTGGACAATCCATAGCAAGCTGAATGGACTGTTTTAAAAACAATTAAAAAAGGTGAAAAAACATATTATAAATTTTCTCTGCAAAATGTCCTTTACACATAGCCAGGCCTCCTTTCCAAATAGTATTAACTTTCGGAATGACAGAAAGCAGAAAAAAAATATGAAACTTTGCAAAAAGAACAAAAGCTTGATTTTAAAGAATACAAAAATGGATGAAAACAGTGTTGCATAAAAAAAAACAAAATTAACTCAGCCAAAATTCATGGTGAACTCCAAGAAGTGACTAGAAAAAACAGAAGTTTTATGAAATGTGAGACATGAAGAAGTATAACTAGAGAATGAGAGAAATAATGAACATACCAGAAAGAGAAGAAACAGTGATTTGTTTACAATGATTGGTTGAGAGTATGAATGAAGCAATAGATTGGAGAGAGTGATAGAATAGAATAGTGATGAAGGAAGAGGAAGGAGGGGGGAGAAAATTGAGAGGCAGAGGAGAGTTTATATAGGCAGAGAGATGTAGAGAGTTGCTTGTGGGAGAGGGGTGTCCTTGTCGTTGATTGTAAAATTGGCATTATTTTATTCAATTACGTTTCATGACCAATGAGGTTCACACCATTTTTTAATCTCTTTTTTATTTCTTCAAGAAAGAGACTCCCATTTTTCATTTGTCAAGTTCTTTGACTGCACCCAAGAACCATATTCTGTTTTCACATCTTCAATTATGGATCTCATTCTCATTAGTAAAAAGTAAAAACAAACAAAATGTATTACTCATTTCTATTTTTACCATTAAATAACTCAAACCTAAAAAGTACTTAGAATATTCATCCATCCATTTAGCATCTAATGAAGCGCTGAAGAGATATGTAATTTTATCTTAAATATAAGATCTATTAGCTCTATTTTATCTTGTATATTAATTGTTTTTCCAAAATAATTAATTTATCCGACTTATAAGTTGATATGTAATTGAATTATCAATGTTAGTTATTTTAGAGAAATCATATAGTATAAGTTATTTAGTTTAATTAATCTACATGGTCAATTAACATTTATACTAAAGGCGAATGTAGTATTTATTATAAGGTATAACCATTGAAAATTTGAAAGCATCAGTCCATTATGAACACGGAAATATATTTCACAAGAAAAGTATAAAAAAGAAACAATTCTTTGTCATGGAAATACTTATTTAGTCGATAAAACATATTTGTAAAATTCAAGTTATTAGAAAATGTAATAAAGAAATAAAAATATATTGAGGTTTGGAGACACGCAACTTTAGTCAAGTTTGTTTTCATCACTTGGGATGTGAGAAAAGTATCGCTTTGCCCGTATATGCTTTATTCTGTCATTATTAACTCATTGTTTATATTATTATGAAACGGTAAAGAAAAACAAAGCGAACAAATGCAATGAACTGGGCAAAGAAAGTTATACGCTTTTTTTATCAACTTGTGCATGCTAGATATAAAACACATGTCTCTTTTTAATTAACAATAGAAAAAATTGATAACACACCTGATATGAATAATTATTTTACCGTATTCAAATGAATTTACACATACACATATAAATGTCGATTGACTTACGCGTATTTTATCAAAAAAAATTGATTTACGCTTATTTACTTTTTTAATTTCGCAAACTTACGCGTATCTGACATATATAAGTAGGAGTTGTGTCAAAATGAAGGAAGCAAATAGAAGATGGAGTGTTTTAAAAGTTCATAAAATTGCTATAAATGAATAAGAAACAATGCAAAAGGAAGAAGCAAGAGAGGTGATCAAATGTGTGTACCTCCGTTGGAGGTTTTGCCCAAACGAAAAAGTCATGCCTAAAAAACTCAGCTCTAAATCATTGTAAATCTCTTTTCCTGATGTAAAAAATCATGCTGATAGAAGATCCATGAGTATTTTTATAATCACTATTTAAATTTTAAATATCTCCTTGAAACGTCAACTCACCTAAATTAGTATTTATAAAACGGAAAAATCAACGAAAATCCTGTGTTAAAAAATTTTATTGACGAAAGGTAGCTGAGATTTACTACACATATTTGTGAAATGTAATGCACTTACAATATGTGTATAGCATTTGAAGGAATAAAGTTTCTAAACAAAACTTTTTCAGCGATTATCTAAGGTAAAAAAATTGCTTTTATAAATATACAAAGAAAGATGACCACTACCATATTCGACTTTTGGCCACAATTTCTTTACCTCAACACATGGCCTATATTCAATCTCACTCTTTATTTCTTCTTTTATTTTTTTTCAGTGAGTTGTAGGAGTAGGATTTTTGTTCAAGAGGGAAAAAAGACGTGGGTGTATATATGTCCTTCATATGGTAGGAACCGCTAAGCGAAATAATATGTTGCCACCTGTGTTGTGAAGGGTGGAAGATAATTAATTAATTAACTAAACGACCAGGATTACTTGTTTTAATTTACAATTTATTGTTTTTGACATTTTTCCAAATTAAACTATCCTCACCTATTCAAACATGATTCAAACCTTCTCAATATAGGCAGTGTCAATAATTCAAACCAAAGAAATTATAATTTAATGTTGTTATATGATGTAAGGAGAGGTTTTTCAGAAGCTAGCTCTTTTGTCCACAGTATAATACGGAATGTAACAAATATACCACTCCAATATTTTTTATAGATCCAGTTTGGAAAAAAAATATGTGTCCTTATTTTAAGGACACCTTAAGAATAATTAGTGACAATATTACAATTTTATCTTTACTAATAGTAGAAAGAAACAATGTATAAATTTTTTATATCCATTTATAAATAAGTGATAATATTTTTAAAACAATAATCATCCATTTAAAGCATGCTTAATGAAATAAACTAATTTTTGTTAGTATATAAAAATTAGTCAAGATGACTTGTAGGAGTATAAGAAGAGAATTAAAGTGGTAGGTGGTTGGTTATCTTAGAGTACTATGAGATACAAATGTGTGTAAATGGAGATAGCTATAGATACTTAAACTAATTTATAAACAGAGGATTAAAATCTTATATTTAAAACCAAAATATGGATCTTTTATCGCGCAAGGAAGGCAGTAATAAAGATAAGAGAGTCAATTTAAGGCTAGTGCATGGGCTAAGACATATCAAGGCCTCAAGGGTAAACCTTCCCAAATTCAAACCTTATGATTTTTAATTTATACTCTCGTTCTCAAAATTGAACTATATATATTTATCAGTAGCTTATAAGTACTAGATAGAATGTTAATTATTTGTTTAGACTTCCCCATCTTTAAATTCTGAAGCAATTCGTTTTCCGCTAAAATGAAATTCGTGATTTTAAATAATACAGGTTAAGATATATTTTTATTTGAATAAATTCAATGACTTAAAGGAGATGGTATATAAATAAAAAATCAGAGAGAGTAATACATCCATAATTTTTTAATAAAAAGACAAAATGATACTATTAATTATATTACGTATATCTAAAATGTTTCGAAACATAAGAAAAGACGAATACATTCATTTTTATACGTATATTAGTGAAGAGGAAAAACAATGAAGCAAAATATTGTAAAACTTAAAGAAAAAAGGGGAAGCTGTCGAATGCGTGGAGGAAACCTCTTTTCCCCAAAGAAACGAACTATGTTGGGGGAAAAGGTGTAAATGATGAAGTATTATTATAGCATATAGACACTCACAGTTGCATACAGCTCAACTCATCATCCACCTAAACATTATTCTCTCTCTGACTAGGTAAGCGCCCCAGTCAAATTCATTTTCACAGTGGTTAATTAGAAGCCCTTTCAAAATATCTACATTTTACCGAAGATATTTTAAGATGTATTGTTCAGGTTGTACGGAAGTGAATGGCCATTTTCATTCGATATTTTCTTATATATGTGGATGAAGTTGAAAAATACAATGAATAGTAATATGATTGATTATTGGATTTTGTTTTTGGGGCGGGGGTCTGCTGGACAGTTCTAGATGGTTATATATGGGGTTTAAGAGATGTGTACTTTTTTATGCGGAGCAGCTTACAGCTCATATGAAGTTCGCTTTTTGAAGACCTAATTTTGATCATATCAGGCCAAAAGCTACGGCTTCTTCTGTTCTAAACCCATGAATGATCCATCGCCATCACCCTTTTTCCTTGTTTTCACATTCTATACACTCTAAAAACAGATACTTATATTTTAATTGATGGGGATTTTACTAATAATTCACAAGGTTGGAAGTTTAAATTACACTGGTAACTTGTTGATGCAATGACTTTGTTGGTGAATAATTTTTTTAAAAGATTGTTTTAAATGTTTAGTCTATATGTGTGTTTTGACTTTCATCAGCTCTAAAATCTAACTCATCTCTACTTTTTTATTTTAAAAAAGATGCTTCTGCTTGTCTTAAATATAATATCAAATTAATCTTTTTAAGAGTTTAGGATACAAAAAAATAACTTAAAATGTTTATTTTATGACTTTTCATAATATATAATATAACTATATTATATGCAACAAATGTTGAAATTAAGAAGTCTATTTTTTAATCTCTGAAAAGAAAAATAAATTAATCTCATATAATAAAGAAAGTTAAATCATGTGCATATTTTATATAATTTTAAGACATTGATCGAGTCCCTATTGCTTTTGCCACCACATGATCAACATTGTCCAAATGTTTATATATGGCCCTTTATGTGATTATTTATTTGCATCGAAATTATCAATCACTACTTATCATGTGACTGCCTAACTTACTAGTAATTGTTATGAACCTTCCCAGAAACACTCCAAAGTCTAATGGCTTATGCTTAGTTTATTCATTGGTTTTCTTTAAAAAGTCATAGGTGTGGGTAAATGGTTTATATAATACTATGTGGCATTATTTTTTATTGATTAATAATTAGATATAATTGTTTTACGTGTCTATTCAATATATTGATGGAGATCCAGTTCAATATGTGTGTGTGTGTGTGTGTGTGTGTTGTGTGTGTGTGTAGATCAATTTTGAGTGATCATAGTAATTTTGGTGTTTGGTTGAGTTATTGAATGCGGATGGCCTCACCTAAAAAGATAGCATCTTCACGTGAACATCCCATATTTAAACAAGTGTGAACTTCATTATTCCACGACAGCTGTTTTCCCTTTTCTTTTTCTTTTTTTAAACCCTTTTAAATATCTATCCTTCATTACTCTTCCCTTCTCACTACACTTGTCCCTTTTTTCACCCTTCGCTACTAAATTATTACTCTATATAATTTACTAATTATACTCTATATAATTTATAAATTACACTCCCTCTCGTCTTAAAATAAGATCCGTATACATAACTTGTAAAATCTAAAAAATTGAGCAAGCTAATTATTTTTATGTACACAGTTTATATCACTTCTTAAGATAGACACTCCAATAATTTAAATTAAAACTTAATGTTTGTAGATAAAAATATCTCAATATATAAGGACATTATGGTGAAGATAAATGTACTATGAGAGGGGAAATAAAAACTTTCTATTTTTAAAACAAACCAAAATATTTAAAGACACCTAAGACTGATACAGAAGTAAATCTCTTCTTCTTTCTCTAATATTTCAATATCTGCTTCTAATTCATCATCTTACAATTCTCTATTCTTATTTGTTTCCTCTACTGATTCATCATTCAAATCTTCCATATTTCTAAAAAGCAGAATAACAGTACCTTTGAATCAACAATTTTCAAAAATAATGACAACAATTAATTCAAAAGATTAAAAATAAATTAATTTATATAGTCAAATGGCTCAAATGCCAAATAAAAAAACATAGGGGATGAAGAGACCAATTTACATAATTATGCACGTAGATATGAATATGATGCATACAAAATTTACAAAGTATACCGGGTTTACTTTAACTTTAACAAATTATCATTATTATATATACAAATTTTGGACAATTTTGTGTCAAACATGATGTTAATCCTGTCATTACAACCACACGTCCAACAATTATACTACTTCATGCGTATTAGTTTAATATTTTTAAGATTGAAAGGAAAGCAGGATCCAAATACATTCAGAATTAAGCAAACAATCCCCACAATGCAGTTATAGCTAGCTAAGTAATCTTCAATTAAATAAAAATAAAACAAAAAATCCAACGGATATCCCTTAAGCAAATTGAACAAGATACGTCAGCATCCATGATTACTTAATTATCTTGCAAAAAGTTTAGACTTTAGATCAATATAATGAACCCATTATTGAGGACATAGCATCGCTTGTCAATAAAAACTAATATATTTTTAGGGATATGTATTATCTCTTCCGCTCAAGTTGGCAAGTTAAGGTAGTGGTAAATTCTTCAGATCGATGGTATTTGTAAATCACTTAAAGGTAAAAAATGTCATAAAACTCTTTCTCACATTACTTTTAAATTTAACAACAGCTCAATTTAGCCTCATCATTGTAAAAATAAATTCAAAAAATGAAAAGTATGCTTGTACATTCAAAAAAATAATTTAAAATTGATATGACTAATAAATATGGCCAAAATAATATTTCCATCACTACATTATAAATAAGATGAGAGTAGTAAATATCAATTAGCCTCCATTTACATGTTTTGAATAGTAATCTTTATTAGAATAATAATCATAATAACTTAATGGTCACACACACATACATAAAAGAATGCCGATCTATTAGATAGAAAATTGAGTTGATTAAATAAATGGATTTCCCAAAGCTGGGGTAGTTGCCATGTTGATTGGACCATGTTGACATGATGCGCATGGTTGTGTTCATATTTGGGTTCAATAATTAATTAAGAGATATATATGACGGATGCGTCAATAATTAAGTGAAAATGACAATTCTTAAGAACACCATCACACGTCTGTTTCTCTCATCTTATTTTAAGCTCTAAAGGAGCAAATAATTGGAACCTAAGATTGCATCCTCGGCAAAACTACAAAACCCGGTTGATCAAAGCAGCCGCTAGCCCCAATATTGATTCCACCCACAAAATATCCTTCTTTCTATGCCTCTTCCTTTTTTTATTCAAAGTTTCTATGCCTCTTCCGTGGTGGGGAAAAAATCTAAAACCATTTTTTTTTTGAAAAACCTAATTATTTTTAATATAAACAAACTAAACTCGTTGAAATACTTAAAAAAAATACTCCAAATTCTAAGTTATAACCTGCAGTAATTACATAAATGTTAATTTTTTTTACTTGACAGTCTTACTTTTACAATCATTCGGTCAATGGTTTGCACTCGGATAATAATTTTTATTTTATTACAAATGATAATATTTTTTTAATTTATTCTTTGAAAATTATAAATTCTAATCTTTCAATATAATTTTTATCCCGCGTGCAGTATTTATATATATTGACCTTGGAATATGATATGTGTGTGTGTATGCATGGGTGTATTTGTGTGTCACACCACCAAAATTTAGCTTACAATACTCAATTCTCCGAAGTTATATATAAAATCATATTGGAAGTTGAGTAAGTAATTTAGACCACTCAATTATAGCATACTCTTATGTCACATGTAATTAGATTAATATAGTTAGTTTATAAGTAGAATAAATTGGGTTTGATGGGAAAAGATAACTATATACAATTTAAAGTTATTAATGATATTTTACATCATTAATTTCTCTAAAAAATCAAAATAATATTATAATAATAATAATAACATGATAAAGTAATACATAGAGATAACATGTAGACTCTTAAATTGTTATTTTTGTAAGCACTGTAACATTCAGCACAATGAAGTATTTTACAGGTATATTTTGTCTCTTAAGTATTGTTGTGGTATTTGACACTCTAGGGTATTTCAAGGTTTATCCATGCTCTTAAATTATTTTTGTAATGCATCAAATACCATGAAGTATCATTTTTCATGTGAGTACCTCAAGATTCTTCAAATTGTTTTCAGTTCATCTAACGTCATGGCATAAAAAATATTTTAAGGTGATGAACACCTCTAAAAGACATATTATTGTGATGGATGCATTTGAAAAAATGCGTCAAGGTATCCGATTTACCTTATAATTTTAACTAATTTCATTCATTTTTTTCTGATGGGAAAACAATATAATGATAAATTACAGAGATTCTAGCGTTTGTATGTTTTATAATCCAGGAGAAAAATCCAAATGTTGAATTCAATAAATTATTTTTTGTGTGTCCAACCAATTATTATCATATACTACTTAATCATTAACTTGTGTAGATTAAAAATAAAATACATAGGTAATGTCCCTACAAATATTTCAATGTGAACAAATTTAAAGAGAAACCATAACAAACAACTAATTAATATATTAGGATCTAGGTAGAGCATGGATGTGCATAAACCGGACTTTAAATAGTGGCTTACAGGCTAACCTACAATAAACCTACTTTAACTTATTTAGTAAATAAGTTAGATTCATATATTTAAACCTATTGTTATGCCTTTTAGCTAAATAGGCCAAACCTTTTTTTTGGTAAGGTCTGGCCTATTTAATTATTTTTTAATTTATATCATGATATATGATACTCCCTCCGGTCCTTAGCAAAAATACGCTTCTTAAGAAAACATGTGAATGTTAGTTGGGTGTTTGGAGTTAATGTTTCTTTTTCAATATTGCTCATATTTATTGTGATACTTTTAAGAGAGAGAAATACATAAGCATTAATAAATATGAAAGAGAATTAGGGGGCAAAGTTGAAAAAAAAAACACATTAAATGAGGAGAGAATGTGAGATGAGCTCTTATATTAGGGACTAAAACCATTCAAATTTTGGGCTCTTATATTAGGGACCGGAGGGAGTATAAAATAAATAAATATATTATAGCACTATGAACTTATTTTACCTATAATCTTAACATTTCATTATTTGAATACAAACGTCAATATTTTTTCTCATTTTTTGTTCACCTATTTGGTCTATTTTAAATACTTAAGATGCATTGCTAATTCACTATTCTTCTCTAAGTCATATAATTTCTCAAGTATAATAATTGTCATGACCATATATAAAATCCTTTTGAGAAATTCAAATGTGTTTAATATAGTGAAAGAATAATATATGAAATTAGAGATATAAACTTGCATTATAAATCTTTTTATAAACTCTACATTTTAAGTAAACTTTAAAATAGACTTTCAGGCTTTGTTAGGCCTTTTGAAGACTCAAGCTCCAGCAGCATAAAAAAAGCTCACATATAGGCTTAAGCTCAGGCCTAAACTCTATATTTTTAAACAGCTTAGGCCTATTTAGTTAAAGACTACAAAAGTCTATAGCACATTTCCATCCTTAAGGTGGGTACCTTTTTAATCCATAAAAAAACAAAGGGGAAAATTATTTTGAGGCGCCAATGAAGAGATTTGATTATTGAAAAGTCCTAATGACAACTCATTACAAAACACCTAGTGAATCACCCCGCAGAATTAGCCATAGAATATGTCGAAAAATAGGCCGTTGCTAAAATATTAGCCACAAAATCCCTTATTTAACCACAACATTTAATTTTGTCTTTTCCGACGAAATTCCATCGCCGAATTTTGTGGCTAATTCACTATTTTTTTAGTCGTACTAAGGTATAAACCTATTGTATTTTTTTACACTGAAACTCATATATTACATGGTTTTCATATGTTATTAGATTCTGGGGATAATTAAATCTCTTCATTTAAAAATAAATTCTTAGAGGCAAATTTAGATTCATATGAGTAATGCCCATATTAAACTTATATCAAGTTTCATATTACACTACAAAAAAAACGCTACTTTCCGGCGCATGCGTTCCGGCGCTTTCTAGAAAATCGCCGAAAACATCATACTTTCCGGCGTTTTATAAAAGTGCCCATGGAAAACGCCGCCAATTTTGGCGCGCTTTTCCCGCCTTTATTTATGGCGTTTACATACCGGCGTTTGGGGAGGCAAAAACGCTGGTATGTATATTTTAATATTTTTTTAAGAGGCGTGGCTTTTTTTTTTTTTAAATTTAGCATAAATGCATATCGGCGTTTTGGGTTTGCGCCGATATGCATTTTATCTTTTTTTAAAAAAATCATAAATGCACATCGGCGTTTTCGCAAAACGCCGCTGTGCGTTTTTCATTTAATGACATTAAATGAATACACACATCGGCATTTAAGGAAACGCCGATGTGCATTAAAATATTATTATTCTTCGACACTTCATTTAAAACGCCGCTAATCACCCCCAAAAACGCCGGAATGTTTGTGTCCATATATACCTCCGACGGATTGCATTTGGGCGTTTCTAAAAAGCGACAGAGGGCCCCACCGAATCTCTGTCTGCCAGTTCCGGTTTATATATTGTGTTTCTCCTATACATATGTCTCGGCGTAGTGGTAAAGAGCCCATAGACGAGGAAGAGCAGCAGCGACTGCGCAACGAGGAAGAAGCCAGGCGTATAGAAGCTCTGCGGAAAGAGAAAGAGTAGGAACCTATTCCCCAATCGGTGTTGCAGTACGTCAGTCCCCCTCTGATCACCGTACCGTGGAGTCCTTTCGGCTTTGGTGGGGACCCAGGAGTGACGCAGGACGAGCTCTGGGAAGACTTGGGGAGTGACGTCAATATCAGCTACGAGGAAATGAACCAGTTTTTGAATGAGGAGGAGAGGCAGGAGTGGGAGGAGAGGCAGGAGAGACAGGAGAGGGAGAGGCAGGAGAGGGAGGAGAGGCAGGAGAGGGAGGAGAGGCAGGAGAGGGATGGGAGCTCGAGCTCCAGTAGCGACGGTGACGGTGGTGGTGGTGGTGGCGGCGGCGGCGGCGGCGAGGAGGACGATGATATGCCTGTGCCGCAGGTTCTTATTAAACTCAAGAGAGGGAGGAGATCCACTTCTGGGAGTGGATTTGTGGTAAACGTCAGAGGTATGTAATTAATTTGATATATTGATTTAATGCATGTAGTAATTAATATATTTATATCAATTATCTGAAATGTGTTTTTCCTTACAGATTCCAATGGCGTTGTCACCACCAAGAGGCTGGACCAGAAGCAGGTGCATTCGCTTCCGGCGAATGAGAGGGTTGAGCTGCCATATTTCGAGGAGACTGGGCAGCCAACCAAGGATGCCGGCGTCCTATATCACCGCTACTGCCGCCTGCTCGGTAAGGATTTCCGGCGCTTCCCAATCGACCCGTTCGACTGGAGGAAAGTTTCGAGGTCGCGGAAAGAAGAGGCCTGGGATATTATGAAGGTAATTTGAATTTCCAAATTTTATAATTACGTGAAATAATATATTTATTTAGTGTTACTGTTATTAATTGTCAAAATTTCCTATTGCAGAGGAAGTGGTGGATCCCCGACAGCGGGAAGCTAAAGAAATTCACGATATCTATGATCGGGGATTCTTGGAAGGACGAGAGACTCAAGCTGTACAAAGATAGGGCCGAGGGGGGGGCGAGGTCTAGGGATGAGGTGGAGAATATGGTGCCCGACGGAGTCGACCCTGAACAGTGGAGGCGGTACATCGGCTGGAGGATGTCCGACCTGGGTCAGGCGAGGTCAGAGCGGGGCAAGAAGGCGCGGGCACAGCAACAGGTTGCCCACACGACTGGGAGCAGACCCATGATTGTCAGCTATGACGAGATGGTAATATTAATATCTACTAGTCTTTGATTTTTAATTATTAATTATATATTATAACGATTATTTTTTGACGTTTCAAATATTTCAGTTGCAGGAGGCCAAGAAAAAGGGCGTCAAGAAGGGCGTCTACCGCGACTATATCGTTCAAGTGCGCAGCCGGAAGGATGGGAAACCTGTTTCCCAGAAGGCTGCCGAGCATATCAAGAAAGTCGCGAAGGCACAGGCGAGCGTGGAAGCCAGGGCGACCCCCGATTCTCAAGAGGGGGAGAGCGTGAGCCCGAGTCCCTTTGCCGAGGTCGCTGCTATCCACGCGGAGATTGGGACTCCGGATCCTGCCGGACGCGTGCCAGGTCTTGGCTTTGGAGCCAGACCCACTCAGCTCTTCACTTCTTCCGGAAGTCGCGGGACCCAGGGCTACTCACCTGCATCCTCTGGGGCGACTCAACATGCGCGGCAGCAAGAGGACAAGCTGCGGGCGCGCGAGCTGGAGGTCGCAGAGCGTGAAGCCCGGGTGAAGGCAGATGAGGATAGGCTGGCCCGCGAGTATGAAGCCCGGCGGCAGGCGCATGAGCAAGAGGTCGCTAACTGGCGCGCGGAGTTTAAGCGCCAACAAGAGGAGTTCTTTAGGGCGCAGGAGCAGAGGTGGGAGGAACGTGGTCAAGCCTCCTCATCACGTGTTCGTCGCCGACGCCGACGCTCTGCAGAGGATGAGGATGAGGATGAGGATCGTGTAGATTAGTTTTTTTTATTTGTTTGGACTTTGTTTATTGTACTTTTGTTTTGTACTTTTATTTTAATCATTGTACGTTTTTATATTTTTGTAAATACAATTTTATTATTGCCAACCGTTTTATATGTAATTATATTGAACACAATATTTAATTACTTAATATTTATATATTACTAACTAAATATTACAAGAAAATTGAACTAAATACGATAAAAACTGGGAATATTTATTTATATATACATACATTCGCTTCATTCCTTACAAACAACAAAACAACAAAACAATCGTTTCATTCATCATCACCATCTTCACGGTCTCTAACAGAAGGTACTGGTTCATCTCCTTCGGGCATTAAGTAGTCGGAATTATTAGGAGCAACCAGTTGAACAGTTTTAGTTGTCGCGTCTAAATTCTCGTCCCCCATATCGTATACATCGCGAGGTTTTACCTGAATCACCATGTGCCAATCTTTGTTTTTAGGATCAGGAACATAATAAACCTGCTGCGCTTCGTCAGCAATGATGTATGGCTCGTCGTCAGGTAATGCCCCTGTGTGGAAGAGTCTCGAGAAATTCACGGAGGTAATACCGAGAACGTCAACTTTCTTGCCTCTTTTTCCCCTAGTGTCTGCCCAATCGCACTTGAATAGCGGAACGGGAAATGCACCGTTGTAGTTGAGCACAAGTATATCAACAAGTTTCCCATAATATTGAACCTCCCCTAAACGCGCTTGAGGATCGTCTCTACTAACATAACTCCTTGTTCCAAATGAACCAAACACACCCGAGTTTTGCGTTAGACGAGAGCCATCGCGCGCAACAGTGCGGAAGTGAAAGCCGTTGACATTGTAGGCAGAGTATCTCTGCGCATACTCAAAAGGCCCATGTGCTAGATTCACTAGTGATGGTGGCGGATTTAGTTCGTTGCGTATTCTTTTCGTGAACCAATCAGCGAAGCCCCGGTGGACCATTGTATCAATCACAGCTGCAGTGATCCCCGAGCGTCCTCGATTCTCCCACTTGACATATCTCCGATAATCCCTAAAAACACAAATTATAGGTAAATATATATTTAATTAGAATGTAATGTAATAAATATAAACGCACTCGCGATAGGAGTCCACGACAGTGCAGCGTGTAAGGACATGTCTGTGTGCTTGCAACATCTCGGCGGGACTCAGCTGGTGGAAGTGCGCTGCTCCTACTGGCTTTCCAATGGGGGGAAACAACGTGTCAGAGATGGGATTGACATAGTTCGAGTTATCTTCAACTCGGGGTATTCGCTCATTACGAATGTTCTGACCATAATATCTTTCAACAAATGCAACTACCTCGTCCCCCACGTAACACTCAGCAATGCAGCCCTCTGACGCGGCTCTATTCCTAACGAACGACTTCATTTTCCCCAGGTACCTTTCTATGGGATACATCCAACGGTAGTGCACCGGCCCACCCATCTTTGCTTCTTCAACAAGGTGGACAATGAGATGAACCTGTGAGGTGAAAAATGATGGAGGAAATATCATCTCCATGCGACATAGCATCAGAACAACTCTACTCTGCAGGTCGTCTAGCTCTTGCCTATCCAACACCTTTGCGCACAACTGCCTAAGTATAAAACTGAGTTCGGCCAAAACCATAGAAACATCTTCGGGAAGGGTGTATTTTACAGCTAGAGGAAGGAATTGCTGTAGCAAAACATGATAGTCATGACTTTTCAACCCAGAAATCTTTGGCTTTCTCGAAGATAGGTCAACGCAACGCGAGATATTACTTGCATATCCGTCAGGAACCTTGATACCTTTTAACGTGGTCAGGAACACTTCCTTATTCTTTTTTGTCAAAGCAAACCGAGCCGAGGCAAACTTATCGTTCACGTCAGGCCAGGCATCTTGACGTATTCCCATGGCTTTTAGATCTTTCCTCGCTCCAAGATGATCCTTTAACTTTCCTGGCTCATTCAGAATGGTGTATAAGACATTCTCCCCGACGTTCTTTTCAATGTGCATGACGTCCAAACAGTGTCGCATTAAGTTGTGCTTCCAGTATGGCAGACAAAAAAATATGCTTCTCTTTTTCCATTGAGGTGCTGGGCCAGTTCTACGGGCCACCGGCGGCGGCCTCCGCCGAGCCTGCCTGCCACCGCGGCTTGAGATAGGGACCTCTTCATCCGGCAGCGGCGGGTCCTTGCCAAATTCACATTGCACATCACAGATCTGGTCAAAGATCTCAAACCCAGACACCCGTCGAGGGGGATCTCTGCGTTCTCGTGTACCGTCGAATTTGCTCTTCTGCCGCCTGAATTGGTGATCAAGTGGAAGGAACCGTCGATGACCCATGAAACACGACTTCCTGCTGTGCGGCAATCTACGGGGCTCTTGGTCGAGGTTGCAGAACGGACATGCCATCGCTGTATAAGTATTCCAGCCGGATAACATGCCGAGTCCGGGAAAATCACTCACAGTCCACATCACAGCGGCGCGCAATCTGAACAACATCTTAGATTCGGCTTCAAACGTCTTGACCCCATCGCTCCATAACTCATTGAGCTCCTGTAACAGCGGTTGAAGGTACACATCGATATCGTTTCCAGGTGATGTAGGCCCTGGAACAATTGTCGATAGAATGAAGGAGATCGATTTCATGCACAACCACGGGGGAAGGTTATATGGTATCAACACAACTGGCCAAACGCTGTAAAGTTGGTTGAAGGAGCCGAATGGGTTAAAACCATCAGAAGCGAGCCCTAGCCTGACATTTCTTGGGTCCGAGGCAAAATCGGGGAATTCGCCGTCAAAAGCTTTCCATGCATCACCGTCTCGAGGATGCCTCATCTTGCCATCTGGGTTAGCTTCTGTCGCGTGCCACCGCATTTGCTCAGCCATCTTCGGGGACATGAATAGTCTTTGGAGCCTTGGACGGAGTGGAAAATATCTCATGCTCTTAGCTGCTCGTCGTCTCTTCTTCTTATTATTATGCCCCTCACCCTCCACCTTGTATCGGTCAGTGCCACATCGTCTGCATTTATCTAACGCAGCGTCAGAGCCCCAAAACAACATACAATCATACAGGTATGCATCGATTTTTATGTACCCTAACCCCATCTTTGAGATTGTTTTCTTCGCTTCGTAGAATGATGACGGTAGCTCGGCTCCAATATTGTAGAAGGCGTCTGACAGCAGCTCAATCACGTCTGACATAGTCGCATCGGAGGCGCCACATTTACACTTTATACTATACAGTTTGGTCAGAAATGACAGTTTAGAGTATCTTTCATTCCCTGCCCAAACACATGTATATATATTTTGTCATGCCACGTACATATATAATATATGTATTTCATCGCATATATATTAATTATAATTATTCAGTCGCTTAAACAGTTAGAATGGTTAATGCATTATTTATACCTGGGTACAGCGGTTTGTCACCTTCCGTCATGAGCTCAAAGAAATCTCTAACCACCTCAAGGCGTAAGTAGTCAGCGACTGGTCCATCGACCACTGCATCCCCGCCATCTCCTGCTTCATGCTGCCCAAATGCTTCCATCACAGTGTTATTACCCGGATTATTTGCATGTTCGCCACCGTCGGCTTCATCGTCACTGCTTTCGACTTGCATACCAATGTGAGAACTCGAACCGACTTCTAGATCACCGGCGTTGTCGTGTAGTTCGCCCTCTCCATGAAACGCCCAATTGAGGTAATACCTGGGAAACTGCTTATCCATACAATGGGCAAATACCTCCTCTCGAGTCTTCCATTTGTCGAACTTACACTTTTCACACGGACACCGTATCTTACCCCGAACATCACTACCATGCAAGAAAGCAAACTCCAAAAACTGATTCAACCCCGCCATGTATTGCGGTGACGATCTAGGTAAAGAGATCCACGATTTATCCACCATTATATTATTGATATAGGTGTTTCACAACAAAACGACAGAAAATATGAAATAAGAAGGGAGAGATTTGAGAAAGATTACCATGTCTCACATATTCTACATATATGCATATTTATAGCCACTGCCCCTAACCTTTACGCGTTTACCAAAGCCAACACTGCCCAGAAAGTTTTTTGTTAGATGTTTAGGCTTACCGGCGTTTTGGGAATTCCCTCTAATTAAAGTAATAATAAAATATCGCATATCGGCGTGTCCATGAAACGCCGGTGTGCAATATTATATAAGTTAATATACATATCGGCGTTTCTCGAAACGCCGCTATGTACAATTATTGTTTTTTATGCATATCGGCGTTTCAGAAAACGCCGATAAGCATAAAAATAATAAAATCACCTACCGGCGTTTCGTCGGTTGCGCCGGTATGCATTATTTTATTATACTTACCGGCGAGTGGCTCCAAAACGCCGGTATGTTCCCATACTCCTATAAATAGCGGTACTCCCCCCCCACTTTGTCTTCCCACTCGTTCTGCCTTCTCACCAATTCTTTCTTCTTCATCGTTTCTTCCTTGGTTTCTTGTTATTCTTTTTTTCTTTGTTTATATTTTTTTTTTTGCTTCAGTCCAGTGATTTAATTATTCATTGTAATACAGTTTATTTCATATTCAATATAATACAATTTTGATCTATGGTTATTCTCTCTGTTTACTTTATTTATCAATCATTTAGAAGCTCTAAATTATCATTCTTGTGATTTTCTGTTAATGTGTGATAATATTAAATTTGTTTTAATCATATTATTTTTTTCTCTGCATAACAATATTTTTTATTTATTATCTATCCATAATATTAAATTTCCGTCCCAATTTGATTTCAAATTGGGGCGCTTTTTTTTTAATCAATTAAATTTGCTTTCCGGTGTTTTACCACACGCCGGTAAGATAATAAAATATAATAAAACACACCGGCGTTGGGCGTAAACGCCGGTGTGTGTTATTATATTTTATTATCGCATTCCGGCGTTTATGCTCAACGCCGGTATGCTTTTGCCTTTACGAATAACATACCGGCGTTGGCTACCGTGTGGTGCAAACGCCGGTAAGCGTTAATATTATATTATTTTTGCACACCGGCGCTTATCACAAACGCCGGTGTGCGTGAATATTATATTAATATATGGAACCTGCTTTGCGGCGTTTTTAGGCTCTCTACGGAGTGTTAGGAAACGCCGAAAAATAACTTTTCCACATTAAATCATCGGCGAATGTGAAAAACGCCGTAGAGCTGTTTCGCCGGTAAAAAACGCCGAAACGTAGGGTTTTAAAACGCCGATAAAGACCTCTTTTTTTGTAGTGTTAACATTAAGTTAACTTCTCCAATATTCATATACAGACATATGTCATATTTATTTCATATGGATCTATAATTAGACGATGATATTCAAAAAAATAAAATACACTTCCATGCGTATAGATTGGAGAAATTGACAAAAAATGACTTATAAGAAAAATGAACGAAGAAAAGTTTTCCTTATATTCATATACGCATACTTGCCAAAAATATTTCTATATACACACATACTAACGAATATTGTATTACAGATTAAGAAAAGCAATTATTGTGCTGTAGAATACAACTAAGCAGAGACCCCTTATATTTGTGAAAACAAGAGGTTTGTGGTACATAGCCACAGTGCAAGCTAAGCTGCCCTTTGGCACTGTCTCTTGAAAGCTCCCTTTCCATCTTTCCCACAATAATTCCAGCCACCTGGGTTGGCTCTGATCGTGACATCTTCGTTTTTATAGTCGTGTGACTATTTTTTAACAATATTTTATAGTTATGTGCCTATTATTGGAGCTATTGAGCCACCAATGGGGGAGTTTAGGCATTTAATTAAAAAAGAGAGATTGAAAAAAAGGGTTTGGCTTTCAGTAGGTAAAATTTGGTCGACTGAGAAAGCTACAGCAACGAACAGTGTACGCTTTAAGCTGTGATCTGATGGAAAACATGTTGCTCTTTTTAATTTCAGTCACAGAAAAATGTCGTAACCTCGATCATATTTTACATTTCAACTTTTGTTTTTAGCGTCTGGAAACTTCTTATATTTCAATGTGCAAACATCACGCAATTTGGTCATTGTTAATAAGGGATCTAGTGTCATTCTCGTCCACTTTCTGGTGCAGTATTTAGACGAGACCACCCACTCATGGAGAAGCTTTTCTTTCTTTACAAATTGTTTAATATGCGCAGCTGAACTATTTTCAATTAACCTTCAAAATTAAGCATATTATGAAGTAATTGTTTTTTATAATGATACGAAGCTTAACAAATCATTTGGAACTTGAATAAAAATTATTAGATGAAGAAATGATTTCTGATATGATTTTTGACGGAATTGACTTTCTTACTAGTCATGAGTAGTTTTTTTTTGAAGTTAAATCAACTTTCAGCAACTTCTAACTTTACTTTTTATTTTTAATTTTAGAATTGACTTTCTAACATATCATCGAAACAAGTTTAATTATATCAAGTTTGCCTTTTCCATAAAAATTTATTTAAATATAAATCACATTAAACTAATGAACGTTTTGTTTAACTTCAACTTAAAGAAACAATTTGAGATAAAAATCTCACTTTTGATGATGATAATTCTTTTTTTTATTACATTTGATGATGATAATTCTAACAGGCCCTATTTATTAATTTTTCAAATAATGGGAATATTACTTTCACCTACCTCACACGGCTTTGCTGATTTTTAAATGGGCAGACAGAGAAAATTGCCCTGTTTTTCTCTGTATAAATAGGATATGCAATAGTGAGCCAAAAAAGGATATGCAATAGTAGTATAGTACGGAGGTAATAATAGGGCGAGCGAGGGCTCTTTCCAAATTAAATAGTTCAAAAGATTAATTCGGTAGATAGATTATTATTTTATTTCATACTAACTCCTAGAGTGAAGATAACAAAAAGTTATATGTAGTTCATGTCCACCTAATTTTAAGTAAATATGATGGATCCTTCCTCACGCAGAGAATTTTTTTTTTTTAAAATAACAGGGCTTTCGAGCTAGTATCAACCAATAGATCAATTTTGTGGAATTTTTGAAAATTATATTTGAAAAATGAGTAGCTTTTTATTGGTTTAAATTTGGAAAGTTAAAATTTATTGACTCTAGATATATATGAGGAGGATGAAAAAGTAAATATTTGCCGGGATGGATATTGGGTAGGCCGTAAGAAGATATATTGGAGTATGTTTGGATGTATGGAATTGACATATGGAATTAGCAAATGAAATTGATTTTGGTAAATTTCATATTTGCCGGGCCCATAAGTTCTCTCTCTCCATCTCATACTTTTTCTGGATCCCACAAACTTTATTTCTCATCATTACCTAATTTACCTTTACTTTCTATCTTTACCCCATTACACTCAATTCCATTTCCATTTTCATTATACACTTTCCGTCCAACCAAACGGGCCCTTGGTAGAAGAAAGGCCAATCATAGAGAGAACAAGGACAAGCAATGATAAGAGCGAAAGGAACATTGATGTATAAAATTATAAATAAAAAAGTAAGTTTGTTTTATTATAATTTTGAAAAGTTATAGTAATAATATGGAATCATTTCAGATTGACGTAGATAGCACTTTGAACCGTTCTCATAGCTAGCTTGCGATTGCCCCAGCCAACCTAATCTAAAGTGACATTTTTTTACTTTTATTATCGTCTCCCTCTTCTTCTCTCCTTCTTCATCATTATCTAGCTGCTTCTCAGAACAACCTTTCCTTTAATCCATGCCTCACACGTGCCACAACTTTCATTAATTAATTATGGCCCCTCTTATTATCGTTATTATTCTACTTAATTAACTGTACTATGTTTATTACCCTTCCACTCTTTCATATGGTAAGCCAGATCTCATGTCCATGTATGGTTCATAATTGATTTTACAAAAGTCTAAATTTTCAAAAGAAGATTATATTAATGGATATAAAATATTTAAGGGTTAAAGTGCAAAAATGCCCATATAATTGTCACGAAGGTGCAAAAATACTTATTTAATTTTTTTTTGGAGTAAAACTACCCATGAAATTTCAAAAGTGGGGCAAAAATGTTCATCATATCAAATAATGTAACTTTCGTTTGTTATTTTAGGGTTAAAGTGAAAAAATATCTATGTAATTGTCACGAATGTGCAAAAATACCCATATAAAATTTTTTTAGAACAAAACTATCCATTGAATTTTAAAAGGCAAAAGTGTTCATCCCGTTAAATAATGTAACTTCCGTTTGTCATATATTGGTCCCATTCTCATTCCTTTTTTTCTCACCCATCAAATCGTCTCAATTCTCCAGTCCTTCATCTCCAACTTCCCACGTTCTCAACACCATTTCTTGGTGTTGTCGCTTGACCATCACAAAATGGATTCTTATAATACTTCTTGTAATTCTCGTATGCCGTCATCTCATCCAGCACCTTTCTCATATCATAACATAGCTCCAAGTTCAAATTTGTTGTTGGTGATGTGTGCCTCCTTTTGCCTTTTTCTTTTTGGTCCCCCTCTCCCTCCATGCATGGGCTTTGATCCAATCAATCCAATGATTATTCAACAGTTCTACAAATAAAAATACCATAGAAAAAAACTTATCAAATGCACTAGAAATTAATTGTTTCTAAAATAGAAATTATGGGAATTAATCCTATCTTTATGTTAATCTCACCTAAGGATAGATCTAATATATTAATTAAGCAGAATTGAACAAAATTGCATATCTATCGCATTAATTACCTCAAATTTAGCATATAAAAACTATACAAATTTTGCTATTGTCATTTGTGTAATCAACTTGAGAGTAGAGGGATTAATAAGCATATTTCGGTATTAATCCATTTAACCCAAGCCTAACCTAGAAGGATATCCCTATAGGGATCTTTTGATTAACCAAAGAATTATTTGAAACCCTAATTGAAGCAATAATTTTCTGGTTCCAAACACAAAGGATTAATCATCTCAATCAAATCCAAATATTTCTTTTAACCCAATTAATTATTTCTTGATCATAATCATAATTTCCACATCATTTTCTATTAAAAATCAATCAATTATGATTTTTTCCCGCTTTAAACACTTTATTTGCATTTAGTTACTAGTTCATTCATTTGCGTTAGACTCCTCACGGGCAGCTTTCGCTAATCCATTTGGTTAAATCCTTGAAGGAGATACCTAAGGCTGCACTGCATTAATTGACTTATTAAAATCTAAATAAAGTCACGGTGTTCATTAGATATATTTATTTTTTTACTGTGAATACTGAGTACTAAATTAATGGTCGAGAAAATATAACTGGATGAAGTGATAAATGAATGGATGAATTATATTCAACGAATGTTTCCATAACATAGCAATAATTCATTGTCACATATTTCAATTCCATTGTGCTGAACTAAATAATTTGTACCCTTCGTTGCGAGTTAATCAGTCAATTCGATGCTTTGGTTATTAATAGAATTTAAAATAAAAGAATAAGAGGAATGAAGAATGAAAAAGAGCAAGATCTATAGGAAAAAAAATATTAGACCATCTCACCTTGGACGGCACAACTAGTTGATCAAAATTTTAGGGAATACAAATAATATTATCTAGGACATTGCCTCGTGACGAGAGCAACTTTATAGTGTTAATCGATCCGTTGTATATATTTGCCGTCAAACTCGTCATAATTTAGTTATTACTAGCCATTTCTAAAAAGGTATGTGTATGGAAGATCTTTCCATTAGCCACTCCCATTTACTCTTATTTATTGATATATAGTTGTGGAAATGTCATTGACTTTTGATGACTCCCCATATTTAGTGGTTTTTAGGAAATATTTTGTTGTATTTGGGTAGTCATGAATTAAATAATTAAGTGATTTTGATGTGAATTGGAAAGAAAGTAATTTGAGAGTATATGAGTGATTCTTTTGGAAAATATGAAATTTAATTGAAATAGGAAACTTAATATATTAAAAGAAATATTTTGATGAGAAGTTTCCTATTAATGAGATTATGTGATTGAGTCATTGTGATTATTTCCTATTTCTTTCTCTTCATGAATGCATATTTAATGAAAAAGGAAATAAAGAGAAAGGGACATACAAGAAAAGGAAAGAAAAGAAACTTAACACGCAAGGCAAAAGCAATATGGTGTTGGACTATTTTATTATAAATATACACATGCAATTGAGGAGAAGGGAGGCTGGATATAATTCTTTCAACTACTAAGGCCTAGAGACATTCACGAGGAGAAAGAGAAAAGGGATTAAGCTGCAGTTTTTGGTTTGTTCTTGAGCAAATATATATACATCATACTATTCATCGAGGAAAAGGACGAAAAGGAGGAAGTGGCTGGAGCTGTTTGATAATCATTCATCAACACACACGCGCGCAGGAGGAGATCAACGCACAAAGAGATGCAAAAGAGGAGTGGCGGCACTATACTTCAATCTTGTATTGTTTAGTTTAGTTATTACTCCTTCCTCTTGAACATTAAATTTGCCTTTGGATTTTAAGTCAATTGTTATGATGATTCAAACTATCTGTGGTTAGTTTTCTTTTACAATTTAGAGTACTATGAACTTGTTTGTAACTTAGTATTTTATTTCCCACTACTTAGTTATAGTTAATTTAATTTAGTTTATTTAATCTTGCTTTTAGTGATTAACTTGTTTAGTGCTTGATCACCATTAGACATGTTTAGGGAATTTAGAATTGGATTCGGAAGAGGGAATTTTAAATAGGCCATGGGATTAAATAGTGTAGGATTGGATTTTAATCTGATTTGCGACTAGGATAGGAATATACCTAGAAGCCCTACATAGTCACATTAGAGCGGTACCGAGATAAATTAGCCTAGTAAATTAGTGCAAGACATTGTGTAATTAAGCTAGGCAAGGATGTAAGAAGACTGGAAGGCATTTATAAACACTAGTACTCTAGATTAGCTAGTTGAATTAATTCATAATTAATTTAGTGGGGAATAAAATCTAAGAAGCAGATAAGGGATTAGTGGCTCTAGATTGTTCTTTTGACTCGTGAATTTCTTTTGTGTGAATATTTGTTTTATTTTATTTTCTTAGATGTTAGGTAATTAAATTGAATTTCTTGTATTTACTCAACTTGAATGAAAATAGGAGATCTAATGCCTAGTTATTAATTGTCTGAGTCTCTGTGGGATCGACCTTGATTTGCCACTTTATTAAAATACGATCCGTACACTTGGGGAATTTTTATCAAAATTTTGCTAGCATCAAGTTTTTGGCGCCGTTGCCGGGGACTCAAGGCAATTAGTAATTAGAATTAGAAATTCTTTAGTAGTTTTAGCTTGAGTTTTTTTTTTCTTTTAGAGAAAATAGAAAGATGGACTTTCTGGACCCTAATTATTATAAATGGTATCAATGTTATCACTGTGGAAATAATCATGTACCAGGAAATTGTCCATTTTTGCCTACCATAAATTATATAGGAGATGATTTCACTAGGCAACAAACTTATGTTGATAATTTTTCTAGGCCTAGTTGGAATTTTGAGCAAGATGAGTGTTGGAACCCACATGTAGATTCTTATTCACATGCATTAAACCCACCCTTCATGTCTTATTCACGTGTTCAAGAAAACATTGATTATGAGAACACTTATTTAGAAGAAAGACTTGATAGATTAGAAAGATTAGCCGATACATGTTTGACAATGCTAGAGGAGAGTTTGAAAATGCAAGAGAATTATATACTAAATTTGAATCTAGCGTACAAAATATTGTAGTACAGGTGAGTCAAATGTGCAAAGACCTTGAAGAAGTGAAACAAAATCCCTCTTTAAATCATAGTTCCCCCTTGTTATCTAATGAGATTGAATATGAGGAAGTTGAGGATAGGGATGAACAGGAAGTTAAAGAAGATTTAGAGATTGTCTTAGAGTCTGAAACTGATATAGAAGAAAGTGATGGGTGTCTAATTGATCTTCAAAGTATGAATTCAAATGCTTGTTATTCTGATATACATGTTGATGTGAGTGTTCCTATATCTACTTTGGATTATTCTCCTATTACTGTTGTGACTCTTACTGATGAGAGTCAAATTGATTTTATTGGATGCTCATTATTTTTAGAAAGACATACATCTAATTGTTTGTATGAACATATTTTAATTCCTTTGAAATCAGTGATTGCTTGTTCTTTGAAATTGTCTATGATTGAAAAGGCACAAGTAATTGGTTTGATTGATCACTTATACTGTTTGAAAAGGAATGAAGATGATGTGATTATGGTTTTTGATACTTATGACTAAGATTTGTTTGGAAAGTCTGGCTGAAGACTTTAAACTTAGCGCTTCTTGGGAGGCAACCGAAGGTTTTGGTATTTGATGTTTTGTTTTTGAGTTTGTAGGATTTTTTTTTTCTTTTGACCCCAAAGGATGCTTCAACTTGATCTTGATGGACTAGGAGCTAAGAGTGGAAATCGAGAAGAGGAAGGGGAGTATTCTTCTAACTATTCTTCTAAAATAATTTGACTGAGAATTATTTTGGTAATGAGTGATGGTGCTTGTTGATATGTGCTTGTGTGATGATTAGTCTTGACTCTGTTGCCTCTTGATTGAATTGCATGACTGATATGGAACTTGAAATAACTTTATCATTCCTACATTTGCTATGGATATTTTTGTAATTCCACTACTTATGTTACTTGTTCACATTGGGGACAATGTGACATCTAAGTGTGGGGGTATAAGGGTATCATTGTTCTTTAAAGATTGTCCTCAAGCTTTCATTTTGTAAAAGTTTCTTGAAAAAAAATTTTATTTGGACTTGAAACAATTGGATTTGATTAGACTTTGATTTCATCTTATTTGAATGTAAGTGAAAAGGCAAGCTATTTGATTTAGATAAATTACTCTAGTATGTCAAAAAGCCTTGTGAGGAATTTGAGCCTTAATATTATTCATTCATGAGTGAGTACATCTATTGTAATTTCCCCTCTAGAACTTGTCTTGAATCTCTTTTGACGCTCAAATCTCTTGCATGCACAAAAATTATTAAGGCCTTCGTTTCATAGCCAGTTCAGCCAAATAGTCATCCTTTTTACATTATTTCCATTGCTTAACCCCTTTGAGTCTGCTTCTCTTTTAAAAAGAAAGATTGCATATTTTAGCCTTTGAATTCTTTCGATGCAATTTTTCATCTCTTATCTATTTCTTCCATTTACGCTTTGAAAAGTGTTATACTATATTCATATGGAAAGGGGTGAAGGAATTAGAAAAGGAAAAGGGGACATATAAGCGTTGAAGAAAGGAGAAAAAAAGAAATAGAAAAGTGAAAAAAAAATAGAATAAAGGTGAGAAAAAAATGAAGGTGAAAAAGGAAAAGAAAAAAAATCACACAAAGTATGAAAAAAAAAGAAGAAAGAAAAGAAAAAAAAGAAAGAAGAAGATGAAAATCGAAAGAATTGAAGAATTGTGGAGTTCAAAAGAGTCAACCCCTATGTGCTTATCAAGTTATGTGATTCCTTCATTCCTTACTCTAATTGAAATGATTTAGCACTTTTCAAATATACCTCCATCTCATTTTCATTTCATTATCCTACCTTTTTCATTACAACCCTTAAAAGTCCTTTTGATTTGTGTGTGCATTGAGATATAAGAGTGGATATCGAGATGATAAACAAGCCTATGGTAGCTGGATTACATAGATGGAATTGAGTGAAACACAACCCCTATATACTTTGAGAGCAGAGTGTAAACACTTTGACCGGTGAGGGACATGCTTTTGTGATTTATCTCTATCAAATTGATTGTCTTATTGCTTGCATTTGGGGATGGTGAGAGAGATTTTTAAGAGGATTTAATTGTTGAGAGTTTGAATTGATTTCAACTTTGTGATGATAAAATCTTGATTTCATTTTTTGTGCTAATGTGTTAACAATTTGAAATCTTGAGGACAAGATTTAATGCAAGTGTGGGGGTGTGATGACTCCCCATATTTAGTGGTTTTTAGGAAATATTTTGTTGTATTTGGGTAGTCATGAATTAAATAATTAAGTGATTTTGATGTGAATTGGAAAGAAAGTAATTTGAGAGTATATGAGTGATTCTTTTGGAAAATATGAAATTTAATTGAAATAGGAAACTTAATATATTAAAAGAAATATTTTGATGAGAAGTTTCCTATTAATGAGATTATGTGATTGAGTCATTGTGATTATTTCCTATTTCTTTCTCTTCATGAATGCATATTTAATGAAAAAGGAAATAAAGAGAAAGGGACATACAAGAAAAGGAAAGAAAAGAAACTTAACACGCAAGGCAAAAGCAATATGGTGTTGGACTATTTTATTATAAATATACACATGCAATTGAGGAGAAGGGAGGCTGGATATAATTCTTTCAACTACTAAGGCCTAGAGACATTCACGAGGAGAAAGAGAAAAGGGATTAAGCTGCAGTTTTTGGTTTGTTCTTGAGCAAATATATATACATCATACTATTCATCGAGGAAAAGGACGAAAAGGAGGAAGTGGCTGGAGCTGTTTGATAATCATTCATCAACACACACGCGCGCAGGAGGAGATCAACGCACAAAGAGATGCAAAAGAGGAGTGGCGGCACTATACTTCAATCTTGTATTGTTTAGTTTAGTTATTACTCCTTCCTCTTGAACATTAAATTTGCCTTTGGATTTTAAGTCAATTGTTATGATGATTCAAACTATCTGTGGTTAGTTTTCTTTTACAACTTAGAGTACTATGAACTTGTTTGTAACTTAGTATTTTATTTCCCACTACTTAGTCATGGTTAATTTAATTTAGTTTATTTAATCTTGCTTTTAGTGATTAACTTGTTTAGTGCTTGATCACCATTAGACATGTTTAGGGAATTTAGAATTGGATTCGGAAGAGGGAATTTTAAATAGGCCATGGGATTAAATAGTGTAGGATTGGATTTTAATCTGATTTGCGACTAGGATAGGAATATACCTAGAAGCCCTACATAGTCACATTAGAGCGGTACCGAGATAAATTAGCCTAGTAAATTAGTGCAAGACATTGTGTAATTAAGTTAGGCAAGGATGTAAGAAGACCGGAAGGCATTTATAAACACTAGTACTCTAGATTAGCTAGTTGAATTAATTCATAATTAATTTAGTGGGGAATAAAATCTAAGAAGCAGATAAGGGATTAGTGGCTCTAGATTGTTCTTTTGACTCGTGAATTTCTTTTGTGTGAATATTTGTTTTATTTTATTTTCTTAGATGTTAGGTAATTAAATTGAATTTCTTGTATTTACTCAACTTGAATGAAAATAGGAGATCTAATGCCTAGTTATTAATTGTCTGAGTCTTTGTGGGATCGACCTTGATTTGCCACTTTATTAAAATACGATCCGTACACTTGGGGAATTTTTATCAAATTTTTGCTAGCATCAACTTTCTAGTTAAATAAAGAAAGAAAATGATTAAATATTATTTTAGCTAATAATAAACTGTTGTGTAAGTATATATTATTATGTGATGCAAGTATTACTAAATGACATCAACTAAGTTTTGAAATTAAGCAAAGCAGCCAAAGCCACCAGACATTGTCAGACGATCGTTAAACCCCTGCTACCACGCCTAGTCACTTAAATGGTTTTACATCTAACAATGTTAGCCATTTCACTCAATTTAAAATTGTACCATTAATAGTTGTGGTCAGATGATACTTTACCACAATATTCATTGATTAAAATGATATTTTACCCTAAAAAATAAGCGCAACTCACATTTTTAACATTTTTGGTCAATTTTACATTTCCAACATCGATGCATCTGAGCTAACTTGCATTTTATATCTTAAATATTTTTTTATAATACACTTTATCAGTATCCTAATTTTTTTGTCCATCCAACTGTCTTTTTCTTTTACCGACGTCCATCCAACAGTCTAAAATATTTTTTTCCTACTCTCAATCTCAATATCATAAAATTTAGGGCTCTGACTGAAAACTAAATGATGCATGCCCGCCGCCTGATAAGAGTGATACTGTTTTGATTTTTGGTTCATTAATTAATTTGATGGTGGAAAGTTATTTGGGGTAATTAATTAGAGGTCCCCCACAAGGGAGTTAATACTGGAAAAGTCCCAAAAGTTGAAAATATTAATGTAGGGTCCCAAGGGACCTCACATCAATATATTTGAAAAGTGAAAAGACAGTTTTGCCTTTAGCCTTAATAAAAAATTACCCCCACCCCACCCTCCTCCCTCCTCTCTCCCCCACCCTCCGCCCCCCCCACCCCCTCCTCCTCCCTCACCCACCCCCCTCCCCCTCCAGCCGCCCCCCCACCGTCCCCCCTCCCCCTCAAGCCCGCCCCCCCCACCACCCCCCTCCCCCCTCGAGCCCGCCCCCCCACCCCTACCCTCCTCCCTCCACGCCCCCCACCCCCACTCCAGCTCGCGAGGAGGAGGGGGGAGGGTGGGGGGGCGGCTGGAGGGGGGAGGGGGGTGGGTGAGGGAGGAGGAGGGGGTGGGGGGGGGGCGGAGGGTGGGGGAGAGAGGAGGGAGGAGGGTGGGGTGGGGGTAATTTTTTATTAAGGCTAGGGGCAAAACTGTCTTTTCACTTTTCAAATATATTAATGTGAGGTCCCTTGGGACCCTACATTAATATTTTCAACTTTTGGGACTTTTCCAGTATTAACTCCCTTGTGAGGGACCTCTAATTAATTTTCCCAAGTTATTTTACTTTTTAGCTGAGAAGTATGCAAAACATACAGTATATTTGTGGGTGTTCGCGAGGGGTGAGGGGCCTCTTCATTGCAATTTCTCACTATTTTTTCCATTGAGATCTAATGGTGTACTTATTTACTATCTATTTTGATCCAATAGTATTATAACAACTATGTATTTATTGAGATCCTATTTTTACGGAAAGTTGTTAAATCAAAATGATTAGTAAAATATACAGCAGTAGATATCAATGGAGGTGAAATAGAGAGAAATAGTAATGGAGAAGGTTTAATATGAATTCTTAATTTATATAGGTTTAATTAATTCACAAATTGATGTTTTCTGAAAGACAAGGGACCATTAATAAAGAAACAAATGTGAATAGAGACAAAAGAGATGAGATATATCCTAAATAAATATCAGCCAATATTAGTATAAAATATGGAGATTTAAGAAACTAGGAAATTATATAATTTTGATGAATTATATTGTTGGAATGATGGAAGCATTAGTGATGGCGTTGCTTATTTAAAGTTAAAAAAGTTACGTACACTTGAAAAAAAAATCAAACTTACAATGATGGAAGATAATAGCAACAATCAAATTTAAGCAGGTGGCACATGCTCATCATCCCTATCTCCAACTATTGAGTAAATAATTTCAAGTTGGAACAGCAAAAAGGCCACAAATGATTGGTACTCGAAAAATTATTGGTCTTGTTGTGGAGCTTACCCCCGCCCCCCAAAAAAATCTCCTAAGCATTGTTGCTTGGATTCTCGTTTTTGGATAGAAAATAAACCGTAGATGTATATACAAATAGGAAAAACTTATTGTTATAAGAAAAGGAAAAACATATATCTATCACCCAAATAAATACAAAATGCAAAACATACTGAGTGTTATCCTATGAAACTTACCGTTAATAAACCGACATTATTGGGAAGTTTACTGATATTTAGTTTAATCTTGTTATTAAGGAATATTGTGAGGTTATTGTAACTAAGAGATTTGTAAATATATCAAATTCTCAAAAGTAGATGCAAGATTATTTTTGTAGATATGTGAGATACCAGTGGTTAAAAATATATGAAATGGATATGAGAAAAATATCTTGAAAACTAAAGGGCTGTAGCTACAACCTAATGAATATAAAAGATTCGTACGTGGGTACAAGAGAAGAGAAAGGGCACAGCTAATGGATAGTATCTATCCACGAGTTGTTTGTTGTGATCCATGTGAGTAGTGTCTTTTATCCACGGAAACAAAAGTAGATGCATGAACTCATCTCAATTATTCGATCTGCGTTGAAGGCTCACTACAATCATGTTGGAACCTATATGTATGTATGTGATCATCATATGGAGAGAAGTGGTGGGGATGATATGGGTTCCAACATGATTATAGTGAACCTTCAAAAAATAATTGAGATAAGTTCATGCATATACTTTTGTTATACCTCGTAAACACCCTACATTATTTCTCTTATTGGAGTCCTATTGAAGTGCTTAACTCTTCATTTTCTCATAATAATCAATCTAGCTTAGCCTACAATCAAGGCCATATATATTCTCTATATCTACGTGTGTGTGTGTGTGTGTTCGTTTGACTAAATCCTGTATTCATGCCATGCATGAAAAAGCTATAATCTCACTACGCACCCACATTATAAGAGCCAAAAACTTAATATCCAATTTACATAATTAATAAATATGAAATACAATATTTGAGGTTGAGACATATACTACCCATCCAAGTTATTTTTATAACTAAGTTAATTATTCTAGCATGTCCCCCAACCCCCCGGGGAAAAAAATATATATATAATTAATATATGTTGTAGAATTTAGTAACCTTCCAACTTAATTCATATATAATAGGCCCACTATTCAAGAAAATAATATTATTAAAGCAAAAATGCAAAATTGTGTATTTTATGTGAAAAATTGAATATGAATAGAATATAGAAATTTTAGTTCTCTTACCACTACAAGAAATATGGTGTCTAGTCGCGTCTGGCTTGTCGCGTACAATGCAGCGTGGCAAAATAAAATTTGTTTGTCGCGTTTGGTTTATAAAACGTGACATAATTATTGGGAAAATATTATTTTTTTAATTGTTGTCGCGTTTCTGGAGTGTTTATGGGTGACTAGCATATATATATATATATATTTAATTGTTCCACGAGGAGGGTTATGTCACGCATGGGAATGCCCATACGTGACATAACCTTCCTCGTTCCTCGAGGAGGGACTGTCCCTCCTCGTAGGAGGGTTATGTCACGCATGGGAATGCCCATGCGTGACTAGTCCTCCTCGTGGAACAAGGAGGGACACAATGTCACGCATGGGAATGCCCATGCGTGACTAGTCCTCCTCTAGGGAGGAGGTCACCACATGTCACGCATGGGAATGCCCATGCGTAACTAGTCCTCCTCTAACTTATCAATGCGCGAAATATTTGCAAAATTTAAATTTTGCCGCCAACATCTCCTATATAAACTCACTTCCAAAATCTCCACATTTCAACTCACTTCATTTATTTCTTTCACCATCTCCATATTTCTTCCTACCCACTATCATTAGTTCTTACATTCTTTAAATATTAGTTCATTTGCGCACTTTCTTTCACTTATTTCATCTACTTTCTTTATCATTAATTCTTCACTTACATTCTTTAAATATGCACTTATTTCATCTATACTCTTCTTTCACTTTCTTTACTCTACTTAATGTTCTTAGTCTATTATTATATGAATTAAGCTAATTTTGCTCTTTAATTTTGTAGGTTGCTTTAAACATTTGGCTAGCTAAATTTGGAACAAAAGATTCCTTTATTATTTAGTCACACATTAAAGTGTCAACTTGCAAAAAAGGACCCCTAAAAATTTATACATATTAAAATAAAAACATTTTAAATGTAACAAAATAAAAGGAAAATTTTATTTGGTTAAAAATTTGAACTTCCCTCCCACTATAAAATTAAATTTGGTTTGGTTAAAAATTCGAACTTACCGCCTCTCCAATGGAAAAAAATTGAACAGTCATTTCCCTAGTTATGTCGCGTATGTATGCTGTTGTCGCGTAGGTTTTATCGCGTATGAGCAAGTTTTGTCGCGTATGAGTAGGTTTTGTCGCGCACGTTGTGTCACGTATGGGCACGCACTTTGAAACCTCAATTATGTCGCGCATGGGGATGTTGCGTATTGGTCAGTCCATACGCGACAAAAACAACTAATATTTTATTTCCCCACCTCTTAATTTGTTTCACGTCTGGCTCAACTTGTCACGTTTCTTTCTTCTTGCTACGACACGGTTTCTCGCGTATGCATTACACGTGACAAACCTATTTTGTCACGAATTTCCACGTGACTAGCTCCCTATTTCATGCGTGACCAGCCTCTATTTTTCTTGTAGTGTACGTACTCATATGTGGTAGGATTATGAGTATGAAGCTATGAGACATTTTCCCTTTAAGTGGGCCGTTCAATTACGTATATTAGTGCTTAATTGCCTCTTAAATTAAAAAAAAGGAAAAAAGGTATTCACATAGCTTGACATTCACAAATGGAGAGCATGCAAGTTGGTTCTGCACTAACAATTTTCTGAAGCTTTTACCAGTTGACCCTACTAGCTAATATTCCCTAGCTCATTAGCTGCCTCCTGCCCGCAACATAATGTTCTGACTTCTGATGTATATTGTTTCCCTTTCACTTTTAATGGTATGATTGTACGCACTGCCAGCTGGCCCTATATATATATATATATATACCTATATATATATATATATATATATATATATATATATATATATATAGATAGAGAGAGATAACTTATACTCCCTCCGGTCCTAAATATAGGACCTAGATAACTTTTTTTTGGAGAGATTAAGGTTGCAAAATAGTCTATTAAATCATGACATATGTAATATACTTTTAGATTATCCATTAGTTTATAAGTAAAATAAACTAGTTTAAGGGAAAAAATTAAGTAAATCAATTTATAATTAACTTATTTTGCTCTTTTTTTAGTATTTTTCAAAAAAGTCAATTAGGTCTTATATTTAGAATCGGAGTGAGTATATAATAATTAATGGAGGGCAAAGATAGAGTTAAAGGTCTAATGATTGTAGTCGATCACCACCAGTTTTGGAAGTCGATAGCTAGAGATCCGAAATTTCCTATCACAAAGATATTGAATATGTGAACCCAAATTACAACACCACTGCCTTGTGCCTTGTGGGCACCCTTTCATTCATTATCCCTCATTTCAGGACGTGGGAGACCTAATAAAATTTTAAAATCAAATTTTCATTGAATTGCACCACGACCACTAGATTTATACAGATGGTGACAATGATATTAGTAATTATCATCTTCATAACTCCTTTTATTTTTATTATTAATTATAAAACACTATATATTGTGGCGCACATGAATTTAATAGTAAGTCACTAACCGCTCAAATCTCACGTATAAAGGAATGGAAGTTATATCATTAAATTAGTCATGTTTTATTTGTCTTTTCCATTTTGCCCCTCGCATCTCTCTCTCTTTTCCTCTTTCCATTGCTCTTTTATATTGGAAACAAGAGTAGGAAGAAAGCAGGTCAATGCAATTAAAGAGTTCTCTTTTCCCATGGATGATAAGGGTATATTGGAAAAATTTTAATAAATGAATTAGTTAATGATAGTTAATGACTTATATTAAAGACAAAAATAGGGGTGATTGGTGATTTATAATAAGGACCGGATGGATGGAGTAGTAATTATTCATCGATCCTACCTATTGTTTCTCCTTATAATGACAACCCGTCCTTCAAACTTGCACCGCTCCTTTATATTTAATGCATATGTATATATCTAGACTTTATAATTTATGGTTAGCTATAAAGAATCAAATGTAACTTTTCTATCACAAGTTAGAAAAAATATGTTGGTTGAAATTAACATTATAAAGTGCTTATGTACTACAACTGTTCCTTTTGATTACACACACACACACTCCTATTTGCAAAACTTAGCTACGATGATATTGGTAGTGATAGTGATATTATTGATTATGAAGATGAGAAGTCCTGTTATTAATAACAAAATATAGCTTGTGGCGGACAGAAGTCAAATTTAAAAGTTGATGTATCTCTAATTTCATCCATTAAAAAACTAGAAAAGTGGGCTTAATTAGATATCACCATATTATATTCCACGCATATTCACTTCTCCATTACCATCATTGTGGTATTTTGACCCTCCTCTGTGTGATATTTATACGTGCAGAAGCATTTCAATAGAAGAACGAGAGAAATGTATTGAATAATTTCAAAGCCACCCGTTATAATGGAAGTAAGTCAAGGAATCTGCACAAGTACGTATAAATAAGTTTTCGTGTAACTTAACATATTTGCATCAATAGATTATTGTGCAGTAATCTACTGATGTAAAAGGGTACAAGGAATAAAGAGGGTGTATGAAAATTTGAGAGATAGAACAAGAAAAGAAAGAGATGAGAATTTAGAAGGAAGTGAGTAAGAGAGAATAAAAAGAGGGAGAGACACAATATTATATTATTCAAATCATAAACGTCTACAAAGTATATAGTTGATGAACTATATATAGGTTTCAACTAAACCCCAAAAAAGAATGATACAATATTGTAGAAAATTAAAAATTAAATGTAAAACATAATTAATATTAATTGAGGATAGTCAAATAAAAATAAAACTACTGATTTCTCTAGAGAATCTCACCACATAATAATTTCCTAATTTTCACGATAATCATAGAGAATCTCATCAAATAATAATTTCCTAATGTATATCTCATCATCTATCATACCAATCAACTAGAAAATAAACCATTGTAACCCATCACTAATAAATTTTAACCGGGTACATTTTAACTCATCACATGTCGTTCACGTGTTAACATTACATTCATCAAAGGGTAAAATTGGACCACTTTGGTTACTTGAAGGTAAAAAATTGTACCGATGTTAATTTAAGATGCTTAGTAGTTCACGGTGGTTACTTGAAGGGTAAAATAAGACCATTGTCCTAAATTTTAACTCATTAGAGCTCAACATCTAGGGTTATATAGCCCCAAAGCTTCATGAATGTTATATTTTTTAAAACAATATAGGGACTAAATTTTTCAATAGCTAAACTAAATAAATTGTGTTGACCGAAAATTTAGTGACTCACTTACAAGTAAGTCAAAACGATAAAAGTGCAACGATAAAAGTGCAAGGTGTACTCAACATACATCTCGTGATTTATTTTGGGCTAAAAAAAATGTCCACATACTTATTAAAATGGGTTGAAAGTGTTCATGCTGTCAATATATGTTAACAAAGATACCTAAACATGGTGTCAATATGTTAAATTTAATTTTCAAAATTTAGGAAAATTAAATTTGCAAAAATACCCTTAAAGTTTAGTTTAGAGTCAGCACAACACCATGAACTTTTTTTTTGCCCAAACATGGTGACATTTTACAAAGATACCTAAAATGGTTTCCTCAGTATCTATAATGTTACATAACACGTGTTAGGTAGAAGAAAGAGAGTAATTTAGGTGTTTCATTTAAAACATTTTTCAAAAATTGAAGTATTTTATTCTCATGGGAGAATGACAATTTCAAATATTCTATCAGCTCGAGTCCATGCCCTACATGAGTTTCTGCTAAAGCATGCAGGTAGTGCTGATGTATTTCTTCTGCTTAACATATATGTAAAGTAACAGTATAAGCACTATTTTAGTACCTATGTCAACACTTTTGAGAAAAAACTTCGGTATTAGATGCACTTCAAACCAAACTTCATAAGTATTTTTGCACATTTTATTTTCCATGACAAAAAACTTAAAACAGTATAGATTGACGCCATGTGCACTTTTAACCCATTTTAATAATTATATGGACAATTTTTTGAGAAAAAAACTTTACGGTTTCAAGTGCAAATTGGACTAAATTATATAGGCATATTCACCCAAACAATAATGACTAAGTCCAAGCTAATCAAAGCTTGTGGATTGGGTCGCAATGAATAAAATTAAAATTATAAGCATAGACACTCAATTTCTCTCGGAAAACAGATATATGTAAGCTTTGTAAATTCAGAAACTGTCTGGCACTAGAGTCTATATAGCTAAAGGCAAATTGCTTAAATGCTACTACCTCCGGTCTTAAATATAAGACCTAATCAACTTTTTTTTGGAGAGATTAAGGTTGCAAGATAGATTATTAAATCATGACATATTTGATATCTTTTTAGATTATCCATTAGTTTATAGGTAAAATAAACTAGGGTAAGAGAAAAAATTAGGTAAATCAATTTATAATTAACTTATTTTGCTTTTTTTAGGATTTTTCAAAAAACCAACTAAGTCATATATTTAGGACCGGAGGGAGTATAATTGAAGGCAATAGGATGAAAGGAGGGGGAATAATTGAAATTATATGACGAAGAGGAGCAAAAATTTGCGGGATTACTAATACTTGGGTTCCTTATCATCCATGGCACCATGTCTTCAAGCAATCCTTGTGGACCCATGTTTTCTGTGGAAGCTAAGGGTACATCCACATGTCTGGGCTTCTGGTGAAGTTGTGGACATTCATGGGCTTCATCATGGCCTTGGGCTTGTGAATAGATAGGCCTAGACTTCTTCGATGATGAATGGGCTTGATGATGTGGTTGGTCCATGATAAAGTATGGGTAAGCATAGTGAAGATGGAGTCCTTCATAGGTGACAATAACAGTGTCTGGCTCGACGCTGGATCTTTCCACTTGTTTCTTGGCATTACACCTTGGGTTGGTGCACCTATAGTAGCTCCTATGTTGTGATTAAGGGGAGAAGAAGAAATCACATGGCATCCAAGTTAGTACTTAGTAGTGAAGAAACGAAATTTTGGATTTTGTAAGTTACTTAAGGAGATGAATCTTTGATAGGTAATTTATTGAAGATGAGTGTGACTTTTAAAATTTTAAGGGTACGTTTGGATGTAAGGAAAGTGTAGGATGGAAAGTCAAAGTGAGGGGAAGTAAATGTTTTTTTTGTTAATTTACATATATACTAGGTCCCACAAACTTTCTATCTTCATCTCACACTTTTTCAGGCCCACAAACTTTACTTTCTCATCATTTTCTATATTTTCCATCTTTACTCCTTTACACTCAATTCCATTTACATTTCCATTATTTACTTTCATTCCAACCAAACTGACGATGTTTAATTGATAGTGCAATCATCATTCACTTACACAATTGTAGACAAAGGTTTCTCGTGGGTTAAAACTACTGAATGAGAAAATTGTGGGACTTGTTTGGGATATGATCAGGAAGCTTAAGGTTGATACAGAAATGAGCTTAGTTGGATGGGAGAATGATGTTCGAGCTATGAATTTGAATGCAACTTTCTTTTTCCAAAATTACTTTTTAAGTTAAGGAATATTTTTGTTTTTGTTTTTTTCCTTTAATTATTTGAATATTCTGAAATTGACTTAATTTTTATCTCAACTTCGTCCCTTAGCAAAGGTCAATTGGAATATAAGTATCATCTTCCTGTTATACTCCAAATATGTCCGTAATTCTTAAACATATATAAAATTAATTGACTTTAAACGAAATAAAATAAAATTCATTCATGCAATTATTTTTGGTGGTGACACATCATTCTACCAATGCAAATAGCAGTGCGTATATGCAAGAATTTTGTTGGTTGGAAAGGGAAGAGAAGCAAGTTAATTAAATGGGATCTCATGAAATAGATAACACGTAATGATTTTCGTAGTTTCGAGTCTGTCTCTATTGAAATTTGGAAAAATGCAGATTATTTAGGACTGGGAATCTTAAAAGTGAGATAACTTTAAATGGCTATGTTTTAATTGAAAGTTTAATGACTTTAATTACTACGTAGCACTTACACCTAAGGTATTCGTGATTCAACACTTTTTTTTTTGATAAAAAAAAAAATTCAACACTTTTTTAACTCGATTTGTATCTGTACCAAGAACAAATTAAAACATATAGCAAGTAGTAATGTAGGAGTATTCATTAACAAATATTCCTACGTCACACATCAGTAAACCATCTGAGAAAGCATTAATTAATGAGTAATGACAATAAGTTTCACAAAACTGTACAGTAAATAATTCGATAAATTTTGATCAAAAAAATAATTTTACAAGTGATGAGAGAAAATATCAGAGAATTTAAAGAAGTCCACTGGTATATTTTTCTCGATAAAGTGCTTTAAGTTCGATCGTAAGATCAAAATATATATTTCACTAATGAAGTAAGAAAAATGAACAAGTTATTATGAATAATTAGGTAAACAAGAACAGTTAATGAAAATTAGAAGAAGAAAGAGAGAAGTTTCAATATAGTAGTTACCTAGGATTTGGGCTGTTCTTGATAGATTTCTGTCCATACTTTCTCCACTTATATCCATCATCACTCAATCCATTGTCATAGCACTTGATTTTCAGGCTATACTTATTCTCACTCCTGCTCATCATATTCAAACTTCTTCCCATTATGCAAATTCTGTAATAAATCCCACACCAATTATAATATTGGACCCTCCATTAATTTAAGAGACATAAGCGGCATGTATGTCTGTGTGTATGCACAAACAAGAGCTCATTCTATTCTCTTTGGTTTTCTATGTTTTCTGCTTTCATTATAAATGACAAAGAAAGGCCTTCATATACATATAAATGCAATAAAAGATCTGTGAATTAAAAAGGAAAAGCGAAAAGATTGCTTAAAGAAGAGTGTGTGTGTGTGAAATTATGAAAAAAGGTACCTGGGTGGTGAAGAGAGTTGGTGTCTTTGGTGGTGGGAAGTGAGTGATAAGGCATTCTCAATATCAGAAATGGTAGGCCCTGTGTAGATGTTGGAGATGAACCTATTAATAATGGCTTGTTCCACACTTGATGATTTTCTCATATGGTAGTTCTGATGAAATGATGCATCTTCTGTTACCACGGCATTATTATCATACCCTTCTTCTAAAAGCTCTCTCACAAGCTCCCCTTCTTCCGACCAATCTGATGGCCTTAAAGCTTCCTCCATAGATAGATGATTCGATTATTTGTGAGAGAGAATAAATAAAGAAAGATAAAGAGGAAGAAGAAGACGATGATGATGATAGGATAATGAGGAATAGGAAAAAGTTAAGCAGATGAGGGAGGTGGTTGTGACGTATACGTGTTTGGCTCTCCTAACTTTTAAAGTATAAGGGACTATATGGTTTTGTTCTTTATATGGTGTCCCTTTTTATTTCCCCTCTACTTTGACCTATTTTCTATGGGATACTAACATTTCTCTCTCGGCCTCACCACATAATTGAATGATATCTCTATACCAATGTGTTGAGAGAATGAGTTATACTGTTTTTGACACTTGTATGTAGAGAATATGTATTCAGTTCAAAAAAAATATGTAGAGAATATGTATATCAAATAAGATGCATGCTGGTACATTTCCATACTACATATTTTCAGTTGGCACTTTATCATGTTACATTAATGGTAATCCACATTTTTTGCTCAGTATATGATTTAATATCTAATTACATATACATGTCTATAATAGAATATAATAATGTTACTACATACTTAGCCAGTATCATCATTCGCATCCACAACTCTACTCTTCAGTAGTCTTAAATACACGGTTGCTCATATCTTAGTACTTATTATAAGTGAAGTGGAGTTTCTAAATTGAAGGTGTTTTTTCCTTTTGTAATAAGGAGTATCTTTTTTCTGAGATGGACTAGCTTGTGTTTATACAACTCCAACTGAAATGTGATTCTCACTCACAATAATAAGTACTCATTACATAACCCTTTTATTAAATATCATTATTTAACATATATCATAATTAATTTAAGGAAGTCATATTTCATGCATATTACAAGGTTTTGCTCATATGTTTTACAATCTCTTTATGAATTTGATAGATGTGCATGGTTCTGCTTATTAATTACCTTGTAGGCTAGTCTAACTATGTGATTGAAAGATTGGAATGAACACAAAGGCTATGTTTTTTCCAAACAAAAAAAAAACATTCGAACCAACTAGAAGTAAAAAAGAAAGATTGGCGTTGACAAATTTGATCTCTCCCTTCAATTACTATTTAAACGTTATTTTGTCTTTCTTCGATATGAGATGGAACTTTGACCTTATTCAACCAAAGCAAGTCAAACCCCTTCAAATAATCTCCGATCCCCCCCCCCGGCGGTCTCTCTCACTCACTCATCCACACAATCGCCCACTCACACACACACACAGAGAGAGATAAAGAGATAGATATATAGATAGATTGAAAAATTTGAATCACGGGGTTTTGATAGGGGAAAGATATCACATACCTTTATAGTACATAAGTTGACTCAATATAATAACCAGTGAAGCATGCAAATAATGCAGGGAAGTTAAAATACACGTAAATTGTGTAGGTATTATTGTATCTTGTTCGTGTCATATGAGTCGTTGACTTAGTTCATCTCACCTAGAGATTACTTCAAGGAGAGGGCACTTCTACTTGTTGTTTCATGGCTTTGACTTCTCGTATCCAACCAAAAATGAAGTATCGTCCAAACGGAGTATATAACAAAAACAATGAATGCGAAATCAATAAAATTGCAAGAAATAAGCGTATGGGGACAAAAAGAGTAAGATAGAGGGTCCTACATACGACACTAGGGGACAAAAAGATTCGAACAGAGTGGGCTTCATAATCATAATAATCTCGCGTTTGTGTAATGTTTGTGCGTGTAGGAAGCTCTGGATAAATTTTTTTCATGTGAATTGAATATGAGAAGAGACATTTTTAGATGATTTCGGTGGGGGGCTCGCGGGGACAAATCATGCACCACAAAAAAAATGTTTACAGAGGCGTACGTTTATATATATAAATCGTATACTAACAGTAGTGTGTGTTATCAAATGGGTATCAGGATTTGAGTTTATTGTCTTTTGTCTACTCGTTTATAATTGAGCTAATATCTCCGTTTCTAAATATAAGACCACTTTTGAGATTCAATTTGGTCTAATTTTAAGACACTTATCCACTTTATCTCATATATATGTCTATCTTTTCCTAAAATACCCTTATGCATATTTTTTTTCAAACAACTTATATTAAATAATAATTAGAGAGGAAATTCTGCGTCTTTTCAATTTAATATAAGGATATTTGAGAATATGATATAATATTAACTAATTATAATACCTTAATTTCTCTAAAAAAATGAAAGTGGTCATATAATTAGGATGGAGGAGTAATTTTATTGGAGGAAGAAACAACAGGGGTAAATGTTGTTTGTGTGAATGTGTGTTTTCAAGAGATGGTTCAACGAATTGTCAAAAGAGAATTGTCATGGACTTTAAGTCTTACTAAATAGCCTGTTCCCATATCATCAAGTTAATTAATGTATAAGGATTGATTACATCAAGTTTAAGGAATTTTTTTTTCATTTTTTCCATAAAATCTGGGCGATATCCTCTGGCTGATAGCCAAAGATATAGACACCATGTCAAATAATTTCATTCTTCATTTAACTTGTGTTATACTCTCTCCGGACTTAAAAATAAGACATATTTACTTAATTTGATTAGATTAATGATATTAGTTATGTTAGTTTAAATAACATGATATTTAACAATATATACTCTAATCATTTATATTTACCCATACTCTCCCTCTTTTATTTGTCTATTATTGGAGAGCATTAATAACGATAATTTGGGGGGGAAGTCGTAGATCTCTCCAAATACATCTTTATGTTTTGGACTGAATATTAGGTGAAAGACTGGAAGCGTTGGAATCTGCTTCTCTGGTAAATCTGTAATTGGCCCAACTTGTAGGCCCATTATGTTTTGGGCCAATCAACGATGTTATCCAAATCCTAATTCAGGAGCAGATGCGATCCACCGTGAATTTCAAGAAATAATTTCACACTAATGTATGAGCACATACAGAAAGATAATGACGACATACACGTAACTAGCTTATAGGCCGTAGCAGCTCTCATTCTTGAACTCAAATCCCTCCATTTATTTATTTGAGTTTAAGTTGCATTAATCTTATCTGTGTTAGGTCAGCTAATTAATTAATGATAAATCCTTAATTAGTTGATGTGAAGAATGACGTTGCAGTATCACCCTCTTCTCTCTCCATCAACGACCTTCTTCCCCCAAAACTTCTTCAACCACCTTCACTGCACCAACTTAACTCTTTCCACTTATCCTCTTTATCTCCCTTTAAATCTAGAAGTCTTTTTTTTTTGGTATATTCCTGGAGAGCATATCTCAGTTGAGACTTTAGATGCAGCAAATATACTAACCCACTATCCTAAGTTCTAGCAAGATCCATCCCTACAATGAAAGATGTTTGGTAGAACATACAAAAATTACCATTTAATTTATGAGATATTTAGCTAACCGGTCCACTATAATAATGTTTTCTCACATGATGAATTGGGACACAGTCTATATGAAAACATCGACATGCTCCATCAATAATATCTCTCAAATGGCGACCATCATCACACAATCTCTAATTAAGGATATAATTGAAAGTTTCAAGCAAGTCCAAAAAAAGAGTAACCTTCATGTAGCCGTTATCTCCACGCTTCTTTCAAGTAATACCGCATTACTTTTTTAATTATACTATTACTCTTCCATCTTATATGTTCTTCGTTCTCTCCAAAATATAGTATACTCCCTCTTAGCATAAGTTGCTTTCGACCACCTTATCAGAATAAAGAAAAAAGAAGAGTAGTTAGCTCACTGAATCTGTGCCTTAAAATTCAAAAAATAGTTTAACTTTATCCCTAGTCAATGGGGTTTCAATTGAGAGGACACAAAAATGCAAAGAGCTACAGTTAAGTATTACTTACAAGTAAGAAACTAGCAAACAAACATTGAATATCCTCAAAGTGATCAACTTGTATTGAGAACAAAACAATTCTTCTTGAAGGCGACTTATATTTTATTTTAAATGAAATATGTATGTTGCATCTGATATTTTCAATTATAAGAGCATGAACTTTGAATTGCTTTAATTTAATTATACTCCCTTTTATATTATTCTTACTTTCAAATTACGCAGCTTATTCAAGAAAGGGAAGCTAAGAATCCTAGAATAATTATGACCAACTTTAATATTCTAAATAATAATAAATCTTACTTTTTGGCAATATAGGACCAATCGAAAGTCACAAAATTAAAGGCACATTTAGAAAATTGTGTTGTAAATTTTTTTAGCAAACTCATTGAACCGGTGGACCAAAAAAAAACCCATTGGATCGGAGGATAAAAAAAAACTCATTGGATCAGAGTTGATTTAAAGAGATACCACTACACCTCTCTATTCAACTTTGACTTAGATATCTTCGGAGAATAATCCAAAATTAAATTTTAAGCATACCGGATCCATATAACTACATATCGCGGGAAAAAAAAAAAACTTGTGAGATATACCCATCTTATCTGGCATATTCTTTTGGAGGTGACATTTGATTAACACGATACTTACCATGTTTGCCCCTTTACATCATTCAGAACGTGAGATGTGGTCTGTAATTAGTAATGATTGAGATTAACGCTATAGATTAGATTTAATAATCAATCTTGAGACAGTGAAATAACTTATTACAGGCGAGCAGACTTAATTGATTGATTAAGTATGATCAAAATCAACCATTGCTATACTGAAAAGAAAGGTAAATTTATATATGATGCATACCTCTCAAAGTTACTATCTATCTATAGCTAAATCTTGATCTTTGGAGATTTTGGAGGTGACATTTGATTAACAATACTTACCATGACCTTCCCTTTACGTATCATTTTCTGAATATATACTAGGTTTATATTTCATTATAATAAATTGAGATTAATGCCATAGATTTTGGTCTATTATCTCATCATAGAATGAAGATAGTGAAACGATGTACTCCCTCCGGTCCCTAATGTAAGAGCTAGCCGTCAAAAAAACGCTTCTTAAGAAAACATGTGAATGTTAGTTGGGTGTCTGGAGTTAATGCTTCTTTTCCAAAATTGCCCATATTTATTATAGTACTTTTAAGAGAGAGAAATATATAAGCATTAATAAATATGAAAGAGAGTTAGGGGTAAAGTGGGGAAAATGCATTAAATGAGGAGAGAATATGGGGTGAGCTCTTACATTAGGGACCAAAACCATTCAAATTTTGGGCTCTTACACTAGGGACCGGAGGGAGTATATATTTACAGATTTCAAAACTGTCTGTTGACGACGGAGTTCTTAAACCACTAACACTAGTTTTTAATTTAAAAAACTAATTAATTAATAGTGCAACAAATTAAATGCTATTGAACATTGAGACACGCACGCGCGCACATATATATTGATCAAACACGCACAAATGAACAAGGAAAAACTAATTATTGAATCCTTATAATTTTAATGAATTTGTGACTTAATTAGTCTTCACAATTAAGCAATAATTTTATAAGAAAATTATTTGCTCGGCTTATAGCGGTGCTCAAAACACTGGTACAAGTCCATCTATTTTTTTTATTAAGAATATATCAACAACTAATACCTTTAAGAGCTAGTGTAATTAAGTGATAATTTTTTTTAAAAAAAAGTCCTGGGCTTATACCGACGCTTTAAGGGCCAGCTTAAGCCCAACTACCTTACTTTGTGAAGTTTATTGGATCTAATACCTGCAGAAACCTTACTTGAGCAACGGTATAGAGGCACCGATATATAGAGCCGGTAATATGGGTCTGGCTCGTCGGGCCTGCCCGTTTTCATGCAAATCCGAGGAGAGCCGGACTTGCTAGTTTCGAGGAAAAAGTGGGGATCGAGCCTATAAGGGCCGACCCTTTAGGGCCGCGGGCCTGTGCGGGCCGGCCCGCGGGCCAGCCCGTATTTATAGGCCTATTTCCCAATTTTATTTTTTAAAGAAGAATTATTGAAATTGCATTTACTTCTCATTTTCTCCTTCATCGGCCCGCGGGCCGACCCGTATTTATAGGCCCGTTTCCCAATGTTATCGCTTATCATACTATTTTATGACTTATGACTATGTTTATTGTGGATTTGTGATGTTATTAGATGATTTTGTTTTGCTAAAACCGTAAAATATACCGGGAGAACAATGTGGAAAGAGGAAAAAATGGATTTAGTAAAAGGATAGTTTTTTTTTTAAAAAAAATTGAAAGTGGGCTAGGCCCTACGGGCCTGGCCCGGCCCAATGGCATGAGAGCCGGACTTCGAAAATAGGAGCCTAAAAGGGGGAAAGGGTCTAAGTGGGCTTAGCCCATTTAGGTCCGGCCCGATGCGGGCCAGCCCATTAGGGCCGGCCCGGCCCGTATTCCCAGCTCTACCGATATAACCCCTTTCGGTAGTAGTGCAACAATTTTCAATTTTGTGTATGCATAAATGAAAACAAGGGCATGAGCACGAGTGACAATATCACTCCAAAATTAAGACTCAACTTATAATTGATTATTCACTTGAGGGCGTGTGTGTATAGACACACATACTTTTTTTTTTTTTTTTTTTTTTTGGACATAAGACACACATACACATGTGTTTATATGGGGAATAAACTCAATTATAAAGCAACTGAACCCCGTAACGTGGGGGTTGAACTGGTAATGTTGAAAACATAATAACCATAAATTTCAATATATTAGTTGGTGAAGTGGGTGTGTCCTCATTTGGATCGTCAATTCAGAAAGGGTCGTCGTGTACATCTTCTGTGCCACATGGTTTTTGAAAATTTTATATATATATATATATATATATATATATATATATATATATATATATATATATATATATATATATATTAGTAGTTTGATTGATAAAAAATTGATCTATAGCAATTCAGCAGCATGAATAAAAGATTCCAATATAAAAATAGCTAGCAAAAACATGTTACTTCCCTCATTTCTAAATATAAAATATATTTCCCTAATTTAATTATATTAACGATATTAGTTAGATTAGTACATTATATTATTACTAATGTTCGTAACCATCTACTTTATTTTAGCACCCTTCTCTTTTACTTGATTATTATAGAGAAGCATTCATATGGATAATTTGAGAAAAAATTTAGAATAATTAAAAAAACAATCTTATATTTATGACTGAACTTACCTCATTCATATATATATATATATATATATATAATATATAATATATAGGTCTTATATTTAGGACTAGAGGGAGTATATATATTGTCATATATTGAGAACTCTTATGATCTTTAAGTGATTAAAATGCTCATGTAATATTACGTATTATTGTCCCTTTTAAATTTCATGGAACTGGTGAAAACAACTCAACTTTAGACTAATTGACTCCTTAACAAAGTCCACATAAAATTGGTGCACTTGACTGTGTGATATCATATTATGGGACTTTCTTGTTTTGTAATTTATATGTCGAATAAGCAAGAAAGTAACTCAAGGATGATTTGTAGATTGAATAGCTAGATTATAGTAATTAATAATTACTTAATGTGCACTCTAAAGTTCAACTGGACCAACAACTATAATCAAACCCGACAGTTTGAGACAGAAGACTACCACAAAATGGACCAGCATAGTGCATACTTCCACAAATTAAACAATTTTTAATTTTCTCCAATATAGCTATAGAGGCCCCTGTAATAATATCTATTCTGATCTATCAACTTAAAGCCTTTTCGTTAAAAAATAAAATAAAAAGAAAATTATAGCCCTCTATATATTGAGCAACAATCAAGCTATTCCCAAACACAAAGTAACAGATACAATATGGCTCCGTCTCACTTTCATTCTCCTTCATTCATCTCCTCCATGAAAACTTCATCGCTGCTTATTAGTTTGTGGGTTATCTTCCTGTTCCCTGAGCTTGCAGCAAGCGTAACAAGGCACTATACGTTCAATGTACATCACATTTAATTTTAACACATAGCCACAGAGAGTTTTTCATGTTACTATCACACAAACACACTGTTTTTCATTATTTCTTATTTCCTTCCAAATTGGTTTTGCAAGATCGAGTATTTGAACGTGACAAGATTGTGCCACACAAGAAGCCTTTTGAGCGTGAATGGGAAATTCCCAGGACCTCGATTGGTGGCAAGGGAAGGCGATAGAGTTGTGATTAAGGTGGTGAACCATGTTTATAACAATGTATCTATTCATTGGTACGTAATTCATCTTCATCTCAAATGATCATATTATTATTATTATTATTATTATTATTATTATTATTATTATTATTATTATTATTAAACTAATGTTGGTGTTTCATTTTGAAGGCATGGAATTCGTCAGCTGACGAGTGCGTGGTTTGACGGGCCATCATATGTAACTCAGTGTCCGATTCAAACGAACCAGTCATTCACATACAACTTCACCATTACAGGACAGAGAGGAACCTTACTATGGCATGCTCACATTTCATGGCTCAGAGCTACCATTTATGGACCTATCATCATCCTCCCTAAACGCAATGACTCTTACCCTTTCCCCAAACCCCACAAGGAAATCCCCATCCTCTTTGGTATATATTTAAATCATTCACAGAACTATATATCATTTTGTGAATATATACTTTTCTAGCTAGCTATAGCTTGCTTCATGTGTTCATATGTGTTAATGTCGTCGTGCCATTTGCAGGCGAATGGTTTAACACAGACCCAGAAGCTATTATAAGTCAGGCTTTGCAAACTGGAGGGGGACCAAATATTTCAGATGCTTACACCATCAACGGCCTTCCTGGGCCTTTGTACAATTGTTCTTCTTCTAAAGGTAACAAACTAACTAAGCCTTTTCTATATACTTTATTTATACAATAATATATCAAGAAACTCACATCTAAAAATAAAATCTAATTTAACATACATTCTTATTATAATTAGTTAAAGACTAAAAAGGTAGTATATGGTAATAGGAATGTTAAAATATATATTATTATGATTTTCATGTGTTATATGTATTCATCACTTTGTAGACACACACATAGGCTATCAAGGGTCTCAGTAAGCTATATATTTAATTTGATAAAATCATAAACTCAATATGTAATCATATCTAAAAAATCTAATATAATATGATATCAAGTCATTTGATCATATATGTTATGATCGTCTCCTTTTATTGCAGACACATATAAGCTAAAAGTGAAGCCAGGCAAAACATATCTGCTTCGATTGATCAATGCTGCACTCAACGACGAGCTCTTCTTCAGTATTGCCAATCATACCCTCACCGTGGTTGAAGCTGACGCCTCCTACGTCAAACCATTCACTACCACCACCCTTTTCATATCGCCAGGCCAAACCATGAACGTCCTCCTTAAAACCAAACCCTTCTTCCCCAACGCCACCTTCCTCATGACGGCCCGGCCCTACTTCGTCGGCCGTGGCACCTTCGACAACTCCACCGTCGCCGGAATCCTCCAATACAAACAACCACCCACCAAGAACAATAACCTCACAACCCTCCTCCTCACCCCAACCCTCCCTCCCATAAATGCCACAAACTTTGTAGCAAACTTCACATCAAAGTTCAAGAGCTTAGCAAATTCTAAGTTCCCAGCCAATGTGCCTCAAAAAGTGGACAAAACCTTCTTTTTCACAGTTGGGTTAGGGACAAGCCCTTTTCCTCAAAATATGACGTGTCAAGGACCAACCAACACGACAAAATTTGCAGCCTCAATAAACAACGTATCTTTTGCACTGCCTTCGGTTTCTCTTCTACAATCCTATTACTTTGGACAGTCCAACGGGATATTTAAGACAGATTTTCCGGCGAAACCTTTGAACCCTTTTAATTATACAGGAACGCCTCCGAATAACACGAATGTGAGCAACGACACGAAGTTTGTCGTTTTGAGGTTTAACACGAGTGTGGAGGTGGTATTGCAGGATACTAGTATACTTGGAGCTGAAAGCCACCCTCTTCATCTTCATGGCTACGATTTCTTCATTGTGGGACAAGGTTTTGGGAACTTTGACCCTAACAAGGACCCTTCAAACTACAATCTTGTGGACCCTGTTGAGAGAAATACAGCTAGTGTACCTGCTGGTGGTTGGATCGCCTTCCGATTCTTCGCTGATAACCCAGGTACGCACTACGACATGCATATATTCGTAATTTTTTTTGTGAAGTTCATGTGAGTTCGATCTAGAGCTGATGGCAAGATTAAGACATGCTTCCATATTTGTAAATACTTCTCTTGTAGTGCTCACAAAACATGAGTGAAGAGAATAGATGATGATATAGAAAATTATTTAAACAGTAGTTATGCATATTATTCAAATAATAACTTTGTTACATATATACAGCTAAAAACATGCATGTTCCATCAAAGGTTAAGATTTAAGCACTATTAGGAAAGTTATTAAGATATAAGTGACGATCCTGTTCATTAATTATGAAATTGTGTTGCTCATATGACTTGTAATAACTTATAATAAGTTCTAGATTAGGCGCTCATTGCCACTTAATATTTAAAAATTAAAAAGTTTTTTGAAGATAGAGAGATTTATAATAAAATTGACAGATAGAAATGACATGTTATAGAAAAAAAATAGAAATACAGGTTTGTTGACTGAGTTATACTAAAATGGCATGTGGTTGTTGATCGAATTAGAATTATAGGGTAATATTTTACTTTTACGTTTGAGTTTGTCTTTTGTACGTCCATATATATTTTTCTCCGTTCATAAAACTCATTGAATAGGAGACGTAAAAAGGAATAAGAAGTTTGTCAACATTTCCTTTTTTGCTTTTGATGATGACGACATAAATATAGTTGGTCGCTTTTAAGAGCGCGGAAGTGTGAAGATATCATGATGTCTAAGGTGCATGCAAGTAACATAGTAACGGATAAAGATATTTTCATCACAGAAATCATAATAATGACCTATATATCTTCCTTTGTAGAGTGTTAATTAGCTTATAAATGTAGATAGAAATACATCATCACAAAATGAATTCCTGAAATAGAAAAGCAGTGTGTGTGTGTGTATTGTATCATCAAATACTGAAGCTAGTCCGAATTTTGTACCCAAAAAGGGACTTAATAATTAATTCTTAAGAGATATATAAACACGTCATATGCATGTGAGATGTCTTGTGGAAAAACATCAAAATTGGTCACTTTCATCAAACATTAATATTACGTACCTACCAGCAGACAAGAAATATTGACTTTACTTCTAAAATTCTTGGTATTAAGGTTACTCCAAGGCCTATTTTCTATAATTTATTAAGTTCCCATTTTAGGATTTTTGTACAACATGTATACTTAAGTTGCTATAATTTCATGATATAGTTTATTAAAAAATTAAAGCATGGCTGAAATGTGAAAACAGGGGTATGGTTCATGCACTGTCACTTAGACGTGCACACAAGCTGGGGCCTAAGGATGGCATGGCTGGTTGAGGATGGAACAAAACCGAACCAGAAATTGCAACCACCACCGTCCGATCTTCCTCAATGTTGACTTTGATTGATGGATAAATTTGACCACGTGGGCCCGCCAAACAATGGACTCTACCTCCTGCTTTATCTTCCTTAGTCATTTTGATTTTTGAGTTGAACGTACAACAACAATAAGAGATAATCGCCGTCCAAGAAATTCTTTTGTTATATTTTGATGTGTTTGAGGTGATGGCGTCATCGTTGTGTTTTGTTTAGGGAAAATTAGACTGATGAATGTTCTAACGTCTTTGTCTAATTGTGTTGTTGAGGTGGAAATTTGGTTTATGACATGGGCTGTTCAACAATAACAGTCAGAGGGAAGCTTGTGTTTTTATTCATTACATTGTTCATCATCAAAGGCTTTGCTGTTGTATTACTTTGACATGCTCTCTCACTCACTGTTTTGCTTCTATTTAAAGTCAAAGTAATTCCTTAGTTTCTTATTAGCAATTAAGTTATAAAATTATTAATTATTTCTTTAAACATGCATAACATTACTTTAATGGAAATTTACCGTGCTTAGAAGTTGAAAATTCCATCATGCGAAATGCCTCATTGAAGAAATATATGACATCTTAACTGTCAACACATTTCAATACATTAAAATACTACAAGTATTTTTGCAATTGTTTATTTATCATCTTCAAGTGATGATGAAAAGGTGTTTAGCCGTTCAAGTTAAAAAAAAACTAATTTATACTCTCTTTGGTCCATAATATAAGAGTTTAAGTACCAAAACACAGTTCTAAGAAAACCATGTAAAAACTAGTTGGGTATTTAAAGTTAATTATTTTTTTCCAATTTCGTCCTCATTAATTATTAATTATGATCCTATTAAGAGAGAGAATTATGTAAATATTAATAAATATAAAAGAGAGGTGGATTGGGGAAAAACACATTAAATTATGAGGAGAGAGTAAAAATGTGAGTCCTTATATTTTGAACCAAAATCATTCAAATTTTCGATTTTTATATCACACACCGATGGTAGCTGATTAACTGTAAGCTCACACACTAATATTAATTTGTTGCCATCTCAACATATTTTGGTACTTATTTGGAATAAAAACCATAAGCATGTTTACTAAAAGTTGAGATGAAAGTCCACACATTTAAGTTGAGATATAAAACGATGGAATAATAGTTAAGAAGATAAACAATAGTTCTATAAAAATAATTATATATTCCCCTAAAAAGCAAAAGCAATTCCATATGATAGAGGAACCAAAATCACAATCAGGTTCAATATAAAGCAATCAAATTAAAACCAAATTCCAAACAATCATCAAATTATTTTTATTTTGAAGTCCCAAAAAAGGACTTGAGTTATATTAAATGATTTGTTATTGACAATTTAATAGTTTTCCATTGCAGCTCCTAGAGTTGTTGATGCAACTTTAAAAACTTAGTTATCATTGACAACTTTAGGAATTGAACTGCTATTAACAAATAACTATTGAGTTATCAAAATCAAGTCATTTAATATCACATAACTCCCTAGCTAGGGATTTCAATATAAATTGATGATTTTTTTTGCCCGTATAAATTGATGATTATTAAAGACTCAAATGTAATTAGGGACCAGTTGTGATATTCCCAAAAAAGTTCCATTCGTAAAATCAGTTATCCATCCTCAAGATATTTCTCATGACTCAACGAATTTTAGCTTATGGGTTCTAGCAAACTAGGCTTGTCCTCACCTCAATTCTGTGGTCCCGACTCTCAATTCCTACGGGGAAAGTGTATAATGGAAATAGAATTGAGTATAAGAGGGTAAAGATGAAAAGTAGAGGTAAATTAGGAAATGATGAGAAAGTAAAGTCTGTGGAGTCCAGGAAATAGACATGGAAATTACATCTTTCAATTCCAAAACTCAATTCCATTTGCCAATTATGTGCAACCACACTGGCCAAGGCTTACTATAAAGAAAAAGAACAAAGGAAACTTGGAAGCCGTGCGAAAATGTACAATAGCAATGGGATAAAGAACAAAACTGCAACATCATTCAATGAAGCAATAAATCTAGTAAGAAATGGAAAATATTAGCATTTAGCGTGCAAAGGAGTCTCACGTTAATTAATTGATTAATGAAGAGATCAAAAGAAATTTATATGCAATGTTAAAAAGGAATTCTTGAACTATTTGACAAAAAGACCACTCTAACATGTACATTTATCTAGATAGAAAGGAATAATTAAAACATCTGTCTCAGACTACCATTAATTAAGATGTTATCAGGTAGTTAGAATAACTAAGTTGAATATATCTTCGAAAGAATAAAAACGTTATATACACAACAGTTGCATTTAGCATTAATCATATACATTATTCATCTCTACTCTATAAAAATCTCTGCTACAGCATAAGCATGGAAAAGTACTGCTCGAATTCTTGATCAATCGTTGGCGGCCTTGAAGTTGATTGCACCTCTGCAACAAAATTATATATATTATAATTGTTCACTTGAAATCTAAAGTTCCATCATATTTCCAAACAAAACCCCACACATGTAAATCTTGACCCTAATTTAGTTATGAATAATAAAGTCCATTAGTTTACAAAAGCTGTGATACAAAGCCATAATTTCCATTTTAACTTGTAAGCTTATGTTATCAAGGGAAGATTTATAGATAGATTTTATGATGATATAGATCACTGAGGATAACTACTTATCTATCAGAACATACATGTCCCCATCAAATACTTAGGCATTGAATTAAAGATATATAAAAGATGAGGTATGTCTTATCATTTGACTAGCCATGTTGAGATTTTAGACATGGGTATAGGCCGAGATTGTTTTCCTATCATAATAACTTAAGTCAGTTGATAGGACATGCCTCCCTTTTTATATACCTTTATTTCAATGCCACATTAAAATGCAAATTTTCACATGAGATATGAAAATATTAATGTGAACCGGCCTAACTATTCTGTATTACCTTGGCTTACTTCCCATCTTCCTGAGGAAAGGACATACATGTTAGGATTCACCCCACTAGCATAGAGAAGATCTTCAAATCCCTTATCCAAAGACTCCTCACAGTTGTCTTCAGGGTACTCAGAGTACAAGTGATCCTTAAGTTTTTCATATCCCAAAATCTGCTCCTCAAGATTCTCCAAAGCTTGTACATCAGCCTCATGATAAGTTTGGTTATATTCCCTGGCAGTATAAACATCCTCCTCACTAGAATTTGTCTTCTCAGTCATAGTTACAACATCCTTAACCTTATAGCCATCCCAATTAGCATAAGAATTAGAAGGCCTTCCATATAAGAATGTCCTTGCACAATCTGCCTCGAGCTTAATTTCTTCATTTACCGACATGGAAGCGTCAGAATCTTCAGCAAAACTATTGCTATCTCCGGCAGATACAGGGGATGGCCTATCATCAAATATTAATGCATCTGGTTTTCCCTTGACAGGAGGGTCATGAATTCTCTCTGACCTTAAATTTTCATTCAACATCAAATCCTGTTCAGAAGTGAAACTCCGAACCCAGCCTTTATGCTTTGGTCTGAGCAATTCCAATTGATCAATCTGTAATTTCCTTTTTTTCTTCCATTCAACAATGTTGGTCATGTGAATGTCATCCATTTCGAAACTGAGGAAATACTTCTCAATGTTAGAAGCGAATGACAAGTCATCAAGAGGCATTTCAAGCACATAAGTCACAAAAAGAAGATGCATGATTTATCAAAGTTTTAGCCTAGTTTGATCCTTGAACTATTTACTTATCTTTTACATGATGTTTTGAGCTCGGACAAAATAAAAGCTTTGGCTCTACATATAAATAATCTAAAAAGGAAACAATTTCACTTCTTTTACTCTTTATGAATAGGTCAGGTCAGGAATTTTTCTTAAATCAAGAAATTTAATTTATGTTGTAACAAGGAATATCGTTGGAGGGTCGACTTAACTCAACGGTAAGCTCACTTGCTGTGGGGTCTGAGGTCGTGGGATCGAATCAGCCTATTTGCATAAAATAGGGATAAGACTGCCTAATATATTCCTTTCCCCAGCACACTCGCCATATGGGGACTAAAACTGGGTTGACCCTTTTTTTTAACAAGGGATATCTTTATCACAACTAAGTAAAGCAAAGACTACAGAATGCAGTAACTGAAACAGGATAAGCATCAACAAAGCTGCTTTATCTAAATCATAAAGAAATTGACAATATTACAATTCCCTTCTAGCGCTTTTCTCATGGGTCCTGCTTTACAGATAAAGATTCTTGAACAAAAAAACAAGAGCCTTCAATAATTATTCCTCTTGAGAAGGTGCGACCATCTTCAAAAACAATCCAAAGACTAATTAGTACTACCTCCGGTCCTAAATATAGGACCCAATTGACTTTTTTTTTGGAGAGATTAAGGTTGCGAAATAGATTATTAAATGATAACATATTTGATATATTTTTAGATTATCCATTAGTTTATAGGTAAATAAACTAGTTTAAGGGAAAAAGTTAGGTAAATCAATTTATAATTAATTTATTTTTGCTTTTTTAAGGATTTTTTAGAAAAGTCAATTAGGTCTTATATTTAGGACCGGAGGGAGTAGTTCTCTACTGAAATTATCCCTTCTAATTACTCTTGCAATCACAAGTCATTATTACTAATTCATTCTTAAGAGTTTATTTAAGTCTTTTAGCCTTTTAGAAAAAGGAACCCCTCTTAAGAGATTAAAGCAAAGCTAAGTCTAAGTACCTAGAAATTGGATCCACTCCTCCACTTCTTAGTTCTGAATCACATCAAACTGTAAGAAAGAATAATTAAAAGTGAAAGAGGCCACTGTGGACCGAATCTTCTTTTCTTATGATAAATTGGATAGCATCTAGCTCCAACTTTTCATAAAGAATTGTTCCCATTCCAGCTAGAAAAATTCTCTTTTCTTTTCATATTAGAATGACAAAAAACAAACGCAATAAAGAGCATCTGAGCCTATAAATATCTTACAACTTCTCAAATTTACAATTAATAAGGGTTGAATTTAAATTAAAGAAAGAAACAATAATAATATATAGTAACATCTTCCCAAGAGTCGCTTACATTTCAGCTAGAAAACACTGATTTGTTCCATTTTTTACCTTGTATGCAATACAAACGTTTAATAACGGGCATTTGGCCGTACTAATATCTAACAGTGCCTAAATTTTACTCCCTTTTTTAATAAGTACTACTAATACTAATTAACACAAATTATTCAGAAATGGAAAGAAACAACTGCAGTAATATCCTCAATATCTCCGATCACACACACAAATGAAAGGAAAAATCTAAAGCCATATCCATCCACCTTGATTTTGCAAACAAATCTAAAATCTTTCACTCTCAGCTAAATCTCTAGATTTCACAACCAAAACAGATCTAGAAACAGAGGCATCAAATCTAAGAGGGAAAAAGAAACAATAAAAAAAAAGAAGAAACAAGCAGTGATGAAACATGGTAAGAACCAATAAAAGAAAACCATGTATAAGTCAAACCTGTTTGGTTGAGATAAGTTGTGATCTGCAGCATCCATCTGAAGATCCAGAAGATAGATAAATGAAAGTACAGGTAGAGAGAGAAAGAGTGATGATCACACACACAACACCACCATGCACCAAAATCAAAACTATATAAATAGAAAGGATATCCCAGAATATAATATCCACACCCTTCCTTTTAATTTTCACAAAGGTGTCGCTTTTAATTTTATCTTATCCATGCCATGCTTTGGCCTGGCGCTATTCTGGCGCGTAAACTGCACGTGCCAAGTCGGTGTCTCACCTTCATGCGGCATCTTCACGTGGCATCCCATTGGCTTATGAACCCACCATGAGTTGACGTGACATGCATATACATAATTTCTTCTCATAACACTATACACTCTCCATAACATCTCAATTTTATTAAGAGAACATGGAAAAACATGTGAGGGAGATTAATTAAGAATTTATTCACTTGTTTTCCTTATTGAAAACATCAATACTATATAATATCACAACATACTCGGTCCTAAATTTAGATCATTCTTTTGAGATTCATTTTGATCCTAATTATAAGATCATTATTTACTGTCTCACATTTTGTCCTTCTTTTCCCAAAATACCTCTCTATGCATATCTTTTTACAAACAACTTATATCCTATAGGCAAAGAAAAGCTCCTTAATTTAATGTAATGTTATTTTTGAAATATCATATACTCCTTCTGTTTCTAAATATAAGGTCTGTTTAAGGAAATTAATTTAATCTTAAATATAAGACATATTTCTAATTTTTACCGAGATTTCCTCAAATTATCCTTATGAGTGCTCCCTAATAATAGAAAAAGAAGAGAAAGAGAAAGTGGGGTAAAACTAGATGTTTAGGGTATATGAGTAATATCATGTTGTCTTAACTAATTAACTCAACTAACATCCTTAACTTAATTAAATTAGATAAATATGTCTAATATTTAAGATTGAAAGAATTAATATTAACTAATTAAAACTATTGACCAAATGTTTATATGTTTATTTATAATTATAATTGGTTAGGCTTATATAAAATTTTCCCTACAGAAAGGCGCGTGAGGTGATGGATGAAATGACAGTCTTATTATTTTTCTATCTAATCCCGCGGTTTGGAGCGATATGGTTTGTCGAGGATCCTATCCTACCTGATAACTACCTTTTTTCTATAGCAGTTTTGGTTTGTAGTTAAGGTTAGAACGTTGACTTTGGATTTGTTCAGACAGTAATAGAATCAACAGTTACTAAAAATAGCTTCCTTGATTAGTTGATTTTATATTTAGAATGTTACATTTGTTCAATCATGTATGTACTCTTCCCAGTTCCCCCTTCATTAAATTTATGCTATTTTTATTTTACTGCTGTATTGATTTCAGATCTTTCCATGTCTTGATACATATAAGATTACATCATATCATTGTTTTTAACAGCATCATGTCGATTTCACTTCTCTTAAATCACTCGTTATTTTCTACGGACTACAATTAATTTGAATATCCGATTAATACGTTCTGATATCAATAATCAATATCATTAATAATAAAATATCAAAATTGGTCTTTCATTTTTTTAAAAAACCCGGTTAGAATTTTATGCTCCCTTATCTTAGATTAATGATGTCAGTAAATTAAATTCATTAAAGTGAATAAAAAAATTAAATTCATTAAAATTTCACGACACTTTAATCACATATCATTATTCTTACCATGCTAAGATCAATAAGGATGATTTAGGAAAAATATGAGAAAGAATTGAAAGATGTGCATATCTTTAAGAACAATCTCACAGCATACTCAAATAGAATGAGGAGGGAGCAGTTTTACCATAAATCTCCAAAATCACAAACGGTTATATGATATCGGGGAGCAAAACTACTAAACCTACCTTGATAATAAAAGGGTTAAATAGCAAACTCACCCTGGAAGTTCTCCTAGGGGAGCAAGCCCCACCTGGAAGTTTTTTGAGGAGCAAATAAGCTCATGAAGTTATTTTTAGGGGCAATTAAGACCCTGAAGTTATTTTTAAGAGCAAATCAACTCAATTTTGACATTTGGCAAATATTTACGCTGACATATATGTACACACTGACATGGACTACTCCTTGATAAGAACAATTTTTTATTTCAATTTTAATACTCCCTCCGTTCCTAAATATAGGAGCACTTTGACTTTTTTGGAGAATCCTAAAAAAGCAAAATAGGGTAATTAAAAACTGATTTTCCCAAATTTTTTCACTAATAATCTATGAAAATATGTTATGATTAAATTGTTCATTTTGCTTTCTTAGGATTCTCTAAAAAAGTCAAAGTGTTCTTATATTTAGGAACGGAGGGAGTACTTAACTCCGTCTTCTTCTTCAAAAAGGATACCTGCAAACCTCAAGCATTCATATGCGATACTCCCTTATTCTTCTTCGCGGCTCCTTATATAGTATAAAAAGAAAAGTTTGTTCTTCTTCTTCATCGTCTTGAAATCCCTCTGTTTCTCTTTTTTGAAACCCCTCTTATTCTCTTGTTTATTCTATTAAGGCATTGGGGGTTGAGTGCTTGGAAACAGAACGTGGTGATTGTGGTCATTTGAGGACAGTAATTTCAAAAATAGAAACAAGAATAAAGCTTGAAACAAGCCAAATCAAAATCAAATAGAAAAAACAATAATTTCATTCTGGGCATTTCCCAATATGAACTCTACTCTCCTGCTTTGTTCTGGGTTTGTTTCCATGAGAAATGATGGGAGAGAATATGGACGAGTACTCTCCACTCACCTCGTGTCCCGTCTGCCGAGCCGACCTCGTCCCCAAGCCTAATCATTTTAATGGAGGAGAGGAATCAGATAATGGAAGCTTAATCAGATAATGAACCCTCCTTTGAGCGATGCCCTTAATCAGATTGTTTTTATGGAAAACTGACTACTATTTTTTAAAATTGAAAAAATTTGTTTCTATAATGGAGTATCCATGTTAGTATATACATATTGCAAGAAAAAAGTACATGTCAGCATAAATATTTGTCACATGTCAGAATTGAGGTTATTTGCTCTTAAAAATAATTTCAGGGTCTTAATTGCCCCTAAAAATAACTTTAGGGGCTTATTTACTCCTCAAAAAACTTCCAGGTGGGGCTTGCTCCTATAGGAAAACTTCCAGGGTATATTTGCTATTTAACCCATAATAAAAACCAGAAAGCCTATGCTACAAATTAAACTCTAGGGCGAGGTTACATTTTTTCTGGACTAAATATATAAATTTCTTTATTTCTAAATATAAAACCTATTTAGGGAATTAAACTTGTTCATAAATATATAACTTATTTCTAATTTTCTTCAATAATTTTTTCACAAATTGTCAATATTAATGCTTTTCAATAATAAATCAACAAGAAATGGAGGGTAGGTATAATTGTATAAAGTTACAAGGTTAAAGTGCTTTGGTAATATTATGTAATTTTAATTAACTCAACTAACTTTTTTAATCTAATTAAATTAGTTAATTAAACCTTATATTTAAAAACCGGAGGGAAGAGTTGTAATCAAGTTGTATTGATTCCTTGTGAAACAAGCTTTAGACCCCGGTAACCAGGTCAGTCCATCCCGCAAAAAGTTCACACTGAACCTTAAACATGAAATTCATTTGGCATATCATTTCAAGATAACATGCATATATTACAATAATTGCATATGTAAATGAACACGGTTGCGTGGATTAATCATCTGAAATCAATTGTACATTGAGAATATAGGCATAATTGTACTTCATTTTCCATCATGATCCTAAAAATTGCAATTAGATCATAGACCAGAACTAAGCTCATCAATTTTTTTTTTTTTATTTCAGATAGAATCTTTTGACATCCTGGACTTACCTCTTACAGATTAAATATTTTACAAAGTACAGATTAATTATAATTAAGTTAGATAGGATCACAAAATACGTCAAAAGTCAAAACTACCTACCAAGCATTTCATGCGGCTCAATTTTTTGAAATTAATCTCATGTTTAGCCCACTACTACTCAACCTCTTTTAATTGAATCAAGCATCGGTGATTGCAGCATCTTCATTATGGGCCTACGTCTAACACCTAGATGACTCACCAAGGGCCGAAGAACGCTAAATAGTAGAGGTTGGCCCTTTCGGCCTGGTCTCTAAACGATCCTAAAATTTATAAATTTATTATTTTTAATTTTTTATTTTGATACAAGAGCGAAATAATTAATTTAAAGATATTGAAAAATAATTTAAATTATTTATAAATTAAAAAATTTCTGTTTGATTCCGTGAGCTTAAGCGCATCATGCCGGATATATGGGAAAGGAAATAAAGACACAACAAGTTTGAGTTCTAAAAATCTCTCTAAATTGATCACGTGTGTTTTGAATTTTTTTTAAAGTATAGGTTTGGTGGATTTGTTAACTAAGCTTTTTGAAACCATATTCTTCGCTAACTTCCATAGCTTCTCATTCTATATTTATAACAGGAAATGGAGTCAACCCAAAGAGAGTCACAGGGAAGAAAGTAACATTGAAAATCAAACTGGAACTACATTTATCTTGTTCTCCACCCTAATGGTCGATCAACAAAATCGTTGACCCAAAAGCCAGCATGGTGGTCGTCAAGGAGATGAACAACAAGGAGAAGCCCATTTTGAGATTTCTCGGCAGGGACTTAATAAAAAAATGTGACCATATAAAAGATGTGGAAATAATAAGGCAGAAATGTTGAATTCTTTCTGTTATTTTTATTGAGTTCATCATGTTAAGTACTAACAATCAATTTGAGCATAAATGTAGGATAGACGTGGAAAAATATATTCCTTAACCTTAAACCTTGACGAAAATTGACTATTTATTCGTTTGTTGAATAAAACTTGTACTATGGGCTGCAAGGCGTATTGAATGAGAGGAAGGTAGCCCAAAGATGGAGAAGCATTGCCAATCCTAGGGTTCTTGAATGCCGAAAGCTGACCTTTTATAATATTATTTTTCCCACAAGGGTTATTTTTATTAGATCATGAGCCCACTCCACATGAATTAGAGGACTTAACACGGTTGAAATTAATTTGAATGAAGTTGAGAGTAGGACTCCAAAGTCCCCCCCCACACCGGGGTCAATCAATTAGCGGATCTAGTCCAGATTTCTTTGGATAAAGTTTTACATGACCCCAATCAATGAGCAATTGAGCATTAATGAACTTTTATCAAGTGCCATCTTAGTCTTTTTTTTTTATCCATATCAAGGTATCCCCTCACTCGACAAGTGAGAAATTAATCCACCGCTGGTTTGTAGGCACCTCAAAGGGTGGGACAGCTGATCTGAGAGATTTAATGTTTCTCCATACCCAACGCCAAGGATCGAACCCCAGACAATTGGTTAAGGGTGAATGAGTCCTTGCCACTCAACCACACACCCCAGGTTTTATCAAGTGCCATCTTAGTCTTTAACATAAGAGTAAAGTGACTTAATTTGGAATAATTTATTTAGTACAATACAGAACAAGCGAAATTTTTTCTCCACTCCCTCATTGTGTTACCTAGATTTCGTATAATCTAAATAACTTTAATAAAATAAATATATCATGTATCTAAGAATGATTTATTAACATAAAATGTAAAGCAAACAGGGATTATTGATTTCCAGATATGAACCTGAGTAGTAATATTAAGTTCTTAGGCTAGATTCGATAATATAACAGTAAATGAGAATTAAATATAGTAAGCATGGATTATGAATTAGTAATAACAGAGATAAGAATTAAATAAGATAAAGTATGATGAGTAATGAAGAATAATCAAGATATTATGAGATTAGAACTGGAATAATAAGGCATAAACATAAATAAACATCAATAGACAGAACCTGGCGAGCTTTATTGAATTGATAAATCAGAATACAAGTTGAATAGGATAATCAGAGCACAAGTTGAATAGCCGATTACAAGGAACCTCTCAATACAAGAAAGTAAAAAGTGATTGTCTTCTTGCACACGGATATTCTGTACCCTAAACCCTAATTGGACCTCTCTTATATAGCCTAAGGGGTCCCACTTATTTCTCCTAACAGTTACTCTAGACGTTATCCTGAAAGAGCCGTTTAGCTTCCAGGTCTTCAGCTTGCCCGAGTCTTCAGCTCAAGATCGACGCCTAATTCCTCGGATAGTTACGATGACTGTTATCCACGTCCTGCTAATTCTTGCATTAGCCTGCCACTCTTCTCGTTCCACGTGTATCCTCTCCCATATTTATTTTTATCTACAACTTCCAACCAGTTGAGTCAGCGCCTGTTGGGCTTCTTCTACACTGGGCTGGCTTTGGATCCGACCCAGCGAGGCTGGGGTAACACATTTACTCCCTCAACTCCACGTGGCTTGTCCTGGAAGGCTCGGGGAGTTGCGTTGCTTAACACATCTGGTCTGGATGAACGGTTATTGGGTGGTTATCAGATGAATTTGAATTCAGAAAAAAGAAGAACCGTTAGATCAGACGCCCGTTTTTAATCAGACACGCCCTGACCATCGGATCGACTTGTCCTTTGACGCTTCACACTTTAAAAAGCCTTCCTTTCTCTGTCAAACCCTACTTTCTTTCTTGTCTTCTTTCTCCATTTCTGGAAAACTAGTCTCACGTGCGCTAAAGTCTGGACTTTTGAACCCCAACCGTTGTCAGGTGACTTCTTCTCTTCTGCTTTTACTCTGCATTTTGTGTGGTTTCCTTCGTTTAGTTTCTTCTTTCTCATTCCCCATTATGGTTCGAACTCGTAGCAAAATGGCCACTTCTTCTTCATTCGGTAATGTGCCACCGTCCCCCATGGATATTAAGAGTTCAGGCTTCAAGGGTTTTGCCCCCATTCTTGAATCTTTGAAGGAAGTTACCAAAGATTCAGACGTTATGGACATTGATGCCCCTTGTACTCTAACGCCTGAGTCCCTGACACTTCTGTGTTCTAAGAACAAGGTTAGCGAAAACCTTTTGATTAGGCTTCCCAAGGGCGAGGAACAGATTGACTGGTACAGTGAGAACTGGGGTACGATATGTGTAGACTATTTTCCTCTGCGCAAAATCATTCCTTTACCCAAATTAATTCTGGATTTCTGCCTCTCATTTGATCTGGCGCCTTCTCAGTTAATGCCCTCATTGTGGCTAATAGTATTATTTGTTGAAGCGTTATGTGAAAAATTTGGTCTGGAATTTAACTTTGGGGATTTGATGAAGTGCTACAACATTCAGAGGAAGGGTTCAGGACTCTACACTCTCCATGCTCGTAACAGATTGGAGCCTTTGATCGCAGCACCTGCTGACCTGGAAAAGCAGTGGAGGGGAAGGTTTGTGTTTGTGCACAAGTCTGTCTTAGCAGGTTCTGACGTGAATCTGCGAACCAAATGGGTGAATCAAGGTAAGTTATACCCTTATTGAATCAATATGCTTTCGCATTTTGACTTCTAATTTTCTAATCTGGTTTTTCATGTTTTACAGAATCAGTTGGAAAATACCTTAGGCCTTCCTCTGAAGATAATTCAGATGAACGTATTGAGGCCTTTAAGAAATTACCTTTGAGTGAAAGGAAATGCTCTGCCATCTTCAGCCAAGGTAAGGCTCCAACTCAGACTCCTTTCATTTTTCTCTTTTATTTCCGGTGATTCTCCCTGAGTTAGCGCATTATTGTTCATCAGAGATTAGGTATGTGTATGAGAGTGTTGTAGCTCTTCAGGAAGATGTGAAAGTGAAGGTACCACCCAAGCCTTCCTACAATAAGAGACTTAGGTGAGGATCTGGGTATTCCTCTGGGTTAGGTGATAAGTCCCCAGCCAAATCTGCTAAGCTTGGGTCAACAAGCTCTGAACCTATTAGCGTAGATGTAACCAAAGAGGGTTCAGCCATACCTGAAGAAGCTGAAATAGTATCAATTCTGTCGGACTCCCCCGAACCAAAATCTGCTACGAAATCTGTGATGAAGCAGCGTGCTACTTCTCAGGCTAAGAAGAGCAAAACTGTGTTAGATTTTGACAAGGGCAAATCAAACAAGATAATACTAGAGTTTGATAAAGACACCTCTGTCCATTCAGGATTTGATTTGATTCGTAAGGAGTGTAGCAAGCTCCTCTTTGATCAAGATCGCAAGGCTATTTTCTCCATGAGGACTAGTGGTTCTGGCCATGCTTTCTCTCAGGAGACCTTAAAGGTATGCCCTTTGTAAGCTATACATAAGTTCTTTTAAGCATACTCTCCTGCTTTGTATCTTAACTTGTACATTTTTTGCATCAGCTTTTTCAACTTTCTCTGTCTATGAAAGATGATCTAAACATGTATAAAACATTAGCTGTGTCTCGCTCTGTGAGGATAGAAGAACTTGAGCGGAAAGCAGAAGAATATGAGCGAAGGCTCAGTGAATCTGAAGTTCTTCACAGGGAAGCTTCAAACAGAGCAATTGATCTGGAGAAAGATCTCACCTTAGTGCGTGAAGAACGAGACAAAGCTTTCACTGAGGTTGCCACTGTCTCTGAGGAAAATTCTGATTTGGTGTTGAAAATTGCTGAGTTGGAGCTCACTTTATCCTCCAAAGACTTAGCATTAGAGCAGATGAAAGCTGAGAGGGATGAAGCTCGTGTCATTAGTCGTAATATTGCTGCCAGGGAGTTAAGTACAGCAGAAGAATGGAGCCTAAGGGCATCAATCACTATGGCTCAGGAATTTAAAGATGGGAAGTCTCACCTTTGGGATCTGGAGCTCTGGAAAAAGGAATATGAGGCGAAGTTCGGGGCTCTACCTCAAGATTCTGGTGATGATGACATTGCATCAAAAGGAGGTGAAGAGGAAGAAGTCTCATCTGGAAAGCCGCCTGAGCAAGCTGTTCAGCCTGCAAAGAGTGTTACTGACTCAGAGACTGAAAAAGAAGGCGAATCCAAGTGATTGAAGCATATGAATGAATGTAATATTTATGTCTAGGACATAACTAGTCTCCTTTCTGGATAAACTTTGTGTTTGGAAACCTAGTTGTTGTTTTTGTTATTTGTGTTTTGTTACATGCACTTAGTGTAGTGCAGGTACTTTAGATTTGCTTTCAGTTTAGCTAGTTTTGAACTTTGTTATGTTTAATCTTTTGCAATGAATTTAGTTTTCTGGGTACAGTTCTTACCTGCCTTTATTATTGAATCCTGGATCTGGTTATCATCTGGGATTTCCTTTGAAATCTTTGGAAGAATTTTGCTTTTAATTCTGCGAAATAAAAGTAAGTAAAAGGTAATTAGCATAAAGGGGGTTGACAAAAGAATAACGTAAGCGCTACTCTTCTTCCTTCCTTTTTTTTTAATAATAATGACTCATCATTCTTATTCCCCCTAAAAAGGTTAGAGACCAAATATAATATGTAATTAGCTATGAATAATTTGAATTGGTAAAGGTTTCTACCTTTTTTGATTTGCAATCTGGAGTCAACCTGGACCTGATTGTCATCCATTTTGACCTTCATGATTTCCTGGATTTTTGCAAAGTCATAAATAAGTATATGAATTTCCTGGGTTTATTTTGAAACTTAGAAATTGAATTTAGATTAGTTAGTACCTAAGAATCTGTGACTTCTCTCCCTTATTCTGTAGGACCTTCTGAGAAAGGGAGCTGAGATCTGGAAATTCTCGAGAATCACTCCGCGACAGAGGTGCTGATCTCGTCGTCACGAGGGCACACACAGAGATGCTGAGTGAGGTTTCACGGTCCAGGCGAACCTCAATTCTGAAGATTTAGAAATCTGGGAAACTGGATAAAAAGGTTGTTTCCTCTTACTGCCTTGATAAGAATCTGTCTTATCATGGGCTAGGGCACTTAGCCCTTTCCTACCCTTCATGGGTAGTATCTTTTGAGATGTTTAGAATTCCAGCTTCTTGGCAGGACATTCCCTTGGGAATCCTGAAGCTGGTAAGAACCCGGTCCTGTAATTTCTTTTACCAGGTAAGGCCCTTCATAATTAGGGCTGAATTTTCCATCTGAAGCCTCGGGGGTGTTTGGGAACACTTTTCTTAATACTAGCTCCCCCACCTGATATTGCTGTTCTTTGACATTCTTGTTATATTGTTTAGCACTTCGTTGTTGGAATGCTGCCATACGAATCAGAGCTTGTTCTCTACGTTCATCAAGCAGGTCTAACTCATACCTCAGGTGTAAAGAGTTTAGTTCATCCTGAGCCCATTTATATCTGAGGCTAGGGATCCCATACTCTACTGGAATTACTGCTTCTGTTCCATATACAAGAGAAAAAGGGGTTTCCCCTGTTGGAGTTCTGGATGTGGTTCTGTACGCCCATAAGACAGCTGGGAGCTCATCTGCCCAATTGCCCTTTGCTTTACCAAGACGTTTCTTCAGGGAACTCATGATCGTCTTGTTGCTAGATTCAGCCTGTCCATTAGATTGGGGATTTCTGGGAGTAGAGAACTTAAGCTGGACTCCCCAATTTTCACAAAAACCTCTGAACCTAGTTCCTATGAATTGAGAACCGTTGTCACAAACTATTTCTTTAGGAAGACCAAACCTGCATATAATGTGCTTCCACACAAAATCCACAACTTGCTTTTCTTGAATCTGAGCGTAAGGTGCAGCTTCGATCCATTTAGTAAAGTAGTCAGTAACCACTAGCAAGTAAGTTAGCTTTCCAGGTGCTGCTGGAAGTTTTCCTACTATGTCCATTCCCCAGCGCATGAATGGCCACACTGGAGCAATGGAATGAAGGAATTCTGGATGTTGGTGTTTAGATGGAGAAAATTTCTGGCAAGCATCACATCTGGAAACCAGGGTGGCTGCATCCTGAGCCAAGGTCGGCCAGAAATAACCAGTACGTAATGTTTTTCTGATTAAGCTTCGAACTCCAGAGTGATCTCCACATTCTCCTTCATGAATCTCTCTAAGAGCTGCTTGAGCTTCCTGGGGACCAAGGCAGCGAAGCATAAGGCCTGTGAAGGATTTTTTATATAGAATTCCTTCATCTTCATAAAATCTGGCAGCTCGAGCCTTAATCCTTCTGGCTTCATTGGTGTCATCTGGTAAGGTTCCAGTTGTCAGGTACTTTAGTATGGGAGAACGCCAATCCCAAACCAAATTATTTGAAAAAACTGATCCTGCACGAATCAAGGTGGAAGGCTCTGGAAGGTGAATGATTGGAATAACTCTGGTTCTATCAGAGGGGATGGATGACCCAAGGTTAGCTAAAGCGTCAGCTCTTTGGTTATCCTCCCTTCCTATCTGAGATATTTTGAACTCTACAAAATGATTACACAGTGCAGTAACTAGTTGATAATATGCTAGCATTCTGGGATTTTTGGTTTGATATGTCCCTTCTACCTGGCGGGCCACCAGCTGAGAATCACTTCTGATTTCTATCCGTCTCGCTCCAAGCTCAATTGCTACCTTCAATCCGTGGACCAAGGCTTCATATTCTGCTTCATTGTTGGTAGCTCGAAAGCTGCAGTGAAAAGCTTGTTCTATGATATCCCCAGTGGGAGATTGGAGTACCACTCCCAATCCAGTTCCCTTAGAGTGGGTAAATCCATCAGTATAAAGGATCCATAAGCCTGAACGGCTTTCATCGGTTATTGAGAATATTTCTCGTATTATCTCTGGATCACCTTCTAAGCTGAAATCTGAGATAAAATCTGCTAGTGCTTGAGATTTAATAGAGGTCCTAGGTAAGTATGAGATGTCAAATTGACTAATCTCCACTGCCCATTTGACCAACCTTCCTGATAAATCTGGTTTGTGCAGGACGTTTCTGAGTGGATGTGAGGTAATAACCACAATGGGGTGACATTGGAAATAAGGCCTAAGCTTCCGAGATGCGATGATCAGGGATAAGGCTAACTTTTCCATTGGGGAATATCTGGTCTCCGTGTCCAGGAGGGTTTTACTCACATAGTACACAGGCAGCTGTTTGCCTGACTCCTCTCGTACCAGGACAGCGCAAACTGCTTTATCTGATACTGACAGGTACAGGTACAATAGCTCTTCAGTTCCGGGCTTAGATAAAAGAGGGGGACTTGTCATGTAAGCTTTCAGGTCTTGTAAAGCTTTTTCACAATTCTCATCCCATATGAAGCTCTTATTTTTCCTGAGAACTTGAAAGAAGGGATGACACTTATCAGATGATTTTGAGATGAATCTGTTCAATGCAGCTACACGCCCTGTGAGTTTCTGGACTTCCTTCACATTTTTAGGTGAAGGAATGTTCAATATAGCTTTGATCTGAGTCGGGTGAGCTTCAATTCCTCGTTGGGACACAAGGTATCCAAGGAATTTACCTGAAGCTACTCCAAAGGCGCATTTCTCAGGATTCAGTTTCATGTTGTACTCCTTCAGGATGGTAAAGGTCTGTTGCAAATGTTCAACATGGTTGACAGCTTTCAGAGATTTGACCAGCATGTCATCTATGTAAACCTCCATTGTCTTTCCAAGTTGTTCTGTAAACATCTTGTTGACTAGTCTTTGGTATGTTGCTCCAGCATTCTTCAATCCAAAGGGCATTACTGTGTAACAGTATGTCCCCCTTTCAGTGATGAATGAGGTCTTTTCCTGATCATCTAGATTCATTTTGATCTGGTTATATCCTGAAAATGCATCCATGAAACTCAGGAGTTGATGGCCAGCTGTTGCATCTACCATCGAATCAATGTGTGGTAATGAAAAAGAATCTTTAGGACAGGCTTTATTCAGGTCTGTGAAATCTATGCACACTCGATGTTTCCCATTCTTCTTGGGTACCACCACCACATTAGCTAACCATTCAGGGTAGTGGACCTCCCTGATGGCTCCTGTGGAGATAAGCTTTTCCACCTCATTATTAACAATCAGGTTTCTCTCTGGAGCAAATTTTCTTCTTCTTTGCCTTACTGGTTTTTTGGTGGGGTCTACATTCAGGTGATGCATAATGATTTCTGGATCGATCCCAGTCATATCAGAATGTGTCCATGCGAAACAATCTTTATGCTGGAGCAGGAAAGTCAGGATTTGTTTCTTAAGTTCTGGGTCCAGACCTGCCCCCATGAATACTCGCCGATCTGGAAAATGAGGGTCAAGGACTTCCGGTGTGAGGTCCTCTACCTGTTCCCCCCAGGAAAGGTGTTCCTGGGGAGATTTCTGTGGTTGCTATGCAGGTTGTTGGGTGGTTGCCTTCAAGGCAGCCTGATAGCATTCCCGGGAGGTGCGTTGCTGACCATGTATTGTTTTAACTCCCCAAGGGGTATTAAATTTAATACATTGATGCAGTGTTGAAGGAACAGCTTTCATTTTGTGGATGAAAGGCCTCCCTAAAATAGCATTATATGAGGATGGGCAGTTCATGACGTGATAGGTGAACTTCACATTCATTCCTGCTACTGTGGTTGTCAGGTTAATGATTGCCTTGGACTGGTCAGCGGCTCCGTTCCCAAACACTAGTGTTGTGGGATAATAAGACATCTCATCCTCCAGGTTCATTTCTTTCGCCGTGCCTCTATATAGGATGTTAACTGAACTCCCAGGATCAATCAGGATTCTTTTTACCTGGTAGTCAGCTATTTTGAGCGTAATGACTAGCGCATCATCATGGGTTCCAGGAACTATTTCTTCATCTGAGAAGGTTATGGGTCCAGGTATGGCTTCCCCCTCAGCCAAGTGGAGCTCCTGAGGCTCCATCGGGAGTTCTCTGGTGTGCCTCTTGGCTGCTGAATACGTTACACCGCTAATATCTGAGCCTCTTGCAATAAAATTTATGGTTTTCACCCCAGATTGTGGCGTTTGCGGTTGTTTCGGGGGACCTGGCTGAGAATTATCTGGATGTTTTTTATCTGGTTTTTTCAATAAATCAGTTAGATAACCTCTTTTTAAGAGTTCTGCTATTTGTATTCTGAGAGATATGCAATCTTCAGTGCGATTACCATAATCTTCGTGAAAATCACAAAACTTAGTTTTGTCACGCTGATATGGGCTTGTCAGCATTTTTGGTGGCCACCTGACGGCGTCCCCGAGTTTGTAGAGGCCTTTGACGAGCTGGGTTGCAGATACGTTGAATCCTCTTTGTGCAAATGTTGGAGGTAAGTCCTTCTTGGGCTTCTCCACCTGGTGAGTATCATTAGGTTCACTTCTGTTGGCTGTAGGATATGGTTCAGCTCTCCAGTTCTTTTTGTTCTTTTTCTTTGAACTTTTACGAGAACCTGAGCCATTATCTTTGCCCTCCTCATCAGGTTCATAGTAAGAATATCTGGCTGCATAGTCTTCTTCCCAACGCATCTGATCTTCAGCTTTGCGCATAACTCCGGCATAGGTATCGCACGGGTGTTTTGTCAATTCTTTGTAGAGGTCTAAGTCTACAAAGATTCCCTTACGAAAAGCATTAATTGAGGTTTCTTCATCAGGTTTGTCTATAGTGAGCCTCTCTGTATTGAAACGAGTAACCCAACTTCGAGTGGTTACCCCCCAATACATGTGCATCCGGTATAAATCAGCAGAGGTTTTCTGCATCCTACGGCTGCTAGAAAACTGATGAGTAAATTGCTCTTGTAATTGAGCAAAGGATGATATGGACCTGACAGGCAGTTTGGTGAACCATTTCAGGGCTGGACCGGTCAAGCTCATACCAAACCCTTTGCACATGCAAGCTTCTCTGGCTGAGTCTGATATAGGAGCTGCTAGCATCCTTTGTTTGAAGTGAGCCATATGCTCATCTGGGTCACCAGTTCCATCATATTGATTCATTGAAGGATAGGTGAACCTCTTTGGTAGTTGAGTTTCTGTGATTCACCTTGCGAAGGGTGAGTCAGCATAACTCGTCTGGGCGTACTTAGGAGTGGGCTTTGGTGCTCCTGGGACTTGCTGAATGATCTTTTTCAGCTCCTCGATCTCACGTTCCATTCTGATCATTTCAGGATTCTTCTGGTCGTGAGCACCATCTGAACCTCGAGATTTGGAACCCGAGTTAGATGTGCTAGCACTGCTGGAGTTTTGACTCTCGCCAGGGTTTAGTCTGAACTTCTCATGTCGTGCATGAGAATGTCTGTGATGGTCACGAGGAATTTTAGTTTTGTGCTTCTGGTATCCTCCTTCCTTGTGGCCAATAGTTTCTTGCCTCCTTTGCTGATGCTGGAAACCTGCTTGGTGAGGAATTTTTGTTCGTGGACTCTGGAAAAGGCGAGTTTTACAGCTGCCTTTGTTGTTGCGTTTTGGGATTTGTGCTGTGTGAACAGCATAGTCTCGTATGTCTTTGTTCAGGGACTCGATCAAGCGAGTGAGATAAGCTTGTTTTTCGTACAACATACGCAGGTTTTGTGCTGGGTTATTTTCATGATCGAAATTTTGCTGGTCATGATCTTCCTCACGACCTTCTTCATGATCATCTTGATGATGATCCTGGTGATCCTCTTGATGATCATCTTGGCGATCCTCATGCGAGTTCTCCCTCTCATCCCCCTGATGTTCAGGTGGTGTCTCAGGTTCAGGGATTTGCTCCTGGTGATCTTCAGGGATTGTTTGCTCATGATCGTTTCCATTTGGAGGAGGGGGTTGGAATGGATCTCCATGTGGGGTATGAGGATCATCCTCATCCATTGGAACAACAGGGTCTCGATGATCAGACATGTTGGATCTCAGGTTGAATGTTGATTATTAGATGAGAAGAAATTTAATTTCTTCCCCACGGACGGCGCCAAAATGTGTTACCTAGATTTCGTATAATCTAAATAACTTTAATAAAATAAATATATCATGTATCTAAGAATGATTTATTAACATAAAATGTAAAGCAAACAGGGATTATTGATTTCCAGATATGAACCTGAGTAGTAATATTAAGTTCTTAGGCTAGATTCGATAATATAACAGTAAATGAGAATTAAATATAGTAAGCATGGATTATGAATTAGTAATAACAGAGATAAGAATTAAATAAGATAAAGTATGATGAGTAATGAAGAATAATCAAGATATTATGAGATTAGAACTGGAATAATAAGGCATAAACATAAATAAACATCAATAGACAGAACCTGGCGAGCTTTATTGAATTGATAAATCAGAATACAAGTTGAATAGGATAATCAGAGCACAAGTTGAATAGCCGATTACAAGGAACCTCTCAATACAAGAAAGTAAAAAGTGATTGTCTTCTTGCACACGGATATTCTGTACCCTAAACCCTAATTGGACCTCTCTTATATAGCCTAAGGGGTCCCACTTATTTCTCCTAACAGTTACGCTAGACGTTATCCTGAAAGAGCCGTTTAGCTTCCAGGTCTTCAGCTTGCCCGAGTCTTCAGCTCAAGATCGACGCCTAATTCCTCGGATAGTTACGATGACTGTTATCCACGTCCTGCTAATTCTTGCATCAGCCTGCCACTCTTCTCGTTCCACGTGTATCCTCTCCCATATTTATTTTTATCTACAACTTCCAACCAGTTGAGTCAGCGCCTGTTGGGCTTCTTCTACACTGGGCTGGCTTTGGATCCGACCCAGCGAGGCTGGGGTAACACACTCATATTCAACATTGCATGGGAAGAATTATCACAAGATTCTTTCCTTTTTTTTCCTGAGATCATAATTTTTGAAAAAGGCTGAATAGATTTTGCTTGTAATTTTTGAAACAGTTTTCCTTCCTGGATCCAAAAGAGAAAATTAAAACATCCAACTTTTGATCCGCTTCATAGTTCTACTTTAATCTTAGGTACGAACTAGTTCTTCTTCAATATATAAGATGTAGAAAACAACAAGAAGAGCTAGAAATAAATGTCAATATTTAAATATGTTAATAAAAAGAACATGAATGAGCTAGTGGCAAGAAGTAATAAGGATAGTGAATAATGAATTCAGTATAATAGCTTCGACTCTCATTATTATAAGTATTTGGTGCTCAAATTTGATGTTATTTTGGTTTTGATCCCTCAAATTTCAAAACTGAGGTTTTGCACTACAAAAAACACGGCCCATTCCGGCGAAATCATGCCCGCGTTTTGATGTAAAACGCCTATACGCATGTGCATTTCGGCGTTTTGCGAAAAACGCCCAAATAAAACGCCGTTAAATTTGGCGCGCACTTCCCGCCTTTGTTTCCGCGTTTGCCAACCGGCGATTTGGTAACCCCAAAACGCCGATATGTATATTTTATTTAAAAAAAGTGGCGCCTGGTACTTTTGATTTTTTTCAGGAAAAAAGCGGATTGGCGTTTTGATCAAAACGCCGGTAAAGGATTTAATAATAATTAAATCGAATACCGGCGTTTTGCAAAACGCCAATATGCGATTTATTTTATTTAATTCGCATATTGGCGTTTTGCAAAACGCCTATATACGATTTATTATTTTTAAATGCATATAGGCATTTTGTAAAACGCCAATAAATACCCTTAAAATGCTGCCGCATGAAGCCCTATAAAAGCACCGCCGAAATTCATTTTGGCGTTTTCGATCCGTGAAAAAAGCTAAGGGTCCCACCGAAATTCTCTCTGCTTTTTATCAGTTTTTATATATAGTCCTTCTCTGATAGATCATGTCTCGGCGTGGCGGTAAAGCTCCCATAGACGAGGCAAAGCAGCAGCGATTGCGGGACGAAGCAGAAGCCAGATGTATAGAAGCTCGCCGGTTAGAGATTGAGCAGCAGCCTAATCCTCCGGAGGTGTTGCAGTACGCCAGCCCCCCTCTTGCTAACGTACCGTGGACTCCTTTCGGCCTGAGTGGTAACCCAGAAGTCACGCAGGACGACCTCTGGAGAGACTTAAACGTCAATATCAGCTACGAGGACATGCATCAGATTTTGAATGAGGATAGGGAGAGGGAGGAGATGGAGAGGGCTGAGAGGGAGAGGGCGGAGAAAGAGAGGCCGGAAAAGGAGAGCACCAGCGACGACAATGGTGGTGGCGGTGGCGGTGCCGGCGGCGAGGAGGACATCCCGGTGCCGGAAATTATGATTAAAATGCGGCGAGGGAGGAGGTCTTCTAGTACTGGCCAGTTGGTGGATGTCAGAGGTAAATTTGATATTAATTAATAGCTACAAATATAATTTCTACTATATATATTATCTAATATATTTTTCTTGCCTACAGATACCATTGACACTGTCACCATGAGGAGGCTGACGGCGAAGCAGGCGCATGTGCTTCCGTCAAATGAGAAGGTTGAGCTGTCATATTACGGCACCACTGTGCAGCCAACCAAAGATGCTGCCATTCTATTTCGCCGCCATTGCCGACTGCTCGGCAAGGACTTCCGGCGCTTCCCGATCGACCCGACCAACTGGAGGAGAGTGCCGGATACCCGGAAAGAGGAGGCTTGGGAGATTATAAGGGTAATACGTATTTCAAAATATTATAATTACTTGAATTATATTATTTAGTGTTACACTTATTAATTTTGTATATTGTTATTATACTTATTCAATACGAAAAAAATTCCTTTTGCAGAGTAAGTGGTGGGTCCCCGACAGCTTGAACCTGAAGAAATTCACGAAATCGATGATCGGGGATGAGTGGAAGGATGAAAGAAACAAGCTATATCAGCTGATGTCCGGGAAGGGGACTAAGCCTAGGGCAGAGGTGGAGACGATCTGGGTAAAGAGATCCACGATTTATCCAACATTATTGCTTTTGCTTTTTCACAACAAAACGACAGATATATGAAAGAATGAGAGGTTTGAGAAAGATTGTGGCAACTGACTAATGCTCTACACGCATATTTATAACCAATACATCTGACTTTTCCGCGTTTACGAAATGTAGATTGTTTGAGGAGTTTTTTTTTCAAAAAATAGCCGTACCTGCGTTTTGCAAAACGCCCATATGTATTTTAACATTAAATAATGCATATTGGCGTTTTGTAAAACGCCAATGTGCATTATAATGCATATTGGCGTTTTGCCAAAACGCCAATATGCCTTATTTAATGTAACACAAGCATATTGGCGTTAAAACGCCAATATGCATTATTTAATGTTAAAATACATATTGGCGTTTTGCAAAACGCCCATATGCATTATTTTAATGTTTTTTGTACCGGCGTTTGCCAAAACGCCGATACGCACCTCCGTTCCCTATAAATAGTTTCTCCCTCCTTCAGCAAAGTCGCTCATTTTCTCCTGTTTTTCTTTATTTTCTCTCATTCGTCTCTCTCCTTCAATGTTGTTGTTGTTTTTGATTTTATGGTTGTTGGTGACATTTCTTTTGCAATGTTGATATCTGTTTGATTATGTCCCTTAAATTATATATATTTATGTATCATGTTTTCTAAATTGTTAGGTTTATTATTTAGGGCAAAGGTGCAAAAATATGACTAAACTTTACCCTAAGTTGCATTTCTATGACTAAAGTTTCGCAGGGAGCAAAAATACCACTAAACTTGGGATTGAGGTGCAAAACTATGATTTCCGTCAACTATGACGGTGTTGACCGTTAGTTTTCGACTTGTAAGATGCTGAGTGTGCAATAATGACCATGTGACATGCTGAATAGACTCTTTATTAGTGTTATGTGGAATAAGGGGTAAATGTATTTAAAATAATGCAAAAAATATCATTATTTTATTCTAACAACAGACTCATATTTGCACTCAAAGTACATTTACTTTAAATACATTTACCCCTTATTCCACATAACACCAATAAAAAGTCTATTCAGCATGCCACATGGTTATTATTGTACACTTAGCATCCTACAAGTCGAAGACTAACGGTCAACACCGTCATAGTTGACGGAAATCATAGTTTTACACCTCGATCCCAAGTTTGGTGGTATTTTTGCTCCTTGTGAAACTTTAGTCATAGAAATGCAACTTAGGGTAAAATTTAGTCATATTTTTGCACCTTTACCCTATTATTTATGTATCATGTTTTCTGAATTATGTTTTTTATTCCGTATGTTTATGTCTATTATTCTTATTGTCACTTTGGTGCTTATCTTTTGTTCATTTTTTACCATTTTTCGTCCTGGTTTTAAACAACTAGGACGAAAAATGTTTTTTTTTATTTTTTGAAAAACACGGACCGGCGTTGCAAAACGCCGGTAACAATAATATTATTTAAATGACATTGCGGCGTTTTGTGAAAGCGCCGGTGTGCGTGATTTAAATAATATTAATTATTTCACACATCGGCGTTTCCTAATGCGCCGATGTGTATTTTTTTATGATTTGTCCCATACCGGCGTTTTGCAACACGCCGGTATGAGATAATATTTAAATATTCTGCAGATCGGCGTTTGGTATCTCGCCGGTGTGGGATAATATTTAAATAATTTGCACACCGGCGTTTGCCCAAAACGCCGATATGCCAATATAATATTATTTTTCCTGGATTTTCTTTCCAACGTTTTGGCCTTTGGGCGGCGTTTTGCAAAACGCCGAGTTGCCGCTTTCCCACGGTAAATTTCTCGCCGTGTTGCGAAAACGCCGTAGCGTCATTCCGCCGAGACGAGGCCGAAAAAAATGCCGATAAGAGCCTCGTTATTTGTAGTGTTGGTGATTCAATTTGATTTTCCCCCTCAAATTTGTTGTTATATAGCTTAGAAAAAACCTGGTCTATTTTGCCCCCAAAAAGAACAAAACATTCTTGTTTGAAACATGATGAACCTAATCAAAATGAAGGCTAACTTCATGGGTTGAAGATTATATTTAATCTTAGTAATTCATGTTGTGAATATAAAATCTTTCATATTTTATCTCTTTAAGTTTTCATATTTACTTTCCTGACTTATAAATGATATGTAATCTAGCGAAATGCACAAGTATTGTAGAGAGACTATTTCACATATACTTAATAATTTATTCAACTTTTTTCATAATCATTAACTAATCACTTAACTCTCATATTATGGACATTTTTTTTATTGGGCTCATATTATAGACATTGGTAATAACATATCATCCAAATGCTTGCATCAACTGATTGTGTCTTGTTTGAATTTAACAAATGATTTTGTATTAAACCCATAGGCATAGGCGTTGATAAATAAAAAAGAAAAGACGTGAGATTAAATGTTAAAATACATGAAACTATCCCAGATTTCGAGGAAGAGGGTATAACGTGGCAAAATGATAGATGTTGTTCTAGAGAAGTGGGCCCAATTCTTTAGGCAGAGGTGTGAAACCTAGTTCCATCAGATTTGATGAATCTCAATTCTTTTAAAAAAAATCTCTTTTCAAACATATCATCAGACGAGTTTCTTGACTTGTTATAGGAGTCATTTGCATCCTACAAACAAGTCAAATAACAACTCAATTTGTTATTTTGTATACTAACAACAAACTCAGTATCGTTTTATTTCACTCAGCTACTAAACTAGCTAATGTATTCAAAATCCCATCTACATAGCTGGGCACGACTTAAATGAGCTCCATTCAATTTGGGGGAGAAAAAACCCAAAGAATTCGTTGTGCAATCCTTTCCACGAAATGCTCTTTACCCAATTCTGACCACCCACCAACTACTTCGGTCCAAAGCTTTGACAAAAGTGGGACCCACCCGTATGAAGCATTTATCCAAATACAACCAAAGAAGGACCACCTAATTTTGGGCCCATACTGGGCCTACTTCCCCAAACCAAGCCTTTCTCCTGCTGAACTACAACTTACATGGGCCAGCCCAATCCTTGACTTCTCCAAATCAAACTCCATCCAAAGGTTCTGCTGTTGGTGATGACCAATTATAAATGCCTCCACCCCAAGAAGATCTGAATTCCCAAACGTGAAGCAATAAACTGCATCCCCACCCATTACTTGACCCGGAACCCGATACAATAACTGCTTACCCGAAACCACCATCTCCGCCCCGTCAAACACCAAACTCACGCTTGGTAAATCGGGTAATCGGGTTTGACCCAACGGGACCTGATAACAGAGATCCATCGCTATTTGAAACGCGAAATTCGGGTCACTCACAACCCGCAACACACCATTAGTCCGATTCAAAAACTCGCCCCGAAGCGCAGTGTAAGCAGGGCCCAATAGGAATGTGAATTGGGTACCCGAATCCACCATGGTTTGGCCCGCCCCGGTATGATCCGGAACAAAAACTGAATCCGATATTTGCAAAAGCTGACCCGATACTTTAATCCCACGAAGTCGAACCGTATAAGCGGCCCGATCATAATATGGTAAACGGGTCGACACTAAAACCAAAGGAGTATAATTTAACGGGGCAAGCCATGACAAATTGGTATCCCCAAATAGTAAAACACCCGATGAGTCCGAATCCGAAATACAATAAGAGAATTTCGAAAATTTAAGCTGTGAAACAAATGAGAGTGACCCGAGATTCATACCCAATAACCCGGTTATGTTAGAATCTCCATCTGTATTGCTACTATCATAGCTTGAGTTCATGCACCCGAATACAACTCCTGGGTCGGTTCCCGACCCGACCCGGAAAATATCTGAAGCAATGACACCTTCTGTGGAGGAAAAATCTGCGTATGAGAGAGTGGCATGGCAGAGATTGTTAGAATCACATGAAGCAGGGATGGGAAAGTCTCTTGTTTGTGTTGTACAGGTGGGTGATGAGCAAGAAACGGGTGAGTATGATGAAGAACGGGTCGGGTCAAACCCGGTTGGTGATGTTATGTTACAACGTAGCCATGAGAGTTCACTTCCTGTGTCAATGACCATGGAGACATTTTGTGGGGGTGAACCAACTGAAAGAGATACAGAGAGGCTTATGTTATGGTGAAAACGAAGCTTATCTGGTGATCTTGGGAGGTACCCTGAAGGAATCACTTGGGTTTTGAGGGAGAGAAGAAGTGTTTGAGATTGATCACAAGAACAAAGATTGACATGAATTAGAATAAAGAAAATGAGAGATGTGAGAGATGGGTGTTGGGAGAAAAAATGAAAGAGATGAAATTGGAGTTTCATTGTTTTTTTTGTTGTAAATAAATGTCAACTAGGAGGAAAGAGTTTGGTCTGGTTTGGTTTGGGTGGATGAGAATTAATGAGGGATTATTAATATTGATGAGGAGGATGGGGGTATTAGATAGGGTTTTTGGTTTTCATAAATTGAGTAAAAGAGACTTGGAGTAATTAAGCAGAAAGTGTGTGATGTTTTGGGGACAAAGATAAGAATCCGAAGGACGTGGGGAAGGAATTCCTTAATGTCTGAGCCAAGAAGCTGATGATAGTGTGATAAGATCTGAGAAGACACTGAAATAATGAGATGGGATCTACGACTATTGAGGGGTATTGTAACTGTACCATACCACAAACAGTCGCTGTACTTGGTACTATATCTAACAATCATAACTCTGTTTTTATTTGCAGCATCCGTGATAAGAGGCGTGTGTATAACTACTCCTCTTATAACTACACCCCAAGAGGAGTATTATATAAATGTAGCAAAAGTTTTATTTTGTTTAGACGGTAATTTTTTTTCAGAAAGATCAAGTTGATCGTACGTAAACATCAAACATGTGTGTTGGAGTTATGAACAACTTAATTCACACTCTATTAGACTCTGAAGCATTTGGTTTTGATAATTATGAACTTTGCTTTCTTGTGGCAAACTATGCAACAAATGGTATCAACTGAAGTTTTTTTTTATTAATTTACCGATATAAACCATCAATTACTCTGGTTGATAGGAATGTATTCTTATCACGAAGAACCTCGCTACTTATACTGTATACATAATTATCGTGACTGTGTTAAACATAATTATGAGCTAATTAACTTGTGATCTGTAGTAGGACCTTTTTATGTCTAAGCTAAGTCTGCCCTATTAAAAAACTTGCCCTAAATAAACATATAACTCTATCAAAATTTTAAGGTACATTTTTTACGTAATAATAGTATGATACACAACAATGTAAGAACTTGAAATCAGATCCAAAATAACAAGAGTCTAAAAGACAAAGCAAGCTAAGTAGACATCGATAAAACAAATAGCTAGTCTGATATGGTGAACAAGGAAACAGTGAAGGCGAGGGAAAAAAGAAACCCTAAATACATACATGTGTAACTTTATTTTAACATTAGGGTACAAATACAATATTATTAAAAATAAAACTATTTATTTTAATATAGTAGACTTGATCTAACCTGTTAGTCTCAATAGGTTTTTCTAAAAGGCTTGGGTCTGACCCTATTTAACAAAAAAGACTTAAAAAATTTCAGTCACGTGTCTGTGGCCTGGACTTGGACAAGCTTGTAATAGGTCAAGCTTAAAGCCCCTACTAATAGTCTGACTTACGTTTCCACCCCTAGTTACACTTTAAATCTAATGTTATTCATTAATTTCTCATGATTTTATTTATATGCATATTTAGCGTTTGTGTGTTTTTTTGTGTGGTAGGTAAAATAATGTACATATTTTATTTGTGCGTGCTTCTTTGGCCTTTCAAGCTTGGCGCAAGAGAAATGAAAACAGTATTGAATGAGAACTTGTTTGTTTTCTTTCTCCTTCATGTAGTTGGAATATTAATTTTCTGATAAAAGGGGTCGTTAGTATTTAGGTGAGGGAATAATATAGGAAGAGCGCATATGATAATGATGTTGATGATGATGATGATGATGATGATGATGACAGCCTTAGCTTGGGTTAAAAGCATGGCTTTGAGATTTGTGAGCAGCTTTTGCTTGCTAGATGTGCATCCCAGGCAACCAAGTTTTTTCCCCCTTTTTTTACCTTTTCACTGAATAAAGGCAAAGCACGTGATGCTTTTCTTAATGGAATTAAGCAATTAATCTATATTCGATTCTAAAATTATGAAAATGAGAAGCTTACAGCACCTGAAGATCTACATTTGCTTGTAAGAGAAAATATTTATCATGCGAGTTAATTAATTAATATTAATTACTTTTATTTACATATCTGACGTTGATATTTCAAACTCTTATATTGATAATGATTACCAACAACTTCCTAGATTTGGTTGAGTTTTGGTAGGAAGGAGAAAGGAGAGTGAATTTGAAGAGAAAATAATAGTAGTATAAGATTAAGGCGCGCACCATGCTTCCGATATAATTTAGGATATTTTTTTCACCTAACTAAAAATGCAATATGAGATGACAAAAATGATTCATACGGGTACAAGTAAGTGTGTGTGTGTGGGTTCATACATATTATGTATGTGACACTAGATATAAGAAATTTTCTAAGTATTCATATTTAAGTTAAAATACCATGATGAGGTGTCATAGTTGTAAAACAAATAATGTAATTGATGCTACCAAAATTTTGATAAAAATTCCGCAAGTGTACGGATCGTATTTTAGTAAAGTGGTAATATCAAGGTCGATCCCACAGAGACTCAGACAATTAATAACTAGGCATTAGATCTCCTATTTTCATTCAAGTTGAGTAAATACAAGAAAATTTATTTTAATTATGTATGATCTAAGAAAATAAATAAAACAAATATTCACACAAAAGAAATTCACGAGTCAAAAGAACAACCTAGAACCACTAATCCCTTATTTGCTTCTTAGATTTTATTCCCCACTAAATTAATTATGAATTAATTCAACTAGCTAATCTAGAGTACTAGTGTCTATAAATGCCTTTCGGTTTTCACCTATATCCTTGCCTAGTTTAATTACACAATGTCTTGCACTAATTTACTAAGCCAATTAATACCGGTACCGCTCTAATGTGACTATGTAGGGCTTCTAGGTATATGTCTATCCTAGTCGCAAATCAGATTAACAATCCAATCCTACACTATTTAATCCCATGGTCTATTTAAAATTCCCTCTTTCGAGTCCAACTCTAAATTCCCTAAACATGTCTAATGGTGATCAAGCACTAAACAAGTTATCAATAATAGCAAGATTAAATAAACTAAATCAAATTAACCATGACTAAATAGTGGGAAATAAAATACTAAGTTACAAACAAGTTCATAGTACTCTAGGTTGTACAAGAAAACTAGCCACACATATGGTCTATCAAAGTCATCACAGAAACTAAATCAAAGAAATATACACCAAACTTGTAGTAACAGTGCAGACCTCTTCCTTCCTTGTATGTATGGTGATTGATGGCTTCTCCCAAGAAAGGACAAAACTGATGACACCTTGTGCCTTTTCTTTCTCAGCGCGCGCGTGTATATAATTCAAGAATCCAAATTGTGCCTTCTTTCTTTATCTTCAGCGTGTGTGATCTGCTTCCTCTCGTCTTCAATTTCTTCGTGAATCTCGTGTAGGCTATAGGAATTGGAAGAATTATGACCAAGCCTCCCTTCTTCTCAATTGCATGTGTATATTTATAATAAAATAGTCCAACACCATATTGTCTTTGTCTTGCATGTTAAGTTTCTTTTCTTTCCTTTTCTTGCACATAATCAAATAATCTCCTTCTCTTTATTTCCTTTTTCATTAAATCTGCATTCATGAAGAGAAGGAAATAGGAAATAATCACAATAACTCAATCACATAATCTCATTAATAGGAAACTTCCCATCAAAATATTTCTTTTAATATATTAAGTTTCCTATTTCAGTTAAATTTCAAATTTCCAAAAGAATCATTCATATAATAATCATCAAATTACTTTCTTTCCAATTCACAACAAAATCACTTAATTACTTAATTAATGACTCCCCAAATATAACAAAATATTTCCTAAAAACCACTAAATATGGGGAGTCATCAGTAATATACATTATCAATTATATCAACAAAACTAGATGATTGGGGTGCATTACTAAGTAAATAAAGTGTCCCGAAAAAAATGTAATCGTTAAAAATCCATAACCATAAGTGATAAACATAAAACTAATACTCCCTCCGTTCCTAAATATAGGACCTAGATGACTTTTTTGAAAAATCCTAATAAAAGTAAAAAATAAGTTAATTATAAATTGATTTACCTAACTTTTTCTCTTAAACTAGTTTATTTTACCTATAAGCTAATGGATAATCTAAAAAGATATCAAATATATCATGATTTAATAACCTATTTCGCAACTTTAATCTTCCAAAAAAAAAGTTATCTAGGTCTTATATTTAGGAACGGAGGGAGTATTACTTTCTACTTGTGATTGGGGTATTATTATATTGTATTTGTTTGTATTCGTTTGTTAAGATATACTACCTCCGGTCCCAAATATAAGACCTAATTGACTTTTTTTGGAGAGATTAAAATTGCAAAATAGGTTATTAAATCATGAAATATTTGATATCTTTTTAGATTATCTATTAGCTTATAGGTAAAATAAACTAGTCTAAGAGAAAAAATTAGGTAAATCAATTTATAATTAACTTATATTTTGCTTTTTTAGGATTTTCCCAAAAAGTCAATTAGGTCTTATATTTAGGACCGGAGCGAGTATTACTTGTGATTATATCTCTTCTGAGTGATTTTCCCAAAAAGTAGAATACTACGTACCGTGGTGTTACATATATAGCTATGGATTTATGTGACACCAAACGATTTCTTTAAATGTTGATTATACTACAAATATACGGACAGTTGAGGCGGATATGTATGGACTATGAAGTATGAAAAATAACCTAGAAGTCGGCTAATCTGGGATCCAATTTAAAATAATGTTTGTGAGTCAAGAACTAAAGAAGACCAACTTCGATCACATTAAAATCTGGAATGGATACAACTTTTTTAGGGAATTAATTAATATATGGAGTTGCAGGTAACAGGTGGGTGTGCATGCATGTGTGTTGAATGTTACAATGAAGCGAAGAAGGTGGAAAAGTCAAAAGCCTAAAGAAGAAGGTTGTGATTCAATACAAAGACACGTGGAGCCTTTTCCTGCTCACATGCCGTTTTGTGTTTGATTTTGGACACTCCTTCTTAGTGGGTCCCACCAAGTCTTCAAAGTTCAAATTCAGTTCCAAAATATAAGCCCATATCTTGTTTTTCATTTTTTTGTTTAATCACAATGTCAAAACTGGCTCTTTTGGTCTTTCCTCAATCAGGTATTTTAATTCGTTATTATATGTAATTTATTATTATATTATATTTTAAGAAATTGAAATATCCTGAGTGTGGTCCGTAAGTTTGCTTAGTCTATTTAATAAACAATAACCTTAAATGGAAGGTAATGTGACTGAGTGAGAACATACAGAAAAACTGATCTTATAAGGTTTTTTGACTGGAAATGGCAAATCCCCAAATTGTGTCTCTGTGCTTGTTCCCCGTCAGAAGAGACCCTGAAATCTTTTATATTAACTATGTTCTAAGGTTTCAGATCTTCCAATATTAAATCGTGATAATATGGATCTACTTCAAGTCAACTAAGTATGGCGTGAGGTATTTATACAAGTCTTCCACTTGTATCCTTACTTGTGAGACACCAAATGATTTATTAGGATATTGTTTTCGTATGGTTGGTCTTACATCCTTATCTGCTTATCTCAATGACAACATTTCAATGCAAATATTAGAACTACTTTCTTACTTTTTGCATTATCTTTTCTTGAGAAATACACTTGTCAATTGTCATCACTATAATTTCAAATTGAGTATGCTTCAGAAAACAATAATTCTTGTATAAATTGCTGAATTTGAGCAAGCATAGGAAGAGAAAACCAAGCATCCAAACTTGTTAGAAACATAATAAGAAGTCAATATTTATTGCAGTACGTGGTGGTAAAAGTAAGACTACTAATATTCTTGTACTTTTCATTAAGAGGGAAAGATCACTTCCAAGACTGCCTTCCTTGAATCCATAACTGGCTCTTTTTTTTTCTAATTGACACTTTCAGTGAAAGTGAACAAAATTACAAGGTCATGATGGAGTTTAAAGTAATAGGACTCATTATTCAATGCGTTGAGTGGGCCAGTAAAAGTTAGAGTCAAACCAATTCACTAGTAATAAGCTATAAACTAAAGCAATCTGTAATTAATTGATACATTATTTTACACATGAAATTTATCATATAAAGCTTAACAAGCTCATGCTTCCTCACAAAGATATTATAGGAATAACTTCTGAACTAACACCCTTTTACACACACACAAAAATTGTTATGCTAAACAATATAACTGGCCATGTCACTTGAGATTTTTGATATAAATGTTATGCTCAAGGTGCCTCTAAATTGTGTGTAAAATTAATCCATTATCTCAAAAAATATAACTGTCCATGTCACTTGAGATTTTTGATCATAAGTTTTCCCCCAAAAGAACAAACTTAATCATCGGATTAATCTTGTACTCAGCAGGAGTTTATCAGGGACAATACTATCTCATCAATCAGGCATTTTAACAAAGCACACAAGCTTTAAATGCTAAACAATAGTACAAATTAATAGCTTTATTTAACTTGTACTCATACAAATACAGAGAAAGTTGAGAACAACAATCATATTCGTCAGGCATAAGACATTGATTTGAACATATAAACATCAGGTGCCGGAAAAGGGAAGGGAGAAAAGTTTAGAGAAAGTTACATAAATTCAGGAGGAAGATATGAGGAGGTGATGAGATTTATCTATTTGTCAATTTGGTTAAGTTTTCCAAGGCCATTGCATCTTGCACAAACAATCTGAGCTTGGTCCTTTCTTGCCGCATTTGCTCTCAAAGTTGCCCCTGCCTTCCGAACAAACCCTGCTCCATCACATTCAGGACACCTGAAAAAACATCACCAAATCACCAATACTCACAACATCTTCCACCACTTGTTTTGTACCCTCCAATACACCAATCCTTGAAAGACACAATTAACTATCTTTTTTCATTAAGGAAATGAACGAAACCTCTTGACTATAGCATTCGTTAAATTGTCTTCAAATTATACCTCAATTTATAAGTTAAATAAGATAGAAAATGCTAAATAAAAAAATTAAAATGGTTTATTAAGTGTTTTAAATCATAATAAAAAAAACAATGGGCACTCCGTCGATTCCTTAATATAGGATCGATCTAAGGAGTTGATTTTAATAATAAATATAATAAGATGTATTTCTAATTTTTGTAATTCCTTTCATACATTACCCCTATTACTACTCCCTCAATAGTAATCAAACAGTGGAAGAGAAGTTGATTATGGAGGATGAGTATGTTGTTTTAGTGAAAAATGACATACTAACTAACATAACTAACATCCTTAATATTATAAGAAAATCTTGCGTGAACCCAGTGCACCAATTTGTGGTCAGGCCAATAACAACTAAACATATAAGATCTTACGTGGAATATTCAATTTGACTTGATATTCTAAGAAATCTAACTAACATATTAAAAAAATTTTAAATAACATGTTTTCAATGTTTATTATTTTACAGAATGAAAATAATATTATTATTATTTAGTTCATTTTTTATGATGTCACCACAGATTAAAAATTACACATAAGGTCTTAAATGTTAGTTTAGTTGTTATTGATCTAACCACAAATAACGTGCACCAGGTTCACTAGGTTCAAACAATAATTTCTCTAATATTATGCAATGAAATTATGTTGGTAAATATGTGCTTATAGTATTGGACTTTATATATATGAAGCTAGCAAAAATTGAACTAGGGAAATAGGAGTGACGTACGTGTCCTTGCGAGAGAAGAAGATGGGAAAGGCGGTTCCGACGAGGGCAACACCAATAGCGCCGGCGATGAGGTAGGTGGTGCTATCGGAGGACAACTCTCCCACAGCAGCAACCACCGTGGAATGTGTCTTCCTTTTATTGTTAACGTGAATGACAGAACTCCATGATGTGCCCTTTGAGCCTGCACTTACTGAAATGGAAGAACAAGAAGTTGAAAGTGAAGTGGAAGAACAAGTTTTGGAAATCAGAGTTTGAAATGGTGTTGCTGTTAGTGATGCCATGATTTGGAAATGAGATAGCTAATACTCAACAGTATATGGCATTTTGATCCGCATAACGTTGTTTTTTTTTTATAGGATGTGAAATGAAAATGGCTGTGGATAAGGCCACGTCAGAACTCAAGATTCTCCACGTATTTAGGATAAGGCAACGTGTACTTCTGCTCACGCGTGAAAAATTGGATGCATCAACTTGACATTGCTTCAAAAACGTGCCCAACATCATACTCTATGTCTAAGTATATCTGATTCATCTTAACTTTTTCCTGCATGAGTACACGTTAAATTTAAGTAGATGTTCAATTGTTAACCCTGAAGACCTAGTAATACATGAGTAGAGAGAACAAACAATTTCAGACTAAAAGAACTAGAGCAAAGTGAGTATCAAACAACAACGATTCATTCCTTCTTAAATATAAGAGTCAGTTAATTTTTTTAAAGAATTTTAGTTAAATAGTTTACTTAAATATTGATTTACCTGAATTTTTTTTCTCAATTAACTTATTTGACTTATAAGCTAACATATGATCTAATAATATATAAAATATGTTATTTTTAAATGGTTCACTTTGGTACATTAATTTCTAAAAAAATCAATTAACTTTTGTATTTAAGAAACAGAGAAAATAACAAGTTAGTTAAAAAATTTATAGCTAGCAGGTTACTGAGTGTAATAGATAACTTTATATAACTTTTGTGTGAGAATAAGACATTGATAGATTTGTATTCGAAAAGCAGCATACGAGCATGCTTTCCATGCACAGTCCATTGAATGATTGTAACTGAAAAGAGAGTCCTCTGTTTTATTTTCTTTTTAAAATTTTGTTTCCAATTTTCCCTTCATTATATTACTTTTGTTGGAGAAAATATAAATGATATAACCGTTAATTTTTCTTTTTTTACTATTAAGTCTGCATATAGATTTGTTTTAGCATGATGAGTATGATATACTTGGCACCCTTCAACCTTTGACCCCCAGTGAACCCAACAAAATGAAGTTGTAAGAGTTCAAATTCCCAAAACTCCGCATCAAACCTCAAAACATCAGGCATTTGATACTCTATCGAAATTTTAGAATCATTTAGGCCCTTATGGTAGCTTAGAATCTCAAGATGGAATCAGCATTGAACATAGATTCATTCTGGACATGTGCTCAAGGAATTGGTTCTACTCCATGACTTTTTTTGGTAAAAAACTCCATGGCTACCTATCCTCAAGAAATTGATTCAATTTTCACGAATCCACGCATTTGCCCCCATATGATGAATGTATTTCCCCGTGTGGCATCTCTGTACCCATCTGGACGCTGCCACTGCTCAAACGTTATACCGAAATAGACTCGGTTATTGATAAGTTCAAAGAGTAGTTACACTGCAAGTTTTGAAATTAATACTATGTGGAAGCATGTAGCCCGTTAAAAATACGCACCTCCTTCAAGTTGTTACGAGAAGAAGAATCACAAACAAAATTTAAATTTGAAACAATACAATAAATCTAATTTGGCCAATAATATTAAAATCCTATAACCTGTGACAGCCAGAGAACAAGACGTGCCCAAGACAGCTCCTATCCTAATAATTTGGTAGCACTTCTCAATTCATTAGGTATGAATGAATTATGATGTCGTAACAAAATCAGATGACTTGTTATTATTAGCCTTATACTCCAGTTATTATACTGCCATCTACCTGAAAAATATTAAATAAACATAATTAGCATTTACATTAACACAGGCTTGTAATTCTGTTTTAGCCATCAACACAGACTTGCAATTCATATCCTGTCAGCCGCGACAATCTCCTCCAAGAAAACAAGACACTCATAAAGTACCACAATTAGATGTACCTAGATACAAACCTGGTGAATTGCCATTTACAATCAAATTGAACTATTTGTACCCTACAAATAATAGAACTTTCTTTGAATTAAGATACTCAACACACCACTGTTACAGCCACAACCAGAATGGATTGGTAGAAAAGCAAAGAAGGGAACAACCCTAAATTATTTATACTTGTAGGATCAATGATAAGAAAAGATTGATAAAAGAATACTGTTGGCACTTGACACATCCAATCTCCAATAAAGAGCCAATGCCCCTTAAATAAGTGATTATTTTCTGATGAGCATTTCAGGGCTACCTCATGTTATCTACAATTCTATACGGCTTATAATCATACTTCATCTCTAACAACATGTCTCTCGTATTGAGCCTAAAAAAAGCCAGGGCCAAAAATTATATCAGAAGTTATGCAATAAATCCATCGTCATGGAAAACCTTGCAAGGACAGTCACATATTTCAATAGCCAATATACAGTTTCTCTGAGATACTACACTGTTTACTCAAGCAAATATTGTCCAAACATAAATAAAATTGAACTCTTGGGCCATCATAATCTTAAAAATTAGCAACACAAAGGGGTATGATTGAATGATATCCCTTGCTTTTGCTTATCATCAGCAAGCAAAAGTGTCTTTTGGTGCCTTAATTCAGCAACTTGACTCCCTTAAACTTCACTACCACTTCAAATTCCATAACTCTAAGGACCACCTTAACTGCACAACTTTCTTCCACGTACAAATAAATCCACCTTAACAAAACCTTACCACGTACAAATTCTGAAATCCTATCCTTCCCAAATTTATATGCAGTAACTCCAGACTCCAGAGATGTTTATCAAGTGTGAGCCATAAAATTTAAAGGTACACCCTCAATTCAATGTGAGTTATACAATTTGAAGTTACCTCCTCACTGAACAGAGGAGAATATAGAGTTATAGTCACAAATGATACAAAGCAAAAAATAAAACTTTTAACTATATCCCTGAGGGGCAAGATGAACAAAAAACAGAACATAAAGTTTAACCATCTGTATTATCCATACATAAAACCAGGTCTAGCTGCGCCTTATTGAGAATCTAGATAACAATGAATTCGACCCCGTTCTTCCCCTCTCATTTGAAACAGTCCTGGAAGAATGAGAGAAGGAATTCCTAAGCCACCTGAAAGTCAAGAAACTCCGAAAAGCGCCACCTAATCCCCTCGACTCCCCCCTTGATCTCCTCACACTAGTCTCCCAAGATATCCTCCTCGGAACACCAACACTATTAAACCCACCATCCATCTCAGTATATACAACCGGAAGTTCACGCTCCGCAGCCCTCCTCCCACCGGTAAACCTCCCAACAGCGAAACCGCCCCCAGGCAATCTCCATATAGTCAACCCCACTGTATGATCATCCCTCCCACTCCCACCCCCACCATCATCCACCACCGGCGAACTCCTCCCACTACTACTCCCCCTCATCTCCGTCGGCAACTCATGTCTACAAACCGGACACGAGTTCCTCATCGAAAGCCACGGGAGTATACAATCCGAATGATAAATATGCTTACAAGGCATCTCACGTGCATCACAATCAATCTCAAATTGCTCCTTACAAACAGCACAATGTGACTCAGCCAAAACATGTGTATCCACAATCTTAACAACAGGCATCGAATCGATCGCTGATTTCGATGCCGGTGTTTGGTGCAATCTACCAATTCCATTAACCTCTAAATGAGTCAACTGATCAAGAAGGTGGTCAAATCCAGCACCCATTAAAAACTCAGTAACACTAGCAGGCAAAGGGCGAAGGCCAGAGCCAGTTCCTTCATTATAATACAGTTCAAAGTTTCCTCTTTCAACACCTACACCTTCATTTCCACTAAGAACAATCACAGGGTTAAAGGGGGAGCGATCACCTGCGTTGCGCGTGCCACGTCGGATTCTGGGGCTGGATTGCTCTGAGATGGACGATGATGAGTCATCGTCCACGTAGATTCTTTGGTTTCTTGTTCCTCTGATTTCTTCTATGAAGCCTGAACCACAATCAGGACAGAGTAAAGTTTCTTCTTCTGATGCGATTATTCGAACCCTAATAGATTGATTGCATCGGTAGCACCAATAGGATGATCCGATTGACGCCATGAGGGATCAGATCGAGAGGAAAGGGTAAAAATTTGAACTTTGATTCAGAAATTGAGTATATGAAAAAACCCTAATTTTCTTTTTTCTGGGGGATAAAAATTTGAACTTTAATACAGAAATTGGGTATGTGAAAAAACCCTAGTTTTGTTTTTTTGTGGGTTGGATTGAAAATTGGGGATTATGAAGGTGGGAATGAAAAGTGAAGGGTTTTGAAAGAAAGGGGAAAAGGAAAGTGGGGAGAAGAAGATGATGCACTGACTTGAAAGGAAAGAGGGGTGTTGTTTCGTTTGTTTGTTCGTGGATTTGAAGGTTTTGGAGAAGTTAATTTGACTTTGCAAGAAAAGGGAAATTGGAGTTGTTTGATTAATTGAGGGGGTTTATTTAATTTGAATTAATTTAATTTAATTATTGGCACGCAAATCAGAATGAGTGCAGCACAATGAAAGTCGTCATTATATGGTTCTCGTAATTACCAAAAGGTCTCTTTGGCCAAAAGAAAATTACCAAAAGGTCTCATGCCTAGGAGTCATCACAAAATTTCTTTCAAATATCCCTTTATTTACTATCAGCAGTCCATAATATATTGCATGTGCTTTGTAGTATAAAAGTTAATTAAGGCATCATAATAATATGTTTCTTAAAAAAAATATGTAAAAGTTAGTTATATGTTTAGAGTTAATTCTTTTTTTACTGTTGTCCCTATTATTATGATACTATTAAAAGAGAGAAATATGTAAGAATCAATGAATACTATGTAATAGAGTTAAGGGCAAAGTTAGAAGCATCAACACATTGAATGGTGAAAAAATGTAAGAGTGAGTTCTTATATTTTGGATAAAAAAATTCAAGTTCTGAGCTTTTATATTACGGACTAGGAGGAGTATAAAAGTGCAACCACAAAACATGTTTAATTTCTTAATAGAACATGTAAAAATTAGTTAGTTGTCCAGAGTTAATTTTTTGTATTCAACTTTGCCCCAATTATTATGATACTATTTTTTTTACCAGCAATTATTATGATACTATTGAGAGAGAGAAATATACAAACATTAATAATATAAAAGAGAGTTAGGTGTAAATTAAAAAAAACACATTAAACGACAAGATAATGTTAGTGTGACTTCTTATATTTTGAACTAAAACTATATACTTGAGACCTTCTTTTTTAAGCGTGAATTTGTGTTGCTCCTAGGCAAAATGTTTCGAGAAATGGAAGAAGAAGAGAACCGGATAAGCAAAGTCCGAAACTGAATCTGGTTTAGAGTAGGCAGAATCGAAATGGCCAGCAAAATCATATGATCATTGGCACAAATATTGTCAATGAGAATAATGATCGCAGAACACTTAAGAATGAAATATCAATGAAGATACCCATACTATGGAGTTGGAAATTAAAGCCTTTGTGTTTAATTTTGCTTATACTATAGTGAAGCCAAAGGATGTCGAGTCTGCTGGAAATGTTGAAGTTAGCATCTTATGATAAATAAAATTAATGTTGTTAACAAAAAAGATTAATAGTGTTTTTTTCAAAATTAGAAAAAAAATAAATTTTCATGTAAAGTTAAGAGACTGAAATTTACGATATCCTTTAGAATTTATTCAATATGTGGCCAATTAGTGCTTTTAGCCTTTTAGAATTCAAGTGTTATTTATTTGAAATTTCTGGGATTTCCCTTATAGAGTAAATAACTTTGTTTTAAAGTTATTGCTTCATGCAAATATATTTATGCAAATCTAAAATTTTACACTTAATTAGAATCACAATCCATAATATCATAACCTGGGCTAACAGTATTTTTTCAATTAGCTAAATCATTCATTAATCTTTGATTTCCGTAAGGCCAAACTGTTATATAAAAAAATGTGGTCATGACCAAATGAGCTAATATATATAATGTATTAATGATTTCTCTCCTCTTCGGAAGAAAGGTATCTTGCAAGAGAATATATTATATTCCAACCACAATATTCCCGGTCACATGGGCCCAAACAATCAAATAGTATATTACCTATAGATGAGTCGATGATTTTTAAATTAGTTGCAAATCAAAGCTAACAAATTATATGTTACTACTATTTTCTTAAATTTTGTCATTCGGGAGGATAGAGTTGGCTGTTTGTGGGCCATAAGCAAAAGATAGCATGTAAAAATTTTGATAAAAAACGCATGGACAAGAGATCGATTGGAACAATAACTTAAATAAATCAATGGTGTTTGGAAATATTCTTAACAAATCATGCTTGCTCTTGATGAGACATATATTTATATCGTTTAGAATAAAATTATTTGAAATAAGTAATTATATACAATGGACATCATTGGGGCGATATTTTACCCGATTGAATTCCCACCATTAGTATTTAGAACATAATATAATAGTCTGAAATATATTACCAAGTGACGTGGATTCCGATTGTAATTAGAGGGAGAATGAAGTCATGAACTATGAGTAAATGATTGAATTTATTTTTATATTTTTTTGTATAATATGTGAAGAGAGAAATTTGCGGACGTGGGCTGCTATCATATTGTCGGTTGAATGTGGGATGATATCACCGCACCACATGTGGTTGTGTCTACGAATACAATGCACATAATGTACACTACATATTCATACAGTACAAAACTTCTTCATATGGCACGACACTATATGACTCTTTTATGTAATTAGGCTCAATCGCATAACCATACCATAAAGGGAAATTTGCAGTTTAGTCCCTAATAAGGGAAATTAATACTGGAAGGTCCCAATACATTCCAAAATAATTATAAAGTCTCAGGGGTCCTTTCCTGCAATTGTTTGCTTATCTTCAATGACCATTTTGCCCTCATAAGATGAAAGCATAGTCCCCCTGTAGGGACCAGTGAGATGAAAAGCATCTTTAATGAGGGCAAAATGGTCATTGAAGTTAAGCAAACAGTTGCAGGAAAGGGCCCCTGGGACTTTATAATTATTTTGGAATGTATTGGGACCTTCCAGTATTAATTTTCCTTACCAGGGACTAAACTGCAAATCCCCCATACGACAAACGGGTGTTACTGTCTTTGTTGAAAGGAAAAATACATGGCAATTAAACATTGATACACTTATCCACACCCAATTAGCAACTTAAATTAGATTTTTTTAAAAAAAAAGAAACAAATAAAATTGCTATACACCCGGCCCCTCCAATCATTAATCCTTTATGTAAGGCCTATATATATTTTTTAGGTTTTATGATGCTTAAAATATGATGCGGTGAAGGCACATATAATAGGGACAAATACAAAGCACACAAGACAGGTGATCAACATGGTAGATAGTGGATATTAAAATTGTTTCATGTATTGAATGTGTTTAGAAGCAGTTGACATTTGGAATTTTCTCACAATTATATATCTTTTTTTTCAGAATGATATATCTATGCATACCCTGCTGCATGGTAGAATATAATTGTGAAATGACCGAGTGGAAAGTGCAGTGGAAGCAAGAAGTGGACAAGAAGCGATCTTCCAAACCAGCGTGTATTATCATTGTAGTTATGCATTAAACTTTTTGAAAATTATAAAAATATATATCTACCCTAACAAGTTATTAGAATTGTTATGTTATTAATGAGTCATTGGCAATGTAAATCCCTTAAAGTTTTTGCAATGCATAAGGGAAAAAAATGTATGCCTATATTTATATATAATTGTACTTTGTTAACTCATTCATTATCGCTATTCATTTTCTGATTGAAAGAAAAATATTTATTATATTTGGCAGAAAATAATTCCATTTTAACGATAACAAAAGTGAAGATAAGCCTGGTTGTGACTTATGAGCAATAATCAGGGGTAGGGCTTACCTCCATTACAAAGTCAACATTACCTGCTTATTGAGCACAACAAAATCCTATATGTGTGTGTGTGATAACAATATATATAATAAAAGACTTAGGTTCTCATAAATATATTATATTTTTGAATAAATCTTAGAGGCTTCTTTTTTATAGGGTCTTGTTCAAAACTTAAATGCTTCTATATTACAAATAATAATATTAATGTTTAATTGTAACTTGCGGATATCCAAAAATCCCATAAATAAACCTCATGTGTTATCAGCATAAACATCACCACGTTAGGTTCACTTACACCCCACACACACATTCAAAATCATTACTGTGTTGGCATGCTTCAATTGATATTTGTTCAAATGCATTTTTAAAAATCTGTAAAGTTTAATTTAAAGGTAGCTAGGGGTGGTTAATAAGATATATTTCCACTTATTTCCAGAGTACAACTAAATTTCTAATTGAAGCCTATAAAGAATAGGATGCTACAATCAACATGGTAACCGTGGAGATCAAAATTGGATTGCATATCTTAAGCACGTTTCACATATTGAGTGTGATTGAAAGCAGGTGGCATTTGGAAATTTTAATTTCCACTCGTATAAATTCATTGTCAACTACTGAGAGGAAAGTGGTGGAAGCAAGAAGGAAACAATAAGTCCTCCCAGACGAACATGTATCCTCATTGGATCATTGCGTTAAAAAGAATATAAAATCTATAATAAGATCTACACTGAAAATTAAAATATCAAAAGTTAAGTTATTTATGATTACTGTACGATTTAGAAGAGATCCTCTCAATGATTTTTCTCATTTTCTTTTTAATTATTTTCGGTCTTTCAACTTTAGATTTAAGTTGTCTTTGGTTGGAGAGAAGACTTTGAAAGGGGAAAGTAGGGAGAAATTCAGGAGTGGAAACAAATTTTTCTTTGTTAGTTTGAACTTGGAAGAAAGGGGGAGAAGGAAAGTGTGGGGAGTGAATAATCATGTGAGATTTACAAACAAGTAAATCATGTGAGTCTATTTTCTTGAAATAACCATTTGAGCTTTCGACCAAAACCAATAATCATGTAAGTCCACTTTTTGTAAAAAAAAAAAGAATAAAATACCTATCCCATTTTCTCATCCAAGTTTTCCCGTAGTTTTCTCATCAACCAAACAAAACCATAAAAAAGAATGGTTCTAATGTAAAATCTCATAAAAAACTTGTATTATAATGTTGTTAACATATAAATAAATAATGGCCATTATTTAGCTTTGATTTTGGACAGACTTGTGTAATAAGAAAAATATCATATAATTTTTTTTTTCAAAAAATATTGTAATAAAGTATTACATATTTACTTATCAACCATTCATGTTTTTTATTCAATGATGAATAAAAGATCATAAGAAAACAGTAGGAAAAATAATCATCATCATATTTTCTCCTCATCACTCATCATCACATCTCCACTTTCTAATTGATATATATAATTAATGCTTCAAATTCAATAAATGAGTAAAACTATGATAAATACTATATAAAAAGAGATAAACGAGATTACATGATTAAAAATTATATTATTCAAAATTTCTAATTATAAAACATTCATTATTCAATTTAATTGTGATGATGAAATAATGAAGGATGAAAGAAAAAGATGATATGGGTAGAATTCTTGCCACAAGTTGAGGTATACATATTTAATTTTGATTGAATAATTGTTTTTTGTTTAATTATTCTTTATCTTTAATCCTTTAATTAATAGGTTTAACAATTATTTAGGCCAGCAAACAATTAAGAGACTATCAATTTGACCATCAAATAATTAATAATGGTATCAAATTTCTCAACAAACACTAAAAAAAGTATCATATGGTCAAAACCGTCAGTTGATCTCCAACAATGTCAATTTTTTCTAGTGGCAAGTAATTGATGGTGCTATAGGAGAATTTACGGTCTTTCTTTTCTAGTGGTCAAATTGATACTTGAAATTAGATACTGGTGAAAATGATTATTAATCATAATTAGCATCTTTCTTTTATAATAGGAAGGTCTTTGCAACATGCATATGACCACCTTACTTTCTGCCACGTGTTTTTGTTTGTCCCCTCTTCTCTCCCCTCTTCAACTTCACATCTCATGTTATCCTTTATCGTCCATTTTTTTCAACCAACTAGCTCATGTTTCCCTCTCTCCTAGCCTTCAAATTTTTAAAATCATCTTCAATTGAATATAATATCTTTTTTAGAAATTAATATATTACTTAAATTAATTTAATTTTGACATATAACTCATCTAATATAATATTTTTTTAAATCACTTATTTGATTTACATTTTTCTCAATTCGCAACCTTCCATTTAAATTTATATAGTTGACAGTAAATTATATACATGATCGATTACCCACTATGATCAAACGTTTCATACATAATTTCAAATTCATCCCATTTATATAATATCATTCATACATGATATTCATTAATCTGCGCATTTAGAGAGTCTTGTCCTAGTTCCTTAAACTTTTGACCTTTTTTTTCACGAAAGCCCATAATTAAAAAGTGAGGCTGATATGTTAGCATTGGGCCATACACTGAGTCCAACAAAACATCATCTAATTTATTTTCAGAGACTTGTTGAGAACCTCCTTCCTCCTTCCTTCATCCAAAATAATCTGGAATACTTGAGAAGGTTCCTGAATCAGTTACCAAGCTCCTATATACACACATACCTCCTACAATTCCATACTTGTTTGTTTCCGATCAACGTTGTCGGTTGTTTCCTCGTACAATCTGTCAAACAAGGCATACAACATGGCTAAAGATGGACCCAATTGGGAAGGCTTGCTCAAATGGAGTCTCGCTCATTCCGATGGAACCCGACCCACTGGAAATTTAAGGTCTGCTTTTTATTCATCTCATTGTACATTTTGTTATTGTAAAGTTTTCTTTTTTATGGTTATTTTAATTTTATTATGATGGGTTTTGCTTTGTGATTTGTTGTTTAGTGAGGAGGATAAAAGATGGTTTATGGAAGCTATGCAAGCGCAGACTGTGGATGTTATCAAGCGTATGAAAGAGATCACTCTTGTTATGAAAACCCCTGAACAAGAATTGGAGGCTCAGGGAATTACCCCTCAAGAAATTGAAGGTATCCCCACATTGCAATATTGTTTGGGAAAGATTTTTTTTCTTACTTATTACTCGTTCCGTTTCTAAATATAAGATCACTTTCCTAATTTGATTAGATTATGGATGCTAGTGAAGTTAGTTATTAGCACATGATATTACTAATATACCATTGTCATATACCTTTATTTTTACTCTCCCTCTCTTGCTTGTTTATTATAGATAAGCATTATTAGACTTTATCTGGGAAAAAGTTGAAATTAGAAAGTTGCGTATGTTTAAGAACAAATTGGAATTTGAAAGTGATCTTATTTTGAGGAATGGAGGTAGTATTAATCTCATGATGAGGCTTGTTTGGTTGACAGATATGCTGGATGAGTTGCAAGAGCATGTGGAGTCCATAGACATGGCAAATGGTAAAGCTTTTTTTTTTTTACTTATTGTGCTTCTTGTATGAGTACTTGGATTTTCTTGAAGGAATAATAATATTGGTCATGTGGAGTTAATTAATACTTGCATGTGTGATTTTGAAGTTGCCAATAGGAGATACTTGTGAATTTTAAAACTGTTCTTTAGTTGTTTTATGTTTGGTAGCAGTTTCTGTAATTATCCACTGCATTATGAAGAAACTGTTGACCCTTGAACAACGTGGGGTCAATAATAACATGGTTTAATTTTTGTGTTATGCACATAACTCTTAAACTAATTAACAAATGAGGTTAGTTTTAATGTAATTACTATCTATTAACAAATGAGGTTCAATGGTTTGGGATTTGTGTCACAAGCCCCACATTGGAATGGTTTGCTTGCAAGAGGGGCCTCATAAATTCTTAACTCTCCAACTTAAATGCTAGGTTTTTTTGGCGTGTTTTTCCTAAGGACTTGTTCTCGTTATACTTTGTTGGTCAACATATTTTCATGTTATCATGGTAGACGTTTTCCTGGATGATTAATTTTTAAATTTTGTATCTTCCCCATTAATGTTAAATCATTCTTCTCATGATCTTATGTCATGATAGGGTTGGTTGACAAAGATTTCATAGATTGTTCTCTTGTCTGTCCAAAAACTCAGTTTCTTGCTTTTATTTTGGTGAGTCAGATTACTTTGTGTCCGAGGAGGGAAATAGTCTGAGAAATTGTAGCATTAGACTTTAGATGATTAGTAGTTAATGCATAAACTCTTTTAATTTGTACGCAGCAATGTTCCTGAACAATTTTCTCTTTTTTATGTGTCCTAGATCTTGACTCAATTGGTGGCTTGGTTCCCCTGCTTGGTTACCTCAAGAATCCTCATGCAAATATTCGAGCAAAGGCTGCTGATGTTGTTACCACGATAGTCCAGAATAACCCACAAAGTCAGGAACGGGTTATGAAAGCAAACGGTTTTGAGCCTCTTATTTCTAATTTAAGTTCTGATCCTGATGTGAAAGTTCGAACTCAGGCACTTGGTGCTATATCCTGTAAGTGTGCTTGGTGGATTTGTGGCATATTTATTTTGTTTGATTTTGGAATGGAATGATTTTTTGACTGGTTTTTCTCTGGGGATGACTTTTCAGCATTGATTCATCACAATAAACAGGGCATCACTGCATTTCGGCTTGCAAATGGTTATGCATCATTAAAAGAAGCACTATCATCTGAGAATGTGAGGTTTCAAAGGTAATCAATGGATACATAACATCTGTAAATACTGATTTTTACAATATGAAGCTGATATTTTCTATTTATGGATTTGAAGATAATTTCTTGTTTTGTCCTTTGTGTGCAACTATATTTCTATGATTTATACCCTCCAATCCTTATTTATTATGGGCTCTAATGTTGTCTTTCCATGCATCAGGAAAGCTCTGAACTTGATCCATTACCTATTGCATGAGAATAGTTCAGACATCAGCATACTGCAAGAGCTAGGATTTCCCCGTTCGATGATGCACCTTGTCTCCAGCGAAGATGCAGATGTCAGAGAAGCTGCTCTTCGATGCCTTCTTGAGCTGGTTCGCAACGATAAAGACGGTGCTGCTAGATTATTAGGCGAAGATGATGATAAAATGAAGCAACTTCTTCAAGAACGGATAACTGGTATTGGTTCAATGTCAGCCGAGGACCTCGGGGCAGCCAGGGAAGAAAGGCATCTTGTGGAATCTCTGTGGCGTACATACTTTAACGAGCCATCTTCACTTGGAGAGAAAGGTCTTCTTGTGCTTCCTGGGGAAGATGCACCCCCACCAGATGTTGCTAGCCAGCATTTTGAGCCTCCTCTTAGGGCATGGGCTGCAAATCCAAATTCAAGTAAAGATTCTAGTAGTGAGAAGAGAGAGGCCCCTTTGCTTTTAGGGCCAGGACCTTCACCTGCAGCCCCTAATGATCAAGATAGTTCAAGTAGATAAAAATGTTTTGTTCCCTGTCTGAATGCTCTTATACAGTCCTATAATGAACTTGTAATCTCTCTCTTTCCTTTATCCGTTAGGTTGGCTTTTCCTCGAATTTTCCAGAAATCCCGGATGTATTACTAATATTTGCATTCCATTAATACATATAGTTTTAAGCTTCACGAGAAGGATTTGCTGGAAGTTTTAAACTTGAGTAGTTATTTGGAAATACATAACCGCAATGGATTAACCTGCCAGAATGTGTGATTCATGGATAGGATTGAGGTAAATTTACGGATTGAAAACTTTGGTATATTAATTTCTCTGGGTTAATTTTTCAGACTTCGTTTTTTGAATCCTGTAGCGGGATGGATGACTTGCTTTTGACCATGCTGTTCAGATAGATCAGTTAGGTTGTAGACAATTTCTGATTTTCATGCCTTTGAAGCAAATTTTCATTTACATATATGCAGTGAGCAGCTGACTTTACTCCTAATTAATGAAATTGAGCTTTGTTTTTATTTCACTGCGAATTTATTGGATGCCCAGTAGTAGGGACAATAAACTTGAGCAGATTATATGGCAGTACTTGTATAATTCTTCAATTTCATTAATGTCTTGTACTATACTGTATACCTAACCTTTTGCCATTTTGAGAATATTGTTCCTGCTAGCATTTTTAGACGTATGTTTATTGAAAACCTTCTGTCTTGTACAAAAAAACTTGGCCAACAGAGGGAACAATAAAATTACTGATAGAATAAAAAGCCAGAAGATAAGCCTTCTTCACTAATGTTATGGACAAATTTGCAGATCTATGACAGAAGCTTCAACTTCATTCTGCAAGAAATACTTGCAGCTACATCTATATTAGGTTAGTGGAGGACAGAATGTGATGACATACCGTGAAGCCCTACATCTATTAAGGCTACTAGAATCATCATATGCATAGCTATAAGCCTTGGGGCATATGGCCTTAAAAAGATGAGCAAATAGGGTGGGCTTGCAAGTATTGGGATCTGCATAATTCCCTGTGCAGCAATACTTTGCTGATTGCATAGCCAAACAAGCACTCTTACACCCCACAATCTTTCCATTTTTCTTCACTTCCAAAGCTGATGGGCAGCAAATATTCAAGTCTACCTCACAAGAAGCCACCCCACACCCAATCCCACCTCCCACAGGCTTCATGGACACAGGCAGGTTGAAGCCATCCACCAAGCTCACATCATAGAAGTGCAATGGCGAAGAAGATGATCCGAGCGTCATTTCCACCACCGTAGCCGGTGGCTCCCCTCCCCTCCCGCCACATTGAAGCTTCCCGAAGCAATCACAGGTGGCACATGAGCCTTCTTCATTGCTGTCAAAGCTACAATCCTGCCTTCCCCAGATTCTGCCTGACCATTTTTCTGGTACATCAAATACTACTTCCTCTCCTATCCCAAGATGGAAACCTCCATATTTTGGAGTTTCATGTCCTGCACTTCCTTGTATTCCTGGCCATACATTTTCTACACAATTGTTTACTATGATCAGCTGAGCCCCATCTGCAGTAACCAACAAGAAACACGGTTAGTTGATAAAATATTCCAAAGGGTAAAAAATGATCTATTTTTTTAAATTGCTTTTGTTATGATGTTTTCATATTTCATTTAGAGTCTCAAAAGAGTGAAATTTAAAGCTTTCTTGATCTAAGACTATATAAAATGATCTATGTAGCTATTTGAATTATGGAATTGACCATGACTTTGTTTGGTACTAAAGACATGAAAGAACCAAGAAGTTAGAAGAGAATATGCAGTAATAGTTGTAGAATTACCAACAATGTAGAGGGCAGACAAATAGAAGATAGGCAGCAATAGAAGAAGGGAGCAAGTTATTGCCATTGTTATGTCAGTTGAGAAGGTGGTGCTAAGTGTTAACTATATAGTTGGGTGGCAAGTACTGTCTCTTAAAACACAAAAAAGGGAGTTTGTGATTTCCTCTGAAGTCTTCTTGTCACTCTCATTGAGCTTTTTCACTTTATTTTTCTCCACTTGCTGCAACTTTCTCTTTCAAGATAAGGAATATATGCATTGCCTCCTTCCTGAGGCTTATCTTTTACATAATTGGTTAATTAAACCTTTAGAATATAATAGTTTTATTAATTGAAACACCATCACACTTCTTTTTTACATATGATGTTTTGAAAAAGAAAAGGGAATATTAACAATGCCATGTGATTCGTACGCACTTCGATTAAATTAGGCAATGTCTTTGAACAAAAACTAACGAATTTGAAGATTGTGATATGGACTCAGGAGAATTGATGACCATGAAGTTTAAGGTTAAAATATAGTCTATTTCTCCATGTATTACGTATTTCTATGTCATTTTATATATTCATCAGTGTTTGGAGTTATTATCAGCTAACTAATTCGATTCGTGGGAATATAAGCTTACAACGGGAGAACCTCGCTACATTCAACTAATTATCACGGTTGTATGCCTATGACTTGAATTTGAGACAACTAATTAAGTTGAAATAATCTAAAAGCGGTTGATTTAAGCTTTTGATGGTTAAATCTAAATATTTATACATCAATAGCTTGCATCTAAGTATCTAACCCACCCTTGTTACTTTTGTTTTTTTAGATGCCAAATAACATCTAAGTGTTTGAAATTTGATAAATATATAGTTATAAGGGTAAAAGACTACTATTATTTTTCAAGACAAATTAAATTATCAGGAGTACAATTTTATCACTTAACGATATAAAATTTTACTATATATAGGAAACCATACGGCACCTTTGTAATGAGGAATGATAATAACAATATGTGGTGGCATGCCCAAATACAAAAGAATATTTGTACGAGGAGATTATGTATGCACTTTGTCTGATTTCTTTGAGGCTTGTGGCATAAGATTTAGACCTCATATGTTTGTGACTCGTATTGTGGAACTACAAGTGTAAAGAAAAAGGGCAAAAGTCTACTTAGCTGCTCTAGGAATCATGTTTACATAAAATAGTTATAGCACAGATCAAAGAGATTTGTTAAGCATTTAAGAATACTTTTTTCCATGAGTTAAGGGTTTAAGAATAAGAATGAGATTTTCATAAAAAAAGGGGAATGAGAATGAGAATAAAATATCGGTTAGAGCAATACATTATACATACATTATACATAGTATGACCAAGCCATTACGTTTCAAGGCTATTAATTTATTTAAGATAATTAATGAGTTATGGGAAGTTACAGAGGGACTCCGATCCCCAACTCCCAACTCCCAACTCCCAACATTGCTTAGTGGGTTTATATACTTTCAATTTTTATTTTTAATTTGAAAGCCAAATAAAGTATTGGGTCGTGCGGTGTTTTACTTAGAGCCAGTCCTGAATATGAACTTGGATGTTGAATCTACGCTTTAAACTTTGCAGTGCTCCGATCTCAGTTAACAGAAGATAAAGATGAAATCTGTTTTCTTTTCCATCAATAATAAGGATGAAATTAGCCCATAATTATTTCACAAATAGAAGTTGTTTCGGTAATCTTGATGGTATTTTGGTAACAAATGGCGTGACTAGCTAGCTAATGGAAGTGTGTGGCAGAAACTAATTCCATATTCCATGGTTATTGATAGCACAGAGATTCACTGGATGACTTTGTTGAACAACAACGATTACCATCCTTTGATATAATAATAAAAGTAACAATCTCGTCATAAGATGAAGAATTTGTCTGATGTAACTGTTGAAAGGATGATCTTGAGTTAGTTCTCTATAAATTACTAACAATTACTCTCCAGTTACTAATTATAGAGCCACTTTAACTTTTTTCAATCAAAAAGTGTACAAAATTAATCATTACAAAATAGTCTATAATTATTTTTCTCCTAAAAAATAATTTATTTACTTATATAGACTAACCTATAATCCGATTACATATGACATATATTATAATTTAATAGTCTAATTTGCGTCTTTAAATAAAAAACAAAGTTAAAGGAAAATTCTGTTTAGGACCAGACATAGTATATGGTATAAGCTAAACAAAACATCATTGTTCTAATTAATGAGAGTATTGAAAATTGAAGATCCCATGAATGATTAGAAAGGCATGGTATATTTCTCATTGTGAGAAGGGAAAACCTTGCCTATATGAGCATAAGCAGTGCTCCTATCACTTAAATTCAAATAATTTGAATGCAATAGGAGTTGGATTACAAGGTGATATTTAAAAAAACGCAATGTAGATAGCGTGTAATGTTAGACAAGCTAAGCAAACCGGTTTGGAACCCCTGTATTTTTTTTATCCTTTTGTACGTACTTTTCCTTCATCTAATGACTAAACATTATAAAAGAAAAATGGCCCACAAATCTCCCTAACTATATCTCATTCCTATTTTTAAGCTTACAACATCTTTCTATTATTACATTCTCTTTTCTTATAATTTCTTAATTATTAGATTTAATGTACCGGTAAGATAAAGGAGAATGAGGAGAAATAGATTAAAAAGAAATGCAGGGGTTCTAGACTGCGAACCCGAAAGAAACATCCTAATAACAGTGTTGGATTTTGGTACTCATTATTGTGATGAAATTTGTACTGTTTATATTTTAAAGTTTTTAATATATAATCCGTTCACTTAATAGTTGCAGTACTTGTTTTTTTCTTGAGTAAATGTTAAGTTCAGTATGGAACCAAATAATTAAGAGCACCCTTTGATTACCATTTTGCAATTTTAGTACAGAGAAGAAAATCGAGTAGATCAGAGAATCCGGTCGAGAAGCCTTGTTATTTAATTTACTGCACCTCTCAGGCACGTTTAATATGTGCAGTCCACGTTTTGTTGCTTGCAAGTTGTAATATTGGCGGTGGGGCAAATTTGTGAGTCTTTAATTTAAGAGCACCCGCAAATCCATGCGTCATGTAGCAGAAAATAGTTGTGATGAATTGGGGCCAATGAGACTGAAATTGCAGTGCTGACTGCTGAGTGCTCAACTTGTTCATTAATATTAAGGCAGATATAATCAGTGGTACAAGAGGCTTATTCCAGCCAATCAGCCATACACTTATATAGGTGGATATATATAACAGTTGTGGGGTTGCAACTTGTAATATATAGGTGGATATATATTACAGTTGTGGAGTAGTAATTGTTAACGCTGCAGGACTTACATGTGAGTGGTCAGAGGGTACTTCAATATACATCGGACTGTGAGTGGCCACTAGCCTATGAACAATTTACTGATTTATCGTAACACTGGCCATAAAAAAAGAAAAACCAAAATGATGTAAAAATTAAAAATAACGAAAATTTTTTGGGTTGAAAGCATTGCAAAATGTGGGAGAGAAGGAAGAGCAATAAGTTGCACTGCAACGGGGTCAATTCCTTTGAGTGTATATAATCTTTTAAGCTTGCGTTCTAATGTGCATAAGATATAGTGTGTGTTTGGGAGAAGTGGTGGAGAAGCGGCTTTTTTTCAACTTAGTTTTTTCATATGTAAGTTTGGATAAAAGTCAGTTTGTATAAACTAGTTTATGTTTGGATCTCTAGTTGTAGAAGTGGCTTTTTTTAAGCTGACTTTTACAAACATGTTTGGATGATTATTTTGAGAAGTCAGTTTAGATAAAAACATTATTTTTACTGAATAATACACAATTACAATATTAATATATTTTCAATAATTTAAAATTACAAAAATTAATAGATTAAATTGCATAAAATTTTCAATAATTGAAAATAAGAAAAATTAATAGATTGAAGTGCATATAAATTATACGTCATGTCACATTATATTTGGATACTTGAATTACATAATTTGTTATATCAAAGATCCCGTACAATTTGTAAGCCTCCAAATATCAAATGAAGGGAAAAAGAAAACACCAACCTGTTTGTAAGCGGCGGTGGTAGCAAGCTATAGGGTGAGAGCCATTTGGCTCCAAATTCTTTTATATATGATGTTGTGTGAAGGAGGTGAGAAAGGTGAGATGCAATGAAAAAGGAAATTTGGTGGTGTGTGATATGAGAGATGTGATGAGTATAATCATCATAAATATTATAATTATCATAAATGCACAGAAGCTCCAATGGAAAAGCTAGTCATGGAAGCCAAAAGCTCCAAATTGTAGCTTCTTAAAATAAGCTGATTTAACTCATAAGTTCAGTGAAAAATAAGTAAGACCCAAACATGCACTAAAAGCTGAAAACAACTTATTCAGTCCAAACCAGCTTTTTTGGGTCTAAAAGCTGCTCCCAAACACACACATAAAATAAAGGAAACTTTTGAATTTACTATTTTTTCAGTTTAAAACAAATTATTAGATATTTGGAAATGGTTATACAAACCGTACGTGGAAAATGTTTGTGGATTGTGGAGATCTCATCGTAGAGGTGAACAACACCATAATACTCGCTAGTATAATTAAAATGAGCAGCACCGAACCCACTTCCTTAGTTTTCCTTCTTTTTTGATGAAATTAGTTTTTCCTTTTGTGGTGACTCAGATGGCTACATGTCACATAAGTTATGCTTGCGTATGTTATCAATCTATCGAATTTATAACCTCAAATAGACAACTAATCGCCCATATATATTCCTTTAAACTCCTTTTAATTAACTTTTTTTTATTGGTACATGTGAATTTCGATTTTTGTTACTCTCATCTGCTTCAAATGTGTGCCCTTTTTCTTAATCAGTTGCCTTTATTAAATGAGATGGATCATGAAGTATTGGACATTATCAATGGCCTATTTATTTAGGAACAATTAATTACAACCATAGTTTTTCAATACTATTTTCTTATAATACCCCTTCATTCCTTCTTAAAAGTAACATTTAGTTCCTTTCAATTTTACTTTAAATAATCTAAATGTAAAAATTTTTATCCTATCTTATTTACTTGCAAACTAATATATTCAATTTATATATGAAATAATAGATCATATTTTTTGAAAGAAAACAGTGAAAGGTGCGTTTGGTTATAGTGCTCACCTAGGTCTATATATATATATATATATATATATATATATATATATATATATATATATATAATCCCACTGGTTCCTACGGTGTTAATTGAGATACTTACATATGATAAATTATTCAAACATTATAATTATAAACTAACCTACGTACTTATCAACATGACCAATTTTTGTTGATAACTACTATATAATCTGTTACAAATGAATACTTTAATCTAGAGAAATGATGTCATATATAATATAATCAAATAATTTATTTAGCTTATATGATCTTCTTCAAATTAGGTAAAAAAAATCTTACATTAGAAATTAAAGAGTAATGACTATTAATTTACTATTTGAAGCGTGTAATGTCACACATGAAATATGTAAAACATTGCCAATTCTTTCCTTTCGGTCAAAATTTGACAATTATCTTACATAAGTCCCAAAAACTATACTTATTATATCCTTAATATAAATTCTAGATTTGACTCATTTTTAGAAAGATTACAAAAGCGAAACAAGTTATTTACTCTATCCAAAAAGTCAATTAAAATTATAACCAACAAACGTTTGGATATATTGGTTGTGTGAGTTGTTTCTATCTTAATCAGTGGTCTCAAGTTCGAGCACTGAGTATACAGTCACGATTATAATTACTTGCAATAAGCGAGCTTTGTCCCATTTTGAGAATTTATATTCGTATGAATCAGATTAGTCAATTGCTAATATGTAGAAGCGGATATTGATGGATAAATTAAAAACAAATACATATCCTATCCTTAATATAAAATATAGAATTGGCAATGTCAATGTAATTAAAGAGTTTTCTATTTCCATGGATGATGAGGGTATATTTTCGGAAAATTTTAATAAATAAATTAGTAAATAAAAATTGGTGACTTATATTAAGAACAAAAAAGTTAGACGTGATTGATGACTTTTAATAAGGATTTGAACGAGTATTTTGATCCATTCAAGTGGCTTCATTTGGTCCATCCATTTTTTTTTATAAACTGGTCCATCATAATTAATTCACATGTCAATCAATTTTGACAAAAATGCCCTCCACCCGTTTGCATTAATTACAAGTTCCAATGTCGTAATCTTTCAGGACGTTGTAAAATCAATTATGGTACCCATCGATGAATGACATGTTTCATTTTGTCACACTGGCAGTTGGCACACTCCAACAGTCCTGCTTAATTTTCCTTTTCTTCCATCACTCGTTCAGCATTCCCATATGCTCACACCTGGATCTAATTAATAAGCCACGTTTATAATCTTTTTTTTCTTTTGACCTCAAAAAAAAAAAAAGAGAGAAGAGAAAATATATTCAATGCGGTGAGACTTTTTTATTCTCATGTAGATGTACTATTAAATTTATCTAATTAAATTAGCTATTATGTCATGTTTTCCTAAAATATTATAATGATCTTCTTTAATCTCCTCTCAATACTGATGGAGCATATAAATAGAAATTTGAAAAAAATTGATAAAATTTAAAAATTGACCTTCTATTTAAGGCTTATATCAACTCATCAAATATGACTTATTTTTAAAATGGGAGGGAGTACAAAATTTACTTTAGATTGGATTGAGATTTCTTTGTCACATTCTAAATATATGACATAATCAGTAGTTTGATTAAATTAAATATCCTAATTATGAAATATCCTAATCCTGTACTCCTATGGTTCTACTAATTAGTGTGGCATACTTTTGTTTTGAAATATCCTAATCCTTTACTCCTATGGTTCTACTCACTCCGGTTTACAATATAAGAACTCAAAATTTTAATACTTTTGGCCCAAAATATAAGAGCTTATCATATATATTCTCTCATACATTAATATGTTTTTTCCACTTAACCTCTAACTCTTTTATATATTTATTAATGCTTACATATTTCTCTCTAGTAATAATATCATAATAAATAAGAGTAATTGAAAAAAATTAACTTCATACACTCAACTACTAACTTTTACATGTTTTTTAAAAAACTTGTTTTAACGACTGAACTTTTAAGTTACAGACTGAAGAAAGTATTTATAGAACAAAGAGAAAATACTTCATTTGATCCCATTTAGAGGTACTTTTTTAACTATTCTTGAAAATGTGCGGTCTTAATTACCCTCATTTATTTTGTGTTGACTTTATTTTTATACGGTGTAGCGATAATTAATATAGATAAATTTAAACAATTATCAAATTCCATGGTATGATTAATGATGTTCAAGCTAAGGTTTCTTTTATGATTTTTATTTAACACGTTGAAAGTGCCCTTTAGATAGGACCGATGACTATTATTTGATTTTTGATGATAGATGATGAATTTTTTTTGGTCAGATGATAGATGATGAATTGATGGGATCGATGGTGCCATTCAAGATTTCACAAAAATTAGATAGGAGTAGTATATGAGTGAGTGTAGTTATAAAAAAAATACTTCCTTTAGTCCTAATTATAAGATTACTTTGATTTTTTAATTAAAATTGAGGATGCAAAATTAATCACTTTAAATTTATATAATTATTTTTTCCTAAAAAATAATTTATTCTACTTATAAGTTAAACTACAATCTAATAACATGTGACATATATTATAATATAATGGTCTAATTTGCTTCCTTAATTTTTATAAAAAAAGTTAAATAATCTTATATTTAGGATTTAAAATTTGAGGGAGTATATTAGTGAGTGAGGGGATGCAAAATAAATTAGCTGCACGGAACTTCAATATTTCCAGTTTCTGACGCTTCATTTGTTTTCAGTCACGTAGCAGACAGGTGACCACGTGCACAACGAACTATAATCACGTTTATGACGATATATGACTGGGAAGGAAACTCGATCAAACTTCTTGCTCTTTCCTTTTTTATAGGTAGGTTCTTGTATGTAAAAAAAGTCACATAGTTGCTTAATTAGGAAAATGGTGCCTTATAATTCACATAAATGACATTTAAGCGCTAATAATGGTGTTAGATTCGATTTGATGGTGCTGGCGTGTTTGACCTCTTTTAAAAAAGTTTGTTGACATTTAACGATCCGCTTATATGCGTTGGGTACTTGGGTAATACTCAGACAATGCTTACAACTGAAAATAATCTCTGACATGTATACATACATACATAGTTACATACAGAGAGTTATAGACACACAAGCCTAAAATCCTATGAGAAACTTATATTTCTCTAGGCTTATAGAAGGCTCAAGCTCAAAGTCTACTCGAACATTTTAAGCCGATATCATGTGACATTTCTTAAGGCCTATATTGTAGGGGTTTGAAAAGACTTTAGGCGTGAGCATCAAAAGAAAATTGTATCTAAGCTCAAACTCTATATTATTATAAGCTCGGGCATATTTAATCAAAGTCTAGCCTACATCCACATGCGCATATTTTTTACTAGTTAATACTCGCTCCGGTCCGTAATATAAGAGTCATTCACAAAAAAACATGCTTCTTAAGAAAATACTCCCTCCGGTCCTATTTATAAGTCGTCAACCGCCTAAATTGTACATACCAAGGAATGGAGGTTAATGGAAGTTGCATCATTAAATTGGTCTTATTTTTTTTGTCTTTTCCATTTTTGCCCCTTCCACCTTTATTACTATGGCCCACTACCTTTTCTCTCTCTTCATTAATCCTCTATCTATAAAAATGTCTTTTTCATCTTCTCTCTCTTATCACCTTCCAATGTTCATTTTCCAATGTAAGGGTATATTAGGAAAATTTTAATAAATGAGTTAGTTAGTGGTAGTTGGTGACTTATATTAAGGACCAAAATTTAGAGGCGGTTAGCGACTTATAAATAGGACCGGAGGGAGTATCTGATTGTTAGTTAATTGTGTGCAATTAATGTTTTTTTTTCCATTTCTAACCTTGTTTATGATTAGTTCTATTATGAGAGAGAGATATTGATGAATATTGAAATTAGTGGAGAGAGGGAGAGCAAGAGAATAAATAAGTTGTTGGCGGTGAGAGAATGGTGTCAATGAGAATAAGTTGAGAGAGAAATTAAAGAATGTTGAAAAATGGAAATACTTATATATTATAGCCTTATGGGAATAAGTGGAGAGAGAAAATGTTGAAAACCAACTCAAATTGATTATATATTAGGGGTATAATTGGAAAACTTGCAATAAATGTTCAAATAAAGTGGGGTGAACTCTTATATTTTGGACCAAAATCATTTAAATTTTGAGCTCTCATATTTGGACCGGATGGAGGGAATAATACATATACTTATTAACCCCTCTTGTGTGTGTGGCTATATATATCATATGTTCCAAGATAGCCAAATATTGAGTAGTACATAGGTTCAAACACTTTGGCTTACACATGACTTTTGTAGCAATTCTCATTGGTCTACTTTTCACTTTTCTGTTTCTTCTTTATGAAGTCTTCTTCCTCCATAAACAAAAGAAACTTGATCACAAACCACCACTACCACCAGGTCCTCGCCCATTGCCACTTCTGGGAAACCTCCACATTTTGGGTGACCTCCCTCATAGAACCCTACAGTTATTGGCCAAAACATATGGGTCCATCATGTCCCTCAAATTGGGATATGTCCCAGCCATTGTGATCTCTTCACCTCAAGCTGCCCAACTCATCTTCAAGACAAACGACATCGTTTTTGCTACTCGTCCTAGAACTCAAGCTTATGATTACCTCTCTTATGGCTTCAAAGGCACTGCGTTTGCTGAGTATGGACCATACTGGCGCCATGTCAAAAAGCTGTGCACTGTTCAGCTTCTAAGTGGCCCAAAAGTGGACATGTTTGCCCCTTTGAGGAGGGAAGAACTGTGTTTGGTCGTTAAGTATCTCCAGAAAGCCTCATCATCAAGACAGATTGTAGACCTTAGTCAAGTTTTGCATAACCTTACAGAGGATATAGTGTTTAAAATGACATTTGGTCCTAACACTAATAAGGATAATGCCATTAATTACAAGGAACTTGTTCAAGAGGGGATGATCCTTGCCGGTGCTTTTAACCTTGCTGATTATTTGCCTTGGCTTCGTCCTTTCGATCTTCAGGTTGGTTTAAAAGTACATACTGCTCATCCCTTACCAAATACAAAACATATTTACTTATTTTAATTAGATTAAGATATTAGTTAAGTTTGATATTACGAAAACACCCTAAATATGCTTGTTCCTTTATTTCTACAATCAATCTCCTGTTTATCTATTATTTAGGAGCATAATTGTGGGATAACTTAGACAAAATGTTGGGAAACAAAATAAAGGATGTTTTATATTCAGAAAAAATTCATTTTTTAAACAGAATTTTTATGTTTAAGAATGAATGGAATACTATTATACTCCCCCGGTCCTAAATATAAGACCTAATTGACTTTTTCTGAAAAATCCTTAAAAAGGCAAAATAAGTTAATTATAAATTGATTTACCTAATTTTTCCCCTTAAACTAGTTTATTTTACGTATAAACTAATGGATAATCTAAAAATTTATCAAATATGTCAACATTTAATAACCTATTTCACAATATTAATCTCTCCAAAAAAGTCAATTAGGTCTTATATTTAGGACCGGAGGTAGTATTATACTCCCTCCGGTCCTAAATATAAGACCTAATTGAATTTTTTGAAAAATCCTAAAAAAAAGCAAAATAAATTAATTATAAATTGATTTACTTAATTTTTTCCCTTAAACTACTTTATTTTACTTATAAACTAATGGATAATCTAAAAATATATCAAATATGTCATGATTTAATAGACTATTTTGCAACTTTAACCTCTCCAAAAAAAGACATCTAGGTCCTATATTTAGGACAGGAGGTAGTATATATTAAAGGGTTGAGGTTAAAATTTTAAACTGTTTTTTTTTTGTCAAGTAAAATTTTGAATTGTGCTCACATTGCAAACTTACGTACACAAGCCAAGATCTTCTTGGAAATAGACAAAAAAATATCTTCACCTCCCCAACGGTTTACTTGATGCATGCCTGCCACGTACTTTTCCAAATGGAGCACTTTGTGGACCTCAACACCAAAAAATTATGTACATTAGGTTGCCATATTTAGTAAAGCTCAGGTCAGTGGTTGTGCACATTTAAGTGTTCGTGAAGAGAGGACCCCTAAGTGTTCGTGATGAGAGGACCCCTTCTTATCACCTAAACGGTCCCTTCCAAAATTTATCATTCATCTTGCCAAACACATTAACTTGCTTCTCAGATATTTCTTTGTCAAATTTCTTCTCAGCCTTTTTTTTTGGTCGAGTTCTTCTCAGCCTTTCAGGATAAGAAAATATGGTTGATGACTCCCCATATTTAGTGGTTTTAGGAAATATTTTGTTGTATTTGGGGAGTCATTAATTAAGTAATTAAGAGATTTTGATGTGAATTGGAAATATATTATTTGGGAATTGAAATAGGAAACTTAAAATAACAAAAGAAATATTTTAATGGGAAGTTTCCTATTAATGAGATTATGTGATTGAGTTATTGTGATTATTTCCTATTTCTTTCTCTTCATGAATGCAGATTTAATGAAAAAGGAAATAAAGAGAAAGGGGTTGATTTGATATGCAAGGCAAAGGCAATATGGTGTTGGACTATTTTATTATAAATATACACATGCAATTGAGGAGAAGAGGAGGCTGGTTACAATATTTCCAATTCCTACAGCCAAGAGAAAATTCACGTGAGAAAAGAAGAAAGGGAAGTAAGCTGCACTTTTGGGATTTTCCAATACACACACGCTGAAGAATTGACGTGAGGAAAGAAAGGCAAGAAAGGAAAAGCAAGGATCTGGAGTGGAGATTTTGTCTTTTGTGTGTGGTTTCATAATCACTCATTCTAAGCATATACGCACATACACGGGAATCATATTTACGGGAATCATATTTGGAGGATTGCTCCTCAATCTTATTCAGCTCCTAATCCTTCTTGGAATTTTAGTATGTCTTTGGGTTTTAAAACAATTGTCATGTTGATCTAAATGATGTGTTGCTAGTTTTCCTTTACAATTTAGAGTACTATGAACTTGTTTGTAACTTAGTATTTTATTTCTCACTATTTAGTCATGATTAATTTGATTTAGTTTATTTAATCTTGCTATTATTGATTAACTTGTTTAGTGCTTGATCACCATTAGACATGTTTAGGGAATTTAGAATTGGACTCGAAAGAGGGAATTTTAAATAGACCATGGGATTAAATAGTGTAGGATTGGATTGTTAATCTGATTTGCGACTAGGATAGACATATACCTAGAAGCCCTACATAGTCACATTAGAGCGGTACCGGGATAAATTAGGCCTAGTAAATTAGTGCAAGACATTGTGTAATTAAGCTAGGCAAGGATATAGATGGAAACCGAAAGGCATTTATAGACATTAGTACTCTAGATTAGCTAGTTGGATTAATTCATAATTAACTTAGTGGGAATAAAATCTAAGAAGCAGATGAGGGATTAGTGGCTCTAGGTTGTTTTTTTGACTCGTGAATTTCATCTGTGTGAATATTTGTTTTATTTTATTTTCTTAGATATTAGGTAATTAAAATCAAATTTTCTTTTATTTACTCAACTTGAATGAAAATAGGAGATCTAATGCCTAATTATTAATTGTCTGAGTCTCTGTGGGATCGACCTTGAACTACCACTTTACTAAATTTACGATCTGTACACTTGCAGAGTTTTTATCAAAATTTTGGTAGCATCAATGGTATACATAAATTGCTTAAAATCACTCTTTTGGAAACCTCCACAAAACATCCATAACTTGCTTCTCAGCATTCAAGATTAAGAAAATAAAAATTACATCCAACATTTTTTCAAAACACAATTTCAATTATAAAACACACACACACACTTCAAAACACAATTTCAATTATAAAACACACACACACACACAGTACCGCGTGAAAGTTTGAGAAATTTTTGAGCCTTTTAAAAATCTAGCAAACCTAAGTAAAACACAAATATGGGTATTCCCAAATCAAAGGAAAGTTTCAGAGTCAGTCAAGGAAGAATTGAACACAACAGCCACGACGGCGAAGGATGTGAGGAGGCGGAGAAGGAAAGGTTTACAGTGACATGAGCTTGAAAGACTGGAAGTTACATAACGGATGGATGCTTGAGAAGGAACAAACTTTATAATTTTTTCCACCCCTAAACCTTTAAATTATCAAAGTGATTTATCTTTTATAGTTAATATTTGAAAAAAAAAATCCACTTCATGTTTTATTTAAGATAGAGTATTTCATAAAAAAAATTTGTCACTTCACATTTGATATGATATATATACTGTTTTTTAGCTTAAGAAGCTTTTCAAACTTCCAGGGATCAAAGAGACGCTTAAAGAAATGCCGGGAAGCAACTGATGAACTGTTGGAGAATATAATAAAGGAGCGTGAACAAACACAAGAAACAGCAAAAGAGAACTTCCAAAGTTTCATAGACATTCTTCTCTCTAAAATGCACCAACCCATAGGTTTGAATAATGATGGGAAAGAAGTGGTGGTCAATAGAACTATGGTGAAGGCTATAATAATAGACATGTTTGCTGCAGCATTGGAAGCTTCTGCTGTTGTGGTTGAGTGGGCTTTAGCAGAACTCATGAAGAATCCAAGAGTGATGAAGAAGCTCCAAGATGAGATTGAAGGTGTTGTAGGAATGAGCAGAATGGTGGAGGAGATAGACTTAGATAAGTTAATTTATTTGGATTTGGTGGTGAAAGAGACCCTGAGATTGCATCCTGCTGGATCTCTGATTCCTAGAGAAGCAAAGGAAGACGTCATAATTGATGGGTTTTACATAGAAAAGAAGACAATGGTTCTGGTGAATACGTGGGGCCTAGGTCGAGATCCTAAACTGTGGTCAGATAATGCAGAGTCATTTTATCCAGAGAGATTCGAAGATAATGAAGTTGATGTAAGAGGACAACATTTTCAACTCATACCATTTGGTTCAGGTCGGAGACAATGTCCTGGTATGCGAATGGGTCTGACCATCATTAGACTTGTGGTAGCTCAATTGGTTCATTGCTTCGATTGGGAGCTTCCTTATGGCATCAAACCTGAAGAGTTGGATATGAATGAGAAATTTGGTCTCACAATACCAAGAGCAAAACACTTGCTAGCAATACCAACTTGTCGCTTGTATGCTTAGTGAAGTGATTCGTCGTGATGAAAAAGTTATATATTTACTAACTTAGTATTTTTGTTCATTTGAAAAAGTTATTTCTGCTAGGAGAGTAAAATTAAGGGATTTAATAGAGAAGTAAAGACATGCAAGTATATTTTGTCCAAAAAAAAAGACATGCAAGTATTAATTTGAAAATTGAAGAAAATCATAAATCCATCAAGAATGGTTTTATTTTGTGCAAAAACATTCATTCTATCATTCATATGTATAATTTCCACTCAATCTAACGGCTATGAAAAATATTAAGATTCATAGATTTAGTTGTATATGTAAACCAAGTCATGAAGCGTGAATTGTAGAGATCAACAAATTAAACATTTAAGAAGGCTCGATAATTTTTTTTATAGCAAAAGAAACCTCACTATAGCCTTGTGAGAGCTGGACCCCACTTCTATCCAACATAATCATTATTGATTCCATTTCAGGAGGAAATACTGGCCACTTCAGAAGACTCGAGATTTGGTTTGTAATGATTTAAATTTGTTTTAGGCCAACATAATGATTTAAATTTAAAACATTGAATTGTAATGAGTTCATATACAAGCTTAATGATCTTGTGCTTTTATTTTGTTTTCAGGCTATATTGGGTTTTGTAAGGAGAACTTTAATTAAAATGAAGGGAAGATTCAGCCCAAGGAGCCCAACTTGACTAGAACAGAGACGCTGCAGATAGATTTTGGGGCCTAGTATACATGTTTGTTCATCTCAAATAATGGGTCCAATAAGACCCAAGTTGGGAGTGAGTTTAATTTGCATTATATGGGCCCTTGGGGAGGCATCTTAGAAGGGGATATCTGAATTCAAGCCTTATTCTACTTAACATTAATTGGTACTGGAGAAACCATTCAGACATTATATCCTTAGTCTGAGTTAATGATGAACCCCACCTAAAATTTATGTACACAAAAAAAAAGTATTTTGTCCTCACAATAAGCTTCAATCTTTTTAATGAGTTTGATTTTTTTTGACTCAAGTATACTTTTCTTTATATTTGCATTAAACCTTGTCTAATTCATTAAATTTCTTTTAATTTTGTTTTGTTAAGGCCAGTGAGTTTTATGTATTAGAAAACAGAGAAAGTGTGTGGAAAATGCACTACTAAAAAGAGGAGCTAAAGTTGGTATGAGAAAAATTTTCCCAAATTTCAATACAAAATAATTGGCACAAATACCGGCGCTTTACTCGCCGGTATAGGCACATCAATTTCTTTTTAAAATGCCCATTAATTATATTTGCGCTTTAAACTGGTATTTGAGCTACCTATTTTTAATAAAAAAAAGTTAAATATCATTTTGGCATATAAACTATTTTCAAGACTCAATTTGGCTTACAAATAATAAAATGACTCAATCTGGCCTACAAACAAAATGAAAGGGTTATTTTGGCCTATGAGCTAATGAAAAATACTAGAATATCCTTTGAGATTTAATTAATAAAAATTCTGAATACGTAGATCCCACCTTTAAAAATTGAAAACTACTCACTCACCCCTAGGCCCCACCCACCCCTCCCTCCCTCCTCCCTCCTTCCTTCCCCACCGCAGCTCAACAAAACTCAACAGCAGCCATGATTGAGATATACAAAGACACCACTGGTTTTTATTTGAAGCAAGGGAAATACACACTTGATTTATTCAGGAAGTTTGATATGCTTGACTGTGCACCTGTACCTAGGGGTGTTCAACGGGCGGGTTCGGGCCGCACGTAGGTATGCCCTTACTCGTACCCGTGTAACATAAACAGGCGGGCTAAATATTGATAAATAGACTGGCCATAAAGGAGTAGGTTATAAATGGGCACAGAATTAATGGGCGGGCAACAAAGTTAAATGGGCGACCCATATAAGATAAACTCGGCATTGAGTCCAGCATTGTCGGCTACTGGACCCACCATGTTGGACACCCCAGGGTCAGCTCTCGCATTTTCCCCAGTGTTGGCAGACCCAACTCAGGTATTGTAGGGAGGCCCAAGGCTCTCTCGAGTCCACGATCTAATGCTGCAGCATTCCTGGGATAAAGCCTTGTCATTGGCCCTCTGAGGGATCGAAGTCGAGACCTCTCACTTTATAGGCATTTTATATGTCTCGCTTATCATCACTTGAGCTGCGGCACTCTCTCGTTTAAGGGTACGGGTGTGCAAATTTTTCGTTTCCCGCGTCCCATCCCATAGCTTTTTAGGGCGGAAATTCCAGTCACGAAATTTTTTGGGACGTGACAAAATTCATCTTTAGGACGAGACAAGGTCATTCCAAATATATATGTTTGTACTTTTATATATTTTGAAAAAATATAAGTGTCATTTGTATCATGTATGAGTGAGTAAATGTGACATTTTTTTATGAAAAATATGATCCTAGTAATTTTTTTAGCTTATTATGTTTTATAAGATATATTGTAGAAGTAATATTGAACTAACGTCTTTAATGATACAAACAAAAAAATTTTGATTTTTAACAAGTAGATATTTTAAATAAAAAATTCAAAAAAATTTTGGATTTTCTCATCCCGTTTTGATCATGTCCAATTTTCGATCAGGTTGGGACAAAATTTGGGACGAGACGGGAACTCAATCCCAAACTTTTTTCGTAACAAGACACTGGACAAAGGTGTCTCGATCCCATCTTGTCCCATGAAAACCTCTATTGAAAAGATATCTTTACAGTTGCATTATTCTCTCCCATATGGAATCGGACCACCTCACGATGTATTAACTCCGATGTATACAAGAATGGGGATTACAATTAGGTCAACCTTTTCTGCCGTTATTACTATTGACTTTCTCTTTTACAAGGGAGTAATTAAATAAGAGCCGTGTACTTTGAATAAGCCCCCGAAGATGTGTGACATTTATCTTTCTTTATTACCAGGTGGCTGAATACTTCTGCCGCAGCCGTGAAACGTATTTAATTATGGCGTTTCGAATATTTAATTAAAAAAAATATTACTTTGACTTTTTCAGCTTGATAACTAAATTTCCTTATATTTTGTGTGGAATAAAATAATTCTATTATTCCAAAAAATATAACGCCATACTTATATCAACTTCGTTAATTTAATGATATTATGCATGTAAAAAAGGCACATAACAACATGTAATTAGAAAATTTAACGAAATAAATATAAGGAAAATGATATCTGTATTTTCTAAAATAATAATTCTTCTAGGAACAATAAAGTTCAGTAACGTGATTAAAACAGAGTTAGTTTTGTATAATAGTCACATGGACTACTGGTAGGTAAGACCCTGTAGTTCTCAACTTTTAACTTTAAATAGATAGGTACTACCCTCCTCCTTTTTATAATGCTGAAAATTTTGAATTGGTTTGGTATATTTTTATCGATTTTAACCCTAATATTTTATCCTAATTATTAACAGGGGAAGAGAGCACACTTAAAAAAAAATAAAGGGTGAAAGTGCAAAAATGATATTAAGTTTTACTCAAAAGTGTGTGTCTAATAATAAAGTTTTGTGAGGTGCAAAAATAGTATCAAACTTGCGGTTCAGGTGCAAATATAGTATTTTCACATAAGAGAAATAAAATTTAGATATAAAAACACTCTTATGTCTCTCGTTAAATTATTCTCTTCTTCATTATAGTGAGGGGCATAAGAGTCTTTTCATATCTATATTTTATTTCTCTTAAGTGAAAATATTATATTTGCACGTGAAACCCAAGTTGGGTACTCTTTTTGCACCTCGCAATACTTTAGAATTAAAAATGCTCTTATGAGCAAAATTTAGTACTACCTCCAGTTCTAAATATAGGACCTAGATGACTTTTTTTTGGGAGAGGTTAAGGTTGCAAAATAGTCTACTAAATCATGACATATTTGATATATTTTTTAGTTATCCATTAGTTTATAATTAAGGGAAAAAATTAGGTAAATCAATTTATAATTAACTTATTTTGCTTTTTTTTTTAGGATTTTTAAAAGAGTCAATTAGGTCTTATATTTAGGACCGGAGGGAGTATCATTTTTACAACTTCGCCCAAAATTAAACAGAGCAACTTTCTATGACCGTGATAGATGGGGATGTGAAGACGCATTTTACGTCGGTTCGGGACCCCTCCTTTTCTTTTCTGTACGTTTCTCCCCGCTTCCCCTCATCTCTGCCGTCTAAGTAATCCAACGTTTCACACCTCTCTACACCCTACATCTCACTCACACCATATAATTCCCCCCTCCCCCATGCTTTCCTCCTCATCAACCCCCCAAATCTCTAGCATTAATAACAAACTTTATTTTAAATAATAATATATGATATAGTAGCCTTTTTTTTAATGTATTGCCTTATTTTATAGAATAAACATACTTTTAAAAAATTTTATCAAAAAAATGAAGATACAAACATTTGTTTATTAACAAGTGGATATGTTGTTGTTACTTGTTTGCACATATATTATTTGTTACTATCTTTTTTGTAAGCATTTGAGTCACTGTAATCCTACGCATGTTGTAGATATAATTATCATATGTTTGAGTAAATGGTTAATTCAATTAAGTTTTTATGACCAAGATATTTTCCTTATCGGTCATAAAAAAAACGGAAACGAAATCAAACATCTATCCTCCCGCTTATTGTGATATGGTTGGTTCACTACTATACTGAGTTGCCTTGGGTTATTTGTTGTTATTATATAATATCAATTAATTTATCAATCAATGTCTGTTAATTAATATATACTCTCAATTTTATTCTTGCATTAAAGCTGAATGCGACAACATTGATAATTTTTTTGATAAAATTCTTGAAAAGTATGTTTATTATATAAATTAAGGCAATACATTCCAAAAAAAGGCTACTATATCATATATTATTATTTAAAATAAAGTTTGTTATTAATGCTAGAGATTTGGGGGTTGATGAGGAGGAAATCATGGGGGAGGGGGGAATTATATGGTGTGAGTGAGATGTGGGGTGTGAGAGAGGCGTGAAGCATTGGATTACTTGGACGGCAGAGATGAGGGGAAGCGGGAAGAAACATACAGAAAAAAAAAGGAGGGGTCCCGAACCGATTTTACGTAGCTAGGGAATCTCGTTGCGACGAAAGCCTTGTCATGCATGACATACACAACAATCATTTTGGTTTGCGTGATAGTTTGCGTGTTATATATCCACCGTTTGGTTTTCTTTATTATTCCCCTAGTTCATATACCGTAAATGTATAAACATTATCGATAAGGGGATAAGAACTCCATAAATATGTAAAATTGTAAAATATATTTCCCTTATTTTTCGGCCTCACATTTGCGCAATTAATTAACACCAACTGCCATCTTGGTTGGATATAATGTAAAATAATGTATAACAAGTTATACTTTTCTATACAATTCAGAAGACCATCACAAAATGGGAGTCTCAGTTACAAATTAAGCATTGAAATCTTATTCAGAAGTTATAATCATGTTCGAGTTACAATTCAAACTCCTATAGATGTTTATAATGTTTGAATATACATTTATACAACTCATATTTATTATCTTAAAATGCAGCCGTGATGTCAAGCAGAAGGTCTTTTAATGGCCAACAAGGCTGCTAATAGATAAAATTATGTGTAACATATATGACTGGCATTTGACAGCATGGGGATAGTTTATTACAGAGTCAACGCTGATTAAGTTGATGGTTGTGATATTTTTGCACCATTTCAGAAAATCTATATTTAATTTTGAAACATTTCTTGACTTTTGTTAAAAGGTTGACAATAATCAGTTGACCAGGCCATGATCTTACTCCCGAAAAAAACATCATTACGTCAAGTGTCAATATGGTGGAATACTTCATTAACAGATTTACACATTAATCTAATGCTCAATAGGATAATAAAATATATTAAACATTACAAAGTGTAGTTTATTAAGAAGACTTCTTATTATTCTGAAGAATTGTAGGGAATACTAAGGGAGATTTGATAAAAGGAATGCACATGTAACCAATCACAGATCTCATTTAGTTGTCAATTGCCATCAATTTATTCCATTCCTTAATTAAGTTTCCGGTGCAAACTCTCTCTCTCTCTCTCTGTATGTATATATATATATATATAGACACTCCCTCCGGTGCTTATTATAATTTATAAGTTACCAACTAGTACCAATTTCTCACATACTAAAGAATGGTAGTTAAGTGTTAAAATTCATGTTAAATTTTCCAATTTTTCCAACTTCACCCTTCATTAAATGATGCGTTTCACATTTTCAATTTTGAATCTCCATTGATAATAGGGGTAAAGTGGGAAAAAACATTTAATGTAGCGGTTAGTGATTTATATTAAAGACTAAAAATTAGAGGTAGTTGGTGAATTATAATAAGAACCGGAGGGAGTATATATGAGCGTGTCTAACTGTCTATATATACGTGTGTGCATTATGTGAACCTTAGTATTGATAAAAAGACTTAGTTGAGGTTCAAGATCTTTTGCAGCCATGTTTCTGGAGAACGTAACAATATCCATGACTACTCTCCTTTTCACTTTTCTCATTCTGTACGGACTCTTGTTCATCTTTCTTCGAAAACAAAGGAAACTTCACCATCAGAAACCACCACCTCCACCAGGTCCTCAGCCTTTGCCACTCATAGGAAACCTACACATTTTGGCCGAAAGCCCTCATAGGACCCTTCAATCCTTAGCCAAAACATATGGCCCAATCATGTCCCTCAAACTAGGACAAGTTCCAGCCGTTGTAATATCTTCTCCTGAAGCTGCTGAACTTATCCTCAAAACTTACGACATGGTTTTCGCCATTCGTCCGAGAACTCAAGCTAGTGAGATACTCACAAATGGCTTCAAAGGCGCTGCATTTGCTGATTATGGCCCATATTGGCGCCATGTTAAGAAGTTGGTTTCTGTAAAACTTCTGAGTGCAAAAAATGTAGAGTTTTACGCCTCTATGATGAGGGAAGAGCTTGGTTTAGTGGTTAAGTCTCTTGAGAAAGCGTCATCTTCAAAACAGATCGTGGACCTTAGTGAAACAGTGCATAATCTTATGGAGGATATAGCGTTTAAAATGAACTTTGGATCTGATAGTGAAAAGGATGCTGAAATTAGTTACAGGAAGCTTGTTCGAGAGGGAATGAATCTTCTTGGGACTTTTAACGTTTCAGATTATTTGCCTTGGCTACGTCCATTTGATCTACAGGTTGGTATTATTAAAAATATATTCTCTGCACGATATTTATTTTGTATCTACTTGCTCCGGCCTTATTATAAGAACTCGAATTCTGAACCTTTTTAATCTTAAGTATAAGAACTCAACTTGATTGTCCCATATTTTAATGAATTTGTTTTCATATTTTACTCCAAATCTCTCTAATACTCATCAATTCCCACATTATTTTTCTATCTAAATAGTTCCATCATAAATAAAAATAATATTAAGAAAAAAGTTTATTTGAGACATTTATGTTTTCAATTAACTTTTAACAATTTTCTTAAGAAGCGCAATTCGAGGATCGAGTTCTTATAATAAGAATAGGAGGAAGTAATTAAAAATAATTATAATCATTAAAACTCTAAAAGAAAAAATATCAAGAGATATCACATCAATATAAATAGATTTGATATTGTCATCATTTATTCGTAACAAAACTTTGTATGGAGTTGTCTTCTACCAAAGAACAAAAATTAACTTTTGTTTAAGATTAAAAATAGATTTTTAATTTTTTTCGACAAATAAAATAGTGTTTTAATTTACATATGGTATCCATGTTCTGATAATTGATTGAATACCCCTAGGCTTTGCTTAAATGCCAGTTTTGGTTTGAGAAAATCAAAATCAGGTTTGGTTCGGTCCATTCATGTTCAATTTTTTTCAATGCTTTTCAACTCTATGCTTTATTCCGTCCAAAACGTTGATTGTATAGTTTCATAAGGGTTTTTTTTTCTGGATTAATAATTATGCAAATTTCGCTTATGAGGTGTGAACACTATCATTGGCTGACATTGATGGTTGACCACGACTAAAGACCAAAACTTCTTAAAAGAATATATAGATATATAGTAACCTAAAGTTAGTTTTACCCTATAAAAACAACTAAGATGCATGACAAATGGATTCAAACATAAAATTCGATATCCAATATTTGAATATTTGTAGAAAAAACAAGAACGACCCGATTTTATCCTCCTTGGTTTTGGAAAAGTAGCCAGGTAGGAGAATAAAAAATGATTGTTTAATTTGTTAAAAAAACTTTTAAGGATCGGAGTTCCAACTTTGGCCCCTATACACATACATATATATAAAATACACATTTTTTAATTAATAGCTCAAATTAGCCTGTTTAGCTTAGTTAATGTCACAAAAGTGAATTTAACACCATTGAGCTCACACCCACATTCTGGCAAAAAAAGCTCACACCCACGTTTCTATGAAATAAAAAAATCAAACAAATGTTTTCAACATCATGTATGTATGATATATTTAATATTTAGATAAAATCAAAGAAAGAAGTATAGGGTTTAAAACCAAAATTTACTTTGTGAGTTTAACCCTGTATATATGTTCAGTTTATTAAAAATGACATCAAACTCTTGTGTTACAAGGGAATCAAAAGAAAGATAAAGAAATGCATGAAAGCAGCAGATAAAATTCTGGATAAGATGATGACGGAGAGGGAGCAAGCTCAAAAGGGAGCCAAAGATGAGAACTACAAAAGCTTCATAGATATATTGATCTCCCAAATGTACCAACCCATAGGTTTGGAAGATGGCAAAGAATTAGTCCTTGATCCAATTTCAGTCAAGTCTATTATAGCAGACTTGTTTTCTCCAGTAGTGGAAGGTTCTAATGTTGTGGTAGAGTGGATTTTATCAGAACTTATAAGGAATCAAAGGGTGATGAAAAAACTCCAACATGAGATTCAAAATGTAGTGGGAATGGAGAGAATGGTGGAGGAGATAGACTTGTCCAAGTTAAGTTATTTGGATTTAGTAGTGAAAGAGAGTTTAAGAATGCATCCTGCAGGATCTTTTAATCCTAGAGAGGCAAGGGAAGATATCGTAATTAACGGATATTACATAAAGAAAAAGACATTGGTGTTACTAAATTCATGGAGTATAGGTCGTGATCCTAAAACTTGGTCAGATAATGTTGACATGTTTAATCCTGAAAGATTTCTAAATAGTGATGTGGATCTAAGGGGGAATCACTTTCAACTCTTACCATTTGGTGCAGGTCGTAGAAGATGTGCTGGTATTCGGATGGCTCTAATCCTAATTAAATTTTCTGTGGCTCAATTAGTTCATTGTTTTGATTGGGAGCTTCCTAATGGTATTAAGTATGAAGATTTGGATATGGAGGAAAATTATGCATTTCCAATGCCAAGAGCTCGTCACTTGCTAGCGATACCATCTTGCCGTATACATTAATTCCAAGTGCAGCGATAATTACGAATGGAATAACTTTTATATCATATTTAGCACTTGTTAAATTTTTTAATTATCAAATATGACACTATGACGAGTGCACCAATCTTTATGATATATGTGACCATTTAATAAGTGTATCAAATTCTTCGGCACATATGTTATATACATAACTAAATAATTGTTGGGTATGCAAGCATTTTCGCTGGGTAGTGGAATAGTTTTACGACATATTATTAAGAATAAAATACAGTCGTATATCTAACGTATGCAAGTACTTTATATGGATTTCGAATATTTTGCGTGAGTGCAAAATATTAATCGGATATGTTTGAGAAAATAAATGAACAGAATTTTTTTTAAAAAAAAAACAAAACCAAAATATGTTTTAAATTATGAACAGTCCAATCACGTGGCTAATTTTATATATGTTGTAACTTTTTAGGAATTAAATATTCAAAAATAACCATGTATCTAACGTATAGAAATTCATTATGGGAATCTTTTGCGTTTGTGTAAAATATTCATCAGAGGTGTTTGAGAAAATTAAATATGTATACACAATTTATTTTAAAAATAACAAAAGCATATGCTATATGCCTACCCTAATCACATGTATATATTATTGTGAGGAGTATATATGGGGTATATATTATTGATGGAAATTGTGAGGAAATTTAATCTTCAAAAGGTACAAGTGAATTGTTGGAAAAAAAGGTACAAGTGAATTTGGCTTGGAACATATATAATCAAATGGTGTTGAATCACATGAAAGAACTTTATCTATGGACCTATATTTTTCTTCAAATCACATAATATCATAATATCCCTATCTATATTGGACTCAGACTCCTGATCAAAAAAAATATTGGACTCAGACCATAATCTGTTCAGAGTAGGCTATTTATAATTTAAAATCCAACGGCAAGAAACACTCGTTTACTATAAATAATTTAATTTAATACATAGGTGTATGTACTTGTGTTTTTTTAACTCAAAGGTGTATGTATTTGTTTACTTACAACAAAGGCGTGGGCATATTATATTTATAGTTACAACAAAGGCTCCAAACAGAGTGGACATTTTATTGCGAAAAGAAGTAAAACATGACTGTAATGGTCCTAATTAATTGCATATTTACTCTAATTTACTGCTTTGGAAAAATTAAACATGTATGATATAATTCTTTAAATTTTATATATTTCTTTTCCCAAAAAATTAATTTATTTTACTAATAAAATGACATATAATATAGTTACATATATAATGTATTAAAATTTAGGAGTATATTTTGTTTCTTAATAATACCTGAACCCAATTAAGCTCTAAACCAAAGAACTAGCTAATTGATTCTAAATGAGTTAAAATCTACAATTTGGGCCACCGGCAATTGTTCTAAATTAACTTTACGGCTTCAATTTATTAATGGTCGCCCAAATAATAAATTGAAGTTAATAAAGGTTTAGGTTCAATCTCACAACATAATCAATTAATCCTATTTGTCATTACAATAATGCAAATAGTTTCAGACACAATTCCACCAGTCAAGTCACCTTGTGCTAGTCCAAAATTTTCACTAGGAGAAAAAAAAATTAAATCATGAACTCAAATTTTATTAATTTCAAAGCTAAATAACACCAAGTCAAGTATTCAACAAGAACGAAATGACATAAATAACACAAATGTAGTTTCAATCCCTTATACAACATATAATATATGAAACATTCAACCAAACATCACAAATATGCTCCTAAAATTTTAGAAGAGTATAAATGTAAGAAAGGAAGAGGGATTTAAATTACAATTTTTCTTATCCTTTGTGAAGATTCAAACTCATTTCGTTTGCTCCCACCATGAAGAATTAGAAATTTAGTTGGTGCTCATGGAAAAAGTAACACCAACCATGGATGGGTAAGTGAGAATCATAATGAAATTTGGCGGTGAAACTGAGAAAAATGAAGATCAAAGAGAGGAAATTGTGAAATTTGTGAGGTGGTTTTGTTTAGGTCTGTTTGGCGCTCCTCTAGTCCTCCATCCTCCCGTTAATGTCCAGAAAATCCCCAAAATAAAGAGTGAAGGTTTCACCTCCAAAATGGTTCCACTTGATCGAATGCTCAGCTTCTTCTCTACATCCTCCACGTCATTGGGCCGAAGATGTGATAAATTAATGTGTTTGTGTGTGTGGCTTAAATTGCTTTTCTTGATTTAGTTTTCTTTCATTCAATCCCTTCAGGTCGATTTATAATGTTGCTGCTTCCTCTTTAATTAGCTTATGTATGTTGCTTTCACAAGTCAAGACAAATTGCTTTACTCTTCAATAGTCTTTTACTCAATCCCTTCAGGGTCCATTAATAATGTTGCTGCTTCTTCTTTAGCTTGTATATGTTGCTTTCACAAGTCAAGACAAATTGCTTTACTCTTCAATAGCCACGTTGTAAACCTGGAGGAAATAAGGCGAGGATATAATATGAAGATGTAGTATAATTAATAATAATAAACCAACTATCGACAATTAATTCTTTTCCTTTGTTTATTTATTTATTATTTTTACCTAAACTAAAAATATTTTTCTTTGCCTATCAAGGATCAATATTTCATCTTTAATCATGTTAATTTCCTCAATTAAACACATAAAAATAATTCAAATTCAAGGATCTGTCACACACACATATTATGTATGTGAACCATGGTATTGAGAAAAAGACTAAGCTGAGGTTCTAAAATCTCCAAAATTTCTAAAAGAATAAATAAGGTAATAGTTAGAATCTTGGGGTATTGTTTAATATTTAAAAACTTAAGCATAAATTTGGGAATCAAAACATATTTAGATAAATTATATTGAGATTCAAAATATCTTCCCAATCTTATACTCCCTCTGGCCCCTAATATAAGAGTCAGCAGTCAAAAAACCGCTTTTTAAGAAAATATATGAATGTTAATTAGTTGTTTATGGATTTAATGTTTTTTTAATATTGGCCATAATTATTATGATACTTTTAAAAGAGAAAAATACATAAGCATTAAGAAATATGAAAGAGAGTTAGGGGCAAAGTAGGAAAAAACGCCTTAAATGAGGAGAGAATGTGAGACGAGCTCTTATATTTTGGGCCAAAATCATTCAAATTTTGACTATTATATTAAAGATCAGAGGGATTATATCCTCTCTTTTTCTCCATCCACTCATTCCATATCCTTCCCGATCAAAATTCCATCCATTCATTTTTCTAATATCTTCTTTCCAACTCTCATTCTTAAATCTCTGCCATTTTAATCACATCCACTGATTTATTTATATATAAAGAAATCATTTCTTAAGTTTCCCGGTGCAAATCCTCTTATTGATAAAAAGACTGAGTTGATGTTAACATCTTTTGCGGCCATGATTTTGGAAAACGTAACAATATAATATATATCCATGACTACTATCCTTTTCACTTTTCTCGTTCTATATGGAATCCTGCTCAACTTTCTTCGAAAACAAACGAAACTTCACCATCAGAAACCACCACCTCCACCAGGTCCTCAACCTTTGCCACTCATAGGAAACCTGCACATTTTGGCCAAAAGCCCTCATAGGACCCTTCAAACATATGGCCCAATCATGTCCCTCAAACTAGGAAAAGTTCCAGCAATTGTAATATCTTCTCCTGAAGCTGCTGAACTTATCCTCAAAACACACGCGTCGTTTTTGCCAATCGTCCGAGAACTCAAGCAAGTGAGATCCTCACAAATGGCTTCAAAGGTGCTGCATTTGCTGATTATGGCCCATATTGGCGCCATGTTAGAGAGTTGGTTTCTCTAAAACTTCTGAGTGCAAAAAATATAGAGTCTTGCGCCTCTATGATGAGGGAAGAGCTTGGTTTAGTTGTTAAGACTCTTGAGAATGCCTCATCTTCAAAACAGATTGTGGACCTTAGTGAAACAGTGCATAATCTTATGGAGGATATAGCGTTTAAAATGAACTTTGGATCTGATATTGAAAAGGGTGCTGAAATTAGTTACAAGAAGATTGTTCGAGAGGGAATGAATCTTCTCGGGACTTTTAACGTTTCAGATTATTTGCCTTTGCTACGACCATTTGATCTACAGGTTGGTATTTATTAATAATATGTTCTTTGCACAATATCCGTTTTGTATGTACTTGCTCTGGTTTTATTATAAGAACTGAAAATCTGAATTGTTTTAATGTAAATTATAAGAACTCGCCTTAATTGTCATATCATTTAATACATTTTTTAATATTTTACTTCAAGTCTCTTTAATACTACTCATAAATGCTCACATTCTTTTTCATTCTAAATAGTGTCATCATAAAATAATATTAGGAAAAAAGTTTATTTGAGACATATTTATTGTTTTCAATTAACTTTTAACAATTTTCTTAAGAAACATAATTTGAGGACTGATCTCTATAAAAAGAATAGGCGGAAGTTGTTAAAAAGAACTATATACAATTGGCACAACTCTAATAGAAAAAAAATAGCAAGAGATATCATATCAATAAGTTTGTTAGTTTCATCTTTTATTCATAAAAAAACTTTTGTTCAAAATCTAAAATAATGTTTTATTTTTTTCGACAATTTAAATAGTGTTTCAATTTACATATGGTACCCATGTTCTGATAATTGGTTGAACACCCCTAGGCTGAAATGCCAGTTTAATTTTGGTTTGGAAAAATCAAAATCAGGTTTGGTTGGGTCCATTCATGTTCTTTTTGTTTTTGGATCTCAACTCTATGCTTTATTTGGTCCTATAAAAAACAGCTGAAATACATGACAAATGATAAAAAATGGATTTAAACATAAAATTCGATATCCAGCATTTGAATGTTTGGAGAAAAATAAAACCCGATTATTTTATCGTCCATGGATTTGCAAAAAATGTAGCCAAGTAGGAGAATCAAAATCAATTTTTTCGTTAAAATACTTTTTAAGGATCGGAGTTTTAATTTTGGTCCCTAATCATGCACATATAATGCACATTTTTTTATTTAATAGATCACATTAGCCTGTTTAGCTTAGTTAATGCCACAAAAGTGAAGTTAACACCGAATAAGCTCGCACCCACATTCCGGAAAAAAAAGCTCACGCCCAAGTTTTTAAGAAACTATAAAAATCAAACAAATGTTTTAAACATAATGTATAATATACTACCTTCGGTCCTAAATATAGGACCTAATTGACTTTTTTTGGAGAGATTAAGGTTGCGAAATAGGTTATTAAATGATGACATATTTGATATATTTTTAGATTATCAATTAGATTATAGGTAAAATATAAACTAGTTTTAAGGGGAAAAAATTAGGTAAATCAATTTATAATTAACTTATTTTGTTTTTTTTAAGGATTTTCTAGAAAAAGTCAATTATGTTTTATATTTAGGACCGGAGAGAGTATTAAATATAGAGATAAAAACAAGGGAATAAGTATAGGGTCTAAAATCAAAATTTATTTGTGGGTTTAACCTTGAATGTTCAGTTTATTAAATGACACTCAAACTCTTTTGTTACAAGGGAATCAAGAAAGCATGAAAGCAGCTGATGAAATTCTAGATAAGATGATGATGTAGAGGGAGAAAGCTCAAAAGGGTGCCAAAGATGAGAACTTCAAAAGTTTTATAGATATATTGATCTCCCAAATTTACCAACCCTTAGGTTTCGAAGATGGCCAAGAATTAGTCCTTGATCCAATTTCAGTGAAGTCTATCATAGCAGACTTGTTTTCTCCAGTAGTGGAAGCTTCTAACGTTGTGGTAGGGTGGATTTTATCAGAACTCATAAGGAATCAGAGGGTGATGAAGAAACTCCAACATGAGATTCAAAATGTAGTGGGAATGGAGAGAATGGTAGAGAAGACTGACTTGTGCAAGTTAAGTTATTTGGATTTAGTAGTGAAGGAGAGTTTAAGATTGCATCCTGCAGGATCTTTCAATCCTAGAGAGGTAAGGGAAGATATTGTGATTAACGGATATTACATAAAGAAAAAGACGTTGGTGTTACTAAATTCATGGAGTATAGGTCGTGATCCTAAAATTTGGTCGGATAATGTTGACACGTTTTATCCAGAAAGATTCCTAAGTAGCGAAGTGGATCTAAGGGGAAATCACTTTCAACTCTTTCCATTTGGTGCAGGTCGTAGAAGATGTGCTGGCATTCGAATGGCTCTAATCCTAATTAAATTTGTTGTGGCTCAATTAGTTCATTGTTTTGATTGGGAGCTTCCTAATGGTATTAAGTATATATGAAGATTTGGATATGGAGGAAAAGTATGCATTCCCAATGCCAAGAGCTCGTCACTTGCTAGCCATACCATCTTGCCGTATACATTAATTCCAAGTGATAATTACATGAGTGTGGTGATAGTTACCTTCCGGATATTATGTACAATTATATAGCTTTCCTTTATAAACACGACATATTATTTAGAATATATTTTGAACTGTAAAACTAGAATATACTAGGGCTCGTGCCTTGGTTATTATACAATATATATAAGAGAATCTAGCCGATGTTAGGTGGCCTAGCAACATGAAGAGATTCATCAACATACAAGCGAACTCGTTGACAGTTGAAATCCATGGTGACAAAAGAAGAAGGTGGGACCACTTGGATCACAACTCCTTGCATCTCTTCCTTTATTTTTTTCTCTGCTTCTTCAGCTGTTACTCCCACTAGCTCTGGCCATCTTGTTTTTGTAGCCCTATTTTCCCCCAATACTTGATCATGATTCCCTGCAGTTTCATGTGTGTGTGTGTAAAAATATACATATCATATTCAAAATTTTAGTAGTTCTCAATTTTATTTGGAAAGAAAATAAATATTGAAGAAAAAAATTAGGTAATTACTTGGCAAGGGCTGGTTAGGTTGCTCTGGAGGAGATTTTACTTCTTGATTCTCCTCTGCCATGTTAATCACTTTAATGAACAACTTGTAGCAGAAGGTCAAGTGTTGAAGAAGATGAAGATTATATTATATATAGATGTCAATTTGGCTAATGCACAAGCTTCAACGTTATTCCCTATAAGCTAATTAAATTGAAGTATTATTTAAAATCTTAGGATGATCAACGTTGCATAGTTGTTGCCGACACTGTATAATTTATCCTTGGAACGTGCTACGTGTACATACATGAAAAACTACTAATTATATTATGTAGGGCGGCGAGATGAATGACATTACGTACTAAAATCTCATTATTAATTTATTTATGGCTTTCATTAGAAGCCTTGGATGATTATTCTTTCTAATCCCACAACGAATTTTATAAATTTCATTATTACTCCCTCTCGATGAATGACCTGTTCCGAGAGTTGATGGTGATAATAAATTCTTCTTTCTAATCCCACCACTAATTTTAGCTAATTTTTCTAAGCCAATTAGATTGCATGCAGGAGGATAAAATCCACAATCTCTCATTCACACAAGAGTTTCCAGATCACTAGGCATAAGGTTATGACGTTTTCAAAATTCTGAGTTAATTATTGCTTATATTAAGCGCAGGTTGAATTCCCAAAGTGGAGCCTCAATTTCGAGTCCCTTTCTTGGATTCACAAAGACTGCAGAGGTATATATCTCCAGAGCTTGCATGATTGGAATCATTGGTGTTTTCATTGTAGCACTCATGTGTTCTTCATATTAGCACTCGTACCTCACATAACTTTGAATTCTGATTTATGCATCTTACTTTTTCGTGTTTTAGGTACTAAACAAGGGAATACTCCAAGTGATTGGAGTTGATGTTAGCAAAGGTCTTGATCTGCCTCTGACAATTCCTAAAGCATTTTCACTAAAATTTTCCTATTTCCTTAAATAACCTTGCAACTGTATTAGGCTGTTAATGTAAACCAACTACCAATGTGTAGTTAGTTGAATTGGAATGTGGACTCACTTCTGCAAGGATAAGGTCAGGCGTTCGAATCCTAGGAAGTCCTCTCATTGGGAAAGAGGATAACTTTACATTATGAGCAACTCTATTGCTTGAATCCTCTATTGTCAATAGACGTCAGATTATCGGGTAATGATTAAAAAAAAAGATGTATAAGGTGTATTCGGCATAAGTGGAACTTCACTAGGCAAAAGATTTCGTTTGCGTTAGACCATGTCCAATATAATATATAAGAACAAAATTATCCTTCAAACATTGAAATGACGCATTCAAATATATTTAACTAAAATAATTTCCTTTCTACTACTTGTACAATGCAATATATTAAATAAAGTTTTATCCCTTACTAAATATAAAACCTATCAACTAAATTTGATGAAATTAAGCATATAAGTTGAGCTATTTAAATTATATAATATTACCAAAACAATCTAACCATCTACCTTCATTTCACCCTCCATTGTTTATTATAGAAGAGTATCAACAAGGATACTTTAAAAGAAGCTGAGAAAAATTAGAATAAGGTTTTTATATTTAGGAACCTACATTAAGGAATGGAAGGATTACCATCAAAGGTTCCATCTGAAGCCATAGTATGAGATTCTAGGTACAACTGCAAGGTTATAGATGCAATATATAGACTACAGAGGATAATATAGACTTGGCAAAATAAATTATAAAGTAGAAAGGATAATAGGGACCCTGCACTACATCAAGTTAACAGGCAATGCCATAACACAAGTTCCGCAAAACATGTCCCGCAGAGATTTTATTGTTCAGCAATATAGTAGATGTGTGCCAAAAAAACTACCTCTATAAACCTGATGCACATATTGGCTCATAACAAGTTGAATCCTTCTAAGTGAGGTTGGCTGTAAAATCAGACTATATGCTAACCCAACTAGAGGGTGGTTTAACTTACAAAATCCGGCTAATCCGCACATCGATTATAGGGACCTTGAAAGACGAATCTGAGATTTCTAAGGCCTCTGCCAAAGACAACCTCCGATTCTTCCAAATCGCTTCTGCCCAGCTCTTCATCTTCTCTCCTTGCTCCTTTCTGTTTTCTTGGACACTAAGAACCTCAGCATATCCACCTGCAATATTGAGGTCTGATCAAAATACAATTTATGAAGTACTTAAACTTCAATATCGGCATTCATTGTGGTAACCTTGAACCCCCTCAAGAGTGTCCAAATATAATATTTCGACTTAGTTTCAGGTAAAGTCTGAGGGTGCCCCTAAAGCATACATACAATATCCAGAAGAAAAAGGAAGAAAAAGATTGAGCCTTAAAAATTAAGACTGCTACTTAGTTATGAATTTATAATAAATCACAGTTGAAAATGTGAAGTAAGCTTCACAAGATGATTTAGAAGTATTATAATTTGAAAGCATCATCCTTTTCTCTCCAATAAAATGTTCCTACATTTCAACTCACAAAATTTAGAATGATTTTTACTTTCCCAGCATATGCATCATGCCAAATATCAATATAATATATAGAAAGGAAAATAGTTGCACTCCTCGCAGATTGTAAATAGTGCAATTCATTTTGACTCCATGTAAATGCACAGACACAGTCTAGTTATTAGTTACATCAGCTTGGATAATAAATATGCCATCAATATTCAATACACATAATAAAATCTATATGAAGTCACAATTTGTAAGCTACCAACAATGTGGCACGTCTTAGATTCCATGTGAAGTATAAGGCTCATAATATGGTTATATTACCATCAGCATCCATGCGTATTCAACATGAAAATGGAAAAAAAAAATACAACACTTAATTCATAGGGTTCATCATACCTCTTGCAAAGGCCACTATATCGCCTCGATCCACAGAAGGCACAGCCTCTGCACAAATAAAACTTAAATTTTAAAATATTATAATAAAAGCAGGTGTCTTGTGTATGATGGTATGTGGGAACCAAACTAACAACCCGTCAATATTACCTTCAGTGTCCAATGATGGAGCCTTCAGCAATTCTATAGCTCTTCTATAGAGACCCTGTCAAAGTTTAATCACAGGATAGTTTATGAGCAAAGCTGTTGATAACCTAACTAAGATAAGATTTGCTTAACAACTCAAGCAGATCTTTACTTGTCAGACTAGAAGACTCTACATATTTAATGTCTCGGACAGAAATTTTCTTAAAACTACACTAGATTGAAGGTCACTCAACTTTTCATTGACATGACAAATTTGTGTTAAAATTATGGCAGATTGATGCCCATCTGCCTAATTCAAAAGTGAAAATACTTGGCTTTTGAATAGTTCTTACTTCTTGAATCAAAAGAGAACTTGAACGCTCAAGCACCGCCTTTCTCCTAAACATGAGAGCTATGCAACTCAAGACAACACCAATCTTGGGATGATGAGAACCTACAATTTTTCATAACAGAAGATTAGCAAATACACTTTACCATTCACAGTCTTTTAAATCATTGCGGCATAAAATTAGTTCACTAGGTGTAGATGGTCTTTAGCCTTATCAAGTGATGTAGGAAACCCAAAAGGACAGTCCACAAAGTTATCAAATAATATCTGTTGGTAAATGATACATCTCAAAACTCTTCAAACACAGATCCATGTACCAAACCTCATTTAGTGTAGGAACAAGGCATGTTAGTGTTTTTGTAATTAGATGTAACAATTTAAAGAACAGATAACTAACCAAAAGATTCCTCTGCCTTAGTCAATGCATTTGTCAATAGCTCCTCTGCATCACCAAAGTTACTGAAATATAAATAACAAGCATAAGTAATATCCCCGGACAGTCATAAAACTAAGAAAAATGTGGTAGCAGAAAAAACAAATAAGCACTATTGAACATACCCCAAATGTGATTCAAGCTGCCCCAAAGCACACATGGCCCCCAATACTATACTCTCCGAGTTCATGTTACCAGCTGCTAACACAAAAGGGTTCCCAAAATCTTTATTCTCTGAACTTCCATCTAAGACTTTTTGATAAACCTCCTTTGCCAAAGAAAAGTTCTGTTTGGCATGTACAAGTTCCCCATACGATAGAGCCATGCTTCCTATATATTCAGATATCAATTTGGGATGGATAAATGTCTAATATAGTGTCTAATGAAACACAAAATACCATTGCGTAGTATGACATCAAGAGGACTTTGAAAGAATGCTTCAGCTGCACCAGACCAGCACAAGCTAATTAGATATAAAAAGATGAGCATAATGAATATTCATACACAGTCCAACAAGATTTGGAAGTACCGGACTCAACATTGCCATGGACAAGCTCAACAAGCCCTTTTACCGCTTTAGCGCGAATATTTAGAGTCTCAAAATCTTGGTCATCACAACCTGCTTCATGTTTTCCCATGAGCTCTAAACATTTATCTGCGAGCACTGATGATTTATCATCCTATAGGGGAGAATTTTCTTCAAATAAATAAAATAGTACAGGGAGAAATAAGTATAAATTTTGCAATGTTTTAGAAACCAACCAGCCCCAACTCTACATGAAGACCTGCCAGAGCTTCTAAGGCAGCAACTACAACAAGAATAGCATTGAATAAATCATGGGCACTACTTAAAATACATCAAATTGGAAAAGAAATCACTCTAAATTAATTACTTATGAATATAAATTCACCTCTCACTCCCAGAAAAGAATTATTCAATTCTTGAACACTATGAAGCTTCTCAATTGCATCATCAAAACGACCTCTAAACAAAAAATAAGCAAAAACAAAAACTTTGATGATCTCAACAATCAATCAAACAGAAATTAAACACCCACATGGGAAAAAATGACTAACCTTTCAGACAATAAGGTAGACATAGCAAGTAACACCATTCCTCTAGAGTTTTCATCAGAAAGATCATTACTTTCAGATGATATATTAGAAAGGCACTGTTCCAACACCAGTAAGCCTTGAGAATACGATTCATCTACACATGAACCAGTTAAAAAACAAAAGTAAACATGAAAACTCAAAGTGGGTAGTTAAAAAAATAGGAACTTGGAGGAGCTTATAGAAGCATATACCTGTTTTATGAGACCTAGCATGTGAAAGAGCATAGTTAATCATCTGAACAGAAACTGGGTTTGCCAGAGAACTATGAGAAGCATTGTGTAATGGCCTAATGAATCGTGGGGTGGATGATATATGTGAAATGGAGGCTAAAATGGAAGAAGAAGAAGCTTTTGAGAAGAACTTGGCAGCTAGGCGAATCATAATGGATGGATTCAGTGTTGAAATGAAATGGAAACAATGATCACTATAGTTCATATTATTCGAGCATATGAAAAGAAAAGAAAAGAAAAGAAAAGGAACAGAATCCAAGTACTCAAGTGATGATTTTTTTGGTCTCAAAATTAGAATAACCCAATGGGCTGGAGGGTATATCGGTCCAACCAACAAAAAAAGTGGACTCAAATAAAGTAAGGTGAGTCTAATTAATGAGGATAGTTTGTATAAAAGAAAAATTGAGCAACGACAATGATCATGATCAGTTTAATATATTCTACATGCGTTTCTTATTTTGACCAGGTTTTTTCTTTCAAATTTAAAGAAAAGTTAACAAGGAAAGAGATTCATAAGAAACTTCCAATGAAACAAGTAAAAGGGCAAAAGTGTTAATCTGATAATTAACTATTTCAGTTTGGGCAAAAATAATAAGTGATTATTTCGCGGTGCATAAATAATAATCAACTTTGTGACCCGGTGCAAAAATGATAAAACCGGTGCAATGTATTATTTTATAATTATATGGAACTTATTTGATATTATTTTTCAAAGTGAAAATATCATTTTATCCCTCTCAATTAAATCCAACTCTCCTGCCTTCCTCCTCCCCTTCCCCTTCCTCTTCCCAAAACCACCTGATCACCGCCACCCTCTCCCTCCACCCCAACCCCACCCTCCCCAAAAACCTCCTTCCCCTCTCTCTTCAGTTGTATGTACAAGATTCAAAGCCACAAACCTCCATAGAGTCATGGTCCTTGCCATTATTGTCCAAAACCACATTAAATATTTCCCCTCCTACAACACCCCTTAATCCTTATTACTGCCGGATTTTCCCAGATTGTGCGGCCTCCGACGCTCACAGTTTCATGAATATTGTCGAATCCCACAAGTAAATAAAAGGGGATCACCAAAATTCATCACTTACATAATATCACATAGTAAGACTGGAAAATGACAACTGAAAATCTGTTCAAAGGGTGTTTCTTCATCTTGTCTGAGCTTTCTTCACCAACAGTGAGAATAGTGACTAAATGGCGATTACCCAGAAGCCCTTTGGCGAAATAGAAGCCAATCACAGCAAGTCCACCACTGTTAATATTCACAATGAGAACCTTATTCTTTTGAGCACTGACCGTGAGAGTGTAAGCAGAGGGAGCGACAAAACGAGTTGAAGTAGAAGAAGAAGGGTGGGGAAGAAGGGTGGGAGAAACAGAGAGAGAAGAGGAATATGACGAGGAAGAGAAGGAAAGGCGAGAGGTAGAAGAAGAGGTTTGGGTTTAATTAATAGGGGTAAAACGGTATTTTCACTTTTGAAAAATAATGTCATTAAAGTTCCATATAATTACAAAATAACACATAACAATGGTTTTATTATTTTTGCACCGGGTCGCAAAGTTGGTTATTATTTATGCACCGCGAAACAGTCACTTATTATTTTTGCCCAAATTGAAATAGTTAATTATTAGATCAGCACTTTTGCCCCCAAGTAAAAAAGTGAAAATTGTTATATGACTCATATTGCACGCCTAAGCGAAGTCAAATTGATCTTGTTCTGTTGGTTAAAATCCCATCTTATTGTTGTGCTTATTTTTCTACTTTAAAATAAGAAACAAAATTTTTAGAATAAATCATTGAATAGATACTCAATCCACCATTTCGTTAGAGACATTTTATATATAGATGACACAATGCTACTCTTTCTATCTCGTGATTAGCAACTTGTGGTAAATTATATCTCGTGAAAGTAACATTTAAGATCGGTTTGCCAAGTTAGCTATCATCATCATGACATGTTAGCTAGGAACTTTTGGTTCACAAACAATTGCCTCCTTAGCTTCTTTATAGGTAGAAGGGCTACTTTTAGGGGTGTTATGTAATAATCCGTCTTAGTCAAATACTTTTTTTAGATTAAATATTGTTTAGTTATCCAGTATATTTATTGACAATTAATTAATTTGGATTCAATGGTTTAAGTGTTGTCCACATAATGCATGTGAGCCCAGTTATGTAATTAAAAAAAGAAGTACTTCTGAGCTTAGGATGACTACTCTAGAAAAGCATTTAATTCATCAATCCAAACACAATCCAATTGTTTCATACTCAGCTTAAAACAGAACTTATAATTCCATTCCATTTTCACTACCAAAAAAAAAACTTATCTAATGCCTATGTATCATGCCTCACTAACGAACTAAAATTCTACAAAAAAGAATGGATCAAGAATGAAATAATTAATCAATATTTCAAAAAAAAAATGATTACCATAATAATTTTGATCCATCAAAAAAGTCATCTCTAACAACGTCGTCTCTCATACATGAATACATAACTCAAGGCCACCAACACCTCCACTATAGCAACCTCCACCTTATCCAAATCAGAGTAATGCAAAGTTTGCAACAACAAAGTAGTCTCCTTCATCTCATACCTCTCCCCCTCCATACTCCTCTCCGACCGCCACCTCATCGTATCACGCGCCACCGGCGCCAACCACGCCATTATCTCCTCCGCCGCCTCCCTCCACCCTTCCGCCGGCGACCTCCCATCCCCTCCCTCCTCCTCCTCCCGCCACCACTTCCCCCTCACCATCTTCCTCCTCACCTCCCCCTTCACTCTCTCCGGCAACATCTCATATATCGCCTCACGCTCACTCTCCCCAACCGGCGCGTGTAAACAACGCTCCACCATCATAATCACATTTGCATACCTGAAAGTAAGTCCCTCCCCACCAACTGTCCCCGGCGGCGCCATCATCATCAAAACCCGATTGTTTTTCGCCATTTCTTCGTCCTCAGACACTAATCTGATTGGTATATATTTGTTTGTCTTCAATATTGGACCGGACTTGGATACACGATTATTTGTGGCTAGGCAGCAATTGGTTTGGTATAGTTTTCTGTGTTCTAGGAGGCAATATCCGTCGTCATCGAAATTCCGGTCATTCGTCGGAATACCGGAAATGTAGGGCTGGAAAACGGAGCAGATTCGAGTATAGATGATGAAGATGATCCTTACCATGAGTCTTAAAATTTTGTCATATGTTTGGTTCCATAGTGACACTTCCTTGTAATGTTTCACTTGGTTTCTCTGACATGCAATTTGGTCACATAAATTTTGTACGTCCATTTTATTTTTGTAACCAAATAATGCTTTATTACAATGTCCCACCTTCGCTTCCATTTCTTCTAGACACATCATTGCTTCATGAAGCTTCCACGTGGCCACAACCAACTTCTCCATCTTCTCCACACTCTTTGTCACACTCCTACAATTAAATTGAAGCTTCCTAGTGTTAATCATGCCAGCTTTTAGGTCAGCATAGACGAGACCAAACTGGTTGAGCCCGGGATCGGAGCATTTCCGGCCTAGCCTTGACACGGTGGCGGCGATGAGGTCGAGTTCTTCGAGGCGTTCGGCGAAGGCTAAGTTGAGGAGGAAGCATTCTTGGTTGGAGTTTAAGTATATGACACCTTTGGATTTGATAGTGTCGTTGAAGAGCTTTGAAATTTGACTTTCGGTGAGGGATTTGTAAAGAGAGACAAGGCGGCGCATGGTGTTGGCGGTATCGAAAGCAAGTATCTCTAGAGTGGTCGCCGGTGGCTTGTGGCGGAAGAAATAGTAGCGTTCAACCACCATGATTATTATATGTAACTTCTAAGGATTTAATGGCTAATATATATACATATGTGTTTGTGTGCTCAATAATGTTTCAAACACATATGTGTGCTCAATAATGTTTCAAACAGGAGGCTAACCCCCTTTTTAATAATTGACTTACTAGTTGTGTTTGATTTGTGAGAGCATGTTAATTTGAGGTGGATTGTAGGGTTTATATATGAAGGAGTTTTGAAGAGTGGAGAGTTATTACACTTGTGTGTGTCCAGCTTCAAGGGGAATAGACGCGTTTAGACAGTGGAAATTCAAGAGAAATCAACTGATGAAGAGGATCGGAGTGACTAAACAATTATGAAAAGATAGAATGGACATATAGTGGAAACTTATGTGAATACTAATAAAAATAGATATTTATTTGTCCTACTCTATATGTAGTATTAATTTTTCATTTGCTCAACCTTTGACTCTGCGCGTTTTTCTTACTTCTTTCTCACCTATTCATAGGGATTATTGATTAATCGGAGAGGACCAAGAAAGGATGAGGAAAGTGAGCACTCTTATTGTTAACTTCTTTCTAATTTGGCGGAGCATAAAGATATCACACACACACACACACACAAACATATATAAACTCAACATATTATAAGAGAAAAATATTTTAATGTAACTCGATCTTCTTTTGTTTTACTTTAATTGCATAGATCTCTTCTATATATTTGGAAGCATATACTTTATTCCACATTAATTACTAACATCATAAAAAATATTCTAAAAGATTCTACCATTATCTAATAAATAAAATTATAACATAAATTTTAATTGCTAACTCAAATCCCTGATCATAATAAATCCCTAATCTATCTTTTGACTATTTGCGCATATTAGAGAAAAAAGAAGCAGCTGTCAAAGACCGATAGTATTAGAATACACACAGAGCAACCGAGAATATAGGTGTAATTTCCAGGCAGAGGAGAATTAGAAAGCCAATGTATGTGTCTGTAAAGAAGAGTTTTTTATCAGTGAGTAGTTGGTTGAACTGGTTTGTAATTTACCTCCGTAAGGGTGAGAATATGTGTTTGAATCCCAGGAAACACTCTTCTTAGGAGATGTAACAACCCTGTCTATGTAGGCAACACTCCTAATCCTCGAGTTTAGATTTGATGGTTTATAATAGGTGCCAGATTACAGGGCGAATTTTAAAAAACAAAGAATGGTGTTTTGATCGAAAAAGAGGTCAATAGAGTAGTCCTCGCATCATAAATATAAGATCACTTAGATTTGACTATTTTTTTATGGAGGTTAATAGAGCAAATTAGACAACTAATAAATCATACGACTAAAGTTCAAAATACCTTTATGAATGTGGTAAAAGTGCACCCAATATCATGTCAATTTTTTTGGGAGCAAAAGTAACGAGGACATCTCAAAACTGGGATAAAAGAAGTACCAACGATTTTCGAAATGTCATGGCTAATTTTGCTCCAAAAAATTACATAGTGTTGGGTGCACCTTAGTGACAATCACATGGATATTTTTACACATTTTCCCTAAATTACATTATATATTGTTAGAAATATTAGGATCATATTAAAAGGGTTGTATCTTGTAAGTGGTTAGTGGTCCTATTGCCTATATAAAGGGTCCTAACCTAAACATTTTAGTGTGTGAGATTTATGAGAGTCTACACCAAGAGGGAGAGTTAACTTGGTCTCTCTCCTCATTACCCTAGTGTTAGGGATTTGTTTTGTAAATCAATTTCCTCAATGAGGAGTGGTCATCACCTCTATGAGGGATGTTTTGATCTAGTCCAAGTGGATTAGAATATTGTTGTTGTTTTCATATTCTTCTTCATCATCTATCAATATAAAGATTTGTTTAATTCTTCATCTTGTTCTCTTTCCCTACCAATTTGTCAACATGGTATCAGAGCAAATTTGGGTTATTGAGTCATCTTCATCATCTTCTTCAGTTGATATTGAGTTTTAATGTTTATCGTCCAAGAAGTCATCAAATCTTCATCAAGAATTCAGGTTTTGCATCATTATTAAGCAATATTGAGTCTTTGCTATTTGGGATGGTTATATGTCGTGAAATCAAGATTTGAGGTGAACATCCCAAGAAGAAAATCCAAGTCCAATACATTTATTCAAGATCCTCCTACCCAAATTCATCCACCGCGTTGTGTTTCACTACATAACTCAAATCATCATATCTGACTTTAAAGATTTTCGTATGAAGTATCTTGAATACAAAAGCCTGATTCTTCTTCATTTTATGCAATTCAACCCTTCCTTCAAATCAAGGTCAATCAACAAAGATTGTTCAAGAAGTACTCCCAATCCAAAGAATTCATCCTTACTTTGAAGATCTCTCCTACCACTTTCTTTATTTGCTGTTGCAATTCCGATTCAAAGAAACCATTGTTTCACATTCTCTTGAAAGATATGAATGGGATAGATGAGTGTTGTAAAGTGTTGAAATTCTTGGTTATATAAAGAATGGAGTGTGCTTAGAGGACGAGTTTGGAGTGCCTATGAACTCATATGTGGTGAATCTGTTTATTCAGCAGGTATGTGATGGAAATTGGGATGAAAGTATAACCACATTATATTGCATATTGGTTTAATGGATGAAACAATTATAAGAGTCTAGTGCAAGAAGTTTGATGAGAATGCAAGATTGTAAATGAATCATCGGTCATGTAAACGGTGATGTAAAGAACAATGTCTGGTTAGTGCGTGTTATGACTTTGTAAGAAGTGTTTCATGAGTTCTGCTGCGGAATATCATAATATTGAAGACTAAGATGAAGAACAATGTATTGAAGATTAACTTGAAGAAAATGATGAAGAGAAAGATTAAACGAATGTCTTTTTGAAGACAAACGGAGGAAATTGTCTTCCATTTTTTTACAAGATCAAAAGAACTCGATCTAATTAATTCACTAAACCCTATTGTTTGTATTGACAAGTTGACACTTTCATAAGTTTAAGTAGTGTCAACTTGAGGGGGCGTGTTAGAAATATTAGGATCATATTAAAAGGGTTGTATCTTGTAAGTGGTTAGTGGTCCTATTGCCTATATAAAGGGTCCTAACCTAAACATTTTAGTGTGTGAGATTTATAAGAGTCTACACCAAGAGGGAGAGTTAACTTGGTTTCTCTCCTCATTACCCTAGTGTTAGGGATTTGTTTTGTAAATCAATTTCCTCAATGAGGAGTGGTCATCACCTCTATGAGGGATGTTTTGATCTAGTCCAAGAGGATTAAAATATTGTTTTTGTTTTCATATTCTTCTTCATCATCTATCAATATAAAGATTTGTTTAATTCTTCATCTTGTTCTCTTTCCCTACCGATTTGTCAACATATATCGCATGTACTCAAATTATATATATGTTAGTTTATAATTAGAATAAATTAGTTTTGATTAAAAAATTAAAGATAACTATAGACAATTCAAAATGATTAACTTTTACATCTTTAATTTCTCTAAGAAAGTCAAAATGATCTAGAGAACTTCAAATAATGGTAATTGTACTGTTGAGGTTAATGAGTCAAACCCAAAAATCAAAGTAGAGTTTGTAGTTGTACCAACAGATGTTTGATGCCCCCACTAATCAGTTAGAATGACCAAAAACTATACAGAAAATTAAGAATTAAGACTACAATAATTCTTACCGAAAGGAATACTTCGTATTAATATTAGGATAATTTTAAATAGGAGAAAATATGTGTTCATATTTATCTAACAAGATGACATATATATAAATAAATTATACTAAATAAGATATACATGACCATCGTTATTGATCTATATTATACTGTATTAACAATAATTTTTCGTTCCTTTTCATATGTCAAAACCGCAATTATAGTTTCAAGGGGATGATCGACATCGGACACGCTTTCTTGTGAAAACGGAAATATATATTGTATACATAAAAATTATATGCATTTATTATTAATGTATAATAATAATTAAGTCAAACGATGAAGGGGGAAGATTAGCTGTATTGGAATACTTTTACCCTCTAAACTCTCTAACGACAGGTGATATTTTGAACGTTAATATAGATTCTTTGAAAAACATTAAAAAATGTCTTAAAGCTGAACTTTACAAAAACAAATGTCCTGGTTCAGGAGAACGAAGATACTCTCATAATCATCTTTCTTAATTTTTCTTCTTATTGCTCTTTCACCTTTGGGTTTGAAAATGAACGAATCCAGATGTAATATATTACAAAATATTATTATAATATTGTTTATCACATGAATAAATAATTTCAATTTCTTAAGTTTTGATATTGATTTTTCAATGAATAGTTTAAATAATATGGATTTTGTACACTTGTATTAAAAGAAATTGGTCATAAAAGATTTTAACAATAGTTTAATAATATATTGCATATAAACCATTCCTGATCTTGATCCAATTGGATATAAGATTATAAGAAAAAATGATTATGAGAGAAATATAACCCTCTTATTTCATTTATAGTATATTATAAATATGATCAGATAGGAGGGGTCTACGATGTGTTTTATACTACTTACCTAGTACTTTCAAGTTCCAGTTCTTGATAATTCCTAGTTCATACATATAATATTAAGTTAATTCGTTTGAAGATATCGAATAAGTTAAATAAATCATTTGATTTTAAGTAAAATATATATATCAATTTATAAGTAAAATAAAATATTTTGAATAAAAAGGATAAATGCAAATATTTTAAAGTAAACTGTTCAATTTATGTACGTGAATAAACTTAATCTTATATATATTAAAATTGACATGGAGCATAAGATTTAATTTGTAGTGTAGTATAAATCTTATGTTAATTTCGACAAAAAAAAAATCTTATGTTAATGATTTGAGGCAGGTGTGACTGAGTCAAACCAAAAACTCATCCCATTCAGCTTTTGTTGCTTCTACTCGTAGGCTTCTCTTCGAACTGTCCCCGTGTCCAAGCAACACGTACGTTCACATTAATTCTGATCGCACAAAAGTGTGAACACGAGAATGTCAGAACCTGCCCACTAGCAATGATTTCTGCTGTGACCTTGACTTTAGTCCCACTACTTATGACCATCTGAAATTAAACTACCTATTTTATACTCCTCCTCCGGTCCTAATGTAAGAGCCCAAAATTTGAATGGTTTTGGTCCCTAATGTAAGAGCTCACCCCATATTCTCTCCTCATTTAATGCATTTTTTCCTACTTTACCCCTAACTCTCTTTCATATTTATTAATGCTTATGTATTTCTCTCTCTTAAAAGTACCATAATAAATATGGGCAATTTGGGAAAATAAGCATTAACTTCAGACACCCAACTAACATTCACATGTTTTCTTAAGAAGCGTTTTTTTTGACGGTTAACTCTTATACATTAGGTACCGGAGGGAGTACGTACTATAATATACTCCTAAATCATTCACAAGTTTTGATCAGAAATTTTCTATTTTAGATAATATATCAATGTATATCCACGAATCAACCATGATTTGTAATTTTCCTTCACGATATATACAATCATAACTGATACATCTAGATATATTCAGCTTTATGATATAATTCACGTATATAGTCACGGACCTTATGATTTTCTTTATATATATATATATATAATTTAAAAAAAAACAAAAAATTGTTTTTTCTTAATTTTCATTCTAAAATTTACATGGTGCTGATAATTCTCTTTGAATTAGCTTTTTACAATATGGAAAATGCTATTCAAACGTATGATGCTAATATTTAGCCACGGAATCACTATTAAAATTTAGTGAATAAAAATTAAATTATCAATCAAGTGAATCTAGTGGTTTTAACAAAAAAAATTAGCAATGAAGTTTTTATAATTAAGAAATCAAAACTGATGTTTGATACAAACATATAGGCTAAAAGTATTTTTTAACTGGAAAATAACGATTAAGCTAAAATGTCATGTTCGTGTTAATTAATCATCTCATTTCTCGTTTTTTGTGACACAAAATTTCACAACTAATCTACTCCCTCTGGTCCCTAATATAAGGGTCAGCCGCCAAAATACGCTTATTAAGAAAACATGTGATTGTTAGTTGGGTGTCTGGAGTTTATACTTCTTTTCCAATATTGCTCATATTTATTATGATACTTTTAAAGAGAGAAATACATAAGTATTAATAAATATGAAAGAGAGTTGGTGGGGGAAAGTAGGAAAAAACGCATTAAATGAGGAGAGAATGTGAGATGAACTCTTATATTATAAACCAAAATCAATTAAATTTTGGCTCTTATATTAGAGACCGGAGGGAGTATTTAACTAATTTGGATCACAACAAGGTATGCCTACAATTTTAATTTTAAGAACTTTGATACCTCCAAGTAATTATTGTTGTTGCATATCGATAGCTCAAACTTGAAACCACTAGTTAAATTAAAATAATATAAAGACATCTAATCTAAGCGATTGATGGTCAAAATAAATAAATACTAGTTTTAAATGTGGTGTTACCTTCCGTAGAATAAAGCAGGTCATATTGCGATGTATTGAGGATTAGCTACGTACTCACGTTTTTGGTTTTCTTCTTAAATAATTTAGAATTTTAATAAGGTACTGGTTACTCTTGATTCTTTAAAGATTTTGGTTTTATTTTTTGTAGCACTAGTCAGTGAATAAAAGCATCATAAGACGCACTGAGAAATTGGATTCTTGATACCAAACTCATTGTCCTTGATGAGGCTAAGAAAGTGTGAGCAAGATCCAGACATATCATGGCAAGCATTGACGTTGTACGTTGACAACTTATTAGCCTCTTAAGTCAAGAAATAAGTATAGGGCTTTTCCAAAGTCTTGTTAATTAGAAAGTCATGCATCATATATTCTAATCACAGTTAGTTTAGTGGTGTAAGACGTCCTTCAAGGTTCTCTTAAGAGCATGATCTCGACTTGTCGTAGGGATACTTGTGTCAGGAGGGGAAGTAACAAATCCCAAAACTATAGTAATCTGTTGCTTTAGTACCTAGATAGAATTCATATTAGGCAGCTAATTGCTAGTGTCTATATATATGTATGTATGCATGCATCATATATAGCATCTTGGACTTATATAAGGGCCTGTTTGGGTGGATTTGAAAAGCTATATTGGGTAATAAAACCTAGGTTTTATAAAAAGTTTGTCAAACACTCACAAAAATTGTATAATCTATTACAAACCATGGTTTGGAAGTCCAAAATGAAAAGCCACAATTTTCTACTTTTCCATACTCCAACTTCGAGCCTGTTTGGATAGCCTTTAAAAATAGATTTTAGAAACAAAACCTAGGTTTCACTAAGTTTTTGTCAAACACTAAAAAAATTTGGAAAAACTATTTTATCTCCAAAACCTCATTTTGGGGGAAATCTATCATTTGTTACTTTTGGATCCAAAACCTCATTTTGGGGGAAATTTATCGTTTTGTAGTATTTTTTAATATTTTTACTAACAATGATAAATTTAATCATTTAAATAATTAGAATAAATTTTTGGGCAAAATTGTCTTTTTTGGTAATTTGACATTCAAAAAGCTATTCTACTGACACTTTATCCAAACACTCTCATTTTATCAAAATCTATTTTTCAGAAAAGTTATTTTACTCAAAAGCTATTTTCAAAAAGCTATTTTCACAAAAGCTATTCTCTAGAAGCTAATCCAAACAAGCCCTTCAACACCTCTCTTTCTTTCCTCTCCTACCCCTCCCTCCCTTTCTTGACTGTGTTCACCTTGCTGGCACTTTTGTCCTCTTTTACAAACATGCTATGCTGCATTTTCTTTTTCTTTTCTCCCCATATTTATGATGTGTTTGTCACTTTCTTGTCAAGAATTTCCTCTGTTTGTATTGATTAATCATAATTGTATGAATCTTTTGTTTGCAGATATTTGTAATTAGATGATTGGTGATGGTATTGTCTGAAAGACATTAGTCATTTTTTGTGGGATTTTTTTAAATTTGCAAGAAGGATATGTTGAAAGTTTTCCAATATTTGATAATATTGATTCAATCGAATTTACTGAATTTTTTTTCCGGTTATATTCCATGGTTTTGGTCGATTGTTTTTCACAGCAATGCAGGTGTTAATTATAAAGTGTTTTAAAGAAAAACTTGAAGCCCAGTTTAACTTTATTTTTTCTCTATTTTTTAATTGAAATTTCATGAAGCAATTTCATTGTAGTTTGATTAATAATTTTTAATAATGTAATTATCAATAATAGAATTTGGTGGTTTAAATATCTGAAATAAATTTTTTTGCATAATATATTAGTAATGTTCTTTTTGGTAATTTGCACATTAAAAAGTTATTCTAGTGACACTTTATCCAAACACTCTCATTTTATCAAAAGTTATTTTTCAGAAAAATTATTACACTCAATAGCTATTCTCAAAAAGTCATTTTCTCAAATGCTATTATCCAGAAGTTAAATCCAAACAGGCTCTAAGTCACTTTAAGGTGTCATTGAAAGAATATGAATATTTCCCATCAAAACTGAAAGAATATGAATATTAACAAAATGTTGTACTAATTTAGCAATTTAAATTGGTAGCTATTTCTTGCACTAGAATCTATATTTTTCGTTTTCTGTAAGTTTTTTTTTATGATCACATTTGTTATTCAAGGCCTTTCTGAAGTGTTTTCTTAAAGAATTATATGTTTAGGTCAAATTGGTGTTTGTAATACTGCTTTGTGTAATATAAACATGTTATTATGAACTCTCAATAGTTTCTTTCTCTTCTGAAAGCTTGATCATATAATATTCCTGTTTTATCTACATAGATTCAAGTATGCTATACATTTAACTGATCTATTTAGAGGATTTGTGTAAACAGAAAGAATTATGGACCACAATCCTTGAGATATTTATTAATAAAAATATTTTAATCATGGTTCAATCTTGAACATCATAGATGTAAAGGCCTTTTTATTTGGACAAAGTCTTGGACTATGTTAAGAAATATCAATATTTCAATACCTTTATGGCGTAACATCTTAGTGTCTCGCTCTTGAAATTGTATGTTTGCCTTTAGGGTTTAAAACACATAGAGGGGAAATATTCAAACATTTTTAAGTAAAATTTAGTTATTGATAATGATAAGAAAAATTAATGACACAATTCAACGAGGATAATTGATAAAACATCATTTTTACAATTAGAATATCATACCTCAAATCCCCCAACACTTCTTAGTAATTTTGTGATTTTAAAGGACATAATTGCAATTAATTGTCTTGTCTACGATTTGACTGAAATTTTCCTTAACTATACATAATTGCAAAGAGCTTTCATATCGATTTTCCATCGTAACATAACAAATTAAAGTTAATTAGGTCAATTAGTACTTCATGACTTGACCTTGAGAGCATGCTTCCTTGATGAATCAATTACATACTTTCTTAGTTTTTACTCAAGTGAAACCAGGATGGTACGTAGAAAACAAAGATTCAAAAAATTAAAAATAAAGTAATAGTCGGCAGAAAATGAAGCGGTGGAAAGGTCCATTGGTAAAGGAAATCTGAAACAATTGCAAGTTTCTTTATCACATTTGCAACGCGCTTGGCCTTGGATTCTTAATTAATATCGGGAAAGTAGCAATAAAAAATAAAAAAAAAAAAAAAACTAGATTAGAACATGTAAACCCCGAGAACCGAGAACGAGAGAGAACAATGATGCGCTGAATTAGTATTGGTTATTAGCTTAATCATATCCAGTCAGTATTACTATATCATAATGTGTCAAAAAGATAGTCACGAATGAGAACACACCTCCCCAATGCCACCATTCTTCGTGATACTTAAGAGTCTTGTTGAGTGGTTGCAGTTTTCTAAAAATGTCGTTTTGCAGTTTAACCATGTACAAATAATTTTATATAATAAAATGAAGGTCTTGTTTGATATTTTTTTGGTCAAAGTTCTGTTTGATACAGAGGAAAGGCCTTTTTAAGAAAGAGAAATAAAAAAGAATTCCCACACTTAATATGTTTTTATTATTTTTTACATTAAGATTAAATATCATTGTGGTTAATTTACAATTACCCAAATATCAATTGATACGATACGATGAATAATAAAAGGTATCAATAATGCCTAAGAACAATTAAAAAGCATCACTTTGGTAAATACTATCAGGTTTTGCTTAATTGCCACCATATTAGCTAATAACGTAACAAATGACCTATAAACATGTGGAATGATCTATCAGCAATTAGCTTAGCAGTGTTGACCAAATAATACCTTTAAATAGTTCTTAGGCATAGTTGATATACTTTTTTATTGTTCATTGTGTCATTTATATTTGTATAATTTTTTATTTTTTATTGACTAAAATGATATCTAACTCTTTACATTATTAAGTTATCCACAATTGATGTTTGATTTTCTCGAACATATAAGAGAAGTAAAACTCCTTTAATCGAGTCAAGGACAAATACTACCTATATAAAAGATGTGATACATATTAATTTAACCGTGAATTACAAAAATAATTTTATCATTTTAATATTTTAAATTTTTTTAATTTGACTGTTATCGCGATCATGATATATAATGCTTTCGGAAACTGTTGTTGTTATTCAAAATTTTCGAAAACTCGATTTAAACATTTTCATGATGGATAGTCGATCATAACCCTTTACGATTTTTATTGCATTCTACCAAACTTTCAACTTTCAAATTAAAAGAATCTACAATATCTACTAACCGAATACATTTTTAAAATATCACATTTTTATTTTTATTTTTATAGAAAATTATATTTTTATGGAGACTTCCCGTCTTAAAAATAGTTTCATCCTACGAAACGCAGTACAACTTAACATAGACGATTCTTTCCCTACCAATTTTTCCTACATGGATTTTTTAATGTTAATACATTGCTAAATGTTAACACTAATTTTCAGGCTTGGTTGGATTATGTTCGAATAAATTTTGAAGTTATTATATTGTTGTTCGAATTAATCGAAGCATCCTCAAGTAATCAATTATAAAGCATCGAAACATTTTAAAATCTTGAGACTAATTATACTCGTAATGAGTTCAATCTGTAAATGACAAATGAACAAAGGATTCACATGGGTCAAATCACCAAAGTTCTGACAATTTAAAATTAGTCTCGATCGGATCTTTCATCTAACATAATTCGTGTAAAAAAGGTATAATCATTAATGTGATAAAAATTAAACAAATATTTAATCGTGTTTACATTTGAGGTTACAACAAGCTAATTAAGCTACTACAGGATGAGAACACGAGAGTTAAAATTAAAATGGCAGACATGACCAAAATGATTTGAGGAGGCCATTTTCGGGATCACCGAGTCAACGAGATTTTTTTGGTTTAGTCTTAACTCTAACCCTATCAAAATTCAAGCACTTTAACGAGATTGAATTAATGTGTCATTTTCGTCAGTGATTAATGGTTGACGGGTGATATTGATTTTTTTTCGCGTGGACCCCCTTTCAACGTAACGTCCTAAACTAAAACTCGTTTTTCCTTCAAACTCCCCTTTCCTATACTTTCTGCTTTTCACACTTTGATTTTGACGTGTAATTGAGGGTGCACAGAGAGAACAGTCACACTCTCCCAAAATTTATCAAAAACTAGAAGGTGGCTCCATGCTTCACATAAAGTGTTATACTGTATATCAATTTGGTTCTTGGTTGATTCGGTAAGTGAGCTATCCCCGGAAGCGTTTTCATTTGGGGGATGAGATAACCTTGTACAACACTTCTACTCCTCAAGTTAAGATTATTGAGTTATCAATAGGATCCAGATTACTGGAAGACGTTTAACAAAAACCAATGTTACACTTTATAAGTATATATGTTTTCTTATATATTTGACGTGTTGTGTGTGTGTATGTGTGTGAATATAGAATTATTATAGGCATATACTTTTATGTGTGTGTATGTGTTACATAATTAGGCTCCTCTAAGGGAACGACACTAGGGGAAATTTTCGCTAACCTAAGGTCCCATTTTTCTTTAAGGGTGAGCCCAATGCACACTGCACCAATCATACGACTTTTTATCCCATGAATTTTGTGTCCTTCAAGTTTATTATAATTGATGAAGATAATATTGTACACCACTTGAATTTTAGAAGATATGTAATACTTTTAACCAACTTCATTAGTTCGTGAAAATACATAGTTGGTTTCGTAAAAAAGGATGAAAAGTCACTAAAAAAACAAGTGATTACAAATAGATTTTTTTGACTGAATTCAATTGATAATTTTTGAAGTATCACCGATGAAAACTTTCCCTTTAATTATCGTCGTATTTCCAGTGGAATTTCTTGAAATGATTTTCTATCGGAATTTATGCTGGTAATTAGTGACAAATAGTGATGACTCCCATATTTAGTGGTTTTTAGTAAATATTTTATTGTATTTGAGGAGTCATTAATTAAGTAATTAAGTGATTTTGTTGTGCATTGGAAAGAAAGTAATTTGAGGATTATATGAGTAATTCTTTTGGAAAATCTGAAATTTAATTGAAATAGGAAACTTAATATATTAAAAGAAATATTTTGATGAGAAGTTTCCTATTAATGAGATTATGTGATTCAGTCATTGTGATTATTTCCTATTTCTTTCTCTTCATGAATGCAGATTTAATGAAAAATGAAATAAAGAGAAATGGTTGATTTGATTATGTGCATTCATCATACAACAAAAGGAAAGAAAAGAAACTTAACATGCAAGGCAAAGGCAATATGATGTTAGACTATTTTATCATAAATATACACATGCAATTGAAGAGAAGAGGAGATTAATTTTAATTCTTCCAATCCTAAAGCCTGAGAGGAATTCACGAAGGAAAAGAGAGGAACTGAGAAGACAAGTGGTGGCAAGCAAAGAAAGGAAAATTGTTCGTCTACAATTCATATACACGCGCCAGACGAGAAGGAAAGGAAGAGGTGGCAGATTTTTGTCTTTTGTGGGTGGCATTCATGCACAATCATTCATCTTCCATTACACACACTTACAGCAAGGCGCAAAGGAAAAGAAGCTCCTGATTTAGTTGGTAGCGCAGTGTTTGGTATTGATTTCAAATTCAGTTTCAATATTGTTTTGGGATTGATGTGCACCTTATGTGTGGCTGATTTATTTTACAACCTAGAGTACTATGAACTTGTTTGTAACTTAGTATTTTATTTCTCACTATTTAATCATGGTTAATTTGATTTAGTTTATTTAATCTTGCTATTATTGATTAACTTGTTTAGTGCTTGATCACCATTAGACATGTTTAGGGAATTTAGAATTGGACTCGGAAGAGGGAATTTTAAATAGACCATGAGATTAAATAGTGTAGGATTGAATTTTTAATCTGATTTGCGACTAGCATAGACATATACCTAGAAGCCCTACATAGTCACATTAGAGCGGTACCGGTATAAATTGGCTTAGACACTAGAAGTCCTACATAGTCACATTAGAGCGGTACCGGTATAAATTGGCTTAGTAAATTAATGCAAGACATTTTGTAATTAACTAGGCAAGGATACAGGTGGAAACCGAAAGACATTTATAGACACTAGTACTCTAGATTAGCTAGTTGAATTGATTCATAATTAATTTAGTGGGAATAAAATCTAAGAAGCAAATAAAGGATTAGTGGCTCTAGGTTGTTCTTTTTATTCGTGAATTTCATTTGTGTGAATATTTGTTTTATTTTAGGCTAAAGTATACTTTTAGTCCCTTATGTTTGCATCAAGTTTCAATTTAGTCTTTTATGTTTGGAAAGTACACTTTTAGTCTTTTTTGCTAACACCGTTAGTTTAACTTAACGGAATATGCTAACTTAACAATTTTAAATGATTATTTTATAATGAAATTGGACAAAAAATGATAAATTTTGAAAATATAAGATTATTTACACTCAAATATTTCATTGTTAACATTTTTTAGTATTTAATAACCATTTAAAATTGTTAAGTTAGCATATTCTGTTAAGTTAAACTAACGGTGTTAGCAAAAAAGGATACTTTAGCCTTTATTTTATTTTCTTAGATGTTAGGTAATTAAAATCAATTTTCTTGTATTTACTCAACTTGAATGAAAATAGGAGATCTAATGCCTAGTTATTAATTGTCTGAGTCTCTGTGGGATCGACTTTGATTTACCACATTACTAAAATACGATCCGTACACAAATTTTAATAATTTTGATACTACCAAAATTTTGATAAAAATTCCGCAAGTGTATGGATCGTATTTTAATAAAGTGGTAAATGAAGGTCGATCACACAGAGACTCAGACAATTAATAACTAGGCATTAGATCTCCTATTTTCATTCAAGTTGAGTAAATACAAGAAAATTGATTTTAATTACCTAACATCTAAGAAAATAAAATAAAACAAATATTCACACAAATGAAATTCACGAATAAAAAGAACAACCTAGAGTCACTAATCCCTTATTTGCTTCTTAGATTTTATTCCCACTAAATTAATTATGAATCAATTCAACTAGCTAATCTAGAGTACTAGTGTCTATAAATCCCTTTCGGTTTCCACCTATATCCTTGCCTAGCTAATTACACAATGTCTTGTACAAATTTACTAAGCCAATTTATACCGGTATCGCTCTAATGTGACTATGTAGGGCTTCTAGGTATATGTCTATCCTAGTCGCAAATCAGATTAAAAATTCAATCATACACTATTTAATCTCATGGTCTATTTAAAATTCCCTCTTCCGAGTCCAATTCTAAATTCCCTAAACATGTCTAATGGTGATCAAGCACTAAACAAGTTAATCAATAATAGCAAGATTAAATAAACTAAATCAAATTAACCATGACTAAATAGTGAGAAATAAAATACTAAGTTACAAACAAGTTCATAGTACTCTAGGTTGTAAAATGAAATTAGCCACACATAAGGTCAATCCCAAAACAATATTAAAACTGAATTTGAAATGAATACCAAACACTACGCTACCAACTAAATCAGGAGCTTCTTTTCCTTTGCGCCTTGCTGTAAATGTGTGTAATGGAAGATGAATGATTGTGAATGAATGCCACCCACAAAAGACAAAAATCTGCCACCTCTTCCTTTCCTTCTCGTCTGGCGCGTGTATATGAATTGTAGACGAACAATTTTCCTTTCTTTGCTTGCCACCACTTGTCTTCTCACTTCCTTTCTTTTCTTTCGTGAATTCCTCTTAGGCTTTAGGATTAGAAGAATTAAAATTAGCCTCATCTTCTCTTCAATTGCGCATGTGTATATTTATAATAAAATAGTCTAACACCATATTGCCTTTGCCTTGCATGTTAAGTTTCTTTTCTTTCCTTTTCTTGTATGATGAATGCACATAATCAAATCAACCCCTTTTTCTTTATTTCTTTTTTCATCATTCACAATGACTTAATCACATAATCTCATTAATAGGAAACTTCTAATCAAAATATGTCTTTTAATATATTAAGTTTCCTATTTCAATTAAATTTCAGATTTTCCAAAAGAATCACTCATATAATCCTCAAATTACTTTCTTTCCAATTCACAACAAAATCACTTAATTACTTAATTAATGACTCCCCAAATACAATAAAATGTTTCCTAAAAACCACTAAATATAGGGAGTCATCAAATAGCTTCTAGTGACAAATTCCATCGATGAATTGCATCTTAAAATGTAGGACCTTACTTAGTCAAATTCCTTTCTCCAGGTTCTCAAGTTCTTTTAATATAGGAGTGACACGTGTCCTTTTATAACAACCATTCATTCAATCTAATGGCCAGCCGTCACTCTTATATTGAAAGAACTTGAGAACCTGGATAAAGGAACTTGATGTAAGTTTTTCCCGAAAAAAAAGTCTATCGGAGGCGCCCGTGAAAATACTAGTAATGGATTAAGTAGTTTATCTTTTGAAATGGGTAGATGAAGAGTAAAAAGAACTTTAAATAAAAGAATTAAACCAAACCTTTTTAATTTTTATTTAACAATACATCTAAATATGTGGTTGTTGGTAAATAAATTGACATCATACAACTATACTTGAATTGATAAATTGTGAAATATTTGTTGATTATTAATATATAATTGGTTTATTAAAAATTACATAATTTACATATTAAAAGATACATTGTTAGATAAATAATCTTTTTATATTCATATATTTTTATTATATTTAGTATTTCAATCTTATATTTATGGTAATATTATTTTGCGAATTACTTAATATAATTTTTTAATTATTATTTTAGTATATATTTTGAAGTGATAATTATAATTCTTTTTTCAAATATTTTTTTCATAAATTAAATGAGTCATAAATTCATATATATATATATATATATATATATATATATATATATGAATTTATGACTCATTTAACAATCATGCATTTTCAAATTTTTTGAAGTGATAGCTGACTATTAGATTGAATGGATGGTTGTTATAAAAGGACATGTGTCACTCCTATAGTAAAAGAACTTGAGAACCTGGAGAAAGGAACTTGACCTAAGTAAGGTCATTTTTTTCCACGTCCAAAATACTTTGAATTATTTTGTATTTTCTCTTCAATAGGCACGGTCTCTTCCCTTAATATAATCATTTCCAAACTTATGTTTTATTTTCATATATTTTCACATATGCATGCATCTCAACATCATCATCTCTACTAATTTAACTTTTTGCGCTTATTCCCGGTTTAAAGTTTAACACTTGTTACCATATGGAAAAAACTTATATCAAGTTGCTTATATCAAGTTTGTCAAGTTCACCTATAAGATATTGCCACATGTTCATTTTTTCCACATCAACAAGGAGGTGTTTGTTGTCTCACAAATCTCAAAGCATAAAAGATCCACAAAAAGGAAATAATCAAATAAGGTAAAAAAAAGAAAAAAAAGGAAATAATCAAATAAGGTAAAAAAAAGAAAAAAGGCTAAAGTATACTTTTAGTCCCTCATGTTTGTATCAAGTTTCAATTTAGTCCTTTATGTTTGGAAAGTACACTTTTAGTCCTTTTTTGCTAACACCGTTAGTTTAACTTAACGGAATATGCTAACTAAACAATTTTAAATGGTTATTAAATACTGAAAAAATGTTCAGAATAAAATATTTGAGTGTAAATAATCTTATATTTTCAAAATTTATCATTTTTGTCCAATTTCATCATAAAATAATCATTTAAAATTGTTAAGTTAGCATATTCCGTTAAGTTAAACTAACGGTGTTAGCAAAAAAGGACTAAAAGTGTACTTTCCAAACATAAAGGACTAAATTGAAACTTGATGCAAACATAAGGGACTAAAAATATACTTTAGCCAAGAAAAAAAGGAAACGGTGATGAACTGATGGTGATGAGTGATTAATGCGACCCTCTCTCTCTCTCTCTCCGCCTTCATTGCTCCACCATCTCATTCACGGAGACGATGATGGGTGAAGGATGAATTTTGGGTTCGGTGCATGAGGAAGAGAGAGGAGGAAGAAGAAGGTAGGAGGGAGTGATAATGGAAAAACAGAGAGGGTTTATGGTTGAAGAAACTGTGAGGGGAGCGGTTACGGAGGTTGAGAGGCGGCCATGGTGGAATGAGTGGTGGAGATTATGAGGTTTTAGTGTAGATGAGAGAGAAGAGAAGAGGAGAACATATTTGGTTTTTGGAGAATGAAGAAGATGAGTGGGCTAGTGTGGATGAAGGGCCAATTCCGATTCTGAGAAGCCAATGTCGATTCTTATTCTGTTATTCTTGGATGTGGAAAACGTAGGTTTCATAATTTTTTCTTTATTATTTGGTTTTTGAATTGAGTACTGTGAGACAACAAACACCTCCTTGTTGACGTGGAAAAATTGAACAAGTGACAATATCTTATAGGTGAATTGGACAAACTTGATATAAGAAACTTGATATAAGTTTTGTCCTTACCATATTACACTATAGTCTTATCTTATCAAGTAAATAGGTGCATTCAATTTTGAACAATTTCAATTTCAACTCTTATGTATAATAATAGACCCCATATATATGAACATTGTCACATTTCAAATAATTTGATTTCCCATCTATCTATCTGATTTTTTTCATTATCCTGATTCGATTCGGAGCACTACCAAAGTTATCTTCTACTTCCACACGTACGTACAGATTCAAATTCAAAATTCTGTATTTAAGCGATCACAATCCTATATATTCTATAAATATATGTCCTTCATGTTTATGGCCACATAACTCCTCGACCAGCTGCGTCTAAGGAGAACTTCCCCCCAATCATCATCACTGTCTAATAACCTCTTCTGCAAATCTAGCCATCTAGGAATGTTTATTAAACATTTCCTACTCCCTCATGTCTTAAATAAAGAAATTCAACAAGAATAATTTTATTTTAATTAATTCTAAACAAGACGTCAATTCAATCCAATTTGCTTCCAAATTAATAATTGTTTCCCTTATATATTTTTTTGTCAAACTAAATTATTTTTACTGATTATACGTATATAAAGGCTTTTTATTCAAAGGGGCTGGTTCCAATACACTTGATTAAAACAAGTAAATATTCCAGAAAAATCAACATACATTTGTTATAAAGAACTATTTTAACGAATTTTTTAATACTCATAAATAATTAGTTATCTATTTCTTATATTAAAGATTAGAGACATGTGCAACACATAAATCAAAATTCTTAGTCATAAATATATTTCTTCTGAGTTTATAAGAAAATATATTTCTGCTGATTAATACTACTACGTATTTTAGAAGTCAATAACCCCGCAGTGTGCATGTTACAGTGTAAGATGTAGAAGGAATTTGACAATGAAAATGCATGATTGTTGCATTCCCTTTCCAGAATTGTTACTTTGAGTGATTATACCCTTCTCATTTGCTCCATTCTCCTTTGCTTGAAATTAGAAAATGCACGTGGTTAATGCTTGCGTGTGGACATATATTACAGCTAAATTATAACTCATGCATTTCAAGTACATTTGAAAAGAAATAGTACTTGGAACAAGTATTAGCTGTAGATGAAATAGAGAAGAAAGAAACAATATCAACGCTAATTACAACAAATATGAGAAGAATATAATTTGCTCATAAAAAGTCTGCAATGAATCACGCGTGCCCGTGTGTATTCTGCTTTAGTATTTAAAGCAAAAACTTAATATATAAATGCATAATGATCATGTAAATTTTTGTAAATACTTACATCTGTAATAGTAAAAGCCAAATCAATTTGCAAAAGTAAAATAATGATCACAATGTCTGTCTTCAACTGGAAAAGAAAACAACATAAAAAGCACTTCTGTTGTTATGACCCAATCATATATGAAAGGTGGGAAGAAGAGGTATAGGTGTGAAAAAACAATAACCTCTTGAAGAATTCAAACTGGAAACCCATCACACACACATAACATCTGATGAAAATCGCCAAAATATAAGACAATAGGGTAGTGTATGAAAATGTAGATATACTAGTTTCATATACTTACTAAATAATCAGTCCGGTCCTTAATGTAAGATCTAATTAATGAAACATTGAATTAAATTAGATCTTATATTAAGGATTGGATGTATAGTATTGTATTTATCTGATTACAAAAAAGTACAGTATTGTATATAAGGATTCTTTTTTGAAGCAACAGGCTCTCAAAAAAATTCTCTGGTGCTCAAAGTTGAGGTCTTATGTGGCTGATGTCCTAACCGAAGCTCAAGATCTATTTCAATGTTCTCCTCACTATTCCCAGCAAAAAAGGGATTTTGAGGAAGTGTTTCTGCATGCAAATATGGAAACATCAATACTATTAAATACCTGACTAATTATTACTAGTGTTATAATTTTGTGCTTTAATTTCCTTACCAGAATTCCACTGGAACAAAGCCTTCTCCTCTGAATTAGGAGCCTTAAAATTAGAAGGAGGCTGATCATCATCATCATCAGAAGTACTATTTGGGTTCTTGATTGAGATGTCCAGAGAAAGCAAGTTTTCCTCAGATGATTGTTTGAGCTTTGCTCTATCTCTTCTATGGATGTTCATATGACCTCCTAGGGCTTGAGCATTCGAGAATCCTCTCTTGCAAAATGCACAAGTATAAGATCTTGCTCCAGATTCTTCTGGGCTCCATCTTCCCTGCTCAGATATCTTCTTTGCGCTTTGACGATTAAATTCCATTTTTTCCTTAACAAATACAGAAGTAGCTAGCAAAAGGATCAGAGATTTAATGAGAAAATAATTGATTTTCTTATAAGAAAACAAAAAACTGGGGTCAAATAGAGTTTTCTGTTGTGACGGTCATGGTGATATACGATTATATATATGTATAAATGAGATTGGAGACAATGGCAAATGTGTTCTTGACTTTTGTGTAAAAACCTTTACTACCTCCTCTCCTAAACGTAGGAGAATTTATTTTTTATTTTATCTTTTATGTTTATAATTTTTCACCGAAAATTTTACTTGCACTTATATACTGACCAATAATTTATACTAATATATACAAGTTTTTTTTCTTAAATATCATATAACATATACTATAATTGAACTTTTTATTTATTTAAATTATTCAAGTTGACCTACTTTGATTCAGAGGTAGGATTAATCAGTAAGAGTTCAAAATTAGTTTCATATATATAATTTCCTTTGATTTTAAAACTACAATAATTTCATTCCGACATATCTATTAATTAATTATTTTAAGTTAAGATTCGGGTAAAATGCATTGAATCAATAAGAAAGTAACTGGATAAAGTAATAGTTTTCCACCTTGTGCTCATTCAGTGATTCTACAAGTCATCTTGCTTTCGATGCTTAGAAAGTACAAGAAGAGTAAATAAGAATTCTTATGTTGTGCTACTTTTAGCTCGGTGAAAAGCTAAATAATGTTTTTCATTAGGGTTTAAAAGTTAATTATTTGAAGAGTCAATAACTAATATATTAATTATTCATCCACTTCACCCACCACCAAATGTTTCTTTTACCTTCAAAAGACTTATTCTATATTGCATTAATGTTAATACTGGTGTGCCTTTTTTTTCATAACTCACATAGTTATTTTAGTATTTAAATTTTAAAGAGGGTTTATAGATATTCATAATAACTTCCCACTCATTAAAAAGAAAGTTAAAAATAAAGTATGTTCGGAAAGAGTATATAATAAAGAATATCGAAGTAAATAAAAGAGCATGAGATTAAGCCAAAAAAGAAAGTTATAATCAAGCTATATATGCATATAAAAGTTCGTTGGAGTTGCAAAGTAGGAGGAGTGGATTACACTTGAGGAGTTTAGATTTGTAAGGTGCGAATTCAAAAAATAACTATGAAGTCAAAAGCATTATTCATGGCAGCTAACGACAAAATTAAAGGACGTTTCTGCGAATACATTATCCATAACTTTAAATGATGTGAAAACATGTTACTAATGATGACCGAAATAAACATATTCAAAAATTGGATTTGGGATAAAAAAAATTATTTTTACGCAGATTATTACAATAATCGATAACTTGAAGACGAAAATGTGATGTTCAGGTAGTTTAGTTATAAATCTATGATTTGTATGATTTTTACATGACTAAAATGAAGTTTTAAACATACTTAAGATGCAATGCGAGACAATTCCTTTCTTAAGATAAAAAATTACAAAATTATTTATTTCATTCATTTAATAATCTTGCATTTTAGGAATTAATTAATTAGGTAGTTAGATTATACATACATTGGCTCCTTGTAAGACAATTCAAGGTTGTTCCCTATAGTACAAGGCTCAATTTTGCATTTTATCCCAAGGCACATTAGAACAAGGTCAAATATCATTTAAGAAGCAAACAAATTATAGGCCAAAGACATGATGCGTGCCAATTCCAATAATTCTGAAAAATATTATTGAAGCTGGAAATATAAACTCTTGCCACACTGAAGAGATCATTGCCATTATTTTTGTCATAAAAAATTACAAGCCTATGTGCGGGAGTAATTTTTTTTCAAATTTTTTATGGATATCATGTACATGCAAATCGTGCCAAATGGACACATTTTGGGTTATTAGTCAAATTATTTCATTATATAAGTAAATTTATAATCAATATAAAAAATATTATACATAACTTAAAAGCTTTGAATAACATAATTTATTATTGGAATAAGAGAAAATGAAAAAACACCTAACGCGGAGCTAAAGTTATAGAATATATACATATTCACACTAATAAGTCCTTGCATCTGTATAATTTTTATGTGTTTAATTGATACAATTAATGTGATTAAGATGTAATATTAGTCCATTATTTCTGATAAAAAAATATTAGTCCATTATAACTCCCCATTTTGGATAATGTTTGATATATAATTTGGAATATTTAGGGAATCATAAATTTAAAATTATAGGGAGTTGTTGAGATTTGGTAATATTTCAATTAGGTATATTGTTTATAGGATTGCATTAAAGCCATGATGATCTCAAATTAAATATAAATGGTTGGTTTTATGTCTGATAATAGATAAATATGCTCTTATCAAAAAAAAAAAATAGATAAATATGTATTTAATAAAGAATAGAAAAAAAGGGGAAGAATTTTCGGCCGCTTTTCTTAATGATATTTAGCATTAGAATTATATTGGATTGATTTCAATTCGGCCCTTGGACCAGAGCACATGAGAGCGCTGTTTGGACTTAGTTAAAAATAAAAAGACAGCAAAGGCCCAAGGAGACTTGATAGAAGCATGTGAGAGGGCCCATCTCTTTAGCTGCAATTTTGGCAAAAAAGAGAAGATTTGAGGCCTCAAAAAGAAAGAAAAGAAAAAGCTGAAGGCAGAGAGACGCAGATATTTTGGGATTTATCATAATCATCATAATCTTCTTGAAAAGAGGCCACGGCACACACAAAAAAGGGGAGTAAATCTAACTCTCTGAGGCTGTCACCTCCATCTTCATCTTCTTCCATTCCTCTCCCATTCTTCACCAAATTCCCTTCATTTTTCACCATGGTTGCTCATAAATTGAAGGTTGAAGTCGCTGGACTTCCTTATATGAGTGACTTAATACCTTCTAATGCTCATTGAGGATGATTAGAGAAGCTTGAACTCATGGTCTTCATTCATACGAGAGTTTTATTTAATCTCTTCTATTTGCATTTATATGAATTCTTAAATTGAGGTTTATCATTTACGTAAATGAGATTTAGATTATATTTATTGATTTGGTTTTTTGTTGTTGTGATTTTGGCTTGTATGAGAATTTGCATTCATCAATATATGTGTTCTTTATGAGTACATTTGGTATGTTAGGAAACCAAAACTCAAAGGTTTTAAAGGGTTTAACAACTTATAATTAATTTGAATTCATTTCTTTATATAATTGGATTTATGTGTTGAATATACAATTTTGATAATTATTTTTCAATAGTGATATTACTAGTTGTGGGCTTACATTGCCTAATGAGTTATAATGGTTAGTTGTTTGTAGAACCGAATAAGTGTGTGTGTATATATAACTTAACAAAATACTGAATTTTAACATATATTACATTGAAATAATTATATGCATTATAAACTATGTGTCATGTCATAAGACAAACTGGTCGACTCAGAGAATAATGATAGATATCGCAATTACTTTTGAACCATTTTATATATTTAGTACCGAGATTATAAACAAGTTTTTGGAGCTTATGTAATTTGGATAAAAGAACTAAAATATGCAGTTTATACTATAGTGTTTAAGTTATATATTAAATACATATTTATTCAAGAACTATATATGGAAAATATGAAGGCAACGTACATCGAAAGTGTTGAAAAATAAATTAATTATACATTTATATTAGGATTGCCTCTCCCTCTTTCTATCATAAAAGTTTAATTCGATGTGAGAGACTTACCTTCACATTATATACCTTAATTCATGTCTCAATATTTTAATTCAGGGCTTTGTTTATCTTAACAGAAAGAAACTATATAAAGTAAATACATTAATAGTTATATTTTTATACAATACTAATTCAAGAATGAGGTTTTTTCAACGTAATAGATTTCTCATAACAAGCACAGGCATCCGTAGGAACTTAAACAATTCACTAATGATATAACCACATGATTTCAGAAACAGAGAATCCGAGAGATCGACACACATCATTTGTTGAATTGGCATAAAAGATTCTACATATATCTTATTCTTTAGCTTGTGTAGTCTCATTATATATATATATATATATATATATATATATATATATATATATATATATATATATATATATATATATATATATATATATATATAATCCGCGTGCGTATGTGTGATGCTAGATAGCTATTTGGTATATATTATTGTTGAAAGAGTTAAGTGATCTCGTGAATGAGGATCTTGTTCTCATGCTCATATACTCCTAGTTCTCCAAGACAAACGTATTACGGTTGCATATCCCAATATATACTCTGCAATTTGCCCTTCAAAAAGTTGTTTTTCTCTAAAAGTCATTTCCATTTTGAAATAAACGAAATGCATGCTCTCTGCTCAGCAATACTTCCCATGCAGGCCCGTGAGAATTGTATTCTTTCCTCTCACTTATTAACTCTCTTGTAAAGAAATTTATACAAATTCATCAATGCACAACTACTACAGAGTTTGATCATACACAATTACTAAAAAATTAAATAAATTAAATAAGTCATATATCATTAAGGAAAGTTAATAATCTAGAAATATAAGCTAAGTTTGACTAATTTATGAAGTTATATATTTTAACAAAAGTATAAGATATTTAAGGGATATTATGAATTTGAATATTTTTTAATTTGATATAAAACATCGTCAGTAAGTGAGTCCATATAATCTATCTAGATATAATAAGAGCCTCTTCTCCCCTCTAACCCACCTTCTTTTTGGTTAGTTATTTTTTCTCTATAAAAACTGCTCTCCTCCACCCCCACTAACCCACCTTCTTTTCAGTTAGTTATTTTTTTTTTTCAGTTTTCAATATGTTAATCACAACCGGTATGTTTTATTTTCTTCCCAAATCAATCAAAGTTTCTATTTTTCTTGGGATTTTGAAGACTGTGTTCTTCTCATACATTTAATCAAAAATAAATGTATATTATTTAAATTGCCTTTATTATACCCCTCCTAAATATTTCTCTCTTCCAAATAATACTTATACTAACATAAAATAATTATTGAAATATTATTTACACCCGCGCATTGCTCGGGTCTTATAGTAGTTACTCCCTCCGTTCCTAAATATAAGACCTAGATAACTTTTTTTTTGAAAGATTAAAGTTGCGAAATAGGTTATTAAATCATGACATATTTGATATCTTTTTAGATTATCCTTTAGCTTATAGGTAAAATAAACTAGTTTAAGAGAAAAAATTAGGTAAATCAATTTATAATTAACTTATTTTTTGTTTTTTTAGGATTTTTCAAAAAAGTTATCTAGGTCCTATATTTAGGAACGGAGGGAGTATTATTTAAAAACACATCGTTTAGGAATAAAATTATTGTATTTTATCATATAAAACTCTCCAAGTTCAAACAGAGAAACGACAATTTCTTTCCATGTGCAATTTATGCCATCTTATTAATATTTTGTTCTTTAACTTCTAAAATGTCAGATAATGTTCTCATAAACCCAACTCCGTGACTGAAAAAAATGATAATTAAACCATCTGCGATGTTTGGACGACAGAAAATTAACTAGTGTGTGTATACTAAATCAGAAATAGGAACAAGTAAAATTAAGAGTACAGGAAATAAAATTAAATTATGATTTATGTAAATCTATAGATCAAAGACTATAGACTACTTTGGTAGCTAGTGAAGCTATATTTTCTATAATTTTCGCATTGTCATCGATCGAGAGGCTGCATCCTATATGTAGGTGTAGAAGAACAAATAAAAAATTGTTTAAATATGGCATCCGAGTCGTGAGGGTATAATATTCTCCTGATGATTATATAATTAGTCATGATAGGCACTTATCGAATAATTAATTGCAGGGCAGGTATAGAAAATTTTGGAGGCATTTAGAAGAAGTTATAATTGGTGGAAGATTAAAATTCCAGTGTAGACAGAGAGAAAGCAAGCATGTGGAATTATATGTGTGGAAGTGATATCATCTATATGCACATAAATATATTACGTGCTTGCTAGCTAGGCAACAGATCTGATGGGCGATATATTTATATTTATATTTCTATAACAAAATCAAAAGAAAAGTTGATCAATGTTGGGATGCATCTGACTTTATATGCCTTTTGAAAAGCTCAATATCAGTATGTTTACCTGTCTCTGATGGAATGTCGGTGACCTTCTCAATGAAAAAGATTAGTTCGTTCTTGAGAGACTCGCTTTCCCTAATATACCTCAAACTCATGTAAATCATTTACCCAACCTCAATATATAGTTTAAAGTTAAAAGCCATGCATATCTCAATACATGGATTAAAAGTTGTGTTTTCATATAAAACTGTTGCCCATATAAATAGATATCAATTTCTCCTGTATATGAAAAAGGGGTTTGTGCTCAAGAATACGAAAGAAAATTAAAGGCATATTTAATGATCCGGGGAAATGTTGTCGATGATATCTATACTCTTTAAAACTGAGTTTAAAACTAAAAACGGTTTAACAAATTCCTTTGATGGAACTCATACTAGTATATATTTTATGTTTAATCGAAAGACAAAATGATATAAATATAAAAAGCTCAGAGTAAACATATGCACACAAGAACACAGAGAAAAATTGTATGAGTGCTGGAAAAACTAGGACCAATAGAGGAAACTAAAACAAAGGATAAAAATTCCTATCAAAGAAAAAGAGAAAGATAAAGACTAATACCAATACATTTTCAAGTTTAAAATTTGAGGTGTCATAATAGTATATATCTAAGACCGAGCAGGGAAAGGGATGCAAAATTTATGCAGAAAAATTTTCCCCAACTTAAAAAGATTTTTATAGAAAGACGGAAGACTAATTTTGAGTTGAAGTAAGGACTATTCAGTGTCCTAAACTAACAAAGGGAGCATATGTACACTAGAAGTATTACATGTGTGCATAACTATTTCATCCTCAGGCGCCATACAGGTGGTAGTAATAATACACTCACCATATGGTAAAATGGCTATATATGTGCTATTTCGGATAAATATGCTTCCTTGATTAGTTTAGGACGCTAGAGGTCCTTTGAGGTTACTGCTTGCTATAGCAAGATTAAACCTTTACCCTTTATAGAATTTAAAGCTCTTATGGTCAATAAGTGCACTAACTTTCATGGACGTAGCTAGAATGTTATTTGTTAATATAGTAACTAGAAATCAACATCTTGGATCCGGAGGATTTGAAACTTACTATAATCATGAGGAACTTATTTTGGTATAATCATGGTGAAGATTGAAACTGGACTCACATCCATTTCAACAAGCAATTTAATTTCCTTAATTATATTATTCTATTATAACAAAAACAATATGTGTGTGGGTGTGTGTGTGGTAATTAATTTTCTGCTAGGAAGACTAAGTTTACAATCTTTGCCTATATGTAGTTTTGATGGAGCTAATAAATACTAAACGCAGCAAATTTAATCCACTGGTTAGTATCAGGAGATTCCATGATAAGATTTGAAGGATATATCCTTTCGATGAGGTATGGTAAATAAATTTACGAAGTTAAAAGAAACGGAAGAAGATGAACAAAAATTGAATACATGATTATATTACAAGAGGTATAATTATACTATACCTTAGGAGGACTATGACCAAGCCTTAGCTCCAGATCTAGCTCTTCAATAATGGAACAAGGACTAATAAACTCGAACATCCGATACTTTATATGATCATGCCTATTATCAACTGCAATTGATGATGAATCATCTGTTATTCTTCTCCTTTTGCAGCTTATAATATTAACTTCTTCCTTATTAGATTCAATATCTACTATTTTGCACATCTTATCTTCAGTTCCAATAGGATCGACCTTCCGAGAATATAATCTTTGTTGAACAAAGTTTGACCATGAAATACAAGAATCATATGGTGGGGACTTATCTTGAATAAAAGAAGGAGGGGCTTTATTAACCTCAAGATGATGATGGTGATGATGATCAAAATTAGGGTTAGTGTTGGAATAAAAAGGGAGAGAAGAAGAAGATGAGAAAGAATTGTGTTGATGAAGATCAAAGGTGGTGGTTTCATCATCTTTATGTGGACTTGGGGGTTGCTTTAGCCTAGCTCTATCTCTTCTGTGAACATTCATGTGGCCACCTAGAGCTTGAGCTGACCTGAACTCTCTGCTACAAAAGTTGCAAGAATATGATCTTGGGGGCCAAACACAGCCACCAAGACGCTCATCTTCTAAAAAAGCTTGTTCTTCCCATGAAGCGCCGCCATAGCTGAAGTTGTGATCAGTAGGTGAAGCAAGATCAGTATTTTTATTATTATTATAAGAGCTCAAACATGAGTGCTTTCTCTTTGCCCAAATCCAACATTGACCTTCTTCCATGGAACCAGCTAAAACTTCAGGTAAAATTAGATGATTTGATAGATGATATTGATGAAGAATTCTATAAAGTTGGGAATTTGAAAGCCTCCATCTATCAAGTTTGTTTTGAAGGAAATTTTTTCAAGGTGGATTTTGGGGAATTAACTTAATTTGTAAGGATGGCGAAGGCGGTTGGTGCTTGGTACAGTAATTTATTATTTTCTTTTGGGGTGGGGGGTTTGTTTAGTCTTTAGCAGATGATGCAACTAACTGATCATATTAATTAAAAACCCATTTTAAATCTCTTACAACAATTATACAAGTAAATCAATCATATAATTTATTCCGTAAAGTAGGAAAATAGGTTAAACAGTCTTGTTTGAAAATTTTATTCTCTAATAATTTTTTTAATTGAAAAGTTTGTGAATATGTGTTAGGTCTTGGGGACTCAAAGTTCAATATATATCTTCAAACTCAACGAACGTATAGAAGTAGAAGTACTTTCATGTTATCACCAACAAAATTCTCATAATATGAGTATGATCTATAGCCTTTTGAGTAATGACACTAACTAGTCAATTTTAAATTTCAAATTGAACCAATATTTGTTGACTATCACTATTTTAATGTTTTTTATATTATAAATCACAGTAATCTGTAGAATTTCATAGAGGTGATGTAATAATATTCGAATTTTGGTCTTTTGGTCAATAAAATAATTTTACAATCGCCCATCTTTGAGAAAAATGAAAGAGAGCTCAAATTAGATACAGGATGGTAATTAATTTAAGAAGAGTTATATTTTAATACTCCATCATACATTAATTTGGAGTGACATGTGAATTCTAATACAAGTGCATTCTTCATTTACGATGTCTCCAGATAAAAGAATCTAATAATATAATCGACACTTTTAGCATTGGGGCCAGTGTAGGAACATGGTTACAGAAGAGACAGTAGCACTGCAGCAGGCACACCAAAAAATTATTCTTCAGATCAGGGAATCACCCTTAGAAAGATTGACTATATATAATCAACATGCGCCCTAAGACATCAAATGTTGACTCTCATCAACTCTGAAAGCTTAATTGTCTAGCATCAAGAGTCTATAAATTCTAAAATTTCGAAATCCAGATAAAATTTTTAAGGTATATCTTAAAAATTCTTATTAAATATATTTGTATATGGTAAAATCAGAATAAGTTGTGAAGGATATATTATCAAGTTATAAGATAATTTCATCAAAATATAAAAAGTTTATAAAACTTATCTGTATTCTTGGTAAGTCCTTTAAATCTAAGGATTAATAATATTATATTTTAAAAAGATTTTCAAGATCACGATTTCTACCATGCATATTGCTAATTAATTTAATGAATTCCCTGCATTTCTCGTGAGTAGATGATCTAATAATTATGAATTGGAAAATTAATTAATGTTGTGGGTCCTAAAAGTGTCTTAATCTACTAAGGTGTGAGGTGGCCACAGAGAACTCAAACTCAAGAAGTGAAGGATATGACTGAAAACTCCATATACCCTAACATACATTTGTCCGGCAAATAGGAGTCAATTATTTACTTTCAAATGTTCGGAGAACACTGATTGGCAGTAGTTAGGGGTCCTCATGTTTATTTTCATTCAGAAAATCATATTATAATATTGTTTTTTTGAACAGATCAGATAAGCAATTACGTGACTAGCTAAATTCCATATGTTAATAGTCCATGTAAATTATTGTACCATTTCTCAATGATTAAGCCATATATGGCAGCCAGTGATACGCTAATAACTTCTTACATAACACTGAAAGAATTTAAACTAATCAGTTAACATTTCATATTACCTTATCCCTATCAACCACACAACATGTATATTATTGTCTTCCTCTACTTTTTATTTTTTTTATGAACATTATTTTTTAAACGGGACGTGCTTTATCATCGTAATTTCATGTTATTATCTTCTAAAAATGACAAAAGTAGTGAAAGGCATATTTGTTGATTGGCAAATTGCATAAAGTTTAATTCATTGTTTATTTTTTATTATTGTTATATATACTTAGATCCTAAAACGGAGTTATTTCACTTAGATCATTATAATATATACTTAGATCATTATACCTTTTATTTCTTAGAATGTTTCTTTAACCAAGGGCAAAAGAAATTTGCAGGCACATATATGGAATTATTTCACTTCATGAGTTCATGTGATGAAAAGTCATCATTTTATATTACCTTTTAGACATAAGGGATATCCAGTATCTTTCGTGGTTAATGGTAAACCCCCATGAATATCTAATTTAAATTAAAAGTTGTAAAAGGTCAACTAGCTAGCTAGTCCGAATGAAAATCAGTGACCAAATGAGATTTTTCTTCTTCACATGATTAGACTGACATATAATTGTATTAATATATTGTAATTAGATCAAGTATAATTATTTGATGAAATTAAATGTTTATATACTAATTAATAATATTCAATTTTATTGATATCATTATACTTTTTTGGTTTATAAACTGAAAAACATTCATAATAAATAATTTCATGATTGAAAAGCGGTTCTTATCACTCAAGTTGATAATGTAATTGCATTATTTGCAACTTGACAAATGCACAAACATTATTATCATTTGAAAGCAGAAACATTCCATCCCCAGAATTTGACAAAAGAGAAAAGACAGATACCTGCTTCATTTAAAATAAAAATATTTGTTTTATTTTTTTTTGTTGATAAAAAAATATTTGTTTTAAGAAGAACATGCATGTTGTTCACCATATTTAATTATTTATAAACTCAAGAATAATTATTTTATTCCATCTCTCTGAATATACGCTGCAATAATAATTGTCTTCTTTCTCTCTACTTGTATTTTCTTTATATCTTCTGCACTAAGGCTCTCGATAACTTTTATTTTAATGTATGTGAAATATACAATTCATTTAACGAGAGAAAGGATGAGACAGCAAAAGAAATATACTTACCGGAAACAGAAAATAATTGGTGAAAGATGAGTATTAGAAAGAATGAAAGATATTGACATTACACTGGATAGCGAAAAATGGTAAGCTTTATTTTTATGGGGAGAACTAAGAAAACTCATGTTACGAAGAAGTCTTTAAATTAATTTTATCAATATTTAAAATTATTTAATTATTTAGTACCTATTTTTATTTTATGGTTTCCATGATTCTCTTAAAACTTAATAATAACTTATTATTTCCAATATCTTTGGGTAAAAAATCAACAATAGTGTGGATATTTAAAAGTAATTATGTTTTTCAATACAAAAAAATTATAATTTCATTCTTAATATTTTTCAAGTCAAATTTTTAAATATAATTTTTCCTCACAAATGAAATGGTAAACATGTATGTTGATAGGTGAAGTAATTAAAGGTATTCGCCAAAAAAATTCAAAAATAAAATTCATTATGAATTATGTAGTCAAAATTAGAAATTAATTTAGAATTGATGAATTGTCTATTTAGTATTTAAACAAACGATGTGATGAGTATTTTTATTTGTATTGCTTGACTACGATGCGTCCATGCATGCATATATTATTGCGTTGTGGTGACATATATTCTCATCTCAGCACGGGGTGAGGCATGAAGGTTGATTTTGGTGTTATTAGTTGTCCAATAATTTGACCCGACCCACATCCATGCATGTGCAACTTTCAACTTTAGAGTTTTCTATTCCGTTGGCTTTAATTATTTATAGCTCACTAGCGAAGAAGCAAAGCCATTGGGTAGGTAGGTAGATCCTTATCTCAGAAATATGCGTTTAAACAAAACTAAATCTCACCATTATAGGTTTTAGTTTTCCCTCGTATATTAAATTGAAGCTAACTACTTCTCTTTTTTTCCAATTACATGGCATGCAAGGAAGCAACTCTTCCCACTTCATAGTCGTTATTCCGTTATTCCCTTTGTTCCTAAATATATATAAGATCACTTTCAAATTTCAATTTATTCTTAAATATAATAAGTAATTTTCTAATTTTTCTCAAATTTTCCCCAAATAAAGCTTATATAATAAACAAGAGAGGGAGATGGAGAGGGAGAGGGAGAATAAATGTATATGACTAGGGTGGATTAGTAATATCATGTGCTAATAACCATCTTAACTGACATCCTTAATCTAATCAAATTAGGAAAGTGATCTTATATTTAAGAACGAAGGAAGTATGTTAGAGTCGTATATATATGATAACATTGTCCATAGCCTGACAAAAAAAAGATAACATTGTCCATAGGTACTAAGCTGTCACGATAAGCTTTTCACATTTAGAAATGTTTTAGTGCACAAAGGTGGATCTGCTCAATTCTCGGGAGTCATTCAACATATTTTTAGTAATATATCTTTTTTAACAATGGCTTTCCATCATATTTTGAAATCCCAAAATTTGGACTCACATCTCTTCACCACTACGTAATTGGGAAGTCATCCTTAGGAAATGGAAGCAGAGACATTCATCGTGTTGTTGTCATATTCTGATATGTCACAAAGGTCTTCAATTACAACAACTTTAGAAACGAGAACTTTCATCTCTAAAATTGTTTGCTTTGTCATGTTTTTGTTCAGCACTAAATTGGACCTCCTTGACATGACTGAATATGACTTTGCTAACGATGTGGAATATCAGAAAAAACTATATATCAATCATTCTGCTATCAATTCACCAGGTTTTAATGTGGTTTTGCAGGATGTTTAAGCTTATTAGTTTCTTTTCTAATGTATGTTTTGAAACTACCATGGGTAGCAAGTATGTTGCGCAGGAGGGAAAATAGCTTGTATTATTTCTCGCTCGCCTGAGGAGAAGGTCTCAAAGGTAAGGACGAGGAATGTGTGTCTCCCAAGTGCTCGTTGAAGATGAAGTGAAGATAATGCCCTCTGCCCTCTCCTCCCTTGCACGTTCTCATTTAACTTATGCCATTAGATCTTCAATGTTGCGGACTCCTTACATGCAGGTCCATTGTCTTAAGATCAAACGAAGGTCAAAGGCTTATAGCTTTCGTCACGGCCCACGTTGATTAGTAGCCCATGTCCCATTGCCTTCTTCGGCCACCGATCAATATCTTGACTTCCAAATGACCTACAATGCTAATCTGATTGAGTGATAAGTAAAATTAAAATGAAAAATCTACTACTATAGCAACGAGTTTTTTTTTCATATTTCTTTTTTATACATCGTTTCACCTAATGTCCAATCATTTCTTTTTAGTTGAAAATTATTCATGAAATCTCCTATATTGACTCCCAAATATGCCAAAATATGGATTAAATATAATTAAAAAGGGGAGTCATCAAGTAGCTAATACATTTCCAATTCCAGCATCTTAGACTGATGTAATGCTATTATTTATGATGTCGTTTTGTATTCGATTAAAAAAAAGATTCTTTTCACGTTTAGACGAACCATTCCTATGAAAAAGAACAAGAGAACATTACAACAACTATAAAACCATTGGAATTGTAGAATAGGGAATGCGATAATATGTGCTAAAGCTCAAGAGCGGTGTATTCTAGACTGGCATCTGATCTATCTTAGGTGTGCTCTCTGGGCCGCAATGTTATACCTTAGCCTCATTTCCCTATAACCGCCGCATTGCTAGCGCGACTAATTGCCATTTATTTTGTAGTGAATTAATCATTTGTTAAAAACAAATTAGATATTTTGAAGGGGTATTTGCAGTTTAGTCCCCGGTAAGGGAAATTAATATTGGAAGGTCCCAATACATTCCAAAATAATTATAAAGTCCTAGGGGTCCTGTCCTGCAATTGTTTGCTTAACTTCAATGACCATTTTGTCCTCATTAAAGATGGTTGTCATCTCACTGGCCCCTACAGGGGGACTATGCTTTCATCTTATGAGGGCAAAATGGTCATTGAAGATAAGCAAACAATTGCAGGAAAGGGCTCCTGGGACTTTATAATTATTTCGGAATGTATTGAGACCTTCCAGTATTAATTTCCCTTACCAGGGACTAAACTGCAAATCCCAATACGCGCAATACTTATTAAACGATGCCCTCTATGAAAAAATGAGGTGCAATGGTGTTTGAATACGCATGGAAAAACTGCCCAGGGATTATTTTCCCCTGACGTGTATGGATTGAACAAATTAAATATAAGGGCATTGAATTTAATATAGAAAGTTAAAATAGCTACTTTTGCAAGCAACTTGGGATTATTAACTAAAACATCAAATGGCTGTGGTGTTATAATATGTTAGCCCACTTATTTTAAAGTTAGTTTTTTTTTGCCTTGACTATTACACCATCATGCTGATTTCTAAGAAAGGATCGTGAAGGACACCGATTTAACGGTCGGTGTGGTATGCCTTGGGCTTAGCCCTTCAAGAAATTTTAGGACCTCAAGGTAAGCGGAAGTTACCCCGGGTATCGTTCTCAAGGAGCCTTATTTAATTCAACTATCCTAGTAAACTAAATGCAATGCAAGATGGATTTGGGTGAAGAAAATATATTTTTGTTGATTTAAATATGAAAATGAAGGGTGCAAAACAAATAAATATTTTTTTGTATTTTTATTAAAAGGGATGAAGTGGAAGTGAAGTACTCTTGGAAATGATTTTCAATGGCTATCATAGCTCTCTAAGGATTTTTGGGGAGTTTAATGCACTAATTTCCTAATTTACCAAACCTCATGAACCCATGAGTCCAATACCTAAATGTTGAGACCTCATCCAATTAGGCATTGTTAAGCTCTTTAGTGCTTGTGGACCTATTACTTGCAAGGAACTATTAATCCTACGACCGGGACCCCGAATCGCCACTTAATTAATCCTATGATTTTAATTCACTATTGGAACCCCACATAATAAAATAAAATCTAAGGATTGAAGTCCAATGTTACTCAAGCAATTAATAGGTTCACTTTGAGTTTCTCTAAGTTTTCTAAAATGCCAAACCTCACCAACCGGCAAGTCTAACACCTAATCTCATGGACCCATTAAATTAGGCATTATTAATTACCCTAGAGTGTGATTAGTGATTTATAATGCATGATTCAATTACAATTCATTTCAATAAACTATCTACCAATACTATGAGTAAATAGAAATATCTAATGAATTATAAAGAACATATGTATGACCATACATATTGTTGAGTCCAAATTCCTCATTACAAGTCAAAACCACAAATCAAACTCACAATAACAACCAAATCCAGTCCAATCTCAAAACATAAATGCTAACCTAAACCTAGGCAATCAAAAATATAAAGAGAAAGTAAAAGAATTGAGACTCCCCTTTGAAGAACCATAGCTCAAGCCACTTCCCATCAACTCCAAGAGCAAGGAGGAACTTTATTGAGGCATGAATGGAGGAAGGAAGGTGGAAGATTGAAGAAATGGGATGAGAAGTGAAGAGAAGAGAATGAAGGGAATGGAGGGAACTAGGGTTTTGGGGAGCACCCAACCCCCAAAATTTGTGTTTCTAACCTATTTTTTGCACCTAATATCAATAGGGACATGGGCTTAATGTTTGTGTTTAAGTTTAGGCCTAAATTGAAGCCAAAACAGCCCAAAAAACAGTGAAAATCGAGCTGGACAGAGCAGTTCGCAGCAGGGACCTGTTTGCAAAGTCTGAAAGTTGTGGGGTCAAATTCTGTAATTTTTGCAGGACTGTTTTGAAGCATTTTCAGGATTCTGGGCTGATTCTATAATTTTCTCCAAATGCTCAGAATAGCAATTTCAGCTCATTTTTGTCATTTTCTGCAAGGGAAAAATTACAACAACATAATACCTTTCATCTAAAAAATTAATCACTTAAGATAAACAATTAAATGTGACGATTATGCCCTTATTTGACCATTTTCACTCAAAATCATTTTTAATCCAATTAAATTATAATCAATGCATTTTAATTCAATATTGCATCTTTGAAATGTTAATAACTTCAAATTAGCACATTAAAAACATACAAATACATGGATTTGTCAGATCGGATATGAGAACATAAAATCTTGAATAAAAACTATAAACAAAATAAATGACAAAAAATAAGTGTTTTTAATTGTGAGTAGTGTTTTTAATGTGTGGCTGAGAGGCAGTGGTGTAGTGCTTCTTCAACATGGATTAGTGTGCATGGCTAATCCCCAATATTGTGCCATAATGTATTGCACTGAAAAATAAGAAAGATCGAGTTGATGAAAGGCAAACATATGCAAACCCTCCGCCTTTAGAATAATCCTTGTCTTATTTCTGCACTATCTCTCTCTTTATTACCATCATCTAGCAGCTTTCTAGTGTTTGTTGTTGTGCTTTTTGTTGGCTGGTTCTTTCACTCTCTCCTTCCTTCCAACCTACCTATCTTAGCTTTGATGAGACCCTTCACAAATCTTCCTCTCTCCTCATCCTGACTCTGAAAAATTACCACCAACTGCTTTACTGATTTAGAATCTTAAGCTGAGAGAAGAGATGGCAGAGAAATTAAAATTGCTTTTTTATTTTACCAATTTATGTTTTATATCAGAGTTTGAAAGCAACACGACAAACTTTCTTTATTCGGGGAACGAAGGCCAAGAAATTTTGTTTTTCCTGATGTGAGCTGGATTACGTACACTCTATGCATTAACAATTATTTGAGCATGGCTGCATGCATGCAGCATCAACGAAACCATTATCAGGGTGAATAATTGGTTAAGGACAACGACAGCACAAGGCTACGTAAGTACTCCCTCTGGTCCTAAATATAAGACTTAATTGACTTTTTTAGAAAATCCTATAAAAAAGAAAAATAAGTTAATTACAAATCGATTTACCTAATTTTTTCCCTTTATTTTTGCCAATAAACTAATATATAATCTAAAAAAATATCAAATATGTCATGATTTAATAGCCTATTTCGCCACCTTAACCTCTAAAAAAAAAAGTCAATTAGTTCTTATATTTAGGACCGGATGTAGTATTATTACTGTGGTCTACCTTAATCTATGTCTAAAGTTGTGGTGGAGCCATGATTACTGTAGGCATGCAAAGGTGACCCCTCTGACGATAGCCGATATATGTCTAGAGCCGGAAGTGGGATAATAAGACATTCCACCAATAATACAATATATAGAGGATTACGTATGTCTTATTCTCCCATTTTAAGAGTTATGCACAAACAGGCAAAGCAAAAAGAAATGAGTGAAGGGAACTTGATTTGCAGCGACAAGAGATGGTCACTGAGTGGGATGACTGCTCTTGTAACCGGAGCAACTCGAGGCATCGGGTTAGTTAGTTGCTTATATTCTCGTTTCAAACTTCTTTTTCTTTTTTTTTTATTTGGTCTAATAATTCTAATTCATTTTCAATTGAGTTGAATATAGTTATGCAATAGTTGAAGAATTGGCTCAACTTGGGGCAGTTGTACATATATGCTCACGCAAACAAGAAGACGTTAATGTGTGTTTGAAAGAGTGGAAAAGTAAGGGATTCAATGTCACTGGATCAGTGTGCGATGTAAGCTCTCGTAGCCAACGCCAAAGTTTAATGGAAACGGTGGCTTCCATTTTTAATGGAAAGCTCAATATTCTTGTAAGTTTTGTATTTTTGAAATTATGGTTTCTTTATAAAGATCGATAGTAAAAAAAATATTTGAGTTATTTTTTTTATGGGGGTGAATTGGCTTATATCTCTACTTGTTATTATCCTTATCATAATCATGCTAAACATGTCATGTTTTTCATTATTTCATTATGTTTTAGATAAACAATGCCGGGGTAATTGATCTTAAGGAATGTCTGGATCACACGGCTGAAGATATATCAAATATCATGAGCACTAATTTTGAAGCTACTTACCATTTAAGCCAACTAGCACACCCTCTTCTTAAATTGTCAGGTTATGGTTCTGTTGTAAATATCTCCTCTGTTTCCAGTCTCAAGGTACTCACTGGAATTTCAGCCTATGCGGCTTCTAAAGGTAAAACATATTAGTAATTGTACTTTAAAAGCCAATTGTACTATAATAAAGCCAATTGACTTTATTTGCAAAGTTTAAGGAAACTAAAGTAAGTTACTTTAAAAGTACTTGTACTATATTGGTGTTCTTTTGCACTAATTTGTCTAACTTATAAATTTATATTTAATCCAAACTAATTAGCATTTTCATAAATAAATAACTTGTTTAATTTTAGTAATATTTTCAAATAAAGTCAATTAGCCATTATTTAGAAACCCCATTTTCTTTATATTTTTCTCTCACTCTCGCTCATCGTATCATTCATTCGTTTCACTTTGAGTAATCATTTACTTGATTAGTTTGATACAATATATACAAATATAACTTGATACAGGAGCTATTAACCAAATCACCAAGTACATGGCAAAGGAATGGGTGAAAGATAACATTCGTGTCAATGCAATAGCATCTGGATTTGCGATGACCTTACTGTTCGAGAATTTCTCGGTATAAGCGTATATATCACTTTCCTGCACTTATGGTTGAGACTTGAGATTGAGAATGCATATTAGGGGAGATTTTTAAGCATTCTTATCATTTTTGAGAGTATATATTCTTATAGACATGTTCGAAATTGCATGGAACTTCCAAACTAGTTTATGATGACGAGGTAATCAGGACTCTTTAGATCTGATGTGAATAGTTGACATTTGATTATTCAAAAGTTATTTTTGAAAAAATTATTTTAAAAGGTATGAATCTGAATTTAAAAAATCAAATCTGGATTGCTGAAACGCAATCTAGATTCATCACTAGAGGTGGGCAAATTTAACCGAAAACCAAACCGAACCAAATGAATTTCGGTTTTTCGGTTTCGGTTTTTGGTATCATTTTCGGTTTCCATTTCTTATATTTTTCGGTTTTCGGTTCGGTTTATCGGTTTTCGGTCTCGTTTTTCGATTTCCTTTGTAAATTTTTTTGTAATACCACAAAAAATGTAAAAAATTAATTAGTTTCGGTTTTTATTGTAGTGTTTGGGTTTTTCGGTTTCGTTTTTCATTTTATTTCATTTTCGGTTTTCGGTTTGGTTTTGAACCGAATAACCGTTTGCCCACCCCTATAATCATCACCTAGCCCTCCTTGCTAACTTAAAATTTTCCCATGCAAACTATTAAAACTTTTAAACATATCGGTTCCCTGCACGAGTTTCACAACATTTCATGAAATCCCGTAAATATTGGGATATTTACATTATATTCTAATATTGTCCAGCTGGGACTTGCATATAAAAGAGATTCGAGAAAAATAGGGGAGGAGAAAATGGGAGGAAAGGAAAATGAAAGTAGGAGAATTTATTTTAACTTTTCTTTAGGTTAAGTTATTTTAACCTTTTAAACAAGAAAATGTGCTTTCATTATTATTTACTCCCCCACTTTCCTTCCCCCATAATTTTTATCCCAAATCCGAACAAATAAAAATTTGTGTACTCTCCTAAAGTTTCCCCTACTTTCCTCCTCTCATGTTTTCTTCCGAACCAAAAGGTATCAAATTCACGGGTCTCTTTATAAAATTTCTAAATCCTCTCTTCTACATGGTAAATCATGTTCGACATGATGCGGATAGTAAGTTGTTTTCTCAGGAAAAATCAACTGGAGAAGAGAATAACACAAGTGAGTTTGCATCTCAAGTTCCTGCTGGTAGAATAGCTGAGCCTAAAGAGATCTCAGGAATGGTTGCTTTTCTTTGTCTCCCTGCGGCCTCATATGTGACTGGACAAATTATGTGTGTCGATGGAGGCCTCACTCTCTAAGTAGTTTAACGTCATTTGTTATTTCAGAAACTAGTGTTTGCTATGCTGATGAGTTCCTATTTATGAATTGTGTATTTTGTATGTTGGCAGCTTTTCAACTTAGATTTTCTCCAATAATGACTTGTCATTATTGTCAAAAGGCAAATAATATGTTCCAAGACTTGAGTAACCTTTTGATGGATGTAATGACTTGTCTTTTGCTAATTTCTGCCTTTTGCTAATTTCTTCCCACCACTCTTCCTTCAACTTGGAATATATATATATCTCACATGGGTTGGGCTGTCACAACGGCATCCTCATGGTTCAAGTTATCCGACATCGACTGCACTGTTATGGGTCGTCCTTTAATTGTTCTATTTCAACAGTTAAATAACAGGGCAAAACAGAGTTTTATGCTCATAAGCCAGCATTATTTGTGGCAAATTTCTTCTGCAAACTCCAACTTATAGCAGAAGTTAGTTTCAAAGAGTTACATCATCTACGAATTTTTTTGTTCCAAATCCAAATTTGATTTAGTACGACTTCGAATTTGTGTATCAAATTGAATATGTTTATTTTTTCCAATAGAAAAATATCTAAAAAACTCCAAATCTAAATAAATACTACCTCCGGTCCTAAATATAAGATTTAATTGACTTTTTTTGGAGAGATTAAGGTTGCAAAATAAGTTATTAAATCATGACATATTTGATATCATTTTAGATTATCTATTAGCTTATAGGTAAAATAAACTAGTGTAAGAGAAAAAATTAGGTAAATCAATTTATAATTAACTTATTTTGTTTTTTTAGGATTTTTCAAAAAGTCAACTAGATCTTATATTTAGGACCGGAGGGAGTATGTATTAACAATATTTCTTAAACTCCCTTATACCATATATTATCATTTGAATATGTATTGAATATTTTTCACATCGAATATTGATTCCATAAACCTGAAAACTAAAGTATTTTCTTCCATATATATTTTGTTATAAGAATCTAATGATAAAACTAGACAAAAAAATTATTGATCCCAAAAATAAAAAATATAAGGGTAGAGTAGAGGATCCTTCTCAAATTATAGATTTGTGGAAAAGTATACTTTTAACAAAAATATTTTATATTTTGTACCACAATTTCTCGAGTGGATTAGAATTTTAGATCACAAGGTTGGATTAGAATACAGATCAGAAGGAGTAGATTGGTTTCACTAAAATATCTTCATTCTGACCATTCTTTAATAGAAATTCGTCAATGTGTGAAATATATATATATATATATATATATATATATATATATATATATATATATATATATATATATATATTTTAAAGGGTGAAGGGGCAAAACTAGCCACCGAAAATTTCCAAATGGACAACTCTGGCACCCGTAAATTGGATGGTGCAAAACCGTACATTATAAATAAAAATGGGACAAATTTAGCCACGCCGTTAAGTTGAAGCTAACAGACGTTTTGATTTAATGAAGGTGGGTCCCACGCCAACACAAACGTCTGTTAGCTTCAACTTAACGGCGTGACTAAATTTGTCCCATTTTGATTTATAATGTACGGTTTTGCACCATCCAATTTACGGGTGCTAGAGTTGTCCATTTGGAAATTTACTGTGGCTAGTTTTGCCCCTTCACCCTATTTTAAAAAAGCTATAAATCTGAAAATTGATATAACTGATTTGGTTCAAATATTGAAGAAGACATAGATTCACTGTCAGCTCTTATATTCAGAATTAGAGCTACTATTCTATATAAAAAAAAAAGAATTAGAGCTAGTATTTTATGTGACACTTGCATTGCATCACACCAATATACTAGTTAAAATACGTATTCACACGGGAAGGCCAACTTCCATTGCAAAACGAACTTAAATATTCTTCTAGTGTCGTTATTCTCATACTTTGTCATATGGGGAGCTGGCATTCGTTATTTTGTTTCGTCAAAAGAAAATATGATTTCATTACAAAGAATGAATATAGAGCATCGTTGATTATTACTCCCTGATAATTGTTTAGATTTAATATAAATTTGGGTAAATGTGCAAATCTGGTACTAAATTTTGCCTCTAAAAGTGTTTCTAATACCTATGTTTTACGAGGTACGCACCAATAATACTCATATATTGAACACGAAGTAAATGTAATATCATCTATTGAACATGAAGTAAATGTAATTCTGCCGTTGAATTTGGATGATTTCCATTGAAGTTTTATTACTATGAGGTCTCCATAAATCATCTAATTATCGCTATGTTCCAAGATATTTGAGAGAAATAAAAGTTAATTAAGAAAAGATCAGACTGCAGTGCCTTTAATCTCTAGTCTGGTGTAGGAATTACTTGTTTCAATCAAGAACATTGTAGTCTTTTCTTAATTAAATTTAATTTACCTCAAGTATCTTTAAGACATAGTAATAATTAGATGATTTCTATTTTCTAGGGACCTTATAGTAATAAAATTTTAACGGAAACTATCCAAATTTAACTACAGTATTATATTTGTTTTATGTCAAATATATGAATATCATTGGTACACTTCGCGAAGCTTGGACATTAGAAATGCTTTTAGGAGCAAAATTTAGTATCAAATTTACACATTTACCTATATATTTTTATAATAGTATCACAAAAGAAATATATATTTTGATTATTTTGGAGAACCATTATTGCAAAATTAGTGGAACTTCTTTTTTAGAATTTTGAAAGGTACCAATTCAGTGTATGACTCGGGAATTTAACTTGTAAAAAGAAATTAGCAACGTTTGTTTTATCATTATCATCATTATTAATTTATTATATATGACATTTTGATTTTACATCCCCTTGCTAGCTACCAGGTTTGCAACGCGCCATTGAGTGAATAAAATTATAACATAATGTATGATTGTGCAGTTAGATACTGGCAAATCATGCTACATGCAAAAACTTGGTGATTTACCTTCTAGTATCAAGCTTCAACATTTAAATTTTGATAGTTGAAGTGCGCTATAATAAACAAATTCATAACAGTATATTTTATGTGTTATATATGTGATTATGAACTTGAAATATTTATGCACAATCTAGGCCACTTTTATATAATTTAACACTAATTTAGATGAACAAGCATCACATTCAGGTAAGCAAACATCACTTGTTAAACACCATGCTTGCTTCTAACCAATCACATTATAAATGATGGTTAAATAAAAACAAATGCCTTCAGATTTCATATGAACCAAGTAGAGCTCCCAACTATTTGATTCAACATTTTCTGCAACTAATAGTCTAGAAATTAGAGCTCACATTACCATCACAAGTGTACAGGATTCCAACAAAGAAATTCAAATTAAACTCCACATTACATTGAAAAAGGAAATTGAACATATAGTGACAAAAACCATCCCATCACTCTCCTAATCACTTCTAAACACCATTCACCCTTTATAATTACAGGATATCAAAGGATAAATTCATGAATAAAAATAGTAAAAAGAAAATTCTCAAATTAAATTCCATATCGCCCAATTTAAAATAATTGAAGAGAGGGAGAGGACAAAAAATTTTAGCTGAAGGAGCTGTGACCTCACACTAAGATTCCCAATGAATCGCCATAAAACATTTGGTTCACCTCATTTATTGATTATTGATATTGTAGCTTATCAATTTTGATTATTGATATTGTAGCTTATCAATTTAATCGCCTATAACACATCTAGAGCTTCCCAGCAACAACCACCACAACATGAACAATAAAATCAATAAGAATCAAACTAAAAACAAAAATAAAACCCATTTCAACCATAATAGGAGAGAAATGAGATCCACGAGTCAAGAACAAGGGGAAAGAATATGAAAAGATGAAGAATATATACAAATCAAAATCGAAAATTTCTAGCTTCGCTCTCCCTCTTTTGTTCTTGCAGCCACTGCACTCTTCGACGGCCACCGATCCCGTCCTCCATTAATCTCTGCTTTCTCTCAAAGAAATTTCAGTCTCTCTTGGTTTTAGGGCTTGATTCTTTTGCAGATCTTGGGTTTTAACTTAGGGGCAAAGAGGTTGTTGACGAATGGAAAATTTTGCAACAAAGTCCTTTGGGACTTGCTAATAATAAGGACAATTTTTTTGGACCTTATGGCCTGCTTGTTTGAGAGGAAAATGGGAGAGGAAGTAAAATGGGGAGGGAAAAGGGGACAAGGGAGAACATTTTCCCTTACTTGTTAGGAGAGAAAATGGGAGAGGAAAGAAAATGGGGAAGGAAAATGGTGTGGGCCCCATGCCCCATTTTCCCCTCAACTTTTCCTCCCAAAATGGGGGGATTTTGGGACAAATTTTTCTTTCCCACTATCTGCCCTTGTTCATTCACGCATCTCTTCTCTCTCTTCTTCAAAAATAAGCTTATTCATCTTCTTCTCTCCTCTTCAGATACAGTACACCCAAGCTTTTCATTTCTCCCATCCTTCTTCACACCTAATATCTTCCTTCTCTCTTCACATCGAATATCTTCCTTCTCGTTTTCATTTTCAGTGAGCTTCTCGTTTTGGGTGAGCTTCTCATTTCTCCCTTCGGATTTACTTCCTTCTTATTTTGGGTGACAGGGGCGTATAAAGCTTCGGATTATAATTTAATTTATGAGAAGCTCTTGTTTTTATCATAAGAGCTTCAGATAAAATAATAAGCGTCGGATTTATCTGAAGCAAAATAAAGCTTAAAATTTACAATTATAATTTATGAAAACAGGGGCGCATAATTGCAGAATTTATATAACTGCAAATATCTGAAACAAAATAAAATTATGTTTATATTGAATAAAAAAATTATTATATTTCTCCCATTCTATTATAATTTCCCCCTTCATTTAATTTAATTTCAAAAGATGTTTCACTTATTTACTTATGAGAAAAATAATTTTTTTTATTAAAATATATAGCATTCTTTCTAAAGTGTTTATAATAAGGATGTTTTGGACATTTTAATATTCACCCATTTTCTTTCCTCCCTATTTCCCCTCCTCCATCCAAGCAAGAGAGATGATAATATTTTCTTCCTTGTTTTCTTTCCTCCTTATTTTCTTTCCTCCCACTTTCTTTCCTCTCCCATTTTCCTCTCATCCAAGCAGAGCCTTAGAGTAGTATAATTGCTTGTTTGGGACTATACTGCACATTTCCCATGAAAAAAGTAGGAGGTTGAGCATGTACAAATTGAGCTAAAAATATGCGACACTGAAAAGAAATGGAATACCAATATTAATTTCTTTTTTGCCAGAGGAATACCAATAATAGATTAATAGAGAAAGAGTTTATCAAAATACGACGAATTGTACTTGGATATGGCAGCAGCATCAAATGCTAGATAACGTATGGAGAAACCCACCAATATGGAAAGCATTGAATTATGACCCCATGTCTTTTTTGTAAGAGAGGACAGAAAATAATGATATTTTGAGCAATACTAAATGTCCACCTGTCCACCTCACATTATCTTTCCTTTTGCAGTTTTTTTTTTGCTCAGACTTTCCTTTTGCAGTTCACATACAACACAAGTGTGTTATTCTATTTTCAGACTTATGCAGAAATAGGCAAAGCAAAAAACAATGAGTGAAGAGAACTTGATATGCACTCACAAGAGATGGTCACTTAGTGGGATGACTGCTCTTGTAACCGGAGCAACTCGAGGTATCGGGTTAGTTAGTTGCTTATATACTCGTTTCAAACTTCTTTTTCTTTTCCTTTTGTTTGGCCTAATAATGCTTGTTAATTTTCTATTGAGTTGAATATAGGCATGCAATAGTTGAAGAATTGGCTCAACTTGGAGCAGTTGTACATATATGCTGACGCAAACAAGAAGACATTGATGTGTGTTTGAAAGAGTGGAAAAGTAATGGATTCAATGTCACTGGATCAGTCTGCGATGTAAGCTCTCGTGGCCAACGCCAAAGTTTAATGGAAAGGGTCGCTTCCATTTTTAATGGAAAGCTCAATATTCTTGTAAGTTCTGTATTTTTGATATTATGGTTTCTTCTATACAGATAGTAAAAAAAATTAGAAAATTAGTTATTTTTTATGTGGGTGAATTGGCTTAGGGAGAATTTCAATTAAGGACCAAATTTGGGAATTAATTTCTATGAAGGACCAAAACATTCTGAAAATTATATGGAGGACCTAGGTCCTTAAGTGAAGTAAAATATAGGTGTGAACAGACTTAAAAGCTCTCTTTGGTCCCAAACTGAAATTAAAAGCAAAAGCATTGAGATCATAATCATAACCTCCCCCCAAACACCATGTTGAACTGCCTCTTCACTCTTCTTTTTTATGAAAGAAACCATTGCTCATTCTTCTTCTTCTTCTTCTTCTTCTTCTTCTTACGTGAGATAAACCCATGAAGAAAACACAATGAATCTTTGATAACTAAACACACACAAACAACTTCTTCATTCTTCTTCTTTTTCATGCAACCCATTTCTCATTTCTTCTTCTCGTTGATCAAACAAGGCAGAACCATTTAGCATTGATGATGCTCAAACCCCTTGACCAAACATATTTCTCATTTCATTTCATTTCATGGAAGTTTAATTGACTTTAGAAGGAGTGATTATTGAAGTTTGGGTGAGGTAAGTTTATGGGAACCTATCATTCTCTGTGTATTTGGTTTAGTTTCTCTCTATGTCGTGTGTATTTGGTGTGCTTTTACCGTGTGTATTTGGTCTCTGATGCGGTATGCTTTTTAAGTCCGATTATTCAACATTGTTACAAAGAGTTTTTCCGTTGTTCAAACAAGGCTTTTTGTTGTTGACAGGGGCAATTAACTTGTTCGGGATCTGACACATGTGTGGATATGATATTAAATTTGTAGCTAATCATTTAAGCTATTTTGTTTTGATATGTGCATTTATAATGTTTGTGGTGAGGTATGTGTTTGTTTTTGTAAATCCACCATTAATTGTTGAAAGTTTTCTCTTTGTTGTCCTTATGAAATTTTTTTTATTGAAGACACATTTGTCTTGTTTGTGTTCTGCAGAATGTTTCGTGTTGGAAACTACTCAGTGCTGTTTAAATGAGGTTTTTTGTTGTTTAGATGAGGCTTTTATTGTTGACAGGGGCAATTAACTTATTCGGGGTCTGACACATGTGTGGATATGAAATTAAACTTGTAACTGATCATTTAGGTATTTTGTTTTGATATGTGCATTTATAATGTTTGTGGTGAGATATGTGTTTGTTTTTGTAAATTCACTACTAATTGTTGAAAGCTTTGTTTTCCTTATCCATATGAAATTTTCCTTGAAGAAAGACACATTTATCTTGTTTTTGTTTTGCAGGGAACACCATTTGAAAATTACAAGAGGACAAAGAAAGGACAATGGGCAAATAAAGGAAGCTACTAAGAGTTATCTTGATGTCATCGCATATGCAAGACTTGAAATAACTCATTATATATCTTTTGGAATGAGTTGCAGCTTAGGTATTTGCCATTTAGGCGGTTAGGAGGGAAGGTCTTATCATGTACATATAGCACCCATTATATATCTTTTTGGAATGGGTTGCATCAGTGTAGGTTGTTATGATTTTGTAATGTAATTTTAGAATGGTACTTGGTGGAACCATGTGTCAAGTATCAAGTTGAAATTTATGATGAATGAAATGGTAAATTGCTATAAGCTATGGAATGCAAGTGATATCTTATTTTATTGATTTGTATCAGACAACTAGAATGTTAATGTCTTGACAAACATGTATTAGACCTTGAATAGGTAAAATGAGCTTTTTAACAACAGAACCCCACACGTGAACAGGTGAAATGTCGAATTGAACAAGTAGACACGGTTAGTGTCATATATAAATAAAAATCAGATTCTAAACAAGTTAAAAACATGTTCTGTCCTTTAGTATGATGCATCAGACCCTCAACTAAATTTTGAAATCGTAAAATGACATTTTCAACAAATAAGGATTTCACTTGTTGAAATTCGGGTTTCACTTGTTGCCATGGGGATTGTGTTGTTGAAAACTGCGTTTTAGTTGTTGGAGGTCTGGTGCAAGTATTTTTTGGCACACTAACCCTTAGTCGTTGAAATGGCCATTTCACTTGTTGAAAACCTGATTTTAGTTGTTGAAAACCACATTTCATTTGTTGAAGGTCTGGTGTAAGTATTTTAGGCACATTAATCCTCATTCGTTGAAATGGTTATTTCACTTGTTGAAAACCTGATTTCAGTTATTGAAAACACCATCTATCTTGTTGAAGAGGTCTTGCAGTACAAGTATTTTGTGGACATTAACATGCACTCGTTGAAATGACCATTTCCCTTGTTGAAAACCTGGTTTCACTTGTTGATAACCGCATTTCACTTGGTGGAGGTCTGGGTGCAAGTATTTTAGGCACATTAACCCTGAGTCGTTGAGATGGTCATTTCACTTGTTGAAAACACCATCTATCTTGTTGAGCGTCTTATACAAGTATTTTAGGCACATGAAACACATTTTTGAGATCTTGTTGTGAAAAATAAGTTCCATTTGATCCTCTGATAAATTACCATATTACCATAACAATACAATTTTGTACAATCAACACAATTTCAGTGTGAACAATGTCATGTATCAACAATAAACAAGTAAATTCAACAAATTTTCACTTCTTTCTACGCCTATTCAATTCTTCTAACTCCAGCAATATTGTGTCTTTTGAATAATTCTTTTCATGGTTCACCAGCCATCACACCAAGTCCTGCCTTGTCTCCATTTTCTGCACAACAAGAGATTACATGGTCATGTAAAGCAGCTTCTTCATGTAATCATAAATTCTACACCCAGAACATTACTTACACTTGTGCTGTTCACATGTTGTCAGTTCTTGATGTAATGAATCACGTGCAACCCACAATCATAACTACACCCCATTGAAATGTAAACATGTCAATATTAATATCATTACAACAATGCACAATTAAATGTAAACCAGCTCAATTTTTTCACATTATGTGTTCTGTTGGATGGGCACATTGGGATAGACGATTGCAGTCTTTCAGATTTTGGGGAGCATGTTACTCTATGCCCTAAACAAGTACCAAAGGAAAATCAATATGGAAAGATCAATTAAACTTGCAAAGGGAGTTACAATAATTTGAATCTATAGATATATGTGCTTGAAAATAATTGGGATTTATAAATATACCTTTTTCAAAATCCTGCCAACAGAACTAATACTTACAATGAATGGAGGGCCCCACTAATCCCCGTTTCACTGAGTTTCAGCAGCAAGTCCAAAGACTAACCATTTGAATTAAATATTGGACAAAGAAAGATGAAGTGAGCTGAATATGCTCATTCTTCTCTCAAACACCTACAATTTCAAATAAAGAATGTCTTTTTACTATCATACTATGTGCACAAGTTAATCTCATAGCTGAATTCACCAAACAACTCGACAGATCACCCGGGCAGAATCAAGAGTATTGTTAACTCTTTTGATGGATTGAATCATTTTTATCCAAGGAGACTTAAAGTTTTACCTAGACATATCTTGTAACCATGTCAACTTCCAGTCTGAAACTTTTAGCCCATAAAAGACATTATTTTCTTAAATAAAACATGCACCCTCTGTGAAAAATCCTCAAGTTACTTTCCCAATAGACTCAAAACACTATAGATTTCCCCTAAACAAGAATGATGCTTATCATCAACTACAAATCTATACACAATATGATTTAATCAAGGGCTTCCCAATTCAGTATCACCATGCATCATACACCCATTGAGAATTGATCCCATATAGCTCCATCATGTTTCATTGGCATGCTTTTTAGCATTACTTCTGCTTCTTTAATTATAAGACTAGTACTGGAAACCACATTCTTATGAGAACTTTCATCAAACAAGTTATGTGCAACTTGAATGGCTCATGTCTAGAAAAATATTAGCATGCAGAATGCAAATACACAACAATTCCTACACTTCACATAAACACAATCCAAGCAAACAATTGAGAGAATACCTTAGAGTTCGATTTCAGTTGCAAATAAACAAATATCACGAGCACTAATTTTGAAGCTACTTACCATTTAGGTCAACTAGCACACCCTCTTCTTAAAACGTTAGGTTATGGTTCTATTGTAAATATCTCCTCTGTTTCCACCCTCAAGGTGTCCATTGGAATTTCAGCTTATGCGGCTTCTAAAGGTAAAACATATTATACCTCTCGTATCCAATATAAAAGAGTCAATTGACTTTATTTGCAAAGTTTAAGAAAACTAACTTAAGTTACTTTAAAAGTACTTATATTGGTATTCATTTTTACTTAGTTGTCTAATTTATTAATTATATTTACTCCAAACTAATTAGTATTTTTTATAACTAAGTAACTTGTTTAATTTTTTAGTAATATTTTTAAATAAATTCAATTTGCCATTATTTAGAAACCTCATTTTCTTTTTATTTTTCTATCACTCTCTCTCATCATTCTATGCTTCACTTTGAGCAGTTATATATATATATATATATATATATATATATATATATATATATATATATATATATATATATATATATATATATATAAACACACACACGATTAGTTTGATACGAATTTTATAAGTATAACTTGATATAGGAGCTATTAACCAAATCACCAAGTATATGGCAAAGGAATGGGCGAAAGATAACATTCGTGTCAATGCAATAGCACCTGGAGTTGTGATGACCTTAATGTTGGAGAATTTCTTGGTATAAGCATATACTCCATTCTTTCCTAAATATAAGACCGCTTTCTATATTTTCCCAATTTATCCTCATAATATTTATCAATGGTTTCCCTGCAGTTGAGTTTCATATTATTTCATGAAAGCCTCCCTATATTAGGATATTATATATTCTAATAATTTCTTGCTGGGACTTACATATAGAGATCCCATTGTGATTGTGTTTGGTTGGGGATAAAATTATTAAACCATGCCGGGAGAAAATGGAAGGAAATAATCAAGTGCGGTTGGCGTAGTGGTAACCTCACTTCGCGCTTAACCAAGGGTCTCGAGTTCGAGCCTTGGGAATGCAGCATGCCCCTTGGCCAGCACTCTGCCCTTAAGTGGAGGTCCACGGTGCGGATCTGGATTAGTCTGAGCCCGTTGAGTTCCCCGTGACATAGAGGCTGGCCCAGGATACCGGATTAAAAACTCAAAAAAAGAAAATGGAAGGAAAAGAAAGTGAAGGTCGGAGAATTTATTTTAACTTTTCTTTTGGTTAAGTTATTTTAACATTTTTAACAAGAAAATGGGCTCCATCATTATTTACTACCCCACTCCCCCAAAAAAAAAATTTCTCCCAAATTCAAACAAATGAATGAATGTTGGTTATCTCCCCTAAAATATCCGGTACTTTTCTCCTCCCAAGTTTTCTTCCCAACCAAAAGGTATTAAATTCACTGGTCTCTTTAATTATAAAATTTCTGAATACTCTCTTCTACATGGCAAATTATGTTCAACATGATGCATATATTAAATTGGTTTCTCAGGAAAAATCAACTGGAGAAAGAGTATACTGCAAGTAAGTTTATATCTCAAGTTCCTGCTGGTAGAATAGCTGAGCCTAAAGAGATCTCAGGAATGGTTGCTTTTCTATGTCTTCCTGCGGCCTCATATGGGACAAATTATATGTGTGGATGGAGGCATCACTCTCTAAGTGGTTTAACCTCATTTGTTATTTCAGAAACTACTATTTGCCATGCTGAGTTCCTATTTGAAAGTTGTGTCTGTTGACAGCTTTTTAATTTTAATTTATATTTTTTTCCAATGAAGACTTATTTTTATTTTCAAAAGGCAAATAATTTGTTCCAATGACTTGAGTAACCTGTTTTTTGGGTGAAAGAGTAACCTTTTTTTATGGATGTAATGACTTGTCTTTTATAAATTACTACATCCGTCCTAAATATAAGACCTAATTGACTTTTTTTGGAGAGGTTAATGTTGTGAAATAGACTATTAAATCATGACATATTTGATATATTTTTAGATTATACATTAGTTTATAGGTAAAATAAACTAATCTAAGGGAAAAATTTAGGTAAATCAATTTATAATTAACTTATTTTGCTTTTTTATAAGATTTTCTGAAAAACTCAATTAGTTCTTATATTTAGGACGGGAGGGAGTATAATTTAATTTCCGCCCACCAACCTTCCTTCAACTTTGACTGCATATCTCTCACATGGGTTGGCCTGCCACAACGGCATCCTCATGGTTCAAGCTATCCGACCTCGACTGCACTGTTATGGGTTGTCTTTTGATTGTTCTATTTCAACACTTAAATAACAGGGCAAAACAGAGTTTTACTCTCATAAGCCAGCATTATTTGAGGCAAATTGCTTCTGCAAACTCCAATTTATATATATAGCAGAAGTTAGTTTCAAAGTTGTATCATATACAAATTTCTTTGCTCCAAATTCAAATTTGATTTAGTTACTATTCGAATTTGTTAATCAAATCGAATTTGTTTATTTTTTTCCAATAAGAAAATATCTAAAACAGTCTAAATCTAAATAAATATGTATTAACAATATTTTATCAACTCCCTTATATCATTTATTATCATATGGATATGCATTGAAGATTTTTAGCATTGAATATTAATCCTATAAACTTGAATGCTGAATAATTTTATTCGATATTTAGTTATAAGAATCTACTGATAAAATTAGTCAACAATATTTATCCAAAAATCAAAAGTATATGGGTAGAGTAGAGGATCCTCCTCAAATTATAGATTTGTGGAAAAGTATACATTTAAGAAAAAGTTTTATATTTTGTACTACAATTTCTCGAATAGATTGGTTTTGCCAAAAATATTCATCATTCTGATCACTCTTTCACATAAATCCGTCAATGTGTGCAATCAATAAATATATATATATATATATATATATATATATATATATATATATATATATATATATATATATTTTGAAAAAATATAATTTCAAATATCAATATAATTGATTCGGTTCAAATATTGAAGAAGCTAAGACATATAGTCCCTGTCCGCTCTTATATTTAGAATTAAATTAGTATTAAATATGTGACACTTGCATTGCATCACACCAAAATACTCGTTAAAATACCTAATCTTGTAGGAAAGCTAACTTCCATTGCAAAAACGAACTAAAATATTCTTCTAGTGCCGTTATTCGCATACTCTGTCATATCGGGAGCTGGCATTTGTTATTTTGTTTTGTAAAAAGAAAATATGATGAAAAAGAACATAGTTGATGACTCCCCGTTAGATTTAATATATATTTTTATAATCGTATCACAACAGAAATATATATTTTGATAATTTTGAAGAATCATTATTGCAAAATTAGAGAAACTTTTTTTTTATAGAATTTGAAAGATACCGATTCACAGTATGATGATTTGGGGATTTAAAGTGTAACAAGAAGTTAGCAACGTTTTTTGTTATCATTATCATCATTACTAATTACTAATTTATTATATGTGACATTTTCATTTTACATCCCCTTGCTACACCAGGTTTGCAACGTGTCATTGAGTGAGTAAGCTATTTGTCTTGACTTTATTTCAAGACAGAAGAGATGATGAAGGTGCAGCTAGGTGTTGAGGCAGAACAGCAGCATGTGGTTAAAGAGGAAGGTGCAATGACTTCACTACTGAATCTTCATCATCTTCATTACTTCTTCTCTTGGAGCCACGGTGAGGGAGATTGAGAAGTAAGTTTATTCCTTTTTTATTTGAATATGTAGACTTGATTTCTTCATGTGTAGTTGTGTACGTAGTTAAACTTCTCATTAACTTGCATGGATTGATACATGCACTCTATTTCCTTTTTACTAATTAATTATTATATTGTTGTGATGAGTTTAATTTGAGGTTGATATATTTCCAAAGTGGAATGCCATTATTTTTATTTATTTTTTTAATTAGTAGCTTGAGAGAAGATAAGTAAAGAACTAGATTAAATCTAAATTTGTCCTTCAATTTTATTCTAGAACTGGAAGTGTGTTAGTGAGATGTCCATATTCATTGGCCAAAATTTGTGACATTGGAGTGGTTTATTTAAAGAGACAAACTGATAATGGAAAATGGCAAGAGATTATGTATATAAACGTTGATTATTGTTTGAATAACTTGAGAAAGCTATTTGAATATAAGATATTTCAAACAAGATAATAGACCACTTTAATGATCATTAGTAATGAAGAATTAGGTATTATCAAAGACAAGTTAAAAAAATACTATCTCCGGTCCTAAATATAAGACCTAGATGACTTTTTTTTTGGAGAGATTAAGGTTGCGAAATAGGTTATTAAATTATGACATATTTGATACTCCCTCCGGTCCTAAATATAAAACCTAATTAACTTTTTGGGAAAATCCTAAAAAAGCAAAATAGGTTAATTATAAATTGATGATTTACCTAATTTTTCCCTTAGACTAGTATATTTTACTTATAAACTAATGTATAATCTAAAAATATATCAAATATGTCATAATTTAATAATATATTTCGCAACCTTAATCTCTCCAAAAAAAAAAGTTATCTAGGTCTTATATTTAGGACCGGAGGTAGTATATTTTAGATTATCCATTAGTTTATAGGTAAAATATACTAGTCTAAGAGAAAAATTAGGTAAATCATCAATTTATAATTAACTTATTTTGCTTTTTTAGGATTTTCCAAAAAAGTCAATTAGGTCTTATATTTAGGACTGGAGGAAGTACATGACTATAGTTCAAATAATTTAGTTAGTGGATGGTCAAAAATAAGCGAAAAGTTTTCTACATTCAAAAGGTGAGTCATTAAAATACTAATAACCAAATTTTCATTATATATACTGTATTTGATTAGCATGCTAGTTTGAACTTTATTTACTTATCTAAACATGTCATCATCAAATATCTTTGGTTAATAGTATGCAGCCAAGTGCCAACATGTGAACTATTTCAAATTTGCATTTAGTCTAGTTGTTTTTAGTGGACTAAATTTTCTCTTCCGTACTTTTTTGCTATCACGTGTAAGTATTAAAATATGAGTAACATATAACCACAAATATTTTGTACCACTTGTAAACTGATTTCATTATCGTTTTCTCTCATCAATGTCATCCATTTCAAAGGATGTACTATCAGATAAAATGGGTGAAACAAAGTTAATTTGCAGTGACAATAGATGGTCACTGAGTGGGATGACTGCTCTTGTAACCGGGTCAACTCGAGGCATCGGGTAACTTGTTACCTTTTGCTTTATCAGTTTCATTGTTCAAACTTCATCTCCTGTGCTTATTTTGGATATGATGATTTAATGTTTATATGATGATTTGGATATTTATATAGGCATGCCATTGTTGAAGAACTTGCAGAATTTGGAGCCTCTGTGCATATATGTTCACGTAACCAAGTAGAGATTGATAAGTGTTTAAAAGAGTGGACAAGTAAAGGATTTAGTGTGACTGGATCAGTCTGTGATGTGCTCTCAAGTCACCAGCGTCAAGATTTGATGGACACTGTTGCCTCCATTTTCTGCGGAAAGCTCAACATCCTAGTAAGCTTTTTTCTGGCTCTTGATTGTTTGATTAGTGGGAAAATGGAAGTGCACATATAATTATTATGACCATAAATTCAGAAAATAAGGCCTTCAGTAAGAAGACACTCTCATAAGTCCCATGTCGAGATCGTGACTTCTAAAAGAGGAGTGATGAAATTTAGGATTTAAGTGCACAAGGTAGGTGTTGTCATCCCACCACAAAAGTTAAGCCAATGTGGTGGAGACTCAACTCACAATATATACCCTTAGTCCACCTTTGATATATTCGATGTGAGAGTATTTAGATTTGTCAACATTTACCCTACTTTTTTCCCCTTTTTTTGTTGGGGAGTTGTACACCTTTTTGGGTCGGTCCTTCAGATCTGCTTGGGCTATACACCTTTTCTTTTCGAGTCTGCCCTTCAGGTCTGTTTAAGACGTACTCCTTTTTGAGTCAGTGTCTAGGTCACTCTTCTTTTTTTTCTCTCTTTTTTTGGGTTGTGTACTTTTTTATCCATTGATCGCATGACTCTGATATCATGTTGAAATTTAGGATTTGAGGTCGTAAGATGAGTCCTGTTATTCCACCACAAAAGTTTAAGCAAATGTGGTGGATATTTTTGTGAATTGGGAAAAAAGTATCTACTTATTATCCTTTAAACTTGATGATAGTTCTTCCATATATTGGTGATCAAATTGTCTTAAAAGTTTATTCCTGTTAGATAAACAACGCTGGAACAATCATATATAACAAAGCCACAGATCAAACAGCTCAAGATGTTTCCACTCTTATGGGAACTAATTTTGAGTCTGCCTACCATTTGAGCCAACTTGCACACCCACTTCTCAAAGCTTCAGGATATGGTACCATTGTCAACATCTCCTCAATTGTCAGTGTCAAAGCTTTGCCTCTTGTTTCAGCATGTGCAGCATCCAGAGGTACATATATATATTTTTTCTAGAATACATAATTTTAGTCTATCATGATGATTCTGAGGAAATTGACTTAGTATCTGATTAATTTCATTCAGGAGCTATGAATCAAATCACAAAAAACTTGGCTTTTGAATGGGCAAAGGATAATATTCGTGTAAACGCAGTCGCACCAGGAACTATAATGACCTCGCTTTTGGAGTCTAACCTGGTATAAATATCAAACATCAATATTTTAGTTAGCTTATATCCATGTTGAAGCATATCACTCAGTTTTGATCACTACCCAATATTATCTGGTCACTTTTCAAAAGTTTTGCATTATTAAGTCAGTTTAATTAATAAAAGATGATAATATCTCTAACAACCTCAGTTTGAATTATCTGCATTCTAAAAAAAAGAAATGGGATCTCCTGAAGAGAGTTTCTGTAGTTCATGTAACATTTTTCTTTCCCTCATTTAAATTCATGTTATTCTAAGTGATGATTTGATGCTCAATATCTTTGTTCTTGTCACAGAAAGAACCAGGGGGAGAAACTGCAGTGAATACTATTGTATCTCAAACTCCTATGAGTAGAACAGGACAGCCTAAAGAGGTATCAGCACTGGTTGCTTTCCTCTGCCTTCCTGCTGCTTCCTACATCACTGGTCAAATTATATGTGCAGATGGAGGATTCTCTCTTTAATGTATTTTTCTGTTTTTCCCTCTTTACTTCAAGGTAGACACAAGAACTTTTTATATAATAATACTAAATTTATAAATATTATCTTTCATTTACATCTAATGAAATAACATGTTCTAATAATACTCAAGCGTAAATTGCATGTCCATCAAAGTTAAGATCTTAGAGGTCTGCAAGTTATTTATCTGAACTATAAATATTTTCTGGTGCAGTTTTATCATTTGGGATGAGAAGATGTTCATCCAAAAGCTTAGGCTTTTTTTTATTTTCGCTTAGAAAGAGTGATTTTATACCATAGCCACTTCTTTTTGTGAGACTATCTCAGAGCATCAAGTATTTTTTATTCCATAGAAGAGTGTAGAAATTATGAAAGATGCTCATAATTGAACAGATCTGTTTCACCTTGCTGACAACATTCTTCTGAGTTGTAACTATTTTCAGTAAATCTTATTACTCCCTCCGGTCCTAAATATAAGACCGAAGAAGCTAATAGCATCCAACATTAATTGCAATAATTGATAAAGGGATAAATCCCAAATTTATGAAATCCTTTGCATTATTATAGGCCACATATCAGGCAGATGCTTCCAAGGATCCAAGATATCATCTAATCTAGATAATAAAGTCCCATATATTTTGCCATATAGCTCTTCTATTGTCCGATCACTATGAAAATCTGTTGATCAAAAAGACAATTGCTAATCTAGACGTATTTAAAAGTTTATTCCAGCATGTTTAATACATAGGGCTAACCCAGTTCTAACCCTCACTTGGTGAGGGTGAATATACGGGGCAGTCTAACCTCTGTTTTTTTGCAAAGTGATTGATTCGAACCCGCAACCTCAAACCCCACGGTAAGCGAGCTTAGCGTTGAGTCAAGCCGGCTTCTCCAACATGTTTAATGCAAATCAAGAAAAATATTTAAGCTCATTTATTCTATCTTACAATGTAACAACTTTTCAAATTTATCTTTATTTAATAAACACAATAACCCATAAGAACAAATCTACTCTTTAATTGATGAAGAAGGGTAAAATTGTGCGTCCACTGAGAAATTTAATGAAGTAATGGCCAATAAAGAGGATAAAAATTACATCTCTATCTTAGGACCAAAGGGATACAACGTTGTTGAATTTTTTTCTGAAGCTTCACTTTGTCAACACACCTGACTTGTCCTCATGGATTATATATGTGGTTGAAACTGAATGCTTGCGACTGATATATATATCAGTCGCAAGCATTCAGTCACAACCACATATATACACCTAAAGATAAATACAAACATAACAGACTACTTACAGACGCTTCCAGTCTTCTTTATATATATCACTTACTCTAAGTTATATTACATTCCAACTAGTTACAAGAGAAATAAACCCAAATGGCCAAAGCAATACTCAAAGACAAGAGATGGACACTGAGTGGCATGACTGCTCTTGTCACTGGAGCAACCCGAGGCATAGGGTCAGTTATTAGTTATTAGTACTTTTTGTTTCAAACTTCTTTTCTATTTGATTTGTTCTAAGACTAACTCAAGTTCATTGAGTGTAATATAGGCATGCTATAGTTGAAGAGTTGGCAGAATTTGGTGCAGCTGTGCATATATGTTCACGTAAACAAGAAGACATTGATATGTGTTTGAAAGAGTGGAAAAGCAAAGGATTTAGTGTCACTGGATCAGTCTGTGATGTAAGCTGTCCTGACCAACGTCAAAGTTTAATTGAAATTGTTCATGCCAATTTTCATGGAAAGCTCAACATCCTAGTAAGTTATATTTGCATAGCACAAAAAAGCAACTTAAGTTATTTTTGCATTTGGGAGTTGACTCAATTTTTGTATTGTTATCCTTATCCTTTATATATGGACATGTTTCTTTGCTAAATAAAATATTTTTCCGTGGATTTCTTATGGTAATTTTCTTTCAGATAAACAATGCCGGGACAGCTGATCATGTTAAGGAAAGTTTGGATTACACGGCTGAAGATATATCAAATTTGATAAGTACTAATTTTGAGGCTACTTACCATATAAGCCAACTAGCACACCCTCTTCTTAAGACATCAGGTTATGGTGCGGTTGTGAATATCTCTTCAATTGGAAGTATCAAAGTACTCAAAGGTCTTTCAATCTATGCAGCTTCAAAAGGTAAACATATCTTTTCTTCTTCTCATAAACCATATGCTTATCCTTTGAGTGTTAATCTAATTACCTGATTACTTTGGATAATATGATCGATGCCAAATCTATTAATATAACTTGGTACAGGAGCCATAAACCAAATCACCAAGTACATGGCAATGGAATGGGCCAAGGATAACATTCGTGTCAATGCAATAGCAGCTGGAGGTGTGACTACCATATTGTTAGAGTCTTACCTGGTATAACAATGAGCATATCACTTTCCTGCTCATAAGTATCAGAATTCTCATGTTTGGGAGATTCTTTTAGGCATTCTGTTTCATTTGGTTTTGAGATAATGCATATATTGAAGCTTGTAACCGTACAAAACTTCCCTTTCTCTGTACTAAAGACACTTTTAAAGCATATCATTATCCTGTACTTTTGAGTTTATATGATTATTCAAGTATACATATATGCATATTACAGTATATATCATAATATTGTCCTGTTGGGGCCCGAGAAAATCCCATGTCAAGGAGATCCTATTGAGAGTAAACAAGTAAGCATGTGTGAAGCTAAGTCAGGTCCAAGGCATTAGATTCAAGTGTCTCTATCTTTATAATTTTTTTGAAGCCTATCTCATACATGTTAAATCTTGTTTAACATGATGCCTGTTTTCTTCTCAGGAAAAATCAATTGGAGAGAATGGAGCAGAAAAGATTGCCTCTCAAATTCCTTCTGGAAGAATAGGAGAGCCTAAAGAAATTTCAGGAATGACTACTTTTCTTTGTCTTCCTGCTTCGTCATATATCACTGGACAAATTATATGTATAGATGGAGGCTTGGCACTTTAAATTGTTTATTTTCATTTGTAATTGCTTCATATATGTATGATCCATATAGCTAACCCTACATAGTGGGATAAAACTTTGTCATTGTTGTTGTTGTTGTGATTGCTTCATATATAGGAGCTGGCATTGCTGAGCCAAGTTCATGGTTAATCAGCTTTTGTAATTTACACTTGTTAAGTAATGACTTTGGCATCCAGACATCTTTAGTTTAAAAAAGGCATAGGCCTAAGCTTTCTTTTCATATATTTTTCTCAGATTATCAAGAAACAACAGTTTAACTCAATTCAAAATATGATGGTAAGAGAGACCTATCTTTATTGTCAAATGGTAAATAATTTGTTGTAGTGACTTAAGAAAATGGTTTGCATCAATCTAGGCCACACAAATTGGGGCTTGGTGTTTTCAAATATCCAAGGCATATCCATCATTATCCATCAAAATCGGGAAAAAATAGTTAACTTCAAACAGCAAATAACTTTTACATGTTTTACATCATTAAGTGTGTTTTAACGACTGAACTTTTGTATTACGGACCGGAGAGAGTACTCCTTATTTTACTTCATATTATATGAGGTAGTCAACCTTTTTATGTTTACTAACAAAAACATGTTGAGAGGATTCATTATCAATAGGTTTAAAAATTGTCATTTTACTCTTATTCATAAATTGTGAGGGCACAAAAGGGAAACAAATATTTATTACTTTGAATTCTGCATATTACCTCTTATGTGTGTGTGTGTGTGTTAAGGGTCATATTTGCCCAAATATGCATGAAGTATCATATATATCTATCACTGAAGTAATTTTTTGCCCATATTTGATCCTAAAATATGCATGAAAAATCATAGTTTGCCCTTTACAATTTAAGTTATTTTAACGGTCAAATATGATTTTTTGTGCATGCCTTAGGGAAAAATATGACCGTTCGAGCATATTTCATTGGTAGATATAATCTTTCATGCACACATTTCGGGGAAAATCGGGCAAAAAAGTATTTAAGGAAACAAATATGATTTTTTGTGCATACTTTAAGAGCATATGACCCTTAACCCTTATATATTGGGAAAAAATTGACATGTTACTTCTTACTACCTTCGGTCCTAAATATAAGACCTAATTGACTTTTTTTTGGAGAGGTTAAGGTTGCGAAATAGGCTATTAAATCATGATATATTTAATATATTTTTAGACTATATATTAGTTTATAGGTAAAATAAACTAGTTTCAGGGAAAAAATTAGGTAAATCAATTTATAATTAACTTATTTTGCTCTTTTATAGGATTTTCTAAAAAAGTCAACTAGGTCTTATATTTTAAGGCCGGAGGGAGTATTATTTTGAAACAGAGGGACTAATAAGGTTCCATATTTATTGCTATATAGCTCTACTATTATCCGATCATTGGAGATCCAAAACCATTGATCAACTAAAGAATTACTTCCAGCATGCTTTATGCATATTAAATAAAATATTAAACCTCCATAGTTATATCTTAAAACTTAACAACTTTCTAAGTTTATCTTTATTTAAAAACGTAATGCCTCATAAGAACAAAGCCTACTATTAATGAAGTGTAAAACTCCGTTCACATAAAAAAATTAAATGAAGTGATTAATAAATATGAATAAAATCTACTTATATATCTATGAGGGATAGAACGTTATTATTGTACTTATTTTGTTGAGCTTTACTATATAGACTTGGATTTGGCTTGTTCCAAGAACAATGTCAATTCATTCTTTTTTATTTATTTAAATATATTTTTTGGTCAAATTTCTTTCTAATTTAAATAAATATTATCAATGAAAGTGACTACTCCCTCCGTCTTTAATTTACTTTAATATAAAAGCGCAAATTTTGAATAGTTTTGGTCTAGTCAATATTTAAACTGGATTGGATTTGAGCTTTTGTACTTTTCTAGTTGTCAGTCACTATATAAACTTGGATTTGAGCTTCACTATTTCGACAGGTGTAAGCATCAGTCGAAAGCATTCAGTTACAAGCACATATATACACATGAGAATAAACACAAACAAAACAGACACTTCACATACGCTTATATATATATCAACTACTCTAAGTTATATTCCACTAATAAGCAGAGAAATAATAACACAGATGGCTGAAGCAATAGACAAATACAAGAGATGCTCATTGAGTGGTATGACCGCTCTTGTCACTGGAGCAACCCGAGGCATCGGGTTAGTTAGTGGTTACTTCTATTTGTTTCAAGCTTCTTTCCTATTTGATTTGTTCTAACACGGGTTCATGTTCATTGATTTGAATTATTAGGCATGCCATAGTTGAAGAGTTGGCAGAATTTGGAGCAGCTGTGCATATATGCTCACGTAAACAACAAGACATAGACATGTGTTTGAAAGAGTGGAAAAGCAAAGGATTTAATATCACTGGATCAGTCTGTGATGTAAGCTCTTTTGACCAACGTGAAAGTTTAATGGAAACTGTTGCCTCCATTTTTCATGGAAAACTCAACATCCTTGTAAGATTCTCTTTGGTTCTTTATTGTTTGGTGGGATGGAAATCACCAAGTATATGATCATGTTTCTATGCTAGATAACTGTGTTTTAGTGGATTTCATTTGAAACTTTTTAATTTGTTTAGATAAACAATGCTGGGACAAGTGATGTTAAGGAAAGTCTGGATCACACAACTGAAGATATATCAACTATCATGAACACCAATTTTGTGGCTACTTACCATTTAAGTCAACTAGCACACCCTCTTCTTAAGGCATCGGGTTATGGTGCTATTGTGAATATCTCTTCAATTGGCAGTATCAAAGTGTTCAATGGTATTTCAGCCTATGCAGCTTCTAAAGGTATGTACTTCCTTCGTTCCTTAATATAATAGAGTTTATTTGTATTCTATTAAAGCATATCTTATATAAAGGACTAGAGGAAGAATATCTTTAATTTGTTTTCTCTCATCAATCATCTTCTGCTTCACCCTGATTGATAACTTAATTACCTGATTACTTCCATAAACCAAATCACCAAGTATATGGCAATGGAATGGGCGAAGGACAATATTCGTGTAAATGCAATAGCTGCTGGAGCTGTGATGATTGTACTTTTAGAGACAAACCTGGTATATCTTTAAGCATATATATCACTTTCCAACACTTATGTTTAATATCCTGGTTCATATGATTTTGAGAGTGTGCATATAAATGAGCTAAAAATCAATTTATTTTATTGCACTTATTGTCAATGTCATAGAATTTGGAGGTGTGGAGACCTTACTTTTAGAGTTTTTCCTGTTATAACTTTATTTCACTTGTGTTTTGGTATTCTCATATTGGAACTAGAGAGAGAGATAGAGAGAGAGAGAGAGAGAGAGAGAGAGAGATTGTTGAGAAAATTCCTTTTAGGCATTATGTTTCATTTTATTTTTAGAGTATGCATATAAATGAGCTTGAAACCATATATAGATCATGTAAATCAAGTGAGACTTGGTACTCCCTAATTATGTCCATGTAAAATTGTTTGCTCAGGACAAATCAAAATTGCTGGAAAATGCAGCAGACATATCTGCATCTCAAATTCCTACTGGTAGGATAGCCGAGCCAAAAGAGATTTCAGGAATGGCTGCTTTTCTTTGCTTTCCAGCTGCATCATATATCACTGGACAAGTTATATGTGTAGATGGAGGCTTTTCTCTTTAAATAGTTTATCCTCATTTGTAATTTCAGAAACTCTTTGCTAAACTAAAGTCATATTTAATCAGTGTTATGTTTGTTGTCTACTTTTTATTTTTTTAACTCTTTTGCATCATGACTATTTACTTTAATGAGAATATACAGCTCTAAGATCCTTCTATTCATAGTTCTCTCTTATAAACTTTAAATAAAATAAAAACAAAAAACAACTTAACCCAATTAGAAATATGATGCTAAGGACTAAGGAGACTCGTCTTTATTAAGAAAATGGTTTGTTTGCAGTGACTTGAGTACCCTTCTGTAAGTAGTAAATAAATACTACTACAATGGAATATGGTAGCTTGGAGAAATAATCCCTTCAAAAGTTGTAAGTGGTAAAGAAAATGGTTGCAGTTCAAGACTTTATTTCCATCTCCAAAGGAGATTTATAACTATGCTTTATCACCTTCTTAATCAGCTATGATAAAATAATCCACTTCTGCTCTGAAACGTAGCAATCCAACATATATTGGTTACTTGTATACTATAGTGCCACTATTGGAGGGAATTGAATGGATATTATTCAGTTTAAAATAGTCGGAAGGAAAAACTGAAAAAGAAAAATATTACAGTGTGATGAAAACAAAACAGTATTATTATGAATTCACTAGGTATTATTCCTCACAGAGATGATCCCTATGAAAGAAGTACAGAGAAAGCCAAAATACAAGTGCATTCGAGAGCACCACCCTCCCAATCTCTACTCAATACTCGCATGTCATGCTCTCTCCCTTTAGCCTTCTATTTATACTCTACTGCTATTGTAACTAACTCTGCCACATCAGCAAGTGACAGCTATCATACAGCTAAGCACTACTTAACAGACTTATACTATGAAATACCCATACTACCCCACACTTTCCCAACTAACCCCCTGGACATTACTCAGCTTCTACATTACGCTTCTTCCTTCTAACATAAGTAATTCCAGCGGCCTTATGCCCAACATTTCCCCCCTCATCAGGTAGCACCTTGTCCTCAAGGTGAAAGGTGGGAAATTGTTCCTTCATGACTTCCAGCGGCTCCCAAGTATTATTAGACTCAGGTAGATGCTGCCACTTAACCAGAACTTCTACTGAACCATCCGTCATCTTCCTCTTCTTTAAAACATCCTCAGGCATTACTCTCATCTCCAAATCTTCAGTCAACATTGGAGGTAATGGATGTACAGAAACATAAGGAGATACTGACTTCTTAAGTTGTGAAACATGAAATACAGGGTGAATTCTAGCTGTAGTTGGCAAATATAATTTGTAGGCCACCAATCCAATTTTATCCTCAATCTCGAAGGGACCATAGAACCTTGGAGATAACTTCTCATTGGGCCTAACCGCCAAAGACTTATGGCGATAAGGTTGTAACTTCAAATAAACCATATCCCCCTTCTTAAAACTCACATCCCTTCTCTTAGAATCAGCTTGCGCTTTCATATATTCTTGAGAACGCAACAAATTAGCCCTCAATTCATCCAACACTACATTCCTTTCTCTCATTTGCTTCTCTACTGCATCAACCGTTGATATAGGTTCTTGAAACCTATGTAAAGCTGGTGGATCCCTCCCATACAGCGTCTTAAAAGGTGACATGCCAATAGAACGATTGTAATTGGTATTATACCAGTACTCAGCCCAGCTCAACCATTTGCTCCAAGTAGATGATTTAGTACTGCAAAAACAACGAAGATAAACCTCCAACCCTCTACTGCAAAAACAACCGCTGATAGCTAGAGCTGTAACATAAATGTGATCCAGCCAACCGAAACATCTCCTTCCAAAAGTGGCTGACAAACAATTGATCCCTGTCAGAAACTATTGACCTAGGGAAACAATGAAGTTTCACTGCTTCCTTCACAAATAATTCAGCCATAGTTGGTGCAGAATAAGGATGCTTCAAAGGATAAAAATGACTATACTTTGTAAAACGATCCACTACCACAAAGATAGCCTCATATAAATGTGATTTTGGCAATCCAGAAATAAAATCCATGGATATATCCGACCAAACAGTATCGGGTATGGGGAGAGGTTGAAGTAAACTAGCTGGGCTTAAAGCAGAATATTTATTGCGCTGACATACATCACAAGCTCCCACATATGCTTGTATATCCCTCCTCATTCCATCCCAGTAAAACAAACCTGCAACCCTCTTGTAAGTTCTCAAATATCCGGAATGACCTCCAATTGGAGAGTCATGAAACTCCTTCATTATCATGGGTATATAAGCAGAAGTTTTAGGCAATACTAAACTGCCATTAAACAACAAATGGCCTCCTCTCATAGAATAACCCGGAGATACTTATTGTCCTATCACCAACTTCTGCAAAATCTCAGATAATTTCTCATCCTTCTTGACCTCAGCATCTAAACCCTCCACATCTGCCACATAAGCCACAGATACAACATTTAATTCCATGTTGTCCCCCCTCCTAGATAAAGCATCGGCTGCTGAATTTGTAGAACCAGGTTTATACTTTATTTGAAAAGTATACCCCATCAACTTAGTCACCCAACCGAATCATCCAATACACGTTGCTCTAAAAGGAACTTTAGAGCCTTCTGATCTGTCCTGATAATAAAAGGGCGACCTAGCAAGTATGGTCTCCATTTGCGCACAGCAAATACTATGGCCATTAGCTCCCTCTCATATACTGAACACATCTTCCTCCTAGTAGACAAAGATTGGCTAAAATAAGCCAAAGGCCGCCCATCCTGCATAAGTACAGCTCCTAAACCACTCCCTGAAGCATCAAATTCTACTACAAAGGGTTGGTTAAAGTTAGGCAAGGCTAATACAGGTGCAGAAACCATTGTTGCCTTAAGCTTTTCAAAAGCTCCCTGAGCCTCGGAGGACCAACTAAAAGCATTCTTCCTCAATAGAGCAGTAAGTGGTGCAGCTATTAGTCCATAATGCCGAATAAAGCGCCTATAATACCCTGTCAAGCCCAAGAACCCACACAAACTTTTCAATGATGTAGGCTCCGGCCACTTCACCATACTCTCAATCTTCTCTGAATCAGCCATAACTCCCTCCTTAGAAATAATATGTCCTAAGTACTCAAGTTGTCCTTTAGCAAAAACACATTTCTTCAAGTTTATTACCAAGTTGTTTTGCTGTAACAGCTGGAAAACCACCCTCAAGTGCTGCAAATGCGAGTCCCGATCAATGTTGTACACCAATATGTCATCAAAAAACACCAATATAAACCTGCGCAAATAAGGCCTAAACACATCATTCATAAGGGATTGAAAAGTTGAGGGGGCATTCTTAAGCCCAAAAGGCATGACTAGAAACTCATAGTGTCCATCATGAGTTCTAAATGCCGTCTTATGCTCTTCACCCTCTTTCATCCTAATCTGGTGATATCCAGATTTTAAGTCCAGTTTAGAAAAAACTTGAGCAGCTCCTAATTCATCCAATAACTCCTCCACGGCTGGTATAGGGAACTTGTCTTGAATGGTAATGTCATTCAAAGCTCTATAATCCACGCAAAATCGCCAACTTCCATCCTTTTTCTTCACCAATAATACAGGGCTTGAAAAAGGACTCTTGCTAGCTTTTATGATCCCCGCCTTCAACATATCTTGTACCATTTGCTCAATTTCAGCTTTCTGAAAATGAGGATAGCGATATGGCCGTATATTGGGTGGTATTACCCCTGGTTTCAGATCAATAACATGGTCAACGTAACACCCTCCAAAATCATATACAATTTATAAAAAAAATTGCATTTACACTCCAAAAATCCAAGTCGTAGTGACAAATTTAAATAAATAAAAAAAAACATTTTAAAACCTTAGGTCCATGACAAAATAAATATAATTCAACGCGCTTACTCCTCAAGTGTCTTCCCTTGCTTATTGTTAGATCATTCACCTATAATTGTTAATACTGGAGTGAGATCGACATCTCAGTAACTACTGAAAACATCTAATATACACTAACAAATCATGTACAATTATTTTACAAATAATTATATTCCACAAAATAATTTGTGGCCTCTAAATACACCAATATTACATTACTCATACATTTAGATAAATATAGTTTGCTCATGAATGAATGTATCATGCATGCCTCCCTTATTTCGCCTCCACCCTTATTCCGCTGACAGGAGCCATAGGCTAACACATCCAAACAGAAACAGATCCAATTAACTAGATTGTCTCAAGCTCACCATACTTGAGATATACCCTGCCAAAGGTATAGAGCTCAAGCATGGACTATGGCTCCCCTCCTTAAAGAGCAAATATAAGGAGTTGTCACATGTCCCATAACTTCCATGCAATCCCTGGCAAAGGAAGATATAGAAGAAAGGGCCCTGACAAGTACCACTACCATCCACTGTGCACCGAGTGGTGGCATACCACGTGGTAATAAAATTCACCATACAGATCTTCTCCCCTCTAAATTCTATCCCATCGCCATGAATGCAAATGTTATGACAATTATATCCAATTTCAAAACCATATCAAATTCCAATTCATGATACCATAATCACGTTGCAATTCCATGATCACTCATAACATATATAATCATGCTTCACATAGGTTTAACTGACAAGTAAATTGTATCAATACATATAAGCATGCTTGAAAAGGAACAAACCAGCATACATTTCACATAATATAGATAAAAAGCAAGCATGCTTAAAAGGATTATACCCCACATAATTTAAACAAATTATAATTATTTATAATATAACTATACACATATTTGCAAGTATCCATCAGAATTTTCCAGAGTTACCTGTTGTTCTTTATTCACATGTAAGCACACAATCAAAGGCACTCTAAAGCTCCTAAAAGTCTACAACATCACCAATATAAATATCTATTAATATTCTACTCAACACTTCCTAAAATGTTTTCTAAACACAATTGCACCTTAACTACCTCTATATATATAATTAGAAAACATTCATTTTAGGCAAACTTATTTATTAAAATATATGTACACCTTTAGGAAACTAAATAATAAGGGGCAAAATGAAAATAATATTATATAAAGACATTTGATATTTTGGTAATGCTCGGCGGTGGCAGGAAATTGGAAAGAATATAAAATAGATTGATTACATATAAAATATCTATGCTCTTGTGTTTTGACCGGTGAAGAATTTTAAAGAGGAAAAATAAATTAATCCTGACACTGAGGGTGAGAAGTAACTTTCTTGGTTGATGAATTCTTCAAAATCAACTAATATTTTTTTTTTACCTACTCCATAAAGACAAAAAGCGGCGTGTGGGCTTATAAGTTCTTTAAGGATAATATACACATATCCCATGCGTACAGACCCAGTGAAAGGAGATAAAGAAAATGGAGTCAATGAAATATATATAAAAAAACATTAATAAAACAAGTGACTACAAGAAAAAAAAGGAGTATGCCGTGAGAATGAGAAATAGGTGTGTATACCCTTCAAATAATGGCCCATGAGGTTTGTAAAAACTAACAAGATGGGACAAGTAATATAAAACAATTTAAAAGAAGAAAGTAAATAAAAGTGTTGATATGAGTACAAGTGAGAGATCATTGGACAAAAACTTGAAGAAGAGGGAAAGGGATACCTCTGACAGTGGAGGTCATGCGGCGGTAGAAACAAAAATGAGAAAAAGGAATGTGTGTATATAAGAGAGAGGTTTTCTAGGGTTTGATTTTATTTATTTATTACATTGATTTATTTTAAGAAAATAAGATTAGTAGTGACAGTATTTAGGAAAGGATGAACTTGGTATTTTTTTTTTTAAACCTTTTCTTTTAACTCATTACTTTATGTTTTCTTTTCTTAACAAAAATAGATATGCATCTTAAATTATAATTGATTGGCCTCATTATTTATTTTTCTTTAGTACTCTATTCATAAATAAAAGTTTAAATGTCACAAATAATTTATTTTAAGTATTAAAAATATAGGATGTTACAATCTCCCCTCCTATAAAAAATTTTGTCCCCAAAATTCAATGTACATTAAAGTACATTCCTAGTTAAACAGATATTCATGCCTCATCTTCTCCTCTATCTCCCAAGTGGCCTCATTGTAAGTCATTTCTCTCCAAACCACCTTCACTAGTTTGATAATTTTATTCCTAAATCTGCTTCTTGATTCTAGTAGAGAAAAGTACTACATTCATCACTTTCAAAACCAATCATGGCATAATATACAAACTTCTTAGGAACCTTAATTTCTTTAATTATCATAATAGCCATAGATCGCCTATAATTAATTAGTACTAAATGATCTTGACTTCTCTATGACTCACACTTTAGAATAAGAAAGAAAACTTAAGTTCCCTCTAAATCACTCACACATCTCAATCAATTGAAATATCTCTCAAGTCTAAATAAACTCTTAAACTATCATAGTAAAATCAAGAAACCGATAATAGTGCAATCTCCTTAATCTGTTTTGAGTCCTACAGTTGCGCAATGATAATCAACATTACTTTTCAATAGTATCATTCGCTATATATAAGTTCAACTCCTAATATCCTTTACTAAAATCAAAATGTCTCCCAATCATAAGCTCATGGTCCAAAATCTCATGTTCTAAACTCCTTGAATATTAGATAAGAATTTCCTAGAAATTTATTCCTCTCCTCATGACTTCAACTTAACATAAGCCAAACTAAAATCAAATTCATTCACGATGTTATTCTACATAGTTTTTTTTAACACTTTCTCCAAAACCTCTAATCGAATCTTCACTTTAACTAGCTCCTTCATCAACCATAATCACAACTTCTACTTTCAACACTAAATTAAAATGTGTTCATAATCTTAAAAATATTTCAAAAAAATATTCACAAAAACTCAAACTCTATCCCTAGTCTCGGGATTAAACTATCATACCAAGAATTCTATATTTGATTGGTGCTATCAACCTCAAACTTTATTTTTCTATTTCAATACTTCACTAAAACACAATCTCAATATCACCAAAAATTTCCTAGATGCATAGAAAATCTATTCAAGCAACTTTATTCACGGATTCAGTATCAATAACTTACCCAACTTTTTTTTTTATCCATCACTATGAGCCTAATCAATTTTCAATCCTCAATTTCCTACTCAACATAATATATCCACTCGTTAAAATCTCATTAAAATCTTAATTCAAAATAAACTATCTCGTATAATCCTCAACTCATAACCGATATAGTATATTCTATTTCCTAAAGTCACATCCATGTCTCCAATCCATAAAACTTTATCGCCTTAGTCTAAATGATCTTATCTTAAATTTGTAATTTGATCCATTTCATTCCTCAATAATTTTAACCGAATAAAACCTTTAAAAAAAAGGACCATCATTTCTAATCGACAAGAAAATTCAACAACTCTTTTCCTCTTGGACTCCGTAATGACCCTAACTTCCTCTGTTTACTTCCTAAATTAAAGATTTCAGCCAAACATAATCTCTTCATTAGCACCAATAAGCCTATAGAAACCCTAAATTCATTTCTATTCTCAAAATCCATATGAAATCATAAAATTCACTACTTTGAATCTCTCACAATTTACTAAAATCAATAAATCATTTAACTAAAATCCTTGTTAAGCACCATTAATAAGGAGATCATCAAATCACTCAAAGTCCATAAAAACTTCAAATATTCTCAATGTCCTCAATATTAATATATATTACTACCATACTAAAATCATATCGCCCCACTTGACTATCACATCAACATTAACAAGAATTAAAAATCCTTATAAATCAAATTTGGTAGTCCTTCTAAATATAGCCATCATTGGCATCATAAGACGTTAAATCAATGATCACACTTAGTAATTTCATACTATATTTGAATCCTACGCAAATCAACTACAAAATTTATAAAATCACATCATAATCTTCACATAAAAAGAAACTTTTACTATTTGCAATATCTGCCTTTAGTTCATAACTTTTCCCTCTTAATTTATGTAAGTCCATTTAAGTTCCCACTTTGACATCCCTCTGACAAGACAATTGTACTTAAAACTTAAGCGTTACAATTCCATTTCTATATTCCACTCAACTTAAAATCATATCCAACATTATATTCTTACAAAAAAAAAAACTTGCAGAGAAATTTAACCTTAATTAAATTCTTCAAATATCCATGATAGACTTATTTCACCTCTAAAATATGTCCTTCAACTTCAACCCAATCTTAACACTTCTCAAGACTTACTACCTCAACATTTTAAGCTAGATACAAGAACTCATAACCAAATCTTAACCCAATATAAAACTCAACTTGTTTCTCCAATTCGTTCTAAACATTCACGATTATATTCAATAACTCCAAGGTTAGTCACAAAATCAATCTAAACATTACAAAATAGGCTACAAGGTGTACTAATAAAATTAATTTACTTCAAGTTTCCAATATCTAAACCCAACTTTATAACCAATACACAAAACTTACTTTGATAGACTTTTCATAAATCAATCCACATCCTAATGAAGTCATAATAATCTAACTTATTCTCTAAAACAAGTATTCTACCCGTGCGATGCACGGATTTTTTTATTTTTTAATAAAATACAAACATATAGTCAATGAATATATTTAATTATATATGATAAGTTATCAAATAATGGTTATGTAAACATCATGTTTATGTGATTTTTAAAGAATGGCTTACTCTATGGGATGTATGTGTTCTTTTTATTTTTGATTAACTACCATATACCGCTTTAATGTAAAAGTTTCTTTATAGTTTAATTGTATGGAAGTATTATATAAGATATTTAACATGACATCCAACAATTGTTATGTAGCAATTCGACATTTATGTTGCTACAAAGAATCTTGTTAAAAGACCATTAAAAGTTACAGGGAAGATGATTGACTTAAAGAAATCCATATATGCATTAATTGTTGATTGGTTGTTATAATTTTAATCTCATTAGGGTATGTATATAGATGAAATGATACCACAAATTAAGGGAATTAAAACCGTATCATCAAATTTAGAATGGTGTGAAAATAAAATGAAAAGTGAAGCTTAAATTTTTTATTGGTTAGTGATGAGTTTTTATTTATGTGGTAATTAAGTCAATCAGGCACAATCAAATTTCAATTGGGTGTGTGATTGATTAGTAGTTATGAAAGATTGAAATGAGATCTCTTAAAGTGGGTGGGTAATATGATCCTAAGGCATCTAGGTGTTGCTGCATAATTCTGAGTGTCTTAGTCTTTCATTACAGTGTTTAAAGACCATTAAAAGTTAAAGGGAAGATGATTGACTTAAAGAAATTCTTATATGCATTAATTGTTGATTGGTTGTTATAATTTTAATCCCATTAGGGTATGTTTACAGATGAAATGAGAATACGGATTAAGGGAATTAAAACCATATCATGAAATTCAAAATGGAGTGAAAATTAAATGAAATGATAATCATTGTCACCACTTTATCCCCAAAATTATTTTTACTTAAAACGATTTAAAAAATGATGCAGAAGGTTTAATGGTCGGAGAGCAACACCTGCCATTTAAATGCTTTTTAATTAAATCAGATTTGGTGTAGTTGAAAGATAATTTGATTGTGCCGACTACCGAGATTTAATGAGGATTTAATTCTGATTGGCCAGCTGTTTTAATTAGGTGGTACTTTAGTCAATCAGACACAATCAAATTTCAATTGGGTTTGTGATTAGTAATTATGATAGATTGACATGAGATCATTGTAATTGGGTGGGTAATATTACTTTAAGGCATATATGTATTAATTGTAATTGGTGTGACTACATAATTTTTAGTGTCTTAGTCTTTCATTAGAGTGTTAAAAGACAATTAAAAGTTACAGGGAAGATGTTTGACTTAAAGAAATGCATATATGCATTAATTGTTGATTGATTGTTATAATTTTAATCCCATTAGGGTATGTAGACAGACGGATTAAAAGAATTAAAACCATATCATCAAATTCAAAATGGTGTAAAATAAAATGAAATGATAATCATTGTCACAACTTTATCTATGCCAAAATGATTTGTTCTAGAACGGTTTAAGAAAAAGGATGCATAGGACTTTTTAATTAAATCAGATTTAGATGCTTTTTAATTAAATCAGATTTGGTGTAGTTGAAAGATAATTTGATTGTAATATGATTTAATGAGGATTTAATTCTGATTGGTCAGCTGTTTTAATTAGGTGGTACTTTAGTCAGTCAGGCACAATCAAATTTTAATTGGGTTTGTGATTAGTAATTATGATAGATTGACATGAGATCATTGTAATTGGGTGAATGATATTATTTTAAGGCATATATGCATTAATTGTAATTTGATTGGCGTGGTTGCATAATTCTTAATGTCTTAGTATTTCATTTGAGTGTTAAAAGACAATTAAAAGTTACAGGGAAGATGTTTGACTTAAAGAAATTCATATATGCTTTAATTGTTGATTGGTTGTTATAATTTTAATCCCATTAGAGTACGTATACAGATGAAAAGAGAATACCAATTAAGGGAATCAAAACCATATCACCAAATTCAAAATGGAGTTCCTGATAAGAAAAAAAATATCAAAATGGAGTGAAAATAAAATGAAAAGTGAAGCTTAAATGTGGTAATTGAGTCAATCATTAAATAATTGTCACCACTTTATCTCAGCCAAAATTATTGTTTTAGAACGGTTTAAAAAAATGATGAGATAATTGTAATTGGATTGGTGTTGGTGATATGATTTAAGACTTATATGCATTAATTGTAATTGGCTTGGCTGTTTAATTCTGCGTGTATAAAAAAAAGTTACTTCATATCAACTGTTTAATTCTGATTGTGCCGAGATTTAATGAGGATTTAATTCTGATTGGCAAGCTGTTTTAATTAGGTGTTACTTAAGTCAATTCGGCACAATCAAATTTCAATTGGGTTTGTGATTATTGATTAAGATAGATTGACATGAGATCATTGTAATTGGATGGGTGATATTATTTTAAGGCATATAGGCGTGGGTGATGAATTCTGAGTGTCGTAGTCTTTCATTACAGTGTTAAAAGACCATTAAAAGTTATAGGGAAGATGGTTGACATAAAGAAATGCAAATATGCATTAATTGTTAATTAATTGTTATAATTTTAATCCCATTAGAGTATGTATACAGATGAAATGAGAATACAAATTAAGGGAATTCAAATCATATCATCAAATTTCGAGATGGTGTGAAATTAAAATGTAATGATAATCATATGAGCTAATCTTTATCTCAAGCCAAAATATGGTGCTTGTTAGAAGTTAGAACGTTCTTCAAAAACTATGCAGAAGGCTTAATGGTCGGAAAGCAAAATTGTGTAACCACATGTTAACTGAATGGTGCTTAATGGTTAGAATTTATTATGAATACCGGAAAATAAGTACATCAATTAATCAAAAAAACACCACAAAATTAGTGGATTTTTGCTGCAACACTTTCACATTTCTGATAAAGTATAAACTCCACCAAGATCCTTCACAAACCACCTCAACTCCATATCCAAACGGCATCTAGTGCATTTTGAAGGGATTTTGTCAGGTCCCGAGTGAGAATAACAATCACTGAAATGCTTCACCCTAAACAACCCACCTTCAGGCAACCTCATTGGTGACCACGATGTTAGTGACCTCCACATCATCGAAAATCATAACGGCTATATGGTATTTTTTTAACTGAAGCAAAGTTGTGTTGTTGTAGACATGGATTTTAATCCTATTTATAAGGGTGAATTAGGCATATATGCCTCCTCTAGTTAATGGTAGAGGATGATCAAATTATGATTTCATTTGATTAAGATTAAATGCTGATTTGAACTGATTATATGCTTGCTGATTTGGACAAAGAGATGATGAAATATTTTCGGTAATTGATTGTATGAGATGCCATAATCAGGTTCAACTATTTTTTTGTTTGATTCTTTTTGTAATTTCATTTGATTAAGATTAAATGCTGATTTGAACTGATTATATGCTTGCTGATTTGGATAGAGAGATGATGAGTTATTTTCGGTAATTGATTTTATGAGATGCCATAATCAGGTTCAACTATTTTTTTGTTTGATTTTTTTTGTAAACCCCATTCAAAACTTGTTTCAGGCATAGCGTCTATATGCATCCTTAGTCAATGGTAAAGGAGGATCAATTTGTGATTTCTTTTGATTAGGATTAAATGGTGATTTGAACTGATTATATGCTTGCTGATTTGGATAGAGAGATGTTGAGTTATTTTCGGTAATTGATTGTATGAGATGCCATAATCAGGTTCAACTTTTTTTTGTTTGATTTTTTTTGTAAACCCCATTCAGAATTTTTTTTTGTAGTGTGAACACTCCAGTTGTTGAAACCCACATTTTAAGGGGTATATTGATATAAAATTTGAATCCCTAAAATTCTTACCTTTCTGTCTTATTTTAAAAATACCTATAATTTCTCACACATACATACTTCAAAATCTCTTCCTTTTGGTTTCCTTAATCAACAACATCTTCCATTTTCTAACCTTAATATTACCAAAATCTAAAACTTAACAAACTAAAATAGCAAGTTCAGATTCGGAAACGCAAAGAACAACAGGGAAATAAAATTCTCATGACCACAATAAGAACAAAACAAAGAAGATGACGAAAATCACAAATAATTTCAGCCAACTCATAAGGTTTTCTCACATGTAACAATCAACCCAAATTCCAATCTCTTACAATTGTATCTAATTCGCCCTATTCTCATATCAACTTTATCATTGTTTTATGCTTATCACTTTCATTGTGATCACTATAAATTAATTCTACATCTCACAAAATTTTCTTATCAATAACAATACTTCCAATAAAAAAAATCAATATTACTAAATATGAAACCACTAGCTAAATCCAACTTTATATGTTAAGCAACAATATACTTTATATCAATTAACAAATATAATTAATAAGAGGAGCACAGGATATATTTAAATTGTCATGACCTCCAAAAGTTCAAAACATTTTTTTTAAAAAAAAAATACTTTTCAAAATCATAAGACAAACGGCCTCAGAATCGTATTGCTCTGATACCAAATGTAACATCCCAGCGCCTCGCTCTCGAAATTGTCCGCTTTGGGGAATTCTCACCCCTCACGGTTTTAAAACGCGTCGAGAGGGGGAGGTATCCAGGCCTATATATAGCACCTTTCATTCTCCTCCCCAGCCGATGTGGGACTTTACAGTCAACAGATCTAGAAGGTGGTAATCCCACTACTGCCTCCTTCACCTCAGGAAATTCTTTCAAAAGTTGTTGCACATCGCTTTCCAACTCCACATAAGATACCTCAGACATTTTCAATTCTGCTAATTCAACCCAATATGCTTCTTCCTTCCCTTGAACTGCCCTTTTTAGAGCTTTACAACTCATTTGAGACCTTTGCAACTCAGGATCTCCTCTCAAACAGACCCACTCACCACCTATATCAACCTTCAAAGTTGATTTCTTCCAACTAATCATCACTTCATCAAAAATCTCCAACCAATCAGCTCCTAGAATCACATCAGATCCTCCCAAATGAAAAGGATAAAATGAGTGTACAATTTCTAAACCCTGTACCAGCAAGGATACACCACGGCATACCCCTTTTCCCTTCACATTTCTTGCATCTCCCACCTGGACGTGAACATCACCCTGTTATCCACTGGAAGCAGCAAAGACTCCACTAATTCTTGGTGAATAAAGCTATGAGTAGCTCCACAATCTATCAAAATCACCACAGGCATTCCCTTACAAGTTCCCTTCAATTTAATAGTCTTTCCCCCTGTAAATCCTGATAAAGCATTCAAGGACAAAGTCATCAATTCACTTCCCTTGTCCTCATTTTTGCCACAATCATTCTGCTCTTCCTCTTGCTTATATGGCTGATTATTCTCCTCATTCTCTTCAGATAATATGAGCACTTGTAATTGCCTCTTCTTGCAACGGTGTCCTGGTTTGAATTTCTCATCGCACTTGAAGCATAAACCAAGCTCCCTGCGTCTTTCAATTTCAGCATCTGTGAACCTCCGTGGCACAACTCTATTAGAAAAAGTAATCGAACCACTAGATCCCTTATTCTCTTCCCCTGGCTTAACTTCCGTCAATATGTTCTGTGATGATGAACTAGGGTTTGTCACAGCCATAGAACTTCGAGACTCAGCGGATGTCCCAAATTTAATGGAATTTGTTCTATTGCTGAACCCATACCCCTCGGTCCAACTCTTCCCAAAGCCATTCCCTCGAGGCATCTTACCCTGAGCCTTCACACTATCCCTCTCTTCAATTCTCACTGCCATATCCATTATCTCCGCCAATCCTTTCAACTTTATAAGTCTCAAATCCGCCTTAATACTCAAATTTAACCTATTCATGAAGGCAGCCTTCATCATTTCTTCTTCACAAGAGTCTAAAGTCGCTGATAACAGCTCAAAATTCTCAATATACTCTGTAACACCTCCAGTTTGCTTCAACGCCATCAACATCTCATAAGCGTACCACTCTGCGATGGATGAAAGCGCAACAAGAGCTCGTTCTTCAACTCCTTCCATGAGCGAATCGGAGATCGCATTTCGCGCCACTGGAACCAATTCAACGAGCGATCTCCGAAACAAAGAATTGCTGCATCCATAATCTCTTTCTTCGTCACGCGATTGATCTTAAAGTATCACTCAACCCTAAAAATCCATCCGATAGGGTCATCTCCAGAGAATAGCGGCATATCCAACTTCCTGAAGCTAGAAACATCACTATCGGCCTGATCGTCACGTTCCTCCTTCGTCTTTTCATGTTCCTCACGATCGTGGTGACTAAACGACTCGCCTTCATCTCGCGATTCCTCCGATTTCTTCTTATTTTTGAATTCAGACATGAATTCAGTAAGAATTGACTTCAATGTCACGAATTCGTTCTTCATCGTGTTCACATCCTCACCTAATTGCATAATATGCCGCTCAGCCGTGTTCAAATGAGAATCGCAACCATCTAATCTTGATTCCATCTTCTTGTTGTTAACCATTCCCTAGATCTTTGCTCTGATACCTTTGATGAAAACACAACAGTATTATTATGAATTCACTAGGTATTATTCCTCACAGAGATGATCCCTATGAAAGAAGTACAGAGAAAGTCAAAATACAAGTGCATTCGAGAGCACCACCCTCCCAATCTCTACTCAATACTCGCATGTCATGCTCTCTCCCTTTAGCCTTCTATTTATACTCTACTGCTATTCTAACTAACTCTGCCACATCAGCAAGTGACAACTATCATACATCTAAGCACTACTTAACAGACTTATACTATGAAATACCCATACTACCCCACACTTTCCCAACTAACCCCTGGACATTACTCAGCTTCTACATTACGCTTCTTCCTTCTAACATAGTAATTCCAGCGGCCTTATGCCCAACACAGTGCAAGTAGATTTTTTCCCCCTTTGTATGTGTTACTTTTCCTACAAGGACAAACAAATAGGGATGCCAGAGATGTCCTGGAAAAAACTACAATTGCCACAAATATCATAACTAAGGCTACAATTATTAATTCATTGCCTATTTTTAAATACCTAAGGCCATGAAGTTTGATACACACACACACACTTATACAGTCACACATTAAGAGCAGAATATTAGAGCAAAAATTGACTCAAAACTAATTGTAGAAATTGAGGAGATAAATTCCAAAATTTTCTAAATTAACAGAATCACTTGCTTTATTATAGGCTAGAAAAACCAAGGGCATCAATCATATATGAAATCACAATAGACATTACAAGAGTTTGTTTCTTTCTATAATCGGTACCCAAGCCATCAGTATCACTATCGAAAATAAATATCCACAGGATAAATTAAGGATAATTTGGTAGACTTTCCTATCAAATAAAATATGGTGGACTTAAGATAAGTACTCTTGTATGATTGCCATATGCGGTTGTAATACTTGCTCATTTGCTCCTCTGCCATCCAATCACTTGGAGATCCGAATCTATTTGTTCTCATCATCAACAAGATGATAATAGTGGTCCTGCTCTAAGAAATGTTTGTATTGTTGTACTACCTCCATTCCTTAATTCAATTATTAAGATCCAACTTAATAATAGTATGTTACATGAACTCTCTAAATACTTATGTGTATTATGTAACTATATATTTATAAGTCTAACAAATAAGTTTGAAGAAAAATGATAATCACAAATACTTTGAATAATTTATTTAGTTTAATTTTCTCATTCTTGCCAAATTAGTCAAATAGAATTGTTATGTTAAGCTTCACTACAGGAGCTGTGATATGGAACGTTCCAAGCACCACTTGTAAACATGATTTAGTACACTTTGAAGCATTCAACTATAACCACATGTTTGCATCGGATATTTGTGCTTATAATGAATACAAATACAACAAACAACTAACTGTAACGTTTATATACCATCACCACCTTCAAATATTATTACACTGATTAGCAGAGAAACTAACACAAATGGCTGAAAAAATACTCAAAGACAAGAGATGGTCACTGAGTGGCATGACTGCTCTTGTCACTGGAGCAACCCGAGGCATCGGGTTAGTTATTAGTTACTTCTAGCTATTTGCTTCAAGCTTATTTTTTGATTAATTTTGTTTAATACTCATGTTTATTGAGGTGAAAATAGGCATGCCATAGTTGAAGAATTGGCAGGATTGGGAGCAACTGTGCATATATGTTCACGTAAGCAAGAAGGCATTGACATGTGTTTGAAAGAGTGGACAAGCAAAGGATTTAGGGTCACTGGATCAGTCTGTGATGTAAGCTCTAGCGACCAACGTAAAAGTTTAATGGAAACTGTTGAATCCATTTTTCATGGAAAGCTCAACATCCTTGTAAGTTATATATTTCTTAAAATCATGTTCTCTTCTATGCATATCACAAAAAGATGTATTCAGTTATTTTCAAATGTGGAGAACTGACATAACTCTGTACTAGTTATCCTAATCCTGCAGACATCATCTTGTGTGAGTGGATTTCATTTGGTAATTTTGTTTTAGATAAACAATGCTGGGACAATTGATGTTAAGCAAAGCCTGGATCACACAGTTGAAGATATATCAACTATCATGAGCACCAATTTTGAGGCCACTTACCATTTGAGCCAACTAGCATACCCTCTTCTAAAAGCATCAGGACATGGTGCTATTGTAAATATCTCCTCCATATCCTCTACCAAAGTGCTTCTTGGTGTTTCAGCCTATGCAGCTTCTAAAGGTTAAATTATCTTCTTTCTTTCTCATCAATCATCAGCTTCATCTCTGAGTGATAATCTAATTAGCTGGTTAATCATAACTTGATTGATATGATATCTGAAAATTTAATTTGATATAGGAGCCATTAATCAAGTCACCAAGTACATGGCAAAGGAATGGGCAAAGGACAATATTCGTGTCAATGCAATAGCTGCTGGATTTGTGATGACTGTAATGTTAGAGACGAGCCTGGTACATTTATTAGCATATCACTTTGCAACACTTATGTTTAGTATTCTGGTTCATTGATTGAGAGTATTCATATAATGAGCTTGAAACCACATGACCTGTCCTTTTATAAACTATAACCACTTTACAGAATGTCACTTTTCTGAATAGCTTTTGAGAATAGCTTATGGGAAAATAGCTTTTTGAGAATAGCTTTTGAATAGGATAATTTTTCTAAAATATAGCTTTGGATGAAATGAGAGTGTTTGAATGAAACTTTTTGAGCATAGCTTTTAAGAATAACTTTTGAGTAGAATAGTTTTTTGAAAAATAGTTTTGATGAAAAGTGTTTTCCCTAAATGAGAGATCGTAGCTTTCAGCTGGAAATGAAGAAAAATGTAGTTTTCTCTCAAAAATAATTTTTGGAATCTCAACCTAACTTTTCTTCTCAAAATAGCTTATCCAAAAAAATTGAGTGTTTGGGTGTCTTTGTGTGAAACCTAAGTTTGGGAGCCAGAATAAATTTTAGAAATGTATCCAAACAGGCCACATGATCCCATCGAGTTTTCTCCTTCATTATATTTGGCTTGGAGAGAAATATGTCAGAGGATTTGACCTCCAAGGCATTAGATTTATGGGTCTTTCACTTTATAAATTTAAACTGCTCCTTTACTCGATACTTAGTATAGCTTATGATGCATGCTTTAACTTGTTTCCTTAGGAAAAATCTCAATTGGGAGAGAATGCAGTGAATATTTTCGAGTCTCAAGTTCCTGCTGGTAGAATAGGAGAGCCTAAAGATATCTCAGGAATGGCTGTTTTTCTTTGCCTTCCTGTTGCCTCATATATCACTGGACAAGTTATGTGTGTAGATGGAGGTTGCACTCTTTAAGTAGTTTATCCTCATTTGTATTTTCTTCATATAGAGAAGCTGGCCTTGCTGAGTCAAGTTCATATATAATCATTGGAGTGATTATTTTATATGTTGTTGACAAGATGTTCAGTTTATAGTTCTTCAGGAATGATTCAAGTTTTCTGACCTCTACTTTACTTGATGGGAATGCATAGCTCCAACATTCAATTTATAAATCTTTATAAAAGATTATAAACAACTTCAACCAATTCAAAATATGATGCTAGCAATTACTTGACTTTATTATAAAATGGAAAATAATTTGATCCAATGAATTTTACCACTGCAAGCAAAAATAAGCTTCAAATAAAAAAATGTAGTCACCGTGTTACTACTTATAATTTTATATGTAACCTATTACTTGGTTTATACTTTCATCCTGTATATCTTTGTTCACAGTACCCCTCTCCACTGGATCCTACTTTAGTGGCCTCTTCTGTTTGGTTCTTGGCTAATACAAACTCTCAGATTCCAGCTGATTGGCATTCTGAATTAGAGTTCTAAGTAAAAAGATAAAATAAAGGAAGTACTTTGATTTTTTTTGTATACCTTCATGTTCTCTTTGGAATCTATTTGTTGCTCTAATTGAAGCTGACATCACAAATAACATTACATTCAAGAGTCTAGTTTCATCTCTGGACTGTGGTCCTGATATCTTCCATTGTGTTGATAACTTCCAAATACAAGTTAAATGATTCAAAAGCAAGCATTCAATCATCACCACACGTTTACAACTACCATATACCATACTTGATATTTTGTAAACAAGTGGGCGTGTTAATTTCCTCTTTCAACATCAAAACTTTTCAAAGCAGGTGCTAGTTGTTTTCTTCTGCTATGTACAAAACCTCTAAGGATTCCACTGATTGGCAACAAGAAAAATGTGCGGGCCAAAGTTGAACTGCTAAGACAATATAACGTCACAGACAATATTGTGATTCTATCTCATAGAAAATTGTGTTAAATCGCTCTTAAGCTTCACTATGTCAACACATCTGACTTGTCCACATGGTTTATATCATTCGCAAGCATTCAGTTACATCCACATATATACACATAAAAATAAATACAAACGATTCAGACGCTTCACCGATGCTTCCTGTCTTCTTTATATATATCACTTACTCTAAGTTATATTACATTCCAACTAGTTACAAGAGAAATAAACCGAAATGGCCAAAGCAATACTCAAAGACAAGAGATGGTCACTGAGTGGCATGACTGCTCTTGTCACCGGAGCAACCCGAGGCATAGGGTCAGTTATTCGTTACTATTACTTCTATTTGTTTCAAACTTCTTTTCTATTTGATTTGTTCTAAGACTACTGGCTCATGTTCATTGAGTGTAATATAGGCATGCTATAGTTGAAGAGTTGGCAGAATTTGGTGCAGCTGTGCATATATATTCACGCAAACAAGAAGACATTGATATGTGTTTGAAAGAGTGGACAAGCAAAGGATTTAGTGTCACTGGATCAGTCTGTGATGTAAGCTTTCGCGAGCAACGTCAAAGTTTAATTGAAACTGTTCATGCCGTTTTTCATGGAAAGCTCAACATCCTTGTAAGTTATATAATTTGAAATCATAGATTCTTCTATATATGCATAGCTCAAAAAAGCATCTTATGTGATTTTTGTATTTGGGAAGTTGACTCAGTTTGTTATAGTTATCCATATCCTTTATACATTAAGATGTTTCTTTTCTGAATAAAATATTTTTCTGTAGATTTCTTATGGTAATTTTCTTTTAGATAAACAATGCCGGGACAGGTAATGTTAAGGAAAGCCTGGATCACACAGCTGAAGATATATCAAATGTGATGAGTACCAATTTTGAGGCTACTTACCATTTAAGCCAACTAGCACACCCTCTACTTAAGGCGTCGGGTCATGGTGCTGCTGTGAATATCTCTACAATTGGAAGTATCAAAGTGCTCAAAGGTCTTTCAGCCTATGCAGCTTCTAAAGGTAAATATATCTTTTCTTCTTCTCATAAACCATATGCTTATCCTTTGAGTGTTAATCTAATTACCTGATTACTTTGGATAACATGATCGATGCCAAATCTGTTAATATAACTTGATGCAGGAGCCATTAACCAAATCACCAAGTACATGGCAATGGAATGGGCCAAGGATAACATTCGTGTCAATGCAATAGCATCTGGAGGTGTGACTACCATATTGTTAGAGTTTTACCTGGTATAACAATAAGCATATCACTTTCCTGCACAGAAGTATCAGTATTCTCATGTTTTGGAGATTCTTTTGGGCATTCTGTTTCATTTGGTTTTGATATGATGCATATAAATGAGTTTGTAACCGTACAAAACTTCCATTCATAGACTATAAACACTTTTAAAGGATACCATTATCCTGCACTTTGAGTTTATATGATTAATCTAGTATACGGGGATATAACAGTATATTCTAATATTATTGTCCTGTTGAGGCTCGATAAAATCACATGTCAAGGAAATCCTATTGAGAGTAAACAAGTAAGCATGTGTGAAGTCAAGTCCAAGGCATTAGATTCATGTGTCTCTGTCTTTATAATTTTTTAAAGCCCATCTAATACATGTTAAATTGTGTTTAACATGATGCCTGTTTTCTCAGGAAAAGTCAATGGGAGAGAATGCAGCAGAAAAGTTTGCCTCTCAAATTCCTACAGGTAGAATAGGAGAGCCTAAAGAGATCTCAGGAATTGCTGCTTTTCTTTGTCTTCATGCTGCCTCATATATCATTGGACAAGTTATGTCTGTAGATGGAGGTTCATATATAGAAGCTGGCCTTGCTGAGTCAAGTTCATATATAATCATTGTATAGATTCTTTTATATGCTGTTGACAGAATTTTAGTTTGTACTTCAAGAATGATTTAAGTATACTGACCTCTTCTTTACTTGATGGGTATGCATAGCTCAAAGATTCAATTTATAAAATCTTTCTTATAGATTATATAAACAACTTCACCCAATTCAAAATATGATGCTAGTAAAGACTTGACTTTATCATCAAGTGGCAAATATATAATTTATTCCAGTAAATTTTACCATTACAAGCAAAAATCAGATTGAAATACAAAATATAGTCACCTTGTTACCACTTATAATTTTATAGGTAACCGATCAATTGGTTTATACTTTCTGCCTGTATATCTTTGTTCACAGTACTCCTCACCACTGGATTCTAATACAAACTCTCAGATTCCAGCTGATTGGCATTCTGAATTAGAGTTCTAAATAAAACTATACAATAAAGGAAGTACTTTGATTTTTTTATGCCTTCATGTTCTCTTTGGAATCTATTTGTTTCTCTAATTGAAACTGACATCACAAATAACATTACATACAAGAGTCTAGTTTATCTCTAGACTGTGGTCCTAATATCTTCCCTTGTGTTGATAACTTCCAAATACAAGTTAAATGATTCACAAGCAAGCATTCAGTCATCACCACACGTTCACAACTACCATATACCATACTTGATATTTTGTAAACAAGTGGGCGTGTTAAGTTTCTCTTTCAACATCAAAACCTCTCAAAGCATGTGCTAGTTGTTTTCTTCTGCTGTGTACAAAACGTCAAGAGATTCCACTTATTGGCAACAAGAAAAATGTGCAGGAGCAAAGTTGAACTGAAAAGACAATATAACGTCACAGTGAAGATATGCCTGATTTTGTTACAGGAGAAAACCGAGGCATTGGGTTAGTTATTACTCTTCCTTTCCTTAATAAAAAAATATTTTATTAATTTAATTATATTAAGAAAATTAGTTAACATAATTGATTGTTACATATACAATATTAATCATAAATATAATACCTACTTGACTCTTTTTATAAAGATTAAGGAAGGGAAATGAACTATACTAAATTATAGTGTATTTTGTGTATTAATATATTATGTTAGCTGATAAGTCAAATAAATTACATTTAAAGGAGCTACAATAACCTCCCTTAATTTACATTTTCATAAACATTAGTTTAGCCTTTTGGTGATTACTACTGCATTGTACAAGGTTTTAGTAGTTCTGACGATGAAAATTACATAGGATATAAGTTTTGTCAACAATTTTCACTAGTTTTTTTATCTTTTTCAGAAGCATAGTGTATCATCAGAACTGAAGTCCCTAGAGGCATATGCATTTAACAGCTCAGGGTCATGTCAAATATATTTGCTCTCTTTGTCTTTTCCATTTGTTGATTTTGCTGTAAATAAAATCGATCATATGATTTAGAGATGAAATTGATCTTCTAACAGAATAATGCAAGAGGGGAACATGAAACAAGTGCAGCAAGTGGTATATAGAGTTAAATACCAATAGGACGCATGGGAGAGCCTTTCTGCTCATGGAGGTTACACTGTTTGAATTGTTTTGCTGATTCTATAGGCAATTAAAGTACTCTAAAAAGTTGTCTTTTATGTACAAGGTAAAAATTTGTATTCATTCTATTATTACAGTTTATAAATATATCCGTGTGAATTTTACTAAGAGGATCATTTTAATGGATTTATTGCCTATTACTTTCTTGAAAAGAATATAATTTATAGAAGGCAATGTTTTGATAAAAAAAATTAGGCATAAGCTCACTCAATTAATGGAAGATGCAAAATTTCAAAATGATACTGCACTTCACTTCAGCGAGAAAAAGCTAAAACAAAAAGGGGATAATAAATTATATCTCATGTATGGGAAATAACAGGTATTATATTATAATAGGTATTAAAATAGAGTCCTTTGTGACCTGAAAAAATATATATTCCTTTGGTCCTATTTATAAGTCACTAATATTATATTTCATACAATAGAGGAAAACCAAAGGAAAAAAATACAAAGGAAAACCTTAAATCTCAAACTTTTCATCGAAATCCTACAAATTTCCTATTTTATCAATATTTACTATCAAATGCATAACATGCAAATAAAGTCAACATACAATAAATAAAAATTTAAACTTGCACAATCAAATGGAAGTAATTTTTGAAGATTTAAAATATTGATGTTGTTGGACTTTATATAATTTTTAATATAATAATAATAGTTAAATAATCAAGATAATATTTAGATAGAAGACAAAAAAACATAAATAATAAAATTAATGAACATAAAAGCATTAAAATCCCACTCTTTTTAAAAGAGTTTTTTTTGGATTGATTTTAAAAGAGTTTTTATAGCAGAGCTCACACTTATTTGTTAGCGTTTTGGTATCAAAGCCTACTCTTATTTTTTTAATAGTTAGCGTTTTGGTATCAAAACTTAATAAAAATTGTAAAATGTAGAAGAAAAAAGATTTTAAAATTATGTTTAACTCAAAATATAAGCATTATCACTACACTAACCACCAATTGCAATAACACTTACCCTGTCAACAATTTTCTCCATCTCCTTCTTTGCCACAATCTGACACATGAAAGACAATAACTTTTGAGAATAAACTTCACTAGCAGTTTTGATTGATGGATCATTGAACCTATTTTGTAATATCTGAGCGTCCTCTCCCCTTATGGGGTTGACATTCTTCAAACTCCTTTTCCCATATTTCATCACCAATCTTTCTAAAATCTGAACTCTTTCCATCAAGATGTTGATGGAAGTCAAATCCGTTCCCACAACACCACCAGACAATCCAAGAGATGATAGTTGTGAAGATTTGCCTGCGGCCTCTAAAATGTTGTCTTTATGTACCAAGGTAAAAACTTATTGCATTCGTTCTATTATTATTATGGTTTATAAAAATATCCGTGTGAACTTTACATAGAGGATTATTTTAATGGATTTATTGCTTTATTTTTTTAAAAAAAGTATTGCTATTTCTGATAAAAAAAGGAATATAAAAAACATATTGAAATAAATGTGGAGACTTTCTCGAAAAGCATATAATTTATAGAAGTTGGTGTTTTGATGAAAATATTAGGTGTAAACTCATTCAATTAGTGGAAGATGCAAAATGTCAAAATGGTACTGGTTTCAAAAAAAAAAGACAGAAACAATAGAGTATAATTTATAAATCGCTTAAAAAATGAAGTTAACATATAATAAATAAAAGTCACATTTGTACATTTGAATGGAGGTGAGTTATATATAGAACCAACAAAAACCATCTCTCTTTATCTTATAAATAAATAGAACCAAAGGAGTATTATTTTAAGAGTAGGCCACACATAAACAAATAAAAAACTCGCTCGTCCCTCCTCCCAAACCCACCTCTACCTCTCCCCTCTAGCTCTCTCTTCCCTATATTTCCTTCCTCCCCTCTCCCATTCCACCCTCAATCGTCCCTCTCTGCAACCCTTGGCCACCTCCGCCTTCCTTCCATCACAAATCTCCACTAGAGAGAATAAAATAATGCAAGGATTACATAAATAGCGACTTTAATTATTACCATATATATTCATGTAATCCTTGCATTATTTTATTCTCTCTAGTGAGTGGCAGTATAACAGAGGAAATGACTAAGGGGTTGAAGGGAGGGAGGCCTGAGGATGCGGTGGGAGAGGAGTAAACATGTTAGGATGACGACCATTCGGAAACATGAGAATCAGTGATTAAGATGACGACAATATGATGAAAAATGCCCTAATACAAGGATAGATTTTAGGAGAAAATTATTGAAAAACGAAAGTCCTCAATGAATGGTATCTCGACTATTGCATTGCATTGATAGAGAGAGTGGTGCATTCTAGATAGTACACGTATACCCTATGAGCTATATACAGCTATTCAGTTTGTTACAATCTATTATCATATGCTATTACAATAATACCCTTATGTGACTATCATTATTTCTAATGAGGGGAGGAAGGAGGCATGGGAAAGAGAGAGCCAAAAGAGAGAGGGAGAGGTAAATTTAGGGATCGAAGGTGAGATGAATTTTTTTTTAGTTTATGGAGGGGCCACTCCTTATATACTACTCTCTCCGGTCCCTAATATAAGAACCCAAAATTTGAGTGGTTTTAGTCTCTAATATAAGAGTTCATCCCACATTCTCTCCATTTAATGCATTTTTCCCTATTTTACCCCTAACTCTTTTTCATATTTATTAATGCTTATGTATTTCTCTATATTAAAAGTATCATAATAAATATGGGTAATATTAGAAAATAAGTATTAACTCTAGACACACAACTAACATTCACATGTTTTCTTAAGAAGCATTTTTTTGGCAGCTGACTCTTATATTAGGGATCGGAGGGAGTATTTCCCAGATCATGGAGACAAGAACTCTACTATAATTACACCTGTTTCATGGGACCTAATCTTAATTATGTCTTTACATGGGACCAACAGTTAAAAAAACTTGTACCGGCCTACATTGTGTAACAATGCGTTTAGTTGCCAAAATATTATTACAAATAAAAACTATGTAAAATCCTAAACTTTGGGCTCAATTTATTCTTGTCGATTTGAGTTAGTTTGAACGAAACATCTTTCTGTAAGTTTGGGCCTACATTTTTACTGGCTTACATTGGTCCATAGAATGTGACCTATTTTACCAACAAGTCAAGCAGATTGGTGTCACGATTGCTCTTGTAAACTTTTAAAACATTGTAGATAAGTATCTTCTTTAAGTTTTTTTTTTAAAAAAATATATTATCATAATAGAGGTTTGAATGGGATGTCTATTCTTATATTTAGGCCTTTTTTAAACAAGGTAATATTTGAACCAAGTTTATTCACTTTGTGGTCAAGTTAATACTCCTACTGTCCTACATTGTCAGACTCTGTCCTACATTGTCAGACTAAACACCTTTGTATGTAAGTTTTATTTGGAACACATTTTAAGTCATTTTAACAACGCATTATACAAAATTGAATATTAGGGTAATTTAGCATAACAAGCATTTGATAGGTTGGGGAGGCTAAGGACATCGCAACATAAATCTGGCCATGCATCAATTAGTATTAGTATTAGTAATTAATTAATTATGAGTAAGGGCATTGGTAGTAGTAGAACATCAAGTTTAATACTCCCTCCGATCCTAAATATAAGACCTAATTGACTTTTTTTGAAAAATCCTAAAAAAAAGCAAAATAAGTTAATTATAAATTGATTTACCTAATTTTTTCCTTTAAACTAGTTTATTTTACTTATAAACTAATGTATAATCTAAAAATATATCAAATGTGTCATGATTTAATGGACTATTTTGCAACCTTAACTTCTCCAAAAAATAGTTATCTAGGTCTTAAATTTAGGAGGTAGTATTACAATATCCCAATCTTGTCGACATTTATTTCACACACAGCCTAATTTAGAGAGCCAGCCGCAACACCCCCATGTTATTTTGTTGTTATAACCATCCCACTTTAATATCACAGATATCTTAGTGTTGATCGAAAATAACTTTAACTGTGGAAACGAAAAAAATATACGTAATTGGGTGGAACAAGAAAATGTTTTTTTTTAACAAGTTAACAAATACGATTTCTGTACATCAAAAATAAAAAAAATGAATAATACTGGAATAAAAATAAATAAACAAATAAAGACTTGAAGAGAAAAAAGGACAACTTTTTGTTCACAGGTTCATTTTCTGTGTCAACTTTAAGAACTTCTGGCACATTCCAAATCGACCATGCTCAACTTGTAAACATTGTCTAAGCCAATTAAAAAAACAATTAAAGACACTAATGATTGTCTTAACCAGAAATAAATCATTAAATTAGTATTATCCTCATAAGTGCATGGTCCACGTGTCAAACAACCAAAGCACCTAGAATTCCACGAAATGTCCCTCATCTTCCAGAAGCTTCCCGCCAGCTCATGACTTCAAATTAATAATCTCCAAATGCGGCCCAGATCACTCCACGTGTCCCCTTCACCATGTCAGCATCCTACGTGGCAGTACTATATCCCTGTAATTGATACGCCTCAACTATCTCCTTTTCTTTCTTTTCAAAGTCTCAAATTTTCTCATTTCTTCATTGAAAGTTTCAATTTTTTTTTGTGGGGTTCATTTTTTTTGTCACTATGAATGGGAATGAAGAAGAGAAAATGGAGAAGCTTGAAGAGAAAGTAGTGTACATGTGGGGTTACCTTCCCGGAGCTTCGCCGGAAAAAGCTCCGATGATGTCTCCGGTGCCGGTGAGATTATCAGATCCAGTTTTAGCTGAAGATTCATGGAAGGATGTGTGTGGAGGTGGATGTGGATTTGCCATGGCAATCTCAGGTTCACTCTGAATATTTTCTATTCTGTTCTTTTTTTTTTTTACTTTCTCTTCTGGAAACTAAGTTTTCTGATGGAATAGTTGTTTATTAAGTATAAAGTTTAAATGTTTATTGAACAAATAGATCTTTCAACTGAGTACTGATTTGTATTGCTAAAATTTGAGTAGGTGGTTTCGTGTTTATGTGGTTTTGCAATGTAAAGTTGTGTAATTGTTGTAATATATATGAGACTTAGTTGACTTTTCTTGTTTTGAAGAAATTAAGAAAGCAAAATGGATTAGTTAACTACTATCTCCGGTCCTAAATACTCCCTCGTTCCTAAATATAAGAGCACTTTGACTTTTTTGGAGAATCCTAAGAAAGCAAAATGAACAATTTAATCATAACATATTTTAAATATTATTAGACCATATGTAAGTTCATAAGTCAAATAAACTAGTTTAGTGAAAAAATTTGGTAAAATCAATTTTTAATTACCATATTTTGCTTTCTTAGGATTCTCCAAAAAAGTCAAAGTGCTCTTATATTTAGGAACGGAGAGAGTATAAGATTTAGTTGACTTTTTTTAGAGAGATTAAGTTTGCGAAATAGGCTATTAAATAATACTCCTATATTGTTAGATTATCTATTAGTTTATAGGCAAGACAAATTAGTTTAAGGGAAAAATTAGGTAAATCAATTTATAATTGACTGATTTTACTTTTTTAGGATTTATGAGAAAGTCAATTAGGTCTTATATTTAGGACAAGAGGAACCATGATATATCAATTTTTTTTTTAAATTCCTATTAGTATATAGGTCAAATAAACTATTTCAAGGGAAAAAAATTAGTTGAATCAATTTACAAGTGACTTTGCTTTTTTAGGAGTTTCCAAAAAAGTCAATTAAATCTTATATTTAGGTGAGGAGGAAGTATTATCTTCACCTTTTTTTAATTTCATTTTTCCAAATTTTTTGCTGAAATTTGAGTAGGGGCTTGGTTTTGCAAACCAAAGTTTTTCCTCCTTTTATGTTTATCTTTTTTTATTTGGTGTTGCTAGAGGATTCTGATTTTTGTGGTGTGGATTTCAGAGAAGGGGAAGCTAATTACGTGGGGCTCAACTGATGATGAGAGCCAAAGCTATTTGACATCTGGAAAACATGGGGTAATGCAGTATTCTTCTAATGTTGAAATTGGATTTTGCAGTGAATATTGTTGAATTGAATTTGCCACTTCTTCTCCATGTGTGCATTGAAGGAGACTCCAGAGGCTTATCCAGTCCCCTCTGAAGCTAAAGTAGTCAAGGCTGCTGCTGGCTGGGCCCATTGTGTCTCAGTCACTGGTAATGCATCTGTATATCACAGTATTTTTTTTTTTTTTGTATAAACCAATATAAAGTAAACTAGCAATGAAATTTCCTTGGGGGAATATTACTGTGTTGATGTTGGATTTAATAGCTACGGATATTGTGATTGAAGGAGTTTGCACTTTGCATACTTTCAAGAGGACTTGGAACATTTTCTACTCTCAGCCAACTTTTTATTGTTTCTTGAATTTTTCTTTTGACAAATATGTTTTGAATTCAAATTTTCTTTCCCTGGTTGTGTGGTTTTGGTTAGTTCTTTTTTTCTTTCTTTAGATTGTCAGCTCATATAAGGTCTACATTCTATGTAGAATCTGGACTTTTGTCCTCCATTTTGAAAGGCCGACTTGATTCAGCGGTAAGTTCGCTTATTGTAGTGTCATGAGTTCAAATCAGCCTCTTTAAATAAAATGTACCGTAAGACTTCCTAGTGTACTCTTTTCCTATCATTCCTACTATGTGGAGACTCGAACTAGGTTAGCACTTTGAGTTTGGATTTCTATGTCTGTGCATTGCCTTGAAGTGTCACAACTGACATGCTCCTTTGCCTTTGTATTTGTGAGACATTTTGTTTAAACACATAATGGCATATGTCCTTTTTATGTGTAGTGCGTACATAATGCCCTTATCTGCAGATCTTGCTGTTCTTTTCGTTTATTCTTTTTTTAAAAAAAAATGTTAATGAGGCAAGTTGACCTTTGAATTTTTACATCATGTCATTGAATATCGGCCTAAAAGTTTTTGTTAAGCAATCCATTTAGAGTTTAACTTTGTTTTGTCTTATTTTTTGTAAGTTTGATGAACATCAACCAACATCATAAAGTAGAACAGAACTCTGTTGAATTCTGATTGTGTTTTAAAGAATGTGTGTGGATCACCGAATTTTAGACTTTTTACTCCCTGTTTTAACATGCCAAAAAAGAACATGGCCTAACTATGATTAAGAAGCCATGCAAGGACACATATATTGATCTTAAGACATGTCCAATTCTATGTATGAGTTCATCATGTTATGCAGATTGATTCTTTCTAAGGGTATTTCTACTATCTGTTTCATCCTGATAGCCTATCAATTTATGTGACCCATTTTTGAATAGAGAGTTTAAATTATGTTTTGATTCGAATGTACGAAAGACAGAACATACTTAAGCATGATTTATCATTGAAGCTTGTGTTCATTCAATGGTCATGCCCTTCCAGATTGTTTGACAATTTATGAAATTTATGCCTTTATATGTAGAAAAAGGTGAAGTGCATGCGTGGGGCTGGAAGGAATGTGTGCCTTCTGGAAAATTTGTAGGTGATTTCCTCATTGGTAGAAGCCTTCAAAAAGATGCTTCCGGGAAACAAAGCTCTTTGGTAACTGAACAAGGTGGCCAAACGTTGTTTCTACATGCAACAGAATAATTAACAAAACATAGATATTTCTCGACTTCATTTCAGGGAGCTAATGGACTTCAGACATTAAACAGGAAGCCCACAAGGGTCGAATACAAGTAGCGGGTCAGATTCACAGCATGAGAACAAGAAAGTTGGAGAGGAAATTGTAAAACGTAGGAAGATATCACCAGCCAGGCTAGAATCTGACAGTCCATCATCTGGAGATGAATTTTTTACTGTTTCTCCTTCACCTGTTACTTTTGGTCATGGGGTGAAAATTACCACTGTGGCAGCTGGCGGGAGGCATACGTTAGCACTGTCAGGTAGTTGCTTTTTGTCCATGCACGAATAGTTATGATCTTTTCATTGTAGTGGTATATTCATTGTGGTCAATGACTCACTGTGCATATTTTTTTATGTTCTATGAAATACTAGGGTGTGGAAGATTTTTATATAAAGCATGACACCTGATGCACCATGTTTTTACCAAAGTTTTCAGATGTGGGACAGGTCTGGGGTTGGGGCTATGGAGGCGAAGGACAGCTAGGTTTGGGTTCTCGAGTAAAAATGGTATCTTCTCCTCATCTCATACCTTGTATTGAGCCATCAACACCTCAGAAGGATAAGCCATCAGTAATTCATCAAGGAAGTACGGGTGCTACACCACAAGCTTCAAAAGGCCCTGGAACTTATGTGAAGGAAATTGCTTGTGGAGGTCGGCATAGTGCTGTAATAACAGGTCAGTATATATTAGATGCCTTCTTGTCCAGCATATGTGTGTTATCAGTGCTCAACAGTTATTTCTAAAATCAGTGCTATAGTTATTTGAATTTACTAGCTACAATGCCTTCAATAAAAACTTCTATCTAAATATGATTACTGATTTTTGTTTGAAAGTTTATGGGACAAGTAACCAATGTTTTATCCACATTTATGTTCCTGTAAGGATATTTATTAGCTGTTACCATGTGTATTGCTCAAGTAGCTTCATTCTTCCTCTTGCAGATGTGGGATCACTACTCACTTTTGGCTGGGGCCTATATGGACAGGTACTGCAATGGTTTTTAGAGTTTTACTATGTTCCTTGTGTTTTTTTGGGTATCTTTAGTTATTTGCCTGAGGATAAGTTGGCATGTGTAGGTGATATTATTGTCTGGGGAACAAACAACTATCATGAAGTGGCACAATGAGTAACATAAATGTAATGATTTTGACATATTTGAATGTAGTCAGCATGAATTAATTGTTATCGGAAAACTGGTATTGGTAAATGAAAGATAAGGTATTTGAAAATTAGAAATGGTTAACTATGTAATTGCACCTCAAAAAATTTTGATATAGGATTTTTTAAGCCATCTCTAATTTCTACTTATGATGCACTACGACCATGTTGAACTAAAGATATCTAATTCATTTCCTTTACTCTGAGCACACGACACAAAGATTGTAAATGTACATTACCACCCCTTCCTATCTCTCTCTTAAAAATGTCTTGATTTCAAATTTTTAGTTGTAGCCAGTAACCATTGCTATGAAATGAAAGGACTTGTCATTTGGTGGTACGCTTTGCTTTACATAATAATTAAGTGGCCTATATGAGATTCTCATATAAGTTTTTGCATTCACATTTTGTCCAGTGTGGACAAGGGAGCACTGCTGATCAGCTGAGACCAACTTGTGTGCCTTCTTTATTGGGAACTAGAGTGGAAAAAGCTGCTGCAGGACTATGGCACACACTGTGTGTGACAGGAGAGGGTCATCTTTATTCATTTGGTGGGAACCAGTTTGGCCAGTTGGGTACAGGATCCGAGCATCTTGAGGTACTGTCAAGGCTCAAAGATTCTGACTTTTAAACTTTTCTGTAATATAATATCAGTTAGGTCACACCTTACATCAAATTGCTCATTAATATGAAAAATTAAGTATGATCAGTGTTATAACTGAGGAAAAAATATGTTTTGAATTTTGATAGACAATGCGTTGGGACTTGGGTGAACAAAATCTTTATCAACAGCAGTAATCTAATGGGAATCAGTTTTTGTTACTAAGGACAATCTGGCATTGATTAATGAGAATAAATTTAAGACCGAACCTTCCAACCTAAATGTATCCAATAAACCCAAAACATTTGGTTAATGGCTAAAACGTTCGACTTTACAATCAATCAAATAAAAACTCGACAATAGATATATTTGGTGTTTTGACATACAGACTGATTTCTTTGTGGTTATTGAAAAAGAAATATAAGTGTCCATCTTTTAGCAATTAGCCTGAGAAGTGTATTGAGCTAGTTAGGAGATAACTCTTTAGCTTATGTTTATTTACACTAATTGTATCTGCTTCAGGCTTCACCTAAACTCTTGGATGTTTCTTGTTTGGAGAACAAGCACTCTAGTATAGTATCATGCGGGGCTCGTCACAGTGCGGTACTAACAGGTATGTGTTTAAAACTTTGCGCTGGAGGGAACGTTAGTGTGCCATATTGACTGAAACTATGAATTATTTGTTGTTGGGGGTGGGGGTAGGTTGGGAGAACTAAGTTACTTTTGGTGAAGAATTATTTGTTTACTAAAACATGATAAGTGAGTGTTACATACAGTACTACAACTTGATTTGATGAACTAAAGATAGTACACGGAGTATCAAATGAATTTTTGGCTGACGTTTGACATGACTTCCACAATATTCAAATAAATCCATGGCGGCTTATGTAATGCTTAATCACTCCTTTGGAATTGTTATATCTTTGATTAAAGCTGTTGTTGTGTAATCAGAATGAAAACGATTCTTGTGAATGAGAATTTTGGATTGTTATTTGGTAGAAAAACCATAAAAGATATGTGGATTGCATATCGGACATCAACTATATCTGAGAAATAATTGTTGCAAATAATTGAAAATAACTGTTTTAGCCGCAGCTGAAGCTCTTAAAATTGTCCCATTGAGTGGTTCTCAAAAGCATTACTTTTAGCTTTTGAAAATGTTTATGACTTATAGGAACAGGTTGTTAGATTTGCCACTTAAGTCACGTGAACTTGAAAAAATACCATTGTTTCTAAACTTTACGCTAATCATGCATTGGGCTATACTTGGAATATCCTTCATTCTTGAATTTAATTGCTCTTTAGCTGATTAATAACTCCTTAATACATCTTAATTCGTTCAGTTACATTCTTGATATTGCACCACTTATTCTTACAATGACTCTTTTGTTTGCATGTTGAAGATGATGGTCAGTTTTTTACTTGGGGACGGAACAAATATGGCCAGGTACTCATATATCTTGAATTAGCAGATAAATAGGAAAGGGGATAATTGGTGCTTTCTTTGGATTACGAGGGTCAAATTGTTTTTTAAGCATTTATTATCAACTTTCTTTTTGCCAATTGTTTTCTATCATCTTAATCACATAATGTGGTTAGAATGTTTTTTTAAAAAAACATCCAATCATATACTAATACGCATTTTCACTATCTTGAGAATGAAGAGAATTAATGATAAAGAAAAAGAAACTATAGAAATTTTAAATTAGAAATTTATCTACCCTTTTCATACTCCTCAATCTAAATGTACACTTAGGATATTTATGTTTAGGGAATATTTTAAAACATCCAATCATATATTGCATTACTGGTACATGTTTTAATTACATTGAGAATGAAGACTGCATAGAATATTCAAATTGAAAATTTCTCTTCCCATTTTTTGTTCTTCAGTTCAAGTACATCCTGAAATTTTCTCTCTTTTAATTACTGTCCTCTTGTGCACAGCTTGGTCTGGGAGATTCTGTAGACAGGAACATCCCCTGTCAAGTATCTATTGGTGATTGCAGACCAAGAAATGTAGCCTGCGGTTGGTGGCATACACTGCTGTTAGCTGATAAACCTGTTTGATTCCAAATTTGCAAGATAAAGCAACCAAGAGAAGAAAGTGGACCCTGCCCATTTTCCCGTTTTGGGCCTGGTATTTTTACATCTAAACATTCTACAAATCAATGTAGTCATTGTAAAGAGACTAATAATCTTACTAAGTGACCTCGAAGCAACATTTAATGAAGTGTGATCTTTTACACAACTCAACCAGTGACTTTCCACTAAAAAATCCAGATTAACAAAGATCTTAGAAGATACATGCATTTGTTAAAGTTACAAGAAATATCTTTCTAAGAAGAGGGCAATTGATTCAATTAAGTTTGAAAAATACAGTATAGGTAGCACAAAAATCTCAGTAATCATAGATAGGTGGTTAAGCTTCCAAAATACAGCATATAAATCCAACATGAGTGGCCATATAAGCTTTTCAGCAACTTCATCGTAGAAGTGCTTCCAATGTTTGGATCTTTTGAGACAAAATGTTGAAGCATGGACATATACCGGAAAGGTGCAACTGGCTTCCCCAATATGAACGTTTTACCACACTACACATAATGACACAAGAATCTTCAAATTTTATAAATTATGTTGAAGGACCGAAGTCCTTTTGTGGTTTAGAAATGAAAAATATATGAACTAAGTAGCTTGAAACTATTTTTTTCATTAAAAAATCGGAAGTAATATTATAAATTATAAATTAAATTCAATATTTTATTTTCATTTCCATTTCCAATTCTTCAATACATGATTTTTAACAAACATAATTGTAGACTATATAACTGCTATTTAGAACTTATAACTATTTTTTTAAAAAACAATAGAAGTGGCTTTATTTTTACATGAATTGGGCAATTTCAAATTTTTTTGGACCACAAGCTTGATATGAATAGTATGTAAGATTATCATAGAAGTTATTCAAACCAGGAGTTCTCTTTTATCCATAAAGTGTTGAGTGATATTAAACACAACGTTTTTTTCTAATAAATTGTCAAATTCTATCAGACCCAAATTCCAGTTACAATTGGCAACACCAACACGAAACATATAAGGTACGAATGTGCATCACTAGAATGACATATATTAAACAAAAATTTATATATGGTTCTAATTAATTGATATATGAGTTGGCAAAAAACAATTAATTGTTGTATGCATTGTTTGATCACGGTAATGTGGTACAAGAATTCATGAAATTGAGTATTGAATTTATTTGAGTTGAAGACGTTATTAATGAATTTATTAATTCAATCAAAAGCAACTCGATATCCTATTATCTCTCAAATAAAATTATATTAAAATATAGCTTGATTTTATGTAATTATCCCAGGGAAATAACTAAATTGTGAGATGTCTTATATCCCTAGATCATATCTTACCGTGGCAGGTTTTATATGTGTTTAGTCCATATATATAGCTATTGGGTTGATAAATGGAGCACTTACTGAATCTTCAATTTTCACCCCATAAATTGTACTAATATTGAACGTAGTTGCATATATTTTGTATGTTGTATGAATGTCTTTTTTAAAAAAACTATTATTAATTAACATTTGTGGAATTTATTTTATTCTCTTATTGTGGTTTTGGTTTGAAATTAAATTTGGAACTTTTTGTTATGATTTTGTGTGGTTTTATATCCGATGCCTTATATATTTATTGTTTTTTTTTTGTTGAAACAAATATGACATGCAATTTTCTTTGTTAATAATCTGACGTGCAATTTTGGTTATTGTAAATTCTTGAGATTTTTTGGTGAAATAAATTATTAAGTTATTGATTATCTTCACAATGAAATGTTTTAATAGAAATATTTAATCTAATAAACTCTGAAGAAAGCCTGATTCGATGCTGCACAAAACGCTTATGGAATATATATGCTAATAATTAACGGGAGGTGAGAGTGTATAGTTTTATAAACTTCTAGTATAAAATAAATCATGAGGGCCGTGGGTTTAAGTTTGCAACTCTTAAGAAGTGGTGAAACTTTATTTAAAGATCATAACACAAATAACACAAACCCCTTGATTGTAATGACTACTAATGATAGATAGAGCCCTAAATCTTTCATTGCTAAAATAAAATCCACTTTATTTGGACAAAATAAAGTCCCTTACAAATAAACTTCCCTCACTCATGCCTAAGCTAGGAAATCTCGAAAGCTTCATGATTCTTTTACTCAATTCATCCAACATCTTATAGGATTTCCCCTTACTCAATTCATTATTCTTTTACTCACCATTATATTCTTTTACTCAAAGTATGAATTTGTAAGTATCCACGTTAAAGAATAACTCAGTAAAAGGCTATCCTTATTTGAACTCTCATCCAGTGTTGTAAGAACCGGACCGGACGGTTGGACAGGTCCAACCAACGGCCGCTTCACATTTCGGATCAACTGTTACCCGGTCCAACCATCGGTTTTAGCGGTTCGACCGTGTTGAACCATGGCCCGGAGCCTTTTCCAGCTCGCCTGCCGGTTCGGCTTTTACAACATTTTCATCTTCTATTTTTTTTTGCTAAAATGATTATTAAATCAAAGTAGAAACACATCATAGAAAAGTTTCCCATTAGAAAAGGATCCTAAATAAATATCACCACACCCTCCCACATAATATTGAGAAGATAATCTAAAACAGAGGAATAGGGGAAGAAAACTGTTAACTGCACATGCCATTTGCAAAAAATACACACACATACACGAGTATATATAGTCATGATAGAATGAAAAATAACAATTCATAATAATAAATCATAGTTAATGAGTATAACATAATTACAACATGTTACAACGTGAGGATTAACGTGTTATTGGAGGTTGTCATTTTTCAAGGATTTAAAATATTGATGGTGTTGGACTTTATATAATTTTTAATATAATAATAATATTTAAATAATCAATATCTAATATTTGGATAGAAGAAAAAAAAACAAATAATAAAATTAATGAACACGAAAAGCATTAAAATCCCACTCTTTTAAAAGAATTTTTTGGATTGATTTTAAAAGAGTTTTGGTAGCAAAGCTCACACTTATTTGAATTTTAATATTCTTTCATTTTAATAGTTAGCGTTTTGGTATCAAAGCCTACTCTTTTTTTTAATAGTTAGCGTTTTGATATCAAAACTGTTTGATTCTAAATATGCAAGATGCAACCGTAAGTGAAACGATTAGCATTAAAATTGAATTTTAAAAATATATAATTGCAAGTGGATAATGAAGAATTATATCATTTGTTGAGAGGTGACAGAAAAGCAAACAGGTTCTCCTCAGAAATCGACAAAATTTTGGAATTGATGTGTGAGTATCAGTGTGTAAGTGTGGAACACATTTATAGAAATGCGAACTTGTGCGCTGACTATTTAGCAAATAAATCTCGGATAGAGAAGATTGATACACTACAAGAAATTACTAAATACACCATTAATGATTTGAATTTTAAGGAGTTAAATGAGCTGGTCAAGAAGGACTGGAGAAAATTTAAATTTCTATAGTCATAGTTTAGATATAAAATGCGTCTTCCTAACTTCTCTGATGATGAGTCTTTTTATCTGGAACATTGAATTGAGAGAGGCAGAGAGCAGAAGGAAGAATAAGGAGAGGATGAGAAAATTTTATTTAATTTATAAGGGCATTTTGAACTTTCCATGTGTAATGTTATTGTCATATTAGTGAAAATATCATTTTTGATCTCATGGTAAAGTTGAGTATCTTTGATGTACCTTGAAATAGTTGTGTATTACTTTTGTTCCTTGGCCAATAGTTATGTATCATTTTTGGGCCTTCGCCCAAGAAAGTATTGGCAAATCTTCATATGCTCAAATACAACTAGTAATCTAACTATTAAATTTATATCGTGCAACTCATGGCACGTCCATAAATTTATTTTTTATTATTTTATCTATGTTATGTTCACGTATCTGTCCATCTTATCTTCATTTTCTCTTCTTTCCTTAAACAAAAAAACTCTGATTCGGTATATTTCCTTCATCTTCCATTTTTCTCTCCCTCCTTTTTTTCCAACTCATTTGTTTTATCTGGTTTTGATTTCTTACATCAATCATATCATCTGTTAGTGTTCTGTCTAAGAGAATCATCTGTTAAGGAGCTAAAAGCTTGTATTTTTTTAGCTCCTTGTTTTTACTACTATGTTTACTACTTAGGATTTCATAAAACAAACAGCTCAACCGCTCATATGCTTCATAATGATTTATCATCGGGGTAGCCTCATATAAATATATAATGTGCTCCATATAATTCGAGTTGAATTAAGATTTTGAAGGCCTAATGCTTAAAATCTTTTAACTCCAAAATGTCCAAGTGATATACAAAGTTTGAGAAGTAGTTTCCATGTGTTATAATTTGTGCTTGCATGTTTCAATGGAAAAGCAAGGCAAGTGAGAGACATATAACTCAATTTGTATCAAATTAAGAACTCAATTGTAGTTTTCAAGAAACTAATATTTCAATATCCTAGAAGATAATTATTTTGTACATTATCATACCTTAATGACAAGTTTTTGGTTAAAATCATTGCATGGAATTTTCACTTAAATAAGTGTTTGGGTGTGATTTTGACTATTATCAAGTTTGTTTGGACTTGAGAGATTAGTTCTGGAATTTTCAATACAATGCATTATAATTAAATCAAAATATTCTTCCTCAGTGAATTCGTTCAATAACGGAATTCAACTCATTAACTAAAACTGAATTGGATTATTGATGGATTCTGTTCCAAACACACACCTTTAGTTTATAGTGCCAGTAGCTACCAATTATATTGTTGTTCTTGATAAACTAAAGTGGTATGCTCTTCAATTTAAGAACTCCACAACCCACCATCACAAGAAAAGCAACAATGGAAGAAGCTAAGCTCAGCTTCAAGGACAAAACATGGTCACTGTGGGGAATGACTGCTCTAGTGACAGGAGGAACAAGAGGCATAGGGTAATCTTTTATCCTTCCAAAACTGTCTCCTGTCTATTCACTTTAAGACAATATATTTTGTTGTGTTGTTGAGTTCTGATTGGGCACTGCAATGTGTCCAATATATATTTATGTTGGTTTCCTTATTTCATAGATGATATCTGCTATTGATTAGTCTTGAATGATTTGAAATCAGGCATGCCATAGTAGAAGAACTAGCTGAATTTGGAGCAGCTGTGCATATATGTGCACGCAATCAAGCCGAGATTGACACATGTTTGAAAGAGTGGAAAAGCAAAGGGTTTAGTGTAACTGGATCAGTTTGTGATGTACAATATCACGAGCAAAGAGAAAATCTAATGAGAATCGTTGCCTCCACTTTTCAAGGAAAGCTCAACATTTTAGTAAGCTTCTGGTTTGATAAAATGCTTCCCTTCCTCAATTGGGTTAATGTTTCAGTTGACTTGATTTAAGTTGTATTTTCTCAGGTAAACAATGTTGGAAGATATTTGATTAAGGAAACCACAGATTATACTGCTGAAGATGTATCCACAATAATGAGCACAAATTTTGAGTCTGCTTATCATTTGGGCCAACTTTCTCACCCACTTTTAAAAGCAACAGGATATCGTAGCATAGTTTTTATTTCCTCTATTGCTGGAGTGAAAGCCATGCCTCTCTTGTCTGCCTATGCAGCATCTAAAGGTATTTTCTGCTATTTCTCATCACACTTGAATTAGAAAGGTTGAGCAGTGTCCATAATCAAAAGGGTAAATGTCATTGTCAATCCTTACAGTCTGATCATTTTGGTTCCAACCCCTGTAGTTTTAAATAGTTGGTTTTGATTCCCTATAGTTTCATGTTGATCCTGTCTGACTTCGAATACAAAAACCAAAACCAAAACACAGTAAAAGTATAAGGAAAATTCGTTAAAGTCAGTATAAATCCTTATGAAACTATAGGGACAAAGACCAAAATTTGATTAAACAACTAGTACTAGTATTAATATCATCCCTACTTGAAAAACCAGAACCATGCATCTGAGTACTTGTGTTAAATTGTACTGTTATCTATATCATGCTATGCTTTAAAATCGATGCTTGTTTGATTATGAATCAATCTGCATGATTTCATTTAGGAGCTATAAACCAAGTCACGAAGAACTTGGCAATGGAATGGGCAAAAGATAACATTCGTGTGAATTCAGTGGCACCAGGACCTGTGATGACAACAATTCCAGAATCTAACGTGGTATAAATTATTGCCTAACTACATTAATCTCCTTGATTGTTTTTATATTCTACAGCTTCACTGAAATTTGCTCTATTTACTCCCTAAATGTAAGATCTATTTACGAAATTTTGATTAGATTAATGATGTTAGTTTAGTTAGTTAATATGACATTTTTTAACTCTAATGAGTTTTCTTAAACTCCCACTTCACTCTTAATTACTTGATTTAATGACCAGAGGAAGTACATAAAATCTACACTCTATATTGAGTCTTACATTGGGAATGTTATGTTGAAAAAAGAAATTTAATAAAGCCCAATGTAATGAGCATGAGTCTTTCAGAGAACCACATTCCATTAGCCAACAATTGAAATTGGAGAGTCCATGCCTTATAAGGCCTCTATTTCAAGGTAACCTTATTTATGTGGGACTCAAGATGCACTCACCCCACTAGATTTAAAGATGCTACAAAACCTCCCACATTTTATATTTTCATAAACATTAATTTAGCCTTTTAATGATTACTACTGCATTGAACTAGATTTTAGTAGTTCTGAGGATGAAAATTGCATCGGAAGTAAGTTTTGTCAATAATCTTTACTAATGTCTTGATATTTTTGAGAAGCAGTGTAACATCAGAACTGAAGTCCCTAAAGGAATATTCATTTAACAACTCAGGGTCATGTTAAATATATCTGCTCTCTTTGTTTTCCCATTCGTTGATTTTCCTGTAAATGAAATCTTATTATTCAGAAACAAAATTTATCTTGTAACAGAATAATGCAAGAGGTGAACATGAAACAAGTGCTGTAAGTGGTATTATGAGACAAATACCAATGGGACGCATGGGAGAGCCTAAGGAGATATCAGGAATAGTTGCTTTCCTTTGCCTTCCTGCTTCCTCATACATCACTGGTCAGATCATTTGTGCAGATGGAGGTTACACTGTTTGAATGGTTTTGCTGATTCTATAGGCAACTAAAGTATGATCTTTCCTTAGGCCTCTAAAAAGTTGTCTTTATGTACCAAGGTAAAAACTTGTATTCGTTCTATTATTACAGTTTATAAATAACATCCGTGTGAATTTTACTGAGAGGATCGTTTTAATGGATTTATTGCCTATTACTTTCTTGAAAAGAATATAATTTATAGACGGCGATGTTTTGATGAAAATATTAGGCATAAACTCACTCAATTAATGGAAGACGCAAAATTTCAAAATGGCACTGGACTTCAGCGAGAAAAAGCTAAAACAAAAAGGGGATAATAAGTTATATCTCATGGTATTATATTATAATAGGTATTAAAATAGAGTCCTTTGTGACCTGGAAAAATATATATTCCTTTGATCCTATTTATAAGTCACTAATATCATATTTCATACAATAGAGGAAAACTAAAGGGGAAAAAATACAATAGGATAACCTTAAATCTCAAACTTTTCACCGAAATCCTACCAATTTCATATTTTATCAATATTTACTATCAAATGCATAAGATGGAAATAAAGTCAACATGCAATAATTAAATTTAAACTTGCACATTTAAATGGAAATGATTTATGTATAGGACCAATAAATGCCTTTTTTTTTCTTTGTCATATAAATAGGATTAGAATAGTATTATTTAAGAAAGAATAGTACTCTTATTTAAGAAGGATCGGAGTGGGCTAGGCTTCACATAAATTAATAAAAAAAAAACTCCCTCCCCATACCCACCTCTCCCTCCTCTTGCTCTCCCTTCCCTGTTCCTCCCTCCCTCTCCACTCCACCCCACCCTTAGCCCTACCTCTCTGCAACCCCTTGGCCGCCTCCTCCTTTGTTTCGTCCCAACTCTTCAACAGCAAGAATAAGATAATACAAGGATTACATGAATAAATATGGTAATAATTAAAGTCGCTATATGTATAGCGACTTTAATTATTACCATATTTATTCATGTAATCCTTGTACTCCCTCCGTTTCTAAATATAGGACCTAGATGACTTTTTTGAAAATCCTAAAAAAACAAAAAATAAGTTAATTATAAATTAATTTACCTACTTTTTTCTCTTAAACTAGTTTATTTTACTTATAAGCTAATGGATAATCTAAAAAGATATCAAATATATCATGATTTAATAACCTATTTCGCAACTTTAATCTTTCCAAAAAAAAAGTTATCTAGGTCTTATATTTAGGAACGGAGGGAGTATTATTTTATTCCCTGTGTGGTGGAGAGTGGGGCAGAACATAGGAGGTGGCTGAGCGGTTGAAGAGAGGGAGGGCTGAGAGTGGGGCGGGGAGGAGTAATAAACATGCTGGGTTGACGACCCATCAGAAGCATGAGAATTAGTAATTGAAGATGATGGCAATGTGAAATATGCTCTTATGATAGATTTTAGGAGAAAATGATTGAATAAAGAAAGACCCCAATAAATGGTCTCTCAACTATTGCATTGTATTTATAGAGAGAATGGTAATACATTCTAGAAATTATAAATGTATAGCTGAGCCATACATATATAAGTAGAAATTTTAGTAAATTTACTTTAACAAGTCTAATTGATACCAAAATGCTAACTATTAAATTGAAAGCATATTAAAATTCAAATAAGTGTGGGCTTTGATATCAAAACTCTTTTAAAAGAGTGGAATATTAATGCATTTTATGTTCATTAATTTTATTATTTATGTTTTTTTTGTCTTGTATACAAATATTATCTTAATTATTTAATTATCATATGAAAAATTATACTCTCTCCGGTCCTAAATATAAGACCTAATTGATTTTTTTAGGAAATCTTATAAAAAAGCAAAATAAGTTAATTATAAATTTATTTACCTAATTTTTTCCGTTAGACTTGTTTATTTTACCTATAAACTAATGTATAATCTAAAAATATATCAAATATGGCATGATTTAATAGCTTATTTCACAACCTTAACCTCTCCAAAAAAATCAATTTGGTCTTATATTTATAACCGGAGGTAGTATAAAGTCTAACACCATCAATATTTTAAATCCTTCAAAAATGACAACTCTTTTTTTTTTATTTCTCAAGGGTATCCCACCCGCGTGTCAAGTGGGACTAATCCTTCGCTGTTCTGAAGTCTCATGTAGGGGGTAGACAGCTGTCCTGTGAATTTGCTCCATTCGCAAGGCTGGGGATCGAACCCCCAACCACTTGTTTAAGGGACGAGAGTACTTACCACTCACGCCAACCCGCCAGGTTCAAAAATGACAACTCTAATAACAAGTTAATACCCTTTTACCACAGTGTGGAAGCGGCGTTCCTGGAGGAGATGAAGAAGATGACTCAGTAAACTAAGTAGTTAGGTTTATATTATGTATGCCATGTTATCTTAGTAAATTAGTTAGTTCTTTAGTTCGTACTTTGTTCGGCGTTGTAATTCTGTTCTACTCATTAACTAAAACATGTTATTATGAATTGTTTTTATCATTCTGTCAAGGCTGTAGGTATATTTACGTGTGTGTGCGAGTATTTTTGGCAAATTGTGTGTGCAGTTAACAGTTGTCTTCCCCTATTTCACTGTTTTTGATTCTTTTCTCAATATTATGGGAGAGAGTGTGGTGGTATTTAAGTTCCTTTTCTTATGGGAAATTGTTCTGTGATGTGTCTCTACTCTGATTTAATAATCATTTTAGTGAAAAACCGAAGAGGGAAGTTTAAATAAGGATAGTGTTTTAAGTAGATAAGCTTTAGTGAGTTATTCTTTAACGTGGTACTTACAAATTCATAAGTAAAAGAATATAATGATGAGTAAAAGAATAATGAATTGAGTGAGGGAAAACCTATAATATGTTAGTTGAATTAATTAAAACAATGATGAATCTTTCGAGATTTCCTAGTTTAGGCATGAGTGAGGGAAGTTTATAAAACACATACTTTATACTTTATAGTTAATAGTCATATTAGTCCTCTTTATATTTTTATAGAACACATACTTTAGTTTGTTGACTATGCATGATAAGTGTGTTTTCCATTTGCAGGAAAGTTCGAAATGTTGAGGAAATTTTGACTGTTGAGGTGAAAACAAAGGTCACTTTCCCTGAGAAAGGTAACCAGGAGCTCAGTGTCACTGTAGCAGATATTGTATTTGTGGGGGATGAGAAAACGCATGCTATTTATAGGAGGGATGTTAACGATTTGGTAGTCAGCTAAGAGATTACTCTTCTGGACTCCCTTATAAAAACTAAACCTCATTAGAGGAAGAAAAACAAGTGGATTAGTCCAGGTACGACGACTTATTAGTAATTACAGTTACAAACACTATGGTAGTAGTAGTATATACTTTATTTATGCATTGTCCTATGATTCACTCAAACATTCTTCATTTTTTTGAAACCGAAGAAAATAAAACAAGTAACCATCAAACCTTTCAAACACTCTATAGGTAATAGAGTATTTGATCAAGGCTTTGACTAATTTAGAAACTTTTTCTTCTATAGAAGTAGAAATTGTAGTAAACTCATGTTAACAAGTTGTCTACCTTGATACCAAAACGCTAACTATTAAATTGACATATTAAAATTTAAGTGTGGACTTTGATAACAAAACTCTTTTAAAAGAGTGGAATTTTAATGCTTTTATGGTGTACTACCTCCGGTCCTAAATATAAGACCTAGATAACTTTTTTTGGAAAGATTAAGGTTGTGAAATAGGTTATTAAATCATGACATTTGATATCTTTTTAGATTATCCATTAGCTTATAGGTAAAATAAACTAGTTTAAGAGAAAAAATTAGGTAAATCAATTTATAATTAACTTATTTTTTTTGTTTTTTTTAGGATTTTTCAAAAAAGTTATCTAGGTCCTATATTTAGGACCGGAGGGAGTATTATTTATATTTCTTGTCTTCTATCAATATAGTAAGATAAGCCCAATGAATTGGTGTAATTATAGTAAAGTCCTTGTCTCTCTTTTTATAATTGGTAGAGTATTTGTCTCCATGGAATGGGGAATATTATTTAAGAAGGAGTGGACACTCCACAAACTAAAAAAAAAAATCCCTCCTTCCTTCCTAGATCTACCACTCTTCCTCTAGTCCTCTAGTTGTCTCTTCCTCGTGTCTCCTTCCTCCCCCCTTGTTAGAAATAAAAATAAGCATAGAAGGGTATTATTGTAATAGTATATGATAAATGATTATAACAAACTATATAGCTAGAAGAAAAAGATTTTAAATTAAGACAAAATATAATTTCTCCATACCAATAGGATTGATGATTGCTCTTGTAAACTTTTAAAACATTGTACAGGAGCTTGTGAAGTTGTCTTTTTTTAAAACAAAATTATATTACCGTGATTGAGGCTTGAGTGGGATGGTTCTTCTTATGTTTAGGTCCTTTTTGACCAAGGTGATATTTAAACCAAGATCATTACTTTGAGATTTAGTTCATACATTGTTAGATTAAGCACCTTTTATGTAAGCTTATTTGGAACACATCTTAAGACATTTTAAAAACGCATTATGCAAAATTGATTACACATTCAAAAGTTTGCATTAAGGACTATAATATTTTATGTTTCACATCTGTATGCTGTTAAAATTACTTTCAAGAGGAGCATTGCTCTAATTATAATGTACAAAATCTCGATTTGTCACAAACTAATGAAAGTAATATATTAGACACTGAATTGATCTGTTCAACCTCATCAACGAAATATGTTGCATCATGTATAGCATGAAATAATTTTCTGCATGCACATTTATATATGTAAGGAGAGTCCTTTGATAATTCGCTTCAACAATATGGAAAATGGTTTTCCCGCTTTGCTTGAATCACAACACGTTACATTTCCCTAATTTTGAAGACATACAAGTCTTTTTGGACTATTTACTCAGTGTGCTTGTCAAGAACTATGCAACTATTAGATTAAGTAGCTGATATATGTACACACTGTTAGTGCTACAATATCTTTGCCATTTAAAACTTGAGCCAGTATTCTTCTTTATTTAATAATAAATGAACAAGTCAAATTCTACTTGATACAGGGCTTGTTCCAGTCTGCAAAAGATGAAGCAAAGGACACAAAACATCCATTCTGTGAAAGCCTCTTGGAACCTGACAATTCAAACAAAACCATATCTCAGATCAGAACCGAGTTCCATTCATTATTGCAAACAACATGTGCATAAAAACATGTGCATATAGCCACGTTTCTCAGTGAAACCCATTTCTTATTGTTAATCATATATGCCTAAAAAACTTCATATATAATCAAACTTAGCAGGACATTATACCTCAACAATGAAACGGGCCCAGGCAGTGGTTGAACTGCTTTCTAAAACACCTTTTAATATGGTAAGATCCAACTGTCGGATCACTTGGGCAATCTCCAAGAAAAGTCCATGCTCACTACACATCACCTGCAATAAAAGTGGAAGGCCATTCATTTAATATCCACTTCATGTTTTGCCAGTATGGTAAAATTTAGACACTCATCACTAATTAGTGCGAAGTGCGCGAGCACTTGTGGATTTAAGAATACCTCTATAAGCATGTGACCTGGGCATTCAAGATCTTCTATAAGTATGGGGCATACTTGGAGCTCACTGCCAAAATCAATTGCACAGCTCCTCCCAGTATGATTGCCATTGATTTTCTTCTTAAACTCTGGCACCTACATCAAGTCAGATTGCCCAATGTCAGCATCCTATATATATAAGTCAGTTCTGCCAAAATATTTTATATAGCTTCTTCATCTATCCCAAAGAATGAATTTTGTAAATGGATAATTCTTGCATTTCTCCGCCTACAAAACTCCCAAGAGAGCCTGATGCAGTGCATCAAAAAATGCTTATGGAATATATGAAAATATGGAGGTTATCATAACATTCTAAATGGAAATGGGAGTGTAACATTTTATAAACTTGAGGTGCTGTGGGTCTAACATAAAATAAATCATGAGGTGCTGTGGGTTTGAGTTTGCAACTCTTCAGAAGTGATGAACTTGATTAAAGATAATACACACAGAGCGTGTGCACACACACAACTTGACTGTAATGAAAGATAGGGCCCCACATCTTCAATTGCTAAAATAAATCCCCTTTATTTGGACAAAAAGTTTTTTGTATATATATGCAGTAAAATTTACCTCTTTATTCTCAATTTTCTTCAACTTTTCAGCCTGGTTCGTTATTTCTCTCAAGTACAGCATGTGCTTTATGGTCCGATCTAAGAGGATGTCAATGCTACACTGCAAATCATAGGACATGTGGGCAAGATTAAAAAACAATGTCACCATAGGAACTCTAAAATGTTTAACTTTTATTCTGGAGAAACATCAACATACCTTGGTACCATCCGGGACGAGTTCCCTCAGCTCCCTCATCCGCTCCATAATCAATTGCCTGTCCCTCGGTCGAGGCCTCGAAGTATTTCCAACACGGGCTCTTTTCTTACCAATACTAGAGAGTTTTGGTTCACTCTTAGACTGCTTATGAACAAAATTAGAATATCGTTGTGCCCCATCAAACAATATGCTTGAATTGTCATCCAAAGATGCCAATGTAAGAAGGTCAGTACAATCATAATCTATGTTAGCCCCAAATGCAGATGAAAGGTGACTATTAGAATCAGCATTATTTACTATCAAAGAGCTTCCCTCAGAATGATTTTGTGGGTGAATGGAAGCAGTCATTACTGTTTGAAACATCGATGAAGAATCATCAGAGGCACTGCATAAATTTCCAACAACTGCATCCAAAAGATATTCTGATTTGTGTATGTGGGAATCCATAATATGACCGTGACCTTTTTCACCAGACATCAACTTGGAGCTAGCACTGTTAGTATCCTTTAAAGAGAGATTTTCTGACTCAGATTCAAAAGTGTTTCCATTAGCAACAGGTCCTAGTGCTTTGTGTAATTCAGAATCCAAAGGAATTCTGCATAAACTATTCACCATATCACAATCTTCCAAATGAGTGCCAGTACCTCCAAATTGTTCTGCCATAACATCGTGAGAATAAGAAAATAATCCTTCAGATGTCTCTCCAAATACTTGCACATTATTGAGCCATGAGGAACAAGTTTCTATTGTTCCTTCCATTTGGTTTGATTTGACTTTCACTTGCTCATTCTCATTCGACACCCTAGTTGAAGGGATATTGGTCTCACTTTTCCGCGACGTAGAACCTTTGACTGGAACAGATGGTGGATCATTTAGATTTAACCTCAATTCATTTAATAGGAGTGAATGGCAACCAACATATTCCTGAGCCTGGGCACTATTTGTAATAGATGACACATATGGATTATCCAGAGAATAATCTGTTACAGCTGAGAATGCCCCATCCTGAATATTTTCATCTACGTTCAAAAGCGAAGTATTTGCCATTACACTGTGATAGAAATAGAATTTCTCCTTGACATTGGCAACAATTTCCAGGTCTTCAGTAACCTAAAATCTTGACAGGAAATAAGGGATCCATGTAAGCATAACTGAAATGAACATTTAGCATGCATATTTGACCCACATGCTCGTTGCGATATTTGCACACTTCTAACCTAAAGATCAACATTGCTTATTTGGTCATATTTTCATGCTGATGTCACTCTAATATTTGAAAACACAATGCTTGTATAGGTCCACTCAAAAAGTATAGAACAAATACACACCTTTTTGAGCGAGCCAAATTGCAAAACTCCTAGAGGAAGAACTGGTACCAGTACAATTGTCTGAAAAATGATATGCAAGGAAACATAAGGATTGTTATTTAATAGTAGTATTACATATTTATGAAAATGATGTGTGAACTGATGTTTCTTCAAGTAGGAAATTATGAATCAGTCGTGATGGATAGTGAATCAAGTAGCACACATATACGATGATGAATCAATCGAACATATCAAATTAGATCTGGAAATCAGACCTTTTACAGTGATATGAAGTATGAAATTAAAGAAAGAAAGATCAAGACTAGAAATTATAACCTTGATAGCTGATGCAACTTGAAGAAGGCAGTCATATGGACACTGCAGGTGGAAAAGATTAACATACATAACATTAAAGGACAAAAATAATAGTCATACTTTGCAGTGTCATGTAGAACTAATATCATCAGAATCTCACCTCGTTCAACAAATTAGTCTGGAATTTACCAGTTAGAATATCTTCAAATAAAATCCAACAATGATCCCCTGTAAGAGCTGTTTTGCCAACAACCCTGACAAAATAATCGCAAGTATTATTATTGTGTGGTTCCAGTAGCATTTACAATCATATAAAAAAGTTTTTTTTCTATTAGACATGATTACCAGCAATATAGGTGCCTATGATTATCTAAAAGAGCTATAGATAGGATGATAATTTCTATTACAATGCAAAAGGGGGAACGTTAGATGGTCCACTGCTTCAATTTTTTAAGGTAAGTGTGTGGCTACAATTTTAATCCTAAACGGTTCAGTCAGATAGACAGGAAAAATGCTGAACCTTTCAACCTTACGTTATTTATATTCTCATATTTCCGATGAAACATTCTCTTTGTACAAATACCTAAGTACATCAATAGTCAATAGATGAAAAAATAGATCAATACATGGCTTATGATTACTATGACATAAAGCACAAGTTTTACCCCTCTCCCAATTTGTACTTCAGATGAGACATTTCAGTCATGAGTAATCTAACAGAATTTTCTTCAGAACTACGTGTACTTTCACAACTTGAAGAAGCCGCCTCAGTCCACATAGTTTCCGCAGCCTTATTGGTTTTCAAACAACCACAGTATCCGTCTTCCCAGGTCAAAGTCCTTGGACAATAAAAAGGTGTGTCAAAGACATCATAGCTATAAATTCAAAATCCTTGTATATCATTAGATGTAACATCATAAAGCTTAAGTTAATAACATATATTAGAAGCTTCTAATTAGATTATGATAAACAACAAACTGCTAATTCTAATGTAGCTAGCTTCCAAACTGACTAAGGATTTTGACCTAGAGTTATTGAAAACAAAATGAGTCCACAAACCAAAGCCCTTTTGAAGATGACTTGGATGAGCAGGAATTTTAATGAACACATGCAACAGCAAATTACAACTAACAAGTTAATTTTAATGTCTACATCAGTGTCAGCGTCCACACTTCTTATATCAAAGCAAATATTGTAAAGAAACTAGTGCTGCTAAGTAAACTTTGAAGCAACATGATAAATGAAGTGATCTTGTACGCTGATCAGTTCCAACTATAACTCAACCAGTGACTTCCCCCTAAAAAGTCAAGATTACAAAAACATCTTAAAAGATATTTGTCAAATGAAAAGGAAATGTCATTCCAGTACGAGTTCAACTGATTCAACTGAGTTTCAAATAATACAGCAAATGAAGCAAAAAGAAGCTCTTCAATAATCATGGATAGGGAGATCTTACAATGGAAAATGGTGGTTAAGCTTCCAAAATACAGCATAATTCCAATGTGAGTAATCACAGAAGCTCTTCAGCAACTTCATCATAGAAGTGGCTTCCATGTTTGGATATTTCAAGACAAAAATATTAAAGCCTAAACTGGAAAACTACAACTAGCTTCCCCTATATGAACTTCTACCAGCTTGCTTGATCCTCAAACCCTTTCTTCTTTTAACAGGTGGTTCTGTTGCACCAAGAAGTAGAAATACCACCATAGCTTGTCCCCAACTCAATATTATGAGAAAATAAACAAAAAAAGCCGTCCTTTGATTATCGATTAACAACTAAATTTGCCAAAATATTTCACATTTCTTGTCTCTCACAGAACTTGAGCCTCAAAAGAGCCTGCAAGAATTAAACCACCAATAAAATCATATCACAGAAGCTAATGCAATAGGATAGATCACTAAAATGGAAAGAAACATCAAGCCATAGTAATAAAACAACACAAAAATCAAAATTTGTATAATGGTCCCCAAGTCCCAACTTCCAAACATAAGTACTAACAATAGGGAAGAATGTGGCAGAAACTAGGATGGTAGAGTAGGATTCTCATCAAACAATAAAACCCACAAAAGTTAGTAACTTCACTCAAGCTAGGATATAGTAAAAACCAAAAGGGATAAATAAAAATAAAAACTTTATGCAACATTTTGTCAGCAACTATACAGATAGACATGTCAGTTAAGACAAGGCTGTACTACTTACCTACCAGCAGCACTAATGAACAACCAAAGAACTTCACTTCCCAACCATTAATTCATGAAAGTCCATAAACGTGCAAGCTACTAATTAATTGAATCCTCACACTAAGACACCATGTGGGCACAATCCAAAATCCAAAAAAACAAAAAGAAAAGAAAAAAGTGGAAAAGAAAAGAATGTCACTTTGTCTTTTGCACACAATAATAATCAAAGTAGAACATCAAAAAGACTTGAACTTGGAAGCCAACATCAAAACATGTCATGTATATATAATATTTGCCAATGCCACCGGCCCACCACTAGGATGTCTAGTTAGCTATGTGAATGTGTTGTTACATTATATTGCGGACTTGAAAACAAAATAAAAGTGGATTTGATGGGAGAGTGGAGTTCGGGGCCCACAGACTGGGACAGCGCGTGGGACAAGGAAGTAGAAGGTGGTCAAGTGAATCTTCTTCTTGGGATTCTCTCATGTTCCTTACATTCATTATGGAGTTACGAACAATAAAGAACCAAACAATATGTCGAAATATAGTGTCCACTCTATGAGAAGAATGTGATTTTGGGAACATCAACCATGGAATTCTTCATACTATGTGCTGTCTTATGGACCATGCTTTACTTCCTACTTATACATGTGGTACTACTTTTATTTTTTAATGAATGATAATCTATAAGATTTTACAAGAGTAACAAGATTGAATTTATAGATGAGTTATGAATAAATATGCTCCTTTAGTACTATTTATAAGACATTCTCAATGTGTTTCACACTAAGAAAGACATCGAATCTTATTATTCCTACTTTAAATTTTGAAAATTTTCTAACTGGACATTTAATTTATTTAATTTATGTTAAGGGTCGCATACGCTGTTCAAGTATACACAAAAGATTATATCTATCTCTAAAGTATTATTTTTTGCCTCAATTTGCCCAATAAGTGTGCGGATCTTATTTGCCTTTATATATGAAGGATCATATATACCCAGAAGTATGCACGGAGTATCATACTTGCCCTTAAATTATACATCAATGATCATATTTGTTCATTAATACTTTAATTATAAAAGGCGAATAAGTCTTCCTTCATAATATTCATTTCACCACATGAGAATAAAGTCCAATACAAAATAAATAGAGGCTAAAATTGTACACTCAGATAAAATTAAATGACATGCTGTGTAAGTATACTCAGATAAAATATTCTCTCTTTGCACTATATAAATAGGAAAAGAGGAGTATTAACGAAGTAAGCTTAGAAGTGTCCTTGTCACTGTAACAGTCAGCTGCATATGCATATTGAGCCACATCTATCTATCATTCAAATTTAGTTACAGTTGCATGCATGCATGCTTGGGGTGCTTAACTCTAGATTCGGATCTTCCATGAGAAAATTAATGTTGTATTTCCCAGTCTCAACTACTATCATGCATGCCATTTAGCATAAGTTCATCTGACTTCAGGTATCATTTGCTTTACTTAAGTTATTACATTGAATTAGAAATAATGTGTTGTTCCAATACAGTAGTGAAATTTAGAAAATGTGAACAGCGGATATTATAAAGTAAAGAGAGAGTTATGTGCCATAAAAACCAAAGGTATATGCCAAAAACACAGTTAGAGGTAGCTTTCTATTTTTTTTTTTAATCTATTGGGGTTAAATTCACAAATTAAATTTAATCAGTAGAAATTAAGGGTATTTTTTATTTCTGTTTTTAAAACATGTTTAAAATAAAATATTAAAAATTCTTATTTAAACATGTGTTTTAGTTAAAAGTTGAAGCAATAAAAAAATCATAATATTTTTTTATTTTTTGTTTTTTTATTCTACAAAATCATAGAAAATACAGATAAAATTGTATTTTCATTACAAACAATCATATTAGGTATAAAATTTTCCCCAAAACTTGTTCTTAAAAATTACCTTAGAAATTATTTCAATAGCATAAAATAGATAATGAAATCAACATGCCCTAAACTTCTTACTTGACTAAAAAGCCCTTAGAACTATTATATTTCATTGTATTTAATATATATATTAATTTAAACATGTGCAAATTAAAAATAAAATAAATTTATCAGCCACTTTTAATTGACTTTTAATAAAAAAATGGATTAGTTCACCTTAAATTTGTGACCATCCAAATCTCATAATAATAAAAATACATCACACAAAACCCCAATCCCTCACTTGATACGGATGGATATGGAAATTAAATTTTTTTTGTGGTCAAGGATATGGATATTAAAGTATTGTTTTCCATTGTTGAATAAAAATTTATTTTCATGAAGTACACAAAAATGCCTCAACACGAGAATCATGATCAATAAATACATAAAAAATTGACTACCAATGCAATAATAGAGTCTTTTTAAAATTTTATCAACGCATATTTCAATCTTGTGACACGTCTACTAAAGGCTTAACCATCCCTAGCTATAGTATTTGGCTTTGTTTTTCAAGAACAATGTAATTGACTTTTTTGTAATAAAAAAATGCAATTGACTTTTTGTAGTTGATATTGGGAAAACTGAAGTCAATGCTTCACATTATCGTCACGACTTGATTAGTTTAAAAATTATGCGACATTCTACTTGATATCTTGAATTTCTCGAATATGAGAATATAAAATCATTTGACTAACTAAATTTAGCTCTTTTTTCCTCTAAAGACTACTCAATTTCAGCTAAAACAAGTTTATTGCGCAGTATGTGTGTGCGGGGGAAAATATAAAGTCAAAATTAAAGGATTGGAATTAGATGAACATTCGTGAGCTACAAGGTCTTTACATCAAAAATCGTAAGAGCACATAAAAGCTTCCACTTTTACTTTGGTCAAAATTTCAAAAACAATAAAAATGAAAATGGCTTTTATAGTTGATAACATTTTTGGTCAGAATCAAAAAAATAAAAGTGGGCGTTATTATGTAGTTAATAAGCAGATAGAGAAAAGTAAACACAATTGGCCTCGCAAATTAAGCGACAAGTTAATTTTTTATGCACAGTAAATTTAATCATACACAAATTAATCTCTCCATTACCTTACGTAAAGGACTCGATGAATATGAGTTTGCTTTTAAATAAATTTAAGATAATACCTAATATACTCAAAAGTCTTATTAGTTAGTTTGAAAAAAAAATGATATATAAATGTAAAACAAATGAAAGATTTAGAATGAATGATAGATATAGGTATAATGGATAAAATAAGAAAATATATAATATTTAGGATATAATTATACGACCACTTTAACTTTTTTAGAAAAATTCATAATGCAAAGTTAATCACTTTAAAATGTCAATAATTATTTTTCTTTCTTAAAACTAATTAATTATACTTATAAATTAACATATAGTCTAATCATATACGACATATGTTATAATTTAGTGGTTTAATTTACTATCTTAACTTTAAAAAAAGTTAAAGAAATTTTAAATATTTAAGATCAGGAGTATTTGCACTAACTTCTATAAAAACCAAATATCTACGGTAATTAAAGTTTAAAGTAGTGAAAGAGCATTTCATATGTTCTTGATTAGTTGTGCCTTGATCTATTGTCTATTTACGACATGATATATTAAATATTCACTATAAAATAAATTAAAATGCAACAAAAACAAAAACTATATTGGAAAGTTTTTCATCTAACTCAAATGCTAAATCGATCAATAGGAGCCAGAATTAAAGCAGTTGCAAAGTGGCTATGTTATACTCCCTCCGGTCCTAAATATAAGACTTAATTGACTTTTTTCAAAAATTCTAAAAAAGCAAAATAAGTTAATTATAAATTGATAATTTACCTAATTTTTCCCTTAGACTAATATATTTTACCTATAAACTAATGGATAATCTAAAATTATATCAAATATATCATAATTTAATAACCTATTTCGCAATCTTAATCTCTAAAAAAGAAAGTCATTTAGGGCTTATATTTAGAACCGGAGGTAGTATATTTTTTTTAGTATCATGAGGCAGACCATCTTTAATCTCAGGCACACATCAATCTGAATTGAGGCATGACTACTAGTTTGTAAGATTGTGTATTCTCACATCTCGAACTCAAGACTTTAGGTGAAGTTGGACAGTCTCAATTACTATATCTAATTGCCTAAGTTGGTTATGTACTTTATTTGTAGTTTATAATTGTAATGATGTATCAAAGTCACATATGCACAACAATGACAACATTAATAAAGAAACTTATATGTTATGTATATAAGTATTATTCAATATTAGCGCAGTGTCTATCACCGATTCAAATTAAATGAAAATCAAGTGTCAACTCAGGAATCAGAGAGAAAAATTTTACGATTATGTCAATAACAAATGTTCTCTTTTAATCTACACACAAAACAAATGTTATCTTATGAACGTACACCAAAACAAATATTATCCTATTATATATTCCCGGCCCTCCCTTCTATAATATTCCCTCCGTTCTCTAATATAAGAGCCCAAAATTTGATGAGATGAGAGAGTGTGTGATAGGGGTAAAATTGAAAAATCACAATAATTTCATCCAAAAATAAATGATTTGATCACTATATGTTTCTTGGTTTATGTAAAATAGTTGACTACTTGATGGGTATGGAAAAACATTAAATTTTTCAGACCAATTGTCCCACCCTTTTAGGTGCCTACAAATCAGCAGAGGATTAGTCTTTCCCTTGTCGGGTGAGGGGATACCTTGATCGCCGATAAAAAAATAGTTGACTACTTTTTATAATGTGGACTTGAGAGAACAATATGACAAATTCAGATAATTATAAGGACGATATCCGATTAGCTATATCTGATCCAGCTTATCACAATGCAGTTTTCTTAACACCTAATTAATGAAGACAAACCGACCGCTTCGAGCTGAAAATTAAATGATAGGAGGTAATTAGTCCAATTGAAAGCTATGGTTGAATTTAAGACTTCTTTATTACTTCTATTATCCAGTTGCGCGCACACACACACATATCGTTTTCATTTACTTTCTTCTTTAAGAAGAGTCATTAAATTAATTAAGGATCCGGTTTTTCTTATCTGGGAATAAATAGTAGTCCAGTGGAGATGTCACTATGAAAATTATCATATTTTTACGATCCAAAATGTATCCTTACGAGTTACTACCATGTAGCAACAGTGGTCTAACCTATTATTCAAATTTTTGGATAGTTTAAATTTGAAATTTTTATTTTTTAGCATAAATTAACAATAATAAAAGAATTACTACATATATATGTATGCACTACTTCCAATTCATATTATAAGTTTTAATGTGTAATGGAAATTATATACTACAAGCTAGATGTTTTTATTGATAATTAGATATTACATTAAATACCGATGATGTTAGTAATAAAAATTGTATTGTCTTTTTTATTATAAACTTGTACATGGAATGGAATCCTCTGCTTTGGGGATTCAACGCGAGTATATAATATCTTGCACTATTAATAATATTAGACACACAGCAGATAAATTAAATTATTATATTAATTATAAGGGGTTGTTTTAACTAACTATAATAGCAAGCAATAATTTATTAGTTGCAAATGATCATTGGCTTTATTTATGAGTTATGCTCAATTATTCCGTCAACATATTATACAACGTCTCAACTCTCAAGTACTAACGAGCTTATTGTATAAGTGTTACAAACATGTATCATACATAATACTACATCCAGTCCTAAATATAAGACCTAGTTGATTTTTTTTTAGAGGTTAAGGTTGCGAAATAGGTTATTAAATCATGACACATTTGATATATTTTTAGATTATCCATTAGTTTATAGGTAAAATAAATTAGTATAAGGGAAAAATTAGGTAAATCAATTTATAATTAATTTATTTTGCTTTTTTAGGATTTTTCAAAAAAGTCAACTATGTCTTATATTTAGGAACGGAGGGAGTATGAATTATTTGTGCATCCATGTTCACGAATTTCGTTTATTTTTATGAAACTAGCTGAGTCAAAAGAAGCATACAATTATGTTGATATTATTCTGATGATAAAAAAATATGTTGATATTATTTAATTAGCACGTGCATTGTTTATGAACATATGGATCGATTCTTTTCCAGGTGTATAAATATGAATCACATTCACAACCACTCATTTTCCAAATAAGCATATAATAAATTTCATTTCATTCTCTGAAAATTGATCGAGGACATGATTACATATAGCTAGTACGTGGGGGATGTAATCTAAAATCTAATTATTATTATTATTAATTTTATTATTATTATAGATTTGATAATATTATGTTGATATTTATATCATAAAAAATTGAGACTTCCGACTTGAGCGTTCAAATAAATGAGTTCTCCTAGCTATTTATTCGAAATTTCACAACGAACAACTATATATGTAATTATATTTTATATTTATGCAACTGTAACTAATTTTAAATTTGTGATCAAGCTAAGACTAGATTGGCATAAAAACATGAACAACAGTGATTAAATTGAATATTTATTATCAAGCTTGGAGTTATATACTCATCCCGAGTGGCAGTTGAAAATCAGTTTTCTAACACTTATTTTCTTTAAAAAATCTCTTTTGATAAAGTATATAGCTATTGCATCATATATCAACGATCCAACTATAGCAAAGTTGAAATATAAAATAAGGGGTAAATGTGTAATATTTAACAATGTGTTGCGACAATAGCATCTAGTACAAATATGTTTTTCTTTGTTATTCTAAAGGTATTACCACCCGCTTGTGTCAACACCAACTCTCGCTGATCTAAAGTCTCATGTAAGGGGCATACAACTATCCGGTCTGTGAGTTTGCTCCATTCAATAGATCGAGTTAGAGATATTCCCAACCACTTGCTTAAATGATGAAAGTGTTTATCGTTCACGCCAACCTATCATATTAACACAAATATGTTTTAAAGGGTGATAATATATACTAATAAACTTTTATAATACATCAAAACAACTAACTCTGTAATTTCCTCAAACTTCCATTAATAATTTTTCAACCCATCCACCGTGCATTTACGTAATTTGACAAACTTTTAAGAAAAATAAACGGTATTAATTGTTTTATGCTTTGTTTTAAAAGTGGGTTCATACATTAGCACCTTTCAAAACATTTATTAGTAATTTAGCACTCTTCAAAGAATATTTGTGCAAAATGTGTTTGCGGCAACTCTTCTTCAATGGTGAAATTATTGCACATTTACCCTATAATACAACAATAATACAAATTCATTCAACTTTAACAAATTTCAATTAGAGTGTTATATATATATATATATATATATATATATATATATATATATATATATAGATTATATAAAATTAATGTTAATCTATATCATATGATTTCATTATTTATAAATATAAGTACTTTTTAGACTCGATTACAAATGCAGTTTAGTTTAGTTAAGTACTACAACTCCCACTAGTCTTATAAAACTTATTTATCTAATTTAATTAGATTAAGAATATTAATTGTTAACTCAGTTTAAATCACATAATATATATTACTGATACACTCTTATTAACTTCCTTAATCTCATATTCACTCACATGATAATTCAGGGGAAATTAAGAGAAGTTAGGAGGATGTTCATATTTCAGATCAAGCTCATCACCTCCCCATCTATACCTCTATATTTAGCACTAGCGAAAGTAGCATAATAAAGAAAGTTCAAATACACCCAAAGTTCAATAATAAAGCAATTATAGGAAAAATCTTCGAGAATTAAATCTTCCACCCCTTAATAAATTATTAAAATTAACCTTTAATTTTCGAAAACAAATTGTAGCATATTAAGATATTTCTTGTGTTATAATCAAATGATTACAAAATCCATTATTTATATGAAAATATGCCAATTATATATGCATCATAAATGTTTGCATCTCATAAAGTATACCACGTCGAACCAAAATCGTGGAGTTAATACTGTGTGTGGGTGTGTGAGAGAGACTGGGACATTATGTACCAAAACAAAATAACATTGCTAAATATTATTATTATAAACTTCCTTGTGAGTATGAACAATTTTTTTTCAGTGATCACATGCAATTCATTTATATCTTTATATACATGTAATTGTCACAGGAGTTGCAAGTGTAAAAGATATATATGTTGGAGTTGTAGTTTTTTTTTTGAGTTTTTAATCCGGTATCCTGAGCCAGCCCCAATGTCACGGGGAACTCAACGGGCTCAGACTAATCCAGATCCGCATCGGGGCCTCCACTTAAGGGTAAAGTGCTGGCCAAGGGGCAGGCTGCATTCCCAGAGCTCGAACTCGAGACCTCTGGTTAAGCGGTGAAGTGAGGTAACCACTACACCAATCACGCTTGGTTGGAGTTGTAGTTGTAGTTGTAGTAGTAGTAGTTGATAAGGGTTAATTATGGCAAAAGAATAATCTAAAAAATACTAAAGAATTGACATTGGAGTGTGAAGGTTTTTGAAGGTATTCTCCCTCGATTTTTGCCAACAAATATGAATTCTATATTTTGGAACGGATGGAATACTAAACCTCAATATTAGACTAAATAAACTTTTAAAGATATCAAAAAAGTTTAATAAAGTACCATGGCCAAGTAATATCTTGGATTTAGAAATTCAAAATCTATTCTTCTCTTTTTTTATAGGGAAAATGTCATTTAAATCCCTCCGAATATAAAAAAGGACAATTCAGGAACTCAAATTTTCAAAAGGACCATGAAGGAACTCGGACCTAGTTGACATTTCAAATTTGTGTGAAAGGACAAAATTACCCCATCATTAAAAAAAAATTACTTCCCACCCTAACACCGCACCTGTTAACAATTGAACTTTGGTCATTAACAACTGAACTTTAGACATTGACATTTGGAACTTAAGAATTAACTTCTTCGTTAACAAGATAACATTGGTGTTAACATTTACATCGCACATGTTAATAATGGAACTTTCGACATTAACAGCTGAACTTTAGGTATTAACATTTTGAACATAAGAATTAACTTCTTCGTTAACAGCATAACATTGGTGTTAACATTTACACTACACCTGTTAACAATGGAACTTGGTGCATTAACAGCGGAACTTTAATGTTGGGGGTAATTTTGTCCTTTCACACAAATTTGAAATGTCAACTAGGTCTGAGTTCCTTCATGGTCTTTTTGGAAGTTTGAGTTCCTGAATTGTCCTTTTGTATATTCGGAGGGATTTAAATGATATTTTCCCTTTTTTATAACCAAAAGCTATACTTCTATTATCTCCTTTTAGCTGTTTTTTTAAGGTGAATGAAGGTTTTTTGTTTCTTGAAAAAGAACAATAAGAAGGAACAGTAAAATGGCAGGTTGTGTAGTGTACGGCGGGAGACAAAAATGTTGGGAAGTGAGGGAATTATTAAGGGAAAGAGGCACAGACATTATTATTGGAGAAAAGACTGTTCCTTCTCTATGATTATTTTCTCTGTTTGTTTGTTTGCAAAACAAGTCACTGAAATAGAGCCCTTGAGTGGCCCCACTCTCCCTCACTCTCTCGTGTCCCTCACGCGCTTCTTTCTCTATCTAGACTTTAGGACCACCATTATCATCATCCACTTTGGACCATAATCTTTGTCATCTTCCCACCCACTTCATGTGTTACCCACTCTATCTGTGTTTGTTTTTGCCAGGAGCTACCCACTATTTCATTTCACCTCTTCATGTTATAATTTCTTTCCCCATTATTCACCTCTTTCCCATTCCACATTCATGCTCTTTCCTTTGCTCATTACACCTCCCTCTTAAAGTTCAACATTTATGACTTTGTTCCTTCTTATACAATACAAGACACTATTTGCACAGTTATTAGAATATTCGGTGACCTTTTTTTCATTTACCACAACATTACTTTCTCTCTTTTACCTTTTCTGTTATACTCTTGTCTATTGTATTATCATAAATTTTTCTATCTTAAATAACCCATCATAAATACATAAACTTACCAGTATATTGGAAATATCTACCATTCTAACTATTCCCTTCAGTTTTAAATATGAGAGCTCAAAATTTTTATGATATTGTCTAGTGTTATAAAATTTTGTCTATTGTCATATATAGAATTATAGTTGATGATTTTCATTCTCATTTCACATCATTATTTTGTTACTTAACATTATCTTTCGAACTCATTTATATCATTTCTCTTTCTTGCACTTCTCATGATAATGAGGTAAGCTTGAAAAATAAGAATTATTTTAAAATTATTTATCATATTTATGATAAAACATCTTTGAACTATAAATTATGACGGAGAACTTACTACTTCAGGTTGCGTGATTTTGTTTTTGAATTCTTATACATAACAATGGAGGGTATAAGCCATTTCAAGAAATATATGTTAGTTAATAGTACAAGGACTAGAAACGATATTATTAAAACTCGCTATTTACTAATTTTGTTTCCTATTTAAATATCCATCATCATATTTTCTCTCGTTTTCAAAACTTATTGTATAGGTGTAAAGTGAAAAAGTTTTAACAATTTAAAACATATTAAATGAATTAAATTACTAAAAGTTTTGATTCTATATTTATGCATGTTAAAACACGAGACGTCATATTTAAATGACCAAATTCTCTTCCACGCTAAGATTAGCACATGTTATATATAACATTCATTTCTATATGTTTTCTCTCATGTTTAAATAATCATGAAAACATAGTACTATAATATAGGAGAATTGTTATGGTCATTGTTTGCAAATAATAGTAAACTTGTTTATAAAGAAAGTGATCCGCAATTTTGCTTTTGCCAAAAGCATATTATATATGTTGAAAATAAAGCGAGAGAGATTTGCGTGGGCAAACCCTCAAAAGTGGGCGATGAGTAAAAAGTTTTAAAGTTCGTTGTATTATTTATAAATGGAAGTATTCCTTAAAAACAAGCTTGAAACTGAAGCAAAAATGACTTCAGTAGGGTTGGTCCATGCATGATCCATGCGGGTATAGGAAAAACCAAGAAGAACTAGAAGAATGATGAAGCATCAAGAATCAATAATTAAGAAAATGCGATCTTAGTAAAAAAATCTCAAAGTGTAAACAAGAAATACGCTTTCCTAATTGAGCAGGCAATCAGCACGCATGCATTCCTCTTCTATATCTTTTTTTTCTTTTCCCAAAACAAAAATCACAACCCCATAATTATCATAATTTCATTATGCTTCCATTGACGCTTCACAATAGCATCACCCCATCTTTGGACACATTCATATCATAGCTAGTAGTATCTTGTGTGATAAAGAGAAAATATTTGTTGTTTGTTGTCCTATATTTATTATAATAACTTGTGTCGTTAATTGTTTTACATGGATATAATATATAATTTTCTGCTTCTTTATTATTGTTTGGATTATTATTAAACTTCTAACTCCATCATTGTTTAATGTAAAATATCTACCTGATAATCTTTTTTGGCCAAAAAAAAAAGATTATCAAGGTAAAGAATTTACAGTAAATAATGATAGAGTTAGAAATTTAATAATCAAATTCAAGTTAAGGAAAAAGTTTATTAAACATGATTTAATTTTTTCTTTATTTTCATACAATATATTCATAATGATTTATATTTAGGTATAAATAATCACCAATTGAATTATGTTACAATGCATCTTCAAGTACCTCCTCGGAACTAATGAAATATTATTAAAATTAAAAATAAATTCATATCAATATTTAAAACCATAAGTTACTTATTGAAATTAAAACTGAAAAGGAAAATTGCATATACATTTTTAGATACGAATACAAAGTGTCAACGAGTCAACAAATAACATAAAACGATAAGCAGCTAGGTTGTTTTATTCAACTTAATTTAATGTGAAGTCATAATATATAGCTTGACTCAATTTTTATATATACAACTCTAATTATAAACTACTAGTGCAGTAACACGAACGTTGCTATGGTCATATGATAGTGCAACCTAATTATTATCTCATATCATACATAGTGAAGTTTTTAATTTCATTAATACGTGTAGTGATTGATAGAAAACAAACCGACCACTCTGAGATGAAAGGGACCAAAAACTATAGACAGGGAAGTTCTGAGTCAGACAAATAAAGAGGTGTGAATTATCTTTTTTTTATTGGTGGAAACTCGAAAGAGAGGTATGAATTATCAGTCTATATATGTAAACTATTTTTGATATAGTTACCTAATTAAAGATGCATTTGATATCATTTACTAGTTATTTTTTTATGATTAGCTGTTGATGGTTTATCAGTAACTATAAAACTAGGGTCCAAGGCGAACAATTTAAATTATTGACTTATTTTATATTGATTTCAACTTTCAAGTACACTATATGTTATGTCATTAACGACACAAACGCATGCATCAAAAATAGTTTATTTGAAGATTTTAATTACTATTTTGAGACTAGTTCTCATAGAGTATCTATTTGGAGTTTAGTAGATATTCTGAATTAAGAAGCTAAATGTCAGTTATTAGTTGAATATACTATTGAACCTACCATTACTCCTGAGAAAGTAATTATTAGTAGCATATTTTAATCAATATTTAATTTTATATGCATTTTTACGTCTATATCGGATTTTGGTACTTGGGTGTATGTTTGTGCTAAAAGGATACTTAAGAATTATAAAAAATAACATCGCTATTCATTTAAAAAAGATATATCATTTACTAATTAATAAAATAACATCATTTACTAATTATCAGAGTACCTAATAGTATTGTTTGGTAAAAAAAGAGTATTTCCAAATAAAAAAAGAGTATTTAATAGTATTCATCGAAACAAAGAGTATTTAATAGTATTAATTTTCAATAACAAATTTGGTGTTTCTTTATCCTGTATATTTTTGTTGTATTACTTTCTTATTTCGGATTTGGATCCCAATCTTAATTGAGGCATTTTAAACATTAGATCAATATATATCCAGTGAAGTTGGGTTGAAAGTTACAAATCCATTTATATTTTTTAAATATAAAAAGAGCCTCGACCTCTCGACACGGTTAAATTAAATTATGATGTGAAGTTCAATATATATTACATGATTGAGAATTGAGACAACATTTGTTAGAATCTTAAATTTTGATGATAACTAATAGAGATCATAGACAATGCAATCATTAAGTAATCACTAGTATAAGGCTAAGACATAGCAATCACAAGACAAAGCAATCAGGCTAAGACATAGCAATCACAAGACATAGCAATCAGGCTAAGACATAGCAATCACAAGACATAGCAATCAGGCTAAGACATAGTAATCACAAGACATAGCAATCAGACTAAGACATAACAATCACTAGAAAGTGCGATCATGATTAACTTAGAATCACTTAGCAAAAGCGATCATGAAATAATAAGAAATATTTTTCTAAGTTAAAATAGTGATCGGAACATCAATCAGAGCAGCCTAAGCAAAACTAAACTAAGAAGGTTAGATCACGAAGTGATATGAACTACAATCAAGTAGTGATCGCAGTGTCGAGTGATTGATATTGTTATGCATTTAACATGTGATCTAAGTGTGCAGTAAGTGATTGAAGCAAGTGAGATCAATGCCTGATCGGAGCGTCGAGTAAAAAGCAAATTCATTACAAAAGTACATTGTCATGTTCAGAATGCTTTTCAGAAGACGTTAGACTCATTCCTTTGGCATATATGCACTCAAGGCAACTTCTCTCCTAAAAGAAGGAATTTTTGTTGATATAAATTGAAGCTACATTTAATGTTCATCCTCTTCTTCAAGCAACATGAGAGGAACCAAGTACCAAACATTAATTGAGCTCAACGGATACAAGTCTTCTTCACTTTGAGTCAAACGGGTATATCCTCCAATGAAGACTATAAATAGCCAAGAGGAATTTATTGCACTTCACCGAAAATATTCAATTTTGCACCTACTCTTTGTCAAGGCATTCAAGTTTTCTTGCGATCGCAAAAAGCTAAGTGTTTAACATTATTTGTTCATTTTGTGAACTTATACTCTGTTTTTAAATCCTCTTCTGTTCTGAGGTTGTTCTGAAGCTTGGAGCTTTAGAACAGGGATGTTACCTTACAGGTACGGTAGTAAGGGGGAGTGTGAGAGAGTGTCTTACACTGTAAAGGTTCTCAGGTGAACCCGTTTGTAAAACCTGAAATTAGTGGAACCCAACGAGGTGTTGGTGAACTAGACATAGGCAAGAGTTTGGCCGAACCAGTATAAACTGTTTTATGTTTTATTTTTAGTTGATTAAGTTTTAGTTGAAGCACAATTCACCCCCTTCTCTTGTGCATCCTCGCTTTCAACATTGAGGAAGTTCACTTGAGTAATCTAGAACCTTTTGTTAACTTATTATTTCTTCTCTTTCATTCATTTTAGCGAGAAACAAATCATAATTTTTTTTTGAAAAGTTTCATGCTGACAATACTTCTGTAAATAATCGTTTGTTTTCTTATAAATACTTATAAATTTATTTATCGACTTTTCAAACTAGCTTATTTAAGCTATAAACTAACATATATATATAATAGTACTTAAAATACTATATAATTGAGTGCCTCACTTCGATTATTTATTCTTCATAAAAAGGTAATCATATCACATATTTATAAATGTAATAATATATTTTTTTATATTTTATCTTTGAAAATTTTGCTGTGAAAACTATGTTAGAATTATTTACTGATGAACTTGTAAAGTTGTAATATATCATCCATGCGACCGAAATAAAAAGAAAGAACTTGTATTACATTGACATAAAAGCAGTTTTGAAAAAAAAAAAAGAGCTCAGATCAAAGAGCCCAGATAAAAAAAGGCTACTTTTGAAAAAAAAAGCAGTTTTGGAAAGCCCAGATCAAAGAGTCCATTTGTAGCATCTTAATTGGGCTTCACCATATAAAACTTTACTCTTCGTCTTTCTTAAATAACCAAAACCAAAACGATGTCACAATTTTTATTTTTTAAACTAAACTAGATCTTAAACTCATGTATATTTACCAACTTTATTTCAGAAAAAATGACAGTTACCAATTTACAATAAAATATCAAAAGTGAATTTAATCTCACAAAAGTTTAATAACAATTAAGGAGTATGTAATTATATAAATTTCAATGCAGAAAATAATACTAGTAATAGATAGCCATGCATTTAATTTACTAATCATTGGGATTTCCAATAAATTAATATCATCTACTTCATAGTAATTCTCCCAATAACATTTATTTTGTTATATTAGAGAATATATTAAAGAAATTATTTAGGGGTCACAAATGATAATATAATCATGTAAATATATTGATCTTGTTACTCCTTTTGTTCTATATATTTATTGTACTTAGCTTATTTGCGAAGAAGAACTTGTTTCAAAAAAATAAAACACATTTCTAATTGTTATCTTGTTTTACACAGATTATTTCTATTAATACTCCTCAATCGACAATATAATTGAACAAACAAGATAGAGATTATGAAAATAAAGTTAGATGGATAAAGTATACTATGGTAACATAATATTATTTTAACACATTTAAATAACATTTTTAATCTAATCAAATTAATTAATATATATTATATTTAGATAGAGAGAGAGTGTTATTATCTAAATCAAATTTTAAATTTCCATGAGTTTTAAAATTTCAGAAAATCCAGTGATTGAACTTTTTCCCTAAAAAATGCATCCGGTCAAGATGAATTGTCAATTTTCAAAATCTATTTGGTTTGATTTAATCTCTCAATATTCCTTTCCCATGGTTTCCTATATATTCCGTTCCTATATATATGTGTGTGCGTATGACGGCGGCTGCTCGTAAATGTTTAGACAGCGATTAAACAATTCTAACAAAGATACACCAATTATCACGCTACCTTATTTGACAAAAAAAAAATTGTCACGCTACCTGAGGGAGAGAGTGAGGGGTGGTATGTAATAACTTGATCTTATGGATCTTAATGGAATAATAGATTTTGCAAGTTCAAATATGAAATCTTGAATATAAATATGTATGAATTTTTTTAAAAAAATACAGTTGAAAAAGCCAGTTCCGAATGAATGAGCGAGGTAATGCTCGTTTCTGTCTAGAGAGGGAGGATCAAATGGCGTGAAAGGACGACATTGGCATATGAAGAAAATATGAGAAACTAATTGACCTTACCGTTGAAAGTAAAACAAAAACGTTGCCAAGTGGACCTCATCATCCAGAACTCTTCTTCATCAACCTCCATATGCAAAACTCATGGCGCACGCGGTTACGTGTGTGTATGTGTGTGAATTAATTAACCTATGACTTTTGCTTTAGGAATTAATAGGGAGGCCTTGTGTCTGTGCTTTGAAGGTATTATATATATTAGTTGGAAGGCAAAAAAACTGGCATATATTCATACTTATCATCTCCAAAATATATTTTCTAAATTCTATCCTCAAACATTCTCCAATAGCTTATGATTCAAACCGTGACGTATTATTCATCAAAGATTGAGACAGCTAATTATTGGAGTTGTTATTCATTTGGATCATCTAACCACACACACACACACACCGTACCATATATATAATTCATTTTACGTTTTATATTTCCCATCCTGCACTCTTTTTGTTTTCTTTTTCCTTCATTAGAAACTATATCTTAGACTTCAATCTCATAAGTTGTGGCTCTAGCTGGCCAATCCCTAAATTACATACATAGAGTACAAATTAAATGTACTTATTGCAGGTTTAAATGGTGTATTTGGAACTTATTTTGATCTTTTTCTCCATATAAAATTAATCAGTTATAAGGTAAATAAAAATTTTGATTTTTGAACTTTCATTTAATTTTGCTTTTAGTTTCAAAATCTGCAGTGATTTTGGTCTTCAATTTTTTAGTTAATTTTCGATTTTGGCCCCCAAAACTTTATAATAGATGATTTTAGTCATTGAGCTTTTGGTCGAATTTTGTCTTGATTCCTATATTTTAAGATTTTTTATAGTTTATGAACCAAGATCAAAATTGACCAATTCTTTGGGAACAAAAATCAACTATTTTATAGTTTAAGGATCAAAACCAAAATTAACAAAAAGTTTGATGACTAAAATCACCAATTTTAAAGGTTAATGACCAAAACCAAAATTATTTGAAAGTTCGATGATAACCAAAAGTTGTATTAAACCTCAATTATATTTATATTTACAAGTAGTAAGCTGGAACCCTTTGTGCATATATAGTGTTTGTGTGTGTTTGTGTGTCAAGATTTATTCTGTTTTTTTAGATGCAATGAAAGTATACAGTTGTAATATGCCAAGTCAATTTGAAATAATATGATATAATAAACGAAACCTAATCTTCAATGTAAATAATACGAAAATTTGTGTATTATAATGACAGATACATTACTGATGACTTGAATGCTACTGTAAGTGTGCATGTAATGTCCGTATGTCCTTTCCTCTCTTCTCTTCGGCTGTAGTCTTTGTCTTGTTTTACACTCCAATACGAAAGTTAATTACACATAATATAATATACCGCTATTAAAAATGTTCTTTTCTTCAACAAAAGTCCATTTGGATGTTACTAATGATTTCTTTTAAATTTAATTGGGAATGACAGTGAAAATAGGAGAGAGATGTGATGATAATTTATAAATATTGAGAGAGGGAAATTTTGAAATTTTGAATAAAGGTAGTATTGGAAAATTTCATCAATTTAAGACATATTTAATTATTTAATTAACAATTTTTAATATGTGAGGTTTATATATGATTGACTTATAATATGAAACAGTAACAGAGTGGTATACTCACTGTGTTTAATTTTTTAATAACTTATACTCCCTCCGGTCCTAAATATAAGACCTAGATGACTTTTTTAGAAAATCCTTTAAAAAAGCAAAATAAGTTAATTATAAATTGATTTACCTAATTTTTTCCCTTAAACTAGTTTATTTTACCTATAAACTAATGTATAATCTAAAAATATATCAAATATGTCATGATTTAATAGCCTATTTCGCAACCTTAACCTCTCCAAAAAAAAGTCAATTAGGTCTTATATTTAGGACCGGAGGTAGTAGCATGTTTCGGTAGCTTTTTGGAATAAAAAAAACATAACTTAAAAACTTCTTTAGGTTTGAAATTCGGTAACTTTTTAATTTATTCAAATTTAATAAAACACACAATGCTCTATAATCAAAACCAAACTCTACCCACAATAATAAATATATCATAAAAATCATGCATTGTTAATATGAAAGATTAATGGTGTAACTTCGGATTGAAAAATTCATTCTCTCTCCATCTATGGATAGGATGAAAGAAGCCCTAGTCAATATATGCCACATTGTGTGTAAAGAGGGAGGGAGGGAGAGCTTATAACTTTAAGAAGCAAGGAGACATTAGACACGTAAAGTAGTCGGTTTGAGTCGATGAAATTTCAACGAACATTCTTGTGGGCTGTATTAGTTCAAGCCTTTATAATTTAGATATATTTTTCTTTTTTCTTATAGACATTTATATGTAATAATATTCAATTCTTTTATATCCCATATATAATTATTAGTTTATTAATGTCTATTGATATGATTAAAATAATTTTACTTAGAAGACTTTATTACTTCGTTTAGTTTCTCTAGCTATATCAGAGACGAAATCTTTGATTCCATAAAAATGAAGGGGAAGGAGTTGTTAGCAAATGGATTTTGAAGTTTCCTATCTTAGTTTTGGTCTTGTACTTGAATTATGAACGACAGTCCAAATTGAATAATTAAGAATTTAAGATAGAAGAAACTTCATTTAACATCCCAGAAACTTCTGATTTTTGACCTTCCTTGCTCTTTCTTCTGTTCCATTATTTTTGCCATACTCACATTACAGTGACTTTATTTTTTCCATCACAGTGACTTCATCATCTTTTTTTTTTAAAATTTTAAATAGTAATTATTAGTATATGGTTTTCCTAATGATAAAAAGCTCCACTATAAAGACCATTAACGAGCACTACAAGAAAAAACATATCATGCTGTTACAAAATTTCATTCTCAAAATATATAAAAGCTTATTCTTATTATTATTATAAACAAAACTTGTCATTTTCATTTTGATTTTATTTGGTTATTTAATAATGTCTAATAGCGTTAGTATTTATGAATTATATATATATATATATATATATATATATATATATATATATATATATATATATATATATATATATATATAATTTCTGTCCACACCAAGTTTTATTTTTAACCTACCGATCAAAGGTTTCCTTGCAGAAGAATATATGATTGATATTTATATAGTAAATTTTCGGACGATCAATAATATGTTAAAGCCACATGTAACGATTATTTTTTTCGGGCATTTGTTTATGCAAAGGCATTATTTAATCATTTGATCCCACACATAAGTCGGGAGAAACATCATAAGGCTAGAAAAAAGGATGCCAAAAGCTTCAAGTGGACAATTCAACCTAATCAACTTTGGATTATATGCATAATGCCATCATTTTGGCGAGGAGCATATGCAAAAAATGATTAATTAAATACTTTTGACAAGTCTTGCACAGATGAAGTGAATGATTAAGAATTGATATTTTTCGGCCACCTTACTTCAAAACAACATCTAAACCGACGAACCCCTTTTAATATTAAAATTTGAAAGAACAAATCTGTGGTCTTATTATATTGACCAACAAAATATATCAAACATATGAGGGGACGGAGCAGCCTCTCAATTCTTGTTCTAAATGCTCTAAATTAAACTATCCAACCAAATCAGAAAACTTAGAGTACAAAAGCTTTTATTAGATACAAATCAAAATTTATATGATGAGGAAAGACTACAAATTCTAAAGCCTAAAAACCAAATCACACGTAGTCTAACATATATGATCAGCAGGTAACAACTAAACCAGAACACGGTCCGGAACCCCTCCTATTCCCCCTATTCCCTATCTCAACCATCCATATTTATTTAATAGCTCAAATTATCCCTACACATTATACACCCAGTCCACCATATCCCTCTCTCCTAACCGAAATTATTGCCCAGTCCACTCTCTCCCATGATTTTTGCCCAATTTATTTCTCTCTCCTATCTCTTTCTCCCATTTTTCGGTTTATCTCCTATTATTTAATTATATTATCAATAAATTATTATAATTACCTCTCTCCTATGCGTAATTATCCTCCCAAATTCGTAATACAATTAATCCCCATGTATCATCGTCGGCCAGGCTAAGAAACAAGATTGTTTTTTTGGAAGATACAACTCAGTTAAATAATCATGAATGCAGATATAATTAATACAGTACCAGTTAAATATTATTCAATTGAATAAATTATTGGCAACTATGCCAAGCACAATGAAATAAGTGGGAGAACTATATTTCAAGCTAGCTATTAAATTGGAAAGTCTAAAAATACAAGACTTTTACTTCATTAGAACTTCCACTCTAAGGAAATTTTGCTAGTTACATTTGCGTTTTATTTAGAGTCACTTCCTAGTTGAGAAGGCTTAATGTGGAAGGTTTTGATAAAAATAGATAATCGGTAAGAGACCAAATGAAGTGTTGTAGAGCATAAAACCGCCAGGTGTAACGAGTTCCACATCAAAAGGCTTTCTCAAAGAATGAACTTTATTCTGAAGTCTTGAACTTCTCTAAAGCTAGATACTATAATCTACTAAAACAGTACAGTCTAGTTTAATTCCAGAGGATTAGCTCAATGGTTAAAGCTTAATTTGTACTCTTGAATGATTCTTTTAAGATTTAATCTCATCAATTGATGTACAAATTATTGACGTTACCTTAAATTCTACTGATAATGAATAAATAATACTTCATCACCAATAATGTGTGTGTTTATATCTTATATTTTATAATCGCAATAATTTTTTTCATAATCAATGATAACAGTAGGCTATAAATCTGTCCTTTTTTAATAAAAACTTGCCCATAAAAAATGTGAGAGAATTCTTTTCAACTGAAAAAAAATGTGATAGTAATCGAACAAACAAGGGGTTCAATATTGTGTGCTAAGAAGATAAACTTGTGCGTTTTGTAGTTTGCACATAGCTTTCAATGGTCTTCGTGTGGGTTTTGCCTTGAAAGATATAATATGGTCAATAATTTACTGCTTCCCACATAGCTGTGATCCAATAACCCAATAATCTATCCATCTATATATCACGCCACGTCATCATACCCTTCCCTATATTAAACCCCACAATACCTTCCTATATCTCTCACCTTCAGCTAGCTTCAATCCCACTCACACACATAAACACATACCTAACTTCATCAACTTTCTCTCTTCCCTCTATCAGATCATTATCAAGAACAAGAACAAAAAATGGAGGGTCTAATTCCATTTGTGTACAAAGCTATATTACAATACAAGAGTGGCAAAGAAGGGGCATTTGGGTCATTTTTCAGCGAGTCACCGTCATATTCTTACATGAGACTTTCCTCCGGAGGCGACTCAGGTAGGTTTCAGACTTCTGATTATGTTTCTTCTTCTGCAACTCATCAAGTCATGGCTTCATCTTCATCTTATGGGGTTCAGTCTTCTCCACGACGTCGTTTGAATCCTCGTCGAGCCTCTGCAACAAAATCTGCGTAATGAATTCCCAAAATGATGATAACGTACTGCATATAAACAAAGGTTTGAGTGTTGTTCATCTAAGGTCTTATCTTTCTGAAATTGTGGTAAAAAATGTAAATATTATGGGTTATGGGGGTCTCTTTGAATTTCATTTGGTGTGTTGACAAAAGTGTACGCGTTTCCATGGCCAAAGGGTCTATAAAAACTCAAATTAAAGTAAGAGAATTTGGGTTATGGTTTGATAAGTAATTGTGCTTGTTTTCATGTCCGAAGTGGGCATGAAAACTACTAGAAATGTAACTTTGTTCAATACTTTGTATGCAAATAAATAAATATTCATTTGTTGTTTATTATGTTATGTTTATTGATTATGTTATTATATATATTCGTACTTCAATTCATCCCTTTTAATCGTAAATAAATGCTAGGCGTGGTTGGGGTTAATTGATTTATTAGAATTATAAAACTGTGAGCTCATATCTCAGTTGGCCGGTGATGTACAAGTGTTTCCGTAATCATACATTGATTTTGCATTGGGGACAATTGTATGATCCTAAGCAAAAGATTTAGTATTATAGAAATTTGATTTTGACTCTACAAATTAAGAAATGAAAGATATAATAGTTTAATTTGTAATTTAAATTGTATTTGATGCTGGATTGATTTATATTAAAAAATGCATACTATAAAATCACGAAGAACATAAATAGAAGAAAAATGGAACAGTAGTAGGCCCCCAAGTGGCGGCCATATTAGTCATGTTATAGACAAATACATTTTTTCTGTCTTCTTCTTATACAATATTCTATGTCTTGTTTTATCTGAATTGGATGACTCAATGTAAATTGCGTACTGATTTCAACAAAATCTAATCTTTATCGCTAAGGTTTGTGATGAATTTAGGGTAAGAAAATATTATTCTTACAAAAAAGATACGTATTGCAAGATTTTGTGCGGATTGAAGTAATAGTGGGTTTTTATCCAAAAAAAAGTAGTGGGCAAAAATAGAAAAAAGTTATTACAAGATATGCATTAATCGAAAACTAATCAATAGCGATAGAATGTTTTAAATTTTGAATGGGAAAGATGATGATTTTTTCCCCAAAGAAAGATGATGATTCAATGTTCGTTGCGGCATGAGCTTTCAAAGAAATTCAATCTTGCAAGAAACCATCCATTTTATATTTATACTCATAGAAATGAAAGATATTGTGAAAGTGAAGAAAATTCAATAGGAAGGCGTTCAATTTCTCTATTTGGTTGGGTGGAGTGGGAGAGGTCGGCTACAATAAAATAATATTGTTTCACCAAATGATCGATTAGCTGACGTCGTTCATCTTTCAACGATTATTTTATTCAAGACTTATGCAAATCATGCTTTTACAAACGAAACATTCAAATGTACCACGAAATAATTTGTACACTTTGAGTAGACGAATGATGTACAGTATTTAAAAGCTAATTATATGTCAGAATAAGCTTCAGAATGATGGACCAAATGAATGTTTTCGTAGATAAACGTTTTATATATAGCAACTTCTCTCCGATGGTATATAGTTCAAAATATGTTTTAATTAGAATAAACTAATTCTTTGCAACGAAAAATTATTAGGATAAACTCATTTATGTGCGCAAAATTTAAAATATATAGAAACGTTTTTTACTTTATGATATGTGTATCATTCGTTATATTATAGCCAGTGCCTTTATTTAATTAGTTCAATCACACAAATCTCCTCCTTTTATTTTGATTACTAGTTCACCCCAAATTTTAAATCTCTATAACTTCCTCTGAACATATTAGTATATTTGGGAAAATTAATATTCAAGAATTTTGATCAAAACGGCTTTAGATGACATTTAGTTTCTTTTTTGGGGGAAAAACGACTTTCATGTAACGTGTAACTAAAAATAAATCTAGCTGATTCTTATACTTTCATATAGTATATTCCCAACGGTTGTAATAATCATAAAATTATTTTAATTTTTTAGAAAAAAATTAAGGATGCAAAATTAATCTCTTTTAAAGGTCTTTGATATAATTTTGTCATCTAAATTGTTATCTTAACTTCCACAAAAAAGTTAAATGAGTCTTATATTTAAAAAAAAAAGAATATATAGGTTAATGTCAATTTTTGTCCCTAGATAAACCAAAAGAGCTAACTTGAGGAATATTTTTTGCCTATTCAAAACATCACCTAGCTAGCTAGGTTTGAAAAGTTATCTTTGACTATTAAATTCTCCTTTTTACTTAATTTTATTGATGTAACTCTGTCTCCTTATAATATAATCATTTCAATATCTACTCTTGTTCAACAAGTAACAATCAAGAAGATAAGTGTTTTGCCTAAAATTATCCAAATTGTACAAATTTAATTTGTCTAGACGCTATTCAAAACTAATTTCGATCATTAAATGATGAGTTAAATATTGTCTGACCAACAAACTATTTCGAAAGGATCAAATTAGCCGATGAACAATAAAAGGGCTTATTTTGACCAAAGAACAATAAAAATGATTCATTTTGACCAATAGAGCATTGGAAAATACTAAAATGTCCTATTAGATGTGGACCCACACCTTTAAAATAAATGTTTTTTGTATTTTAAAATGGGCATTTTAGTATTTTTCCAATGTTCTATTGACCAAAATGAATCATTTTTATTGTTCTTTTGCCAGAATGAGCCCTTTTATTGTTCATTGGCCAATTTGACCCTTTCAAAATAGTTTATTGGCTAGAATGATATTTAACCCTTAAATGCTATGTTACACTCCATATTTCACTTAATAATACATCTCATTACTTACCCCTTCACCACAAGTCATGTAAATTATATCTAGAAAAATTAAAAGAAAAAAAGGCATATATCACATTATTTATGCCCCTCTCTCTCTCCATACAGACGGGCTTCATTATCAAGTATGGAATTATGCCAAAACTGATAATTTTTTGTTTAAAAAATAATATAAGTGAAGTAAAGAGTTTAATTATGTGGGTGAAATTGCTACAGTTTGTACACTTTTGAGGCAAAAATATAATGCTCCTCAAGTTATTTTCGAGTCATTGCTTTTTTGCAGTAATCTTGAGGGAATAAAGAACCTTAATAATTTTTTATACATTGATGACGAAAATATATTTACATTTTAAATTATGGGAATAGTGATAATTTTATTCATATTTTGGCAAGGAACTTTATTCTGGATAAAAGCTTGAAACATAATTATTAGCTTTCCGGTAACAATTCATTCAACTCAACACGAGTGAATCATTAATATTTGTACAAAGGTCGCATTGCAAGTATACTCTTATATAATACTTTTTTCCATTATGTATATTCGTTTCTATTTGACTTCTAATCCAGTACAATAAAAGTTTTAAGATCTAAATTCAAAATTGTTAATACCTTATAATATGAAATAATAATATGTAATGCTCCATTATGTCCTTAATATAAAACCAATTTGATTACTTTGAAGAGATTAAGGAAGTAAGATACATAACTTTTAAGTATTCACATTTATCATTTTTCTCTTAACTAATTTATCTTATTTATAAATTATTATATAACCTTATAAAATGCAACCTAACTGATATATAATATAATACCACATCTCAAAAATATAATAATATATGATATATGCTATCATTAAGAATTTTATTTAATTTAGTTCGCCAATCTCCTCGTCTTAGTTAAATACTCAATATCATAATAAAGAAAAAGGAGTATAAGATAATTTCTACTTTTTCCTATAAATAAATACTGTTAAAGTTACAATATTTACATTATTCTTGGTGAATGCTTTGTAACGCATTTCTCACCTCCTATTTTTCGTAATCATTAATTACCTCCCGAAGCTTAATGCACAAGTTTATCTTTTGAGGTTTTCAGAAAGTGCCGCCAAGTCACATCCCAACTTGTGGTAAAAAAAACCTTGCTTTATCTTGACCCTCAATTACGTTCACTTTCAGCCTAAAACGAAAGTTCATATGATGTTACATGACAAGAAAGCAAATCTTTTATAAGAATCGAAGAATGTCATATAGTTCTTTTTTTAATAACTAGAATGTGATATAGTTCTAAAGGTAAAAACTATAAATGTACAGTGTTTGTGTTTATTAGAATCGGAAGTAAGTGAAATGGAAAAATTGTACTGTAGCAAAAGCCAACATTTTGATGTTCTTTTGTCATTTATTTTTCTAATTCTACAAAAGAGATGATCAACTCAAAGTTTTCTAGGGCCAAAGATCAACTTATAAAGTTTATAATCTATAGAGAATACAAATTTTGCATTTACTTAAAAACAACACAATGGCTATTCTTTTATTAACTCTATGAATTATATTTTTATTAAGACTTTAAAATGTGATAATCGATGCTCCCTATTGTCTTTAAGATATGATCCAATTGACTAATTTAAATAGATTAATGAACCTAAATAAATTACTTAATTATAGTATATATTTTTGGGACTAGAACATAATTATAATATTTGCTATTTGGTATCCTTGAAATATACTTATGTGTATTATTAAATAATATATCAGTTCAATTTTATTAAGGAAAAAATAAATATAGATATTTTAAAAAATCATGTGTCCTAAATTCAATACATTAATCAACCTATTTTATACTACATTCATTTGGGGATTTTTAAGTAATTTGATGTAAATAAAATTTAAATTTGCACACACTTTGATATCAAACGTTATAAATGAAATGCAAACTGTTAAGCGAAAAACTTCAAATGGTATCAAACACGATTTCAATTCCTATATTACCACATGTATTTTAATGAAAATAAAAACGATTCGTGCGTTCGCACGAGTTAAAATTCTTGTATCACTCAAAATACAAGCATTATCACTGCACTAACCACCTATTGCAATAACACTTACCCAGTCAACTGATCTCCATCTCCTTCTTTGCCACAACAATCTGACACATGAGAGGCATCCTTCTCTGCCACAATCTGACACATGAGAGACAATAACTTTTGAGAATAAACTTCACTAGCAGTTTTGATTGATGGATCATTGAACTTATTTTGTAGTTTCTGAGCGTCATCTTCCCTTTCGGTGTTGACATTCTTCAAACTCCTTTCCCCATATTTCATAGCCAATCTTTGTAAAATCTGAACTCTTTCCATAAAATGTTGATGGAAGTTAAATCCCTTCCCACAACACCACCAGACAATCAAAAGATCATGGTTGTGATGATTTGTAGATTCTTTCCTCGGATAACATAGTTTGGAGCGTAGAGATGAAGGAATCTAGATACTCCTTAATCAGCTTTTCCATGGCGTCCATGGCGGAGGGGGAGGTGGAGGCTATGCATCAGAGAGCAGAGAGAGAGAGAGAGAGAGTTTTTGAACGAAAAAGAGAGAGAGAGAGAGTGTGTTTAGGAGGATGTTTTAGGAGTATTAGTATGCTTTTCCTTTTTTGCATATGATCTGCTACAGTGTTACCGCAGCCCATATCAGCCCATATCACCATATTCCCTAAGTACTACAAACTAGTCTTATTATCCTACACCATCATTGTGCACTTGGGTGGTCTCTGGCCTACACATTACCCATAGTTGATGTTGCATTTTGAATTTTATTTTTTTAATATTCAACATTACAATCCCAACCAAAGAATTATTCATTTCTCAAATGGCAAATCACAATTTTTCTATCAATTTTTCTATTGATTCACAATTTCCCCAATTTTTCCCTTATTCACAATGTGTTTGTACCTCGTTTTTTGATATAAAGTCCTCTTCATCATGTTGTTAGATATTAAGAAGTCAAACAAAACAATCTAATGACAAAAGTTTATGTGCACTTTCCAAATTTTGCTAATATAAAACCCATCCATTTGATTTAATCAAGTTCATCTTGGCCAATTTGAAACAAAATACGGTCTTGCGTGTGTATCTCCTGTTGTTTTCGTCATTTCGATCCCTTGAGGTATAGTTAAATTAAAGACTATGATTCACGGTAATTACAACCTTAAATAGACCAAACGTTCAAATCATCTTTCTTAATTTAAAATAAGTAAATGGTTAATTATGATTATTTGCGCTGGAAAGATTAGAACAAATTTCACGTGGTTATTATAATTAAAAGAAGCAAGAAATTAAAGGATGAAGACAACATCAGAGGAAGAAGAAAGTAGATGGATGCATGATTCGGAAATCTAATTTTGATTCAAAAATCAAAATGTGGACGCTTTTTGAACGATAATAGCAATGACTTGGCCAAATAATATATATTTTGATAGTTTTCTTTCCTTGAATTTAATTTGATTTGAGTGAGAAGGTAGATCGAAGGAATACCTTCATACCTAAAATGAATGCCAACAAGAGTGTTAGCATTCATTCATTGTTTAGGTGTCCATTAATAAATTAGAGCTATCAAGTAGCAATTGAATGTGTCCTGATTGTGAGATTAATAGATTTATACAATTAATAGTTCTATTAATGGGCAAAAGCACTACAATAATGGGCATAACAATGTCTAATTATATGAGATTTCATTAATAAAAAATTTGACACATGAGTTCATGAGGTTTGATAAATTAGTGAATTAGTGTATTTAAATTCGCCAACATCTTTAGTGAGATAGCTAGGATGACTATTGCAAGTCATTCCCAAAGAGTATCTCCATTATCTCATAAACCTCCCTTCCTTTCCACCTTTTAAAACGAAAATAACAAAAATAAGTAGTTTAAGATTTTTATTACCTCCCTTCCTTTCCACCTTTTAAAACGAAAATAACAAAAATAAGTAGTTTAAGATTTTTATTCTCATTCTTACATTTACGTTCTTTTAGAAGATAACCAACTTTATCCGCGTGTTTATATTATATTTTATGTCATTTAGATTATTTAGGAACCAATAAAAGGCTCATAGAGAGAGCAAAAGACTCGAGATGGTACTGTATAATATAGTCCTTAGTTTATTTTGTATTAAGCCCAAAGGCTTATGAGATCAAAGGTCAAATAATTAATTTAATTTTATAGGATAGAGGGTGATAAACTCATTGATATTTTTCACTATTGAAGTGATATTAAATAAAAATCTTTTGAAACTCACGCCTCTTATGCGAGAACTTCATGACAAGAATTTCCCTTGTTACTTTTATTCCGGGAATGACTAGAAACAGTGTCAATTGAATAAACTTTTCTCCCATTCAAAATCCTAAGTTTTCTACTATGTCGTCCAAGAATGATCCTACTCTATTTTCAGATTTTAAATTTTTTCTCTTCTCGATACAGGATTTGAAAAATAAAGTTATCAAAAGCAACACCGGCGATTTATAAGATACTCCCTTCATTCCTAAATATAAGATCACTTTCATATTTTGATTAGATTAAGGATGTTAATTAGTTAAGTTAGTTATTAACATATGATATTACCAATTTATCTTAATCATAAACCTTTATCCCCACTCTCCCTCTTTTATTTGTTACTATAGATAAGAATCATTAGGGGTTAATTTGAGAAAAAATTGTGAAATATTAGAAAGTGATCATTTAGGAATAAGTTAAAATGTGAAAGTGATCTTATATTTAGGAACGGATGGAGTAGTTTATAGTACCACTGCGAGTTTCAACTTGATCGAGCTTTAAAATATATACTACGTGTATTTTACAAATGAAATGGGAAGTCAATTGAACATGAAGTTGAAAGCACAAGTACCATTATACTCGATCGCAAGTTATCATGGAAGTATGAGAAGTTAGCATTCTCCAATACGATGATGTACATGCTTTCTTCGTACAGTTACCACACCTTACTGTGTCCATTAACTTAACAACACATGTCTTGTTGAAACTGATGACTCATGTGAAGGTTTTTGGGTTTCACTGAAATTCCACACAAAAACTTAGAGCATAGGAGACAAAAACCTATAAAATAATTAATCTCTTCTGAATTCGAAGTGAGAGAACTTTGGATCCTGTGTGCGGTGTCTAAAATTCTCAAAAGTGGCAGCGGATGAACAAACTTTTTTGTTAATAGAATGTAGTTGATTAAGCTGAGTTGGGTCATCATGACTTATCAAGACTAGAATATGACTCCGAACTCCAAATACAAAAAGTTGTTAGAAAAATACCTACATATATCATTGAAGGATACTCTAACTAGGGGTAAAATCAATAGTCGGTGTAGTGTTTACAGAAATTCTCACTGTTTGAAGGAGGGATATGATGGCCGCCCCTTCACTGTGACGAGGAGGCAAAGGGTAGGTTATTCTGCCTCTTCCTTCTACTTCATTCTTTTATTCGGACTTCTCCCATTCAGTCCTTGCAATCCTATAAATAACCCTTAAATTCAACAAACGTAACAATCATCAATACACAATTGTGTTTAATATATCTGATTTTTCAGCTAATTTTCAATGAAATGTCATATGTTCATCAGTTAAACATCAATGGACTAATATTGTATCTTTAGAATATTTATAGCCTCAAATTAGCACATAAAACCCTACAAATATGAAGTTGTCAATCACTTACTAATTAAATATTTACATTGACGACATGATTTGTACTCATGATCTTGTATGTGAAAATGAGTTTGTTAACCAATGTCAACTAGGTTTTATTTTTTAGCAATGAACACACCTAATATAATGAGTTAGCTGCCTAACAACAACAACGTAACAAAGTTTTATATCACTTCATGGGATTGTTTACTATTGATTATACATGGATGATAACAACAACATCAACAACAACGTAACAAAGGTTAATTATTTTTGTGATAGCAAACCTGGCCTTTTCGATCTCTCCTCATATATGGGACATGGAACAACGTTTCATGTTTTAAAATGACTAAATCCCTAGAATACAATATTATTTGCGACACATTTATAGTTCATGAACAATGTATTAGTTTACCTTTCGTGCGAAGAAAGCTGTCAAAGCACGTGCATGCACATCGTCCTTAGAAGAACGTGATACACTTTGTGAACACCTAAATATGACACATGCAATGCTTAAAGATGAACATCACTTCTTTGCTAAGTCATATACAAATATAGTCCTTTTCATCATCCCCCTTGATCATTCAGATCCTCATCGACTTAATTAATTTTGAAACGCCGTAACACATCTCCACAATATCTTCATAGGATTCAGCATTTATTTTCTTTTTCCATTATTCACTATTCCCTACCATGGCATCCTAGACAACCAATCAATCTTTTCAACCATCTCAAAACTCTTGTCCAAATATTAGTTTAAGGTCTCTAAATAAAGAAGCCTTGTATAGTATTTTGTTTCATAGTCATAGTCATAGTCCTGTTTATTTACATCTTTCCATGTAGAAACTAGCCAATTTTCTTTCTACTCTTTGATGATCACTAATGGTGCCATATGGGTGTCCTGCTTCAATAACCTTAATCTTCACAATGGCGGTGCTACTATCTTTTTCCGGCCATGGCACCGCTCGCCAGTGCCTCAATTGCGGGTCGAATTCGGTTCCATATCCATTAAGCACCCGACCCGATTGTGGCCATCCCGTGTACAATAACATAAAGTGTATAAACAACATCTTGTGGTTTGAAGCCCTAGGTGGATCATCTTACATGATAAAGTCCATCATCCCGGTGACCCGCCGGATAATTATCCGACCCGCGAGTATAGACCCGAGGTCTTGTGTGTCCACGGACTTCCACAGCGACGGCATACACCTGAACAAAGCCCTACCCTATAAAATCACCAGCAACAACACCATCTTTCTCTACAACTGTACGGACAACATGTTGAAATCAAAATCTCCTATGGATTGTTCACCAAATAGCATGTGTCACAGCTACATTAATAAGGACCATGCAGTTGGTGGTGCCACGTGTAAGAACGTGGGGCTATGTTGTAGCTTTAAGACTGTTTTGCCCTTCCCGGAGGACATGGTAAGGGTGCATGGAGGAGAGTGTGGTGCATATATAGGTTTTGTGAATCTCAATGTGGCGGCTCCGGCGGCGGCTATGTGGCCGGAGCCGGGGATAGAGCTTGAGTGGGGAATACCTGAGGAGCCAGTTTGTAAGGGGCCGATGGATTGTAAGGAGATATTGAATTCTAAGTGTTTGAAGAACCCTACCAATGCTTTGCAAATGAAGTGTCTTTGCAATGTTGGCTTCAAGTGGGACCCCAGCAATGGTTTGTGTCAACTTAATCAAAGTCTACCAAAGAGTAAGTGTGTCTTAATTTATCGGTACTTTAGATTTAACCTTAAAGGAAAATAGGATGCATGGAAGATTTAAAAATAACTTGTTGGTGAAAAGTTTTTATTTAGACTAGGGATACTTTCCGTATATAAAATTATACCAGGGTCTTTATATCAATAAAATTTTTAAAAGTAGAATTTTCTATTTTTTGGCCAAATATAAGGTGTTTCAATAAAGATAGAGTAAATTTATTAAGGTGTAATGTAACTTGTTTTAAAATGAAGTTTATCTATATTTTAAAATTAAACAAAATTTATTCCAAAATTATGTAACTCTTTATATAAGCAGGAGTCATAAAATTATGACTTCTTAGTTTACCAAAACAATGTATGACATGTTCACAAAATTATCATGCCATCAATGTGTTACGCAATTACCTTTGTTCATATAACTTGTCCAGTATTAACTCGTAACTATTGCAGTAATTTTGGTGTGATTTTGTCACACATTTACGTTTCCCCTTATTTTAATAGATCGAGACTAGTATATCAGGATCAAATCTTTTGATTTGCGAAGAATCAACGCTTACGCCTCAAATTCCTGTCGATGAAATTAAATGTCTTCACTTATCACAATGTGCAGATGTAACCTGTCCAAAGGGTGGTAAAAAAGGTAAACCATGCAAACCTAGTCATCGAAAGAAGAAAAAGGCAATGACACTCGCCGGTACGTATGTCCATATGTATGATTATGGCCTTATGCTTTTGCTGAGTTGAGTTTAGTTAGTAATAATCCATCGGTAGTTAATTTTTTTAAAGGAAGCTAAATAAGTTGTTCGTAAACTGATTTATTTGAATATTTTCTTTAAATAGTTTATTTGACTTATAAATTAGCATTTGATTTATTAATATTTATGTTATGATTAAGTGATATTTTAACTACACTATTCTTAAGAAAAATCAATAATGTCTTATATAAATTGAGAAACATAGTGAATACTAGTTTCTCAAAATCCTTAATTTATGACCTATTGTGAAGTTAACCTTCATCCTACAAATTAGTGACATATATATTTTGAATTTCTGACAATTTTTCCCACATTATTCGTATAATTCATATTGATACTAAAAAAATGAAGGATAATTGGGCTTTAGAAATAATATAATGTTGTATGGATCGGAGTAACTAGTAAACTTATTATAATTTTGAAATGAGATGTGAGTCTTTTTTGATGTATAAGAATCTTGTTGTCATTTGTTCCCTCCCAATTTTCGGGCTTTCATTCTATTCATTGCCATATATGTATTGACATGATAGACACTTATTTACTAATCCATTCCTCATGTTACAAGCAATACCATTAAATTAATAATATGTGGGGTTTTGTATTCCTCAGCCGTGGGAGCTTCCTTGGGAATTATAGCACTCATTGCAATTATAGTGACCATTCTTCTCTACAAGAAGCAAAACAACTCAAAGAAACAAGCCGAAAGGAAGCTAACAAAGCAAAAGGAAAGAATCCAAATAGCAAAAGCAAACTGTGGCCTATCAGCTAGGATCTTCACAGTGAGAGAAATGAAGAAAGCAACCAACAACTTCTCTCAAGACAACCTCATTAGTACCGGTGGCTTCGGTGAAGTCTTCAAAGGAACCTTTGACGATGGAACCATCGTTGCCATTAAACGTGCCAAGCTTGGTAACACCAAAGCCCTTGACCAAATCCTCAATGAGGTACGAATTCTATGCCAAGTAAACCACCGTCACCTCGTACGCCTCTTAGGTTGTTGTGTTGAACTAGACCATCAACCACTTCTTATCTATGAATATATTCCCAATGGTACCCTCTTTGATCATCTTCATACGAACCGTTTTGATCCCCCTCTCAATTGGCTTCATAGGCTCAAAGTAGCCCACCAAACAGCTCAAGCTCTTTATTATCTTCACTCTTCAGCTTTGCCTCCTATTTACCATAGGGACGTAAAATCGAGTAACATATTGTTGGATGATAAGTTAGATGCTAAGGTTTCAGACTTTGGACTTTCTAGGCTTGTTGAGATAGCTGAGGCTAATAAGAGTCATATATTCACAAGTGCACAAGGGACATTAGGGTATCTTGATCCTGAGTATTATCGTAATTTTCAGCTTACCGATAAGAGCGATGTGTATAGTTTTGGGGTTGTGTTGTTGGAGATCTTGACACGTGAGAAGGCTATTGATTTTAATAGGGAAGAGGAGAATGTGAATTTGGTTGTTTATGGGAAGAAGATGATGAAGGAAGAGATGTTTTTGGATATGGTGGATTCTGTTCTGAAGGATGGAGCCAATAACTTGGAGTTGGAGACTATGAAGTCTTTAGGGTTTCTTGCTGTGGCTTGCTTGGATGAGCAGAGGCAAAATCGACCTACTATGAAGGAGGTTTCTGATGAGATTGAGTATCTTATTAGTATTATTACTAATGATATTCCCAAGACTTAGATGTTTGTATCTTTTTTGCAAATCTTTTCTCATTTTTATCTAGAGTGACATGCATTATAAATGGGATTAAACCCACAACTTTTCATTTACAGAAAAACCACTTGTGAGTTGCTTTCACAAAAAAAAAATTGCACATTATGGAGAATATGCTACAGTCTAAGCGCAATTGCTTAGTAGGGAGAGCTAACTCGATTACTATACTATTTACATCACATTGGAGAGCCCCTCGTTGTCAATGGTTGGGGAAGAGGACCAGTATTATGTAAGTGCATATTTATGTTTAAAATGATAGTTATTTAACTAATTTTGGTAGATTAAGAAAATGAGATAAATTGGCTAATTTAAACAGACATAACATAATTTAATCTTATCTGGTATTTTAAATTTCTAACTTTTAAATTTATATACATTTTTATGAATATAATTTATTTAAACATTTTTTCTGACTAGAAAGAATTACACTTTTAGGTGTGTTTTTTCTGCGCCATTCGTCACAAATTCAGACTCAGCGTTTATGCTAATAAGGAAAAAAACATTATGATTCAACCACTCCATCCAATCCAATCTCGATATAGTTGTGGTTAGTAGCTGATAAGGATTTGGTGAGTTTGTTATGGAAAGAGACGAGATTAAAAACAAGGAGCTGCTTCTTATTAGACACTTTAGTTCAGTCAAAAAGCTAGTGGACGGCAATATGATGTGGTCCTTGAAACCAAATGATCCCACTTTTTTTTTTTTGTGACAGCAAATTACTTATCACACTTCACACCAACTATATACATACAACATGTGTGTAAAATACACACATCATCATTGCACTCAACGTCTCATTCGTATTTTTGTAAATATATTGTATCTTTACTTTCGTAAAAGAAAAAACTCATTAACTTTAAAAAGTGAATATCATGGTAGAGTTGCAGGGAAATTTATGAAGATTTTGTGGGGAAAAACGTAAAAGGAAAAGCTTCAAACACAATGTACACAAGAACCAAGCAACCAAACTAATCATACATGCCAGACTAACTTCTAAAGTGAAATTCACATCTGACATGTCTATATTTCTCTTCACGATCTTGGTTCATTTTCTTCATGATCCTGGCTCATTTTTTTCAAATAATGTTTTAAAATGTGAAGGCAAAATACTAATACGGCAAAATTTACAGTGTCAACTATCTACTCATGCAACAAAATATACAACTTAAAACAAAAGACACTAGCGTGGAAGTCATCTTCGTAGCAAGAGAAAATAGGTAAAGCTACACAGAAGCTAATATCCAAAACATAACGTGTGATGAGATTGCTGTGAAAAACCAGGTGACAAAAGCCATGGCTATGGAGATCTGGTAACTTCTGCAAGGAATCTTTTGAGTCTTACAGTACTCCAGGTCTTTAGTATAAAGGACTATGATTCCTGCTGACGAGCATGCAGCTGCTAATGATAAAGTAGCCGTTACCTGCAGTTCAAAAATCACCATCATCAGCAGGAAACAATTAACAAATTCAACTCAAATGTCTAAATTTCACGTGAAGGTCTATGAATAATTTTGCTCTGATCTCTAACCATCAATAAAAAATATGCTGTACATTTTTTTACCAAAAATATTTACTGTACTTAAAATATAGGCAAAGCACATGTTTATCATAACATACGCTAAGACTTGATCAAAAGACTTGTTGGAAGGAGAGAACAAACTCTGTACCACTTGCCGACAATTTCTTCGACATTATGCCAAAACTATTTCGACTTAAAACTTGGCTGCAAGCCCAATGGTAGTAAATTATCTTAATATCTAACAATAACCCTCAAAGTATTTGATCATGAAAGTTATCGATAAAACTTCGCTTTGTTGCACTTTTGCCATTCAGATACAGCAGAACTAGTAATAAGATCTGGCACTTTCCCTCACAACCAAACTAGATCACATAGAGGATACCTCTGCGTTCCAAGTTATGTTTGTGAAATGATCCATCAGTAGTTGAATACAATTGAGAACTCAAAAGCCTATAATGCAGAACCTATCTTCTATATTTTGGTCCACCAAGCAGCCGTATGGCTATTTCTATTATAATCCAACTTCAGTACAATATTTCAGCAGTCAATGAAGAATAAGCGATACAAGTGATAGGATAAATCATATATCCGCCTTACTATAGCTCTACAAAAAGCTTAAAGATATTTCCTCTTCAAAAATTTGGAAAGAAGATAAGGAAATTGGCTATATAATTACCCAATCACCCACAACAAACAGGCTGACGAGGATTGCATTTTGAAGATCTCTCTTTCTGTTCACAGCATAAATGTCAAGACATGCAAGCCCAAAGCTCCAGAGCACTTGGAGTCCCATTGATGCAATCAAATAACTGACATTGAAGACAAGAAGTATAAAGATATTGGGAGAACAAAAGAGAATAACACGTTTCAAGCCCAAAGGAAAGAAAATTTTTATTCACATCAAAATGAAAAATTAATCAATGTAAATATTCGATCTTAACTATGCCATCTCCAGAAGATGCTGTAACTCTACAAAAATGCACAAAAACATAAATAACGTGCATGCAGCTTTTGCAAGCACCACTCACTATTATTGACTCATTTCAGAATGCACACTTCTTAAAAATAGATACCTTTTCAATTTAGATATAAAAAGGACATCTATAGAATATAACTTAATCGTTGTCATGAGAATAATTGAAACATAAGGAAACATCTCCAAACAATGATTTACTTAGAAGCTTATTTACACTGACGAACAATCTTTTGCAGAGATACCACAATAATCAGACAGGATTGTTGACTCATTCTTAAATATATGAAATTTTAAGGTATACTCAAAGCCATGCCACAGTCTTTATTATGTATCACACTGACTTATTTTAATGAGATACATGTATTTTACACATAATCTATCCCCCAAACAACTCAATACTGGATCATGTAAAGTAAAAATTATGCCAACTGCCAAGCAATTGTCATGGCATTGCAAAATTCAAATGGCACATTGTGGTACACCACAGGAGAATACAGCCAAAATATCAATTGCTCATGGCTCGTTTCTGATCCTATTTCTTGTTCTCTCCTCTGTCCTCATTCATGCTACTCCTGCTTTTACTCAGTTTAATGACTTCTTCTTAAATGTCATGTTCTTCCTCCTCTACTTGCATTGCTTCATCCAGAGGGAACTAACTTTCTGTCATTCTTCATAACAACTTAAGTCATTCAATTTTGACATATTTTTAATTTAAAGACTCAATTGCTTGATGGTGTTGAATTCCAAATTAATGTTGCAGTATCAACAATGATTGAAGTAAGAGATAAATGGTTGGTACACATTAATCTTATATTTTTGCATTATAGCTGTCTACTATTTTAGATCCTAGACACACACACACACACAATCTTTCAATAATGTGCTGCACTTCAATATTGCAAATGGTCAATGCTGAGAATTGTAGTTCCAAGATCTCCAAATGCAACGATCTACCATATACTAGCAACAAATATCAGCTTAGAGTAAAAAGTATATTTCACTTTGTTCCAAGAAATGAAATTTGATGTTAAAAAGCAGAACACATTTTTTTCTCAATCTCACATATCGTAATAACAAAATGTAAAACGACATGAGCATGCTAAAAATTGACGGTGAGAGTGAGGGTCAAGAACTATTTATTCAGGCATTGAACGTAGGTTTGTCAATCTCATAGACAGACAACAGAATTTGTGAATAAGTCACTTGGAACAAATATCAAACACATATTTTTGGTATCTTTCATCATGTTCTTCAGCAAATGAATGAAACTTTTTAGCTACACATTTATATGATTCTCTCCACACACTTCCCAAAAAAATTTAAAAACAGTTTTCATCGGAAACCTAATTCAAGCCCTCAATAAGCCTTGTCATCAACAAGTTCCGTTAGCAACATTATCAACTAGCATAACTCAAGCCCTCAATAAATGTCAAAAGCCATAATCAGAGATCAATTTCCAGTAAATAAACAGCTTAGAAACCATTAATAAGCCCTTAATCTAAATACTCAGTATATTCTTAAGCTGAAGAAACAATGATCCTGACAGTTTTCAACCAACCAAAAAGATTAAATCATAAATGAGAAGCTGAAGTAGTTATAAATGAGTTACTTAAGACTAATGATAAGCCTATATTTTTGGTATGGTTCACGTGTTCTTCAGCAAGAAAATAAAACTTTTGAGCTAAGCATTTATATAATTCTCTCCACACACTTCCCCAAAAAATTTTAAAAACGTTGTAATTGAAAACCTTATAACAAACATTTAAAAAACTTTCCTGAGCCTTATCCTTAGTATTAACCAGTTGTTATCTCCCCACAGAAGCTGCATTAAATCAAATATTGTCATCAACATATTCTGTAGTAACATTATCCACTAGTACAACTCTCAAGTCATCACATAATGTCAAAAACCACGATCAGAGATAAACTTCCAGTTAACAAACACAACTCAGAAACCATTAACAATAATCTTAACAATTTCCAGTTAACAAACATAACTCAGAAACCATTAACAATAATCTTAACAATTTCCAGTTAACAAACATAAACCATTAACAATAATCTTAACAATTTCCAGCCAATCAATAATTATATTCACAAATCAGTCACTATTTTCCATACTTAACATAAAAACCAAGAAACATAAATAATTATACCAAAAAAGCAGTAACCATAATAAGCCTACATTTTTGGTATTGTTCATCATGTTCTTCAGCAACCAAATGAAACTTCTGAGCTAACCATTTATATAACTCTCTCCACACACACTTCCCCAAAATTCTAACAATAATATATATTCATAAATCAGTCACAATTCTACATACATAACATAAAAATCAAAAATCAAACAAAAAAACATGGAAGAAACATAAATAACTATTCCAAAATCAGTAACCATAAGGAGACTACATTTTTAGTATTTCTGATCATGCTCTTCAGCAACCACATGAAACTTCTGAGCTAAGCATTTATATAATTCTCTCCACACACACACTTCCCCAATTTTTTTCCATACATAACATAAAAACCAAAAATGGAAAAATAATGGAAGGAACAAAAATAACAATACCAAAAAACAGTAGTAACTATAACAAGCCTACATTTTTGGCATTGCTCATCATGTTCTACAGCAACAAAATGAAAATTCTGAGCTAAGCATATATATACATAACATAAAAATCAAAACTAAAACAAAAAACATGGAAGAAACATAAATAACTACCAAAAAGCAGTAACCATAACAAGCCTACATTTTTGGTATAGTCCACCATGTTCTTCTTCAACTAAATGAAAAACCAAAAAACAAAAAACAAAATTTCCACACATGACAAAAAAACAAAATTTAAAAAAAAATGGAAGGAACAAAAATAAGAATACCAAAAAGCAGTGTAGCTAGAGAATTCAAAAGCAGTGACCATAACAGCAATAGAAGCAACACCAAAAGCACATTGCCCTAATCTCAAAATTAACCCTGTAATCGTCCCAGGTCCCCCCAACAATTTCTTCATCTTCTTCCTCTTCTGGGTCCTCTTGTTGCTCAAAAATGGACCCTTTTGAACCCCCAGATCTCAAAAAGATGACATTTTTAAGGTTCCCCTGAGCTCACACACCATTGATGAAGATTGTAGTGTGTGTGTGAGAAGCAAGAGGTGGAAATGAGAGTGAGAAAATTGTGGGCAAAGAAGAATGAATGATTGAATGATTCATACAAGTGGATGGATGATGGGAAAGAAAACTGAAAAAGTGATGATAAAAGGCTAATCCTTTGGAATGTGGTTTATCACTGAGAATTGGGGATTAAAAAGGTTGATTAAGAGTGTAATTAAGAGCTGATAAATGTTAATGCTTTATTTGTTAATTGTAGGCTTGACCGGAATCCAAGGAGAATCCATGTACTATCATATATGAACAATATAATAATGCCCTGTGAAGGAACACAAGTTGGGTTGCTATTTTAACTTCTAATGGCTTTCCTTTTTTTGTTTGTTTTTCTTTTGTTTTTTTCTTTTTAAATTTTCTTTTGTTTTTTATAAATTAAAGTTGAGGTGAGTTGGGTCTCGGGGACTCACTATGACCAGGCAGACCTCCGGTGTCAGAGAGCTCTTATAGAGAGGTACTTACAGATTACTCACCAACAATGTCCTCACATCAGCGAGATTCGAACCCATAACCATATAATTATGAGTCAAACACTTTTTGTTGGCTTCTTTTTAAATCTTCTTGGTGTATGTTGAATTGGAAAGGGATGTCTCAAACAAATTGGGATGTACATGTACTCCCTCTGGTCCTTATTATGAGTAACTAATCGCTCAAATCTCATATATCAAGGAATGAAAGTTACATTATTAAATGAGTCATGTTTTACTTGTTTTTTCCATTTCTACCCTCCCATCTCTCTCTCTTTCATCTATCCAATGCTCTTATATATTGGAAACAAGAATTGGATGAAAGGTCAATGTAATTAAAGAGTTCTCCTTTTCCCAATAAATGATGAGAGTATATTGGGGAAAATTTAATAAATGAATTAATTAATGATGGTGATTGACTTATATTAAGGACAAAAGATTAAAAACAATTAGCGACTCATAATAAGGATCAAGGGTATTCAATACAAGCCTAAAAAAGATTTGTGATTTTACGTCTTTGTTCTATTGTACGGACTACAGACCTACCTCACTTAACAATACTACCTTCGGTCCTAAATATAGGACTTAATTGACTTTTTTCTGGAGAGATTAAGGTTGCCAAATATGTTATTAAATGATGACATATTTGATATGTTTTTAGATTATCCATTAGTTTATAGGTAAAATAAACTAGTTTAAGGGGGAAAATTAGGTAAGTCAATTTATAATTAACTTATTTTGCCTTTTTAAGGATTTTACAGAAAAAGTCAATTAGGTCTTATATTTAGGACCGGAGGGAGTATATGAAATAACATGAAAAATACATAAGTGACAAGTATGAATTAATTGGTTTGGTCTTACTACTACATATAAGAATTAAAAAAATCTGAAGAGTATGTCAATCACCTTAGAATTTAGTCAGATAAATTATATTTCTTGGAAATTAGAGACCTTCAAATGTGTTTTACTTGTAATCTTTAGCTCTTGTAATCTTGATAGAACTTTATTTAACATTTAAACTTACCCAGCACCTTCTTATCATACATACATATATAATACACTTTCTTCACTTGACCAGTCCAACTTGTATTTTATTTCATGAGATCAATTTCACCAAAATTAACGATTATTTTGCCTCACACCAATATCACAAAAATGCATATATGACACCTCATGAAAACTTTTCGACTGCTAGATAAAAAACAGAAAGAAAAACTAACATGTGGCCAAAGTTGGGGACACAATTATTAGATAATTTGGTGAGGCAGAACTTTGGTCATAAGTCATAATTAGTGAAGACAAAAGTTGGGTAACATTCTGTATCAAAAATAAAAGTTGGGTAACATGTAAATTAAAATTTGGATGTTAATTAGGTCGAATCCCTTAGAATGTTGTCTAATAAACGATGATATAAATAGTGAAACAATATTCGATCGAAAAAAAAATAGCGAAACAATACAAAGTGTTGCGCAATAAACTTAATTTAAATAAACCATGCCAATTAAATTACCTGATAAAGCAAGAGAACTATAGAAAGAGTACTAAAATATGAATGGCATAATCACGTAGTCATCTTGGTTACCTATTTTACGTACCTCCACAAGCAAGTGGACCATGCGGATTCTATGAATATGCCTTTAATGTCACTTCAACAAGTGATGCCACATTTCTTGAAGCAAATATGCTTATGACATATGTCTTATTGCATGTCGCATTCAACTCCGAACTCCTCCCATTTTATTATCTCATTACTTCTAAATTTTTCATCAAGTGGGGTTTGCATACTCTGAGACTGTGCTATGATTAATTTAATTATTGCTTTAATTGATTAATTGATGCTTTCTAATGTTTGCTGATTTAAGTATTTGGATTGCCTACTAACAAACATGTATTTGGCCGGTGCGTGCTGACAAAATGGAACTCGTCTAATGTACGCAATGTAAATGTAATCGATCTTTATTTTTTTAACCAAATACAGTATTCAGTATTTAAATTCTTTTTACCGAGATATATTTAAATTCTTTTTACCGAGATATCCATATTGATCGTTCCGGCAAAAAAATGATATCCATATTGATCCGACAACTAATCAATTTCATACAGAAAAATATCCTAGTTTGGGCATAATTCAAAACTTAAGGAGTTGTAAGAAATTTACCAACTCGATAGCAACTAATCAATTTTCTTGTCTGGAATGTATTCATAAATATGAGCAATATGATTACTATCCGTTTTGACTCAATACCGTTGTGGAATCATAAATTAAAAAACATAGCAAGATGCCATTAATAATGTTAATTATATATCGATGAAATCAATTTGTTTGAATGAATTTACCAAACTCAGACTATATACAATTATACACTATTTATAGATTATTGGTGAATTCAGACTAGAATTAACTAATAATTCAGTGCTAAGAAGGGTGAAGGAGGTCTTACTATCACTAGGAGGGTTGTGGCCACTGCACAATAGGATGCCTAATGGGTTATAATATGTTGTGCCTCACCAAAAATTTAAGACATTTATTAATTGGTACTATGTTATGTCTTTAGTTAATTGATTTTCTTAAAAAAATTTACCGTTATTTATAAATGAGTACAGTGGAAAGAGTTGCTATTGGCACTTATGTTTAGAGTTCAAAAGTTTTTTAAAAAATTATTTGTATAATAATGAAACGATTAGTAATGAAACAGAGGCGTACATTAGGCCGGCCATGCCATCATATTCATATCTCTCTTCTCTGAGTTGTTTCTTTCTAACGCTTTCCTTTTCTCTCACTCTCACCTTCAACTTAATCCACCACTTTGCTTGATACACAGTTTAAACTTTAAATACACATCATATTTATAACGTATATGCACCACACTACACATTAGTACTATCTAAATATAATTTCAAAATAAAATGTAACAATGAAGATATTGTCTATATTTTATACTTTATACCTATGAAAATAAATTTTCAAAGAAATACGAGCACGAATAAATTTTATAGTAACCACTTACTATCAATACTTGATACGGTGCCGAAACTCAATCCCTTCGGTTCATTCTGATCAAGAAAAAAAAATCCAATCGGTACATGCAACACAGGCCCCATTACAATTCCATTTTGATTTTTCCTCTTTAGTATAGTGGGCCTTATACGCAACAAGTTTGACTAATTTTGTGGATACAGGATCATGAACAACAAAATATTCAAGGTGTTTGACTAAGTTGTTACTTGTTAAGCTCCTAAAGCTAAACTGTTTCGATCATTGGAGCCACTAGTCACTAGATATAAGATTTACTTGAAAATGTGAGCTTTGTTAAGAACTCTAACTATTCTTAATAATGCTTCCAATAATAAATAAGAAAGAGACGGGTATGAAAATAAAAATAGCGGTGAGAGTGAATTGATAATATCATGTGATTTTAATTAAATTAACTAACATTATTTATATATTCAAATTAGATAAATAGATTTTATTTGAGGAAGCATATAGAAAAGTTAGAAAGAATGCTAGCGAAATTTTTGCTCGGTGAGAGTCAAATGTTGGGGGGCATATCCTATTTATAATGTCCACCTAACACCAAAATTATACTCCCTCTGATCCTAAATAAAAAAGATATTACAGCAAAATTGTATCCAAACTATAAGAGCTAACATGCAAAAGTTAAATTAATAATTTTTTTTTCATTTTCGCCCTTATATATTTTAATAATCACAAGGAGGGGAGAAATTGTGTATAATAAATGAGTAAGGTTAAAAAGAAAAAAATTATTAAACCTACCTATTATAAATGATTTCAACATGTTTTTATAGTCATTTGTAAAAATGTTGATTACCTCTTATAGTAAGGACCTTATGGAGGTTGATCAAAGAAAGAGTTTAAACAAACTCGTGAGAAGAATGTAAAATCGGATTGTAAACTCGAATCTTGATTCAATGAATTAAATATAAAATACAAAAATTAAATAACAATAATTCGACTTGTACATATTTTAAATATAAAATAGTTGTATTAAATATATCAATATTTATACCTTATCAACCTCAAAAAAAGTTTCTATTTAATTTATATATAAATTCATTGAATATGGTCAAATAAAAAAAGTTTTAGAGCAAATTAACACAATTTTTTCCAAGATATAAACATAAAAAGGTTACATTCAATAGGTAAACTCGTGTGGTTTTTACCGAGTTTGTAGACAATAAAAAGTAAATGGCTAATAACATGTTTTGTTTAGTTAAATTCGTAAAATTGATAAAATTGGAGTGTAAAATCAATATATCTCAGCCAATTATTTGTCCCTCAGTAATTTCACTAATCAGCAATTATTGTCGATTCTTTTTCCTTTGTACAAAAAGAAATGTTGACTTCATCACTGGACGCAGATCGAGTAAAATATCACTATTCAAGATATTTGGCCATATTGGACTCTATTCGGATAATACTATTACCTACCCATCACCAAGAGTGAAACCTGACACATACAACACAAAAAAGGAATCAAAGCCTTGTGACGTGGGTGCCTATATCAGCAATCAAGAACACTCTCGAAAACGACCTCTACATTATTCCTCACCTCACATGCAACCTTCACTTTTTCTTCCACCTTCGCACCTCTTCTTCCTCTTTACTCTCTATACTTCCCTCACAGTCACAGTGCCTATAAATTATTGCAGAAGAAGCCTCACATAGACAGAAAAAAACCACATTCATTACTAACTAGTATCATATACTGCTAAAATGGCTAATGCAATAACATTCTTTGAGCTCAACACAGGCGCTAAGATCCCTTCGGTTGGTTTAGGGACATGGCAATCTGATCCTGGTGTTGTTGCCAATGCAGTTACAACTGCTATTAAGGTACTTACTTATGTACTTTCTATTTCACTTTTTTTATGTATGTAAATTTCAAAAACCTGAATGAATTTAATCTAATTTATTCTCTCATGGCTAAGTTATTGAAGAAACATGCTTGTGCAGGTTGGTTATAGGCACATAGATTGTGCTCAAGCTTATGACAATCAAGCTGAGGTATTATTATTAATTAATAATAATCATTTTCTTGCCAAAGAACTGATTATCAATCAATAATCATTAGTTCTTTTACTGATTGATATTAATTCATGTGATTTTCGTAGATTGGTTCTGCTCTTAAGAAATTGTTTGATGAAGGAGTTGTGAAGCGTGAAGATTTATGGATCACCTCCAAACTCTGGTTTGTATTGTCTGGAAATATTTGTGATAGATTTTCAGTCTCAGATTACATATCTGTTTTTGCCTTTGGTATCTAAACAGAGAGGCTCTGTTTTGCCCTGAAAATTATTATACAGGTGCAAAGATCATGCTCCTGAAGATGTACCAGTTGCGTTGGACAAAACATTGAAAGAATTGCAACTTGACTACCTAGATCTCTATCTGGTACAGTTACTCCCTTAATTTCTTGAATTTGATGTAAATTTATACTCTACATCGAACTATTTAACTTTTTTTCTTTAGATAGACTAAAGAAACAAAATAAATTAGACAACCAATAAAAACAAATGTAATGCTCATTCAAGTTGAAATTATAATACTGGCTCGGTTCCCTAAATATAAAATCACTTTCCTTAATTATATTAAGGATGTTAGTTAACTTAGTTATTAACACATGATATTACCAATTTTTATAGATAACATTATTAAGATTAATTACATGATATTACCAATTTTTATAGATAACATTATTAAGATTAATTTGGAAAAAAGACAGGAAAACCTAAAAAATAGGCTTATATTTAGAAACAAATTGAAATTTGATAGTAATCTTATATTTAGGATTAGAGGGACTAGGAAGTATCATTTTAACTTTATGGGAGATTAAAAAAACCAATTGAGCACTCATTTTTAAGGCATCTTACATGCAGTTGTATTATGAAGCTAAAAAGTAATGGTTTAGAAATTATAAAATGATTAATTCAATCTTAACTAAAAAGTCAAAGTGATATAATTATTACGTGTGAATATATCACAAGATATGTAATCTCTAAGAGTTGTCATGAGTGAAATGTTATGATATGGGGTGGTTTTTGCAGATTCATTGGCCGGTGAGGATGAAGAAGGGATCAGTGGGGTTCAAGCCAGAGAATCTGACGGAGACGGACATAGGGAGCACGTGGAGGGCGATGGAGGCGGCCTATGACGCCGGCAAGGCGAAGGCCATAGGAGTGAGCAATTTCTCCATGAAGAAACTGAATGATCTCTTGCAATGTGCTCGTGTCCCTCCTGCAGTTAACCAAGTGGAATGTCATCCTCAATGGCAACAGCCTCAGCTTCATCAATTTTGTGCCTCCCATGGAGTTCACATTTCTGTAAGTATGTATATAATCGTGTGTGTATTGTTGAAACTGAACTCATCATTATATACTTTCAATCGAAATTTAATTCTTTTGAAGTGGGACTTTGCTATCTCTAACATATATTGATATATGGCACTCTCATAATTCGGTAGTACTAGTTTATCAACAGTCCTGTACTAGTCATCACCATGTACTTTGTCCTCTGATTAGTTTTGGATCAAACTAAAGCAAAAACAGAAAAGTAAGTTTTGTAATGAGAGTATATGTGACCAATACATTTTACATGCTGCAAATTTATCAATAAATAAACCCCATTTTTCTTTTCAAACATGGACTTGTTTTCTAATATACTCCCTCCGTTCCAGAGCACTTTGACTTTTTTGGAGAATCCTAAGAAAACAAAATATGGTAATTAAAAATTGATTTTCCCAAATTTTTTTACTAAACTAGTTTATTTGACTTATGAACTTACATATGATCCAATAATATTTAAAATATGTTATGATTAAATTGTTCATTTTGCTTTCTTAGGATTCTCCAAAAAAGTCAAAGTGCTCTTATATTTAGGAACGGAGGGAGTATATAAAAAGCTCCATTTTGAAATATTTATTAGTGAAATTGCAGCTTTTAAAATGTATTTGTGGTGGACGCTTCCACCGCAACAGTTCAATTGTAAAATAGTGCCTTTAACCAAACAAAAATGAAGAAATTTTTAATTTCCATAACAAAAGTGAGCATTTAAAGAATTCAACTTCTGTTTGTTGAAAAATATTTGGTTAGAGTATGAAATCATGCCGTCCTTATTTGGCTTCATCCAAATAGACAGCTTAATTATATTTATAGATTTGGCCTCTATCTGGTTTTTTTTTTTTTGCTTTTGGTAACATGTGGGAAAAATATTTTGGTGTCACGGGGACTATTCAGGCATGCTCCTAGCTAAGCATATGATCTTAGAGGAACAACCAAAGTAATGACCATATGTTGTTTACAAGTATCTTTAGAATAGAAATCTACTCATTGGCTGCCAAAGACCAGTGAATTTTTAAATGAAAATAGTATTATTTTCATGAATGACCATTTTATATGGAAATTTGATAGAGAAGATTTGTGTGATCAGGGATACTCACCATTGGGGTCTCCAGGAACAGCAAGTATAAAAGGTGATATTTTGAAGCATCCAGTGGTGAACATGGTGGCAGAAAAACTGGGGAAGACACCAGCTCAAGTGGCCCTTCGTTGGGGCCTCCAAGCAGGTCACAGTGTCCTCCCTAAGAGCACAAGTGAGACAAGAATCAAACAAAACTTTGATGTCTTTGATTGGTCCATTCCCCAAGATTTAATGGCCAAGTTCTCTGAGATCAAGCAGGCAAGTTCTTCATTCATTTCTCAAGTTTACTATATAAAATAATGTAAAAAGCTTGGCTAGCTATTGAAGTATTAAAACATGTAATTACCTGATGATGCAGGAGAAGCTAGTCAAAGGAACTGGATTTGTTCACGAGACACTTGGTCACTACAAGACCGTTGAAGAACTCTGGGATGGTGAACTCTGAATCTGAAGCAAGATGCAATAAAACTTGATGGTATTAGTGCAAGACCATTAATGTTCAAAATGACATCTACTTTGTCGTACGCAATAGAGAGAAAAATAAATTTTTCATATTATCAAATATATTATATTTTCGGGAGTACTATTTTGGATATTTGAGTTCTGCTATTGTTTTAATCAGTTTTTATTCTTTGGATTACCTTCCGTTGGAGTGTCATATAATTAGTTTGATTGATAATGAAATGGGGAACAGACATCTCCGATCTATTGTCCAAAAAACCATGCAAACTGATATGCATGGACTCATATAAAAGGAGGATACTTTAACTCAAAATGAAAAAGGGCTAAATTGCATTTTTGCCAATAATTTATCAAAAAAAGAGTGCTTGAGACAATTATATTTAAAATGGTCCATATGAGTCATTATTTTATAAAATTGGGCAACTTGGACAGTATTGTTAGATTAAAGATGACGCTTGGCACAATTATTGTTTTAATCAGTGCTGACCAAGTTATCACATCTTAAAAGATGTTTGGCTTATATGAACCATTTTAAAAATGATTGTACCTTGTGTTCTTTTTTTAACACATTATTAGCCAAGATGAACATTTAAACAAAGTTCACCTTCACCCAAATAAAAGAAGATATTTTCACCCAAAAAAGGGATCATTTGGCAATAGTGTGTGTGATTTTTCATGGGTCAACTCCCAAAACTTCGTTACCAAAGTTGTCATATATGACCAGTATTGCTTCATGGGTATTTTGAAAAGCAATTGTGACGTGTAAAACGTTGTGATTTTATCCCTACACATGACAGTGCCACATGTAATTTATGTCATTTTTGTTGAGTTAATGTGCAAAATCTGGCCTGCAAGTTTACATTCAAAAATCTTAGATCGTATTAATCATCCCGACTATTATTTAAGTTTAAATAAACTATTAATTGATCAAACATTATTCTTTTGTGACATATCCACATCTCATTGCTTAATTGTTTTTTCAAATGAGATTTCAAATAAAGAAACTAAATATATCATGTTGGAACCATTGAAGAAAATCAAAATAGTGAAAGCTAATTAAGCACGCATTATGTAGCACAAAGAAAACCAAATTAGAAGACAATATTAAATAAAATCTAGTTATCCTCCTATTCGGGTGAAAACATACAATAAAGTGAAACCAAAACCTCAAAAAAGAGGGGGAAAGCGGGTTTATCAGTTGAAATTCCTCTTACGCCATTTTGGTGTATATTTGCCCTGTTTAAGGTATGCTGATTAAAATGCAAAATTCGTGTGTTTATTGATTTTGGAAATAAAAAATAGGTTAAAGCACAAATTTGATCCTTCATATTTACATTAACTTTCACCTTAGTCTATTGAATATGGAAAATATTATTTTACTATTTTTTAATCATTTCTAGCTTTTTATTAGAGGAAAATTGTAACTCGGTAAATCTAAATGAGGATTTAAAAATAAATGTGGATCAAGAATAGCTAAATTTCAAAATATTGATGGTGTTAGACTTTATATAATTTTTAATATAATAATAATAGTTAAATAATCAAGATAATATTTGGATAGAAGAAAAAAACATAAATATTAAAATTAATGAACATGAAAAGTTTTAAAAGAGTTTTTTTGACTGATTTTAAAAGCATTTTGGTATCAAAGCTCACACTTATTTATTTTTGATGCTTTCATTATAGTAGTTAACGTTTTGGTATCAAAACCTACTCTTATTTGATGTTGTCATCTTCATCTCCTCCATTTACTCAGTCAACTTCATCTCTTCCACAAAGGCTTCTTTGCCACAACAATCTGACATATAAGAGACATCATTCTTTGCCACAATCTGATACATGAGAGACAATAACTTTTGAGAATAAACTTCACTAGCAGTTTTGATTGATGTATTATTGAACATATTTTGTAGTATCTGAGCGTCCTCTTCCCTTTTTGGGTTGACATTCTTCAAACTCGTTTTCCCATATTTCAACACCAATCTTTCTAAAATCTGAACCCTTTCCATCAAAATATTGATGGAAGTCAAATCCCTTCTCACAACACCACCAGACAATCCAAGAGAGGATGGTTGTGAAGATTTGTAGCTTTCCTCGGATAACATATTTTGGAGCGTAGGGATGAAGCAATTCAGATACTTCTTAATCAGCTTTTCCATAATGTCGTCCTCCTTCTCCCACACTAATTCAGTGAGGGCTAACATGTTATTAAAATATGTGGCTTTTTCTTCTGTTTTGAGTTTGGGAAGTTGGTATCGCATTTGTTGGGCGGCGTTGAAAATGAACATGTTATCGAGAAACTCATTATCTTTTTTTTGTGAGAAACCAGAAACTCCATTTCTGAATACACTATTTGTAGATTATTAGTGAATTCAGATTAGAATTAACTAATAATTCAGTACTAAGAAGGGTGAAGGAGGTCTTACTATCACTTAGGAGGTTGTGGCCACTGCACAATAGGATGACTGATGGAATATGTTGTGTCGGCACTCGATTACTTATTGTAATAAATCTGGTTTAACTAACTTTAAACATGCTAAAAAAATAGAATTTAAGACATTAATTTTTAATTGGTACTATGTCTTTAGTTAATTGATTTTCTTAAAAAAATTTACCCTTATTTAGAAATGAGTACTGTGGAAAGAGTTGCTATTGACACTTATGTTTAGAGTTCAAAAGTTTTTTTAAAAATTATTTGTATAATAATGAAACAATTAGTAATGAAACAGAGGCGTATATATATTAGGACGACCATGCCATCATATTCATATCTCTCTTCTCTGAGTTGTTTCTTTCTAACGCTTTCCTTGTCTCTCACTCTCACCTTCAACTTAATCCACCACTTTGCTTGGTACACAGTTTAAACTTTAAATACACATCATATTTATAACTTATAAGCACCACACTACACATTAGTATTAGTACTATCTAAATATAATTTCAAAAAAAATGTAATATTTCCAAAAAAAATATATAACAATGAAGATATTGTCTATATTTTATACTTTATACCTATGAAAATAAATTTTCAAAGAAATACGAGCACGAATAAATTTTATAGTAACCACTTACCATCAATACTTGATACGGTGCTGAAACTCAATTTCTTCGGTTCATTCTGATCAAGAAAAAAAATCCAATCAGTACATGCAACACAGGCCCCATTACAATTCCATTTTGATTTTTCCTCTTTAGTATAGTGGGCCTTTCACGCAACAAGTTTGACTAATTTTGTGGATACAGGATCATGAACAACAAAATATTCAAGGGGTTTGACTAAGTTGTAACTTGTTAAGCTCCTACAGCTAAACTGTTTCGATCATAGGAGCCACAAGATATAAGATTTACTTGAAAATGTGAGTTTTGTTAAGAACTCAAACTATTCTTAATAATGCTTCCAATAATAAATAAGAAAGAGACGGGTATGAAAATAAAAATAGTGGTTAGAGTGAATTGATAATATCATGTATGACAAAAATAAGAATTGATAATATCATGTGATTTTAACTAAATTAACTAACATTATTCATATATTCAAATTAGATAAATAGATTTTATTTGAGGAAGCATATAGAAAAGTTAGAAAGAATGTTAGAGAAAGTTTTGCTCGGTGAGAGCCAAATGTTGGGGAGCATCCTATTTATAATGTACACATAACACCAAAATTATACTCCCTCTGGTCTAAATAAAAACGATATCATAGCAAAATTGTATCCAAACTATAAGAGTTAACATACAAAAGTTAAATTAATAAATATATTCCTTTTCATTTTCGCCCTTATATATTTTAATAATCACAAGGAGGGGAGAAATTTTGTATAATAAATGAGTAAGGTTAAAAAGAAAAAAAATGATTAAACCTATCTAGTATAATAGATTTCAACATGTTTTTATAGTTGTGTAAAAATGTTGATTACCTCTTATAGTAAGGACCCGATGGAGTATATGCAATGTTGTCAAACTCACGAGTTTAAACAAACTCGTGAGAAGAATGTAAAATCGGATTGTAAACTCGAATTTTGAACACATAAGGGTTTACCTTTACTAATAAATACAACTTTTTTGTATATTATTAAATATGAAATACAAAAATAATAATAACTCGATTTGTATATATTTTAAATATAAATAGTTGTATTAAATATATCAACATTTATACCTTATTAACCTAAAAATATTTCTATTTAATTTATATATAAATTCGTTGTATATGGTCAAATAAGAATAACTAAATGTGTTTTATAGCAAGTTAACACAATTTTCCCCCAGATATAAACATAAAAACGGTATATTCAATATGTAAGCTCGTGAGTTTTTATCGAGTATGTAGATAGTAAAATGTAAGTGACTCGTAACACATTTTGCTTATAAATAAATTCGTAAAATCTATAAAATTGGAGTGCAAACTTGCGAGTTTGAGAATAATGAATATATATCACCCAATTAATTGTCCCTCAGTAATTTCACTAATCAGCAATTATTGTCGATTATTTTTCCTTTGTATAAAAAGAAATGTTGACTTCATCACTGAACGCAGATCGAGTAAAATATCACTATTCAAGATATTTGGCCATATTGGACTCTATTCGAATAATACTATTACCTACCCATCACCAAGAGTGAAATCTGACACATGATACAACACAGAAGAAGGAATCAAAGCCTTGTGACGTGAGTGCCTATATCAGCAATCAAGAACACTCTCGAAAATTACCTCTACATTATTCCTCACCTCACATGCAACCTTCACTTTCTCTTCTTCCTCTCTAATCTCTAGACTTCCCTCGCAGTCACAGTGCCTATAAATTATTGCAGAAGAAGCCTCACATAAGATTCTTTGAGCTCAACACAAGCGCTAAGATCCCATCAGTTAGTTTAGGAACATGGCAGGCTGATCCTGGTGTTGTTGCCAATGCAATTACAACTGCTGTTAAGGTACTTACTTGTATTACCTCTTTTATTTTTATGTATGTAAATTTTAAAAAAACTTGAATGAATTTAATCTAATTTATTCTTTCTTGGCTAAGTTATTGATGAAACATGATTGTGCAGGTTGGTTACAGGCACATAGATTGTGCTCAAGCTTATGACAATCAAGCTGAGGTACTATTATGTTGGAGATTGTGAGAATTTCCAATGAAAACATTTGGGTGTTGAGAAGTCCCACATTGCTTGAGCGTGAGAACTTACAAGTATGTATAAGACATTTGTGTTCTAACTCAACTTAAAGGGCCAAAGGAGGAATGGGCTTCGCGTTAACAAGTTGGGCCACCGTTGAGGCAAACGTAGTGGAAATCCGGCGATTTCCCCCCTGCGCGCGTGGTAAATACGAAGTTGACACATTTTTATTTATCTGGGTTTTGCAAAAATTACAAATAAATAATTATTTAAATGACTTACCAGAATACCTTGTATTTTGGGTCTTTAGTTTTTTATTACCCTTGTATTTTAAAATTATGTGCATCGCCTTATCTGTGTTAGTGCTTATCTGGATAATTAATTTTCTTAACGTTAAGAAACTGCTGTCATTATTTTGTAACAGCAAAATAATGAGTGTTAATGTGTCATTATCATCGTCCAACGTTCACTTGGTACTACCGCCTATACAAGGTAGCGTCTGTGATCAGTCCATGTGTATCAGCTCTTTAGCTTTTTCGTCCTCTTCTGAAAAATATCTCTGTTGTTTGCTATTCTCATCTACTGTTCTGTAGCTCCTTGCATTTGCAGGATGAGTCTATTTAATCCTGGGGAGAGCCTCTTCCTAAGCTTGCCGGTGGTCGCGGAATACCTCTAAAGGACAGTGTCCCTGAGGACGCAACTCAGATCATTACATTGCTGTGTTCGTTGCTTCGTTTGTGCAGTGCCAACGATCGTGATTGCAGGACGTGTGACTCCCAAAAGAAGGCACACAAGGAAGTTCAGATCACGCCTTTCAGATCACGACTATCAGATCACTCCTATCAGATCACGCCTTTCAGATCACGACTATCAGATCACTCCTATCAGATCACATCTTTCAGATCACGACTATCAGATCACTCCTTTCAGATCACGTCTTTCAGATCACGTCTATCAAATCACACCTATCAGATCGCGCCTATCAGATCACGCCTTTCAGATCACGACTATCAGATCACTCCTATCAGATCACGCCTATCAGATCACGTCTATCAGATCACGCCTATCAGATCGCGCCTATCAGATCATCGTTTATCATAATTTTGTATTGTTTGCCAACATATTATTAATCAATAATAATCATTTTCTTGCCCAAGAACTGATTATCAATCAATAATCATTAGTTCTTTAACTGATTAATATTGATTCATGTGATTTTCGTAGATTGGTTCTGCTCTTAAGAAATTATTTGATGAAGGAGTTGTGAAGCGTGAAGACTTATGGATCACCTCCAAACTCTGGTTTGTATTGTTAGGAAATATTTCTTCCCAGATTTTCACTCTCATATTACATACCTGTTTTTGCCTTTGGTTTCTAAACAGAGACGCTCTGTTTTGTCCTGAAAATTATTCTACAGGTGCAAAGATCATGCTCCTGAAGATGTACCAGTTGCGTTGGACAAAACATTGAAAGAATTGCAACTTGACTACCTTGATCTCTATCTGGTACAGTTACTCCCTTAATTTCTTGGATTTGATGTAAATTTATACTCCACATTAATATAAGAACTATTTAACTTTTTTTTCTTTGGATGGATAGACTAAAGAAGTAAAATAAATTAGACAACTAATAAAAACATATGTAATGCTCACTTAAGTGGAAATTATAATACTACCTCCTTTCCCTAAATATAAAATCATTTTCCTTAATTTGATTATATTAAGGATGTTAGTTAAGTTAGTTATCAACACATGATATTACCAATTTTTCTTAGCTATATACCCTTATACTCACTCTCCCTCTCTTGCTTGTTATTATAGATAATATTATTAGGACTAATTTGGAAAATAAACAGGAAAAATTAGAAAATGATCTTATATTTAGGAACAAATTGAAATTCGAAAGTGTTCTTATATTAGGAATGGAGGGAGTATCATTTTAACTTTATGGGAGATTAAAGAAACCAATAGAGCACTCATTTTTAACGCATCTTACATGCAGTTGTATTATGAAGAAAAAGGTAATGGTTTAGAAATTATAAAGTGATTAATTCAATCTTAACTAAAAGGTCAAAGTGATGTTATAATTACTACCAGTGAATATATCACAAGATATGTAATCTCTATGAGTTGTCATGAGTGAAATGTTTTGATATGGTGTGGTATTTGCAGATTCATTGGCCGGTGAGGATGAAGAAGGGATCAGTGGGGTTCAAGCCAGAGAATCTGACGGAGACGGACATAGGGAGCACGTGGAGGGCGATGGAGGCGGCCTATGACGCCGGCAAGGCGAAGGCCATAGGAGTGAGCAATTTCTCCATGAAGAAACTGAATGATCTCTTGCAATGTGCTCGTGTCCCTCCTGCAGTTAACCAAGTGGAATGTCATCCTCAATGGCAACAGCCTCAGCTTCATCAATTTTGTGCCTCCCATGGAGTACACATCTCTGTAAGTATATACTCACGTGTGTGTATGTGTGTGTATTAATATATGGCACTCTCATAAGTTGATAGTTCTAGTCTTTCAACAGTCTTGTACGTTTGTACTTTGTCCTCTGATTAGTTTTGGATCAAACTAATACATTTTATATGGTGCGAATTTACCAATAAAGTTTTAGAAAGCATAAAAGCAATCAACCCCATTTTTCTGTTCAATCATGGACTTATTTTCTAATATATAAAGGCTTCATTTTTGAAGTATTTATTAGTGAAATTGCAGATTTCAAAACATATTTGTAGCGCATGCTTCCACCGCAAGAGTTCAATTGTAAAATAATGCCTTTAACCAAACAAAAATGAAGAAATTTTTAATTTGCATAACAATAGCGAGCATTTGAGCATTTAAAGAATTCAACTTTTGTTTGTTGAAATATATTTGGTTAGAGTATGAAATCATGCCGTCCTTAAATGGCTTCATCCAAATAGACAGCTTAACTATATTTATAGATTTTTTTTAGGGCAAAGATGCAAAAATATGACTAAACTTTACCCTAAGTTGCATTTCTATGACTAAAGTTTCGCAAAGAGCAAAAATACCACTAAACTTGGGATCGAGGTGCAAAACTATGATTTCCGTCAACTATGACGGTGTGGACCGTTAATCTTCGACTTGTATAGGATGCTGAGTGTACAATAATTACCATGTGGCATGCTGAATAGACTCTTTATTGGTGTTATGTAGAATAAGGGGTAAATGTATTTAAAATAATGCAAAAAATATGATTATTTTATTCTAACAATAGGCCCATATTTGCACTCAAAGTACATTTACTTTAAATACATTTACCCCTTATTCCACATAACACCAATAAAAAGTCTATTCAGCATGCCATATAGTCATTATTGCACACTTAGCATCCTACAAGTCGAAGACTAACAGTCAACAGCGTCATAGTTGACGGAAATCATAGTTTTGCACCTCGATCCCAAGTTTGGTGGTATTTTTGCTCCTTGCGAAACTTTAGTCGTAGAAATGCAACTTAGGGTAAAAAATTTAGTCATATTTTTGCACCTTTACCCTTTTTTTTATCATAAACTATATTTATAGATTTGGCCTCTTTCTGGGTTTATTTTTTTGCTTTTGGCAACACGTGAGAAAAATATTTTAGTGCCACGGGAACTACTCAGGCATTCTCCTAAGCTAAGCATATGATCTTAGAGGAACAACCAAAGTAATCGGAGTAAATGATATTACCATATGTTGTTGACAAGTATCTTTATAATAGAAATCTAAGCATTGCCTGCCAAAGACCAGTGAATTTTTTTAAATGATAAATAGTAGGAGTATGATTTTTCTGGTATGACCATTATATGTAAATTTGATAGAGAAAATTTGTGTGACCAGGGATACTCACCATTGGGGTCTCCAGGAACAGCAAGTATAAAAGGTGATGTTCTGAAGCATCCAGTGGTGAACATGGTGGCAGAAAAACTGGGGAAGACACCAGCTCAAGTGGCCCTTCGTTGGGGCCTCCAAGCAGGTCACAGTGTCCTACCTAAGAGCACAAGTGAGACCAGAATCAAACAAAACATTGATGTCTTTGATTGGTCCATTCCCCAAGATTTAATGGCCAAGTTCTCTGAGATCAAGCAGGCAAGTTCTTCATTCATTTCTCAAGTTTGCTATATAAAATAATGTAATAAAAAGCTTGGCTAGCTTTTGAAGTATTAACACATGAAATACCCTGATGATGCAGGAGAGGCTAGTCAAGGGAACTGCATTTGTTCACGAGACACTGGGTCACTACAAGACCGTTGAAGAACTCTGGGATGGTGAACTCTGAATCTGAAGCAAGATGCAATAATACTTGATGGTATGAATACAAGACCATTGATGTTCAAAATGGCATCTACTTTGTCGTTCGCAATAGAGAGAAAAATAAAATTTTCATATTATCAAATATATTATATTTTCGGGAGTACTATTTTGGATATTTGAACTTTGAACTGCATTTGTTTTACTCTCTTTTTATTCTTTGGGTTACCTTCCGTTGGAGTGTCATATAATTAGCTTGGTTGATAATGAAATGGGGAACAGACATCTCCGATCTATTGTCCAAAAAACCATGCAAAATGATATGCATGTACTCATATAAAAGGAGGATACTTTAACTCAAAATAAAAAGGTCTAAATTGTATTTTTGTCAGTAATTTATTAAAAAAAAGAGCGTTTGAGACAATTATATTTAAAATGATCCATATGAGTCATTATTTTATAAAATTGGGCAACATTATTGGATTAAAGATGACGTCTGACACAATTATTGTTTAATCAGTGCTGACCAAGTTACCACATCTTAGAAGATGTTTGGCTTATATGAACCATTTTAAAAATAATTGTGTCTTGCGCTCTTTTTATAACTCATTAATTATTAGCCAAGATCAACATTTTTATAACAAAGTTCACCTGAACCCAAATAAAAAGAAGATACTTTCATCTAAAAATTAAATAGTGTGCCTGCTTTTACATGGGTAACTTCCAACTTTGTTACCAAAGTTGTCATATATGACCAATAATATTGCTTCATCGGTATTTTGAAAAGCAATTGTGACATGTAAAACGTTAGTGATTTTATCCCAATCATTATTTAGGTTACGTTTTGTTACATGACAATGCCACATATATAATTTATGTCATTTTTGTTGAGTTAATATGCAAAAGTCTGGCCTGCAAGTTTACCTCCAAAATCTTAGATCGTATTAATTTCATCCCGACTATTATTTAAGTTTAATTAAGCTATTAATTGATCAAACATTATTCTTTTTTGACATATCCACATCTCATTGCTTAACTGTTTACAAATGAGATTTCAAATAAAGAAAACAAATACATCATATTGGAACGATTGAAGAAAATCAAAGTAGTGAAAGCACGCATTATGTAGCATAAGGAAAACCAAATTACAAGAAAATATTAAATAAAATCTAGTTATATCCTCCTATTTGGGTGAAAACATAAAATAAAGTGAAAACAAAACCTCAAAAAAGAGGGGGAAAGTAAGTTTATATTATCACTTGAAATTCCTCTTAACTCTTACACCATTTTGGTGTATATTTGCCTTGTTTAAAGTATGCTGATCAAAACGCAAAACTCATGCGTTTGTAAAACCGATTTCTCACATTGAATAGTTTAGATTTGATTTTTTCAAGTACTAATTTTTTAAATAAAAATTAGGTTAAAGCACAAATTTGATCCTTCATATTTACATTAACTTTCACCTTAGTTTATTGAATTTGGGAAATATTATTTTACTCTTTTGTAAGCATTTCTAGTTATTATTATAACAGGAAAATCGTAACTCGGTAAATTTAAATGATGATTTAAAAAGTAAATGTGTGGATTAAGAATAGCTAAATTTCAAAATATAGAAACAATCATGTTCAAGAATTAAAATTTGAGATTTATCGGAAAAATTGAATTTGGATCAATTTTTGTTGGCAATAACTATAAAAATTTATCTTGAAATTTTCTAATTCAGCATTTCCTATTAAAGACAACTAACATTGATAATAAAAAAGATTAAAAGTGTAATTTTCAAATTTAAATGATCAAAACAAAATATAACACAAACATAAAGGATGAAATGAAATGTATACTTAAACATAAACGAATAATTAAATCTATAGAAAATCTAACCAAAGTCCAATCTTAAGATGTTTAACTATTCATTAAAAAGATGGATAAGGACAGCAATAAAGCATATAGAATTGTCTAAATTTGATTTTATTAAAAATATTTTTATAGTTACAGAATTGAAAGTCAACTATAAATTGTTCAAAGTATCATAACAGATCTAAATATATGTAAAACTCTCACAATACAATTTCTTTTTGACAATAAGGAAAAGTTATTTCAGCCTTTGTGCCCACAGCATTCACAAGCGGACAAATAGTTGCTATTATGAGATGGCCATGCTATTGTATTGTATTGTATTCACGTCCCTTTAATTTTACCCCCCTTAACCTTTTTTCTCTCGCTTTATCAAATATGTGGCCGAAACTTAGTCCCATCATTTCATGCAACTTGCTCCACATTTAAATTCCCTTTTGATTTTCTCCTCTATAGCATCTCCAAGTAGCGTTTTACTTAACAAGTTTGATTTCTCAAGTTTGCCTTCAAGGAGGCTCTACGATTCCCCGCATTAAAAGTCTTCACTTCTTTCTGTATGTGAGCTTCCCTTATTGCCTATAAATTGTTGCACAAGAAGCCTAGCTAGACAAAGAAAACCCACTTCCATTTATTGCTACTTGTATAGTACGTACATATTGTGGAAATGGCAAACGCAATAAGATTCTTCGAGCTCAACACTGGTGCTAAGATCCCTTCCCTTGGTTTAGGGACATGGCAGGCTGATCCTGGTGTTGTTGCCAATGCAGTCACCACTGCCATTAAGGTACTTAATTATCTTACTTTCTAATTAGGGATAAATAATATGAATCTAAGTTTCATGATCTAAGATTATAACTTCTGTTTTGTGCAGGCTGGGTATAGACACATAGATTGTGCTCAAGCTTACTACAATCAAGCAGAGGTATTAGTAATAAAAAATATGAATTGATTAATCTTTATGCTTCATGTGAATGTTTTTATTCATTGGATCTGAATTCTTGTGTCGTTTTTGTAGATTGGTTCTGCTCTTAAGAAACTGTTTGTTGAAGGTGTAGTGAAGCGTGAAGACTTATGGATCACCTCCAAAGTCTGGTATGTATATATGATCATTGAATTTCTGTCTAGCTTTTACCAAACTCTGGTTTTCTGATGTAAACAAACACCAAATAAATCCATACGCTGCATCACGAGATGAAAAAATTGCTCTGTATTGAATAATGAGCATATTGTACAAAAACCATGTCCAATTTAATGGGCAAATATCCTGCTTAGACATTTTCTACCGTCTAAGCTATCTAAGCTAATTACAATATTAACCTTCTTAATATTTTTAAACTATTTTTACATCTGAACGGAGATGTTTTTTTTTCAGGTGCCCAGATATTGCTCCTGAAGACATACCAATTGCATTGGACAACACTTTGAAGGAATTGCAACTCGACTACTTAGATCTCTACCTGGTATGTATTATTTCTCCCTTGATTTCTCGGACTTAATGTAAATTTATATTAAATACGTCTCACTTATATAACATGGGATTTTTTTAAAAAAAATGGTAGAAAAGACCAATAAACAACTTATAAATTGATTTATTAGAAATTTTTCTCTAAACGAGTTCATTTCACTTATAAACTACTCTCTTAATTTCTAAATATAAGAATTAGTTGACTTTTTTTTTTGGAGAATCCTAAAACAGCTAAATCAGTTATTTGAAAGTTGATTTTCCTGACTTTTTCCTTTAAATTATTTGACTTATAAGATAACATATGATCTAATAAAATACAAATTACCTTATGATTAACTGGTTCATTTCGCTTAATTAATTTCTCCAAGAAAAAAATCAACTAGCTTTTATATTTAAGAATGGAGGGAGTAATATATTATTCAATAATAGACAACCTTATTAGTCTCTCCAAAACTACATCCTACATTATGTAACTTAGGAAGTACTTAGAAATATTTTTTGTGGTATAGGCCAATTGATTTCATGTGGTGTGGTTTTTGCAGATTCACTGGCCAGTGAGGATGAAGAAGGGATCGGTGGAGAATCTGACCAAAACTACATCCTACATTTTGCAGATTCACTGCCGGTGTCACACGCCGCCTCCATGGCCCTCCATGAACTCTTTATGCCAGTCTCCATCAGATTCAACCCGGAGAATCTGATGGAGACTGACATAAAGAGTTCATGGAGGGCCATGGAGGCGGCGTGTGACACCGGCAAGGCGAAAGCCATTGGAGTGAGCAATTTCTCAATGAAAAAACTGAGTGATCTCTTGCAGAATGCACGTGTTACTCCAGCAGTTAATCAAGTACCCTCAATGGCAGCAGCCTAAGCTTCATGAACTATGTGCCTCCCATGGAATTCACATTTCTGTAAGTGTGTGTGTGTGTGTGTGTGTGTATTGATTAATGTATATGAGTTCTGATTTTTGGTTGATCGTCACATAGTCTATCTATTTTGTTAGGTACAATTCAATCTAATAGACTAGGTTTTAACTCAATGCATGTGTATAGTTATAGACATTCTATAATTTTAGACACATGGTTTCCGAGTAGATGGTATGGTGATGACTAAAATTATTAGAGTTAAAATCATAAGGATTGAATTGCATAAAATCAAAATATATTTGAATTGACTGTCGTCTAATAATTTAATCTAATTTACATGGTAAAAAATGACAAATATAAGAGATAAAATTAAAAATATATTAAATCTAACACTAAATGTCATTCTATTATGAGGAATACCACGTTTTATTATAAATACATTGATAAAGATAGTTTGTGGTATTAGGGATATTCACCATTGGGGTCCCCAGGAACAGAAAGTATAAAGGGTGATGTGCTAAAGAATCCAGTGGTGAACATGGTGGCGGAGAAACTAGGGAAGACACCTGCTCAAGTGGCCCTTCGTTGGGGACTACAAGCGGGCCACAGTGTCATCCCTAAGAGCACAAGTGAGACAAGAATCAAGCAAAACTTTGATATCTTTGATTGGTCCATCCCTCAAGATTTAATGGCCCACTTCTCTGAGATTAAGCAGGCAAGTTCTTCATTCATCATGTCAAGAGGTTGATATTGTGGTTTTGTAATTAAAGTGCTTGTCTGGCTTTCGAAGAACTAACACATGAAATTCACTGCTCGCTAGTGCAGGAGAGGCTAATAAAGGGAAGTGGATATTTTCATGAGACATATGGTTTCTACAAGACCATGGAAGAACTTTGGGATGGTGAACTTTGAATCTGAAGCAAGATGCAAGATTACTTGGATATATTAATGTAAAATCATTGATGTTAAAAACGACATCAAGTATAGTCCAATAATGTAGAGTAGATTCATGCTGCTCTCTATTCTGTCATGTCTTTCATGATATAAAAATATATTTTTTCACACTAAGATTTCAGTTCAATTACTGTTTCCATCCCTTTTTATCATCTGATTACTTTCTCTTAGAGTGTTATGTATTAGCTTGGTTTGTAATGAAACGAAGGACAAACACCTGTAATTCATTTCATTGTCCAGAAAGCCATGCATGCAAATATGCAATAAATATCGATTCAATATATGACAGGAGGATATATACTTTGGCATATATATGTATACCCAATTACCCATCTTTCAATTTAATTATTCACTTTTATTTTCAGTTCAAAAAAAAATCATTCACTTTTATTCAACGCTAGTAGCAATCATACTACTTTAATCTTAAGTTCTAATTAATTATCATGGCTTTGTACCAATAACAAAGATATGAGACAATTTGTTAAGAACAAATCTATAAGCTATAGATTAAAGTGTTTGGCGGTGTATGCTCGCTTTGAATTGGTGACTAGTTTTACATTTGTCGCATGTCATTAAATTATATTTATACAATTAACGAATATTTGTAGAAGTTAGCGAAAAAACAAATATTTGTAGAGACCTTTTTTTCATTCCAAGACTTCTTTAAATGTGAGGTTGCGACATATAAAAATTTTACTAGTCCCATATTATAACCTTTCAATAATTATGTTGTGTTTGATGACGTTAAACAAATAAAACTACTTAAAAATAATAAAAATATGAAAATTATAATTTTTTAAACCATATTCTTATTATAAAAATGAAAGAGAATCCATCCGTCGACTCAGGAGGAGCTCACCATCATGCTCCGCAAAGAATGGTGTGGTTGTTGCAAGGTCCAACGGTTCTCATGGAAGAATTAAGGAGATGTCAGGAGAAGAGAAGAATCTGGTGGTGGTGGGGAGGAGCCATCAGCGATATATGGAGGTGGAGGGAGGGACGGAAGTTGGTGGCGTGAGGGTTAGAGTAAGAGATGATGACATGGCATAATGCATATGACGTGTATAATTATGTGGCATGATATATATATATATATATATATATATATATATATATATATATATATATATATATATATATATATATGAGAGTTTTGACCTACTTAACAGTCAAAATTAGCTTTGACTAACTAAAGGGTAATTTTGACACCTTTTATAAACTTTCAGGGTGAATTTTATCTTTAACTTTATAGATTATCAAGTCCAAATCAAAATGCAAGACATCACACAAAAAAAAAACATAGATTAGCAAAATACTTATTCGTCGAAAACCATCATTTTTTTGGCATAAATATAAATATAAAAATTATATTTATATAATCTAAAAATATTTTTAGAGAATTCTTTTGAATAAAAATATATTGAAAAATTACTTATTTCACTCGTACTTTTCCATATTTACTTAATATTTCAAATATAATTGGGATTGGGTCTAACTCACTAAGAGTTGACCGTAATTTCCCAACACCAAGAAGGAGGCTCTACTATTCCCCACATTAAAAGTCTTCACTTCTTACTGTATCTGAGCTTCCTTTATTCCCTATAAATCGTTGCACAACAAGCCTAGCTCACATAGACAAAGAAAACCACATCCATTCATTGCTTCTTGTATACTACATATTGTGAAAATGGCAAACGAAATAAGATTCTTCGAGCTCAACACTGGTGCTAAGATCCCTTCCCTTGGTTTAGGGACATGGCTGGCTGATCCTGGTGTTGTTGCCAATGCAGTCACCACTGCTATTAAGGTACTTAATTATCTTACTTTCTCATTAGAGATAAATAATATGAATCTAAGTTTTAAGATTTAAGATTATAACTTCTATTTTGTGCAGGTTGGGTACAGACACATAGATTGTGCTCCAACTTATTACAATCAAGCAGAGGTATTAGTAATAATAAATCTGAATCGATTAATATTTATGCTTCATGTGTACGCTTTTATTCATTGGATCTGAATTCTTGTGTCGTTTTTGTAGATTGGTTCTGCTCTTAAGAAACTGTTTGTTGAAGGTGTAGTGACGCGTGAAGACATATGGATCACCTCCAAAGTCTGGTATGTATATACATGGTCAATGAATTTTTGTCTAGCTTTTACCAAACTCTGGTTTTCAGATGTAAACACACACACACAGGAAAAAGTTGCTCTGTTTTGAATAATGAGATACTGTACAAAAACCATGTCCAAATTAATGAGCAATATCCTGTTTATATACTACAATACTAAAGGACATTTTCCACCATCTAAGAATCTAAACTACTTACATAGAATTACAATATTCAATTTCTTAATATTTTTAATGTATTTTTACATTTATTTTTTCAGGTGCCCAGATCTTGCTCCTGAAGACATACCAATAGCATTGGACAACACTTTGAAGGTTTTGCAACTTGACTACTTAGACCTCTACCTGGTATGTATAGTTTCCCCCTTGATTTCTCGGTCTTTATGTGATTTCACATTAAATGTCACTCAATATAACATTTGACTTTTTCAAAAAATGAAAAAAGCTACTTATAAATAAATTTATTTGAAATTTTTCTCTAAACCAATTCATTCCACTTATGAACTAATCTATCATTCAATAATAGACAACCTTAGTCTCTTCAAAACTACATCTTACATAATGCAAGCTAGGAAGTACTTGGAAGTCATTTTTGTGGTATGATTTTTGCAGATTCACTGGCCAGTGAGGATGAAGAAGGGATCGGTGGGGTTCAAACCGGAGAATCTGATGGTGGAGACTGACATAAAGAGTTCATGGAAGGCCATGGAGGCGGCCTATGATGCCGGTAAGGCAAAGGCGATCGGAGTGAGCAATTTTTCAATGAAAAAATTGAATGATCTGTTACAAACTGCACGTGTTACTCCAGCAGTCAATCAAGTGGAAAGCCACCCTCAATGGCAGCAGCCTAAGCTTCATGAACTTTGTTCCTCCCATGGAATTCACATTTCTGTCACGACAAAAAAAACGGGCCATTCCGGCGCAACCTTACCGGCGTTTTGGTCCAAAACGCCTATATGAGATGCATACCGGCGTTTTTACCCAAAGCGCCTATATGAAAACGCCAATAAATTTGGCGCGCGCTTCCCGCCTTTTTTCCCGCGTTTCCATATCGGCGTTTTGGGTATAACAAACGCCGGTATGGTTTTTAAATTTAAAAAAGAGGGGCTGACAGTTTTTTTTTTATTTTTTTATTCAGAAAACCGCATATAGGCGTTTCTTCAAAACGCCTATTTGCGATTAAATATTATTTTAATCGCACATAGGCGTTTTGAGAAACGCCTAGGTGCATAACGTGCATTTAATATGCACTTTATGCGCATATCGGCGTTTTGAAAAACGCCGATCTGCGCATTAAGTGCATATTAAATGCACTAAATGCATATAGGCGTTTCTCAAAACGCCTATATGCGATTAAAATAACATTTAATCGCATACAGGCGTTTTGAGGAAACGCCTATATGCATTATTTACATGTAAAAATAATGCATATAGGCGTTTCCCTGAAACGCCTATATGCATTAGAAATCATATAGGCGTTTCACTGAAACGCCTATATGCATTATTTTAATGTAAATAATGCATATAGGCGTTTGGCAAAACGCCTATATGCATTATTTAATATTAAAATGCATATGGGCGTTTTCCAAACGCCGGTACGCACCTCCGTTCCCTATAAATAGCACCTCCCTCCTTCCGCAAAGTTGCTCATTTTCTCGTTTTCTTCTATTTTTCTTCTCTTCGTCTCTCATTCAATGTTGCTGTTGCTTTGTTTTTTTGGCTAGTTTTGCTGATGTTTTTTATTTCGTGTTTTTTGGTGATATTTGATTTTATAATGTTGATATGATCTTATTGCTTTTCTTTTACATATTGCTTGTTGTTTTGATTTTATATATTTGGGTATCATGTTTTATGAATTACTCTTGTTATTGCTTATGTTTATATATATTATTCTTTATGTGTATGTAACTTTGGGATTAACATATTATTCCCTATGTTTTTGAACATTTTTCTTCTTGGTTTTAAACAATCAGGAAGAAAAATGTTTTTTATTTTTTTTTTGGAAAACACATACCGGCGTTTTGCAAAACGCCGGTATGAAATATTATTATTTAATACCGCACATAGGCGTTTTATAAAACGCCTATGTGCATAAATAAAAAAATATTATTTCCGCATACCGGCGTTTTGCTTCTCATATAGGCGTTTTCCAAAACGCCGAGATGCCGCATTTCGACGGCAAATTTATAGGCGTTTTGCCAAAACGCCGTAGCGCTATTCCGCCGGAAAATTCCGCCGATGCGAGGCCCTATAAAACGCCGATATGGGCCCCGTTTTTTGTAGTGTGTGAGTATGCATTTGTGTGTGTGTGTGTGTGTGTGAGTTCTTATTTTTGGTTCATTATCACTTAGTCTATCTATTTTGATTAGGTACAATTCAATTGTAATAGACTGGGTTGTAACTCAATATCTATATTTATAGTCATTCTATACCTGTACTTATAGTAATTCAAAATATATTTGAATGTAAAAATATTAAATCTAACACTAATTATCATTCTATTATTAGATGTACCACATTTTATATAAATATATTGATAATGATAATTTGTGGTGTTAGGGATATGCACCATTGGGGTCTCCAGGAGCAGAAAGTATAGAGGGTGGTGTGCTAAAGAATCCAATAGTTAATATGGTGGCAGAGAAAGTAGGGAAGACTCCTGCTCAAGTGGCCCTTCGTTGGGGACTCCAGGCAGGTCACAGTGTCCTCCCTAAAAGTACAAGTGAGACAAGAATCAAGCAAAACTTTGATATCTTTGATTGGTTCATACCTCAAGATTTAATGGCCCACTTCTCTGAGATTAAGCAGGCAAGTCCTTCATTCTTCATTTTAAGCGGTTGATATTTATTTTTGAATGGTTTTGTAAATAAAGTGCTTTTGTAGCTTTTGAAGAACTAACACATGAAATTCTTCACTGCTAGTGCAGGAGAGGATCTTCAAAGGAACTGGATATTTTCATGAGACATATGGTTTCTACAAGACCATGGAAGAACTTTGGGATGGTGAACTTTAAATCTAAAGCAAGATGCAAGAATACTTGAATATATTTTTAAAACGATATCAAGTTTAGTCCAATAATTGTAGAGTAGGTTCATTATGCTCTCTAATCTGTCGTGTCTTTCATCATGTAAAAATATATCTTGTCACACTAAGATTTGATTTTTTTTTGGGTCGAGAACACTAAGATTTTATTTGAGTTCCGTTATTATTTCCATCCCTTTTTATCATTTGATTTCCTTATGTTAGAGTGTTATGTTTTAGCATGGTTTGTACTGAGACGAAGGTAACACACCCGTAATTCATTTCATTGCTCAAAAAGCCATGCGAATATGCAATGAATATCGATGCTACACACACATTATTTGTTATTCAACGTTAGTAGCAATCATACTACTTTTAAGTTCTAATAAATCATCAATAATTATGTCATTAAATTATTTGCAATGTATAGGCTTTAAAATGGTGACTAGCTATACATTTGTCACATGTCATTAAATTATATATATACAATCTAACGAATATTTTTAAAGACTTATTTATTTCAAGACTTTTTCAAATGTGAGGTTGCAACTATATAAAAAAAATTTATTGATTCCATATTATAAGCTTTCAATAATTATGTTGTGTTTGATGATTAAACAAATAAAATTACTTCAAAAAAATAAAAATATGAAAAATATAGGGAAAAGGAAGACTGAGTGGGATCAAAGAAACTAGCAGACTGATGATCACTAAATAGATACAAATAGGTGATTAAATCATATTCTTATTATAGAAATGAAAGAGAATATATAGAACTAATAAATAATAATAGGTAGAATAAAAAAATGCAATATAAACATTGAAACAAAACTAAGTTAAACTTATATTTTGTACATATGCATTCACAAGTTAAGTGTTGATAATAAGCAATTAATTAAAGATTAGCGGGGATATACATATAAAGGATACTTGCGATTAATGAATACGGAGTCACATTCCTTGCCAATTACATAGATGAGCTCATGAGCAAGAGATTTTCATCTTATAATTTGGACAGTTCAAATTTATTTAAATTGTCTTATTTTAATAGTTTATTATTTTAACTAGTACTTCCTTTTTGCTGTATTATATAAGTGATACTACCTCCAGTCCTAAATATAGGACCTAGATAACTTTTTTTTGAGAGATTAAGGTTGCAAAATATGTTATTAAATAATGACATGTTTAATATATTTTTAGATAATTCATTAGTTTATAGGTAAAATAAACTATTTTAAGGGAAAAAATTAGGTAAATCAATTTATAATTAACTTTTTTTTGCTTTTTTTTTTAGGATTTTCTTAAAAAGTTATTTAGGTCTTATATTTAGGACAGGAGGGAATAGTATAATTTAAAACAGCACTTGAATCATCGTGCCGGGATAGCTCAGTTGGGAGAGCGTCAGACTGAAGATCTGAAGGTCGCGTGTTCGATCCACGCTCACCGCAATTTACCTTTTTCTATTTTATTATTTTATACCTTAACGCTTTTTTGTTTAATATTTGACGGTTGCTTTGCTTTAAGCTATCAGATGACTCAATTCTTGAACTCTGAGACCAATTTTAAGTGTATGGAAATTGAGACGTGTGTAGAGAGAAGAGTCAGGTGTACTGTTAGTTTTGTGTAAGAAATTTAATAATATAACCCTCATTGTTGTGTTTATTATAAAATCGTTTTGACTTTTATTAAGAAATTAATAATGCAAAATTAATCGATTTAAGTTGTTTATAGCTATGTTTTTCCCCTAAAAATAATTCATTTTTGTTATAAGCTAACTTATAATCTAATTACATGTAAGTATGTAACATATTTTATAATTTAGTGATCTTATTTACTTTTTTTTATTTCAAGATCTTATTTACTTTATTAATTGTATTATAATATAAAATAAATGAAGAAAAATTAAATTTTTAATTTTGAAAACTTTGTAGCATAAAAAATTTGAACTATCTAAGACCTATTTCATTTCAATAGAAGGATCAATAAGAGATACAAACTTATTCAATTAACTGAAAAATAATTTTATATTTAACTGGATAAGTCTGTATCTCATATAGATCCTTCTATTGAAATTAAATAGGTCTAGATAGTTGAACTTTTTTATGCTGAAAATTTTTCAAAAATAAAAAACTAAAAATTCTTTAATTATTTTATATTCTAATACATTTTTTATTTAAAATAATATAAGTGAGAAATTATGAGCTCTTAAATGAATTTCAATTGTTAAAATGAGAAGACTCTAAGGGACTTGGAGAGGAGGATTCTCAGAGAATCCTGAGCCCACTGAACAATCAAAATGAGGACTACGCATGTGAGAACACACCCCTCCCCTCATTTGTTTGGTCAGCATGAATTTGGTGGTGCTGTCAAAGTGCACGTGGCAGGAGAGAGAAAAGATCCCTTCTGTATTTTTTTCTGTTGGAAGTCTAAAATGGAGTATATGGTCTTAACGTATTTGACTTGGAGACTGGGAAAACTATGGCGATGATAAACAATATTGGATCTTTTGAGCTCAACAATGGAACTCAAATCCCTTCCATTGGCTTAGGAACTTGGCAGTCTTCTCCTGGTGTTGTTGGTGATGCTGTTGCTGTTGCCATCAAGGTTCTTTCTCATTCTTCCTTTATTATATTCATTCATTCATTACCCTCGTTCTAACAGACCATTTTCAATTGTCTTGTTAGACTTATTAGAGTGTGAAAGTAAGACATGTGTAGGGAGAAGGGTGAGGTGTCCTATAAGTTCTGTTTCAGGATGAGAATTGATGGATAGTTGGATAGATGGTCTAATATTCTAAAAGAAATTAATGATTTGATCAGTTAATGTATTCCTTAGTTTGATTAGATTAAATTAAAGGTGTTAGTTATATTATTAGTTGCTTTATTATTTGTTTTTTCCAGTAGTTAAGTTAATTATTATATATCATCTTTCCTTCCTTCCTTAGTTAGTTAGTTGTTGTTGAGGGAGTGTGGATAGGAGTGATGTCATCAACAAAATTTAAAAATAGGGTTTAAGATGAATTCCCTAAATAGTTCCTATATTAAAGGACTGAAGGGAGAAGGGGTAACATATTTTTCTTGTACTCCTGTTGTAATAATGATGTGAAAATGACATTAAATTAATTAAAACCGTTGAAGAAATAGAGAGGACAGGATAAATAGGCGCGCAACTGTGATCCAATTTATGTATGACACATCATTATATAGCATTCCTTTAGCTACTAAATATAACATATTTACCTAATAAAATAAAGGATATTGGTTAAGATAGTCAAAATCATATGATATCACCAAAACATTCTAACCATCTACTTTTATTTCCACCACCACTTCTGAACTAGTTTGTCATTGACTTGGGGAAAAGCTAAGAAAAATTAGAAAGACGTCTTATTCTTGGGACAACAATCACCTCCTAAAATAAGTATCATATTTAGGATTGGAAAAAGTATATCATGAAAGGGATGAGTAAGATGACATTTGAGTGACTACGTTGATGATCTTCTGTCCCTTTTATTGTTTGATCTTTCTACTAAGCTTGAGATGTTTTAATGATCAGGAAAGGATATAATTTTTATATTTGGTGGATGTGAGGTAGCCGACGGACTTTGGGGAAGGCCAATGATCGATGATATTTGTATTTTTTTTATTTTTCATTTTATTAATTTATTAATTAAATATTCAGTCAGATTAAAAATGAAGTTCCACATCTTTATAATTAACAGAGTTTGTGTCACGTAGAACTATTTAACGGTGTTAAATGCATTTTTCAAGTTTTTTTAAAGCTGAGAGACTAATTGTATTAACACCGCAAACTTGAAAACCAAAAGCACGAGTTTTGAACTTAAGGAACTAAAGCAAACTTGGGTGAAACTTGAGGACCAAAAGTCATGTTAACCCTAATTAAAAAGATAGTGACATTTTGGCATGGGAAAAACCTTTATGTAGAATCATAATTCATACATCTGATGAATATTTCATTAATTATAATGCAAAATATTCCTAAAAGATAATAAAAAAATCTATATTTAATATTATTCCCTGATAACTTAATTGCTTAATATCATAATTACCAATTATGACTAGGATTCTACTAATACAAAATAAGAAATAGTAATATTAATTCTATAATTCTAATAGGTGTTAAGGGTCATATTTATTGCTGAAGTATGCATATAAAACCAAATCTACCTTACCTATATCTGCCCTGAAGACTGAAGTATCAAAGAGGATCATATTTGTTTTTTACAATTAAAATATTAATGGTCAAATATAATCTTTTGTGAACCTTTTCGTGTGGACTTCCTGGACATATACTTCATGGGCAGATATGATCCTTTGCGCACACTTCTAGGACAGATTTGGGCAAAAAAATACTTCAGAGTACGATCTTCTGTGCATACTTCAAGAACAAATATAACCTTTAATCCATTCTAAGAGAAGAGATAAACTTTTTTTGTTGTTGTCTATAATGCATCAAACATTACTTTTTAATGTAGAACAAATGGTATAAAGAAACACAAAGTAAGATGTGGGAAGTGTCCCATATTTAAGGGGCAGCTGAGACCTTATCTTGTTTTTTCAAAGAAACATTACTTTACAGTAGTTTGAAGGGAAATGGACCAAATCTGGCCCCCAAGTAACCACCAAGGAGCGCTGAGTACCCTAAACTAACAACAGACCCGTATCTATACCCCAAGTAACCAATGTGTTTAAAAACTACCCCGGTTGGACGGTCAACAACGTTTGACCGTTACTTTGCCTATGTGGATGCCACGCGAGCACCTGCTTTGCCACTTGGCGCCTTGTCATTGTCACGTAGGATAAGTGTATGTAGGTCCCACATTAAATAAAAACAATTCTCCCTCCCTCTTCATCAACAAGGCCCCACCCGCCCCGCCCCCTTCACCTCCAGCCCCCCCCACCACCACCACCCGCCCCACCCCCTTCATCGACTTCGGCTTCCTCAGCCCACCATAGCCTTCATCTTTCTCTTCTCCGTGGACCCCACCGAGCGGAGGATGATGAAGCGCTCGTTGAGCTTCTCGCGGCGGCGGCGCTCGACGAGGACGTGGTTGGCGCTGAGCTCGTCTTGGGGGGTTGGGTTTGGGGCGGAGGTGGGCGGAGGGGTCGCCGGAGGGGAGGGTGTCGGGGCTGGAGGTGAAGGGGGTGGGGCGGGTGGGGCCTTGTTGATGAAGAGGGTGGGAGAATTTTTTTTATTTAATGTGGGACCCACATACACTTATCCTACGTGGCAATGACAAGGTGCCAAGTGGCAAAACAGGTCTCCCGTGGCGGCCACGTAGGCATAGTAACGGTCAAACGTTGTTGACCGTCCAACCGGGATAGTTTTTAAACACCTTGGTTACTTGGGTACAGATACGGACCTGTTGTTAGTTTAGGGTACTCAACGCTCCTTGGTGGTTACTTGGGGGCCAGATTTGGTCCATTTCCCTAGTTTGAATGGAAAGGATGGCTGAGTGACTGTGAGTCTGTGATAACAATCCTCTTTTGCACATCTCGTTGGTATTTTAGCACACAACTAAATAGCTTTGTTTGGAAATTACAGGCTGGCTACCGGCATATTGATTGTGCTCAGTTTTATGGCAACGAGAAGGAGGTAATTATAAGAGTTGATTTAAATTTTTTTAAAATTTGGTTTCATGATTTAACTGCAAATGGTTCAATAATCCTTCTACTGCAGTTTGGCTTGATACTGAAAAAGCTGTTTGATGAGGGTGTAGTAAAGCGTGAGGATTTGTGGATTACCTCTAAACTTTGGTTTGTTATTAACTAAATTTCATTTGTTCTCACAACTTATGCTAAATTGATGCATGTAGAATCATTGTTATTCTAAGAATTTCACCTTGTTTAGAACAAAACGATTGCAAACATCTAAAATTAATATTGTAATATGTAGGAATACTGATCATGATCCAGAAGATGTACCAACAGCATTGGACAGAACTTTGAGAGACTTGCAGCTAGATTATGTGGATTTATACCTTGTACGTATTTTACTTGATCACAATATCTATTTGTCTATAGGCTACACATGGTGATTATTTTATCTGTACTCAATTTTGTTTCAAAATTCTGAAAGGAACATATCCATATATGCTGTAACCACAGTTCACTACACATTTAAAAACTTCGTTATGTATGAAAGAGATTTTTCTTTTTTCTTTTACATCAAACTGTTTCAAAACATCACAAAAGTTAATTCTGATCCTTGATTATTTTCTGAGATCTTCTGCAATTCATGTAGTGTACTTTCTTCCAATTCTTTAAGTCATATAGATTGTTTATTAATCTAATCAACTGTAAACTGATAATTTGCATTTTAAGATCCATTGGCCAGTTGCCATGAAGAAGGGTGCTACAGGCTTCTATAGTCCTGAAAATCTTGTGCCACCCAACATACCTAGCACATGGAAGGCAATGGAAAAGCTCTATGACTCTGGCAAGGCTCGAGCTATCGGTGTAAGCAACTTCTCATGCAAGAAACTGGGGGACTTGCTCGAGGTAGCACGCATACCGCCAGCTGTCAACCAAGTAGAGTGTCATCCTACATGGCAGCAGGACACGTTGAGGGCATTCTGCAAGTCTAAGGGTGTACACCTCTCTGTAAGTTCAGTAATTTTGATTAACCTTCTTTAAGTCTGCCTGCCAAGTCTGTTATTTATGTCAAATTTTTAAGAGTATGCAATTTGGCCTTAAAAATCAAACTAGTTGTATTAATGAGTTTCAAATTGCATATGGCTAGGGATATTCACCATTAGGTTCTCCAACCTGGCTTAAGACTGATGTTTTGAAGCATCCGGTCCTCAATATGATTGCGGAGAAATTAGGAAAGACTCCTGCACAGGTGGCTCTTCGCTGGGGACTGCAAATGGGTCACAGTGTGCTTCCCAAGAGCACGAATGAGGCGAGGTTAAAAGAGAATTTTGACATTTTGGATTGGTCCATACCAGAGGACTTGTTTGCAAAATTTCATGAAATTCAACAGGTCATTTTTATTTTGGAAATGTTTGCCTTCAGTCCTTCTGCTATTTCAATACATGAAAACTTGGATAGATTATTAGATCATTCAACATTCATGACTACCAATGTAGATTGAAATGAAATTTATCACACAGGAGAATTAAAGTTTTGGTATTGGAAACTGGCATGAATGGTTAGGAATCAAAATGCATGAAAATAAATTTACCAACTCATGATAGTGATTAGTAAGTTAGTAATAGATGTCATTGAAATTGGATCTTTCTTGAATGAACAAGACAATAGGTATGATATAGAGTGTGATGTTGATTATGACAGTGGTTTATGCTGTTGCAGGCAAGATTACTCAAGGCTGACTTTTTTGTTCATGAAACTAATGGAGCCTACAGATCTGTTGAGGAATTGTGGGATGGTGAAATCTGAGCATCCAGCTTCAGAGAAGTTGAGAAGAAAAAAATTCCCCTAAAATAAATGTAGTACTATAAGTTTCTTAAAGTATAAGAAAATGCAAATTGGCCTGCTAAACTAATGTAATTGAGATTAGAGAGATGGACTTGCCTATCATTTACCAAGTGATGTACTTTTCTATCTTCCATTTTCAAAGCTATCATATTTTGATAGCATGTATCGTCTTCCAATGGATGCCACTACTCTTATTTGCAGCCAAAATCCATGATAGCTGTTTACACTGTAGTTATGTTCCAAAAGTCTATTGTTTTTAACGAGATACAAGCCTTAAGTTTTCGGAGTACATGCCTCATTTCAACTTAAAAAAGGGTTGTTGTTATATGGTACGGTGAGGAATTGGGAGGGGATAAAAGAATTTGGAGGGGTTGTTTTTACAGTTACATGCATATTATTTTCTTCAATTTTATTTTCATATCTCATATTTTCTTTACCTATTTATTATATCATTAACTTTATTCCGTTAAGTAGGGTATTAAGCTCATTTTTGTGTGGCTAACATTGCCAACACATCAAAGTTACATATGCTTATAGTAAAAGAGAAACTCATGCCCTACTTAATAGACAAAGAAAATTTGTAGTAAAATCAAGCAAATTTATTGGGTTTAATTGAGAGAAAATAACAGTTAGCAATCTAAGTAAAAGAGAGGGGCCAGCCCAGGGGTTACTAAAGATTATTTTTTTTAGATCGATATAATAAAGATTATTTAGGTGTTTAAGAAAAAAAACAGGTCATATTAATTAGCTTCACCAATATCGTTAGTTCAATTAAATTAGATAAACAAATCATATCTTTATTGAATGAGTGAGTATATAAGAAGAGAAACCCATACTTTTCCTTAGTGATCCTTTTTCACTCCTTTTCTCTTATCCCACCTCTACATCTATCTAATTATATATATTATTTTTTTGACCAATTATCTAATTATATATACGGTGATACAAAAAGAGGAACCGGCATGGTTAATGGTTTTGCTTTGCTACGCATTTACGCTCATGTCTCCACAAGGTCCCTTGTATTATCAAGAATAAGGCCTTGAGTTAATGTAATTGTAAAATTATCTGATATTCTGATTGCCCTAATTAATAAACAAAGAAAAGCATAGACAACTGATGACTCCCCATATTTAGTGGTTTTTAGGAAATATTTTGTTGTATTTGGGGAGTCATGAATTAAATAATTAAGTGATTTTGATGTGAATTGGAAAGAAAGTAATTTGAGAGTATTTGAGTGATTCTTTTGGAAAATATGAAATTTAATTGAAATAGGAAACTTAATATATTAAAAGAAATATTTTGATGAGAAGTTTCCTATTAATGAGATTATGTGATTGAGTCATTGTGATTATTTCCTATTTCTTTCTCTTCATGAATGCATATTTAATGAAAAAGGAAATAAAGAGAAAGGGACATACAAGAAAAGGAAAGAAAAGAAACTTAACATGCAAGGCAAAGGCAATATGGTGTTGGACTATTTTATTATAAATATACACATGCAATTGAGGAGAAAGAGAGGCTTGGTTATAATTCTTCTAATTCCTATAGCCTACACGAGATTCACGAAGAAATTGAAGACGAGAGGAAGCAGATCACACACGTTTATATATTATTGATGCAAGGAAAAGAAGAAGGAGGCACCACGGACGTACTACAAAGGTACACACACATATGTATTGACATCAACACACAAAAGGAAGGAAACAGCTCCTCAATCTTGTCCAATTCGTACTCCTTTGTGAACTTGTAGTATGTTTTTGGATTTTCACCCAATTCTTATGTTGAACCCTATGTGTGGCTAATTTCTTTTACAACCTAGAGTACTATGAACTTGTTTGTAACTTAGTATTTTATTTCCCACTATTTAGTCATGGTTAATTTGATTTAGTTTATTTAATCTTGCTTTTAGTGATTAACTTGTTTAGTGCTTGATCACCATTAGACATGTTTAGGGAATTTAGAATTGGACTTGGAAGAGGGAATTTTAAATAGACCATGGGATTAAATAGTGTAGGATTGAATTTTAATCTGATTTGCGACTAGGATAGGAATATACCTAGAAGCCCTACATAGTCACATTAGAGCGATACCGAGATAAATTAGCCTAGTAAATTAGTGCAAGACATTGTGTAATTAAGCTAGGCAAGGATGTAAGTGGACCGGAAGGCATTTATAGACACTAGTACTCTAGATTAGCTAGTTGAATTAATTCATAATTAATTTAGTGGGGAATAAAATCTAGGAAACAAATAAGGGATTAGTAACTCTAGGTTGTTCTTTTGACTCGTGAACTCCATTTGTGTGAATATTTGTTTTGTTTATTTTCTTAGATCTTAGTTAATTAAAATCAATTTTCTTATATTTACTCAACTTGAATGAAAATAGGAGATCTAATGCCTAATTATTAATTGCCCGAGTCTCTGTGGGATCGACCTTGATTTACCACTTTACTAAAATACGATCCGTACACTTGCGGAATTTTTATCAAAATTTTGGTAGCATCAAGTTTTTGGCGCCGTTGCCGGGGACTCAAGGCAATTAGTAATTAGAATTAGAAATTCTTTAGTAGTTTTAGCTTGAGTTTTTTTTTTTCTTTTGGAAACATAGAAAGATGGACATTTCAGAGCTTAATTTTTATAAATGGTATCAATGTCATCACTGTGGAAATAATCATGTACCGGGAAATTGTCCATTTTTGCATACGATAAATTATATAGGAGATGATTTCACTAGACAACAAACTTATGTTGATAATTTTTCTAGGCCTAGTTGGAATTTTGAGCAAGATGAGTGTTGGAACCCATATGTAAATTCTTATTCACATGCAATAGACCCACCCTTCAAGTCTTATTCACATGTTCAAGGAAACATTGATTATGAGAATTCTTGTTTAGAAAGGTTAGATAAATTAGAAAGATTAGCCAATATCTTTTTGGAAAGGAATGAGAAATATTACAATAGTTCTGGATCAAGAGTTCAAGTAAACAATTTTGAGGATAGTGTAAACTCTTGTTTAGAAGAAAGGCTTGACAGATTAGAAAGATTAGCCGGTAAATTTTTGATAATGCTAGAGGATAGTTTGAAATGGCAAGAGGATAGTTTCAAAAGGTTAGAAGATTGTTTGAAAATGTTAAAATCAATAATTGAGGATAGAGATGACCATGAAGTTAAAGAAGATTTAGAGGTTGTCATAGAGCCTGAAACTTGTTTAGAAGAAATTGATGGGTGTCTAATTGATGTTCAAGATGTAAATTCAAATGTTTGTGATTCTGATATACATGTTGATGTGAGTGTTCCTATAACTACTTTAGATTATTCTCCTATTACTGTTGTGACTTTTACTGATGAGAGTCAAATTGATTTTATTGGATGCTCATTATTCTTAGAAAGACATATATCTAACTCTTTGTATGAGCATATTCTAATTCCTTTGAAATCAGTGATTGCTTGTTCTTTGAAATTGTCTATGATTGAAAAGGCACAAGTAATTGGTTTGGTTGATCACTTGTACTGTTTGAAAAGGAATGAAGATGAGGTGATTATGGTTTTTGATACTTATGACTAAGGATTTGTTTGGAAAGTCTGGCTGAAGACTTTAAACTTAGCGCTTCTTGGGAGGCAACCCAAGGTTTTGGTATTTGATGCTTTGTTTTTTTTTGAGTTTGTAGGATTTTTTTTTCTTTTGACCTCAAAGGATGCTTCAACTTGATCTTGATGGACTAGGAAATAATAATGGAAATCGAGAAGAGGAAGGGGAGTATTCTTCTAACTTTTTCTTGATTTTATTTGATTGAGAATTATTTTGGTAACGAGTGATGGTGCTTGTTGATATGTGTGTGATGATTAACTTGAAATAACTTTATCATTCCTACACTTGCTATGGATATTTTTGTAATTCCACTACTTGTGTTACATGTTCACATTGGGGACAACGTGACATTTAAGTGTGGGGGTATGAGGGTATCATTGTTCTATAAAGATTGTTCTCAAGCTTTCATTTTGTAAAATTTTCTTGAAAAAAAATCTTTTTGCCAATTTTGGGATTGATTTGGACTTGAAACAACTGGATTTGATTAGACTTTGATCTCATCTTCTTTGAATGTAAGTGAAAAGGCAAGCTATTTGATTTAGATAAATTACTCTAGTATGTCAAAAATCCCTGTGAGGAATTTGAGCCTTAATTTTATTCTTTAATGAGTGAGTACATCTATTGTAATTTCCCCTCTAGAACTTGTCTTGAATCTCTTTTGACTCTCAAATCTCTTGCATGCACAAAAATGATTAAGGTCTTCGTTTCATAGCCAGTTTAGCCAAATAGCCACCCTTTTTACATTATTTCCATTGCTTAACCCCTTTGAACCTGCTTCTTTTTTAAAAAGAAAGATTGCATATTTTAGCCTTTGAATTCTTTTGATGCAATTTTTCATCTCTTATCTATTTCTTCCATTTACGCTTTGAAAAGTGCTATACTATATTCATATGGAAAAGGGTGAAGGAATTAGAAAAGGAAAAGAAAAAAATCACACAAAGTGAGAAAAAAAAAGAAGAAAGAAAAGAAAAAAAAAAGAAAAAGAAGATGAAAATCGAAAGAATTGAAGAATTGTGGAGTTCAAAAGAGTCAACCCTTATGTGCTTGTTAAGTTATGAGATTCTTTCATTCTTTACTATAATTGAAATGGTTTAGCACTTTTCAAATATACCTCCATCTCATTTTCATTTCATTATCCTACCTTTTTCATTACAACCCTTAAAAGTCCTTTTGATTTGTGTGTGCATTGAGATATAAGAGTGGATATCGAGATGATAAACAAGCCTATGGTAGCTGGATTACATAGATGGAATTGAGTGAAACACAACCCCTATATACTTTGAGAGTAGAGCGTAAACACTTGACCGGTGAGGGACATGCTTTTGTGATTTATCTCTATCAAATTGATTGTCTGATTACTTGCATTTGGGGATGGTGAGAGAGATTTCTAAGAGGATTTAATTGTTGAGAGTTTGAATTGATTCCAACTTTGTGATGATAAAAACTTGATTTCATTTTTGTGCTAAGGTGTTAACAATTTGAAATCTTGAGGACAAGATTTAATGCAAGTGTGGGGGTGTGATGACTCCCCATATTTAGTGGTTTTTAGGAAATATTTTGTTGTATTTGGGGAGTCATGAATTAAATAATTAAGTGATTTTGATGTGAATTGGAAAGAAAGTAATTTGAGAGTATTTGAGTGATTCTTTTGGAAAATATGAAATTTAATTGAAATAGGAAACTTAATATATTAAAAGAAATATTTTGATGAGAAGTTTCCTATTAATGAGATTATGTGATTGAGTCATTGTGATTATTTCCTATTTCTTTCTCTTCATGAATGCATATTTAATGAAAAAGGAAATAAAGAGAAAGAGACATACAAGAAAAGGAAAGAAAAGAAACTTAACATGCAAGGCAAAGACAATATGGTGTTGGACTATTTTATTATAAATATACACATGCAATTGAGGAGAAAGAGAGGCTTGGTTATAATTCTTCCAATTCCTATAGCCTACACGAGATTCACGAAGAAATTGAAGACGAGAGGAAGCAGATCACACACGTTTATATATTATTGATGCAAGGAAAAGAAGAAGGAGGCACCACGGACGTACTACAAAGGTACACACACATATGTATTGACATCAACACACAAAAGGAAGGAAACAGCTCCTCAATCTTGTCCAATTCGTACTCCTTTGTGAACTTGTAGTATGTTTTTGGATTTTCACCCAATTCTTATGTTGAACCCTATGTGTGGCTAATTTCTTTTACAACCTAGAGTACTATGAACTTGTTTGTAACTTAGTATTTTATTTCCCACTATTTAGTCATGGTTAATTTGATTTAGTTTATTTAATCTTGCTTTTAGTGATTAACTTGTTTAGTGCTTGATCACCATTAGACATGTTTAGGGAATTTAGAATTGGACTTGGAAGAGGGAATTTTAAATAGACCATGGGATTAAATAGTGTAGGATTGAATTTTAATCTGATTTGCGACTAGGATAGGAATATACCTAGAAGCCCTACATAGTCACATTAGAGCGATACCGAGATAAATTAGCCTAGTAAATTAGTGCAAGACATTGTGTAATTAAGCTAGGCAAGGATGTAAGTGGACCGGAAGGCATTTATAAACACTAGTACTCTAGATTAGCTAGTTGAATTAATTCATAATTAATTTAGTGGGGAATAAAATCTAGGAAGCAAATAAGGGATTAGTAACTCTAGGTTGTTCTTTTGACTCGTGAACTCCATTTGTGTGAATATTTGTTTTGTTTATTTTCTTAGATCTTAGTTAATTAAAATCAATTTTCTTATATTTACTCAACTTGAATGAAAATAGGAGATCTAATGCCTAATTATTAATTGCCCGAGTCTCTGTGGGATCGACCTTGATTTACCACTTTACTAAAATACGATCCGTACACTTGCGGAATTTTTATCAAAATTTTGGTAGCATCAAGTTTTTGGCGCCGTTGCCGGGGACTCAAGGCAATTAGTAATTAGAATTAGAAATTCTTTAGTAGTTTTAGCTTGAGTTTTTTTTTTTCTTTTGGAAACATAGAAAGATGGACTTTTCAGAGCTTAATTTTTATAAATGGTATCAATGTCATCACTGTGGAAATAATCATGTACCGGGAAATTGTCCATTTTTGCATACGATAAATTATATAGGAGATGATTTCACTAGACAACAAACTTATGTTGATAATTTTTCTAGGCCTAGTTGGAATTTTGAGCAAGATGAGTGTTGGAACCCATATGTAAATTCTTATTCACATGCAATAGACCCACCCTTCAAGTCTTATTCACATGTTCAAGGAAACATTGATTATGAGAATTCTTGTTTAGAAAGGTTAGATAAATTAGAAAGATTAGCCAATATCTTTTTGGAAAGGAATGAGAAATATTACAATAGTTCTGGATCAAGAGTTCAAGTAAACAATTTTGAGGATAGTGTAAACTCTTGTTTAGAAGAAAGGCTTGACAGATTAGAAAGATTAGCCGGTAAATTTTTGATAATGCTAGAGGATAGTTTGAAATGGCAAGAGGATAGTTTCAAAAGGTTAGAAGATTGTTTGAAAAGGTTAAAATCAATAATTGAGGATAGAGATGACCATGAAGTTAAAGAAGATTTAGAGGTTGTCATAGAGCCTGAAACTTGTTTAGAAGAAATTGATGGGTGTCTAATTGATGTTCAAGATGTAAATTCAAATGTTTGTGATTCTGATATACATGTTGATGTGAGTGTTCCTATAACTACTTTAGATTATTCTCCTATTACTGTTGTGACTTTTACTGATGAGAGTCAAATTGATTTTATTGGATGCTCATTATTCTTAGAAAGACATATATCTAACTCTTTGTATGAGCATATTCTAATTCCTTTGAAATCAGTGATTGCTTGTTCTTTGAAATTGTCTATGATTGAAAAGGCACAAGTAATTGGTTTGGTTGATCACTTGTACTGTTTGAAAAGGAATGAAGATGAGGTGATTATGGTTTTTGATACTTATGACTAAGGATTTGTTTGGAAAGTCTGGCTGAAGACTTTAAACTTAGCGCTTCTTGGGAGGCAACCCAAGGTTTTGGTATTTGATGCTTTATTTTTTTTTGAGTTTGTAGGATTTTTTTTTCTTTTGACCTCAAAGGATGCTTCAACTTGATCTTGATGGACTAGGAGCTAATAATGGAAATCGAGAAGAGGAAGGGGAGTATTCTTCTAACTTTTTCTTGATTTTATTTGATTGAGAATTATTTTGGTAACGAGTGATGGTGCTTGTTGATATGTGTGTGATGATTAACTTGAAATAACTTTATCATTCCTACACTTGCTATGGATATTTTTGTAATTCCACTACTTGTGTTACATGTTCACATTGGGGACAACGTGACATTTAAGTGTGGGGGTATGAGGGAATCATTGTTCTATAAAGATTGTTCTCAAGCTTTCATTTTGTAAAATTTTCTTGAAAAAAAATCTTTTTGCCAATTTTGGGATTGATTTGGACTTGAAACAACTGGATTTGATTAGACTTTGATCTCATCTTCTTTGAATGTAAGTGAAAAGGCAAGCTATTTGATTTAGATAAATTACATAAGTGCCTCCATCAACAAATTAGGTGAATTCATTAAAAACACATTATGTAAAATCAACATACTCAATATACTTGCTATTAACAACTAAAATATAAGGGAAAATGACAAAAAAATGACACTTGAATTTGAGTTGGACAAAATGGGGTCTCCAATTCCAACTTGGACAAATAAGGGATAGTCCCCAATTTGTCCTAAATGAAGTTTGTGACTTTGTGTCAAAACAGTAGTTAATATCGATACTTGAGTAGTGAATTGCGATAACTACTCATTTATCGCAATTCACTACCCAAGTATCGCTATTAACTACCATTCTCATTAACTACTCAAGTATCGCAATTCACTACCCATGTATCGCTATTAACTACTTTTTTGACACAAAGTCACAAACTTCATTTAGGACAAATTGGGGACTATCCCTTATTTGTCCAAGTTGAAATTGGAGACCCCATTTTGTCCAACTCAAATTCAAGTGTCATTCTTTTGTCATTTCCCCAAAAAAAAAATGGGAAATGACAAAAAAAATGACATTTGAATTTGAGTTGGACAAAATGGGCTCCAATTTTAACTTGGACAAATAAGGGATAGTCCCCAATTTATCCTAAATGAAATTTGTGACTTTGTGCGAAAGAGTAGTGAATGACATATTCTAAAGTAGTGAACAGCGATACTTGAGTAGTTAACCATTAACTACTTAAAGTATTGCTGTTAACTACTCAAGTATCGCTATTAACTACCATTTGCAATAACTATTCAAGTATCGCTATTAACTACTTTAGAATATGTCATTCACTTCTTTTTTGGCACAAAGTCATAAATTTCATTTAGGACGAATTGGGGACTATCCCTTATTTGTCCAAGTTAGAATTGGAGACCCCATTTGGTCCAACTCAAATTCAAGTGTCATTTTTTTGTCATTTTCTCAAAAAATATAACTACATTATGTAAATTACCAGGAAAAGTGTGAGATGAAGGGAGAAAGATCGGGAGAGAAAACTTGTGAGATATATGTAAATTACCATATTCATGCTCTGACCACTGAAACGAGGACATGTGGAACACCTTCTTTCCTAAGTGGATGCCTATATCAATTGTCAAAACACACCCCCTCCCTCATTTGATTGGTTAACATGGATTTGGTGGTGCTGTCAAAGTACCTAAGAGTTCCTCTGAACATAGGACATATCAAAGTGCACGTGGCAGGAGAGAGAAAAGATTCTTTCTGTATTTTTTTTAGTTGGAAGCCTAAATATATGGTCTCAATATATTTGACTTGGAGACTGAGAAAACTATGGCGATGATGAACAATATTGGATCCTTTCAGCTCAACAATGGAACTAAAATCCCTTCCATTGGCTTAGGAACTTGGCAATCTTCTCCTGGTGTTGTTGGTGATGCTGTTGCTGTTGCCATCAAGGTCCTTTCTCATTCTTCCATTGTTATATTCATTCATTCATTAACCTCTTTCTAACAAACCATTCTCAGTTGATGATCTTCTGTCCCTTTTATTGTTTAATGTTTCTACTTAGCTTGCCATGTTTTAATGTTCAACTACATGACTTTTCTTTTGGAAATTACAGGCTGGTTACCGACATATTGACTGTGCTCAGAATTATGGCAACGAAAAGGAGGTCATTATAATTAAGGACTGATGTAAACTCATATCTTAGTGATTGAAATTAGTGAGAATGATTCATACCTGTCATTGCAGATTGGTTCAGCACTGAAGAAGTTGCTTGAGGAGGGTGTAGTGAAGCGAGAGGATTTGTGGATCACCTCTAAATTGAGGTCTGTCAAGTTTTCCCTTATTTTCACCTTTTATTCTCATGCCAATAGAATCATGCTCTTTGACCAGTGGCCTTGTAGCTTAGTGTCATGTAATCTCCTTAAAAGCGGTAGGTTGTGGGTTTGATCTTCCTTATTTGATTCATAGAAAACAAAAAATCATGTAACTGAGGGAGTTTCATCTTGTTTAGAACCCAGGGATGCCTCTGGCTTTAATGATGGTTATATGCAGGAATTTTGATCAAGCTCCAGAAGATGTACCAGAAGCATTGGACCGGACTTTGAGAGACTTGCAGCTCGACTATCTGGATTTGTACCTTGTATGAAGTATAACTATACATTTATCTTTTGGTTACATATAATTATATATATAGTTTACTTATAAAACTCCTTGATTTGTATTTCAATTTATCTGTGTATGCTGTATTTGACCTCATTTTGTAACATAGATCCCATGATGTTTCAGAAAATGCAGTATGTACAGAAGCAGTTCAGTTCTTTGTTATTGCCATAACGTTTACAAAAATTGTGACAACTATTTGCTGTTAAGCATGTTTTGTTGAATTTTAGATTTTATGAGATCTTCAGTGATGCATGGATCCTACCCTATTCCAATTCTTCAAATAATATGTGCAACTTATTTATGCTAAAATCCTCAGTAAATTGATGGCTTTTCCTTTTAAGGTCCATTGGCCAGTTGCAATGAGGAAAGGATCTGTGGGCTATTTGCATGAAAATCTTGTCCCACCCAACATTCCTGGCACGTGGAAGGTAATGGAAGAAATCTATGACTCCGGCAAGGCTCGAGCGATCGGTGTAAGCAATTTCTCATCCAAGAAGCTGGGGGACTTGCTCGAGGTAGCACGCATACCTCCCGCTGTCAACCAGGTAGAGTGTCATCCTTCTTGGCAGCAGAACAAGTTGAGGGCTTTCTGCAAGTCCAAAGGTGTCCACATCTCTGTAAGTTTTCACTACATTTTGAAAAGTGGCTGTAATTACTTGTATGGTGTTAGTGAGTTAGAACTATATCTTACAAAGTGTTGTTTTTGTTACTTGAATTGAGGTTGTTTAATTGCATATGTATGGTTAGGGATATTCACCATTAGGTTCTCCTGGGACAACCTGGCTTCAAAGTGATGTTCTGAAGCTTCCAGTTCTGAATACTATTGCTGATAAATTAGGCAAGACTCCTGCACAGGTAGCACTTCGCTGGGGACTGCAAATGGGCCACAGTGTGCTTCCCAAGAGCACCAGTGAGGCGAGGATAAAAGAGAATTTCGACATTTTCGACTGGTCTATACCGAAGGATTTGTTTTCAAAATTCTCCGAGATTCAGCAGGTTATTGTTTTTCTATGTTTACCTTCAGTCTTTCTGCTATTTCAGGACATGTAAACTTGGATAGATGATTGTTTGTTGTATGTGTCAAAGAGTTAAATGTTGAGTGAAAAAAATTTCATCATGCCTTTGGAAGCATTAAATATTTGATATCTGAAACTTGCAAGAATGGGTAGGAATCAAGATTTCAAATTAAAATACCATGGCATGCGCTCTTTCTAATATGAATGAGATAGAATGTCATGATGATAATGATGAAAGTGGTTTATGCTGTTTCAGGAAAGATTAATCAAGGGTTCCTTTGCTGTCCATGAAACTTATGGAATCTACAGATCTCTTGAGGATCTCTGGGATGGGGAAATTTGAGCAGTCAGTCAGAGAAGTAGAAGGAATTGGTGAAAGTGGGATTTTTCACTCATTTCAGTTAATCAGCATAAACTTGTTCTGGAATCTCTACTTGATCCTTGACACAAATAATTTTGTGGATTACTGATGTGTTCACTCTTTCAATTTGAGAAAGATTTTTAATCACAGTTTAATACATTATTGGGTGGCTGATATGTTCAATCTTTCAATTTTAGAAAATGATTATACTCTCTTCAATTCTTGATATAATATGCAATTGACTTTTTTTTGGAGAACAAAGATTGTACATAGATTTCTTTAAAGAGGATTAATTATAAACTGATATAATCCAGTCACATATTACATATTATAATCAAATAGTTTATTTGGCTTCTTTACTCTTATTAGAAAAGTCAGTGGGTTTTATTTTAAGGACAAAAGAGGCTAAGTTTCTTCTAGTGATAAAGAATGCAAATATGTCTGCTAAACCAATGTAATTGAAATAGAAGAATGGACGTGCTCAAATAAATTTACTTCAGGGACTGAATTGTTTTGTTGCGCATTCAAAAGGTAATCAATCTTGTGCATAAGCCAATCAATTACCAAGTGATATATATTTCTATCTTCCATTTTCAAACCGATCAATTGGCATCATTCTGACAGCATGTATCTTCTTCAAATGGATGTCACTTATCTTATTTGCAGCCAAAGTCATAATGGTTTATCCAAAGTATAGTATAGAAAAATGTTCAAATCAATGGTGCCTTAAAGTTTGCTTGGATGGAGGGAAAATGAGAGTGGAAAGAAAATGAGAGAGGAAAATGGGGTGAGGGAAAGTATTTTTCCCTGCTTGATGCATCGACATGTGGATAAAAGATATAAAACTTTCCTAAAATTGAAGAAAAATGACTTGGAGAATATACTTTGATATGATTTTCGTGCTCTCCCTTTATGTAGCTCAAAAGATGACTCAGACATCCTAATTGACAAAGGATTTCCAAATTGAATGCCCATAGCATATGGGAAAGACTTGGAAACAAAAACTTCGTAAAATCAAGGGCATCACTTTCAAAATAGGAAAGAGTAAATGGAATAATGATTAGCACGTTTTCTTCTCATTTTAGTACTAGGATTGCTCGGGAAGTCATCTATCAAGATTAGTAAACAATTGAAGAACATCCAATCGTTGAAATATCGAAATATGACTTTATAAAATGTGTTTATATTTTATATTCTTTGATATGATCCTCCTCTTTTATTTCTAAATAGGAAATTAGGAAATATGTGAAGTATATAAAATTCATAAACTATAAATCAATTAGTTAATTACATAATATGCTCAAATTATCATGAAAATGAAGTTAACTCATTAAGCTTAGACTGAATACAAAATGTCATTTAATTTCCACCATATATAATCATTTGATATGTTAATTTCACATTATTAGTGATATAGAAAACATAAATATAATGCACAATGACTAACTATAGAAAAAAAAAGTAACATACAAGAGTAAGACTTAAAGTAAAAAACGCATTTTTTACTTATTTCTACCATTATATTATTAAATATAAGAGGGGAAATAATATATATATATATATATATATATATATATATATATATATATATATTAAACGACTAAGGGTAAAAACGAAAACATTTATTAAATCTATCGTGATAATAGATGATTCCAAGTTCCAACATGTTTATTGATGGGTTTGATAAAAAAGTTGACTAGGGAGGATGGAGTATAATTGTGATTAAATAGATCTTTAATATATTTTAATGTTTTTTTTAAAAAAATTACTCAACTAAGGAAGAAATGATGGTAAGGTAGTAAATGACTAAATGTATTACTACTATTAGTCACCTTTAGCTTTTGGCTCTTTTCATTATTATATACTCCCTCCGTTCCTAAATATAAGACCTAGATAACTTTTATTTTGGAAAGATTAAGGTTGCGAAATAGGTTATTAAATGATGACATATTTGATATCTTTTTAAATTATCCATTAGCTTATAGGTAAAATAAATTAGTTTAAGAGAAAAAATTAGGTAAATCAATTTATAATTAACTTATTTTTTGCTTTTTTTTAAGATTTTTCAAAAAAGTCTAACCGAGGGAGGGAGGAGTAGTTTACGTGACTTTTGACTTGGAGAAATGGAGATGGAGAAGCAAGAGAAGAGGATTGGATACTTCAAGCTCAACACTGGAACTCTCATCCCTTCCATTGGCTTTGGTACTTGGCAGTCTTCCCCTGGTCTAGTGGGCCCCGCCGTTACAGCCGCCATCAAGGTCCTTTCTCATTCCTCCATCATACTCTTATGTGTCCATGTTAGTTTTGTTTCAGAGTGATTTAATATTGTGTACTAGTAGAACAATATATTATGTGTTATGAGTGAGATGATTAATATGATCTAAATGACCATATTTTTGTGGTGCATATCACAGGCTGGTTACCGACATATTGATTGTGCTCAGATTTATGGCAATGAAAAGGAGGTAATAATCATACGGATTATTAATCTGAAGCCATATACTTGTATCTAAAAATATTGTGCTGAAAAGTTAAGAATGATTTAATCTTGTCATTGCAGATTGGATCAGCACTGAAGGAGTTGTTTGAGGAGGGTGTAGTAAAGCGTGAGGATTTGTGGATTACTTCTAAATTGAGGTTTAATTTGTCAAGTTTTCCATTTAATTTTTTATTTTTTACCATGTAAGCTAAAGTTATGTAAATAGAATCAAACAACTTTAAACATTTGGCTCCAGGAATTATGATCATGCTCCAGAAGATGTAACAGAAGCATTGGACAGAACTTTGAGAGACTTGCAGCTTGATTATGTGGATTTATATCTTGTATGCAGTATTACTAAATCAAGTATCGATTTCTCTCTTGGTTGCACATAGTGATTGTTTATTCTAGATTCAGATTTCATTCATGATTTTTGCATACCTTATTCCAATTCTGCATTTAAGATGATAACTTATGTATGGTAAAATCGACTATTAATTGATGACTTTGCCTTTTTAAGATCCACTGGCCTGTTGTAATGAAGAAGGGCTCTGTGGGCCTTAAGCCTGAAAATTTTGTGCCACCAAACATTCCTAGAACTTGGAAAGCAATGGAAGAACTATATGACTTAGGCAAGGCTCGAGCTATAGGCGTGAGCAATTTTTCGTCAAAAAAGCTGGCGGACTTGTTCGAGGTAGCGCGTGTACCTCCTGCTGTGATCCAGGTGGAGTGCCATCCTTCATGGCAGCAGGACAAGTTGAGGGCTTTCTGCAAGTCCAAAGGTGTCCACCTCTCTGTAAGTTCACAAATTTTGAGAAGTTCCTATTGTTTACATGATATGTATGTGAAAGTTAGCTACAGCATCTTAAAAACTATTTTTGAGGTTGTTTGAATGCATATGGCTAGGGATACTCACCATTAGGTTCTCCTGGGACAACCTGGATTCAAAGTGATGTTTTGAAGCATCCAATTCTGAATATGATTGCTGATACATTAGGCAAGACTCCTGCACAGGTAGCACTTCGCTGGGGACTGCAAATGGGTCACAGTGTTCTTCCCAAGAGCACCAATGAGGCGAGGATAAAAGAGAATTTTGACATTTTGGATTGGTCTATACCAGAGGACTTGTTTTCAAAATTTTATGAAATTCAACAGGTAATTTTTTTAAATGTTTACCTTCAGTCTTTCTGCTATTTCAAGACATGAAAACTTGGCTAGATTATTAGATCATTCAACATTCTTGATTATCAATCAGTGTAGATTGAAAAGAAAATTTATCACGTTGAAGAATTAAAATTTTGGTATTGTAAACTTGCATGAATGGTTAGGAATCAAGATTCAAGACAACAAATTTACCAAGATGATAGTGATTTAGTGGAAATCCGTATGACTGTACTACAATATATGTCATTGAAATTGGATCTTTCTTGAATGCACAAGACAAATAGGTATGATGTAAAATGTGATGATGGTTATGACAGTGGTTTATGCTGGTGCAGGCAAGATTACTGAGGGGTGACTTTTTTGTTCATGAAACTCATGGAGCCTACAGATCTGTTGAGGAATTGTGGGATGGTGAAATCTGAGCATCCAGCTGGGTGGCTAATCAGAGAAGTTGAGAAGAAGAAAAACAATTCCCCTAAATAAATGTAGTACTATCTGAGTTTCTTATAGTGATAAGAAAATGCAAATTGGCCTGCTAAACTAATGTAATTGAGATTAGAGAGATGGACTTGCTTATCATTTACCAAGTGATGTACTTTTGTATTTTCCATTTTCAAAGCTATCAGTTAGCTTTATTTTGACAGCATGTATCTTCTTCCAATGGATGCCACTAATCTTATTTGTAGCCAAAATCCATAATAGCTGTTTATACACTGCAGTTATGTTCCAAAATTCTACTCTTTTTAACGTGAAACAAGCCTCAAGTTTTCACAGAACATGCCTCATTTCAATATAAAAGGATTGTTTGTTATAAGGTACGATAAGACAATTTGGAGGGGTTGTTTTTACAGTTACATACATATGATTTTCTTCAATTTTATTTCCATATCTCATACTTTCTTTTTCTCTTTACTATATATCGTAAACTTTATTCGGTTAGCTAGCGTATCAAGCTCATTTGTTGTGGCTAACATTGCTAACAAATCAAAGTTACAATGTTACATAGGCTTGTAGTTTTAGTCAAGCAAAATCAATGGGTTGAATTGAGAGAAAATAATAGTTAGCAACCTAAGTAAAAATTGAGGGAAAATGCACTTATGACTTACCTGTCAAAAGATTTTCCCAAAATTTTATTGAATAAATTATATAAAATAAAACAGTAAGAAAAATTGATATACAAAACTGTATACATTACTACAACCTTTTTAAACACATCAAAAGACATTTTTGTACCTTTTAAATCCCTCTTACCAAACAATAAAAAATTTACATACTTGAGCAATAAGTGGGAAATGGGAATCCTTCTTACTTACTACTATAAAATATATATATTTTGGTAGTTGATCATGTCATGATAAGGGGAGTTCAAGTATGCTCATATCCGTTGAGCCCGCCTGTACGTGCCCGCATTTTCCCCTTATAGGCCCATCCATTTAGGGTCCGTCACATTTTTACACGGGGTATGAGCATGTCAAAACCCGTTTATCTTACGCGGGTACGGGTATGGGCATACCTACAGGCATGCCCATACTCGTTTAAACGCTCATTTATTACTTTTTTATATTTTTTTATGTATTAATCTTATTTTACATCACTCCCTCCTCATAACTAATTTTATTTTGTTGTTATTGCTTAGTTAAAACAAGATAAAATTCAAAGTTTATTAAAAATTGAATGCATGTTCTACTATTTGTGGAGATTTTGTTGGACCTTTTTAAATTTTTTCTGTGAGTTTATCTTACATAGGCCGCCCATTTAATTTTGTTTTCGGCCCATTTATCCTGCCCCATTTATAGCCCGTCTGTTTATGGCCCGCCCAGTTATCAATATTTAGCTCGTCCGTTTATGTTAAACGGGCATGGGTACGAGCATACCCATGGGCGGCCCGAACCCGCCCGTTGAACACCCTCATGATTATAAAATTTATTTATTTCTTATTTTATCATTTTTTTAAATTATTTCCGCCGATACCCTCACTGATAATTAAGTAAAAGAGAGGGGTCAAGTCGTCAAAGGTTAAGAAAGATAATTTGGGTGCTTTAGAAAAAAATAGGTCATATTAATTGGCTTCACCAATATCATTAATTCAATTAAATTAGATAAATAGACATTATATCTATTGATTGAGTGAGCATACATACAACAAGACCAACCCCTACCTCTCCCTAGTGATCCTTTTTGCATCCTTTTCTCTTATCCCACCCCTACATCTAATAATGTATATGGTGATACAAGAAGAGGAACCGGAAGAGGAACCGTCATGGTTAATGGATTTGCTTTGCTCTCAAATGATAATCACGCATTTACGCTCATGTCTCCACAACCACAAGGTCCCTTATATATTCAAGAATAAGGACTTAAACTAATGCAATTAGAAAATCATCTAATTTCCCTAATTAATAGACAAAGAAAAGCATAGACAACTATAATAAGTGCCTCCATCAACAAATTAGGATTAACAACACATAACTAGTAATAAGTAAAATCAACATACTCAAAAAATTTGTTATTAACAACTTAAACATAACTACATTATGTAACTACAATATGAGTAATTTTAATATTAATACCGTCTCCCTCAAATTTGGAACGATATTTTGCCTTGTCTATTTATAGCACAGAAAATATATGAATGAAATGATGCATGGATTACACGTGGCAGTAATACATAGAAAGAAATGGTTAAATTTCCCTTTTTATAACAACCACGTATCGTTTTTCATCTTTCCCTCCATCACTGTCTGTATTCACCTCATCAAACTTTCCTCCTTTTCTCTTCGTTCTTCATCATATTTTTGAAGAAATTAAAATCAATGGCAAACAAAGAGATTGGATTCTTCACATTGAACACTGGAGCTCACATTCCTTGTGTTGGCTTGGGAACATGGCAATCTTCTCCTGGTCTTGTTGGTGATGCTGTTGCTTCTGCCATCAAGGTCACATTTTTACTTCTCCATGTTAAACTTCTCTCCATTTTGTAACAACCCTTTTGCTATTTCTTTCAGATGTTTCATTTTAAATGCTTGAAATGAGATTTTAGGTGTTGGGTTTCTTTGTGTCATTAGTTTTTACTTCAAAAGATAGTGACGTTTTGGCATTGGAAAAAACCTTTATGTAGAACCATACAAAATTCAAAATTTGTAAGCAAAGATAACTGAATAGTCCCATGAATATTTCATTGATATATGATTGTCCCATGGGAAATTTCCTAAAAGATAATAGCTAATGTGATTTTCTAATAACTTAATTTCTTAATACTTGAGTTGATAATTATGACTAGGATTCTATGTAATGAGCACAAATCTTTGGGAGAACACAACCCAAAAGTTGGTTTTTGGGGTTGAGAAGTTAAGAACTTATAAGGTCTCCCTTGTGAGGAAACCTCCATGATTTGGGACTTGTGACATTCTACTAATAGAAAATAGAGAATACTGATATTTAATTCTATAATTCTAACAGAAAATATAACCTTTTTTGTTGCTGTCTATAATGCATCAAAACATTACTTCTCAATGTAGAACTAATGGTATAAAGAAACACAAAGTAAGATGTGGGAAGTGTCCCGTATTTAAGGGTCAGCTGAGACCTTAGCCAGTTTTTAAGAGGGTTCAGCAATTGTTAGTTGATAGTAGTTTGAGAGGAAAGGATGGCTGAGTGACTGTGATTACAATCCTCTTCTACACATCCCATTAGTATTTTGGCACTCAACTAAATAGCTTTGTTTGGAAATTACAGGCTGGCTACCGGCATATTGATTGTGCTCAGATTTATGGCAACGAGAAGGAGGTAATTATAAGAGTTGATGTAAATATTTGTAAATTTTGGTTTCATGGTTAACTGCAACTGATTTAATAATCCTGCTACTGCAGATTGGTTTCATACTGAAAAAGCTGTTTGATGATGGTGCAGTAAAGCGTGAGGATTTGTGGATTACCTCTAAACTCTGGTTTGTTCTAGTTTTTTATTAAATAAATTTCATTGGTTCTCATCGCTTATGCTAAAATGATGCATGTAGAAATCATTGTTATTGTAAGACTTTCGCCTTGTTTAGAACAAACGGATTGCATACAGCTGAAATTATTGTAATATGTAGGAATACTGATCATGATCCAGAAGATGTACCAAAAGCATTGGACAGAACTTTGGGAGACTTGCAGCTTGATTATGTGGATTTATACCGTGTACGTATTTTACTTAATCAAAATATCTATTTGTCTATTTGCCACATATGGTGATTATTTTGTCTGAATTTAGTTTTGTTTCAAAATCTGGAAAGGAACTCATCCATATCTGCTGTAACCACAGTTCATTACATATTCGAAAAATTCGTTACGTATGAAAGAGCTTTTTCTTTTTTCTTTTTTACATCAAACTATTTCAAACTAAATATCACAAAAGCTAGTTCTGATGCAGGATGATTTGCCCAATTCGATTAGTTTCTGAGATCTTCTGCAATTCATGTAGTGTACTTTATTCCAATTCTTTAAGTCATATAGGTTGCCTATTAATTTAATCAATTGTAAATTGATAATTTTGCATTTTAAGATCCATTGGCCAGCTGCCATGAAGAAGGGATCTGCAGGTTTTAGTGCTGAAAATCTTGTGCCACCCAACATACCAAGCACATGGAAGGCGATGGAAAAACTCTATGACTCTGGCAAGGCTCGAGCTATCGGTGTAAGCAATTTCTCATGCAAGAAACTGGGGGACTTGCTCAAGGTAGCACGCATACTGCCAGCTGTCAACCAAGTGGAGTGTCATCCTTCATGGCAGCAGGACAAGTTGCGGGCATTCTGCAAGTCTAAGGGTGTACACCTCTCTGTAAGTTCAGTAATTTTGATTAACATTCTTCAAATCTGCCTGCAAAGTGTCTGTAATTTATGTTAAATTTTTATACATGTTGGCCTTAAAAACTAGTTGTATTCCTTGAAATGAGTTTCAAATTCCATGTGGCTAGGGATATTCACCACTAGGTTCTCCCGGGTGGCTTAAGAGTGATGTTCTGAAGCATGCGGTCCTCAATATGGTTGCGGAGAAATTAGGCAAGACTCCTGCACAGGTGGCTCTTCGCTGGGGACTTCAAATGGGTAACAGTGTGCTTCCCAAGAGTACAAATGAAGCAAGGATAAAAGAGAACTTTGATGTTTTTGACTGGTCTATACCTGAGGACTTGCTTGCCAAATTTTCTGAGATTCAACAGGTTAACTTGTTGTGCTTGTTTTTACTCTCTTTACTATTTCAAGACATGCGACATGGACTGATCATAATTCATGTGAATGTGATGATAAATATGGTATATTATGTCGTGATTATCCTGAGTTCCTGACAGTGGTTCATATGCTGCAGGCAAGATTGATCAGGGGTACTACATTTGTACATGAAACTTATGGAGTCTACAGATCTATTGAGGAATTCTGGGATGGTGAAATCTGAGCAGGAGATTGAGAGGTTGAAGGAACTAAGACTGGAGACTTGTTGGTTCTGTTCAATTTGTCAGCAAAAACTGTCCTTGCATATATTTGATGTTTGAATGCAAGAGTTTTTCTGTTTATGGTTGAATGGATGCCTAATGGGGGTTTTATTTTCCAATTACCACAAGGTTCATTGAAAACTACATTGTGAATGCTGATAATTGCATGGAGTCTAATGTGAATGACCCTGCATAGTGCACTTCCTTATAGATTTGATATGAATAGATACATAGATCATCTAGTTATTCTCTCTACTCTTAAATATAAGACTCCACTTTTTTTTGGAAGTTATAAAAGAAAATTTAATGACTTAATTATAAGATATGCCCATATTCAAATAGATGATAAGTTAATTTATAAGTGGAATAAATTAATTTTGAAGAATAATTTAGGGTAAAAGTGCATTTTTAATACTTAACAATATAACTAGAACAAAAGCAAAAAAGATTATATGTTCATTTATAAGTAAAATAAATTAATTTTTAGGAAAGAAGACAACTATAGACAATTACTAAACATTGATTAATTTTTTTTTGCCAGGAAAACATTGATTAATTTTACATCATTAATTTCTAAAAACATGATGTACTCCCTTCATTCTTAAATATAAGAGGTAGTTATCTTTCTTAGAGAATTTTAAGAAAGTAAAATGGACCATTTAATTATATCATATTTTGTATATTATTATATCATATGTTGACTTATAAGTCAAATTAACTAATTTAGAGAAAAATTTAGAAAAATCAATTTTAATGACTTTTTTAACAAGATTTTCTAAAAAAAAATCAACTAATTGTTGAACAGAGGGAATATATCTTAGGAAGAATCAATTAAAGGTCCCAATGTAAGAAACATAATTAAGATTAAATCCCACAAATATAACCATCAGGTCATAAGTTGTTATTATAAAGTCAAACTTATGATATGACTTTATCTTAATCATCTTTCTCCAATGAGACCTCTAATTATTTGTGCCCCTTCATGATAATTAGGTTAGTTGAGAGATCTAGAACTAACATCTAAAACCCTTATTAGTGTGTCTTTTTACACCCTACTTGGAATCACGTGAGGAAGGAAGCATATAAAGCTTACTTAGCACACGCAGAAGACAGAGCCCCTAAAACCCTAGCTAAACCATTACAAATGGCGATATCCTCCGTTCTTCGCCGAGCTTCCACATCGGTATTATCGCCTTTGGCAGCTCGCGCCATTGCCTCTTCTTCTTCTTCTAGAACCTTCCACTACGCTGCCTCCGCTGCTGTCCGTACGGTTGGACTCAGTCGTCGTCTGGTCGAGAGAATCCTTCTCCCCTCCGTACGACTCGCCAACTCCTCCTTTGCCACCAAGACGAGCGCCGATGAGAGCCTTCTTCGAGTGCTTGACTCTGAGATTCAGTGCGCCTAGGAGGATGCCGCAGAGGATGATGTCAGTATTTACATTTTCCATTCTTTTTCTTTTTTTTTACTCTTCGTTGTTAATACTACCTCCCGTCCTAAATATAGGACCTAATTGACTTTTTTTTTTGAGAGATTAAGGTTGCGAAATAGGTTATTAAATCATGACATATTTGATGTATTTTCAGATTATCCATTAGTTTATAGATAAAATAAACTAGTTTAAGGGAAAAAATTAGGTAAATCAATTTATAATTAACTTGATTTTCCAGAAAAAGTCAATTAGGTCTTATATTTAGGATCGGAGGGAGTATTTATATGCTAGTACTCTATAGTTTATAGCAATTGTGCTGATAAATTTGACTATTTTATCTTCGGAGGAGAATTTTCAGGAAGTCTTTTGCAAGTGAATTTATTTGATATACTCCCGTGCTTTTGACTGTTTTTGTGGGAGTTAAGAAGCAAATTATACTCCTAAATTATAACATATGTCGGATGTAATTAGATTCAATGTTTGTTTATTACTACTTCCTGTGGTGCTAAATATAAGACTAGTTGACTTAAGTTGACTTTAGTTGACTTTTTTTGGAGAGATTGAGGTTAGCAAAACAGAACAGGTAATTAAATTATGACATATTGGATATATTTTTAGATTATCCATTAGTTTATAGGTCTAATAAATTAAATTAACGAAAAATTAGGTAAATCAATTTATAGCTGACTTATTTTATTTTTTTAGGATTTTCCAAAAAAGTCAACTAGGTCTTATATTTCCTAGAGTAAATTAGTTTTTTTTTTTAAAGGAAAAATATAATTATAATGCTTTTGAAATATTTGATTGATTTTGCATCCTTAATTTGTCAAAGTAGTCTTATAATTGTGACGGGAGGGAGTTTATATGTGTGTAAGACTTTAAAAAGAGAGAAATGAAGGAAGTTAAATAAGCCACTTAGTAGTAGCATTAGCATATTTGGTGTATTCTTAGATTTTTATGTTAGTTTATTATTAATTAAATCAGTTTTCTTAAGATTTTCAAAAAAATAAAAAAGTCAACTAGTTGCTATATTTGTAGTCTATTGAGTAATGGAGGTAGTAGCAATCATGCTCATAATTTTAGCTATTCTGTTTTGGAGGAGAATTTTCAGGAAGTTGTTTGCAAGTGAATTTTTCTGTGGTTTCTGGAGTATGTGTGTTTGAAATAATGAGTTGACCAAAGAATGACTTTGATTTATTGATGATCACTTTGGTACTTCATTGCTTTCCTCTGCACTATTTTATCATTTAGACATTCTTCTGTAGTTGTGAGAGTAAAACTTTTGCATTCCCAAAGAAATAATGGCATTCCATTAATAGATTAGGCAAGTGAGAGTAAATATTTAGGAGGTGAATAAGGGATACAGCCTACAGGATTCAAGATTACGGTGTTTTCAGAGAAGTTTAATGATACGGTTCTTTTCAGTCAAGTACTTATGAAAGTTGTTGCATGTATTTCTACTTTTTCAGTCAAGTACTTATGAAAGTTGTTGGCACTATTTTTGTACTGAAATATTGAACCAACATGACAAATAGTGTACTTTTGTGAATTCCTTAATATAGTAGCCAGTGGCCATTGACTAGCCAATCTCTGATGCTTTTGTATAACCTACCTAGATATCTTATTTATTTATGGATTACCCTCACTCTGCTTTCTTTAAGCAAAGAAAATCAAAGGGGGGAATGGTTTTTTTGTGGAAGGAATCCTGGATGCAGCCATCTTGGGGATACCATTGGATTTCATTTCCATAGAATTTATATTAACTTGATATCAGTTATGGGTTATGATGTTTGCTTATATATTGGTTTTATTGCCTTTTCTTTTGTGCAAACATTTATATAGGTTGAGGAAGTGCCAAATGATTTTCCATTTTCAATTGAAGACAATCCCGGTGAGAGAACCATACTCCTTAAGAGACAGTATGAGGATGAAACCATCACAGTGCAAGTTGACATCCCTAATGTAGCAGCTGAAGAAGATGAGGAAGAGGGCAACAATGATGAGGAGGCGAATCGCGATGAATCAAGCATTCCTTTAGTTGTGAATATTTCGAAAAGGAACGGGGTCACTCTGGAGTTTGGTGTCACTGCATTTCCTGATGAAGTTTCTATCGATAGTTTGTCCATAAAACAGTCAGTAGAATCAGAAGATCAGCTTGCATATGAAGGACCTGACTTCAAGTAAGCACTCCTTTATAGATGACTTATTTAAACCTTTTTCCCCATAATTTTCCATTCTCTTGTTACTGAAGATTTGATTAATTACGCATTTGTCGACAGTGATTTGGATGAAAATTTGCAAAAGGCGTTCCACAAGTATCTTGAGATACGGGGCATCAAACCCAGCACAACCAACTTTGTACATCAATATATGGTCAATAAAGACACCAAAGAATACTCCATGTGGCTGAAGAATTTGAAGAAATTTATCGAGACATGATTTAAAAGAACAATATTTTGTTACAGGTTGTTATAGTTATGCGTGGTTAAGCCCACATTAAGTTCAAGATTTATTCTTAACTGTTGTTTTCTTATTATGCAGTGCAGGGGTATATTATTGATTTTGAACTATGTTTTGGGGAGGCATTGACTTGCTTTGGATGGTTCAGAATAATTGTAGCATTTTTGTATGGTTTTACATTCCTAATTTCCCCATGAGACAATCAGAAGAGTATAATGTATCATGTCCAAAGCTGATATGTAACAGTAAGCTTGTAAGGAATTTATAATAGCATTTTCATCACTTTAATGAATTATTGACTGCCAGTATCAAGTAGTTCCTAGGATAGGAAACCTCAGTTGACTAAATCTTGGGTCGCAAATATCTGACCTAATTTGGTGGTGCTGGAAATCCCTTGGAGAAAAACGTTTGAACACTAAATTGCTTTTGTTATGAAAATCCCCTAAATGTGGATGTCAATGTCCATTCCCCTTTATTCCTCCTTGTGTTTGGGCTATTCCATATTGATGCATAATGTAACTCTAATGTTGTCCTCTATAAATATGGGACTCACCATTGTATATGACCAACCCATTTGAATAAGATATTCTCTCACTCTCTTCTTGTCTCTCTTATATTCTCTTCTCATGTTTATATTCATAACACGTTATCAGCACGAAGCTCTAACCGAGCACGAGACTCACGAAGGTAATATTGGTAATAATATTATTTTCTTCATCTTGTTCTTATCTCTTATATTTTGTTTTTTTGTGGAACCTGCCGTTCCAATATAATGATGACCTAAAGTCATCTCTACGGAATCTGTAGTTCCAATTTTTATTTACGGCCCGAAGCCGTATTTGATTTTGATGGAACCTGAAGTTCCATCTAGTAAAAAATTTCAATTTTTATGGCCTGAAGCCATATTTGGTGGACCTGAAGTTCCACATAATAAAGATTTGGCCTGAAGCCATGTTTGATAGAACTTGAAGTTTTATCTCATAAAAATTTCATTTTTTACTACCTTAAGCCGTATTTGATTTTGATGGAACCTGAAGTTCCATCTACTAAATATTTCATTTTTTTACGACTTGATACCGTATTTGATTTTGATGGATCCTGAAGCTCCATCTTCTAAGAATTTCATTCTTGTATGAATTGAAATGAACATTTGTAAACCTCTAGAAAATTGTTTGGGGCTAGAGATGATATAGAAATTGAGTTTTAACTCAAAGAGATATCTGGACAAAGGAACCTTGGTGGTAGAAAATCCCAATCATGGGTGACGTGCAATTATGAAGAAATGATTGACACAATATTATGATGCATCTTTGGATGGAAAATCTCAATCATGGGTGACGTGCAATTATGAAGAAATAATTGACACAATAATATGATACTTTGATTACCATGAGATACATTGGCAAAAAAAAAAAAGATTACCATGAGATACAAATGCTACAGAAAATGTGAAGAGAAGTTATAGGGCTTACACATCACTGCCTACATAATTGAGATAAAGTCATTGTATGACACCAACAGGTATATTTTAAGAAAAATTTATATTGCGATTAGACACATATTCTCATGCTATTCTGATTATACATGAATTGGTGTTCTAAATTTTTTATGCCAAATGGGTTAATGTTTAAATGTGTCAGTTTGAAAATCAATAATTCATGATTATAGTAGTAATACATATGACAAGAGAAAGCTAAGGAAGTGGCTTAATAAAAAGAGACTATGCAATTTAAATTGTAACTTTGAAATATTTTTGAGGCTAATATTTGTTTATTTCTCTAATCTTGGTTGTAGACAACAAACTTGTTTATAATTTCTACAGTTTTCTCCTATTCATTTTAGAATGAAAATGAAGATTTTACACAATGAGACTTTGTTTCCCTTGCGTTTAAAGTAATTAAGTTATCATAAATCAATCACATTATGGATCAAATGATTGAATATTATGGTTTCAAATACATGCTTATTATTTTGTAACTGATTTATTATTTTGTAACTGATCCAATGCCTTTATCATTTCGCAATGCCATAAAAATTATATTAAACATTGATGTCTTTAAATACTCGATTATTTCAAAAATTAATGCTGGAGATTTATTATTTTGGTGTTAATGAGTTTTAAACATATTTATGTATCTATGTATGGTAATGGATAATTTCATATTGCTCACATTCATGAATGGTTTGAATAGATTTATTTGTGAAATAAAGTTTGAAATTTTGTAATATTATCATAAATGATATTACACGGTGAGATTCTAATTCAATTAGAATTGTAATCGCTAAATATAATTGAGATATTTAGTATTATGATTTGCCTAAAATATAGTTGTAATTTGAAAATAAAATCATTTGTTAATAACGGCGTGAAGCCTATATGATAAAACCTGAAGTTTTATCACATAACACAGCCTGAAGAAATACTTGATAGAACCTGGAGTTCCATTACATAAATATATCAATTTTATGTTTAGAGCTAACGACCCGAAACAATAAATATTATATTTTTATGACCTGTTGTCATATAACATTTTTGTTTAAAATGGCTAGAGCACCATGGCCTAAAGCCATGAAGATCTTATTTTTATGACCTGTAGTCATAAAAGATATGTTTTGTATTTAATTATTAAATACTTAGAGTCTAACCACTATAAAGATTGTATTATTATGACCTGTAGTCATAAAAAGTAAGTTTTTACATGATCGAGTGGTCAAATCCTCACGGCATGAAACTATAAAAGTTCGATTTTATGACCAGAAGTCATATAAATTTTATAAATGTTCTGCTTAATTGTTAAATGTGCAAAGCTCAATAGCCCGAAGCAATAAAGATTTTATTTTTATGGCCAGAAGTCACATAAAATAATTTCCTAATTAAGTATTAAGTGGTCAGAGCCCAATGATCTATAGTCATCATATATTGACCTGAAGCAATGACACTTCTATTTTTTTTATGACCAAAAGTCATATAAAGTGGCAAGAAGCCAAATACAGAATTTAACTTTATGGCTTGAAGCCATAAAAACTTTATGTTTATGACTAATAGTTATAAACACTTAAATTCTACTCAAGCATACAATGACATGAAGGCACATAAATTTATGTGCATAGAAAGCAATGAAATTGGTTCCTGAAGAACTATATACATTAGATACAATGATATTAGTTCCTGAAGAACTATATGCAACGGTATTAATTCCTGAAGAATTGATAATGTATTTGTGAGTGGAAAGTATTTTACATGACTCACTTGAGAGGAAATTATTGGAATACAAGTATGAGTCATATTGTATAGAATTTTTACCCTTATATAACCAGAAGTTAGTTTGATAATGAGAATAATATTGCAACAAACCTGAAGTTTGTGCATCTAATTTTTGGCAATGACCGGTTGGATCATCCCGGAATAATGACGCAAAACAATATATACCAATACTCACTAATGAACCAGAAGATTCAGTTACTTGTTCTCAAAAGAATGATATATGAAACATCACTAGTTTTGATTGAGATTATACACATGTAGATGTGTATTGTATGAATTATATATGGGCCCATTCAGATATCGTATGAACTAAATGATACTTTATGAATATTAGATGCATCTATTAAATGGTCACATTAGTGGTGTCCATGTTACATGATCAACTTGCAACCTGAAGTTTGCAAATTTGTTCAGTTAAGTACATTAGTCATATGATTTTCATTGAAATCACTAGTGATTGTTAATTTTGGTTTTAATGTTTATATACTATGTGAGAGCATATATATCTAGCAAAGTCTCCTTGAATAGCTAGATCAATATTCGTGAGAACAAAATTTTCAGTTTTAGATTTGGGTAAAATGTACTACAACTATAATTACATCATGCCAATAAAAGAGAATGAATTCTCCCATTGGCTCTTGGTCAGTAGCCAAGTATTTTCCATCTGATGTTTTGAAATATTGATTCATATTGTTCCGCCACAATAATACACAGATGGATATTAAATGAAATTTGGGATAAATATTGGTGTTCTCAATATGAGGGGGAGGAATGAATAATTGGAAGAGATATATGTTGTATGCAACAAATATAGATCCTCAAATATTAAATAATGTGAACTAGAAGTTCATCAAATGTTGCAAAATATTTGTCAGACACTATCACTGACCAAATAAGGATTTTTATATCTCATGATCCAGTTGAAGAATGCTCCAATAATTGTATATGAGAATGAAACATGCTTGAAGCATGAGAAATGATTAGTTCCAAATGAAAATAAAAATGGAGCAAATAATTATGATGATCATTTTGAGGAGGTTTTACTTGAGACATAACTATTTGTAAGACCCCAGAAGTGGCTCAGGTACCTGAAAGAAATAAAAAGAGAGCTCAATATGTTATGTCATAAGGAAAAGGAACCATGAAAGAATAAATTTGTCGACAATAATATCACGTGATAAATGAGGATCCGGTATATATAAATGTCATGAGCACACATAAAATGACTAGTTAGTAGAAAACAAAAGACGCTATATGAAATGTGACAACATGAATCTATGCACCTGAAGTGCTATTTGAATTTTAAAAATAAGAACACTTATGCGAAAAAGGGGGGAGAAGTATGGTTAGAATGATTTTCGCAGTAGTTCAATATAATAATGATAATGTTGTCTCGTGGTGGAATGAACATTCATGTTTTGATTTGGTAGTCTGGCAATATATGAAATTTTGATGTGCGTCTAGAGAATATGATTATAAACCATGGGTGGATATTATGAGTTGAATCATAGAAAGATTTCAAATACTAGAAGTATTATGAAAAGTGATTACATATATGTATAGATTTATATATAAACATATGAAAATCCCTGAAGGATTCCAGCTGCCAGAAGCATGCACTTTGAATTCACGAGAACAATACTCGATAAGGCTAAAGTCCTTTCTATAGATTAAAGCAATCTAGGCGTATGTGTTACAATTGGCTTAATAAATAACTCCTGAAAGAAGAATATAAAAATGATCCAATATGCCCATGTATATTCATGAAAAGATATGGAAATGAGTTTGCTATAATTTCTGCATATGTTGATAATATAAATATCATCGAAACTCCTGAAGAGTTAGATAAGGCAATAAATTGTCAAAAGAAATAATTCGAAATGAAATGAAATGAAGCAAGTCAAGAGTGTTTCTGGTTGAGATCATTGGTACGATGTAGTTGTGGTTTATCTTATAGTAAAATGACCCCCACGGTCATATACGAGGATAATATTGCATGTAACTCCCAACTCAAAGAAGGCTACATCAAAGGAGATAGAACTAAGCACATTTCACCAAAGTTCTTTTTCACTCGAGATCTCCAAAAAGATGGTGAAATTGATATCCACCAAATCCGGTCAAGTGAAAATCTAGCAGATATGTTCACAAAGTCACTTCCTGCTGCAACATTTGAGAAGCTTACTTATGGCATTGGACTTCGCCGACTTAGAGATTTCAACTGAAGTGGTCAAGAGGGGGAGATGATACACGCTGTACTCTTTTTCCCTTGTCTATGGTTTTTTCCCACTGGGTTTTCCTAGCAAGGTTTTTAATGAGACAGCACCAATAAGTGTATCACTAAGCATTGTACTCTTTTTTCTTCCATTAAGTTTTTGTCCTATTGGGTTTTACTTAGTTGGAGTTTTTTTTTACGAGACATATGTTTAGTCTTAGACATCCAAGGGGGAGTGTTATGAAAATCCCCTAAATGTGGATGTCAATGTCCATTCCCCTTTATTCCTCCTTGTGTTTGGGCTATTCCATATTGATGCATAATGTAACCCTAATGTTGTCCTCTATAAATATGGGACTCACCATTGTATATGACCAACCCATTTGAATAAGATATTTTCTCACTCTCTTCTTGTCTCTCTTATATTCTCTTCTCATGTTTATATTCATAACAGCTTTATATGATCCGATTTAGTTTTTTTGAAGAAAAATGCACTCGAATTCATAAAGCGAGCTATTGCGGTCATAATAAAACAAATTAAATATATCAAGGGCTACATAATCTAATGGTATGACAACTTCCCTTAAGTGAGAAGTTGCGAGTTCGTTCTAACTTGTAATTTCAAACCGTTAGTGTCTGCCCCTTTAATTCAAAAATAAAACAACAAATATGGGTGGTGAGAATATTTATCAAATAAAAAATTGAAGTTATTGCAAAAACAATTAATCTAAAAATTTAAATACTTCCTTTGTTCATATATATATATATATATATATATATATATATATATATATATATATATAAGCTATTAAGGAAGTATGTTTGTTATTAAATATAAGATCTTTTTTTTAATTAACATCTCTTTTTAATTGTTTTCAAAATTTCGCTATATTATCAATATTGATACTCTTTAATGATAAAAGGGCAAGAGGGGAATTGTGGAATAAATTTAGGTGTTAAAGAGTATTTTGGTATTTCATCTCATCCTAATTATAAGAGTCAATCAACTTTTTTTGAGAGATTAAGGAAGTAAGTTAGATCCTAAAATCTTACTCCTTCCGGTCCTAAATATAAGACCTAATTGACTTTTTCTAGAAAATCCTTAAAAAAACAAAATAAGTTAATTATAAATTGATTTACCTAATTTTTTCCTTTAAACTAGTTTATTTTACTTATAAACTAATGGATAATCTAAAAATATATCAAATATCTCATCATTTAATAACTTATTTCGCAACCTTAATCTCTCCAAAAAAAAGTCAATTATGTCCTATATTTAGGACCGGAGGTAGTATTATATACTACATGTAATTAGATTATAAGTAAAATAGCTCAACTTTAAAGCAAAAAGACAAGAGTTAAGGTTAAAATCTATTATCCAACAATTTTGAGGGGCAAATATAGTAGTCACTAATTACGAGTAGGTTCATATCTAGCAGTGTCGTTAACTTTTCCAAACTTCCATTAAGTGGGGCTCAAAAAATGAAAAATTAAGAAAAATCATGTTATTTGTGTGTCACATGCCCACATGGCATGCAGCTCATCACTCCCCCTTTCTTCTTCATCACCACTTAGAAACAAGTGTATGGTCGCCATTGGTTAAACGTTCAAAAAACGTTTTAATATTTTGAAGGGTTAGCATTATATTTTTATTCTTGCACTTTATTGTTCGACTTCTACATCTTGTCCCTATAGTTTCATATCGTTAGTTGTATCACCTACAGTATCTTAAGGATTATATCTTCTTTAACGATCAGTAAAAAAATATAAATTTAATTAGAAAGACTAAAACTAAAAGTTGTTTTGAGTATAGGAATTGGTTCTTAAATAAAGGTTATAACTTCTTTTAAATTTATAAAGGTCAAAACTAACGATTTGGTGGGAAAATCACAAACCAATTAAGCCAACGATTTAAATTAGAGGAATTGATCAAAGTATAAAGAGAGTGAGTGGTTGAGAATTGCGAAGAAGATACCCTTATCTCAAAATGCATAAACTTTGAAACTTTTGTATATTTATTATGAAAAATTGTGTTATACTTCAATATGAAGAGAGTGAGTGGTTGAGGAATTGAGAAGAAGATACCCTACCTTCTTTTTAGTGGAAACAGTTGTCAAGCTATTTCGCAAACAATTCTACTTTTCTACCCACCAATAATTCTTGGCTTCACTACGCACTTTGTTTCATTCAAACTAAAAAAAAACAAATCATCAAGCAAGTGTTTTGCCAATAATATATCTTGATTAAGTGTTAATACACGCAGACTGCTCAACAAGACATGAAGGGTTCGCTTAATTTCCAGCTTTTCTCATTGGCTTCATATTTGACGGAAAGCAATGAAGAAAAGAATAACTCAAACACAGAAATCAGCCAATTGCTAAGCAACCATAAGGCAAGAAACTTAAACCCCAAATTTAGAATCAAATACGTTTGTCTATGTCTGTGTGTGTACGTGTATGTATATATCTGCAAATCCACTAGTTAACAACAAAGTTTTTGATCAATACTAACTAACTAAATATTGTCTCACATAACATACTATCCTGATAAATGAAAGAATATGGTAACCAAATCTTCAAAATTCATATAATAAATTATATATACAGCAAACTGAATACACGCATGCAGAAGCTCCTAATAAATGAAATGACTAACAGAAACTTTTCAAACACAAGTATTGCCGCCGCCGTCACAGGTGCAACCGCCGTTGCCGGATATGGAATCGCCGCCGTCAAGGCGGGGCTTGGTGCTGAGACAACAACATGTGAGACCTACCAACAACATGAAACCCCATGCATATGCCAAAGACTCTACCCACTTCAAATATTCATACCCCATTTAATTTCTATGTGTTCTCTTAAGTTCTCTCAATCATTAGCCTCTTCCTTAGCTTCTTCATAAATATCTCATCTTTTCTGTCTATATATGTTCTTGTGTTCACACCATAATGACCATATATGTCATCTGTTATTCCATGTTTTTTAATTCTTATTTTCTCTTTTTTCTTCCCCAACTTGACACATTAACATTTATATTGTTTGATTTATAGAGCCTATAGCTAAGTTAGTTGGCCAAAGAAATTATAGTCTTGAAGTTAATTCCTTTCACATTTTGATTGTTACGGGTTCTACACACGTTTATTAGTTATAGGTTTTATACACGAACAATAGATAGAGGTGCCTGTAAATAAAAATCATGAAAATATAAATAATCTGTTTTCGGTTTTCATATAAATTTGCATTAACTTTAAAAATGAAAATATTCCATGATCTAAATGAAACCAAGAAAAAATTGTAGTTTTTTTTTTTTTGCTTTCTATAAACCAAGTTGACCCTATCGGAAGTTTATAGACACCCATTATTGTCCTTTGGTAGAAACTTTAAAGGCATTTTAGGCGCTTATCTCTATAAAAAATGTACATTTTTATGTCAAGATACTTGGTTTAAAAAGGCAACAAAGAAATATAACATTTAGGTTGAGTTTCATCGAATTCTTAAGTTTTCTTTTTGTTGTGATTTTATCAAATATTTTCTATGTAACAGTAAACATCATAATTTTAGGGATGTTGAAATCTACTGAAAAAATATTTTAAAATAGGGAAATTCCAAAAAACAAAACTCCCCAAATAGGTAAATGACACTTAGATCAATTCAATTTCACAAATGACAATAGTGTGACAATGATCAAGCTATCCAATGGTAAATATAAAAGGAAATACCTAAATATTCATAGGTTAATAAAAAAAGAGGAATTTGGTAAAACATAACATGATATTGGTAAAATATTATACGAAGTTGGTAACACATAACAAAAGTTGGTAAAATTAAGAATTTGAAAAAAAAAATCAATAAAGTCGATGCAGAAAAATTACTAAAATATTGAGTGCTTCCACAATTTTTTTTTTTTTTGAAGAAGTGTTTGAATATATCTTAACCAATATAAATATACATAGCAGGGAGCTGCACATCACAAGGAACATCAGTCTGTGATGAGGATATATATATATATATATATATATATATATATATATATATATATATATATATATATATATATATATATATATATATATAAGGTTAACGATGACCACCAAGGCTATCCAGCCATCATTGTCCTCTCTTTTCATTTTAGAGGCAAACCTCACTTCTCCCCTTTTTATATCAAAAGAATCAAGAATATTGAATATAATATAATATTCCATATTGTCAACCACGCTAGAATGCAAAATAAGTTCTTTGATATATGTGATGTTGAGAGTTTGCTCCACTATAACTATGTTTCTTGTATATGTTATGGTAAAAAAAACTCCTAACTATTTTTGAACATATAGTATGAATGAATCTGTACGTACTTTGTATATATTATCTATATATTGTTGTTAACCATTAATTGCTGATCATGTTTATATTTCACAGTGGTAATGGTTATGCTTATTTTGGTTTCGTGAGAAGATGTATCTCTAAAACTTAAGTACTTGCTCTATGTATAAGCCAGCCTATGCGTATCTTGTGAGGCTAAGCATCTTTCTTGGCAACTGACAGACGGATCACTTCATTTGCAGATGATTTTTAGTTAGATAAGCTATAAATTATAATTGATTGGCTAATCAATCTTATAAAATGTTTTACAGATAGGATTGTGACGCAAACGAGATATGTTCATGTGTTGCTGGCCTGCTCCAATTGTTATAGAACAGTAGAAGTTTTTTGAACAAACACAACACATGATATTTTTGAAAATACAAAAAAAGAAAAAAATTCAAGTGACTTGTTTCATAGAATAAAGTGCAAAGAAAGAAAACTGGAGATAAATATCACGTCAACCGAAGGTTCGTTACATGTAGGCCAATTTTCATTTAATATGTCATTCCATTCAAGAATTGTGATCCCACAAGTTATTGCAAAAATCAGGTTGGAACAGTTGGCGTCTACTTTCTTTAATTTCATCGTTATTAAGTGTTTGGATTTGCTCCTTATGAGTTATTCTAATTAAACCAATGTCTTGTATTCAATTTTTTTTTTATATATAATCAATACAATTATTCAGAGGTTGCAAAATCCCCGGTTGTATTTAGTTCAAAAAACAGAAGTAGGGGGTTGATTTATTAGATGGATAAAATTGAGACTCATTGGGTGGCTGCTTCTAGCTCAACCAACTGTAGGGTTGATTTATTAGATGGATGAAATTGAATTATAATATAAGAACCAACTCGAAATTCAGCTAAAACTCCAAGGACCATGAAATTAATTTTTCTTTATTTTTATCAACCTTTATAAAAGGTCGACTTCAACACAAGTCTTCCACAAACATTCCAAGTGGTTTCGTGTAAGCCACGTTACGTTCATGCAAGACGATTTCGGTAGATTCCAAGTATGATTTTGAGCATTTCAAATAACCTTTCTGTCTTTATTTATTTTCACATCGAAATTTTTCGATAACTCTGTTTACATCCTGAGTCAATGGTTATGGACAAAAAGAGCCAACCGCGATCAAACCTTTTTATCGATCAATCTTAGCGGAATTTCATTTAACAATCGCCAAATGATCAAGAGATGACTTTACACATAACAACTGCAATATAACAAAATAAGAATAAAGATGATAAAGATAATGACAGTAAATTCGTTGTATACGTTTCTATTTTTCCATCCATATATATAAATATTTAATATGTACTCTATAATATCTTAAACATAAGATGAAACAGACTTAATAAGAGAGGTTAATGATACCACATGAATTGATTTAAAGTATTTATATTTATCATTCCTCACTTAAACCACCTAACTTTTAAGCTAGAGTATAATGTAATATATGTTATATTTAATTATTTTTTCTTATTTTCCAAAAAAATGTCATATTAGTCTCCCATTTAAGACTGCAGGTAGTAGCATTTTGAGTATTTTCAATAATGCAAAATTTAAAAATGGTTATAACCATCATCTGTTCAATCATAATTCCATCACAATAAAATTATTAATCATAAATAAGCACATCTGGCAAATTTCCAAAGATAGGTAAAATGAGGCAGGCCAACCATTTTGCTAATTTTTCTTTGTCCTAGAGTACAAAAGGCTAGCAAGAGGCAAAACGGACGAAACATAAGTAGCAAAAAATAAGAATTATGAAAACTACTGATGACATTTAAGACCCCATAAGGTGAAAATTTCAAGAGCACAGCATGTAAACCGTTGAAAACCATCCTATCCATATAGCCAACAACCAGACTAGTGTAATTTACATGAGCAAGATCTCTGAACATATCCATCCTGTTAGTGCCTTGCAATGGTTGATATATTGCCCCAGTTACTTTGACTGATATAAAGGTGAAGCCAAAATAAATAATATCAAAGCTGCATCTATATTGCAAAACACATCGTGACAACAAAAAAAGGACAAAAAAATTGTAAGAATTATAAACAAATTCTATTTCAAAGGAAATAATATAATTTTATTTTAATACTACTTTTGCACAAGTAACCACAAGTTACTTTGCAAGTATCCAATTTAATGGTGGATGATACATCTCATGGATCATATTCGAATAGGGTCATTCATTTAACTTAACATTGTTTCTTTTCTCTTAGCCTTTGGCGCTATGGTTTATTCCAGAGTTTGGTCTTCATCTCTCTCCTAGAACCACCCTAGGTTTTTGTTTCACTTCTAGATCATCTTCTTTGTACCATCTTTTGAAGAATCCAATTGTTTGATCGTTTTAAGGCTTTCTTTTCAAGATTTGATTTCCACTTATAGGTTTACTTTGTCTTGATTTGTTTGTAGCTCTTAATGTACATGTTTGTTCAGGTAGTTTGTGAAGTCTCTAGGCCTTTTGTTTGGTTTTGATACTTTGTCATCTATATTCTTCTTATAATGAAAACTTATTATCAGGTAAAAAAAGTTCACCAAAATTTTAAAGGGCTTCCAAACAATATGCAGTATGTTAGACAAACATGGGATTTGGATAAAATTTATCAACAAACCAAAAAACTCAACCATAATTTCCATCTCACGTCTTAGGCATTATCATACATGGAGCAATATCAGAGGCTACTTCTCCATTTTAAAACTTACAAAGCTACTGGTCTCCTCAATCACTTATTGATGGATCTATGCTACATAATTCAAATAAGCCAAAATACTAAGCAGATAACTGCATGCAAATATAAGAGCAGAAAGAATTGACATACCCAATAAACACCATGTAAACTACAGCTCACTATAATTGCGCCACACTTCACGAAACTCTTCCCGGAATGTGTTTAGACGCGCCTTCAAGTTAGGTGTTCTAAAGCTAGCATGTAGGATAGTAGCTGAAAAATGTGTGGGGTAAGCTGGCAGGTTAATCAACTTAAAAAAGGAAAAAAATATAAAAGTTAACATGAAGGATTAAAATTTATCAATATGTAATATACCAAGAAGACCAATAGCAAGCGCCCATAACACAGTCAGAAGACCAGCAGAGGCAAACCAAATGATGGAACTTACTGAACAAAGAGCAGAGGAAAAGCATTACTACTCCACTATCCTCAGGAAGAAGGTGAATCACAATGATTCAAATTTATCCCCAAAATATTGTTATCACAAAAAGGAGGATACATATAGGAATAACTCAATTACCAAGTGAAGACATCAATACAAAGACCCAACGAGGTCGACCACAGATATATATAGCTCTCTTAGCTGATGGGCGTCCACGAATAACAGGCCTGGAATTTTAATAAATTATATTTCAATGATTAAATAAAAATAAAAGAGGCAGCAATACTTGAAGTAACACAGAAATTAGTAAAAAGCAGGCACACTGACGTAAGAGGAGGTCTCATCTTGGCTGCTAAATGTGGTGAAAATTTCCTAACTGTTCGGGTTACTCTCTCACTAAAAGTTCCTGCAAAGCTGCCATAAATTCCAGATTAAATGAATGCACAAAAGGTATCAAAGATTAAACACTTACGATATAATAACAGGTTAACACAATCAATGAGACAGGAAAAAATTTTTCTCTAAGCTATCTAAAGTGTCTAATGCATGATCATAAAAATAAGTCAAACAAAAATTCCTTACACTTTAATTGAAAATTTAGGACAACTAACTATTTAATACTCAAAGGCAATGTATCTTTATGCATCTCCAAAAAAAGGGAATGCAAGCACGCACACACAAGAACACATACACAATTGAGTACATGAGCAATCAAACCATCATATATAACACCAAAATACCATGGTGCCATGAAACATAACTAGTATTGATTTTGATATCAGCAACAAAAATTCAGATGCACCAATGCCTAATATGGCAGCAATATCTAAATCATGTAAGGGAAAAACTCATCTCAGATAGTAGTACAGTACTATTAGACCAAAACATTAATAAAATCAAGTGAACTCCAACTGATAGTGTAATAAGAGAGGCAATTATTCTACAAACCTGTCATTTAGAAAAGCAAGGCTAAGTGCTGTAAGAAGTGCAGCTACAACAGCTAGTGGCCTCCGAAAAAAACCCAGTACTACAATTCAAAGCATAGAAGTTTGAGCAGGGAAGGTATATATCAAGTGGAAATGGGGAAAATATATTAACTATGTTCTACTTACTGAGAACAGAAACAATCAAAAGGAAGTAGTTGGTCCGGTAGCTGCAGATACATACATAATCATCATTATTTACTTCAGAATATTGTAAAATTTAGAAACAGAAGTTCTACTTCTTGCATAAAAAATAATTCCAAAATAAACTTACTACTCCCTCCATTCCTAAATACAAGATCACTAATGATGCAAAATTAATCACTTTAAAATGTCTATGGTCATTATATTTCCTCAAAACCAATTTACCTTACTTATAAACAATCTATAGTATAATACAATTACATAAAAGATCCAACAACAACAACAAAGCCTTATCCTACTACATGTGATCGGCTACATGGATTATATTGCGCCACTATGCTCTATCATTCACCAATTCATTGGAATTACATAAATGATACATTAAAATTAAATACTCTATTTATTTTTGCTTAATTATATCTCCACGGAGAAAGTGAAAGCGATTTTATATTTAGGAACCGAGAGAGCAAATTACCTAAATGCATGCAACAGGGGGATTGGAGAGGGGGGAAGAAACTAAAATACACATCCCAATTTGCCTGTGGAAAGTCATCTAAATTATTAAGTGCATACACTAAAATTGATCAAAAAAGCATAACTCACAAAACAATAATCCACAAATAAGTAGCTAAACAAACAAACAACGCATCAATTGAACATAACATATAGTAACACAGAAGAAAGCAAATAACAAATCCAAGAGGCAGCTAAATAGTTATTCCCTTCAATAATAAAAGAGAAATAAACATAGTGGGGTTTAATGAAACATGGAAAAAGATGAGATTTTTATTAAAAACAGTATGAAATAAATAATACCCAGAAGGTGAAATGTAAAAAAGATGAATTAAAGTGAAAAGGGATTGATTTTGAGTACTAGTAGAGATTGCATTTGAGGCGGGAAGTCCATTTGGAGAAGGATTTAGGAAGGGTGAATTTGGAGAAGAATTCAGAGAGAGGACGTGGCGGCGTTGACCAGTCAACTTCTCGGAGGGCATTGATGAGATCTTCACCTGTCACATTTCCCCAGTCCATAGTGAAGATTCAATTCAATATTGATTGATTGATTGATTGATTCACAGTGTAAAAGAAGGTGTATTTGTCTGAGAAATGGGAATAAAATTAAAAAGGAAGAAGAAGGGGCAAAATGTCTGAGCCCGGGTTCGAACCGGGGACCTCTAGTGTGTGAGACTAGCGTGATAACCAACTACACCACCCAGACAGTTGTTACAGATTTTGAATAAAATAATGTACTACCCAGAACAAATATCAAGGGTAAAACCAGACTCAAATGTGAAATAGTCTTTCGTAACGGCAATGTGTAAGAACACGCTTCTTAAGAAAATATGTGAAAGTTAGTTGGTGTATGCAGACAACGCATTTTTTCTAATACTCCCTCCCGTTCCTAATATAAGAGCTAGCTGCGAAAAAAACGCTTCTTAAGAAAACATGTGAATGTTAGTTGAGTGTCTGGAGTTAATGCTTCTTTTCCTATATTGCCCATAGTTATTATGATAATTTTAAGAGAGAGAAATACATAAGCATTAATAAATATGAATGAGAGTTAGGGGTAAAGTAGGAAAAAACACATTAAATGAGGAGAGAATGTGAGATGAGCTCTTATATTAGGGACCAAAACCATTCAAATTTTGGGCTCTTATATTAGGGACCGAAGGGAGTATTACCCATATATTATATCACTCCGTTCCTAAATATAGGACCTAGATGACTTTTTTGAAAAATTCTAAAAATGGCAAAAAAAAGTTAATTATAAATTGATTTACCTAATTTTTTCTCTTGAACTAGTTTATTTTACCTATAAGCTAATGGATCATCTAAAAAGATATCAAATATGTCATCATTTAATAACCTATTTCGCAACCTTAATATTTCCAAAAAAAAGTTATCTAGGTCTTATATTTAGGAACGGAGGGAGTAATATTTTTAAGAGAAAGAAATATATAAGCATTAATAAATATGATAGAGAGTAAGGGGGTAAAGTAAGAAAAAACGCATTAAATGAGAAGTGAATGTGAGATGAACTCTTATATTTTAAACCAAAATCATTTAAGTTTTGGACTCTTTTATTATAGATTGGAGGGAGGGAGTAACCAACTACACCATCTGGAACTATTGTTAACAAGCTAGTACGGTAGTGCTAGAAGAAAAAAAATTTAAGGATACAGAAATGAGAAATGTTTGAGACTGGCGAGGTAAACAGCCATGTTTGTGGAATTGTGGGAGTAGAGCAACATAATCATGCTTGTAATTTAAGTTGTGTCCTACTTTATATGAAGGGGTATAAAAGAACACAAGTTTGTGTTAAAGCTGTAATGCTATAAGCCTATAATGCAGTGCTATAAAAGCCGGACCGGAAGGCGAACCGGAAAAGGCTCCGGGTCATAGTTCAACATGGTTGAACTGCTCAAACCGCTGGTTGGACCGGATAATCGTTGAGACAACATGTGAAGCGGTCGACGGTTAGACTGGTCCAACTGTCTGGTCCAGTCCGGTTCTTACGCTATAATGGTTACTGCTTCTTAAGAGTTTGTAATACAATGGAGCATTGGAGCTATTGGGTTTTCGGCTCCAATGAAGCCTCACTTGCTTAGGCCCAAAAAGTAGTCAAAGGAAATTCCTAATGGCCCAGGAAAGTTTTTTCATATCTTTTTAACTGAAATTTTTTATATAATTAAAACTTTTTTTTTCCTATATAATTCTCCTTCTAGTCCTTATTATAATTTGAATTGATTTGACGAAAAATATAAGAATTTATTTTACATTCTATTTTCATTTACTGCATTTTTCCTATTTTTCCTCTAACTTTCTTTCATATTGATGCTCATATATTTCATTCTCTTAATAGACAAATAATAAATAAGGGTAATATTATAAAAAGATGTATAGTACGAATGTATATAAAGAAAAATGTATTAAATGATTAGAGAATGTGAGGTTGAAAATTTATATTTTGGATTAAAACTATTTAAATTTTAGGCTCTTATATTAGGGATTATAGGAGTTGTTAAATTAAAACTTGCTTTCGGCTTTCGTGACGTGAGATTTAAATGTGAGATTTTTTTTTTTTGGCCAACACAAATGTTAGATTAGAATTGAAATGTTAGGGGAAGAAGCAAAAATATGGGAAGGCTTGGATGGTCAAAGAAGCGAAGGGATGAAAGCGTAAATGCGTAATAAATGAAGCTTGGGAAACCTTCAACGTTTGGGTAACCACAAGCTTACATGCGATGCCATATTAAAGCTGGCCCCACCGTATAGCTCCAGTGGTCCCCATGAAAATCATAACCAATTAGGATGTCCCAGCACAACCCTTGACGTTTGACAACGCTGACTATTGCATCACAATTTCCCACCTTTTTTATGTGTTTAATTCATCAATCATCCACTTCATTGAATTCTCCTCCTAATGCAATGTACTGATAATAAATGTACTGGTATTGATAGGAGTAGCATAAATGTATTATAAAATGTCTTTAAAATTTAAGAGTACTCTCTAAAAGAAGTACTCCAATTAAAGAAAAGTGATTTACGTATTTTTGTTTGGAATAAGGTTACTAAGATGATCAAAGTGACTTTTGTATAAACTCAAATTCGAGTAAAAGCCTGTCAGTACAAACTATAAAGTGATTTTTATTTGAGCAAACTTTTGTTAAAAAATCATATCGAGGTAAATTTGTTTGGACAATATATATTAAAAAGCCCTACGCATATAATGGAAAAATTATCTAGGAAATGTTTCTTTAATTTGATTTTAAAGAGCTTGATGAGCTACCCGAAATATGTAGTTGTGGCCGATTATTGGGTAGTCTTTTTCTTATTACATGGAGTGGAATGGAATAGTGGATTATTACTTTTCTTGAACTATGAATGGTGCATTAGATTTGATAGAACATTTTGGTAAAAAAACAGAGATTAGATGGAATATTAAACATGGAGCAGTACCTCGTGATATTAGCTATGGGAAGAATAACAATGGACAACTTCATACAGTTATTCAGTGAGCTTGTGCGTCAACCTACAAAAGGTGTGTGCATGTCTGAAAAGAGTGTGTTCATGCATCATGCCTACAAAATTCACAAGTGTTCACTCATAACAAAGAAATATAGTGTTTATCCCACGTTCATAACACACAATAATTGAGTTTTCTCCTTCCTCTGTTATTTCTTCTTATATTTCTTCCACTTCAACTGTTACGTGTAGTTGGTAAATCAGCTTTTAAAATCGTGTTTGAATTGAGTGGCAGCCCGCGTTTTATTTATTACCTGGTGCTTATATTAGCTTGCGTGTTGTATTTGTAAAGCTGGAAGCAGGCAAAAATGTGTTTGGATTGTTTTAGGGAAAAATGACTTTTTTCAATTTGACTTATTTTTAAGTCAGATTTTATAATGAGATTAACAAAATGTTTAGATTAGTTGTGATTGAATGTGTAAAATAAGCAAGAATTTGCAGGTTCCACATCATAAGCAACTTATAAATTGAAAATAAGCTGTGTTTTTACTTATGAAATAAACTATTTATTTCAAATAAGTTAGATAAAAAAATAAGTCAAGCTAAACATTACAAAAATATATAATATGGCTAAAATAAGCTATTTATTTTAAATAAGTAAATTGTTTAGACAAAATAAGCCTAGTCAAACACATCTATATCATAACTTGTTTTGTTTTATACGGGATATCAAGACTGTGAGAGAAAATTAAAGAATGGAATCCAATTCCAAATCCCATTAATTGACCACAGAATCTGATATACACGCAGAGTTATGTATGTATATATCAAGGATCATGATCAACACAAATGAAGATACATACAAACATATATATGGACGGAATTGGACATATGATAAATTTAAGAATTTAATTTTTAAGTCACTTTTTGTTTTAAAGATTGAAATTTAAAATCCAGCTATATGTATGCTGTATGCTGTTATTCTAAAAGGCGTATATAGTATAATAATAACAAATTAAATGCCCTTTTTGCCAACAAAATAATGCAATGTTACATTAAAGACTGAACTTCCAAAATAGCATATAAAACGAAATACATTTTTTTAGAAAAAAAAGTGATATTCTGAAACTGAGAGAGTAGTTTGATTTTTATAGTTGGATACGATAACTTCTTTCTTTATATACACAAGTTACAACTTTGTCATAGCCTTTTTATCTTAAAAAACATATTGCACTCCCTATTCCGTGTATGGAAACACCATATTCCAATCGCATTTTTATCATAAAGATTTTTCGGTTGACTCATATTTCGATATATTGGGCAGATATCTTGTTTATATAGTCATCATTCTAATGTATGATATGAATTGTCAAAGAAAATATTTAAAAGGGTCTCATGTAAGAAAAAATATTAAGTTTTAAAATTTCAGTAAATCTTTTGATTATTTGAGATGTTAGAAAACAATGCAATATCACAAGTTCATAAAACATTTTATTAAATTTTTTAATTACAATCACACATTCAGTTATACAATATTAGCTCAGTGTTAGATGATATTTTTACGCCAATTATAGTATTTTAAAAATGATTATAATATATCGGGTGAAGGTACAAACAAGGTGTGCCCAACATTGTGGATTTTTTTGGGCAAAACATGCTCACAGTTGCCAAATTAGGTCGAAGATGCCCATGTCTTTGATATAGATTAACAGAGTTAAGTTTTTCGAAGTTATGGAAAATAAGAAAGTATAAAAATACTCATGAAGTTTGGTCCCAAATGCATCTAACATCGCAATTTTTTTTCTCCATGAGTATTTTTACACCTTAGACAAAATTTCAAGGGTTATTTTTGCACATTTTGTTTTCCCTAATTTTAAAAATTAAATACCATTAGTCTATATTGATGATGTGGACACTTTTGATATATCTTGCAAACTATGTGGGCATTTTTGAACATAAGACAATTTCATGGTATTGGGTACACCTTGAACTAAACTATATGAACATTTTTTACATTCACCATAATATATTCAGATTTCACCTCTCCATGTCCAAGCAAAATTTCTTCCTTAATAAAAGGAGGAGATAGCCTAAAAAAGGCACTTGACGAAATTCTTGTGTGACATTTTGATCAATAACAACCCATACATTTTGTTTTTGATAGAATATTTTTTTTATGACGTTTTTGATAGATTATATAACTTCATGCAATAAATATATTATTAAGTGGTTGTTGTATGACTTGTATATTCTTTCCAGTAGATAGTAACTACAAATTGGTCAAGTTGGGATTAAGGTAAATTAATTAATTAAATAAGTTAAGTAAATGTGATCAATGAGCAAGTGAGCAACAATAAAACTTTGACCCATAAATTAATATAAAAATATATTTAATTAAATTAACCAATACTAGCACTACAATTTGCATATACAGCTTATCAGCTTCAATCATAAGATTTGTGTATATCTATCTTCCTTTCCCCTTCAAACCAATCTCCCTCCCTTCCTGAAAATCCTCACCCAAAAAAAAAAAAGACAAAAAATCACAAAAAACTTTTAACACTTCAAACTTCAACTCAGACAAAAAAAAAAAAAACCAACACCCTAAACTACCTTCCTTCAACCCATCAATCAACGAAGCTTTTCTAAAATTCCCCAAAAGGGTTTTCCCTTCAGATACTGAAACACCCAAATGTGTCGTCAAAATTAAAACTTGGAGCATTTGAAGATACTTTCTAGGGTTTTTAAGTTCTGGGTTTTTAGGGTTTGTTGTGGTGAAAGATGGCTCAGTGGTCAGGTTTGTTGGGAGATTACATAATCGGGAAACGAATCGGGTCGGGTTCTTTCTCCGTCGTTTGGCATGGAAGGCACAGAGTTAATGGCACTGAGGTTGCCATCAAAGAGATCGACACTAATAGGCTTAACAAGAAGTTGCAGGAGAGTCTCATGTCTGAGATTTTCATCTTGAAGAAGATTAATCATCCTAATATAATCAAATTGCATGATATAATTCAGGTGGGTTTTTACCATTTTTGTATTTTGTAAAACAGTTATTACTGATACTTGCTACGTTCCCAGATATAAGATCACTTTCGTAATTTGATTAGATTGAGGATGTAAGTTAAGGTGGTTACTGACACTAGATATATCTCGCTTGTTTATTATAGATAAGTATTATTAGTGTTTATTTGGAAAAAAAGTTGAGAAAAATTAGAAAATTTCCTTATATTGATTGAAATTTGAAAGTGATGTTATATTTAGGAACGGAAGGAGTATAATTTTGTCTGATGAAGTTTGGGGGAAGTTATGAGATAATTTCCAGTGTATTAAGTGTTTTTTTCTGTTATGGTTTTGTTACTTTCACTTTGGACTTGATTGGTGTTATATTTTGATGATTATTTCACTCAGCAGAATACATGTGTTTTGGGCTGAAGATTTTAGCTTGTAGCTTATTTTAGAAATTAAAAGCCATTAGGTTCAGGGTTTTCCATTTTTGTTGATTGTGAATTGGAGTTAAATATATCATCTACATTATTTACTTCAGTTTAATGATTGATATTGATATCCTGCCAGATTCTCATGCTAAGAAATGTAATCTGCCATGTTTGATGTGATGGGCGGGTTGTCATATGTTCTGAGATTCTGAATTTAGTTGTTTTGATGTCTGATGAGATATGGTTGTTGTCATTGGTTAAATGTTGGTTTAACAAAGGATTCTGGTACCTTTATCTTGCTTAATGGGTTAGTCTAGCTGGTGATATCTATTATGGTTGGTGTAATACTGAATTGAATTTGTGTTGATGAGGTCTATCAATGAAGTGTCTTCCGCATTGCTAATTAATATGTTAGATTTGTTTAATGTAGGATTCTGGGAAGATACATCTTGTGTTAGAGTACTGTAAAGGAGGTGATCTCTTTATGTATATACAGCGCCAAGGAAGAGTCCAAGAAGGAACTGCAAAGCATTTTATGCAACAGCTAGGTATGTAAAGCTGAGTTTAGAACTGAAATTCTATGTAGTCACTAAGCGATCCAATATCCTAATGCTAAATCAAGTTCAAATAAGATTTAAACACTCTCCAGGGATATGTGTTAGATATTCCACAATGAAACATCTGTCACAAATTTTATTTAAATCCCCAAACATTAAATTAATATCAAAATGAATTGAAACAAAATCCTAATTTTGAGTGTATAACTATATACAATCTGCTATATGCTTATATTACTGGCATGCTAATGGTGGGGAGAATTGCTTGTGCTACAGCTATTGGCCTTCAAGTTCTTCGAGACAATAATCTTATCCATAGAGATTTGAAACCACAGGTTTGGCTATGCTCACCATCTCAATCAAGTTGCTCGAGTGCTTATCTATGTGCTTATGACTTGTATTATTCTAAATTACACCTCATGTTTATCTATTAATTGATGACTTTCATTCCAGGGACAAGCATGCTAGAAAGTGTGTGTGTTAAGTGATAGTTTGATTTGATTTAGTCTTTATTTAAAAAATATTAAAAGAATTTTAGTACATCTATAATATTGGAGAAGTATACGTCATAACTGATATCTTTAAGCTGCATCAGATAAATGTCTAGTCTTAAGATTGTTCAGTGTTGGGATATTTTTATTTGTTTTGTTTAAAGCTTGCATAGGTATTTTGCATGTACTGAGAAGTATAGTTCTTGGTACAGAATCTTCTCCTCACCAGCAGAAATGATGACAAGTCAGTTCTGAAGATTGCTGATTTTGGATTTGCAAGGTACTCTGACTCTCCCTCCTCTTCCCCTCACCTAATACACACACACGTGTGTGTGTGTGTGTACAATGTTCTGTATAAAACACTGGGAATTCTCTTTTATATATAACTATTCTATGACTGACAGATTTAACATATCTCTGCTTTACTCTTTGATCTCTCAGTCATTTAACAATGAAAATTACTTCGGCATTTTAACAGATTTAACATATATATCTAAAATATGTTGACACTTGATATTTTGAATGTTTTCCTCTAGTAGTTCCTTTAACCAGGAATACATAAAATGCCGAAGTAATTCTTAGTTTAATAATTTTCATTCAAATATGCCTATATACTCTAATTCTTTTATTAAGTTGACGCTCCACAGCTGTTTCATGAAATCAATGAGGAAAACATATTAAGTTCTGCTTAAGTTTTTGTTTGGATGGATTTTGAACACGAACTACTTTATGACATCATGGAGAAAATGACTAGGGTCTTATAGAATCGTGATTGTCTATAAATAAATGTGCTACTCTCCATGTAAGTGGCTCATTTCTTCACTCAGTAAAAGCATAACAGTGTATCGTGAAAATGAGATCAGTAAATGAATATTATGTTGGTTTTGAGGTAGTTTGAGCTTGAATTACTTTTGAATTGTTAGATTTTGTACCGTTGGTTAGACCATTTTGCTCAGACATTGACTTTTACAAAGCCAGGCATAAAGGTTCTCTCCATTTTTTACACATATCTCTTAACTAGTTGTAATGATCACATTCATCCGTTTATGCAGATCTCTGCAACCTGAGCGTCTTGCAGAAACCATGTGCGGTTCACCTCTCTACATGGCTCCAGAAATTATGAAACTACAGAAGTATGACGCAAAGGTGATTTTTACCCTAATATAGTTGACACTTTAAATGTTTAATGGTATTTCTTCCAATTAACTTTGATCAAACACACAGGCAGACCTCTGGAGTGTGGGTGTGATCTTATTTCAGCTTGTTACTGGAAGAACACCATTTACTGGGAATAATCAACCTCAGGTTTGTGATTATGCTTCCTCACCTAATGCTGGATCTTCTTTTCAACTTAAACGGATTATTCTGTTGGTGTTTGATATTTTGATTTGATATATCACCTTGACATATCTATAGTGGTCAATCACTAACTGATTATGGTTCTCTACTTTAATTGATAATTTATTTGCTATGTATGCTCTGCAGTTACTACAGAACATAATGAAATCAACTGAGCTGCCATTCCCATCTGATAATCAATGTCTGAGTTCTGAATGTAAAGATTTATGTCAGAGATTGCTGCGACGTAGTCCAGGTATAATTGATATATATCAAAGATTACAATTGTCGTTATGAAAACTCTGGCCTGTTTAAGAATGGTGTATATGGTAAGTATTTAATGTTGGATTTAGTGACAAACTTGTGAGATCAACACTGAAATACTTGTGATTATCTGTCCCAAAAACAGGTTAAGGGATGACATAACAAGGCTGGATATTTAGATTGATAATAGCTCATTCTAATTCATATTTTTTATCATTTTTAATTTCAGTCGAACGGATTACTTTTGAAGAATTTTTTAACCACCCATTTCTTTGTCAGAAGCTACCAGAACAGAATAGATCATTGAGGTGAAAGGAAGATTCTAAAAAATTTGAATCATCTTTTGTATGCCTTGAAAGTGTGCATATGTAAACTTCTTCTGGTTTGCAGACGTGGAAGTTCTTCGAGGATGGTGGGTGAAATTCGCTCAACAGAGCCCAATGCTTTCAGTAGGAGCAATGAAAATCAACAGGATGACCACCTACCTTTCTGTTTGGAATATGATTCTCGCGGTAATGAGGGAAGTCCAACTTTTCCAATGAAGAAATCGTCAATAAAGTCTACATATGGATTTGACCTTAATACACAGCAAGATAGAGCAGGCTCAGCATTGGCTACTCCTAATAACGTAAATTTTACCCCCCGAAAGCAACCTGAAAAAAGTGCTATAAGGTTGGAGGGCCTTAGAACCTCAGAAAGAAATCTTGCTGATCCTCTAGTGTCTCTAGAACGGAGGTTGGCAAAAACTGATACAAGAGGTATTAGTTAACTATTTTTGATTTTTCTTCCTCATTCAGCTTAAAGTGATCAAAACTAAGATTATGTCTTCCTTATCTTTCGTACTGTTTCTTATATTGGGCGCATGAATTGGGCAGTTGCAGACTCACTTGAGAATATTGATCAAGATTATGTTCTTGTGTCTGGACCTCCTATGGATGTCTCTTCATATTCTGTGTGTGCATCAAAGCCAAGCCATTTTCCATATAAATCAGGTGCTTCGCTACACGAGTCTTCTAATTTAATTGATAGAGTAAGTTCTCCTATGCCGATAATTGGTGCTGCTACCAGTAGCACATATCGAATTGGAAGTTCAGAAAGTCAGGACTCTGGCCCAGGGACTTCACCTGCGTCAATGGATACAGTAGATGAGCAGCCATCAGCTGACTGCATGACCAGAATAAAATCATTGCAACAGTGTGCATCCACCATATCCGAATTAGTTTATGAAAAGGTAAATTTTCCAATAAGTTTTACCCCGTCATTTTTGCTTTCTTTATAAAAGCTTTTTGCTTTACAATCTATGGATGACTTATTCAGCGAATTCAAATTAAATTATTTCCCATATTGTAGGAGAATATGGCTGCTGTCACATGACTGTTGGCTGTCACTTAGGCATTCATGCCATCCCCAGTCTTTCATAGCTATTAAATATTTTATACTCCGTTCCTAAATATAAGACCTAGATAACTTTTTTTTTGGAAAGATTAAAGTTGCGAAATATGTTATTAAATCATGACATATTTGATATCTTTTTAGATTATCCATTAGCTTATAGGTAAAATAAACTAGTTTAAGAGAAAAAATCAGGTAAATCAATTTATAATGAACTTATTTTTTGCTTTTTTTAGGATTTTTTAAAAAAGTCAACTAGGTCCTATATTTAGGAACGGAGGGAGTAACATTTAGTGCAACCCCAGTGCATAATTCATCTGGATATATTCATTTTAGTTTTCCTCGACGAGTAGCTCTTGCTACTAGTTACCTCTTTAACATTTCCATTAAAGCAATTATTCAAGTTTGGGTTATTGAAAATTTTTGACACTTTTCCTTTTGCTCCTGTTCTCTCCACCTACGATTATTCAAAGATGGAGGCTAAAAAGCAGCTGGAAGCATTCTCCATTCAGCTTGTTATTCTTGCAATTTGGAAGCAAGCATTACACATGTGTCACACACAGGCTGCCTCTGCCATGGAAGGGTGTTCAAGTCAAGAAACCACAAAATGTGGGAGGAGCACCAACATGAAGCATGGCAGTTCTGATTCAGAAGAATGCCTTGATGGAAATGTGCAAGGGCCAAAGGATATTCTATCTCAGATTGAAAGTGAATTTCTGAGGGAAATTGATCTTGCTGAAGAACTTGCTAAGGATGTTGAGCCTGGTATGACTTTGATATTTGATTTATCAACTTAATTTATAGGTTTCGTATGCCTCACGTTTTCTTTTTTTAAACACCATCTGATAATCTGGCGCCTGCTGGCAACTGACTAACACGTGCTATTTACAATTACTAAAGTGCCTTCAGTATTCTAACATGTATAAAGTGTTACCCATTTTGGCAAGGTTTTCCTCTCTTCCTTATTGGGGTTGAAACCCATTTTCCAGCTCAACCAACTATCCATTGGTTGTGCCTCACGTTTTTTAATATGGCTATTATTGGCATGATTTTCTATGCTTACCATGTAAAGAAATGTTTGATGAATTTGACTGATAACTTAAGGATACTGAGAGCAATGTGGTTTATTCTTGGCTTTGTCTTTATTGTGTGTATGTGATTTCTACAAGCAAAATCTCTTGAATACTTTTATTTATCTTATTTATCATATATCTATCATCTCCAGCACAATCATCACACAGAAGTCTTTTGGACTAGGTGCAAATAACACTCAGGGTAGAGGCTTACCATACATAGTGTGAAAGGATGGAATTCTTTAGTATCCGTCATCAAGCCTTTAATTCAAAGTTGAGAAAGACTTCAACTTGGAAAATGTTACATAAAACGGATGAATAGTTTCCTCATAACTTCTGAATAGTCAATCATATGAACTGCTCATTACAATGAAATAATTTACACAATGCAATGATTTATTCACGTGTTACAAGCTGTTCAAGAGACAGAAAGCGGTAACTCTTGTGGCTCATCTGTATATTTTGAGGATGTATACTGATTGATTGGGTCCTGATTGCAGCTAATACAGAGATGCCAGATGCTATGGAGACAATATTTCAGGCTGCCCTTGATTTTGGGAAACATGGGGGTGTAAGTATTTTCTTCCAGCTCCCATATCTTGCATTTTTACATGATTTGCTATTCTCTTTTGGTAACAAGTGGCTTTATATGTGCAATGTCAGTTGGCATGCAATATCATATTTCTGCACCTTATTTGGCCTGTTATTAACTAGTTGGCACTTTGTAGACTCCTTGGATATAAACTTTATACTGCAAAAGGTGTCGGTAAGACTAAGAATGCCTATAATTTCCGCACTTGGTTAGCCCAATGAAAACTAAAATTTACGTAGCATGCTGCCACCTATGTAATCTGAAGAATTATTACTGTTTTAGGCTTTATTCTATCTATAACGTATTATGGATGGCAAGAATTTTTTATGATTAATCATAATATAAAGTTTGAGTTGGATTTTCCAAAAAAATAAGTTTGATGTGAAAATGAAAGAATTTTCAAAACAAGCTGTAGAATATTTTTGAGATTGGTTAGTAAAAATGAGAAAAATATACATTGAGATACTCAAGATATTAAAATCTGATTGCCCAAATCCAGGGTCGAAGTGGCAAATAGTTGGTTCCCTTTTTCAAATTTCATTGTAATTTTCATCTATTCTTACTTGACACAAAAAAATACTCCCTCCGTTCCTAAATATAAGATCACTTTCCTTAATTTGGGGAGATTAAGGAAGCTGATTAAATTACATGAAGTTCCAAAAATACCCTTCAATTAAATTGAAAAAACAAATAAGCCCCTCCATACTTCCTCTGACTCAACACGACAACACACGACAACGCTCATATCAAATCTTCTCTTCCACTCAAATCTCGCCGACAACATCTTCTTCTTCTTCTTCTCTTCTGTCTCAAAATCAGAAATTAAAATGGAGATCTGCACAGAGTTTGGCCATGAAGATCCGCCTAATTTCGACTGTGATCTAATCGATAAGCTTGTTGACTTCTTAACTCACCAGGACGATCAGGTTTTTGAGAAAACAATCTCGGAATTGTACAGAGTTCCTATTCAAGAAGACTTGAGGAGTCTATTGAAACAAAGAAAACAAAATTCACAATTTATCATCCAGTAAGATGAAGAAAGAACATAAACAAAGAAAATTAATGAATCAAGCGAAATTTCCAGAGTCTGAAATGGAGATTCATGAGCGAAACAAGAAAGAAAGAAAACTTGAACAGTAGGCGAGAGGAGAGAGAATGGCCAGAAAGAGAATTGGGCAAGGTGAGTAATTTGGTTGTAAAAGTAGTATAGGGGTAATTTGGGTAAAAATTGAGGAAAAATAGAAAGTGATCTTATATTTAGGAACTTATCCACATCCCCAAAGTGATCTTATATTTAGGAACGGAGGGAGTAGAATTTACTTTTCATGACTTGCTAAACATAGTTGTTTCATTCCAACCTAATTCATTTTCATTATCAATCTTGTGAACATTTCAATTTATGGAAATTTTATATCACAAACCAAGCAAGGATATGAACATCACTGAGGCCTGTGTCCTCATGTACTGTTGGTTGGCAGGTAGAAGAGCTCATGAGTGAAATGGATAGTGCAGCTGCATTGTACACAAAAGCTGTGCAACTACTGGTGTTTCTTCTAGTGGAAGCTCCATCCCTCATTCTAAACCCTCCATTTTCACTGACTAACACGGATCGATACAGGCTTCGAACTTATATTGATGTTCTAAGCAACAGGCAAGGCTATTCCAGGTCACAGCGAATGGCACTGCTGAAATGTGATGAAGCCCAAGGCGGGCTTAAGAACAAGTTTTAGCTATGGTTCTTACATTGCATCTCATTTCACACTAACATTATTTATTTGTACAGTTATTCTTTGAGGGATGGGATATTGGGGGATGTTGATGATGGGAACTACTACCTTAAGTTAGGTTATTGTACAGATTGACATTTCTGTGATTAGAATGATGATGATGATGGTCAAGTGTACATTTGGTTTTATATGGTTTCTTCTTATTTTCATCTGGGAACTTGTAAGATAGTGCTGATGATTGAATTTGCTCCTTCTGTAAAGTTAATGTGCCAACACCTCACGTGATCATGAAGTTGAGAAAAAGTTTGGTGTTTGTGATTAGTTGATTTATTTCAAATGCAGGATTTCTTTTTAATAATTTGTTAAACTTTTTTGAGGGGTTGATGTTGATATTTTGTTAAGTAGCTTCATACTTCATAGTTAAAACTTTCTGGATCTATTGAAAAGAATTTGTGCCTTATCCTTTTATGCGCTTTCCTCAACATATGGTTTTTATTTGGGGAAAGGGGATGTATTCTCTTTTGGTCCTAAATCTAATTATTAGTTGACTTTAATTGTGGAGGTGAATGAAGGAAATTAGATTACTAAATTATTACATATGTAATTAGATTATAGACTAGTTTGTATGTAAAATAATTTAAAGGTTTAAGAAGGAAAAATAAATATAAGCAATTTAAAATGATTTATTCTGCATTTTTAATTTATCTGAAAATAAGTCAAACTGATCTTATAATTAGTTAGAGGAGTATTATAGAAGATGATCAATGTTTTATGAAGAACATGTCATATTAACCAAAATTAGGTAAACATTTATATATTAAGGGCCGTTTATATATTAAGGGCCGAGCATAATGTATTTATTCCCTTATTTTTCAATTGAATCGCTCAACTGCCGAACACTTCCTGGGACATATTGTACTTTCAACATGATTGAGAATAATACCATAAATTATATAATCCATAAATAGATTCTATTCCTATCGCTTCTGGGCACTACATAATAAAGAGAACCAATAATGCATTATGCACTCGATTCAGAATAGTACCTTTTTTATACAAAATTTAGATTAATACTAAACATGAGAATTCATTCATGTTTAAGATCCTTTCAAAAGGCCACTCAACAAAATATCTCACATAACATAATAATTCTCTTTATGATTGTGGGTCAACATATATACATATGGAACGAGATTTTTTTTTTTGATAACAGGAACGTGATTTTCATACTAGCGAAAAACCATTATTATTTTGAATATACTTTTTTTTATCAAAATTATTTTTAATATACATTTAAAGGTATATCTGAAAATTCCAAAATGTCAATATTAATTAAGTAGCCTTACTAAATTTTAGATAACTACTAATTATTTTTTTTGGCGTTTCTAAATAATTTTAAACATTTTCATTAACCCTAATGGTTTTCAACATATTTATTTTCTGATTATGATTCTCACCCACATATTTTGAGTCATAGAATTTTTTCCTACCACTATAAATCTCTCCTACAAATTCCTATGAAGTCCTCAAAATTTAAATTTCGTCTCAAATTTAATCCTCAAATCCAAATCAAATCTCCACTCCAACTCCAAGTCAAATCCCCAAATTCAATTTTTGTCCTGCATTCAAATTGAATAATCCAATTTAAATTAAACAGTTAACTTAATCAAAAATATTTTTAAAATAAGGAAAATAGTCAAAATACTAACCTACCATGAATCCCAAAAATATATCTATTTCCCACAAATTCCTAATCAAAACCCTAAACCCTAGATTAGATTGTTACACTAAAGATTTGCTTGTCACGTTTTGTTTTTTTCTGTCGATTTATCTCAGTGGTTCTGTACTTCTGTTGTTTGAGAAGTCATAGACTTTGGAATAATATCTAACACCAAAATACTCCCTCTGTTCCTAAATATAAGATCACTTTGGGGAAGTGAATAAGTTCCTAAATATAATAAGATCACTTTCTATTTTGTTGGTCCAAATTACCCCATACTTCTTAACTCCCTCACTTCTCTCTCAAATCTCTATTTGTCTTTGAAATTTAAGTTAGGGGTATTTTGGGAAGATCATGTAATCTCAATTAATTGGAAAATCTTCCTTAATCTCTCTAAATTAGCCAAAGTAATCTTATATTTAGGAATACTGGTAGTAATTAATTCCATAATGATTTTTTTATCAAAAAAATTCCCTCTATATTGTTTGATTGTGGGTCATATATATACATATACATACAACTACCAGCCCGCCGTCTTTTTTTGTTTCCACCATTTCCTTCCTTCTTACACTCACATCACGATCACAACACACAAACTCAATTCAAAGTTTTTTCCTTTTCCATTTCTTCACCAGGTGAACAATCTTCCCTTCTCATTCCATAACTCTTAACCATTTTTCTCAATGCTATACCTTTATGTTGGTTCGCTTCTCATGTTATGTTTCCTGTGTTTTTATCTGTTCAGGTAGCTCATAGTTGATATTGGTTAGTGAGAAACCACGAATTATTTATTTGTCGATTTATCATCTGAGTGTTAGGAATAATATTAATAATGATGAGTTGCTGTTCACATTTTGGGGTGTCAAATGTTGTTAATGTGAGTAAAGAAGGTGGTTTGAGGAGACTAGGAATTCAAAGCTTGAATTTTTCAAGTGATTTAGGTTTCAGGAATGCATTCAAGTGTGCCCCTTTTCCTGTTTTTTATGCCTCTATGCATAGGACACATAGAGTTGTGTTAATGAATATGTCACAGCAGCCATATGAGTCCCAGAAATTCAGTGTGACTACAATAAAGGTTTCAGAAGTGGTAGGTAAAGAAGAAGTTTTGGAAAATGGTCATAAAAGATGGGATGGTAATAATGAGTCTGACATAAAAAATGATGGGTATGAGAATAATGGGGCTATGTTTGAAGGTGGTGGTGGTAATGGGAGTTTTGGGAGTGGTGGTGGTGGCGGCGGAGGTGGTGGTGGTGGTGGTGGTGGCGCTGGTGATGGTAGTGGTGATGCAGAAGAGGAGGAGTTTGGGCCAATATTGAAATATGATGAAGTAATGAGAGAGACAGAAGCGCGTGGGGCTACGCTTCCTTCTGATATGTTGGAGGCTGCTAAGAGTGTTGGAATTCGTAAGGTTCTTCTCCTTAGATATTTGGATCTTCAGGTAAAGTTTTACAGCTGTTTGTGCATTTAGTGTTGCATTTTCATGTAGGATTTTGTCTAATCTTGTTGTGAATTACTGGTACCAGATGGTGTGTATTGAGATTACTGTTACTTTTGGCTTTGAGTGTTGATGATTTATGATGTTTGAATTGCAGGGGTCCATCTGGCCTCTAGGTTTTGCTATGAAATCATTCTCTATGCTTCGGAATAGAATGTTGGCTGATCCATCTTTTCTGTTTAAAATATTCTCAGAGGTTGGTTGGGCTTCTCTTCTTTTAGTATTGATTTGTTGAGCTATGAAATGAAACTGAGTTCTATGTCTTCATTTGTTTTCTGCAATTGCCATTTTATATTAAGTTAATGGCATTATTGTAATCTTGGTTGTTGTAAATTTGGAAACAAAAGTTAGGGCTATGAATTTTCTCTTCTATGTATGCAGATAATCATTGATTCTACTTGTGCTACTGTTGCTGAAGTTCAAAAGAGAGGCAAAGATTTTTGGAATGAATTTGAGTTGTATGCTGCTGATCTTGTGGTTGGGACGGTGGTTAATGTTGCTTTGGTAGGAATGTTGGCACCCTATGCTCGGATTGGGAGACCATCAATATCAAAGGGATTACTCGGAAGAATGCAGCAAGCTTATGCAGCTTTGCCTAGCAGGTTTTTAAATCACGTCACAAATATTTCTTCTGTGTATTGATATTTTCATAATTGACTGTATGAATACATGAAAGTCACACTTCTTGTGTCCCAAATACTTATTCCAGAGCATGAATAGGACTCTAAGTCTCCCTATACTGCTAATTTTGTGCAGTGTATTCGAAGCAGAAAGGCCAGGATGTACTTTTTCTGTACAACAGAGATTTGGAACATACATATTTAAGGTATGGACAGTGACATCATCACACAAGTTGAACAAATTACAAGTTTTTTTTTAATTATTTACTCATAATGAATATTTCAGGGCTTAATGTATGGAGCTGTTGGATTTGGATGCGGTATTATAGGTCAAGGAATTGCAAATATGATCATGACTGCAAAGCGGTATAATTTATTATTTCCAGTTTGTTCCATAATTACTTTCATCACCAGCATTGGTTTAATTTCTTTGGAGAGTACTTAAATGGATAATATTCTAAAAACACAAGAGGAGTCTGCCTTTAAAATTGTGTATGTGGAGTTAACCTCGACAAAGTCCTGATATATCTCTAATATTGTATCGACAAATAAAGATATGTATTTAGATATGGATGCTTTAGCATAAGGAATTTCTAATGGATGACAACTTTTACGGGGAATACATTACTGAAATGCTAGAAAAATTTTGGCTAATGGTAAATTTCCATTGTGTCTTTATATCTATCATATTTATTTGGAAATGTTTCTTTCTTCTAATAAATGATGCATATATGTAGTGTTCATTATGAGAAAATATTAAAGCTGCAGGCAGTAGTATTTGTGTCTTCAGCTTTTGGAATGCATGATTTCTCATATATGTTTCTTCTGTTTATTAGGAGCATAAAGAAATCAGAGGAGGATGTACCTGTGCCACCTCTTGTGAAAAGCGCAGTTCTTTGGGGTATGGAATATTGTTTTGAAATTATTATTCTGATAATTTCTGGATGTTCAAATTCATGCTTTTATATATACTTAGTATGTTCTGGTTCTTCTATTATGTTATTTTAAAAATAAAATAGTTATTTGATTTGATTGATTGATTAAGACAGCTTTGTAGCACACGTTCAACAAAAGTTCTCTTCTATTAGTTAGTTTGACAAATATTGTATGGATTTCCCATGTTTTCTTGAGTGATCTGACTGGTGTACTTGAGCAATCAATTTTTCGCATCTTTGGTTGTTTTGTCATGTATCTGTTACATGAAGGAATTTCAAAGAGGCATATAGAGCCCTTCAAAACTATTTTAGAGTGAATCAAATCGAAAAGGATCCAACATGATACTGTCTGTAGATTCATTTGATTGTTTAGTTCAACTACTGCTGGAGCTTGTGTGGATGCTGTGGTGTTATGAAGAAATGATATATTGATAGTTGTAACTGATAACAAGTAAATGATCTCACTTATATACGCATATTAGTTATAACCTTTAACTAATTATAGTTAACACTCCCCTTAAAGTTGGGATTATCAGTCTAACTCCCAGCTTGGACAATAAAACATGATGTATACAACCTTACTAAAGCTGCTGTCAACATGTCTGCAAGCTAATCTTTCTTTCTGTCTTGACTGGCTCTGATAAGCCATGTCTGCACCTTCTCCCTTATAATGTGGCAATCAACTCTATGCACTTGTACGTAGTAGCCTTGCTGTCACAGTGAAAATCCACTGGTTCCATATTTTTAATACCCAAATCTCCAAGCAAACTGTTAAATTAGTAACAGAAAGAGGGTACTCTGAATTGCTTGTCTATTCATGTGTACAATGGGTGTTTGTATACAGAAGAAGCGAGCCTCAATAATAACGTCTCTTTACTAAAAATAAATGAGATTACCCCAATCATAGTTCCTGATTAATAGGGTTTCAAACAGATTCTGTTCTGATTTTGATTACTCATATATTTCATAATATATTTTTGTATTCTAACATGAACCAAGAAATCATATTATATCGGCAGCATCCAATCTCTGATATATTCTTAGCCTCAACAAAAATGTTTTGAACCTGTGTTGGGGAAATCTGTTTCTTTGACTTCCAAGAGATCAAGGAATCACTTAACTTGACTTAATATCCAGATCTGATCTTTCATGTTAATATATCTTGATGATTTCTTGAATCCATTCAAAGATTTATTTAGACTATGCCTTGTCCTCCCCTTGGCTGTATAAATCTCGTGAAAGTTTATGCACACCTCCTCAGATAAATTTCCTTGTAGGAAAGAATTGTAGACATCCATCTGTGTGAGATTCTAATCATAATTTGCAGTAAGAACTATCTTTGCCCAAACAGTTACCGATGAAATGATTCAAGGTAGTCAATCCCCCTCTTTTGCTGTATCTTTTTACAACTAGGTGAGTCTTGCGCCTTTCAATAGATCCATCAGCTCTATGTATTCAGTGAGAATCTTGCCCGCTGGTAGTGTAACTATTCCCTGTTTATGATCATATTCTAATGCTGCTGCCTCAGCTTTCATGGCTTAAATACACAGAATGTGTTGCTGCCTCTTTGAAGAGCCTAGGTTTAGATACCCAGTTTACAGTAGATAAAAAATGTCGGTGAAATTGAGAAATATTTTAATCAGATACCTAATTACTTATTAATATACAAAATATGATGCTTTGCACCTATAAAAGACTCGGCCTGATTGATAATTGGCCAAATGCAGTCTGGTACCATATTGGTGGTCTATGCCTGCCTAGTAGGTCAAATCTTTACAATCAAAGGAACGGGAGATGAATTGGTAACTGAAGGAGGGTCCTCTACTTATCCATTGGAAACACACCAATAATGGACAAGTAGATTAATCTGTTGGGTCATCTATGTAAACATAGTATGTTGATGTAAAATTCACTTCATGTTGCTGCTTCTATAGCAGGTGACCTTGTTACTAAAGAAAAAGAGGATGATCTGATGCTAGTGGAAATGATTGCTTGTGAAACCTATCTCTGCTGATCATGATTGGGGGGCATCTATCATATTGGCAATTTATCAGTTTGCTGTAGATTTTTTTTGTTAGTGAAATAGCCAATACTGGCAAATGATTGATAATAAGTGACCTTATGTTGTGTCTTGTCATTCAAGTACTCCGTAGAAGTTCAATTAATTAGAAATCCTTCAGCTTTCGCCCCTTCATCCCAAAATTGGGCTGCCTCTAACTTTTATTAGTAAAGATCTATTCATTTCCATTCTGCTGCGGTGCATGAGGACAAGAAGTCCCATGAATTCATCCTTTTGAACTTATAACTCCATGAACTTGTAAGCAAATAACTCTGCACCATTCTGGTTCTCACCTGCACCTTTCTCGGTTCTGAAACTTAGTGCTACCATGGGTTAGAAAGTTTTTAATATAATTTATTGTCTCACTTCTGTGTCCTAATAAGAAATTACCTCAGCCTGAGATTGATCATCTGCAAAGGACAGAAGTAGCTAAGGCTCGCATGTGTTTAGACATATGGGCCCTCAAATGTCTATATGGAGAATTGGAGATATTGGAATGGCAATGATACCTAGGAATTACTATGGAAAAATAGCAGATTTGTTTTCTTAGATTGAGGCACCGATACTCAAAACATTGTGTCGAGAATATGTGAGTCCAGAATGAAATTGAATTGATTAATATCTGTTTACAAATTGATTACTCATGCTACCCAATTTTCCCTCCTTGGTGCAATCTTGCTGACTCTGCAAATTGTTCAGCCTGTTTGTGCATGTAAAATAGGGGTGGCCTAATGCACTTGATGTTTTCATTATTGATACTATATCTATTGAACATAGCTAGGCCAAGTTTAGAATGGAATCTAAAACTTTATTTTTTCTGCCCCAACTTGCAGGTGTTTTCCTCAGTGTTTCTTCAAATACAAGATATCAGATTGTGAATGGCCTGGAGCGCATAGTGGAAGCATCTCCATTGGCAAAGAAGGTTCCACCAGTTGCTTTGGCATTCACAGTTGGGGTGAGACTTGCCAACAACATCTATGGTGGCATGCAGTTTGTTGACTGGGCAAGGTGGAGTGGAGTGCAATAAATGTGATATTGTCTTTGCGCTTCAGAATTTCAGATGTACCATTTTTAATTTAACCATTAGATGTGAATTAGTCAATGAGAGTTCACTAGCATATTTGAACTGGAGAACATCCATAAATCTTGTACCCTTTTTCCCTTTGGGCCGCAATAAATCTTGAAGGCTAAACTAGAAAGATTTTAGAGACATAATAGTCCAATTAGTGAGAAGTGGGCTTATCGTCCGTAAGTTATGTTGATGTGAAAATATTGTTGCTAAATTTCTCTGCAATGAGACAAAATATGCCTACTTTAAGTTTATAATATTTAATCTGTTTATTTATTTTAAACAAGAAAATAACTGTATTATACATTACATACCATATAAGTTGACACAGAAAATCATTTATAAAGCTATTGACTTAAAATACTGCAAGAAGCATAGGATTAACATCCCACTTACTCTGAACAAATTAAATAATTATTATATATAAAAAATTTAATAATTAATTTTAATATATCAAGAATAAATAAGAACTCTATTAATTAAATTTTTAACTGTTGGATTTTATTTTATAAGAGTTGATTTTTCTAGTGAGAGTATCTGAACTATGTTTTATAGCCCTCGGGGAAAATCTCTGGACGTTCATGGTAGATCTATAATAGTCATCACAAGTGTATGAGCCCACGTTTCGTGTATGCAATTGTAAACTCTTGGTAAAATAGTCATCAAGGGATTAATATTCACTAGTTAGTCTATAATACATTATGGTTGCTAGTCTCATGTTTCATATTTTTTATTTTAGTTACTAGAATATTCTCATAGGATATCATACATAGAGGTCTCTTTGTTAAAACTTGGTGGATTTTTCTGAGGTTGGACTTGGAAGGAAACAATAGCAACCAGAAAAGATATTTTTGTAACAACTGTTATAGGACTGTGACATCTCTTGATTTGTTGTAGCATTGAGTTTCATTTTCCATGTGGAAAGAAATCAGAAAAAAACAGACTTTGGAGACCAAAAAACTAAAGAGAGAAGAAAGAGGACAACGTTAATGGAAAAATATCCAATGGGTTTTCAAAACCTATACCACATAAGTATTTGCTTATGTAAGCAAAATATTTTTCTAGCCAATGAATCATATAAACCTTTAGAGTGGTAGTGATATTGCCAGTGACCTGGTCTTATTGCCCCTGAAGATGTTGGAAGGAAAAGCAGTGGTGCGTGAGACAGACATGCCAAAAGTGGTTCAGAACCATGTTATGGAACTGGCTTACCAAGCTCTAGATGCTCATGAAGTCAGTGATTGTCAATCTCTTGCCTTGTATATCAAACAGGTCTGACTTAAACTACTATTACCTCCTATCCTTACTTTCAGTCCTCAATATAAAAGCTAACTAAGATTGGATTTGGTTCTAAATAAGATCTTGGCCCCCATAGTTATCATTTTTTGTCTAAAATATTCACATTGATTGCACATGTTTAAGAGAGTTCAAATCCAAAGACTGGTTAAGTGCAAATGATTTTGGAGGGTATTTTAAGTAAAACAGCATATATTTTTAACATATACTACCTCCGGTCCTAAATATAGAACCTAGATGACTTTTTTTTGGAGAGGTTAAGGTTACAAAATAGTCTATTAAATGATGACATATTTGATATATTTTTAGATTATCCATTAGTTTATAAGTAAAATAAACTAGTTTAAGGGAAAAAATTAGGTAAATCAATTTATAATTAACTTATTTTTGCTTTTATTATGATTTTTCAAAGAAGTCAATTAGGTCCTATATTTAGGACCGGAGGGAGTATTAGTTAACTTAAATAATTTTGTTAATCTACCAAAATTAGTTAAGTAAATATTATTTTCATGATTGGAGAGAGTATATTTTGTATTAAGTGCTATGAGCTTTATTAATTGGCTCATGCTTTGTAGTCATCACAAAAAGTGATGCTAGATAAAAATATGAAGATTACGAACAGTGCAATATTAATTTGTATTTTTTTAAATATGCAATTCTGGGGATACACATGAAGTATCTGATTGTAAATCTATTGCTCATTCCACCAAACAGGTCATCCCATCAATTGAATGTCTTCCTATTTATAACTCAATAAATAAATAAATAAATAAATAAACTAACATGTCTTAGTAAAACGGATGTGGAAGCTTGAGCTCGATCATAACATTAATATTATCTTTAATTTCGTTATCAACGAAACTAATATCTTGATGACTCCTTATATTTTTGATATAGCATGAATGAGACTGACTAGATATTAATGGAAATAAACATGTTTCGACAGCGTTCCATTATGTAGATAGCCTATATCTTGAGCCTTTCTTGTATTTACTTTGTTTTGACTTGAAAAACTGCAAATTATATTTATGCTAAACTTTTCACAAAAATAAACTTTTATATCAGTCGGTACTTATAAAAATATAAGTATGTTATGATCAAAGTATGTATACATATAATTTTCTTTCTGTGAAAAAGAAATCCATATACCATGTACTTTGATTTCAGATGGAAAGAGTGTGACATTTTTCTCTTTTTTTTCCCTCAAAAAGATGTCCACGTATCACGAAAATTTCAAACTAACAATATTATTTACTCTGCATTTTATTATTTCCTTTTGATTTTCCTTTTAGGGGGACAAAAGTATAGATGGTTAGGCAAGGGGAAAGATGATGTTATCTATTAGGAGAATAAGAAAAAGAATTTTTGTTGAGAATTACTTTAATCTGTTGCCAATACTAGCAAGTCTAATCCTGATATTTGCTTTAATTATGGAGATCAAAATGGTTTAATTAAAAGGAGTATCATATTCCATGTCTTTCCCCTAGATTTTCCAACTCTGCTTTTTGAAAAGTGAGAATTCATAAGATTGGAAACATGGTTCATCATGAAGATTGAAAAGTGAGAATTCATAAGATTAAGCATGGTTCATCATGAAGATTGGAAACAAAAGTTCATGAAACGGCTGAAGCAAAATATAGACTTACCCTTTGCTTCAAAAGTAATATACTTCTTCCTGTCCAAAATAGATATCTTTTTTTTATTACAAGATGACATGCATATCTAATTTGATGAGATTAAAGATATTAGTTAGCTTAGTTAATTTTCTGAGGGAAAATTAACAAAAAGGTTAATTTTGGGAAAAAATAACAAAAATTTGATATAAGTTCTATATTAAGGATAATATGATGTAGTAAGGAATCTCTCTCAATCTCAGCTACTTTGAGGTGGCTTCCACCACCATTTTAGCTCCCAAGTATTTTAATTTTCAAGACTTTTATCCAGAACACTTGATATTGTCAGCGCAAAAGTAAGCAATATTCATTATTTTATTAATAATTGATTTAAATAGTTTCTACTCTAATATAACGAATTCAACCATGATTAACTTCAAGCATCTTGAATCAAAATCAGCCACTCTTAGGATCGGACTGCTATATATTTATGACTATCATTTAGTTGACGTGCTAAATTAAGCGTGTTATTAAATAACCTTGAAAGTTGTATGCTTTTTATACTGTACTTGCTTTTGTTACCTTTTCATGTTGGAGAAGATCTAAGATTGCTAACTTGTTGGACAGAAACTTGATGAAGCATATGGACCTGCTTGGAATTCAGTAGTGGGAAAAGCCTTTGGTTCTTGCATTACACATTTATGTGGAAGTTTCATATTCTTCCGTGTGGAGATGATGGAGTTTCTGATCTTCAAGGATGGGAAGGACTTCAGTGAAAGCAGAGAAGAAGCCATTGAAGTGAAGCAGAATATCAAAACCTGATTGTTTAATCACTGAAGTTATTAAGCTATATCATACAAACATAGTAAAGTCATTAAGTCAATCATCTATAATTTACTTTCCATGGACAGATATATTCTTTTGAGGAAAATAGCATAAAAGGTAGCAGACAAGATTTTTAGCTACATTAATAGTGTGATGCAACTATTTTCTGTAGCTTTATAGAATATCTATCAACATTCCTTTGTCAACATATGTTCTAAGCACCAAACATATATAGAATATCAATCCATTACTACTGTCTAATTCTCTTAACAACATTGCATTGCCTGTACCAATCTTGACAAAACCCTGTTATTAAATGCCATGTAGAAATTGGACCTGTACATTTGCAGGCAAAAAAATGGTTCATAGATACACAATCTAAAAACTAAAGAAGTACTCTTTCTTTAAATTCTTGTATTCTTTTCAGCAGTAAGAAATAGACTCACCTCAGAAGACTGAAGAGCACCAAGGGAAGTGGGAGTACAAACCAATACATCAAGAAAGTATGCAACTCAAAGTGAACATTAGCTTTCACGATATATATGTATATGTGTATATATAAGTTGTAAATTGGTGTCCAGGAATGGATAATCTGCATCCTGAGGGCTAGATACAGTATTGTTCTAAACCTCAGGATGCAGATTACCTGATCCTGACCCAATACTCACTCTAAGAAAATTAAGCCAATGGAAGAAGAAAGAACAAGAAACAAATAATTTTATGAGTACATTTCACAACTACAATGCAGGGGATTTATAGTCGTTCTTAAAGTTACTGGTATATTTTTGAGATGTTAACTTGACATTAGGGGCTCAGGGAACATATTCTATTAGTTCTACCCTAAAAGGAAAAATTGTTTTTTCTATGATGAAGGATTGTCCACAACTTCATGTTCTTCTTTTAGCCAATCATGTTGTAAGGCATCACCTCTATAAATGTTATTTTATTGACTGCTTTTTTAAAAAGATGACTAGATGCTTAGATCTTCTTCATTCTGATGAAATATTGATTCCAGATTATCTGATATATCATGAATGGAAGTGTTTGAGTGTGACTGAAATTTACCACTCTGCAATGTAAGAATCCTAAGCTTTATTATAAACTCTTCTTGTGAAATTCTAAAGCTATATCTTCAGGAAAGATCCTCTTCTTGTAACCCAAAGTCTGCTTGTACTTCCTCTGACGGAATGTAACTTCTATCGCTAACTTAGTGTTGGTAACTGGTTACAAGCTTAGATAAAGGAAGAGGGGTATGTTATAGACCCTCTATTGGATTTATATTGATATGAACCAATTTATATTGAACCAATGGTTTCATTTATTATTCTCTCCGAGACTTAATATAAGAGCGTAAAATTTGAATAATTTTGGTTTAAAATATAAAAACTCAACTTTATGTAAAATCTCTCTCATTTAATGCATTTTCCTACTTTGCCTATAACTCTATTTCATACTCCTTCTGGTCCTAAATATAAGACCTAATTGACTTTTTCTAGAAAATCCTTAAAAAAGCAAAATAAGTTAGTTATAAATTGATTTATCTAATTTTTTCTCTTAAACTAGTTTATTTTACCTATAAACTAATGGATAATCTAAAAATATATCAAATATGACATCATTTAATAACCTATTTCGCAACATTAATCTCTCCAAAAAAAAGTCAATTAAGTCCTATATTTAGGACCGGAGGTAGTATTTATTAACGCCTATTTCTCTCTCTCAACAATAGAACAATAAATAAGGGTGAGATCAGAAAAAAAGAAATTAACTTCAAACACTCCATCAACTAACTTTCATATATTTCTTAAAAAACGTTTTTTTACAGTTGAACTCTTATATTACGGTCAGATGGAGTAGTTTATAGAACAAAATAAGGTTATACAATCTAGATAGTCTATTCCATTTAGTGAGATAAGAATTGTTATTGGCAAATAAAGATTCTCCCACTCAAACCAAAATTTAAATTAAAAAACATGAGATAATGTTTTTGCATATGGATCCCAAATAAGATCACTTATATTCTTCTTATATATGAACATGGGACTAATAACGCTGCTATGAAAGAATTTGAATGTCATTGTTTTATTAATGTTACAAATTTAATTAAATCAAAACCCATTTTAATGAATTCTACACTTCAGGAGGATTAGATGTATACTCGATTTCTAACAAAAACCAAATATACACTCTTCAGCGTTCAAATTAAATCACAGATGTCTATTATGAAAATGAAAGTAATAGTTTGATTTTAAGAGCATGTCCTGACTGTACCTGAGGACCATGAGAAAGTTATTCTTGAAGTGGATTGATTCCCAGTTTGTAAGTGAATATCATGAGATGATGCTTAAGCAAACATCTAAAAAACAAAATGGTTGGCCTGTTGCAGTAGAGGACCATATCTAAACAAAGTAAAGAAAATGCGTGGCCTCCAATATCCACCCTTTTATTGGAGCCTCGTTGAACGTACCATATACATCTATACACGGTCCCCCGTGCTATCACGATATCTTTTTAATTTTTAACAATATTTTCTCAAATTAGTAATATGAATGCTCCTCAACCCTAAACAAGCTAGGAAATATAGGTGGTTACTAGTTGAAGTGTCACTATTAATATCAAGTAATTTTAACTAATTTAATTAACATTTATAATCTAATTAAATTCAAAAATTAGATCTTATATAAGACAAAAGAGTATATAATTTCAAAGTGAAATATCGTTTTTCACTTTGTGTCTTTGTTCTTTCATAATGTCTTTTCTAATAAAAATATATATTTTACACATTACCCGTAATTTTCCAATATTAATAGACCTAGCTAGTTACTAGCTAGTTTTCCCAAATTATTTTTGGGATCCACAACATTATGATCTAATTTTGTTTGATAAAAATATTATTATTTTAGTCTCTCATTTTTACATTAAATTTTATTTTATTTCTTTATATTTGGATAATACATTTTTAATCATTTCTTTTAACATCATTAATTTCACTTAATGGGAAATAATGAATCAACAATTTAAATGATGAATTAATGTCTAAATGTAGATAAATATGGTTAAATTAAAATTAGAAATTTTATTTGAATTTACTTATAAAATCAGCCTTGTTTATTTGAAACTTTATTTAAAGATAACGATGAAAGGTGGTATTTATCATTCAACAGTATTATGACAAGTCCCAGAAAAGTGAGCGGTGGACCTGGGGTCCTACTCCTAATGAATAATTATGATCACAATCATGTTACGCTATCTTAGATCACATGAAATGACGTGAATCCAAATCAATTAATTCCTATAATGATTCCATCTCCCACAGAAAAGGGAATAAACGCTTACCCCCGCACTATTGATAATGTTACTTTAGATTAACTTCATTTGAATGTAGACATTGAAAATAATTTATAAATCAAACAAGTTAAGTATACAATGCAAAACTACTTTCCACTATGTGTTTTAAATTTTAATTAAATATGAATTACTCTATTCAGTCATAAGTATGAGATCCTTTAATGTTTTTTAATTTGAAAAATTAATGAAGCAAAGTTAATCACTTTAAATTGTTAATAGTTATTTTTTATTTAAAACTAATTTATTCTACTAATAAACTAACTTATGATCTAATTACATGTGACATATATTATAATTTAGTAATTTAATTTGCTTCATTAACTTCTAAAAAAAATCCAAATAATGGATATTATAATTAAATATGAAGGGAGTAAAATGTTTGTGTATCATTAACTAACAGGATCCTCTTCAAAATGATAACCCATCGTCTTTCACATTTTTCCTTTGGATACATTAACGGAGGTGCATCATTCTTCCATGTGCCCACTTGAGTTTTGCATTGTGACAAACTGCTCAAGAAGGAGCCTCAGTTTAGGCCATAGGCTTAATTGAAAGGGAAGATAGATATGGAGAATATGATTTTATAATATTGTAAATTGGATTTACCACCTCCAATTTGAATTCATCACTAATAATATTAGATTCTACTGTATGATTATTAATAAATTTTATTTAATAGTGGGGGTAGAGTCAGGGGCCCAGGGCCATCGGATAGCGCCACAAATTTTTAAAAGGATTATACTACCTCCTATCCTAAATATAGGACCTAGATGACTTTTTTTTGGAGAGGTTAAGGTTGCAAAATAGTCTATCAAATCATGACATATTTGATATATTTTTAGATTATCCATTAGTTTATAAGTAAAATAAACTAGTTTAAGGGAAAAATTAGGTAAATCAATTTATAATTAACTTATTTTGCTTTTTTTAGGATTTTTCAAAAAATCAATTAGGTCTTATATTTAGGACTGGAGGGAGTATTTGTTTTTCAGATATTGAATATAATCCGTTCTTTTTGCCAACTTTTTTGTTTTTGTTCTTGAGAACTCTCCCATATTTATGCAATATTTTTTATATGTGAGTCTCTTGAACTCCTTTCCTGATATATGATACTAGGAGACATTAGTTATGAAAATCTTTTAGGCAAAGATTCTCTTTAAGACACTTCATTGCTAGAAGCTTTATAAATGGTGGTGTCAGGTGTGTACTCACTAGATTCTAGAGACAACGTTTGGGCTTCAATTTGCTACATCAATTGTTATGTCTGTAATTCTGTATACATGTTCAGGATGTATACAGACAACATATAGGCTAATAGGAGTCAGTGTGAGCACGTACCGAAATATGAAGGTCCATGAAATCGTTGTAACTTATAAAAACAAGCCCAACGTTAACAAAATCATGCACAAAGTCCATCTATAGCCCAGATTGAGTGAATTACTTAAAATACCATGTGATAAGCATGTACCTGGAAGAAAAAAGAAGGGAAAATTAATTTGAGGTACCCCACAAAAGAGTTAATACTAGAAAAGTCCCAAAAGTTGAAAATATTAATGTAGGGTCCCAAGGGACCCCACATTAATATATTTGAAAAGTGAAAAGACAATTTTGCCCTTAGGGTGTGGGTGGGGGCGTGTAGGGAGGAGGAGGGGGGTGGGGGGCGGGTGAGGGAGGAGGAGGAGGGTGGGGGTGGGGGGCGTTGAGGGAGGAGGGTGGGGGTGGGGGCCGGTGAGGGAGGAGGAGGGGGGTGGGGGTGGGGTAATTTATTAAGGTTAGGAGCAAAACTGTCTTTTCACTTTTCAAATATATTAATGTGAGGTCCCTTGGGACCCTACATTAATATTTTCAACTTTTGGGACTTTTCTAGTATTAACGCCTTTGTGGGGAACCTCAAATTAATTTTCCCAAAAAAGAATGACGTTACGCATTTAATAGGATTTAATATATCAATATCGATCTCATTCAATAGATTAAGTATATATGTATTATTTAACTTGTCATTTTAAGAGAGCGCCAAGAAAATCTTTTCTCTTTTTTGTATGACGTAAAGATATATATACTCTTTACAGCTCGTATATGACAATGTAGTAATGATGGATAGCTATGCGAGAGGTTTAAATTTGGGAATAAATCATTGCAGTTCCACGTGGAACTTCTAGCCCAGCTAGCACTCTTCTTATTCCTGCTTTAGCACATAAAAGGTGAATCTGAAATGAAAGAAAAGGAAATGGTTTAGGTGACCCTTCTTTCATAAGTATAGATTGATCATCATATATATGTCTTGAAAGTTTTTAGGCTTAATTTCTTCCTAATTCTAAAGATGGGCTCAATTTCACCCTTTTTGGACGGATTGTTACCGTATACCATTAAAAGATGACGTGACAAATGAGTTGAAATATGGTGTATTTGTGGGGTTAAGGGTCACATTTGCCCTGAAAGTATGTGAGGAGGATCATATTTTTCCCAAAAGTTTTTTAGGCTAAATTATGCCCTGGAAGTGTTTAGAATCATATCAAGTGAGAAAGTTATTGGTATATATGCAATGTGCACTGATTTCATACCAAATTGGGGAGTGAAATGCACTAATTTTCTAATGTACCAAACCTCATGAACTCATGAGTCTAGTACCTAATTTTTAGAACTTCATCCAATTAGGACAATAATATGTTTACCTTCACATTAATGCAATCAATATGTTTACGTTAACATTAATGCCCTAATTGGACAATAATATGATTAGGTGCTGGTTGCAATTGGACAATAATAACATAGGGTGCTGAATGCATTAGAAAAGTAACATCAAAATGTTTAAAGAACTATAAATAAAATTAGGATGTCAAATACAACAACAACAAAGCATTGTCCAATTAGGTGAGATCGAGTACATAGATCATACGACGTCATAGTGTTCGATCAATTGTCATGTTTGGCGATAAATTATTGATCAAATTAAAAGATCTCATTGAATATTGTCGTTAAGAGTTCTCTTCAGTCTACCTCTCCCTCTCTTGTGAGGACTTTAAACCAACTATTCTTAATTCATCTAATTATCTTCTTTGAACATGCTCAACCCACCTCAAGTGACTTTCTACCATTTTTTCCGCAATTGATGTTGCCTCAAACTCTTTCTCGAATATGATCATTGTAGATCATATCTTTTATGGTATGACCACACATTCTCATCTTTGTCACCTTCATCTCATGTTGACGTTGTCTTTTAAGACCCTAACATTCACTACCATATAACATCGTTTGTCTAATGGTTGTCCGGTAAAATTTTCCTTTGATCTTATCTGTGACCTTACAATCACATAGAACCCTACTAGCTTTTCTCCATTTAAATCAATCAATCTGAATTATATTATTAAGATATAATAGGATCTCATATACAAGTAGAAAATATTGTCATGAATTTAATAACACATAATTGATGACTCTTAGCGTGGTGCTAAAAATTTGCGTTGATTGCCCGAGACGATCGTGGTTGGTACAAAATTGTGGTCCTCGGTCTCTAAACCACTACTTGGCATGCCAATGCATGTACCTCCTACCATATACCCTTTCAATGTCAGTAAGAATATCATTCTAACATATGGTCCTCAAGTTAATTTAGAAGGTCCCATTTTGTAGTAAAATAGACTAGGTTCTTGTTGCTGCACCAGAGAATTACTCGTAGCAATCCAGAAAGTATTCTTCCCATGAATCTTTGTTATTGAAGTGTATTCGTGAAGCTAAAGTGATCTTTTGAACGGTATACCAACAATCTCATGTGAAGAACAGAATGTTCTAGCTAGGAAGATACAAAGAAAAGGAAGATAATTATGTCCCTGCTATGATATTCGTTTCCACCTCACAGTTATTATTCAAGGTTAAGCTGCCAAATGAAATTTTGCTTCCATTTTCACAACAACTTATCTTGTTTTAACTAAATAGTGTCAAAATATCTTGCAAAAACAAATTTTAGTGTCTGTTTAGTTTCATGTTGGTTTTGGGTTCGTGTGTCAATATAAGAGTAACAGTGATTTGAAAGCGACAAAATCATGTTAGTAATTGAAACCAAACACACGTACATACACAAGAAGACTATGAAAAATGCTTCAAGAGGAAGGAAAACATGCTTGAACAATGAGAATGTACGTCATTAGTTAGTTTAAATGTTTGAGTAATCAATTTCCTTATAAATATATTTTATGTAAGAAAATCCACTTGCAGCAAAAGAGAAACGAGGACCACACCAATATTAGATCAAAGAATATAAGTGCCTCTATAAATTTCCACCATTTATGCACAAAGGAACTCATCATCAACCCAAACTGTCAACAATAATAACCATTCTTCTGAATAAACTATCAGTTCATTTGTCACCTATTCTTCTTTCCATTTGCTATGAGTGCTTCCTTGCGAAGAGCCAGTGTGTTGGGTGAGGATAGGATAATCTGCATCCTGAGGTCTAGAACAATATTTTACTCAGTTTGTATCTGGACCTTAAGATGCAGATTAACTTTTCCTTGCGCCAATTTAATCAACATCCATATTATCATAAGGCGGCTCTCTTTTTTACTTAACACTAACATATTTGTGCCCTTGTCTATATTGCATTATCTATTGCCGTTGTTATTGTGATCTTCTCAGTTATTTACTAGCAGCTAGCCTTAATTATTTTGAAGGCTACCTTTGAATCCGAAAGAGTATAGCAAGAGGTGGGGTGAGAAAGATAATATTCGTCGCAACATTAAAATGAGATATAAGTGTAGTTAACACTGTATCTTCAGTTCCAAATATCTTTGATTAATCCTTGGATCTGTGTGCTTTTTACATTCTTATTCGGGATTTCTAATAGAAGAAAGATACAATGTCGATCGGTCAATTAATGATTCATTGGATGTTTATGCCCTTGAAAGGAAATTAGCATGACAATAAGATTAATGGCCCTTAATTAAAAATCAATTATCTTTAGTTGATTTTTATGGCTCCTTGATCCTTGTTTATTGCACATTTTCACTTGTAGGGTTGCTCGAGAAACAAGTATGGTGGAGTGCGGATGGGAATGAGCAAAACAATGAGACAAGAAGCTCTAAATTTTTTTAAAAAAAAGGACAAAAAATGAAGTTTTTGTACAAATTAAAAAATTACAAAAAAAGGATTCACCAGTTGCGTGCACGTACTACTTGTGAACTCATGCATCCAATTCACTCTTTTACAACTGTACAAAATAATTGTGTCAACTCTCATTTACCATGTGGTATCAACTAAATATATCATACGATGTCGTTATGCTCTCATGTTAATTTATTTGATTTGATGATATTCAATGGCTTTATATATAAACAACATAAAGGAAATATTCTTAGTGTGATAAATCATTAATGTTGACAGATTAAAGGTCAATTACTCCTACTGGAAAATATATTTAAATCAAATTGTTGTCACTTTATACATGGTGAATTATATACCAAAAACATCTATTTGCTAGTATAGGCATAATTCATAGTCCAAGTTGACAAACTTGTATGCCACATTTTTTTTAAAAAAAATAACGAGTTTGATAGCCTTCTACACATATAATATACTGTGATTTCCGTTGGCAAACAATACAAATTTATGATAGGCGATGATCTAATGGTGTGATCTGATGGCGTGATCTGATAGTGTGATCTGATGGTGTGATCTGAAGGCGTGATCTGATGGTGTGATCTGAAGGCGTGATCTGATAGTGTGATCTGAAGGCGTGATCTGATGGGGTGATCTGATGGTGTGATCTGAAGGCGTGATCTGATAGTGTGATATGAAGGCGTGATTTGTCCTGCAATCACAATCGTCGGCACTGCACAATCAAAGTAACTTAGTAATGTGAAGAATTGAGTCGCGTCGCAAGGACACTGTCCTTTAGAGGTATTCCGCGACCACCGGCAAGCTTAGGAAGCGGAATCCGGCGATTGCCCCCCTGCGCGCGTGGTAAATACGGAGTCGGCACATTTTTACTTATCCGGGTTTTGCAAAAATTACAAATAAATAAATATTTAAATGGCTTACCAGGATAGGAAGCGGCTCTCCCCAAGATTAAACAGACTCATCCTGCAAATGCAAGGAGCTACAGAACAGTAGAAGAAAAATAGTAAACAGCGGAGGTATTTTTAGAGGAGGAAGAGAAAGCTCAAATACTAGAGACGCGCATAATTTTAAAATACAAGGGTAATCAAAAACTACAGACCCAAAATACAAGGTATCCTGGTAAGCCATTTAAATATTTATTTATTTGTAATTTTTGCAAAACCCGGATAAGTAAAAATGTGCCGACTCCGTATTTACCACGCGCGCAGGGGGGGCAATCGCCGGATTTCCACTATGTTTGCCTCAACGGTGACCCAACTTGTGCGCGCTCCCATTCCTCCTTTGGCCCTTTAACTTGAGTTAGAATACAAATGTCTTATATACACTTGTAAGTTCTCACACCCAAGCAATGTGAGATTTCTCTTTTTGACACACCCATATGTTTTCATTGGAAACTCTCACCATCTCCAACAATTTCAAGTAGCAACGATTTAATTGATCTGTTGTTGTGACGGTAGAAGCTAAGTAGGTACCATTACAGAGTTAATCTATTATTATTATTAGGAGATTGTTGTGTGATCTTTTGTTTCTATCATCTTGAGAATAACTCCAAGTTTTCATACAATAAATTCAAAACATTAATCATTTACAATTATCATATAATAGATGCAAGAATAGCCCATATAAACATATATTATACGTTTTGCAGGGGATGCCACAAAAATAAGAATATAAACGTGAGCAGCCTCTCAAGGCTACAGTTAGTGATCAATATTTTTTTGGCCGAAAAAAATAACGCAAACAGATTATAGATAGACATAAAAATTATAGAAAATGCATCATTAAACATTGACCCTTAACCTTGTCTGCCTTTTGGCTATTGGTGTGTGTATCCTTTAGATTTTTGCTATTAAAAAAGTTGACTCGTTTCGATCGGAATTTTTCTCGACTGAGGCCTTAATCGGATTCTCGGTTAATGTAACTCATTTATTTTCTATCGGATCCAAAGTTGAAAAGGAGTGAATCGGTGACACAATTTAGGGACGGGATTTCATATTAACTCTCTTACTGACTTATTAATTCACATTGTCCATACCCACGCGTCTTGAATACACACTACTCTCATGAGACAATTGAAGATTCCATTACTTGTCCCGTTAGATACATAAAAATTAGAGGAAGCGAATTACCCTCATATCAGAGATCTCGCTCCTAACAAAAAGATAAAAGAAGTGTAAAAATGGTTAGAGAACAAGAATGAATAGAACTTAAAGCTCAATATTCGGCCGCCTCCGTGGCTTTTTGGAACCTGAAATTCCTGTTCCATCACTATCCGATCCTCGTCCCATTCCAGATCGATGCGGAACAAATCGGAACGAGACAAAATTCATCTTCAGAACGGGACACGCGAGACATAGTTATCCTGATCCCGTCCTGTCATGAATATAAATGTTTGTATTTTATATATTTTTCTTAAAAAAATACATGTATCATTTGTATCATGCATGCATGAGAATATGTGACATTTTTTATGAAAAAATAAGATCATAATAAATTTTAGTTTATTAAATTGTATAAGATACCGTAGAAGCAACATTAAAAAATTATACAAATAAAAATGTTATATTTTTTTAGAAGTAGATATCTTTAATAAAATATTTAAGACAATTTTCATAATTTTCCCGTCTCATCCCAATCCCATCCCAATCCCGTTCCCGATTGGTTCAAGATGGGACACGAGATGGAAGCCTATCTCAAGCATTTTTTAAAACAGAACATGAGTGTCTCGATCCAGTCCATATACACCCTAGTAATAGATATTTTTTTGAAACAATCTCGGATCTGTATCATGGAACATAGGGACAACCTGCTCTTGACAGAATGAATACACAGAGATAACAAATATAAAATAATAAATTAAATAAAAGAATAATCATAAACAAGATTAATATATAAGTGATGAATGATGTGGTGTATTGGTGATGGAGCAAGAAGAGGTGTCTGCATCGTGAGATCTAATCAAACGCAATATTATTTTTAGTTTAGAAGATCCGACGATGCAGTTCACTTCAACCTCACCAAAATCTCTCATGGGCCATATATGTAGGTATTCGGTATTCAATAAGAGGAATAGGAAGGAGCTTTATATGAATGAATGGACTTGTGGATGTAAGTATTGATGCAAGGAAGAGACAATCTGCATCGTGAGGGCTAATTACAGTATGTATAATTACTGTTTTAGCCGCTCTCAAGATGCAGATTGCCCCATCCTCACACAATGAATCTTCTCCATTATCTCTTCGAATCCCATCAGAAGAGAAAGAAACACAGAAAGAGAATATAAACCATGAATCTCAAATATTACTATTAGATCGGTGCTTCTTCAGAGATGAAAGTGGGCTATTTATATGGGAACTAATGCAATAAGGGAAAAACACGTAATGCAATGCTACCTTGTACACGTAAGCCCTATTATATTCCACGTGTCCCAAATACTAAATAATCTTCCAAAACTATAGCCGGGTCTGTTTGGTCTGAAGGGTTTTGAAGGGAGAGAAAAAAAAAATTGTAAGATGAATTTTTACATATTGAAAAAGTGAGGTTGCAATATTTTGATAAAGACGACGACAACAACAACAACAATAAAGTTTTATCTCATTATGTGGGGCCGGCTACATGAATCATAGGACACCATTGCGCTCTATTATTCACCAACTCATTAGGTATATTATTATTGAGTATGTGCCTTGGTTTCCCTCTACCTCTTTTAATTGGACTCCAGTTGTTTCATCAACCCTACTCATTGGCGCATTTATTGTCCTTCTTTGAACATAACCAAACCAATTCAAACGATTTTCCACCAATTTCTCGGTAATGGGAGCCACTCCAACCCGTTCACCTACATGAACTCCAAATTTTGAGAAAGACAAGATGCAAATATATTTAATTATATAAATTTAGAATTTTGTCACCCTACATCTCAAATTTTTATAAATTCAAAACACAAAAAATTCTGTACCAAACAGAACACTACTCCATTAACTCCATACAATGTTTCAATTCATACGTATGATTCAACTACAAAGAATATCGTTACGTTCAATCGTTTGTTCTTTATAGCCATTATTGAAGAAATGCGCACATTGAACTGTAAATCATGACAATCGTTCAGGCCGATTTATTGAAGTTAAATTTTTTATCATAGTTGAAATAATTTGATTAGATAATGAATGTTAGTTAAATTCGATAATATGTATTAGTTTCCCCCAAAAACACCATTTTCCATATTTCGATCTCTTTTTACGCAATCATCTTCCTTAATTCTTTTAGTGAGAATTAATATGGGTAATTTTAGAGAAAAATGATTCAATAAAATAAGACCAAGATAAACTCCATATATCACGCATTAAATATTGGAGAGAGCAATATATAAGGTTAAATTTTGAAAATGATATGGATATCACAAAAAAGCATGATACAATGATGTTACGTAAAAAAATAAATCTGTGAATGAAGGTAAAGGCGAAAGTGAAAGGTAGCTTATATAAAAATAATTGATACAATGTTTCAATTAACAGAGGTCCATTGAAATTCATCTTTGCTCTGAGGCACGCTACACTATCCCCTCCAGTTCAATCGATCCTTTCCGATAGAAATTCAAATTCAGTTGAAAACATTTATTCCTAACCATTTGCTAAAATTATCATCAGTACCTGCACCCACAAAATGACTGAATTACAGCTTAAACATCAGGATGTTGTGCAAATTATATATGCATGCTTTTTAAGTGTTTTCTTTAAACAGTTAATAGCTTGGGTGAGAACTGTGTAGAAATGGGAATGAAGGTAAAGGCGAATGTGAATGTAGAAGTAGGAGGTAATATTTTGAGGGAGAGGGACATTTAATTCTTTGTGCAACATTTAATAATCTTTATTTAGTCTCTGATACCTTCATTGTCTTTTTAGGAATTTTAGTACCTTCATTATTCTTTTGGATATTTGGAGTATTTTATTTATCATTTTCACTAACATAAATTCTTTTCTATTTTTCTAAGATTTTATACTAGTCTGTTATATGTATCACTTTTCCTAAGCTAAAATATTCTTTTTTAATTTTCAAACTAAGACATTTTTTATCAAATCTCTGAATCAAGCATCAAGTTATTATCCTATCAAAATGTCAAATAAATCCTTTTGATTTTGCATAAATGACTCCCAAAAATATACTAAAATGTATATCAATCAAATTTATATAAAAAAGGAAGTCATCAGCGCTTGATTTCTTGTTATGGGTTAGCATCAATTGGGTGGCTTAGGCCTTCCTCATCTTTGTTCGCTAGCATATGGGCTTTTAGCATGATCCATTCTATGGCTCTAGTCCTTTTATGTCATACGTATTCTACATTTATTTTTCATTTGTGTTATATGCTAGTCCTCTGTCACCCTTCGATTGATACGATCATGTGTAATCGGGGCCTTGTATTATAATTTGTTTTATCTTTATTTATTAGAGTTTTTTCAGTTCAAAAAAATTTATTAGAGTTTTCAGGTCACAAAAAACAGAAACTGAGGATATTAGATCGATCTAGATAGGATATCTTGATAAAAAAAAAAGATCTAGATAGGATATTGCTGTGAATTAGAAATCCAGAGTTAACATCTGATTCTAATGTTACAACGCAATTGTTGCTTTCGGTATCTCATTAGTATGAGGTGAATATGTTATCAAAAGTGCTAATGATCCCAAAATCAATTAATCAGTTAAAATGAGGACCACCTACCTCTTTCTTAATGTGTGGCGAGAAGTTAATTAGCTATGTAAAACAAATATATTGCTAATTAAGTTTTTCCAATTACATCATATAAATTCATTCCACCTTAACTTGAATAATTACAAATTAAACTTTCCGTATGCAGTGGCAAACTGGCAATAATTTGACTGTCAACATACACACACTAAAATGTGAATCCAACAAAGGAGCATTGATGATTTGTTACCATGATTTAAGTAACCATCATCATATACAACGTCTAATAAGGAATTTTATCCCAAATTTCTTAATATGTTAACTAAATAAATTTCTTATTATATTTTTCCACTTTCAAAATATAAATCCATTCCTTTTTAACTTGTATAATTAAAAATTAAAATTTCCATATGCAGTGGCAATAATTTGACTGTCAAAATCCGCACACTAAAATGTGAATCGAACAAAGGAGACATATTAATTTGTTACCATGATTAAAGTACCATAATCATATACAACGTCTAATAAGGAATTTTATTGCGAATCAATTTTTTCCTTTTTGGTTTGGATCTATCATCAGTTTTCATTGAGGGAGTTGAACAAACCCCAAAAACCGAATTAAGTGGCATGGTGGAGGAGAAACATTCCAATATCAAGAGGCTTTGTGATGAGGACTTTGATTAGAGCTCTCAAAACGGGCCGGCCCGGCCTTAAGGGCCAAGCCCTTAAGGGTCAGGGCTAAACGGGCCAAGCCCATCAGGGTTTTTTTCCAAAAAAACCTCTGTTTTCTAAAGCCCGGCCCTCAGGGCTTCGGCCCATATAAAAAATTTAAAATTTCAACCACATACTACACAAATTTTAACTTTTAATACGCAAGTATACTACATAAAACTCAAGTATTAATATAAATAAACCAAAACATTAATAAGGAAACAAAAAAACATTCAAATACGAATAATCCACAAGACACAATTACAACTCATAAAAAAAAATCACAATAAATATCATTCGACAACATTTGATTGTGCTTGGCTATGAGTTGCCTCCTCATCTTCTCCACGAACAAAAATATCAAGTTTTTTCATTTCTTCTTTACACCATAAACATTATCATCTTCATCATTTGCAAAAAAAAAGTAGCTAATAATAAATTGTCTTTCAAGCATATTTGAATCTATTAGCAAATAATTAATTGTCCTTCAAACATATTTGATAAAATACTCACAATCATATTTAAATTCATGCAATTAATTTCTTGTGCAAATAAAAACCTGAACATTAATTAGATGGATGCAACTTGACACATTTGGCCCATTACACTATTACAAACTTACATTGAGACTAAGGACTTTGAGAGTGAACACCTCTATTTTTTATTTTTTTTTAGTTTAGGAAAAAGGGTCGGGCCTAACAGGGTCGGCCCTCAGCCCGGCCCTCAAAAGCCCTAGCCCTTAAGGGCCGGCCCTTCAGGGCCCACATCCCTATTTTTCCCTCTAAATCCCAAGCCCGGCCCTACAGGGCTTAAGCAAAAATGGGCCAGCCCTACGGGCTCGGCCCATATTAACGGCTCTAACTTTGATTCTTCAAAGCTCGAAAACTAATTAACCTTCCGCTCGTTTTCCCGTTACAAACACAAAGATTAGAGAGAAAAGCAAAATTCTCAAAATCCAAAACATCAACCACCTAACAAATGGATCGAAGATCTGCAAGAAAGAAAGAAACAAACTTAAGAGTACTCTAGGCTCATTTCATGGGCAGTGGTATGCGGACCACTAGATCTGTATTTGTGAATCACTTACGCTTGATAGATGAAGGACATGGAGACTACAAGAGTATAACATCCGATCATTAATCAAAGCAATTAAATCCACATAACTAAAATAATTAATACAATATCAAACGATGATGCAATACATATATACATGAACATGAAGGAGAATTGGTATGAATTAATGATGATGATGTAGGTAGTGATCAATGTAAGGAGGAGATAATCTGCACGCTGAGGTTTAGACACAAATTCAATTCAGCATATTAGAATGTTGTTCTTAACCTCAGGATGCAGATTATCTCATCCTTACCCAATCTTCTTATCCAATTCTTCTCGGAAGAGAAGATTCACGAAACACAAACATGAAACAAGCTTATTAGATCAGTGTGCCCTTAAGAGATGTGAAGAGGGGGTATTTATAAGGATTCCTTCATATGGATATGTATTACAAAACAATGCGGGCATGACACACAATGCACAGTCAGCCTACACGTGTAATGAAACCCCCAATCCCTCATTCTGATATGTATTACAAAATAATGCGGGCACGACACGCAATGCGCAGCCAGCCTACACGTGTAATGAAACCCTCAAATCCCTCATTCTGATATGTATTACAAAACAATGTGGGTAAGACACGCAATGCGCTACCAGCCTACACGTGTAACACAATCTCTCATTCCAAGTAAATTACTATATATCAATTTAATTTTCTTAAAAAAATAACAATAGTTAAGTGACTAAAAGTTAAAAGAGAAAAAACCAAACTTATACTAACCAATTTTAAGTGCAAAAATACCTATGAACTTGAGAAAATATAGGAAAAACTTTTTGAGGGGATACCCACCATTTTCCTCTTTAATTAATAAAACCTTGCTGCGATTGATAAACGCGGCAAAGTTTTATTAAAAAAACAATTTTAAAACAAATAAGTAAAACATTGCCACGTTAAATAACAACAATGAATTTCAGAAAACTGAGAAATTTTTCCTTTTAATAAAAAGCTTAAAACAGGGCCGAATAGTATATATAATATGTTTTAATATTTGATTTTTTCAAAAAAAAAAAAAACTCATAGCAACATTTATGTAACCGTTGCCATGTTATTATAATATATTATAGGAAAATAATTAAAAAGTCAGCAGCGCTACATAAAGGCGGCTAAGCTACCTTTTCATACTTTAAAAAATAAAAAAATTTATAGTGCTTCAAAAAGTGTCGCTAAGCTACATTTTTATTTAAAAAATAAAAAATTTAGTAGCGCTTCATAAAGCAATGCTAAAATTCCTTTTTATATTTAAAAAAATCAAAGAGTTAGTAGCTTAATAAAATGCTGTTAATCTACCGTTTATATTTTTCTAAAAAAATAAAATTTTAGCAATGGTTTATGAAGTATTGCTAGGCTTTCTTTTTTATTTTTTAAAAACCAAAAACTTAGAAGTGCTTCATAAAGCACTGTAAGCTACCTTTTATATTTTTTTAAAAAAAAGTCAAAAACATAGTAGCGCTTCTAATCTACTGTTTTTATTTTTGAAAATATTAAAAACTTAGGATCGCTTCTTGATGCGCTGCTAAGCTACCTTTTAAAAAAAATAAATTAATGATCATAGCTGCGTTTTATCAAAATAAATTATATATTCATCCACAATTTTAAGCGCGACCATGTTTTTAACTGTCTCTTCTTCTCTCTCCATACTCTATTCTCTTCTTCTATCTTCCTTTCTTCCTTTCTCTTTTTTTAGTAGTGAAGGTTTTCTTTTCTGTTCTTGTTTTGCAAGTTTTATCAAGTTTTCGACATTTCATAACAATTTCTTATTTTTCTAGTTTTTCTATTTGAGCTTTCTGCTTTATATTTTCATTTATTATTATTAATTCATCTGACATTATGTTTTTTTGTTCAAAAAGTTTGACATTATTTTTCTTAAAATTTATGTCTCGATAAATTTGTTCCATCCATTTTTAACAGTAATGCAATAACTTTCATCATTGTCATAAGATGTTATAAGTCGTTAATGCATTTAATTAAGACAAGGTCATGTTAAGACAACACTATTGCAATAAATTAATGTGCAAATAACATTTGACGACCAACTGAGAAAATTCATGGAGCAATATATGGGGAAAAAATTTTGCCAACTGTCACAGTAGTTACATCGAAACCTGAACAAAGTTAATTATGAGTAATGGCTTGGTTCCAGCATCTAATAGATCAGAGTTATGAATTGAAAAGAAGTAAGGCTCGAGCTCATGCTCAAGTCGTGAAATGGTAGGTCCGATGTAGATTGATTCTTCCACAGGAACTTCTTTATGGAAGTGCCATGGTAACAATTGACCCATCCACAACAACAATGAACGAGCCTCGCCTTGTTCTTGTAGAGAAAGATACTTCAACCCCGACATTATTGATGGGAACTGAGAATAGGTGTCCTTATTAGGAATTCCTATGTTGGTGTATTGTTGACATCTTGAATCAATCCGTCTTTACTCAATTGTAGCATGTCTTCTTCTTCTGATGACAGAATCTCATCCTTGATTTTTTGCAATGGATTAGCATAAACAGTGGCTTTGACCTTCCTCATCTTCGTTCGGTGGCATATATGGACCTTTAGCCATAATCCATTCTATGGATCTAGTTCTTTTATGTTATATGTATCCTAATTTTATTTTCATTTATGATATATGCAGTCCTCTCAGTCACCCTCCTTTTGATGCAATCATGATGTAATGGGAGGCCTCGTATTAAAATTCGTTTTATCTTCTTTTTATAGGTATTTTTGGTCATAAAAGATAGAAACTGAAGGTATTAGCACTAGGATGATGTGAGGTCCAGTATGACCATTTGATTGTAATGATATGACGCAAATGTAGTCTTCGATATTTCATTAGTATGAGGTGATTAGATTATCCAAATTGCTAAGGATCCCAAAATAACGTTATCAGGAAAAACGTGGACCACCTACCCCTTTCTTAACGAGTTACTTGTTAATGAGAAGTTAATATGTTAAACAAATAAATGGCTTATTATTTTTTTCCACTCACAACATATGATTAAATCCATTCCTCTTTAAGTTGTTTTATTAAAAATTAAAATTTCCATATGCAGTGGCAAGAATTTGACTGTCAACATCCGCACACCAAAATGTGAATCCAACAAAGGAGACATATTAATTTCTTACCATGATTAAAATACCATCATCATATATATAATCGTATAATAAGTAATAAGGGATTTTATGGCAATTTGTTTTCCTTATTAGTGACATCTTTCTTCAGTTTTTATTGAGGGAGTTAAACAAATCCCAAAAACCGCTTTAATTGGCGTGGTGGAGGAGAAACATTCCAAGATCAAAAGGCTTGTGACCACTTTGATTCCTCAAGGCTCAAAACTAACCTTTCACTTGTTCCCTTTACAAACAATAATTAGAGGGAAAAGAAAAATCCTCAAATCCCTACATCACCCTCCTAAATGGATCAAAGATCTGCAAGAAAGAAAGAAACTTAAGAACTTGAGGCTCATTTCATGGGCAGCGGCTGTGGACCACTAGATCTGGATCTGGGACTTGTGAATGACCTGCTCTTGATAGATGAAGTACATGTAGATGACAAGAGTATCACATTCGATCATTAATCAAAACAATAAGATCCATCATAACTAAATCAATACAATATTAAACGATGATGCAATACATTCATGAACATGAAGGAGAATTGGTATGAATTAATGATGAGGATGTAGGTAGTGATCAATGTAAGGAGGAGATAATCTGCATGCTGAGGTTTAGACACAAATTTAATTCAGAAAATTAGAATATTATGCTAAATCTCAGGATGCAGATTATCCCATCCTCACCCAATCTTACAATCCAATTCCTCCCAAAAGAGAAGATTCACACAACACAAACATGAAACAAGTTTATTAGATCGGCGTGCCCTAAAGAGATGAGAAGAGAGGGTATTTATAAGGGTTCCTTCATATGGATATGTATTATAAAACAATGCGGGCACGACACGCAATGCACAGTCAGCCTACACGTGTAATGAAATCCCCAAATCCCTCATTCCATGTATATGTGATATGTATTACAAAACAATGTGGGCACGACACGCAATGCGCAACCAGCCTACACTTGTAGTGCAATCCCTTATTCCAAGTGAACTGTTTTATATCAATATTTTTTCTTAAAAAAATAATGACAATATTTAAGTGATTAAAAGTTAAGAGGGAAAGAACAAACTTATTCTAACCTTTTTAACTGCAAAAATACCTATGAACTTGAGAAATTAGATGAAAAACTTCTTGCAGGGGCACCCACCGTTTTCCTCTTTTACAAAAAGCAACAGAATTTAGATGGTTTTACATTGTTACAAGTTCATAAGCAAATTTTAGTCTTATTCTTTACCCATTAAATCAAATATAAAAAATAAAGATGACAGCAGTTTAACATTTTAATTTTTACACAAGGATTCGTCGTATTAGTGTAATATAAGATTTTATTATAGTTTTGATTTTGATTGGGCCTTGGATTCAAATGAGGTTGCGCGGTATGTGAAATGTATGCTTCTTTCGTTTCAAGTCAATTGATATTTTACGTTGATAGGAAACATAAAATGTGTTAATTTTTTATGAATAAACATTTACTTTAAAGAACATGATAGAATCAAATGAAACCTAGCTCATGAAAATTTAACTTCAATTCGTCAGCATTGCTGAAACACCGATCAACTTTGAGTAGTTAGTATTTTTGTTAGTATCATTGACACTTTTTTTATTGAAGGATTAAATTTATTAAACACAAATTATCCACAAATTCGTAATGTAATGTAAACTTAGGCAATAACTTCAATTTCCACAAATTTATCCATTCTACTCTATCCACCCTGCCTGCTGATGTTAATTCAATAACTCATAAGCTTTACTAACCTTGTACTTTCCATCTGCTGATTGCTTCCATATAAGAGAGCCTCGACTATCATAAACTCTGAAATATGTTGCTTCTTTATTTCACTCGCTTGTTCAGGTAAGTACAAATTAAACTTCTTAGTAAAGGAGCATCCCATTCTAGAACACTGTTCTAGGATTTTGTTTTAGCTAGGATATTAATGAAATGTCTAGTGTAAACAATTGATTGTAATGATAAAACGTTATCGACATCTCATTTATTAATCTGATTATAGTAGTGCTATCATATTTAAACATGTATTAGGAGATTTTCTAACGAATTAATTTTTTTCCTTTAAGTTTTGGATCTTCTTTTTTTTTTAAGTGAGAGATTTAAACAAACCGTCTAACGAATTATTTGTTTTGTTGAGTGATTCTCAACCTGATTTAGAAAATGATCATCATGCCAAAGTATTATACGATCGAAGGATTAAGAAATTTTAGATGCTAATTGGATTGATTCGTTGTAAAACAAATTAAAGAACAAAAAAAGTTGGATGGACTCCATTAGAATATCAGAAGGATGTCTTCTGCTTAGGTCCTCGAGATTAGTTGCCCCAGTACTTGATAGACATGGGCCAAAGCCTATACTTTATTCAATTTGGGCTAAAAATTAAAAAAAAACCACTGATTTGAAGAAAAATGACTGCGTTGAGTTGGAATTGTTGAAGAAAACTTCTTTGGTTGGGTTAATACAACTTTTTGTCTATGAATTTTCTGTTAATTTTAATTTTGGTCAGTAAACTTTAAAATCTGTTGTTTTGATTTTTAAACTTTCAGTCAATTTTAATTTTATATCTTTACTTTATAGTTGTTGGTTTTGATTCATTAACTATACAAAAACTTGAAAAACTTCAAAAATCAATGACCAAAACCAAAATTAAATAAAAGTTTTGGAACCAAAACCAAAATCAAACGAAGGTTTTGGAACTAAAACCAAAATTGACAGAAAGTTCAAGAATCAAAACTATTAATTTTAAAGTTGAAGGATCAAAACTAAAATTGACCGAAAATTCAAATACCAAAACCACTTATTTTTAAATTTAGAGACCAAAACTAAAATTGACTGAAAGTTCAAAGACTAAAAGTTATATTAGCCCAAACTTCTTTGTTAATGAGAAGTCATAAATGTCTTCCCTTTTACATGGAGTTATCATATACCTTGAGAAAATTACAACTAGGACAAGGGACTTGGGTAATATTAAATTGCATCTTGTTAATTACTAAAACATCTCAATGATTTGTCAATTACATCTAATATTAGCAATTTGATCACTTTTAGCGATCTGATTGGGATTAACTATTCCCTTTTACCTTTGAATTTTCTTGTGCAGTTGGTATTTTTTTATCTCCTCTTAGTTTTATAACATAGATTAATAAAGAACCATATATAATGTAACTGGGAGAAAAACTATTATTGCATTCAAAAATCGCCCTACACATAAGACTTCTCATCATGTGATGAGATGTTAGGTTAGAAAGTGAATAACAGCTAACTACATTGATTGATAATCAATCGTTATCATGATAAACTTAACACTTTGCTGAATTCACAATTTAGCTAGAACAATCATCATATATCTATGATCAAAACCAAGTAATTTTTCTGCGCAACGACTTAGAAAATCTCTTACATAACCATTTTGACTTACAAGATTCAAGAACAGTACCTAGAAACAAAGTCATAATTCCTGTGCTATGAACACACATCATGCTAGCTAGCAAGGAAAGATTAACACCTGGCCTGCAGGCTATAGATAGATATCATATCACGAGATATCAAATATCTTTTTCTTGTACTATGAAATTGGCAATGACTTTACACAATACTTGAAGATACCTCTAAATAACAATACAGCAGCCACCTCAATCCAGCTCTCTAAAAGCTAGCACCATAAAATTAAGACAAATAATAATTCCGAACGTTATTCTTGTTTTTATGGTTAGTGGATCACATTGATCCAATACATAATAATATTTAGCCAACAAAGTCATGCACAAGTTGCCATCCAATCACTTGATGATCTCTTCCTCCATAATGCCGGTTCTGAGATTCCGAACCAGGCATAACATACTCTTCATTTCTAGGTACCTCTAAGGCAAGGCCAAAACGGAGAACTTCACTCATGGGAAAAGGTTCAGATATAGCAAGACCGCCATTGTTCTGGTGGAGGCCAAGTGTAAGTGAGACACTATTGGCTACCGCTCCTCCAACACTCGCGGTCTGAATATTATTATTATTATTGCTTCTACTAATGCTTACTGCATTACAAGGAAGCTGATGATTTGTAGCTGTCATATCATGAGTCGTTGTAAGCGCATCATTTCGGGTGCGTTTAAAAGAAGCATCATGATCTTGTTGAAATTTGTCACTTGTGCTAGGCTTGCTCCTGTTGTGATCTTCTGTGTTCTGATTATTCTTTTGAGACTGTCTTGTTTCTAGCATGTGTATTTCTTCAACCATTGGTTTCCACAACCTTACTCTTGCATTAATGAACCAGTTTGACACCTATCACATTCACATACACAAACGTCATTAACCTTCTCTATTCTTTTACGTTTATAAAATTACAAGCTCCAGTTCTAAATTACTCCTGCATTTAAACCAGAGATGTATATATAGGCATGACATGAATCAGATGAAATTTGGATTGAAACACCGTCAAAAATACTCACCTGGCTACGAGACAGACCGGTCTGTCTTGCCAGCATCAGCTTGTCTGTATCAGTAGGATATCTGCATCCAAGAAAGGTTCAAATAAATAATTAGTCTGAACACTGAGATAGTCAAAGAGAATTCCAACTACAAGGATTTTGGTCATGTTGGACCTAGTATTTATTAGACTATAAGAATCACCAGTCAATTAATTAATAAGAAAAAAGATTGAGGCATATTTAAGAGTAGTCCTATCAAATTTGTTTAGATTATTTAGATAGAAAAAAGGAAGGGCCGACTTAGCTCAATGGTAAGCTCACTTGCCGTAGGGTCTAAGGTTGCGAGTTCGAATCAGTCTCTATACATAAAGAGGTAAGACTGCCGAGTATATTTCCTTCCCCAACACCCACACTAAGTGGGGACTAGAACTGAGTTGACCCTTTTATTTTGATAGAAAACAATACTATATGACCCTACTGTATGATGATGTAGGCTCTTAATTTAAGTTTAACGAGTTAATTTGTGTGTAAATCCTAATCCGTGACTAGCATCCACTCACACAATATAAATAAATTGAGAAGTAGAATGAACTATCTAGCATGCCCTTGAATAGCAGAAATTAAAGTGAGATTCTTACGGATGTAGAAAGTGCTCAAACAACCATGCTCTAAGAACGGTTACAGCACGCTCAGGTAGTCCACGTTGAGGTCGCCAGATTGGTTGGTTTCCTAATGATTCGGGGTGAGTATCCCTCATTTGGCTATAAGGTCCTCCTGCCCCTCCTCCTCTATGGTCAACATTTCCAAACCTTGGAGATTCATCCTTTTTGTTATTCATGTTGTGAAAATGAGCCTTATTATTAGTGAACTGAAGCTGGTCCATGATCACATTCTTCAAGCATTTGAAATGCTTGGTCATGGCATTTATAGCCAAGATTGCGAAAGGAGCTGCGTTGCCAAGGCCTGAAACATACTCGAATGAAGTTACTACGGCTTGTATCTGTTGATAGTATTGCCTGTACCTTCTGTACACCTGATAATATACTTGACAAAGTTAGATAATTCCCATACTAGGACATGATTGAATATTATATTAGTGTTATGAACAAAAAATACTTTCATATCTTTTGATGCAACTTCAGAAGAACATACGACTATTTCAAGAAAATCCTGAACTACAAGCAAAAGGGATTTATAACACAAATTTTGAGAATCAACCAAAATGCAAGACTTGTGCGTCTTAAATTTTTGTCATGGGCACATCAAAGATGGATAATACAAGTGTTGTATGCGCTTTGTGCCTATAAAATTAGGAACAAGGAACTAATAATAGTGAGATAATAGGACAAGCACGTCTAACTAATATCAATAATTAATTATGTGGAGATGAAGAAAAGACGAGTCTTTCAAGAGATTTGCATTTCAAGTCATACATGAACACCACAATAAGCATGATAAAAGTAAGTTATCAATTATATAAAACATACGTCAAACATATCTCGTTCTCAATAAACTTAACATTAAAAGTTATGGCCTCTATCTACAAATCAAATCTACAATCTCATTATCAGATCTACATTGCTTCTCAATTTCAATATTCAGTCTTTGTTCCCCTAGGGCCAATAAACAGTAAGAACAGTTCAAGATATATTTAAATATATTAAATGATAGCAATTAATAAATGCTGGTATTAATTAATTATTACCGAGTATATGCGATAACAGCCAGGTAATGTGATCGAAATAAGAGCAATGCCACATAAAGTGCAAGACCACTTGGTGATGCAAATGTGGGTATTTTCAATCTTGTAAGAACATGATAACAAAGATATTATATACGCACTTTATTTTTATGTATAAATCTTTACCAAGGATTCCTTAAATTACTTTATGCACATTACAATCTCCAATATATGAGCGACATTATATTGTGTCACCTGTTTTTATATGAAACTCTTTCTATGATTGTCAGCCACTTTATAATACCATTTTTCGTGCATATATTCCCTCCCATTAACTTTTCCTAAAAGATAATCGAGTTCACCGAGGACATCAACCTCATGATATGCAAGAATCTATACATGCACATATGTGATTATTTATATCACCATTATTATTATTATTATAAATATAAATAAATATCACAATAAAAAGTACAATAAATTACCAAGACATGCACACACAAACATCATAATTAGCATCCTTGTCCGATGCAATCAATCAGACAGCATCCAACTCAGCCAGTAATAAATCGTCCCACCAAACACAGACGTTAAATTATTCATAACGTGGTTCGTATTGATGCTATTCTTGCACATGATGCTTCAGCTGGAGTGGGTTACTTAACTTTGTTGTTCAAAACGTTTCAACTAGAATATTTAAAAAAGAGGGGCATAAATCATATCAATATGCTATATAGCTCTTATAATAACTTTACCAAAAAGATCGATCTCATAAACCTACGATTGTAAGGCCACCCAACAAAATAAATAAATAGAAGAAACGCGGTTACATGGAATGCGAAGATTATTTAAAGGTGAATTATGAGCAATTATAATGACAAGGATTAAGTAAAAGTTATATATCATTTTATATTATATTTCAATCAATGAAAACGAAATTTTGCTTGATTTAATTTATTTAAAAGTTACTATATCTCTCACGTAAGATTAAGCGTAAGAGTGGACCATGAGTTTTTGTAGAAAAAATTGCCAAAAGAAGTTATCATTTTGATCATAAATATACATATTTATCAATCAAATCAATAAATCACATCTCACAATGATGTCTTCTCCAAAAATATTCGTTCATTTAAATGCCAAAATTTGGTCACTTGATCAAAACAAGCAAAGGGAAGAAGATAGCCAGAACAACGTTTGAACATTGACTCAGTTGGAGCTGATATATCGGAACCAGAAAAGAAAGTAACCCAAAACCAATTCTGACCAAAAAGTACTCCAAACCAAATAATAAAACCCGAGTTTAGACAAAAAAAAAACAAAACCGAAATTTTGTGTAAATTACAAAAAATAGATTCCGAAATTGCAAAATTTCATATAGGTGATTAACATATTTATATGAAACTAGTTAATATATGTAACTAGTTAATTTTTATTACTCAACCAATTAAAATATCTTTTATAAGATTTTAAAATTTAGAAAATATTGTCATGTCATTTTCTCGAAAATTTTAGACGAGGTCCCTTACATTATAAGGTGTATTCCAAAAACACGACATGACAGACAAGTTTCAGGCTCACATGATTAGATATCTACCAAAGAAAAGATTGATAGAAAACAACAAAATAAATGTGTCCATATTGGCCTCAAACCTTATTAACCTACTAACATCGCATATACAAGTGACATAACCTGTAACAAATGTGTATCTTTAAACTATTAATGTCTGCTCCCATAAAAAAGTGCTAACCCAGTTAGTTTTAGATTGATAGAATACTAAGTAATCCAAGAGACTTATACAAACCAACCACACAAACCCCACGACAAGGAAACTTATCTTTGAACCAAGTCGGCCACCTGCTTCCATAATTAAAAAAAAATAAGGTGGGACCAAATTGCATACCTCATCAAGCATGGCTAACAGTTTAGACTTTTTCTTCCCACCCTCGCCACCACCACTGCCACCAACCCCTTCGCCGGAGCCAAGGCTCTCAGCGGACGGAGGAGGCCGCGGTTCCATCATAGAATCATCAGCCACCAACTTCTCACCAGCCACAATTTCACGACCACCAACATCACAAACCTCCTCCAACAACATCTGAGCAGGCTTCAAAAACCTGGATCCCTTCAACACAGAAGCATAACCAGTAAAAGGCCCCAAAGGAACAAGTGATGAGGAGCTTCTCAAAACTACATCACTCCCACCATGAATACTCAAAGAGCCACCATCATATCTCTGAAGATTACTTGTAATATTGGCTTGAGCATGAGAGTAGTGATTATGGGAGGAAGAGAGAGATAGAGACAATGGCTCAGCTTGAAGGGTTTGAGAGAGAGGGAAGTTAAGAAAAGGGTTGTTGTTGATGATTTGAACAGTTGAAGGGTCTATTTGCAAATTTGAAGATTGAGGATTATTTGCTAGCAGATCGGAAGGAACAAGAGAAGCTTCAGAGACAGATAGGAGGGAGGAGTGTTGGCCATGAAAGCCAACTCTAAGCTTGTCTCTTCGGCTTTGTTGAGGAACATGGTAAGGTTCAAAACCTTCCTCCATTGGAACAAAAGTCTCAAGTTGCAGAAGATGATGAAAGAAGAAGGAGGAAGAGCGTTGGAAAAGGGTGAGAAGAACAGTGGAGTTAATGATGAAGTGAAAGGAGAAGTTATCCTGATCTTTATTCGGAAGCTCTTAGTTCAGAAATTATTACCAACAGTGATACTGATTAATGATTGACACCATAAAATAATACAATATGTACAGTGAGATTATATTACACTTTTTACTATATCATATCATTTGTTTGAGGGCATTATTTTATTATTACCTAATGGCCTTCTAATAATTCAACGTGTGTCATTTTCTTACCTTTTTACATTTTGATAATCGATTATTTTATTCTAGGAATATTAAGGTGTAAATCAAAATATCGCCGCTCTCATATGATACAATATTTTTTCCATGGGAGAGTTTTACCATACCAGCACTGTTATTAGCATGTATGGATGAGTACCTCCAAAAAAACAATAATTTTTTAAGAATATAATAGTATACATTAGCATTTGTATATTAAGAAAATTCTTTTTTAAATATTAGTGTTTTGCCCCTTATTTTCAATACAATCTTAGGAGGAATTAAAAAGTCTTATATATTTATTTCATTTCTACATTGAGTTTGATCTCTGTAATAAGTCTTTTTTATCCCTTTTCAAACAAATTCTGTCATCTTTCCTTGCTCTCGATTTTACTCACCTTCTCTGTCATGAAAAGGTTTTTTTTAAGAAAATAAGTTGTATTGTGTACTGATTGTTTATTAAATAATTTTGACCAACTTTTGTCTCCTATATAATCATTATTTTTTAACTAATTTTGACCAATTTTTGGCAATCTAATTTTAAGTTGACTTGGATTTATATTATGAGATAGAGGCAGTATTTATTTATTGTCTTCATAGGTTTAACTAATTAAGTATTTAAATAAGTGTACGTGAGTCAGTTATTCGAAGATTAGAAGTAGTAGAAGGTTGGTACAGATATTTGTCACAGGTGAGGAGTATGAATATTTTATGGGTAGAGTGTATAGGAACCAGCTGATTAAAAACGAATAGTTAGAGTTGATTTGAATGCACACACAATCACAATCACAATCACAACAGACAGACACAGACACACAACTAAAATCATTTTCTCTCACTTCAACAGTCTCATTCTGGAGCTCCTCGTCGTCTTCTTCTGCTCTGCTTTCTGGTCTTTGATTTTCCTACGGGACTCCCAACTACATGTCATCTCTCTTTCTTTTCAATTTTCATGATACATTATTTCTTTTATCAAATTAAAACTAAGAATATTAATACTTGTGATGATTAAGATTCAGATATGATATGATCCTCGTACACAGGTAAAAAAGAAGAATACTCCTTGAATGTCATTTAAATCTCTCCGAATATATAAAAGGACAATTCAGGAACTCAAACTTCTAAAAGGACCATGAAGGAACTAAGACCTAGTTGACATTTTAAAATTGTGTGAAAAGACAAAATTGCCCTAATCATAAAACAGAAATTACTAACCACCCTTATACCCACCATTTTCAATAGGGTGGTTAGTAATTTCTGTTTTATGATTAGGCCAATTTTGTCTTTTCACACAATTTTAAAATGTCAACTAGGTCCTATTTTCTTCATGATCCTTTTGGAAGTTTGAGTTCCTGAATTGTCCTTTTGTATATTTAGAAGGATTTAAATGGCATTTTACCATGATTTAATTTGCATCCTTTTGTAAGTTTTATTTTGGGTTTATCAAAATCTCCATTGCACTTCTATCTATTTATTTATTCTTAATTAATAAATTTTGTCAATATATTGTTCATGCATGTTCTTTTATTCACTCTCTCTCACCTATTCACCTATGAATAGTGATGCTACCAAAATTTTGATAAAAATATCCGCAAGTATACGGATCCTATTTTAGTAAAGTGGTAAATCAAGGTCGATCCCACAGAGACTCGGACAATTAATAACTAGGCATTAGATCTCCTATTTTCATTCAAGTTGAGTAAACAAGAAAATTTGATTTTAATTATCTAATAGCTAATAAAATAAAATAAAACAAATATTCACACAGATGAAATTCACGAGTCAAAAGAACAACCTAGAGCCACTAATCCCTTATCTGCTTCTTAGATTTTATTCCCACTAAATTAATTATGAATTAATCCAACTAGCTAATCTAGAGTACTAGTGTCTATAAATGCCTCCCGGTCCACTTACATCCTTGCCTAGCTTAATTACACAATGTCTTGCACTAATTTACTAAGCCAATTAATACCGGTACCGCTCTAATGTGACTATGTAGGGCTTCTAGGTATATGTCTATCCTAGTCGCAAATCAGATTAACAATCCAATCCTACACTATTTAATCTCATGGTCTATTTAAAATTCCCTCTTTCGAGTCCAATTCTAAATTCCCTAAACATGTCTAATGGTGATCAAGCACTAAACAAGTTAATCAATAATAACAAGATTAAATAAACTAAATCAAATTAACCATGACTAAATAGTGGGAAATAAAATACTAAGTTACAAACAAGTTCATAGTACTCTAAGTTGTAAAAGTAAACTAGTCACACATGTCTATCAAATTAAAATCATCACAGTCATAATGAAAAGAATCAAAGGATGCACCAAACAATTTATTCCTCTTCTCCTTCAGCGTATGTGTGTTCTTGCGTGTATGCTCTTGATGAATCAATTCAACAAACTCCACAGTGCCTTCCCCTTTTCGTCTTCTAGTCCATGTGTCCACAAAGATTCCTTGTCTTGTGGTTGTGTCTTCCTCTCCCAGAACGTGAATGCATGTATGTGTATATATATGTTAGGATGAAACCGAAGAACCCAAGGATCCCTTGCTCATGTGCAACAACCTCTCTTTCTTTTTGTGCGTGAATTCCTTTGTAGGCTCTAGGAATTGGAAGTATTGTAACCAGCCTCCTCTTCTCCTCAATTGCACGTGTATATTTATAATAGACTAGCCCAACACCATACTGCCTTTGCCTTGCATGTTAAGTTTCTTTTCTTTCCTTTTCTTGTATGCCCCTTTCTCTTTATTTCTTTTTTTTTTAAATTCTGTATTCATGAAGAGAAGGAAATAGGAAATAATCACAATAACTCAATCACATACTCTCAATAATAGGAAACTTCCCATTAAAATATTTCTTTTAATATATTAAGTTTCATATTTCAATTAAATTTCATATTTTCAAAATAATCACTCATATCATCCTCAAATCACTTACTTTCCAATTCACATCAAAATCACTTAATTATTTAATTAATGACTCCCCAAATACAACAAAATATTTCCTAAAAACCACTAAATTTGGGGAGTCATCAAATAGGCAAATGAATAAGTACATTTTTACATTTTTATTATGTTTAACTTTTTAAACATTTTTATTAAACCAAACAACCTTTGGCAAAAAAAAAAAACCAAACAACCAGTTATCTGATAACAAGAGGATGGGGAGTACGGTATATGATTTATGAATGGTACTCAAGGTTTTAGAAAAATTATTGGTTTAGATATACAAGGACCTGATCTGTTTGGTAAAATACTTGTGGGTACGTACGTACACTACTAGAAAATAGGCTTTTCACGACCATATTAAACGACTAAAAAGCCAATGTTGGTCGTTAAAAAAAAACGCGGTGGCATAACATGTAAATAACTGTGACTTTTCACGACCACATTTAATAATGTGGTAATAATGTGGTCGTGGAAGGGGCACCTTTCACGACCACACTTAAGTAAGTGTGGTCGTGGAAGGTGCCTAGCCTTCCACGACCACAGTGTGGTACACTGTGGTCGTGGAAGACTAGGCTTCCACGACCACAGGTTTAAACCTGTGGTCGTGGAAGCCTAGTCTTCCACGACCACAGTGTACCACACTGTGGTCGTGGAAGGCTAGGCACCTTCCACGACCACACTTATCCAAGTGTGGTCGTGGAAGGTGCCCCTTCTATGACCATATTTACCAATATGTGGTCGTGGAAGGTGGGAAATTTTTTTCCAATGCGCGCCAAAAGCCTTTTCATTTCCCTCCAACATTCACTCTCAACATTCACTCTTATCTGCATAATCTCACCTAAGTCACTCTCAACATTCTCTCCTCCCTCTCCTTCCTCTCGCCGCCGCCCTCCTCCCTCCGCCCTCTTCCTTCCTCACCGGCCCTCCTCCCTCCTCGCCCTCCCTCCTCCCTCCGCCCTCCTCCCTCCTCGCCCTCCCTCCTCCCTCCTTCCTCCCTCACCCACCTTCTTCCACAACCTCCACTGGGCCCCACCACCACCATCATCAACAACAACAGCAGCAACAACAACACATTCTCTCCTCCCTCTCGCCTCTCGCCCTCTCTCCAACCACCGCTCCAACCACCGCCTCAGCCGCCGCCACACTCCTTTAAGGTGAGTTTTTTTTTTTTTTTTTTTATTTTTCTCTCATTGTATTTTCTGTGTTTTTTTATTTTTTGTATTTGCTTTTTAATATAGTTTGTGTGCACTGTAAGACATTTTAAGCATTGAAATTGTTTGACTGATTTTATAAGCTCAATGGAATTACTGATTTTATTTGGTTTTGGTAATAGATTGTTAATTGTTATTTTGATTATTGTGATTATATTTGGTTCATTTGCTGGCTTAAATATTGCTTCTATTGTTGAATATCAAATTCAGCTAGCTTTTGGTTTGTGCATTTGTGGTAAATTCTGATTTGCACTTAATTTGGTACACTGTTTGGTTGACTATTCTGGACATTTTAAGAGTGTTTTGGGCTGCTCTATTTAGCAATAATTGCTGGAAAAAGCTTGTTTTCTTTGCTGGAAGGGGTAGTAAAAATTGCATGCAAATAGGCTCTAGTTTCTTGGAGAGACTGTTTTTGGTTGATTAGGACTGTTTTAGGTTGCCATAGATAGTCCTCTGATTGGTTCAATTGTCTTCTATTCTTTTTAATGAAGACAAGTGTATATACATATTATACGCATTACTCCAATGGATCGTGCTTGGATGGATGCTTTGCGAACTAGTGAAGAATATCAAAACGGGGTGGAAGAGTTTATTGAATTTGCCAAAAGAAATGTGGCGAGTAAGAATGGAAAGTACCCGTGCCCTTGTGTGAAGTGTGTGAATGTTGATCGCAAGAGCCTTGACTCTATAAGGAATGACCTTATTTGTGAGGGGATCAATCGCCGATATAGGAAGTGGATTTGGCATGGGGAATTGGGAACTACCGTGGAACATGTAAAAGCAGCGGAGGTGGATGATAATGATGATGATGAATATGTTTGCGATGTTGGCATGGACAACATGATAAATGATATCGCAGCGGAGTCGTTTGTTGTGTCAGACGAGTACGACAAAGTGCGTGGTGATGCTGAGACACCTTTGTTTCCAGGGTGTAAGAAGTATAGCCGTCTGACCTTCATTCTAACAATACTAGAAATAAAGACGGAAAATGGGTGGGCAGACGCGGGTTTCTCGAAAATGCTCGCAGCTTTGAGCGATATGTTCCCGGATAACAATGCGGTTCCGAAGACAATGTATGAGGCCAAGAAAATGCTAAGTAAGATGGGTATGGAGTATCAGAAGATACATGCTTGTCCCAATGATTGTATTTTATATAGAAATGAATTTGAAGGGTTACATGTGTGTCCAAGATGTCAGGAGCCAAGGTATAAACAGAGGAAAGGTGCTAATGATGACGACGACGACGACGAAGAGACAAACAAACCAAAAAAAGGTGAACCTTCGAAAGTAATGTGGTACCTTCCAATAGTTCCAAGGTTTAGACGATTGTTCGCGAATGCAACAGAAGCAGAGAATCTGAGGTGGTATTGTGATCAGAGAAATTCTGATTCTAGATATCTTCGACATCCTGCTGACTCTCCTCAATGGAAAAAGGTTGATTCAGTTTTTCCAGAGTTTGCTAGTGATCCTAGAAACCTCCGTCTCGGCCTTTGTACAGATGGATTTAACCCATTTGGGAGTGTCTCTAGCAAACATAGTGCTTGGCCAGTTTTGCTTGTCATTTACAACCTACCACCTTGGTTGTGCACGAAACGGAAATATCTTATGATGTGTATGATGATTTCGGGACCGAAACAGCCTGGGAACGATATCGATGTTTATCTTGCTCCGTTGATCGATGACTTGAAGATGTTGTGGAATGAAGGTGTTGATGTGTTTGATGCATACAAAAAGGAGACATTCAAGTTGCGAGCTTTGTTGTTTACCACAATCAATGACTTACCTGCATATGACAATCTCTCAGGATATAGTGTCAAGGGACATAAGGCATGTCCAATTTGTGAGGATGACACTAATTTCGTCCAGCTCAAGTATGGAAGGAAGACTGTTTACCTCGGTCATAGGAGGTTTCTTGATCGCCACCACCCATACCGTCGACTGAGGAAGCGATTTAATGGCTTTCCTGAGCATGCATCTGCTCCAATTCCGTTAACAGGTGAAGAAGTTTATCGTCGTGTTGCTCGTGTTACTGTGGAATTTGGTAAAGGAAAGAAGAAGAAGAAATGGACTAACATTTGGAAGAAGAGGTCAATCTTCTTTGATCTCCCTTATTGGCGTTGTCTTGATGTGAGGCACAGTATTGATGTGATGCATGTGGAGAAAAATCTCGCAGAAAGTATTGTCGGAACGTTGTTACACATTCAAGGAAAAACCAAAGATGGGCTCAACGCTAGAAGAGATTTAGTTGAGATGGGCATAAGACAGCGGTTACATCCGACAATTAGTGAAGATGGAAAGAAAGCATATATGGAGCCTGCTGCTCATACACTTTCCAAACTTGAGAAAACACGATTGTGTGAGTGTTTACGTGGGATGAAAGTGCCACATGGATATTCCTCTAATATTAGCAAACTTGTGTCAATGGATGATTTGAAGTTGACAGGAATGAAGTCTCATGATTACCATGTGTTAATGCAACAACTTTTGCCGGTAGCTATAAGAGGAATTTTGGAGGATGATGCACGGAAGACTTTAACAAGGTTATGTAAGTTTCTTAATGCCATTTGCAGTAAGGTAATTGACAATGAAATACTCGATGAGTTGGAAAAGGAAGGTTATGTTATTTTGTCGCAATTGGAGATGCATTTTCCTCCAGCGTTTTTTGATATATCAGTTCATTTGATTGTTCACTTGGTCCGAGAGATAAGACTTTGTGGTCCGGTTTCTCTAAGGTGGATGTACCCTTTTGAGCAATTCATGAAAGTTTTGAAGGGTTATTCAAAGAACCCATATCGCCCGGAGGCCTCGATTGTTAAAAGATATCTTGTTGAAGAGGCAATGGACTTTTGCAAACCATACCTAAGAAAACCTGACGACGAGGAAATCAACCTGGATGAAGATGAACTTTCTGGTAAGGGGGTGCGGGGCATGAAAGTAAAGGGTGTAGAGAGAGAGGAGTTGTTACAGGCACATCTATACATCTTGAATAACATGAAAGAAGTGCAACCTTATTTGGCTGAACATAAAAGGCTTTTGAAAGAGAATAACCCGAAGAAGAGTGATATGCAGATTTCAAATGAACATAACAAGTCATTTATTGGTTGGTTCGAGGAGTATGCGCGAAAACAAAAGGATGTGTCTGACACAGTAAGGTTGCTAGCTGTGAAGCCTCAGTTTATTGTTTTTTCATGGGGTGGTTATGAAATAAATGGGTATTCTTTCTCTACTAAGGTCATTGATGGCAAGCGCACCACACAAAACAGCGGGGTGATGGTTGAAGCTGAGGCAACCCATTTTTCTAGCTCTAGAGACAAAAACCCAAAATTGGCTACAACTACATATTATGGGGTTATTGAAGAAATTTGAGAAATCATCTACGCACCGCATTTTAAGGTTCCCATATTTAAATGTAAGTGGGTACATAGTAATGCGGTTGTGATTGAGCGCCAAAGTGGCATGATATCTGTTGATCTTAATAGGGTCGGCTACAAGGATGAACCATTTATTCTAGCAAGTCATGCGAAACAAGTGTTTTATGTATCAGACCCTACAAATGTTAAGCTTTCCATTACCTTGCAAAATAGAAATCAAATGGATTGTGCTCTCACAGTAAATAATGGTGATGATGATGAGATACAATTATTAGGCAAAACAACAAGAAGTTTGTTAGATGATGATGATGATGACTTCTGTGCGGTCAGAAATGATCATACTGAGGGTATATGGGACATATGGGACGACAACACATAATGTTAGAAAATGTATTGATTATTGTTATTGTTTTTCATTTAATAATCTATCTAATATTATTAATTGTTCTGTGCTAATGTATGTAATTGTTCCTCTTTCACAGGTTATAATGGCAGATAATGACTCCGATCGCGAGCAAGAGTATCATGAGGAGGCCCAACCACCCCCTGTGAAGAAGAAGCAAAGAGGGCCTACAAAACTTTCGAAAGTGATTGCTCTGACAGTTGAGCATAAGAAGAAAAATCACTTGGAACTAGATGCAAAAAATAGGCCTAAAGGGCCAACTGCAAAGCCATTTTCAAGTTATCTTGGAACAGTGGCGAGAAACAGAGTTGACATCACAATAAATGAGTGGAAACACGTTAATGACGATGTTAAGCAACAATGTTGGTTGGATGTATATGTATGTACATTCGTATTTTAACTCCATATTTGTGAGATATTGTGGTGACTAATCACTAATCATATTTGTTTGTTCATTGCAGCAATATTGGGATGTGCCGGATACCAAAGATTTCAAAGAGTTCGTTTGGCAAAAAATTGCAAAAAGGTTTAGTGAATTCAAATATAACCTTGCCAAGGACTACATATTTGGGGGGTCTAAAATGGGTGAGGATCCATGTTTAGCATATCCCAATATTGAACCAGAGAAATGGAATGAGTTTGTTAAATATCGGACGTCTGAAGCATTTAAGGTATATCTACTATACATGTATAGTTCATAACTTGGTTTTAATCTGTGTACCTGCATTATTAATATTTTATTATTGTGGTACATAGGAGATAAGCAAAAAACAAGCAGAGATTCGGGCTCAAAATCAGTATAATCATACCATGTCCCGTGGGGGGTATGATTGGATGACTGATTATGTGGAAGCCGAGCGGCAAAAAAAGTGGGAGGAGCAGCGGAAATCTATGGAAGCTGAGTCATCTTCCACTGTCTTAGAACCTTTACCTGACCTCCAACGCCATGTAACATGGGCAGCGGCCCGGAGGAAGAGACCAACTGGAAAATATACCAGTCACAAGGCTGAAGCGGTGGCAAACCGAATTGTGAGTGCTATATAAATTGTATTTAAACACTTACGTAGGATATTATTGTATATTAATCAATGTTTGTTCACTTTTGTAACAGAATGAACTGGAGGAGCAATCTTCTCAGGGGTCTTGGACACCGCAGGACCCCAGAATGGACATCCTAGCAACTTCGCTAGGGAGATTAGACAACCCTAGCCGAGTTGTAGGAGTTTCTGGGAGAGTTGGGGCAAAGGAATTTTTTGTGCCCAAAAAACGAGTGGTGTCTCGACCTAAAATGTCCACTGAGGAGCTTGATGCAATGGTGAATGCACGGGTGGACGAACGGATGGAAGAACGGGAGAGCCAATGGCAAATGAGGTTTGAATATCTTGCATCACAGTTAGAGGCTCTTCAAGCTTCCCAAAGAACAACTTCAACAATGAATGAGCCAAGTGCACCTGATCCTCTTGATGACTACCACGAGGAGTGCTACTTGCATCTTGACGAGCCTTGCCTACACCCTGTTGCTAAGGCTCTCAAGTACCCATATCACACCATCATTCATAACAGGTCTATCCGGGATGATCAAGTAAAAGTGACAGTCATTTCCGTGATAAAGGGCCAAGAAATGACATGTGTTCCATTTCGTACTAAAGAGGTCACAACTTTAGGGCAAGCAATGAAGGGCTTTATTGTTTGGCCTAAAAGGCTTGTGTTCGATACTGCTCAAGAAGCTCAAGAAGCTCAACCACCAATTCTTCTCCCACAGGTACTCAAATTGTCTATGAATTGACCTTTATTAACAATGTTGTTGATATATGTGTGTACTGATGATTGTTTCTTATTTTCAGAATTTTAACGGTGACAAGTACCCATATCTGAATCTGCTGTGGACGATGCAACCTGGATTTGAGCGTAATCTTTCAATACCTGCTGGAGTCGTCAATCCACTAGTAGAGGAGAAGATTTGGTTGCAAGGTTCTCGAGACGTTAAGGAGTTCTTGATGATGGAAGAGCTTGAGCAAAGCTGGCTTGATTTGGCCGTCTGGTAAGTGTGTCATATTTTTACCAATATAGTTGAATATTGTAATGAGGCTTTAAGTTCTAATCCATTTCGCCATGTCTAATAGGTACTGTCACAGTTTATGCCAAAGAACCCCAAAGGAGAAGTTTTGCCGGTTTCTATGCCCTTCTAGACTGGTGATGACTCCCCATATTTAGTGGTTTTTAGGAAATATTTTGTTGTATTTGGGGAGTCATGAATTAAATAATTAAGTGATTTTGATGTGAATTGGAAAGAAAGTAATTTGAGAGTATATGAGTGATTCTTTTGGAAAATATGAAATTTAATTGAAATAGGAAACTTAATATATTAAAAGAAATATTTTGATGAGAAGTTTCCTATTAATGAGATTATGTGATTGAGTCATTGTGATTATTTCCTATTTCTTTCTCTTCATGAATGCATATTTAATGAAAAAGGAAATAAAGAGAAAGGGACATACAAGAAAAGGAAAGAAAAGAAACTTAACATGCAAGGCAAAGGCAATATGGTGTTGGACTATTTTATTATAAATATACACATGCAATTGAGGAGAAAGGGAGGCTTGATCATAATTCTTCCTATTTCCTAAAGCCTAGAGGAGAGGCTGGACACAATTCTTTCAATCCTAAAGCCTACACATATTCACGAGAAGAAAGAATTTTGGGCGAACTGAACAACACAGAGAGCACGCAAGCACAAGACAATTTTTGAGGACACATAAGCAAGTGAAGGCAAACCAAGGAAGGAAGGAGGGAGCACCATTTTGTCTTTTCTTGGGTATCACCATCAAGTCTGTTGCGTACGAACAAGTAAAGGAGGAGATTTGATCTTCACTACAATTGCAAATGGGTTTGAATATAGATTTTGAATTAATTTTTGTGATGCTTTTGATAGACATCATGTGTGGTTAATTTCCTTTTACAACCTAGAGTACTATGAACTTGTTTGTAACTTAGTATTTTATTTCCCACTATTTAGTCATGGTTAATTTGATTTAGTTTATTTAATCTTGCTATTATTGATTAACTTGTTTAGTGCTTGATCACCATTAGACATGTTTAGGGGATTTAGAATTGGACTCGGAAGAGGGAATTTTAAATAGACCATGGGATTAAATAGTGTAGGATTGGATTTTAATCTGATTTGCGACTAGGATAGGAATATACCTAGAAGCCCTACATAGTCACATTAGAGCGGTACCGAGATAAATTAGCCTAGTAAATTAGTGCAAGACATTGTGTAATTAAGCTAGGCAAGGATGTAAGTGGACCGGAAGGCATTTATAGACACTAGTACTCTAGATTAGCTAGTTGAATTAATTCATAATTAATTTAGTGGGGAATAAAATCTAAGAAGCAGATAAGGGATTAGTGGCTCTAGGTTGTTCTTTTGACTCGTGAATTTCATATTTGTGAATATTTGCTTTATTTTATTTTCTTAGATATTAGGTAATTAAAATCAAATTTTCTTGTTTACTCAACTTGAACGAAAATAGGAGATCTAATGCCTAGTTATTAATTGTCTGAGTCTCTGTGGGATCGACCTTGAACTACCACTTTACTAAATTTACGATCCGTACACTTGCGGAGTTTTTATCAAAATTTTGGTAGCATCAAGTTTTTGGCGCCGTTGCCGGGGACTAACATCAAGTTTTTGGCGCCGTTGCCGGGGACTAAAGGCAATTAGTAATTAGAATTAGAAATTCTTTAGTAGTTTTAGCTTGAGTTTTTTTTTCTTTTGAAAAAATAGAAAGATGGACTTTTCAGAGCTTAATTATTATAAATGGTATCAATGTTATCACTGTGGAAATAATCATGTATCAGGAAATTGTCCATTTTTACCTACCATAAATTGTATAGGAGATGATTTCACTAGGCAACAAACTTATGTTGATAATTTTTCTAGACCTAGTTGGAATTTTGAGCAAGATGAGTGTTGGAACCCACATTTAGATCCTTATTCACATGCAATAGACTCACCCTTCATATCTTATTCACATGTTCAAGGAAACAATTTTGAGGATGGTGAAATATCTCGTAGAGAAGAAAGATTTGACAGATTAGAAAGATTAGCCGATATGTTTTTGAAATGGCAAGAGAATTGTTTCAAAAAGTTAGAATCAATTGAGACTAAGTTTGAATCAGGCATACAAAATATTGTAGTACAGGTAAGTCAAATGTGCAGAGACCTTGAAGAATTAAAACAAAATTCCTCCTTTAATCATAGTTCCCCTTTGTTATCTAATGAAATTGAATATGAGGAAGTTGGGGATAGGGATGACCATGAAGTTAAAGAAGATTTAGAGGTTGTCATAGAGCCTGAAACTTGTTTAGAAGAAAGTGATGGGTGTCTAATTGATCTTCAAAGTATGAATTCAAATGCTTGTGATTCTGATATATATGTTGATGTGAGTGTTCCTATAACTGCTTTGGATGATTCTCCTATTAATGTGATGACTCTTACTGATGAGAGTCAAATTGATTTTATTGGATGCTCATTATTCTTAGAAAGACATACATCTAATTGTTTGTATGAGCATATTCTAATTCCTTTGAAATCAGTGATTGCTTGTTCTTTGAAATTGTCTATGATTGAAAAGGCACAAGTAATTAGTTTGATTGATTACTTATATTGTTTGAAAAGGAATGAAGATGAGGTGATTATTGTGTTTGATACTTATGACTAAGATTTGTTTGGAAAGTCTGGCTGAAGACTTTAAACTTAGCGCTTCTTGGGAGGCAGCCCAAGGTTTTGGTATTTGATGCTTTGTTTTTGAGCTTGTAGGATTTTTTTTTCTTCTTTTGGCCTAAAAGGATGCTTCAACTTGATCTTGATGGACTAGGAGCTAAGAGTGGAAATCGAGAAGAGGAAGGGGAGTATTCTTCTAACTTTTTCTTGATTTTATTTGACTGAGAATTATTTTGGTAATGAGTGATGGTGTTTGTTGATATGTGCTTGTGTGATGATTAGTCTTAATTGTGTTGCCTCTTGATTGAATTGCATGACTGATATGGAACTTGAAATAACTTTATCATTCCTACACTTGCTATGGATATTTTTGTAATTCCACGTCTTGTGTTACATGTTCACATTGGGGACAATGTGACATTTAAGTTTGGGGGTATGAGGGTATCATTGTTCTCTAAAGATTGTCCTCAAACTTTCATTTTGTAAAATTTTCTTGAAAAAAAATCTTTTTGCCAATTTTGGGATTGATTTGGACTTGAAATAATTGAATTTGATTAGACTTTGATCTCATCTTCTTTGAATGTAAGTGAAAAGGCAAACTCTTTGCTTTAGGTAAATTACCCTAGTATGTCAAAAAGCCCTGTGAGGAATTTGAGCCTTAATATTATTCTTTCATGAGTGAGTACATCTATTGTAATTTCCCCTCTAGAACTTGTCTTGAATCTCTTTTGACGCTCAAATCTCTTGCATGCACAAAAATGATTAAGGCCTTCTTTTCATAGCCAGTTTAGCCAAATAGCCATCCCTTTTACATTATTTCCATTGCTTAACCCTTTTGAGCCTACTTCTCTTTTAAAAAGAAAGATTGCATATTTTAGCCTTTGAATTCTTTTAATGCAATTTTTCATCTCTTATCTATTTCTTCCATTTACGCTTTGAAAAGTGTTATACTATATTCATATGGAAAGGGGTGAAGGAATTACAAAAGGAAAAGGGGAAATATAAGTGTTGAAGAATAGAAGTGAAAAAAAAATAGAATAAAGGTGAAAAAAAATGAAGGTGAAAAAGGAGAAGAAAAAAAATTACACAAAGTGTGAAAAAAAAACAAAGAAAAGAAGAAAAAAAAAGAAAGAAAGAAGAAGATGAAAATCAAAAGAATCGAAGAATTGTGGAGTTCAAAAGAGTCAACCCCTATGTGCTTGTTAAGTTATGTGATTCCTTCATTCCTTACTATAATTGAAATGGTTTAGCACTTTTCAAATATACCTCCATCTCATTTTCATTTCATTATCCTACCTTTTTCATTACGACCCTTAAAAGTCCTTTTGATTTGTGTGTGCATTGAGATATAAGAGTGGATATCGAGATGATAAACAAGCCTATGGTAGCTGGATTACATAGATGGAATTGAGTGAAACACAACCCCTATATACTTTGAGAGTAGAGTGTAAACACTTTGACCGGTGAGGGACATGCTTTTGTGATTTATCTCTATCAAATTGATTGTCTTATTGCTTGCATTTGGGGATGGTGAGAGAGATTTTTAAGAGGATTTAATTGTTGAGAGTTTGAATTGATTTCAACTTTGTGATGATAAAATCTTGATTTCATTTTTTGTGCTAATGTGTTAACAATTTGAAATCTTGAGGACAAGATTTAATGCAAGTGTGGGGGTGTGATGACTCCCCATATTTAGTGGTTTTTAGGAAATATTTTGTTGTATTTGGGGAGTCATGAATTAAATAATTAAGTGATTTTGATGTGAATTGGAAAGAAAGTAATTTGAGAGTATATGAGTGATTCTTTTGGAAAATATGAAATTTAATTGAAATAGGAAACTTAATATATTAAAAGAAATATTTTGATGAGAAGTTTCCTATTAATGAGATTATGTGATTGAGTCATTGTGATTATTTCCTATTTCTTTCTCTTCATGAATGCATATTTAATGAAAAAGGAAATAAAGAGAAAGGGACATACAAGAAAAGGAAAGAAAAGAAACTTAACATGCAAGGCAAAGGCAATATGGTGTTGGACTATTTTATTATAAATATACACATGCAATTGAGGAGAAAGGGAGGCTTGATCATAATTCTTCCTATTTCCTAAAGCCTAGAGGAGAGGCTGGACACAATTCTTTCAATCCTAAAGCCTACACATATTCACGAGAAGAAAGAATTTTGGGCGAACTGAACAACACAGAGAGCACGCAAGCACAAGACAATTTTTGAGGACACATAAGCAAGTGAAGGCAAACCAAGGAAGGAAGGAGGGAGCACCATTTTGTCTTTTCTTGGGTATCACCATCAAGTCTGTTGCGTACGAACAAGTAAAGGAGGAGATTTGATCTTCACTACAATTGCAAATGGGTTTGAATATAGATTTTGAATTAATTTTTGTGATGCTTTTGATAGACATCATGTGTGGTTAATTTCCTTTTACAACCTAGAGTACTATGAACTTGTTTGTAACTTAGTATTTTATTTCCCACTATTTAGTCATGGTTAATTTGATTTAGTTTATTTAATCTTGTTATTATTGATTAACTTGTTTAGTGCTTGATCACCATTAGACATGTTTAGGGGATTTAGAATTGGACTCGGAAGAGGGAATTTTAAATAGACCATGAGATTAAATAGTGTAGGATTGGATTTTAATCTGATTTGCGACTAGGATAGGAATATACCTAGAAGCCCTACATAGTCACATTAGAGCGGTACCGAGATAAATTAGCCTAGTAAATTAGTGCAAGACATTGTGTAATTAAGCTAGGCAAGGATGTAAGTGGACCGGAAGGCATTTATAGACACTAGTACTCTAGATTAGCTAGTTGAATTAATTCATAATTAATTTAGTGGGGAATAAAATCTAAGAAGCAGATAAGGGATTAGTGGCTCTAGGTTGTTCTTTTGACTCGTGAATTTCATATTTGTGAATATTTGCTTTATTTTATTTTCTTAGATATTAGGTAATTAAAATCAAATTTTCTTGTTTACTCAACTTGAACGAAAATAGGAGATCTAATGCCTAGTTATTAATTGTCTGAGTCTCTGTGGGATCGACCTTGAACTACCACTTTACTAAATTTACGATCCGTACACTTGCGGAGTTTTTATCAAAATTTTGGTAGCATCAACTGGCTTATAATGAAAACGCCTTGAGATTACTTAAAAAGAGTAAGAAGGATCATTTTTGGGAGATGCAATCTTACGTCGAGCTGCAGATGGGCCTTGATTGCGGCACTCTTTATTTCGCCCCCGTTTTGAATTGGTAATGAGTTATCTTTTACACAATATTAAATGTTATGTCTTAGGTTAATTAACATTTATTTTCACTTATATCTTTCAGTGGACATTGGACTCTGGCTATACTTTGCCCGAAAGAGTTCAGGATTTTTTGGTTTGACTCTTTAGAGGGATTTATTAGCAACGATCACAGAAAAGTCTTCCACAAGTAAGTTTCTCTTTTTTTTTACTTTTATGGTTGATAATAATATATCTTTATACTATATATAACATTATTGTTATGATTTTGTCTCTTTTGAAGAGGAATATTAAAATGACATGATGCTCAAGATACTGATTATTACACAGCTAGTCAGACTTCGATTAATGTTATAAACGTAAAGGTAAAAGCAATTTTTATATTCATTTTCATTTATATTGCTTTTAGTCATACCCGAACTACTATGATATTGCTGATATTATCTGTGATTTATCAGTGTCCAAGACAGCGGGGCGTTGTAGAGTGCGGATACTATGTCTGCAAATACATGCTGGATATTGTATATCAAGATCAAATTAAGCAAGGGAGGAAATTCCAAAAGGTATGCACGCTTCTAACATATATCTCCAAGAAAATAGTGATTTCTAATTGTAAGTGGTACTTTCCTTGTCTTTTTTAATATTGTTTAATTATGTTGCAGCTTTTGGAGGGACTTTATGGACTTAGTACTGACTCGTTTAAACAAGATGAGGATATTGACTTTGTACGAAACGCACTTGCAGAATTTTTAATCACTATGTGAGGCAGAAATTGTATAGGCTTAGATTGTTGTAGATAAATTTTGAACTTATATTACTAGTAAGGCAAAGATATAAAACTTAGATTATGCCTTTTGTATTTTGTTGTCTAAGTAAGGTAATATTTATGGGATACGTTTTTGCAATTGCTCTGGTATTCTGTATTGTGCTGTAGTATGGTATTGACAGTGGTTTATAAATGATCTGCAAGAATGCAGATGGCTATAAAATGCATTTACAAAAAGTAAAAAAAAAAAAACCCTTTCACGTCCACACATTAGGGAGTGTGGACGTCGTAGGTGGACGTGATACCTATCACGTCCACACTACCTAAGTGTGGACGTGATAGGTATCACGTCCACCTACCACGTCCACACTTGTATAAGTGTGGACGTGGTAGCCTCTTAGGAAGAGGCTACCACGTCCACACTTATCCAAGTGTGGACGTGGTAGCCTCTTAGGAGGCACCAAATTTGGTGCCTCCTAAGAGGCTACCACGTCCATTTTTATCCAAGTGTGGACGTGATAGGTCCTATCTATCACGACCACAAACATGTGGTCGTGAAAAACACACTTTTTTACGACGCGGGATTCCACGACCACCTATTTGTGGTCGTGAAAAGCCCAATATTGTGGTCGTGAAAGACCTTATTTCCAGTAGTGGTATTTAGGGAACCGGAGGACGACCGGCTATTTCAGGTGAAAATTTAGAAGAGTCAGACAACGAATACATTGGCATGGTCACATGTGTGATTTATTGTGAGTGTGACTTGGTTCTAAATCGGACGATCAATCTAAATAATGATTCAATTGGATAAAAATTTAGAAATAAGAAAACTATTTTTGATATAGTTATTTTCAATTTATTGTAAATTGATATGTGGAATTTAAGTTGATTTAATTTAGTATATATATATATATATAATTTGAACTCATCAACGGAAATTCAATCTCAAAAATTTGTCTTACGTATATAAATCAATTCCTGTGATTTATTTAAAAAGTTGGTCCCAAGCTAGAAACTAAAATTATAAGAACTAAAGCCATAACTTGAAAGTCAGTGACTAATTTAAATGGGAACAATTTTGTATAAGTTATGGATTAAGTTTTAACAGAATTAAAATTGTGAAATTGAAATTGTAACAATCTATTTTTTGGTTGACTTGAACTTATATTATGCCATTCCCGTCGGTCTTTCTTTCTCAGATTTTGAGGTCCCTTACTTTAATTTCCTTGCCTTACTTTTCATATTTTTTGCTTTTCTCTTCACCCATCAAATAGCCATTTTTATTGTAATCACGTCTTACTATTAAGCCACAAATCCCATCCAACCTGCCGACTTCAATTGCAGCATGCGAAAACAAAGATAATTTCACACCTCAAATTCTATACATTTCTAATTAAAAATGAGACGATGTACCTTTATTATAAAAAAAATGAGACGTACCATGTGAAAACAAACATAATTTCTTACCATATTATAAATTTGTCACCATTTTTTATTTTTATTATATTTATGGACCATGTCATGTGACCTTCTGTTGTAAAAAAATATCGACACTATTAATAGATGGTTAGAAACTTAGATCTTTTAAATAATATGTCCTAAATTATTCAAAGCCAAGGTACTTCCTCCATTTTATAATATAAGTCCAAATTTTTTTAACGGTCTTGTCACAAATTATAAGTCTAAGTTTGAATTTGTCAACATAATAAATGAATATTTTCCAATATTATTCTTACTAAAATATTATATTTTTAAAAAGTTGTGTCAATTTTATTTTGGGAGAGTTGAGAGAGAGAACACTCAAAAGTCTAACCAAAACACATCAATTATTCTTCACATATTCTCTTTCCTTCTTTTTAAATGAGAGAATTTTTAAAACAAAAATTTGTCTTCTACATAATCATTAATTTTTAAATAATTTTAGTCAATTTTTGGGAACATGTTTTTGAGTTAACTTAGACTTACATTATGGATTATGGATGTAGGGAGTATATAAGTATTTAAAAAAACTTTTGAGATGGAGGGGCAAAACCTAGTTTGATGGCAATAGGGATATCGGATCTAAAGCAGAAGAATAATAAATATTTTTGGCGGAATAAATCAATATAGGTTGGTCTTGGTGCTTGTTTCTAGGATATTTGGGAGGGTAGAGTAATGATGGCGATAGGCGAATGAATGGACGGGTCCGACATCCTAATTTGACACTGACATGCGAACTCCAAATTACATCATTTGGTAATCAATCTATTTTAAAACATAATTAAGTTCAGCTAGCTAGTTGATCCTATGCACCATTTCATTTTATTATGATTGATTGATATTATAGATAAATTAATAACTCGTGACAATTTATTATAAAACTTTATAGTTTTATCATGGGTATCGGTTATATGAAAAGAGAGTGATATTGGAATTGAAATTTAAAAAAAAATGTGGAGGAGATTTGTGAGGAAGAAATTGGAAGTGATGGCGTGTGGGAAAAGCTAAAATCAAGGGGATCAAGTGGAAAATAATATGTTGGTACTGGCTACCCCACTTGTATTCTGCTTTTTAAAGTGAGTGAGTCCCATTCACACATACACACAACATGATAGATATAACTGTGATATTGTTGGCCAAAAAAAACTGCGATGTTGTTGGCCAAAAAACAACTGTGATGTCACAGTTTCTCTCCCCACTTATTAATTCATATTTAGTCATATGATCAATAAACTGTTTGGTAATTGTTTGATTACTGTCTATGTATGTATATATGTATGTATGTATTTTGCTTATATCTTAGTTTAGAGAGTTTGAAGGGTTTAGTTAGGATACTGAGAAGATCTTATTGGCTATGAATAATTTCATCTTCTTGTTAATTTTATTTTATTTTTCGATTCATTACACAAATTGTTACGTGGGTAATATTTTAGGAAGAAGACACATGAATAGTGAAGACGAGAGCGATTATTATGTAGCATTTATATGATCACGTAGAAATGAAAAAATAGTTAAAATTGTTAAATGTAGAATGATTGTAATCTAGGAGGATAATGAAGAATGGACAATTGTACCTAAGTCCTAAATAAGATATTTAATTTCAAGGAGGTCACAAGGAGTTTTTACCCCTTATTAATGAAGGCTATTGTAGTTGTAATCATTAACAATTCTTTAGGACCTCTTTAAAAATAAATCTTTCATCGTAGATGCAATTGTCCTGTAAAAAAAAAAAGGAAGAGATGATGAGGTAAGGGAGGTAGGGTAGGCGTGGGGGGAGGGGGAATAAGATTGAGTGTCAGAGGTATGAGATGAGAGAGTTAAGTTTGGAGTCAGTCTCAGTCTTCTCAGTGTAGTTCCCTCACTTCCTCTCTCTTTCAGGTTTCAGTCAAACTCAAGCTTCCAACTCTCAATCAAACCAAACACTCCCGGTTCGCGCGTCCTCCTCACCTCCCTAATCATCTGGCATCTGCTATATACACACAAATGTGTGTGTGTATGTATGTATATTTGTATATATTCATGTATATGTATATCCACACAAGAACACATCTAAGAAGAAGATGAGAACTTATGTTCCAATCCTATGAAACGTTCTCATTGGAAGAATGAGCAACTCTGCCTATATGGACAACACTCATATCCTTAGAGTTTAGATTAATCGATTGTCAATAAGCGTCGAAGTACCGGGCACTATTTAAAACAAAACGAAACACATATTTAATATGTAGAATTGCAATCAAGTCTCCTAAAAAGAATTTATTACAATTAGATATATTAAAATAATTAAATTACATTGAAATCCTTAAAAACTTGATTTTAATAATACAATAAAATTATTGCTAACAACTCTTTAAATAATTAAATTGTTGGTAAACTTGTGAATTTCATTCATTAAATTGTTATTACCAACTATTTGAGAAGATAATATAATTGTTGCTGCTAAATAAATTTCTGAATACATGACTTATTTAGAAAATTGACTTTGATTTTAGATGTAACACATTTATTTCTAATTTTTGTCAATGGTTCTCAACAATGACCAAGTAAATAATTTAATCATATGGCACAATGGTGTATGATCCATCTAATGAGTTGATCTCACATAGTGAGATAAGACTTTGTTGTTATTGTTGGTTAAAATATTTTGAAGAAACACTTATCATATTGACTATTAACTAATAAGAAAAAACTTATTTTTCTTGGTGAATATATTTTTATTCTATTTTTAACCTTGAAACCTACAAATAACTTTTTAAATGCTTTATTTTTATTTGATTTGTACAGTTAGTTTTTATACAAAGCCTAACAACGCTAATAGAATGAGGTTACAAAAGCTAATGGTGCTAATAGCTAGAGTGAAATCATTCATTCAATTGTAATACAAAAGCACATACACATAAATCCAAACCAAAATTTAATATATGAACCAAGAAATCAGTTTTTCATACTCATTAAATTGGTTATCTATAGTTCAAAAGTTGATACGTACTAAATAAAAGTTCAAAAGTTATACTCTTCTAATCGTATTTATAAGTCACTTCCAGTATATTTCACACAAATCAAATAAAACTTTGAACATCATTAACTTCATGCTAAAATCTAACAAATTCCCTATTCTACCCATTTCAATATCTATTATATCACATAAAAATAAAGTCAATATATAATAAATGAAGGGTGAACTTGTACGTTCATAATGAAGTGACTTATACATAGGACAAAAAGACATTCTCTATATGCTCTATAAATAGGACTAGAGTACTAATTGTGAAGTTTTAAGTTGTTATCTCTTAATCAAAAGTCATGATCGTCGGGCCAAACAATTGTTATTACTTATTGCTCAATCAAAAGTTGTTATTAAACCATACTTTGGTGACAACTTTTGACTGCACAATAACATATATTTGACTTCCAATAACAACTTCCTACCTAGCATGCACCTCATATTAATCTAGTGATTTCATAGAACCTCATCTTAATTAATTAAATTTCTTACACAGTGCACCTATAATTATTTATCCATTATCTCTAATATTTAGTAGCTAGTATTACACGGTACTCCCTCCGGTCCTATTTATAAGTCGTCAACCGCCTCTAAATTTTGGTCCTTAATATAAGTCACCAACTACCACTAACTAACTCATTTATTAAAATTTTCCTAATATACCCTTACATTGAAAAATGAACATTGGAAGATAATAAGAGAAAGAATATGAGAAAAGTACTTTTATAGATAAAGGATTAACGAAGAGAGAGAAAATGTAGTGGGTCATAGTAATAAAGGTGGGAGGGGTAAAAATGAAAAAGACAAAAAAATAAGACCAATTTAATGATCCAACTTTCATTAACCTCCTTTCCTTGGTATGTACAATTTAGGCGGTTTGCTACTTATAAATAGGACCGGAAGGATTACCTTTAATTAATAATCCCTTTTATCTAACATTTAGTAGCTAGTACTACTAGAGGGAGCATCATCACCTGTCAAACACACACAGAGACAGAGAGTACACTGTGTGTATTGGGAAAGAAAGAAAGAAGAAGGGGCATGGATTGTGTGTGGAGGTTATAAGGCTTGAAGACTGATGCTGCAGATAGCCCCCCTTGACGGCAGATAGATGCGTGTGAAAGAACAGTGAAGTTTCAGAGAGCTACAGTAACTTACAGTAATGAGACGAGAGAGTAAATTAAGATGCTTTCAATGAAATATACACTAACAAAGCCAAGCCTTTCTGTTTGTTTCCATCTCCTCTTTTGCTTCGCTTCCAACCCTTCATTTACTGCTTCCTATCATCTAAACAATCCATTCCCAACCACCTTCGAAATAATGGCGTGGATGAATCTTATGCCATGTAAACAGTACATTCTCAACCACCTACGTACTAATATTTAAACTTCTGTTGGTGATTGAAATTGTGAATGTAATAGATTTATCAAACGATGATATTCCGCTATCAAATCATGTTAAGTTATGCACTGATACAAGCCATTTTACAAGATGCAATGGGAAATCCATTGAATTAAGCTTTAATTTTCTTTTTGTCGTCACAGTCCGTGCCTTTTTTTCACCATGTTGTCACAAACCTATGCCTGAAAAGTGGGTACATGTCATGTAAAATCACATAAAATTCCAAGGAGAAAGATCTATACTTTTCACCCCCTTTATTTGTTTGTCCGCTCTCATAAGGTAATTAGGAACTTACTTTTTTTTTTTATCGAGAATTAGGAACTTACTAGCTCTTCACCCTTATATAGTGGTCAAGATTTGTGTTTTAATGGTTACATCCACTAGAAAAATGTGCTGACAATGTTGTTTTTTAAAAAAAAAAAAAGAAAAAGAATAAAAATGTATGTATATGCACAAAAGTTGTTAAACTTGAACACTGAAAATATTCTCACACTTTTGATGAATTAAAAAAAAGGAAAGAAAGAAAATCTCAGAACACCATTGTTTTTTCATGCTTTTCTTTCGCATATTTTGAGGGAAAACAATAATAATGGAAAGAAATTGTTACTGTAACATCCTAAAAATTTAATACAGGATCAAGGAGTGTTTTGGGAAATAATAAATGGAAAAATTAGGAATTTTGGAATTTTTAGGAATTTTTGGGATATTTTTGGAAATTTTGAGTAATTAATGTGCATATAATTAATTAAGAAATGATGAGTTTGAAATATGAGGAAGTGGTAAAGCTAAAAATATTTTGAAGTTTAAAAAGATTGAAGGCTGGTTTAAATGGTTTTAGAATTAAAAGAGTACACTATGGCAAGTTTGGGCTACAAATCATTAGAGAACCCCCTAATTTCAGCAAACCAAACGCGCCCTCCCCCTTTTATATAAAAACCCATCAGACTCCCTCCTCCTTCTCACCGCGCGCCTCCTTCCTCCTTTCCGTCTTCTTCTTCTCCGTTTCTTTTCTCTCCGGCGACGACGGGCGGCCATGACGGCGGCCCAGGGCTGGACAGACCACCGTGCTCTCTCCCTCGCGTTCTTCACTCCTCATCTTCGTGCTGTTTCTTCGCTCGCCATCGTCTTCCTCCATGTTTTCCGGCGAAGCTCTTGTTCTTCCGGCGAGTGTTCACGGCGGACGGCGGCTGGGAGGTTAGTTTATGGTTTCTTCTGGCTTTTTCAAGTCATTCCTTTCCTTTCCAACACCATTTTCGTCATCCCTCACTTCCCTTTACTCCCAGCTCGGCCAGCCCCTTGAGGGAATGATTTCCGGCGATTACGGCGGCGGCCGGCGGCGGTGACACCATCTTTTCTCATTCTTGAACTCCGTAAGTATTTTTCACACTCTTATTGCCTTTGATTTTCGTTTTAGCCGTGTGAGAATGAGAGGCTGATTTGGGGTTTTAGGTCTTAGTCTTGGAAAAGTAATAGAACTAAGCTAAAGCTTCATCTCTTTGTGTCCTAATTGTCAAATAGAATGTTGATTGAAGTTTTGTGAAGTTTTTGCAAAAACCCTAAAAATTGGGAATTCTCAAATCCAACGGGTTTAGAGTCATTTTTGGCTTAGAATCCTTAAATAATCAATAACAAAACTTGTTTAAGTTTGATTATATCACTGCTGGTTGATTGATTTGGGTATGAGTGTTTTACAACTTTGATTTTGTTACTTTTGGATGATTGGACTATTACTTGGATGTTTTAGATTTGGTGTGAGTTATTTTGATTGTTGTATGTTAAATTCCAATGATTTACCTTCTCCTTGCAATTGCTGAATGAGTTTATTTACTGTTTTAAGATGTGATAGTTAAATGGGTTGATTGAGTTTGTGGGATTTGGATGCAGAGTCTTGCGATTAATGTATGTGAGTAAAGAAATTCATTATTGAATTGGCATGCTGTTTTTCTTCTTTTACTTGCTTTTGCTGATTAAGATAATGTACTAGGAAAGATGGAGGATTTTGGGTGTTTACACATGATTAGAAGATGTGACTTAGAAGCCCAAATGTTACGTGTTTGAATTCAAAGAGAGTGAAAGGATTCTGACTTGAAATCTCAAATTAATTGGATAGGAATATCATAGGATTGTATCTTATGGTGCATCTTTGGTTTTGTTTGAGATTGTGTTTTAATTGCTATTGGCCGTACAGGTTAAGCAAAGAAAATGCTTTGAGTTTGATTTAAATTTTAGGAAATACGATAGTAACTAGTTATGTACCATGTGATTGAATGTCATTGATGTAATCCTAATGAAGAAAGAGGAAGTAAAATGTTAACTGATATTTAATTACTGTGATAATGAATTTGGAATACATGTGCATTTAATAAATGATCAAATCTGAATGAGGTGGTTGCATATATGACTAGAAAGTTTTCTTGCACTTTTTGGCAGTAGCTGAATGGGAATTTCATATGTGAGTGTTTCAAATTAAATTAAAGAAGGATTGTAGTTCATTACGATATTTGGTTTTATGTGTCGATAATTGGAATTTTAGTTCTTTTCCTTTGTGTTTGATTCTGCAAGAAAGAAAAGAAGAATTTTGGGGGGGATTTTCAATTGAAAACGTATCACTCTCTCTTTCCAATTGATTATGCTTTAACTTGTCTCAGATATTAGTGTTGGTGTTGCTTAAATGAAAATACTCATATCTGTTTTATAAAGTACTTTATGGGGTAGTGATTTAATCATTAATATTTGAGTCTTGAAAGGAACTACAACATATAGCATAATTAGACTCCAAGGGATGTAAGGTGAATTTGATGGTAACATAATCATGGATGATCATTTTCTTATTGTTGCTACACTTTCGGGAAATTGGAAAGGGATACTGTAATTAAATTGAGTACTTGTTTCTGTTCTTGTTTTGTTTTTGCATTCATTTGAATTAGCTATAATGTACTCCTTGTGTTTTTCCACTGGTTCCTAAATATATGTGAAAAGTAGGCTGAGATTGGAGCTGATATTTGGAAACTTATAACTAAAGTTAAAACCTGTGGAATGTTGTGAAGGATTCCTATTCTGTTTCCCCTGGCCGCTTTAATAAACATACCTATATAAATACATTGTTCTAAAGACCCTTAGATGACAAGTTGATTAGCAAAGTGCTTGGGTATGATAAATATATTTGGTAATGACTAGTAAGTATATATGAAATTGGTGATTATATTGTATGGCTTTATTGTTGATGTTAAATGCATGTGGCTAATTAGAATGGTGGAAGCAAGTAAATAAAGTTGTGTACATTTTGATTGTCAACTGGATATAGATGCTTGCATATATATGTGATTAAATGTTATTTGTGAGGGTTGAGTTGCCTTCCTTGTATGGTGAATTGTTCTTGGAGATTTTAGCCAAGTTTTGACTTTGAGTAAATTGATGTTGATATTTTCTTTGATTAACTGATAATCATCTTGTTTGTTAATGTAAAACTAAAATGCGTATGAGGAAGGGGATGCCTTCTTATAAACTAAATTGATTTAATATATGGGATACTTTAAAGGATGGTGATAATATAAGTAATAAAGGATTGGGTAGTAATACGGACAAGAGAGACGTTAGTTAATTTATGACTTAGAATGATTATTAACATACTATTATTACATGATGTAATAATAGGAAAGGATGCAATTCACATATATCCTTCGAGGAATGGTGAAGTAAAGGGAGAAGGCAACTGAATGCTAAGGGCGACAGGTAATCACACTTAACCTTGCTATAACATTGAGGGTGACGTTAGTTAGGGATTTTGTAAAATCCCTTCTCACCCTCTATATATATATTATCTTTAAAAGGTATTTTTATACAAAATAGGCTATCGGGTGCCTTTCAAACACGATTATTTTCATATAAAGAAATTTGAAACTCTGTATACCTATTATTCTGCCTGGTGGTGGCCATTGATCTGGAATGGCGTGAAATGTATATAGGGATAGTGTTGGGTAGTGTTTTAAGAGGTGATGAGGATAGAAAAGAGAGTACATGTTGAGTTGAGATTGTTGAGAGCTATATTGATGGAATATAGAATAGGGATTGTGAGTATTGCATGACACTGATTATTAGTACAGTCGGCCGATGTAACCTATCGATTTGCGCAAATCGATAGGTTAATTGTACAGGTTCCTCGGATTGTAAAGGAACCAGGGATGTGTACACTTTTTATAGTGCTCCCTTTTTCAGGGACGTTTTCACTATTTAAAGTGCTCCCTTTTTTCATGCTTTCAGATTTGAGACTGGGCACAGTGTCAATCACGTTTATTTTCGTCTGTTGAGTTGACTTGGAACTGACTGAGGGATTTGAGTGATATGTGGAAAGTAGAGATGATGAATTTGAGTTGATTTAGACGGAGGAACTTGAATGATGAATGAAAGACTTGACATATATATATAAATTATTGGTTTTAAATGTGGTACCCTTTAGACGCCCTCGCTACCGCACATCTCACTGTTATAGTGAGTTAAGCGGTGATTACTGGGACAAATTGTCTCATCCCACGATTACTGACATTTTTGCAGGTATTCATGCACAGACGCAAACATCAGGAAAGGGAGTTAGGTAGTAGTAGTTATATAGACTATTTTGAATTGTATATTGCCAATTTGTATAGGTCTGCATCTGCTTCCGCAGGTTTACATATTTATTTATTATTTAATATCAACTAGTTCTGTTTAATAACCATGTTAGGCAAATCTTTTCTAACATGGTTAGTAAGCATATATTTATATGTACTTGATATTATTGAACATTAGGTTGTTTATTTTTCTAACCATGTTAGGTGATTCTTTTCTAACATGGTTAGCTATTAATTATCCATGATAGTATTCAGGTTGTATTAGTTTATTCTTTCCTATCATGGATAAATTATAAAAGGATTAGAATAATCTTTTCTAACTATGATAGAGATATTAATATTATGGAAATTCCTTTTTCTATCATAGTTAGTAAAGAGCTTAATGAATTGAAATAAATATTATTGGTTAATTAGGTAATTAGTAACACTTTGTTACAACTTGGTTATCAGTATTTGGTATACGATAACCTAGGACTGTGCTGCATTGCATATAGATTGGCAATATACATTCTTAGTATTCCTTTCCTTCTGTGCATGAATATCTGGCCTTTTTGAGAGGATTATCGCTCATCCCGTGGTGGGGAGAGAGTGATAAGAGCAATTGAATAAGTATTGTGGAGAGATTGAGATGAACATAGAAAGAATAACGAAATGATATTGATATGTATAAGAATTTAGGAAGAATGACGAAATAAGGATGCTTCTCTGGGGTCTCGAATATAGTTATGTGCCGGCCATAATTATAGTCGAGGCATCATGAGATCCCTTATTGGGTTAAGGGATTAAGGAAATTCGAAAATAACAATTGATAATGAATACAATGCGAAATAAGAATTATTGATTTGGTTTATCATGTGCTTAGTTGCTAGATAGTTTGGTTATGGATTGAGAACTAAGAAGGATAATTTATTGAAATTGAGGTTTTCAATATGGTTTGATAAGGAATAATGCTTTGTTGATCATGTTTGAGCTTAATGGATTGAGAAACTAGTTAAGTTTCAGGGTTATTGTTAACGCTCTATCTAATATTTCTAATGGATTTATTGGGATTGAAAACAATTATGAAATGTAATTCGATTAAGGGTAGCTTTTGTTACTTGTTGGGAAGAAGATAAGGGATGATTATGATAACTAAAGGGTGGTTAGTTTTGAAGTTATATTGAGAGAATCTGATTTGTTTGAGCAAATGGGGAGATATTCAATAGTTGATGGTGTGATATTAGCATAAGTTTTAAGATTTATTCTTATATCTAATGAAACTGGTCTAAAGATTTGGCAATATATAAGTATTTGGAAAGAAATATTTTGGTAAGTAATTCTCATTGTCTTATAAGTCAAAGAAATTGGATGAATAAGGTGTAGAAAAGTAAGAATATAACTTGAAAAATTGGAAAGCAAGGGAAATGACGTAAGTGAGTATGACTATGACCTGGAGTTTTCTTCTCTAATTTGAATTCTCAGGGTGTATTGAGCGAACTACTTCATGTACTATTATTTAGAGATGCTTGACATAGTGAATTTTGATGACTATTAGACATGAATTTCTTTTAAGGTTGTTGACGGGTTTGTGATAGTTCGAGTCTAGGGATTCTTGAATTGCCCTGTTTTATTTTCAATTTGTTGCTGTCATGAGTGAAGTGAATGAGTATATTATGATTGTTGCATATTTAAGTCATGTTTATAGATAATATATGGTAGTACATGTGTGTAAAATCTCTGTTTGGGCTAGGAATTCATGGGAATTAAATCTTGCAGGGTCTGAATGCATTAGGGAACAAATGAGAAATTATATTGGTGAAGTAATCTTGTTATATGTCGAGTATAAAATTGAATGATATTATGGTGCTACAGGTTGGATTGTGTGAAATCAGAATCGATTTTGCAAATCCTGATTTCTTTTTCTTATTTCTTTCCTCTATCCAAATTGGATTCTGCCATGGATAAGAGAATTTTGTGACAATAATTTTGACAAAGTGTAGATTGGGGTTAAGAGCTTGAAGGATAGTTAAGGCCATATGAAATTTTGGTTTGGAAAGTGATTTAGAAGATGAAGGATTGTTGTAATGGATTTAAGTTATCAAATTTTTGTATGTTGAGGACTCGATCTTAAAGTCTCTTATGGGATGTAGGTGTGATTTTTTTTAATGTGAACATTTATGAATTGGATTCTATTAGAAAAATCTTTGATTTTGAGGATTAGGAGTTGGTTGTAAATTGTGGATTTTAGAATGTGTTGGTGGTGGAATAATGGTATAATTGATAAACAACAACTATAAATGGAATTTAAGGAATTAGTTTCGGTTTTAAGATTTGAACTATGAAATAGAGTAATCTGACATAAAAAATTTGTTTTGTAGTTTCAAGTGCTAAATGAGTGATTGGGTAACTTAGATTGATTACTTAGTAGTACACTCTGAGTTAATGACTTAGAGTAACATATTGATATTGTTAGATATTATGACTTGGTGATGTGTTAACATTAGGCTTTATGGACGAGAATGAGATGGTTTGAATTAGTGATGAAATTTTAAAGTTGTGCTTATAGTTTAGCAAGACAGATAAAGAAACTAATAGGGTGTAATATGTCAGACTGGAAGTGTAACTAATGATAGATGAGTATATGTCTTTGACATTATTTGTTATTATTGCTTGTTGTTTGTTATTAAGTGAGCAGTGGGGTCTTTGCATTGAAATAGTTATTGGTATAGAAGTAACTTCAAAACGATCTCTCAGCTTCAAAAGTAAAATTATATAGATGCAAGCTTATCAATTTTCTCTTCTATATTATTTTTCTCTATAAAGCTTAGGCTCTTTTCTTAGTGTCCAATCTTCTTATGATATGGCTTGAGAGTTCTTGGCATCTTTGAGAACCTCAACCATATTGATCTTCTTCTCTTCCATCATCGTCATATTGTGATATATATGATTATCAAGCTTTACACTAATCTCAACACTAGTGCTTTCTGCAACAATAATCATTCAAATACAAAATCACATGTCTATTAATGGGCTCATTGTTAAAGTTTATCATACAAACAACTATCTCTAAAAGCTTAAATGCTTCATTCTTTTCTGTACTTAATAAGCACTTCTTCCCTTAATTTCGAGGACGAAATTATTTTAGAGGAGGAGAATTGTAACATCCTAAAAATTTAATACAGGATCAAGGAGTGTTTTGGGAAATAATAAATGGAAAAATTAGGAATTTTGGAATTTTTAGGAATTTTTGGAATATTTTTGGAAATTTTGAGTAATTAATGTGCATATAATTAATTAAGAAATGATGAGTTTGAAATATGAGGGAGTGGTAAAGCTAAAAATATTTTGAAGTTTAAAAAGATTGGAGGCTGGTTTAAATGGTTTTAGAATTAAAAGAGTACACTATGGCAAGTTTGGGCTACAAATCATTAGAGAACCCCCTAATTTCAGCAAACCAAACGCGCCCTCCCCCTTTTATATAAAAACCCATCAGACTCCCTCCTCCTTCTCACCGCGCGCCTCCTTCCTCCTTTCCGTCTTCTTCTTCTCCGTTTCTTTTCTCTCCGGCGACGACGGGCGGCCATGACGGCGGCCCAGGGCTGGACAGACCACCGTGCTCTCTCCCTCGCGTTCTTCACTCCTCATCTTCGTGCTGTTTCTTCGCTCGCCATCGTCTTCCTCCATGTTTTCCTGCGAAGCTCTTGTTCTTCCGGCGAGTGTTCACGGCGGACGGCGGCTGGGAGGTTAGTTTATGGTTTCTTCTGGCTTTTTCAAGTCATTCCTTTCCTTTCCAACACCATTTTCGTCATCCCTCACTTCCCTTTACTCCCAGCTCGGCCAGCCCCTTGAGGGAATGATTTCCGGCGATTACGGCGGCGGCCGGCGGCGGTGACACCATCTTTTCTCATTCTTGAACTCCGTAAGTATTTTTCACACTCTTATTGCCTTTGATTTTCGTTTTAGCCGTGTGAGAATGAGAGGCTGATTTGGGGTTTTAGGTCTTAGTCTTGGAAAAGTAATAGAACTAAGCTAAAACTTCATCTCTTTGTGTCCTAATTGTCAAATAGAATGTTGATTGAAGTTTTGTGAAGTTTTTGCAAAAACCCTAAAAATTGGGAATTCTCAAATCCAACGGGTTTAGAGTCATTTTTGGCTTAGAATCCTTAAATAATCAATAACAAAACTTGTTTAAGTTTGATTATATCACTGCTGGTTGATTGATTTGGGTATGAGTGTTTTACAACTTTGATTTTGTTACTTTTGGATGATTGGACTATTACTTGGATGTTTTAGATTTGGTGTGAGTTATTTTGATTGTTGTATGTTAAATTCCAATGATTTACCTTCTCCTTGCAATTGCTGAATGAGTTTATTTACTGTTTTAAGATGTGATAGTTAAATGGGTTGATTGAGTTTGTGGGATTTGGATGCAGAGTCTTGCGATTAATGTATGTGAGTAAAGAAATTCATTATTGAATTGGCATGCTGTTTTTCTTCTTTTACTTGCTTTTGCTGATTAAGATAATGTACTAGGAAAGATGGAGGATTTTGGGTGTTTACAGATGATTAGAAGATGTGACTTAGAAGCCCAAATGTTACGTGTTTGAATTCAAAGAGAGTGAAAGGATTCTGACTTGAAATCTCAAATTAATTGGATAGGAATATCATAGGATTGTATCTTATGGTGCATCTTTGGTTTTGTTTGAGATTGTGTTTTAATTGCTATTGGCCGTACAGGTTAAGCAAAGAAAATGCTTTGAGTTTGATTTAAATTTTAGGAAATACGATAGTAACTAGTTATGTACCATGTGATTGAATGTCATTGATGTAATCCTAATGAAGAAAGAGGAAGTAAAATGTTAACTGATATTTAATTACTGTGATAATGAATTTGGAATACATGTGCATTTAATAAATGATCAAATCTGAATGAGGTGGTTGCATATATGACTAGAAAGTTTTCTTGCACTTTTTGGCAGTAGCTGAATGGGAATTTCATATGTGAGTGTTTCAAATTAAATTAAAGAAGGATTGTAGTTCATTACGATATTTGGTTTTATGTGTCGATAATTGGAATTTTAGTTCTTTTCCTTTGTGTTTGATTCTGCAAGAAAGAAAAGAAGAATTTTGGGGGGGATTTTCAATTGAAAACGTATCACTCTCTCTTTCCAATTGATTATGCTTTAACTTGTCTCAGATATTAGTGTTGGTGTTGCTTAAATGAAAATACTCATATCTGTTTTATAAAGTACTTTATGGGGTAGTGATTTAATCATTAATATTTGAGTCTTGAAAGGAACTACAACATATAGCATAATTAGACTCCAAGGGATGTAAGGTGAATTTGATGGTAACATAATCATGGATGATCATTTTCTTATTGTTGCTACACTTTCGGGAAATTGGAAAGGGATACTGTAATTAAATTGAGTACTTGTTTCTATTCTTGTTTTGTTTTTGCATTCATTTGAATTAGCTATAATATACTCCTTGTGTTTTTCCACTAGTTCCTAAATATATGTGAAAAGTAGGCTGAGATTGGAGCTGATATTTGGAAACTTATAACTAAAGTTAAAACCTGTGGAATGTTGTGAAGGATTCCTATTCTGTTTCCCCTGGCCGCTTTAATAAACATACCTATATAAATACATTGTTCTAAAGACCCTTAGATGACAAGTTGATTAGCAAAGTGCTTGGGTATGATAAATATATTTGGTAATGACTAGTAAGTATATATGAAATTGGTGATTATATTGTATGGCTTTATTGTTGATGTTAAATGCATGTGGCTAATTAGAATGGTGGAAGCAAGTAAATAAAGTTGTGTACATTTTGATTGTCAACTGGATATAGATGCTTGCATATATATGTGATTAAATGTTATTTGTGAGGGTTGAGTTGCCTTCCTTGTATGGTGAATTGTTCTTGGAGATTTTAGCCAAGTTTTGACTTTGAGTAAATTGATGTTGATATTTTCTTTGATTAACTGATAATCATCTTGTTTGTTAATGTAAAACTAAAATGCGTATGAGGAAGGGGATGCCTTCTTATAAACTAAATTGATTTAATATATGGGATACTTTAAAGGATGGTGATAATATAAGTAATAAAGGATTGGGTAGTAATACGGACAAGAGAGACGTTAGTTAATTTATGACTTAGAATGATTATTAACATACTATTATTACATGATGTAATAATAGGAAAGGATGCAATTCACATATATCCTTCGAGGAATGGTGAAGTAAAGGGAAAAGACAACTGAATGCTAAGGGCGACAGGTAATCACACTTAACCTTGCTATAACATTGAGGGTGACGTTAGTTAGGGATTTTGTAAAATCCCTTCTCACCCTCTATATATATATATTATCTTTAAAAGGTATTTTTATACAAAATAGGCTATCGGGTGCCTTTCAAACACGATTATTTTCATATAAAGAAATTTGAAACTCTGTATACCTATTATTCTGCCTGGTGGTGGCCATTGATCTGGAATGACGTGAAATGTATATAGGGATAGTGTTAGGTAGTGTTTTAAGAGGTGATGAGGATAGAAAAGAGAGTACATGTTGAGTTGAGATTGTTGAGAGCTATATTGATGGAATATAGAATAGGGATTGTGAGTATTGCATGACACTGATTATTAGTACCGTCGGCCGATGTAACCTATCGATTTGCGCAAATCGATAGGTTAATTGTACAGGTTCCTCGGATTGTAAAGGAACCAGGGATGTGTACACTTTTTATAGTGCTCCCTTTTTCAGGGACGTTTTCACTATTTAAAGTGCTCCCTTTTTCATGCTTTCAGATTTGAGACTGGGCACAGTGTCAATCACGTTTATTTTCGTCTGTTGAGTTGACTTGGAACTGACTGAGGGATTTGAGTGATATGTGGAAAGTAGAGATGATGAATTTGAGTTGATTTAGACGGAGGAACTTGAATGATGAATGAAAGACTTGACATATATATATAAATTATTGATTTTAAATGTGGTACCCTTTAGACGCCCTCGCTACCGCACATCTCACTGTTATAGTGAGTTAAGCGGTGATTACTGGGACAAATTGTCTCATCCCACGATTACTGACATTTTTGCAGGTATTCATGCACAGACGCAAACATCAGGAAAGGGAGTTAGGTAGTAGTAGTTATATAGACTATTTTGAATTGTATATTGCCAATTTGTATAGGTCTGCATCTGCTTCCACATGTATACATATTTATTTATTATTTAATATCAACTAGTTCTGTTTAATAACCATGTTAGGCAAATCTTTTCTAACATGGTTAGTAAGCATATATTTATATGTACTTGATATTATTGAACATTAGGTTGTTTATTTTTCTAACCATGTTAGGTGATTCTTTTCTAACATGGTTAGTTATTAATTATCCATGATAGTATTCAGGTTGTATTAGTTTATTCTTTCCTATCATGGATAAATTATAAAAGGATTAGAATAATCTTTTCTAACTATGATAGAGATATTAATATTATGGAAATTCCTTTTTCTATCATAGTTAGTAAAGAGCTTAATGAATTGAAATAAATATTATTGGTTAATTAGGTAATTAGTAACACTTTGTTACAGTTACAATTTCAAGGGGTCACCAGCAATTTTCTAAGGGGCCAAGCAAATAATAATTGAGTTTCAAATTAAAGGAAATGTCTGGTCATTCCAAGTTTTGTCTTCATAAAAAAACACTTGCATAGTCTTTTCCATAATTGCAACTCAAAATTACCTTTTTTTTTTCAAATCTGATCAATTTCGCCCTTTAAAATGATTTTATAATATCAAATCTAATTTGTTCAAACAATAATTTGTTAAAATAGGGTACTTTCTGTCATATATGTGTGTGTAGGTAGAGTATTTTCGTAACCAAACACTAAGATCCATTCTCTATCGTGCAGTGACAAGCTACTAATAGTAGTACAGATACTCATGATTGCCCAAACTGTAGCGATAGAATAGAAGTTCGATGTGCTCTGCTCTGTTTGATTTGTTATTAGCATACCTTGTTCAGGAAAAACTCGGGCCTTACGTTATTATATTTAATATCAAATATCAATATTAATTTATTAATTATTAACTAGAGGGACAGACACTAACGACATGAAATTACAGTTGTAATTGAACGCACTACTTATTTACATGGAACATCTATATCACATAATAGCAATTTGACATCATTATTGTTATTAATGAACCCCTATATTGGTCCCTGAAAAAGTTATTACACTATTTACTGTAGATATACTGTTCTTCGCAAATTTGGACATCTATTTAGTGTTTTATTTGATCTATAAACTCGAAGGTTATCATTAATTTGGATTTGAGCCAAACCATTTTCAAAAAAAGCAAGCATCCTTCATTTTTCAGAGCCCATTTTGAGGGACATGTATTTCTTTATTTGATGTAATGTTGTCTAAATTACTGTTAGACACAAGAACATTTCTTCATTGATCCATTATATAATTATATAAGGAGGGATTCGCCCTTTCGGCCGCTTACGTTATTGGGCATAGTTTACTAATTGACTGCTGCATCAATTGATATAACATCAAAGCCCAATTAGAATGGCCCGGTTTGATTGGGCCCCATTGAGCATGTAAGTAATGTCGTCCCACTTTTTTGGTGGGAGTTTTTGGTGATCGTGAGCCCAAATGACCCATTATGTTGAATTGGGAAAAGGATCATTTCTGCTGGAGCTCTCACCTACAATAGGCACATAACACAAGACAATACTTCTCCAGTGTTATCGATAGAAGATTAAGTTGAAGTTTTGTGGAGATTAAAAAAGCAAATTACACCACACCATTAAATTATACTCCCTTTGATTTTTAACATATGACATATTTAACTACATTAAATAGTTAAGAGTGTAAGCTATGTTAGTTAGCATTACGAATCCCAAAAATATATCTAAAAACAATTTGAGGTGATTTATTTTACATTTTTAATTTCTCTTAAAAAGTTAAATTGAACTCTTCCTTAGGTGCTGATAAAAAAACCCTTCCTTAGGACTCCCAACATGCTCAGAAAAAAAAATACTACCTCCGGTCCTAAATATAGGACCTAATTGACTTTTTTTTGGAGACATTAAGGTTGCGAAATATGTTATTAAATGATGACATATTTGATATATTTTTCGATTATCTATTAGTTTATAAGTAAAATAAACTCGTTTAAGGGAAAAAAAATTAGGTAAATCAATTTATAATTAACCTATTTTGTTTTTTTAGGGATTTTCCAGAGAAAGTGAATTAGGTCTTATATTTAGGACCGGAGGGAGTAATACATTAGGTGAGTAGTGACCACAAAACTCAAACAACTAAACGGAAACCTGCTTATATTCATAAGATAAATAAAAATATGTAAAACCAAACTAAATCAACAACCTTCCTTAAGCAATCAAAGCATAATAATACTGATAAAAAAAGCATAATAATACATGGCACTAAATTCTTGTTTTTTTTTTGCCATCTAGCACTAGATTAATACGAAAAGTGACCATGGTCCCACATATAAATTTATCTAGTCCAATCTCACATAAAATTAAAGCTATTAATTTTAAATAGGTAGTTTGAACTAAACAACCATAGTCCCTAAACAATCATAGTCCCTTCACCAGCACCAACAGTACTATCATCACTCTTGCCATCAAAGCAATCAGCAACCACACCCACCTTCTGTACATTCTTGTACGAATACCTTCTTGCGAAGAAGACAAACATGAACAAATTCACTGTGGTCATTCCTGCAAGTAGCCAGTAAAACCTATCCAACCTACTACTATTCAAATCCTTCCCAAACCAACTTTTCCCACCACTTTTCTCCGTGGCATGATCCACAATAGTTATCAATAAACTACTTAAGAAATTGGCAGCTCCAATCACACTTAAATAAATTGCTATCCCTAGGCTTCTCATTGAATCAGGCACTTGGTCATAGAAATACTCTTGCAGCCCCACGAGTGTAAATCCATCACCAAATCCAATTATAAGAAATTGAGGTGCTAGCCAAAACACACTCATGGAAAGTGAACCTTTTAGTGGATCATTTTCTAAGGTTCTTAGCCTCTTTTGTTCAACTAGTGCTGCCACTATCATTGTGACAATTGAGAAGATCATGCCGAATCCGATTCTTTGGAGGATGTTAATTCCTCGTTCGTTACCAGTTAGTCTTCGGAGGACGGGTACGAGAATCTTGTCATAGAAAGTGACAGAGACTATCATGCCAATGGCTGCAAGTGTGAAAATGGAAGCTGGGGGTATCTCAAAGTTGTTGATTTTTCTATTCATGGTAACTCCTTGTTTGATGAAGAAAGTTGCGGTTTGAGCCACGCTTATTCCAAAGGGTAAAGTGAAAATCCAGATGGGAATCATGTTGATGATGAGCTTCATTTCTTCCACTTTGGTTACTGTTGCCAACTTCCATGGACTCTGCTTCTCAGCTGATTCTCCTTCCCTTGGATCAACTATTGCTGCCTTGTCTAGAAACCTATTGCACCCACATATTTAATTCATATTAAGGTTCAATTTTAGCCAACATTTAGTTTCACTGAGATAATTGTTTGTTGTTGGATGTAGCTTAACCAAAAAGTCATGTCATATGATTAAGAAATAAAGTATACCACAATGACTTTATATTTGGACCTGATGGGCTTAACTTTAAACATAACTATGGGGCCTTTTCATGCTAGTATGCTAACCTCTTGTTGGTTCAACAACAAAAATATTAAAGAAAATACGGAAATTTATTAAAAAGATTCCCAATTACGAAAATTTTTTATCCAAATATACTTAATTAAGAGCTCATGTACTTGAATGGATGTGATCTATCTTCAGCTATGACAACAATGTTTCAGCCATAAAAAAATTTCTTCTGTTTTGCACAAATTTAAACATAAGTTTGCAATTTTGCATACATCTAAAGGTACATTTGGGTGATTATTTTTATAGAATTTACACCAATTTTCCCAAACCAGTTTGGGCTTCATCAGTTATGGGTTTAACATCTAGCTCTTCAATCTTGGGTCCCATATTAATGGAAGTCAACGCACATAATAATAAAAAGTTGTTGATGAGTTTTGAGTGTAATATAAATAAGTATTTTGGGCTTCAGTTATGGCTTTAGCTTCCAGCTCTTCATTGTTGGGCCCATGATTCAAAAACTTGTTGAAGTGTTTTATTTGGACTGAACTTGTTCGGGTTTTGAGGGCAACATAAATGAGCATAATCTTCCATTGTTTTTGCTAAATTTAAAACATATATAGATATAGTTTGGGCATCAATTATGGGTTTGCCATAAATAAAAAAAGTTTGTTAATGAGTTTTGAGTATAATATATATGAGCATCATGTTACGTTATTTATGCTTAATTGAAAACATAAGTGTAGTTTATGGTGCTTACTTGAGTTTGTGGGTGTGACACAGGACCCTTCTACCAGTTCTACCAGATTTAGGGACTTCATACAACTGATCAGGGCGGGAAGGATATGGAAGCTTTCTTTTGGAAATGGCTGCAACAAGAACCTGCAACAATGGAGTCAAGGGACTACCAGTGGGAGTCCTATAGCGATAAAAGGGCCTTCCTACAATAAAAATGAGCAAGGAAAAGGCCATGACTCCTGTGAGGATAAGATCAGCAACACCCCAATTCACATGGTCTTGAACATAAACAATGAAGGTCACTCCTAGAATGAGGCCACAACATAGACCACAGCTCCACCAGTTGAAGAATGACATCTTCTGCCTCCTCTCCGTGTCGTGGTCATCGTCAAATTGGTCGGCTCCAAAGCTCTCCGACGAAGGCTTGTGGCCTCCTGTTCCTATGGAGATCAAATAGATTGCCAAGAAGAAGGCCACCTCGTGTTCCTTTCTAGGTTTAGTGCATGCACTACCATTGTCACATGGCTTGAGGGCCGGTAAGAACCATGATAAGGAAAGCAGAACCAAACCCTACATTTGTATGTGTTTGTGAGTATTATGATTTGAAAGATTTATGTGAAAAATAAAGGTGCGTATATACTACTTGCATATATAGCGTTTTAATGATTAGAGTAATTTTTAGTAATAGCACTCATTAGGTTAAGCTAATTGTTGGTGTAAAGTGTAAACACTATCATAACGTATTTTTATTGTACAATGTAACCCATCCCGAAATTGTTTTTAAGCCAACACCCTAAAATGATTTTCAATAACATTGCGTATCCTAAATTTAGGGTGCTTGTTGCTTCAGAAAAAAAAAATTTAAGCATGGTTGCACCAAAAATTACTCTAGGATCATTACTAGAAAAATACTTGTGGATACTAAATGCACCAAAAATTGGTTCATGATAATGAATACCATTAGCAAGATATTATATATAGAGAAAGAGAAAGAGAAAGATAGGGAGGTGTAGGTATACATACAAGGAGATAGAAGATGGTGGAAGCGAAGACAGTTAAATAGCGACCCAAGTAGGCATCAGCAACAAAGCCACCAAGGAGGGGCATGAGAGTGGTGACGCCTGACCAATAGTTCACGTTTCTGGCTGCACTCTTCAGGTCTTCGTGCATCACCTTGCTCAGATATAGCACCAAGCTTGTTGCTATCCCAAAGTAGCTCAACCTCTCGCTAAACTCCATTGCTACACATCGTCCAATAAAATGTTCATTCATTAACAAACATTTCACACTTTTATGGCATAGTGTATATAAGCTTAACTCCTATTAGGACCTAGACGACTTTATCCCCCTAAGTAGAGAGACTACTTATCTAGTTTAAACCCGTGTCTTTCAGATTACTCGTATCAATATAATTTTATCATCACTTTATTAAGATTTTCCCTCTATTTCATTTGACTCTAATCTTCTATTAAAAATCATGTTTTTATTTCCATATCATCATAATCATATTTTACGTATAAACAATACATAAAATTACTAAACAGAAAAAAATTTTGCCATTATTATTGCGATAAGCAGAACTAGCTAAAATAAAAAGAAAAAAAATCTGAATGAAACATCCCTACTGCTGCTTTGTTATATGTTCAGATGCACCCTTTTGAAATGTCACATTCGGTGATCACCCACGCTTCTAGAACGTCATTTATCAGTGTTTTAATTAGTCCATTCAACTGGATCTCCCCCGGGCCACACAATGCAACCATAAATGTAGGAAATCACAAATGAAAGTGAACTCCACTACTAACAATATTAGGAATTAAGAATCTGATTATGCGTGCTTCCTAAGTAATGTCATTCATTTTGAGTAGTAGTGCAATCATAATTTTAATTTTATTTTTGCAAATTTCTTCTTTAATTTAGTCATTCAATTATCGTCGTCCATACTTTCAATAAAATATATAATATGTATTGCCAACAACCATATTTTAGACATTTTTAATCAAGACAAATCAGGATTGACATTTCATAATATATAATTTGTATAAATTTTTGGGGAGTTAAAATATATGACGCATATATAATATAAAAATAAAATACAACTTATAGGGTCATAGCTTTGACAGTCCACCTCATACCTCCACCACTAAACCAACATATATTCATTATTCTCAAGCAACATGCATGTTTATTTCAAAATCCTATAAAGCATATATAAGTATTATTGTCAAGAAACAATGAATTGTGAAAGTAGTACTTAAATGCCAGTCTTCAGAATCTATGAGGAAATAGATAGATAGGGTTTGATGGATATATCCACTACTAATAGATCGATATGAGGGGGAATAAAGTTGTACTAACTAATGTAAACCCCGCGCGCGCGCGCACATATCCAATTATTAAACTTAGTACACAAATTTGATACTAAAACAAGGTGCGCATCTTAAAAAAAGTAGATCACTGATCTACTTTCTAAATCTGCTCTGTATATAATATAATTAATTGAGATTATTTGTGTGGTTGTTACTCTTGTTACATATTTTCAATTACTAAGACTTTCAGTAGTGGGACTGGGAGCCACCACTATACGTGGTCACGGAGGTCTTGCTGATACTAGCTAAGAAATCCAGAGCCATGTGTCGTTGCAATGGATTCAGGTTGATAACTTAACATTTCGCACCCAACAACAGCACGAGCAAATTAAATATATGGAAATTTTGAGGTGTGTTTGTGTGTGTCTGAATTCGAGCATCTTTATCTACAACCAAGTAACGTGCACATTCAAACATATATGCATGGTTTTCATCACATGGGATCGACAATTTGACTTGCTTATTAATATGGTGCATACAATTTTCATTATAACACGAACCAGATGTTTTCGAACTATTATTTGTCCTGTAAGGCTGTAACAAACAAAATAATTTTATAGTCATCTTTTCTGTTTTTCAAATGGATTTTGGTAGGAAAAAATGGCGTGCATTAATCTTTCATTATTATTATTGGGAGAAAAATGTGGAGTACTTTAATTTATATATCACGCACGCGTGAATGTATAAAATGGAAGTTTAGAGTGGCTAATTTATAGAATAATACAAAAAAATACGAAGAAAATGTAATACTCATTTCGGCCTAGTCAACGGTCATACCATGCATGAAAATATCTAATAGTTCTTAGAAGTATTCATCCATTTACCAACTACAGTCTTCCCCTTCCGTATCATTTATAAGTCCTTTTCTCAAGTACAAACTTAGGGTCCGTTTGTATGGCAAGAAAGTGAGGGAGGGAAAGTGAAAGTGAGGTGAAAGTTTTTTTGTAATTTTCATATATCCCGGGACCCACAAGTTTTCTCTCTCTATCTCACATTCTTCATGGGCCCCACAAACTTTTACATCTCATCATTACATAATTTACCTCTACTTTCCATCTTTATCCTCTTACACTCAATTTCATTTCCAATTCCATTATACACTTTCCTGCCAACCAAACTGGCCCTTAATCATAGTCTAATTCTTCTTCATCAATTACGATTTCACTCATAAGCCACATCATGGCGATTTGAAACGAGTTGTACACTTGTACAATTTATAGATCATGGATATGCGTAAGCGGGTGTATATAAGTGCACATATAATAGGGTATACGTACCACGCACAAATATGGAGGCTTCAACTAATAAGTAGTAGCATTTGAAAGTAAAAAATGCTTAAACAGATATGGCGCCATATAAAATAGGCATTTTTATATATTTATCTTTTGTCTGAGTATTTCTATGTGTATTCATAAAAAAGAATTTAGTTTGGTTTTGAGCGTTAATATTTGTCCCGTGAAAAAATCATAGAAAAGAACAAACCAACTACATAAAGTACAAAATAAAAATTTTTGAAAAGACTCGAGCTAATATTATCTACAAAAACCTGGTTGACAAATATTGCCTGACTGGAAAAAAAAATACGCATATATAGTAACACTTAACGATTTTAAAAAGTAAAACTTAGCAAGCGCGAAGAAGTATAAAAGAAAAGTGAATTTTAAGGATGTGGGAATAATATTCTTACCAATAATGAAGAATGAAGCTTTCCAAGAACCAGTGGAAGCTCGAAGAGGAAGCTCTCCTTTATGATCCATTGAAGAATCATAAACCCATTTCGTCTCATCAACTTCGACCACACCACCGTCAATTTCCATTATTTCTTTCTTCTTATTCATCTTCTCCGAAGTTTTTTTTTTGGTGATGATCTTCTCCAAAAGTTTGATAGCTCAAAAAGCTGAAATAAAACCTAGCTAGCTAGCCTCTCTGCGATCTCAAGCACTCCAAATAAGCTATAGGTAATGCTTGTTTTTTGCTTACAAAAGTCTTTCTGATCCTTCCTTATATAGGCAAGTATTTGCCTTTTTGACTCTCTAATCCTCAGTTTCCATATCACAAAATAATTTTTTGTTTTGATTACAAATAATATATAAATACATAAAAACACAGTTGATAATCTCGAAACCTAATCCTTCGCATATTATGTCAAATACACCCTCTAACCTTATTACTACATCCTTTTCGTATAATAAAAGCACAAATTGTAAATTGTTTTAGCATAAAATATAGGAGTCCATGTTAGATTGTCCCATCATTTAATGCATTTTTTATTTTACTTAACTATCATTCATATCCATTAATGTACATATTTCTCTTTCTTAATAATCTCATAAAAATAAGGATATAATGTTAGTAACAATTTTCATGTGGGCATATTTATACTTTTTAACTAAATTTTACATGTTTTTAAAGAAGTATAAGGTTCTAACTTCTAAGTTATTTAATTTTAATCATATTTATGAGACACCTATTATTTTCCAAGAAGTATTAAATGTGTTTTTCCTTTCATACACATATTTATTATAAAGGTTAGTTGGAGATAAAATAGCATTTGAGTTTAATATTGTTAGGATAGATGGACAATATAATGAAGGAAATTGATTGAATTTTTAGACAAATTTAATGATTTTAACTAATTTTATTTATTGGTACATGAGAACAATTAATTAGGGCCTTATAATTAACACAAGATGATGGTGATGCGGTACATCCTTATTCCTGATGAATATATAAGGATAAAAGGGGGATTCCCATTGTTTGAATTGGGAAGAGTGAGGGTCAGTATTAGTAAACATCATTGTCATAATAATGGAATATCACTCATGACTATTCCTATCATGGGTCCACACTTAGTTGATATTTCAACCAACTAAAAGTAAAGCTACGCTACCACTCACTCAACACAACTATTTATCACATACTTTTATTCTATTTAGGTATATGCCAATTTCCTTTATCTATCAGATCAGTTAATAGACATACGAAAACTCTTTCAATGAGGGGGAAGTTATATACTATACTGCTAGTTACTTTGATTTTATGCTACTCGATCTTATGAATGGCATAATTATATTAATTGGATCAAACTTATTGGGTTAATATTTATTCTGGCCAACTAACAATTTACAAAGTTTCAATTTGGCCAACAAATAATAAAATGTCTCATTTTAACTAATGAACAAAAAATAGGTCCCATTTTAGCCAAACGACTATTGAAAAATACTATTATGTCCTTTATAAAGATTTAGTTGGTAGGAATATTTTTTATTTTATAAATGACATATTATTAGTATTTTCAATAATCTATTAGCCAAAATGGGACATATTGTTATTCATTGGCTAAAGTAAGACATTTTATTGTTTTTTAGCCAAATAATTGAGACTTTGTAAATTATTTATTGGTCAAAATGAATATTAATATAAACTTATTATACATTATTCCTCACCTGAGGAAAGCTAGAGAGAGAAGGTCCTTACTTCTCTCTAAAAGCTTTGTCTCTCCCTGTACCTCCTCTAGCGAGTGAGGTTTTGTCATGCCGTTGGTGTGTGCTTGTGTAGTGCAGTAGCCAACGGCGACGATGGTGGCGACGGCGCGACGGCGGTGAGCGGATGGTGGAGCGCACGAACTGAGGATGACAAGAAGTTTCACGACACCGGAGAAGGATGTGGCCGGGGTTGGGTCTTTGACCGCTGTGCTTGAAGTTCTCCGACGTGGGTATGGAGTTCGCCGACGGTGATGGACGTGGCAGAGAAGGACGGCTTTCCAGATCTGGCTGATATGGGAGATGTTTCAGATCTGGCTATGAGGCTGCTTTCTGGGTCCTTTCTTGTGTTTTTTCGGTGGCTGGGGAGCAGCCACCGAGCCACCATGAAGGTTAAGTCAGAGCTCTATCTGGGTTTGGGGGGTCCTATGGTATAGCTAGTGGAGTCCTGGTCCCTAATAGGTGTAAGTAGTAGTATGTGTGTCATTTTAAAATTTCTTGTATGTGTGTCCTGTTATTTATGGTTTTGTCTGCTTTTGTGGGTTAATTTTGTCTGTGTTGGGTGTTGGCTAAGTCCTAACATGATCTGTACCTCAATGGAGTTTGGTCACAAACTTCATTGGACTCCTCACCTTCTTGGAGGTGAGATTGGAGCTGCTAATATGCAGCATTGGCATCAAAGTCGGTGGGCTCGGGAGAGCAAGTCTTTGGATAACCACCTTCTATTGCACTTTCACTTGATCATGATAAAATAGATGACCAATCCTTCACCTTCTACCCACAATGGTTAGGTATCGGCACTAGTATTTGGAGTCTGTTTTGTCAATGTTGTCTTGATATTTTGATGGTAGCTAGTGTGTTGACCCTTGTGTATTTGTCCTGGGACAATGGTGTCTTCAATGGATAGATGCTAAGTGCAGTGTATTATGTACTGTGTTTTGATTATCGGTGTATGTATTGTGTTTCTATTAATGAAATTATCCTTTAGGCCAAAAAAAATCTAAACTTATTATATCTCTTTTTTCAAACTTATTTTGTTCTAGTAGTGTAGACATGTCAAGGCTGGAGGAGTAGTTTGTTATAAATCCATGAACCACCGTAATCTCTGTCCTCTCTCTTACTTTCTTTCGTCTGATTTTCCTGTGAGCTGAGGTATTCCTCACAGCCATGTGATGAAGATCCGAGGATCTTTTAAAAAAATATACTACCTTCGGTCCTAAATATAGGAACTAGATGACTTTTTTTTGTAGAGGTTAAGGTTGCAAAATAGTCTATTAAATCATGACATATTTGATATATTTTTAGATTATCCATTAGTTTATAAGTAAAATAAACTAGTTTAAGGGAAAAAATTAGGTAAATCAATTTATAATTAACTTATTTTGCTTTTTTTTATTTTTCAAAAAAGTCAATTAGGTTTTATATTTAGGACCGGAGGGAGTAAAACCTATCTCCAATTTCTAAGACACGGGGCAAAAGGGGGCTCTGATTTTTTTTTTGTCCCTCACATGAATTTTGAACTTTATATTTCCCTTCGATTATTTATAATCATAATATTCTTCTTTATTACTGACTTGATCAAATCAGTAATAAAGATGAATGTTACGTCTAGAGTGAGTGGGAGAGGTTTTGACGTAAAGAGTTCAAGTTTTTGCTAGCATAAAAATGTTACGTTTTTTATACATTTGCATAAAAATCTTTTTAGAAGAGTTACATATAATATGTCAGTAATAATGCTCAAATATGAGATGGTATAGCCATATAAAAAGTATGTTCATATACTCATTATAAGTTTGCATTCAATCAGAAAGATTTCCTATTTAAGTAATTGAGAGTGATCATATATTCATATCACTCCACCCCTGAGCCTCTGGATGGATATAGCTAGACACTTGGGTAGTGATTTATATTATTTATTAATTGAACACCTAATTCCCACCATATAGGTGATTCAAAAGTGAATGCCAACCATTAGCAAGACAAAATTAATAAATTAAAAAAACTATTAATTAGGGAAAATGATAATGCCTATCCCGATATATTCAAAAGCCTTTACTCCTTTAGGTTGTCGATACGCAGCAATTTTGGAATTGAAGTGATATTTATCCTGTGACTCATATCGCGAGTATTTGATTTGACATCGAATCAAATATGGTATTAAAAATATTTATTTGGAGAATATCAGTGCAAAACTTAAAGGTTATGCTTAGCTAATGATGATGAAAACAAGAGCATGAAATATATATATATATATATATATATATATATATATATATATATATATATATATATATATTCTTTCTCATTTCGGTAGACGCCTAGACGGTAATTTTAAGTAGTAACCTTTAATATCATATTAGGCAACATGGTAATAATCCTGTTAATTTAAATGGATTGGAACGATATAAGGTTCCTCTTTTTGAAAAATTCTTCTTCTTACGGAGCATGGCTACTACAACATAAACATAGATAAGTCTTTTGGCAATTTAGAAATTAAAATAGGTTTTTGAGTGAACTTTTTTAAGATCCTAAAGTAAGTTTATCATAAACACTCACACACATATGAATATCATGTGCATGAAATTTCAGAATTTGTATCACGCGCACACAATATACAATAGTAATATTTCTTCACGTAAAAAAAACTACTATTAATTTTTTAAAAATTTCCCCTCCTTCACTTTTATATAAAATCTATTACATCAAAAGAATTAAACATAAAAAATAAATCTCATATATTTAAAACTAAAAAGTAGTACTATATATTACATAAGTTGCCATATAAGAAAACTAAGAAAACCGCCACTACAACAAAACGTTGATTGGTAAAGGTTACATTGTTGGGATGTGGATCCTCTCCACTCCCACTTCCCATCTTCTTCCCTCTTTTGTCTCTTCTCTTTCCTCCATGCCATTGGATCTTTTCATCTATATTCATTAGTTTGTAAGAATATAAAAATAGTTATAATAATACTTAAAATCTCATAAATAAATTTAATCTTTCAAGATCTACTCTAAACTCTAAACAATCAAGACTATAGACTATTGTTATAAATTTAAATTTTATTTTTCCTTTTTTACGTATAATTGTGAACTGTTTGAACCAAATCATGACAGTTTGAATACATTTATATATGATACTTTCATGCATTATTATAATTAATTTTTATTTTTATAAAAATAAAAATTTATTTGTAACATATTTTTTATTATAATAAAAAGATCCAATGGTGTGGAGGGAAGAGGAGAGGTAGAGCAGAAAAGTGAATGGGAAGGGGTGCGTAGAGGATCTAGATCCTACTTTGTCACGGTTTTGATAACTTTGAAAAATGCGTACAATCTATCACCGTTTTGATAAAAACTATGACAAATACTCCGTAGAAAATACGTGACATAAAGGTTTGAAACATTTATCATGGTCACAGGTGAAATACTCCATCTGTTATTAAATATAAGATCACTTTTGAAATTCAACATGTTCCTAATTATAAGATCATTTTCTAACTGAAGGACACCGATTTAGCGGTCGGTGTAGTGTGCCTTGGGCCTAATCCTTCAAGAAATTTTAGGACCTCAAGGTAAGCGAAAGTTACCCGGGTATCGTTCTCAAGGAGCCTTGTTTAATCTAACTAACCTAGTAAATTATATGTAATGCAAGATGGATTTGGGTGAAGAAAATATATTTTGTTGATTTTTTAAAGAGAGAATAAAGGATACAAAACAAATAAATATTTTTTGTATTTTTAATAAAAGGGTGTAGTGGAAGTGAAATGCTCTTGGAAATGATTTTAAATGGCTATCATAGCTTTTTAAATATTTTTGGGAGTTAATTAGGATGCTAATTTTCTAATTTACCAAACCTCATGAACCCATGAGTCCAATTACCTAATTAGTGGAACCTCAACTAACTAGAAATTGCTAAGCCCTTTAGCACATTTGAGTTTTCTCTAGGTTTCCTAAAGTACCAAACCTCACCAACCGGTAAGTCTAATGCCTAGTCTCATGAACCCATTCAAATAGGCATTATTAATTACCCTAGAGTGTGATTAGTGCTTTGTAATGCATTAGGTTCAATTATAATTTAATTCAATCAAACTATCTATCAATACCATGAATAAATAGAATGATATCAAATAAACCATAAAGAACATATACATAACCATGTATATTGATGAGTTCAAATCCCTCATTACAAACCAAAATCACAAATACCCACAATAACAACCAACTCCAGTCCAATCTCAAAACATAAATGCTAACCTAAACCTAGGCAATCAAAAATATAAAGAGAAATGAAAGGAATTGGGACTTCCCTTTGAAGAACCATAACTCAAGCCACTTCCCATCAACTCCAAGAGCAAAGAGGAACTTTATTGAGGCATGGAAGAGGAAGGAAGGTGGAAGATTGAAGAAATGAGATGAGAAGTGAAGAGAAGAGGATGAAGGGAATTGAGGGAACTAGGGTTTTGGGGAGCACCCAACCCCCAAAACTTGAGTTTCTAACCTATTTTTTGCACCTAATATCAATAGGGACTTCGGCTTAATGTTTGGGTTTAAGTTTAGGCCTAAATTGAAGCCAAAATAGCCCAAAAAGCAGTGAAAATCGCGCTGGACAGAGCAGTTCGTAGCAGGGACCTGTTTGCAAAGTCTGAAAGTTGTGGGGTCAGATTCGGTAATTTTCGCAGGACTGTTTTAAAGCATTTTCAGGATTCTGAGCTGATTCTGTAATTTTCTCCAAATGCTCAGAATAGCAATTTCAACTCATTTTTGTCATTTTCTGCAAGGGAAAAATTACAACAACATAATAACTTTCATCTCAAAAATTAATCACTTAAGATAAACAATTAAATGTGACGATTATGCCCTTATTTGACCCTTTTTACTCAAAATCATTTTTAATCCAATTAAATTATAATCAATGCATTTTAATTCAATATTACATCTTTGAAATGTTAATAACTTCAAATTACCACATTAAAAACATACAAATACATGGATTTATCACTAACTTTTCCCAATTTTTCCCCAAATTAACCCTACAATGCTTATCTATAATAACAAGCAACAGAGGGAAAGTGAAGATATATAAAGTTGGGATAAATTGGTAATATCATGTGTAAATAACTAACTTAACTAACTTCCTTAATTTACTAAAATTAGAGAAAATGATCTTATATTTAAGAACAAACAGAGTACTATGAAAGGATTTTACTATGCCGCTGGGTTTTCCTTGCCTCAAGGGCAAATTTCCTCCTCCAATCTGTGAGGCTCATTTTGTGATTCTCAAGGTAACCTTTTTTTTTTGCGCGAGATGGCGTCAATGCATAGTAGATTTTGTTTTCTGATGATTTCAAATTAAATGTGATAATTCAAATATACGTAAGTGTATTAATTGTTCTTTTTTTTTTGGTTAATCACGTCCAGTTTAATCCGAACTCGAGGGGTAAGAGTGTTACCCACATAGGCAAGGTTGTCCCCTCTCCCAATAAGAGCGCTTCCCGGGAATCAAACACGTGTTCTCATCCTTACGGGGGTTGTAGCCCACTTACCAGCTCAACCAACTATCCATTGGTTGTATTAATTGTTCTTTCTTCTGGTACAATATTACTTGTTTTTTTACATTAAATTTTTTTTGTATATACTCCTATTTTACAAATGATTGTAACTAGTATATGGTGCATCAATTTAAGATAGTACTAGGGGATAATTGAGTACCCTAAGGAAAGTTAGAGAGAGAAGGTCTCACTTCTCTCTAGAACTTTTCCTTTTTCAGTACCTCCATTTGTGAGGGTTTGGTCACGCTCTTGTGCGTGTTGGTGTGTGCAGCTGATGGCGGCGAGCGGAGGTTGGGTTTCACAGGCTGGGGGAGATCGGCGCCTGTCCGGCGTCGGCGATGATCGTGGCGGAGGATGGGTTCTTGTCCGGCGGCTTCGAAGTTTTACGGCTTGGAATCACGGCGGAGGATGGTCGTCGGAGTTGGATCTGGTGATGAAGCTCGCGACGGTGGAAGGTGTGGTGGTGAACCTCGCGACGGTGACGGACTCGACGGCGGATCTTGTGGCGGTGAACCTCGCGACGGTGACCGACGCGACGACGGATCTTGTGGCGGTGAAGACTAAGGCTGGGAAGGGCGAGCTTTCAGATCTAGTGGAGCTGATGGTGTTTTCCGATCCGCCTGGGTCGATGGTGTTTTCTGAACTGCTTGTGGGGTTGTGTGGTGCTTGGGTCCAAGGTTTTGGTGGCTGGTCCACAGCCACCGAGCCACCATGATGGCCCAGATAGGGATCTATCTGGGTGTGGGGGGCCCGATGATAGAGCTGGCAGAATCCTGGTCACCCCCGGTAGGTCTTAGTTGTAGGATTTGTGTCTTGTTTTTAAAATTTCCTTCAAGTGTGTCATGTTATCTATGGGTCTGTCTGCTCTTGTGGGTTGATTTTGGCTGTGTTGGTTTTTGGCTAAATTCTAACATGATCGGTTCAACAATGGAGTTTGTTTACAAATTTCATTGGTCTCTTCACCTTCTTGGAGGTGAGAATGGAGCTGCTTATGTGCAGCATTTGCATCAAAGTCGGTGGGCTCGGGAGAGCAAGTCTTTGGACAACCACCTTCTATTGCATCATCATTTGATCATGACAGAATGGAGTTTCATTACCCTCACTTTCTACCCGCAATGTTTAGGCATCGGCATTAGTATCTTGAGTCTTTTTAGTTATTGGTATTGTTATTTTGATATTTTGATGTTAACTGGATATGGTGCGTATGTATTTGTCCAAGGGCGGTCCTGTGCTCCTTGGATGTTAGCTGGATATGGTGCGTATGTATTTGTCCAAGGGCGGTCCTGTGCTCCTTGGATGTAGATGTAGTGTGCTAAGTGTTGTAGTGTTATGTGCTCAACTTTGAGCCTTATGTAATCTGTTTGTTTATCAATGAAATTATCTCTTTCGGCCAAAAAAAAAAAATTTAAGATAGTACTACTATTATACTATATCGTGATTCATACTGTGCAAACTAATTATTAAAAAAACAAAGTCGAAGTTTGACTTGTTATTTGGTAAGGCTAATATGATTAATTCTTAATTAGCACACAAGACCAGTGATGAATAAAAAAAACATGTGGATGAAAATTAACATTTCGAAGTGCAATCGATTGGTAATCAAGTAATCAACCAGAATTAAGCTGACAAAATAGTAAATAAATGGTGAGGTCAACTAATTTTGTATGGGATTTGAGTGGAATAAGACGAAAACGTCATTGTGGCCAAAGCACTTGCAAGTTTCATCTATAAAATATAAATATTTAGCAATTTTCAATTGAACAAGTCAGCCAAATCTGAATTTTGTTTTTGGAGACAACCCTTGGTGGTTCATATTTCTGGGCTCATCATTTAAAGTACGAAGATTGAGAGCAATATATTGAAATAACTGAATGATGGAAAGCATTTATGTCCCTTCACTCTCTCGTCCAATGCACCATGTGCTAGCTAGTTTTTCACATGACTGTTGGAACTTATTAATATAGATACCCTCTAGGCTATATACAGTTTTTTGTTTATACATTATTCTAGGCTCTCTATATATTTCTGAATGCTAGTTTTTTCGCAATCTAATAGTATACATTGACCAACATAATTAATAGTATACATTTGAAACAAGAGGAGTTTAAGACTAAAATTTGGTCATTTTTATTGACCACCAATGATTTATAAGTGACTTATGTATTTTCAATGTGGTTTTTGGGCTCTTATATTAGGGACCAGAGTGAGTATTTGAGAAGAACGATGTATTGCATGCATTATGTAAAGGAAAAATATGAAGAAAAATAAAGGTAAGTGCCTCCTCATAAAAGAAAACACACACACACACTCAACAACACCCTCCTCTGACCCTTTCTAAATGCATTAACTGATTCATATATAGTTTTAAAATCAAATGTATACTAATATAGAATGACGAAAACATAAATTATCTAAAATTCTATTATCTCAAAAAGAACACTACCCTCATTTCAATTATATTTTCCATACCAATCATCATATATTTTGGCCTTTTGAATTAATTTAAATATATACGTACCTTAGCTTTCTTTTTTTCTTTTTAATGAAAATCTACATACCTTTCTTATTTAATTTGTTATTTCTATCATACCAAACATAGTAATTATAATGTTTTTCATTTTCTTTAGACGTGTACATATGTCATCTTCTATACCTATTTTAATTCACTGATTATTTTTCCCATCAAGATATAGCCTAAACAACTAACAATCAGTTAAAATCAATTTTATATTCTACATACAAAACCAAGCTTCTTTTCTATCTACGTATTAATAAGAAATTCACATACGTTAAATTAATAAATTGGGCCAGAAATTAATAAATTCAGCTCAAGAGACAATGACATAAGATAAATACACGAAAATCAAATGTTGCATATACTGTAAATAAGGAAAAATCACGCCTTGCACTATAAATAAGAGAAAGTAGACCGTTTCACATGCTCGCTTGTCTTAATAATATGTTATTATGTTACCAGATAAATTATACTTGATTCATTCCTGAATATATAATCTAGTTGGTTTTTTTAGAATATCCTAAAAAAAATTAAATAAGATTACTTATAACATAATTTTCTCAAAGTTTTTGAATAAACTATTTTATCTGACTCATAATTTACTACTTACTAGACACGCGCGCGCACATATATAAAATTTAATCATGCTCAAAATATATTGTATTTAAATGGATTTATTAGCTTACTGAATCTCTTTGGAAAAAAAATACTAGATATTATATCAAAAAACAAGTAGTATACCTGTCTATATTAGTGCGTTGTAGTTTTTCATGCAACCATGTAGTTTTTCAAACAAGTAATTTAACCAAGACAATCGCATTGTCTGCAATGATTACTTAACAGCAATTAACCACTTCGCATTGCCTATTTAACGGTGGACAGTACATCTCTCGATTAGTTTTATCTCTCATATTATATATATTTCCATTAATCAATACTATCATGTTTAAATTATGAAGAAGGCCAGGGAAACTTTGGAGATGACTTAAAACTAATATTGTCTATCAAATCGCATCACGTGGTTTTCGCATAATTTAAAACGTGACCAAATTATTAAATATTGATGTCCTGTTCCCTTTTCAAATTCAATATACTCCTCCCAATTATTATTACGGTTTACGACAACACATTAAAATGGTGCTTTTCTTAAAGAAATATATATGTCTCTTTTATTTGGCCACTCAACAAGTAAAAGAAATCCCATTATTTTGGATTTTAATTACTAAAAAAATGACAAATATCATCTAAATTTCAACATCCAAATAACTATATATATATATATATTAATAATTTTAGTATAGAAATTAACAATTATTACTGACAAATTAAAATGACTACTTTAATATTTTAAAATTTGGAATGTACTTTTTTTTATCATTTTACCTTTTTATTATATAGCACGTGCCACTTTCATTACCCCAGATAAATTTGCTCTAGTGCGAGTGGACGTCTAATCACATATACAGCGAGTTGGAGTCTACTTGAACACGTTCAAAATGGCTCCACGAACGACTTGTACTATGCTTATATCAACATTAAATTCCCAATTAATGATACGTATTATACTCACAAAGTTTCAAAATTATAATTAACCTTTTCAGTTTCGAAACAAATTTTTTTATAACAAGTTTTGAAACAAACTTTAACTAACAAGTAAGAAGTTATTTTGGTTTGATTTAAACTAGGGGAAATCGATTTAAAGAAATTGATTTTAATGAGGCCTAAATATATCAAGAATTAAACTTAGTGTCTGTGATTGAAAGGTAAGAGCTTATTCATCTTTAAACAAATGTCAAGAGTTTGATTGGTATGTAGAATTATTAAATTTCTTGAGACAATTATTTCACCCTTTGAGGTGTTTATAAATTAGTGAGAGATTAGATTATTCTAGCATGTTGAATGAGGAATGCATAAATTATTCCTTTCTTGTGATTCTTACATATATTTACGATCCAATTCCTCTACGTGTGAGGTTTATTATGAGCAACTATTGAAGCTCTTTTGAGAATCAAACAGTACAACTGGTTGTCACGGACTCATGGTATGAGACGACTAGGTTTCCATTTCCATTCTCGTTTGGCCAAATCAATGAAGTTCTTGTCGAATAATAGACATTGTATCATAAACTAAAAAATAGTGTGTGTCAACAAATAAATAATTAAAAAAATGAATAAACATAATCGTAAATAATTCAAATTTCAAATGAATTTAACAAACAGCAGACAAACATATACATGCACAATTTTTGAAGTCTCAGTCATCGTAAGTAAACCATGCCCCTAAAGATGGGTAAACATTTCGAGATATTTTCTTGCCGTACGCCCATGATAGTTGAGAGTCTAGCCAGGATACCAGCCTAACAACAACATTAATTGAATCATACAAAAAATAAAAATAACATACTCTAATCTTTTTTTACTATATAAAATCAATTTGATGATTTTTGGAGGGTTAAAGAAATTAAATAAGTCATTGAGTCATATAGTAATTAATGTGTTATTATACTACATATATTATCTTATAATAAATCAAATGAGTTAGCTTAAAAAAATAGGACAAATAAATTAAGTCCGGCATCCGATAAAAATTTTAACCTTCAAAAGTGCAAAAGTTAAGGTTTAAATCATAAAAAGTAGTTATTTTCTAAAGATTATATTTTCAGAGTTATTATTCATGATATTCTCAATATTATTAAACTTATCAAAACGAGTTAATTTTTGTAAAACTGAATGTTATTCAATGATTTACTAATCAATTTTTATGCGCGCTTTCTAATTCAATTATCTTACTTGATTGTTTATGAAGTAACATGATTGATGAAAGAAATTAAAGAGCTATTAATAAAGAAATAAAATATTGATGTTATAAAAAAAGAAATAAAATATTGATTTTGTACTAATAGAAGTTTATTAAGAATTAAGTTTCCAAGTTTTAGTGGTCAGATTAGATGCATGCTTATTAGGGTAAATGCTGATATGTATTTTGCAAAAGCTATTAGTGACCTACCTTTACGTGCGCATGTAATAGCTCTACAAAAACGGACAAATGAGCTTTTCTTTTCTTTTTCCTTTTCTTTTTTCCCTTTTCTCTTTTTTCATTATTATCATCTTTTATATATCAATTTATTCATATATGGTCAATGAGGGAGAGTAAACGTTTTGAAGAACTTAAGGTTGTGAAAAGGAAGTTTGCTAATTTATATCATCTCATATTACACACACATACAGTCATACACACCTTACCTATTTTCCATTCTAGGAATCCAAATGTAACTTAACGATACAGTTTAATAAATACAATTATTTTTATTTTAAAATAAAATTATATATGATTAAATATCAGTTCTTGTATTAGTCATCATGAAAATTAATAAATGGATGCAAGATAGCTACGATTTTTTAGTAATTTTGAATTTATAATATGATCACAATGCATACAAAAACACGAAATATATATTATATTGAAAGGCATATTATTACATGATATGAACAATGTGGGTCAAATTATTTTGTTCAGTCAAGGGATCTATGACCTTTCAAAGGAAATTACTGGGTTAAAATATCAAAAAATCATTTAAAAGGAAGTCTACACGTGTTAGAGGTAATATAATGGGAAAATTAAAAGATATGTTTATCCGCTGACTTTTATAAGACTATAATTCAAAGTGGAAATTCTGAAACAAATTAATGGGGTAGTCTTATGTGTGTATAACTGTGCGTGTGAACAGCTATATATAATCCTAGTTATTGATTAATCAAGTTTCGCGGTTCGTAGATTCCTATCTCCCCAACACCCGTAATTCTTCTCTAGGACTCAAATTTGAAACTTCAAGAAATCTAACAATTGAAGGCCTTACACGGCTAAATTGAATCTAATCCTAGTTATATATATATATATATATATATATATATATATATATATATATATATATATATATATATATATATATAACTGTGCGTGTGAACAGCTATATATAATCCTAGTTATTGGTTAATCAAGTTTCGCGGTTCGTAGATTCCTATCTCCCCAACACACGTAATTCTTCTCTAGGACTCAAATTTGAAACTTCAAGAAATCTAACAATTGAAGGCCTTACACGGCTAAATTGAATGTATTGGTTTAGTGCATGTTTGGATACATTTCTAAAAGTTATTCTAGTTCCCAAATCTAGGTTTCACCCAAAGGTATCTAAACACTCAATTTTTTTGAATAAACTATTTTGAGAAGAAAAACTAAGTTTGGGTTCCAAAAGCTATTTTGAGAAAAACTACATCTTTCTTCTTTTCCAGCTGAAAGTTTCGATCTCTCATTTAGGAAAAACACTAATTTCAAATAAAAGAATCATGAAAAGCTATTCATCATAACTATTTTTCAGAAAAACTATATTTTACTCAAAATTTATTCTTAAAAGCTATTGTCAAAAAGTTTAATCCAAACACTCTCATTTCATCAAAAGTTATTTTCAAAAAATTTATTATACTCAAAAGCTATTCTCAAAAAATTATTTTTCCAAAAGTTATTCTCTAGAAACTAAATCCAAACATGCCCTTAATTAGTTTAATTTATTTCTGATGACATACAATGGCCCAATTCAACCTATTCACTATACATATATTTGACAATATTCCCTCCATAAAGCAAAAGTCCTCCCTACACACACATTAACCTTATTAATTTGTCAGCAAGTTTTTTTATTTGAAGTCATAAATCCCACAAGACACAAAAGTAAGTCTTATCCCAAAAGCTAATTATACATAAATAAGGGCCCTAAATCAATTAATTACATACGATTTAATGTAATTTTCATTAGAAGTAGGCATAATCTGGAGAATATATCTAATGATAGTGACATATCCATTTTAATATTATCAGGAAAAGGGCTCACTAGCTAAGTGCACTTGGACGTTAATAATTTCTTGAACAACATTGATTCCTGAGGCCATGGCTAGCTGGCTCGATCGGACATGTATGAGTCATAGTAATGTTGGGAGAAAAGTTGAGCCAAGTCCGAGTCTTAAAAGTGTGAGATCCTCAAAACTGCCTCACACAATGGGGAATGTTGCAAATGGCTGTTCCATTATTGAAAATTTCGGGTCCGGATTCTCTCAGAATCCATTCCCTCCTATTCCCTTAGAATCCCCTCTTTGGGGATTATTTTGCCCATTGAGATTCATCTAAGAGCTCATAATTTGTCACTTGTACCATTAAAAATTAAAAAAATGTATTAACATATAAAATAAATAAAGAACTTTTAATTTTTTTTATTTTAGAACACTTTTGGGTATAAAAAATTTCAACTATCTAGACCTATTTCATTTCAATATAAGGATCTATAAGAGATACAGACTAGTCCAGTTAACTGTAAAATAATTTTACAGTTATCTGATTATTGAAATGAAATAGGTCTAGATATTTAAAATTTTTTATGCTAAAATATTTTTTATATTATAATACATTTTAATTTTATTTTTAATGGTATAAATGGCAAATTATGAAATCTTAAATGAATCTCAATGGGTAAAATAATACCGGATTATTTTGTTAAAAAGATAAAGGAGGGAAAAGGAGAGGGAAGGAAAAGGAGAAACCCCTCTCCCGAAAATTTCAGTGTGTTAGGTACAAATTCAAGAAATATAATATAATATAAGCATTACAATTCTTCAGAGAGATACATTTTTCGACATTTGATTGGCAATATGCACATGTGCATTCTCTCAAGAATCACAAGCTATTTGGTCAAAAAAAAAATAAATAAAGAATCACAAGCTATAAATAGATTTCCCCCACCATGTTCAAGAGAATTCTGTCGGAAATAAAAAGTGTAGCTTTTAGAGTCTTAAAGGCGTAATAGCGATAGTTAATAAATCTTGATATCAAATAATTTCCATAAATAATCACATACATATCAATATAAACACCATTCTATGTCACTATGTCAGTTTATCATAATTTACAATTTGTAATTACTTAATATAGGAGCTATATAGAAAACTTTTTTTAATATATTAAAAAATTAGTTATATTACTTATTTGTGAAAACATTGTTACTTATTTTAAAATATAACTTAACTAATTTGTTTTGGAAATATATTTGAAAGATTTGGAGGTTAAGTGTAGCTAGTGTAATTTGCCAAAAAAAAAGATAAATACGAAAAATAAATTGTGTTATAGTCTTATGTTCAAGATTATATCCTCCAACTAGCTCAAGGAAGTATCAAGATATTATCCTGATCACTGAAATCTTCTCAAATTAAATCCTTGTTTTGGTTCCGAGATATAATATAGTATATACAAATGCGTGTTACTAATACGCGTATATTAGAGCTTCGAATCTTACCCTATATATACATATTCGCATTGGTCGCATATGTAGTTCCCGAATCAATTAAATAGGCATATCTTTTTATTGATAACATAGATTAAATAGGCATATCTAAACATTTTTAATTACAAAAACCGAAAGAGAAGAAAGAAAAGGAACAGAGTCCTACAAGGCGGTGAAAATTAAAGACGATATATATGAATATATGATCCTTACTCTCCCATTTGCGCTATATATACATACCTAATTCTTTTTTTATCAGAAAAATATATATACCTAATTCATCAAACGCCAAACATAAATTGGAATAAATTGATAGCTACTTTATCGAAGCTGCCCTCTACGTACTAAAACGAAATAATTACGGAAGGTAAATGATAACACACATATATCATGCGTGCTGTGTTCCACTGACTTTTTTGAAGATTACACCACCACTGTATAATTCAAAAGCTGTGTTAGCTTTACTACATATTACTTAATCTATTAATTATTATGCACGCATATGTGTGTTGTCTCAAGAACCGCTAGTTAGTCTGTAATTCATGTATACATTATGGTAACTATTGAAGTAGCCATTTTTAGGTCACAATATAAAGTTATTAAAATATTTACTATGGCGATACTGATCTTGCTATATAAAACAAAATTTACTGAATGAATAAACTCAAAACTTCGCATTGAGCTAGATCTCAGCCAAACTGGGATTGTGCATTTACAAATAAATCATCCTTCATTTGTTAGAGTTATATTCGACAACAACGCAACATTTAGGACACTCTTAAGTTTGGGATAAAATAATATGTTGCAGCTTACCTTTTATAAATTTTAAGTATAATGCATTTTTTTGCTGGGTGAGGGAGGGGAAAAATCTAAAAAGGCATCCTTTGTTCAATTCTATGTTTTATCTCATTCTCATTAAGTCATAACTCAATTCAGCATTGATTTAGTTGTTAATTTATGAAGCCCTATGGGAATAGTTTGGGTCAATTGGGCCTAGTGTAGAGTGAACAGTAAGTCCATTTTTTGGCAGTTGTTCGATATTGAATGGGTACAGAAAGTAATAGGCAGCAAAGCCTATCCAACCTCCTGCTATTCAAATCCTTCCCAAAGACCCAACCCAAACAACTCTGCATGCCTCTGCTCTGCTCTCATTCGCGCATGATTCACAATATATAACTTTATACTCCCTCTAGTCCTAAATATAAGATCTAGTTGACTTTTTTGAAAAATCCTAAAAAAAGCAAAATAAGTTAATTATAAATTGATTTACCTAATTTTTTCTCTTGCACTAGTTTATTTTACCTATAAGCTAATGTATAATCTAAAAAGATATCAAATATGTCATGATTTAATAACCTATTTTGTAATCTTAATCTCTAAAAAAAAAGTCAATTAGGTCTTATATTTAGGACCAGAGGTAATATTATTTAACATAAAGTTCAGTCAACTCATAAGTTAAATATATTATTTTGAAGTATTCGATATTGTGTTTGAATCTATTTTTTTACTATGATTACAGCTAAGGCAAACTAATTAGAATAGATATATTAACTTATTTTACTTTGTTATCCTCAAAAATAATGGCAACTAGCTTTTATATTACAGAGTTAATCAACCATTTTACACCAATCAAGGAAATAAAGCGGGGTCAATAATATAGGTAAAATTAACGTGATTTTCTAATTTTATCTTTATATTATATTATCTATTATATACTCACAATCTTTCATCTTTACATTTACTATGACAGGGTAAATATGAAAATTAAACATTTCTTATTTTGATTTATATATGTTTCCTTTTATAATAGGGAAAAATCATGTTATATCTTTATAGTATGGGTTGGAGAGAGTAGTTATGGAGAAATTGCTTCAGAGATAAGCAATATCATGACCCAGAATTCGATAGTAGATATCTCTTTAATCATACTAGGATTGAACAACTGAAAAGAAGTCTAGAGAAAATAATCGTTTACATTTCATCTTTGAAAGGAAAAGAAAGTAATCGATCTAACAATTAATTCCAGATTTAGATTAAACCGTATACGGATATATTTATAATTGGCAAAGTTTGAATTTGATCGATTTTGGATCATGGAAAATGGAAAGGTGAGAATCTAAGGTTTTTAATAATTTATGGTTATAAACATAAAACGGTCAAATTGCTCAGATAAGGTGGGCGTGCCGGAGTGGTTATCGGGCATGACTAGAAATCATGTGGGCTCTGCCCGCGCAGGTTCGAATCCTGCCGCTCACGCATTCTCTTTTCACTTTTCAGTTTTCAAGAATATTGGTCAAACTTATCTCTTTTTTTTTGGTTACAAGTTATAATAACTTATAATCTTGTTGTAATAAAAAAAACTTATAATCTTGTTTTGTCCAAAAAATAAATTACTACTATATAGATTAAGGATATACGTATACCTATCATGTATCTAAATTCTAAATTGATGACTTGAACTCTTTTATTGTACTTGGATGATATTTATGTTTTAAAGCTAAATATTTGATATATGTGTGTGTAGGTACTCTTATCATATAAGACATATTTAGGAGATGTTGATTCCTATCAACATTCAGGACAAGTATTTCAACTTTTTATCATTTTTTTCTCAAATTAAAGAGATTTATTATATTGTTTTAGAAGAAATATGAAAAGTAGTTAATTTAATCAAGTTAAATAAACGCGTCATACATTAGGAATAAAAAAAGAGTATTTGTTATTTAGCAACATAAAAATACCGTTGTTACGAAGAAAACCAAACAAAAATACTCATATCAAACTGCATCGACGTGAATACATCGCCCACAATCTCCAACTTAAAAGAAGCCCTAATAAGAATCATGTGCAAGCTTATGATTGTCTCTGTAAGTTGTTTTAATTTGTCTTGTATATATTGTAGGACAAGCAAAATGTTACGCAAATTGACTTGCTAATCGCGGTATCAAAATAATTTTTGAAATAGAGTAAGCGGTAAAGAATATTAAATCTATATATGTAACAAAGGAACGTAACCACTAGAATCAACCATCTGGGGATCGGAAAAGTAAAAAAAACGAAAAAGACTTCTACAAGGAAGTGAAAAATACAGATGGTAATGATTCTATTCTTTCACGTAACTCTCCCATGTGCGCTATTTACCTAATTTATTCAACGCTATAAAATAATTAGCTTTAACCAAATAACTACTTGAAGCTGCCCCCAGTTATATATGTCAAAGAATTCCGTATGGACATTGGACAATGATCAAAGATCTATACCCCCATATGTAGAGATAGTAATTCAGCATATTTGACAAGCTAGCCCCTTTGGGCCTTGTTTTTTGGAGGGTCAGACTTTAATTTTAGATACTCCATAAGGGGATTTATGACCCTGCAGAGTCAAGGTTTTAAATGGTCAGCTTGTTAAGCCCATAATCATATACTTTTTCAAAAAATAAAAACTGCAAAATATTATTAATTAAAGGTAAAAACCATTATGGAGTAACTTTATAGTTGATGATGGCTACAAATGGTTGTATAGTTTATTTTGTGTGACTTATTTTAAAATATGGGCAATATTTATCATTGCTTGATGATTTAATAGTGTTTATTCTTGTTAGTATCTGTATTATAACTTATAATTAAGGGAAAATGCCATTTAAATACCTCTGAATATACAAAAGGACAATTCAGGAACTCAAACTTCCAAAAGGACCAACAAGGAACTCGGACTTAGGGGGCATTTCAAATTTGTGTGAAAGGACAAAATTGCCCTTATCATAAATTAGAAATTACCAAACACGCTTACACCACCATTGCCTCTTCTCTGCGCCTAAGACCCCCATTCACGTTAGAAATCAGCCACAAATCATCTCTGAACCCTAACACTTGCGGCGGCTCCTCCCTTCTCTCCCTCACATTCTCGGTTTCTCTCACACCACCACCCAAATCTTGAAACCCGGTTGCGTCTCCTCTGTCCTGCGGCTTCGTTTTGTGGGGGGGGTCATCAAACCCATCCTCATTTTTCGATCTTGCACGAGTATCAGCGAGGAGTCCTAGGTTTGACACTCTTCTTGACTTTTTTTTTCATTCTACCCGCTTACTTGAATTCTCCCTCCATTTTGTTCCTCTTCGTCCTGACTTATCTCTAATTTCTTCTGCTGCCACTGAGATTTGAGAGGACTAAGCTTTGGTGAGCTTTGGCAGAATTGATTGTTGTAGTGAAAGCATTAAGCTTTGGAATTTGTTTGCAGCAACTGCTCTTGATATGCATGTTGAGTTTATGCAAGTTCATTCACATTCTAGTCTTTGCATTTTTCCTTTCCTCTTCTGTTTTCACCGAACTCTGGTTTGGTGTTAATGTTTTGTATAAACAATTATAATGGAATTGGTTGTTTTTTATGTATACTATGTATTTGTGTGTGGTTGGAAGTGTGTGTTACTAGTTTTGCTTAATCCTCTGTTTTGGTCGTTCCTTGTGTTGTGTTAAGTGTTTTATTCTGTTTTCACTCAACTTTTTTTTGTTCTTTTTAACCTAGGTGGTGATTTTTTGCTGTGATTCTGCTAATGTGTTATTTTTTAGGAAGTGGGTATGATGCAAGGAAATGAAAGGTGGAAACTTTGAGATGTATTTGTGTGGTTTTGTTCATTGGGTTTTTGAAGATGATATTGATTTCAATTGGGATTGTTACTTGAATCTTTCTGTTTGATTGTTCCTAACTGAATGTGCAAATTCTGTTTTTGAACATAGGAATGTGAATATGCGCATTATAAACCCCAATTATGTTATTGTGTGCTCGGCAAATTTTCAGATTTTGTTAAATTTAATGTTTTTTATTATAGGCCTTGTTTTCATTTATGTATAAAACACATCCAGGGAAACTTGTACGATTGCGGCGTTCATGTCCTTATTTGGTTGTTACAATGGTCTCCAAGAGCCAGACTAACATACACAGACGCCGATGTTGCAATGTTTAGGTCCAATCTGATGTGGTGGCTTTTCTCACATCCTCAGAATATTATGAAGGATAAGGCTTTGGCGCTTCTAGGTGACCATGTGCAGCCAAAGAGAGCGAGAATTGTATGATTGGATGAAAAGGATTGTTAGTTTGGGTATATATGTTAAGATAGAAACATGGAGCTGTGTTTTGTGTTTTGGGGCACATGTTTTGCGTAACAATCAATATTTTCTTCTCAATTAATGTTATACTTGAACCTTATTTGCTGCTCAGCGTGTATATTACTTACATTTTTGATTGTGCGTATTAACATTTACACAGGACCTATTAACATTTCCGCAGGGAATATTAACATTTACATAGGACCCATTAACATTTGAACTTCCAGGATTAACGACAGAACTGCTGACTTTAATAATGTGAACATAAGTGTTAACTTATGCGTTGACATCACGTTGGTATTAAAGTGTTGAACTTAGGTAATTAACGACAGAACTATATACTTTAACAGTTGAACTTAGGTAATTAACGACAGAACTATATACTTTAACAACGGGGACATTAGTATTAACTTTGCGTTAACAACACTGGTATTAAAGCATTTACACCGCCCATATTAACTGTTGAACTTAGGTAATTAAAGACAGAACTATATACTTTAACAAAGGAGACATTAGTATTAACTTATGCGTTAACAACACTGGTATTAAAGCATTTACACCGCCCATATTAACAGTTGAACTTAGGTAATTAACGACAGAACTATATACTTTAACAACGGGGACATTAGTACTAACTTATGCGTTAATAACATTGGTATTAAAGCATTTACACGACACATGTTAACACTGTGGCGCATAACATCAGAACCTACTTGATTAACACTGGGAACATCGGCATTAACTTCTGTAACAACACCTGTTAATCGTATGAACTTAGTGCAACAACATTTATATCATAAAAATAACAGTGTGAATATGGTCATTAACAAGGGAACTTCCTCATGAACATATGTTTTCATTAATAACAACGTTGGTGTTAACATTTACATGACACCTGTTAACAATTGAACTTCCAGTAGAAACAATGGAACTTCAAGTATTAACATTAAAAGCATAACGATTAACAGCATAATAACTACAACATTGAGAGACTGTCCAGCAGTAGAATGCTCAAAATATATACCTTGTACCCAAAACCTGTGGTTCAATATAGATGTGGCCAATCCTTTCATTGTGAGCATACAAGTTCACAACCTCCTCCTCATCATCAAGGTCTATCAACACTTTATCATCATACATAATGGTATATTTGATATCACAATTATTACAATCCACCTCAAGCCATGATGCAATCATCTCCCTCAAACTTTCAAGTTTTATCCCCTCTTTGATGTTTCTCATCTTTACATAGCCTCCAATGTATTGAGCTATTCCTTCAGGGTTACTTTTAAAATGACCTCCAACATGGAAATAACAACACAACTGTTTAAGTTCCATTGATCCACCATCACTTGCCATTTTAACCTGTACAATGCGAATAACAACTGTAACATCAATATTAACAGGTGCAACATACGATTTAACATTTTCAACATAGCTATTAACAAGACAATGTCAAATATACAGCATGACACCATCTACAACACTAAGGGTAGGACAAAATAACACAACAAGTTTTTCTTAGTTCCTCACATGAATTTCACATATAGTGACTATTTAGGGTTAACACTAGTTTTTTATTTCTCCATATATATGAAACAATGACCAAAGCCACTTGAATGTGGTATTTTCTCTACTCATCTTGTATTACTTTCCCTTTTAATCATTAACAACTTTGTTCCACAACCCAACAAAGAAGATGGATGAAAGAAAACAAGTTATACTAACCTAAAAAACACCTCATCTTGCGTCACCCACGTCACCACCGTTGCCACGTCACCGCCGTCACCGTTACCGAACGCCGTCGCCGTCAACGTTTGGAGCACATGAGTTCACATTTTCCACTGGGGGGGGGGGAGGTTTTCCAGTACGTGAAAGTGAGCCTCCAAGTTGCTCACTTTAGTCAATGAAAGCATTTTGTTGCTTTTCTTTTTGAAAGGGCATTTTTGTCCTTTCACACAAATTTGAAATGCCCCCTAGGTCCGAGTTCCTTGTTGGTCCTTTTGGAAGTTTGAGTTCCTGAATTGTCCTTTTGTATATTCGGAGGTATTTAAATGGAATTTTCCCTAAAATTAATATTTATATTGATAATATAATGATTTTATTACTTTAATTATTTTTCTATGAAAAATAGTTAACAATATTACAATAGTGTATAAGCGTTGGGCAACCCGGCCCTGAGCCCTACCATTCAAGGGTTGGGCTTTGAAAGAAGGGATATTTTCATTATCAAGGCTTTTAATTTCAAGCCATCCAATTTGCAGTTCTACTCATATCACAATGATTTGTGTCATTGTGTGTTTCACTGACTTCCAAAAAAAACCCTTTGTATGTCAAAAGCTGTGTTGGCTTTACTATTACATAATTAATATAATCTACCAAGTATCTCACAAGATTGCGATATCACATTGATCAATTTCAATGAAACTATAAGAGCTTATGTATATATAATTGTATACGTACCTTGTGGTCCTACACCCTTAGCTTCTTCACTTATAATAATGCCTTCATTTACGTCATTTGTTCTTTAATTTTATGTGCATCTTGATACCACTATATTCAATGCAACAAATTTTGAGAAACATGAATTACCACTATATATTCATCATAAAAACTCATGATATCATGCAAATAAAAATAATCAAATACTTTGTGTAAAAATGAAATAATCGGATACATCAATTAACACTTACGTATATTATGTGAGAACAATCAAACTTCTTTATGCATGTTATTTATTGGAATCCTTTGACAAGAATTTGTGCCCTATATATTCTCTTTCTGAATTTTTCAAATGTTAGTTTACTGAGAATTCCATAACCATTTTTCATTATATCTACACAGTAACTACAATAAATCCACCAATATATTAGTAGCTAACTTAGTAAGTAAGAATATATAACTTGCATAAATTCTACACAATGATTTCAATCCAACCACCAATTATGTTCTCTCACTAGTCCATATATTAAATAGGAGCATTCTGATATCATTGAATCGATAAAAAATAATCATTATTCCCCATATTCTAATTTCCTATAATTTATTTCATATACAATCTTTCTGAATATCGCAATTGAAAAAGGCATTCGTGGAAAAGAAAAATCATACTGATGACTTTTTGCGTGAGCCTTCTAATTCGGACCACACATCTTCTAGAAATGGTCTTATAATATGGTCATCAAGACTAGAAAAACTACATAAATGGATTATTTGATCTTGTATGCAGATATTCTATCATCCAAGAGACATATAATCAGATTCTGTTCAAATCGCACAATTCAACTCGCATCAAATGTTGCATGAGTTGAATATAAAGTTCCACATTCATCAATGAGGATGCCTCTTCTAAATCACATATTTTCGGAGCTACACTGCAAAAACATGGAACTTTTGACAGAATTTTCCTTTCTACAGATCATCCATTGGTGATTCAAATTTCTGACGGAATTTCCGACTGAAACAATTCCATGGCTAATTTTGCAGTTACTAGTTGATTTAATGAAAAAAATTCGATTCCATTAATTAGTAATTTAGTTCTGTAGCTAAATTAGGGTGGATAATCACAGACTACTTATCGTGTACCCATGGAGTTTTCAAGAGTAGATTTATTAAGGCACGTGCTGCTACCTTAATAACTTGAACTATGAAGGCTCTGTTATATAATACTCCCTCCGGTGCCTAATGTAAGAGCTCAAAATTTGAATGGTTTTGGTCCCTAATGTAAGAGCTCACCCCACATTCTCTCCTCATTTAATGCATTTTTTCCTACTTTACCCCTAACTCTCTTTCATATTTATTAATGTTTATGTATTTCTCTCTATTAAAAGTACCATAATAAATATGGGCAATTTTGGAAAAGAAGCATTAACTCCGGACATCCAACTAACATTCACATGTTTTCTTAAGAAGCGTTTTTTTGGCGGTTAGCTCTTACATTAGGGACCGGAGGGAGTATATTATTGGCAAACTATTGTACTTATAATATTCAAAATTTCACTATTATGATTATATTTGATATTATATAGAGTAGTATATTCTACATTATATTGAAGTTAAAATATTATGAAATATTGTCAATTATTAGTATATAATTTATATATTAATAATTATTTTATTTTGATAATCTCATTATATTCATATACTTTACAAGAAATTCCATATTTCAATTTTATATTTATAATTATATTATTTTTTGAATTAATTTTATTATATGAAATTTTAAAATTTATTTTATTATATATTTTTTCAAATTATTATTATTTTCATTTTTACTAATATTTATTAATAAAAAATATATTATTTAATAAAAGTTGAAGTTAGATTTGTAATAAATTGATATGTACATGTATTAATTTATATTGATATTTATAACATATTATTTATTTATATAATATTTTGAAAATAAACTAAAATAATATTCTATTTAAAAAAATCTGTAATTACTAAATTAGCCCAGAAAAGTTTCCGTTTATAATTCTTTAGGACACTTTTCTAACTAAATTTCTCTAGAAAATTATAAAATAAAATTTATTGCATACGAAATTCCGTCAGTAATTTCGTTTTCCCCCTCAAATGGCTTAAATAGAAGCTTCTCATGACTTGTAAGCAACAAATTAAATGCAGGAACTGATCATTCAAAATAGAAATGCCATTCACATTCCTTTATAGATACGATGTATGACATTTAATTTTTAGCGTTGAAAACCTTGACTTCAAGAGTGAGGAAAGTCAGTCATAAATAAATGCCGATGAATGTCTCTGTATTCCATTTGGTTTTTTCCAGCTTCTAATTCCTTGACGTGCTCAGGTTGAATTTGGTGAAAGCTCTTTATTTTGTCCATTATTTCCCATGTTTTTTGTGTGCTCTATAATTTTAAATAAGAATTAGATATGAATAAGTTAATACTCTCTCCACATTTTATAATATAAGAGCTTAGCCGCATAAACACGTTTAAAAGAGATTAAATATCATATTTCAACAATGAACAATTAACGAAAAAGAGGTTAAATATCATATTTCAACAATGAACAATAACGAAGTTAAATTTTACAACAAAATAAATAAATTGTCTCATTTTTGCAAATGATCATTTAAAAAAGTACTATTTGATTAGTCAATACTATCAATTGGCCCATAACTGTGATGAAGCAACACAAAATTTTAAACGGAGTTAAATATCATTTAAAAGTATTGGCCAATTATAGACTTTGTTAAAGTCCATTGACCAAAATGAGATAATTTATTTTTCATTGTAAAATTTTATACTTCGTTAATTGTTCATTGTGAGTATGATATTTAAACCCTTAAAAACATATAAAATTTAGTTAGGCATCTAAAATTAATTCATTTTTTTCCAATTTTAACCTTACTATATTTATTATGATATTATATTATTATTAAGAAAGAGAAATATATAAAAATTAATAAATAGAAAAGTGGTTTAGAGGTAAAGTGAGAAAAACATATCAAATGATGAGAGAATTTAAAGTGAGCTCTTATATTTTATTTGGACTAAAACCAAAATTTTGGGCTCCTATATTATGGGACGGATGGAACACTATATGGTACACACTCTGTTCCTAAAAATGAGAGTTAATTGACTTTTTAGAGAATTATAAGAAAGTGAAATGAACCACTTAAGTATAATATATTTTGTAATTATTAGAGCATATATATAAAAGAAAGGTAGACTTGGCTCAACAGTAAGTTCACTTGTTGTGGGATCTAACGTTGTGAGTTCGAATCGGCCACTTTGCAAAAAACAAGAGTTAGATTGTCTAGTATATTCCCTTCCCCAGCACTCTCACTAAGTGGGGACTAGAACTGAGTTGACTCTTTCTTTTTTATATTGTTAGATCATATGTTAGTTTATAAGTCAATTAAATTATTTTAGAGAAAATTTAGGAAAATCAATTTTAATTACCTTATTTAACTTTCATAGAATTCTTTACAAAAAAGCACTAATTCTTCTATTTAGGAACTGATGGAGAAAATTGATTGTTGGTATACTAAGCTAGTCACACCCCACTAGAAGGAAGAAAACTTTTCGCGCTACTTTATGTCCTAATATCAGGGATTATCTCCAATCCCATAATCATTTGTTAGATATAGCTATTACATTAGATTACAAATATTAGTCAAATTATTTGACATAACATGTTTTTCTGAAAATAGCTCAATAGCTCACGTCCCCTCTTTTACTTGGTCATTGTTATGTAAACTACTTGAAAATTTAATTTAATGACAATTTGAATTGCCATTTGCAGCTCCCTCAATGGTTAGAGTGGCATACTCTTCTTGTTTTTTTTAGAGCTACTCATATTTCACGTCAAAAATAATTTGTGGCTCTTGATGACAACGTTATTCAACAGAATTTGTCTCCTTGATGGGTGAGTAGGAATCAGGGAATAATGTTTATTATTTTTCTCTTGTTTAATATATCATGCAGTTTGGCGAAGAAAAATATTATCATACGAGGCTAGAATATTTGAAGTTGATTATTCGATTAATTAATGTCTTTTTATGTGTGTTACACTCTTTTAATTTATTGCTTAAACGCAAAATAGAAACTATTTGTTGAAAGTCGGTACGTAACTATCTTTCAAAGATTCTATTGTACTTCCTTGTTTCTTAATATAACACATCTATTTGGTTTTTTTTTTTTTGAAATTGTGTGAAAATTAAATTAGTTGCTTATAAATTGATTTATTATAAGTATTTCAAAAAACTAGTTTATTATAAGTATTTCAAAAAACTAGTTTATATTTATATGTTAAAACATATTATAATACTACATAAAATATATTATGATTGAATGGTTGAACTAGCTTCCTTCATCTTAATAATAAAGATCAACTAAATTTTATATGAAAGAACTCGAAGAAGTGAATTATTAATTATTAAAAAGGAAATAAAAAAATGATAAATGATTAGTATCTTTTTGGTATTACTTTTACTGATCGTATCTATTTTATTTGATGGCATATACGTATCTTGTTATTTTGAATAAAATAATGAACATCACTTCATCCAAACTGAGATTACCCTTCAACTTTTTGGTTGATTTGGATTCTTCACACACTAGTTTCAAGTTGAAATGAATTAGTTAATTAATTTATATCATTGGCTAGCAACGAACCAGTAGCCATGGTTCATCATTGTGGTTGCTACTCTTTTTTTGATAACATGGTTGCTACTTTTATCTGTACTCCCACGCATATTGATTATGAAATGAACATGAATAGTTTTCAAAACTCTCTGTACGGAGTATATAAAATAATTGAAAAGAATTGGGGTTATAAACGATTTTTGAAAGGAAAAGCTTATTTAAGTTTTTCTCAGCGCAAATTCAAACCCGGCCCTAATTCACCGCATTATGAGAGATTAAACTATTTCACTCAAATCTCATTTGTTTTCTACTCTTAGTGCTATTCACTTAATTTGACAAAGAATATTGATAAATAATGACTCTATATGATGATAAAACAAAGTTACATATTAATTCTGCAACGTAGTACTCCCTCCGATCCTAAATATAAGACCTAATTGTCTTTTTCTGGAAAATCCTTAAAAAGAAAAATAAGTTAATTATAAATTGATTTACTTAACTTTTCCCTTAAACTAGTTTATTTTACCTATAAACTAATGGATAATCTAAAAATATATCAAATATGTCATCATTTAATAACCTATTTCACAACCTTAATCTCTCTAAAAAAAATCAATTATGTCCTATATTTAGGACCGGAGGTAGTATATTTTATGTCTTTAAATTTTTTTGTTTTATCACCAACAACAATAGTTTAATTAAGGCTAAAGTATACGTTTTGTCCCTTATGTTTGCATCAAGTTTCAATTTAGTCCTTTATGTTTGAAAAGTACACTTTTAGTTCTTTTTTGTTAACACCGTTAGTTTAACTTAACGGAAAATGCTAATTTAACAATTTTAAATGGTTATTAAATACTGAAAAATTGTTCAGATTAAAATATTTGAGTGTAAATATTCTTATATTTTCAAAGTTTAACATTTTTGGTCCAATTTCATTATAAAATAATGGGCAAAGGTGCACCCAGTAGCATGTTAAATTTAAAATGGTGCATCTAGTAGCATACTAAATTTGAGGGTGCAAATTTAACAGTTATAAGATAAAATGGAGCAAATTTAGCAGTTATAACATAAAATGGGGCAAATTTAACATCCCCGTTATAAATGACAAACCAGTGTTACTGAGAGGTGCATCTTCATTAATTATCACCACCAATTTTCATTTTTCGAGCTTTTCTGATGCTGTTGCTGCTAGTTCTTTATGTTGTGTTTCTTTATGCTACTGCTAGTTCTGCAAAGTTCATATGCAAGTGTCTTCAAATTTAAGCGTTCTTCAAATTTCCATTTTTCTTTTTATTCAAAATGCAAACTATTGTCACATTGTCATGCCACCTGTATGTCATGTCAATTAAAAACTTATTGGACCCACCTCTCAGTAACAGTGGTTTGTCATTTTTAACGGGATGCTAAATTTGCCCCATTTTATGTTATAACTGCTAAATTTGCCCCATTTCATGTTATAACTGCTAAATTTGCACCCTCAAATTTAGTATGTTACTAGATGCACCATTTTGAATTTACCATGCTACTGGGTGCACCTTTGCCCTAAAATAATCATTTAAAATTTTCAAGTTAGCATTTTCCGTTAAGTTAAACTAACGGTGTTAACAAAAAAGGACTAAAAGTGTACTTTCCAAACATAAAGAATTAAATTGAAATTTGATGCAAATATAAGGGACTAAACGTATAATTTAGCCTTTAAATAATGAACCAATCTCATTAAATAAAGGTTTGCGTAGAATTTGTGTGTTTGTGTGTGTGAGGCGTGGCCAGTTGTTGGGTTCTAAGTTGAGACCGCTAGTAGTGCCACATTACCTCCTCTTTCCATATTCTTGCTTGGTGGTCCCCGCATGGCCCCTTTCCATCATTAGCCATCTAATCTTGGCTTACCCATCATCTTTATTTATCATGTCACTAATTAATGCAACCACACAAATTTTACAATTAAACGTTGCCGACTAGTATTATCAAAAGTCATGAAACCAATGGGTAGTTGATTGAGCTGGTAAGTGGGTTGCAACTCCCGTAAGGATGAAAACGCGTGTTCGATTCCCGGGAAGCGCTCTCATTGGGAGAGAGGACAACCTTGCCTATGCGGACAACACTCCTACCCCTCGAGTCCGGATTAAACCGGGCGGTGATTAACCAAAAAAAAAAGTCATGAGTGTAAACAAATTTATTTCAAAAATATAAATTTGCATTCTAAATTTGAATTGTATAGTACTACAACATTATTCACAATAAAAAAATTTTCTAAAATCAAGAATTAAAATTAATGATATTACTAATTTAAAAGAATAACACTAGTTTATCAATAAGTTGACATCATTGTATAATAAATGAAGAAAAAGTCTGGTTAATTAACTCACAAGTTCAACTAAACCTATACCTAATATAGGTTTAAGAACAAAACTGACCCAATTGTATAGGTTAAAAAATAAATTATTCGTGCTTAATAGCTTCAATAATAATGATGCCCAAGCCCATAACAAATATATGTCCAACGTGCTCCCCCCGTCTCACAATATAAGGTGTTGTTTTATGAGATGTTCGATCTATTTCATAATACTACTCCCTCCGATCCCTAATGTAAGAGCCCAAAATTTGAATGATTTCGGTCCCTAATGTAAGAGCTCACCCCATATTCTCTCCTCATTTAATGCATTTTTTCCTACTTTACCCCTAATTCTCTTTCATATTTATTAATGCTTATGTATTTCTCTCTCTTAAAAGTACCATAATAAATATGGGCAATTTTGGAAAAAAAGCATTAACTCTAGACACTCAACTAACATTCACATGTTTTCTTAAGAAGTGTCTTATTGACGGCTAGCTCTTACATTAGGGACCGGAGGGAGTATAAGTTAATGTTTTTTTTTGTAACTATTTAATGTTTTCCAAGTTTTGTACTTTGTTGACAATAGTATCTCTCATGTTCCCTATATGCACACTCTCTTCATTTTCTCATTAATTATCATGACACTTACCCTCCTCATAAATAAGAATAAAGTTAGAAAAAATATGTTCCATATATATTTATTGTTTTCAACAACTTTTAACAATTTTCTAGGATATAAAGGTTTGGTAAATACTCCCTCCGGTCCCTAATGTAAGAGCTAGCCGCCAAAAAAACGCTTCTTAAGAAAACATGTGAATATTAGTTGGATGTCTGAAGTTAATGCTTCTTTTCCAAAATTGCCCATATTTATTATGATACTTTCAAGAGAGAGAAATACATAAACATTAATAAATATGAAAGAGAGTTAGGGGTTATAAGTAGGAAAAAATGCATTAAATGTGGAGAGAATGTGGGGTGAGCTCTTACATTAGGGATCAAAACCATTCAAATTTTGAGCTCTTACATTAGGGACCGGAGGGAGTATTACCTTATATTTTGGGACGGAGGAAATATATAGTTTCAAAAGGAACTAAATTATTGATACATTGACCGAGTATAATTACAAATAATATATCGTACTTATCTTACCATAAATGAATAAATATCTAAATCCGAATGTCGCATAGCACTTCTTCTTGTCAATTGTCATTGTCCAATTAAGATCGTTCTGTGGCCAATTGTTAATGAACCCTGTTAGCATCCTTATCTAGAACACATTAATGGCTCTTCCCTTGTCATTCACATTGAAATCCCTGTTATTTGACAATTGAGATGAGATGCTTTTAATTTTAAAATTACTGATTATTATAATTTTTTTAACTAAAAAAGCAATATTTGAAGCATATACAATATGTGATTACTTTTTTTTTGTTAAATATACCGCCCGGTAATCCAGCATCTATTGACAATATATCAATGCGGACTTAATGGATAGAAGTATTGCCCACATAGGTAAGTCTGTTTCTTCTCCTAATGAGAGCATTTCTTAGGATTCGAACACATGTAGTCATTCTTACAGGTTGAAGTTCACTTATTAGTTTAAACAACCACATGTTTATTATGTGATTACTTTTCTATGAGCCCCATTTGAGAAATATCCTTTTTCAATAGAGTCTATTTTTCAGTAAAAAAAAACAAGAGCCTACTTAGAGTTGTCTGAAGATTTATAATGTTTTTAAATATATTTTATTAAATATGCTATAGATAATAAAACAGCATATTTTTTAAAAAAATTAGCTTTTTATTAATAAATGGAAGAATTAGTAAGGATAATTTTTATTGCATCAACTACTTTCTTCATCTTATGAATATCCAGGTGGGGTCTTATAAAATGTTGGATGAAGTGCTGTCATCATGAGATAGAGAAAATTGATTATAAATTAGTTAACTATTAAAACATTTTGCAATTTTTTAAAATCACCATCAAATCTGAATCACTCATATTTTATAACTAGGTAACTATTACATTTGAACATTTTTAGGCCAATTATATTACATGTAATTCTCTTTATAGGTATTCTTAATTTATATAGATTTAGAAGATCTGTTGTCAAAAGTATACAAAAAAGAAGAAGATCTGTTGGCAAAAACAAATTGGAAGATCATGAATTATGATCCATGTATATCTTTAGATTGCTGTGAACTTCAGCCCATTATCAAAACTTTTGTAGTAAAAATTAATGCTTAAAATTTTAAGAAATCTCTTTCCACTAAAAACAAGCCGGTTAACCACCAAACGATTAATTAGATCTACTAGTTGAGATTGTTCTAACTTAACCAATGGTTTCAAGTTCAAGCCCTAGGTATGTAGCCACGATAATTACTTAGATAACAAAGTTCTCCCATTATAGTCATACATTTCCGCAAACAGGTTAGTCAGTTTCTAATAGCGCCGGATACAGACGAATAAATAAAAAAAGCTGGTTATGATTTTCTCCTATATGTTGCTCTAGCCACCAAAGCAAATTCTTTATAGTCATTATTTGGCCAACTTATAGTTGTTTGAGTAGTTTTCATTTTTGTGGCAAATGTAATATAGGATATATAATCTGAAGAAAAATGTTAAAAAAAACAAGAAAGGTGGTCCCACGAGATGAAAAGATAAGGTCAATGACTCACATAAGATGAGATCCCCTATGCACTCGTTTTTCCTTTGGCTGTTGAAAGGCACACTGCTTGGACCATAAAAGTATCAACTCACAAGTGACAAGCATCCAAAAAGGGAAACTCCAGATTTAGATTCAAACCCAGATCCTTTCCCCTTCCTTCTCCATTATTACACTTCTATTTTTAGAGTTAATATTCGTTTTAATCAATAAACAGTTAATAAAATATCAATTTGGCCAAAGAAGACATCATTTTAGCTAATAAACAATGATAACTACCATGTATGAAGCTTACAAAAACACAAACACGTAACTATAATGTTATCTTTTTTTTTATCAAAATAACTACAGTTTTATTTTTTTAACACATTTATCGGACCAAACACAACAGCAAAACCAACTAACGCGGTTGACATGTTTTGATGGTTTTTTGAACGGCCGAGATCTTTGTGACTTCAATGTGGTTCGCTGTGTGTGTGATTTGAAAAGTGACTCTGAGGGTATTTTTGAGTTTTTATCATATTTTTTTGTTTCAAGTTTAGGTTCAAGCCACGTCTCTAGGAGCCTTATGGGCGTGACTGGCGATGCTTTGATTGGACCAATAATGAGATTAATTTCGTTTTACATCTTGATAGGAACTTATGATACCTTTCTCAATGGAACCATCTGGAGTCGTTCTGTGCGATGACATTATTGTCTTGTGTTCTTTTTTAACATGACCTTTTTTCGTTTTGGTTATTAATTAATTTGTTGAAGTCGATGAGGGTCAAGTCTTATTTGGAATTGTTGGTTAAAAATTCGTATTATTTACATTGACGTGAACTTTTTTGGCTAACTAAGGTTTCACACTTTAATCATATTTGTTGGCCATATAAATTCTAAGAAAGAATCATGTTATTAAGGGTCTAGATTTCTGATAAGTCTTGTATGAATGGCTAGGTGTGTGGGGGCAGAAGATGAGATGGGGAGAGAAAGAGAAAAACATGTCTTTTGTTTTTTTAATTACAAGGACAGTAAAAATGTAATTGAGTTTCATTTCAGCATTAAATAATGAAAAGTTTCAAAAAAGCTATTAAAATAATGCATTTTCAGATTCCTCCATTTGGCGGTCAACATGTTCACATAGCAACAAAACTGACGTTGTCAATAGGTAACGAACGATATTGTCTAAATTGAGACTTTTTATTGTTCACATGTCAATAAGATATCATTTATTATTGTTAGTTGTCCAAATGAACTCTTTGTTCAGTGTTTATTGGCCAGATGAATATTAACCCTATTGTTTAACTTTTTTGACTCTTTGCATTATTGTTTCAAATATGCGGGTGATATTTTAAGGAAACATTAATTAGATCATTGTACCTCAATTTCTAATCAGTTATAGACAATCATTCTTAAGAGTCAACGTTAGTAATTTTTAATTTGTAGAAATTTATAAACTTTAACATTCATGCATTTCTTAAGATAGTTTAAAGCTATAAATTAAAGTTTTATAGAATCAAACAATAAGGGCTCTGTTTTAATAAAATAAACCGAGGGAGAAATGATTTAAAATCGAGAAAGATTATGAGGATTGGGGATTAATTTTTTCTATTTTTCTATTTTTAGATTTTGGTTTCATTATCAGTTAAATAAGAGAAAAAAGACCAATAAAGGCTATTGAATTTCACTTTGAACAAATTGGGAGACTAAATTTTACAAAGGACCAATTAGGACAATGTCCTATTTTGTCCAACCAAAATTAAACCGAAATGACTGAAATATCCTTGCTTCAAATTCTTTTTTTTACAAATGGCCCACCCACTATTAACGTGCTATTCCATTATGACATTTTAGGATTCCTTCATACAATTCTCGTAATTAATAAAAGTTGGTAAATTTGGGAAGTTGATAAATTGATAGAGACTTATTGGTAATCCCTTATGGAAATTTGGCAATCATTTATACAATTTTTGATAAAATATTAAGAAATAGTGCAAGACATTAATTGTATGTATAACGAAAAAACGGTTGTGTTTGTGGTTAGCTTACCATCAACCCTAAAAGTGCGTTTGGTTCGATTGCATTCCACATATGCAATGGTAATACATTACCATTTTGTCATCATTTTGTCATGTTTGATTGGGTTTAATGATGATAAAGAAGATTTATTTTCCAACATTTTGTCATTTTGCAAAATCATAAGTCGATTTAAATCTTCTACATTTTATGGCCTTGTAAAGGTAACAAAAATTGGAGTTAATTTACATCTAGTTACATGTATAGCCTTGTAATAACTCAATGACATCAAGCGCTTAGTTATGAAGTAGCATAACAACAACAACAACAATAAGTTTTCATTCTATCTATGTGAGGTCAACTACATGAATCAGACAAACGTCATTGTACTCTATTAGTAGTCACATGTTTGATGATAAATGATTGACCAAATGATTTTATTGCATACTTTCACTAAGAGTTCTATTCAATCTTCTTCTCCTTCTTTTGAGAGGTCTCCAAACCATGTTGATCAATTATCATCACTAGCGCCTTAGGCAATGATGTAGCAGCTCTCACTCACTTAAGCTGGTCAATCATTTCATACATATTTTTTTTATCAGACAATCATTTCATAAATATACGATCATATAATAAAACAAAACCAGATAATATAAGAGAATCTAGAAAACAAATTAAAAGCATAACCAACAAGGGTTAAATTGATACAATGGGTTAGTCCATAACAATGTGCCAAATCAAAGTTTGGATCCACTGATTGACATGTACATATTTAGTATCAGACCAATATCTCAAGTAAGATCATCCCTCTAAATCTTATACAATGAGTTATTTCAAAACAAATGTATCAAATCAAAGCTCAGATTCAGCTGATTAAGGTGTACACATTTAGTAGGCAATCAATATCTTGCATAAATAATTCCTATACTTATTATCCTCTCGTAGTCTCGTTCATGTATAGAAGATTTAATTGACTTTTTTGGAGAATCTTACGAAAACTAAATAGGTTATATATAAATTGATTTTTCTTAATTTTCCCTCTAAACTAGTTTATTTGACTTATACGCTACTCCCTCCGTTCCTAAATACTCTTATAAGATCACTTTAGCTAATTTGGGGAGATTAAAGAAGACATTTAAATTACATGATCTTCCCAAAATACCCCACACTTCACAATTACCCCAAAAAAGTGGGAGAGATATAAAAGTAATTTTGACAAAACTTGAGAAAAAATAGAAAGTGATATTATATTTAGGAACTTATCCACATTTTCAAAGTGATCTTATATTTAGGAACGGGGAGTATTATATAACCTGATAATATACAAAATATATTACTAAGTGATTCACTCTGTTTGAATAACTTCTCTTAAAATGTCAAATAACTCTCATATTTAAGAAGTGATAGACTATAAAAAAAGGAAGCATAATAGAAATTTTGAAAGAAAAAAAAGAATAAATAAGAGATGGAGTCCCTTATCCAGTAGGCCCTCGTGGAGGTGAAAAGGCAGGGATTTGTTTGAGGGTCCCACCTGAAGGGATACAGTCTAAGGGGACCCACGTGGCGCCAATCTGTTAAGGAAAGAAAGAAAGGAAGGAAGAAAGATATGAGAAACAGAAAACTGAAGGAACAGTCAGACCAAATTCGTTTTTTCATCGTCTTCGTGTCTCTCACATGAGAAGACTCGTTGGTCAAGAGGGAGAAAGAAACTCTTTCCTTAACAAAACCCCATGAATTAATTTCAGTTTTAAGAATTAAAATAATAATGAAATTATTTAATCAAATTTCAAACTTTACCATTTCCATCTTTTTCTACCTTATAAATGGAATGGCCATGAACGAGGACAGTTTCATTGCAGCCATTCAAACATAACTCTCTTTCTCTCTCGTGAGTTACTTCCCTTTCACGTGCTTTCCCTTTTCTTCTTCTTCTACTTGTTCGTTTCACATGAAGAACAATTATTTTAATTGGTTTGTTTTTGTTTATTTTCTCAGGCGGTGATTCATGTTTCCTTATGTGAGTGTCTTTTTTTCTATAAAGCTCACTCTTTTCTCTTGAGGGCTCATTCATTTCAGAGATTTCATTTGATTTTATTCTTGAGATTCTCCAAAGAGAAAAATGGAAGAGAAACAGAAAATGGGTTCTTCTTCTTCTTATTCCTCTGCTTCTTCTTTTTCTTCTTCTTCCTCACTCACTTCTGAACTCTTTGGCTATGATAAGGATCCTTTCTATTCTTCATCTTCAGATATTTTTGGGCACTATTTTCCTCCTCCCTCAAAGGTAAATATTTTTTAACTTTTTAGCTTCTCCTTTATTTTTGGTTAATGAGCATTTGTAGAAGATATTATTAAATAATAGGATTTAGCTTGTTTTGGATGTGTATTTTTGTTTTGGATTTAAATCTTTGATTGAACCTTTCTGAGATTTTTGGGGGTGTTTGTGATGATTCAGGTATCAGGGGAAGAATCTCTGCCTTCTGACTTGAAGGGGAAAACTCCTAAAGAAACTCAAGGTAGTTCACTTTGATTCGTGATTTCTCACTGATTTTGTGTGTTGGGTATTAATATTATTGATGAAATCGTGTGTTATGTTTGTTCTTGCTCATTCCTATTTGCCTCTGTTTTCTCACCCTGCTTCTATCTTTATATTGTTTAACATTTTTATGAAGGCTTTTTTCTATTAAAAAGTATGAAATTTCTCACATTTTTAACTTTGCAGCAACAAATTATTGACTTATTTATCCTTATATTTAAAGTAATTTGGGAGTGTTCCTTGTTGGTTTAAATCCCTCCCTTCCTCTGTTTTTCCCCTGCTCGTATATTTATATTTGTGTGATAGTGCCAATGACCACTCTACCTAGTGGGATAAAGATTCTTTTTTTTTGTTGTTATTACATATTTGTATGTTGGGTATTATTGATCAAATCATATATATTAGTTTTGGCTCATTTCTTTTTGCCTCTGTTTTTTCCCCTGCTTGTATCCTTATATTTGTTTAACATTCTTATGGAAGGCTATTTTCTTTTTAGAAGTATGAGATTTCTCTCACGTTTTTAACTATGAAGCAACTAAATCGTGACTCATATATCAAATATTTATAGTATTTTTGGAGTGTTCCTTATTGGTCAAAATTCCTCTTTGTTCTGTTTTTCCCATGCTTGTATGTTTATATTTGTGAGATGGATCACAGTGACATCCTGAGATTCATATAGCCGACCCCACCTAAGAGTATAAGACTTTGTTGTTGTTTTATGCTTATATTTGTTTAGCATTACTATGAAAGTCTTTCTTCTATTTGCAATTGAGACTTCTCACATTTCATTTTTGAAGCAACAAATCTTGACTGATAAATGCAATTTTAAGATTAATTTGGGAGTTTTTCTCATTGGATATTTTCTTTTTACAGATGAAGGTGAAACTCAGAACAAAAAAGTAACTAAGGATAGTTCCTTCTATTATGATCAAAGAGTTTATCCTTGTCACCTTGGTTCTTCTATCTTTTATGGAGGCCAGGATGTCGATTATCGTCCTCAAAACACTGAAAATGCTGAATTCAACTCTTTGGCAAGTGTATTCTTTTACTCGCTTCCTTTTCATATGTTTTATGAAATCATTTTATAGTATCTCCCTTTAGCACAATTAATGTCTCCACTAATTGATGACAATTTTTTATGTAAGTTTGATGGCTTCAAGTAAATAAGCTTGCAGGCTCTTAGGTTGTAATACCGTTCTGACTGAGCGCTGTATAGAGTTCAACTCAAATGAAGCTATTGCAAATAAACAGCTATTCTTTTATATTTGGTTGATATATAAATATATTTTTATGTATAAATATATTGGCTTCAATTTTACATCCCTAATATAGTGTTTATTGTGTTTTTACAGAACAAGAAAGGTGGTGGTGAAGATGATACAGAAATCGCTTCAAGGGGGAACTGGTGGCAAGGTATATACTTATCTACTAGATAAGTGGTCCTTTCTTTTGGACATGCTTTTCTTTTTGATTTTATCACTCTCCATTCCTTCCCTTTGTGTGTATGTGTGATTCTTCTCATTTCTTGTAACTTTCTGACTGCAGGATCTCTCTATTACTAAGATCATGCTTGCCAATAAATAACATTCAACAGCTTATCATAAAGGTAAATTTGAATTTGTGAAATACTACTATTTTTTTTTTAAATTCTTTTTGTTTACATCATATCACTGAATTATCTTCCTTTAAGTTTGCATACGATCTTAACCTTTTCCATTAGAAACATGTTTCTAGATATTTGTGTGTGTGTGTGTTCTGTAATTATGGTCAGAATTTGATTTGTGTGTTTATTATTTGTCAATTCTATGATTTGCAGAAAAATAGGTGAAGATAGATATGGACTAGAAGTTAGTGTTATGTTTGTTGAATGGAGAGAGTCATAGAACAGGAAGGATGAAGCTGATGATGGCTATTGGCTTTGTTATAGCTTTACATATTGTGATGAAAAATTCACATTACTTTCTGCTTTACTGCAACCAACTTTGTACTTTGTTGTAAAGCTTTTAAATGTTTTATTGATTATGCGAACTTCATATAATATCAGCTTCTGATCTTTTATAGCTAAGACTTCGTACATGCTTTAATTATATGAGTTATTCTCTTTACTGGTTTCCTGTTTGTTTTTTTGTTGTATTACTCTATGATGTGATAGTGAAATAAAAATGGCAGAGGTCTTGTTAAAATGAATTGTACTTTTGTGTGGTTGAGAAGTTTAATGAATCTCCTTTTCTCTCTACCAATATATAGCTTTAATAGATTTTTGCTCTTTAAAGCTGTTTAAAACGAGTGTTTCTTTGATAAATTTCCCTTTGAAAATCTGCACTACTGAAAAATTAACCATCTCCGAAAATTTTTCAAAAATCTTTAACCTTTCTTGATGATTTAAGTCATTATTGCAGAGCATTGATTGCTGTTGATGTTGCAATGAAGGAAATTTGTTTTTTTTCCCTGTTTTTTAATAAAACAAATGTTAAACTAAGGCTGTCATATTTCTTACAGTGATCAGGATACTTCTGTTCCTCTCGTAAATCAACTTTATAGTTTACACTAAATAAATAATTTTGTCCCTAAACTATTATCTATCATACCTACTTATTTGAAGTTAAGTTGAGAAGCACATGTTGGTAGTATCCCAAAATAATTTTTTTTGTTGATTTCTTTATCCATGCATAAATGCATAATTTTTTTTGTTGATTTCTTTATCCATGCTTGATTTACCCCTTCAGTCCTTTGCCTCATTTTCCCTTTCATTCCATATATTTCATAGTCAAGATCCAATACTTTCATAAAAATAAGGGTAAAGGAGCAAATCTGGCCCCCAAGTAACCATTAAGGAGCGCTGAGGACCCTAAACTAACCACAGGCCCGGATCTGTACCCCAAGTAACCAAGATGTTAAAAAAATACCCCGGTTGGACGGTCAACTACGTTTGACCGTTACCTTGCTTATTTGGATGCCACGCGAGCTCCTGCTGTGCCACCTCTGCATGCCACGTGGCATGTTAGTTTAGGGTACTCAGCGCTCCTTGGTGGTTACTTGGGGGCCAGATTTGCTCCTTTACCCAAATTTTAAATTTGTATCCATCAAATTTTTTTGATAAGATTCAATTAAATACTTAAATATTTAGGAAAGGTAATTAGAATTAGTTAACTTATGATTAAGTTTGGCATAAGATAAAAGATGTTAATTAACACTATAAATGTTATATTATGTTACAACATTCAAATTTCATTTGTACATGCTTTCAGTAGGGAAAAAAATTTGAGCGAGAAATGACAAAAGAAAACTTGTTAAATTATTCTTAAAAATAGTTTTATTGCTATAAAACAAGAATTCTCACTTAGTATATCCAATCTATAGCCACTTAATATTAAACCTCATTCGAGTAATTTGAGTAATTACCTACGTTTCTCAACTAGTTATTTGAGATATATGAGTAGTTAATGGGGTTTTGAAATGTCTCAAAGTAATGGAAAATTCTAGCAATTAAAAGCGATACTCGAGTAGTTACCTATGTTACTAAACTAGTTATATGCGATACATGAGTAGTGAATGGATTTTTTTCATTTCACAAATAAGATATATCTTATTTTTTTCATTTTTCCTAAATTTCATTTTAGACAAATTGACGACTATATCTTATTTGTGAAATGAAAAAAATCCATTCACTACTCATGTAATGGTCAAGATCAAATACTTCTATAAAAAATAATATACTTATAATATTTTGTTGATTCATTTATACACCCTTAGTCTACTGAAAGGAGGAAACGGATCCTCTTCTTTACCATTTATCTACTTTGCCTCACTTTCTCTTTCATTACATTGGATCTTTTATGTAATGGTCAAGATACAATACTTTTTATGAAACTAAATATATTTATTAGTAATATTTTGTCTATTCCCTTTATTCATCCTTGATCTACTGAGTACTGACTGCCATATTTTGGAAACGGATCTTTCAATCCATTGGATCTTTTATTTAATGGTCAAGATCCAATATTTTCATTAAAGTAAATATATAATATTGTAAAATAAACCTGACAGGTTAACTTCAACGACAACTATTCTCATCTCTTAGGCAAGTAGTTAGAGGTTTGACCGTCAACTATTATGAATTGAGCAAATTCATTGGCCAGTTGTATGCTCCTATATGAGACTTCAAATAAGCGAATAGTTAGTCTCACTTGATACGTGAGTGAGGATACCATTAGGAAACAAAAAAATAATATTTTAAAATAATATAAATAAATCAAATCTATCAAAATTTGTGTTGAACTGCTCATAATAACTCAAGTGTTGTTGGCCAAAAAAAACTCAAGTGTTATTATACTTATGTTTGTTTTATGGATAATTTATTTTGAACCATTTAATCATGTTCATCAAAAGGGCATTAGTGCAACCATGTAACCTGAAATTTATATGAAACTGTTCCAATCAATTTATTCCAGAAAGCAACGAAAAAATATAATAGGTAGTACAGTTCTTTAAGCTTCTCTGTACAGCAAAATATATAAGAAGACCAGAGACTGCCACGCAGTGCAGATAGTTAAAAAGGATAACCATTCAAGAGAAGTGTGTCCAATCATGAATAGTTAGTTATTGATTTGTCAGTTTGTTAACGAACTTGTCCAATTCAGTTTTTCCTTATCCTGAGTTTTCAGTGTCTCCCAATCACAACATGACAATATGTACTGTTTCGTGTCAATCCTTATCCTTCAGTTGTAGGACACTGACCATAGTCGGTTGTTGTGTCTTCTTGTTGAAAATGATGATCATTTTTGTTTTACACTTCTTGTCTTATTGAGTACTGTGTTAAAAGATTCCTGGTTCTTTCACAGAATTTACTTGCCACGTTTAGGTTTAGTAGCATAGTTACTATTACTTAAAATATTCCACTTTTCCTTATAAGTGTAATCATACTTTGTTTTGAGTCAGCTCATGGTCATCTAACCAATTCCTTTGGGGTCAGTTTTGAGTAAAAGAAAAAGAGAATCATTAGATTACATAACTCGAATTGAGTACATAAGGATAGACACAAATGAGCTGCCAGCTCTTATTATTGACTATATTAGTTACACGACAATAAAACATAATTGTTATTATGAAAGTAATTGCCAGCAGCTATTAATAATGTCTCTAAAGCCCAGTCCACCTTGTTCACTCTTCTTTCCACTTAAGGCAGAGTGTAAGCTGCAAAAATCAGAAACTTAATATTAGAAAACTAACATGATGCACATGGGTGTTGAAATGCATGCACTTAATAAAAATATGTACAATGAATAATAATCATATAGTGATTGCACAACTCCAAAGCATTATGTTTCATCAATTTATCATGATATGACCAACACGTTTAATAGGGCCAAAGTTGGATAATTCACATAATCGTTCCTACTTATGATGAGGGATAAAATTTTTTTCACGAAGTGGACTTATAAATAGAATAGAGTGGTAAATACTTACGTCCACACTTATAACCAACAGGGCGGTTCACAAAGTTGCAGCGCTTGGGAATGGTAAGGGCTATTTGAGGATTGACTCCAGAGCTTTTGGCAGTGTCAGAGAGAAGAACAGCACATAGGCAATTTGGATTTTGACCAATTTTCTTGACCTGAGCACAGCAACTCTGAGGCACATTAGCCTTTTCATCTTGAGCTGCTGAAGCACAAGGAGCGAGTTTGAGAGCCTCATTATCTGGTGTGGTACCCTTACCACATTCTCCTGCACCCTCAACCCTCTCAATCAATCCAACACTTCCTAGCACTAGCACCACCCCAAGAACACACAGGAACTTCAATGAAGCCTCCATTTTTCTGACTCTTTTTTTTTTTAATATGTTAGTGTTATCTCTTTGAGTGAACTTCTACTACTTCTTCTTCACTATTTCTTGGTGCAAGAATGTTTTGGCTTGATGGTGGTATTTATAGCCCAAATTGGACATAGAAAGTGCTTGGTCTAGGGGCCACCCATTGGGGATTAATGGAGGTTGCACTAAGAAGTGATGGGTTTTCTTATTGCACCACTTCACTTTGTTACTAAGATCTTTTTAAAATATGAACACAATGTTTGTTTCTTGGTTTTTTTTCTTATCAAAGTAGGTGAAATACTTGCCAAAGTGATTCTTTTTGAATTTGTGCCCTCCAAGTGTTCCCATTGCTAATCAATATGCTAACAACAGAGCCTGTTTTCCTGCCACCTCATTTTCCATTTCCCATCAAGGGATTTTCTTTTCTTCTTTTTGGCTGATGAAATGAGCAAATAAAAATGTGTTTTACACCTATGGAGAACAAATGATTCAGCCATCCCACCACTGTTCTAGATAATGTCACGAGTCCGGTGCGCATGAGGAATGTTAATCTAAAACAAAGATCTTTATGACTTTGAGTTTTCCAGTGTCTAACTTTTAAGATGTTCTAACTTTTAAGATGTACACCTCTCTTAAACACCAGTATTCCTTAAATGTTACTCCCTCCGTTCCTAAATATAAGATCACTTTAGGGAAGTGGATAAGTTCTTAAATATAAGATCACTTTCTATTTTATCTCAAGTTTTGCCTAAACTACCCTTATACTCCCTCTTTTCATTGAAAACTCCTCCTCCTTTTAAAGTTAAGTAATTGAGGGGATTTTGGGAAGATCATGTAATTTTATTGTCTTCCTTAATCTCCTCAAATTAACCAAAGTGATCTTATATTTAGGAACGGATGGAGTATTGTTGAACGTGTGCTACAAATCTATATTTGTTTTATTTATTAAATGTAATTTAATTCATATGTATAAGCCTATAAATAATTTAGTTGTTATCAATAAAATTGAGTCAATATTATTCTGACTTTCATATTCCTTTTTTCTGTAGATAAATACTCCCTCTGTGGTTCTATCCTTAATATAAGGTGAAAATAATTACTTTGTATTATTCGAAAAATTGTTAAAAGAAATTAATAACAATTCATGTGTGCCCAAGGGGGCGTAGACCAGCTGGTAAGAAAGGGGGAGGTAAGACACTGCGTACCCACTAGGTCATGGGTTCGAACCCTTGGGAAGTCGTCACCCCCCAAAATGGGGAATCCCGGCGGCGACTTCGAATTAGTCGGTCCCCGAAGGAGCTGGACACCGAAGGCTCTAAGCAAAAAATAACAATTCATGTGTCTCAAATATATGTCATTTTCCAAGTATATAAAAAGAAAAGTAAACTCATTGGTATAAATCATTATTTACATTTTTTTTGGCAGAATAAATTATTATTTACATAAGCATTAACTATTCATGAGTCCATGTCAATATTGGGGAGAATACAAAAAATGTAAATCAAACGGATAACTTAATAAGTTGGTGAGTGAAAACATCAAATTATCTCATCAGGAAGCTAAGTGGACCTGCGTCCATATCCTACTCAGAATCTTCAGTCTATAAATATTGGACTGTATATTTCAAACCGTGTTTCAGTCTATAACTCTTGCTATTAAATATGGAATACTGGTCATTTCTGATTTGATTTTTCAGTTTTTATGGTATGAAAGTGAAGGAAAGAGTTATATGGATACATGAATAGCTACATAAGTAAACAAATACCCCCTTTAGTACTTAACATGAGTTAACTAATTTAGCTAGGTACATTGAAGAAATTACTTTGTTAGTTATTTTACCAAATATGAGTTTGTTTTCGTGAAAAATCGTGGTTCATCATGATTACTTTTTTATGGAAACCCATTAATGTATATAATCATTACAAATATACTTTGGGGAAAATTATAATTTCGGTGAACAAGAGATGAAGTCATATATTTAGGATTCAAAACTAACATTTTAACTATGTCTTATACTCTATTAGTTATTAGATGTAAGATTTCTTTATATTTTTCTTATATTTCCCCTAAATTATCTTTACCAATACCCCTCAATCATAAACAAACTAGAGTGAGGAAGTGTAGGAATAAAAGAATGTATGTACTGTGTAGAAACGTTAATTGTATTTTGAAATAGATTATATTTGGAACAGATCGAGTATCAAGAAATGTAACTAGTATTAGATTTCACCATGATAAGGTGTAATAAAATACTTGCATACATTTTTACTATATCTAAAATCAAAATTCACGATTTATGTTTAGTCTGTGTTTCGTAAAGAGAGCATGATAAACACTTCTAGAGTTTGAAGTATTGATCTATTCACGGTCAAAAAAAGTATTGATATATTAATTTTTATTATTGCCAAAAATATAAAATGTTTTTCTTATCAGAGAAATCTAAAACATTGAAACAACATAATTCTGGACTATCATAAATAATGATAACCCACTCTGGAAAAACTTGATATATTCATCAAAATTTTGTCAAATCTTAAATAATTCTTGAACCATTTCATTACGAGTAAATGTGTAAATTTATTAATAGACAATTGCCATAAAATGTATAGCGCAAAAGCCTTTCTTAGTGCTTAATTATGCATGAATAATTTAAATGGATGCAATTCTGACAATGCTGTCAAATTTTGGACATTCACCATTACAACTTTGGTTACCTACAAAAATGTTAACTTCTAATGGTCAATATTAAAATATTTGACAGTTTTTACAAAATTGCACCCATTTATTGTTCATGTGTAATTAAGCATCAAGAAACACACTTTTATGTATTAGATGCTCTCATGGTAATTGTCTATTGCTATATTTGTAGCTTAACCCTTTTATTACATCATGATTTAAAAGAACAGAGATTAGAAATTAAAAAACACCATCTTGAGCGCTTGTGGTCTTATCAGTCTCAAAAAAATGTGATTTAATTTTTATTATCCTTGTGGTTGCTTCTTGATCATAACATGTCTCTGTACTACTTAAACATGGATTGTGGGACAGAGAGAGACCTCTACTGTTTGCTGTGTCAGGTCGTTTTATAAGATCCATTTTCTTTTCCTTTTTCATGTATGTATTGTAATAATAACAACGTAAAACTTATCCCATTCAAATGGGGTCGGCTACATGGATCACACGACGCCATTTAGCTCGGTCCCTAGTCATTCCTGAAGATAAATTTTTCACTAACATATCTCTTTGAATAACTTCATAAAGAGTTCTTTTTGGTCTCCCTCTATTTCTTATATATGGCTCCCTTTCCATCTGTTCCACTATTCTTACTGACTCGTCTAATTCTCTTCTTTGCCCATACCACCTTTTTCATGTATTGTGCTGAATATAATTTGTTATTGGCAAAGGTGTTGATTCCACATTTTGGCTTTAGTTTCTTTCAATCACATCTTAGTTATACTAAGAATTATCAGTGTCACCTTCCAAAAAGAAAGCTCTTTACAGAATTCCAATTATGAGGTTTGTTGCTTCAGACAGTTGTAGCAAATCTCAATTCTCAACCAATTACCCGTTTTAGTTTTGTCTGTCTTTGTTTGGGCCAAAAGCATACTGTTCATGTTGATATTATTAGAGAAATGCAAACTACTACAGTAGCAAGTTTCCGTGTAATCTGATCTCAAGTAACTTATATAATTGGAACTGGAATCATGACAATTAGCTCATTTCTTTTTATCATTTATGGTGAACAGTAATTATTTTTAGTAAAAAACATAGAGAAGGAATTAAACAGATATACAAGGGTTGGACTATTGAAGACCAGAGTGTCATGTATTAATGTATTATAAAGGATGGACACAGAAGAGCTGCTAGATCTTATTACAGTCACAGTAGAATACAACATAATTATTGTCACAGTTACAGCTAACAGCTATATGTCTTCAAGCCCATTCCTCCTTCATCTCACCTTCTCTCTCTCAAGGAAGAGTGTAAGCTGCAAAAATGAGCAATTTAATGTTAGAGATGAAAAAATAAGATTAACTGATATTAAGCAAGTAGCTTTCTGGTCAATGGTATATTAAGTTGAATTTTGGATTTAACCAATAAATTTATATTAGACTACACATATTAACATGAATGTCGCGATAGAATATAATTAAAAATTAAATAAATAAGTGTATTTCACAAAAAAAATAGAGTTAATGAATGAGTCTTTTGGAGGTTTTCAATGTGAAATCAAGCACGCTACAAAAATGTATATTTTAATGGTTTTGAACATCAAATCATGTTTGTAGCCATAAAACTTACGTCCACACTTGTAGCCAACAGGGCGATCAGCCAAGTTGCAACGCTTGGGGATGGTGATAGCAATATCCGGCTTGACACCGGCACTTTTGGCGGTGTTGGAGAGGAGGACGGCGCAGAGGCAACTAGGGTTTTGCCCAAATCTCTTGATCTGAGCACAGCAACTCTGAGGGACATTAGCACTTGCATCCTGAGCTGCAGTAGCACAAGGAGCAAGCTTGAAAGCCTCATTGTCTGGTGTGGTACCCTTACCACATTCCCCTGCACCCTCAGCTCTCTCAAACCCTCCATTGCTCACAAACACTAGTAGTATCACAAGAATGCACAGGAATTTCACAGGACCTTCCATTCTTGGGTTTTAAGGAAATGCTAAATTTCTGCTAATGATCACTTCTTCCTATTCTTCTTCACTATGTCACATTGAAGAGTGCTTTGTCTGTAAAGAGATTTTTATAGCCTAAATTATTGGACATAGAAAGTGGTTGGTCTAATCATCCTCCTGGGATTAATGGAGGTTGCACTATGGTAAATGATATTTTTTAATGCCCCACTATACTTTTCTATTTAAGTATGAACACAATGATACTTCTCTTCTTTCTTCCCATTTATTATCAAGCCATGTGTTAGATGTAATATAATATCAATTTAGAGTTAAGTTTTGACGAATTTAACATTTACCTATTTTATTCAAATACATCTCCTTTCTTGAGGATAACCACATGATCTAACAAAGATTGAAGGTGAACTCACGGAAAATTAATATTGATCAGCATATGCCACTAGACCAGCCGTATAAAAGGATATACACACACATATTGTTACAACAGCCACCATTATAATATCAAGATATGTGGTAGATGTAATTTCAATTTAGAGTCAAGTTTTGGCTAATTTAATTTAAGATTTACCTATTTTATTCAAATACTTCATTTTCCTTTCACGAGGATAACCACTTGATCTAAGAAAGATTAAAGGTGAACTCAAGGAATAATTAATATTGATCAGCATATGTCATGTACTAGATCAGCAGTATAAAAGGACACACACACGCATAGTTACAACAGCCTCCATTATAATTATAAAAGTAAAAAGTTTAGACTCACACTCAGCCCAGCAATAGGCAAGCTCATCCTCCAGCACATTAGTACTTGAGTGCATGAGACACTACCCACCATTTGAGGACAAAAGGAGCTTATTATCTTGCCACCTCAAGCTCAATTACTTAAATCATAAATGAAAATGTGCAAACTTTTTGTAGGTTTAAAATTTTTAATATTTTAGATTGATACGATTGTTGTTTTTCTATTCCAATAAATCGATTCATATTTTAAGAGAAAGATAGAAGATAAATGAAGATTTATTGCTACGAAAAGAAATTTCTCTTTCCTGGCAAGTAGATTCATCACAACGAATTGATGAAATTGGGCATTTGCTTACTAGGATGCATAAAGGGTTGTCTTCTCTTTATCAAATTGAAGCATCTACTGAGGATTATTTATTCAGATAGCGATCATTAATTTAAGAAAAACTTGTATAGTCTACAAGTTACTAATATGTAATTCCTTCAATAATTAAAATAAGACTCAGTTGACTTTATTCGCCAAAATTAAGGAAGCTAAAAAGATTGTACTATTAACTAGATTGCACTAATGTTTATAAGTTAGACAAATTAATTTTTTTAAAAATATCAATATAAATGCTTTGAATCTAAACAGATTAGTTTTTTGAAAATATCAATATAAATGCTTTGAATCTATTGACTTGACTTCCTTTATGTTTTTTAATAAAGTCATTTCACTCTTATACTCAACATGTATATTGAATAAATTAATCCTGATGTCTAGGACAATGCCTGTTTTTTCATGAGAAATGTTGGTAGTTGGCTTCACTCACGCACACAGAGAAGGCGTTTCTAATAATACTCCTATTTAGATAGGATTGGTCTGCCGAAAATTATGTTTACTTATTTTTAAAAAAAATTATTACTCCATTATACGGAGTATTTAAAAAAGGAAAAGAATATTCCTACTCTATAAATAATCTAGCCAAAACACATCGGTGGGCATTTGGTCTAGTGGTATGATTCTCGCTTAGGGTGCGAGAGGTCCCGAGTTCAATTCTCGGAATGCCCCATTTTGCCACTTTGTCCTTTTCTGCTGCATAATAGTAATAATAAGTTAATAACTCTTCCATAGAAAATTTGAACTTTTGAATAAGACAACAAGTCTGATGAAAAAAAAAAAATAAGACAGCAAGATACTATCCATTCCTTCCCTTGTATTCATGCACATTCAATTCAAAGTTCAAAACAAAATAGAAGAAAGTCAAGGAAGTTTGAAATATCTTCCCCATGAAACTTTTCTATTCTACAAGCAGCATATCTGCTTAGTCTTTCCAATATTCTGAAATTAGGCTCCAAATAATATTCTTCAATAGCCTCACCTTCTGAACATGAAGAAGCATATATTGGTCAAGCTACATTAAATTGACCCAAACAGTTTGCCATGCTTGGTGCAGTGTCCCTTGGGGAATGATCAAATTAAATTGAGTTCCTATGATTCTGCCCTTTGATATCAATAGTTAGAAAATCTGTCAAAACCCTCTTGACGCCTCCCCCACGTTGGGCAACAATATTGTTTTTGGGCGTATTACTGATGTTTGGTGTCTTCTCTTCCTTAGACCTCTTCATGGTTCTCAGAGGAGTCAACATCGGTGGCGTTGTTAGACATGATCTAGATGGTGTGCTAGGCATAGGCACGGTAAAACGATTACCTGAATGTTTTGTTAGATCATCAACATAAAGTACATCATCGATACGCGCCACTATATTATATGCCAAACTCTCCAATACCCTTGAATAGCTCTCCAAAATTGCCTTCCCAACATCCTAACAACACAACAAATCCAAACAGTTAGATTGCTTGCGTTACAAGAAAACTGAAAAATCTACAACAAATTGAATGACCAAACATAATGCTAACCTTATTGTCCTGAATTTTACTAATATCTAGGTTTGATTGGGGTAGACCAGGGAAACGCTGTCTCAAAGATATGATAACACTTTCTGCTCTCTCAGCAAACACCTCCCATTTGTCTCCATCAACCATAAAATCCTTCATCATCTCCCATGATGTTTTTGTACTGTGTCTAGCCGTGCCATTGGCAGGCCTCGAATTCGCCCTTCTTCGCCAAATGTGAATGGAAGCTTCCATTCTATTAGCAATGTCCATAGCTTGGTGTTCAGAGGACACATCAAGACACTCCACCACACTCTCTGGAGCAAACTGATCTGACTCTATGTACCCATAAATAATATCCCCCAAGCTGGCACGTGCAGTCTAAAAAAATCAGATTTGGATCAGCAAATTATCAAAGGAATGAAACCATATACTCCCTTCAGTCCTAATCAATGAACCACTTCGATTTTTTTGGAGAAACTAAGGATGCAAAATCAATCACTTTAAACTAGCTATAGTAATTTTGTTCCCACAAAATTAATTTATGCTACTTATAAATTAACATATAATCTAATTACATGTGACATATTATAATCTAGTAGTCTAGTCAAAATGGTCTTATATTTATGACCAGAATGAGTAATTTATGATCACATACCTTTGGAAGAGATTCGAGGTATGATTCTGGAATGTCCATTTCAGCTAAAGTGATAGTGTTGATGGCTATGGCAGCTTTTAGTATTTGATTGGTACAATCTCTTTTGTGCTTCAACTTCTTTCTGACACGTTCATGGAGACCAGAAGGGGGAACTCTAGGAACAGGAAGCCACCATTTTTCTTCATGACGCTTGAGTTTTCTTACTAAAGAAGAAGAAGATGATGATGATGAATCCTCACTATCCGAAGCATTAGAAACAATCCCTTGATCCACATACCAGAATTCTGTATCCATAAAACTATCTAATATGTCCTGCACAAAAAGAAACACCATTAATTGTTGTTTCTTTAAAAGGGTCATTTCTATACAAATATGTGCAATATAAGTACATTAAATTTATTGTTATATACTCACAAGAAGCATGTTATCTAGTTTACGTAAAGCTGGAAGGTTGACATAAAGATCCGAGCGTGGTCTACTACCCATGACCTGTTTCATCAAACAAGAAGAGCATAAAATTTTAAACATGGTCATTTCTTGTCATGAAATGTTGTTGGGCCTTCTGTGATTTTAAAAGTGAGGCCCAAGCCCAACTGTAATTCAAAATAACAAAATTGAATTGAAAGATGGACAAAATTCAAAAAGAGATTTGGTTGTGACTTGTGAAGCAGTACCTCAACCATACTTCCATCAGAACAAGTCTGCCAAGTAGGAGCCAATTCAACAATATGATCACTAACACTAAGAAACCATTGCATTTCTCTTCTCCACATTGTTTTCTTCTTCTGAGGTAAAGGCTCTAGTCTCAGAATTTGACCAAACAGTGTGGCTGCAAAAAACAATAATAAAATAAGAATAAAAAATAATAATCTCAACACAATAATTACTGCATCTTCTGATTAATAACCATCAATTACCACATAGATTAGTTATTGCATTTGATATGGCCAATGCTGCAGACACCCCATTTCCACAGCCAGACATGTCTTCACCAAGTAACAACTTTGCAAATCTTTCCTTCATCATCTCTATCTCTAAAAATCCAAACCAAAATCGAATTAGTCCGGAATAAAACGAAATCAAATTATCAAACTTCAAAATGAATGAATACATAAGAAATAAAATAATGTACCAGATAATTCAGAGTCCTTTTTGTTTATACGCAAACCATGCTTGATTGAACCAGAAATGATAAGCTCTGGAGCAGGCTTTTTCACTGAAGGCGGCGACGAAGAAGAAGAAGAAGGCGACTCCTCATTATTTCGGGCAGTCGTGGATGAAGAAAACATATCAGAACTAGAACTGCTCTCACGGCTATTATCTTCACTCATATTAGCAAAAGTCTCAATCTTTACTCTATTTCTTGCGTCACAATCTTCTTCTTTCTTGTGAATGAAGCACCCCCTTATAGAATCTTTGCCTTCTTCATCATTATCATCATCTTCATGTTCATGTTCTGGGGAGAAAGAAGAGTCTTTTATGGTCATATTGTTGTTGTCGTCGTTGTAGTGAATGTTCTTGAGGCAAAAACCACCAGAGACTTTGGAAACCCAGAAGCCTAAATTTGAGAAAGGATTTTGACTTGAAGTAGTTGAAGTTCGAAGCCTTGATAAGGGAACACAATGCTTGAGATGATATTGGCGTTGGATTAAAGTACTGTCCATAATTAATGAGCTCTCAAGAGAGCGACTTGAATGAGAAGCACCAGTGTGGGGCTTTAATTTCTCTCTCTTTGGTTTGGTATCTTGCTTATATATCAAGCTTAAAGTTAATCATAGGAATATGCTAAAGTTGGCACCGTACTTTAATCTCATTCAAAATAATGATCATAACTATATTTTTATATGATATAACGTCTGTTGGTGAGATTTTAAAAATCATACATGAGTGTGTAGTATGTAGAAAAGTCCTTGTTAATCCTTTGAACGTGTATATGTTAACCTCTACAATAATTCTGACACGGGGTATCACTCGATGCTGGAGGATATCATATTTATAAGAACTGATATGTTATTATTTTAAAGTTATTTCCTGCATGTTTCATTCAAATTAAATAAATTATTAAAAATTTATTGCTTTTACTTTAATATTGCATTATGCTACAATGACAATGAAGTTTGAACATAATAATCAGTTCAAGGTAAAGTTGTATTTCCATGTGATAAATGTAGTGATGTCATTTAGAAGTAAGATAAATTTTTTCCGTGTGAATAAATAATTGCTAAGTTCTGATTAATTTTGTTTGAATTAAATTAACATGTCTTGAATTTGTTCAATATATGGTTAGGTGCGTCCAATGTGGATCTTTTTTTTTTTTGACAAGGACAATGTGGATCAAATCAAAAGAATACAAATTAATGAATGTCTATATGAAAATTTTGATAAAAGAAATGTGGGGAGTCGTGCAAGCGACGGATCCAACTAGGTTTGATATGGTTATAGCCATGATGAAATAAACAAGAGAATTTCATTGCTGTGTATTTTATATATGTATATGTATGGGGACGCATGGGTGCCTAATTTTTTTATTACTATTAAATAAGATTTGTGTTGTCGTTTTCGGGCTTGATCTTTAAAAAATGTGGATGACTAATCAATTAAGCTTCAAACGAAAATGATGTTTATTAGTTATCACTATTGAAGACTTAAGAGGATAGCAATATAAGTCATCCATACGCAATGAAGAATAAAATAAAAAACTTTCAGTTGAAGAAAAGAAAGGAGTTATGAATATCATTATACAGTAAATTATAATATTGTATACTTATAGTGAAGATCATTAGTGAGGGGAGGGGACTTAATGGTGAAATATTCAAAATGCAATGACGAAGGATGAGTCTGACAAGGTTGCTTTTAGAATTTGTAGTTGAAAAGCATATAACAGAACATATATTTAATAAGGTGCACAAATTTGAAATGTGTTGGCTCTTGAGACCTAAAGTTTGATGCTCTAAAGCGTCTCCCTCTGCCCCTTTTTTATTATTGTCTCTAAAATATGGAATCTCTGACTAATAAATATCCATATTTTATTGGAAAAAAACATCCATATATATATTTTCAAAAAAATTTTATCAAAAAAGCCCTAAAAGAATATACTCAATAGTTATCAGATCCCTTAAAATTTTATTGGAGGGTGCTTTCAAAATTTCGAGTACATATATTTATTATTGTCCATATGAAAGAAGCTAAGAATGCTGAAACAGAAAACCAAATACAAACTTTCATGTTATTTATTCTCTTGTAACTATACGATGTTTTTTTTTTGTAATTATATTTTCATTGATTACTCTCAATTTCTTCCTAAACTAAAACATGTATACTTAATCAAACATGCTATGAACACGTTTGAACTTAACCAATATATATTGAGTAGTTTGCTGTGTCGTTACCATTGGGGCATAAAGTGGCCATATCCACGTACGTTACCGGAACTGCGTTTTTTAAAATAAAGTAAAAGATGATATGTATCAAAATTAAAGAAAAAATACACGTAAACTTAGCATGAATTATAATTGAGAGATTAAAAGGAAAAAGGAAACACTTAGAACTCGTTATGAAAGAGACCATTGGATTATGATAAAGTAGTTGTAGTTTAGGTCACAAAGCATTGTAGAGACTATAATATTACATTTAAGCACACTTATAAACTCTTGCTTTGATGCCTGATTAAGTTTAAAGTTTAAAATTTTCTGCGTTGATCGAAATTGCCGGATAGTTTTGTCTGAATTTGAAAAAAAGTTGGGGAGAAAAAAGGAACTACAGCCTCAGGATTCTCGTGTTGGCATTAAAGGCAAGGACATAATAATTTTTTATACACTATGTTTTATTCAAGAAGGCATATAGGTGTGTTACTTTCTTTCTTTCTTTCTTTTTTCTTTTTGAAGGGTCTTCTTTTTTATTTTGTTTTTACCACATTTTGAAATTTCAAATTCACCCATCTTCAAGTTGTGAGCCTAGATAGTACATCGACTTCTTCAAGTTCCATTAGATGTGAAACCATGTGTATTATGTGTGTGTAGCTTCTTTTCATTTTAAAATTTGAATGCCACAGATGTTGATTGGAGCTGACACAAATTTTCATGCAATCTTGCACCTTTAATTTAACAAGAAATTTCTCCTTTCCCACTACTTTCCAAGTTTTTTTATAATAGATTAATTATGACAACATATGTAAAGCAAAAGGTCAAGGGAGGGTAATTAGCAAAAAAAATAATCTCTTATTATCATATTCTTCCAATAAAAAACAAAATTAGTAATTTAATTTATGTGAACATGCTACAACCAGCTGGGCTCATTAGTGAAGTACACTAAGCTAATTGCACGTTTAATTATTATTGTACCATTTCACAATCTCATGGTTTTATTATATTCGATTATTTTTGTTTCGTAGAAATCAAATTAAAAAAATCTCTGCAAATCTTATATATACAAAATAAAAAAAACCATATGATTTTTCAAACAGAAGAATGGGCTTAATATTTCTTTTTCTTTTTATTGGAGTGAGGGTGAACAAATCATAATTGAAGTTGAGCTGGATGCCTGGTTGGCAAAAAAAATTGAAGTTAATCTCGACTCAAAAAATCAGAATGGCCCAAGCCCATACCGTTTCTTCCAACTCTCAATATTTTTGGATACTGAATTTACTTTTTGAATTGTCAGCCCAAACTCTCAATAAAGTTGATTTAATTGATAAGGATTTATTGTGTGACCCACAACATCTTAAGTTTAAATCCTGTTGCTATTGGTATGGAGACCTTATCAATTGTGATTTCTAAATTTAAAAACAAGTTTTGACTTTGATGAGCCCAACAAAATATAGAAATAAGGGCATGAGATGAGATCCAAACCCAAATAACTCAAGGGCTTGTGAAAATTTGCAGGACCATTAACCCACATATTAAGTTTTTCCAAGTCTAAAAGAATACAACTCATATATTACCATACTTCTTACATTGCTTCTATACACTCTCCATGAACGTTCAATTTCTTTCAGGAATAATGGGCGCTTGCTCTCTAGTTATACTATAACCGAGTGTGTTTTACCAATGCCCTTCTCTCATGAGTGGAAGTAGAACCGCTTTGTTCCCTCCTCAATCTGAAAGAAGGGTACCAAACTACCAATTAAATAAGCTAGAAAGATCTCTGCTCCATAGATCAATCTTCCCCTATTTTCTTCCCTCCAAAACAGCAATAATGATCCTTTGGTTCTAAATAAAAGGTTTCTAATTTATTCAAGTAAATCAAATAGTTTTGATAAATTATTTATAACAAATATGATTTAATATCTCTAGAATACTTTCATATAACATTTTAATTTATAAGTTAGATAAATTTGTTTGTGTTAAAATTAGGGGGAAATGGATAAGTTAATACTCATGGGGTAATTAAAATAAAATATGATGGTATAGTTGATTTCAATACTTAATGTGTGCCTAATTTCTAATTGTTGCCCATTTTTCCTTCACAAATAAAGAAAAAGAAGCTAACTAAAAACGTCATTAGAGTGTTTTAGAACAACATATTACTTATCATAATTAATGGCTTGTGTGTGATGATGCATTCATTACAAGAGGTCCATATCAGCATAAGGAAGCAAGTAAAGGTAGAAAAAACTGAAAAAGATGAAGCCATATATATGGAGGGATACATGCACCTATGACCTACCCACCAAACTCCAAAAGGCCAATCCGCCATATTTGACCAAAATATTCCTAACTTAGACACTGTAATCCGAACTCCAACTTCACACAATCAGAACAAAAATGGATGTAAAAGAAGAACAAGTAAAGTTGTTAGGGAAATGGCCCAGCCCCTTCAGCAACAGGGTCGACCTAGCCCTCAAGCTCAAAGGAATAAACTACCTTTACTCTGAACAAGACCTCTCCAACAAAAGCCATGAACTTCTCTCGTCCAATCCTGTTCACAAGAAGGTCCCTGTACTCATCCACAATGGACATCCCATTTCTGAATCTCTTGTCATCGTTGAATACATCGATGAAACATGGAAATCCAACCCCTTCCTCCCTCTAAATCCTTATGAAAGAGCCTCCGCTAGATTCTGGTCCAAGGTTGTCGATGAAAAGGTCCGTTTCTTAATCACATACACAAAATTATTATCATGTACCAAAGAAAAGAATTGTGACTAATCTAATGCAACTGTGAATATTAAGCTATCGTCACTTGTTAGTTTGTCAATATATGATAATTGTTAATGCTAATTAATGTAGTTGTTAATAACAAAGGTGTTAAAAATGTTGATATTATGGATCAAGTATCATATTTGCCCATACTTAGTATGTGTGGAAGATCATATATACCCTAAAGTATTTTTATGCCCAAATTTGTTCTTAAATTGTGTACTTAGGATCATATGTGCCCCGAAGTATACACAAATGATCATATTTGCCCCAGAAATATGTATGAATGGTCATATTTGCCCTGAAATATGCACAAAGGATAGTATTTGACCGTTAACTTTTTAACTGTAAAAGACAAATATGATCTTCATGCATACTTTAGAGACATATATTGATCCTACATGCATACTTAAGAGGCAAATATAACCCTTAACTCTTGATATTATTTGTTAATAAAGTCGTTACATTGTAAATTAAGATATCTTAACTTATTTGTCAATGTTATTCTTTTTGTATCAATAAACCCAATGAAATAATTTCGAAATTATATAATATTACTCTTAAGTCTGTTGAAACCTATTAGTTATTTTATGATTTTACGTTTTAATATACTTGTAGTAGTATGCCTTCCTTAGAACCAACCTGAACGCAGTATTTCCAATATTACAAACAGAGCATTTGAAGAAACTGATCCATGTTTTATTTCATTGTGTGATGGGCTTATATGTTAATAGTGTTTGCCTGCGTTATGGAATGCCTTCTGGTGTGAGGAGAAGGTGCGTGACAAAGCTGTGGAAGAAGCCATGGAAGCACTAAAAATTCTAGAGAATGAGATTGGTGACAAGAGATTCTTTGGAGGAGACAACGTTGGACTGGTAGATATTTCTGCCAATTTTGTGGGTTACTGGGTTGATGTGTTACAGGAAATTGCAGGACTAGAATTGCTCACTTATGAGAAATTCCCCAAGCTATACAAATGGAGTCAAGAATTTAGCATTCATCCTATTGTAAAGCAAGCTTTGCCTCCCAGAGATGAACTCTTTGCATTCTTCAAATCTCGCACTGCCTAGACTTTAAGTTCATGATTTTGTGTCATCTTCAATTTTATCTTGTCAAAATATAGGACATTTAATTTGCCTACTAGCTTTTATCCTCGAATTTTCAATGTCCAAATTTGGAGCTTGTTATTGTTCTTTTAATTTTTCTGGTTTTATTTATGCTAGTTGTTGATGAAATAAACATTAGAAAACGGAGCATTAGTTGTTGTCTAGCATTTGGATTAAGGGGAAGGTACTAAGTGGAAAGTTCGTACAAATATTAGAAAATCTACTATATTAACTGAGAGTTACTGTCTTTTGGGGCCAACTTCACTAAATAATGAAGGCTGTAGTTTAGCATAAGGAAAGACCTAATGTAATTTATTTTAATTTTTGTTTATGAACACCATAATAACAATGGCATATTGCCTAAGTTTGATCATCAAAATTCAGATATAAGATAAAAGTAAGTCTTGGGTTGTATTCTTGTGGTTAGATGAATATGAGGCTAGTTAAAAAGAAAACCAATTCTCTATAAATTTCGATTAGACATATTGGAGATTATAATCCTGTATGTAAGTCAGATAGGTTGTCCAAAACAAAACAAAAAGTCCATTTCCTACGTAATGTATCCAACATTTCAAGATCACATTTTTCTTGTGTGTTGACGTAATCTTATTACTAATAGTGAATAAGTGATTGTTCCTTTTCTTAACTGTTCAATTAATTCTTTTTTATTTATTTGTAGGTATCTAACATTTTTAGTAACCTGCTAATTTGTTTTGTTGGAGTGTTCACTTTTTTTGTCAAACTGAAGTGCTCATTCAAATTGACAATTTACCAACATGTAGAATAAAAAAAAATAAAGATGAAGAACAGCATAAGAAAGAAGTAATTGAAAATAGTGTCTTCTTTGGATATATAGCAAACTAAGAAACTTTGTCTTCTTTATTAATCATAAAATACTGTCGTAGTATGAAGAGAAGAGTAAACTTTAAAGTTTTAATGAATATAAAACCAATTATTCAACTGGATTGAATTCACTGCCTTGTTTAAAGTCAAAGTTGGTAGCATATTTCTTAAAAATCAGTGTATTGAACCCTTTTCATGATTTGATTCAATTGCAATGTCCATTCTACAGAGTGATATCAGAATGGACTAAACCAGCCTACTTATTATTTTCAACACCAAAATAAGCTAAAATCCAATCTCTTACATCACTCCATATTTTAATAACTAACTGATACCATAAGGTTTGCCTCTATAAAAAGACATTTGTAAGCCAAGACAGACAGCATCATTGAAGATTCATTCAAAGAAATAAAAAAAGATGGCAGAAAAAGATTATGGAGAAGTGAAGTTTTTTGGGTCAGGAGGAAGCCCATATGCTAGAAGGGTTCAGATAGCTTTGAAGCTGAAAGGAGTTGAGTACCAACACTTTGAAGAAGACATCAGAAATAAAAGTGAACTTCTTCTTAAATACAATCCAATCCACAAGAAGGTGCCAGTTCTTGTTCACAATGACAAGCCTATATGTGAGTCTCTTGTGATTCTTGAGTACATTGATGAGACCTGGAAATCTCACCCCATCCTTCCTCTTGACCCTTATCACAGAGCTCTTGCTCGCTTTTGGTCACGCTTCATTGATGATAAGGTCTCTTCTATTTTCCTCCTCCTTTCTCTGATTTGCTTCAAGCATGAATGTACATACTAATCAATTTGATATCAGAGTTCAACTGACACCAAACACCTACCACAATTTTCAATGCTACATACATTTTTTGTCTGTCTAAGCTTTTAGCCAATTTGATAGGACATAATTCAAGTTTAATTGTTTTTCTTTTTTTCCTGCTATTTTGATGAATTATAATTAGTTTTTTTTATATTACAACTATATGATTGGGTCATCAAAATCAATGATATGGTATCTTCTTTTCCTTCTCTTTTCTTTAATTTGTTTCATGTATAGTATGAATGGATTTGGCTTGATGTCAAGAGAAATCCATTTCCTGTTGCAACAATTTACTAGGCCAGGTTTCTGAGAGATTAGCCATATAATATACTCTTCTTTCTATTGAAATAATACATACCAACTTTGATGTTAGAATGGTTGTGCTCAACTGACTCTATACACTTCCTTAAATCTTGATTTAAAAGAGGTTACGAGTTAGTTCAAACCTCTATAGGTATAATGGTTTGTGAGAGACTCTTCAGTGAGATGTATGAATGATGACGCAAGAGGCCCATTTTACAAGAATCACTTTAAAAAGATTAAAATGAATATTAGTGGACATGGAACTCTTTGATATATTTTAATACAGTTTAAATATATATGATTCCATGCATGAATATAGTCATAGAAAATTGAACTATCTGATAAATAACATGGTTCTTTTTTTAATGGGAGGTCAGGTGCTGCCTGCAATACAAGAAGCAGCATGGGCAGTGGAAGAAAAGAAAAGGGTAAAAGCCATAGATGAAGCAAATGAAGGTTTGGCATATCTGGAGAAGGAACTGAAAGGAAAATTCTTTGGAGGAGACACAATAGGAATAGTGGACATAGCAGCAGCTTACATAGCCTTTTGGCTGCCATTAGTGGAAGAAGCTGTTGGTCTAAAACTTTTAAGCCCTCACAAGTTTCCAAAGCTGTATCAATGGAGTCATGAGTTTTGTAGTCACCCTGTGGTGAAAGAAAACCTTCCTCCTCCTTCAAGACTTATGGGTTTCTTCAAAGCTCGATATGCTTCCATTACTGCTTCTAAATAAAGATTTTATATGTAGACTTGTGAGCTTTGAGTGTTAGAGTCCAATAATGAACGTGTGAACTTTCTTCTTTGTGATCTTCCAATATGATAGCTTATCATCATAAATAATGAAATGTTGCTCTCTCAAAAATTTATGTGCTTCAATCAGTGGTTCAAATTTATTCTGTTAAATAAGTTGATGTCATGGTTACAGCTACAACATGGTTACAGCTACAACATACCAGTATGTCAAACGATTTTGATATGATTACTCTTTTTCTTCTTAATTTTCTCTTTCTCTCATCTCATACTTATAATTCAATCAAAAAATAATGGTTGAGATTCAATATTTCATGAAATCATTGCTGTTTCCCAATTTTCAGGTCGTTTATTGTTGTAATTACATTTTAATACGCTACTAAATTTATTTATCTACATTTTATGTAATAATATAATCATAATTTTATAAATTATTGGGTTGAGTTGCAAATTTACTACCCAATAGTTAGTCAGAGTGCACTGAAAATAGTTAACAATTTCGATGGACAAATACCGCATCAATTTATTATGATATGGATGGAGATGACTTAGAGGCCACGTGGACATGTCATCTCTCTATTCTCCGGTCAAACTATATAAATAAACGGTCAAACTTGTTATCATTGACGAAATTAATATATATACACCACTTCACAATAAACTTATATTACATTTGCACCACTTCGCAATAAATTAATACTACATTTTTCTTTCTAAATTGTTAACTATTTTCGATAAACTTTGACTAATTGTGGGTACTAGATTTACACCTAAACCTTAAATTATTTGATCATAACCATTTATCTGTGGATTCACTAGTAAGGATGGAATGGGAAGGAAAAAAAAAAAATAAGAGAGGAGCATCCGCGCAAACCCATATTTCTACAAGTAGAAACTGAATTTCCTATGCTACAATATGTTGGAATAAAGTTCCCAGGTGCCAACTATCCAGCAGGTTCTTTCCAGCTTTTGCGTGCCATCGGGTCACCGAATAAATGAGGTGAAGACTAAGATATTCTTTTCAAAGAATGTCTCCAGCCGTGATAGGCGTTCCCTTTGTCGCAGGCTTGGCTACCAGGAGGCTCACAACCTGGGAAAATATCTTGGGGTCCCGTTAATTAATAGGAAAGTCTCCACTAGCACATACAAGTACATAGTCGATAGAATTCAAAGCAAATTGACAGGGTGGAAGGCTCGATCCCTATCCCTTGCTGGCAGAATTACTATGGCTTCATCGGTCCTCCTAGTCATCCCCATGTATGCCATGAGAAGCACCCTCCTCCCGAAAGTTACATGTCGGGAAATGGAGAGGGTTGTTCGTAAATTCATTTGGGGTGGTGTAAGCCTTGTTAAGTGGAGGGAGATCTGTCAGCCACGAAAGCATGGCGGTTGTGGTCTTTTGAATTTGGAGGCGCAAAACCATGCCTTCATAGCCAAACTCATATATAGGATTCACACTGAACCGAATGCCCTTTGGGTCCGTGTCTTGAAGGGCAAATATGGGCTCAAGCTCTTAGAAGGCATCCCCAAGAAATCCCAGCAATCTCACTGAGTGTTGGGAAGAAGCATGCCTCAACATTAAATGGGACCCAGGGGATGGAACTGAGACAAGATTCTGGTCTGATTTTTGGGTTTCTGATTTGGGGCCACTTAGATGGTTGGCATTTGCAGATATCCCCCTGGCAGAGCTGAGCAAGCATGTATCTGACTTCTGGGCTGGAAGCTCGTGGAACTGGCAGCGCTTCCAGCATTTGCTCCCCCATGATATTCTTGATCAAATTCCCAAGGTTCGCCTAGCCCCTCCTCCTTCCCCTACTACTTGCCACTGGCACCTCCATCCATCTTGTATGTTCTCCACTAGGTCAGCATACACGACATCGTAGGTTCACTCATGGAACGGAGTGGACAAGCTTTGGGACAACCTTTGGAGGATCCCCACTGCCCAGCGCGTCAAGACGTTTACCTGGCTCCTCTTGAAGGGGAAGCTCATGACTAACAAAGAGAGACGCAAGAGGACTTTCACTCAGGACTCCACCTGCTCCTTATGTGGCCAGGCCCCCAAATCAATTACTCATGCCTTCAGGGATTGCCCTCGGGCCAGCTTGGTGTGGAAGAAAGCTCTTCTCAATGACATGTAATTAGATTTCCTGGGAATGGATACTGCACAATGGTTGGGTGCCATTCTCAAAAAATCTGATGTACATGCCTCTTGGAAAGCTGGGATATGTATCACTCTTTGGAAATTATGGGAAGCTAGGAACTTGTTTATTTTCGAGAAGACGAGAACCAACAGTGTACAGCTGATAGCTTACTAGCGCAGATTAGAATCATAATTAGCAGCACTCAAAAAGTTTTTGGTATGATTAACCATTTTTAATCATCATCTTTGTGAGTTTTTGTACTGATGAGCTTTGTTCCCTAGCTTTGTAAAGTTTCATTTTATGAATACATCTTCCATTTCATGGAAAAATATGTTGGAATAAAGTACTGCTTTATTTTAATAAAAGGCTCAATTGAAGTTAAATAAAAGGGAGAATTAATTACAGGTCCCGTGGAAGAAAGATAAATAAGATAAGGTCCTACAAATTGTAAATTACAACTTCTTAGCCTTACAATAACAACTTATGATCTGATGATTACCACTCGTGGGACCTCATCCTAATTATGTTTCTTATAAGGGACCTCTAATTAATTATCTCAATAAACTATTTAACTGTAACATATAATATATAACATGGTACTTCTAAAATTTATTTTTTTTAGCCAAACTTCTAAAATTTATTTATATTATTAGAAATATGGTAAATATATACTTCTACGTCAGACAAATTAGTTTCTTCCCTTCAAATATCTGCAAACAATTACCTCTCCACCTATTATGGGCATGTTTAATTGTTTAGTTGTTTTATTCTATAAGTTATCTCTATTTTTTATATAAAATAACAACTTCAATCATACATCACATATCTGGCCAAAAAATAATCATACTTCACATATCTGACCAAAAAAAATAATCATACATCACATATAACATTCAATGAGCCTCTAACATGTAATCAACAAAGTATAAAAGGAGATAAGTACGTAATTAAGGAGATGATGATCTCTTTGGATTCCTTCAATACGATTTTATCTTAAAGTCGCATTAAATGGCACCTAGTAATAGTAACGAAACCTTTCGTTGGGTTCATGGAATTTGCATTTCTGAACATATATTGATGTGGGAATAAGAATTCTTAAGCTGGTTGGTCATGATGGGATGCCAATGGCATAAAAAATCATTCATTTCTAAATAGTGTGTTTTTTTATTCTTTCCCATTAACTTAAGGAATGTTAATATTCTCGCAAAAAATCATGCGTAGAGCATAATCTGAAGTTCCCCTTTTTTTTCAAATAATCGAATTAAGGACATTAGTTATTTTTTGCAAGAAATTCCGGCTTTTATCATTCCTTGTTTTTTATGTTCCAAAAAATTGAATATGTTTACAAATGAATTAAATCAAAGGAACATTAAATTTACTGGAAATTAAATAAAACAGAGTAGATTTAAGTTAGAATCTAAAAAATACGCCACAACATTCCTCTTCGATAAATAGCGATCTGTTATATTTAAAGAAAAACTTGATTGGTTAAAATGTAGCTAAAATACAAAAAAATTGAATATCATAATTACTTAACAAAATAAATCAATAAAATTTTTTTTAACTCGTAGTATTTTTTAACGTTATTAAAACGTGCCAAAAGACGAAAATAAAAAAGCAAAAGGCATCACTTTATTGAGTTGTTCTGAAACTTTTCTCTTTTGGAATGCAAGCAAAACAGAGTCCAAAGGTGATGGATGGGATGATTATTTTTTTTATGAATCTAATAATCCAATCCCTCTTTCTCAGATTTAAGCACCGACAAAACATAAAACGCAAAGTGATGATGTGTCTCTCCCGTTCAAATATTACAGAGACCGAATTGGCGAAATCTTTAAACTGAATAATCAAAACACAAATCGCATTATTCTTTTGGGTATAAAAAAAAGAGTCTATAAGATAGATAATGTCAACATAATAAACCATAACAGAATATAACATCATTTTGGTAAGTTTGAAATTGCTGGTCCTAAGGCCACATTTATAATCAGGCTACACGCCTAGTTGGAGCTGCTTGAATCCTTCACGATGGTCACAGGGCAAGGAGCATGAGTCATCACAAAGTTGCTCACACTTCCTAATATGATCCTGTTTCACAACAATCACAAAACAAAAATTGTTCACTACAACCGGAAAATACTAGCTTATTAACTTGGAAAAGTAAGCAGCAAAATAGATGAAAGATTTATGTGAGTGTCTAATATGTCCATCAATTAATTAGGAAAACTTATTTATCAACAAATCAATACAATTTGGACCAAGAACAAATTCACATTTATTTAATGTCAATGATTAAGTGACCAACTTTCATTCACCCAGATGAATTTTTCATAAATGAGACGCTAACTAATCTCCTATTAGTGCCACCAAGTTTCAACCATTTTGACTTTACTACAAGTCTACAACAAACTTGTAAGTTCTGAAAGCTCTCAAATACACTTGGCATAATCATTTTTCTAATGGCATCTATCTATTCTTACGGAGTGGGTGAGAAAGTTATCCATGCTTTAGACACACAAACACACGCCTAATTTATCTTTGTTACTAAGTTGCTGCAACAAGGTTAAATTAATTGGAAGTGGTAACACACTAAACTAAATATCATAAGTTGTTCCAGCAAGGGTCAAATAATTGAAAACAGGAAGTAGCACAATAAACTCAGGTAGTAGTACTAGGAAGATATTTCTTTTTTGAAGTTTAAAGGGTATTTCGGTGAGAGAGAAATATTTATGGTCTTCTTAAGTCCTTCGCAATATATCACAAACATTTGACCATTCTACAAATCATTTTCTAAAAATAACTAATGTAGGCCCAAAAACTATGAATAAAATTCAAAATCAAATTGCCAGTTCCTATATTCAATATTATCTATAGTATAATGACGCGGATAAACAGCTAAGATTTACCCAGAAGAATAAATCAAATACTGACCCCATATGCAAGTGGACTTTCCCCACACACATCATTATGAGAAAGACAGAATAATTTTCTCCATCATGTTTTGAGACACAATCATGAAATAGTTAGAAAGAAAAGCACAAACCTTCTGATAGTGCTAAGGCCTCTGCTTCCCATAACCAAAGAATCCAGCTTCAGTTCTTCAATAGCATCCAGAAGTTTCTCCCTCGCATCTCCCCAATATATTTTCGTCACAATGTTCACCTATTACAACTCAACCCCACCACTTAGTAACAATCACCATAACTTAAACTTATACTCTACTAAGGAATGTTCCACAATTACATCCATTAACATCAAAAATTATTTGGGTACATAATAGTGCAATGGACTTCAACTTCTATTTGAGTATCATAGGCCTCAAGTTTAAAAACATACTTCTTCATTTTTTAATTTTTTCCCTAATGGTATATAATGTTGATGCATGATATATACACACAACTATTTACACTTAATTCATTTTATTCAAAAAATTTACAATTAATTCATATTTCAACAAAAATAAATAAGCTATGAAATTCAAGAATCAAATCTTTAATTTTCTTTTTTTTTTATGGAAGGGGAATAGAAAATAGTGAGACCTCTTTCTGTCTGGCACCAGTGTCAAGCAAATCAAGGACTTCAATGTCAGACTGGACTTCATATTTCTTCATAATCTCTGGCTCTCTGAACTCACTCAAAGGAATCAGAGCTGAAATAAATAACAAAAAAATCCCAAATGAAATGAAATGAAATTAAATGAAATCCCATGAAAAATATCCAAAGTCAGATCTAAAGAGGAAACAAAAGTACTTACGAGAACCGGACTGAGCCCAAAGTTGACTGCGAGACTCATCGAGAGAGTTTGAGTTGATGTGGATGACGTAAAAAGTGTCACCTTTATCTGCCAAATTGTCCAGAGCCCATTTCAGAGCGTTCTTACTGCTTTTTGAGAAATCCAGAGCCACCCCTATTTTCCTATCCTTCACCATCCTCGTACACTTCTACCTTCTTCTCTCTTCCTCTGTGTCTGTGTCTGTGTATGTGTCTGTGTGTGAAAAAAGATTTTGTGTTGATTTTTATAAGGAAGGAAGGAAGAGAATCAAGCTAATGCTTACTTTGGCGTGTGATTGATGTTGTGTGACACATCACACGCGTCACAACACATCTGGCTGAAGATTTATAGGGTAATTACACTCTTAACCCTGTTAACTTCTAAGTATTCCATCTCCCATCTGAACACGTAGGGCCTGTTTGGTTTGAGGGAAGGGGAGGGAAGGGAAAGGGAGGGGGAGACTCTTCCTTTGTTTGGTTTGAAAAATTGGAGGGGAGGGGGCCTAAAATATTCCCTCCCCTTCCCTTCAAACCCTCTATTTTGGATCCCTCTAAATTGGGGGAATTTGGAGGGGAGCCAAAACTTTTGACTAAATTGCCCCACCCTATTTTATTATATTTCTACACATGTATATGTGAGAATAACTATAAAACTTCACATATACCCCCTTCCCATAATAATAAAAAAAACTTCTACCTCCTCCTATGTAGTTTTTTTTATACTGGGTAGCTTTTTATAGCTCATTTTCTTTTTTTAAGGGTTTAATAGAAATCCAGGTATGGTTTTTGTTCTCTTGATTTTCCAGTTATGTTGGCATTGAAGATGGGTCTTCAACTCTTTCTTTTATGTTTTTTGAGAGAACTCTTATTTTCGCTCCACCATTTTCGGATTGTATATATGGAGAAGATGGGTCTCCACCATTTTCAAAAATTTTCTTTTTCCCATGTTAAAAAATTTGTTTTTTCCCATGCTAGTTGTTGAAAAATTTGGTTCAAAGGAGGAGAATGGTAGTTTCATATTTAGAACGGAAATAATTTTAATAATTTGTTAAATATAGTTTTTATAAATTAAATAAGATTTTATAGTACTATTATATCAATTTTATATCTTTTTAATAAGCAACTTAATTTGAATCAAAATGTAAGTTATTTTATATGATAGACAATAATTAATTAACATATAAGGATAAAGTGGTAAATTCATCATTATCACCCTCCTCTCCCCTCCTTGAACCAAACATATAATCATTAAATTCTCCCCCTCCCTTCCCTTCCCTTTCCCCTTCTTATCAAACCAAACAAAGTACTATTAAACTCTCCCCTTCCCTTCCTTACTTCCCTTCCCCTTCCCTTCCCCTCCTCCCTCAAACCAAACAGGCCCGTAGAGACTTTTATTTAACTACTCATTTTGATTATTAGTTAAAATTAAATTATATTGTCATGCAAACCATTTATCTTTATTTTCAACCCTCTGATGCGTGTGTGTTTGATTATAATTGAAGAGTAATGGTTTGGGCAAAATTTTAAATGACAATTGTACCTAGTTCTCAATTAAAATATTTAGTTTTAAACAGGTCCATTAACTTGCTAAAGAAGGCTAGTGCATTGTTAATAGTGACTAACCTCTTTAAAATTAAATCTTTTACTTCACACTTAAGTGTAATTGTCTCAAAAAATAATTAAAAATGAAAATAACATCTATATATTGGTCTTATATTTAGAAGTGGGGGAGGGAGCGAGTAAATTTTAATAGGATCCCGTTTTTCAAAAAGAGCTTCATAAATCTGTATGCCTGCCAAATTTTAAGGTCATACTTTTTGTATGGGGTTGTCGATTTTTATATACTATCTCATTTGAATTTATTTGGGAAAATTAAATAAAAGTCCCTGGTAAGGGACATAATACTGGAAAAGTCCCAAAAATTGAAAAAATTAAAGTAGAGTCCCTTGGGACCTCACTTAAATTATTTCTGAATGTGTGGGCCCGCGTTTAATAATAAAAAAATCTACCCACATTTTCTCTCTCCTCTCCCTTCTCTCCTTTTCTGAATGTATGGATTTTTTTATTATTAAACGTGGGATCCACACATTCAGAAATAATTAAAGTGAAGTCCCAAGGGACTCTACTTTAATTTTTTTAATTTTTGGGACTTTTCCAGTATTATGTCCCTTACCAGGGACTTCTTTTTAATTTTCACAATTTATTTCTTCAAATAATAATAAATGCATATTTATCCATTTTTTTCATTCATTAATGTCTCCCCACATTTTCTTTCCTTTGGTCATTATTCACTTATTATAGAATTAAGTTAAATGTGAAATGTTATTTTGAATTAAAGATCATTTAGACATATGAAGCAGTATTGCGTAAGTATTATCTAGCTTTTAGCGAGGAAAAAAAGTATCCTCTGATACAATTATTAATAATTTATATAATCATATAATTTTAACCAATGAAATTTTGAAATTTAACAAAATGACAAACATAGCATTTAGATTGCAACAAATATGTAAATTTATTCTTAATCTAATCAAATAAGGAAAGTAATCTTATATTTAAAAACGAGGAGTGTAAAATAAGTAATCGAATTATTGGCAAAAAGAAAAGAAATAAGAAATCCAATTGATTTAATGACAATTAAATGTTTATGGAGCTAATATGGACTGTGCATTGTGTGTATTTTAGATTATACTCCCTCCGGTCCTAAATATAGGACCTATTTGACTTTTTTGAAAAATCCTAAAAAAAAGCAAAATAAGTTAATTATAAATTGATTTACATCATTTTTTCTCTTGCACTAGTTTATTTTACCTATAAGCTAATGGATAATCTAAAAAGATTTCAAATATGTCATGATTTAATAACCTATTTTACAACCTTAACCTCTCCAAAGAAGTCAATTAGGTCTTATATTTAGGACCGGAGGTAGTATTATTTTACATTGAATCAAAACAATTTACATCAAATTCCAATTCCAATTGAAGATAATGAACATGGAGATGAGCGCTTAAATAATGCAAGGACAAAGTAGAAATAATCCCTTGTTTAGCTTTGGAATGATAGCATAGATCCTATGAAACATCGATAAACGTAAATTAATGGATCGATATAAAGACATTATGCAAGCAACCTTAAATTATTGGGTTATATCATGTGAGTATGTGACAACAAAAATTAATGAAATGATGTTTTAAAATTAGGAAGGCTGAATCAATTTAATTAAATTGGAGAAATTAATTCAATCAATAAGAATTCGAAAATGTAAGATTAGACCTTGATTTAGAATTATTTTTTTTATGAAATAAAAAAGGGCAATGGCCCTATTTTATACCCAAAGTAACCACCTTGGACCATCCACCACCATAAACTAACAGATGGTACAATATTATACCCAAAGTAACCAAAGTGGTCCAAAAATACCCTCAACTGACGGTCTCAAACGGTCAAACGTTGAAGACCGTCGGTTGAGGGTATTTTTGGACCATTTCGGTTACTTTGAGTGTAATATTGTACCACCTGTTAGTTTATGGTGGTGGGTGGCCCAGAGTGGTTACTTTAGGTGTAAAATAGGGTCATTGCCCTTTAATCACACATAAAATATGTAGCAAAAAAATGTTAAATCTAGTCCTTTAATATTCTTTCTTAACTTAATTCACAAAAAGTATAATGGGTGATAAACTCATAATTTAACATCATTAGTTTAGGTTAATTTGAATTAATTAGAATATATTTATATTATTTCATAAAAAAAACTATATTTATATTATTAGTCAATATCAAGATATAATTTAAATTTGAATTAATTTTGATAAATTTGAATATACTTTTTTATATACATAAAATTGAATATATTTTGTTTAGACATCACGCGATTAAATTAATATGTTTATATTTAGGCATCTAGCATATTATATAATTCTTGTAGACATTTCTAGCATATTATCTAATTCTTGTTGACATTTTTTTGAACTGAATATTTCTTGTAGAAATGGGTGAGAAGATAGGAATCCAATAGAGCAGCTGAATATTAAAAATTGAAGATAAAATGTCATTAAAAACACACACTTACCCGCCCTCACAAAACACATCATTTGATTCTCAGTCCACCCTCTCCAATCTCAAGTTGTTAAGGACATTTGAATTTTTTCTCACAAATTTGTTAAAGTGTATTAGGTACTTATGACCCAATTTGTCCTTTTTACAATTTAGCAACTTCAATTGTTCTTTTATCAATTGGAAAGACTTTATTTGTTTTTTTCCCTATTTTTTATCTCAAAACTAATTTACTTTTCTAATAAACTAGTAAGATATAATTTAATCACGAGCAATGACCCTATTTTATACCCAAAGTAACCACCTTGGACCACCCACCACCATAAACTAACAGGTGGTACAATATTATACCCAAAGTAACCAAAGTGATCCAAAAATACCCTCAACTGACGGTCTCCAACGTTGACCGTCAGTTGAGGGTATTTTTGGACCACTGTGGTTACTTTGGGTATAATATTGTACCACCTGTTAGTTTATAGTGGTGGGTGGTCCAAGGTGGTTACTTTGGGTATAAAATAGGGTCATTGCCCAATAAAAAAAAGAATCAATTTTTTATGAGATTATTATTTAAAGAAAATTCATTTGAAAATTTTACTTATTCAAGTACTAATACTTTCTAAATATAATATCCTAAAATATAGTAACGTTTGGTAGTAATTTTTTTAAAAGGACTTATCACCAATTTTCACTTTATTTTATCCTTATTCATTTAATTAAATGAGGACCATAGAGAGTGCGAAGAGGGATTCATATAAATGGTGGGTCCGAGAAGGTGAGAAGGTAATAATGTCAATGGAACAAATACTTGTATAAATAACTACAGCCATTGCTTTATGCTATGTACAATCTAAATTCTGAAAGCGCACTGCTTCTCTTTCCCATGCGACCATGCCCACTTTATATGAATATTTGAGGGAGTGTTATAAATATTTGATTATACAAATGTGCGTATTTTGATAACTCTTGATTTTCTATGTCTCCCTAGCTTATCTAATGAATACAGTTTCTAAGAGTTCTTATCGTCATAACTCAATGTTACAATATAAGCACTTATGAAGATTGAATTTGTTATTTACATTCTTGTAATTTAGTTAAAATTAATGACATATAAATAAGAGCTAGGTATATTACTACATATTATACATCCAAAAAATAAATAAAAATATCTCTTCATTTCTGTTCAATTTCCTCTTATGGTTTACTTATTCGTTATCATCTTCTTGTTCTTCTTCTTTCTTCTTATCAATGTTCTATATCTTCCTTATTTTTATAAAATACCAGGAGTGAAAATATGGAGTTTTGTTTTAGATTCCAAAAAATAATATAGAGACTGATCAAATTTCATCAGATCACTGACATCACATGGTGGAGCACATGGGCAGTCCCTGTGTTTTTTAGGCAGGCTAACTTGTGTCTTTCTAGGGTGCTCCTCTTGGTCTTACTCCTTGTTACCTTGTATAGCTAAAAAGGGTATTCTTATCTAATTACTATGTATAGAAATTTGTGTATTTATTTAGCTTAATCACCTATTAAAAAAATCACCTGTACATGCAACTTGAGATATTATTATTTATTCATTTTACCAACAATGACATTATTATTAGGGAAAATCAATCCTTCAGTCACATGGTTTCAGATCAATAGTAACTTTCGATTAAAAAAAAGATCAATCGTAACTCAATTCGATTAAGTGTATCCCAACCCCTATAGTTTTGATTTGATCGTAAATTGTTCCCTAAACTTTGCCTAAAAAATCTTGGCCCTTGTATTTTTAACCATTTTATAATATAGTCCATATGTTACAAAAAATAAAATTCATCTATAAGTTTTGTGTAAAATCAAATTTTATAAATCAATAACTTTAATACAAAACAATGTTCTTTTTTTTTAAAAAAAAAAGAAGAAGCAAACTCCAAGATAGTCTAACTCTATTAGCTGAACCATTCAAAATTGGTAATGGGCTAAAATAAAGGGTCGAATTATTTGAATTGAAGTCCAAGTCCAATCCTACAGGGCCGCTCCCACCTTCCAAATCTTGTTTCAAATGTCATATATACTTTTGTCTTTTTGAGAATTTGGTATCTTTTTTTAGGCCTGAGAGTTGTCAAATCGTGGGCTGAGTTGTAGAAATATCCATTTTATAATTTTGGACTTGAATGGATAAACCGTGTCCTTTTTTATCAGTTTTTTTATAACTAAATGCATGATTATTTTCAATAAAGAAGTTTATTTAAATAATAAAGGAAATTTTAATTATTAAGATAAAACCAACTGGAGCCAACCAAAGTGGCAGAGCTTGCAGGATCTACACTAACACATCTCGAGAACACTCCGAGTAGGTTTGCAGTAATAGGTCAAAATAGGTCATAGATTATCTAGGACTATTTTGAAGAATCTAATTACTCGGGTTTTGAGAGTCATTTAACCAAGACATGGCTCTAGGTTATAGAATATCGAATGAACACTTATAAATTGCAAACCAATAAGCTACCACATTGGTAATATATAGAATTTGAACTCATCGATTGGAACTACAAATTTGATCTAACATTGAAAACCAAAGATAATAGTATGTTCGAGTATATTATTCCTATCAACTTGTTTCTGATCTGTTGATAATCAACACAGATGTATGTATTAATGAAATCATCCATAGAATAATCTATTGCATGTATGGAAGCACTTCTTTCAAGTATTTGTTTTTACACATTATGAAACAAAATCCTTTTCACATGTATGGGTTCATTCACACCTGAAGCTACTTAATTTATTCAGTGTAAAGACACAAATAGACAGAAAAGGCTTTTACAGTGATGGTGGTGGTGGGTCGCCTAAATCCTACACCCTTTTCTTCGTTTAGTGTTTTTTCTTTCTTGAATGGAAGGGATAATTCTTGTTCAAGAAATCAAGAAGTACTAAACAATGAAGGATCATAAATAGCACAAAAAACAAAAGGATTAATAGAAGACAACAGGGGGTGGTCCTTCTTCTAAGATTTAAAAACTACTTGCCGTTTTTTAAAGACAAATAAAAAAAGTCTCCACAGTATTGTGTGCGCTAGCTAGCTATGAAGATTTTATTGAAAAAAATTAAGGAGGAGAAACGGAACACAACCCAATGATGGTGGTGGGAATTAAAGAAAAAGAAATGTAATGAAGAAGCAAGTGCTTTAAGGTACAGAAAAGATGGAAGTGAAGGCATGATTTAGTGACAAAAGCTAATGTTATCCCCACTTGTGACATAAAAAGGGCTAATTTGCCGCCATTAATGGGTCCAACTCTAATTACTTATCCCTACAAGTGATCAGATTCCAAATGATTCAACTTCTGCAGCACTCCTAATGATAGACATCCTAAAAAATAATACTTCCTCCTTCCCAAGATATAATACCACACACTTTTCTTAATTTGATTAGATTAACGATGTTACTTAACAGTACATGATATTATCAATTTACTCTAAACATATACCTTTATCCACATTCTTCCTCTCTCATTTGTTTATTATAGATGAGCATTTTTGGAATTAATTTAGAAAAAAGTTGGGAAAATTAGAAAGTGATCTTGTATTTAGAAATAAATTGAAATTTGAAAGTGATGTTATATTTAGGAACGGAGAGACTATAATTATATATAAAAAAATAGTTTTTTATCAGAAATCTCACTTTAAGTCAACTGTATTTGTTGTTATTTTCTTTATTAGAATTGATCTCTGTGTGTTAGTGAACTTTTTTATAACTATACTTCTTTCTTAAGGCCTCTTGGTGATTTTCCTTGATAATAATCCAGAACAATGGTGGACTCAGTGTAGTTTAGGATTTCTTAGTATTATTTTAATTAGTTAGTTAAGGTGTTTCTGACATCCACCAGACAAAGACCCCTTTTAGTTGAGGACACACACACCAACGTGGTAGGCAATCTGTATGAAATATTTGTAGTTGCGACATCATATTATGGGTCTAATCTAATCTCCTTGATTTGATTTCACAGACTAATTTACAATTATTTGATTGGTTTCACTTTAGAATAAAATTAGTACCTTGAATCATGGACACTTTTGTGGTCAAAAGTTTTTTCATTAATTATATATATGTTGCCCACAACATAATACTCCCTTCGGTCCCTAATGTAAGAGTCCAAAATTTGAATGGTTTTGGTCCCTAATGTAAGAGCTCACCCCATATTCTCTCCTCATTTAATGCATTTTTTCCTACTTTACCCCTTAACTCTCTTTCATATTTATTAATGCTTATGTATTTCTCTCTCTTAAAAGTACTATAATAAATATGGGCAATTTTGGAAAAGAAGCATTAACTCCAGACACCCAACTAACATTCACATGTTTTCTTAATAAGCGTTTTTTTGACGGCTAGCTCTTACATTAGGGACCGGAGGGAATATCTCGGTATGAGCTCATGAAGCCCACCCAAACACAACCGCTAATCAAGGTGACATGTTCCTTCTTCTCCTTTCTTCCATGTTCCCCTCCCTTTTTACAACCTACCTTCATTCTACTTCTTTAAATTATCTTCCATTTTGTTGTACAGTTTTAATGTTATTCTCTTATTTGTGCACTATTTTTATTATACGGAGTTTGAAAGAGCGTGAGCTTTAGAGAATGGTTAAGTTATTGCCAATTTGCGTAGAGGTTATTGGTTTATATCTTGCTTGGATAACAACCTATTTAATAAAAACTTCAAACATTATTGGTTGCGCTTTCAATAAGAAGTTTGAGATTCATTATAATTTATCGAGTAAATCACTCAAGATCTTATATTTGACATTAAATTTGATTATGAATAATTCATGCAAGATATGAAATAAATCGAAGGTAAAACAAACTAATTATAGACCATTAATTTGCCACTATGTTTCATATATATAGTGCATCTAACATTTCACTTTGAAAATGTGAGTAATATAGATGTTGGAAATCAGCCTTAAATTTTGTTTCCAATTTTTTTTCTTTATTACACCTAAATTTTTTGATGCATTCGTTGTTATGCATAATTAAATAAGGAAATACTCAGACTCGATTATTTTCTTCAAAAAAGCACAGGATAAAACTAGGAGATGATTCTACTTCGATGTTCTATTGTGTCTTAAAATATAAGCTAAGATATATTCACTCAAAAAAAATAAGTTAAGATGCAACTAGAGAGAAAAATATAAAATTATATTAACTTGAGAAAGGTAATAAAAACGACCTTATAATATTGGGACTTAATAATATAAGTTTACTGTAAAACAACAACTAAACAAGGGGCGGGTATAGATTTGGAGAAGGTCTCATTAATGAAGTTTAATTTCGTAAGTTAATAATAATGTCACATGGGATTGAGTAAGAGAGAAAATGATGACCTTAATAATTAGTCACTAGTAGTACTACTAGTACTAAACTTCTTCCCTACGACATCTCTTCCCATTTGAAGATGTGCGTGTATTCTTCATTCTTTATCATCACACACAATTCCATATGTTGTAATCAGTAATCATATTAACCAATCATCATTATTAGTCTATTTATTTAATATTAAACATGTTTTATTAATTACATATCCTATTTTTGAGTTTTTATTTATGATTATATTATAACTCCTTTGGTTCAATTGCATGAAATTTTGATGCAAAAGATTGATTAATACTAGCTCCTATGGTTTGCTGGAATTATATATTGCAAATAATATTGTATTGTTTCTCCCAGATTCGTTAACATTACATTATTAGGATACATGAATTAGAATGTGACTTGTAATAGTAATTTGAAAATAGACATTATATGTTCCCTTGTATCTTCTTTATATAGTGCTCCGCTTATTTTTACCATATAGTCAATCATAAAAATCTATTTTATTTTTATATCGGTTCGATTATATACTACTATATCAAAAACCACTTCTTAGCTTGGAAATCCTTATAAATATATATTGTATTGAATGGTTTGATCGCGTAGTTAATTAAATAGTTAATTGCAAGCTAATTGATGTTAAGGTATGTGCTATATGCGCAGTGTGCAAATGCAAGCTTCAGAAATAAAATAATGAAGTAAAAGTAGGATGGTTTCATATGTCAGCATACAGATTTAGGAATATATTGTATCATTCCTCATGTGCGTGTGTGTGTTAATATTGTTGTACTGTACAATGATTAAAAATAATTGAAAAGTTGAAATTAATAATAAATACAGAAGTGTAAAATTATAAGTTTCTTTAATCAAATGTGCAGACACATTAACAACATAATATTATATTATGGGTGAAATTGAATGAATTCCCCATATCACAAGTCATATATGAGTTTTCGTGTGCCACTAGTTTATTATAAGGTTAGTGACAAAATTAGTACTCCCTCTTACCTCAAATATAAGGTCACTTTAGCTTTTTGTGGAAGTTAAAGAAACAAATTATATTACTACATAATAGCATACATTATATATGTAATTAGATTATAAATTGATTTGTAAGTTAAATAAATTAGTTTAAATAAAAAAGATAGTTACAAGCAATTTAAAGTGAATCGATTTATTATATCCTTAATTTTTTTGAAAAAAATCAAAGTGTCTTAGAAAATGGTGGAGTAGATGATCGGGTTAGAAACCATACTAAATACATGTATAAGGTGAGAAAGATCACTGATTTGAGCATGGATATGTAATTCTTATGAGCTAAGTTTCTCTGGTCCAGTTTTCAAATCCTTAAGATTTGAAAAGTGGGGGAGGACGGTGCCTTATGATCGGATTGAGAAGAAACTATAGAAAACAAAGGTAATATTAGAACATGAATAGATACAAATTCCCCCTACTAATTTAGTTTGAATCTCTCGTCATCTTTGTCACGTATATTCCACACAAAATCCAAATCCTCATCAATTTGCATGTTCTCACTTGCTTTCTTATTCACCATTTCTTCTTTAATAAGTCATTATATTATTTCCTCTAAATTCTTTTCACAAGACTCTATCAACGTATCAATATTTAATTTTTTACTTGAGACTTAATTACCAAAACGAAAAGGTAGGTGGATGGGCGAGAGATGAAAAAACAAACAAACAAATGAGAAAGCGGGGTGTTGGAATAATTTAGCCAAAACTTGAGACTTACCTAAAACATTATAAAAGAATTAGAAAATATTGGTTCACCAAAAAAAAAAAAAGAATTGGAAAATATTGTATCTCGAATGGGGTTTAACATATATTTGGCCAACAAAAAGAATGGGGTTTAACATATACGTGGAAAACAAAGCCATATTCAAAAAAAAAAACAAAGAATTGAAAGAAAGAAAAGAAAACCTTCCCACAAATCCATATGAATTCTACTCTATCTCTCTCTTTAAGGAGCCCGCATCACCATTTGGATATGGGTAAATAATTACCAACGCATAAGAACTCAAGCCTTTTCAAGTATATTACAAAATAAGAAAAAGTCTCATTTTAAAAAAATCTAATTGCATTGTGAGAATTACCCAAATCAGAATACCAATACTAGCGCCTTGTTGTGTCAAAGATTTACAGACTACTGTTATTTTGCCGTCGCCATGTTCGCTCCTTACCCTCATGTAGCCCTCCCACATGCTTCCTCGGTATTTTCCGCCCCTTTTCTCATTCTTTATGAGTACTTCTACCAAACATTTTAAAGTGATGAATTTGTATTCTCAATTTCTTCTTTAAAAAAATTAAAATAGTCCTATAATTAGGACTGAGATCTATTTTTGAAAAGAATATTATTTTTACTGTTTGTATTTAACCTGTTTGTTTCTGTATATTCAATCAGTTGTGAAACTTTGACTTCACCCACTAGAATTCCTATAAAATTTTAACTATTAAAGCAGGTTTGTTTTTTATATTTTACAAAATAAAATTATATTTTATATGAAATATATATGCTTAAAAATTAAATTTCAACATATGGGAATTATGGGACCTGATTTCCATCACCTATATGAGAGTATGAGAGTAATTCTTGAATGAGTCTACCATACAATGTCTTTTGTGGTTTGTCCAAACACAATTAAATTCATAAGGTCTAACATGTATTTTTTAATATGACATGACCCCTTGGAAAATCAGCTAACAAATGAAAATAACTTTTCTTTACTAATAAAATGTGAAAATAATATTTGAATTTTTTTATATGTAAGTCAAATTTTTTGGATGTCAAGTCGAATTAAATATTCCATATTAAAACCTTATACATTTAGTTATGATTGGTTTAATCAAAATGATGTGGTAGACAGAGCACTCAAAAGTTTCTCCAAATATCAAATAAAAATTTAGGGAATAATCACTTATCAAATAAATTAAAATCAAATGTTGAAAAGATTAAATTTTTCCTTTATTATTCCTTATCTTTCTTTCTCTCCTAGTCTTCCACTGTGACATTATCATTCTGCCAACCAATAATTCATCATAAAATCATGTTTTAGCCTCCTTTCACCAGCTGCTTTAGTTTTATGATTAATTTTTGTCTCAATAACCCACCTAATTAGTAACTCAATCTAATGAAACATTGGCTCCTATATAATGTGTGGATTTTTTTCTTCTCTGAACATCACACGTTAGTCCATTCATCAGCATAATGTGTGCCTTTTTCTTCTTTATTGAGTTGATATACAGTTCACTTCCTTGTATGAACTTTACTCACCTATCCCACATGTTGCTTTAACATCTCGTTATTTCTTAAACTAGATATTTAATTAATCACTGACTCCATGTAACTAATCCGCTCTCGGTTATTATTCTCCAGGTTTACATAGCGAATATAAAGATCATGATAAAACATTTACAAGCCGATTCTCTAAATGATTAAATTATGAATTGTGATATATCTTTCTTTTATTAATGGAAATTTTATATTAATAAAGATAAAATAGTACATATAGGATCCATATTACTCTTAAGAAAAGAGCAGCTCATGAATTGTGATATAGCTTTTGGAATTCAAGAGAAGTACCAATTCTGTAAGTATGATGGATGCATCCATTATCAAATCATGGTATCCACTCACTAGACAAGTACCACTCATTCTAATCCTTTTTATAAAATTCTATTGTTTTAATTTTAATACATTTTGCCATTGTTATTATCCGTTATTTATTTTTATTCTTTGTCTATTTATTTAGTCATTCGGATTATAAAACAAATGAGCAGTGAATATAGATGCGCTCCCAACAGAAGCAAAATATAAAATTACTTAAGTTTTTCTGTTTAAGTTAAGGAAACATATTTGTTGACATTTCTACTACAAAGACCATCATATTACTTGTCACCATTGCCTCAGATAGAGGAACATTCTATTGCCAATTGTTTTAGCAAAATCTGCTCATAACTTGATCAGTCATTATTGTAATAACCTTACCAACCAACCTTTCTCGTCAGTTTCGTCAAACTTTCATGAGGCGGAAGATGATTAAGAAAGACCGGTTTACTAGGATTTTTGCTGGATCTGTTTTAGTTTCTCATGATGATTTGATCTAATAGCATCCAGCTTTCAACTTAGAAAAACAAGCTGTCTAGTGTCTCTCATGATTTCATCCACATTTCCAAGTGATGATCCCATATTTCTAAATTCTAAAGTAGTTATATTTCTAAATTCTAAAGTAATTCCCTCAAATATGAGCTAGTATAGATATATACGTTTGGGTAACTTGCAAGCTCAGCTTCATATTATGAAAACGCGTGCTTATTTAGAATGACCAGCTAGCCAAAATTCTTCTCTCCCACGTGTGTAGGCCCCTTTATATCTTTCCCCATTCCCGTTGTTAGCTCAGCTCCTTTAGGCTCTATTGACAATCTTGCAAAATGACAAATCACCCCTCCCCCAAATGCAAAATAGTAGAGTACTATATATCATTAACATTAATTTAGATGGATTGAAAAAATGAAAAGAAATAATTAATTAGAGCAGATGTGAACAATTTTCTTAGGAAATAGGAATAACATGAATTTTCCCTCCTTAAACCGTTCACCCCTCTTCGCTACTTACCCATCATCAACAATGTTGTTGATCTGCAGTTAACAATTGTGCGTGTGACTTGCAAATGCAAATTGTAAGTCGGAAATGTGCGTGTCCCCATACCTATAATAATGCTTCTACCATTTTAAGTCTCATTTTTATTTTGATAATTTTTTTAAGTCTCATTTTCATAACTCATAAAATTAAATGTGTCAATTTCTTGAATAGCTCTTCCATTTCACTGCCTTCCTTTTCTTCCTCTTAGTCTTAATAATTTTTTCCTGTCAAACAGCCAGTTTAATGTTATAATTGCCAACATGCGCCAACAATATTTTAGTTGGAGTACAATTTTTTTTTTCAACAATCAAGATATTCCCCACTCCACAAGTGAAAGATTATCCTCCGTTGATTTGTAGACACCTCAAAGGAAGGGACAACTGGCCTGAGAGATTTAATGTTTCTCCACTCCTAACGCTAAGAATCGATCCTCAGACAATTGGTTAAGGGTGAATGAATTCTTATCACTCAACCACGCACCCTAGGTTAACTTATGTTACACTTTTGTGCACTGAAAAGTGTCGCCACAATCTAATTTTGTTTCTTACTTAAAAATTTAAATTACGTCTTAATTTTTGTTTTTGTTTTAAATATTATAATCCTGTTTATAAATTAGAAGAAAAAATTCAAAAAAAATTTTTTCTGATAATGAGGGGAAAATATTTTACAAACTTAGTAACAGATATGATCATATAGTTCAGTATTTATTAATCATTGTATAATAACCTTGAAAAAGTTATAATAATTAGAATGAGACAAAACATATAATTATAATCTCAAATAAAAATGTCCATAAAAGAGAAGGCCAACTATGAAATAGTACTACATATAGTAGCTGTGGATTGAGCTTTTCTATAGTTCTGTTTCTAATCTTCTATTATTGCTACAATAAAAAAAATTCTATTATTGCGTAAACTTGCATAGGCAAGAGACACTATGATTTTAAAATGATGCGTGTAACGTCGAGAATATCACTCTTTAAATTGTATGTCTGAGGAATTTTCACCTTTCATGCCTTTAGGTATTCATGCTCTTCTTATAAGACATTTTCGTTTTCTTCCTTCAGCAAATGTGAGACTTTAAAATTCACTTCTCCGGCTCTCGTTGACACATCTACCCGAGTCTGAATCTGATACCATTTTTAACATCTTAATGATTCGTTCTTGAAATTGTCCTCCTAGGGGAATCATCACCTCTTACGACTTTAAAACATATCAAGAGGGAGACTTTACCATATGCGAATGGAAGTTAAAAGTAAAATACACACGATTTAAGAAAAACGGTGACATGATATTATCATTCACTAATTTGGCGCGCCAAACATGTTACAAAATATTAACAAGTAATTGCATTCCCTTTGAAGCCATTTTCCAAGAAAAAAAAGGACATCGAAACTTGTATTAGTTCTGTTTTAATATCTTTTAGATTCTTACTAATTTGAATAATAAAATATCTTTTATCTTTTATCTTTTATTATTTTAATATACAACCACACAATTGTACTTGCAAGTGAATTTATTTAAATTTAAATTTCATTTTTATAAAATTGGAATGATATATCATGTATGTGTACCATTTCTCTTTAGCATACTTATCTCAATTTTTCTCTTGAACAAAAAGCCCTTTGCTGAAAAGAAAAAAATGAAGGACAATTAAGATGAGTTGAGTGTTGACCATTCAAAATCCCAAATGATGACAATTTAATTTGCATAAAAAGGTCTTCAAAGGAGATTTTCGGGACTCAATAAAACAATCACATATACAAACAAAATATACTCCCTCCGGTCCTAATTATAAGTCACATTTCACTTTTTCTGGATATGTTAAGGTTACAAAATACGTTATTAAATTATGACATATTTGATAAATTTTTATATTAGTCATTAGTTTATAGGTTAAACAAACTAGTTTAAGGGAAAAAATTAGTTAAATGAATTTATGATTGACTTATTTTGTTTTTTTAGTATTTTCCAAAAAAGTCAAAGGCGACTTATAATTAGGACCGGAGAAAGTAGTAAGTTAATCATAAACCCGACACTTGTGCCTGAATTTCCATCAGTATTGTCATATTGTGATTCATATGATATGTAAATTAAGTTGAATAATAGTTGACCCAAAAAGGTGGAAATATACATAGAACAAAAATGTGAGACATGCATTATTCATCAGCATTCAGCAGAGGCCGTCCAACGACAGCCGTTTCACAGTCTTAGAAGATGCAGTGTCCGTACCATGAAAACGACACGTCGTTTCTTATGAAGTGAGGCTAATTAGCTAGTGCCTAGTACACTGTTACCCGCCACGTCTGCCCTATTTCCCGCCTCGTCGTAACTACTACGCCAACTATATTTAATTTCTTTAATTTTTTTACAAAAATATAACTGTCAACCTTATTTAATTATTTAAAAATCAATTTTTGAAGAAGCCGGTCCCAAAATATTGAAAAGCAACAAATTATTGGCTCTCATTGCAGTCTTTTCTTAACTGCCAATACTACACGTTTCCTACGGAATACAGTCATTAGTGTTCCGTAGATGTAACGTGCGAACTGCGAAGCAAATACTGCTATTACATACATGCTTTAATAAAAAAAGGATTAATTAACTTATTTTCCTTAAATGAAAAGGACTATTACGAATTAATTGGTCGTTGATAGTATAAAGAAATTAATAATGGTGGGAATAAATGGTTTTGACTATGATAGGTTAGGCGGTTGGATTGCCTTTTAAAAACGAGGACTATGCCACTATGGTGTTTTGTAAGTTTTTTTAAAAAATATTGATGGGTTTTAAAATGGCTTTAAATGTTATTGTGTATGTGGGTAAAGAAGCTATGTGATGGGGAAGAGACATAATAAATGTCTAAAAACGGAGAAAAAGGGAAAGTGACAAAAATAAGTCAAAAGAGAAGTGCTGGCTATGGCAATTTGAAAACTTACAAGCAAAGGCATGTTTGTCAATTTTTTCCTATTAAATTAAATAATTAATTTGTTTTTATAGTAAGAAAAAGGTAATGGGAAGGTGGGTGTAAAATGTAATGGCAAATGGAGTACGTGTAAAAACAAATGCCAAATGGCAGTCCGACTTCACCGCCGCGTTTTCTCTTACATTATTTATTTCTTTAGATTTCTTTCCCAATACACAAAAAAATAAATTTCCTTATTTTTCACACTAAATATAAAAATAAGTCATACGGTAATTATAGGATATTTTTGCAACGTTTTTTACATGTCTATCTTGCTCTAGAGAATTGGTAATTGTCATGCCTAACTAGAGAATATACTCGCTCCGGTCCCTAATGTAAGAGCTAGCCGTCAAAAACGCTTCTTAAGAAAACATGTGAATGTTAGTTGGGTGTCTGGAGTTAATGCTTCTTTTCCAAAATTGCCCATATTTATTATGGTACTTTTAAGAGAGAGAAATACATAAGCATTAATAAATATGAAAGAGAGTTAGGGGTAAAGTAGGAAAAAATGCATTAAATGAGGAGAGAATATGGGGTGAGCTCTTACATTAGAGACCAAAACCATTCAAATTTTGGGCTCTTACATTAGGGACCAGAGGGAGTATCATCTAAAACAATTCTTGCACTCAAACAACCTGAATACAAAATCTTGTATGTGCTCAATTATGTATATAAAAAAACTTTCATTGCTATCAACATGTAAGGGAGGGAATTAGGAAATATGAGTAACGGAAAAATGCATTTTGAATCCTAACGAAAACATTCAATATCAAACAATTGCAATAATAATTTGTGAATAACAAATGAAATTTGTATTGCTTACAATTGAAAATGCATAATTGAAACATCATTAAAATTTGTTTAATACTACTAATTTTCTTTCCTGCTGCAGAACATTATACCACTGAGCTGGATTGTTGGAACGAGATGTCATATGAGTATAGTTCTATCTACCACTGGAGTATATGTATATAATTTATATTTATAATATAATATAATGATGAATCGGCTAAGGATTTCGGCCAAAAAAAAAATCGGCTAAGGATTAAAATTATAAAGTTGGCAAAATAAAGTATAAAAAATAAAAGGGGAAAAATAAGGGAAGTGGGGTCCACAGAGTGTATACTGTATAGTGAATAGTGGGTGGATGCATCAGCATCAACCGCAGAGTGAGGGAGCAGCAAGTAGCAACGGCGCCTCGCAGTCACGTCTTACCCTGCATTAGATAATTTAAAAAATAATTATTTAATTTAAAAAATAATCAATTACTAAGGCATTAGTACAACATTAGCCATTCAATCAATTGTGATTTTAATCTATAATAAACTTTAAAACATTTTAATTGTTTACAAATGAACCATAAAAATAAAAATAAATAATCCATTTAAAATTTGAAGACAAAAGGCAAAATTATATGAAAGAAAGTTGAAAAACAAATTGATTCAACCCACATAAAGGTTGAACATTTGATCATCTTAGTATTAGTATTAGTAAGTGTTCAATTCCTTAGAACTAGATCTCCACATGTAAGTCAAGTTGAACCTTGGCCAAAAAAAAAGTCAAGTTGAACCAATCCTACATAGACATAAATGACTTACTTGTCATCCTCCATAGACTAAAGATGCCATGTCCTAGCACATTATGAATTATTCCCTCTATTCCTAAATATAAGATCACGTTCCTAATTTGATTAGGATTAAAAATGCTAGTTAAGTTAGTTATTAACACATGATATTACTAATATACCTTAATCACATACATTTATTTTCACTCTTCCCCTCTTACTTGTTTATTTTAAATAAGTATTATTAGACTTTATTTGAGAAAAAATTGAATTAAAAAGGTACTTATATTAAAAATAAATTGAAATTTAAAAGTGATTTTAAATTTAAAAACCGAGGAGAAGGTAATATAAATTAGGGCCGTGCATGTATGGCGGGTGAAACAAATCCTTTAAAATAAATAAATAATAGAAAGATGGACCGGAGAGAAAGATCAAATAACTATAGTTTCATTAAAGAATGATTAAATTAAATCAAACTAATAAAATAGTGAAACGAATTAAAAAATGGAAGGAGAGAGTGGTGGTGTGGTAGCAGCAAGTGGCAATGAATGAGATTCACACCTCAGCAGATAGTAGTCAGTCATGTGAGAAGCACCTTCCCACCCCTCCCTAATTTTGCCGTCTTTTCTTTTCTTTTCTTTTCCCTCCTTTTCTTATCAAAAACCCTAATTTTGCCGCCCTAGGCGCGTGTGCCCCACTCGCCATCTCCCACGATATATACTCCACATAACATAACCCACTACTCTCATTCATACATACATGATACATCTCTCGGCTTTCACTTTTGCTTTTTGTTTCATCCCACTGGGCCCCACCACCACCAGGTGTATCATACCACTATTAAACCCCGCCTCACCCAATAATGATCCCTCATTTCATTTCTCCATTATACTCTCATTCTCTCTCTCTCTCTTTCTCTCTCTGTTTTGTTAATGGCAATGGCTGAGAATTTGGATGACGGAGAGTTTTACTTGCCGCCTCAGTTCCTAGACGACGACGTTTTCCCCTCCGACTTTCCATTCGATTTTCCCTCCGACTTTCCCTTGGATTTCGTTTCCTCTGATTTCAGTTCCCCCGTTGAGTCCAGCGAAGCCGAGAGCAGTGAAGAAGATGAACGATTCGCTGAGTTCACTCACCGCTTGCCTTTCTCTTCTCTTCAACTTCACTCTCCTCAAAAACCAAAGGTTCTTCTTCTTACTCTTACTCTTTTTTTTTACTCTTCCAGTTTTTTATTCAGTTTTTCAACATTACGCGCCTTTTTTACTGTTCTTCGTTACTCTAATTTTCTTATTGTATTGTCATTAGCCGCTTATTTTTACTGTTCTTCCAGTTTTTTAAACATTACGCGCCTTTTTTACTGTTCTTTGTTTTCTAATTCCACGAAATATTTATTTCTTACTCTGATGATCTCATTGTATTCTCATTAGTCGCTTATTTTTTCTGTTCTTTCAGTTTTTTAACATTACGCGCCTTTTTTTTTACTGCTCTTCGTTTTCTAATTGTAGGAAATGTTTATCGCTTACTCTGATTTTCTTATTGTGTTCTCATTAGCCGCTTATTTTTACTGTTCTTTCAGTTTTTTTAATATTACGCGCCATTTTTATACTGTTCTTCGTTTTTCTAATTGCAGGAAATGTTTATATGTTATTCTGATTTTCTTATTGTATCGGTATTAGCCGCTTGTTTTTACTGTTCGTCCAGTTTTTATTTTTGCAGAAAATGATTGTGTTTCATTGTGATTTTCTTCGTCAGGCGCGTTTTTTTGTGTCGGTTTTTTGCAGTAAATGTTTGTCTCTCACTCTTATTTTTGAGTTTATCTCCGTTAAACGCGTTTTTTAACTGTTCTTCCTTTTTTTTTTTATTTCAGTTTTGTTAACCGTCTTCTAATGGCAGTAAATGTTTCTCTCTCTCTCTCTCTCTGACCTTTTTTTGTTCATCTTCACTAATTGCCTTTTTTAACTTTTCTTCAATTTTTATTTTTAATTTTCGGTTTTGTTAACCGCCTTTTAGTAACGGTTTACTGTGACGAAAATGTTTGAATGTGTTATTTATGCGCGTTTTTTGAAATTTTGTTGTGAAAAATTTCAGGAAGTGTTCAAATCCGGTTCACCCCAATCAACACTGTGTGGATTTCACAAAGGCTCGAGTGAAGGAAGTCCTAATAGTACGGACAAGGTGTCCTCTCCAACTTCAACTCTGAATCTCCTTCACGCCGCCGCAGGGGAAGTTGAGAAGATGAAGTTGAATGACGACGAAACGCTTCGCTTCAATCCAAACAATCAAAATCATAATAATAATTTTAATAATCAGCCGTTAGGTGCCTATCCGTTGAATAATCCCCCCAATGATTTCAAAATGGCCCCTCATCATCATCACATTACTCACCAACAATTGCAGTTACTCAGAGTATGTAATGTTATTGCCTTTTACCAAGTTCAATATCGATTATTGAGCAATTTATTATGTCAATTAATTAACTGTAATTGTTTTTTTTTTGTTGGTGTAGTTGCAGATGTTGAGGGAGCAACAGATGTTGAAGCTTCAGAATTATGCATCTTTTGCGCTTTATCAACAGAGGAGGAGTAACATAGTGGCGCCTAGAAACGCATGTGCTGTGAATTTGGCTTCACCTGCATGGCCTCAGAGTCATAGTCAGAGTCAGCAATATGGGTCAGGAATGAGAGCTGTTTTCCTTGAGAATCCTTCTCTTAAGAAAAGAGAGTGTGCTGGAACTGGGGTTTTCTTGCCCCGTCGTGTTGATAATCCCACTGAATCCAAAAGAAAGCATGGTAAACAACATAGTACCATATATAGACACCGTTTATTTAGTTGGATTTTGAATATACATGTTTTGTACTCTATATGAGTGCCACTGTTGTAAGAATCGGACCTGAGGACCGGTCTAACCAATGACAGTTTCACAATTCGGCTCAACGATTATACGTTCGACTGTCGTTTCAATCATAAGTCTGAGCGATTCAACCGAACCATGAACAGAGACCATTTCTGTTTCGTCTTTCAGTCCGACTCTTATAGAACACTGATAGTATTATTTGTTTTATGGAAGATTTTTTTTTTGTTTTTTCCAATTTATGTTGTTTTTTAGGATAAATGTTCGTATGTGCTGGTGTTGGGTTTAGAATTTATGTTGATTTATTGCCGTTTTGTTGAAATTTCTCATGGTTCTTGCTGTTTTAATAAATGCTCCTAGGTAAAGGTCATTTATTAATGTGTTTTGTGACTTCTGAATTTCTGAATTGTTGATTTAATGTCGTTTGCAGCATGTTCAACTGTGCTTGTTCCTGATAGAGTGGCGCAGGCCCTAAACCTAAAGCTTGACAACATGAACGGCCCCCCTCAACGTCATGAACCAACCCGATTTAATGTGGCGCCTAACATGAACAGTGGTATACATTTTTTAAATTAAATAATGACTCTGACAATTAATTAATACCCTAATTTGCTATCATAATTTATTTTTTGATTGACCCTTGATTTATTTTGTTTTGATTGTGTGCAGAAGTGGCTTTTCCTAAGCTTCAGAGAAATCAGGGAGTTGCTAACCAGAAACGCAGCTTGCGGCCACAGCCTCCGGCGAAACATCATGACCTGGGGCTACCTGAGTGGACCTACTGATTATTCCAAATGCTCTTATTGGATGATGATGATGATGCTTGAGAATTTTGTCTTCAGAAGCTACTATAGGGGAAAATAGGGTAGGAATTTGATTATTCTGGGAATAGTGAAGTTAGTTTTTCTGTAGTTTTCAAAAAGGAATAGGTATTACAGGTTTTTGTTTGGAATGAAAGGAAAAAAGAAAGATGAAACTGATGTATCTGATGTAGAATGGGTTTGGGAAAGATAGTTGTATTACTCACTATTTTTAAGTTTAGGTAGAAAATAATGTCTTGAGGGAGAACGTAGAACTGATAATTCAGCTGTATTAGTTGCTGAAGTAATAAAAAGGGTTGGCCGAATTTGCAGGGCAGAAAATGAAATGGAAAAAACTTACCTCAAGTACTTGACCTAAATTACATCTATTAAGCCAATAAGAATTTTACACATGTCCAACTAACCCACACCACTTTCTCCTCCTTTTCTCTCTCCTCCATGTGTCAGTTGTGTATGGGGTTAGTTGGACATGTGTCAAATTATTATTGGGTAATGGATGTAATTTAGGTCAAGTAAGTTTTTTCCAAATGAAATCTGATCCCAAACTTTGTTTGTTCACCCGACATTGCTTTAATAATAATAGAAGGAAAATAGTAACATGTCTACACTCTGCTTCTACAATATCTGTATTTTCACTGTACTATTGCAGTATCTTATTTATTCTATATTATTCGTTTGACTTGGAAATTTGGATGATTCTTGATTTATGGAAATAAGGAAATTTTTTAATGTGTTAGTTTGACGATTCTAGATGTTATAAATATTGGTGAAGGTACCCTCCCTACCTCTGCTTGCTTTTTTATAAATGCAAGGTATAAAGCAAATGACTTTTGCTTTGCCCAAGACGGTGGCAGCTGTGAATGAAGTGTCATATTCATACAAAATCTAAAGTCTCTTAAATCCAACCAAGGATCTTTCTGTAATCAAGGCAAAAAAGGGGGGTCGGTTGGATTTAGATTTCCTGTTTTTTTAAAAAAATTATTGAATGAAAATAATTTTGGTTTGGGATGTTAATGTCTTAAAAAATTTCTAAAGATTCTGACCAAGAGGCATGTGTCGTAGTGGCCTGTGGGACTCTTTCGGTTGTATTTGAGCTTTTTGACTCAGTCAACAAATGGTTATTCAATTCAAAATCGAACTGAAAAGCGAAAATTAAAAAAATGAAAACCGAAACCGAAAAAATGAACAACTGAAACCGAAAAATCGAAACACTAAAATAAAAACCGAAATTTACTAGTTTTTGCACATTTTTTTGTGATATTACAAAAATTTTACAAAGGAAACCGAAAAACCAAAAACCGATAAACCGCACCAATAAACTACCTAAAATGAAAACTGAAATCGAAACAAAACCGAAAAGTATGGGAAATGGAAACCGAAAATGAAACCGAAAACTGAAAAACCGAAACTCATTTGGTTCGGTTTGGTTTTCGGTTAAATTTGCCCGCCCCTAGGTAGGAGTGTTGCCCACATAGGCAAGGTTCCCTCTTCCAATGAGAACGCTTCCCGGGATTCGAACACGCGTTCTCATCCTTATGTTTTTTTTTTTATACAATTCTCATCCTTATGTTATGGGGGTTGTAGAGAGAAAAGAAAAAATTAAGTCATTTAAGTCAATTTAATATATGCTTATTTATAGAGAGAAAAGAGAGAAGACGACTCTTCTTATATGCTTATTTATAGCTCTCCTCTTTTTTTTTTTTGGCCAATATTTATAGCTCTCCTCTTGGTTTCTCATTTAAGTCAATTTAATATAGGCAAAATTAAATATAAAGACATGTAAAAGATTTTGGGAGGAAAATTTACTTGTCGAGTTATTTCTTTCTTTGCCTCTTTTCTGTAAAGTCCTGCAATACAGCTGGCCTTGCCCATTTTTCAAGATTCACAGCTTGCGTTTCGCGGGTTGAGTTCTTATACCAAACATATACACTTTTAATTGGAATGGGGTTTCGAGATTTTTCTTAACACAGAATAAGAAATAAAAATATTGCATTAGAATATATCAAAGTTAAGGTAAAAAAATTAATAGAGGTTACTTTAAAGTTTAAACATTTACTATTTTTTTTGGCCAACAAAGTTAAACATTTAAACATAAAGGGCAGTGTGCTTATTGAGTGAAAATAAGCTGGACATTTAGGCTGATCTTTTGCATTTCAATGCGTAGTTTATTGGAAATTTTTTGGGTCCCAAGAGCTTCTTTGCACAATGGCATCAAGTTCGTTTATTTATTTTTCGTTTGATTGAAGAGATGGGAGTTGATTATTCCTTTTTCATGCATATTGCTCTATTTTAGTATATAAATCTTCCAAGATTTGAGAAAATAATGTAAGAATATGGTCAAAAAGAAAATTGTTTAGGAAATGCAATAACGCATTAAAATATATTGATTATATTACGAAACTCGCCTCGAGTCAATGCGTTGAGTGAATTAAAAGTTATAAGAGGAAATAAAGATATGATAAAAAAAACTGCTTTGAATTTGTAAATATATAGATTAAAATATTGAATGGAACAAAGATATTCCTAAAAAAACTAATATTTAAAAACTTACATATAAATCTTAGTTACATGATTACATCAAGGGAAAATGACAAATAAATATCTTCGAATATGCAAAAGTACAAGTAAGGAATTCAAACTTCCAAAATGACAAGTAAGAAACTCCGAATTCCAAAAAAACAATTAAAGAATCAGACAATTGTTAATTGCTATGTTCCAAATGTTAATAATTATGTTCCAATTGTTAACTTTTGTTGAAGTTCCTTACTTGTCATTTTGGAAGTTTGAGTTCCTTACTTGTTCTTTTGGACATTCAGAGGTATTTATTTGTCATTTTCCCTTACATCAAACAGTCTAATATGAACATTTTTCCAAGACCAATTTTGCTCTTAAAACTTTAAAGTATTGTTTTAATAGCAATATTTAACGTTGTCATTACCTCTTAAATGGTATGATAAGTGATGGTGAATTTAAGGTTTTAATGTATTTTGTGGTGGTTATGAATATACCCCTTTTCATTCAAAAAAAATGTATTTTGTAGTGATTAAATCTGAAAAAATGTAATAAACTGGTTTTAAGGGGAATCGTGGACCACTAGAACGCACAAAATTGAGTTGTAACGAAGCTAAAAAGGTGAAATGTGTGTGTAAGCCGATGGGTGAGGAAGAGGAGTTGTAAAATGGCAAGGGTGCATCATTACAAAGTAAAGCGTGTTGGTTACATATCCAATTTATATATCACCAATATTTTTTGGGCACATATCCATTTGTTGTTAGTTTAGGATTCATCGCACATAAAATAAGAGGCGAGGCAGCAAAGCTCATGTTAAAACCACTTGTCCACTTCTATTGAGTATTGACTAACCCATATAATGAGTCACCGTGGATACGTTAAAATCTGCCCTACTACTATCATGTTTAATAATAGTGATACAAGGTGTGATTTGTTCACGGTATTCTTCAAGATTTTTAGGTGTAATTAATATATTTTCAAATACTCATACATAAGTCATAAGAATATTTTAATCTCACTTCTTTATGAATTATTTTCTATACCCTTAAATAGGGAAAGAAATGAATGAATATAGTTACATATTAATATTTTTTATAAATATCTTCATTATTTTTTAAAATGAAGTAGTGAGGATAAAAAGTGAATAAAATTAGTATTTCTTAATTAGATATAGTTCTATTTGAGAAAATGTTGAACAAAAAAATCGAAGAAAATAATTTGATACTTGATTTGTCCCCTTAAAAAATAAAAAATCCATGTTAGTAGTAGTAGTAGATTCAATATTCAGTGAAGGATTAGAGCACAATAGGAAGTGAAGAATCTGAAATGAATAATAGAGAGAATGGAATGAAAGAAGAGTCCAAGAGTGGCCGGCAGAGATTCAACGGTTAGCTCAACTCCCAACCAACTTCCCCCTTTCACTATCCTTTCTCCAAAAACTAAATCCACCGAATTTTATTTCATTATTTTCACTCTTTACCCTCAACCAATATTTCAAAAATTGATTAACAAAGCTTATATTTCACCTAGATTTCATATTTTTTTCTCGATAAAGAAGGGTATTGAAAAAAAAACAAGTTATATTTTTAATATAGTTATTGCCATTAACAAATTTTATATAACTTCTTAGTTTTTATAATTAAGATATTGTGATATGCTTATAAGATCAACCATGAGTTTTTATTTGCACGTATAATTGAAATGGACCAAATACGTAAAAGAGTTCAATTCAATCATAATCAATTATTGGATGTCAACCCCATTAAATCGCGCTTGATCACACCATATTGAACTCCAAGTCAACGCCAACTTTGCACTGTCAGTTCGGCTGGTCAAAAGTTCAACACTTTCAAGACCTAGTGACAAATGCTAATTACTCCATGTTGCATCATTCCCCTGAATATTTAGCTTCTGAATCATAGAGATTGTGTTTCAGGGGGGAAAGCTGCCTAAAACCTAAAACAGAGGATAAAGTAACAAGAAATCCAACTTGGTAAAATAATGAAAATGCTAAATATGGAATAGCTGAGTTATTCCTTGTATAACATTCAAAATTTTGCTAATGAGTCTAGGAGTGTATATTTATCTATTAAGTAATGTCATAGCTTTAATTCCATTTGTAAATTTAAAATAGTACCCACTATACGTTCTCATAATAAAAAATAATAAAAACTCAATTTTGCATTTATAGAAGACACCCTTCATGAACACTAGGCTGGGCCTAGCAGCAAGCATTTAATGATAAAGCCTAAGTGCCTAACCCATTTATGATGCCTATCTGATCAGCAGAGATGACGTAAATGAGCCTAACAAGCCCATTAAACCAAGCAGCTAACCAACAAGTTGGGTTAAATACTCATCACTCATCAGTCATGTTACAACCTTTTCCCCGTACTAGTAGGGTTTTTAATTCTGATTAACCCGAGACCAATATTATTTAAAACATGCATGTTGTTTAATGGTCATGCCTAGAAATTTGGATTTATATAGAACAAAAATGTTTTTCAACAAAAAAAATGTCCAGCTACATAGATTATTATATGTGCAGGAAGAAATCGTAGAATTGAAAGTGAATTTTCCTCATGTTGTTCATTGTTGTGTACGCAAGCCCAGTTCAACTAGCAATATAACGTGAGTTAAGTTATATAGGGCAATGACCCTATTTTATACCCAAAGTAACCACCTTGAACCATCCACCACCATAAACTAACAGGTGGTACAATATTATACCCAAAGTAACCAAAGTGGTCCAAAAATACCCTCAACTGACGGTCTCAAACGGTCAAACGTTGAAGACCGTCGGTTGAGGGTATTTTTGGACCATTTCAGTTACTTTGAGTGTAATATTGTACCACCTGTTAGTTTATGGTGGTGGGTGGCCCAGGGTGGTTACTTTAGGTGTAAAATAGGGTCATTGCCCTTTAATCACACATAAAATATGTAGCAAAAAAATGTTAAATCTAGTCCTTTAATATTCTTTCTTAACTTAATTCACAAAAAGTATAATGGGTGATAAACCCATAATTTAACATCATTAGTTTAGGTTAATTTGAATTAATTAGAATATATTTATATTATTTCATCAAAAAAACTATATTTATATTATTAGTCAATATCTTATATAATTTAAATTTGAATTAATTTTGATAAATTTGAATATACTTTTTTATATACATAAAATTGAATATATTTTGTTTAGACATCACGCGATTAAATTAATATGTTTATATTTAGGCATCTAGCATATTATATAATTCTTGTAGACATTTCTAGCATATTATCTAATTCTTGTAGACATTTTTTTGAACTGAATAATTCTTGTAGAAATGGGTGAGAAAATAGGAATCCAATAGAGCAGCTGAATATTAAAAATTGAAGATAAAATGCCATTAAAAACACACACTTACCCGCCCTCACAAAACACATCATTTGATTCCCAGTCCACCCTCTCCAATCTCAAGTTGTTAAGGACATTTGAATCTTTTCTCACAAATTTGTTAACGTGTATTAGGTACTTATGACCCAATTTGTCCTTTTTACAATTTAGCAACTTCAATTGTTCTTTTATCAATTGGAAAGACTTTATTTGTTTTTTTCCCTATTTTTTATCTCAAAACTAATTTACTTTTGTAATAAACTAGTAAGATATAATTTAATCAAGAGCAATGACCCTATTTTATACCCAAAGTAACCACCTTGGACCACCCACCACCATAAACTAACAGGTGGTACAATATTATACCCAAAGTAACCAAAGTGATCCAAAAATACCCTCAACTGACGGTCTCCAACGTTGACCGTCAGACGGTCAACGTTGGAGACCGTCAGTTGAGGGTATTTTTGGATCACTTTGGTTACTTTGGGTATAATATTGTACCACCTGTTAGTTTATGGTGGTGGGTGGTCCAAGGTGGTTACTTTGGGTATAAAATAGGGTCATTGCCCTAAGTTATATATGCATGTACTCCCATATTCACCCAACCAATGTGAGACTTGTTTCATTTGACAGACAAAATATTGATTTTCACAAGGGATATTAAATTTTGAGAAATGATTTTGAATTTATGAACCACATGAAGGTATTTAGACATATCATTGTACAATTATTTCGGGCCAAGTACATGATAATTATCTATTCTTGTTAGGACATTATAGGTATTTTCTTTTGTGATTGATTTGTCTTACATATTGTTCTAGTATTCTACTTTTGAAATCTTTGTTCATATATCAACTAGTTAAGGCTCTGTTCATAATTCATTCATGCGATGCTTTTCTCATGAAATTATATAATTGGGTTTTAATGTCGCATAAGGTTAGCACGTGATGCTTCTGCCACATTCAATCCAGTAAGTCAAGGGAAAGTTAAAAAACATTAAAGAGCCAGTTAAATCAAACACAAAACTCAGATTCATGACAAAACGTCAACCATAACAGCTGGGCTTCTCTACCTTACAGGTACCGAGTTCTGAATATGGCCATATACTCTCTCCAATTCTAAATATAAAATTTATTTACCTCATTTGATTAGATTAAATATGTCAGTTAGGTTAGTTAAAATCATATAATATTACTAGTACACTCAAACCATCTACTTTTATCCTAACCCTCCCTCTATTGCTTGTTTGTTATTGAGCAGCCTTGATAAGGATAATATAGGAAAATTGATAACAATCAGAAAGAGATATTAAATTCAAGACCAAGTTAATGTCCTCAAAATAGGTTCAATATTTAGAAGGGTAAAGGGTATATAAAAGAACCAAGTCACAAACTCGTCAATTTATAAAACAGAATAGAACATAGACTGTAAAAGGTTTAGTAAACATTCATCAATTCTACATCACAATGGGCCTCACTCATCAATCAACAATTGCTATCACAGATATGTATAACAGAATTATACAATACACACAATGTTTGCATCTCAGACCCCTATAAATATGTCCTCATATCATAGTATGCTTCATGCTGATACAACCTTCTTTAAAAAACATAAAAAGATACACAATTCCACGGAATCAATTAAACCACAATCTTGCTCGAAATATCAAGCTTAATTCACAAATCAAACAAGCACCAACAGATAAGAAAAAGAGAGGGTCATCAAACTGTGTGACATATTGGTGAATTTCTGGTAATGAAACTCTTCTCAAACCTTAATCTGAGTTGACCTGTTCTGATCTGAGTTGACCTGGTCAACAATGTCTCTATACTTGGTGATAAAGAAACCCAAAGTGTGGCCAAAAACAGCAGCTATGAAGATGCCAACATTGAAGGACATAACAGCAAGCATGACCATATAAAGGAAGCTGATACGAAACAAATAGAAACCAGCCTTGTAAATTCCTCCAACAAGAGGAGTGGTCCCTCTTTTAAGGGTAGGCTGATTAGAGAGAAGCTCACATAGAAAGGCCAAAATGAAGACAAAGATAAGGGCCAATATGTACATACCAAGACTGTGTTTAGGCCAGTCATTGAAGAGGACTATGGCATCTTTGCCCCAATAAAAGTACATCTTCATCTTCATGGTGTCATGGTTCATCATTCCCATGTCCATGTCCATGTCCATGTCCATTTTTGAACTCATAGTATGTCTCTGTGAGTTTGTGATAAGTGAGATCAATTATATAGTTAGGAATGATATAGTTAGGATGTTGTTGTTCAAATTGAATTGCCCGTGAAGCTTATTTATTTGTTATTAATTAAAGATAGATACAGCTTAGGAGTCCTAGACGCAAGAAATGAGGGATTTAGTTAACTCATCACATCTGATTTAAATGGTATACAAATTTAAACATAAGGCCTATATATGGGGAGATGAATTTGGTCATATATATAAGACTTACTCGGGTAGATGAGTTTGGTACTAAATATAAAACTTGTTTTGTCTTTTTCCCAATCTTTCCCTAAATCATCTATAACAATGGATATCAATAATAAACAAGCAATAGAGGTGTGGTTGTGGATAAAAGTAGATGATTAGGGTAAATTAATAATACCATGTGATAAGAACTATCTTAAGTCTTAACTAACATCTTTAATTTAATCAAATCAGATAAAAATGACTTATATTCCCTCCGTTCGTAAATATAAAATCTAATAAAATTTTTTAGAGAATCTTAAAAAAATTAAATAAGGTAATTAAAAGTTGATTTTCATAAATTTTTTCTTTTAACTAGTTTATTTAACTTATACGCTAACATGACATATGATCTAGTACAAAATATGTTATTATTGAGTGGTTCACACTTTCTAAATCCGGGACCAAGATCCTATCACAGAAGGAGGGCGAGACTGAGATCGAGTCCTGGTCTCCAAAGAATCGGGTCTAAGACATCCTGGGAAAAAAAGACATGGGTATCTGGGTTTTTCCTTTTACCGAAAAATACAAATAACAAGGTTGTAAGACCCAACAAAAGGCCTATAATTCTATAAAGACTCAATAAATAGTCTAAACAAACATTTAGGTAAAGAGACACAAACAAATATAAACAAACTGAACCCTAGCCCAATGGATTAAAAATAGAGATATGGTATGGCCCAATCTGGGTTGCTCAAATTATATTCATTTATTCTTAAATATAAGACCCAATGAAATAATTTAATTAAATTAAGAGTTAAAATTAATGCACCATAATCACCAACATTTATCCACACCCTATCTGTCAAAGTTGACAACAATAAGAAACATGGCTTATATTGAAAATTAAACTCACTTCGTGGTCCTATGTTTAGGATAGGAGGTACCAGTGATTAAACATCCTTTTTCTCCCCTGGACTTATAAAGAAAAATTGGGGAACATGAAGATAAATATTAAAACAAAAAAACAGCCAATAAAACTTAAAAAAAGCCTTGTTATGTACAGTGGTTTTGTGAGAGTTCTTTTTTTTTTTTGTTCTACTCTCCTCTCTCTAAAGAATTTTCTACCTTCCCAGTATTAAAAAAAGTAGGGTCAAAAGAAAAAGCATCCTCCTTTTTTGTTAATGGGCATTCATTCATTCTCCATTTCTATGACTCCCCACTCACATGAAACATTATTTCTTCTCTCTCACACTGTCTACCCAGTCATTGACATGCATGCATGAAACATAAAACATATATAGAAGAGAGAGTATATATAGTGAAAGAGATATGAAGATAAAGGAGGAAGAAACCATACTTAAGGCAATGTATGTCAGCTTTGGAGTGGCGGCAGAGACAGGAGGAAAGCCCAAGAAGGCGCAATAGAGAGAGAGAAAATGGTGAAGAAGAAGAAGAAGAGAGGGGAAAATGAAAATATTTTTAGAGGATAAATAATCTGAGTGTTGGACACGTATAGTGAGAGAGTGTTGGGCCTCATTTTATTTCTTAAATATATAAGGTTGTGTTTGATTGAATTTAAGGAAAAATATAAGCTAACTTATTTTTAAGTCAATTTAAAAATAAGTCAAATTATGTAATGAGATTTATGTTTGGGTTAATTGTGAAAAAAAGTAGTTAATTTTTCATGTCAAACTTGATCGGGCAGGGCTAGGATATATATACTATTAGGCTAAATTAGATATGTAATAAGTATGAGCCACCTTATTTAAGTTATGCCCACATAGATCAATTCCCACCCATGTGTGTGGGTAGAGGTGTTCAAAGGGAGGGTGCGAGAGACTCGTGGGTATGCCCATATCCTTACCTGTCTAAGCTAAACGGGTGTAGGCATGCACATACTCGTGATAGGCCCTAAACGGGCAGACATTAGTCTTACACAAACGGCCCATTTAACTTTTAAACCATTGCTTTATTCACACCCAAGTTTGGAAGAATGAGTTTCCCAGAGATTACACCATGACTTATAAAATTTCTTAAAACACATGGGCATACCCTTGTGTTTTGGTGCATTTTGAGAGCGTTTTGGTGCCTAGTGTCTTAGACCGAATTACTTTTTTAAATAAACATAGCTTACACGGGTACGAGCATGCCCGTACTCATACTCGACGTGTAAGTTAAACGATACAGGCATGCCCATACAGGTGCAAAAATGTGATGGGCCCTAAATGAGAATTAAAAATGCAGGCGAGCTTTGCATATATGGTCATACTTAAACAGCCCTATGCGCGGGCTTTACGTGTGGAAGCTCTAACACCTTGTGGAATTACATTCCTTAGTTCAAGCTATTGATTGATATGTCTAATTAAATTAGGACAATATAGTTGATCAAAATGTTTGGTGGTGTAATATTATATTGTTAGGGGTATTTTGTTGCTGCTATATAGTACTATGTTGTTAATTGGTACGGTGGGTGATTAACTTCCATTATTAATAATCCAAATGATGCAATCGAAGTAGATGTTCCATTGCCAATTATCATCTCCAGTTGGCATATCACTTATTTTTAAGATTTTAACCAATATATGACAAAATAAAACTAAGAAACCAATGGACGGTCACCTCTAGTTTCCTGACATATATCATATCGTATATACTATATACTATCATTACAATAACAAAAATAATTTTATCATTACTAAATACTAGTGCGTCCCTTCTGATTAAAAAAAGTTATTGCTAATGTGACCATACGTGGTAATATCATAGGAGTATTACCACTACTATTATTTCTATACGTCAAGTTAAAAATTGATAAAAACGAAAGCGTTGTTGACATTGGAAAGCGGAGTTTGGAGTTCTGCTACATCATCCTGTTGTTCTTCAATAAATTAGAGGGTTTCCTCACCAATACACTTTAATCAGGGGGTTTTTCTTTTGTTTTTTTTTTGTTTTTGCTTTTAGTTAAAAAGAAATAAAACCTTGCTCCATATTACATAGACTAATATTATTAGAAAAAAAGTAAAATTAAATATGGCCTTTCCATTTAGTATACGTCAATTGACCGTGTGGGGAAATTACCATCCCAATAGAGACATACAGTGACATTTGATCCAATGGATGTTCTGCGTATACCAACTTGTCCTTTCACATATTGTCGTAGACTCCAACTCGCACTTTTTTATCTTGATTATTCATTTTTTGTTTTTATAGCTTATTAAGAAACTCCTGGATGGTCACATCTTGTGTTCTTCATATATACAACCAGGAAAAATAAATTTATAGCCAATCTTTTAGACGGCAAGGAATTATTAAAAATTTGTGGAAAACATTTGCTACCTTCTCTCACTTTTAATTTAAATCTGATATTTATATGTTTTGTTATCATTGTTAACCAATATGCACGAAACTATATTGCTGTCAGAGCAAAGTAAAGCATTTAATTAAAAGGGGGGAAAGCATAAGTACTACCATATGAAAATTAAGACAGAAAAGCCGTAGTTATCTACCGTCAGGATTAAACTAAAACTTGTTGCCCAGTGACAAAACAAAGAAATTAAAGATAGGGAGAGAAGGCAAGATGCGTCTTGGTTATAGGGGTGATGAGCAACAAGAGGAGGGACGCCTCATTTTATAATATTTAGTGTGACTGAAATTGAAAATGATACCCTATTAATTGTCCATCAATTAATTATGTTAATTAGAAATTGCATCAGTTTCCTTTTCTACACATAAAAAGATCGAAAGTTTTTATTTCAATCAAAATTATTGAGTTTGGAATCACTATTAAATATAGACCAATTCTGATAAAAAAAATAAATATAGACCAATTTCTCCCTATATTTGACTCCATTGAATCTCATTTGAATAATCTAGCCAAATTTAATGAGGGTGACTTGAACACATATTGTCCAACATCTACTAAATGATTTTCTTAAAATGTTAATTTCTATGAATTTAAAAATTTTAATGCTGTTATAAATGTAAAGGAGAACAAGAGAATATATGAGAAACAAGAAGAGAGTCGTAGTATATTATTCATAGGTTAAACAGTCTACAATATGAGCCCTCTATATATAGAGGAGAATTAGGGTACAATAGAGAAATATATGGAGAATATAAAGGAGAATAAGAGAGTATAGGAGAAACAAGAATTAGGGTTATAGAATATTATTCAGAGGTGAACCGTCTACAATATGAGTCATCTATATATAGAGGAGAATTAGGGTTACAAGGATAGATACAATAGAGAAATATAAGGAGAGATACATGGAGAAGATGACTTGGTGATAGGAGACTTGGTCATCCACAGGATATTCATAACACTCCCCTTGGATAGCCAAGACTAAACATATGTCTCATTAAAAAAACTCCAACTAAGTAAAACCCAATGAGACAAAAACTTAATGGAAGAAAAAAAAGAGTGCAATGCTTAGTGATACACTTTCTTGGTGCTGCCTCATTAAAAACCTTGTTAGGAAAACCCATTGGGAAAAACCATAGACAAGGGAAAAAGAGTACAGCGTGTATCATCTCCCCCTCTTAATTACTTCAGTTGATATCTCTAAGTCGGCGAAGTCCAATGCCATAAGTAAGCTTCTTAAATGTTGCAGCAGGAAGTGACTTTGTGAACATATCTGCTAGATTTTCACTTGACCGGATTTGTTGATATCAATTTCACCATCTTTCTGAAGATCTCGAGTAAAGAAGAATTTTGGTGAAATGTGCTTCGTTCTGTCTCCTTTTATGTAGTCTTCTTTGAGTTGAGAAATACATGCAGTATTATCCTCGTATATGATTGTGAGGCTCATTTTACTAGAAGTTATACCACAAGTAGTTCATACATGATGTATCAATGTCTCAACCATACACACTCTCGACTTGTTTCATGCATTGTAAGAATTTCTGCATGGTTAGATGATGTTGCTGATATGGTTTGTTTCATGGATCTCCATGAGATCGCTGTACCACAGCAAGTAAATAAATAACCAATTTGTGATCTTCCAACATGTGGATCAGATTTAAATCCAGCATCTGCATAGCCAATAAGATCTAACTTATTTTCATTTGTGTAAAATAGTCCAATGTCTAAAGAACCCTTGAGGTAACGGAGGACATGCTTAACACCATTCCAATGTCTTCGGATTGGTGAAGAGTCATATCTTGCTAACAAGTTAACAGCAAATGCTATGTCTGGTCGTGTGTGATTAGCAAGATACATCAGTGCCCCAATTGCACTAAGATATGGTACTTCTGGACCAAGTATTTCTTCATTACCATCTTCCCTCATTTCTCGAGGTCTAAAAGGATCTTTGTCTTCCTCTAATGATCTTACGACCATTGGAGTACATAATGGATGTGATTTATCAATATAAAAACGTTCCATGACTTTTCTAACATAGGTTTTTTGGTAAATGAAAATTCCATTTTTCAAATACTCAATTTGTAACCCAAGACAAAATTTTGTTCTTCCTAAGTCCTTCATCTCAAATTCTTTCTTCAGACAATTCATTGTCTTATCTAACTCTTCAGGAGTTCCAATGATATTTATATCATCAACGTATATGGAAATTATAGTAAACTCATTTCCAGATATTTTCATGAATATACATGGGCATATTGGATCAGTTTTATATCCTTCTTTCAGGAGATATTCATTAAGCCAATTGTACCACATACGCCTAGATTGCTTTAATCTATACAAGGACTTTAGCCTTATCGAGTATTGTTCTCGTGAATTCAAAGTGCATGCTTCTGGCAGCTGGAATCCTTCAGGGATTTTCATATGTTTATATATAAATCTATACATATATGTAATCATTTTTCATAATACTTTAAGTATTTGAAATCCTTCTAGGATTCAACTCACAATATCTACCCATGGTTTATAATCATATTCTCTAGACGCACATCAAAATTTCATATATTGCCAGACTACCAAATCAAAACATGAATGCTCATTCCACCACGAGACAAAATCTATCATTATTGAACTGCTGCGAAAATCATTCTAATCATACTTCTCCCCCTTTTTCGCATAAGTGTTCTCATTTTTATAATTCAAATAGCACTTCAGGTGCATAGATTCATGTTGTCACATTTCATATAGTGTCTTTTGTTTTCTACTAGCTTGTCATTTTTTGTCTACTCATGACATATTTATATACTGGATCCTCATTTTATCACGTGATATTATTGTCGATAAATTTATCCTTTCACGGTTCCTTTTCCATATGACATAACATATTGAGCTCTCTTTTTATTTCTTTCAGGTACCTGAGCCACTTCTGGGGTCTTACAAATAGTTATGTCTCAAGTAAAGCCTCCTCAAAATGATTATCATAATTATTTGCTCCATTTTCATTTTCTTTAGGAACCAATCATTTCTCATGCTTCAAGCATGTTTCATTCTCATATATAATTATTGGAGCATTCTTCAATTGGATCAAGAGATATAAAAATCCTTATTTGGTCAGTGATAGTGTATGACAAATATTTTGCAACATTTGATAAACTTCTAGTTCACATTACTAATATTTGAGGATCCATATTTATTGCATACAACATATATATATCTCTTCCAGTTATTCATTCCTCCCCCTCATATTGGAAACACCAATATTTATCCCCAAATTTCATTTAATATTCATCTGTGTATTATTGTGGTGGAACAATATGAATCAATATTTCAAAACATCAGATGGAAAATACTTGGCTACTGACCAAGAGCCAATGAGAGAATTCATTCTCTTTTATTGGCATGATGCAATTATAGTTGTAGTACATTTTACCCAACTCTAAAATTGAAAATTTTTGTTCTCACGAATATTGATATAGCTATTCAAGGAGGCTTTGCTATATATGGATATGCTCTCACATGACATATAAACATTAAAAATATAGGGCAAAAGCGCTGATATGATAATTAACTATTTTAATTTGGGCAAAAATAATAAATGACTGTTTCGAGGTGCATAAATAATAACTAACTTTGTGACCCGGTGCAAAAATAATAAAACCGGTACTAAATGTTAATTTATAGTTTTGTGGAACCTTTCTGATATTATTTTCAAAGTGAAAAATACATTTTTGCCCCTCCCAATCAAAACCTTGCTGATACTAATTAGCATGGGAAGATGAAGGGCGAAAGGATGAATGGTTGAGTTTTAATTGTGAGAGGTAAAAATATATTTTTACTTTAGAAAACAATATCAGAAAGGTTCCACAAAACTACAAATTTACATCTAGTACCGGTTTTATTATTTTTGCACCGGGTCACAAAGTTGATTATTATTTATGCACCGCGAAATAGTCATTTATTATTTTTGCCCAAATTGAAATAGTTAATTATTAGATCAGCGCTTTTGCCCAAAAATATAATTAACATTCACTAATGATTTCAATGAAAATCATATGACTAATGTACTTAAATGAACCAATTTGCAAACTTCAGGTTGCAAACTGATCATGTAACATGGACACCAATGTGACCATTTCATAGATGCATCTAATATTCATAAAGTATCATTTAGTCCATATGATATCTGTATGGGCCCATATATAATTCGTACAATACACATCTACATGTGTATAATCTCAATCAAAAACTAGTGATGTTTGAAATTTCATTCTTTTGAGAACAATTAGCAATTGAATCTTCTAATTCATCAGTGAGTATTGATATTATTTTGCATTATTATGATCCGGATGATCCAACCGGTCATTGCCAAACATTACATTCACAAACTTCAGGTTTGTTGCAATATTATTCTCATTGTCAAACTAACTTCTGGTTATATAAGAGAAAAAAAACTCTATACAATATGACTCATACTTGTATTCCAATAATTTCCCCTCAAGTGAGTCATGTAAAATACTTTCCACTCACAAATACATTATTAGTTCTTCTGGAACTAATATTATTGTATCTAATAATGCATATAGCTCTTCAGGAATTAATATCATTGTATCTAATGCATATAGTTATTCAGGAACTAATATTGTTGTATCTAATGCATATAGTTCTTCATGAACCAATATCATTAAATACTTGAGTAGAATATAAGTGTTTATAACTATTAGTCATACAAATAAAGCTTTTATGGCTTCAAGCCATAAAATTAATTTTGTATTTTGCTTCGTGCCACTTTATATCACTTTCGGTCATAAAAATAGAATCGTCATTACTTCAGGTCAATATATGACGACTATAGGTCATTGGGCTCTAACCACTTAAAACTCAAATAGAAAATTATTTTATATGACTTTCGGTCTTAAAAATAAAATCTTTATGGCTTCAGGCCATTGAGCTTTGTAAACTTAATACTTAAGTAGAAAAATTTATATGACTTCTGGTCATAATAAAATATAGAACTCTTATGATTTCATGTCGTTAGGATTTGACCACTCGATCATGTAGAAACTTAGTTTTATGACTACAGGTCATGAACTTTTCTTGGCTTCAGGCCATGGTGCTCTATCCATTAAAAAAATGTTATATAACTACAGGTCATAAAAAATATAATATTTATTGTTTCGAGCCGTTAACTCTGATCATAAAATTGGTATATTTATGAGATGTAACTTCAGGTTCCATCCATCAAGTATGACTTAAAACCGTTAGGTTATGGAACTTCAGGTTCTATCAAATAAGCTTTAGGTCGTTGGGTAATGGAACTTCAGGTTTCTTCAAAGAGGCTTCAGGCCTTTAAGCAGAACTTTAGGTTTCAGGGTTTTTGACGATGGAACTTCAGGTTCCATCAAATATGACTTGGGTCATAAAAACAAAATTTTTAGCAAATGGAACTTCACGTTCATCAAAATACAGCTTCATGCCATAAACACAAATTGGAATGAGGGGTTTCATTCATTCACATATGGCTTTGTGTCATATCTTTATTAAGTAGAACTTCTGGTTCTTTCAAATATGACTTCACGCCAAATTTTTATCAAGTAGAACTTCTGGTTCTATCAAATATGGCTTCTTACCAAAATTTTATTAAGTAGAACTTCTGGTTCTATCAAATATGGCTTCACGCCAAACTTTTATCACATGGAATTTTAAGTTCCATTAAATATGGCTTCATGCCAAAATTTTTATCACATGGAACTTCAGGTTCCATTAAAGATGGCTTTATATCAAATCTTTATGATCAAAACAACAAATTATTCATAGTCCTAAATTTCGTTCATAAACAGATTCCATAGAACTAACACACACATGAACTACCACAATATTCTAATTGAAACTAAGATTTTACTTAATTTTGTCGCAGAAATTTTTGAATGATCAATATCCATATAATCAGAACAACGAATTATTTATAATCCTAATTTCTTTCATAAACAGAACACACACACACAAACTACCACTACATTCTAATTGAAACTAGAATTTTACTTGATATTGTAAGCAGAAATTTTCGAATGATCAGTATCCATATAATCAAAACGACTAATTACTAGCTCTCCTAATTTCCTTCGTAAACTGATTGCATAGAACTACAACTATATTAATGGAACTGCAATTTCACTTAATTTCCTCACCAGAAATGTGTAAATAATCATAGTCATAATATTTCACTTAATAGGTTGTATTACACACATATGTATATATATTAGAGGATAATAAAAAATGAACACATACCCGATTAGATTCTCATGCTTGATTAAAACTTTGTGCTTTTGTTATATTCTCGTGCTCGGTTAGAGATTCTTGCTGATAACGTGTTATAAATGTAAAGGAGAACAAGAGAATATACGAGAAACAAGAAGAGAGTCGTAGTATATTATTCATAGGATAAACAGTCTACAATATGAGCCCTCTATATATAGAGGAGAATTAGGGTACAATAGAGAAATATATGGAGATATTCATGGAGATGATGACTTGGTGATAGGAGACTTGACATCCACAGGATATTCATAACAAATGCATATATATTTATCATATATAATGGCAATAAAGGGATTTTCATGAACATCAAATAACATTTTATGATATAGTTGAAATTATTTCCAAACTACCTTTTGCATGAACCGATAAGTATTATAGCCTCCATTTTAGTGAATAATTAATTATATCAGTTATTATCTATCAATTAAAATCAAAGAAAATCATGTTGTGAGAGCAAGTTGATCCTTTTTTCATTAAAAAAGTATTATTCTTTAATTTTCCCGAAAGTTAATCCCATTTTTGTCCCTCTACTTCTACCATCCCGCGTTCTCAAAGGCGTCTTTGGTATGAAGGGAGGGAAAGGTTAAATTCCAACTTGAATTTAGAAAAACTAAAGAAAATGAGTTAAAAATGTTTAAGAAATATCTCTTGTACTCTTTTATCTTATTTTTTATATATCTTAAAATATGTTATTACCCAATAACTTCTTCAATTTTCAAAAATTCAACTCAGGAAAATTTTTCAACCCCTCTATTACCTTTCAAATCCTTGTACCAAACAGATCAAGCTACATGCCTTTCATTATAGTGGTTTCATGAGGGATCTGGGTTTATGAAATGAACCAGGTTCGGTTATTTTACCTAAAGAATCATGTGTTAGGTGGTGATTTGGTTCAAAAACAGCCTCTATTGTCATACCCCTCTTTTAATCTTTCTCATCACCTCCTCTATATTGATTTGTAGTTTTACTTATTTTGTAACAGTAGCCTACTACTATAATTATATTCTCGTGATACAGTTTGTTCTTTAGAAATTTGATCTATGATTTAGTTTTGTTTTGCCAATCAATTTATAATAATTACTCTACATATTCCTTCATATATATAAGATGAAATTACCTGACTTTGAAGATTGAGGGAACTACATAAACTTTGGCCAAAAAAGTAAGCTCAATAAATTTATAAGAGGTAGTGGTTTAAACCACTACCTCTTATTGTTAACATAAGAGGTGGTTGTAGTTAATTTTTTATCCTAAATTCAGAGTTTCATTTTAATTTATTACTTATATATTTATAATTATAATTTATTCTTAAATTAAACTGTCTAAATATAATATAATAGTAGTATAATGATATGTGTGTGTGTGTATAATAAGTTTTTCATAAACATACATCATGTAACATATGTTAAAATAAACTTATGATTAAGTAATTTAAATTAATAAACTGATGTAACATATGTTAAAAACTATATAGAGATCAAAGAATTTTAATAAATTTATTTAATTTATTTTATCTCTATATATTAATTATGGCATATGCATGTAACTTAAAGTAACTTATTCAACTTTTTTAATCTCCCAAATTAACCAACACTTGATCTCATTTTAACCATAGAATGAGAAATTACATTGCAACTAAAAGTGCATCAGTTCTTCATGACAGAACAATGTCGATCCATAACAAACCAGAAAAAAGCCAGACGAATGAACTAAACCAAACGCTTCCTTAGAGCTCGACAAGGGAAAGAGATTGACGACGTGACACTAGTAGAAGATCAGTAAAAAGAAATTAAACCACACTGCAATAGTTACTACACGGTTTTAAAATTTTTCTTCTGATTGAAGCGAGGGGTATAATTTTAATGTAAGATGGAGAGAGGAAATAGTGGAGTCCTTGTATGTAACTTGTAACAAGAAATCCAATGTGAAAAATGGATAAAACGGCATCGTGACCCTCTATCAAAATTATTACGAGGGGGAAAACCAAATCACTCTGAAAGAATATCAATTCTGGCGATTTGAGAAATACTATAAAATACGTGTAATAATGAACTAATAAGTAGTACATTTTGTATTAAAACTAACCACCAATAAAAGACAACGAAACAAGTTAAAAAATAACGAGTTTGATGATATCTATAAGAGAGAATAACCCGAATCACTTCAAATCAATATCAACAGAGAATGATATATAACACATGAAATATGTCTTACGTTAATATAAAAAAATCTTTCCTTTATTGTTCAAAATTAAATTTCTACAGTTTAAAGGTATAATTTAAATTTAGTACTAATGTAATGGCTATGTATGTTATCTTTAGATACGTTTGAATGTGTATGATTATTGGTCTTAACAAAAGAAATAATAGAAGAAAGTGAGGAAATATTGAGTTAGCTAGTTGCATGCATCGCATGATCACACTGACAGAAATTAACAAAACATAGACAAAATTGTGTGATGACGGCAGCGGTCACAATAAACTATAATCTTGTTTATATAATAAAACCTGAATCGCAATGTTTTTTATATCATATCACGAAAGGAAAAAAAATACTAGTATTAGTTCAAAAGCATATAGTATTTCTTGTATATACATGTATTGTAATATCGACCTTTACAAAGGAATAAAATATTATATCGTATTATTATTTATATTTGAAGTTGTTACATAGACACCAGCCTAAGAGCAGACTTGAATTATTGACCAAGATGCATGAAACTTGGTCTTCGTCACTTATATCAATACATACAATCCCTCACCATCTCTCATACATGCATGCACACTCTAAATCATAAAAATATACATATAGAGCCTCAAACATACTATATGTATATATGAGCACAAAGGAAGACATTATTAAAAGAAATTACTAATTAATTAATTGCCACTAGAATAACTTTGATGGATGAAGGGATTGGTTTATTATGTGACTCAGAGCCTTCTTGCAGTTCTAGTAATCAACCTCGTATTTTTTGGGCACGGTCACCTTAAGGATACCTCTGTCCATGTAGGCCTTGATTTGGCTTATATTGCCATTCTCTGGTATGCTGAGTCGTATCAAAACCTTCTCTGGGCTCTGCTCTATAAACAGTGGTATCTTTTTGTCATCCATCTTTTTCTTCTCCCCCGTTATGATTATTGCCTTATCTTCTTCTTCCACCTCCACATTCAGAGACTTCATCGATATCCCCTTTATGCCCACCTTGTATATATAGGCATCTGGGATTTCCTCACTCTTTATTCTGCCTGTTTGATCCTCCGATCGTAAATCCGCGTCGTCGTCTTTGCCATCACGTCGTCTTTTGAAAAAATACATGTTTATCTTTGTAGACAAGAAGATACGTTTATGAGTTAATGAGTTTGAGAGCGGGACTGAAAAAGCTAATTAAGGTTATTTAATTTATAGTAGTATGGTTAATGTGGATGAAGATGAGAGTATATCAGAGATATGAAAGAATATATGATATATATATAAGGTTATATATTATGTATTGGGTCACACACACACACATATATATAGAGATATAGATGCACCTCCCTAGCAAATTAACGAACACGATATGGAATGGAATCCAAGCATGGATAAGGCCAAGACAAGTGGAAGGAATTGGTTCCCCTCTTGGTGGAACACATTAATTTATGCATTTATGCCTGGCTTGGTGTATAGTTTTAAACTTTTTATTATTCGATTCGTGATCTTTAATTTGATCAGACTAATTTCTTTTTTTATTTCTCACATTCAATTGTTCAAATCATGTTAAAAAGGAACACGCACGAATAATATTATATTGTTTCAATTTAACGTAACTCATTTATGCATAATAATATATAGATATAACAATATAATATATAACAAAAAATAATCACTTTCAAAAGTTCTGTGGAGACGTGTTGTGAATGGAAAAAAGGGTATGGGCATGAAATATTTGAAATTTTGTAATGAGAACTTAAAACTCAAAATATATGCAAATATTTAGTTAATGGAAGAATAAGGCCAATTTTTTTTCCATCAAAATTAAAATTTCAATGAGAGTGACATTTGTGATGTGTCAATGTTAGGGAATTGGGAAATTACGTAGGAATGATCGATCGATGAAAAATAAAAAAAAAGAAATAGAAAATTAAAGTAGGAATAGCTTTAAAAAAGAGGAAAGAAGAATATAGAAGACTTTAATTAATGGATGTCTCTGATATCTTCAGCATATAAAGGAAGATAATATAAAATTAGCTGCGTGAATATGAAGTCAAATGGAATCTTGTTTCTGGCCAAAAAAAATGGAATCTTGTTATATTGTAATTCATATGATATAGAGTATATACATGAGAGGAGTTAATTGAATTGGTATATATATCGTATATAAAAAGTTGTGACATGATAACTAGGCACCTATTCTTTCTACACTACTTTTACCAGATTCGTCTTTGGGTATATTTCACAGTGCCATTCCTTTCACGAACAACCGTCCACCCCCCAAAATATTTTCCATTTTGGTTTTCTTTTTTTCAAACTGGTGACTTTATTCAAAGGATGCGTATGTAGGTGCATCCATATAAATTATAACAATTGGAATAATAAAGCACATAAGCAAACAAATACATAAAAACCAGACCTTTTACAATGAAAAATCTCCTGAAGATAGAGATAATTGGAGGTGTCGGAAATACAGCAGTTTTGTAAGCCCAACCGAATATAAGAATGTGACGTTATTTAATTACCCCATGATGATATTCCCTGATGTCGAAAGAAATTATAAACCATGTGTAAATAAAATATAGAAAGGAAATTAAAATGACAAAAAAGTGAAGTACAATGCAGGATTTGGGTTAATCCACATCAAAGAGTAAGTCTTATCATATATAGGATGATGGTATTGCGCTCTAAGCTACTATGATACTCCCTTCGTTCCTAAATATAAGACCTAGATAACTTTTTTTTGGAAAGATTAAGGTTGCAAAATAGGTTACTAAATAATGACATATTTGATATCTTTTTAGATTATCCATTAGCTTATAGGTAAAATAAACTAGTTTAAGAGAAAAAAATTAGGTAAATCAATTTATAATTAACTTATTTTTTGCTTTTTTTAGGATTTTTCAAAAAAGTCATCTAGGTCCTATATTTAGGAACGGAGGGAGTATTATAAAAAAATCCCGCTTCATAAACTAATTAAATGTTTGCTCCTACCTCCTCTAGCTATTGTAATTAAGAGCTTTTATATATCGTACTTCTCTATCGATCGGCCATCCACCACTCTAGTATGAACAATAACATTTTTAAATGTAACCGATCAATCTATATGTTAAGCGATTGAAGTTTACTTTCTCTCTTCGATAAACATAATTCAAATTCACTCATGCATATGATCGATCACTATTAAGAACTTAATCATTTCTTATATAACTACGCGTCTATTTTCACATTATCATTTTTAGCAACAGAATTTTATTTATGCATATGATGTTTCTTTAGAGAACATCATTCATTGCCAATATGGAATTAATGGTCGTGTATATATCTGCTACTCCCTCCGGTCCCTAATATAAGAGCCCAAAATTTGAATGGTTTTGGTCCCTAATGTAAGAGCTCACCCCACATTCTCTCCTCATTTAATGCATTTTTTCCTACTTTTTTTATATTTATTAATGCTTATGTATTTCTCTCTCTTAAAAGTACCATAATAAATATGAGCAATTTTGGAAAATAAGCATTAACTCCAGACATCCAACTAACATTCACATGTTTTCTTAAGAAGCATTTTTTTGGCGGCTAGCTCTTACATTAGGGACTGGAGGGAGTACTTCTTAAATGGTCCTCAGTCTCACTCCTCACCAAACTTCACTGCTATTTAATTTGAAGTTGAGTTTGGGCCGTCTGCACATATTTCAGTTTGAGGTGAGAGGCCCAATTCACATGGAAATATTGTTTTAAAAATAAGTCCATCTTAGAGCTTGTGCTGATTCACTGGGAAGTTTGACTCTTTTAGATGCTTACCATGCAATACAACGTTTATTTGCTAACTAAACGCAAATCCTCGTGCATTGTATTTGTTCATCTGTAATCAACTAATCATTTAGTTCAATCTTATATGAATTCTGAATAAAGTATATATACTTCTCCTTACCATTTGAAAAAAATTATAAATAATTATAGAGAGAATATTAATAAGAAACCTAAATGAATGATTTAACAAAATTCAACATTATATTACATCTCAATATATAGTGCCAAGTATGGATTAGTATAACTTGAACCAAAATGGAAGCATGGTATTCGATATTGTATCAGTCAACTATAAGATATAATTATAAAATTATAATTTTAATTCAAATTTATTTTTAGTTCTAGATTTAAACTTCACAAGTATAATTGCTCCTAAAAAACTTTCATGGTGGAGATGTTCTTCTAGGAAAACTTACAGCAGTTGTTTGATGATATCTATAAGATTTCAAGGTATATTTGCTAACAAACCATAATTACAAACTTGGTTTTTCATTAACCTCGTCACTATAACATCAAGTGATTTGAAGTATATATTATTTAGTAAAAACGAGTGATGATTAAGAATTAGATCAGATTGTTATATCTCTTTGTTTATTTCCTACATCTATCCAGCTCTGTTTATAAATTTTACTCTCACTTTCATTTTGATGATTGAAAGCCTCATTAGATTTCTCCTAAATTCAACTTTGAGTTCCGAAAAAATATATATTTGTTGAGAGGGATCATGAACTCCAAAATTAGAATAGTCAATTACTAGTAGATCTTATTATAAAATCTGGCTACAAATTAATAATGTCGAATACACCCGGTAATAACATAAAAAAAAGTATCATTTTATTCTTTCGTCTTATCTTTCATCTCTACTCTATAGCAATTGTTATGCCTCAGCTCCTTCCTTAAAAAAACAAATCAAAAGGAGAGGAGGGGGGGGGGGGTTGCTTTTTGTATGAGAATCGCATCTAAATTAAAATTGGTTACGTAATGTTTATAATTTTAATCACAATGCATAGTTTGTAAACATTACTATAAAAATTGGTTTTTAATAATTATCCTTTTTTTTTTGGAACAATAAACTGTATTCCATTAACTGAGGAAGCTAGTTACATTGTACAAAGTAGTCCCATTGCATCAGCATTAAGACTGTATACCAAAAGAATTAGTATCTAAAATTCTACTGTGCTATCTAAGGCCAAACTGAGGATCATATGTCCTCTATCAACCAACAATAATTATCCTTCACTAACATATAATTACTTGAAAATTTCTATTTAGGTCAAACTTAAAATATACTACGTACGTCAAAAAATTATCAAGTAGAAAATTAAACTTTGCTGGGTTTGAATGTAATATCTCCATCTGTCCAAAAAAAATGTAATGTCTCAATGGCTTTTATATATGTGGGTTTGCATTGTTTTACTATCACTCGTGATTCCTGCCTTCTCATGATAAAGAGAAGGAAGCTTCCTCTATTTTTCCCCTTATGTTAGAAACATATTCTTTCATAATAGACTATCTTATTTTAAAAAATTCCAGGCATTAAACGTTAGCATGTCTTCTAAGGGATATTCATATTTTGAGATACGTCCCATTGCCCCTCTACTAGATCTGACCCGTGGGTTGAAAAAAGCCTAGTTTTAATGGTATTTAACGGTTGGTCATGTTGTAATGATTCATATAAGAGTTAAAAAAACATTAAAAAGTTTTTTTTTTTATCATTTGCGTTTTGGATGGTAGTCATGATGAGGCACGATCCTTTACAGAGTACATATAATGGGTGTTTTTGGTTCAGGTTATGGAAAAGTAGCTTATTTTTAAGATGACTTATTTTTAAGTCAGTTGGAAAATAAGCTCTAAGTTGGCTTATTTTTATGTTTGGATGAACTTTGAAAAAAGTGGCTTATTTTCCCATTTGACTTATAAACATGTTTGGATGACTTTTTGTTTAAAAGGGCTTATTTTTAAGCTAGCTTATTTTTATGTCACATAGAAAAATAAGCTGACTTATTTCCAGAAATAAGCTACCTTGTGTAACTTATAAAATAAGCTGGCTTATTTTCAAAATAAGCTGGCTTATTTAAAATAAGTTGGGTGAAAAATAAGCCCAACCAAACATAAAAAAAGCCACTCACTCAAAATAAGCTGGCTTATTCAAAATAAGCCAGCTTATTTTGAAAAATAAGCTCCAACCAAATCCACTCATGTGTGTGAGTAGTGGCTTAGCTTGATGATGTTATATTTAAATACAGGCGCTTGATTTAGCTGCTTCTTCGGGTTCTGCAAAAGCTATGCTTTATCTTTAAGGTAGAGCTTACATAGTTTAATGCCACGCACAAAAAAAAGATATATTATATAGCCCCTTTATTTCAATACAATTACTTTTTTTTTAAAAAAATAGGTATTCCATATTATATAAATTTTTCTTTTAAGTATCGTAACATAGAAGGATAACATGTTTTCACACACGAGTTATGTATTTTTTTTCATTTGTATGCTATAATTTTAAAAGATAAATATAATACCATATGATGAGGGTAGGGGAGGAGGAGTAAAATAACAATTAGACCTGCTACAATGTAACTTCTCTTAAATCAATTAACCTTGTATTTTTTATACTCACCCAAAAGATGGGTAGAAAGTATTATGTAGGGGTGCACAAATTACGGACATGACCAGACCAACTATATGCTCTAGTCCTGTCCTAAATAATTGTCGAGCTGGAATTTTTGGCTCGAGACCCAGTCATGTTCTGTTTGACTCGACAACAAGATCGGGCCGAATATGACCAACGAGCCACATGACGGACCATGTTGGTCTCAAAGTTTTTTTTGTACAATAAAATAAAAAACTTCCATTTTTCAACCATTAAATAAGTTGATGTATTATGTGGGAAAAATAAAAAATTGTAATAAACTATTTTTAAACTAAATAACTAATTGGTTAATTATGAAATAGTTTGATAATTGTGTTAATTAATCAAAATTTTTTGACTAAAAATAATAAAATAACTGGGCCGGGATGTCCTGTTGGTTATGGAGCATATGCCCTGATTTTGTCCTATCCGATAGTCGGGTCAGTCACGTTCTAATTGGGTTAGTCCCGGGCCGCATTGTGACGGACCATTTTTAGCATAGGACCGGATCGGTCATGACGGGCTAATCGGGCCGCCGGGCTTTTGTGCAGCCCTAGTATTATGTATATGTTGATTTATATTTTTTGGAAAATCAAATCAAATAATCCAGATGTGACTTAACTGGTGGAGATATGCTTAACTGATCATCATATTTATCTTTCTTATGAGTATGAAAGGCTGTTTCAACCAAGGACCTTGTAGCCCAGTGGTATGATATCTCCCCTTTAGGTGGGAGGTTGTGTGTTCGATCCCGCTTATAACCTCAAGCCGTTAGTGCTTGCCCATTTGAATAAATAAAATGAAAGGTTGTTTCATATAGATAGTACTATTTATTAATTTAATTTTAAAAAATAACTAGAGGAATAGAATAGTAGAGGAAGGAGACAAAATTTAATGCAAATGGCGACTTGGCGCGCACACCACACTTCCTCTAGCTCTAAGCGACAGTCTCACGCCATTGCCGCTAAAAAATAAAAATGCGTGACTTTTTTCCAACGCATTTGTCCCTTTTGTCACTTCCTCTCTTACCAACCACACCCCTTCATTTTACAATAAAATTCATCAAATTTTCAGTGCCAAAAATTCTATCCAATTTATAATTTCACTGTTAGTACTCACTCCACAGTCCATTTGTTATTTTTTATTTTGAATTTCAACCAAATGTACTTGTTACGACATGTTTCAACTCAATGAAGGGGACCCATTAAGCCCAAAAGGAGGACAAGTCCGGAGAATCCCATTGCATTAGAAAGTCGACAAAGGCATTATTGTTGGTCAAAGATATTTTGTAACCGCCAAATTAATTTCTTGTAACCTTCATCTTTATGAGAATCAAAACGGAGATATTCATAAAGAAGGGATTTAATTGTTTCAACGGGAAAGAAATTTATAGTCTATATATAGAAACTCAATCCATGTAATTGGGATCATCCAATATCCTCTGAATCATACCTTTTTCTATTTCTTGCTCTCGCTAGTCGACTAAGTCTAGGCGACAAGCCTTTTGTATTACTCTTGTGGTTATTTCACCAATTCCAAATAAAGAAATTCTTCTTTCCTTTGTTATCGCATATTTGTGTATCAACATTTGGCGCCGACCGTGGGGACGATAGTCTTTTCATACAAGCTACCGTCTTTTTTGGCAATTTACTTACAATGGAACAACCCAGTCATGGCGATCAATTCTCTCAAATTCTAGCAAAGTTGACTGAGCAATCTGAAAGGATGTCACGGCAGGAGCAATTTGTCACACAGCAGAGCGAGGCCATTGCCATCCAAACTGAAACTTTGGAACGATTGCAGAAGGAAAATCAAGAGTTACACCAAAAAATAAATGCCATCGCTGATAAGCATCCTGAGAATGAAGAAGAACACGAGGATGATATTCCTCAAACTTCTGAAGGTGGAGGTAAGAAAGATACTGAGCATAACAATTCTGGTCATGATGCAGGATCTGAAGAAGAAGAATCCACAAAAGCATCCACTTATACGGGTGACACCCGTGCCACTGAAACGGAGTTTTTAAAGAAGAAAGTACAAACTCTCGAAAGAACGGTGTTGCAAATTCCAGGAATCAGAAAACCATTTGAGTCTGCCAGATTGGGAAATTATTCAGATAGCCCATTTGTCGATCAAATTGCTTTAATTGATTTACCTGAACGTTTTGTGTTTCCTGTTTTGCCAAAATATAGTGGAAAAACAGATCCTGATGAACATATGGCACAGTATAGACAAATTATGATGGCTACTGTCATACCCGCCGAAAAACGTCAAGCTGCGATGTGTCGGGGTTTTGGCATTAGCCTAATAGGTCCAGCACTATCATGGTGGACAAATCTCATGCCAGGTAGTATTAATTCATTTAATCAACTAACTGAAATGTTTGTGCAGCAATTTGCTAGTAGTCGTAATTTGGTCAAAACATCTGATGATTTGTATCGAATTTTACAAAGACCTAATGAAACTACTAGGGAAATATTAACCAGGTTTACTCAAGAAATGGTAAGTATTCCAAATTGTGATGAATTCATAGCTGTACAAGCTTTTCGTAGATGTTTGCTTCCAGGTTCGCAGCTTTATAAAGAGCTCACTATGCATCAAGTTAAGACTTGGGTGGAGGTACAAGCTTATGCTTGGGCTCAGATAAGATGGGAGGAAGACGATGCAAAATTTAGATTAGAGTTAGCTGAGCGACAGAAAAATACACAGCAAGGCAGTTACGTTGATAGGCGATCTCAGCAATCTCGAGGTAAGAATTAGAGATCTGAACCTTATTCCACAGGTAATCGAGGAGGATCGCATGGAGATGATTCCAAAAAACCACTCGTACCCAAATTAAGTGAGCATAATTTTTCAGTAAGCCCGGCAGAATTAGTGAACACATTGCAGAAGCTAGGCGATTCTGTTAGGTGGCCCAACAAGCTTAAACGTGAGCCAGAAAAGCGTAATCCAGATAAATGGTGTCATTTTCATGACGACCATGGACATAGAACGGAAGATTGTATTCAACTGAGAAAGGAAGTGGTGGAATTGATGAAGAAAGGTATGTTGAAAGATATTATAAAAAGCAATAAAAATACATCTCATGCAGGGGGTGCACAACAAAAGCCGGTCCATTCATCGACTACACCACAAAATGCTCGTACCATTCATATGATAATAGGTGGGTCCGAGGTAAGTGGAAGTACATATTCAGCAGCAAAAAGACATGTCCGCTCTTTGTTTAATTATGATTCATCGACTAGATATCTAGACGACGTTATGTCAACTAGTAATATTAATGAACAAATAACTTTTAAGAGTAGTGAAATTCAGATGTTTTCTTATCATGACGATGCTTTGGTGATAACTTTAATGATAGCTAATTGCAATGTCAAACGAGTTTTAATCGATGCAGGTAGTTCTGTCAATATAATTTATTTACAAACAGTTAAAGAATTAAATTTAGAATCTCAAATTGTACAAGCACCTACAATTTTGGTCTTTGGAAATGGAGCGCCAGATAGAACGGTAGGGGAAATTTCTTTAGTTACCCAGGCGGTAGGTGTCAATCAACTAATCAAATTTCAGGTAATGGATTGCCCTTCAGCATATAATGTGTTGTTAGGTCGACCATGGATTCATCAAATGAGGTCTGTACCATCTACTTTGCATCAATCTATCAAATTTCATACTCCTTGGGGGGTAAGGGAAATTAAAGGAGAACAAAGAATTGCAAGAGAATGCTATCAAACTGCCTTAAAAGGAATTTCAAAAAGTCTTGAGCCCGTATAGCAACTACAAAATCTGTCTCCAACGGATAAGGGGGGTTTAGGTGACGAATTAGAGAAAATTTCTTTAATTCCTGAAAAACCTGAGAGGACTTTATCCATTGGAGCAGATTTAGGTAAAGAAATTAGGGAAGAATTAATTGCATTTTTGTCTAACAATTTGGATTGTTTTGCTTGGTCTCATGAGGATATGACAGGAATTAGCTCAGAGGTAATAGTTCATCAGCTGAATGTGGATTCATCGTTTAAACCAATTAGGCAAAAAAGAAGGAAATTCGCACCTGAAAGAAATAAGATTATAAATGATGAAGTTGACAAGTTGTTGAAAATTGGTTCAGTAAGGGAGGTACAGTATCCAGATTGGTTGGCTAATGTGGTAGTAGTACCTAAAAAGAATGGCAAGCATAGAGTATGTATTGATTTTACAGATTTAAACAAAGCATGTCCAAAAGATTCTTTTCCATTGCCTCATATAGATACATTAGTCAATGCTACTTCAGGTCATGAATTGTTAAGTTTTATGGATGCCTTTTCTGGGTATAATCAAATTCTAATGCATAGTGATGATCAAGAGAAAACGTCTTTCATAACAGAGAGAGGAACGTATTGTTATAAAGTCATGCCATTTGGTTTGAAAAATGCAGGAGCAACTTATCAACGGTTAGTGAATAAAATGTTTTACCAGCATCTAGGAAAAACTATGGAAGTTTATATAGACGACATGTTAGTTAAGTCTTTGAAATCAGGAGATCATGTTAGTCATTTGAAACAAGCTTTTGATTTGCTAAGAGAATATAATATGAAATTGAATCCTGAAAAATGTTCTTTTGGGGTAAAATCAGGAAAGTTTTTAGGGTATCTTGTTTCGAAAAGAGGGATTGAAGCTAATCCAGCACAAATTAAAGCAATAATGGAAATTCCTTCTCCACAGAGTGTTAAGGATGTTCAGAAACTAACAGGGCGTTTAGCTGCTTTGACTCGTTTTATTTTCAGGTCATCTGAGAAATGTCATCCGTTTTTTGAAGCTTTGAGAAAGTGCAAAGATTTCCAATGGACTGACAAGGCGGAAGAAGCCTTGCAGGATTTAAAAACTTACTTGAGTAGTCCACCTTTGTTGATGAAACCTGAAACAGGTGAAGTGTTGTATTTATACTTAGCTGTGGCAGAAAATGCAGTGAGTGCGGTGTTAATAAAAGAGATTGGAAGGAAACAAAGTCCAGTTTACTACGTGAGTAAGGCGTTGCTTGACACGGAGACCAGGTATTCTTTAATGGAAAAATTAGCTTTAGCTTTGATATCATCTTCGAAGAAATTGAGGCCATATTTTCAATGTCATCCCATAGTAGTAGTAACTAATTATCCTTTAAGGAATGTTTTGCATAAACCTGATTTATCTGGTCGACTAGTAAAATGGGCAATAGAGCTTAGTGAATTCGATATTTCTTATATGCCTAGAACGACAATTAAATCTCAAGCGTTAGCTGATTTTTTAGCTGAGTTTAGCCCTAATTTGCAGCAAGAAGTAAATAAAAGTATGTTAGGCAATAGTCGACATAGTACTAAACAAGCTCCATGGGAGCTGCATGTCGATGGTTCAACCCATTCTAAAGGAACAGGGGTAGGAATCGTTTTGCAAAATATACATGGAGACAAGTTAGAGCAAGCTATAAAATGTGGATTTAAAGCAACTAATAATGAGGTAGAATATGAGGCTTTGATTGCCGGTTTAAAATTAGCTCTAAGTTTAGGAATAGCATCCTTGATAGTCTGTAGTGATTCACAACTAGTTTCAAAGCAAGTAGGAAAAAGTTATCAAACAAAGGATGATAGAATGAAAAGGTATTTAAGTATCGTAGAAAGTCTAGTAGACAAATTCGAGAATTTTGAAATAAAGCAGATTAGTCGAGAAGACAATCAACAAGCTGATGCTTTAGCAAACTTAGGTTCAACTTTAGATGTCAATCAAGATAAATATATTCCCTTATATTTCTTGACAACTTCAGCATTAGAAAGTTCTGATAAATTAATAAATAGCAATAATTTGACGTGGGACTGGAGAACACCTTTGGTTGCCTACTTAAAAGATGGACAATTACCAAGTGATAGGAACGAAGCGCATAGAATAATTATCAGGGCGGCTAGATTTACCATACTAGGGGAAGAGTTATATAAAAGATCATATGCAGGAGGTCCTTTATTAAAATGTGTATCCCCCTCAGAGTCAAATTATGTACTTAGGGAAATCCATGAAGGAGACTGTGGGGATCATAGTGGTAGTAGAAGCCTTATAAGGAAAGTGCGTCTAGCTGGCTATTTTTGGCCCACATTGCAAAGTGACGCGATAGCATTGGTAAAGAAATGTGATAGTTGTCAGAGGTATTCTAATATAGATAAGTTGCCACCTGAAAAATTACACACCATTGCGCCAATATGGTCGTTCATGAGATGGGGGATGGATATAGTTGGTAAGTTACCAGCAGCTCCTGGGAATGTTGTGTTTTTGCTAGTAGTCACCGATTACTTCACTAAATGGATAGAAGCGGCTGCATTTGCTCAAATTAAAGAAGTAGAGGTAATTAATTTTGTGTGGAAAAACATAATTTGTAGGTTTGGTTTACCAAAGGATATAATATGTGATAATGGGTCGCAATTTATTGGGAAAGGTTTTAGGAAGTTTTGTCAAAAATGGCATATTCACTTGAAGTTTTCAACACCAAGAAATCCTCAGTCTAATGGACAAGTTGAATCAAGTAATAAAACCATAGTTAATTCGTTGAAGAAAAGGTTAGATAAGGCTAAAGGCCGATGGGCCGAAGAATTGCCAGCTGTTTTATGGGCTTATAGAACGACGTCAAGGACGTCGACTGGCGAAACACCATTTTCATTGGTGTATGGGACGGAGGCGATGATCCCTGTAGAGGCAGGGGTGCCTTCATTAAGGTATAAGTGGTCGTGAGAAGAAACTAATAATGAAGGATTACAATTAAATTTAGATTTATTAGAAGAAAGAAGAGAACAAACATTGATTAGGATAGCAGCTTATTAAAATAGAGCGACTAAGTTTTGGAATAAACATATTCGAGAAAGGCAGTTTAAAGTAGGTGATTGGGTTCTTAGGAAGGTGTTTCAGAATACTGAAGAAAGTAGAGATGGTAAGTTGAGTCAAACATTTGAAGGTCCTTATAAGGTGGTTGAAGTTACAGGACCTGGAGCATATAGACTAGTCGATAAAAATGGTAAAGAACTCTTAAGAAGTTGGAATGCCATACATTTGAAGAGATATTATTTTTAATTATGAATTTGATATTGATGTTGAATGCAGATTTTTTGATATTAACAAAGTCGTCAAGAACTTTGGAAAATGATAAATAATGTGCTAGTAGGATCATGGTATCATGGCGTTAATCTACAGCACTCGAAATTCTGATCCATAGTCAAAACGAAAAAGTTTGTTCGTGATTATTGCAGGTTGCGAAAAGGTTATCCCAGGGGATAGGTGACAAAAGAACTCAAAATCAAGCTAAATGACTAAGTCGTCAGAAATAGCTTAAGTCGACACAATTCAAGTAATATAGTCGACCATGCTTACTCAAAGTAGGATAGTCTACCAAGCATCCGAACTAGTCGATTAATCCAAAAGAGGGTAATGTTTTTTCCCAAACGAGAGTTGGCAACCAAGCATCTAAGTATGCTAGTCGTTTAACTCAAAAGCGGGTAAGGTAACTTGTTATGCGAAGATTCATGACAGTTATGAAATTGCAAATGCAAATAAAATTTAACATTCATAAACATGTTTTGTGATAATATCCAGGAAAAAAAAATCCAAGGAAAGAAAGCAAAAAACAGAGGTAGCGGAAATTTAAAGTAAGTTCTAGCTAAAATGCAGACTAAGCAGCTGGAGCGTCGCTATTGCCTCCTCCATCTTGGGCAGGGGGACTGCGAGGTTCATTTTCTGGAGAAGAGACAGGAGGATCTGGGAATGTTGCATAGTACTCATTAATCACGGCCTCAGGGTCCCAGTTAACATGCTTACCCTCCTTATACTCCAGCATTAACTCCATTTGGGTTCTCATTTCAACCTAAGCAATAGCATCCTCCAGGTATTTCTTTCTGTCCTTAAGAGCTTTGTTCTCCACTAGCAGCTGCATAATTTCTTGCCCCTTATTGGAAACCTCATTACCCAAGTTGGTATTGATCTCCTTAAGCTCAGTGACATTTTGCCTCCCCTCTTCAACGCCTCTTCTAAGGTTATTGATTAGTTCAGTCTTTTGGATCGAGGCCGCCTTCTCTTTGGCCAGGGATTGCTTTCCCTTGTCGACAAGAGCTTGTAGAGTTTCTAACTCCTTCTCCAGAGTGACAATCCTTTCATTCTTGTCTGCTTCTAACTGAGTAAAACGATCCTGGGTGACTAGAGTTTTCATTTGCTCTCTGTGCAGGGACATGAATTCAAGAGCCTGAAAAAGGCAGCAAGATTACATAAGTAATAAAATAGTAGTTATAACATAAAGTACTTTGAGTTTATATTAATTACCAGAAAGAGGTTCCTCATGGTATTGTCAATATTCTCTGACACTTCTAAAGATTGAAATGTCGCCTTGTCAGTAGGAGTTGGCAGCCTTTGCAGGATTTCTAAGGTGATCGCCCAAGGTTTTCTATGAAATGCGGAAGCTTCAGCAGGGAGGGACAAATCAATACCCTTCATTTCTTTAGCAGAAATTAAATCCTGAGAGGCACTATTCAAACTCCAATCTTTGTCAGACGATGCCTTGAACTTCTTAGGCGACGGAGGAGCAGAGTTAGTCGATGGTTCTTGAATGGTGATTCCAGGAAGGACCGCCCCCCTAGGCCTTTTGCTTCTGGTAGCAGGGGGATCAGTTACAGCAACAACTGTTTCCTTACCCTTCACTTGGGCTGGATTGGGATTTTCAGTTTGAGGATGAGGCGGAGGAATAATGACAGCAGGAGTGGTAGTAGCAGCATTCATGGAATGTTTCTTCTTGCTCCTGATTTCAGAAGCTGCAGCATTCTTTGCTTCAGCCCTAAACTGAGCTCGTTCAGCAGCAGTTAACTTGGGAGGCATTTTTCCTGCGAGGAGTATGGTAAAACTTGTCATTACTTTTGTACAAGTATTATTTTCAAGATTTTGAAATAGGTTAAAATTTACCTGAGATAATGAATGAAAAACGCCTAGAGTCTTTGGGAAGGGCGGGGATTTTCTTAATCTTGTCGGTAGAGGTCTTTTCAATGGGATGGGAGTAGTTCAGCTGTTTGTCACCTATAAACAAAAATGGAGTAAGAAAAGTATCAAAGGGTAGATTACAATTAGGAAATAAGGTTAGTCGTCTTACTTAGACGACGCCATTCCTTTCTGAGTTTGACACCAGGAGGCTCTAAGCTAGCAATTGGAATAATTAAAAACCTCCCATCCCACTGCCGATCGTTAGGGCCCTTGTCGGAGGTCCATGTTTCTAGCCCTTTGCGATTACGGATTAAAGTATAAACACCTACCCTAACTTCTCCTGAAGGAGCCTTAACTTCGCTAATAGAATAAGAGGTCAAAACATCTAGGAGATCAAGGGGAAAACCTAAATAACGCCCTAGGATGTCGGCTACTAGAGCTACCCTCCAAACATGTGGCATAAGTTGGGAAGGGGATAGATCAAAGTGCTTACAAAGTTGTTCAATAATAAGGGGCACAGGAAAACAACTAGCGTAGCGAAAAGCCTCTACACTCAAAGCAATAGTGTGTTTAGAAAATGAATCAAGTCTTTCATCATTTTTGGGAACCCTAAAAGGGACCAAGGGGTTGAAAAAGTACAAACTTTTGTCTTCTAACTTCTTAGATTCAATCGCCTTCAACTTAACAGGTTTCAAATCAGTTACTAAAGAGGATCTTTTAGTTCCAGTGTTAACTATTTCCTCAGGCATTACCCTAACTAATGACCTAAGGGGTGGCGATCTAGAGCTCGTACCCTCAGAAGGTACATTTTGATTACTAATGTTTTTTGGAGTTTCACTCGACCCAGAGTCAGACAGGTTGGGAGAATCATCACTTGGATAACTCACATGCGAGGGGTTAGAATCAGAACCAGACATGTTCTAGATAAAAGATAGAAGAAGATGATACCTGGAGAAGAAATATGGAGAGCACTCGAGAGGAGAACGACCTAGGGCGATAGAAGATGAGGCAAGAAGTTAAGAAAAAGAAACTTGAATGTAAAGAGAAAGAGCGCCAGAATTGCGAAAATAGCGCCAATTACAGGAGAAATGCTTCCAAGCCGTCGGACGTAGGCAAGTGAAGCGACAGATTGATCTCAGCCGTTAGATATTCCAACCGCTACTTCCCAATGACCATTTGCAACGTCATCGAGAAGTGGGGGACTTAATGTTACGACATGTTTCAACTCAATGAAGGGGGCCCATTAAGCCCAAAAGGAGGACAAGTCCGGAGAAGCCCATTGCATTAGAAAGTCGACAAAGGCATTATTGTTGGTCAAAGATATTTTGTAACCGCCAAATTAATTTCTTGTAACCTTCATCTTTATGAGAATCAAAACGGAGATATTCATAAAGAAGAGATTTAATTGTTTCAACGGGAAAGAAATTTATAGTCTATATATAGAAACTCAATCCATGTAATTGGGATCATCCAATATCCTCTGAATCATACCTTTTTCTATTTCTTGCTCTCGCTAGTCGACTAAGTCTAGGCGACAAGCCTTTTGTATTACTCTTGTGGTTATTTCACCAATTCCAAATAAAGAAATTCTTCTTTCCTTTGTTATCGCATATTTGTGTATCAACAGTACTGTTTCAACACATGTTTTGAGTAAAATTTATTTGAATTTTAGGTATTTCATTATACTCGTACTCCTGTCTCTAATATGATTTTCTATTTTAGAAGATTTTCTTGTAATTAATATAAGTTTGTTGGGGATTTATTTTGAATTTTTTTTAATTTTCTTTATTTGATTTATGTGCAAAAGTTAACAATGGTGGAGATTGTGAGATTGATTTATTAAAACAAATGAGAAAAGGTTCATAACGTTGAACTAGAAAAATCGATGCTTAATACTTCATGAACAGTTATATATAATTTCCAGTAATTTTTGGGGGTAAAATATATAATTTCCATTAACCAAGGTTCGAACTGGGAATTGCCCATGAACAGTCGCTAAAATTCAATCAATTATTGAACTTTTTTTATGTATGATTGTCAATTGGTATATTTTCTAGACCATATTATAATTCATGGTTATCTTTACAAGAGTTTGAACTCCAGGCATCAAGCGTTCTAGTATGGTCTTACATTGCTAAGCCAACTATAAAAATACGAGCATTAACATTAGTGCATTTTCACCTCCAAATCTAATTTCAATTTAATTCACATGGATGCAATAAAAATTTGGAATTATCTTTTAGTTAACTCATTTAAACCTTGTTATGACTTATGACGGGATTGACAGAAAATCCCTTAAATTATGAGTACGATCTCCAATAACGTGAGGCGCATAATTAATCTTTTCCTTATAAATTGTGTCATATTAATATATTATTAGCAGTGATAGTAGTAATTAAGAAGTCAGCAACGGATGATTAAGCATTTTGCAACCCCTCATGAAACCTCGGGAAATCTGGCGCGAAACCAACTATTCCCTCTGGTATAAGAGTTAACCGCAAAAAAAAAAAAACGCTTCTTAAGAAAACATATGAATGTTAGTTGTGTGTCTGGAGTTAATGCTTCTTTTCCAACATTGCCCATATTTATTGTGATACTTTTAAGAGAGAAATACATAAACATTAACAAATATGAAAGAGAGTTAGGGGTAAAGTTGGAAAAAACGTATTAAATGAGGAGAGAATGTGAGATGAACTCTTATATTAAGGGACAAAAAACATTCAAATTTTGGCTCTTATATTAGGGACTGGAGGGAGTATAACCGCTAACATGATTGCGTTTTTCACCTTGGAAACATAATTCATAGTTATTTTGGGGTTGATTTTTTTTTTGGATCAGAATTTTTGTGGTTGATTGAAATAAACTTTCTTAGGACGACGATATTAAACGAGATTCCCCTAAATAATCATGAGGATCATCTCCAATAAATAACTGACGCGAATAATTAATCCTTTTTCTTCAGTAAAAAAATAATCCTTTTCTTTTAAATTAAGCATAGTAATAGTAGTAGTAATTATAATAAAGAAGTAACGTATAATGAAGCCCATAAATGGATAATTACTCCACTCACAGAGACACGAAGAAAACCGCTCAGCAGAAAACAAATAATCATAACAATGATAGCGGCACACACCATGCCCCCACGTGAAATGTTCTCTCACACACAACACATATAGGACACACAGTCAACTAAAGAGATTAGTGAGTGTACCTCGTCACGTAAGTCACCTAAATAAGTCACCTAAATAAAAGTGATTTGAGTTTTACATATCATGCTTTAACATGGCCGATCGCTCAAACCAATGATTAGACCGACGATCAAACAGATAAGTAGAGGTGTTCAACTATGCTCAGACCCTTCCTATGAAAAAAGTATGCACATACTTGTTAACTCTTCCTATACCTACCCACATTTTCCTCATTTGGCCCTCCCATATTTTTACACGGGTACGGGTACAGACACAGACATGTTTATACCTGATTAAATGAATGTTTATTATTTTTACATTTTTTATATACTCCCTCTGTTCCTAAATATAAGATCACTTTGGGGATGTGGATAAGTTCCTAAATATAAGATCACTTTCTATTTTATCTCAAGTTTTGCCTAAATTACTCTTATACTATTTTTCCTTTTACATGTACACAATGTAGTCAAATTTCAATGTACAAAAACATTCTCTTCAAAGATCTCATTGAGATGAAAATCGCCATCCATGGCTGAACACTTAGCTTCTGTTTTTAAGCACAGAGAACTGAATATTATTGCGATAATTTAACAAATCATATGACTGGGAATGTCTATATTCAGTTTATACTCCCGATATTGGCCGTACGGAAACTTCCAAGAGGTGATAAACATCGGAGAGATCATCCTAGAATGGTCAGTTTTCTCGATGCTATCCAAATATAATTTCAGTGATCAATTACAGAGATCTCAGGGGAAAGAGACCATCGCAAGAAGAAGAAGGAGGGGAGAAATCGAAGTGTAGGGATGAGAAATAAGAGAAGCAAATTTTGGGAAAACACAATTGAGTGAGGGGTATTTTGGGAACATCATGTAGCTTTAATGTCTTCCTTAATCTCTTCAAATTAGCTAAAGTAATCCTAGGAACAGAGGGAGTATTAATCTTATTTTATTCATTTCCTCCTAGCCCATAATTTTATTTTGTTGGTATTATTGAGTTAGAATAAAATGAAAATTAAAGTTAAATACCTGTACTATTCTTTATAGGGATTTTTATTGTATTTTTGTTATTTTGTTCTGCATTTTATCTTACATGAGCCGCCCATTTAACTTTGTTTTTTGCCCGTTTATTAGATGTCCACTTATAGCCTGTCCCTTTGTGGCCTGGGTATGGGCATGCCCGTACCTGTTTATGTTACACGGGTACCAGCATGCCCATGGGCAGCCAATAGCCGGCTAGCCGCCGCCTATTGATAAGAGTTGATTCGAAATATGGAGTGATTGATACTTAGACTGCTTGGACCGACCAGCCCGGTGTAATCCGTCGACCCATGCGTTACATTAGAATTGATGAGAGATTATTAGTACAGAGCTTATATAGTTGCTCGCTGACGCTGACATCAATTAATTCCCCCTGGGCCCCACCTCGGGATTCGTGACAGCTATGCTATGCAACCCTTCCCTCCATTTGTGGGCCCCACCCCTGCTTTTAACTACCTCGTTCCCCATTTCAAACAAACTTCACACCCTTTTTTTTGTTCATTTCTCCACTGTAGTACACTAGTACTCTCCTCCTTTTCTTTCACATATCTATCTCTCTCTCTCTCTCTCTCTCTCTCTCAAGCTCATGTTCATCAATCATCATCAGCCTTCCCTCCTTTGCCTCTTCCTCTGCAATTTCAATCTCTATAATTTGTTGGTTGAATAAATCAATCAATTAAGTATTAAGTAGTAATTAGTAGTATAATTAGTTGAATTAGTAGGCTTGCCTCAACTCCATTATTTTCATCCTCCTCTTCCTTCTATTCTTTACTTCCCTTCTAATCCACTACTTCTTTTTCTTCTCTCATTTCAACTACACCTATATATACCTATACCAATCAATACCTTACCTTCTTCTTCTTCTTCCTTTTCATTTCTCTCTCCTTCCATCGCCTCTATTTCTCTTCCGGTCAGTCCTCTCTCTCTCTCTCTCTCTCTCTCTCTCTTCCTTTTCTTTGCAGCTGAATAATTTAGCTATCTTTTTCTTCTATTTTAATTTCAGGAATTCGTCGTTTTACTGTTTTAATAGTAATTCACGCTTCTCTCTCTCTCTCTCTCTCTCCCTCTCTTCATTCCTGTACTCTTCTTTATTTGCAGCTCAATAATTTAGCTATTGCCTTCTTTCTTTCTTGCATTATTATTATTATCTTTTTTATTGCTAATTTCGCCGTTACTGCTGTTTAATAATGCGTAATAATTGTTTTCCGTTATTCCTAATTCATTCATGCTTATCATTTTTTTGGAAACTCCATGCTGAGGTGCTATATCCATCATTTTGTCCCTTCTTTCATCATTACGTCAACATCATATCTTACTCCATTATATAATATATATGTGTGTGTGTGTGTATATATGTAGATGTGTATATGTATATGTATGGATGTGCTTTTCATGTAATTCAATTTATTTACTGCATTGTGCAATTTTGTTCTGCGAAATGTCATGATCACTTTTAATTCTTCAATTTAATATGTTTGGTAGCCTCCATTCCATGTTTTTCACACACACACTCTTGTCTTTGTCACTTTATTTATTATGCTATTTATGAATTTCGGTAGCTCTGGTAAATTCTTGAATTCACAAATATGGAAATCAATTTGTTCTGGTAGGTTCTTTTTTGTGCCTTTGCCTATTTTGTAGAATTTTTTTTTGAGATATTAATTTCATTATATAATAAGATTAGTGTATAAACTAGACAAGAACTTACTACGTGGGGTAGGTTGATAATATAGCATGAGGAGCTTTTGGTAATTTATAGCCATTCATTCTGCAATTTTTGCCTATTGTGTTTATTTATTTTTGCCGATTGTTTCTTCCTGTTTTATGGGAGTTATTGAAATGAGAAAATTTTCAGATGCATGATTGCAAGATGAGCTACAAACTCATTGGAAGCTTGAGGTTGCTTGGGTGTGATATTCTGAAGTAAAGCTTGGGCATATTATTGTGCCATGACATTTATGTGTATTGAACCCAGCTGAATTGGACATGGCGTCATCCCATTTGGCGCAAAATAAGATGAGGTCCAAAGAGCATTATGGCTCTAAGTTTGTTAAGGAGAAGTTTGATTTGCCTCAATTTGAGAAGCGTCTTAGTTTACCAGTTAGTAATCCCAGTCATAGGGTGAGGCAGGATGCAGATGATGAGATTTTTCATCAGCCAACAAGAAGTAGAAGGCGGCATAGCTCAGAGAGAAGGGAAAATAAAAGTGATGAGCTTGTGAAGCACATGACTAATGTGCCCCATTACCTCCTGCATGCTGATAGAGAAGAAAGCATTCATGACAACCCTTTAAATTTTGGAGTTTTAGATTGGACGCAACTTGAAAATTGGAAGCACAGGCAAAGGCATAGGCCAACGAAGTCTAGTAATCTCATGTCATTTCATGAAGGTGAATCATCATCTAGAAGAGCCACCATATCATCTGCCACCTCCACTGCCTTTGGAACATCTCATAAACAACAAGGCTTCTATGGAGGTCACAGATCAGATTTTCATAATCTCAGAAGATCTCAACATTTTGAAACTGTAGAGAATAGGAATGACTTGGGTAAATCGGTTCCAGGAGTGAGAACTATGGCATCGTACTTGATGGAGGACAAGGATTCAGTAGTTGGTAATGAAAATAGATATGGCAGAGATAGCGAAGCTGAGAAGAGCATGAAGAGTTTGCAAGAGTTTAACCTCAAGAGAAAGGAAAAGAATCGTGGATTCGGGTCTGATATGGGTTTGCCATCATCGGAGATCAAAAGTAAAGGGATCTATGTGAGTTCTAAGAAAAAAGGCAGTTCCCGAAGCAACAGAATGAGGATAAAAGATGAAGTAGTGGAAGGGTCAAATATTGATATGATGAGATCACATGATGCCAATCATAAACAAGTTCATGCCAAACCAAAAGATATCGTGCTGCTTCATCCTCGAGAAATTGGTTCCAGCGGCAGCAAAACCACGACAGTGGATAATCAATTGCAAGAATCAGATACTGATGTCAATCATAAACATGGCCAAAGGAAGCCAAAAAATATCGTGCTACTTCGCCCCCGACCAATTCGCCATTCTAGTTCTGATTTTTTTGAGTCATCATCTCGTAGAAGAACATCATATGATGAGTTTTTGGCAGAGTCAAGTGGTAGTAGTGTGTCATCCCCATATGAGAACATTACTGATGAAGGTGCATGTTCTAAACTTCCACATTCAAGTGAGCAGTGTTCAATGGTTCAACCTGTAGAAACTTTAGGATCATTGCTAATTAAAACTGAAACTGATCGGGGTACTGATAGTGCTTCTGTTGCATCAGACACACCTTCTTTTTCATCTAGGAGCTCCAGCCTGCATTCTGAAGGTGCCTACTTTGAAAGGGATTCTTTAAGTGGTACGCTGAAAAATCACTCTGAAGATGCTTGCTTTGAAAGGGATGATTTAAGCAATAAGCTGACAAACCAGCTTGATTTCAGTGACTTAAAGGAAGCACTGGACCAGGAAGCAGCTGAGCTGGCGGCTAGGAAGGGCAGGAGTCTATCCAGCAGTCGTCGGTTTAGCTTTAGTTTAGGCCGGATTGGAAGAAGCTTCAGCTTCAAAGAAGGATATAATCCTCCTGAACTTAGCTCCTCACATGTTAGTGCAAAGTCTGGTCCGGTAACGTCTTCATTTTCTGCTCGTTGGTATAGTTCTAGCCAAGAGAAGGAAAATGATCTGGACAGAAGTAGGTTCACCCCTTTACGAAAGTTGTTAGACCCAATATTGAAGTTTAAGGCATCGAAATTTCGGAATTCAGCTGAAAGCAGTAGTCAGGTACCAAAAGGAAGCTTGGACTCAATGAGCTTTATGACAACCAGCGTTAGTGAATCACTTCAAGATGAAATGAGGGAAGGTTCCCTAATTCAAGCCCATCTACAGATTACAATAAAAAATGGGCTACCATTTTTCAGTTTTGTGCTAAATAATGATGCAGGGATTCTTGCTGCTGCTATGAAAAGTTTAGAATCATCAGAGAAGGATGACTTGAACTGCTACTTTATTTTCTACCAACTTGATAAAGTTAAGAAAAAGTCTGGCGGATGGATAAGTCATGGAAGCAAAGAAAAAGGCCGTGACTATACCTACAATGTTGTTGGTCAGATGAGGTTCTCTAATTCTACAATCACTAATAAACCAGGCAATCAATACTCCAAGACATTGTCTGTGCGAAAAGAATACGTCTTATGGAGTGTTGAAAATGACCAGACAGATGAAGAGCCACCAAAGTTTATCCGGAAAGGAGAGCTTGCTGCTGCTGCTGTTGAGATCCCATTTGAAAGCATAATCCTTAAAGGACTTAGTTGGGATAGTAATTTGGTGAAGGGATGTCTAACATGCTCGGCAGGAAAAAAATTTACATGCAACTTAGGAGAAAATGACATCTCAGGGAGCACCACAGTCATACTGCCTGCTGGCATCCACGGTTCATCAGATACAAGTGAACCTTCACCATTGATCCAAAGATGGAGATCAGGTGGACAATGTGACTGTGGAGGTTGGGACATTGGCTGCAAATTGCTTGTCCTCTCCAATCTGAAGCTAAGCTCCAAGTCTGAACGTGAACGTTTTCAACTTTTTGTTGAGGTATAATAACAGTAATACCCTTTTTATGTTTACCATTCTAAATCTACAATTAGAACAAAGTTTTGAGTATGCCATTGACATGTCTTGTTTGTCCTACTTTTAGGAAGGAGCTGATGAGGAAGACATCCCAGCTTTCAGTTTGGTGCCATTGAAGGAGGGATTATACTCAGTCGAATTCAATTCGTCAATCACTCATTTGCAGGCATTTTTCATATCTGTTGCTGCTTTAAGCTGCCAGAGACCAAGTTCAATAGAAATGAGCATCATGCAAGAACAAATTTTTAAAGATTCCAAAGGTTTGAAGAGTAGTAATGACCTTCATGGGAACGCGCCGGTCAATTATACTCCGTTTCCACCACCCTCTCCTGCAGGAAGAGTTTAATTTTTGAAACACTGAGCTTTATTTCTTGTTCATAGATAGCTGCTAAAGATGTATACCCAAAACCTTGTTGCAAAGAGACTTTTTCCTTTCTCTTTTCTTAGATTTTTTCCCTGCTGATGAGTAGCTTGAGGCAAAAGTTATGCTCATTGAACCTTCTTATACGTTGTACATAGCATCACAGTCTTTGTACAAACCAACATGTGAATAAATAAAATCAAGTGGGGGTAATAGTAATACACTTCATGATTCAAATCCGTAGTCTGGATTCTTTTCCTTTTTCAGAGATTGATACAAGATTATGTTCATATATATGGAGTTTCTTGTATAGCTTGGATTTTTTTTTTTGGTGATCATATAGCTTGGATTTTTTGATGGCAGGAGTTTAACTTCTGAGGTATAGTGCATATGCAAATCCTCTTTTTTTTAATGGGCTAGAGTCACGTTGGGCATGGCCTTTATTTGCTTTAATAGCTTTTAAGTTGCAGATGAGGTGAATATCAAAATAAATTGATTTTGGGGTGGAGTTGGTAATAGCAGCTGTTGGGCCCAATCAAGTATAGTCCAATTCAGTTTCTGAACTAGTGGAATGGCTCTTCAGGTCTCAATTTAGAACTACATATTTCTTAATGCTTAGCTATAGGAATCTCGACTTAACCTAGTATGAGTAAAATGTTGAGGATTTAAACACTATTGATATAATCAATGGGGTTCTATATCTTTTTACCCAAATTTTAAAGTACTTCCTCCCTCCGGTCCGTAATATAAGAGCCAAAAATTTGAATGATTTTGGTCTAAAATATAAAAGTTCATCTCACATTTTCTCCTCATTTAATGCATTTTTCCTACTTTACCCCTAACTCTTTTCCATATTTATTAATGCTTATGCTCTTTCTTAAAAGTATCATAATAAATATAAGTAATATTGGAAAAAAAACATTAACTCCAGACACTTAACTAACTTTTACATGTTTTCTTAAGAAACGTTTTTTGGCGGCTGGTCTCTTATATTACGGATTGGAGGAAGTACTAAAGAGCGTGAGTGGGAATCTAAGTAGCGAGTTTCTATTCTGGAATAGTAACTCATTTATTAAAAGAGTGGCTATATGGATGCAATTTTAATTAATACTGAAAGGAATAGGCGATCCATAATTGAAGCCTTAATGGAGCATAGGTTTTTCCATAATTACATATTGGGGCAAAGTTGATTAAGACTTAAAAAGGTGGGCTTATGGTGGTTTAAGGGCCCAGGTGGACAGAAATAATGAGATTGTCACTACAAACAATTAAAGAGGCCATTTATGGGAGACCTTGGTCCCCTATCAAATTTCCGTGCTACATAACTTCTTCATTATATTATTAGACTTTGAATTTGAATTCCCTCATTATTTTTTCAATTATAATGTCACATGATACATTGTTATGGTTCAAAGAAAATCTCATACATTGCTAGTGTGTTGGCTTAATGTGTTCATGCAACCTTTAGATTGTAAATTCAAACAAAAAATCTTTAACATGCAAATCGGAGGGAACCACCTTATTCATGCTTTATTTATAATTGTAATTTACAATTTACGTCAACTCAAACTTCGAATTCTATTTGTAATAAAAAAAAACTTCGAATTCTATCTCATGAGAATTACATTGAAATTTTAAGAAAGCTTTAACCCAATTGTCACCAACCATTTTCCTACTTTTTTTCAAGTATATGAGGTTATGAGCTTCGAGTCCTAAACTCTTTCTCTACTTCTATTACCTTAGCATAGTTTATAATAGTCACAACCCTAAACCGCGGGCCAAATATGCACAAACTATACTCTGGTGTTGGCTTTGGGAAAACCATAAGTTCCTAATGAGACCTAGTTCAGAGATTCTTCATGAGTTTTAAATGGCAACATCATTATTCATTACAATATAGTAAGAGATATCAACAAGTAAAACTTCATAATATTTAAAAAATGGGATAATGTATCATATCACCTTTGAATTACCACAAATATTTTTTATTTTATAATTACAGCAACAACAAAGCCTTATTTTATCTATAATCAATGAATAAAAAATGGGAAAAGCAGTGTGTCAAAGTTCAAACCTTTTAGTTTTTAGTTCCAATTTAGTAGAGATTGAATAGTACAGTTACTTCAAGCTCAAGCTACTATATAATTACAGGTTGATGTGCAGGAGGAGTATTAAAAAAATATGACTGAAGTCTGAAAGTGAAACCGCCAATTCTTAATTAAGTTAAAGACAATTAGGAAACTAATGAGAAATAAGCATATATGCCTTTTTTTATCTGAAAAGAAACAAGCATGATTTGATAGATTAACATTAGTAGGGAATTCCAACGAATTCAAAGTCAAATAACCTGAGGGATAATTGTTGAAAGGAGAGATTTGTAGGTATGTGGGTTGTGAACAATTCAATGTGTTACCTCGATGCCATAAATCATCAAAAAAGAAAAAGATGTCTTGACTATTTATCAAATGAGCAAATTGGTTTACGAGGAAGAACATGGAGGGATACCACTTTATTAGCCGTCTTTGCCGTTCTAATGTCTCCCACATTGCTTAAAAGACTAATGCCAATTACCATAGATCCTTTTCTTTTCCCCCTAAAAAGACCCCTCCCAAAAAGCAAAACACAATGCTACTCTATAAATTGCCGGGAAACGATTCTAAATTGGAATTTGTACGTTTTTCTATTTTAATTAAATATTTTAATTTTTCTCAATTGATTAAGAGGTAAGACGTTGGTTCCTAAATATAAGAACACTTTCAAATATCAATATTTTTAAATATAGTACCACTTTTTAATTATTTTCAGTTTTTCCTAAGTTAACCCTACTAATGCTTATTAATAATTAACAAATAAGAGAGAGAGAATAAATGTATATGGTTAAGGTGAATTTGTAATATCGTATGATAATAACTAACATAACTGACATATTCAATCTAATCATATTAGGTGAAATGATCTTATATTTAGGAACGAAAGGAGTATTTAGAGTAACACACGGGTATTAAATTAAAGATTAAGGGTAAGAATATTGTTATGTGATGTTTCTTACTCATCTAGTCTCATTTATGAGGTAGAGATAGAATTCTTCATTTAGTCCTATTTACTGGACACTTTTCAATTTTTCTTGGGAATGCAGATTCTTACCATTGACTTATTATATGTTCATTATATATTCATGTGACTTAGTTGATATTGAGTAGGGGTAAATTTGAAAAGTTGTCGAATCTTAAGACATTGAGATTTGAGGTAGTCTTAATTGTATGAAAAATATGAAAATACCTTATAAGTCTAACTAACTATATGAGTATTATAAATTTTGCAAATTGTACATTAACTTATGAATGTTGTTCTAAAAAAATTTAAAAATCTTTTACCCTCTCCAGTCTTCATTAAAATAGATTGTTAAATTTATAAGTTTCAGTATTAAAGATTTATGAGGCAAAAAAGGATTGTATTTAAGTTTTAGTTACTCATATTTCTTTATTTTTCACGTATAATACCTTTTTTTTATAACAATATAATACCTTCTTTTTCAACGTTGTATAAGTAAATTTTAAGACATTATTGGCTCAAGGATATAAAATAAAATTACACCATGTATTCTTTGCATTCTAATGATGGAACTTTAAATAAAGAAGTTAATCACGATCATAAAATACTATAATTTTATTCAATGATAAAATACTATAATTTTATCTTGAGGCTCCAAAAGAACAATTTTTTTACTTCATTATATTTATATCTACAACGAAGGCATTAAGTTTTATGACAACTTTAATTTAATTCATACACGATCTTTTTATCGTTGTCTACTCTACCCGATGGAAAGAATTCACATACTCATTACTTTTAAGGGGAGAGTCAAACACCATGCATGTTTAAAAAGAAAATTCAAGAAGGCGCGTAAGTATGTTCTGAGCTAAACTGCACGAAGATTTTACACATGATTTTTTTTAGATGAAGAGGTATAAATTCGCAATTTATATAAGGCGAGAAGATTCCGAATAACACAAAAATAATCCTGAAACGAAGTAACCAAGTAAGACAAAATTAATTAAAGGGCTTTATATAAGAATATTGATTCTAGAAGCAGTTGTTCGTTACAGTTCGGCCATGGTTCACGACCGTTGACTGTTGACCCACGTGTTGATCCTATTTTGCATCATCCTAATCTTCCTTCATTTCTCGTTTTTCACCTTTTCAATTCTTTAATTTGAATTATTTTATTTTATCAATCAATTGCCATCATTGATAGAGCAATTTGTAGCATTCACAATGCGAGAGTATTGAATCTATTTGAATCTATACAGTATGTAATTGTTGGAACAGTTTCACCATTTTCGCCCTACGCGCCTATTCAGCTCAACAGCACCAAATGACCAATTTCAAATTTAAATTTTCAGACTAAGCACGCCCATGATACAGGGAAGTTATCACATACCTTGGTTAATACACGTAATGTTTACTACTCTGAAGAAACCGTAGTCTACAATCTCAAAACAACTAGACGTACGACACGTCAACTTCTTATAAAAGCTAGCTTTACTTATGGACACACAAGCTTGTTCAAAGCTCTCTGAATACCTTGCAAACTCTCTTGTCTAGTAGCTTAGCAACTTAACTTACTGCGATTACTTAGTTTATTGTAATAATTTTGCAAGTCAAGTCATGTTGCAATCACCGTTGCCGGTGACCTATTCATTCAATCAATAAAATTCATATTTTTGGCTTTTAAATTTCAGTATCCATAATTTTACATCAAATGTAATCATTTGTGATTAAAATACTAGTATCATTTTCGCATAATTTTTTGGGTCTTATTTAGAATAATATGTGAGTTTTTCTTTATATTATTATTAATACTACTGCTCCTTTATTTATACTTTGAAACGTTAATCATTTAAATTACAAAAAAAAAAAAAGAATAAACCATGATTGCAACTACACCACATGCTACACATTGGTGCACCACTAGTTTATCACAAGATCCAGAAATGATCACATCTAAATGATGCAATAATTTTATTTTTGCTGAAATCCTCCATCGATTGACTTTCTTTCCATTAGAAATTCAGAATCATTTTGAAAGTCAAATTTCTGTTGGTTAATGGTATGATTATTTTTTATGGTAAAGAAGAGAAATATGGGATATTATTGGCATAAGAAAGTGACGCGTGCCAAAAGCTAGTGAAATATCAAATATGAATGGTTATCTTAATATGTTCGGAAATTCATCACTTTAAAGAAAAATTTCCACAATAAGCAAGTACAATATAGTTTTGAATTCCCATCCCGCTGCTTAAATTATTATTTGATCCCTTGAATGATTGTGCTAGATATGCTGATTTTTTAAATTGAGGATAGCCATGTGAGCAAGGAAAATCCTGAAATGCAGTCCCATTTGATATTTGATCACTACGGAAATAATAGCAATATCTTCTAAATAAATATATTTAATTATTTATCCGTAGTTGAGTGTGGAATGGGCTAAGGAGAAGTCTCCCATGACGTCTTCAAGGTTCAATGTATGACCTACATGGAGGCTTGACCTCATCATCTTTGACTTGGTCAGCATTTCATTATTTAATACTATTTTTTATACATATTACATTATTTAATCTTTGTCCAATAATTTTTAATTGAGATAGTTCCAATCAGTTTAATTACGAAGACAATTTAATTTGTTCTTTGCATCCTAGGGTGGATGCTCTTGCAACCGAAGAAACGCGAATAATTAATTATATTTGTTACATGCCTAAATTGTAATTATCCCATGTTTCAATATATCATGAACAACAAATATTAGCATTCTATATATAAATTATTTGATATAACAAAGTCTACAAGTTATCAAGAGACATATACCTATGAAATTACAAAACAGCAACTTAGAAACGAATAAATAATAGTAGTATTCACAAATGTGAGAGTACATAACACAAACTTGCATTTAAATATTTTAAAAAGTTACATGATGATTTTGAGTTCATAAATATCGACATTTTCTGCCTCCTTCAACCACAACACTATTGTTACTAATGGAAAGTATAAGTTCAATGGTCTTATCCATCTTAATCTTAGAGATATTATAAAAAATGATAAAAAGTATTTGCTTTATATATACTTTTCTATTTATTCTTTATATAAAACTTATGTAACTTTGATCTCGTTCTCTAGACTTTACTTTTTGAACCCAAACTGTATAATCATTTTATCTAAAAAACTGAAAATATGTGTTAATAACTTAAATACAAATGACATTTTATTCTAAGAGCTTGTCTTCATTTGATTTTGTTCTCTATATATAGTTTTAAAGTATAAGTTGTCATTATTGAAGAGGTATATAATTTAAATCTAAACTGAGGAAATATTATAAAAAATGAAACATTATACTAATAAAATATTGATACAAGAGATATTATACCGTCTTTTTTTGGTAAGAGGAAGAAGTGGGAATGAAGGTAATAACAGATTGGAAGGAGTCAGTAGGCCTGTATGAAAGGCAATACGCACTGGGACAGTGATGCAAACGAATAATATAATTGTTCAACAAAAAAAAATAGCATGTGATACTTGCAGTTTAAAAAATGGCCAGCTTGTACTATATGAAATTGAAAAACTCCAGTAAAAAATGAAAAATTGTTTTCAATGTGAGAGATAAGTGATGAAAGGAAGTGGGAGATAAGTGAATGATGTTATAATGTAAACAAGGCTATACAAAGAATTTGTAAATTTAAAAATTTATTAAATTTATTTGTTATAAAAATAACTATTTATGTGTAGAAAGGGATAAGTTGGGTTTGGTGGTGGGTTGGATGGACTTGGGCAAGTGGTGGCCACATGGAAAAGGGGCAAACGGATTTTTAAAAAGAACTGAAATTTCAGTAATGCCCTTTGTATGGTAATGAATGTATGACGCCAAATTTTAAATTTAAAAAAGACAAATTAAATGGGAGGGAGTTTTGGGTTTAAAGTTTTACCTAAGCTAATTACCTATGGTTAAAACAAGTTAAGCTAATTACCTCGTGATTCGCTCCAACATGCTCCCCTCTTTCTAACAATCACCCCTCCTTTCATTTTCCCTATTATTTTTATCTTATTCAAAATTTCTCCCACCAAACAAATTCGATCACTAATTGACAACCGACTAATCTTAACTTGATTGGTAGGGGTGTTGCTCAAATAAAAAAAATTGTCTCCTATCCTAAAGGGAATTTCCCTGAAAATATGCTTAATAAGAAGAGCTCAACAAGATAATTAATCCTGACCATTAATAGAGTGCGAAGCACGACAAAGAGAAGAAGTGTTGCTTTATTAAGGCCACCAAGTCATGAGTTCATATATGAAGGGCCGCTTATATGCTGCAAGTGCAAGAGGGGCAACAATTAGCTCCATGGTGGACATCGTTGTTAGACAATAGTCCATGGCGCAATGGTCGTGTTATTTCTTGCTTTTATTTCTCAATACATGAATTGTTTTATTTAATTTAAAACATGTGGCCAACTCATTTATTTGCAACTAAAATTAAGTTCATGTTGGCACAAGTAAGTTTTTGCAATTGAACATATATATACATGCTAACTTTTTTGGGGAAATTACAAAAAGTAATTTCAAAATTTCAAAATCCCAATAATAACGTCATTAATAACTCAAAATGATTAATTCAGATTTTGAAATTCAAAAGGTATTTTTTTTACACTTTCTCTAAATTTTTATACCGAAATTAAACCATGTTCTTCTTATATCTTTACATTCTACACAGTTTATTTGAAAGCATGAGTGGTTATTTTATGTCGATTGATAATGATGTGAAAATATTTATTTATAATTATATTTGGGGGTCATTATTGAATAATTAATATAAAAATGTTACTGTATTTTTTTAATACAAAATCATAGAAACAAAAAACGTATATAAACAGCTAAGTCGAAGTGACGGGAACATTATTCATGTCTCAGGAGCTCTAATATTTAGAGTAAATAAGAACATTCGTTATATTCTTATACTACACTGCTTGTTACTACTAATTACTAACTTACTATAAAAACAGCAGTAGTAAATCCCAGAATCTATTTCAGTTCAAAAAAAAAATCCCAGAATCTACGTAAATAATATTTATAAATCGTAGAATCTAGTAAACAATCTTTATTAAATTGGTTTTAAATCAAACCCTAGCAACTAGTTTATTTTTTTTGGATCAAATCCTAGCAACTAGTTAATCTTGTGATTAACGTAAATTTTAGTTAGCCTAATATGCCCATATTATTTTCTCCACAATTGCTTTTGTCTCTTTGTTTAGCCATTTTTGGGACCTACCTATCGATGTAAATTGGCAATTTAGCATTAGTGAAATCACCATCGGAATTGATATGAACAAAATGTATTTAAGAACACCTTTTTCGGGCAACAAGTATTTATTTTACTACTTTTTTTTTACCAAAAGTATTTATTTTACTACGGAGTTATGTGGCATGTTATAGTTATATTATAATATAATTATAATATTCTCATCTTTCGTACTCCTATGTACCTTCGGTATTAAGTTAAGACTATTTTGTGCTTGGTCAGCCAAAATATTCCACTTACATTGTTGCTATTTACAGCAACAATATAATTTGTTCGCAAGCAGATCTTAAGCATGGAAAATGTCATAAACTACAAGTAATTGTTTGCAAGTAATCTTAACTAACATTTGCATATGGGATGATGAACATTATGGTTACTCATGCTGATGCATCTTTAAGGCTCCAACAGTAATCCATATACAGAGAGATGAAGAGAATTAAGGAAGATCCATTAATTTAATTTCAATGTAACACATTAAATAAAGCAATTAATATAATCAAATTTTAACTAAAAAAGTGTTATGGTAAAGAATAAAGTGAATTTTTTTACAAACACACAACCACAAGTGTATTAGACTTATACCATGGGGGATCCCAATATCTTGACTTTATTTTTTTGGGGAAAAAACCAGATAAATCCTATCAATTTCTTTATTTTTTTCATGATTTTTGTTTCCTTTTTTATACAACTAGCCCCTATGAATTTATTGTTCAACTATTTTTTTAAAGAAAATAATGACAATTTATTTTTGTTGTGGCGTGTAGATTGCAGGCCGATGCCGGAGGATTCGAGAAGATTTAAAGCCACCTCTTCCCAAACTCAACAACAACAACAACAACAACATTCCCTTTAAAAAAATAAAAATAAATAAATAAAACAAATAATAATTCTATTTCAGTAATTTGACCCCAAAATGCAAAACGCTGGAAGATTCTCATTCTCTCACTTTCATTTCATTTTCTCGCATACACACATAGAAAGCAAAATTTTTTTTGATCAAAAATAGAAAGCAAAATTTCGCGTTAAGAAAAAGTAGCAAACCCGATCATACTTTTCAACATTTCTTTTTTCTTTCATTTTTTAAATCCTCAAAATAAAAAAACTGGCCAAAAAAAAAAAACACAAAATGTTCAAAATTTAAACAATACAAATAGTCAATCTTCAATATAAAAAAAGGCCTTCCTTTACAATTTTTCCTCCTTCCCAACTGTCTCTCCGTGTTCATCTCGCGTGCATTTCATAGCATTCGAGAAAAACAACGTAATCATCATCAACAACAACAACAACAACGTTAACATTAACTTTAGAATCATCAGAGAGACAGTGGGAACATAAAAATTCAATCTTTTCATTTTTTTTGCCTTCATTTCCTTCAAGTTTTCATTTTTTTTCATTCCCCTTCATCTCTTTGGTGTTAACGATCAATACCCAGATTTTATTTTCCTCAGAATTTGATTCTATTAACATCTCTGAGATACCCATTTTGATTAAAAAAGGAAAGGTTGCTTTTTTTTTTAACATGTTTATGTATTTGGTGGTTGCTTTTGGAGTATGGTTATGAAGTGATATGGAAGTTAATGTTATACGTTTACAAAGAGTTCAATAACATGTCGTTTTATATCAATCGCGAGGCTTCTAAGGTTGGTTTTTAAGTGTTTTAGTTTTTGAGTTTTTTGAGTTTTTGAGTTTTGTTCTGTTTTTTTTTGGATTGTGATGTTTTGTTTTTTTGATGTGTAGCTATGGAAGAGAGTTTGTGCAGAAACTACCACAGAGGTGAACCTTCTTGCAGAGAATTGGAAATATATTCTCATTGGTCTCATTTGTCAGGTTTGCCTCATTTTTTGATCATATGAGCATGTGAATTTTTTTTGCTTCTTTTGCTTTATTGGTCATATGTAGTAAGCTTTCTTTGAATGCTTGGAAAGGTTTTGCGTGTTTTGGAAATTTTGTTCTTATTTCTGATTGAGTTTTGTTATGATTATTGTCATCAAGTTGTTGAGTTCTGAAATTCTGGTATTTAATGAGGCAAGGCTGCCTCTTTTGTCATATTCTGTAGTCTGTATGTCTTTCTGTATTTCTAGGAGTTTGGCATTCAATGCATGCACATTATTGAATCAATGATTGTGTCCCAAATGACTAGTTGCATTAAACAAGGACTCTCCATTTATGTTAGAGATGCAACAATGCCAAGCTATCTCTTCCACTGGTTTATTTCATTCTTCACATTGGAAAACATATAGTAATTGTTTGCAGCTCAAATGATCAGAGTGTTTGTTTTTTGTTTGAGAAAAGGAAAGAGATAAGAATGGCTGTTTTTGTAAAGCATGTATCTGTCATTGTGCATATGAAGCTTCAGTAGATTGAATTTGATCAGAAATTGCATATGTTCTTTGTTATTAATTTTTTGTGAGTATCTAAGTTGAAACTGTTTCCCAACAGTACATACATGGTCTAGCTGCCAGAGGAGTTCACTTTTTACATAAGCCTGGCCCTACACTTCAGGATCTTGGATTCAAACTTCTACCGGTTTGTATATATTATTTCATCTTCAGTTAGTGTCTCTTTTCAATTCTCTCTTTATGAATGCATTTTGAAATTTACTTTTGCTGCTATAGGAGCTTGGGCAAGACAAAGCTTACATCAGTGAAACGTTGTTCACTGCCATCTTTTTATCCTTCGTCCTGGTATGGGCTGTTTCCTTTTTATTTTTTCCCCTGCATTCTGTATTTCTGTTAACATTTATTATTATGTGGGGAAAAATCATCGATTATCGTGATTAGTCATCAATTAAACGTTTATTTTTATTTGCTCAGATATGGCATTTCAATAACACAGATTAGATAATAGATTATAGTCTGCATTTCTGTCCTAGTTTTTGGCTAAAAATGCTGAGTTAAAGCTGGCTTCAGCATTCATGTCTAGAAATGATTATTTGGTTATGCTTCTCTGTTTGATTGAAGCTCCATATAATTAACTCCAGTATGATTATTTGGTTATGCTTCAGAAAATCACACTTTAAAATCGTTTTGATGAAAGTCCATTTAGTGCATTTATGTTAGGGTTTAGGATGGCATTCTTGTGTTTTTATAATGAGAATAACAAACTGAAAATTGATTTTGAGAGTTCAAGTATCCTACGTTATAGTGATTGTTTATTTAGTGGAAGATTTTTAGCTTGCTTTTCTCTTCTTCCCGAGTCTTTTCTTGTTTCATTATGTTCTGCTGTACTTCTAATATTTTGTTTATACTGCATTTTTTGATGGTATGTGCTATTTTACTTGCTGATGCAGTGGACATTTCATCCTTTCATTTTGAAGAGCAAAAAGATCTATACAGTTCTAATATGGTGCAGGGTTCTAGCATTCTTAGTTGTAAGTGATGAACACATCATTGTTTTTTGTTATCTTGTTTGAATCTTAATGACCTACTTAACTGTGCCCCCCCCCCTTCCGTAATGTATGATGGAACAAAAATGCGACACTTTGAACAAGTTGAATAAAGTAAAACAATTCCATTTGATCTTTATGTGATCTTAGGACTTTGACAAAAAGTTGGTATTAATCAAAATTAAGCAACAAATAAGCATGTTCATATCTTGTTACATGGAAAACGGCACTTTAGGCATGGGTTTGTAATCCTTGAATTTTTCTTAATCTCATTGGTTTGCTGCAGGCCTCTCAATTTCTTCGCATTATCACATTTTATTCAACGCAACTTCCAGGTCCAAATTACCATTGCCGAGTGGTATGATAGTTTGAAATTATGTTCTTTTAAAATTTCATGTCACATGCAGTATTAAAAAAATAATCTTACACTTTGGCTCTATCTCTTTAATGTCAGGGTTCAGAACGTGCCACACTGCCTCCTCCAAAGAGTGTCGCCGAGTTTCTCTTGATTGATTGTAAGCATTAATTTTTCTTTATTTTAGAGTCATTTAGTTATAATGGTTTTTTTGTTGATGTTGTCCTGACTTGATTTTGCATTTGCAGTCCCCCGTGGTGCGATATATGGATGCGGTGATTTGATATTCTCATCACACATGATCTTTACTCTAGTCTTTGTGCTGACATATTATAGATATGGCACAAGAAGGTAACTTGACCTTTTAAATGCTTTTACTTAAGTATGTATTCAGGCTAGGTGCTTTTATTTCATTTACCAATTCTGATTTTTTTTTTTTTTTGCTTATTGGTGACCATTGTAGGTTGATCAAGCAGTTAGGGTTCGTCCTTGCTGCGATTCAGAGTCTATTGATAATTGCATCTCGCAAACATTATACAGTTGATGTTGTTGTTGCATGGTAAGGAGTATGCTCTGATTTTCAATTGGAGAATCTAATTAATTGCCATTTCCTTTTTTAAGTCTTTTTTAAAAAATTATGCTGCAGGTACACTGTTAACTTGGTGGTATTTTTTGTGGAAAAGAAATTGCCAGGTTAGTACATTTGATTGAATTACATGTTTTTTGGTTGTGAGTACAGATATGTCGGTCCCATAAACATGTAAACTTTTTCAATGCTGTTCCTCATTTTTTTATCCTTGTCAATCTAATCTAGTACTTTTCTCAAACTAAAATCACACATTTTTAGATGCTAAAACAATATAGGATAAACACAAAAAGTTTCATTCTTTTAACTTAGTCTAAAAGCAATATGCCATCACATCCGGTCCTCGGTAAAGTTCCTTTGATGCTTGCTACCAGATTCTTCAAAAAGAGATGAACATGTTCAAAACAACCAATCCTTGCAGACTGTAAAAAAAATTTGCAATTGTCACATAGACATAATCAATAATACCCCTAAGCTTTCTCAGAAGGCAAACAACTTTTTTGTTAATTTAGTTCAGTAGCAATGTGCTGTTGTGCTGACTTGTTTTGTTGTCTTGCAGAATTGCCGGACCGGAATGCCATGACAACCTTTTTGCTACCAATGAGCAACAAAGACAGAGATGGCCGGACCAAGGAAGAGAACCTTAAGTTATTGAATGGGAATTCTGGTGATCCTGCAGATAGGGTATGATGAAATGTCTCTAAGTCTACTTGCCCTTTTCCCATAACCATTGTTTCTCATTGTAGTATCTCTAAGTGTATGATTTGTACATGACACATTTATTACTATTGTTTTCCTCAGAGGCAGAGAACTCAAATAAATGGCAAGAGTATGGAGGATGCCAATGGACACCTTGCTGACTCTGCTATGAATGGTGCATGATAGGATAATAGGGAGCCCTTTGCTTTCAGAAATGGGATTCAAAAGCTACAACCTTGTTTGATTGGTGGATTTAGTTAATTGTGAGATGTCTTGATTCAATTCAAATTGGTAGGCTAGTTTGGGTAAGTGTGATTTTTTACTTGGGTTGTGCTTTCTCCACCTTTGTGTCTCCCAGTTAAATTATATAGCATCAGCATGTGCCATAGGAATTTTCCACCAAATCCTCTTTGTTCTTCCCCATCACCTTTTTGTGGCCCCATGTGCATAGTATGCTCTTCATTTTTCTATTTTTGGTTCTTTTTTTCACTTTGTAGTCACATGGGCAACTAATGATGAGGACAATGTAATAGGGCTTTTAAATGTAAAGAGTAATTTCTCTTCCTAAAATAGGGCTTTTAAATGTAAAGAGTAATTTCTCTTCCTAAGTTTGGCTATGCCAAAACTGGTCCTTTTGAACTATCTCTCCATAGGGAATCTGAATCCTGCGCATCTAACAAGTAATATTTGGTGAGAAAAAGAAACAATGAGTGAAAAAGTAGTAATCTCCATGCTTGTATGGTACGCTGCTGCAGAAGATCTCTATCCTATTGATATTGTCGATGGATTTGATGGGCTAGAAGAAAAAAGATGCTCCCTCCATATTCCTAAATATAAGATCCTTTCTCAATTTTTTTTCAAATAAACCATAATAATAGTTATCTATAATAAACAAGCAAGAGTGGTAGAGTGAGGATAAAGACATATATTTAGGATAAATCGGTAATATCATGTGTTAATAACTACTTTAACTTACATTTTTAATCTAATCAAATTAGGAAAGTAATTTTTTATTTAAGAATGGAAGAAGTACTGTATATCTCAATGGTTAATTCTAGCATTATGCTTAGGCTTCCTATTTATTTAACACTTTTCATTGACTCAAATACAATATATGTTAATGTGAAGGTCCAGAGATTTCCGAAAGATTTTTTTGAAGGTTTATCTGGCCATGATGCACCTATAATTTGAGACTATAGAACAATAATTTCATCTGAACTTTTTAAAGCCACATTTAGTTTAATTTCACTTTTACCAATCAGAAAATTAGTCGAGTCCAGAATTTAAATGTGAGTGCATTTTAAAATGGCTTGGGAAGTGTATCATATGCTCCCTAAGAAGTAAGAACAATAATAAAATAAGCTTGATTTTTTTTTTTTTTTTTGGGGGGGGGGGGGTAACAATAGGAGGACAAAATAACTAAGTTATATTCCAATAGATATGGTGGATTATATTAACCACATGATGCCATTATGTATCCTTGACACCAAAATGTTTGGATAAATTATTCATAAGAATGTTATATTCAATATATTTATTTAGTGCTTTCTTCTACTACTTATATCCCATCTTAAAATATCTTATCTTAAAATACTCCATACTCCCTTATCCACTCTCATTATTTACTCTCACTACCTGTATCTTGAATAATAATCTTTATTCATGTATGATCCATTATAAAAAAAAAGTTCTTCATGTATGATCCACGTCAAAGTAGAGATTAAACAATGAAAGAAAAAGAGAAAAGGTAAGCATGCAGATGAGAGTGTATGTGGGGAAGGAATTAGGAATGATGAAGGTGAAAGTGACAGGAGGGAAAAAGGAGGACAATGGTGTAGAGGGCATAATTATAGGAGGGGTCTTCTTTTGATGGTATAGGGGTGAGAAGTGAGTCTAAGTTTGAATTGGGAAACCACATATTCACATGCATGTTTCTTCTGTGCTGCTCTCTGAGGAAGTCACATGGGGTCACCAGGACAACTCAACCTAACACAACACAACCAACCAACCCCTTAAGTTGCACTGCTTTTTATCTCTCATGCAAAGAAAAAGAAACAAGATTGGTTTCATTGACCCACTGACAAGCAGACTTCATTCCCATGATTCCTTTGCCTATGTTTTGTTCCCTTTCCCTTTTTTGATCCCATGCCTTTTGTTTCCCATCCCCACCATTATGTTCCATCATTTCCCTCCTCCATACTACTAGTAACCCTTCTATTTATTTGCTCTCATGATCACAATTTACTTAGGTTTTAGAGTTTCAATCTCAAACTTATGGTCTAATGGCATAAAACTTCCTTGTAAACGTGAGGTCATATGTTTGATGTTTTGATGATATGTTTGTAATTACAAACACTTAGTGCTCGATTTTTCTAATTATGAAAAAAGCATCCTAACACAAGTTTTATGAGTTGAAGTGTGGAGAATAATAGATGTACACAACCTTTTTACTCCCTCCATTCCTAAATATAATATTACTTTTGAAATTCAATTTGTTCCTAATTATAAGATCATTTTCTAACTTTTCCCAACTTTTTTCCTAAATTAACCCTATAATGTTTATCTATAATAACAAGTAAGAGAGGAAGAATGAGGATAAAGGTATATAGTTGGGATAAATTGGTAATATCATGTGTAAATAACTAATTTAACTAACTTCCTTAATCTTCTCAAATTAGGAAAAATGAACTTATATTTAGGAACGGAGCGGGTATTATATAAGAAATTTGACTCTTGGATCTAGTGAAGACATGCTCTCAAAAATGAGACACTACAAAGCATAGAGAATGCAACCCAGTAATCAATCAATTAGCATAAGATTAGATATGCTTCTTAATATCACATTCATATAAATAGTTTACATAATTACTCCTTATTGATGTAAAGTATAAAATCTATGACAAAGCATATTTTGTTAGATGTAAATAATATGACTAGTTAATGTGTTGTTAGGATATTGATATAAAGGAAAGTAGTTAGGATTATCATATATCTTAAGGGATAGGAAAGCAAGTTTTGTGAAAAAGGGTATAGGTAAAACTGAAACTTCTTTTCACCCATCAGGGGGCATGAGGTCCCAAAAGATTATGTGTATCTTGAAGTGGTACTATTATATTTCTAAAATGGACCAATAATTCATTATATTTTGTGTTATCATGCAATCACCGAAAAAATGCATTATGCAATAATTATAATGTTCGTGCATTACTCAAAATTCTCTGAGATCATGATTTTTTTTTTTCGAAATCCGTACCTACAGATTATTTTTTATGGGTGAAACGTGGGTATAGGTTTTTATGCCAACCAAATTGAGTTGAGAAATAAAGAAGTCCATAGCTCGGCCCACTACAAGTGAGACTAAGGTGGAAGTGGAGCCATATGGACTAATCTATGATTCTATGATAAGATTCACAGGAGAAAGCTATGGAGGTTTAAATCTATTTTAGTTTTTTCTTTTTTTTTTTGCCATTATTTTAGTTTTTTCTTACTACCATGTATCTGATATTATTAGCTATTTTTAATGTGAGTACAACTAAGTCCGAATTAAAGGCCACTCTAGTTATGATTTTTTTTACACACAAGACTTAAAGTTCAGGAAGAAAATCAAGTATTGAACATTGATAGTTCCATTGAGAGTGAGCTTAAGTCTAGAGCATCCAAAATGGTTGAGAATATAATTGGGCAAGCAACAAGATAGTTTTCTTTTATAAGTGATCAACGTTAAGCCTATAAAGCATTTTGATAAAAAAAATCTAGTTAGAGCTGACAATAAGATGATATAATCAACAAAGTTGAGTTTAAGGAAAGATGTTAGCCCTTTATTACATGACAAATGAATGTTTGAATATATGTTGGGAGAGTAATCCACATTTTTCTAGTGGCTGATGTTTCACAACATTTATTTTTTTGTGCCTAGCACAACAAATGACACCACATCTTGATATATAACTTGAAAGTTGAAACAACAAATTTAATGTCACATTTAAATATATTTTTTAAAGTTCAATTGTTTCCTGTATGGATTTTTTTTTTGTTTTCTTCTATATAAGTCTAAAATCCACTTCAGCTTGATATTCTAGCGATTAAATTTGAAAAAAAAAATATCAAAATAAAGTTGGATTTCATCATGAACTATAAAATGAGGCTAAATCTAAATTCAAAATCAAAGTAAAGGATTGTGTTTTTTAAAAAATAATAATTGGTGGAAATAAGAAGGATTGGGCAAGATGAAAGGTAATTGAGTGAAGGGATGGAGGTGGGGTTGGTTGTTAGAGAAGCAAGAACAAAGAGTGCCAAACTTTGAACAAAAAGCAACATTAGATTAGCGCAAATCAAGCTGGATGCAAGATGCAATCAAAAGACCAATTCAATCCTATAATAATAATGACCCCCCTCTCTCTCTTTATATATATATTTTTTATCAGAATATATATAACTCATTGGAACAATAGAGAGAGGGAGAGGATATTAATGATGAGGAGGCAAGGTGACATGGAGGTGTATATGATACCAAATAATGACACCATTTCTTCTGTGTCTTCCTTTACGTGCTGTAACAGAGACCTCCTTTCATTATACCTCCACCTCCCACTAACCCTACTCCACTTTTCTTTTCCATTCATAAATCTGTCTCTCACTCTCTCAAATTCAAATTTATTCTTACAAGGAATATCATTGTAAGGTCCTAAGAGAAATAGATGTAATATGAAAGCAAAATGTAACACCATCTTGTGTATGAAATGACAATAGGGAGAATTGTATATTAGTCATAAGCTAGAGATTTAATATTAGATAAATTTATTGACAATTTCTTTATTTGTTAATGTAGGCTATTTCAGTTCTTAACATTAGTAATTTAAAACTTCTTGAGACTCTTAAGAAATTAAATTTTTTACTTGAGACTAATATGTGATTCTCCATGTATATATAGGTTTTTCATGATTACATTTATCAAAGTCCTCAATAATTTTCCTTTTTTTTCTTCACTATATTTAAAAGGTCTTGGGGTTAATCTATAATTATTGATTATCTCATACTCCTATCAATGTCTGCAAGATTACGCATGCTATTTAACTCAATTATTCACATTATTAAGCTTAATTTGTGCCCATCTCTGTTACTTAACTCTTCAGATTTGATTATGAGAAATTTACTATATCTGACTAAAGAAATGCTTTAGAATTAAGAAAGCTAAAGTTGAAATTCAAAGTAGGCAAATATTATACATGCACACATTCAAAGTAGGCAAATATTATACATGCACACTACCAACACAACATTGATTACTTAATTCATGCACTTTATAAATAGTATATCACAGGAATGAACAGCCACCTCGTTGTCGTATTCTTGGATGCCGTGACACATGCCATGACATGACGCTTGAGAATAGCCTGTCTAAAGCCAAACACCTTTTCCCTTGATTAAGGTTTCAGGCCACCAAAACACACAAAATTATAACAATAAATAACAGGACAGACAAGAATTTACCAAAACCAAAAGAAAAATGTAGGATATAATTTTTCCAAATCAATCATTCAAAAAGGATACTTCTATGTGTAAAAAGCTTTAAAAATTGTTTTATTATTTGAGTTTCTATAACGAATACTTCGCGAGTAGAGTTGTGTTAGGCCTCGACAGCCGACATAATAGTATGTCGAATCTTATGAACATGGATCCACACATTTGACATCGCGTGATCCATGTAGCCGACTTCATCAAGTGGGAAAAGACTTTGTTGTTGTGGTCGTAATCATTCTTCAAAAAGGATAATACTCATGAGTCATGACAACATATAGTGAGTGTATGTTTCACATACCAAATTTTAAAACAATACCAAACCTGAACAATTTGGAATTTTTTTATACTATCATATTGACTAAGGCAACAATTGTGTCATTTTGTCTCCAAAAGGGTACTATATCATATATATACTAGCACTTCATTTAAGAGATTCGTTTGCACTGTTTCTAAACACATGATGTGGTTGTTTGAATATATCTGCCTCCTAAAGCAATTATTTCCCATGTTAGTTATTGACTTTCAACCTTACCTATTTATCATTTTGCATTTCTCTTTCTGACACAAACGAAACAACATGTGACTTTCATAATACTTTGATCTACATTACCATAAACCACTTTCCTTCATCTGAATAATACTACGAAATTTTAATATTGTAATTAACTTTATGCTCAGCTTGTACTTCATTTCTGGTAATCAGTAAAGTGTGGATATAGGAATACCCCGCCTATATTTATAGTCAGTCTCAAGCTCAGATAAAGGAGTAGGGTTGTGTTCGGCTTCGATAGCCAACGTAAAAGTATGTCGAATCTTATGAACATGGACACACGCACTCCAAACATAACTATTGATCGAGCACAATGACATTGTGTGATCCATGTAGCCGACTTCACTTAGTTGAGATAAGATTTTGTTGTTGTTGTTATTATTGTTGTAGTAAAGTGTGAATATGGCAATTAACAGTAAGTAGTTTTTCTTTGCATTATAATAGTAGCAGACAATCAACTTTAGATGATCCAACTCTAAAAAGCTTAACACTGTTTGTTAAAAAAAGTTGTTTGAAACATTGTTTTGGTAAATGTGAGAGAAATGATGAGAATGGAGAAAAGTTGAGGCTGCTTAAATGATAGTAATAAAGGTCCTTTACATATTGAAGTTCAAAGCAAATGGCCGTTTGAAAGTGATACATGTGAAGAAAAAAGGAAGAAAGTTTCACATTTGCAATATCAGCTTGTGTATGTTGAGATCAAATGGAGAACATAAGCAGTTTTAACTAGAAAAAGTCTCTATCTTTAACTGAATTTTCAACTCTTCACTAAATGGGTGCACGTTGCTCTAAATTCTCCCTCTGCTGGTTTCACTCTCACCTCAAACCTTCTGTCCTTGAATCCTCAGACCTTGGTATTTGTTCTCTCTCTATATATATAGAGTGTTATGGCATTTTCTTGTTAATGTTAACAATGGGTTTTGTGTTGTTTTATGATATTTGTTGAAGAAAATGGAGGGAAGAATGAGGGAGAAAAGTGGCCAAGTTTTGGGGAGTTTAGCTTGGAGCAGTTGAAGGTTGCTACAGATGGATTCTGTTCTGAGAACATAGTGTCTGAGCATGGTGAAAAAGCTCCCAATGTTGTTTACAAAGGGAAGCTTGAGGATGGTCACATGATTGCCATCAAACGCTTCAACAAATTTGCTTGGCCTGATTCTCGCCAATTCCTTGTGTGTTAAACTTACTTCACTTTTATTCTGTATATTCTTGTGGAAAGTTTCATTATGTATATTCTTGTGGAAAGTTTTTTGTTTTTTTCCTTTGGTTGGTTAGTTTGATTCATTTTTCAGTTCAATGAATCATGACTATATTAGCTGCTTTTCAAATTCTGATCCACAATTCAACACTAAAGGTTAAAGTGTTTGATGATCTTTATATAAAAAATGAGATGGGAATTTATAATGTCAATCCATTAAATTATATCTAAATTAGTAGATCTAATTGTTATTTTTCTGATAATTCTTGTTTAAGTTGGAACAACCAATGTAACTATGAGCTTATAATGATCAAAGAACCATATTCAGACAACGATGGTGAATTAGTGAGGGGCCAAATTATGATTCCATTCTAGACTTGTGTCATTTGTGTCTTTTTTTTTTAATATGATGGGATGTGGTTGTAGGAGGAAGCTAAGCAAGTGGGGAGTCTGAGAAGTGAGAGATTAGCCAACTTGATTGGTTATTGCTATGAAGGGGAAGAAAGACTACTGATAGCAGAGTTCATGCCACATGAAACTCTGGCTAAACATCTCTTTCATTGTGAGCTATTATGGATCAATTTTTTGGACGTTGAATCTTTATATTTTAGTCCTTTCCCAATTGATTTATCAATAGAAATAATGATAATTGATGATTGATCTAATTTAGGGGAGGCACAGCCCATGAAATGGGCAATGAGGTTGAGGGTGGCCTTGTACTTAGCTCAAGCTCTTGAGTACTGCAGCAGTAAAGGAAGGGCTTTATATCATGATCTCAATGCCTACAGGATTTTATTTGATCAGGTATAATAAAGGTTATAAATTGAAGGCAGTTTAGTTTTAGATTGTATGTTTATCAGCAACACTAAATGAATGTAGCTATAGTGCCATCTAGTTGTTAATTGTACTTGTTTTGATTTAAATAATCAGTGAGATAATATTTCCTAAGTCTACACTAGAAGGGCTTAAATTGGTTCACTAATAAAGGGACAGTATTATTCTAACTGAAACTGAAAGGATGAGATTGTTTTCTTAACATCTGTTTATGTTGAATCAACAGGATGGTAATCCAAGGTTGTCTTGCTTTGGGCTCATGAAGAACAGCAGAGATGGCAAAAGTTACAGTACAAACTTGGCCTTTACGCCTCCTGAGTACATGAGAACAGGTAATGCTATTAGCATGCATGAGTTATATGGAAATTTATGTTGAAATTAATATAGCTTGGCCTTTTGGTTTCCTCTACCTCTAAAGATAATCCTTCTTATAAATTTGTTACTTTACAATCATTCTTTGGTTTAAAGATCATTCTGGCCAATGAACTATTTTGAAAGTATAAATTTGGCCAATGAACAATAAAAGGTCTCATTCTGGGTAATGAACAATAAAAATGATCCATTTTGGGGAATAGATACTAAAATGTCCTTTTTAAAATAGAAAAACAAACATTGCTTCTTCCTACTGCTACGTCATCTTCCTCAACCTCACCCCCTCTCTCAGAAAGGGAGGTTGTTGGCGATTGGGAGGTTCTTGGAGGAAAGAGAGGTGGGCTATGTCGTCGGACGGCTGTAGAGAGAGGAGGAGGTGAGGTTGACGGAGATGATGTGGCAATGGAGGAAGCAATGTTTGTTTTTTTAATGTTGAAAGGGCATTTTAGTATTTTCCCATAGTCTATTCGCCAAAATGGATCATTGTTATTGTTCATTGGTCAAAATGATACCTTTTTTATTGTTCATTGACCAAATCAATACTTTCAAAATAGTTCATTGGCCAAAATGATTTTTCACCCTTGTTCTTTTGTTCATGTGCTTATGTATACAGGCAGAGTGACAGCAGAGAGTGTAGTTTATAGTTTTGGAACTTTGTTGCTTGATCTTCTGAGTGGAAAACATATTCCCCCAAGCCATGTAAGTTTGATCTACATAGTTTTGCTTATTTATTTGCTAAAATTACACTATCAAATTAGCATGTACCTTGAAAGGGATTTCTTCATTCAAATTGTGATATTTATAGTATAAATTTAGGATCTCTTGGTTTTTAAAATTTCTTATCATAATAAATTCTCTTTGAATCCCATTAATATTTTGAGTTATGCTTAGTTCCACTTACTGTCCCTGTAGTTTTCTTATTGAAGTTATAGCAATACTTTTGTTACAAGTAATTGATTACTGTTTTATACCAATGATTTTTCTTAATTTACAGGCACTTGATCTGATCCGGGGCAAAAACTTTTTGATGTTAATGGATTCTGCGTTGGAAGGTCACTTTTCTAAGGAGGATGGAACTGAATTGGTGAGGTTAGCTTCTCGGTGTTTACAGTATGAAGCTCGTGAGAGACCAAATGCAAAGTCTCTTGTTACATCTTTAATGTCACTTCAAAAGGAAACTGAGGTAAATGCCTTACTTGATAAACTTCTAGTGAAACTATGCCCAATGTTGAATCTTCTGTCATAATATGTTAAAAGATATGTGAATTGAGCATGTCAGAGTTGCTTCTACTTAAAAAAAGCACTTGACATAGTACATTTGACTATTTTTGAATTGGAACTTATCGTTGTATGTTGATCACTTGTTGTGTGACTTATGATGATTACATTCCTAGTGATATTCCCATAAATTTTTGAACTTGTTGTAGATCAATAAATTCATCTTGAGAAGACTATAATTTCTCATTTGGATAGTATTTGAGCAGGTCCCTTCATATATTCTGATGGGTATCAAGCATGAATCTGCATCCTCAACAAAGCCATCACTGACAGCTTTCGGTGAAGCATGTTTGAGACTTGATCTTACTGCCATACATGAAATATTGGAGAAGATTGGGTACAAGGATGATGAGGGAATCGCCAATGAGGTTTATGTCACTGCCACAATTTACAAGAGAGGGGCTCTCTTTCTCATATATACTCTCTTTGGTCCTTATTATAAGCATCTACTAACAATTTTGTATAAAATAATGAAGTTAGTTAGAGTTGGTCATTTATTGTAAACTGTCAGTTTCTCTCAATAAAAGTCATTACTTCAAGAAGTTTGGCAGTTAAGTAGAAAAATTTAATGTTTTAAACAATACACGTTATATTAGGAAACATGTTGGACAACTATAATAAGGACTGGATGGAGTAGTAAACAAGGGAGGGGGATTTTTCTTTCATGATGTTATTATTTTGTTAATATTTCAATGCTGATCCTCTATTTAATGCCGGAAAAATTACAGCTCTCATTCCAATTGTGGACAAGTCAGATGCAGGAGACCCTGAACTTGAAGAAGCATGGAGATACCGCTTTCCGAGCCAAGGACTTTGTCACTGCTATTAACTGCTACACACAAGTATGTGTTCTTTGAGTGCTGTGGGCTTGGCAGTGTTAAATGTTAAGATAGAATTATTCTTGGGCCTTTACTTAGCATTTTAATCTAAGGTTTTGGACATGAATTCAAATCCTCAATATTATCTTTATTCTCTTTACTTGGGAGAGGGAGAGTAAGACAAACACTCAGTGAAATTATAGAACGAGACTGAGACCTATTGATGAATGATATACCCAAAGAGTTGGTTACTGATAGAGTACAATGACGTTGTATGATCCATGCCTACGTAGTGGGATAAGACTTTATTGTTGTGATGGATTTTATGTGAGAAGATGTAGTATTAAATCCTGTGGGGGTTTTTTGAAACCTATAGTCAAACCTCTGGTTTCAATAAACACTAGTACTTCACATGAAATTCATAGACTCAAAGACCCCTTTTTTAGAAAGCTACATTGAACTCCACAATTTGAAGTTTTTGCATAAGCATTAGCTTGGACCTGTGATAATATGGACTGCATCATATTACGATATTAGAGGAAGGGTTCTGTACAAACTGACATTAGAAAAGGTGTGCGCCAATATTTCCAATACCTGAGAGGATATACTAATTTTATTCTGAAGCATTTAACAATGGTCTAAAGTAACAATAATTTTTGAAAATAAGTTATCCATAGTGTAATGGTGAGATCATAGCTATATATCAGATGAAAATATATGAAGATTAAAACTGAATAACATAAAAAACATACAAGCATTTCAGACACGTTTCATTCAGATTCACTTGATAACTCTTTTTCAGTTCATAGATGGAGGGACCATGGTCTCTCCTACTGTGTATGCAAGACGCTGCTTGTCTTATTTGATGAATGGGATGGCACAAGAAGCTCTTGGGGATGCAATGCAAGCCCAAGTGGTGTCACCTGAGTGGCCAACTTCTCTGTATCTTCAAGCAGCTTGTCTTTTCAGCCTTGGAATGGAGAATGATGCACAAGAAACTCTCAGAGATGGGACAAATATGGAAGCCAGAAAGAACAAAAATTTGAAGACTGTATAGATTATTGCATTCTGTTTTATTTGGCATTATTTGATGTTTTCTTTTGGGATAGTTTTGTTAGGGTTTTGAGTTCATTTTTCTATGTTATGAAAGATAATGGCTGGTTTGGAGTTAATTACTATGCATGCAGCCCCTATTTGTCTGCAGTTTCCTGCTTTTTCCCACTTCTAATGAAAACAGGCTTCTTAATTTTCTTCTGTAGAAGAGAATAACATATGTAAGTACTTGAAATTTTAAGCTTCAAGAATTTAGAGATGAGATTCATTTGATATTTAAGTTTGATATTTGCTTTTTACTTAAGGCAGAGAATGTGCAGGAGAAATAAAAAGAAAATATATGAATGAAGTAATTATGAAGTGTTGAACGTGATACATAACCATATTCTTTTGGGCCTTTATTTCTTTGAACATATGATTGCATGAGTTGAAAAGGTCAGTTTCAAAATACTTAAGACATATGTGTAGTGAGCTTGTTGATCTAAAAGCTCCCTCCACTGTTCAGCTTCTTGCTGGTAAGCCCCTCTTGTCATAGGCCAAATCTTGAGTGAAATTAGTAATATAAGTAGTATAAACTTTTAGGAGAACCACATCTCAAACATTTGCCATTAATGTTGAAGAGTCCTACATTATAAAGCATAAACATTAAAATATTCATGATGTGCCAGAATAATAATTAACCATAAACTACAGGTAAAACCACACATACGATGATAAGTGCAATAAAAAATATGATCCAAAAACAAACTTCCAGAAATCGAAGATTTAGACAATGTGGTCGAGTTGTGGATAATGTGATTGCATTGTAGTTGTCCCTTAAATTCTCAGCAGTCCCTCCATTTGTTGCAAAAACATTTTGTGCCACAGAATGACAGATTTCGCAGGTCCTACAATAATTTAATCATCGTCAGATCATACAAGTTACATATTCATAGAGAAATATTTTACCTGGTTTACATGAATTTTACTTGTGTCCCAAGGCTTTATAAGATTTATGTTTCAAGGTGATCCCAATGTGGGATTTTTGTGAATCACTCAATTAAGTCACACAGAAACTAAAAATTACAAGGCCATTGCAACTTAATAAACTAACATTTGTGTTTTCTATTTAAGCATAATGGAGCACTGGTATTTAATATAAAAATAAAGCATAGAAACTTAGAATCAATGAAAAGTGAAGGGAGGGCTTGATTGTACCTCCTCCCTTGACTCCTAAACCAGGTTTCAGCACAGAGTTTATGAGCAGAAGCAAGATCATTCTTGCAGGAACAACCCAATTCAATTGGAATCCCATATAAATGCCTTTCACTCTCCAAATCCATGTGACAAATCCTACACTTTCTACCATCATTGGTATCAGAGAGACTAATGCTAGCCTCACCACTCATGTCAATGCCATGTTCCAAATCTGCATGGCATATTTGAATAGATGATGACATCTTCAAGTACTTGGAAGGGGAAGATGAAACAAAAGACTTTGTAGCTTAGTGGCATGAAAACTTGTTTCTGAATTTGATCTCACTTGTAATCTCAGGCTATTAGTACCAGTCACTTCAATTTCTACAAAAATACAAGGGAAAATGATTAAAATGTGCTAATATGGAAAAGGTTGTTCTAAGTCATTTCACAATTACGTTCTACAAATAAATATGTGAGAGAAGTTTTGTCTAAGAAAGTGCAAAAGTACTGATTTTTAAGTGTTACCAAACCCATGATTAGCAAGAACTGCCTCAAGTTTGGACCTTAATAGTTTGTAGATTTAATTCTAGACTCCTTGTATGCAAGGAAAAGAAAGGGTATACAAAATAAAAAACCTGCAGGTGTTAAGGAAATAAGAAATCAGATTATCTGATTGTTCTCCATTAGTTCTTTGCCTGAATACTATGAAGTTGTCAAACAGGTTGAGGAAATTTCTATATTTTGTAAGGCTCCAGGCTCAATAATGCTAAGAAGAATAAGAAGAATCTGTGCATGTTGATTCAATGTCAAGCATAATGTGATTGCGATTTTAGCATTATGAAGAAGCATATAATTAAGCATGTTAGACACATTTTTGGTTAGGATTCACTTTATCTGACTATGTACCTAGATGGAGGGACCATGGTCTCACCTAATATATGTGCAAGACGTTTTTTCTTGGACTTATTTGAGTGGCCCACTTCTTTGCATATATAAGCTGAGCTGCTTGTCTTTATCAACCTTGAAATGGAGAATGATGCACTAGAAATTCTCAGAGATGTACAAACATGGAAGCCAAGACAGAAAGAACAACATTTTGGAAACTGTATGCATTTTACCTTGTGCTATCTTTATCATTATTTGATGTTTCTTTGGCATAGTACTGTCAGGCTTTACCTATTTACCTTGGTCTGTGAAAAATAATTGCTGGCATGGAACTTTTTTTTATGTGCCTGCAGATTCCTTGTGGATACAAACACTTGGTTGGTTTTCTGCTGTAAAACAAATAATATAGACAAGTACTTAAAATCTCTGATGTAACATATGATGAAGATCAATTTCATGTGTGGGGAAGGTATTACATGAGACATTAAAGAAAAAACAAAAATGAATTTATTAAAGATAATAATGAGTTTATTAAAGAAAAAACAAAAAACTATCCTATTGAAGTGACAGGAAATTAAAAGATAATGTATGGTAAGTCTATTTTGAACTAGGAATTGAATGTTTCAGCCTTTAACAGAGTCCATGGTTTTGATCCAATGACCATAGTTTTGAACTTTTTATGATGAGGAGAAAATGAAACCAAATTTCCTCTCCTAGAAAATTGAAAATATGAGAAAAAAGTGTTAAAACACAGAAAATTTTGAAGAAAAGATATAAGAGAAGCAGGAAGATATGATTGGTCATTTAATAATTTATTTATTTATTGATCTTATTATTCAACATTATTCTTCATTTCACTATTATTTCTGTCAGTACCAAATTGTTTAAAAAAATCACCCTTCCATCTTCCACTTGGCTGTCTTTTCATCATCTCTAAGCACATGTATTTTCTTTTTCATGAAAAGCTAAATATGAATGTAAATATTGTATTTATACAAGGCAAACGCTGCTAACTTAAAGTTAATATGATAGGTAAGTTTTGTTTTATTATTTTATGGACAACTTTTTGTTTAAATTAATAATGACATTCCAAACATCTTAAAGATGAAACTAAAAATTAAATATTTAAAATTTATGAATACTTATTAATCATGCGTAAATTTTGTAAAAACGAATTAATTATCATAACCTCAACAAATATATCAACAAAAAGTCAGGATTTGATATCACTATTAAAATAATAATTCACCCATTTTTAAAAAAATAAATTTGATAATGAAAAATAAATTGGAACATAAATTAACAAATTATGACTTATGATTGAGACTTCAAAAGAAAACAAGACAAAATATCTTATTGTACAAGCCGAATCATCACACCAATTACATATCCCCCAAAGATTGTAAAATTCATCTGGATCAGGGTTGATGATTTGGCTTGTGTTAAGATATTTTGTGTTTTGTTGCTGTTTTCAATTAATTGTCCAAAAATTATGACAAGTCATAATTTGTTAATTTACGCTTCAATTTACTTTTTGTTATTTAATTTCATGTTTTAAAAAAAAAATTATGAAAAAAAAAATAGTTTCCGCTCACTTACTCTTTTCTAACGGTGCAAGTCATCAACTATACACAAGGATCATGCCAATTTTCTATGTATCATTCCAATTTAAGAATAATGGACTATATAGCCTAAGAGATTCAATTTTCCAGCCAACCACAACATACATTTTCCATAAACATATACTCCCTCAAGTCCTGAATGTAAAATTCAAGTCCTAAATATAAAATCCTATTGACTCTTTTTATAAGTTAAGAAAGTCAATTAGATTACTAAATCATAATATATGTGACATGAAATTAAATTAGAGGTTAATTTATAAGTAGAATAAATTAGTTTTAAAGAAAAAATTAACTATAAACAACTTAAAAGAATTACTTTTACATCCTTGATTTCCCCGAAAAGTAAAAAGGTCTTATAATTATGATTGTAGGAAATAGCAACCCATAACAAGTAAATTCACGGTGAAGAAGAGCAATGATAACATAATGATATACATTTCAGCACAATATTCCACTACTTGTCTATGAACCACATTAATTATGGGCAGTAGATCATAAAAAAGCCAATTAAGGCTAAAGCCCAAGTGGATAGCATCTGATCTTTTTATGAGGGCCTCAAGCTGTGAAAAACTAAACCATTCATTCTCAAAAGAACCACTTGCGTAAGTTACAAGCTTTTGTTTCCCTGTGATCTTAAAACAAAGAACTACACTAAGGTTAATGTAAATGGATGTGAAAAGTCCATGATATGACAAATGCAATAACCATACAGATGAGCATAAAATTCAGGAAGCCACGCCCTTGCCAGAATCGTCGAGGACTTTCCGGGGAAGCCGGCACTGCAAGTGAAGATATCGCGATAGCAGCGTTGTTGTCACTTAAATTCTCGGTCGTATCCTCGTTTATCCCAAATACATTCCGTGCCACAGAATGACAGATTTCGCAGGTCCTACACAATAATAAATCAATTATATACAAAAAATAGTTAAAATAATTTTAGTTAAGGACTTTGATAGAAACACGGTCTTAAATAGCCTTAAACCACATTCAACACAATGAAGAACTCAAAATAGCTGCACTTATCATATCATATATCATGTGGAAGAGAAAGTAAGAGTAATCCTATTAGCTATCAGCTTACAGAATGCCAAACAAGGAAAAGAAGACACACATGTATGACAGACACTTTTCAATGAATTCTATCAAAGAGATTGCTTATATGTCTCTTTTATGATTAGTTTAGTGCACCTATATTTAGTAGATTAAGTCTAACCTAAGGAAAATCGTCTTATTCTTGCGCATCTTGATTCAAAAGCGAAGATATGAACTAATTTTTAGTTATGTTAGGACATGATCTATGAACAAAATTTGATCATGTCTAGCTGTCATTACAGACAATTCTATCGAATCGCAATAATTCATTAGATTGAAGCATTATGCTTATACAGTTTAAGTTGGCCTAGCTAGAATATCCCCATCAGTATACCCTGCCTTCAAAAATGCAGCATTATACTCGACAATTGATAAAATGATTCTGGTGTCTCAAACGGTTAAGGAATCTTTAAAAGAAAAAGAAAACATGCCATGGATTATTTGCTTTTCACTCAAAGCAGAGTATCTTCTGCATGTTAGGTGCCAATTAAAGTAAAAGAATATGGTAGGATGAATTCAACCCACCATTTAAAGTTGTCAACTTATGTCAGAAAATTGCTTGATGGTATTTAATAAAAGCTTCAACTTTCAACCATTCCAACATTAGCAAGCAACACTGTTGAAAATTTTAGAGGCTTAGACACAGAGAGTAACATCAAGACTGACAAGATATAACATGTATACAGGCAAACATGAACACTCCTCTAATCCTAATGTAAGATCTATTTATCTAATTATAGTTGATAAAGGAAGCTTAATAAAATACTCAACTATAACATATGTGACATGATTTCTCTAAAACACTTCGATGTAACATAAGATTACATATCAATTCATAAGTTAAGGAAATTAGGTCCTACATATCGAATTGGAGGAACACAACTGTGGAACATGTGAGGATACATATGATAATGAGTATGGATACATTGTACCATAAGAACTAATTCCAGGATTTGGACAATTGCACAATACATGCAGGACTTCATGGTACCAAAAAACAATCATGCGTACTGAAAGTAGCTGTGGTCAATATCATAAGTTTTGTAGGAACAGGAAAGATGGGATTGAATAATTAGTGGAGTAAACAATAAATGATTATATCAGTTGGTGGTACATATGAAAGCAGAAAGCACCCACCATGATATTTAGAAAAGCATGTTAAAGATTGAAAGGGTGGAATCTCCACTTTAATGGATATTTAAAGAGAACTTAAAAGCAAAAATAAAAAAGAGGGAGATTCTTAAATTTTAAAGAAGGGACATAAAAGGTTGAAGAGGTCATGTCTCAGCTTGATACTTAGATAAAGAGAGAGCTATAAAGAAGCAAAAATGAAGATTCCTACATTTAGAAAACAGGACATAACAACAAGGAAGCTCAATGTACCGAGACATGCCAGCTGACTCAGCAAGACTGATTCACAATTTTCAGCATTTCTTTTATCAACCATCTTCTTAGTAATTAAGGATAGCCACTTTACCTTTCACTCAAAAATTCAATCGATCACACTACTAATACTCCCTCCGGTCCGTATTATAAGAGCTCAAAGGTTGAATGATTTTAATTCAAAATATAAGAGTCAATCTCACATTTTCTCCTGATTTAATGCATTTTTCCCTACTTTGCCCCTAACGCTCTTTCATATTTATTAATACTCATGTATTTCTCTCTCTTAAAGTATCATAATAAATATGCGCAGTATTGGAAAAAAAACATTAACTCCAGACACCTAACTGACGACGACAGTGCTGTTATATTACGGACCAGCGGGAGTATATCTTAATCCTGTTCAATTTCCCATTCAATTAAGTTAGCCACCAGCCAAAAAAATCCAAAACCATCCAGACTAAGTTATCTAACAAATAGTTTTATATGTATTTCAAGTGAAGCATGGAGAATCAATGGTATCTGGCATAGAATTCATGAATAAACAGATTGGAATTGAAAGAAAGTAAAGATGGGGTTTTACTTGTAACATACCTGCTCCCTTTAATCTTGAACCAAGTTTCAGCACAGAGTTTATGAGCAGCAGCAAGATCATCCTTACAAGAACAACCCAATTCAATAGGGACACCATTTTCATGGCTTTCACTTTCCAAACCCATGTGACAAATCCTACACTCTTTCTCTTCTTCATCCAAATGCACCTTAATTTCATGGACCCCACCTTCAATTCCCAGCTCCACTGAACATTCAGTGACAGAAGAAGCCCTCCCAAACTCATCATCAGCAACACCCTCAACAACCTCAGCATCAGAAACACAAGAAAAACTATAGTCATCATATGAGCCACCATTTGTTGAATAGAAGTGGGAATAGCAAGACCCCTCTTCAACATCAGAGAAGCAAATGCTAGCTTCAGTACTCATGTCACTTCTATGACTCCCCTCCTCCAAATCTACAATGGAAATCTGTACTGTTGATGCCATTTTCAGATACAAAAAAAAAAACTTTTTTTTCCAAAAAAAAAAAAAATTTATTGCTAGAGACTAAACATGAAATGCTTCAAAAAAAATTTTTAGAGCTTTGAGGTTTCTAGATGTAGTTCTAGACACCCTTTTATGCAAGAAGAAAAGGGTGTGCATCAAAATAAAAACTTGCAGGACTTAAGGGATTAAAAAATGATTTTTTCTCATCTCCATCACTGAAAAAACACTAGCTAGCAATAAAACATGTTGAGGAGAGTATAAAACTTTGTAAGGTGGAGACTAAAGAATGCAAGAAGAAGAAGAAGAAGAGGAAGAAGAGAAGATGGGATTTTAGTTTGAGAAACGTAGAGAGTGGGGAGGCAAAGAATGGTCCACGAGACAGAGACTGATGCTATGGTTTGTTTGAAGAAATGGACAGTGACACTGCAAACAAGAACAGAAACGTGCAGTGCTAGAGAGAACACAGATAAAGACCCCAACATTTTCATTAAACTAGTCTCACATTTAAACATTAAAAAACAGTAAAGTAAACAAACCAAAATAGGGAAGATATTAATCACTAATGACCATTGTTTCATAAATAGATAGACACAGAAAACAACTTTTCTTTTTGCTTATGTATATTCATTGTTACTAGCTTCATGATTATTAAGTTTTTTATAATTAGTTTAAGAGTTAAAAGTGTGTTAATAAATTTAACTATTAGCGTTAAAAGGAAGCATTATGATGAAGCTGGAAAGGAAGCTTTATTTTTGCCACCTTAATATAAGAGGCTATTAGGAAAAGATATTCATTTTAAATATAAATATGATCATTAAGCTTTTTTTTTGGATAAAAGACATAAAAGTGATCTAAAGCACCCCAACATTGTCAAATATGATAACTCAAGTGATTTTTATACTTTTATTGTATCACAACTACATATTGTGGAATTGAATCGTGAATTTCATGATATTTTTGAGGCTTTAAGTTTTAATAATAAATTTTTGGGTGAAATTCATAAAATGCATAAAATGAAAAGTTTGTTTTGGATAGAGAATCCATTATGACAAAACTAAGGAAAACGACATTTTATCCAGATGCAGTAATTTTTTCTGAAGATGTTGCTTCTATTCTGTGGGTGTACTAAATGACGAATTAGTCCTTACTTTTCCACTACAATGCGGTCGGTTTTTGTTACATGGTTTGTGCAATTCCGTAAAAGCAGGTCACCTAAATTTGTTTTTCATTTGCCTGTCTCCATCAAATGATTAAACTAGGCTATAATCTGCTGAATTGCAGTAGAGCTTTTCTAAAGTTTTTCTCTAAAAATAGTGAACGAATTGTGGCTTCATTTATGCCTACATACCATCTCGTTAAAGCCACAAAATTACATCATGTACAATATGGTTTTTTCGTATTTCATGCATATACAATAATCTACTAAATTAAATTAAATATTCAACATAATATATTAATTTTTTTAGTTGGATTAAATATTTGTTAGATAATATCGATAATGATGAGTATGACACTATTTAAGAGGGGGGAGTGGTCGAGTGAGCATTAAGAATAGAGATGTGAATGTGTGCATAGTTCATTGGACATTATACTACCTCCGGTCCCTAATGTAAGAGTTAGCCGCCAAAAAAACGCTTCTTAAGAAAACATGTGAATGTTAGTTAATTGTCTGGAGTTAATGCTTCTTTTCCAAAATTGCCCATATTTATTATGGTACTTTTAAGAGAGAGAAATACATAACTATTAATAAATATGAAAGAGAATTAGGGGTAAAGTAAGAAAAAATGCATTAAATGAGGAGAGAAAGTGGGGTGAGCTCTTACATTAGGGACCAAAACCATTCAAATTTTGGGCTCTTACATTAGGGACCGGAGGGAGTATATGTTTAGGAGTGATAGGGAGGTGTGACATGACACATGTATAGATGAAAGAGAAGTTAACTAGGATTGAAGGTGGCCCGCATCAACGTTAATGATCAGATCAATTGATTAGAGTTGTTCTAACCTAATCACATGTCTTGAGTCCAATAAATGAGAATATCCTATCTTGTGGATTAGAAGCGTCAACCTTAATGATTATTGTCATATCTAAATTCAGATTTGCCTAAGGCCGATGATATGCCTACAAGATGGTCTCCTCTAAGATATTATAGGAGAAATCCATAAAACAACACAAACATCATACTATAGTATTATTTCATGCACAAAAGAAAGAAATTATAGAGTATCATTTAATTTTTTTCTCTTGCAAATTAACTATAGTATACCACTTTTTGTATCTTCTATCTTTCTATTTAATTATTTTTGTAGTACCAAATATACATCACTTATTTACCTTGTTACACGATGGTAAAAAAATGGGAAAATTAATTTGAAGTCCCTCACAAGGGAGTTAATACTAGAAAAGTCCCAAAAGCTGAAAATATTAATGTAGGGTCCCAAGGGACCTCACATTAATATATTTAAAAAGTGAAAAGACAGTTTTGCTTGCCCCTAGCCTTAATAAAAAATTACCCCACCCCCCACCCCCCTCCTCCTCCCTCACCCGCCCCACCCACCCCCTCCACCTCCCTCCATCGCCCCCCACCCCCCCACCCTCCTCCCTCCATCGCCCCCCCCCCCCACCCCACCCTCCTCCCTCCATCGCCCCCCACCCCCCACCCTCCTCCCTCCATCGCCCCCCCACCCCACCCTCCTCCCTCAATCGGCCCCCCACCCTCCTCCCTCCATCGCCCCCACCCGCCTCCCTCCATCGCCCCCCACCCCCTCCCTCCATCGCCCCCCACCCTCCTGGGCGATGGAGGGAGGCGGGTGGGGGTGGGGGTTGATGGAGGGAGGGGGGTGGGGGCGATGGAGGGAGGGGGGTGGGGGGGCGATGGAGGGAGGAGGGTGGGGGGTGGGGGGCCGATGGAGGGAGGTGGAGGGGGTGGGTGGGGCGGGTGAGGGAGGAGGAGGGGGGTGGGGGTGGGGCGGGTGAGGGAGGAGGAGGGGGTGGGGGTGGGGTAATTTTTTATTAAGGCTAGGTGCAAAACTGTCTTTTCACTTTTCAAATATATTAATGTGAGGTCCCTTGGGACCCTACATTAATATTTTCAACTTTTAGGACTTTTCTAGTATTAACTCCCTTGTGAGGGACTTCAAATTAATTTTCCCTAAAAAAATTTCCTTTGTTACATATTTTCTATCACATTTAAACTGAAGTTTATTTAAAAGGGGAAATTTCGAACAAACCATGTGCAAGTATTAGTGAAAATTATTAGGGAAACTTCTTCATTCTGTATCTTATTTGTAAAATATGAATTGAGATATGTGTGAAGGTAAAAAAATGAGATATGCGTGTGCTATACGAGGAATATCAGTATTTTTCACTGGTTAATTAAATGATTGTCTTCTCTTGGATGGTGATTGTTTTCTCATACATCACACTTATTTTTCCATAGACCTATTTATCATGTCTCTCAATGATAATGTCTATGTATACACGAACAAAATTATTACTGATGTCTCAGTTTTAATTTTACTCAATAGAAATGTTTTGAGTAATGTCTACAAATTTGTACCGATTAAAATAAGGAATTGAGACTACAACAAGTCAACAAGTATAATTGACAGGTTTTTGACAAAAAAATTACAGGTTACGTTTTTATGCATGCGGACTAAACAAAAGGTGGGCCCTATCTCTATCTATATATGGAAATTATATAAAAATTACCAGTTAAAAATAATGACTATTTTATCAGTGGGCCTTACCAGAAATAATGACTATTTTATCAGTTAAAAAAAATTATGACTACTTTCTCATAATCACACTAATTTCCAATAATCCTATTTATTATACATCTCTATCCTAATTTTTTTATACATAAACTTATAAAAGTTTAGGTGAGTTGGGTGCGGGACTCACTAAGGCCAGGGCAAACTTCAAGGCTCAGAACACTTATAAAGATATTTAAAGGACACAAACCAATAAAGTTCTTACATTATCATATTCAAGCCTATAACCTTTTTTTTTTGAGTAAATCAAACTTATAACTTTTAGTTGAGTCAAACTCCTATGTGATCAACCTTTCTTATCACTCTCCATGCTATTTTGTAGGTGTAATGTATGAATTAAAAATGGATTAATCTCTTCGTTTTAATTTTACTCCATAATTTTTCGTTTTGAGTAGTGTCATATATATTGGTTGGACAAATTTGTGGAGATTACGAAAAATGAAAAGAGTTAAATCAAAAACGCCCTTAAATAACGTGACTCAGTTCTCTTTTATACTATCTCTGGTCCTAAATATAAGACATAGATGATTTTTTTTGGAGAGATTAAGGTTGCGAAATAGGTTATTAAATTATGACATATTTGATATATTTTTAGATTATCCATTAGTTTTTAGGGAAAATATACTAGTCTAAGGGAAAAATTAGGTAAATCATCAATTTATAATTAACTTATTTTGCTTTTTTAGGATTTTCCAAAAAAGTCAATTAGGTCTTTATATTTAGGACCGGAGGGAGTAACATTTATATATGAAAAGAGTTTATACTTCGTTTAGTAGTATTTGGTGGCTTATGAGAGCAATTTCACTATTGCTAGAAGAATTTTAGTTAACTTTCACAGTTTTACCTCTAGACTTAAATAAAAGTTACTTTCTTTTGTATTAATATAAGGCTTATTTAATTTGATTGATTGCTTAAGAATGCTAGTTATATTAGCTTTTATTAAAAAGATCTTCTCTCATTCCTCCTCACCTCTTAATTATCAGTAAAGGAGCACGAATAATATGTATAATTTGAAAAAAAAAATGGACTAAAATTAGAATTAGGCAGCTTGTGTTTTTAACCTTGTTTTTTATCAGAGTTTTAAGCCTATTTTAAAGTCTATATTTCAATTAGACATTTTGAAGGCCTGACTCATGAATAACAAAAATGTAGTTACATGGGCAATTTCAAGGTTTAATTTGGTGGTCTTTAAATAAGTAAAAAAAAATTAAGGATAACAGACCGGACGACCTAGTGATCTCGATTTATAAGAAGATAATCATTTTTGTTGTTATTTAGAAGTATGACTTGATTAAAATTAGTCTATAATATTTTTTTAAAAGAAAAACTTACCTCTATTTATGTAAAACATAACAAATCAACTCAGCATACTTTACCTGTAACTCAGCATACTTTAAACATAACAAATCATATTATTTATCAACTATCAAAATTCAGTACAATATAAACTTAATAATACTTTTTTAGGTATTAGGGAGGGAGGACACCACTGGCACTCAGTACCTACGGCCAAAAATAATACTCCTATGGTCCTAAATATAATACCTAGTTGACTTTTTTGGAAAATCCTAAAAATCAAAATAAGTTAATTATAAATTGATTTACTTATTTTTTTTCTCTTAGACTAGTTTATTTTACCTATAAAACTAATGGATTATCTAAAAAGATACTACCTCCGATCCTAAATATTGGACCTAATTGACTTTTTTTGGAGAGATTAAGGTTGCGAAATAGGTTATTAAATGATGAAATATTTGATATATTTTTAGATTATTCATTAGTTTAGGGGTAAAATAAACTAGTTTAAGGGAAAAAATTAGGTAAATCAATTTATAATTAACTTATTTTGCTTTTTTAAGGATTTTATGAAAAAAGTCAACTAGGTCTTATATTTAGGACCGGAGAGAATATCAAATACTTATTTCGCAAGAAAGTATGTCATGATTTCTGAAAAAAGTATGTCATGATTTAATAACCTATTTCGCAACCTTAATATCTCCAAAAAAGTCAACCAGGTCTTATATTTAGGATAGGAGGTAGTAATACTTAAATCCAACTTGTAATTCTTGTTAAAAGATATCACAAATTTTTGGTAAAAAAAGGATATCACAAATATTTTTTTTATCGAAAAAAGATATCACAATATTTATAGATATATGTTCACAAAAAACAATACTCTATTTTCTAATATCATTCTTATACTCCATATCATACCATAAATATGATAAAGTCAAAATCAAAATTACTAAATATATGAAACTACTCCTACCTTTTGATAAAAAAAAAAAAAACTACTCCTACCTTACAATCAGACACAGCCACACACTTTCTCCTCCCCAAAACCCTAATCATAGAAGGGCGTGGCGGAGGCGGAGTCGGCGACGGCGACGGCGATGGCGGCGGAGGTTGGAGCTGCGGGTAAGATGGAGGATTGGTTGATTAAGAGTAGTCCCGAAGATGCGTTTTGGCTATGCTCTCTTTCAAGCTCTGAGATGGTAACTTCACGAATTCACCACGATGTTTCTGATTATCTATATATCAATGTCTTCTTTATTATGTCCTTGCGTATGACTGATTATTATGCTTTCACAGATGATCCTTTAGTACGCTGAATTGGTGATTCTTTGCTCAGTGCTAAATATAAGAACTAACTTGATTATTTCGAAAATGTTAATTAATTTAGTTATTAGCTCATAATATTCCCACATGATAAGCATTATAGGTTAATTTGGGAAAAAGTTGGGAAAATTAGGAAGTGTCTTTTATATTTAGTAACCGATTGAAATTTGAAAGTGGTTTTATATTTAGGAAGGGATGGAGTATTATGTTAGTTTATAACGAAAATAAATTAGGTTAGGGAAAAAATTTAAGGAGTAACTTATTATTTAGTTTGGTTAGGATTTTCCAAAATAAAATAATTAAGTAGGTTGTTTGGGAAGGGAGGAGTTGTTTAATTTCTGATACGTGCTCTTTTTCCTAGTGAGGCTTCAGGTTTATGATAAGATTATGTCATTCTTCTTTTATCTGTCATAAGTTTAGTGCTTTATTATTGCATTTGAGTCTTGTTGTGACATTTGAAATTTAAACATGCCAGGATATGCTGACACTCTTGAAGTCTTATATCCTTCACCGTGCTAAGATTATAGGTCATGAAGAACTAGCTGAGAGATTTGACCTTAATACTCTTCGAACTATCGGTATGCCCTTAGTTTTTTTATTTTTTTAATATGCTCTGTTTGTGAGTTTGACTTTTTAGTCCTGTTTTGGATTACCCTGACCCTCCTAGATTTTTATCAAGTCAATGTATAGATATCTTGTGGTCAATTTATTATTGATGAATAACACATTTATGATCTCCTATGCTGATTTATGCAGTATTTATTAAGATGCAATATGTCAAAGAAAAAGTGAAAGATTCATCACTTATGCTAGATGCTGCCAGGCGTGCTGATCTTTGGGATGCTTGCAACCTGTTGAGATGTGATCACAAGGGTGTCAAAAGTATTGAAGATCTGTATACCAAAATTGGCATTGATCCTATACATACTTTGTTAGGGTATGCTGACCCAATCTTGGATAACTCTTTTCTTGACTTGCATTTTTCAGTTCAGTTTCAAACTTGGTTTAGGAAAAAGAAAATTCTACCAGTTTACACCATCTGGCCGTACTAACTTTCTGGAATCAATTTATAATTATATTATATGTAAGTAGCTACAATAGGTTTTTCACTTTATGTAATTCAATTTAGGAAACGGCACTGAATTAATTGTAACTTGCTGTCCATCAATATATGTAAGTGTGTGTGGCTTCATGTGTTTAGAGAGTTTTATTATTAATGAGTTGAGAGCAAGAATCGTTTGCTTCATCCCTTGAATAACCATGGAAGATGCAGGGTACTTGTAAGTTATTAGTTGCTGAAATTTGAAGTTTCTGGAGAACTTATTCTCTGGATTACTTGATCTGCCTTAAAAATTTCATTAGTAACATGAAAGAAGTTTTATTATTTAGTTTCTTTTCCTCTTCACTCACTCATTTCTTCTTTCAGTTCCCCTCTTTCCACTCTAATCCCACATTCTTCGTAGTACAGCTTAGCATCATGTTTGATTCTCTTAAAACTGTTTGTTTTGTGATATTTGTATTGAAAAACTTGATGTCAGAGTCAAGTACACTTAACACTCTACTGTTATTGGTATAAATTGCTGGAAAATACTTGCACCTGTGAATATCCATGTTGCTTGTTAATATGTTCTCTTGTAATTTTCTATTACATTACATATAATATTGATATTTGTCCGCTGATTTGTTTATAAAGGCCAAATGAAAGAGTGGGTTCCGCACCACAAGTAGCAGGTTTGAATCTTAAAAGGCGAAAACGGAAGGGCTTTTTCATCAAAAGAAAAGGTGTGATTTTAAATCAAAGAACGAGTAATTTCCCTTCGGTATGATTCCCTGCATGTACTGATACAGTGTGTTTGGCTGGGCTTTGCTATGGAAAGGGGATAACATTATGTAACATGCCTTCATTAGGCTATATATAATCAAATGTCTGTTGCTTCCAAAAGGCAGTGTTTGGATTCATGAGGGGCAGTTGGGGATTTTGATGGAAAAATCATGTTGAAGTAAAAACCAAATTTTGTTGCTTGTATGTGCCACCATGGAGAGAAAAGGTGACCATTAGAAGAAAGATACATGATCATTAAATTTAGGACAACTGTGGATATTAGATAGAACAACTACATGGAGGAGGGGATAAGGAAGGGGATTTTTTGTGTCTGTAAGGGTAGGTTAATCGTTTTTGAATGTGTTTGTAATTCATTAAATTTACTAAATATAATGTATTCTACCATTTTTGATTGCATTCCTAACAGATTTTTGGTAATTATCGTTCCATTACATTTTTGAGATCAAAATATAGATATAAGATATTCACATAACAGAATAGTTGTTTGCAGATGTTTGGCATATCGTTAAACCTTCATCGCTTGACTTATCAAACTAAACAGATGGACTAATTTTCATCCTTCAATATTTTAAATTTTACTTGATTTGATAATAAATTTTGGCATTATGAATCAAGCTTATCTTTTTTGAGTGAATCAAGCTTTTATCTTCAATACAACAAAACTTTCGTTAAATACAATAAATCGTAGAATGCTCTATCAAGCTTAATTTAATGGGGTCAAAATAACTATGATAAGTAATCAGTATGAGTGTATGACCAATGTGTGTTCCAAGTCTCGTTTAAACCAGGAGCATTGAGAAGCATAATCGGAAGGCTATGTTTGTAAAGCTTAGAGTTCAGAAAACTTTAGCAGAAAATGATGGAGAACAAGCAACAATGATGGTTTCGATTTGAAATTGTCATGAGCATAGTATGAGAAGCAAGAGAATTCTTGCCTAACTAAACCTTATTCAAGCACCAAGCCTCGCCCAAGCACCATGAAGGTGAGAAAAAAAAATGCAGTTAATTGGCGCCAATTTGTCTTCAAACTAATAAAAATCACCTGAACTAATCAAATATCTTTGACAATAATATAAAATACCTCAACATAAACAACCCAAATAATTTTCGATAAAAAAAAAACAACCCAGGTAAAGCAGTTGGAGAATTCAGCTTTTGCTATATAAAAGTCAGTGTATGCAAGCCATTCCAGAAGTGTCTAGTGCTGATCAGACAGCACCTAGACACAAATTGAGTAAACTAAATTGTGAGCCATTCCAGAAGGCCACTCCTGAAAGTATGAGCCTCATATATCATACTAAATTAAACTCATGATATCCATTTACATTACAGTCATTCACATATCTATGGTCCTTTCACTCAAAAGAACTGATAATATTCTTGACATTTCAATGGCCAATATTCACTTGAGATTCATGAGATATCACCCTGCCGGCTGAATCGCCCATCATTTTGACACTACTATTCTCCAATCCACTTTTCAGCCAAGCAAGGTTACTGATGTCTGTTGCTATGGCTGCCAACTCAAAACTTGAGAATGATGGGGGCTCTGAATATTCAACAAATTCTGGACCCAACAAGGAGCTTTTGGCATTTTCACCACTTAGACCAGTGCAACAGCCATGACCACAGTGATTAGGAACCGATAAGTCACAACCGTAAATTCCATCCAGCATTTTGCAAAAATCAATGCCCGGATTTGATACTTGAAAAAGTGGTCCTTGCATTGGAACAGGCCTGGAGGTTGATGGTGCAGTTTGTGAACCATCCATTGAGTTATACACACTAAAAGCGCTAATACGTGCTTGAGGACGGAAAAGAGTAGGCGGATCATTGGCTTCATGGTTCATTTGACTATCTGTCTGGGCTTTGTCTTCATATTTATCCTCCATATTCTCCACAGAATCGGCATCTCTTCCTTCTGAGGATCTAAATGAATTAACATCCCCACATGACAGAGTTTCTTCTGATGATGCTTTTGCTTTCTCCAAGCTGGCATCTTCCAACACGTAGCAAGCTTTTGATTTGACTCTATCAGATTGTATTCCCCAACGCCTCAAAGTAGAATTCCAATGATTCTTAATGGCATTATCTGTTCTTCCTGGTAGAAGTCTGGCTATGGCAGCCCATTTGTTCCCATGGATTGCATGTGCTGCAACTATGATCCGATCTTCCTCCTCTGAATATAGTGTAAGAAATAATTTTCTTTAATATTAGGCATATCACAAGTCACTTTACAAGTACTTTGAATAGAAGGAAATAATGTAACACCATACAACAGGAAAGAATTGTCCCAATATAAAAATGGCTCATAATTTTAAAAACAAGCTATCCAAAATAAAATAAGACAAGCCCAAACTTCTCCCACATCAAAAGTCATGACCTTTCAATGGTCTAAGAAATCTGACGAGCAAAGGCCTTCCTCAATCAGCCTGGTCAATGAAATCTATTTTGTGAAGCATGTAGCTGTATCTTCAACACAAATTTTACAATTCTGTAAGGATGCATCTACTCTCTAAAAATCATTTCAGGCATATGTTTAAAGTTTAAACAACATGAAAGTAAATCTAATCGAGCTATTTGCCACACCTAAGGTTTGTATAAGCCAATTGGCAGAAAATTTTAAATCTCATTAAAAAGCTCCAGAACTTTGGCCAAGTAGATCTTTATGATGTTAAGATATCCCAACAATTGATAACCCAATACAATTAGTCATGCAAATTAATAACTTCTGATAAATGAAGCCGGGTAGTTTTAACCTGAGACAATTCCAAGAAAATGGAGCCAACACATCTGACTATTAATTGAAATTACCAAATCAAAATCTAAACAATGGCATCCTAAACTTTAGAAAATATTTTGCTTCCATGTAAGCTCCTCTGGTGATAGCAATCCCAGAAGGCTAAAAAAAACTAAAAGACAAACCCAAAAAGCTAATAGAATTTTATAAACGTTCTTTTTGCACAAGCCTGCCAATAGCTTTGAGTCATTTGCCAAAGTTTTCATGAACAGATTTATCTGAAGACAAATGCTAACTCTTATATATTAGACTGTTACTAAAAAAATTCTACTAAGCAGACTAGATGAGTCATTTATCAAAAGATCTCATAGAAGATCCACTTTTAGCATTGCGTACTAAGCCAAGCCTAGATATATACTACTACGAACGTCTGCAAGTGAGTCCTCTAAAAAGCATAATATGTAAAAATTCCGGAATGTATTGCTCAAACTGAACAGTCCACATGGCTAGAGTAGTGGAGCCATTTGAGTCTTTCACCAAAACAACAATAACCTTATCATCACAATCAGATGTATCATTCCTGAATTCAGCATAAACCTCTTATCTACCATCATAAGGAAATTAATTGCCTGAAACTCAATAGAGTAGCTTGATATAAGTAAACGTTAATGACTCAAATGTCATTTTGCTACCATTAAGATTGATGACAATTAACTGATGCATAACATCACACAGCATTACATTGATAGTAGCACCAATTAGCAAATTGTCAAACACCATCCCAACTTTCAATTCACAGGCTTGTGATTGAGAAAAACTGGTCTTTGAAACGACATCAAAGTCTCTATAATCATATAATAAAGAGCACAATCCACATCACTTTTCATTCATGGTTTCAATTAAACTTCAGTGCAAAGTATAATGGACCCACCTTCATCCACATATCTAACCAAGAGAACTCTTTTATTATGAGACTATTGATCCACATTCACTTAACAGCTTAGAGTTCGAATCTGAATTGGTTCTAACCATTACTTTACCCATCATTTTTGTTTGAAAAAAAAAGGTTGATCTTACAGCAACTGCACCTAAAACCCCACATTGCATAACCCACACATCAAAAGCTCAAATTTTTCAAAATTGTTCACACTTAACATTCAAAAACTCAATCAAGTCAACTTAGTTCCTGTTTGGCACACTCTCAAGTTCAAACATAGGTTTTGAAATTGGGGCAGACAAACACTCACAACTTTTTCATAATAATTTTTTTTATGTCAACCTATGTTTCAATCAAGTGAGACAAATACTTACATCTTTTTCAAACTGAAAATCAACCTACTTTGGTTTTCCCAAAAACTATTTTTTCATAGGCTATTCTCCATAATCTATTCTTCTTCACACCCACCCATAAGCTATTCTCCAAAAGCTATATCCAAACAGACCTTATTAGCACCTAAAACCTCACATTGCATAACTCATACACCAAAATCTCACCTTTTTCAAAAACGATCTAACCTTTAATAACCCATAACTCAATCAAATGGGAAATGCAAGTAGAATAATCCTCCAAGAAAAAAAGTCAAAGTCAACCAGGTCTCACATGACTCATATGAGTCATATTTAATAATCCCTTCGATCCTAAACATTCATCACTTTTGAAATTCAATTTCTTCCTAATCATAAGATCACTTTCTAACTTTTCCCAACAATTTCCCAAACTCACCCTATAATGCTTATATCTAATAACAAGCAAACCAGGGAAACTAACCATAAACTTATATAGTTGGGATAAATAAATCAGTAATATTATGAGTAAATAACTACCTTAACTAACTTCCTTAATCTACTCAAATTAGGCTATTAAGAGAAGTACTACTACGTTCCTAAATATAAGAGCAAGTTGACTTTTTTGGAGAATACTAAGAAAGCAAAATGAACAATTTAATCATAACATATTTTGTATATTATTAGATCATATCTAAGTTTATAAGTCAAATAAACTAGTTTAGTGAAAAAATTTGGGAAAATCAATTTTTAATTACTTATTTAGTTTTCTTAGGATTCTCCAAAAAAGTCAACTTGCTCTTATATTTAGGAATAGGAACGGAGGGAGTACTATCTAACAATAAGCAAAGAACATAAAGAAATGACACAAAACCTGAAAAGGGTTTCCTTTTAACGGCAGGGTCAAGCTGATTACACCAGCGGAGGCGGCAAGACTTGCCGGAGCGTCCGGAGATGCCACGTGCGATCAAGCTCCAATTTCTGGCGCCAAAGTTACCCACCAGACGGCTCAGAATGGCGTCTTCTTCCGGAGACCAAGGCCCCTTCACTCTCTCTCTCCCCCCGCCGCCGCCGCCTCCTCCGTCGTCCCCACTTCCGTCGCCGGCCACCACGATGGCCAGTTGGTTTTCGACGTCAAGGCTGGGTTTTTCGTCAATTTCCATGTTGTTATTGTTGTTGATGTGAGAATCCATTGATGATTTGATGGGTAGTTACTACTTGGTAGTTAGGACTTAGCAGAAAATAAGGAAGTTTGATTTTTTTTTTTTTGTAGTGTGGAGTGTGTACTGTGGTGTGCTTCTTCTCTTCTATATGGTTACTTTGTGGAAAAGGGTATTGTTAGTTATTTTGTTGCCATGAATTTAGGCCCATTTCAGATTGAGAATCGTTGGTTTTTATATAATAATTAATTTTTTTTTTTGAAATTATTAAGGAAGTTAGGTGATATAGGTATAAAGTGATTTGTTTGATTATTTTCTAAAATTAGTTTGTTATAACATACTTATGATTTAATATTACACCGACTATATTAGTATATTGTGAATAATCATTGTTGTCGAACTTGCGAGTTCACAGTCTGATTTTACGGTTTTTTACGGTTGTACCTAAGTGAAATGTGTTAGGAGTCACTTCAATTTTAGGTGGGAATAGATTTGGTAGAAACATATGTGTTTACATGCTAAATATACCGTTTTTATGTTTCCACCTTACAAAATATCTGCTAACTTCCTTATAAACTCATTTTAATTATTTTTTATTTTACCAAATTCAATGAATTTTTATGTAAATTAAATAGCAATTTCTCTATTGAAGTTCATAAAGTATGAGTGTTGATATATTTAGTATAAACTATATATTTAAAATATATTGAGTCAAATTATTGTTAATTTTTTGAAAAACACATTTTATTAATAAAAGCATACTCTTATAGAGCTTATGATTCGAATTTATGATACGATTTAACCTTCTTTCCACGAGTCTACTTAAACTCATGAGTTTGACAACCTTAAATGAGAGTTGATTTTAACCTTTTACATTACCTAACCAAAGCTTGTCATTGGTTAGTTAAATTCATATTGATTTTGCATGTAAACTCAGTAAAAATGCACGAGTTCACATGTTGTATATATACGGTTTTTAGGCTATAACCCTATATAAGTGGGGTTTCAAATTTTACAAAGAAAGCGAAGCTGATTCACAAAATTTGCTATGGCTACATTTCCAAAATTCATCATCTTCTTCATATTATCGGTGTTTCTATTGACATCAAACTTTGTAGATGGGAAAACACACGTGAGAATCACCAATATGTTAGAGCATAATTTGGACTTGACTATTCATTGTAAGTCCAAAAATGACGACTTAGGGGAGCATCTTCTTCATAATTCAGAATCTTTTGAGTTTGCTTTCATACGCAATTTCTTTTCAAACACTCTCTTCTTTTGTGGATTTCGATGGAATGGAGCTTTTAAGTGGTTTGATATATTCAGAGGGAACAGGGATAATTGTGATTTGGAGAATCTATGCCATTGGCATGTTTTTGAAGATCAAATCTGTATTAACCAGATCGATCATTGGAAGTGTTATCTATATCACTAAGAATGACTAATAGGCATTTGTATCATCTTATTAATCTTAATGCTGAATAAATTTTAAAATAATCACTTTTTTCTTTTCTTACATTTCTCCCAACTACTTTTGCATAGTGACTGGGAATAAGATTTGGTTGGCTCCATAAACTTCTTGTCCATTCTTTCAATTGCAGCATCCCCTCATATTGTTCCTTAGTGTTGAACTTCAAAGATCCCATTTTTTTCCTATAAAAATTATGTAGAAGTAATTTTATTGAATATTACTAAGGATACAACTCGACGTAGATCTTAGCAATATAAGTGTTGGGTATTGTTAAAAATAGAGAGTAAAAGGTAACAATTACATGTAAAACTTTAGTACATAGCAACTCCTTCTATTGATTGTTTCAATTTTAAATATAAGCACTTCTCAATTTCTTTTAGACATGCCACTTGATGCAAATAAACCTTTAGTTTATTTTGCAACATCGGTATATTCTGTTACTTTTTATTTTGCAAGAAATGGAAACCCATGTAAACTCCTACACTTTCAAATAAAAGTAAAATAAAAGTTGTTGTTCATTTCAATTCACGGCGAGCTTTAATTTTCCTTATTACTTTTTTCTAAAGGGATTTCAATTTTTTTGGAAAACAAATCACAATCTGTTGGGATCATGATTTTCATCATTATTGTTGGGTAGTGCTAGGTGGCTGCCTATAATTATAATGAAGCTCGCTGAATTCAGAGAATAGCCTGCCTAAATGTTTATAAATGTTAATATAATAACCTGTCTTAACTAAGCTTGAACTAATTTGGTATAGGTAAAATGGAATTGGGTAAAACCATTAATTTCATGATCCCGCTTTTTATCATTATACATTTTCAGATGTCTTATTAAGTTATAAATTCAAGTATACAATCTACAATTTCAGGCCATTTTTTTATAACATTATGAATGAAAGAATTTAAATTTTGACAAATACAAGAATAACAACTTTTTGATGGACAAACAGAAATTACATATGAAACTTGTACAATAGACTTAATGAAATATGTGAATTCTTTTTTGGTTAGCCAAGGGTATTCCCACCCGTGTGTCAAGTGAGACTAATCTCTCGTTGTTCTGATCTGAAGTCTCATATAGGGGTAGACAACTGACCTGTGAATTTGCTCCATTCACAAGAGTAAGGGATGTAACCCCAACCACTTGCTTAAAGGGACGATAATACTTACCACTCACGCCAACCTACCAGGTCTACCAGGTTTATGAAATATGTGAATTTTGGTTGTTGATAGGTTTATGAAATATGTGAATTCTAGTTGTTGGTGAAGGGTGGCTTTTTTTTTCCTTTTTACATTAGTTTTTACAATTTTACCAAATATATATAAATGGTCTGCTATGTGCATCTAAAGGCTTGTCCATAGCCCGAGTTATTCACTTACTAAATGGTTGAGTTTTATCTGCCCATATTATTTTCAAACTTGCAAGTTAGCACTTAGCTTTTACAATTTTCACGAGTCTACCTAACCAAAATATGACTGTAAAGTTGATTGAAACTCGTGTGTTTACATTCCGTTTTTAGGATTTTTTCTGATAGAAAATCATGTCAACTTGCTCATAAACTCATTTGAATTATTTTAATTTTATCAAATTCAATGAATTTGCATATAATTTCATAGAAATTTCTCTATTGAGCTAATAAAGTATGAATGTTGGTATATTTTTTAGATGTATCTTTTTTATACCGTGAATGTTGGTATATTTAGTATCAACTATTTATATTTTAGATATATTCAAGTCAATATTGTTATTTTTATATTTTTTATATATAAGAAACACAAGTTTATTAATCAAGGAAAAATCTTACGAGTTTAGGATTCCATATGAATGCAATATATTTTTATTTTAGTCAAATTAAAAAAAAATAAATTCATAGCACAAATGGATTGGAATACACACATACTGATGTACATATCTATATCCTTCTAAAACCCTGATTTTTTTATTTCTAATTTTAGGGTCTTAGAATCTCATCTCCGCAATTCACAAAAATGGATTTGGACATTTATAAGATTAGTATTGAAATATTTTATTTTAGATTTTGGCTTGTTTCACTGAAACGGGATATTAAGCATGTAAACAGGAGAACTTTAGATTACATCACATTCTCTTCCCATAAAACCATGATTGGAAATGGTAAATTATAGAGACTAGGGAAAGAAAAATACAATAATAAATATGTGCAATACCATATAACAATATGAAATAAACACGTATGGAAAATTTTAGAATGCAAATCACATAGAGTAGGAAATAATAATAAAGATTAGTTCATCAATCACACTGATTTATTTTGATTGAATCATTGTCAACCGTACCATTCTTCAGTTCAAAAAAATGTCAACTATTTTCACCTTGATTCTTGATTTTTATGTTTGAAGCGTCAATCATCCACCCTCTTCTAAAATTGGAGGAGATATTTTACATTTTATCTTTCAGTATTTTGGATAGCCCGTGACTCTTTCGAAGATTTTCTCGGGCTAAATCAATCAACTGTTAGTAACTCATATGCTCGTGAATAAATAAATAAAAAAAATCGAACTCCATGAATTATTGAATTTGTAGTAATTAATGTAGAGGAAAAACTATTAATGATATGGGAGATTTCTTCTTATTCTTTCCCTTTTTCGGTTATTAAAAAAACAGAATAGTAATAGTAGATGGGAGTTTTTTTTTGCTCAAATAGTAGATAGTAGATGAGAGTTGACTTTATCATTTTATTGATTGACGCTTTTACGGTTCTACCTAATTAAAATGTGTCACGACTGTTATCCATATAACGTAGAACGACTAATATGCATTTGTATCATCTTATTAATCATAATGCATAATAAATTTTAAAATAATCACTTTTATCTTTCCTTACATTGCTCCCAACTTTCATTCTGATAAGAAAAAAGATTTGGTTGGCTCGATAAACTTTATGTCCCTTCTTTTACATTGCAGCATCCTCTCATATTGTTCCTTTTTACATTGCAGCATCCCCTCATATTGTTCCTTTTTACATTGCAGCATCCTTTTAAAACCTTTTTTATTTTTCATTTTAGGATCATAAAATCTCATTTCCGTGGTTCACTAAAAGGGATTTGGATATTTAATAACATTACTATATACTGCAATATTTTATTTTGAATTTTTTCCTTTGCTTTAGTAAAAAGGGATAGGGAAATCATAACATAAATCAAAATGAATGTCTGCTATGCAAAATTAAAATCACACCATAAATCGATGAAGAAAGATGCTTCTAAACATCATATTCCACACATACATCTAATTTTAATTTCTTTCATTTTCCTCACCATTTCTGCTCAAATCTGAAAAGGAAAAGGGGAAGAATTGAAGAGGAAAGAAAGTGAAGTGGCAAAATTAAATTTGGAAATTCCTCCCTAGAGTGCAATCCACCGGTCACTGTTGCCACCACCACAACTACTGTCAGCGCCTCTGCAGCCGATGATTTCGGTAGGTCTGGAGGAGGGTAAGTAAGGGAAAAGCGGATTTTTTTTTTTATAAAAAATATGAAAGTTTTATTGTCCTTTTGGAAGAAAAGGGTGAGGTGGTAACACGGGACCATGCCACATAACCAAAGTTTGACCAATTAGCTTTTGACTGTTAGAGATGATAGTTTAGGGGTGACATTGCTCATTTTTAAAACTTCCAGAACTTAATTGAGACCTAAAAAACTTCTAAGGTGAATTTGAGAGTTTGGAAAAACTTTCAGGATGTATTTACTATTTAACCCAAAGGGGATATTAAGCTTCTAAACACAAGAAATTGAGATTGAATCATATTCTATTATTCTCTTCCCATAAAACTTTGCTTAGAAATGGTAAATTATATTGAGATTAGAGATTTGTGATTAAATGGATCTGTCGTTCACTTTCATTAATCTCTCGTAAAAAAATAGAGGGTTAAATGGTGAAAATGCCCTTGAAGTTTTCATGGAAAGGCGCTAGGCACCCGAAAGTTTTTTAAGGAGTAAAAATGCCCCAGAAGTTTTCATAGAAGGGTGTTAGCCACCCGAAAGTTTTCTAGTGGGCAATTGTGCCCTAGAAGTATTAAAAATGGGGCAATCTTGCCCCTCCTTACCATTAAATATGTTAATTTTGGTAGTTATTTTTTACTTATATGTACACAAGACAGTTGATATTATCATCTCACGGAAACAAAATTCATGTTAAGTTAAAAATAACAGTTAAGATTAACAACTTTAACAGCAAGCAAGGGCAAAATTGCCTCATTTTTAAAATTTCTGGGGCATAATTGCCTCCTAAAAACTTCTGGGTGCCTAGTGCGCTTTCATGAAAACTTTTTGGATATTTTTTCCCTTTATCCCAAAAATAAAAATGTTAAGTATGTTTTTTGTTATTTAACTTTGGACAGAGTAATATTTTAGGGATTCACTTTCGGTGCTCAGCCAAAAGATAGGCAAATTGGTTTTTTATTACAAAAGATAGGCAAATTGTGTGGTCCATGAAGTGCACAGTTTTATTTAAAAAAACAAACTTCCCTTATACGTCTGTGGTTTGCTTTTCGGCCCTCTCCCCCGTCCCCCGATTTAAATACTCTTGATATCATTAGTTTTTTGACAAATTAAATATTCTAGACTAATTAATTATTTATCTCTGGATTAAGTCAAATTCCAACATATAAGAACCACTAGTGCACAATTTGCCTATCTCTTGGCTGAGCACCAAAAGTGAATCCCAAAAACATTACTTTGTCCAAAGTTAAGCACCTAAAAACATATTTTAGCCTTTTATTTCTGAAATAAAGGGAAAAAAATGCTCTGGAGGTTTTCATGATAGGGAGCTAGAAAAAACCATAAATAATTACTTACATATATCCTAATAGAAATAGGGATGGTGCGGGTCTTAAATATAGTAATTTTGTTCTAATTTATCTCAACTTTCTTTTTTCAAATTATTCCTATTGATTTCTCGTAAATGGCAAAAAGCAAGTGAGGGGAATAGGATTAAGACACATGTTTGTGGTAATATATGATAATATTATGTAACTTTAACTAACCTAACTAGCACCTTAATTTTATCAAATTAATTAGATCATTGAGTATACTTAACATTGGAGAGAGTAATTCAAAGATATTGGAAGATTAGCAAAGAATTCAACAGGAAGTACTTGAATCATCAATCACCATGTCCAACTCAATACTCTCATAAAATATGAAACATGATCCGAACTCTTGTTCTACAAGTAATGAACAAATATTCTTGAATTATAACCCAAGCCAAGACCCATACTGCCTCAACATATATATATATTCTTGTGTGTGTGTGTGTGTGTGTTCTCTAATATATGGTAGTAGTATAGTAGTATTATTATGTCACTTTAATTTACACCAGGTGCACTAGTGTTGCAAAAGGAAGTGGTGAGGGGATTGATGAGAAGAAAACGGCGTCGTTTAGAAGGGAGAAGGAGCAGGAGCTGCCTGTAAATCAGAGGAAGCATCAGAGATGGGACCAGGGGCAGCTCCTGAGCTCATAAGCTCCACCATGCCACGGCGAGGGTTGTTCCTCTGGTTCTCACACAGCTCTGCCAAATCTACTCCTGCATTATTATATAGTACATCACATTCAAACAATTTTGTCAGTACTTATATATTAATTAAGACTATAGTACCTCAATTGGATTTTAATTAAGCCAGGAAAAAAATGTCTAAGCTTGACCATGTCTAAAATAAGAATTGGCATATGAGTGGATATATAGACCTTTTCTTTGGAGGTGGTCTTATATGTAATTTTATATGATGCAGCAACCTCTAAGTTGACTATTTATATTTTTTTTTTTGTTAATCACCGCCCGGTTTAATCCGGACTCGAGGGGTAGGAGTGTTGTCCACATAGACAAGGTTGTCCCCTCTCCCAATGAGAGCGCTTCCCGGGATTCGAACACGCGTTCTCATCCTTACGGGGGTTGTAGCTCACTTACCAGCTCAACCAACTACCCATTGGTTGAGCTGGTTGAGCTGGTTGATTATTTATATTTAGTAATTACCTTACCGGAACTAAAAAGAGGGTTTTGACTTATTAACGATTTTTGATTAGAAATAATTGTCTGATTTTGACTATTTAAAACCATGGAAAGACATTACATTAATGATTAAACAATTCTTCTCCTATATTAAATCATAATAGTGGCAATATTTAGAAAAAGTGTTTATTTATAATCCACCCGTATAGTAACTTATACTATAGCCCAATAATATCTTCTGACAACATACGTCTTATATTTAGGATCGTCTTATATTTAGGATTAGATAGAGTACATATGGTGAAAGGGAGGGAGAAGAAAGAGTGGAATACCTTCGCCAGCAGCCAAGTTGAAGTAAAGATCAACAATGTTGGGGCAGTGGTTGTAGCAAGGAGAGGAGCATAGTTTGGTGGTGAAATGAGGGTCAAGTAGAGCATCAGATGAAATACCAATAGATCTACGATCAACACCACAAGCCCTCACACATTGATCCCTCTCAATGTACTCTGACATGTTCTCCACAATCACTTCTGATGTCCTACATTGATACTCAACCCTCCCTGATCCCTCTTCCCTCTCTGTCTCCAACACACACCTCTTCCCTGATGATGCTATTGAGAATGCACACACCTCGTTTGGTAATTCCTCACACACTATCTCACCTGCCAATTCCAATATCATTAAGTTAATTAGATATGCTGCCACACGTCGTGTTTGGTTGAAGAATTGAGACATACTCTAAAAATGCGTGCTTTAGATATTTTATAAAAAGATGTTAAAAAATTTGAAAGTATCATCACATCACTATATTAACATATTAAAAGAATTCAATTATATTAAAATTAAAGAAATGTACTCTAAATGAGTGTGGCTTAGATTGTTTTATGTAGAATCCAATTATTAAATGAGACGAGAAAAACATTTGGGAAATTGAGACAAGACATCTAGGAGAGTTGCATCAAAAACTTCAAGCTCATGAGGATCTAAATTTTCTACACCATCATACACCATTTTGTTGAAAACATTAAAGAATGTGATAAAGGAGTTCTATTGATCAACAAGCCTAACTTTATACATACATAAATATAAGCTGAAATAGTAAAATTGAATCAGAGTTGGGAAATACAAATGGTGAAATAATAGAATATGTGCTTACCTAGAGATGTATGAACGAAGAGGGAGGAGAGGAAGAGAACCAAACACAATCTAATTGAAGAAGCCATTGTTATATGTAATCTCCGTGCAAATATAACTTTCGGAGTGTTATATAAATGTAATGATCGATGGAACCGAGAGATTGTATGAAGAATGACAAAATGGAAACGGTACAAAAGGTCTATATATACCATGTAGTCGCAAACACGTCCTTGTCCCTTCACATATATTTTTTCAATGACGCGTTTATAAGACACTTTAACAACCACCACATTTACTTGGATTCATTCATCTATATGAATTATTTAATTCATGAATAAGGTCCTTTTCTTCTTGAGAGGGTCGATTCTTTTACTTTCTTGCCTGATACGAGTGCCTAGCTATATGTAAGACGTGTTTTGGTATTTATCAACTTTGAAGTTTTCAACAAAGTGATGCTCATATCGGTTGGTTTTGTTTTCAAAATATATTATTATTTGTTCATATTTACTCCACGCGTCAATCTTTCTTGTCCAAACAGCTACCTTTCAATCTTCTTTCTAGAAATCTTTAGAGTGGTCGAGTGGAATATAAAAATGTTTTATCATATAAATACTTCTATAATTATTTGTATAGTTGCCGAATAACGCTTCTTCAACGTTCAAAATGATTTATATATTACATGTGGCAAAATAAAAGCTGCCATAGATTGAAAGTATGTATAGGCATGCTTAGCGTTAAAGTCAGGAATAATGTAATTCATCTCTTTTAGCATTATGATCAGCTCAATTATTTTTTTTTTATTTCAGATCAGCTCATCAATTATTTATATTACGTATATGGTCATGAGTTTATTATTTTTCATCAAAAGAATTATAAGTTGTGAGGATATTATAAGTTATTTTTTAGAAATTCATCACCTACAGCTCTTTGTCTGATTCAAATTTAAAGTTAAGAAGGATGACTGAATGGGATTTATTCATATGTAGAATGAGTAGTAAATAGATTGTTAATGTTTTTTTTATTTGAGACTTGACAGATTACTGGTCAGAGCAGTTAAGAATTATTATGTGGTATAATTAGCTAGCTGCAGTTGCCAAGAAGCTGACTTCTGATCTTCCAAGAAAAGTCACATTTGGAAAAACTCATTTTTTTTCATTTTGTAAGTTATGGCATGCACAAATTTTCTAGGCTTCTAGCACTTGCCGTTTTCTTGGAACGTTATTAATTTACCAATATTAACCAATTATTGTGGTTAGTTCGGTTGTTTCGAAAAACAAAAATTATTTATTTCATTTCAACTATTGTACGTTGTAGATATACTAGTTATTAAGGTTCTTTGCATTTCGTGGGGTATTAATACTTAAATAGTATACGGTTGTGAAACTTTTCATGCTGTACTTTTCTTCTATTCATGGGTCCATTTTCCTTTCAGCCTGACTTCGTTTATAATGTAAGTTCATTTTAATAATTTTCTATTTCACCTTTCTACTCAATTAAATTTTATGAATAATTATAAATAATTAATATACTCTTTAACTTTGATAAACTTATTAATTAATTTTTTCATTACAATTTATAATTTTTTTTACATATTTTTTTGGTCTAATGTTTTTTTTACATATTTGATGATAGTTTTTTTGACTACTATAGAATATTATGGGCTGCATATGGTGTGGGCCCAATAATTCCACATACCGTCCAAGTTTATGGGCTTCCAAATTATTACCCATCATGTAGTTTTGGTCCGAATGAATGATGAAGTTTGGATTTTGAATGCCTAGTCATAAATTTCCGTAGCTAACTAATATTGAAAAGAAGATTAATATGGTGCTAGTGAAAGAAGCTAGTCACTCACAAGTCACAACTTTATGCTTCAGGACGATGAGTTTCTACTGTCATCATTACGTGGTCTTTTGCAGCAAGTTCTGGGATGTTTGGAGTGGAGCTCATTTGCAGGCAGAATAATTAATGAGGAAGCTGATTTTTATTGTTTGTTTGTTTCAAGTCACAACTTTATGCTTCAAGAGGTCCTTCTCAGTTTTTCCTTTTATTGTTTGTTCCATTTCATTGTTTTATTATTTCCTATGTATAAAAAACTAATTAAATAAAAGTATTGGTAGCAATAAATATATTTCCCAAAATAATACTACCCCAATACTCCATCCATCCTTATATGTAAGTTCATCTTTTTTTTGGAATAACCTATTCTTTTTTATAAAGTCATATTTGACTTTGCATGATTAATAAAGACATTTCAACCCATTTTACGCACAAATTAATTTCTCTTGTACATTCTCTTTTTCTTTTTCTTCATAATTACTCTCTCTTTTACCTATTTATAAATAATATTACCTCCGGTCCTAAATATAAGACCCAATTGACTTTTTTATGGAGAGATTAAGGTTGCAAAATAGGTTATTAAATTATGACATATTTGATATCTTTTTAGATTATCCATTAGCTTATAGGTAAAATAAACTAGTGTAAGAGAAAAAAATTAGGTAAATCAATTTATAATTAACTTATTTTGCTTTTTTTTAAGATTTTTTGAAAAAATCAACTAGGTCCTATATTTAGGACCGGAGGGAATAGTACTTTAATAAAAATGAGTAGTCAAGGCAAGTATTGTTAAATCTAATTAGAGCTGGCTCTTCAAAATATATGTTTTTTTCTATATTTATATGAACTCAAGCTCAATCTTTCACTTTTGTTAACACATAATGGGAAAAACTATACTAAGTTACAAATTGAAAGCATTATACTAGTTTATTTTAATTTTGTGCAAATGCATCATCGGGTTTCTCTAATTCTTATTATTATTTACAAACCTATTTTTACAATTATTCTTGATAAAAATATGAATGGATGATACTATCTTGTTCATTACTGTTGCATCAAATTTATAACTAACATAAAATATTTTGTGCGTTTAAATTGTTTCCACATGTTTTGTTTTGATAAGAAAAATATTTAACTTCATATTTTTTCAACCAACAACCATTAAACTTTATTAATTCTTCCTCAAATACAATAATTTTCAACTTTATTCATATGTAATACACATTATATCCCAAAGAAAACAATGTAACTACAATAATAAATAAATTAATGTTACAATTATAGATTCATATGAATTGAACCATATGAATATGTGTGTGTGTGTGTTGTACAACAAAACCACAACATAAAGGATTACGTTGTTATGCACAAATAAATGATGATTCACATTTCTTTATTACATTTCCCTATTTCATAGGACACGGAAGGCCTACAAATAAATAATAATTCTGTTGGAGATATGATACTTTTTTGGACTGAAACTGAATGTAGGAGAGATTATATGAAAGTATATACTTGTGAGTTGTGACACCTGGCGTCTAATTAATCAATTTGGTAATAAACATGAACGTGCAACCAAACACAATTCACATGGTGTAACATGGATGACCGTGACATCCTACCAGTTTTAAGGCCTCTTATGATATTCATTTGCATTAAGCTAAGTGTTACTTAACTTTACTTAACTATATATAAGAAATATATAGTGTTACTTAACCATATCATGATATGGCAAAAAAAAAAAGCTGCCTAGTCGTTTTTCTAACTCATCAAGGACAAGTGAAATTCATTCCTAATTAGCTTTATTGGATGGTCTATTTTACCCACAACTTAAGTGTATGAAGTGTATTTATCTAGTGCTAGAATCAACATGTTGAGTTTGTGAGTAATATTTCCCATATGAAGATGAGAACATAAATTTAAGTTTTAGAAAGGATACTAGTTATAAAAAACAAAAGGTCTTTGTGTTCTAGACCTCAAAATTCGAAGGGCATCAACCTCAAGCTCAAAGTGACATGGCTTATTATTATTTTTTTTATGAAACGAAATATATAAAAGCTAGCTTATCGATTAAAAAAATGTGGGAACAAAGATTGGGGTTGGTATTAATGACTATAGAAGATGGAGTTAGTATCAGGCCAAGGAACTGACGAAGGCTGGGATGACATTAGCGTAAATCGCTCCAGTACATTGCTTTTCAGACACACCAAATTAATTGATATTGTCTTATTAATCTGTTTTCATACACAATAATGTTTTCAATAGTAATGTTATAGACCCAAAAGATTCACGCCTTCCAATTTTTTTTTTTAAGATCAGTCAATTGAATATCTTCTTATTTTCTATGGGTCTTCGTCATGTGCGCGTATGATTTATAATATTATTTTTTGTGTTCTTGAGACAATACACGAATATTAATTTAATTTCTCACAACTAAAAGAAAATGACAGGTTGACGCCCGAGATATTAACAAGTGCACTAATTTGAGGTTTGTCGTTACGTTAAAAAAAGCTATTATCGTGAATATTAATAATACGTGTGGTGATGACATTTGAGTAAATATGAATCACGGATTCAGTTTCTAAGAATACCATGGCCTATTGGACAAGCAGAGTTTCCGTATAAATAAAAGAAAATACAAATTCTTACCAAAATAAAAAAAATAAAATACAAATAAGGGAAATTAACATGGATTTGCAAGGAGCAATGGTTAGGTTGGTGATTAATATGTCTACAAGAATTAATAAAAAATGCCAACAACATAAGTGGTTATTAAATACTTCGTTCAATCAGTTCCAGATATAATACTAGAAGGTCTTAAATATTAAGTTTAATTTTATTGTATCCCTTATATCAATCATATTTTTAAAAATATTTCATTTAATTTATAACTTGAAATATAAGCCAATGTTATACAGAAGTGTTTAAGAGAGATTATCTCATGTATCGTATAATGAAGAGCAGGAATCATTGCGGCTCAAGAATGAATGAGAGGAATCTCATACAGTATATGCCTATAGTCGTTCTGGAATTATTATTTATTTAATAGTTCAAAATTTAATAATGATTTGGTTATACAAACAACCCAAGTCCACTAACACCTATATTCATTGCCTCGAATCCCTACTGCAATTCACTTTTAGGAATAAAGAACCAAGGTTCGCCGGTTTTAATAATTTATTTTGAAGGGGAGAGGTTAGGTTCATATTAAGTCGAATTTCATCATTAAGATACACAAAAAGGTTTGATTTTTGTTTGAAATGTTTTCAAAAATGTGTTTGACATGATGTTTTATCAAAATTTACTTTGTCAACTAAAAAAAAACAATTCAGATTTAGAATGATAGTACTTCACATGACGTTTTATTATAGTAGTAATTGCCTGTAGCCATTATGTGCAATCTTATGTGAATTTAGTGATTATGTTAGCGACACAAGAGGAGGGAAGAGGGACATTTTTCAATGTGTGGGAAGGAAGCAACCCAAGAAAGTGCCCCCCTCCTTCACCATGGTCCCCTCCCCTCCTTCTCATACAGTTGTATCTTAACATTTTTATAGAAATAAATTTATTAATTAATTCTAAGAATAATTTAACTTTTATTTACCAAATTGATTGTTTTTGTTAGCTTTTTATGGTATTAAATTAAAGGTTAAATGTCATTTTTGTCCCAAAATTGTGCAAGGCGTATCATATACCTGAAACTATGTTTGGTAGCTAATTGTGCTCCAAAAGTGTGTAAAGTACACTATACTCAGTTACTCACCTTTCAATGATATTCATGGTTAAAATAGTAACGGTAATATTAACAATTTAACTATCAACGTGAGATTTTAATGGTAAAGGATAACTATGACACACTTTACATACTTTCAATACAAATAAAATCTGTAACCTTTCAATAAATTTTTTAAAGTGAAATTGTTCGGTGAATTTTGATTTGTCACGTCATTTGTAGTTTGATGTATCATTAGTAATACCTTAAATAAACTTTAATTCACTATAAGTGTGAAACCTTGATTTTCTCTAAAGCAAGAAAAAACATTAATGATATGTTATTTCTTCAAACAAGGACCACATTATTATCTAAAAACAATCCTCTAAATTAGATCAACATATTTGTGAGATGTTTGCTTGTGATTGATTAGATAGCGAATAACGTAAACATTTAAAGCAAGTTCACTCAAAAAATTATCCGAAATTCAATAGAAAAAGCCTGCCTTTTAATAATTGGGGAATTGTTAGAAAAAACACTCTTTACCAAAATCCACTTCCACCACTTTAGTAGTATATAATAGTTCACTCAAAAAATTATCCGAAATTCAATAGAAAAAGCCTGCCTTTTAATAATTGGGGAATTGTTAGAAAAAACACTCTTTACCAAAATCCACCACTTTAGTAAGTATATAATTGGATCCTTCGAGTACCTATCACTTCTCTTCAATTGTCTGCAATATATAGCTGTAAATAGGTTTCTTTTTACCTTGTGTAAATAGGTTGAATACAGCTCAAAAATAGTTATTCCCGCATAAGATATGTAACGCTTGAAAATAAGAGAAATTTTTAGGTCAACCTGTGCACTAGCACATTTGTGGTCTGACAACTAAAAACTTGACATGTCAATTAAAATAAATCCTAATCATCCTGCTGATATGGCATAATATTAAATGAAAAACTTCTGTGAAATAAAATTAGAATTTCCCCATCTTGCATCCCTTTTCATCGGGTAAAAAAATTGAATCCCTACATGTTCATCGAAGTGAACCCAGTCCCCCCAAATCTGATTCATATCCTTAGTTGATTTCTCCTTCTCCTTCTTTATGTTCTTCATGTTCGTACAGTATAACCCAGTCTCCCCCCAATTCTTCATGTTCGTCCAGTAAATGCCCCCAAATCTGATTCATGTTCGTACAGTATTTCTCCTTCTCCTTCGTTGATTTCTCCTTCTTCGTTGATTCATATCCCTACATGTTCAACCGTTTTTTAAATAAAAAACATGAAGAAGAAGGAGATCTGCAATACTTGGCGAACATGAAGAAGGAGAAGGAGAAATCAACGAAGTATATGAATCAGATTTGGGGGGAGACTGGGTTCACTTTGATGAACATGTAGGGATTCAGTTTTTTTTCCCGATGAAAAGGGATGCAAGATGGGGAAATTCTAATTTTATTTCAGAGAAGTTTTTCATTTAATATTATGCCACATCAGCAGGATGATTAAGATTTATTAAAAGGGTAAAGGAGCAAATCTGGCCCTCAAGTAACCACCAAGGAGCGCTGGGTACCCTAAACTAACCACAGGCCCGGATATGTACCCCAAGTAACCAAGATGTTAAAAAACTACCCTGGTTGGACGGTCAACAACGTTTGACCATTACTTTGCCTGTGTGGATGCCACGCGAGCACCGGTTTGGCCACTTGGCGCCGCGTAGGATAAGTGTGTGGGTCCCACATTAAATAAAAAAAAACTTCTCCCTCCCTCTTCATCCAACCCGCCAACCCCCCCCCCCCCCCACCAACACCCACCACCAGCCCCACCCCTCCACCTCCCCCCACCACACACCCCACCCCCTTCACCGCCCTCCCTCCCTTCACCTCCCACCACCACACGCCCACCTCCCTCCCTCCCTTCACCACCCGCCCCCACCCCCTTCACCGCCCACCTCCCTCCCTTCACCTCCCCCCACCACACATAGAAGTAACTTGGGATCTCTGCCACAGTAAAAAAACAAACAATTTAAAAAAAAACAAAAATCAAGAAGACCCCATCACAGAAATTTTCACCTTCACTTAGTGAAAAGGCTTCCACCATGAAAGAATCTCTTCAGAAAAGTCAAACCATCACAGATAAAGTTGTCACCATTCTTGGTTCCTTCGATCACCGCCTTTCTGCTCTTGAAACCGCCATGCGTCCCACCCAGGTTTTCAAATTTCTTCCTTTTCACTTTCTTTTTCTTTTTTCTTCAATAAAATCTGCTAATAACATCTGGGTTGAATTCAAGTTCAGTTTTTTCTTACTTATTGTGGAGGAATTTTTGTTTTTGTATGTTTTTTAAGAGGTTTTTAATTTCCTCCTTTTTACTTTCTTTTTTATTTTTCTTAAATAAAATCTGCTAACTGCATCAGGGTTGGATTCAAGTTACTTCTATGTGTGGTGGGGGGAGGTGAAGGGAGGGAGGGAGGTGGGCGGTGAAGGGGGTGGGGGCGGGTGGTGAAGGGAGGGAGGGAGGTGGGCGTGTGGTGGGGGGAGGTGAAGGGAGGGAGGGCGGTGAAGGGGGTGGGGTGTGTGGTGGGGGGAGGTGGAGGGGTGGGGCTGGTGGTGGGTGTTGGTGGGGGTGGGGGGTGGGTTGGCGGGTTGGATGAAGAGGGAGGGAGAAGTTTTTTTTTTATTTAATGTGGGACCCACACACTTATCCTACGTGGCGCCAAGTGGCCAAACCGGTGCTCGCGTGGCATCCACACAGGCAAAGTAACGGTCAAACGTTGTTGACCGTCCAACCGGGGTAGTTTTTTAACATCTTGGTTACTTGGGGTACAGATCCGGGCCTGTGGTTAGTTTAGGGTACTCAGCGCTCCTTGGTGGTTACTTGGGGGCCAGATTTGCTCCTTTACCCAAAATTTTAATTGACATGCCAAGTTTTTAGTGGTCAGACCACAAATGTGCTGGTGCACCAGGTTCACCTAAGAATTTCTCTGAAAATAAACCATATCCAACCCAATATATTGATGTATCCCCATATATTGGTTAATGTTTAGTTGACTTTACCCAGAGTGGGAATCTTATCTTTCACTTTCTCAGCACCACCGACTGCCCGGCATTTCAAACTGTATACATAAAAATGAAAGCTTTCAAAGTGTTAGCATTTTCATTTTCCTTCACATATAATTGATGTATGAAAGAAAACAAATGAAAGCGAAATCTCTTCCGAAAGAACAAAAAAAGACAAGCCAATCCTCTCAGTTTTGCCCCCACACAGACACAACAATTCATTCCAAAACAATAATGTGTGCATCACACAAATTATTTTTCATAAAAAAAAGATCACACAAATTTTTCAACAGTTACTATAATTACAAAAAATTGAAATGTGTGGTAAAAGTCAGACCGGAAGACGAGCCAAACAAGGCTTAAAGTGATGGTTTAACACATTCAGATTGCTCAAACTGATGGTTGAACTGTTAAACCATCCGTCAAACTACTAAGTGTTGAGTCAAAATATGTAAAGGTTAACAGTTGGACCAGTCCGCCGTCCGGTCCAATTCTTATTTGTTGAAATCACAAGAATGCCACCTTTTATTATATTCCATTATTCCCTGAGTCACCTGGCACTGAAGAGAAAACAGAGAAATAAGCCTATTCATTATTTCACAACCTCTCATTCCAACACCAACTTGCTCTTTTCTGATATACTCCAAATTCCAATATCACATTTTCATTTTCTTCCCTTTCTTTCTTTCACTCAACTCAACAACACAAACCCTAGGCATCAATTTTACATCTCACCCAAAATGGGATCTTAGATTCATGAATACATTTCATTCCACATAACATATTAGCCTCTTTCCTCTCATACCCACTTCAATTATGGCCATTTTTTCAACAACCCATTTCTTCTTTTCCTTCATCTTCCTCGTTTTGGCCTTCAAAATTGAAGCTTTAGCCCCAAATTCATCGTTTTCCTTCACTGATTTTGAAAAAGATGTGAACTTTGAGGCCAATGTTGCTTTTTTTGGAGGCTCAAAGGTTGTCAATGGTGGTTCTTCGCTTCAACTTTGTGGGTCTGAGAGGCTTGGAGGAGTTATGTACAAAAAACCCATCAAGCTTTTTGAAGGTAAACCAAAGGAATTGATCTCTTTTTCCACTTACTTTGCTTTTTCAATCTTGTCTGTGGAAGGAGATGGCTTGGCTTTTGTTATGATTCCTAGTGGTTCTCAAGATTATGCCTTTAACAAAAGTTTATCTCCAAATGATGATGATAAATTGAATAGGAAGAAATCTAAATCTATGGCTGTTGATGTTAAATTTACCACTAAGTTTGGAAGTAATGGAAAGGGTGATTCTGCTTATTGTAATGTGGCTATTGATGTTAATGTTGGTGATTTGGCACAAGTGAAAACACATGATGTTTCCTTTGTGAAGATGGGTTTGAGAAATGGAGACAAGCTTCACACTTGGATTGATTATGGGGCAAGTTCACAACGGTTAGAAGTGAGGTTGAATAAGTTTGGTGAATCCAGGCCTGAGGATCCATTGATTTGGTATTCAATGGATTTTACAAAGATTTGGAAGAAGAGTGAGATGTTTGTGGGGTTAAGTTCTGTGAAGGGGAATGCTAGTTTTGAATCCCAGCCTTGTTTTCTGCATTCATGGAGCTTTAAACAAAGGCCTTTTCCTCATTGGATGCACTCTGAGCCTCTGGATCTAAAGGTTCTTGCTAAGGATTCTGAAACTGAAACAGTGAAAGTGAAACCAAGGAGTGATTGTGTTCTTAGAGTTCTTGCTGCAATGATATTTGGCGGTGGATGCGGAGCATTGACTGCTTTTGTTGTGCTGTATTTGTGGACCATCTTTGGCAACCGGCGGCCTGTGGCGCCGGAGGAGTGTGTCGGGGAGAAGCCCGTAGATTTTGAGTACAAGAAGGTGAGTGTAGTTGTAGATAAAGATATCAAAGATGGTAAGGAGTAGTAGATCTGGATGGGAAGCATTTGTTTGAGATGTACATTATTGTTTGTTGTTATTTCAAGGTTCTGGTCTTGTATTGTAGTAGTATGGTAAACAAAACAAATGTCCAATTATATTCCTCTTCTTGTTGTCTACTTTTGCAGATTGAGATCCAACTTGGCATCAACGATTGCATATAGATATAGTTAGCCAATGTTAGATAGTTCATGCATACCTGATATGCTGCATTTCGTGGATAGATTTTTACCCAAATCAGTAATGCTGTTTGAAATACTAGCTATAGCAGTTAAGATAAGATGTCTACTTTGTCCTAAATACAAGATCTAGATCCATTTTGTTTCCTAAATTTATATTTCTCCTTCCAAAATAACCCTATTGATTGTATATGAAAGGTATAAGGGGGTTTCTAATCAAAGGGAAGTTTCAATGCACTGGATTAAAAATGGCACTTTATGGAAAGTAAGATACATATATTACAAACAGGTAGTTTAATTAATTTTCTTTATGTATGTAAATTTTTTACTTAACTAGCTAACTCATATGTTAAAAACAAGAGGTAGTGTAACAATGGAATCTAGTATGAGTGAAAAGGATGAAAATATATTCTTAGAGTGGTATGTTGTCATTCTTTTTATTTTGTTTTATAAATTCTTTCCAGAGAAAGTTTGAGGACTTGTAAGGGAGATGGTTGGAGAAGAAACTAATGTTGATGTTACGATTATCAAAGTAATAACTTTAAACCAAAGAAAAATATAGCATTGAGAATGAATAAAATATGGGGATGTGACTGAAAATTATGCTTGTAGTATGAGATAGAAAGGAGTTAAAATATCTTGCATATTTTAATGTTGGAAGATTAGAATGATACATCAATGAAAGTGAGAGGTAAGTAAATGAATATCACAGGGTTAATGATTTTGAGTTGAATATATAATTTATTCATTCATATTATTGGAAGACCCGTGACTTCATCTATCTGTCATTTTTCACCTTCCTCGCCTACATTAACTAACATCTAAAAAAGGGTAGGTAACGGAAGTGAATAATTAAATAATTTTTTCTTTTGTTATTTAGATGTTGAAAGTTAACGATGAATGTTGAAACGTGGTAGACAATAATATTTAATTTGAGTCACTATATTTTTTTATGGATCTCACTTTTTATTATATTCAGTTCATGCATGTTTCCATTGGGCAACTATTATATCGAAAAATTGCTGAAAAACCTTCTATATCAATTTTTTTCCTTGGATGTGTGTCAAATTTATTTAAGGACTTGGGTGTAACCGATCTGATGCAGATGAATGCAACATGTCTTTAGTTCCTTGCAAAACATAAGGCATTAATATGTATTTGAAGATATGTTGTACATAGTGTAAGATAAGTTGCGCTTGCTTCAAGTATCTTTAACCAATAAACTAGCAAAGGAGAATTTTTCAGCAAATTTTTTTCAATTATACATTCGTTTTAAAAAAAAGTATAAATATAGAAAACCAAGAAAATAACCATAGGCTTAATGCAACACAATATTAACTCCCATTTGCCTCCTTCACTCATTCTATCCTCTTGACTCTACTGTTTCGAATGGCCCCTGATGAATAAGTGGCCAACCTGAAGCTAACATATAGTGATCAATTTTAACGTCCAGATTCAAAAGTTGATCTCCCTAGTTCATATAGTATAGTCTCTCATACGATCTTATTATAAGACCAATTTGGATGCATAATTCACTTTATACTGTCTAGATAATTGTTTTTCTTCAAAACTAATTTATTCTACTTGTTTAACCTATAATCTAATTACACATGTTAAGTCATAATTTACTTGTCTAATTTGATTCCTTAATTTTCCCAAAAAAAATTAAAAGGGTCTTATATTTAAGACTGGAGATATATCTTAATTTCTCAAATATTTTTTTTATCTCAAGGGTGTCCCTGTGTGTCAAGTGAGACTAATCACTCATTGAAATGAAGTCTCGTTTCAATATAGGGGGAATACAACTAGCCCGTGAGTTTTTTCAATTCACAAGATGTGGAGATCAAACCCCAATCATATGGGCATATGGGCAGAGGATGAGAATAGTTGTCACTAACACAACCCGCCAAGTGAAAAACTTTGATATTTAATTTGATGTTTGTATAAGTGGGTCCGTATATCAAATACAAAACATTAGAAATACATAGATATATATTGATCAAAAGGATGTGTGTGTTAATGAAATAATAAATTCATTCCCTGCCTCTCATCCAAGGAACTTTAATGCTCAAATTCACACATCATTCATAGTTGTTCATCTTCATCAATATCATCATCATCTTCTTCAACACTAGCATCTTGATACTGCTGATACTCTGCAACCAAATCATTCATATTACTCTCAGCCTCAGTGAACTCCATCTCATCCATACCTTCACCTGTGTACCAATGCAAGAAAGCCTTCCTCCTAAACATGGCAGTGAATTGCTCACTCACTCTCCTAAACATCTCTTGAATCGACGTCGAATTACCAATGAAAGTCGAGGCCATCTTCAACCCGGTTGGGGGAATGTCACACACAGTTGACTTCACATTGTTTGGAATCCATTCAACAAAGTAAGAAGAGTTCTTGTTCTGAACATTGATCATTTGCTCATCAACTTCTTTTGTGCTCATCTTTCCTCTAAAAACTGCTGAGGCTGTGAGGTATCTACCATGTCTAGGATCGGCTGCACACATCATGTTCTTGGCATCCCACATTTGTTGTGTGAGTTCTGGGACGCTTAAGGCTTTGTATTGTTGGGAATTGCGAGATGTTAAAGGTGCAAATCCAACCATGAAGAAGTGAAGGCGAGGGAAAGGGATGAGGTTGACTGCTAGTTTTCTTAGGTCAGAGTTGAGTTGACCAGGGAACCTTAGGCAACAAGTTACTCCGGACATGGTTGCAGATATCAAATGGTTCAAATCACCAACTGTTACAAATGAACACACTTACAATCAACACCACTTATAAGATGCATTTTTAATAAAACTCAATCATTTACTCATCGAAAAGAGTACAATAGTTATTATACCCCAAGTTTGTTTATCAATGTCCACCTGTTCTAGAGTTGGGGGCTGATCAAGGATAAAAATCAACATGTCTTCAAGTTATAAGAAACTTTTGATTTATATATTTTGCTACTTAGTGAGTCAATATGGTGCTATTCTGGTAAGTATGTGTAATAAGAATTTGCTTATCTCTATGAAGCGATAGTCTAGTATCGTTAATTATATCTCTAAGGGGGTGAATGTTATCACAATATTTGGTGATCAAATTAATGTCTTCAATGTAATCATGACATCAGAGCTGTCATACTGTACCCATTTGCGCAGCAAATGGAGGCCATGCAATATTGCTATGATATCCTCAGAAGCTGGAGATACTGATGTGAATATTTTAGTGAATTAAGGGTACATAAGGTTTCTCTTTATATTAGAATAGTTAATTGAATGTGAAAGGACTTGAAGAAAATATGTGATTCATAGTATTGCAACTTGAATAGATAAGACTTACTGTCTCTTCCCATAAATACGTTACTTTAAATTCAAACTTGTGTTCTTTTGTATCCAAAATGGAAAGATGCTTGATAACACATTAGATTTAAGTGAGACCTATAACATAAGGCTATAAAATATACATTTAATTGGTCTTTTAATTAGTGACCTAACATATTTTAATATCTCCATGTAGATTGAAATCAATAATTTATTGTAAACAAAAAGAGGGAAGAAAGATCATACAGCTAGGGGTGGTGAGCTTGAGGGTGCGGAAGCAAATGTCATAAAGAGCTTCATTGTCAAGAACCATGCACTCATCTGCATTCTCAACAAGTTGATGCACAGAGAGAGTGGCATTGTATGGCTCCACCACAGTATCTGACACTTTTGGAGATGGGAACACAGAGAAAGTAAGCATCATCCTATCTGGATATTCCTCCCTCACCTTTGATATCAACAGTGTTCCCATTCCTGACCCTGTTCCTCCTCCCAGAGAATGGCACACTTGAAATCCTGCAAATTTATCACACCAAATTGTATGGTCACTTATCATCTGCTTGTATAAATTCTTGGATTCATTGCTATGTATATTCCTCTTGTACTAAATGTATGATGATTGAGAAGTAAATATTAACCTTAAATTCAAAATCCAGCAAATTCATCATACCAACAAATGATATTGGATCATCATATCTTCTGGATGTATAAATTCTTAGGTTTCATAATGATGTACTATATTTAATCCTTAACATGAGACCAATGAATAGTATGAAAAGATTTAAAAGGTAAAATAAATTTCTTTGAAGTATTTATGTTTATCATATTTGGGAAGTATAATTTTTTATATCTCAATTTTTAAAACTAGGGGTTTTGGTTTTTACAGGACAAAATTGCCCAAGATTTCATTAGATTAAAATGTACAACATTACAAACAAATAAAATTTGAGGAAGTAATTCTTTTATTTGAAACTTAAAGGACTAAAACCAAAATGAATCAAAACTTGAGAGACCAAAAATTGTGTCAACCCTATCATTTATCCAATTTGCTTAAATTAAAGGTGTTAGGAGTTAAATTAGTTCATATGAAACATTTCATTTCTAAATTACCATAATCAACTTCCTTGTTTCCTCTTGTATTTGAATATTATTGTGGGTGGATCAACGATGGTAACATGCGAAATTAATTATAGTGTTTTGCAAAGAAACATCATATTAACTAATAACGAACTATTTTTTTCAATCTAGTCAAATTAGTTAGACATATTTTTATATTAAGAATAGATGAGAATGGTATCTATATATGTATACCCTGCAAGCAATCACAACTCTCTGCTTCTCTTCTGACGACATCAAGAACAGAATCAATGAGTTCAGCGCCCTCAGTGTAATGACCCTTGGCCCAATTGTTGCCAGCACCAGACTGACCAAAAACGAAGTTATCGGGCCTGAAAATCTGGCCATAAGGCCCACTTCTAACGCTGTCCATGGTTCCAGGTTCAAGGTCCATGAGCACAGCCCTTGGAACATACCTTCCTTTACTTCCTTCATTGTAATACACATTGATCCTCTCTAGCTGGAGATCCGAAGTCCCCTTATAAGTTCCGGTCGGGTCGATACCGTGCTCGGCGGCGACCACCTCCCAGAACTTGGCACCAATCTGGTTGCCACATTGGCCACCTTGAATGTGAAGGATTTCGCGCATGGTTGAAAAGTCAATGAGGAAAAAATGAAGAAATGGTAAAGGAGGAGACAAGGATGAGAGGAGGGAAATTGAAGGGTGTTTGTTAGATTATAAATTGGAAAGAATTATGGGTCAGGGAAGATTGGATTTTTTTGGCTAATAGCATGGGAGGAGGAAGTAGGGGGATTTTTATTGGTCGCATGAACATTATGACCTGTTGTTTTTCTTACTATATCTTTGTTTTCTATTCTATTTTTCTCATGACAGGTTTATATTCTATTTTAAGGTAAGGGCCTTTTAGAATATCTATTTTTTCCCATTTTTGGAAAATGTTGAATTCTATCTCACAAGTCACAAGTCATAACATAACATATCTTTGCTGGCAACAGCACTAGTCGAACAATTTACAATTGGCCCGGTTTTGGTCCAATTATAATTTGGCTTCCAATCATAGAGGTTTTGGTCCAATTCTCCATAATTATTTTTTCCATAACATTCATGAAGTTTTTTTTTTAAATAGAGTATATTTATTCTCATCAATCCTAAATATAAAACATATTTATTTAATTTAATTAGATTAAAAATATTAACTAAAAATTTAATGAAAACAACAATACTATACCAATGCATTTATGCTCACTTATCTCTGCCTTTCTTCCACTTATTTATTTTATAGGAGCATTACTAAAGATAATTTTTAAGAAAATATAGTAATAATTGAAAATATCTTATATTTAGAACCAAATCATCTCTTATCTTCATGATCGACAATTTAGTCATCCATTAAATCCGATGGCTAAAATATTATAAAATCTTTGACTCACAATTCACAAATCTCTCCATATCTCACATACCTATATTCTAACTTACAAATTAGTAATTACAATTCGTTCAAAAAACTTACAAATTACAATTACTTTCTATTTTATTTGTATTTAGAAAATCAAATAACTCCCTATCCTTAAATAGTAAGGAATAGTAACTATAGTAGACGTGGACGAACGTTGGCCAAGAACAGATGTCAGCAAGGCAGAATAAGCACCGTGCAATATCACACATGCAACTCCAACACGTCACCAACTACACGTCCATCATTCCACACGTTCACAACAAACCCTATCACCAATAAACTACACTTCCAAATCTCACTTTTCTTCATTCATGTCCCTATATATTGGCTTCAAGCGTTACGTACCATATTATTCCCATCTCTCACATTATTCACCTACCAATACATTCATCATACCTTCACGTTCCATCATCATGGGCATGGTCTTTGGAAAAATCAACGTTGAAACTCCAAACTACCAAGTCATTAAGACCTCTCCAGATTATGAAATCCGCCAATACCCACCTTCAGTTATAGCTGAATTCACGTATGATCCATCTGAGTTTAAGGGAAACAAAGATGGAGGGTTTACAGTTTTGGCTAATTATATTGGTGCTTTAGGGAGTCCCCAGAATAAGAAGCCTGAGAAAATAGCTATGACTGCTCCTGTTATAACAAAGAGCACAGAGAAAAGTGAAGCTATTGCTATGACTGCGCCTGTTGTGACTAAGGAGAATGAGAATAAGATGGTGACTATGGAGTTTATATTGCCATCTAAGTATAGCAAAGCTGAGGAGGTTCCACAGCCGTTGGATGAGAGGGTGAAGATTAGAGAGGAAGGGGAAGTGAAATATGGGGTTGTGAAGTTTTCTGGGGTGGCTTCAGATTCTGTGGTTGAGGAGAAGGTGGGGAAGCTTAAGGAGAGATTGGAGAGTGATGGGTATAAGGTGATTGGGGATTTTGTGTTGGCTAGGTATAACCCTCCTTTTACTTTGCCTCCTTTTAGAACCAATGAGGTTATGATCCCAATTGAATGAAATGAAACTTAGCATGTAGCCATGTACTATTGTGTTTGTTGGGTTAGTTGTAACTTTTGTATTTGACAATTAGTGCATGTAATGGATGATTTCTTGAGATGATAAATAATATTTAAGTCTTTTGTGCATTGCTGGATCATTTGTGTAGAGGATTGAGACTGAGTGGCAGAGAATTTGTGATTATCAAGGGCTTTATGTGATTTGATTTAGGTGATTGTATAAATACAGTTTAGGCCTTTTATTTGATTCTGGAAACTATATTGTGTTGTATATTTACAATGTGTTTGATGTCAATTACAGATAAGATAGTGTAGCAATGGTTTTAATAGACAAGGACTTTGTTCAATCATCTGTTTCTGTTTATCTTGCCAAACTCTTCATCATTGAAATGATTAGTTTTCCTAAAGCTTAGATTTAGGAATTAATTTCCTTTTTGAACATTTGTGTGAGGATTGAGTTTTGTACTTGAAATTTTGTGAATGTAATAGATAACTTCTTAAGATGACAAATAATAGTTTAGTCTTTTGTGCATGTCTTTACCGTTTGTGTGAGGATTGAGTGGCAGAGAGTTTGTTATCAAGGGCTCTTTGAAACTTAATTAAATGATTGTACAAATACAGTTTAGTCCTTTTCTTTGATATTGGAAACTGGAAAGTGTTGTGTATATCCAATGTGATTGGTACCAATTACAGGCAAGATAGGTAGCAATGATTTTGGTCGCCAAGGGGTTTTGTTCAATCCTCTTGTTCTGTTTATCTTGTCGTCCATCATTGAAGAAATGAGTTTTCCTGATGTTCAGATAATTTCTTATGTTGACAAAAAATACTTCAGTCTTTTGGGCATTTCCGTATTACTTGTGAGGATAATTGAGAAGTGCTCTATGAAATGCATCTAAGTTGATCGCAAAAATACAGTTTAGTCCTTTTCATTGATTCTGGAAACTGGAATATGTTATATTTCCAATGTGATTGGTTTCAATTAGAGGCAAGATAGGTGGCAATGGTTTTGATTGCCAATGGCTTTGTTCAATCCTTTGTTTCGGTTTAACTTGCCTTAGAGTCTCCCATATCCGGCACCCTTTAAATATCAACTAATCTGGAGGGAGGTTGTAAAAGATCAAACTCAGGACCTATAATGGGGAGAGGTATCTTACCACACATTTTGTATCTATTTTGTCACTAGTCTCTCGGCCTTGCCTTCCCACATTATCATTGAAGAAATGAGTTTTCCTGATGCTCAGATATATGAATAAGTTTTCTTGGTAAACATGTGCTTAATAAATTTTCACCAGCAGATCTCTGGGTGAGATGCTAGTAGCTCTTTATGCAAAAAGCATTCTTGATAATTGTCCTCATGATTTTATTAAGATATGCTAGGGGATAAAGAAGTATGACTAAAACGAACTATTCAATGGTGAGTTATGTTTAGGTGAGCCTCTTTTGGCTTCTGATGCAAGGAATATATTAAAACTTTTTTTATCCAAACTGAAAAATTGAATCAGTTCAAGCAAAATCTAGCAGCAAAGTATCAATGGACTGAGTGCATACTAGTTAAATGACACATTGGATGATTCAACACATTAAAATGGGGCATGAGTAGAAGAAAACTTTTTTTTAATGTTCTACAAGTGCTTGTATTGGGAGTTTTGGATCATTTGTACCAACGAATAGTTAATTACACAGGTATATTCTTGGTCACTTACTAACCAAGAAACAAAGTGAGCATTGATGAATAGGGAACGACTTATAGTTAGAAGTAGCACTAATAGCTTCACTTGTGCATGAACCAGATTTACTGTGGGGATCGGTTTGATCAGATTTAGCTTTTGACCATAAACAATTCAAAAGGAGCCTGTGAGCACACATCAACTCATAAGTAAATAACATCGATTGTTGGATAAAATGTCAAAACTACATAGAAGTTTTTACCTTTGTCTCTTGTTTTAAATAAAGTGATCAAATTGTATTATAGAAAGAAAGCTAAATACATTTCAATAATCATCAACACCTATCATACAAAAACTCAAAAGAAAGCTGACAACACAACATATAAAATCTACAACTAGAATAGCTACAAAAATTAGCAACCGAAGTAAATCATTAGCAGCACTAGGAGTTAAAAAGGATATTGAAAATTAATTTTAATTAAATACATGATAGAATGATACTCGTAATAGATGAAGGTAAAGAGATACCTTGTAGGTGTCACCTCTAAAGACGACAAAAACCAGTATTCTCCAAAACATAAATTCAGTTTGTTTGATGAATACGAGTTTTGCAAAAACCACCAATCCAAAACCACATGCTAAGATCTCATTGTCTCCCAATCCAAGTAGTTAATGAATCCACTTCTCTACTAAAAAAACAAATCCACCTTGATTTATAATAATCACTTCGTTTACTAGGGAATAGCCTACAAATACTGAGTTCAGGTACTCCAATCAAATTGAGATATCAATGTCAAAGATTGCTTATCTTATCAATACCTTGTAATTGGTGAGACTACAAAATAACATAATAATTGGGTTCACATAACAATTTCTTGCACCAATGGGTATTTGGTTGAGCTGGTAAGTGGGCTACAACCGCCGCAAGGAGGAAAACATGTGTTCGAATCCCGGGAAGCGCTCTCATTGGAAGAGGAAACAATTTTTCCTATGTAGGCAACACTCCTACCCCTCGAGTCCGGATTAAACCGGTAATTTACCAAAATAAACATAACAATTTCTTGCAACACTGCATAATTCAATATTATTCAATAATCAATATCCCAAACTAAAAGAATAAAAAAGAGTTACTAAAAAAAAAGACTAAAGTATACTTTTGGTCCCTTATGTTTGCATCAAGTTTCAATTTAGTCCTTTATTTTTGGAAACTACACTTTTAGTCCTTTTTTGTTAACGCCGTTAGTTTAATTTAACGGAAAATGCTAATTTAACAATTTTAAATGATCATTTTATAATGAAATTGGACCAAAAATGATAAATTTTGAAAATATAAGAATATTTACACTCAAATATTTTAAGATGGACATTTTTTCAGTATTTAATAATTATTTAAAATTTTTAAGTTATCATTTTCCGTTAAGTTAAACTAACGGTGTTAACAAAAAAGGACTAAAAGTGTACTTTTCAAACATAAAGGACTAAATTGAAACTTGATGCAAACATAAGGGACCAAAAGTATACTTTGGAAAAAAAAAAGAATAAAAAAGAGAATGTGACGGGTACCCGAATTTGCTAAAGGATAATTCAAATATACAATAGAAACATACAGAGTGACCCGATAGAATCCATCAGAGAAAACCATAGCATAGCTCAGCTCAGCTCAGTTCAGCTCAACATGAATGAATTCTTCCATTAATCAAACAATGTCATCATTTCATCTTCTTTCATCTCCCCTTCCCTTTCACACCTCTCAACACTCTCAACATTCCAAACTTGTAAATTTCCTAACCACTCTAAAGTTCACACCTTTTTACCATATAAAGCCACCCCATCTCAGAGTTTCATCCATTAATGGAGATAGTGGAGCCATTGAATCCCCCACTCCACCTCGCAGAGGCAGAAAGAAGAAATCTGACACCACCCCATCAAAAAAATCAAAGCTTTCAAGAAAAACCAATGCAGAAAATGGCTCATTAGAAGCAGAAACTGAAGAAAACACTGCAAACAAAGGTGAAACCATTGAAAAAACCAAAACCCCATCAAAAAAATCAAAGCTTTCAAGCAAAACCAATGCAGAAAATGGCTCATTAGAAGCAGAAACTGAAGAAAACACAGCAAGCAAAGGTGAAACAATTGAGAAAACCAAAACCCCATCAAAAAAATCAAATCTTTCAAGCAAAACCAATGCAGAAAATGTCACATTAGAAGCAGAAACTACAGTGAAAGAATCCATTCGTTGGAGAAGAACCCTTGTGGAACTTGGAGTATATGAACCAAGAACAGTGAAAGAAGGTGAAATAATAGAAGAAGAAGAAGGTGAAAATGATGAAGAAGATTTGGAATTTCATTATGATGAGCCACCATTGATATGTTGTTTTGGTGCTGTACAGAAAGAGTTTGTACCATCAGTGAGAGTACATGAGTATCCAATGGATGCTGATATATATTCTGAGTGGAAAATGCTTCAGTGGAAGCCTCCTGAGTTTGGGAGGGCTCCTGGTGGGCCAGTATCTAATGTGGCCATTGCACATGTTAGGCTTGGTGGGAGAGCAGCCTTTATGGGGAAGGTTGGGGATGATAGTTTTGGAGATGAGTTGGTTTTGATGATGAATAAGGAGAAGGTTCAGACAAGGGCTGTGAAGTTTGATGATAGTGTGAAGACTGGATGTAGTTATATGAATGTGAAGTTTGAGGATGGGAAAATGAAGATGGAGATGAGTAAGGAATCTGCTGAGGATTCTCTTCAAGGTTCTGAATTGAATCTGTCTGTTCTAAAAGAGGTATGAGATTATATGCTTGCTTCTCTATATTATGATACTACCTCCGTTGTTTCTGATAAAAAAAAAAAAGATTTGCTAAATATAAGATCATTTTACTTAGTTTGATTAGATTAAAAATGTTAGTTAAGTTAGTTATTAACAGGTGATATTACTAATCTATCCTAACTAAATGTCTTTATTTTCACCCTCCCACTCTTAGCTTTTTTTATTATAGATAATCATTATTAGGGTTTATTTGGAGAAAGTTGAGAAAAATTGGAAAGTTGTTTATATTTAGAAATAAATTGAGATCAAATAATCTTATATTTAAGAACGGAGGGAGTAATTGAACTTATCAAACCACTTTGCTGATACTAGTATGCTTTTGAAATTGGTATAGTAATTAAATGATCATTTGGTTGATAAGCTCTTTTTCCCTATAATAATTGTATACCTATTGACTTGTTCCTTGCAGCTAAATTTCTGTTGGATCAGTGTGTATGAATTATGGAATTGAGACTTGTGGCTGACGTAAAATAATTTTATGGTTTGTGGGGCGTTTTATGTTCATAGTCTTGATATTATTTTTTATCTTTCTTTGATTGCGTTATGTGCTTTTTCCTTGTAAGAATATGGAGAATAGAGATCGATCTCTAGTTGAGTTATTGTCATAGACTTTTTGTTTGGGTGACATGATCTGGGATGTGTTTAGGCTTCATTTGAGTTTTATACATCCTTGAAAAGTTGAATCCATTGTTGTAAGGGAAGATAGTTTTTCATCCAACTAATTGAATCCCTTGAATTGCTTTAAACAGTTTTTTGTCTTCCATGTTCGATCCATTATGATACTTAATATGACACATAAAAGTAGTAAAATTCAATACTTAACAGACATTATGAATTTCAAAACCTTTAGTTCCTTCCATTTTTTATGGCCTTCATGTTGATGATTTGGATCTTGCTGGTAGGATATTGTTGTCATTTAAATGTTTTCGACACTTTTGTGTAATGTTAGTAGCTCTTGCATGACTCACTAACTTACCAAGTATTTTTTCCTAAATTACTGTAGGCTAGGCTTTTCCATTTCAATTCAGAAGTTTTGACATCCCCTTCTATGCAATCAACCCTCTTCAAAGCAATTGAGTTGTCTAAGAAATTTGGAGGCCTCATGTTTTTCGATCCGAACCTCCCTTTACCTCTGTGGAAATCGCGTGATGAGACAAAACTGTTAATCGACAAAGCATGGAGTGAGGCCGATTATATTGAAGTTTCAAAGCCTGAGCTAGAATTTCTTCTTGACGAAGAATTTTATGAGAGGAAGAGAAATTACAGACCTCAATACTATGCTGAGAACTATGAACAAACCAAAAGACATCAGCAAGATTATTACCACTACACTCCCGAGGAAATCTCTCCTTTATGGCATGATAAACTTAAAGCCTTGTTTGTGACGGATGGAACATTAAGGATTCATTATTATACCCCTAATTTTCATGGAGTTGTGATTGGGACTGAGGATGTTCTCATAACTCCATACACATGCGATAGAACTGGTTCTGGTGACGCACTTGTGGCTGCTCTTATAAGAAAACTAACCACATGCCCAGAAATGCTTGAAAACCAAGACATTATGGACAGACAACTTCGCTTTGCAGTGGCAGCGGGTATAATAGCGCAATGGACTATTGGCGCGGTTAGAGGCTTTCCCACAGAAAGTGCCGCACAGAATCTAAAAGAACAAGTTTATGTGCCTTCAATGTGGTGACAGGGATGGTATGTGTGCCTTGATATATATAGCTTAGAGCTCTGATTCAAATGGTTCATCCAGACATTCTCTAAAAGTTTTCGAGTTTTTCAGCTGAAACCAGAGAGGTAGAGAAATCAGACTAGGACTCTAGTTGGCATAAAATGCTTTGTGTTGGCTCCATTTCATTCATTCAATGCTACATCTTTCATTCTCAATTCACATGTGGTGGATGCCAATTGAAAATTTTGTAGGTGAGAAATGGACTGTACACTATTTATTGTAATGCAATTTTAGGTGTTATTATCTGTTCACTCTCATTCTCATTGCTCTCATCCTTAATATGAATACAAGTCTTGTATGTTGATAATTGAAAATAAAAAATATCAATTATCAATATGCAAGACTTGGAAAACATGTCTGGTTCCCATAAAAACGGGGAACTTGCCATGTTTTACTATGGAGCATGTTCTCATTAGAAGTGGAAGCTTGCCCAAGTACTTGTATTCATATTAGGCCTACAATTAGGTCCAAAGTTTTTTGCCTTTTCTTTGAAATGGCTGGCCCAAATAATCTTCATTGTTTTTTTTTTTTTAAGAAAAACTTGTAAATGGTTCTATGATTCACGATGTGTGAATAGATTAAACATAAATGAGGTGAGGTTAATTGTTTCAGAAGATTTACAGAGTCATCACTCATTTGTCTTTGTGGTTCGATTACTACACTTTTTAATAGCAATATACATTGATATTGTTACGTTTGGAATGTGATTTTAATTGTTTTCAGGCGTGCTTTTGAAATTGAGAGGTTGAAGAGTGAGTTTCTTGGGAGCTAAAAAACGTTAGGAAGTTAAAGTTTTGATTTGTTGATTAAAGGGGTTAGGAAGCTTGTTAGGAATTGTGTAGTGCATTCCAGGTGGAAAGTATGTGTTTTTTTTTTTTGGATCAGGAGGTGGAAAGTATGTGTTGATGATAAGGAACATAAGCAAAAAATACTGAGGTGCAAGCCAATGAACATAAACATTAAAACGTTTAATACTCATTACACTCATTCCGTCCTTTTTCTGCATTAAAATATAATCCCTGCGTTCCTAAATATATACCTCTTAAGGGAAGTGACATTGTTCTTAATATAATAACTTTTTAATTTGTCTAAACTCTTCTCTAAATTATTCTCACTAATGTTCCTTAAAATGAAAACAAGTAGGGAGGAGTGGGAATGAAGGCATGTGATTAAATTGATTTGGACTATATTTCAACCAACTTAATTAACATACTTAATCTCATAAATTAGATAAATAGTTCTTATATTTAGGAATAGGAGAGTATAATGGATGTTTGTTTACTTATAAAATTTTTGTGATAACGTTTATTCATTTTTACCTCAGTGATTTTCCTAAATTGTTCGTTTCCATATGCTTGAAAAGTGAAGACTGGAAAGGGTATGTAAATCTTGACTAGTGTATGGAGGCTTCGAGGAGGTTGTCAAATTGGAAACTAAGGTCTGGCGAGTTGACTGTGATTGACTTTGACTTCTATAATCTATATGCAATTGGAGTGTTATCCGTGGATTGTAAATGATTAAGGAAATTACATACTCTTGGTTAAATTTTGTTTGATTGGTTCAGGTCCAAAACAACTTATATCCCATGGATTAGTTATATTATTTCAAATTATATTCTTCATTAAATTGTCATAAAAAACTAGAGATAGTGTAGAAGTTGAAAGTTGAAACATCAGATTGAAGCAATTTGTATAGAAGAAGATTCAATTGGTGGAACATCTAAGAAGAATAAACGCTTTACTTAATTGTTTATTATTTATATGCAATAGTTGAGATATTTTATATGATATATAACAGTAATAATCAAGTAATTTTACAAAGCAAAAGGAAGTTATTTATATTTAAAATATTAGGTTTGTTAAGGCCCTTTACACTAAAGTTCATGTTTTCAAGTTGGCTCTTTGTTGAAACTTAAAACACATCTAAAAGGAAATTACGTTTACGATTGAAAGCTCCAAAGCACAACATACAAGACCAAGTCAATCTTGTCTGCTAAATAAGCTTCCCATTGTTATATTGGAGTTTAGTCAAGAATAAACACAACTTTAGGTAAATTTCATTATTAATGGCCACTTCCAATCAACTTGTTTCTAGATGGAAAATCTTTTTGTTTTTTGACACTTTCAAACTTCTATCTCTTCGTCTCTATTAGTGTACTTACCCCATATTGACCACACTTTAATCAGCTCAACTTGATAGAAGCATCCGCCAAATTTATCAATATAGTTACATTTCTATGTATGACTTCTTACTAATGCCATTTATTATAGATGTGATTATATGCATATACAGACATACTTGATTTTTCAAAATACATAAATTCGTATAGCTATTTTCCTGTCTTAAACTTAAAATGGTTTGAATTTGCTATGCAACAATACATATCTCATGGCTGTGAATTTCTTTTATAATTTTCAAAATTATAACATACATATTGGCATCAACCTGCAATCACAGGCATATCGAGCCAAAACAGAACCAAAAAGAAAAATATGAACAAGCATCTAAAGGAACTTATGAATATAAATTCCTAATCTAAGCTGTACTGGATTCTTCTTTTCAAAGAAGTATTGCAAACAATTTGCAACTTGATCCCTCTTCCCTCAGTCCAATAAAGAATCAATGAATCAGTGGGAAAATACTCCCATCTAATAGATTTCTCTATCTTACAAACTATCCCTCCTTAAATTATTATACACACACCCCTTCCTCTACTTTCCTCATTCACCTTACAATCTGATATCTCAATCAATTGTCATGACAAGAGCCCCTTCCTTTTATCCTTCCGTGGAAACTTAACCAAATAAACCAGCCTTCTCAAGGAAAGCACATTCCACCTACAAATCATGCACTTTCTTTTCTGAGGGATTAAGATAAATCTTCATCACCAAAACCATCTACTATCTCAGAATGCTAACAGTAACATTCCTGATTTGGTCATGCTTAAGTGCTGCCATTAGCTCCATAGATTTATCACAGATACAACCAGGGAAGGGATTCGCGAAAAAGCTTTCCTCTGTCCTTGGTGAATCTCCCAGTTTTCTCGCATTCGGTGCGCCTAACCTATCTGAATGTACTTCTTTAACCTTGAAAGAAAACTTTTCCCAAGACATAGCACCCTTATCCAGCTTATCAATCAGTTTCACAAACCTTAATCTGAAAACATAAACAAGGTAACCAAAAACTCCTCAGAAATGCATATATCCATATAAAGTTAGGAAAATCACACCAAATCTAAAAAGCCTCATATGTTGTCAATAGTGCCACTTTCACTTTTCATTATTCACAAGTTACAAGACTTCCATATATTTTTTCCCTACAAAGTTTTCGAACAATAGTGACACATAGGTAGTATTAAGAACTAACCTGTTAGGATTTATAGTCTTCCTGAATCCTTCAAACATCCTATGGCCCTGCACAGCCTTGGCCATATTTCCATCATAAGTATAGACAAATACATCACTTTCCAGGGCCACAATGTAATCCAACGCAGCGAGGCGATTCTGATATGGTTTAAAAGGCTCAAGCTCCTCCTCAGTTGCAAGGGTTGAATGAGTAAAGACATTCGGGTACTCCGATCGCAAGGCATCTAAACTGTTCCTTCCATAGATTGGACCTGCAACTATGTATATTTTTGTGGTTGCAGGGTAGCCCATGGCCTTTAGAAAAATGGCAGCCTCTCTAGGTGACATAGGGCACCCTCCTTCCAATCTTTTCTCAATGGGATCGATCTCTTTCTCCTTCCAATGCTTAGTTTCATACCTCATAATCTTCAATTCCTCAGCCTCCTCTTCTGTGAGATTATGGCTACATCCTGTAAAAGCCAGCATGTCCTTCTCATACCTATTTCACAGGAAAGAAACCAAGTCAAAAATGAAAATCTCAGTTTGATGGTTCACATATAACTGTAACAAGAACGGTTGTCACAAGATGATTTACCTTAAATGAAGGGCAATATATGGTTCATTGTTGGAACTTAGCCTATTGACCAAAATTCTCCCGAGCTCCTCGATCTCTGGAGAGTACTTCAAAGCTTCATAATTGGCACGACATCGGAGCTTTTGAATGTGAGAGGCAAGGCCATTATTGGCAAGTCTGGAATCTGTGTGAGTGAAGCTTATGACCTTGTTTTTCTTCAACAACTTGCTAATCTCGTTTCTGTAATAACTAGCCTGCAAATCAATATAGTTATCTAAGTAAAAGACTGTTCACCACATATGAGGAATTGTTTGAATGTATCATATATTACTCTGAATTTATTATCATTTCCACACCTTTGACCAGGAAATAGGAGCCTTCCTAAGAGGTTTAATCTCTGCATACTTGGCTGGAACATACTCCACTATGTCAATGTCTTCTTTCAGAACTTTCATGAAGTGCCTCCAGTCGAAAATATCTTTAAAATTGCTGAAATTTCCGAGTCGAGACAATTATGTCTCAGTATTAAAGAAAAAACATAGGAAATTACAAGCAAGGAACATGCTCATAAAATGGAAAATTGTCATTACCTGGGATCTGTCCAAAAGGATTGATGATCAAGTGAAGGAAGGACCAGAGTAGCATTCATGATCTTTGCAATTGCAACCATATCACATATCTACAAAGATAAAAGCAGGTTTTGAAAATTATAGAGAATGAAAAGCAGAACAATTATGACCAAATCTAAATATATTCCATATTGATCTTACTCCTGTTCTCATTTGATTTAATCCACCATTAGTATGAACAATGAGGTAGCCATTTGTCTTTGAATCTGCCTCTGAAAAATCATGAACGTGAAAACAACAATTAAGTCTTAAAATTATGCTTTATAAGAAATTATTTTTATCTGAGCTTTTACAAGAAATCCATATATAGCAGCCAAGTATACATACTTGTTCGACTTCTGGATCGAGAGGCGCATTTATAGAAGTTATCACTATTGGGTTTCATCCATATTTCCTCAGTCTTCTGAAAAAGAAAAGAATATCAGAAAATCATGAAAACTGATCAAGAGCTGTGACAAATGTGACAGTTACATTTCTACATCACCATCTGATATTTTATAAATAAAATTCCCATTACACCATCATCTATCTCACACAACTCTAACGTGATACTCTATAAATAATGCTAATTACATCATCCATCAAATAGTACTAAACCAGTCCATATACCAAAAATGATATAAAAACAAAAACTCTGACTCAGATAATCAAATCCATTCAATTAAAGAACGCATATTAATTACCACATCAGTTTTTTTTTACCATCATTTCCAGTCAAAGAAAAATCAAAAACCGAATCAAACTTATTCCAAATTAAGGATCTGGGAAAAACATAAATCAGAGATTAATCATAAATAAATACTTACAAGGAATATCTCAGCAGGGACATGTTTGGACAAGGAGGATTGTTTCTCAGAGATGGCTTTATTATAAGCAGAAGCAGACCATTCACGCCTAAACCTTTGCAACATCAATTGACCATTATTTTCTAAGCTCTTTCTATGAACATCAATAGTAGATACTCTAACAAACGCCGCCTTCATAAAAACCATCATAACCAACAACAAAATCATGAACACTATAATCCAACGGCTCATATTGTTACTATGATGATTATTATTATTATTCTTCCCACCCAATGATCTCACCATCAACGGCTGAGGATGATCAACTACTTCATAATAAAAATGTTCTGGCAGACACAACATCTTCATCGTACGGACCATGATGTACCTAATGACATGGTGGCGGTGGTCGTTGTAGATATGGAGGTGGGACCCACCTAGGGGGGAGGAGGCGGCGGCGGCGGGGGAGGGGTCATTGCCGGCGGCGGCGGGGTCGTCGTCGCCGCCGGCGTCGGAGGTGTTGTCGGAGACTCGCCGGCGGGGGATGGCGGAGCCGGAGATTCTGGGGCTGCTTGTGGCGGCGGTGGCGGTGGAGGGGCCGCCGGAGGTCATTGCCGGTGCCGGAAAATGAGAAAATAACGGCAACCCCTGATCGGAAAGTGAAGATTAGGAAGGAGAGAAGGAAAAATGAAAAAAAGTTTTGATTTTTTTGAGGTTTGTGAATGTTAATGAATATGAGAATGAAGGAAGGAAAGAGTCTCCGAAATAATAGGATGGTGCTTTCAGAGGAGGAGGCAATGTGTCAATATATATGTATATGTGTGTATATAACTATATATGTATATATGTGCAACGTTTTTATCTCTCTCTATCTCTCTCTTCTCTCCTTACATCTCTCGTTTCCACTGTATATGTGCACGCACGCACATATATACATGGTACATGGTCACGAACAACGTGTTCACATTCATGGGTCATGTTTAGATTCGACAAAGTACAAAATGATGATTAGGATTTTATGCATCAGAAAATCCAAAAGATCAAAACGGTCAGGTTTGGTTTGGATGGGCTTTTACCTATTTGCCCTTCAATTTTGTTATTTTAGATTTGGACAAAGGTCTAAATTTGTTAAGGTATGGTAGGATTTGACACGAACATGTTTTAAAGGGTACCACGAAATATTTGGATCATTTGGTAGTGGATTATATTCTTATGAGATTAATGGTCTCGTATTCGAGTCCTGAGTATGCTTTTAATCTTTAGTAATAATTCTTTGGATGTAGTGATTACAATCTCGCTAAAAGAAGAAAGTAAGATTGATTTATCAAATTCTGACCAAAAAAAGATTCATTTATCAATGAAAGACTATTAATATGCTTCTAAGTCTTCCTAACTTACCAAAAGATCTATGCTATATATGAATGTCTTTTATATACTTTGAGTTTTGAATATCTTATACGGTTATATCATACCATAAAAAACCGACCAATTAATTCATTCCACACAATATTTTGAGGTATGACTGTGACTATAAATAAACTCTAACCAAGAATTCAAATCAATGATTTCGATCACAATTTTGGTGCGTCTATAACTAAATCATCGTATGGTAAACGCAAAGCAACATTACACATTAATATTTGGTTTTTAATTCAGAAAAGCAAGTTTTGTCAATTACTACAAATTTAGCTTTATATGCCAATGCTGGGCGCAGAGGCTAGCACCATAAATAATTTGTTTCAAAACTCAAAATTCTGATTTAGTTAATCACAAAGTGTGAAAGGTCAAAAAAAAAATCACAAAGTGTGACACTTACTCCTATGATGATATATAATCCTCTTTGCTTCTCAATTAGGAAATGCAGGGGAGTCCATAATTCTCTCAAGATAAAGTCTGTGTAAATTCGAATTAAAGTTTAATCAAAAGCTAATTTACGCAAAGGTACGTCTCCTAATTGGAGAGTCAATCCTTCCATTATGAATTTGTGACCTAACCAGAAACTACAGTCAAAATTGATTATTCTAATAAAATCAACATTCACCATCCTTTAAAACAAAAACTTTTCTTTTTCTAAGATAACACTCATAAACAGTTTATTTTTTTCTAAATTATTTTTTATCAAATAAGAAATAGCACAAATAATGGTGGATATATGATTTTGAATGCATATTCAAAAAGCATCTTTCTCTATTTTTTTTCTTTTTGTATAATCGAATCATCTTTCTTTACGTGCTTGCTCGAAAATATTTCCCAAAAAACTAATAAAAAAGAGTCAAGTGGTGTTGGCAAAAAAAAAAAAAAGAGTCGAGTGGCACCACATGTAATTAAGGGTGTATAAAATCAAATGTCTGCACTTTGCACTCTAGATTAGTGTAACAGCAAAACTTAATCTAGTAAGATGCATGGTTTTGGCTACCATTGTACTCTATCAATACTTAACTCTTTTGATATTCATCAATAGATTGCACTTTATAAGTTCATCTAGTGTTGGAGTTGGTCTCCCTCCCTTTTTTAATTGGACTCTAAGTTGTCTGGTATACCCTCCTCATTAGCGTATTTACAGACCTTCTTTGGAATATTCAATCACCTTAAATGATTTTTCACTAATTTCTCAATTATGAGAATCACTCTAACATGTTCTTGTATATGATCATTTTGAATCTTATCCTTTCTTAAATATATGACACACATTTATCTCAACATCCACAGTTTACTCTGCCCAATCTTATGCTTATTTTGTCCTACTACAACTCAACATTCACTGCTATATAATACGGCTATTGGTCTGAGTATATCTCTTGGTGCTCATTGCTATGTAAGTTTTTTTTTTTATATTTTTATATCAAGTGTGCCACTACTTGGTATTAGTCCACGGCACAAAAACAGAAAAATAAAGAAGTGATAGTTAGGTGACATGGTAAATAGAAGTACAAAAAGAAAACAACATTGTTATCCAATTGATGTCATGATTGACTCATTCCTAAAGCATTGTCAGTTCAAATCTTATTGACTGATGTGAGGTACTTGATATAAGTGAACTGTAATCTATAGGTAAGTTTCATAATAAGTATTTTTACAATTTTGATACATGTTCTTTTAATTAAAAGGGCAAATATTAACTACTTAAAAGTTTATATAACCTCTGTGTAGCACTATGCTACAAAATCGTTAGTATATCGGTAGTTATGATGCATGTTTTATATATCGGTAGTTATGATGCATGTTTTAACTAAGAATTTTGATGCATGTGTTGACCCTATAGAACCCTTTGAATCTAACTTGTATGTACTCCCTCTATCTTTTATTATAAGATATCAACTAAGAAATCTCACATATAAATAAAATTGGTTAAAATTAATTTTGTCTTAAAACGCAAGTGATTTACAATATTGCTCATACTAACTACTTTAAACTAAAATACTATAGAGTATTAATTAGTACTCTCTCCCCCACTATTCTTTTATTAAAATACGAGCTAAATATCATTATGGCCAAATAAACAATTTTGAAAGGGTTAAATTGGTCAAAGAACAATAAAATGACTCATTCTGGTCAAAGAACAATAAAAATGATTCATTTTGGTCAATGAGCTACTTGAAAATACCAAAATAACCCTTGGACCTAATTAAAATAATTTAAATATTTTTTGAAAATGTGGGTTTCAAGAGTTATTTGGTATTTTCAAGTAGTTCATTGGTCAAAATGAATCATTTTAATTGTTCTTTGGTCAAAATGAGTCATTTTATTGTTCTTTGGTCAATTCACCTTTCAAAATTGTTTATTGATCAGAATAATATTTAACCCTTAAAATATGGTCATAAATGAAAAACATATTTAAAATTCCTTGAAAACCCACAATTGCCTTATAAAAAAAACCAAATAAACTTGTAAGGTTATACTCCTACCTTTTAATTAAGATAAGAGTGAGTATATACATTTTTATGTAAAAAAATATGGGAGGGCAGTTTAGGGAATTGAAGTGAGAAGAAAAGTTGGGCGGGTCCTTGGGTGCAAGAAGGTTTGACACGTTGGAAGTGAACTCACTTTTGGAATTATCGTCGGAAAACGCGCCATTGAAAAGAAGGATGGAGCTGTGATTTGCTAAGCACCTAACCTCTTTTGTTACGCTTTTGATATGACGGTTTGACCTGTCTTCCCCTGGATTTCCTCTTCCCGTGGGCCCCATCTCTACCTTCCTCACTTTCATTTTCATTCCACACATTGGCCCACGTTTCTTCTCTATACCATTTCCCATTATTCCACATTATCACAATTCACACGCATTCCTCACATAGGACATTATACTAGTATTATAGTATTGTGTACATCCATACTATATACCTATACTTCTTTAGATACATTTCAAAAAGCTATTCTGACTCCCAAAATATAGGTTTCACCCAAAGACATCCAAACACTCAATTTTTTTGGATAAACTATTTTAACAAGAAAAGCTAGGTTTGAGATTCCAAGAGCTATTTTGAGAAAAACTATATTTTTCTGCTTTTTTTAACTGAAAGTTTCGATCTCTCATTTAAGAAAAACACTTATTTCAAATAAAAAAACATGAAAAACTATTCATAATAAATATTTTCAAAAAACTATATTCTACTCAAAATTTATTCTTAAAAATTATTCTTAAAAGGCTTAATCCAAACACTCTCATTTCATCAAAAGTTGTTTTTCAGAAAATTTATTCTACTCAAAAGCTATTCTCAAAAAGCTATTTTCCCAAAAGCTATTCTCCAGAAGCTGAATCCAAACACGCCCTATAATAAGTTTACTTTTTTTTCAATTTACAGAATCACTTCAATTCAATTTAAACTCGTGATAATAATTAATTAGGTTCATAAATCACATTCATTAACTTCATATATAAACTTCGTAGATTTGTTTTCTAATGTATGGTAAACTAAAGATGCTAATGATAAATTCCATTTCAATTGTTTGGACTTGAAGAAATATAGTTAATCCAAATTGTTATTGTTTTTTAGATATTAATTATTTTATTATGAACTTTTGATAGTTATGTTTCTTGATAAAAAAAACTGATGATCTCTTATAAGTTTACAATTCAAATTGGCAATTTAACTTGCTTCTCTATTACAAGTTTGTTTTTTGTATTGAAATATTACAAGTTTATTTGAACTCTTCAATTCGACAACTTTGATGTTTAATTTATATATTTTCTCACCGATCATTTAACTTACTTTTATTTCAAAGAAGATTAATTTCATATTTTATCAACTAATAAGTTCGATCATTTGGTCTTAGTTTATCGGTGGCTTCATGTCATTATTTCCATTCGTCCAATCAAGTGTTGAGGAATTTTCCCAATAAATAAAAAACGAAGTGCGCATTGAAATGAATTAATGATGGGGTAGGGTATGGCCCTAGTAATGAACCAGAACTATGTTGTACATAGTAAGTGATGGAGTTGTTATAACTGCAGAATGGGTTGGGAGAACAATTCCATTCTCATTCACTTTAAAGTGTTCAACGTTTCTGATAAAAAAAAAAGTGTTCAACGTAAAAATCGGTAGAATAACTGCAATAATATTGCTTCTCTATCTCTACTCTAGTCTCTAGTCCATTTTCCTAGTAGAGGGTTGATGACTTACTCTATCAAGTCCATTTTTATAAGGACAAAGAGTTTATATGCTGAACACAAAATTTAGCACGTTGAATAATCAGATCTAAACATCTATATTTGATTGTTTTCAAATACTGATCTACTTTATTTTTTTTTTTTTACAAAAAAAGGTTAAGACATTATCTATCATTATATCAACTTTTCTACTCATTGAGATAATTTTAATGAAAACAAATTTTTAAAGAAAATTAAATATGGATAGTTTATATTTGATGTGATTAGCTTTCAGCTATTTTTAGCCAAACTTATTGTAGGGAAATTTGTTCCCGACATAATGCACTTCAAAACACCCCATTTATATCAAAGAGATGGTTAATTAATTTTTTTAAGTTACATGGTTAATTATATCATGGATTATGCCTAAAAATTTAAAAAATAAAGTAGATGTTAAATAAATCATCGTCACTGTTGTAAAAATAAAGAGAAGAAGAGAGAAGATATAGAAAGTTGAAAAGAAGAACATATATGGTAGAAAGACAAGAAATTGGAAAGGAATTGAGTTAAATTATCATTTACTTGTGTCTTCTATAGTATCTATTTATATAGGTCTCTTGTATAGTATATATTTATAGGTCTTTAGGTATCGAAGATTAACGTAAAGAGTTATAAATGTATAAATATAAGAGAATTAAGCAACACAATGGTACAATTGAGGGTTGTAGGAATATGTACTCAAGCTCTTCAATTTAGGATCGGAGTTATAAGATATAATATAATTAACTAAAAGATGAAATCCTATAAAAGGTTGTATGTCATGATCATACATATACTTTTATAAAGTGTGAAATAAATTGAATTGTAATTGAGGAGGCCGTGGCGGCGAATAAAAGAGAGATGAAGAAAGGAAGGGACCAAACGAAGGTTCAACGCGCTGAATCTTTTTGAACTTGAAAGCTATGTATGTTCCCAGCCACAGTCCAGCTCCTTCCAATTTGTCATATTCATGCACCACACAAATATGCCTACCTCCTTTTCTTTTTGTTTCTTTAATTTTTCTGCCCCTAATAAACGGTGTTATATATGTTTTTTAAAGATGTCTTTTACCCTATTTTTTTTTACAAATTAAAGATGTCTTTTAAAAATGTTTTATAAGTATAGATATCCTCATATATGTAGAGATATAATCCTATTTTTAAAAATAATATAGAAAATCCTGTTTGAAACACATTTAAGTACTTAATGTGAACACGTCTATTAATTTGTCACGAGTTGAGAGGTCTGCTTTATTTTTTTGACGTAGAGTTTGTTTTGTTTTATTTTTTATTTTATTATACAAGTCATATATAAAAACTCACAGGATGAGTTAAGCCTCTAAACTCTAACGTAGTGTTTACAAAAATGTTTACAAACTGCTCATCAAATAATATGTACAAATGGTGAGATTCAAACTCATATCCACACTCTTTCAGTTAAAAAAAACTCATATCTACTCGTTTTTATCAATGTACAGTGTTTACAAAAATGACAGTCTTTTTTTTTTATTGAGTTTGTTTGGTTCTCCATGCAAGCATAGTGGGAAAGTAAGGGGCAACTAATGACTTTTTTTTTTTTTGGCCAACAACTAATGACTTAATGAGGTCAAGGTAGGCCATGTAAAATGAAATGAAATTAAATAAAATTATAAAAATAATGGAGGTTCTGTTATGATGCGTTTTTTGAAATTGAGGTACTTGGTTTTTGGTGGATGGCCTCTACTCTCAATAAAATATTTAATTAATTCACAGAAACTCATACGTGGCGACGCGGAGAAAAGTGGAGGCGAGAGAATGCTTGTGATCTCTGCTTTCACTAAATCACGTCTCACCAAATGTTGATGTTGCCACTTGACCCCTAGTCCAATATTTTAATTTCCAAAATACAATTATTTAAAGGGAAAATTAATTACAGGTCCCTCACAAGGGAGTTAATACTGGAAAAATCCCAAAAGTTGAAAATATTAATGTAGGGTCCCAAGGGACCTCACATTAATATATTTGAAAAGTGAAAAGACATTTTTGCCCCTAGCCTTAATAAAAAATTACCCCCCACATCCCCACCCTCCTCCCTCACCTCCTCCCAAGGGACCTCACATTAATATTTTTGCCCCTAGACATTAATATATTTGAAAAGTGAAAAGACATTAATATATTTGAAAAGTGAAAAGACAAATTTGTGGCCTTGTTTTCCGGCGAGAAAACCGGCGAACATTGGTTCAACTTCGCATACAAACCTATAAGCAAATTTAGGTAACTTCCTTCGCTTTACTTCCATTGTTTTCTTGCATCTGACCGAGCTTGTGAGAGGAATCGTATGTAGTATTGGGATTTGATTTTGGGAGTTTGGGTTAGAAAACTATGGTTAATTGATAAAGAAACTATTTTAGAATTTCATAGTATCTCTGTATGTTCTGGGTTGTAAATGTTTCAATTCTTCCCTGCCTCTCTGATTATGTTTTGATTTTGAGATGAATATATGTAAGCTAATTGGTACTTGTGTATAGTTATTATGATGAATCGATGACAATGAAATGAGATTATTTTTTTTTGTTGTTGTTTGGTTGCTGCAATAATTTTGGGGTTGGATTTTGTGTGTTATGTTCTTGTCATGGGCTGGATGGGAATTTTGGGTTTATTATTTTGGACAGAAAATTCTGTTTTGACCGAAGGAATGTTGGCATTTTTGGATTTTGTATGTGACTTTGAAAGAATAAAGGGGGAGATGATATTTCTTTCCTTGATTTCTTTCAACTCAAAAGAAAAGATTAACAAAGGAACAAGGGAATAAAATTCTTGTTTTGCTTTTAGAATATAATCATAAGTAGCTAGGTTTAGGAATGTGAATGAATATATTTATTTATTTAGTCTCTTGTCATGATTAGTTGGTGTGATAAATGATTTGAGTACCATATATATTATTCTTGTATAAAGGGATCAGATTGTGCTACTTTAGAATTAATCTAGAAATTTATGTTTAATTGTCTTTAATAGTGGTTTTGTTAGCTATTGGTACTTTCACTTTCAAAATGTTCGGAATTTTTCTTGTTACCGTGTTCAGATTTTGATATAATATTAGAAACTCTAAAATGTTCAGATTTGGAAGTTTTACTTTATCTTAGTTCTAGAGGTGGATTTCAATTTTTCTTAACGAAGTTGATATTAATTGGAATGAGAAATGGTGATTTCTAATTCATTGCTCGGGTTAGCTTGGTATGAACAATATTGTTTGAGAGTGTAGATATTTGCTTGTGTAAAATCTTCAATTGTGCTTGTGAGTACTTGCTTTATCATAAATTATGTTTCATGTAGGATATTGATTATACAAACTCTGAGAATTTCAAAAGATTAAGTTAACGAGATTAATCAAGGAATTGAGAAACTATGATCTAGAAGGGGATTGGATAATAATACTAGGAACGAGAGTGACACTAATTAATATACATAAGAATAGCTTTTTTTTTATATTATTTATTTCGTGGTATGATGTTAGGAAAAACTTAGTAACGGAGGTATTTAGAGGGAACCCACAAGGTTAAGGGAAAAGCAACGGTGTGTCAAGTGCTACAGGTAACTACTTCTACTTGTTTGCGTGTATGTGTGTGTTAGTGAGCATATAGGTTAGACGATAAACATTGTTATTATTGTTGATGTGATGATTATTGAATACTTTGGTTGGAATTTCGAATTGTTTTATAAACCGAATAAAAAAATAATATAATTATGCCATCCCGGGATGAGGTACCCTGTTGGTCAATAAGGCCTAAATGGATAGAAAAATGTTATTGTGAATGGCGCCCGGTTCAAGCGAGGGTACATCGGCCTTCGAGCCGTGAGTCCCTATTGAACCGATATATTTTGTTCAAGCGAGGGTACATCGACCTTTGAGTCGTGAGTCCTTATTGAACCGTTCAAGCGAGGGTATATCGACCATTGAGTCGTGAGTTCCTATTGAACCTTTATGTTTTGTTCAAGCGAGGGTATATCGGTCATTGAGTCGTGAGTCCCTATTGAACTATTATATCACAGGGACTAAAAAGAGAAAAACGTTATTGGGGAGAGCGCCCCCGGTTCAAGCGAGGGTAAATCAACCAAGAGTTGTGAGTCCCTATTGAACTGAAATATTATCGTGTACTTGATGATTATTGTTGTTGGATTTTCTAGCGTAATATTATTTAAGTTTAATTTTTGATTATAAATGAGTAATGTTGCTTTGTTATCCATTGTGTTTGTTAATGAAGATATATATGTATTGTTGAGAGTTGGTATTTGATAGATACTTGTCATTAAATTATATTAAATGTACATGCAACATTGTATGTAGCACACACCACTATACACGATATTGATACACACCACCTTACTAGCATGCACATGCGCGTGAGCAAGTGGTTGTAGTTGCGATTCTGGGTCTACCCCACGTTTTATTATTTTACAGGAGCGGGAAGCGAAGTAGGAAATCAAGGGAAGGATCCGGGGACCACTCACTAAAGTGAGATGCTGACACGTTTTATTGCCACACTAGGATTTGCATATTTAATTTCATAATTGCATACTTTATAAGTCTTTATTATTTAGAAAATATTGTAGTTGATTATCTCTGCAAAACTTATATACTTAACTCAGTGATACGAACATATTGAATTCTGTTGGTGAATGTTTGAATTATTTGTTAACTTGACTTTATTAGATCGACGTTGTCTAAAATTTAGTTTCATCTCTTTCTAACCATGATAGGTAGTTGACATAAATTAGATATTTAGATTTTTCTATCATGGTTAGGTGATAAATAACAATTTAGGAAATACGTAAATTCCTTTCTAACTATGTTAGCTGTTTAATCAAGATAATTTCTTTTCTAACATAGTTAGTGTAAGTAAATAAAAAGAAAAAAAAAATTGTATTAAATATGGCTTAAAATATGTCGTAGAATTGTGGTTGTTACAATTTGGTATCAGAGCAAAGGTTTACGGTTCACCAAACTAGTCATGGGATAAGGTAATTGGTGGATTTGTGTTTGTAAGTCATGACTGGCCAGCATGAATTACAAACAGGAAGCTTCTATTACCAAATCTCCATGTCATGGTTTGGTTTAGTTAAATAGGTGGTCTAAAAGAAGGTAATTAGGTCATTTTAGTAAATATGATATTAAGGATACTCTATAAATGTGAGATTTTATATTTATTTAAGTTTAATTATAATCTTATTGCATTGCATGTTCACTAGTATTAATGTGGCAATAACGCTCCCGATCCTTTCCCTTTTATAGTTTACGATTATATTAAAAAAATTCTAACTAGTGATGCGACGTCCTCCATAGGTTCGTAGAGAGTATGGCTCGTGGTCGACGAACGAACTCCGCAAGTGGGCAATCTCATCCCAATTCTGAATATGATTATGAGGCCATAGTGGCTCGAGTGAGAGATGAAGTGAGAGATGAAATGAAGAATGAAATGGAAGAGAAAATTGCCGCTATAAATCAGGAGAATGATGAGAAGATGGCAAAACTGCTAGCAGATTTTGAAGCTCAACTTAAGAGAAATATGCAATCTGAGAGCCATAGCGAGTATTCGAGAGCTGAAGATAAAACTGACCAGAGTCATCCTCATCCCGAGGACCTGAGTATCGAGAGGGTGTTTAAGAGTATTGATCGTCATCGTCCCAAGAACTTTGGTGCCGCTTATGCTCCTACTGAAGCGAAGCATTGGATTGAGAGATTAGAGGCTATTTTTGCTGCGGTCGTTTGCACTTCATATCAGAAGGCTCGTGTTGCTATTCTTCTTCTCGAAGGAGATGCTCTGAGTTGGTGGAAGAGTGTGTCAGGTGATGATTCTATGACTACCTGGGAGATGTTCAAAGAGAAGTTTATGTGGCATCATTTCCCTTCTTCTGTTAGGGACGAGAAAGAGAATGCCTTCTACAAATTCGAACAAAATAACTTGTCAGTGGATGAGTACATAGCTACTTTCACCGAGCTAGTACGTCATGTATCCTTCCTTCAGCGCCAAGATGACCCAAAGTGACGTACAAATCAATTGATCGAAAGAACCAGAAAAGATTTAAGACTACAGGTGTATAGGAAGGACTATGACAGTTTTGAGGAAGCCTGTGAGGTATTAAGAACGACAGATCGTATGATGAAAGAGGCAGATGCAGCAAAGGTTAAGTCGGATGGAGGTCCAAGTCAGGGCCAACAGAGTCAGACTAGATCTTTTCATTCAAGCTATAATAGGCCTTCCCGTTCCTTTGGACCTACAGGAGGCATTGGAAAGAAATTTGGAGCTGGTAATAGTAGTCATTTTAATGGCTCTCGAGGTAGGGGTCAATTTGGTGGTCAAAGTCGTGGACAGTTTGGAAACTTTGGCAGCGGTCAGCCTAGTAGTTTCGGTCGTGGACAGACCGGTGGAGACCGTTCAGGTGTAGCCTCATGGAGGTTTGGGTCAGGTAGTCCCTCTGGAGGCAATCAAATATCTCATACTGAGTCAATTCAATCAGTTCCTAGTGCACCAGGTTTTTGTAGTAAGTGCAATAAGTATCATCAAGGAAACTGCATACAATGTTATGGGTGTGGCCGTCTTGGACATACGATCAGGTTTTGCCCAGCTGGAGGGCATCAGCAGCAGCAACAGCTAGCTCAGTCTAGCCATCAGCCGGCGCCGGGTCGCATCTATGCAATATCAGCTGAGGAGGCAGGGGCATCTCCTGATATGATTGGAGGTACAATGTCTATTAATGGTTAAATGATTGTGATGATGTGTGATTTTGGTGTTTCATCTTCCCGTAGTTGCCTTGATTGTGCTCGAAAGCTTAACTTCGCATTATCTATTATGTACTTATGTGCTAATGATGTGTGTAGTCACTACTTGATTCTTTGTTCATGATACTTGTTTGTTAACAGTTCTAGTGCATGATACATGCTTGTTTAGCAAACTTGGGCGAATTTTGGGGACAAAATTTCTAAAAGGTGGGAAGAATTGTAACATCCCAAATAAAATAGGAAAATATTATAATATATATATATATAGGAAATATTTAATAAGAAATAGGAAATAGGAAATATTTAATAGGAAATAGGAAATATTAATTTCTTGTATAGGAAATTTATTAAGATTGAAATTTAAGATTTAAATTTGTATGAAATAGGAAACATGTGAATTTAAAAGAAAGTTAGGGTTAACTTCATATAAAAGAGAAACTTAAAGGGGAGCTTTATGGTAATTTGTTTGGGCCTAAACCTAATATTCTCCTTCTCTTCATAAACCTATTCCTTCTCCTTCATTCTTGGCTGCCGCCCCCTCTCCAAAACACACTTCAACAATTTCTCCTGCTCCCTCAACCTCACTTTACCAATCTTCACAAATTCATTTTGCTTCCTCCCTTCTTTGTTCTTATCATCATCATTACTCACTTCCCAAATTTTTCCCACGGCCTCACCGTCCGTATCACTCGCTCTTTTGCTGCCTCCGTCTTCTCCCCGTCGTCCAGCGCGATTCCGGCGAGCTAACGGCGGTCCGGCGAAGCTCAAACGGTGACAAATTCGTGGCCTTGTTTTCCGGCGAGAAAACCGGCGAACATTGGTTCAACTTCGCATACAAACCCATAAGCAAATTTAGGTAACTTCCTTCGCTTTACTTCCATTGTTTTCTTGCATCTGACCGAGCTTGTGAGAGGAATCGTATGTAGTATTGGGATTTGATTTTGGGAGTTTGGGTTAGAAAACTATGGTTAATTGATAAAGAAACTATTTTAGAATTTCATAGTATCTCTGTATGTTCTGGGTTGTAAATGTTTCAATTCTTCCCTGCCTCTCTGATTATGTTTTGATTTTGAGATGAATATATGTAAGCTAATTGGTACTTGTGTATAGTTATTATGATGAATCGATGACAATGAAATGAGATTATTTTTTTTTGTTGTTGTTTGGTTGCTGCAATAATTTTGGGGTTGGATTTTGTGTGTTATGTTCTTGTCATGGGCTGGATGGGAATTTTGGGTTTATTATTTTGGACAGAAAATTCTGTTTTGACCGAAGGAATGTTGGCATTTTTGGATTTTGTATGTGACTTTGAAAGAATAAAGGGGGAGATGATATTTCTTTCCTTGATTTCTTTCAACTCAAAAGAAAAGATTAACAAAGGAACAAGGGAATAAAATTCTTGTTTTGCTTTTAGAATATAATCATAAGTAGCTAGGTTTAGGAATGTGAATGAATATATTTATTTATTTAGTCTCTTGTCATGATTAGTTGGTGTGATAAATGATTTGAGTACCATATATATTATTCTTGTATAAAGGGATCAGATTGTGCTACTTTAGAATTAATCTAGAAATTTATGTTTAATTGTCTTTAATAGTGGTTTTGTTAGCTATTGGTACTTTCACTTTCAAAATGTTCGGAATTTTTCTTGTTACCGTGTTCAGATTTTGATATAATATTAGAAACTCTAAAATGTTCAGATTTGGAAGTTTTACTTTATCTTAGTTCTAGAGGTGGATTTCAATTTTTCTTAACGAAGTTGATATTAATTGGAATGAGAAATGGTGATTTCTAATTCATTGCTCGGGTTAGCTTGGTATGAACAATATTGTTTGAGAGTGTAGATATTTGCTTGTGTAAAATCTTCAATTGTGCTTGTGAGTACTTGCTTTATCATAAATTATGTTTCATGTAGGATATTGATTATACAAACTCTGAGAATTTCAAAAGATTAAGTTAACGAGATTAATCAAGGAATTGAGAAACTATGATCTAGAAGGGGATTGGATAATAATACTAGGAACGAGAGTGACGCTAATTAATATACATAAGAATAGCTTTTTTTTTATATTATTTATTTCGTGTTATGATGTTAGGAAAAACTTAGTAACGGAGGTATTTAGAGGGAACCCACAAGGTTAAGGGAAAAGCAACGGTGTGTCAAGTGCTACAGGTAACTACTTCTACTTGTTTGCGTGTATGTGTGTGTTAGTGAGCATAGTTAGACGATAAACATTGTTATTATTGTTGATGTGATGATTATTGAATACTTTGGTTGGAATTTCGAATTGTTTTATAAACCGAATAAAAAAATAATATAATTATGTCATCCCGAGATGAGGTACCCTGTTGGTCAATAAGGCCTAAATGGATAGAAAAATGTTATTGTGAATGGCGCCCGGTTCAAGCGAGGGTACATCGGCCTTCGAGCCGTGAGTCCCCCTATTGAACCGATATATTTTGTTCAAGCGAGGGTACATCGACCTTTGAGTCGTGAGTCCCTATTGAACCGTTCAAGCGAGGGTATATCGACCATTGAGTCGTGAGTCCCTATTGAACCTTTATGTTTTGTTCAAGCGAGGGTATATCGGTCATTGAGTCGTGAGTCCCTATTGAACTATTATATCACAGGGACTAAAAAGAGAAAAACATTATTGGGGGAGAGCGCCCCCGGTTCAAGCGAGGGTAAATCAACCAAGAGTTGTGAGTCCCTATTGAACTGAAATATTATCGTGTACTTGATGATTATTGTTGTTGTTGGATTTTCTAGCGTAATATTATTTAAGTTTAATTTTTGATTATAAATGAGTAATGTTGCTTTGTTATCCATTGTGTTTGTTAATGAAGATATATATGTATTGTTGAGAGTTGGTATTTGATAGATACTTGTCATTAAATTATATTAAATGTACATGCAACATTGTATGTAGCACACACCACTATTCACGATATTGACACACACCACCTTGCTAGCATGCACATGTGCGTGAGCAAGTGATTGTAGTTGCGATTCTGGGTCTACCCCACGTTTTATTATTTTACAGGAGCGGGAAGCGAAGTAGGAAATCAAGGGAAGGATCCGGGGACCACTCACTAAAGTGAGATGCTGACACGTTTTATTGCCACACTAGGATTTGCATATTTAATTTCATAATTGCATACTTTATAAGTCTTTATTATTTAGAAAATATTGTAGTTGATTATCTCTGCAAAACTTATATACTTAACTCAGTGATACGAACATATTGAATTCTGTTGGTGAATGTTTGAATTATTTGTTAACTTGACTTTATTAGATCGACGTTGTCTAAAATTTAGTTTCATCTCTTTCTAACCATGATAGGTAGTTGACATAAATTAGATATTTAGATTTTTCTATCATGGTTAGGTGATAAATAACAATTTAGGAAATACGTAAATTCCTTTCTAACTATGTTAGCTGTTTAATCAAGATAATTTCTTTTCTAACATAGTTAGTGTAAGTAAATAAAAAGAAAAAAAAATTGTATTAAATATGGCTTAAAATATGTCGTAGAATTGTGGTTGTTACAGGGGGAGGAGGGTGAGGGAGGAGGGGGAGGAGGGTGGGGGTGGTGGGGGGGGGGGGGGCGGAGGGAGGAGGGTCGGGGGCGAGGAGGCTGGAGGGTGGGGGTGGTGGGGGTTGGGTGAGGGAGGAGGGTGGGGGTGTGGGGGGGTAATTTTTTATTAAGGTTAGGGGCAAAAATGTCTTTTCACTTTTCAAATATATTAATGTGAGGTCCCTTGGGACCCTACATCAATATTTTCAACTTTTGAGATTTTTCCAGTATTAACTCCCTTGACCTGTAATTAATTTTCCCTTTAAATAATTGTATTTTGGAAATTAAAATATAGGACTAGGGGTTAAGTGGCATGTGGCAACATCAAAATTTGGTGAGACGTGATTCAGTGTAAGCAGAGATCACAAGCATTCTCTCGCCTCCACTTTTCTCCGCGGTGGAGATCACAAGGGACTTTTTCAGTATTAACTCCCTTGTGAGGGAGCTGTAATTAGTTTTCCCTTATTTAAATTAAGTAATCACATCACACCCACTAGTCCCACGAATACCGGTCCCATTTTCTACTTATTTGATTCAGTCTTCTAAGACTAAGGGCCCGTTTAGTTGGACGGAAAGTGTGTGATGGAAATGGAAATGAAAATGGAATTGAGTGTAAGAGGGTAAAGATGGAAAGTAGAGTTAAATTAGAAAATAATGAGATATGAAAGTTTGGGGGCCCAGGAAAAGTGTGAGATGAAGAGAGAAAATTTGTGGGTCCCGCGATATATATAAATTACTAAAAAACCTTAATTTACTTTCCCTTTCCCTTTCCTTCCATCACTTTCTGGACATCCAAACGTACTCTAAGATCCTCTAGAGAATTTTATTTTGGAACTATGTTACAAATGAGTATTAAATAAGAGACGTAATTTTAAAGAAGTTTCAAGGAGTTGGTAATGACTACTGTTAACAACCATAACAACCTTTTTTTTTATCAAAAACAACTATAACAACCTTCATTTAATAAGTGGTAACAACTTTTTGAGACTTCTTTGAAATTAAGTTTTTTATTTAGAATCAAGGTGCATTTGTCCCTTTTATGTTTTTCAATTTATTGCTAGCTTTTTTGTATTTCAATTATATATGAAACATAATCTGATAGCACATGCTTGTATATGAAAATCATGAATATGGCATTCACAAGATAAGTTCAATGGAAAAAGAATAATTGATTATATTCCACAACACCATTCGTTTATTTTTTTTTTATAACTAGTCAACTTCATTAAACCAATTATAAAACGAGTTTCATTATAAAGCCCCATTATTGTTTACCCCCCAAAAAACTCCATTACAAGTTTAAACATACTTGTATATCAAAAGAGGGAGGCCCAAAGGATTAGTGCATTGATCTAATTTCACATCTCATGCTTATCAGATCTCTTTTTTTTCTTTTTATATTCACAAGTACCTCTCACCACTCTCGTTTAACAATGACTTGTTACACTGTGAGGGAGACTCACCATTTATACCAAACCTAACTCGATTAGCTATTTTTTTTAAAAAAAAAATAACTCCTTTTGATTAATTATGAATTATACTACCTATGTTGTTTACCCTAATACATTTTCTATAGTGCATTCAATATTCTAAAATATTTTAACAGTACACATAGTAACCTATAAAAATATATATAGGAGAAAAATTAATTAAGAATTTCAACAACCAAGGCCACAAAATTTCATAGTCTTGGAATTGAACTAGCCATTTAATTTGGCAATATATTTATGGGATATATATAGAGCGCAGCTCACAACATTCTTAAGAAGAGATATAAAGTGCTAATTGATTCATATATAGCCTCCTCACAAAGTCAGAAGGCTAAGTATATCTCAATAAATGAATTAAGGGTATGAAGTGCACGGCGTCCAACTAGCAGAGTTTCATATACAATGTACCCATTTTCCTACTTCAATATTTTGCTCCATTATTAATAATGAACGAATGGAAATAAATGGAAGTGGGAGGCGTGAAGAGAAGTATTATTAAAGCTAAGAAAACGAAAAGAAATGAAGGAGCTAAGAAAACGAAAAGAAATGAAGGGGGTATAGCCAAGTGCCACCTAGCCAAACCATAAATTTTTATATACTCATTTGCCTAACTTTGAGAAACACGAAACATCATCAAACAAGAATATTGTAACATCAAAATCTGCTATAATGTAACCGACTAAATATTACTTAGTACTAATATATATAGATATGGCCCACACGATCGAAACATTTCCTTCTTCCTTCGACTCTACCGAAATTCCATTCCTCACATATCACATTTGATTCCCTTTGGACTATTTACAGCAGGGCACAGAAGTCCCGAATCCGAGAACGTGAGGTTGGTCATTAATTAATTATTTTGATCAATCATAATCAAACCACTTATATGTAGATACACTCATGCTGTCATACATATAGTTTTTTCAAACATAATGCGAAAAACAAGGATCACTGGTTCATAACTTCATATTCATGTGGTAGTCGGTATGAAATGATCGTACTCACGCCGATCCTTTGGGTTTATTCTAACTCTGAATGATCCGTTGGTTTTAATAAATGAACAATACACTATTTTTTGTTTGTTGAAACTAAAAATAGAGAATGTTAACTAGAACTATATATGCAGGGGACGGTTTTTTTTATATATATACAAGGGAATTTTATTTATGAAAATAAAACATGGCCCGTACCCGTAGGACTTAAAACAAGCGTCAGGTCTCTATTCAATATTCATGGGGAGTGAAGTATAGACAAGGGAGAGATAGACACGTATATACCATAGAAGAAGAAACCAAGCACCTGCTTATTTTTGTTTTAATCATAGCCTATTATATTGGGCCTATTGGCAGCCGACTAATCCGAACTTAATGAGTAAGAGTGTTGCCAAAATAAGTAAGATTGTCTCTGATCTTTTCCCAATTAGAGTGCTTCTCAAGATTCAAACACACATTCTTATCCTTATGAAGTTGTTGCCCACTTACCAGTTCAAACCCATTAATACCCGCTTATTTTGTTTATCTGATTATTTTGTTTTCTTATGATAATTTTCTTAAGTTGTTTCCTGGAAGATGAAAATAAAGAAATATGTGCAGAGGATTGTTTTGAAAAAAAAAATTCAAAATAGTTTGAAATAAATGTTTTTTTGGTGCTTTGCAAAAAAAAAAAACACAAAAAACTCAACTTGGTGGTCACTTAGCTAAATGGAGAGAGTCAGAGAGAGATGCCCTACAAACGATTGGCTAGTGACGAGTGAGTTTGAGACGCGAAAATTCAAAACAGAAAAAGATTTGTAAAAAGAAAAGCTTTTTGCTCGTTACCCAATTTTGAATAAAATCGTTTCTAAAATATGTGTTCACTTTTCAGGAACACGGTTGATTCCAGACATGAAATATCATTAGAGTTTGTCTAGATTTAAATTGAATTGTAAAAACGACCTTTAAGCAGGGTATATGCTTGTGCGTGTTTCAAATTTTAAATTATGAGAATAAAATATCATGGATGTTATTCAAGAAATAATAATGATAAGTTATCACTTGGAAAAGACTTCAACCATTTACGGTCTTGACAAAACATTATGGTTGTTATTCAAGAAATAATAATGATAAGTTATCACTTGCAAGACTTCAACCACTTACGGTCTTCACATGAGCCTATGTGATTGTAGAAAGATGGATTTGAGAGAGTTAATCTCAATTGAGCATAATGCATGTTTGAATTTGATTCAGTTAAATAATTATAGTGGAAAACCCTTAATTTTTTCTCTTTAAAAAACCAATAATGTAAAAAAGAAAGATCGCCTAAAAAGTTGAAATTGGCCTAGTTTTAGTTTGGATATATAAGCCCACTGAAAGTCCACATTAAATCTGGCCTTTCTGTGTGTCCATAAAGTATATCCATTTTTCAAACCCAGACAACTCCATCAGATTGGATCAAATATTGATTATTAGTCATCATTAATTAATCATCAATATCATTATTATAATAAAAATCATCTTACCTCAGCCAATTTTTTTTTTGTTCAAATAGCATAGATGATTTTATTAAATTGGAATACAAAATAAGTTTGAAAAAAGAAACTTCAAATGATAATGCATTGAAACCCTAGCTAAAACGGTAAACATGGGTAGGAGTGAGCTACCTTTGTCGCAAACCTACTTAGGAAACAATGACCAACATTATGATCTGTTAATATGTCACTTATATGGTCAATATTAATGGTTAAAATTAACAGTGTTAATGCAGTGAGATATAGTGGAGCAACACTGTTTAATTTTCAAGCTTCTGGGTTGAAATTAAGACAAAAAAATTTCTGAGGTGGAATTGAGATATGTGGCATACTTTCGAGGTGTATTTGATATTTAACACATTTTGTTATAAAATTAATCAAAAGCTGATGACATACAAAATCTTATAATTTCAAAATCAGCAGATTTGAGAGAGTGCATGCAGGAAATTAAAATTCAAGTAGCTAGCAACAAAGTTCATTAATGAACCGGGTATAGATTTGGACAAGGCACGGGATCAAGGATTGTGGTAACTCGGGGTCGAAACAATTTTGTTAAAATAATATAATTCTATTGATAATAACATTAATAATCACTAATTATTAATATCGATCTATCGAAATATAAATATAGATAGATATGCATAATTCATTAAACTTAGAAATTTTAATGCTTTTATTGAGAAAAAAAAGTAAACGGTTACACAAGAAAGTAAATACTACAATTTACATAGCAAATTACAAATAATAATAAAAGCAACAACAATTAAACATTAAACATATACAAGTAAAGTAGCATTTAGAATAATCAATATAACTATTTTATATATGCGGTTTATAAAATTGAGGGAAGGGCAAGTTAATAATTAGGGGGAATTATAATGAAATATTAGAAAAATATCACATTTTGAGGGGGGAAAGGGACCGGATCAACCTCCCCGTTTCTTAACCATGTTTCTTAATAATTTTGCCCGTTCAACCACCTACAAAAAGGTAACATGTAGTTTGGGTCCTACACTAATCCAGCATGTATTGATTCGGGGTTCGCCAAAGGTTCCAATTGAATTACGGGTAGGCTAGTATTAACAATTAAAGGGTGCAACATTCAATGTCATTAACATGCATGCACCACAAAAGCTGAGCCAGTCACATTGAAAAGACGAAATATTGATCAACGAACGAAGAGTCACTATAAGGCCTATAGGTTATATATTTATCTTCAATTTCAATTTTCAAATAATCCAGCAATTGTCAAAAAAAAAAAATGAAGAGACTTTACAAGTTCCCAACTTAAATGCATCTACTCCTATATATATATATATTTTTTAAAACACATTGGATGTTTAAGTTTCCATTTATCCAATCTTTGGGGCCTGTTTGGTTTGAGGGGAGGGAAGGGAAGGGGAGGGAAGGAGGGGAATGGAAGGGAGATGGAGGGTTTAATAGTACTTTGTTTGGTCTGATAAAAAGGAGGGAAGGGAATGGAAGGGAGGGGGAGGGTTTAATGATAATTTGTTTGGTTAAGGAGGGGAGGGGAGGGTAATAATGATTAATTTACCATTTTAACCTTATAGTTATATATTAATTCATAATTGTCTGTCATATAAATTAGCTTACTTTTTGATTTAAATTAAGATGCTTATTAAAAGTCACATAAAAATTGATATAATATTATTCTAAAAATACTGCACATTGATATTTTTTAAAACACAATAACAATGGTTAACCTATTGGACGAAATGTCAATACTGATGTGAATTGGTCCTTCAATCTTATAAAATTAAGATTGCTTATTTAAAAGTTTTATATAACGCGTTCTATTGTAAAGTTGCTTATTTATTACTCCCTTCGTTCCTAAATATAAGATCATTTTAACTAATTTGGAGAGATTAAGGAAGACATTTAAATGACATGATCTTCCCAAAATACCCTCGTTTAATTTAAAAAGACAAATAGGGAATATTTTACCAAAAAAAGTCTAAACAATAACACACGACTCCGTCGCCGTTCCGCCGGGTGATTTCTAACTCTGTTTGTTTTCTTCTTGGTGTCTACAGTCGCAGCGTTGTTTGTTTTCCAGTGAATAATCGCATGAGAAGGAAATTGAGACTATCGAAATATATAAATTGAGATTAAAATATGCGAGGCGATTGAATGAATAATTGATGGTGGCTACGTGAATTCCATGAAGAAACCATGTCCATCATTTATCAATTGCAGATTACCTCTTGATAATGAATTAATTATATATCAATTTTGCAAGGTTGAGGATGTTTTTTAATCCATGAAGGCTCAGGACATATTTGAAACCATGTCATTGAAGATTCAGCATTTCAGGATATCAGTCTTTCATGATGGCTCAGGACGTTTTTTTATGACAGAGAGAGAGAGAGGATGACAGAAGAAGAGAGAGGAAAAGGCGCAGTTGTTGATGACGACTAAGATTGTGATGATAAGAAAGATAGAGATTGAGAGAGTAATTTTGGCCGGGAGAGAAAGAGTGAGTGTTTATTTTGCCCGGGCACTTAAATTTGTTTGAAGTGAGGGCATTTGATGGAAATAAAAAAATATAATATAGATAGATTGGTCTTAAATTTTGGCCTCCCTTCAAAACCCCCAATTTGGAGGAAACCAAAATAAGGGAACGAAAGGGAAGGGGAGGGAATATTTTACTATCCCTCCCCTCCAATTTTTCAAACCATGCAAGGGGAGGGCTCATTTTCCCTCCCCTTCCCTTCCCTTCCCTCAAACCAAACAGGCCCTTGGGTTTGGTGGGTCAGTATTGCTATCATGGATTCAAAGTCAGTTTCATCACCTGCAACAAAACAAATTTCGTTGAAGCTTTTTGTGGACAAAGAGGAAAACAAAGTGCTATATGCAGAAGCAGGGAAGGATTTTGTGGATACTCTTTTGAGCTTCCTGTCTCTTCCACTGGGCACTGTTGCGAGACTTGTTAGTAACGATACAAACATGAAACCTTTGAGATTTGGATGCATAAGCTCGTTGTATCAAAGTGTGGATAAACTTGATCCCAAGACCCAAGTATTTTAATACAGACATGTGTAAAGAAATGCTTCTTCGGCCAATAAACTCGATGGAACGTTTCAATCAAAGACTCAAACTCAACATTGATGACACCGAGCCCACCAAGTTTTACGCTTGTGAAATGCAATCTTGCCGTGCAAATTCCTATTCACTGGTGAGCACCTTCAACAATGTACAATGCAGTTGTGGTAAGAATTTGACACACGTGGTGATGCCTGATGAGGAACGGATGATAAGTTATTATGAAGGTAAATGAGGGCATAATTATTTATTTATTTAATTTTTCTAAAATACTCTATACTATTCTTTTACTCCCTCCGTTACTTAATATATAACAGCAAGTTGACCTTTTTGGAGAATCCTAAGAAAGCAAAATGAACTACTTAATCATAGCATACTTTGCATATTATTAGATTATATGTTAGTTTATAAGTCAAATAAACTAATTTAGAGAAAACATTTGAGAAAATGCTCTTATATTTAGGAATGGAGGGAGTATATGTTATCGTTATGTTACACAAACAAAATAATAAATGTTTGACACACATGCTAGATGATGATGATTATGGAGAAGAAGATGCACATGATTTTGGAGAAGGTTATGTACGAGAGGCTCCTTTTGCTGTCTTTGATGATCTAGATGTAATGCCTATCAATTTGACTACAACACTGCGTTTGCTGAAGAGTCTACGAACTTCAGAAAGAATCGAGGATTTCGCTTTTAATATTGACCATAAGGAGGTAATCATATTGTTATATTAATTACATTGTGGATATTCAATTTTAGCCAATTATGTATGTGTACCAGGGTTAGCTTCTATCTAAATACAGTTTCGTCCATTTGACACTAACTCATGTCTTTGATATAAGTATTAATTTAAAGATATCAAAGAAGCTAAATAGTTACGGGTATGCTTGGATGGAGGGAAAATGAAAGACGAAATAAAATGGAAAATGGAGAGCAAAGAAACTACAGAGAAAATATTACAATATACATCATGCTTGGATAACATTGTGAGAAAATAGGGAGGAAAGAAAATAGATAAGTAAGGTGGGACATAACCATTCTTTCTCACATTATCTCTCCATTTCTGTAGGGAAAACTTGAAAGGAAAAAAAGGTATATCTCTCTCATTTTCTCCTCATCCAAGCAGGCAGGGGAAAATAATTTATGCTCTCTGTCAACCCATTTTCCTCTTTCATTTTCTTTCCTCTCTGATTTTCCATCCATTTAAGCAGACCCTACATGTCTATCATAAGATAAGAAAAATGACAACTTATTATAGAAGACCTAAAAGATACTCCCTCCGGTCCTAAATATAAGATCTACGTTTTTAGAAAATCCTATAAAAAGCAAAAGTTAATTATAAATTGATTTACCTAATTTTTCTCTTCCCGCTAGATTAGTTTATTTTACCTATAAACTAATGTATAATTTAAAAATATATCAAATATGTCATGATTTAATAGCCTATTTCGCAACCTTAACCTCTAAAAAAAAGTCAATTAGGTCTACCAGAGGTAGTATATAATATCTTGTATAATTAGACCAAAGTTTAGGTCAATCCCAATTCACTTTTACATTTAGCTAGGATGCAAGATTTTTAATTTTCTCATGCTTCTTAGCTCATATGTAATTGAAGGTAATGGACCTCCTCAAGTGCTCATTGGTCTCAGATACGGTTCTTACTGACACATTGCTGAGGAAACAAATAATTGAGAATCCCAAAGCGTTCAAGATAAGTGACAATATACATGGCAACGGAGAGGATAAGAGGGTGAAGTTGAATGTAATGATTTCAAAATCTATGAGTAAAGTATTGTTTGCCATAGTTGATGAGGATTTCATGGACCAAATTATTAGCTTCCTGGCAATCCCACTTGGAGCTGTGGAGAAACTTTTCCAAGGAAACTCTGGTTTGGGATGCATTGACAAATTGTATCGTAGTTTACAAATTTTTGATTCTGTTGGTTCCATGTCAGGGCAGAACATGTTGGAGGACCTTAAGCTGGACCCACAATATAATGTGAAGAAGCAGATGTTACCAATCTGTACAGTGATGGATCCTTCAATCGTTTGTAGAAACATGTTTGGTCCTAGTAGTTGTTATCTAACGGACCATGCTAATGATGATGTGTATTCATCTGATGAGCGTTCACTAGCAGTGCGACTAAGCTTGTGGGACCTTAAATTTCCATCAACGAAATCATTGTATCGATATGTGAAGAGGCCAATGATGTACATGGTTTTAGATGATTTGTCTGCAAAACCCTTTACATCTGGCCTTGTTCTGTCATGTTTAAATGAATCCAAAGTCTTTGAGCTTGACTTGGAAGAAAAGACGATATGCATTGGTGTCCAAGAGGTATGTGTGTGTATATCTACTTCTAACCTTTCAATTATTTATATGTAAAATCGTATTTATATATGTTGATTTTAAGCATTTCAATCATATTTCTTACTTGCTTCTCATATGACTATACTGTTCTATTTGGCCACATGATTATATATATGAATGCAGGTTGTTAACATATTGAAAGCCTCACTGATTACTGAATCAGCTTTGACAATGGGATTGGCTCAATTCTTGGAATTTTCGACTCCCGTTATTAAACAAGAGAAGTAAAGTATGTAACAACGTACTGTACGTAATTAGCCATCACAGGCAATTGTTTGCTAGCTCAACACAAGTAATCGTGGGGCCATGTGATCTTAGTATAGTGTGGAGGTTAATTTATTTCTGTCATGCCATATGATGAATATGCATTAGTAATGGTTTACTGGTTTCTGAGAAGGCGTATGGGTGTGTACCATATCTATATTTATGCCAAACATGCGTATGGAATGAATTATTTATCTGTTGTGGGCACATGTTAGAAGAATTTCTATGCTAAAACCCAGCCGATGATACTTGAGCCCTTCATTATTATATTAAAAAAATGGACAATGACCCTATTTTATACCCAAAATAACCACTTGGACCATCCACCACCATAAACTAACAGGTAGTACAATATTATACCAAACATAACTAAAGTGGACCAAAAATACTGATGACTCCCCATATTTAGTGGTTTTTAGGAAATATTTTGTTGTATGTGGGGAGTCATTAATTAAATAATTAAGAGATTTGGTGTGAATTGGAAAGAAAGTGATTTGAGCATTATATGTGTAATTATTTTGAAAATATGAAATTTAATTGAAATAGGAAACTTGAAAGAAAGTTTCTTATTAATAAGATTATATGATTGAGCTATGATGATTATTTCCTATTTCCTTTCTTTCTCTTATAATAGGACAATGAAGATTTGGAAATAAAAGAAAAAGGAAAGAATAGAAAAAAGAAAGAATGAGTCTTGGGCTGAATCTTTGGTGTCCTAATGGATTAAGGAGATCAACCATTATAAAAAGGTAAGAGAGGAGCTTGTGAGAGGAGGCTGGTCATAATTCTTTCAACTTCAAGAGCCTGCTTGCTATTCACGAGAAAAAGAAAGCAAAGAGTTCGCAACATACACACGCTGAAGAAGTGAGCTGATTACATATTCACGTTCTGGAGGAAGGAAGGAGGCTGCAGCACAAAAGTTATACCCACACGCAGAAAAGACGAAAGAGGAAAAGACGAAAGAGGAAGAGAGGACATGGCATTCTTAGGATTGCTTTGGTCACACATATGTGTAGGCATTATTATTATTCATTAATTTGTTTAGTGCTTGATCACCATTAGGCATGTTTAGAGAATTTAGAATTGGACTCGAAAGAGGGAATTTTAAATAGACCATGAGATTAAATAGTGTAGGATTGAATTTTAATCTGATTTGCGACTAGGATAGACATATACCTAGAAGCTCTACATAGTCACATTAGAGCGGTACCAGTATAAATTGGCTTAGTAAATTAGTGCAAGACATTGTGTAATTAAGCTAGGCAAGGATATAGATGAAAACCGAAAGGCATTTATAGACACTAGTACTCTAGATTAGCTAGTTCGATTAGTTCATAATTAATTTAGTGAGAATAAAATCTAAGAAGCAAATAAGGGATTAGTGGCTCTAGGTTGTTCTTTTGACTCGTGAATTTCATCTCTGTGAATATTAGTTTTATTTTATTTTCTTAGATATTAGGTAATTAAAATCAATTTTCTTGTATTTACTCAACTTGAACGAAAATATGAGATCTAATGCCTAGTTATTAATTGTCTGAGTCTTTGTGGGATCGACCTTGATTTACCACTGTACTAAAATACGATCCGTACACTTGCGGATAAACGTTGGAGACCGTCGGTTGAGGGTATTTTTGGACCACTTTGGTTACTTTGGATTTAATATTGTACCACCTGTTAGTTTATGGAGGTGAATGGTCCAGGGTGGTTACTTTGGGTATAAAATAGGACCATTGCCCTAAAAAAATTGAAGGCCTCAAACAATTATAAAACATATTAATTAATGAATTGAAACCATACAATATTTATGAATTTAAACATTTTGTTCAGAGATAAAAAAAAATTATGGAGGGGAAAATTTGAAACATCATATAATGATTTATATATGTACTTTACCACTAAGCTTATCTTTTGGCTATTTAGACACTGTTCACATATTATTACTATCCAATGTAAGTGAATATCGAACTCAATTAATCAAAAAACATTCATAGCTATTTGAATATTCACAATTAAATTACATCAGCATGTTATGTTTTCATTACTAAATTATACTATTATTTAAATATGTCTAGGTTGAATAGTTGAATTTCTACCCCTATGTCTTGGTTGTGTCAACCCAAGATTGGAGTTTTTAACCTCAGTTGAAGTTTTGGTTAAAAAAAGGGCCTTGGTTGAGGTTAATTGTAGAATTAAAGGAAATACATGTTACCCCTAATTGAGTTGAGTTAATCTTTAATTTTCAGGGAAAAATACAGATAAAGACTCTTAAATGCCCAAAAGGACAAATAATGTGCTTAAATTCTTAAAAAGGACAAGGATGGTCACAGACACCTAATTGACATTAACAAATGTGTACAAATGACACAATGCTTTTTTTTTTTGGTAAATTACCGCCCAGTTTAATCCGGACTCGAGGGGTAGGACTTAGGAGTGTTGCCCACATAGGTAAGGTTGTCCCCTCTCCCAATAAGAGCGCTTCCCGGGATTCGAACACCTTACGGGGGTTGTAGCCCACTTGCCAGCTCATCCAACTACCTATTGGTCACAAAATGCTTTTAAAAAACTTACCTGCTTCATAACATTTATGAACAATTATGATTTATAATCAAACTTGACTGTTTAACTAGTACTTGTCCGCTTCATAACAGTTATGAATAGTTATAATATATTTCATGCTTGATTGTTTAACTAGTTTTAAGGGCATTTTGAGTCATTTGCTCGCATTTTACCAATATCAATTAGGTGTCTATGATCTTCCTTATCCTTTTGGGAATTTATGCACCCTATTTTAACTTTTGAGCGTTCATAGTCTTTCCGTGTCTTTTTCTCTAATTTTTATTGTATTTATTTTATAATATATTCATATATAAATTGAATACTGAGAATTGACTCACAGCTTCTTCACTAGTCTTCACTCTCCACAGTAAAAAAAAAAAGCTTTGAGACCAAAAATGGCGGCGATATCAATAGTAGACCACGAACTTCCGTACGACACACACAATCTCTACGACGTCACCTTCTACACTCACAACATCCACACTCTCCTCACTTCCTCTCCCTCCATGGTCGATTCCTGGCTCACCGAAACCCTAAATTCCCAATCTCAAATTTTCGGCCTCGACATCGAATGGCGCCCAAATTTCCACAAAAACATGGACAATCCCGTCGCAATTGTTCAAATCTGCGCCCAAAATCGGTGCCTGATTTTCCAAATCCTTCACAGCCCAGAAATCCCCAAAAAATTGGTCGATTTTTTGGGGAACAAGGAGGTTACGTTTTTGGGGGTTGGGATTGAGGAGGATGTGGAGAAATTGATATGTGATTATGATTTGTGTGTGAAAAAGTTTGTTGATTTGAGGGATTTGGCGGCGGAGAAGATGGAAGATAGGGAGGTGAGGAAATTGGGGATTAAGGGTTTGGCTTTGAGGGTTCTTGGGAAGGAGATTGAGAAGCCTAAGAGTGTTAGTAAAAGCAGGTGGGATAATTTGTGGCTTACTTCTGAACAGGTTAAGTATGCTTGTGTTGATGCTTTTGTTTCCTTTGAGGTTGCTAGGCGTTTGTATGCTGGTGAATTTTAGTGTTTGTTTGTATGGATTCTGAATTTGGGACTGGTAATTGTGGGTTGTGGATTGTGGTTTGTGGGTTTGGATTTGATGAATGCAACTTCTTTATGGTTTGAGTTGTTCTATCTACGTTTTATGAATTACTAACTTTTTTGCCAATGTGATCTCCTTGATAATGATAATGATAATGATAATTATTGTAGTAGACTAGTAGTGTTGTAAAAGCTAGACAGAGAGTCGAGTCAGACAAACCTTCAGGTCATGGTTAAATAGGGTCGGATTGCTTAGTTCGATGGTTGGACCGCGGTTAAACTAATAACCGTTGAGCCGAAATATGAAGCGGTCGAATGTTGGACTAGTCAGATTGTTCGGTCCATACAACACTTTATGATTGTTTACTGAGAAAATTCATTGAATGTGATTTACCCAAAATCTTTACATTATTGACTAATGTAATGCAAATGTTACTTGTTTACGAGTTTATTACTTGATCTGAAAAAATAATAAAGTTTACAAATCCATGTGGTTTAATTATGGGATGACCATTACTCTTTTGTCTTTTTGTGTATCTCTTGCTTGATTATATTTGGAGGAAAATAATAAAGATAATTTGGGAAAACTCGACAAAAAATGAAAATAAGCTCTTGTGCTTAGGAATGAGAATAAATGTTTCTCTTTCGATAAAAAAAAAGAATAAATGTTTCTCACGGCTTGCTAATTTGTAAGGATGACTTAGATAACGTGATAAATTTGCGATTGAATAATTTATAGCTTTTCACGAATTTTGCTACCATCCTTACCACACAATGAAGTCTTATACAGAATATTTAGTTTTTCTAACAAGGTTAAATACTGCTATTGAACTCATGTCATATAGGCTAAATAGGCTAAATGAAGAAGGGAAAATTAATTTGAGGTCCCCCACAGTGGACTTAATACTAGAAAAGTCTTAAAAGTTGAAAAAATTAATGTAGGGTCCCAAGGGATCTCACTTTAATATACTTGAAAATTGAAAAGTTATTGGGCAAACCCTGTGACAAGTTACTAGGCACGCTTGACAACTCTTTGGGCAAACCTTGACAAGTTACTGGGCACATGTTAATTTTCCCAACTTTTGAGACTTTTCAAATATATTAAAGTGAGGTCCCTTGGGACCCTATATTAATTTTTTCAACTTTTGGGACTTTTCTAGTATTAAGTCCCTTGTGGGGGACCTCAAATTAATTTTCCCAATGAAGAATGATGTGCTACCAACGGATAAATATTAAAGGCCTATTTTTTTCGGCAATTCAATTTCAAAATCATTTTAACTAGTTAAATACGAAAAGGCTAAAGTATACTTTTGGTCCCTTATGTTTGCATCAAGTTTCAATTTAGTCCTTTATGTTTGGAAAGTACGCTTTTAGTCCTTTTTTGTTAACATTGTTAGTTTAACTTAACGGAAAATGCTAACTTAACAATTTTAAATGGTTATTAAATACTGAAAAAATGTTTAAATTAAAATATTTGAGTGTAAATATTCTTATATTTTCAAAATTTATTATTTTTGGTCTAATTTCATTATAAAATAATCATTTAAAATTGTTAAGTTAGCATTTTCCGTTAAGTTAAACTAACGGTGTTAACAAAAAAGGACTAAAAGTGTACTTTCCAAACATAAAGGACTAAATTGAAACTTGATGCAAACATAATGGATCAAAAGTATACTTTAGCCAATACGAAAATTAACTATTAGAGTATCAACATTTACTACTCAAAATATCATTTCTATGATTTTAAAATTTATCTGGCATTCATTTAAAATTTCCCCTTCTTTTCAGACATGATATCAATGGAGGATCCCATTGACAAAAGACCAAATCCCATTGCATTAAGCAAGTCTTGGTGGAGAACCATTATTCACCGTCGGCCTAAGGCCACTACTGATTCGGCGTACATCAATGCTTTAATTAAGTGCCTCTACTTTTCAAAGTTGCTTGTGAGGGCAAACTACAACATACACACGGCAACTTTTGGAACTCCAATTTAATTTTTTTTGACAAAATAACCTTATCTAAAAGAAATAGCCCGCATCTACCAGCACATATGGAGGATGCTTATTTAAAAGAAATAGCCAAGTTATCCAAGGGGACGTAGACCAGCTGGTAAGAAAGGGGAAGGTAAGACATCGCGTACCCATCAGGTCATGGGTTCAAACTCTTGGGAAGTCGTCACCCCCAATTGGGGAATCCCGGCGGTAACTTCGGATTAGTCGGTTTCCCGAAGAGGGCCGGACACCGAAAGCTCTACGCAAAAAAAAAAAAAAAGAAATAGCCAAGTTATTTTTTCTTATATTAACCCCATTGATGCTCATCAAAGATGATGGTGGTGGAAATAATTAAATGAAACTATATGATCATTATGTTTGAATACTGTTATATAATTTTAACTAATAAATTAATTTTAAATTATAGAAATAAGTCCCGTATTCATGACTTTAGGGAATGTACTGTATATAAAAAAATAGGATATATATTTTCTATAAAACATCATATTTACCTCCTTAATCCCTCATTTCTCATCCAATATAATTATCGTAATACATTATAAATAAAGAATTAAAGGGAGAAGAGAAAATATTATAAAAGCAATATAAAATACCCCATTTGGTTCTAATTATAATAGGATGCAAAATTAATAGCTTTTTCTACTTTGCAAAATTAATCATTTTAAATTATCTATAATTATGGTTTTTCACAAAAATAATTTATTGAACTTATGATCTAACTTATAATATGATTTCTCATAATATATATTATAATTTTGTTGTCCAATTTACTTATTTTAACTCCCCAAAAAAATTCATTTGTTGAATATAAAAGCAAAATTGAATGGAGCATTTTTAAAGAAAAATAATCATGGAAAATAAGGCCGTTAACATTACAGAGAACCAACAAAAAAAGAAGTTACTCAATCTTGTTCACTCTCTTGTCTAAATCTCAATTCCAACTTAATATGTATAATAATATCAGACAAAAAAAGAAGTTACTCAATCTTCTTCACTCTCTCTTGTCTACTATCTCAACACATCTAAATTCCAACTTAATAGTAATAATAGACAATAGTTATTAACAACTCCTTAACATCTCTGAGTGCTGTAAGAACCGAACCGGACGGTCGGACCAGTCTAACCGTCGATCGCTACATATTTTGGCTCTTTGACCATCGGTTCGATCGTATTGACCCATAACCTAAAGATCTGTCTAGCTCACCTGATTCTTTTTTTTGCAAAAACTCACTTGGTTCAGCTTTTATAACATTTTACAATTTTAAAATTAAGTATATGATTTAGCACCTAGTTGGAATGGTCCCCACACACACACACACACACACACACACACACATATATATATATATATATCAATCCCAAGATTTGCCACCTCTTTTATATATATATATATATATATATATATATATATATATATATATATATATATATATATCCCAAGATTTGCCACCTCTTTGATGTTCACTTTTTGACCTGGACGGTCTCTTGTGTATTTTGTGCACCACATTGAGTACTCTGAATTTGATCATCTTCTTGGAAGCCATGGTTGCCGATAGCAACTCAAAATCTGATATCTCTTTTGCTGGAATTTTTGCCGCAAGTGCTTTCTCTGCATGTTTTGCTGAGGTACTCACTTCAATTCTCCATTTTACTTCTTCACTTTTTTTTTTGTTTTGCTTTTAAAGGCTTAAACTTTTTATCTGGGTGTTCATTTTTTGTGCCAGCTTTTTGTGTTCTTTTGTTATTTGTGGCCCTATTCATTGTAGAAGGCAAATTATGGATGTGGATCTAATGTGAAATATTATTTCTTGGTTGATCAAAATTAATTTTCCCATTCATGAGCTGAATTTGCATAAAAGAAAAAAAATATATGTTGGTCAATAAATGAAAAACAAGAAAGTGTATTGACTAGTCTGATTTGATTGTTAGCGTTTAGTTTTGAATATAGGTGGATTCTTTGCATGTTGGTACAAATTGATTGGAAATCATATTTGTGGGTGTTGACTCACTATTCATAAGAAATGCAAAGGTCTGGTTGTGTATTTTTGAACTTGGGCAAATTTGAAAGTTTAGCTGCTAATAGTTAAATTGTGCCACAGAGACCTGTAGCTATTGCAGTATGTAGTTTTAAATTGCTTATTTTCTTTCATGTATTCAGTTGACATATTAGATTGCTATGATAATGACTCTATTGTGGTTCTTGTTAAAGCTCAAAAGCTCAAATTTTTAATCAAATTCTATTATTTTGCGTAGATATGCACAATCCCTTTGGACACTGCGAAAGTGAGGCTCCAGATCCAAAAACAAGGAGTAGCTGGTGAAGCAGCCGCCTTACCGAAATATAGGGGTTTGCTGGGTACAGTTGGTACCATTGCCAGGGAAGAGGGTCTTTCTGCTCTCTGGAAGGGCATTGTACCGGGACTACATCGTCAATGTTTGTACGGGGGTCTAAGAATTGGGTTATATGAGCCTGTGAGTTTGAAATTTAGTCACATAAACTTGTTGAGTTCTTTTAGTTAATGTGTAATGTTTGTTTTTGTGGGCCAATTAAATTATATGGTTTCTTCCATAGGTCAAGAATTTGTATGTTGGAAAGGATTATGTTGGAGATGTTCCCCTTTCAAAGAAAATTCTTGCTGCTCTTACTACTGGTGAGTTCAGGACTCAGTGTTTTGGGAATATTTCATCTATTTGCTATTATATAAGCATACTATTGGCCCTTTTAGCAGGAACTAATGTTATTCCTATCTAAATGCACAATGGAAATTTCTGTAACTGTGATCTCCGCTGATTTTTACTTGTCTCGTTGACAGGTGCTGTGGCAATTGCGGTGGCAAATCCAACTGACCTTGTAAAAGTAAGACTTCAAGCTGAAGGAAAATTACCTCCTGGTGTGCCCAGACGGTACTCTGGATCATTAAATGCATATTCCACAATTTTGAGACAGGTCTGTAAATATAATCTACATAAAGGAGAATTATGAATAGATTTTTTTGGTCTATCAACATATATCATTTCTCGTGTATTGAACTTGCAGGAAGGAGTTGGGGCTCTTTGGACTGGGATTGGCCCCAACATTGCAAGAAATGCTATCATTAACGCTGCAGAACTAGCTAGCTATGATCAAGTGAAACAGGTAATGCACATGGTGGATGGTTTTGTTATCCCGATGTTATGCCCATTTAACGATTTTCTGTATCTGATAAATTCACTTTGTTGCAGACCATTTTGAAACTTCCAGGCTTCACTGACAACGTTGCAACACATCTACTTTCTGGTCTAGGGGCGGGGTTCTTTGCTGTCTGCATTGGCTCCCCAGTTGATGTGGTAGGTAACTACATGTCATCAACATGAAAATATAGATATTCAAATATTTAATTATTTAGCATCAACTTGCTTCTGCTTACACCATAAATCCTATGCTCCTTTTATCTCCAATAATGATATGCTTATAATCCAATTATTTCAAGAGATTGGTGGGACTAGTACTGACATCTAGAGCATGATAAGGATTCTTGCTGACAAGTGAGGCTTTTGCAGTTGGTTTTGGTAGATGAATGCAAAGAAATAGCATCTTTATTCCCATCGTTATGTTTTTTTTAGACATACGTTGTGTATATTTTGATTGCCAACTGGTTTCCTTCCCTTGCAGTGTTAGCATTCCACTAATTCATTTGTTCTGCTTTACTTCTGGCTTGTGTCCAGGTCAAATCCAGAATGATGGGTGATTCATCTTACAAAAGCACCCTTGATTGTTTCATCAAAACTCTAAAGAATGATGTATGGTTTCATTTTGCTCTCGATTTATAGTTCTCTTTGGTCACATTGCCATCTGCTTTAGGTATATGCATTTAATGATGCTGATCCATGGTCGTCAAGATAATTTTAATTTTAGTTCAGCGTTTTAGAGTGCAACAGAACTTGAGCACAACTCATTGTATGTGGTGGGCATAACCCTGAAGCATAAACTGGCTGAATGATTCCCCTACAGTTTATTTGTTTTCATGACACTTCATTCATTGTTAACAAACACTACTTCTATGTCAGAAAATCATTGATTACTTATATTTCTGTCACAAAATTTGTAGATTTAGAATCCTGGGATCTGTTAGCTTCATCTTTTATTGAATTTCAATCAGACAAGGAACGTATTGTCAGTGGGTATTATTTTATCTCTTCTGACATGAGTATAATATTTTTCAGGGACCTCTTGCCTTTTATAAGGGGTTTATCCCCAATTTTGGACGGCTAGGATCATGGAATGTGATCATGTTCCTCACCTTAGAACAGGTACAACTTGAATTATGTGCCATGCTCTTGATTCTTGAATCATCTTAGCATTCGTGCCTCCAAATAGGCCAGAAATACCATGACTTACATTAAAACTTTCCTAAAGTACTAGGCATATGAATGCTGACATGTTAATAATTGAAATAGGCCGACTGATATAATCTTCTAGGCATATTCTTCATTGCTTCATTAATGATAAAATAACACGATCAAAGATCTGACATCAAGCGTAAAACTCTCGACCATTTGGTGATTGAGGGCTCAAATATCATGTCAAGTTTTACCTCAACTCAAAAGCTTCTTATTTTAAGTGAACATTTACATATAATTTTTATTTTGTACACCAATAGATAAACTAATCATTGGATCTATGAAGACTGTCAAGTTCATTATGTTCTATCTAATATATACACACATCATAGAATCAAATGCCATATAAGTCATTGTTTGCTTGTTAATTATTATGTTTTGCTTATGCCAGGCTAAGAAGGTTGTCAAAAAAATGGAGTCATCATGAAAACAAACAATTGTGAAGTTGGATAATCTGAGAGGCACTGACTGCAAATAGATATATTGCTGAGAAAATAATAGCCCTATTCTTATACTTGTCCAGGGATGGATTTTTTACTCTTTCTGCGGGTGGAAATGATTATTAAATGTATGTGTATTAAGGATTTTACAATTGCAATCTTTTTTCTAAGATTGCATTGAGTGGCTGATTTTATACATGCTTCAGTTTTGTGACTTCATTCATTAATTTCCTGAGGGTAAGTCTAAAATTTTTATTCAAGAATTTTGAACTAGTTGGTGCATTACTTGTTTTTTATTTAATCACCAACAGTAATTGATGCATTAAAAGATTTGTTTTTGAAAACCTTTTATTTGAGTACTAATTTTCTTAATCAATATTTGACTACCAATTCAGTGAAGGAAAAGCCGAAAGCTACTGTTGTTTAAAACATCTGACTTTGCTTTTTCTGCTCGTTGGTTCATCCTTTTTTTTATTACAAAAAATATGCACGTTGGTTCATCCTTGTATTGGAGCTGTAGTGATTTTATATATGATTTTAAAAAGTAAATAAATTAATTCATCCTTCACTAGATAAAGACTCAAAATATGTACAAATTAAAATATACTAAGTTTCTGACAGGATAGATAATTCACACAGACTATTCCATATAAAAAATAACAAAAATGTCTTTTAATTAAAGAATTGGTAAGTATTAATGTGAAGTTGACTAACAAAAATAAAAAATCACTAAATCCATAAAGAAAGTAAGTTCAAAGACAACGGGGTTAAAGTAAGGAAAGAGTTGGCAAGTGCTAAAGTGACTATATTATTATTTACGTCTAAATATAAAATTAAGTTGACATTTTTTAAGACATTAAGGGGTAATATATTAATTTATTTTGCTTCCTTAAATATATTAATTTATCCATTCATTTTGCTTCCTTCAATATATTAATTTATCGATTCATTTTGCTTACTTACTCTATAAAATAACCAACTGACTTTTTTTTTGAACGAAACCAACTGACTTAATGTTATATTCAATAGAACATATTTTATAAACAATATGACGTTATATTTCTTTTACCAAAATATGATATTATATTGATTCATGTATGTGTAATACTACTAGTATTTTTTTTTACAATCATACATGTGTAATAGTTATAATATGATATTTGTAACATCATAACATCACCATAAACTCCAAAGAAAAAAAAGATGTAAATCACCAAACCAAACCTTTGAACCAACTTGTTAAAAACTCTTCATAATATGTACCATGATAATGACTTACGTAGATATAATTAGGTTTATATATAATAAACAAACTAGAGAGTGAGAGAGAGAATAAAGATATATGACTAGAGTAAATTAGTAATATTATGTGCTAATAATTAGTTTAACCAGCATTTTTAGTCTCATCAAATTATATAAAGTGATACCATCGAGTATCAATCGAGTAATAACTAATAAGTAGCCCATAAGAATGGATAATTAAAAAAAATAAAATGAAATAAAGGACAGCCTCCATTCATTCCTAGGATTTCCCAAATCGTTAGCTTTCGTTGTCACGTCATTCTCAATAACTCTCACACTCTTCATTTCACGCCAAAATTTCTCTCTCCTTCCCATCCAAATCCTCTTTCCTATATCAATCTTTCGCTCTTTTTCTCTCTCTCTCTTCCATTATATATATGAGTGTGTAGGTATGTATTGAATATTGCTTTTCTGGTTTTTCCTTCTACATATTGCATTTTTTCTTCTAGTGTGTATATCATTGATTATTAAATGCTTTTTGAAATGATAAAATATTTAAATGCATTGATTGTTACACTTTTCTCTGATGACTATATTAGCTTATGTATATGCTTTTGTTTGTCATGTTTGGATTTTAATAACTTGACTATGGAGATTGTGCTAGTGGAATGTTTACTGGACAATGATACTACATGTTTTCAATTGAAATGTTGTTTGGTTAGATTAATGAGATCAATATTGTGCTTCCATTCAATCATAAAAAAATCAAAGAGGTTAATGTGAAATTGCATTTCTCCATTCTTTGATTAAGTTTAAATGTTGCAAGATGATTTTTCTCCTGTACCTAAATGTAAATGAGCCGCTTAATCATAACATAGAGCTTAATCATGACATAATGTGTACTGTTAGATTTTATGTTAGGTCAAATAAACTAATTTAGAGAAAAAATTGATATAAACTTAAGATTTTCTAAAAGTGTCAACTGGTCTTATATTTAGAAATAGAGAAGTACTACCTTTGTTCCTGAATATAAGATCACTTTCCTAATTTGATTAGATTAAGGATGTTAATTAAGTTAGTTATTATCACATGATATTACAAATTCATCCTTACAGTCTACCTTTATCCCCATTCTCCATCTCTTACTTGTTTATTATTGACAAGTAGGGAAAAATTAGAAAGCGATCTTATATTTAGGAACAGATTGAAATGTGAATGTGGTCTTATATTTAGGAATGGAGGGAGTACTGTATATTCTTGTTGGTTTGAATATGGTGGAATTATTGCATTCTACTTGCTTATTTGTTTCATTGTCATGCCTATATTTGCAGCTTGAAGGACTGAGTTTGGCTTCCATTTGCATTTTAAAACATTGAGAGTTGAGGGAAGTAGTCATTGAACTATGCTTCAGATTCGGCTAAGTAAGTTACCAGCCTCAGATGGTTCAGCAGGGCTGAGATCTGCTCCTGTTGAGACTGCAATTGCATGTCCTGACCATCTAGTCCTGGCTGAACTACCAGTAGCAAAGGGCATTGGTGCAGCCACTGCCACTTCACTTATTAAGAATGTGGGACGGAGGTCCCGCTGCCAGCTTGGCAATAGAGTTCATTTCTGTGTTCGTTGTGATTTTCCCATAGCTATCTATGGACGATTGGTAAGTACTTTAAAATCTCTCCCAATATTAATATGTTTGTGTTGAACATTTTGCTTTGTAGGATTTTGTTTATCATTTATAAAATTGGTTGTTTATTGTGGTTTTCTTGTAACTCTAATTTGGCCTAATTTTGTTATTTATTTGGTCTGCTTTCAAATTTCATCCTCTCTGAGAAATTAATGAGGGAAAATGAAATTCTTAAGATAGAGCATTGTAGCTTTATAGTTATCTGAAACTGACTTCATTCTCTTCATTAACATGCAACTGAGTCAAAGGAACGACTAATCTTGTGTCAGTTGTGCTATGCTTATATCTGTCAAGCACAGAGAATCTCATTCTTACGCCAAATTCTTCTTTGTAATGATGCATAAAAGTGTGTGATATATTAGCCTGTCATTTGAATAACTATAGGGAGTGCATGTCAAATGTTGCCATTGATTACTTCATGATTGAAACTGGGGACAAGAGTGTCATGAACGGGAGGTTTGCATAAACTACCAGAGTTCTTTGCTTGTTTAGGCCGGTCACTTTTTTTATGTACGTATTTTATAACTGAAACATTGAGATGAACAGTTCACACTGTTTTCTTTTTCGTGCTCTTTATTCTGTGTTGACTTTTCTGTGGTAGTGGACAGTTGGTTCACTTTTAATGCATCCTCATACCAATCTATTTTGTGCTTTTTGATCTATCTGAGTTATATGGCCACTGCGCTTATGAACTAGATGTTATACACAACCTCATCAGTGATGTATTTCAACCTCTGATATCATAGAGACATCATGGCTGTCATGGTCAATGCTCTAATTTACTTTCTTTGTTTGGGGTTTATTTTAGGCAGGGTATATGGTTTGAATGCATGCTTTTAAGTTCTTATATTGTTTGATGTTGACTTGAAACTTACAGCATATATTCTTGCAGAGCCCCTGTGAGCATGCCTTCTGTCTTGACTGTGCTAGAAGTGACCCAATGTGCTGCTTGTAAGAATATTTCTTATCTTTTTATCTTTGTATAGGAAAGCGATGGATATCAGATTATTTGTTTAGGAAGATTTTAGTTTCCAGCTCAATAAGTAGTCTTCTTCCAACCTACACTTATATCAGGTTTGAATTTCAACTGGAATGCCCATTGATTTTGGGCTGGAATCTCAAGACTGAGCTGCATAATTCAATAGGCTGCATAATTGCAAAAAAAAAGAGGTTGCACTATTAATTGTTATATTAATGTGATTTGATGACATCTTCCATGAATTTAAAGTGTTTTTTAAGTATTTGGCCAACATGATTTCGTTGCACATTGAAAACTTGTGCATGTCATTTTGCATCAATGAAGTGGCTTGGAATATTAAAATACGAGTAAACTTGGGTTATTTTGTTGATTCATTTCTTATAAACATTTTGATTTGAGGTTCATGAGGCAGATCTTTAACATTTTGATAAATATAATGGATTTTTCCTACTTGGAACAGGTGTGATGAACGAATCCAGAAGATTCAAACCATTAAAATGATGGAAGGAATTTTTATTTGCGCTGCTCCGCATTGCCTTAAGTCTTTCTTGAAGCAGTCTGAATTCGAATCTCACATCCACGAAAACCACTCTGATCTTCTTCGGCCTAATGCAGATAGGGAAGATGGAAATGAGTCAGAGGCACAGAGTGTTAAGCAATCAACAGCATCAGACTCCACTGCTCGAGGTCCCATGAGGCCCCTTTTGTCTACTGGTTCAATGTCACAACTTCATGATTTAGATGACAAAAGCCGTCAACAACCTATGAGAGAAAATACCCCTTCAAGGCCAATTCAACAACCAAAGCCACCATTTTTTGGTCAAGCACCTTATCCTTCTCTGGATCCTCAAAGTTTTGACATGAAGTACTCCCAACGCAGGCCCTCCCATCTTGTTGAGCGACAGCAAGGAGTTGCTTTAGAGACCCCGGTTCGTGATTATCCTCCCATGCATTCTATCCAGCCACCCAATGTTGCCATGCTAGTTGATCCTAATGCAATGCTGAAACCTCCCATGTCATTTAGTTACCCTCCTTACCCACAAGAAGGAGCTCAGTCCTTTTATGCTTCATCTTATGACATGCCTAGACAGTACTCATCTGAAATTCTTTTAGATCATGGTTCATTACTGAGATACCCACAAGGTCCTGCAAGTGGTCCAAATTTTCCAGCAAATTATCCTCAGGCCTGGAATGAAGACATGACTGGTGTGCCTTTTGATCAAGCTCAGGGTGGTATGTTCCTTGATCCAAGGGATGCTAAAGGGATGTAAGTGTGATGGTTAATGACCATCCCAAGATCTCATTTGGAGCCTCTGAAACAGAAAAATGAGTAGTACTTAAATGTTTGATGAGCTTGGACTTTGTTGAACCATGGTTATGGGAAGTAGCATGATAATTGGGATATATTTGGACAACATGACAAACCAGGCTTCCCAATCATCTGTTACACCCATAGAAAGTGCTGCCAGCATGATTAACTTTCAGGTGATTCCTATTTTTGTTTTTATACTTTCTATTTTGAACTGTCCAATATAGAATTCCAGTTGTCTTTGTATAGTTTCACAGTCATTGAATTTATGAAGTTTTGCAATAGGTGTCCTATGGCTTTGAAATTTTCTGCACCCCCGGTCCCCCAAAAAAAATATGGGAAAATAATTGAGATCAGTTGGCCATCAGCTATATGATGGCTCCTTGTTTTAGGATTGTTTCTCGGTTTTGATTATTTGATTTGGCTGATCATGGTATTCATTTAAACCTCTTGCTATATTTCGTGTCAGTGCCGGAACAGTGAAAAAATTCAGGCCAAATTATCAAAAACTACACCACCAGTCCATTGCAGCAAAATCGTCTGATTAGTTACTCTGTCATTTCTTAATTATATGGTCACTTTAACTTTTTTTTAAAGAAAAATTAAGGATGCAAAATTAATAACTTTAAAATGACTAAAGAAAAATTATAATGCTAATCCTGATTTACTCACTCAAATTATAGAATGGAGGGGAAATATTTCATATAACCATATTCAAAATGACTAGATTTGTTGAGTTTTGGATGAAAGATATGTACATCCCGGTCATAACATTCCACGACAAAGGCTTAAAATAACAAGATCCTTCATATGTATGCTTTTGATCCAAAAATTGAACATGTTCAACATGTATTAGGGGCCAATCAACCTGTAAGTAAAAAGAGGAAAAAGAAAAAAAATAAGAAAGAAAGGAAAACTGAGTTCTTTGGGACTTAAAATAGGGCTATGAAGTACTCCTATCCTTCACAAGACCAACTTATGTTGGTTCGTTTGCCCTTTTTAGTATTGACGAATTTGACTTTTTATAACCTTCATGATTTTCTTTAAAATTTGACCACAATTTTTTATTAATAACTCTAGATTTAAGTAGTTTATATCATATTTTGAAAGTAAAAATGACATTTCCTACAAAATTACTTAAGTTTAACCATTAAATTTAGATCAACCTACAATGTTATATAGTAGCGAAAGTTAGGCCTTAAAGGGATTACCTGAACATAAGTTAGGGTTGCAGATATGAGAATTGAGATTGAATATTTGTGAAAGGGCGGGGGTAGCACTGCTTGAGGAGAAAAGGTTAGAAAATCGTTTGAGGTGGTTTGATCATGTTCAAAGAAGACAATTAGACGCGTTAGTTAAGAGAGTTGATCAAATAGTGTGAAGTCTTCTAGAAGAGGGAGAAAACTACCGAAAGAAAAATTGAACGAAATTATTAAACGAGATCTTTTGACTAATAATTTATCTCAAAATATGATGTTCGATAGAGCACAATGACGTTGTAATATTCATGTGATTGACCCCACATAATGGGATAAAACTTTATTTATTGTTGTTATAACTATTAAACTTAGATCAATATGGTTACAACATAGAGTACCATTTAATGCAAAGAGAAATTCGTTCTGAATAAGAAATTATTTTCATTCAAGCAAGCTACCATCATTTTATCTCTTCTTATATTCAGATTTTAAAAATCCAAATTTATGCCTATATATCCCTCAATTCACATGTTTCCGATTGGGTTGTCAACATTTACTCTTTTTTTTGGTAACAAGTTGTGAACGTTTACTCTTGAACCATGTTTCTTGCTCCCTTCCCTTCCCTTCATTATTATTGAGAAATAAGGAATACTAATATGGTTAATTTAGGAAAATATGAGAAAAAATATAAAGAAGTGTCATATATAGGAATAAGCTTACGTTATCAAATATCTTAAATTTAAAACGGAAGAAATACCATGTATAGTATTCCCAGGACATGTTGGTGCTGAAACAACTATTGCTACTATATGTTCACGGGTTCAAATCAATGACATGTTGGGGAAGAGTCCCATGAGGAAGTAACATGTATACAAGCATTAAGCATGCACACATTTAGACTCAAACACAACTTAATTTATATCTCTACCATTGGAATTCTTCGATCGAAACACGTTGACCGTTCAGGTTTTCTCAAGAATATGAATATGTTAACTACACTTGTTTCTCATTATTTGAAATCTATATTAGTGTTAATTCAAAGACATCATGAATAAAGAACACTGGCTATTCCCCACTTGCATGCAACATTTAAGAGTCAATACCTCAAGGCTAAAAACTAAAAAGAGCAAGAATATAACTAATTCATTTTTTTGACAAAAAAATACCCTCAAGGCCAAAGCCATATGAAATCCTACGTTAAAATATTATAAAAGAAACATGTACAAAGTAAAATATAAATCATGCACCCATGTTCCTTTCACCCAATTCATCCGCACAAGTATGCCTTAACAGAGAAGATCATAGTGGTTCTTACCACTGTACAATAGCCTCACAACTTTCTTAGGATTTGAGTTCCATGATTTTTTCTTAAAATCACTTCCATATTCTGCAATGGGAATGAAACCAGATCCCCATCCACCACCTCTATGCTGCATTTGATTTATAATGTATGATATGTTAGTAGATCCAATCTTAAACCTTCCAAACAGAAACACTTGTTCCAAAATGCAGAGATAATTGGTTTTCTTGAAATTCATTGTCAAATAGAGCATCAATATACACAGGGAGAACATGAACTACAAGACAATGATACAATATAATGATGAAAAAAAGCCATGAAAACAAGATTTCGAAAATTTGCCATCTCATTCATTTGCTTAAAGAATATTAAGTGCTATATAAAAACAATCTTAAATTACAGTCACTCTATGATGCAAAGATAAGGCATCTATTAAATTAAGTCATCCCATTGTCTAGTAAAATACTTTCTCTTGAACTAAATATAAGACCCAGTTGACTTCTTTAAAAAGTCCTAAGATAAATAAGTAACTTATAAATTGTTTTATCTAAATTTTTCTCCAAACTAATTTATTTGACTTATAAACTAATGCATAATCTAATAAATATATCAATTATGTTATGATTAACTAACCTATTTTACTCCCTTAATTTCTTCAAAAAAAAAAAGTCAACTGGATCTTATATTTAGGACTTGAGGAGTACTAAATTGTCCAATCACTAGCCAAAGAGCCATTCTTCTTTTTTTTTCTTGAAAAAAATAATACTACCTCCGGTCTTAAATATAAGACCTAATTGACTTTTTTTTGGAGAGGTTAAGGTTGCGAAATAGGCGATTAATTCATGACATATTTGATATATTTTTAGATTATACATTAGTTTATAGGTAAAATATACTAATCTAAGGAGAAAAAATTAGGTAAATCAAATTATAATTAACTTATTTTGCTTTTTTATAAGATTTTCTAAAAAAGTCAATTAGGTCTTATATTTAGGACCGGAGAGAGTAATAAAAAGCAATAGTAAGGGGAGGTACGACCAATCTTATCAAGCAGGGCGCCAATGGATAAAGCTTTTCTTTTTATAGCCCAAATGTTGAAATCCCCTATGCTAGTTTTACTCCAACATCATAATTGCAAATCTACGTCACTCTTATTTTTCTTACAAGGATGTAAGTAATTTTCCAATATAGATACACATAGAATCTCAAACAGTTGGTATGCCATGGTCCATAAATGACAGAACAGTCATTTACTATGCAACAGAATCACGTAAATACAAATAATAAAATTATAAAGCCATAAGTTATAATGAAGTCAGAGATCAGTGCATAGTGCAAACCATATAGACATTATCACATAAGTGATTGGACCAAATTTCATACCTTTAAGCATGTGCATTTGAGCTTAATTAGTGGGAATTAATTGATATATTTGATCATTATTGGCATATTTTATTGTGCATGCTTATTGGAATTAATTGGTGAATATTAGCCTTTTTCTTGCATTATTAAGGAACCAAGGGTATTTTGGTCATTTTGACTATGTGATGATGTTTATTGTAGGGGGTCCCAAGTGGGCCCCACGCACCCTTGATGGAGCTTCAGTGGAGATAATTTGGCAAGGAGGAAGGCTAGATGACAAGTACCCAAAGTCACATCCGGAAGCAAAGTTACATCCAGAAGCATGTCTACATCCGGAAGCAGATTCACATCCGGAAGTGAATGCTCTTGAGCTGGCAGACAGTCTTGACATCCGGAAGCTAAAGTCCATCCGTCAGCGAGTATAAGAGCCAGGCTGCACAGTGTACGGAAATGTCAGCTACTTTTCAGAAGTCTTCTCTGCAGAATAAATTAAAGGCAAGGAGTTTGCAGCTTTAAGGCATTAATGCTGCAACGTCAAATTCAAATTTAGAGGCCTCATTAAGGGCAATTTTGGAAACACAGTCACTTGGAGAAAAAGGAGGGACCTTTGGAAATGCATGGAGACAATATTTGGACTACATTCATTCTCACCTTTCACCAAATACCGAAAATACCCTTCCTTCCATTTAACCTTACACCTCTCGGCCATAACCCTCCATAATCACCAAAAATATCTTTTGACAGCTCATAATACCAAATTGACAGCTCACTAACTCCACTTGCCAGCTCATCATCTAACTAACTCACTTACTTAATCCCAACTAACTTCATTTTGACATAACTTTTCATCTCACTCCACTTTTCACTTTCTCTCTCCTCTAACAAATTCTCTCAACTTCATCTCCTTCCTCCATCTTCACCGAACCTCCATGGCCATTTCACCACGCAAATCCTCCATTTCTTCCGTCTCCATGCGTGGCTAAGCGTTCTTCTCCTTCCTTCAAGTTCAGATTTGTGCTAAGAGCTTCAATGTAATCGGCCTTGTGTGAGAATTTTCCTTTTCTAAGTTTTCAAGTTTGTAATCACTTAGATCTTTCATGTCTAGAGATTTTTAGGTATGTAGATCTAGGATTCTGCATAGAGATTTCTATGTAGAGTTCATTTATTCTTCCAAACTTGTAAACCTAACTTCTAGATCTTGAACTTTTATGTATGTTAGGTGTATACATTGTGTAGCTTCATGAGATTAGGCATATGTGTGTACATTTTGTTTGATTCTTGAAGTGAATGTTACATAGAAGTTAGTTTTGATTTCTATCTCACCTAAGGATATGCATTATTGAGATAAAATGAAGAGAATTATTATTGATCTTTTGCAATATGACAAGAGTACATTATATAGGAGAGGAGAGGAGATGAAAATAGGAAACAACAGAAATAGGAAACAACAATCAAAAAAGTAATTTCTCCTAATCAAAATGTTAAATACTAAGATTCTAACACTCCCCCTCAAGCTGGAGAATATATGTCGATCATTCCCAGCTTGCTTCGGAATCTTTCAAATAGAGGTTTGGCAAGTGGTTTAGTCATCATATCCCCAATCTGCTCAGAAGAACGGACATACGTCAATGTCATGATCCCCGCCTCTACTTTCTCCTTAATGTAATGTCTATCAATCTCGACATGTTTAGTTCGATCATGATAAACAGGATTTCTGGTCATTTCAATGCTGGACTTGTTATCACACCATATTTGTAATGGGCCATCAAAGGGAATTCTTAACTCATGCAGTAATCTAATGATCCAGATTCCTTCGCATACACCAAGACATGCAGCTCTTAACTCAGTTTCACAACTGCTTCTCGATACAATGGTCTGCTTCTTACTTCTCCAAGTAACTAAGTTACCCCAGAAATATGAGCAATAACCTGTTATAGATCTTCCAGTTTCTAAGTCTCTTGCAAAACTTGCATCAGTATAAATTTCCAAATTCCTAGCTGTGCCTTTCTTAAAGAATAACCCACGACCTGGATTTCCCTTCAAGTAGCCGAGTATTCTCATAACTGCATCCATATGCTCCTTTTGTGGTTGGTGCATGAATTGGCTCACCATTCCTACTGCAAAACTGATATCTGGACGTGTGTGAGTCAAGTATATCAATTTTCCTACAAGTCTCCGATATCTCTCAGTGTTAGCAGGAACTCCCTTTTCCTTTATTTCCAGCTTGCAGTTGTCATCCATAGGTGTCTCCTCCGGTTTTGCACCTAACATCCCGGTCTCATGTAGCAAGTCTAGGGTGTACTTGCGTTGAGACACATTAATGCCTTTCCTGCTTCTGGTTATCTCCATGCCAAGGAAGTATCTCATCTGACCAAGATCTTTCACTTGGAATTCAGTTGCTAAAACTTGTTTCAGCTGAGCTATGGAACTTTCATCATTCCCTGTAATAACAATATCATCAACATAAACAATTAAAATTGTCACTTTTTGACCCTCGTGTTTAGTGAACAAAGTGTGATCTGCTTGTCCCTGAACAAAGGACATCTTCTTCAGCACTTTAGAGAATCTTTCAAACCAGACTCTTGGAGACTGTTTCAATCCATACAACGACTTCTTTAACCTGCACACAGTGTTATTAGGGGCGTTGACACCCTCTGGAACCTCCATGTACACTTCTTTCTCTAAGTCACCATTCAAGAAGGCATTTTTAATGTCTAATTGGTGTAATGACCAATCCAGGTTGGCTGCAATAGAAAGAAGTATATTGATGGTGCTGAATTTGGCAACTGGAGCAAAAGTCTCCTCATAATCAATTCCATACGTCTGAGTGTACCCCTTTGCAACTAGTCTGGCCTTATATTTGTCGATGCTTCCATCCGGGTTAAACTTTGGAGTAAATATCCACCGGCATCCAACTACCTTCTTCCCTCTTGGAAGATTTGTAATCTCCCAAGTTTTGTTCTCTTTGAGAGCTCTTAACTCTTCTTCTGCAGCTAACTTCCAATTAGGATCAGTCATAGCTTGCTGGAAGGTGTGAGGGATTTTCACCTGAGCAGTATTAATTACAAAGTTCTGCATCTTTGCAGACAAATTACCATAAGAAACAAATCTCTGAATAGGATGTTGAGTACAAGATCTTACCCCCTTTCGCAGAGCGATAGGCCAGCCCATCACTTCAGGATCTAATCCCGAGTCAGATTCATGGTTATTCCTTGGAGCAGAAGGGACTCTACTATCAGTTGCTTCATTGACTGGTTGTAACTCCTCATTTTGATCTTCAGTGGCCATCCCAGTATTGATCTCAGCATTACTTTCCACCATAAGAGGATCCGATTCAGTGATGGTAGTATCTTGGTGTGGTGGTATTTCTGGTTGAGGATCAATGGGATTGGCTATTTCTGGTTGTGGTGGTATTTCTGGTTGAGGATCAATGGGATTGGCTATTTCTAGTTGAGGATGGGTAGGACTCTTAAGGTTCATAATTAGCCATTCTGTACTATTCTCCCCCTGAATGGGTAATTTGGGATAATAAGGTTCATGTTCATAAAATGTAGTATCCTGAGAAACAATGGTCTTTCGGGTTGTTGGACAATAACACTTATAACCTTTTTGACTTGGAGAATAGCCAAGAAATATGCATTTATCAGCTTTAGGACTAAGTTTTCCCATACCATACTTGTGAACAAACACAACACATCCAAAAACCTTTTGAGGAAGAGTATTAATGAGAGGTGAGTTGGGATAAGTTTCGAGGAGTTTTTGGATAGGTGTGGAAAAGTTAAGGACTTTGGATGGCATGCGATTGATAAGGTATGCGACAGTAAGAATGGCATCCCCCCAAAATATATCAGGCACATTCCTTCCCATTAGGATAGCTCTAGTAACTTCTAATAGGTGTCTGTTTTTTCTTTCCGCTACTCCATTCTGTTGAGGGGTATAAACACAAGAGGTTTGGTGATGGATACCTTGCCGGGTAAGAAATTGTTTTAGTGAACCACTCAGATATTCTTTAGCATTATCACTCCTTAAGATTTTGATGGAGGCATGAAATTGATTTTTAATAAAGGCGTAGAAATTCTGGAAAATTTGGTCTACTTCAGATTTTTCTTTCATTAGGTACACCCACGTGGTTCTAGTATGGTCATCAATGAATGTTACAAACCACCTAGCACTGGTTAGACTTTTTGTCTTAGCAGGCCCCCAAATGTCGCTATGGATTAAGGTGAATGGTGTGGTAGGTTTATATGATTGTTTCGGGTAGGATGATCTTTTGTGTTTGGCTAGTTAGCAAGTTTCACAGGAAAAAGGAACTGAATCTTTATTGAATAACTTTGGAAATACATGCTTCATATAATCAAAACTAGGATGGCCTAACCTATGATGCCATAGAAATACATCTTCATTATTGAAATTAGAACTAGTAAGTGCTCATTTTCCTCCGGAATTCTTCTGATGTAAGCCTTCAAGATAGTAGAGTCCATCCCATTCCTTAGAACTCCCAATCATCTTCCCCGAGTTTAAATCCTGAAAAACACACCCAATGTCATTAAACAATACTCGACATTGCTTGCTCTTAATCAGTTTGCTTACAGATATCAAATTACAAGTAAGATCAGGTACAAAGAGAACATTATGAATTTCTAAGCATTCTGTTATCACAACAGATCCAATCCCTGCAACATTAGTCACTACTCCATTGGCAACTTTAACTCTAAGATTTTCATGGCACATTCTAAGAGTTTTGAATAAACCTCTATTTCCAGTCATGTGATCTGTAGCTCCAGAGTCAACAATCCATGTGTCATCAGCAGTCATCACAGTATTAAGAGCAACTATAGAATTACCTGATTGAACAAGATTCACATTAGGAGTGGTCTGAGATTTATTCTGTTTCTCGAGGATTTTCCTCAATAGTTGCATTTCCTCCTTGCTCAACTGATCATCATTCTGCTCAGTCTCAGTAAAATTGCTCCGCCCTTCTTGCTGAGATTTGGATTTGACATGTGGAGGTTTTCCGTGAAGTTTCCAACACTCATCCTTGGTGTGACCCTTCATTTTGCAGTAGTTACAATGCTTGTTCCATTTCTTCTCTTTGTGCTCTGAATGCCCTCCTCCTTTAGTAACTAGGGCAGACCCTTCAGTTGGGACTTGACTTCTCTGAGTCAACTGCTTCCTGCTTTCCTCAAATTGAACTTGATTAAATACTTCAAATAAAGAAGGTAAGGGTTTTATACCCATTATTCTACCTCGTATCTCCTCATAAGCATCATTGAGCCCAAGAAGAAAATCATGTATCCTTCCTTGCTCCACCAATTGCTTGTAGTACTGTGCATCTTCAACATCCTTCCATGGATGTACTTCAAATAAATCCAGCTGCTGCCAGATTCTTTGCAAAGTACTATAGTATTGGGTCACAGTCATCTCACGTTGTTGAAGATCCCGAAGTTGCCTCTTTAGTTGAAGCAACGCTGCTGTATTATTCATTGAGGAATAAGTTCGTTTGGCTGCATCCCAAATCTCTTTAGCGGTGTCTGCAAGTAGGTAACTTTCACTAATCTCATCTGTCATAGAATTACATAACCAAGTCATCACTTGATTATTTTCAGCAAACCATGTATCAAATTGAGAATCCTCTGCCTTTGGTTGAGATGCTTCTCCATTGATATACTTCTCTTTCCTTCGCCCCCTGATGTACCTTAACACACTTTGGGACCATTGGAGATAATTGTTGCCATTGAGTTTATGGTTTATAACCATCATCTGAGGATCCGGAACATTTTCCGGCGTTTTTGAAAGTTTCTCAGTCTTATAAGACTTAGTTTGTGAACTTTGGCCGTCAGAATTAGAAGAATATGACCCAAAAAGTGGCGGAAAATCCTGTGGATTCATCTTTCTGGGCAGAAGAGGAGATTCTGGAAATTCTGGAGGTCACCGGCGGCGGCGCGTGGCGGAAAGCGGCGGCGCGTGGGGACCTTCAGATGGCGCGTGTGGATCACGCGCTGCTCCATTTGGACGGCGGCTTCGGGGTTTGGCCGATCGGAAGCTTCCGATCACTCCTAGGGTGGCGGTGTACACTCACTCGCCGGAAAACAGAAGCCCTAGGTGCGCACCCTTCTTTCTCTCTCTCTCTCTCTCTCTCTCTTTCTCAGATCTGTTCGCCTGAGTTTTCTCTCTCTCTCTCTCTCACAGCTCTGATACCATATTGAGATAAAATGAAGAGAATTATTATTGATCTTTTGCAATATGACAAGAGTACATTATATAGGAGAGGAGAGGAGATGAAAATAGGAAACAATGAAAATAGGAAACAACAGAAATAGGAAACAACAATCAAAAAAGTAATTTCTCCTAATCAAAATATTAAATACTAAGATTCTAACATGCATCAAGTTCAAGGCTAGACTATCTTGATTAATTAGTTTAAACTAGCTAACGCTTCTTAGATTTAAGAGGTCTTGGCCGATTTAAGCTAGTTAATTAAGAGGAAATTGTCACATAAGGCCTATCAATTGAGATGCACAAATCGAGGCTTGAAGGAGGAGATTCCACTACTTGATTTTTCACACTAATACTTTCGGTACATTTTATATTTTAGTTGTTAATCTTAGTTGTTAATCAAACACCAAATCTTGAACCATTATTAATTTGCGTGACTTATATACTTTTAATTAGCAAGATTAAACCTAGGTTGTGGATTCGACTCGTACTCACCACTATACTTTAGTGGAATAGAGTATTGAATTGTTTTGATTAATCTTTAGAGGCGACAAAAAGGTTAAATCAATAAGCCGCCCATAAATAGCATCCATGCATCATTATCATTAGAAATGCCTCAGATTCTAATTAGATAATACTACAGAAGTGATGCATTATTGTTCATACACAGAAAACATTAGAGTAACGTGGCTTAGAAAAACGCCAGCAACATTGCTAAGGAAAAAAGGAAAGAAAGTGGCAAGGCACGTGCTAATTACAATTTTGTGTTTCTCAAATATAGAGATAACCATTGATTTACTTAGAAGCTAAAAGTTCTTTCAGGCATACCTCATGTTCTGGTATGTAGACAATAATTGGCTGCTTGCACAATTTTGAGAGTACCTGCCAAAGTATGACAAACTCAGTATCTGAATTTCAACTAAGGGTTCAGTACAATTAAGAAGTTGGTGTTTCAAAAAATGTGATGGTAAGTAAAACTGTGGTTGCTAATATGAGAGGGAAAACAATAACTTCCAAGATAGACAGGAATAACCATAAAACTAACCAGTAGCTCAGATTCTCCTCCCCAGAAATCAGGCCTCAAAATGCGCTGGCAGTAACTACAAAATAAAAAAATCAATTGTGTTGAGTACTTCTGCCATCAACTGTGATAATTCTTCCTGAACTTTTGCCAAAAAGGAAAGCATACCGCTTTAGAGACTCATCAACTGTGATGGCAATCAGAGCATCTTCATATAAATTGCGTTCTTCTTTATTTTCACAGATAACTTCTCTAACAGCCAGTCTTAATTCATCTGTACTATCACCGGTCGACATGGAAAATGACCAAAGACAAAAGGAAGGAAAAGAATAGAAAATGAGGTCAGGTTAATATCACGATTATCTTAAAGCTAAACTTATGACAAAAAACATATTAGAATTATATGGTGAAAAATCTGCAATTTTATACAAAAAGATCAATAGTTTTCTCCTCTGCATGTCTTGCAGTCTGTGTAACAGCATACCTGCATTTTCTTTCTCCTCACGTGGGTTAAGAGCAATTCCCTTGTTGTAAGCCATTCCTTTGACCTTAAAACAAACAGAAATTCAGGCTAAATGCATCTTACAAGATTAGCCATTTTATTTTCTATGATTTAATTTATAATGTCATCGAATTGCCAATACCTAAGGTAAAAAAGGCTGGCTCAATGATAATCCACACGTAGCATGTATTGGTCCCAAGAAAAAAAGTATACAAGTAAACTGGGAAAACTAAGGACTTGGCAATTTAACATATCAACAAGGATGCTAGGAATGGGCTAGGGAAATTTAATTACTAGATAAATTAAAGGCCATGCCCCCTAACAAGGTAAAAGAAGTGAACAAATTACGATTTACAGCATAATATTCAACATCCGACTTTGATGGCCTGTTTGTCAAAGAGTGGTGCTATCCTGTGAGGCTAATCAGTATCATTAGATGGTAACTAACAAAGGTGTTCGAAACAGAAGTTATTACTAAAAAATTGAATGATAACTTCAAAGCATTAATAGAACCTCTAAATGTAGCCTGACAATGAGCTACCTAGCCAATAAGTAAGTTGTGTTGTTATATTTACTTCAATCTTTGCCCTGTGGAACAAGGACTAAGCCACAGGCATACAGTATGTCAACATGCAAGAACTTTGGAATGCTACAAATTCCATAGGCCATAAGTCATTCAAAAATTAAGGGAGTCAATAAAGGCTAAATCATAAGAAGAAAATACCAAATTCACATCAGTACACCTATGAACATTCTATTAACAAAAATACACAAAGGAGACTAAAATAACATGAAGCAGTAATAAAGATGATACCAGTGCACGAAATAGACACCGTCCATCCCCAGTAACCTTCACAACTGATAAACGCTCAACCTTCTTCATAGCAGGTGATTGTCCTCCACTGTGAACAAGTAACAAGGAGAATGCATGCCAATCAAAATGCCAAATCAAAGGAAAATTGCAATATGCAAGAAGTCCTCCTCTTTTCATATACTCCATTTGTTCCTAAACATAAGAGCTAATTGACTTTTTTGAGAATCCTAAGAAAGCTAAATAAGATAATTAAAAATTGATTTTTCTAAATTTTCTAGTACAAAATATGTTATGATCAAGTGGTTCATTTTGATTTCTTAGGATTCTCCAAAAAAGTCAATCAGCTCTTATATTTAGGAGCAGAGGGAGTACAATAGTTAGTTCACTTTTTCGGAGAATCCTAAAAATGTGGATAAGTTCCGTATCAAAAATTCACCAAAAATTTTGCACTAAACACGTTTATTTAACATTTAAACTAACATATAAACTAATCTAATAATACACCAAATTAGTTATAATTAAATGGCTCATATTTAGCAGTCTTCATTTTTTTTTTAAAAAAAGTCAAATGCATCTTATCTTTAACATACTAGGAAGTACTATAAGAGAGGAAAACATCCATTTTTCAAACACCCTCCTAAAAAAGAAGAAAAAAAAGGCAAGCAATGAATAAATATTGAATATAGAGAGAGAGAAAAATAGCTGACATGGAGGAGGCAATTCTAGCAAAGAATGGAACTTTATTGTGTCCAAAGAAAGCTGTGTTGCAGTTAGGAGCAGCGGGTGAAATGGAAGGAAGTGGGAAAGAAAGAAGCTCAAACTTTGCAGTTCCATTTCTGAGCTGCTCCAGAATAGTGTCTGTAAGTGTCAACCAAGAAAGCAAACAAGTGAAGTGTATTATTATTATTATTATTATGAGGTGAAGTTATGAGTTTAGTTGTATAGAGAGAAAGAGAGAGTTGGGAAATATTGAAGAGGCTTTTGAGATTACCATTGGACAGCTTTTCGGCCATCAAGTGACTTTGCAGAGGAAGTACGAGATAGAGACTGCAGTGGGTGACGGTAAGGAGATTTATGTTGGACCCATAATCTAGGGGAGAATTATAAGTACATAGTACGTACATTAAAGCTGGGTGGGGGTGGTGATTAATTAAAAAAAATAATGTGTTAAATACACTAAAAAATGTGTTACATGTTACGAAAGGATAATTAGTTGAGCTGATAAGTAGGATACAACCACCATAAAGATGAGAACACACACTCTCAATACTCATACCCTCAAGTTTTGATTAAATCGAGCGGTGATTAACTCACCTCTACGAAAAGCCAACAATATTTTTTCATAAATAAGAAAGCAAGATGAGTAAATTAATAATATATACCACAAGTATTTATATTATGAGTAGATTTACGAGTAGAATAAATTATTTTTGAGGTGAAAATATAATTAAAAATATTTTAAAATAATTAATTTCATCTTTAATTTCTCTAGAAAAGTCAAAAGATTTTATAATTAAGAACATTTGTATTGCATTTAAAGACTTAAATAATCTTTGACAAAAAAAGGAGGAAAAATAATGATAAAAGAAAATAAACCAACTAATAAAATTGGGATATTATCATCCTCATGTTCATAAAATTAAACGGAGGTTACATGTAGCAAAGCAAGCAGAAAACTATATTGGTAAAAAAAAGCAAGGAGAAAACTATAAGTTGTAAAAATTCAATTGCTCTACTTCCATTAATTTGAAAGCATTTTTGGAACCTAGAAATGAGTAATGGGCTCAATTTAATTACTATAACTATAATTATTCTTATCCTAAGTTGTGTTTCAGTATTGACTTAGCAATGACTAAAGCTCATGAGCCACATAATAAGATATTCATTACGCTTGCATTAATAAAAAGCAAGAGAAGAGAATGGGCGCAAGAATAAAGATAGATAGTAAGATTGTATATTGGTAATATCACATGACTTTAACTAAATTAACTAGCATCCTTAATATAATCATATTAGTTGAATATATTTTATCTTTTAAAGGAACTGAAGTGAATATTGATTTTCTAGCTTCAAACCTTTTTCTATACAAGAGACTAGTAGAATTTGCAATATAAATTAAGTCAAACCAATTTTACGATGTGCATGATAAAAAAACTAGTAGTTAAATTCATTCCAATACAGATCTTTTATATTCTATATTCTTATCAATGATAAACAAACACATATACCGTGAAGATTTTAACCTACCCCTTTAAAAAATTAAAAAAAAATTGTTAGTGCGTAGACAATTTTTTTACTCAAAAAACTAGGAAAATATAGAAATAGTGTTGTAAGAACCGGATCGGACTGTTGGACCGGTCCAACCATTGACCGTTTCACATTTCAGATCACTGGTTATCCGGTCCAACCATCGGTTTAAGCGGTTAGACTGTGTTGAACCATGACCCGAAGCCTTTTCCGGCTCACCTGTCGGTCCGACTCTTACAACATTGCATAGAAATAAAATATAATATGACAATACATAATATTTTTCTTGTTTTTTTTTTTTTTGAGTAAATTTTTCTTGTTTTTTTAAATGTGCACAATGCCCGCTCAACGGCCCAACCGAAAAACCTGCCACTTTTAGAAACTAATTCACCATTTTTCACTTCATCACATTCATTCACACTCTCTTTGTAAGTATCGCCACATTACCTCATTTTCTTCGAACGTCACCTCAACCATACATACATACATAGCCTCCAACATTCATTCATTCATTCATTGACGATCTCCTCAATGCCCCTTCTTTAGATTTCCTTCCCTTCATATCCCCACAAGCATTTTCAGGTCATTTTATTCATGGGTTTTTTCCAAGTGTGTTAGTACTGCTTTGGCCTTTGTAATCTCTTTTTCTTTTTCATAAAGTTTTGATTTTTACATTCATATTTCTGGGTTTCTTCATTTGAACTTCAGAAGATGATATTTGGGTGATCTTATTAAGCATGATTTGGTTCATTGGCTTATCACAAGTGTTCTTATATAGCTTTGGGTTATGTGTTCTCTTTTTCTTTTTTTCTTTTTGCAAAAGTTTTGATTTTTATATTGATATTTCTGGGTTACTTCTTGGATTCTGATTACACATTTATTGTTATGTAATTTTAAAAAAGTAAGAGAAAGATTGATAAAGATTGAGAAAAGAAAGTAAGAAGGAAGAAGAGAGAAGAACAGATCAGGTAAGAGAGAAAGAGAGAGAGAGGGAGAAGGGAAAAGGCCTTAGGCCATCACATTATGCCAAAGCATCACAAATCACAACAACCTTATAATTGAGAGTGAGGGTCTTATTTATAGGCTAAGAATGTAAACTAACACTAATGACTCCATTGTAACTAACTCTTGCCTTTATTTATTACTCCCTCCGTTCCTAAATATAAGAGCACTTTGACTTTTTTGGAGAATCCTAAGAAAACTAAATAGGGTAATTAAAAGTTGATTTTCCCAAATTTTTTTCACTAAACTAGTTTATTTGACTTATGAACTCACATATGATCTAATAATATTTAAAATATGTTATGATTAAATTGTTCATTTTGCTTTCTTAGGATTCTCCAAAAAAGTCAAAGTGCTCTTATATTTAGGAACGGAGGGAGTATTTCATAACATTTATGAACTTCAGAAGATGATATATGGGTGGTCTAATTAAGCTTGATTCAGTTGATGGGTATATCACAAGTGTTTTGATACAGCTTTGGGTTTTGTTGTCTTTGTTTTTCTGTTTTGAAAAAAGTTTGGATTTTTATGCTGATATTTCTTTTTTTTCCCCTCTCTTCTTGGGGGCCTGGTTTCTCATTTAATGAAGTTTAGGAGATGATGTTTTGAGTGATTTGATTTCAGAATTCTAGTGTGGTATCATTGCAAGTTGTCATTGGATACGTAGGATGGCTTCGGGATCTCTTTGTGGAGGGACGTTTGCTGGAACTTCAGCTTCTGATCTTCTAAGAAGTTCTGCTAATGGTATTAATGGTGTCCCTTTGAGAAATTTAGGAAGGGAAAGATTAGGTTTTAAAAGAAGGGAGTTTACAGTTTCGGCTAAGGTTAAGAAAGTGAAGAAACGTGAATATCCATGGCCTAAAAATCCTGACCCCAATGTGAAAGGTGGAGTGTTAAGTCATCTCTCACATTTCAAGCCACTGGAAGAGAAACAAAAGCCAGTCTTTTTGGATTTCGAAAAAGCGCTAATTGAGCTGGAAAAGAAAATTATTGATGTAATGTCCTTTAGTGTTACTGTTGTTTGTCTATATAACTGAGAATTTATTCTCAAGGTCTGCTTCATCTGGAAGGTGCATTTTTTCTTTTGTAGGTGCGGAAGATGGCCACTGAAACCGGTCTGGACTTCACTGATCAGATTACCTTATTAGAGACTAAATATGAGCAGGTTTAGTCATAATTATTATTCTTGATAAAAAAAATTGTTTGCTTTATTGCACTGAGAGTCCATATAAGAATTGACTATATATCTGCACAGGTCCCTACATCATCATTCAAATCGGACCTCTTAAGCACTAGTGCATGATTATTGTTCATTTCACAGTTCTCGCACCACAAATCTTACACTCCAGCTAAGCAAGTTTTGCTTTGCTTTAAATACAACCGTTAACTATTAAAGTGAATCGAACTTGATAATGCTTTCAATGCTTCAGAAATCGATGAAGATGCAATGCTTAGTATTGCATTTTCCTTACAGCTTCCCTTGTGTTTTGTTATTTCAGGCTTTGAAGGATCTATACACACATCTTACTCCTATACAGCGTGTCAGCATTGCGCGACATCCTAACAGGCCCACCTTCCTTGATCACGTCTTTAACATAACTGAAAAGGTCTACCACGCATTATTATTTTGTAATTAAACCCTACAATCCCTCGTTAAATATTGCTACACCACTAATGCTAGCAGCAGTCTCATGCTTACACATGCTGCAGTTTGTGGAACTCCATGGTGATCGATCAGGTTATGATGACCCAGCTATTGTTACTGGCTTAGGGAGCATAGATGGTAGAACATATATGTTCATAGGTCACCAGAAGGGTCGAAATACTAAAGAAAACATAAAGCGTAACTTCGGGATGCCAACACCTCATGGGTATGTTGAAATATAGAATCTTTTTTTTAAGAAAAAAAGCATTTAAGCTGCTGGCTAGATTCGAGATGGGATGATGACTCCCCTCTACTTGCTTGCCTTAGTCTAGGAACTATTAGTTTTCTTTACACTTGATGCTGATTGTGAATTTTCGATTTGAACAGTTACAGGAAGGCTCTTCAAAAGATGCGTTATGCAGATCATCATGGGTTCCCCATAGTCACTTTCATTGATACACCCGGGGCATATGCTGACCTTAAATCAGAGGAAAAGAACCAAGTATGTAGTGAAGTGTGCTTGAGGATTTCACTTTGACCTATTTTTAAGTATTAATTTGTTTGATTGATTTTCATGCATGCAGGGTGAAGCCATTGCCCACAATTTGAGGGAGATGTTTGGTCTGAAGGTACCAATTGTATCTATAGTTATTGGAGAGGGAGGATCTGGTGGTGCGCTTGCCATTGGCTGTGGCAATAAATTACTTATGCTTGAAAATGCAGTTTTCTATGTGGCCAGGTGAATTGAATTTTTGACCTAATCTTTGCAAAATTTTGTAATTTTTTTAAATACATCTTTTCTCCTGCATATTATATGGATATCATAGGTCAAGTTTTCAAATCATTTGTTGATTATGGTTGCATTTCTATTCTATTGATATTATATATGATCTTTATTTCAGAACTGTGTTGTGCCTTATAGTGTGTTTTCAATAAAAGAATTGTATGATTGCTTCTAAATATATAGTTTTAATATTCTTCTTATGTGATTCTTGGTCAACATATATTAATTTGTTACCAATGCTTCCTTATGGCCAAACAAAAGAAAAAGAATACTAATAAAAACAAAATGCTTATCTATTTCTAAAAATGCCATTCACCTTAAAACACATGATTACCGTGAATTTCTTATCTAATATATGTTTTCTTATAATTGAATATGTTAGATAGCCATTGCTGGGTGCTAAAATAGCTAATCTTCAATCATATTGAGATGTAACCCTGTGTTTTGTGTAAGCATGCATTCCGTTTGGTTTTTTTGACGTCCTTGTGGTTATAGGATTGAGTCTTTAGTTTATGTCAATCTTTTAACAATCCTGGTAAGTTTATGTGCTGACTTAGTAAGCTGTCTTACTGGTTTGGTGCCCATTTTTACTTATGTTTCAGTCCAGAGGCATGTGCAGCGATTCTGTGGAAGACTGCTAAAGCTTCTCCAAAGGTTTGCATAACCCCTGAATTTAACCCTATTTTTGTATACCAAATTATAACTCATTTGTTTTCTCTTTTCAGGCTGCCGAAAAACTCAGGATCACAGCGCCTGAGTTGTGCAAATTGGAAGTTGCAGATGGTATTATTCCGGTAAAAATCTCAACAATTATACCTCTAAATCTTAAATTTATTTTGTTTTGTCTTAAGACCCATGCTATGAAATGTGCACTTTATCAATATAACTGAAATTACAGCAGCATTTATTACCAAACCAAGGGAGGATGTGTGACTGGGAAGAAAGAATATTTTCCATTGTCTGTTATATACTTGTTATCATCACTTAATAATTTTTTTGCTATGATATATTTTAAAAAATGCAATAGGTGCCATTTCATTACTTTCAATTTTAGTGTATTCCTTTCCACCAAGCAGGTCATAAATGTGTATGAAATGAACGTTTCTTCATTTTCATCAAAAGGGCATTTGCTAAAACTAAACCGTATTCTTCCACATGCATGAGTTTGCAATTCACAATATATTTCAGTATCATAATCAGTAGTTAGCTGTGTCAAACCAGTACCTTCTGCAATGAATTTTAATTTTATGTATTTGTATTTGGGTGAAAAGATCATTCATTGTCTTTGATCGGGATTTCATTAGTTTGTGTTTGGTAATAGGAACCTACTGGTGGTGCACATGCAGATCCATCTTGGGTGTCACAGCAGATAAAAGTTGCGATCAATGAAGCCATGGATGTAAGTTTTCGAGCCAGCAAATTTTATTCTGAAATCAAATATGCAGAGGCATGCGCTAATTTTAAATTTCTGCATTGTCTTGTTGTATAGGAGCTTTCTCAGATGAGTACCGACGAACTACTTAATCATCGCATGCTTAAGTTCCGGAAAATTGGTGCTAGTGGGTGCCTGGAAGGAGTTCTGGGAAGGAATATGAAGAAGAGGGAACTACCTGTTGCTAAAAATGTTCCAGATGCTAAACTAAATATCGATGATGTTAAGAAAATGAGGCAACAAATTTTGAGAGACCTTGAATCCTCCACTAAGCTTCCAGAATTAGATATGGACGAGACAATCCAGAAACTAAGAAAGGAGGTTGATCGAGAGTACACTGAGGCAGCGAAAGCCATGGGCTTAACAGACAAGTTGGCAAAGCTACGGGAGGAAATTTCGAAAGGAAATTTAGAGGACCAACTTCTTCGTCCAGAGGTGAAGGATAAGATTGAAAAGCTAAAGGAGGAGTTCAACCATAGTTTGTCAAAAGCTCCTAACTATGGAAGGCTGAAGGAAATGCTTGACATGTTGGCAGAATTTTCTCAAGCAAAGGTTTTGTTTGATAAGAATAAGAAGGCTGCCAAGTTGAAAAAAGAATTCAAGGTAACATATGAAGATGTAATCAATAACCCTAGTATAAAGAAAAAATATGAGAAACTTAAGGAAAAAATGGAGTCAGTTGGAGGTTCTAGTGAATCCTCATTTAGTGATTTGGACGATGAATTGAAGAATGAATTGATAGAGTTTAAGAAAGAGGTAGAGCTAAAACTAGTTGATGCCCTAAAGTCAAAGGGATTAGAAGTTGATATTGTAAGAGAAAAGGCACAAGACGTCTTTGATAACTCAATCTCAGAGTCTGAGTCTGAGATTGGAGAGCTGAACAATGATATCAGCAAGGAAATTGAAATTGCCTTAAACTCATCAGACCTCAAGAGCAAGATAGACATATTGAAGATAGAGGTTGCCAAGGTAGGAAACTCACCAGATTTGGCATCAAAAAATAGAATTGCTGCACTGGAGCAACAAATTAAGAAGAGCCTTGTAGGGGCCATTGATTCGACAGGCTTAAAGGAGAAGTACGAGAATCTGACATCTAAGACTTCTAGGGAAGGTGAATTTTCTGGAGAATCTAATGGAAGTTTAAAAAGTAAATATTCAGATGGAGGGATTCCAACAAATGATAAGGTTAGAATGGAGGTGGGGGCAAATGGCACCTTTTCTTGAGGTGAGTTCATCTACTGTCAATCTTCTTACTACAGATATTATTGTTCAACAATTAAATATCATTTTGGTCCTCATGAAATGACCACAATATCCATCGGTTCTGGAAATCTTTTTATATCATATTACTAGAATTTTGTTTTTGTTTAATTTCAATCCCATATTTTTTTATCCCAAATTGTTCCATTGAATGCCTTATTTGTCCCTATGGGAGACACAATTAATTTTTTCTTTACAAACGAAATTGCATGATTGGCTTGTTTGGCCTCTCCATGAAGTTCAAATTATCATTATAACACCCTAAATTGCATATATAAGATGGCTTTCTGTGAAGTAGGATTCAATACTATTGAGTGGGAAATATAATAGTCTCTCTCTTTTTTTTGCATAAAGTAGAGGCAAGACTACCTAGTATATTCCCTTCCCCAGTACACTCACCAAGTGGGGACTAAACTGGGTTGGGCCTTTACTGTTTCATTCACCATAGTCTTTGGCTCTTCATAACTTATGAGTTATATACATATATGAGAGTATATCTTACTATCTGCCCGCTTCTGATATTCTGGTGAAGATGGTGCTGACTTGAGTTTTATGATTGGACAGTGAAAACCGCACGATGGGTTCATTTTTTGAGTTATGCCATCCAGCATCATGTCCATCTTCTGTTCAATACAACTTTTAGGATTCTAAGGAACACTAGGGAGTTGCCATTTGATGAATTGTGACTTATATCCCTTTTCATCTTCCAAGTTCCAGTAGAAGACTTGTTTTTTTGCCAGGAAGTTCCAGCAGAAGACTAAATGTGGAATAAAGAGAACATCATTTTGTACTTTAGGCTCAGAATAATATGGTTTACTCTAAAATGATTCAATTCATCAGTGTTTTTGTGTTTTTGTTCTGTACTGTTGTCATTGATGTTAAAATGGTTATTCTTGCCCCCACTAGACTTAGATAAGATCACTGTATAGATTGTTTGAGTTTCGAGTGACTTAATGAGATGAGTTTATGGTATTATATAATGGCTTACTATGCAAGTATTATTTTTATCTCTCCATATCTGCCTATACATTGCTCCCATCAGGAATAAAAATCTTCTCATTTGCTTATTCTTTATTTTTTTATAACCATTGCGGCATGGCCATTTGCTTATTAGTGACTTCATTGCTGCAATTTCAAATAAAATTCATTAATGCTAATTCCTAGATTATGGGACTACTTGTTAAAACAATAAAAACAAAATAGTATCTCACTATGTACTGTACTATCCTTTAGTTGAAGGTTTTTTTTTCATTGAAAGTTAAATTATATAGGTACTTTTGATATGAGTCAATCTTGCGAATGTGCATTAAAATCCAAAATAGAAGTATGATATCATTGAACAACCCACATGAAACTTTGAGGGACAAGTCGCTTTCATTGAACTTTTTTAAATTACCTGCTAGATAAATGTTGCTTCAATTTTGTTTTAATTTAGCTACAAGATTTTTTTTTTCCGTATATGAAGCCACTAGTGTTTTCTTGAATGAGTTATAAAGTTTTCTTTCAATATGATATTACAAATCAAATTTTTAAAAGGGACAACCATACACTAATCACAGATAAGATATTCAATTTCTTAAAGGTCTCAAGGATTTGTTAATGAACATTACTATTAACAAATAAAATAGTTTTGGTTAACAAGTGAAGAAGTTGATAATATACCTATTTAATATTTTTTTGATAAAAATATACCTATCTAATATTAAATCTTTTGCTTGAGACCATGTGCAATACTCCCTTTTTGAAATTATGTTCGTGCAAAAAAAACAATATGATATTAAAAAAGTGCTACTTTATTGTCATTAACTCTGTGCAAAACTTCTAAGTAAGCTAGATTTCTCATGCATTATACCAAGAATAATCACATCATTCTAGTTTCACATGCATTATACATTTTTTTTATAAAAAATACATCATTTTCGTATTATTTTTTATTTAATTATTTGTTATTTAATTACAAACTCTTTTTTATAAATATATTAGTGATAAATGTAATAAAAAAAATATTAGGGATAAATATCAGTTTCGGCCCGACACCAGTAGCAATTGTATCTTGAGAGTATGAGTATTTTTAAAGACTGATGTTGGCCCGAAAGTATAAAAGAATTTTGCAATGTTACCAGAATATTATCTCATGGAGGTGCTGATGAGTGATGATGATGATAGAAGTATGAAAATCACTTGAGAAAAAGTTTTATGACAAAGCTAGTTCATTTTTATTCTACGTGGATCATAATATGGAATCCACTAATACCTTGTAAGTTTAGGGTAACATTGCTACATTTTTTATATTTAAGTAGTGATATCGGTCTAATACAATTTTCGTGACTAAATTAAAACGAATACTTCGAAACTTCAATTTATATTTATCCCAATTATAATACTATTGATGAAGGTTGATTTTTATTATTACAAGAAAATTTTAATGTTGTCTGTAACTTTAAAATGTAGTTTGAATGTTGGATTTCTCTCATAAACACTTTTTTTCAATATATTCTCGTAACATCATGTTTGCCATTATGTAGTATTAGGTAAAACACAGGGTTAAGATTTTTAAATACTCAAGACGTTTTATCTAAGAAGCTATTAGACACATGAAGTTTTTTTTGCAACTTAAATATCCTGCAAGTAGTATTTCATGCCTTCTTTCAAATTTTAATGACAACAAATTAACGGCCTAAGTGGACACGATAACTATTAGCAACAAAGTTACCGATTAATACTTTCAGGGCATTTAAGATCAAAAATCAAATTTTTGAGGTGTTAGATGCTCCTCCAAGAAAACTTCTAAGACATCTAAGAATCTTCAATCTGAGCACATCAAAACTCATTCAACAAGAATTTAATCTTACATGACATTTAATTTTTATGTGGCAAACACCTTTTTGTTCGCCTGTTAAATCCAGTTATTAAAAGGTAAGAAGATATTTAGGACCCGAAAAAACCCACCGGCCTAATAGTTCCTCACCTAAAACTTGATTATATTTAAAAAGCTTTACTCCTAAAACATACTCATTTGGATTCTGAAATAAAAAAACGTTTTCTTTTTTGAAAAACATTAATAATTAATTATTAATTAATTAAGTAATGAGTGGATTAATTAACCAAGTCTAGTAGGACTCGGAATCACATTTCTTTCCTGCATCATCGTACCATAATACAATACCATATCTTTGGACCTCCATCCATCCATCATGGATTCTCATTACATATGACAAATCAATATACATACAACCTTTCCTTCCTCTTTCATTAATCCAACCATCTCTCTCTCTCTCTCTCTCTCTAGGGTTTCTCCTCTGACGTCAGCAACATCACCAAGCTCATTCCTCAATTGTACCCTTCTTCTTCATTTCCTTCTCTCTTTTCTTTATTTTCGCCTTCTTTTCACTAATTTTGATTATGGGATTTTTTCTTGTAATTTTTGTTCTTATGTGAAGGATTTGCTGGCTCTTTACACCAACAACACTGGAAATTAGCATCGATTATTGAGGTTAGCTCCTCTTTTCAGCTTTTTCCCCAACTGGGTATTTCTCAAACTGTTTAAAGTTTCAATCTTTAGCTCTCACTGCTTTGTTTGTTACATACCCTTTTTCCCATTTACAATGCTTTTACTGTTTTGGCCTTGATCTTGATAGTATTCTTGAGTTTTCTTTCATTTTGTGGCTTGTTCTTTGATTTTCATACTTGGTTTTGTCTGTTTGCTTTAGCTTATTGTTGTGGAAAGGTGGGGATTCGGCCTTAAATTGTTGGGATAATTGCACCTAGATTCTAAATAAGAGACTTAATTTCAAATAAGTCCTAGGAGTTGTTATTGACTACTAGTAACAACTGGCAATATAGCCTTCATTAATAAGTGGTAACAACTCCTTGAGACCTCTTTGAAATTAAGTCTACTATTTGGGACCTAGGGTGCAATTGTCTCTAATATACATGGTGTTTGTATGATGAGGTTGTAGAATTTATGGGTTTCTTTTTCTTTATGGTATGCAGGCTGGGGGAGTGTGTTTTGGGGATAAACTGAGCTTATTGAGGGCTTTAAAGGGTTTTTGTAAATGTTGCTTGATGCTTGATGACTGCTGCTATGGACTTGAATGCCTCACCCGTTCCAGAGGAAGATGAGGACCCATTTGAGGGGCATGTAGAAGATTTCACTGCCCCAGAAGAACGTGTGGAAACTGCGGTTGATATAGCTCGCCGGGTACCCTTCTTTTACTTTTGACTTGTCATGGCTATCTAAGTTCAAGAAGGCTTGCTTCTTGTGCTGGCAGTGTCTGTGTGTGTTTCTCTCTTGTACAGTGTGTTGGAAATATATTTGTGGAGGATTTTCATTGGTTTAGTTTGAGAATTGTTTGATTTTATGACAAATGTAAGAATGAAATATCTTTTCCTGTAAAGTTGTATTCTCTCTTTTCTACGCCCTTCCTTCAAAGCAGTCCATAACATAGTGAATCTTGCAGTCATCACCTCCTCACCTAAAAACCTATTGAAATAGTCATGATCCTTTATCCTGTTGCCACAGTCTCCATTGACAATTGCAGTTTACTTGAGGACTCAAAATCTGCTTTAAAAGGCAGTAAAAGCTTAATTTATAGTATCTGATGTGATTTCTTTTGGCTTACCAATTGTATTGAAGGCCACACAAGTTACTTATTCTTGGTCTGTAATAGTATGCAAAATGTTAGGTTTACCTGGAGATTTTTCCTTTTAGTATTATCTGTTCCGTGTGTTGTAATCGGTGTGTATTTCGATTTTGTTAGGAGCGTGAAGAAAGAAAAAAACGATTAAAAAGAGAACGTCCAGATGACAGACCTGTTTATGTATCTCCTTCACCTGGCTATGATAAACTATTTCAAACGAAGTCCCTTAAATCATATGATAAAAGCAGGCTTCCTCCAGGTAATATTTCCGCCCCATTCAAATATCGGCTATTTTAAACGAAGTCTCTTAAATCATATGATTGAATGAAGAAATGGTAGTGGTTAAAGACATGATATTAAAATGGCACTTCAGCTATGCTGTTAGTTTTGATTGGGATTATTTATGATTTCCTAGACTACCCAGTCCCACATCACCTACCAAATTCCTTTTCTGTGTGTCTATTTAGTCTGACCTTGCATATGCTGTTAAATTTGATGGTGGTCTTAACAGTGGGGAAGTTGGTTGTTAAAATCCTAAGGATGAGGTTGTTAATTTTGAAGGTCAGGAAGTCTTGCAATTGACCTGAAGTTTATGTGTATTTTTCTTATTTTATTTTAATTTATTCTTTTGTTATTTTTTTGGTTTTTGGTGGATGAGGGGCTAAAAGGCCTTATTTGATGCTGTTGCCAATTACATGTATATGATGCTATAGTTTTGGGCAATTTATATACTTTCTGTAAAGTATTTCTCATAGAATTGCAATGTTGAGTTTGAAGAAAGATAGGGTTGTATTATCTCTTTGAAAGGTACGGAAAACGTATCATATGGAAAATATTCTAGCTTTACCTGTTCTCTCAGTGGTATAGGATACTGTTAAAATATGGTTTGTATCAGATAATAAATTTTAAGCTTGTGAAATGGTGTATTAACCTCTTTTTACATGCAGGGTGGCTGGATTGCCCATCATTTGGACAGGAAATTTTTTGCATGATACCTTCTAAGGTTCCACTTGGCGAATCGTTCAATGATTGTATTGCTCCTGGTAAAAGATACTCATTCAAACAAGTCATACATCAGCAAAGAGTTTTAGGGAGAAAAGTAAGTGAGATTTATTTAACTTTGTATGATCTCATATGTTTCAAGTTCTGTTACTCCCATAACAAGCATCTGCACAAACCACACCACTGCTTGTGCAGACTCTTTTTTATATACAGTCAATCATCCAATAGTTCACCCAGTCAGTTTCTTTTTGGCTGGTGTCTTATTTGAGTGACATTATTTTTAGTTTCTTCTTTTTTCTGCCAAGCATCTTCCTTTGAAGTGTATCATTGATTTTATTTTATTTTGGTTTTTACAAGACTTAGGGCCATTTTAGTTCAATTATGTAGTGCCCAAAGAATAGAAAATCCCGATGCCATTCCCTAGGATGTAGTGTCTGGTTGGCCGGCATTCATTTATGCAGAGATGAGTAATATGGAAAACCACCTCTTGATGGGATTGTTTTGGTTTACACAATCTGTGGAAAACACATAACTGTTACTAAATGATTTTCTTGTTTTATCATCCTATTCATATTCTTTTCTTTTGGCTTACAGCTTGGTTTGGTGATTGATTTGACAAATACTTCTCGATATTATCCAGTGTCAGATCTGAAAAAAGAGGGTATTAAGCACGTAAAGGTTTGTAGCTGGCAAATTCTTCTTTTTATCTCATGGTTTTTTAAGTTTCATATTTCATGTCTCTAATTTCCTTTCCTTATTTGTGGTTTAGATACAATGCAAGGGGCGTGGTTCTGTTCCTGATAATTTATCTGTCAATCAATTCGTCCATGAGGTTTGTCTGTCTCAACTAATAATATTCTTATCTTTTTGAGTTATTTTCGACTATGTTGGGTTTCTATTGTTTCTCTGCATTGATTAAACATTGCTAATTCCTTCCTTACTTGCTCTACAAGTGGGGATAACTTATAATCTAAAAACTTTCCTATTATGCAAAGGTTTTCTTTGTGTAGTTTTCCTAGGTTATTTTTGTTTTTTAAAAAAGCCAACCGGAAACTTATTTTGTTGAGATTTGATTTTGCTAATAGTCAACATCCAACTTATATGTTGCAGCTTCTGTTTTGAAATAAAACAAGTAATTCGATTATCATGATTTTTTTGGGACCAAGAGACTTGACCTACTTTTAGTGATATGTGTGCCCAAACCACTGTTCAAATATTTACTACGTGATTTAATATTGTTGGATAACCTAGTGTCCTGGCTTCTCTTATAATTCTTATTTAATACTTGTCTCTTTAATTTTATTAATTTTTTGTTTGTTCAGATTTGATAGGAAAAAAAGATACCATATTTACCTAAAATAATCAGGGATAAGGATGGTCTTGTGTAGCTCCCTAATCTTCTTAGTTTGAAAAAGAAGGAAATGCTGACTTTCTTTATACTTCCTAGAACTACAGAGAAATGTTCAAAAGTCTTTAACCATGCGACTGTTTACATATCAGGTTACACAATTTCTATCACGTCAAAAACACTCAAAGAAGCATATACTTGTCCATTGTACACATGGACATAATCGTACAGGATACATGATCATCCATTATCTTATGCGTGCCATGTCAATGTCTGTCACACAGGTCAGTTGTCAAGTTACTTGATCATCAATGTTGTTTGTACAAGGTGTTGCTTGAATATGTTAGTTAACTGATTTTCTTATTCATTTATTATGCAGGCAATAAAAATATTTTCTGATGCACGCCCTCCTGGAATTTACAAAGCTGATTACATTGAGGCCTTGTACACATTTTATCATGAAAAAAGGCCTGACATGGTGGTTTGCCCTTCTACTCCTGAGTGGAAGAGATCTTCAGAGTTTGATCTTAATGGTGAAGCAGTTCCAGATGACGACGACGATGGAATGCCAGGACCCCCCTTGGATGTATGGATGTCATATATAGTGACATTTTGATAGTTTCTAAATTTTTATCACATGAATGTTTTGTTGTTGTTAAGACTTATAAGTATCACTAGGTCTAGATGGTAATCATGGTATTTCTTAAGAAATCATCCTTGTTATTTTTTGGATTATAAATGAAATTGATGAAAATAGGCTAGGGGCTAATGAGTAAGGTATGGGCATCACATTAGTGTCATGTTCTATTTTTTAATTTTCTCTCTAACTTCGACAAGCGCACACTTGGCTATTTCTTAGGTGTCATTGTTTAGATTTGAACTGAAAATGTGGGGGAAAGCCTTGGGCCTGAGGGCAAATTATGAGTGCCTTTGTTATTATTACTGTCAATGAGAGTTTGACTATAAAGGCCTTTGTTTTTACATTTGGGTCAGGATTTTTTATTTTTGAAAATTTTGAAATCTTTCCACCGCACACAGGAGAACCACGAAACAGATGTGTTGATGACAAATGATGATGTCCTGGGAGATGAGATACCTTTTGATCAGCAAGATTCATTCCGGCAATTCTGTTATCAATCACTCAAATTGGGTGGCGGGGTAAGCCCTGTGAATGGTTTCTCTTAGTCATATTGCAGTTCCCCCACTCTTTGCTGTGTATTGGTGGCTTATTATGCATCTCTAAGTATTATATTTATAGGCATCTGATTTTTAATTGGCTTTGGTTCTGATGTTAGAAAATGTTATGGGGGTGTTATCATTTTTTATCTCTTTAGCGGACCTCTGCTATACACTTATGTTTATTTTAAACAGTCATGCCAATTATTGTTTCTTATTCTACCATATTTTATTGAGGACTTGTGTATAGCTGATTGAAGAGTTGGTAGAACATTTGTCGCGTGAATGAGTACTTTGTTCTGTAAATTTTCATTCTTCATGCTGGGATGGCAATTTTTGTGATGTGTTTTTATGAATGTTATGTTCATGATATCGCCCAGATGTGTTGTTTCTCATTGAATCATGTTTTCTATTTGGTATTTTTTTTGCGATTTTAAGTTACAGTTATGATGGATTGTTTTGATGGACTCTGCTAGTATTTATAATTTTGTATTTGTTGTGTTTGTGTGCCCGTGTGTTTTCTTGAATATACTCTTGCTTTGTGTGCCTCATGTGGCTTTTTTATCTATTTTACCTGATTTCTTCTTATGCAGCCTAGGGGACATTCACACTTTCCAGGATCACACCCAGTTTCTCTGAACAGGTTCGCCTTCTTTGCTTTGAGTTGGTCTGCTTATTTTGTGTATTTGTCACTTGTCAATATACTTATCAAGCTTTAAGATAGGGCTATTATTACTTGTTCTTAACAAGTGCTAGAAAACAATTTTACATGTCATGGTATGGCTCATCACATGGTTGGTCATGGTTGTTAGCGTTGGATGTTTATTATGCCATGCAGTTATTTAAAGGGATTTTATGAAACCCATTATGGCCTATAGTTAGTTTTTCAAAATTCCAATATTGCTATTTGCCAACAGCTGCATGTAAGATAGAGATGACAGAATGATTTAAATGCCTTTAGTATTTTACTAGAACACTGTAATCCTCTTGGTGTTGTAGATTTCAATTGTCTTTTCTATGTTGCAGTCATTGATTAATAGCTTGCAACAGCAATCCTTTTCTCTAATAGGCAGATTTTATTAGTCTATATCACATTCAAATTTTACAGTCTTTCAAGTCTTGAATCATTCATGGGATTTCTTTCCTTGCAATCAAATAAAACATTTCGTCTCAGTTTCTGGGGCATATACGTGGGATGCTGTCAAACATGTGTCACTGCTGAAACTGAATCAAAGTCTTTATGAATATGCAAATTTGTCTCCACATTACGTTGATCCCAATTAATTGAGTTGATTGCTCCCATGCTGCTTCAAAATTGTTGAGCTTCTATTATCTATTCTGAAACTTTCCAATGTTTGTTGGCCACTTATTGATGTACCTGGATATCTTTAGTATTTTTACCAGTTGTTTGAGCAACTCATTGTTGCTTAATGATTCAGGCCTTCTTATAATACAGGGAAAATTTGCAGTTGTTACGGCAGCGTTATTATTATGCAACATGGAAAGCTGATGGAACGCGGTATATGATGCTGATAACAATGGATGGTTGTTACTTAATTGATAGAAATTTCAATTTTAGAAGGGTCCAAATGAGGTTTCCTTGCAGGGGCACAAATGAAGTATGTGTCGACCTTATATGCAAATTGACTTGTGATTATTTTTTACAACTGTTTCAACTCCATGATGCATAAACTGATGGTTTTTCCCGCATTGTTGGGCTAATCAGATGTTGGCCGAGAAGACTCATCACTATACATTACTTGATGGGGAGATGATTATTGATACAGTGCCTGATTCCAAGAAGCAGGAAAGGAGATACCTTATATATGATATGATAGCCATCAACCAAGTATCTGTGATAGAGGTTTGGTTTATCGCCTATAAGTGGTCTTGAATTCCTTGATGTAGTTTGTGGTTGTCGTAGAAGTAAAAACAAATAAATTGATTGTTGATATCCTTGATTTAATTGTTAAATAAGACTTGACTAGAGGAAACGATTAGTTATTGAAATGGTGCTGTGATATTTAAGTCACCTATCCCTAATATATGCTGAAACTTTGTAATAAAACTGATTTGACTTTTCATTCAAAAAAAATGATTTGACATTGATTATGAGATTAATTTTCATAAGATTACCATATTTATTGTAATTATATCTGAATAGTTTTTTCTTCTATTATGTTCTTATAACATGCTTGACTACTGTATGGACTCTGTATACATCCCTAGCACTGTTTAATTGACTTTCTTAAGTTTGGCACAGCGACCTTTTTATGAAAGGTGGAAGATGCTTGAGAAAGAAGTGATTGAACCTAGGAATTGGGAGCGACATAATATATACCAGAGCAGAAATCCTTACTATAGATATGACATGGAACCATTCAGGGTACACCTTTTTTTACTTTAGATTAAGCATGGTTTAAGCTTCATATTTGGTTCTTTTCTCTTCCTGATTGCTTGATTGTTTCTCAGGTGAGGAGGAAAGATTTTTGGTTGCTCTCTACTGTCACAAAACTCTTAGCAGAATTCATTCCAAAACTCTCTCATGCTGCTGATGGCCTCATATTTCAGGTGGCTTTGAATTAATATCAGATAATTTGATAATATTCATTATTCCCCTCATTTTCCAATTTGATAATATGTTTCCGAAACTTATGAAGTAATTTTATTAGACAGATTAAACTTGTTTGAAATTGCCTATGAATACCTCATATTAGACGTTTTAATCATTGAGGTGCTTATCCTTTTGATCTCTTGCAAGTTTTACTTCTTATCCCTCGATTGTCTCTTCCCTTGATTGTGTCTTATGTTGGAGTTTACATGCTACTGAAACGTATTCCAAATGAGAGTTTGATGTCCTCATTGTTTATTGTCCAAACCTGAATTGTTTCTCTTTACTTACCCTTGTTATTATGTTGAATGGAAGTTTTTGCTACTTAATTTTCAGGGCTGGGATGATCCTTATGTACCACGCACTCATGAAGGCCTTTTGAAGTGGAAATATCCTGAGATGAATTCTGTTGATTTCCTCTTTGAGGTTGTTTCATCAGTTCTTTAGATGCATTGTTTAGATATCTCTTTCAATAAATTGAACAAAAAAAATTTCTACGGTCAAATATGCACAAATATCCTGAAAAATTATATTATATTTCGGTGCAAATATTATTTTAATGGTTAAAGAGCAATATTGCCGACAAATTGTTCAGATTGCAGATAGCACAAATGACAATGGATTACCAATGAAACTTTTGATCTGGGGCATATTGGTCAATGCCGTTAAAATTCGTCAAACTTCTGTCACAATTTTGAGTGGGATCCACATTTTTGTGTGTCAGAAATAACAGCCATTTTCTCAAATTAAACGGTGTTGGCCAACCTGCCCAAAGTTAAAAAGTCATGAGTGATACTAACGCTTGTTACACATTACTGTCAACTGTGTTATCTGTAACCTGGACAACAATATGTTGGCAATATTGCTCTAACCCTTTTTTAACCTAAATGGCTTTCCTTTGAATAATTGGAGTCTAAACAAAAATTAGCATTATGGTAAGAAATCTATGCTGGATATTTTTTTTTCTTGTTTAAAGAAATATCTCTATATATTTTGAAAATAAAGGGGATGGTTTGATAATTCTAACAAAAAATCAGGGGAAGCCTTTGCGATGTTTGTTTTTTTCAAAGAATACTTTGCACTTAACGTTGGTCAAATTCCGTTACAGCTTTCCAATTTCTAACTGCAATTGTGGAGTGTGGACAGGTTGATGATGATGGTGAGAAACTTTTTCTTTACGAACGAGGAAAGAAGAAGCTCATGGATGGGAATAGGGTAGCATTCAAAGGTCAGGGAGATCTTTAATTTTAAACGATAATATGCTATTGTTAAATCTGTGTTATAAGCTAAAAACTTCTTACAAATGAAACAGGAAATGGCTTGTGATGACTTTATTTGTTTCTGGTGTATCGCATGCTCAATTCATGGCGTGTTGCGTTCAGATTTTCTATTTATTTGTTTCTGGTGTCGAATGATTCTGTTGCTTGTGATTGTACTTTTTAACTGCCTTCACTCTCATTGCTTATTGATAACTTCCTCATATGCAGATGGTTCAGATCCCTCACTTTATTCTGGAAAGATCATAGAATGTTCTTGGGACTCTGATAACCATGAATGGGAATTCATGCGAGTTAGAACTGACAAATCTACTCCAAATGAATTCAATACTTTCAAGAAGGTGCAATGGCTGCTTCTTTTGTTTTTCCTCCATTCTTCCTCTTTACCAATACTTTATTCAAACCTGATCTGTACCTGCACTTTTGACTTCTTTCAGGTGATGCGAAGCATAAAAGACAATATCACAGAAGATGTTTTGTTGAACGAGATATCCGAGATTATTCGCCTTCCCATGTACGCTGACAGGATAAGAATTGACAGTAAAGCGCACCATCATACTAATGCGGCACGGAGAAGGTGATATCGCCATTGTTAAAATCAGCCTTTATGAATTGCAACATGTTGTGCTTCAGCAAGAACCAAGTCCATCCACTGATAGCACTTTAACTGGGATTTGTTTACCTGGATATAGCTATATATAGCAGTCGTCTAGAGAGTTCTTTGCTGTGTAATTAGCTAGGATTCCAGATCAATAGAGTTAGGCTTAGGATGTAGTGTAAATTATTTGATCAGTTTTCTCATTTATAGTAGTGATTATTATAAGTTGTTCAAAAGGTAGCTGTTTATTAGAGTCAAATTCCATTACATTGATCAGGAGATATCCTGGATGTGAATATTAATTGGAGAAGTAATCGCCTGCCTCTATTACTATTGTAGTCTGACTAGCACGCTGAGCACTACCCTCATTTTGCCTTATTGATGATGTTGCTACTTGCTAGTGAAAGAATGTGTGTTTTTTTGGCAGATAGTTTTCTTCAACGAAAATGGAATAATTTTCCTTGTGTATAAATAATCACTGAATGGGCAACCGAAGTTCATGAAGCATTAGAGTTGAGAATTGAGAATGAAGAATTATCAGAGCAGGGTTAAAGTCAATATTGGTTGATTGATTGTGGTTACTTATTTTACAATTTTTTATAATAAGTTTTTGCTCTCTATCACGCTGGTTAGCGTATTTTATTAAAAAGAACAATTTTTAACATGTTTTCATTTTACTCCTTATAATTTTAATGAGCTTTAGTTCTTTTTTTGGCCAATGTAATGAGCTTTAGTTCTAAACCCATGAATATTGATTTGATCATGATACTTTATAACTAGTCTTGGTTAAGCTCAAATCCAAGATAAAATGACTATGTAACATTGCATCCACTATATAGCTTACGTTTTTCGAGAACATAACTCTATTAAAGAAAAGGAAAAAGAGAACAGAACTCTCTAGTGGACCAATTAGCTAAATATTCCCATAAAATGGATAGAAACTATTGTATCTTTAATCAACCCTATTTCTTCATTCGTATGGAGAGGATTGATAAAAGATAAATGACTAGATTTAGGAAGTTATTGCTTCAATCTCTTTAGTTGATGTTATATAATTATATCCATTAAAACAACGGAAAAGTGAAACAAACAATTCTCCTATATGTATCTGTCATTTATTAATTATGCTTTATAATTAAAAATATTTAATACTTTCTTTTTTGATTTCCTAAAATATTTAATACTTTCTCCATCATAATTTAGTTGATTTTTAAAAAAAAAAACTAAAAAATTAAAAAAAAATGGTCAATCTCATTCGATTCCCACTTGATTAGGAGTATACAAGGCAATATTACCTCTGTAAAGAGGCTGATTAGAACTTACAATCCCAAATCCCGCTACAAAAGACCTTATTACTAAGCTAAGACAAACCTTCTTAAAAAAATTAAATAAATCATTTGCCTAATTTTTTTTTTAATTTTATTTCATATATTAATGCACAAAACCAACTTAAGTAAAATTATGTCAAATTTTATAAACATGAATCCACAACTTTGTGCTAGCAATAGGCAATTACCTCTTTCATATATAGCACAATGAATGTTGATAGACCATATTAACATCTTATGTAATTCATGTAGCTTACAAGTTACAACAATACACAAAACATTCTGTAACAACAAAACATTTGGTAAAAAGAAAAATATATTCCCTCCATTCCTAAATATATTAGATCACTTTGGGGAAATGGATAAGTTCCTAAATATAAGATCACTTCCTATTTTATCTCAAGTTTTGCCCAAACTACCCTTCTACTCCCTATTTTCATTGAAAACCCTCATCCTTTTAAACTTAAATAATTGAGGGGATTTTGGAAAGATCATGTAATTTTATTGTTTTTCTTAATCTCCCCAAATTAACCCAAGTGATCTTATATTTAGGAAATTAGGGAGTATTAACATTTGAGTGCTTCACAGTTCTTGCGGCCACTGAGAGTAAGAAGTCAGCTAGCTATAATGAACTAATCTCAATTTCAACCTCTAAAATCAGTGATACACAAAGATCCCATTTTTACAATTCTATTTCTAGGGTTTATGTTTTGGGATTACATTTTCCACATGAGAAGTAACCTCTGATTTCATTCATAGCAGCCAAATCAATCATTTTTTTTTCCTCCTTGATTCATCTCAAATTCAATTGGGTATTCGTGAAATCCTTAAACAAATCGAGGGTCGATCATATGAAATCGTATTTCACTCAAAGTCTCTTCCTTTTTTTGATTCTTGCCTCTTGCTTGTTGAGCTTTGTTCTCAGCGATGAGCACAAGAAAAATGAATTTCGAGAGCGAGAAGCTTCTGATGATTCCCTTGGCTATCCAGAAATGTAAGCCATGCGCTAATTCTGATCATATATTTTTTTTTTGCTAATTACGTTTTATTTTGCAGTATATAGTGTTTTAATTCCATATTTTCTTCTTTTTTTTTTATTTAGTTATGTGAAAGTTTTATTTGGCTTTTGTTATGATTGTCTCATTGGTTTTTGATATGTTATGTTAGAGATGAGGATGCTTTGTTAAATACTCAATGCCCAAAGAATTTGGACCTTAGATGGCAGACAGAAGTTAGTTCTAGTATATATGCTACCCCTTTGATTGCTGATATTAACAGGTAAGATTGTTATGATTCCAACTTGTCAAGTGTGTTATTTGTGTAAGTTACTATGGATCCCACTTTTTCTTTATCAAATTTATGATTATAGTTGTACTTTCTACGTTAGTAAATATATAAGATCACTTTTACCAATGGGTAGTTGGTTGAACTGGTAAGTGGGCTACAACCCGCGTAAGGATAAGAACGCGTGTTCGAATCCTGGGAAGCACTCTCATTGGGAGAGGGGACAACCTTGCCTATGTGGCAACAGTCCTACCCCTCGAGTCTGGATTCAACTCGGCGGTGATTAACCCAAAAAATATAAGATCACTTTCAAATTTAAATTTGTTCCTAAATATAAGCAACTTTCTAATTTTTCTCAACTTTTTTCCAAATAACCCTATTAGTACTTATCTATAATAAACAACCAAGAGTGAGAGAGTGAGGATAAAGGTATATAGTTAGGATAAATTGGTAATATCATGTGCTAATAACTAGGTTAACTTACATCCTTAATATAATCAAATTAGGAAAATGATTTATATTTATGAATGGAGGTAGTATTAATCTTCTGTGTTGATCAATTTCTTTTTTTTTGGTGATCTGATCAATTTCTGATAAGGGTAGAATTTCGTTTCATATAAGTCTGGACTTTACGTGAATAAAAGATGTTATTTTTGTTTAACAGTGATGGTAAGCTTGACATTGTCATTCCCTCCTTTGTTCACTACCTTGAAGTTCTTGATGGTTCTGATGGGGACAAAATGCCAGGTATAAAAATCATGGGAACAATTCTTATCGTGATAAGGGCATGTGTTGCATCTTCTTCTATTTATATAATCTAGTCACACTTTCTAGATTTATCAAGGATAACTGGATAAGGCATCGGATATTTTTCGTCCAATACTACAGGAGTTGGTGTAAATAAAGTTGCAGTTTTCTATAATATATGCTGGAACAGTCTCAATACTTGAGGACTGTAGACTAAGACATTGAGTCTACAGAGTTTAGTTTCACCAATCATGAAAAAAATATATTGTTAAGACTTTAGATCATGGGATGAAAACTTCATACTAACAAATGTTTTATCACCATAGTGAAGTACAAGACACTAAGCCACTATGGTATATTTGGAAGTTATAATGCTTTTCAGAAGTATCTTTGTAAAAGCTTTGCAAATTGTGGATAGCGAAAAAGAAAAAGAAAAAATTTCAGCCTAATTTCATTCTTTGGTCAATGACTTACAAGAATGCTAAAACACTGTTGTTACTTCATATGATATTAATAAATCCAAAGACTTCATAATGGCTAAAGCCCAGCAGTTCACTGCATAACAAAACCCAGAACATGAAATCAAGCCTAGCTACTGTTCTCAGTCAGTTTCAGAAAGCTTGTGAAAGATCCCTGGTACTGGAATAAAAAAATGTAACGCCAAACAAATGATCATAAAACAAAAAGCCTGCAATTTATTCATTAGTCTAACTCTTCAACATAAATATTTCAGCCTAATTGCAGCATTATGCCCGTCTCTAACAAGATTACTAAAGCAACCTTAGTGCATGATAAACGGATATGAAATAAACAAATTGCTTTGGTCAAGGGTGTCTGCGATGTAACTTATCTACATGGCCTATCAATCTCTTGGACTTCTTAAGGAGTGAATGATTAAAAATATTACTGTATGAAAATTTTGATGTGTGGTGTATCTGAAGCGGAGTTTAATACTGAAGATGATCAATGCAAATTGGTTTTATGTATATTTCTAATATTTAAGGTGTTTGAAATTTGAATAAACTAACTGCTTTCTGACTGCTTTGCAAGGTTGGCCTGCTTTCCACCAGTCAACAGTGCATTCTAGTCCACTTCTGTATGACATAGACAAGGATGGGGTGAGAGAAATAGCTTTGGCAACCTTCAATGGTGAAGTGTTGTTTTTCAGGTGACTATTATGAAAAAATATGTTCCTGTCAATAAATTATCTATTCCTTGAGTTACTTGATTAAGGTTATTATAACTTCATTATTAGGGTTTCCGGCTATGTGATGTCAGATAAATTATTAGTACCTCGTAGGAGAGTGCGCAAAGATTGGTATGCAGGCTTAGATCCAGATCCTGTAGATCGATCTCATCCTGATGTTCATGATGAACAGATTGTCCAAGATTCAATTTTAGCGAAATCTATGTCTCGTAAGTGTTTGCTACTTCTGCATCGTTAGTGTGGGTTATAGTTAGCCATTATTCTATCATCTTCATAGTTGGGCTGTGGGCTTGATGGTTATATGGTATATCAATGTTTATATTATTGTCAAATGTGCACTTGTGGTGGAACTTAATTCTAGTTTTGAGTAATGTTTTACTTTGTAGATTCAAATGAAAGCAGACATGAACTCAACACCTCTGCTACCACAGAAAGTCACCTTGGTGTGGGTAATGTATCCAATCCAGAGTTTGAGAAGAAAACAATTGAGAGCATACATGAAAACAACTCTTCAAATATCACATCAACAGAGAGTATCCTTGGTGCTGCCAATGTGTCCAACCCAGAGCCTGACAAGGATAAAAATGAAAGTCCAATAGAGCAAAATATTAAGATGCCTACTAATGCTGATAATTCATCTTTGAATGCTGGTTCTGTGGAAACTGCTAATGCAAATAATAAAACCAGTACTGCTAGACGTCTTCTGGAGGATAACAACTCAAAAGGACAAAAGGAAGGTGGTTCTGAATCCAACGAGGGTAATAATGAGAGTCTTCATGCTGCTACTGTGGAAAATGCTGAAGGTTTGGAGGCAGACGCTGATTCATCCTTTGAGTTATTACGCGACAGTGATGAGCTTGCTGATGAGTATAGTTATGATTATGATGATTATATTGACGAATCAATGTGGGGTGAAGAAGACTTTACTGAAAAAGAACACGAGAAATTGGAGGATTATGTGAATATTGACTCACATATTCTAAGCACTCCTGTGAGACCAATTTTCCGTTTTATATATATTTAAAGTTTATGATTCCTGTGCAAGAATATAAATGTTTTCTTTTTTTCTTTTTTCTTTTTGTTTTGTTTCACCAGGTCATAGCAGATATTGACAATGATGGTGTATCAGAGATGATTATCTCGGTTTCGTATTTCTTTGATCGCGAGTGAGTTTGTCTCTAGACTTCTGTTATCTGTCTTCTTTTGCCGGTCTTCTTTAATGATAACAAATGTGTTTGCATAAATATGATTATTTAACAATCATGATTAGTTGTTATTTATTCATAATGAGTATTGTTGGCAGGAAAATGTTTTTTTTTTTTCTGAAAAAGAGGAGTATTTGAGAGAAGGATAGATAGCCTTTAAAAGAAATAGCTTTTCCTTCGTCATTTCTGCATGTGTCCTGGAAATAAAATCTCTGCCACCAAAATTGTGGTATATAGTCTTGCTAACAGAGCAAGAATTTTATTATAAATGGGTTCTAATCAATCTGCATGGTGTATGGACAAATGGGGATGCAACCTGGAACAATGGGTGTGAGTAAATGCTGATGGTATCCAAATTTGGAGTGAAAAGAATGGATTGTATTTTAAGTGTTTTGTTTTTAAAAATCATTGTCTAACTACAACTAAGTCTATTCTTTACTGCTAATTGAGAAAACATGAACATTATGTGTGATCATTAAGTGCATTGATTATCAAGTTTGCTGCAGAAATAGTATCCATAACATTTCACATAATCCTTATCTGGTCTATAGTAACTTACTGAACTTGAAGATTTTTGAGAACATGAAAACATGTCGCTTTATTTGTTGGACACTTGGATGGAGTTTTCTGATTATTTTTGAAAACGTGAAGTCGGTGGAATTTCACCAATTTTTTCCTTAGAAAGTTATGCAATATGATTTTTGACTTTGATTTAATGATGAGAAGTTTGGTTTTATTATGATGTTGTAATCTATTGAGAAGTGTGGTTTATCAGTTTACTGTCTGTCAATAATGGCAACTTTTTAAGCTGACAGGTATTATGACAACCAGGATCATAGGAAAGAACTTGGTGATATTGATATTGGAAAATACGTTGCTGGTGCTATTGTTGTTTTTGATCTGGGCACAAAGGAAGTTAAGTGGACTGCAGAACTTGATCTGAGTACAGATACTTCAAACTTTACAGCCTATTTATATGCATCTCCAACTGTTGTTGATTTGGATGGTGATGGAAATCTGGACATCCTTGTTGGAACCTCCTATGGCTTGTTCTATGTGTTGGATCATCATGGTAATATTTGAATTCTTACATGATGTTTCTCTTGGGATGCTTTTGCTGACTTAGATCGCTTTCTCTTGGATTTTGGTTCTCTATTGATAGTTGATGTTGTTGATTGTTTGTGGAAATTGAGTGCCACTATCAAGCATGATAAATTGTAAATTGTTATCTTCTGGTGATTTCTCCTTCCTCAATTGCATTGTTATTAGTTCAATTCATGATTGGGGTGGTGAGGGATTGATTGGAGTCTGAAGAGAATATAAACCGTTATTTTTGTTAATTAAATTATTAGGGTAGGCTGAATTAGTCGCATTGCATTTTGAAACTTTAATTTTTGAGTTGTTGGATAACTTGCTTCCCCTTTATCTATTTTGATTTCTATTTTATACTTGTTATGCGTTGGATGAATTATTTTGGGAAATCACAAATAAATATCTTCTAAATTCAAAGATCCTATATAGGAAATTTTAACTAGTTGAGTAAAAATATTAACAACTGCAAATCACCTATATGAAATTTTGAAATTGAGAAAGAATTTTTCTATCACCTCCATTTTGTCTTCTTTTTGGGTGAACAGCATATATCTCTTCCTGAAAATTATTTTTTAGGCTGGCTCACCTCGTATGGTGTATGTTGTTCAACCTTGCCTGCCTCCTTTACCAGCCCAGAAAAAGAAAGTCTCTCCTTTTGAAATTTTACAAATTGTCTGAGTTAGCCCTGTAATCAATTTCAAGGAAACAACTCAGTGATCATCATGTCTTGAGCTATAGTTTGCTGTTTTTTTTTATAAAAAAAACGTTTTTAAGATGTGCATGTGTGACAAAGTTGCATTTATAACTACTTATCCACATATTTATACCTTGTTTAATTGTTTGCTAAAAGTTGACTTTTCCCACCAAATTAGGGAAGGTTAGAGACAAGTTCCCACTTGAAATGGCTGAGATTCAAGCTGCAGTTGTTGCAGCTGACATTAATGATGATGGCAAGATTGAGCTAGTTACTGCTGACACACATGGAAACGTTGCTGTATGGACTCCCAAAGGAGCTTTGATATGGGAAAAGCATCTCAAGAGTCTTATTCCACAAGTAAGTCCCTGTCTCAATTTCTTCAAGTCATCAAATATTGGAACATCGACAAATTACCTTACATTCTACTTCCAATTTGTCAAGTTTTCCATCAAGATTTAATTAGTCGACCTGAACTTATACTAGAGATGCTGTCATATGTTCTTAACCTAATTTATAGGGAAACTTTCTGGCTTAGCAATTCTTATTGAGTGAACTTTATTTATTTCTAATGTTGTTGCCTGGTTCCAGAAATTCTTTTGGCAATTGGCATTATGTTATCATTTGTATTGGATTACTTATTTCGGTCTTTAACTGGAACAAATGGGGTAGCCGCCTCACTTGGCTTTCATATAGCTATTCCTTGGCTAGTGAAAGCCTGATGTGGTTTGCTTGACATATAGAATCCTATGCTTGTAGAGAGTGTGTTATGGATGATTGCATGACTTTTGGTTATAATGTAAACATTGTTGTGCTCTTCCGCTATAGCTGATAGGTAGCTAAGTACAAATATAAATCCTATGATCAGATCATTTGATTTGTAATGATCCATATGTATTTAAACCATGGATTAGTTCATTTTTACTCAGTATTTGGACTTAAAATATTGGATGTTCATTGGACTTGAAAACTTGGCTGTGTATTGTCTGATTTATAGGCTTGTGATCCAGGGTGTAAAGTTTAAGGGTTCTGGACATGGTTTGATATTTAAGCTTTAAAAAATCAAAATGGGATTTAAAAAATCAAAATGGGATGTTTAACTCAAAATAATGAATTGTACTTTAACGTTAACTTTTATGTAGAAGGATTGTTTTCCTTTGGACTCAAAGATATTTTATTAGAGGAAAGATCTAGGAGATTGTGGGTTCCTTCATAATTTGGGAGAGCAGAAAATTAGCAGCAGATGTTTTTAATTAAGGCTTAGTTGTAAAAACGAACTTGGCTTCACGTGTTCTTTGAATTGCTGTCGCTTTTGAAAACTGGAATTTTTTTTTTTACCGGCAATCAATTTCTTTGAACTGGTGCTAAATGCAATAGCCCTTCAACATATGTAATTTAATTTGTTCAAAGGTGTGGCATCCTGAAAATGTGGCTACAAAAGTACCTTGCATTTCTGTAATTCTGCACTGATTCCATTACTTTCATTCTTCTCTTAATAGGAACCATTTGGCCGATTCTCAAAGTGTATGACACATGTTTATGTCAATTGATATTATGTTCTGCAGGGTCCAACAGTCGGTGATATTGATGGAGATGGCCACACTGAACTTGTAGTGCCAACTCTATCTGGGAAGATTCACGTTCTTGATGGAAGGGATGGGTCATCTGTTGGACACTATCCGTACCGAACTCATGGAAGAGTTATGAATCAAGTTCTATTAGTTGATTTAAATAAACGTGGTGGGGAGAAAAAGAAGGGATTGACTCTTGTTACCTCATCATTTGATGGTTATTTATATCTCATTGATGGACCTACTGGATGTGCTGATGTTGTTGACATTGGTGAAACTTCGTAAGATACTACTGAATCCTTGTGTGATGAGTTTTCCTTGTCCATGACCTTTCATAAGTCAAATTTGTGTCGCTTTTGTTGCAGATATAGTATGGTTTTAGCAGACAATGTTGATGGAGGGGATGATCTTGATCTTATAGTTACTACTATGAATGGAAATGTCTTCTGCTTCTCAACTCCTTCCCCTCATCATCCCTTGAAGGCACGATATATTCAAACTTTCTTTTTATTACAATATATATTCAAACTTTAATCATGAAAACTTTTTCAAATATTTTATATTTTAACTAAGTTGCCATGAACCCTCTTTCAGGCATGGAGGCTGCCTAATCAAGGAAGAAATAATGTAGCGAACAGGTACAATCGTCAAGGTATCCATGTGACCCATCCTTCTAGAGCATTCCGTGACGAAGAAGGCAAGCAATTTTGGGTGGAAATTGAGATTGTAGATAAGTACAGATATCCATCTGGGCATCAAGGACCATACAATGTCACGGTAAGTTCACAACAAAATTGATTTTGCTTCATCTTTCCTCATTCAACTTGAGTACCTAAATCTTATTTATCATTGTTGAAAACTAAGAGGGTTTCACAAAAATAAAAGTCTTCTCATTATTTCATTGATGTGCTTACATACTTATAATATAAAAGTTTCCTAAAAAGACAATAAACTTCTCCTATAAGTTTACCTAATATGATTGATTACCTAATAAAAGCATAATATTCTTATATCTAAATATTTCCTAATACTCTATAATTATTTCCTAATAATCTTCTAACAATCATTTTCCGTGCATGGTTGTGTAAATTCATCAGACATCCTTGCTAGTCCCTGGTAATTACCAAGGAGAGAGAACCATAAAGCAGAGCCAGATCTATCATCAACCCGGGAAATATCGGATTAAGCTGCCAACTGTGGGTGTTAGGACCACAGGAACAGTTTTGGTGGAGATGGTTGACAAGAATGGACTCCATTTCTCTGATGAGTTCACCCTTACATTCCATATGTACTATTATAAATTGCTCAAGTGGTTGGTTGTTCTTCCAATGCTTTTCATGTTTGGTATACTTTTCATACTCCACCCACAAGACTCAATGCCGCTTCCATCTTTTTCAAGAAACATTGACTAGAAATGACTGTTTTGTATCGGCTAATGTGAATCATTCGTATATACTCAGCAGCTGAGTCTTCAATTGTAAAATTGATATTGACGTGCCCTTTCATCACCAAGGGCTAAATTATCTTAGCTCAGTTTCTCTATTGGTAGTTGAATTTTGGCTCTTGGTAATAGATTTGTTGTTTTATTAGTTATTTGTGTCCCAAAATGGCCAGCTTTAGATAGCGTCTCTGTGAGTCATTTGTGTTTCAGTTGTTACTGGCATGAGGTTGGAATGCAAAAGCTAAATTATACATGACCCGAGAGTTTTGGGGTATATGAGCAGATAATCTTTTCAAAATTTTTACAACTTTACAATAAACTCTCGTTTATCTGCATATCTATATGTTCAAACAATTTTCTTGTCAATGCTATTTTTTTTTTCAGGAAGGGCCAACTTGGTTCAGTTGTATGCTCGCTTGTCATGGGGTTTGAGTTTGGGGGTTTGAATCTGTCTATTTTTTTTTCAATATATCTCTAAGAATATAAGAAGGTTTGTATGTACTTAGTGAGACTATTTGCACAACTCTAGATATGAGGATATTATTGGGTGAAGGTGTACAAATATACATGGTAAATTGTAAAAGAGTCACCAGCACCATGATAATTTTGAGGATGCGAAAATATACATTGTAAACAAAAATAGAGCACCTATCATCTTTTATGGTGCTGAGTGCCCCTTTTACACTTTATCATGGTACTAAGTGCCTCATTTTGGTTTACCATATATATTTTTACATCCTCAAAAATGTTAGGTGCCACTTTTATAATTTAACATGTATTTATTTGTACCTTCACCCATGTATCATTTGCTACATTCAAAAGTATATATGGTTAATGGATGATGGATTACACTTTGGTACTTGGGAGTGAAATATATGAATAATTGTTGACCGAAGAAACATGTCCACAATATTAGAAGTTGGGAGGATTTCTTATTTAATTTCCAATGTCAATGTATGTTCCTTAAAAATGTCAATGGAGTTATTTTTTGTATACTTTAGACGGGTATAAAAATGAATAAACTAGTGTAGCAACTTTTATGCAAATGGTATTGGAGTTAGACATAACCACATGTTTAGAGGAAACTCAGGAGTCAACTTTCTAGCACCCGAATTAGCTTTTATGTTACACGAAATTCATTGGGTCCAAACTAATCCTTTGTTGAACCCTTTTAGGGAGAAACTTGACCACTAGGTTTTAAAGCTATTCTATGTCCAAATTCAAATTTAAAACCTTGGTTAAATTGGATTAATACCATATCAATTCATGCAGGCATTAAGTGGTAGAAACAAATTGACTTATTCTAGAATCACCAGATGAAACCCGATCCTTGAAACTTCCTTGTTTCCTCTTGTTTTTCTTAACATTTTACTTAATGCTAATCGAAATGGATGCTTAAGTTTCAAGCGTAAATATGGCTCCTTTACCGTTGATTGAACTTGCAAATCAACGTTGTCACAAATTTTCTGCTATGCATTAGACCTTCTAGGGTCCATAACTGCGCAAAGCTTGGCTTTCTTCCCCCTTTTTGACTTTTCAGTTTTCAATGGATATGTGATGATATGGTCAACAATCACACAAAAATTACCAACATGGTTGAATCTAGGGGACTGGTCTATTTACCATAATCTGGCAAATCAAAGTTTAAATATATGTTGAGTGGAATACATTTAGTGTCCAACAATATTTTAAAACAGGAGTGCCTTCAAAAGATATATGTGTATGAGTTGAGAGAAAACAATTATTGCTCAACTTATAATTCCACTAGAGAATCAATTTGGCCAAATTTACCTTCACAACAATTTTCTTTCTTAACAAATTAGCTAAAACACCAGATGCCTCTGAATTGTTTTATAGTTGAGATAATATTCTGCAATTGGGTCAACCAAATGTAGTGGAGTGTACTGGGAATGTGCCTTGAGACCAAAAACAAAGCAAAAGAACCAAATGAGCAACTGATTGTGCTAATGAATTGCCCTTAATGTCCTAAAATTTGATGGAAACACTATTGAAAATTTTAAAGATTGCGTTGTAATCATAGGAATAAAAGGAGTTACACTTTTAAGAAGAACTAATGATACTTTCTCTCTTTATTTTCAATAAAAAATAATTTAAGATTTGTGATCATCAAATTTATAAGTAATAATTCTTCAATTCTCATTTTAAGGCATAAAGTATACATGGATTCCATCTATAGAGACACTTTGGTAAATTAGGAAAGCTCTCATGAGTGATAATTCAACTAAATTATTTTCATCCCTTTTGATTAATTTGAGTGCATATATTCATTTAAAAAATTAGTGCATAAATAATCATGAATTATAATTCAAGAATAAAGGCAATTCATGAAATAAATCAAAATGATTATCATGAGAATAGAACTTTGCATGCCTTGAACATTTCTCAAAATGCGACATTTTGTGAATTACGGGCGATGTCTCAAAATTTTAGAATAGAAGTGAAGTTCAATCTTACTAACACATATCTCTCACTATATATAGCTGTTGAACAATATATGATGAGCTTTTTATTCCATCATGTGGGAAACACTCTTTAATGTGCATATATATATATATATATATATATATATATTCTTTCAAGTATAATTGCATCTCAGTCTCTCCCACCACTTTATCATTGAAAAGAAAAAGAGAACCAAACAAAAGTGAAATCCATCTTTTTCTTTTTGGCTATCCTTTCAACCTTGGAAACAAATTTTACTGATGATTTTCATGCAGCTCTACTTTGAACACAAAAACTCTTATGCAGCTGCAATTACCTTTATATCTACATCTCATCTCTTTTAATTTATGTTTTTTCATCCTCTTTTGCATTTTCAAGGTGTGTGGCAGTGAGCAAGGCTGGTCTCAGAAATATATAATACCCCACCCCCCCCCCCCCCCCCCCCAACACACACACACACCTCAATAGTGGAATATATTTTGAAAATCCCAAGGAAGGTATATATGTCTAGATATATCTGCCTCTGAAATTGCTTATTTGCTTCCTTTGTCTTGCTTTAGTAACATGCCAAACTTCACATTCTCGTCCATTGGGATTCCTTCACTCTGTACCTCTAAATTGATAATCTTCTTCTCAAGGGTTTCATCGTAGGTATCAACCGGTGGATATCAATATCATGCCAAAATAAGATTCTTCAGTTTTCTTCTATTTATTTATTTAATTCATTTCTTTTCTAAGTCGTTCCTTCTACAAAATTTTTGCATCAAATGAAAAATATATGTTACTTCAGATTATATCTGAATGACTCAAACCAAATAATTCATTAATCTCCTCTCAAGAAATTTATTTAAGTACACATCTGATGTCCTTTGATACCATGTTTAATCATATGAATTAGAACTACCTTGACAGAGAAACCCCTTTAAACATGCAAAATTAGTAGTATAAATATTTTGAAGAGTTATATAGTTAAAAGACAAAATATACTGATATCTTATATTTAGGATCAGATTAAACTCATTTTAAACTCATTGCCCTACTCTAATACTCCCTCCGGTCCTAAATATAAGACCTAATTGATAATTAGGTCATATGGCATCATTTAATAATCTATTTCGCAACCTTAGTCTCTCGAAAAAAAGTAAATTAAGTCCTATATTTAGGACCGGAGGTAGTATTTAAAAGTATGATTTCTCTTGAACTTTTTATTCAAATTAAAATCTATCAAATCTTTGTTTTTCTGTTCAGGCAATCTTAAGGAAAACTCAAGTCTTCTATCCCATGATAGCCTGACTGATCATGTGTAAACTAATTTTCCAAGAAATATGTGTAATCATGGCTATAATTTAGTCATTCCCTTAAGAAATATAAGATCATTGGGTTAGATTCCAATTGGAGAGAGAGAGATGATGTTCTGGAATTTTACACAAGCATACTGACACTTTTGTTGCCATTTTAATAATTAAGAAAGCAAGGTGGGTTTACATAATGTCAAACTCATGTTGGTAGAATAATGAAATAATTCCATCATAAGAGGAGCAAAATGGGCAAAATGTGAAAGAGGATTTTTCTGGGACAGACATATATATGTTGGGGTCCAATACGGAGGCTTTGTTTAAACTTTAAAGTGGCCTATCATATCATATAATTCTCCTACACACATTATTCATTCACATTTGGTTTTTTAATTCATAAAAATCAAAAGCCTCTGATTTATATTGTGTGATGTATGTTTGTGGGGTAAAGGAGTTTCAATTTGATTATCTTTTTGAATCAATTTTTCCTTTGTAATAATTATCACTTCTCTTTTCTTTCCCTTCCTTTTCTTTTCATTTATACATAGTAACTTGAACAGCTCTCCCTCCCTAGATATATGTGTGTATTGCATTGGCATATATGCGTCTACGGTTCTACTCCCTCCCTTCACAAATGTAAAAGCTCGTTTTAGAAAATTATAAGAAAGCTAAATAGTTTATTTAAAAAATGATTTTCTTGGATTTTTCTCTGAACTAGTTCATTTAAATTATATGCTAACATAAAATATAATAATATACAAAATACAATATGACTAAGTAATTCATTTTACTTCATTATTTTTTCCAAACAAAGTTACTAGCTCTTATATTTAGGATTGAATGTGTATCTAGAAAACACTTCAAAGAGGGGAAATAAGTGTTCCAATTATGTAATGTACACCAACAAATTAACTTATAATATTTGAGGTGCAAATGGTTTTTCTGTTATTGTTATATTCAATTTTTCGGCCAAAAAAAACATTCAATTTTAATTTTAGAGTTGAAGTGTATTTAAAATTGATTTCATTGAAAGAATTGTTGTAATTATGGTGGAAATGGTCATGCTGTTTGAGGCATACACACACACACACACCCAATAATAGACTTGTGTTTTGATTGATTAGAAATAATCATTTGAGCTTAATTAAGTTTTATTGAATTAAAAATTGGATAAAATTTATTAAAACTTAATTAGGACCATATATTGGAACTTAAGATCAGGTATAATGAGTGCTGGGTAGGACATAGCATTGATGGACCAATTTGAATTGGAGAGGCTAGTAGAAAACCTCATGGGTTAGGGTCAAATAATTTGAAAAAAATTATTAAGTTTTTATAGTTTAGAAAGAAAGGATATTACAGTTATGATGGATAATAATGATCCATGCATATATGTACCTAGACAATATAATTGGATATAATAACGTGGGCAGGATTTAGTGGGAATCCAGGGAAAATTATGTTCATGAATGTTCTCATTATTCAGTTTTATCTATGTTGCAAATTCAACTCTGACAATTAATTCTTAAAAAATTTATAATGATATATATTCATTAGATTCCACAGAAATTATATGTAACTAACCCACCACTTTTAATCTTATTGTTAAATTTGAATCATTTTTTTCCAAAAACAATTTTTAAATACTATAGGAGCATCATAAACACCCATCTATATTATCGAAGATTTGATTTTTTCCCCCCTTTTAAAAGTGAGCGTGCGACTAAATCAAGAAAAGGCCAAGGATACAGCCCCAAATAAATAACATGTCATTATCAGAAATGACCATTGGGTGGAATATGTCTGAACTCGAGTAATATATTGAGCTTTCAGTCATTTTCAAAGTCATAACAAAACAAACACACAATTAAGTAATATTAACATTATCCTTATTCCATAAATTTAATTAGTACGCGGATTTTTTGGTTGAGACTTGAGAGTCCAGTTTTGTCTTTAATAAGAGTCAGCACCAAAAAAACGCTTCTTAAGAAAACATGTGAATATTAGTTGGGTGTCTAAAGTTAATACTTTTTTCCAATATTGCTAATATTTATTATGATACTTTTAAGAGAGAGAAATACATAAGCATCAAAAATATGAAAGAGAGATATGGGTAAAGAAGAAAAAAACACATTAAATGAGGAGAGAATGTGAGATGAACTCTTATATTAGGGACCAAAACCATTCAAATTTTAGGCTCTTATATTAGGGACCGGAGGGAGTACTAATTAACAGGTTTACTAACTTATGAAAAACAGATATTTGCATGGTTACTTTATGTATATCATGTCATCCTGTACAGTACACTGATCAGTATTACATGTTTTCACACACACACGCACATATTTGAGGTATATATGATCATAAAAGTACATCCATATATATACATATATGGACTGGGTAATTATATCATTAATTATTTTTGGTGTGGTAAAGGTTGTGTGCAGTATTTGTGTGTTTAATAAAGGAATATAGGAGTACTATACATAATTGAGAATGCAGTAGTTGTAGTAGTATTTTTCATTTAGAAGATGACAAAACCGTAGAGAAAGTAAGGAATTGAAAGCTCACTCTCACTGCATTAAAACCTCAAAATATATTTTTTAAAAAACTTTTAGGGAGACTAAATGAATGAATAAATAAAATAAAATAGGGACAGAGGCATTAAGTCTTTACATGACCACAGAATCTTTGTGTTAAAAAGAAAAAATTAAGAATGGCCCTCCAAATCTCAAAGTGTTATCTTTGTCTGACTCTCTCATTCTCTCTCTATAATCTTTGTTAGCATGCTGTGGAACAGTACTAATCAGTGTTCACTGTCACTTTCCATGTCATCATCTACAAAGAAAACGGCTTGTATTATACTACTAATCTTTATTAATTAGTCTCCAAATTGTCTTATTTATTTACGGTAGGTGGCTTTGCATAACTATTTGCATCATCACCATCATTATTTATTCACGTTACAATTATCAAATATTTTACTGTAATCTCCTCTATTGTTCCTCCTCCTATTGTATTATTATTATTTAGTTAATAGAGTATACAAATTAGATAAGCTAGAAATTCAATCACTGAAAAAACAATTCATACTCAAAATAGGCTTTTTAAATTATTAAATTAACTATGATCTTTTTTAAAAAAAATGAAAATATGATCACACAAATAAAGTTTGAATATATTTGATTTTCTTTGTAAAACATGCATAAATGGTTCAGTATTTCCCAATTTAGTTGAGTGTGTGTGTTACAGATAAAAAACATAATGTCAACTAAAATAGGGTGACTTCATTAAAAGAGGGCCTAAAAAATCATCAAAAGAGCACAACGAACGTTTGGTTTCATAATTCAACGCTAATTTTACTGTTGCTGATAGAATCAGTAAAATAAACAGTTACTCTAACATCATGGATGGGTCAAAGTATTAAGTCACGTCCTTCGAAACTGCGGTTTGATCGTCACACTCACATCTCTTCCACAGTACATTACAAATTACGAAAGGATTAACAATTTTGTTGGTTTTAAGGTTTGATAATTTTATTATCTTTGTTCCTCTAATTTATTATGATATTAGTATATATTATCATGATTAAGTACTTAATTTGAGTTTGAATATAAGAATATTATTCAAAACTTGTAAAAGATATGGAAACTATATTTTTTAAATCTAGATCAAATATTTATGAAACTATATTAAGAGTAGAACAAAAATAACAGTTTAAAACTTTGAAAGTTAAAACAAAATTTAATTAAACTATAAGAATTGAAATAGTAAGAATCCAAGTTTAAATATCGTTATGCAAATTAAAATAAAGGAAATGGCTGCAAAATTGAGAAAATTACTATAGTCCCGAATAAATAATTTAACTACTAATAACTGATTAAGTTATCAATGTCATAAATTTCTGATTTTTTGCATCACATCTTGTCATTTTATACTACTTTTTTTTGCTATTTTTTGCACATATACCGATTATTAATATTATTACTTTTTAGTTCTTATATATTGGCTATGTGGGACTCTAGAGTAATTATCTTGATACATGAAATTTGAAGGAGTAGCCAAAAAGGAACAGAAGAGCAAAACCAAATCTGTTGATGTGCAGACACAAACACAAGACAACAAATGAAAAAGTAAGAGGTTGAAAACAATGGCCCCTATGTATAACAGTGGAATTCAATTCGAGGTGGAAGTGGAGTGCCTCATAAAGAGATCCATCAAAGCCCTTTATGGGGACCACACATGAAGATGAAGCTATAAAATCAGAATTTTGGTCCCAATATATTTATAATAATAATGATTGATAATAAAATATGCTTATTTTGGTTGTTCTGTCACCTCAGCCATGCATGCTCCAAGATCATCTCAGTCTCCGATCAACCAACCAGAATTTGCCCTGGCATACAAAGACAAATCACTATACCCAAATTAAACCAAAGTGACAGATACATACATATATTTATATGCAGAGAGAGACAACTAAGATTACACTAAACTAAGCTACATTCATACACTATATATATATATATATATATATATATATATATATATATAAGAAAAGTGTAGTGTGTAGGGAAAAGGAAAAGGGTAGAAAAAGAGGACAGGTGAACACTTTACACCACATTCCATGCACCAATATACTCTCACATATCAGTATATACGTAGGTTACCACAATCGTAGACTATATTATTCCCCACAATATTTTTTTAATAAAATAGGATTTATTTGATAAAACCATACAAATAAACCATCAATAAGTCTTCAGGTTATGATTCAATTGGAGGCATCATGGTTTAGAAATAAAAACATGTTACAACATATATACGAATATAACTGTACACATTATCACAAAAATATAATATATTTGATATAAATAAAACATATAACTGCAACTTATAAACAATTAGTTCATTAAAAATTTAACTAACTAAATTGGAGTCTAGTCTTGCTTGGAAGAAAAAATGGCTTTACAAGCCAACAGCAGGACCCCGCAATATTTTTTATACTCTTTCTTCCGTTAAATATTTCTATAAAAGGGTTGTTCCATCATCAATTCTCACGTGCCTTATGATTTTGATGATCATGTATAATTATGCAATTACAGTATGCTTTTTTGTCCTTCTACGTACATATCCATGTTTATTGACCAGAGACCTTGTATTTGTATATATGTAAACGAAAGTCAATGGAAGAGAGGAAAGTAAAGTGAACATTTTGATTAGATGTTACATATAAATCTACACACACATGGTAAGAAGTAGAATTAAATAAAATGACATTTTCCTCTGAGTGAGTTGACTAAGAACATAGAACTTAATTCAAGAAACTGAAGAAAAGGTTATACACACACACACCATGGAATTTGGTTATCCAAAATGAGGGGTAGTGAAAAGATGATAGTAGCAATTGAATATACTTTCCCTGTCTTGTTTGACTTGTAGACAAGTAAACATTGTGATTGGTGACAGTGTGCGTGTGTGTGAACTCATTGATTGAAAGCAAAGGAGGGAGGCATTTGTGTAGGACGTGGGAGTAAGAGCGATGAGAGTCCGTGACATAAACTATTGAATATTGATTCAAGGCACACTTGTGCAACTTACCACTATTATTTATACATTTTCTTGTTTATACCCACACAGAACAAAACTTCCTCAACAACTCTGCATTATATATTCATAAAATATATATGATAATGAATTTATTAGAAATTTTCACGAAAGAAATATCATGTTCAAATTAGAAAAATGAATAGATGTCATCAACATATCCTTGCCATGATGGACTGCAACTTGATCATTAATATTTATCTATTATATATCTATTTAAAAGCATAGTTTTTTAGGCCTTGGATATTACTACCTCCGGTCCTAAATATAGGACCTAGATAACTTTTTTTTGGAGAGGTTAAGGTTGCAAAATAGTCTATTAAATCATGAAATATTTGATATATTTTTAGATTATCCATTAGTTTATAAGCAAAATAAACTAGTTTAAGGGAAAAAATTAGGTAAATCAATTTATTATAATTAACTTATTTTGCGTTTTTTTTAGGATTTTTCAAAAAAGTCAATTAGGTCTTATATTTAGGACCGGAGGGAGTACTATATATTTACTTGAACCTCTTATACATAGCTTGATTATGTGTGTGCGCAATTAAATTAGTCTCCCTAATTGGTATTGTAAACATAATAGAAGTAGAAATAATGGAAAAGGAATTGAATAAATGGGGAGGTGAGGTGGAACCCGTGAGGATCAACCGAGTAGAAAATAAATGGTACACGTGGCGGGAGGCAACATGCAACTCTGATTTTGCAATTACACGCGGTGGGATGCACGTATGTATTTGATGGGGATCCCATGAACATCCCTCGTGGGCCCCTACTCCATGCCCTTTATTACATATGGCTTTATATTTATACGACTTATAAAGATAGGAATTTGCTTACCTAATTTAATTGCTGTAATGATTTTAAAAAATTTAGTTCAAATGACATTATATTATTAAACATTTATTGTATTCTCTAATTCACCTTTCACCTCTTGTTTATTCATCTATTAAAGAACTACTCCCTCCGGTCCCTAATGTAAGAGTTAGTCTTAAAAAAAACGCTTCTTAAGAAAACATGTGAATGTTAGTTGGGTGTCTGAAGTTAATGCTTCTTTTCCAAAATTGCCCATATTTATTATGGCACTTTTAAGAGAGAGAAATACATAAACATTAATAAATATGAAAGAGAGTTAGGGGTAAAGTAGGAAAAAATGCATTAAATGAGGAGAAAATATGGGGTGAGCTCTTATATTAGGGACCAAAACCATTCAAATTTTGGGCTCTTACATTAGGGACCGGAGGGAGTACTATATAAATATAGACTGTATTTAGAAAAATGATTAGAAAAACTATACAAATGTCGTGTATTTAAAATTAAGATAAACTCTCAAAATAAATTCTATATTAATCACAGAAGAGAGTAGTGCATATATATTTGGCTTACTATTAACTCTTGATTTATCACTGTATACTAAGCAATAGACAAGGGGTTTGAATTGCATTAATATCAATTTCTCTTATTTCAATTTAAAATGTATGAAGGACACCGAATTAACTGTCGATGTGGTGATGTTTTGGGTTTAGTCCTTCAAGAAATTTTAGAACCAAGGGATTAGTGGAAGCTAACCCTCGGGTATCGTTCTCTTGAGGAGCCTAACACAAAAGAGATCCTAGTAACTAATGCTAAACTTGTAAGGCGTGAGAAAATGTTTTTTACTTGAAATTTTTCAATAAGATAATTAATATGAAAAGTATGTAATCAAATAAATGGTCTTACTCTTGGGAAATGATTTGGAATAACTATCATAGCTCAATCAATGTATTTAGGGAGTCATTAGAGTACTAATTCTCTAAATTACCAAACCTCATGGACCCATGAGTCCAATACCTAGTTGTTGAAACCTCATCCAATTAGGTATTGTTAAGCTCTTTAGTACTAGCGGACCTATTGTTTGCAAGGAACTATTAATCCTACGACCGGGACCCCGAATCGCCACTTAATTAATCCTAAGATTTCAATTCACTATTGGAACCCCACATAATAAAATAAAATAAAAGGATTGAAGTCCAATGTTACTCAAGCAATTGATAGGTTCACTTTGAGTTTCTCTAAGTTTCCTAGAATACCAAACCTCACCGACCGACAAGTCTAACACCTAATCTCATGAACACATTCAATTAGGTGTTATTAAATACCTTAGAGTGTGATTAATGGCTAGTAATGATTTAAGTTCAATTATAATTCAATTCAATCAAACTATCTACCAATACCATGAATAAATAGAAAGATATCAAATGAAACATAAAGAACATATACATGACCATGTATATTGATGAGTTCAAATATCTCATTATTAACCAAAATCACAAATAAAGTCAAATAAACATGATAATCTAAATCTTAAAGTATAAATGATAAACCTAAACCTAGGAAAATCATAAATACAATAGAAAGATAAAGAACAAGACTCCCCTATTAAGCATGAGAGCTCAAGCTATACTCCCCATCATTCCCAAGAGTAAAGAGGTTTAGTTTGAGAGGTGGATGGTGGAAGAGGTATGAGGGTTCTGGGACATTAGGGTTGTAGAAGGCTAGGGTTAAGAGAGGTTATGAAAGGTCATCAGAGGTTATGAAAGGTCATCAGAGGTTATGAGGGGTTATGATAGGTTATGATAGGTTAGGGTTTTTCTAAGGTTTATGAGCATATATATAGTTATCTGCTTCTCCTCCTTTTTAGAATTAAGTTGTTATGCTGCTCCTTTAATTTCCCCTCATTTGAATTCAAAATAACTGTATCATAAGAGCTGTTTCCTTGACTTCTTCCAAGTTTGTTATCTTTATTCCCCCTTTTTCTCCTTGTCCTTCTTTCTACATTCAAATGATATAAAATCAAATAATAATAATAATATCAAAATTCAGTTTCTTCACCCATGCATATCTCAACTAAATTCCCACAATTTTAGCTCATTTTACTTCAAATATATTAATATATATATATATATATATATATATATATATATATATATATATATATATATATATAATTCAGAAATTTGAAGTTAATTAATGGTCAATTTCTCATCTTGTTAAAAACATCAATTTACCATAATAAAATCATATAAATATTAGGGTTTGTCAATGTACCATTTTTACTCACGGATTTTTAAGCATGTAATACATGGCGCTCTCATAATTTCTTTTCTACTTTAAATTTGAGAGGCTGACATTTCTGACCTCAAACTTTAAGCTGGATCAAACATCTTCCAATAAAAAAACTTTCATGGAGTATGTGGTAAATTTATAAAGATTATTGTTCATAATTTCTAACATCTAATAATCCTGTCATCATTTTGTATCTCCCTCCCCAATGCATGCATGGTCAACTAAAAAGTTAGTGAATTAGTCATGAAATTTAGAATTTTTAGCGACAGATAAAAAATATTTCGTTGTTCAATGAGAGGTTTCATGGCTAATTTTGTAGTACGTGTACAACCTATTAAATGACAGATTCCGTAACTAATTCACTAGATTTTTTTTCTGTAGTTGTATATATGAAATGTGAAACCTTTAATTAAGTCAATGTTATTGATATTTGAAGCCCAATAATAGAATATTTATATTTCGTGTTTGCCTTTTCTTTATGTTTATAAGTTAAAATTTATATCATAAATCATTATTACCCCATCCATACTTTAAAATAAATGATTATAGTTAACTACATCAAGTTTTATATCTCTATTATATCAAATTATTCAATCACATATAGCCATATATCCTATTTTTTATGGGGTCATATATAGTTAAATATAATTAATACTTCAACAATATGATGTATGACTAAATATACTCCTCTTATCCTAATTATAAGATCACTTTCACCTTTTTGGAGAAATTAAGGAAGTTAGTTTAATTAGCTATGCTCCGAAAATACCCTTGCATTAAATTGAAAATGCGCACAATACCCTCTCAACCTCTCTATACATAGGGGTATTTCGGGAAAAATAAAATATATATAAGACAAAGTGAATAAGAATCTTATAATTAGAACTAAATTTGAATTGAATCTAAAATGTGATCTTGTATTAAGGATCAAAGGGAGTATACGATATTTGAGAATTTAACAAAATAGATATAAAGAACTTTACATCAAGCGAGTGTTCTCTAGAAGAAATAGTGGATTTTCATTTTAATCAATATTCAAAATATCTCTGATCTCCTCTTAAATTTATTGGTAAATTCATTTTAATTAGATCATGTCAATTCCTGTGAGAAATGAGCAAATAGTAGAATATGGAAAGACATGGAAGAAACAGTTTAGAATATTAGGAAATACCGGCATGTTAATTAATGATAAGGGGTAGTAATTACTTCGAGATATAATATATGTGAATGCAGAAAATTGATTAGAACAATAGTTTGGGACATGGAAATGAGTTTTGTGGATAAAAGTAGGCTTCCCTTTTGGGTAGAAGAAGGAAGACAAACTTGTGGTCTTTACTTTTACTTAATTGCTTAAGAGTTAAGAGAGGTGACTTCCCCTTTTCTTCATTTTTTCTCCTTTTAGAAGGAACTTTGTTCATTAAAATGTCAATTCTTTTTATGCTTTCATGTAAACTCTTTCATACCTTACTCAAAAGACAATATAATCCCTTTGATACTCTTCTCTTTTTACAAACTTCGACATCAAACGTTTCTAGAATCGTTACCCTTCTACTTTGGATATGATTTTTTTTTTTTTGCATCAAAAGCAACTCTTCTACTAATTTGCGGATGCACACTTACGTTCATAACCCAAATCGAACCCTTTTGTTTCTCTCACTTAAATTATATGTTGTTTTTTTAAATAAGCTGCGAAGTAAAATGAGTCAATTCTAACGTATGTCCATATTAATCCGCTCAAGAATGCATTACTGTGAGGAGTCAAATTTCATGAATTTGATATTGTGTACGTTCGATCCATTCTCTTATTGTATGAGGTATTGTTATCTTCAGAGAGGATGAGGAAACCAAATGAATACCATTTATAATTCCATAAACAGAATGGTTTATGTGTTTGGTTTGAATTATGGAAAAGTGACTTATTTTTTAGTTGACTTATATTTAAGTCAGTTTAAAAATTATCAGTTGTGAAAATAAGTGACATATTTTCTAAAATTCAAATTGTGTTGTGTATTTAGATTTGTTGTAATTGGATGTATAAAATGGGTCAAATTTGCGGGGTCCACATTATAAACTACTTATAAGCTGAAAATGATCTACCTTTTCTACTTATGAAGTAAGTTACTTATTTCAAATAAATCAGTTGAAAAATAAGTCTATCAAACATACCAAAACATAATATGCTTAAAATAAACTACTTTGTCAAAATAAGTAGCTTATTTGAGCAAAATAAGTCTAACCAAATACACACAAATAAGACTTTATTCTATCCCTTCCTTGTTGATTGTTTCTAGAATATTAAATTATTAAAAAGACATTCAAAGACATTAATTTCCAAGCATTAATTCTCTATCTATCTATAGTTCTATACACACACTGACACACCTTTGTTTGGATTAAAATATATTACAATCCATAATCTGAATGGTTTAATGAGACATTAATTATTATCTCATTCCTTCCTTAATTATTTGAATATTTCTAAATTTTTTCATAATGAAAATTTTAAACCAGTAATTTATAAGCATTAATTCCATGTCTAAAGAATGCACCTTTGACCTTCCTTATTGAATTGTTTGGATTAAAATACGATCCAACATTTGACTATTTGAGAGACACTATTATCTAGTAATTCCTTTCCTTATTTGATTATTTATAAATATTTAATAATAAGTACACACTTTCCCTTCTTATCAAAAATAAAAAAGAACATGTACCTTCCTTAATGAATTGTTTGGGTTAAACTATACTTGTACAACACTACGTGTCTATTTGGATACATTTCCAAAAGTTATTCTGGCTCCCAAACTTAGACATCCAAACAGTCAACTTTTTTGGATAAGTTATTTTGAGAAGAAACTAGGTTTGATGTTTCAGAAGCTATTTTGAGAAAAACTACATTTTTCTACTTTTCCCGCTGAAAGCTTCGATCTCTCATTTAGGAAAAACACTTATTTGAAAATAAAAGAAACATGAAAAACTATTCATCCTAACTATTTTTCAGAAAAGTTATATTCTACTCAAAAGTTATTCTTAAAAGCTATTCTCAAAAAACTTAATTCAAACACTCTCATTTCATCAAAAACTATTTTTCTAGAAAAACTATTATACTTAAAAGCTATTCTCAAAAAGTTATTTTCCCAAAAGTTATTCTCCAGAAGCTGAATCCAAACAAGCCCTACATTGCATACCTAGGTGCATTATAGACATTAGACAAGTACAATGCACACTAACACGAACAAACATTAAATACTGAAATTGAGAACATATGTGATCATAATTCATATGCATAAGTATTTTTTTTGGGGGGGGGGGAGTTAAATTAATTTGTGGCAATATTTGGTGGTCAAAAGAATTGAATGAAAAAGAGTTTGAAAAGGAAATTTATTTATATTTGTTTGGCTGTGACCTGTGAGAGAAATAGTAAGAGGCGAGTGGGAAAAGGGTCGCATATGGATTTGGAGCTGTTTGGGATAGAAGAAAGCCGAAAAACAAAAAGCAAAACTGAGCAAATAACAAACAAAAAAAAAGTAGAAACGGAAAGCAAAAGAGATAAGAGAGCAAAAAGAAATTAAAAATGAAAAAAAAGTGATATATGAGGAAAGGGAGATGTGTGTGTGTGAGATGCAAGGCGTGAGTTTTTTTTTTTTTTTTTTACTTTTTGTCTCGACAGGAATCTTTGAAAAACGAAAGAATCCCATGAAACTCATAAAAGGAAAAATCAAAATAAGATGAGAAAGAGGAAGCTTTAATTATTTATGCGCAAGAGAAATTTTGTTTGAGCAAATATCAAAAGAGAAAATTTATTTTCCAACATTTAAGGAAGGAGGGGATGCCCTTGTAAGCCTTGATAAATTATATTTTCATAATCATGAATATTTATTTATTCGTATTTTTTTAACTGATCTTTTATCCGTATTTGAATTACACTAACGAACTATATATGTGTTTGGATGAAGAAAAAAATTACAGAAAATAAAATAAGAGGTACTACTGGAAAAGTAAAAACTGCTTAATAATTTTTTGGGAGCTTTTCCTTCTAGTATTCTTTTTCTACCATTTTTTTAAAATGGAAACATAGGATAAATGTAGGGTACTTGATTCTTATAGCAAAGTTGCAAACATCCAATTATCGCGTTATGACGTACCGACCATAATTTTTTTTTTCCAGTAAACTCAACCATGTTGACATATGCTAACATGCAAGAGTTAGTAATTTAAATAGTTACGTAGTTAGATATATTCACTATTGTTGTACTCTTTTGGTCCCAGAATGTAAGTAGAAGTTTTTTTGAATTATTTTATCCCAAAATGTAAGGTAATATTTGAGTTTGGCAATATAATAAGTGTGATTATTTTCAATATTATCCCTGCTGAATGCATCACTTCAAAAGTTATATTACCTTTATTTTTGGAGAGAAAAGAGAGCAATGACACACTAATAAAAACACGTCATTTTTTTAACTAATTCTAACAACTTTTTAGGACCCTTTATTCGGTTCACCTTACATTATGGGACATAGGGAATATTTCGATAATAAAAAGTTTAATTTATATAGAATTACCAAATGGAACCTCAAAATTTTGAAGCCGCGACTTTAATATTTATATATCGTTTTAGTTGTAATAGTATTCGCAAATGATGTTGTCGCCCCACTAAGATAGCATCCAAGTTTGCCCGCTCATCATGTGATTTTCACGAAAGAGAATCAATTTGCATGCATGTGTTTGTTAATTAGTACTATATATTATTGATTATTTGATAATACAATTCGAATACACACACACACCACCACCATATCAAGCAGCTGGCACAAACACTTCTTCGTCTAATAAGTCTACTTAGGAATTAGTGTGTGAATATAATCATTACAACGTTCATATATTGATTAATAATTGGCGAATCTAATGTGAGATTTTTCTCAACTAAATTAATCTTCAAAATGTGGAAGATTGATATATATTTTCTTAAGAAATATTCTCGCTATTTTATTTACATAACAGAGAGAGAATATTTGATTCATTTGATGCCACTTACAAGCCATGATTTATTATATAATTGACTTTATTCTCATATATAATATATTATAAACTAAAAAAGAAAATTGTTAAATTTCAATGCATAGTTTATGATGTGTAGGCTTTTTTGTGTTCAATTCAATATACTTTAGATGAGATCAAAGGAGTAGAGAGTACTGCGTGATTAAAATTAATGATGATTTATTGTATATACATCAGTGTTTTTAACAAACCAATAACCTTTTATATAAAATCTACATCATATAACTAATACCTTTGTTCTTACAAAGTGTCAACTTAGTATATATGTGTCAACAAAATGACCGATACTCTAAGCTTGGTTCCTACTACAGACCCGTCTGTTTGGTTGTCAGAAAATATTCTGATGAAACGGAAGAGTAGTGAAAATAGAGTATGAAAAGGAATGGAATGAAAAATTAGAAATCATGTGTTTGGTACGCACGGGAGAGTAAAAAGAATGTAATGGAAAACTTAATGTTTGGTTGGTTGAAAATAATGTCATGGAAACTCATAACTATGTGCAAGTGAAAATATTTCCCTATTTATTATTAATATCAAATTTGATTTTATGATGTTTAAGATCGAATTTGACTATGCATACGGATCCATCTTCAGGCACACATAAACACCTAAAAGCTCAACAATCAGGTCCATCTTCACGCACATACAAATCCATGGAAAACGGGGAAATTCAAGCAATTACTAAACACACGCAACTGAGGGAAAACTCAAGCTCGTCATTTTCCCTTTCGTGAGCTTCTCTTGAAATAGCATTCACAGCTAAACTTGTTTCAAGATCACATAACATAATATCAACTTCCCAACCTTGCTTCACGTAAATGTTATATACATGTTAGTCTAATAATATTGATGATCATTCTTAACAATGACTTTACAAAGGCCCGGCATTCAAACCAATATAAAAACTCAATGAATCCAAATTTCAGTTGCAAAACACTATCAATTAGTCACTTAAAAATGTCAGTCCAAAAAAAAAATCACTTTAAACATAAAAACCCTTGCTAAAGACCCCATCACAATCTTAAGCAAAAAAAAAAAAAAAGACCCCATCACAATGTCATACCCCATTAATCTAGGTTAAATTTATACTCTCTTCACTCTGTTGATTCAAAATATATATAAGAACTCATCTTTATATTCTTTCATCATTTAATGTATTATTTCTTACTTTACCTCTAAGCATGATATTCATTAGTGCTTACACTTTTCTCTCCTTAAAAGCATCATAATAAATATGTAAAAATTGAAAATAAAAATTTAATTTCAGACATTCAACCAACTTTTACATGTTTCCTTAATAAGTACTTCTTGCGTTCCTAAATATAAGATCACTTTCAAATTTTAATTTGTTCATAAATATAAGACACTTTATATATTATCCCAACTTTTTCGCAAATAAACTCTAATAATGTTTATCTATAATAAATAAGCAAGAAAGTGATAGTGAGAATAAATGTATATGATTATGGTATATTAGTGATATCATATTCTAATAACTAACTTAACTAGCATCATCAATCTAATTAAATTAGGAAAGTAATCTTATATTTATGAACGGATGGAATAATAAATCATTCAATTGTTTTTTTTTTGTGTTTTTCTTATTTGCGAGGAATTGGTGGAAAATGTTTGAGGTAGTTTGGTCATGTTTAAAGAAGCTAAGGATAATAAATGCACCAGCGAGGAGGGTTGTTGAAACAACTTGAAGTCCAATTAAAAGAGGGTGAGGGAGACCAAGACAAACACTCAAGAAACTTATAGAAAGAAATCTATTGGTAAATAATAATATACCAAAAGAGTTGGTGAATAATAGAGCACAATAGCACCGTATGATCCATGTAGCCGACCCCACCTAGTGGAAGACTTTGTTGTTGTTGTTATCCCTCTGGTCCTTATTATAAGTCACCAACCACCTCCAATTTTTGGTCCTTAATATAAGTCACCAACTGTCGCATTAAATGTTTTTTTCCCCACTTTACCCCTGTTATTAATAAAGATTCAAAATTGAAAATGTGAAACATATCATTTAATGAAGGGTGAAGTTGGAAAAAATAGTAAATTTAACATGGATTTTAAGACCCAAGTACTATTCCTTGGTATATGAGAAATTGATAGTTAATGACTTATAATAAGTATGACTTATAATAAGTATTGGATGAAGTATTTTCTTATTTGCGAGGAAGATAAAATTAAAAGAGAAGACTCTAGTGGATGGGTCAGCGTGATATGTATATTCACATATCTCCCATTCACAATCACTATTCACTAGTAAATAGGGACAAGACAAAAGGAGGAAAATGTCATTCCAAAGTTAAGTTCCCAATAAACCAACACACACCTCACTTCTCAGACTTAAAAGCAAAACCCAAAAAAAAAAAACAAAACACAAAACAAAACAAAACATAAAAAGAAAAGAAAAAGAAAAAAAGTCACACACACACATAGAGAGAGAGAGAAACTCAAACAGAGAATTTAATGTACCACCTTATACCTTGTTTGGCTCTCCCCCATCTCCCCCCTCCCTCCCTATATATCTCTCCCATCTCTCCCTCCCCCTCTCCCCCTCTCTCCCTCTCCCAAACAAACATCCTCCCTCACTCCCTCTCTCCCTCTCTCTGTGTTACTAATGTTACAACTTAGTTTCTCTGTCTGAGAAAGACAAGAGTACATACATACACAACAACACACTCTCATCTCTCTCTCTCTCTCTCTCTCTCATTGTATCATCGTATCATATCATGTTATGAATCCCACCGCTGATAACATCTCTCTTCAGCCACACAGGCCTTCCACTTCATGTGATCGCCACCCTCAGGAGGCCTTCACCGGCTTCTGCCCTCAATGTCTCTGCGAGCGCCTCGCCGTACTGGACCCCACCACCACCACCTCCTCCGCCACCAAGAAACCACCCTCCTCCGCCGCCGCCGCCGCCGCCATCAAGGCCATTTTCCGGCCGTCACCAAAGCCACCACTACAACACCACCAAAAACAGCAACAACAACAACAAACTTCTTCTTCTTCTTCTTCTTCTTTGTTGTTTCCTGAGCTGAGGAGAACAAAGTCTTTCTCTTTCTCTAAGAATTACTCCTCTGAGACTTCCTTTGAACCCCAGAGAAGGTCTTGTGATGTGAGAGCTAGGAGCACTCTCTGGACTCTCTTCAACCAAGATGAACAAACCCATGACACCAAAATTACATCTTTACCCTCCTCCAGTTCTTACCATGGTCCTCCCTTTGTCTCCAAGGTGGATGAAGAGGATGAGGACACCATCATTCAAAATGATGATGATGATGATGGTGATGTCATTGATGATGTCAGCGTTCATGGTGGTGATGAGATTAGGGAGGAGGAAGTGGTGGCAGCCAATGTGGGTGAGATTGTGGAGGAAGGAGGGATTTTTGAGGAGGTTGAGGAGGTGAAGACTATGAAGGATCATATAGATCTTGATGGGCAGACAAAGAAGAGGGATTTGAAGGAGATTGCAGGGAGTTTTTGGTCAGCAGCTTCAGTGTTCAGCAAGAAGTTACAGAAGTGGAGGCAGAATCAGAAGATGAAGAAGAGGAGATGTAGAAATGATGGTGGTGGGTCTGCTAGGCTGCCTGTGGAGAAGCCAATTGGGAGGCAATTTAGGGATACACAGTCCGAGATTGCTGACTATGGCTTTGGCAGGAGATCATGTGACACTGATCCTAGGTTTTCACTTGATGCTGGAAGGATGTCACTTGATGCTGGGAGGATGTCATTTGAGGATGCCAGGTATTCTTTGGAGGAGCCAAGGGCTTCATGGGATGGTTACTTGATAGGTAGGACATTTCCTAGGATGCCTACAATGTTGTCTGTGGTGGAGGATGATCCTCCTCCTGTTGTTATGAGGACTGATGCTCATATTTTGAGTGAGGAATCTTTGAGTGGGAATGGTGAGAGTGATGTTGCTGCTCCTGGGGGGTTTCCTCAGGCTAAGGAGTACTATTCGGATTGTAGGAGGAGGAAGAGTCTTGATAAGTCGAATTCGGTTAGGAAAAATGTTGTTGAAATGGAGGAATTGAAGCCGGTTTCGAATGCTAAGGTCACTCCTGCTGCTGCTGATTACTTGCATGGAGGGCAGAAGGTGGTTTTAGGTGATAGGGAGTTGAGAGATTCGGGCTCGAATTCGTTGAGGGATGATGGCTCTGAGAGTTTTGACATGAGTTTTAGGGACAATTCGTCGGTTATTGGTGGTGGTGGTGACCGGAAAGGGGCTAAGAAGTCGGGCAGGTGGAGTAAGGCTTGGAGTATTTGGAGTTTCTTTAGGGGGGGGAATAAGGATGAGGATGAGGATAGGTATAGTAGAGCTAATGGTGTAGAGCGTTCTTATTCGGAGTCTTGGCCGGATTTGAGGGGGAATCGCAATGTAGATGGTAGGGGTAGTTTCAATGCGAGGGTGTTTCGGAGTAATAGTAGTGTGAGCTGGAGAAATGCTCAAGGCATTGGTGGATCAATTGGAAGTTCTATGAGGAAGAATGGTGTTGTTCATGGTAATAATGGAAAGAAGGGTAAAGATGAGTTTGTATTGGAAAGGAATAGGAGTGCTAGGTATTCTCCTAACCATTTCGACAATGGTCTCTTGAGGTTCTACTTGACACCGCTGAGAGGCAGCCGGAGGAACGGATTCGTGAAAAGCAAGTCGAATCAGGCGCATTCCATTGCAAGGAGTGTACTTCGGTTGTACTGAAATTGAAGGTCCATAAGGTGTTCTTTTGGTTTGATTTGTTAGTTTAATTTTTGCTACATTTGTTGTGTAAACAACATATGCTGTGTATTGGTTAATTGGTTGGATAATGCATCATCATCCTGCATTTTTCTTTCACAGTGAGTAGTAGCAACTAGCAAGGCATGCATCTTCAGTTAATTAACTCTTAAATAACAATAATTTCAAATGATTCTTTCTTTGCCCATTTTTCCATATTAGCTCCTCTTGTTCCCAGAAAAGGCATGCGACATTGCTAAGATATTGATAATTTCAACATGACAACGATTTGGTTTCTTTTTCTGTCTCTATACTGCAAAAGGTTAGCTGGTTGGTGGTGTCACTGGTGTGTAAGGTGGGCTTATAATTGTGAAGGATATTTTTGTTGTTGTTGAATTTTTTTTTTTAATTTCTTTTTTGTTTTTTTGCATGTTATACATTCCTGCAAAAGTGGTAACAAGGTGGGCTCAGGCCACCTTGTTTTGCTTCTCAGTCATAGATTGTTATTGAGTATAATACTGTACCTCTGGCTAAGTCCCTTTTCCTTTTCCACCCCATTAATCATACTTTATTACATGTGACTTACCCCAGACCATGGTCCCAACAAAATCACTTTAACTTTGCCATATCAGCATATCTATGTACATCCCAGGCTGGATTGAATTGAAAGAATGTGCATATACCTTTGAATATATATGTCCACTATATAAAATAATTGTTAAGACATTTCAACAGTAATACTGCACCAAAATATGTTTCTTTGTGATACTATGACTTGATTTTTTTTAAGGTTCTGTTGTTATTGTTGTTGTGTACAGTGTGATCTAAATTTTGAAGTGTTTTTTGTGGTTCTAGTGATGTAGGATGTGGGGGAGGATGGAGCTGAAGGATACAGGAAAAGGTGGGAGGACATAGGATAGGTGGATACAGAGGGTAAGGAGATGAAGACAAAGTGGTAGAGGATACAGGGAAATAATAAGAGTGCAGAAGGTTGGCCCTCCATGTTTGTAAAAGAACAACAATTTTTGCAGATTTGCGTAGGAGCTTCTGATGGATTAACTTCAAACTGGGGAATATCACTGCAACTGGCATGTTAAGTTAACACCATGTCATGTGTTTACTTGATATGTTTTTTTTTTCTCCTTCCTTGGTGTAAAAATTTATTTGGGTATAGAAATCTTCGCTGGTGCTTAATGCTTATCCCTTTAGTTTCTGTCATAATATTTTGCCATCTCTTCCGTCCTTAATTATCTCCTTGGTCATGGTAGTTTCTTGTTTCATAATGGCTCCTAAACAACATTGAGTAGATCACTATCATGGCCTAAGTTATGAACTATGTCACTAACCATACTCGTAGGCGGAAGGGTCGGTTTGACTCAATGGTAAGCTCGTTTGCCATCGGATCTGAGGTCGTGGGTTCGAATCAGTCACTTTGCAAAAAGCAAAGGTTAGGTTGCCTAGTATATTTTCTTCCTCAACACCTTCACCTTGTGGGGACTAGAACTGGTTGACCCTTATAATTAAATTATCCATGACTGGTCTTGATATGGTAATAGAGATTTTGTGAGAAGGTATTAATACAACAATAAAAGATTTAACCCACTAACCTGGCGGGTTGGCGTGAGTGGTAAGTATTCTCGTCCCTTAAACAAGTGGTTGGAGGTTCGATCCCTAACTCTTGCGAATGGAGCAAATTCACAGGTCAGCTGTCTACCCCTTATATGGGACTTTAGAACAGCGAGGGATTAGTCTCACTTGACACGCAGGTGGGATACCCTGGGTAACCAAAAGAAAAAAAATCCAACCCACTGGTATGTGTTCCCATGACATCATTATGTTCTCCATCAACACCTAAATCTAATCTTTGGATAAATTGATTAGCCGAAAGATTTTTCCCAAAATAAATCTCCTTAGTGATTTTCAATAGTTGTTGGATTGAATTTAAGGAGCCCATCGTGGCTTTCTCTGGTGATCAGAGAATGTTTGTGTCAATGTGGCTTCAAGCTTACATTGGAGAACAAGTATTCTAAGGAATGACTAAGAAAGAATGGCCATGTTCACGTGTTTCATAGTATTTCAGGAACTGACGTAGGATGTTATTCTGAGGAGCACGCATTTTCTGTCAACAATAAAACTGTTCTTTGGGAATGCCAAAGTAGGAAAGATTTAGGTCGGTCGGTCTCCAATTAAAAACAAGGTCATTAAAAGTTCTTGTCGGTCTTCACTAAGGAATAGAGTCTTGTAACTGTGTAAGGATAGTGTGTTGGGGTATTAAAAGTTAAAACTATAAAATTTTCTACCGTGAATAATAAAAAATAAAGCAGTCTAGTTCACGGTTACATTGATAAGGAAATAAAAAAGTTTGTTAATGGAATGGAAACTGAAGTATTGGACTTATAGTGTTGCAAGAGAATGAGATAGACGTTATACAGGTTTTACTCTCTTGGGTTTAGGATTTCTCTTTGCCCAACATGAACTGACCTCCCTTTGCTCAGTTTCAGGTCAAACAAACTCAATAAAATGAAAATGAGGATTTTGGACAGTTCTTATTATAATATTTGTGTGAAACCTTTAAGGTTTTCAGTTTTAAGTCCTTATTTAGATATTATAATAATACCCTCCTCAAGACCAGGGGATACATTAATTCAAAACAGTTCTTTTACTCAATCTTGTGGATGTAGTCTGGTAAGGCTTTGCTAGTATATTTCATTCCTCAACGCTTTCACCAAGTGGAGACTCAAACTGAGTTAACCCTTTTTTAATCTCACGGATGCATGCATAAACTTTAAAAATGCCATTTTTTGTGTTGGACTTTTTCACTCTATAATGGTATACATATATTACCAAAAAAGTTGTTTTTAAAATAACCTCTAGGATAGCAGCTAAATCTAATTATAATCATGAATTCAACTAGAAAGATCATTATGTCTGAATCCAATTGCTAAGTGATATGGGATTTGTCTATATTGGAAACAATATTTAAGGATGAATTATCATTAAGTTAGCCACGGAAGTCAAAAAGCTAAGATAAAAATAATGATTTAAAAAATCCCAACATTTAACTCAATGGTGAAGATAACATAAAGAAATCAAAACGATAGAATAAAACAGAGAGAGGTTGATATCCCAATGGCATGCGATGGTATTAACTTTATTAGGCTTCATTTTTGGTAAGTGGAGAAGAAGTAATTTGTTCATCCTATTCAAATAATGCAGAATGAGGAAGGGAAAATGAATAAAAAAACATGGAAAGGAAAGAGAGATTTCAAAGAGAAACAAGTGTAAGATAATGCACTTTCATTTGAAAATTGAAAATAAAAAATTTCTTTAACAATTGTAGTTTTCTAGAACAAGATAATTGAAAATACTCACATTTATCTTTAAATGGTGTGGATATCTTTCTCTTTCTTTTATGATTCCCATCAATCTATTAATTCCAATCTCTATTCCACAATTCCATGTCTGATTTTGAATTAGAACTTTTTATCTAAATATCAATTTTTTAATAGAAGAATGAGGATTTGATGGTATATTTGTTGTCACAAAAAACAGAGAAAATTGTAATATGAAAAGCTCTCAAGTCAATATATCATATTTTTATTCTGGCCCGCAAAATCATAAACGTATTTTCCATTAGTTAAACTACCCTTGTACTCATCTTTGATTTATTTTTTATACAAAAATATTGGAATCTAGTTCAAAACTTTAAGACTGGAAGTTTTTTTTTAAAAAAAAAAACTAAAATACTGGATTGTGACAAATCCAATTCAATGAGCTTTGCACCTCCAAAATATAGTTCACGCATATGATCACTATTCTTACATGCTTGAATCCTCATTTGTAGAATCAAAAGTTTCTTAATTTGGGACAATGAACAGTTAATACAATTGGTTTTAGTGAAAATTTCCAATTTGCTTTATCAAAGAAACTCCTCTTAATACATGCTTGCTAATAATACTGATACTACTATTCTCCTTTTATGTATCTTTTCTTTAGTTTCCCCTCTTTATATGTTCAAGTTAATAGTATCTATTAAGCCCAATATGATATAAAGAAGATTGCTAAGCAAAATCTGATCTCTGTCACAACATTGGAAGAAATCAACCATAAGTAATAGGATGTGAGATTTTTCTTTCTTCCTATTTACAATGACCAACAACAAACAAACATGAACTTCACTTAGTTTCTTCATCACTATCATCATCTTGGTTGGTCTTCTCTTGAGAAGTTGTACTGGTTTCTTGTGATGATAACTTCTGTTCATAAATGAACTGAGAACCTAAAGCCACAAGAATGGCTGCAAGAGCTGCAACTTTTCTCCAATCAGTAGGTGAAGAAGACGTAAGTGAATCAACAATACCAAAAGAAATTAGGCCAATGAAGAACAGGTAAATGTTCTTTCTGGTTTTGCTTCCAGCTTTTTCTTTGGTCACATCTTTGATCTTTTCTGCTTCCTCTTTGGCTTTTTCTTTATCAACAACAGGTGCTTTTTGCCTTAGATTCTTAAAGAAAAGTCCTTCGTTTCTGTCATCCTCCATTTGAACTTCAAAATCAACTACCTTGTTTTCATTCTCTTCTATCTCTTTTCTGTTCAGTTCTGCAAATTCCTCAAACTCTAGCATTTGGCTCTCTATGTTTGCTGTTATCTGTACATAATTCAGCAAACCATATTTTTTTTTCCTTACTCACTATTTTAGTGTTAACCAATGTATCAAATTAAAAGTTAAAGCCAATCAGGCATATTTTCAAGAATATTATATACAGAAGAATTTAGGAAAGAAGTTAAAACTCTTGTTGTATATTGCCTTCTGGCTTATCTATTATAATTCTTTTTATGTTATTAACACGAGGATTTTTATAAAATTTAAGAAATGATCTCACCCATTCCCAACTCATCAGCTCACTCAGAAGAAATATGGTAGGAAAGAAAATGTCCCTTTTTAACCCGATAAAAAATATTTTTGTCCCTTTTTAACCTGATAAAAAATATTTCTTTAATAAGTTGCAGAAACATTGATATTGAACCCCTCCTGGTTATAGTTAAATAAAACCTTTTGGCACAAAAATTGCTATAAAAAATTTGCTCTTCATTGAATGGTTCCTACTTACAAACTTTATTATGCACTATCAGCAATCACACAACTGAAGAAACATTGATCTAGTGTAATATCACGTTTTTTTGTTAAACACCTACCGCCCGTTAATCAGGCACCTATTGACAACCGATTAATCCAGAGTCAAGGGGTATGAGTGTTGCCCACGTAGAAAAGATTGTCCCGTCTCCCAATGAGAGCGCTTCCCGGGATTCGAACACGTGTTCTCATCCTTACAGGGGTTATAGCCCACTTACCAGCTCAACTAACTACCTATTGGTTGTAATATCTGGTTCTTAAGTAGCTGCTTTTAGACAAATATTTTTGCAATGAGCCCAATAATTTTTCACGTGAGTTTCTCAAATAAATCTTTACACATAAATTTTATAATTAACTAAAAGTGTTCTATGTGCCCAGTATTAATATGAGATATCACTTTAATTCATACTATAATCATTAACACATATCAATATAAAACAAAGTTTGTAAAAAAATGAACTAGCTAATACTGTTAGTACTCACTCGGCTACTAATTACTCTGTCTGGCCCTAATTATAAGACTATTATGATTTTTTAGAGAAACTTATGATGCAAAATTAATCAATTTACATTGCTATAATATCTTATTTTCCTCAAATCTAATTTATACTAATTATTAAGTAACTTAAAATCTAATTACCTGCAGAAACTGTTATAAATATAGTGGTCTAATTTTCTTCCTTAACATCCATAAAAATAGTCAAAATGATCTTATATTTAGAACTTTAGAGTATAAGATTACTTTATTTTTAGAAAAATTAATAATATAAAATTAATCACTTTATTTTTTCCCTTAAAAACTAATTTGGCTTGCGTCTTATAATATAATTACAAGCAGCAGTATAAGAATAATCAAATATCCATAAAAATGAATTGGGAGAAAAGAAGAGAAGCAAACCCTTTCACTAGCTTCATCCAAGCCTTTGAGAGCATCTTCTCCAAGTTTATCAATTTCAGCAAATGCTTCCTCTCCAAACTTGGTCAAATATTCAGATGTCTCATCCAAGTAACCTGTCAGCCTCACCTTCTGAGCTTGGAGCTGTGCTATTCTAGCCAGAAGCTCTTGGCTCCGAGCATCTCCTTCAGGAGGAGGTGGTTGTTGATCTGACTCATTGGACTTGCAAAAGCATGCAATGGAATTTCTGGTGATGCCAAACCTTGAGAAGAAGAGAGAACTATTGTCCTTGATTGGAGTGAAGGAATGATATTGGTTAATGGTCATCATGGTGTCATACCAAGAGGAACCAAGTTTTTTGGGTTGTGGGTTAATGTAATGTGTAATATGAACCTCTCCTTCTCTCTACATTATCTATTTCAGTTTGTACTTACTTTGCAGATAGGGGCAGTCATAGGATAGGAGGATATTCATGCTTAATATTTAATAATTATTCTTTACACGAGATATATTTTGTTAAATTTTTTTAAAAAATCCTCTCCAATAGGTTTTTATAACTTTATTTGCCTGCCAGACTCGGATAAAATAATTTAACTTATAAGTGAACGTATAATCTTTATTTCAGTGTCTAATCTTGATACTATTGTTAAGTAAGGAAACAACTAATTATCCTCAAATAACATCTGAACTAGTTTTGCTTATTTTTTTAAAAGGGTTATGTTCGCTATCACAACTCCCAGAATATTATTATGACTGGTGCACCTAAAAACACTTTGTTAATGAATTTGAATATTTACCTATAAATAAATAAATAATAGTGGAATATCCAATGTTCAGTGTTTTTTGTTTTTTCATTAATAAAAATGCTTAACACCATATTTGTTCCTTCAAGTCTATACCTTCAATTAATCAATCAAATTCAAATTTTATCTAGCCTAAAACATTGGTATCTAAAAATCTAGAATTACTTGAACCAGCATTTCGCCCTCACAAAATCAAAATCTTAAACTTGATAAGGCAAAGTATAAAGAAGAAAAAGACTACATTAACCTTAAAACAAATGGACAGGGAAGAATTCGAAGGCTCATTATATAAGAAGTTGAGGGCATTACTCATTCCTCATTATAGCCTACGTAATTTGGAAGGAAAAACTGTAATGATCCAAGTTTTAGAGATGATATCTTATGAGATATAACGGCCCAAATATTTGAGTTCTTTTCAATCATATTATATGATTGGGTCTAGTGGGCCACATATTGGTATTTCCGTAATTTGGTCCATCTTATTTTGGTCCAAATTATTTAAAAATGTACCAGATCCACAAGACAAATAAAGACTTGTTGGATTGGTGTAAGTGATTTGAGTAATATTGTTGTGGCCCTGATATTAAAGAATTAGCCCATAACAATTTGAGAGTTATAGAGCATGAGTCCCACAACAATGACACGAGTGGCTTCATTGCATACATGGATTAGAGAGTAATGGGATATTACAAGCTCCATTAGGCTTTGCATGTGTCATATATTTTTATTGTTGCATCTTTTGTAGCATTAATTCTGTTTTAATTAAGGCAACTCAGCCCTCAATAGAGTTGACACCTACAATATATATTCTCATATTGATATACAAGTTCAATCTTATTCATGTCGCTAGAAGTTGACTGCAACATACTTTTATCCATCAATTTGTTGGAAATCAGTTCGTTTAGTTGCAATTGGAGTCTCAACCATCATTAAATTCTTCTCCTTTAACTTTCATATTAATTGGAGTTAATCTTGTAATTTACTTTTCATTTTTCATTTGATATATTAGTTGACCATGTTATCGAACTATCTGCATCCCTTACCAATGATTTTATTTGTGACTTTCGAGGATTATCCCCTAATGGTAGATAATTATCAATAGCATTACTCAAAGACATAGAACATAATTTCTCACTCTTCACGCAAAGGTTGGTTTAAACTAAGACCAAAGCAATGCTTAATAACATTAAAACTCCTCGAATAAAATATAAACAGATGGAAATGCAAAATAAACCATAACCCAACTAACAATAATAAAAATAAAACCACCAAAGTCTAACAAGCTATTCAAATTAAAGTTTCCTAGTTATGCAAGGAATGAATAAAACTAGAGTCTCAACTCTCAAGAAGATCCAACAGTCTTCTTGTATGTATACCTCTTAGCAACCCACACAAAGACAACGAAATCAAGAAGGCTAAGAATGGCCAAGAGCCAGTAGAAATAGTCAAGATGACCCCTATTAAGATTATCTGGAATCCAACCAAGTTTGCCATTCCTAGTGGTCACACTAGTGACAATAGTAACAAGCAAAGTGCTCAAATAATTCCCCAATGCATTAGTAGTGAGTGCCAGAGCTGAGCACAAGCTTCTCATTGCATCAGGTGCTTCACCATAGAAAAACTCAATCTGACCAATATTAACAAACACTTCAGCACAACCAACCAGAAAATATTGAGGCACTTGCCAGAAAATCGACATCGGGATGTACTCGAGGTCATAGTAGTTGTTCCTGCGAACCATATCGAGACGAACTACTTCTAAAATCCCTGCAACAATCATGGAGAAAATGGAGATGACAAGTCCTATGCCCATTCTTTGGAGCTGTGTGAAACCTCTTTCATGGCCAGTGAACTTCCTTGCATAAGGGACAATCATGAGGTCATATACTGGAGCCCAGAATATGACACTGAGTGTGTCAAATAGAGAGAGTGAGGCTGATGGGATTTTGAAATTAGGACCAATATGCTGGTCCATTGTGTTTCCTTGTAAAACAAACATGGTGCTCATCTGACTGTATACAGTTGAAAAGATTATCAGTAATGCCCAAACTGGCAACAAGCGAATTATTGATTTCAGTTCTTGCACTTGTGTGACTGTGCAGAGTCTCCACGGACTAGGTGATCCTATCTTGGTATCAGATTCAGTTTCTACTGCTGCCTTGTCCAAACACCTAGAAATTAAAATTTTATATTAGAATCACATACTAAATTAGAAATTAATAATATATCAAGAACAAACATGAAAGTGGATCGGTCCTTAAATTGTTATGCACAGCACTTGGTGCATTGACAAAGTAGTCCACTTGCATATCAAGTAAAACAATAGTTCTTAGGCATATGCAATGAGTTGGTCGTTTTTGGCCCTTTGGAGACTTAATTGTGAATTCACTCATTTTTGGTGCTACATCTAAATATCCTTGGTGAAGATCTAACTATTAGTCATTTCTGCATGGACTACGATAATTGTCTCATCCAATTAATTATTGACATATACTTTTTTGTCCTTTATTATGAGATTTGACAAATTTTTGCGTTGGCTGTCAAGGCCTACCTAACACAGCCCTCCTTTTTACCCGGGCTTGGGACCAGCTATGACATAGGATAAATATGAGGTTCCTTATAGGCAGAGTCTTTTTGTCCTTTATCATAGAGAAATAATCACACAATAATGTGCCTATAATATACTGATTTTTTTCTTGTTCTTAAGTATGCATATCACAGTTAACTAAGAATGGTATTAAGAGATTTTAAAAATTGCACTGAGACTTGTAAAGATAACACGGCTAAAGAAACTCACTTGAGGTTGTTTGTGTATTCAAGCTTACGGCTTCCTTTGATGTTGGACTCTACATCTTGAGTCTCATAAAGAAGGGACTTATCAGCTGGCACTTTCACACTGCATTTTCTGAAGGCTGCAACAAGAACTTGACAAATCCTTGTAAGGGGACTCCCTCCTGGCATCTGAAGTCTGTACAGCTTACTGCCCCAGAAGAAAAATATAATAGCAATGACCATTGTAACTGCTGGGATACCAAAACCCCAATCCCACCCAACATTCATCTGAATCCAAACCAGCAAAGAGGAAGCGATAAGCGCGCCGATGTTGATTGAAAAGTAAAACCAATTGAAGAAAGAACTCTTTTTTTTCTTCTCCTCTTCATCATTGTCATCAAACTGATCTGCCCCAAAAGATGACACACATGGCTTGATGCCACCAGTCCCAAGAGCAATCAAGTAGAGTGCTATAAAGCAACCTGCTGTTTGCCCCTTAGATGGATGGCAACCATTGGCATTACATGAAGGCTTTAGCCCAGGAACAACTGCTGACAATGTCAAGAGTATCATTCCCTGCAAGACAAATGTGTAACCTCCATTAACAGAACTTACCCACCTTCAATCAAATGCAATAGTACAATTTTAAATGGCATGCAGGTTGAGTGAGATTAAATAACTTGTATTGGCACATAATTTTTGCAATGAAATTGAGCACATGTTGTTCGATAGAGTTGAAACTCTCATATACATACAACAGCAACAAAGTCTTATTCCCACTAGGTGGGGCTGGTCTAATGGTCGTCTGGTAAAACTTCTCATTTCTCTTATCTCATATATATAATAGCCCAAAACTTCAACGTGCATGACCACTTTTATAAGAGTTCGACTGAATTTATCAAAGCAATTAATGAGTTTCTTCCCGTTTATCTACCATTATTTTCTATATTCACATACTCTTTCATATCCATTTTCATCATTTTATCACATTTCTCACTTTTATATACTTTATCACATGCATAAGGGCTAACTTAAGCAAACAAAATCATTTCAATTACATTCATTGTTTTCAAAAACCTTTTTAATCTGCGTGATTTTGCCAATTGAGCTCTAATATATAGCTAACATGCATGTGGGTAAAGACAGGTGATCCTAGTGGTCACAAAAGAGACAATAAAATGAACAATAGAAAATAGTGTCTTAATGTACACTTACAATGACGTAGATAGATGAGAAACAAGCAATGGTCCAGTATCTTCCCAAGTATGCATCAGCTATAAAGGCTCCAAGCAAAGGTGTGATGTAGCATGTCCCTGACCAAGTTGTGACATTATTTGCAGCAGTCACATTACCTTGGCCAAATTGTTGTTGAAGATAGTTCACCAGGTTTGTGCTCATACCATAGTATGCCAACCTCTCACAACATTCATTGCCTGCCAATTTTTTTTATATCAAGATTACATAAAGAAAGATTCTATAAGGTAAAAAGAAAATGAACATTATAAATGAAATATAATATACCAAGAATGTAGCGGCATGCTTTCCAGTTTCCAGTCTTCTTCTTGTTGGCCGGATTCTTTTGGATATCCAATGTCCCATCTTTTACATATATGTCCTCTTCTGCCATTGATCAGTCTTGTCACCTACAAAGATAAGTTTTTATGTCTTTAAAACAGTGTTAGTTAAACATATTCTATATATATCACTAAACTATGGAGTAATATATATCACATGTTTTTTTATAAGAATACATATCACATGTTACATCATATATTAATTCATAAGTAAAATAAGTTAATTTTGAAAAAAAAAATAACAGTAGGTAATATAAAATGATTAATTTTATATTCTTAATTCTTAATTTCTCAAAAAAAAAGTGATAGTGGACGACTTATAATTAGGGGGTTAAATTAAAGATCATATTTAACCCTGAAGTATGCATGAAAAATCATATCTTACCCTGAAGTATTTTCGGGCTCATATTTGCCCTTAAAGTATGCATGAGAATCATATTTGTCCTTTACAATTAAAATATTAATGGTCAAATATGATACTTTGTAATACTTCGGGGGCAAATATGACCATTCATACATATTTTGGGACAAAAATAAATATTTGTGTATATTTCAAGGTAAATATGATGTTTATTAGTGTATACTTACAGGGTAAATTTGGGCAAAAAAAATACTTAAATATTTTTTTTGCCCAAATTTCGGGGTAGAGCTGGGACTTCTAGCTTGACCCGCCAGGTTGAGCCCGCAAATACATAAAAAAAATGCGAGTCGTGTTGAAAAAATGTCAACCCGAATTAAAATGGGCTAAAATCGGGCTAGCCCGCTTTTAAAGTGTGTCGGGTTAGGTTGGCTTGGAATCTCAATTTTACATGTAAAGTGTGTATTTGGGTAGGTTGAGCCCGAAAAAACATAGAAAAAAGCGGGTTTGATTGAAAAAAATTAAGGACAAATTAAAACAGATTGAAAACGGGCTAACCCGAATTAAAAGTGGGTCACGTGACTTACGTCGGATTGACCCGCTTAAAATTGGGTTAGCCGGAAATCCCAGCTCTATTTCAGGGCCAAATATAACCTTTAACCATAATTAGGTCAATTGTGTGGGAAACTTTATAAACTTTAGATCATTAGGTTTCTAATTCATGCATAATTCATCTGAAAGTTTATGATCAGCAAAAATTAAAAAAGAAATGAAACATTCATACACGCAAATGGATTTCACGACGATGGCTATGATGCATGTAAAAGGCATGCGAAAAAATGTTAAATTAACGTGTGTGGTCAAGTCTGATATAAAAAGTTGATTACAGGGACCCACAAAACGAAAACATGAATTTAGAGGAAGGAAGCAGAAATGATATAATTATAAAAATCAGTGACCTGATTAACAATACACATGAAAAGCATGAAACAAAAGAAAACCTGATTGGATATTGGATGAGAGAGAAGGAGGAGAAGAATAATTTGTGTTTGTTTGTGCCGTCAAATTTTTGGGGTTTGCGCCGTCAAGGAGTACTTATAAGTAACAGAGTGGAGTGAATAGCAAAGATTTGGCACGTGCATTATATATATATATTTAAAAAAATAATTCGAACATAGATATTTGCCTTTTTATCCGAATTCCTTAAATTATTAATTTTTATTTCGTATATATTCAATTTTAAAATTTTAAAATTCTTGAAACAATATCTTTTAATTTATTATCTATTATTTATTATGTATATAAAATATCAAGGCAACATTTGAATCAATTGACACAATTTGATTGGACTATATGAATACCTAATTATTTAAATTTAAGAAAGATAATTCAAACAGAAATATTATCATTTTTATCTGAATTCCTTGAATTATTAATTTTTATTCTCTTTCTATTCAGTTTTGAAATTCCAAAATTCTTGGAACAATATCTTTTAAGGGTTAAAGATCAAAAAACTTAAGGGACAAATTTGATCATGTGTGAAAACTTCCGGAGGAAATTTGATCTTTAACCATATCTTTTGTTTAAAATATATACTAGAAGTCATTGAGACATTCCTATTGAATCACTTGTCACAATATAATTGGACTATATGGATACCTAATTATTTAAACTATTATAAAATATTTAACTTTTTGAACAACATATCTGTTGAATATTTTTTCTTGGGTTAAAGATCATTGTGGCAAACAAACAATTTGCAATGTATCAATTTGGCCAACAAACAATTTATGGTCTCATTTTGGCCAATAAACAAAATAAAAGTATCACATTAGCGAATAGGACTTAGGAGTAATATAATTCAAATGTGAAAAGTCTATCATACCCCTTATTAAACCAAACAAAAAGAAACATGTGGGTCCCACGTCATCTTCTTCCCCACACATATCTTCTTCCTCAAATCAGCTCCGGTCAGCACAAGGACCACCACGGAAGCAGCCGCCACGGCCACCACCGACGTCCCGACCACCTCCTCCACCATCACTGTCCCGACCACCATCACCACCATCAATTTCTCAACAAACAAGCTTAAGTTTTCTAATTTCTCTTGCAGAGTACATCATCATCATCATCATCATCAGGACCTTCTTTGTGACTGCGATGCTGTCTGGGTTTATCGTTTGAAACCCAACCCCCCGGGCCCTATCTCGCGGAGGTTGAAGCAGGCGACGTCGTTGATGTGAATTTGGAGCAGAGTGAATGGTGTCCTGTTGTGAATGCTGGACTCTCCTCTCACATGAGCTTCGTTGTGGTTGGCTATGCTCTCACCTCTAAAAAGACCAAAAGCTTCTTGCAGCCAAAGCTCGAAGCCTTAGCTAGGTACAGTGGTATACACACACAATCAATCAATTACAATTACAATTACTTAATATAACTCAACATCCACTGATTGTTTCATTATTGTTTTCCTTTTGGGTTTTGTGAGTGCATTGTCAAACACAACGAGATAGGGCCGAGGGGGGGGTTGGGTTGGGTTTCAAACTATAAACCCAGACAGCATCGCAGTCACAGAGAAGGTCCTGATGATGATGATGATGATGATGTACTCTGCAAGAGAAATTAGAAAACTTAAGCTTGTTTGTTGAGAAATTGATGGTGGTGATGGTGGTCGGGACAGTGATGGTGGAGGAGGTGGTCGGGACGTCGGTGGTGGCCGTGGCGGCTGCTTCCGTGGTGGTCCTTGTGCTGACCGGAGCTGATTTGAGGAAGAAGATATGTGTGGGGAAGAAGATGACGTGGGACCCACATGTTTCTTTTTGTTTGGTTTAATAAGGGGTATGATAGACTTTTCACATTTGAATTATATTACTCCTAAGTCCTATTGGCTAATGTGATACTGTTATTTTGTTTATTGGCCAAAATGAGACCATAAATTGTTTGTTGGCCAAATTGATACATTGCAAATTGTTTGTTGCCTACAATGATCTTTTACCCTTTTTTCTTTGATAACAATATTTGTTGAATATACGTGCATCACACAGGGCAATTATCTAGTTTTTAATTTAAAATTTGAAATTTTGTTTATTGACCGAGTAATAATCTAAATATCTTATTAACACTATCAAATAATAATAATCGTATTAAAATAAAACTAACTTGAAGGCTAAAATATGTTTTTGGTCCTTTAACTTTGAGAAAGTTATGTTTTAGTCCCTTAACATTGAAAAATGTGTTTTTGGTCCTTAAATTTGGCAAAGTCATGTTTTAATCATTTAACTTTGAAAACTGTGTTTTTGGTCCTTTCAAATTTGGAGTATGTTTTTGAATAAAAAACATTTTTAAACAAGTGACACATTTTTTAAAATACCAACCAATTTTAAAATTTTTTAGAATAAATAAATAAACATTTTTAAAAGACATACAACAAGTGACACATTTTTAACCGAACTACACTTGAGCTTTGATCACTTTAAAGTTTAAAGGGTACATATGATTTAGGATCTTTTAAAAATATGTGTTTTTTGTATATTTGATTTTTGTAAATAAAAGTGATTTTGTATATCCTAAGTCAACTCCATCTTTAAAATATTAAAGGGACAAACTATTTTTAAATAATCAATTTAAGGGTAACCGTTATCCGGACAAATTTTGTGCAGTGACCAACACTTTCCCACTCATAACCAACCCTTAAACCTTTTCTTTAGTTTCCATAATTTCTAACGAAATTATTTTTACAAAAAAGGGTTTTCCAAATTTCCCCATCCTACCTGAGAGATGCCTTTTCGGGACCTGATTTGTATTTTTTTTATAATTCTAATACATACCCTCTTTTGTTTTTTTATAACTAAAAGTTTAGTTGAGTTGGGTTGTAACACCCCAAATTTTTATTTGCAAAATATAATTAAGTTAAATAGGAATAGGTAATATAAATTATATGTCAAAGTTTTGTAAAATGGAATAAAAGAGAAAATTTTGGACAAATTGTTAGAAATTAGCAAGGTTCGAAAAACCGGACCGGGCATCCAACCGGACAAGCTACTGGTTCAAGGGTTATTGGTTCAACCGTGGTTCAACCGGGTTAGACCGGAAATAATAAAATAATATTATTTAATTGTTATATATAAGAAAATAGATAAATAAGATAAACTCAAGGGACATTTTGGCAATTTTTCTCTCTATTTAATAATATATGGGGATATATGGATCATATGCTAAACTCATAGGGACCTTTTGGCAATTATGATGTGAGCCCATTAGCCCAAACCCTAATATTTCCTTCCATATATAAACTAACTAATCTTCCCTCTCTCCCTCATTTGATATGCCGCCACTCACACCCAACACTCCATCTATCACCATCTTCACCAACACTCCATCTATCACCATCTTCACCTCCTTAAACAAAAACACATCTCTCTCTCTTTGGATTTTCTCACGTCTAAACACACCCATCAACAAGATCAAGTTTCTCCATCTTGTTTTCACCCATCGTTCCTCATCTCCGGTGAGCACCAGCAGCATCGACGGCGTGCCTGGCAGAGCAAAACACGGCGCCGACGAATCAGAAAGAAGGTAACTGGGCGCAGTCTTGAACAAACCGGCCAAACCGGTTCCATGCCGGTTTTCACGGTTTAAAGCCGGTTTGAACGGTTCTGGCCGGGTGAACTCCGGTCTGAAGGGGTGGCCGGTTGTATGGCCAGATCGGACCGCCTTTGTGTCCGGTTGCAGGTTTAACCGGTCGGACCGGCCGGTCCGATCCGGTTTTTTAAACCTTGGAAATTAGGATAATAATGTTAATATTTCCTATTTTGAATTATTAGACTATTTGTGTATTTTAGTCATAATTGTGGACTATAGTGTTAGAAAATAATTAGAGTAGAAAGATGTTTGTTTTCATTAAGGAATTATTATTAGGTAAATTTGTAGGGAAAATTTATTATCTTTTAGGATATTTTTGTATTATAAATTATAAATATATTATCATATCAATGAAATAATCCTTAGACTATTCACTCATATTTGTTTTCACACAAACTAAGTTTTATTAAATTAAATAAATAAGAGAGTTAAATGAAAATGAAAGTGGTAAAAGTGTCATATAGAGGATGTTGGAGACTAAAGTATAGTTAAAAATAACTAATGGGTAGTTAATTGGAATTTTCTCTAATTGTATATATATACATAACCAACAAAAACCCTAAACTTTCTTACCCAAAACTGCCGCCTCCGTCCCTCACGTTTTTTTTTCCTTTCATACGTTCTTTCTACTCCTAACTCTCTCATTCATCGCTTGAATTCTTCCAGCAACATCATTGCTTCTTCCCGTCAACCTCAACTCCTTTGTTCATCTTCCTCCCTTCTCCTTCTACAAACATTAACTTTAATTCTTCCATAACCACTTGTATTCCTTATTCCCGAATTCCTCCTCAGTCATAAACCTTTGATCTTTTCATTGTTCTATGAAGTTCGCGATTTCTTGATGGTTCTAGGCGAAAGTTTATACAGGAAAGCTCTTCATTTTCGGCTATGTGGCAGTGAGAATTTCTGACTCTTATCTACACTTATTTTTTTTTACGTGTGAGGAATTTGAGGGAACCGAATGGGGTGTTGGAATGTTGAGTTGAAGATTTAGGAACTCTGTTTGTATACTCCGTTTTGAACTTGATTAGGAATTTCTTTTTTCTATTTTTCCATTGTATTCATTAATTCTTTTAAATATTTACTTGCTGATTTTGATTGTTATAAGCTCTCATTGGAATTCTAAAAATGTTTGTGTTAGAAATATTAGGATTATATTAAATGGGTTGTATCTTGTAAGTGGTTAGTGGCCTTATTGCCTATATAAAGGGTCCTAACCTAAACATTTTAGTGTGTGAGATTTATGAGAGTCTACACCAAGAGGGAGAGTTAACTTGGTCTCTCTCCTCATTACCCTAGTGTTAGGGATTTGTTTTGTAAATCCATTTCCTCAATGAGGAGTGGTCATCACTTCTATGAGGGATGTTTTGATCTAGTCCATGAGGATTAGAATATTGTTGTTGTTTTCATATTCTTCTTCATCATCTATCAATATAAAGATTTGTTTAATTCTTCATCTTGTTCTCTTTCCCTACCGATTTGTCAACATGGTATCAGAGCAAATCTGGGTTATTCAGTCATCTTCATCATCTTCTTTAGTTGATATTGAGTTTTAATGTTTATCGTCCAAGAAGTCATCAAATCTTCATCAAGAATTCAGGTTTTGCATCATTATTAAACAATATTGAGTCTTTGCTATTTGGGATGGTGGTATGTCGTGAAATCAAGATTTGAGGTGCACATTTCAAGAAGTAAATCCAAGTCCAATACATTTATTCAGGATCCTCCTACCCAAATTCATCCATCGCGTTGTGTTTCACTACATAACTCAAATCATCATATTTGACCTTAAAGATTTTCGTATGAAGTACCTTGAAGACAAAAGTCCGATTCTTCTTCTTTTTATGCAATTCAACCCTTCCTTCAAATCAAGGTCAATCAACAAAGATTGTTCAAGAAGTGCTCCCAATCCAAAGAATTCATCCTTACTTTGAAGATCTCTCCTACCACTTTCTTTATTTGCTATTGCAATTCCGATTCAAAGAAACAATTGTTTCACATTCTCTTGAAAGATATGAATGGGATAGATGAGGTCTTTGTCGTTGTCTTTCCATATTAAACTTTCTAACAATGACTTCTTTTCTTTGAAATGTGACATTAATTTAAGAGATTCATAGTGGTGATGCAAGAAGTTCAAAGATTGATGTTTTTTTGTTTTGAAATAGTGTTGTGAAGTGTTGAAATTCTTGGTTATATAAAGAATGGAGTGTGCTTAGAGGACGAGTTTGGAGTGCCTATGAACTCATATGTGGTGAATCTGTTTATTCAGCAGGTACGTGATGGAAATTGGGATGAAAGTATAACCACATTATATTGCATATTGGTTTAATGGATGAAACAATTATAAGAGTCTAGTGCAAGAAGTTTGATGAGGCAAGTTACCATTATTAGTTTGTGATAGATATAATTGATATTTGCATGGTACAACAATTCGAACGTTGGTTGCTAGAATGCAAGATTGTAAATGAAGCATCGGTCATGTAAACGGTGATGTAAAGATCGATGTCTTGTTAATGCGTGTTATGGCTTTGTAAGAAGTGTTTCATGAGTTCTGCTGCGGAATATCATAATATTGAAGACTAAGATGAAGAACAATGTATTGAAGATTAACTTGAAGAAAATGATGAAGAGAAAGATTAAACGAATGTCTTTTTGAAGACAAACGGAGGAAATTGTCTTCCATTTTCTTACAAGATCACAAGAACTCGATCTAATTAATTCACTAAACCCTATTGATTGTATTGACAAGTTGACACTTTCATAAGTTTAAGTAGCGTCAACTTGAGGGGGCGTGTTAGAAATATTAGGATTATATTAAATAGGTTGTATCTTGTAAGTGGTTAGTGGCTCTATTGCCTATATAAAGGGTCCTAACCTAAACATTTTAGTGTGTGAGATTTATGAGAGTCTACACCAAGAGGGAGAGTTAACTTGGTCTCTCTCCTCATTACCCTAGTGTTAGGGATTTGTTTTGTAAATCCATTTCCTCAATGAGGAGTGGTCATCACCTCTATGAGGGATGTTTTGATCTAGTCCATGAGGATTAGAATATTGTTGTTGTTTTCATATTCTTCTTCATCATCTATCAATATAAAGATTTGTTTAATTCTTCATCTTGTTCTCTTTCCCTACCGATTTGTCAACAGTTTGGAATGAATTTGATGGTGGATTCTGGTTTCTAATTTAATGAAATTCTGATTTATTTGTTTTCTCTCTAGTTCAAAGGAATTGTTGGGATTGTTTGTTTTTTTTTTTTTGGTTTTATAATCAATAAATGGGATTGTTTAAACATTTCGCTGTCTCAATGAGTGTAGTTGGTTGCTGTTCATTTTTCTTGCTTTGCGTGAATATAATCTACTATTGCTGAATTGATATCAAAGGATTTGTTTAAATAGGTACAGTAAAAATATGGTTGAAATGTTTTATGCTTATTGTTTTCTTTCTTATTTTGGTTTGATAGAATTTAGAGTAATGAACGGTAAATTTGTTAAAAAGAAACTGGGATAGGAACTTTAGTATAAGAAGTATTTTGAAGTAGTTATTTGTAATGCTATGGGGAATAAGGGCATGGTTCTTGAAGAAAGAAACACAAGAAAGAGTAAAGAGTATTAAAACTTATAAATGATTATGCCTAAACTCTAACTGATTTTTATGGATGGAAGTTGAATTGTATTATTTTTGGGATTAGTGTATCTTGTAGTGTTAAATGGAGCCTTTTGGAGGATTTAATGTATTTTAGAAATTTAATTCAAGTAATTAAGCTCTTTGAGTGTATGTATGTATGAAATACGCAAGATTGGTGAATGAGTCATTATGTGATGATTAGTGTAAAGCCTTGATTTGATTTTTAGTTTGATATTTGATATATTATTTTTATATGATTGATTTGTTCTCTTTGAATGATAATCCTTGTGTTTTTTTTTAATTGCTACTTTGATTTGATTGATGATTGATGGAAAGTGAGTAAATTATTTGAGGATTTCATGTTGTTTGTTAATTAATTCCCTACATGTTTTGTCGGTTTGATAAATGTAATCAATTGTGAAGAATGGTACGCAACTCTACATTGAATGTTTTGTTGAAATTGTAACTCTTTCCAGTGTTGTTTTGTTTGCTTAAAGGGGGTGGGTAGTATTATGGTTATTAGGATAGAGAGCGACGTTAATTAACATAAGCTAGAATAATTATTCATGTTCTTTACTTGGTATAATAATAGGATAAAATAGTAAAGGGAATGCTTGGAGACAAATTTCAAGTAAGGATAAGGAGAAACTTTGGATTGCTTGCAACAGGTAGCGGTTTATTTCATGCACATTAGGTTTATTTTCCGTCATCACTAATATTACTGCTTCGGATATTGATAGGGTTTATTTTCAGCATTTTAAATTTATGTGGAGTACTCCAGGTATAAGGAGGGTCGCTCCCCCTATACCATATTGTTTTATTGAATTTATTTTTCCTAGAAAATCCTGTCAGGTATGCCTACTACGAAAGGTGAATATATTACTATAAGTAGTGAGGTGGTGCAATAGGCACATGTATTTAATATTCTACCTATAACAAATATATTGTTAAGGTAGGGGCCCTGTATGAGTGTTTTACTAATAGGTAGTAATCATCAACAGGTAGCGTCACTATCATTATCTGAAGTAGGATTAAATGAATCAGCTTCTAGGTGAAGTATTAGAGTGTATGAAATAAACTGCGGTAAATTTGGTTTAGTTTCAGGTACACAATAAATAGGGGATTTTGGAGGGATGAAGGAGAAGGAGGAATGTAAAAATGTTTGCTCCTATTTGTATTTTTAATTTAATATATATTTTGAAATGAATTTGTATATTTTTTTAAGTGAATTTGTATAATTCTATTTTGGCATGTAATATATCAATTTTGTAGGAGATGAATTATGGAGACTTAATTTAATGTACTTAATTAATATATTTTTTTTAATATTTTTTTTAGCACGTTACTTTATAAATATTTTGAAGCCATGTATAGACTATTATGTACTTATAAAAAAAAAACTACATATTTTAGAAGCAATATTTTCCTAGGTAATCAATTAAACTTCAAAGTAAATGATAAACATTTTAGTGTAGTAAATAATAGAAATATGTTTTTAAAACCTTTGTAATTTTATAAAATTAATATATATCATTTTAAGTATCTTTAAGTAACTTCATTTTGTTTTAGAAAGTTTATTATCAAACTTGTTTTAGAAAGAATTATATCAAAAAGACATTTTCATTAAAAAATTTTAATTTGAACAGTTTTTCAGTCACCTATTAAATATTTTAAAGTTCTCAATATTTATTTTATAACAAAAATCATTATTTTCAATTAAATTATATTTAGTATTTTAAGAAATTGGTAAAAATAAACTAGGTGTGACATGGGTCCTGGGGGCTCACCAGGGCTAGAGCAAACTTTCGCGCTCTTTGAGCGTTTAGTCGCTTATAGGGGTATTTACAGATCGCCCACTAATAAGGTACTCACATCGGCGGGATTTGAACTCACAATCACATAGTTATGAGTCAAACTCATTTACCAACTGTACCAACCTTTTCTTAAAACGGAGGTATTTTAATACCTCTTTTCTAGGAATGCCACTCTCCCTAGCAGTAGGATTAGGATGAGAGTCACTAACACATATGCCTTACTAAACTATTGGTAGTCGGCCAATTGGAACAACCTTTGTTGGTAATACATACCTTTTTTTGCCAACAAGTAATTACTATTTATTTATCTTTAAAGAAGGAAAAATAGAAAAGGGAATAATTAATGGCTCAAAAGTAGGGTTGCATGTATCGGCCTTTTGGTTTGATAAAAATTAGCATAAAGCAGTATTGATCACATAAGGTGGACTGGACTTCCATTGGGTATTTTGTATTCACACTACTTAGTTACTTGTGAATTTAATTAAATTCGTGGAAAGAAGGTAAACTCATGGATCGTAGACTTGAATCATAAACTGGCAAAGAGTTTACATTTAATAATAAACACTTGTTTCTTGTATATAATTAAATAAAAATTACAAATAATAGTAATAATTTGACTTGAATATATTATAATATAGATAGTAGATTTAAATATATTAATATTCATACTATATCAACCTCAATAGAGAAATTTATACATAAGTTCATTGAATTTTGTCAATTAAAAATAATTAAAATAAGTTAGTATAGTAGCAAGTTTTTCTATATGGTAAAAACACAAAAACGGTGAATTCACAATGTATAAACGTGAGTTTTTACCATGTTTTCATACTACTAAAAAATTTAAGTGAATCTTGACACATTTTTGTTAGATGGTGCCGTAAAAACACCAAAATCTGCGTATCAACTCGTGATTTTGACAACTTCTCATTTCTTCTCTTACATGTATATGATTATTGTTTAAGAGGTCTAGTGTTGGAAAATATGTCTAGATTCGCCCTTGATGGATCAAGTTGTCCGGAAGAGGACTGAGGATCCTACAAAAATGAGAAGTGATCGGTAGAATATGATAATTGTCCAATTAGGAATTAACAGGTGATTATTGCTGATTAAATTCAAATCATTTTCATATATGGAATTGAGCGAAATATTTGTCAACATTAATGAGAGACAATTATAACGATGATTATTTTCCTTTTGAGTGTTCATCTAGATCGAACTTTATATAAAGGAAGTTCCCGTCACATTGTTTCTTACCCCTAGCCATGCATGAGAAGTCTTTAGCTTCTGATCTAACGACTTTCTTTGGATGATTAGCTATGCAAATTCTAAATTCTTATAGATATATAATATGATGTGTGAGCTTAGAAAATCCTTCAATTCTCGATCAGCTCCAAAATTATTATTTTGGATCAATTTGGACAAAATTTTCGAAAAATTAAAGAGGTCATCATGTTTTTAAGACCGAGATAAACTCATCAAATGGATCATATACTTAACATCGTGAAGAAGTTTAGTTATATATATCATATACATAATTTAACACTGTTGTTGGTATAAATCAAAATGTATGATCCATGAGGATACGTTGTTAATGTTGCAATATGCAATTTTCAAGGCTTCGTCGTTTTTTTTTTGGCCAAACAGTTTCAAGGAGGCTCCTTTGATTTACATATTTTTCTATTCCTTTTAAACTTAGGTAAAATGATCAACTTTTAAAAAAATAAACATAGTAAAAGGTTTAGTATTATTAATATATGCCAAATTCTTTATTAAGTACTGGTTTAGCTTATCATGAGATCTGAGAAAGTGAGTTCAAATCAGTCTCTCTACTTAAATTAGAGGTAAAGTTGCTAACAATTAGTAAATTCTCTTCCTTAACACCCTCACAACTAGGTTGATTGATTCATAATTTATGAAAATAACAATTTTCTGAATTTTACCTGTAATAACTAATGAGCATGAAAAAAATTGAGACGCAAATGATTTTTTTTGCTCCGGGAGAGTCCTATAATATTTAAGTGTCGATGCAAGAATATCAAGTACAAAATATTTTTTCTTAGATATGTAAGACACGCAACTGATTTTGTATTTACATACTCGATACTCCTATAAATATAAAGTAAAAAAGTTATTGAAAAATTATTGTAGTTGTTAGACAACAGCTAAGTCTTATTTGGCTTGGACCTTCGACAGTGGCCCAATCGAGGAGACAGATACATATGGAGCCTTAAAGTATAACATCAACGGTTACAACATGAGTAAAGAAGAATAACTTAGTCGCCCACATATGTCGGAGTCGTCGCCTGGAATTTCGGAGCACATGAGACGCCCACCTTCCGTAACTGTCGCCCACAATTACGCAATTGTCAAAAAAGTGATCCATCTATAAATGGAGAGGAGCATCAAGGAGTGAACACATCCATTCTCTCTTTCTCTATTATTCTAAGCTCTCTGATTCTTTGTAATCCCTCTAAGATCATTGTATTTACTTTCAATCCTATCATTTGAGATTGATGCTCTCGCGTCCAGCTTGTAACCACCGTTGCCGGTGACCCCTTTTATTGTACTCAACTTCCTTATCAATAAAGATTTATCTGTTCTTATCTCTTATATTATAAAGTCTCCCTAAACAGAGCACCAACAGTAGTCTATCGTTTTCAGACAGAAATTATTTTTCCCAAAACCTAATGCCAACGTCTATCGTTTGGATAAGTGCGTTCATTGAGTTTAACCATGTTTTTTGTTAACCCAACATTCTTTTTACTAATTACCAATTCAAAATTGTTTATTTAAACTTAAATTGAAATTCCGGTGTGATCAAAAAATCTGTCACAATGTATGAGATGATTAAAAAGCACCACCTTCCGTACTATCAAGCAACAAACTTCTCGATGTGGACACTTCTCTGACCAATTTGACTGTAAACCTAATTCTCATAATATTCATTTAACATAAGAGTTAATTGTTCTGTTATATACTGTGATATTGAGCGACTTTTGTGGTTATTCTTAATTTTTCTTTTTGCTGTATATTTTATGAAATTAGAGATAATTCTAGATAGAACCGAACGACAGGAATATGACAGGGTTGTTACTTACCCAACGTTGGTTTAGTCTTGGCTTTCAAACTAATCATCATCTACATTCCCACAATGTATTTTGATTAATGACCTGAAAACCATTTCCCAACCATCTTTTAATAATGGTATATATCCCTTATTTACTGAACCATTCCCTAATTTTTTATGTTGTTTGAAGTGAAAAAGGATGATAATATAAATACATTCCCTAATTTTTTATGTTGTTTGAAGTGAAAAAGGATGATAATATAAATATCCGAAAGCACATGTAAAACCTGTTTCTTTCATGATTTATGGCATGAGAGATATATGGAATTCTACTCTGATTAAACTACTTATCAGACTTTTAATAATTTTCCCAGAAATTATGAATATGGTGTGTCCATGATTCTTGGAGCCAATAAAGTAAGCACATACACATAGTAATTTGTCGGCAAAGTATGTTCGTTGGGGGTGTTTAATATAATGAACCCCGTATTCAGTTAGGAAAAAAGGTTCAGTTCAGGTAAAAAGATCCGGTATATAATATGACATCTAATATCCTTTATATACAAAATTCAATTGACTTTTGACCCAAAAAAATTCAATTGACTCTATTTATGAAAACTAAAGAAATTATTTTAAATGATTTATATTGATCATAATTTAAACTTATATATCTGACTAATACTCATGTATAGTCCAAACTAATTAGTATCTATATATAATTAATTACTTTATTTATTTTCTTTAGAATTGAAAAATAAAGTTAAATTATTCTTATATAGAGGATCAATTGCAATTCATCAAAAAAGTAAAAGAGGATCAATTGCAAAATAACATATGTTTTGAAAGTGAATGCCTACTTTCTTGAATTTGTCGCTTAGCTTGAACCTAAAGTTATTACCCTCTGAATTTATGATCCCCGAAGTTGATGCTTTATATTCAGTGAATTTTGGTACAAAACTGGGAAATGTTCTAACACATCTACTATATCTTAATCGTTGCTTGTCTTGTGTACATAGTGAATGATTTCATGCAATGGCTACTAATTAACAAAATTTGGTTGAAAATACACCAGTTATATTAGTATTATTGAATCCTTTTTCATTTTAACTTGGATGCATATGTAATGATTTCAAAAAGGGCTGGGAAAGTCATTCAAGTTTATTATTAACTTTACCTAATTGATTGTACTTGATGGATATTTCAAATATGATGCATGAATCTTTCTGTTGCAACATACAGTAATATTAACAAGTTTAACGCATTCTAATTGGTCAACATAACTTTCTATAGGTTAATGCTATAAATTAGTTATGGTGGATATGCAGAAAGTAGCTTCTAAACTTCATATGACACAACCAATCACCTTATCACTTGTGAGCCATACTTAAGTAGGTAAGAGCTATTTAAAAAAGCCAGGTCATTCAAGTCCAGTTAATAATTTAATAAATATATGTTTATAGAAATAAATCCCTGTACAACTAATCAAATAGAAAAAATTTTTACATGAAGGATAAATGAGTGAAAAGCTGGTTTCCATTTAAAAATTTAAATATAAAGAAAATTATATGAATTCAAGTACTTTAGGCGTTGTTTGGAGTCAGAAATTTGGAGAAGAAAACTTTTTATAAGTCTGATTGAAGGAAATTATTGAAGAAGTGGCCTGGGGTTAAATGTTTGAACAAATGCTCTCACTCTTACACACACACACACCTCACTATCTTAATATATATATATATATATATATATATATATATATATATATATATATATATATATATATATAAGTAAATATTTTCTTTATTAAAAACTTGTATAACCCCATTTCTCCAATTTTTTAAAATCCAACTCATAAAAATTTCTTTTCCCTTCGCCCCCATTATACTAGCTAATAAAAACCCCCATAGAATATGGAAACTTATAATAAGTTGTTTTTAACCAATAAAATATGAACTTTTCCGCTATTTCCATATATACACGTGTCTCCAACAACTCAATTCAAAATATATAATTTGATGAATAAAGTTTGATTGTTGTTGCAAAAAATGTGTGTAATGAATAAATAAAGAAATTGGTTGATAATAACCTAAAGTGTATAATAGAAACTACAGGCTTTACGTGACATGCAAGGCATAATGGGATTGATAACTAGAAGGTTTGTCTGTTTTATGTGATCTCTTAGTTTCCAAGGCTACCTGCTCTCCCCACTCAATTCACCTAACGTAGTAAAAACGACGTTGTATCAATTTCTAGCTAGCCACTTGCCTTTGCCTATAAAATTGTGCGTTGGCTGGTCGTTCATGAATGCAACACACACAAAGTGAAGGAGAGAGCTAGATATCGTGAAGAAGAATTAGAAGGACAAAGAAGGAGAAGGAGGCTGATCGATTGATATCTCTGTGTGAAAGTTGAAATCAATCAATGGGTTCTTGGGGTCGATTTCTACTTCTCTTTCTTTGCATTCTTCCTGTTTTGGTTGAGTCCAGAGTGAGGCACTACAAACTCAATGTGAGTATATATAGACACACATATATTAATCAACATAACTTATATAGACATTATTAATTAAAGCATACGTACATTTTCTTGTGTTATTTTAGAGGGCTTTGGAATTTGAGAGGTTACAGTAATAACATGTACTTATATAGTATATATAGTTATTGATTAAGTGTATGGATTATCATTAAGTTTTAGTCCATCATCATTTTCATGAAATCGTTTTAGTATGTTCTTTTGAAACATGCATGTGACATGTAAAGTACAAACGCGAAGAGTAAGAAGCGATTTTTTAGTTCGAACTTATATGTATTGAGGGTGTATTTCGAATAATAATTGAAAAAGTAACTCATACTTAATTTTTATATATAAGTAAGACAGATCATAACTAAATTCACGTTGGAAAAAATATGTAAAAATCACCGATTATAATAATGTGAGTTGATTTCTAAATTTATAATTTTTAAAATTCTAGGATAGTTTGTTGAAAGGCAAATACACTGTATATGTTTCTTACCATATATAACTTTGTAACATAAAAAAGTCATAAAAAATCTAACCGAATTTGGCAGCGAACTTTGCTTTTAAATAATACTTACTTCTTTTCTTTAATCTTTCATATTTATCATTTCTTCAAACAAATTTATACTCTCCGGTCCTAAATATAAGACCTAGTTTACTTTTTTGAAAAATCCTAAAAAAAGCAAAATATAAGTCAATTATAAATTGATTTACCTAATTTTCCCCTTAAACTAGTTTATTTAACCTATAAACTAATGAATAATCTAAAAATATATCAAATAGTATGTCATAATTTAATAACATATTTTGTAACCTTAATATCTCCAAAAAAAAAAAGTCAATTATGTCTTATATTTAGGATCGGAGGGAATATATCTTATAAATCAATGTACAATTTTATGTTATACACAAACATTTTAGAGATCTATGTTATATTCATAAATATATATCACCACCTACTTATTCACGAAAAATCACTACCTAATTAATTATGGTTCATCAGTCAATTTATTCCACCCACAGACACTTGCTTCTAATGTATACATATATATTCCTGCATTATTAAATCAAACTTACATGTCGCTCTCTAAATTTGGTTGCAGGTGGTGAAGAAGAGTTTCACAAGGTTATGCTCAAGCAAATCTATAGTGACCATCAACGGCAAATTCCCAGGTCCCACACTTTACGCAAGAGAGGATGACACATTACTTATCAGAGTCCATAATCATGTCAATGTTAACGTTACCATCCACTGGTACATATTCAAGACTTTTGGTTACATATTATGTTTTTTCTTTTTATCAAAATAGATTAAACCAATTTCACTCAAAAATAGTTTAAATGAACTTTATAATTAGACTTAGTTGGCTCTCTACCTTTAGTTTATCCTTCTATTCATCAACATGAGATATCGAAGGTTTCGTAATCCAGTGGTATGATATTTCCCCCTTAAATTAAAGGTTGTGGGTTTGATTCTGCTTTTAACCGCAAGCCCCTCTAATTGAAAAATTAATATATGAGATTTAATATGTTATAGTAAAAATAAAAACCATGGTAAATCAATTCACATCATTTGCTTATTTTAAGAAAATAAAATAAGGTGACATGCAAATTTGGGTTTGGACTTGTAGGCATGGTGTCCGGCAACTGCGAACCGGTTGGGCCGATGGACCGGCATATATCACACAGTGTCCTATCCAGCCAGGGCAAAGCTATCTGTACAACTTCACACTCACAGGGCAAAGAGGAACACTTTGGTACCATGCACATGTTAACTGGCTAAGGTCAACTGTTCATGGTGCCATAGTTATATTGCCAAAACGTGGTGTTCCTTATCCTTTTCCAAAACCAGATGATGAACTGGTTATCGTGCTAGGTGAGCCACAACATATAAATATACGTACACCCTTTACTTTAGGTAGTACTAACTCCTGTCCTAAATATAGGACTTAATTGACTTTTTTTTTTTTTGAGAGATTAAGGTTGCGAAATAGGTTATTAAATGATGACATATTTGATATATTTTTAGATTATCCATTAGTTTATAGGTAAAATGAACTAGTTTAAGGGAAAAAATTAGGTAAATCAATTTATAATTAACTTATTTTGCTTTTTAAGGATTTTCCAGAAAAGTCAATTAGGTCTTATATTTAGGACCGGAGGGAGTACCATTTAATTTCCATCACCAGTATCTGACTCTGTCATTCCATGAACTTGTAGGAGAATGGTGGAAATCTGATACTGAAGCTGTCATTAATGAAGCTTTGAAATCAGGACTAGCACCCAATGTCTCAGATGCTCATACCATTAACGGCCTTCCAGGGACTGTTGCCAATTGTCCCTCACAAGGTACACAATTCATTAAAAGCCAACTTAAAGATTGCCTTATTGTGAAAGTATAAACAATTGTGCATTAGTTTCACTAAAATACCCTTTTTAAAAACTTTCCTTAATATAAGTCCCCTTCATATGTGCAATTTATAAGGATACTTTGTCAAAAAAATTATAAAATTGGACATAAACTGGATTGGAGTTTCATATTTGGGACCAAAATAAACTGTTTGTTTATCTCATATTTTTTGGGATAAAATAAGGTATATATTTAAAAGGTGAACCTCGTAGCAATGGTAAAGTTGCTGTCATGTGACTTGAAAGTCACAGGTTCAAATCTTGAAAACAGTCTTTCCTATTTATGTGGATAATTTTGCAAATATCTATATCACTCCTTAGATCTCACTTAGTTTAGTGAGAGCATTGTGCATTAAGACACTTTTTATATATTTATAGAAATTTTCAGGTGTGCTAATTAAACATGACCTGATGTTTGTGTTATTGTGTGCAGATGTGTACAATCTACCAGTGGAGAAGGGGAAGACTTACTTATTAAGACTCGTCAACGCTGGACTCAATGAAGAGCTTTTCTTTAAGATTGCAGGACACACTCTCACAGTGGTTGAAGTTGATGCCACTTATGTAAAGCCCTTCAAGATTGACACAGTAATCATAGCTCCAGGCCAAACCACTAATGTCCTCTTAAATGCAGACCAAAAATCTGCAAAATATTTAGTTGCAGTTTCTCCTTTCATGGATGCACCAGTGGCTGTAGATAATCTAACTGCCACTGCAACTGTTCACTACACAGGCCTTAATGCTGCTTCTAATACTCCCACCATTCTCACAACCCCTCCTCCCAAAAATGCAACACAAGTTGCTAATAAATTCTCTAATTCTCTCAGAAGCTTGAACTCCAAGAAATACCCAGCAAATGTCCCTTTAAAAATTGACCATTCACTTTTGTTCACAATTGGGTTAGGAATCAACCCTTGCCCATCTTGTAAAGCAGCAAATGGAAGTAGAGTTGTTGCTGCAGTGAATAATGTGACTTTTGTTATGCCAAACACTGCCTTACTCCAAGCACATTATTTCAGCATCCCTGGGGTTTTCACCACTGATTTTCCTGCTAATCCACCTCATGTGTTTAATTACACTGGTGCTGGTCCTGCAAACTTGCAGACCACAAGTGGGACAAAGCTTTATAGGCTTCCTTTTAATTCCACAGTTCAGCTTGTTTTGCAAGACACTGGGATTATTGCACCAGAAAGTCACCCTATTCATCTTCATGGGTTTAATTTCTTTGTTGTGGGAAAAGGAGTAGGGAATTATGACCCTAAAAATGATCCTAAGAATTTCAATCTTTTTGATCCTGTTGAGAGGAACACTATTGGACTTCCCTCTGGTGGCTGGGCTGCTATTAGATTCAGAGCAGATAATCCAGGTATAAGTTCTATTACTTTCTCATTTGACTTTGCATGGAGTATTAAAAGTTAGGGAAATCAGTTAAAAGTTCATATTTTAAAGAAATTCCCACAAGAATCCCATATGCTTTTATATCAAAAAGTATTAGTACTCGAATTCAGGTCAATCTGTCCAATAAAAGTTTTAAACAAAGACTTTTTTCTAATTTACTCATAAAAGTTTGGTTTGATAATCTTAAGAAAATTTTTGCTTCAAGTCCACAATTGTAGAATTTATTGACATTTGTTTTTTATGTATTTCTCTGACCCTATTGTTATTTTATAGGAGTATGGTTCATGCATTGTCATTTTGAGGTGCACACAACATGGGGTTTGAAGATGGCATTTTTGGTGGATAATGGAAAAGGTCCTAAACAATCAGTGATACCACCTCCTAAAGATCTTCCCAAATGTTGATAAACACATCACATCCATAAATTAAACACACGTGAAGGCACAAGTCTCTAAAATCTGGCAACAGATGAGTTGGAGGCACAGAGAGGAGAGGAGAGGAGAGATGACCCCTTTGATTGTTTTTTGAACAAATGAGAGAATTTGTTCAACCCATGTTAAATAAATTAATCGAGTCAGCAATTTGTGGTTCTCATACAAACATTTTTTTTTTCCTTTTAATCAAGTGTATGCTTTTCTTGTATGCTTTCCTTGTATAATGAAATCCAAAGGTTGTTTACCTTATTACTCGTGTTCTCTTTTGACATTTTGCACTTCCATTTTTCTTGCATTAAGTATCTTTGTATTAGACTGAGGTGTATGTTCCATACGTTTACAATAAAATCAACACTACTATAGTTACAAATTGCAGCATTTTAAACTATAGTTACAGCAAAATTCCTCAAAACAAAAAAAAAATTGTGTTTGTTTTACAAATTAAGGAAGCCATATATTGACACTCAACCATGTTAACAACTAAAAAGTAAAAAACAGGAAATATAAATAGGAATTGCCATAACAACTAACAAGATTGAGGAGTTAAAGGAGTTTCTCAATGATGGCAACCATGACGACATTTTTTTGTCACTGAAAATGGTATGTATGTTCAGTCCAAAAAAAATGTTAAGTATAATACTCCCTCCGTTCCTAAATATAAGATCACTTTGGTTAATTTGGGGAGATTAAGGAAGACAATAAAATTACATGATCTTCCTAAAATCCCCTCAATTACTTAACTTTAAAAGGAGGAGGGGTTTTCAATGAAAAGAGGGAGTATAAGGGTAGTTTGGGCAAAACTTGAGATAAAATAGGAAGTGATCTTATATTTAGGAACTTATCCACTTCCCCAAAGTGATCTTATATTTAGGAACGGAGGGAGTATTAAAAAATCAAAATCTCTCAGTGCTTCCTTTACAAGATGGTGGGCCAATATCATAAAGCTTACAGTGAGCCCAATAGTGAAATTGGGCCCATATCAGAAGGCCCAGACCAAATTCCAGGCTGAGAAAAATCAGGTGCTGTGCCGGATAGAATACAGGTGATGAATTGAATTGAGGTTCTTTTGAAAAGTTTGTGACATGACATCCTCAACCAAACTCGCACTCGCGTGCTCAAAAAAACTTAATCAAATGGCCAAAATCCAAACAAACATAAGCTATTTGTCGTTTACAAATTCACGATAATAAAGGTAAGTGAAAATGTATATTTGCAAGAATAAAAATAGGGTGGCTAGGAAAAACTACAATTGGATTGCTCATGGGAATCAAATGGGGCTTAGAACTTTGTTGGGATCAGGTTTTCAAAAGAACATGAATGAGTACAAATATTCTATGAAAACTCTTGATATATATTCAATGCAATCCATGATAAAAGAGAGCTTATACAATGCCTGATCAGGTTGCTGACTCAACGTTTATAGGGAAACCAAAGTCTATTCACAGTGTGTCATTTATTTTGCTCAAATACAAGGACATTATATCAAGGATACAATTATGAAATAGCCTCTTGAGGGAATAGGGTCAATATGAACATTTTGGTTGCCTTAGCTTTATAATACTCTTTCAATGAAAGTTGATTGTTCGTCATAATTGATAGAGCATAATAACGCCGTCGTATGATTCATGTAATTAATTATAATGCTTTGTTATTATTGTTTGTTCGTCATGTGATCATTGTGTATTTGACTCTCTTATCAAAATAAAGTGTTAGAATTCATGAAAAAATCATAATTAACTTTTCACAACAAATGACATGCAGAGCTAGATTTTGCTTGAAAGAAGACTTGGGGGGCTAGGGCCATGGATAAGTGATAGCAATGGTTGGAATCTGGAAATGAAACAGTAGAATGGAAAGGACTAGTAATTCCTACAACAGTAGCTATTTTTGTAATGAGCACAAAGGACAAAGCAAGCTCGTTAGTCTTCCCAATCAACACCACCTCATTAAAAACAATGAAGAAAAAAATGAAGCCCCCCTCTTAAGTCCTAACCAAATTACCAATCTACCCCTAGAAAAGTCCACACTTTCTCCCTCCTTACCCAATACCAAATTGAAACATGTCACTCTCATCTCTCTCTCTCCCTCCCTTTATTCTAAGAGCCCACAAGCACTCTCTATCCACCAATCACAACTCTACGCCTTTGACCTCTCTCTCTCTCTCTCTCTCTCTCTCTCCCTTATTTCACACACAGATCTCTCTCTCTCTCTCTCTCTCTCTAAGCACCTGACACCTCTTTTTCTTTTTCTGTGTTCCATGACTTCTATCACTCCATCTTCCTCTGTCTCTGCTTCTCCGTACTGATATTTCATAATTTTGATACCCCTCTTCAAAAGTTTACTCCTTTCCTTCTAAAGTTACCATCTTTGCTCTCTTCTCCTCTCATTTCATCACTTTTATTTGCTCATTTTACATATTTAGCTAAAATCTGATCTGGGTTTTGTTTCTCTCTGTCTGTTAATGTGCTGATTTCTTTGTACTTATAGATCTGAGCTGGTTTTACTAGGGTTATGCTCACAAGTTTCAACCCCATAAAACCAGTCCAAGATTTTTCCTTGGGAATCGTAAAGTTAAACCCTTTTTTCAAGATTCTTCAAGTTAGTTTCGGTATTTGTGAAAAGGGTTTAAGATTCTGTATGCATGTTGTTTGATATGATGTTTAATTTAACAACTTCTCTGCATTTCATCTGTGTTAGAATTCATTGAAAAAAAATATGAACAGAGGAATTGAAGTGTTTTCTCCATCTTCTTACCTTGAAAGCTCAAATTGGTTGTTTCAAGAAAGCAAGGGAGCGAAGTGGACCCCAGAAGAGAACAAAAGATTTGAGGATGCTTTGGCTTTGTATGACAAAGACACACCAGATCGTTGGTTGAAGGTTGCAGCTGAGGTTCCTGGGAAGACAGTAGGGGATGTGATTAGGCAGTACAAACAACTTGAAGAAGATGTTAGTGTCATAGAGGCTGGCTTGTTCCCAGTTAGTGAGTATGATGATAATAGTTCTTTCACTTTGGAATGGGCTAATAATAATAACAACCAAAGCTTTGATGATTTTAAGCCATTATTCTATAGTGTTGGTGACAAAAGAGGTTCTTCCACTAGACCATCTGAGCAGGAAAGGAAAAAAGGAGTTCCATGGACTGAGGAAGAACACAGGTAATAATAATAATAGTACTCCAATACTTAATTCACATCATGACCTTACATAGTTAATTTGCTTCTTACTGTGTGTGTGTGTCGGTGCTTCAAAGTTGATTTGTTGATTGAATCACTGTTCATCATATATAAGTGATATTGAAAATTGAAAACAAACACCTGATGGGAAATGTTTGTTTTGAGTGTTGAACTTTAGCAATAATAAAACTCTAAATGCACCTTTTAGTTTGGACTATAAAACAATTTAGATAGTACTGTGTGTGTGATTGTCATGGAAGTTTAAATAATTATCTATTGTGTACAGTGTGTTGTTTGTCCATTTTAGTGTAAAGTTATTATGCTGACTTGGTTTGAACTTTGCAGGCAATTTCTGATGGGGTTGAAGAAGTATGGAAAAGGGGACTGGAGAAACATATCACGTAATTTTGTGACCACAAGGACACCAACTCAGGTTGCTAGTCATGCTCAGAAGTATTTCATTAGGCAGCTTACAGGAGGGAAAGACAAGAGGAGATCAAGCATCCATGACATTACAATTCTCAACCTTGAAGCCAAGTCTTCATCATCTCCTTCATCAGAAAGTCACAGACCTTCTTCTTCTCCGCCTGATCTGCCTAATAAGAATCCAAATTTGTCTACCATGGTTAAACAGGAGTATGGATCAAAGTTACCTTATGAGTCTATGCCAATATCCTTCAATTCACCAAATGGGAACATGTTCATGCCACCACCTTATTATGGGATTTCTTCAGTTGGATCTGCACCTCATCATCAGGAGCAGTGTTTACTCAGAGGTTCTCTTTAAGGATCATGTCAACTTTGATAGATCTTGTGATTCTATTTTTCAAATGCAACCGAGCATATGGATGACCGGTGAAGGTTTATTTAGAGTCTTATTGAGGGCGTTGATTAAATTGTGAAACCTTATTCAGTGATGTTGTATTGCTCTTTGTAGCGCTTATGTGTGAATATATTGTTGAGGAAGGACTTTCGGATTAGTCCCTAAATTATTAATCAGACTCTATGAAGAGACTAGTTCATTTATATGTATTTTGATGTTACAATTCTGGGTCATGGTCAATTGAGAGTTGACTTATGAAATTTGATCATGAGGTTGTGTAATATATGATTTTCTTTTCATGAATTGTTTGGTAATAACTTGATTGTGGTTTGGTCACAAATTCCTATGAATTTACTTCCGATGTGTATATGTCTTAGTAACGATTTATCTGCAGAATGCTCAGAGAGAATAGGAATGATTATATAACTGTAGTTATATTATATCAACTCCATATTTTTATGTGTTGCTTTGGAATTAACAATGCAGTTCCTAAGTTCTCTCAATGGATGAAGCACTAGCACTCCTAAAAATGTTAAATGATTAGATCATGGGAAAGCATTTTCATACACATGGTGATTTTCCATTGAGCCACCTAGGGTTTAGCTAAAGTGGCTATCTACTTTACTGTTTAGGCGGGAACTTGTGTAGAAGGATCATTGATGCAATTGCTCATGTATTATAAAATAAGAAAAGTGATGCCATGAGGCATCTGAAACCTTAGTTGTTTGCCAAATAAGGAGATTTTAAATAATCTAAATCACGTTATTAAACACACTTTGCTTCAAAAATTGTTTTAATATTTTTGGCACATTACAGACAGTTTGGTGTAACGGCTAATCAACTAAAATAAATCAATTTCTTATTAATCAGGGATCAGAAGTATTGGATAGAAAATTCAAAATATAGTAGAAGCCAGAGAGAAGCAGAGGGTGATGATATAGAGAAGAAAACGTGTTTTAGTGTTTTTGGTGTCTCTGAGGAGAATGTTGACAGCAAAATCGATGGAGCTAATTAGTTATGGCATAATGAATTGCAAGTTGCTATAAACTTAATAAAAGATACTCATAATTTGGTGGTTACAATGATTAATTAAATTAATTAAAAACATCATCAATGTAAGCGATTAGTGGAGACAATGTAAGACTAACATTCTAACAAGTTTCTTAATAGACCTGAATAGTTGTATTTCATGGTGGACATTGAGATCGTAGCTCAAAGTCCACGATTCTGCAATAAATCACTGCTCTTAGTGCAACCATTATGAGATCCACTGATCACCAGTTACCTTTGGGGGTAAATATTATATTTTGGTTCTTATGGTTTGATCGAATTTCTATTTGGATCCCATTAAATACAAAGTGTTAATTTCTAAGGACTCTTACTTTGAGCTTAACAATTGTTATTTATACTTTTCACAAATTCTAATTTTGATCATCATGCTTAAACTAAGTCCTTATTAGAAATAGATGGTTTTGGTTTCTCTGATTTAATAAATAATTAGTTTGAATTTAACAATTGGTTTCTATACTTTTAACTAAATTTAGTTTTGATTAACATACTTAGACAAAGTCTTTATGACACTATAGGGATCACTACCAATAATTAACACTACATGATCGCATTTAAATTGGATCAAATTAAACTGCACCACCTGCAATGATATTCATCCTAGCTATTAATTGCATTTGTATTATTCATAGCCTCCAATAGTTTAGCCCCTTGTTGTCAAACTCGCGAGTTGACTCTCCTATTTTACCGTTTTTACGACACTACCTAAACAAAACGTGTCACGAGTCACCTAAATTTTCAGTATTTAAAATTTCGGTAGAAACTTACGTGTTTACATTGTGAATTCACCGTTTTTACGTTTCTACCTTATAGAAAATTGTGTTAACTTGTTACTGAACTCATTTGAATTATTTTTAATTGACAAAATTCAATGAATTTAAATATGGATTTCATGGAAATTTATCTATTGAGGTTGATATAATATAAATATTGATATATTTAAATCTACTATTTGTATTTAAAATAAATTCAAGTCAATTTATTATTATTTTTGTATTTTTATTTAATTATATAAAAGAAATACATGTTTTTTGATAAATGTAAACTCTTACGAGTTTACGATTCGAGTCTACCGATCCGAGTTTACCTTGTCTCCACGAGTTTACTTGAACTCACGAGTTTGATAACCTTGGTTTAGTCATCTCTTGCAAAGACTTAAACGTACGAATTGACAATACAATGAAGCACAAAATACTCATGGAAACTATAAGTGACATGATTAATAAACTAAGCATTAACTACATTATTTCATCTCAACCGTATCAGTAGCAAAGCTATAGTTTAAGGTAAAGTAGACCAATTTATGTTTCAAAATTAATGACTTGAATTAATTTGCTTCCTTTGTGTGTATTGAAGTGAGTGGTATGATTTAGAAAAATAATATGAAGGGAGGGTCCTTTTTAGGGTAGTGGAGGTGCATGGTTGATTAGGACACTATATATAAGCCATGTCATCATCATTTGATTGGTCTAAATTGCTGAGTCATACTGCAATATTTCTTGAAAGCAAAGTGATACAGACACGCTAATTCATTGCCTTTATTTCTTAATCCCTAGTCACTAAACATGCAAGAAATTAATGGACTAGAGTTGACTCAGTCTTATGTTGATTATATATATTCATAGAATTCTATACATAAACAAAAGTGATGGCCACTAATTTGAGCATCTCATGCTCCACTCTATCTATTATTACCACTTTATTATGCTCTCTCATAAGCATAAAACATTTTTATTCTTTCTTTTGATATTTGTTTTTTATATTTTTGGGAGCTACCCTGCCTTTTGCTTTTCAGTTTGATAGACATGAATTTAATTTTGTGGACATTTTTAAATAAAATTATACAATCGTTCAATTATATATAATATGCTTGGACCCTTTACTTTTCATATCTGAAAGCGGTCTTCATACATTCCCACATTACTATATCCGTTGTTTCTATATAAGGCACACAGAAAACAAAATTTTTTGTTCTTATTTAATTTAGCCATTTCAAATGAACACAACCTGCATTAATTACTTTAAGAAAATCAGTGTATCATGATCAATGTATGAGTAAATTAAAAAGGTTAATCTAATCGCATTGTTTTACGGGTTAATATGTTATATTTCTTAGCGCCATGCATGCTTTCTCCAAATCCAATTGTTTAGCTTTGAATCTTCATCGAATTCAAGGGAAATAATGTAATAAATTTAGGAAATGCATTAAACAATTAAATTGTCTGAGAATGGAGAAGTATATTTAGGCATCACAGCTAAAAAGATATATACTCACTTCGATTCTTATTATAAGTCACCAACCGCCCAAATCTCAAATACCAAGAAATGAAGTTGTATCATTAAATGAGTCATATTTTATTTAAATTTGTCTTTTCCATTTCTGTCTCTCTCATCTCTATCTCTCTCTTTTCATCTTTTTTCCAACACTCTGGTATACTCCCTCCGGTCCTCATTATAAGTCGCCTTTGACTTTTTTGGGAAATTCTAAAAAAACAAAATAAGTTAATTATAAATTGATTTACCTAATTTTTTCCCTTAAACTAGTTTATTTTACCTATAAACTAATGTATAATCTAAAAATATATCAAATATATCATGATTTAATAGTCTATTTCGCAACCTTAATCTCTCTAAAAAAGTCAAAGGTGACTTATAATTAGGACCGGAGGGAGTATTAGAAACAGAAGTTGGAGGAAAAGTCAATGCAATTAAAGAGTTCTCTTTTTCCCATGGATGATAGGGATATATTGGAAAATTTTAATAAATAAATCAGTTAATGGCGTTAGTAATTTATATTAAGGGCAAAAAATTAGAGACGGTTAACAACTTATAATAAGGAAAAGAGGGAGTATATATACTTCTCAAATGATATCATGCGTGTGGGCGTGACATCAAGGTTACTATACCGAAAAAAACATGTTTTAGGAGTGAATAGTTGACTAAAGAAAGGACATCATATCAATACAATCTATACCTATGATTTTGGAATTCCTATTGTTAAGTTGCTCCATTTCTCAAAATCCCAATCAATGAGATACATCTCTTTGGGCACATACATGTTCTATGTTTGTAAATTGAACTTCAAAAGTTCAAGTTAAATTGTGCTTTAGCACATTGTTGGTTATCAGATCGGATGATGACCACGTTCCCCTCTGATTAACCAAAATAAAAAAAATTATAAAAGATGGATTAGGCCAAACACAATTGGCTCCCCGCTTCTCTCTTTGGCATTGATATTGCTAATTGGAGGCACCGAATTTGTCGTTGCTTTTGCAAGCTTGAAGAAAAGCCAAGTAGCATCATTACAAGTTTAGGTTTCTTTAACACACATGAACATAATAATTTTTTTCTTTTGTCTTACATATTTTAAAAGTAATACTTTTACAAACTTTTCACATTATAATACCATTAACATTCAAAGTTTAGGCCCGCCTCACCACCAAAACCCATACAAAGAATGGCAACAATGATATAAAAGTTTGTTCATGACCAATAAGAAAATCCCCACTTTCATCCTTTTAGGCAAGTGCAGAAATAAAAAAAGCCACTTTCTTGTTTGTTTTTGGTGTTAGTTGCATATATAAGAAAGCAAGACCATTTCCATCTAAAAAGAAAGCAAGTACGTAGAACTGGCATTTTGTATTTTCATATATTGATACAAAAGTGCACTCTTAATCCCTTAATTTTACATAATACTACATTTTACTCCCTTAAATTCATTAACCCTAATACCTTTACATTGATTAACAAATAAGATTGAAATTTTAAATAAACAATTATTTCCAAAAATGTTAATGCAATTAAATTTAATTTCCTGAAATAACAATGATTGGTATAGTAAATCATCGTTTGAAACTAATGGTGTTAAAGTTAGAGAGCTAAGAGCCTAAAGTAGACTTTGTAAATTAAAATTAAAGAATCCAGGATGAAAGATATAATTTCTTTTAATTTCCCTTTTTTAGAATAGAAGTAATAATTTTCTTCGTGGGCGTGTGTGTATATCTTTATATATAAAACTTCGAGCATGTGCCTTTATTCTGTTTCCTTCATCTTGCCAAAACATGCAAGCAAAATGCACAGTTTGTTCACTTAGACCATGAGTGTTCTTCTAGGGAAGGGCAAAGAGGACCACAAGCAAAGATAACGTAATTAATCTCTATGTAATTATGAAGTTTTTTTACATACAACAACTACATTTAAATAAAATCCATTCTTATCACACCCAAGTATCATAACATTTTGTTTTTGTTGTTACTACAATGCATGTCCAAGGAGGGATTGGCAGGTTAAAAGGCACAGGTCCGTGGCGTGGACCACTATCAATTTGATACTCCTCTTGTACTTAATAAAAGATCAATTTAGCTTTTTAGAATATTAAAAGTCAAAAAATAATTTAATGTATTTATGTTATAATTAAGTAGATTCTTCGCTAATCTCCTCAAATTATAGTCAACTAGATCTTACCATGAGAATCAAATAGAGTAACAATTTTATACAAATAAAATATAAGAAAAAGCAAACAAATTAAAAGAAAATAATAAGAAACACTTAGAATAGAATAATAGAAGTGGGTGATTCTGTTGTAAGAAAATAGGAGGACAACATAAAAAGCTGATTGCATGAGCTGTGTGACATGTTCACTGTGTATGCCAATATCATTGTCCACTCCTCTTTGTTGCTGCATCCACTCCATTACTTGTGTCCCTTCTTTCTTTTTAATTAATTAAATATTATATTGCCCCCTTCATCTCTCAGTTTTTTATTACATGTATTTATTTCATACTCATTCCAATGTTAAATATAAGAGCTACACTAGATTGTATAGGGTAAGAAATTAGTTTAGCTAGTTGTTAGGAAATAAACTGTTTATTAGTTCTCTCAAAATTCTACATCTTTTGCACAATATAAGCTAATGTTTATCAAATTATATATTCTAGAAAATTGTTATAAGTTGTTGAAAACAAATAATGTGTCTGAAACATATTTTTTTCGCAACATTGCTCTTATTATGAGACAAATAATCTCCTACCACATTAGCTTATATTGTGGGTCGGAGGAAGTACCATTTTATGACCATATTAAAAACCATTATCAATCATCTACATTTAAAATTATTCTAATGATGATAAACTCCCTTAACATGTATAATTGATTAGTAGAGTTAATGGGAAATTTGTTAAATTCAGAGAAAAAAATATATTAAGATTTATATTTAAGATCAAAGCAAACGTATACTAACTTCTACGTTTAAAAACAAGAGGGGCATAAATCTAGATAGTTAACTCTTTGAAAACTTACTCCTATTTCGATTCTTTTATTAATACTCTCCCTTCTGTTAATAATTAACACTAAGCATTTTGTTACAGAGGTGCTTCAAAAAAGATCAGTTTCTCTATAAAATTTGTAAAACGCCTAAGAAATAAATAAGCTAAGTCCTTGAAAAAAAAAATCTTCAAAAAAGATATCTTACTAAAAGCAATTGGGGGAGTTTGTGCTTTATTCCCACCAAATAATTTTAGGCAGAGGTTCAGGTTTAACTCAAAGTAAAGGGCAATGCATTTTAACAATTCCTTTTAGATAATAATGTTAGGCAACTCAATATACCTTCAGACATAAAATTAGACATTCCACTCTAAAATGAATCACCAAGCACCCTAAAAGGAATCAAATCATTTTTTTGTGAGGATGTGTAATTCCTTTCTTTTGCTCCCACGGACTACAATGGGTAGTTTTGTGCTTTGTTGATCCCAAATGTTAATACACTTCTATATTTTGTATGGGGCTTGTTCACAACTAATGGGCCTTTACTGGCCTCCCTAATTATGTAGATATGAAAAGTATCACTGGCATAAACAAAAAGATATGGAAAGTATCGGCCCATCTCCTTTGATCTGGGCTTCTCGTGAGATATCTTTGAAAAAAAAAAATTCCATCACAAACAACATTCATGAAAAAATATGGAAGCCAATAAAAGATAATACTCCCTCCGGTCCTAAATATAAGACTTAGTTTACTTTTTTGAAAAATCCTAAAAAAGAAAAATATAAGTCAATTATAAATTGATATACTTAATTTTTCCCCTTAAACTAGTTTATTTAACCTATAAACTAATGACTAATCTAAAAATATATCAAATATGTCATAATTTAATAACATATTTTGTAACCTTAACATCTCCAAAAAAAAGTCATCTAGATCTTATATTTAGGACCGGAGGGAGTAGTATTCACTCATCTTATTTATAAGTAATAATATTCTCTTACATGAAATTGGCCTTATATATAAACAAAAATTAAGCCTTATCTAAGAATTTCCTGAACCTTTCATCTTTATTTCAATTGATCGTATGTTACATATCTTTTGGGAAGATTAATTTGAGGTCCCCCACAAGGGACTTAATACTAGAAAAGTCCCAAAAGTTGAAATAATTAATGTAGGGTCCCAAGGGACCTCACTTTAATAAACTTGAAAATTGAAAACACACTTTTGCCCAACAAGTTGTCACATTTGCCCATTCAGTTGTCAAGTTATGCCCATCGTGTTGTCGCGGCTGCCCATTAAGTTGTCAGGTTTTCCCATTAACTTAAGAGTTTGGGCAATTAACTTAAAGCACATGCCCAACACGTTGTCACATTTGTCCATTCAGTTGTCAAGTTATGCTCATCGAGTTGTCACGGGCTCACGGCTGCCCATTAAGTTGTCAGGGGAAAAAGTGTCTTTTCAATTTTCAAATATATTAAAGTGAGATCCCTTGGGACCCTACATTAATTATTTCAACTTTTGGGACTTTTCTAGTATTAAGTCTCTTGTGGGGACCTCAAATTAATTTTCCCATATCTTTTTGTCACCATTTTGTCGCATCTTCTCTTAATCACTCTCACATTGATCATCGTTATAAATAATGCTATTTTGAAAAAAGAAATCACCACCCATACATACATGCTTTTTTTAAAAAAATTAATGTTAATCTACGATCTTTTTTTAACTGACTGTTTACATGATTTTGATGATTATCGATTATTAAAAAGAGAAACAAGAAGAAGAATTTAAACTTGAATAATTATGCATATGTTGAGTGGAGGTTTCTTTAATTTGACAAATTTTATAAAATGTTGAAGAAATGCACAGTATAAGTATGATTAGATGTGAACCGGGATGATGAACCCATTAAGATTAAGAATTGAAAAATGGCTGAATCATCCAAAAAATGTCACACCACATACATATCTTTACTGTTTAATTAAATTAATTGAAGGGCTTAACTAATGATATGATGAATAGCGTGACTCATGAACCAGTACGACGTCCTTATGTCATGCTACTACTAGGCAACTATGGCCATCAAAATCACACACCACAACCCAAATTTGACCTTTTCCCCACCAAATTATCAGTATCTTAGCTAACACATTCATTCATTTAGCAAAATCACAAAAATTCTGACCACACACGAAACTTCCTCTTATATGTTTCTGCTGCAATAATGACTTATATACATGATTTAAATTAATAATACTTTATGTATGTACAACATTATTGTTTAGACTTCGATCATCTCCAATTCTTTTCTTATAAAAGAAAAAGGTTTATTCGATCGTTTCCCTAAAAGCGAATTCTGCGTTCGCGAACAAATTGTAGATGAGAAAAAGTTAAATATATAGGTAAAAAAATAAACAAAAAGAAAAATAATTAACAAAAACGTCAAAGCCATGTGTTACTTGATTTTCTATTATCAACGACTCACTGATTGTGAGCAACATAATTGAAGTAATATTGCCATCTAACTACCGTATTGTTATATAAAATCTAGGCCAAGAAACTAATCGAGTTAATTATGTATGTGAATTATCATCTAAAATAATGGCACGTTATTAGTCATTTTATCTAAACGAGTATAACCTGTGGACTTGTTATAATACAAAATATAAAACAAACTATACACTATTATTCATCATCATAAGTTATAAGCATATCACCTCCATCTTCATGCATAGCATGGAATTTAAACTATAATTAATTATATATTACCTTCGTTCCTAAATATAATTAAGATCACTTTCCTGATTTGATTAGATTAAGGATGTAAGTTAAGTTAGTTATTAACCATGATATTGTCAATTTATTCTAACTATATATCTTCACTTTTCCACTTTTGCTTGTTTATTATAGATAAGTATTATTAGAATTTATTTAGAAAAAAGTTGAAAAAAATTAGAAAGTTGTTATATTTAAGAACAAATTAAAATCTAAAAGTGATCTTATATTTAGGAAATGAAGGAAGAGTAGTATGTATATGCTAGAACTCAGCAAAGAATAGCGAAAGTTGTTATAAGTTAATACTCACCGATTTATATGAGAATATATTTACAGAGTGAGTAAAGTTCAGAATGAGTTCCACTTCAATCAGTAATATACGATTGGAGTTTATTCTAAAAAAAAAATAAGAATGGAGTGACTACTCGTCGATCTCTATACATATTAATTAATATCTGATAATAGTGCTTGTCAATATGCTTAGTGGATGATGTAAATATTCTTATAGATTGATTTATAAAGCAGAGAGTTTATCTTAATTATTAATCATTTTCTAATTTTTTTTTCAATAAGAATATACAATTATCTTATTTATTTATTATCATCATGTAGACTATATACTTTCTTTTGACAAAAAAAGGCTATATACTTTCTGGATACATAGAGTTAAAAAAATTCATTTAAGTGCCCTTTTGTTTCCTAATTATGAGAGTAATTTTTTATTGTTGCGGTGTCCTTAATTCCTAGACCCTTTTCAAGCTTGCTTTCATGGCTCTCTCTTGAATGAATAAGGTCTTATGACACATGACTTCCATAATATATATAAAGGCATTTGAAGTCATGAATGTCTTGATGTTGAATTGAGGGAGAAATGGAAAAGAATTGAAGCGAAAATATTTAAGATACGATCAACTAATCTTATCTATAATTTTATTGATATCTGCAAATTAAAAAAATAAAAAAGATAGCTCTAAAAACTATGGAGGAGAGTAATTAATTAAGTTGTGAAATTACTCCGTAGTAGGAAATGATCAATGAGAGGACAAGAAAACAAAATCAGATCGATGATGCAAATGGAGGGCACAAGAAATGGGTCTGCACCAACTTGTTCCATCACCATAAAATTGTGTCTGCTTGTCTCACCCAAGATATGGTTATCGTTCAAGGAACCATATATATATCCACCGAATTTGTAATTAACAAGTAACATCACCACAAGTTTGCTGTGCTCATTTATTGCAAAACCGTATATATGGTCACCAATACAATACAAGTCCATTCAACTATATTTCGTCAAACAGAAATTAAATCGTCCACCCGCAGAATATGTTTCTAACTCATGATCAGTGCATCTCTATGGGATTGTACATGGATCATAGCATATAAACCATTTTTTTCTATCCTCACATGTTTCACCCAATTTCACTTAGATGTCTCCCTAAACTTTGCAAGTGGACCCATAATTAAGTGGTGTTTCTTAGGAATAATGTTTTACATTTTCGCTAATTAAACTCACAAACGATAGGTATAATAGTCTTATCTTAATCACTATCTACCTTCTACTTTAATTTGGTCTTTAATTACTGAAGGAATTACCCGGCCCACGAGCTTTCCCGGACCCCGAAGCTTTGAACCCGAACCCGAACTCGGACAGTGTTCCTGCAAGAACAAGAACAAACAAAAGCCTTGATAATAACCTTTAACTTGGAGCCAAGAATCCCAAAGGATTCAGCTCACGTAGAACCGGGTTACTAGAACCCGGTTTGATTCGCACAGCGAATCACCCTCTAGGAAAAACCGTGAGAAGGAAAACAAGAATACAGTGGCTGAGGTGTCTAAGCACGCACACTGATTATTGACAAATGAACGGGACACCTCTATTTATAGTGATAAGAGTGTCACTAAGAAAGGTAGAAATATCACCGTCATTATTGCAGTCATTATGACACTAATCAACAATAATAACTGATTTGATTCTCTTAATCAAATCAATCACATATTAATGTTGATTTGTTAACTGATTTGATTCTAATCAAATCAATCAGAATCAATCACATATCAATGCTGATTTGTTAACTTTCTGCTTTCCTTAAGGCCGTCGGATTTAGTAATCGGACGATTCGGTCCATCGAGGGCGGATCCGATTAAATATTTCCAACAATTACATACCATTCTGATCAGATACACACACATACAAAAGTAATATAGGTGAACAATTTGATATTATAAATAACTCACTTGTAGAATCAATGACATTTTTTTAGTTTAACCCAATTTCAATTCCTATTGAAAAGTGATATAAAGAGGATCGGATGAGAGGATGACCATTTTAAAAAGCGTACAAAGACAGAAGTTTTAATAAGGGTACGGTGAATGTGAATTTTTTTTATCAATGATGAATTTTGTGGAACGCAAGAATGATACTTAATCAGAAAGACAAATATAAGTCACATGTTCAAAATGACAATTGGATCTTCCAAAAATAACATTCAATAATATATATATGTATACACACAATATACAAGAAAATTAAGTATGATAAGATTGTTTTTAACTTATAGGACATAATTATGAATCGTCACATATATAAAATTAGCGTGGTTTGTAAAACTCTTTCAATCATGCAAGTTGCGGGTATGAGCGTGATCTATACTCTATATATGACTACTTGTATATCTATGAAGAGGTATAGGATAAGCTTTATTCAGTTAATCTTGAATTCAATGTAAGGATTCAGTGTATTGTGCACTATCAATCACCATATTATTAATTCAATGCAATGCAAGTCCCTTCAAAGTTTTTGTCATACGTTTAAATTAAATGGCCTGCATGCCCATATAAGATAGACTTATCTTAATATAATAGTTATATCTTTTTTTCTTTAACTTGGACCTTACATGTAAAACTCTTCAATCATGCATATTGTTGGCAGCAATGTGTGTCTTTATATGATCTATATGACTTCTGTGTACCTACCTATAAGAAGTAGGACAAGCTTTATTCAGCTAACCTTGATTCAATGGAAGATTCAGTGTATTGTGTACAATAATAATCACCATATTGTTGATTATCTTTTGATGACTAGGTGAGGCTACTCTGCTAGCTACTAAGTTCTATTCTTTTAAATCAAATAGATTGGGGCTTCATTATATACCTATACACACTCCTATAAAGTCATTTTCAATTTCAATATGTCTATTATTAAAAGCATAAACCCCATTATAATATATAGTTCTGCCTTGATAAATTTGATAACTTTTCAACATTACCCCTATTATTCAATATTCATTTTACCACATGATGATAACAAAGTCAACACATGATAAATAAAGAAGAAAGTTATACATTTACACACAAAATTAAATGACAAGTCTTATCAATAGAATTAAATAAAACATTCTCTCTCTACCCTATGAATAGGATCAGGGTACATGTACTCTAACACCAACACTATTCTAATAAATGGTTAGTGATATATTTGAGTAGGATTCTCCAACTTTAAAAACCTCTGATTTGCTGGTATAAGATTTGTCAATTGGTCTTCTCTTCATTATATTAAGTGTTAAATTAAAATAAATTGATGAAAAGAAGATAAGAAGAGTAGAAATTAAAGCAGATAAATTTGAAAACTGATACCTAATTGCGAGTCATGATTATGTGAATTTCAATACTCTTGGTAAAGACTAAAGAATATAATGAAGATAATTTTTGTATGTAAATCTACACATTATCGATAATTTTTAAATATAAAAGCATGTGGTCTTTTTAATTGATAAACTTTTCAAACAATAACTTCACACCCAACTTTTTTCCTTTTCTTTTAAAAAACTAGTATGAGTGTGTGTGTGTGTGTTATAACGCACTATATAAATCAAAATTAATTATTGTCCGGTAAAAAAATCAATTTAAATTTAGTCACGACCAATTTTTTGAATACATATGTATGCTTCTTATTTTTACCGAAAGAGAAATTTTCAATAATATAAAACTTGATCTCATACGCTAAGTTGAAGGATGCACTAAGACGAAACACTGCCATTACAAAAGAAGAACAACATAAACATAAAAACAATTGATGATATCACAAGACTAATACAACAAATCAAAAACCAAATGCCAAAACGGGATCGGACTACCGGTACCCTACTCCTAACCATTGTAGGTTAATGGTGAGGGAACTGATTTTGCAATCTATCATGATCAAAAGACAAAGCGATAGTGGGTGTGGTTGTGCAAAGACTTGCTCTCCCAAACCCACACACTTTGATGTAAATGATGCATAACATAAGCAGCTTCATATTCACCTCTAAGAAAGTGAAGAAACCTATGAAGTTTGAGACCATACTTCAAAGGAATGAAATTCATGACAGAAATTAGCTTGCAACCAACACAAAAAACATTAACCCACAAGGTAAGGCAGAAACACAAGTAACATGAAACCCTCATAAGAAATTTTAACAAGACACGACTCCTAACATCTTTTATCAGGGATGACTAAGACACTAAAAGCCCTACCATAGATTCCCCCAAACCCAGGTGGAGCTCAAACTTAATCTTCATGGGAAACTGGTGGTTGTGAACCAACTACCAAACTTCATAGGGGATCCCCAATAAGTATAATCACACTCATATCTATGATAAAACTATTTCATTTTACCGCTCCTTCATACTTCAAAATCTTCAAGATTTGAGTCTCCTTCATACCAACTCCTTTGCCACCTGCCTTCAGTCCACCATCAAGCATATTAGAGTGATAGGTTTCTCTATGCACACAAATCAGAGCCTCTAACACACGAATCTCGTCTTCCCAAGCCTTCAACATTTGAATCCCATGGTTGACAGCCAACCTCGACCTACATCATCGTCGATCATGCATGATCTTCCTCCTAACACCCTCGGTCCACAAGCACCAGAAGGCGCAGGCCACCATGGAAACATTTCGAACGCACGCGCACAACACCATGAAAAGGAGCTACCCTAGAGATGGCAAAGGGACTCGCCCTCAAGGCAAGGTAGAAAGCAGTCGCTGAGAGTGGAAGAGTGTTTCACGAGAACCACTATCAACGGCTCCATGAACTTGTGGAAACATTGCAAATTTCTTTAATACATATGTATGCTGAATGATTCATTTTTAAAATTACATTTGAGCAATGGATGATATCTACTATAAGAGGAAAAAAGAGGTAAAGGGGCGTGTGATATTAACTTTGATGTATGGAGTAGAAGTGTAAAATAATCAATTGGTGGGGTTTTCTAATTTCTTCTATATCTTAAGACAAATTAGTTTCTTTATCTTTTAAAGTTTTACTTAAATATGTGAGTCCAACCTTCTATTTCATCTAGGGTTTTCTAGTGAGTGCGCCGTTTTTTTCTTCTTAGTGAGAATCATTTTTCTCAATCCTCGTTTCTAAAACGTGAGAATTTAGCTTCTTACCCGACGATAATCATCCCTATGGTAGTCACCAAGTGAGAGAGAGTCGAATGAGTTGTGCGGGTTGTTTGTGGATTTGGCTATGATATTTAGAAGGCAATTCGTTTAGAGTTTGGAAGACCAAGATATAGCTGAAAGTCCTTCTGCGTTGTGGTGGAACATTATGGAGAAAAACTATATCTGTTTGATTGGAATTATCGAGGAATCATTCAATATATCTTTGCCTATCAAATCTTAAAATTAAATTTTGCGTTCAATTCACTATTTGAGTGGGTATCAAGCGGCTGATGCGAGCCCAATTGGGTGAGCTAAGGAAACATCACATCCTTTGCCTTTTATTCTAACTTCAGATGCAGTGGGTACTGGTGAATCTCAAGAGCCTTCTTTACCTATCCATAGGCAATTTGAAGTACATTTATGGTTGTCTTTGTCGTGTGTTTTGTTATCTGTTCTCAGTCATTTGTTATTTATACTGTTTTTTCAAAGTCATTTTATTGTAGTATTAGCGTTTAACTGCTTTGTACCTTGTTTTTCATCTTTTAAATAAAAGACATATTTTCAGTCCAAAAGAAAAGCCCAACCTTTTGTAACAAAAAAAAAGAAAGAAAAGTCCAACCTTCTATAGAAATAATATCAACAATAATAATTATAGTGACAATTTTATTAATTAAAAGGAAGGGACTGTGGCAAGAGCTCACAAGTGACGACTGGTTATAAAGTCACATTGGATATATATTAGCTATACACAAATCAAATCAATATGATGTACATTGTTGGTGGTCCGAATTTGTTGAAATGTCGTGTCATGATGTATACGCTATGCGCACACAAATTGGACACGCTTTTTACAAATTTGGTATGAGAACCAAAATAGGAGCCATATCATATTTCCATTTTCTTCTTTCTTCTAAAGAATACATTCATGAACCCTTCACAGTTATAATCCATTAGTGTTCGGTTGGATTATCAATTAATTGCACCAGTTTTTAACAGGACAAAAACAAACCCAATACCATTATTATTCGGTTTACTACTCCACCGCATTTTCAAAACTCAATGATTGATAAGTATCTCTCTCTGTTTTTCTTGGAAACATAAACAAATATATCCTAATTAAAATATACTCCCTCCGGTCCCTAATATAAGAGCCCAAAATTTGATTTTTTTTTGTTCCTAATATAAGAGTTCATCTCACATTTTCTCTTCATTTAATACGTTTTTTCCCAACTTTGCCCTTAACTCTTTCATATTTATTAATTCTTATGTATTTCTCTCTCTGAAAAGTATCGCAATAATAAATATGGGCAATATTGGAAAAGAATCATTAACTCCAAACACCCAACTAACATTCACATGTTTTCTTAAGAAGCGTTTTTTTGGTGGCTAACTCTTATATTAGGGACCGGAGGGAGTATTTAAGTAAGATGTTTGATGCATTGTATAAGAAAGATAGTAACTTAGCATATATGCATGATAGATTGAAATTAAAGAGGCAAGCAGTAAATTAGAAAATAATTCTAATTAAATATTTTTTAAATTTAAATGATGAAATAGTTAACTTTCTTCAATGTTATTTTAATAGAAACATTACTTAGCTTGAAGGTATGGTTTTGGGTGGATAAATGCACTTTTTCTTTAATTTAATAGGTCAGACATTAATCCTTGTCTTTTAGTAGAACCATAAAAATGGACTGAAGTGTTGAGAGTGAAATAAAATAGTGGTTTGTTTGCTGGTGGACAGTGTTGAGAGACTGCGTGATAATAATGCTTAGTTTTGAAAGTAAAATTCTTGATTTAAAAATAATATCAGATTCGGAGTGACGCATAAGTAGGTCATTAATTTTATATCTATGACCTGTTATTATAGTATACAACTGTCCACCTTAATTATATGTTTTATGTGCACTTTGTCAATGTTATACGACCCACTTCTTTCAAATACATGAACCTTATACATTTTTATTCTAGGAAAACTAGCTAATTATTCAATCTGTATGGTAGCAATTCGGAAAACATATATATTATTCATGAGTAGAGTTGTCAGTGATATAACATTGTTATTTTATTATGAATATTAATAATATATTAAGGATACACTGATATGTTAATTTTGAGGATAATAAAATAATTTATGCACATATATATAATGAATGTTTGTTGTCGTGCAACTCAGAATAAAACTAATCGAAAATGATTTTAAATTATATTTATGGCTATGACTTTTTTTACCATGACCGGCAACATATATATAAATTTCAAGAATGCCAGGATACTCTATATTAAAAAAAACTAATTGAAAAATACTTTAAATTTTAGTTATTGCTATGAATTATTAACATTACTTTTTGAGGATTTTCAATCACTTTTGGGTATAGTGGCTCAAGAAATTCATGGACTTTATGATAAAATTTCAATGTCTATAAATACCTCCAACATTGACACCATTAATAACGAGTGAAAAAAGATTCTGAGAGAAGAGAGAACATAAATAATACTCAGTGTTTTTTACTGGATTACATATCTCTTGCAAGTTTTGAAATCTTATTACATTATAGATGAGTTTGTTTAATGTTAGAGAGTGTTTGAATCTTTTGAATTGAGGGAATTCAGATTCTTAAGGACACAGTGTTTTTAATGGCATGACTAGCTCGCAGAATCAAATTAATTATTCCCTTGATTTTTGAAGATTTTACCAACATTTATAATGGTATTGTTTGCTTTGTTCGCGTGGTTGCTAGCACGCTTGTTGACATTCCAACCTTCTTTCTCCTTCCATGGCTTATCCGAAAGGAAAGATAATTATGTACTGAATAATGTGAATAGTGGAATTTCATTTCAACAATTCAAACAGGCATGGGTGTTAATTTTTGTAGTCATGGAGTTTAATTAAATCCTAGTCGTATACATGTGGAACAAGTTTATATTACGTACCTTCAATCCTCAGTTGCACCTGAGGAAGATTAATATTTAAATACACTCAATGTACTTTATGAATGCCACGTCTAACTATAAACCAATTAGTTGGCCCCAATATGTTTTTTTTTTTCAGAGACCCCAATATGTTTTAGAAAAAACGTACATGTGAGAACTAGAACATAAATACGAGTCTAGCTAACTTGTTGTGCAAGGGGATTAATCCATTGTTTTTAATGAGCTTAGCTAACTAATGTGGATATAAGAGTTTGATATTGAGAAAAGTAAATTTTTTTTTTGCACTAAATGTTCTAGAAAACTTGTCAGAACTCGAACATAAATATGAGTCCAGCTGGCTACGTAACTGTGCAAGGGGATTAATTCATGGTTTTTTACTGAGCTAATTAGCTGAGTTAATTAGTGTGGATATAAGAGTTTGATATTGAGAAATTTAAAATTAGTTTTTTTGTACTAATGTTTTAATTAAGGTAAAGTTAATTGTAAATCCTGAGTGAGAAACTTAATTAAGATAAGGTTATGTGAAATAATCACATAATTAATTAATCTAACATCCTTGCCAAGAAGTTGTTATTTCCCTGCTTATCAAGTTATGATCAGCTAGCTATTCAGTTGTTACTATTGGATCCAAAGTTGTTACTAACTTACAATTAAAGTTTTTGTTGCCAACAACTTTTGATCAAGAGATAACAGTAACTTCTTGGTTTAATGATATATATCAAGTTTTGGCCAGGCAATAACAATCTAGGGCCTAATGATCACAACTTTTTTAACAATTTTTTGTCTATAATAAATCAATGAGAAAACCACAACAACTTCTTGTGGTTTGAGATTAATTAATTACATGACTTTGTGGAACGTCATATTAACAAAGTTCCCTTAGTTTATACAAAAAGTTTTAAACTATAAATTTACTCTACAAATTTTTGTTCATGGGTTATATTTCCCCAAAAAAATTTGATTTCAATATTCCTTTGGAATTTTCAAAATTGAACAAAATTATCCTATATAATTAAAGAATCAAAGTTGCTTGTAAAAATTAGAACTGACGGTAAGACAAAATTGTCGCGTTTCAATACTTTCATGGTAGTATTATTTCCCAAAATTTTGGGACAAAATTACTGTTGAACAAAAATTTTCTGAAGACACACACACACCATAACTATATAAAATGTTTTCTTTGGTGATATACATCGCAATCACCACTCGAAGGCGCAAGGAAAACTTTAAGACAACAATATGATAAAATTGAATGATAAAGTGTATTGAAATTTTTTTATTTGACACTACAAAAAATACGCTACTTGCCGACGTCCATGTTGCGGCGTTTTTACAAAAACCGCCGGCAATTGTTTAGCGTTCCGGCTGTTGCTACCGAACGCAGGAAAGCGGCGCAGCAAACGCCGCCACGCGGGAGGAAATCATTTTTTTTATATTTTTTCTATTTTCCAATACACGTACCGGCGTTTGTAAGCGCCGGTGTGTGGCACTGTTTTTCATTTTGTTTTCCGCAAACTTATCGGCGGTTCAAAGCACGCCAAAGATTTCGATTTTTTTTAAAATTAATAGCATGCCCGCGGTCACAAACGCCGCAACGCTGGCAATTAATTGTTTTTTTAAATTAATATCTTCGCCGCTTTTACAACCGCCACTATGTTAGTAATTAATGGGTCCTTCTCTCAGTACTTACCGGCGTTTATAAGTGCCGGCCTGTTATGCTACATTATATTTATTATTTAATATAAATACATGCATCCCAGCGGTTATAAGCGCCAGCATGTGTTAATGTTAAAATATAATATCACACGCCTGCGTTTATAGCCGCCTCTATGCTAAAATAATAATAAAACTCCGCTGCGTTTACAAACGCCGCTAAGGAGCGAACTTCACCTATAAATACTGGTCTTCCCTCACTCCATACTCGCCTCTTTCATCTTCTCTCTTCCATCTTCTCTCTTCTTCTTTCTCTCTACTCGTTTTCCTCTCTTTTGTTTACATTTTTCAAAAATAAAGCATTTTTTTAATGTTTTAGTTTTCCTTATTTATTTTTTCACATTTTGATCATATTTCCATTTTTTCATTATGTTTTATTTTCTTTTTAGTTTTACACCCCTTTATTATTATTTTTTGTTTCTGTTATTCCAATTTTAATTTTTTGACTTGATAATGGAACTGTTTTTAATTATATCTTTTTAATAATAAACTGTTAGTAACTATATTTAACTATAGAAATAGTCTTTTTATTTTGGAATAGTTTTTTGGTTTTGTTAATTTATAAACTTCAGATTTATTATAATAAAAATGGATTGATTTTATAGTACAATATTTTTATTTGGTTATTTCTCATTTCTTTTTCTCGCGTTAATTTTAACCATTAATTATAATAGTTAAAATTAATGCGTTTTTTTATTACGAAGAATAACATGCTGGCGTTTGTAAACGCGGGTACGTTTTTTATTTTAAAAAAAATCCCACATTCCTGCAGTTGCAAATGCGGGAAATATAGTAAATTATAAGAATTGGAATTTGGAAGGAGTACTAGTGTCTATGGAATTGAACTACGAAACCTGGCCTCCATTATTGCAGAAAACTACATAAATAGAAACAACAAAATATAAGCAAGTTGCTGTTTTGGTATTGGATCTATCTTGCCCATGGTTTCTAAAGCATATCACTTCAAAACGATGAAGATGATAGAGACCGTACCCCTCTTCATTAATTATGTGCCACACGTAACTTTCCCAATGGCACCCAAATTGTTTCACACCTTTAATCATACAGCAAATTTATATGCATGAATGTCACTTTCCATTTATTCATTTCCTCTTTCCTTATTTAATTTTTGGAATGTAATGGCAAGCTAGCTACCTCTTCTTGAATTAATGCGATCCATAAAAAAATTTTATGTTAAAAAAGAAAACCCCCTCCAATACATATAAATTCCATGAGAGATTATTATTGTTAGGACTTAGGATCAGTTTCATCATAAAAGTATGGTGTATGTATATAAATTTGAGAAACAGATTGATGTTGCTTTACTTTAGTATTACTTCGATACTTTTTTTCATTAAAATCATCAAAATCAAAATGCGAATCTTCGATATACACGACTCATCCATTTCTCCATAACTTTTACATTTTGTAGTGAAACGATCTCTCTTGGTCGGTTCGTGTGCTAAATGTCTGCTGTGAGTTAAGTGAGCCTAGCATGTGGTACTAACTGTATACATGCACCTTCATCTTTACCACTTAATTTATCTGAATCTTGTTAGTTTTTCTATTCAAATGGCGTCTGTAATTTATTTAGAAACATCAAACATGACTCAATTATATATCACGTGCTTAATTAATAAATAGCATCCTGGTCGGAACGTCATATGATTAAATAGGCACGTGTGTGCTAATCAATTATTTTATGGATGTATGGTTCTCGTGCGTTTCTCTTGATTTTGTCCATGACCTCAAAGTTATTCTTATTAGTCATCTTTTTAGCATCCTTTACCATATATACTAATTATTAGTTCACACATTTTTATTATTTTTCCTCGTTTCATTAAGGGCATATAAATCATTTAACTATTTGTCAATATAATATCTAACCATTTGGTGAAGAAATATGTTTTTGTGGTACTCAACCCACAGTATATACTCTTAATCCACCTATAATACGTACTTTCGATGTAGGTCTTTGAGTTTCTCCAATATTTATCTTACTTTCTTTACTTTTTTAATTCTTTTTCTTTTTGTTTTTTTGCCTAGACTTGAACTTCTTTATTGAGTTACAGAGATCTTATGTCTTCCTAAACTTAACTTGTACTTCTTTTTTAGTTACAAAGGTCAGTTTGTCTGACTGTAACTTCTTTTTGAGTTAGAAGACCTAGGTTACGTTGAGCCTTCATTTTTTTACTTTTTTCTTTATTTCTTTATTTTTTCCGTCGATGGAAAAAATATGTTGGGTCTTATGAATTTTTGGATTTAAAGGCACACATATATTAGTCTTGTCATTATACTACAAAATTTAATTCAATGTAATGAGATTCAACCTACATTACATACCCTAAATTCACCTATTCGATGTGAAACTTTAAGTTTCTCGAATGATTTTCAAATCTAAAAATTTGGATGTGCATTATTACAACTTTATGTATAACTAATAATGCTTAGTCAGTTTATTGCTAATTTCAGTGATTGTGTTTAGAGAAAACATCTTATAAAACACTCTCTCTCACTGCAAATATAAATTCATGAATTAAATTATGGATATATTTAATTAGATTATGAATATTAGTTAAGTCAATTAATTTTTTTCTAACTCACACTTATAATTTTTCTTAATTCCCCCTCTTTTTATCATTGTTAATAAGAGCACATAAATAATGATAACTTGAGAAAAATTAATAAACATCTTAAAATCAATATAATTTGTCTAATTAGGTCCTACTTGAACCAAATAAAAGTAATTATATGTTGCTGCAACTCAATGATCGTTGTTATCAACAATAATTTAAAATCTAGTTGTTATTGATAAATCGATCCTAACTAACATGTTCGATTTGATATTATCCACGCTTCTAAGGACTTCAATATAATGTAATGAATTTTTGAGACTTAATTGTCATTATTAAATAACTTTTATAGGAGGCCTAGTTGTAATTCTCCCCATTATTCAAATTTAACACAATAATATTATATAATACTCCCTCCGGTACTAAATATAAGACTTAGTTCACTTTTTTGGAAAATCCTAAAAACGCAAAAAATAAGTTAACTATAAATTGATTTACCTAATTTTTCCCTTAAACTAGTTTATTTTACCTATAAATTAATGGATTATCTAAAAATATATTAAATATGTCATCATTTAATAACATATTTCGCAACCTTAATCTCTCCAAAAAAAAGTCAACTAGATCCTATATTTAGGACCGGAGGTAGTAGAATAATTATATTTTGAAATACAAGATGTAACATCCTTCCAAAATAATGATTAAAATTATATAGTAAAGAAAATTAAGCTTAAATAATAAAATTCACAATGGTAGAAAAATCTAAAATCCATATAGAGAGGTTGATCATATCATTATACCCTACTATGGTAGAAAAAGAATTGACCCAATTTAAAACTCTACCATAGTATAAAAGAGTAAATATTATTTTTTTTCTCACTAACTAATCATGGTAGAAAAGAACAAAACATCATTTAAAAGGTCTACCATGATTATTTAGAAATCACTTATTTTCTTCAAAAATTTTGATAAACTAACATGGTATAAAATAATTTACCACCTTTAAAATATTTCTAAAATAATATAGTATTTGGAAATTTTTCAAAATCATAAATACTAAAAATAATATATTAAGGTCTACAAAAATAATATATTCGGAAATTACATTATTTACCAACATAGCCAAGTCATAAATTTAGAAACAAATTCCCTAATGTCATGACAGTTAAATATAAAACAATATAAATGTGCTCAATAAGCACAAAAGAGCCTTTTAAGCTCGTTCTTCGTACCTTCCCTTGTTTTACTACTGATCCTTCACCTAAAAATGTTAATACTGGGGTGAGATCGACATCTCAGTAACTACTGAAAGCATCTAACATACGCTAAACAAACCATATACAATTACATTGTAAACAATTATACTTCACATGCTATTTATTCTTTGCTACCTCGCATACACAAATATTACATACAATCAAACATTTATATAGAACAAATATTGCATACAATCAAACATTTATATAGAAGTGATTTCCTCATGAATGAATGTGTTATGCAACCTCCCTTATATCACACCCTTATTCCGCTGACACGAGCCATAGACTAACATATCAAATAGTCCAAACAGAAACATATCCAAGCAATTAGATTGTCCCAAGCTCACCAATACTTGAGATATACCCGCCCAAAGGTATAGAACTCAAGTATGGACTATGACTCCCCTCCTTAAAAGAACGAAGGAGGTGTCACATGTCCCACTACTCCAATGCAATCCCGGGCAAGGAAAACATTGAAGAAGGGGCCCTGACAAGTGTCATCCACTGTGCACCGAGTGATGACATACCACGTGGTAATATAATTCACCATACACATTCCTCCTCTACAACCTATCCCATCACCATGACTGCAAATGCATAATTATGTCATTCTCAGAAACCAGTATCTAGTTCATGATACTGAAACATTCCCAAATTATATATCATTCTTCCAACATCAGCATGCTTGAAAGGAACAGACTAGAATACATCTCACAAAATATGTAACCAACATAAGCATGCTTAAAAAGGAATAAACTATAATACATTTCACATGATATATAAAGAAGACAAGTATGCTTAAAAAGATTAAACTAATATTCAATGTTCATACAATTGGTCTAATAAATTCTTCAATATATAACATTGAATTTATTCTTACACATCACAGTCAAGTAATAATTATTTATAATCTAATTATACACAATTTGCAAGTATACGTAAGAATTTCCCAGAGTTACCAGTTGCTCCTTAGCCTACAGGTATTTTAACAAAGTCACTTCAACGCTCTTACTCATTTACAACGTAACCGAATGAATATAAATATATATTAATAAATTGCTCAACGCTACCTAAGGTATTCTAGTACAAATCTACCTTAAGATAATTAATAATTTTTCTTATATTAATTATATTTAATTGTAGGGAACATATTTATTACTCCCTCCGGTCCCTAATGTAAGAGCTAGCCGTCAAAAAAACGCTTCTTAAGAAAACATGTGAATGTTAGTTGGTTGTCTGGAGTTAATGCTTCTTTTCCAAAATTGTCCATATTTATTATGGTACTTTTAAGAGAGAGAAATACATAAGCATTAATAAATATGAAAGAGAGTTAGGGGTAAAGTAGGAAAAAATGCATTAAATGAGGAGAGAATATGGGGTGAGCTCTTACATTAGGGACCAAAACCATTCAAATTTTGGGCTCTTACATTAGGGACCGGAGGGAGTAGTATGTATGCCAAAACCACCTCAGTATGTACATATGCACACAAAAAATAAAGGTTGAGGTCTTAAAAATCATAAACGTAGGTGTGTGTAATAAAGGAAACAGTGATAAAATATTTATATATAAAAAAAATCTTACATATAATATATTTATATATGTATATATAATAAGGAATAAAATATAATCATTCTCCCACAAAACAAGCTAAAATGAGATGAATGAAAAATATATTGAGAAAAGTAGGTAGAATAATTAATAAAGGAAAATAATATATATATATATATATATAAAGTATTAAAAATGAAAATATAATCTCCTTTCCACAAAAACACGTTGACATTGAGATGAAAGGAATATATTGGTTTCAGATTTTTTTTTATTTTAGTAGTTCATAAAACACTGAGATAATCAATGAGGGAAAATAAATTAGAATCTCATGGTCAAATGGATTTGGGTATATACTTGAGCAAATAAAGTGGTAATTATAATAATAAAATACTAGTTGAACATTGCACTCTTGTAGAAACGGTGAAGAAAGATATGAAAAGTAGGTAAAACGAAAAAGAATTTTAAATCATATGTTGATTAGTATGGGGAAGAATGAGAGAGAGAGAGAGAAAAACTTACATATTGATAAGACAAAGAATGACTCTAAAAGCAAGGAGTTCATAAGACGGCACATGTTGAGATTAGGGTGAAGGAAACGACCACGTGAAAAATGACATTGGAAAGAAAATGGTGATTTTATAGGAAATAGGTTAGGGTTCTTCATTATTGGGGCCTTTTGCAATTGAGCCATCTTAATTAAAAAAAAATACACAATATATAAAATACACATTGATCCTTTTTAATTATAATCTAGTTGTTCTTCCTATATTATTAAAATTCCTATGCTTAAAAAAAATTCTAATTTCTATACAAAAATAAATGGGATGTTACACAAGATGTATGGTATTCTCTATTTTGTCCATTTTTCCAGCCCACATCACTTTCTTTCCATTATTTTTTCTTCATTATGATCAAATAAGATTGGTGAAATTCAAATAGCTAGACCCGCTACTTATTGTGACTATCATTTTCATTTTAATAAAAATTAATTAACTTATATTCTGTGCCGTTTTGCTAGAATATCATAAGATATTAAGATCTACTTCATTTGATAAAACATTTAGCTAGAAATTAGAGCTTAATTATACTAAGCGCAGGTGGGGGGACGGATAATGTACTATATGCATATTTAGTTTTTAGCGTGTGATATTCAAAACTCCTCTAGGGTACACTGAAAAATAATTTAAAATAAGCTAATTCAACCTACTTAAAGTGATGATGAATATAGTGTAATTTGAGGGAAAATGTTTCAAAAACAGAACTTTAGACAAATATAGAGTGGAATATTGGTAGTGGAATTAATGACAAATTTTTAAAATTAATTGTCACCAAATAATCCGACGAAATTAAGTCACGCAACTTTCGTTTTTGATTTACTATTTTTTCTTAGTGATAATTAACTTAAGAGAGGAGATAGTGATTTCATGAAAAGAGAATGTTGTGATTTATTTATTAAATGCCATGTAAGTTTTTACATTAAATTAAATTGTAAAATTTGGTATATCCTAATTGTATAGACCACTACAAATAATGATTCGAAACTCTATATATATCTTCACCAAGAATTTTTTAAAAGAGAGATATTTGGATGAATGTTATATATATATGTGGTTAGAAAGTTTTGAGTCAACAACCCTATCACTGCTTCGGTCAAAAAAAAAATAAGTAGAAGAATTCTTATCCTTGCAGGTGTGAATGCTGCCTAGTTGCAAGATAGGCCTCTTAAATTAATTGCGTTGCCTTCTAGTTAACTCTCCAAAAGGACACTTCTTGGCCAGAATTCACTGCATCTTTTAATCTCCCAGTTTATACGATGTACGTACATTACACTTAGTCATTGGTCAAATGTACACACTTTCTTCTCACTAAACAACAAAACACTTGTCGTTTACTTAAACTTACTCTCATTTCATTGTCTCGTACAATTACAGGTGTCAGCAAACCAATTACACAATTCTCGCTTATCCTTCTTAACCCTCTTATTAATCTATCGTTAGTGTCACGAAATTATGTTGTCTTTCTCATTATTTACTGATTAACACCTCCCATATAGCTTTGATTGTTATGATATTTATACACATTGATTAAGGATAAGAGAGGATTATTAGTCAAGTGCAGACAACTATACATGAATTATACTTGGGTTAAGGTGCATTTTTAGTACTCTAGAATATAGTAAAGTGCATCCAACATAATATACAATATTGTGGTCCATTTGTGATAACCAAAAATTATTTTCGTTGCTTATTTAGTAACGACGTTAAATAAGTCAAGTTTGACCGTTATGTGTCAAATTTTGACCGTTAAATTGTGGGGTAAAGGAGCATTTTTAGTACTCTAGAATATATAAGGAGCACGAAACATAATATACAATATTTTGGTCCATTTGTGGTAACCAAGAATTGTTTTAACTCAGCATGGCCAAACTATTTAGTTTATGATTCTTTGCTTATTTTTTTATACATGTAAAATATTAATGACTTATCTGTTCATACAAGCATGATACTAGGATAGTTTATGGATCTTTATAAATTTGTAGTGTTTAATTATATGACACTTTGAATAATATTGTGATTTAGTTGTTTATGGTGTTTAACATTGTATATTATGTTTGGTACTCCTTATATATACTAGAGTACTAAAAATGCTCCTTTACCCCACAATTTAAAGGTCAAAATTTGACACATAACGGTCAAACTTGACTTATTTAACGCTGTTACTAAATAAGCAACGAAAATAATTCTTGGTCATCACAAATAGACCACAATATTGTATATTATGTTGGATGCACTTTGCTATATTTTTAAGTACTAAAAATGCACCTTAACCCATTATACTTGTCATTTTCATTTTCGTTCTTTTTTGTCTTGTTTAGTAATTGGTGTTGTAATTATCATCATATTCAGCATGCACATTATTTCTCATACTATAGGACGTCATCAATCCAATTGATATTTTTGACTATCATTGTCGTCAAGAACTTAAGTCACTCTCCTACAATCTATTTTTCGAATTTGGAAAATCAAGCTTAAATTGAATGCGCGTGCTTGGCATATGGCTACATTTTTTGGATATTTCAAATTTACATACATACACGCGTATATGATCATTCGTTTTCTTTTCTTTTCCCTTAAAAAAATATGAAATACCTGTGTATTGAGTAGCATTGAGGCAAGTTTTGCATGAACCTCCATTAGGAACTTGGTTCGAGGCATGGTATAATATAAAAAATTACTCGCTTAAAAGAAATATAGTATATATAGTTTTCAAATTGAATGCATCAAAATATATATATAATGCTCGCATATGATTATATTTTATCTATTTTTATGCTAATTTGATGGGATATATAAACGGAAAAAATTATATAAGCACCGTTGAATAATGAGAAACCTAAAATATTTCCCCAATTAACTACTCAAATAATAGTGGAAAATAAAAACTTTTTTCACGCATAATTGCACATACGTACGCCCTAATTCTAATTGTTGGCTTTGCTCCAATAATACTATATACTACTACTATCAGTCTCAATATATAATGAATCAGAACCAATAATTAATAAGTATCTCAATCATAAGTTAGTATGATAGTACAATACTGAAAGCATTATTAAATTAAGGAAAATAATTAACAAAAGTTGCACAGTAGAGAGGAGACACATAACACACAACCATCATCATCATCATCCTTTTTTCTCTAAATGCATGCATCCAACCCCATCCCTCTTCTCCTATATATACCACACATAACCTCAACCTCTCCTCTCATCCCTCATCCAACTTCCATTCCTCAACTTCCAACTGTATCTTATCTCTCTTTCTTCACAAAAAAAAAAGAAAAAATCAAAATGCCTTCTTCCTCTACTACCATAATCTCCAAATCCACTATTTACCCTAGCCAAAAATCTTCCCTAAAATCCCTAAAACTCTCAGTCTCTGATCTCCCCATGCTTTCTTGCCACTATATCCAAAAGGGTATCCTCCTCCCTTTACCTCCTTTCTCATTCACTGACCTTCTACTCTCTCTTAAAAGATCTCTTTCTATTACTCTCTCTATTTTCCCTCCCCTCGCCGGCCGTCTTGTCACCGATACCGACGGCTACGTCCACATCCAATGTAACGATGCTGGGGTCGAATTCATCCACGCCTCAGCGAAATACCTAACCACTCATTCCACAATATACTCCCCCAATTTCACTGATGTCCCCAATTGCTTCAAGCAATTTTTCGCTTATAGTAAGACGATCTCTTACTCTGGCCACACTCTCCCCCTCGTCGCGGTCCAGGTCACTGAGCTGGCCGACGCGGTCTTTGTCGGGTGCACTGTCAACCACGCGGTGGTCGACGGCACGTCCCTATGGCATTTCTTCAACACCTTCGCCGCAATCTCCCGCGGCGCAAAGGTGTCGAAGTCGCTGCCCGATTTCTCCCGCGACACCGTCTTCAACTCGAAGGCCGTCCTCAAAGTCCCCGCCGGTGGCCCCAAGGTCACCTTCGACGAGGACTCGCCGCTGCGAGAACGCGTGTTCCACTTCAGCCGCGAGGCCGTGCAAAAGCTTAAGCTAATAGCAAATGCACAATTTTGTAGCTGCCCTGAGAACAGCAATAAAGTCTTATCGCACTACGTGGGATCCGCTTGTCATAACGACAACAATAATAAAAAGCTTAAGCCAGTAACAAAGGCCCAAGTTTATTGTTGTGAAACTTGTGATGACAACAACAATAAAAATCTTAAGCCAATAGCAAAGGACAATGTTGGCGGGAACGGTCATGAGGAATCTACGGAGTTAGTTAAAAATCAGGTTAACGGCGAGATAACGTCCGTTAAGACTAATAATGTGGTGGTCCACAAAACGGCAATGATATCGTCGTTTCAGTCATTATCAGCTCAGTTATGGCGATCAGTGACACGTGCGAGGAAATTGGACATAAACAAAACGTCGACGTTTCGCATGGCTGTGAATTGTAGACGCCGTTTGGAGCCAAAGATGGGTGATTATTATTTCGGGAATGCGATCCAGAGCATCCCGACCGTTGCTTCAGTGGGGGATATTTTATCGAAAGATCTACGGTGGATAGCGAGTTTGTTGCACGAGAACGTGGTGGCACATGGGGATGGTACGGTGCGACGCGGAGTAGAGGATTGGGAGAGATCGCCTAGGTTGTTTCCTTTGGGAAACTTTGATGGCGCGTCGATGACTATGGGGAGTTCTCCGCGTTTTCCTATGTATGACAATGACTTTGGGTGGGGCCCACCCTTGGCTATTAGGAGTGGGAAGGCTAATAAGTTTGATGGTAAGATTTCTGCTTTTCCTGGGAGAGAGGGAAATGGGAGTGTTGATTTGGAAGTGGTTTTGGAGCCTGAAACTATGGCTGGCCTTGAAAATGACATGGAGTTCATGCAGTACGTAACGGAAGTTGTGTGAGTGCAGCTAGGGAATGTGACAAAACAATGTATGTATGTATGTATGTATATGCCCCCACATGATCACATGTTCAATGGAACTCAACTTAGCTTATGTATTCTATGTATGTTATGATGAGTGGGAACTAGGGACCAGTTCCGTTGGGATAATAGGTTGGACCATTGGGTCATAAATGTATGGTCATTAATTGGGAACTTTGCACGTGAGGAATAGTGAAAGGGGGGGTGTTTATTTTGAAAAGGAGTTGGGGACCAGTTTTCTCTTGTCAACTTGAATATAAACCTTGTAATGTTGTCCTCAAGTTCATATAGTAGTACTACTTTGAAATCAATTAGTGTTGTTCTTAATAAATCCTAACAAACTTTTCTCCTTCATTGTGGTTGAGCAGACCATCTTTTATGCAAATTCAGCTCTCATATTGGTCCAAATCACATATTGTGGACACCTCAATGGGTGAGACAACTAGTTAGGAGTTTAACTCATTCCTTGCTCAAATAGAGATCAAATCATTTACCTTAGTTAAGGTTGGATAAGTGTCTTACTACTCAACAAAAAACTTTTATTTACAAATTTTGATATTAAATTTGAGGAGTATGTTTGAGAATAATTTCTTTATGCATCTAGATGGAACGCCTCCTTGAAATACATGAGGCAGTTTGAGAAAGAAAATTAGGGGTGATTGAAGGAAAGATGTATATATGACAAAATTTAAAACGTGCGCAATATGATGAGTTCAATGAATTCTAAAAAATAAAATAGATTATTCTGTCATAAGATTGCTAATGTTTGAACCTGATTTTGAGTTTTGACTAATGAATAAAACTGGTTAAAATTTTAGATTAAGCTTGAAATTGAACATAAGAGACGATGTTATATGTTCTAGATGGGCCGATTTAATTTCATCATGAATTCTGTCTCTTTGCTTTCGGATTTTAGCAGGAAGAAATGTAGCATAATTGATTTTGGTAGGAGATATAGGCAAACGACCCATGTCACCATATTTCTTGTTTATGCATGCTAGTCTTGTAATTGTATAAAACTAACAAGTGTTTTACAAGCAGGTGGTATGTCATCTTATTCATTGGTGCGAATTTGCATGTTTAATCTCGGTTGTATTTTCAGGCGCCCCTTTATTTTAAAAAATAAAGAATATTGTAGTTTTGGCCTTTTGGGTGAATTGAAAATGTCACGGGTGGCTATTGATCTGAATCTTGGAGTAAAGATATGATAGGTTACATCAATAGTAGCAAAGAATTTAGAGGAATGTGAATGTTGCAATATACTCTATTAGAGAGCTTTTATTATCTAGGGTTGAAAGGTCTCTGTTTTTTTAATCTCTAATAGACAAGGGAATTTAATTAGCGGATGATCTTATTTAGCTGTGGAGATTTTTTTTGGCCATATAGCTGTGGAGATTCAAAAGGATTTTTGAGTGTTTGTTTGTTTACTACGTAACATGATTCAAGTTCTTTATGGTGGGGACGACAACTTGTTTTTTTAAGTTCTTTTTCATGCACCGTGTATTTCATGTGCAACTCGAGAACATTTTTTTAACAAAAGGCAGCAGAAAACATGCAGAAGTTAGCTAATCCCATGGTTATATTTTAAAAGGTAGAAAGATATTATTCTTATTATCCATTCGAAAAAAAAATTATAATCCATTTATAAGTTACTTCGTTATATTTTTCATGTAATTGTACAACTTTATCATTCAGTTCTAATTGTGGACTTTGTTCACATAGGACATTATGTATATTAACCAGGGATAAAATTAAAAAATAGAAAACAAATTTGGCAGAGTAAAAAATGTTCGAAAATTTGAAAACACACCATTATCTCGATAAATTTATTGGGTTTTTATACGTTACAAGCCATGAAAGTAAACTTTCATCGTATTTTAGAGAGAGCCCCCATCAGAACCTATGTCACAAAAGGTGCTTTATATATAAAGTAATCTACCCCATTTATTAGTTGTCTCAAAATAATTGATTAGAAATAATAAAATCAAATCATAACGAAAAGTTGAAAACTGATGAAAGATGGTGAAACTCGTAACGAATAGCATACATGTTTTTGTAATTTCTTGCACTGAAGTTTGCTATTTTATGCCGTTCACTTGCTGTGGAACTTATATTAATGGTGGCCCAATATTTATATGGTAAATGCACAATAACTCTCCCCAAATTATTATCCTATTTAAGTGAAGCATGAAAAGGAAAGGCAACCGTTGAACAAGTGATAGGTTAGGATCCTAAATGAAAGAAATTCCCTCAATTTTGCATGTCAATATAGCAAATTATAACAAATTTAAGGTGGCGACCAAAACCTATAACTATTTCATAAATGAACTCATTCAATGTGAAACTTACGGCTTATACTATCTAGATATAACCAAAACTTCCAAGCTTCAACTCAAACCATTGAAAATTAGACACCAAACTATAATTAACACTGAAGCAATTCACATGACACAACTGTTGTTTCCTTAATTTTTTGGTTACACAACTTAAACCCAGTTGCCATCATTCAATAAACCATGTACGCAACTAGTAAGAAGGCACAATTACAATTAATCAACAGATTCACACTAAACTTATGATTTTTTTCTTGAAGAGTCAATGACCCACCCACTTTAAACAATCACTAAATATCTTATAGCCAGACTCCTTCAAAACTACACCTCCAGTTTATTTCACAGAAGGTTCAAGATTTACCAATCAAAGCCTTCTCTTTCATAGTCATCTTCAGTGCTTCTGAACATAACTTTATTTCCAAGCTAACTGTTCTTAACACCTTGTGTAATTGCCCTGTTCATTACAACCTTAGAAGTCAAATTTCTTGCAGACAAAATTGCACATGACAGTGAATATCAGGTGATTATGGTATAATATGAGTTTATTGGACATTCAAATATAATCACAATTTATATAAAAGTATTTGTTGGTGAACTTGATAGAAAATAAGTGAAAATGCAGCAGAAGCCTTCTTTAAAGCCAGCCACACAGCAAGCTTGCAAAAAAAAGAACTGCGTAAGTTTGGAAAACATGTAAGCCTCACCTGTAGCTAACTTCTGGGGCAGGGAAAATACGTTTAGCCAGCCATTGTAATGGTCTCAGCAATTGAGCTCGTTTCTTGCGCCAGTACCAAATTGCAGCATTATAATTTTCGTTGCGAATCTTTCTTGTGGCTGCCCTCCAGTCGAACTTTTCCATTTCCAGCCGTGCGGTCCTGCCCATGGTTTCTCGCAACTCTTTGTTATGCAAAAGGGGCTTCAATTTGCTTAGACAATCTTCAAGATCGCCCGGAGTGTAAAGATAGCCGATCCTTCCTTCTTGATCCGGAGGAATTATATCAGGAACTCCACCAGCTCGTGCTCCCACCACAGGAATCCCAGAAGACATGGCCTCCAAAACAACTAGCCCGAGTGTCTCAGATTCTGAAGGCATGACAAAAACATCACCACTGGCATATGCTTGAGAGAGTTCTTCCCCTCCTAACATTCCTGTGAATACTGCTGGCATCCCTTCAAACATCTTTTCCAGCTCCTCTCTGATGGTTATAACCAAATATTTGTAAGTTGCAAAATCTTAATGCATTGCTTTACATAGAGATGGAAGAGAGATTTTTTCATATAAAATGTGACATGTGAGAATGCTGAGTTTTAATAACTCCTTATGCCATATCTCCAAACAGTGATACGATAGTTGATGAGGCCTAACACAACTTCCTTCCTTTACCTGGGCTTGGGGCCAGCTATAAGCATAGCTATAGTAACTAAAATCTAAGCAAAAATATATTATTTGCAATGAATAGGCAACATGGCGAATTACCTGTATGGTCCATCCCCAATGAATGCTATGCGCGCCTCAGGAAGTCTGTCCATAAGGCTGCCAGAAAATGTGTTCCAAACGTCAAAGGATGTATATAGATATTGAAATTACCATTGAAACATAACTGGTATGACATGAAGAAGGAAGAAGGAAAATTATATGAATAATTAAAAAAGTTTTCACTTTTTATCTTGTGGATTTTAAGACATTTCAGGAAAAAAAAGCCTTTCTGCAACTCCATCAAAGGCAAATTTCAAAATTAACGAAGTGATACAGGCATACAGGGGTGTTTCTAAACTGAGATGGATAAAAAATGTACCTTTTGAGAAAATCCAAACTCTTTTCAACACCGATCCGCCCAACATGTACTATCAATGGCTTTTCAGGTTCTCCACCACTGTTTGACACAGAAATTAAGAATTCAGATGAAAATTCCACTATATTAAAATTGTGACTTCGGAAAAAATGGTAAAAGTTCCCACCTCAATCTTAGTCTCATTTCGTGAGAACGGTATTTGGGATGGAAACTTTCAGAGTCAACACCCTTGCTCCACAGACGAATCCTGTTAGCTGAACATTGACAAGTAAAATAGGTCAGCTAAAAAATGCATAAGAAGGGATGACTTTGCTCACCTAGTGCAACCATGTGACCAAAGTCTGAAGACAATGAACTGATTAAAACATGTAAAAATTTACCTGTTGTTACATGAAATTTTTCAAGATCTTTTCCAATGGCAGCCGATGGCACCAGAGTCAGATCAGCTGCTCCATGGAGAAATTCTATAGAAAATAGCAAAATGTATTATTATATGTTCATAATATACCAGTTCAAATTAGAATACTGAAGCAACATACATACTTAAGACCATCCACATGGGTTTCACCAGCCAACTAAATGTGTATCTTGGAATGTATCTGAGAATGGAAAAAAACATTAGCAATCAGCAAAAGGATGTCTTAAGTGTGAACAAGGTTCAGAAATCAGTATATGCATAAAACTTACACTGGTACGTGAGTATGGTAGGACATAACAATAGGAACAGATAGAAGTTTAGCAATGGCAAGAGCACCAAAAACCTGAAATTTAGCCAATGTCAGATCTGTGCCACATAGATCTAAAACAACCGTATAATGGCTTATAATCAAAAATGAAAATGAGCATAATTGAGAGGAATTGCAGACGCACCATTATGCCAGGTGATGAGGCATGTATGATGTCAGGCTTGAACCGGGCAACCTCTGAAATGATTCTGGGACTAAGTGCCAATGAGAGCGGTACCTTCTGATACCAAGGACAGGGGAAGCTGCATTTTGAAATTACAGCAGACATTAATGCTTAGTTAGGTGAAATAAAAGCCATAAGCATACGGCTTATACTAGCAAAAGATGAGACATTGTACAATAATAGTTGAAAAAAGAGGCATTATGCAATTCTCAAGCAAGTAAACAGATATTAAAAAAAGAAAACTGAGCTAAACAACTGTAGAAGTTATCTTTAACAACCTCCGAGATCCAATAATTTTGGCACCATGAAATTCTTGGGGGACTCCTTCATGGGTTGTCACAACCAGTACCTACATTCACACATAAGCACATTCAGAAATGGCTTATCAGAGTTGAAAACTTCAAGCTAGCTTATTCTTATTAACACATTTGCAACTTCAGCTAAACATTCCTGAGACAACAATGAATTTTGCATCATTCAGATTATAAGTTTTAATATCGAAAGTCTATTGGGTCAGCAACTCAGCTCAAAGTCTAGATAAATCCAGGAAAATTTAATACTTCCACAGGACCTGCATTTTACATTAGTATCTTCATAATGATGGAGCAAGAGCTATCCATTTCAACAGTTCTCAAATAATTGAAGCAACTGTATAAAAACACCAAGTGAAAAATGACAAAATACATAAATATAAAAAATTAGGCGAATGAAAGGTACCTCATCTCCCATTTCCCGAAGGTATTTAATGAAATTCTGAAACCTGTTTTTGTATCCAGAGACATATCTGCAATATAGATATAATTCTGAATAAGTGTACCATTCAAAATGAATAATATGTGTAAGGCAATACCGCCGTGTAAGCTGATCATGTTCATGCATCATTATACAAAACATAGTTAATGCCAACTCATGGATCAATGAGGATTCAATACAAGAATTTACACCTAGATATTGAGAAGGTCACATAAAAACTTAAATGAAACTTTTGAGATTGTGAGACTAAGAAACATCACAAGGAGTACTTCAATAATCCAAACAAAAATGAGCTCAATACCAGCTATAATCAAGGACTAGAAAGACAGTAACCAGAACATAAACAGTGAAGACCAAATTCATATATCTGAGTGAAGAGAATCTTAATATGAAGACAAGAAAACCCATTATAAAATCCATTTTCATAACCGCAGGATATGCAAGAAAAGGTAAATCAGAAACATAATTGAGCAAAACATTTGCATCCATCCAATCATTCAACTTGTTCAAGCAATTCACTGTACAGCAATAACACATGTCTTAGAGACATATCAAGAAGAAATGAATAAACAAATGAAGCCATCCAACTTCACAAAGCAAAGACAAGCTCACATCTTTTGACATTAAATCTAAAGCCACCAAATCACCACAAAGTCAACTATTAATTAAAACACCAAGCCAAGTCATTTACTTAAAAAACCAAACCACCAAACAATAAAACATACTATAAAGGGGTCTAATTTTAAAACATCCCCACATTGAGCTATGAAAATAAAAGCACAGTGATGAGAAGATCACACAAACACATAATAAACTCACGCAAAAGGAGAAGGCTCAACAAAGAGAGCAATTCTACGAGGTCTATTAATAGTTTCACTGTCAACAATAGCAGGAGGACATTCCTCCTCTACTACTTCTTCTTCTTCTTCCACATGTAAATCATTAGCCTCATCAATGGTCATCCTCACAGGTTCAAGGCCACAACTTTGTGTTCTTTTCAAGCTCTTTGATGTCAAGAGAGGGCAAAAAATGAATCTTTTGGAGAAAATATTTCTGGGTTTTGCTCCAAAGGGGTGAAGATGATGATGAAGAATAAAGGGTGTTGATGGGTATGAAGAAAATGAAGGAGAAGTGAGGAAAGAGAAAGAGGAATTTATAGAGAGAGAAGTGGAGTTCATGTTGGTGTAAGTGAAGGGAAGTGAATATATTAAAAAAAGGTAAAAGGTGTGGCCTAAGAATTCGGATTGATTAGTTGTTCCTGTTTAGTTTCGTACAGTAGTTGTTGGGAGAGAGAGAGAGAGAGAGAGAGAGAGAGAGACCAATGGAATCTCTCACACATATTCTTTTTTCTCAAGGTTGGCCACTTGGGAATCTTATGTGTATTCCAGCATATGCCCTGTGATGTCGCTCTCTTTGTGGAGTTTACTTCTTCATGTTGTGATTTGTTCAAATTAATGATATGATATTAATATTAACTGTATTTTTTATGAGATTAAGGATTTCGATTAATTTGATATTTCTAAAATAAATCCACAACATTCCTTCGTTTCTAATTTTATACCATGACTCTCTTACTTGTTTATTACTATTACGGAATATTATTATAGGCATGATTTTTAAAGAAGATGTGAGAAAAAAAATAGAAATGAGTTTATATTTAGGAATATGTCATCTTTTTAAATAAGTCTTATATTTAAGATTGGAGTGAGTATTTTTTGGTATTTAGGAACTTCACAATCGTGATTGGGAAAATTAATTTCAGGTGTTACCCAAGACACATAGTATTGGAAAGGTCTCACTCTCACCAATAGACCAAATTAAAGTTAATTATGTAGCAATACAAAAAGACTCGTATACCCTTTGAGTTTACTTTTTTTTTTAATTTAACAAAGAGGGAATATGAGTCTTTCTATGTTGTAACATAATTAAAGTAATTAAGGTCGCTTGGGAGTTGAGACCCTACTTTAATTTGAAGAATTGGTGGGACATTTTGAATATTATTTATATTGGGTGAGACTTTATTTAATCCTAGTCTTTCTTGACTTTTTGTAGTAGGTGTAACAATGGTAATATTTTGGAAAGAATTTGACAAGAGATTAGAATTTTACATTATACTTAAGGCCAAAATTAACTTCTCGAATAGGTAATATATTGAAGACTGAAGAGGGTATTTTCTTCAATGGTAATCAATAAGGGTCCGTTTGGTGTTGAGAAGGAAAGTGAAGAATTGGAAAGTAAAAGGGGTAAAGATGGAAAGTAGGGGTAAATTAAGTAATGATGAAAAATAAAGTGTGTGGGGCCCAGAAAAAGTGTGAGATGGAGAGAGAAAACTTGTGGGCCCCGGAATATATGTAAATTACACAAAAACCTAAACTTTCTAAACTTTCTAATTCTTTAACATTTTTGCTACCAACCAAACAAGCCATAATAGTTCATATTTTTCCATCCATTCCATCTAAATCTAAATGATTATAAAATAAAACCCAATATTTTAAAAAAAATGTATATCCACGAAATTCATGCGAGGACCACTTTCTTAGAAAAACAATTTTTTTCCCTTAAAATCAACCATTCAGATCTACTTTAAAGGGATAATCAAAAACACGCCAAAGAGGTCTATTAATCCCGTCTATTTCGTACACTTGAATTAGTTTATCCATGTTTAAATTTCATGGGGTAGATTTTCTAATCAGAAAAATGTATTTCCAATATGAGACAAACCATTCGGTATATGTGTGTGACTTTTTCATAATTTTAGCCTTACCCTTAAGTTTAAGTTTTGAGTCTCAAATTCGTTGTCATTTGAGTTTTGGCTTACTAAATTTCATTCATTTTATTTAGAATTTTGGTCTCTATAAATTTTTTTGGCTAAATATTGGTCTCTATAATTTAAGTGATCATGTATCATCTCAATTTCACAAGGACTAAAACGTAATATTCAGATGTTAAAATATATATCCAGACCAGAATGAGAGCTATGTTGAATAATAACCAAAAATTATAATAGCACAAATTCTTAATTTGGTTCCTTTGTTAGTTTGTTTTGTATGTTTCAATTTTGTTATGTCTACATAAACGGCAACTTTGTTGTGTTAACAGTTAGCACCATTAACTCTTATTTGAACTAATTGTACTAATAAAGTAAAATAATGATTTAATTAAATAAAAGATTACATGTAGTTGATAACAAAATTGAGAGAGGAAATATATATGTGACCGGAAAGTGATTTTCCTTTCCACCTTTGAACAATGTGGGAAGCACATAGATTTTGCAAGAATCTCTGAATTTTAAAAACTTACAGAATCATTAGTGATTCATGTAGGCAGTAGCTTATAAAATTCAATTTATTATGTCTTATCTGCCTTGATGCATGCCAGATTGCCAGTATAGTTGAATTAAGAAAAATATTATTCCATATTTCCATAGGTTTATTCAAGGACGCTTCTCTGGCCTAAAAAATATCAAAGTCGCTTCACCTTTATATATGAAAGAAAATCAAATTTTTTGCCTTCCTTAATTGATTCTCTTCTGTGTATGAAATCTTGATAAATAGATTCTCTTTCGTGTATGAAAAATTGATAAAAAGGAATAATTGAGATTTTGGCTATGATGAATTGCTTTGAAAAACTACATTCACTTTCGAAGCATATGCATGGTTTCTAAAATTTATATTCAATAGTTCAATCTAATTAAATTTTTAATTCAGAGTCAGGTTACGCCAGTTTTAATTTGAAACATCTCAAGGGAATTATAGTCTGGAGATGAATTTAATTTAGTAAAATTAAACGCGTGAAAAATATACACAACACGCATCAACTTTTTTAATAATGCAACTGAATGGAATTATGAAATTTATTTTTTGAAAAAATATTCGTGATTAATATATTCTCAATCTAGTCCTGAGGATATACATGTGTTGGTGACGCGTAAAGTATTTAGAACACACTTGAAACTGAATAATATCAGCAGCACATCTTGAATTTGTGTTATACAATAATGGAATATATTCTTTTTACTTTTATCTACAGTTTGAGACCGAAAGCAAAATATTAGCAGATATAATTCTTAGTCGGTGAAAAATATTTAGACAAATAATGTATTTACCCGAAAAGTTTTCTTTCTCTCTCTCTGTTTTTTTTTCAGAATATTGCGTGTTTAAAAGTAATCAAATATACTATTACCTATGGGGATAGGTGAATTTTTTTCGGACAAATAGGGATTAGTGAATTAAAATCATCATAATAACATAATAGTTTATTATCACGTCTAACAACTAACAAGATAATAACTTTTCTCCAATGCCCAATGTCTTAATAAAATAAATAATAAAGAGGAAAAAACATTTAAACTCTTTCTGTGGTCATACTAAAGGGGGGAAGGTATGACTTAGAAGCGATACTGAATTCGTGTAACCATCCGCAGGAACTAAATCTGCTTTTCATCAATACAGGAAAATTATATATAAATGTATATCATAGTTTTCGTCGAATATATATAAAGATAAAAGATGAGGACCACCGTTAAGATTTGGTTGTATAGTCAACGGGCCAATGTTTTATGGGAGTCAAATTAGAAGCCAACAGGAGAAATGACTGGAAGAACAAGATTTTATACCAAAACACTTAAAATTGTTCTAGTATTCATTGACAAAAGTGAAATAATCATATGCTTTTTTGTTCGAAACATTAATATGGAATAATAGTAATCAAATATTGAAAGAAAAGATAGAAACTCAATGAATAAATTAAAATTACTGCATTTCTTTTTCCAACTTGAAAGTGATAGTCCCTTAGCTTATGTCACATATATATTAATTTAAATTGATTTATTAAATATCTTCGTTTAATTAATTGATTTGGGATTTTTTTTTCTACGCCAGTATAACAATGTTCTTTAATTCTCTCATTTCACTCTTATTTTTTTTATTATTATTATTTTAATCTTATATTATTATTATTATTATTATTATTATTATTATTGAAAGAGTATCAAAAGAGGTCATTTAAGAAAAAAATGAATAAAGTCTTAAATAATACATTAAGATCAAAGATCAACTCATCAACTATGTCTTATATTAGATATAGGTATATGAGTAATATAAAACACCACCTATCAAAATATATTACCTAAAATTATGTAACACTTCTTTAAAAAATTAAATGCAACTTATCTTCAACAAATGCAGTTTTTCTTTACCCGTGTGCAATCTATTTTCATTTTGCCCATTTTTATATATATGTCATACACAGGTAAACAATAGTTAGCCACTGGAGAATATAGATTTTCAATTGGCTTGGAATGATAGATTTTGTATCCGGGGTACTTTTGCCAATGTTTGCAAAAAGATAAAAGAGATGGATAGATTAGGGTGAGAAAAGAAGTGGGAAGGGAATTGGATTCGGAGTAGAAGGGGCCTTCAAGTTCAATAATGGAGGAATCGTGATTCCTTTTAGGTAAATCCACCTCTTTCAAACGTGGCACATGGAATTTATTCTTTACTTACTGCAAGGAAAGGAACTATGTAGAAACTGTACTTCACTTTTTCTGTAGTTGAAAATAAACATTACAATTGCATTCAAGCACTAAAGAGGAAAATAAATATCATATCCCTTCTAAATATAATATTATTTCTTTAATTTTATTACATTAAGAATTTTTTTGTTCAAATTATTATATTAAGAATGTAGAATAAGAAATTTAAGAAAAATGAAAGAGATGGCAAACTGACACAATTTAATGTGGAAAGTGAATTATAAATCACCGAACATTTGAATAATAAAGTCACTATTAGTTGTTTCAGTTTAACAAGTAGTCTTAAATTCATGCTTTGAATATGTAGACACAATAATTATTTGGATTTAGTGAGATCTCTCCATTAAGGTTCTAAATATAGTCTAGCTAATTAGATTAATTGATTGCATCATATATGAATCCAAAAGAAAAAAGTGAACTATAAGGTCAAGTGGTTGCAGGCTACCTCTCACTACCTCCAACTTCAACCCTTACACTTTTGCTTCCCCATGTGGCCTTTCACCAAAACCTTTGGACCCCTTGTCTATCCATCATGAATAATTGCACGTATTTCACTTACAAAGCCTAACAATGAGACCTATTAGTAAAATCTTTAATAATTGGACAAACTTTTGTCTACAAATATGTAAATGGTTCAATACAATTTTAGTTCCCCAAGTTTGCTCCTCAATTATGTTTTCACTATTCTAGTTTAAGTTAGATGTTTTTGATCACTTAATTGTTATTTCATTTGAAACATTAGCCACTGCAATATTATAAAATGGTCCTTTCATCCTTAAATTAAAAGTACCAAATCCTCTTATTTAACTTTTTTGGGTCAACACTCTTATTTAACATGTTAAACAATCAAAAGCAAAATGATGACAAATCTAATGGATAAATATCATATGAACACTATACACATTTTTTGGGGTACATGGACACCCTACCCATACTGAGACCACCTATTGCAACTTGTTCATTTCGGGGAATTGGGACCATGAACTTTAGTATGTCGTGTATGTCGTGGTGGACCTATTAGTCTTCTGATCTTTTCCCTCATTATCTAATACTACCTCCGGTCCTAAATATAGGACCTAAATGACTTTTTTTGGAGAGGTTAAAGTTGCAAAATAGTCTATTAAATCATGACATATTTGATATATTTTTAGATTATCCATTAGTTTATAAGTAAAATAAACTAGTTTAAGGGAAAAAATTAGGTAAATCAATTTATAATTAACTTATTTTTGCTTTTTTTAGGATTTTTCAAAAAAGTCAATTAGGTCTTATATATATATATATATATATATATATATATATATATATATATATATTCTGATAATATAAAGTCATTTTTTAATTACATTATCCCATAATAGAAGGTTGCATTGTATATTACTTTGTTTCTGTTATAAATAATATATGTATGGATGTCCATAATCAAAAGACTCTTAGAATTCCCTCTCATGACTACACTATGCTATGTAACTCCCATATTGAAGGGTTTTAAGTACATTACTCTATAACCTCCAAGTGTACCATTATATTACTTAAATCTCTTCTTTATGTACTTGTAACTCATGAGGTGCTTGGATGCCTATAAATAGAGACTATGTACAATGCTTTGTGACACACAATTGAATAAGAGATGCTCCCCTTTCTATCCAATTTTCTCTCTAGTTTTTTGTTCATCATCTTCTTCTCTTCTTCTTCTTTATATATATTTTATATTCTCTTTAGTTTTATAACACGTTATCAGCACGACGCTCTAACCAATTTAGGTATACTTCTTTCGTTATCTTATATATATTTTCATATATTATATTATGTCATTTATTTATTATTATTATTCATTTTATATTATACATTTTCTTTTTTTATATTATGTCATTTATTATTTCTTTTTATATTATGTCATTTTATTATTTTGTTATTTATGACTACTATTTTTATTCCAATTAATTTTATAATAGTATATTTCTTGTTAATTTTCAATTTATTATAATGGCCTGAAGCCATGACAAGATATTTGATGTCATGAAAAAGGAGTGACAATTTGATGTCCTAAATGATAAAGGAATATAAGGCCCTGAAGGCTAATGACAAAGGACTATAAGGTCCTGAAAGCTAAGACAAAGAATGATAAAGCCCTGAAGGCTAATGATAGAGGACTAAATATCAAATCTATAATTTTCACTTTGAAAGATATTTGATGTGATCTTAAAGACAAATATTATGAGAAAATATGAAAATATGACCAGAAGTCATATAGAAAAAGAAATAAAATTTTACAAAATGATGACTAGATGTCATATGAATAAGTATGTATTAGATGTCATATGAGTAAGTATATAACACTTTTGTGATACAAATGAATGGCTATAGGCAATGAGTTATGAAAACATATTTATTAAATTGTTGTTAAAGCATAACAAATATTGATAACCCCCGAAGGGTCATTGTTGTAAAGCATAAGAAAAATTGATAACCCCCGAAGGGTCATTGTTGTAAGACATAAGAAAAAATTGATAACCCCCGAAGGGTCATTGATGTTTATTTTCAGTTATAATTTAATGTTGTTATTTATTTCATTATTAATGTTAATTAATTATCTTATTATTTCATATATATAAGGTTATTCACATATTGCATATATTGCATATATCCTATATTATACTTTGATAATATGTCATTTTATATATTTTCTTCCTTGATGATATTATTATTATTATTTCATTTGATGTGATTAATTTGTGGGAGAAATACATTAAAAAAAAAAGTCCTGAAGACTATTAGCATATTTTGCTATAATCACACATGAGAATGACCATGTTGTGAATTAAGGAAACCAACATTTGGTTATATAAAAATATAAGATTTTGATGGTAAGTCTATATGACTAAAAAGTTATAGTCAATAGTCTGGTTCTGAAGACCAACCAATATTTTGAATTATTGATAATGTACTACTGAAAGTGGGAAAGATAGTGATCATATTTTGAAGATGAATCAAAATTATTGGCAACAATGTTTAATGGCATTGAAAAATGATACAAAATCATTAGCAAATTATACGTGGCCAGAAGCCATAGAGAAATATTATAAACTTGTGGAAGTGTTAATGGTGAATAGATTGTGAGATAAAAAAAAAGATGACAAAAATTCTATGAAAAAAAATGATACCTAAGGTATTAAGGTATTCCAAAAGTTTATAGAAAAATGATATTATGTTGAAAAGTATTTTTTTTTCCTTAATGGTGGTGAAATCTAATGGGATATTAGATACCAAATCTTCTTGAGTTTGAGTTTGCGTTTTGCTTCCCTTGACAATATTTTTTCTAAGTATATATCATCTTTCATATTATGTCATCATCAAATTAAGAATGGTACGGTACGTTTCTTCTCTCTATGTTCTACATTTCTATTTCTATTTTCTTGGAATAACATATGAATCAAATGATAATTTATAATATGTTGATATCAATCAATTATTGGTTTAAAATTTAGTTATGAGAGAGAAAGGAAAAATCATATGTTTGTGATAATTATGAATTAAATGAGAATTTATTCAATTTTATTTGAAATTTTATTATGAACGATGGTGTTAATTTTTATTTATTTTTTAATAGAAATTTGTGTGCTATAAATTTATAGATGCTTAAATAGGATGAAAAATCGAAAGCAAAGTCCTTCATTATCATAAGTATTTGATTATTAAAACTGATTTGTCTCTATTCTCTTGCATTAATTATTTTCCATTCCATTTTATTTTATTTTATCTTATTTTTTGAATGTCATATACCATTTATATGTGATCTACAAGAACTATTAAAAAAGAGAGAAAAACTTTGATCTTTTGAGGCTATGAAAGATTGAAATTCATATTTACATGTGAGTAAGGAAATATTTGACCTTCAAAGTGAAATGTAGGTCATTGAACTACTTAAGATGTCTTTGAATTACATGAATAAGAGAAGTTTATTGGTAGAACTCACACTTGAGAGGGAGATTATTGGAGTATAAATGTGAGTTAATGTTGATTTTTATTACCTTCTCATATATTCAAATGATATTTTTATTTATGGTTGGATTTTAATTTTGGTAAAAATCTTATTTATATTGGATTTATAAATCATATAGTAAATATAGTTATGATAGTTCCGGAAGAACTATATGACAATTCTAGAAGAATTGTACGTATTAAAAGCAATAATATAATCATAGTTCTTGAAGAACTAATAGTTGTATATTTATATGACTCACTTGAGGGGGATATTGTATGAAATAAATATGAGTTATATTGGCATATGAGTCATATTGGAGTAGAGTTTTTACTCCTAAACTTTCCATAAATCTTGTATAATCTCCCAATAACCAAAAGTTAGTTTGATAATAATAATATTGCAACAAACCTGAAGTTTGTGTATGCAATATTTGGCAATTACCGGTCAGGTCATCCCGAATCATAATGATGCAAAATAATATAATTATGAAAGAGTATTAATACTCACTAATGAACCGGAAGATTCAATTGCTTGTTCTCAAAAGAATGAAATATGAAATATCACTAGTTTTGATTGAAATTATACACATGTAGATGTGTATTGTATGAATTATATATATATATATATATGGGCCCATACAGATATCATATAGACTAAATAATACTTAATGAATATTAGATGCATCTATGGAATGGTCACATTGGTGTCCATGTTATATGATCAACTTGCAACCTGGAGTTTGCAAATTTGGTCAGTTAAGTACGTTAGTCATATATATGATTTTCATTGAAATCACTAGTGATTGTTAATTGTGTTTTTAATATTTATATACCACGTGAGAGCATATTCATATCTAGCAAAGCCTCCCTGAATAGCTAGATCAATATTTGCGAGAACAAAAAAAATTTCAATTCTAGAGTTGGGTAAAATGTACTACCATTATGATTGTATCATGCCAACAAAATATTTTGAATTCTCCCATTGGCTTTTGGTCAGTAGCCAAATATTTTCCATATGATCTTTTGAAATATTTATTCATTATTGTTCCACCACAATAATACACATTGAAATTTGGGATAAATATTGATGTTCCCAACATGAGGGGGAGAAATGAATAACTGGAAGGGATATATATTGTATGCAACAAACGTGGATCCTCAACTATTAGTAAATGTGAACTAGATGTTCATCAAATGTTGCAAAATATTTGCCAGACACTATCACTGACCAAATAATAATTTTTATATCTCATGATCCAGTTGAAGATTGCTCCAATAATTATATATGAGAACGAAACATGCTTGAAGCATGAGAAAATGATCGGTTCCAAAAGAAAATGAAAATGGAGCAAATAATTATGATGATCATTTTGAGGAGGCTTTAACTGGGACATAACTATTTGTAAGACCCCAGAAGTGGCTCAGGTACCTGAACGAAATAAAAAGAGAGTTCAATATGTTATGTCACATGGAAAAGGAACCGTGAAAAGATAAATTTGTCGACAAAAATTTTGATATCAAAATCACGTGATCAAATGAGGATTTAGTATACAAAGATGTCATGAGAAGACATAAAATGACTAGATAGCAGAAAATAAAAGACGGTATATGAAATGTGATAACATGAATTTGTAATCTATGCACCCGAAGTGCTATTAGAATTATATAAATGAGACCACTTATGCGAAAAAGGGGGAGAAGTATTGTTAGAATATTTTTCACAAAAGATCAATGGTGATAAATTTTGTCTCGTGGTGGAATGAATATTCATATTACGATTTGATAATCTGGCAATAAATGAACTTTTGATATATATGCGTCTAAAGAATATGATTATAACCCATGGGTAGATATTGTGAGTTGAATCGTAGAAGAATTTCAAATACTAGAAGTATTATTCAAAAGGATTTCAAATACTAGAAGTATTATTCAGAATGATTGCATACGTGTATAGATTTATATATGAACATATGAAACTCTTTGAAGAATTTGCTAGAAGCATTTGATTTGACTCCCCAAAAGGATTAAAGTTTACAGAAATAAACAATTTAATTGATAGATTTCACTTGAAAGAATGATTAAAGGAATCATTCATAATGTGTGATAAATATTATTTAGACTCTTGATATTTTTTGTACTCCTGAAGAGTTTGTAAAAAAAAATAAATATTACTTAGACTCCTGAAGAGCCAGATGGTAAAAGATTAGCTCATGAAAGATGTTAAAATAAAGAAAAATGTGTTTTCTATATGGATCACTACATGATCCAATAGTTGTAAAATCGTTAAATATGAAATGAGATCATTTTATATCTCAATAAGATTATATGAGAGATATTTGATCCAGAAGTATCATATATCGGTTAAGATGTATTAGACATGCATGAGTCAGTCTGTCTTTTGTTATCAACAAGAGTAACTAATTCAACAACTAGAAGACATTGTGATGGACTGACATATGATCAATCCATTTGAATGTAAATTTAGTAAATTTGTTATCAAGTCACTACAGCGATAAATTTTTTTTTGAATATTTGTTCGTGACATGATTTTGCAAGTCCAAAAACATCAACTCATGTTGTGAAGAGGGGGAGCAATATGCGTTGTACTCTTTTTCCCTTGTCTATGGTTTTATCCCACTGGGTTTTCCTAGCAAGGTTTTTAATGAGGCAACTTTGAAAAATATTGTGTACTCTTTTTCCTTCACTAGGTTTTTTTCCCATTGGGTTTTTCCTGGTAAGGTTTTAATGAGGCACAATAGTACTTGTTTATGAACATCTAAGGGGGAGTGTTATGAATAATATATGTATGGATGTCCATAATCAAAAGACTCTTAGAATTCCCTCTCATGACTACACTATGCTATGTAACTCCCATATTGAAGGGTTTTAAGTACATTACTCTATAACCTCCAAGTGTACCATTATATTACTTAAATCTCTTCTTTATGTACTTGTAACTCATGAGGTGCTTGGATGCCTATAAATAGAGACTATGTACAATGCTTTGTGACACACAATTGAATAAGAGATGCTCCCCTTTCTATCCAATTTTCTCTCTAGTTTTTTGTTCATCATCTTCTTCTCTTCTTCTTCTTTATATATATTTTATATTCTCTTTAGTTTTATAACAGTTTCAATTATAAATAAGTTTTTTTTTCCATTTTACCCATGTATATTAATTTTTTCCACACATTCCCTTTTACCTTTATTTTTCATAATTACTCCCAATCTTATGCACTCATCATAAATAAGGGCAGTTTTGAAAAAAAAAAAGTATATTTTCTACACATTACTGCTTTAACCATCTTTAAATTATTTTTTAGGAAACCACTATTTGGTAAAAAAAAGTATTTATATTATGGGACAGAGGGAATACGTTACAATATAATCAAGGAATAAAGTTATAAAGTATGTCTAAAAATTTTCATTCAGTTTTAATACTGTCCTGAAAGCTTTCTTTTAATGTAATACACACACACATACACTGAAAGCATTAAAGCAGAACAATGTTACTATTTGTTGTCAAAGTATTAGTGCTTACTATTTCTTTAAGTCAAGACTATCTCGTTAATTATTAGAGTAATATTGCTGTGTTTTGAAACTTTCGAAACATTGTTGAACACATAAAATTTTGAGGCAATATAGTTCATGAGTGATTTCTAGGACAAATTCGCACATTAACTCTAAAATTAATTCCAAATGAATAACTCTATTAATGAATTATTTTCTTTAGAAATTAAATAAAATTTTGTGTTCTTAGATTCATATCAGAATTATAAAAAGTCTTCCAAAGGCTCGCACATATTTTTTTATATCAAATTGGTTTAACTATAAATATAATATGAATACTTATAGATAAAACATATAGATCACCTGATATTTTAAGAAAAATAACCAATTTTCTCCTAACGAAATCATAGTAACAAACCATAAAATAGACTAGCAGCTAAAGTAGTTAAAATAATGCATGGATTTGGGGCCACTCTGTGTCTGTCTTCTTAATTAACTTTCCAATTGAAGCCATGGAGGCATATCTGTCTTTGCGAAAATGACTTTTAAAGACCCGTGCATCAATCAATATATATCCATATATTTGATAAAATCTAAATCTATGCATATGTGTTTGCATATTTATACTCTCACTTAGGCTTGGTTGGAAGTAGATAACCATTTCACATAAATTATCAAATTGATAAGATATTTTTTAATGTAATTGTTATAAAATGTGAAACTTATAATAAGATTCAAAATTGAAACAAACCCTTTAACTAATTCTTATATTAAAAATTTGTACAGCATATATATTTTTCTTTTCTAAATGTAAAATCTATAATAATTCATTTACTTTAAAAAAATGTGAGTACTTAACTTTGTCAAAATTATATGTCTATTCAAAATCGTCTAAGTGATCTCTCTCTCTCGGCTATTGTTGATGGAGCATCAATATAGGTGATTTTTGTTTAAAAGACATAATTTTAAATAATGTTAGAAATATTACCTACATTTAGGATTAACATCAACACCATAATTAGGCCCTCCATTTAACACAAGTATGGTAACTTATAAAAAATCCCAATATTTCTTGGTGTATATAAAGCATGTGCCCTCTATCTAATTATAAACACACAGACACAACACACACACACACTAGTGTTTTCTTGTAACTATGCATAATACACAGAAAAAAAAACTTGTTCAATCAAACTTAAATAATTAAAGTATCGATTTTTAGAACACCTCTTAAGGATCCAATACTTTACAAAATGATGTGTATGTAAAGGCAAAAAATATCGCTCCTAGTATATTATTCATGACCACTCTTTTATGTTTTTTTAATGTTACAATTGTGGAGTGCATCAAATAAAATATGTGTTCCAATCGTGGATTTATATACTCTTGACTTCATACCAATTGATTTGAACGTTTACATGCAATGCTTCTTAAGAATGCTGGTTTCATATTACTGGTACGCTATTTATTTGTACGCCCAACAGAAGAAAATTACTATAACGTAACGTGATACTTAGTCAGAACTCAGGATCGACAGTTTATTGTAGATTTAAATTTTAAAAAATTACAGTAGCTCTCGAATGAAGCAAACTTTTTTATTTTCTGAATTTGTATTTGTATAAACCACTATTTTTTTTCACAGTATTCCATGTGAAAAAAGACCCACCTCAACTCGAAATCTGTGTACTCTTCCAATTAAATCAAAATTTAGTATTGACACTGAGTAGTGTACCTTATTTGTTATAGTACTTAATTAAAAATTAAACACTGATATATAATAATATTGAACAGTAAGCATGTGTACGTAGTTTAGAATCAGGATAAAAAAACTAAAACATGATTACATGTGACGATACAATTTGTGAAAACTATATATTCCAAATTTGCAAAATAGTGGTATTGCTTGGTCATGAATATATAACAAGAAAAGTATATATGAATTAGAACGCTTATAAAGTCTGGTCTTATGATCCAACTATATAAGGACATCAAACACTTTCGTTGAGACTTTTTAAATACTTGTGAGTTTGACATTCTCTATAAAAAATATTAATTACTACATGAATAATAGAAAAACATGCCTAACTAGGAAGTCTAAGTAACTTTTAAAAATCTACTATAGTTGGTTGCAAAGGAAGATTGATCGCAACGGAAATTCAGCTATAAGTAATGGAAATTTAATTATTAATACTTTAGAATTCAAATAGGCAAATAGCTAATGTAAATCTATAAATGGGTGTTCAAGATTGTTTATTATCACTTAGCTTTTATCCTTCACATTGATCTAGATTGTTTAGCTAAGGTCTTAGTTTGTTCGATTCTATTTTTGCGGTTTTAATATTTTTGGAATAGTTTTGTTACTGTAATTTATTTAAGAAAAAGACGTTTTGAGAAGACTCAAATGGTATAAAATTTGAAAACCACAGTTGGCATTAGTCACTAATTTTCTGTTATTCAAAATTGTTTATCATCAACTAAACTTTTGATTTTTAATTGTCGCTATATATGTTTATGATTGAAGATTTTAAAGATGATTACATATTTGTCATTGTGTAAGCCAACTCAAGACAAAACTCCTCACACAAATATCTCATAAAGTTACTTTCAAAAAGCTAATTCAAAACAACCAAGTGATCAGTGACCTGATAGTTAGAAAGGTGAGATAAGACATCTCAACGCCTTCAAGTGTCGGATACCGGAAACTCTAAGCAAAAAAAAAAAAGCTAATTCAAAACATCCTACATATTAAGAATCTGTATGGATTAACTTTTTCAATAATAATTTTATGGCGTATAAGATGAAGTATAAGAAAAGAGCTGTCACTATGTGCATAAAAATGCCAAGTATGAGAAACTAACCCAATCCAAACAATCTCCAAAGAAGGTCCTAAATGTCATTTCCACTTATCTTCATTATTTACTTTAATTCATACAATTGTGTCATGAGGGACAATAATACACAACGCAATCTCAGCTGGCATATCCTAAGCTTACATCATCCAGATGATTGATGTTGTAAACTTCTTATTTCTTCATTTAGGCTAGAAAATTTCATAAGAGGATGGTAGATTAAAAAGTTTATTCAATGATTGTCTCATAAAAAAGTGCTGCAGAAGTTTGACAAGAAACCAAAATCTCAACAACATATTCCATAGTTCCATTGGATATTCCATCCACAACGTCTCATGTGGGTCACCAAGCAACATTTTATTATTTTGTCCCAACTTGAATGTCTTAACACCCATTTTCTTTTACAAATCATAATTAATTTTTAGATAATTAGGTTGGCATGATGAGTGGGTCGAATTTCAACCTATTATATAATTTCATGAGTAGATTATCATTTAAACATTCATATATGAGTGGTCTCAATTTGCTGTTTAGGTATATGTCGCTCAATTTAGAGTACTCCCTCTAGTTTTTATTTTAAAACACTAACTGGCAAATTTTTTTATTTTAGCTAGATATAAGGAACCAATGGTCACATAACTTCAATGAAGGGTGAGGTTGAAAAAAGTGATCAATTTATCATAAATCTTATAGGTTTATGTGATTTAGTAGTTAGTATCTTGTAATAAGAACTAAGGGTATTATATAATTGTTTATATATTTATTCAAATTTTAACATAAAACATCTTTGTTTACTTATATAATCATTATAACATGTTAGTGTCTAACATATTTCATGCATACCAGAAAAACCTTAAACCTCCTCTGCATTAAAATTTAAGAACCTTCCAACTACTTAAGCCATAATGAATATCAATTATAACACAAGAAATCAAAGCCACATGACATGAAGGGTAATAGTATAGCATACTGATAAAAAAATTTAAAACATCAATGAGGTGCCTTATAAATAAATTAACGAAGTCAATTAAATTGATTAAAATCACATTATATTACTAAAGCAGTCTAATAAACTACTTTTATTCATATCCTAACTCTTTTTGTCGTTTATCATTGAGGAGTAGTATCAATAGAGATAATTTGGGGAAAGTTGAGAAAAAACTAGAAAATGCTCTTATATTTAAGAATAAGTTCATCTTCATAAATATGATGTTTTATTATTTTCTTGAATAGATTATATATTTAAAAACGATGGAGTATATAAAGACTAGTGCACAATATTCAAATTTTATGGTATACAATTGGGCGGTCCATTCAATTACAGAAGGGACAAGTTGAGGTATTTAATATGTAGAATTGGAGATCTTGTCGCTGTATTGTGAAAGAGGACAAATCTATTCCATATAACTAGAAGTGCACATCGTGGAATGTTGATGTATGGATAAATTAACTTGATTAGATATATAGTGTAATATAATAATAATGCGCTAAAATAATTCTATATTGTCAATAATTGGCCACATATATTTTGCAACGTTTTAGGAATGTGTGGCTTTATAGTACTCATCTTGGAATTGAGAGTTTATATTTTGTTGAGGAAATACAACAACAAAATAGGCCACACCTTTGCCTATCTTAAGTCACATTGGTAGACAAAAATCAAACCAATATAACCCTTCTGTTTGTTGATGCTTCTAGGGGTCACATCTATTCGTGGTTTGAGGATCGGGGATGAAGATTGCAGATCTCATAGTTAGACCTTGAATTGATGAGGTCGCACGGATATAATAACCATTTGTAATGTGATTGTGGAATAAATAAGAAAAGCCATGGAATGAAGAAGCTTCAGAGCCCTTAAGACTAACAAGACGCCACGCCACGGTGACCTAATTTCTCTATACATTTTCATGTTTTGTATGGAGAAATCAAGTCATGCCATTCAAGATTTCATTGATGAGGGAGATTGGAAGATTTTACAGTTGAGTGCCAGAGGCCCAACACTATCTTATCTATTATCTATACATGATCTGGTGTTGTTCGATGAAGCATTGTCTAGCCAAGTTGAGGCTATGCTTGGGTTTATTTAAAAATTCTATGAAGCCTCGGGCAGAAAATGAACAAGGCTTAAACAAAGGTTTTCTTCATAAGTGGGGTTCCTATCTTACCTTATTCCCAATTCCCAATTTTAGAGAAGACTCAGAAAAAGTTAGTAGGTTGGAAAAGCGAATCTTATACCTTATTACCCTCCTACTATTACATGCAAACCGTACCATGCTTCTCCCTGCAACTTTGCTTCAAGACCTTGAGAAGAAAAGCAAAGGTTTCTTATGGGATAAAAATGATGAATAAAGAAAGATGTGCCTTATATCTTGGGAACCAGTTACTCATGACAAGAAGAATGGAGAATGAGTATAAAGAATTTCAGGAATAAAAATGAAGCCTTCCTCACTAACAATAACAATAACTTATCCCACTACATAGGGTCGGTTACATGGACCATTACGACATCATTGTGTTTTAGTAACACACTCTTCGGGTATATTATTCACCAATAGGTTACGTTCTATAAGTTTCCCGAACGTTCGTCTTCGTCTCCGTTTTCCTCTTTTAATTGGATTCAGTGTTGTTTGATCCACTCTCCTCACTGGCGCATCTATTGACCTTTTTTGGACATGTCCAAATTAACCAACTCAAAAAATATATATTCAAATACAAATTATATAATAGCAACATCTTCACCATCTTTAATTAGTATTTTTATGGGCACCAACTTTCATTAATTAATACTAAACGAGCTACAGATGAAAGATAAAATAAAATAATTTCATATGTTTCTGCAAGAAAAAATGTCATACTATTATTTTGAGGTATGAAGTAATTACATATATCTCAATCTAGGTATGTTCTAAAGTCTTGAGCTATAAGTAGAGAGAAAAGGATGGAGCACTAAAGTCAAAATAATTAATAATGTTGAATAATGAACTATTTTTTGCCAGAAATGATGAGTGTATAATCAATTAATCTTTCGTGCACAAATTTATTTTGAGCTGAACAAGTAAGCAACATCTTTAGTTAGTGAGTAACCCTAATTAAGGTTTTTTCCAAAAGCAACCCCAAGTTGAGTGTATAACTTAACTATCGTGTCCTTTGCTTTGGAATGAATGCGTCATCTCTTATTATTTAATTGGAGACCGAATCTCACCAGCCCACATCGTTCATTTTTGATCTGTTATTCAAAGACTTGGATTCGATTCATATACTATTGAGTTAACAATTCACAAGGATATGGCTTACTATAAATCTCATACAAAATTGATGATATCCCTTTTTTATCAAATGCAAAAGTGATGATATCAAGTTAACGATAAGAATGACAAATGTACAAATTGATGGCGTGTTTAAATACTACAACTCCTAATTTTGCCGCAAATTACGTGACTTAATAGGATAAATGATAAAATATAAAATTATGTTTGCTTGTAATTGCTTATCAAACTTCATAATCACAATATATTTACAACCAATTTAACACGTCTGATTTAATATGCTGTTTAGATATATTTTTTTCTCCAACAATGCTATTTAGAGATTAGAGATATCAGTATAAAGGAGTACGTATGATCATATTGATAGCTTCATACGTATCTGAAAAAAAATCATATTCATACCTAGTTCTTAAGTAATGTTTATTGTGCTTCACAATAATCACGTTATCAAAATCATCCACGATGGGATTATAAATCAGACATTGAGATTTTGGGGCCTAAGTAGTATATTGAGCCATAATAGTTTATCCATGGAAAATAGGTTGGGCCGTTTGGTGGGCTTATTTGAATGTCCCAAAAGTAAAATATATGGGCCTTCAACACAGATGCGTTTTTCACAAAAACAAATTATTGAAGTATCAGTGGATCACCCTTGAGCCTTAATACTTAATACTATTAAACACACACATACAAACACAAGAATATATAATAATAAATCACATTTTTTATGATTTATGAATAGTGCAACTCTCTTTTAAACTCCCTATTTTAACATGACACCACCAATGAAATTGAGTAAGCCTAAGCAAATCTTGAATTTCTACAATTTTACACTAACAATCGACTATTCGTGATATAGTTATAACTCATGAGATGCTAAAACATGATATAATCCTTTATTTATTATCTATTTTTGCGTTGCCTGTTTCTTCCTTCAATTGAACTTGCTAATATATCTGTATTATGTATAATTGAAGGACTATTATCGCAAACATCAATATATGGATAGCATTTATGAAGAGTGGTATAGTTGAAAATAGATTATCAGTGCTTGAAAATTAAGCATCCTCATCCAACATGTATGTATGTCTTCACTAGCAAACGTCAAAATAAGAAAAAAAGTCTTAGCTTACAGCCAAAGCAATCCAAATCACCAATGAAAATTATGTGCATCTCTATTGCTCTCATTTTCTACTTTTCTATCTCTACTATCATTATCTCTCTATTTTTTTTTCAAAATTTACATGTACTTTTTGGCATTTAGAGGGGCATACAATAATAACATGAAGCTAAGGTATATATTAACAAGATCAAACTTGTAATCTCTCATTTATTGAAAATGTTCAAGTGCCACTATAAGTTATAAGGATAGGTAAATTACCAATGTAGGAGGGAAGGATAGTTGGAAGTTGGATGTTGGAAGGAGCCGTATGCATATGACATAGCTGGATCAACCTTTTATTTTAGTGCATAATTTTAAAATTGTGCTTCTTATCCTTCATAGTTCAATTAGAACTCGGCATATATGAGTTTAACAATGTTAACTTCTTTTAACATAATTAAGTATATAAATCGAAATCAAAATTTATTCGTATATAAACGACTACATTAAATGTCATCATCATTTAAACTTGGATTAAATAGTTATAGAACAAAAAATTTTGGAATTTAATGATTTAATCATACTCCGATCCATCTTAGGAGGAGGTTGCTTCTCTTAGACAATTAAACAAAAGGTACTTCCCTTAGTATGTGAAAAGGCCCTATTTTGCAATGGCTTGTTGCATGTCTCATCAGGATTAAGTTTTCTGTTTGACAAATTTTCTAAACGTAAGTTTTGACTTCAAAACCTAGGTTAAATAAAGGTAGACAAACATTCTCATCTTTTTTTAGAATATGTTTTTTTTTGTCAAGACCTAGGTTTCAATTAAGTGAAAAAAAACACTCAACTTTTTTCAGAATATTTTTTTTACTTGAAAACCTAAGTCTGGGGGCAGAAAACTGTTTTGCCGGAAACTTTTTTTTTTTTCAAACTTCTCAAAATTTATTTTTCAGAATCTATTTTTGAAAAAAGTTTTCAATTTTTTTTCATAGAAGCTATTATCCAAAATCTATATCTAAACATGTCTAAAGATTTCTCCCGAGAACATTATCCTTCAGACACTTAATTCATTCGAGTGTGTACCATGTTGGACAAGGACTTAATTTATTTATAGCTCCCCACATTTATAAAAAGGTTATCTAATACTAAAAACAAACATTCAAGAATAAAGAAAAGGAGAGATGGTTGATATCAATGAGTAGTTGATTGAACTGGTAAGTGAGTTACAACCCCGTAAGGATGAGAATACATGTTTAAATCCCGAGAAGTACTTTCATTGGGAGAGAGAACAACTCTACCTATGTGGGTAATACTCCTAACTCTTAAGTCCAGATTAGTAGGTTTCAAATCGGCGCTGAATTACCGAGCGATATTTAAAAAAAAAAGAGAGATGGTCAGTAGTACTAATGTTTTGACAGGGTTAGATGAGCTTTTCCACATAGCATTGACACATGTAACCCACACTGTCAAGGTACACCAAGTCCCTCACCCACTGGATCGGTGTGCCTAGGCCAGTATGGCTTTTTTGTAAATTTTAGATATTAATATACATCCCATTTCACTAAAAAAAAATGTTTTGATAGGGTCAAAGGAATGAATAGTGTGAGAAACGAAAGAGGGAGAGATGTGAAGGGAGGGTCCAAACGACAGCCCCAAGATCCGACAAAAACTGACCATTCAATAAAGCTCAAAAGACAAAACCTGCACCCCCAATCATGGTTCCACATTTCCCAAATTCCCTTTCTTTCTTCTCAAAAAATTCAATTTATTAAGAGATAGGAGTAGTATTCTTACATGAACATTAACTCATTTACATGTCTAATTAAAAAGGAAAATTGGGTGTAAAATGTTGATCTCACAATCTCATAATGCATGTGGTAAATCATACGAGTACAATTATTTTTTACTGTGTGCATTACGTATTAAATAAGTATAAATGTCTTATGTTTTTATATGATTTAAGATATATTAATAAGCATACTCACAAATTAGTTGCACCCACCAAAGATACTTAACCAATATATTATTTAACAAACTTCAAATACTTTTTAATCAATTCAGGTAAAAAAAAATTTTTAATCAATAAATTTTATAGTTAGAGATTTTCAGTAACTCTGTTTTCATTTTCATTGAAAATACTACAATTATAGGTATCGATTCCAATATTCCATGCTAAGGAGCGTAGGAAAAAAAGCAAAAAAGAGTGAAACATGGAAGAATAGAAGGAATGCCCTAGTATTCACGCCAATATGAGAGGACTTGCATTTAAACAATAGATACTTTCTTCCTCCTCCTCCCTCCATCTCTTTCTTGATCCCATCAATTACCTTTCTTGGCTTCTTGCATATATCCCAACTTCATGGTCACCACTCACCACCATTTCTTCATTTATTCATTATTCTTTTCCAAATTTCTATCCTCCATTAATTCACATTCATCTTCTACCTCTAACCACTTCACACTATATTTTAGTTTAAAAATCCATCATTGATGATACACCCATTTTCTTTTAAAAAAATTTGAAGTCACTAATACCCAATCTTTCAATAACAATATTTATTTATTTTTATGTTTAGAGCCTCTGGTATCCGACACTCTTTAATTACCAACTATTACTAATCTAGTGTTTGCCCGAGGAGGGCGCGCCAAGTATTGAACTCAGGACCTTGAAGGTAGGGAGATGTCTTATCTCTCTTTTTCTAGTCATCAAGTCACTAGTCCTTCGCAATAACAATATCCTAATAACAACATTTATTGATGTAAGAAACTAACATCCTATATATATATAATTTAGATTTGATGTGTCAAAGTGCAAATCAGATAAGAAAAAGGAGCAGGGTATAGGCTCATTAGGAGAACGCCTAAAAAGTAACGCTCATTACTCTGTGTCTTTGACCACATCTTTCTAATAGTACTTTTCTTTCAACAACCCTTTACTGCTTTACATTACATCATCTAATTAGTGGGCTTCATAATGTCTCCTCTCCCATATGAGGATAACTATTTCATCACATCTCTTCAGTTAATCAAATTATATTGTAGTTAATTATTTTATTTGACCCTACCTTAAAGTCACACAAATGTCTTAAATGAAAACTTAAGGGGGTAGGCTACCTTATTTATAGTTAATGAGTTTTTATTCATAATTGGAGTTTGTAGAATAAACAACAAGAGAGAAGTGTCAACTTGATTTATAAAAAAGTAAGTGTGAATCACATTCAGGGAATTCTGGTTGTTATGAATTTTATTATCAAATAATAATGGGTCGCTTTTCAAATATAATTATTTATTTGTATGTGTTAGACTCACAATGTTAAAATTTTAAATGAATGTTCTGAGAAAGTACAAACAGAGGATTGCTTTATCTTTGGGTCAAGCTGACACATCTCTCTCCCTCTGACTTTGAAGTTCCTAGAGTTAAACCATCCAACCACCAAATACTTAATATTTTCTCTAGCTCTAAATATATGAATTATAAATTGATTTAATTAATGTCTTTCCTTAAATATTTTACTTGACTTATAAAATAATGGGTAATCTAAAAATATATTAAATATGTCATAATTTAATTACCTATTTCGCAAATTCAATCTCTCCAAAAAAAGTCAGTTATATCATATCTTATTTCCAGAAGGAGTGTAATAATAAAAGATAACGTTATAAAACTTTGTTAAAGGAAGTCATGATCTCTAAAATTTAAATAACTGATTGTTCAATTACCTTTTAATAACATCATTCTAAAAAAGCACTAATTTCTTTTACCTATTTTCCTATTCATACAAAAAAAAATCATGATCCATCCGAATATCGATCTCTCTTTTTGCTCCTTCAATTATGATCTTACAGCTTTTTTCCATTTTAGTTTTTACTGTCACACGTCTTTACCTAAACTCACACCCCTCTCTATATATCTCTATATATATGTGCATGTATTTATATAGATATGTTTTGCTAATTTATATGATTCTCACCTCTCACTATTATAATATAAACTCTCTCTTTCTCTCTCTTTGCTCTGTTTTCCTCTGTTTCTCTCTGACCCATAAGACCAAAACCGAAGAAAATTCTCAGTTTCAACTTCTTCCATTTTTGATCTCAAATTCTTCATCCATGTCAAGAAACAGCAAAAGGGTTTGTTTCAGTCCTGATGCTAATGACAAATCAGCCGCCTTTTTTAAGAACGGCGGCGGAGACGGCGGCGGCGCCGCCAGGATATCGGCGATGAGCTTTTTGCTGCGCTTAGGAGAAAAAGTGATGGAAGGAGCCATGAAAGTTGTCTCCATGAAAAGAAAATCTTCACGAAAAGTCTCTTCTTCCACTATGATCAGGTCTCGTTCTTTGTCTGCAGGTTCTTCTGATTCTCATAGAGCTGAAGCTGTTGAAGATTGCATCGAGTTTTTGCATTCTTCTTCTTCTAGAGAGAGACCATGTTGAGAGAGGTTTTATTTTATTATATTAGAAACATGATATGGAGTGAAAAAAAAGAAATAATATTGTGTTTCGATGTAATATGATGTTTAATTTGTCTTTGTTTTTTTAAGGATTATTGTTAGTGTTTTGTTGTTTATGTAGATTTTTAAGAGGTACATGTTAGAGAAGAAGATTTGTTCTTCTGATTTTTGATGATCAACTTGTTCATCATCATGAGTAAGATGTTAGTTAGATAGAATGATTAGAATTTGTAGTCTATTATGTCACCAGATTTTTTTTTTTAATTTCCTATTTTTGTGGCCTTTTTAGCTATGTATGATCAGTGACTAAATGTTCAAAAGGTATTCGATTAATGGGATTTCTATCTAACTTGTCACAAGATTTTTTGTATGATTTTCATTTCTGTATTTGATCAGTGGTTGGATATTGATAACGTGAAAAGAGATTCTATTTGAACATTTATGTTAATATGTTAATTTGCTAGTCTCTAAATTATATGCAAATCACTCAACTATTTGTACTAGATGGCGCAAAATAGGTTCAAAATCAGTCCAGTGTTTAGCATACATCAGTTACTAATTACATATTCTTTATGCCATCTCATGAAAAATTACAATTTTTTTTGTTCAAGTTAATCATTCAGTCATAGTTGGTAACCGTTCTAATAAAGATAATATCCCAAAAGTTGCTCAAACTGAATTTTCAGAAGTACAATTTCTCTAGTTAGGTAACATATATATAATAGTAGTAAATTGTGTAAATTTTAACTCAAAGATAATCTGGCCATATTTAAGTTCTTACAACAATGAAATCCACAACATTCAATTGTGAATTCACTTTCATTGAAGATGATATTTGGCCCGCTTTATTAGAACAATAATTTGCTAGTATAAATTTGAAGAATTTTTACGAGATCGTTAAAACTTAAAAAGTGTTAGGGGATAGTACAGACGTCTAGTTTAGTTAAGCCAGTAATATCTGAAAAATGTTAAGAAAGAGAATACATACATGATACAACAACTGTGTAGTACCAGAAATTTTAATAAAAAAACCAAATAAAACTCTCTAAATATGGAAAAAGATAATTAAGGTCGCTAAAATTTTAAAAGGATAAGTAATCAAGATCACATATCCTAAATTAAAATTGCAGCATTTTCACTAACCACATGCATATTTAACAACTACATCATCCATAATTAACAAGTAAAACGTATAACTAATCACAGCAGCATTCTCATTAACCATGACAACATCCATATTCTCATTAACAACTAGAGTGTTGTTAATTTAGTGGTTATGACCTTGGTTGTCCATTTGTAAGTTTAATGTAATTTATTGTCATTTTACATATTTAAAGGATTTTATTTATTTTTTTTCCATTTTATTCGGAAAAATCAAGATTCTGGAAATCCATGCATGACCATCATTACAACACACAGTCTCGGACAAAAGCATTCTCGATTACCTAGGCCTCCTCCTCCATGCATAATTGAACATGTCAGACTCTCAATCATATTCTCAAATACCAAGCACTAATTACTAGTATTGATATTTTTTCTAATAGTAGTAACCCATGTATTCTGTTCTGTATTTAGAAGATGGAGTTATACAAAATATTCCATATTGCAATTAATTCTCAACTTATTAATGCTAAAATATATACTTATTAATATATTATGTTCTTAATATAAGAGATAGATAACAAATTTGTGGGTATTAAAACTAATAAGTTAATTACTAACCAAGGTTTTCATTTTTCCAAAAACACCTTCTTTGATCATATGTTTTGGAACTACCCTTTGATAAGAAATCCTTAATATGTGTTGATATCTTATATTTATAACTAAAGGTGACCCCTCATCTAACCCCTGTATTTAGAAGTATTGTTATATATAAAAACTCATGATCAATAAAAGACGAGCTTAAGTGAATATGCCTATGGCAATCCACTTTGCCATATGCATAACCTTTTGACCAAAGGAACTGTAGTGCAATAGCCCAATGCTGAGGGCTGAGGGAACTGAGTCCAACATCTTTCCATGCAAAAACAAAGTCATGTCTTCACATGTGTCCCCCAGCCCTATTTTGGGTGCTCTGGTAACTGTGCCACCACTTAAAGCAAAATAAAAAGATAAGAGCTGATGCAACCCTACCATGGTTTCTTTCACAGTGATCATGGTTTCTTTCACAGTGATCTCAATTCCTTTTGTCTTGTTTCTGTCTAGAGAACTCTTCACAACCCATGTTAATTCTTTACTTTTCATGCATTCAGTAAGCCAAAATTACAAAAAAGGATGTTATCTTTTTTTTTTTTGGTTACTGGATGGGGCTAAGCCCAGCACACTAACAGAAACTAGTAAGTAATCCTACGTGGTAGTTCTAATCCTGCGACCTCTTCCATCAATGTTTGACTTAGGCAGTGAGGCGGAGTTTCCCATATTCTGAATCCTTCTCTTTGCTTTAGACTAACTTGTGCCATGAGATTGGCACTTCGATTTCCTTCCCTATAGACATGGTGAAATAGCAGCTGCCACCCCCTTTGTTTCATCTCCTCAATTTCACCGAACAGATCCTCACACACAGCAAGGGGCTTCCTTTGTTGTATAGCTTCAATTACCACTTTGGCATCACTTTCAACAATGATCTTGTGGAGACCTAAAGTCCAGCATAGCTTGAGTCCCTCAACCACCGCTCTGACCTCTGAGATAACTTGGACTTGTGAGTAGGCTTTGAAGGAAAATCCCTTGATCCATTCCCCTATCGTCCCTCGGATTAGTCCCCCACCACCCGCTTGACCCATACTGCGAAAGCTACCATCAACGTTCAGCTTACACCAATCATCCTGGGGGGGGGGGGGGGGGGGGGTTCCACGCTATTCGTTGAATTTCCTCTCGGTAGCCAGTTGTGATATTCTCATCCCTCCTCGTCCTATACTGTGAGATGACTTGCTTCACTTCAAATGCCATATTTCTTGGTACTTGAAAACCTTCCTCATGTATTATTCTATTCCTCCAACTCCATGCCATCCAGCACGCCACTGCAAATGTCTCTGGCCAGTCATCCTCCTCCACTAAATCCTTGTGCTCTAGCATATTTATGTGGAGCCAATCTTGTTCCTGATAACTTGCAAAAAGATTCCAGCTTCCTCGCGGAAGAAGACTTTTCCACATCCGAGTGATGTATGGGCATTCGCGGAGAGCGTGAGCCTGATCTTCTTTACTCAGACCACATATCCCACACCACCCTTCTCCTCCACTCCATCTTTCGGTAACAAGCTTCGTAGGAAGCCTATTGTGTAGCGTCATCCACATGAATGTCCTGACTCGCTCTGGTACCTGGAGTTTCCAAACCATACGCCACATCTTATGTTTAGGCCTAGCCGTTGTCCTATTAAGCCATTTGTAAAGGCTGGCAGTAGTGAAGATGCCCTGCCCAGTCAGCTTCCAAATTTTTTCTCCAGCTCTCTGCGCCGTAGTACTGTCCTGTGTGTTCAGGTCATATGTCTCCCACAGCTTGGCTAGTTCCTTCCACAGTCGAGAGTCTCCTGTTTTTGCAATAGGACTATGAGATTGTTGAGCCTCCCTCCCATATTTTCCCTTGAGCACCTGGACCCATAGACTCTCCGGTTCAGCATCCATTCTCCAAAGGACTTTTGTTAGGAAAGAGTCGTTCATCAGCTTCAAACTTTTGATCCCCACACCTCCTTCCTCCTTAGGCCTACAAAGCTGATTCCAAGCGATAACATGCCTCTTTCGCTCACCTTCCTTTTCCCCCCATACAAAGCTGCGCTGTGCTTTTTCCATTTCTTCAACACATCCAGCCGGTAGTCTATCATGTTGCATGGTATAGTATGCCATAGAGCTGGATGCTGATTTGACGAGAGTCATTCGTCCCGCCAGAGATAGACATGATTGTTTCCAGCCATTTAATCGTTGATTCACTCTCGCCACTGTGGTAGCATACTTGTCTTTTCTTATTCTCGGTGATGCAATTTGGGCACCCAAGTATCTTCCCAACTCCTGGACTTCCTTAAATCCGCTTCCTCGGCATATTTCTCTTCTTTCTCGGGTTCGGACATTAGGGGAAAAAAAGATAGCCGTTTTTTCCTGGCTAATCCGGTGACCAGACATATCTCCAAATACCTGCAAAACATCAGTAATAGTATCTATATTATCCATGTTAGCTTCCGCAAATAAAACTAAATCATCTGCAAACATCATATGGGATATAATTGGTCCACTACGGCCCGCTCTCACTCCTCTCCACTGTTTAGCTCTCACTCTCTCCTGGATCAGGTGGGTAAGTTTTTCCATTCCAAGCACAAAGAGATACGGAGATAGCGGATCCCCTTGTCGCAACCCCCGAGAAGTGTGGAACTCCTCTAATTTTTCCCCATTCCAAAGAATATTTGTGACATCGGTTTGAATACACCCCATAATTCTCTCCTGCATTTCCAGGGGGCAGTCAATTTCCTGTAAAATTTCTTTTATAAACTGCCAACTAACCCGGTCATACGCCTTCTCCAAATCCACTTTGATAGCCATGAATCCCTTCCTCCCCTTCTTCTTCTTCATGGAATGAATGAGCTCATTAACAATGATAATGTTATCGTGGATATTCCGGCCTGGGATAAAACTAGCTTGGAACGGAGAGATAAGTTTCCCCAGTATCCCTTTCAGTCTTTGTACAATAATCTTCGAAAAACACTTATACGTGACATTACAAAGTGAAATTGGTCTGAATTGACTTACCTTGTCCGGGTTGGCAATTTTCGGGATCAGTGTGATTAGAGTTTGGTTCACCTTCATTGTTTTCCCCGGGTCCTGCCACATCTCGCCAACGTCACGGATGACTTCTTCACCTACTATTTCCCAATTTTTGTGATAGAAAATCGCAGGGAATCCGTCGCTGCCTGGGGCTTTAAGTCCCCCAATTGAAAGCATGACAGCTTTAATTTCCTCAGAAGTGACTGCCCTACACACGTGCTGCCATTCTTCGCTACTGACTGGCGGCCAGGAGTGAGGTTGACCAGCAGTCCTGTGTCGTTCTACCTCTTCCTCTCGAAATAACCCTTTGAAGAAATCATTGACCATTGCTTTAACCTCCTCATCATTCTCCACCCAGAGGTTGTTATCATTCTTTAGACTTTTCACTCTATTTCTCCGTCGGCGAATGTTAGTCTTGGTGTGATAATAGGAAGTATTTCTGTCACCATCACGGAGCCATTGCGTTCTGGCTTTTTGGAACCACAAGATTTCCTCGTCTCGTAACACATCTTCTAATTCCTCCCGAAGACGGCCTTCAAGTTCGTCAAGAAAAGGGTTCTCGGCTTGTTGGAGGGCTTTCTGAATACCCTCAAGTCTGCGCAACAAAGCATTTTTCTTGCGTTTGATATGCCCAAAAACTTCCAAATTCCACTGTTGCAGTTTCGGGGTAAGTTCTCTTAAATTTTTGCTGACCTCCTGCCCTTGCCTCCAGTTTTCTTGTAGAAAAGGTTTGAATTGGCCATTACGAATCCACATGGCTTCAAATCTAAAGGGTTTATTGACTCCTCCTCTTCGCTGTAGTTCCAAGCAAATGAGGAGGGGGTGGTGATCCGAATTAAATCTGGGACCAACACGGATAAACGCCTCAGCGAACTCATTTCTCCACGCTTTGTTGCAAAGCCCACGATCGAGTTTTTTGTACAGACGGGTGGCAAACTTAGTGATAGGCCCTCTCCATGTGAAACGTGGTCCTTCTGATCCCATATCGATCAATTGACACCTCTCAATATTATATCTGAACTTCTTGCATTTCTTGTCATTGACCATTCCCCCACCTCTCTGTTCATCCGCACATAAGATATCATTAAAATCACCCGCCATCATCCATGGTTGAGTCGTTTGCTGCGCTATCTGATGCAGAGCGCCCCACAGCTCCTCTCTTTCACCCTCTCGTGGACTGCCGTAAATGGCCGAGAATAGCCACTCTGTTCTGCCCAACCCCCGCACTCGACAGTGAATGAATTGTTTGCTGCTCTCCTGCACACTAATGTTGATGTTCTCATCATTCCACAGTACCCATATCCCCCCCGACATTCCTCTTGCTTCTTCAACTATGTGAAATTTGAATCCCATGCCCTTGATAGCTCGCTGAGCACTGATCCCACTACACCGAGTTTCTACCAGCACCACAATTTGGACTCTATGTCTAGCTTTGAGCTCTTTCACAGCATACCAGAGATCCTTTCCGGCAGCTCCCCTAACGTTCCATACTAAAATCATTAAAAAAAAAAACCGTGAAATAGCGAAACCGCCCATACCTCCGGCCGCACTAGGCTTGGCTCGTAGCTGTCTCTCCCCCCATCTCCGGGATTTCTGCATCGGTGGTCATAAGCTTCTCAACATCCTCAACATCCATTAATGACGTTCGCGCAAGATCCGGAGGTTCTTTATTTTCTGTCATGACCTCACACTCAGAGGTCGCTTCCATCTGAGCCGGTTGTGCGGACCCGCTTTCCTCATGCGCAATTGGGTTCTGAGGGCAGCAGGCCCCTTCTTTGCTCACCATTGGGCCCATTTTTCTTTTATCCCCTCTTTTCTCCCTGATATTAACCTCTCCTGGCCCAGTTCCAATACCACTATTCGAGCCCACTTCCTTCCCCTTCAGACTCCTTCTTGAATCCTGAGACCCGCTCTGAACATCCTTAGTTGTGGGACCCTCTTGCACCTGCAAAGCCCTTCTGTCAGCCCTTCTCTCTTCTCTGTCCTCAGTCAAATCAGCCGAATTTGGGTCCTTCTTTCTCTCCCCCTTTAATGCTCTCCCCTTCTGGCTCGTCTTATCGCTTCCCGTGGTCCCACCATTGGTTTTGACTTTTGTTTGTTGCCAAGTTTCCTTTATTCTCTCTCCTCTGCCATTTGAGATATCTTTCATAGGAACCCTTTGCTCTCCAGTATCACGTTCTCTGTCCCCTCTTTCGGTTTCCATACCTAGTATATCAAACCGAGAGGGGCCCCCAAGGTTGTCAGACTTCCTCCCCTGGTCTACGACATCTTTCTTAGTTCCCTCACGAAATCCTCCTCTTTTAGCTCTCCTCGGGTCCTGTGCTATCATCCACTCTCCATATTTGCCCCCCCCCCACCGTTTGCCGGAGCCGGATCTGCTTCCCCGGCATTTAGGTCCATTCTGTTTTGTTGCTCCAGCGCCGCCGCTTTCTCAGCAGAATTTGCTTTCACCGGGCAATATTGTTCAGCATGCCCAAATTTGCCACAATGAAAGCAAATACATTGAAGGCCTTCATACTCAATTTTAAGCAAAGTGCCATCCACTGAGTAAGAAGGGAGCAGTGGTTTGTTGATATCAACCTCCACGCACATTCTTGCATACATGGTTCGAGCTCGTTTTAGGGTCATCTCATCCACCTTGATGGCTTTACCTATCTTGTTCCCCAAATTGAAAAAGAATTTCCGATCATAGTAGTCACCAGGGAGCCCAGGCAACCTCACCCACTCTGCTACATTTCTGATTCGTTCTGCGTTAGCTTGAAAATTTCTTTTCCAAGTTTGAACAGTCAGATAGTGATTTTGAATCAACCAGGGGCCACCTTCCAGAGCAAAAAAATAGTCATCTATATCTTGAAACGAGGCAATATAGTAGCCGTTCCCAATATCCGAAAGTTCGACACGACCACCAATGCCCCATATGGTCTGAATCTTCCTTCTCAGTTGCATGAATCCCAAGCTCCCTCCCAGAAGTTTAATAATCAGGGATTTGCCCCATTTCTTCTCAAGCCTGCATTTCTCCTCCTCTGTGAATTCAATACTAGGTCCATCATCAGAGTCTGCAACATTCACTCCTTTTCGCATCTCTTCTACATCACTTCCCACCAGTGAGCCATCCCAGTCTTCATCCGGTGTTGCCATCATATCCTCCGGCCTCCCTGTTTTCCTAGGTTGCAGAATATCTCTATAGGATGGAGACTGCGTCGTCGAAGACTTCTGGGGCAGGGGGGCGTCCTCCATCCAGTCTTCGACCCTTGGCTTACGCGCTTCTGCACCAGAGTACTCCCCCTCAACTCTTGGATTTTTCTGCGGAATCTCTCGTTGGACCTGTTCGCTACTGGGCACCTCATTTCGCTTAGGTTGTAACTCAGGAAACTGCTCCTCACTAATCTCTAGTGTGCTTGGGACGGTTTGCGGTGGATAACCAGAACCTCTCCGGCCGTCCGGCGGCCGGTCTGGTGGCTGGTTAGTCACCCCACCCCACCCACGGACCCTAGGCGACCTATCTCTCTCGCGCTCTCTGTGTTCATCTCTCTCTGACTCGCTCATACTCTTTCCCTGGCACGCTTTCCTAGTCACTCGTTCTCTCTCTTGTTTTCTCTCTCTTTGATTCTCTCTCTTTCTCTCTTAAAAAGGATGTTATCTTATACCTTTAAAGTATTTATTAACAGTCAATCGTACAATTCAATGATTCATTATGAGATTCCAAGCCCTACTGCAGCTTACTATGAGATGACACTTCTTGCAATGCAAAGTTCCATCTTTTCTAGTTCTAAGTAATTTCATGTTTACTTCAATATTTTGTTATATTCTTTCACTTTATCATATATATAGTTCAAATTACACAAAAGCTTCAATCGGACATTGCCAAAAAAATATTATAGACCAAAAACCAGTGAAAAGTTACAAGCTTGGATCACCATCTCTGAATAATCTCTATATATATTCTTCTTGTGATGAAAATTATCACCATCAGGTAAGTTAACAATGATGCAAGTTGAAAATACAACAAAAAAAAAAAAAATCAAAGATGAACTAAAATTTGTAGAAAACAAAAACTAAGCAAGGACTAGCACATACTTATATCAGATGTGAGCTAGATTTCCCTAATAATGTCCCGCACGTAAGCCCATAATTTTCAATCCACTAATCATATCATAGGAGGCAAAGAATAAAGATTCCAAAGGGCATTATGACTAAGCAAAGCATGGCATAATATCAAGAATCCAAGGAGAGATTTTCAAGCTGTCGGATTCCCTGAGTGGAGGCCTTTTTCATCTCAAGGGCTCTCTTGTAAGGAGGGGCAATAGGAGGCTGTACAGGGTCCAAGCTTTGATATGTTCCCTCAGCAACTTTAGGCAGTGGATATGACCTATCAGAATCATACCCACTCAGGTCTCCGCAAGCTAAAAATGGAATATAAACCTTGTTTGGTCCTTCTAACCACCCACTACTACAATCTGCACGCACGCATGCATTTTCACAGTCAAATGAGATTCAAATAAAGAGACTAGTCTTTATATAAAGAAGAAAAGTTATGTTGGTCCCTGACAGGAATAGGAGAACTTTTATTTTGGTCCCCATGGATGAAATTCAAATTCTTACAATTATCTTCCATTCTGATTAAATTTCACCCAAAATTTAACAACAAATCCAGTAGGTTGTGACAGGATGTTAATTGCCATTCATTGGTCAAGCCAAATTTACCATAAAAAACAACCAATCAGCTGATTAATTAAATTTTATGGTAAGCCTCAGATGCAAACGAAAATGAAAGGTATCAATTATAGTAAATGACCAAATAAAAGTACACCCTCTTGCCAAAGACGAAATCAAGTTTTCCATAGTGAAAAATGGAAGTAAATAATTTCTCAGATTATGATTCCTGAGCATACTTAAGTTGGAATGAACTTTAGAAGCAAAATTAATCAATACAAAAGAAAAAATATATTAGCCAAAGGGGTTGACTATACCTATATCATCTGCCCCAGAGGGACTTCCGACCTTCTCTAGCAAGCGATGCAAATCTTTGGGATTGAATCCTTCAGGAGGGGAATAGTTTTCGCAAACTGCAAATGCCTCTGGAGGGGAGAAATTAAGAATTAGCGCAAAGAGTAACAGCTATATCTTCCTACCATATGAATAAAAATTAGCATCACTAGCATGATGTAAGAAGACACAAGCAAATAAATAAAGATGGGAAACTTGAACTTACCTATGCTAGAATTTCGACTGCTTTTTGGTTTTGCAAAAGTCACTACAGGAAAAAATAACTTCAGCTGCAAATCCACAAGCAAATAAATATGTTAAAAGAACACAGGTCATGTAATCAACAATCTGGGCAGACATTAAATTAAATCATTGAAACTACTAATGAAAATATAATTATACAGCGGGAGAAGATTCTAGAGTTCAGGACAAATAAAAAACAATAGTTATTGGTAGCAGTAACTAAAACAGCAGGACAATATCAAAGGGACGCTGCCATTTCAGATACTTGCCTGAGAAGTTTGTTTTGACTATAAAAGATTTTCTATTAGTCATGGAATCAATTTTAAAAATCGAAACCATTTTTACTGGTGCACTTTCTAATTCTCAAAAAAATTACTCCAAGCTTTTCCATTTTAACAAAGCACAACTATATTGATTACTTATAATCTAGTCAGTTCATCATTTTCCAAGACTTCTGGTTGAACTGATGGTGGACAATTTTATTGAAATTAGCTTCTATAAAACATGGCTGCACATCTCTAATTCTCAAAAGAGTTTCTCCATGCTTTTCCATTTCTAAAAAGTACAACTATATTGATTACTCATAATCTAGTCAGCCCATCGCTTTCCCAAAGACTTCTAGTTGAACTGATGTTAATCAGCTTCCATAAAACATAACAACCTAACTTTCAGAACCACAAATGTCATGGCAAAGGATTTCTTCTACTGTTTCCAGAGTTTCTTATTCTTATTCTCATCTCTCAGTGTCCACCATCAGTCTCAGAGAAGAACATCTATTGTCAACCTCACAGTTGTTGTCAAAAGCTGTCCAGAGAGGTTAGACTGGAAAGACAAATGCATGACATGATTAAGTCAATGTTAAATTAAACCTGACAGTATAAGAGGCTGGTGTCTTTTCCTCTGAATATCTTTGCAATAAACTTGCCTCCCTCCTTGAGTATATGAGAAACAATTGTTAAACCCTGAAAGAAGTAATCGGTAAGCCTCAAGTATCCAAAAAAATCTAACAAGATTGCCAAGAATAGCTATAAACTATTAGCAAGATGACGAGTTAATCTTTTAGGGATGAATACACATTGGGTAATCAGCATACATCCATCATTTAAATAATATTTTCATTTCCAAATTGTGATGAGCTATCAAGTCAGCAGTCTATAAAGAGGGGGGAAAAGAGCATTAAAAAAGTTTTTCACAACAGTTAAGGACTTACTGCTAGTATCAATTGAGACTGAACAAATTCATCCATGTCATGAAGACCGGTGACTACAAGAAATAAGGAACAAATCTTAGTTTCCAAGCCTGTACAAAACAATACATATAAATACATTATGGTTAAATTATGAACGCCCATTACCATCAGGTGCACCATCACACACAACCAGGTCAGCTTTGCAACCATCAAAATGTCTGATGACCTGAAGAAAACAACAAAAATGGTTTCACATGCTTTGGAACCATAGTAAAGAGCAGCATTGGTAGTCAAAGAGCAACATTGAAAGAGCAAGTTCTACACTTTCAAGTTCCAACTGATCCCTAGATGATAAAAATATAGGATAGAAGAATTATTTGAAGACCAGGTCAAATCCATATAACCTCGTATGTGTGTGACCATGCTAAAGAACTACAACAAAGTGCATAATTACATTTTCCACATAATAGCAGTGACATTTTCAATCTAAAAGCTATCTTCTGCTTCTTTAATGCATTTCTAACATCAGAGTTTCTTATCTCCGACTCCAAGAAGAAAAGAACAGCAGAAGGGAGTTGCAAGTATGTCGTTCACACCCAAACAAACCAAGAGCAACAAGTATATAATTTTATGATAAAATATGTAATATCAGATAAATGATTTAAACATATAAATTCATATTGTATTCATGTCCTTCAATAATGGATTCTAATCTAAACCCAAATAGCCTCAGAAGCATAGTATGTCTGGTATCATGAATTACACACTCACCGCCAAAAGAAAATTTATATTTTAAAGGACAAGGGACAAGCAAAGCATTAACTTCTCATAAAATTCAAATATACATATTGGTGATTATACTAAAATAAAAGGCATAAATGAATTGAGACAATACTGCTGTACTTACCACTTCAGCTGTACGCGCATTAGTTATATCGCCCTGCACCTGAATAACACCTTCAATTGGAGCCATTGGCTGTAGGTCAATAGCAACAATAAGAGGAAGATCATGATCCCTGCATATCATGATGCATCAGGAAATTTATGTTCTCGACAGAATGATATTGATGATAATCAAAATGTAAGCAATAAAAATGTTCAAGCAAGTTTCATGACAAACAATGTTAGTCCACAAATTGAAACCCTTTGAAGCGGTCAATGAGTTTTAAGGTATCACTGAAAAGACATCAGATTTGCACAATGACTAATTGTTCATGAAATATGAATCCAATGGCTGGTAATATTGCAAAAAAGTGCAAAACAACTACTTTCTGCCTGTAACTTACATTATTTAAGCTTTTAGGCAAAGGCAAAACAAAAATTATATTCAATTTGCATAGCTAAAAGTGCACAAAGTTCTTGATCGCATTTTAATTTGCATTATTAACTCAATTCTAAATTAGCACATTGAAACCTTAAAATCAAGGTAATCCTAAAGAAAGCAAAGAACTTTCTGAGAAAGTGAGCTTACTTTGTATCTGGTGCAAGTTTAGCTGGGAGAAACAGTTTCCGACTCAAAACCTGAATAAAGGAACTATGAATTATTCAACAATTAAGCTGAAACCCTTATGAGGTCCTAAAACTGCACAAGCATAACTCAAGGTTCTTTCATCAATGTTTCAGCACCAATAACCTATATTCATCTGAAAGGTGGATTGTGCATCCTATCCTATTCTTAATAATGTCAAAACATTATTCAGAAAATCTTTTGGTTTTAGACCAGTCAATGCTTTCTCTCTTGACCTACCATATTGGTAGCAAATCTAGCTCTTTCAATTGCATTCTTCATTCCCCTTCTTTCAGCAGTGTACTTTTAGCATAAAGGAAAAAGTAAAACTAGAAACATGCAGCTTCCATCATTAATTGTGTATTGTTTCACATACCTGACTCCAGCTACCAGGGGCAGCACACAGATCTACCACCCGTTTTACACCTGCAAAACAAATTGTAACTTTAAGCCACATAGATACAACCGTCCAACAGAGGGAATTTGTACACAAAGATAAATCAGTACAGATACACATACACACAACTCTATACACTTTATGATACTCCCTTGGTTCCTACATATTGGACCTACTAACGAAGATGAGCTTCTTCCTAAATATAAGAACTCTTTCTATTTTTTCTAACAATGTCCCTAAATTATCCCCTATCAGTGCTCCTTGACAATTAACAATAGGAATAAAGATGGGCGGTTAGTGTGTTTCGCTAATATCATATCATGTGATTTCAACTAATTTAACTATCATAACTAATCTAATCAAATCAGTTAAATAGGTCTTATACTCCCTCCGGTCCTAAATATAAGACCTAGTTGACTTTTTTGGAAAATTCTAAACAAGAAAAATAAGTCTATTATAAATTGATTTACCTAATTTTTCCCCTTATACTAGTTTATTTAACCTGTAAACTAATGGCTAATATAAAAATATATCAAATATATCATAATTTAATAACATATTTTGTAACCTTAACATTTCCAAAAAAAGTCAACTAGGTCTTATATTTAGGACCAGAGGTAGTATTAGCTTTCTGTCAATGCTGTCAACTAAAACAAGGCAAGATATACATTATGAGCCTCAAATACAAAACATAGCCAATAAATTCATTTATTTCTCCAAAAAGAAAAAACAAAACAAAGCAAAACGTCATTTATTATTGTGAGTTAGACCCTCAAATATGTTGAATTGTTCATCAATCTGAAGAAGCTTAAAGGCACTTCGAGCACGCCAGCCTTCTTCTTTTGCTTTCCTGTAGTAAATATCCTGCGTTATAAAAAATAAGAGTCGAAAATCAAAATCCAGCTTAACACAAAGAAAGAAAGAGAATGTAAATAATGATATAGTGAGAGAGATAAATGAAGCATAAATATAATACCCTTTTGTCCCTTGAAGCCTTGCCCATGGATTTCACTCACTACCCAGTAAATTATGTGTACCAAAAGGCCTCCTTAAAGCCAAAAGAAAGAGACGTCGGAAAATCTTAAAAGGCCGTCGGCCACTTCGTCGGCGGCGAGGTTAAAAACTTAAAAGCTCACCTAACTATGTCTAATTATTATCATTTCCCAAAATATTCGAAGACAATACAATTGAGAAAAGACTGTCACACCTTTAATTTCTAGTACGAGGCTTGTTTCAATCAAGGGCATTGTAGTATGTTCTCAATTAAATTTAATGTCCTCAAGTCTCTTATGACATAATAATGATTAGATGATTTCTCATGGTAATAAAATACAATTTTTAACGAAAACCATCCAAAATTATTTTTTTATCAGCATTTTTTTTTATCAGTAAAAACCATCCAAAATTAAGGGCAATATTATGTGAGAGATGAGTATCACAGGTGCACATCACGAAACTTGGGTATTAGAAACACTCATATGTGTGTGTATATACTCCCTTAGGTCCTAAATATAGGACCTAGATAACTTTTTTTGGGGAGATTAAGGAAGACTTAATTTTAGATGTATTTCCAATAATACCTCTCCTTAATTAGTTTAGTTACTTAGTAGCTCTTTCTCCCCTATCAGAGGAGTTGTTAAGAAGAAGAAAGGTAATTTAGGAAAAAAGGTGACCAAAAATGTATCTAGGTCTTATATTTAGGACCAAAATAAAGTCTCTATCTAGGTCCTATATTTAGGACAAGAGGGAGTATAATATAAAAAATAAGAGATTAATGATTTCCATCTCTTGCAAACGCAGCTGAATCTTAAGTGGGACTTCACTGGAAGAGACATGATTGCGAGTGAGTGATCGAAGAAGGCGGTGGAACCAATGGATAGTTAGTTGAGATGGTAAGTAAACTACATCCCCATAAAGATAAAAACGTGTATTTGAATTATTTTCTTAAGCAAACTTTATATATATAGTATCCCTCCTCCACCCCTAATATAATATATTCCCTCTCGCAGCATGTTAATAAGCTTGATTTTCGTAATTATTTTTTTAAGCAACTTGCTATTGGACTGCCCAATCCACATGCTTGGCTCAAGCCTCAAAGTCTTGTCATTTTATGATATGTCATTAGAACAATTTCCCATAAGCATCCTAAGCTGCCCGCAAGCAAATAAAAAAAAGACTTTTGCCTATACGCATTATATTTATATGTTTTTATATCATTAACATTAACAATGTAAAATTAGAATGTCAATTGCTCAAGAATAATATGAATTAGACATCATTTCAGGATGAGTTTAAACTTAAGAGTTAGTTGCATTTTAATGATAATTTGAACATATTAGGTAACTAACTAATGCATTTATAATTTATAGTCTTGATATAATTCACACATTTCCTAATTTCCTATTTGGTAAGCAAAGGAAGAAGACCATCATATTGAAGAACACAAGATCTAGACACATTTTTGGAAAGTCCTATTTTAATTAGGACTAATTATTTCAATGGACTATTCTCAAATTGTTCTCTAATCTTGATAGATGACTTCTCCAAGCAATCATAATCCTAAAAAGAGTGTAAAAACGTTCTAATCAATACCCATCCATTCTTTCCTATTTTGATAATGATTAGGAAGTTTTTGTGCCCAAACTTCTCCTATTTGTTTTGGGCATTTAATTTTGAAAATCCTAGGTCAATTAGGATGATTTTGAGTATCTTTTGTGTTCACGAATTTTGAGGTGAGATTTTACAATCCTATACCATCATTTCACACACTTTTCCACCCATTGATCTCTCTTCTACTCCATCATCTTCCATTGGTTCTTCATAACGCTTGAGATGCAACCATCCTTGGGTGTTCTCTCCATCAACATGACAAACTTAATTCGCCGATACTCTTTAGGATGATGGGATGCCGTGAAACAAGCATTGAAATCACTTTAGGGGAATTTTATTAGTTCTAATTATATATTCTTAATCTAATCAAATTAAGGAAAGTGATCTTATATGTAGGAACATAGGAAGTATAAGAACTCTTTCTATTTTTTCTAACAATGTCCTAAATTATCCCTATTAGTGCTCCTTGACAATTAACAAGAGAGGGAGGATAGGAATAAAGATGGGTGGTTAGTGTGTTTTGCTAATATCATATCCTGTGATTTTAACTAATTTAACTATCATAAATAATCTAATCAAATCAGTTAAATAGATCTTTCATTAGCTTTATCTGAATGTTGTGAACTAAAGCAAGGCAAGATATACATTATAAGCCTCAAATACAAAACATAGCCAATAAATTCATTTGTTTCACCAAAAAGATGAAACAAAAGAAAGCAACCGAACGAAAAAGTTATTATTGTTGCGATTTATTATTCTGAATTTGACCTTCAAATATGTTAAATTCTTTTTTTTTGGTGAAAAAAATATGTTAAATTCTTCATCAATATGAAGAAGCTTAAACCACGTCAACCTTCTTCTTTTGCTTTAATTACCAGTAGTAAATATACTGCGTTGAGAAAAAAAAGAGCCGAAAATCAAACGCCAGCTTAAGACAAAGAAAGAAAGACAATGTAAATAATCATATCATATCATAATAATATAATGAGAGAGATAAATGAAGCATACCCTTTTGTCTACACACACATAAAATATTCTCTCCACACCTAATATATAATATATTCCCTCTTGGCACCACGTTAATATGCTCGACTTCCGTGATTAATTTCATAAGCAACTTGCTATTGAACTGCTAAATTCACGTGCATGGCTCAAAGTCCTGTCATCGTTTTATAATATCATTAGAGTAATTTCCAAGAAGCATCCTAAGCAGCTGGCAAGCAAATAAAAAAAAAAATATTTTCCTATCTATGTCTCTTCCACTAGTGAACCATTTTCAACTCCGAAGTTTCTTTCGTTCCACTTTTCTTCCTTCTTCCTTGCTTCTCAACACTTAGTGTTAGCTTTTGACATGGCTGAGTTGGTGGCTGGAGCATTCTTATCCTCTTTTCTTCAGGTGGCATTTGAGAAATTGGCTTCTCATGACTTCCATGACTACTTTCGTCGCAAAAAACTCGATGAAAGTTTACTGAGAAACTTGGAGGTCACACTTCTATCGGTGGACAAAATTGTGGAGGATGCAGAGGAAAGACAATATAAAGACCATCGTGTCAAGCAGTGGCTTCACCATCTCAAAGATGAAGTCTTTAATGCTCAAGACTTGCTTGATGACATTACTACCGAGACCCTACAACACAAGTTGCATGCTGAATCACAAACTTCTCTTACTGGCAAGGTACGAGGTTACTTAACTTCTTCTGTCAAGAAAAACAAATTTGGCAAAGAGATAGAGTCAGGAATCAGACAAGTACTTGAAAACCTCGAGTATCTTGTGAAGCAAAATGAGGTATTAGGATTAAAGGAAAGGCTACCTGGTAGTCTTCAATTGAGTGTTGACCAGAATGCTCCTAAAAGGGCATATGAAACACTCTTGATAGATGAACGTGATGTGTATGGTAGAGATGCTGATAAAGAGAGCATTGTGGACATTTTATTGTCACCAAACATGGGTGGCAATCAGTTGCCTCTAAATGTTATTGCCATCATTGGCATGGGTGGGATGGGCAAGACAACCTTAGCAAGACTTGTCTATGAAGATGTCAGGTTGAAGGATCCATTTGAACATAGGGCTTGGGTGTGTGTTTCTGAACCGTTTGATGTTGAAGGAGTTACTAAAGCAATTATTCACTCACTTGATTGTCCCACTAATGAGTTACGTGATTTTCACTCATGTCAGCTTAAGCTGAAAGACACTTTGATGGGTAAGAAATTCTTCCTTGTTCTTGATGATGTGTGGAACGAGGATTATAACAAATGGGACGTCTTCCAAACTCCTTTGAAATATGCAGCGCCACAAAGCAAGATCATTGTCACAACCCGTAATTCATCAGTTGCAAAAGTTTTGTGTTGTGACATCACATATCCTTTGAAGCCATTACAAGATGGGGACTGCTGGAATTTATTTGAAAAATATGCATTTAAAAACCAACATCTTGCTAGAGATCCAGATTTTGTACAAGTCGGTGGAGAAATCCTGAAGAAGTGTGGAGGATTGCCTTTGGCAATAAAAACACTAGGAACTTTGTTGCATACAAGACCTACTTATCAGGAATGGGATAAGATCTTGCGAAGTGATGTTTGGCAGCTGCCTCAAAACGATAGTCATATCATCCCTTCTTTAAGGTTGAGCTACCACTATCTACCTTCTAAACTGAAACGTTGCTTTGCATATTGCTCTATCTTTCCAAAAGACTACGAAATAAACAAGGATGTCATAGTCCAGTTGTGGATGGCAGATGGTTTGATCTATCCTCCTCAGAAAGGCATGAGCCTTGAAGAAGTGGGTAATGAATTTTTTAATGACTTGTTATCTAGGTCTTTTTTTGAGTCATCCTCAAGAAATGGTTATAATCACTTCATAATGCATGATCTTTTGAACGATTTAGCAAAATCCGTGGCAGGAGAGTTTTTTGTGCAACTAGATGTTGATCATGCTAAAGATGTGTCAACCAAGACTCGCTTCTTTTCATGTATTACCAACAACCAATTTTCAATTGAAGGTGTTGGAAATTTTGAAGAAATTTTCAAGTGCGACCGATTACGCAGTTTCCTCGTCTTGGAAACAGATTTGTTCCATGGTCTTCCCTGTGATATAATGTCTAGTCTTTCTCGTCTCAAGTACTTACGAGAATTATCTTTGTATGGTTTTCGAAATATTGTGATATTGACAGATGCTATAGGCAATTTAAAGCACTTACATTATTTGGATCTTTCTTACACTTCGGTTAAGAAACTGCCAAATTCAATGTGCTCGCTGATCAATTTACAAACGTTGAAATTAAGGGCTTGTTTTCAGTTGACTGAGTTGCCATCAAATTTCTACAAACTCATTAACTTGCGTCACCTTGACTTGGAAAGTTGTGGCTTAATGAAGATGCCAAAACACATGGGGAAGTTAAATCAGCTGCGAACGATGAATAGATTTATTGTGGGAAAGAAAGAGGAAGGAGGATCAAATATAAAAGAGTTAGGTGCCTTGAATAACTTGACAGGGTCACTAACCATCTCAAATATGGAGTCCATAAATGATGTTGGAGACATGAGAGAGGCCAATTTGAAAGAAAAGAAATTGGTAACATTGAAGTTGTTGTATAATAGGGAAGAGGGGCAACACCAAGACTATATATTGGAAGCACTTGAGCCAAATCAGAATGTAAAACATCTCACTGTTGAATATTACGGAGGTACCCAAATGACAAAGTTTATTGCTACAGGCGGTTTACATGATTTAGTGTCTTTAGTTTTAGATAATTGTTACAACTGTGGGAGCTTACCACCACTTGGGCAACTACCTTCCCTCCAGAGACTTAAGATCTCTGAATTTGATAGAATAAAAGTGGTAGGCGAAGAATTCTATGGGAAGGGCTCCTTAGGTGCTTCATTTCCTTGCCTTTCATATTTAGAGTTCTCTATTATGCCTGCATGGGAAGAATGGGATGTATGTTATGAAAGTCAGAGTTTCCCACGCCTTGAACATGTTTATATATATTATTGTCCTAGACTGAAAAAGTCTCTGCCTCAACATTTCCCTTGCTTAAAAACACTAGAAATTAGGGATTGTGAGAATTTGGAGGCTACACTTCCCAAGTCCTCTTTCTTGGAAAATCTATGTTTAGATAGGTGTGGGAAGATAAGAGCAAAAGACATGCTCACATTGAGCTCTTCACATCCTTCCAGCAGCAGCAGCCTACAACGTCTTTCAATAAAATGGTGTCCCAAAGTCATTGCTAGTGGCAGAGAGTGGGGTTTGCATGAGTTGTTGTCTTTGAAAGAGCTTAACATTCAGGGTGACATTGAAGATGGCAGGGAGGCATTCCCTGAAGAGAGATTGTTGCCTTCCAACCTCCAATCTCTTTCATTCAAGGATTGCCCCAAAATGAAAAGAATAAACCATAGAGGTCTTGCCCATCTCCATTCTCTCACTTCCTTTTCCTTTTACGATTGCCGGATCATGAGTTTTGAAGGCATGCCTCAACATGCTCTACCTCCTTCCCTTTCTCATTTGGATATTGAATATGGTTGTCCGTTGCTTAAGGAGAGGTGTGAAAAGGAGAAAGGACCTGATTGGCCCCTCATTTCTCATATCCCTCATGTCTCCATCATGTGATACCCATAACAAGGTTAAGATGGACACACAAAGCTCTCCAAAAGGTACAGGTACTTCCTCCATCTATAATTTCACTCCTGTATATTCATGAAAGATGTCCACGTTAAAAAAGTTTTATATTAAGTCTACCATGAAATGGATCTTTTGCTCCATCCCAAACCTTATACTCTGTCACTCTATTTGACTTCGCTTTTCATTGCAGTCAACAAGTAATCGGATTTTTGCTCCTGCACAATGTTGATAAAATGATTTTCTTTTTATATTTACTTACATTCCTGTATTTTAAGTTATTTGCTCTCTTTGAGCTACATGTCAACTTATATCATTCCTCTCTTTGCAAGCTGCAGCATGTGAAAGAAAGGGGAATTTCTGGCTTCTGCTTCATAGCAAAAGATGAAGCTTCTCGATGGAAGGATTCAATACCAACGACAAGAATGGTTCATACACTAAATCTGAGTTGATTTTAAGTGCTTTTATTTTTCTTCATTGATCTGCTATTTAGGAGTCTGTGGTTAGCAGAAAGACTTTGTTTTACAATGCTGTCTTTGTCTTGTGAAGTGTCATGTTAAAAAATTTGTTAATAGCATTATGGATGAGAACCATGCTATCATCATCTTCTTTCTTTATCTGTTGCTAATCATTGGATTTTATTTTCATGCTATATATGTTGTCTACAGTAGGTTGTAAATGCCTTTGGGCAAAATGGATTCTTGTGGTACTGGTTTATGTATTGTATTTCTCAATATAATTGAGAGTTCAAGGTCCAGTTGAATATGGCAGCAAAATAAGGTCATATTACAATATTATCATATTGGAGAGAGAAAGATAAATGAACGAAATGCTGCAATATTGGAATTTACGTTTTAGAATTGTGTCTACTATTCTATATCTGAATTTCTGTTTATTTATCTCTGCATTAACTTGGATCTCTCATGTAAAAGTGGAAAATTTTGCTTGAAAAATAGGAAAATTGAAAAAAGTAGTAGTGCATGTTTTTGTTTCCTTCTAATTTTATGTTGTTTCTGTGATTTCTTTCTTGTGGGCGAACCTTTCAACATTTCTAAAATAAAGGAGGAAATCATAGGATTAGGCTGGGTTGTTCTTGAGGCAAATCATTTTAACTTGCTAATGTATATTTAACGGTGAAGAATCACTTCCGTGAGTAAGGAAGAATTTTTCTAGAGCAAAATGAGATATTGGGACTAAGGGGAAGTGCCTTTTGCTGGTATTTAATTAGGAGTGAAAGTGGATGTATAAAAATAGTTGCCCATGACATATTTGATTGATGAATACGATATGTATGACAGAGATGCTGTCTAAGACATGATTTTTGTGATTTGATTTTATTGTCATACAACATGTGTGGGAATTAGTTGCCTATGGATGTTGCAATCACTCGTATAGGTGGGATTGGTAAGACAGCTACCCCACGAGTTGGCATTAACTATGTTTTGTATCATGATGGATGAACATGATCAGCTTACACGGTGGTATTGCCTTATACATAATTTATTTATTTCTTACGGTATGCTTATTCAGAACTATATCTATTTTGCAGATATGTCTCTGGATACAAAAACAGGTTTCAGAATTTCATTAAATACCTCCGGGAAATGGGAGATGAGGTACCTTCCATTTGCATAATTTTTTAAATTTATGTGTTTTGTCATTTTGCACTTGGTATTTTTGTACAGTTGCTTCAATTATTTGAGAACTGTTGAAATGGATAGCTCTTGCTCCATCATTATGAAGATACTAATGTAAAATGCAGGTTCTGTTGAAGTATTAAATTTTCCTGGATTTATCTAGACTTTGAGCTGAGTTGCTGACCCAATAGACTTTCAAAATTAAAACTTATAACCTGAATGATGCGAAAATTCATTGTTGTCTCAGGAATTTTTAGCTGAAGTTGCAAATGTGCTAATAAGAACAATTATGTGTGACTGTAGGTACTGGTTGTGACAACCCATGAAGGAGTCCCGCAAGAATTTCATGGTGCCAAAATTATTGGATCTCGGAGGTTGTTAGAGATAACTTCTACCATTGTTTAGCTCAGTTTTCTTTTTGTAATATCTGTTTACATGCTTGAGAACTGCATAATGCCTCTTTTTTTTACTATTATTGTACATTGTCTCGTGCTAGTATAAGAAAGTACCACTTTCATTGGCACTTAGTCCCACCTAAGCATTAACGTCTGCTGTAATTTCAAAATGCAGCTTCCCCTGTCCTTGGTATCAGAAAGTACCACTTTCATTGGCACTTAGTCCCAGAATCATTTCGGAGGTTGCCTGGTTCAAGCTTGACATTATACATGCCTCATCACCTGGCATACTGGTGAGTCTGCAATTCTTCGTAATTATGCTTATTTTCATTTTTGATTATAAGCACCATGATACGGTGTTAAAGACCTATGTGGCACAGATCTGACATTGGCTAAATTTCAGGTTTTTGGTGCTCGTGCCATTGTAAAACTTCTATCTGTTCCTATTGTTATGTCCTACCATACTCACGTACCAGTGTAAGTTTCATGCATATACTGATTTCTGAACCTTGTTCACACTTGAGACATCCTTTTGCTGATTGCTTATGTTTTTTCCGATTCTCAGATACATTCCAAGATACACATTTAGTTGGCTGGTCAAACCCATGTGGATGGTCTTAAGTATGTATGTTGCTTCAGTTATCTAATTTCTACTGGTGTATTATGAACATATAATAACACATTTTGCTATTTTCTATAGAATTTCTCCATGGAGCAGCTGATCTGACTCTGGTAACAACAGGTAAATTTTACATGTTTTAATCAGTTCATTGTCTTTAGACTTTGGTCACTTGGTTGCACTAGGCGAACAAAGTCATCCCTTATGCATTTTTTAGCTCACCTGTTTTACGTGTCAATGTTCAGCTAACAGGATTCGTCTGAGCAAGGGAGTTGACACTGAAAGCTTTCATCCGAAATACCGTTCTCACGAAATGCGACTAAGATTGAGGTGGGAACTTTTACCATTCCTTCCACAGTCACAATTTTAATATAGTGGGTATTTTCGTCTTAATTCTTAACTTCAGTGTCAAACAGTGGTGGAGAACCTGAAAAGCCATTGATAGTACATGTTGGGCGGCTCAGTGTTGAAAAGAGTTTGGATTTTCTCAAAAGGTAGATTTTTTATCCATCTCAGTTAAGGAACACTCATGTATGCCTGTATCACTTCATTGATTTTGAAATTTGTCCTTTGATGGAGTTGCAGAAAGGCTTTTTTTTTTCCTGGAATGTCTTAAAATCTACAATATAAAAAGTAAAAACTTTTTTAATTATTCATTTAAGTTATCTTCTTCCTCTTAATGTCATACGAGTTATGTTTGAATGGTAATTTCAATGTCTATATGACTCCTTTGACGTTTGGAACACATTCTTTGGCAGCCTTGTGGACAGACTTCCTGAGGCACACATTGCATTCATTGGGGATGGACCATACAGGTAATTCACCATGTTGCTTATTCATTGCAGATAATATATTTTTGCTTAGTTTTACTAACTATAGCTATGCTTATAGTCTCACATGTCACTTTTTATATGAAAATATCTCTTCCATCTCTATGTAAAGCAATGCATCAAGATACTGTGGAGTTTTCAACTTACGAATATTTGGTTATTACCGGAAGGGAGGAGCTGGAAAATGTTTGAAGGGATGCCAGCAGTATTCACAGGAATGTTAGGAGGGGAAGAACTCTCTCAAGCATATGCTAGTGGTGATGTTTTTATCATGCCTTCAGAATATGAGACACTCGGGCTAGTTGTTTTGGAGGCCATGTCTTCTGGGATTCCTGTGGTGGGAGCACGAGCTGGTGGAGTTCCTGATATAATTCCTCCGGATCAAGAAGGAAGGATCGGCTATCTTTACACTCCGGGCGATCTTGAAGATTGTCTTAGCAAATTAAAGCCCCTTTTGCATAACAAAGAGTTGCGAGAAACCATGGGCAGGACCGCACGGCTGGAAATGGAAAAGTTCGACTGGAGGGCAGCCACAAGAAAGATTCGCAACGAAAATTACAATGCTGCGATTTGGTACTGGCTCAAGAAACGAGCTCAATTGCTGAGACCATTACAATGGCTAGCTAAACGTATTTTCCCGGCCCCAGAAGTTAGCTACAGGTGATGATTACATGTTTGCCAAACTTGTGAAGTTTTTGTTTTTGCAAGTTTGCTCTAGCTTGCTTTAAAGAAGGCTTCTGCTGCATTTTAACTTATTTTCTATCAAGTTCACCAACAAATACTTTTATATAAATTGTGATTATATTTGAATGTCCAATAAATTCATATTATACCATAATCACCTAATATACACTGTCATGTTCAATTTTGTCTGCAAGAAATTTGACTTCTAAGGTTCTGATGAACAGGGCAACTACACAAGGTGTTAAGAACAGTTAGCTTGGAAATAAAGATATGTTCAGAAGCATTGAAGATGGCAATCAAAGAGAAGGCTTTGATTGGTAAATGTTGAACCTTCTGTGAAATAAACTGGAGGTGTAGTTTTGAAGGAGTCTGGCTATAAGATATTTAGTGATTGTTTTAAGTGGGTGGGTCATTGACTCTTCAAGAAAAAAAATCATGTTTAGTGTGACTCTGTTGATTAATTGTAATTGTGCCTTCTTACTAGTTGCGTACATGGTTTATTGAATGATGGCAACTGGGTTTTAGTTGTGTAACCAAAAATTTAAGGAATCAACAGTTGTGTCATGTGAATTGCTTCATGTTATTATAGTTTGGTGTCTTATTTTTAAAGCTTTGAGATGAAGATTGGAAGTTTTGAATATATCTAGATAGTATAAGCCGTAAGTTTCACATTGAGTGAGTTCATTTATGAAATAGTTATAGGTTTTGGTCGCACCTTCACTGTGTCATGCAAAATTGAGGGAATTTCTTTCATTTATGAAGATGTAAGGATGCAGGATAAATTTTAACATTGAGCTTGGGATTTGTGTTTCCCAAGAATTTGCGTTGGTCAAGTTACAAAAGCAGTCCCATGCTTTTTTATTTTTTGAGTTATATATAGAGTATACAATACCACTAAAATTTATCATATACTCCCTCGGTTCTTAAATATAAGATCACTTTGAGAATGTAGATAAGTTACTAAATATAAGATCACTTTCTATTTTTTCTCAAGTTTTACCCAAATTACCTCTATACTCATTTTAAATTTAAGTGAGGGGTATTTTGGGAAGATCATGTAATCCTAATTCATTGGAAAGTCTTCCTTAATCTCTCCAAATTAGCTAAAGTGATCTTATATTTAGGAACGAGCGGAGTATTATTACTTTTTCTTATTCAAAATATAAGACCTATTTAATTGATTTGATTAGATTAAAAATGTTCATTATTTCTACCCTCCCTCCCTTGTTCTCTTGTTTTAAATATAAGACATTTTTTTATTAAAATTTTAAAATTTTAATTAAGGCATATTTATCGAATTTGATTTATTCAGTGCTAATTATTTATACCCTCACTTTCTTCATTCTCAATTCCAGTTTAAGAGGGAGCGGCATGGAGAAAATTATAGAGAGGGAGAGTATTTTTTTAAAAAAATCACCACCCAACTACTAACTTTGTATATTTTTTTAAATTTAATAAAAGTATAGCAGTCATGTGACTTTTGACCATAAATGAAAGGCACATGTATACTTTTGACACTAAAAAGATATATGATACTCGGTGACCATTAGAGTAAAATATGTGTATTTATGAACTTTAAATGTTAAAAATTTAACTCTCACATCAAGTTCTTTTCTCATGATTTTATTAGTTGAATTGATGGATTTTTGAAAGAAGATTTGTGTCGAACTTTAGTTTTCAGATTTTCCCAAAATAAGCGGGTATAAGAGTAGAATGAAAATTAAATCTCACTCTCACCTTTTGTGGTTTAATTTTAGAATCTTATAATAGCAAATCTCATGACTCTTACATTATTTAATGAAGAATGAAAGAACTAGCAGTAATTGTAATACCCTACAACAATTTTTCTTCTTCCTTTTATTATCTGAAGTAACAATTTTTGTTGATGACTACTTATGCTTTAGAAATAAGAGTTAAACATAGATCAAACAAGAATAGGCTAGAAATATGCATGAGGTTCAGTGAAATATGCATGAGGTTCAGTCCAGCCTGTTTAGCCAAGATCATTATAGGGCAAGGCATGTTCATAAGGCCACATGATTAGTCCAACTGGCCTGAGTCAACACATTTGGATTCAGAAATGGTTATTGTGTTTCTCCATATTGTTTAAGAAATGGTTATTGTGTTTCTCCATATTGCTATTACTTTATATACTTCTATTCTTAATCTCATTAAATTTGATAAAAAAAAATCTCCTTAAATTAGGTAGATAGCCCATTAATTAAGAATGGAGGGAGCATGAGCAAGTAGAAAGTAAAGTGAAATGTGCAAAAATTTGGCAACTAATTGCAGAGTAACAATCAGAAATAGATAAAGCTAGAAAAAAAAAGTTGAAACTTTACATTTGACAAATTTCCTCTTCCTCATACAAGGTTTAATTCAAATCTAAACAAATTTCCTCATACAAGGTTTAATAAATCTAATATAATATGTAATCGCATCAATATAATACAAAAATATTATGAATTTAAAGCCTCAAATGTAAGACAGTAACTGGTTTGGACCAACTTGAAATAAAACCCCCAAATCAGCTTCCATTAGCAGATGGGGTAGTAACTGGCTTTGCATCTTCAGCTTTCTCATGTTCCTTGTTCAGCATCCGGAAATCAAATAGCCCAGTTAGAACACTATACATCTAGGAATATCACATCAACTACCCAAGGTGGTTTATTAATCAAGTTGTGAAGTGCAATGATGCTTCTGATCAGAGAAGAAATATAAATTACCAGCTCATATCATTTGTTTTCACTGCAAAAGTCCAAATGAACATGCATTATTATTGCGATCACACAGGCAGATCTAGTGTTACCATGAAAACCAGCATTCCAAAGGCATACATCTTTGTCTATCACTCTACAAAAACGCACTGCACCTCAGATTTTAAGGCAAGCCCTATTTCTTCCTATCTAAAGAGACCTGAAAGATCTCAACTAGGTTTTTTAGGGACAATGTGCACTGGGTTCAGAGTATTTTCTATCAGGTTTATAACTTAGAAGAAATCTTCTGGCCAAAAAAACAAGTGAAAAATCTTAACCTCCAAAAAGATGCACCTTTTGTTTAAACTAAATGTGGTATTAGACCAGACTCACATGAAATTCCTTGTATCATTCTAATAGAAGATTATAATTCAGGCAATAGCACAGCCATAAAAAAGATTAGCCAATAGCACAGTCAAATCTCAACAATCAATCATGCCCAATCCCAGAGTGCCTATACCTCGCTATAGTCTACCAACTCTATCTGGGACTAACATGTCAACGTAGGAGTAATCAATAACAGGTAAAATCTTATTCATCATCACCGTTACACTAAATTTGTAACCACCAATCTACACTGGTCCTTAATATAAGTACAAGAATCAATGTATGACTACCCCCATTTGTCACCCTTCCACCTAATAAACACCAAGCAACTCTTAATTAGCATATAAAACCATTTTTATTAAAACAAAGTAGAGAGATGCTGATCACATTAATTATTGGTCACAGGTTGAATCAACATCCTATATGCTTTTTTTTTCCCAAATCCCAATAACTAATCTTAGGGCACCAATACAGCCAGTCAAGTGTTTAAAATTGGAATTAATGTTTCTATAGATTACTAATAACAAATCATACTCACAAATCTAAACCTAACAAATCATGGCTGTTGCTAACATAACCTTATTTTGTTTCCCTCCAAATTGTGAGACCAAATTTTGTTGACTAATATACCCTCACGCTTTTGTATCATTTCCCAAGTGGTATGTGGTCTCAACCGGTTGGCACTTTCCATTCTCTCTTCTTCACAATTTCATCTATGGTGACAAGTGACAAGCATGGACAAATGTGGTGTAATTATTAGAGCAATATTAGAGAGAATGACAAATGACATACTCCCTCCGGTCCTAAATATAGGACCTAGTTGATTTTTTGAAAAATCCTAAAGAAAAGCAAAATAAGTTAATTATAAATTGATTTACCTATTTTTTTCTCTTAGACTAGTTTATTTTACCTATAAGCTAATGGATAATCTAAAAAGATATCAAGTATGTCATGATTTAATAACCTATTTTGCAACCTTAATCTCACCAAAAAAAAAGTAAATTAGGTCTTATATTTAGGACCGGAGGTAGTATTAAGTAAAATTTGTTTATTTGATATTTTAATATATATAATTGTAAATATTTTTATTTTTAAATGCACTATAGTTTGATCAAATTCTTACCATAGAAGATATAAATGCTACTTCCTTCTATCCTAAATATAAGACCTAATTAACTTTTTTGAAAAATAATAAAACAACTAAATAACTCACTTATATATTGAATTAGCCGAACTTTTTCTCCAAATTACTTTATTTGACTTATAAAATAATAATCAAATATGTTATAATTAAGTAACCTATTTTGCTTCCATAATCTTCCTATAGAGTCAATTAGGTCTTATATTTAAAAACGGCAGAAAGTATGTGCTTTAATTATTTCATGTGAAGTTATAGTCCAAACATAATATTTTCGAAAAAGATATATGACCACATATGAGGGAATATACTATATAGAGCTTGACAAAATAAAAAATATATCTTAAAACAAAAGGTAGAATAGTAAATTACTTATGATCATAGTAAACACAGGATCATTAAGAATATCTTCCCTTCCTTCCCCTTTTATCCCTCTTATTAAACCAAACAAAGTACTCAAAAAAAAAAAGCAAAGGAATATTAAAGTCTTCCTCTCAATTCCTTTGTTCTTCATATATCAACCTTTCATTTCATGGCCCGAAATACTTTCAAACACACACACACATACAAACACATGCTCCAATAACAATTTGCTTAATTTTTTATTTCCTTTCTTTTAGGCTTCGAATTTACATTCTGGATTATATGAAGCGGAAGGAGGTATTATTGATGCTCCTGGTGGTAAGTTTTCGTTTTTCTTTCTCCCCTCTACTTTATACATGCACACTTATGTGTATATTCGAGGTTTTTCTGATTGATTTTTTCACTAATATCATGTTGTCTTTTTGTCAAAACAAATAATTGCTCTAATTTGATATTTAGCCATATAATAAACGTCACGAAGCACTCAACAAAAGCAAAGAAAAACTGTGGTGGAAATGGAATGTAAAACGAGAAAAAAGTCGGGTAGCCTTTTTATGGCCGGTATTGTGCCAAAAATACGAAAAAATAAATCCCAAGAGATAATTATAGTACCTTTTGTCCTTTTCTTGTCGACAACCAAATTCACGCGCATCACTCAAAGATAGTCCAAGGCTCCCAACGACCAAATAATTGAAGCAAGACTTTAGTCTATCTATGCCTATCCCATTAGTTAACCATTTTCAGCTCTCAAGTTTATACCGTTCTACTTTTCTTCTTTCTTCCTTCTTTGCTCCTCAACACTTTGTATTAGCTAGCTTTGACATGGCAGAGTTGGTGGCTGGATCATTCTTGTCATCTTTTCTTCAGGTGGCATTTCAAAGATTGGCTTCTCATGACTTCCGTGACTACTTTCGTCGCAGGAAACTCGATGAAGGCTTATTGAGAAATTTGGAAGTCACACTTCTATCGGTGGACAAAATTGTGGAGGATGCAGAGGAAAGACAATACAAAGACCATCGTGTCAAGCAGTGGCTTCACCATCTCAAAGATGAAGTCTTTAATGCTCAAGACTTGCTTGATGACGTTACCACTGAGACCTTACGACACAAGTTGCATGCTGAATCCCAAACTTCTCTTCTGGGCAAGGTATGGGGCTATTATACTACTTTTGTTAAAAGAAACAAAGTTGAGAAAGAAATAGAGTCAGGAATCAAACATGTGATTGACAACCTGGACCGTCTTATGAAGCAAAATGAGACATTAGGATTAAAGGAAAGACCATCTGGTTGTCTTCAATTGAGCAATGACAAGAATGCTCCTAAAAGAGGGTATGAAACACTTTTGATAGATGAATGTGATGTGTATGGAAGAGATGCTGATAAAGAGAGCATTGTGGACATTTTACTCTCACCAAATATGGGTGGCAATCAATTACCTCTAGATGTGATTTCCATCATTGGCATGGGTGGGATGGGCAAGACAACCATAGCAAGACTTGTCTATGAAGATGTGAGGTTGAAGGATCAATTTCAACATAAGGCTTGGGTGTGTGTTTCTGAATTGTTTGATGTTGAAGGGGTTACTAAAGCAATTCTTCATTCACTTAATTGTCTCACTGATGAGTTACGTGATTTTCACTCATGTCAGCTTAAGCTGAAAGACACTTTAATGGGTAAAAAATTCTTCCTTGTTCTTGATGATGTGTGGAACGAGGATCGTAACAAATGGAATGTCTTCCAAACTCCTTTGAAATATGTAGCGCCTCAAAGCAAGATCCTTGTCACAACCCGTAATTCAACAGTAGCAAAAGTTTTGTGTTGTGACATCACATATCCAATGAAGCCATTACAAGATGGGGACTGCTGGAATTTATTTGCGAAACATGCATTTAGGAACCAACATCTTGCTGCAGATCCAGCTTTTGTACAAATCGGTGGAGAAATCCTTAAGAAGTGTGGCAGATTGCCATTGGCAATAAAAACACTAGGAAATGTGTTGCATACAAGACCCACTTTTCAGGAATGGAATAAGATTTTGCAAAGTGATATTTGGCAACTACCTGAAAATGATAGTTATATCATCCCTTCTTTAAGGTTGAGCTACCATAATCTACCTTCTAATTTGAAACGTTGCTTTGCATATTGCTCCATCTTTCCAAAAGACTATGTAATAGACAAGGATGTCTTAGTCCAATTGTGGATGGCAGATGGTTTGATCTATCCTCCTCAGAAAGGCATGAGCCTTGAAGAAGTGGGTAATGAAATTTTCAATGACCTGTTATCTAGGTCTTTTTTTGAGCCATCTTCACGAAATGATTATATGTCTCTTGTTATTGATAGTCCCTTCATCATGCATGATCTTTTGAATGATTTAGCGAAATCCGTGGCAGGAGAATTTTTTGTGCAGCTAGAGGTTGATCATGCACCAGATGTGTCAACCAAGACTCGCTTCTTTTCATGTATAAGCAACAAAAGAGACGGTATTGGAAATTTTGAAGAAGTCTTCATGTGCGACCGATTACGCAGTTTCCTCGTCTTGAGAAAAGACCTCTTCTATCATCTTCGCAATGATGGTGACATAATGTCTACACTTTCTCGTCTCAAGTACATACGGGAATTATCTTTGAATGGTTATGAAAATATCACGATATTGACAGATGCTATATGCAATTTAAAGCACTTACATTATTTGGATCTCTCTTACACTTCAGTCAAGAAACTGCCAAATTCAATGTGCTCGCTGATCAACTTACAAACGTTGAAACTAAGAGATTGCCTTCAGTTAACTGAGCTGCCATCAAATTTCTACAAACTCATTAACTTGCGTCATCTTGACTTGGAAAGATGTGGCTTAAAGAAGATGCCAAAACACATGGGGAAGTTAAATCAGCTGCGAACGATGAATAAATTTGTTTTGTCAAATGAAAAGGAAGGAGTATCAATTATAAAAGAATTAGGCGCCTTAAAGCATTTGACAGAGTCACTAACCATCTCAAATATGGAGTCCATAAATGATGTTGCAAACATGAGAGAGGCCAATTTGAAAGAAAAGAAATTGATAACAGTGAAGTTGTTGTATAATAATAGGGAAGAGGGACAACACCAAGAACACATATTGGAAGCACTCGAGCCAAATCACAATGTAAAACATCTCACTATTGAAAATTACGGAGGTACCAAATTGCCGAAGTTTATTGCTGCAGACGGTTTACATGATTTAGTGACTTAAGTTTTAGATGGTTGCTACAACTGTGTGAGCTTACCACCACTTGGGCAACTACCTTCCCTCCAGAGACTTGAGATTATAAGATTTGATAGAATAAAAGTGGTAGGCGAAGAATTCTATGGGAAGGGCTCTTTAAGTGCTCCATTTCCTTGCCTTTCATATTTATGGTTTTCTTATATGAGTGCATGGGAAGAATGGGATGTATGTTATGAAGGACGGAGTTTCCCACGCCTTGAACAACTTCGCATAATGTTTTGTGATAGACTGACAAAGTCTCTGCCTCAACATCTCTCTTGTTTAAAAACACTAGGAATTACGGATTGTGGGAATTTGGAGGCTACCCTTCCCAAGTCCTATGTTATGGAAGAGATAGGTTTGAGAAATTGTGGGAAGATGACAGCAAAAGACATGCCCACATGGAGCTCATCACATGGATGTAGGCTTTCCAGTAGCAACCTACAACGTCTTTCAATAGCATGTTGTCCCAAACTCATTGCTAGTCGCAGGGAGTGGGGTTTGCATGAGTTGTTGTCTTTGAAAGAACTTAACATTTGGGGTGACATTGAAGATGGTAGGGAGCCATTCCCTGAAGAGGGATTGTTGCCTACCAACCTCCAATCTCTTTCGTTCTTATTTTGTTCCAAAATGAAAAGAATAAACCATAAAGGTCTTGCCCATCTCCATTCTCTCACTTCCTTGTCCTTTTACGAATGTCCTATCATGAGTTTTCAAGGCATGCCTCAAGATGCTCTACCTCCTTCCCTTACTCATTTGGAAATTAAATATAATTGTCCATTGCTTAAGGAGAGGTGTGAAAAGGGGAAAGGACCTGATTGGCCCCTCATTTCTCATATCCCTCACGTTTCCATGAAGTAGCCATAACAAGGTTAAGATGAATACACAAAGTTCTCTAAAAGGTATTTCCTCGATCTATAATTTCCCTCTTATATATTCATAAAAGATGTTGACCTTAAATAGGATTTATATTAAATTTACCATGATTTCATAGTTATAAATAACAAACCTTACGTTGTCACTCTATTAGACTTCGCTTTTCATTGCACTCAACAAGAAATCGGATTTTTACTCCTGCACAATGTTGATAAGATGACTTTATTTTTATATTTACTTAGATTTGTGTATTTTTTAAGTTGTATTGTCTATTTTTCTCTCTTGTTGTTACGTAATTTTACATGCTTTCTACAAAGTTCATTTTATATATTGGAAGAAAGGGACAAAGTGTCTATTTGTAACTTATTTTCTCTCTTTAAGCTACATCTCAACTATATCATTCCTCTCTTTGCAAGCTACAACATTAGAAACAAAAGGGGAATTTCTGGATTCTACTTCAAAGCAAAAGATGAAGCTTCTCAATTCAAGGATTCAATACTAACGACAGAATGGTTCATACGCTAAATCTGAGTTGATTTAGAGTGCTTTTATTTCACTTCATTGATCTACTGTTTACGTGCTTGTGGTTAGCAGCAAGAGTTTGTTTTCCAATGTTGTCTTTGTCTTGTGAAGTGTCATGTTAAAATAATTCGCCAAGTGCGTAGGTGAAAGTTTAATAGCATCATGCTTGAGAACCATGCTATCATCATCTTCTTTCTTTATCTGTTGATCATCACTGTCTTTTATTTTCATGCTATATATGTTGTCAACTGTTAAGGAAGGTTGTAAATTGCCTTTGAAAGAAATGATTTCGTGTGCTTCTGGTTAATGTATTGTACTCCCTCCGGTCCTAAATATAGGACCTGAATGACTTTCTTGAAAAATCCTAAAAAAAAGCAAAATAAGTTAATTATAAATTGATTTACCTAATTTTTTCTCTTACACTAGTTTATTTTACCTATAAGCTAATAGATAATCTAAAAAGATATCAAATATGTCATGATTTAATAACCTATTTTGCAACCTTAATCTCTAAAAAAAAAAGTCAATCAGGTCTTATATTTAGGACAGGAGGTAGTATTTCTTAACTGTAAGTTTATGGTCCCGTTGAATAAGGCAACAAAATGAAAATATGAAAAATGAAAAAAAAAAATAGTTGTGCATGTTTTTGTTTCCTTCTAGATTTTTCATGTTGTTGTTGTTGTTGTTGTTGTTATTTCCTTCTTTTGGGTAAACTTTTCAATATTTCTAAAATACAGGTGGAAATCAATTAATTAGGCTAGGCGGTTCTTGAGGCAGATCATTTTTAACTGTCTAATGTATATTTAACTGTAAAGAATCACTTCGGTGAGTAAGGAGGAATTTTTCTAAAGCAAAATGAGATATTTTTTTTGAATTGAGAAGCACAATGAGATATTGGGACTAAGGGGAAGTGTCTTTTGCTGGTATTTAATTGGGAGTGAAAGTGAATGTATAAAACAGTTGCCCATGACATGTCTGATTGATGAGTCCGATATGTATGACAGAGATGCTGATAAATACATGATTTTTATGATTTGATTTTACTGTCATACAACATGAATGGGAATTAGTTGCTTATGGATGATGTTGCCATCATTGATATAGGTGGGATTGGTAATACAACAGGATGAATTTTAACATTGAGCTTGGACATGTGTTTCCCAAGTATATGGCATTGATCCAATTAGAAAAGCAATTATTTGATTACTAATGAACTGTCAAGCTGATCAATTAAACGATCTTCAGACAAACAACCCCTTCCTTTTTTGAGTAAAGGGAATATATAGTGATAGAGAAAGGAATTTACATCAGGGATGTATCCTTTTTTAGTTTATAGTAAGAGAGTATACAATACCATTAAAATTTAACATATGTTATTACTTTCTCTTGTTCAAAATATAATACATATTTATTTAATTTGATAATATTAAAAAATTTCATTATTTCTATCCTCTCTCTTGCTTGTTCTTTTGTTCTAAATAGAAGACACATTTTTTGATAAAAAATTTTAAGACATGTTTAATGAATTTGATTATATTAAAAATGTTAGTTATTTCCACCCTCCCTTTGTTCATTCTTAGTTTCCTTCTCTCAGCGGTATAAGAAGAATAGAGGGATCCAGTCTAAGAGGGGGAGGGGATGGAGAAAATTATAGAGATGGAGGGTATTTTTTTAAAAAACAATCACCACTCAACCCTTAAAACTTTTGTATTCTTTCAATTTTAAGACAATATAACATCCCATATGATTTTTGACCATAAATGGAAAACACATACTTCTGACCCTAAAAGAATATATGGTACAGGGTAACCCTTATAGTAAAACACAAGTGTATCTATGAAACTTAACTGATAAGCTCCATAATTGCACACACATTTTATCTAAATTTTCTGATTTATCACATGTTTTTAGTAAACAAATAGATAGGAATATAACAATACTCATAGTGTAGAGAAAAAGATATAAAATACATGTGATTGAGATTATGAGTTGAAATTGCTTAATTTTTGATATATATGTGTTGAGGAATTAATCTTTCCTATTTGAGTTAATGTGAGTAGGAATAAATGGGCAAGCATAGGAACATCAAAAGATTGGAAGCAAGGAAGAAAAATAAGAAGAGAAAAAGGAAAAAAGAGGTTCGCTAGCCGTTAGCACTCAGCGAACGGATAGCGAACGCATCCAAAATTACACCGTCTCTGCCAAAAGCTTCGCTACAAGTTCGCATTTCGCGAACGCACAGCGAACTGTGAAAAAGGAGGTTCGCTAGCCGTTAGCACTCAGCGAACGCACAGCGAACGGATGCAGAATTACACCCTCTCGGCCAAAATCTTCGCTGGAGGTTTGCATTTCGCGAACGTGTAGCGAACCTGTGAAGAAACTGAAACTGTGCGTTTTGGAGTGAAAAAAAACTGAAGGATAAAAGGTGGAATTGAACCACATTGAGAGGGCTGACTGGGGACAGAAGGAGGGCAATTCTTAGGGCACAAAACACCTTTCTCTTGGGTTTCTTGGCATTGGGTGAGCTAGGGCTTGAAGATTGGAATGTGGGAGGTTGTTGGAAGCATTAAAGACATTTAATTCTTCCTCTTCTTGGTTCCTTCTTCATCTCTCCTTGTTTGTAAGCATTTATGACTATGTATTCCTTTTGGGGTTGTAGTTTATATTTGATTATGAGTAGTTAAACTTATCTATCTAGGATTATTTTGAACCCTTGTATGGAGTAACTCTTTAAAACTCCTATCCTTTTGTGATTAATGTATATATATGTGTTTATTTTACTCTAGCCCTAATGCCTCTAAGTGATTGATCACCATTTAGTTGATATGTTCATTTGACTTATGACTTGAGAGAGCTAGGTTAAATGTAGAACTTGCGTAAAATAGTGTGAGAACTTGAAGTTTGCATGACAAATGAATGGTTTTGTTAATAAGATAGACATATACTTATTAGCCTCACATAGCCACATTAAGGTTGAAACTTAGAAATTAGGTTTTATTAATTGTGACAAGAGATTGCATGATTAATGGAATTAAACACTTGTTCTTGACTCGACGGAGCGTTTACAAGTATTTTAGAACCCTAGGTTAACACATATATAAACATTAAAGCAAGTAGGAGAAGAGTTGATTAAAGGTTACAAGATACAAGGGGGATAAATAATCGTAGATACCAATTAATCCTTGAAAAGAGCAACTTGTCATCATTGTCCAATTTTAATTTTAGAAATTAGTTTTACTCATTTACTCATCAAATCACTTTTATTGTTAGCTCAACTTAATTTAATCATTATGCCTCTTGTTTGACCGGATTTGTATCCCAATCCTCGTGGGAACGATCTTTACTTTCACTTTATTACTTGGCGCGGCCCGTGCACTTGCGGAGCGAACATTAACCTTTAAAAATTTAACTCTCACATCAAGTCCTTCCTCTTTTCTCTTCATTTTATTATTTGAATTGATTTTTTTTGAAACTTGTGATGAACTTTTGTAATCAATTTTTCCCAAAATAAGCGGGTATAAGAGTAGAATGAAAATTAAATCTCACTCTCACCTTGTGGTTTAATTTTAGAATCTTAAAATAGCAAATCTCATTACTCAAACATTATTTAACCAAGAAGAAAGGAAGTAGCAGTAATTGTAATACTTGAAACTTCTTTTCTTGTTCTCTTTATTAGAAGTAACAACTTTTTTGTCATTTCCATTTCCATTTCGCTAGAGTAAAAAACATGTTACTCCATGGCCGCTCATTGTTTAGAGATTAGAGTTGAACAGAGATCAAACAAGACTAGGTTAGAATATGCTCAATGTCCAATCCAGCCTGTTTTGCCTAGATCAATGTAGAGCAAGGCATGTTCACAAGGCCAAATTATTAGTCCAACTGGCCTTAGTCAACACATTTGGATTCAGAAACGGTTCTCGTGCTTCTCCATATTGTTTACGTAATGTTTAAGAGATCACATAAAATTAAATAGTATAACTCCGATTCTTAATCAAGTTAAATTTGGTAAATAATGGCTCATTAATTAGGAATGGAGGAAGCATAAGCAAGTAGAGAGTAAAGAAAAATGTGAAAAAAGTAAAGTTGAAACGTTACATTTGACAAATTCCCTTGTATAAGGTTTAATTCAAATCTAATATACTACCTCCGGTCTTAAATATAAGACCTAGTTGACTTTTTTTTGGAGAGGTTAAGGTTGCGAAATAGGCTATTAAATCATGACATATTTGATATATTTTTAGATTATACATTAATTTATAGGTAAAATAAACTAATCTAAGGGAAAAAATTAGGTAAATCAATTTACAATTAATTTATTTTGCTTTTTATAGGATTTTCTAAACAAGTCAATTAGGTCTTATATTTAGGACCGGAGGGAATAATATCTAATCGCATGGATATAATACAAAAATATTATGAATTTAAAGCCTCAAATGTAAGACAATAACTCAAATGTAAGACAATACAAGATTGGAACCTCAGTTGCAAGTGTATTGATGGTCGTATCTTTGACATCCCCAACAGGTGTTCAACTCTTGTACAAATGTATTAATATATTAGTAATTGTACTGGTTGGCAAAGAAGTGCTAAATGCTAATAGTGAACTGCAATTTTTATCTCTTAGCATACCAATTCCCTCAACCTCATGAGCAGCAATTTCTGATGGCACGTGAACAAATATCATCTGGCTCTTTTGTGTAGCATTCTGTTGTTATAAATAAGCATTAGCCTTGACTAAATAAGTATTGAAGGAGAGAAAGTAATGCTATTCCCATCCCCATAGTAAGCATATCATAAGGCAAATCATTCATAATTAAATATAGCATATTGCTCTCATCTCTTTTACCCATTCAACGTCATTATAAGCCTTGGTAGGTATCCCTAGCTCCTTAGGCTGGACATTAATGATGACCAGCACAGGATTTGGGACATAGCTAGCACAAGACAAAGAGATAAGAAATTAGGAAAGCAATCTCTCAGAGTTACACAGGAAAGCAATATTACATGCCAAAATGCTTTGCTTCTTGGTTGCAATTCTGTCTATGCTTCTTCTTTCCAAGTAAATTGTCAATCTGTCCAATTTTTGGATAGTCAGTAAATGGTGTAGGAAAAATTTTAGTTGGTAAGTGAGTATTTTGTTTTGTGATTTTTTCAAATGTATGACTGATTGGAAGAAATATGTAATTAAAGAGATACTGGAGAGTAGAGTACACTATTGTATATGAGTTATAATGAAAGAAAGCATCTCTTCTTTAAACTGATTATTTTCACTATGCTAGGTATCTGAATGGTGAATTATGCACATAGATTTTAATTTATATAACCTGGACACTACTATTGTTTTGGATCTAAATGAAAATCTAATGAAATATCTTTTGAGCTAGAGTTAGCTTTTAATTCTCTTTTAATACTAGTATATTTTCTTCAGGAAGTTTGAGCTGACATTGTTCAATTATTTTTTCGTGATGTTTTGGAGGGAAGGTTTTTTTTTTTTGAATGGAATGGAATATATATTAACAAAATGATGTTACATCAGTACAATCAAGAAGCTGGATGCTACATCGAAGCATGATTAGGTTACACCTTCAAAATTAGGAGTAACATTCCTAGTAAGGATGGTTTAGTGGACTTGGTTGCATACAGAAATAATTATATTTTCCGCTGAGAGGGACTCATTGAGGAAAATATTCTTATTTCTATTGTCCCAAAGTTTCCAGATAAGAGTACCAAAAAATAATCTCCAATGAACTCCCATGCACCGGGGGTTCAGATTCCACAGCAGTCAGCTCTCAAAAGGCTTTCTGAGGTGGTCCACAAGTTGCGCAGTTGGGAGGACTTTCAGCCAGCATTGGTGGGCAATCGGGCAACGACGGAGGACATGGTCTAAGTCCTCAATATCGTTGTTGCACAACGTACAGGCAGTCAGGGATGTCATGCCTCGACGTTGTCTTTCTGAGTTGGTAAGTAGCTTGCCGTGGATTGCTAGCCAGAGAAAGGAGCGGATCCTTTGCATACCAGGCCATTGCTAGGCCCATTTCCATTTGGCGTGGGTGTCATGCCATTCCTCTTCCAATCTTGCATTGTATGCTGAGCTGAAGCTGAAGCTTCCACTTGAAGTAAGCGCCCAGCAGCATGTGTCGTGGTTGTCTTCCTCCAGGTTTGGTGACATAGGCGCAATTTGCGCAAGGATGTTACTTGGAAGGAGGTGCTGGAAGAGGGGCCAGTTCCAGCATCTATTTGCATCAACAAAAGCACTGAGGGGTTTTTCCAAGTCTTGCGCGGAGATCTCAGTAAAGGATAGGAGCTTGAGTGGCCCCACATCTTTCAGCCAAGGGTCTGACCAAAATCGGATGGTTTGACCGTTACCAATATGCCAAAGAAAATGGAGCTCAGAGTCAGCCTATACCTTGGAAAGGCTGCGCCATGTGTGAGAGGCAGTCCTTGTTTTGAACTGATAGCCTGAGGCACTAGACCAGTTGTATTTAGCTCTAAGTACCGACACCCACAGTTTGTCAGGGCTGCTGATCAAGTGGTAGGCTAGCTTGGCAAGGAAAGCATGATTCTGGCCTTCTAGACTCTTCAGTCCACAACCTCCCCTTTCTTTCGGTTGGCATATATCCCCCCATTTAATTAGACTGGTTTTGTTGGTGCTGGAGGTCGAGCCCCAGATGAATTTCCTTGTGATTCTGTTCATGGCTTGTATGACTGAGGCTGGCAGCATTGATGTCTGCATAGCATAAAAGGGGATAGTGTTTAAGACACATTTAGCCAAGGTTACTCTACCAGCAAGGGAGAGAGAGCTTGCTTTCCATCCAGCTAGTTTACTCTGTGTTCTTTCCACTAAGTATTGATATGTATCAACAGTGACTCTGGAGTGCAGGAGGGGAACACCCAAGTACTTGCCGAGCTGGTCAGTGCGCTGGAGTTGAAGAAAATGCAGATGCTGGTAGCCTCATGTCTCGGCACATTCTTTGATAAGTGCAAGCGAGATTTGTTAAGGCTGACAACCTGTCCAGAGGCTTGACAAAAGTCACCAAGAATGTTTTTTATGAGTTGCAACTGCGCTTGAGAGATGCCCCCAAATAGGATCAAGTCGTCGGCAAAGAAGAGGTGGGACAGAGGAGGCCCCCGCCTGCCTAATTTGATGGTTTCCCAATCCCCATTGTTGACTGATTTGGCTATAGTTTGGGAAAGGCGCTCCATGCATAATACAAATATGTAGGGGGACAGAGGATGCCCTTGGCGGATGCCCCTGGATGGCTTGAAGGCCACTGATGGTCTACCATTCCATAAGACTTGCATCTCCGATGTAGTAATACACTGCATGATCACATTTATGATTTTAGGGGGAAAACCAACATCTACCAGTGTATCTTGTATGAACGCCCAACTGAGTTTGTCAAAGGCCTTCTCGAGATCCACTTTTATTGCCAGCCAGCCTCTCTTTCCTGACTTTCTTTTCATTGAGTGTATCACCTCCTGGGCTATGATTATGTTGTCAGTAATACTCCTTCCTTGTATGAAACTGGATTGGTAAGGGAGGATTAAGAGGGGCATGAGACGCTTGATTCTATTTGAGAGGACTTTGGTCACCAATTTGTAAGCCACAGAGCAAAGACTAATGGGCCTGAATTCGGTGATGGAGGTGGGGTGGGGTATCTTAGGAATTAAGCAGATGAGAGTATTGTTGAGGCCTTCCTCTAGCGCCTCACCATTCATTACCCTGTGAACCATGTTGTGAAGAGATATGCCGACAACTTCCCATTGGTTTTGATAAAAAAGTGCATGTAGGCCGTCTGTTCCAGGAGCTTTAAGTGGGTGCATATCGAAGAGCGCTTGCTTAACCTCATCAAGAGACACATGGGCATTTAAAGTGTCCATGAATGAGGGTGGGATGGGCGGGAACATACCTCTGTGCTGGTAAGGTCTAGTGGGGCCAGGGGCTGCAGTGTATAAAGTTTGATAAAAGTTGTAGGCATGGTTTCGGAGGGCATCCTCGTCAGTAATCCACATGCCACTATCATTCTTCAAGGTAGTAATTCTGCTTCTAACACGCTTAATCTTTGCTTTGGTATGGTAGAATGCAGTGTTGCGGTCACCTAAGCTTATCCATTCAGACCGGGATTTCTGCAGCCAAAGGATCTCTTCTTGGAGACATGTCTCTTCCAAGGCCTGACTGAGTTCATTCTCCAGTTTGGACAGCGAGTGGGATAATGGCTGGTCCTCAAGTGCTCGTTGGATACCCAGAATCCGGGCCTCAAGGCGCCGTTTACGTCGGCCTATGTGCCCAAAGGTGTCTTTATTCCACTGCTGGGCTGCTAAAGAGAATTGGGCTATATTGTCTTGGATTGACCTGTCAACGATCCAATTGCTTTTGACTAAATCATTGAACCTCTGATGGGTAATCCAGGCTGCCAGAAAGCGAAACGAGGGGTGATTAGACTGGGCGCCGTTTGGAGTATCCAAGAGGAGTTTGAGGGGGTTGTGATCAGATTTGAGTTTTGGGAGGTGTTGGACTGCAGAGTGGGGGAAACAAGTGGCCCAATGCCCATTAACAATAATACGGTCCAAGCGAGCAAAGGAGAGACCTCTTCTCCAAGTGTAACATGGCCCCGAGAATCCGAGGTCAATGAGGTTGGTGTTGCTGATGAAATGTTAAAAGTGCGGGTCTCCACCTCTGATGACACCGGTGCTAGAACGACGTTCCTCCGATGTCAGGACAGAGTTGAAATCCCCAGCAATGGACCAAGGTTCATAGATACAATTCGCCATGCTGGATAACTGGTGCCAAAGACTAGTTCTCACTTGAGCATTGGGACTTGCGTAAACCGCAGTGAAGAGAAAGGATTTGTTATCTCTTAACGAAGTAACGCGGGTGTGTATGTATTGCCAATCACAACTAAGAATTTCAATGTGGATTTCCGGGGACCAGAGAAGCCAGATCCCACCGGAGAAGCCCTGTGCTTCGACGCGGTGCGAGTAGGGAAAGCCAATCTTTCTGATGATTCTATCGGCATTGAGACCAGAGGTTCTGGTTTCACTAAGCACAATTATCTTAATTTTGTGGATATGGACAAGAGATTTCAGCATGGCGGAGAAGCCTTTCTTTGCTGCTCCCTGACAATTCCAGATCAGTGCTACCATTAGGAGGCGCTAGGGGTTGGTGGGCGCTCTCGCAATGGCGGATGATCCAGGGAGTCATCTAAGAGGGAATCCTCCTCTTCATACCTACTACTCAGAGCCTGAGAGATGGATCGGGCTGCTTCTTCTGTAAGGTGGTGGGTTGTTGTCTCCTTGGGCTTGGTCCTGTTGAGAGTGAGGGTCGGCCCATGGTTGATTTTAATCCCAGGGGATGATTGGTTTCGGTCTGGTGGTTTGGGCTTTATGTTCTCTTTGTTTGTTCCTGGGTGGTGTCCGTGTTTATGGGCTTTTGGGTCAACAGGGGTGGTGGATGAGGTTGGGGTTTTTTGTTGGGCTCGGGGATTTGGGATGTGGGTCACTGAGTGGCTTGAGTTGTCAAGTAAATGGGGGGCGGATGAGTTGGCAAGGTAAATCTGGTAGGCTTTACTTTGGTAGATGGTGTCTTTTCCTTGGGAGGGCTTATTCGTGGCTTTTTGAAGGGGCTTTTGTGGGGGCGGTACTTGTTGCTTGGCTTCTCGTCTCGGGGTTGGTGAAATAGGTGGCTGTGGAGCAATATGGGGGTTAGAGGGCTCAGGATGTAGGGCAGGTGTTTTTTGGGCAGAGGCATTAATTGGGTGGTCAGAGGTGTCATCATGATCCCTAAGGAGGTCAAATCTTGTGCTCAGAGATGTAGGTTTTTGGAGGCTGGTGTCAGGGGACTTTCGCTGCTCTCTCAGAGGCCTTCGACCTTTTCGAGGCGCAATCATCCACGCGCCATATGGGTTACTGGCTTCAACCTCCTCGGCCGTGAGCGCATGCGCCGGCGGGTCTGGCTCAGTTTTCCCTTTCTCTTTCCCTTGTTCACCATCATCCTGTTCCATGGGAGCCTTAGAGGTAGGACATACATCAGCAAGATGTCCATACCGACCACATTGGTAGCAAATAATGGGTAGTCCCTCATATTCAATCAAGAGGGCCTTACCATCGACGGTAATCTTCGAGGTGAGAGGGCTTGTGAGGTCAAGGATTACGGCCATCCGAGCAAACTTCCCTCGTGCGCCGGAGTCGGTGTTGTAGTCGACCCTTATGACTTTGCCGAGGACCTTACCGATTGTTCTGACCACGCTTTTCTAGTAGTATTTGGTGGGGAGGCCTGGTATGCGGACCCAGGCTACTACCTGGGACGCAACGTGATTAACCGGTGAGAAGGCCGGCGACCACGGATGAACCGTCAGGTAGTGGCCGGCGATCACCCATGGCCCCTCCGTCAGCACTGTGGAAAAGTCTTTAACATTGGTGAAGTTTGCTATGAAGCACCCTCCTTCTAAGTCAGTCAAACGAAAGGGCCCCGCGAATTTCCAGATCTTGGTAAGCTGGTCCTTCAGCCTTCCATATCCAATCGGCCTGCCTAAAAGTTTCAGGACAACCGCATATTTCATATTGTCCTCAAGGATGGTGTGGACCCGTCTTGAAAAGGTGATGGATGGGAACGGCCCCTCTTTGCTGATCTCAAAATCTTCTTCTTCCAGTACCAGTTCCTCTTCCTCTACAGAGGGGGGTTCAGTGCTCAAGAGCTTGTCTTTAAATGACATGGGTTGGTGAGGGGGGCCCTCGTTAGACAAGGGTTTCTCTGGGGGATTAAGTGAGTGGGCTGTTCGATCTCCATTAATGGCGGTGGTTGAGCCATCTTCAATGCACCCCGCCATAACGGTATCATCCTCCTCGTCTTGACAAGTGGCAGCATGGGCCATAGATTCCTCAGTGTCAGCATGACCATCTCGTATCTTTACTTTTTTGGTGGATCTCCTTGATTCATCTGGGTGTGGTGGGGAATGTTCTTTCTCAGAGAGAGAGATATCAAGAGCGCACTCCATTCAGAGAAAGAAAATATTGGAGGGAAGGTTATTATCAACACCAAATGTTTCTTTTTATTTGCATGTTTTTTCCTTCTTTTGTGATCTTTCTCAAAATAATTGCTCATTCCTTTTCTCATTCTCTTTTATGATGAGAAACTTTATCATTCTCTTTTCAACCCAAATATCTTTTTTTTATAAGAAATTGATTTACTATTTTTTTCTCATACAAAAATGATTTATATGAAAAATAAATTTTATTAAATTTTAACTAATATTATTATATTTTAAGATATATTTTTTATCAAAATAAAAATGGTATTAGAGTTATGTAGTTATATATATTATTATATAGTATGTATGTTATCAAAGTTAGATAAGAAATTTCGCGTATCGCGCGGGTTGATACAATTAAATGAAAGACCACATGGTAGTCTTCAATTGAGTGTTGACCAAAATGCTCCTAAAAAAGGCATGAGCCTTGAAGAAGTGGGTAATGAAATTTTTAATGACTTGTTATCTAGGTCTTTTTTTGAGGCATCCTCAAGAAATGGTTATAGTCACTTCATCATGCATGATCTTTTGAACTATTTAGCGAAATTAGTGGCAGGAGAGTTTTTTGTGCAGCTAGAGATTGATTATACAACAGATTTGTCAAATAAGATTCGCTATTTTTCATATATGAGAAACGAAAGTGTAGATCCTAGAATTTTTAAGAAGTTTTCAAATGTGACCGATTACGCTGTTTCCTGGTCTTGAAATCAGATATCTTCTATTATAATTGCAGTGATGGTGACATAATGTCTAGACTTTCTCGTCTCAAGTACATATGGGAATTATCTTTGAATGATCACAAAAATTTGACGATATTGACAGATGCTATAGGCAATTTAAAGCACTTGCATTATTTGGATCTTTCTCACACTTTGTTTAAGAAACTACCAAATTCAATGTGCTCGTTGATCAACTTACAAACGTTAAAATTGTGTGGCTTAAAGAAGATGCCAAAACATATGGGATAGTTAAATCAGCTCCGAACAATGAATACATTTGTTGTGGCAAAGAAAATGCAAGAAGGTTCAAATATAAAAGAATTGGGCGCCTTAAAGAACTTGACAGGCTCACTAACCATCTCAAATATGGAGTCCATAAATGATGTTGCAGACATGAGAAAGGTCAATTTGAAAGAAAAGAAATTGGTAACATTGAAGTTGCTGTATAATAAGGAAGAGGGACAACACCAAGAGCACATACTGGAAGCACTTGAGCCAAATCACAATGTAAAACATCTCGCTGTTGAAAATTACGGAGGTACCGAATTGCCAAAGTTTATTGCTAAAGGCGGTTTACATGATTTAGTGTCTTAAGTTTTAAATGTTACAATTGTGTGAGCTTACCATCACTTGGGCAACTACCTTTCCTCCAGAGTCTTCTGGGGACTTGGTAGAATAAAAGTGGTAGGCGAAGAATTCTATGGGAATGGCTCCTTAAGTGCTCCATTCCCTTGCCTTTCATTTTTAGGGCCCGTTTGGTTCAATTCTTAACCTCTATGGTAGTGCAATGGAATGTGTTGTAATGTATTGTAATGTAATCATGATTACCATCTATGTTGTTTGGTTGTGTTTGGTTGGTTAGTAACAAGAGGTGGGAAAGGTGGGAAGTTTATTTTTTATAAGTACCAAAGGTCAATAATGCCCCTCAAACAAAAAAAAAAGTTTTGCATTCCAGTCCCTTCTCCTCATCAATGCGACCTCATCTGACTAAAAAATTGCTGCATCTTCAACCTCATCATCAATTCGCGTTCATCAATCGCCGTTTCGTCAGAATCAGATTCGCGTTCATCACTGCTTCGTCCCGATGGAAGAGGGACAACTTCTGGAGGTTTTAGATTTCGACGAGAGAAATGTTAGGGCTTTGTCAGAATCGAAGAATTGAAAGGTAAAAATTGTTAGTTTAACTCTTTGATTTATGAAATTAGTTATTTTTACATTAGTTTTAGCGGTTCCTTGATGATTGTTAATGAACTTGGTTTTTTGGATGACGCTTTAGATCGCTATGTTATTAACTTGTGCATTTGGTTTGTCATCTAGTGGTGGTCTTTTACTTCCTACAAGTATGTTACAACATAAGCCTATTTGCTTGTGCATTTCAGTGCGCTAGCCTCCGTCCCTTTCTTTTTACCCCTTTCTTTTTTATGCTCAATTTCAGCTTATGATGATGCTCAATTTTTATTTATTTGTGGGGTTTTGTGAAATTAGGTTCTCCTTGGCGATATGGGTGCTGGCAAATCTAGCATCGTTTTGCGTTTTGTCAAGGGTCAATTCCTTGAATTCCAGGTTTCGTTACCTCTTTTTTTTATTTTTCTTATTTAAGTTTGGATTCTGCTTGCATATAACTAAAGTGGATTTCCTTGTATGTTTCCTGAAAAGTCTTGTGATTTTTTGTTTGTGATTATAATATTTGTCACGTCTTGTACATACCGCGTTGACCTAAAAAACCATTTTGGAAAAGTAGTTTTTTTAATTGCATTTGTTGAATGAAGTGAATTTTAAAAGCTATAATAGGTTTGATGAGAGAAGTTTCAGCTAGTTATTGAATTTCGCAATCTAGTTTTGCAGCTAGTTTCCTTTTGAATGGGAAAGAAAGATACTTGGCGTTGATTGTAGTGTGTGTTTTGGTTATAATTAACATTTTGCTACCCCAATTGAAAGGACAGTAGCGCACTGTTATGATCTTCCCAATAACTAGATACAAATTAAGGATTACATTTAATCCAATAATTCTTTCATAAGCTCAAGGAACTGCCTCTCCTAATGCTTTATATTCTCACCTTCAAACCCTGTATGGATCTCAAACCTGCCTGCTTGGAGGAGGACTCTAGTTGCCTAGCCTCTCAAGTTAGGAGTCCTTTCCTTTTAATTTCTGCATTTTGATTGCTGGTTCTGCTTTACCCACGTGAATTATTGAACTTCAAACACCCTGCCCGCGCCCCCTGGGGGGATTTCAATGAGTCTATTCCATGCCATTTGGTTATATAGCTTTTATGTGCTGGTTCTGAAACAAGGGGATGGGGCTAGCAATGATATAATTTTAGGCCATTGAATTATATGGTGATCTGATATTATATCAAAGGCCCATTTATTTTGAAACTTGAGCTGTACAGTTAATGCCCATGAATTGTTACTGTGGCCACTTAAAACTGTTATGGCTAGATTTGACTCCTTTCTTGCCCAATGGCTATTCAACTTTGAAGTCCTATTTCTGGCTTTGTCTAGAGCATTACTCATTAAGCTGTGTAGTTTCATCCTGCTATTTCTGTAGCATTGGTCTAGTGATTCATGATTTTGATAACCTTTGATAAGGCATACTTTCATATTTGATGGAGTGATTCTCTGGGTAATTGTTAACGTTTTGCCATAGTTAGTGCATAAGTCTTTTCATTTGATTCTCAATGCAATTTTAGAGCATGCATTTAATGTGTATTGCTCATCCGCCATCATGGTTTCTGAGTCAGATATTTGTACAGTTTATTTTTTGGAGAAAGGAAAAGGGGATATTTTAGTAATTGTTTTGTTATTTGCCAAAGAACCAGGAAAACAGACCCAGAAAACCCGAAAAGTGAATAACAGAAGAAGGAAAATAGAGAACCAAGGACAAAGGTCACACAAAGATGCTAACGAGAGAGTTGTTATTTCACAAATGAGTCAAAACATGAATACAAGTTTAAAGAGAGTAGACTTTTTTATAGTAGTGTTGTTGAGAGAGGTTCATAGAGGCAATTTATTTACTGTTATTCATAGAGGCAATTTATTTACTATTATTCTCAATGAAGCAGAATTATGCTTGATACCCTCAGTAGTAAATTGGTTTCACTCAATACTGTTATTCCTTTCTGTTGGCTAGATTCATCTGTTGTGGTGGAAGGGTCTCAATGCCTTGCAGATTCATGCTTGCTAATGTTGATCTTCTATACAGGTGCCTGAGACATTGCCAGAAGAGGTGCTTGGAAAGATGAGTGCACCACCCAAGAGTGTTGTCCCAATCATTACTGCCAATGAATTAGCAGAGGCTGATGGCTTTATTTTTGGTTTTCCAACAAGATTTGGAATGATGGCTTATGCTGGGAGCTTGGCTGGACTAAGCTTATGCTGGGAGCTTGGCTTTAAAAGGGTGGAGGGGGTAGTGTGAAGAATTGATCAGAGGGACTAAGCTTAAGCTTCATATGAGTTGGATGCTAAGATACCAATTGAAGCAATTCAAGGAGAAGCATTTATCAGAGGGAGTAGAGGGGTACTGCAGAATATTAATGAATTGAGAAATAGAGAGTGACAAGTTCAATTTGATGTGGGAATCTCCCCCAACTGTCATCGCTAGACTGCTTGATGTGGACAACTCAGACCTTACTTCACCTAAAATAAATAGGATAGAAATTTTGTAATCTAGTTTTGCTTAATTGGTAGAACAATGATTTTCTTATTGTTTTGCATGTAAAAGTATTTATGTATTGAAATGATTGGGCTGGAGTTGATTGAATAAAAAATTGCTTATTTTATGTCATTATATCATGTCAATGTCCTTTATCTTTGAGGTTATAAATCTGGTTTACAAATCTGTCCAAATAGCATTTTCAATATCTGATTTGCATTTTTAGTCCAACTCAGTTGGAGGAATGATCTGATATAATAGTTAGTTCTGATTTTATTTAAAATATTGATGCACATCTGAAATGGCCCTAATGTATATAAATCAGCATCAACAAGATCTGATTTAATAATAGTATAAGCAACAACAGAATGGAATGAGCAACAAATTGGATATAATGATCAGATAAGCAACAACTAGATCTGAAATTATAGAAATAATGCAAGATCTGATAAAACTCAGATCATTGCTTCATATCCTTTATTAAAATGTTCAGATAAGCAACAACAAAATGGTCAGATAAGCAAAAGCAACATCTGAAAAAGCAAACCAGAAGATGATGAACAACATTTATTCAAGGGATCCCAACCAAAACCAGAAGCATTTGGACCATAAATCAAATCATGAACAGCATGCCATTGTTTCTTCAATGTCCTCAACCTAGACCATATGTTAGGATGTGCCTTGAGTTGTGTCCCTGGAATCTTTTCTTTCAACATTTCCTCTAGCTTGGTCACATATCCATCTTTAAATCCTGTGTTAGCAACAAACGAGCCTTCTATCTTCAACTCAACCAAACAATCAACAAGGACATCATCCTCAAAATCAGTCCACACACGTTTATCTTGCCTTTGACTGGTCATCCTAAAAACCCACATAAACATATGAAGCATAATTTATAAAGAGACAACTAAAATCAGTAAGTGCATAACATTATATAACCAGCAAGTGCATAACATCATATAACCAGCAAGTGCACAACATCATAAAGCTCATAGCTCATATCAGATTCATGCAGCATTTTATGCAGAAAAATAAAGCAAAAATTTGTAGCAACAACATACAAACAACATGGAGAATATGGAGCATTTTATACAAACATGACATATACACTTGAAATAAAACATGACATCTAATCATATACTCAGCAAAGTGGCAACCAAATCACAGCAGTAGTTTTGAGCAAAGCTCATAGCTCATATCAGATTCATGCAGCATTTTATGCAGAAAAATAAAGCAAAAATCTGTAGCAACATTAATGAACTAGGAGGGAATATCAATGCATGTATTGCTTACTAAACAAGGGTAATAAGTCTACACTCAGACTATTTCGTTCTCTAAATTGGAGTCATTCAAATTAGTAACAAGATTTGCATTGCTTACTAAACAAAGAGCACTTTATTTTAGTTATATGAAAGGCACACTTTATTTCATATTAGGTGGCACAAAAATTATGAACTCTAGTTCTACTCGTACCTCAATTAAAATCGATCTAACTTAGATTTGGATTTATTGATCTGGTTCATAAAGCAGACATAAATCAGTTACGAGATATCGAAGGCAAAACAACAAAACTTATGCTACGAACATAAACTGATAATTTCATTAACAAAATAATCACATAGCAAATTAAAAATCGCTGAAAACTAACAAGACTCAAAATCCTCACATACATCAGAAATAAGATGGAGGAGAAATGCAAAACCGGTCTCAAAATCCTCACACAACCACCACATACCAGCTCAAACAGTCAATCCAACAAAAATTAACTCCTAGTCCTCATCACTAAGTTGATCATCAATGTCATCTCTAGGAGGCCTAACTACCAAAACTACAGTACCTAAAGCAACCTGAACATCAGAGAGACATGCAACATTGATGAAGCTAAATGATTAGACTTTCGTTGAAGAGACATGACACTTCCAAAAAAGGACAGAAAGGAACACATTGGCATCTTTCATAACAAGTTCAAAGGAAAGACAGAGAGATCAACGAATTTCAAGAATACCTAATTTGGTGTATCCAACTAAAAGGAGCATAAGAGGCATGCAACATCAAGTTAAGCATCATTACTGTCCAAAAAATAAGGCATTAATAGACATTTCCAATGATATACAACAAAGACAAAAAGAGAACCCCTAACTACTGGATCCTAAAAACTGATCAGTTCAGCTGGAGGTAAAAATGGCACCTCGCACACACATCTAACAAACAAATCTCATTCACTGGACAATTGGTTTCAGCCAAAGACTGAAATCACAGAATCACATGTTAAATACAAAAACAATTCCAGCCAAAGACTGAATATAAAGCTAGTAGCTAAACTAAAGTAAAGCGCAACAAAGACCGCATAACAATTAAAGAATGTAGAAAAAATAACAGAAACATGGAAAGAAAAATTAGATCAATAAAAAATGACACATAGAAAGATAAATAATCAGATCAATGAAAAAAAAAACTTCTAATATCTCACACAACAAACAAATCCATAAAAATTAGGTCAAACTCAAACAAACATCACCTATGAATAATAATCTCGCAGATTGAAATTGAATCACAGGCAAGCAAGATAAAACAATATAATACATGATAGACATCCAACACGAAGCTCGTTTCGTTCGTTCAACACTTAGATAACAAAATCATATATAATTAATTATACAAGAAAGAAAGATTGAGATCAGCGTTTGCTATCATAATCGACGACTTCATTGTCGGTGACGGACTTGGAGTGCTGAACGATGGCGCGACCGATGGAGTTAATGAACATCAGAGAGACATGCAACATTGATGAAGTTTAAATCCACAGAGAAATTAACGACACAAAAAATAAGTTCATCTGAAATGAAATCGCACATTGAGAAAGAAAATGAAAGAAATTAACTAATCGGAACCTGAGGAGTGCTGCGAGGATAGTGAATGGAGCTGTGCAAGAAGATGATGAACTTCAGGTAATAAACTTCGAAGATGAATTTGATCTTCGAAGATGATGAAGCTCAACAGGATTATGAGCTGTTAAGCTGTTAAGCCCAACAGAATTCGAAGATGATAAAGCTAAAAGAGGGGAATTTGTTTCAAGACTTAATGAGAAAGAGTTTAGAAGTGTCTTTTAACATGTTTAAATACGGACAAAATAGACATTATACACCTCATTGCACTACTGCAATGAAGATTCATAGGGATACCCTATGTTTAGAGATTACCATGGTTTGTGTAATCAGGATTACATAGGTAATTTGGATTACCATACTAAAGCCCAACCAAACATGCTCAGGTATGGTAATACAATGAGGATTACCATTGCTGTGGTGCAATGGGGTTCAACCAAACGGGCCCTTGTTTTATAAAACGAGTGCATGGGAAGAATGGGATGTATGTTACGTTATGAAGCCGGAGTTTCCCATGCCTTGAACAACTTTATATATATTATTGTGATAGACTGACAAAGTCTCTGCCTCAACATCTCCCTTGTTTAAAAACACTACTGATTAGTAATTGTGGGAATTTGGAGGCTACACTTCCCAATTCCTCTGTAATGGAAGTGCTATCTTTAGCCAATTGTGGGAAGATAACAGCAAAAGACATGCTCAAATGGAGCTCCTCACGTGGATGTACGCTTTCCAGCAACAGCCTACAACGGCTTTCAATAGATCAGTGTCCCAAACTCGTTGCTAGTGGCAGGGAGTGGGGTTTGCATAAGTTGTTGTCTTTAAAAGAACTTGAGATTTGGCGTGACATTGAAGATGATAGGGAGGCATTAAATAAATATAATATATATTTATTTAATTTGATTAGATTAAAAAGTTTCATTATTTGTATCCTCTCTTATGCTTGTTCTCTTGTTCTAAATAGAAGACATATTTTTTGATAAAAAAATTTAAGACATGTTTAATGAATTTGATTATATTAAAAATGTTAGTTATTTCCACCCTCCCTTTGTTCATTCTCAGTTTCCTTCTTTCAGCGGCATAAGAAGAATAGAGGGATCCAATCTAAGAGGGAGGGGATGGAGAAAATTATGGAGAGAGGGTATTTTTTTAAAAAAAAATCACTACTCAGCCCTTAAAACTTTTGTATTCTTTCAATTTTATGACATTATAACATCTCATGTGATTTTTGACCATAAATGGAAAACACATATATACTTTTCACCCTAAAAGAATATATGGTGCAAGGTAATGCTTATAGTAAAACACAAGTGTATCTATGAAGCTTAATCTTTAAAAATTTAACTCTCGCTTAATCAAAAAAAAATTTAACTCTCACATCAAGTTCTTTCTCTTTTCTCTCGATTTTATTAGTTGAATTGATTTTTTAAAAAAAAAATTTGGGTTGAACTTTCGTAATCGGTTTTTCCCAAAATAAGTGGGTACAAGAGTAGAATGAAAATTAAATCTCACTCTCACCTTTAGTGGTTTAATTTTAGAATTTTAGAATATTATAATAGCAAATCTCATGATTCTAACATTATTTAACAAAGAATGAAGGAAGTAACGGTAATTGTAATACCTTAAACATCTTTTTCATGTTCTCTTTATTATCGAACAACTTTTTTGTCATTTCAATTTCCTTTTCGTTTCGCTGGAGTAAAAAACATGTTCCTCCATGGATGCTCATGCTTTAGAGATTAGAGTTGAACAGGGATCAAGCAAGATTAGGCTAGAATATGCTCAATGTCCAATCCAGCCTGTTTAGCCTAGATCAATATAGAGCAAAGCATGTTCACAAGGCCACATGATTAGTCCAAGTGGCCTTAGTCAACACATTTGGATTCAGAAATGGTGCTCATGCTTCTCCATATTGTATAAGTAATGTTTAAGAGATCACATAAAATTAACTAATATAACTCTGATTCTTAATCTAATTAAATTAGGTTAATGACTCATTAATTAGGAATGGAGGAAGCATAAGCAAGTAGAGAGTAAAGAGAAATGTGAAAAAATTTGGCAACTAATTGCAGAGTAACCATCAGAAATAGATGAAGCTGGAAAAAAGTAAAGAAATAGATGAAGCTGGAAAAAAGTAAAGTTCAAAAGTTACATTTGAAAAATTTCCTCATACAAGGTTTAATAAATCTAATATAAAATCTAATCGCATCAATATAATACAAAAACATTATGAATTCAAAGCCTCAAATGTAAGACAATAACTGGTTTGGATCAATTTGAAAGAAAACCCCGAAATCAGCTTCCATTGGCAGATGGGTTAGTGACTGGCTTCGCATCTTCAGCTTTCTCATGTTCCTTGTTTAGCATCTAGAAATCAAAAGCCCAGTTAGAACACTATACATGAATGAATATCACATCAATCACCCGAGATGGAAAACTCACCTTGTTATTAATCAAGTTGTGAAGTGCAATGACACTTCTGATAAGAGAAGAAAGATAGATTACCAGCATCATATCATTTGTTTTCACTGCAAAAGTCCAAATGAGCATGCATTATTATTGCAATCACACTGGCAGATACTATTACTAATTTACCATGAAACTAGCAATCCAAAGGCATGCATCTTTGTCTTTCACTCTATCTCAATGCACTTGAGACATAAAAAAATGTCCCTCTGTTGTGTTGTAATAGAAATTCAAATAGAAAACACCTAAAAACTACAGTCAAGTTTGATCCTTCAATGTTAAGCATGTATTACCTGCAAAGGCCTTGATTAATTCTGACACGTTCAGATTAGGAAGGAGGTTGAACACATCCTGCAATTAGTCAAGTGCACAAGTGGGATATGATTATGTCATGAAGGAAGCTATCATGGATAAAAAACTTCTAAAACCAATCAGTATATAAGTAGCATGATCAACTGTGACTAAATCAGAAAGCAATTAACTGCCAAAATTTGTCCACATGGGCTGCCATTTCAAACCATAACAAGCAAGTCACATCACAGGATAAAAATGGGTATCTATAACAGTTCTTCAAATAATTTTGGACATCTACCTGCCTGTAAATCCAAGATACTCTACATGTTTCTTTTTTTATTTGGGATAGTGAAAAGAACACCAAGAAAGGTTTTGTTTTTAGAGAAAATAACTTAATTGTTGATATTGCAAATTCAAGTGATTTGCTCGTACCTGTAGATGGTAAAGTATCTCATGGTTCAATGGAAGCTTTCCATCAATAACCAGTTCAAGGTAACCCCGTATCTCTTTCAATCGAGCATCCAATCCCTTTAGTGCAGTAAGTTTACCAGAAACCTGAACAAAGTAGGTAGTTCATCAGTTCAACTTATGTACTAACCAGATAAGCTTAAAGAAACCAGAGTTTGGGGGGTATGATTGGATTGAGGAGAATTGAAGGTTCAATGGATCTAAAACAAACCTCCCCTACCCTTTACCATTTCTCATACAACATTGTCCTCAAACCAAACACACCCTAACTCTCTAGTTGCTACTGAAAAAAGAATAAATGAAAGCAAAGCTTATATGACAATAAAGAGAGAAATGCAAGATTGGAACCTCAGTTGCAAGTGTACTGATGGTTGTATCTTTGACATCCCTCAACAGGTGTTCAACTCCTGTACAAATGTATTAATATATTAGTACTTATATTGGTTAGCAAAGATGTGCTAAATGCTAATAGTGAACTGCAACTTTTATCTCTTAGCATACCAATTTCCTCAACCTCATGAGCAGCAATTTCTGATGGCACGTGAACAAATACCTTCTGGCTCTTTTGTGTAGCATTCTGTTGTTATAAATAAGAATTAGCCTTTATTAAAGAAGTATTTGAAAGGAGAGAAAGTAATACTATTCCCATCCTCACAATAAGTATATCATAACGCAAATCATTCATAACTAAAGATAGCATGTTGCCCTTACCTCCTTTACTTCTTCAACATCATAATAAGCCTTGGTAGGTATCCCTAGCTCCTTAGGCTGGACATCAATGATGACCAGCACGGGATTTGAGACATAGCTAGCGCAGGATAAAGAGATAAGAAATCAGGAAAGCAATCTCTGAGTTACATAGGAAACAATAGTACATGCCAAAATGCTTTACAGGAAGTATTGGGACACTAGCTTTTCATAGAAACACTGAGCAACCTAATTTGCTTTCTGAGGCAAGTAGACTTAACTTATTTGGTGCAACTTTTTAAGCGAAAATCATTATGCTACACCAGCAATCCTAAACAAATAAAGGTACGTGTTCTTACTTGTGGAATAATTGGTGAATGTCAAGATCATTCTCCCTTAGCTTTGGGCCAGTACTATACCATCCCACAACATGCTCCTTGGCTAAAAATGGTCACCAAGAACACACATTATTAGTTTGAATGACATACCTCAAAAGCCAAGGACAAGAAATGTTGATTCAAAAATACCATTTATTCTCTTGAACATAGAAAACATGGACTCATGGTAATTATGGTCAAGGAACCAGATGCTTGGGTCCTTATCATCTTCCTCAAATGGCACTGAAATTACAAGATCATTAGTATTAATAAATGCTCAAGAATTACAAATTCTGAAAAAAAATGTACAGAAAAATCATATTATAAATTATATGCCTTTCATATAAAAGTGGCATTCAAATTACAAGTTATATGCCTTTCATGTAATCATCACTAAACAAAAAATCAACAAATCTCGATTCATATAAAAGAATAGCCAATAGCACAGTCAAATCTCAACACTCATTCATGCCCAATTTCAGAGTCCTATACTTGCAATAGTCTACCTACCCACTATCTGGGACTAACTTGTCAATATATGAGAATCAATCACAGGCAGAATCCTATTCATCATCACAGTTACATTAAATCTTCAATCATATAAAACTTGGGGGAACAAGTACTGACTCAATGTACGATTAACCTAATTATCACAATTCCATATAAACACCAAGCAGCTCTTAAGATACCATATAAAAAATGGGGGAACAAGTAGAGGGGCATGGTTGCCATAAATTATTGCTCAGAGAGTGATTCAACTAAGTCCCTGGTCAACTAAGGCATGTCCAATCCATTTTTATTTTCCAATCCCTACTCATCAATTGTGTGTTGTCACTACAACCCTTCAAGTGTTCACAACTGAAATAGAGTTTTTGCAGCTTAATAATAACAACTCATACTCACAAACCTAAACCAGTAGGGGGAAAGAAGATTTCAAACCCAATACCAGTTTTCGATCCTACAATTATAAAGTGGCAAACTATTGAATAAATGTAAAAGCAATCTACACTGGTTCTCAATATAAGTACATGAATCAATGTATAACCCTCATTATCATCCCTCCACAAAAACACCTAGCAGCTTCTTTTGGTAAACAATTAGAAGAATGCCCCTATTGGGCAAACACCTAGCAGCTCCTAATATAGCATAAGTAACCAGTAAAACAGATTAAGAGGGGTACTGATCCCATAAATTATTTCTCAGATTGACTATGCATTTTTTCCCAAATCCTAATCAATCAATCTTAGGGTACCAACACAATAGGCAAGTGTTTACAATTGGAATTAAATTTTCAATAATTCACAGTAACAAATCATACTAAAAAACCTAAACCTAACAAAAAAATTCAAAGCCAATATCAAAGCCAATGCTCAAAGAAGTTAATTTGAGTACGCATTTTCATTTTCCAAATCCTAATCAACCAATCTTAGGGTATCAACACAACAAGTCAAGTGTTCACAATTGAGATTAAACCTTTTCATGATCCACAATACCTAACAAAAAAAAATTTCAAACCCAACACAAATCTTCAATCCCAGGGCCATAAAGATACAAACTTGATGCATAAAAACATGAAAGCAACCAAATCTAAGGGTAAAAACATGAAAATTTAACTATACATTTATATTCCCAAACCCTAATCAACCAATACCAATACCAAACAAAAAAATATTTCAAACCCAATACAAATCTCAGGGTCAAAATAGTAATTTCACAAAAGGTAGTGAGAAGACCTGCGTAGCTGTTGCTGACATCGACGGTGGCCTTGGAAGAGCTGCCAAGCAAGACGCCGACGACGCGCTTGCGCGTGTCTTTGGCGACGCGGTTGTAGTTATCGACGATGCTGAGAAGAACGAGAGGATGCACTATCACCTTCTCTATTGGTCTTGATGAAATCTGCTGAGACTTAATCACGTCCATCTCTCAGATTCTCTCAAACCTAAACCCTTCTTCTTCTTCTTCTTCTTCTTCTTCTCTTTCTCTTTACTTTCTGTTGTGTGAGCAATGAGTAAATAAACAAGTTGTTTTTATATTTAAAAAAAAATTAGATGGAAAAAAATATATATGTTGGCACTGGCACTGAGAATTTTAAATCATTTTTAAATTTAAATAAATAAGGGAAAATGCCATTTAAATCCCTCCGAATATACAAAATGACAATTCAGGAACTCAAACTTCCAAAAGGACCATGAAGGAACTCGGACCTAGTTGACATTTCAAATTTGTGTGAAAGGACAAAATTACCCCCCATCATTAAACAAAAATTACTTCCCACCCTAACACTGCACCTGTTAACAATTGAACTTTGGGCATTAACAACTGAACTTTAGGCATTGACATTTTGAACTTAAGAATTAACTTCTTCATTAACAACATAACATTGGTGTTAACATTTACACCGCACCTATTAACAATGGAACTTGGTGCATTAACAACGGAACTTTAATGATAGGGGTAATTTTGTCCTTTCACACAAATTTGAAATGTCAACTAGGTCCGAGTTCCTTCATGGTCCTTTTGGAAGTTTGAGTTCCTAAATTGTCCTTTTGTATATTCGGAGGGATTTAAATGACATTTTATAATACTCACTCCTCATGTGTTTTTGGTATACAATATAAGAGTTGATTTCACATTTTATGTTCATTTAATGTATTTTTTTTTACTTAACATTTAACTCTCTTTTATATATTTATTAATGTTTTGTATGTTTCTCTCTCTCAATTCTATCATAATAAGAATGGCCGGAAAATAAAACATTAAATTCTGACATTCAACTAAGAAGCATATTTTAGGTGTTGGACTCTAATTTTAGTGCTAACATTGTTTTCTTTACTTGAGATATCAGATTAACTTGTTTTTAAAAGACTGAGGAAAGAAAAGAAAGGCAAATGTATTGGAGTACTTAATAAAAGGCATCGAAGAATGTACTCCTAAACCAAAATTTTGAAGAGTAATAACATTGTTTTCTTTAGGAACGGAGGGAGTATAAGGGTTTGGTTCATTTTAGCAAGAATACAGACTCAAGTTAATTAACACGAGACCACGTGATAATTGAACCAAATCAATGGATTTTATAATATGTAAGTTGAATCAAATCTTAGTTGTTCTTTGTTTTGAGTATTTTTTATAAAAAAAATCATATATTCATCGGAATTTTGCTTCTCAATAATATTTTTCAACTGACAGATATAATATCCTATGTATTCTTTGCCTCCTCTGCAAGTCTTCCATAACCCCCCTTTTCATGGAATAATTTTTTTTGAACGAACTTTTCATGGAATAATCACCTTTAGTAAATTGGCCAAATTATTGCATATTCGGCAAAATGGAGATTAGGGATTCCAAGTACAATCCGTTTGGTGTCAAGAAAGAAAATGATGAAAGTGAAAGTAAGAGGCTTTTCAGTAATTTAAATCTATCCCTGGGCCCACAAATTTTCTCTTTCTATCTCACACTTTTTATGAGACCCACAAACTTTACTTTCCCATCATTACCTTTACTGAGTGTGTTTGGTTGGGGCTTATTTTTCAAAATAAGCTGACTTATTTTGAATAAGCCAGCTTATTTTGAGTGGGTGGCTTTTTTTAATGTTTGTTTGGGCTTATTTTTCACCCAGCTTATTTGAAATAAGCCAGCTTATTTATAAGCTACACAAGGTAGCTTATTTCTGAAAATAAGCCAGCTTATTTTTCTATATGTCATAAAAATAAGCCACCTTAAAAATAAGCCCCTTTTAAACAAAAAGTCATCCAAACATGTTTATAAGTCAAATGGGAAAATAAGCCACTTTTTTCAAAGTTCATCCAAACATAAAAATAAGCCAACTTAGAGCTTTTTTTCCAACTGACTTAAAAATAAGTCACCTTAAAAATAAGTCACTTTTCCATAAGCTGAACCAAACACACCCACTTTCTATCTTCACCGTTTCACTTTCTAATTCTTCACTTTCCCTTCTTACAACCAAACACACTCTTAATTCTTTATACTAGCTATTTATGCTAGAATAAATGGAAGGTCCAAATCCACTCATTCAATATTTCAATTGCTTAACGAACCAAAGATAAAACCTCATTATAGTCTGAAGGAAAGTTTAACAAATTTCAATATTTTTTTTTGCTCAGATAACAAATTTCAATATTACCTTTGAACTTTTTAGTATTTTACAAAACAATGAGCACTGTCATCCACTTACAACCCCATATACACACATCTTACAAGAAAAAGAAGATGGCCTCTAATATCACAATAGTTTTATCATATTAACCAGCATTCAACAAAGTATCAAAAAATAAAAAAACCAGCATCCAACCAACTGGAGCCCTTGTAACTTCGAATCACCAACATGCATTATACAAAATACTCCCTCCGTTTCTAAATATAAGAGCACTTTGACTTTTTTAGAGAATCCTAAGAGAGCAAAATATGGTAATTAAAAATTGATTTTCCCAAATTTTTTCACTAAACTAGTTTATTTGACTTATAAACTTACAATGATCTAATAATATTTAAAATATGTTATGATTAAATTGTTCATTTTGTTTTCTTAGGATTCTCAAAAAAAGTCAAAGTGCTCTTATATTTAGGAACGGAGGGAGTAGCACAAACTCATTTAAGTCTTTAACAATTGGTATAGTGATAGCAATTCTACAAGTTTCAGCATTAAAATTTTAGCCTCCATAAACTCTTGTTTCAGAAATGTCATAACCACATAGCTAAGAGAGAACTGTGTGCTAGTATAAGGGTCAATATGGCACCCAGCCTGACAACGTTTTAGCATTCAGTTATCTCAGAAACAATCCATTGACAAACACTGTAGACAGGTCACCATTGATGATGAAATAAACTGATGTAACTTTTCACAGAAGAGGAACTTGGTATCAACTAAGAGTATGTTTGGTTGTGTGAAAGAAAGTAAAGAATTAAAAATGGAAAGGATAAGAGATGGAAAGTAGGGGTAATGATGAAAGAGTAAAGTTTGTGGGCCCCACGATAAGTGTGAGATGAAGAGAGAAAACTTGTGGGCCCCGGGTTATATGTAAGTGACCATATTACCCCTTAACTTTTCAATTATTTACACCCACTTTCTTTCATTTCTTGGCACCAAACAAGCCATAATACTTGAGTTGAAACTGAAACCCTTAATTTTTATGCCAATAATTATTTACTGGAACACAAAACCCCAAGCAGGTTGCACAAAGAGGAGCTGAATCCTGGTCCTCTGATATACTTGTACCGTTTAAACAATGAATTTGAAGAACTTAATCAAGAGCAAATCCGAAGAACTCTTTGACACGTTTGGCAGAAATATGGGTTAAGCTAAGATCCAAACATGTGTTGACCAGCAAAGCATACTTCCAACAATGCTTGTCTATCACCTAATATGAAAAGGAGAAAAATAAATGTTACATAACCCAAAAGCTTAACTTTTATAATGTAGGCACTAAACTTAAAAAGTCTAATAGAGAGATTCTAGACATTCAACAATATTTCAGAGAGCTATTGGTGAGTAGCACCACGAAGGCAAAACTTGTCATCCCTCCCTTCTCATGCTATCCTCTAGTATCAAAGTTTAGCATATTGATTCGCAAATTCAAATAATGGTATGTTAAACAAGAGTGGTGGACAAAGTTACCTGTACTATGCTAAAATAGTGTAGTACGGAGTATATGTTTTCAGCAATTAAGAGATCAGAAATGGCTTAAAATTTGTGTACTATATAAAGTTGTCTCATAAGTGATTGAAAAAGTTGTACATCGGCTATTGACGATCTAACACAATTCTCCTCCTCTATTTAAGTTAGGGAACATGCATGAAACATAGGCAGAGATATAAAAAATAACATCGGAGACAAATTAGTTTGCACGTACAAAATCATCAATGACACGCTATGCTGATAGTAGCTTATACGGAACCATACCTAAAATTGCAATTCCTGGGGGTAATAGTGATCCTTAACCCCAAAAATATATGTTATAAATTGGGATGACCACTCTAACAAACAGAAGAAAGCCTGTGTGAGACCGAATTCTAATACCCCTGGACAATTCCTTGATCAAAAAACTGAAATAGCACCAGAAGAATAAGAACTCTCCCATACTTCAATGCCCTCAACATCTTCTCTGCTAACAAACAACCTGTTACCCCCACCCTCAATCTGCTTAATAATCCCTCTCTCGGCATTCTCTATTTTATCCACAAAATTTCTTCTATATGAACCCTCAACATCCCCACCAGCTATTTCTGCACCATGTTTCATCCCTTCAAATCTGGACCAAACCTCTAAATCACCCTCTCTTCCAATAAACACTTGCCTCCTATAACAATGAATCACACTACTGCTCACTCTCCTAGTGTTTACCAGGCTTGGGTTCTTTTCTTGCATATAAATCCATGGATCCTCCTTTAAATACCTCATGTCCGCTATAGCCAAATCCCCTGATTGAGAACAAAGCTTGAACAAAGCCAACCCTTCCACATCAACATCCACACACGCAAATGAATCCCCAAACCTACTACTCCTACCTGCACCAGGCTCATTTGTTTCCCACACTACCTCACTGGACCGCGGGTCCCACAGCCTAATGTAGCCAGAGTATCCAAAAGCCCCGCTTGTGACCGCACTACCAACGAGCACTCCGGTCTGTGGTACCCATGTCAACTTCCCAGGAACCTTGTGCTTTGCCTGATTACCAGATTGTCTGCCAAACTGAGACACAATCTGGAGCTTCGTTTTATCCACCTCAAGTATACAATTCTCTCCATGTGGGCAATCAAATGCGGCGAACATCGAACTCGCTGAGCCAGCAATTGCGTTAACTCGGGCCTTGAAGATACGTGGATCAGAACGATCTGTCCACTGAACTGTCCCAACATTTCGCCCACCAGATAACTCATAGAAATGTAATCCAGCGTTTGATTCTGAACCTATCGCTGCAATCTCAGGACAGACTCGGCAAATCGAATCAATTTCGTCAATATGAGTCCGAATGGAACATGAATGGCTGAGATTCAAATCATAGCAAGTGATCTGACCACCGTGAGCTATCCAAATAGATCCATCGACCTCATCAGCGGTAAAAGCGGAAGACATTCCATCAGATGCTGGTTGAATTGTTGCAGTGATCGAGGCGTCAATCCCATCCAATGGCAGCACTGCCATGGCTGATCTAAGTTGGGCATCGATTCCATAGTAAAGGGCTTCATCTGCAAGTTCTTGCTTGGAAAAATCGCGAGCAGCGGAAGGGAGGCGATTGGTACGGAGGAGAGAGAGGAGGACAGAGAAGATCTCGGGGTCACGGTCAATGAAAACAGGGTTGATATCGCTGGAGTAACTGCAGGAGAGAGTGGCGAGAAGGGAATCTGAACCACCAGAATGAATGGAAGAAAGGGTAGTCTCAAATAGCTTGCCGCCAACGTTGAGCTTAATAAGGTTGTCCAGAGAGGTCCCCGAAGAAGATTCAGAAGTTGCAGCAGCCATTGAAAGAGAGTGCTATGAAAAAGATACTAAGCTTTTATCCAGATCAAGGACTCCCACAGAATCGTGATGTTGTAAAAGAGTTCCCAAAATCAGCTTCCACAGACAGTAGGGATAGTAACTGGCTTTGCATCTTCAGCTTTCTCATGGTCCTTATTCAACATCTGGAAATCAAATATAGCCCAATTAGAACATTTTACAGATATGAATATCATTAGAATAAATCAAGTTGTGAAGTGCAATGAAGCTTCAGATCATAGAATAAAGAAAAATCATTAGCATCATGACATTCATTTTCACTGCACAAGTCCAAATGAACATGCATTATTGTTGCAATCACACAAGTAGAACTGAGGTTAACAAAAATAGTAATTCAAGGGCATTCATCTTTTCCTTTCAATCTTCGTCAATGCGATGCACATTGGATTTTAAGGCAATTTCTTATATCTAAATAGGCCGGAAGAATGCCAAGAAATATTTTGGGGAGATAAATTCGAGATATGCTATTCTTTTCCTTTTTTGGGGAGAACAATGAAACGGAAGAATGCCAAGAAACATTTTAATTTTAGTGAAATAAAAATGTAGTTAGTAAGCAAATCATTTATACCTTGAGATGGTTAAATTCTCATGGTTCAATGGCAACTATCCATCAACAACCAGATCAAGTTAGCCTCTCATCAAGTTAACTTCAGATGGTAAAGCATCAATCCTTTTACCACAGTAAATTACACAGAAACCTGAACAAAGTAGTTCATTTATCAGTTCAAATTCTATACTAACCAGCTAAGATTGTACAAACCAAAGTTTAAGGGTATAATGAACAATGCTAAGATCAATTTTTCTATGTCTGGATATAAAACAAACATATCCTCCCTCTTACTTTTCTATTTCTCCTTCATCATTCTCCTACTCAGTCCAAACACACTCTAAATCTCTAGTTGCTACTGAAAAAAGAATGACTGAAAGCAAAATATACTGATAATTGGAACCTCAGTTACAAGTGTGCTGATGATAGTACCTTTAACAAATAACAACATCCCTTAACTAGTGTTCCAGTACTGCACAAGATTATTGATATTTAGTAAGTCTACTAATAGAGCACAATGGTGCCATCTAGTGGACCCCACATAGTGGAATAAGAAAAGGATTAATGATAACAAAGCATACTTGTAAAGTTAATCCTATTAATATTCTTGTTTGAGCACCCAATATCAGTTTTTGATCCCAGAGCTTTAAATTTGCAAAACTTTTTAATAAAAACATCAAAGCAATCAAATCTTAAAGTCAAAATGGGAACTTTGGAACAAGGGCACTCACCTGCATAGCTGTTGCTAATATTGATTATAGAACAAAATCTCAGAGTTCTTCCTTCCTCGAAGGCTTCTTCTATTTCTCTGATTAGTGATTACCATTCTTACATTGCTGTATATATAGTTAATATACTGCCTCCTGTCCTAAATATAAACAACATCTAGTTGATTTTTTTAGAGATTAAGGCTACAACACATGTTATTAAATTATGATATATTTGATATGTTTTTATATTAGTCATTAGTTTATAGGTTAAATAGACTAGTTTAAAGGAAAAAATTGGATAAATCAATTTATAATCGACTTATTTTGTTTTTTAGGATTTTCCAAAAAAGTCAACTAGACACATAGGAAGTACTACCTCCCGTCCTAAATATAGGACCTAATTGACTTTTTTTTCGAGAGATTAAGGTTGCGAAATAGGTTATTAAATGATGACATATATGATATATTTTTATATTATCCATTAGTTTATAGGTAAAATAACCTAGTTTAAGGGAAAAAATTAGGTAAATCAATTTATAATTGACTTATTTTGCTTTTTAAGGATTTTTCAGAAAAAAGTCAATTAGGTCTTATATTTAGGACCGGAAGGAGTATATTATACGGGGATTATACAATTGGAAGGATTTATTTGACATTTTCTCTTATCTTCTTAATGTGTCAATTACTCAACATTAATTTGACCTTTTTAACCCCACAGAATTAATCACCTTAAAAGTTAAAACCTATATACTCAATGAAAAGTCACATGCGTTTATATTGAGTGGTCTAATAAGACTGGAGCGAGTATATTTTGTGTATCATTACTCATTATACTATATATTTTATGAGTCAAATAAATTAATTTATTGAAAAAATTTAGATAAATCAATTTATAAGTAACATATTTACCAAAAAAAATAGAGGAAAAGATATTTTTAGCATTTCAACATTTAAATAAATATTTATAATGGATCTTAAATTAACAAATTAAGACACTATTTTTTTTACATTGGTTGCGTGATTTTAGTTGTGACGTGGTCATAAATTTTGTAATATGAAATTTTTAGGCACTTATTTTTTTCAAAATAAAGTAATTTTATTAACTTCATTATAAAGTTGCAAAAACATGCCTAAGGGCTGAGATCAAGACTCTGGCATTTTCTAGTGTGCAAGGATTTGATATATTAGAGTTGTTCCTCTTGTTCATGATTAAACGAGCTCATACGCCAATTTTTGAAACATTGATCCTCCACCCTTTCTTATCCAGAGTATATCACTTTGTAGAATGCCTTAAAATTAGAGAAGTTGTATCAACTGTTAAGTGTCATCTATAACTTTGTGGCTCTCAAAAGATTTAAATTTTATATATTCACAAACTACAACCCTATTTTTCTCTATATTATGGATATGACATCATTAGTGTACAATGTAAGCGAGAAACATTGACCATGGTAATGACAGTTTCGTATTCAACATCAATCCGTTGAGAATGTAAGAGATAAGCTCATTGCCATCAATATTTTCAAAGAACAGCCAGATGATCACAAAATGATTTAATATTTGCAAGATATTCATGCACACAAAGTTGCCTTTATTTTGATTGCTTAGCTGACTTTCCTAGAGTAAGATCATGGAATCAGACTTTGCTCAAATATAGCAGATTTCTCAAGACCTATTAACTCAGGCAAAATTGGTGGAGCAATCGAAGCAAGTAGCCATGAGGCAAGTGCCAAATCAAGAGATTTCAACTCTTCAAACTCTTGATTAACGAGTGTGTGACCAACATCGATGCTGCTTTAACATTAGATGCACATGTTATTTACAAAGAAGAAAGTTATTATCATCAAGACCAACCATGACCTTTTTAATGAAATATGCTCAATGAAGTCTTCAAAGATTTATGAGATGCCATTGATGTTCTTGTAATTATTCTTTTTGTTTTACTACCAAAATCAAAGTTAGACTTAGAAGTCTAGCATGCAAGAATATAAAAATCTTAGAGATTTGAGAGGAAACTATACATGTGGTTAGTGCATCTTTATTTCACTACAAAACTGAGAGTACATATTGATAGATCAGACTTGGTAATACATCAGACTTGCAAATTCATTTAATAGACAACGTGAACAACTGACAAGTGAACTAAGAGTAGTCTAAAAACTTTCTTAACTGACTTGACTAAGTCAAACACTGCCACGTTGGCTCAATACATCTAATACCTCCAACGTTGATCTAGAATCTTCAATTGTTCTGTACCCTCTACCCCTATTAATGATGTCCCATATTAGTCCATCAGTGTCTATACCAGCTGCATTTGGAAGATAAATTTCAACGGGATGGCTATCATTTGGGGTGATGAAATCAACCTGCACTCCATTACAAGATTCAGAGTAGTTGTGGCGAAGAATAAGGACGACCAAGCAGAAAAGTAAAGCAACAGGTAAGAGGTACCACTTAATCTTAAATAGTTGTGCTGCAAACAGTTGCAAGAAAAAAGTGGAGAAGCCAGTTTCAAAGCCAAGCTCAAATTTCCTTGACATGGACAGAGACATCAATGCAAATGAACCATATGAGATTATGGTCAATGCATCTGATTTCCTAGTCACTAGATTGTCATGCATGATGGATATCATACATATGACAACAAAAATGAGAGCTGCCACTAGTCCTTGAACTTTCTCTGGAACTCTTATTCTCTTGCCCCACATGATGAAGTGCCACATGGTCAAACATAGCAAAACATAAAAAATGAGGCCACCAATACCCAACTTCCCAAATGATAAATTATAAGTGGAGCTTAGACCAAAGCAGACCATGCCATTAATGGCTGACACAAGCCCAACAATGTTCCAAATCCTCAGCCGATTTATAACACTTCTCATTCTTTCCTAAAAAACACAGACACACAAAACAAGATTGGATAAGCTTAGGTAATTAATAAGGATTTAAACTTAAAAGAACAGCTGAGATTATTGTATTAAGTTTTTTTTTACAGGTCAAATAAGCAATACCATGGTATAAACATACTAACCTCAATTGTGGCAGCCACAAGAGTAGATCATAGATTAGAGGAAGACGAGGATTGAGATTTAGGTGGAAAGAAATCAACTTCTTGTTGACTCTCGTAGCTAAAGGTTTAAAGCATAAAAGCTGTGTGGCCTAATTTTTAAATGATATTTGCTTGACCAATGTTTACATGTATTGTCTCAATACTAAATTGATTATTCAGAATGATTGCCATGATATTAAAAAAAGAAAAAGAAGAGAGAGGCTACATCTGATCTCTATATGAATTCGTATTGGGCTTGTTACTCAAATGTGGCGTGGAACAATTGGAGTTTTACCCAAAACCATACAAGCATAGAGAAAGTAATAAAAAAGTTGAGATCCCACTTGGTACTACTCTTGTGCTGTTTTTATTTTTATAAACTGGCACTACTCACTTCTTTCAACATGATTCTCTACAAATTAGTCCGCATTTTACTTTTGCTCACTTCATCTGGACATAATTAGGATTTGATTTTTAGAACAAGATTGTAGCACTCTTGTTATTGAGAGAGGGAAAAATTCACTTAGTCCCTTTTGTTATCGAATTGTCGGTTCTATAACATCAATGTACTACTTAGAAGGAAAATAAAATAAAATTTTGTTCGGTAGAGATGCAATTTTATTGAAAGACTTTTACCAAAAAAGCATTGGACACAAAAAAATGCTTCTTAGTATAAGTCTTCAATGCAATTTCGCCAACAAGACTGAAATGGTGAATGATTTAACAACATGGTAATGACATCTTGCAGCTAGAAGTAGTATTGAGCTGCTTATATAGTTTGCAATTATCTGCACGCTACTTTGTCATTCCTTCACTGCTGAAGTCATGTCAAGAATGAGTTTTAGGAGAAGTTCTTTATTTATTATTTATTCAATATCCAGCGCTATTAATAAACGACGAATCCGATTCTCGTGAATGTATGTCCATAATATGGAACCTCACTACCTCTAAGTAATTGCCACGGCCGCATATATGCTTTATTTTAAGTAACACTATTTTCCTTTGTTTGATTTGAGCGAGGAAACTGTAATGTACTTCAAAAATAGTGTCAATATGCTATTATATTCAACCCCTGAAATTGTCTTCGGGTCATTTCTTGCATATTAAGTGGTCAATGTGTTGATGCAAACTTATCATTGGACATAGTCTAACCTAGAATGCGTACCAATTATGTAAATTATTTGGCTTAACCTTCTTAGCATAGTTGTATTTCCATTTACCTATAACTCTAAACAACAAGACAGAGTTTCACTTGTAAAAACAAGTTCAGTTAGTTTGCCTTGCAAATTCCCATCTTCTACTATCAACATAAAAACTCAACAAAAAAAGCTAAAAACCATTTATAATAGCAAGATATGAAAATTAAAAGAAAAAAAAAAAGACCATTTACATATTAATAATGGTAATTACATAATGCCAGATAGTTGATCTATCAGTACCCCTCAGGGTAACTTACATGGAAATTCAGGGCCTTAATTTACATAATAAATCTTTCTGGTAGCATCTTCAAAAGTTTCATTAACCAGAGGACTAATCCTTAATCATGGCCTCATCAATCTTTATTATTTCTGGATGGATATGTTTCCACGCTTCTCTCAAATCCTGAAGGCACTTCATTCATGAAATGCATTCAATAGTGGAACACTGCTATCATCATTCCCATCCAATGCAGAATTATCGTGAGCGAAATATATGCTCAAAAGAATCTTGCCTGCCCAAAAATAACTGTCACATTAAATCTATGCAGTAAAGTCCCCACAACATAAATGAAAGCTAAAATTCATTATTTATCAACATGTATTTGCTCTAAGCAAGCAAATTATGCTCTCACAGGTCTAAGCCGCTTAAATCACATGAAATTAATATACCAAAGTACAATATCTAACTTAACAGTTAGGCAAACAAGCAGTATTATAAGCTAGAAATGGAAACAACTATGCTTACCTCTTCACATGTAGTATTAAAATTTGTTATCTAATTCTTCAATAAAATCATAAGAGGTCGGTGTGTGTGTGTGTGTGTGTGTGTGTTGTGTGTGTGTGTGTTGCCATATAGTGCATACCACAATCCTTGCCCTTGTACATGTCGCATTCGAGGCGCAACGAATACCAAGCAGTTCCAAGAGATTCCTCTTCAAGTACAAGTGAAAGTGGCACATTGATATGTCCCATGGGTTCATCTATCATTATCCTTTTTTTACTCATTACAGTGAATTGTAGCTCCTCATTGACATCATTAACCATGAAACAAAATTCTTCATCCCACTTTGGATTCAAGCTCCCCCATATCACCTTGGTCCTTTTCTTCTGCCTTCCCAACTGTATCCTCACATATGGATTATCAACCCCTAATAACCTCATTCGTCGTAATTTCTTGGCTTCGATAACCCGAACAACAAGCTTCATTTTCCAAAGAATATAAACAAATAAGCCATAATCTCCAATCAAAATATAACTTTTGATCATCCTAATAGAGAACTAATAAGCTAAATGTAGAGAGGAAATCAACTTTCTAATAACAAAAACAGGATTTTGCTAGCAGGGGTCACCCATAAACGTGTATCATAGACTGCTTTATAACATCTCTTGTCCTGTTCTTTCTTCAAGTATGGTGAAAGGGCAAATATGTCTAGGAAGCTTTGGGTCATGAACAATATTGTCATGGAAGTTGTTTTTTTAGCATTGTCACTTGTTGCCTTGGAAGGCTAGAAGTATTAAAATGCAGTAATTTTGCCTTCTAGTGTCAAAATATTAATGGTTAATGTCAAATTTTCAATGGTCAACATTAATTTAATTTTATAATAGGGTAGGGTATTAGTGCTACGTTTTAAAACTTTAGGATAAAATAGCTTCGTAGCAAAAGCTTCTGAGACAAACTTATACTTTAGCCCATACAAGTATCAATGGTCAACATTAGTATTACATTGATATTGCCTGTCTTTGGTATAATAACCACTTTATAGTTCAATTTCATCATTGAAGTTGCTATTATGACTTGCATTAAGGGCACCAGTGAGTAGTAAATCTAACATATTTAATTCAATCAAGTAAATAAGTCTTATAATTTATGATTGGAGGGAGTAGTATAAATTATTAAAAAAATGAATTTACTGGATTTAGTAGATTGAATACCTTATTTGCTCTTCTACATGGTAATAATGGGATGTCCCCTGAAGATTCTTCCAAACCTGACGAATCTTGGCTCTGTAAGAAAAGAAAATACGCATTGATAAAACATTAAAACATGTTAGTTCAAGTAATAAGTTCACTTTTGAAGGAGCACAAGTCCTTTGAGAGAATCAGACCCTAGTGTTTAGGATGTGTTTCTCCCAAAAAAAGACTTCTACTCCTTACAAAGTGCTCCAATATTTTGCTGCAAAACTCACATTGCTGCAAAGCTGTACTTCATAAGATTCCGAGTAATGGCGAAGAACGAAGACGGCCAAGCAGAAAAGTAGTGCAATGGGAGAGAGTTTGAGGTTGATTTTGCAAAGTTGTTGGAAAAACAAAGACAGGAAAAAACTAAAGAAGCCAGTTTCAAATCCAAGCTCACACTTCCTTGACATTGACAATGACATCAAAGCAAATGAAGCATAAGATATAATGCTCAATGCATCTGATTTTCCAGGCACAACTTTGTCAAACATGACAGAAATGGAACAAATGACAATAAAGACTAGAGCTTTCACATGTCCTTGGAATCTCCCTGAAACTCCAACTCTCTTGACTTTCCAAATCAGGAACAACATAGTTGAACTTAATAGTACATAAAAAAGGAGACCAACTATAATACCCAACTTCCCAAATGATATTTTGTAAGTTGAGCTTAGAGCAAAGCATATTAGACCATTTATAGCTGACACACCTCCCAATAACTCCCAAATAGTGCACTGATTACTAAGATATCCTATTTGGTTCATTTTCAGGTAAAACAAACAGCCATGTATGGAAAGCAGAACATAGAATTGAGATGGGATAAATATGACAAATGAGTTTAACTGTTTAAGTACTTAAAAAAGAAAGTACAGAAATTTCAGAAGCAGAGTAAAATAGAGATTGTACTAAAGTTTCTGTAACAGGCCATAGGTGAGAGATCCCAACCTCGATCAGATGTGAAAGATGGCAACTTGCAAGAAGGGTTTTGAACTTTTGAGAATGACACTGCTATTTCACAATCATCATCTCTTGACTTTACTTTTTGACTCCTGTACTGTACCATAATACCAGAAGCATGCAGTATAGTAACACAAATAAGTAACATTCCCACAAATAAGTTGGCTGACTTTAACTAAATTATTTAAAAACTGATTTGTCTAATTTTTTTCTAATTTGGTTTATTTGACTTATTAACTTGTATGGTACTTGAATCCTAAATATAAGAACTAATTAACTTTATTAGATTATAACATATTTGATATATTTTTATATTACCCATTAGTTTATAGGTCAAATAAACTAGTTTAAAAGAAAAAAGTTAGGTAAATCAATTTATAATTGATTTTTTTTTGTTTTTTAAGATTTTTCAAAAAAGTTAACTTTGTCTTATATTTAGGACTAGAGGAAGTAATACAAAATATATGCTAGGATTAAGTGGCTCATTTATCTTCCTTAATTTCTCTTTAAAAAAATCTGAATCTTATATTAAGTGGAAAATTATGTATTGGTGAAAGAAAGAAATAACATGTTATTACATGGTAATTGCGTCTCCACATATAAGTGGTCATTGAGCTGATAAAGTGCTTATATATCAAGCCATTATCTACACCCTAATATGTTAGTCCTTCCTTGCTTGATTCACATGTAGGAATGGATTTGGAACTAAAGCGCTTTTATTTCAAGCAAAAAAAATTTTCATTGGTTTAATTTGAGTAATGGGACTGGAAAGTATTTTATAAAATAGTGTCAATTTGTTGTGATCAATTACATCATGTTATATCCAACAACTAAAAATTGTCTTTGAACAAAAAACAGTTGTCACTTTTAAATACACGTTAAAGATTGCCCTGGAAATTCACATTTTCTACAATATACATCAAAACAAAACTAAAAAAAGATTAATAAAACAATTTATAGTAGCAAGTCAAGTAGTTTCTTTTTCAAGGAAAAAAAGACAGGAATCACATGGAGTTAGATAGTTGATGTATCAACACCCCTTAAGGTTAATTGCTTGGAAATTTCAGGGCCTTGATCTACAGACTCAATCTTTTTGATACATCATCAGTAGTCTCATTAATTAGAGGACTGATCCTTGATCTCATCAACCTCATCAATCTTCATTGTTTTTAGATGGATATGTTTCCACGCTTCTCTCACATCTTGAAGATACTTCATTCGTTAGATGCATTCAATATGGGTAGATGCTATCAATATCATCACTACTCCAATCCCAATCAGACTTACTTTGAGAGAAATATATGCTTAAACGAATCTCACCTGCCCAAAAAACAACTGTCACATAAAAATATATATATAGCAAAGTCCTCAAAACAAACATGCAAGCTAAATTTCATAATTCATCAGCATCTAGTTGCTCTTACAACAACATGCAACCATGACAACCAAGCATGATCCTGCTATATGGGGTCAATTTAATACATGTTTGAGAGATTTGACGGTTTTTTACATTGGCCATCGGGGCCTTACACAGCCCTCCTCATTTACCTCATCTTGGACACTTAAATTATACTCCCTCCGGTCCTAAATATAGGACCTAATTGACTTTTTTGAAAAATCCTAAAAAATAACAAAATAAGTTAATTATAAATTGATTTACCTAATTTTTTTCTCTTACACTAGTTTATTTTACCTATAAGCTAATGGATAATCTAAAAGATATCAAATATGTCATGATTTAATAACATATTTTGCAACCTTAATCTCTCCAAAAAAAAGTCAATTAGGTCTTATATTTAGGACCGGAGGTAGTATTAATTTTATACAACAAAATCCAACACTCCATATTAGCATGTAGGCAACAAGTAAAAAACTAGAAGGGAGAAATAGAAACAGTTATGTCTGGCTCTCTTTTATATGGAGCAATTAAATTTGTTGTATGATTCTTCAATAATTATATAAGATGCGCGTAAAATTATTTGTGGGGCCTACAGCCTACTTATGAAATGCTAAGCATGCATTGACAATTTGACATTTCTAGAGCAGAAACGAATGCAAACATACAAGATTAACTGAATTCTCTCCCAATAAATAAAAGTGACATACACGTGTGTGTACACTGATGCAAAGGAAGTATAAAGTCTTGCCATATAGTAGAGCATACCACACTCACCAGCTTTGGAACGCAAAGAATACCAAGCAGGAGATTTGAGATCTCCTTCAGATACATGTGAAAGTGGCACATTGAGATCTCCCAAACATAAATCACCACAAGTATTGCTTACACCAAATACAGAGACATGTAGCCTCTCATTGAGATCAAGAACATTAAGATTAAATTCTTCATCCCACTTCGGATTCAAGGTCTTTTCCACCACTCTGGTATAGACGTTCTTGTGTCCCAATGCTATATGTACGTAGGCGTACTGAGTTGATTCAGAATGTCGTGTCAAATTCCTGGCCTCTATCACCCGAACCGCAAGCTTCTTCACCCAAAGAATATGATCAAATAAGCCACCCTAAGAGAGAACTAATAAGTCAATATAAAGGGGAAATCAACTTTTTTAAAAAAACAAAAACAGACCTGCAGGGGCCACCACCAAAACGTGAATATAGGGAGTAGTAATGGCGAAGAATAAAGACTGTTATGACTTATGAGTATATTAGGAGATGACGAGGAAAGATTATATTAGTATAATTAGATTAGGAAATGTAATTGAATATGACATCTATCCTATATAGGAAATATATCTATTAAATGATGCCTGCTTTATCAAATACAATAATATGTTTAATCAATTTGTTGTAGTGATTATTCAGTGTAATATCTCCAACACATAGCTGAATGAAAAGAAACATACATGTTCAGCCATTTAATCAAGAAACTGGTGTAATAAAAATTACTGGCTTAGTCTCCTTCAACACTTTCCCCCAGATTTGCTCTTATATCATGATACACAATAATTTCTTATATTCCCTGTCTTTGATATATATACTATCCACTTTATAGTTCAATTTCTTCATTGAAGTTGATATTATAACTTATATTAAGGTCAAAACTATATAGTATATCTAACATATTTAATTCAATCAAGTAGATAAGTCGTATATTAAGGATTAGAGTGAGTATCATGAATTACAAAAATAATTGAATTTATTAGATTTAGAAGATTGAATACCTTAGTTGCTCTTCTACGTTGTAATAATGGGATGTCCTCTAAAGCTTCTCCTGTCCCTGAAGAATCTTGGATCTGCCAAAAAAGGAACACACACAAGTGCAAAACACATTAGTTCAAGTAACAAATTCGATTTTGAAGGAGCACAAGGCCTTTGGGAGAACCAAACCCTTGCGTTTAGGATGTAATTCTCCCAAGGACTTGTATTCTTTACAATTTGGTCCAATTCAATACTTTGGTGCAAACTCACTTCTAAGCCAACTCCATTGATGCCTTCATCACCACAATCTACTATAGCTTCATTTCGAGGACCAACTTCAATGGGATGAACAACATTTGGAGTGCTGGAACCAGTATGTACTTGATAAGATTCTGAGTAGTAGCGAAGAATAAAGACGAGCAAGCAGAAAAGTAGAGCAATAGGTGAGAGTTTAAGGTTGACTTTACAAACTTGTTGGACAAACAATGACAGAAAAAAAACTGAAGAAACCTGTCTCAAATCCAAGCTCACATTTCCTTGACATTGATAATGACATCAAAGCAAAAGAACCGTACGAAATAATGCTCAGTGCATCTGATTTTCCAGGCACAAGTTTGTCAAACATAACAGAAATGGAACAAATGGCAATAAAAAGTAGAGCTTTCACATGACTTTGGAATCTCTCTGCAATTTCAATTCTCTTGACACGCCATATGAGGTACAACATAGTTGAACTTAAAAGTACATAAAAAATGAGACCAACTATAATACCCAACTTCCCAAATGATATTTTTGGCGCTTAGAGCAAAGCAAACCAAGCCATTTATTGCTGACACACCTCCCACAAATTCCCAAATAGTGTAACGTTTTCTAAGATCTCTCATTCGGTTCATTTCCTCAGGCTAAGTGCACAAAAGAGAATCAAAAATGGGAAAAAAAACATGTCAAATGTGTTTAGTTCCTTATAAAACAGCAAGAGAAAAGATGGCTACTTAAAAGAAGGGTTATAGGATTGATGAGCTTATTTATTAAATAATTCTTCACTTGACTTGTTGACTTAACTAGCAAGTTGTCTTCAGTTCAAAAAAAAATAAACAGAAAAAACAAGAAAGTTGTACGCACAAGATGCTGCTTTATGAATAAAATATGTCTGGGATTGAAGAAAGAATAGTGTGTGCAGGAGAATGACAATACCAAAACTATGGGCTAATCCCATTTGGCGCTTCTTTATAATTTAGTCTAGGGAGACTGTACAAAAAGTTCCATGAGCTAATAACACTGTGAAGTTTTTATTTTTTTACTCAAAAATGCCTACCTAGTTATCAAAATAAGTTAAAAATACTCATGTCATCAATATAGATTAAATGTGTTTATTTTCAAAGCTAGAGAAAATAACAAAACTTAGCTATGTAAGATACACCTTGGCCCAAATTATATGGGCATTTTTGCATCTTTTCCTATTAAATTTAAGGTCGCCGAATATATAAGGTCCTCCAATGTAGCCTTATTAGACTAGTTGGTCTAATCAACTAAGTCAAGTGAATCTGAATGGTAGATGTTGGGAAGCAGATTTTCAATGGATTCATGGACGCGAAAATACTAGGGTTGACGCCCTTGCAAAGGAAGATCTTTATCATGACTTTGGCATTCAAATATATGATGTAATGTCCCACATCGGCTAGGGAGGAGAACGAAAGGCCGCCCTTTTTGAGGCATTTTAAAGTAGTGAGTTGTGAGGATTCCTCAAAGCGGACAACTTCGAGAGGACGCTGATATGTTACATAGGAGTATAATATTTCATTAAAAACTTCATATTACCACAATATATGATATTTTCCCTTTTGAAGAATATAATACTTATTAAAATTTTCTCAATTGTCAGGTCATTACATCTTATTGCTCTTTACATTATCTTTCCCTTTTCTAATGTACTACTCGCTCTGTTTCTAAATATAAGATCACTTTGGTTAATTTGGGGAGATCAAGGAAGACAATAAAATTACATGATCTTCCCAAAATTCTCTCAATTACTTAACTTGTTTTCAATGAACAGAGGGAGTATAAGGGTAGTTTGGGCAAAACTTGAGATAAAATAGGAAGTGATCTTATATTTAGGAACTTATCCACTTCCCGAAAGTGTTCTTGTATTTAGGAACGGAGGGAGTAATAAAAAGTTGAATCCACTGCTCTATTGCTCGAGGAAAGGGGCATTACTTGATTTTATTTTCTTTGTTTTGTAGTTTTGATTATTTCCCAAACACAAGTGATTGGTAAAGTGGCACATTGAGACGTCCCAGGACTATATGTCTATCATATAAGTGCACGACTTCATCTATTTTAGGGGCCTGGACTATTACAGAGACCTTTAGCACCTCATCGTGATCATCAACCATGAAATTAAATTCTTCATCCCACTTCGGATCCAAGCTCGTCTTTACCACTCTGGTCTTGAACTGCTTTCTTCCCAACTGTATCCTCACGGATGGATCACTAAACCACCTACCATAATCCATTATTGGCAAATTCTTGGCCTCAATCACCCAAATCACAAGTTTCATCTTCCAAAGAATATTAGCAAATAAGCCGTAATCTCCAATCATAATATAAACTTGGGCAAGGCCTTTTTTTTACCCGGAAGTAACCACCTTGTACTATTAAGCACTTTGAACTAACAGTTGGTACATCACTTCGAAAGTAACTAAAGTGGGTCAATCCCTGACTGGACGGACCCACCAATGGTCGTTGTTAACTTGTAAGCATTGCATTTACCAGAGAGTGAAATTGTTCAACTTTGATTACTTTCATGACAGAAATGTATCAGTTGTTAGTTTAAGATGCACAATAGTTCAGGGTGATTATTTTAGGGGTAAATAAGGACCCTTGCCTATAAACTTTGATCATCAGAAGAGAGAACTAATAAGCTAACAACAACAACAAAACTTTATCTCAACTAAGCGGGGTCGGCTACATGGATCACACGGCGCCATTGTGCTCGATTAATAGTCATGCTTGAAGCCTTCATCAAAAGAGTTCTCTTCGTTCTTCCTCTCCTTCTTTTGTAGGGACTCCATACCATTTGATCAATTATTGTTATGAAAAATGCGTGTGTCCATGCTCAATAGATTCGACCTACTTTTAAGTTGGCTGCCGAAGTTTAACACAACTCTACTCCTTTATCCGGGATTGGTACCGGCTATAAATAAAGGCGGAGTATTCCTTAAAAAAATCAAATAAGAGAAATAGTTTTCAAACTAAAACAATAACAAGAAACTTTAGAAATCTTTGTAGTCTTTTTTCGAATCTTAACTTGATCTTTGTAAATTTTCAATTATTATTTGAAACCCTAAAAAACACCTAACATAAATAATAATAATAATAATAATAAAGTAATAGAAATAAAAAAGAAAATAATAATAATAAGTCAGATTAGATATATAATAAGATAAAGTATATCTATATTTCAAAATAAAATAATAAGATAATCGTTAAAAATTAAAAAAAAATAACAGAAAATATGTTTGTTATATAATTAATATAATATTTTTTTTGATCAAAATATAATTAATATAATATAGTATATATAAATTCATTGTTTTTTATTAACATTAAATAATGGAGATAGCAACAAGAAATACAATTCAAAATAATAACCGTTAAAAAAATGGAGAGTAACAAGAAATAAAATTTAAAGATAAAAAAATAAGAAATAAAATTTGAAATTTGAAATTAAAAATTTTATTTCTTATTTTTTTTTCCAATTTCCACAACCACCTTTGTATGACAAGAAATGAATGTGTGAGGAGGAGGTAAGAAACAAAATAGAATAATAACCCACACATAACAAAATAGATACTAAATTCGTTTTTTTAAAACAAGTTTGATACCAAATTCGTTTTTTTAAAATCAGTTTGATACCAAATTCACCTTTTTAAAATCAATTTGATAACAAATTCGCTTTTTTAAAACCAATTTGATCAACAAAAAAATTACCATTGAAATTAAAATTTAATATTCTCACTTCATTTTTAGAGTAACTCCAACCAAATAGAATAAAATAATAGCCAAGTTTCCTGTTTATGAGAAGTATACTAATATGTCAAGCTTCTCATTACATCATAAAAACAGAAAAAATATTAAACCCATAAAAAAGATAAATGTCAAATGACTAGAAATTACAATATATATATATATACACACAAACACATACATACTTACCTCAGCAAATTAATTAATAAAGGTCTGAAATGATTGACCCACATCCAATTATCAGCCTTTGCCTTTGGATTTTCCTTCATAAAAATCATTACGAATTTTCTCGTCAGCTGGTTGATGGGTAACTTCCTCCATTATCACTCTCTTATGGTCAATAAATATTATCTTGCCAACTCCCTTACTCAAACCCAGTTTAACCACGATTGAATCAATAACTCTTGAAACAGTAACTCGACCAGTTATAGTTCACAATTTTGAACCTTGCTCATAAGTAATTAAAGTTTGTATTTTCTTTATACCCTATTTATTGTAAGCATTTTATGGCTAATAATGAATTTCCACTTTTGATCTTGTTCAGACACATTAATGATGAAAGTTAAATTAGGTTAAATAGCATGATATTACGAATATACTATGACTATCTACCATTACCTCCACTCTCCCTCCACTCTCCTTCTCTTCTTTTTTATACGGAGCATTGGTGAGAATAGTTTGGGGAAAATTTGGTAAAAGAAAATATGTACACATCAAAACTAGATTTCGATCCCCGGGCGATGCCCGGAAACCAGACACTTGAGCTAGGTTGATGGTTTTTCGAGGAATAACGCATCATCAACAACGACTAATTAATTTATTAAACAACTATTTATGGTTAAAGTAATGTAATGTGTAGTAGAATATAAAGTCAAAAGACCATAAAATACAATGGGTTATAAACAATGGAATATAGAAAAATAACCATTTGTATTACCTTCTGTCTAACAGATTAAATTGTGTCACTAAACTCGCCCTAAATTAATTTTTACCAAACAAATAAATACACACCAGTCACACCTCTATAATAAAACCCGATAAATACACATTATATAGGACAGCTAAATAAAAGAGTTTGACATATTAAATTGTTGCACTTTTCTCACCCCAAATAAATTTTTAAAAAACCAATGAATACACACCTTCATAATAAAACCCAATAAATACATATTACAACAATTTGGGTAAACATGCTCGAGGTTGAGCAAGAAACGGAATATCTTTTCGCACTGCTTCTGAGGAATTAATCAACAAAAGATTTCAACTTTGTGTTGCTCCATGGATATTACAGTATAATTGATGGCAGTAGACTTTCCTTCCTCACTTGCTTGGGGTTTTCTTTCTTTTTCTTCATCGCAGATATAAAAAAAATTGGATTTGTGATTTTAGAAGCAAGATCAGATGCTAGCTGGGGTGTTACTGTTTAAGGTAAATTTTATATGCTAAAAAGTTTTTATGTATGTGGTTCATGGTTTGGGCTTTTGCCCCAAGTGGATGTTAAAAAGGAAAACGGAAAAAAGAAATCTTTATTTTAAATAGATGTACTCAATATGATATAAGCAATGGACAACAAAAAAAGGCACTATAAATGCCACAAAAAAAAAGCAAAAACAAATCTGCTGGACACCTCGTAAATACCCCATTCAATCTAACACAGGGATGGTAGAAAAGGCTAAAAGAAGCCACCACTGTTCACCCACTACAAGCCGGCTCAATGAACAGTGTTTTTTAGAGAGAAGCCAAACCAGAAATGGCTCAATGAAAAGTGCTTCAGCAATGATTTATAAGATATTTAGATTAAATAGATATAGGTTTGGCTAAGGTGCAAAAATGATACTAAATTTTACCCAATAGTAAATATTCGCGAGGTGCAAAAAGAGTAATATATTTTGTAAATGCAACATGTTTATATATTTTTTCTACCCCATGTCCAACCATATTTCCGTATAGAACTAATAAGCTAAATATAAAGGGAAAATCAACCTTTTTTTTTATTCAAAGGGGCAAGCACTAACGGGCTTGAGGTTACAAGCGGGATAGAACCCGTAACCTCCCACCTAAAGGGGAGATGTCATACCATTAGGCTACAAGACCTTTGGTATAAAGGGAAAATCAACCTTTTAAAAGCAAAAACAGGTGATTGCGCCTACAGGGGCTACCCCTAGTTATATGGCTCACAACTTCCCATAAACATCCAAATCATGGGATGATTTATAGCATCTCTCATAATAATGATTAAAGAGATCTACTAACCGCAACAGGATCGTAGCCAAGAGTTAAACACAAGTTTTGGGAATGAGGTGGTTTTTTCTTCAATAATTAATCTCTTGATACCTCTTACCCACATATATGAGAGAAACTGAGAAAGGGAGTGGTAAACAAGTGGCCTACTTTTTGACTCCCGTAGCAAAAGGCAGATAGTATAACTGAGCCATATGAAAAAATGTTTATCAGAGAGAGAGATAGAGAGAGAAAAATTTCAACATCAATAACATGCCCTTTTCTTCCAATGACATTAGCAGTTGACTCATCTCTGGATTAAACTCTGCTTCATCATTAAAAAATATTTTTGGTAATGAAAATGTATGGTGCTTGAGATGGGAGAGTAATGATGAGGACAAAAACATGCTTCCCCGGTCACTTTGGGTTACAGATTATTGTCAAATAAAAGACCGCTCATGTTTAATATTCATACTAGTTAATATTTTACTATCTGAAGAAAGTCAATGTTTTACCAATTACATTGACATCTGTTGGCCACTTGGATTATATGATGATAATGAAGAAGTTTTGCCATTTTCCTAATAAATAACTTTTCAGAGAATGTGTATATTGTGTCATGTTAATTTTTTGTTTTTATTTTCCAACGTGGCTATTAATATTTATGTTACAAAAAATAACAATTAGCTCTGATCCTCATAAAAGAATTTATCACAACTAGGTGTCAAACAATCATTATATTACATTGAAATTCCAAGGAACCTATGTTATATTAAATGATTTATTATTGATAACCTAATTGTTGTCAATAACATCTCCTTAAGTTGTTAATGATAACAATTCTTAAAAAGCTTCATTGACAGCTTAAAGAGTTGCTATTGAAAACTATTGAGTATTTAACTACTCCATTTGGTCCTTAATATAAGTCACCAACTAACAATATTTTTTTGTCCTTTTTATAAGTCACTTCATGGTTTCCAATGTGCATCAATTATTTTTTTCCTATATATACTCATATTTAATAAGGATAGTAAGAGAGAGTAATAGTTAATAGTTTTGAAAATAAGTGTAATTATTGGGGCAGTATTTGAAATTACTTGAATTTCAGGACAAATTAAATGCATTTAATCAATTTTATTGGTATGTAAGAAAAATTAGTTGGTAACTTATAATAGTAATAAGGATCGAATGGAGTATTGGATAACGAGTCATTTAATATAATCAAACCTGCCAATAAATGGCACGTTAGTAAAACATTGACATGTATGAATGAACACCTTATCGGTGGACAATCTGTAACTAGAGTGACCTGAGAAGCAAGTATGTTCTTGTCCTCATCATTACTCCCCCACTCACGCACCATATTTTTCATTACTGAAGACATTTTTTCTAATGACAAAGCAGACTTTAATCCAGAGATGAGTCAACAAGAAAAGTCAAGAGATGACTTGTTGAAGAAATAAACTCTTCAATCTGAAAATCCTTATTCCAAGTTGCCATCATTTCTCATTGAGGTTGAAATCTCTCACTCTGATCATCATTTTTTCATTTGGCCTGTAGCAGAAATCTTAGTAGAATATCAGCTATATACTCAGTTTTTGAAATATCATTACTTTATTTTGTGAGAAGTTGATCTTCTTTTCCTATTTTTGATTTTCTATCATGCTTTAGCTGAGCTTAGTCTGTGGAAAAGAACAGAATGAGACATATTTTTAGAAATCAGTGCACTATTTGGGAATTTGTGGGAGGTGTGTCAGCTATTAATGGTCTAATATGCTTTGTTCTAAGCTCCACTTACAAAATATCATTTGGAAAGTTGGGAATCATAGGGGGTCTCCTTTTTTATGTCCTGTTAAGTTCAACTATGTTGTACCTCATATGGCATGCCAAGAGAGTTGAAGTTGCACATAGATTTCAAGGTCATGTGAAAGCTCTAATATTTATTGTCATTTGTTTCATATCCATCATGTTTGACAAACTTGTGCCTGGAAAATCAGATGCACTGAGCATTATTTCGTATGGTTCATTTGCTTTGATGTCATTGTCAATGTCAAGGAAGTTTGAGCTTGGATTTGAAACTGGCTTCTTTACTTTTTTCCTGTCTATGTTTGTTCAACAACTTTGTAAAATCAATTTGAAACTCTCACCTGTTGCCATACTTTTCTGCTTGGTTGTCTTTATTCTACGCCATCACTCAGAATCCTTTGTAGTAGAGTCTGCTTCCATCGCTCCAAATGTTGCTCACCACATTGAAGTTGGTCCTCCAAATGAAGCTGTCATAGAAATTGGCAATGAAGACATGAATGAGGTTGTCTTAATAGTGAGTTTTGCTTTCGGCTAAATATTTGATCAATTTTTAATGAGCACAAGTCCTTAGCAAAATCACACCATAAAAGCTAGGGAGGGTTCTCTCAAAGGCTTTGTAATCCCTTTACAATTGAATTTGTTACTTTCACTAGCATGTGTTTTTTTCTTGTGTATATTCTTTGTTGCAGGGCCAACATTCCTCAGGGATGGAAGAAGTTTTAGGGGAAAGTGCAGCATCACAATGGACAAGGACAAGGAGAAGAGCTAGGGTATGCAATCTTTTATTCAAACTTATAGTTATTAGTTCTCTTTTGCGATGATCAAAGTTCATGTTATGATTGGTGAATATGGCTAATTTGCTTAAAATCTTTGGAAAATGAAGCTTGTGGTTCGGGTGATTGAGGCTAGGAATTTGACACCAACGGATGTTAATGGGTTTAGTGATCCATACGTGAGGATACGGTTGGGAAGGCAGAAGGTCAAGACCAGAGTGGTCAAGAAGAGCTTGAATCCTAAGTGGGATGAAGAATTTAATTTCATGGTTGATGACCTCAATGAGAAGCTGCAGTTTCTAGTACTGAGTGCAGACAAGTATTCCGAGGATGACTTTCTGGGACATCTCCATGTGCCACTTTCACTTGTATATGAAGAGGATCTCAAATCTCTTGGAACTGCTTGGTATTCTTTGCTTCCCAAAGGAAAGAAGTACAAGAAAAAGGAGTATGGTATGCTCCATATGGCAAGGCTGTATACCTCCTTTGTATCAAAACACACACACACAAACTTGTCATTTTTAACTATTGGGACAGAATTCAGTTATTCTTTTATGTATGCATTAGTTTCTACTGTAGAAATTTCGATGCATGCTTACCATTTCATAGTTAGGACTCAGAATTTTACACACCTCTTATGCTTTTATTCAAGAATCAGATAACAAATTTATGTCTCCATAAAAAGAGCCTAGGCATAAATGTTTCTATTTCTCCTTTCTAATTCTACTTGGTTGCTACATGTTACAATGAAGTGCTAGATTTTGTTATATTTAAATATATGTAATTGAAATGTCCAAGACCTGTGAGAATATAATTTTCTATCTAATAGCAAGCACATGATGATCAATCTTTAAGTTTAGCTTTCATGTCTGTTGACTTTGCTGCATGGATCTTATGTGACCATTGTTTTTTGGGCAGGTGAGATTCGTTTAAGCATATACTTTGCTCAAAATGATTCTTCCTTGGATTGGAGTAACGATAGCAGTGTTCCACTTTTGAATGCCATTAATGAATGAAGTATCTTAGAGATCTGAGAGAAGAGTGGAAACATATTCATTTGTAAAGATTGATGAGCTTGATGAGATCAAGATTAAAGATCAGTCCTTTAATTAATGAAACATCTGAAGATGCTAAACGAAAGAATTAGTCTATAGATCAAGGCCCTGACCCTGATATTTCCAAGCAATAACCCCAAGGGTTGCTGATAGTTCAACTATCTGACTATGTCTCCATGTAATTATAATTAATAATGGTAGTTACCATTATTAATATGTAAACGGTCTTTTTTTTTTAATTTACATGACTTGCTACTATAAATGGTTCTACTAGCTTTTTTGGTTTGATTTCTATGTAGATTGTAGGAAATGTGAATTTGCAAAGCAATCTGAACTTGAATTCACAAGTGACAATTTTGTTTTGCTATTAAGGGTTATAGGTAAATGAAAATAACAACTACGCGAAAAAGGTTTTGAAGCAAGATATTTCATGTAACAGATACACTTTCTTAATAACAAGTTTGTTTTGCTATGATGGTAAGTTTGCATCAAAACTATGACAACTAGAACTTCATATGCAAGATATGACAAGTTTTCAGCAAGTCAAAGACAACAAGTATAGTTGTTGGATATAATAACATATCACTGATCACAACAAAATGACACCATTTTATAAAATACATTACAGTTTCATTACTCAAATTAAACCAAGGAAAAAATTGTTACTTAAAATAAAAGCGCTTCAGTTCCAAAAATCCATTCTGACATGTGAATTCATGGCCTCTAATTTACAACAATGGAAGTTATTAACACACTAATCCTGATTAGCACCCATGCAAATAAAAACACCTATATGTAGTGGTTTGATGTAGGGCCTCCCACGGATGAAACTCCTAAGCCCAAGCCTACTCCAACTGGCCCCAAGAGAGGTGCTAAGGTTAGATACTCTGTCTCACTTAGATTGCTGTTCTTATTGATTAGACTGTTTAATTAATTTACTTCAGTAACCTCTATGATAGGAGAGAGGAGTTAAGGTAGATGATTAATAGGTTTTAGGAAAAAAACATGTGATGTAATGTTACCTAATTTGACTAACTTCCTTGATCTAATTAAATTACTTATCTAGAGGGATTTGAATATAATCTACCATTTCTGAGCCCAGCCATTGCGATTTGATAGACTAGTTTATATACGCAATGTGTTATTTTGTCGTTGTGATATGCTCACTTACAATGCAAGTGTGAGAGGCATGGGCTGAGAAAAACATTCACAGGGTTGATGGAATCTATACAATACACAGAATTGAAAAAATGAAATGTTTTTATGATTAGTAAATGTGTGTGGTAGGCCGCCCTTGTATTCGATGTAGGAAATATTTGAGATAAATGTATGGAGCTACCTAATTGGGAGAAATAAACTATTTAATCTATACTCACATATTATTCTGAGGAGAATTGGTTTATATTATGGCTAAAATACATAATACATTTTCGATCACACCAACTGTTCTGAAGAAAACATAATTTGATATAAAAATGTTTGTTTCAGTTTAACTCAAGTTAATTAAATTGTTCAGGAAAAAAGTAAATTGAATTGAGATAAGCTAAGAATTGAACGAAAACAATGGATTTTTGTATCACTTATTTCAATCATCATTATAAGATCAAATTGACATTTTTAAAAAATGAAACAAAACATAGATTCTTAAAATTTTAACACATGTTTCATATAAATAATATGTGTGTGTGTGTAAAATAAATTAATTTTCTGAAGATGATTGTAGGCTTTTTGTTGAGATCATGGACTCCAAAGGAATCACAACAGAGTTCCCAAAATCTGAAAATCAGCTTCCACAGCTGACAGCAGGGACAGTAACGGCCTTTGCATCTTCAGCTTCCTCAGTTTCCATGTTCAGCATCTGGAATCATGATCATTACGGTCACATTTGAAGTTCAGGCCACAAAAAATCTATAAGAATTCGGAATTAATAGTTCCAACATGCAACAATTATATCACCTATATACTTAATTAATATACTACCTCCTCCGATCCTAAATATAAGACCTAATTGACTTTTTTTGGAGAGGTTAAGGTTGCGAAATAGACTATTAAATCATGACATATTTGATATATTTTTAGATTATACATTAGTTTATAGGTAAAATAAACTAATCTAAGGGAAAAAATTAGGTAAATCAATTTATAATTAACTTATTTTGTTTTTTCCAGAATTTTCTAAAAAAGTCAATTAGGTCTTATATTTAGGACTGGAGGGAGTAATATTATATTTATATCACAAGCAAAACAAAAGAAAAAGCATGTTCCTACCACAAATATAAGCATGTTTATTGACTTACTTCTATAAAACACAAACACCAAGTTCTAAGTACTTAACAATACATTATCATGGAAGCCAGTATAAATTCAGAACACAAAAGAAAAATATCCAATCTACACGTATTTTTACAAACGTACTTCTCTTGTCCCTATCATCAAATAAACTTAATTAGCTTGATCAACCTCTCTAACCTTTTTATTCTCCTCCTTCTCCATCTTCTTCTTCAAAGGAACCATACCATCTGTTCCAGCAAGCATAGCGTACTTATCTTTCCTAGTCAAACTTGTACATTCAAACCTAAGTGTCCCAGCAAGAACTGTCTGAATATAATTGGCAATTCTAGACTTTCCTCCCTTGCATGTCAGCTCAAGTGGAAGTTGGTTCAGAAATGTGATCTCAAATCTAGGCAAAGGGTTCATTAACACAAAATAAGGATCCAAAATCTTATGCCCACGAACAGATGTCCCATTAAACATACTTTGTTTCGTGTTGATAGCCACAGGAACAATCCTATCTGTCAATTCAGCAAAAAGAGCACTAAACCTTAGCAAAAATGGTTCCCTACATGTGGTTCCTTCAGGGAAAATCACCAAGTCACCTTCTTTGTAACATCCCAAAAATTTAATTAAAGATAATTCAAAATTTTTGAGGGTCATTAAGGGAATTAAAAGTCTTAGGGAGGAAGTTTATGAGATTTGGGGTGATTTATTGACAATAAATCTTAATTATTTTAAATTTAAAGGAATATGATTAAAAGAATTAATTGGGGGTGGAAACTTTCATGAAAAGTAAAAAATTAGAATTTAGATCATAATAGTAATATATACAAACTTTTGGGTTAGAAATATAATTAAGAATAAACAATAGGGGAGTTAATGGTGATTTTCCCTAAATCATTTTTAAAATATATATAAATGTATATATATATACTCCCTCTTCTGTCCGCCCCCCAATCTTCATCATCATCTTCGTTTTCTTCTTCTTCTTCTTCTTCGTTCGTCTTCTCTGTTTCTCTCCCTCCGGCCACACGTGACGGGCGTTCGACGGCGGCGAAGGCACACGGCGGTGAAGCCGTGGTTGGGTAAGCCTCCAAGCTTTTCCTTCTTTCTCTTCCGTCCAGTTTCACCATCCCTCACTTCTTTCGTTTCTTTTTTTTTCAAATCCGTCGAGCCCGACAGTTTCTGGCGATGGTGAATCTCCGAATAGACATGGAAGGTCAAGAACAAGCTTAGGTAAGTCTCTTGTACCTATTCATACCCGTTTTTGGCGAGCTTAAGAGAAGGGCTGAGTTAGGTTTTGGATTTTTGGGTGTGACGATGAACAATAACGAAGTCTAATCTTCATCTTTTAGTGTTTTGGTTGATAATTTGAGGATTAATTGAAGTTTTATGAAGTTTGTATAAATCCCTAACTTTGGGTTTACATGGCCGACGAGTTTCATGGGGTTTTAGGACTCAAAAATTCCTAATTAACTAGCTTAGGAAACTATTGGAGCTGTTTGTCACAATTTGCATATGAGATTTGTTTGAGTTTTATTGATTTGTGATTTCTATTGAGTTCTTTTCCTTCCTTTCTTATTGCCAATGTTATGTTTCTTTTAATTAATGATGATGAAAACTGTAAGAATATTCAATTTGTGGTTATACAAGTTAACTAGTGACGTGAATTGGTGCTGTATGTGTGAGTCTCATTGGAATGAAGGATAGTAGTTATTTTTGAGCATGTATGTTTTGTTTGCTCTTTTCTATGATTATTGAGTGCATTCAAGGTGTTTGTGAAAAAGTCTAAGAGAAGCTGGATTTATTGGGTTTCATAACCATATATTTGGGAGCTTAAGCTTCTACCTTTGATTCTAAGGGATGGAGTTTCTAGTTAATCTAATTGAAAGCATAATGAAGTTGAACGGCATGTATTTCATGTTCAATTGGTTTTCAAATTGGGTAAATGGATTAATTCTCATCTTGTTGAGGCTTTACTCTTGATTTGGCCGTTTTGTTTTCTTTGGAAAATGGTTGATAATTTGTAAAGCTTTTCTTTATATGGAGATGTGTCTGTTATGTGATGATATAGCTGCAATAGTGTTGCTTCATGTGTAATCAAAAGTCTTTGCATTTTCCTTCACTATAATGGCCGAATGGAAGGGAGAAAGTAATGGGGACTCTTGTTGCATATTAATGTGAAAAGGAATATATATGGTTGTGTATATATATGTGTGTGTGTGTGTGTTGATTTAATGGAAGTTCTTCATTCCTCTGTGTTGACATGGCTAGTTGGAATGAATGATAATAACCAGTGTGGGTACATTTGTGTGAGATAAAGGGATGTAGTTGAAGTTGATTCTTTATGGATGCTTCATATAATTTTAAAGTTGAGGGCTATAAAAGAAATTGATTTATGTATGAAATATTGTTTAGGTTGGTTTAAGTTGTAATTATTGCGTGTTGATTTTAATGATTTTTGGCTCTTGCTTGTCTTGGTAGAAAAATGGGTTGCAATGGGAGTATTTCAATCGTAGCAAATATTATTTGAAAGTATAAGTCTTAATGTTCTTTGTCTCTTTCTTGGACTGGATAGGCTGCTGTGATGTGTATGGACTAAATATGATATTTCCTTGTTCTTTTATGCAATAACTAAACTAAATAAAAATGATAAGGAATGATAATATGAAAGTTTGAGATAGTGGTTGAATTTAATGTAGTGTTTTAAATTGCATTTCATATAGAGAATTATTTGTCTTCTTAGCTAATAGTTTGAAGTGTATTGTTTGTTGAACTTGCTTTCTTTTGATTGCCTTGCTCTTAGACTGCTTGGATTTAAGACTTCTTATGTTGTTGGATTTTAGTTCTTGGTAATGTGAAGGTTGGTTTGTTTTGTAATAACTACTTGATTATGATTATGATCATTACGATATCTGGGTTAAACAATAATGAAAATATTCTATAAAACACTATAGTGAAATTGTGGTGTTACACATTTGGTTTGAACTTATTCTCCCTGTTTCTTTCTAGTATGACCATTTGAGTGTTTGATGTGGTACTATGATTTATGTGTTTTAAAAAGTGATTTAGGTTGCCAAAAAATTATCATGTGCTATGCTTATTTGGATTTTCTTGTGCAGAATGGGATTTACTTGGTTTATGGTTAAAGAAAGTGAAATAAGATGTGTTTTTGATTGGTGCTAGCTGAAGTTAAGAAATTCAGTTATTATTGGCTTTGTTTGGTTGTTCTTTGATGAAGAAAGATTTAATTATTGATTAATGACTGAATGTATATGCTTTATTGTGATGTTACAAGATTTCTATACATCATTAGAAAATATTAGACTCTTACCTAGTTAAACAATGAGGATTTGAATAAATAAGAGAATTGGAATTAAGAAGGGGAAACTGGGTAGTCATATAGACACGAGAGAGAGACGTTGAAGTATTATGAAGTGAAAATGATATTAATTTATCATTTTGCTCTCTATATATTATTATAGGAATGGAAGCATGCATGTTTTATTGGCATCAAATAAGAAAGGGTGAAAAATCGCGTAAAGTGCTAAAGGGCAACAGGTAATCACACTTAACCTTACTATAACATTGAGGGTGATGTTAGCTAGGATTTTGTAAAATCCCTTTTCACCCTCTATATATATATATATATATATTATCTTTAAAAGGTTATTTTTATATAAAACAGGCTATCGGGTGCCTTTTAAACACGATTATTTTCGTATAAAAGGAATTTGAAACATTATATACTATTATCCTGCCTGGTGGTGGCCATTGATCTGGAATGGCGTGGAATGTATACAGGGATAGTGATATTTAGTTTGATGGAAGGAGTGGAATTGTTGTGATGGAGATATTGGATGAAATTGAGAAATTGATGGAAATTGTGATTTAGATATTGAATATTGTGGAAGTGATATTGATAGGATATTGATAGGTTATAGTGAGCATTGCATGACACTGATAGTACCGTCGGCCGATGTAACCTATCGATCTGCGCAATCGATTGGTTAATAGTACAGGTTCCTCGGATTTTTTTAAAGGAACCAGGGACGTTTTCACTTTTAAAAGTGCTCTCCAGGGACGTTTTCACTTTTAAAAGTGCTCCCCAGGGACGTTTTCACTTTTAAAGTGCTCCCCAGGGACGTTTTCACTTTTAAAGTGCTCCCCAGAGACGTTTTCACTATTTAAAAGTGCTCCCTTTTTATGCTTTCAGATTTGAGACTGGGCACAGTGTCAATCACGTTTATTTTTGTTGTTGAGTTTGAGATAGTGATGAGTTAGGTTGTGGGGAATCATTTGATGTGGTTGATTAAAGTATTGATAAGTGATGTGGAATTTATGGAGGGATTTGAGAGAGGAATGGAAGAAGAATTGACACGGATATATATATATATATATTACTGGTTTAAAAATGAGGTACCCTTTAGACGCCCTCGCTACCGCACATCTCACTGTTATAGTGAGTTAAGCGGTGATTACTGGGACAAATTGTCTCATCCCACGATTACTGACATTTTTGCAGGTATTCATGCACTGATGCAAGCAGCAGGAAAGGGAATTAGGTAGTAGGAGCTATATTGGCTATTTAAATTGTATATTGCCAATTTGTATAGGCCTGCATTCGTTTCCGCATGTAGTTATATTTATGTATTGTTAAATAATAGTTGGTTTTGTTAAATAACCATGTTAGGTAAATCCTTTCTAACATGGTTAGTTTTTAAATATCCATGATAGCATTCATATTGTATCAGGAGATTCTTTTCTATCATGGATATTATGTAATCATTAGGAAATTCCTTTTCTAACTATGATAGAGATGTTGTTAATATGAATATTCCTTTTCCTATCATAGTTAGTAAAGAGGTAATAGAATTAAAAGAGATGTGACAGACTAATTAAGGAATTAGTAACAACTTGTTACAACTGAATTAGTAACAGCATGTTACATTCTTGAAGCAAAGTTTTTATATCCTCTGCATCTTTTTCTCTTTCTCTAGACAAAGCAACGGTTTTGATTGGAGATGTTATTTCACTAAACTTACTTATGCTGTAAGTTACACAACTCACTTTTCTCTTAAGAGCAATTGCAAGAATTATAGGATCAATGACCGTACGGTGGTTGCACACAAAAAGGACACCATTTTGTCCTGTCTTTGGGGCAGGGGGTGGGGTACCCTTAACAAGGATTCTGATGCCAAGAAGTTTTGTGTTGTACCAAACTATTTTTTCAGGTAATGGAATGTTAAGGTATACCCTTAAGATGGAGAGTATGATACCAATAGGGTACCATAGGAAGATTAATAGTGCCACAAGAGGGGTTGGCCTTTGAGATAAACGACCATCGTGGAAGATAATAGGACTTAGAAGCTTGTTTCTTGGTAGTGGCTCGCACTTTGTTCTTGGCACTCTATATCCTTCCTGCATTTATGAGTGAAAAATCATATACCAGTTATATATTATTATATACATATATTACATGTAATATAATGTACAATACTCGGTATAGGCTTGTTTGTGTTAGTGTTTGAAAAGTATGTTTATGCATGTAAGGTGAAACAAAACTCTTCTTATGCGTGCACTGTAAACAAATCACTTTAGAAAAGCAACTTCTACTGTATGTCAATCTAGACAAGCACTCAGTGCACACACACACATATATGGTCCTATATATTTATAATTGTTTTCGGTGTGTTCTACATTAGATAAGAAAAAAATACTTAATTTTATCATCTTTTCTGTTAATTTGATGTTTGACAAATTTTTAATTTCATCTCTATTTAATGTATATTATACCACTCCGGTCCTTTTTATAAGTTTATTTTGTGAAAATATATTTTGCCCTTATATGTCAACCTCATGAGCAATTAATGTGTGAGTAGAAATGGTTATGCAAAATATGTGGGTAAACTTAGAAAAAACTTATTAATACTAGTTAATGTTTCTTTATTGAGTAACGAATATTTCTTATTTTATGAGAATTAGATAATATGGACTTATAAAAAGGACCAAAGTAGTACTCCACATCTGGTCCACAGTATTTTTTTTTTGTCCTTTTTCTATGATGAGAGGTATTGTGCTTGTTTAATTTCTATTTTTTCACTAGTATATGTAAAGAGGGATCACCAGTGTGTGTAACAATTAATATAAGGATAAAGTTGGAAAGTCAAATTAACTTTATGTATAATAAGTAATTCTACATGTTATGGACCAAATTTTCCATTGACTTTTTCGTTTATGAGCTATTTCACTCTAAAATTTTTGGTTTAAAATTGCCTGAGAAGTTTTAAAATGTTGTAATTTTGCCCTTTTCGCCTATTAAATAATGATCTATTGCTAGCACAAAGTCGGGATCCATGCATATAAGATTCAAGATATATAATTTTACGTTAATTATTGAGACCTAACACAACTCTACTCTTTTATCTGGGCTTAGAACCGACTATAAATATAGGTGGAATATTATTCAGAGAAAGGTAAACCATTAAAGAAATTGCTTTTCCAAAGCTACTAATTGAGATTACAAGTGCCGGTGATGTATAGGTTCGTGTAGTAAAAGGTTTACTAACTGTGGTCCTCATGAGGGCTAGATTGCTAGTGTTCCAATAATTTTGAAGACTGGCCTAGAGGATTGAGACACTATGAAAAGGCTTAGACTCTTCTGGTCCACAAAGGTGTTTTAAACTCTCTTACTAGCTAAATACTATATACTACCTCCGATCCTAAATATACGACCTAATTGACTTTTTTTTGAGAGGTTAAGCTTGCGAAATAGGCTATTAAATCATGACATATTTGATATATTTTTAGATTATACATTAGTTTATGGGTAAAATAAACTAATCTAAGGGAAAAAAATAGGTAAATCAATTTATAATTAACTTATTTTGCTTTTTTAATAGGATTTTCTAAAAAAGTCAATTAAGTCTTATATTTAGGACCGGAGGGAGTGTGTGTGTAAATTAATTTAATCATTTGATGCATAGAAAGTAAAATTGATTCTGAAAATAAAAATACAACAACAACAAATGATTATCCCCACTAGGTGGAGAATTTTGAAAATAAAAATATTTATTTTATTTAATTCTTTCTAAATGGAAATTTAAAGTGATTTTTTAAATTGTTTTGGGCAATACAATCAAAGTATCGATCAATTATTATTGGAAATGTTTACCAAACCGAGATCAAGAAATTGTGACAAGTACTATTCTTATATATGCATGATTCTTGCGAAAAATATAATTAGATGTCATTGTCGTTCATTGCCCAACTACTGTTTGTCGCACTCAAACGTAATACAGAACATGGTGGGGCCATTTGAGTGTATGGGGGAAGTAATTACCTCGAAGAACCGATAGAAGCAACTATTAAGGAACATCGCAAAATGTTAAAGCATTATATCTGTAAAAGGACTTAGCTCTCTCTAGGTCGACATAATTTATAGGTGGACAGCAAAAATATGAGGCTATGACATGAACAATGTCATCGATAGATCCTATAATGTTTTGAGATATACTCCTATATCCTCTATATGACATAAAGTTGAAAAATTAACTTATTAAATTTTAGGATAGATCTAACTTGGTTTTATGTTTTCATTCGTTCTACTAACTTAAATCAAATGTTCTAAATAACTTATAAATTAAATAGGACTATAATATTATATATGTTTTGTTTTTTATACTTATACTCATCAAGATATTAATATTTCTATTGATGGGACGATGCATGGAGAGAGCTACGTACACGTGATGAAGAATACAAATCATGGAGAGAAGTATTATTGATATGGAGTCATCAACTCTTGACGGATAACTTTGGCCAAAAAAAAAACTCTTGACAAATATCCGGATTGTTTTACAAGTCAATTTAAGCATTTCCATCAAAACAAAGGTAAAACTTCAAAATTTATCAGATCCATCTAAAATAATTCTGAAGTTCTCATCTTCACCTTTATTATGTTAGACCCATGCATCGATATCTTTTAACGATTGGAAGAACTAAATTTTGAAAATATACGAGCCAAGCCAAGCCAACATTAATTAAATAAGGAAAAAAAGACAAAAATGTAATAAATATCATGCATAATAGTGCCTCCAATCCTTAATATAAGATTTATCTTAATTTATAATTAATGAAAATTGAAATCTCTTGTTTAAAAACTATGGAGAGGAGAGGGAGGTAGTGAATTAATTGTTAAAGAACCAGTTTTTTACTCATGGAAAATATGGGTAAAAAAAATAAAAAAAAAAGTCAACCTAGTTCTAGTCCTACTTGGTGAGAGTGCTGGAGAAGGGAATATATTAGGCAGCCTAACCCATACTTTTTTGCACAGTGGCTGATTCGAACTCACGACCTCATACCCACACGACAAGCGAGCTTACCGTTTAGCTAAGTCAGCCTTTTGGGTAAAAAAAATTAAACATATGAAAATTTAAATGTGTGTTTTCACCTCTCCAAACCTATTTATTTATGAGCTCCAAAACAAGCTACCCATATTGTTTCTATTTTTGTCGAAGTTAGTCATTGTCAAAATAAGAGATGTTTATAAAGTTAAACTCATGTCACATGATGAGTGTTAAAAAACATAAAAAGCCATGGTTAATTAAAGGACACGTAGAAATTAACAAACCTTGCAAATTGACATGAAATGATAATCAGATTCACTATCTCCAACGCCAATATCTGGCACTTCACGTCCAAATTCCTCCACAACAGCTTTTTTCTTATGCTCACCAACCATAACACCCGCTTCTTTAACAAACCCTGTCAATGTCCTCCCTGATTTGGTCACTCCAAGTTCAGTCCCAATAACTTTATCAACCTCAAGAAATGTCTTAGCAAATGGCTCCACCATCAACCTTGGACTAGCCGTCAATATATATCTCTTCCCAAATGAGTTGAACACCTTCCATGTCTCCGGGTGGACATCTTCCGCATAGAACTTTGGTAACACAGACCTTGACACTATCTCAACGTCTCTGGCCTTAAGTCCAGCGAAGGTAATAAAGATTAAGGTTTTGATAGCGATGGTTTCGGAGACGAATAAATAAGTGAAGTATACAAAGGGAACTGAAACAAGGAGGAGAAGTCCACGGAGAAAGCTTCCGGCTTCAATGGCAACAAGCATGTAGTAAGGGAAAGCGCTACGTGACACAAGAAGTGTGCCATCTAGGTCTGAAACTATGGTTTGGTTTGGTTTTTCATTGGTGGTACAGTTTGAGATGGTTTGGAAACGATGAAAAGATTCTTCCATGACAAGTATGTATGTCTTAGAGAGGTGTAAGGATCGGAGAAGAGGTTGGAGAGTGTAATATAATTGTGAGAGAGACAATGAGAAGAGAAAGGATGGGTGATTTTAAAAAGAGAGGAAAGATGTGATTATGATTTGTGACTTTGTTGTTGTTAAACCGTAATGAGTAAATCATGCAATGGTTAGCATCAACTGAATAAGGATATTAAAGTTGCTAATATATGTTTTGTGGTCCAAAAGATAACCTTTCCAACATGACACTGAAAACTTAGATAGGAATTGATTGAGAATACAGATTATATAGTATACATTCTAGTATAATTAAGTATCGGTTTTATGTATATGCTCTACGTATCCTTCTCTTATTGAGTTTGTAAGATATTTAATTTCTAGGGAGGGGCACAGAAATACATTTTTTTAAAAAAATGGCATGATAATATATAAATGAAGGAATAATTAATATATTTTCCTCAATATTTTAATAAAATAGTAATTTATGAATAGGAATAAAATAATGAAACAACTTTTCTGTACTTATAAATAGGACGAGAACAATGTTTTATAGCGATGAGTGCAATTGGTTAGATGATGGACAGACCTTCTTGAAATATAATTTACTCAAATTTTCTTTGACCATTCATTCACTCCAATCAATTCATTAAGGAAAAACAGACATTTGCAAAATATATATGTTAAAAATTTATATATTATTAGCAATTTAACTTATATATATATAATTAAAGCATATTTAGTGTGGAAATATTCGGGGAGGAAAGTCTTTCTTGCATCTTGGCGAATGAATAAGGATATCCGCAAAAGCAGCGGAATTGAAAAGAAAATAGTCTATTCATGGAATAGAGGTCTCATCTTTAAAGACAAAGTTATGGAATAATACAATTTCTTTCTTTCTTTAGTTGCCATCAAAATGATCCAAGTTCCCAAAACATTAAAGATCTCTTCAAGAAATTTAAGTTGACCGCTAATAAACAAGGTTAGTATTCTTCTATATTTCGAAATAATTGTTCGTTAACATAGTATACAAAATGATTAATTAAGGATGTGATGTTCCATAGTATACAAAATGTTCTTACAAGTTACATCAACTCATATATTATATCATATTCTATAATTTTCCTATAAAAGTTTAAATTAGAAAATTGATAATTTATCAAATTAAAATATTCAATTAGAAACTAATATTCTAAAATGAAAAACCCATAAATGACACGATATTCAAAATAAAAAGAATAATAACAGGCATACTAAACTTTGCAAAAAAAACAACTGTAAAATGGTCCTTAGCATAAAATTATTGCTCATACGAATTGAATTAAATTGAAACAGTTGAGGGGATAGAAGTATTAATTCATTAGATATCTAAGACCACAAGTACGTACTTGATGCAAGAAATATTAAATGATGACATAATCGAAGAAGTGTGACTAATAAAAGGGATCCAGCTTAATTAGATCATTCGCGTTCGAATGGTAAGAGGAACTATAGTGTATATTTATGTCCTGTACTCTTATCCCTCTATCCCTTATTATAATTAATAGTCAAGAAGGTAAAATTAGACTGACGAAGGAGATGGTTGAGAGAGATATATTTCTTTATTAATTATTTATAATTGAGTATATAAGAGAGAAATGTGATAATTTGTTATCAATGAGTATAAAAGATCATAACGTGAATAGAGAGAATAATAATGATGAGTAAAATGAGAAAAATTTAATTAAATATTTTGACAAATGTAGCTAAACTTTTCTAAAGAAAAAGATAAAATAATTGTTCAAATCTTTACCATTATACATAGGGACGGAGGGAGTACTTCCATTTAAAAAAACACGAAGGCTAACTTGACTCAAATGTCAAACTCATGTCGTGTGTCTGAAGTGAGGTTAAAAGTGCGAATCAGTTTCTCTGCAAAGAAGTAAGGGTAAGACTATATGGTATATTCACTTCCCTTCCCTAGACGTTCTCATTAAGTATAGACTCGAACTAGCCTAGATTAAATCTTTTCGCTATACATAAGGATGAAGGCACTAATTCTCTCGATTCTTTAATTTTAACACTTTTTTCTCTCATGGCATTCCAACCTACTACACATTAACAATAGTTTTGTTTTGCCCTAATTAACAATTTCAAACTTTTTCTATTTTTAACGCCTATATGTATCTCGTATCTTTTCTTCTTACTCATTTGCTCTTTACTTATGATTTTTTTTGTTTAAGTATGTTTGGAAAAATATATCGCTTCTATATTCATAACTTTTATTTAACAAATTGTAACAATTATATTAATTATTGGCCCTTTGATTTTGGAGAGTTGTTGCTTATCAAAAGAGCCGGAACAAATATATTTATAATTTGTTTCAATTTTCGGTAGTTGCGCAAAAAAGTTGAAACAAATGTGAAAAATGTTCCACATTATATCGTGACAAGCAAGAGGCTTGTACCGTGGTTTTTCGTTGCGCGATATAAATGTGCAACACAAAACACGTAATGTTGTTTATGGAAAACCACATAATGTCGCGCCACAAGGCGCAACATCATTATTTTTTTAAAAAAAATGGAATATGCCATATCATAGTGGTGGTACAACATCTTCAATTTTTTAAAAAATAATGATGTAGTGCCACTATGACAAAACATTTTTTTTTTCTTGTAGTCCTCTCAAACAATCCTCTCCATAAACAAAAGTGATTTGAAGAGGGAATATACATTATTTATTATTTCAACTAATTTTACTTGAAAATGAATCTGCCTGGTATGACTATTGGTAATTTTATATAAAAAGAAATAAAGGGATTATTAATTTTAACAGGTAATAAAATTTTAGGAAATGGATTGAATTCACATACAATCTAAGGACAAACACCTGATATTTGACTGCTTGACCCAATTCAATGTCATAACTTAAACTAGAATATTGTTTTATAGTAGGCAGTTTATGTTATGGAGATGCTTTCAAAACGTCGCAACTGAAACCACAACAAAGTGACACTCCTAGGAATTAAACCTGTGTCTAGTGATCACATGTTCTCACCCTTTCTCTAGATGATCTGACAGACGGTGATTTGTTTAAATATTTTATTTGAAGGTAATGTTTGAGTTGGATCAAACCCATAATCTAGTGCCACCTGGGGGCACATTCAGTGCAACTTGGTCAAGAGGCCATCGACCGTTATGCGGAAAAAAACTATTTGACAACCTTAAAATTATCAAATCTCTTGCAGAAATCAATAACACTTAGCTTTTCTTTAGAAAGACATCGTAAAGTAACACTACCAAAGTAATATCTATATCAACACAAAAGTTGTCACGAGTGGCATCTGATTCTCAATTCAAGCATGTGGATCAAACTTATAGCTAGGACCGAATGGCGCAGAAAAAAAAGTTTTGAAGGAAAAATAAGAGGGACCAGAGAGGTGTGTGTGTGTGAGGGAGAGAGGGAAGGAGGGAGGCTCTACATCTGGTCCATATTATAAGATAGAATCAATCAAATTATACAGACTAAGGAAACGAAGTCAAGTCATTTTATTATGGATAAAATTGATGTAATTTTCTGTTTTTACCTCTATATAATATATTATGTACTTTTCATGTCTCCCATATTTGCGTTTAAAACTCTCCACTGTTAAATGAAAAATCAAACATGTATTGAATTTCTACCTTTTCACCTTATCTATAAGTATGATGTGGAGAAAAATTTTCATGTTACACTTATAGTAATTTTTGGGATAACTACGTGGAAGTTGTTGTGCTTAAGTTCATGAAGAGGGCAGTTGTATATAGACGTCTGAACAGTTGGAAGCAGTACTCACAGTTCCCTTCATTCAATATCTTCCACCTTTTGTTAATATCAAGGGCCCTACCCCCATATAATTCTTTCCATAAAAAGCAATTGGCTTTATTTTTACTATTATATTATAATATAATATTACTACCTTAATAATCAACAATATTCACTCTTTCCCTTTTTAATTACCAACAGCATATCGCTTAGGATCCTAGCCTCCTCACCTTTTTGTGTTGTGTTTCATGACCTTATTAGTGTCTTGCACAACCTTAACTATGTTTATCTAACCTCAATTTCTTGTTCATTTGCGTTGACAATTTGTACTTTTCGTAATTTCCAAATTCGTTCAATGGAAAAGGATCCATGTTTAAATCAATCGGGAGTTAGTTGAGTGGTTTTGTCTTTTAAATTGAATCCAATGGCTCATGCATGCAGGTAATGTGATAATTATAAACTTGAACGTTATTTTCCTCTCGGAAAATGCTTGGCAGTGACATCTAACTGAACAGAGACAATTCACTGGAATTGACGTTAACTGATCACATAGATATATACGTTGATCAATCCTATATTATTTAATTAAAAATCATATATTACAAATAATTACTTGCAATTAAAGTTATCTTTCAAATATATTGACTGAACTCAGAAAAAATGAAACATGTCATGTGATGAGACCTATAGAAGGCGAGGCAGAAGTGGAAAAACCAATTTAATTACTCAACCCGCCGTAATTCTTATAGAAAATTTTATAACTAATTGGTGAAATTTGATTATTCTTATAGAAAAAAAACCAATTTAAGTTTATGAATGCCCGTTGGTTAGTTAAATGCTTAACGTTTTGTCCCAAAAAAAAATGACTAACGTTAAAAGCTACGAAAACTTGTTTAGTTTTGTTCAAAAAACGAATGCTATTCTTATTTGGATTGACCTTTCATGAGCACTATCCATAGGTTTTTTAAGGAATAAATTTGTAACGTGATGAATTATGGAACCTACATATTTTCTTAGCGCAAAAATGACTATCATACATGAAGGAATATTTTTAGTGCTTGCTTTATTTTTATTTTCTGGGTAAGAATGCATTACTTTTTTAGTTAGTACTCCCTCTGTTCCTAAATATAAGACTTAGATAACTTTTTTTTGGAACGATTAAGGTTGCGAAATAGGTTAATAAATGATGACATATTTGATATCTTTTTAGATTATCCATTAGCTTATAGGTAAAATAAACTAGTTTAAGAGAAAAAATTAGGTAAATCAATTTATAATTAACTTATTTTTTGCTTTTTTTAGGATTTTTCAAAAAAGTCATCTAGGTCCTATATTTAGGAACGGAGGGAGTACTACTTAGAAGTATTTGATATATGTGTACTACTTAGAATGACTATCATACATGCAAGGAATGACTATCATACATTCAAGGAATATATGCACACACGTATGTATGCATGACTTATTTTATGTATTTCTCTCAAATTTTGTTTACAATTTGCATATAGGTTTTCAGAGTCATGGTAAGGAATTGAAATCTATCATCATGCGGATCATTATCTATCACCACACACACTTACACACACAAATGAAAAATGTATCACACAATCAGGAATTGTCGTCCCCCCAAAGCCAAAGAATTGAAGGCTACACATAAATCATAGCCTAATGTTGTTTGTAAGCGTAGGCTAACCTTATTAAGTTGATAAATCATGTTAACAATTAACTGGACATATTTTAATTATGATGATTATTTCAATGACATTCTCCCATTTGTTTCGAAGTTTCTTTATATTTCGAATACCCCTGTTTTGATTAGAAAAAGAAACAGAGCAAAAGCAGAGTATTGTTTAGTCTTTGCCTATTATTTCCTCTCGTGTGTGTGTGTGTAACTATGGTTTGGCAGTTTTTTTTTTTTTTGAGTGCAAGGAGCAAACAAATCAATCAAAAGTAGTTTTGGTTGAGGGATAAATGTACACATGTACATGTAGTTCAATAAAACATACACACTAATGACTAAACATAAAAGACCCTTAAAAATGGTTTTGATTGTATAAAACTCTTTTTCGATGGCTGCCAAAAATTCTAAACTTTATTATCTATTATTTGTTTTGATCGTATAATAAGAGCAACTGAAGGAAGCATTTTTTAAAGCATTTGTATGGAATGTTAAATATTAACATAAAAGATTATATTTGATATAAAATAGTTATTGTAATCTTTGTATTTGAAAATAATAAAAGGCACCGTAATATGTTGATAAGAAATTAAGAATATATAGTCTTACATAAAAAGGAAAATTTAGATCTTATTAAAATTTCTTTTCTCCTCTTTACTACGGCGATTTATATATTTACAAACACAAGTTCGAATTTTCTTATCCAATTTTATCCAACGATTTTTTTTATTTAGAGTTTGAATAGGAATACACACACGTATAAGGAAAAACAGAGATGGACAAAACTCATAACTTCTTACACCATTTACTTTCTCTCTCTGTTTTTTTTTTTTGGCCAGAACCATTCACTATCTCAAACCTATGATAATTTTAGAATGAAAAAACTACCAAAAATATTTCTAATCTTAAGTCAGAGATAAGTAAAAAGTAAAAAAGAAGAATGTATCCACCCACCCATGATACTTAAAACTGTGGGACTGGAGTAATGTGGCTAAATTGACTTTATAGTTTATACCAAAAGATAGTGGCAAAATTGAATAGTGTTCCTCATAATATTCGGAAAAATGAATTGGAGATCATGGCAAGCTAAGTCCTAAAATAGAAGGAGAATGATTAAAAGGTTCCGACTTAAAAAAAATATACAATCACAAAAAAATTCTAACAAGGCATCAACAAGGGCTTTGTCATGTCATTCCCATTTCCCATTATTGATCCCATCATTTTCAATAGTATTCCCATTCCCAAATCCTTTAAATTCAAGTCCACATACCAAACAGAGCCTTATATACAAGTCCAATTATATTACACATGAATTAATTGTAATAACTTGACTTGATCGTTTTTGAGTTAATCAGAAAACAATTCAAATAAAATCTTCAAGCCACATCACATGCTATATTTGATTTGAGAATACACATTCATATAGATATGTGGTTCATATCGATTATCCTGTAGTTAATACATTTTTACAAAGTATGTAATCATACACAATTTTGACATGCATTAAGAAAATATTAATTAGTATCTAAATGCACCAACAATCTAATCCTCAAATTTCTTAGTCTTCTTCTCCATCTTCTAAGGAACACTCCCGTCTTTTCCATTAAGAATAGCATACTTATCTTTCCTAGTCAGATTGGTACACTCAAACCCTAACGTCCCGGCAAGAATCCTCTGAACATAATTAGCAACTTCAACTCTTGACTTCCCCCCTTTACAAGTAATCTCAAAAGGAAGCTTGTTTAAAAAAGTGATCTCAAAAATAGGCATAGGGTTCATGAACACAAAGTAAGGGTCCAATATCTTATACCCACGAACTGTTGTCCCATAGAACATAGTCTGCTTGGTGTTGATAGCCACAGGAACAATCCTATCTGTTAATTCAGCAAAAAGAGCACTAAACCTTAACAAAAATGGTTCCCTACATGTGGTTCCTTCAGGGAAAATCACCAAATCACCTTCTTGAAGCAATTTTTTAATAGCTTCCGCATCTTTTTCTCTTTCTCTAGACAAAGCAACGGTTTTGATTGGAGATGTTATTTCACTAAACTTGCTTGTGCTGTATGTGACACAACTCACTTTTCACTTAAGAGCAGCCGCAAGTACAATAGGATCAACGACCGTACGATGGTTGCAGACAAAAAGGTCACCATTTTGGGATGTTTTTGGGGGAGGGGGTGGGGTGCCTTTAACAAGGACTCTGATGCCAAGAAGTTTTGAGTTGAACAAAACGAGTTTTTCAGGTAAAGGATGTTAATGTAGATCCTTAATATGGAGAGTATTATGCCAATAGGGAGCCATAGAAAGGTTAAGAGTGCCACAAGAGGGGTTGGCCTTTGAGCTAAACGGCCGTCGTGGAAGATAACTTGACTCGCAAGTTTGTTTTTGGGTAGTGGCTCACACTTTGTTCTTGGCACCACATATGCCACCTGCACCACAAGAAAATAGCAAGCAATCGATGAAGTGGAAGAGACAACTCAATAATGAGAGAGAGATAGAGAATATTTATGTTATTAATTAGTTTGGCAACTGGTGTATAGACTCGTAAAAAATGAGTAGGAAAATCTATAACCATATTTAAATTATATATATATGATGGGGTCTAGATTTGATTTTAAATCTTGTATCTATTATAAAATTATTACACTACTTTTAAAAATGAAATCTAGTCCTCTCTCCAGTCCCTAATATAAAAGCTAGCCGCCAAAAAAACTCTTCATAACAAAACATGTGAATGTTAGTTAGGTGTTTGAAGTTAATAATGTTTCTTTTCCAATATTGTCTATACTTATTATGATACTTTTAAAAGAGAGAAATACATAAGTATTAATAAATATGAAAGAGGGTTATGGGACGCAAAGTAGGAAAAAAGCATTCAATTTTTGGACTCTTATATTAGGAACCGAAGGCAGTATATATGTCCCAATAAAATATGGATGGTCTATATATGTTTAAAACGGTTTTTACTCATCTTTTTCTTGAGAGTGTGAAACAAAAAGAATAGAGTTTTATTTTGAATTATTTTCCAAAAATTTCACCTACCAAAAGAGTAAAAAAATTATAACCGATAGAAAATTTAAATATGTATGCCATTTTTCTCTGTAAGATATGAAAATATTACTTCTTTTTTTAGAATCTAATATGAATATAAAAAATATTTAAAGTTGATAATAACACTACAAAGGATACAAGAGAAAGACCCCTACGCCAAATATGGGCATCACAAACCTTGCAAATTGACATGAAGTTGTCCGACTTACTCTCTCCAAGTCCCAAATCAGGCAATTCACATCCAAATAATTTCACAACAGCTTCTTTCTTATGCACACCAACCATAACTCCTGCCTCATTAACAAGCCTTGTCAATGTCTTCGCTGATTTGGTCACTCTAAGTTCAGTCCCAATAACCTTATCAGCCTCAAGGAATGTCTTAGTAAATGGCTCCACCATCAACCTAGGACTAGCAGTCACTATGTACCTCTTCCCAAACGAGTTGAACACCTTCCATGTCTCCGGGTGGACATCTTCAGCATAGAACTTTGGTAACACTGACCGAGACACAAGCTCAACGTCTCTGGTCTTAAGTCCTGCGAAGGTGATATATATGAGAGTTTTCATCGCCATGGTTTTGGAGACGAATAGATATGTGAAATACACGAAGGGAAGTGAGGCGAGGAGGATGAGTCCCCGAAGGAAGCTTCCACAGCCACAAGCATGTAGTAAGGAAAGGCACTTCTTGACACAAAAAGTGTGCCAGATAAGTCTGAAACAACAGTTTGGTTGTGTCGTTCATGCATGGCTTGAAAAACTCCCATGGTATGTTTGGTTGAGAAAGCTAAAAGGATACTTAGCTAATGAGGGTATATTGTGAAATGGGAATTGGAGGAGAATTTATAAAATAGATGATAAAGAAAATAGATGATAAAGAGACGCTGCCTAAAGTTACAAGCGAAATTAAACACTTAAAATTTTTATTAGTTTTTTTTGTTAATCATCTCCCGGTAATCCGGCTCCTAACTATTGACAACCGATTAATCCGAACTCAAGGGATATGAGTGTCACTCATATAGGCAAGATTGTCTCATCTCTCAATAAGATGACTTCTCGGGATTCAAACATGTTTTCTCATCCTTACGGAGGTTGTAGTAACAGTTCAACCAACAGTTAAAACTTTTATTATTTTTGTTGAGCTTTATTGACACTAAATAGTACGCTAGGCTAACAAAAATGGCCAAGGAGCCTCTTCTCTCCATTATCAATCCTTTCCATTAATAAGTATCTCAATCTTTGGATTTGTCTTTGTTTTTAATGATCTAATACAATCTTAACAATTATTATATATTTATTGTTAAATGTATAATAATTTTTTCAATTATTTTAGAACTTAACCATAAAAGCAAATCTAACGATGAAGATATATACTAAATGGAGAGGAAATAATGGAGAAAGTTTGTAATGGAGAGACCCCTTACCCGGCCGACATGAATATGATTATGGTTTATAAAGGAGTCGTTCGTTGGGAAAAGGAATGGAGAACTTAAAAATAGGAAAGGGTGGAAGCTCAGGGAAGATGGCGATGACGTTGTTTAATAATGATGGATCATGGACGAATCCAGAAAGTCCACAAAACACAGCTTGGTGGTCAGTTGTCACTGCAGACCTCACCTTCGAACTATGGCGATGTGTTAATTATTATTTTGTTGACATAAATTGAATCCACACGCAACACCTATGGCTATGGCTCTCCATTTCTTATTAAATTGTATGCTTATTTTACTGTATATATACTTTTTTTTTATAAATGACAATTCATTAAAAACAAGATAAAAAGTATCTTACAATATTATAAACTTAAATGGAAAATTACTGTATATATATACGGTGGAGAGTCATCAATGTAAAATTGAAGGAATTTATTAGAGGTTTAGATAAGATATCATCTATTGGATTTTATTGTAAATACGATATTTTTAAACCGAATCTGTAGTTAAATTTAGGATAAAAAATAAAAATAATTAAAAGTTTATAAAGAAAACATATCATTTTATTATCATATTTAATTAGAAAATATATACTTCCATCCGAAACAATGAGTCAAGTATTCTCCTCCATATATGTATGTCGCCATTAATTTGGTAAATTTGGGAACTACCACCGATAAAAACATCCCTCCGAGCTACGTGGGTTCAATAAAAATAGTTTGATAAAAATTATAAAATGTAAGAGATATGATAGGTTGAGTTCTTTTGCTTAAAACCAAAATAAACTGTCTCAATATATATATATATATATATATATATATATATATATATATATATATATATATATATTCTCTTTGGTCTTAAATATAAAGTCACTTTGAATTTTTCGTAGAATTTAAGGAACTAAAGTAAATCACTAAATTATAATATATATCACATGAATTAGAATTTATGCTAATTTATAAGTAAAATAAACTAATTTTGAGGAAAAAACTATAAATAATTTAAAATGATTACTTTTGTAATTGTAATTTTTTAAAAAAAAAATCAAAGTGAGCTTTCTATTAGGTTTGGAGGGAGTATATTATTAGGGACAACATTAGATATTATTTTAACTTTAATTAGCTCATGAATTGAAGACATGTGGCACTAGATGTTATTTTAGCTTTTTAAGGCAATAAACCTCCTCACATCCTCTTTTATTTCCTTAACTAACCTTTATTTGTTACAAATACAAACACAACCATCATTTCATAGAATACATATGATCACGTGTTCTGTTGGAAAAAAAGATCACATGTGATTCGTCAAAGTAAAATTTACTGGTATAGACATATTAAGTATAGTTTTCTTTTAGGTCTTTAAATTGAGGATATACTCAGACAAGCACGATGTTCATTTTTCAAGAGCATCTTATTTTGACAAAACTAGCCAGGACTCCCGTGCGTTGCACGGGAGATATAGGTGAAGTAGATAATGTGATAAGGAGAAATGCTTGTTGGAAATATACATGAAAGAAATAATGTTATTTGTGAAAGAGGACAGTTGTATGTAACATATACATGTCAGAGAGTGTTGATTTACAAAGTGATATGAAAGGTAGATGGAAGAAATAGCATAAGCAGTAAAGAGGAAGATAAACAAAAATATGTGCAGTTGTATGCAATAGAAATATGTCTAGAAGCAGGGGAGTCAGATGTTTGCAAAGATTTCTTTGTAGACCATATTCCTTGTTTTGTTCTGTGGCTTATCTTGATGTGGCAAGATGATATGCAATCCATGTATGTCTTTAACTCTTGATAAAGCAACATAAAGTTGTCCATGAGTAAAGACTGGTTTTTGCAAATAAATACCTACTTTTCTCAGTGATTGTCCTTGACTTTTGTTTATAGTCATGGCAAATGATATTATTACAGGAAATTGCCTTCGCTGCATTTTGAATGGCCATTTGCTTTCTGAAGGATTCATATCCATTCTTGGAATCAGTACAGTTTGATTAGCTGATGAACCTGTCAAAATTCTAGCTTCAATGATATTTTTCCCAATCTTTGATACTTGCAGCCTAGTGCCATTGCACAATCCAGACTGTTGATCTATGTTTCTTAAAAGCATAACTGGAGTGCCTATTTTCAATAGTAATCTGTGTGGAGGAAGACCTGAGCAAATGATGGAATTAAGGAACTCAGTAGAGTATAAATTTTCAGCCATACCTGGATCTTCTGTTGATTTACATATTGTATCATAGCTCAAGAACTCATGTTCTTGTCCAGGGAGTAATTTACACATGTAATCATTTACTTCATTGGCTAATTGAATAGTTGGCGCCAGAATTGATCGGTCCATAAAGTAAGAGGGGACATTTATATTGTCAAAAAAATTATTATATATAGCTGTAACAATTGTAGACATTGGGTAATCAGATGTGGGAAGCAAGATATCAGCAGGCAATTCTATATTGGAGACACCGTCAACATCAATGCCGAGTTTACCATCACTTACTTGCAGCAGCCATTGAGAAAATCTTTCTATACGGGAGTTTTGGATACGGTCATTTGATTTTTCAAGTCTCATATTCTGCTGTAGCTTGAACACTTTAACATAATTCCATAATGGGGAAGAGTTTATAGAGGCATTCACAATATCTGCCCTTGAACCCTTTGTTAAAACGGGCAAAATCTGTCTAAAATCACCCCCCATAACCACACATTTCCCACCATATATTTGTTGACACTGCATAATATCTTGAAGACAACGATTGAAAGCTTCATAGCAAAATCTATGCATCATTGGAGCTTCATCCCATATAATAAGAGAAGCAACCCTAATTAAATCAGCTAAAGGTGAATTATGTGTGATATTGCAAACTGAGAATTCATTGATTTGAATAGGAATCATAAATCTTGAATGAGCTGTACGACCATTTGGTAATAAATTAGCAGCAATACCACTTGAAGCAACTGCTAATACTATTTTACCCTCTGAGCGGATTGATGATGCCAATAAATTCCACAGGAAAGTTTTTCCAGTTCCACCATACCCGTAAACAAAGAAAAAGCCACCTTGTTTGCCATTGACTGCATTGATTATTGCTGTGTATGCAGTAAGCTGTTCTGTGTTAAGCTTGGCTAGCAATGTCGTTGATTGATCTTTAAGTGCTTGCTTGTCATATGCTAGTTCTTGCAAAATCAGATGGTTAGTACAATCAATGACCTGAATATCATGAGGTAAAGGCATAGAGCTAAAGTCGTGCAATGATTTGCCATTCAAACGAAGCAAACGGTCTATTTCCCGCAGACATGCATTCTCTTTTTGAGCATTAGTGAATGTTATGGCTGCAAGATAAATAATTGTTTTGTTAAATAATAGAAATATAGTTGGTTGGTAAAATTAGATAGCAAAGTCTAAAATTGAATTGATGCATTAAAGATGTAACCTGCATGTTTTGGATTTGCTCTTGGTATATAGTACATATCTTCTGATAGTAATGTACGTGTCTTTGCCCAAACAGTTGCTGGCTCTTTTATGACATTGCACAGCAACATTGAAACAAATAATTTTCTCAAATTATGCCCCAAAGCCCATGTTGAAGCTTCTTGGATTGCTGCAATGTATTCACGATCTTCCTCCAATAAACCTCGAGCAAAGCAAGCATCTTTGAAAGTCTTATGAATGATTCCATCAACTGTTTTAATATCATCAAACGAAGTTGGTCCTTTCACTTTTGTCAGAAGAATCCGAAGATAATAAAGTTCTCCAGATGATGGTGAAACGCTTGTGATTCTGCCAATAGAGAAACCTTGTTTTCTTTCATTCCATGTTCTAGTTTTCCTGTCATACACAAATTTATTAGGAAATTCAGAGTATGTCAATGTCTTTGCTTCACTGTAGCATGCATTAGCTTCCATCCATGAAAGGAACTGAGATTCTGAAACACGTGGATTGTTAATGACGCGAGAAATGTCATCATCATTTTCATAGACTACTGATTGGTTGTTGGGAAGGTGAAAACTCAATCTTTCAATAGAAGGATGCCTATGATGAATCCGAAAGCCAAATGATCTCCATGCTGCTTCACAAGCTGAAATATATCGACAGTTCAGGTATTGATTTATTTCATCAGTTTTAGATTCATTCACCAATCCAGCAACTACTCTGTCATGACCTTTGTTTATATACTTGAAAAGATATTTTATTGCACGTGACTGATTACATTTTTCGACATTAATATGGGCTTGAAACATGCATAGCAGAGTTGAATTGTAAGGCACAACAGATCTATTGTCTAAAGTAATTTTCTTAACCTGAACTGTCTTTCCATCATTTCTTCTCCTGTAAGTTGGATAGCCATCTTCATCAATAACAGTGCGATCAACAAATGGCTTTGGAAAGTACTTTGAACATTGTTTGTTTTGCATGCAAGGAGCATTTTCATTTGCCAGCCCACATGGTCCATGTATCATCAAATTCTGCACCAAATCATAGAGTCTAGGATAAAGTTGCTTGTCAGGTATCTCTGCAGAAATGACAGCATCAATCTTTGCTGGATCATATAGTTTGCTGTCTTTGTCAAGGAAAAGCAAGATATGTGCATGCGGCAAACCTCTTTTCTGAAATTCTATTGTGTATGCGTCTACATTTGATTAAAAATGCACTGTTAGCTAATCATGTGAATAGACGGTGCAAAACTGAAGAAAAGATGAATAAAAAAATAAGAATAAGGTTATGTAGAGGGAAGCTGAATTAAAATGAGGAGCTTTACCTGCATTGACTTTGCCAAATATTTTTCCAGATTTTAGTTCTTTCATGAGGCTTGCAAGCTTGATATAGAAAATTCTTGAAATAACTTGTGGGCAATCATTTGATTCAATATTCAAAGAATCACAATAACGTGATATTTCCGGCCATGCTGGATTGCAGGTGAAAGTTATGAAAAGATCTGGATATCCTATTGCTCTGCATATTGCCATTGCATCACAGTAATTTCCCATCATATATCTAGCACCTCCAATGAAAGATGAAGGAAGTATTATGCGCTTTCCAGTAGAACTTGCCTCTGTTTCTCCATTAATAACTGCATCAGATAAACCTTGATAAAGATCTACACGCAGATCTTTTTGATGTGTTCGCACCCAGAATAGTCTTTGAGCTTCCATCATCGTATAAAGATCCACGATGAATTGTTGTAATAACTTTGAGGCATGCTGTAATGTGGACACTTGAGTGGGGCGATACATGATTTTGTAAGCAAAATATTCTCTGATGTTTACCCTTGTTTTTACTTTAGTTGACTCAAGAGTATCTTCATGATGCTTTATATCATGTCTATAGCCATCTTCTCCAAAAGGAAAAAGTAGAGGATATTGGAGTGGCAAATATGAAGGATGCAATTCATTAATTCGCTGGACACCTCCCTTTGTTTCATGCAATATTATGTCGCGTACACTAAAATCATAGTCTATGTCACCAACAACCAAAGCTGCAACCTCAGAAGTGGTTGGGAGGTTGTAGTTACGTGCATCAGATTTTCTGGTACCAAGCAAAACTAATTTTAAAGTCTGATGCCGGTTGCTAGCAAGAATGTTTGCTGCCGTTCGAAATTGGGCAACGAAAGGATTTGATTTATTCAACTCATCTGTTATCAATTCTACTATAGCTGGATCCAAAATCTTGTTTTGCTGATGTTGATGCTGACTGTAAAATACAAATACACATCAAAAAATAATGACTTGAAATTTTCTTTTTTGTATGCTTGAATCTGAAGTGTAAATGCTAACCTCACAGCTGAAATTCTATTTGAAATTTCATTCTCTGTATCATGGATATACAGTTGAGAAAAAATAGGCCTTAATCCTTGTGGAGGAAGAAGAGTACCAATGCTATGATAATTCATCCCAGATAGGCTATAAATGTAGGGAGCTTTTCCTGAATTGAGGGCATGGTTCACTTTACCACCAATGCATGTGAAAGAAAACATGTTGTTATATTGACATATGTTTTCCAAAAAATTTCTTGACTGTTTTGTGTGCTTGTCCATAAAAAGCTGAAGTAGTGGAGTTGGAGGAGGTGTGCAGATTGGAAGAACCATCTTTCCTTTCAAACAACACATGGAAAAAGTTGTGGCAATTCTTTTCTTATCATCTTTTTTGACTCTCTCTGCATACCACATCAATGCACCACAATCCTTGCATAAATGAATTGGATCACCTTCATCTAATGTTAAAATTGATGAATCAATTTCAGTATAGGATTTCTATAAGATAAGATAAATATAACATGGTACATAATGTTTTGCAGTATGTACCTTTATAGGATGGCAAGAGAATTTTGTGGGATTTTTGTTTTTTCTTGTTATTTTTTGGTGTCTGCAGTCTTGTATTTGTGGAAGGATTATTCTGAAGTTGCTGCATTACTAATAAGTCCTCCCCTGCAAAGAAATTTATATCATAAGGATTTATATAGTTGCGCAAAGAAGAATAAGAAAAATTCAGTATGTAGGACAATAACATGTTTCTTTATCAGACTCTGAATCATTTTGAAAGATAAAATCTTCTTGGTATTCCAATTGAAAGTTAATGTCCTTGTAATATTCTTGTTCAGGGACTGTGGTGTCTGATAAAAATCACAGATTGAGATGCACAAAAGAACATATAAATGAACTGCTATATTTAAAGAAGATATAAATGAATTGTCATATTTCACTGAAATAAGAAGTATTAAATCTGACTATAGCATTGAAGTGAGCTATATAAAAAAATACATGCATGAATTGCAATAGTATACCTTGCAAAAGAAGATCATCTTGATATGCATTCCTTTTCTTTTTTTTGTTGCTCTTGACAGGAGGTATGGGTGCTGGAGTGCATTCCTCGAGCTCTCTCCATCTTCTACTCACACGGGTGCAAGAGGGCCCTATAAAATAAACAGCAGTGTTCTATTCTCAGCAAATGAAAACACCAGCACGGCCTTGTTTTGTTTCATGACTATTCTCAGCAAAGCAAACGAACAACAGTGTTCTATTCTCAGCAAAGGAAAATGCCACTCAAAAGGGAATTTTTAATATGACCTGAACAGTTCCTGTGAAAAGGGAAACTTATCCTAAGTAGCATGGAAAAGAATTAATGACCTTCGTTATGTTGTTGCAGTCCAGCAGCTGAAAGTTGCCGTGAATCATTAGTTTGGCTCACCCTAGGACCATGAAGTTGGGCTGTTTCACCAGCATGCTGAAGATTACCCCTGCTTGTGGATGAGAAACAAAAAGAATGCTGCCCCTGAGTTGGAGTCTTTTCATAATGGTAGGAAAGCTTACTTTGCCTATTCCATTTTTTTGATATTCCTAGAACATGTTGATTGACACATTTAATTTTTGTCTGATTCACAGTAATGCTTTGACAAAATAATAAAGTGAACACATAGTGAAAGCACCCAAATAAAGTGACAGAGTGGGATAATTCAAGTAATAAGTGGTATTTATTTTTTTGAAAAAAATGAAGATAGAGTGGATGCAAATTGAAAAGCATAAGAGGGACATATGACTAAATTGTGCACAACATGAGACATTGACTATGCTTTAAGTAACAGGTGGTATTTCTTTTTCTCAAAAAATGAAGACATAGTGAATGTGAATAGAAAAGCATAACAGGAACATATGACTAAATTGTGCATAACATGAGATATTGATTATGCTTGCAAAATTTATGGCTTGACATATATAATTTAACAGGAGAAATAAATGTGACATGAAACTATAACACGGGTAATAGAAAAACTTGATCACATATACTTGTGACTGGTGAATGGGCAAGAGATCGAACAAATTAATGTGAAAATTGTGCAATTAATTATTCGGTTGAGGCAATAAATTTTCGGTGACATGAAGACATTTGACAGAGGCACATGGGCTGCTGCACATGGAATCAGAAAAAGCAGATGTGGGCTAGCATGAGAAGAATGAAAGCATGCATAACATGGAGCTGTACACATAAAGCAGACCAAAAAGCATGCTGGCATGTGATTCAAGAAGAAAGATGATTTTTTTTTTGTAAAATAAGTTGGACATTACGTTCAGAGAATCTTTGCAAGCTTCCATCCATATGTGGTATTACCGATAATCTTGAATCAATGGAGAAAACCTGCAGTTGCTAATGTGGTAGTTGGCTGATAGGACATGCTGAACATAATGTATGAAGGAGATTTTTTGTTTTTTTTTTTGTCAGTGATAGTGAAGAATTGCCTTTTTTTCCATATTTTTTGGTTTTGCTTTTTTAGTCACATCGCAAGTCTTGTTGTGGTTAATTTGGCTTTATGGGATTACTGTATTACTGTGTTACTGTATTGTTATATTATATATATATATATATATATATATATATATATATATATATGTATATGTGTGTGTGTGTATATATATACATATATTAGCAGTGATTAATACTACACACCTGACATCGCAGGTCGTGCTGTGACTAATTTGGGTTAATCAGATTTGGGATTGTAGGATTGTCATATATTATATATGTTATACTTCCTCTGTTCCTAAACATAAGATCACTTTGGGAAGTGGATAAGTTACTAAATATAAGATCACTTTCTATTTTGTCTCAATTTTGGTCCAATTTACCCCTAACTTAGCTCCCTCACTTCTCTCTGAAATCCCTATTTGTCTTTTAAATTTAAGTGAGGGGTATTTTGGGAAGATCATGTAATCCTAATTCATTAGAAGGCTTCCTTAATCTCTCCAAATATATTTTCTTGCTTCTTTACCAGAAGTTCTAGTAAGCAATGAAACTTCTGGCAAAGAAGCAAGGCCTTTTTAGATAGAGTAGAGGAGATAGATATTTGCTTAAACTCTTTGTTCAAAGGGTAAAAAGTGTATGGGCAATTGGGATGGTTTCAAACCTTAATTTTCTTTAGTCAAATAAATACACAGTTCTTGAGCGATAGAAATTTTAATAGACATCTCTGAATTTATATCTTTGTTTTCCTTATTTATGTATGAGGAGAAGGGATATTAGTTTTAAATAATATGTAAAGCATAAGTCGGATATTAAATACTTCCTTTTGTTTTAAATACAGGACTTAGATAGAGATTTCAATTTGGTATTAAATATAGGACCTAGACATACTTTTGTTTTTTTGTTTTCTAAATTACGCTTTCTTTCCTTAACAACTTCTTTGGTAAAGGAGAAATGACTACTAAGTAACTAAATTAATTAAGAAGAAACATTATTGGAAAGATGTTTAAAATCAAGTTTTCTTTAATTTCTTCAAAAAAAGTTATTTAAGTTCTATATCTAAGAATAGAAAGAGTATTAAATATAAGAAACAATGAAAGTATATGCAAGATATACTTTGCTTGAAAAGTATATCTTTGAAAAGATGCAATAGAGTCAAATCATCAAAAGCAGATGTTTTCTTTTTCCTAATTGCCTTTTTCAAATGTGTTTTTTGCTAGATTGCTAATAATTTCTAAAGAAGCATAAAATATGCAAGACAGAAAATATAAATTTGTTGTAATATTTCCAAAATAGAGCTTACTCAAATAGTTACATATTTACATAGGTGAAAATATTTACATTGGCTCAAATAAAAGCAAGCTTTACAATATATTCCAAAATAGAACTTACAGAAATACTTAGATATTTACATAGGTGAAGACATTTACATTGTCCATAGGCTATTTGACATAAAGAACTACCACCAGAGGAGAGAGTTTCTCAAATGCCGAGACATTTGATTTGCTATACAGAACAAAAGATTCCATTACTTAACCAATATGCACATATCACTGGTACAGCATTTCTTGCATGCTTGCCAAAATAGATTAGATTCTAAAGATTAGTATGCCTAGATATTCCTTAGCTTATAAAGCAAATGCCATAGGCTATTAGACATAACAATCCAGGTGCAGTAGAGGCATATCATTTTTCTTGCTTAATATTCTTGAGCAATTTCTCTCCAGAAGTTACAGAACCTCCAGATTTTCCACGTGCTTTTTCAGCATCTTTCCTGCCATCCTTGATTGCAGCTAGCCTTTTTCTTCCTCTTGTTTCATTGACATGAACATGTGAAGTCAAATTTGCTATGGGAGTGTTTTCATCTGCAAGATCGACAATTGGTATGATTTCAATGTCTGTAGAGGATACTATTGGCTCCAAAGAAGATTGATCTGTCATCACAGTGCATGATGATCCTACTGTAATGTCTGATTCATTTTTCTATGGAAAGAAAATAAGAAAGGCCAATGAGGAGCAGGAAAACCAAGGCAACAAACATAAAATATTGACACATGAATAAGTTGAGACATCTTGAATTACCTCAGAGTTAGTATTAATTTTCTGTTGCAAATCCTCATAATGAATGACTTGTGACACATTTATACTTGAACTTGGATTATCTTTGTTGTAAATGGTGCGCTTGAGTTTTAGGATAACATTTTTTCCAATTTGCTGATTCAAATCTTTGGGAAACGCCCGTGCCTCCTTTAAATTCTGAGCAACAACAACATATTAATCATAATCATAATCATAAAGAAAAATAAGTTTTAGAAAGTGGATGCTTTTGAGTTGTCCATCATAGCTTACACTTGGTAGCTCTTCTATCATTTGGACTGCAGTTTTTTTCAGTAATTGCATGGCAGCAACGTTCCAAAATGTTACCAAGTGAGAGTCTGTGTCATCTTTCACTGTGTAAGTTACCTTTAACCTATACAAAGATTAGTTTTTGTAAGAAACAACACATGCAACAAACAACCTATGCAACCAAAAGTTATAAGCATAGACATAATATTTCAGTAGCAATTGATTAATGCTTACTTTGGTTCTACTTTAATAGGCATTTTCTTGCAATATGAACACCATAAAGGACTTGCTGGATCATTCGGATCCTGATTTCTTGGAATAGAAGCACATTTGACACAACCATCATACTGCCACCCAAACCTCGATTCGAATTTGATTAGCTCACATTGGATATGGAAAGCATCACCCTGCATATTAACATGATTTGACTAAAGTACCAAGAAATGAAATAAAACAGCTGAGATAATATGAAAAAATATATCATTACAATGGCTTGATTAATAATCTTATCAATAGGCACTATGTCATGTGAGCACAACACCACTTCTTGAGAAACACTGCTTTGCTGAGTAGAACTTGACTGTGAGAATTGTGTAGCAACAGGTTTGGCTCTTCCTTTCAGTCTTAATAAACGAAAAAATAACAAATTTCAGGCAAACATTAATAGTTTCAAAGACCATAAAATCATTACATTCAAGAAATTGTAGACTCACTTAGCTATAACATTTTTGACCTCCACAATGTCCTCATTAAGACATACCCGTGTAGCATGGAATGATGATGTTACTTGCCTTTCCCCTGCAGCACCAAATGGCAGGAAAACACAATGAATTGCAGCAAAAGGAAAAACAACACTGGGCATCACAAAACAGCTTCAGCACAATAAGGAAAACAGTAATCAAGCACCCTTTTGATTTCTAGAAACCCTGCACAGATTAAGGACAGCCACAATAATTGTGTCGCTAGCTTCTTGATATGCTGCTGCAGTATCAGCTGCACATTTATCAAATAACACACATTCAATTGCATTGTCCCTGTTTGATGAAAATGAATGTCTCAGTCAAAATTCAATTTCATTATATGTTTGAAAAAATATAAATAAATAAACTTACTTAGCATCTGCCAATTGCATAGTAAGTATTTGCTTAGGATAACTTTCTCCATTCAAATCTTCCAAAGACCCCATACATTTAACAAAGGCACACATATCTACAAAAAAGAAATAACAAAATTGGTGAACATCATGATCCACGTAGTTGATGCAACAAATTCAACAACAGCAAATAATACCAATCAAATAAGCATCGCTCTCCTCATCAGACATTGCAAAAATATCAGATATAGATGCAAATGAATAAGCAACAGCAGGTATGGAGCGAGGCACTGCAGGATTATGAGGGACAAATATGGTGTGAGAATGAAAAGTAATTCTATATGTATGCCTAGCTGCCTTGTAATTGTATTTGTTAACATTAACTCCAAAAGTTTGGAATTGATATATGCGACCCTCATGGATTCCTCTATTGAATTTTTCATGAGCTGCCTTGTCCAGAACAGATGCCTGCATTTTAGTGCCCTGTAAATGAGTAAAAAGCAAAAAAAAAAAAACAAACAAATGAATTGAAAGATAAGTGCAGTATACAATAAATGATGGGATATTGAAGCAAAGATAAATAAAAGAATAACAATGAAGTTATAGAGCGATAAACTAAACTAAAATGAAGAACTTTAGCTGCATAATAAAGAACAAAAAACATCCACCAAAGACATGAACGGATATCATTAAGTGAAGGGACACAAGAAACCGCATTTAACATCATTAAGTGAGAAGACATAAGAATGTGTATTGTGCACATTTGTGCTTTCCAATGAAAGTGAATTTTTAGTTAAGCATGCGAATAAATGATGTTAAACTAAAGAAAACATGGAAAAAAAATAACAATAAAGTTATACATGGATAAGCTGAATTAAAGTGAACAGTTTTACGTTCATAATAAAGAACGAAGAACATTTATCAAACACATGCATTAACATCACTCACAAAAGATTTCACCCATCACCAAAGGACCACACAAAGCTTGCACACACCAGCAAATCATTTAAAGGTAAACACAAAATAAACGCATCCATGATATTACCAAAATAACTCAGAAAGAGGAATCACCAAGCTCACGAACTAAATTATCTAAAGCCAAATAAAGTCATCATCATGAATGCATGAATAAGATATTGCAGCCACGACTAACCTAACACAAAGAAACTTATCAACCTCACTGTTTGAAAAATTGATGCTCAAATCATATAATCCCTACCGACCAAAGATGTTGTAAAACTGATGTCAAAGGCACTAAGAAAAATACATAAAGCTGGTAAAAATCTTACCTTTTCATCTATCAAAAGCATATTGATACAAAATAACTTGTCGGGGGCATGCTTGTCATATTGATTCCATTTTCTAAGCACCCGCACGAAAATAGTCCAAAAATCAGATCCAGCATTTAAGTCATCCAAGAAATCATACTCTGCCATGAAGCTATTGAATGAAAGCAGCAACAAAGTCAAGTAACAGTTGGACCAGAGAGGCAGATAATATGACCAAAGATAGTTCCAAGGCTGATGATAAAACTGATAACAAAACAACATACCTTCACACAAATAATAATAGCCACCGAAAATGCAACTCACAAAACTAATGACCAAAGGACACTGGCTGTGTGCATACAAAGCATATATAAATAGAAACAGAAAAATGGAGAGAGAAAACCACACACAAAATGTAAAAGGCAAACATGAAATATATTACTAAATACAATCAGATAATTACAAAAGGAAAAAGGTAAAACAATAAACCATCTAAAAGTAATATACATTTTTCCCAAAAAACTGAGTAAAGCACAGGTGTCAAAGTGAATCACTGCCACGTACTACTAATATACATTGCAATAGGCTTAAGTACACTGGAACAGTGGGCCCCATAGGCATCATTTCTCTGCTGTAAAAACTGTGGAATCAAATCAGACCAACAGTGATCTATCATTTCAGCTCAAAAATAAATCTGAAATAGAAAATAAAGCTGAATACTAATGCTATACTAATACCAATACTAATACTAATACTAATACTAATTACCAATACTAATACCAAACAAACACTTAATGCCAAACTAAGAGGAGCAAACCACATATAATATATATAATAATAATATATAATATAAATCACCAATATCCGATATTCATTGCAATAAGCCTAAGTACACTACAAAGGTGGGTCCCATACGCATTATCTCTCTGCTGCAAAGAGTGCAAAATCAAATCACATAAACAGTGAGGAAAAAATAAAATTGGATACCAAACAAAAACGAAACACCAAGCCAAAGGACAGTTTCTTGGAAAGGAAAGTTGATCACCAGGCCAACTAAAGCATAGTTGTGATACAACCATAAAGTTAAAATCCACTACCTGGTCAACTAAAGCATAGTTCTGATACAATCATAAAGTTAAAATACACATAGGGTGAAAAACCACATATGGGCCTATCCACTGTCACATGGAGCTTAGATTAGATTACATACACAGAAAAGCAAATCTGAGCCCTCCAAAAGTGGGCCACAAAATAGCATGAGCCCAGCAACAAAAACATCAAGCCACCAGAACAGAAAGCATCGGACAAAATAGCATACTACCACCATGTCTCTAACGTGTTAGATAAGTTGCTCCACACTAATATAACAAAAGCACACAACAAAACAACAAAACACACTAAAATTCATCCAACATTGCCTCCTTTAAAGCCTGCACATAAGAAATCTCAGGATCAACTTGGAGAGTACTTGCATTCATCCAAGAAACAACCAAGACTGGATCTGCTGACAATGGATTCTTGAGCTCCACATAACGGAGATAGACAAATACTTTGTCCATCCGCTTAAAACCATCTACAATCATTTGGCGCGCCGCCCCCACCCAAGCACCCCTCAGAACACACCTTAGCTCATCCCGGGACCTTCATCGCAAGAAACACAGCAAAATCAAAACATAAACTCGACATAATTCCATAAAAATTATTTGGACAGAGCTAAACGACAAACCAAGTATTTCCCCTAACACACGCTCCCAACACCAGAGTAAATTCCTTATCAGGAAAGCCAAAAGAACTTTCATCCGTCACGCGAGAGAAAACTTTGACATACCCAACAATATCTGGAAACAAAACTTCTATAAGTCTTTAAATTCGCAAAGCAAAAAAATATTAAGACCAAAAACACCCAAAAACACTAACCCAAGAAGCTCGTAGTTCCAATCAAACGCGCAGCAACATCAGCGCACGAGTATAGAGAGAAAGGGATTTCTGGAAACACTGAAACAATCTCCTTCACCACAGTAGTGTCATTAAACCGGAGATGCCAGCGAGAATCAAGACCCTCACTGCCCCTACAAACCCAAAGGCCAGCGATTTCAAAAGTAGACCCAACAGACATCATCCCCATAAAAAGATCTCTGACAGCACGTTCCTCCATCTTCGCCATCATCCGAGTACCCTAAAACATACCAAATGAGACTCACACGACGCATAGGCCAAAGATTAAATAAAACAAAAGTGCACATTCACCTGGCGGTCGAAAAACACCACATCAAACGACAAAAGTATCTTAGCTGGTCGATCTTCGAAGCTTCAGCATCCATTGTCTCATGGTTAAAAGCAACATCCACCTTTACTGTAACAGTGAAAAACTGGCAGCTGGGCGTCAGATCACAAAGGTTAACATGTGGATAATCCATACACACCTGCAACAACAAAGAAACAACAATAACATCAGCCCGACCAACGGAAAAAACGATAGTAGATGAGGGCACCCAAATGAGAGCAAGCCAAACCTGCAAACAGAAGAGCGCCACTGCAAACTGAAAAAGCAATACCCTGAACACACATAGGCAACAATATATGCTAACGTCTTTTACCCCATGACTTGGTACATAAACCGACAGCCCAAACAATAAACACAGACTGGCCCATACAACCACAACCAAGGGCCCAAATCCAAAAAAAAAGAAAAAAGCACTGCACCACAATTAACTCAACATAACATAACAATAATAACACAATAATAATATAACTATAATTATAATTATATCATAATAAATATAATATAATAACAAAAAAATAATATAACATGTAATACATAATATATCATAATTATAATTATATTATAATTATAATAAATATAATATAATAACAAAAAAATAATATAATATATAATACATAATATATAATCAACGATAATGATCAATTTCATCAATTGATATAACATCATAACTATAATACAATAACAATACACAGATACAACACACACATATACACCTATATGCTCCACTTTTAAGTCAATAATCACAACAATAATAATCATAGCATGTATATTTATGATACATACATACACACATACATATAATGATACTTACAATCCATATCCATCCATATATACAGTAATATAACACACACACACATATATACATATATAGTATATAGTAATACACATATACTAATAATATAATAATAATAATAATATAATATAATAATAATATAATAATCTACAACATAATAATATATATATATATATATATATATATATATATATATATAATCCCATAACCCCAAATCTAATCCACCCAAACTAACCCCAGCACGGCCTGCGATGCTAGAAGTCCATCACACACACACATATATATTATATATTATATGTTATATATTATATTATATATTATATCATATATTATATATTTATATTATATATTGTACAACATGCAATAACACAACACGGCTTGCGATGTGATGGAAACAGCTAATGAACAGGACAAATGTGTCTGGAGCCGCACCAAATCAGAAGCTGCTACAGTGATCTGTGCCTACAGCTACAGTGCAAGGGAAAATTGAGAGTGGAACACATTTCTATTTTCTATTGAAACAGCTAATGAACAGGACAAATGTGTCTGGAGCCGCACCAAATCAGAAGCTGCTACAGTGATCTGTGCCTACAGCTACAGTGCAAGGGAAAATTGAGAGTGGAACACATTTCTATTTTCTATTGATGATTGATGATTGCGTAACGGCCGGAAATATGATAAAAAATCAACGGAAAATTAAGTGTTTTTATATTTCAGAGATACTATTGTCGTCAAAAGTAACAGACTATACCTTTTGAAGATCTAAATTGCATTCAAAAATTAAGAGACCATGTGAGCTCGTAATGCAGATTAAATTAAAGGCGAACGGACAAAATATGATAATGCAACTAACCACAAATCTTATTTATTCACAATAACATATTTTTAATTGTGTGCCTAATCACAGTTTCTTTTTTACTACTTATAGAATTACGTGATGAGAATGATCTTGCGTGTCCAATCAATCTTCTAACATGCAACATTATGGAAACGTATATATAATGAATATGGTTCAAAGATCAGATTACCCTTTTCTATATTTGATGTATATATTATATATTTGTCGCAACTAATTTATCAACTTTTATATAATATATATCCAGGAAAATATAACATTTTTATGAGACCTGTTTAGATATTATTCACAATATATCACACGTTGATAATCCGCTTAATAATATATGTCAAAAATACCAACAAGCTCTTAGTTGATGTGGTATGGCCTCGCTCCTATAAATGAAGAGTAAAATACATAAGTTCAAGATCCAGTAAAAACAAGCAAAATCTCTATACATTCGAAGCTTAATAGGAGATTGTTTTTAAGTCAAATATGGCTTTAGGTATAGTTAGACCATTTAAATCTCATCGATGCATATTTGATTTTTTAAAACTCAAAATATTTTGATAGATTCAAAATCTATCAAATCTAACCATTAATATCTTAATATTTTTAGTTCTCTTTACCAATTTTTCAAGAGTATGGAAACTGATTCTATTATTGGTTATATGTTTCTTGGCTAATGACATTGATAATTAAATTACCTGAATTGAACTTGATGAGGAAGTTCAGAATGAGAAATGTTGAGGTCATCAGTAGTGCCAGCCGATGATATATATAAAGTTTGAAGATGATTTCCAAGCTAAAAAATTTAAAGTAGTCGTTTTCTTTCTTCCAAACGAGGAAAAAAAGATTAAAAGAAAGAAGGGTCCAGTGTTCATTAAATTTAAGAATAAAACAACTTCAATTCTTGTGATCTTCTATCTTGAGGCAAATAAGATTGAATCAACAATGTCGACAACTCATTTTTCGAATCAGAGAAAATTTATTTCCTATCCAATTTCAGGAACCAAAGAATTAAACTCGATATGATGTATGCTCTCCAGAGGACAGAGGACAGAGGACAGAGGACAAGATAAGAGTGCTTTCTCTCTCTCTCTCCCTGTATGTGTGTGTCTATATATATATATATATATATATATATATATATATATATATATATATATATAGGTAAAAGATCAAATTTGCCCCGGAAGTTTTCGCTCAGGATCATATTTACCCCTAAACTATTTTTAGGATCAAATTCGCCCCTGAAGTTTCATATTGGGTTCAAATTCCCCCTTTCTGGATGGCATCATAAACGGTGCCTGTTAAATGTGTAGGTGGAAACTAGAAGACTGAGGTGCCATATGTGTTGTCATTACACTTGGATTAAAATCACTATTAAAATCTCATATTGTGATATTAATTTAGAAATCAATTTTTTAACCGACAAAAGAAACTAACCCCAGAACTGCGACAAAATGAAGCACGAAGAAAAGAACTCTGAATCGAAGCACTAAAACCCATTTACACTAAATCGAAGCAAGACACTAGGCCCAGCGAACGAAGCTGGGTTGCTCTGAATTGAAGAAAACTTAGAACGAAGCTTAACCTCTGGTTTGCATTTCTGTTTATGTTAGGAATTATCAATTTTGTTTTGCATTTCTGTTTTAACCTCTGGTTGATATTATCAGATTAAGAGGCAACGAAATGGATATATGAATGCATCATGAATTGCATTTTCACACATGTCCTAAGGAAATGCTGTCATATACTTTTGTTAGTTCTCTTAAAAGCATCCTTTTTTTATTCTTTCAGCATAAGGAGGCTGGTTTTAGGATTTATCATGCCTTTTAAGCTTGACAGCATTTTCTCCCACTGAGGGAATATTTTATCAGCCTTCTTTATTTCTCTTCATCTAATTCTATGATTATTGAATGGTTCTTCTTCTACACCTGTACATTGTTGCTTTTCTTACCCCTCTTCTCGATGATAAATTTCCTCTAATAAGAAGCATTTCGTACTGTTTTCTTATCCCTCTGCAGCATTCACACGGGCAAGAGACTGAGAGTTCTGCTAGGGGTTCCCAGCAACATGAAGGATCACAAGCTCTACCAAAACCATGTGGGAGGCAGAGCCTTTTACAGGCAGCAATCACACATTGAATTAGGGTTTTTCATGGAAATAGACACTGGCAGAATAGTCCTTAATGTATTATTTAATCTTTAGTAGTAGTCACATGTGTGTAAGCTGATTTTTTATGTGTATTACTGATGTATAATATTTTTGCAGCCTGGAATATCTTATGCCTAATTGTAGTGGCCTACAATGTATTTTTTGGGTGTCAATGTAAGCGATTGTATTGGCCTAATTGCAGTGGTCTATATGTATCTGATTATGTTTACACTGAATAGGTTTTTTGTGTGCCAACATGCACACAATATATTTTTTTGATCAAAGCTCAAAGATTATATACCACTCATTATATTCAAGACAACTTGTCAGAATACATATATGAAAGCCAGTTACATTAACAGGCTAACAGCCATTACATTAACAAGGTTCAACCATTACAAACATAAAAGGTCCTCTTAAAGGCCAGTCACATTGACAGTTGTTTCATTAACATTATCTCAACACAAAACAGTTGGTTGTAGCTAACACAGCCAATGCAAGCTTAAGTCTCCTCTGCCACTTCTTCAATTGCACATGTAACTCATTTATAACATCCTCTTAGATCTTTTGGCCATTGGTGGATCAAACCATCTGAAAAAGCCACATCCCACCTGCATTTATGCCATAAAATTTGCCCATAATTAGTTCAAAAATATTAGCCTTAGTAAAATATCATCACAATGTTAGATGGAACAAATTTAGAAATAACAATGATGTGTGGTTAAGCAGCAGATTGCTTGGTAAAATAACTATGGCATTCCCTAACTGTTATCAGAAACTATAATTATGATGGCTACCCGATTATAAGTTAAATTGTTTGACTTCCACGGCAACTTATGTATTAATTCTCATGCTATCAGAAAATTTCACTCAGCAATGAATATGATGAATTATGTAACATATAGCCATCTTCAAGACCATAAGGCATTGTGTACAAATTCCATGGGAAGCTAATGATGTGGCAGCATGAGAATCAACCACACCATCAAAACCAGTCAGTCTACTACCCACCAGCTTTAATTAACCAGCTGGAACAGAATAATTGTTTCACTGGTTTCTAGACCAACTTGAGAGCATTAATCCTATGAACAAACAACTATGAAAACAGGCAAGTGATAAGAAACAGAGCAGAACTACTGTTGAGTTAAATTGATCACTATAATCAATGGTATTCTGTAGAACACATTTTCTTCAGGAAAAAGAGAAAAAAACCGATTACTAATTTCCAACCAAGGATGCCAATAGTATACATAAAAATTACACTAAAACCAACAAATACAGTGAAAATAGCAGTAATGAGAAAACATAAATAAATATTGAAAAATAACAAGAAACAAAATCAACAAGAATCTACACTATCATAACCTAAAGCATGCTTTACTCAAAAGACACTAATTACCTAACTAATCCATAGACAAAAGTTTCAAACGACTAAGTAGCAACATTTTTGAATCTTCCAATACTTCTTAACTCTATAAGCAACCTCATCCTCCTAAAAAGAAAAAAGAAAACACTCCAAATACAAAAGGTACCTCCAACAAAAGTTATCACTGGTTGGCCTAAACTGATGTCTTTAAAACAAAATCCAATAGCAACAACATTCTCTAGGTTCAACAACAAGTTCAAGTTGAGCCCACCACAAAAATTAAAAAAAAAATAATAGAAGTAATTCATTTTCCTGCAGAACAAACAAAAATCTTGAGAACTCAGTTTCTGGCACGAGCGAGTTCGGAGAGTAAATTAAACAACATCATGAACATAATAAAGCTGGATCGATAGATAACATATAAACAAGAAACACAGATTGAATTTTTTTTTCAAAAAGAAATTGGGGGTAAGACAAATAAGGGATTGGATGTATTTATCGAGAAATGGATGAAAAGTGAAATCTTTGGGGAGGTTGCAGAAGAAGAAAAGAGAGGTTGAAGGGAAATAGCTTTAGCTGCGATTGACCAAAGCAAGAACAGAAAGCTCACATTTTGATAATTTCTACAGCCGTAGAATCTTGAGCAAAGCTAAGACGACTCCCACATGTCGTGGGTGCTTCTACGATTTACGTTTCCTGGCCTCTCTTGCCCTGGTAGCGCCTCCATTTCCTTGCCTCTCGTGGACTCGTGGCTGCTTCTTTTTCTGGGTAAAACCTAGTTTGAGGAAGGAGACGAAGAAGGGAATAAATTACATTAAAAATATTATGTGTGCAAATAACAATAAATGACGTGTCTGCTGAGTATGATCTTACCTGGACAAGTAAATAACGTGTCAAACGTCTACTAACTCTGCCATCCAAAAAGGGTAAGTTTGAACCTAAAATGAGACTTCAGGGGCGAATTTGATCCTAAAAATAGTTTAGGGGTAAATATGATCCTGAGTGAAAACTTCCGGGGTGAATTTGATCTTTTACCCATATATATATATATATATATATATATATATATATATATATATATATATATATATATATATATATATATATATATATATATATATATATATATATATATATAACCACTATTTTCCCATAATACTCTCTCCGGTCCTAAATATAAGACCTAATTCACTTTCTCTGAAAAATCCTTAAAAAAGCAAAATAGGTTAATTATAAATTGATTTACCTAATTTTTTCCCTTAAACTAGTTTATTTTACCTATAAACTAATGGATAATCTAAAAATTTATCAAACATGTCATCATTTAATAACCTATTTCGCAACCTTAATCTCTCCAAAAAAAAGTCAATTAGGTCCTATATTTAGGACCGGAGGTAGTATATTAAAATAAATGGCAGTACTTCATAGTTATAATGAGTTCATCATTTTTAAACAACTATAAATATATATAAACAATAAATGCTTCAAATATTGATTAGCTCTTTATAAATATCTCCAACAAAGATTGAAGTACATTAACAAAAAAGTAGTCCAAGTTGTTCTGAAACATTCAAATAGTTTTGGACAGCCTAGTTTTGGACTTGTACAATTTTGTGAGGCTTATGTGGCCCATCCAGTGAGATCACTGCAGTTCAGGCCAGGGAGTTCCTCTTGGGCCTTACAAGCGCAAGGACTTCATGCGGTGCTTCGGTCGTGCCCATACGTTGTACTCGAAATATTAGGTGTTAATGCCCTCATCTCTCTATTCTTCTGTCTGAGGGTTCTTCATTGGATTAAATAGGAGTTTGTATCACTTTAGTTGCATTGTGAGATTGTTCTTGGAAGTAGAGTTTGAATTTTCTTTTCTCTTTTTTGAAATAGCGGTTACTAGTGGATTTTTGCTTTTGTTGTTTTCTATATCAATATTGTTTGCTTGTACTCCTAGTTTAGGTTTTGGCTCTATTTTCAGAACTTTGTAGTTTCTTCTTTGATGGAAAATAAATTTACTGATTTACAGAAAAAGGGATTAAGGTGCAAATCTACCCTAGAAATGTTAAAAAAAATATTGTATTCACCTTAGAAATATATCGTGGCTCAATATGGTCAAAGTATCAAACATAACAATAATGTAGCTCTAGAAGTATATCCAAACGTGGCATAGTGTAGCTGCGCTCTAGGTGCTCAATTTAAAAAAGGGGAATATTACTACGTTTGGGTATATTTTCAATTCCAAATTAAACTGCAAAATACTTTCAGGGCAAATACGAAATTTTTTTTACACTTCCTGGGTGGATTATTAATTCCTTAACAAAAAAATAATGTTAGTTAAATTAGTTAAGATAAGATGATATTGCAAAATTTTGATAACCATCTTCATTTTTCTCTTATTTATTATTGAAGAACATTATATTAATATGAATAATTTAGGGAAATAGTGAATGAAAGTAGACAGAAGTTTTATATTTAAAAACAATCTCACCTCCCCAAATAAACTTTATATTTATGAATAGAGGGACTACTATTATGAGCTACTTTTATCAACTCTGCAGAACATTTAGTATAAGAAATCTTTTGATAGACCAAAATTTTTATGCATTCACTGCGAGATGATTTACGTGCCTAGCAGCTAGTTTCATTACACATTTCAACCAAGTTTTAGTCTGTGTGTGTGGACGTGATTTTTATTTCAACGTTGAGATATGAAAATCTAATGTAAAATCATAAAGCAACTAACCTGTTCATTGATAGGATTGAACCTTTCTTTTAAACAGAGTCTATATATATATATATATATAACTTTCATTTGTACACTATGTCACAAGATGCACGTAATTAAGTTCATACACGTGGGAATTTTTTTCACAAACAAATATCTTTATATGTATATATATGTAGCCCTAAACATGTAAAAACACAATGACAATAAAACCGAAACATTCAAAAAATTCCTTCAACATGTATTATTATATATTCCTATTCAAGCCATTTTAATCTCCGTCTCCTTCTTCTTGGATGGAACCCTACCATCTGTTCCAGCAAGGATGGCATACTTATCTTTCCTAGTCAGATTGGTACACTCAAACCCTAAAGTCTCAGCAAGAGATCTTTGAATATAATTAGCAACTTCAAAACTGGATTTTCCCCCTCCCTTACAAGTCAGCTCAAGTGGAAGCTGATTCAGAAAAGTGACCTCAAATGTAGGCCTAGGGTTCATAAACATAAAAAAAGGGTCCAATAACTTATATCCTCGAACAGTGTTTCCATAGAACATACTTTGCTTCAGGTTAAGAGCCACAGGAACAATCTTATCAGTTAATTCAGCAAAAAGAGCACTAAACCTTAGTAGATATGGTTCTATACATGTAGTTCCTTCAGGGAATATTATTAGGTCACCTTCCTGAAGCAATCTTTTAATATCCTCTGCATCCTTTTCTCTTTCTCTTGACAAAGCAAAAGTTTTTATTGGTGATAGTATTTCACTGAACTTGCTTACACTGTAAGTTACACAGCTGACTTTTCTATTAAGAGCCAATGATATAACCAAAGGGTCAATCAAAGAACGGTGGTTGCAAACAAAAAGGACACCACTTTGCACTTTCTTAATTGGGGGAGGAGGTGTGGGACCCTTGACGATTATTTTGATACCAAGAAGCTTCCACACGTACCAAGCGAGTTTTTCGGGGTTTGGGTACATCCTTAAGACGAATAGAATAGTACCAATGGGTAGCCATAGGAGGGTCAATATTACCCTTATAGGAGTTGGCCTTTGAACAAAACGTCCTTCATGAAAGATGATTGGACTCAAAAGTTTATTTCGTGATAGTGCCTCACACTTTGTTCTTGGCACCCTATATCCTTCCTGAAAATAAAAGAGAAATTTGAAATACTCTACACATATTATAAAGTGTGAAGTACTCCCTTTTGAAATATATAATTTCCCTCTCACATGATTAAGAAAGCCAAAGAAAATGGAAGGGCCATTTGAATGGTAAGAAATTATAGAAGAATATTTATCTATATCCATATCATGTTTCATACACTCGAATGGTTAATATATAAAAGTATATTTACGTATGGTGATTACATACCTTGCAAATTGACATAAAGGGATAATCCGATTCACTATCTCCCAGCCCTAAATCTGGAATTTCACATCCAAATTCCTCCACAACAGCTTCTTTCTTTTGCTCACCAACCATAACTCTTGCTTCTTTAACAAACCCTGTCAATGTCTCCCCTGATTTTGTCACACTAAGTTCAGTCCCAATAACCTTATCAACGTCAAGAAATGTCTTAGCAAATGGCTCCACCATCAACCTTGGACTAGCAGTCACTATGCATCTCTTCCCAAACGATTTGAACACCTTCCATGTGTCCGGGTGAACATCTTCAGCATAGAACTTTGGTAACACCGACCTTGACACTAGCTCAACATCTCTAGCCTTAAGTCCGGTGAAGGTGATGAATATGAGGGTTTTGATCGCCATGGTTTCGGAGACCAACAAGTATGTGAAATACACGAAAGGTACTGAGATGAGGAGGAGGAGACCACGGAGGAAGCTTCCAGCTTCGATGGCCACAAGCATGTAGTAGGGGAAAGCGTTACGTGACACAAGAAGTGTTCCATCTAAGTCTGAAACGACTGTTTGGTTATGTCGTTTATGGGTGGTGCACTTTGATATGGGTTTCAAACGACGAAAAGCTTGGTAAGATGCCATGGGAGAAAGAGAAGATTAGAAGGCTTGAAGAAAGATTGTGATTGTGTGATGAGACAATGGAGAATGTAGGAGGGAGGGGGAAATTCAAATGGGATTAGTCTCCCAACTCATTTAAATTTACATTCTTGTATGTGGGGGGGGGGGGGGTTGTTTGAATTTACACAGTCTATGTCTCATTTAAACTAATTAGATTGATTTTACATTGTTGTATGTTCTCTTCAATCTTAAATATAAGTTCCCCTTGACTTGAAAGTTACGGAAGCAAATTAGATCATTATATTATAACATATATATCACATGTAATTAGATCATAGGTTAGTTTATATGTAGAATAATTTGGTTTTGAGAATTATAAAGATAATTATAGATATTTAAAATGATTAATTTTACATTCTTAACTGATTAGATTGATTTTAGGTTGTTATATGTTCTCTTCTTTCCTAAATATAAGTTCTCTTTGACTTGGAAGTTAAGGAAAGTAAATTATATTATTAAATTATTATAACATATATCACATGTAATAAGATCATATAGTATATGAGTAGAATAAATTAGTTTTGAAAAATAAAGATAATTATATATATATTTTAAAATAATAAACTTTACATCCTTAATTTCTCCAAAAGAAAAGTCAAACAAATCCTATAATTAGGACAAGAGTAGGGATTATCTTTTAAAATGTTATCAATTGAATCCAATCTTCTTATAAGTTGTAAAAGGAGGGGATGGTATACCTTCGTGTGAAGTTATGTAAGCATTTAAGTGTAGTTAGTTAACATTTCTCTTTCGTGAATTAATTACTATCATTGTAAGAACCTATATACTTGTAGCTGAGCCTTTCCTATATTATAGTCCCCACCACTGAATTAGCTCACGCCATTCACATTCACTCAAGACTTGACAATGCATACTAGCTATTTGAATTTTCGTGATGCAAATTGAATAGTTTAGGTTACAATTGTACTTAAGTCCCAAATAAGAGACTTAATTTTATAGAGATTTCAAGGAGTTATTAATGACAATAACCTTCATTAACAAATAGCAACAACTCATTGAAACCTCTTTGAAATAATGAAGTCTCTTATTTGAGAAATAGGGTGCAATTATCCCATAGTTTAATTAGTTTCTTTAGACTTATTTCCAGTCCTAGATGTTAACTAGTTTAATGAAATGAAGCATTGATAAATTGTAATGTCACTAGATATTATTTCCAGTCCTAATTTTAAGATCACTTTGACTTTTAGACAAATTAAGTATGTAAAATTAATCAATAACTTTGAATCATATATAATTATCGTTTTCAACCAAATTGAAACTAATTTATCATTCTAATTTGGTGTTTTAATTTGTTTCCTTAACTTCTCCATAAGAGTCAAAGTACTCTTATATTTAGTACTAGATGAAGTATTTATTATTAAGTAGGAAAATAATAAAAAAATGAAAGTAATGTAAAGTAGTGATTCATAAATGATTGAAGTGTTCGTTTATTTTTAAGATGTATTAAGAAGTAAATGGGATAAAATGCATGTGGTACGGTGGAACAGGCTAACACTACTATATACTCCCTCCATTCTAAATATAAGACCACTTTCTCTAATTTAATTAGAATAAAAATATTAGTTAAGTTAGTTATTTTCACATGATATTATCAATTCACCCTAACTATATACTTTTATCCTCTCTCCCTCTCGTTTATTTATTATTGAGAAGTGTTATGAGGTTAATTTACGAAAAAGTTGGAAAAAATTAGAAAATGATCTTATATTTAAAAACAAATTGAAATTTAAAAAGGATCTTATATTTACTTATTTTTAAGCTAGCTTATTTTTAAGTCATGTAGAAAAATAAGCTGGCTTATTTTCAGAAATAAGCTACCTTGTGTGGCTTATAAATAAGCTGGCTTATTTCAAATAAGCTGGGTGAAAAATAAGTTCAACCAAACATAAAAAAAGTCACACACCCAGAATAAGCTGGTTTATTCAAAATAAGCCAGCTTATTTTAAAAAATAAGTCCAACCAAACACATTCTATATTAGCCCTTAGCTATTGTTCCAAAATACCACAATCCATTAAGAGGTGCTCAAATTTTTTCTAATTTTTTCTTAACTTATTGTGATATTTCAATGGATATATAGACCGACATAGACTAATGTGAAAAAAAAAACTTGGCGAATTGATGTTTCAGAAATTATATATTTTTTGTAATAGATGGAAAGAAAACCATTAACTCTATATTATGAATGCCCTCCTTATCACTCTTCAGCAGCTCCATAATATATCCTGCTCCATATAAATATACAAGTGCTCCAAAATATATCCTGCTCCATATAAATATACAAGTGGGTTAATAATTATTATCCGGATGATCATCGCCACAGCCATATGTGATGAGATAGATCACCTTCCGATAGTCACCCACAACAATAAGAGATGATATACTCTGCCATCCCATACTAATATAATGTTAATAGCCATAGAATACTCCGTGCTTCACCCATAATGAGAAGACCCTTTTCCCACCTAGTAATATAAATCTAATGACAGTCTCTCTTGTCATCCACACTAAATTGATTTTTCCAAATCGACCTGCTAATCTTTTTTTTCCCTACTAATCGACCTACAAATTACTATAAACCGTAACATGAATTACCCATCAATAGTATACTGAATTTCAATGCTCCACTTAATCTGTTAAAAAAAATGTCAAAGGTTAGCACCACTATCATGATATAAGAATTAATTGGGTTTAACTCTTTGCTCGTTTGAGGGGCCCCAATATGAAATGGACTAGGCTATATATATATAATTTCTCATAATTTTCATACAAGCTCAGACAATGGTTTTTGGCACACAATGGTTGGGTTTATAAAAAAAATTCTCACAATTTCTCACATTGATTTTGGATAGATTCACAGTTTCTCATGATCCACGAGTATGACCCCTAAATTATTTTTTTTTCAATTTGTCCTGCATTTCCATTATAGGTGAACTTAACTCAGTTCCTACAATTTGATAAAAAAAAGGATTTAATGTATGTTTTTGTAAAAATAGAGCAAAACATACAACAGCCATCATCATAAAATTTATGTCACCCGTCCATATTATCTCTATGCAACATACAATCTGGAAATATGTGTGTGTGTGTGTATATATATATATATATCAAAATCAAGGGATCAACATCATAAGTTTTTTTTGTTTCCCAAGGGTATCCCCACCCGCGTGTCAAACGAGGTTAATCTTTCGTTGTTCTGAAGTAATGTATAGGAAATAAATAATTCATTTGTAAGTTTGTTTCATTTACAAGAGTTACGGATCCAACCCCCATCCAACATTATAATTTTATTGGTGTAGATGGTTGGCTCAGTGAGAAAGTAAATTAAAACTCTTTTTATGATTTCCGCAAGATAACACGAGGAAATTGATTTAATTAAAAGATCAAGTGGAAAATTTATTTACCAAAAAGACATCAAAGAAACTACGAGTGAGTCTTGAAAATGCATTATAGATTCCATAAATATAAAGTTCCACACTCCTTTAATTATCAGATCACTTTGACTTTTTTATAGATACTAGGAAATGTTTATAATTGTCTTCCTTAATTTTAAAAAATGTGTAAAAGAGATCTTATATTTAAAACCAGAAGAGTGTGTGTGTGTGTGACTGTTTGTGTGTGTGTTTGTGTGAGCTTTAATTAAACGAGAGTTTCAGAAATATGCTAGGTTATTTCCAAATTAATATTTTCAGAAATATGCGAGGTTATTTCCAAATAAATTTGCCTTTTGATCCTTTTTTCACTTATAGAATTAACAAACAAGCATATTTTGACGAGTCTGTTGCATCATGCATGGTGCTGATATGCTTTAGAGCATACTCCCTCCGGTCCCTAATGTAAGAGCCCAAAATTTGAATGGTTTTGGTCCCTAATGTAAGAGCTCACCCCACATTCTCTCCTCATTTAATGCATTTTTTCCTACTTTACCCCTAACTCTCTTTCATATTTATTAATGGTTATGTATTTCTCTCTCTTAAAAGTACCATAATAAATATGGGCAATTTTAGAAAAGAAACATTAACTCCAGACATCCAACTAACATTCACATGTTTTCTTAAGAAGCGTTTTTTTGGCGGCTGACTCTTACATTAGGGACCGGAGGTAGTATTAGGTAGAACATGGGATATTGGAAAGAGAAGAAGCAATACATTTATACACATCTTTGTATAGTAAAGTCCCCACAAACTATACACTAACATCTATAAGGGCTCTTTAATTCGGCTACAAAATTCAATGTTTGGTCCCATTATATAGACAACACGCTAAGCCAATTGACTTTTATCATAACAGAGTAAATATAGCCAACCATAAATTTATCTAATTGTGCAAATATATACAACTCATACCCATGGAAGTGCTCGGGCAAAAAAAAAAAATACCTATGGAAGTGCATTTAAATCTTTTGGATACTATATGAGGGCTTTTTCGTATATACTCCCTCCGGTCTCTAACATAAAAACCAAAAATTTAAATGGTTTTGATCCCTAATATAAGAGCTCATCTCACATTATCTACTCATTTAATGCGTTTTTTCCTACTTTGCCCCTAACTCTCTTCCATATTTATTAATACTTGTGTATTTCTCTCCCTTAAAAGTATCATAATAAATATGAGCAATATTGAAAAATAAGTATTAACTCCAGATACCCAACTAACATTCACATGTTTTCTTAAGAAACGTTTTTTTGGCGGCTAGCTTTGATCCAAAATATAAGAACTTATCTCACATTCTCTCCTCATTTAATGCATTTTTCCTATTTTACCCCTAACTCTCTTTCATATTTATTAATGCTTATACATTTCTCTCTCTTAAAAGTATCATAAAAAATATGGGCAATACTGAAAAAAAACATTGACTCCAGACACTCAACTAACTTTTACCTTAAGAAGCATTTTTTACGGGTAAACTCTTTTAGTAGGAATCGGAGGGAGTAGTACTTAAATCATGCACATATGCTGATCCTGATGGGCTACTACTTCATATCTTCTTGAACTTTTATGTTATTTTGAGAAAATTTGGAAGAACATGAAAGTAAAATATCAGATTATTGAAGATGTTCGTATTCACCTGTTCCCACTCCATATGTATTGTAACTACATTCACTTAATTAATTAACTAAATTTATCGTTAAGAATACACTTCTTCTGATCCTAAATTTGCCTCAGATCACCTACAACATATTATATTAAGCGTATGATCATTAGAGTCTTGCAACTCCATATCAACCCAATCTCTATATAGTCAAGGAAGTCATCACTTTCTTTTTGGTAAGCAAAATTGATGGTGAGTTGGATTGGGGCTCATTAGAGTCTGTTGGGAATTCTACCAAACTAATTAAATTAAAAGAGCACTTGCATAAGTATTTATAAATTGCCTATTAATACGATTTTTTACATTGCGATTTGTACTCACAATAACTTTGCCTGTTATAAGCCACAAGTTGTCCTTACCAACTTGACCAATTAACCTTGGTTGTTGTCATCTTCATTCCGCTCTAAAAAAATTAGAGCTCGGCAACAATCTCAAAGTTTCAAGAATCTAACCCAATATTTAAAAAGAATATGTGTATATACACACACACTTTGAAAACAAAAAACGTCTACACACACAAATTTAAACAGATTGTAACTATTTTGTCGCAATCAATATGTTTATTGCTATTGGATATATATGCAGTCCTAAATATATTATATGATTCATAAACAAATCGGCAATAAATTCATAACATTCATAATTAAATTTTAAGCCTTCTTATCCTCCTCCTGCTTCTTCTTCGATGGAACTCTACCATCTGTTCCCGAAAGCATCACATACTTGTCTTTCCTCGTCAAATTTGTGCACTCAAACCCTAACGTGCCACCAAGAACCCTCTGAATATAATTAGCAACTTCAAAACTTGACTTCCCTCCCTTACAAGTGAGCTCAATAGGAAGCTGGTTCAAAAAAGTGATCTCATAAGTTGGCACAGGGTTCATGAACACAAAGTAAGGATCCAATAACTTATGCCCACGAACCGTCGTCCCATTAAACACACTTTGCTTGGTGTTAATAGCCACAGGAACAATCCTATCAGTTAATTCAGCAAATAGAGCACTGAACCTTAGCAAAAATGGTTCCCTACATGTGGTTCCTTCAGGGCAAATCATGAGATCACCTTGTTCAAGAAGTCTTTTAATGTTCTCAGCATCTTTCTCTCTTTCCCTAGACAAAGCAACGGTTTTGATAGGAGATATTATTTCAGTGAACCTGCTTATGCTATATGTGACACAACTAATTTTTCTCTTAAGTGCAACTGCAGTAACCACAGGGTCTATGACCGTACGGTGATTAGAAACAAAAAGGACACCACTTTGGCCCTTTTTTGGTGGAGGGGGTGGAGTGCCCTTTACAATGACTCTGATGCCAAGAAGCTTGTAGTTATACCAAGCAAGTCTTTCTGGTAAGGGAACGTTGAGGTATACCCTAAAGATTGAGAGGACAATGGCAATTGGCAGCCATAGGAATATTAAGAGGGCTATTAATGGGGTTGGCCTTTGAGCAAAACGACCGTCGTGGAAGATAATGGGACTTAATAGCTTCTTTCTTGGTAGTGCCTCACATTTTGTTCTTGGTACTACAAATCCTTCCTGCATATATAAAAGAGTAGATTACATAATATGTAAATTTTTGGTTATTGTTAAAAACATTAAATAGGAACGTATTAAATAGACTACTAGTGATGAAGGCCGGGGCCAATATTTGAATGACACGGAAGGTAGAGTATAGCCTGAATGAAGATACTGAGGAAATGAAGGGGATATGATAAAACCAAAGGGATCTATTTATACAACAAACTAATTAAACATATATAGCAATATAATAAATGGTAAACCAATATGACAATAAAAAGGGTAAATTGAATTTGATACTATCTTATTAAAAAGACTAATAAGAAAAGCACTGTAATCACAAAATGATACTCCCTCCAGCCCTAAATATAAGACTTAGTTGACTTTTTTGGAAAATTCTAAAAAAACAAAATAATTTAATTATAAATTGATTTACCTAATTTTTTCCCCTTAAACTAGTTTATTCAATCTATAAACTAATGAGTAATATAAAAATATAACAAATATCTCATAATTTAATAACATATTTTGTAACATTAACATCTTCAAAAAAAGTAAACTGAATCTTATATTTATGACAGAAGAGAGTAATATGCACCCAGTTAGTTTGATACCTGGATGTTAATTCTAAAAAAGTGTTGGGGTATGGGTGAATCGAAGAGGTAAAGAAAAACGAGAATTAAATCCTTCGTCCTTGCATACGAACAAAAACATGGCATGTCATGTGCTACATTTATACTCTCACCAAATGCCAATTCATCAGTTTCAGGTTAATAAATTAACCTTATACGGACAGCGGTGTTTCTATTCGCCATCGTTTATTTGTACGTGCCTGCGCTTTAGTCATCTTTTTTAAGCAAATTCTATAGCCATGCTCGAACATCTATATATATATACGTACTAAACAAAATTAACAAAAAAATATATAACAAATAATCTTTAACGTGAAATTATCAGATAATATACAAACATGCGGATCCATAATTTTTTTTTGAAAACGAAATATATGTGTATCAATACATAAAACACAAGATAAATCATAATTATTAAAAATACATAATATTGTTTAGTCTTAGTCAAAATATTATGTGACTGTTCAAAATAGGAAGATTATATTCTATTTTTAACATGTATATGTATATATTATTACAAACTTTGACATGAGACACATAATATAGATAGTGAAAACAAACCTTGCAAATTGACATGAAGTCATAATCAGATTCACTATCTCCGAGTCCCAAATCAGGCAATTCAGATCCAAATTCTTTCACAACAGCCTCTTTCTTATGCACACCAACAAGTACTCCTGGTTCCTTAACAAAACCTGTCAATGTCCTCCCTGACTTTGTCACGCTAAGTTCAGTCCCAATAACCTTATCAACCTCCAGAAATGTCTTAGCAAATGGCTCCACCATCAACCTTGGAGTAGCCGTCAATATGTATCTCTTCCCAAATGAGTTGAACACCTTCCATGTCTCCGGGTGGACATCTTCAGCATAAAACTTCGGTAACACTGACCGGGACACAAACTCAACGTCCCTGGCCTTAAGTCCAGCGAAGGTGATGAAAATTAGGGTTTTGATAGCAATGATTTCAGAGATAAATATATACGTGAAATACACAAAGGGAACCGAGGCAAGGAGGATAAGTCCCCGGAGGAAGCTTCCGGCTTCCACGGCTACAAGCATGTAGTAAGGAAAGGCGCTTCTTGATACAAGAAGTGTGCCGTCTAAGTCTGAAGCAACTGTTTGGTTATGTCGTTCATGTGTGGTGCATTTTGAGATGGGCTGGAAATGAGGAAAGATTTCCATGGCGACCATGGTGGAGGAGGGGGAGGTGTAGAAAGGTTTGAATGAGATTGTTATGAGAGAGAGGGGAAGGGGGATTTAAAAGAAGGAAGAAGATGGTGACATTGTTGTTGTTGTTACTATAATGTCATGCACGTGAAAGAGAAAAATTAGCTAAAAGAAAAATTAACTTATTAACGATATGCCTAATGTGTTTGTTATTGAAAACTTGTTATGATAGGAATTGATCGTGACTATGGAATCAAGATGATGTTATAGCTTGGACATTTGTATTTCAGGTTAAATACTTTTCCAAGGGATGATTTGTCTCAACTAAACATTTTCATTTACATTTATCTGCGTTTAATATATAAGTATCATGAGATAGTTGAAAAATAGCCTTCAACGCGGTTTGAGAGCAGATTGGTCGATATGGTCTTCATATATAGCTAAACATAAGAACACGATAAAAGTTGAAAACTACATTGAGTTGCTAGTTAATAAGAACTAAATAATGATTATAAACATGTGAGATAAAAATGATCATACTAGAGGCATTTTAATTTTAGAATAATGAACATCAATTAAGTTCAACTGAAAGAGTTGAGCGCGGGAGCGGCATTGATTATATGCGTGCTTGAAAGGGAAGAGCGAGGAACCCCTGCTCCTTTTCTTTTCCCTCCCCTTCTCTCCCTCCTTATAATCATTAAAGCAACAATTTAATGATCTAGATTTAATTTACTCCATATATTAAATACTATAATTGATTATATGTTTTTTTACTAAAGTATTAAGTTATCCATATTAAAATTTATTACTACCTCCGGTCCATAATGTAAGAGCCAGCCGCCAAAAAAACGCTTCTTAAGAAAACATGTGAATGTTAGTTGGATGTCTGGAGTTAATGCTTCTTTTCCAAAATTGCCCATATTTATTATAGTACTTTTAAGAGAGAGAAATACATAACCATTAATAAATATGAAAGAGAGTTAGGGGTAAAGTAGGAAAAAATGCATTAAATGAGGAGAGAATGTGGGGTGAGCTCTTACATTAGGGACCAAAACCATTCAAATTTTGGGCTCTTACATTAGGGACCGGAGGGAGTACTTCACATATAATTAATTACTCCCTCCATCCCAGTGTATTAATTTGTTTAAATGATTTTGTCCCAAAATATAAGGTTGTATTTGAATTGGTGAGGATAATAAATGTATTTTTGCCAATATTACCTATAATAAATGACATTATCCCACATATTCTCTTTCCTCTTTTTATCATTACTCTCTTTCTTATTTTTCTATAAAGAAAGAAATTTATATAATTTAACGCATTTTTTGATCCCAAATTAATAAATTGTCAAATCTAGGCCATTATATTAGTACTAATCTAATGGTTATAAGGAGAAAAAAGGAGAGAAAATGAGAGATTCCTCTCCCACCCACTCCGGAAAAACCACATTTAATTAATGGAATTTTCTTTAAACCATATATCAATTTCTTTTACTTTTATTAAACTATATGTATATCGCTAATAGATTGCAATCTTATTAAGAATATATATAGCACATGATAGTAAGAAGTGGTTAAGTCATTAAACTTGTTTGAAAGTACTTTTAATTTTTTTCAAATTTACTTTTATTCAGAATCATGGACTGCTTTTTGAGAAAAATACAACCTAAGAAATATGATGTAATTAATATCTCACATAGTGATTTATAACGAGGACCACCCACTTCTTACAAATTGAGATATTTTTATAAAGAATGGATATTTTATAAAATCCAGTACAATTTGTTTTGACAGGTAACTATATAACTTAACTAATTTGGACCATTTGTATAATATAGCTAACAGCACCTGGTATATTTACAATTCTTGATTATAAGTTTCAAATTTTCATATACATTCTCTTTCATTCAAATTATATCTTATTGCTCAATCACATTCTTTCCCATTTTCTTTTTCTCGTGTGTTCTTTTCTCTCATATATATATATATTTATTAAGAAGGGGATAATTAAATAAGCAAATTATATTTCTATCATAATTATTGTCTTTATTAACTGATTTTAGTAGTTTTCTTTATTAATACAAAATAGTTATTTAAAGTTTATTATAAGGAGTATAGTAAAAAATTGAAGAGGGGTACAAGCTAAGATACAGAATTGAGATATTATAGATTGTTGGGGTAGAGTTATATAAATGATGACATAGAATTAAATGAAGGAAGAAGGAAATTGGAGGGATAACAAATAAGTAGGTGTCGTTTTGAAGAGGGAGGGGTTGGAGTTAGGTGGATGTGTGGATATCTCATTTAATTAGCCTACTTTTTTAGTTCCCTCCTTCCCCACTCCAAACTATTCTACTTAATTAATTTCCCCACTCCCTCCAATTTTAGATCTCATGCACTAGTTTTACCATAAAGCTATAACTAAAGTAGCCAAATAAAAGATTATTATTATCACTACACAACTAACTATTTCTTCCCCAACCCCTCATCACCTACTTCCCTAGTTCGTTATATATCATTATTATGTTCTTTCTATAAATACAATCCACCTAATTCTCATATATAAAACAAGTTAGGCTGTTAACTCATTGAAAATGTTTCTAATTGATAACTTTTTTAATTATACTCTTATTTATGATCATTGGTAGTATTTAAATAATATTTTATATATTGTATTTTTTTGCGCTGAATTTATATTGTAGTTCACTTCTTCCTTTTTCTTTATATTTATTATTAACAAAGGAAAATTTGTAACATTATCATTAATTATTATTAAGTTGAATTATGAAAGAAAATTATTTTAATTAGTTGAGTAAAGACATTATTAACTACTGAAAATACCATTTCTAGGATTTTTAAATTCAATTTTGTCATTTATTTGGGATTTTCCCTTTTCAATATGATAGTCCCTTTTGGTGTGTGTGTGTCTTTATATATATATATATATATATATATATATATATATATATATATATATATATATATATATATATAGGGCGAAAGCCCAAAAATGATACATAACTATTCGCCAAAGAATAAAAATAGTACATAACTATTTCAATGTACAAAAATAATACTCAACTTTTACCACGAGATCAAAAATGATATTTTCTCTAAAATGACAATAATATTAGACATGAAATTTCCAAAATGCCCTTATAATTAAATAAACTTTTATCGGGCGACAATTAATTTATAAGGGCATTTTGGACTTTTCATGTCAAATATTATTGTCATATTAGTGAAAATATCATTTTTGATCACATAGTAAAAGTTGTGTATTATTTTTGTACTTTGGAATAGTTATGTGCTATTTTTGTTCCTTGACCAATAGTTATATATCATTTTTGGGCCTTCGCCCAAATATATATATATATATATATATATATATATATATATATATATATATATATATATATATATTACTCCAGCCTTGAATGTATGCTTATAGTAAATTAAAGTTCTTTCATGTATTATAATGATTATAGTATATTATTATAAGTTAATGAGGCGCATCTCCATCTCAAGGCATAATGTTTTTTTTTTAATCAAAGGTCTTGTAGTTTGGTAGCATAATCTGAAAATGGGTCTATGAGTTTGATCCAACCATTTGTAATCTTAAGCTATTAGAGCCTACATTTTATTTAAATAAGATTTGCTTTTTACCAAATATTTGAGCTTTTTGTTTGAATTCAAATACGAAATCTGAAAACGAACCATGTGGGACTGACAACGCCATCTCTTTCCATGCTTGATCGGAATAGATTGTGTGATGGAGACATATAACTATAATAAATGATACCCGATCATGCAGATTAAATAATACTCCCTATCCCCAATATAAGAGTAGCTGCAAAAAAAATCTTATTAAGAAAACATAATATGTTAGCCGAGTGTTTGGAGTTAATGATTCTTTTCCAATATTGTCCATATTTATTGTGATACTTTAAGAGAGAGAGAGATTGAAATACATTAATAAATATGAAAGAGAGTAAGGGGTAAAGTTGAAAAAAACACATTAAATGAGGAGAGAATGTGAAATTTGATCTTATATTAGGGACTAAAACCATTCAAATTTTGGATTCATATATTAGGGACTGGAGGGAGTACTATATTATATATCAAGAATTATTTACGAAATTAGTTAGATTTTCAAATAATACTAATTAAAAAGTTGAAAATGGATATTTTTTAACAAAATGACTCAATTAAAATTTTTTACCTCACAACTGTCACATTATTATGTCCAATATTTTTCATGAGTTTTATGACAATTTTCTTCAAACGTTAAGTTTTTCTTATGTCATGTTGACTCTATATAGACTTATTAGCTAGCTAGCTAATAAGTTTTCAAAATAAAAGATGAGAATGCTCCTAAGCCCACCCTATTAGAGAGAGGGAGGTTGCGTAAATGTGTTCCTCTCTTTCGTAAATAATATAAAGTATATTCATCTAATTTAATTATATTAAGATTATTAGGTAGGTTATTTTGAATTATATGATATTACCAATACAATCTAATTATTCATCCGCTTTCATTCACATTTACTTCTCTTCCTTATTTATTATTGGAGTGCATCATTAGAGATATACTACTCCCTTTCTGTCCCTAATATAAGAGCTCAAAATTTGAATGATTTTGGTCCCTAATATAAGAGCTCATCTAATATTCTCTCCTCATTTAATGTGTTTTTTCCTACATTGCCCCTAACCGTCTTTCATATTTATTAATGCTTATGTATTTTTCTCTCTTAAAAGTATCATAATAAATATGAGCAATATTGGAAAAGAAGTATTAACTTCAGACACCCAACTAGCATTCACATGTTTTCTTAAGAAGCGTTTTTTTGGCGGCTAACTCTTATATTAGGGAACTGAGGGAGTATAATTTAAGAAAACCATTTGAGAAAAAGTAATAAAAGGATTTATATTTATGAGCAAACCATATCAACTCCCTTAAGTTTTATAATTGAAGAACCGAGGCTCGAGGAAGTAATTTAGTAGCATTTCTTATTAAAATTAAAAGTAGAAATAATTGTGAAAACAAACACGAATTGTTGACACGTGTTATTTTCAATCACAATATTTTCCATCCATTTTTTGATAAAAATTAAAAGACAGCTATGCTACTAGAAAAAACTAAAAGAAGTTACGTAATGCCTTCTGCCGCGAGCTTTGCAACTATGCGGACTCTCCTGCCATGATTTGAAGTCCAAGTCTGCAACCAAAGGGCTTGGCTTGCAAAATAATCAGCATTGGTATTCTCCTCCCTACTGTCCATAGAATATGAATCCTCCAATTCCTTCATTCTCTTCAATACTAGTGATCTCCCTCGAATCAGAACATAAACAGCAGAATTTGACTCCAAGATCCCATGCTCTCCGGCCAATCTCCATCCTTTTATGAGGCCATGTCAACTACTTTTAAAACTATTTATAATTAGTACTCCCTCCTTTCCAAAATAATTTAAGTTTTAAATAAACTACGATGTTCTATTTGAAAAAAAAATAGTTTAAGTAGTTAAAGCGTTAATTATGTGATGAATCTAATTTATTTTTCAACTTTACCCTTATTATTAAAGATGAGACAAAACGTAAGATAATACTACCTCCGGTCCTAAATATAGGACCTAATTGACTTTTTTTTTGGAGAGATTAAGGTTGCGAAATAGGTTATTAAATGATAACATATTTGATATATTTTGAGATTATTCATTAGTTTATAGGTAAAATAAACTAGTTTAAGGGAAAAAATTAGGTAAATCAATTTATAATTAACTTATTTTGTTTTTTTAAGGATTTTCTAGAAAAAGTCAATTAGGTCTTATATTTAGGACCGGAGGGAGTAAGAGATAATAAAGTTAAAAGAGAGTGTATGTGGATAAAATAAAGGGTGGATAAAATTGGAAAAATTAATCAATGCTTATAAAACCATTAAATTAATTAAGCTTATGTTTTGAACAACCTCATTGACAAATATAAAATTTATATTATTTTGGGAAGGGGGAGTATAATAGTATTGTGATTTTCTCTATGTGAATTTATAATTAATACTATTTTAAAAATTAACGCACATAACTACATAGAATTAGAGAACTTATTCTTGCAAATATATGACAAAAATGACCAAATCGTCATTGTTCTTATATATGATTCTAAAACCGGGGTCTATGTTTGTAATGTATGCACTATATATATGTGCGTGTGCGTGTGTGTGTGTATAGAAATGACTTTAATAAGATAAAATTTAAATGAACTACACTGAGGTGACTTTAATTGGAAAAAGAACTAAAAGATTTTGAAACTACAGCGCAGTATTTTAAAGGACCAAAGTGAACTTATGTTTTTCATCATAGAGATGACTAAAATGTCATTTGATCAATTTTCTACAAGTCGTATAAGTTCTCTAACAATTAAAGTTTACAGGTGTTTAATTTGTAATTAAATTCAACTAGGCAAATATGACGAAAGGCATTTGCTAATTCACTATTGAAACATGATTTCAATGTATTATTGACTTTAATTTAATTTATTGATACTGCAGTTTCATTTCTCATCAAAATTAAATGAAATTCTCCTCTTTCTACACACACACACATATTCCTTATTTCTCATTCCTTTGTTTCTATTTTTTCATACCCCAAAGGCGAAGGTGATGAAGAATAACGTACGAATAATACAGACTGGAAACTCTTCAGACTATGCAGACAAGTATGTCACAGTCTTTAACTCAGGCAACAACCAGCATATCATCATAAATTTTTATGACACATTATTTATATTTGATATTATTGCTCCACCACGTACAATCACAAACCATAATCTACGGACCACCGGCCACCACCGTAAAAACTTTATTTATTAATTTTCATTTACAATGAGAAGGGGGGAATATGCGTTTTCTATGTTAGAAATAAAAATAATAATTGAGTTTATGCAAGTCAATGGAGGAAATTCCGATAAAAAAAGTCAATGAAGGAAATAAAAATAGTGTTCTCCACTTGCCTATTTTTTCCATTAATGCTACAAAGTCGCTGAATATAGCAGCTCATCTTTAATTTCAAGCATATTATTAGGGAAGTACATGAACTCACATAAAGCAATCAATTAATACATATACACAGCCGCACTACACTCACCTTTCTATCCGGCGATTAGGCCACAAATTTAATTCCATGTTTAGCCTGATATGAAAGACAAGGACATGGGGGTTTATATATAGTGAATTAATTGGAATATATAATTATTTTGATTATATATACGCATCATGGACAGAGAGAAATCACTTAGAAATCTTAGCTAAAGAATATACTAATTACTAATTGGTCCTATTCTATATGCAAAAATATCACATCACGATATATGTATATACTATGGCAAAAAAAAAGATATATGTATATACTATGAATTGACACCTAAATTGAACTAATTTCTCATTGACGAGTTTTTACCCGTAGATTTGATTATGAACTCTTCATCTATTGCTTTCTTCTTCTGATTGCAAATTCCAATTGTATAAGGGGGAAAATAAAGTAGAATGGCGGTGATTATAAGTGCTGCATTTTTGTCATGCTTCTGTATATAATCATTTTTGGGAAAAAAATTAAAAAATTATAGACCAACTATTAACAAAAATAACATGGTCTATTTCCTTACACAATATTCAGAGAGAAAGAGGACTAATTTGGGGAGTGATCTATGGTAATGGTGTAAATTTATTATTTAACTTAAATTTAATTGTTTTTTAGATAAATATGACAATTTATTGAGCAGATGGAGTAATCTAAAAGGAGATTGATTACCGAGATAGCAATAAAACAAAAGAAGTTATGAAGCACGCACTAATATGCATTAGGTAAGAAATTAAATTGTGCGCAACATAATAAAACTCATACATACTTTGACTGTATCATTAATCAAACTAACAACTAATGAGGTAGCTACAGGGTGCAGTAAAATATCCAGAAAATAGAGACCCGTCAATCTCAATCTTGACAATTTCATTATCTTCAAACTTACATTTCTTGCCAGGAGGTGTAGGAGCATCAAGCCTTGGTGGTCCTCTACCTTTCTTCCTGTCCTTAGGCCTTGCCTGATAATCGTTCAACAGTAATATAAGAATAGAGCCAATGATACTTTTAAAAAATAAAACGATAGCATTATACAAATGGCCAATGGGATCCTCTACATCAATAAATTCAATAAGAATGATAAGAGCAAAATATGTGACCAGGACATATTCCAATGTTACACCTGCCATCTCTTTCAAATACTCTAACATCTATTTAACAAATTTCACAAGAAAGAGGTTATATCAAAACCAATGCTTATATATCTGTAGAGACATGATTTGACACAAGGGTTAAAGGTCATATTTGCCCTTAAAGTATATATAGAAGACCATATCTGCCCTTAAAGTATTTTTTGGCCCAAATTTGCTCTGAAAGCGTGCATGAAAGATCATATATGCCCTTGAAATATACATGTTGGGTCATATATGCCCCAGAAGTGTGCAAGAAGTGTCATATTTGCCTCTAAAGTATACATGATGATCATATTTGACCGTTAATATTTTAACTGTAAAGGGAGAATATGATCCTCCTGCATACTTCAAGGGCTAAGCAAAAAAATACTTTAAGGGCATATATAATCCTCAAGCATCTATACATTTAATTAAGGGCATTGCACAACATAAATGCGAAATTTGTTGTTTATCAAGTTACGATTTTCTAGGTTCCGGGATCTCTTGATCCTTATGTATTTGACTTGTACTATTCTAAAGTAGTCCAGTATGCTCCGGATGAATTTATTGGACCAAACAATTCAACTTTTATATTACAAACAATGGAAACAGTAAACAGTGGAGGATAATGGCTGAGCAATCTTCTCTAGGAGGCTGATAAGACCCAATATTAAAATAAATACCTCACTTCTATCTACGTATTTCTTTGGAAAAACAAGCCTAGGAGTAGGATATGTATTTAAATATTAAGTTTTTAACATTTAATCGGATTATATATATAAGAAAAATACACTTGATTCCCCCCATGATTTGTTTTTTTACAAATGATCATTTATAATTAATACTTATAATAAAAATAAATAATGTCTAACAAAGTGCAAACAATTATTATTCTCTTCCAGAAAAAAAACTAGTTCGATTTATTTTAGAAAAAAATTAATCATACTAATTATAATAGCAAGGTAAGATTTATTACAATTATTTCATTGTAAATAGACACTACAAATATCTCTCACACACACATAGTATGTAGCATCACTGTTACAACCAAGAAAGGAAGAAAATTATAGCGTGAGACCATTATCCCACGGATCCACCTATCATGTACAAAGCATATTTAATTTGAAATACACCTGCAAATTTCAAAACCACGGCAAATAGTGAACTAAAAAATATTACAAGGTAGTATGTTTTGTTCAATAATGATTTGGAGCTGGAGAGGTGTACAATTTCTTGATTGCTTGAAGTTTGTTAACAACCATAGTAATAGGCTGCAACCTCTCCAATGGACTATTTGCTGAGCAAGACAATCCCACTTGCTTCAATGCACCCAAGCATTCCTCCACTATTACTCTCCTTTTTCTGTTTTCCCTCCTTATAGCCTCATCCTCATCTTCTTCAGATTGCAGAAAAGGATCAGCTATCTCCATGGCATGATTTGGCAAAGCCATTTCAACATATTGGTGAATTCTCATTCCACTTTTGAATTCCTCATTTGTTGGTCTTTTACCTGTGATATTTTCCAATACTAGTATCCCGTAGCTATAGATATCTCCCAATGTTGAAGGTTGTCCCCCCATACATACTCTATAAACATTTTGGTCCACTTTTTAAAATGCATATATAATGACACAACTTTTGAATTATCATGTTGAATTCAATGAAGCTTGTATTTAGAGTTTAGAACTTTCATGATATCTGTGTGTGAGCAATAAAATTCAACCAGACTGAACCCATTTGTTGATATTAGAGGTGTAGAGCATCTGTCCATCCCAGACTAAAAATGTCCAACCTTATTCATACCCTTCTGATTAAAACTAGTGTGATTGATTATAAACCTTATTCTTAGATACTAAAAGTAAGCTAAGTAGTATAAAAATGAAATACTCTTCTTTATATATGCAATTAACAGATAATATTTTAAGAAAAAACAAATCATACTGTTTATGATAGTAAGGTACTCCCTCCGTTCCTAAATATAAGACTTATTTCACTTTTTATTGGAGAGATTAAGGTTGTGAAATAGGTTATTAAATTATGAAAATATTTTTAGAATATCTATTAGTTTATAGGTAAATAAACTAGTCTAAGAGAAAAAGTTAGGTAAATCAATTTATAATTACCTTATTTTGTTTTTTTAGGATTTTTCAAAAAAGTCGTCTTATATTTAGGACTGGAGGGAGTAAGATTATTACAAATTTACCATTGTTAATAGATACAATAAAAATATCTCTCTCACGCACACAGAGTATGTAAAACTGTTACAACAGGAAAGGAAGAAACTTATAGACCATCACCCCACACACTTATCATGTACAAGGCATATTTAATTCAAAAGCCATACAAATTTTAAACCTTCAAATTTAAAAACTATAGCAAATAGTGAACACAAAAATATCAGTAATTTTTGATAAATAGTTTTTTGGAGTTGGAGATGTACAAGTTTTTGATTGCTTGAAGTGTGTTAACAATCTTAGTCATAGGCTGCAACCTCTCTGATGGACCATTTGCAGAGCAAGACACTCCCACTTGCATCAAAGAACCCAAGCATTCCTCCATTATTACTCTCCTTCTACTTTCCTTCCTTATAGCCTCATCTTCATCATCATCTTCCTCATATTCTTCATATTGTAGAAAAGGATCAGCTATCTCCATGGCATGATTTGGCAATGCCATTTCCACATATTGATGAATTCCCATCCCACTTTCAAATTCCTCATTTGTTGGCCTTTTACCTGTGAAGATTTCCAATAAAAGTATCCCATAGCTGTAGATATCTCCCAATTTTGAAGGTTTCTCACCCATACCATACTCTGTACAAATATGTGAATACTATTTGTGAGTTGATATATGCAAGGATAAGTTAGAGAGAAAAATAATATGAATATAATTCTCATATTATGATGATATACAAGAGCCTATTTATAGGCTAGGAGAGAAAACAAAATGATGGATACTAATTAATGCTAATAACATCTAATAATAATAGTAAGATATTTAAAAGATATTCCCACAAATCATCACGTTGAATTCAATGAAACTTGTATATAAAGTTTAAAACGTTCATGTTATATGTATGTGAGCAATAAAAATCATACCTGGTGGGATGTACCCAATAGAACCCTTTAGGCCATCTGATATCATTGTGTATTGTTTGGATGTGGATGACTGACTTGATTCCTCGGATAGAAGAGTTGCTAGTCCAAAATCACCCACATGGGCAACCAGATCATCATCAAGCAGCACATTGCTTGGTTTTACATCACAATGCACAATAGAGGTTTCACAGAAGTTGTGCAGATATTCAAGTGCACATGCAACATCAATTGCTATGTTCAGTCTTTGGATGAATGTCAATCTCTTGCTCTCTTGGTGCATATTATCTTTTGTATGTATCCAATCATCTAGATTTCCATTAGACATGAATTCAAACACCAATGCCTTGAAGTCATTACCTTGGTGATCAATGCTTGATATAGCAGTTATGATCTTAAGAAGGTTCCGGTGTTTGATTCCTCTCAAAGCTTTGCATTCATCAATGAAACTCCTTGAAGCACCTCTTTGTTGAAGATCTAATACTTTCACAGCGACTAATGTAGCGCCACCTGCAAGTGTTCCTTTGTATACTGAACCATAACTTCCTGAACCGATCAAGTTTTCTTGGGAGAACCCACCAGTGCATCTAGCTAACTGAGAGTAAGAAATCTCTGAGTTTGTTAAATTCCTTAAAGTGATTGCATCACTTGCTTCTGATCTTTTTCTTGCTCTCTTCCCCACAAATAAGAATGCAAGAAAGCATGACAGAAGGATGACAATTATAAGAGCACTTGCAAGAGGGATTGCCAACTTGAGGACAAGAGATTTTCTAGATGAAGAAGCATTTCTGGTTGTACAAGCAGACAAGTTAAATTCTGGGATACCACCACAGAGCTTTTTATTTCCATAAATGGAAGTGAAAGTTACATTTTTGAAGATCCCAGCTATTGGTATTTCACCCTCAAAGTTATTGTAAGAAAGATTGAGACGCCTGAGAGCTAACTCAACGAGAAATTTAGGAATCTTCCCGGACAAGTTATTATGTGAAAGATCTATAACTTCCAAACCTCTCAGGGCCTCCAAACTTTGGGGAATCTCTCCTTCAAAAGAATTACCCTGCAAGTACAACTGCTCCAAGCTGGCACATTTTCCAAGGGAAGATGGAATAGCACCAGAAAAGTTGTTCTCTGAGAGTACTAGCAGTGTTAAACTCTGTAAGTTTCCCACATCTTCTGGTATAGGTCCTGTAAGAGCATTATTAGAGACATCCAAGTACACTGAAAGGGAAGAAATGCCAATCACCTGTTTTGGTATGGTGCCACTGAGCTTGTTATTATAAAGACTTAGCACCTGAAGCTTCTGACAATTTCCAAGGCTTGAAGGTATACTTCCCTCAAAGTTGTTATACTCCATGTAGAGCCTTGTTAATGAAGTTAAGTTTCCTAGAGATCAAGGGATTGTTCCTGAAATCCGTTGATATTCAAATTCAATTGGCTCATTTTTTGGAGTTTGCCTATTCCATCAGGGACACTACCAGTTAGAAGGTTACCTTCCAATCCTAGACTTTCCAAACTAGCAAGATTTCCAATTTCAGAAGGGATGCTTCCATATAATTTATTTGCACCTAGTGTTAATCTTCTTAATCTGCTTGATAAGTTAGTTATTAATTTGGGAAATTCTCCTTCAAACATGTTTCCCCTAAGACCTAATTTTTCAAGTTCAGTGCAATTAACCAAAGAAGTGATTTCAAAACTTAGACCTTCATAAACTTTTCCACTGGATATAAGCCTATTGTCATCAAAGTTGAGCCAAAATAAACTTTTCAAAACTCCTATGTTCTTAGGCAGTGTTCCAGTGAGAGAATTTTCAGCAAAATCAAGAAGTTGCAGCCTTGAAGCATTTACCAATGATACCGGTATAGTTCCAGTGAAATTGTTGACCGCCCCACCAAATGTCTCAAGGTTAGGAAGACTTAATCCAACATCTGGTGGTATGCTTCCTTGCAGGTTGTTTTGACCAACAGCAAAGTAGTACATAGAGGAAATGTTGTAAATTGAAAGAGGAACTGTACCAGATAAATGATTACCATTTAGTCCAAGAAATGTCAAGCCTGATAAATGGCCCATCTCCTTTGGTATGCTTCCATGCAAGTTGTTCACTGGAAACAATATCCTATATAAAGAAGATAAATTCCCTATCCATGATGGGATGCTTCCAGTTAAATTGTTACCACCTGCAGATAGAACCCTCAGTTCCTTACAGTGACTTAGATTACCTGGTATAGCTCCAGTGAAGTAATTAAGGGAGATGATTAGAGTTTGAAGGTAAAGCAGACGTCCTACTTCATTAGGAAATTCTCCATGGAAGCTGTTGAAGCTTAGATTAAGTACTCTGAGGAATGTGAGATTTCCTATTGATGGTGAGACAGTGCCTGCCAAACTCTTTTGTCCAAGGCTCAGTTGCACCACACGTCCAGTGGAAATGTTGCAGGTGATTCCTTCCCATTTGCAGTGATGGATGGAGTTGTTCCAGGAACTCAATTTTTTGAATGGACCTTCAGTTATATGACTCTTGAAGTCAAGAAGAGCTTGAAAATCAGTTTCATTTCCATGTTGGATCACAGCTGCAAAGCTTAATGTTGATCTCATGCACAGAAGAAGTAAGCCACTAAGGATTTGTAATGCCAGGACTCTGGAATCTGCACAACTTTGGCTCATCTCTTTTTAGCAAGAAATCTTTAGAACTTCAGAGATAAGGGAATGAGCAAAAGTTTGATATTTTTATAGATATGCAATACAGAAGCAATATATGTTTTTCTTTGTTTTTTTAAACCCAAACAAAACGTAAAGAAGGATAGATAGAATTAGTCCCACTCTTCATTAAAGATGAAAACAACTGATTAGTCTTATGATCTTTCTTTTTCTTTGATGGTGTAGCTAAATCAATCCATAGAAATTGACTTCAGACATTGACAAATTCAATATATATAGTTGGGGGATTAAGCAATTGATTATGCTGATGTAACCTCCTCAAGACGGGGAAAATCTGTGAAGGTAAGGTTAAATTTATTTTGGTTCTTACGAAATTACCTTATTATACATATCCGTACAAAATTACTTGCATTGTCATGCATGAACCAGTCATTAACTTGCACGTTCTGATCAATATGATTTTGTCCAGTTAAGAAATAGAGAGAATTCATGTGTTATTTTTGTTTACTCCTCCATTTTGAGAGAATTGTTACTTCATAAAATCAGATTTTTCTAACCAGAGTAAGTCAAGGGTACACGTGAAAAAATTGGGATGTTATTTTAAATTTCTGAAAAACTTGGTGATGATAAAGTAGAGATATAGAAATAGCATGGGAAGTCGAGCATGGTCTTTTAATCCCACATGTCATTAAGTATTATGCCAAGTCAGCTGTCATTGGCCAAATCAGCAAGGTTATCATTGTTTTATTACAATGTGGACCAAGTCAACTTTATGTACATCCATCACAATCAATATAGTGTATCATTTAGTAGCAATACACTTCCGGAGGAAACAAGAAAGGAAAGAAATGTTCATAGACCCATCTAATGAATTTAATAAGAGTCAACAAGGTTATTGTTGGGGGAAAATGCAACCTACTGCTATGGTACCAAAAAAAAAATTATTAGGAGATGTACAATTTCTTGATCGCTTGAAGTTTGTTAACAACCACAGTCATAGACTGCAGCCTCTCCAATTGCACATTGGCAGAACATGATACCCCCAAATGCATCAATGAACTCAAACATTCCTCTATTATTACTCTCCTTCTACTTCCTTTCCTTATTGCTCTCTCCTCTGAGTATACCTCTTCATCTTCATTGTCTTCTTCACATAGTAAGGAAGGATCAGCTATCTCCAAAGCATGATTGGGTAAAGCCCTTGCCACATAATGGTGTATTTCCATTCCACCTTCAAATTCATCATTTGTGGGTCTTTTTCCTGTGAAAATCTCCAGTAATAGTATACCATAGCTATAGATATCTCCTAATGTTGAAGGTTGTCCACCCATACCATACTCTGTAAGCATTTCAATTTTCAAAGTCCATTCTTGTTTGACACAGCACATTGATTTTAATGAAAACAGTATATGATCAAGGGAAAAGGTGTAAAATTAGCCACCATAAATTTAAAAGGGAGCACTTGAGTAAATTTAAGGGGGCAAAACCGTACACTGTAAACTAAAATGGGGCAAATGCAACCTTCTCAAACATTAATTATTCATAACTGGTTGAATAAAAATAGCACATTAATTCTCTTAATTGCTTACGGTGGCTATTTATGCACCTTTATTATGATAATTTATAACTTTGAGATTATCCATAAGAACAGTTAAAACATACCTGGTGGAATATACCCAATTGAACCCTTTAGGGAACCTGACATTGAGTGTTCTTTGGAAGTGGTAGAGTTGCTTGATCCTTCATATAGAAGGGTTGCTAATCCGAAATCACCCACATGGGCTACAAAATCATCATCAAGCAGCACATTGCTTGATTTTACATCACAATGCACAATAGGTGTCTGGCAGAAGTAGTGCAGATATTCAAGTGCACATGCAACATCAATTGCTATGTTCAGTCTTTGGATGAATGTCAATCTCTTGCTCTCTTGGTACACATTATCTTTTGTATGTATCCAATCATCTAGATTTCCATTAGACATGAATTCAAAAACCAAAGCCTTGAAGTCATTACCTTGGTGATCAATGCTTGATACAGCACTTAGGATCTTGAGAAGGTTTCGATGCCTAATACTTCTCAAGGCTGTGCATTCATCAATGAAACTCCTTGAAGCTCCACTTTGTTGAAGATTTAATACTTTTACAGCTACAAATGCTCCATTTCTTGTAAGAGTTCCTTTGTATACAGAACCAAAACTTCCCGAACCGATCAAATTATCTTGGGAGAAACCACCAGTGCATCTAGCTAGCTCTAAGTAAGACATTTCTGAATTCAAATCCCGTGTGGTGACTACACCAGATTCTGATCTCCTTCTTGTTCTTGTTAACATGAAAAGGCATGCCATAAAGCTTAACAAAACGATTAAAAATGCTAGAGTGCTAGCAAGAGGGATAAACACCTTGGGAGATAGAGATTTTCCAGATGAAGAAGCCTTTCTATTTGTGCAAGCAGATAGCTCAAATTCTGGGATCCCACCACAGAGCTTGTTGTTTCCATATACTGAAGTGGAAGTTGCATTTTTAAAGATCCCTGCCTTTGGTACTTCACCATCAAGGTCATTGTAAGATAGATTGAGATACTTGAGGACTTTAAATTCGCCTAGAAATGTAGGAATCTTCCCAGACAAGTTGTTACGTGAAAGATCTATATCTTTCAAGCCTCTCAATCTTTCCAAACTCTGAGGAATCTCTCCTTCAAACAAATTTCCCTGCAAGTTCAGCTGTTCCAAGCTGACACATTTGCCAATAGAAGAAGGAATAGCCCCAGAAAATTTGTTGTTTGAGAGTACCAACTGTGCAAGATTATTCAAATTTCCCACTTCATCTGGTAAAGGCCCTGTCAAAATATTATTAGAGACATCCAAGTACATCGAAAGAGAAGAAATCCCAAGCACTTGTTTTGGTATTGAGCCATTGAGATTGTTGTTATACAAACTTAGTACTAGAAGCTTATGACAATTTCCAAGGCTTAGAGGTATGCCTCCCTCAAAGTTGTTATCCTCCATGAAGAGCCTAGTTAGAGAAGTTAAGTTTCCAAGAGACGATGGGATTGTTCCTGAAAATCTGTTGCCATTCAAGTATAAACCATCTAAAAATTGGAGTTTGCCTATTCCATCCGGAACACTACCAGAAAGAAGGTTTCCTTCCAATCCTAGAAGGCCTAAATTAGTTAGTTTGCCAATTGCATTAGGGATGCTTCCATATAATGCATTGGAACCTAGAGTGATTGTTTCTAATCTGCTTGATAAGTTAGCAATTGAGCTTGGTAATTCTCCTCCAAACATATTTCGAGCAAGGCGTAAAACTCTTAGTTCGGTGCAATTAACCAGGGAAGAAAGAAAACTTATGCCATAATCACCATCTTTCCCAAATGTTCCAAGTCTGTTGTCTTCAAGGCTGAACCAATATAAATGATTCAAGATTCCTATATTCATAGGCAGTGTTCCAGTGAGAGAATTGATAGAAAAGTCAAGAAGTTGTAGCCTTGAAGCATTTAGCAATGATGCAGGAACAGTTCCAGTGAAATTTTTTGCTCCCCCAGCAAATATTTCAATGTTAGGAAGAGTTGAACCAATATCAGGTGGGATATTGCCTTGAAGATTGTTCTGAGAAACACTGAAGTAGAATATAGAGGAAATATTGTAAATTGAAGAGGGAATTGTGCCTGATAGGTAATTCTCAAATAGAATAAGAACTGTTAAGCCTGACAAATGGCCCATCTCATTTGGTATTCTTCCATGAAATTTGTTCCCTCCAAGAATCAGCCGGGATAAAGAAGAATAATTCCCTATCCATGTTGGTATTTTTCCTGTAAAATTGTTTTTACCTGCAAATAAAATCCTCAGTTCTTTACAGTGAGTTAGATTACTTGGAATACTTCCTCCAAACTCATTGCCACTGATGCTTATATTTTGAAGGTATATTAGACGTCCTACTTCATGAAGGAATTCACCATGGAAGCTGTTGAAGCTGAGGTTGAGTTCTCTTAGAAATGTGAGGTTTCCTATGTAAGGTGTAACAGTGCCAGCCAATCTTTGTTGTCCAAGGCTGAGTTGCACTACCCTTCCAGTCGAAAAGTTACAGGTGATTCCTACCCACTTGCAGTGATGGATTGAATTGTTCCACAAACTCATTGTTTTAAATGGATCTTGAACTATCCTTCTCTTGAACTCAAGCAAAGCTTGAAAATCAGTTTCATTTCCTTTTAGGATTGCTGTTGCAGAGATACACATTGAACTCATGAACAAAAGGAGTCCATAAAGGAATTGTAATGTTAGAATCTGGTAGTGGATCATATCTTTATAAGAACAGATCTGAATCCAATTGTGGCAATGGTATATGTAGGATTGGCATGCAAAGGGATAAAATTACATTGGGATAAACGTGGAACTACAAAAGTAAAGAATTCAATGGTCTAGATATAGACGTGTAATAAGGTGGCAATGTCTCTGTCATTTAACATAATAAGGTAGTGAAGTCCACAGTTCTTTTAAGATGATAACAACAGATCCGTGGTGGTCATGGCTTCATAATATGACGGTAGCTTTTCAATTCTCCAGAGCAATAATTTCTAATAATGACAGATTTAATGGACAGTTGGGAGAGCAAAGAATTGAACGTGATTATGTATCCTCTATCCTGAAAATTGAGGACAAGTTTTTCAAGATTTGTTCAAATGTCATTGTCCCATAACAGTCTTATTCGGAGACTTGATCATTAGAATTAAGCACACAAGTTACAATAACAAAAAATGCAGATACTTTATCAGTGTGTTGTTAACAAGTAAATAACTTTTTAAGAGGTTATATTGAATGTGTGAAACAAGATAGGAGCATTTGGACTTGTACTAGTTTGGACCAAATCGGGTGTTAAAGTCGAGTGGGGCCACAAAGGTGACAAGCCTTGCAAGAGCAATGTAGCCATCTATCTGGGCTTGAACAAAGACAACTACTATAACTGGCAGTCTCCTAATCAGCTAATGTATGAGCCAGACTGAAATTGATATTGGTATTGAAAGTGGAATTTATTTCTAATTTTTTGTCATATTTTCCCAAATTACACATATTGATGCTCCATCAATGCTAATCAAATATGAGTGATTTAAAAAAAAAACATAATATTATTCAACTTAATTAATGTCATGAATCTATTCAAATCAAGTAAATAGGTCATACATATAAGATAAGAAGAAATATCATTTTAACGCAAAGACTGAACTGTGCATTAAGGAGCACTGCCATGTCGAGATTCTAGTCTCAACATTTATTTAAACTTATTTGAACTTGCAGTTCAACATAAATATGGAAGTGACCTTGCATTCTCTTAAAGCCATTGACAATGTTCTGAAACTGTGAAAGCAGGGGCATAAAAATGGTTATTTACTTTCATGCTTAATATCACAGAATATTTGCACCCAAAGCAGAAGCAATTTTGTCTTCGTGTGCAATTCCCCTCTTGCAGATGTTAATCAAATAATCTTGACAGCAAGATTAATTACAGAGATGGCAGGGAAACAAAAGAACTTATGAAGAACCAATATGCATTAAGATAGTATATTGTGTACAACATAATGGAACTCATACATACTTTGACTGTATCATCAATCAAACTAGGAAACGATGGGATGTAGAATTACAGGGTGCAGTAAAATCATCCATTAAAGAGAGACTCATCAATCTCAATCTTGACTATTTCATTATCTTCAAACTTATCTTTCTTGGCAGGAGCTGGAGGTGCAAATAGCCTTGGTGGTCCTCTACCTTTCTTCTTGTCCTTAGGCCTTGCCTGACAATTGTAAAACAGTAATATAAGAACAGGGCCAATGTTACCTTTTGCAGATTACAACGATAACATTATATCAAATGACCAATTAGATCCTCCATATCTATAAAATCAGAGAGGATAATAACAACAACAAAATGTGACCAGAACATATTCCACTAGTATACTGACATCTCTCTCCATATATCTCAATCTCTTTCAAATGCGCCACATTTATTTAACAAATACAAGATCAAGATTGAGATTAAATAAAAAAAATACATTCAGTCCTAAATATAAGATTACTTTGATTTTTTAAGTTAAGGAACCAAATTAGACAACTAAATCATAACATATATTACATGTAATTAGATTATAAAGAGAATAATTAGTTTTAAGGGGAAAATGCAACTAAAGACAATATAAAATGATGAATTTTGCATCCTTAATTTCTCCAAAAAAAAATCAAAGTAATATTTTAATTAGTACTAGATTCAGAAGTCTCTTGAGCAGTATAAATATAAAATATGAATTGCGCCATTCTAAAGTAATCCAGTAACTTTCGGGTAATTAGAATAGACTATGTAATTTTTATCAAAAAAAAAAAAAGAATAGACTATGTAATTCAAAGTTAATTTAACAAACAATGAAAACACCAAACAGTGCTCGCTTTCCAAGCAACATTTGAAGAAACATCAAGAACTATTAAGCAATCATAAACTAAATGCATCTTTATATGAAATCTAATATGAGTCACTATCCGAACATTTCAGATTTTTCATTGAATGAGAATGAACTACCGTAAATATCTGAAGGGCGCTGGTAACAAAGCAAAACAAGAACTTTAAAGCATATCACTGATTCAACAAGGGAACCATATTATCATCACACACGCATAAGGCTCAGAATACTAATTATGACAAATGAAATTATACTTCTCCCAATGCTATCGTGACTCTTTTTTTATTACAACTATCATGACTTTTTTATTTGTGAAGTCCAAAAGAAAGCTAAATAAGTTACAAACAAATTGATTTGCTGCATACTACAGTCTACACTAATTTATTTGGGTAATAATTGAAATACTACCTCCGGTCCTAAATATAAAACCTAATTGACTTTTTTTGGAGAGGTTAAGGTTGCGTAATAGGCTATTAAATCATATATTTGATATATTTTTAGATTATACATTAGTTTATAGGTAAAATAAACTATTTTAAGGGGGAAAATTAGGTAAATCAATTTATAATTAACTTATTTTGCTTTTTTTTTAGAATTTTCTAAAAAAGTCAACTAGGTCTTATATTTAGGACCGAAGGGAGTATAATGCAATACTCCCTTCAATGCTAAATATAAACCTTTGACATTCTTTTTTTTGATACATAAACCTTTGACATTCTGTGAAAGCTAAGGAAACAAATTTGACCACTAAATTATAACATTTATTATATTTAATTAGAATATAAATTAGTTTATCACTATAGACAATTTAAAGTTGACTAATTTTGCATCCTTAGTTTCCCCTAAAGAATAAAAAATTTCTTATAATTTGGACAGGGGGGTTAATACACATATTACAAGGCTTATTTAGTTTCCTTAATTCATCCTAACAAATCAACTAAGCCATGTATTTAAAATGAAGGGATTAATTAATATATACAGTGGTATCCAAATTACTAGAAAAATAGAGAAGGACTTAAGAAATTAGAAAAGGGATAGAGAGTGCAAAAATACATACATTTCCATAGGAGTGATTAAAGCGCTTGCCTTTAGCGGTTTTCTTGTCACCTCGGCCACAGTACACTGCAACAATAACAAAAGGAGGCAAAAAATCAAGCGAGAAACCAAAAAAACTGAGAATTGATTTGTGGGGTTTGGTGAAAGAGATTGAATATTATGTACCAGAAAGAAGAGGAGAGGGAGAAGAAGAGGGAGAGATAGAGAGAGAAGGAAGTGAAGAGGAAGAAAGGGATTCAGAATGAGCGAAGGAGAGACGAGAAGAAGGTCTGTTGAGGAATTGAGAGCACAGTGAAGAAGGTGGTGAAGCAATAATAAGTGACGCCATTGATGTTTTGCTGAGAAACAAAGAAGCAGCAAAGAGATAAGGTCTTATGTAGTACAGTATATTGAAAAAAAAAAATAGATAACCTTTTCTGTTCTTTTCTTTTGTTTTCTTTTCACTTCTTTTCTTTTTATACGGAAAATTGATTTATAGTCACTCACAGGTACTTAATAGAAGAAAAGTCTCATAAACTCCATATATTAAAGTAGAGTCTCTATGGGCCTTACTTTAATATATTTCAAATAAAAAAGACCATTTTGCCCCTTCGTCCCTGCCCAAAAACTTGTTATACGTGCGCATTACCTTGTCATTCCTTCCCATAACCTCGTCAATGCTTGCACATAACTTGTCACAAGGTGGGTCATGACCTTGTTAGAGTTGCCCGTGATTTTGTTATATGTGAGCATGACCTCATCATTCTCTGCCCATGACCTTGTCACAGGAAGGGGAAATCTGGTCTTTTTGTATTTGAAGTATATTAAAGTAAGGTCCCTAGGGACACTACTTTAATATGTGGAGTTTATAAGACTTTTCTACTATTAAGTCCCTTGTGAGGGACTACAAATTAATTTTCCCTTCTTTTAACCATATTTTTTTCATCAAATAAATAACCTTTTTGTAGCCCTACCTTCTTTATTTTTGTTTGCCAAGTACAGTATTTAATTTTAGGAAAATACTCTCGTACGTAATATAAGAGCTCAGAGTTCAATGGTCAAAACATAATTCTTTAAAAAAACATGTGAAAGTTAATTAGGTGTTGGAGTTAATGTTTTTTTTTCTAATTTACTCATATTTATTATGATACTTTTAAGAGAGAGAAATATATAAACATTAATAAATAATAAAGAGAGTTAGGGATAAAGTAAGAAAAAACGCATTGTATTGCTATAAAAAAATAATTTATTTAACATAATGTCCAATTGTCTAATTTGAAGAGATTAAATAAACTATTTAATAATATATACTCCATGATATTGTTATAAAATTTAGCTCTATCAGTTTTCATATTTTAAAGTAGGAAATAGTAACTATATGTACTATTAATTACCATATGCCTTTAGGTGAAAATGAAATTGTTATCGAGGAAAAAAAATTACTTTTCAAAATTATTTTTATTAAATCCTCAAGTATAGTTTGCGTACCACTCACACTTATCTTGTAATAAGCCTAACCATTGACTGCTGTTACATATAAATTCATATCTCTAACAAGTAGTAACAACATAGGTAAAGCCATTAGAGAAGTTTTACTCTATCAGAACTGGAGCACGTGGACAAATATTTGACAAGGGAGACAGATCACTTAAAGTGCTATGAATAGTTCAAGAAATAAAAATTAAAACGCTAATGAAACAATAAAAAATCAATCTAACCCAAACTTAACAAAGCATTTTGCTTTCCAAAGAGTTTTTGTTTAAATATTTATAATTATAATTCTCTATTGGGCTATACAAAAACATGGGTAATAATAGCCCTACACTTACACTTGCAAGAGGTGACATTGAATTTGACCCCCATGATTTGCGTCAACTGGGCCTTCCATATGGACCTTACTAGTCATCATCATCAATATTATAATACAAGTGGTAAAAAAAAGCACACAAAAGCATTCTTAGCCCCATATTTTTCCTTTTCCTTTTAATCAAACTAAATAGCCAATCAAAAGACCAAAACTATATGCCAAACCCAACACACATCACACCAAAAGGTTGAGCCAAACAGTGAAGAAGAAGCAGGTCTAATATATATGCAAAGTCAGGTGGCGGTGTACGTGTCAGTGATTAGTGGTGGTGAGACGGTGGAGCGGCGGCAGCAGATGGCGGCTTGCACTGGTAGCACTTGGCAAAGAGGCCAAAAGTGTTAATTTGCTTGACAAAGTTGGTGATGCTGGCCCATCCTCCAAACCCAAATCCAACAATAAAAATCCATATAACTATGAAGGCATTCAAGATATACATGGCAGTCCAGCTTCCCATTATGGCAGGAGGTTTCTCTGCAGCATTCTGCAAATTTAATGGCACCAAAATTTAGAAATCATTGTCATCCCACTATAGAGAACAAATCTAAAAATTACTACAAGACTAAACATGATTGTCTATGGCATCTGATTCACGCCTATATGACCTTTTTATTCCTTTACCATCTCAGTTTGGGACAACTCTATTGTACAAAGACCATTCATTTGTAAATATTTAGACAATGGATTAAATTAGTTATTCGTGACAAATTTATGTTGGTTTTCCTAAAATGCCCTTATTTATCCACCAGTGTCTGACGTTACTAGTAACCGACTTATCCAATTTATAAGAATGTAGGCGCACCCAATAATGGAATCTCACTGCCTTCAAGTAATTATCTTAGTTACATACCTAAGACTCAAACTTGAGACTACCAGTCAAGTGGTTACGTGCCTTCTTGATAGTGACTTGTAGCTATCCTTGATGCAAATTCCCTTACTATATATGTGCAATCAAAAGGGATATTTTGAAAAGAAAAAAAAGAATTACAAAGAAAAGATGAATTGACATCTTGTATTTTAGATCAAAATAAACACAGTCTTTCGGCCAAAAAAAAAAAAGATAAACACACTGTCTTGCTTCTGTATTTTGGACCTAGATAGTACTCTATCTTCTAATGTCAACAAACTACAAGAGATTAAAAAAAGTAAACGCTACCAATTAAATTCGGTATATACTTAGTTTAGAAATGGAATTATCTTATCACTTACACTAAATCATACCTATTTCAAGTAATTTAGTTTTCACTAGCTTTTGTAATTGTATTATTAGAAAGAGATGGGTCAACAGAGGCCAGCTCATAAAGAGACATGGTACAACAATTCATCTGTAGCAAAATAACGAAAGGAAAGAGACCTCTCACCACCCACAAATCTCCACATAAAATCCAAGCCCTCTATTCTTTTCAACATTGGCTGCTTTCTTTCACAACTCCTAACTTTCCCCCATTTTACTTTAATCCAATTAGAAATATTATTATCATCAATAATAACTCGCCATATGGCAGTATCACACTAGAGGGGCCTGAATACTCTCTATTGTGAGCACACCTAATTGATTTGGATTGCACAAGTACATTTTATTAACTCACTTAAATGGATGCCTCTTGGCCTTTCTAATGTATATGACATGGAAAGTGAGAAATTAGTTGTACAAATACCTGTCTAGCAGAGGCAGTTCGGTAAGTGAGCATATGAGCCAAAGCGGGGATGATGTAAACAGTGAAGCTAACTAGGAGTGCACCAACGGCGGAATTAATGGGGCCAAAGAAAGGAAAGATGATCGCCAAGAACCATATCGGTATCACCACCGGCAACCTCACCAATGCCCGGAGGCATATACTCTTAGTGTCATGCATCCCTATCACTTTCTCCCACACAAAATACAATGGAGTACACGCAAATCCAAATGTTATAAACTGCACAAAACACAAAAATGAATACATGAGCTAGAAATATATCACTAGGCGCTAAAAACTATTCATAGTTCTACACGGACTTCAGATGATGTTACAAGTGGGATTGAACCATGACATTGAACTATAACTTTATTGTGCAAGTAATTGCACATTCATTATGACATATCATAGGTTGTAACATTACTTGGTGAATGAGCATGAGGATGACAGCAGTATCCCGAAAACGGGACTTTGGGAGGAGAGAAAAGGCGTTGGAGTGGTCAAGTAGCTGATCGCCGAAGGCCCAATAAACGGCGGCTGCAGAGGGAATTGTGAGGGTGAACACATAAAGTGTAGCCAGTAAATAAATGTACTTGAACTTCTGAGGCTTCCACATTGCGTGCATTATCTCCCTGAAATTAAACAACCACACATGACCCCCACATGACATTGACGCCTCAAAAAACAAATCAGGAGATTTGGCTTTCCAAATAAAATCAAAAATAAAAAAATAAGTCCCAAAGCTGGAATTTCCAATGATTCCATATTTTATGGTCCGCTACATGTTCAGAAATCACAGAAGCAATAATAATAATATCAACAGGATTAAAAAGACAACTCAATAGAAAGTACCAACATAACACATGATATAAACATGTAATGTAATGTCTTAATACAATCAATAATGTCATGCACATGAAACTAACAGTCCTATTTAACTATGATGATTAAAGTGGGATAATGATAATACTCCCTCCATTCCTTTTTATAGGAGACAATATTTTTGGTATAAACTATTCCCTATTATAAAAGACACTTCAAGGTTGTCCCAAATTCTATCAGTCAATTTCCCAAACTACCCTCATCTAATTACACATATTACTAATTAATTCTCACACATTCAAAGTTACTGTTTTTACATATTTACTTTTTCAACTAATTTTAACCAACTTCTTGAACAGAAGCTTACACAGTGATGGCATGTCCACCGAAGGTGTAAAGGATGTTAGTGGCTCCGGTGAAGTAAAGAACAAGCTTTGTAGGACCAGTATGAGTCGCGTTCTCTACCTACAAATAAGAACATCACCAAGATCATCAGCTTAAATATAGTGATCCACTTTCATTTTCTAGTGAATTGAGCAAAATCTGGTTAAGTGAAGTTTACCTGGCCATGAATCAAAGCTGCTATAGTTAAGTACCAAGCAGTATAAGTGGTCATTGCAAGGCCAAGAAATGACCAAATTCTGTAGTTATGGTAGGAAGGTATGAACACAGTGGTGGCACAGCAAGCACCAAAAATGTAAGTCCAGGTTCTTTTATCCAAATTGTCATTTATGTAGTAAATGTTACTGTTCCAATCAAATGAAGAAAAGGGAAAAAAATAATTAAAATAAACCCATTTCAGATAATATCAAATAGGATTAAGAAATGAAGAAAAGATCATACCTTGCACATGCAATTAGCTGTATCACAGTTCCAAAGAGGAGGAAAGTACAGTTAAAAGCTAACCCCACTGCTTTCCAAAATGGCCCCAGTAAGCCATCCAAGACTTCAAACCACTAAAAAGTCAAATAAAAAAACCCAGAATTTTATTTTTGTTAAAGTGGTCTCACAGATTTGGCCATACCCTTATGGTATAATTGAACAAATTCTCATTTTTGAAGAGAAATCATTAAAAGTATGAAACTTACTCACCTGAATGACATGGTTCTTGAAGCTGACGTTTTCTTTTTCCTTTCTGGTTCTGTACTCTATGTAGAGTACACTGATTAGATAAGCAGTCCAGCTTCCAATGATCCCATAAAATATCTGAAGCACTACGCCTGAGATCATGCCCAGTTGAGAGAAAGAATATGGAAGAGTCAATAGTACTTGAGCCACCTGCAAAAAGATGACATATAAAGATTTGTTCCCTTAATAAAAAATTCCTTTTTTTCCTAGGAAATTAAAGTTACTTGCTTTGAAAACTTGCTCAACTTAATAAGAATGGCCTCAAAAAATAGTTTTTTGCTTTGAAAACTTGCTCAACTTAATAAGAAAGGCCTCAAAAAATAGTTTTTTTTTTGGGAAATTAAGTTACTTGCTTTGAAAACTTGCTCAACTTAATAAGAATGGCCTCAAAAAATAGTTTTTTGCTTTGAAAACTTGCTCAACTTAATAAGAAAGGCCTCAAAAAAATAGTTTTTTTTTGGGAAATTAAGTTACTTGCTTTGAAAACTTGCTCAACTTAATAAGAATGGCCTCAAAAAATAGTTTTTTGCTTTGAAAACTTGCTCAACTTAATAAGAAAGGCCTCAAAAAATAGTTTTTTTTTTGGGAAATTAAGTTACTTGCTTTGAAAACTTGCTCAACTTAATAAGAATGGCCTCAAAAAATAGTTTTTTGCTTTGAAAACTTGCTCAACTTAATAAGAAAGGCCTCAAAAAAATAGTTTTTTTTTGGGAAATTAAGTTACTTGCTTTGAAAACTTGCTCAACTTAATAAGAATGGCCTCAAAAAATAGTTTTTTGCTTTGAAAACTTGCTCAACTTAATAAGAAAGGCCTCAAAAAATGGTTTTTTTTGGGAAATTGAAGTTACTTGATTTGAAGCACAGCTAAACCAAGCATCCCAAACAGAACCACCATGCCAAAGCAAGCTTTTGAAGCTGAAGGCTGAGCTATGATCTATCTCAAGTGAGTGATCATCACCATCGTTTTCTCTCTTACCACCTCCTCCTTCATGTTCTGCTTCTCCAGGAACTATGGCTTCCTCTGCTTGATTCTGAGCCAACATTGTCTCAGTCATCTTCAAAGCAAAACCAAACCCACTGAGAATCAGACACACACTTAAACAAAATCCCACTTCAGAAAAGAGAGAGGTAAAGAGAATAAATAAAGACAATGAAATGAAAATGAGACCTTTTCTTTGTGTGTTAAAGAGAGATGTCACTTTCTTATAAAGGCAAGATAGAAGAAGAAGAAGAAGATGGAGAAGAAGGAACCGAGGAATCAGGACAAGAGAGAGATCAACGTACGGAGCCTAGTTTGAGAACAAAAATAGGGTGTTTGAGTATGGTTGGTTATAGATATATAGCCATAATAGTGGTACAGGTAAGGTACTGGTCTATAAACAAATAATAAGTGAGGTATAAATGGAAGTGAATAAATAGTAATGGGGAAGAAAAGAAAAAGGTTCCTAGGAGGAAGATGAGAATAATGATGATGATGATGATATATAATAGGGAAAATTACACTTTTATAAGTTTTCAATATATTAAATCTATCTCAAAAGTATGCCCAAAAATTTTGATTTCACCTTAGAATTTACCATGAAATTTCTAAAATGGAGCAATGTTGCCTTGTCTTTTAACCCCATTAATTTTCCATGAAATACTCCTACATAGCATCGTTACATGTTAGTCAAACCGTCAAAATTAATGTTAATATCAAACTGGGTCAATATTGGTCATTTTAAAAACTCCTGCCGTGAAAGTGAGACAATAAACTTTCGGGTGGAAGTGTGATTGATAACATGTTTTTACAGATTTGGTATTTAACCAAATAATTAAGGATTAAGGGCATATTTATTCCTGAAGTATGTGTGGAGGATCATATATGCCTCTTAAGTACTTTTTAGCCAAAAAATGTCCTGAAAGTGTACACCAAAGATCATATTTGCCTCTAAAGATACATAAAGGGTCATATCTACCTTAAAAGTATATAAGAAAGGTAATATTTGCTCTTGAAATATGTACAAAGGATCATATTTAGTCATTAACATTTTAAGTGTAAAGGCAAATATGAGTCCAACAATACCTTATAGGCAAATATAATCCTCTATGCATAAATGAGGGTCAAATATGATCATTAACTCAATTATTAATCATATTTTGGGTCATGAGTTGTCAATATCCATTTCATTGAATTGTTAGTGGACCTTATGACCAATTTTCACATTAGGAATCTTGTTGTGATTTTACCTAAATGATATAATAAAATAAAAATAAAAAAAATAAGGAGAAATAATGGTAATAATGGAAGAGATATTAATGCGGCACAAAATGGCAGAGAAAAAGGAGTGACGCAACACAAAGACGGCGAGAGGGGCCGCAAAAGCAGGAAACGCGCACAAATAATGAAATCAACACTCTTCTCTCTGTCTTTTTCTTTCATCTTCCTCTTCCCTGCACTTGTGACTTGCCAGTTGCCACTTCCAATTTCCATAAACATCATCCAACCACATGTATATGAGTATTTAAATAAGAACATCTATGTTGATAATATTTACTATTCTAATAAATGTGCTCCTGCAACGAGCGCCACTTTCATTAGGGGCTTGTAATAATTGTTTATTGCTTCATTTGCATCTGTGTGATGATTAAATTCTAAATCACGTTTCTTCAAAAGTAGTATTTTAATTTGAACAATTTTAATTTATAGTGGAACTTGTGTTATGGAGAAAAGTTAAGACCCATTTTTTCTAGTGAAATATCATACATAATTTCATTAAAGTGGAAAAGAAATAAACAAACCATGAATGGTCTACTGAAAAAAATTCAAATAAGGATAAATAAAAACTCTAACAATAACATAACTCTAAATATAGGTAAGAAGGAGTTGTCATTTTGGTTCCACCAAGAACCCTGCCTTCTTCATTATTTCTACATCAAAATTTGTGGTTTGGAAAAAGACGTAACTGAAAGAAAAGTTATTTGTGAGTAATGTTTGTTTGAACTTTGAAGAATCATCCTAAATGACATAAATATTTTATCGGCAATAAATCAATTAATTTTTTTTTAAGAATTTCTAATTTTATGAAATAAAATGTAAAATAGGATAAAAGAATTGTGAAAATGAAAATGCTTTTAGCATTCATATTTCAAATAGTAATAAAAAAGAGGGACGTGATAGAAATGATTGATCAGTACAATGTTTTGTATGAGTTTTGTTAAAAGATTTTTACAGACAACGAAATATTAGCATGACTCGGGTCATAATATATGATGAAGTTAAAAGAATCAATTCAACGCTATGCTAAAAGAGATTAGAGAAAATAAAGAAATGTAATGTAGAATACAACAGAATAAAGTGAGGCAGCAAGACATGATCAACTTTTACCTATTTATTTGATGAAAGAAAGTTTATACAAGAAAACTAAAACATAATATCACTTTTTCTAAGTATCTTAATAAACAATTTGGAGGAACACTAATATAAAACATTGAAAACCATCAGGATCATTTAACAACCTTTTAATCAAACAATCTGCAATTTTATTCTACTCATTGTTGCACCCGTTTATACTTACGACCCAATCGTGTTGAACACACCTCATTTAAAATATCAAACTCATCAACATGTCCCTCCTCTCATCCTTCCCTGAACAGTGATACAAGCTCCCAACAATAATCCGTTTTACATGATTCTCAACCATATAGTACAATAGTCAATAAATTGAATTTCAAAGTTCACTTTTAATAAACTAAAGAAAAAATTTACTCTCCCACTGATTGAAAAGTTAGTCTTAATCCTATATGTACGATCAATTTCTTATTTTTATTATCAAATTATTTTAGAATTTTGTTATAGAAACAACTAAATTTTTGCATGATTACTAGAATAAACTCCTTTAATAATAATTAAATATAACAATAATTAAAGAATGCACCTAGGTACCATAAAGTGAATCACTTGCTAATTGTTATTCATTATTGTTACTCACATCAATTCTATTGTTTTTTGTGTAGAAAAATCCCCTTCTCTTTTTTAAATGGGACTTTTAAGTTAACTTATATTTTTAATATAATTAAGTTAGATAAATATGCTATAAATTATGGACAAAATGGATTAAATTTTATGCTATTTCTTAATGCTAGTGCTGGAGCAAGTTTGTTTAACATTAACATAGGAAAAGGCTATTTTTTTACATTGAAGTTGGATTCCAATAACTCATGATATGATCATAATAGGTTTTGGAGGATGGAGCGAACTCGCAAAAACACATATAGAACGTACTGCATTAATAAAATTTTGACATAGAAAACGAGTTCTGAACTCGATCATGACACCCATAGGAAGTCACTTACCAATGAGAGAAGCAGGAAAGGAATTAATTTTGGTTAAAACAAAACATGAAAAGGTTGTTAAGATTGAGATTTTTGTTTAAGGGAGCTAATAAGTTGTAGAAGTGGTGATAGAAAATAAATTAGCGTGGGTATAGAACAAACTAGTGAAAAGCTAGGTGGTTTATGGAAACAAAGGCATGTGGAAATAGAGTTCAAAATTCGGTGTACTTGAGGAGTGAGAAAGCAAAAGTGAGAGGGATATAACATGCTAAATCATGTCATATATATAAGATTATATGTGTAGTTTGTGAATAATTTTGGATTGGATTCGGGTTGCTTTTTGATGGTGACGCTTAAATATGAGGGAATTTGGAAGAGAGTGAGACGTTACGTTGTTCCCATCATCGGTGAGCCAAGCTTCCCTCTCCTCTAAATAATCCCCTCAACCACATTCATCCCCCTCTCCATACATCTTATTATATATTCTTCTTTTAACATTTCATTCTCTTTCTCTATATGTGTGTGTATGTACATACATACATACATACATATTTTCCTTCCCATATAATAATTATCACTCCCTTCGGTCCTAAATATAAGACCTAATTGACTTTTTTGAAAAATCATAAAAAAAAGCAAAATAAGTTAATTATAAATTGATTTACCTAATTTTTTCCCTTAAACTAGTATATTTTACTTATAAACTAATGGATAATCTAAAAATATATCAAATATGTCATGCTTTAATAGACTATTTTGCAACCTTAACCTCTCCAAAAAAAAGTCATCTGGGTCCTATATTTAGGACCGGAGGTAGTATTATTCTCACTTCTACAATTCTTTTTCACCCATCATCTTTCTACTATAGTCTTCAATTTTATTGTTACAGGTCTATTTTATCATGGAAGCTTATGTTTAGAAATTATTTTGCTATGAAAGTTTAAGAGTAAATGATATTACCTAATTTTATTAAACTTTTGGGTTGATTGTTAAAAAGTTGACATTAATATTTTAACTTTTAAGGTAAGAATCAATCCTTTTGAATGAGTAAAATTGTATCAAAAAAATATTTATGGGTATATAAAAGCTTTTAAACAAAATCTTTAATTTCGAAACAACAGAGAACAATTACTTTGCTTTGTATGATGGAACAATGAGTTCAACATAATAGTTAAAACCTTATGCTTCCTTTAATGGTATTTATTAGTAACATTTTCTCATTAAACAAGGTCACTTCTGAATATAAATAATTGCAGTATATGCTTGTCTAAAAGCTTAATCCATATTTTATTTTAACTCTAATCTTTCATCTCTTTTCACCCTTATCATTTTTAAAAATAAGAGCATAATTGAAAAAAATGCACCTTTTACATATTTGTTACTTTTAATTAATCAATAATTTGAATGGTTGGTACTTTTTTAAAAAAAAATTAAAAGATTAAACAAAACATTTCAGGTTATATATCTATTGATTCAGTTCCCAATCAACCCATATAATGCTCATTTTTGTAAATCTATTATGTTATATATGCACTTAATTATCCTTATGTAAGACCTCATCATGCACACGACACAAGAGCACAAGGACAGGATTGAGATTTGCGTACTTGCGACTAGTGAGTAGCAGAGTGAGTATTCGGGTGAAGCTTCTTAATTACAATTAGTCGAGGCAACTGTCAGAACTGTTTTCCAGATGCGTGACATGTGCATATCATATCGTTGAAAAATGAACACAGTTCAGAGTTCACAGTTCGCGCAAATCTGTACACAAATTCAAAGAATTCAAATTCCCAATTTATTCTTTTTATTCTAGTGGTAGTTAATTAAAGATCGAGGCTACAAATGATCTTAAACTAAATTATAACTGAAACATTCACTTCAATTTTCAAACTCGATCAATAATGTACGGTTGGTCAGCACAGCCTCTAAATTCCAAGGATATCACATCATATGTGTGTATAGGTCAAAGAACATGATGTGTGTGTATATAGATAGATATTAAATGGAAATTAATTTGGGGTCAAAATAGAGTACATATAATATTAGAAAAACCCTACTAAATCTCCAAATTAAACTATAATCTCAATTAGCCTTTTTTTTCTACTATCATCTAGCATTTAAGCACAAACTACAATTTTACTCTTTAAGCCTTGGTCAAAATCTTTTGGATGTGAATAATAACTTGGGAAAATTAATTACAGATCCCTTGTAAGAGACTTAATATTAGAAAAGTCCCAAAAATTGAATTAATTAAAATAGAGTCCCTAGGGGCTACATTTTAATTATTTCTGAAACGTGGGCCCCACCATTTATATTAAAATATTCTTCCCCTCCCCCACCACCTTCTCTCTCCTCTCCCTCCCCATCTTCATCTTCCTCCACGCATGCCACCCCCCCCCCCCAAAAAAAAAAAAAATCACCACCACCCTCCACCATATTCCCTCTCCCTCCACCATCTATCCTCTCTGATGGCTAATTTCTCCTCCACCATATTCTTCTTCATCATCTTCACCACTTCAATCGTGCAGTCGCCATCACCTCTGTCAACGCCTCCTCTACAGAAACTCGTCGCCTTCTTCTCCGGAATTCCCTCCTCCGCCGCCGCCGCAACTGTCTCTCTCGTTCTCTGACTGTGGGGTAAAGCAAGATGAAATGAACAAAAGGATAGTGGGGGTGGATGTTAGGGGAGGGTGGTGAGGTTTTCTTTTTCCATCGGAGGAGAGATATATGGTGGAGGGAGAGGGAATATGGTGGAGGGTGGTGGTGAGTTTTTTTTTTTTTTTTGGGGGGGGGGGTGTGCCATGCGTGGAGGAAGATGAAGATGGGGAGGGAGAGGAGAGAGGAGAGAGAAGGTGGTGGGGGAGGGGAAGAATATTTTAATATAAATGGTGGGGCCCACGTTTCAGAAATAATTAATGTGTAGTCCCTATGGACTCTACTTTAATTAATTCAATTTTTGGGACTTTTCTAATATTAAGTCTCTTACAAGGGATCTGTAATTAATTTTCCCTAACAACTTTCTAACTATTATTAACAAGAGTCTGGGCACCGTCAACAATATGTTTGATTTTAACCGCTAACAATATTGGGTCTGTTTGGTGCAAAGAAAATGAGAAATGGAATTGTATATGGGAAATTAAATGAAAATGGTAATTTCCATATATCCCGGACCTCATAAGTTTTCTCTCTCAATCTCACATTTTTCCTAGGCCCCACAAATTTTACTCTCTCATCATTACTTAAATTACCACTATTTTCCATCTTTACCCCCATTACACTCATTTCCATTTCCATCATCCACTTTCCATCCAACCAAACGGGTCCATAAATCTTATGTAACAAACTTTATAATCAAAATATAAGCACTTTCGTCACAACCTTTCAATTGTAAATAACAACTTTCTAACCATTATTAACAAGTGTTTAGATACCGTTTACAAGGTGTTGGATTTTAACAACCATTAATGTTTTGACCTTGTGTAACAAATTTTTGACCATGTATAGCAATTTCTTGGGCATCGTTCACAATTCTTTTAATTTATCTAATAAGAAAGTTGCTTTATATTTTAATTATAAGGAAGATAAAATAGTCATCTGGATTCGAAAGATAATAGAGTTCCTTTTAGACCTTACTTTAATTTGTCATTTAGTGAGATCTTTCTAATATTTTATGTCATCCGTGAACCGTGGTCATGGACCCCAAATTAATTTCCCTCAAACTTGTATTAAATTCATGGTGCACCCCAACTCTTACTATTTTTTGATAAAAAAAACTCTTACTATTTAACCTAATTTCTTTATCTGGTTTAATTATGCATATGCATTGCAAATTGTGTTTCGCATCTCACATTTAATTCAAATTTTTCTTTATGTTATTTAATGAAAATTAAATATACTATGAAATCATACATGCATATTTGAGAATGAAAATTATGAATCACATAGTAAAGTTAAAATAAATCAGAGTGAAAAATTTCAAAACTTTATAGCACTGAAATTAAAAAGAGTTTTGAATTATAAGAATTTAAATCAAAATACAGTACTGATTAAGTAGTTAGATTATTTATTTACTTTCGACAAATTAAAGATTAGGGAGGGAAGAAGGAAAAAAAGAGGGGATTAGTCATAATGACCTAATGAGACACGTTCTGTGTCCCCTACATTTCTTTTTCCACGGGGGTTTTATAATTTCTTTTCTATCACTAAAGGAAATCGAAGAGGAATCATTTCCAAACTTAAAAAATTATGGAAAAATAGTAGCATATGTTTTAATTGATGAAAGTGATGTGTGGGAGGTGTTTGTTATAGCTTTAACACTAATATCACAAATAGTACACGCCAAGTTGTCCCTTCTAACGGGATTTGTCGGTTCTATCACACTTTTTTACAATTTTTTAAGCCAATAAAAAAACAAACTATAAATTTCTGTATGTAATGTACAGGTGAGGAAGGAAAGGAAAAAAAAGGGACATACTAAAAATTTTTTACTTGAAAAAAGGTTAAGGTGAAGACGTAAGGCATATGTTCTTTGTTTTTTTATTTTCTAGATACTACTACTACTAAGAAATAATAACTCTTTGATTTGAATATTTGTTAACATTTTTTCTGTATATTTTTTATCTTCAAAATTAGTTATTCGTTTTTCTAAAGCATCAAAGGTGAGGGAGTAGTAGCTGGTAGGAACTAGGAAGATTAGATTTGATTGTGTAATAAGATGTTGCCACCTATACATGATTAGGTCAAACCTAATACTAGGATCAAATCCTAGTCCTAGTAAAGTAATAAGTGGGCTTCTTCACTTGTGGGCATATAATTAAGTAGTGGGGGGAAGCAATGATTACTGAATGGATTTTGATGCCACTAATAACCTCATTAAAGTAGTTAGCCAAAAAATTAAAAAGGAATTACCTCATTAAAGTACTTTTCCGATTAGCATGAAACCATGGACTAGGTTCCTTTATTGTGCTTTCCACATGGACCCCATCCTTCTTCTCATCACTCCAAACTTCACAAATACTACCCCACTTCCTGTTTTTACAATACAAAACAATGTTAGAATGAGTTAATTTTGCAGTTGACATTAATGTAAAATCTATTTTAAATTTTTGTAATTTTAAAAATTAATCCTATTGATGTCCTTTTAGTGAGCAAGAAGAGGTTGTTTAGGGTTTAAAAAATGACACATTAACTAACTAAGCTAACATTATATTAGTATAACTAAATTAGACAAATATGTCATACATGTAGACATTAAAGGAATAAATTATTTCTAAAAAAGTTGGTCAATGATTTAAGTTATTGGAAGAGAAATAAATACTTATTTATCATTTTTGTTTATGTAATTAATGTTTAAATATGATCTTTATAATTTCTCTCCTCATTACAACATAATTTAACATGGATAAAGTCATTTATACATAAAAAGATATATATAAATTAGTTTATCTATTTAAAGTATCTATCTTAATCCGTTTCATTAAAAGATCTTCTTTTCATAGAGAACATCTTTGATATGTGTAAACAATAAAGAGAATTAAAGAAAAATTTATAAATCTAGAGATATAAAATGGATTGAAGTCTTACATTTAAAAAAGTAAAATATCCAAGAACTCTTATATTGATCACCACATCAAGTAGTTATTACTAACCAATAAGCTTATTATATGCGTTATCATTGGAATAACTCAATTAGACATAAATAATAATTTTGTAGAGTTTTATATAATAAGCACACGGATCGGACACCGATCACAAGTGCCAACTGTTTCCTAGTTATGGACTACAAGTCTACAAGAGTATAATAACTTACGAAAATGGATGTAAACAAAAAAAAAAACTTATGAAAATGGAGAACAAAATGGGTCAGGAGAAATGTAGAAATGTCGAAAAAAGAAAGGAGAGGAAGAAGAGGAAGAATGAATGTGTTTTTAGGACTTTGTCCCTTCTAACTATTTTTTCTTTGTGTTGGTAGGGTAGTTGGAAAAGAAAAGAACCCTATGAATATTTATATATATATACTTTAATTCATAATAATGATGATTGGTTTCATATAGATTTTTCAATAAGTCCTGACCATATATAAAAGCATGCAGTATTATCATCATCATCATATAGGAATAGGACTCCTATATGATAATACAAATAATAGGAGGGCAATGCAATAGTATATGCCAGATTTGTTTTAATTCTTACAAATAATTAACTACAAAAGAGGAAATATAACTTGATTAAAAAAAGTAATACCTATACAAAGCAAGCGATGCTCATTGTTTCAAAATTATTGTACTACAAAAGCATCTATAATCTATATCTAACATGAATCTAATTTATAAATCATTAATAGCATTATTTTAGTTTAGCTTTTTGTAAAAGAACTTGAAAATTATCACGCACCAACAATCAAATATAAGTCACTGTTAGATTTTGCTTCAAGATCTGTTGTGCATGAATCGAATTAGAGTATATTTGGGAAAATGAAAGATGATATTGTGGTTGATTAGTAGTGGTCAAAAAATTCAGCAACAAAAACGTTGAATATGTTCACACAAGAAGAGAGAAAGGAGGGAAGGTAAGAATTGACTAATATTAATTGGGCAACTAACCAATATGTGAAGCAGGAGAAAAGGAGGAATCAGAATAGTAGTATATGGGACAATGTTGGAAGCTAAATTAATATATGGAATACCACATGCACTTTTCATCATTAATTTACCAAAAATATTGGTGTATATCACTATGTCAGAGTTGTAGTAAGATTTTCTGGCGGATCCGATCGTTCTTGAGATTTCAAGTTTTCTTTCTATTCATTTTTTATGTGGAAGATATCCATTCATACAATTCTTATTATGATATTGAATTGATCACTATTTTTTTTTTTAAAAAAAAACAGGTGTATACCACTCCCTTCTATTCATATTACAGTTCTGAATTCTGACTCTACTTATAAAAGGGAAATTCTTTTTGTTTTATTTGTAAATTACATTATTCAATTTTTATATGAATCTATCATTTTTTTCTTTTATTTATTATTATGATTATTGTAAGTATTTTCTAAAACAATCCATATATTAAACAGGGGTAGTTAAAAAGTGAATATTTAAAAGAATATCGATCATATGAAGTTTATGCTACAAACAAAGCCATTATGCACAATGATTCTAAAGCCTTGTGATATGTGCGAGAGAGGTCTCTCCACTTCCTCCCTCCTCTACACTTCTCTCCATTTCTCTAAAAAAAAATTGTTTTGGGGATTATTTTTTGTTTGATTTTACTATTAAATTCTACGTCATATTAATGATATATTGATCTCTTATTCACAAGAATTGTTCTTATTTCAATTCTATATGATTTTCATTTTTGAAAGATTCATTGCTTAAAATTATGTATTTATATTAACGTTAAATCACTAAATCTTTGAAAAGTAATATAAAATCAAAATCAAAATCAGAATCATTTTTTGTGGATAAAATATCAAAATGTCTCTAATTTTAAGTACAATCTAATGGTAAAATCAAATAAAAAATGTGACCCCAAAAATAATTTTTTTAGAGAACTGTAGAGGCCCCTCTCCCGTGATATGTATCATTAGTAACTAATGCTTCATTCAACGTTGAATATGCTATCATGTCGACTTTTTTTTTTAAATAAGGAAACAAAGTAGGCAGCTGAACATATTTAAATATAATTAAGTTATACTTTAGTTTATAAGTAAACCAATTAATTACAAAAATCAAAGTAGAGTCTGAAGGGGATGGTGATTCTGGGTAGAGGAAAATGAGAGAGGTGGCCATGGAGGCCGAAGGAGATGATGATGTTGGGTTTCTTTTTTTAATTGGTTTATTTCTTTTCTTTTAGCACTAATATTTGAGCCTAGTTAGCATATTCATGGACTCATTCAACCTCCAAATCACTGACCACGTGGCATCCATATTGCTGAGGTGTCCAAAAACTAACAGTGTTAGTTTTTAATTGACAGTGTTGGCCAATTTGAGACTTTTTTATTGTTCAGTGGCCAAATTGAGACCGTTAATTGTTTATAGGCTAAATTGATACTTTGATAATCGTTTGGTGGTCAGAATGACCTTTAACCCTATGATTTATATTCGTATAAAACGAGCTCTGAACGGATATAATATACTTTAAGCAAGTGGTGTTTTTTTTTTGCCAATTCGCTCAATAGTTAATAGTAAAATTACATATATTAGCTGCTATATGTGTGATCAAATAATATAATCTCATTCGGTCTAATTTATTTTATTCGTTCTTACTTAAATTATACACACACAGTGACACAAGCGTATATATATTTGGAATTGACTTATAATATGGATGAAATCAGATGAAGGAAAAGTTAAGGTTTCAAATTTTTAACATATATCTATTGCCTAATAATTCTTGCTGTGGATACAGTTTTTATTCTACGTTTTTGGCAATCACCTGATATTTTTTGTTTCCGATTTATTTTTTTTTTTTGGCTATTGGTCTGAAACTTATAGAAATAAAATTCTCCAATTATATACTATAAGGTATCTGTTTCTAATAAAAAACACATTATAAGGTATCTGTGATGCTTTTCAGCTTCTGTGACTTCTTCTTGGTGCTTTTCATTGTCTTTGACTCTTTTCTGCTATTCGTTCTTTCTCTAGTTAGTGTATTTTTTTTAAAAAAACAATTAGGAATATATTTTTAAGGATTTTATAACTTTAATCTTTCTATAAAAATAAAAAAATAATATATAAGCATTAATTGAGCTTTTGACCGGCTCTTTTAAAGCCTTAACTCTTGAAGGGCTGCCTTGTAGGGATTTTTACAACACTCGAGCTTTTCGAGCAAACTCTTTTATTGCCCTAATTCTCGATGAATTGTCGGGCTGGCCCGACCCTAATTCCCAACTCTAAGTATAAATGTACTATACAAAATGGATGAATTTGTTGAGTTAGATGTTTAGTTAGGTAAAGCAGCATAATTAGTTAGTTAATCCACTTTCACCACTTTCACCATGCATGCGCAATCGAAAACCCTTTTGTCCCACCATCAATTAAACAAACATTATGATCCATGGAGAATCTTCCCACATTGCTTTCTTTGATTATTGTTTGTTATCTTTGGGCAATTACGTGATAACTGTGCCTTAACTAGTTTTCATCATGCAAAGCAAAGCAGCAATACAATTCAACTCACACCTAACACATTAATCTCACGAAAAATAATGACAACATTGATTAACTTGTTCATTGTAATATGTTAGAGGAATTACATGGGATGATGGCTTTAGTATGAGAAATCTTGAGTACCAAAGAGACCCAAACGTGTGAGTATAGATGAGAATTGAAAAGAATGATTTTTTTTTTCTAAGAAGATATTCTCAAAACAAATTTTTAGTTTTTTGAATTTTGAAAAGAGGTATGTTATCAATTGCTTAACTTTATGAATACACAAGCATGTGTGAGAGTTAGTGCCCTTTCCTTTAGCATTCACTATAAATGATGTTATGTGTTTTTGTTGTGAGATTTAGGCTACTCATCAAATTGGCTTTGCTCCTCTTTGCACGCCGTAAGGAATGCTGTCATTTCTCTGCAAGTAAATGAAGTAATCAATCTCTCTATCTTGCTCACTAGTCACTCGCACATAATAAGGTGTTTCATAAATTGTTGTCAGATTGGAAAATTATTATGAGATCCTTTTCTGTGTGACCATGTGGGCCTTCCTTACCCACTTGTGCGGATTTCAGTCAGATATCAAAAGCCACATTTTGATTTATGGGGCAAAATGAGCCACATACGAGTAATAAAAAGAAACAAGAAAAAACTTTTAAGAGATTGGGGAAATTATAGGGCAAAAAGGGTGGTAATAGATACCCCAAATTTTTAATTTTAAACCCTCTAGAAGTGGTGTGAAGAGTTAAGAAAAGGTACCACATTTGGGAGCATGTATTAGTAAATGAACTCTGATAATTAACTGAAGAATTTGATAACTAATTTGAGGGTATTAACAAAATTAACACAAAGTAGTTGGTTGTAAAAAATGTGTGTTGGTTTCTCTCAAATATTCTTTTCATATACTCCCTCCGGTCCTAAATATAAGACCTAATTGACTTTTTCTAGAAAATCCTTAAAAAAGCAAAATAAGTTAATTATAAATTGATTTATCTAATTTTTTCCCTTAAACTAGTTTATTTTACCTATAAACTAATGGATAATCTAAAAATATATCAAATATGTTATCATTTAATAACCTATTTCGCAACCTCAATCTCTCCAAAAAAAAGTCAATTGGGTCTTATATTTAGGACCGGAGGTAGTATAATATAAGTATGCTTTCATGAAAATCCGTTTACTATGTGCAATCAATATGATATTTTGGAAAAAAAAAATTATAAATTTAAGAGATGAAGTATATTGACTTGTTGAGTCTTATACTTGCCACAAAAGTAAACATTTTGACTGGTTCCTATATTTAGTTTCATTTTTTCTTTTCTTTTTTCCCTTTTATCTTTTCCCTATTTAAAACTCAAAATACTCTGGGATGAAATGTTAACCCATATCGTCAAAGGAGAAACACTGATCATTACTTGTTCTTTACTTTGCCCAAATCATTCAATAACATGCACAATAATTAATGCCTTACATTGACTTGTTACTACCAATGTTATATCAAGTCATCCGTTCTCACTTGAGTTCGACCACAACCTTCAACTTAACATGCTAAAATATATCAATGACCGCCATATATCTATCTTTTTATTTACTTATTTATTATATACTATGTGTTTGTTTATACTTGGCTCAATGGTAAGCTTGCTTGCCGTGGGGTCTGTAGTCTTGAGATCGAATAAGTCTCTTTGCATAGAAGCAGATGTAAAACTGCCTAGTATATTCCCTTCCTCAGCACCTTCACCAAGTGAGGATCGAACTGGGTTGACCATTTTTTTACTATATACAGTGTTTCTGCAGTTGATCTCAGATTCAATACTGATCCCTTATTAATAATTGGTAAAGTATTAGTACATCCCGTTGACCATAGCTTATTCTGCAAATCTCTGATTGCAGTAGTTCCTGAGAGAATCTCGGAAGTCAGAGTGTGTGGCACATGCTGATTCATCTGACTTCAAAGTTACATCTTCCAACGTTAACTGAAAACTGTTAGCACATGCTGATTTATCAACTTGGTATACTTCAAAGTCTGAGTGATCCAAGGATTATTTCTCTCTTAAGTATTGTAGAAATGGTTAACACATTATTGATAAAATATATTCATACAATATATAGGGTAGACATTCTAAATATTTTATAACAAATTAAAATCAATAAATGTACTTCATAAATAATGTGATTAGCCCAGATTTTTCAAGAATGCATCAAAATAGTGTGTGTGTGTGTGTGTGGGAGACAAAGTATCCCATAATATGCCATCACTTGTTCATTAGCCTTATAACCATGATTGATTTTAGGATATGAATTGTCTTGTAGCTTGCATTTCTTGAGCTGGCAAACTGAGCATGAGCAATTATGAGTTTTTCATATGAAGATTCTTTGGAAATAGCTGGGACTGACATATCTGATTTGGTGTCTAGTTGAAAATCATCAGGTATTGAACACTCAAGTTTGAAAAATAATGAGCAATAATTGGTGGGAATAAAATTCATAAAAGACTTGGTCATTTGAGACTAACAAGCATTATGACTCCTATACCTGAAAAATATGAAACAATACTGCCATAACAGTATGATATATCAATGTGTCTAATAGTTATAATTGTGCTTTCTCTATCCCTGTATTAATGGCTTATAATCATTTAGGGAATAGCTCGTGAGCCATGTGGGCATGTCTCTGTAAGACATTCTCCATATGACTTTGGAGCCCCCCATTGTTACATTTGCTGGTTGGTACTATGTAATTAGTATTGTTGGGCAATACTTTCTCAAAAATTTTGCTAGAAATTGCATTTTAGTGGTTAGGTTTTAAATTTTCAGGGGTCCCTAACCCAAATATATTAGCTAGATTCCAGCCTAATTTTTCAAGTAGCTTCACATGCATTTAAATTCCAAATCTATGTTTCAAGTTCTACAATTGAGATTGAACTAATTAGAATTTCTACTAAGGATCAAAGAACAAATACAGTTAAGTAAAGATTTATGGTTAATCTTATTATAATTAGTCAAACACACAACTTCATTATTAGTGGAGATAGAAAATGCCACAGTCACATCAAGCTATGTTCAGATTGAGATTTAAGTTGGGAAGTCATGATATTAAAGATTTAACTGTGCTTGGCACTTCATCATGAAAGCTAAGATTCCATGTCAATTATTGTTTTTACCCAAAAGTCTAAGCTTAAAAATCTGAATTTAAGCAGGATGAACAATTTGCACTTGATGTGTATAGGAGAATTAAAATGGAAATGGAATAATATCAAATATCACAGGTCAGAAGTCATGGTCCCTACAAGTCATTAGAGAGAGAGAGAAGAAAGGCAAAAAAATAAACTCAATGCTTTAGTATGCTTGCACCTTAGAAGATGGTCCTTGAGTAGAAGAAGTGTGAATTCAATGCCATCACTTTTCAGAGAATAGTGCTTCTTATCCTCTTTCCTCACCTTATATACTTTCTTCCTTACAATTTGCAGCTAGCTGCCATATGGGGCCTGACCCTTACCTGTCTGCTAAGAATAGAATTTATTGTGCATTAATGAAACAACTCTTAGCAGTGAGAAAAAAGCTGAAGATTATTTTCCATCATGAGTTGTATGATATCCATTCTTCAGTTCTCATCTATCTTTTCAATGCTTCTACCTCTATATAACATCAGTCCCATTAGTCATGGTGGATAATGAGTACACTTTGAATTGTTTTGGATTTATGTGGTCATGAGTAGCATTCCAATCCCATCCCTTTCAAACTATTGAGTATATTAGGCTTTTTAATGGCTTTTAACCATAGTGTAATTATTTGATCATGGGGAGAGCAAAAGAGTGGCCTTTTAAAGAAGTCAAAAGTAAAAAAGTGTCCCTGAAATGAAAGTGATTAGAGTAAAATAGGAAAGTGTATATAAGATCCACTTTCATTTTTTTACCCTCTTAAGGATAATACCTTACAGGTGCCCAATGTTAGAGGGCCTAATTGAGAGTTGAGGTGAGAGAATTGCATATGGCGTGGGGGAGATTAGAGGGACCCATTTACTTAATGAAGAATAATATATAACAAGGTAGGGTCCCACTTTGATATGGTAGGGGCAATTTGAGAATTAATTCTTCACCAGTCACCAACTTCTCTGACAAAAACCCTCAACCTAAAGGTTGGTCCTTTGCTTAGCTGTGAGAGGAGGATTAGGATAACCCTCCTAGCCACAGGACTTATTATGCCAATAAGTGGTACAGTTGGACTGTCAAAGTTTCCATATAGTACGTGAGATAATTTCACAATTATGCTCGTATAAGCTCCATATGTCCAACCTATTATTGTTAAGTGGGATTTGCAGATTAGTCCCTGGTAAGGGAAATTAATACTGGAAGGTCCCAATACATTCCAAAATAATTATAAAGTCGCAGGGGCCATTTCCTGCAATTGTTTGCTTAACTTCAATGACCATTTTGCCCTCATTAAAGATGGTTGTCATCTCACTGGTCCCTACAGGGGGACTATGCTTTCATCTTATGAGGGCAAAATGGTCATTGAAGATAAGCAAACAATTGCAGGAAAGGGCCCCTGGGACTTTATAATTATTTTGGAATGTATTGGGACCTTCCAGTATTAATTTCCCTTACCAGGGACTAAACTGCAAATTTCCCTATTGTTAATTATGGAGAGACCAAATTCAAGTTTACAGTGCATTAATAATTGTACCAACTGGACTATATACCAAAATGATCAAGTCACATCTGATCTCGTACCAGTATTTCAATGTGAATCAAGTCACTTATAAACCATTGTTGGTCAATAAAAATGACCAAATTTTAGTCTTAACTCCTCCAGTTTCAAGTGGCTAGTTTTGATTCATATGTCTTACAAACTTGGTCTGAATATAAATATTAAAGGGCAAAGGTCCATTTATGATAAATAACTATTGTCTTAGTATCAATAATAGTACATAATCTTATTTTATTTATAAGGGCATTTTAGATTTTTTACGTTTAATATTATTGTCATATTAAGGAAAGTCTCATTGTTGATCTCATGGTAAAAGTTAAGTACTCCCTCCGTTCCTAAATATAAAATCACTTTGATTAATTTGGGGAGATTAAGGAAGACAATAAAATTACATGATCTTCCCAAAATCCCCTCAATTACTTAACTTTAAAAGGAGGAGGGGTTTTCAATGAAAAGATGGAGTATAAGGGTAGTTTGGGCAAAACTTGAGATAAAATAGGAAGTGATCTTATATTTAGGAACTTATCCACTTCCCCAAAGTGATCTTATATTTAGGAACGGAGGGAGTATCATTGTTGAATCTTGAAATAGTTATGTACTATTGTTGATCTTAGGGTAATAGTTATGTATCATAAATACACTTTCGTCCAATATAAAATCAAAAACTAAAATTTACTATAAATATAGGGACATGATTTGGAATTGCGACCAAATCTTTATGAAACTACTAGAACCAAAAATTAAAATTCGATTTAACCATAAAGACTAACTATGGTGTGTTAAAAAAAAATAAAGACTAACTATGACATTAAACCAAAATAATCATGAGATGAGCATTAGGAAAGCTCATTATAGTATGTAAGATAACTACACAATTGCTATTGTAAGCCTCACACAACGTCTCTTCTTGCTCCATTGTTCTCTATAGTTTCCTGTTCTGCTTTATTGTGCAATTTCTCACAATCTCTGTCAAGGAGTTAGAGAAGGCTCAATGAGAATTAGTGGTGCCAATTAATGAGATGAAAGGATAAAAGACAGAAATTCGAGAGGGGACCACGTGATCATCACGTGCCTCCATTCCTAAGAAGAAACACATATGCCCACAATGCACATTCTACTTCACCCAATCCTCCTCCTTGTGGTGCATGCCAGGTCTCTCAGAAACTCATAAGAGATTTCACTTAACCATTCCCCATGTGACATTGCACCAACTTTGAGATTATATCTGGAAATATCATAGTTGTAGGACCTTCTTAATAAGGTCATTGTTTTCTATGTCCAATACTCAATCAATGGAACAAGATAATATGTTGAACAGTTGATTTAGAAATGATGAATCTGATTAGCTAGTGATTAATCTCATCACCTGTTCTTCTTTAATTTAGTTTTAAGAAAATTTATTACTCCCACGATTCTTTGTTATAAGCTTCAACTTTTGAAATAATATTGGTCTACTTTTATCAGCTACATTTAACTTTGGAGGTGACTTAAAATTTATTGCATTTTTTACTTCTAATTAATGAAAAAATTTGGTTTTTATATATTTGATGTCTTTAATTATTCAAAGCTTGTAAAAACAGCAAGAAGGAGTATACAGTTACCTTCAACTCATATAATCGCATCAAACTATTTATCAGAGATTTTGTCTTTAATAACACAAAGAAAAGGCATGTAAAAAATAAAAACCAGTCATTACACAATTATACAAGATCACTTATACTCAAATCCATATTTACAAACTCTGGAAGTGATTTAGAAGTGGATGCAATCATTCAATTTGATATGACCTGCCATATGACACCATATCTATCTCATATCTGAGCCATTTCATATCTGAGCCATTATCTGGTGAATTCTTAAATCATGACATGAAAGGTCTTGGCCATTATATTGATTTAAGTAAACATACGTACAATTTGACTAAAGCATTTTTTTTTGGCCGAAGTTGACTAAAGCATTTTGAAGATATGAAAGATCCTCCAATCTCATTATTTCGATTCTTTAAAAGATCCAATATAACATATTTTGATAATTATTAGGTATTTGAATCAATGAAGTATTGTATTGTACGAATATTGTCCCAAAAAAATTGTTTTGTAATAGATATCGCTATAACAAGTAATAGTACTAAAGTCACACACACACGCATGATGGCATGTAATGATCATCATGAATAAATTGCAAGTATACATAGGAACAATGTATAAGTAATATATATTTTTAAAGATAATCTCTCTCTCTCTTGGGAGAGGGGAAAAGTTCGTTTATTTCATAATCATATCACAAAGCAAAAATATGGAAGCCCTACATGGGCTGCTTTATCTTGAATGAAAATAGTGCGAGCGTGGACAAAAAGGAGTTTTAATGGGGAAGAAATTATGAGTTTCTTCTCTCTGCAAACACCATTCAACCTTAATTTGATGAGTCGAACTTTCTCTTTCCCCAATCATATATCATAAATCCTTAAAAAAGAAAAAAGTTAGAAGAATTAGAAGGCAAAATAAAGTAGAGAACAAGGAATATCACAAACATATATATAATAAAATCAGTGACAATAGAGCCAACGTCCCTTCCTTATTTAATACTTCCTCCGGTCCCTAATGTAAGAGCTAGCCGTCAAAAAAAGGCTTCTTAAGAAAATATGTGAATGTTAGTTTGGTGTTTGGAGTTAATGCTTCTTTTCCAAAATTGCCCATATTTATTATGGTACTTTTAAGAGAGAGAAATACATAAGCATTAATAAATATGAAAGAGAGTTAGGAGTAATGTAAGAAAAAATGCATTAAATGAGGAGAGAATATGGGGTGAGCTCTTACATTAGGGACCAAAACCATTCAAATTTTGGGCTCTTACATTAGGGACCGGAGGGAGTAATAGATTATTCAATGTCTTGAAATATTTTTAATTGTGTTCAAATTGTCTCTAAAGTGCATCTAGAATACTAAAGTATTTTGATATTCATTTTTTAAAGTACTTTAAAATATATTTTAAGTTTAGGAGCTGACACTACAAAAATAAAGCAGTCAATTAATCATATAATTTAGCGACAGAATTTCGTTGGAAAAGACAGAATTCAGTGGCTAAATGAGAGTTCCATGACTAATTTTTTAGCAACAACCTACTTTCTAACGTAACAAACTCAACAAACTCAGTGGCTAATTCAATTCACTTGCTTTTATGTGCATAACAAAAAGATAATTTACGCATTAATCTTATGAAAAACAGAAAAAGACATTCGAAGTAATAGATGTTCTCAGGTCAAACAAAAAAGTAATAGATGTACAAAAAATACATATAGGTGTACGTATAAAAAAATATTTTAGTGTTGGGCTCATCATACAATACTCAAGGACACGGGATAAAATAAAAATACTTCATGGTTTTGAATGCATATTAACCCTCTGAATTTTGATAAATAATTTAAAGTAAAATCCATTATCCATCCACACCTATCAAAATGATCGACAACAAAAAACAGCATTATTCCCCGGTTCTTGTTTTGGCTCATGTTACGTTGTTTCTGACATATGAAGACTGTTGGGTATTTTTAAAAACGTTAATGGAAGCTCCTTCTCACTTATTGAAAGAAGGAATGTTAGTAGTGAGATTGCAGGCTGCCTTCCACTGAAATTGATTTAGGTCTAATGATGATGATGATGAGGATGAAGATGATGTGTTGTTTTGTTTTGATGTTTTCCACTAAGGAATGCTTCCTTTTACTTTGGACTGCACGAATGGATTGCTTATGTTGTGGCAGACACATCAATAAGCCCATGTAGCCGGACCCCCCTTTAAGAATTCATCTCTAGTCAACTCCACGTATTATCATCATCACTTTTTTTCTTTTCTGAATTCTAAGAAGAAAGCAAAAGGCAAACGTGCATGCACAATATACTTTGTGATTAATGTCATCTTGATTTTTTTCCATTAGAGAATGTAAATAAAAATGATTAGTTCTTGTTGTCTTTGTGCATAGGTGATAATTTGGTTAAACCGAGTTCACTTCATCTTTAAAATTCATTCGTGTTAGGTTCATTTCATACCATGCTTGATCGTATCGCTGGACATACTCCTATTTCTTTAGTATGTGTAATAAACATGAATATATATTTGGAGACTAGCAATATGAATTTCATGGGAGACATAATGGATTGGGATCTTGTATTTAAGGCCAAAAAACAAATTCTTGTCTAGATCTTATATTTGAGAGATGAGGGATCAGACTATAATATTAATTTTTGTAACAATTGGATATTTAATAACAGCTCAACCTCACGCCTTTCTATATAAAAACACTGTAGCGGGCATCTAGTTTAGTTCATATAATATTTAATTTGTTGCTACATTTTGATTGTAATTTATTCAGATTTATGTCATTCTTGTTAATTATTACAAATAATAATAGAATTGATTATTTTCTTGGATATCCATGAAAAGGGGTAAGCCTTACGTTGGGCCTAAATGTTGGACAACAGAACACCAGTGGAATGTTGTTGTTTGAGAAATGAGGAAGGCTACAACAGACCAATGGGCCGGGGGTTTATCCTGTGAAAGGAACTTTAAATTCTAGACATGCATGACCGTACAATGGGCCTTGGGTTTGTTCCTTGCACCAATTATTAAATTTGAAAGCCCAACTTAAGATGAATTTAATTGATCGTCACAAGTTGAATCTAGCATAATAGACTAATGTCTTACAACGTGATGAACAAAGGTTTAGTGGGAGAGAACCGGAGAAGTGTCCATAATTTTATACTACCTCCCTTCCTAAATATATAGATTTGCATCGACTTATAAGTATAAGTTTGTAAATTCAATTTTCATTGATATATAGACCTTAATATGAGAATCTATAAATTCATCAATACAAGTTTTTCTAGTTTGGTGTGCCCTAATCCTGATGAGCCCTCAAAACCCAGTTCATTCATGTAAACTTTGTTGTACAAAAAAGTGTTCATAAATTAGTATTCAACAATACTTCAAATATAATTCACTTCTCTTGTACTCCTAATTTTAAATATAAGACATATTTACTACTAAAACACGTAATTATATACACACACCTTTATTCATATCCTCATTATCTTATTTATTCATTATTGTCTTAGGGGGAAATATAATATTAATATTATTAGTTATTTAGAGAGATATTTGCCCAAAATTAAAAAGATGAAAAAAATTAATTACAGGTCCCTTGTAAGAAACATAATTAATGTGAGGTCCCACAAGTTGTAATTACAACTTGTAGAGGTAGCAATAACAATTTATTGGCTCCACATAACAACTCGTAGGACCTCACATTAATTATATTTCTTACACAAGACCTGTAATTAATTTTCCCAAAACAGATTCTCTATGTATCATTTTGTCACCAGTACATTTGCATTGCTTCCAAAGCAGCTTAGGAGTTGGGAATGGGGATGATGGCACCGTCATTACTGTACCCATTGCTTGCTGTTAAGAAAATTTGCTGCCCAATGCCCATCATTTAAAATCATTTTTCATCATCCACATATATAAGGCACACACACACAGAGATATATAGACACATAATCTGAATAATGGATTGTCAGTAAAAAATAGTGGATTTGCATGCATGGAAGATGGGCGCATTCGATTTTGCCACATCATGAATTCCCCTCTTGCAAATATGCTGTCGGAAAATTATGAATTCCCCATAATTATTCTTTTTATCCGCACCATCATTATCGCATTCGGCCCATCTTTGCTTTCATGTTCCGTGAAATAGGCTTCATGCCACTATCATTTTATGGTCTAGATTTGCCTCTTTATTTTAGATATACTTTGTGCAATTTTCAAGGCTTATATCAATATTCAATTATGGAGGATCGTGACTATGTCATAAGGCATGTGTCAGTGTCACGAGGTCCTAAAGGGTTGTTTGGTAAAATGATTTTGGAGAGGAGAGACATTTTCTTTGAGTTGGATGAATTTTAAAAAAAAAAAGCAAGTAGGTTGAGTCTAGTAAAGGGGTTAGTCCCTCACAATTTGAATATTCGTTAAGATGTACTCATATTTAGCACCCAACAATACTTTGAATAGAATTACATGCAAAAAATGGAACATGCATGTTTTGCGAAAAAAAAAAGAAAAAGAAAATCAAGGTTATAACATTTTAGTGAGGAGGATTTATGTAAGATGATGTAATATAAATTACGAAATTTTAGACCTAATGCTAAATTAATTTAAAACCTAGTCATTTGAAAGTTATCTTAAACCCTCCAATTCCAATTTTGGGTGTTGCATTAAAGTTTTCGTAAAGAGAATATATCGAATAGAATGAGTTACATATTATCGCATTCGGCCCATCTTTGCGTGCTTTCATGTTCCGTGAAATAGGCTTCATGCCACTTTCATTTTATGGTCTAGATTTACCTCTTTATTTGGATATACTTTGTGCAATTTTCAAGGCTTATATCAATATTCATTATGGTGTGCAATTTTCAAGTTAAGGCTTATATCAATTTATGGAGGAGTTTCATTTTGGAAGGATCGTGGCTATGTCGTGACTCGTGAGGCATGTGTTAGTGTCATGAAGTCTCCTTAAGGGCTGTTTGGTAAAATGATTTTGGAGAGGAGAGACATTTTTTGGGTTGGATGGATTTAAGAAAACAAGTAGGCTGAGTCTCGTAAAAGAATTAGTCCCTCACAATTTGAATATTCATTGAAAGATGTAAGATGTGCTCACATTTACCACCTGACATTGCATGCAAAAATAGAATGTGCATGTTTAGCCAAAAAAAGGAAAAGGAAAATCAAGGTTATAAGTTATAACATTTTAGTGAGGAGGATTTGTAAGATGATAGAAAAATATAAATTAACTAAGAAAATTTTAAACCCAGTTCTAAATTAATTTAGTAAGAGGTTAAGTGAATTTGGAGTGCCAAGTGTCATGCCTTGGAGACATTGGCTCTTGATGTGTGCACTATTATGATTTATGTATTAAGAGATCTTGAAACAAGATATGGCCTAGAAAAGTCCTCACAAATATACTTGAACTCCAGCGAGTTGTATCTCAATTGAAGCATTTAAGTTGCCTCATAACATTGGGATATACCTTTTGCAAATTTTGAGGTTTCAATCAATATTCATTTATTATGGCCCAAAAAAAAAATCAATATTCATTTATGGAGGAGGTTTCATTTTGGAAGTACTCCCTCCAGTCCTTATTATAAGTCACTAACTACCTATTTCTCACATACCAAAGAATGGTAGTTGAGTCTTAAAATTCATGTTAAATTTACTTTTTCCTTTTTCCAACTTTACCCTTCATTAAATGGGGTGTTTTACATTTTCAATTTTAAATTTCCATTAATAACATGTATAGTGGGAAAAAACATTTAATGTGGTTGTTGATGACTTATAATAAAGAAAAAATTGTAGGTAGTTGGCGATTTATTTATAATAAGAACAGGAGGGAGTATCATCATGACTCATAAGGCATCTCAAAATTTTAAGTTGAAGTGGCTGCTTCTATAATTAAGGTTGCCATTACTTCAGGAGAACAGTAGTAGTGTGTGCAAACTTGCATTCAAAGGGAAGAGACACATACGTAAAGTAAAGGCTAACAAGCAAAGTGGGAAGAAAGAAAAGAAAATTTACATAGTAAGGCCAAGTGATGTGAAATTAATGCTCTACATTGATTGCCTCCCCCAAAATAATAAAACCTTCTCATTAGTCCTTTTCTTACTCCTTAGTCATCGGTGAACTGTCTCCAAAACCCACAGTACACTTCCCTTTCAATCACTAACAACTGATAAACATCCTAATGCTACAAAATCGACTCTTCTAACAACAACTACATCAAGCCACATAATTAAATACCCCTAAGCTTCCTCCACTTAGTTTCACTTAGAAACTAACAAGAGAAGAAGTAATAATGGAGGAAGAAGATGTGAGGGTAGGAGCCAATAGGTATGGAGAGAGGCAACCAATAGGATTAGCAGCTCAGAGCCAAGATGCAAAAGACTATAGAGAGCCACCAGCAGCACCATTGTTTGAATCTGGTGAGCTGTCTTCATGGTCTTTTTACAGGGCTGGCATTGCAGAGTTTGTGGCCACTTTCTTGTTCCTATATGTCACAGTTTTGACTGTTGTTGGAGTGGCTAAATCTCCCTCCAAGTGCTCCACTGTTGGTACTCAAGGCATTGCTTGGGCTTTTGGTGGCATGATCTTTGCTCTTGTCTACACCACTGCTGGTATCTCAGGTAATATTTATATTCTTCTTGAGAGATATAAGTATATATTGGTGTTGTGTTTCTATCAAAATAGCTCAAATCAATTTGAGAAAATTTTCCTTATCATTATAGTACCTCCGGTTCTAAATATAAGACCTAATTAACTTTTTTTTTGGAGAGATTAAGGTTGCGAAATGGTTATTGAATGGTGACATATTTCCTGATAAAAAAAATGGTGACATATTTGATATATTTTTAGATTATCCATTAGTTTATAGGTAAAATAAACTAATTTAAGGGAAAAAAATTAGGTAAATCAATTTATAATTAACTTATTTTGTGTTTTTTAGGATTTTCTAGAAAAAGTCAATTAGGTCTTATATTTAAGACCGGAAGGAGTATAACTTTCATACACCACCAACAAAGTTAGGAGTTGGTTATAATGATGTTAGAATATATAGCTGATCTTTGTCTACACCACTGTTGGTATCTTGGGTATTTTTTTTTTTTTGATTTGAGAGATAATTATATATTATAATCGTATTTACATCAAAATAGTTTATTTCAACTTGGTAGGGCTTCCCTTAATATTATATGCTTTTACATAACAACAAAGGTTGGTTACCATTGGGAAGGAGTTAACTTATAACACATAAAATTATAAGTTCAAAGTTCACTACATATTTTAATACTCCCTCATGTCCTGAATATGAATATAAGACCTAGAAGACTTTTTTAAGAGATTAAGGTTGCAAAATATGTTATTAAATTATGACATATTACATATATATTTATATTATTCATTAGTTTATAGGTCAAATAAACTAATTTAAGGAAAAAGTTAGGTAAATCAATTTATGACTTATTTTGCTTTTCAGGATTGTCTAAGAAAGTCAATTAAGTCTTATATTTAGGATCAAAGGAAGTACTTAGTATGTGGGCAAATTGTAGGCATGCCTAAGCTCTTGGACCATGAGAACATGTTTTGTGAGTTTTGGGACCAGCTCACCTAAAGTTGCTTCTTATTAAATGAAAAGAAATACACCCTCAATTCTTTCTCTATAGTCCATGTTGGAATCTTGTACATATCTTAGAAAAGAATGTAACATCATGATGAATGAAAAAGTAATTTCAAAAGCAAAGTTTGGGGTAAATGATGATTAATACTCCCTCCGATCCTAAATATAAGAAATAAATTGACTTTTTCTAGAAAATCCTTAAAAAAGCAAAATAAGTTAATTATAAATTGATTTACCTAATGTTTTCTCTTACACTAGTTTATTTTACCTATAAACTAATGGATAATCTAAAATTATGTCAAATATGTCATCATTTAATAACTTATTTCGCAACCTTAATCTCTAAAAAAAAAAGTCAATCAGGTCCTATATTTAGGACAGGAGGTAGTATATTATACCTTCAATCATGTCTTCTTTTTTTTTTTGACCTTTACCTTCAATCATGTCTTCAGTTAGTTGATATTGGACTTTTATATTACAATAACTATACAAAGTTTGGATAATTAATGATGATTGGATGGGTGCAGGAGGGCACATAAATCCAGCAGTAACATTTGGGCTGTTTCTGGCGAGGAAGGTGTCACTGTCAAGGACATTGCTGTACATAACAATGCAGTGTTTGGGAGCCATTGCCGGAGCCGCCGTGGTGAAGGCGTTTCAGCCAAATACTTATGAGAAAATTGGTGGTGGTGCTAACACTTTAGCTTCTTCCTACGCACAAGGGTCAGGCGTTGGAGCTGAGATCCTTGGCACTTTTATTCTTGTTTATACTGTCTTCTCTGCTACTGATGCCAAACGAAATGCCAGAGACTCTCATGTTCCCACCCCGCCCCCTCTATATTTCATTTATTCTAAATATAAGATCTCTTTCTAATTTTTTTCAATTATTTTTCTAAATTATCCTCTTGATGTTTTTCATTAATAAACAAACAAGGCGGCAGGGGCGAAAATAAAGACAGACAGTTAGGATATTTTAGTAATCTAACGCACCTAACATCTTTAATCTAACTAAATTAGATAAATAAGTCTTATATTAGGAATTGAGGGGTATTGATTATAGGACCTTTGCATGTAAATTTAGTAGAAGAGACTTTGCCCTTTAAAAATATGGACTTAGGATTTTATATGATTGATTGCAAAAAGAGTTGTGAAAGTTACCTCCAATTGTGTAAAAAAAATGTGTCGGACAATCTTTAAATACAAACTAAGCAAGAAGTCATATTAAAAAAGGGTTAAAGTGCATTTTAGTTGATTCAATAGGGGCAAAAGAGCATTAGGCACAAACCCATCGTCCGTGGGTTCAGTGGCGAAGGGATTGAACAATGAGCGTCGGGTTGACCACCACGTCACGAGTTCGATCCTGGGGAGTGACACTTTGTTGTGTCTCCATCGCGGCGCTTGGGGAGACATCTCCGTAGCTAAGTGAAGCTGAGAGTAACCTACCTGTGTGGACAGAAAGAAAAGACTTGCTTGTCATGCTCCAGAGCCCACAGGGACAGGCCCCAGTGGATCATGAGTTAGGTGCCCTGCCCTTGGATTGGGTTGAACCCAAACCCCTTCCTAAAATTTCTGTATAAAAAAAAAAAAGAGTATTAGGCACAATTATAAATATTAAATAGTTCTTGTATGTCAATAAACTTTTATAACGGAGCGTTGTTGCCAATGACTACTTTAAGTGCTTTCAAATAGTGCGTTGGCCAAAAAGCTTGATTTTAAAAATTTATTGACATATAAGAACACTTTGAAACTTAATTGTTTGTGTCAGCCGCTATTCTGTCAACCTTTCATGGGAAAAAATGCGTCTTAACCTTAAAAAAATTAGACCCTTTACTAATTTTATAGGAAAATTTTATTTAACTAAATTGTTGTGGATGGGATTGTAGGTGTTGGCACCACTGCCAATAGGCTTTGCTGTGTTTGTGGTGCATTTGGCTACCATTCCTGTGACAGGCACAGGCATCAACCCTGCCAGAAGTCTTGGTGCTGCTCTCGTCTTCAACAAGCACCCAGCATGGCGTGATCAAGTGAGTCTAATCCTCTTACTTTGTATATTTGCTTTTGTATTTCATTGCGTTTCAATGTGAAACTTAATAATTTGTTATGGTGCACTTTTCAGTGGATCTTCTGGGTTGGGCCTCTCATAGGATCAACTCTTGCAGCTGTGTACCACCTAATAGTGATAAGGGCTATGCCCTTCAAGTCATATTTTGCAACCAGTAATCATCCATAACCATAAATTAAAGCTCTTTTAATTTAATTCTGTTATTTGTCTTCTACTCCATATAGTAGTAGTAACATATGTTTAACAACTTCACTGCCCTTAGTGAACAAATAATGGTCGGGGATGTATGTGTGCGCGTGTTCCATCCAGTCCTGTAACTGTATAAGTTTGTCCCATTGTATAATTTTCATATTATATACACATTATCCGTATGTTTGCGCTGGAACTTACTTTTTGAAGATAGAATAATTCTTTATTTCTTTTGATTGAATTGCCAAAAATAAGGAAAGAGCCTAAGCATTTACTCCTATTGGATTCCATAACGAGGAGAGCCGTAAGGAGATGGGATAATAAAGGCAGAGAATTAATATACTAACCTACATTTCTTTGAATGTTAAGTTTATTACGTTACGTGTAATAAACGAGCAAGTGTAATGCGTAGATAACTTGTCTGTTTGAATATAATTATAAGCTGTTAGATAAAAGGGAAAAACTTACCTCCATTTCCTTACCTCCATTTTGTCCATTTCCCCAATCAAAATTTGACACATGTCCAATTAAACACATCACCCTCTCTTTCTTTTCTTTCTCCTCCACCTCATCTCCACCACATCATTCCCAAATCCTATTCCCAAATGAAAAAAAAAATTGATCTCCCTCCTCCCATAGCAATCGCAATCGGCAGATCAATTTATCAATCACAGCAAACTTCAAGGGGCACTCAATTAATCAATCACAACGCTGCTTGGCAAGGTTCCTTGCCAACTTCAAGGATTCTTCCTTTGCAATATAACAAAAAAGCGCAGATCTAAGTTTCCTTTTCTTCAATATAACAAAAAAACTTACTATGAAAATCAAACCATAAGAACAGACACACTGATTCCCTCTTCTGCAACATCTTCATCATATTAATGTGGTGGAGGAGGGCCACCGATGATGAAGAGGACGAACTGGAGGATGGCCGCCGATTGAAGATCGGAGAAACCAAGAGGCCGCCGATTGCTATGGGGATTGGAGGAGAGAGATGGATTTTTTTTACATATGGGAATTTGGGAATAGGGTTTGGGAATGATGTGGTGGAGATGAGGTGGAGGAGAGAGAAAAGAAAGAGAGGGTGATGTGTTTAATTGGACATATGTCAAATTTTGATTGGGGAAATGGACAAAATGGAGGTAAAGAAATGGAGGTAAGTTTTTTCCTAGATAAAATCGGTATTATCCAGTTACTTTTGTGTGATCGTCAGTCACTAAACAACTGCTAAAACGGTTAAACATGAAATTATGTAATAGTCCTCTTGTACTTAATGTAGACGCATATTTCTTGATAAAAAAAATGTAGACGCATATTTAACTAATTTGGATATATAGATAAAGAAATAATCAATTCACTTAATTATAATAGGAGTTAATATGACTTTTGGTACTTAACTTTCACTTAATTTTGCTTTACCCTGATATTTAAAATTGGTTTTATTCCTTGAACTTCGGCCAATTTTGGTCTTGGCCCATGAATTATAAAATTGATGGTTTTGCTCTTGAACTTTAAGTTAATTTTGGTCTTAGATTCTGAACTTTAAAATTAATCATTATAAATTTTAAATTTTCAGTTAAATTTGGTCTTCATTCCTTAACTTTCGATCAATTTTGATTTCTTTCTTGAAAACTTCGAAAACTAATATTTTTATGAAATGACACTAAATTGAGGGGCCACAACCACAAATACAATTTTCAAGGATAAAAACTAAAATTGATTGAAAATTCAAAGATTAAATATACCAATTTTAAAGTTCAGATTTCAGACTTTAAAACCAAAATTGTGTAAAAGTTTAAGAACGAAAGTTGCATCAACCCTTATAATAAAAATATGACATAATCTCTAAAAATACCACCGTTATAGATGAATTTTTAGATTTAAAAAGTTAGTTATAAGAAAATGATAAATATCAGAGATTTAAAAAATTAACACAGAAGGTATACAGAACTTTATAAAAAAAATGGCAGGAGCCGAATGGCTGGTTTTATGAAAAATGTTCACAATCTGACAATCCACATCCACTTCCTATTTTTCTTTTTCTTTTTGTTTCCATTCACTTAATAGCCCGTTTGGTTGTAGGAATGTAAAGTGAAGAATTAGAAAGTGAAAAGGTGAAGATGGAAAGTATAGGGAATGATGAAAGTAAAATTTGTGGGGCCCAACAAAAATGTGAGATGGAGAGAGAAAGTTTGTGGGTCCCGCGATGTATTTAAATGACCAAAATACCTCCCACTTTCTAATTCCTACTCACTTTCCATGTGCAACCAAACAGACCCAAGCTTCTGATTCTCTGTTTTTTAGTATTTTCAGCATTTGGATTGAAATGAAATATTGATATTATATGTTAAACAGAAAGGTTCTGTTTCTTACAATTTGAATGCATGACTGACAAATCCTTGAATTCGTATGTTTTTAGTGTGCTAAATTGAAGTTATTAACATTTGAAAGATGCAATATTGAATTAAAATGAATTGATTATAAATTAATTGAATTAAAAATGGTTTTGTGTGAAAAGGGGTCTGTAAAATACCAAGTTGTATTTTATCAACAAAAAAAAATACCAAGTTGTAAAATACCTCCTACTAATACATTATTAACATACTAACTTTAATCTATTTTAATACATAATCAAAACAATCCAAATAAACGATGTCTAACCATGTTAGTAAAAATATTCACCTAACATGGTTAGCAAGAGAATCTCTCTACTAGGAAAAGATTGCAAGCATATTCCTAACACATACCTAACTATGTTAGAAAAGAGAATTTCCTAACATAGTTAGCAAAGGAATTACCATCATTTAAATCAGACCACACAATCAACACAATAACTTAAATCCAACCATGTTAGAAAAGAATCACCTAACATGGTTAGAAAAGAAACCAATCAAATACATAAAAGATAACCATATTAGAGTGGGGCCCATCTGACATGGTTATATATAAGAACACCATTCAATCAGTCATGCATCACCAACATACTATATAACCATGTTAGGAACAGAATTTCCTTCACATAGTTATTTCTAAAACATCTGTACAAATAATACAACAATAACAAATATTACATAGCTCAACCATTGAAGAAGTCCATATCCGACAAAAGGGATTGCCTTTCCATTATCAGGCATTTTACCCTGTACAAATTATCCACATGCAGTCCCTGATCAGGAACAAAGATTGCCTTTCCATTAACAGGCAATCCTCATATACCAATAATCTTGTACACATAATTCTGCATCATAGCAACCATTACCAATCAGAATACGTAGCATAGCCACAACTATTACATCTGTTATAGTTACACCTTAACTATAACAATATCAATAACCGGCAGAAAAAGTTGAGGCAACCATCAACAAAACAATCAATCAAAACATACAAACAGATGCGGAAGCGGATGCAGCCTATTCAATGACAATATATATATTCCTAATAAATCACCTCTGGCCTACCCACTATTTTAATGTGAGAAGGCCAATCCCTTCCCTTCCTTTCTACCTCTGTCTGGGCATGATCACCTGCAAAAATAAAGGGAATGGGGTGAGACAAAACAATGTCTCAGTAATCACTACTTAACTCACTGTGAGACTCAGAAGTGGGGTAGTGGAGCGTCTACAGGGTACCACAGTTTTCAAAACCTGCATAAACCACGTAATATATATATATATATACAGCACAGATACATCCATCTCTCAATAGACAAAAATAAACGTGACTGACACTGTGCCCAGTCTCAAATCTGAAAGCATGAAAAAGGGAGCACTTTAAAATGTGAAAACATCCCTGGTTCCTTTACAATCCGAGGAACCTGTACAATTAACCTATCGATTTGCGCGAATCGATGGTTACATCGGCCGACGGTACTAATAATCAGTGTCATGCAACATACAAAAGATTTATATATGAATATGTATATATAAAGTACAGTGTATTTAGAAAGGTACCCTATAGCCCACGTTTAAACATAAAATAATCAGAACACATTTCTTTTATATATATATATATATATATATATATATATATATATATATATATATATGAATAGAAGAGGATTTTAGAAATCCTCAACTACCGTCACCCTCAGTATCACAGTCAGTTAAGCGTGATTACCTGTTCAAGCTCCAAAACAGCACTATATATATATCCTTAGTCATTGCCTTCTGCGAGCTCTACCCGAAGTTTTGCCGACTACAATCGCACCATGAGCTGTTGATGGTCAAGACACAAGATCAGTGACTTTGACCACCAATCCAAACTAATCCTAAACAATTATTGAAATAATAATTACTTCCAATATCAGAAATAAACTATATCCTTTAAACCTCTATAATTCCCCTAACCAATTTTAAATTCTACAGTATTAAACTTTACAATTTCTTGTCAAAAATCGTCACACACTTCCAAAACCTATCAAACTACGCTTATTAATATCAATTTGACACTAAGGAGGTCTCAATCTCACACAACTTCCTTCACACTTCTCACATTCTATATTATAACATATTTCCCTTCCTTCAATAACTTTAATAACCACACTCCTCTCCAAACACACATTTACCTATTTCAATATTTTCGTAACCCTTTCATAAGTATTACCAATCCACCAATTTCATTGTCATAACCTTTCACATTTACAAATTCCAACTTTAAAGCACTTTTAAGACTAACAATTTCAAAACAACTTGCCAAAATCTTCAAGGAATACTCATTACTCAAATTCTATCCTCATACCTTTCTTTTTCTCTTACCCCTTTGATTATATTCCGAAAACATTCAACTTTTTACCATTTCTCATTGTACATGGCAACACTAACCAACCATCTAAACACCACCAAAACCACCTCATTCATATCAAAATTTACAAATCAAAGTAATTTCCTAACTTCACAACTCCATACTTACCTTTACCTAATCAATTTCCTCTTAATCTAACTCTTTGATTACCAACCTTTCTCCAAAGCACTAATATAATCAAACTCAACATTTCAACATCCTAAAATAACCTTCATAACATCTATCATTTCACCATAAACTAGATAACCTCTTAAACCCCCAACAACTCCTTCCATTCAATACTTCAATCACCAACTTCTTCCCAAACACCAATCCCACAAAGATTATCAACCCTTTATCCTAAAACAACTCCAACTAGCATAAATAAAAACCACTTAATTTCCAACAGTTTCAACATTCCAAATTATTAAATAACTTCAACAACTATTATCCTCCCACCAATTAAATCAAAACATCACTCATTAACAAATCCCAACATCAAAGAGTCCAAAAATGTTCATAAAATTCCCAAAAATAATTTCTAACTACCAAAAACTTAATTACTTTTCAAACATCTCCATTTAAGTAGTTAAACATTCATAAATTCTTGTTTAAAGCCCCATGACATTGAGTATGTGTAAAACCCAACTTCAAAGAACCACTACCAACTCCGAAAATTCCCAATTGCTTCACTTCTTCCAAAAATTCCAATTTCTCCCAAGAATTCCCAAAATCAATATCCTAATTTCAGTTTTTAAACATTAAAATTCTAAAAATCCCAATACATTCAAAACCCTAACTTTAAAAGAGAGAACTTTAATCAAAAACTAACATCACAAAGTGGTAAGAAAGCTTACGGAGTTCACAACATGAGAAAGGAAGCCTCACTGCCTCCTGCCGCCGCCTAAAGTCGCCGGAAAAGTCAAGGCCGCCGCCGGATAAGCCGCCGGAGTTGCAGATCGAGTTCATGCTTCACGGAGTTATGAAGAATCACGAAAGAACCAAAGAACTATCTCCTACCTTCAACACAACTCCCCTTCGCCGGAAATCAGTCGCCCGCCGCTGGAGAGAGAGAACACGCGACGGACACACACACACCCACACGGATCGGACTCCAACTTCACGCCTCTATGGAGAAAAGAGAGAGATGAACCGAAATGAGGAAGCTTTTTGGTGAAGGAGTGGCCGAATGGTGAGGTGTGAGGAAGAAGAAAATGGAGAAAATGGTGAAGGGGGGGTCCGTCGCGTTTTCTGAGGAAGGAGGGAGTCGGATTTGTTGTTAAGGAAGGAGGGAGGGCGCGTTTGGTTGAGGAGAAATAAGGTGGTTTAAGATAATTTGTAGCCCAAGCTTGCCATAGTGTACTCTTTTTTATTTAAAACCACTTAAACTAGCCTCAAATCTCCTTAACTTTCAAAATATTTTTAGCTTTACCATTCCCTCATATTTCAAACTCTTCATTTCTTAATTAGTTATATGCATATTAATTACTCAAAATTTCCAAATATCCCCAAAAATTCCTAAAAATTCCCCGAAATTCCTAATTTCTCCACTTATCATTCCTCAAAACACTCTTTAATCCTGTATTAAATTTTCAGGATGTTACAGGGTCAAATAAGGGCATAATCGTCACATTTAATTGTTTATCTTAAGTGATTAATTTTTGGGATGAAAGGTATTATGTTGTTGTAATTTTTCCCTTGCAGAAAATGACAAAAATAGGTTGAAATGGTGATTCTGGACATTTGGCAGAAATTACGGAAACGGCCTAGAATCCTGAAAACACTGCAGAACAGTTCTGAGAAAATTACAGAATCTGACCCCACAACTTTCAGACTTTGCAGACAGGTCCCTGCACGAACAACACTTACAACTTCGGTTTTTCTCTGATTTTTTGGTCTTTTGAGCACCAATTTAGACCTAAACTCAAACCCAAACATGAAGTCCAAGTCCCCATTGATATATGGTGTAAGATTAGGCTTAGAAACCCAAGTTTTGGGGATTGGGTGCTCCCAAAACCCTAGTTCTCTCCATCTCTTCCTCCATCCCACTCTCATTTCCTCACATTTCCCTTCCACCTTCCACCTTCCTTCCTTCTTCCATGCCTCAATAAAGTTCCTCCTTGCTCTTGGAATTGATAGAAGTGGCTTGAGCTTTGTGTTAATGTCTTGGAATTCATACTTTTTAGCATGATTCACTTGCTTTTATATACACTTTTTGGAGATTTCATACATATATTAGAGGCTAAATTATAATAAGGATGCATTATATTTTTGGTTGCACATTTATTCTTCATTTTTGTCAAAGTTGTTATTTTGCAAGGTATTTTGTATTAGGGAATTGAAGGCAAACATTGGAGCAGTTAAAGATGATTGAGGAGCATGATTGGAGCATTACAATTGCATGAGAAGGAAGCAATTTTCACCTGAAGTAATTGAGCCACGTCCTGGACTTTTGTACTGCATCTTAATTTTGGTTAGAACAGAACCATGCCGCGGCACAGTGTTTGCCTGTATTACCATGCCGCGGCACAGTCGCATAAAAAAATGCCACATCACTAATTCCACTCGAAAATTAGGGTTAAAAGGGGCAAAATAGAGGCAGCTGGGCATTCTTGACTTCTGGGACTTCTTGGGGAGCTTGGTGGTGTGCTAGGGCATGATTTTGGTGGAGATCAACTTGGGGTTTGAAGTTTGAAAGAGATTTTGGCTTCACACTTCGGTTCTTCTTCTCCATTTTCCTTCCTTCACTCTTGTTCAATGTTTATGATTAGTTTTGTGTATTTTTCTTTGAGATTCTTGAACATGAGTAGCTAAACACTTTGTTTTAGGATTATTTTGAATCCTTGTATGGATTAACTCTTGATTTTTCCTCTCCTTTTGTGATTAATGTTATATATGTGTTTATTTTACTCTAGCCCTAATGCTTCTAAATGCTTGATCACCATTTAGTTGATTTGTTCATTTGACCTATGACTTGAGAGAGCTAGGTTAAGTGTAGAACTTGGGTAAAATAGTGTGAGAACTTGAAGTTTGCATGACAAATGAATGGTTTTGTTAATAAGATAGACATATACTTATTAGCCTCACATAGCCACATTAGGGTTGAAACTTAGAAATTGGGTTTTATTAATTATGACAAGAGATTGCATGATTAATGGAATTAAACACTTGTTCTTGACTCGACGGAGCGTTTACAAGTACATTGTGAACCCTAGGTTAGCACATATATAGCTATTAAAAGCAATTGTGAGAGGAGACCATTTTAAGGTTAGGAAATACAAGGGGGATAAATAATCTTAAGTCCCAATTTATCCTTGAAGTTGGAGAATCACTTGTTTATAGTTTTTCTTATTTATTTTTATAGTTACCCTTCACATCTTAACATTTGAATCACTCAAATTGAGCGAGAGTGCGATAATCTCTACTTGACCAGGTTTTGGAACCAAATCCTCGTGGGAACGATACTTTTCTTATCACTTTATTACTTGGCGCGACCCGTGCACTTGCGGTGCGAACACTTTGATTCTTCAAAGGGGAGTCCTAATTCCTTTCCTTTCCTTCCTCTTTACATTTTTGATTGCCTAGGTTTAGGTTGCCATTTATGTTTTGAGATTGGACTGGATTTGGTTGTTATTGTGGGTATTTTTGATTTTGATTTGTAATGAGGAATTTGAACTCATCAATATACATGGTTATGTATATGTTCTTTATAGTTTATTTGATATCATTCTATTTATTCATGTTATTGATAGATAGTTTGATTGAATTGAATTATAATTGAACCTAATGCATTACAAAGCACTAATCACACTCTAGGGTAATTAATAATGCCTATTTGAATGGGTTCATGAGACTAGGCATTAGACTTACCGGTTGGTGAGGTTTGGTACTTAAGGAAACCTAGAGAAAACTCAAATGTGCTAAAGGGCTTAGCAATTTCTAGTTAGTTGGGGTTCCACTAATTAGGTAATTGGACTCATGGGTTCATGAGGTTTGGTAAATTAGAAAATTAGTGCATTAAACTCCCCAAAAATTCTTAGAGAGCTATGATAGTCATTGAAATTTATTTCCAAGAGCACTTCACTTTCATTCCACCCTTTTATCCAAAAATACCAAAAATATTTATTTATTTTGCATCCTTCATTCCCTTTTTAAAATATCAACAAAATATATTTTCTTCACCCAAATCCATCTTACATTGCATTTAATTTTCTAAGATAGTTAGATTAAACAAGGCTCCTTGAGAACGATACCCGAGGTAGCTTCCGCTTACCTTGAGGTTCTAAAATTTCTTGAAGGATTAGACCCAAGGCACACTACACCGACCGCTAAATCGGTGTCCTTCAATGACAACCATTTCTATGCATAGTTATATAATTGTTTTTGCTAGTTATTTAATCTGTACACTGAATTTATGTTATGGTTCGTTCAATGCAATCTAGATCAGTTAGTTTCTGTGCCCATCTAACATTTAAAACAATACTCCCTCCGTTCCTAAATATAAGATCACTTTAGGGAGGAGAGCTTGTTCCTAAATATAAGATCACTTTCTAATTTGTCTCAAGTTTTCCCCAAATTAACCCTATACTCTCTTCACCCAAAAATAGGGTTTGGAGAGAAGGTGAGAGGATATTTTGGAAATTTCATTTACTCCTAACTCATTGGAATGTATTCCTTAATCTCTGCAAATTTGCTAAAATGATCTTATACTTAGGAATGGAGGGAGTATTTTAGTATTTGAGCATTTATCATTATTATTGCCAGATGCGTTGGAAAGGTACATTACTTGACTCTTAAAATTGTTCAAGATCCAATAGAAAGCAATCAACTAATCATTACACGTGCCTTGATTCAAAATAACCAACATCTACATTGATTTCACAATACATAACACATGGACCAAGATAGTAGCTCCTTGTGACAAATGAAATAATGGATCAGGATGGGAAGTAAATAGTAAATACAACTGTCCCACCAAGTTATTCAAGAGATACAAAACTTGAAGTTTGTCAATGTCAACTTCCTGTTTCAAATGGTCGAATACATTGCACGTTTCCAGACAGATTTTTCCATTGTTGGGGGAGTGTTCCTGCGATCATGGCTAATGGCCTGACCAGATGTACATATAAGGATTACCAAGGTGAGAATACTAGAATGCCCTGGAAATCTTCAAAAATTATAGTATGATGAAATTTTTTCACAGGAATTCTTTAGTGCATATTCAGCTTATTAACTCACGAACAAGCTCAATTTGCATGAGTAGAGTCAACGAGAAAAATTACAAATTTAACATGGTCAAACTAAGTCGTGTGACAAGATTTTAGAAAAATTTTCAGAAGAAATTAAGCGTCAATCTCAGACAGATACAGAATGTAGAATCTAACATCTGGATCTGATTCCAAAAATTAACACAGAAATCTTAAGGAACCAATTCCAACAGAAAGATGAGTTTGCATAGCCTGAGCCTACACAAAATGTATGATAAAGCCTCCTCAAAAACTGCACTTAGTTTGGTATGATCAAGATTCCAATTCAAGTTCATGTTGAAAGGGCTTGAATATTATTATTTGGAAATTAAGAGGGGAATCGGAACCTATTTGTCAGGACAGGGAAAATTATGTACTACAGAAGATAACAGAAAATGAGCAACAACATTAACATGCATTCATTTTGTTCAAATGGGAGGCTCAAAACATCTGTCTCAAAGAGAACCTATATTTGAAAGGAAACAAAGAATGCATCTAGCAGAAATGAGGATCCTGCAAAAATAATAGATACTGGAACGGCCCTAATGGAAAAGATGCAACAATCAGTAGTCAAGAAAGGATAGTTGTGGCAATAGATATATTTGATTTTAGGTTCAATTCCTGTACCTGCAGGGTCATACTTGGCACTACAAGTTGTGCCAGATGAAGAATCTTCTGATAGAGGTCAATAAATTTGACTGACATTCTTCTTTCTTGATCCTTATTCTTCACACGTTTTTCTTCTTCACACCAACTCTTGGCAGAGACAACTTTTTTATTGTCTCCTGAAAAAGTATAATTTGTATTGGGTTTATTAGATGATAGTAAGAAAAAAGCTTATAATAATTTTCCATTGTACCAAAATCTAGCTACATGGCAAAACCCCAATAAACACAATATAACAAATTATTAAAAGTTCGCATCTACATTTTTATATATCATTCTCCTATTTATATTAAAAGAGGCATACATTTGATTCCATGAATAACCCTGTACTCATTTCCTTAAGTAGGCTTGACCTGTTTTCCCATTTGACACACCTTCTCTTCTCAAAGCAGCCCGTTTTCCCATATGACACACCTTCTCTTCTCAATGCAGCGAGCTTCATCCATTCATGTCTATGGTGTTGCATCAGCTTGTCTCCATCTAATCATAGAAATGACTGCACCAGCATCTGAAAACCAAAAATGAAACGAGTAAAAAAGAAAAAATATATTTGAAGCACGTCCATAGTACAATTTAATTATGAAGAAAACTCAGAAATTTATCAATATATGTGACGGTAAATTGACACAATTAAGTGTAAAGTCGTTCAAAAAAAAATTGCATTTATTTAAATTTCTTATACTAAACAGTGGAATCAAATATGTACCACAGTATGATTTAAAATGGGAAATATTACCTACATAACCAATGTATTCTATGTTCTGATGATATGCCAAAAAAATTTGCTCTCTCTGCTCCTAAAGCACTAACTGGTCAATACAGGAGTATTAGGACATACTACCATCTCGATGAGATGCTTGAGTATCAAGTATTAAAGGATTAAAGAGCATTTTACCCACAATTGACAATATAAAGGTACAAAATTACCAACCGACTTTTTAACTAGGAGCATATTACCAAAACCTTTTTTGGGTAAACAAGTTTGCTCTGTAAAGCCTCAATTATGTCACCCAAAATAGAAGATTTTGGCAAATATGTCAATGGTTAATAGGTTTGTTGATAATTCTGGACCTTTTCAAATTGTTTCAAGTGTAACTATGGTAATAGTCTATTGGTAAAATAACACTTAAGCACAGAATTAAATACCGACTATTGTAATTACATACTCAACAGTGTACCAAAAGATTTCTACCATTCAAATGACAGCACGTTCAATTGTGAAGGATCAGAGACAAAAAAGAACGTATATGTAGATTTACTTGAAATGTTACATAATATGATAGTACAATGGAAGGGACATAGAATTTTGTAGAAACTATCAGCAAGGAGATGAAACAACCCAGCTAACTTGAGTTTTGAGATAAACTTTTTTCTCATTTATCTTATCTATTCTAAAATCTAACAGAACACAGAATTCAGAAATACTCAGCAAAATTAAAAATTCAACATATCACATCAATAAAAGTTGGAAAATTATGGAAATAAAAGATCTCTGCCTTTTAATGAGATAAGATGTCCCATGTTCTCCAACTGCCACAAATGGTAGCAACCATAATTCTCAAATTTCACTGCCTCAATTGTTTAACAGGAATGGGCAACCTGGAAAAACACATAACTAAAGACACTAAGCATACTAACGACATTGATAGATGAAAAAAAAAAAGTTTCATGATCCAAATGCCAGATAGAACAGAATGAAAAATCTATACATGAGATAATATGGTATTAAAAATCCTTCATTACAAGAAAAGAAAACACATACAATATTGGGAAAAAACCAGCCGGTACCTGAAGACATTGTTTCACAAAAATAGAGAAAATAGCGTCGAAATTAAATGCTGAAGGAGAGGAAAAGAAAGACTATGAAATTCTAACAAAAATATACCTTCATTGAGCTTAAACTAACAAAGCACTCACGCAGACATATTTCTTCAAATTAAATAACAATTCAGTGTTCATCATAAAAAAATGACATCAAAAGAACAAACCTTTAACCCAAGTTACCTTCAGGATCTGACATTATCTTCCAATTGCTGATTGCTTGCATTAGGTGAAGGGATGTTAGCTTCAACGTCCAGAGTCTGAAAATTAATAAAATGATGCATGAATTTGGAACTTGTAACCACAGAAGAAGTTGGGCAATTCGATATCACTTAATACACAAACTTTCTCCGTGCAAAGAGTACAGACCGAACTTCACATTGAATTCCAAAAACTGACCAAATTAAGCAAAACTGTTATGTCACATCATCTATTTGAGTTTCTTCGAATTCTGTAAATTGATAACTGTATGCAAATCAATTCACCCAACCTTTAAAACTATAGAAACAATCATGGATTACTTCTTTAATATAAGACCATGCAAAAGAAACATGGATATTGACTACAAGGGAGAACATGGACAGCAGATAGACACCAGGGACTGATCACTAAATCCTTATCTTCAAAAAGATTAAAGATGCCTATCAGAAAGTCAAACCTTAGAAGCACCTTCTCTAGACAACTTGTTCGCTCTTTGCAGTTCACTGGATTCAAGATCGACTGCATCCCACAGGAAGCCATTCTCATGATTCAGAGGGGGCTTGTCAAATTCTTGGCTAACAGCTCCACATTGAGGTTCCATATGTACCACATATTTCTCTGTAATTCCAAAAATGTAAACGTTTTCAGCCCTGTTGTATAGCTTAAATGAATGTTGTATCTAAAAAGTCATGATCAAACAGGAGTGAAAATTGAGAATAAACAAACAGGAAGTTGGATTCAGCACAATAGATTATAATTGACATAAACCTAATTTATTCATATACAAGCGAGCATGGACATAAGTTCCACAAGCAAAAACCTTCATGCCCCACATTACAGGTTTTGTTACCCAAGAACGCAGTTCATTCATGATTAAAACAGGACGTAGAGTATTGTTCGATTATTCATAAACTGACCAGTGATTAGTGCTTCAATAGGTGCTGTTACTAGAAACCAAGGTAAAGAATATTCAAAACTGTTCTACACATATCTAGCAGGGAATGAGCATTATTCAAATTCCACCTCAAATAACCAGGAAATGCTCCTTAGATGTATGACTTACCTTCCAGTACAACAAACTATATCCTACTAGGTGCAGCGAGAATCTCTAACCCATAAAAATTTATATCCATAAAATAAAAACAGATGAAAAATATGGAATCTCTAACCCATAAAAATTTATATCCATAAAAGAAACTAATTTTACCTGCTAATCTATGAAGGGCATTCTCAGCGGCCTGCTGTTGAGCATCTACCTTTGTTCTACCCATTCCGATTCCTATTTGTTCACCAGTGAAAAGTACCTGAACCATGGCATCAAGTAATTAAAAATTGGACTCAAAACACAAAATTCAACATTGTTTTCAAATATCTCATGACACAATATAAAGTAGGGTAATGGACCTAATCTGCCCCCCAAGTAACCACCAAGGAGCGCTGAGCACCCTGAACTAACAACAGGCCCGTATCTGGACTCCAAGTAACCAAGGTGTTTAAAAACTACCCCGGTTGGACGGTCAACAACGTTTGACCGTTACTATGCCTATGTGGCTGCCACGCGAGCACTTGCTTTGCCACCTCTGCTTGCCACGTGTGTATCTTAAATGGACCTAATCTGCCCTCCAAGTAACCACCCAGGAGCACTGAGCACCCTGAACTAACAACAGACCCGTATCTGGACTCAAAGTAACCAATGTGTTTAAAAACTACCCCGGGTGGACGGTCAATGATGTTTGACCGTTACTATGCCTATGTGGCCGCCACGTGAAGACATTGTTTGTCACCCAGCGCCTTGTAATCGCCACGTAAGATATGTTCATGTGAGTCCCACCTATAATAATAAACAATTTCTCTCTCCCTCTTCATCACCATCACCACAGCCCCCCCAACACCCACCACCTCCACGCACGCCACCCCCTCACCTCCCCAGCCCCCCACTGCCACACCTCCACAGCCCCCCACCCACGCCACCTCTGCTTGCCACATTTGAGGGGGTGGTGTGGGTGGGGGTGGTGGGTGTTGGGGGGCTGTGGTGGTGGTGATAAAGAGAGAGAGAGAGAAATTGTTTATTATTATAGGTGGGACCCACATGAACATATCTTACGTGGCGATGACAAGGCGCCGGGTGACAAACAAGGCCTTCACGTGGCGGCCACATAGGCATAGTAACGGTCAAACGTCATTGACCGTCCCCCCGGGGTAGTTTTTAAACACATTGGTTACTTTGAGTCCAGATACGGGCCTGTTGTTAGTTCAGGGTGCTCAGTGCTCCTGGGTGGTTACTTGGAGGGCAGATTAGGTCCATTTAAAATACACACGTGGCAAGCAGAGGTGGCAAAGCAGGTGCTCGCGTGGTAGCCACATAGGCATAGTAACGGTCAAACGTTGTTGACCGTCCAACCGGGGTAGTTTTTAAACACCTTGGTTACTTGGAGTCCAGATACGGGCCTGTTGTTAGTTCAGGGTGCTCAGCGCTCCTTGGTGGTTACTTGGGGGGCAGATTAGGTCCATTACCCTATAAAGTATGATGCACATTTGTCATCACTTCATAGTATGACTAAACTCAGCAGTTTCAAAAACTAATAATAAACTAATCCATAATGATGTCCTGAACTCTTTGCTTTAAGCTAATAGAAATGTAATATAACCATTCTAACACATAAAATGGATAAGACCACCACAGAATTTTCACAAACCTCCACTGAAAACTGCAAGTCCTTGCTGGTGCTTACAATGGATCTGAATTCAACCTAAAAAAAGAAACACAACATGAATCAGAAGAATCGTAAGTTGAAAAGAGACACCTACTTCCATGCTGAAATACGCGTACCTTGGAACTACATCGCCTTCCAATTTCTTGCAGCACCCCTATAGATGGAGAAGGTAAAAAGTTCAACTTTCCAGCTTCACTTTGAATTTCTTTGCCATTAGAAGATAAATAATTTTGACATGAAGCATCATCTGCAGAAAATATAAAATATCACATTGATGCATTGTTTTATAGAGTTTTACAATTGAAGTTCCCTAAAATAAATAAAATATCCCTATGGATCAATGATAAATATCAGATTATTGTTGCTGCAGCTGCTACCGTGCTATTGCTGTTGTTGAAGAAATGGCATAAACTAAAAGAGAGCCAAATAAAAAAACAATAAAATTGGAATCGTTCTAGGACCCAAAAATAATCTCAAATAACTTTAGTATAAATTTTCATACTTGCAAATAAATATGGACCCTGGCCATTTTTACAAAACCAGAACGCATAAGTATGCGCTAAACATAAAATTGAAAGACAAGAAGTGATAACACAGCAACCATACTCAGCATTGTAAACTCAAACAGGAATCACAATTTTATAAACAACTGCAAACGTTCAGAAGCCACGGAATTTTATATATTGAATTTGCAATCACAAATATACTTAAAATTGAAAGTCCAACAACCTTGGTGAAGCATATTCATCTTTACAGTTGTTACTAGTCAGACTTGTTTTATGTAGCTCAACCAAATGCATAAAAACAATTAAAACAGTGATGAAACACACTAAATGTAAACTTTTGCAGGGGAAACTAAGAGTATGAAGGAAAACATAGGGTGGAAAGAGCTTAATGGGATTCCAAGAGGAGATGATAAGTACATTAGAGAGTATAATAGAAATATAAATGCAATACCTGCCGGCTGGCAATGAGATGGAAGATTTTGTCTCTGTGAATCACGTCCAGAACTTATCTGCATATAAGAAACAGCCAATTAAAGGATTATGAGGTACTCCAATTAGCATCCAAAATGACTAAACTCAAAAGAAGCAGAGCAATCATGTTCAATGACAAACCTCTACATTTCTTTGTGATGATTGAGGGAGAAAATTGGTAGGAGTTGAAACAGGCATAATAGGAGAAAAATACTTCCGTTGAGCCAAAAGTCCTATATTTGGCTGAATTGGTGACAGCAATCCTTGATTGAGTGGCCTCAAAATGAGGGGAGGTTCACCAGAGCCTTGCCTTTTCATATTCAGGTCATGCCTTAATAGTCCTCTTTTCATGTCAATATCACCATCAAAAGAGAACCCATCATGCCTGACTGGAGTTCCAAGTATACCAGGCTCTAAGAAAAAATCAGAAAACAGATTGAACAAGATTGAATATTTTTCAAAACCAGAAAGAAATTAGCAACATAAGAAGTTCCATACTCGGAGAAGGCATTGGGCTTCTCGAAGATCCAGGGGAAATGATATTTGAAATAACACTGGTAGTTGGTCCAGAGATTTCAGGTTTGAACTTTACATTGATGGCCTTAGATCCAATATCTGAGCCAACAGAAAGCCTTTCATCCTGAAAAGAACCACACAGATCTGTCAGCAAAAATTTTGTGCCCATAAAATATTGAATGGGTCCAACAACTCACACTCATCCTGAAAGAAAAAAACAAGCTATCCTCAACAAGAATTCAAAAAAGAGTTTCTCAGAAAATTTCAAAACATGCTGTTAAATCAGAAACAGAGACCATAAATGAAGAACATGAAAACTTACATGTTGTTTTAACCTGCGTTCTACTTCTGCACCATTTATTCCTTCACTGATGGGAGCAACACAGTTATTGTTGGGCGCAACACCAGTATCCTGCCATTCAGTGAGTAATCAATATTAGAGCAATAGATAAACAAGTACTGGGCACCAGCGGCAGATGATAGTATAACACAAATTGTTAGCTATCATCAGTGAACTACAAATCACATATTGTTCCAAGCAGCTACCTCAGCCATTAAGTAGTTGCTCACATCCACAGGGTGAGGCAAACTTTGAACATCATCTTCATAGAAAACTTCAGGAATTTTTTGTAATAGATTCTCATCAAATTCTCTGACCACATGACATGACAAAATTATTCCACTGGTGGAAAGAAAAAAGCCTTGAACATAACGACACTTGAGTTTGTAACTTACTTGAAGAAATAACCTCTGACATTGCATGCAACATTTCTTGCTACACATAGCACTGGAACAGTATTGGCTCTCTGTAAAGCAATAGAGGAAGATTGATGATTCTCTTAAAGAAACAAAAGCTACAAAACAGTATACTTCATTAGGTGATAATAAACACAAATCATTACCTCTGCCAGAGGAGCATAATAAGGAGTAAATGCAGGAACCATGTGAACCCTGGGCTGGTCCCTGTCCTCCCAAACCTTTAATCGGTCATCAATCACCATTGCCATACTTGGATGGCACATACTATTCTGGAAGACATCCAGCAAAGATTTTCTAGAGCCTGCAAACATATCCATCAAAAAGTACGATTTCATCACCATACCCAATTGTTGGCATCACCCTCCCCTCAAAACAAGGGCATGAGGATGAGACAGGGGAATGAAACATAAATCCCAGCAGCAAGTTAAAAGTGTACATCATAAAATGAGTGACACAACAGAATGATGCAAATTAGGTTGAAAAATGATTTCACCACATGTTAGACAGCCAGCGCTAAAGGCAAATGGCCAAATATGTTCATAAGGCCCAAAAAAGTGCAGAAACATTATTGCAGCAAAGTAAGTGCCACTTTACTAGTGGTAGAAGAAACTTCACAATGTCTAAATATACCAATAATCATGATGATCAAAATAAACATTGCATTAGAAAACATGCCTGACTTGACACAAACCACACGATCAAGAAGTTGCTTTGAATCTATAAGTTGCGCCTCAGGGTCAAGAAGCCTCCATATTTCCAAGGCATAATCCCTTTCAGCCATAGTACAGACATACGCTTCAAATCTTTTGCGCCCATTTGCAGTTAAATAGCATTTTAAATCCTCCCAAGCAGGTCGTAACCTCACAAGCACGCTGGTATCACAGATCTATGTACAAACACAGCAAGGAATACCAAATGTCAAAAAAAAAATCTTGTGCATCAAAAGGCTTCCCACCAACTATGTCAACTTTTTTAACAACATGCTCAGATAAATTCCTATAGACAGGCCGGGAAAAAAATATTACATTTATATATCTGGTTTACGCTCCTGCAGAGATGTGGGAACACTAAACTATTTGAAATTACACAAAAAAAGTTAAAAATGGCACTCTACACAAACATATGATCATTTTTCTCTTACAATGAGAGATGAGCTCGAGCATAAACCAATATAGAATACTGAAAACACCGCGGGAGGGGATATCAATAAACAAGGGAATTAAAAGTAGATGCTTCCGTTTCCAATCATTAACTCATCTTAAGCTTGACTCTTTAAGGAACTACTTGGTTGTTACCACAAAAGATCCCCAAACTGCAAAATATTATTGCTCATAATTATAATTCAAATAAATTTCAATTAAATCATAACCTCAGGATTGATGCGAGTAAGAACTATATTCCTTTCTTGCAATCTAATAACAGGACGAACAACTTTCCCGTGACTATCAGACAATGGTGGCACCTCTTCCCGTTGAACCTTAAAGATCTTGCCATTATCAACGACGCAGTCATTTTCTACATATTGCTTCAATAGCTTACGGTCATCCATGTAACGTTTCAGTTCAGCTGACATTCCTGAAATCCGCAAGGGATCAGTCTCACGGGCAAGCCAACCTCGCAAAGTCTCAATTCTATCTTCAAATGATTTCATGGTGTTAGCAACGATAAGGGTTTCATCCAAATCAAAAACAATCGCAAGGCACCTCTGGTTTAGCATCCTCAAGCATGAATCATATAAACCTACAGGAACAGAGTAGCACCAGAAGCACGGAAACTTTTTCCTCCTACTGGGCATGGCCACCAAGTGAATTTCTTCATCCCCAACCAATGCCACTGCCGTCTGTATTTCCAAATCAAACTCTCAATCAGAAACTCAGCTGAACAGCTATGCCAAGTAAATACTCATTCCATTAAACATTTTTGAAAAATCTAAGAATACTAAGTTACTAATAAATTGATTTTTGTGAATTATTTATTCTTAAACTAGTATATTTAACTTATAAGCTAAAATATCATCCAATAATATATACAAAATACATTACAACTAAGTAATCCATTCTTCTTCATATCTATCCCAAGGAAAAGTCAACTAAGTCAACCAATTCTTATAATTAGTACCCATCTGCTCTTAAATATAGAACTAGTTGACTTTTTTGAGAGAATCCTATTCCACAATTGCACCTAGGTCTCAAGCAAGAAATTCAATTTCACATAGGTCCATTGAAGAAGGCTCATTCACTTGTTAATAGTGGTCATTAACAACTCCTTGGTACCTCTATGGAATCAAATATCTTACTTGGGCCAGACAAGTTGCTTATAAAGTCATTTCCCACTCTTTTTCTCTAAATTGATTCATTTGATTAATAAACTACCATAACATATAGTCTAACAATAAACCAACCACGTCATAATTATAACAACTCATTTTGCTTCCTCAATTCCTCAACCTCAATTTCTACAAAGAAAAATCATTTGGCTCTTATACATAGAAAGAAAGAAATACTACCTCTATTCCTAAATATAAGATCACTTTCCCGAATTTGATCAAATTAAGGATGTTAGTTAAGTTAGTCATTAACACATGACATTACCAATTTATCCTAACTATATACATTAATCCCTACTCTCCCTCTCTTGCTTCTTTTTATAAATAAGCATTATTAGGATCAATTTGGGAAAAATTGGGGAAAAATTAGAAAATGATTTTACATTTATCAACAAATTGAAATTTGAAAGTAGTCTTATACTCCCTCCGGTTCTAAATATAGGACCTAATTGACTTTTTCGAAAAATCCTAAAAAAAAAAGCAAAATAAGTTAATTATAAATTGATTTACCTAATTTTTTCTCTTAAATTAGTTTATTTTACCTATAAACTAATGGATAATCTAAAAATATACTACCTCCGGTCCTAAATATAGGACCTAGATGACTTTTTTTTGGAGAGGTTAAGGTTGCAAAATAGTCTATTAAATTTTTTTATCAAAAAATAGTCTATTAAATGATGACATATTTGATATATTTTTAGATTATCCATTGATTTATAAGTAAAATAAACTAGTTAAAGGAAAAAATTAGGTAAATCAATTTATAATTAACTTATTTTGCTTTTTTTAGGATTTTTCAAAAAAGTCAATTAGGTCTTATATTTAGGACCGGAGGGAGTATCAAATAAGTCATCATTTAATAACTTATTTCTCAACCTTAATCTCTCCAAAAAAAAGCCAATTAGGTCCTACATTTAGGGCCGGAGGTAGTATTTAGTTAAAAAGCAAAACTAAGCTAAAGATACAAACTTTTCGCCATAAACAACGAAACCACACAAAAATTAAATGCAATTAGAAGCAACAAGTAAAATATAGACCTTCAATTCATAAAAGCAAGAGGCGTGAAGATTGAGGAAATGAGGTTGTTGCTGATGAAGAGGAAGTGAAGACTCGAGCTTGCATCTCATTGAGAATGGAGAAATAGTTTGGAGAACTGAAAGTGGAGGACATCGCTCACTCCTTGCAGATAAGTGGTGGATTCGTATCTCACTTGGAAGCTTCCCATTCTCTTCGTTATTATCGGAAATCGGGATTATATCTAATTCTCCTAATCGTATTTCCCCGTGGAAAAATACACTCTTTAACCCTAATTCACTCATCTATACAAAATTTGAGAGAATTACAGAAGTTAAGAAAAGAGATTTTTTTTTTTGTTTTCCCAGTTTCTTCTTCTTCTGCTTCTTCTTCTCTCTCTCTCTCTCTCTCTGAACATTCGTTCGGTTTTGAAATGATGGTGATTTCTTGGTATTTATAATGAACATTGGGGATCATCGACTTGAATTTACCCAAAAAACCTTCTCTCGCACGTGTGAAACTGCTTTTTTTTTTTATATATATATATTTATCTAATTATCTATTATATAGTTATGTAATTATCTAATGCTACTACCTACTATTCTGATAAAAAAAAATGCTACTACCTACTGGAAACCAATAAATTCAATTTGTAGGAATGTGGGCTCAAAAGGGGAAATCTTGTTTTTTTTTTTATATAAAGGCAATTTCATTAAAATTAAAATGATTACAAACTAAGACTCACTTATATAGCTATATAAGAGAGTCTATTATTAAAGTACATGCAGAAAGATAGAGAGTAAATTGAAAACAAAAAAGAAAAAAGTTAGAAAATAGACATGCATAATTAAATTGGAGTCAAAAACAACTAGCGCTAACTAATACCATTTGAGGTAGAATCTACATCAGATGGTAGAATAGAGCCAAAAGGCAATTTGAAATCATTGGTTAAATTAAAATAATATATTATCATTTCCAGTTGTCCTAGCTTTATTGTATAAAATTGAATAAAATAGAGAAAATATGGGGAAAAGATATGGATTAGAAACATGTCTAACACAATAAAAAAAATACAAAACTGGTATATGATGAGTCTGGTGCCTTGTTTAGGGAGATGGATAAAGTTTCAGAGTTCAAACTTTATCTTGTACACTAGAGTTTCAGGTTCAAAAGTAGAAATCATATAATATTGAGTTGGGCCTGAACAAAACATTGAGAAGAATCTATCAAGGACCTGAATTAGAGTCTGAAATTTATTATTGGTGTGCTTCTTGTTATGGCGGATTTCGTAAAATCAGTATATTTCTTGCTCCACTTTTAAAATGTGACAATTGCACATTAGTCTCAAGTAAAAAAAAAAATTAATTTTAAAGAGATCTCAAGGAGTTGTTAAATATTGTGTTAAAAAAAAGGAGTTGTTAAATATTAATGACTACTATTAATAACAATTGCAATAACCATTATTGACAAGTAAATGCATTATCAATGAACCTTATCTAAAATTAAATTTTCGTATTTAAAACATAGGAACAATCACTCATTAGTCGAGATTATCTGTCCCAAAATACCCGAGAATTGGGCGCGCAAGAAATTCTTAAAGACCCCTAACTAGTACTACTTGGAAAGTCCTAAAAAAATTAAATACTTCATCCGTTCCTAATTATAAGTCAACTTTGACTTTTTTTTGAAAAAGTCAGTTATAAACTTTATCCTTTTAAATTGTTTAAAATTATCTTTTTTCCTCAAAACTAATTTATTCTAGTTATAAACTAACGATATATGGTAATTACATTTTTTATATGTTATAATTTAGTGGCCTAATTTGCTTCGTAACTTTCACAAAATAAGTCAAAATAGACTTATAATTAGGAATGGAAACAAGTGACTACAAATTTAGTTCCCGTAATGCTTTTATGTAAATTACACAATTAGTTTCCTAAATTTGTAAACTTAATACTACTCCATTTAACACGATAATATAGGATTCACTAGCTTATTAGTCTTTTTGTAATTAAAAAAAAAAGTCAATGTATGTGGTACAGTATTAAGGCGAGAGTCATATCATTGCGCGCGTAACGTAAAGTAACGCCACGTCACGAGTCAGGAGTGAATCAATCAATCCATTGGTGTGACGGTGGTCGGCGTTACGTGTCTCCGCCATGCCTTCCGTCGACGGCGACACCGTCTCCGACTTCATCGCTGACTCTTCCGGCGACGCCTCTCCGGTCATCGGAACCAATCACTCTTACACCAAAGAAGAAAAAGAAGAAGAAGAAGAAGAAGGCTTTCCTCTCAGAGAATGGCGTAGGTAAACACTTCACTACGTACTACTTACTTCTTTCTTTTACTCTTCCGATTTATTTTCTACCTCAATTTTTTTAGCTTAATGAGATTTGTACAAACTAAATATGAAATTCCTTTGACTTTTGTTTTAATGAAGCAAATTAGACTATAATATTATAATACAATATTGTATCACATGCAATTAGAATATATGTTACTTTATAAGTAAAATGAATTAATTTTGAGGAAAAATATAACTAATCATATTTTAGAGTGATTAATTTTGCATCCTTAATTACTACAAACAAGTCAAAGGGTTTTATGATTAGGAACGGAGGTAGTATAATATATGCTAGATGTAATTAGATTTTTAGTTAGTTTATAAGTAGAATAAATTAGTTTTGAGGAAAAAGATATTACTAGACAATTTAAAGTGTTTGATTTTTATGTCCTTAATTTGTCAAAGAAAAGTCAAGGTTGTCTTATAATTAGGGTAGGGTTGGAGGGAGTATAAGTCTAGTTGACTTTTTTTGAAGAATACTAAGAAAGCTAAACAAGTTGCTTATTAATTGATTGCCTGAATTTTATCTTTGAATTAGTTTATTTGACTTATAAATTAATAGATGATGTAATATTTTATTGGAAATATTGATTACGTGGCTCATTCAGTTTCATTAATCTATCTAAAAGTAGTGAAAAAATGTCAATTGTATCTTAGACTTAGGGATGGAGGAGGAATTAGAATGATAGGTTTAATTGTATGGCTGCGTGTATGTATATGAGGTTTTTGCATGTGTTGATGTTGATGGTCATGGGTGTGTGAGTGAGCAGACAGAACGCAATTGAGCTGGAAGAGAAGGAGAAGAGGGAGAAAGAGATGAGGCAACAGATTATTGAGGAAGCAGAGGAGTTCAAAATGGAGTTTTACAAGAAACGTGAGCTGAATGTTGAGAACAAGAAAGCTTCTAATACGGAAAGAGAGAAGGTAACTAACTCAATCTGTGATGCTTTCTATGCATGATATATGAGACCAAGTTGTTGGTTTTACTTTCAGGTAGAATTCATCTGAGTTAACGTGTGAGGGGTCTTATAAAAGATGACATAGAAGGCGCTGTTTTTATAGTTATAGAGTGATAAGTTCTTCTGTTTGTCCTTTACATTATTGAATTCCAACTGGAATTACCAACAGGATGAAAATTATAAGCACAGATTTGTTTCCTTCTTGACTGGTCTGGAACTTTTGCAATTGAAGAACCCATGTGGGTGAAGTGGGGCATTTTGGGAAGAATAGAACGAATATAAGGTGGTTACAAAATATGTCATAGTTATATACATATGAATTAGTTGGTAAAACTGTCAGTGAACTTGGAGTGTTTTTGAAGAAAACTAAGTTCAATTTAGAAATGCAAATAGGATACTGCATCTTAATTTTTTAATTTTTGAGCATAAACATGAATTTTGAAGTTGGTTTTATGTTTTGGTGTCGTTAATAATGATCATGTTTTGGTATTACCGGCTTTTATAAGATTTAGATTTTACAAATATGCACATTTTGGTTCATCATGTTAACATTTCAGTTTTACTATTCTATCTTTCTATCTCGGTCTTGTGCAACCGTATCTGCTGATTGTAAATCATCCACTAAGAGAATCAAGAGCTAATAACATGTTAATTAGCATTTTCATTTTGAATAGCACTGCAGTTCCTCAAATGATTTACTGGATTTTATGTGGCAGCTATTTTTGGCAAGCCATCAGAAGTTTGAAGCTGAAGCTGAGAAAAACTATTGGAAAGCAATCAGTGAACTTATTCCCAAAGAGGTGCCAGCACTAGAGAAAAGAGGGAAAAAAGATAAAGATAAGAATCCCTCTATTGTTGTCATCCAGGGGCCAAAGCCTGGGAAGCCAACTGATCTTTCAAGAATGCGACATATACTGTTAAAGCTCAAGCACAATCCTCCTTCTCATATGAAGCCTAAGCCCCCTCAATCATCCGAATCCAAAAAGGACGATGGGGCTAGTACAAGTACTGCACCCCCCAAGCCACCAGTTGTTTCTGCAGCTTGAAGGCACTAGTTGCTTGTTCTCATTATAAAAACCAGCTTCTTGGAGCATCATAACTTAGTTGTATAGTGGTATCATGTGTATAAAGTATCCTTATTTTAAGGTTGCTTGATATAGTATTAGGCAACCCCTTTTTAGAAGCCTAGTTGTATGGTGGTATTTTATGCAAGTGATATGGTGGTATTTTATGTACAAAGTATCCTTTCTTGCAGGATGTATAGTTTTATGCAAGTGCAACCCCTTTTTAGAAAATAGGTTTTTGGCAGTGGTTCGATGCTGTGGCCTATGGAACATCATCGTCTGTGGTAGGCATATCGGTAGGCATATTATTAAGGGCGAAGGGGCAAAAATAGTCACCGTAATTCTCCAAATGGACAACTTTAGCACCCGTAATTCCGATGGTGCAAAACCGTACATTATAAACTAAAATGGGACAAATCTAGTCACGCCGTTAAGTTGAAGCTAACAGACGTGTGTTTTTGCGTAGGTCCCACATTCATTAACCTACGTGGCATGACAGTCAGCAAGTAAAATGAATCCACGTTGGGAAGCCCTGCCACATCACCTTTCAGAGTATGCCACGTGTCATTTAAAAAACCCCACCTTTAACATCCAATTAACATCAGTCTCTCTCCCCCCTCACACCAGTCATCGGACCATCTCCCTTCTCACCCTCAAGCACCACCATTGTCCCCCGTCACTCCCTTTTCTTCTCCAATCCCCGCCGCCGAACCACATTCTCCGTCGTCGGCCAATGCTTCGCAACCCTCTCTCCCTCGGCTCACCATCGCAAGCCCCTCCTTGTCATCAACGCTGCTAACGACGAATTTTTGTAGCAAAGGTTGCCATTGTTCAACGGCCTGGTGGATATTGTGCGGTGCGGTCGGGCGGTGAACGGTGGATTCCGGTGGTGATGATGGAGTTTTTGTTGTGTTATGTGTTGAGGGTTCTTTTCTTAGATCTGATTTTTTTGTTGACCTAAGTTCTGACTAATGTTTCTTTGAGTGAAATTTGTGTGTGTTATGTTTGTGTTTTGTTGGGGCATGTTAGTGTGTTTTGTTTTGTTGGGGCATCAAGTTGTTTTTGTTTTATTTTTAGTTAACATATGTATTAGGGTGGGCCCCATTATGACATGTTTATGTTTATTTTTTTGCCATGTCATATGCAATGTGACACATAATTCCTTATTTCGCCACGTCATCATGCCAAATCACCATTCACAGTCAACTAACGGTCAAACTTAACATCTCTGTTTAAGAGTGCTAAATTTGTTCCATTTTGGTTTATAATGTACGGTTTTGTACTATCGAAATTACGGGTGCCAAAGTTGTCCATTTGGAGAATTACGGTGGCTATTTTTGCCCCTTCGCCCTATTATTAATGTCTTTGTTTTGGCATTGGTTGAATTTGGAATAGTATCCTAATAAGGAGTCAATCTCTAAATCACCATATTTATTTCTGATACTTAAGCTATGTATGGGCGTAATTTATGCGAAATGGTCTAGTTTTCCAGTTGTCTGTACACAAGCCAATCAAAACTCTCATTTGTTAGCGTGTAAATAATTTGAATAGTATGTATCATACAAAAAAGTGCATATATGCTAATACATTAAACAGGCTAAGAAGAAATTGTATGCTTTATTCTTTATCCGTTTCCCATGCTCTCATCAACCCCTTCGGATGGAAAGAACTATGGCATACTAAAACAAATGATCCTATGACCAGGAGACAAAATAGAGCGAAATATAGTAAGGTATTTACATCAAACATCCTTCAATATGATCCAAACAATGGATCACCTAGGAAGTATCTGTGTATCCAAATCTGCACCACTAAAATAGCTTGATGTGATATAGGGAAATTTAGAGCTTCCATTCTTGTTTGCTTGAGATGATGATGATGAATTGCCACACTCTTTTGAGCTATTCCACCTATAAATTCCAGGCTCAGTTAGTGCCCTCTCATTCAGATGCACTTCCTTGGTGAGCATTTTTATTACTTGCTTCATTGTGGGCCTGTGTTGTGCAGCTGCTTGGGTACAGAATAGAGCAACCATAATGAAACGCAACATCTGCTTCTCATCATAGTCAATTAGTTCTGAATCTACAAGATCCAGAAGCCTGCCTTCTTCTCTCAGCTTCCATGCCTGCCCATAAATGCATGTTCTAGTGAGAAAACAAGCACACGGATATTTAGTAGCTTTCAATTTGACAGGACAGATATTGCAGCCTTTCGATTTGACAAGACTTCTGAAGTATCCCCTTTTGGTCTCCTACTAGTTTTCATAGGACTAAAGAGTAAAGAGTGAAGACTATCTGCCCACTTCACTGGCCTTGTTTCCACCAAATCATCTTAAAAGGGTTAAGGGTCAAATTTGCCTCGAAAGTTTAGCTTAGAATCAATTTCACCTTTTACCGTAAGATAATAACGGTCAACGTCAACTTTTTTAACATTTGAAGTTTTTAACGGAATAAGGTGATATTGATAAATTTCGAAACTTCCGGGGCTATTTTGAACTCAAAAAATCTTCTATGGCGAAATTAGTCCAGAGCAAAAACTTATGGGAAAAATTGACCCTTAACTCTATCTTAAAACGACTATCTTTTAATTGCAAATTTGGAAAACTTGAGAAAACCACTTTATCCAACTTCATATGGAGCATTTTTTGAATTTCTCTCATTGTCTGTCTTCATCTGATAATTCATCTGATAATTAGAAAGAGCTATGACAAAATCCTAACATGTCTTGGCTATTTGATACTTAAGTTTAGAAAAATACCCATTCTACTAGAACCAAGAGATTATCGCCAAATGCAGCTTTACTGCTACTTTTACCACTGATTATTTCAAGCATGAGAATCCCAAAACTGTACACATCAGCCTTCTTTGTAAGTTGTCCTAGAAGTGCATATTCTGGTGCTAGGTATCCACTGCAAACACCCGAAAAACATGGCAAACCAGTTTATATGTTAAAACAAAATCCAGTAAAACTGCCAAGAGCATGTTATGTCCCATCTTTGGTCTTTCAACTAGGGGCTGCTTTAGCCTAAAGGAGATTAAAAATAGTTTTTTGAAATCAGAAACTTCTTTTATTTCTCCATTTTCTTTCAATCCTTCGATTACTCAAACATTGTATTTCCACAAATAGTAACATTGTAGTAATTTACATGATGTACAATAAATGATTAAAAGCTAAACACCAATAATTAATATATTTATCAAAAACAAAGTACCAATACACAAAGCAAATACAAGTGCATGCCAAGAACACTAATCCAATAGCCACCTCATTCCCAAAGGAAAGAGAGGAATGAATGTTACTAAGCAAAGCAGTATAGGTCTTTATATTGTCTCAAGAAAACTTATAAATGGCACCAAAATTTATGAGCTCATTGCATCTTTCTAATTAACAATATATAACATTGGTTGCACATTCAAATGGGTTTACAGTAGAAAAAAGAAGTAAAGAATAAACAGGATTCAATAAAAAAATTCAAACTGTGCAATCAGAAAACAATCATATAAAATGAAATATATAATGTAAATTTTGCATTATTACTTACACAGTTCCTGCCACTCGAGTACTAACATGAGTAACATTGTCAGGGAAAAGCTTTGCAAGGCCAAAATCCCCTATTTTAGGATTAAAGTTTCTATCAAGCAAAATGTTGCTAGCCTTAATATCTCTGTGAACAACATTTGGTTGAGCCTCTTCATGAAGAAATTCAAGACCAGAAGCTGTACCACAGCAAATAACAGCCCTCTTTGGCCAATCCAGATCAACACATTTGCTTTTGGAACCTGTAAAAGCATCCAATGTTTATGAGCAACCCAAATTCATAGAAAATCCTTCATCAAGCTTTCAATCAATAGACTTCCTACCTCCAACTCAAACAAAAAAAAGGACCTAATGTTAAGCTTGGAACTGAAACTTGGAAGCATGACAAATTCTATCCTATATTTTGCTATGTTTTGTGCTCCAAAATCAGAAGTAGCCAATACAAGGGAAAATAGAAAAGCAAGACAAGTTCCATTTTTAAAGTGTTATAAATTTTGGTAGCATGTATAGATAAACTTCAAATTTGTTTCCAAAACTGAAAGCTTGAATATCTGTCCAGCTCAGACAAAACTTGCTTCCATAAACATAATTAGATTGTTGTGGTACTTACCAAGCAAAGAACTTTCAAGGCTATTGTTTTCCAAGAACTCATACACCAACATTCTATGGTGGCCCTCAACACAACAGCCAATAAGTTGCACAAGGTTTGGATGTTGTATCTTTGATATAATATCGGTTTCTGTCATAAATTCCTTTGTTCCTTGTTTAGACTCTACAGAAAGGGACTTGATAGCAACTAGAGTACCATCTCTTAAAACCCCCTGAATGTGTCAATGAGAAAGAACAAACATTTTACTCAATCTAACAAGGGAGGGAAATAATGAAATGTATGATACCCCGTCTGAAAGCCAATATAGCCATTAAAGAATAAACATAAGGACAAGAAAATCTCCTAAAGGTCATCCATCTTACCTTGTAGACAACTCCATAGCCTCCTCCACCAATTCTGCTTGATGGATGAAAATCTCCTGTTGCTGATCTCATTGAATTGTAACTAAAAGTTTTAGTTGCAATAACTGCCATCCACAAGGCCCGTATAACACATAAAAAAATTGCAGAAGGCTGAATTTTTAAAATTGGAAACATGAATGAAGAGATTCATGTTTGTATTTGTATGGAGAATGCTATGCAAGTAACAAATGTATCATTAGACATCAGGTCAGGTCAAGTTTTAATCTGCATATGCCTGAATATCTCCTACTCTAATTCACATACAGATTGAATGAGAGACAGTATTTAAAAATAAAATGATAGCAAAGAAGGAATAAACTCAAATGACTAAGAAGGAAAATTACGCATCTTTACAATCATATCGACATTAATATTATCCATTTCGAATAGGATACTGATATAGTGATATTATCTTAATGTCCTGTGGCATAGTTTAGTTTTAAATATACAATAATAGCAAACACATTATTTAATGTTACATTGTGATTTAAACTCTAATCCTCTGCAATAATGCATGTGTAAAGATAGTAACAAAGAAGTGAGACTGTGTACATAATCTCCTTTCTATCTTCATATCAATTTCCTTTTATACTATTCTCCAATTGTGTTACATGCATCAATTTGTCAATACAGAAGATCTGGGATCTTCAAAGCTGTACAGCAATAACAACAAAAGCTTCGACCAAAAAAAAAAATAACAACAAAAGCTTGACAACATGGATCACAAGATGCTATTGTGCCCTATCAAAAACTATATTTTTACAAGGAGGGAAAAACCAAATAACTCGTTTATAGAGAATGAGATTTCCTACGTTTTTGCAGCATTGCTAAGTGAATTTCATAAGCCCCCATCTGTACCAAAGATCAGTCAATTAATTGCATCAATGCTAGACATTTTTCCATCCGGGTTGTGAGATGTGATAGAAAGAGATTATAAAATCACACTCAACTAATTTGAAATTCACAGATTTACAAGCTAAGTAAGTGATCAACTATACTTCATTGCCAAAGGATAACTTAAGACAGTAGTATAATTTATTTGGCTTTAGAAACACAGATGATACGTATACTATATCATCATACAAGAAAGAGGGACTAAAAATCATCAAAATTACAAGATCACTGATTGCTTTAAACAATTATGAATAAGAAAAACAAAATCTTCACTTTTGTCCATACCTTGTTCATCTGACTGGCCAGCAGTTTCAATCTTCCCTCCACAACAAATAAAGGAACCAAAGCAATTGCCAACCATAGCTAAACACCCACAAATTCCTCCAACAACATTTGATCATCAAATTCAACACAAAGGTGACATGAAAAGAAGAAAATAAACAAATTTAAACTGAAAACAGCATGATCTTCCCAACATTGAATGATGAATGATCTTACACACACAATCCAAAAGACAAAACTTTGAAATACTGAGGGTGCTAAACAAAGGAAAATAAAGAAACCCTTTATAATTAAGTTGAGATATGAGTAGAAAAAAAAGGTGGTGGTGATTGGAGGAAGAAGAAACGTGTGAGGCCATATATGTGTGGCAAAATGGAAAGGGAAGTTAATGAGTCAACAAGTCAAGGAAGGTAAAAATAATGGCTATGAAAGAAGAGGTAGTAATGAATGGATCAAGTAGGCAACAGAGAAGTGAAATGTGAAGTGTGAAAGTGACTGAACGTGTTGGTTTTTCTCTTTGCTTGCCATTGTTAACGTAGGAGACAAAGACCAAATCATATGTGTACGTATTGGATAAGAATATAGTAAAACTTTTTCTTACATAGTGTCACCCACATAAGACAAAAAATCACCGTCACATTAGAGACTGAGATTGTGTAACTGTGCTGACTTTTGGAGTTAAGGTACTCCCTCCCTCCCTCCCTCCCTCCGTTCCTAAATATAAGAGTATTTTGACTTTTTTAGAGAATCCTAAGAAAGCAAAATATGGTAATTAAAAATTGATTTTCCCAAATTTTTCACTAAACTAGTTTATTTGACTTATGAACTTACATATGATCTAATAATATTTAAAATATGCTATGATTAAATTGTTCATTTTGCTTTATTAGAATTCTCCAAAAAAAGTCAAAGTGCTCTTATATTTAGGAACGGAGAGAGTAATATTTCTTTGGTTGACTTTTCAAAACAAACACACGTATTGTAATTTAATTTACTTGAATTTTTAGTAATTTGTTTGACTTATAAGTTAATTCTTTTGTCCCAAATATTGGATTTACTTAAGGAATTGGTCTTATACTAAGTATATGACATAATTCTAACTTTAGCTTAATAAAATTTTGGTTCAATAACTTTCACTTAATTTGGTTTTAGTGCTTGAATTTTAAATTCGGTGGTTATAACATTTGAATTTTTAGTCAGATTTAGTTTTAGTTGGTAAACTTTAAACATCGAGAAATTCTTGCGTGAACCTGGAGCACCACGTCATTTGTGAACTAACCAATCATAAGTAGACACATCCGGTATGACGAGTAATTTTTAATTTGACGTGACACCCTAAAAATAGGAACTAACCATTAAAAAAATTAAATCTCATATTGTCGATTTATTTTATTTTATAGTGTAAATAAAAAAAATTTCAAGGTTATTTGAGTTCTTTTAGGGTGCCACATCAAATTAAAAATTACACGCCAGACCATATGTGTCTACTTGTGATTGGTTAGACCACAAATGACGTGGTGCACTGAGTTCACACAAGAATGTCTCATTAAACATGAGACCTAGATCTTTTGTCAACTTTTCCTTAAATTATCTCTATTAACCCTCCGTTCACAATAATTATATAAGAGATGTGAAGGGAATAAGGGAAAATAATTGAATAAATTGAGAAAAAGAACACATCACGTTAAATAGCATGACTAACCCTCTTAATTTAATCAAATTAATTAAATAGATTAATATTTAGGATTAAAGGGGCCATTAAATAATCTAATGATAATGTATCACATGTTTTATGATTAATTGGCATATTTTACTTTTTTAATATCCCGAAAAAAAAGTTAATTAACTTTTATATTAAAAACCACTAACTTAGCGTGATGTATATATATACATATATTGTGAGATTTATAAATTTCATTTGTTATATTAATACATTTTTAACGAGAGATTACACTAGTGCACATGGAGAAAAAATATTTGGTAAAAAGAGCAAAATTCATTTAGAAGGACCAAAGGTAAAAACACAACTTTTGAAATACGAAATTGCATATTGGCCTATAATTTCACAATTCCATTTCTGGAACGTCAGATATTTAAGAGTAAAAGATATGAGAGATAGTTAGCCACAATATGACCGGTCCAAAATCAATCTTTTAATAAAAATACTACTCCCTCGGGTCCCTAATATAAAAGCCAAAATTTGAATGGTTTTGGTGCCTAATACAAGAGCTCATCTCACATTCTCTCCTCATTTAATGTGTTTTTTCCTACTTTACTCCCAACTCTCTTTCATATTTATTAATTCTTATGCATTTCTCTCTCTTAAAAGTATTACTCCCTCCGGTCCCTAATGTAAGAGCTAGCCGTCAAAAAAACGCTTCTTAAGAAAACATGTGAATGTTAGTTGGGTGTTTGGAGTTAATGCTTCTTTTCCAAAATTGCCCATATTTATTATGGTACTTTTAAGAGAGAGAAATATATAAGCATTAATAAATATGAAAGAGAGTTAGGGGTAAAGTGGGAAAAAATGCATTAAATGAGGAGAGAATATGGGGTGAGCTCTTACATTAGGGACCAAAACCATTCAAATTTTGGGCTCTTACATTAGCGACCGGAGGGAGTATAATAAATATGGGTAATATTGGAAAAGAAGCATTAATTTCAGACACTCAACTAACATTCACATGTTTTCTTTAGAAGCGTTTTTTTGGCGGTTAGCTCTTACATTAGGGACCGAAGGAGTAGAATTCAAGAACAATCAATGTTAGGCCAGATGGGAGACAATTAATTAATCAAGACCAAGTCCCACAAAATCATCAAAATCTCTTTGTAGTTGGATTAACTGTCTTCCACGTAACTAGCATTAAATTTCTCAAACATCAAGCGCTAAGTTGAGATTTAAGTTTCACCTAAATTGCTTAAATTAAAGTATAAACTACTATCTTTTCTCCATCTTTTTAGATGATCAGTCATTGTTGTGGAAATTAGTCAATACAAGTTTACAACAAATCGAGATAAATTGATGCATCTAAGTGAATACATCATGTGCATCGCACAAAGGAGTAAATGTTATTTGTTTTCCATGTAAAAGAGAAATGATTCAGTAGATGCAATTTGGAAAACATTGAAGGAGCTCTTCAATTAATAGCAGCCAATTTTCAGTACCGAATAATCCTAAGGCCATTAGCATACATAATATGATATCTCCAGCTAGGAGTCAACAATATCTCCAAAGATATTCCCTTCTATGGTGCTACTATTACATAGAACATTAGAACAATAAATAAGGTATCATGAGAAGCACATATTCTGGTACATAAAAACAACAGGACAGTGACACAACCTAATATATTGTGCCAAACTGCAAAAGTTCCATATCATGTCTGATGCATGAGGCAGAAACAATACGAATGTGTCATCTTTGGAGTGTCGGTACTTCATCGACATTTAAATATCTATGCTGGGTTTTACTACCATATACAAGCTGGACTTATGGTTCCATGGATCTATCACCTGCTGAGGTGACTAACAGGAGAAGAGTTTCCCCTCTCACAAGCCAGATCATTTTCTTCAATCTCACTTCCATCGTAAGAGATGGACTTAAAGTTTACACTTGGTTCAGAACTGGCAGTGCTGCTAGTAGCAAGAGGAGAATCAGAAACATTCATTGTCCTGCTATTTGATGAACCAGATGATCTCACACTGTACATAGAGGAAGCTGGAATGCTTGTCACAAGTGGTTTCAGGTTGTTCCCCTTAATACTTCGCCTAATGTCCTGTACAAGATAACAGAATAAAATTAGTAAAGTTTCCTGTTATGAAATAGGGAACAGCTTTAAGTGATCATTGTTTTCTTCATTGATATTGCATGAACAAACTTTTAGAACACACCACCTAAAAAACAGGACATTCAGTGAAAGGGACTTGTATCTTAAATATATTAATGAGGACACACCACCCAAAAACATTGATAGCAGAAACCTTGAACACGTCTTAGTTGTCTTTCAGGTAACAAATACTAAATGTATTAAAATGTAGGCATACTATTACTATGAAGAACCATTGCCATAAATTAAAAAATAAAATCTAGGAATCGGTACTTGCTTCCTAGCTGTGCAATCCAATTGATTATTCGTGTTATAACTTTTGGCCATGTTATGCTAAACAGTTAAATCTCCAACATTCTTATAGTTCAGTGCATATAATGAGTAAATAATGGAACATAGAAACATACCATATGCCTCATTGCCATATCTAAGGACATCTTGGAAAGTGTTCTGCCGAATCCTGCGCCTTCAGACGATGAAGACTTACCAGAACTGCTATGGGCAGAATGACGATCTTCATGCTTTGGTGGTGCCAATTTTCTCATGTTTACAACTCTTTCAACCATTTTAGTCCCTACTACAACTGGGCTATCATTGTCACCATCAGTGAAACGAGATCTACTCAGAGTTTGAATTGAGCTATGATTACTCTGAGCAACCACAGTTGAAGCCCTTCCTCGGGAAGGAGTGCCTGACTGTCTTTTCGATTTTCCATTACCATTAGCTGCAGCTTCAAGGGATGATGATCTAGAATTAGGTGCACCAGGCCTAGTCCTAGAGGCTGAAGCAGGTCTTTCTGGCAATGATGTCTTCAAATTTGGAGGCCCCTCAAGTGAGAACCCGGGCATCTGTGAAGGTGAAGGCCTAGATTTTATAGATGGAGAGTTTCCACGTGATTGCACTGGATTTTTTGCTTGTGCAGGGCGTTCTTTAGATGCTGATGAAGATCGAGAGGCAGGTGCAGAAACTGCATTTGCACTTGATGGGGTTGAAGATCTAAGGGTTGGAGTTGATGATCTTCGAGTAGTTTTAGGAGCTGCTAAAGAAGGCCTGGAAGTTGGTGTTGAGGCACGAGCAGTGGCCCTATTGCCAGTAGGAGTGGATGATCTCGCAGGTGGAGCAGTGGCCCTTGTGCCAGTAGGAGTGGATGATCTAACAGGTGGAGCAGTGGCCCTAGTGCCAGTAGGAGTGGATGATCTCACAGGTGGTGCTACAGGCTTAGCAGAAGATACAGTAGCCCGGGATGTAGGCGTAGAGGACCTAGAGTACTTGGTTGTTGAAGGCAATGCTGGCCTTCCAGATGGTGTCACAGACCTGGAAGTAACTGAGGTTGTTCTCCTATTACTAGCAGTACTGGAAAAATTAAGGCCAGGCACTGATGCTGCATGATGCTTGGAGCTCAAATTAGTTTTTGAAGCAGGTTCCGACTGAACATTAGCTGGCTGTAACACACAATGCAGCACAAAGTTCCAAATATGATGTTATTGAATCAAATAAATGAACATAAGCAATTAATGTTAGCACTAGTTGAGAATAAAAAACAGGTATGGGAGTTTAGAAAGTTACAAATAATGGTAAGGAAAACAAGAAAATTATAGATTTATCACGCCAATATCTACTTTTATCTGAAGCTCAAATACACAGCCCCACATGGAAACTCTTTGAGCTTAAAGGGTTAACTCAATGATTATAGCTTTTTAAGTGAAATCTAGGAATAGTTTTACAATCATCTACTTTTCTTTACAATGTTTAATTTAATCTCTAAGAGTTGGCCAAAAAAAATATAATCTCTAGAAGCGTGAATAAATAGCATCCAGAAAACATAGAAGGTTCTTACCCGAGGTTTTAAAGCTGTTGAACGAGCAGTAGGAATCTCGTTTTCACTATTTACTGATATTTGTGACTCTTTATCCAATGTAGGGAAAAGAGGGGTATCAGGGGGCGTCAGAAGCCTGATTACAAGAAAAACTTCACATCAATACTTACTAGAGATGCAACTTAGGCAGAACAATGGAATAAGAATGCAGCAAATAAGAACGAGGTGGGACACTTCTACTCCACATGTAATTACTAGCATTCAATTCATTAACTTAATACGATGGGTCTCTGTCAGCAATAGAGTAGCATTGAAATTTCGTCCAAATGTGCCCAATAATTAACATACCGAGCAGAGAGCGAGAGAATTCAATTCTCCACAAAAGGTCTCCATCAAGATCAGCAGACTATTACTAAATTACGGTGTTCAAAGATTTTCTTTTCAAACAAAGATTTCTTTCAGACGATAATATGGAAAGTAAACCCAGAAATTAATTTCCACTGTTGGATAAAATAATTGGCATAAGAATCAACTTTAAGTCTTCAACATCAGCAAAGGTAATAATTAAACTCTTTTTCCTTTCTTTTTTCCTTTCTTATGATAGAAACTATTGGTCTCCATTGATTGCAAAAGAAATCATGATTACAAGACACAAGCATTACTAGAGAAGCAAACAGATATTCAAGGATCTATAACCTTCCCTATTTTTTTTCCATAAAAGAAACTCTACAAATCCAAAATAAGCAAACAATAATAATTATTTGAGAAGCAAATTAATATTCAAAGATCTATAACCTTCCCTACTTTTTTCCATAAAAGAAACTCTATAAATCCAAAATAAGCAAACAATAATAATTATTTGAGAAGCAAGTTAATATTCAAAGGTCTATTTTTTTTTTGATCAAAAAATATTCAAAGGTCTATAACTTCCCCACTTTCCATAAAAGAAATTCTAGAAATCTAAATATAAAATAAGCAAATAAAAATTAACAGTTAAAAGCAAGCAGTTAACAACTCAAAAGCCTCATAACAACAATGATGAACTTCTATTTTTTTTAAAAAAAAAAATCAATTAGCAAATTAACTCACTCATAATTTCAGCAATTACAGACAAAAACAAAATATCTCAAATCATATCAGATTATCACTCAAACTAACAACTCAACACATCTCTTACCATTCATAATCAGATTTCTCATTCTCCGAATTCAAAAACTCATCAGCGCCTATTTTCCGATGCACCGTCGAATTCACCGTCATAGACTCTACACATCATTTAAAAAAAACACGAAGTCTCATTTAACGGAACTATAACAGAGCCGTTAACTTCACTCATGAAATGAAACGGAAACGTTACCTAGGTTAACGGATCCGTGAAGGTCGTCGGAGTTCTGAGGAAGAAGAAGAAGATTGTTCTTCTCATTCTCTTTCTCTCTCCTCCGCATCTCAAGAAACAGAACAAGCTCCTCGTCTCTCTCCTTCATCACCATTCTTCTCCTCTGCTTCTAGAAGCTTCTAATCCTTCAAATCAACACTCACTGTTATTTCAAAAGACTTGAATCGTTCAAAAAACACGTGAATGATGAATGCTTCTGATTCAAAGACACTCCAGAGAGATCTTCTTAGTTCTTACCATGATATAGAGAGTTGTAAAGAGAATGGATTTGAAAATTTGAAGAACTGACGTAATGAATGCTTTTTTTTTGGAGAGAGGTGATATGAAGGTTAAGGTTAAAAAAATATTGTTGAGAGGATTGAGGTAGCTTGAAGAAGAAGAAGAAGAAGGTGAAGTTGCAGAGGGAGAAGTTTCTGTATGTATGGTATGGTTGGCATGAGATGCTCTGTGATGTTTGAAACTGAACACCAAATATTAATAAAAGACACACACTTTGAATTCAATTTATTATTGTTATTTATTATTATACTACTGATGATTTTAATTTTAAAAATCAATTGCAATTGGTGGGCCTAGTGGTATGCTTGGATATAGGGCTGCACAAAAGCCCGGCGGTCCGATTGGCCCGACAATACCCGATTTGGTCCTATGCAAAAAATGGTTTGTCACAATGTGGCCCGTGACCAGCCCGATTAGGACGTGACTGACGCGACCATCGGGCAGAACAGGACCAGGGCATATGCTTCATGACAAACAGGACGACCTGGCCCGATTGTTTTATTATTTTTAGTAAAAATATTTTGAATAGTTAACAATTATCACACTATTTCATAATTAATTAATTAGTTATTTAGTTTAAAAATAGTTTATTACACTTTTTCATCAATTTATTTAATGGTTGAAAAGTGGAACTTTTTATTTCATTATACAAAAAAAAAGTTTGGGACCAACATGGTTCGTCATGTGGCCCGGTGGTAATGTCCGGTCCGATCTTAATGTCAGGCCAGACAAGACATGACCGGGTCTCGGACCAAAAATTTCAGTCTGACAATTATTTAGGACAGGACTAGAGCATATAGTTGGCCCGGTCCTATCCGTCATTTGTGCACCTCTACTTGGATCTACTAGTGGGGGTTGTTCTACTTTGTAGCCATGTTTTGGAGCTTGAGGTATAAAGGAGTGATCAATAATTATTTGGAGGTAGTGAGCTCTTGATGATGGGCATGCATTTTCGCGAATCGAATTAATCGATTGTTGACAATATTAGTGTGTTAGATAAGGGTGGATAAATGGGAAAACTAATTGTGTTAAATGCTAATTTTTTGTGAAAGTACTACCTGATGATTGACGATTTTGCCTCGAAAGTTTTTTAGGCTTTGTTAGGAGGGATGAGAAGTGTAACAATGTGGTTTTGAACTAATAGTGTTGTTAAAAGGCATCATGTTATGGTACATGTCAAGATGAAGATAAATCATTTTCGGCTTGGAATTTTTTTTTAAGAATGAGTGATTGTTCTACAAAAGCTTTTTTCAATGCAATACCTTTCTAAATGTATGAAAAACTTTCAGATCAAAATCATTTTTCGAAGAAAATTGTCAATGCAAAATAGTTTATCCTCTTTCTAAAGTGAACCATGACATGATATTCGTTACTCTCTATTTTTTTATTTATCCATTGTTATATGGTTTTACTAGTAATCAACTAATTCAATTCACGGGAATGTAGGCTCACAATGGGGGAATCTCTCTACCCCAAGTAATTATCACGGTTGTATACTGGGGTTTAAATTCAAGACCACTGATTAAGTTAGAACAACTCACAACCAGTTGATCTTAGCACATGCATAGTGTTCCATTAGTTCAAAATGACATTGATACAATTTTCATATTTTTTGAGTGATCTGAGTTACAAAAAACTTCCATGACAAAATCAATTTGAAGCAAATACATTTAGGTTAAAACCAATATTTATCCTTAAACTAATGGTTGAGTAATTTTTTATTTTCTAAATGAGACGTTTGATTTCAATTTTTTATTGATGCTGATGCTTGGCTTTTTCTTCCCTCACGAAAAGATTTGTCCATATTACGCGAGTGGGTCATGAAATTGTCTATGTTTGAATGGGAGAAATGGATTTGGTCAAAAAAATGGGAGAAATGGAAATTATATAGAGACTATTTCAAATTTCAAATGACTTCAATATAAAATTTAAATAAAGGGGCTACAAAATTTTATAAAATGATAGATGAATAAACGAGTATGAAACACTAATTGAATTTTCTCAACCATTTCTCTTCTATTTTTCAAAGCACCATACTTATTGCAATTTTTTTATGCTTATTAAGTTTTCTAATCAAATAAGTGTTCAAATTTCAAATATATTTTTGTCCTCATTTAACTATAAGTTGACATGAAAGAAACACACATAGTAATTTGTGAAGAGAGAATTTAATGTATATAAAAAATTTAATATGGGGGTTCTATATCACTATATGTATGCAAGCCTAACTAATTAGTAATCAACAATGTTTTATTCTAGAATTTGCTATATATCCTGTTACCCTTAAAACATAGACAAACATTCATTTCATTTTATAAATAAATAACCATTTGTTTTACTCTAGAATTTGCTATATATCCAGTTACCCTTAAAACAAAGACAAACATTCATCTCAATTTATTAATTGTTATGCTCGTAAAAATTAAACTTAGAAATCTAAATCATCTCTGTTTTATAATTTGCTTCTTGCATAATGTATCAACAACTTGTTTTATTTATGATTTTAGCTGTATATATAAGTGTAATAGTATTTTTTTTAATAACGTGCTTTTTTAATTGAATGGGCATATGCATTGACGGCACATGGAGTAGAAATGAACTTACGACATCTTACGAGCCCTCATATCACTAATTTATAAAGTCATTGGTTCATAATACCATTATTTGCGATCAAACAATAAACAACACACAATACCATAAAATTACAAGTAGTAGTTTATAGATCAAAAACTAATATAAAATCTATCTAAATGAATAAATATGCCAAAATGGCATCATAAAATTTATATAATAACCTGTTCAAAACTATTTCAATGTTGCTAATTATCCCATGCAATATGCATGCATTTAATATGTTGGCCAAAAAAAAAAGGGAAATTTAATTAGAGGTCCCTCACAAGGGAGTTAATACTGGAAAAATCCCAAAAGTTGAAAATATTAATGTAGGGTCCCAAGGGACCTCACATTAATATATTTGAAAAGTGAAAAGACAATTTTGCCCCTAGCCTTAAAAAAAATTTACCTCCTCCCCCAACCCACCCCCTCCCCCCTCCTCCCTCACCCTCCCCCCACCCCCCTCCCCCCTCCAGCCGCCCCCCCTCCCCCTCCCCTCCAGCCCCCCTCCCCTCCAGCCGCCCCCCCACCCTCCCCCTCCCCTGCAGCCTGCCCCCCCACCCTCCCCCCTCCCCTCCAGCCGCCCCCCCACCCTCCCCCTCCCCTCCAGCCCGCCCCCCCACCCTCCCCCCTCCCCCTCGAGCCCGCCCCCCCACCCCCCTCCCCCATCGAGCCCGCCCCCCCACCCCCCAACCTCCCCCCTCGAGCCCGCCCCCCACCCCTAACCTCCTCCCTCCACGCCCCCCACCCCCACTCCAGCTGGGGGTGGGGGGTGTGGAGGGAGGAGGTTACGGGTGGAGGGGGCGGGCTCGAAGGGGGAGGTTGGGGGTGGGGGGGCGGGCTCGATGGGGGAGGGGGGTGGGGGGGCGGGCTCGAGGGGGAGGGGGAGGGTGGGGGGGCGGGCTGGAGGGGAGGGGGAGGGTGGGGGGGCGGCTGGAGGGGAGGGGGGCTGGAGGGGTGGGGGGAGGGGGGGCGGGCTGGAGGGGAGGGGGAGGGTGGGGGGGCGACTGGAGGGGAGGGGGGAGGGTGGGGGGCGGCTGGAGGGGAAGGGGGAGGGTGGGGTGGGGGGGGGGGACGGAGGGTGGGGGAGAGGAGGGAGGAGGGTTGGGGGGGTTGGGTGAGGGAGGAGGGTGGGGGGGTAATTTTTTATTAAGGCTAGGGACAAAACTGTCTTTTCACTTTTCAAATATATTAATGTGAGGTCCCTTGGGACCCTACATTAATATTTTCAACTTTTGGGACTTTTCCAGTATTAACTCCCTTGTGGGGGACCTCTAATTAATTACCCCAAAAAAAAATGCATGCATTTAATGCCTTTGAAGGTTTTTTTAAAATTTTTGCCTTTGAAGTTACTATAAGATCAATTTGTTATTTCTTCACATCCCACCTCGTTGGGGGAATAACTTTTTTTTTTGGTCCTGCTCTCAAGAAGACTAATAAAACATTTATAAAAAACTATTTTGCAATGCAGGTATCAAAAATTTGAAAAAAGAAACAAAAAACGGGAAAATCGAAGTAACGAGTTAACAATTGTATTTAAAAAAAGTAGAAGATTCCAGTGAACAAATGTTGCTTATTGTAGTTTTTTTCCTTTATTTGCTGACTTTGTCATCCAATAAGGTGATGACAAGAATTGCCAACAGAATATTTTACTTCATTGCAAGAGAAATATTTAAGTTTGCGTTGGATACTCTTTAATTTAACGTTTGCTTGAAACAATGGATTTCTTCGCATCCAAATTTTTATATTGACGATGGGGGGGAGGTGATTATCCCAATTAACATTTGTTTAATTAACGTAATGTGCCCATTGTCACACAAAGTAAAACGCTAGAGCTATTATTAAATTATGCCCCTCACATACAAAAAAACTGCAGTGATTATATTTAATTTGATGAATCTCCACACCATTAATTAATTCAGATTAAAACTTATGGTTGAGCTGTTCAGAGAAAGACCCGTACCGAGACCTCTTCCACTAAATGCTCAAAGCAAAACAAAATGTGTGTCGGCCAAAAGAAGAAACAAAAACCATTGATTTACTTCTACTCCCTATTTCCAAACACTACTAGAAAATAGGCCTTTCACGACCATACTTAACGACTAAAAAGCCAATGTTGGTCGTTGATGAAAAACGTGGTGGCATAACATGTAAATAACTGTCCAGGCGGAGATCTTTCACGACCACATTTGTATATGTGGTCGTGGAAGGGTCCCCTTCCACGTCCACACATTTAGATGTGTGGACGTGGAAGGGGACCAGGCTTCCACGTCCACACTTAGAGTGAGTGTGGACGTGGAAGGGGACATATAGATGTGTGGACGTGGAAGGAGACCCTTCCACGTCCACACTCACTCTAAGTGTGGACGTGGAAGGGTTCTCCCCTTCCACGTCCACACCATTATAAGTGTGGACGTGGAAGGGGACCCTTCCATGACCACATGTACCCAAATGTGGACGTGAAAGGTGGGCAATTTTTTTCCCACTGGCGCCAAAACCCTTTTTTATTTCCCTCCAACACTTTGGCACTCACTTTACCCAACTCTCTGCGCCTCCCTTTCTCTCACACTTTTGGCACTCACTTCTTCTCTCATTATCTCCGCCGCCTCTCTCCTCGCCTCGCCCTCTCCAACCACCGCCGCCGCCCTCGCCTCGCCCTCTCTCTCAGGTAAGATCCACTCTCCTCCCTCCTCACATAACCACCACCCTAACGACGATGCCGTGTTCTCTCCGACGGCCACTCCTTCTGCCACCGCCTTCAAGTCCATCTCCGGCGCCTCCGTCTCCGCCAACAGCTGCGCCCCCAAAGCTCCTCCTCCTTCTCTGCCCTCCCCCTCCAGCCCGTCCCCCGCGGCGCCGACGACCGCCGCCCCGCCTTCTTACTCCCCTCCTCCCCCTCCTCCTCCCTCCTCTTCAAGATAATACTCTCTGATTTTTTTTTTTTTTACTTTTCGCAGGGCATTTTGGGGACAAATTAATTGGGTTTCTTTAAGTTTTTTCGCTACATCTTCAACATCAACTTCTGTTGCTGTTTCAGCGTCAACATCCTCCCAAGTTAAGGTGAGTTTTTTTTTATTTTTTTTTTATTTTTCTCTCATTGTATTTTCTTTGTTTTTTTATTTTTTGTATTTGCTTTTTAATATAGTTTGTGCCCACTGTAAGACATTTTAAGCATTGAAATATTGTTTGACTGATTTTATAAGCTCAATGGAATTACTGATTTTATTTGGTTTTGGTAATAGATTGTTAATTGTTATTTTGATTATTGTGATTATATTTGGTTCATTTGCTGGCTTAAATATTGCTTCTATTGTTGAATATCAAATTCTAGCTTTTGGTTTGTGCATTTGTGGTAAATTCTGATTTGCACTTAATTTGGTACACTGTTTGGTTGACTATTCTGGACATTTTAAGAGTGTTTTGGGCTGCTCTATTTAGCAATAATTGCTGGAAAAAGCTTGTTTTCTTTGCTGGAAGGGGTAGTAAAAATTGCATGCAAATAGGCTCTAGTTTCTTGGAGAGGCTGTTTTTGGTTGTTGATTAGGACTGTTTTAGGTTGCCATAGATAGTCCTCTGATTGGTTCAATTGTCTTCTATTCTTTTTAATGAAGACAAGTGTATATACATATTATACGCATTACTCCAATGGATCGTGCTTGGATGGATACTTTGCGAACTAGTGAAGAATATCAAAACGGGGTGGAAGAGTTTATTGAATTTGCCAAAAGAAATGTGGCTAGTAAGAATGGAAAGTACCCGTGCCCTTGTGTGAAGTGTGTGAATGTTGATCGCAAGAGCCTTGACTCTATAAGGAATGACCTTATTTGTGAGGGGATCAATCGCCGATATAGGAAGTGGATTTGGCATGGGGAATTGGGAACTACCGTGGAACATGTAAAAGCAGCGGAGGTGGATGATAATGATGATGATGAATATGTTTGCGATGTTGGCATGGACAACATGATAAATGATATCGCAGCGGAGTCGTTTGTTGTGTCAGACGAGTACGACAAAGTGCGTGGTGATGCTGAGACACCTTTGTTTCCAGGGTGTAAGAAGTATAGCCGTCTGACCTTCATTCTAACAATACTAGAAATAAAGACGGAAAATGGGTGGGCAGACGCGGGTTTCTCGAAAATGCTCGCAGCTTTGAGCGATATGTTCCCGGATAACAATGCGGTTCCGAAGACAATGTATGAGGCCAAGAAAATGCTAAGTAAGATGGGTATGGAGTATCAGAAGATACATGCTTGTCCCAATGATTGTATTTTATATAGAAATGAATATGAAGGGTTACATGTGTGTCCAAGATGTCAGGAGCCAAGGTATAAACAGAGGAAGGGTGCTGATGATGACGACGACGACGAAGAGACAAACAAACCAAAAAAAGGTGAACCTTCGAAAGTAATGTGGTACTCCAATAGTTCCAAGGTTTAGACGATTGTTCGCGAATGCAACAGAATCAGAGAATCTGAGGTGGTATTGTGATCAGAGAAATTCTGATTCTAGATATCTTCGACATCCTGCTGACTCTCCTCAATGGAAAAAGGTTGATTCAGTTTTTCCAGAGTTTGCTAGTGATCCTAGAAACCTCCGTCTCGGCCTTTGTACAGATGGATTTAACCCATTTGGGAGTGTCTCTAGCAAACATAGTGCTTGGCCAGTTTTGCTTGTCATTTACAACCTACCACCTTGGTTGTGCACGAAACGGAAATATCTTATGATGTGTATGATGATTTCGGGACCGAAACAGCCTGGGAACGATATCGATGTTTATCTTACTCCGTTGATCGATGACTTGAAGATGTTGTGGAATGAAGGTGTTGATGTGTTTGATGCATACAAAAAGGAGACATTCAAGTTGCGAGCTTTGTTGTTTACCACAATCAATGACTTACCTGCATATGGCAATCTCTCAGGATATAGTGTCAAGGGACATAAGGCATGTCCAATTTGTGAGGATGACACTAATTTCGTCCAGCTCAAGTATGGAAGGAAGACTGTTTACCTCGGTCATAGGAGGTTTCTTGATCGCCACCACCCATACCGTCGACTGAGGAAGCGATTTAATGGCTTTCCTGAGCATGCATCTGCTCCAATTCCGTTAACAGGTGAAGAAGTTTATCGTCGTGTTGCTCGTGTTACTGTGGAATTTGGTAAAGGAAAGAAGAAGAAGAAATGGACTAACATTTGGAAGAAGAGGTCAATCTTCTTTGATCTCCCTTATTGGCGTTGTCTTGATGTGAGGCACAGTATTGATGTGATGCATGTGGAGAAAAATCTCGCAGAAAGTATTGTCGGAACGTTGTTACACATTCAAGGAAAAACCAAAGATGGGCTCAACGCTAGAAGAGATTTAGTTGAGATGGGCATAAGACAGCGGTTACATCCGACAATTAGTGAAGATGGAAAGAAAGCATATATGGAGCCTGCTGCTCATACACTTTCCAAACTTGAGAAAACACGATTGTGTGAGTGTTTACGTGGGATGAAAGTGCCACATGGATATTCCTCTAATATTAGCAAACTTGTGTCAATGGATGATTTGAAGTTGACAGGAATGAAGTCTCATGATTACCATGTGTTAATGCAACAACTTTTGCCGGTAGCTATAAGAGGAATTTTGGAGGATGATGCACGGAAGACTTTAACAAGGTTATGTAAGTTTCTTATTGCCATTTGCAGTAAGGTAATTGACAATGAAATACTCGATGAGTTGGAAAAGGAAGGTTATGTTATTTTGTCGCAATTGGAGATGCATTTTCCTCCAGCGTTTTTTGATATATCAGTTCATTTGATTGTTCACTTGGTTCGAGAGATAAGACTTTGTGGTCCGGTTTCTCTAAGGTGGATGTACCCTTTTGAGCAATTCATGAAAGTTTTGAAGGGTTATTCAAAGAACCCATATCGCCCGGAGGCCTCGATTGTTAAAAGATATCTTGTTGAAGAGGCAATGGACTTTTGCAAACCATACCTAAGAAAACCTGACGACGAGGAAATCAACCTGGATGAAGATGAACTTTCTGGTAAAGGGGTGCGGGGCATGAAAGTAAAGGGTGTAGAGAGAGTGGAGTTGTTACAGGCACATCTATACATCTTGAATAACATGAAAGAAGTGCAACCTTATTTGGCTGAACATAAAAGGCTTTTGAAAGAGAATAACCCGAAGAAGAGTGATATGCAGATTTCAAATGAACATAACAAGTCATTTATTGGTTGGTTCGAGGAGTATGCGCGAAAACAAAAGGATGTGTCTGACACAGTAAGGTTGCTAGCTGTGAAGCCTCAGTTTATTGTTTTTTCATGGGGTGGTTATGAAATAAATGGGTATTCTTTCTCTACTAAGGTCATTGATGGCAAGCGCACCACACAAAACAGCGGGGTGATGGTTGAAGCTGAGGCAACCCATTTTTCTAGCTCTAGAGACAAAAACCCAAAATTGGCTACAACTACATATTATGGGGTTATTGAAGAAATTTGGGAAATCATCTACGCACCGCATTTTAAGGTTCCCATATTTAAATGTAAGTGGGTACATAGTAATGCGGTTGTGATTGAGCGCCAAAGTGGCATGATATCTGTTGATCTTAATAGGGTCGGCTACAAGGATGAACCATTTATTCTAGCAAGTCATGCGAAACAAGTGTTTTATGTATCAGACCCTACAAATGTTAAGCTTTCCATTACCTTGCAAAATAGAAATCAAATGGATTGTGCTCTCACAGTAAATGATGGTGATGATGATGAGATACAATTATTAGGCAAAACAACAAGAAGTTTGTTAGATGATGATGATGATGACTTCTGTGCGGTCAGAAATGATCATACTGAGGGTATATGGGACATATGGGACGACAACACATAATGTTAGAAAATGTATTGATTATTGTTATTGTTTTTCATTTAATAATCTATCTAATATTATTAATTGTTCTGTGCTAATGTATGTAATTGTTCCTCTTTCACAGGTTATAATGGCAGATAATGACTCCGATCGCGAGCAAGAGTATCATGAGGAGGCCCAACCACCCCCTGTGAAGAAGAAGCAAAGAGGGCCTACAAAACTTTCGAAAGTGATTGCTCTGACAGTTGAGCATAAGAAGAAAAATCACTTGGAACTAGATGCAAAAAATAGGCCTAAAGGGCCAACTGCAAAGCCATTTTCAAGTTATCTTGGAACAGTGGCGAGAAACAGAGTTGACATCACAATAAATGAGTGGAAACACGTTAATGACGATGTTAAGCAACAATGTTGGTTAGATGTATATGTATGTACATTCGTATTTTAACTCCATATTTGTGAGATATTGTGGTGACTAATCACTAATCATATTTGTTTGTTCATTGCAGCAATATTGGGATGTGCCGGATACCAAAGATTTCAAAGAGTTCGTTTGGCAAAAAATTGCAAAAAGGTTTAGTGAATTCAAATATAACCTTGCCAAGGACTACATATTTGGGGGGTCTAAAATGGGTGAGGATCCATGTTTAGCATATCCCAATATTGAACCAGAGAAATGGAATGAGTTTGTTAAATATCGGACGTCTGAAGCATTTAAGGTATATCTACTATACATATATAGTTCATAACTTGGTTTTAATCTGTGTACCTGTATTATTAATATTTTATTATTGTGGTACATAGGAGTTAAGCAAAAAACAAGCAGAGATTCGGGCTCAAAATCAGTATAATCATACCATGTCCCGTGGGGGGTATGATTGGATGACTGATTATGTGGAAGCCGAGCGGCAAAAAAAGTGGGAGGAGCAGCGGAAATCTATGGAAGCTGAGTCATCTTCCACTGTCTTAGAACCTTTACCTGACCTCCAACGCCATGTAACATGGGCAGCGGCCCGGAGGAAGAGACCAACTGGAAAATATACCAGTCACAAGGCTGAAGCGGTGGCAAACCGAATTGTGAGTGCTATATAAATTGTATTTAAACACTTACGTAGGATATTATTGTATATTAATCAATGTTTGTTCACTTTTGTAACAGAATGAACTGGAGGAGCAATCTTCTCAGGGGTCTTGGACACCGCAGGACCCCAGAATGGACATCCTGGCAACTTCGCTAGGGAGATTAGACAACCCTAGCCGAGTTGTAGGAGTTTCTGGGAGAGTTGGGGCAAAGGAATTTTTTGGGCCCAAAAAACGAGTGGTGTCTCGACCTAAAATGTCCACTGAGGAGCTTGATGCAATGGTGAATGCACGGGTGGACGAACGGATGGAAGAACGGGAGAGCCAATGGCAAATGAGGTTTGAATATCTTGCATCACAGTTAGAGGCTCTTCAAGCTTCCCAAAGAACAACTTCAACAATGAATGAGCCAAGTGCACCTGATCCTCTTGATGACTACCACGAGGAGTGCTACTTGCATCTTGACGAGCCTTGCCTACACCCTGTTGCTAAGGATCTCAAGTACCCATATCACACCACCATTCATAACAGGTCTATCCGGGATGATCAAGTAAAAGTGACAGTCATTTCCGTGATAAAGGGCCAAGAAATGACATGTGTTCCATTTCGTACTAAAGAGGTCACAACTTTAGGGCAAGCAATGAAGGGCTTTATTGTTTGGCCTAAAAGGCTTGTGTTCGATACTGCTCAAGAAGCTCAAGAAGCTCAACCACCAATTCTTCTCCCACAGGTACTCAAATTGTCTATGAATTGACCTTTATTAACAATGTTGTTGATATATGTGTGTACTGATGATGTGTTTCTTATTTTCAGAATTTTAAAGGTGACAAGTACCCATATCTGAATCTGCTGTGGACGATGCAACCTGGATTTGAGCGTAATCTTTCAATACCTGCTGGAGTCGTCAATCCACTAGTAGAGGAGAAGATTTGGTTGCAAGGTTCTCGAGACGTTAAGGAGTTCTTGATGATGGAAGAGCTTGAGCAAAGCTGGCTTGATTTGGCCGTCTGGTAAGTGTGTCATATTTTTACCAATATAGTTGAATATTGTAATGAGGCTTTAAGTTCTAATCCATTTCGCCATGTCTAATAGGTACTGTCACAGTTTATGCCAAAGAACCCCAAAGGAGAAGTTTTGCCGGTTTCTATGCCCTTCTAGACTGGCTTATAATGAAAACGCCTTGAGATTACTTAAAAAGAGTAAGAAGGATCATTTTTGGGAGATGCAATCTTACGTCGAGCTGCAGATGGGCCTTGATTGCGGCACTCTTTATTTCGCCCCCGTTTTGAATTGGTAATGAGTTATCTTTTACACAATATTAAATGTTATGTCTTAGGTTAATTAACATTTATTTTCACTTATATCTTTCAGTGGACATTGGACTCTGGCTATACTTTGCCCGAAAGAGTTTAGGATTTTTTGGTTTGACTCTTTAGAGGGATTTATTAGCAACGATCACAGAAAAGTCTTCCACAAGTAAGTTTCTCTTTTTTTTTACTTTTATGGTTGATAATAATATATCTTTATACTATATATAACATTATTGTTATGATTTTGTCTCTTTTGAAGAGGAATATTAAAATGGCATGATGCTCAAGATACTGATTATTACACAGCTAGTCAGACTTCGATTAATGTTATAAACGTAAAGGTAAAAGCAATTTTTATATTCATTTTCATTTATATTGCTTTTAGTCATACCCGAACTACTATGATATTGCTGATATTATCTGTGATTTATCAGTGTCCAAGACAGCGGGGCGTTGTAGAGTGCGGATACTATGTCTGCAAATACATGCTGGATATTGTATATCAAGATCAAATTAAGCAAGGGAGGAAATTCCAAAAGGTATGCACGCTTCTAACATATATCTCCAAGAAAATAGTGATTTCTAATTGTAAGTGGTACTTTCCTTGTCTTTTTTAATATTGTTTAATTATGTTGCAGCTTTTGGAGGGACTTTATGGACTTAGTACTGACTCGTTTAAACAAGATGAGGATATTGACTTTGTACGAAACGCACTTGCAGAATTTTTAATCACTATGTGAGGCAGAAATTGTATAGGCTTAGATTGTTGTAGATAAATTTTGAACTTATATTACTAGTAAGGCAAAGATATAAAACTTAGATTATGCCTTTTGTATTTTGTTGTCTAAGTAAGGTAATATTTATGGGATACGTTTTTGCAATTGCTCTGGTATTCTGTATTGTGCTGTAGTATGGTATTGACAGTGGTTTGTAAATGATCTGCAAGAATGCAGATGGCTATAAAATGCATTTACAAAAAGTAAAAAAAAAAAAAAACCCCTTTCACGTCCACACATAAGGGAGTGTGGACGTGGTAGGTGGACGTGATACCTATCACGTCCACACTTAGGTAGTGTGGACGTGATAGGGGAGACCTATCACGTCCACACCTTATAAGGTGTGGACGTGATAGGTCCCCCCTATTACGTTCACACTACCTAAGTGTGGACGTGATAGGTATCACGTCCACCTACCACGTCCACACTTGTATAAGTGTGGACGTGGTAGCCTCTTAGGAAGAGGCTACCACGTCCACACTTATCCAAGTGTGGACGTGGTAGCCTCTTAGGAGGCACCAAATTTGGTGCCTCCTAAGAGGCTACCACGTCCATTTTTATCCAAGTGTGGACGTGATAGGTCCTATCTATCACGACCACAAACATGTGGTCGTGAAAAACACACTTTTTTACGACGCGGGATTCCACGACCACCTATTTGTGGTCGTGAAAAGCCCAATATTGTGGTCGTGAAAGACCTTATTTCCAGTAGTGAAATTCTAATGTGAGAATTAACTTTGGATTAAATTTAGTTTGAAATTTTAGTAAAAGATAACAAACAATAATAGATCACGGATAATTACCATTTTTTCTCTAAAATAAGTCTAACTTACAACATTTAATCTAATAACATTGAAAAATACTTACATAATCATCAAAATATACTCAATTGAATGTTAAATTAAAAACCACTAAAACCCTTATCACTTTAATCAAAATGCGCTGATGATTTATATGATTAAAATGTCTTTTATAAAAGTAAAAATATTATTGTATTGCTATGATATAAGTAATAGCCAACTATAATCAAAATTATTCTAGTGTATATATGCTTCCATCCTATCGTGATACTACAAAATTTGTAAGTGTTTTTGCTCCATTGTGGCATTATATTGCTTTTGATAAGTTCAAAGAAAAATCAAACACGAGGTGGCAGGACAACGGATTATTCATTATTCATGCCCCATATGAGGCTATTTTACATGGCACATAGAACAGAACACGATTGTGCATGGAATAGTAAAATTTAATGAGTGTAGTTTCCCTAAAAATAATACTCCCTCCGGTCCTAAATATAAGATCACTTTAGCAAATTTGGAGAGATAAAGGAAGACATTCCAATGAGTTAGGATTACATGAGATTTCCAAAATACTCCTCACCTAAGTTTTAAAAACTTCAAACCACTATTTTTTGGGTGAATGGAGTATAGAGGTAATTTGATAAAAACTTGATTCAAATTAGAAAGTGATCTTATATTTAGGAACAAGCTCTCATCCCTAAAGTGATCCTATATTTAGGAACGGGAGGAGTATATTATACGATATATTTAGTTTTTGGTTTGGTTGAAGAGGGCGAGACTCTAAACACGCCATGAAAGTATGAAGCAGGACATATGGTTAAGCAAATTAAATGGAAACAAAACTTAAGTTATCAAAAAAAAAAAATGAAAACAAAACTTAGATGCATGTACTATTATTTCGGGTATAATAACACCCTTGATTTTTACTTTTTTTTTATAACAAGATTTTTACTTTTTTTGTATATTACATAATCATTTTTTTGGGATATTAAGATAATTAAATAAGCTTCTTACTTTAATCATTTAATGTATTTGGTATTAATATTTTTTTAGATTATATATTAATTTACAGGTTAAAAACACCAGTTCAGGTAGATAATTAATTAATTTAGAGTATTTCAAAATTTTCACTAACTCATGACATAATTATAAGGCTATTTTGACTTTTTTAGAGTAATAAATTATGCAAAATTAATCAATTTAAACTCTGTCTATAATTATCCCTTTTCCTTTAAAATTAATTTATTCTAATTATAAAATAATCTACAATCTAATTACATGTAACATATATGTTAGAAAGTCATCAACAATAGAATGTGTCATCAACATATATGTTAGAATTTAATGATATAAATTATTTCTTTAATGACCTCCAGTCTGTAATATATAAGAGCCAAAATTTAAATGGTTTTGATCCAAAATATTCTCTCATCATTTAATGCATTTTTTCTACTTTACTCCTAATTCTCTTTATTATACATTATTTATGTTTATGTAGTTCTCTCTCTTAATAGTATTATAATAAATATGGACAATATTAAAAAATTAACATTAATTTTAAACACTCAACTAACTTTCAAATGTTTTTTTAAAAAGCGTTCAGCTGAAATCTTATATTACCGATTAATGAGTAATAATTAATTGGATGAGTTTTTGTTGGCCAAGTTAATGGGATGAGTTAAAATATGAAAAACAGAGGAGGATAATTTCCTCGAAAGGAACGAAATGAGAGAAATTAAAAAGAAAAGAGAGAAAGAGAGTCGTTGGTTTGGTAAGGAAATTAAAAGGAGAGTAAATTAAATTAATTAAAGATCAAAGATTGGCTTCGAGAAGAGTGAGTTTTTAAATTGGATGTCAGAGACGCTCCTCTTCTGCTCACCGCGGGCCCTACTCTCTTCTCTCCTTCCTTACTTGTTACATCATCTGCCTTCACATCATTATTCTCCTCATCTCATGTCTACTCGTACGTTTTTTAAATCGCATGATGGTTTGATTTGTATGAATACTCCCTCTAATCAATAGAGGTAACATGATGATTTTTTTAGTTATAAAAAATATGATGATTTATTTTTGTCCACGTAATAAAAATTGGAATCGAGATGTAAAAGGCAAAACTGATAATAGTTTAATTTCAATATTCACTCTTGCACAACAAATATAAAGTGGAGGAGAGTGTTTACAGTAAATGATAGTAGTAAAAGGATAAAATTAGAAAAACTCAACAATTTTATCCTTAATAAATAATTTCACTATGCTTTTGTAGTCTCTATAAAATTGTTTACTACATTTTATAATGTGGACCATAAAAGCAACATAAAAATGAGTTTTACATATAGAAACCAATGATTAATATTGTGTTTACATACCTTGTAATGGAGTAATATAAAATCACTTGTTAAGCCGAAATAGCTCGCTTTCATTTAGTAAAAGAACACTTGGCGATTACTCCTCCCATTTTTAGTAACAATATCAATAACTTAAGTTAATTCTCTTTAATTAGGGCTAGTTACACTAATAGTATAAACTGCTAGCGCTCTGTAAAAACCAATAATTGAATTTTTTTTCGATCAATTGTTAAACAATGCTCTCCTATGCTCTTTTTAAGGCTCCGTAATGTTAACTCGGTTGTAATTTTTTTTTAAAAATGTTTGGTTAGCCAAATTCAAGGAACAAAATTTGTTGGTCTTTATTTGAATTCGCCATAGACTTCAGTTTAAAAATAATCGCCATAGATAATTGACTAAAGTCATCCCATACAAGCTTCATTGAATCAACATATCCACTTTGAATCAACATATTCAAAGTTCTATTGTATTTTAGGAGTTCAATCAAAATTGCCCTTTGAATATAAACCCTCACATTCATTCAGTGATGAATAATTTATTATATATTTCCATTTTGAATCAACAGTTACATTTAAATCCTTTGAATATAAACCCTCACAATGACACAATCAATGGTAAATAATTTATTATAAGTGTATGTCCAAATAATGACACTATTATTTAATATGTCTGTATTTGCGCATATGTGTGTGTAGTAAATAGTGTTCCACTGTATTATATTATCATCTACGATGTCAGTATATAAATGATAATACAAAAATGAAATTAATATCAATTTATACTATACATTATATTATAATTAATGGTAAAAGTCAAATGTGAAATATGCACAGTTCTTGTACTTCTATTTTATTATGTTGATAACAATGCATATAATATTTATTACAGAGAATTCAAGCTCACACAATTCTAAGCTATTTTATTATCGCTTAACAAAATAAAGGTTGAAATAATTTACAATATTAAATTTACGAGCATGGTGTCTTTTTTGTTGGGGTGGGGGATAAAGCTAAGCAATCTGCTCTATTTATTTGTTTGATTGTTTGATTAAGTGTACTTCAGACATCAAAATCTATCTCTTTTTGGCTTTTTATATCAACTTGAGTTGAATCAAACCGCTTTCTTAAAAATAATCATATGGCTTTAACTACCAACATAATCATGCTTAACCGAATATAGATAACTTATTGAGCCCACATAAACGAAGAAAATGCCCTTTTAGCTGTTGGCTTCCTAAACCACACGGGTCTGATAAAATTCACCACAATTTTTTTTTTTGGTTGGACATAATTGAAATTACAATCTCAATCAAATAATTATCTCTTCACGCTGGAAAAAAGACAAAATTATCTCTCCACATATAAGGAGACAATAGTTTGAGCTAACCTTTTGCTTGATGTTCACTTTTTAATACAATTCAGTTTAGTTTGGCTCTTTGAAAGATTCATTTAACATTCCACCAATCTCCATCCTCATCACTATTTTTTTCATTTATTTTACTTTGTCTCGTTGTGATTCAATTATGCCCCCATGTGGTTGCATAGAACTGGAAGGGGAGAGAGTGAGGGTGAAATTGAAAATGAAATCAACATTTGTTTTTGGTAAGTTAGTACTGTGGAAGTTAGGTTTTCACATGACCCAGTTCCATAAAAATTGATGGAACTGTGTTTGATGACTCAGTCCCATTGAACTTCTCAATTTCTCACCGGTTTAGCATTCTGCTCATTGATCTTTATTCATTAGAGACAATGACGATAAAGTTAGTGTGGATCACCACTAATCAATGGAAGTGAACCAACAATAAATATCTAAAGAAGACCAAGTTGTTGAGGGTGTTGTGAGTGTGACCATGACTTTCAAACCCCCTTTGCCCTCTTCAATTGTTTATCTTGATTACTACTAGAGTTTTTCATCAATCATTACCTAATCTTTTGCTTATGACAAAGGAAGCGATAAAGATTTTCTTATTGTTAGAGGGAATTTCAATATTTCAATTTTTTTTGTAGGGGTATGTGGTACTTGTGTAAATTTATCCCAGAAGATTATAGTTTATTGGGAGAATTAATCAGATGTCTCATTGAAGAAATATAATTAAAATGGGGTCCCACGAGTTGTTATGTGAGACTAATAAGTTGTTATTATTAGCCGTAAAAGTTGTAATCACAACTCGTGGGATCTCATCTTAATTATCTTTTTTTCTATGGGAACTCTAATTAAATCTCCATGGTTTGATTTACTTTGGAAGGTTTTTTCCTGAATTTTTTTTTAAAGTCTCAAAATATAGCAATATTATCCTATGCTATTATAAAAATTAATGTTCACAGTTAAGAAATTACATTAGCTATAGTTATTGTAATGGTAAATGAACAAAAATGATTCTTTTTAATACTTCCACGGTGACATTATTTCAATAAGAAGCAAATTGCTTTTAAGCAAAAACTATCAAACATATTTGAATCTTAACCCATTCTCGCATCATTAATGCATAACATGTATGTTTTGAATCACTACTATACCAAACCAAGCATCATATTCATAATAAAAACAATTGAGATAACGACATAATAGAATAGAATTTTCATAGACTCCAAAAGCACAAAGAACAGAGGGAGTGCACTGATGAAGAAGACAAGCCTGAGACAAATGACATGTTATATTGCTATTTCATTCATCGTTGTCATTAAATGCCAATGTAAGATCCATCTCTTCTGATTGCTTTCGTGTCTGCATTCGAATTGGTCAAATCTAGCTTTTTTGTTTTCTTCTCTTTTTGTCCCTGTTTGCGATCATATATTCATATGACCCCAACAAAATGTGTTCGATGTGAGATATCTACGATCCTTTTCTCACTTAAAGGAATATTATTATTTCTTAGCGAGCCCTTTTTTATGTTTAAACAATGATATTTTTAATATATTTAAACTTTTAAAACATAAAATTAAATAGGCGAGGGTTTAATTTCCAATTTATTTTATACATGGTATTAAATGTAAATTTTTCCAGCTTCTACTTACCAGTTACAAGTTACAACATGTGAACAAGAGTGACTTTTATGTGTTTTCATCTTCTGATTAAATAATCAATTTTATTTGATTACCATTATTAGTTGCCAACAACCACTATTAGTTTCTGTGAACTTGCTTTATTAGCTTTTTCAGTTATTATAAAGAACCTAGTGTTGCTCAATAAATTAAATTAAAGTACTCCTATTTAATTAAGATAAAAAGCAATATGTGCCAAACTAAAAATTGAATAAAAGTCTAGGTACATACAAATGAGTTTTCTTTAATTTATATTTAATTTGAATGGAGTTCTTAATAAATTTTGCTTACATATCTAAACTCAAAATTACTATTTAGAAATTAATGAAACTCTTAATATTTTATTCAACAAATTGTTTTGACAGCAGATAAATTCTTTCACAATAACAGGGTAAAAGAATAATACCGACAACCTTTTTCTATCTTAATCATTAAAAAAAAGAAAGAGTATAAACTTAGCTTCAATCACATTTAAGTTTTTTATGCTTATAGATTTGAAAATTTTTAATTGTTAATGAATAACATCAGTTATTTGTAAAAAGTAATGTATAGATATTAATTTTAATTTTACTAAAACATGCCCCAAACCGAACATAATGGAGCCTTAGCATTGGCAATTGCCGATGAGAGAGGAGAATCAAACTATGAACAGTTGCCACGTGGATAAGTGTAGGACCAAGCGTAGCATATAACATGGACCCTATCACATGGGATCAGGAACTTTTGAAACTTTGCTTATATTCTTTGGCACATGACTCATGTGAAAGTCACATTTTTTCGCAGGAGTCTTTATTTAATGCCTCCTTTTGCAGTCATTTTTATGACCTTTCAAATAAAGTGACTCTAACTATGTTTCACATGAAAAAATAAATAAATGCTTTATATTTATGTGAATGTTTAAAGATTTAATGACAAATAATATTGCACTTGATTGTGTTCGATAATTTTTTTTTTAAAATTTTAATATTCAAATTCAAAAATCACATGACTAGATTGCACCCATGGATCCGAGCATTGAAGCTCTTTTTTTTCTATAGCAGCATAATGAAGCAGATCATTGTTGTCAAACTCGCGAATTGACTCTCCGATTTTACCGCTTTTACAACACTACCTAACCAAAACGTGTCACGAGTCACCTAAATTTTCAGTCTTTGAAAATTCGGTAGAAACTTACATGTTTACATTGTGAATTAACCGTTTTTACGTTTTTACCTTACAGAAAATTGCTACTAAACTCATTTTAATTATTTTTAATTGACAAAAATTAATGAATTTAAATATGAATTTCATAGAAATTTATCTATAGGATGATATAGTATGAATATTGATATATTTAAATTTACTATTTATATTTAAAATAAATTCAAGTCAATTTATTATTATTTTTGTATTCTTATTCAAGTATATAAATGAAATACATGTTTTTTGATAAATGTAAACTCTTACGAGTTTACGATTCAAGTCTACGATCCGAGTTTACCTTATCTCCACGAGTTTACTTAAACTCACGAGTTTGACAACCTTGCTCATGACTAATACAATTACTATTATTTACAATTTAGGAAGCTTTGTAAATTTATGAACCACGTGAAGTTTGGATTAAACGTTTTAATAACCACCGTCATAAAAAATGCTCGTAATACTTTTATACATATATTGAATACATTAATTCCTTTTTTGTCTAAACATTGTATTACTCAGTGGAAAAGAACATTGTACTCCCTCCGGTCCTAAATATAGGATCTAATTGACTTTTTTGGAAAATCCTAAAAAATCAAAATAAGTTAATTATAAATTGATGATTTACCTAATTTTTCCCTTAAACTAGTATATTTTACCTATAAATTAATGGATAATCTAAAAATATATCAAATATGTCATAATTTAATAACATATTTCCCAACCTTAACATCTCTAAAAAAAAGTAGGTCTTATATTTAGGACCCGAGGTAGTATTATTTACTTGCAATTTTTTCTTCAAAGATGATAGTTTGGTTCATCTATGCAGTATAATGTTTTTGGGTATGACGTGATGACGTGCAATATAATGTTTATGAGTTGATTTTATTTCACAGGCCCAAAATGGCCCATAAGGCTTACCAAGCCCAAGTATGGCTCACCCTGAAAGCAATTGAGGATCATTGTGACTTTGTGAGTTGTCATAATAGCTCTAAGCTGCTTCTTCATGAAGATGACAAAGACAGACGTTTCTTATTTTTCTAAATTTCTTATTTTTCTAACCTGACATAGGCCTGTTGAACTGTAAGCATTGAATAAAAGTTACATGAAACATTTTTACGAGATCAAAAGTTATTCCAAATAAAGCGATATCTCATCCTTACTAACCTTCTTAAGCTTCATTTAAGTAAAACACTGACACACATATCTGAATCGTGATTCTATACTAAAATGAAATACATTTAAGTATAGAATATTTTTTTTAGTTCAAAAATATGCTATATTTCGTTTTTTTAAAAAAAATAAGCTATATTTCAATGAAATAAACATAAGCAATTTTAAAAATATAAGAATGACTATACTAAAACATTAAATTTAAAAACAAATGTCATTTAACCTTGGTAAAAATTGGTACGCTAGCATAATTTACATCTAGTAGCAAAACTAACGATATTAAACACCAAACGCAGAAATCAACCGGCTGAGTTTGTTCTAACTTAATCAGTAGTCTCAAGTTCGAGCCTCAAATACGCAATCACGATAATTACTTCTAGTAGTGAGGCTTCCCTATTATGATGCTAATCAGATCAACAAATGGATAGATCCAAAAAAAACTAACTACCAGAATATTATAATATAAAAATATAAAATTTAGTAGTTACACTTGATATTTTTGCCAGAAAACAACACAAATTTGGGCCTTCAGAAAAGAACTACTCCCAAGCCCATCCACATATTTTTTACCAAAGCCCACATACACAAAAAGGTACAAAACAAAATACGAGGATATATATTTACCTTAAACCTCAAACATCATCTTCTCGCAGAGGAAAAACCCTAGCCCCCTTTTCTTCTCATTCTTTGGAACTCACAGAATAAACCAAAAATGGTAACTCCCTCCTCCTTCTCCTTCCTCTTCTGTGTCATTGATTTTCTTTAATTCTTAATGGTTCATTCGCTTAATTTATCCAATAATTTTGTTTGATTGTTTTGTTTGCTTAGACTGGAGAAGCTGTGAATCCAAAAGCTTACCCTTTGGCCGATGCCCAACTCACTGTAACAATTATGGATCTCATTCAGCAAGCTGCTAATTACAAGCAGCTTAAGAAGGGTGCTAATGAAGGTTAATTTAAATAAAAATTTGATTTCTGTTGTTTTATATTAAAAAAGTTCTTTTTTGTTTTTTCTGAAGAGATAATGTGTAAAGATTGAAGCTTTGATTAAGAAGGGTGCTAATGAAGGTTAATTTAAATAAAAATTTAATTTTTGTTGTTTTTTATTAAAAAAGTTGTTTTTTTGTGTTTTGTGAAGAGATAATGTGTTAAGATTGAAGCTTTGATTAAGAAGGGTGCCAATGAGGGTTTTTTTAAATATAAAAAGTTAATTTTGTTGTTTAAGATAAAAAAACTGTTTTTTTTTGTTGTTTATGAAGATGTGATGTGTAAAGATTGAAACTTTGATTTGAATGTGTTTCAGCAACGAAGACTTTGAATAGGGGTATTTCTGAGTTCATTGTTATGGCTGCTGATACTGAGCCACTTGAGATTCTTCTCCATCTTCCCCTCCTTGCTGAAGATAAGGTCAGCTTGTTTTGTTCTTCTTTTATTTTCTGTTAACTTTGTTTTTCTTATTTACCCAATTATAAAAAAATAACTTTGTTTTTCTTAATTACCCAATTATATAAAAAAAGAACTTTGTTTTTCTTACTCTGTATTGAATGAATCAGCAGTTTTATTTTATCCATTTTTGGCCTTTTGGCTTTTTTTTGCATTGGAGTTTTGCCTTTTTTTAATTGTTGGATTGTTATGGTACTTGATATTTCTATGTGTGTTTATTGGTTAATATGTTGTTTACTTATAGAGTGGCTTCGTATGGTCCATGTAGCCGACTCTATATAGTAGATAAGGCTTTGTTGTGGTTGTTGTTTGTTGTTGTTTATTGGTTAATGAATTTGTTGATTCAGTGTTGCCTAGTAGTTTCTTGGATTTTTTGAGAATTGATGGGCTAATGTGTGCATTTTGGAAATTAAGTATTACCATTGGTTTTGTCAAATGGGTGCAGGGTGAATGTAGTTTAGGGATTGAGATGCTCAATGCAGCATACTTAAGAGATTTGTGATTGTCATTTTGTGTTTTTCTGTGTAGCAATACTCTGTAATGTTAAGCAATGTGCCGTTTTTTTGTGCATCTGTTGTTACAATTGATTGGGACTTTTGCTGGTTTACGTTTGATGTTTTGATTACTACTATTTAGTGCTGTATGGGCCTACACCTGTGACCTGTTTGTAGTGTTTAACCTTGTTGTTCTATGAAGAAATTCATTGGTGTATATTGGCTTATCTATATCCATACTCATGAAGTAATGTGTAGTGTAGTTGTCATTCTTTTTTCATAAAGAATTGTGTCTCAGCATCTGGCTTCTTTCATTTAAATTTAATATCTTTGTTTTTATATCTATGTTATTGTTTTTTTGGCCAATATCTATGTTGTCATTGTTCAAGTATTTGTACTTATGCTATGATATGAAATGATCTTCTTGAATTTTGCAGAATGTTCCCTATGTATTTGTTCCATCCAAACAAGCACTTGGGCGAGCATGTGGAGTTACACGGCCAGTCATAGCATGTTCTGTGACTAGTAACGAGGGAAGTCAATTGAAATCTCAGATACAACCACTAAAGGTGACATTTAGTTGCATGCTACATTTTAAGTGTTATCTTACACACACATAATGAAATATGTATTCTGATGATTATTATTGTGTGGGATGCAGGATGCTATTGAGAAGCTTTTAATTTGAGAGATACTGATCGGAATGATGGGCTTCTTGGGTTGTGCTGATGAATCCTTCAGAGGCTTTGACTGAAGTGATGTTGTGTTGTGTCTTGGGGAAATATAGTTATGGTGTGTTATTCTATATGATTGATTATGAAATATTATCCGAGTGGTGTTTTTGAAGTTTTTGTACGGGTGATGCTTAAAACTGGTATTTCATGTTTTCAATCTGATTTATAATATCGTGATGATTTATGCATCTCTCTTATATTTAAGCATTGGATTTTTAGACTATACGATTACAGAAAGTGTTTCATGTCAACTGAATTTGAAAACATTGACTACATTGATGGAAAATGGTTGCAAAGTGAGATAATCAGTTTATGTTTTGATTAACTCCACCTGATATTATGGTGTGTATGGCAAGACCAATTTGGAGTTGACGATATAGGAGTGTTCGTTGTTATGTCATTAATATTTAGAATAAAATAGTTAATTTAGTTGATTGATTTGGTCAATTATTAATTAATTGATTGAGTCAATTAATTAGATTGATTGGGTAATTAGGGTTTGAGATTATTATTATTATGTTTTGTTAATTTAATTATTATTGCTAGTATATGTTGGGCTCTTAGGGTTTAGTGAGGTCCAATTCTAATTAGGTCAAGATTATATAACTAGGGTTTATTGTAAGAGTCTAGTAGTCTTGTCTTTGAATTATGAATTGAATTTGTATTTGACGGCCGACGGCCGGTGTCTCTCTTTGTCTCTCATGGCCGACGGCCTCTTCTCTCTTTGACCTCTCTGTTCTCTATTTCTTGTCTTCAACCCTCTAAAATCATTCTTCTCTATCTTCTCTATTGTTCTTTCTTTATCATCATAGCAAAATAGTTATTTTGATAACAGTTGTCTTTTTTTAAGCTTTCAAGAATCCTTATTTTGCTTACTTATCCTAGCAAACACATAAATCTAATATTCCACTTGTTCTTTCAATTTTGACAACCTCATTGCTTTAATGAATTTGAAAATTAAAAAGATTAACAGGAGATCACACTTCATAATACGACTATCTTACAAGCCCATCTTGAAAGAATTTTGCATGGCACCAGGACACATAGTCAAGTAAAAACATAGGGAACTGAAGTATTTTCTCAAGCAACACATTTGTTTTAACTGAAGTCTTCTCAAACAACACATTAAGGAACTACATTATGACATAATACATTTAATTGAGATATAGATTAGTTTGTAAGTAAAATAAATTAGTTTTGAAGAAAATGAAAAAATGCACACAATTTACAGTGTTTTAAATTGTATCATCTTTTTTTTTTTATAAAAGGCAAAATGACATTAATTAGCAAATAAGTTACAAGGTTCTAATAATGTCTCTAAAAGGAAAGTTGAAAACATCACATTGATCAATAGAGAGTAAATAAACAGAAATGAGGGAGAAAGACTTTAATATCATCGCGGTGTCGCTAGCTATTGCGCTCTTCACAGAGGGAGCCCAACAAGAGAAATCAGTAGATGGTTTACCCACGTTCCAAATGGAGAGACTTTGCTTTGGATAATTTGAATGATGGATCCAATTCAAAGCTAAATGGAAGCATCCCAAAGCGAACAGATGTCCAGGAGTGAAGGTGCGCTGCCATGTGAAGACCTGAGCGAGGGATCCATTCAAGCATATCAACATTCTACAGTATGACTGACGGTGCAATTTCCATCTTTTTACCAACAAATGCCATTGGGAAGAGATGTTCACTTCCAGACGACTAGGAGGAGGGAGTGATGAGGAAGAGATTTCCTTAGTCCTTAGAGTCAAAAGTGAGACAGATAGAATAGAATTACAATCTCTAATGATATCTTGGGGACTAGGAACTCTCCCTCCATGAGCAGAAAAGTTACTTTCATCAATATTTCTTGACGGAAGCAAGCAATCTTGTATGTCCCTCCCAGCATCCACAACATCGATATTTCCCAAAAGCTCTTCAGCTTTCTGGAAAAATATGAAGAAGTTGTGGCAAGATGCATCCTTCAATAGGATCTTTACTGATAGAATATCTGTAAGTACTAGTTACATGAAGTCATACCCCTCAAATGTTAACGGCACAGTGATTGTTCTCACACAGTTTGTATGAGTAAAGTTCATTTTTCAAGAAGATTTCATGAATGAAACAAATACAGCTATTGGTCCTGAAAAAGGCAACTTGAAACAAGAGACTTGTTAGTTTTTCCAAAAGAGCTGTGGCGTTTTAGTTTGTAAAAATACAAGTAGTAGAAGCAAACAAACCAAGGGTCATCAGCATATGATGATGGTGATTATAATAGGAAAATGTAGGGGTGGTGATTCTTGCTTTGTGATGAGCATGTGAAGATTCATCCTTCCAATATGGTTTGCTGGTAGCCCAATGCTCTTTCTCTTGAGGCCGTCCTACATCTCCAAATTTTACATATACTTGACTCCAAAGATCTTTCAATCTCATAAGCCCATCATATTCATCTCTCATCACTTACTTGACTCCAAAGATCTTTCAATCTCATAAGCCCATCATATCCATCAATGAAGCACACGGTCACTACTCACTACCGATACTTCATTGATGTTTAGATCTTTCTCATCTCTCATCACTTTCATTCTTGTCTTCTCTCTTATTAATTCCATCCACATCATGCTATTGCTAGGGTATAAATCAAATATGGATATAGTAAATGAAAAAAATGAAATTAACATTGATCTTTATATACTATTTTTAATTAAAAAATTCAACGTCAAACAGGGTTAACTCATTATTAAACAAGGAGAAAAGACAAAACAACACCTATTGGCAAATTTATGTATCAGTCCCACTTTATACTCATTTTTGAAAACAAATCAACCAAAAGAACAGGCCAGGATGGAAAATAGTAATTGATCAGGTCTTATTCTCGATCTAAACCAATGAGGTTCAATTTGCTTAAGTTACACAAAGGTTCAAGAGATTGGGGAGTTTTGATGCTTTGACATTTTAAATGTTCCTATTGTAGTTCACTATTATTTGAGTTTTATTTATGTGCTTTCTTTTTTTATTTTGCTAATTTTAAAATATGAATTCAACATAGAATCATGATCAAAATTTACATTAATGAAAACCTGGTGGGTTGGCGTGAATGGTAAGTACTTTCATCTCTTAAGCAAGTGGTTTGAGGTTCGATCCCTAACTCTTGTGAATGGAGCAAATTCACAGGCCAACTGTCTACCCCTATATGGGACTTCAGAGTAGCGAGAGATTAGTTGCACTTGTCACGCGGCTGGGGATACCCTTGGGTAACCAAAAAAATTTTACGTTAATGAAAATTTTGAGTTCTCGAAAAATATCATTATATTCTTCATGAGATTTTTTTTTGAGCAAAAAACCAATACTTTCATTCAATCAAAGAAAGCATATGATTGCACCATACTTTTGCATATATTTTCATGGCCAAATCCATTGAATTAATGCATGTTTTGATGATAATTGCACCTAATTTGCATAGATTCTAACTATTGTACTAGTTGTTGGAATTTGTTCTAATTAAGGGCAATTTAGGCTTTTTAGCATGCTATAATGTTTTACATGTTTTCAACAACTTTGTGATGCTACTTCAAGTATTAATCTCTTGTAGGTTAATGAAAGAAAACACTCAAAGAGATCATGGAAGCAAAGCACAAGAATGTGGAAGCAAGGAAAGCAAAAAAGGGCAGAAAAAAGGGGAAATGATCAGTTTGGCGCCCCCGGGTGCCATCTGGGCGCCATATCAGGGAGGCGGCGCCCTAGGCACGCCCTTGGGCGACATCTGGGGCCATCGGTGCCCAAGCGGTGCCCGTGGGCGCCATTTGGGCGCCATCGGTGCCCAAGCGGTGCCCGTGGGCGCTATTTGGGCACCAATTCTGCAGCAAAATTTAGCTTTCGCGAAATTAGGGTTTCTACACCCTATATAAGCTTCCTAACACCCCCAAAACCTCTCTCCAAGCCCCATTTGCACGAAAATAAGGTGGCTATGCTAGGGTTCACTAAAAATCTCTCAAACCCACTATCCATCTTCCATTTCCATGAGATTTCACCTCAAATCTTCCATATTTCCATCTCTATCTCCGTTTCCACTTCCATTTTCACCAATCTTCTTCTCCATCTCACCCCACCTCATGACAACCACTTCTTGGGTAAATTTTGGGCGAAATTCCTCTCCTCCTTCCATGAGAGGATAAGTTCTTGGTGCTTTGGTGGTGTGAAGATGGTCAATTGCTTCAATGAGCTTCATAGGGGAGTGTCTCTTATTCCATGCTCTTTCGAGTATATTTGGGATATGTGGTTGCAATTCCTTGTATATTTTAGGTAGAGACATGACTTTATCTTTCTATTTTCTATGGATTGATATAGATGTATTGGATACTAAGTTTGTATGTTAAATGTTATGGATTTTTCTATTTCCTATGTGAATTGATTCATGATGCTTTACATGCTTTAAGTGGTTGCTTGGCTTGAATAGCTAGTGTTTCAATTAGGTTGTTGTGGTTGTACTTCCTTGAAGAGGCTTTTGATTTACAAACTTGTTTCTAATACACATCAAGTGGAACCTAACTCTAACCCTAAGTAATGACTAGTTTTAAGTGGTTGCTTGATTAGCTATTAATTAGTGTTGGAGGACCCTTAGTGGTTGCTTTGGGATTTTTCTAATAGACTTGATGAATGATATAACTCCCATGATCTTTTTAAAGAAGCAATTGACCCATTGAATCACTACCAAAGCCCCTTTGCATTGCATTTATTTTAAACCTTCAAACCTTCATTTGAAAAACACCAAAAAACAAGCAATTACATTTTCTTAATAGTTTAATCGCTTGATTTCTAAAACCAAACAAACCCCTTTCCTTTTGTCACTTTTAATTTACATTTAGTTTATATTATGGTAGTTAAAAGACTCCTCAAGAGAGACGACATGAGGTTATGCCACTGTGTTGCAATCCTTAGTTTTATAAATAACTTGCATTTAACCCCAAGGCGAATAAGAATCGGTTAAATCAACATATTACACACATTAATACTTTTTGATAGAAACTATTTTTATATCCTATTCCTACCTAACAAACATGTTGCTTTACAAACATTTCTGTATCATATAACAAAATTGCTTCTAGAGGAAATGACGACTTCTCTAACCAACCTTGCGGTACCATATTCCTCATTACATTAGCTGCTACAAAGTCAATAGTATTCCTGTTTTTCCATGGTTGAATATTTATAGTTGAACCATGAATCTCCTATAGAAGTTAGTCGGTCTTATTTATATTATACTCCCTCCGGTCCTAAATCATCATCATCATCATCAACATAAATCTTATCCCAATTAGATGGGGTCGGCTACATGGTCATTGTGCTCTATCAATAATCATGCTTGGAGGTAAACATTTCATCAAAAGATCTCTTTGGTCTTCCTCTCCTTCTTTTGCAGTGATTCCATACCCTTTGATCAATTTTTTTACTGCTCATCCACTTCTCTTCTTTGAACCTTTTGTTTCTTTACATGTCTTCTCCTATGATAGTATGATAGCCCTTGTGAAGTACCAAACAATGACATATTGATAGAAACAATGCATGTGTCAATGCTCAATAGATTCGACATATTTTTACGTTGGCTGCCGAAGCTTAACACAACCCTACTCCTTTATCCGGACTAGGGACCGTCTATATATATAGGCGGAATATTCCGTGGACACATAGTCACACGAGGGTAAATAACCAAGCGTGACACGAAGTCACGAATACAAACGTTATATAATAATGAAAGAGTTAAATGATCTGTTTTATATATATATATATATATATATATATATATATATATATATATATATATATATTGAAAGAGTTCCTTCATGGTTCTTTTGGAAGTTTGAGTTCCTGAATTGTCCTTTTGTATATTCGGAGAGATTTAAATGACATTTTCCCAAAAAAAAATAATAATAATAAAATAAAATTTACATCATGCTCCATTAACGTTTAAAAAAAAGATACTATTCATCGTCTTCTTCGCCTCACCACCCCTGAATTTCTCTAACTATTTTATCATGATCACCACTAACTTGAAAAAATTCCACTAAGACTTCCTATAATCTTGCACTAATGCCAAACAAAACTCCCTAAAATCAGGAATGCAATAACTGTAACCTCAAAACTCACCCTCACTGTCATCCTCCTTCACCGCATCACCACGACGGTGCCGCCAAATAAAATCACCGTCCTCCAGTCCCTCACCCACAAACAATAAGTTAATCATAAATTGATTTACCTAATTTTTTCTATTACATTAGTTTATTTTACCTATAAGCTAAGGGATAATCTAAAAAGATATTCCCTCCGATCCTAAATATAAGACCTAATTAACTTTTTTGAAAAATCCTTAAAAAAGAAAAATAATTTAATTATAAATTGATTTACCTAATTTTTCCTTAGACTAGTATATTTTACCTATAAACTAATGGATAATCTAAAAATATATCAAATATGTCATAATTTAATAACCTATCTCGCAACCTTAATCTCTCAAAAAAAAAGTCATCTAGATCTTATATTTATGACTGGATGTAGTATCAAATTCATGATTTAATAACCTATTTTGCAACATTAATCTCTAAAACAAAAAGTCATCTAGGTCTTATATTTAGGACCAGAGGTAGTATATCTTACGCCTGGAACCCTATAATTATAAAGACGTGGATTATGTTAAGGGATAATTAATTTGAGGTCCCTCACAAGGGAGTTAATACTGGAAAAATCCCAAAAGTTGAAAATATTAATGTAGGGTCCCAAGGGACCTCACATTAATATATTTGAAAAGTGAAAAGACAGTTTTACCCCTAACCTTAAAAAAAAATTACCCCTCCCTCCTCCCCACTCCCCTTCCTCCTCCCTCCATCTCCCCCCACCCCCAGCCTCCTCCACCCTTACCCTTCCTCGTCGGCCCCCACCCTCCCCCCACCCCCTCGGCCCCCCCACCCCCACCCCCTCCTCCCTCCCACTTCGGCCCCCCACCCCCACCCCCTCCCCCCTCCCACGTCGGCCCCCCACCCCCACCCCCTCCTCCCTCCCTCCTCCCACCCCTACCCCCACTCCTCCTCCCTCACCCGCGAGGAGGGAGGAGGGGTGGGGGTGGGGGTGGGGGGCCGACGTGGGAGGGGGGAGGGGGTGGGGGTGGGGGGCCGAAGTGGGAGGGCGGAGGGGGTGGGGGAGGGTGGGGGCCGACGAGGGAGGCTAAGGGTGGAGGAGGCTGGGGGTGGGGGGGAGATGGAGGGAGGAGGAAGGGGGGTGGGGAGGAGGGAGGGGTAATTTTTTTTTAAGGTTAGGGGTAAAACTGTCTTTTCACTTTTCAAATATATTAATGTGAGGTCCCTTGGGACCCTACATTAATATTTTCAACTTTTGGGATTTTTCCAGTATTAACTCCCTTGTGAGGGACCTCAAATTAATTATCCCTTATGTTAATTTGTTTTTTACCCATTAAAGACGGGGAGTAGTATTTAATTTAATTTAATTTTTTTCATTTTATTAAAAATAACCTCTCTTAGCCCCCAACTCCCAAGTCTTCCTTCTCCACTCTCACCTCGACGGCGGCGATACAGACGGCGGCTTCACACCGTAAACATTCCTCTCTCTCTCTCTCTCTCTCTCTCTCTCTCTACGTTCATATCTTTTGTATTATACATGTTCATTCGGAAGTTTCATTTGAACAACTTGTACACTTGTGCATAGAACAAGAATTAATCTTAGGTAGTTTGCTTTTCACTTTGTGTTTTGCTGTTCATTTAATTAATGTGGTTTTCTTTAGAGTGTTACTACCTCCGGTCCTAAATATAGGACCTAATTGACTTTTTTTTAGAGATTAAGGTTGCGAAATAGGTTATTAAATAATGACATATTTTATATATTTTTAGATTATCCATTAGTTTATAGGTAAAATAAACTAGTTTAAGGGAAAAAATTAGGTAAATCAATTTATAATTAACTTATTTTGCTTTTTTAAGGATTTTCTAGAAAAAGTCAATTAGGTCTTATATTTAGGACCGGAAGGAGTATTAAATTGAAGCTGTAATGGGGTCATTGAAGAGGAAGTCTTGTTTGAATGACTTGTACACTTGTGTATAGAACGAGAATTAGTCTTCATTAGTTTGCTTTTCATTCTGTAGTTTGTTGCTTATCTGAGGGGGTTTTCTTTAGGGTGATATCGAATTGAAGCTGTAATGGGGTCATTGAAGAGGAAGCTTCCTGAGGAAGAATCTGAGGAAGCTCGCCCTTCCCTGAGGCTACGTGGAGAGGATGCTTCAGAAGTTGTTGATGAACCTGTGGCATGCGTGCATGATGTTTCTTACCCACAGGCTTTTGTTCTGCCTCCTCACTCAACAGCTTCTCACCATTCTGAACCTGCCAAGAAGTTCCCTTTCACTCTTGATCCTTTTCAGTCTGAAGCTATTAGTTGCCTTGAAAAAGGAGAATCTGTCATGGTACTTTCTTTCCCAATATGCAAGATATAAAACCAGTCCCATACTTGTTGGTTCTTTGTTACATTTGATTTGTACTAGGAAACCAATTTCTTCCTTTGTTACTAAATATTATAGACCCAATCGACTTTTGTTTGGAGAAATTAAGGAGACTTGATGAGCCACTTAATCATTATATATTTTGTGTTTTATTAGATTGTTAGTTAGTGTATGCATCAAGTAAACTAGTTGAGAAACACAATTCAGGCTAATCAATTTAAGAGTAACTTACATAGCTTACTTAGGATTGTCCAGAAGGTAAATTGGGTGCCATATTTAGCAACGGAGAAACTTGATTATTTTGGGCAAATTTTACCTTTTTTTTTTGGTAGATAATATTGAATTTATGATGCTGTAAATTCCTTTACAGGTATCTGCACATACATCTTCTGGTAAAACTGTAGTAGCATCGTATGCTATTGCTATGTCTATTCGTAACGGACAACGGGTGATATACACTTCACCTATAAAGGCATTGAGCAATCAAAAGTATAGAGAGTTTAAAGAAGAATTTTCTGACGTTGGTTTGATGACTGGTGATGTGACAATTGATCCCAATGCTTCTTGCTTGGTGAGTCATTTGTTTTATTTTTAATTTTTACATGAGCCTTTGTATAATTTACATGTGTAAGTTGATTGTTGTGTTATTCGTGTATATTACAGGTGATGACTACAGAAATCTGGCGTAGTATGCAGTACAAGGGATCAGAGGTCACAAGGGAGGTGGCGTGGATAATTTTTGATGAAGTACATTACATGCGTGATCGTGAAAGAGGTGTTGTTTGGGAAGAGGGCATTGTTATGTCTCCAAAGAACTCTCGTTTTGTATTTTTATCCGCAACTGTGCCGAATGCAAAAGAATTTGCCGATTGGGTTGCCAAGGTGATGCAATCTTGCCTAGATCTGATGTTAGTTGGTTTGCATCAATGTACTAGATCCAATTCAAACAATCAGACCTATTGACTAAGATATTGCAGTTTATTATTTGGATGTAGTCATAACCTTATTTGCAAGTTAATTTTCTTTTCTCTTCTCCCCCATAGTTCTCTTTATTTATTCATTTTTGTTTTTTAAATAGGATTGGAGAATAATTCAATTATAGAAGGAATGCTTATTTGATCAATGAAACATATGCAGAAGTTAGATATAATATCATTGTTTTTTGAAAAGGAGTTAGATATAATATTGTGCTCGAATTTTCGAAAGATATCTACAACTTGACACTAGTTTAGTTCCACTGTTTATATAGTCTATTATGTTCAGGCTTAAAATAATCTCATAACAATATGTGTTTTTCCAAGTTTTGATTGGTTTTTTATAGTTTTGCTGTGACTTGTCTCGATTGAATCTCCAATGACTTCAATCATTTTACAAATCTAATGGGAAAAATAAACTGCATAAATAATTTTAGTAGTGTTTCAATGTCTCAGAAGTTTATTTGCAATTTCTCCCAGCTAACTTTCAGGGATTTGACCATTGTTTGTAAACATTTTTGTCTTTTTAATGAATTCTGAAATGATGAATCTTTGGCACTTGATATATAAGAGGCATTCATTTATTAAAGTATGATATGATCTATTTGCTTTGAGCATTACAAGAGTTGTAACTGGGTAGTATTTTTCACTTTTGGCTCTTCTGGTGATAATATAGAGAATTGGTCTGATTTGGTTGATTATTTGCAGGTGCACCAACAGCCTTGTCATATTGTATATACTGATTACCGACCAACTCCTCTTCAGCATTACATTTTTCCTTCTGGAAGTAATGGTTTGTACTTGGTTGTGGATGACAAGGGAAAATTCCGTGAGGACAGTTTTCAGAGAGCTCTAAATGCCCTTGTTCCCAATACTGAGGGTAATAATAGAAAGGAAAATGGCAAGTTGAAGGGCGTGGCCCTAGCTAGAGTTGGTGAAGAAAGTGACATATTCAAGATGGTGAAAATGATCATTCAGCGTCAGTATGATCCTGTTATACTTTTCAGCTTTAGCAAACGAGAGTGTGAGTTACTTGCAATGCAGGTAACAACTTCCGTTGCTGTTTCTTTTTTATTGAAAGTGATCCTCTTATAGATCCTTAGTTTTTTTGCTGGTTTATCTTCTGAAACAGGATGCAGAATGCTTTTTCTGTCCTAAACTGCATTATGTTTGTTGTAACAAATTGAGCAGATTTTTTGACCTAAGCTTGATCTTCTTTATGGGGTTTGTTTTGTTGTTGTTTAGATGGCAAAAATGGACCTTAACGGGGATGACGAAAAGGAAAACATAGAGAGAATCTATTGGAGTGCCATGGATATGCTTTCAGATGATGATAAGAAGTTACCTCAAGTAAGTTACATTCTCACAAACTCTCTCTCTCTGCTCCATATTTTATAGTTTTTTTTGTTCATATCACCGTGCCTTGAGCACTTTTCTGATGTTTAAGCATCTGGTATTGTTGAAACAATAAAATTTTGGTTAATTTACAACTTTGAACTGAATGGAGCGATTCATGAAAAAAGAGCACAGGTTGAACAGTTTCATTGCGCCTCATAGTTTAGATAGCATAAGCAGGATTCGGCAGTGCAATAATTTGGATATAATGTATTAGTTGTAGAAAGACTTCTTTGATAGGATTAGACCTGTGTTGATGCATGCATGTGTTATAGTGGCCATTGTGCATTGTTATCTTGATTGAATGACTTCATGTATTATCCACAGTATCTTTATTATTTGGACTGAGTCCTAGAGTTAGCATTTTGGGCAATAAGGGCAGCAGCATAGGCATGATATTACACCATTATCCACAGTATCCTTATTGTCGTAAAGATTGCAGATATTGTAGCTTAACCATAGGGATATGGTATTATTGTGTAAATATAAGTCATAAATACGAAGGTTCTGACTCTTCTATTTATTCCATTCCTCAGTATGAGTACGAACAATATTGAAATCTGTTAAAAGGAGAGAAGAGATTTGGAAGAAGAAATGATTTCTCTTATTGATAGGTTGTACAATGGTGGTGAGACATTATATAGGAGAGGAGAGAATATAAAAATGGAAAATACAATCAATCAAACATAAATGCATATCAAAGAGATTATGCATATCAAACAGATTCTTCAAACAATATCAAAGAGATTCTCTAACACTCCCCCTCAAGCTGGAGAGTATATGTCAAGCATTCCCAGCTTGCTTCGGAATCTCTCAAATGTAGGTCGGTCAAGTGGTTTAGTCATCATATCACCAATCTGCTCAGAAGAACGGACATACGTCAATGTCATGATCCCCGCCTCTACTTTCTCCTTAATGTAATGTCTATCAATTTCGACATGTTTAGTTCGATCATGATAAACAGGATTCCTGGTCATTTCAATGCTGGACTTGTTATCACACCATATTTGCAGTGGGCCATCAAAAGGAATTCTCAATTCATGTAGTAATCTGATGATCCAGATTCCTTCGCATACACCAAGACATGCAGCTCTTAACTCAGCTTCACAACTACTTCGTGATACAATGGTCTGCTTCTTGCTTCTCCAAGTAACTAAGTTTCCCCAGAGATATGAGCAATAACCTGTGATAGATCTTCCAGTTTCTAGGTCTCTTGCAAGACTTGCATCAGTATAAATCTCCAAGTTCCTAGCTGTTCCTTTCTTAAAGAATATTCCTCTACCTGGATTTCCCTTCAAGTACCCAAGTATTCTCACAACCGCATCCATATGCTCCTTTTGTGGTTGGTGCATGAATTGACTTACCATTCCCACAGCAAAACTGATATCCGGACGTGTATGAGTCAAGTATATCAATTTCCCAACAAGTCTCCGATATCTCTCAGTGTTGGCAGGAACTCCCTTTTCCTTTATTTCTAGTTTGCATTGGTCATCCATAGGTGTCTCCTCCGGTTTTGCGCCTAGCATCCCGGTCTCATGTAGCAAGTCTAGTGTGTACTTGCGCTGGGACACATTAATGTCTTTCCTGCTTCTGGTTATCTCCATGCCAAGGAAGTATCTCATCTGACCAAGATCCTTCACTTGAAATTCACTTGCTAGAGCTTGTTTCAGCTGAACTATGGAGCTTTCATCGTTTCCTGTAATAACAATGTCATCAACATAAACAATTAAAATTGTCACTTTTTCACCATTATGTTTAGTGAACAAGGTGTGATCTGCTTGCCCCTGAACAAAGGTCATCTTCTTCAGCACTCTAGAGAATCTGTCAAACCAGGCTCTTGGAGACTGTTTCAATCCATACAAAGACTTCTTCAACCTGCACACAGTGTTATTAGGAGCTTTGACACCCTCTGGAACTTCCATGTACACTTCTTCCTCTAAGTCACCATTTAAAAAGGCATTTTTAATGTCTAATTGATGTAATGACCAATCCAGGTTGGCTGCAATAGAAAGAAGTATGTTGATGGTACTAAACTTGGCAACTGGAGCAAACGTCTCCTCGTAATCAATGCCATATGTCTGAGTGTACCCCTTTGCAACTAATCTGGCCTTATACTTGTCGATGCTCCCATCAGGATTAAATTTTGGAGTAAATATCCACCTGCATCCAACTGCCTTCTTCCCTCTCGGAAGATTTGTAATCTCCCATGTTTTATTCTCTTTGAGAGCCCTCAACTCCTCTTCTGTAGCTAATTTCCAATTAGGATCAGTCATAGCTTGCTGGAAAGTGTGTGGGATTTTCACCTGAGCAGTGTTACTTACAAAGCTCTGCATCTTTGCAGACAGATTACCATAAGAAACAAATTTCTGAATAGGATGTTGAGTACAAGATCTTACCCCCTTTCGCAGAGCAATAGGCCAGCCCATCTCTTCAGGATCTATTCTCGAGTCAGATTCATGGTCATTCCTCGGAGCGGAAGGAACTCTACTATCAGTTGCTTCATTGCCTGATTGTAATTCCTCATCATGTTGATCTTCAGAGACCATCTCAGTATTGATTTCAGCATTGTTTTCCACTCTGGGTTGAGAATTGTGTTCACTAAGGTTGTCCTGGGTGATTTCTATTTCTGGGATGGTTATGGCTCTTTCAGAGTCTACTGGGTTGGATGACATTTCAGGGTAAACTAAGATCTCTTGTTCAAGGCTTGACTTAGGTGTGGGATTCACAATTAGCCATTCTGTACCATCACTCTCCCCCTGAATGGGTAATTTGGGATAGTATGCCTCACTCTCGTAAAACACTACATCCTTTGAGACAATGGTTTTTCGGGTGATTGGACTGTAGCATTTATAACCTTTTTGACTTGGAGAATACCCAACAAATATACATTTTTCTGCTCTAGGATCAAGTTTGCCCTCAGCCTGTTTGTGAACAAACACGACACACCCAAAAGTTTTTGGAGGTAAGGTATGAATGAGTGGAGAGTTGGGGTAGGTTTCAAGGAGTTTCTGTATAGGAGTGGAGAAGTTGAGAACTTTGGATGGCATACGATTGATAAGGTAGGCAGCGGTAAGGATGGCATCTCCCCAGAATATTTTAGGGACATTTCTTTCTATCATAATGGCTCTAGTTACTTCTAGGAGGTGTCTATTCTTCCTTTCAGCCACTCCATTCTGCTGAGGGGTGTACACACAAGAGGTTTGGTGGTGAATACCTTGCTTGGTTAGAAACTCTTTCATAGAACTACTTAAGTATTCCTTAGCATTATCACTCCTTAAAATTTGGATAGAGGTGTGGAATTGGTTTTTTACATAAGAGTAGAAACTTTGGAATATTTGGTTCACTTCAGATTTTTCTTTCATTAGGTAAACCCATGTAGTTCTAGTGTGATCATCAATAAAGGTTACGAACCATCTGGCATTGGCTTGGGTTTTGGTTTTAGCAGGCCCCCAAATGTCACTATGGATTATTGTGAAGGGTGTTGTCGGCTTATAGGATAGTTGAGGATAGGTGGATCGTTTTTGCTTTGCGAGTTGGCAAGTTTCACAAGAAAATGGTACTGAATTTTTATTGAATAGACTTGGAAACAAATGCTTCATATAATCAAAACTTGGATGGCCTAACCTTTGGTGCCACAACAGAATATCTTCATTATTGGAATGCGAGCTAACAAGTGCCTTATTTGCTTCTTGTTTCCTTCGGTTAGAGCCTTCAAGATAATAGAGTCCATCCCATTCCTTAGAATTGCCAATCGTCCTCCTCGAGTTTAAATCCTGAAAAGTACACCCACTTTCATCAAAGATCACTCTACATCTCTTGCCTTTAATTAATTTACTCACAGATATCAGATTACAAGTAAGCGCAGGAACAAAGAGAACATTGTGAACTTCTAAGTATTCTGTCAACAAAACAGAACCAATTCCTGCAACTTTTGTAACAACTCCATTTGCAACTTTAACTCTAAGATTTTCCGGACATAATCTAAGAGTTTTGAATAAACCTCTGTTTCCACTCATATGATCTGTAGCTCCTGAGTCAACGATCCATGTATCATCAGCAGTCATAGTAGTATTAAGGGCTATTATGGAATTACCTGACTGAACAAGGTTTACATTTGATTTGTAATCGATAATCATCACCTGAGGCTCTGACATAAGTTCTGGTGCTTCTTCAGGCTTCACTGAACCTTTTGAGGAGCTACCCATTAGAGCTATAGGATGAGAATCTGATTTGTCAAATTTTGAAGGAGCTAATGCGGCTGACAGTGGTGGAAAAACAGGCCGAAAACACGTTTCTGGAATTTTCGGAGCTCCGGCGGCCGTGTACGGCGGCGCGTGAAATTCACGCGCCGGAGGTGTGGTGGCGCGTGGGAGCCACGCGCCGCTGCTGTGGCGACGCGTGAAGGCCACGCGCCGCTCAGAATGACGGCAGGACAGAGGTTTTGGCCGAACTCGGCCTCGCGAACTCAGCGGTGGTGGCGGTGTCGTGCGACGCGCCATGGATTGCTCCAGATCTACACCGGCCGAATATTTTCTCTCTCTCTCTCTCTCTCTCTCTGCGATCTCAGCGGGAACGAACCATTCTCCTCAGATTCAAACAAGGCTCTGGTACCATGTTAAAAGGAGAGAAGAGATTTGGAAGAAGAAATGATTTCTCTTATTGATAGGTTGTACAATGGTGGTGAGACATTATATAGGAGAGGAGAGAATATAAAAATGGAAAATACAATCAATCAAACATAAATGCATATCAAAGAGATTATGCATATCAAACAGATTCTTCAAACAATATCAAAGAGATTCTCTAACAAAATCATATTTGTCTATACCATCAAACATTTTAAGTAATCCTATAGAATTCCACAATCTAAATCTGCCTCAAATCTGAAAGCAAACAATTATATAGATTGTTTGAACTTTGATCGTTATTTTATTTGATGATGTGTGCATTAAAGGATTGTATATGGATGTGTTGGTCAATTTTTTTGGTGTATGATTTATTGTAGGTCACAAACATGTTGCCCTTGCTGAAACGTGGAATAGGAGTACACCACTCTGGCTTGCTCCCAATTTTGAAGGAAGTGATTGAGATATTATTTCAAGAAGGGTTAATTAAGGTTGGTGCAAAAATTAATTGGATATTGGGTTTTCCCTGTTCTATGTTGATATATTGAAATTAAACCTAGTTTCACTGAATGCTTAAACTATTTATTCTTGTCAAGTGCCAGCATAGTTAGTGTATTAGTAGCATAATAGAATATAGGGTTAAGGTGTAAATATACTTATGAAAATAATCCTAAGGTCCGAAGAAGTAATGCAATGTGTCGTGGTCAATTTGAGAAACACATCAAACCTATACATCTGTATGGGACCCACCATTTAAAGTAATGAATGCCAGGTCAAATTTACAATGTGGCTTTCCCATTTGGAGAACTGCATGTGTAGTTTTGCACTAGAGTGAACTTTATGGTGTCAGGTGTGCATTCCCGAAACTTCATAGGTAAATTTGCACCTTAACCCTATAATGTATAGGCATGCATTATAGACTTTTTGGCACTCCTATAATTTTCTTTTTCTTGAATATCAATATCAATATCATGAAATTAGAACCACTGAGAGATACCAATAAGAAATTTCTCCTTGGCCTTTTTATTCATTAAAATCATTCTTCTTTTTTAATCTGTATCGCAAACTGCACTCATTTATATTTTGATAGCCACATTTTATATTGGTTTTGTTTAAAAAAATTATTGATATGGCTATGTCTCTTTTTTAGTGTTTATTTGCCACAGAGACCTTCAGCATTGGCTTAAACATGCCTGCAAAAACTGTTGTGTTTACAAATGTTCGAAAATTTGATGGGGATAAGTTTAGGTGGATATCGGGTGGTGAATATATACAGATGAGTGGTCGTGCTGGTCGACGAGGTATTGATGAACGGGGAATATGTATCCTCATGGTTGATGAGAAGATGGAACCTTCTACTGCTAAAATGATGGTCAAAGGTGCAGCTGACAGTTTGAATAGGTAAATTGCTGATTACTGGGCACAATATACACTACCCAATGGTTTGCTAGATAATATTTGTTAAATTTGAAGGCTTTTGGCTTGTGTTTCGTTAGCTTATGTAGAGTCTATGTTTAATTGACACCACCAAAATAGGCAACTCAATACTATATTCTCTCTTGAATCATGTTAAGATGGATTATTATCTATTAATTATTTTCCCCTCGTTTGCATCAGTGCCTTTCGATTAAGCTACAACACAGTTTTGAACCAGATGCGCTGTGAGGATGGTGACCCTGAAAATTTGCTTCGTAATTCTTTTTTTCAGTTCCAAGCTGATCGTGCCATTCCTGATCTTGAGGTTAGTTTTAATTTATGGAGGCTTGATGTTTGAATTTTCTTCCTTAGGTGGTATTGTTAATGTGAAGTTCCTTTTTCTGGTGTGGCTTCCGGTTTAACTGAGTAGTGGTTGGTGTGACCACTTAAAGATATTACTTATTTAAATTACTCCTTTTTTATATTCTTTTAATATTGCTCTTGAAAACTGTTTCATGTTTATGAAAAAAGAATGGATATCTGGTTTCTTGTATTGTTTATTTGCATATTAAAGAAAAAGTGGAATCATGTTTCTATGTCCAGAAACAAGTTAAGGTTCTTGAAGAAGAGAAGGAATCGATTGTAAATGAAGAAGAAGACAAATTAAAGGATTATTACAATCTGCTGGAGCAGCATATACTTATGAACAGAGAGATTCGTGACATTGTATTATCTCCAAGGTACTGTTTACCCTTTTTACAGCCGGGCAGGCTTGTGTCTCTCCAATGCAGTTCAAGTGATGAAGATATTGCCCCACTATTAATGGAGGAACAAGTGACTTGGGGTTTGGTCATTAATTTTGAAAGCATCAAGAATGTTTCTGGAGGTAATGATATTAAGGTTCTCTGGTTTATCTATTATTTTATGCTCACATGTTAGTTATTGTAACCTAGTCTAACATGCTTTCCAGATAATGCAAGTGTGAAACCTGAAGATGCAAATTACAGTGTCGATGTTCTTACAAGATGCATGGTGAGGAAAGAAAAACTTGGAAAAAAAACTGTCAAGATAGTACCCATAAAAGAGCTTGGAGAGCCTATAGTTGTCTCAGTTCCAATCTCTCAGGTAACATCTGAAGCTGGAATGTATTTTTGTACAATTGTTGCCTCATTTTTGCTATTCTTTTCTACTTGTTTTCCTACAAGTTTACTGACGAGATTATACCAATGTAGTAATAGGCCCATGATACCATGGGCCCATCATTTACCTAATACAATTCGCTAATAACTTAATTTCCTAATATTATAATTGATAATTATGACTAAGATTCTACTAATACAAAATAGGAAATACTAATATTAATTCTATAACTCTAACAGTAATAAACATAAAATTTCATAAAGGTTCTTAATCATATGTTTGGGATTCTGATTCATTGTGTACAAATTTGACCTTTAGAGGCCTTGTCTATCAAATATTCCTATTCTTTGTGGCTATGATGGTTGCTAAACTGTTTTCTACTTTGTATTCTGAATAGATAAACACAATAAGCAGTTTGCGCCTATATATTCCAAAGGATCTTCTGTCATTGGAAGCTCGGGAAAACATGCTTAAGAAAGTTTCAGAAACTCTTTCTAGATTTTCTGTTAAAGGGTTGCCCCTTCTAGATCCTGAAGAAGACATGAAGGTTTCTCATCTTTTAATTATATCTTCTCTTCATCCTTTTGGGTTTAATTCCAACATAATTTTTGTGATTTTGATTTTTTTTTTCTTTTTAGGTTCACAGTAACTCATACAAAAAGGCATCCCGGAGATTAGAGGCTTTAGAGCGGCTGTTTGAGAAGCATGAAATTGCTAAATCTCCTCTTTTGAAGCAAAAACTAAAAGCTTTTCATCAAAAGCAAGAACTGGCTGCAAAGATAAAGTCAATGAAGAAAACTTTAAGACATTCTACCGCTTTGGCTTTTAAGGATGAACTTAAGGCTAGAAAGAGAGTTCTTCGGAGGCTAGGGTAATGAAATTGTTGATTTCCTCTACACTTTTATCATTCAAGTGTAATATCTTAATTGCAGTATTGATGTTTTTGCAAGTCTTCGGATTGGCTAAGTGTGTGCAATGATATTCAATTTTAATTTACAGATATATTACAAGTGAGAATGTTGTGGAGCTGAAAGGGAAAGTTGCTGGTGAAATTAGCAGCGCTGATGAGCTGACCCTAACTGAACTCATGTTCAATGGAGTCTTAAAGGACATAAAGGTGGAGGAGATGGTTTCTCTGCTCTCTTGTTTTGTCTGGCAAGAGAAAGTCAATGATGCTGCTAAGCCCCGGGAAGAACTTGCCATGCTCTTTACCCAATTGCAAGAAACTGCTAGGAAGGTTGCTGAACTTCAGCTTGAGTGCAAGGTAATGACTGAATCCATTGTTTCCCTAACATTTAAACAATTTGTTCATATCTAAATGTGACCACGCATATTCTCACACTGAAACATCACAAAAACAGGTTCAAATTGATGTGGAGGGTTTTGTGAGTTCATTTAGGCCTGATATTATGGAGGCTGTTTATGCGTGGGCAAAAGGATCGAAATTCTATGATATCATGGAAATTACTCAGGTGTTTGAGGGTAGTTTGATCAGGGGAATTAGACGACTAGAGGAATTGCTTCAGCAGCTAATACAAGCAGCCAAATCCATTGGAGAAACTCAGCTTGAGGCTAAGTTTGAAGAAGCTGTTTCAAAGATCAAGAGGGACATTGTGTTTGCCGCATCCCTCTACCTATAATCTAGTTTCTAGCAGAAGATATAAATGGTGTATTGCATATCAGCGTGGGTTCACCCACCATCAATTTTGTAGTATGTGACAGTAAAGTCAGAAACATGCCAAATCATTTTAAATTATTTTTATCAATATATTCTTAGCTATCAGGGTTATCACCCTGGTAGCCATGTAGTTTGTACATTGGAGAAAAAGCAGCTTAGAACCCAGAGAGGAAAGATGCTGTTATAGATAATCAGATGGGATAGTGCAGCATCCATCTTTTTGTACTTGTTTCCCACACTTGGCACTACTGACAATTATGCATACAAGCAAAAGTGGAATTTTGTTCCTTCAGTTTTGGAGTCTATGTATAGTAGTTAACCACATTACATTGTTTGTAACAGTTTATTGAACTAATATATGCATAAATATTAAACACTTTAATGTCCGCATCTTGCTTACATAATTTTTAATGTTTTGCTTACATAATCTATTTAGCTGGAAGATGCTTTAACTGTGAGTATCAAAGAGGAGGATGTTTCTATGTGTTTGTTTTTTGCTGATTGTATAGTACTTTTGGCAGAATCAAGAGAAGAAATTAATGTTGAATTAGAGATATGGAGAAACATTTTAGAGTCAAAGGGTTTCCGTCTAAGTAGGAGTAAGACATGATATATACATTACTATTAGTAAACAGACAACTTAGAGACAATTTAGATTGTAAACTAGGAGATTATTCAAGTAACGAAGCTTAAATATTTGAGATCAATTATATGGCAAGATTGTGAAATCGATGATGATGTCAATCATAGAATCCAAACTAAGTGGTGCAAGTCGAGGAATGCTAATGAAATTTTTTGTAATAGGAAAGTGCCTCATAAGATAAAATAAAATTTTTATCGCACTGCTATAAGAGTAGTAATATTATATGGTAGTAGATGTTGATTCAATCGATTTGGACTTAAGACATTTATTGGAGACAGACAAAAATAATGGCATCTTAATTCTTAAAACTAACAGACCACATAATTTTAAGGATTTGAGATCTATCAACTTATGCAATGTTACTCAAAATCATTGCCAAGAAGAAAGCCTATTCTAGTATTCTCTAACAACATTTTGCTTCTTGTATAATCAATGTCCTTTTCCATTCAACTTCATTAGAAAAATAGAATAAATTAGTTTTGAGGAAAAAAATTAATTATAGATATTTTAAGTGATAAACTTTGTAACCTTAATTTCTCAAAAAAAAATTAAATTGATCTTGTTGGGATTAGAGGGAGTATGTGCATAATTATATGCATGTACTAAAAAATATTACTGTATAAATATAAGATACATATATGATGAAATTTTTATATTTCATGTCCACAATAACCTTTTTTTTTTTTGCTTAATTGTTAGGAGTATATTATTTCAGATCGGATTGAGTAAATTTTCCTTAAAACAGATTTACTGTGAAATGCCACTAATTTTTATTCTCCAAAGAACATTGACACATGCTGGATGATAAGGTGCCATAGATGTGTACACGTGTCGTTGACTCTGCTTAGTTTCCGGATTATTGGACGAATCGATACCTTTTTCAGGGGAAAAAACCTTTTCGTGTGACTGGCTAGCGATCACAAATAAATCCTATTTATTTATGGTCACACTGACACACACAATCATGTGATGCTTCTATAATTTTTTCAAGAAAATCTATAACATGCATAATCAAAGATCTTGCATACTTAAAAGTCAAGTCGGGAGATAACATATTCATAGACTCAATGAATAGATTAGGAGAAGTTTTCATTATGAAAATATTTTTAGGTGTTTGATGGACAATGGGCACAAATTTTATATTTCTTAAAAGTTGTGATCTAAATGACAATTCAATATCTAGAGAAAAGTTTCTGATAATGTGAATGCGGTTAACGTGGATGAATGATTTGTACCAAAAAAGGGGATGGAAAAAGCCTATAACATCTAATTAGTCCAATCAAAAAATAATTTCTTTACCTTTTCTTTCAATGTTGATTAAGTATGTGATCATTAACAGATAATGAGTTCAAGAAACCAAATTTTAATAAAAAAGAGATGCACATGTAGTCTAGACGATGTAAATATGTTTAGCTCTCCCTATCATGCTTTTAAAGGTAAGTCTATTCATTCCTAAATATAACATCATGTTATTTTTTTTAAAACAATTAAGAAGTGTAGAAAACATTGTAAATTATCTATATTTATTATTATTTCTGAAAACTAATTTACATTTGTTAATATGTAATTAATCTAATTATTTGATTAAATAGCCTATCTGTTAGAAAAAAAAAGTTAAGTACACTTTCCTTCCTCAATTGCAAAAAAGGAAACATTTACTTATATTTTAGAGAAGAGTTTTAAACTTTCAATAAAGTTTTAAGTATGAATTAGCATTTAGGGTATCTCATATAAGTCCTTAAAAGTAGAAGCTTTGTATGAACAAATCTTGGTTTTATGGTCCAAATTAGAGAAATAAAAGAAAAATAACTTTCATTTTAAGCTTCAAGAGAAAAAGAATTCTAGTGACAACAGCACTTCTCAGCTTACGTTTCCATTAAGCACAAAGTAACGTAAAAAAATCCTTTAATTTTTAATTTTTGTTTTCAAATTGAACAATCTGTTTGAACAAAAGTTCATTGACTTTTCGAATTGATATTCAATTCGGGTTTTAAGATATTGTTCCTAAAGTAAAAAAAGAAATGAACAAAACACAATATTTACTAGATATTTGTCATACATTAAAACTTCTCTAACAAAATAAATCATTTATAAAAAAGTAATAAAAAAACGATAGTGAAACATGATGTAAGGTTCACTACATATAACAGAGAAGCACATAGATGGACACACGTGTAGTTGACTATGTGCTTAGTTTTCGGATTATTGGACCAATCAGTATCTTTTTCAGAAAAAAACATTTTCATATGTGACTGGCTATTTATGGTCAAGAAAAAAATGTCACTGGCTATTACAAGTGAATATCAAGTGATGCTTCTATATTATTTTTTTTTTAAAAAAATATAAAATGATATTGTAACAATGTTCTCACTCTCAATGAATTTATTAGGAGTTTTTATTGTAACAATATATTTAGGTGGAAATTGCCATCTAAAATTGCTATCTAAATGACAATATGATTTCTTATGATAAAGTTTAATAATGTGAATGTGGATGAATGATTTGTCAAAAAAAAAGGCACAAGCGAATGAAGCTTATAACCTGTATGACAAACAAGTCGCAATAAAAATTATGTAGTATATTTTCTTCCTCAATAAAAAAGGATAAGTCTAAAAAGTAAAATACATTTAGACTAGACATATATTCAAACTTTTCCATAAAGTACTTTAAGATAAGGAAACCAGTTCAATCAATAATTCTATCCGGTCCTAAATATAATATTGAATTGATTCTTTTTATTAAGGAAGTTTCATGAACAATTGTAAAATGCCTATTTAATTTTTTTTAAAAAAACCAAGTTACCTTACTTTTAAACCAATATATAATTCAATTACATATAATATATTTTATAATTTACATCTACTCTCATTCCTTAATCTCCTAAACAAAAAATAATATAATTTTATATCAGACATCAGAAAGACAGACAAATATGGATTTTTTGCCGAAACCAATTCTTAGACTTTTAGCAAAGTTGTTCCTTTTAAAAAACATAGACTAGCATTTAGATATTCTCAGATAAGGCCTTCACAAGTAGAGGCCATCTAATCTAATGATATGAACAAACCTTGGTTTTAAAACTCATAATGGTCCAAATTAGAGAATAAAAAAAAACATATGTGGGCCTAAACCTTAAAAAAATCAAAACAGTCTCACATACATACATACATTACCTGCTGATCCGGTTGCCCTTTTCTCTGTTCCCTCCCCAATAATCCCTTTTCCTTCTCCACAATCTTCTCTCTCTTTCTCTCTCTCTCTCTGGCGATTGCCCTTTCGTTCTTCCTTAGGTAATTTCTCTTCTTCCCTCATAATATCTTTCACATTTTGTGTTTCAACACAATTTTATTGCTTTTTACCTCATAAAAATCGAAGCTTTATTGTTTTATTTTAAAGGGTTTTGTGTTTTTTGGGGTATGAATTGAGAATAATGAGTTTTACTTTTAAGGGTATGTAAATGTAGATTTGTTTTTGTTCCCCATGTCCTAAAGTTCCTTACTTTATGATTGATTGTTCATATTTCAGTCTGTGTATTTTTTAATTATATATATTTTATGAGTTTTCTTGAGGTGTTGCTTAGAAATGTGTACAAGAAATTCTAAATTATTCTGTGTTGTTAACATGTTTTATATCCTTCATATTTGAAAAAAAATTGAATCTTTGATCTATTTGTGTAGGTGGGTTGGTAGGAGTAGACGTATTTCACTTATTGTGTGACCTTGTTTTATAAATTGAGCTGATTTTGCTGCTATATATGATGTTGCCTCTAGTGTTATCTATTTGTTCACTTTACTCTTTTTTTTATTGGGTTTTTTGAACCCTTTTGATTTTTTTATTCTGTAGACTTTGTTAACATCAGGGATTTGAACAATGAAAAACGGCAAGGCAGTTGAAGTTGATGATCGGTTAGTTCATTTATCATTAGATCTTGTTTCAAAATTTGTGTTGTTTTTAATTTTTTCCTATAGATTGATGTCCCCTTGTCCTTAAAGGCGTTGACTTTTGGTAGGTTGGTTGTTTCTGAAAATTATAGTGTAGTCATGTATTAGTAGATCTTGTTTTAAAGAATTTGTGGTGTTTTTTTTTATTACTCCAACTTTATGTCTCCATGGCCTTAAAGGCGTTGTTGACTTTTGGTAATTTGGTTGTTTCTTAAAATTAGTATAGTCTTGATGTAATATATGTGTATATACATATATATGTGTGGTTGGTGTTTTCAGAATGGTTGGCAAGCGCAAGGGTGCTCTAAGGACTGACAAGGCCACTGCAAGAACGGCCAAGAAGGCGAGGAAGGCCAAGAAAGATCCCAACAAACCAAAAAGACCTCCCAGTGCTTTTTTTGTCTTCCTGTTGGTATCTCTTGACTTTCTCCCTTTATCCAGTAGCTCCTTTAGAAAAATTGTCAGACTTATCTTCTATTCTATGTCATAGTGAGGAGTTCAGAAAGATCTTTAAGGAAGAAAATCCTCATGTGAAGGCTGTCTCAGCTGTAAGTTTTGTGGTATATGGCTTTTCCATATTTATTTCTAACGATCAGCCAAGTTTCTTATCGTGCTTTTCGACTGAAGGTGGGGAAGGCTGGAGGAGAGAAATGGAAATCTATGACTGCTGCTGTAAGCAGTTCAATCCTTGCTTCATAATATCATATTTTCAACCGTTTTTTGGATATATATCTAAATAATAATCACTATATTATATAAGCTTCTTCGATTGAATATAAATCCTGCTTCTGCATTCTCTTATCCTAACTTATATACTGGGTCTGAAGGATAAAGCTCCATATGAAGCCAAGGCTGCAAAAAGGAAAGCTGAGTATGAAAAACTCATGAATGCATACAATAAAAAGCAGGTGAGCACCCTGTTCCTGTCGTTTTGTTATCGAGTTCTTTGATTGTCTTGTTTATATGGCTTGTTTTTTGTTTTATTACCAGACAAGCTCAACCAATGGCAGAGATGAGGAATCGGACAAGTCCAAGTCTGAAGTGCACGATGAAGAGGATGAAGCCAGTGGAGAGGTGTAGCCTCTTTAGATCTGGATTCTCTCATTTATAGGAATAACATGATATTGTTGTGTGAGAAAAGAGATAGACATAAGTGTGTCACCCACATATTCTGGGGTCCACTACTCAAGCATGTGCCTATCTCTTAACACAACAGTTTGTCCATTTGCACGGCATGTGTTCTTCGTTCTAGCATGAATTTGTCTTCAACTTGTGATAAGAAAGGGATTGATAAATTATTTTAGCTGAGAGTTGTTAGGGGAAATAAACGATATTTTCATTAGAGTTATTGCAGTGTCTTATGGCATTTTTTAAACGGATTTACCTGAACCTATTGATTATTCTTTACGTATATTATATTTATAATCTATACTATATGTTCTAAATGTATTAAAATTTCATTAACTACTGATTGGTTAAACTGTAAATTTTCGGCATGCTTTAATTTCATACTGCAGTTTTTATTGTCTAGAAAAGTTGTTCTTTCATGCTTTGATCCATTGCATTTGTCTCAACCTTCGTCATATATATTAAGATGCTGAGTTTACAGCTGCTATATTTTATGTCAATTTAGTTCCTTTTAATTCTAAATTATTTGTCATGGGGAATTTGCAAAAACTGAAAGTTCTCACTGGTGATTGATGTAACATTTGATGATGAATTCAATTTCACATCCAATGGATTTGTTTTGAAGTTTGAGTTTTATTTATGTGCATTAGTCTACATTTTCCATATTTGTGGATCTTAGGTCAACTCAATTAAGAGTGTTTTATAAAGTAGAAATTTTGGACAAAGAGTTCGGCCTTCAATTTGCTGTGATAAATACTTCTGGCGCTGAGTGTATATATGTTAGAAAGAAAAAATGGTGAGGATGTCTTCTGATGGTAGAAACTTCAAAATCTAATTGTCTTATTTTTTTATAGGAAGCGCATCAAGAGGAGGAGGATGACGATGAAGAGGATGATGACTGAATGCTGATCACGGATTAGTTAATGATGTCCCTTGTTAGAAGGCTACTATATTTTAATTCATGTTCAAGTAGTTACTGGCGTTAGTTCTTGTACTTCTTTTAAGTTCAACTTTTTAGCATTGTAACCCTGTAATGCGCTGGCTTAAAAGTTTTTTAGTTTTCTTTTAGATCATCAAATTGGTAGTACTTTCATATGTAGCAAAAGGATCTCTGTACCTTGTACACAGAACTTGGTATGAATGAAAGATAAAATTTAACCAACTTGTTGAGAATTTGAAGTTTAATGAAATTTTGAGGTAAACGGCTTCATGAACAAAACTAAACTTGGTTTTCTCTGGCTTTCCACTCGCTCCGCCGCTAACTATTCCTTGTCTCTAGGGTAGTTCTTTCTCCCTCCAATTGTGGCTGTGGGGGGTGGTTTCCACCATCTTCAAGGTGGTTTTTTCTTCTTTTTTGAGTGAGCCTTTTTGGTTGTTTTATTTTCTAGCGGTCAAGATGTTGACGACGCAAGTTTTTTGCAAGCTCGAGGTGGAGGCTTCGGCCGGAAAAGGGAGAAAGGGAATTGACTTTATTGAAGCCTGGAAGTGGAAGTTTAAAGCTCTGGAATTTGGGTTTATGGAATGAGGGACTTCAATTTGAAGGTTGTACCAAATTTCCGTTGTTAATCATCTAGGCAACACTGAGGAAGAAGCGCAAAGGTCTTGAATGAAGCTAAGGAGTTGAAGAGGATGGATGAAATTTTGATGTTGATTAGGACAAGTATGGTATAATTTGGGGCTAAAGGAAATGAACAATATGTCAGCCCTATTTCTGAAGTTTAGTGGCTGACCCATAGTCACCCAAGCACCATGATAGTTCTTAGGTAGTATCCTCTGAGTTCTTGACACCCCATAGTTATTAATTAGGCTTATGTTTTGTGCATTGTTCATTGTGTAGCTATCTCATGGGTCATGGGCCTTCTTTATGGGTTAGTCTTATTGGTACTAAAATGGATGGGCTTATGAGAGCATGTTTTTGGACAACCACCTTCTATTGCTCCATCCTATGATCATTGTGATTTATAAGTTGGTCTTCTCACTACCAACTTTCAAAAGAATGAATGGTTAAGTTTTTGTTTTAGGCTCCCATTTGTCTTGTTAATTTCACAGTTGTTTATTCTTTTTCGTTGTCGTTTATGTAAGTGTCTATGACACTAGTTTCTATTTTTTCCAGTATATAGTAGAAAAATGTTTCAGGCAAATACGGGAATGTGAAAGTGTGGACTAAATCGTGTGATTTTCTTATTTATTTGACTGTTAAATATATTAAGTTTATAGCAGTTTTAGTTTTTTCAGACCAATAATAACAATTAAAATTGTAGGTCCCAATTTTACTTAACTCTCAACTCTTTTAGTACCGATAAAAAAAAATCTTTTAGCCAAAAAAACTCTCAACTTTACTATTTTTCCCTTTTATAAGGAAAAATAGTAAATAGCCAGATTGAAACAAGTTACCTGTTGCTTAAAGGGTGGAAGGACTATACCTCAAAATTGGCATGTGATGATAACTAACAAGAAAGTTAATCAATCCTTTTCAATCATTTGTACTGGATGCTAATTTTGTGTCATAATCTCTTACTATAAGTAATCAATAGTGTGACTTTATAGGGAAAAAGAGAATTTAAAAGGTAAAGTGGATTGTGGTCTCACATTCAGCACCAAAACAAATCTCTATTTATTATTGAGGTAATTTTTAATTAAGATGATCCACAAATCAAACAATACCAGGATAACAAATAACAAAGATGCAGGAAGGAATGCTTTTTTATTCCTTTTTAAGTTCAAGACTTTTTTTTTGAACTGAAATTTAAGTTCAAGACTTCAAGGTACAATAACTATGGTTTTCTACCAGATCTATCAATCATTCTCAAAGGCAAAAAGATGGAGGGAAAAAAAAAAATTTCAATGTCAGTATTACAATGATAGACTTTGCCATGAAGTCTTTTAGCCTTATTGGAAGATAGGAAGCTCATTCTGAGGCGGCTGTTTACAACTAACATTCACCTCAACTGGGACATAACTCCTTGAGGCCTCTTCTGTAATTTCATTTCCCATTTTTAAGAAATAACTATGCCTGAAAAAGCAGGTGTCAAGAATTTCATGCCACATGAAGTTGCAATCAGAAAAAAAGAAAAGAATTTGGGTATTTACCAAAGTCTAGTTCATAAAATAATTGACCAAGTAATACATACCATCGTGTATCTGCTGTTAATTCAGGATGGAAAGCTGTCCCTAGGATGTTTCCTTGTCTAACAGCAACTACAACTTTACTTTCTTTACTATCATTCTCCTGCTAAATCCAAAATCAATAAGAAAACTACAAACTAAAGTTGTTACAGCAAAAAACTTTACCTAAGGTGTTGGACAGAAATTAAAGTTTAAACCGTCATTTCTAAAGAACCGGTGCACCGAAACTTGAAAAAAAAAGGAACTGTATCATATTAAGAACAGTCCTGGAAGTCATAGAAGACGTGAAAACTCAGACTCAGATTATACATAAACAATACATATTTTGTACATCTTGGTTTACAGTATCTATGCTTAAATATAACACAGAAAAACTTCAGTGTGTAGATTGAAGTTTCTAACACTGGAAGCTTGAGATGAAGGAAGCTCTTTCTCTCTATCAATCAGCACCCATTTCATTTTCACTCTGAATGAAGAGTATCCAGACCAATAAGCAAAGTCCCCTTAATTTGGGTTCAATATTTATATGGGTAAGGGTGCAAAACTAGCCACCGTAAATTTCCAAATGGACAACTTTAGCACCCGTAAATTGGATGGTGCAAAACCGTACATTATAAATCAAAATGGGACAAATTTAGCCACGCCGTTAAGTTGAAGCTAACAGACGTTTGTGTTGGCGTGGGGCCCACCTTCATTAAATCAAAACGTCTGTTAGCTTCAACTTAACGGCGTGGCTAAATTTGTCCCATTTTAATTTATAATGTACGGTTTTGCACCATCCAATTTACGGGTTCTAAAGTTGTCCATTTGAAAATTTACGGTGGCTAGTTTTGTACCTTCACCCTATTTATATTATATAACACTAGTGAAACTTCTCAACAAATAATATTAACCTTCAAATAATTAAAAAGGAAGAATATTAAAAACATCATAATCCTGTGATCTGGTGTCTGTATAAAGTAGAAATCTTTACCTGGCATTATACAAAATTACTAACCTTTTGATCTTTAAGAGAGAGATCTGAAATTGACAATCTTTTGGAAGGGACAGGGATATCAGCCAGTATTTTGACTTCTGGCCCAACTTCAAGAATTGCTGGGGCACGAATAAATACTCCACGAAATGTTTCTAGGCCACCTTCTTCAGATGCAAGCTCTGGTACAGAAAGCTCGGCCTCAAAGCTTTGAATCTGAATAGACATGGCTTCGGTTAGATGAGACTGGAAAAATGACATGCATATATGTATATATAGTTCTGCACATTTTGCTGAAATCTATTCCATAAAATCCTTTATTTGAGAATAAAATCACAACTTGAAAGTTCTTTTCTTCAACAAAAACTTGGACAAATTGTCTTAGGAAAATTGATAAACAAAACGATACTATTATAACTGTTGCAAGCATGTCCTATTATAAATGTTGCAGCCACTACCCTTTGGCTACAATAAAAAAAAGGGTCAACCCAGTTCTAGTCCTCACTTAGTGAGAGTGTTGGGGAAGAGAATATACTATTAAAAACTTAAGAGATTTTTGGGAGAATATAGCAAATAAAGAGTAGCTACTAGGCACCAATATAAGATGTTTATACATTAAATGCAAAGGTCATTCTGAAGTGTGCAAACACAACTCATTTAAACTCCACTCCATGCAAAACATAAAAAATTTGATGTCCAATGGTCCTTAGCAGATTTATTTGCCACGTGCTTCTCTATTAAATGAATGCTTGATTATAATAGTTCAACATTCATTATGGCATTACCTGGCTGCCAAAGAAATTTCTATGGACTGTGCAATCAAGGCCTCCAACTAGTTGTTGTCCACCAGTCTTCTGTCCTGAAATAACTTTCAGAGTTTATTTTCTTTTCTAGAATTACGTTTACATGCCTTTACATATCAAGAACAACAAAACACTAAAAGTTCCTAAAAATTTAACATAGTTACAGAAAAAGGGTAAAGAGAAACAAAACCCACCTGTTGCTCTATCTGCCAAGAATATAAGCCCTGCACAGGTTCCCCAAACAGGTCTTCCCATCTTAACGAACTCTCTTAGTGCAGGAAACTGTTCAAATGAAACACAACATAAAATCACAAGGTCCTCACTCTACAATGAGACACCAGAAGCGTAATAATTCCTCGGTTACCTAATTTAATTGGATTAAAGATATTACTCACGTTAGTTAAAATTACATGATATTACCATAACAACCTACCCAACCCACCTTTATTCCCACCTTCCCTCTCTTGCTTATTTATTATTTAAGAATATCAATAGAAATAATTTAGGAAAAACTTGAGGAAAAATAGAAAGAGGTCTTGCATATATGAACAAGTTCCCCTCTCTAAATAAGTTTTATATTTAGGAACAGAGGAGTATTATATAATAACTCTATCTTCTAATCCCTTAGCCGGTTAATGTAATTAAATGATGACAAGACTCCCTCAAGAGAGACAAGGCTCTACTCAATTTCAACACAGAAACTCACCAAACATCAAAAGCCACACCACAAGCACAGCAAACTTCACAAATTCGAAATCTTTCTATCACTTTCCTTTATTAAATAAATAGTTTTTAAGAAAAAAACATACCACCTTATGCAATCAGTTCATCCGTAGAGCAGAGTTTCCCTCTCTATCCCAATTATCAGCTAACTAACACAAATATGAAATGAACTATCCAAACCAAAATGTTTATAAAGAGTCAGAGTTCACAATTCTTTGTTGTGTAACTATCTTACATCGCAACAAATAAATATCAATTGTAATTTATTAAAAATTTTGGTTAAACACCACTCATTAATCTGGCGCCTACAAGCAACTGCCTAATCTAGAATCACGGGGTAGGAATATTGCTCACATAGGTATGGTTATCCCTCTCCCAACAAAAGAGCTTTCCAAGATTCAAACATGTGTTCTCATTATTACGGAGGCCTAACCCACTTACCAGTTACCGGCTCTACCAATGCTCGACGATTAACAATTGCAATTTAACAAGTATACTCCCTCCGTTCCTAAATACAAGATTACTTTATTACTTTCAGATTTCAATTTTTTCCTAAATATAAGCAACTTTCTAATTTTTCTCAACTTTTTTTCAAATAAACCCTAATAATGCTTATATATAATAAACAAGCAAGAGTGGGTAAGTGAGGATAAAGGCATATGGTTAGCGTAGATTAGTAATATCATGTGTTAATAACTGAATTAATTAACTAGCATCCTCAATATAATCAAATTAGGAAAGTAATCTTATATTTAGGAATGGATGGAGTATTAGGTTCATGTGTGACACAACATTAGACATAGTTAAGGTTAATGTTTCAGTTTCATCAGCAATACTACATGATAGCAAAGCAGCAAGCAAAACATAGTTATACATTAAAATAAAAAAAGAAAGCTGCATATAATCTAATGATATAGAGAAACAAGATACCAGATTGTGTAACTCAGCAAGCTTAGCCATGGTGGTGCTTTCTCCTCCAGGAATGATAAGAGAAGTGACATCACGAAGCTGTTCAGGCTTCCTAATCTCCACCCCTTTCACCCCAATTCTCCTAAGAGCTAAAAATCAATACAAAAAATACACAAACCTTAAAAAGATATAAACTTCAGAAAAAACCAAAGATGTAAACCTTAAAAAGATAGAAACTTAAGCAAAAAACCAAAGATGTAAAGCTTAAAAAGATAGAAACTTCAGAAAACACCAAAGACACAAACTTTAAAAAGATAGAAACTTCAGAAAAAACCAAAGATGTAAACCTTAAAATGATAGAAACTTCAGAAACCTTAAAATGATAGAAACTTCAGAAAAAACCAAAGACACAAACCTTAAAAGGATAGAAACTTCAGAAAAAACCAAAGACACAAACCTTAAAAAGATAGAAACTTCAGAAAAAACCAAAAGATGTAAACCTTAAAATGATAGAAACTTCAGAAACCTTAAAATGATAGAAACTTCAGAAAAAACCAAAGACACAAACCTTAAAAGGATAGAAACTTCAGAAAAAACCAAAGACACAAACCTTAAAAAGATAGAAACTTCAGAAAAAACCAAAAGATGTAAACCTTAAAAAGACAGAAACTTTTGTAGTACCCACATGCAGAAATTGAAAGGGAAGTGAAAAAGATTGAAACTTTTGTAGTGCCCACATGCAGAAATTGAAAGGGAAGTGAAGAAGAGAATGAAACATGCCTGATATGTGTTCATTGAAAGATCCCTGTAAGGCAAGTACTCCAATGACAGCCATGTTATGTTATGTTATGTTATGTTGTTATGAACAGAACAGTGCCGCCTTCTTCTGCAGAGCAAAGTGGGAATGAAGTGTGACAACGATATGTGAAGTGGTAGCCGCCATTTATAATAGTAACATGCAACTACCAATCACAAATAAATATAAAAACTTCTTTCTCTAAATCTTATTATTGTAAGATTATATTTTTACCTATTTTTTTAAGAAATTAGTGATAAAAAATCACTTGTTTATAATTTTCGCTTTCTTTGATGAAGGGTTGTCTTATTTCAACTATGAGTTTACTTGCCGTAATATCTGGAGTCGTGGGTTTAAATCAGTTTCTATATAAAAACATAGGTAAAAATGTCTAGTATATTCCCTCCCTCAACACTCTTATCAAGTAGAAAAATTATAACTTGATTGATCTTTTATCATTTTTCTTTAAAATAATTCGTTTTATTTAAAAACTAACCTATAATTTAATATTATATATATATATATATATATATATTATATATATATTTTATGCTATAATTTAGTAATGTAGCTTGAGGGAGAGTAATTTGTATCTAACCAACCACAAATTAAAAGTGTGAAACTTTTAATCTGATTTTTATGTTCAATAGTATTTTAACTTAATTTAACACCTTAAAAATCTTAACTGATGTTTTTTGAAAGTTTCAATTAAAAAACATTGAAAGCATCACATTCAATTTTTCATATGTTGATTAAATTTTTAGGGTGTTAAATCAAAATAAAAATCCCACATAATTTAATGTATTTACTTGTTATTTTATTGGTCACACAATTAGTGCAACTGGATGACCCATTGGTTATTAAATTAGTTCCATGATGGCTTGCATTCGGCTCAATCACATGATATGCATTGTCAGTGTGTTAAAAAAACTAGAAGAAAATTTCTCTTCTACTTCTACTAAATTCTATTCTCTCTTTTTTTTGGCCAGTAAAATTCTATTCTTTTTAATATTAGGGATGAACCAGTTGGAAATATGTGCGTATATTTATTAAAAAAATCACTATTTTTTTCTGAATTAAAATAGGGAGTCAAAAGCTGAAAAGAGTGTTACAGTCAAACAAATAAAATGCTTTTCCAAAAGCAGCCACCCCTCCTTCATTTGTCATTCTTTTGCCATCTATATTCTTGTATCATCCATGATCTATCAAAAGTGACATCTAACACTTCAGTATATTAATCATACCAATATAACAACATTAACCTTCACTTTCCAGTAACTCCTTAACCAAACATATTTGGAGCCCCTAAACTACTACAATAAACTCAGCAATGGATGAATGAACATTTGTTAGTTTACAAGTAAAACCATCCTCCACTCCTATGTCTCCTCCACAACCAATGTCACTAGATTTAGAACTGAACCACAGATTTTAATTTAAATATCACTTGATTGATTGAGTATTGTATGTAACAATGGCTCAAACAATCTTCAACATCTAGTTGACCAAATGTCTCGAAAGATGTAAAAGTTGGGCAATATTTTTAGTGGAAGGTCTATTTACTTTATGCTTGAGATCAAACGAAGCAGCTAGATGATGTAAATCTCACTTAAAACATTCATACTCACACCAAATAGATCTGATATAACAGAAAACATGAAGGGAGATAAGAAATTAGAGCAGAATATTGGGAGGAAAAGAGCCAGCATAATGGAGGAAGGAGAGAAACTAAATCATCATACTCTCATAGTCTCATTCATTCAAGTGTGTCAATACATAAGAAAAAAACAACTTGCAAAGACAACTAGCAAAAAATATACAACTATTGCAGAAATAACTTGCAAATGGCAACTTGCAAAAATAATATAAAAATTGCCACTTGCTCATCTACTAACCAAAATAAAATTACACATCATTTTTTTCTTTTATATGCCATCTATAAAAGAAAAAAATTGATGTACTTGAGGCAACTTCTCAAAATAAAATCAATTGTACACAACAATTTTTTCTTTTAATACAAATAGGAAGTGAAAATAGGATCTGGTAGTACTTGAGGCAACTTCTCAATGTACATAAATAGCCTATTTATATTCTCCCGCATGATTGAATCCAAGTCCTTTATCTCATTGCTGCTAATGTAGACCCAGAGGTCATCTGAATTAACTTGTGTCAGATTTCGCCGACAAAACGGGCAAGATCTAGATCGTGCACACCTAAACCAGCAACAAAGAAACAATCATTAGATGCAAATTTGTAAGGATATTGCAACTCAACATTTTTCAATAATCTGACAAGATCCATTCAAATAGTATCAAATCTACATTATCTCAACTTCTAGGATAACATTATCTCATTCAAATAGTATCAAATAATATAGTGATCTACATCTAAGGAATTGTTTCAAAATGAGGGGCAGTAAAGAGCATGAGAGATTATGTAGTGCCCGAATTCAACACCGAAATGAACGTGTTCTTTATGTCATGACCAAAAGTAAACCAGTAAAAAAAACATCTATAGCCAGTGTGTAGAGTAATTCCCTAAACCTAACACAGTGCACAAGCATAGTCCAAATCTATGGAGAGTTAAAGAACATATCCAAACTTTAATCAATCAACATTTTAGCTTCAATCTCTTAAGATGCTACCATTGTTCTCTAGTATAAGATCTAGATTAGGCAAAAATACAAGACCTCAATCCACTTTATCCATCATATTCTTCATTTTATTTCTAAGCTAACACTATTGACTTCACATGTTAAGGGATTTTGCATCAAGGGGTAGTTTCAAAGAATATTATTTAAGAGGCTATTTTAGGGGAACCAACACACATTTTAAACAAATAGTTAATTTAACTAATTTCTACCATCTCCAGTTTAAGTAACGTTTGGGTGAGACAACATATAATGCATCACACAGTGATATAAACACCGAATAATTGTCACATACCAATCTTGGTAACATTTTATGCACATAGAGTGGTTGCATATAGGCAATACAATCCTGTTGTTCATCTCCATGCAAATTTCACATTCATTTTCTCTGTCTACTTCACTATCAGAAATCTTTCTTTTCTTTATAGCATCTTTTGGCATGTACTTTGTAGCACATAACTCTTTTTGTCGCCAGTCTTCAGCAATAGTGAGTCCTCCTTGTAGTTGAATTAAAGAAGGAAAGGTTATACCTGTTTATAAAAGAACTCAAAATCAATTACATCCAGATTGTGCATAACTTCCTTGAGGGTACTTTAAATTTCTGAATGATAAAGGGAAAGGGAGGGAAGGGAAAGTAATTTTGAAAGATTGTCATTGTTTGAGAGATATTAATAAGAGGAGAAGAAATATAGTGAAGGATTTATAACTGACCTTCCAAAATTTTCCAATTTTTACTTACCATCCCTTTCCAGGCAAACCTAAAAGGGAAAGTAAAATAATTTGTTTGGTTTCTAGCAATCAAATCTTATAATTGAACAGAAGAGCCCACATACCATAGAATTCCTTCAAACTTGCTTTTCTTTCATAAACTGTTTTTGCTTTCTTCCCATTGCCATATACCTGACAAAAGTCCAATATTTAGCAGAAGCTAGATGTAAAAAATAGCAAATATAGTATTATACCAGTCTACAATATGATATTAGATTATGGGATACATATATGTTGGTTGTTCAAAACTTTAAGACATTTAAAGTGTTCAGAGTAAAGATGAAGGAAATAAAAACCTTGTATATCAAAATTTTAAGCAATCCAAAGGCTCCAGCAAGGTGACAATTAGTCCATTGAAACAATATAAGGAATAATTGGGCAGCTGGACTGTAGGATAATCTCATTTGGAGGCATGCACCATCATATTCTCTTGGATGATCAGAAGCTCTGTATCAAAGCATATTATGAGCAATATATCATCATAGGTCATTAGTTAAAAGTAACAAAATGGAAAAGTTTCCTCTCATTGTCCTTAGGAAAAGTAAACTATTGAATCCAACACATTGAAGAAGGAACATAAAGTTAGGCTAGATAAAAAGTAACATAAACTACGCACACAAGTCCAAAATATTACTATTATTTCGAATCCCACTTCATTTATCATAATTCTATTTCAAAGATTCTTATCAAACCATAAAAGACTTCACATTGAAATAGCTCTCTCTACAATCTTCAAACATGGTGGCCCATAAATTATCCTATCAAAATTTACACACTACCCCATTTCAAAATATGATCATGCATTATGTTTCTCATAATCCTAGAATATGCTCAAACAAGAAAGCTCTAAACTCTTCACTAATATATTCTGCATGATGAGTGAAAAAGCAAAACAAAATATTAACGCAGAAACAAACTTTACATTGATATAGCTCTGTCTAATATCCTCAAACATCATATTAAGTTATCTTACCAAACTTTACACAGTACCCTAGTTGCAAATATGATCATGCATTATGTTTCTCATAATACTAGAATATGCTCAAACAAAAAGGCTCCAAAATCTTCACTAATGAACAAAACTATAAGAAATGGAACATTTTAGAGTAAGTTGCAAACAGTGAAGTAGATAGAGTTACAAAACTAACAAGTCATTGGCGAAGTTAATATCAGCTTCAAGAGCTTTAAGAGAATCTTTGAAAGACTTTCGCATTTGTTTTCTACGTCTTAGTGAGAAAAATCCCATTCAATAACTCTCAACAAAAAAATGATCTAAATATGTTTCTGAGATTATGACAGGGAAGTTGTAAGAGTATCGAAATCATGAAGGTAAGTTGTTTATTAATGGGGTAGATTTTTTTTGCTGAGTTTTCGCTTGTAGCACACGTAATGGTTTCACTCAGCACATGAAGTCATGAACAAACCACTTCAGTTTCGTGCTTTCCTATATTTTCTCGGACTAAATTATTTAAGTAACGATATGGTGAAAATAATTTAATAATCTTTTGATGCTTACCACAAAAAAATAATTAAAAGGAAATAAGCTTGTTGTTTTTTGGTCCAATAAAATATACTATAGTATTGTTTTCTTTCTTGCCTTATAAATGATTGCTTTATATCTAACAAAAATGAAATGGTTATAATTGTAGTGGTAATGAATCTTGCAAAAAAAAGGTTGTTGTTCTCACCAAAAAAAAAGGTTGTTTATTATTGATAATTAATATACTTGTTTTTTTGAATTATATTTGCTGTTCGTTTGTTTTTGCCAATATTTGCTGTTCAGTTGTATGATGATGATGATGATGATGATGATGATGATGATGATGATGATGATGATGATGATGATGATGATGATGATGATGATGATGATGATGATGATGATGATGATGATGATGATGATGATGATGATGATGATGATGATGATGATGATGATGATGATGATGATGATGATGAAGAAGAAGAAGAAGAAGAAGAAGCGTGCAAAATGAATAAAGTATTTTTTTTTTGGCTAAAACTAAAACCCAATCTTACTAATTAGCTTGGACATTATGTTAATCTCCTTCATCAAGATCTACGATATTCACTTGATGTGGAGATTGATAAGGATGCAAAAGGTATCTGAATTGTGTGCTATTTTGGCCACGACGTGAACAAAATATTTCTATGCATATAATTTTAATTATTCTATAATTAATCATGTAAAAATTTGGACGACAATTTTGGCATGTCACTTTTTTTTGATAAATAAAAAAAATTTTGAATTTTGGCATGTCACTTTAACATGCGAGTCCTTTGAAGCAAATAATTATTTGGTTAATAGGTAGTATTAATATGATTTTTTTTTTGAAAAAAAAGTTTAAACTTGGGGCAAGAAGATTGTTACCCACGTGCAAAGTCGACATGTCGTTGAACGACTAAGGGCCCGTTTGATTCAATTGCACACCTGCTTGGTAATGCAATGTATAATGTTGCAATGGAGTGCAATGCAATAATGATTACCATTAATGTGTTTGGTTAATAATTAGCAAGATGTGGGGAGATTATTTTCTATATTTAATTAGAATTATGAAAGGTCTTTAATACCACTCAAACAAAAAAAATCCCATCCCATCTCCAATTGTCTCCTTCTTCTTCCTCCACCATTTAAACACCATACTTTCAGTCCAAAAAGAAAGTGTGGCATCCTAAAAAAATCATAAAATTGAAAAATAAACAATTGATTTGAAGTTTAAAAAATCATAAAATGTTTCAGTTCTAAAAAAAAAATCATAAAATGTTGAGCTTTTAAACTTAGTTGTGTGGATTGAGTTTCATGCGTCCCCTTAAAGAACTTAAGAAATAGTGCCATTGTTTCAAACACCTTCCGTCACGCCAACTATTAGCCCTCCCGATGAGGCACCCCATATTTTAGAAACTGAGTTTTTTCCTCATCGTAATTTATTTTTTTCCCCATAAAATTCCATCCCATTTCATTCCTAATATTGTCAGTCATGTGGGGGTTTTAATCAGATCTGAAGTTGAGAAGACGACTTTGGGTGGAATTAAAGAATGATGAAGGGAGAGAAGTTGCGTGGGATAGAGATGCAAAGAGGAGGGAGAGAAGTTGAAGGGGTCAAAGTAAGGAGGGGTAGAGAGAGAGAGAGAGAGAGAGAGAGAGAGAGAGAGATGATATATTGATTTAAATTGAGGTTAATTATTTTATGTCTTTTCATTTTAGTTAGTAAGGGTAAAATAGACTTTTAAAGAATTACAATGGATGGTAATGCACATTCATAGGGGGGAAGCTATGAATGTTGATTACCAATTTTTTGGTAATCATCATTGCAATGGTAATCCATATTACCACACTACAGAGCAACCAAACACTACAGTTATGGTAATGTAATATAGATTACCATTGCAGGCATGCAATGTAATTGAACCAAACGGGCCCTAAGTAAACTCGTGATCAAATGTTAATGGATCGGATTGAGAATTTTAATTATAAATTGTAAGAGTTAAATTGCGTTAATAAATGCGAGTAGTTGTTGAAATGTTATTCAATGGCAGCCTTTCATCAACTTTTTCCCCTTCGAGAGGAGTCAGGCAGGGAGATCCACTATCTCCTTATTTATTTATCCTCTCATCAAATATCCTATCCTGCCTTATTTTTGACCTCGAACTTAAAGGAAAGTGGAAAGGAATCAAAATCTCTGAATCTGCAAGGCCTATTTCTCATTTACTCTATGCAGATGATTCAATATTTTTCTTTGAGGCTAAACAAGAAGTTGTGCAAACAATTCATATGGCTTTATCCGAATTCAGTGTATGGTCTGGACAACAAATTAACAAAAGCAAGTCTACGGTAGTTTTTAGCCCAAATATCAGGAACCAGTCAAAAAAGATGCTATCAGATATCCTTGGGGTCAAATTCTCCTCACGTATTGGGAAATATTTAGGAACAAGGATTGACCCAGGTAGGAATAAAAGGACCCTTCACAATCACATTTTGGAAGCTATAGATAAGCGTACAGCTGTCTGGACCTCAAATCTTTTATCTCAAGCCTCACGGATGCAACTTATTAAGTCAGTACTATCAGCTGTTGAGGTTCATATTATGTCTTGTATTTTATTGCCCAAAACCTTATGTGATGCAATTGACACAAGATGTATTAATTTTTTTTGGGGGTCATCAAAAGACAGTAGAAGAATGCACCTGGAAAAAAAGGATACTTTGTTTCTTCCCAAAGAGGAAGGAGGACTCAGATTTAGATCAGCAGAACTGGTTAACAAGGCCTTAGTATCAAAGCAGATTTGGCGGATAATTTCAGCTGAACCGGACTCATTCATAGGCTCCACCTTACAAGTGAAATATGTGGATTGGGAACATACTATGTTTTTGAGGAAACCTTACAACTCGTCTTGGATGTGGAATCAAATGTATAAATGTTCATCTTTGATTTCATCACATTTAAAATGGTCAGTGGGGAATGGAAAATCCATCCCTTTAAACCACCCTCTGTGGTGGCCCGTGCAGCATACATCAGTAATCTCCACCGTTTCGGGATCGGTTTCTGATCTATTAGTGCACAACGGCTCATGGTCAACACCTTTGAACTGGAATGAGACTTTGCTACAGTTCCTCTACAACCAAGATAGAGTTCAGGAAATCTTGCAAATACCAGTATCTGTTAGCAATTCAAAAGACTACATAATATGGAATCTGGCAACCTCGGGGATATACACGGCTAAAGAAGGATATTTAAGCCTATTGTCGCAGAGTCCAAGGGGAGAGACAAATGGTTTTTGGAAGTTTTTATGGTCCATATCACTACCAACAAAGTACATTATGTTTCTATGGAAACTATTACATCAGGCAATCCCATCAATGGATGTACTTCAAGCGCATCATTTTCACATATCGCATTCATGTGTTTTTGGTTGTGCAGAAGAGGAGTCACTACATCATATTTTCATTGAGTGTTCTGTTGCTAAACTCTTATGGTTTCAAACTTTAGGGATCAGGATTGAAGCAGCGGATTTCTCACAATTCACACAATGGCTGATTGATATATTACCTCTCCTTCATGAATCACAAAGAACAGATCTATGTCATGGTATTATCCTTCTCCTTAATTTTCTGTGGAAAGAGAGAAATGTAGTGAAGCATTCCCTTGAAGGCCCCGTTATTGACAGGAGAAATGGAAACTATATTCTCAAGTTGACTAATTCAATTCAGGGAACACTTCAGTTTTTTACAATCATTTTCCCAAACACTCAACTTTTGGAAAAGGTGCATGTCAAAAGAAAGGAATTATGGGAAACCTTCTCTCCTCTCCCAACTGGTTGGACCTTATGTATGATGAAGTTTAATAGGAAGGAGTCCCAGAACAAGCTAAAAGGGATGCATATTTGGCTATACCATAATTGTGAGTTGGAGTTGCATATTGAAATCAGAAGAATGAAGAGTGGAGATTACACATTTATCTTCAAATGCCTTAGAATTGCTCTACTATGGATTAAAAAAGCAGTCCACTTAACATTAGCAACAAAGCCTCCTCTCCAAATTTGGTCTACAAATAGCTACACTTGCTTCACATCGCTACAGCCTCAATCTCCTGCCACTACTGATATAATACTTAGGGATTGTTGTGACTTGTTAGATCTATTCTCTCCGATTTCCTATAAATTCTGCAGGTGTTCCACTATTATAGATTTCTTTTCTAATCCTTGTATTTCTCTAGTTAGGACTATGTAAGACCTATTTCATTTTAATATAATGTATGTTTCATTTTTTCAAAAAAAAATAAGAATCGTACATATTTTTTAAATATGAATAGCTGAAAATGAATGTATTAACATTCATAATTTATCTTAATATACAAAGAAATTTTTATGAAGTTCATCTGTAAAGCACTTGGATATGATAAAATTGAAGAGGCTAATATGATGTTATGAGAATTTCTTAGCCTAGATTCTAATAAAATTGAAGGGTAAGTCTGTGTGTGAGTATATAAGTGTGGCGCTTGCGCCGTACTGGAGGGTCCTTGTGGGATCTCTTAGTCCCACATCGACTAGGAATGTGTGTGTGTGTGAGTATATAAGTAGGACATTCGCTCTTCAGCTTGCCAACCGCGTTAGTTGGTTTTGCTGTTGTGTTTGGTCCGAAAAATGTGTTCAAAAAAAATATGATGTTATGAGAATTTCTTAGCCTAGATTCTAATAAAATTGAAGGGTAAGTTGACACAATTATCATAGCCTAGAAATGTAATAACAATGAATTCAATGCGTAGATTTTATTTACATTAAGTGAAATATCACATTTAAAATTTATCGAAAGTAACAATGGAAAAATTTTGGACTTAAAGAACCTTTATTAAATTTGTTTGAATGAAAAATGACTTCCAAGAGCTACCCCAAATTGTTCCTGACATAAATATAACAGCTTAAACAACTAGCTTTCCAAGAGAAACTTTAATCATCTGGCCAGAAAAATTTAAAAATCAAGTCAACCTCAAGTTCAATTTGAGATATGCTTTTATATATACTCATGATTGATTTGTATTATAAAGCTAAAATTTACTCACCAAGTATATGATATCCAATGAGTGCAGATGATATGACCCCAAATCACAGTTATAATTTTTCTTCATCTCTATTCACCATTTCAAGTGTGAGAAAATAGATGTATTGCTTGCTCTTTGGTGGTTGTAATTCTTTTGTATGCATGTCTCTTTTGGCTGATCCAAGTTATGAGACTCAGTTTTCAAGATCATATACATAAAACTTTCTCAGATTTCAGGAGCTAAAGAGGGTCAATATCATCAATGGAGATTTTTCTAGGGACCTTCAAATTTAATTGCTGTGTATCCCATCCAGCTTCATTCAACTTCTGAATAAAATCATCAAACTTATGTTTCAACTCCATTAGGCTACTAGCAAGTTGATGACAAACATTGCCTTTGCCATCCCAATTCTCACTTAGCCAAAAAGCCTGCCAAATGCTTCGTAATACTGAGTTACTTGTAGCTCCAACCTGCAGTATGATTTTTAATCCGTGATAATGAAGGCTTTATTGCACAAAAACAACAATTATTTTCCCTTCAAATGATGGTGTTATTGTGTAATTTAAAATTGGAAAGTTGCTAGAAAATCTTGAGAAACAAAGTAAAAGCCACATAACAAGTGAGAAACATGAACTCATAGTCATTTCTTGCACTGGAACCAATTTTTGTGTATTACTCACTTGTTAGACTTTTGATTATTACATTCACACCTTAAGACCTCACAATGATAAAAAAACCTCACATCCAAATGTGCTATTGTGCATAGAAATTTATTTAGTTGCATGGAAGGCAAAAGGACTTGGAAGTAGGGAATGGAAAAGGGGACGACATTAATATAAAATGCACAAAAAGATTGTGAATTTACAGCCCATAAAAGGTGAAATTGGAATGAAATCCTACTCTGAAGTCTCAAATGATATGAAAATCTAGACTATCAAAGTGATCATGGCACATTGAAATTCTTCAAGGAAATTTAAAAGAATACCTTAAACGTGACATAAAACCTCAGATCTCCTTGCTGATGGTTCACTGTGAGGATGTATCTCTCATTTGCGTATAAATTCATGAGGGTCTTTAACTGTTCCATAATAGAAATATAAGAAAAATTACAATGCTAAGGATAGCTCAGTAGCATAAAGTAAATTTGTAATTATGACAATGAAAATGATCAGATATACCATGGAATGAGATCTCTCCACACCATCCATTTTCTCCAATGGCAAGCCAAAAATGATTTTTGGCTTCATGAAGTTGTGCCATGTTAAAATGTTTTCTTCCTTGTTACAATTCACACATCCTGACAAAAACCCATTCTGCAAATTAGGTATTGATTTGAAAGGAAATAACAAATACTAAAACTGTATGGATTTTGTGAATCCAACCTGGAACAGTAGCATATGAAACATGTGATTTCACCAATATGCGAGCACGCTTAATATTTATCTGTTGAAAAGAGTCATACAATAGATACATCACTGGATAGATATATCACACAAATATGTTCCCCTTTCCTTTTCATAATTTTTTTCCACTTACTGTGTTAAATTGGAGGACAGAAAGGGATTCATAACGTAGCCAAAGATGCACAAGCCGTGTAATCATCCAAGTCAAAGATACTGCAGAATATGATTTTACTAGGACAGGTGTATCCTGCATTCAAGCAACCTTCAAAATATTTACTTGCCAGGCAATTTCATACAAAATAAAGAGGATATTGGTCTAGAAAACTGTTACCCCTACCAGTATCAATATGCCCAAACTAAGGCCAGTCAACTGAGCAACCACTTCCCAAACTTCTTCCTGAAAATATATGAAACAATAGTATGGAAAAGAGCTCTACACTTTCCAACAAAAGCATGCAATTTTAAGTTCCCCACTTACATGTATCAATCTTTTATGTAAGTTGTAAAACTAAAAATTATGACATATAAATGCAATTTGAATACAGTTATGAAAGTTTTATATCCATATCATTACTAGCAAACCCATCAGAAATGAGAATAGAATTTATCTCAAAAAATGTTACAGGAGCACACCTTTGCAGCTACCTCTCCTAGATTTCCTGAAATGGCAAAATGGTTTTGAATCACACGAAAAGAAGGATCTTTTAGCCCTCTTGCAACAGCCTGTTTTAAAGTAAAATAAAAAATGTAATCCTTTAGAATAAACGACCCATAAAACCGGTACTGCACTTAAATAGCATCAGTAGTAATTGCATTTCATTAGAAAATTTTGTTTTAGTTCTTTTAAAAATAATTTGTTGCCCATATATGCAATGATTTATAAACAATTGAACATGTCAAACCTGCAAATCAACATACCTTTGTAAGATTTCCAGCAGATGCCAAGGGAAGGAAATAGGCAGGATATAGCTGGGTTGTCAGATCAAAAATACTGCATGAACGATCGAAGTTCAGTCAAAGAATAGCAAAATTTTTTATGCAGATTCCCATAGAATACAAGGCTTATTAATTAACCTTCCTGCACTGCCAATTATGTCAGCATACATTCTCCATTGCTTTGGATCGTCATCAAAAAGATTTCCAAACCTCCCACCTGGAAAAGACAGCAAAATGTATTTACAAATAAGATTCAGCATATAACAATCTGTTTCCTTTAGATTCATTCATCATTTCCACACCTACAAGTAAACGTCCAACGGCTCCAATGCCATCCTTTGATAGCCATCTAAAGATACAAGTGAAAAGCATGTAGTCAATTGTATAGAAGTAACATAAACAAATGATGGTGGGAAAAGGATAAGTTTCATGTTATTTTCTTTGGTATATAAGTTTCATGTTATTATATGTATATAAATGGTTTAATGTATTAACAGCCAGTGTAACCAATGAAATTGATTATTCACCTAATGGCAGCAGCAGAAGCAACAGCAGTGGTTCCTGAGAAGGAGCCAATACCAACTGCCTGCAAGTGAAGAAGATATTTTGACATGAAGACAGCATAGATGTGCAGCTGTTGTTCACTTCATTTAAATAGCAGAGAGACAGTTTTATACAGAAGATGGACATCATTAAGGAGCACAAGTGCTCAAGTCCTGAGTAGGCATGGCAATCAGAAGTAAACCTTCAAATGAAAAGGTTCAAAAGAATGGAAATAACTGTTAATTTGAAAGATAGAATCATCATACAGCGCATAATCAATTTAAATGAAGATGCATGAAGTACTTTACTAATAACCCATAAAACACCTCAGCCACTTCATCTCCCCTCCCCTCTTCTGCATATGAAATTACTCTTTACTAATCAATAGTACCTTAAAGATTTGTAACAAAAGAGTTTGACTTTATCTTTGTAAATGAATTACACTGACATCACAGAATTATGATCAAAGTAAGTGTTTTTACTGTAAAGGTAGGACATGGTGTGATATCCTAGAAAACGTTACTGTCCCATCAAAAGGCGCATCAAAATTTATTGCTAACGGTACATCTCATTTCCCAAAACTTTTCATTGACAATAGTGTCCATTTGAAGATAGTTTTACAATTCACACAGAACTTCTTCGCTACAAATACGAAGTTACTAAAGATTCAGGCTCAAACCTATCTTTTGATACCTAACTTCTTTTCAGAAAGCACATATTTGGAATTTTAGCAACCATTTGTTAAATAGTTCATTTAAGAAGCCAAATAGACCTGTTAGTTGAATTTTAATTTTGCTCTTTTATTCAGTTTACATTGACATGTTAAATGGAGGAATTGAGGCCAAGTAATGATCAAAGTCACTGCTAAAATCCCAAACCGAACAGAAAGGAAATGTCGCGACCGATTACTCAAAATGGAAAAGTGATTATTGTATGTGGGATAGTGTTTCAACTATATGAAAATCTGCTGAATAAGTATCATAACATCTTAGAACATTCACAGGAGAAACTCAGTAGGCTTAGGGAGATTGACATGCCTTCAAGAGACTCGATGTGACCAAGGCGTGACAGATCCATCCAGTTACATTGGTAGGGAACTGCCACAGCATGTAGTGCAAGTAATCATCTGAAACAGATCCTGCATCAAAAGAACAGTTTTACTCTTAAATTCAATTGGCTTTTAAATAGAAACTCTATAAGTTTCTCTGCCATTAGTCATCCACATGAATTACCAATGACTGCTTCCAGGCCACTAGTCATGGTCAAGTTCATTTGGTCATATTGACATTATAAATTAAAAAAGGAAACAAATGTATGTCATATTGCCACTTGTCAATCACCTGGGAAGCCTTCAGGTAAAACAAAATCTTTGATTGTACGTGGAAGCCAGCTTAATCTATTGTCCTGTGAATTTGTGTCCTGGTAACTATTTGTTGTAGGCCTCTCTTTATCTTCCTCAACAGTAACAGTTAGCAAGTGGGATTTATCATCTACTTGATATCTGCCCATAAGAAATAGCAGAAAGAATAACTCTAAGTGAAAATATGTCCTAGCTGAAGCCTAGTTTGGAGAAAAAATATGCTTGAAGATTGTGAATTTGAACTATAAAGTCTAACACAAAGCAACAGTAAAATTATAACCAACAAACGGATATCTATTACATTCTCTTTTTTTAATAAGCAATGTTTCTAAATTACTCACTCCGCTCCTAAATATAATTGCTAGTTGACTTTTTTGCAAAAACCTAAGAAAGCGAAATGAAGCACTTAATCATAACATATTTTGTATATTATCGGATAATATATTAGTTTATAAGTCAAATAAACTAGTTTTGAGAAAAATTTACTGAAATCAATTTTTAATTACCTTATTTCGCTGTCTTAGTATTCTCCAAAAAAGTCAACTAGCACTTATATTTAGGAATTGAGGGAGTATAACATGGTGAGGGCTAAAAACAGAGTTTAAACATATCGAAGCAAATATATACACACACTCATCTGGTCCTATTTATATATAGAGCAACTCATTTAAGTTTTCCATGTACATGTACACTTCCACATTTCATATTAATGTGTTAACTTTATTATTTATGTGGCATCATGGATATTAAATATGGGTAAAGTTAGAAAATTGTCAAAATAAAATCTATAGTATAATTAAATATGTTTAAGGTTTTCTTTGCCGGTGTAAAAAATACATATAAATAATACAGTATATAAAGACAAAGAAAAGAAGAGAGAGAGAGAGAGAGTAAAGTGTGTAGTTGTTACTAGGAAACCTCTTAGTAGTACCATTGCTATATTTCTCAATCCATATTGCCTGTGACTGTGAGGATAAGCCTTGCACTCTGGGGAAAAACACAAAGAAATAAGTTTGATGTGAAACAAAAATAAATCCTTGAGGCATTTTTGATGAAATTTTATAAATAAAAAAAAAACAGATTTAGCTAACTTTGGCGTATTGTGTTTGGAGTTGGAATGAGGAGAAGAGCATAGGATTTGAAGGCAGTGAGGAGGAGAGGTGTTGTTGAGTTTGGTTGAAGAGCAGAGAGAGAAGCAGAAGTGAAAGGTGTGAGACATGGAAATATGGAACTGCAAACTCAAACTGAAACTGAAACTGAGACTTCTTTAGCACCAAATACTTTTAATACTTTTATGTGAGGTCGTCTTTCAGTGGACCGCTATGAATATCATACTTTTATGTTTGAATTTATTATACTTTTGAGGTTTGAGAGAAAGTTTTAATTGGAATACATCATTTATCTACTCTTTACAATAATCTAAATTTTAATGAGTTTCTATTTGGGCTCAACTGGCTTACTTGATTCAACGGTAGGTTAATTTGTCGTGAGGTCTAAGGTCATGGGTTCAGATAAATCACTGTACAAGTGGGGTAGAAGTGTGTTGACCCTTTTTTTTTCTATTTGGGGTTTATAACTTCATATGCTTGTGGTTGCAATGACAATTAATTGTAAAAAGGGTTAATTATGATAATCTATGTTATGGATGACCATCTTGCCTCTTGGTTCATACCTTCAAACATAAAATGAAAATGAAACTAGAATTTGTTTTCCCTTTTAGGATGAATGATTGTCCACATGTACCGCACAGCTAAGGGTGGAAAAGGTCAGACCCTTAAAAGAGATCTTAGGTTTTTCCTATTACAGGCCTATCTAGGCCCAAGCCTAACAAGCCACAAGCCCAAGCCTAGACTTTTTCTAAGCCCATTTTGCTAAACAGGTTAGACCCAGACAATTAAAAAAAGCTTATTAGGACTAATAGGCTGAACTGGCTCTATTATATATTAAAATAAATATATTTTATTTTTAGTAATATTATATTTGTACCTATGCTAGAATAAAATTACCCTTTGTGTGTTTATGGTTTCTTTCTTCCCTTAATTGCATTTCGTCCTTTCAACATATCAAACTATTAGCTTTATCGATATCTACTTGCTTTGTCTTTTGGACTTGTTATTTTGAATATGATTCGAGTTTTTACATTGTGTGTATCATACTATTGATGAGTGAAAAAATGTACTTTAAAACTTTGATGAGTTATAAACCTATTTTGGACTTATTAGGTGATCTATAGAAAAAAGAATTATAATAGGCTTCAAGTGAGACTCGGTCTTTAAACATGTTAGGCTCAGGCCTAAAAAAGTCTATTATAAGCCACAGGCCACACTCAAACCGGTCAACTATATCACAATTTAGAACTATTTATGACCAGGTTAGGACAGGTCTAGACTATTCCACCCTACCCACAACCCATACACAAACAATTCTTTAGCTCAAGTCTTTCTCACTAATAAACTTACTAAAATGAAACATTTTCACAAGTATTTGAAAAAAAATTTATTATAATTACTTTTAATAAAAATGAGTTGCACGTTTGGGAATCACAATTGCAAATTTCAAACGTAAATTCTTCATGTGTAACTATCTGAATTGATACCTACAATTTTTGTTTGAAAAATATTCAAGAATCTATGTCATCAATTTTTTTTCCAAGGAAGTTGTCATCAATCTAATTTAGACCTAATCTCCTGCTTTTTTTACCAGAAGTTTCTTTCAATAGAGATTAATCTCCTTATATGGCTCAGTTTTACCCAAACATAAACTCAAAACTTGGCATGCAAAGCAATCAATCAAGGAATTGTGTAGGGAGCAGAACTAGCTAAACTAATGATCAGACCGAAGATGGTTTGCTCCAAGCATTAACCTCAGAAGAACAAAAGGAAAAACTAAAAAGAATGGGAAAATCCCAAATAAGTCCCTCCGAATACCCAAAAGGACAATTGAGAAACCTAAACTTCCAAAAGGACCATGAAGGAACCAACACCTATCTGTCATTTTAAAATTTTGTGAAAAGACAAAATTGCCCCCATCCTGAAACACAAATTGCGAGAAGAGGGTGCGTGTTAGGGTGGTCTTAGGGTGGGGTAGGAATTTGTGTTTCAGGATGGGGGCAATTTTGTCTTTTCACAAAATTTTAAAATGACAGATAGGTGTTGGTTCCTTCATGGTCCTTTTAGAAGTTTAAGTTCTTCAATTGTCCTTTTGGGTATTCGGAGGGACTTATTTGGGATTTTCCCAAAACTTAAGAACACGCTTGAAAGCATACTATTTTAATTCATCATCATCATCATCATCAACATAAACCTTATCCCAATTAGATTGGGGTCGGCTACATGGTCATTGTGCTCTATCAATAGTCATGCTTGGAGGTAAACATTTCATCAAAAGATCTCTTTGGTCTTCCTCTCTTTCTTGTGTAGTGATTCCATACCCTTTCTTCAATTATTCTTACTGCTCATCCACTTCTCTTCTTTGAACCTTTTGTTTCTTTATATGCCTCTTCCCATGATAGTATGATAGCCTTTGTGAAGAACCAAGCAATGACATATTGATAGAAACAATGCGTGTGTTCATGCTCAATAGATTCGACATATTTTTACGTTGGCTGCCGAAACCTAACACAACCCTACTCCTTTATCCGGACTAGGGACCGTCTATAAATATAGGCGGAATATTCCGTGGACACACAGTCACACGGGGGTAAATAACCAAGCGTGACACAAAGTCACAAAAAACAAACGTTATATAATAATGATCCAAAACAATAAAATAGATCCAAATACTAATAATAATGAAGTTGGCACAAATAATAACAATAAAATAAAACGATAAAACAATAAAACAATGATCACAATACCATAAAATAATAAAACAATACAATAAAACCATAAAACAAAACAACAACAATGCTCAACAATTAAATAAATAAAATAAATAAATAACAAATGAATAAATAAATAAATAATAATATACAATAAAACAAAACAACAACAATGCTCAACAATAAAATAAATAAATAAATAAATGAATGAATAAATAACAATATACAATAAAACAAAACAACAACAATGCTCAACAATAAAATAAATAAATAAATAAATAAATAACAAATGAATAAATGAATAAATAAATAACAAAGCATACTATTTTAATTAACATACAAAATTCCGGATAACATAAAATACAGCTCAACATGAACTTATCGTACATTTTTACTGTAAAACGATATAAATGAAATATGACACTACAAACTAAGAATTTAGCATACATAACAAAAGGTGCAAGACAGAAATTTATATCCTACAAAACAATTCTCAGACACGAACGGTAGATATCTAATATATAATAACATTAAGACTAAGAGAAAGAGAACTCTCACTAAACTAATTTTGATCTATAGTGAATGACTTTGATGGAGCACTAATCTCAAAAAAATTTGGAGGCCAAAAATTCCTTCAACAAAAATAAATCCGAGGATCAACTTCATTACTTATTTGTTTAGTTCTGTTTCTGGCAATTCTCCTCCTTCATTGTTTGGAACTCTTTCTCACTAGCTGCAATTACTCGTTTAATAAAATCATATGTGGTAAGCCTGATGCTGCAGAGACAAAAAAAGCGAGAAATTCAGGTGGCAATGAACAAGCTGATACAAAATAGAAAACATACGAGACAATAATAAGCTATTTTCTTGATCAATGTATGCTCAGCTTCAGGAAAAATTCCGACTCTTCACTATTATAACAAGCAAGGAGTTATGCTGTGAAAATTGGATTTGGCACCAGGGCGTAGACAAAAGAGTCTATACTAACCAAGAAACAGAATCTATGCCAATTCAGACAGAGCAAATATTTAATACTTCTAACAACGAACAAATAAAAATCATGCAAAACATAAACCTAAGAATTTCTCTGAGGTTTCTATGAAAAAAGGGTCAACAAAATTCTAGTCCCCACTAGGCGAGGGAGCTGGGGAAGAGAATATACTAGTTAGTCTTATCTCTGTTTTTGTATAGAGACTTATTTGAACCTATGACCTTAGATCCCAACGGTAAGTGAGTTTACCGTTAGCCAAATCGGCCCTCCAATAGAAAATGAAACCTGCTGTTAGGTAGGGTTTCCAATAGAAAATTTGATTTGAGGTTTCTATGAAAATGAAAAGAAATTGCTTTGAGGTATCTATTAAAAAAAAGGAGGAATTGATTTGAGCTCATAGAAAGAAGGCAGCAATAAAACCGTAAAAATAGAAACCTGCTGTTAGGTAGGGTTTTCAAAGCGTTGGGTATGAAACCCCGATACAAGCCAACAACTCCCTCCCGTGCCATGATACCTGCGTCAATGAAATTATTTACTTGACATAAGCACAAATTACTGAATTAATTACACTTGAACCAACCAGATGATTATGAAGTATGCCAGAAGAGTTTTACACCAAACATACACATAAATTAGGCTTACATATACTAAATTCTTAGAAAATAGCATTTTTGATAACTTGATACTCTGACTTATCTCATCTACTTGATGAAAACTAAAATAAAAACAAAAATAAAGTATTCAAATATTCATTCACTTCAACGCCCCCAACTTAAATACCATGTACCAACGACTAAAACCTTTTGAGTTTTAGAAAGCGAATTTAAACAAGAAAGCTAGATTTTTTTTACATTTTACACAGTTGCACATATGAATTCTGCAGTTGAATAACTACCAGGGTTCATATACAAGCATGTCTACCAAGGAGTAACTATAATTAGCTGATGCTAAAAGTAAAAGGGTAAAAGCTAACCTGAAAGGGCATCTAAAACAGTCTTATAAGGTGTGCCCTTCAACTGCATCTGCCTTCTTACAGTGTCCAGAGGATAACATGTAATTGTGGCAAGAGATGCAGAAAGCACAGCTGTGATAAGAGATGTTTCAGTTCTCGTCTGATACTTTTCTGGCAAAGACTTCTTTAATCTATTACCAGAGAAAAAATCAGGATGTTACAGAATCAGTATTCAAGTATATTCTCCTTTAAATTGTCAAAATAGTATAAGACGTCTATGACTTACAAGTCAAAAACACAAAAGTTCACTGCAATATAAGGAGCAATTCCAATCAAAGAAGGCCCAAGGCCGTGATAGAATGATGCCAAGCCTTCCTCCCTTAGCATGCCCAAGGCGACCTAAAAATGTGTAACATTTTTCACCCAACAAACTAAGATCTTGCAAACAAAAAAGCATGCCAATCATACCTGTGACATGGTTCGATAACCTGGTTCAACTGCTAATCGTAATCTCAGAACATCTAATGGATAGGTGACCTGTATGGATCATACCAGATTAAACAAATGCAAGAAGGAAAAATCAACTTTAATCAAAGCACTTAATTTGATCAACAACTCTAATTAGTCCCATAATATAATCAAAGCTTAGTGATCCATAAGTATTTATTTTGGCTCTGTAAATGATCTTCTTAAAAAGAAACTTCAATGACTCAAGTGATAAAAGTTTACAAACTGTACACATGTTGATCCTATTTCTTAGTATAATTGAGGAAAAAGTTCCAGCTAAGTTTGAAAATTTTCATTAGTTTCTAGCTGTACAAGCAATATTTCACAAAGCATTCTGTATTCATACTTTCAAATAAAAATTTAATAGTGGAAAAACCAAAGCACTTTGGAGGACTAAGGCAGAGGTTTATTCATAAAATTTGGAAGAATAAGATACTAATGTACAAAGGCTGATTGATTTACAAAGGAATTGCTACTAGAAAGTATAAAACCTCTATAAAAGTATAAGGCTGTAATATAAGTAATGATATAATGCCAGAAAATTCCAACGAATTATACAAGCAACGACTTGAAATACTCACAAAAGTAGATGTCATGCCAGCACAAGCACCTGCTGCAAGTCTTCCAAATACAGATAGTTCACCATCCTTCCCCCTGAACAATTTCTGACCCAAAATTAAAACTTTAGACTCCATAGTGAAATGGTATTATAAAGTTTTCAAAACTAAAAAGACAATTAGGGGACAACCTTATAAATTTCATATGCAAAAAGCTGGACAGCACTATAAGGTATCACCCGAATAACCTGGAACATCCAAAGGAAAAACAAGTAATATGACTATCAATATTTATAGGAGAAATATAGACTGAAGAATCAATATGGACTCCAAATATTCAATACCTGGGGGAGATTCCCCTTCCAGTAACCCCTAATGCCATCTTCTTTTCCTATAACTGTTACAGCCTGTAAATCATGTCGAGGTAAACTAAAATAAAATAAAGTTTCGGGCCAAAGGAGCCCACAGTGAGTAAGATGGGAAATAGACAAGAGACAAAATACAACAAGCATCTCCACTAATTTATTCAGCAAAAAAAAATGCATGATTGAGTATTCACAAACACAACTTTCACACACTTGCACTATTATAATTCCCACGAGAAGCCAAGAATAGACTAACAGGAGTTGATAATACAAATCATTTTTAAAAGTTGCCAATGGATAACACTATACAACAACAACAACAACAAATTCCTATTCTACTAGATGAAGTCAGCATGTGGATTACACAAAGTTATTGCACTCCATCATAAATCTTTTTTTTTTTTTGGATAAATTATTATTAGATCTTTCTTAGTAACTTCACTAAGTGTCAATGAATAAGAGTGTGATTGGGACAAAACAGAACCTAACTCATCTAGTAGCAATTTACTTATTGGCATGAATTTTATCATACTGAAAAAATATAAAAAGCCCCAATTATCCCAATTCTCAAATCATTGAATGATGCTAAAAATAACTTCATATGAGTTTGTATAGTTGGTTTCTATGATAACCCTGACCCTAGCAGGCTGTAGGAAATAAAATTATTGAATTTAAACATGAAGAAACTTTCAAGCCAAAAAGGGAATAAACATGGTAGGGAGGAAAACTATTGTTACAAATAACATCAAATAAGTAAGGATTTTAGAACTAAATACAAAATAGCATATTTTAGATTCTCTAGACAGAATCATATATAAAATTTTAACCAGAAAGCAATCTGATACATCAATATTTTTGATGGAATAATTTATTACCTCAATAAAGTTAATTGCCTTTTTAGCACCTTCTTGCCCAGCTCGCACTCCATGAGTCTGAAATAGATTACATCATTCAAAAACAGCAACCAGTTTAAATCCAGCAACAAGGCACGCAATAAACACCACAGGAAAGCAAAATTAATTGTCACCAGCACAGAAAAGCACTAAAGAAATAAAGAAATAAATAGCAAACGTACAAACATACAAAACATCCAGCATCATACCCATAAATCTTGCATTAAAAAAGCAGAAATCCTTCCAACCATGATAAGGACATAAAAGACAAATCCAATAGCGAAGCACACAGAACCATAGAGGAGAGCAAATGGAAAGGAAAAGCAACAGTGCCTGCATAATCTAATTTCCCAAATCCTAATAAACTTGACTATAAAATTACCTGCATGAGGATTTTGATACGGTCGAGGGGAGCGGTGACGGTTTTGGCGGCGGCGCCGGCGACGGCGCCGGCGAGGAAGAGAGCGGCGTCTTTAGGGAGGAGAGCGACGATAGCGAGAGGATGTTTGAGGAGCTGAGAAGGAGAGGGAAAGAAATCCTTGTTGTTGTTGTTATTGTTGTTGTTGTTGAATTTGCGTTGTGCGACGGAAATGGCGGCGAATTTACAGGAATTGGCAGTGTGAGAGAAAGCGAGGGAAATGGCGTTAGTGTTGGTTTGAATGGAGGGGGGAATGTGGAGGGAGGGGATTTCGAGGTAGGATATGGTCACGGCTGTTTCCTCCGCCATGGCCAAAGGGATAAGGATGAGAGAGAGAGAGATACAGAGAGAGATGAAGAAGGAAGAGAAGGCAGGGAGGTTTTATTAGCTGTCTAGGGACTAGGGAGGGAGTGGGGAGAAGAAAAGTATGTGGGACCCACTTTTTCCATGCCATGTCAGCATCGCATGATGGGGTAATATTTGTGTGTGTGCAGGAGGAGGAGGAGGAGTCATGCTAATCTTCTTTGTATCGTTCCAACTTTATCGGATGTCCCCGAAGGGACATGATGGGGTAATATTTGATTGAATATAAAGGCTACTCAAATAGGTTAGGGGCTGGGCAAGGGGTTGGCGAATGGCGTGCTGGTTGAAAAAGGAAAGCAAGGAACTCAGCACTGCCACTTCTTGCGTTCGAACCATGGGAAGTTTCGTTCACCGAGGTGACCCCAGATTAGTCTATACTCAAAGGGTGTGGGATACCGGGGGTCTCTAAGAAAAAAAAAACAGGTTACTCAAAAGTACATGTGGCAGCCAACATGCTCGCATGGCAACAGAACTAACATTGTTAATTGGTAATAAAGGACATTGGTAAAAATGAGATCTTTTTTTGTTCATTGCAAAAAGTGATACTCCCTTTGGTCCTATATATAAGACCTACTCCCTCCGTTCCTAAATATAAGATCACTCTTGGGAAGTGGATAAGTTCATAAATATAAGATCACTTTCTATTTTGTCTCAATGTTGGTCCAAATTACCCTATACTTCTTAGCTCCCTCACTTCTCTCTCGAATCCCTATTTGTCTTTTAAATTTAAGTGAGAGGTACTTTGGGAAGATCATGTAATCCTAATTCATTGGAAAGTCTTCCTTAATCTCTCCAAATTAGCCAAAGTGATCTTATATTTAGGAACGGAGGTAGTATTTACCTAATTTGATCAGATTAAATATGTTGGTTAAGTTAGTTAAAATATCATGATATTACCAATATACCCTAATCATCTACCATTACTTTCACTCTTTCTCTCTTATTGTCTAATATTAAGGAGCATTGAGAAGAATAATTTAGGGAAATTTGGTAAGAAGTAGAAATAGATCTTATATTTAGGACCAAATTTATCTCTCCAAATAAGTCTTATATTTAGAACTGGAGGGAGTATCATTTATGGTTTGTTAGCCAAATTAATACTATGTTTATTGTTTGTTGGTCAAAATGAATATTAACTCACTTTTATATTTGGAAACAAATTCACCTCCCTAAAAAGCTCATATATTTAAGAAACAAGTGGTAATATAGGTCAATATTGTGGGTTAACCCAAACCCAATTTTAGGGCCCTTATTAAAATGGTTTTTTTGAGCATGTACCAATTAAAACCCGAGACCTATGGGCTAACTCGTCAAGCCCATGAGCAAACCCAAACCCATTTTCCACATGGCTCTATTTCTTTTAAAAAAAATGATGTCGTATTTTCACTAAATATAAATATTACCAATGATAATTGAAATAGAGAGGTCATCAACAAAACAAAAATAACATCACAAAGTAATAGAAAAAAATAAAACACTACCACTGACGACGTATGCAATGACGTTACCAGCAACAATGAAAACATCGACATCACCGATGAAAATAGAAATGGTGACATCACTAACAAGGATAGAACAACACTCACCAACAACGGCAGAAACTACGAAGTTACTAACAATGATGAAAACAACGGTCACCAACAACAATAGAAACTATTAATCTACTAACAATGAGAGAAACAATGATGTCACAGACGACAGAAACTATGAAGCTACTAACAATGAGAGAAACAACGATGTCACTGAAGACAGAAACTACGAAGCTACTAACAATGAGAGAAACAACGATGTCACTGACGACAAAAACTACGAAGCTACTAACAATGAGAGAAACAACGATGTCACTGAAGACAGAAACTACGAACCTACTAACAATGAGAGAAACAACGATGTCACTGACGACAGAAACTACGAAGCTACTAACAGTGAGAGAAACAACGATGTCAGTGACGACAGAAACTACGAAGCTACTAACAGTGATAGAAACAACGATGTCAGTGACGACATAAACTACGAAGCTACTAACACTGAGAGAAACAACGATGTCACTGACGACAGAAACTACGAAGCTACTAACAGTGAGAGAAACAACGATGTCAATGACGACAGAAACTACGAAGCTACTAACAGTGATAGAAACAACAATGTCAATGACGACAGAAACTACGAAGCTACTAACAATGAGAGAAACAACGATGTCAGTGACGATAGAAACTACGAAGCTACTAACAACGATAGAAAAAGTAACGTCATCAAGACCACGAACACAACTTTTGTGCAAACTAGCATTTTAATCTGTTTACTATCATTTTAACCACTTTATTCTGTTTGACTTTAATACGTGAATAATGAGAGCAAATAATTTGGGTTCTAACTACCTGCTTTGGGATGGAAAAAAAAAACTACTTTTATGCATTTGTAACTGTCAATATGTCAGTGTCCATGTTCTCATCTCTAACTAACGAGCAACAAAAAGAGATGTGTATGTGACAAGTGACAAACTAACATGCTCACCAAACTCAAGAGAATCTTGCTAATATCAAATTGTCAAAAGAAAGGAAAAAAAGTTATAATTCAATATTCAACAGACATGGAACATCTTTTTTATTCTGAGAATTATTACAGGGCATGAGCTTCACATCTCAAAACTTATCCCAAGTCATTATTTTTTCTAGAACGATGAAACATACAATTGAACCTTCCCTCCTTAAACCAATAGAACACTCATGGGCTGCTTTTACTATATATATATTCATAGAGCTTACAAATACAAAAACGAAAATCTCAGACTCGATAGCACTTGGAGAGGTATATGATTATATACAAGGTCTGCATTCAACTTTACTGTGAAGTTAATGCAAACTCCTTCAGATTTCCATTTGGAGTTGACAAATCCATCGAATTTGTTTGAAGTTAGTAGGGGATGCTATCCACCTTCAGGAAAGGACCCAAATAAGTCATGAACTGCAATGAAACTTGCTCCCTTGTTTATTCCAGAGTTCATGTGTGGGAGCCAAGTGTAGTGATTATGTTTGCATGCGCTTCACAACAAAACTAAGCTATTTGAGCTGATTCAGTTGTGGGCTTAAGGATCGTGTTTGGAACACCAGCATGGTCTGGGAAAAGGAAAAAATCAAACGTTAGATATGATTGACATATTTAGGATGCAAAAGAGCCATTTGGATACTTGACAGATGCATGTTTGACTAGTTTTTAACAAGATAATTTGCCATCATTTGACTATGAATAATTTGACCCTACTATGACTTGTGTTTAATTGCTAGTCATTAACTATAGTCCACCTTAGTGTTTATATTGTCGAATTTGACCTACTAAATAGAACATGTTTTTGAATATCTATGAAACCCCAAAATTAAATAGCATGCAACACTTACTGAATGGTGTTCTTTGTACAAAAAAGGATGCTCCAATAATAATGTAGCAGAACAGGAGAACAAGGCCTTTCATGTAGTGAGAAGTCCCATCCTACGAAATATATCGTGGAAACATTTCTTTCATCCGCAGATTGAATAAAGAAATGAAATCAACATATGTACAATATAGGGATTTTCTTTAATCTTCCCAGATCAAACTTTGGCGAGTGAAACTATACCTGTAAAGCGAAGCATGGGATTAAAATCGCCAAAGCAAGAGAACCGGTCTCAAGTAGATTGAAGTCAAGGTCCATTTTGATACCCATCATCCAAGCAATAACCACACATAGGGGAACCTGCATTGTAAATGTAAGTTCTTGAAGTGAGATTTCATTGATTCAAAAACTAAAGCTAAATTTAAGCAGACATTTTATTATATAGGTGCATTCTTACCACAAACATGGAAATCTGAACTGCAGAACCTAAAGCAACACCCAATGAGATGTCCTGCGTTCATCCAACAAATTGGTCAATTTCAAGGAAGTTACATATCTGAAACTGCACTATTCACAAATTGTGAACGGTGTGACTTGTTATATGGGGTTCCATGCACAAACCCTAATGTGTAATGAGTACAATGACAACAACGACAATAAAAACAAAGGTTTATTTTACAAGGTGAGGTCAGCTACATGGATCATGCGATGTCATTATCATTGATCCGTGATCATAAGATTCGACAAAGTTTTATGTTGGCAGTCAGGGCCTAACACAACCTTTCTCCTTTACCCGAGCTTGAAACCAGCTCTAAACATAGGCAGAGTTCTAATGTCTAATGAGTAATTTCATAAAATTATCAAAGTCCTCACTAGCTTGTTCTTCAGGGCAAATATGATTGCTCCTGCATGCTCAGTTGCATTGCCAACTATTGGCAACAAGATGATGCTAAGGAAGCTGACAGACAAGCTAAATGAATCTGAAGCACCCTGCCAAGATCAAGAACAATGTTAGTTACCGTGAAGTATCATTTTATGACTATCAAAATGAAGTTCATAGATATTTCCATATCATGTCAGGTGACAATGAACTGCTACTTGTCAGATATGGAGGTGCTTGATTAGGAATTCAAGGATTGAACTTGGTTACCTCAATTGTGTCCACCACAAACTGAGACAAGATGGCAATTAGTGCAGTCAATCCAGCAAGCCAAGCAACCCCACTCCAAAATCCTATCACGGCTGTTTCTGTAACATTATCATTATCATCTTCTTCCTGATCAAAGATTGATGGTATTGAGTATTCATCAAATGGACACAAACACAATCAAGTTCATGATTTCATAAGTTAAGATGCCTACATCCTCGGCTTCAAATAACTGGCGATGGGTCCAAAGTTGAAAGACAAGGTAAGATAAATACGCGATCAGCATCACAATACTTGCAGCTCTGGAAAACTGGAGAGATGAGTCTATACTGGGAGTGGCTGAGGTACCAGAATATCTTAACAGTAGAGGCAGCAAGTGGCACAAAAATGCCAGAAGTAGCATAAGTGAGTTCACATCCGCCTGTTTCTGCAAGTTCATAAAGAAAAATTAAGTATTCAACATATGATATTAGTCATCATTTCCTAAGGAGGAGGGAAAAACAAGATATACCATACACAATCGATTTTAAATGAGCCTTCAGAGCCTTACCCTATCAAATTTTTGTTCTACTCTAGTGTATGCTAGTCCACCACAGAAGAGAGAGGTTCCAAGAACTAAAAGAAGGTTTGAAAGGACTGAACCCATGAGAGAATACTTAAGCACATCTATTTTATTATTTCTGAGAGCAAATATTGCTATTATGAGTTCTGTGACATTGCCAAATGTTGCATTTAAGAGTCCTCCAACTGTAAAACAGATAACAGCCAGCATCAGTTCGACACCATTAAGTGTTCTAATATCATAAATTATTTGTATTGCAATTCGCAATTACAAATGTGATTTGACAATCTCCAAGGGTCACAAATATCACACAGTCGCAATGTTGTGACCAAAAACCAAAGAAGCAGTACAGCTTGATATCAATTTACATTCCAAAATTTAAAGCACGAGTGATAAAATTTCTAGTATAAATTATTTAGGCAATGCCCAAGCTCAGCTGAAATTAGATAGTAGACACTTCTCAACTTTGAGAATACACATCCATTTCCTACAACAATTGTGTCTTTAGACAGAGTTCACACTTTTCTTTTTATTAGTTTTGATGAAAACAAACAATTTTTTTCTGGCATTATCAATTCAAATCTGTATTTGACCCATACTGTTGCATTTAGTTTAACCTGGCGTATTTAGGACCCAGAAAAATTTTCAAATGTAGAGAGAGTTTATATTAAGATAAAAATGAAAATACAAAATGGTTATGTTTTGAGAATAGATGAGGAATGAGTGTAATCTTCCAATAATTCTGAGTAGTCCTGAGTAATTTACTAAAACTACTAGAACTGATACCCTTAGATGGTTGTGTCTTTATTCATGTCAAAGAGAAGATTTATGAAGTTAGAGGGCTCATACCTGTTGGACCCGTGTGATAAGCAATTTGTCTGCAATGTTTGAATCAACATTCACCAAGGGAGAGAGTAAAACCAAAATAAGAATTTGCTCAAGAAAGAAAAAGAATCTGAATGAAAAAAAAAATGCAAGAACTTCATCAGAATTGCTTACTCTGTCAAGAAGCTGACTCTTTCAGCTAGTGGAGTAAGTCCAAGTAAGCTCAAAGCAAAAACCCAAGGCTGCTTGCAACAGAACACAAAAACATCAAACGTTTCAATCAATTCTCTAAGATATCCAAAATTTGAAAGTACAGTACTTTTCATAATTGCCATTTCTTCCGCCCAATCCAATCTCAGCTATAATACTCAACACCCATAAACATCAATCTAAAATTATACATAGCCAATCTCACAAACCAATAAACTAAATAAAAGATGTCACTACACATACCCAAATTCCCAGATATTAAAACTTACCCAATTCCCAAATTTTGAAACTTTTCAAGAATTCCCCCAGCTGATTCATCATGCAGAATCAGTTACAAACACCCATATGACACTCAAGACCAGTAACATCAAACTGACCATTTTGCATAACTAACTCTTACAAAGCAACAGACTTCAGCAAAGTTTTCACAACAAATACCCCAAAGTTCAAAACTTTTCAAGAATTTTCCAAGCTAATTCATCACACGCACTCATTTTCATTTCCTTATATCATACTCCCTTCGTTCCTAAATATAAGATCCCTTTCAAATTTCAATTTGTTCCTAAATATAAACAATTTCGTAATTTTTCTCAACTTTTTTCCAAATAAACCTTAATAATATTTATCTATAATAAACAAGCAAGACTGAGAGAGTGAGAATCAAGATATATGGTTAGGGTAGATTAGTAATATTAGGTGCTAATAACTAACTTAACTACCATCCTTAATATAATCAAATTAGGGAAAACGATCTTATATCTAGGAACGGAGGGAGTATTTCTCTACTGCAAACAACAAAACAAGCATTCTACACAACTAACACTCAAAACCAATAAGCTTCAGCAAAGATGTCACCACACATAACACATACCCAATTCCCAAATTTCAAAACTTTCCAATGATATTCCAAAACAATTGATCACACACACAGTTTCTTATTCTTATAACACTGCCCTCATCTGAAAAACAACAAAACAAGCCATAGACATCACTTACTCGACCGAACCTGCAGAATTCAGCAACAAAGGCAAAGGGGATGGCAAGAAAGAGAATGGACAGCTTAGTGCCAAGAACAACTTCCTGGAAATTGATAAGCAAATTCCTGAGCAGACACCATTGAACCTTGGAAACAAGAGCAAGTTCAGACTTTTTGCGCAGGGAAGAAGAAGACATGTTATGGGCAGTCCTTGCATGACCATGTCTCATCGTTATTTCCCTGGTCAAAGTCACACCCTTTGTTGTGTGACCATTCTCTAAGATCATCACTTCTTGTTGAACAACAGTATTCATGGTATCTCAGTTTCTGAGGTGGGAAGATGATGAACATGTATTGTCTGTGTGTGATGAAACAGGTAAAGCAACGTTACTGATGATTCATCAATAAAGTTGAAATGATCATATTATGATATAGGCATATTTGTTTTTTTTTTTTTTTGGTTAGGAAGTATATATAGGCATATTTGATGGAAATAGGCAAATGATTATGACAAAAAAAAACGGAAAATTAATTTGTAGTCATAGGGACTTAATAGCAGAAAAGTCTCATTAATTCCACATATTAAAGTAGGGTCCCTAGGGATTTTACTTTAATATACTTCAAATACAGAAAGACTAGATTATCTCTTCTTCCCTGCCCATAAACTTGTTATACGTGCGCATGACCTTGTCATTCCTGCTCATGACCTCGTCAATGTTTACCCATTAACTTGTCACAAGGTGGTTCATGACCTTGTTAGAATTGCCAATAATCTTGTTATACGTGTGCATGATCTCGTCATCCCTGCCCATCTTGTCACTTGGAGGGGCAATCTGGTCTTTTTTGTGTTTGAAATATATTAAAGTAGGGTCCCTAGGGACCCTACTTCAATATGTGGAGTTTATGGGACTTTTCTACTATTATAAGTCACTTGTGAGGGACTATAAATTAATTTTCCCAAAAAAAAAAAATAGGCAATTGGGATAATTTTTTAAAAAGAAAATTCCTTATTTGATTAAAATAAAAAAGGACGCATGTTCCTCGAAGTTTCGCTTGGGGGTAATCCTGTGGGATTAGTTGTAAACAAACGTGATTACCATTTAATTAATCAAGGGCTTTATATATAAAGCAACGTGAACATCACCCTATAATTTTGTATACTCTTCTTATTCCATTGTTTATTGTACAGTGTACTCCAAAAGAACAAAAAAACAAATACAAGAGATTAGTTAGTTGGCTTTTTTTAGAGATTGAATAAGTTAAATAAGAGACTTAATTATAATTTATGTAGTATATTATTAGATTATATATTACTTTTACAGGCATAAGCAAAGTTGTCAAACTGGTGAGTTTAAACAAACTCGTAAAAAGAAAGAAGATGAAATCGGATCGAAAATTCGAATTGTAAACTCGTAATAGTTTACATTTGTCATAAATGTGTGTTTCCACTATATAATTAAATAAAAATACAAAGCAAAACAATAGTTTAACTTGTATATATTTAAATAAAGATAGTTGATGCTAAATGTATTAACATTCATACTTTATTATTCTTAATAAAGAAACTTCTATGCAATTTAATATAAATCAATGAATATAGTTAAATAAAAATAGTTAAAATAAGTTTTAGAGCAAATAAACATTATGTTCTCTAAGGTAGAAATGTAAAAACGGTCAATTTGGCATGTAAACATGTGTGCTTCTGTCAAGATACATCCAACACTATGTAATTTTTGATATGTCATGGTTATTTTTGCCCCATAGTGTTGACTTGTTGGATGCACCTAAATGACAATTGCACGAGTATTTTTATAAATTTACCCATTTTTATATTTTAGAAATGGACAAGGTAACTTGATAGCGTTACTTTCATTTAATAATAGTAATCTTTGTCAGGATAAATCTTTGATTGTGAACTTGGAAATACTCTTAGTCATTAGCAGAGATAGCCAAATAGGAAAGACAGACCGCACATGAGAGAAATTAATACGCCATTACATGAAGAATAAGATAGTTTGTGCACAAGGAAAGTTAAGTTGCGTGGGGAAGATGATTTACACCATATTTGCATATTGGGAGGATGGATTGCGCACAAGATAGAGCGAATATGAATTGCAAACAAAAGAAGTTACATAGGGAAGATTGTGTTGCATAAATTGTACTTTTCACATAAAAATGGTGGATTGCTGACAAGGAAAGTGAAATTGCATAAAAGTAAGATGGATTGCACATGTAAGAAGTCAAGTTTTACAAAGGGAACATGGTTTGCCCCTAAAGTAATTTGTTTATCAACGACTGATTAATTTTCATTTGTAGAAGATGGATTTTTTTACCATAAATATAGAAGATGGATTGCACTCATAAGAAGTTAAGTTTTACAAAGGGAGCATAGTTCACACACCAAGCATAATTTGCTCATAGAGCAATAATTTAATTCGATCATATAGAAGATGGATTGCACATAAAAAAGTGATGGACTAACACAAGAAGTTTAGTTGCACAAAGGTAATGTGTTTTAATGGGCATTATAGACATTCCATATATTTATCAATTTCTCCTACAGGATTTTCAACGTTTCACATAGTTAAAGACGGTTCTCCCATTTGACAAAAAAAACACAATTCACCCAAATAAAATTTTAATTGATTATTTTCGTCTTCTTATTCTTATTAGTGATCTCCACCAACCACATCATCAAATTAAGAAGGGAGGTAATTTTATCTCTGGTTTCGTTCAAATGTTATTATTAACTTTATTTCGAAATATTTTAGTAAAAAGTTATATGGACTTTTAAATTAACATCATATAAAGTGCTTCTTAGTGGGGACGGATAGAGTATATTACTATATTAAGTTAGTTGAAGATAGTAAGTGTATTATGTTTCTTTAACACTTTAACTCCACAATCTTTTACTACTCAAGAAAAACATGGCTTTGATATAAGTTAGGGATAAATTCTTTCAATACATAATACTACCTTTGGTCCTAAATATAAGACCTAATTGACTTTTTTTGGAGAGATTAAGGTTGCGAAATAAGCTATTAAATCATGACATATTTGATATATTTTTAGATTATACATTAGTTTATAGGTAAAATAAACTAATTTAAGGGAAAAAATTAGGTGAATCAATTTATAATTAACTTATTTTGCTTTTTTATTGGATTTTTTAAAAAAGTCAATTAAGTCTTATATTTAGGACCGGAGGGAGTAGCTTTTTTCACAAAATACATTACTCTTTTTTTACCAACATAAAATCCATGTATTTAAAAAAACACAAAAGTATATTCCATTAAGCTACTTCAATTCTCTCCCAAACAAATTTTCAAAAAACCAATTGAAACTCACTATAAATAAAATTAAATTAAATTAAGATAATATCAATAAGGTAGACAAGTCATTTTCTTTGCCTCACATGGTTTTAACATTTCATAGATTAGACTTCGAACGAATAAAAAAAAGACGACTTAGCCTAAGGGGGCGTATCCAGCTGGTAAGAAAGGGGAATGTAAGACACTACGTACCCACCAGGTCATGAGTTCGAACCCTTGGGAAGTCGTTACCTCCAAAATGGGGAATCTCGGCGGCAATAACTTCGGATTATAGTCGGTTCCCCGAAGGGGGGCCGGACACCGAAGGCTCTAAGCAAAAAAAAAAGACGACTTACTGACGGGAAAAGAGAAGACTTGCTCAATTGCATATGACAAAAGGAAAAAAAACTGAGAACAAGACTAGTAGATAGTAAGGAAAAAATAAAAAGCAGACTCACAGGATGAGAACATGGATCCATGTTTTAGAATCTATATTCAAATCTTGATGGTAGGTTGGTTGCTTTTAAAAATCTAATTAATTGTTTACCAACAAAACTTGATTAAATATCACACCCTAATTCATAATCATTGACCAAATAATTTAGTACTCATTCATCCATTCTTTAATATATAAGACATAGTTTATTTTTTTAAAGAAAATCGTAAGAAATTTTAATAAATTATTTAAAAATTGATTCAACTAGATTTTGTTATACCAATTGTGTAATTAATTTGACTTATAAACTAATATGTAATTTCCTTGATATTCCTAATAAAAAGAATTAACTATGTCCTTTTATATTAAGGATCAACATAAATATTATCTTCTTGATGAACTTCGGGTTTGTTTCTCTAGACTTCAAAGAGCCTGTAATAAAGGACACTAACAAAAATTTCTGCATGATGATGTTATCAAAGATGGTTTTAAATTTTCATATAGATAATTTGTAATTGTTAATATTTATACTCAACTAGTTAATACAATTGCTCAACTACTTATAATCTCTAAATATAGGATTTTTAAAATTAAAGAAGGTATAATATTTTTTTTTTACTTTCCCTAGTTTTTATTGTTTTCTAACCATAGAAAAAGGATAGTAATAACCTCATTTGAACTAAGTCAAATTTATTCCTTCAAAAAGGTTTCATAAGCGAAATCTATGCTCTTGGAGGACGTCATGGATTTCATTAGATATGTTGCGTATTTAATAATTATTTTAATTTTATTCAAATTATTATTTTATGTGGTATATATATAAATCATTAGTCGTTCGTTGGTAATATTGGGCGTCTCACGAAAACTTGTATGAGATGTTATATTATATTATGTTCTATTTACAATTACTCACATTATTAACGAATTTAAAATTGAATAGGTTTATACCTATATCTGCTTTCTGATTTTATGAATGTATTCGTTCTAGAATGACTATATTTATTATGTCAACCCAATAATATAATTATGAATTTAATTATTGTCGTTGAAAAAAATAAGTCGACGTCCCGAATTATTGAAAGATGCTGCGTGCCAGGGAAAATTAAGAAAATAAAAAGGAAAGTCAATGAGATGCTGGGTGCTCAATCTCATCATGCTAGATCTGATCTATTGTAATTTTTAGGTTTAATGATAAGTGTTTGTAAAGATTTATGCTATCCAGTTCATAAAATATAGATGATAGTAGAATACATTCTCATCCAAAACAATACCAACATAACTGGTTTCATCATCAAAGTTACTAAACCTGCGAGTTTAAGTAATTAAAGATGTAGAAAAAATGTAAAATCGGATTGTAGAAATTTGTAAGTTCATGATTTTTTTACTGAATTTTAAGGTCAGTGCAAATTAAAGTGACCCGTAAAATTAAAATGTTTTGGCTAGATAAAGCGGTAAAGTTGGAGATTAAAATGCGAGTTTGACAACAATACTTATAATCACCCTATCATTTAATAGTCGAATTGCCTATAATTTATGGACATCCTTATAAAACTAAATTAGTTGCTTATATGTTGCTTTTGACTGAACACTTTTCTAAATCAATGTAAAACAATTGTTGGTTTTCAATGATTATTGTATTATAGTTTTTTTTTATGTCTGCCTTATTTTTTTATGCTGCCTTATTCAATGCGATGGGAGAGAGCGAACATATAGTAATATGGTATTGAAGTTAAGTGTTTAATTTCTAAGGGCAATACTGGAAATCACTTTAATTCTAGGACAACTTTATTCTTTTAAACTAAGTATATATTGTTATGTGAAAATTGTTTGATCACAATTTTAGCTGCCAGAACAAAAATCTAGAGAAGCAAGTGATACATTAGATGTGTATCCTCTCAACAAATTTAAATACATTAATTGAAAAAAATAATTATTTATTTTTCAAAAGCTTACCCTTTTTGGACTAACCATTTAAAAAATTATTTAGACAAACTTATTCCCTCTTTGGATCACAATATATAATATTACTCCGGACATGGGATTGATGAAGCTCCATTATTAGATATTTGGTGTATTTATTTGTTTTGATGTTTTATGTTCTGGTCTTACTATTGGTCAGGTTGTTTTCTAGCTTTTGTGATTTGTTGGTTTTGGTCATTTGGTGTGAGGCAATTTTATAATGAACGAAAGTTGATGTGTAGCAGTGTTGGCATAGCAAATTATTAGTGTTATATCGAGTGCGAAAAATGAGTTCTATCGTACTAGCTAATATTGCATTTCCTTACGTGTGCAGTGTGCTTCTCCAATGTCGAGTATGCACGTATGTTTTTCAACATGTAAATACCTTGTCTTACATACAAACCTCCTTCCATTAATTAAAATATGTAAATATACTCCGCTATACAATTATCTTTCCTAATGTGCATATACTTTTTACAATTATTTTTTATAACAAAATAAGTTTAGGTGAGTTGGGTCTTGGGGCTCACCAGGGCTAGGGCGGGCCTTCGAGCTCGAAGAGCGCTTGCAGAGATATTTACAGATCGCCTACCAACAAGGTCCTTATTACAAAAAAAACTTTTAACCGATTGATCACATATATGTCATGTATCATTACAAAAAAAAAAGCTGATAATTGCTGACGGAATTCACTGATGAAATTTTGGCGATAATTTCAATTTTCCGGCAGACTTTAAACCGATTAACAATGAAAATGAATTTTCTAATAAAAATTTATTCCATCGCTAATTAATTTAATTAGCAATGAAAATTTGGTTCTATTGAAAATTACGGATGGAATTTTGACATTTAGAATTTACTACGTTTAGCGTTGCAAATGGCTGAAATCTGAATATAGTTCCAAATATCACATACTCCGTCAATATCAAAATGTAAAACATTCCAAAGAAATTTTTGTGTTTTAATTAAAGTGTTAAAAGAAGTATATTGGTAATAACTGATTGGTATGGCAAGGGTTAAAATTAAAAGAAAATTGAGATTTTAACTACATCAGTACTATTCTCTAACATGTGTGCATTAGGTAGATCAGAAAAGGGTTTTTTATTATTTATAATACAGAAAATAGTTGTATATGCAATTTTTAGGCATATATATTACTTCTCTAACATGTGATATATCTAGGCATATGTAATTTTCATTATTTCGAATGATTTTGTAGTATGGAAGTATGGAACTATGAGATAAATATGTGATATGATTCTGCTTCACAAACTACAAATTAAAAGTGATATGTGAGGATTTTTTTTGTTTGCCGTTATATGTGAGGATTAAAGTGTGCCCTAAATTAGTTTGTTAAGATGGGGGATAGGATTACAATGCTTGACTCATAAATTATGACATATTAATTTGTCATTATTTGTTTACTTTATAGGTGAAGCAGCGAAGCTCTGCTTCCATATGCTCACGCAAATACACACACATATGTATAATTAGGTAACATTTCTAATAACTATAATTTGTTCTCTCCCATGACTTCCACTCACTACCTCTCATAACGTTCTCGAGCCCACTTTTAAGATTATTATTTAATCTAAACTAATCATTGAAGAGGGTCATATCACTAATTTATTGACTGATGAAGAATTAATTAAACTAACTATTTGTCTCAAATGTGCATGAACTTTTTACAGCTTATTCTCTTTATTAAACACGTGCAATATATGCAATCGATAAGGATATTCCATGGGGGAGAATAAAATTTAGAAAATAAAATGAATTGGGTTTGCAGTCTTATGTTTAGGTTCAAAATGAATCCATTGTTGAGTTATTATATTTAAACGGAAGGGAGTATAAATTGAATTGTGGCAATTACATTATTCAATTGAAGGTTAAAGCTCGATGAATCGGATTGACCGGCCTGCTTAAGATATTCTCAAATTTGACATGTCCAAATCGAGAGCAATAATTAATTAATTTTTATATCGGTATTAAACAAAACATGACACTGTTATGAAAAAATAAAACATGACCCTAATAAAATACTACCAATAAATCTGAATCAAACAAAAAATGAATAGAAAGAAGATCAAGTTGGTGAAGAGTCAATTCTTCTGGAAAATAGCAGGTAGTTGCATGCCAACCAAACAACTTTTGATTTTTTATTCTGTCACATATGCATGTCTCAAGATCATGATTGAGGGAGTTCTATAATTTACTTCGGGGAAGTTTCAATCACATGAATGCAGAGAGTAAGAAAAGCTATTGTGTGGTGGTTCTCATCCTCATCTCTTTTATGTTGATATTTGTGATGATAAGAGTGATAAGCATCATGGCATTCTAAAACTGATGAAGGTGTGAGCACCTTCAGTTCTATAATTTACCTCACAGCTCATCACACCTTCATTCAGTATCCATTATATATCCATTATAGTTGTGATTTAATTAAATGATGCATTGTTTGAATATAGTTCTACTAATCTGAGATTTACTTGTTTTAGTTTGGAAAATATTGAAGTTAAATTTATTGTATGGCTGTGTTGAGTTTTCTAATTTCGTGGCTAAATATCATATTTTTTATACATTGTCGTTTAAGTGCAAATATATACATGCATGAAACTTTAGGATGCATGACTATGTTTGATTATATAGGAGAATTTAACATTATATATATAAGAAATTTGATATAATTCAGCCTTTTCAAAATACTGAGTGTTTTTAAAAAAATTACAAAAATTAGTAAGCAAACAGTATATCCATTATATATCACAATTGCTTACCTCACAGCTCACACCTTCACTGTTATTAGTTGAAGGGGAAAAGAAATCTTAAATTCACTAAGTAATTTATTAATAATAAATGTCTGCAAAATCCATTTTCCCTTCTCAAACTTGATCCATCTCACACGCATACACTCATAAGTTTTCTTTTGTTTTTTTTATGAGGGGAGGGAGGGGAAGGAGGTGGGTATTTTTCGAATTTCAAATTTCAAAATATTTAATAGGATAAGATAATTTTAGAGGGAATGAATTCAAAATTTTGATAAGAAGTGGAGGGAAAATTTAGAGGATCTCATTTTAAGTTGATCTTAAAGATAAAATACCTTGCGTCTAAAAGTTAAAATACCCCTCCTCTCCTCTCAAACCAATCACAATCTAAAGTTAATCACAAAGATTGTTTTTTTTACATATACATTGTCTTTTTAATGATATTTCAAGGAAAATAAATGATCAATAATGTTCATGAGAAGTTGGATACTTAAAAAAAAAAGTTGGTTAATAATCATATACTTTCTTGTTAGTCAATTGATTATATATACTACATCTATCAGTTCTATGTTAGTCTGAAGGGGAAATTCTTAAATTTACCCTTTTCTTGCGAGAGTGCAAATTCTTAAATTCACACCGTAACTTCAACAAATGTCCATCTTACTCCCTTTTCAAACTTAATCAACCTCACACACATAGTTGGTCAAAAAAAAACCTCACACACATATACACATAAGTTTTTTTATTGGTTATGTTTTTATAACTTGATGCTATATATATATAAAACACCATGCAATTCGCTCGCACATTGTTTTTTATTGAATATTAAGAAGAAATTAAATGGTCAATTTTGTTTGCCCAACATGAATAGGAGTTTCTAGTTTTCAAATTGAAATAAAAGCATAGCGTTCCAAAAGATGATTATGATAGTGATAAGGATAATCAGATAATGTATTGATGCGTTTGGTTTGGCCAACCATTTCAATTGTATCATTACATCACAAAGGGATTAGGTTCATTCGTATAATATCATTTTTTAAAAAAATTAGCGTAGTATATTCTGGCTAATCACATGCTTTCCTTATAACTAGTCTATCTTTTAATGACAGCTGGTAGAAAATTAATTTTCTACCAGCTGTCCCGTGTATTTATATATAAAAGAGATATAACAATAATTGCAATATTTACAAACTTTTGTGAGAAAGTAAACAAAAATGGTTGATGTTGTTAAAGAGAAACTCATGTTGTTAAAGAGAAACTCAGGTGTCAATAAGTTGCTAAAGGACGACGCCGAATCTAACAATATATATTGTTTTATAAATGGTGTCCATACCGAAATATTTAAACACAACATGAAGTTGTTGACTTGGCATTAGAATTGCATGGTTGTTCATATAATTTGAATAAATTATGTACAAAGGGAAATATATATAGGTGTTGCAATAAAATTTTACATTTAATTATTCACGATTCAATCAAAATATCATAAGGGGATGGTATGAATTTCATTGTTGATGTGAGATCGAAGTGAGGGCATTTTGGAAGAATAATCTAAAAGTTATCGGAGGGTTTTTCTCATAGTTTTTATAGAGGATATATTAAATAATTGAGTCTTTTGTCAATATTCAATAATAAAAAAAATATGGAGAAATTCGAGGATGATATAATTACTAATGTTTTATAAGAGTAAAATACATTACCTCACCTCTATTTTACATTTTTACCTTTATTATTCATACCTCTCCTCTATTTTAAAAACCTATTTACATAAACAACTCCCTTCAAATTAAAATATATGTTTCACAAACGTTTCTGAGTTGTATTATTGTCAAGTCATTTTGGACTTTTTTTCCCTTTCCTACCATAGAGTGTATATTAAACAGTTTGCATCTCTACACCAACAAATGCAATTCTTAGAATTCAAATATGAACTACACTCTACCGGGGTGAGGTCATACCATATGAACACCTTATATTTTTGGCCGACTAAAAATATATTCATATAACATCATAAGTTCATAAGATAACTAAAGAAGCAAATCTAAAGAAACAAAATACACCGTAAAAATCTACCAAAAAAATACACCATAAAAAGAAAAATGCTTTTGACAGAAAATAGGGATCACAAAAGATTAGCCAGCATCAAACAAAACATCATCCTGATCCCTTTCCAAAATTATTCGTAACACCCAATTATTCGGGTAAATCCCCTCTAAAAACCATTAATAAATTCAATCAGCTGTTAATATAAATTCACTTCTTTTATGGCTCTAGACAACATGATTATTCCTAATTAATTCTCTTGAGACGAAAGGAACCAACACCATGTTGGTTATGCTAGTTTTCTTTAATTTGTCAAGTGCATTTGTCTTTAACAAGTCCACATATAATTCATATATTAGCTTTCTTTATTTTGAAACCAAACAAAAAGTAATTACTGTCTGCCTTATCAATTTCCTTCGTGGACAGTGGATCCATCGATATTAATACAATGGACTTTGAGATGGATTTAGTTGTATCATGGACCCAACACATTATTGACCCAAATTTGAAACCCAACAATTAAACATGACATTATTGAGCATTTTGCTCCTAGAAAGATAGTTTTGGTCTACTGATCCTGGACAAAAGATTCAAAGGCTAGACACTGACTGATAATGTAATAAACAAGAATTCAAATGGCATATAAATTATATAACATGGAAGAAAATAGAGATTTATCTCCCAATTTTCTCAATCAAAAATAGAAGAAAAACATATTGAAGTACAAAACGGCTTCCCTTCAAAAGCTATACCCTCACTTCCTAAATATTTAAGTATTGACCTAATTTGGAAACATTAACCATAATAATTCAGCTAATTGATATGTCATATTTTTATGAAGATATCTCAACTATCTTTTTAATTTCATTATTTCTCCCTCATTTGATTATCCTTGATGGAATGCATATATTTTTTTCTACCACCAATGGAACACGTATATTTGGAAAATGATGACAAAATTAGAAATATAGTATTTTATATTCATACTAAAAATTGATTCCTTATATCGATTGACAAAATTAGAAATATGCTTTAGATTCATACTAAGATTGATGCCTTATATCGATTTTGTAATACACAATTAATTAAAAAACGTTGTCATACCTACTCATTAATAAGTAATAAGTAATGTGCTAATTATCTTTATAGCAAATTGAACTGCTATCAGTTATTAGTAACGTCAGCCACTCACCATACACCACTCACCTTACAAGGGAGATTCTTCTTTCACAAGGTACAACTTCCAACATTCTCAAAGGAAAACATCTTAACCCCAAACCTCCCTTGATTCTAGACAGCCTGTTATACAACAAACACAAATTTCCCATAATACCCCCAACCCACCCCCACTTTCCTTCCCCTCTCAGCTACGCCTCCCCAAGGGCAAAACCGTAATCCCACACCTCCTCCATCAAACTCATCGTTTATTCAAACCTCCTCTGCAAAACACTGAACAACAAACAACAAAGATCCCCAAAATCCCCAAACCCTAAAAAATCTCCACCCTCAAATTCTCTCCCAAAACTCCAAAATCTCTTCAATTCAACTCAATTCGATTCGATTCCACCATTTTCGAATCGAGAATTTTCATTCGCCATGGGCGATTTTAACCTAGCGTTAGTGATCGTAGCGATTGTCGTTTGTATTATAGTGTTCTTGTTCAATGTGTACTTACTCGTGAATTATCAGCATCCTGATGACGCTAATCAGGCGTATTTTCCTAAATTCGTCGTCGTTTTGGGATTGTCTATAGCTGCGATTTCGATTCTCATGTTGCCTGCTGACGTGGCGAATCGGCAGGCTTGTCGCCACGCGATTTACAATGGCGCGTGTCATTTAACGCTGCCTATGAAGGATCTGTGGCTCGCTGTTTATATTGCTGATGCTGTTCTTGTTTTCTTTGTTATTCCTTTCGCTATGTTTTACTATGAAGGAGACCAGGATAAGTAAGCTTTTTTTTTATTTATTATTATTATTTTTTTAATTTTTGGTTTTTTTTTGTGTTATTGTGCATGCTTGTGTGTAAAGTGGCATAATGTGTTTCAGTGTTTGGATAATGTTTAATTAGGGAATGGATGTTTTTGTTGATGATCAGATAACATAGAATAATCTAGTGGACTGTACAATTTCACAGAACATTGTACATTTGTTAGCTAGGGCTTTTATTTTATATAGGTATAAGTAAGTTTTATTTTATTTTTATTTTTGTTTTTTTGGATAATGTGCCTGTTTATGTGTAGCTGGTGAATGGTTTTTGGTGACAGAATTGAAGAGTGGAAAATTAGAGGAATGGGTGTTATTGTTGATGATCAGATAACATAGAATAATCTAGTGGATTGTACAATTGCATATGTTATATATTAGCTAGGGCTCCTATTTTATGTAGGGAGTAATCAGTAATTATTATGATTGTTAGATGTTTTAATGGTTTTTTTTGTGTTAATGTGCATGTTTGATGTTCTAATGGTTTTTGTTGTGGTTGTGTAATGTGAGTGCAGGAGTGTTGGCAAAAGGATTAGGAGTGCGTTGTTGTGGATGGTGACGACTGCTATTGTGTGTGCTTTGGTGCTTGGTATCTTATATGGTGAGCTCTTGTTTATATTATTTTTTCTGTGTTGTTTCATCCCTTCCTTAGTGTTGCTATGTTAGTGATTGAATGCATTTGAACTGGTAATGGAAATTTTTATGAGGCATTCTTAACTTAAGTACAATGTGTGTGCTTTCTAGGGAAGGTTTGAGCTTTATTATTTGAAGTATAAAAAGTTTTAAGTGGATTTGTTTTTGTAGGAAATAGGGGCTGGATGTGTGATGGAGAAAATTTAAATTAGTGTTGCGATGAGTGAATTTATGTTGCGTATTTTGGGATCTGTAATTCAAGATTTTAGGTTGGCATAGCTGATTAGTTGGAATGAATTTTCAGCAGCACATTCACAAGAAGATTAAGGAACATTTGACATAACTTGGGATTGGAAATCTAATCTAAATTTTTACTATTTGAAAATATATTTTGAGAAGTTCCTGGTAAAAGGTGTTTAGTTTTGCTCCAAACTAAGAGCTGTTTCAAAACTTAGGTTTTCTTAGTTACAAAAACAGTTGTGGGTAGATCTTAGAAACAATGCCTTATGAAAGAACAAATAATGGGCAACTTTTCCTGTAAAAAATTTCTTAGAGGAACACTTGGTTGGTCACTCTTTGATTTTTTATTCAACTTTTTTATCTGACTGTGGCTTAATCAGCTGAGTGATATATTATTATATTAAGTTGGTGAGCATGTTGTTGGATCAATTTTTCTTTGAAACACTTGTATTGCTTTATATAGTGATTAATTTTACCTGTGTTTTTCTTGATTTTTTATTCAACTTTTTTATCTGACTGCGGCTTAATGAGCAGAGTGATATATTATTATATTAAGTTGATGAGCATGTTGTTGGATCAATTTTTCTTTGAAACACTTGTATTGCTTTATATAGTGATTAATTTTACCTGTGTTTTCTTGAGAGATAGGATCATTATTTGTCCTCCACTACGTTTTATCTGAGAGAATTCTAAGTTATTAGTAAATTTGAATTATAACACTATATTTTAAAAATCCATTTTGTATCGACCTCAAATTTAACCTCTATCTGATGTTTTTATCCTCTGACTGATATATATTAGGGCTGGTTGGGAAGGTGGACTTTACTGTTAGGCATCTATCTTCATCAACAGAATCATTTCCCAGCTCTTGGAACTTCAACAGTGGTCAACCATGCATAGGAAATGATGGTCGTCATCAGGTCTTGATTTTATATAGCTCATCATATTGCTAACTTCTGTTGCTTCAGGAGCATCTATTTGGCTTTCTCATTCAGCTTCTTTCACATTGTCTTGTAACCAGTGTTCTGCCTACTCTGCTAACGCATCATCAGAGAAAACATGGACCATGCGTACTACTTTCCCAGAATATGTCGTGGCACTTGCTACTATTGTTGGATCTGTGCTCTTTGCTGTAAGATCATTCTCCTTGAAGTTTACTACTTGAAAGTTTGAATTCCTGCACCATTCAGCCAGCTTTCAGGCGCAACAGAACAAATTTCCCCTTCTTTTTTACAATTGTGCATGAAAGATAATTCTTTCTTTTGGGTGTTAATTAATTAAGTTTGTGAGTGAAGAATGTTCTTTCTTCTTCTATGTTTGATCCCTTGTGGGCAAAGCTTACCGTAGTTGGCCATTTCTGTATAATAAATATTAAGCTTTATTTTAATAGGAACTAAATGCAGCTTTTCACCTAGGACCATTTATGATATTTGTCCTCAATTTATGAAACATTAACCATTAATTTGTATTTTCACCATTCAATCCAGATATTTGGTGGCGTTGGTATTGCTTGTCTTCCTTTGGGGCTTATATTCTCATTTATCCGGCGTCCAAAAGCTGTTATTACTCGCTCTCAGTATATCAAGGTGATGTGTATTTTTATAGGAGAGAACTCCTGCTTTGGTTTATTGCACAGGCTTTTCTTTTTATCCAATATCCCCACGCTATGTATTTAGCACTTGTTTGGTTGATTATATTAGGAAGCTACTGAACTGGGTAAAAAAGCAAAGGAATTGAAGAAGGCAGCTGAGGTGCTTCATCAGGAAGAAAGAGGTGGTTCAAAGGGTAGAAAGTTTCGTAAGAATGTAAAATCAGTAGAAAAGGTAACAAATATTGGTGATTTAATTATATTTACTATTATCTAATGTATCTTCCATGTAACCAGTCTTGTTATTATATCTTGCAGTCATCCTGATAACACAAGCTTTGTTTACCATTAATTGATAATTGATGCACTAATTTAGTGTGTGGTGTGAATTTGGTTATGTTGCTTTGCACCACAAATGCCGTTGTTTCTAGTTTGTTCTGTTATGATTGTTATCTTGCTTAATCTACCAGGAGCTGTTTCAATTAGAGGAAGATGTCAAGCTTCTTGAAGAGATGTATCCTCAAGGAGAAAAGGTAGCCAATGAACGTTATAGTTTTGAGTTATATGCAAGAATTGTATTGCTTTCACCTACTTATTCTCTGCTTAAATGCAGGCTGAGACAGCATGGGCACTGACAGTTCTTGGGTATCTTGCAAAACTTGTGTTGGGAATTTTAGGGTAAGCTATTGCAAGCTCACATAAATTTTATAAAATATCTAGGACATTATTTGTATACTTTGAATCTCTTCAAAAAATGTCAATTGTAACAGAAATTAAGGTGTAATACTGATGGAGACCTCATAATTCACCGTTCCCAAAGGACATGCCTTTGCAGACCTACTCCCTGTTACTTTTTGATGAATTTCTATTTACAAGGGAATTGCTTGAGATTTTCGTAAACTTCTTCTGATATAGTCTAATGATGATGGCATTGATATGCTCTGTAAGACCTGCTTGATACTGGATGATACATCTGTGGCGCATATACATGGTTATGAAAAGTTGCTTCTTTTTGTCATTGGCCTGTCTATAAAATCTCTCTCTCTTGATGAGAGGAAATGGTTTTGCTATTATGTTTTTTTTTTCATTCTCTCTTTTCTTCGCTCCTTGTGTTGAACTGTGGTTTACATGTGGTTGTGATCGATAGAAATTAGCATACCTTAAAATAGCAATATATTTAGAGAAAAATTTTGTTTTTCTATTCAGAACAGTTTTATTTGTCTAAAGATGCTAGTGATTATGATGTATATTATGTCTGTTATCAGTGTTAAATGAACTGCGATTGGGATAGTTTTCTTTTCATTTTCAACATTTGTTGATGACTTAGGAATGGGGTTATATATATATATATATATATATATATATATATATATATATATATATATATTCAAACAGTTTTTTGGGTGGGGTGTTAATATTAAGGAGGGAGGTTTATGGTGCATCTCATCCGTTTGTTTTTTTTGGGCATTTGCATCGTTTTAAATTTAGATTCATGCGAATATATCTTGCTCATAATTGTTGTCTTTTCTCCTTAATCTCAATTGTTTATGGTTGCAACTCATGTTTATATTATGACCTTATGTTACGTGTGTAAGGGTTGTTAGTGAGTTTAACCACCATATGCTGAGGTGGCATTAGTCATAACAAATTCTGTTACATAGGGATTAGAGTGATATTATGTGCTCTATAAATAAGAGCCTCTCTTGTAATTGATGGGTGTGCAATGATAATTCAGATTTAATCTCTAGTTTAGTTTAGTTTTCTCTCATTTCCTCTATACCTTGCATCAATGGTATCAGAGCGAATTTTCCGGCCACCGTCGTCGCCGCTCCAGGCGGCCGCCGGAAAAACGATCCTAACCGCCGTCACTGAGTTAGGAGCATTGAAGCATGTCTCTACCGTAAAAGAATATGCAAGCCGCTTTGAATCTATCCTACCGTTCACTCATTTGCCTGAATCAACCGCCATCAGGTTGTTCATCGATGGACTACAACCGGATATTCAAGAGTTCGTACTATTTTTTAGCCCGAGTAGCCTTCCCTCGGCCATTTGTTTTGCTGACCTTCAAGAACGCTATGGACGAAAGCCACCAGAATCAAGTAATAAAACTGAAGATGAAGGTAAAAACCATCTGCGAGTGCAAGAAATCGATTCAAACCAGAGCAAAATGGTTGAAAACGATGATGTAGTTACAGAAGACCAAGAACTGTACGATGAATTTGAGGAAACAACAACGGAGAAATCGACTGATTGTGAGGAAGATACTGAAATATGTGAGCAAATCGAGGAAGAAAATGAGATTCAAGAAGCCAAAGACTCATTGATGAAGACAACTGATTTTATCAAGAACGATGTTGAGGTAATCAATGTTGAAATTGCATTAAAACAATCGAACTCTTCGATCAGTAAAGAACGACGCAGGGACCTTGATGAGCGACAATTTTTTCCGACGAGACCGCTATGGCAACTTCAAAGTTGTCAAGAACGCAAGAATGAACTTGGGAGACACAACTGTGTTCCTTCGTTGTTGACGTTCGCCAACCGCCTTGAAGGTTTCTTTTCTTTCATTGTTCATCAGGTGGAGAAGAGGGACTTCAAATTTTTGGCAAAATTTCAGTCCGACGGTGATTTCATATGGCACCGGTGGAAGATTCGAATCAATGACTTGGTTACATGGAATAAGCTGGATATGATTGCAGAAGGAAGTGTAACTAGACACCTAATTTTGTCATGGTTGATTGAATGTTGGTTCGTGATTTTATGCATCGTGCAAAAATTCAGCTCTTTGTTTGTGCGGTTCAACTCTCAAATAGTTTGAGAACAAGTTTCTTCCATCACTAGCTTGGAGTCAAATGGTCAGGATTTGTTTTTTTATTTCTATGTGCCCTTGGATTACTTCTTTTTACAACAACAGTACCCAACCATACATGAGGTCAACTTAATTGCCATTGTGACATTCTATTTGGACTTGGCTTGGGCTTTTCAAGCATCCATGAGTGTAGAAGTTTTTCAAGCATACATTAAGCTTCTACGGATTCTACTATTGTTTTTGAATGAGTGTGGTTGCTTAATGGATATTAAAAAAAAGGAACTCTCTTGAATGGACCTCTTATTTGGGAAACAAAAATGGTACAAGCTCAAATTTTAATTCATTGGAAGCATGCACGACTTGAAGCTGCAACGTGGAAGCAATTGGGTTCGGTTTCAGTGGCTCTTTCCAGACTTCATTACAGTTGCTGATGTTGTTGTGTCTTGCCCCGCCATCCTTGTGGACAAGGATAGTTTTTAGGGGGGAGTATTGTTACGTGTGTAAGGGTTGTTAGTGAGTTTAACCACCATATGCTGAGGTGGCATTAGTCATAACAAATTCTGTTACATAGGGATTAGAGTGATATTATGTGCTCTATAAATAAGAGCCTCTCTTGTAATTGATGGGTGTGCAATGATAATTCAGATTTAATCTCTAGTTTAGTTTAGTTTTCTCTCATTTCCTCTATACCTTGCATCACCTTACTAACATCTAGAAATTGTAACAGGTTGATTGTCTCAGTGGCATGGGTTGCACATATCATCATATATCTTTTAATCAGTCCCCCTCTTTCTCCTTTCCTGAATGAAGTTTTCATCAAGTTGGATAGCATTTGGGGTTTGTTAATTCCATATGCCTTGCTTTTTTGGCCCTTTACCCATCAGTAAATTTCAATTACAGATATGGTATATTTTTTAGTTGTCTTTTAGTTATTGTAACTAATTGTTCATGTTCTCCTTCATTTCAGGTCTTCTTGGTACTGCTGCATTTGCGTTTTTCTGCTTCTACCTCCTACTTGCTGTGATTGCTGGTGCCATGATGCTTGGGCTGAGACTAGTTTTTATTACAATTCATCCCATGAAGTAATTGACTTGCACTGCCATTCTTTTCTTCCTTTGTTGTTACTGAGTATTCCTCCCATTATTTGTAACTGCTCATGATTTGATTTTTATTTTCTTTTTGGCAGGTGGGGAGCCACCCTGATGAATTCTTTTCTGTTTAATGTCGGACTCATCCTTCTATGCTCTATTAGGTCAGCATTGCTAGAACCTCAAATCTGTGTCAAATTGTTTTGGTTACACAATAGGGAAATATAGGTCTAATTGATTGCAAATTCAAAGTGGTCAATACATCATGTTTTTTTCATACAAATAGTCGATACTTCTAGCCTCTGAATTTTTCAGATGGGAATTTTTAGAATGTGAATGGGCATAGGAATTTGTTTCGGTCCTTGGCTGCGTACTAGTATTATGCTTTCACTGAGAGCTTTGGTTATGCTGTCATATAATTGTCAGGCTGTGGTTGTATTGCTAAGGATTCTATGGTTTTACTTTTTCAGTGTTATCCAGTTTTGCTCTACAGCATTTGCTTACTATGCTCAAGCAACTGCAGCACAGGAAATATTCGGTCACACATTGCAGTCTCTTCGTGGAATTAAATATTTATACAAGTGAGTTAGACTGGATTTCTCTTCAATTTCCAATCCCCTATAGGGCAAAAAAGGGGGAAAATCAAAGAAACTTTCCATTCTGGGTTAGCCTGTAAATTTAGACCCCGATGCAAAGGTTCTGTCCCAACATTTAATTATCTGCCGATGTTCAATTATCTTTATAATTTTTCTGGTCAAAGTAGTTCTTTACCATTCTTAACCAATTAGCATCATTTTTCTCTTTACTGTGGATATTGACTCATCGATAATTTCCTCACAGGTACAACGTTTTCCAGATTGTTTTTGTTGTACTGGCTGGATTGACATTTGTATATTATGCTGCTTTTGTAAGCCCTCTTTCTTTCCTCTTTACTGGTTTTTTTTTTAATTGCCTGTCATTGTTGCTGTTAATGAGGAGTTAACTAATCAATTGTTTGTCACCGATAATTAATTCAGGGATGGCGAAGAAAAAAGCCTAGCGGCAGGTTCCAATTGTCTTCATGAGTTATGGTTAACTATACAGGAAGTGTCTTTTGAGTGGGCTACTGGACGTTTTCTTGTCCTTGCAATCTCATTTGGAGTGATTTTTCCTATATCGGATGTGTTTTTGACCTCTGGTTTTGTTTGTTGTTGAGATCTCACGAGAGGCCAAAACAGTCATCCATCTGTAAAATTATTTTATGGTACAGATCAATTAGATCGATGTTGATTCCTGCCAGTGCTGCCACTAATTGTTACATCTTTTAATTTTATCACGTCCGTGTATCTATAATTCCTTTGTTTGATTTCTGCAGCACTTTTTTTTCTTTTTCTTGTCACTGAGAATACAATTGAAGCTAGCATGTGAATGAGTTAAAATGGGTTTCCCTAAACACTTTGATGTAGTGCAGACCCTTTTGCTAAATAGGAAGTTGTGTATGAGCCTGTGTCTATTTCTTTCACTTGTACCTTTTTATTTACAGTTGAAAGCCTTCACCTATATTTTATTTTAGACATTTTATTCAAGTCAAGTTCTATTTGTTTTTTAATTTTACATGAGATTTGAAAATTTAATAAAACCTAAAATTAAAAAATCCCTACTATTTATCCATTTTTTTTAGGAAAATATCTTTGAAATTTCAAAAAAAGAACATGCCACCCAAAACCTATAAAAACCCTCAATCACTCACTAGCTCACTCACTCTATTCCATTCGCTCTCATTCTCTCATATCCGTACTTCCTTCCTCCACAATGAAAACGTCAAGCCTCCAAGTTCCCCTCATTTACTTTGACGGTGATACCATAGTTGACGACGTCATACTGTGTGAGGTTCCTCCTTCTCTTTCTGAGAACGTGAAGTTTCAAAAGTAAAAGTCAGACTTTGATGGTATCAATTTCATTAAGTTTGCTGACGAGGGGTTTAGGAAAGTTGACGCTGAGGACGAGCAGAGGAGGCTTTTGAGGAATAAGGAAAGTGGAATTCCTGTTGAGAATAGGAATGATGATAATGATGATCATATTGAGAGGCTGATTTTGAGGATTATGTATTTAATTGGAACTGATGATGATGTTGGTGGTGATCATGATGATGATGATGGTGCTGATGATGAACATCATCATCATCATGATAATGATGAGTGTGAGAATAGGAATGATGATGATGATGGCGGCGAATTGGAGTGTGAGCTGTGTGGTTTTATTGCTTCATATTGGAATGCTGCATGTTATCATGATTTCGGCTTCCCTTTTGATCCAAAAGATTTCATCTTCTTTTAGAGGGCCCAATGGCCTGGCCGTTAAGAACTTGGGTTAACATATAAGGATGATGTTATTCTAGGATTGTTTTGGGAGTAATTAATTAATTCATTGATACCTTACATAGGATTAGGTTATAATATCGCTTGGGGGGGTGTTGTTTCATGAGTTTTTGAGTTGATGTCATGGGCTGCTTTCTTTCCCGTTCAGTTGTAATTTTGTTTCATGTGATTTCAATGATAAAGAGGTTTATTTATTTGTATTTTTGTAAGCTTTTTTTTTCTCTTCAATTATGGCTTTGTGAGTTTGCCTTTCTTTCCCCTTTTCGTCTACGACCATTTCCTTCCTTTTTCTTGCGTGCCACGATTTAGACCTTAGTTGGAAAGTGTTGGTAAAGGAGAATCAAAATCCTTATGGGATTCTAGTTTGTATTAAATATAAAATCCATGTGATAGTGTCTATTATATAAATAATATCTGTTCATAGAAAAATGCTAGTTATATCTTTAAAAAATATCTATCACTCCCTCTCTATTGAATATATTATTTTATCGACGATTAAGGTATCTAATGATGCGCTTCCCTAAGCATACAGGTCGTCAAATGTAGTGTAATAAAGATTTGTCCTTCCACGAAGGATTGTTGTCTAAAAAAGTGTGATTAACACTAATTATATCATTAATAACATTAAGTAACAACAATAAGTTAAAGAAATGGATTTAGTTCTAAACATTAGACCTTTAACTATATTTATTTGAATAGGTCATATCACTAATTAATTGACTTATGAAGAATTAACTAAACTAACTATAGTTATTTGTATAAAATTGTATGAACTTTTTACAGCTTATTCTCTTTATACATGTGCCTTAAATTTATTTCAATGAAAATCATGTTAATATATGCAATCGATAAGGATATTACGAGGAGAAGATAAAATCTAGAAAATAAAATGAATTGGATTTGAGGTCTTACTTTTAGGCTTAAAATCAATCTCTACTATTTATCCATGTTTTTAAGAAAATATCTAGGATTTAAAAAAATTAATGTTTTTATATAGAGAAGGAGAGTATTTTTCGATAAATTTAATTGGTAAAGAAAAATATTCACGTATATCCAAATTATAAGCCGTCGATCCAAAGTTAATCAACGATTCTAATTAGCTTAGAAGACATTCACACGGATCCAAATCATGAGCCGTCAAATCCAATTTTATCGACGGCTAGATTTTACTTGAGATTTGAAAATTTAATAAAACCCAAAATTAAAAAAGCCCTACTATTTATCCATTTTTTTAGGAAAATATCTTTGATTTTTCAAAAAAAAAAAAAACATGTCACTCAAAACATATAAAAGCCCTCAATCATTCACTAGCTCACTCACTCTATTCCATTCGCTCTCATTCTCTCATATCCGTACTTCCTTCCTCCACTTTGAAAAGGAAATGTCAATCTTCCATGTTCCCTTCATCTACTATGACGGCAACACCACAGTTCACAGCGGCGATCTCACCGTTGACTCCTCCACGACTTTCAAGAACTTCCAGTCCTATGTGGCCCGCGAAATCGGCCTCTTTCCTCACCAAATATCCATCTACCTCGGAAACACCGAAAGAGACCGCAAAATTCACGTCACACCTAGGACAGATTTCACGGAGATAATCCACGTAAGCAAACCACTCTTCTTCATTGAACGACACACCATACCGTATGAAGTTCCTCCTTCTCTTTATGACATTGTGAAGTTTCTGAAGTAAAAGTCAGACTTTGATGCCATCGATTTCACTAAATTTGCTGAGGAGATTAATGGGAAAAATTGACGCTTAGGACGAGCAGAGAAAGCTTTTAAGGAATCAGAAAATGAGAATTCCTATTGAGAATAAATATATAACTTAGGATTAAGTTATTAGTTATTATTTCGCTTGGCGGTGTTGTTTCATGTTTCATATTTCATATTTCAAAGTTTAGACGTTAAAGTTTGCCTAACGTTAAAATAAACATAAACATAAAACAACAATTATTTCTAATCAAACCAATTGTAATTTTCTATCCAATATAAATTAATAAGGATAAACATAAAACAACAATTATTTTTAATCAAACCAATTCTAATTTTCTATCCAATATCAATGAATAAGCATAAACATAAAAATAAACATAAACATAAAACAACAATTATTTTTAATCAAATCAATTCTAATTTTCTATCCAATATAAATAAATAAGCATAAACATAAAAATAAATTAACTATTTTAAAGTTTGGACGTTAAAAGAATAGACCTTTTTTTTAAAAAAAAAAAATTGCCTACATTAAATTTTCAAAAATTAATTAAAAAATATAATAACTATATTAATGATACTGCATACACATATTGAAGGGATTTCTAATCCCACAATTCTCTCAACAAACTTACCTGAATCTCCAGATATTGTGTTAACCCTTTCCTATTTCACTAGATTTCAAATCTCATAATTCCCTCAAAAAACTAACATCATTGACCCAATTCTCCATATACATTACCGTTTCTATTTTACTGTCCCCTCTCAATCAATAATTGCTAGGGACACGCTCAAAGAGAAGGGATTTCAAATCTCATAATTCTCTAAAATAACTAACATCTTTAATCTAAATCTCCATAACTCTTTCCTATTTTACTATTTCATCCCTCTCAATCAATAATTAGTACATACACGTTTTTTTTATCAAAACATACACGTTGAAACATAAGTGATCACGAATCTCATAATTCTCTCAACAAACTAACACTTGTTGAGAGTGTAGGATAGATTTTCCATGTATAGGGTAGTGTAAGAATTGTTTATTTTATATAATGTAATATTTTTAGTATTATTTGATGTATAGCAATTGTGAGCTGGGCCCTATATTATGGGTTTGGTTCGTGGGCTTAGTTCCCCTTTGCTGTATGTTAGTATATATAAGGACATTATGTCCTTGTTATAATGTAACAATTCATTATTTTTTCTCTCTTTAAGCAATAAAGAAGTTCTTTGTGTTTTTCTCATACTCTCTCCAATATTTTCATCATGGTACCAGAGCAGAGATTCATGGGAAGATTTATGAATTGTTAATCATTTTTCTTTTGTTGATTTCCGATATATTTTTTTTTCTCACTAAAGCAATTTAGGTGTATTTTTTTTTTTGGGCTTTTGAGTATCACCTGAAAATCAAGAATTCAGGTTATTATTTTTTTTTTTTTCAAAAACGCATCCCAAGCCCAATTTCATTTTCAAGAACAAGTGATTCTGCGCTCTCCACAAGGGATTCGAGGCTGCGCTTCATTTTGTTTCGGAAACCCAAACTTCTTGAATCATTTTTTTCGTTCTATTCGAGTTCTTGTTTTTTTTCTTTCATATATTGATCTGAGTATATCATCTCATTCTTCGAATTCAATCATGACGAAGACATCTCATGAACATACCAAAGAATCTGAACATTCCAAGAATGATTTTCCCAAGATTGAATCACTTCCATTTTCGCACCCCTTATATCTTCATCCATCAGATACCCAAGGTAATACAATTATTCAACAAGTTCTTACAGGAACTGAGAATTACACCGTCTGGTCAAAAGCTATGAAGATTTCTCTGAAAGGAAAACAGAAGTTAGGCTTTGTTGAAGGTACTTGCCGAAAGGAGGACCAAGAAGACTACCTTCAAGATCAGTGGGAAAGATGCAACGCCGTTGTGTTATCATGGATACTAAATTCTCTCTCTAAGGATTTAGCTAATGGAATGGTATACTTCCAAGATTCATACCTACTTTGGGAAGAACTTCGAGAGCGGTTTGACAAGATAAGTGGTTCTAGACTTTTTAGCCTCCATCGTGAAATTACCTTGCTATCTCAGGGGTCACTTTCTGTAGCAGCCTACTACACTCGCTTGAAAGATCTTTGGGAGGAGCAGTCATCATTATTGACTGTTCCTTGTTGTTCTTGTGTATCCACTCAAAGTTATGCAAAGGCTATTCAACAACAAAAGCTTCTCCAATTTCTTATGGGCCTCAATAATCGACACTATCATGCACGAAGCCAAATTCTTTTAATGGATCCATTACCCTCTGTGAACCATGCATATAGCATGATTTATGAAGATGAAGCCCAAAAGATTGTTGCACAAGGAGGTTCTGTGAATGATCCTACTCAAGGTTTGGCTATGATTACTACTGGTAGAGGACGAGGCCGAGCAGGAAGAGGACGTGGCCGAGGAGGTTCAATTCTTGAATGTGACTATTGTCACAAGAAAGGCCATACTAGAGAATTCTGTTATCAATTGGTTGGGTATGCTTCTGAATCTAAGAGTAACAAAAAGGAACAGGAAGTAAAGGCATTACCTGTAGATACTGAGTTTGCAAATGAGGGTCAAATCATTACTCACAAGGCTGGAGTTGTATCACCAAGTTTTACTCAGGAACAATATGAAACGATCCTTGAACTGATACGTCAGAAGGAGGAAGGTTCAGTTCTTGCATTGGCTGGTACAAGTTTGAATTCCTCTAATACTGTAAGAAACTCACATATATTTTGGCTTTTTGATTCTGGCGCTACAGCGCATATGGTTGGAGATCTGTCGTTATTACAATCTTATAGTAAATATTCAGGTCCTGTGAAAAACATTAAGATACCAGATGGTACTTTATTACCTGTTACTCATCAGGGTATTGCTAAAATCTCTGAGAAATTAGTACTTAGAAATGTATTATATGCTCCTAATTTAAAATTCAATTTAATATCTGTTTCCAAGCTTACCAGCGATTCACATTGTTTTGCTACTTTTTATCGCGATCGCTGTATTTTGCAGGACTTTCAGAGTCAGAGGATGATGGCGACTGGTAGAATGATACATGGGCTTTACCTATTAAGTGTAGATGATGGTTTAGCTCAATGTATATCTGTTTCTAATTCTGTGTTTGCTTGTAAAGACATCAAAGCAATTTTATTGCATAATCGCATGGGACATGCTCCAATGTCAATTCTTAAACGTTTGCATTTTGTGACTAATAAAATTGATGATTTTGATGGTAAATGTGATGTATGTTTTCAATCTAAACAAACTAAATTACCTTTTCCTACTAGTACTATTAAGAGTGTTAGACCTTTCGAATTGCTACATTTAGATGTGTGGGGGCCTTATCAAAGGGCAACCCATGCAGGTTTTCAATATTTTCTTACCATTGTCGATGACTTTTCAAGAGCTACATGGTTATTTTTAATGTGTCATAAATTAGAAACAACTTCTCATATAAAATATTATTTAGCACATGTAGGCACTCAATTTTCAGTTTCTATTAAAAAAATACGTAGTGACAATGGAACTGAGTTTGTCAATAATGAGCTTAGATCTTATTTGGCAGAAAAAGGAATCATTCATGAAACAACTTGTCCATATACTCCTGAGCAAAATGGAGTAGTGGAAAGAAGACATCGTACAATCTTGCAAATAGCTAGGAGTCTTCTGTTACATTCTGGACTTCCAGTTTTGTATTGGGGAGAGTGTGTTAAATTTGCTGTTCATTTAATAAATCGTACTCCTAGTAAGATTCTGCATTTTAAGACACCTTATGAGATAGTACATAAAGTTTTACCATCATATGATCATTTGCGAGTTTTTGGTTGCTTGGCTTTCGCTACTGACATTAATGTTAAAGATAAATTTGCATCGCGATCTATTCCTTGTGTTTTCTTAGGATATCCAGATCATCAAAAATGGTTTATCTTACTTAATCTCAATAACAATAATATATTTGTGTCTCGACATGTTAATTTTGTTGAAGATAGGTTTCCTTTCAAGGATAGTAAAGCAACTGATCAAGGGGGAGTAAGACAGAAAATATCTGATATTTTTTGGCATGATTCAGAAAATGTTGATTTTTCATTTCAACGTGCTTTAGACTCTGTACCTATGCCTGCATTGAATGAACAGAACATACAGTTTGAGTCTCTAGCAACACAAGAAAATGTATCTAATACAACCGGAGATACTCAACGTACAGCGAGCAAACCACATAGAGAGCGAAGAGCTCCCATATGGGCGACAGATTACATATGTAATCTTACAGCTAATAAATCAGGTTTGAGTAAGATTGATCATTTGGGTATAGGTAGATGCAAATATCCCATTCAGGATTATTTATCTTATGATAATGTTTCTTCTTCACATTTATATTTTCTCAGTGCAATTGATTCTGTTGTTGAGCCTCATTCCTATAAAGAAGCTGTTAAGCACAAATATTGGGTAAAGGCAATGAAAAATGAAATAGAAGCACTAGAAAACAATCATACATGGGATCTTGTTTCTTTACCGAAAAATAAAAAGGCCATAGGATGTAAGTGGGTTTACAAAATTAAATTTAGACCCAATGGTGAAGTAGAAAAATACAAGGCTAGATTAGTAGCTAAAGGTTATAGTCAAACCGAAGGTATAGATTATCATGAAACTTTTTCTCCAGTGGTTAAGATGACTACAGTTAGGATAGTTCTTAAGTTGGCTTCTCTTTATAATTGGAATCTTTTTCAAATGGATGTTAGTAATGCTTTTCTACAGGGAGACTTAGATGAGGAGATATACATGCATATACCTGAAGGTTTTGAGAATAAACATAATAATATGGTTTGTAAATTAAAGAAATCGTTATATGGCTTGAAACAAGCCTCGAGACAATGGAATGTAAAACTGACGCAGGTTTTGATTGGTGGTGGTTTTAAACAAAGTATGCATGATTATTCATTATTTACAAAAAGAGTAAACAATGAATCTGTTATAGTGTTGATATATGTGGATGATTTATTGATTACAGGTGATTCACATCAAGGAATTAAGGATGTGAAAACATTATTGAATAAACATTTTAAAATTAAGGATCTTGGAAAGATGAAATATTTCTTGGGGATAGAATTAGCAAAGTCTAAAAAGGGTATAGTTTTATCTCAGAGGAAATACATTTTGGATTTACTTTCAGATACAGGAATGAGTGGATGTAAGCCACTTTCATTACCCATGCCGACAAATTTGAGGCTTGTACCATATGAGGAAGGCAAGCATAAAAAGGAGGATTTATTGAAAGATTCAGAAAGATATCGAAATTTGGTGGGTAGGTTAATTTATCTCACCATGACTCGTCCTGACATAAGTTTTTCTGTGCAGGTTTTGAGTCAATTTATGTCAATTCCATTAAAAACTCACATGGCGGCTGCTCTTGGAGTTTTGCGCTATCTTAAAGGTTCTCCTGGACGAGGAGTGCTGTTGAGTTCGGATGGAGAGCCAACTTTGAGCTGCTGGTGCGACTCTGATTGGGCAACATGCCCGACTACACGAAGATCAGTGACAGGATATGCTGTAAAATTTGGAGGATCGCTTGTCACATGGAAAACAAAGAAACAAAATACAGTTTCAAGATCCTCAGCAGAGGCGGAATACAGAGCATTGGCCACTGCAGTTTCAGAAATTATTTGGATTAAAGACATTTTAACAGACTTAGGTATCATAAGTTTGAAGCCTGTCAAAGTTTTATGTGATAGTAAGTCTGCCATTCATATTGCAACTAATCCTGTATTCCATGAAAGAACTAAACACATTGAAATTGATTGTCATTTTATTAGGGAAAAGGTCAATCAAAAATATATTAGTTTAGATCATGTAAGTTCACCAGATCAAGAAGCAGATTTGTTGACCAAAGCAGTGTCTAAAGAAATACAAGGTAGATTGTTGAACAAACTGGGAACTATTGATTTGTTTAGTTCTCAGTTTGAGGGGGAGTGTTGAGAGTGTAGGATAGATTTTCCATGTATAGGGTAGTGTAAGAATTGTTTATTTTATATAATGTAATATTTTTAGTATTATTTGATGTATAGGAATTGTGAGCTGGGCCCTATATTATGGGTTTGGTTCGTGGGCTTAGTTCCCCTTTGCTGTATGTTAGTATATATAAGGACATTATGTCCTTGTTATAATGTAACAATTCATTATTTTTTCTCTCTTTAAGCAATAAAGAAGTTCTTTGTGTTTTTCTCATACTCTCTCCAATATTTTCATCAACACTCTTGACCAAAATCTCCACATATTATATTGTGTTGACCTTTTCCTATTTTACTACTTGTTACCTCTCAATTAATAATTAAATCAGGTTACACATACAAAATTGATAATAATGAATAAATAGTGGTGGAAAACATTGTAAACCAGTTAAAAGTTTTGAATCAGTATATATTGTGCGTACTCTGCTAACGCATCATCAGAGAAAACATGTCTTGTAATATCAGAGAAAACATGGACCATGCGTACTACTTTCTTACTACTATTGGATCTATGCTCTTTGCTGTGAGATCATTCTCCTTGAAATTTACTACTTGAAAGTTTGAATTCCTGCACCATTCAACCAAGCTTTCAGGCGCAACAGAACAAATTTCCCCTTCTTTTTTACAATTGTGCATGAAAGATAGTACTTTCTTTTGGGTGTCTATTAATTGAGTTTGTGAGTGAAGAATGTGCTTTCTTCTTCTATGTTTGATCCCTTGTGGGCAAAGCTTACCTTAGTTGCCATTTCTGTAAAATAAAATACTAAGCTTTATTTTAATAGGAACTAAATGCAGCTTTTCACCTAGGACCATTTATGATATTTGTCCTCAATTTATGAAACATTAACCATTAATTTGTATTTTCATTGTTCAATCCAGATATTTGGTGATTTAATTATATTTACTACAGTATTATCTAATGCATCTTCCATGTAACCAGTCTTGTTATTATATCTTGCAGTTATCCTGATAACACAAGCTTTGTTTATCCCAAATAAATCTCTCCCAATACTCAAAAGGACAAGTGAGAAACCTAAACTTCCAAAAGGACTATGAAGGAACCAGCACCTACCTGTCATTTTAAAAATTTGCGAAAAGACAAAATTGCCCCCATCCTAAAACACAAATTACTACCTAACCCTAAACCCACCTTAACACTCACCCTCTTCTCGCAGTTTGTGTTTTAGAATGAGGAAAAATTTGTCTTTTCGCAAAATTTTAAAATGACAGGTAGGTGCTGGTTCCTTCATAGTCATTTTAGAAGTTTAGGTTCCTCACTTGTCCTTTTAGGTATTGGGAGGGATTTATTTGGGATTTTCCCTAATTTTCAATTTTCTCACGACTTTTCTAACAAAATTTATTCTATCACCAATTAATTTAGAATGTTGGAAATTACTGACGGAATTTTGGAAATTAATAAATTCCATATAGAAAATTTGGTTCGGTTGAAATTTACTGACGAAATTTAGTAGATTCTATACAGAATTTACTATGTTTAGGGTGCAAATGGCTGAAATCTGAATTTAGTTTCAAATATCACATACTCCATCGCAAAACATCCTAAAGAAATTTTTGTGTTTTAATGTGTTAAAAGAAGGATATTGGTAAATTGATTGATATGAGACTTTAGAACAGTGAGAGATTAGTCTCACTTGACACGCGGATGGGGTACCCTTGGTAACAAAAAAAAGAAGTACATTGGTAATAGTTGATTGATATGGAAAGGGTAAAATTAAAACAAAATTGAGATTTTAACTACATCAATACTACTTCTCTATCATGTATTAAGGTAAAAAAAATGTCTTTTATTATTTATAATACAGAAAATATTTTTTGTATATATGCAATTTTAGGCATAATACCTCTCTAACATGTGATCTATTTAGGCATATGCAATTTTTATTATTTTGAGTGTTATTGTAGTATTTTTTTGAATTTAAATTGTTTTTGTAGTATGAAAATATGGAACTATGAGATAAATATGTGATATGATTCTGCTTCACAAGCTACAAAGTGATATGTGAAGATTTTTTTTGTTCACCGTTATATGTGAGGATTAAAGTGTGCCCTCATTTAGTTTATTAAGATGGGGGATAGGATTACAGTGCGTGACTCAAATTATAACATATTAATTTGTCATTATTTGTTTACTTAATAGGTGAAGCAGCGAAGCTCTCCTTCCATATGCGTGCACACACACCTATATAATTAGGTAATATTTCTAATAACTTTAATTTGTCCTCTCCCATGAGTTTCACTCACTCACTCTCGTACCTTCTCGAGCCTACTTTTAAGATTATTTAATCTAAACTAATCATTGAATAGGTCGTATCACTAATTAATTGACTGATGAAGAATTAACTAAACTAACTATAGTTATTTGTATAAAATTGTATGAACTTTTTACAGCTTATTCTCTTTACACATGTGCCTTAAATTTATTTCAATGAAAATCATGTTAATATATGCAATCGATAAGGATATTTCGAGGAGAAGATAAAATTTAGAAAATAAAATAAATTGGATTTGAGGTCTTACTTTTAGGCTTAAAATGAATCTCTACTATTTATCCATGTGTTTAGGAAAATATTTATGATTTAAAAAAAAATTAATGTTTTTATATAGAGATGGGGTGTATTTTTCGATAAATTTAATTGGTGGAGAAAAATATTCACGTATATCCAAATTATAAGCCGTCGATCCAAAGTTAATCAACGGTTCTAATTAGCTTAGAAGACATTCACACAGATCCAAATCATGAGCCGTCAAATCCAATTTTATTGACGGTCTAGATTTTACTTGAGATTTGAAAATTTAATAAAACCCAAAATTAAAAATCTCTACTATTTATCCATTTTTTTAGGAAAATATCTTTGATTTTTTTTTTAAAAAAAAAACATGCCACCCAAAACATATAAAAGTCTTCAATCACTCACTAGCTCACTCACTCTATTCCATTCGCTCTCATTCTCTCATATCCGTACTTCTTTCCTCCACATTGAAAAGGAAAATGTCAACCTTCCAAGTTCCCTTCATCTACTTTGACGGCAACACCACAGTTAACACCGGCGATCTCACCGTTGACTCCTCCACGACTTTCAAGAACTTACAGTCCTCTGTGGCCCGCGAAATTGGCCTCTTTACTCACCAAATATCCATCTACCTCGGAAACACCGAAAGAGACCGCAAAATTCACGTCACACCTAGGACAGATTTCACGGAGATAATCCACGTAAGCAAACCACTCTTCTACATTGAGCGACACACCAAACCGTATGAAGTTCCTCCTTCTCTTTCTGAGAATGTGAAGTTTCTGAAGCAAAAGTCAGACTTTGATGCCATCGATTTCATTAAATTTGCTGAGGAGATTAATAGGAAAAATTGACGCTTAGGATGAGCAGAGAAGGCTTTTGAGGAATCAGAAAATGGGAATTCCTATTGAGAATAGATAGATTACTTAGAATTAGGTTATTAGTTATTATTTCGCTTGGGGTGTTGTTTCATGTTTCATATTTCATGTTTCATGAGTTTTTGAGTTAATGGTATGGACAGCTTTCTTTCCCATTTAACTGTAGTTTTGTTTTATGTGACTTTAATGATAAAGACATTTATATATTTTATCGTTGTAGAATCGTTTTTCAATTATGGCTTTGCGAATTTACTGTTTTTTTCCTTTTCATTTACAATCATTTCCTTCATTTTCTTGCGTGCTATGATTTGGACCTTAGTTGGAAGCTGTTGGTAAGGGAGAATCAAAATCCTTATGTGATTCTAGTTTATATTAAAGATACAATACAATTAATGTGATAATGCCTTTTATATAGATGATATTTATACATAGAAAAATGCTAGTTATATCTTTAAAAAATATCAACCACTCCCTCTCTATTGAATACATCTTTGGAGTGCTTGCCAATGTTTTTTTTTTTATAAATATTTTATCAATTTTTCCTTTTTTTAGTGATAGTATCGATTTACAATCATAAATAAAGAATGTGCGGGGAAATTTGACCTATTGCATTTGCCAATAGATCCTAATAAGAACAAACGTAATTTGGGCTACGGCTTCATAAACATGAGTGCTCCTACCCATATTATTTCATTATATGAGGCATTTAATGGAAAGACATGGGACAACAATAGTACAAAAGTTGCTTCACTCGCCTATGCCCGATTGCAGGGTATAAATGAACTTAAAGTTTTTTATATAACCTACAAACTGTCCTTCTGAAAAACCCTCATTTTGTGCTAAAAATCTGCGTAATTAGCAACAAACTACTCTATCACAGTAATAGAGTTTACATCATAAGCAATTTCCAAAGACTCAACGCTTTAAAGCCTCCAAGATGAAATCTGAATGAGTACTCAAAGTCTGATAATTAATTTGCAAACTTTGTGCTTCCTTGGCTAGTATATTCACCTTCCTTGAACACACAAGCAAATTCACCTTCCAAGAACGCTTTAACAAATAATGTCGATCCGAAGTTTATCAACGGTTCTGATTGACGTAGAAGGCATTTCAAGCGAACTCAGATAATGAGCCGTTAGATCCAATTTATCGACTATCTAGGATTATCATGAGATTTGAAAATTGAGATATTCTTGCGTGAACCTGTTGCACCACGTCATTTATGGTCTAACCAATCACAAGTAGACACATCTGATATGATGTGTAATTTTTAAGTTGACGTGGCACCCTAAAAATAGGAACTAACCACTAAAAAAATTCAAATATCATGTTTTCTATGTTTTTTATTTTGTAGTGTAAATAAAAATATCATTAAAGATCAGTTGAGTTTGTTTAGGGTGCCACATCAAATCAAAAATTACACGACCACAAATGACGTGGTACGCCGGGTTCACGCAAGAATGTCTCTTGAAATTTTTTATAAAAGGACAAATTAAAATATCTCTACTATTTCTCTTTTCTTTTTTTATAACACTATTTCTCTTTTCTGTTAGATTATTTTTTATATATAATCTTTTTCTATTGAATTTTACTTTTAATTCCCCTTCCTCCCTTAATTTTCTCTTCTTTAAACGTTTTTTATTTCATTAATTCATTTATATGAGATTTTTAGTCCGTGAGTATCATTATACTTATTTATCATACTACTCATATCACACAATGAGACTTTCTTAAAAAAAACAACACAAATGAATAGATATTTAATTACTACTAGTATTAAACATTTTAGGAAAGAAAAGTTCACCTCGTTAAATTGTTTTCTCCCTATGCAAGTTTCTGTTCAGCCACCACCATAGAGCAGTAGAAGAAGAAAAAAAAAGATGGCAACTTCAGAGGAAAAGTTTTTCAAAATAAGAAAAACATTGATGGAAATGTTGAGGGATAGAGGGTATGACGTCACAGATGATGAGATTAACATGTCCCAACATGACTTCACGCTTAAATATTCTGATAACGTGAAAAGTGAGGACCTTTTTATCTCTAAGACTAAGAAAAATGATGCCTCTGATAAGGTATTGTTTTACCCTTAACTGTCTTGTATGTTGAAACATTGTTTTTTGCTAAAGCCTTCAACTTTTTATGAAAACAAGCTTTTTTTAACCATGTTTGTATGTATATTAGCATGTTTGGAGTATATTTTCGAGAAAATCAAGGTTTAAGGATTTAAACTTAAAAGTAAAATAAAGATATGGTTTTGATGGCTAAAATCTAGTGTTAAGGTCCATTTTGGCTAAATAAATAAAGTGTTGGTTTAGGAGTGTCTGACATAATTGTGTTTTAAATGTGTTATTGTATATTTGTATGACAATAAATTTTTAAAATATGGGCATTTTGGCCAAGGTCATTGGGAAACCCTTAACGACATCCGTTTGTGTTGACGTGACGTGATACATTAGAATATGTGCTCATGTGGCGTAGTAGTACAATTGAATAATAATTTTTTGAAAAACATAGCATGGTAGAATGTATGTGCTGATGTGGCTTGACACATGGACTATAGTGTTTTTAACGTAGCTAGGCAATAAGCCCCATTTTAAAAGTTTATTATTAGCGTACAATACCCCTTTAAAACTTAATCAATTAATTGTGTTAGATGTTGCTGCTCCAACACTTTATTGGTCAAAATGCACCTTAACCCAAAATCTATATAAGTTGTTGTGTATGGTTCTTTTGAATACTTTACATTTGAAACTATGGTTTGGCCTAAAACCTTGGTTCCCTAAACTTGGAGATTTAGTGAAACCGTAATTTTGAATGGAACTAGTTTTCAAAAGCAAAGTTGTGTGTTTGGATTAACTTTTTGGAAGTGATTATACTGTGTTTCTTACAAGCATGCTAAAGGAGTTTTGTCTCTGCCTAGTAAAAATAGTGTTTTAAGTGGTTTTGACTTTTGAGGGCCAAACAATATCTTAAATCCAAAAGTGAGTATGACTGCCAAAACCAAGTTTTCAAAACTAATTTATGGTATTGTATTTCTATGGACTTCATTATTATGATATCAGAAGAGGACTACATTGAAAGAAAGAAAAAGGATTTTAGCTGCTCAGCATAGTAATGTCAACTTGAGGATTGAAATTTGGGTATCACGTTTATGATCTATTTTAACTTTTTCTTATGGGTAAGATCTTAAATTTATGACTGGCCTGGAGGAGTTCTTGAAGATTGGGAGGGCACATAGTAAATGTCCAAAGTCATTGTTAACTGGAAGAGCACATGATTAATGTTATGCCCTTCCTTTTGCTTTCATTATCTGATGTTATAAATTTTACTTGGTTGACTTTGTAGATCTATGTTTTCTTTCATGAGCAACCTAAGGTTAAAATTCGTGAATTAGAGGAATACCTGAAACTTATGAAATCAGACAAGGTATTCAGAGCACTTTTTGTGGTTCAAGAGAAATTGAGCAGTGCACAACTCTGTGCAGCTTTAAAATCTTCAAAATATCACTTGGAGACTTTTCAGGTAACACAATTCCCTTAGCAATAATAATTGAATTGGAAATTTCTCATTAGTTTTTTTTTTAAAAAAAAATTGCTCCATTACTAATTCAGGAGTCAGAACTGCTGGTCAACATAACAAAACATGTTTTTGTTCCTGAACATAAGGTGCTTACTGACTCAGAGAAGAAAGCCTTACTAGAGAAATACTATTTTCACTCAAATGTTTGGATAACTTTTTCTTTGGATTTTGTTCCCACATCTATGGGATCTAGTCAATCTATAGTTGGTGTGGTGGAGGGCATATAACTTCTTATCTCGATTTCTCCTAAATATAAATAAAATTGGACTTTACTGAATTCTTGAAATTAAAGTTTAAATCTTGACAGAAATATTAACTTCACGTGGGATAAACTAATTAAATAAAACATTTTACTATCACGGTCTCTTCAGTTGAAATTTTTCATGAAATTCCAATCAATGTGGAATGTCATGAAAAGATTTTAAAAATACGTACTCACATCTTTCTTACTCAAAATAGGATTGTACACAGTGTTTCAATAATATAGATATACTCCAATATTCTTCATTATTGAGGATCATTGTATTTCTTGGGTGCAAGACTTTTTCTCCATCCATCTTAATTAATCTTCCTCAATAATAGTAAGAAGTGAACGGAATCATTAATTGGCAGCTCTGTGAATTAGGTAATGAAAAAAAGAAGCGAAAGGTGGATCTTATCTCTAATTTCATTTCTTCTTTCTTTTATGAATCTATCTGTCCCCTAATTTAATTTTATTTCTTTTTTCTTTTATACTACCTCCGGTCCTAAATATAGGACCTAATTGACTTTTTTTGGGAGAGATTAAAGTTACGAAATAGGCTATTAAATCATGACATATTTGATATATTTTTAGATTATAAATTAGTTTATAGGTAAAATAAACTAATCTAAGGGAAAAAATTAGGTGAATCAATTTATAATTAACTTATTTTGTTTTTTTATTGGATTTTTCAGAAAAAAAGTCAATTAGGTTTTATATTTAGGACCGGAGGGAGTAAATCCCAATAGAAGGCTCTAATTTGTTAGAAATATAAGTCTTTATGGCTGAACTTCAATTGATCAAATACAGTTTCACATTAGACTCTTGACATAAAAATGAAATCTTTAATTATCAGATATCAAATAAGTCTTCAAACCAAAATTGAGTTCCATCAAATATGACATCGGCATATTAGATTATAACCATAAAAATGAGATCTTTATCAAGTGGAACTTAACAAGAGTGAACATTAGCCTTTAATTTGACCATAGAATGAATTTTTTTTTAACGACGATCAAAGGATGCCCACTCAACAAGTGGGAGACTAATCCTCCGCTAATTTGTAGGCACCTCAAAGGTGCGACAGCTGACATGAGTCCTTGCCACTCAACCACACACCTCAGGTTCCATAAAATGAAATCTTTAAAAGAAAAAGGATGTACAGAAATTAAAAAAAAAAGGATGTATACAGGTGGTAGCATTTTTTTTTCTGTTTTCGCACCATAGAAGTTTCTAAGCGGTTATGGAAGTTTTGTTAGTCATGGTAGGTCAAAGCAAGTTGTGGATGTAATTGGTTGGTTAGTTTTTTAATTTTTGTTTTGTTTCTTTTTTATAAAAAAAAAACAGAAATAAAAAAAAAGAAATGCTACCTTGATTAGAGTCACGTAGTAGTACTGATAACTAAGGTTAAAAATATATAAAATGAGCTGAGACTTCTAAATAAAACATGATTTATTAGCTTTTTATTTATAACATATTTATTTATTTCAGCAAAAGAAAAGAAAGCTTTTTTTTCTAATAAATAATTTTCTTCCCGAATCACACATTATTCACACCAAAGTGAAGAAGAAGAAGAATAAGAAGGAGAAGAGAAAGATGAACGTGGCAGCATCGGAGATAGAACTCCACAAGCTCTTCACTATCCGTAAAACCGTGATGGAAATGCTTAGAGACAGAGATTACTTCGTCCCTGACTTCGAAATCAACCTCTCCAAAGATGACTTCAGGCTCAAGTTTTCCGATCACGTCAAAAGAGAAGATCTTTTCATCTCTAAATCCAAGAAAAATAACGATTCTGACCAGGTACGTACGTAATCTCACTCTTTAATTCATGCATACATACATTCTCTTTAATTACTTGTGATTTACACTATGTTTAAGAGAGCATTTTAGGATTAGGTTTCCGATCACGTATATAATGCATGCATGATTTCCTTTTTGTCTAACTCTAATTGATACATTATTATTATTATTGTGATTAAGAGCTGTATATATAGCAGAGCATTTTATGATTAGGTTATAGGTTTAATGCATGTGCATGCATTATGAAGCAAGCATGATGATGATTATATTCTCAGGTCTTCTTATATATATTACGTTTCTGTAATTGTAATTGATATATATATGATTATTGTGTTTAGTTGTGGTTTAGAGCATTTTGTTAATTAGGATTAGGATTAGGTGGTAGTTTTCTTTCACAAACTTCATTAATTACACATTTGTATGTTTACGTACATGTCCAATAATGTTTTGTATCTTCAAAAAAATAATTCATTCAATTATCCTCAAACAAATATATATCTGCGAGGCTTCCATCAATGTAAGGGAATTACTGATGCAAAATTTCCTGTTTTTTGAGATCGTGATTTTCATACCTGGACCCAAGAAAGAAAAAAAAACGTTTTTCTATTAAGTTGTGGTTGAATGAGTGAATGCTGATCGTGAAGTGGAGGGCCTTCTTTTCAGTTTCAATATTCATCGGCAATAATTACGTGAAATTTACCCAGTTTTTTATTTATTTATTTTATTATTTAAATTCCTTATTTTGCTAATAACAAACTTTTCTGTCTTTTGTTTCAAGTTCAATGTCTTCGCATTATATATTGGCATATTGCACAAATGGTTTCTTCTTTTATTTTTATTTTACTCTTATTTTTAACGATATATTTTATTTGTCTTTATTTATATAGTTATTTTTTCGGTTATTTAACTTATTACTTCATTTCTTATGCAACAAGCCAAAGACTATTCCACAATTCTATTTTGAAAAATTCGCACTATTGTTTGTTTCCTTAATTAACTTTAATCCATGCCAAAATTAACTTATCTTGTATCTAAGTTTTTCTATTCAATTATCTGTCTAGTTTCATTAATTATATTCTTATATTACTCAACTTAGCTAGAGTGAAGAATTTTTTGAAGATGCAAATTACTACCCCACCTGTTTCTAAATTAAGATTTGACTTGAAAGTGCATTTTGCAATTTTGGCCCTATATATAAGGGGGAAAACTTAGATCCAGTTTGCCATCTCAAGTTTATCCAGTTGCCCAATTAGACAATGACATCTGTATAAGTGGCCACGTCATCACTAATGTGAGAAATTTTTGGCGTCTCCGTTAGTTCACCGCTTGTCTCTTTCATTAATCTCACTCCACCTCTGTAATTGAATTGAAGTAATCCAAAAGAGAAGAAGAATTTTGCCATGTAATTGAAGTAATCCAAAAGAGAAGAAGAATTTTGCCACAAATTGCACTCTGTATCTGAAAAAGAAGTCATAAAGTCAACAAAATAATAAAAAATTCCTTCCATTAACAAGGTGAAAAGCAAACAAGGAAAATAAAAACAATAATAGCAGGTTTGCGGTGATACCCATCAAACCCATGCCACCGAAATCGAAAAGCATTCTAAAAAATTTAATGAATAATAGTTACCACTCACTGCACCCAAATAAGCAATGCAATAGAAGGTTTGTCATGATCCCGATGCCCCCAGAATGGAATATGTCATAAAAAAGAACTTAATGAATAAGATTTACTACTCACCAAGAAATTGAGCAATGAGCACCTCAATTTCGTATGTCCACAGCCGCCGATTTAAATGGAGAATAGGGTTTGAAATTTGATATTGGTTACAGAGGTGGAGTGAGAGGAACGAAAGAGACAAACGGTGGACTAACGGAGACGCGAAAAGTTTCTCACATTAGTGATGACGTGGCCACTTATACAGATGTCATTATCTAATTGGGCAACTGGATAAACTTGAGATAGCAAACCAGTTCCGTTTTGTTATTTATATAATGATTTATGATATACTGTTACCCTGAAATATTTAAGAGGGATCATGTTACATTACATATACTATAATCAACTAATCAAGTGATTTGATTTGTTTAGAACAAGAGGGACTACTTGATAATGTCATCTTTACTATTGTTGCATGTTGACTTTCCAAATTCATTGCTAACTGGAAAGGCATAGTATTAATGTGCATTGTTTTCTCTCGCTTTTTCTGATGTTAAATCTTTTAGTTGATTGCAGATTTATGTTTTTTTCCACGAGGAACCTAAGGTTGGAGTTAAAGCAATAAAGATATACGCCCAACGCATGGAATCAGCGCAGGTGTTCAAAGCAATTTTGGTTGTTCAAGAGAAATTGACTCCACTTGCCCAGCATTGTATTGATGAAGTAATATCTAACAAATTTCACATAGAGGTTTTTCAGGTGACATAATATACTTATTTCTCTTCACTGAACTGGAAATTTGTTAGTAGTTATTTTAAAAAGGGTATCTCTACGAATAATACAGGAGGCAGAGCTGATGATCAACGTAACAAAGCATGTTCAAGTTCCTGAACATAGGATACTTACTGAATCAGAGAAGAAAGCCTTGTTTGACAAATACAACACTGTCAAAGAAACTCAGGTCAGTGTGTTGTATACTTGTATTCCTCTAATTTATTGTCCTTATAAGTCACCAGTCACCTTATTAAATTTATTATACTATTGTACAATGTACAATTCATAGCCATTTCCTTCTTCTTGGACTTCTCATTTCTCATCCACTCATTCATTTATGTTAAACGCGGGGTGAAGTTGGAAAGCTAATAAAATTTAAGGATATGGTTAATAAAGTTTGATGTTTTTTATGGTTCTAGTAAAACATGTAGGAAATGCCTCATTAATAGGGTCAAAACAGTAACTTGATCTTAATGCCAGTATTTATGAGGCCTAATACTGATTCTGTCATTTGCCTTGCCAAATTTTCTATCAGATGTGTATATGGAAAAATATCAAGTGTCCAACAAACCTATATATGAGAAGAAATCAAGGGTGCCAAATACTTTGGTTAAGTTTAGCAAGTTAAATTTTGATTTCTTGGGTATTGTTAAAATCATATCACAAAACAGTGCCCAATGATGTCTTGAACAAGATTGTGCCAAAGAGGACAATACTTGTGTTTATAAAAATTGATATTGCAACCAATGGGTAGTTGGTTGAGCTGGTAAGTGGGTTACAACCCCTGTAAGGATGAGAACGCATGTTCGAATCTCGGGAAGTACTCTCATTAGGAGAAGGGACAACCTTACCTATATGGACAACACTCCTACTCCTCGAGTCTGGATTAGTCAGTTGCTAATAGGTGTCGGATTACAGGGTGGTGTTTAACAAAAATAAAATCGATATTGCAGAGAAAAATTTACTTATTAAATGCATCCTTCAGAGACTAATGGAGGACCATACTCTTCTATACATTAAGATAGAGTTAGGACATGGTATGGGATAGTATCTTTTTAATATCTGTTAATGGGTCAGGAAAAATCTTCTATGAATTACATAGTTGAATCTATAGGTGCATTTTTCTGGTTATAACCATCTATGGCTTAGCTTGAAGTTGTTCTGAATATCTTGAATGAAGATTGCCTCTCAACATATTTGGATTCTTTTTCAACCTCAAATCTTAATTAGACACTGATATTGTACATTTTCCACTTTCAGCTTCCTAGAATTCAAGTCACTGATCCTGTGGCCAGATATTTTGGAATGAAGCGTGGTCAAATTGTCAGGATCGCACGAGTAAGTGAAACTGCTGGTAAATATGTAAACTACCGATATGTCATTTAACTGTTGAAGTGACTTGATTTCACTAGAGACATGTCTTTGTTGGAGAGCATTCCAAAGATCAATGGCTTTTATGTTCATGTCTTGACACATCTTCAGGCATGCTTCTGACATATTCTACATGATTCACATGTTGGGGTCAGACTCAAAGGCTAGGTTTCAACCATTCAAAACTCAGTCATTTAAGCTTCCACATTCAATTAGTCTTTTACTTCTAAAAATGGCATTTTCGTGTTTTTCAGAATAAAAGTGCTTAGCTAATAACTTGTTAGTTAAGATGGTAAGAGTGATATCACGTAAGTTGAAATTTGGGGGAACACACTAGTAAAAAAAAAGAATTAGAGAATAAAAAGTAATAAAAATAGAATATACCTGAAAAAGAAATAATAAAACAAAATATACTCCCTGAGTACTTGGTTGAGCTGTTAAGTCCACTTAAGTGGACAACATTCTTACCCCTTCAGTCATTTTATTCTAGAAACTAAAATACATCATTTTATGTCAGAAACTAAAACTTAATCAATGCATCAAATGTTGTTCATGCCGAAAGCTTCTACAAGTTTAGTGAGTGGATCAGCTAATATTTTATGAGTACAAAGGTGCTAAACAGTGACTTATTTCTAAAGTAACTATATCTAATAAATTGTGCTTTTAAACAACAAAAATTGCATTAATCATCTTAAAGATTTATTTGAATAGTAAGAAATACTGCCGTTAGTCAAGCTGTCAAATAAATTATTCCCATTCCACAAGGGATGGAAAGGTCATTGAAGATACAATAATGGTGGTTTTGCCATCAGCACTGACAGGATCATAAGGAGAAGAGTGTGAAAACTCCATAGGCAATGATTTCCAATGCAAGCTTGGCTCCCACTCTGCTTCTTTCAGCACTTTCATTATTTCTTTTGCCACTATTTTGCTCCCCTCACTTGTCAGATGAATTCCATCCCTGCCAAATTAGTTAGGAATTCAAACTTAGGATCTATAGTCTACAATTACGGCAGTTAGTCTTACATGTTTTAAATATGCTTAGGCTAAACTTAAATGATTTTTGTTTTCAACTGCATGCTTTTTTACAAGTTTTTAACAAGATCAAAACACATTAAGAATTTAAGGACCTCGAATGGGTTTAATCCAAAGAGATTCTGAATTGATTTACTTGTCAGTTTACGCTACAATATTATTGTAAACCTTGTTAAGCAAACACATTGGCTTCAATCCATAAAGATTTGTAAACTGATTTATCTATGTCAAGCAAACATCTAACTTATAATTGAGGTCCTTATATATTTTACATGTTTGGCTTGTTGGTCCTTGTATGTGAGCTACATTAGTGACGTTAGTTCACTTGAAGGTGTTAACAATACATAAACAAGGTTAACGCTGTTAAACCGCCTACATACATTCAGATTCTTATGAAAACTATGTTTTGGATTACATAAAATATAAGAACAAAATACTATGAAAAAAGATTTATTAGGACGAAAAACTAAAACTTACAAGTCATGAATGATTAGTGTAACCCTCTGAATATTTGTGGAGATTTATTGAATATACTTTGATTAAATATGAAACAAATAGATCCATAAGAAGAGTAATATGTACTTACGTGAAGCAAACATCTAACCAATCATGTCTTTGTTGGAGAGCATTCCAAAGATCAATGGCTTTTATGTTCGTCTCTTGACACAGCTTCAAGCATGCTTCGGAATATATTCTACATGATTCATTAGTTCGGCCATTACTCAGCAAACCACCTAGTGATTTCTCAATCTGAGCCTCATTTATAGGAGGAGATGTCATAAATATAAGGCGAGTCTTCTCTGAAAGGCTCTGTTTCACCAATTCAAAACTCAGCTTCAATATTGAAAAGCAGTCATTTACATTTACAAGCTAGTATTTGAATTATGAGCTTAAAATGCATTTTTGTGTTTTACAAAATGAAATTTCTCAACTAATAAGCTTTTACTAACAGGAGAACACAAGTTCAAATTTCGGGAACACACTCGTTAAGAGATCAAAGACTCTTTACGATTTAAATTTAAAGTATTGAAATGATTTACCCTTGAGTTAATAAAAACAAAAATGAATTTCTCAAACATATTTTTCTAGTATAGTATAAAATCAATAATTTGTGGCTTACTTTTAAACCCTAATATGAGGAAGGCCGGACTTTGATTTTAAGGGTTCAAAAGGGAAGTGGGCCTTAATGGGTTAGCCTATGTGGCCGCTGGCTTAGACGGCAAGGGCCCGTTTAGGCCTACATATATTTTATTTCCTTTTTTGGCCCTTTAATAATTAAATTGTTATATAATAATTATAAAAATAGAAAAAATAAGAAAAAAAACAAATATTTTTACAACATAAGAAGAAAAGCATATTCGCATTTCACAGTGAATAATGATATATCAAATATCGTTACTGTTGATGATATAGTAATGATGGAGGATAACATAACAATGATATTAATTTTAAATTTAGTGTAATTTGTTCCTTTTTACCTTTTCTCATTTATTATATGCAGTATTTTTATATCGTAGTAAGTAAATTTTATGTAATAGTTTATTAATTGTAGTGTATGAACCCTGTAAAAGTAATGTATTTAATTGTAGTTTGTGATTAGTGAGCTATGAAACTTATTTTTTAAATATTTATGACGTGGCCTTTGTCTATTGTCTTTGTATGTATCTTAAATATTAAATAATTGAGTTACTAATACTTGGTATTGAAACATAATTTGGATCAAACTTATGTTGTTCTATATTTTATTCTTTGTTTGCAACAAATATTTAGAACTGAGAAAAACATATTTGGAAAAAAGGGAAGCCCACAGGCCGATCCAAAGCCTGATCTCTCAAGGGTTGGGCTTCACAAGAAATCCAATTTTTGGTTGGCGATTAGGCTGAGCTACCCCGAATTCCCAACTCTAAGATTCTATCACCCGTTATTACTCCATGAGTATCCAAATGCACGCTTAAATAGTATCCCTCCCGGCTCCCGTCATAAAGACAATTGTTTATGTTTATCTCATACAAGATAGAATCATTTATCCATCAATAATCCAAGCGGATGATTTAGATAAGAAATAAAGATTAGTAGTACCTGGAGATAGAGAGCAATGGTCTTCATATTTTGAATGTATTCAGGGAGAGGGACATGAGGACCAAGTCCAGATGGGTGTGGAAGCACTGCATCATTCCCCCCAAAGTACACTATTATCAAATCCGGTTGAACCCCTCCTTCCTAAAGAATTTGTGAACAATATTCATATTTTATAACTTATTTGATTTACAACTCAGAAATGTTTTTAGGGAACATTTTATCTAAATCCCACACATGATTATTTTTTCGATGAAAACATATGATTTTTCAATGAGACTCATGAGTAAGAGACCATGAATGAAGACTTGTTTTTTTTTTGTTGCCAAATTCCTTCCCCATTTGATTTCATTTTCAGCCTAATAAAGATTGAAGTAAATTTTAAAATAGCTGTGTCCAAAAAATTTGCTCCGATTATAAATTACGCCTCATATGTGGGATTTAAATAGAATTCTTCTACAAGTTTTTTTTAACTTATTCTTAAAAAATAGAGGTTAAATATTTTTGTAATAAAAAAAAAGAGGTTAAATATTTTACCTTTGGGAAAACTTGAGAAAGAACCTCCAAAGCACGCCTTGAATTCCAACCAGAATATCCACGTAATACTATGTCTGCCTACACATGTTACCCCCCAACTTAGGAGAAAAAAGTTCACAAACAATATATAAACAAAAACGAACTGAAGATAAATACATATCTATTCGATTATTTATTTATTTGTAGGCCTAGGGTTTTTGGTTAGTGAAGAAAGCAAAAGAATGGAGAAACATTGATGAGAACCGCCCATTTCCAGATATTATATTTTGCTTCCCTCTGCTTTATCATCAACAAAGCAAAATATGTTCCGGCCAAAAAAAAACAAAGCAAAATATGGACTAATAGTGGTTGGCTTGGTTATACGAAATATAATATTGACGGCTGCAAAATTATTGAATAAAAATAATTTTTAGTGAAAATATATAATTTATTATCTTTAGGAAAAAACTTAGGTCCATTTAATCAAGTTCCTCAATTAAAATGTAACATATGAACAACTAAACACATCGGTTTTCTCTTTACCGTTAGTTCCTATTCCAATATAAGTTTTTTCGTTATATTTATTTGGACCTAAACATGTCACTAATAGTAAACTAATGTCTTTTCATTGAAGAAAGACAAATTTTGATTGTGATGGGCTGATGTGTGATGGCACACATATATAAAGTGTATGGTTTTAAGTAAAAGAAGGACTATGTAATTGTCATGAAGATGTAAAAATGTACATGTAAAATTTTTTGGAGCAAAATTGGCGAGACAGACTTATATATTTATTTGCCCCTGTGTAATGATGATGCGACATAGGATAATGAGTGAAAAAGTCAAAAAATTAAATGTGATCACCATTTTTGCCCCATTTTTAAAATTCGATATCCAGTTTTGTTCCAAAAAATTTTACATGGTCATTTTTGCACTTTCATTGCAATTACGTGACCATTTTCGCACTTTAACCGTTAAAGTAACATACCACTCCTTCTCTATTTGCTGACATTTTTAAACTCCACGAAATTTAATTATTTATAAATTAATATATCTAAACTTTTTTCTCTAAATTATATTTAATTCGTAAAATAATATATAATATAATATTATTAAAGTAATTGTTTGCCTACATCATTCTCTCCAAAGAAAAAAACCAACAAATTTTTATATTTTAGTAAGCGAGAAAGTGTTTAATATGGAAAAGAAATCTCGCTTAGCTCTATCCTTTTTTTTTTGTGGATTGCTAACATATATCTTTTCAATAAAGTAACTCGTATTTGTTTATGAACATCTTTAAACTATATAAATTTCAATATGAGTCATCATCTTTATTTTTGTTTTTATCTGAAAGACATCATCTCTACTACACCTATCCGGATTGGTTGCTTAACCTAATCTTCCGTCTCTAACGTTTTCGTTCTCATTTTTCCTATGTAAAGCAAAGCAACCACCCTCTTCCCCCCCCCCCCCCCCCCCCCAATTTTCGTTCATAAACAAGAAAACTGTAGTAAAATTGAATTATCATCTGTTACTCAATTTATAACATTATAACAAAAAATTAAAATAAACCTTTTCATATATGAAGACATTTTTATACCACTAATAAATAATAGTGAAGATGGTTGAATTATGATAAAAATAAAACGCTCAATGCAAGGAAATGTTGAAAAACATTTAAATAATCCTTCCCTGGCCTTCTTTATTATGAAACTGAAAATATTTTCCTATGTGTTGTTTGGAGCTAACAGCTATAACATAACTCTTATTTTATCTCCCCTTTATATTTTTTTAGTTATGATAAAACAAAATTTAATTCAGTTCTAAGATTGACACCACAATATGCTTCCTTTTTTCCTTTTTTCTTTTTAGTATAAAGGGAGGTGATGAGAGTAAAATTCACACACACACACACACACACACAACACATATCAATCACGAGATGCATCAATAATTTGAGGTTTTTATGGAATCGTAAGCCATGTGAATGGTAAGCAAACAAAAACTAAAAAAAATAATGTTTAATATCTGACCATGTCCATATCTCAAGAACTAGTTTCAAACTTGGGATTCTGATCAGAAAGAAAGATCCAAACTAAATTCACAGTGCTCAAAATATACTCTCTCGTTTTTCTTCTTAGCTTTGGACAACATGTCCAAAATCAAATCATCAAAATATGATATAATCCAGGAAGGAGATGAATGACTTAGGACTTTGTTTGGAAGGAATTAAATGATAATTAATGAAAGATCCTAATAAATGAAAATCCAGAATCAAAAGAAGAGATAAAATGATGGAAAAGTAATTGGATTAAAACAAAAACCAAAATAAGAGAATTTACAGAAAAATAACATACATATATATAGATTTAATGTCAAAGAGAAGAGAGATTAAAGAAGAAGAGAGAAAGTACCCTGCGAGAATACAATTGAGTGAGAATGGAACCCCAACCTTCATGACTGAAACTGAGTTCAACAATGGAGGATCCAAACAGCACAATCTGAGGCCTCACTGGTCCAACCATCTCTCTCTCTCTCTGTAAATCTCAAAGGAAAGAATATGAAATGAAAGAGAAGTTTGTTTGGATGGTTATTCAGATTTGTAATGGTGCAGCTTTGGTCCCCTCAACATATATGAGATAATGAGATTAATATAAATTCTGCAATAACTTTTTACTTTTCAATATGCAATATGTGAATGCATACAAATATTGATAAAAATAGTACTTACAAGTAAAACGTATAAGAATTAGAATTTATATACTAAAATAGTGGTTAATAATTACTTACCTTTGGGAAATTAAAACTCGAGAAAAACCTCCAAAGCCTTGAATGCTAACCAGAATATCAAATTAAGGAATATGAAATGAAAGAGTTATTTGTTTGGATGGTTGATGGTGCAGTGGCTTTATTTGGTCCCCTCAACGTCCATATGGTCACGTCGCTATTTATATCATTATATGTAGCGATAGAGATAGATTAGAGGGGAAAGTAATTAAATCATTCGATTCATTATAAGTTGATGCCACCTCAACCTCCCCCTTTTCTTACTCAGCGTGTTTTTCCTTGTTCCATTTTTCAATTGAGAACTCGTTAGATATGATTAATTATCACAGTTGTATTCTAAAATTTTTTCAACATGAAATTACGAGTTAAGCTAGAATGATGCATGAATCCGTCGATAAGTATTTGGTAGTCATATCTATTATCTATATTCTATACTTCATTTGATCCGAAATGTATAATTTATTTACTGATTCAATTGTATCAATGATGTTAGTTAAGTTGATTAATATAACATACTTTTCTAAAGCACTTCATTATTTTCATTAATTCTCTTTTTTAATTATTTTTTAGGAAAAACTTATCCATTCTCCTTCTCTCACTTGATTGTTTAATTTCTTAACAAAAATCGATAGGAGTAATTCAGGTAAAATATTGTTTTAAGTAATATTAAACTTCACAAAATAAATTTCAAGTAACTCTCAGTATCTGAATTCAGGGTGCTGGGCTGGTGATAAAGAGAAAATACTTAAATGAAAAAATTTGTTTAAAGATTACCTTTAGATGCAATGTAGATGATTCTAAACCCATAAGGTTTTATTTTTTAGTTCAGGGGTAAATTAGTATAATCCTCTTTTGAAAACATTATTATCGATAGTTTAGGTGGGGTTGAGTCTAAATTTGGGCCGCTCTGGAATTTTGGATAATTTATTATTGTACTTGTTAATTATCTTTCAAAAAATCTTGCGTTGACATTATTAGCATATATGCTCAAATTCTCCTCATTAGTGATTAATTGAACCATTCTCTTATTCTCTTTTCGTTCCTATTTAGAAGAGATCAAAAAGTAAGAAGTGGTTGTATGGATTTGAACGAATTCTCTTAATTACATTATTAGAATACATTATTAGAACTAATCCTTCTCTGTTCTGAATTCCCATGTAGGGGTAGACAGCTGGCCTGTGAATTTGCTCCATTCGCAAGGGTTGGGGATCGAACCCCCAACCACTTGTTTAAGGGACGAGAGTACTTACCACTTACGCCAACCCGCCAGGTTTGAGAAATCAAAGAATACATTATTAGAATATATATATATATATATATATATATATATATATTCTCTCTCAGGAGATAATATTGATTATAAAAGAGTATAATTTACTAAATCAAACAGCTGAGTAGTAAATATTGATAACTATATACAATATTAATTTCAGTAAAGAAAAGCCACTAAAAAGAATCCTACCAAAAAAAGGATATTCCTTCCTTTCTAATATCGAAGTGCCCCTCCCAGTAGGCCAGTATATATTTTTCGTCTGACTATGAATATTAATAATCAAAAGTTATGAGTAATTTTTTTAAAATGGAAAATTAGCTAAAGATATTATAGTTCGTATTTCTAATAATCCTCTTCGACAATATGTACAGAGGAATAAACTAAAGGAGTGGTCTTTTTATTGTGTCTTAATTTGTAATAAATTAAAAGCTGAAGATGATATTTTTCCTGTAAAATGAAAAAGGTAGATGAGAAAGTCTTGAGAAGTATGTTCAGTGCACAAAGATACAACTGATGAATAGGGGGTGGATAAATATTTTTTTTGTAATATAGTAATAAGCATACACTAACAAGCTAAGCTTACAATGGGTATAGAACCCTCAATCTACCACGTACTTATTAGAGAAATGTCATACCATTAATCCATAAGGCTACAAAACATTCGATAAAGGTTGATAGATTTGAACAAATGTACAGACCATCAATACGCTACAATTGAAACAAAGTTAAGAGAACAATTCAGAGATTACATTAGGAGTCTTACTTAAATTCAATTCGTGAATTAAAGTGGGGTCTTGCTAAGATAATACTCCCTCTGGTCCTAAATATAGGACTTAATTGACTTTTTTTCAAAAATCCTAAAAAAAAGTAAAATAAGTTAATTATAAATTGATTTACCTAATTTTTTCTCTTACACTAGTTTATTTTACCTATAAGCTAATGGATAATCTAAAAAGATATCAAATATGTCATGATTTAATAACCTATTTTGCAACCTTAATCTCTCCAAAAAAAGTCAATTAGGTCTTATATTTAGGACTAGAGGTAGTATCTCATTAGAAATCAACATATGTGTTTCCTAATTTACCAGCTTCTCTTCAAAACACCTACAAAGGTCCAAGCCTTAATCTACACACAATGCTTGATATTCTCAACCCTTCTCTCCATTCACTAATTGTAAAAGTGCTTTTCACGTTTGTTAGGAAGGCTTTTCAAAATTTTATGTCAATGAAGCAAACTACGTAGAAATGCTTATAGATAACGGTCATCTTGAGGCCAATGAAATGCATGAAGATATCCATGCTTGATTATACTTAATGTTGTAAGATGAAGTTTGTTCTTTTAATTTTTACGTGTAGAAATGAATGTTTCTTCAAAATGAGAAGAATGTAGACAGATATATGATGCGGATCACTTTTTTTTATCAGAATGATGCGGATAACTTTGCTCTTTCCTTTAAGGTTTTTTTTTTTTGAGTTTATATGTTTTTTATAGTGCCTTTGTTGCAACTTGTGAGAGCTAGGTTGCTCAAAAAAAAAAACCCACAAAAGAATTCTGTTATCCTTAATGTTGGTTGATTAGTTTAATTAGTTATCCGTTTGAGTGTATTTTATGTAAAGCAGAAACTGAAAGCTGCCCTATACCTTCATCCAAAATTTACTATTTTTAATGCATTCATTCTCTCTTTTATGAAACTTATTACTTATTATATAACTTGACTGTTGATAAATTATGCAAATTGTTGAAAGACGCTTAACAATGTTCACCTTGGTCGTAGGCTTTAAAAAAGAGATTGAAAAAACGATGTGTTGGCATAAATAAAAAAGGCTAAAGTAAACTTTTATCCCTTATATTTAAATCAAATTTTAATTTAGTTCTTTATGTTTGAAACTTGATGCAAAACATATACTTAAGCCATTAAAAAACTAAAAACAAAACGGTATGTACTTGTGTTAGAAGAAAAAACTGAATGCCAAAATAATGGTGTACTTTGTACAGGAGAAAATGCTTTGCTGGTTGAAAATTTAGAGCTATCACATTTATATATTATCAGCAAGTTGAGATTTGCTTAGAACAGGATTGCTTAGACGGTATAACCATACAGCCAAATAATTTCCTCACACCATAAATAGGGAATGCAGAGTAAAGTAAATTCCAGGATAAAAGGAGAGAATATTATTCATATAGACATGGAACAATTCAATGAGACGACAAGATATGCACAAATAGCAGCTATAAGCAAAATGAAAGGTAGTTTCTCTCCATGGTACCCAAAAAAACATGAAGGACTCATGGATGAACTCTTGAAAAGAAAATTTACAGACTGCTAATGCCTCATATTTTAATAAGCAAGGATTGAGCTCATAATAATGATAATCAGCCGATAGGATTGCTTACAGGCTAATCTCCTTTGGTAGGTGGGCGCACACATGAACAAAAACGGGACTTTTTCTTTTTCTGGTTGCTTCTTGCCCCTCCATATCCATAGAGATAGTCTCGTAAAAGGACTCTTGGACTTCGATCCGCTGCCATTTTCGCTTTTCCTTTGCTTTCTCTTTGTTCATCAAGTTTCAGCAAAAGAAATTGTAGCCTCTGCACCTCCAATTGTAAACGTCCAATTTTTTCTGATCCTCTCTTTGCCTGTCCTGAAACTCTCCTTCTGCTTATGCTGCCACTCTCATCTGACTCTGGTTCAGGGTTTTCAACAAATGACAGCTTACCCTCTTCAACATTCTTCATCAACTTTCGGTTAGCATCAAACAACTTGGTGATGGACTCCTCAGTAACATCAAGCTGCCCTTTCACATTATCATACTCACTTCCTTTCCCCTTTGTACTCTTCTCAGTGGTCTCAACCTTCCTGATCAAATCTTGCACAGTAATTTTAAGGTTTGCTAGCTTCTGTGCATCAGAATTGAGTCTTTCTATAATCTTTGGTTTGTTGTCTTCTTCACGAGGCTGTGATAATCTTTTTGAGATCTTGTCCACACTCAACTCCTTCTCAACCAATTGCTCTATGGTGGGGTACTTATTTTTGGGTTCCTTGGTTACTCCTTTCTGATGGTAGTTCACTGGTCCAGTGCTTGCTTTTTGTTGTGCCCTGTCCTTGTCAGAACTTTCCCATAACTCAAGCATCTGATCATCAACCTCAGGTGTTCCTCTCCTACTTCTACTATACGATGAGCTTTCTGACATTTGATCAAGTATTATGTCTTTTGTCAATTCTTCCTGAATCTCCCTCAATTGATCCCTCCGTTTGAAATTTTCATTCATATGTTTAACAGCCATTTCAATAGCACTGATCTTTTTCTGCATTTCTTGGATGTCTGGAAGCATATCAGGTGCCACGGAAAACTGGTTTTCACTGGTTTGTGGACCTTCTTCATTCACCTGCAAAACAGTGAAAAATAAGAGATGGTAAGATATCCAGAAGAATATGCAATATAATGGATAGAACAATATAATTGAAGAAAAAGGAATAAACAACCAATTATAAATAACAACAAAATCTAACAATACCCAAATTCTTTTGTGATACCCAGACAAAAGAAGCCTACACTATTTACATGTCCTCAAATATTGAAATAAGCAGTCTATTGCCAGACTGAAAATTCAAAGCCACCAGTACGAAGAAAGAAAATGTAGACATGTGCAGGTTAGCTTTCAGCCTTCAAGGCTGAACAAATCGTGAAGAAAAAAAAAACATAAGACAAAGATTGACGTTTTCACTCTGCCACCTAGGATTTGCAATAGCTGACTGTAGTCAAAGTCATAATAAAAAACTATAGTATTAAATTATATATATTGGGATTGGGGTGATCTACCATGTTTCAAGCATACAGGTGCAAAATCCAAACTACAACATTTAAACCTCCAAAAAAGACTACCCTTCCCTCACTCTGATAAACATGCACAGACATTGAAGAAAATGAAAATGATGAACAATGAATTCTCAAGCAATATGATGGGTTAAGAAACAAAATATGTTAGTACCTTCGATTTCTCACGGCTGTGTTGCTCTGTATGCATGAGAGTCTGCATCTCCAAAGATGTGATGCAATCCTTCAAAGCACTGACAGCTGGGACATAAGCAGCCAACTGATCACGTAATTTTCCACTTTGATTTTCCAACTCGCCAACTCTGTCTTTCAGCATTTCACCTTCAACACTTCTATTGTAATGTTCACGTTCAAGATTATCACAAGTATTGACCACTTCATGAAACTTTCCTTCAATTAATGTTTCACTAGCAGTAGATCTCTGCACTTCCTCATAGAGTGTGGCAGCTTGGGTTTCCCAAAGCTCAATCTCATTTGCTCCCTCCTTTAGTTGATAATTTAACTTCTCTTCCCTCATCCTGGTTCCTTCAAGTTCTTCAGAAAGGTGCCCTATTTCAGACTCCAACTTCTGATTCACTTCATGCAGACATCTGAGCTCTTCATTCTGATTCTCACAAGTATTTGTCACCTCACAAAACTTCCCTTCAATTAATGTTTCCCTGGTAGTAGATCTCTGCACTTCCTCATAGAGAGTGGCGGCTTGGGTTTCCCAGAGCTCAATCTCACTTGTTCCCTCCTTTAGTCGATAATTTAACTTCTCCTCTCTCAGCCTAGTTGCTTCAAGTTCTTCACAAAGTTGCCCCATTTCAGATTTCAACTTCTGATTCACTTCATGCAGACATTTGAGCTCTTCATTCAGACTCTCACAAGTATTGGCTATCTCATTAAACTTTCCTTTAATTAGTGTTTCATTGGCAGTAGATCTCTGCACTTCCTCATAGAGTGTGGCAGCTTGAGTTTCCCAGAGGACAGTCTCATTCTTTCCCTTCTTTAGTTGATCATTTAACTTCTCTTCTCTCAGTCTAGTTTCTTCCAGTTCTTCGCAGACTTGCCCCATTTTAGACTCCAACTTCTGATTCACTCCATGCAGACATATGAGCTCTTCTTTCAAACTCTCACAAGTATTGGCTAGCTCACGAAACTTTCCCTCGATTAATATTTCCTTAGCAGCAGATATCTGCAGCTCCTCATAGAGTGTGGCAGCTTGAGTTTCCCAGAGGACAGTCTCATTCTTTCCGTTCTTTAGTTGATCATTTAACTTCTCTTCTGTCAGTCTAGTTTCTTCAAGTTCTTCGCAGACTTGCCCCATTTTAGACTCCAACTTCTGATTTAATTCACGCAGACATCTGAGCTCTTCATTCTGACAGTCCTTGTCCGAGGATAAAGTCAAAATTTGATGAGCTTGATCATCAAGTATCACCTTGGCTTCATCATACTTGACTCTTAAATCTTCCAGCAATTTTTGCAGCTCTGTTTTCTCCGTGTGCAAAGCACTACACATTTCTGCTGCAGCCAAAAGCTCATTTTCCTTTTGAGACAGCAACTCCTTTCCTTTCTGAATCAGACAACCCAACTCATCATTGACAGATTGAACTGATTTCAGTTCAATGCTTGATCTGTCAAATGATTCCTTAAGGTGTGCATTTTCCATTTCTACATCTTCTAATTTTTCTGTCATATCTTTCAACCTATTCTTGAGGACATCATTTACTGAACAGAGTTCATCAAGATCTTCACTTAGCTCTCTAAGTGCCAAGACCTTCTCAAAGACAATGTTCTGGTAGACCAGAGAAATAGTAGATTGAGCTATCGTCTCCTGAATCATAGCACATATTTTCACTTCCAAGTTGTTTTTCTCTTCACCCAAATCTAGGAATTTTCTCATCAAGGAATTTTTCTCTTTCAATGTACTGCAATTTTCATCCTGCAAGTTTCTGTGAGCCAGTTCCAGGTTCGACAACTGCTTCAGTAGGTCCCCTGTTTTAGATGCCATTTCTTCAATTCTCTGTTCTCCCTTGCTTATAGTCAGCTTCAATTCTTGATTCTTCTCTTGTATGTTTTGGACCTCTGCCTGCAAAGCCAAGAACTGCTCGGATTGGATCCTCAACTTCTCATCAAGGGAATCTCTTTCCATCACAAGCTTTTCTGCATTCAGCTTCAACTGTCCAAGGAATGAGATGAGAACTGAATTCTCAATGGCCAGGTGCTTGCTTTCATTGAAAATTGTGTCAAGACATTCCTGTCTCTCCTGGATTTTACCATGCATATGGTCCAGAAGAATGTGATCTTGTTCAGCCATATCATCAAAGGAAAGGTTGCTGTTAAAGTCAAGTGTCCTTAACCCATGAAACAGCCCAGTCCTCAGTGTTGTGATTCTGTCAAACAAAGAATTCATCTGAACCGTCTTTTTATCATTTTCATTCTCCAAATTTGAAACCAATTGCTCGGAGATTTTGTACTTCTCCAATAGTCTCTGATACTCAACTAGAAGGGAGAAGTTATTTTCCTCCAGATCCCGGATGCATTTTTGCAAGAGGAAAATTTCAATTTCCGCATGTGCAGCTTTCTCCAGTTCTTCTTCATATTGCTTTTTCCAACAATTAGCATCTTCTTGTGCAACATGAAGTTGTGATTTCTTCTCAGCCAAGTGACTCTCATTCAACTGCATAACTCTGGAGTGTTCTTCCCTCTCTGCATAAAAGGAAACCAGAAGCTCCTCCACCTTCTGAAGTGCAGATTCCTTCTCACCTTTCAGTTCCAAATGCTTCAGCTCCAGCTCACTGTGTTGATTCTCAATACTTTTCAACATTTGATGAGCAATGTTCAACTGTTGCGCTAAGCTTTCCTTTTCAGAGATCACGTTGGACTTCTCAAGGTCAAGTGATTGGTATGAGTCTTCCATGCTTTTCGACTTCACCTTTAATTCTTCAAGTTCAGCATTAGTATCAAATAACGAATTTTCCAGAAGGTTACTCTTTTGGGAAACAACCTCCAGCTTCTCAGTCACAGTTTGTAACTGAGAACACAAGGTGGCATTCTCAGCAGTGAGAGTGGATTTCTCCTCAAGAAGAGATTGACATGTTTCTTCTAACAACTTTACCTTTCCTCTGACACTTTCCAATTCAACATTCAAGTCCGAGAGTGAATTCTCCAAAACAGTATTTTTCTCCACAAGTTTCTCCATTATAAGCAATTTTTCCAGAAGGACTGCTTTTTCACCTCTGTCAGCCTCACATGTCTCTTTCAACATTGAATTCTCATCCTGCAATTCCTTCACAGACAACCCAAAGCACAGTGGATCTAAGCCAGTTGAACTAACTTCCTCTATCATGGCATCATGCCTTTTATTCACATCACTGAGCTCCTCTTTAAGGCAGTAAATTTCTTGCTGGAGAGCATTTCTCTCATCTACACGCAGTGCAACCTCTTGGTCAAGTTTTTTTATTGTCTCCCTCAGTGTCAATATTTCGTCCTGCAAATTTTTGGTAGACAAAGATGAAGAAATTTTGAACTCATCTAGAACTTTGGTTTCCTGCTTCACTTTTTGTACTTCATCCAGTAAAGCCTGCTTATGAAATTCCATAGTCTCCAGAAGTTCAGCCTTTTGATGAAGCTCAGCAGCAATGGATCTCAGTTCTTCTTGAGATTGAGAGTGCAGATTCTGAAGAGTTTGGAAAGCTGTTTCAGCCTCTACAAACCGTAACCTCTCCTCTTGTATGCAATTCCAAAGCCTGCCCAATTCCTGTTGCTTCTCACCAAGTTCTTCATTCTGACTGCCCAACTTCTGCACCAACAACTGCAGTTCAGACTGCATATTTTCATTTGATGTTTCCAAGAGAAGACACTTCTGCTCAGAGCTCAACAACTTTTCAGCGCTTTCATCTATCTTGGAATTCAGCCTATGCACCTCCTCTTCAGCACACGAAAGTTTATGCTCCAAACTGGCAATTATTTCCAAGCATTGCTGATAACGAAGAGCGGCATCTTCCTTCTCCTCAGTTAGTTTAACAATTTCTAACTTCAAGGCCTCTATTTCATTTGCAGCTTTGTTAGCTTGCTCATTAATCTTTCTAGCATTCTCTTCAGCTTGTACTAATCTGTCCTCCAATTTAGATACTGTCTCCATGCACTGTTTGTATTGATCAAGGGCGGCTTCCTTCTCAGCTTCTACTGCAGTAAGGTCTTTCTTGAGGGATTCAGCTTCACTTTCAGCTCTAATGACTCTTTCATCAAGTTCTCCTGCAATCTTTTCAGTAGATGAAATATTTTTCTCCAGGTTGGATACTTTCTCCAAGCATTGCTCGTACTGAAGAAGACTAACTTCCCTTTCAACCTGTAATCTATCAAGGGTTTCTTTCAAAGTTTGAACTTCAGCTTCAGCCTTGCTTGCTCGTTCATTGACTTCCTGGGAGCTCTCTTGTGCATGAGACACTTCTGATTCAAGATTAGATAATCTCTCCAAACTCTGCTGGTATTGAAGCAAACCAGCTTCCTTTTCATCTTCTAATTTAGCTAGAGCTCTTTTTAAGGCCAAAATTTCTGCCTCAGCCCTCGTCACCCGTTCAGACTCAGACAAAACTTGATCTCTAGCATCATGGGTCACATCATTTTTGTTATTATCATTATCCACATCATGAAAATTGAGCTCTTTCCTAGCGCGTCCAGCTCCTCCGGAGAAGAGATCATTGAGCTGTTTCAGACCCTTCCTGTTTCCGGCAGAATCAGGTTCTTCAGTAAAAGCTCCATTTCTTTTAACAGCATGGATATTAGGTGAAGAGCTTCTAGAAGGACGCTTTTTCACTTCATCATGGTCCATAAACGCAAGAGCAGAGTGGGACGGATCAGGAGTTCGGGGCTCAACCTCCATAAAAGGATTAGTTGGTAAATCATCTGCCATTAGCATAGGAACTTGGTTGGGGAATGCTTCAGCCATGGTTCGATGAGCTTGGCGGATGACTCCAGTTGCATGATCATATCTTTCGGCCAATGCACGGTATGCTCTATAAAACTCTTCAACCAATTTCATAAGCTCTGGGCGCTTTTTATAATACATTTCTGCTCTCCTGGCAAAGGAATCTGCATCTTCTTCAATAACTTTAATCATCTGCTTCACCTTGGAATCCATATCTGTTCAAGAGAGGCAGTCATTATAATTGATTATTTAAGTTCATTAGGCAATCAGGCATTTTATTGGAGAAAAAATAGACACATTTTGCCTAGAGTGAAATGATGTTTACATTCATTAAGTTCACAACATGCTCAACCTGGAAGATAATCACTAAATGCTAGAAAATGAGTTCAATCAGGTTTGAAAAAAGCATAGGCTAGTTTAATGCTATCTTAAACATTTATACTGCACCGAAAAACAAAAGTTTGTTCAGAATTACTTAAGACAAGACTAACTTTTTAGAAAATCAAAACAAAACCCATCCCACAATATTTCCTTCAAAACATACTGTTATAGAACTGGAAAAAAATTCATTAGAATAGGATCAAAAAGTTCAAATTCATTAATATATTTAGTGATGAAATTTTCATTCATACTCTCATAAAGTGCATCATGTCAGGTTAGTGTACTAGTTTGAATCAACAACATATATACCATTGTAACAGAGATCACCATTCACCAAAAAGATTTCATTCATACAACACTTGTGCATAATCATCCCCCTAGAGACTTTAAAGTTCAAATGAAAAGTAGACATAAAAAATCCATCAATTAGAGTCACTATCCTTAAAATTAAAAACACAAATGGTTCACATCAATGTCTGAAGCTAGCTACAGAAACTTAATTATAAATAGAAGCAGTACCTGTGAGATTCTCTTGAAGCCATTTAGAGTTCTTGGGACTTATATGGCTGTCCCACCACCAAGAATACTTTCTTTTAGCATCAGCCTGAGCTTTGGCTGCCATGACTCTAGCTAACAACACCACCTCTTCCTTCTACAAACGTTATTATGAGAACTCAATCCACAAAAATTGGATCAAATCCACACCAACAATAGAAAGCCAAGTTTCTACTGCTTCTTTACTGAAACAGACAATATACAAACAATGCATAAACTCAGTGCCGGATCAATGAAAAAGAACCCAAAAAAAAAAATAAAAAAAAATCCTGAACTTCAAAAATTATATGAAAATAGCATAAATCAGCAGTCAAATCACCTTATCAGTAGAATCCAAGTTCCAGAAATTAATGAGTACAATATCTTCTCTCCAGATCAATACAAATTACAAACTACCTGATCAAACACAGAATTCAGACAATTATGAGAACAAAATCAATATACAAACAATGCATAAACTCAATGTCAGATCAATGAAAAATAAACCAAAAAAAAATTAAAACAATTTCCTGAACTTCAAAAATTATAAGAAAATAGCATAAATCAGCACTTAAATTACCTTATCAGTAGAATCAAAGTTCCAGAGAATTAATGAGTAAAATATCTTCTCTCTCCAGATCAATACAATTTACAAACTACCTGATCAAACACAAAAATCATTAATTAAAAATAGATCAACACAAAAACACAAAAAAAAATCAAAATTCAGACAATTATGAGAACAAAATCAATATACACAATTTTGATCATAAAACTAAAAAATCAGAGAAACCTTCAAAATCACAAAACATACAATTGAACAAATTATTAATTAATATAATTAATAAGTCAATCACACATATTAACGCAACAAACATAATAATTCAGCTACAACAAAAAAAAAACTCACCAAAAAAATCAACAAACGAGCTTATCGATTCGGATCACCAAAAAAAAAATCTCATCAACTTGTTTTTCTTCTTCTTCACTCCAATTCTCACCTTCTGGTGAGAAGATCTCTCAGAATTTCTCTCTCTTCTCTTCTCTGCTTTTATATGCTGTCACAAAAAAAAACGAGTGGGCGGCGAACCAAAAAAAAAAGTGAAAAGAGATTAAGAATCAGATTAGCACTTATAATATAATTATAGAGCTAAAGCTAAGTTTACCTCACTAATATGATTCTGAAATTCTGATTAGTAAAAAGGTAGAATGTGAATGTGAAAGTTTTCTCTTTTTCTTTGAACTGAAGTGAATGTGAAAGTGAATGAGAGACTTTTTGAGGGTTGTCTTTTTTTCTTTTATAGAGAGAGTTGTTTTTTTTTTTTTAATTTGGACAGAATTTGAATATTTGATGGAGCGTCTAATTACGGTTTTTGAAATTTTTTTGACGTTTTTCAGTTTTTGTTTTACCGGAATTGACTAGGAGTAATTAATTCATTTTAACGTTAGAGAGAGTAGAAACGGTAAGTTAATTAATTAATGATGATAATGATTAATAAATGGGGAGGAAGATGGCGCGATTTTATATATGTAATGATAGTGTTCTTTCTTGTGTTTCTGATTTTTTATTTTATTTTTTGCCGGGAAAGAAAAATGGGCACCCAATATTTCGGTATCTGTATTAGTTAATTTATTAATTAAGTGACGATTTTCAGATCCCAAAATAATCTCTCTCTTGTTTTGCTTTGTCCTAAAAGCCAACGAGATAAAAATGAGGTATGCCATTATGGGGTTTGATCAATTGACTGACAGTTGTTTCATTTAGTTTTATTTTAGTTTAATATTTATCCAGCGAGGAAATTTTCTGTACAGGACAAAGTTTTTACCATTTATTAGTTAAGTGTGTTTGTGTGTGTGTTTGAAAACCTTAAGAATTATAGTATAAAATGCTATAAATGATAGAGATAAAAAATGATAGAATAATATGTTGTTTTTATGTTCAGTCCAAAAAGAATATGGTGTTTTATGTTGTTTGATTTTCAATTTCAAATCAAAATACCCAAAGCCGCCAACTTTAAGTTATTCCTTAGTATAAAAGGAAAATTAGTCCAACGTTACAACGGTCAAAACAGGCAATTAATTTAATTAATTGCCTTCACATCAACGGAATACGGGATAAAACTTCTCGAAATTATGTTGGAAAAAACTGCTTTATTATGTTTTTCTTTCCAAAGAGTTAGAAATTAAGAAAAAAAATCCAGTCTTCTTGGTTGATTTGGTATTTCTTAGAGTGGAAAATTAAGGATCAAAGTTGAAACTTCAAAGCAAAAAAATAAAAAAAAAATTATTTTGCTTAAACAGACGGAAATCTCAGAGCACATTACATTCTCTTTATAGTGTACCAAATACTCCTACATACCAATACTTACCAAATTAGTCATACTACTCTTATTTGGAAGATTTTATTAAGCATAGTAATTTCTTTATATATTAAATCAAATTTCATTTAAAATTAGATATAGTAGTACTGTAGTTTTAAAAATTCACACATGTACATCAAATATAAAACTTAAAACGGGACAGTAAATTACTACCACGTGTTAGTTTTTAATAAAAAAACACATTGATCACACCACCAAATATTAAATCAGATTCCAAGATGGAAAAGTGGGTGGCATAAATATTAGAACGTGTGGTTGGCGTAGCTTGAGTGCTTGACGAGTGAGGAGTGATACGCGTGGAATATTAAAAAAAGTTCATTGAATGTTGGTATCTACTAATTCTAACTTTGAAAATATTAAAACTAAGCTTTGAATTAAAAAGGTTTTAATAATCACTAAAGTAGGGGTGCACTGTGCAAGTAAGTCTCTTGGTAATAAAAACTCATTATTTACATTCCCCACAGCAACACATGGTGCCAGGCTGCCAGCGTCAACAGGTACTTCTCTCATTATTAATTTGGTCCATCTACACCCTACATTAAATCTTAATCATCATGTTGAAACAACTCAAACAAGAACCAATTCAACTTGTTGAACCAGTGATTTTGTTACCTGATCTATTTGGGTAATGATTTGACCCGGGGAAAGAGCAGCCTTGAATTCACGGGATTAATTTGAGATTAACCTGATCAATCTTGAAACTTACATAAATTACATAATTTTTTGTTTAACTTGAAGCGTGATGGTAACTAATTCAACTTGTTAAAATAGTGATACAGTGATCAATTAATCAGTTATCCCAAAGGTCAAAGGATAGGGTGATCTAAAATCAACCAGACTGATGTGGTCAAACATGTTAAAATTTACAAAAAAATAAATCATTCCTATTATACTTGGAATGACAATGTTATAGGTAATAAGAAAAATATAGAAAAATAGTGATTTGTCATATTTGTTTTTTTAAATGATTTTATTACATAAAACCTCAATCGTACTGCTAGGTAACCCTAATCACACTGTTTGAAATAGTTCCATAGCATAGTCAGTTAAAAAGAAAATGGCTCCATAACTTTTCAGTACTTGATTTTGACCCACCTTCACGGCCATTTACAGTAGTAGTGATGATAATGATAATTTACCGTATTGCCTTATCATTAACTGATTTGATTATTTAATTAGGCTATGCATATTTTTTAAACAAAACAATTATTACATTATGTTAGTGATTTGACATTGGATGTAGCTAAAAGTAGGACTTTTGGGCGGTTTTGTCTGGTATTAAAGTTATAATTATTTATTTGGAATTTCACGATGGAAAATGACGCAGAGGATTGAATTATTGAACAAAGATATAAGAAATTTGGGAATATTGAGTTGGGCTTTTTGGGCGGAATTCGTATTTGTAGTGTAATAAACTTTTTTGAATAAACTTCTGGTCACTAAATTACAAAATGGGATGAATCAGCGTCGCTATTAACGACAACAAATTGATGTTTTCTTCTTACCTTTTTTCTTCCTCTTATCAATTGAACCGTGAACTTATAGTAAACCTAACTATTACAATATTTAGCTCAACTTAGCTTAGTATACACATAACCATAGCATATAGAATGTTTTTGTGCAATTAAATATTGAGTGTTTTGGGGTTTCTTTGATATGTGTTGCTCATAATAGTTTAAATGAATTTGATTTTAAATTCATGTTTGGTAAAAGGGGATGGGAAGGAAAATTTTTGTACCTTGAATTTACAAAAAAAAATTGAGAAGTGTGGTTAAAAGTTCTAAATATTTTATTTTTTTTTAATATATCATAACTTATTTCTTCAATTTTTAAAAATTCAACTTCTTTATACTTTTTATTATTTATGGATCAAAGGAAATGGTGGATTTTAGTGATGTCTCTTTATTTTTTGATCAGATTTTTTTTATCAGATGATGGCTCTTTATTGAATTAAAGGGATGTACACTTCTTTATACTTTTCTATAAGAGCCATTTAGTTGAATGAGGAATATCTTCAAGTACAATGAGCATTATATGCATACCACTCACTTGCAAACTCATCAAACCACTAGGCGTTTCATTGTCATAAAATTAATTTTTACTAGTTTATACAAAAAAGAATAATGCAACTAACTTTGATGTGAAAAGGGAAAAAGAGAGGGGACTAGTAAAAGGGAAGGGAAGTATTTTCACGTGAGGAAGAATCCACAATAAGGAGCAAGTATGAGAGTAACTCAGTAAGTGATCCTATATTGGTTATATTGGTTGGCAATAGCCAGTAAAACAAAAGGACTCTTTCACTTTATAAAAAGTTTTTATGTGGAACCGCACCAACCACTTTTTATTTCACCCTAACAACCCTCTCAATCCCATTTTTGATGGCAACCAATTTGTGTTCATATTCTCTTCCATTATGGACCCCATATCGCTAACATGCTTCTGTTTCCTACACAAACTTTGATATTAATATCCCCTCATTTTTCACCTCTTATAAATTTAAGAAAATCCAATAGATCCCTGCATTATACTCCCTCCGGTCCTATTTATAAGTCGTCAATCGCCTCTAAATTTTGGTCCTTAATACTCCCTCCGGTCCTAAATATAAGACCTAATTGACTTTTTTTTGGAGATGTTAAAGTTACAAAATACTACCTCCGGTCCTAAATATAGGACCTAATTGACTTTTTTTTTTGAGAGATTAAGGTTGCGAAATAGGTTATTAAATGATGACATATTTGATATATTTTTACATTATCCATTAGTTTATAGGTAAAATAAACTAGTTTAAGGGAAAAAAATTAGGTAAATCAATTTATAATTAACTTATTTTTCTTTTTTTAAGGATTTTCTAGAAGAAATCAATTAGGTCTTATATTTAGGACCGGAGGGGGTATGTTATTAAATTATGACATATTTGATATATTTTTAGATTAGTCATTAGTTTATAGGTTAAATAAACTATTTTAAGGGGGAAATTTTGGTAAATCAATTTATAATTGACTTATATTTTGCTTTTTTAGGATTTTCAAAATAGTAAACTAGGTCTTATATTTAGGACTGGAGGGAGTATAAGTCACCAACTACTACTAACTAACTCATTTATTAAAATTTTCCTAATATACCCTTACATTGGAAAATAAACATTGGAAGATGGGAAGAGAGAGAAGATGAAAGAAACACTTTTATAGATAGAGGATTAATGAAGAGAGAAAAAATGTAGTGGACTATAGTGATAAAGGTGGGAGAGGCAAAAATGAAAAAGACAACAAAATAAGACCAATTTAATGATCTAACTTCCATTAACCTTCATTCCTTGGTTTGTACAATTTAGGCGGTTGACGACTTATAAATAGGACCGGGGAGAGTAATTATGATTCAGAAATCACTTACCATCGATATTTGTGAAAAACTAACCTAAAAAATATCTTTTCTATTGTAGGAAATAGAAACATGAGATTTACAAATTTGAAGGCCTTTTTCGAATTATTTGATATTTTTAAAAGTGCGCAGTAATTTTACAGATGCATTGGTGAAATTGATGCTTGATTTGGTAGGTGTTGTTCACATGATATTCCTCATTATTCAACTCAATTATTAATGTTATTGCCTAGGAAAAGATGTATCATTCTCACCATATTTTGCGGAGAACCACTTCTTCAGCACACCCCCCTTTCTTTGTTACTACCTCACGTGAGCTTGATTTGCTGAAAAAAAAATCACATTAATAATGTACTTTAAGTACTATAATACCCAATCCTTATAAAAAAAAGTATATAATATCTTATAAATATCATAAACTTAAAAAAACTAGTGAAATGACTACCATTGATCAGTAAAAAAGAACCATCATAACCATATGGATGTGGGACTTCTTAATTAGATCAATATTTCTTGTCTTAGCTAATCGTGATTTTAGTTTCTCAGTCTCTAAAAATTAATTGTCTAAAAATTAATAGTCTTAATTAGATCAAGCTGATCTTTCACTACATGTTCTTTATGTATATGAGGTTCAACTTTAATTTACCACTCGATCTGACTGTGGATGATTTATGATATAATTTCACTTGATGATAAAATGAAACGATCAAGATTTCAGCGCATTAGCGTTAGTGGCCATGTAATAAAAGTTTGAATTCAAGTCATTGGCGTACTTTTTTTCAAAAGATGAAAAATTTAAAGGCTTAAAAGAGTAGGTGCAGCCACGATAATCGGAGAACATTCATTATGGAATAATCTGTTTGCACTTATAGTGTCCGCATCCAGCTAAAACAGCATCATTATGATATTTTGTGTGGAGGAAAATTAGAGGGAGAGAAGTCCCATATCATTTTCACATTCTGGTTGCACCACATTTGATATGTTTGAATAAATTAACATATTGGTCAAAAAAATAAACTAACATGATCTTTCATTATAGAAATTTTCTTATGATTTCTTACCAGCCCAACCAAATAATTAAATATTGGTTAATTATTGGTTTTATGTTAAATACCAAATGACTTAAAAAAATTATAAATAGCGGCCTAAGTTGATGAAACGATGTGGCATCATTTGTAGTTTCACTCTCGTGTTGAAACTTCTTTGGATTATACGTACAACCATCTTATTCTTTCCCGAGTAAGATTTTTACATTTTCAATTGAACCAACAATAATAAGCTTTTTTATATAAGCAATTAACTACTTTTTTATCTGGTAAAGAATTGAAAACGACTTTTTTGAATAAAAACCGTCAATTACTCATCCCCCCTCCCAAGCATATAAAAGATTGAACTTTATCAACTACCTCACTACAACAATAAAAACATTAAACTCAGTTAATTTCCCTTAAATTTGGTGGGAAGGGGGGTCTAACTTTATTCCTTTTTGAAGGAAGAAAATTGTAGAATTGAAAGAGCCACAACTAAGCATATTATTACTTATAGCCTTATAGGAACAAAATTAAAATATAAATATTAGTTGACCTCCAAATAACATATTTTACAGATTTAACGGAATATAATTGAGATGAGGCTTATATAGTAGGGGTAATTAATCTGAGATCTCACCCAACACACGTTGTCTAAAAAAGGTCCCACGAAATAACGAAATTAAAGTAGGGTCCCAATAGACCAAATTTTAATTATCTTTTAAGTTAAGTTATGTGTGTTGAGTGTGACTCAAATTAATTACGCCTATATACACTATACAATATGAAGGTGAGGAGGGAACAAGTAAAAAGAAATGTCTAACTGCTTGCATCACTTGAAAATAGTAAAACAAAAGAAAGTGGGATTAGAATAAAGTGTCTTTTCAGAGTGTTCGTTGGCATAGGTCAGAGACATATGGCTTAAAGCCGAAGCATGGGAAGGTGATTGCCGTAGCAGTTAAGTGCGTGGATCATGTGCTTCGACCAAGGCATCACCCATTTACAAACAAATCGAGCTAAAACTTATTGTCAATAATTTTTCTCAAATTTGTACTCCCTCTAATTTATTTAGGAAAAATGTCATTTAAATCCCTCCGAATATACAAAAGGACAATTCAGGAACTCAAACTTCCAAAAGGACCATGAAGGAACTAGAACCTAGTTGACATTTTAAAATTGTGTGAAAAGACAAAATTGCCCTAATCATAAAACAGAAATTACTGACCACCCTATTGAAAATGGTAGGTGAAAGGGTGATTAGTAATTTCTGTTTTATGATTAGGGCAATTTTGTCTTTTCACACAATTTTAAAATGTCAACTAGGTCCTAATTCCTTCATGGTCCTTTTGGAAGTTTGAGTTCCTGAATTGTCCTTTTGTATATTTGGAGGGATTTAAATGACATTTTCCCATTTATTTATATGACACTTTTCAATATATTTCATGCATACCATAGAAACCCTTAAATCTAATTGGTTTTATCTTTATATATATTAACAATTTTTTAGTTTTATCCTAATCTAATTGAATTATTAGATTTCACATAAAAACAGAGTCAACGGTCAACCTATAATAAATTAATGATAATATTGTACAATAATATTAAATATTTAACTAGATAATTAATAAATAAGATCAATGAAGCATTCTTCCTCTAGCACTATATATTGGATCGTAGGAGTATATTATTAGCCAAACAAAGGTCAATCGTCAGAGATTAACTAATAGTTATAAGATTATAATTCAAATCTAGCCGATGTGAATTCTTTATTGGTTGATGATCTATAACTATATTTGTGGTCTCTTTGGACATGGACAATTACAATGTTTTAGTAAGCTCTTGGGACTCAAATCATTTGCACTTCTTAAAAAACAAAAAATCATTTGAACTCCGTATTGTGTGTGTGGGTATGTGTGTATTGTGTGATTATACAGTGTGTGCGCGTGTGTGTTTGGCTTTGGGCAACCAAGGATGTCAGCGTCGTGGAAGATGACAAAACGTAAACATACGCTAATGTGAGGTCCTTAATTGTCATCTCTTTGTTAATTTGTTAATGTCAACATTAATTATATTATGGTCAAGCATTAAGACATAAGCCACGCCACATCATGCCATCTCATCAATTCAAGCGGGGGCTTATCCCCAAGACTCCAACTACCCCATTTTCCTTTTTGTTTTTTAGAAGAAAATTTAGGTGAGTTAGACTCATTATCCTAAGGGGCTAATCAGTGCATGACTTCAAGTTTAAAGAGTATTTGAGTGCACAACCATATGGATTTTGAGTCATCTCTTCAAAACCGAACCAGCTTTTATCAATAGTATTCTGATATTTTTGTTTCGTTAAAATATACTACTTGGTTCATTAGTAGTCATTTAAAATTAGCTCAGATAACAAGGCGGGATATATATTGGTTCAATTGAGTAAGAATTAATATGTCACTATGTTAAAAGAATTGTTGAAAATATTTTGTTGAGAACGCCATTTTGATATCTGATACCTGAAAATATTTATGTTTATTAATATCCTGAATGTATATAAATATTACTCTTGGAATTAAATTTTTAAACTTTGTTGAAAATAAAATCAACTTATATTATTTCACAAAATGTGGAAGTAGGCGCTCTATCACATTTTCTTATATAGTACCAATTAGATTCCAAATTCATATTGGACCTGAATAATCTAGATTGCATCGAGTTGGCCATATAAGTGTATCGATACAAAAAATATTAAGGTGAGTTGAGTCATGAGTATAGATTGCTTTGCTCACCGATCTTCACATTGCTGGATTTTGAACTCACAATCTTATGGTTATGAGTCAACCTTTTTATCAATTAAACCAACTTTTATTGGTAACCATTCAAGTGTAAAGCTCCTAGATTTTTCCGGCAAATAAAAAACTCCAATAACGATAATTTTCTCAATTAACAGATGGACTCAATTCTCCACTCAATGACTTAAGGATGATAATATCCCACTCAACATCCTCTTTATAAATGTTGATGGATGTCTTTAGAAACAATTTGACAAAATACGTTGTAAGAGCTACCCCATCATAGGTGTTCGAAAAAACATCAGTAGGCCCAATAAGAAAATAGAGAACTAGGCCCATTTAATGAGGATAATGTAATTTAAGTGGACATGACATTTTAAGACCAAATAAAGAGAGACAACAAGAACAAAATTTTATCCCAACTAAGTGGGGTCAGCTACATGAATCACACGGCACCATTGTGCTCGATCAATAGTCATGCTTGCAGATAAATTCTTCATCAAAAGATCTCGTTGAATAACTTCGTTAAGAGTTCTCTTCATTCTTCTTCTCCTTCTTTTGTAGGGGCTCCATACCATTTGATCAACTATTGTTATAAAAAAAATGCGTGTGTCTATACTCAATTTTAAGACCAAATAAAGAGAGAGATAACATTTTAAGATCCAAGTACTTTTTTTTGAATTTATAGAACCCTGGCATTTAGCCATTATTTCCACCATGAAAAGCTCTTAAATATGTAACACACATACTTTATGTTAAATTATCAAGTTAAAATTGAAAATCATTCAAATACTGTCAACTTATACATAATGCTAATTATAAGACCCCTTTCATATTTTTTTTTCGAAATTTAAAATGTTAAACTAATCACTTTAAATTATCTATAATTATATTTTTTCCAAACTAATTTATTCTACTTATGAACTGACTTACAATATAATGGGATGGTTAATTAGAGTTCTCATTGAAGAAAGATAATTAAGATGAGGTCACACGAGTTGTAAATTACAACTTTTAGAGCTAACAATAACAATTTATTGGTCTCACATAACAACTTGTGGGAACTCATTTTAATCATGTTTATTCTATGTGACCTCTAATTAATTCTCCTTAATATAATTAAATATTTGTTTGACCAAACTAATATAATTAAATATGATATGTTATAATTTAGTGATCTAATTTACTCTCTTAACTTTCATAAAAAGTCAAAAAGATCTTATATTTAGGATCGGTTGGAGGGAGGGAGTACATGTCATCAAAATAATTAAACAAATTACATGGAACTAACTAACGAACGAACACGTCTCTCTACATTTAGTCCACAGTTGGTAGGCTAAATCTATAAACGCCAGCAAATCCAATCGTATAGTAGTTTTAGTATTATTATTAAAAAAATTGTGTAGTTGTAGTAAACTTTGCTAATATATCATCCACCAATATGTTTGAATATGTGCATGTTGAATTTGTGCGGTACAAGTTAATAGCCATATGTCAGCCGTGTTCAAGCATGATTTAAATTTGAAGAGGGATGTCCGGTTTGAATTCACCCCTACCACCTCCATTATTAGTTCTGCCATGCATTGATGGCCTCAAGGAAATAATTTTTATGGCAACAAAAGTATTCAGTTACTTAGTGGCCTATGCTAATTTGGTCTTGGGACGTTTTGATTTGAAACCATAACAATTAAGATAGAATTAGACTCGACCACCAAGTGAGACATGAGAAGGGCATATGTGTCCGGACTAGTGGCCCGGCCCAGATATATTATCTTTTTGTATGATAATATTTTGTTTTAATTTCCCAATTCAAAACTAAATCATATAATAAACAATGCTTAATACACCATATAAGAATATTTGATTAACTTTTTTACCTAATTTCTTTTATTTTTCAAATATTTCAATAGTTTTTTATTCATTTCATTATTTTTTCTTATAATTAAAATTATTTAGAGCCTGGTCACAAGGCTCATAGGACATGTCCCACTGATCTTGGTCTTGGCCCAAAGAGCACCAAGCCAGACTTCAGGTCAAAAAGCTAGCTCAAAAAATTAATTAGATCAGAGTAGGATGATGGTTAGCCTAGTCTCGCTTGGTTTTTTGCCGCCCTTGTAATTTTTAGATTCAACATTCATTAGCCATTGATCAAGTATAAAATGATATTAACAACATTGACCATCAATTAAACATTATTTAAAGTTTAAGAAGAAGGTATGGCAAAAAAAAAGTCTCAAAAGAAGGAAATTCCTTAACTAACTAAGTGTAATTGGAATCACTACTCGCGGATGGACAATGACAACCTGCACATGCTCCATGATATTAAACAAAGAGTCAAGTAAGATTTTGAATACCATACTCGTTAGTCTTGTTTCACGAGGGGGAATCTCACTTTTTCACATTTCAACGGCCAATGAACGCTTTTTAGTTTTATACATATTAGTATCAAAAATATCCCGGCAATCAATTATACTTCAATTTTTGGGTTCATTATTTCCCCTCCCAATGTAAATGTCACAAGTCAGGAACTTGAGACTCCAAAAATATAATAGGCTTCACGCCAATAAAATGAAGAAAATTATAAATATTTTCCTGGGTTCCCAATGCAAATTTAAGACCAAATATATTTTTTGGAGAAAATAATGAAGTAAAATGAACTCTTAATAATAACATATATTGTGCATTAATATGTTATATTTTAGCTTATAAATCAAATAAAGTAGTCTTTTTTAGAGAAAAATTATGTAAATCAATCCATGAATGACTTAACTTTTAGTCTTGTTAGGACTATAAAAAAATTAACTGAAGTCCCATGTATATTCAGGAATGTAGAGTTCATGAGACAGTGAAGAATGAGTAGTGTGAAGTCTTATGTTGTCATGCATGGTCCGTACAACTACCTTCCTCTCTCTCTCTCTCTCTCAACTACCATTCTCCCCAACACTACCATGACGACGACTCACAGTTTAACTTCATCCCCTAATATTAATGCTAATGCTATTGCACCTTCTTCTTCTTCTTCTTCTTCTTCTTCTTCTTCTTCACCATTTTTACATTTCCAAAATGGAAGAGCCACATCATTCTTCTTCCACTGCCATTCCCTCTTCTTCTTCCACTTCTCAAGTCCCACATGTGCATGATGATCACCAAATCCCACATTTTGTCATCAACTTTGGACGACCTCTCAATAACTGGGATTTCTCCACTCTTCCTTGGCTTGCTAGAGATGATGCCTTGTCTTGTCTCATTGTCCTCATCACCTTTTGGTTGTTCGGTACTCAGCTCACCTACTACTTGTTATATATATTCCATTTGCTTTCAGTTATGGATCCTGCTTCTTTTTTTATGTGTTTCTTTGTTGCGCTTGTTAGCATACATATTGCTGAACTTTTGTTTTTGTTGTTGTTGTAGTTTCCTTGTCTATGATTTTGGGAGTGTTTGGCCCTGTCACTTTATTTCTTGTCCCTAATTCCTCCCTTCTTCTCCATCCTAGCTCTCTCTTCGTTCAATCTATCAAGGTCAGGCACTGCTTACTTCCTCCATTGCTAAATATAAGATCTAGTTGATCTTCATTTTGGAAAGATTAAGGAAATTAGACTGAGTCACTTAATAGATGTAGTTTGTGTATTGTTAGAATATATGTTAGCTTTTAAGAGTAAGACAAATATACTATTTTAGAAAAAAATTCCACCAAATCAATTTATAAATAATTTATTTGGCTTTCTAAGAATTCTCGAACAATAAAGTCAACTAAATAAATCCTGTATATTTAGTAACTTAGGGAATTCTAATTTACTACATACCAATGTTTCCTTTCCTTGAACTTTATTTTATGGGAATTTATATCTCTCCCCCAGTGGTTTGCCTCCTGATTACTTGACCAGCCTCTATAGAATTTTGATTTAAGCTTGAGCTCTAGGACTGATAATTTTTGGATTTTAAATTCTTCTGTTGATCCCATAAGTATCACTAGAATGGACTGGAAATTTTCAAGATACAAGTGAGACAGATATTTTAGGATTATGTTGTTCATTGTTTTAATGCTCATGTGATTGGTGGACAAACCACTGTGGGATTGAGTACCACATTTTTAAATATAGGAGCAGATTAATTCAGTACTGAACCATGGTTTCTGAAATTGCATTTCTCTTATTCTATTTCTAGTTGTATCTAGCCAAGTAATATGTATTTGTTCACGTTAGGTAGAAAACTTGGTTGGGTCAGAGCCAGGAATCATGCTCTATGGTACATACGGATCTCCAACGCCTGATGTTGTTACCTACTGGGAAGAAAGTTTTAGTGCTTCCATTTCATATTCTACCAGCAAGGCAAGTGTGCTTTTCATCTCTTAAAAAGTTATACTCTCGCTTGTTGCCTATCTCAACTGTTGATTTTCACAACATGGTGCATAGTTTTGATTTTAGTTGTCATAAAAAAGTGAAGTGTGTGTTTAAGTGCTGAAGTTAATACCCCAAATATTTGTGGTTAAACTTATACTCTCTTAATTTATTTTGTCCAGGAATGGAAATATTACCTGAATAGAGGATCTCAAATGAATATTTCATATCACCTGAACTCTGAGAGCTCCTCTATTTATCTAATGATTGTTGAAGGTATGCTTTTGCTGCCAGATTGTAGTGTGGTTTTTCTTTGCTCTATCATTGGAGGTATGCTTTTCTTTGCTCTAATTAAGAAAATGAACTGCCACAAACAATTCCAGGGGAAAGTTTGTTGTACCTTTCGGAAAGACCAATTTGCATAAAAAAAACTTTGATCATAAATTGATGATAAGCTAGCTATTCCATCTGTATAAGCATTAATAAAAGGACAAACCCAGTTCAATCACCACTTGGTGAGAGTGTTGATGAAGAAAATATATTAGGTAGTTTTAGCTATGGTTTTATGCAGAGACACTAATTTGAACCCACGACCTCAGATCCCTCAGCAAATGAGCTTAACGCTGAGCCAATTTGGTTGTAAGCTCAATTGTTTGAAACAAAAACATTTGTGCATGAATTAAAAATTAGCTATTGCATATGGACTTTCATTCTGAACTTTGTTAGCTGAAATCTTTCTAGTTCAGCCCGGCTTCACTTCTTAGGGCAAATTCATGCATGTGTTTCAACACCGCCTTTTTTTCATAAAGACCGTTACATTTAATACATTGCTCTCTTTGTTCAACTATATTGCATACTCTACTATTAATGTGATTTTATTCATACCAAATAATTGAAAGCACAAATGCGATGAGCATGTGATTCCAATACCATCTTGCAGGGGATGATGGCCTTACCGAATGGCTTGAAGACTTAACATATCCTAATAGCACTCTCTCGTGGAACGAAGTACATGGTATAACAGTGACATGAATTTGTATCTTTATTATTTAAACATGTCCTATATTCATGTCAATTATTGTTTCATTGCAGGAACTGGCATGATTACACAGGACATATATCTTTCATCAAGCTACTACGTGATAGCAAGAAATTTGGATGAGGAAGTGGAGGTATTTCTGCAAGGCTCTTATTTTCTCTTCATATTTGGCTAGACTTGATAGAATATGAGATGATTGACAGGACTGGCTTCATTGATAATGAGTCTATTAAAGTGCTATTTGCTTCTTCTATATGACATTCAAAATCATTGTCTGCTACGTTTTCCTTTCACATTAGAAGTGCTTACACGCTCATTTTACCATGTCTTTCATGGATACACGGATTAGTACACTAAGGGCAAATTATGTAAAAAATATCACAACATTTAATTTATTTAATAGTGCAACAACGATGAATAGAATGTACACCATATAGTATTTATGTGATACTAAAGTAGCAGGTAAGAGAATGTGAGACCAATTTAACATTTATGTAGAAATAATAAGTCACTATAAGTAGTTGGATATATTTTATTGATTGTGATTTCAACCTACTTTTATTGGTACTTTTGTCCTCATTCCTGGCCATCTCTATTTACTTGAATCACTCTTTTAATTGTGTAGGTCGAATTGAGCATCAGAGTAAGAGCCTCCCTGTACGATACAACCAAAGCTTACTATAAATGTGATTTGACAAATAATTCTTGTCATTTTAATATCTTCTTTCCTGATGGGAATTCAGCTATTCTGACTTCTGACTCAAAACAGGTAGGATTACTTTTAATATATTCGTTCTGCAAGTAGAATAAATACATAGCCATTTTCCCTGTGCTAAAGTATGTTTAAAAGCATGTACTCATGTTTTGGAAATTCATTTCTTAATATTGCAAAGGGCTAACTGGTTCAAGTTATCAAGTCATTGGAATATAAAATTCAATTTCGTTAGTATATCAAAAGAAGAATGTGACTTCTTTATATCACTTATCAATTATTGGATAAACAGATAATTCAAACGAGAAATCTTTATGAAAGTCACATACAAATTCTAGATGCTACATTACCGTAAAGAAACACATTGTAACGTACTCCCTATGTTCCTAATATATAAGACTAGTTTACCTAATTTGATTAGATAATACCTACCTTTATTCATATTATCCCTCTCTTGAATGATTATTAGAAAGGAGCATCAGCAGGATAATTTAGGGGAAAATGAGAAAAAATATATAGAGGATTTATATTTGAGCATACCCCTTAAATAGGTCCTATATTTAGGAACATGTGGAGTAATTATAAACTTATGACCTTTTCTTTCCATACTGATTGTTTCATGTTTTCTTTTCGTTGGATAAGAATATTTCAAGGGATGAGTGGCGTGTCCGAGTATCCTTTGGACCAAGATGGATCTCATATATTATTGGCATTGGTATACACTTCATTCAAATATTCATTGCATGAAGACATCACCATTAAGGTGTTACTAATTCATTCATTTCCATAACAGGTGGAATGACATTGCTAATGTATGTGAGCTTCACCTTAATAGAGAAGTTCCAGCAATCTCGAGCAGGCAGATCAGGAGTTCAACTTGGGGAAACAACAACTCAAGGGGCCCCTTTGCTTTTCAACAAAGATGATGCAAGTTGGGGTTCATCTTATGATTCCATGTCACTTGATGAGGAGGATCTTAATTTTGTTACACTTGGTTCCATTGATGGAAAGTGTTTAGGTGAAGGTGAAACCAGTAATAACACAAGGCGTCTTTGTGCTATTTGCTTTGATGCTCCAAGGGACTGCTTCTTCCTTCCATGTGGACACTGTGTTGCTTGTTTTGAATGTGGAAACAGGTACCTAATTGCCACTTACTCATTTTAGTTATGTCTATAATGTTCATTTTTTTTATTGGAAAGTGAAGGAAGGTCAAATTAGTGTGACTTTGAGATTGCATATTGTTGTATCAACAATGCATATTGTGTTTACAGGATAGCTGAAGCAGATGGGACTTGCCCTGTTTGTCATAGGAACACCAAGAAAGTAAGGAAGATTTTTAATGTGTAAGCATCATTAGGGTGAGCCTAAATGAATGTGCCAAGCAGAACCACTCCGATCAATGAATGTTATTGGTCCTTGTACATGTTTTTTTGGAGTAAATATACAATTTGGCCCATGAGAAACTGGGGAGAATGTGGCAATTATGTCCCAAAAGAATGAATGGTTCCGGTTAGCCTTTTTTTTCTTCAAAAAATCATCTAATTTAATTGTCTTCCTTGTAATTGAAATTAATGTTGAACTATTTCGTGTTAAGATCAAAATAGATAGATTTGTTTAATTGGATAAAAATCGGAATTCATTGTCAAGAAACATGTGTTGGCAAGTGGATATGTAAAGTGGAGTATAGTTTCAAATACCGATTAAATCTACACAATCAAGAGAATAATAAATGTGGAGGGACCATGAAGTAGAGTGAGCTTAGAGGTCACGAAAGGGATAATGAGTTTGTGATTTGTGACCATAGGATTTATAAATGGGATTAATAAGGAAGAACACGTAAAAACTACCTTGTTATTATGAAAAAGAAGATAATATAAATGTCAACACTAAAAATACTTTGAACAAAAATCACAAATAATCTTGATTTAAAGTCAATTTTACTTTATAATTTTCATTATTTATTTACAACTTTCCATCTATTCTTTTTTGTTAAGGTGTACTTAAATGATTTAAAATTCCTATCATGTTGACATTTTAATTTACATTTTTGTTTTGACTCAATTTTATTTCAGGACACGTCCCTTCTAGTTGATAACATTTCATTTTCACCCATTAATTGTTTTAAACAAAATTTTTAGGATGATTCGCTTTTTCTGCAATACACCCTCTGGTTCGTAGTATAAGAGTCAAGCCGCCAAAACACACTTCTTAAGAAAAATCATGTAAAAGTTAGTTGAGTGTCTAGAGTCAATACGTTTCCAATATTGATCATATTTATTATGATACCTTTAAAAGATAGAAAAACATAAGCATTAATACATATGAAAGAGAGTTAGAGACAAAGTAAGAAAAAATATATTAAATAGGGAGAAAATGTGAGATTAACTCTTATATTTTGGACTAAAACCATTCAAATTATAGGCTTTTATATTACCGACCGGAGGGAGTATTATATAATATCAAATTAATAAACTTACTAATGAGCATTCAACACAGTCCACAAAAGTTTAGAGAAGTCTATCAATACCAATAAATCCGATTCCATAGTCATAGACTCATAGCAAAGTTTGTTAGCACAAAGACTCGTACTACACTAGTGACTTTTCCTCCACTACGTTTACCGTCCTCTTCGCATCCACTCCTCTTCAAAAAAAAATATTATGGGATCAAATTTTCTTATTTGATTGTATGATTATATTCTATATAAAATTAGTGACATTTTGATTATGGAAGAAAATTGATTTAGGTTTAATTTTATATGATTTTTCAAAAATTCAATACTTAAAATTCTGCATTTTTCAAAAGTTAAATTATTGAATGTTTGAAAAATCATATAAAATTAAAAATTTAATCATTTTTTCCCATAATATATGAAAATGTCACTAATTTTATATAGAACATAATGATGAAATCAAACACAAAAAATGACCTTAAAAATAAAATTTTGGGGAGAAGAGAATGAGAAGAAGAGGAAAATCACACCCATATGACCTGTGCTACCACATTTCAATATCTTTGGAACAAGCTAATTTTCATAGTCCTCATGATGCAGCATTAATGTTGTATAAGTCGGATTGGAAGGAGAGCCAGACAGACCTTCGGGTCATGATTCAACATAGTTGGATCGCTCAAAGTAATAATTGTTGAGTCGAAATATGAAGCGTCGATAGTTGGATCGGTCCAACCATCGGTTCGATTCGTACAACGTTGGTAGCATGACTTGAACCTTAACAATTGCTATATCTGGATGCTTCTCCTCTGCTCAATTTGATAGGAGAGTCACTTTCCACTTCAACATTCTTTTACTCCCGGTTTTCAATTTATATACAGTTGAACATTATCAAAAGTCGATGAGTCAAATTTAACTCTTTAAATAAATAATAATGATTGTTATGAAAAGTAATTAGAAGGTATGTACAATTAATCAATCAAGGTTTGATTATTGTAAGATAAGTTATATAATTAAGGAGTCAAAATAAAACCTTCTATAAACTTTGAGGGTCAAATATATAAATTTATCTATACATATTCAATCTATTTTGCTCAAAACTTGAACGACTCCACGTCTTTTTTCTCCTATATATTTAAAAAGTACAATAATCTTGTAAATTATCTTCTCCTTAACAACGACCACCGCTATGGTAAAAAAAAGAAAACAACGACCACCACAACAGCAACAATTAAAGCAGATGTTGTCTAGGAATAATTATAACGAAAGCACATTTATGTTGGTCATACTAAATAGAAGGCAAAATCCTCAAAAAATAATACTCCCTCCGGTTTCTAACGTAAGAGCTAGCCGTCAAAAAAACGCTTCTTAAGAAAACATGTGAATGTTAGTTGGTGTCTGGAGTTAATGCTTCTTTTCCAAAATTACCCATATTTATTATAGTACTTTTAAGAGAGAGAAATATATAAGCATTAATAAATATGAAAGAGAGTTAGGGGTAAAGTGGAGAAAAATGCATTAAATGAGGAGAGAATATGGGGTGAACTCTTACATTAGGGACCAAAACCATTCAAATTTTGGGCTCTTACATTAGGGACCGGAGGGAGTACCTCTCAAATTCCAAAAATCATTTTTATAGGAGATTTCCTCTATTTAAGCAATAAATAGCAGTATAGCACTATATGAGTAAGCTCACTATAATTGATTGATTTCATAACATCACATCATAATTAAATTCTTTCCACAAAATCTTTAATCAATTTCTTGTTATTCCAAAAGTTTATTAAAACAATGGAGAATTAATTAGATGTCCCATGAAAAAAGATAATTAAGATGATGTCTCACTAGTTGTAAATTACTCCATTCGATCCATAATATAAAAGCCAAAATTTAAATAATTTTAGTCTAAAATATAAGAGTTCATCTTAAGTATTCTCTTTATTTAATGCGCTTTTCTTAACTTACCTCTAACTCTCTTTCATATTTATTAATGTCAATGTATTTCTCTCTTTTAAATATATCATAAAAAATATAACCAATACCAAAAAAAATTAATTACACACACCCAACTAACTTTTATATACTCCCTCCGTTCCTAAATATAAGATCACTTTGAGAATGTGAATATGTTCCTAAATATAAGATCACTTTCTATTTTTTCTCAAGTTTTGCCCAAATTACCCTTATACTCATTTTACAAGTAAATTACTACTTCCTCAATCTTTTAGATTTAAGTGAGGGGTATTTTGGGAAGATCATGTAAATCTAGTTCATTGGAAAACTTTCCTTAATCTCTCCAAATTAGTCAAAGTGATCTTATATTTAGTAACGAGGGAGTATTTAATTAAGAAGTTTGTTTTAATGGTCGCTTATAACAAGGACTAGAGGAAGTACAACTTCTAGGTCTTGCAATAACAACTACTGACTTGATGATTACAACGCATACAACCTCATCTTTACTTATGTTTTCTCCATGTTACCTCTAATTAATTATCCAAAAATACAACAATTATTGTATGGAGAAAAAGACATATAATTAATTAATAAATATATTTAAGGATGGGCCTAGGAACAAGAAAGCTATTATTTCCTTATGACACACTATTAGGTAACTAGTGAGCCCAGGTTTTGAGAGATAGATACCTTCCTGTCTCTCTCCCTCTCTCTCTCTCTCTCTCTCCCTCTCTATCTATCAATGACTTCATTCTATTCTTCTCACCGGTGACTACCCACACTCTCTTCTCCGGCCACCGTCACCAAACGGAGACACCGTGAAATACACAGAAGAAGAAAAGAAGAGATGGGTGTTGATTACTACAAGATTCTTCAGGTAGACCACAATGCCAAAGATGATGATCTCAAAAAAGCCTATCGTAAGCTTGCCATGAAGTGGCATCCTGATAAAAACCCTAACAATAAGAAGGAAGCCGAAGCTAAATTCAAGCAAATCTCTGAGGCTTACGATGTATGTGTTCTTGCCTTTGAGATTTTATCCGTAGTTTTTTCTGGGTATTTGGTTAATTTAGGAAATTTCATATTTGATCCCTTAAAGTTTCCTCCTTTTGCCCTGGAAATTGATGCCCTTGATTTTGTTTGATGTTTTGATTCTTGGGTTTTTTGAATTTTTGGATGTTTGGTTGAATTTGGGAATTGTTATTTACATTTGATCTCTTAAAGTTTTGTCCTTTTGCACTGGAAATTGAAACCCTTTTGTGTTTTTGAATTCCTGGGGTTTGAATTTTGATTAGGTTCTATTACTGCTCATGCAATCTCAATATTTGATCCTTTAAAGTTTCCTCCTTTTGCTATGGAAATTGAAAACCCTTTAGTCTTTTTGAATCTTTAATGTTGGGTTGTGAATTTGATTCCTCAAAGTTCATTCTTTTTTCTTAATTTAACCTCAATGTATGTATGGATTCTTGGGTTTTGATATTTGATTCCTCAAAGTTTATTGTTTTCTCGATTGAACATCAATGTATGGATTATGGATTGTTGGGTTTTGAATTGGATCCCTCAAAGTTCAATCTTTTCTCAATTCAACCTCAATGTATGGATTATGGATTCTTGGGATTTGAATTTTGAGCAGGTTCTGAGTGATCCACAGAAGCGAGCTGTGTATGATCAATATGGGGAGGAGGGCTTGAAGGGGCAGGTTCCACCTCCAGGTCCTGGATTTTCTGGTGCTTCTGATAGTGGTCCAACTACGTTCAGGTTTAATCCTAGGAATGCGGATGATATATTTTCAGAGTTCTTCGGGTTTACTAGTCCCTTTGGTGGAATGAATGATATGGGTGGTCGTATGGGTGGTTCTGGGTTTCCACGAAGTATGTTTGGGGACGATATTTTTGCTTCAATGAGGAGTGGTGCTGGAGAGGGCTCTGGACATATGCAAAGGAAAGGGGCGCCCATCGAACGAAACTTGCCATGCAGTTTGGAGGATTTGTATAAAGGAACTACAAAGAAAATGAAGATTTCAAGGGATGTTACAGATTCCAGTGGGTGAGCTGTCTGCTTTGACTTGATAGTTCCCTAGCTCACTGTTGTTGTTATTATTTTCAAAACAAAGTAAATACTGCACCACGAGAGTTTTTACTTGAAGTTTGCTGTTTTGTGATTGGACCCTAAAATCCAAGTTCAGTTTGGTGCATTGTGCAGATCAGTCTTTTGTGTTTATTTGTTTGTGTCTCATTGTCATTTATGGAGTTGAAATTGGAATTGCAATTCAACTAAGAATTTGTTGTCTTACATGCTCAGGGTAATAAACTTTCCTTTGGTTAAAGTGGATTTTGTGTCAGGTTGAGATTTTTGACTTGTAGGTGCCTTTAGATGCTCTAGGTTGGTCTTTTGAATCCAGACAATCAGACATAGATTGACGATCCTGATTTCTCCACATTGATTAGTTTAATACAATGTCATTTGAGTTATATGAGTGCTCAAGTCCAAGGAGAAAAAGATTAGTCTCTGTCCTGAATCACATTTTTGTGCAGTTCATATTTTGGTTCTGTGGTTGGTAGATGTCTCAGACCTCCCATTCGGTCTTCTGGTGGCAATTTTACTTCAAGTAGAATGTGATTCAGAATAAAATATGTTATTTTGATGGCTAATAGGAATCTAGACGGGGGAAGCTCTAAGTATATATGCTGACTTCTAATTGTTCCTCATGACTTAGATTCATCTGTGTTGTATGAAAAGCATTGTGATTGGCACCCCAGTTTAATCTTAAGTTTATCTGTAATTTAGCTAGTTTGTTGTTATAGCATTCACCCTAATTTTTTGTGTATTTGCTTTAGTGCTTCACTGCTTTGTTCTGGGTTACACCTGTGGGTAAAAGAAGAAGAACTGGAGTGTAGATACCGCAATGTGCGATAAGACTTATTCCTGCTGTTAATAGTAATGCAGTGTCTATGTCTTTTATGAACCCAATGTCTACTGAGTGAGAAAAAATTATTGAGAGAAATTAGCATATGTTTATCTAGAACTCTATGTGATGTGATAAAAACTGAATTGCTAAGCTTGGTTCTCTGCCGTTTTTGGATATGTTCTTGTACAATGAAAATGAAGATGAAGGGGGATGCTAGATGTAGATCTTACAAAAATTGCATAGCTGGATTAAGGACAAATGATCTGTTAATACTTAATTACCTTTGAAAATATGAAAGGAACTTTTTCCCCTTGTGAATTCTGCATATTTACATAATCATTGTATGGTCTTAACCAGTGGCATGCATGCCTAGATGATTTAACGGTCTTAAGCATTCATGATCTAGTCATTGTAGGCTATGTATATGTTATCTATTCCCTCATTGTTTGTAAACATCTCTCTTGTTTGTAAACATTGCTCGGTATTCAGGTGCCTATTGACAACCAACTAATTCAGACTTGAGGGGTAGAAGTGTTGCCCACATAAGCGAGGTTGTCCCCTCTCCCAATGAGAGCGCTTCGCGGGATTAAAACACACGTTCTTATCTTTACGGGGGTAGAAGCCTACTTACTTGCAACCAACTACCCATTGGTCTTCTCAATTTTTTGCTTACTCAGCAAAAAAGTGAGGAATTTTGTCATGCATAGGTCCTAAATCATGTAAAGCCATGTCAACTAGATACGACTTTTTAGTGTAGTTTAGTATTCACTTCACTTTATATAGTACCAGTTAGGTTCCTAAATGTAGTTATTAGTTTACTATTTCAAAAAAAGGGGTCAACTCAGTTCTAGTCCTCACTTAGTGAGGGTGCTGGGGAAGGGAATATACTATGTAGCCTTACCTATGCTTTTTGCATAGAGACTGATTCAAATCCATGATCTCAGACTCACGGCAGGTGAGCTTACCGTTGAGCCAAGTTGACACTTCAGTTTGCTAGTCTATCAAAACTTGAGTGGTTTAATGGTTTTACAAAAAATTACTTACATGTACTAGTTATTAAAATAATTTCTTTAGCCCATCTGAATACAATTTGAAGTGTATTATTGATGAGTGTCCAGTTTACATTAAGCAATGATAAAGCTTCATCTTATAAGTTTGGTTTTTGTTTCATTGGTTTCTACCTGTGGAAATGTGGAATTTTCCGTTTCATTTGAAGATTAGAATAGTAAATCAAGAGACCACTGAACCGAAGTATCTCAAATTGCTTCTCTACTACTTAGTCTACCCTATCTTTTTCTTCTTGTGCAGGAGGCCCACTACAGTAGAGGAAATTCTAACAATTGAGATCAAGCCAGGTTGGAAGAAGGGTACCAAAATAACATTTCCTGAGAAGGGTAATGAACAAAGGGGAGTTATACCTTCAGACCTTGTATTCATCATTGATGAGAAACCTCATAGCGTCTTTAAGCGGGATGGCAATGATCTTGTTGTCACCCAGAAAATATCTCTGGTAGAGGCATTGACGGGTTACACGGCGCAAGTGACAACCCTGGATGGGCGGAATCTGACCGTACCGATCAGCTCTATCATTAGTCCCACATATGAAGAAATTGTTAAAGGAGAGGGTATGCCCATTCCCAAAGAACCTTCCAAGAAAGGGAATTTGAGAATCAAGTTTATCATCAAATTTCCCTCCAGGCTTACATCAGAGCAGAAAAGTGGAATGAAGAGATTACTGACATCTCCATAAACACTGGAGGTAGCTCTCCCTACCACCATTTTAACAAAATCGTGTAAGATTGCAATTGTGCTCGTTTGCTGATTTTCAATTATAAATGGAAAATCCTTGATTTGGTGAACTAAATATCTTCTAGAACAGTTTATTTAGGAGGTTGATATTTGTATTGATGCTTATTTCTTTCCCCCATATATTATCTAGTTTCTGGTCTTCTTTGAGTTCTTCAGAATTTTGTTCAGTCACTTGGTTTTTATGGAAGTGTGGGCCAGATTTGAATTTCTTTGTACCTTCAGACTAGGACCTTTCTTGCTGTCCACTTAATCTCCCCTCTTTGTTTTATCTGTTTACGCCAAGCTTCAATTTTAGTGAGCTTTGCTTTTAGTCTTGGTGTCATCAATAACTTGGAGTAGTTTGCTGAGTTTTGTTCAATATTATTAGCTTCTTTTAGCTTTGTCCCAAAAAAATTCTTTGATAGTAGCACCTTATGGGAATTGACTTGAACTATTTTAAGTTATAAATTGAACCTTCTATGAAAAGGGTTTTTTAAACAAACAGCGTGTGATTGTGTGTGGTGATCAACTCTTCAAACTTACAATTTACTTTTTTATCTTATTCATTTCTACACGGATATACTCCTATTTACAATCACAAGTTCTGTCGTTCCTATGCATCATAAAGAGAATGCAATAAAACTGAAGAGAATATGATCAAAGGAAACTATATTTGTCGAAGGGAATTATTTTTCTTGCTTGCTTGGGCAACCTTTTTGTTGCATAGGGAAAGTTTGGATTAATATGAAAGTCTTGATTTTGGCAAGTCTATAATAAGCTTTTTAAGTTTGGTGTATTAAAAGGAAACAATTATTTGTTTTTAAGTTCTTTCGAAGGAAAATAGGAAAAAGTTATAATAAGCTTTTTATACAATATTCAACTGAAAAAGTTGATAATTAGTGAAACAATAATATGTTTATATTTATAAAAAATACTTTAATCAAATGACTGATGTTCATTATGTATGATGTGTGTGAATGTGTAATTGGAGTTTGGAGAACCACATGAAAAAATAGTAAGTAGAAAGATATTTTATTTCTAGGTCAGAATAATTCATTTTAAATTTCATACATAAAAGTTAAAACACCAAATTCCCATCTAAGTAAGGAATTCTGCCGTCGTTGACTTATTGAACCTATGCTTAAAGAAGGAACGTTGGTCAAGGGTTGACTTGGGTGTGTCTTAAAAGGAAAAAGAGAAGCTTCTTGACTTAGTCAATTTACGTTATCCAAGCATCAAACTCAATTCTTTACCCCTCACCTTTGATTTTAAAATTGTAATGCCATACCCATAAAAATTAACATATCCCTCCTAGTTTTTTAGCCAGTGAAGAATTAAATAACAAAAAAACAAAAATTATCTCTTGTCTTAAATATAAGGGAAAATCTCGAGAGAAAAAAATCCCTCCCAACTTATAAAAGAAATTAATTTTTAAAGAAATTAAGAATATAAAATAAATTTTATAATTATTTTGTTATTATTTTTCATGAACATGATTTATCTTACTTCTAAAATAACATATAATATAATTATACATAACAAAAGTTAAAATTAAATGGTCTATTAGATTTCTTCAACCTACACAAAAATCAATCTGATAATATCTTGAGAATCAAAATAATAGTATAACCTAAATCCCATCCAAAAGATCTTACCTCAAAAGGGAAAAAATAACTACCACTCGTACTCTTTAGTCTTTACTCAATCTCGAGTCCCATGAAGGAAATAAATATTCCTATTTCTCATCACATATTTTTACCGATATGGTAAGAAAAAGGTCAAAATAAAAAAAAAAGGAATATGCCAAAATATTCATGAAACAAAGGGCAAAACCGTAAAACAACACATAGACACACACATACATTATACATACATACACCACTTTCTCTTTCTCTTTCTCTTTCCTATGTATCTCATGTTGTGTCTTTGATTTTGTTTCTTTGTTTCCATTTCTCTTCACAGATCACATATTCACATGCATCCATCTCTTCTCAGATCCCTTCTTCTCATACCCTTTTCTTCTTTTTCTCGTCTCTTCACTTCCTCATAAAAAAAATTTGCTTTTTTTATTTTATTTTATTTTATTTTTTTCCCTTAGATCTCTGTTTTTTCTGTTCATGGAAATGTCTTCTAGTCCTCGTACCGTTGAAGAGATCTTCAAGGATTTTAGTGCTCGAAGATCTGGTGTTGTTCGTGCTTTAACTCAAGGTTTTTTTCTCATCTAAATTGTTTTTTTTTAATTCTTTTTTTCATTGTCACTTTTTCTTAATTTTACTTATTATTGTGTCTGATTTTTTTTTTCAGATGTGGATGAATTTTATGGACTTTGTGATCCAGGTAATAATGGGAAGTTTTTCGATCTGGGTTTCATTTGAAATTTACGTAAAGTTTGGGTTTTTTTTTGTTTATTTCACTATTTGTAGCTGAATTTCGTTATTCTGTTTACTGTTTGCGTGTGAATTATAATTATGAATAACTCATGTTGACTTTCTTTTTCCCTGAGAATTGCGGGAAACTTAAAAGTCAAAGCTTTGCATGACTGTGTTTACAGTTTAGTTTTTGTGGATGCTTTGAACTTTGCATGACTGTAGAATTAGGATAAGTTTGTTAGCTTGATTAATTACGTTGCTGGATTTAAGCAAGAATTTTGAATGTTCTGTTACTGTTTGGATTAAAGTTCTAATATGTGTAATATTGTTTGTCCATGTGGAAGGGCCGGCTTGGCTCAACGGCAAGCGAGCTTGCCGTGGGGTCTGAGGTCGTGGGTTCGAGTTAGGCTGCCTTGTATAGTCCCTTCCTTAGCACCCTCACCAAGTGGAGACTAGAACTGGGTTGACCATTTTTTTATTGATTGTCCATGTCAATGTCAACTCAACTAGTTGAAGTATACTGTTTGGATTAAAGTCCAAATGTTTTTAATCATTCTAGCCTTTTTATGTTGGCTCCATTAATTTGAAGTTCTCTTTGTTTGAGAAAAGGAGAATTTCATCATTCTGTTTACTGTTTTATGAGTACCTGTTTGAATAACTCATGTTGATTTTCTTTTTCGTCGAGAATTTGTGGAAAACTTAAAATTTAAAGCTTTGCATGACTGTCTTGCTGTTTAGTTCTCGTGGTAGCTTTGAACTTTGCATGACTATTGGATTGAGACAAGTTTGTTAGGTTGATTATCCTGTTGGATTTTGACAAGAATTTGGTGTATGTATAATATTGGCTGTCCAAGTGAATGTCAACTCAAAGTTAATGAAGTTTATTGTTTCGATTGAATTCTAAATGTTTTTTATCATTCTGGTCTTATATGTTCATCCCATTGAATTTGAAGCTCTCTATTTGTCTGTTTAAGAAAAGGAGAATTTGTGCCTTTATGGACATCCAAATGAAACCTGGGAAGTAACTCTTCCAGCAGAGGAAGTGCCCCCAGAGCTTCCTGAGCCAGCTCTTGGGATCAATTTTGCAAGGGATGGCATGTTGCGCAAGGACTGGCTTTCTCTTGTTGCTGTTCACAGTGATTCTTGGCTGCTTTCTGTTGCATTCTACCTTGGGGCCCGTCTCAATCGCAATGAAAGGTGCTATCTGGATCTTGTGAATATTCCTGCATGTGTGTGCTAATTCCAGTTTGTTGTGCTCATATATCTGTTAGTTACAATGGTAACGATATAAAAGATTGGGATTAGAGACAATGAATAATCATGAGTTGTTGCTCAAGTGGCAGTAATGTTACAATAAATAAACAGTTTCTGTTTATTAATGAAGCAGCTCTCATGTTATTTTCATTATGGTTTAGTCTGAAGCAAGATTGGTTGTTACATTTTACTTTTTATACGCTGCACCACATAAAGTAGAGTAATAAAGGCTCTGGAAGCAACAACTTGAACAGAAAGAAATTAAAAATGAAAAAGAACCCTCAGGAAAAGTTAAGTAGAGTTTGTCAAGAGTTTGGAGTCTACTTGCCAATACTAAGAAACACAATGAGATTGGCCATTGACCTTTGCCTTTTGCTGATGTTTGAGTGTGACTTGGTGGGTTTGTTATAACATGTAATACTAAGATTTTGAATTAAAATCGTTGTTAAGAGTTTTCTGGCAGGCAGAAATTATTAAAGTATATGATATGCGGATCTTTCTGAGGGGAAACAAAATGAATCACTTCTCCTTTATATGGAACCTGCCAGAATAGGAAGGGATATTAGTAGATGCAATACCTCTTGACTTTTTTTCTTGTTTTAACTGTTGTCTCTCATACGAGTTCTACTAATCACATGGCTCTTTTTTATTGATCATAAATTTGATTATTTATGGCAGGAAGCGTTTATTTAGCTTGATTAATGATCTTCCCACTGTTTTCGAAGTTGTGTCTGAGAGAAAGCCTACAAAGGACAAGCCAACTGTGGACAGTGGAAGCAAATCAAGGGGAAGCACCAAGGTCAGTAGAAACATAGATATTTTGTTTGGGAAAGAATACCACAGACAGCTTCTTAATGTATTATTTGTTATCTGTTAAAAAAGTTATCTGTGCCTTTTCATTAATATACCATGAGAGAAATCTTTAAAAACAATTGAAAATAAAATGCAGTTTATATATATTGTTGGCTTCACCTTGTAAATCGTGGGTTTGTTTATGCTTACATCACTCAAACTGTTTGCATTTATCTCTTAAATTTTTGTTACCAAATTTTATATCCAGCTTTGGGGAAGTAGCAGTTAAACACCAAACCAAGCCAGATAATGTTAACTTCTCTAGGAGTTACTTAAACCTTTAATAAAGTTTAAAACGGAGAAGATTTGCATTTCATGATACTTTATTCTACAAAGATTTATTCTCAACCACATCGGCTACATGTTGTTATTGTGCCACGTGTACAATATTACTGTGATGTTTAATGTTTAGGATTATTTAAACAAATCAATGGCATGCTGCTATATATATTCCTTATTTGATGTATTCAAATTTATCTGTAGAGATCAAGTGATGGGCAAGTTAAAAGCAATCCCAAGTTTGCCGACGATGGTTATGAGGAGGATGAAGATGAACATAGCGAAACCCTTTGCGGTAGTTGTGGTGGAAACTATAATGCAGATGAATTTTGGATCGGCTGCGATGTCTGCGAGAGGTGGTTCCATGGGAAGTGTGTGAAGATTACTCCTGCCAGGGCTGAGAGCATTAAACAATACAAATGTCCATCTTGCATGAGGAGGAGCAAGCCCTAGATGCTTTAGCCCCCATAAAAATAACAGCTCACATATATTGGCCCCTTACTCAAACCAGGTCCTGCATATGGTGCCTGTGTCTAAAAAGGATAATGTCTGAAGGATTATGTTTGATTTCACCCAGATTATATTTAGTGTATGATATATATTATTGTAGATTAGAATATGTTATATTCTAATTTGTTCATCAGTTGAAATTTGCTTCTGAATGTACAGAGTGCATGGTTTACTTGTTTAGTTATTTTCCCCCCACTTTCTTCTTATCACACATAGTTCTATTTATTATGCTTCTTAATCTGTCAATGTGAGGGCTGTTTCTTTGGGCAAGTTAGGATTATTCTATGGAGAGGTAAAACTTCCTAATCTCTAAATGCATATTGATTATAGTGATGCTTAGATTACGAATTTGCTAATGAAATGTGAAACTTTTGAACCTTGAAGTACAATATAAATGGTAAGAAAGCTAACTTCTAGCTTTACTTTGAAATGGAAACTGAGTTGAGTTTCCCTAGAGCAAACTTACATATGTTTTATTTATTTACTTATTTTAATCCAATCCTACTTATAATATCAATTTAATCAAAATGCAAGGCATTAAGGGCTGCAGTTGTTGTGGTTCAATTTTGAAGTTGTGCCTCTTGTGCGTGGTAAAGTCTAGGGTTTTGATCTGAAGGTTCCTAAGGATGATGTGCAGGAAAAAAGTTTTTGATCTGAACCTTGGATTAATGGGTCTCATGGTATACCTTTGCTATGAAATTTGGTGATGGGCTTCAGCCACCAAGACACATGAGACTCTTGAATGGTAGTGTTTTTGGATTCTTGATCACCCCTTCTAAATGTTAGGATTAGGATGTCTTGTTTGTGGAATTCCTTAGGTGGTTGTCTTGTTGGTTGTGGTTTAGCCATCCCTTGTGGGTTAAATTTGTTTGTGCTAGATGCTAACTTACTTTTATAATGATCTTTATTCCTTTGGAATTTGTTATCAAATCTCAGAGGTTTCCTCACTTTGTAAAATGTTGAGTGTAGAGCTGCTTATGAGTTATAACATTTTCATAAAGGAGGGCACACTTAGAAGAACATGTCTTTAGACAACCACTATCTATTGCTATTCCCTTTGATGAAGATGAAGTGGAAGCTCAGGCTCTTCACCATTAACCTATAGTTGCTAGGCGTCCGCAGTTGATTTAATGTATAACTTTTGATTTGGTGTGCTAGTCATTTGACGTTCTTGGTCGTGTTAAGTGTTGATTCTCTTTCTTTGTTGTGTCATGCTCTTGTTTCTTCTCGTATTGTAATCTTGTTCTCCGTTTAGTATGTTTAGTGTCTTACTGCATGTAATAGTTTTCATATCAATGAAAATTTCTGTTGCGGCAAATAAAAGCGGGCTACAGTTGTATACACACATTAAAGCAAAATAATTTAATTTAGCTTATATTGTAATGATGGTAGTCACACATCAAATTTATTTACAAGTAGAATGATCTTATTTATTAAAATTATAAAGCATGATCATCAAAATCATTTCCAGCAGTCCGGCACTGCTATGTAAAATTAGACCAAAAATTGGGTCGACCAATTCTTAAATTTAGGTATACTGCAGTAATAAAATGTCCATTTGGCCCAAAACAATTTATACTACGTATGGCTATATTCTTTTTCTAGTTAAATGTGGCCCAAAACAATCAAATCTGAAATGTTGCCCAAAGCGGAAGTATACAACGTATGGCTATAATGGCTATAATTCTTATGCTAATTAAATCATATCCCATATTTAAACTAATTTGCTATGCTGCTCAATTATTCTCACTCAAATTATCTCTCCATGTGGAATACGAGTGTGATGTATGAACATATACTCTTCTAAGTTGTAATAAAACACTACTATATTAATTGTCTTGAACACTTTAAACATGTTTTATATGTATCAAGAAAACCTTAAATCATATATTAATTGTCTTTAAATTTTACAAATTTCCAATTTACTCATATTTTTTTATGAAAATTTTAGGAAGGGGTTTGGACTCAACCAAATATAAGGCAGCGCACCTAGCCAAGGGACACATTGACTGAGTGAGAAAAGAGTTAACTATTAACTCCCACACTGATCCCCTTGGTTACGGAGATGTCTCCCCAAGTGTGTTCGCCCTTGGTTACTGGAATGTCTCCCCAAGCTTCGCAATGAAGACACAACTAAGTGCTACTCCCATGAATCGAACTCATGTCAAAGTGGACAACTAAGGCACTTTAAGTCCAACTCCCACCAAACCCACGGACAATGCGTCCAATTTACTCATATATAACATCTACTATATTATATGAGAGAAAAGTTAACATATAATAAATGAAGAGTGAAATGTCCCTCCGGCCCTAATTATAAGATCATTTTGACTTCTTTTGAAGAAATTAATGATGCAAAATTAATAATTGAGAATTGTCTATATTTATCCTTTTTCATCAAAACTAATTTATTCTATTACTCCCTCCGGTCCTAATTATAAGTCGCCTTTGACTTTTTTTGGAAAATCCTAAAAAAGAAAATTAAATCATAAATTGATTTAACTAATTTTTACCCTTAAACTAGTTTGTTTAACCTATAAACTAATGACTAATATAAAAATTTATCAAATATGTCATAATTTAATAACATATTTTGTAACCTTAACATCTCCAAAAAAAAGTCAAAGGCGACTTATAATTAGGACCGGAGGTAGTAATAGACTAACATTAATCTAATTGTAATTGTCATAACATATGATTTAGTGGGTAATTTACTTCCTTATCTCCCACAAAAAAGTTAAAATGATGTTATATTTAGGATTTGATAGAGTTATGTTTTCATTTGAAAATTTTAATGACATGCCCTATATGTATTAGAAGAGTGTGTGTGTGATTTTAACCATTGAATGATTGAAATTTAATATCGATAATTTTATTTTATGTAAAATATTCAAAAACAAAAGGAATTAAACAGTATGAACATCTAGATGTAATCTGGACGTACGGATTCAAATCTCAAATGAAATATCTTGGACACTTTTAAAGAGATGATTGGTCCTTATTGAAAATAGACTTTTGGTTTCTTTTTTTCTTTTGTATCTTTATTTCGCTAGAGAACAAGAAAATGACTTGTAACATACAATTCACATTGAAATATTGCTTGCGTTTCGTACACAAAAAATGTTAGATTGAGAAAAATGCCAATATATATTTATGTAATTTTGACTTTGGCGCATTGGTCCATTGGGAAGTCTATAGATATTAATCACAATTCCAGAGCTGAATCGATCGAAAGAAACAATTATGATTAAATTCTCAAAAAGTAAAAGTGCATCAAACTAGTATTTTATGGTTTCGATAGAATATAGATAATTATATATTTTTTGTTCTAAAAAAAATGTCAATTTTATATTAAAACACAATAATTAAGAACGATGAGTACATAATAAACACATAACACATACCACTGACCATAAAATTATACAAACTATTTCCCACCATAATCAAGACTATAAGATTTGAAAATTATGAAATATAAAAGTACTAAGACCTGCATAGTCCATTAAACTAACTTATCACAATAGGTGCATAACACTTTGTAGTACAACTTCAGAATATTTCAAATGAGGGAGAAAGGGATACAAATTGTAACTTCAGTGCCTGAAACTCGGAATTGGAAACCAAACCAAATAATCAAAGAACATGCTGTAGATGTCAATTCTAATGAGAACAAAGACCAGCATTTGCCATTATATAGAAATGCCATTAAATATTAAATATGCCGTAATATAGGCAATTATATATTATGAGTTACCGATAGGGTCTAAAAATTATGAATTTAGCATATATTCCATTTCTGTTATTAGAATTGACAAGCATTATATATATTAATTAAGCTTATATCAGAAAACAAAATAAAATAAAAGAAGAACATTATCTCTTATAGGCTAGAGCACTAAGCTACCATTAATTCCAAGCAAAACCACAGGGTGTAAATTTGGGCGAACCATCCGTACTCATCAATAAATTCAACGATATCTCGAACATATCATAACTTAAGGGTATATATTTATAGAATTATAGATAATTCATAGGTAATGAGATTTCCTATAAAATTCATATATAAAGATAAAGAATCTGGATAATCTCAAAATTTATATACTCTTAATTTGCTTCAAAATTAATATATTAATTTTTATATTAATCAAATGGTTTAGCTTATATAGAATCATATAAAATTCATATCAATCCAATGGTTACCACTTAGAATTAAGGCACATAAAATATCCAATTAAGGATACAAAATATTAGCTTATATAGAGTTAATTTAGATTTCATATGTGAATTGTGCCATTATTAATTTTAGAGGAATGCCATTAATAATTATTGGGTTATCTGAATTACTATAGTATTAATGGATTGATATTTGTACACAACAAATGTCTTATCCTACTATGTGGATCTAAATACATAGATCATATGACGTTATTGTGCTGTATGATTAACCAAATCGTTGGATATATTATTCACTAATAAATCTCATTCTATAAGTTCATCAAGTGTTGTCTTATTCTCCCTTTTTCTCTTGTAATTAGACTTGAGATTGTTTGATCTACTCTCCTTACTAGCGTATCAAATGGATTTCTTTGGATATGTCCAAACAATGTCAAATGATTTTTTTTTACCATTTTCTTAATAGGAGCCACTCAAAATCATTCTAGTATTAGGTCGTTCTTCCTAATCTTATCATTTTTTGTATGCACGCATATCCATCTCAACATTTTCTTTTAGCAACCCATTTTATGTCCAGGTTGTCCTTTTAGAGCTCAATATTCACTATCAAATAATACTATTAGTTTTATAGCAGTGCGGTAAAACTTCCATTTATCTTCTTTTTCCCTTGATTGAAAAAGAACACAAATTGAAAAATTTTAACTTAAATATTCTCCTAAAAATGAGTTTTAAATTATTAATTAAGTGTTATCGATTCTATATTCATCTATAGCAGGAACAAATTCGATTTGAAATTTCATAACTTTAAAGATTTTTGGTCATTCTTCTCCCTATTCCAAAGGAAACGAAAAAAAGATATGTTCAAATATTAACATTGATGAGTTCACTAGAATAAAGTGAAGTTGTGGAATTTTTTTTGACCAACAAGTTGTGGAATAAAAGTATAGAGAATGCAGATAATAATTGAAATTAATAAAGGAAGAGGTTGAATAAGTGTGGTGAACTGGTGTTAATCAAATACGTGAGTGAAGGAGCAATTATCCAAAAATTCTTTTTTAAAAGATTTATTTCCATGGCCGACATAATATGTACCCTGTGCCCACAAATAAATAAAATGTGATAAAATTGCTGAATGCAAAAATAAATAAATAAAATTTATTTATTGTTTCTGATATTGAAAAAAATGAGGGAAAAAAGTCCTTGTACGTACGAACGAAAAATAAATCCCTGGTGACATCTGTATATAGTATTTTACTTCATTATTATTTTCAAAAATCATCCACTTAATTTTAATTATTTTCCTTTCTTTATTTTTCCATAAAATAACAAAAATTGTTGTGAAGGTGGACGGTGTGTGTGTGACATGCACAGTGTAATGCACTCGTGTAAATTGGTTGGTGACATGATGTGATATGGCATTGAAATGCAAGCCTATCTTTATCTTTACCATACGAAGGTCTTTCATAACCAATTTGGCATTGCTTCACCATAAAAACGTGCTTATTTCACTTCCATAATATCATCATACAATCCAACAGCCTATGACACTCTTCTTCAACTTTATCACGTTCATATAATAATCAAATAGATTCTAGTTGTAAACGTATATTTATTTAATTATAATAAAAAAATATTAGTTAAGTTAGTTAATAAAACATGATTTTATAAAAATCCATAATCACCTTCCTTATTACATGATTAATATTTAGGGCTCAACAATTGAAGTAATTATGTGGTTAAAAATAGTAAAAGTAAAAAATATGCCATGCATTTTAATTCAGTAATAACTCTCTAAATAAGTCATGCATTACGTATTGGAGAGAGTAGCATATACACTTTTGATACTATCTCTCAATTATTGTTCACTCATAAGAGTATGACACGAAGTAGTATAAAAATTATGGTTCTCCATAGATATTTGTTTTAAAATTTCAACTGAACAAGCTAATGTAGTCAACTAATTTGAACAAATAATCAAATTCTTTTAGAAAAACATGTTTTAGAGCTATTTTAAGATAAAACTATGGAAAACAAGCGAGAAAATTTTAATTAACCGATAATTTAGTCTAGGATTTACTTTCACCATTGTATTTTGTGAACTCTAACAATTTCCGTTTTCATTTAGACTTTAAAAATAGTTTGTAGCTGCTTAAAGTTTTAAAGCATTTGAAACACTCTCTCGACCTAAAATTAATACTTGACACACACACAGACACACATATCATTTAATTTACTCAATCATCACTTGTTACAAATTAATAAAAATACCCCATACCCCTCAAGATTTCAACTTTAATCAAACAAAACTAGGTCAATATTCAGTAGTTTATTTAAAGTTTGAGTCTAGTCCGATTTATTTTTATTCTATGCCTAAACTTAACTATCTTTGAGTATAATTTAAATGAACACATCAACCTAAAATGTGTCCAATCCAATAGACACAATAGGAAATAGGTTCATTCTATGCATGCATGGCTCAAATTAATTCTTGAACAATCGTCCTAGCTACTCATAATTAAATAGATGAAAACAAAAATTACAAAGGAACACTATATCCAATTTACAAGAATAGCAAAGAAATAAGAAAAGCAAGAGGAACCTACTAACGTACGGCAAGAAACTCATCTAATGGCCTCTCAAACATCCAATTTTGCAAATTACACAAGTTCAGTCTTTTGGCTCTTATGGGTTCTAAGGTGAAAAGGGGCTTATTACTGTGTATCAATTTTTATGCCCTATGTCTTCTTATATATCAAAAAATAAAGCTGTGTGTTTTTTATATTTTTACAAAGTAGCCATGGCACTCAAGTGCAATGTCATGGCACCAGAGACAAATTTTAGTAAATTTCAGCATTTAATCTCTAGCTTTCTCTACCTTTTTCCTTCAATTCTCATTTTCTTTCTTACCAAAAATATCCATCTTTACCTATAAAAATTTTGCATACAAGTGAGGAAAATATGCCAATCAAATTTTCTACTAATTCATCATATTATCTAAAAAATGATTAAGTTAAACAATTATGACAGATTAGCCCAATTTTCTCTTAAAACTCCAAAATACCTGTAATTAGCATTGATGGCTCACCAAATATGTCCTAAATCAGTGTAAAGTATGGGAGTCATCAACTACAACTTCTCCCACATTTATACGGGCTCAAAATGCCTAATTGTACTTTACTAAATTAAAATATAGAAGAAGCAGTTGCATACTTTCTGTGGAATCGGTTCATTCTTTTATTCCAGTTTTTTCTATTCAAGATCGTCAACCTTGTAGATTTCTTATTTGAATAATCTGGCAATTGTCAGAGATACTCTTAGTGTCTTGAGATATTACAACGATATCAAAGAATTTTTATGTGTATGTGTGTAGCTTTAATTATTATGTCTTGCAAGACAAAGGCTGGTAATTACAGGCTTTAAAGAAGAAAGAAATAGAGATAATGAGTGCATCAAGTTTATGGAAGTTGTGGCCCCCCCAAGTGATGCATGATTTTGACTATGAGAAGAAAGTGGTTGCATTACAATTACAACACAGATGCAGATGGAGTGCCACTTCTACTCCTCCTAAGTCACCACTGCCCAAACACACAACTCCTTTTTTCTCTCATGTTTACATGTATCACAAAATTTAGGGTGAGTATTAAATTTTCTCCTAAAGTGACACTTAAAATCTTTTATTTTGGTCCAAAAGCACACATATAATCGATGGTTCTAAAATGGTATATAAGAATATTATGACTCTTAAGTCAACCCACATGATTGACCATTTAACAAACTTCTAAAAAGAATAGTGTAAAAATACATAGGAGTTTCTAAATGGCTAGAGCCTACATGCACTTGCGTGGTGAGGAACCTTCTCTTCTTTATGGTCCTCTTTGTTTACTCTTCTATAATACTACTAGGGGCCCATTTGGTTGCCCAAGGAAAGTATATGGGAAAGTGAAAGTGGAGTAAGTGGGAGGTTTTTTTAATTCACATATATCATGAGCCCACGAGCTTTCTCTTTTCATCTCATATTTTTTCTAGCTCCTTCAAACTTTACTTTCATCATTTCCTCTACTTTCCATCTTTACACTTACAATTTCATTTCTCTACTTTCCTTTCTTACAATCAAACGGACCCTATTCATAAAATTCAATGGCTAATAAGAAAATGATAAAAATGTAAGAAAAAAATAATTGAGAAATATTGTAGGCTAGAATCTAGGGGTGAGAAAGAATATATAAGTGATTTGTGTTATAATGTTTTAAATTATCAGATTTAATAGAACATTATAATTAGGGAAGATGAGGGGAAGAGGATCATAAAGAAAAGGATGGATCCTTTGCCGTGTCCTCATGATAATTTCGCGATATGCTAACTTAAAGAACCATACGAACCAGACCAAATCAACCACACAAAGGTGGCTCCAACATTAGATTTAATTTATGGCGTTCATCACAAGCATGTGCATAGCTAAATATACAATGTCGGTAATATTTGTGTCAATTTGAATCTCTGTATTCACAATTCATTTTCGACAGATAGAATGGAATCAAATGTTTAAGAGATTGTGAGTTTTTGTAACGATCAAAAGGAATAGAATTAAAAGAAATATTTGTATTTCAAGTGCAACAACAACAACAACAATAATAATAATAATAATAACAACAACAATAATTATTATTATTATGTTGTCATTATCAAATTGAATTATAATATTACTAATATACCATTCCACAACAGTAAAGTATTAATAATCTCTAACTATGTCCAAAATGAGATAGACTTACATTACTAAAAAGATAAAAAAATTAAGTACTGCTCAATAATGAAGCAAGCAATTGCAGAAACTAACTGACACCATTTTTATTTTCCTTAACTCTTTTTTTGCTAATGATGGAAAAATGCTGAAGCCCACTTTGGGGAAGCCAAAATGAAAGGTACAGATAATACAACAACCTTATCACATTTCATTATTTATTCATTGATTATTTCTTCTATTGGCTAAACCAAAGGCTCAATGCTTTGAGATAAGAAATACCCATAAACTGAAATTTGACATGTGATTCTCAATTATATTTATAACTCTTTTCTTTAGCTTTCAGCTTTCAAAAGTTGCACATGTCTTTCACAGAGATATAGCCATATATAATAACTGAGGGGTCTACCAAAAGAGTACAATAAGAAACAAAATGAGGAAATACGGATTGATTGATTAATACCAAATTTTCATATACATATGTAATAAGGACGACGATGGTCAATCCTTAATCTAATACTGATTAATCACACATTAAACTGATGCTTTCCCCTTTTTCAAAAGGTTACATCCAAGAGAGACAGATCTTAGGAAGAATTAAGTTACAAAGCTTCAAAAATCATAACTATTTAAAAAATCAAAAGTTATTATCAGGTTAAGAATATTGATGAGTAGAAGAATATGATAGTAACTTTAGTCCTTGAAATAATTATGATTTTTAAGATGGTTGAACTTAATTTATCTTTGGGGTATTGATCTGGATCTTGAGACGCAACTTTAATTTGGCTTATGATTATGTGAATAATTATGATGATGATTGTTGGGATGAAGAAGAATTCAAAGAGTCAACTTGAGATTTGCCAGAAGGTCCCTTGGTCCTAATGTAAAGTCTGTACTCATCAAAAGTCATAGGAGGGTAAAGACTTGGTCTGTCCTCAGTTACAAGCTCTTTGGCCGGTTGAATAAGCAAATCACTCTGTGGATTGTAGAAGAATGCCAATGAAACCCTATCTTTGTTTGACACTATCACCCTGTGCTCTATGCTCTTGTATGTTGCATTGCTCAGCACCTAACCACATATAATGAATTCAATCCTTTAGCTGTGATACACACACAAATACATACACACACACACACACACACACACACACGGCCATGTAATCTTCATGTGAGTCAACTTTTTAAGACCAACATGTCAAGAATAAGGCCTGCTCTCCTGAATCTTAAGAAAAATCTAATTTGAATTCCCACAAACAACATTTGAAGTACATCGAAATTCATACATATATAATTACCATGATGTCCTATTTCTTGATGGTGAGTTATTTTCTTAGACAGGCCAGGTCATATGGGAGTAAGGCCTGTTATTCTCCCAGCATGTTGTTTTATGTCTATCTTTTTTTAATAATTCTTAAGTAGAAAACTCTTAAAATTCCCAACTTTAGGAGATCCATACTGGACACAAAAGCATAATTAATACTCCCTCTGGTCCTGAATATAAGACCTAATTGACTTTTTTGAAAAATCGTTAAAAAAAGCAAAATAAGTTAATTATAAAATGATTTACCTAATTTCTTCCATTAAACTAGTTCATTTTGCCTATAAACTAATGTAAAATCTAAAAATATATCAAATGTGTCATGATTTAATAGCCTATTTCGCAACCTTAACCTCTCCAAAAAAAGTCAATTGGGTCTTATATTTAGGACCAAAGGTAGTATATGACTATTTAATTTGGTGGTCAACATGAAACTTTACTTCTCAAAAGGAATGGGGCCTAAAATGACAAAATCAATGTTCATGGTAAAGCAAAGTTAGCAAGAAGAGAGGACCTGGACTTGGTCACCCATGTTGATGATGAATGCATTAGGGACAGGTTTAACGGTGATCCAATCGCCAGCTCGACGGACTTGAAGACCGGGAACATGGTCGTCCGGCAAAAGAATGGTCATACCACCAGGGTCTGAGTGAGATGAGAGGCCAAGTGTGAGGTCTGGTTGGGGACAACTTGGATAATAATTCACCCTAAGGCATGCTCCTAGTCCTTCTTGCCCACCAAATGATTTCATTAGAAAATCTTCTTGTAACCCTAAATTCATTGACAATAGCTTCAGAACTCTTCCTCCCAGCTTCACCACTTCTTCTCCATATTCACTTATCACATCCCTACACATTCCAAATTAAATAAATAGTATCAATTCATAAGTATTATTGATTTTTTATTACATTGTATTCTTTATTTTTCTCATATAAAGTTTTGAATATTTTTACTCTAATTGGCATGGAAAACATGGATCCTTAACCATGGAATTTAAAGGAAACATAGTGGGGATAAAAGGTAACACAAATAATGATATATCAAGCATGTTGTGGTGGCCACCACACACAAAAAACGCAAGGTGGAGGAGAAGTGTATGCATACATTTAGTACCTACCACTTGGACCCATCAAGCTAAGTGACGCAAAAAATTTCCCATATTACAAAAAGTGTCATCTTTGTTCAATATACTATCATTTGACAAACCACTTTTTGCTGTCCGTTTTCCGTTTACCATTCATTCTTCATATTGCATGTGAACCACACACACACACACACACACTATAGTTTCATCAACATATTGTTGCTAATGTATACATAGATACCACCATTGTTTTTATGTACAACTGAATTAGTATTTATTTAATTACTTAATAACGAGTTCGACACGATATGTACTTGACCAAAAAAAGTCTGAGACAATATGTACTTTCATGTTTCAAAGAAGTGTCCATGAACCATTAATCAACTCTCTAGTTTTTAATGATGACCAACAAATTAGACACACCACATCACTGTTATTAGATTCCACCTCTGAATCTCACGACTTTTCAACACCACCAATTCCTTATTACTATATTGTTTTTCCTATTAAACAAAAAAAAAGACCCCTTTGAACCTATATCATCTTTAACGTAAAAAGTCCAAAAACATTAAAACTTATCCCACGGCTCATGCCGCCAACTTTAATATAATATAATATAAACCATTAGCTATAGTGTTGGAAGGATCAATCGTGCAAACACTAAAACATTGAATGACAATTAGAGTGTAACTAAATATGGAGAATTTATTGAAATTCTGATGAAAAGAGTAAACAAAGAAGAAGATGAAGAAAATATATACCTCAAGGAAGGTGGGAGAGAAGGCCACTTAGAATGGTTACAAAGAGAAGAAGGCATGTAATGAAGGAAGAAGTAATCACTCCAATCAAGTATGGCACCTTTCTTAATTCCCAAGCGACTTCCATATCCTTCATAAGTTGTTGGAGAATTTGCATACTTCTCTTTCTCTTCCAATGGCTGCATGAAGAACTCTCTCCAAACCTCCCTTGCCTTCTTCATAAGCTCCTCCCTCACACCATGATTCACCACTTGAAAGAATCCCCATTCCCGGCACGCCTCCCCCACCCGCCTCGCCGCCTCCTCCTCCGACAAACCCTTCAAATCAATCAAAGGGATATCAATGTTATTATAAGAAGGCTTATTTTCAACAATAGGTCTCACAGATTCAGGCTTCACAAAACGTTCTGGTATCTTGTTTAGGCCACTTTGGGCTAAAGCTTGGACTCTTATCACTGGCTCTGGCCATTGATTGCACTCCATGGTGGTTTGTTCAAGAAATCAAACAAGTCTTCTTCTATAGTTTGTGTTTTTTTGTTGTGTTTGTGTTGTTGTGTGGGATTTGGTGAGGGAGTGGTATGCATATTTATATACATATGATGGGAGACACATACATATAGAAGTAGAGATAATTAAGTATAAGTAGCTAGAGATTAGAGTGTATAATAGTATGTGGAGAGGAGGAGGACATAGAGGGAGGGAGGAATTTTTTATTTCGGCGCCGTGAGGAAATTGAGTTGCTCGTGGGCATTAATGTTTTTCTGACCTTCTTTTTCATTCACATATACACTTTTCCACACACGACATTTGCACAACAACTAATATTAGCTTGGTTTTCTTTTCTTTCCATTTTCTTTTTTTTTTTAAAAAAAAAGTTTGAGTCCAAGCAAGGCATACTAGAGTTATTATATGTCTACATGTCCGGATTCAAAGAGATTCTATAAAAGTATTTACAAATCGTACATTGACACATTAGTATAAGATTTGAACTAATAATGATTTGTGAGGTACAAGCCAAAGCCTTATCAATTAAACCAATCTTTATTGCACGTTTGATTATATTTTTGTTTTTATATGAATAAATTATATAGAGTATTTGTGATTATTTCATCCATTGCAATATGAGAACTGATAAAATTTTCAGTTCATAATATCAGTGATTTAGAAAGTTACTCTTTCTATAATTCTCGGTATGAATCACTTCGACTGATGATTCCCTAAAACCAAGAAATGACAATTTACTTTTTGAGTATGTCTCTAAAATTTAAAATAAACTTCAACTTCACCCATGTCAAATTAAATGGGGTTTTGAAAGAGATATGGGAGACTAATATAAGGAGCTACACTAATTAATTACTATGTTTAAATTGATAGGTAAGCATTTATTTATTTTTCTGTAGTTATATATTTTTATCAGATTAAGTAATTTATAGATGAACCTAAAACAATACTTATAAAATTAATTTATATTGTGGACAGTATTGAGTATTAATTAATAATTACCATAATCTAATTTTATCTTTATTCGGTAGTAGTATTTGCATGTTTAGGAAGATGTAAATAAATAAAACAAAATTGAATAATGATGAAGTTAAGGTTTTCTTTTCAATATACAAAGGTATTATGCCATTATGCCTGCCAAAAAATCATCACATCATGCATTAGATAAAGTAATTACATACGTACTATTTCTTTCATGATTTTTTCCCATGTTTAATATGACGATAATTAACTGCATGCATGCATGTTTATCAGTATATGGGGATTAGATTTCTAAGGAATGTTCAGTAAATGCTCTACCAATTTCTGATCTTTTCAGAAAAGCCCTGCAAATATGGTGCGCGCGCGCGCGCGCGCGTGTTTTGGACTGAAAATATGGCACATATATAAAGGTACACTAGTGATTGGGTTTTCGCGAATACACACACACACACAATTTGCTAATGTTATAGAAAAGATACAATTTGCTAATTTAAAGGTAATTAAGCTAAAATAAAATATATTTAATAAGCTAAATAAATTACTTAAGAATATTATGAATTTTTGAAACACATGATATCTCTATCTATTTTTTTTTGAACACATTTTTCGGACTAAACACAACAGCAAACCAACTAACGCGGTATACTCATATTATATATTAATTTATATATTAAATAAAATGTGGTTAATTACGTTATTTTTCAAATTGAGACTTATATATATTTACATTTGTAATTATTTGTCAAGTATACAATATATGCATGTCTCTGTATGAGTATATATCTAAGTAAATAATATTGCACTCAAATACTCAATGTGAGGCACGGAGAGATTCAATGATTTTTTTAAAGAGATTCAATGATTCGTGATAAAACTATGAGCGTGGTGGGCGCTACTTGCCCTTACGCGGCGTGCATAGCAATGCAAACCTGTGGCTGAAACTCTAATTTATAACCAATTATGATGGCACAACATTTATCAACAGTCAACCAATATTATTAATCTTAATAGAACTCCTTGATTTACCATTTGTGTGATGCTGAATGCTAATGACCAGTAAAATAGTAGGAAAATGGAAGCTAAAGATTATTAAATTAAATACATATTAAGAAAGGGAAGAAATTAAAGAAAGTCAAAATTAATAATCCAATAATGTCTTGCCACGTTTCAAGCAGTGGGAAGCCTCAAGAGGCAAAATATCTGTAGTCAACCATTTTTTTTTCAAACTATACTACCCTAGGATCCTATATATAAGACCCCTTTTGCTTTTTTGTGGAATTTAAATGAAATAAATTAGTTTATAAATAGTTTTGAGAAAAAAGATAACTATAGACAAATTTAAAGTGATCAATTTTACATATTTAATTTCTCATAAAAAATTAAAGTGGTTTTATAATTAGAGGCAGAGTAAGTATTACTATTACTATTATTATAATACTCCTAGAAGGACCTCTTACAAGATGTGGTAAACCTTTTTACACAACCCAATAAAAATATATTAGAAACACTTTTTATAGGTGAATTTATTAATTTGTTTCATTTTTACCTCTATTAATTTATTATACACACTTTTTTCCCTCATTGCATTAACTAATATACAAGGGCACAAAAGGAAAATAAACATGTATTACTTTGACTTTTGCATATTGCTCTCTTCTATCTGTAATATAAAGGTCCTACCACCAAAACACGCTTTTTAAAAAAACATATAAAAATTAGTTGAGTGTCTGAAGTTTTTTTTTTCAATTTTGCTCCCATTATTATACTAGTACTATTAAGATAGTATGAGAGGGAAATATGTAAATATTAATGAATATGAGATAAAGTTAGGGGTAATGTAAGAAAAAACACATTAAATGATGAGAAATTATAAAGTGAACTTTATATTTTTGACTAAAACAATTCAAATTTTAGATTTTTATATATAATACTGGAGGGAATAGTACCTCATATATTTTGAATCAAAATATTCAAATTATAGGCTCTTTCATTACAAACCGGAGAGAGTAATACTTCTTGCCACATGTGATTTGGAGTTAATTTGGATCTGGAAAAAATGAAAAGATTTAATTTGGAGCATGGCGTCAATCTGACTCATTATTACATAAAATAATCAAGAGGAATTTAGTCCAAAAAAATAATAAACAAAAGGAAGAATTATATAGCTAATGGCGATGTTATAAATGTAAATCAAGTACTATTTAAGAGAGTTGGTTCTATATTTATTCAAGTGATGATATATTTCTGATAAAAAAAGTGATGATATTCAGCATATATACGGAATATCATATTCATCCAAGTAAAAATCTTAGAATGAAACATTATATAATTTCCACTCTAATTTTAGATTCAAAAAATCGTGAGAGAATATAATTCCATTTTTTTGGGAAAATTTCATCATTTTATAAATAAATTACTGTGTTAGCACAAAATTTAGGAATTTTTGTACTTTTTTACCAGTTTTAAAATCGCTTAAGCAGGTCTTTATTGAGCGAATTTAAAGAGTTCTGTTTTATTTTCACTTAAGGATTCCTTTAGGAGGAAAATACTTAGCTTCTCGTTGGGTGTATGATATAGCCATGTTGATATTTGTTTCCATGAAAAGGATCAAGCAAGTTGGATGTAGGTTTAGGTTTACTCACCAATTAGGTATTCATATTGACAGAGGAATTCAAACCTAAAGAACCAATTCGTTTCCCATTGTACCAATATTTGTTGGCCCATCTTGGAATTGATTGCCATGTACTTCCTTTAGTCCAAAATATAAGATATTGTCAACTAATTCACACAAATAATGATAGCTAAATCAATATATATATATATATATATATATATATATATATATATATATATATATATATATATTGAGAGAGAGAGAGAGAGAGACATTAAATTGATAATATTTACATTTTCATCCTTACTTAAGAACATGCTTAAATGGAAAATAACCATTAATTAACCTACCAACATATTGTTGGAAACTAACTTTCTTTTAGAAAACTTCTTATAATATGGATAAAAGGAAGTAGAATATAGTATGAAAATCCTCGCCCATTGTGAATAGAGTAAATTTATAGGTCACTTGTTTATCCCTATATGAAACTTTAGGAAAACAAGGGATTAGTCACAGTTGACACGCGAGTGAGATACCATTGGGAAACAAAAAAAGTACAATATAAAAATAATGGCATGGTTAGTAAACATTTTTCAATGAAAATTATATAAGTGAATAAATAATTACTCCCACGGTACTAATTATAAGACCTCTTAGACTTTTTTGGAGAAATTAAGGAAGCAAAATTAATCACTTTAAAATGTTCATTGCACAACAACAAAGCCTTATCCAACTATATGGAGTTGTCCACTTTAAAATGTTTGTAATTGTCTTTAATTTATTTTCCTCAAAATAATTACACGTGTAATTTTATTGCCGAGAATGAGTGGATAAAATTTAGAAACACACATGTAATTTTATTTCATACTAAGAGAGATCTAGGCATGCCTATTAGACCTAATAGCTTTTTTAAAAAGCTCGTGCCTAGCCTGTTTAGGTAAACACTCCCTCTGATCCTTATTATAAGTCACAAACCGCCCCTAATTTTTTGTCTTTAATATAAATCACCAACTGTCATTAACTAATTCATTTATTAAATTTTTCCCAATATACCCTCATCAACCATGGGAAAAAGAGATCTCTTTAATTACATTGACCTTTAATTTCCTCCTACTCATGTTTCCAATATAAAAGATCAGAGCATTAGAAAAATGAAAAGAGAGAGAGATGAGAGGGGCAGAAATGGAAAAGGCAAATAAAATATTACTCATTTAATGATGTAACTTTCATTCCTTGGTATATGAGATTTTGGTGGTTAGTGACCTATAATAAAGATCGGAGGGAGTACGCTTTAAAAAAACTTAAGTCTGAGCCTGTGATCTATTAAGCTTTAGCCTAGATAATCCTGTAATAGGTCAGGCCTTAGGCCCCCTGTTAAGGGTCTAACCTATTTCCACCCCTACTTAAAAACTAACTTATAATATAATTAAATATGACTTATGTTATAATTTAGTTGTCTAATTTATTTTTTAGTTTTTTAAAAAATTTAAGAGATATTATACTTAAGATGAGAGTGAATTTATTGAAAACCAACCAAGTGAGATTGCATTTTAAGGAGCGAACAACATTCAGGCCTGTCGACCACAAATAGTAAGATATAGACAACGAGTGAGAAATATGTTGTCACGTGGGAAACATTCGACTGTGTCGTTTAGTTAGTCCATAGGTACTTATGAAACCATATATCATACTGACGGCCGACGGGGTCACTTCTTCCTCATAATTCTTCATTAGTGTCTACCATGTACACTACGCGCGCACACACATATTAGTCCAATCTTTTTCAGTCTAAGAACTTAGAATTATGTATGGAACTCAAGTACATTTTATAGTTTTTTAATATAGAACTTTAATCTATAAGACCCAAGATTTCTAATTAATCTCAAGTTAATTTTCATTATTTGAGTTAATTGGGCCGTTTATTCAACTACTCCCTCCGGTCCCTACTGTAAGAGTATAAAATTTGAATGATTTTTGTCCAAAATATAAGAGTTCGTCTCATATTCTCTCTCTCATTTAATGTGTTTTTTCCTACTTTGCCCCTAACTCTCTTTCATATTTATTAAAGTTTATGTATTTCTCTTTCTTAAAAGTATCATAATAAATATGAGCAATATTAGAAAAGAAGCATTAACTCCAGACACACAACTAATATTCACATATTTTCTTAAGAAGCGTTTTTTTTTTTGTGGATGACTCTTATATTAGGGTCTGGAGGAAGTATAACTCAAGGTTTTTTAATTTGATCTACAAATTATTTTAAAAAAGTAGAGTATGAATCCGTGTGTTGCATGAATTATACTACCATAAATTAAATCGATGGGTGACTTAGTTGAAATCTTCATGTACTCTTATAATATCATTAAACTACCATAAATGCAAATTCATACACCCGCTAGTTAAGGAGTGAAGAATTTTTTTTATATATGGTAATGATTAATGAAGGGAATAAGCTAACTATAAGCTTCTTGTTGAGTTGTAGGGAAATAAGGTCCACCCTTAGTGAGTTAGGACCAACCCAATTGGATTAGGGACCATTATGTAAATATGGAAAATATGGTTTGCAAGGAGTAATTGTCCCCAATAGATTTGAGGTTAAAACAATGTGTCTTTTCACATGGGAATATGACTTTTCCATTGATTTATCATAAATATATGAAGCATGTTGGACAAGTCAAGTTACTGTTGTTTTTATGAGTAGAAAAACAAATTTCTTTCTCTCATTAGTCTCTCTATTTCTTCCTCATGTGCATCTGCTATATATCGTAGTCTGATTCCAATCGGTAACCTGACTTTGTGTGGCTACACGGTCAAGTGCGTCGGCAAACCAGGTACGCCCGAAACCCCAACATTTCTACTAGGTTTAAAGGTATATATATTTGATGATTTGATTGATTTTAACTATTCCACCAGCAAACTATTTTTCGATAGGTTATTTTTCTAACTTGTCTAAGAAATTGACATTATATGTGTCAATGTCATAACTGGTTTAAAAAATGGCAAATATTTTTACTGAATAAAATGCCAAATTTTTGGACTAGTTAGAGGTACAATTGGTCTAAAAAATAAATTTTTAGATTGGGTGCACATCCGTTTTGGAAACTGCCAAAACTTTCAAACTCGTTCTTAACCAATCTATGTAAGTGGATATTTTTTTTTCCATTGAAGACAATCGTTATAGAAACCCTGTTTTTTAACACGTCAAGGTAATGCTTATAGAAACCCTTTTCTAACACATGAAAAGGTAATCCATTATAAACATAACAACCATCCTTATAGGAATTCTAATCAATATAATGCAATATAAAATTCTTATATATTCCAAAAATATTTATATTTTCATCATGAATGTTTTGAATCTTCCATAATTTATTTTTTCACGTTTTTATTTTGCTTTTTTGCTTTATTAATTCACAACGCCTAAGTGGGTTAAATAATTTTTAAATGTTGGATTTCGTTTATGTAATTTACCCCGTCGTCTTCTTGGTGTTGACGCCCACTTCCTTTTGCAAGCATCGCAAAAGCTAAATGCTACCTCCTTGGATTGAGTGCTAGGTCGTCCTATTTTAGGCATTTAGATCATTTTACTGTTTTAGTATTAGAAAGGGATTATGGCTCAACCTTACCCCTTGCCCCTTGCTTTTGGCGACAAGGAGTAGTGTTCAATTTAATGAACTTGAGATTGACAGAGATTATTTGGAATTGCGGGCTACACGTCATATAGTTGATCATAAACGTGCGAGAATTGAAAAGGAAACCAAAATAAAGGTTGGGATATGATTAAGGCACTAATTTAGAAAGTTAAATTGAAGGATAAAAATTGTAAGGGTAATGAGTCTTGCATGAAGAAAAAAGTGGTTTTACTTCCTAATACATGTGTCTCCTTCGGACGAGAACTCGAAACTCCAAAAACTTTAGTGGAGCTTACCAGTATTAGATCAACTATGTGTTAATTGGATGAAATGAACTTTGATTATGCAAACTTTTACCATTTGAATGCGTACTCAAAGGTATAAAACTAAATGATTTTTTATTGATCTCACAAGCTACAAAATGAAGTGTGTGTATATGCGTGTACTGAATTAGAACCTTTGGAAATCAACACGATACCTTTTACTTACATCTATCATTCATTCATTCAAATTCAAATGGTGAAAAGTTGTACAATCAAAACCCTCTTTAGTGCTACTACTTATCATTTTCTTTTCCAAGTTCTTTTAGTGTTCCCCCTATTTTCCTCTCCTTTTTCTGTCAATCCAAACATAGCTTTAAATACCCCCATTTAGTCAGTATTGTCTTCATTGATGAAACCATATTTAACATATGCAAATTTGCAATTATAATATGAGAATAGTTTGGATCAAACCTGTATTAATTTTATTTGATCACTCTCTATCACGCAAAAAGTAAGAAATTGAAGGGTCCTATAAAAGGAGAAAATGAGAGAAAAGTAGGGAGCCCATTCACTTGCCAAGGGTCCCAACATTAGTACAAAATGAGTCACACAAACACATAAACACTCACAACACCGAGTACAATGCTATCATTACCATAATCTTTATGAATTTTTTTGGCTTCCTCCTCTAATTGTAAGTGCTCTTTCCTCACAGTATCTTCATTTTCATTTACCCACTTCTTCATCTTTCTGTTGTCCTTTTGCTTGTCTTCTTTATGACACATATGTATATATTTATGTTTATATGTAGTGTATTCAAGATACTTGACCTGCTTTCTTAATCATCCCTCAAATTCACAAACTACACTTTAAAACAAAAGCTCAAATGAGAATCCTTTCAAAATCACCAATTTGATAGAAGTTGTTTAAAGAAAAGAGAGATGAAGATGAAAGTGAAGAATAAAGGGACCACAAGTTGTTACAAAAACATCTTTTCCCAGAACCAATGTTGTTCACACAAAACATGCTAACATATACACATACATATATACCCTATATAGTGATCCTCCTTTGCTTTTTGTTGATAGGTGTGTGGAGACACCAATATAATTATGGTAAAATTTTTGTGGCTATTATAAGATAATATTTATATCGTGGCAACATCTCACTCTTTTTAAACAAGACAACAACGTACAAGTTATAAAGGAACTGTGAAATACAAGTTGAAATCGCATTACGTGAATTATTGAATGGACAGTTCAACATATTTTATTGTGCCTGCAATATATCTGATTTTCATTTCCATTTTGCTAGAAGAGCAATTTGATTCGAATAATTATTTTTCCCAAAAGAGAAATGAAATGTAAAACTTGAGTAACATGTCTTTTTATATAAGCCCGTCCAATTAATAAATTGAAAACTACACACGAGGCAGGTCTTCAATCAAACTAGAGTCAAATTAACTAGATCGAGTTACACAACAAATTAATGCATTACAAAAGAAAGAATAAGAAATAATTCATAAAATGAAAGGGTCATTATGATTTTTGGCCCTTAAATTTTAATAATTTAACTTAACTTTTGTATGAACCCTCAACTTTAAAATTGAAAACTTTGATTTTTTGAAATTTTAAACAATTTTGATTTTAATTCCTAAATAAGTGATTTTTTCATTCAATAGCTTTCACTCAATTTTAGTTTTGGTCCCTAAACTTTGTATATAATTTAAAGCTGTTGGTTCATGAATTTTGAATGATCAAAACATATATTTCAACGTTAAAGGAACAAAACCAAAATCGAGTAAAAGTTCATGGTCAAAATCATCGATTTTAAAGTTCATAAACAAAAAACAAAATTGAACCAAAGTTCAAGGATCAAAGGTGATACTCCCTCCGTTCGTAATATAAGAGCTCAAAATTTAAATGTTTTGGTCCAAAATATAAGAACTCACCTTACATTCTCTCTTCATTTAATGCATTTTTCCTATTTCATATTTATTAATTCTCTCTTTAAATAGTATCTTAATAAATATGAATAATATTGGAAAGAAAACATTTAATCCAGACACTCAACTAACTTTTACATGTTTTCTTAATAAGCGTATTTTGGCGGCTAAATTCTTATATTACGTATTAATTAGATGGAGTATTGAGCACTTGGTAAAAGATAAATGAAGGAGTTACCTCTTATTAATAAAATTGAGTGAAAGTTTCATGAAATTGAGTGAGAGTGATTTTAAAAGTTGGTAAAAGATAGCATTACCTCTTATTATTACCAAGTGTTGAATTTCTGAGAAGCATCATTCAACAATTTTCGAAAAAAAAAGTAGCATTAGATATACGAGTATACGACACTTTAGGATGGTTGAATGATTGAATCTCTCGTTTTTAGGAAACCTTGCTATTTCATATTTTAGAGCCTAATTGACTGCAGTTGCACTTTTCGAAGGCTTAATTTCGAATTTTTTTTTTCAAAATACCATCAATAAATTAGATACCATCAAATACTCACTTCTTTCCTATATATAACACCTATTTGAAAAAGGTGAGTTTATTATTAAATATAAGACTTTTTTTAATTTTTTTTAATATTTTCCAATGTCAAATGATGCTGCTCAGAAATAAACAAGAGAGTGAGGGCGAAAAAGGTAGGTGGCTAGGGTATTTAAAATTTATAATAGGACCTTATTTAGGTCAAGTTCCTTTCTCCAAGTTCTCAAGTTCTTTTAATATAGGAGTGACACGTGTCCTTTTATAACAATCATCCATTCAATCTAATGGCCAGCTGTCACTCCTATATTAAAAGAACGTGAGAACCTGGAGAAAGAAACTTGATGTAAGTTTTTCCCTTTATAATAATACCATGTGATTTTAATTATATTAACTTATATATATTTAATCTAATTAAATTAGGTAAACTGGTGTTATATTTAGGAATAGAGCTTGTATTAAGTTAAGTTATATATATTAAACCCAAATAAACCAGCATGCAATGGTGGGTTCAAAGTCCAAATTAGAGGAAAACTCGCTTATTAACACAATTATATATTTATATCCATCTATAAATTGCATGTATTCAGATTTTGTTTAAGGAATATTATTGAAGAATTATTCTTTTTTATGCATGATAATATCAATTTGATTAGAACAAATAATAAAATAACGTAGAACTACATCACACACCATCCAGCACATAGCAATAGGCTTATGAAATATTAATTAATATGAAATCAAAGTATAGAGTATATTATTCTATTTCAATTTGTCTTCTCATACATGCATTAATGAATAAACTATAGGTCAAGTATATTGCTTCACTTATCTAATCATATTATGATAAAGCATGAGAGTCAGATATATTGTCAAGTTTTTTTTATTAAGGGTTAAAGATCATTTTCAACTAGAAACTATATGTCAAATGTCACCCAACATATATATATTAATAAATTAAGTTCTTATATGCCAAAAATGCTGCATAATTTCCTTATTAAAAATAATAATGTCACATAATTTGTACAAATGACATGTAAGAGCTCATTTAACAGTGTTACATGAAATTATTTAACGTTGTTGGTGAGTTGGAGCACTTTTAAAAAGTTTGTTGTACATTAAAAAAAATTGTTAAAACATTTATTAATATATGTGTTGGGTGATACTTGACCCATAATTTAATTATAGGCAAAAATGACCTTTCACCACGGTAACTTTTTATTAATAAGTGAATTTCTTTTTGTTTAATTGAGATACTTTTTTATTTGAGCTACTCCTTCAACCCTTATTGTAAGAGTCCAAAAGGTTTCAACACATATTAAGAAAGTAGTAGTTGAGTTGAGAGAGATAAATATGTGTTAAATAAATTTATTTTCCCAAGTATGCTGATATTTATGATGAGGTGTATATGAAAGATATGTAGAATAATGATGATATTATTATTATTATCAAATATTCAGAAACAATGAGGGTTCAGATATAAAAAAGGGTCATTAAATATATTGTGATAAGATCCTATGCGACTCTTTAAATTATGAACTATCAAATTATAATAAGATTTAGTACTGAGAGTACATAATATTCTATAACTTCTTGTTAATTTGTGCCATTAAAATTAAAAACAGAACGTGTCCGTGATCATGATAAAGTATTATATACTCCTTCCGGTCCTAAATATAAGAACTAATTGACTTTTTCTAAAATATTCTTAAAAAAGCAAAATAAGTTAATTATAAATTGATTTACCTAATTTTTCCCCCTTAAACTAGTTTATTTTACCTCTAAACTAATGAATAATCTAAAAATATATCAAATATGTCATCATTTAATAACCTATTTCGCAACCTTAATCTCTCCAAAAAAAAGTCAATTAAGTCCTATATTTAGGACCGGAGGTAGTATTAACTATGATAGTATCGCCAATTAACAATTATATAGATACATTCTTTAATAAAAGTAATCCAATAATAAAGATTACGTCTCGAGTCAAGTCATGTTTCTTGAATGGCTGAATTCCATATTCAGCTATTCATTATACGGTCAATGATGATTGTAATAAGTAATAACACTAATACGAAAAGTCTTATTATTGAAAATTAGAATAAAAATATTCTTTTGAAAATGAATTATATATTGTTTATCGCACGTTTAAGTCTACATATAATAACATTATAGCCTATGATGTACAGCATATAATATATAGATGAAATTCACGACGTAACAAACAACAAAATTCTTAACCTTTAATCTTACGTCAATTTGTGCTGCATGAAAAAAGTTTCCGATTTCATTTAAATAATGAAGACTTTTTTACAGTAATATACATACGTACATTTATAAAATCTTATGATAAAATACTCTATTTACGAATCATTAATTTGCTGTCTAGTCAAGCCCAAAAGAAAACAACATTTAAAGGGAAATGACAATATTAACATAATAAAAATTATGTTCAAAACATTTTACTAAAAATACAGTTGTAAATGTCAATTCAAAAGGTTTTTTCATCATTTTTATTCATTAGAACTCACGTACTCATCATATATTTACTAAAATAGAGTCAAATTCATAACTCCTTCTTCAAATCAAAACGCAAGTATGTGTTATTTGATGTGAGTTGAGGAAAACAGCTCCACAAAAAAGTTACAAAAGGTGTTAATCTTTCTATTGTTAAGTAGGCCACCAGGCATTTAAATCTCACCCACAACATCGAGTGATTTACAATTTAAAATTTTAAATTTTAAATTTTTTTACCTAGCTGACTATCGTTTTCCAAAATTAAAAACATAATCATCCCATAGTTAGTCACTTTGAATTTGGTGATACACACCACAAATTATTTGTTAGAGTCCATAACATATATTACGACTCATTAGTAGCTATCGTTATCAGAAAACTATGATTAACTAGTAATAGAATTTAAAATGATTGTGAAGTTGTGTAAAATAAAATGAAAGGTTATCGTGGCCAATTTCTTTCAAGACTGATTTGTCATAAGAAGCTGTGTTATCCAGTTCATAAAGTCAGCTCTTCATGATTAAAACACATGAAATTCTAGAATATAAATAACATAACATAACTACATGTTTGCTTTCATCAACATCTTAGTTTAAGTTGTTTCCCAATCAGAATCAAACATGTACTTTGTATTTTAATACTTACCTAAATTTATCCCCTATAATTTCTACATCTTAAATGAGATTCGATACTAAAACAACAACTCAACAATATATATATATATATATATATATATATATATATATATATATATATATATATATATATATATATATATATATATATATATAACCTCCGGTCCTAAATATAAGATCTAGTTGACTTTTTTTTGGAGAGATTAAAGTTGTGAAATAAGTTATTAAATTATGACATATTTGATATATTTTTAGATTATCCATTAGTTTATATGTAAAATAAACTAGTCTAAGGGAAAAAAAATTAGGTAAATCAATTTATAATTAACTTATTTTTCTTTTTTAGGATTTTCCAAAAAAGTCAACTAAACCTTATATATAGGACCGGAGGGATTATATAGGAACACTTAATAAAGCAACGTTGTATCAATGACTGAATCTTTAAATGTTTCTAAAAACCCTAAGTATAAAACATATCTATCTTGGTTGAGTAAATTAAGAGAACTAAATAAATTATTAACATTAGACAAATTAGTTTAAAAATGAAAAATGAGACAAAATGAGTAAATATGTTATATATTCATGATTAGAAATAGTTTATTATAACTAAAAAGTCACGTTCAATAACCTCAATTTTTAGATAAATGATGAGAATTAAAAAATAATATAAATTGATTCTTAATAGCAGTACTAAGCTAATTTCACAACAAGTCAATTGATGCTTTCATTCAGCAGATCAGACGTGATCTAAATCAATGTGTGTATTCCAAAACCCATTATATATAAGAAATTATCTCACTATGTGTTGATTGAGCTCCCCAACAAACTTCAACCGATTTTTTTCCTTTTGTAATTATAATCACAACCTCAAATGAAAATTCACTTAGAAAACCCTAGATTTTCAATATGGTAAAACAGTAGCGATGTGTGCAAGATTCCCTTTGAGAGGTTAAGTTCCAATGAAGAAAGCAGAAGTTGGTGGAGGACATGATGGAAGGAAGCGCATAAGACCTTCATTGAATTTAATCACATTTGACATATTCTTTTCCTTTATTTTATTCATTTAATCTGCTAGTGATCCAAATTCCATTTCTTGCTAGCTAGTCACATCGAAATATATTTGAAATATACAAACGACAAATCAAATATATATTTGAAATATACAAACGACAAATCAAATCATCACTATTCCTTTTCATAACACACACACACATATTATGTATTATGAAAAGGAATGGTGATGATATATCATCAACAAATTTTCGAAAGATGTCAAATTACACGTGAGCCATGTGCTTAAAATATGAAAAGAAAATATCATTCCCCGTATTAATAGTGCACCTCTGTCAATTTTTTTTGAATCCTAGCAACTTACTTTTGTATCATATTTTGTTCTTTCTCTTTATTTATTTTTCTATTTGTCATCCAATGTGATCGCCACGTAAACATGATATCAACATTTCATTACAGACTTTCTTTTGGTGGATTCACCATATAAATGCATGCACGTATGTGCAAAGAGAATTAATGACAGAAGAAAATGTACATATAGAATTTAAAATATTCTTGTGTCTTACCACCTAACCTGCCCTAAAACTAACTACTAGGCATATTAGCTAAGAACAAACCAATACATCCAACAAGAGGAGTGCATTCTTTGTCCGAAAAAAAAACAGGAGGATCGGAGTGCATTCTATTTGGAACACGGCATCTAAATCAAGTTTATTTCTTCAAATCGTGGTGGTTGTGAATTCATGACTAGTTATATATAAAATTACAAGTTAAATTACTTATTTAATTTGCAACAAATGTGAGATGGTTCTCCTGATTGGTCTCCAAATTACTTATACTCTACCTGTTGATGTGGGAAGTGAGTTAACCCTCATAAGAAACGAGAATACAAGCTAGCTAGAATCTCCAAAAACATTATTGACAAAATATGCGAAAACTTTTTGTGTTATAATCCTCAGAAGGGCATACTATTGATCAAATAAAAAATATCCTCTAAACTAGGTTCTTCGTCTAGGATAATCCACCACGTGATGTTTTGGGAGGTCAAGGGTTTATTGATTAGAGTCAGATTCAATGTAATGGAGAAGTAGTGGATTGATGCTGAGGATAAAAGAACCTTGATTGAAGCTGATAAGCCACAAAATTGAAGTGTTGGGTTCATAATTATCAGTTCCACAGTTAAAACTTACAAGTGTGAGATGTATAAAACAAAACTTAGTGCTCTATAGGATTAGCATGAATTGAGTGAGTCAAAAGGAACAATAATAATGTATCCTCTCAAGAGGCCGGTGGATACCACCAAAAGCATTCATTGATAGCTCCAGCGGACAAATAATAAGTGCTCAACACTTCTTTAATTCTTTGCCTCTCAATCTTTTCTCTGTTTTTTTTGGTAACATCTCCCTTTTCAGGTGAGACATTAAGAATATCTTTCAAGCTACAGTAAAAACTAATCACTTTGAATTGAAAACAACTTCCAACCAAATTAACTCAATAAATAAGAAGAATTGGGAATCAAACTTAAAACCATTAGAGATGAAAATCCATTTCATTTACTTGTTTAGTTTACAATTACTTGCTCGCATTAACAATTGTTTTTTATTTATATACCATTTGTGTGACCAAACAAAAAAAATCATTAAAAATTAAATTTAAATCTCGTGAGCGAACATTGAACTGTTATTTAGGCTATCATCTCCGACATTGACGAAACAGGTAAATTAGCACCACGGGGATCTTATCTGCTTGATCATGTTTATAATTGTTGGGATCCAATCAGTTATCCTTAATGCAAGGCAAAACCAAATACCCCTACAAATTGATTAATTGAGTGTTATCGTTTTCATTTCTCTCTCACTCTATTTTGTTGTTGCGCTAGTTGGTCCGCAAATCACAAACTGAAACAACAATATTCCAAAACTTGCAATACGTTATACGCCATACATTGTTCTGGATCAAAAGCCAGATTAAAGGCAACCATTTTATGCACATTTTTTGGGCCTAGTATCAAACTCCGAACGGCAGCCTATTAATTGGAGTTTGGAGCATTGTGGCCCAACCTAAATGCACCTAATCACCTGTGGTGGCACATACAAGAAATCATAATACCCCCTCTCTTCCTAAATATAAAATCATTTTTCTAATTTAATTAGATTAAGAATATTAATTTAATTATTATCACATGATATTATTAATTCACCTTGACCTATATATCTTTAACCTCCACTCTCACTCTATTCTTGTATAATTAGACAATAGTATTTATATTTAGGAATGAAATGAGTACTAATAAAAACCTTCATGATTGCACAAACACTCTTCTCCTTTACTAATATAGTACAAGTAAATGTAAAGTCAAACTCTTTAACCATCCCCTCCCCTCAAACAACAAAATCAGCTTCAATGTATCAGTTTTTTCCCAAGAAATGAGTAACATATTTCATCATTTGATATAAGTAACATGTGTTAGAGCCTATGCATTGAGACAATAGATACCAGATCGTTTGCCTGCCTTTTACTAAGAAATTCCTAGGCTCAATTTATGAAGAAAAAGAAAAAGAAACTACCCAAGAGGACGTATCATGCGAGGGCACTTTAGTATTATTATAACCTCTTTTTACACGTAACTTTGACCTTTATTTTAAATGATACTTGTCCTTTTATCAAAAAAAAAAATGTTAGACACTGCTTATAAAGAACAGCTTGTGAGTAGTGATCAAATTTTTTTAAACCAACGCGTGTAATTTTCTTTTTCCGCCAGATAAAACTTGAGCTTTTTATAACTAGACCCTCTCAGCTTACATAAAAAAATAGATAACAGGCACCTAAAATAATTGCAGTTATCAGATCTCAGGAAGGAAATAAATATTTTTCCGAAGAGTTCAGAATACAAAAAAACAAGGCATTCGCATTAACTTTGGTAAAGACATTCTGGTAGCACTAAGCAGTTTGATTCAACATAGTTAACCAGAAGAGAGGGTGAGAGGTTAAAAGACAGGGATCATACATGTCACACACCAATGGCTCCAACTCCAAGGCAGCTTGTTTTATGGAAGCAACAAGGGCTTGTATGTAGGTGCATGCAGCTCTTTCCATGACTTGCACAAGCACCTGGTCAATCGGCAAACATCTAACAAGGGAACCAAATAATAATCACAAAGAGGTCAAATCCAGAAATGCAAGAGGAATATTACACTACTTTGTAATGGTAGATTTAAAACGGGGGGCACACGCACACTAGACCACTACTCAGTCCCTAAGTTTACAGAACCATCTTTCATCAACTTTAAGCTCAAGCTGTTGAATCTCCCTCGTGAATAATGCCTAGAGGCTTTCCTCCAATCTGTTCCAGTTTTCATCATAGCCACAAATTCATCATAACTGATACGGCCATCCTGTGATTGTGTGATCATATCAAGGGGTAAGCTTCATCTTCACAACAAATAAAGGTGGGGAATGGTAACTATATGAAAACTATGTACCTTGTCTGTGTCTACTTCCTGGAAAATATCATTTGCTACGTCTGTACAATCATCTGCACCATCTTCTGTCAAGGCCTCTCGCAGCTCCTCTGGCTCAATATAGCCATTCTCGTCTTTGTCAAAATAAGAGAAGGCCTTACGAAGATGCTCATCATTAGCCATCCGTTTTAAATGCAGGGAAACGGCAACAAATTCTCCATAGTCAAGTGTTCCCTTCCCATTAGTATTTACCTGTTGGCAATATATAAGGGTTCAATTTAATCACTGGAACATTATATGCCAAACGAAGATTTTAAATGTAAAATCTCAGATATGGAGAATACTATATTGAAAAGCATTTAGACCTATTTACACTTGATGAAGTCAAATAGCATATTTCTTATGTAGATAAAGATGGAATTTGATATGCATTAACCCAGGATATCATAAATTTTTTTTTTGCCAGCATCAAGATATCATGATTCAGGCAAGAGAGAATGATATAATGAGAAAGTTAACCATACAGCTTCAATCAAACTTTGAACTTCGGACTCAGCAAGTTGAGACCCAAAATTTTGAAATCCAGCTTTAAGTTCTTCAACAGAAACGATGCCATCATTGTCGTTGTCCATCTTCTTGAACATTTCTTTGATATCTTCAACTTCTTCAGTCGATAAGAAATCAGCAATGACCTATTTTCAAATGTACAAATTTAGCTCTATCAGTATCACGTAGGGAGCAAACAAAAAATAACATTAAATATTAACAGATGCAACCCACCCTCAGAGCTTTTCTTTTGAATCTGTTCATCATTGAAAACTGCTTAAGCCTAGACTTGACTACATCACCGAGGGGAACGTTAGGAGCCTTCTTAGCATTTTGAAGCCAAGGATGCTCTGCATACCCAAAAAAAACCAGAGAGAAACAGCACGTAATGAGTAACATGTACGACTGAGAATGCACTTCACATTGGATTGACTAATATTAACATACACTAATAAAGCCAGTCAGGAAATGATGCAACTTCAAACTAAATTACTTGTGTTGCAAATGAATCTCATATTGAATTATATAATATGGGTATCAGTTCCGATAACTTAAGTTGATTAATGTGCACTACAGAATTGGAAAATGGCACAAAACAAGGAGAGGGGTAAAATTAAATTGAAGAAGCCAACACGGCAATCGTTACAGGGATGTAGAAGTTAACACTTATTACCTAAAATAAGGTATGCAAAACATTTACTAACTATAACAACAATAGTATGCAAAACAGGAAAAATTAGAAATTGGCATCCCTTTGATTAAGAAAATCAGCAAAGCATAAAGTAAATGTAACATACCAAGCACCTGCTTGGCAGTTAGTCGGAGCTTGGGATCTGGTTCTAACATTTGCTTTACAAGACTTTTGGCACCCTCTGAAATACTAGGCCAAGGTTCCCGTTTGAAATCTATGAGGCCTCGAAGAATAGCTTGTGCAACCCCTTGCTCCGATTCTGCATTATAATTAACCTCATGGTAAAATAACATGTTTTCGTATGAGTTGCAATATGGGACCAAAGTTCAGAAGTAGGAAACAACTGCATGTGAACCAAATATGGGATAGTAATATAGGTACACATATTTATGAACCAAATAGAAGCATATAAGACTTCTCACCTAAAACCTAGGCATACGAGATTTAACCTATGCCAACCTCTCCCTTTCATATTAGAACTTTGATTTATGAGAGCATGAGTATTGATACAAAGAGCGTGCATGAATGTCCCTTTTCTGGACATGGTGATTCATGTATTACAATGCAGATAACACTGCCAGAGGAAATGCAATTACCTGCCCAAAATGGGGGAACACCACAGAGCAAGATATAAAGAATTACTCCCGCACTCCAGATATCTATTTCTGGCCCATAGTTTCGCTTGAGCACCTCAGGAGCCATATAGTATGGACTTCCAACAATTTCTGAGAATTTCTCGCCTGAAAATTCAGATAACACCCATTCAATAACATCATAGATATCATGTGTGGACACCTCAAGCAAGGGAAACTGAAATATAAGCAAGCAATCTAATGCTATGGGCTTGAAATAAGACAACCAAGAAGAGGGATCAGAGCCAAAACCCGTACATTGTCAAGAAAATAAAACTGATTGCAGCACCTTAAAACTTCCAACCACAATTGCAGTCATATAGATGAACAGTCAAAGCAGGAATGAAACCAAAACTCTTTCGTATTTAACTTCTAGGTTATCCCAACAAAAAATACACACAGTTTGTGTCGTCTGAGCATCTCCATGCCCTTGCCATGGGGAACAAGCATTAATCAGATTATTGCTATATAGCTCTTGTCAGAGATATGAAGCACATATATCCATAACCCATCTCCCAAAAAATTGAATTCTAATACGATACTTTGACATGACATGAAACCCTTTGGAACCAAATATTCAGAATTCTGGACAGTTCATATAGCTGTTTTAAATTATATGCAGTAACATAGTACTCTATCACCAATGATCATGCTTGCTTATAGTATGTAACCAACAAGCTAATGGTCTGCTGATATTTCCTCATTAGCATTAATCCAGATCTAAGGTTGACTTTACATTTCTAATTTCTATTTTACAATGGACCTACATTAGGACTCCATTACTGCAGTATTTCATTTTTGGAATACAAAATGAAGAAGCTCAAAAGTTAAGGCATCGCTTTGAACCATGGAGAATTAAATTATTGTTGGCTAATTAAGACTTAAGAGTACATCAAATTAGTCTGCCCAAAGACAAGCTCATGATCATGGGCAGATAGATTACGAAGAGTAGAATGTCTATCTCTGTACAAGTGTTAAACAGCCTACTTTTGACAATATCATCCGCTTCAAATGTGTTTTTCTCCAATGAGATAAGGGGTATATTGTAACTTTACTTCTCTGCATGTACATGGGGGTGATGAGTGGTTAAGAAATTCACCACATGTACAGCCTAGTTGGGGATCACAACACCCCAAAGAGTAGTAAGCCACTAACAGAGTTGTCTAAAAGAATAAAATTTACACAACAACGGCAATAATAAAACTATGGGAGGGAATACTCCAAGGAACTGTCTACGCAGTGTCTTATATAGCCAAATCCAAAACTGAGCCTTTGTAACAGCTGGCAGCATCGTAATATGTGAAATTTTCTAATCCCAGCTTCACACGCCTAATATTTAATCTCCCATTAGGTACAATAACCAACTGCATTCCCATGTAAAACTTTTCTGCATGTACATGGGGGTGATGAGTGATAAAGAAATTTACTGCACTGACAACTTAGTTGGGGATCATTAACACCCCAAAGAGTAGAAATCCACTAAAATAGCTGTCTGATATAACAAAATTTACACAACAATATCAATAGTGAATAGTAAAACAATGGCAGGGGGCACTCCAAGCAAATCTTTATGCATCTAAAGAACATCAGCTAATTCTCTCATCCAACCCTCCAATCTCTCATCCAAGAGAACAACAAAACAAGATTTTCCTATATAGAAAAATTCAAAATTGAGCCTTTATTACAACTGGTAGCATCAAGATAGCTGAAAATTTTCACAATTCATCAATCCTAGCTACCCACACCTAAGATCAAAGTTATCGCAAGGCACCATCACCAAGCGCATTCCCATATAAAAACTATTTACATGGCTTGAAGAATATGCATAACCAAAATTAAAATTTCCACAAGTCATTAAATAAGTTTTTTATAAACTGAATTTCCATATATTTTTTTTCTCTAAACTAGTTGCTTTGATTTATAAGCTAAACCATATTCTAATAACACACAAAATACAGTATGATTAAGTGGTTCATTAAGCTTCCTTAATTAGTACAAACTATTTACCAAACTTGAAGAATATGTATCAAAAATTAAAAATGTTCACAATTCATTAACCAACTACATTCGTTTAAGAAAGCTAAATACACTATTTATAAACTGATTTTCCCAATTTTTTTCTCCAAATTAGATCCTTTGACTTAAAAGCTGACAAATAATCTAATACTCCCTCTGTTCCTAAATATAAGAGCAGTTGACTTCTTTGGAAAATCCTAAGAAAGCAAAATGAATCACTTAATCATATCATATTTTATATATTATTATATCAAATGGTAGCTTATAAGTCAAATAAAGTAGTTTAGATAAAAAAATTAGTAAAATCAGTTTTTCATTACTTTATTTAGCTTTCTTAGAATTCTCCAAAAAAAAATCAATTAGCTCTTATATTTACAAACCGAGGCAGTAATACACAAAATACATTCTAATTAACCAACTACATTCTCTTAAGAAAGCTAAATAAGTTATTTATAAACTAAGTTCCCATAATTGTTTCTCTAAACTAGTTCATTTGACTTATAAGCTAACATGTATACTAATACACACAAAATACTCCCTCCAGTCCTAAATATAAGACCTAATTGACTTTTTCTAGAAAATCCTTACAAAAGCAAAATAAGTTAATTAGAAATTGATTTACCTAATTTTTTCCCTTAAACTAGTTTATTTTACCTATAAACTATGTATAATCTAAAAATACATCAAATATGTCATGATTTAATAGCCTATTTCACAACCTTAACCTCTCCAAAAAACAGTCAATTAGTCTTATATTTAGTACATTCCATCATGTAAAAACCATATACCTGGCTTAAAGAAAATGGAGAGGCCAAAATCGATGGCCTTCAAGGGGGAATTCTCTTTCTTATTAGCAAACAAGAAATTCTCAGGCTTCAAGTCCCTATGAATGACCCCATGCTTATGACAAAGCTGAACCACCTCCACAATGGTCCTCACCACTCCAGCAGCCGCCCTCTCCGTGTAATGCCCTCTCGCCACAATCCTATCAAACAACTCTCCCCCCTCACACAGCTCCATCACCAAATGCACTCCACTCTCATCCTCACACGCCTCCTTCAGCCTCACAATGCTCCCACTCTCTGGCAAATGCTTCATTATCGCCACCTCTCTCCTCACATCCTCCACGTCCACCATTGTCCTCAGTTTCCGCTTTGAAATACTCTTACACGCCAAAAGCTCCCTGCTTTCTCTCTCTATACACAGGTATGTGACGCCGAATTCTCCTCTCCCTAGCTCTCTATCGATCAGGTACTTCTCCTCGATGTTCTCCTTTGCGACGTCGTTTAAGACTGTGAGTTTGTTCTTTTTGACGGCGTTTGAGTCGCGTTTGTTGTTGTGATCGTGGCTTGAGAAGTTGGATTTCACGTCTTCTCTGGCCACGGCGGCGGGAGATCTGCAGCAATTTCCCATTGGAGAGGGTTTGATTTGGGGAATTTGATTGGGGATTTTACATGGTGATGTGGAAACCCTAACCCTAATTTAGAGTGTTTTTGTGTGTACTGTGAGATTGATGGCAGAGAGAAGAAGAGTAGAAGAGGAGTGACAGTGAAATCAGTGAGACTGTACGGTAACGGCTGGATTGCTTTTTTTTTTTTTTTGAGTTTTTAATCCGGTATCCTGGGCCAGCCCCAATGTCACGGGGAACTCAACGGGCTCAGACTAATCCAGATCCGCACCGGGGCCTCCACTTAAGGGTAAAGTGCTGGCCAAGGGGCAGGCTGCATTCCCAGAGCTCGAACTCGAGACCTCTGGTTAAGCGGTGAAGTGAGGTAACCACTACACCAACCACGCTTGGTTGGCTGGATTGCTTTTTTTAGCAAAAAGTGATCATGTTTTGTGTAATTATTATTGTGAAAGTGTTGAGGGTAAATTTGTCAAGGAAAAAAAATTTGTTTATGATATCTATGTGTATTAGTAATAATTGATTAATACAGACTCGAAGAGTATGAGTGTTTCCTATACATAGATAGAGTTGTCTCCTCTCTATCTTTGTGGAGGTGGGCTTATTTATCAGGTTAGGTAAATTTGTCAAAAGAAAAAAATTTGTTTATGATATCAGTTGCTATTAGTAATTGATTAATGATTAATACGAACTTGAACATGAGTATTTTTCACATAGATAGGGTTGTCTCCTCTCTATCTATGTGGAAAACACTTGTTTTCAGCTTTGTAGAGGTGAACTTATTTATCAGATTGGGGTGGGTGTTAGTAATTGATTGATTTAGACTCGGAGAGTATGAGGTAAGTTTATTTACCGGTTTGTTGTTTATGAGGTTTGCATGAAGGTTTGTTTGCATGAGCTCAAAGTTGCTTGGGAGTTTTGAGAGGTAGCAATGTTACTTGACAAATTTTTGAGCGATTTTGTTTTTTCTCGTCATTTGTAGTCTTGTTAGTAAAAAGAACAAAGACTTATGTTTGACCTAGAAATTTGAATCTAATTGGACACACGCGCACAAGTTAAAAATCATAAAAAATGAAATTATAATTTTTTTATATTTGCTAATTTTATAGGCTGTTTAATCAAAATTGATATTTTATGAGATGTTAGGTGTTTGTCACTATTGATAAGAAAATAAATGTTTAGATTAGTTAGGTCATATGAGTTTATTAGGGTCAGGGCATGCTTTAAGTCCAACTAAAACTTACAAAGGTACTTACAAATCAATTTTAAATAAGTAGACAATTTTATCCTTCACATATTATATTTTCACTTCAATTATATTTTCACTTCAATCTTGTAAGGTGTGATTACTATTGAATAGTCTCTTTGTAATATGATGAATATAAATACGATATCTCTTGCAAATGAATCATCTACTATTTTCTGATAAAAAAAAATCATCTACTATTATTTTTGTCAGAAACTTATTAACCCTATTATTAATAATTGACTTTTCAGTTTGTGTGGGCTGTCGGCTGTGCTGTGCTCCGTGGGAACAGGACGGACGAGAAATGGCGTGCGAACTCAGAATAAGTAAGCCTCTTTTAACTATATTCATCTTTTGTATTTGGTTATTTAATTTGTTGCCATAAATAATGCAACAATATAGTACTATAAAGGTTTTTCATGCAGAAGTATTAATTAATGTTAACCAACAAGCGGAAAAAATAACCAAAGCAGAAAGGGGAAACTCTATAAGTGAGCCTATGATATTAATAAAAATTTTTACCCTAGGCATGATGATCATATATACCCTAAATAGTATTTTTAGTCCAAATTTATCAAAGTGCGTCATATTTGCTCTTTACCTTCAAAATAATAAAGGTCAAATATAATTTTTTCTACATATTTTAGGGGCAAATATGACCCTCATGCATAAATATGGAGTTGATATGACTTAAGTTTTGGTAAAATTGCATTTTAACCCTTAAGAATATGGTGGTCAAAGTTCACAATTGAAGAATTCAATCGGATGCTTGGCTCAACAATTAAAACAACAACTATTTAACCATTAGAACCATCACATAGAACATGTAATGAATTTTCAACGTAATTATTGCGCTAGATATATGAAGTTATCTTATTAATACCTCTTTTCCTTCTCTCTTTATTATTATTAGTAAAAGGCTTATTATGATGTGTAAGCCATAAAAACGATTTACACCTTTGAGGTGGGTAGACGCAACTCCCAAATTTTGTTCCATAAAATTATTGCTGTAGAATCTTCACCGTTTAAATGCTTTGACTGAGAAGATTTACAGCTTTTATTGAAAGGGTGAAAACTTAGACTGAGAAGAAGGCCCATAAAGAATAAGGGGCTTATGAAAAAGTACCTTTCAGTCTCGACCAAAAAAAAGAAAAAGTACCTTTCAGTCGACCATTTGGAATACCCGAAAGATACAAGGATAAATCCTTGGCCCAAAACAGTTGCAAATAAAGGCCCAGCTTGTCTATTGATAATTTTTTTATTCTTTTTATTTTCATCTTGGATTTGATTCTCTCTCACACACATATCTGGTAAATGTGTTACAATTAGTCTCTTTTTGTAATTAGTATTTGAAATGTGAAAACAAATATAACCTGGATTAAGGTTAAGACAATATGTGGTCCTTCTACTTTTCTCTCATTTTGGCTTTTGTCTCCATAATTTTTAACCATATGTTTTCTTCCCATGTGTTTTGTCCATATGTTTCATCTTTTAAAATGTGAAACAAATGTTTTTCCCTTCTCATTTTTTACCCTACTTTTATTCATCTCTAATTTTTCCTCCGTCCATCCATGCAGACTTTTATATTACCAAATCCTCCTTATTTGGTTCATAAATCTAAGACCACATTGTTTCAGTTATTGACTTATTAATCAAGCAAATAGTCCAAGTGACTAGTATAAAAAGGACCTAGAAATATTATCTTGTAGGATATTATGACATTTCTATATTTTTTTTAGTTTATTATATATATGTGTGTATCAGTATTTCATCCTACTTCGTGTGTTTTACTATTCTATTTTCTTTGTTACCTTTGATATTAGCCAAATAATGTAATTTAAATTTTTTATAAATCTCATTTGTCCTGTTGACAAATGGTTTAAATCCTTATTAATTAAACTACAGATAATAAATTCTAGATGCATGAAATGATTCTTGAAACTATATAAACAAAAAACCAAAATGAAGTCAATAAAAAACTGTCAAAATGAAACATTGTATTGATTCTTAAAAATTCAATATAGTTATCATTATATTTACTTGATGTCATAATTAGTTGACGTTTTATCCTTAAACTCTACTCACATTTTATTGGTTCATGAAATTTTAATAAGGTTTTTTGGCCCAATGATATGGGATGTTTGAACTTGGTGGAGGAATTTGTAGACTTGTCAAATCTCTTGCCCCTAGTGGCCTTTAGTGGTATCCAAATGAACACCCCGCTCCATATTAGAATGCTGGTGCAGCTTGTTCGGGAAAAGTTCTCGAAACATTGGGTTAATGATTAAGAGAGCTATATTTTTTTAGTATTTAAGAGAGCTTGGTAGTACTAAAGACATTTAAGGCTAAGAAGTTAATGATTAAGAGAGCTATATTTTTCTAGTATTTTGATTCATTTTGCTGCTTTTTTGCTTTGTCTCCGTGTTGGTTTATACTGGAGTAATGGTCCCTTGAGAACTCTAATATGTGATTGGTTTACTTGATTGGCCTGTTTAGATATCCTTGAGAATAGCTTTTCTGAAACTAAACCTAGGTTTTACACATTTCTTCCTAAACACTCAAAAAATTTGCAAAACCTATTTTGCATTAAAACCTCAGTTTTGACCCCAAAACCTAAAAGCTATTTTTTCTTACTTTTCAGAATCTATCACCCAAAACTACTCTTGTTTCTTCTCCTTTACTCTTGTTTCTTCTCCTTCTCGTCACTCTTCCCAATACCTCCTTCATTATTGTCTGCGCTTTCCTCACTCTTTCCTCACTGACCATGTCAGTTCTTACTCTATCAATATTGCATTTCTTTTTTATTTCCACCACTATATGATTCATTGTCGTTGTATATAACTCTCTTTTTTTAGTTTTAGTTTTGGTTAAATGAAAGCAGAAACTTCTTTTAAATATTAAATCTGATTGATATTCAAATTGTTATTTCTTCAATTCTGATTTGGTTAATATTCAATTAGTTATTTCTTTGGTTGTTTTTCATTTTTTATTGAGTTCTTTTTCACTTATCTTTTGTAAGGTTTGAAATTTTTTTAAATGTTTTTACTAATGATGATAAAATTTTATCATTTAAATCTTTGAAATAATTTTTGGTCAAAATTGTCCTTTTTAGTAATTTGATATTTAAAAAGCTATTATACTGACAACTTATCCAAACACTCTCATTTCATCAAAAGTTATTTTACAAAAAACCTATTCTACTCAAAAGTTATTCTCAAAAATCTATTTTCTCAAAAGCTATTCTCAAAAAACTAAATCCAAACAGGCCAATTATTCCCTTTGCCGCCAAAATTTTTTATCAGCACATACATATATGTGAAGAGGTTGGATTTAGGGTGTTTGGTTTATTTAAGTATTTCTCTTTTTCAAAACAAACATATTATAGAAGTTGAGTTACAAAAAAATGTAAGAGTGCTTTTTTATAAGGATTCATATTGTTTATTCTCTCCGCTTCCTAGTGTGATCTAAGGTGTTGTCAACTTGTCGTCATTCATTGGTTAGTGCAGCAATTCTATATTTATGTATATCTAAATAAGTATGCCAAACTTGTTTTTTAATCCCATAGTGGGGGAAAATAATTAAGGCTAAGATTAATTTCTGACTCGATTTTAAATTGATGTTATTGGAGCACTTAATAAATAAAAATAAAGGTAAATCTAATAATTAAGTCATATCAAATTACATAATGATGACCTTTGACTTCATAATTCCCTCTCAGAAAGTGACTTAAAACGTTGATCTCTCTCTTTCAAGATTCATATGTCAAAACTAATTAAGTTCAACTTTTTCATCTAAGACAAATAACCCAATAATTATTTCTACACTCAAACAATTATTATTATTATTATTATTATTATTATTATTATTATTATTATTATTATTATTATTATTATTATTCATACAGAAGAGAGAATAAGTTAGCTTATCGGAGAAAGTTACCACCGTTAACTTCTAAACAATTATATTACTCTGGTAGTTGAGTGAAAAAAATAAAAACATATCACGCGTAGGTGGAAATAAGTTTCACAGGGGCATTAGGTCTGCCCTATCACATGTCTATTCAAGTTAAGGTTTTTAAAGTCTATTTAATTAAACAAGTCAGGTCGATGCTTCTTAAAAAGTTTTTTAGGACTAACAGGCCAACCTAGGCCTCTTATAAATTAAAAAATACATATTTTAGTAACATTAGATTTATACCCTTACCTTGAAATAATATAAAAGTATAGGTGTATGTATCTAAATTTTTTCTACTCACTCTCAATAGCATCTCCTTGTATTCCCATCTACATGTGTTTTCACTTTTTCTTGGAGTTCGATATGATTTTTTTGGCTTGTGACTATACTTTAATATGATTATCTTATTTAATTTATATGTTGGATAATTGTGAAAATGATATTTTTATTATTGTTCATTGTATCAAATTATTAGCTTTAGTCGATCGTCTTTTAAATTGTTGTTTTGTATTGGATTTGTGTTCTTGTATTTTCATTCTTGTGTATCATGTTATTATTTGGCATGACATGCTTTTTAATAGGCTTTACGCAAGGTCATCCTGGAAAAAGAAAGACCCTTTAAAAGCCACAAGCTAGCTAGGCTCATCAAGTTGATGAACTACACCGCAAGTCAAACCTAAACTATTCCCACCCTCTAATCCTACACTCCTTTACATAATCACTATTAATTGAGCTAACCAATTAGTGTAAAAATTTATTTCTCTATGCACATGCTCATGATCGTTTTTGTTAAACTAATTACATGCTCATAATAGCGGTTCGCAATAACAGCCTTTTTTTATCTGCATGGTTAAGCTAATCCATCATCTAGAGCTATTTTTACAAGTGCATTCAGTATTCTATATTATTAGCTTTTGGAGTTTATATATAGAATGACTTAATGCCATTTTGTTAATTGTTTTTCAAATCATTTAAGTTACATCGATCATAATGATGATAGATACTACCTCCGGTCCTAAATATAGGACCTAATTGACTTTTTTTTGGAGAGATTAAGGTTGCGAAATAGGTTATTAAATGATGACATATTTGATAGATTTTTAAATTATCCATTAGTTTATAGGTAAAATAAACTAGTTTAAGGAAAAAAATTAGGTAAATCAATTTATAATTAACTTATTTTGCCTTTTTAAGGATTTTTCTAAAAAAATCAATTAGGTCTTATATTTAGGACCGGAGGGAGTATTAGATAGGATGAGGTTCTTTATATAATGACTATATATATTCAATAGAATGGGTTTCCCTCCTATATTCAATCACTTGTTGGGGATTTAATTAGGCAAAAACATCTCAGCACATAGAATGAAAGCATATTCGACCAATATTTAAATCTTAATATATTATATTCCAACAACTTCATTTATATTGACTGCGTGTCAACTGATGATATATAATTGATCACATACAAGAAAATCATTTAATAAAGACGTAGTATAATGTGCTGTGAATATATAAAAAATACATATTTGACCAGAAAAACATATAAAAATACATCAAAATAAGTTACGTAATCTCACAATTGGTGGTCAGTGAGCTAATCAATTATTATCAGGTTGGTAATGAAATGCCAACCTCTGTCTTTTAGTTTATATTGGATTGTCGTTTTCTGTTTTAAAAATCGATTAACAATACCCACGCATGTTGCGTAATGATCCTAAAAGAAGCATAATACTCGATCATACAGCCTTCACGGGACAATTTCTTTATCAAAATCGAAGTTTTATTTCTATTTCTAATTATATTTATGTCTTAGGTAAAGCAGTTTAGGTAAGTTGGATTTTAGGGATTTATTAATTATGGTCAAAACAAGTCTCCAAAATCATAATATATTATATACATGTAATTACAATAAAATGAAATTTTTGAATTGTTTTATTATATGACTGTCTTGGGTATTTGTAACAACATTTATGCACCCACAACACAGTGCATATAAATTCAATTGATGTTACAAACTTTTTTAGAAAGTAATAATTACTAAATAAAAAACACCATGAAAAAAATGAATGAATGAAAAGAAGTGGGAAGTTGGTGGTCTATATAACATTCTCGTAGAATAAATGGAAAGTTGTAGGTTAGATCACAATTGTAATATCAAGTCGTTATTATTGTCCACCTTTAATTTAATTAAAAGAAAAAAGTTAGAGTAAAACATTCAAATAATTAATAAAATAACCAAGTTATTTGGTAAAATTCCAACATAATGGACGATAGTCAAGGCAAAGAAAAATTTCTTCACTGGTTTTAAAAGGCCCCCTCCAGTTTTATGGTGTGAGTTATATATGTTTCACTGTGGAGACTATCTAGTGCACTATTTCCTCCCGTTTTAAATATAGGACCTCTTTAACTTTTCTTTTAAGTTAAGTAAGAAAATTATACTAATTAATTATAACACATAGCATTTGTAATTAGATAATAATTTTGTTTATAAGTAGAATAAATTAGTTTTTTAAAGAAATTATAAATATAGATAATATAATGTGGTTAAACATAACAGTTCATCTAATGCTAGCTTACAGATAAAAAGTCAATGGTCCCTTCGGGGACATCCGATAAAATTGGAATGATCTAGAGAAGATTAGCATGGCCCCTGCGCAAGGATATACATACACAAATCGAGATAAAAAGTCAATGCATTGTGAGCTGATATTCATTCCCGTGGACCCCGCTACCACGTGGAAGAGAATGATAGGCATATACCACGGGAAACATGGCAAGAATACCGCGTCTGTTGGCCCATGTCTGCTAATATTTGGAAATATATGAATGACAAATATACAAAATTACGGAATAAATAACTACAAGTGTTTTATACTTTTATTCGATTATAAAATTTCAACTCCAATCTGATTAGTAGGCTTTCAAATGCAAAAAGAAGTTTGGCAGCTAATCAACATTGGATTACAGTTACAGCCTCAACTCTGTGATAGTCCCATTCCTCTGTCAGTTTGTAACCTCACGCGGCAATGCTTGAGTTTCTGGAAGAAAACAACTCTAGATTATATTTCTTTCTAACTGCAACTTCAATTCATTCTTTTGGAGGATAAAGTTTACAGAAGTTGGGTCTCAATTTTATTACTGAGAGCATGAATTTAGACTCATACAGTGTTTACAAATTGCTCTCTAGCTAGCAGTAAGATGCTCTTTAATAATTAATGAAATTTAAACTCATAAGCTTATAACAAAATTTTTTATTTGTACCGTTAAATAATCTTTTATACATACCATGCACATAAACTTTTAAGATTATTTCTTTTATTTATTATCCAATAATGGCATCATAGAGTTATGGGATTCACTTTTAAGAAAATAAAGTCACCTTTAATTTTAACCTTTTGCCAGCATTTGGCTGCACATTTAACTTCGCTCAAGCCAAGGTATGAGCTTATGGAATTCACTTTCTTCGTATATAAGCTATACCTTATCACCTGATATGAAAGTTTTTGTATTATTTTCCCCTTATTATTTCCTGTTATGAAATTAAAGAAACTAAAGATATGTCTCTTATTTTGATAGTTGATGACTTTGTTTCACGAGAATAAATTTTCATATTGTCTTTGTTCAATTCACAAGAATTAGAACTCTAATCAACCAAGAATTGAAGGGCAGAAACAAAAAAAAAATGGTTCTCGTAAAACACAGTTTGGTCGAAGGTTGATGATGATGCCGGAAGAGTTTAGTGGGAAAGGAGAAAGTGAACATGCAATGCTAGGAGGGGGGGTGGGAAGCTTAAAGAGGTCACTTGTAAGATGCCAAATAAGCAAACTTTAATAATATCAGTGACACATAGGATGAATTATAGGAGAGTCGGATTTCTTTTATAAAATTATGAAATTTTGGTATTAAATTGCGACGAATCAAACAGTAAGGATTAAGTTGTAAACTCAGTGATCAATAAGGATCAAATAAATAAATTTTCCCTAAAATAATTAATTAATTATGTTTAGAAATCCAATGGAAAAAATATACTTTTATAATGATTAAGACAAAACTACTTTCGCATGATTTGTTTAAAATCAAAACCAGCATGTTCCACCTAATTAATAAAGTTAAAGATTTTTTTTGTTGGGAGGGAAGTTTTGAGAGCAAACATGGGACTTGGGAGGGAGAACGAAAGAGTCAAAGAGTCTCTCCACATGTTTATGACTATAGGCAGACATATCTTAATTTTTTATTAAAACAATAGCAGAATTCATGATAAAAATAGAGTATATATGTTATCATAATGATGAAACAATAACAACATGATTATTATATGTGTACTTATGTAGACCGTAACTAATACTTGTATCAGTTAGAAAATAAAACATGATTTATGAATAAACAAATTAATATTGGAAAAATTGTTGTTGCATCTCGTCTTTCCTCACTACTCCCTAGCATACTAAATATAAGATTGATATATTTACTTAATTTAATTAGATTAAGAATGTTATTGATGTAAGTTAAAATCATCATATGAAATTATCAAAGCACTTTAATCATCCAGCTTTATTCTCACCCTTCCTCTCTTGCTTGTTTGTTACATTATTGATGAGTATTCACTACAAGAAAATGTCTTGTAATCGCACAAAATATGTCGGGCATAAAAGATGTCTACATAATAAAATGTAGTTGCGCTAAATATGTGGCCAACAATGACAACAATATCTCTTTTATTTGTTTTACATTATATATAATGCAGGATGTTGCACCACAGGGCACGACATCCTGTCCAGTTCTTTTAAAAATATAATTAAATAGATGTAGCTCCCTGGGGTGTGATATCAGTTTAATTTTTTATTTAATGCAAGATGTTGCTTCACAAGGTGTGACATCCTACTTAATATTTTTTATTCTTTCTCCTTCTCACATAACTAATTGTATTTTTTTGCAGGTTATTTGTTTAAACACTATAATTCTTATCTTCCACTATTTATTTTTCCTACCATGCATACATTTTATCATATCTATTTGTTTAAATACTATAATTCCAAGTATATTATTTCATCATATAATATTTATTTCTTTATTATTGTATCCCTATACTCTTTCTCATTTAAAAACTCTCTACTTTTTCTCCATTATAACCCACAATAATATTTATAAAGCAGCTTATGTCGCGCAAGGTGGCGTGACATAAACTGTTGTATTTTTCACAAAACTGTGTTATCTGTTGTTTTATCTCGCATGTTTATGTCACGTAACAGAAAATCGTGACACGGGCCTCTTGGCGCGCCATAAAGCGGGACATCCTTCACAGTTTTTCCAATTTCTTTGTGTGACTACCGACTTTTTTTTTGTAGTGATTCGTAGAGATAATTTTGAGAAAAAAATGAAAAAAAATTATAAAGATGTTTTATATTTAGTAGGACCAAACCTCATTAGCTTCAATTGAACAAACTGAACATTGAAAAAGAAAGGTGGTAGGCCGAAGAATAGTTGAACTCTTCAACTTGGCCACTGAAGAAGGCGAGAGTGGGAAAATTGTTCCTTCCAATTTTTTACCCACATTTTTTAGGATGAGTCCAATGCTTCTCAAAAGATTTTAATAAGAATTGGATGGCTCGGATGGGATAAAACTCACACTCCTTATTGAGAGCATGCATATTGAGTGGAGAAAGAGTCAACGGTCTTTCCACATGGTTATGACCATATACAGACATCATTTGATTAAAAATTAAACGAAATTCATGAAAACATGTAAATTATTATTATTATTATTTTTATTTTTATTATTATTATTATTGTTATTGAATATGTCTTTACAAAGGATAAATTGTACATGTTCTTAAAAGGAAGTTCTTTTATTAATAAAATTGAGTATATATAATATATCTTATTTCTCGTAATTTCTATATTTTATATAAAAAAAATCTGAGTCGCGTATTATAAACAATATATGCATATCCCCTAAAATACGATGATGTGAGATATGGAAGATAAAATTGAGGGAAAGAGCTTGAAGAGGAAGCAATGCACGTAGAGTAGTGTGTGAAAGCTGAAAGTTATAATACAAAAAGAAAAGGGAAATTATTGGACGTGTTGCTGCTCTGCATCATTCAAATCCCCCATTGTTCCATAAAATGGCAATTACATATCATTAAACAACAAAGAAACAGAATACATTCAAATCCCCACTATTAATTAATCACCAATGCAAAATATTTTTCATTTTTTTATCGATGATCAAGGTATCCTCACTCGACAGTGAGAGACTAATCCTCCAATGATTTTTTAGGCATCTCAAAAGGTGAGACGGATGACCTGAAAGATTTAATGTTTCTCCATACCCAACGCCAATGATTGAACCCCAGATAATTGGTTAAGGATGAAAAATGCTTACTATACCTGGTTATGAAATTAGAAAGAAAAAACTTCACGTATGAACAAGAGCTATTTGACAAATTTATTTTAGTTTTAAATATAATATATAAATACACTTTGCCTCTAAATTTACAACTTTGATCCATTTTTATAATTAGTGGAGTCTGCGTGCGGCACATATAAATACATGTGTGTATATCAAACTACCGCTAAGATCAGAGAAGAGATTAATGATAAATTAGAGACGTGGAGAAAACAGTATGGAGTCGAAGTGTTCCGTTTAAATTAAAGTAAGACAAAATATATACATTACAATTTTGTATACAGACAAATTACATCAAAGGTGGTTTGGAAGTTAAATTTGGAGATTAAATCATCCCTCAAGTGACAAAGCATACCATGAGGTCAACCATAGAATTCAAATTATGATTGATCATGATGTCAACCATGCATAGAATTTAAATTGGATGGTATAAAGGAAGAGAGCTACTAGAGTTTTTTCTGCAATTGGAAAGTACATCATAAGGTAAAAGGAAAGTTTTATCGCATTACTATAAGATCACATACATTACACAAAGGACAACATGAATACAAAATAGAAGTAGATGCTTGAAATTAGGATGTTGAGATTAGATGTACGTGCGGTCATGCAAGAAAGATTATAATTTAGAATGATCATATATTTGAATAAGTTGGAGTGACACCTATTAGTAAGAAAATGGTAAGAAAATATTTGAAATGGTTTTGACATGTCCAAAGAAAACTTTTAAATGTGTTTTTGAAGAAGGTAGATCAACCATTCTAGAATTAGGTTAAACAATGAAAAGAGAGACCGAGACAAACATTCAGTGAAGTTATATTTATATTATAAACCTCACAGTTTATATTTAGTTTATTAAATATTTTTACACAAATTTAAAATCAAATACAAAAAAAAGCAGATCTATCGTATAAACCTCACAGTACACATACGATTTATAGACAATCTTTTTCTTGAGTGTGAAAAGCTGATCTTTTGGTTTTGTTTTTTTACAAAAAAAGCAGATCTATTGTTAAAACACTATCTAACAAAATCAACACATATTTATTATGAATTATTATATTAACTAATGTATAATATTTACAAATTGGCTATCTATAAAACAAAACCCGTGGGAGAGTAGTTAAATATTTTAGTAAGATACGATTACGGAAAACAAACATGAACAATAATAAGAAGAGATTAGGATAAGAAATAGTCATCAGCGTGACGAAAGTGAGACGCAATGGGAATGCCTCTAAAAAGTTAAGAGACAAAACCCATCGCCCCAATAAAGTTTCCGCGTCGACTGGTGGATGCATTCCTATAATCAATTCATTTATTATTTACTTATTTAAATATAGAGATTACTTGAGGAGATAAGTTTGCAACTCTTAAATATAAGATTTTTTTAATTGTTATAATTTTTTTTATATTATCTTTATTAATTCTTCTTAATAACAAATAAGAGAGTGAAAGGGATAGTCATAGATTGCTATGGTGCATTAGTAATATAATGTAATTTTAATTAATTTAACTTACATGTTTAATCTGATCAAATTATATTATATAAATATGTCGCATATTTAAGATCAAAGGAATCAGAGTACTAGTCATCCTTGTCATCGTGATTATCCTCCTCCTCCACATTTAAGCTTTCTCATCAAATTCATATATATCTAGTTTGTATCCCTACAATTTTGTACACAATTTATGTTAGCGTTGAACACTAAAATGTACCTTTAGTTCTATCTGAAAGTAGTGGATTACTTGATAGAGTCATGTGAATTGTGATACACGTACAGGGTTTAATTTATCAAATAAGTATATTGCCTTAGATTAGACTGTATGTGTTTTAATTTATTTTATATCTTTGTATTATTTTTATTCTTAAAGTATATTTAGTAGGTTATTGTTAGTAAATAAATTTATTGGTTTAATGTAAAGGTCACAATCACCCCCATAATTATATACTACCTCCGGTCCTAAATATAGGACATATCTAATTGACTTTTCTTGGGAGAGATTAAGGTTGTGAAATAGGTTATTAAATGATGATATATTTGATATATTTTTAGATTATCCATTAGTTTATTTAGAAGTAAAATAAACTAGTTTAAGGGAAAAAATTAGGTAAATCAATTTATAATTAACTTATTTTTTCTTTTTTAGGATTTTCCAGAAAAAAAGTCAATTAGGTCTTATATTTAGGACCGGAGGGAGTATATACTAACACAAGCCACATTCAAAACAAGCACCCACACGACACAATAATTTAGAATACATCAGTTCAATGCATGGTCGTCATACATAGTAGAAATAAAATAATTCATAATATTCATAGCTCTTTTATAGCAAATAATCTTCATATATATTACTATATAAAAACATACATGCATATAAATATAATTACAATTTTCAACATAATTAGGTATGAGTAATCTAAATGTTTTCTTGACGTACAATAATACATTCTATGAAAATTGTTCTAAGAACTAATTAATTTATGTCAAGTAAATCAAAATAATGATGTGATGGAGTTTTTTTCTTTTGAATTTATATTATCTATGGATATATCATGTGTTACTAATTTTTTATCAGAAATGTGTTACTAATAACTGATTACTCTATTCTTGATTATTTTTTTGAATTTGTAGAATAAATACTCATACAAATGGATCAAATGTCAGGAAACAAATTTGAACCGATGACATGCATCCACCACGATGGTGATGCATGTAATCTTTTGAAATTAATTCTCATCAAAAGAAAAATTGATAATTTTTTTTCATACAAAAATAAGCGGGAATTAAATGGAATAATATACACACACGGGTATTGATTTTGACACCTCAAGGTGTAAAAAAATAAAATAATAATATGTCATCCTCTTGTGGTTTTCTTCTTTACACGATCCACACCTGCCGGTTCACACTTCACAATCTATCTCTCTATATTCGTATCTCTCTTCCAAATCCCAAAAGCAACAAAAACCCTCAGAAATCCAAAACACTAATTTTTTAGCAAATAGATCTACCAATATATTATTGAACATGGATCATCATCATCTTCACCACCATCATCTTAATCCTCAACAACAACAACAACAACAACAACAACATCATCATCTTCCTACTCAGCCTATTAGTATTACTACCATCAACAACGTCGTGGACGTGAGTGGCAGCGGTGGCGCCACCGTGGTCGGAGACAGGTTGCCACAGTGGAGCATGCAAGAGACGAAGGAGTTTTTGGGGATAAGAGCTGAGCTTGATCAGAATTTTATGGAGACAAAGAGGAATAAACAGTTATGGCAACTTATCTCTAACGCCATGGCTGATAAGGGTTTCTTTCGAAGCCCTGAACAGTGCAAGTGCAAGTGGAAAAACCTCGTCACTAGGTACAAGGTACCATGTGGAATCCCTACTTATCATTATTGATTCATCATATATATTATATATATATATCAATATATTTATATTTATACCTCTGTCGTCTCACTAAAATTATCAAATCCCAAATGAAATCTCTGTTTTTTGGGCTTTTAGAAAGATGCGATTTTCATGATGGCGCTTTACATAACAAAATCATATTGTGTTTGATATGTTTGTGATGTCGGCATGATGTTGTCTTGTATTTGTGTGAGTGTGTGTGTGCGATGCTTGGAGATGAATGTATTTGTGAAAAGTTCTAGTTCGCATGTAGCTTTTAGTTTTCAGGGCATTTAATTATTATTCCTTCTAACTAATTTCTTGTTTGATGCTTTGGTAACATTGATGTGTACTATATATATGTAGTGTATCGTTTTAATTAAATTCCTACTAAATTCAGCACATATGCCCTTCGTAGTTAATTGCCACTACTTACTATGGAAGAATAATGCTTGATATTGATTGAACTGTACAATTAAATAACCTAATATTTCAAATTGCAGGTCATGATCAGATCACCACTATGTATATGATTTTTCGTATAGCTTGTAGTGACCATGGCATTAAGAGTTTTCATTGAAAGGCTAGAATTCATTGATTATGTTTTGCAATCAAAACCGTGTGTGTTCCTTTGATGCTCAAGTTAGACATGACCCGCTATTTTCCATCAAAACATATCTTATTTGATCTAGTCACAACTTTAAGCTTTATAAAAAAGTTACGTTGTCGCATAATTTATTAATAGCACAAACTTTAAATGTGCACAAGACATACATTTTTCCAATGTTTTTATAAACATTTTATAATAGATATCCTAAAGAATTCAGATTTTCGTTTGCTATATATGGTATAGTTCATCATCAAAATCTTGTATATCGAAATCCCTGATAAAAAAAGTGTTATAAGTCCCACATTTAGAGCCTCTAAAAATGTAGTAGCTAGCATTCGTAAGTCCAAACTCCAAAGGCTTCTCTATGTGATACTGGCCTCTTACTCTCAAAATTATTGCTTGGGCCCCACTCTTATAAGGCATCCTCTTTGTCGTACCTCTCTCCAGCATAAACTTATAACATCGAGTCTTCTTTATATTTTCATGAAACGAAAGGGATGTGAAACAGCGGAGCCAGAAAGTGTAAGGCAACAATTTCCATTTTACAAGGAGCTTGAGGCAATTTTCACAGCAAGGGTGCAAAGAATGGTGTGGGCAGAAGCAGGAGGAGGAGGAGGAGCAAAGAATAAGAACAAGGTGGCGGAGACAAACATGTCATCTTCCGATGAAGAAGATAACAATGATCAAGAACTAAGCACAGATCATCATCAAGGAGAGAGGATCAAGTCAAGGAAGAAGATGAAAAGAATCAAAAGTAGTAGTTACAATAATGAGAAGAGTAACAAGAAGCTAAAGGAGATACTAGAAGAGTTCATGAAGCAACAAGTAGAGATAGAGTCACAATGGATGGAAGCTTTTGAAGCAAGAGAGAAAGAAAGAAGGATGAAGGAGATGGAATGGAGGCAAACTATGGAAGCTTTGGAGAATGAGAGGATGGTGATGGAACAAAGATGGAGAGAAAGAGAAGAAGAGAGAAGGATTAGAGAAGAAGCTAGGGCTGATAGAAGAGATGCTTTGATCACCGCTCTTCTTAACAAGCTCATCTCAAGACCAGATATTTAATCTGGTTATTTCATTATATTTAATTTGTATTTTTTGCAGAATTAATTGTTAGTTAATTAGTTCAATTCTAGATGCATCCTTTAATTCTTCAAATAGCTAATCAACTTGTTTTCTCACGTCAATTCATTATTATTCTGTCTCGCTTAATTGTGGCAATTTCATTAGCACAAGCAAATTTAGCGATAAGCTTCCAATTTTTCAACCAGAGATAAGCTTTGGTTTCCCACCTCTCTTTTATTTGGAGTTATTAACTAACCATACTTAATTAATCCTCTTTTCATTTGCAGAACATAATATATAAAGATTTTAATTTGTTAGTTTCTCAGTTATATATATGCATTAGTCTTGAACTGCATATGCCCTATATTATGTTGAATAATAAGGTTAGTGTGAATGCTAATCAACCAACGTAACGTTTATATTGGCCAAAAGGCTTCTAAATATTGTAAGAACGAAAATTTATTTATTATCTACTTTAAAAACTATTAACCCGTGTATATTGAGTTAAACAGATCGGCTGTAGTACTAACATCGTCGTCTTTTTTCTCGACCAAAAAAAAAAAATATCGTCGTCTGTTTTGTACAAATCAACAACTAATGAGTACAAAGATTAATAATACCTATATAAGTGACAAAAATATGAGGATCTAGTAAAAAGGGGAAAAAGGCATAAAAAATTAGATAAGTTTAAGGTAAAATTATAAAAATTTGTATATTAGTTTTCTTTTATAAAATGTTAGCGAGGAAACATTTACTCTAATACTAATGATTATTTTTATCATTTATTTTAATACAATAGAAGAAATGCCCCCAATTCTTTTTTTTTATATATAGATGAAATGCCTTTTTCCACATAGTCACTAATACCCTATCGACTTTTAGTCTTATTCAATTCAATTTTATTTATTTATTTTTTTTGATAACCACACATGGAGTTATAATTAATTTTATGGTGGATGGAATATAATCAAGAGATTCAAAGAGCTGATGATATACGGAATATATGTATGCATGCAATCGGTAGATTTGCATCATATTATTGTATTTATTGATCTGAAGGCATCTATACTTCACATGGCAGGTGTGTGTGTGAGATATATATATATATATATATATATATATATATATATATATATATATATATATAATAGAGAGAGAGTGTGTAAAATACAATATGAAGCGTTTCTGCCAGAAGAGTGTGTGTGAATGAAGTGCGTGGGTCACATACACTATATCATATTTTACATTTCACGTGATATCACAAAATTAAAATTTGAAATATAAAATACGATACGTTCTAAATTTCTAATAAAAATAAAATTATTTTCTGTATACATATGATTTTTTGACCATTTTTTTTATTATTATAATGTTCCAAATGTATCTACAGCAGTCAGCAATCGCATTAGATTTCAAAGTACCCAATATATAATTTATTACTATTAATTAGGTTTTTAGTTAAAATTAAATAATAATATATCAATTTAATTAACATATGATAATGAAATGTTGCAGATCATAAATGAAGGAAAGTGTCATATCTGTTGAAATGAATTATATCATCTACTCAAAACCTGAGAGTCATTGATACATTTAGGTATTAAATTCTGCAATGTTCTCTTTAATTATCTATTTTATATATCACTTTCGAAAATATAGAGTTATACATTGAAATATAGTCCATTCCCACTTAGCTTTTTTTTCTTGTTGAATAATTAATTTTTTATTTCAATAACTATGATGGAATAATATACACATATAAAAAGAATTTTCAGCGTGCCCACACCCGGGCAATATAATTTATTCATAAAAGTCAGAAGTTTGAAATTTTTTCTCGTTATTTATTACTCCCTCCGTTCCTAAATATAAGACCTAGATAACTTTTTTTTGGAAAGATTACGGTTGCGAAATAGGTTATTAAATGATGACATATTTGATATCTTTTTAGATTATCCATTAGCTTATAGGTAAAATAAACTAGTTTAAGAGAAAAAATTAAGTAAATCAATTTATAATTAACTTATTTTTTGCTTTTTTTAGGATTTTTCAAAAAAGTCATCTAGGTCCTATATTTAGGAACGGAGGGAGTATTTTATTATCTGGCACTATCAAATCACAATTATGAATTTTATCATACAACTCTTTGATTTGATCATGGAGGGAATGGTACAGACAAGGAGTTGCTTCTGGTAGTAGGTGTGATAATATATATTTTAAGGTGTGAAATATTTATGTGTGTGTGTATAAACGAATATATGTGAAGATATATAGATAATAATGATGGAAAAGAGAAGAAGAATTAATTAGTTTAATGTATTAATTAATTACTAATTACCTAACTCATAAGAAGATAATGCTCATCATCATCATAATGTCTATTCCATTGATCAGAAGCAACGTTTTGAGGTCGATGGAGCATTTGCTTCAATGATCACTTTACCGAAAGTGCTTCTTCTACTTTCACTTTTTATTACACAACCAATCGAGAAAAATTATATACTCCCTCCGGTCCTAAATATAAGACCTAATTGACTTTTTTGAAAAATCCTAAAAAAAGCAAAATAAATTAATTATAAATTGATTTATCTAATTTTTTCTCTTAAACTAGTTTATTTTACTTATAAACTAATGGATAATCTAAAAATATATCAAATATGTCATGATTTAATAGACTATTTTGCAACCTTAACTTCTCCAAAAAAAAGTCATCTAGGTCCTATATTTAGGACCGGGGGTAGTATATTTTTTTCTTAGATATGTTTGTAGTGTTCGAAAAATTAGATTCAACCTTAAAAAATAAACAGGATTTAACAGACCAGTGGGGTCGATAATCAGTATATCAAACCACATTCTATGATTCTAATTCTAAAAATATATATCATATAATCTGGTTCATTTAAAATTCAATATATAATAAGCTCCATTCTCTTCAAGTGTTCTTTTAATTATTTGAAAATTGCAAGTGAACAAAATGACATTGGAAAAACGACTTTAAATTAGGAGTATGGTATTTAAATTTATTTTGTTAACATTCAATAGGCTCAAATTATATAAATTTCCCTTAAACTTCAATTGGATAAGTTGCATATTTAAAATTCAACATGGGATTTAATATAAGAAATTAAAATGTTAATAATAAGACTAAATTTGAGTTTTGAATCAAGAGTTCATAAAAATCTAACCTACATATGAAATATTATGAGGATATATGTAATAACTGATGACTAAAGTTTAAAATGTTTTTTAACATTGGTTTGATGATAAAAAATATACATATATGATTTTGTCAAAAATTCATCCAACACCAAGTATTTTTTATCAAATGTAACTCAACTTCCAAGTTAAGCTCACAAATCATACTTACCACTTAATAAGGGACAAAATATACATATAATTTTGTCAAAAGTTCCTATGATACTACTCATCGTACTGTGGGTTCAGTGGCGAAGGGATAGAACAATGCGCGTCGGGTTGTCCACCTAGTTTCGAGTTTGATCCTGTGGGGTGACACTTAGTTGTGTCTCCATCGCGGCGCTTGGAGAGACATATTCGCAGCGTAGGTTGCTTGCCGTAAAAGTCCCAGTTTAAGTTACGGCTCTGGGTTGGGCAAGACGGTCAAGCATTAATTTCCCTGTCATTGTATTGTGGGTGAGTCCAACTCCTTTCCTAAAAATTTCTTACAAAAAAAAAAGTTCCTATGATACTAAACAATTCTGTTCGAATTCATCGATCAGACCATAATTGGAAATGTTACTTTTGAATCAATATGGAAGTTCATAGTTACTTTTGGTCTAAAAGAAACACTCGATGACAAACTTTCAACAAAAATACGTATGTATTTTCGACCCTCAATTAATCCCTCTTAGATTTAACACACCCATCAAATATTAGAAGTTATAAGAAAACGTAATCGAATTTTGCGGAAATCTTTTTTAAGGAACATCGGCGGGTGATGAGATTAAACCAATTTAAAGGAAGCTGAGTTTGCAGTATATGCCTTATGTCCTCTAAGTTCAAGAGGATTTCGAAGAAAGATTGCAAATATTCCCCCTCCCTCTCTCATTTAATTTATTTATCGTTGAGGAACATCAATAGGGGTCATTTGAGGAAAAATTGAGAAAAATTAGAAAGAAAGTCTTATATATAGCAATAAACTTACATTTCCAAATAGATTTTATTATATATAGGAGAATATGATACTTGAATTCCGATTTGACATGGATTTATAGTTGAAGAAGTCTGGTTAGTTATATTTATGTGTGTAAATATATATCCATTACATGAAGAGTCTTTTCATGAAAAGTGTAAAACATTCTTTTTTACTTCTGTCCACAATATAATGCAGTGTGAACTTTAAACTTATGGCATATTCTTTTGTAATATCATAAAAGTTATGGGCTATGAATGTGAATGAGATATTTTTAATAAATTATAAGGACTTCATAAAATTGTCAAACAATAATATAAATATTGGAAAAAAGAATTTATTGGGATTATTATTTCATGTTATTTTTTAACTTCAAATGACAAAATGCATTGTCGGTAAGCAATAAGCATATAGTAACACTGATTTGATTATCACATAGGACAACTATATAGAGTACAAAACATATATCTGGTAAGCAAGTTTTCCCCCTTTCCTTTCTTCCCTTGATTATTTCGTTTTCAAAAATGACCAGTGGCGAGCAAGTTGCATGAAAGAAAGAATTACTATTGAACCTCATTATTGATTTATTACATTATTAAGCATATGATTCAAAATTATATGGGCTCAAGCAAATGATAGTTGGATATTTTTTATTTTTCTTTGCCACATAAAAAGAAAACATGATTGGAAAAAATTGATGTTTAAAAACAATACTCTTGAGAGGGGACAATTATGTGGACCATTATGTTTCCCTTTATTAAAGATGAAATTAAGTTAAAAAGGGATGGTGTATAGTACGTGAAAGGGACAAAGTTGATGCAACGACCTACAACTACCATAACTTTAATTTATCTCAGTAATAAACTCTTACTTAATTTTGGTATATTAAGAACACATGCATATTCAAGGATTTGAATAAGTACATCTGTAAGAATATTCATAACTAGTATGATATTAATAATTAATGCTTTATGGGTTAAGGCGCAATTGCGATTGGTATTCAAAAATTTTTGAAGTTACAATTGCACTCAAAAAATGTTAAAGAATGAGCAAATCTGACATTCACTAACAATATTCCTACTGGAAGGGGTAAACTTACAGTCTACAGATCAGAGTGTTGGCTACTTTTATGGTTAGATTGTCACTAAAATCTTTTAGCTGCCCATTATACTTTCAAAGCAAAATTGTATCCCTAGCACCCTTAATTTATTTCATACCACGCTAATGGAATTAGATTTACATATATTCAAAACATACACTATATTATGTTCAAAGAGGATATGTAATTTGGTACATTTAATAATGTTATTCAACCGTGTAAATTATTGGATGATTATGAGTATTTTTATAAATCATTGATGGCTCTCCATTTTAATTGATTTCAAGCATATTTAAGATTTATTTGGGGATCAGAGTCATCAATGCTAATTATAAGTATTGCTAAAAGTGGTCTAGCTGCTCAAGTTGAATACCAAAGGATTTCTCAGGCTTCCCCAGAACTGATGCAGTTTTTATGTTTGGATTATAATAGTTGTTCCAACTCTTTAGGAGTTTGTTGAGGTGTTTTCTTATTATCAAAAAAAAATGCTAATTATAAGTATTTGTAGAGCTCTTAGGTGAAAATTAAGCTAATATGTCATATGAGTTTAAATTCATTATTTTTGAGATAAATATGACAAATTAGTAGGAAATTTAATTGATATGTTTCTCTCACTTGTGTGCGTGATTTGAATAGGTAAGGATGAATAATCTTGGTTAGGAAGGAAAAGGAGGTTGAAGGAAAAATAAGAAAAAAGATGGAGATAAAGGCTAAAAAGTGCGGAAAAATTGCCTATGGTGCCACGGCACAACACATACATGAGTGTCATGATTAACAACTTTTAAGATTGGGCCAAAATTAAACCCGTTTAGTTATGTTTCGGATAGGCTTAATCAAGTACTCCCTCCGGTCCTATTTATAAGTCGCTAACCGCCTCTAATTTTTGGTCCTTAATATAAGTCACTAACCGCCGTATTAAATGCTTTTTTCCCACTTTACCCTTGTCATTAATGAAGATTCAAAGTTGAAAATGTGAAAACATCATTTAATGAAGGGTGAAGTTGGAAAAAGTGGAAAAGTAAACATGAATTTTAACACCCAACTACCATTTCTTGGTATGTGAGAAATAGGTAGTTGGTGACTTATAATTAGGACCGGAGGGAGTACTATATCTGATTATCTTCCCAAGCCTGATTGATTCATGAACTACATATAAAATGTAACCCAATTATTTATCAATTCAAACACCAAGTTAATTAAGCCCAAGCCTAGCTTTTATGGATACATGGATCTAACTAACATGTCGGATTGGAAATACATTAAAATTTAGGGTTAATGGTTAAAATAATACATGTGCTTTTCTCAAAAGATCACCCATTACTAAATGTCATTTTTGTATGAAAAAACACATAAGCTTTTATATTTAATTTGAAAGTCACATCTTCAGTTAAAAACACATGATAGTTGTTAACCAAAGGGACAAATTGAAAGAGAGAAATAAAATCCATTTGTACTTTAACGGGATATGTAACTTTATAATCCAATATGAAAGTTTATGTGTACTTTGGTAAAAAAAAAAATTTGGTGTTGAGTACAGTGATCTTTTGGAGAAAAACACATGTGTATTTTTTTACGTATTCTTAACCCTAAAATCTATAAATTATACTCCATCCAGTCCTAATTATAATATTATGACTTCTTTGGAGAAATTAAAGATGTAAAACAAATTACTTTAAATTGCTCATCATTAATTTTTCTTTGAAACTAATTTATTCTATTACTTAACTAACATACTATCTAATTCATGTATGACACACACCCACAATTTAGTGATCTAATTTAATTTCTTAACTTCCAAAAAAAATCAAAGAAGTTTTATATTTAAGATTGAAAGAAGTATATATAGTAGTTCACATGTGACTCTAACAATTTTATACTCATTTCAACAGAATGCACCCCTGTTTATGAGAAGTTCACAACAACTCACCCTTTGAGATTTTACTTGGCCTCTTGCTAGTTTGAACTCTCCATATATATATATATAGGTATAAGTATATGTAAGGCCTTTTATAATTTTTGTGAATATGTTTTCTCAAGCAAAACACCAATATTATAAATATAAGAAGAGAGAGAAAATTTGTGTTATTACCGATAGGTAGTTGGTTGAGCTGATAAGTGGGTTACAACCCCCGTAAGAATGAGAACACATGTTCGAATCCCGGGAAGCGCTCTTATTGGGAGAGAGGACAACCTTGTCTATGTGGGCAACACTCTTACCCCTCGAGTCCGGATTAAATCGAGCGGTGATTAAAAAAAAAAAAGAAAATTTGTGTTATTCAAAAAAGAATACCAATTGAGACCGACACAAATGGAATATATATATATATATATATATATATATATATATATATATATATATATATATATATATATATATATATATAATCGGATCCCTTAAGTAATGATGTATTAGATTCGAATAAGGTTGTGTGCGTAGAAAATATTTTATTGAAAAAGTTAAAGCAAAACGGATCACTTCAATAATATCAAGATTTGAAGAGGATTAATTTCTGATAATCGGCTATAAAATAATGTCGAATTCAAAAGAAAAAATGGACAACTCAATCCCAACATACAAAACTGTGAACTAATAGAAATGATTAACTTCTAACCTACATTTCACTTTCAGTGTAATTCGCACTTTCATGTATTTGTTGTTGCACCTCATAATCTACATCCAATGATAGAGAAAAAAGAGACGTGAATTCAAATTTCTCCTTTTGTTTCACATTTTCGTCGGATCTATCATCAGTTGAAAAAAAAAAGGATCCATCATAAGAATGAGCCTGTTTCAGTTTATTATTTGACATCAATGTTGTCACTTAAGCCAACTCACAAAACCAGTGTTCATTCTAATTGACTTTGTAAATTGAAGTTGGGATATAAGTCAATAAATATATCATAATCCATAATTAATTTGATATATGCTTTTCAAAAATTCAGTCTAACATGAAATAATTGGTAGAGAAGCTAAAGATTAGATGTCTGAATAGTTTGTTTCAATTGTAAAATAGGTTTTAATCTTAAAACCAGTTGCTCTGGAAATCAAACAAAACATTATATTACTCGTTTGATTTCCAAACAGGTCCTTAAATTAGTAGTGTTTTTTCCATCAAACTGACCTTTTCTCGTTTCAATTAACTTTTGAACCTTCCTATCGGCTGCCAAAATAAATGCTTAAATCGCTGTCACAGGTGATGCGAACAAGGGTCATCGCCATTTATTCTACAAACTTTTGAGGCTCTTTGTTTTGACTTTCGAGGGTGAGAATTAATTCATGAAACCCCGTTGAGGGAACTCTGAAAAACTAAATGCGTTAATTAATACTCCCTCCAATCCTAAATACTCCCTCCGGTCCCTAATGTAAGAACTAATCGTCAAAAAAACGCTTCTTAAGAAAACATGTGAATATTAGTTGGGTGTCTGGAGTTAATGCTTCTTTTCCAAAGTTGCCCATATTTATTATGGTACTTTTAAGAGAGAGAAATACATAAGCATTAATAAATATGAAAGAGAGTTAGGGGTAAAGTAGGAAAAAATGCATTAAATGAGGAGAGAATATGGGGTGAGCTCTTACATTAGGGACCAAAACATTCAAATTTTGGGCTCTTACATTAGGGACCGGAGGGAGTATAAAACCTAATTGACTTTTTTTTAGAGGTTAAGGTTGTGAAATAGGCTATTAAATCATGACATATTTGATATATTTTTAGATTATACATTAGTTTATAGGTAAAATACACTAATTTAAGGGAAAAAATTAGGTAAATTAATTTATAATTGACTTTTTTAGAAAATCATATAAAAAACAAAATAAGTTAATTATAAATTAATTTACCTAATTGTTTCCCTTAGATTAGTGTATTTTACCTATAAACTAATGTATAATCTAAAAATATATCAAATATGTCATGATTTAATAGCCTATTTCGCAACCTTAACCTCTTAAAAAAAAAGTCAATTAGATCTTATATTTAGGATCGGAGTAGTATATCAAATCAACTATTCTACACTTGCTTTCTCTTACCACTTTCATTTTCTATTTTCCACAACCTCACCTCCTCCATTGATATTTGTGAGAACGAGATGCTGGGAGTATGTTGGAACTTGAAACTAAGCTTTGACCCCTATATATCAAACCCGTACAAAGCTGACATCATTCTATTCGAATCAACCAAAAGCTTAAGCCATTTTGATATATAGACGGTGTTTAGATATTTAAGAGTCCTTAGTTATTTAAGAGTCCTTACTGGAATTGGGAAATGAAATTTGACGTGAGAATTGAGGGTAAAGGGGTAACGATGAGTTAAATTCGATAATGATGAGATGTAAAAGTTGGCGGACTCAAGAAAAGTGTGAGGTGGAGAGATAAAACTTGTGGGCCCCGAGATATATAGAAATTACCATTTTGATTAATTCTTTTTCTACTTTCCTTACATCCAAACTAGCCCTAAGTGACAAATAGTAGTAATTGTTAGCTCTTATAAAAAACAAAAGTTAATGGTCTATTGCAAAAGACGTCATTCGCAACTAAAGTTGATTCCAAAGTACTTTGTTATACTCTAACAATTTACAATTAAAATTTAATGGTTAACATAAACTTTTAACTGTCAATGTGAATTTTTTAACCGGATAAGACAATATTACTATGTTTTAGAACTTTTAAGACAATTTAAAAACAAAAATTCCAAGATGAAATATACTCTTATTATCCCAAAAAATACATGTTTGGCAAATGTGATCTATCCGTCAACGAGAATTTAAATATTTAGTAGTCTATCATGTTATAAGAAACTAATCCAATTTCTGTTAGATCCAACCTCATGTAAAAAGATAATTTACAAATACCTGTAAAGGGAATTATATAGTTAAACGAGCTGGTTATAATATAGTGTGTGTGTGTACACATATTGTCATTGGACTAACATTGTCCTAATTAGAGTGTTAAAAGTTCATGGACGATCTCACGCAGCAAGAGGTCGAAGATTTTGTGCTCAAGAAGCAGAGAAATTTCCTCAAAACAGTCACTTCCAAACACGCCCTTACGCCCAACACAATCAAACACTTGCAGTAGTACTTCGTTTTCAGCTAATGTGCGAAAGTTGGTCATTAATTCAGAGAATTCCTCTGTTTCCCTTTTATGAATATTGCTTTTGCTTCCTTTCTCACATGAAGATTTTCTCTTTGACTTCAATTCCATTCCCGTTGTTTCATCTGCAAAAAGTTTGATAAGCCTCAAACATCCTACATTATGGAGTTTTAACTGCTAGTTTACACTATTATAATTAAATTAGATTTTTTAATTACTATCCTTTTCACATGCAAAATAGTTATTTATCATAATAAGATATTTTGTTCAAGTTGATCCTGATCACTTTTTAGGGCTAATATCATTGTATTATTTACTATAATTTAATTGGATCTTCATTTTAATACTTAGTTTTGATCTACATGGTTTTACAAAGATTTGACTGAGCTTAATTAATTGTCCTTACTCTACTGCATTTTAGTTTCAGTTCCTATAATTTTAAACTTAATTATTCAAGTTTCTATGAAACTAATGGTACAAAAACAAACTATTTGAAAATACAAAGATAAAACCAAATTCAATTAAATTAAAATGTGAGGAGGAACAATAATATTAACTTTTACTGAACGTTTTACGTTTAAGACGTGTATCTATAAGAATAGTTTTGAAAGTCTACCTGGTACAAATTTTATGATGAATGTGCATATGAAGGATATTATTATAGTTTTAATTTCAAACACTTAAAAGACAGTCTCATTAATTTTTTTAAAAAAATAATATTTACAAAAATATGATAAAAATGAGAAATCCCAAGTTTCTATGTAAATTAAAAAAGTAATTATAAATAATTAATCTAATCCTTATAATTTAATAAATTAAAAGTCATACAAAAAAAAGTTTTATTTCTCAACCCAAACTTCACTCTTAAGTATAAACTATTTCTGTCATATTTTTTCCTCTTCAATTGGTAATTTAGTTTTGCAGTAGAAAAATTGAAGAATTGTGAATTCAGATATAAAACCTGTAGAGTTGTTATCTTTTTTCTTCCTTGGAAGCTGTTGTTCTTCACCAACCTCTAAGACTGAAACAGGGCTGAGATTTTGAGAACAATTTTCATTCTTTATCTTCTTGGATGAATTATTGCTTCTTTGCTTCTTTCTAAATCTAGGCTCAACAAACTCTTCCTTCCTCATCATCTTAGGACTCAAATTACCACCATACTCATAATCCCTCCTACGCGTCAAAGTAGACACCACTCTTCTTCTTGGCTCATTCTTCAGCTTCGAAATCTTCCTCTTCTTCTTCTCCCTCCTTTGTAATTTCCTCGATTCCCTCAAACCACCCACTTCCTCTATTTTCCTCCCTCTTTCCCCAACAACCTATAACGTTCAATTGAAAAAAGAAGTCAACAAACATTCATCAAACAAAGTCATCATATATAGGTTTGTAGTGTACGGGTCCTATCTATCAATTAGTCCAAGTCATTTTGTCATTTTGACGGGAAAATGACATTTTGCATATTCATTTCCAACACATTTCTTTTAAATTAAACTAAAATAAAGCCTCGAACTTTATAAATTATAATGAAGCTAAATTAGCCACTAAATATAACATATTTTGAAGATTATTAGGTGATATCTTAGCTTATAAATCAAATAAACTATATTAGAGAAAATACTTGAGTAAAATATATTTTTAAGTAACGTATTTGACTTTCTTTGGAAACTCCAAAAATGTCAACTAACTCTTATATTTAGATATGGAGCGAGTATTTAAAAAATCTAACTGCTTTACATCTTTTTTTTTTTTGCCAACAACTGCTTTACAACTTCACTCCTATTTAAATGGAAGAAATCGAGTGAAGTTGGAAATTAGTCATATTTAAATTACAATTAGTGGTTGGGGGCTTTAATCCTAACACTGCTGAATGGACCAAATTTAAAAGCCAAGTATCTACTCTTATATGACTTTTTTTTTTGGTAAAATACTCTTATATGACTTTAAAATAACACACTGAGAGATTAATCTCACTTCACACGCAGATACCCATGAAAAAAAATACTCCTGTGTACCTTGTTACACCTCGAATCACGTGCCACTGGCTTATTGGCATTTTCCCATGAGAAAACAACGACGTCGCCGCCGTTCTTCTCAGCCGGAGATGACATCATCACTGCCGGAACTTCACGAAACGACGATGTCCTCATACGCCTATGGATTCTCTCTTGCTCTTGGTGGTAAGAAGGGTCAAACTGAAGCAAGTAGTCAATGAAATTAGCAGACTTACTTCGGGTCACCGAGTCGGGCGGTTTGACCCGGAATGAAACCCGGGAAGTGTTTGGCAATGAGTCCAAGCCCATGAGCCTTGCAACTAAACCAGGGGAAGTAGAAATTGGATCACTTTTGTTAGTGTAATTATGATGAGGCTTGTTTGTGAGGGAGGATATTATGGAAGGCTGTGTTTGGGGTGGTGGAATAGGAGGAAGGTGGTCTGAGGGATGAATAGGAGGGGTATTTGTGGAATGTGCACAAAGAAGGAGGCGAAATAAGCTAGAGAAACATCCTCCTCCTGATTTTGATGTTGCTATTTCTTGTTGTTGTTGTTGTTGTTGTTCAGGCATGTTTGTGATCATCCAAACGCAGCCTTAGGGGATATGGAGGAAATAGGGGAGAATGTATGGAAGTGTGGTACTTGAAGCACAGAGGAGTTATGAGTTTTGAGAATGAAAGTGATGACTTGTGACTGCTTATAAGAGAAGCATCTTTTACTTCAGGGTGAATTACAACTGAGTACCCCCTAATAAAAGAATTGATTGTACCCCTGATATAGGACACCTGTGTTGTATATTGTATGAGGAATAACTAATGCTACATTGTTAGTACTACTATGTATGATGCCTGCGTATAAAATTGATATTAAAGTGATTCTAAATAATCTTTCGGTCTTGAATAAAAGACCTATTTGCCTAACTTGATTATATTAAAGATATTAGTTAAGTTAGTTAAAATAACATGATATATATTATTAATATACTTTAGCCAATAATATAGATAAGTAAGAGAGGTAGGGTGAGGGTAAAGGTATATACGTATATGATGACTAAATTCATATCCCTAATTGGCCTTATATTTAGGACGGGAGAGATTAGAGTATAAGTTTTTTTTTCAATTTCATCTATTGCAAGTATCATTTTCCCCTTCCCTAATTTGTATGCCATATAAAATTATAATGAGATAATTAAACACACACTCATTAGAAGTTTAGAACCATCATCTAATATATTTCATAATTTAATGATTATTTAATCTTCCAAATTCATCCATTCTTATATAAAAGATTGAAAAAGGTCTTCATGAAGTCACTTGTGGGGTAATACTTTTTTTTAATCCCTACATAATTGAAGGTACCTTTATCTTTTTATCAGGAGGACGACTACACTTGTTGATGGTCTATTGTGCTATTCATATTATATTATACATTGTGTTTATGTATTATATATCTCCCTAGCCTTTTTAAGAGAAAGGGCTGGATCAAAGAAAAAGTATCATGTTTTGGATTTTAGGCTTAAATGAAATGGATAAGATGCATACAAGAATATACAGGTAGATAAGAAAATGAAGTAAACTATTATATGTTTATATAAATCAAAACACATTTAAAGATCAAATTTGATCTTTTGGGTCTAGCAATACATTTGAATTTGATAGCATCTTGCCCCCCCCCTCCCCCCAATTGAACACTATATTTAGTAAGTGGAGCCCTAAAAGAAAATAAGAAAATACCATATAATGACTGGAATTTATTATAAAAAAAATTTCCAAAAGAAAAATTAAGTGGGCTCGCTACTTGAAAAAGTTAATTGTGAAGTTCCAACCGTATTATTTACTTAGAATTTAAAATTCAATTTTTGATTGGAAATAATAAGAAGGTTTAAATATACTATTGATCTTTAAGTTTATATCAATTATTATTTTATTCCTTTAAGTTTAAAGCCACACTTTTAATCCCTTTTACTGACGCCTATATGATGGAAAATAAATGTGGATAAAAATGATTAATTTTTGAAATATAAAAATGAATATATAAAGATTAAAATTATGCATATTGTCATGACATTTAATCATGACTTCCTTTAAATTGGACGAATCATTGTTTTCAGTTACTTAAAATTAATGATGTAAAAAAAAGAATAAAATAAAATGTTATGCAAACATAAAAGTCTAAAAGTCTAAAAGTATATTTTAATTTAATTATGATGACCTCATATATTTACCTGAAATACTATGAATTATATAATCTATGAAATGTAAGTAATATTGTTGTATATATTTCAAAATTTCATATAGTCTTTTTCATTGATAAAAAAAAGTAAAATTTTGGCAAACTAATGGAGCAGTAAACTATTATGTTGCACTTATAAACAATTTTTTTTTTCAAAAATATAAACACCAACAAACGTATTAATTAATTAATTAATTTACAACAAATATAGTGACTTATTGTCACTCCTTACTCTATGAAAAGTTGATGACTTGGTCCAATTGAAAGAGAACATTTGATTTGGTCAAATTTATAAGTAATATAATCAAAATTTTCATATAAGTACTTTATTTTACCCTCGATCTATTATTATGTTAATTTTGTTTTTATCATACATATAATACATCAAATGTGAGTAAAGCTAAGAAAACTAATGATGAATTACAAAGTTAGGAATATCACCACATTAGTAAGGGAAAAAAGTTTCATTTGATCTTCTGTATTGCTCTAAATTCTATGATATAGTATAAAATTGTAATAAACCACAATATGTTTCATGAGCCAAAAATTGTTGCAAAAACTATAGGGAAAATGCCATTTAAATCCCTCCGAATATACAAAAGGACAATTCAGGAACTCAAACTTCCAAAAGGACCATGAAGGAACTAGGACCTAGTTGACATTTTAAAATTGTGTGAAAAGACAAAATTGCCCTAATCATAAAACAGAAATTACTAACCACCGTGGTTAGTAATTTCTGTTTTATGATTAGGGCAATTTTGTCTTTTCACACAATTTTAAAATGTCAACTAGATCCTAGTTCCTGAATTATTCTTTTTGGAAGTTTGAGTTCCTGAATTATTCTTTTGTATATTCGGAGGGATTTAAATGACATTTTCCCAAAACTATACACGCCAATGAGTTAATAAATAAACAATAGAGCTTGGGAATGGAAAATGGGAACAAGGAAGATGGGATAAAAGGTGGGACATGATGACGGTGGTTGAGTTCACACTATGAACAGAAGGAACTGGCCAGCTAGCTTTAAGTGTACGGACTCTTTGAAACTTTTGCATATCCACAGTACATACATTTTGACTCTCTTTCCATAACATCCAATCTTCCTAGTACTAATGTACACTAATCACAATACTTAAATGGACAAATAGACAAAACAATGTATTAATAATAAGCACGTATTTATGGGTGAGGCCGTGAAGGCTAATGTGTACTCACTATTTGGTAATTAAAGAAAGAAGAAATAGGAAATGACTGAATGAGGATGTGGTGTGAAATCTGTGTTGCCATTTTAGAACAGAGAGAGGCCGACGTTGCTGACTTTAGCTGTCAGTATTTAAGTACATCATGTGCCTTCCATGGCCCCTCTCTGCTACCGACTTTCTTGACTTTCATGGATCTTGGGCTTTTCATTCTCTCTGGCCCTTTGTGCCTTCTGATCTCTTCCTTACAGCATATCTGAACTTGCAGGGCTTGTTTGGTTGTCCAGGGGAAAGTGTAAAAAAATTAAAAAGTGTAGAAAGTAAATGTTTTTGTGTAATTTACATATATCCTGGGTCCAAAAGTTTTCTCTCTCCATCTTACACTCATTCTGGGCCCACAAACTTTACTTTCCCATCATTACCTAATTTACCTCTACTTTCCATTTTCATCTTTTCACTTTCCAGTTTCCATTTCTTCACTTTCTTTCTTACAACCAAACTGACCCGTAGTCTGAGTTCCGTGGCAAGAAATCATGCAATTTCATCATAACAAGGGACATAATTCAATTCTAGAATGGTCGATGCATCCTAGAATGGGGGTTCTTAGATTCACCTATGAGGGTAGATATTTCCTCATACTCTAATTATAAGATTACTTTTACTTTTTGAAGAAATTAAAGAAGTTAGTTAAATTAGTTATTAGTAATCTTACCTGTTACTTCAAAAGTAAGCTCAAATTAAATTAAAAAGATATTCACTAGATCCAAACATTCTAAAGTATAAATAGGAGTATTTTAGGAAAAGATGGACAAATATATAAGAGTCCTTTAAGATCAAAACTCACATTTGTTTTAGATTAAACCTAGACAAAAACACTCTTTAGAAAAGCATTATCTGTCAAACTTTATTTAAAACCTTTCTTCTTGAACTATAAAATCAAGTAAAAAATGGAAAGTTGAAACTCCAAGAGGGTTATTACATTTAAGGTGATGTTGCTACATAATCAGTAATTCAGTATATATTCAGTGAGTTGGTGGGCATAACTTGGCTTGGAAATCTGCACATTGTATAACTTGCCGTTTTGTGTACCTAATTTCAATATTCCAATCAAAATATAATAAATATTCCCTTGTCATGATCGATCTATGATCTTAGTGGATTATTAATGCCACAATCTATCATGAACAACAGAATAGCTTCCAATGGATTCGACAAAACAAAGATTTTACTAAGAATCTGTTGTTTACAATTTTAAGGATCAACACAAACACAGAGCAACTCCATAACAATTTCCCCCAAATAACCTACTTGCATGAGGAACCCTACTACAATCTATTCTTCTTCAAGGCCTCTCATCATTATACCCATTTAATGGCCTAGTACATTTAGACAAACATGGCCCTCTTGTGGTGGTGACTAGTTCTTTGACCACCTTTATGTCTATTTGTCTGCATTGGCCTTATTTTGTTGATTCCAATAGTTGGTAAAGACTAAAGACACATATGGATAGTTTAAACGCTTGAACTCTAGTGCCTTCCAAATGCCATATCATGAGTTGTTCTAAGGGAATATCCATCCATCTATTGAACCTTGAATTTCCTATCCCCTTCAAGTTTGAGCACAATGAATATTAAAAGGATATTTAGGATTAACGATATCCATCCTCACATTGCCTGCTATTTTTCACATAGTTCATGGAGAATATGATGATTTCTCCTCTTTTAACATTCCAAAGGAAACTCTTCACAAGTAGTTATCCTTCTTTCTAAATTTGTTTGTAAATAATCCCTTTTAAACAACTTGTCATAAGAAGAATTTGGTTTTCTCATGCACGGAAATACTTGCCTATATATATTTAGTCACATGGTTATATTCCATGTGTGTGACCACCATTTTATAGATGTGGATGTTATTGTAAACATTAAACCTACTGTTGACCTGGTTTGCTTTGTTTTTCAATAATCTAATTAATAAGTAAAGCCCAAAAGTGAATAACTAATTACAGTATTAGAGATTGATTGCAATATTATTCAATCTAATTAAGTCAATTGTAAAGGAAAACCAACATTAGAAGAATATATATTTACCCCAAAACAGGGGATACAATATCTATTTAATTATAAAGAGAAGGATTATGAGGGAACTACCAATAAATGTTAAAATGGAAAAGTAGAATTTTGACTCAAGGTAAAAATGTCAAAGAATTATTTTGAAAGCCTCAAATAAATTATTAGAACATGATAATATTTATTTGAGGCTTGAAGTATCCAATGGCCCAATGGAGATATAGATCTAATAAGGCCCAAGGGTAAAGGTTGAAATTTGTGACATTTTCAAGGGAAAGAGGAAATTTCAAAATTATTCAAAGGCAATATTGAGGAATCAAAAAGGAATAGCAAAGGTGTATTTTTTGAAAAAAAGTAAAATTAGGAATATAATTACACATTTATACAAATTGGGATTGGTAAAAACAAAATACCATGTGCATTGCAAATTTTCAGCTTAAACTCATTTATTCGTCATCAGGCAAGCGGATAACAAGAGAGATAAGCAAGCGGAGAGCAATAGTTTCTAAGGCATTCTCTAATTTTTTTTTTGAATGAAAGGATGTGTGTATTCATTCAAATTAAGCTGTACAATCGGGCGGCCGGAGCCGATTCACAAAAGAATTGAGCTAAAAACGCTAAGCAGCAAAGAAAAGAAAGAAGCTAAGCATCAAAGAAAAGTCCTATGGGTAGTGTGTGCGATGGTCCTAATCTGTGAAACTATGCCTTCAACAGTGTAAGTAGCATTATCAAAAATCCTACGATTTCTAACTTCCCATAGCTTCCAAAAAACAAGGCAAGCACCAGTTTTCCATGAAGCATGTAGGTCGGATTTCATGAGCATGGCTCTCAACCACATTGCAGGAGTCATTCTCATGAAATCTGCATACATGTCGTGGGGTAAAACTTTCCGCCAAACAGAGGAGGCAAGGGGGCAGCCTTTCAAAGCATGGGTAATATCCTCAAAACCATGCTGGCAGAGGGAGCAAGAAGGGTCATGGCTGAAACTACGTTTGACACGCTGCTCATTTGTGAGGAGGCGCCCTTTGAGAAGTAGCCAAGTAAAAGTCTTGACTCGCTGAGCCATGGGGAGCCGCCAAAGATTGGTCCACATCTTGTCCGCGTCTTCCCACAAGAGGGCCTGTGAGGCAAAGTAGGCGGACTTGGTTGAGAAGAGGCCAGACGAGGTGCCATTCCAAGAGCAAGATGGGGCTTTAGGGGTGGCCGAGATGGTGATCTTGGCTATGGCGTCTAGGGTGTCTTGTGGGAGGAGATGGCGGAAGCGGTCCCATTGCCATCCCGCGGCATCAAAATAATCACTCACTGGGGCTTGTAGGTCAGTGCCATCAATGTCACAAAAAGCAAGGCGCTTGAGAGGGCCAAGGTTTCCAACCCAGGAATCTGACCAAAAACGGGTGGAAGTGCCATCACCAGGGTCCCAAACGATGTGGTAAGAAGTTTCTTGCCAACAATTGGCAATATTTCTCCAGAGGCGGGAGCACCGAAGGTTGGAGGGGGCAGCCTCAGTAAGGTGGAATTTATATTTACCTTTGAGGATGCGAACCCATAATGCCTGTGGCTCGGTATGAAGCCGAAAGATTAGCTTAGAGATGAAGGCTCTGTTTTGTGCCTCGAGGTTCAGGATACCGCCGCCCCCACACTTCTTGGGTTGGCACAAGACATGTCATTTGACTAAACTGATTCCCCGATGATCATCCGAGCCACCCCAGATAAACTTCCTAATGATACGTTCAATCTGCTTGCACGAGCCAATGGGGAGGAGGCTGCTCTGCATGGTGTATAGTGGGATGGAGGACAAAGTGGAGGATGCAAGGGTGAGGCGGCCAGCAAGAGAGAGAGTACGGGCTTTCCAACCGGCCAGCTTAGCCTGCATGCGTTCAATAATATAGTGGTAAGTGGTAGTCGAGACACGGCCACTTATGAGGGGGACCCCCAAGTACTTGCCCAAATTTGCAGCCTCATGAAACTCAAGGTCCCTACAAAGTGTGCGGCGCAGCGACCGGGGAGTGTTCCGAGAGAAGAAAACCTTGGTTTTGGAGGGGCTGATTTTGTGGCCCGAGGATTGGCAAAAGGCAGCAAGGATGTGCCGGATCATGGCGGCCTGAGGTGATGTAGCATGACCAAAGACGATGAGGTCATCGGCAAAGAAGAGGTGAGATAGAAGGACACCTCCGCGCCCCAGCTTGATAGGCTGCCAAGAGCCATCCTGTACGGCAAGATTGATGGCCTGGGAGAGGCGCTCCATGCAGAGCACAAAGATGTAGGGAGAGAGGGGATCTCCTTGGCGGATGCCCCGCTTGGGGGTGAAGTGGGGTGTCGGGCGGCCATTCCAAATGACACGCATGCTAGAAGAGGTGAGGCAATCCATGATCATGCGGATTAACGTTGAAGGGAGGCGGGCATCAATGAGAGTGTCACGAATGAAATCCCATCGCAACCGGTCAAAAGCCTTTTCAAGGTCAATCTTGATGGCCATCCAACCCCCTTTACCTTGTTTACAATGCATTGAGTGGACCACTTCCTGGGCTATGACAATGTTGTCAATAATGCTCCTCCCAGGAATGAAGCTGGTTTGGTTGTGGCCGATAAGGGTTGGTAAGAGATGCTTTAGTCGATTGGCAATGGTCTTGGTGATAGTTTTGTAGACCACCGAACAAAGACTAATGGGTCGGAATTGTGTGATGAGGGAGGGGCTGGGAACCTTTGGGATGAGGGCAATGAGGGTTCGGTTGAGAGCCGGGGGGAGAGTGGCACCCGCCCAGAAAGCGTGCACAGTAGAGAGGAGAGAAGAGCCAATAATATCCCACTGGGACTGGAAGAAGAGGGCATGGAGGCCATCCGGTCCAGGGGCCTTGAGAGGCTGCATCTCAAAAAGAGCATTCTTAATCTCAGAATCCTGTAGGGGGAGGTCCAAGGTTTGGCACTGGACATCCGAAAGAGGGGGAAAGAGGCCGCTGATATGGGGAGCATGGAACACCGCATCATCCAAGGAGTACAAGTCCCTGAAGAAGTTTAAAGCATGGGTAGCAAGCCCGGTTTCATCAGAAATCCATTGGCCATCAGCGCCTTTAAGTTTGGGAATAGAGCTCCTCTTGCGCCGGATAAGCGCTTTGGTGTGGAAGAAGGATGTGTTACGGTCACCAAGGCACAACCAATTGGAAGTGGACTTCTGAATCCAAAGAAGTTCCTCTTGGAAGCAAACTTCTTCAAATTCATCGGCAAGGGAAGCTTCAAGATCAAGGAGGTGGGTGGCCGAAGGGTTTGAATGTAAATGATGTTGGATACCTCGAAGGCGGCCGAGGAGTCTTTTTTTCCGGTTGCCAATATGCCCGAAGGTAGAGGTATTCCAGGCCGCTGCTGCTTTAGAGAAGCTTTCCATGTTAGAGGAGATGTCTTGTGAGCAATCCCAGGACCGTCGAACCAAGGCGGGGAAGTCCGCATGAGTAAGCCAAGAAGCTAGGAAGCGAAATTCACAGCTTGTTGGCCTAACCGGTGCACTACCCATGCTAATCAGAACTGGCCGATGATCCGAGCCGAATTTGGGAAGGTGTTCCACCTTGAAGTTGGGCAAAAGCTGAACAAATGGGGGGTTGCAAAGGGCACGGTCGAGCCGTTCCATGAGAGTGCCCCGTCTCCAAGTAAATTTGTGACCAATAAACCCCATATCAATCAGAGCGTGGGAGTTGACGAAAGCCTGAAAAAGCCGACACCCCGGCCGATGTCTCTGGGCACCACCCCTACGTTCATCACTAGAGAGAATGACATTGAAATCACCAGAGAGCAACCAAGGGGTATTAGAGGGAGCATGGTGGGCCAGGTCCTGCCATAACAGTCGACGGGAGTGAGGCTGTGGGCTACCATAGATGGCGGTGAGGAGGAAACGGAGCTGCTGGGTGGGGGAGTGGACTTCCATGTGGATAAATTGGATGTGGTTGGCGAGGACATGAATGGAGACGTTCGTAGTCCAAAGAACCCATATCCCCCCTGAGAAGCCATTGGCCTCCACTCTGTGAGAGTTCTGGAAACCGAGCCTCCGAATAATGCGGTCAGCCGATGGACCAGAAATGCGTGGCTCCAAAAGGACAAGAATTTCGATCCGGTGAGTGCGGACTAGAGTCTTAACTGTAGAGGGGAGACGCTTGTTCAAAGCCCCCTGACAATTCCATGTCAATATAGACATAAAAAATTATTGAGAGGGGGAGGAGGAGAAGTCCACTCCTTCAACAAGTAGAGCTATAGCTTCATCATCAATGGGTTGCTGCAGGTTCTTGGCAATCTCATGGAGGGCTTGATTGGCCGCTGAAGAGGAGCCATCATGCCTATTAGAGCCGAAGCCATGGATAGAGGGTCCCATGTTAAGTTTGGTGCCTTTGTTTTTTTTGGGAGGGGTCAGGTGGTTTTTGTTTAGGTGGGTCTAATTTGTTGGGGGTGGTTGGTGGGGCTTGGGCTGGTGGTAGGGCGTTTGAGGTGGGGGGCTCGGATGGTGGGGGTGGGTTGGTGGGGCAGTGAGATGTGTTGGGTCGTTGTCTGGGGTCAGAGATGATGAGGGCAGTATGAGAAGAGGGGTCAAGAGAAGTGGGACCCGGTTTGACTAAGAGGGCAGAGGGAGGAAGGGTGGTATTTTTATGCGGGGTAGAAGGGGGAACTATCTTTTGTTTGCCTTTGTCAAGTCTTTTTTTCTGGGACTTAGGGGAAGAAAAAGTGGACCGCGCATGAGACGATTCAGCAGGAGGGGGGGAACTCACCACTTGGGCAACATCAGCGGTTGGCTCAAGGTTCTGATCATCATGCAAAAGGACAAACCGAGAGCCTGAAGGGGCAGCTTTGTGCGCAGTGTCAGGAGCTTTTGGGTTGCTTTTGGCAGGGAATCTTGTCCTCTGTGGTACTACCATCCACTCACCAAACTTAGGGGGGGTCACGTGATACCTCTTGGACCGGAGGCCGGGCCGGTGATGCCTGGGGAGGCTCCGCCGGCGTCGTGGTGGTTACCGACACAAGAGGGCGGTCGGGGCAGGACTCCTTTGGGTGCCCATAGCGGCCACAGGAGAAGCATATAACGGGGAGGTGTTCATATTCAACAAGGATCGTTTGGCCATCAACCTGGATCTGGGAAATGAGGGGCTGGGTGAGGTCCAAGTGGACTGCTATACGGGCAAACTTCCCGCGTTCCCCAGAGGCAGTGTGGTAATCCACTCGAATGACTTCGCCAAAGACACTTCCAATCGTGCGGATGATTTTCTTGTGGTAGTAGTTGATCGGGAGGCAAGGGAGCCTTATCCATCCCATCACAGTGGTGACTTTGTAGTCGCACGGCCTAAACCCCGGCGACCATGGCAGAACCGACAAATAGTGGCCATATATGACCCAGGGACCGCTGGTTAGGGCATGCTGGAAGTCATGCTCCTCTTTGAATCGGACCAAAAAGCAACCGTCATCCAAATCAATGAGCTTAAAAGTACCTCTGGGGTTCCAGAGCCGGTGAAGCTGAGAGCGGAGGCGGACATACCCGATGGTTTTCCCAAGCAGCTTGATCACGAGAGCGTGACCCATTCGTTGATTGAGGGCGTCGAGTATGTGCGTGGCAAAAGTGATGGAAGGAATGGGGCCATTCAGGTCAATATGGACATCGTCTTGCTGCAAGATGAGATCGTCCTCATCATCTTGTTCAGGTGGTTCGTTGTTAAGGAGAGTCTCCTTGAAGGAAGGGCGAGGAGAGGGTTGGGGTGGGATTGTGGTGTGGGGCACAGTGGTAGAGAGGGGGTTAGGAGGCACCTGGGGGGTGGGAGAGAGGGGGGTTTCTGGGATTATGTCTGGTGTGGTAGAAACATGGATGGGGTTTGGGGGATCTGGGGATTCGATATCCATGGCTACGGGTGGGGTATTGGGCTTGGCTTTTTTTGCTGAAGGGGGATCGGGTGGGGAGGGGTGGCCAGGTTTGGAGAGACTGAGGAAAGCATGTGGCGGCGGAGTAGATGCCGGCGGGAACATTTGGGAGGAGAAGAGGAGAGAGTAAAGAGAAAAGGCGAGGAGGGAAGAAGAAGAGTCTAGAGAGAATCAGGAGTTTCTCTCTCTACATGTTGAGAGATAATGTGACTCTGGCAGTCTTTGATCTCTAATTTATTTACAGCTTGTGACCTCTCTAAAATTGAAAACCAGAGAGGCAATTTTGGCGTCATACTGAATTAGTTTAGTACTCCCTCCGGTCCCTAATGTAAGAGCCCAAAATTTGAATGGTTTTGGTCCCTAATGTAAGAGCTCACCCCACATTCTCTCCTCATTTAATGCATTTTTTCCTATTTTACCCCTAACTCTCTTTCATATTTATTAATGCTTATGTATTTCTCTCTCTTAAAAGTACCATAATAAATATGGGCAATTTTGAAAAAGAAGCATTAACTCCAGACACCCAACTAACATTCACATGTTTTCTTAAGAAGCGTTTTTTTGGCGGTTGACTCTTACATTAGGGACCGGAGGGAGTATTAAATTATTTATACTAACATTCAAGTAGTTCAGTTCATAAGAATGTATGGTCACATTGGGTGAAACCTAACTAGTTAAAGTGATTAGTATAGTTGGATCATAACTCTAACACAAGATGATTAAACATTTAGTGTTTTAACCACATTCATCCAAAAGATTTAAAAAAATAACAAATGACCAAACTTGTATAATGCAAAGAATGAGATTCAAGATTGAAAGTTATACGGTTGAGGCCTTATCAATTATAAGCAAGTTAAAAAAAATATGAACATAACCTATGGATGACTTGGTCATTGACATGCATGGAAGGAAACCCAACAGTTAAAGAGTAAGAATGTAAGTTGAAAAATATATAGGAAGAGTTGATCAAAAAGTAGGGAGAATTAGGAAGAGCCCCTCATTAAAAGAAAATTGGGTTAGGGTTCAATTTTATTCTAAAAATTTTCATGTAGGATACATTGCTTTAGAATTTTTCAAATCGTAGGAATTTTATCTTGTTATACAATTCAACTTTAACCCGTAGTTCACCAAAATATGCCATACTGACATGTCTACAACTCATTTTTGTTGAGGTGTAAGCTTAGTAAGGAAGTTTTCACTCAGGATTAATATTATCTAAACTAAAGGTTTTCAAATCATCATATAACAATAATATAGCCTTGATCGTTATCCCCGTAAGTATGACTATTATTAGTTGATTAAATACAATGAGATGATAGCATGAACGACATCAAAGATGGAGAGCAATAAGCCATAGACTGGGAGAAATGTTTTATATTCACTAGAGTACGAAAAAGATTCAATTATTGGATGCAGAACACACCGATACTTTTACCACTTCAATTGTCTCCAACCCTTAAAACATGATGCATGCTTTTTGAATGTTTTTCTTCATTTATACAGATAACTTTGGAGAAAATGAAGTTGACCACGTGCGAGTTTTTCATATGAAATACTACCTCTGGTCCTAAATATAAGACCTAATTGACTTTTTTTTGAAGAGATTAAGGTTGCAAAATAGGTTATTAAATCATGACATATTTGATATCTTTTTAGATTATCCATTAGTTTATAGGTAAAATAAACTAGTGTAAGAGAAAAAATTAGGTAAATCAAATTATAATTAACTTATTTTGTTTTTTTAGGATTTTTCAAAAAAGTCAATTAGGTCCTATATTTAAAACCGGAGGGAGTATTTGGTAAATCAATTGTCATCTTTAATCTACATAATAGTTAGGATGAAATTGCTACATGTAAAAACGTATACCTTAACCCAAAACAAAAATAGTGTGATTATGTGTGGACCTACTAGCTTAACATATTCACTCAACTAAATGGAAAAATTTGTGGCAAGATAAAGAGTTGGTATTTTCCAATAACAATATGTTAGATTTTAATTAGGGCATTTTGGTCTTTTCATGTTTTGATCTTATTGGCCTCAAGTGCTAACTTAACTGAATTCATTCAAATTTAACGAAAAACTCATTGTTGATCATAGGATAATAGTTGGGTATCATTGTTAAACATCGAAATAATTATGTATTATGATTGCTCTTATAGCAATAGTTGATATTAAAAATACACATTTGTCCAAATTAAAATGGATATAGCAGACAAAGCAAAATTGTTTTGCTTTGAAAAAATTGGGGGTAACATTACTCTTACAAGATAATTGTGAAGGTAAAATTGGATCTCAGCTGGAAAATTTTAATGGAAAAGAATGATTAGATGATTTATACTTGGTGTGGATAAAAAATTGTAAAGTACTGGTACTTTTGCGTATAAACGTTTAGTTTTTTCACCAGTCAAATTTTAAATTAGGAATTTTCCCCGTTTTTCTTTAAAACAAAAACTAGGATTTGATTGGGCAAGTGAATCTTTCAAGTTTCAATTCATTGTCTGCAACATGTATATTACCTTTTGTATTGAAGACTTATACATAGTGAAATATATTTTACACATAACTAAAAAAGTATTGCATTTAATATTGGGAAACTTAAATTCAAGTCCCTGGTAAGGGACATAATGCTAGAAAAGTCCCAAAAACTTAAAAAATTAAAGTAGAGTCCCTTGGGACCTCACTTTAATTATTTCTGAAAGTGTGGGCCCCACATTTAATATTAAAAAATTCCCCACACTTTCAAAAATAATTAAAGTGAGGTCCCAAAGGACTCTACTTTAATTTTTCAAGTTTTTGGGACTTTTCCAGTATTATGTCCCTTACCAGGGACTTGTATTTAATTTTCCCTTTAATATTTTTTACCAATAAATTCTTTTTAAAGTATTTTAAAGAGAATTTGCTAAACATAGGACTATTTTGGTGGAGGATGAGATCATAAGAATAAATGGAGATCATAATTTTTAAAGGGAAAATTGCACTAAGTCTTAAATAAGAGACTTAATTTCAAAGTGATCCCAAAGAGTTGTTAATAACCACTAGTAACAAGTGCAAAACCTTTATTAATAACAAGTAGTAATAACTCCTTGGGCTCTCTTTGAAATTAAGTCTCTTATTTGGGTCCTAGATGCAATTGTCCCATTTTTAAACGATAAGCAGAGGATAACGTAAGGGGATGAGTTGGCATGAAATGAATGGTGAAGACTTGGAACACCGAACCCTGTTTTGGCTCGTGTGGCTTTTGTGGTGGACACATTATTTCACATTCACAACCACATGGTTCTGTCCATTTCACTTGCCTATTGATACTCTCTCACACACAAATACTACTTCTCTTTCAACTCAACATATTGCTATTTGGCCACTAGCATTAGCATCCCAACACCCCCAAAGGACACTGATTTTGACAGCCCCCACTCATCATCACCACAATTTTCTTGCTTTCTTTCCTTGTCTTTTTCAATTTCAAAATATTATGTATTTATTCTGAATAACTTTTACCCTTTATGTTTGTTCAAATGCTCTCAAAATAGTGTAACAAATCGTGGGATAATTGTCAACTGCCACTAGTGGCTGAGCCACCCATCACGTTTAATTTGCATAAGATATCGTGTTCAGGCCTGACATCGACATGCTTATACTTGTGCACAGTGTTATAGTTTAGTGACATGAAAATTATAAATTGGTTAGGTTAAAAAAATAAATGTTTTTGTGTAATAAAAAGTGTGCGTGTGTGAAAAATTTTGTATTATTACGGTGCATCCTTAATAATGGGGACAAAATTTCGAACGAGGATGAATTCCTATATCATACTCCTTCCGGTCCTAAATATAAAATCTAGTTGACTTTTTTTTTGAGATGTTATAGTTACAAAATATGTTATTAAATTATTATGATATATTTGATATATTTTTAGATTAGTCATTAGTTTATAGGTTAAATAAACTAGTTTAAGAAAAAAAATTAGGTAAATCAATTTATAATTGACTTATATTTTGCTTTTTTAGGGTTTTCCAAAAAAGTCAACTAAGTCTTATATTTAGGACCGGGGGTAGTAATTTAAATTAACATAGAAACATGCCTAATTCCGGAATACTGTAGAAAACTATCAGGAAAGTACATGGGTTCATTCAATAATCTAGTTATGGTGATAGGAATTAGACTGTTAGGATTGAGGATTAGGATTAGAAATTTAGAATTGATTCATTTAAACTTCTGATTGTGAAGTTAAAATGTAGCCAACCTTTCAACCAAATTTTCTAAATCGTTAGTCTCATGTAGTAGTGTTCAACTATTTCCCATATCGATTTGTCCCGTTTTTCCTCAATCATTCCCGTCCCAAAATTGTTTGAAATGGAACAATCAGGATGTGATAAAATTCATCTTGGGATGAGACCAAGTCGTCCCTATTTCATCCTCATCCCGATTATGTATGTGTGTGTTTGTTTTTACATATTTGTTTTATAAAATATGTATCATTTATCCCATCTATTCCACAAACATTTCTAGCTTTACATATTCGAAGCAACCTACTAAGAAGGCTCCATTTTTGTTAAAGAATGTACTTTTAAATCACTATATACTCACATAAAAAATTAGTTTAGTTTTTTAAAAGTTCATAAAGTATACTTTTAGTCAATTGATTTTAAAAGATAATAAAACATATTTAAAGTTTATCCATTTAACATAATGATTTAAATTTCAATATCAAATTATATAAAAAATTTATTATTATATTATATTCTAGGTTTAATCCATAAAATTTAGTAGAAAAATCATCAATTAAATTTGTGGAGTCTATATTTGTTATTAATAAGATAAATGGTAATAGAATTAAAGAACTACCAATATATTTTAGGGAAATTTAATTTGAGGTCCCCCACAAGGGACTTATTACTAGAAAAGTCCCAAAAGTTGAAATAATGAATGTAGGGTCCCAAGGGACCTCACCTTAATATATTTGAAAATTGAAAAGACACTTTTGCCCTGCCCTTTTATTGATGGGAAAAACCTGACAACTTAATGGGCAGCCGAGACAACTCGATGAGCATAACTTGACAACTGAATGGGCAAATGTGACAACGTGTTGGGCATGTGCTTTAAGTTAATTGCCCAAACTCAGTTAAGTTAATGGGAAAAACCTGATAACTTAATGGGCATCCGTGACAACTCGATGGGCATAACTTGACAAGTGAATGAGCAAATGTGACAACTTGTTGGACATGTGCTTTAAGTTAATTGCCCAAACTCTGTTAAGTTAATGGGAAAAATGTTGTCACATTTGCCCATTCACTTGTCAAGTTATGCCCATCGAGTTGTCACGGCTGCCCATTAAGTTATCAGGTTTTTCCCATCAATAAAAGGGCAGGGGCAAAAGTGTCTTTTCAATTTTCAAATATATTAAGGTGAGGTTCCTTGGGACCCTACATTAATTATTTCAGCTTTTGAGACTTTTCTAGTATTAAGTCCCTTGTGGGGGACCTCAAATTAATTTTCCCTATATTTTATGTTTGAATAATTGAATTATAATTTAACGTAAACATAACAATTTAAACACATACTCTAACAAAAGGAATGTTAGGTTCAGAATTTTCATGGACGGAGAAACGTGGAAAATGAATTCATGGAACATAATGATTAATTGACGAAGACCTAAGAATTTGAAGACAATGTAACCAAAGGGGAGCCCTCCAGAAAAGGCAAAAATTTAAGGAATATCCATTCTTTATACTCCCTCTGTTCCTAAATATAGGACCTAGATGACTTTTTTGAAAAATCCTAAAAAAATCAAAAAATAAGTTAATTATAAATTGATTTACCTAATTTTTTCTCTTAAACTAGTTTATTTTACCTATAAGCTAATGGATAATCTAAAAATATATCAAATATATCATCATTTAATAACCTACTTCGCAACCTTAATCTTTCCAAAAAAAAAGTTATCTAAGTCTTATATTTAGGAACGGAGGGAGTATTTCACAGCCATTGATATAAATTTGAAAGGTCAAAGGGATATTAAAGATCATATTCATATCATGTCATTAATAAAAGTTACCCACTCATTTTTTTTTGAGTTTTTAATCCGGTATCCTGGGCCAGCCCCAATGTCACGGGGAACTCAACGGGCTCAGACTAATCCAGATCCGCACCGGGGCCTCCACTTAAGGGTAAAGTGCTGGCCAAGGGGCAGGCTGCATTCCCAGAGCTCGAACTCGAGACCTCTGGTTAAGCGGTGAAGTGAGATAACCACTACACCAACCACGCTTGGTTAAAGTTACCCACTCATTAAGGTCACATCAATTCCACACTTTTAACTACTTTGCCCATATCTCAGTGTGCCTTTGAGGCTCACGAACAGATTATGATGAGTGGGCACAAATAAAAGTATTTATATTAAAACTGTTTTAAATTATAAAAAATTAAAATCTAATTACGCGTGGAACAGGCAAACCGTATATTTAAGGAATCTCATTCCCATCATTTTAATTAGATCATGATTTTATTCTTCAATTATGCTTTGTTGAAGTTTGATCTAATACAATATTAATATAATCAAGATTTCATTCTGCCACCTTCTTAAGTATAAAATGCGATTCTCCATTGGCCAAAAAAAAATGCGATTCTCCAATGTGACAAAAAATATAAAATAAGTCGATCAGCGAGGAAATGACAACTTTGGTCCCAGCTGAAAAAATATTAACACTTTGATCCCACAAATGTTATAAATTACAACATATTCCTTGACCACATAATCATTGGGGTAAACAATGAAATGTATGAACTCCTACACTTTTCAAAGAAGTTCACTTGTTCAATATCACCATTTACAATCAAAATGGTGAGCCACCCCATGTATGAAGAAAGTTCCAAAATCAGGCATTGCAGGAACTTCATAAGAGCACAAGCTCAAGCTCATCAAGCAACAGCCTAAGACAATCTTCAGAGTTATAACTCATGAATGAGAGATGTGTGGCCTCTATTTGAATAAATTATAGATAAGATCTTTTGTGGCTTCAATTTGATGTAGAAGAGCCACTACTTAGCTTAGGGTCTGTTTGGTAGTACACCACATCACCATGATCACTAACATAATGGTCCTTCTTCAAACTCCTTATCAAATCTCCTAAAAGGTGGAATGGTAGAGGACTAGATTTCTTTGGCTCTTTGTAATATTTTCCAAGCACGGGCTTCGCCGCCTCTGTCTACAATCAGAAAAAACACCATAAAAATGCGATCGGTGAATATAATTTTACAACAATAAGGTTGTTGCCACTACATGACTTTGAGGTCATAGGTTCAAATCATAAAAATAAAGGCTACATACATCTTTCCATCACCAGATGACCGGACCTCACCTGGTGGGAGCCTTATGCATTGGGCTTTTATGAAACGAGAAGGCTAAAGAAAACACAAATTCATGTAAAGAGGTGTTAATGCTTACTGCTTCAATTAAGTGATAATGAGGGATTTGAGGGAAGAGATGATGAATGACATGAGTTCCAATGTCATGGTGAATGTTGTTAATCCATCCATAATCACGGTCCAGTGTTGTGAGTCCACCTCTAAGGTAACTCCATTCCTGTAAATAACAAATCAATAATGTGTAAACAACTTTTCTTTTGGCTGAATCAATTAAAATGGAATTAAGTCATGAACAAAGGGATAGAGATGTTCATGTTTTGTACCTTTCCTCTATACCAGGGTAACTTGTCTTCATGGCCATGGTGATGCAAGTAAGTTACAAAATCCAACCACATAACGAAGATCTTCAAAATTGCAAGAAAATTCAAATCAGGACATTGTTTATTATGTTCAGGAAGAATGAGAGACGTATTGTATAGAAGAAACCAACTAAGAAAAAACCATTCATAATTAGCAGCAATAAAAATATATAAATGAATTACCCAATATGGAATTCCATAAAGCTTAAGCAATTGAATTGGACCCATTACAAAGCCTAATGATACAAGCACAGCTGCCATTGCAGTCCAACAAATTGTAGAAGTAATAACATCTTTCCTTTCATTTGGGACAAACAAGTCACTATCTGGATGAAAATGAGAACCACTCTTCCCAGGGCTCCTACTCCACTGAATTCAAATATAAAAATCCAAGCCAATTCCTTGTTACTTGTAAATATAATATAATAATAGCAACAAAAGTTACAATTTCACTTTTCCTTAAGAAAAATTCCTTATCAAAGTGATAAACCAGAAAATCTGTTAGGCAGAGAAAACTCACAAGGTAAATAGGGTATGCAAGCATTGGAAATGGAGCAGTAAATCTCAAGACCCGAGTAACAACATCCAATTTCTTGTAAATATTCTCAGGTAACTGCAAAATTGACCATTTAACCTTTTATTTTAGATACTGTAACTGAAAATAACAAAGTCAAATGATAACTGGGAAGGAAAACTTCTAGCTTACAGGATGCCAAGATTCATCATTTTCAACATGGCCATGGTTTTGATGATGAGTCCTATGACTAATTCTCCTGTATATCCATTATTGTCAATAAAATATCAGCTTCATATTCAGAAGGTAACAATAAAGTGAAAAGGAAGACATTAAATGCTTTTACTCCTTGTAAAAAACATACCATCCATGATAAGGCACAAGAATGGAAGAATGCAAAAGATGGCCAACTACACTGTTCAGCTTATGATCATTTGAAAAGCTCCCATGACCACTAAAAACACATCCAACCAAACAAGAAAACAACAAAAACAAAATCAATCAACAAACCAGCCATCAATACCAGAATAAAAAAAATTAAATCAAAAGAAAAGAAAGATGAGATTTTTACCAATCATGACCAAGCACAAAAAGAGCCCAGAACATAGTTCCCTGAGCAGCCCAATACAAAGGCCAAACAAACCAATTGTTCACATAAGCAGCAGCAGCAGCCAAGCCAAAAACAACAGCAACATCTCTAACAACATAACTCATTGACCTCCAAGGATTCTTCACCCAACAATGCTTAGGAATAGCTTCCTTAATATCTGATAACTTAAATGGTGGTGGAGCACCAGGATCAAAAAACTCATTATTATTATTATTATTCTCACTACCCTCATTAAAAATCACTTCTTTTTCCCCCTCTTCTTCTTCTTCCACAGACACAACACTAAGAGGAGCATTCACTTTCACCTCCCAACATCTATGACTAGAAAACCCAGAAGCTGAAAACCTCAGATCTATGATACCCTTTGGTTTATTTGAGATTAAAAATTGAAACTTTGATGAAAAATTGTTGTTTGAGGAAATTACAATTCTGGGTTTTGGACATTTTAAAGTTTGAGGCTTTATGCCACATTCTGATAGAACCCAACCTGCCATGGAATACCCAGATGGAGATTTTTGAAGCAGGAGGTTGGGTTCCTCAAAATGAGGAACAAGAAGAAGAAGAAGAAGATAGGAAAGATTCAGAGGAGATGAGAAAAAAAGAATGAGATTTTGAGAAAAGGACAAGGAAATTTAAAGGGAAGGGAAAATGGTGGAGAAATAAAATATATAAATATCTAGAACACGAAAATTAATAATGATATTAGGGAAATCATTGAATGGAGGGAGTTATTTTGGAATGAAAGTCTATGGAGGAATTGGAGATAACGTTTATGTATGGCTCAAATATAGGAAATTTTTGTGGGAGTTCATGGATATGTCTCTTTTTCTCGCACAAAGTAAGGCAACCTCTTCCACTTACCGTTTTGCATGTGGCTATGACCTAGTATGTTTGAATGAAACAAATCAAAATAAAGAATTAGAAATGGAAAGAGTAAAATATGGAAAGTAAGGGTAATAATGAGAAAGTATAGTGTGTGAGTTTGGGAAAAGTGTGAGACGGAGAGAAAAAACTTTTGGGCTCAGGATATATGTAAATGATCATATTACCTTCAACCTTCCATTTATTTTCTGGTCCATTTCCATGCTTTCTAGCAACCAAATGTATCATATACTAGTACTATGTCTACATACATTGTAGTTCATTATTAGTTAAACTTGACATTTGATTCTTTGATCTTAGTGATTTTTACTGGACCAAAATATATTAGTGAGTCTCTTAGACTCGTACTACCTCTAAACTTGATAAAAACTTTTGAGTTTGATTGTCGAATGTACTTGTTTTTATGTTTATATCTTATTGAAAATCGTGCTAACTTGTTATTGAAATCATTAAAATATTTTTATTTGACCATATTCAATAAATTTTTATATTTACGTCTCTAACTCACCAAAATGTGTCACGGGTCCATTAAATTCGTGCTTCCTCTAAATTCGATAAAAACTTTTGAATTTGATTATCTTTTTTTTTTATCAAATTTTGAATTTGATTATCGAACGTACCATTTTTATGTTTTTAACTTAACGAAAATTGTGTTAGTTTGCTATTGAAATTGTTTAATACCATTTGACTATATATTCAATAAATTTTAATATTTACATTTCTACCTCATCAAAATGTATCACAGGTCCCTTTAAATTAGTACTCCCTCCGGTCCCTAATAAAGAGCTAGCCACCAAAAAAACGCTTCTTAAGAAAACATGTGAATGTTAGTTGATTGTCTGGAGTTAATGCTTCTTTTCCAAAATTGTCCATATTCATTACAGTACTTTTAAGAGAGAGAAATACATAAACATTAATAAATATGAAAGAGAGTTAGGGGTAAAGTAGGAAAAAATGCATTAAATTAGGAGAGAATGATGTGTGAGCTCTTACATTAGGAACCAAAATCATTCAAATTTTGGGCTCTTACATTAGGGACCGGAGGGAGTATTACCTCTAAATTCGATAAAAACTCTCATGTTTGATTGTCAAATGTTTCGTTTATACATGTATATAAAAGAGGGAGAGACGTAGAATTAAATAGCCGGGATTGGAAAGAGGAAGAGAAGAGCCCAATTGGGTGATGTTGTCTGATAGATGTAAAGGCTCGTGAAGTCGGTTTGTTTGTTTGATTATGATATATGGCCAATTGGATATAGTTGTTGCCTGTTTTTCGACCTATCATGCAAGAGGACGTTGCTTCTTATTACGGTCATTTTGTTCATTTAATAGTGTTTGAGAGTATTATTTTTGGGAAAATTAATTTGTAGTCACGGACTCAATAGTAGAAAAATCTCGTAAACTTCACATGTTAAATTAGGTGGAACTAGACAATTGTTAATTGCTATGTTCTAAATGTTAATAACTGTGTTCCAATTGTTAACTTTTACTGAAGTTCCTTACTTGTCTTTTGGAAGTTTGAGTTCCTTACTTATTCTTTTAGAGGTTTAACTTCTTTACTTGTCCTTTTAAACTTTCGGAAGTATTTATTTGTCATCTTCCCAGAATGATAAGATAGATTGCTGTACAATTGATAGGTCGGCTATAGTTTGACGCAGACGTACATACCATGACTCACGTTACATGACTAAGGTATCTAATCCTTATTAATCACTAATATTCATTTTGACTTTTCTTCATTTTTCAAATTCCCTTACCTGTTAAAACTTAAAAATTAATCCTTTTATGTTGTTTTTAGTATTTTTAAGTCCCTTATGGGTTTGGGCCATCATTTAATTAATTACTACTATATTGCAATACTTGTGTGTTTTTTTTGTTAATGAGCTCAATATAACTAATACTCCCTCCGGTCCTAAATATAAGACCTAATTGACTTTTTTGAAAAATCCTAAAAAAGAGCAAAATAAGTTAATTATAAATTGATTTACCTAATTTTTTCCCTTAAACTAGTTTATTTTACTTATAAACTAATGGATAATCTAAAAATATATCAAATATGTCATGATTTAATAAACTATTTTGCAACCTTAACCTCTCCAAAAAAAAGTTATCTAGGTCCTATATTTAGGACCGGAGGGAGTATAAAATTTTATTTTACTTAATATATTGAGTTATTATAGAAAAAAGTTGACGCATTCTTTTTTTATTAATAAATGACACATCCTTTGTCTACAAAAGAATTGGTTTTTTTCAAAGCTTAAAACTTATTATTAAGTGCATTTTCTATTTGAAACATTTATTATTATTATTATTATTATTATTATTATTATTATTATTCATATCAAGATTCTTTCATTTTGTTTTTTGAGTTTAAATACATACATCAAGGATCTAGTTGGATTTATGGGATAATTAATTATCATAGTCAAAACCATTTTGTTAAGAATATACTCGCACCAGTTTGTATTACAAGATTCCAAAATTTAAATGATGTTAATCCAAAATATAATACATTACCTTTACACTCTCTCACTATTTGATGCAGTTTTCCTACTTTACTTCAAACTCTCTTTTGTATTTTAGTTTTTACATATTTCTCTCTTTTAATAGTATCATAATGAATTGAGGAAAAATTAAATCCAAAAACCCAACTAAATTCTACATGTTTTTTTGAGAAACATATTTTAGTGGTTGAGTCTTATATTACGGACCAAAGGAGTAGAGTGACAAATGCTTTAATATATCATAAATGTGAAAACAAGAACGATTACCAAATCATGGCAAAAAAAGGAACAATAACCAAAGACCTAATCTAATTTAGTTTAAGAGAGCACTAAAACATAAAGATAAGTAAACTACGGACGAGTATTTTATGCGTAAGGACGACAAATGTTCTACCTAAGGTAGAAATGTTAACTAAAGATGATATGCTTCAAAAGAATCTGAAAAAAGATTGTTTTGATAAGTGTCCCATATTCAATGTTATGTTATGAGGTTAGATTCACTTATTATGAAATCAATAGGCAGTATTAGTAGATACGAGTAGTAGCTCTTTTAAATAGGAGTACGTTTGTTTCGTTTGCGTATATTTTAATTAAATTATAATATCATTATGTCAGCATTCATAATTTATGAACACGAGTTAAGTATAGGGGCATGCAAATTTTTCTGTCCTGACCATCCCGTCCCGTCACATGGCTTTTAGGAATGGGATATTTTCATCCCGAAAATTTTCGAGACACGACAAATAGGAATATGACAAAATTCATCTTTAGGACGGGATCATCCTGATCCAGTCCGGCGCTCGGGGTATACATGTATGTTTTTATATAATTTTTTTTAAAAAGATGTGTCATTTAAATCATATGAGTATAAGTGATATTGTTTTATGAAAATATGACCTAATTAATTTTTAGCTTATTATGCCAAATAAGTTGTATTGTAGAAGAAATATTGTACTAATTTATTTATTTGCCATAAACTCAAAGTGTTATATTTTTTTTACAAGTAGATATTTTCAATAATTTTTTTTAAAAATCGGGATTTTTCGGGACACGAGATGATATACGAGACAAGACGTGACACATGATGGAAACCCTGTCCTGAGATTTTTTGGGACGGAACATAGGATGGGGTGTTCCGATCTCATCTCTAAACACCCAAAGATAAATATTGTATGTCATTTCATGTTTCAAAATGTTCTGGTCCTTCTCTCAAAATCTTTGCTTTCCTTAATTTTTTTAAAATAGAAAACGCAAACACACTGTATTAGAATGATTTTGAAGAATAAAAAACTTTGGATTTTGACAAAATAATTATGAAATTTTTTAATTTAAAATGTTAATTTTTAACTTATTTTAAATTATTTGTCTTTTGATGATAAAGAAGAGACCATATGCCTCATTTAGAAGCATCCAAGAGATTACCATATGTCCATATATATATTATATATATGTGTGTGTGATTATAGTGTATAATATTATAGAAAGGGAGAATTTTAATGACGACCCTCAGTAGCTAATTAATTTAAAAGTAGAACCAAAAGAATCCAAAATTTCATTTAAGGCTTGCAGGGTGAGAGTGAAATTAAATTGGTAGAGTAATTGACCATGTTAACCTTTCTCCCAAAATCACCCAATGTCCAAAACTTGTTTGTTATTATAGATAAACATTTTATTAGAGTAAATTTGGAGAAAAGTTAAGAAAATTCGAAAATAATCTTTGGGATGGGTTAATCCCAATCCAGTCCGGTCCCGAGAATATATGTATGTTTTTATATAATTTTTTAAAAAATATGTGTCATTTAAAGCTTGAGTATAAATGGTATTGTTTTATAAAAATACAATTCTAATAAATTTTTAGCTTATTATGCCGTATAAGAAGTATTGTAGAAGAAATATTGAACTAATTTATTTATTTGTCACAAATTCAAAGTGTTATATTTGTTTTTACAAGTAGATATTCTTAATCATTTTTTGGCTAAAGTTTACTTTTGATCCCTTATGTTTGCATGAAGTTTCAGTTTGGTCCTTTATGTTTGAATATTACACTTTTAGTCCCTTATATTTGCATCAAGTTTCAATTCAGTTCTTTATATTTGGAAAGTATACTTTTAGTCATTTTTTGTTAACACCGTTAGTTTCACTTAAATTTAAATTATTTCTTAATTAAATTGGGGCTAAAATGATAAATTATGAAACTAAATGAATAATTACACTAAAATAATTTAATCTAAGCATTTTTTTCAGTATGTAATAACCATTTAAAATTGTTAAGCTAACATTTTCCATTAAGTGAAAACTAGCGGTGTTAACAAAAAGGGCTGAAAGTGTACTTTCCAAACATAAATGACTAAATTGAAACTTGATGCAAACATAAGAAACTAAAAATATATTTTTCAAATATAAAGGATTAAATTGAAACTTGATGCAAACACAGGAGACTAAAAGTATACTTTAGCCTAATTATTTTAAAACCAAGATTTTTCTGTCGCGTCTTGATCTCGATTGGCACGGGAAACGAGACGGGACGAGACATTGGACAAAAACCCCGTCCTGAGATTTTTCGGAACGAAACATGGGACAGGGTGTCTCGATCCCATTCCTAAACACCTATAGATAAATATTTGTTTGTCATTTCATGTTTCAAATTTTTCTGGTCCTTCTCTCAATCTTTGCTTTCCTTAATTTTTTTAAATAGAAAACGCAAACACAATGTAATTAGAATGATCTTGAAGAATAAAAACTTTGGATTCTGACAAAATAATTCTGAAATTTTTGAATTTAAAATGTTAATTTTTAACTTATTTTGAATTATTTGTCTTTAGATGATAAAGAAGAGACCATATGACTCATGTAGAAGCACCCAAGAGATTACCATATGTCAATATATGTATGTGTGTGTGTGTGATTATAGTGTTTATATATAATATATAGATAGGGAGAATTTTAATGAGGACCCTCTATAGCTAATTAATTTAAAAGTAGAGTCAAAAGAATCCAAAATTTCATTTAAGGCTTGTCGGTAGGGTGACACTGAAATTAAATTGGTAGAGTAATTGACCATGTTAACCTTTCTCCCAAAATCACTCAATGTCCAAAACTTGCTTGTTATTATAGATAAAACATTATTAGAGTTAATTTGGAAAAAAATTAAGAAAAATCGAAAATAATCTTATATTTAGTAACAAATTGAAAATTGAAAGTGATCTTATATTTAGGAACATGGAGAGTATTTTACTTTCACTATTTCAACCAACCAAACAATCTTCCCATCAAAATCATTTTCCGTTAGTGCCAACCAAACACACCAACCCCTTTTAATTTTCCATTCCATTCATTTCCATTCCAAATTTTCATTTCCATTCCCTTCCATTAAAAAATTTCTGCCAACCAAACGGGCCCTCCTCAAGTGTATTCCCAAAAAATATGCCATACAATCACAAACCATAAAAAGAATTTTTCCAACCATTTAAAAATAAAGATCACAATAAACACTAATGTAATCTACATGTCTTGTTTATCTACCAAAATTATCCAACCAGAAGAGCTTTTCTGGGAGGTGGTGACAACCTTAACTTGTGCAAGCTACTACTAGACAGTTTTCAAGGAGGATCCACACAGTTAAATAACAATGTTCTGTTCCAGCAGTCTACAAATCCGCAAAAAAATTGTTGGAGTCGCCTATAGCATGGCCATTATTTGCATTCTTTCTCTTGGTCCCTGCAAAGGAAAAAAATAAAATGAAGAACAAGAAATAACCTCCAAATAAATATACTGAACCGAATCATTCCTTGAAAAGCATCAGATGTTGCAATCATACCTTTATCACTCTTAGAAGGATTAGCATCTACATCCATCTCATCCTCATCACTGTCAGTCATCTCAGCTTCATTCCTTTGCGTGCTTCTTGAACCTTGTAGGATATCATCCAAGTCCCATATCTGCCAAAAGGCATCCCAAGTTAATATAAAACAGACTTCAGGTTTATTTAGCCAGCTGAAAATATTTTTCTAGGCGTGTTTAGGATTCGAAGTACTTTTAGTTCATCCAACATCCTAAAATAATTTAAAGTGCAAGTTTACTACTGAAGTATCTTCTGAATCATTTGTTTGGTAACTTTTTTCGCATATATTCAGCACTCATCTTCCAGATTTTTAGGACACGTCTATAGCACTTAAATAATAAGTTTTGCAATTTTCCAGTAGCCATTTTAAATATTTTCTAAACTAATCTTCCATGTTTACAACACCGATATTTAATTATTTTTTAATTCTAAACGTGGAGGATGAATACATTCATTTAAAACACTGTTTCAGAGTTAACAGCAAGATTAAAATCGTTCTTGAAAAAATATTGTTAGGGACATAAGTAGAACACAAATTTTTGGATACTGGACAGACTTTAAAAAATTCTTCAAGTGTGCCATATGAAAAATTGTAGTAAAATGTGTACCTTTAAAATACCATCGTGTGCTATACTGCCAAGGTACTTTCTATCGTGAGAAAAAGCTACAAAACCAAAGAAAAACATGGGTCAACATTCACCAAATTACTAATGGCCCATCATCCAGCTTAAAACCAGGACCAAAGTTACAACAACAACAAGTCAACAACGAAGCCTTATCCCACTAAGTGGAGTTGTCTACATGGATCATTGTGCTCTATCAGGACCAAAGTTAAAACATGTAAATCACTAAATCCTAGAGTTACAGCAAGATTCAAATTTTGCAAAAACTGACTATTACCAAGACGTTCAATAGGATATTCTGAGTGCTCTGCAATTGGTTGGATGACTCTGTTGGGTAATATTCCGACCAGACTGAGAAAAAGTAATAACAAAATTATAAATGCAATTGGAAAAGCATATCAATGAACATAGTGTACAATCATGCCCCAATCAAAGGTTGCACTCATAAAAAACAGACTCACTTGATTAGCCCATTCTCTGATCCAGTGATGATCCGGTCCTCATCAAGCTGAAATTGAGATATACAAATTTCATAGTAAGGAATAATATAAAAGCCCACATATGCTGAAATAATCGTGTCACCCACTAACCTTGAGCATAGCATCAATAGAGTTTGGTGAGAGATCAACAAACCGATCACTGAACATCAAAGCCATTAAGCAAGAATATCAGTTTTAGAGCCAAAATTAGCAGTATTGAAGAGCAAACATTTAATTGATTCACCTCATTGATAAGTAAGAACAATTTACTTCAATTCAATTCCAAACCAGTGTAAACCTAGTACCTGCAATCCTGGAAATATCCCCATGAATACAGTAGCATGGTTCCAGCTTGTGTTCCACAGATAATTTTCCTTCCATTCTGGTATATAAAAAATAAATCCACATCAGCTAAATGACAATTCTGAGAATATACTATCAAGTAGTTACTCTTAAACAGGGAGTTAGCATGGAGAAAAAAGGCACCAAAAATTCAATATAAATCTTATGAATATATTTTACAGAATGTACAAAATATATTTTATCCTCAGGGAAATCTTATGAATATATTTTAAAGATCTTACCAACCTTTATGCTCAGCTCTAATAAGTCCTTCAAACAAATAAGAAAGATTGACCTGGTTTGTAAGAGCTGAGGATAAAGGTTTGAAAGATCCTCAAAAATTTATTGTTTCACAACGAAAGGCATTTAGCTACATCTTTCAATGCATAACCATAAAAAGAGAAAGATTAATTGAGTATGAAGTACCTTCATTATAACAACAGACAGCAGCTCATCTTCTGAGAATTCAGACCGAGCTTGGACCTACAATCAGGAGAAAATAAAGGGCATCTATCACAAAACATTTGGACAAAAAGAGAGCAGTAGATGTATAACTTACTTTATTTCTTCGAAGATTGCAAACAGATAGAGTTCCATCTCCACTTCATATGGAAAATAAATTTACAAAAAAAATGCAGCATGCATCAGTAAGTCAGAGGTGATAGAAGTAACTAGCTAGGGGGAAGTATCTATTTATGCAGCGAATGCAAGTGTATCTACTCAAGGGGAACATAAAAGTTCAAGTGAAACTAGATTGACAAGGGAAATAAATGATACCTTGTTCCCAACAGTTTCATTGCATCAGATGCAAAAGTCATGTCTGAAATGTAGTCTTCATGAGCATCAAATGTATTGCAACAAGAACGTTGTCTAGTATCCCATACCTACAAGAGAAAAAGAAAATTAAAGTGTAATGAGGAAATATTTGGACTCTCCTTAAAAAACAATAAATTAAATATCACAATCATAATCAGCCGAGATGGCTTTAGCAAATACAAACGATCACTATGAAAAGGCATTATTTTCTTTTCTTCTTTTTTTTATTTGGGGGGGGGGGCACAACTGAATAAAAAAATAGCACTGTCACTAGTCACCTTAATACACCCTTCGTCATCTCCTGTAGCAACAGTTGACTCAGTCAAATTTATCAATCTATTGACTGCAGCCCTGCATCATAAAACAATAACATAAAACTTTGTCATCAGCTATCATGCTCAACTTCAAGAAAGTGAGATCATTTCATGAATTATTGAGAGAAACCCACCCACCCATGGGCATCATCAAGACGGACAATGGCAGATCCAGTTTCAACATCTGTTGCCAAGATTGAGCAATCTGGTGAACCCGTCAACAATGCTACAATAGAACCAATAATCAATTCAAAGGCCAATTATGGTCGTGAGAAATATCACTAACAATGAACCCCATTATCAATAAATGATAATTACAAAAGAAAGAGCATAAGGGAAGCTACAATACACTACCACGTCCATCATTGATGAACCGAATGGCTCTGCAAGATTCAGTGTGAGCCTGAACATCCAACAACCTGGCAAGACCCCAATATATGATATAAATATACAAAGTAGCTAATGCATGCAAATGTGGCCAAAATTTGGAAGAAGCACAAAATCCTAAAGCATATGGAGCAGATATCCAGCAAAAGTGAAAGCAAGAATGTATGAGCTTCCAATAACCCAACAAGACCCCATAATCAAGCAGCTATTGAAAAACAAATTTGATCCAAATCGGGGTTGTTAAGTTTGGAAACAACAGGGATCACTATGCAGGTCAAACATTCAAAACCTTAAAAAAAAATGGAATACCTTACAGGTGTGCTATCAGAGTTATAACGGTACCTGCCAGGGAGATGGAGATAATTCAGAAACAATATCCGAGGATATTCAAGCACACATAAAAAGTTCACAAAATAAGCAGCTAAGAGTGAAAGACTTAAATGTTAATACTATACTAACAGGTGGAGGTTGCCAGTAATCAATCCGGCAGCAACAAGCTGATCCGATGGATGGAAGTCAATGTCAAATGCAAGTTTCCCCAAATCTATCTCCATTTAATTTACTTGTAGCAGCCTTTGGTTTTCAATTATCAATAGCAGGTGAAGTAGTTAATACAACATCAATAGAAGACTGCAAGCAATTTGTCAAGCACACAAGAAAGATAAAACAGCTAAGTGAGATGCAGCAGTCAAAATCCGACTACTCCCTCCTATCCTAATTATAAGATAAACAGATTTCTTTTTTTTTTTAGAAATTAAGGGTGCCAAATAAATCATTTTGAATGGTATATATTTATCTTTTTTCCACAAACTAATTTATTCCACTCATAACCTAGCCAATAATCTTTAGTGGCCTAATTTGCTTCCTAAACCTCCACAAAAAAGTGAACTTGATGTTATAATTAAGAGCAGGAGAATACGTTATCACCATGTGCTGAAAACTAAAACAAAAAAGAATATTAAAAAACTGATCAAGGCATGAATTTGTTGTTTTATAAAGATTTAGCATGTGAGCTCAGCTAGCTATCCTATATGATAAATATCCTACCTTTCACGTCATTCTAATTATGATTATCTTCTTCTTCTTCTTTCAAGTAATAAATAGCATGTATTATCATGTTTAAGCAAGTTGTATCAAAATCACTCTCTCCACTGAACATATAAATTAAACTACTCTCTCCTAACTAATTAATCATCAAACAAATGAATTGAAAGCGTAAATATTAAATTAAACAGTGGAGAGAGAAAATACCTTCAAGCTAAGCTTGTGAATGTGATGATCAGTTACAAATACAATTAACAATTCTCTGAAACCAAGCTTTTTGCAGAGACGGCGGATAATTAAGAAAAAATTATTCAATTAATTGAGTGAAATTAAGGAAATTAAATTATATACTACTTAATTAATAGGAGTATTTAATTTACTCGTAGTGTATAGGAATAGGAGTATCATGTGTTGGCGAATGGCGATGCAAAGCGTAACAGAGGCTACTTTTTTAAAATTAGGGTTTCTTTATTTGCTTGGGTATGGGCCTAAAAATAAAAATAATTCCTTAATTAACTTCAGCAAAGGGCCATTTTGTTTTTTTTTTTTTTGGTTTAATGACAATTATTTTTTTTATCAGATTCTTGTATTCTATTTTGACATCAAATAGCATTATATACCACATACAATTTAATTAATTGTGATTTTATAAGTACATTAAATCCTTTTGGAGGAAAAAATAAACAGAAAATTATTTGGGAAAATGACAAATAAATACCTCCGAATGTTTAAAAGGGCAAGTAAGAAATTCAAACTTTCAAAAGGACAATTAAGGAACCAGTCAATTGTTAATTGGTATGTTCTAGTTGTTAATAGATATGTTCTAATTGTTACTTTTTGTTTAAGTTTAAGTTCTTTACTTGTCATTTTGGAAGTTTGAGTTCCTTACTTGTCATTTTGGATATTCATAAGTATTTATTTGTCATTTCCCAATTTATTTTTACACGGTTAATTTCTCCAAATAAGTTAATTTGATCATATTAGGAGTCTTAGTTATTAAATAATATTATTTTATTGTGGCCAATTTGACCACAAGCCAAACCCAAGTGAACATTTAACCCTCTCACCCTTTACCTCGACAGGGTGGACTCCTTATCCATGTTTTTGAATCTTGAAAACAACTATTATCTAGAGTTTGACACAACATATTATAAAAAAAATTGTCACAAAATATTGAAATAACCAGTCAAAAACTAAAATATAATAATCCTTTATGCATGGTATAAATATTTTGGGAAAATGACAAATAAATACCTCCAAATGTCTACAAGGACAAGTAAGGAATTCAAACTTCTAAAAGGACAAGTAAGGAACTCAAATTTTAAAATAGAAAAAATAACAACTGGAACATAGCTATTAACAACTGGAACATAGTGATTAACAATTGCATTGTTCCTTAATTGTCCTTTTGAAATTCGGAGTTCCTTACTTGTACTTTAGGAAGTTTAAGTTCCTTACTTGTCCTTTTATACATTCGAAATTATTTATTTGTCATTTTCCCTAAATATTTTTTCTCTAAATTAGACCTTTGAATAATATTTTTGATGGAGGAAATAACACACACTACTAACACATGTTAGCAGTAGTGAAAGAACATTAAAACTGCGGAGGCAATAGGGGATGCTAAACACATTAGCTCTTGAGAGGTTTATGGAGCCTTCCCATATATCTAGCTAACAAAGGTTGTGTTTTTGCAATTTTGCAGGCCTGTTTTCAGGGTTTTCAGGGTTGGAGTTTATTCATTATGAGTATGGCTGGAGAACAAGATGTATAATGATTTTGTCAAAGAAAGAAATGACCTTAGTTCTGCTTTACAACGAAGAGTAATTTTATATGGAGTACTAAGTGAAAAGGGTACAAAGGGTGAAACTCACTCAAATAACTGAATAAGCTAGGATCTACCTGAGAATTTTGATTCAAACTCTTGACCAATTGTTAAATGGCAACTGCCCTTACCCCTAATGTAAACTTGAGTTTGTGAAGAATTGAAAAGTTATGTTGCATTGTTTTTATTAGTCTTATAAAGTAAACGATCCTAATTTTTTTGTAAAACAACCGACCAAGACAAATGATGTGCACACTTTCAATCCTTAATATAAGATTCACTTTATGAAAATAGGTAGTTTTATTTTACCCAATAATTTGTAAAATGAGTATCATGCATTAACACTCTTCCTTTAACTGTTTCAAATCTCCAAAAACAATAATCACTTGTCCATTGGCCTTTGCCACATCATATAAGGAAACCACATGCTTTACTTTATCTTTTGTTATTGCTGGTCAAGAACTTGAATATTGTGATGTAAAGAATAGCTTAAGACCTCAACTACATGATAATGTACATAACAATAACTATGTGTGTATATGCATATTGACTGACAAAACTCAAATTTGCCACCACTTTCGCCTTTCCATTGTCTTCACAAGCTCATTTGCTAATGATGCAAAGTCCTCTGCTCCACTTTGCAGTTCTGCGGTTCGTTGGCTAATTCTCTGAATCAAATACACCACCAAAATCACAATTCTTCCATTTTTAAAACAAATATAATAATCATTTAAGATCACAAATTTCAGTAATTCAAAGGGTGTTTTCCCTGAAAATTTCAAGAATGTATACAAGCCTTACCCCAAAAACAATACTAATCATATTCTATTCATTCTTGTTTTACATATTCATTTTGAGAAAGCGAAAACATGAAAATATAACTCCTTTGAAAAAAGATGCTTAAGTGACATGATAGATCAAATTAAGTTTCTAGATTTTGCTGTCAAGAACGCTTAATAACGCAGATAAATTTGTACCTCCAATTTTTCCTGCCTCTCCATAAGCTTGTCTCTTGCTTGGGATGCGGCAGAAGAAGCACCCTGCAAATAGTCAACAAATGAAAAAAATATTTTTCCATCCAAAAATGAAATATATGACTTATTTTGTTGAAAATGATTCATCATGATATAGGAGAGAGGTTAGATAGCTGGTCATCAGTTCTTCATTACCTCAGTTTTTCTATAAGTGGCTCTAATTTCTTCTGCTGTTCTCATTCTTGGCTTTATATCATCTTTACTCCCTCCTTGCAATAACTTATCCCTATCTGTTAATTTATCTGCAGGTAAAAAGACAAAAAAAATCAATGATATTAATGTAGTTCATGAAAATCAGACACAAAATTGGTATACCTTTTTGCACTTTTCTAACATTGTTTGATGAAGTAGAGCCCTCAGTCATCAAGGGTTCATCTATCTCAATGTCATCTGCCAAAATAAACCATCATGTAAAATAAATTTGTTTTTTTGGCATAATTGAGGTGTAAAAGTATTTAACAAAAGACTAATGAAAATAATGGCAGAGGCAATTTAGCAGGAAACCTATATTAAGCTCCACTTCATTATCTGGGGCAGAAGTCGGTGAATCTGTAGATGGGGGCTTCAAAAATAAGCTCTCCAAATGTGCAAAATTGTGACTTGAAAATGCAGGAGTATTTGTTTGGATGTTTTTTCCTCCTTTTAATCCTTTGACAATACCACCTAAAATCCCTGGTGCTATGCCCTGTGCACAAATTAATAAGCTTATTCAATATTGTAACAACACTTCCTCAGGAATTTTCATTAACAAAAAAAGAAAAAAGAAAAAAGAAGGGCCTTAGAATCATGATAGTGGCAAATAGGGGATCAAAGAGCAACTCATACCTGTTTTTTCTTTTGATTTGAAGAAAATCTGAAGGCAGCATCTGCAGCAGCTGCAACAATGTTATCATGGAGACAAGGCAGATTCTCTCTATTCCTATAAAACAAGATATTGGTTATTCTACTTTTTAATCAGAAGTATACACCTTTGTCTCTTCGTCACAGAATAACCAAAGTACCTGAATTCATTTTCACCATTTAATAATGAGATGAATGTCAACTCAGAACCGTTTGCCTGTAAGATGTCAACACGAGATGCCTAAATAAATACATAGTTGACCAGAAAAACCGGAAATGCACTATCATATCTAGAATAGTTAAAGGTCGAAAAAACCTTATGTCATTGTCCTTGACTCCCAATTACTACATCTGGGCATGTTTATATAGGATAGTGTATTTTAACATAATTGGTGATATAATGCACTATAGCTTAATTGATGATATAATGCACTATCTTATGCTACATTATCCACTTTAATAGCCGAACCTTTTTCGTAATTGTAAAAAACTCCAAAGAAATAAGTTGAGAGGCTTTACTACTACAGAAACTCACTGCGTAGGGATTATCTGTTAAGGATCCCTAAATAGTTATATTACAATGTAAAAAAAACCTAATGTCTATGTTCATGAGATTTGACATATGGACGTCAGGTTTTTTGATGTTGTAAGTCAACCTCACACAGTGGGATAAGACATTATTAATGTTGTAATAAAACACCTAATCATAAACGATCTGAAAGTTCAAGACACCACTATACCAGCGCAATATTTCCATTATCATCAGAGCACATGGTTTTCTCCATATTCACTTTATAATTCCATCTTAAAATGGACAATAAAGAGCTCTCCTGAACCAATTCCAAGTTTGGAAACGACCTGTCCAAAAGACAAGCATAAGCATAATCAATTTTATAGTTCTCCTAAACGCCTTCTTATAGGAAAGTAAACAAGTATGTGCATTTTGTCCAAAAAAAAAAAAACAAGTATGGTGCATTCACCTGATTTCAAAAGTTCCAGTCTGAAGCAACAATAGCAGCCCACATATTTTGCCACCCTTCTTCAAAGTTGTAGCCCAACAACAATACTTGGAAAGTTTCACTTTATGAGTTGGTTTCTTATTTCCCTGCAAGAATATTTCATATATAACTAAATATTGAAGTAGCTTTCTTAAAGAACTGTAACTTAATTACAGTTTTATTCAGATAATGATAGGTAAAGGACCTGTATCAACGATTTTGCAGAGAATAAACGCAATGAATTCTCACAGCAGACCAGAACTAATTGATCCATCAAAGAATCTGAGCAAGTGGCTTCTGTCGAAGGGTCAACCTCAGCTGGATTTACCCTATTTAGATTACTGTCTGGTGCAGGCTCATTGGTTTTAGCGGTATCCTTCGAAGCCTCTTCCAGCTGTTTATCATTTGGCACTTCGGTGCTTGAAACGCTATCAGTATCATCTGGAGCATAATAATAGTTTAGACTTTCCTTTGATACAATGCCAACAACAACAAAAGCAAATATATAAAACAGTATGTTGATGAAACTTTTACTTGCCTAGAACAAACATTGCAATTGCTGTCGATTCCTTCAAGTGTAACGGCCGATCACAGATCATTTTACCAGTACCACAGTCAATTACATTAGCCTTCCCATCCTGGGACATAACATATATTATTTCTTCAAGACAATTGCCTGTAGTTGTATTTGGTTGTTTTGGACTATTCATGGCAGTATTAATAAATGATTGATCTTTCCAAGCTATTGAAATAATTGGAGAGCTAGAGGAAGGAACACCATCAACTAAGAACAAAACTGCCAACGAAGTCATATCACAGACAGCAACCTGGCAAGGCAAATAATCCAGGATTAACTGAAAAATCAGACAATTCTAACTATGATAAACTAAGCAACAACAAAAAAATGTGAATCAAAAAGTCGTCAGATGGTACCCACATTACCACCGAAAAACCCAATGGCAAGCTTGGTTCCAGAGTTTGAAAATGACAATGCCTGTATAGGGGAACTGAGAAGACCAAAAACAGCCCTAACTTGAGTCCCTTTCCCTTGATGTAAATCATGTACTGCATATAAAATGCAACAATATGAATCCAGAAGCTAAGGGCCATCAAAATCATATTGTTCTGTAAAACCCAAATAAACACAACACACTAGCTACAATTTAATAGGGATCCTGAAGGATCTTTAATTTAGTAATTTTTAAGTAGAACAAGGCAATGGTAAGCTCAATGGTATGCTCGCTTGCCATGGGGTCTGAGGTTGTGGTTCGAATCATCCACTTTGCAAAAAACAAAGGTTAAGTAGCCTAGTATATTCCCTTCCCCAACACCCTCACCAAGTGGGGACTAGAACTGGGTTGACCCTTTTAAGTAGAACAAGGCAAAAAACTTTATCTATAGAAGTGGAAGGAACTCAATCATATGGTCTGCATATGTTCTCAAGCCAGCAGAGCATCTAACAATCTAACACGAATTTGTAATACTAGGAAGATTAATTACTTGATCTAGCTCTTTTGTGAAGTTATTAATCCATTTCATTTTCTGCCTTCACTTTGCCCACCCACTACATCAGAGCATGAATACAACCCTATTTCAAAACACACCAAGGCCAATAGTTGTTGCCAAGCTAATTTACAATTTTAAGAAAACTTAGAGGAAGAGAACAAGTAGATGATTACAGAAGTTTATAAACCACCTTCACATTTTGTTTCAGTGACATAATGGAATTTTGTCTCATCAGATTGGCGTTTGAGATGGTAAACTCGGACCTACACAAATTATCAAAGTAAAGGTTAAGTATAGAACAATATCACATAACAACCAATAAAGCATTCAGAAAAGAAAGAATTCTGACAAGACCACATTCATTGCCAACAGCCAATTGTGAGGAAACAGAGCAGAAGTCCAATTTTGTCACTGGTGCATTAAAGCCAGCAACATTTATACCCTGCACCTGCAGAAAGGCGACTTGTGAGTACAATCAGAAATTGACCCTATTTGACTTGAGTAGCAACAAAAGGACAATATTGATAACTTCTCTTTTTACAAGATAAATATTATGCAGTTCTTACCTCTCCCTCTATGTAACATATATATGTTAACATTGAATGTGTGGCATCACAAATCCAGACGGATCCATCAGAATAGCCAGCTAAATAAACTCTCTCAATCCCAGTATTTTTAGCCCCAGACAACTGGCCAGGAACACCCCCAGTGATGGGCCATTTAGAACGAGGAGCTGAATCAGGTGTTGAGACAGCTTTCGTAATTGCAGCTACCTAAGATGAAGCATAATTGTAGAATAAATGAACAAAAAATTAGAGGTCAGGTAATCAAATACTAGAACATAGAACCAAAATACCTCTGACAGAAGTTTTGAAGAATTTAACCCAGTCGACAAACTTATTAGCTTTGCAACAGTCATAGAGGGGTCAACTGTTGGTATTACAACTGGAAATTCCAGAGCAGATACAGATGATGCTGCCTTCTGCTGAGATATTATAGCAGAGAGACTATCGTTATCATAAAAATGCAGTTGTCCAGGATTTGTCAGAAGAAAAAGATCATCTTTACTATTAAGCCCCATTCCTCCAGGATTTGGAAGTAAAATCATGTCTGCAAATGAGCCATTAAGCGAAAGATCTGCACGGCCAACACAATTTACAGTCTCCATCCCAGATGACCATTCGAGACTCAAAACCTGCAGTGGAAAGATGCTTCAGAATTCAGACACTGCGACAAACAATGTGAAATGAAGTTGGAGTATCCCCACTCAAAGGCCATAACAAGGGACTAACAATCCCCACAACAGAGTCAATTCATCAATGAACGATAGAATTCGATAATCTCATTCATTTACAATTACAAAAAGTCAAAAAGTAGGGTTCCAGGGTAATGCACATCTCTAGAAGACTCGAACAACCTTAATTCAACAAAGACGTGTAGACTGAACTCAAGTCAAGAAAGAGAGTTTCAACGTAAGAAGTAAATATAAATTGTATTAATAACATTATATCCAAAGACCAAAGCAACCAAACTCTGATCCCTGAAACATAAACAAACCAGTCCATGCAGAAGCAAGTGGTGCAAGCATTTCAATTTAAGTCATATCTAATATTTATTATCAATAGAAGCCATCAAGTTAATCTGAAAGAGTGATTAACAGTTAGAAACAAACAACTCACGGTTAAAACTTCTTCAGATCCAATTTCATCACCACCGTAGACAAAAAGCTGTCCAGCACAATCACTATGAGACTTATGGCTGCTAGACCATTTCAAGACAATGACAGGGAGTCGCCTTTCTGCTGATGAGAGTTGTAACTTAACAACATTTTTTGACGATAAAGTTTTTTGGCCTTTTGGAGAGGCTGCAGGTGACAAGTTCCACAAAAGGATATCTCCATCTACATATCCCACTGCAAGAATGGACCCATTGGAAGATGCCCAGCAGATAGCACTTATCTCTTTATCTCCCATTTCTTCAGCAGCATCATCTGGAAGTTTGGTGTCAGTATCAGTAGAAGCATTACTGCCTTCATCCTTCAGTTGGAGATCTTTGCCACCACCAACAAACAGGATTCGAGCTTCTGAAATATCCCAAAGAATAAGCAGCCCATCCTCAAATGCAATTAACAATCTGCAAAAATGAAAATGTCAAAAATAAAATATAAAACTCAAGAATTGTTAATCATTGAATTGAACAAGACGAATGCTTTCGTGCCTCTCAACGTTCGCAAATCAGATAAACGAATCTGATATGTCGATGCGAAAAATATGTTAAGGTAGAAGTTCCAGCAGAGTCATACCTTCAACTTAAAATATAAAAATCTAGATTGCAGTATTTATAAGTTATAAAAAAAAAGGGTCAACCCAGTTCTAGTACGCACTTGGTGAGGGTGCTGGGGAAGGGAATATAAAGTACAATTTCTAGTATTTATGTCATAAACAGTACAATTTCTCTTAATAATTTATTATTCACAAGCCACATAAACAGTTTGGCTATCATTGGGTTTCATGCCTCTATTGTTGTTATTGTTGTCGTTTCTATCTCTTTTCTACGCCTAATTAACCATTTGAATGAATTTTGAATTTCTCACCAAAAGGTAGGTTTTGTTCAAATCAATATATTCTTTGGTCAAAAAATTTGTATCAAGTTATAAAATATTGCATACAATATACACGGAAAAATCTTGTTCATTACAACATCTCAAGTTGCCATTTCATATTTTACATTGCTAAAAGAAAAAGTTCTTACAATAGCATTTCAAGCGCATTCCTTTTATGTTAAATCGCTTCCAAACAACAGGCATATATTCTTCAAGTCTTGACTATTTTTTTTTTTAAAAAAATCAAAAGTCAGATTTTGTCCGACTGTGTGACATGATTCCATAAACAAATTACAGAATTGAAATGTTTTTACCCTCTCTTTACCAGCAACCCCAAGATTTGGCTAGTAATATGACAAAAAACACATACTGCTACTCAATACTATAATGCTGCTTTACAAGAGGACAATATGGGCATGATAATAATATGTGGTTGCCTTTTGTTTTTGGCTGGAGGCTCTACAAATTTATTTTAAAAACCTAAGAGAGAATTCAAAACATTTATAGCATGACTTAGGTAAACACAACTGAATCGTCATTTAGCAAATAGAACAAAAATTTCAACTTTTGTGCTATTAAAAGCAGAAAAGTTATGCATAAAAGCTAGCAAAAATTACATGCATCTTGCCTGTTCCCATTAGAAGAAGGTTGGGAAAGAACTCCAACAATAGGCTGGTCATTGGGATATGATGACCCCATAGTCTCTGACAAAAGGAAAAAAGGTGTCAGTGAGAAACTTTAAAAAGGAAACAAAGATTGTTTCAATCACATGGTCAATAATGGAGATCAAGTTCATCCAATATAAGACAAGACATTAGGAAACAACATTATTATTGAGATTGATATATCATAAGTTAGAAGGCACAATTTTTTTTCCTGAGCACAAAGCATTATAAAATATAATTTTGTAACCAGAACTAGTTATACTTTTAAGGATAGAAATTCCCAAGGAATTTGAGCAAGGATTATAGCCCTCTATGCATGTCATTCAAATGATTTTACTAAGTAGGACTTATTAACAACTGAGTAGTTGCATTAGCCACATCTTAACAAATAATACGGTCAAGGTATCATGCGGTGCTTTAAGTGATGATTGTGTTAATTGAAATACCATGTAAACATCTACAAGGGACTATTTAATAGAGCTTAGTGACATCAGACTATATTTGTTTTCACCAAACACATTTATTTCAATTATATGGAAGGATCTAAACATGAAAAAAGTCCAAAAAGAACATAGTATCATATTTCCCAGTACAAAAGAAGTATTTAAGACCTATTCAATTCATTCCTAGAGACTAATATAATTTCCATATCAGTATGAATAAGATGGTGTCACTAAGTAGTCAGTTATAGGAAAACTATTTAGTCTACGTTCAAGTTGATTTATGTCCACATTTTAATTATTAAAAAAGGTCCAGTTCATTCTCAAATGCATGCATAAAAGAAGTATCCATCCATAAGCATCAAAAAAGAAAATGAAGTATTTGACTCAAATTTAGGATCAGATTTTTCAGTTCAATAAAAACTTAGGATCATATTTGACACAATTGAGATTAAGGATCAGATGACTCCCTAGAAGCCTATAACAATTAAATTCAATCTGTGTTTACTAATATCATCAATTTCCTAGTTTAACTCCAACTTGAATCAACTGATAAGTTTAGAAGATGAAAAAAAGACCGACAGTTGCATCAACCGAGGAGAGCAATACAATAAGTGATACAAGTTGCTGAGATACTGTGAGGCCACAAAGAAGTTAAGAAGCAACAATTGGGAAATGCAAAATCACATGAAAGTGTGCTGGTTCAAAAACAAACTATTTTAACGCAAAAGAGAAAATGAAAAGTATTTTTCAGAGTTCACGATAAAAAATTTCAAAGAAACACTGTCACATTGATTGAAGAACTTTCAGAAATGCAACGTATATGTTGGTTATCAATCATCAAAAGGAGGGACAACAACAAATTACCCCTAAGAGATTTTGCAGACACATGATAGGGTGACCTTGAGATTTCTCCTTCTTCAGCTTCAAACTTTATCACAGAGACCAAACCATGCTCATCACCAACATAACTGGACATTGTAATGCAGTATTCATGACATAAATCAAGGGCCATGTAAAGAGGGAAAGTATGCCATGTTTATTTTCTTATATCAACAACATACATAAACTGTGAGCCACTGATAACGGAGAAAGCAGTGATATTGGACTCCCACTGTAAAGAACAGACAAGGCTCCTGCTCTCAAGACTCCAAATCTGCCAGAATTGAAGGCAACTAATTAGATATGCTTCATAAGTTATTTTGCCAAATCACCGTTCAGAAGGTATGGGGAGTGCACATTTAGCTAAATAAAAGGAAAGATAAATCTATTAAGAGATAATATAGCAAGCACCTCACTCTAAGAGTTCTTCATAGACAAAAACTTCTATTTCTCAATGACTAGCTACAGAGACTGCTAGCCAATTTATAGTCAGAAATACGATGAAATATTTAAATAAAGTCTGAAAACATTCCTTAAAAAATCATAAACAGATTGCAACACTAGGGAAAAAACAAATATGACGGTTTTGGACAGACTCTAAATTTGACTGTTATATTTGTACAGAATTTAGCAAACACTAGTATGAATCATGAGAAAGGAAATCAAAGTGAATCACCTCACCATCACATCAATTATTAAGCATAGCCAGACGTGCCATTTCAAAGTTCATTATTATTCTTAGTAAATAAAAAAAGCAATCATCCAATAAAGATATAACAAACATATATCTTAGGTAGTAGGCTCCAGAGAAAGCACAATAATATATCATGGGATGGATAGAGAATAGAAGAGGAAGTGAATGCTACAGTTTCCAAAATACGTATTGCTGAACTGAACTCTTTCCACAAGGTTGTACTAACATGAAGAGAAACTGAATTATGGGCAAAGAAACTTAACCTGGATATCATTATCATTGGATACGCTGACTAAAAAGCCCAAGTTTTGTAGAAACTGCAGGTGCCAAATAAAATCCAAGCATCAATCAGCTGGTAATGTAGGAGGCATCATCAAAAGATTAGATAAATAACTGTGATAGAATACATCATTATGCATTACTTTAAAATTCCCATCACAATACCCACAACAACACATGACCATTTTTCTTTTTTTTGCCAAATCAAGCTAGTAGGAGATTTCTTGTTAAGGTAAAGAGCGCCTAAGGATGAAACTTAAAGTCAACAGTAGAGAAAAATCAGGAGCATGACACCCAACAATTCCTAAAGAATTATTGACTTTCTCTAATTTGCAGTATACTGAGGAAACAAAACGGAAACCTAATATAAGGAGAGTGAATGAAGGGAGCAATAAATGCAATGTCTTATTTAGAACAGGTACTTGGAGGCAGACCTTTCAAATTTTGTTGAAAGAAAAAACAATGAAAAGAGAAGGCAGTTTACTTGATCTTGGGATTTTAAGAACAAGCAACGAATTCCACTGATGTATGATAGTATTATTGTTATAGTACATTAAATCCTGATTTTTCCAAAAGGCAACCATATAAGCAACTATGAACCAGTAAAGTTTACTCCCTCAAAGGGCTAGAAGGCACCATCAAAAACATGAATTTACCAAATGTTATCAAGTTATGGCTGCTCAAATCAAACTACAAATTTGGCCACATGAATTCAGCCATATCAATTTCAGATACCTACCTCCAAGTGTTTGCAAGGTACTCGCTTAGGAGATACAAGAAATCCTTCAATATTGTCTCCTCCAATTACCTTAAGCCTTCCATCCCTGCCATTCAGCAAAGCAAAATAAATGCCCAAAGTTGCACCAAGCCCTCAAATTGCTGCTTTGCAATTATGCAATAATAACTCATAATACATGTCTAACGTTACAGAAAATCAGCAAATGCCTCCACTCACTCACTTAAGCACAATACTAAACTCTGAATTTTTATCCAAACCTATCATGAAATAAATGTTTCCATATAATCACCAAATGACCATTTCTTTTATCTTTAGGGCCAGAAACCAAATTTCACATGATAATTTCCTGACTCAAACCATATGAACATCAATAGATGCTTGTACGTCAGGCATGAAACAGGGGGAAAAAAAAATAAAAGCACTAGAACCCCAGCTTTAACCCTAGAAATATATCCATGATGACAACAACAAGAAGTTTTATCCCACTACGTGAGATCGACTACATCGATGTACAATGTCATATCATTGTAGTCTATCAACAACCCCCACAAATATAAAAGAAAAAAAACATACTCCCTCCATTCCTAAATATAATTTCACTTTTAGATTTCAATTTGTTCCTAAATATAAACAACTATCTAATTTTTCTCAACTTTTTTCCAAATAAACCCTAATAATGTTCATATATAAAAAAAGAGTGGGAGAGTGAGAATAAAGGTATATGGTTAGGTAGATTAGTAATATCATGTGCTAATAACTAACTTAACTAGCATCCTTAATCTAATCAAATTAGGGAAAGTGATCTTATATTTAGGAACAGAGCGAGTATTCAATAATCTTTGGGGACTCAACATTCATGATGGGCAATTCACCACTTACTTATAACAATAATTTCTTAACTTTTCTAAGAGTAAAACATCCATAAATACCTTCATTTTCCACTTCCAATATCTAAAAGCAAGGAACTTTATCATGCATATTAACAATTTCCCCAAAAAAACGAAACAAAACAAAGAAAACTTACAGTGTAGCAATAGCCAAAAGTCGCTGAACAGGATCAAAAGCCAAAAGCGAAGCCGTGGGTGGAATTCCATAATGAATAACAATTGTGGGGTCCACATCACTAGCCTTTAAACCCCCATTTTGCAAGTCATTCTAAAAAATCCAAAAAACAAAAATGTACACATAATCAATCACAATCTTGAGCTTAAAACAATCAAAATATGTTCCACATAAAAATCAAACCCTAGCTGGAAAAGAAGATTATATATATATATATGTGTACATACATGAGAGTGGTGGATGGCTTTTTGTAAGAGACGTTTGGCAAACATGAGGATGATGATGGATTTGAGATTGGTTTGATGATTTGAGTGTGATAATTGAAATTGAAATTGAAATTGCAATGATTGTTTTGTTGATGAAAATGGAAACTTTTTTGGTTTTTGGATTGTGGGAGAAAAGAGAGTGAATGATGAATATGATGATGGATGGGATTTTGGTGTTTGAAAGTTAAGAATCGCCAAAGTTGGAATTTTGTGTATACGGCTGGCTGGCCAAATGGCCAATACTTTGTTTGTTTTTGATGTTTTGATGTTTTTCAGTTTGTGGATGTTTATCAATCCGATGTTTATCAATCCGACCGCATGGTTGGACCGATTTGACTATCCACCGCTTCACATTTCGGATTAATGGTTATCCGGTCCAACTATTGGTTTGAGCGGTTCGCCCATGTTGAACCATGACCCAAAGCCTTTTCCGGTTTGTCTGCTGGTCCGGCTTTTACAACATTACTCTGACCAATCACAAGTAGACACGTATGCTCTGACGTGAAATTTTTAATTTGATGTGGCATCCTAAAATGAGGAACTGATGGATAAAAAAAATTGAATTTCATGTTTTCAATGTTTTTTTTGTTTTACAATGTAAATGAAACTGTTTTCCAAAGTTAGTTGATATCAGACTATATGTGTCTACTTGTGATTGGTTAGACCACAAGTGACGTGGTGCACCGGGTTCACACAAGAATTTCTCATTTAATATAGTAATATCATGTGTTAGTAACCAGTTAAACTTGTATTCTTAATCTAATTAAATTAGGAAAGTGATGTTATATTTAGGAAGAGAGAGAGAATGCTAACATCACTTTCCTAATTTAATTAGATTAAGAATACAAGTTTAATTAGTTACTAACACATCATAAATCTATGCTAACCATATAGTTTTATTCTCATTCACTCTTGTTTGTTCATTATATATAAAAGTATTATTATACTCCCTCCGGTCCTAATTATAAGTCGCCTTTGACTTTTTTTGGAAAATCCTAAATAAGCAAAATAAGTCAATCATAAATTGATTTTACTAATTTTTTCTCTTAAACTAGTTTGTTTAACCTATAAATTAATGACTAATATAAAAATTTATCAAATATGTCATAATTTAATAACATATTTGGTAACCTTAACATCTCCAAAAAAAGTCAAAGGCGACTTATAATTAGGACCGGAGGGAGTAGTTATTTGGAAAAAAATTAAGAAAATTAAAAAGTTACTTATATTTAGAATGAAATCTGAAATTGATCTTATATTTATATTTAAGAACAGGAGTAGTGAAATAGAAATACATTATGAATAGGGAAAAAAACCAATAAAGACTATATGCTTAAATTTTACATTGGACAATCTGAAATCTAGATTACACAAAGGAAGCCTCATGACATTATCCCAAATTCTTCAAGAATATTGAAAGCAAATGATTGACATACTCCTGGGCCAAATTCAACATCTTTCTTGTTTTTGTACAATTTTTCATTGTCACGAAAATCATATGTGTATATTACGAATCCTCCCTTTCTGATAAAATTCAAAATATATGTTATGTGAAAAATAATTTTATTGATACAAAATACAAAAAAAAATATTTATTGAGTGTGGTTTAAAAAATGTTGTATGTGGCTGATAAAAAAATGTTGAATATAATTTAGTGAAGTTAAAAAGAAAAAGAAATTGGGGCCATATTTTAATTTTTACTAATTTAGTAAGTCAACTTTGACGAGGTTTAATCAACGTTTGGCAAATTCGTAGCCTTGGAGACAATATAAGCTAGATTTGGACCAATTCTTTGTTGTATACGCACAAAAATGGCAATAAATTATTTTGTTATATGTCATTTTATCTAAAGTTTATGAAAAAAGGGATAAGATGGGATGACTATTTCAAAGTCGCTGAGTCAATTTGTCCCATATCAGCACATTTAACAGATTGTGCAAGCACAATTTAGTGAAAGTACTTGGTACCTCTGCTACTGACCTATACTTAGTTTCAATTTAGTACTTTAAATATATAACAAAGAAATCTTGCGTAAGTTGAGACGATGGAGGTGTCTCATTGTTCGGTTGCTTTTGAACGTCCTTTTAGGTTTGTGGCTTCATGGTTGTTACATAATGACTTTAATGAATTTATGAAGCGGGTATGGGATAAGAATTTGTCATGGTCCCAAAATGTGAATGTTTTTACCCAGCAAGTGGAGGTGTGGAAGACGGAGGTATATGGTCATGTGGGAAGAAGAAAGAAACAAATTCTTGCTAGGCTTGATGGTATTAGTAGAAGTTTAAAGAATCAAGGTTCTTGGTCTTCTCTCTCTCAGCTTCAGAAAGAACTATGGCAAGAACTAGAGACACTAATTTTGCAGGAAGATATTATGTGGGCTCAAAAGGCAAGGTGTGAGTGGTTTTATTTAGGGGATAAAAATTCGAAATATTTTCATCGAAGGGCGAATGCAAGGAGGAGGATAAATCGTATTGAAGCTCTCAAGGGTGAGGATGAAGAGTGGATATTTGATGTGGATCAGATAAAGAATGTAGCTGTGAATTTTTATCATATGCTTTTTTCTGAAGATCGTGCGCATAGGGATGTGTTGAATGTTGATGTATCTTATCCTATACTTACGGAGGGTGTTATTAGTAATATGAATATTGATGTGAAAGAGGTGGAAGTTGAGACTGCTTTGAAGAGTATGGGCCCTCTTAAAGCTCCTCCAGGTCCTGATGGTTTTAATCCTTTATTCTTTCAAGCTCAATGGAAACAGGTTAGTGGAAATGTTATTGATTTTGTGCGAAAAGTGTTTGAGAATCCTTGTTTGATTAGGGAGGTTAATCAGACTTTTCTTGTGCTTATTCCTAAAGTCCCTAACCCAGAATTTATAAGAGATTTTCGTCTGATTAGCCTTTGTAATGTGATTTATAAATTGATAACGAAAATCATAGTTAATCGGATTAAGCCTGTTATGTCGACTATTATTTCCCCTAATCAGTGTAGTTTTGTTCCGGGACGTTTGAGCTCAGACAATATTATTGTTGCTCAAGAGGTGATCCATACCATGAAAACTATGAAGGGAAAGAAAGGTTTTATGGCTGTAAAAATTGATTTGGAGAAGGCGTATGATAGAATTAATTGGGAATTCGCTATTAATTGTTTAAGGGAGGTGGGAATTCCAGAGAGCTTGATCTTCTTGATTCAGGAGTGTATATCTTCTCCCTCTATGCAACTATTGTGGAATGGTAGTAAGTCAAATGTTTTTAATCCTTCCCGAGGTATTAGACAAGGTGATCCTTTGTCTCCGTTTTTATTTGTGATTTGTATGGAGAAGTTGGCTCATTTGATTCAGTCAAATATTTCATCTGGAAACTGGAGACCAATTCGTCTTAATAAAGGGGGATCACCATTATCTCATTTGTTTTTTGCTGATGACTTGATTATTTTTGCTGAAGCTCGTTTAGACCAGGTACAAGTGATTAAAGATTGTCTTAATGCGTTTTGTGATGCTTCGGGTCAAAAGATAAATGAAGGAAAGACAAGAGTTTTCTTTTCTCGCAATATTAATCATAATATTAAATCTCAACTAAGTCATAGTTTGGGATTTAATATGTCTGCTGATTTGGGTAGATATCTTGGGGTTCCTCTTCATCATGAGAGGGTTTCTAAGTCAATGTATCAATTTACTGTGGATAAGGTAAAACAAAGATTGGCTAGCTGGAAGTGTCATTCTTTGTCTCTGGCAGGGAGGAATACTCTTATTAATTCAGTGGCTTTGTCTATTCCTAATCATGTGATGCAAACGTCTATTATTCCTGTTGCTTGTTGCGATGAGATTGAGAGGAATGCCCGGAATTTTTTATGGGGTTCAACAAGTGATAAGAAGAAAGCTCATTTGGTGGCGTGGGACAAAGTTTGTTATCCTAAAGTGTGTGGTGGATTGGGTCTTCGTCATGCTTCTCTTCGGAATAAGGCTTTTATGATGAAAGTGGGATGGGGGTTGGTGAATAACAAGGATGCATTGTGGGCCCGAGTAATTAGAAGTAAATATAATTGTGGTCAAGATTTGATCCCTATTATACGAGCAAAGAAGCCGGGGTCAAGAGTGTGGAGTGGAATTAAAGCTGTTTGGGAGAATGTTAAGAATGAGATTGAGGTTGTTCACAGGAATGAGGAGTATAAAGTTAGATGGAAGCTTGAGAGGAGTGGGATGTTCTCTGTCAGATCAGCATATACGAAAGTTGCTGATTTTAATGCTCAGGAGGATCAATGTTGGAGGAACATTTGGAGGCTCAAGGTCCCTCAGAGATGTAAAATGCAGATGTGGTTTTTTATGCATGATAGACTTCCTACTAATGAGAGGTTGCTTGAATGGAGAATTCATCCAGATGGTTCTTGCGCGTCGTGTAATTCGCAGTTGGAATCAACGGTACATGTGATAAGAGAATGTGGTAATGCTAAAGAGGTTTGGCTTAACTTGGGAATCTCTTTTGCAAATAAAGAATTTTGGGAAAGTAATTTACATGATTGGTTAAGGAAGAATGTGAAGATGCGTAGAGGGTATGGGATGGATAACTGGAATGAAGTTTTTTGTGTGTCTTGCTGGTTGATTTGGAGAAGAAGGAATGAAGTGACCCATAATAATGAATGTTCAAGTGTGTATGAAGCCATAGCAGAGATCAAAGGCATTATTAGATGTATGCATAGGGCGAAATCTGTCTTGCCCAATTTAAGGATGTAGGTTATTTTTTGTTTGTATTTTCCTTCCTTTTTATCAAAAAAAAAAAAAGAAATCTTGCGTAAGTAAATTTGTATATTCATTAAGAATAAGTTAGTCAAAAAAAAAAAAAATACACGAGTTAAAAATTCTCATGTTAAATTATCAAAAAAATTTCTCATGTTTAATTTGATTACGAAATCTATATATAAACTTAAACATATAATTTATTTATCAAATTGTGAACCACGCAATTTAATTTCAGCAGAACTAGATGTATTTTAATTTAGCAGTAGAGGTCAATCTAATCAAATCATCTTTACAACTTAAGTTATCTCTCATGATATTAAATAATCACCCTATTATTTAAATAGAAAAATCGCAAAAAATAAATTATTTAAAAATTCAGTTGACTACAAGAACTTAAATTCAACTACAATACGAAAACATATAGGTTCCTTCTTATTGGTAAAATTTTTAAATAGATGTTTTTCACGGATCTTCATCTTCCCTTAAAAAGTGTGGTTAATATTTTTCACTAAATACTAGTAAGATTTGTTTAGTGCATGAAATATAAAAGACTAAAGTATACTTTTGGTCCCTTATGTTTGCATCAAGTTTTAATTTAGTCCTTTATATTTGTAAAGTACACTTTTAGTCCTTTTTTGCTTACACCGTTAGTTTAACTTAACGGAAAATGCTAACTTAACAATTTTAAATGGTTATTAAATACTGAAAAAATGTTCAGATTAAAGTATTTGAGTGTAAATATTCTTATATTTTCAAAATTTATCATTTTTTGTCCAATTTCATTATAAAAGAATCATTTAAAATTGTTAAATTAGCATTTTCCGTTAAGTTAAACTAACGGTGTTTGCAAAAAAGGACTAAAAGTGTACTTTCCAAACATAAAGGACTAAATTGAAACTTGATGTAAACATAAGGGACCAAATGTATACTTTAGCCAATATAAAAATATAATAAATGTTGTCTTGTAAATAGAGTATATTTTGTACCTCAAGTGAAAAATTTCTTTTTTTTTTATTAGAATCAAGTGAAAAATTTCTATAGAATAATAATAAGGATATAATGAAATTCTCATTTTTTTACGCATGTTCTAATTATCTATTGGTTCTCAAAAATAGAAGCTCTGGTTGATCACAAGCAACATGAAATCCGCACCTCAACCAAGAGAACATACAAGGATGATATCAATATGACTCACCTATGCCAAATTCTGATATGATTGATAATAAATTAATTGATTTAAGCATTAGTAACCACAAAATCCTATTTACAAGCTCTAGGATGATCCAGAGCAGAGTTAATATATTTGGAAGGTCATTTCTTAAAATAAATTGAATATATCACAAAAGACCACACAAACGAGGCCTTGAACAAAACTGTCTTCCATTTGCTTTGAGAATGGCCATAACTCCTGCTGTGACTCCAGCAAACAATATAGAAGATAGATAATGCTGCATATTTCGGCCAGCTACAAAAGAACAAAAATATTAGTTTCGTTACATGGTAACATTAAAGAATATAATAAAGTAAACAAAAAGGAGTTTATTACAAATACTACTTTGTGGTTTGGAGTGTATCACCAAGCTTTGCATAGTTTGTAGTTTAGTTACCATTCAACTGTTTTCTGACCCTTGTCAGCGAAGTCCAAAGAAAAGGATATACTCCATTTAGCACTAATTATAACACGACTTTGACTTTTTTGGAGAAATTAAGGATGCAAGGTCAATCATTTTAAAATGTCTATTATCCTTTTTCCTCAAAATTAACTTGTGACATATGTTAAATTGCTCCCTTCTATCTTCTATGATTACATATTACATTCACTGAATTTTCTCCTCAGCAACAGATGAAAATACCATAGGGTGGTTCAACAAAACCAAAATAACCAAAAAAGGGCTAAATAACACACTTTAAATTGCATGGAACAACTGGATTTGAACAAAGAGTGGAGTAAATGTAATTTTCCCAAAATAAAAAGTGAACGATTCATCTAGGATAGTTTGCTATGTTGAGGGAAAGAAAACAAAGAACTGCATACCTTGTTGAACTGTGATGGTTGTTACGGTCAAGCCTCCTAGTAATAAAGCTGATGCCACAGGGAGATACTGCGAGTTTTTAGTTGGGCACAGAACATGTCAATATCAATGAAAACTTGCTCTACAAGTAATCTTAAAAGAGCTTGCTACTACGTTTTCTGATTTTATGACAAGTGAAGTTTTCTTCAATTAATCAACATGATAGTTGAAAATAAAGAGAAAGAGGTCAACATGCTATAGGTATTAGAAGTCTAGTCAACTTAGAAATTATTGTTTCAGTTAGTTGAATTCAGAAATATCATGCTTGCTTCCAATATCTGTAAAGCAAAAAATTTATGCCAGATGCACAATGCATCAATTGTCTTGATTTCATCAAAATAGAACTGATTCCTCGGCCAAGTTAGAATCTCTTTTACAATATTCTACTAGGGACATTCTTACATTACAACGTTGCCTCCAGAGAATCCCCAGATCTATTACATAAATTACTCAATAGTATATCGTTTATCATTACTTGTCAATTTCAGGATAATGGTGCTTTAGGTGCATGATTACCTTGCCTTAATGACAGGCTTATTGACCATCATTTTTTGCTTATGACGGTTGATAAATATACTATAAAGGCAAGGTACAAAGTATATGATGCACCAATATAGCCCATGGTGTTACTTACAGAGATGGTCTCAAAGCCATTCAGCTGGAAGGGAGAAGGATTGTTTCTACTGACAGTATAGTGTCCACTTATCAGATCCAGAGCATCCTGCAGAAGAAGAGAAACTTAGTGGGGTCCAGTGGTCTTCAATTACCTATGCTAAATAATTGAAGTTGTCAATAAACTTGCCTGCCGAATGCCATCATGAAAATTATTTTGGTAATATCTTGATAGTGCACTCACTCCATCTTTGATCATTCCACCCATTGTTTGTTTTCCATACCTGCACCAGTATCTCAAAATGTATGATAAAAGAACACTTGGACTTGGGATTGCAACCCAATATAATTTATTTTTACCTAACCAAGTCCCCTTTGAGGGCATGAGTTCCAGCATACTCGAGGCTAATCTCATCACCTTGCTCAGCCCACACTACACAAGAAATTTTAGTTCAAATAAAAAGGCAATAATTTACCCAGGACAAAAATTAAAGGAATGGCCCAGAAATTTCATACATGTTCTGTATTTTACATATTCTTCTCCAAACATAGAAATGCAATCGGAGGACGAAAAAATACCCATCCTTTGCAACTGTTGATTTAGTGACTTCTGGCCCAAATAACACTGCAAATACATATAAGATAGTTGAAAAGTGTAAATGCCTATCAGGTAGAAGGAAGAGAAATTTTTGGGGTAAACTATGGGGAAGTGGATGATTCAATGGCTACGACTCATTATGCACATATGAGGCAAATGCTAAATTCTTAGAATTATAAAGAAAACATTTCACAAGTAAACAAAAAACACCAATAATACTTGTACCTAAAAATTTTTCCATAAGGACAGAATAAGAACAGAATTAAGCCTAGCAATTAACTGATCATTTATCTGCAAACCTGGGTAACATTTGTTCGGTCGAGGCAATCAATGCAGTTAGATCTTATAATTCCTCTTTGCTCCTCTAGGACATTCCCATTTTCATCTATCAAGAAATATCTGCTCATCACATATGGTAAAGTTTAAAGTCTGAATTATCTCAAGATAGTGGCAATCAATAATACTTGATGAGTTTCACATTACCTTTGCTTTTCAAAATCCTCCGAGATTTGATCATAGAGAACATCTAGATTTGCATAGTTTGCACTGCCACAGTGATGATGGAAATCAAAAGACACATATCTGCCACAATCCATTAGCCACAAAAATCAAAAGATAAATAAAAATGTAGAGATACAGATCACATCAAGCATACAGATATACAGCTTTTTTTTACCACTGAAGCTAAAGAAAGTTTAACTGATCAAGAGAAAAATAAAATAAATCTCAACTACTACCTCACATTTTGCAGATTTTGCATTTCAGCAGCGTATGCTGCACTCAATTGACCTTCATCGCCAAGCTACATCAGCAATACAAACAAGAATTTGCTCAGAAAAATGCATTCAAACCAAGCAACAAGAACAAAAATTTTAGGATCTAAGAACATTTTCACTCAATCATTGGCCATTACAACCCTACTTACATGCATTGACAAGATCTAAAGATTACCATATTTACCAAATGCTCAACAAAAGATATTTATGACAGACTAATGGTTGACCTAATTCTAATCCCTACTTAGTGAGGGTGCTGGGAAAAGGGAATACACTAGGCATCTTCACCGCTGCTTTCTGCAGAGATGTTGCTTTGAACCCACGACCTCAGACCTCACGACAAGCGAGCTTACCATTGAGTCAAGTCGGCTCTTTTATGAAAGACTAATGACTTAGTGTAAAATAAAAGAGGATACAAACCATACTTTATCAGTCAGATCAAGTGCTACAATATCTCCATATCTCTGAAATAGATCACAGAAATGGTGCCGTACAACATTTGGCTGTAGCAGGAGAAATGAAAAAATGAGTGCATAAGTTTCTCCACATGGTTAAAACATCAAAGTACAATATATTACTGAAATAAAAATGAGCACCGTTTGTTGATGTTTAATTATCCTAAGGTGTGGTTTATAGCTCAGATCTACAATCTGCTCCCAAAGAAGAGGAATTGAACCTCGAACCTGCAAAACAATAATATGGATTAATAAAAAGTGCACGGGTAGAAACGAAGAAATTGCTATTTATGAATAAAAGGTGCCGTACAGCAATATATGCATGCACATTAAAGTGAAAAAATGACTAGCTTAGAGCCAACGACTGTAAGGCAATTATTAGATAGATCAATAGTACACAACACCCAATTAATGTTAACAAATTTTAGAAAAAGAAAACCAAAAGATTCTGTATGTTCCCTAACATAACAAAATTTTGTATTCATTCCTTTGGTTAACACTGGTTTTAAGCTATCCTATGACACTTCAAACTTCATCAATGTTTTGTCCTCTCCCTCACTCTATCAGAGAAGCTACAACAAGTTCAACAGAACATTTCACCTACCAGAGATCCAGTGCCTTATAGGCAATAGCCCATCAAATGGAAGGTAAAACTATTTTGAAGTCATAATCAATTTATAAATGCATGTTGATACATCATTGCCGAGTAATGATACCTGTAATAATGAGGACATTAATCCTCCACTCTGAAGCAACTGTTCAGTTTCAATGAAATTGGCAGTGTCACCTTCAAGGTTAGCTCCTCTTCTCCACATTCGGGTTCCTATGTCACCAAATTAGCAGATTAAAATAAATTATCAGGTTTTTTTAATTATGTTAATACTGATTATTATAAGGAGCTATCTCTAGAAATTGTACCTAGACGCCGAGTACACCTCCGTGAAACTAATGTTATTCTAGCGGATGAGTCCTTTAGCTTCAGCTCTGCTGTTTGGAAGCTTAAACCTCAGTTAAGGGAAACAAATAGAGTATCTCAATGTGAAAGTTATTTCATTTTCACTATAAGCCTGCATTAACATCATCTACACAACTTATGGACAAGGGGATGGGGTTGGGACATATAAAAACTTTTAAACATAAGGATATTTCCTTGAACAATGGGAGTAACGAATCTGTCAAGCTGCCATCAAGAAGATAAATGTTAAAACCAATAAACCTCAAGATCATACTTAAAGTGATAGGAAGAAATCCATGAAGACTTGGGAGACTGATCCTTTTATTACAGAAAATCAAAGATTTTACAGTAATAAACAGGGAGTGATAACAAATTGTCTAACCTTATGCTCAATAAGTTCCTCCAAAAGATGTTTATTCCAGACATACCGAGGGTCAGCCTGGTAAAAAATGAAAAAGAGAAGCTTTTAAGAAGCTTTTATTGAAAGGGATAATCCAAAAGTAAAATACAAGGATATAAACTACACTTTACGATGGAACTCTAGTTGGTCACAACTAAAGCTTAGATCACAGTATGTGCTTAAACTAACATAAGTGTAAGTTGTCATAAAACCACTTGATCACAGCATGTGCTTAAAATTAACATAACAAAGTTCAATTACATGTGATAAAAAAGTCACAGCTGGCATGAAGAAGTAGATTTCTGCTTCATTAATTCATGCTTTTAAAAATTCCAATTCCAGAAGATAAGGTGAGCCCTGCATTATGTGCCAACTAACCTGCTTCCAAATTGGTTTACTCATCCAACCTTCTACTAACTTGCATCTACGCTGTAAACTGATGAAAATGATAAATCACATATCAGGAACACCGAATATCCAATCAAAATATCAGTCGGGTTACAATACAATGATAACATTGAGACTTTGTGAAGTCTGTGAGTCTTACTTCAATGTAATATCTGTATCATATGAATAATACAATCCTGGTGTTGACTCTACTATATTCAAAAGAGTCCTGAAGTAAGCCTCATCTTTTTTCTGCAGTAAGATAGAACACAGAAAAGAATTAGACTGCAACTGTTATGTGCCATTTTAGTGATGCCTGAATAGCTGCCGACTAGATGAAATTAAACCTTACTTCTTGAGCAGTTGAAAATCTCAAAGCTTCGTTGCAATCCAGAAGTCTCATAGACATCAACCGATATACTGGAAAACCAAGAAAGCTCCCAACTTCTTTCCGAGAAGTTATAACAAGGACATAAGTTCCTATACAAGGAAAGCACACCATTCAGTACTGATGAGTACAAGGAAGCCATAATTCTAGAAAAGGTGGGTTACCTTTGGGGAAAGAATAACAAAAAATTAAGATAACAAAGTCTAGTTCATATAACGTATTTAGCTAGCTGTTAAGCTAGCCTGTGTCCTGTTCTGGAATGAAGTCAGTCAAAGCACAATGTAGAATAAGGATCAATACAAATAACTTAAGAGAAAAGTGTGTAAGCATCTACCTACAAGCAATCTTATTGTTCCCACCACACCATATATAGTAGAAGTCCTGAATGAACCTTCGAGATTTGCATCATCTGCAGATTTATAAAAATCAAACAATGAATTTAAATGGGCTTCTATTATTCTCATTCATACACACATAGAACTGTTAATACAACAACAACAACAACAATAACAAAGTCCATTCCCACTAGGTGGTGTTAGCTGCAAGGATTTTTCGTGCAATGCCATTATGCTCTACCAATAACTAAATCTTCGAATAAATTGTTAACAATAAGGTGTCACTCTACAAGTTGAACCAAAAGGACCTCTTCTTTGAATTTCTACCACTAAGTTAAACAGGCAAGACTATAAAAAGCCTACATATACCTCGTACTTCCTCCAGTCCTAAATATAAGACCTAATTAACTGTTTTGGAAAATCCTAAAAAACCAAAATAAGTCAATTATAAATTGATTTACCTAATTTTTCCTTAAACTAATTTATTTGACCTATAAACTAATGGATGATCTAACAATATGTCAAGCATGTCATAATTTACCAACTTATTTTGCAACTTTAATCTCTCTGACACGAGGGAGTAATATATAAAAGGGAAAAGTTTACAAATGATCACATTTTGGTTCCAAAATAAAGACCAACTAACATCCTCCTCCATGGGAAAACATCATAAGACTTTTAACACCCAGGAACAAAGCATGTCTCAGCTAAACAATAAGAAAACCCATGACACATTTCCAGAAAAAAAAAAGGGAAAAAACTAAAACACAAGCTCAAACAAAAACCCATTTGTAAAAGAAATGAAATTTCAAACACCATCATTCATTTCAAGAAGATACAAAATATGGGCAAAAGAAAAAAAGCATATTATATCATTTACCATGGATCAAACTAATGGCACTATCATGGCGGCTAATAGAGAATCCTGGATCTCTAGAATGAAGGGGTTTGATAACAAATTTGTCATGGAATTCAAGCAATTGTAGCTGATCATAAAGCCTGAATCTTTCATTGGAATTGGAGGGCTCTTGATCAGCCTCCATGGTTTAGAGGAGAGAGAAGAGAAAGGAGAATGATGGTGAGATGGAGATTTGACAGGAAAGCATTGAAAGAGGAAAATGAAAGATGGAATGAACAGAAAAGAAGGTTGTTGTTGTTGAGGTTGTTAATGTCAGAATGATAAGAGAGAGAAGATTTCGAGGGAAATCATGTTATGGCAAACATAAATATAACAACAACCTTAGTCAAAACAAAAACATTAGAAAATCTAATGTTACCATTTCTCTCTCTCTCTCTGTTTTTTTTTACCCTTTTTATTTATGTGGCAATATGATACGACTACTTTTAATTAATTTTAAAAGTGAGAGAGACCATCCCACTTCCTGCCACCTGTCCAATTCTCTCCCCACTTTCTTTCTTGCGGTTTTTATCTGTTTCTCATCAGTGCTTCCTTCTTTTCTTTTTTAAACTGCCCTTCGTTCTAAAATCAAAAACCAACAACTAACTTAAATATCGAAGCCATTATCATTATCATGTCCGATTCAATACAACTCAAGCAAAAAGGGTCGCCAATCAAGAAAGAAAAGTTTTCCCTCTGATGAATCAGTCGTCCGTTTTCAGGCATCCTTCAGTTTTCCTCTGATTGCAAAAGGGGAAGAATTAGACCATGGTAATATTCTTTCCTCATCTGCATTATTTTCTTATTCTATTCATTTTTTAAATTGATTTACTATAATTTCCAATTTCTGTTAGTGTATTCCCATTTCCCAATTAGTGTGATTAAATTTTTATCCCACCTACATGAATTTTATTTTTTTAAATTTCAGTAATGGTTAAATCCATTTAACCGATTTGCACTATCCCATTCCTGATTTCTCAAGCACGTACCTACACTTTCTACAAAACTTCTTTATGATGATTGATGCACTCATAATTATTTCAACTTTCTTTAGTTTTTTATTATGATTATTTGAAATTGTTTATGAATGAATGTTTAGTGTAACTGAAACTGGCGTTTAATCTTGAATGCGTTATGTTATGGGTTGTTCTTTAAAACTATTGCTTTGTTTTGGCTTCATCATTTTCAGTTTAAAGTTTAACACTTTTTTGTGCTTTTGGGTTTTGGGCTGGTGTGGACAATTTTTACAATCTGAAGCCAAGTTATTGGAATTGAGAATGAATTATTTATTGGGGTAGGGTTTGTAGTTATATAGCTACATTAACTCTTTTGTTTTTTATTTTTCCTGCCAATTTATGCTGAATATCAGGTTTTACTGATGCAAATGAGGGTTGCTGTTCAACTATGCTAATTGATGGAGATGGCACATTCAATGTTACTGGATTTGAACATATTACAAAGGAGGTGAAATTGGGTGAATTTAGACTTTCATATGCTGTAGTTTCTAAAATGGGTTCACAAAGTAGTGATATGCTTTCTTTCTTGACACTGAAATTTCATTGCTTCTTCTGTGCATTAGTTTAATCCTTATTATGCTTAATCTTTGCTCATAAGGACCTGTAAAAATTATGATTATAAGTTACTTTGATTTTACAATTCATGCGGAATGCTGTCATTTTATGGGACTTAGGTAGATAAATATTAAGTCGAATTTGAGTGAAGCATATTAGTAGCAACTTAGTCCAGTTTACATCTGATTTAGAATTATCACTTTGAACACCTTTTTTTTATCAGAATTTTACCATCTCCTCAATGCTTCTTTTTAATTGGAAAATTGTTTTCTTTATCAAGATGCATTGTATCTAAACTATTCTTTTCAGGTATAGACTATAGTTGAGTTCAAGCCTTGCATTTGGTCTAGACAGGTAAAATGTACACAATCAAATCATTTGTTCAGAACTAAAATCAGGGATATCAATGCTTTCAAGGGAAGAAATGTTCTTGCAACTGCACCATCACATTAAATTCACTCAGTCTTATTCATTACATTTAGTCTCTTTATAGAAATGGCTATGCTATATGAATGTCTCATTGTTAATTTGAGCTCTTAAGGAGGGTTTATAGAAATTTTTTTCATCAAAGCTTGGTTAATTATAGTTGTTCCATGGTCTCAATCAGAAACTTTTTTAGGGACCACTAATGATTTATCTAACATTTTCCTTTGTTTGTTGAGATCTTTGCTATCTGAAATTCGTATATTAAATCACGATTTTCACATTTAATTGAATGTTCATGCATCTCAGATTCTGCTAATGGCCTTAGATTTGCACTATGAGGATTCTGCAGAACAATCTGATGCTCCATCTGGAGATAAGTGTTGTTTGGGAAAGTGGAGCCATTGCATATTGTGATAGGAATGCTACTTGTGACTATGAATGCAATATCTACCTGGATTCCTTGCATGATCCAGTGTCAACCCTTTGTGGTCACCCTGAGCTTTGAGTAGAGCTATAGCTTTTACTTTTTCTCTGGATTTTGGTAGGCCTTAGCCTCACATTTATCAGCATCAGAAGAAAAGGGAAAATGTATCCTTGAATGTTAAACCTTATCAATTGTGATAAGGTTTTGATTTAGTCCAGAGAATTATATTTTGGGTTGTTTATTTGCTTGAAGATTGAGAGATTGGTAGAATATTTTTAGTGTGAAGAAATATTATCCCAAACAGTGGTGCATGTAACAGAAGATTATTTTGGGTTGTTTTAGGCTTTTTACAGATGGTCTCAGTTCAGATATGATAACTGCATTTTCAATTCAGATTTTTGTTCCTTCTGTTCTTAATGATTATACGCAATCCAAAACCTAAATATTGATGTGTGTGTGTGTGGAAGATAACATCTAATGTTGAATGTGTGTGTGTGTAGATGTGTTAGTATTTAGATGAAATTATTGATGCATGTTATGGTGTACAGATTAAACTACAAGGACTAAAACCTTCACTTTTAAACTCTAGGGACTAAAACCCAAATCACATTAAACTATAGGGACCAAAAGTTGGTTTAACCCTTAAATGTTATCTCTTTGTAGTTCTTTTTTTTTTCAAGTCTGCATAGTCTTTTTCCATGGGGGTGGTCTCATTCTGTAATTCATGCCCAAAAGTAAACCATTTCTAGCACTAAATGTCATTATTGGTGTTAGGGCATTGAATTTCGAAATTATTTTAGCATGGTGAACCAAGTGCAACTTTTTCTATGATTATCATAATGTATGCGTATGTTTTCATATTGTCAATGAAGAGATTTTTAAAGATAAAAAGATGAAGAGATTTTTATTGGTGTTAGAAATAGAAAGATTTCACCACAAGTACTTCTCACTCCCAAATACTCCCTCCTTTCCTAAATATAAGATCACTTTAAGAAAGAGATTATGTTCTTAAATATAAGATCACTTTTTAATTTGACTCAAGTTTTCCCCAAATTACCCATATACTTCCTTCACCCAAAAAATAGTGGTTTGAAGGTGAGAGAATATTTTTTAAAATTTAGGTGATAGGTATTTTGGAAATTTGATCTAATCCTAACTCATTGTAATGTCTTCGTTAATCTCTCTAAATTCGCTAAAGTCATCTTATATTTAGGAACGGAGGGAGTATTAGCTATACAAAAATAAATACAATATTTAGTCACCGTAAATTTTCAAATGGATATGTCCATCGTCATGGCATGGCCGAACTGTTGTGGAATATACAAAGGAAACCCTATAAGCATGCGTAGTAGTCCTGTAAGATCCAGTGTTAGGAGCAACATTAATAGTTGATATGACACAGGTCCTGCCTTCTCGTAAAAAATGGCTGTGTTTCTTGTAGAAGCAGGCCCTGACTGAAGCATGTATGTTATCTCCCTGAAATAGGAAAAAATTCAGTAAATAGGAAGATATTAAAACTAACGTAAATTGGAAATACAAAATATAATGAAACAGACCTCTTGATCTCTAATAATCATTTCATATGAAATTGGAACACTTCCAGAGAAACTTGAAATAGGCCACATGCGGATGATTCGTACTCGGATACGCCAATGAAGTTTGGCCGGAGTAACATCACGAATGGCGTCGAAAGATGTGTTAGTCATTTAGTAAAGAGTGGTTGAAGAGAGAAGTATGTTGCAGTGCAAGATTTTTTGTAAGGAATATTGTGAACACTTTTCTAAGAACACTTATATAGGATTAATGATATATGAAAAACGTGCATTTTGGATGCAGTAATGCACCGAAAGAAAGTGGATCAATTACTATACATGATGGGTAGTGGTGGGAGAGCAGTTATTTGACACATCTGATTAAAAACTGATTAAAAATAGATCGTGTAAAAATTTAATTTATAATAAAATAAAATGAAAAACAGGAAAAATAACCTGTAATTTTAAAAACAGACAAAAGAAAAAAAAAATTAAAAACAAAAATACCTGATATGAAGCACATTCATCAAACATCACACAAATTGTGATGTTATAAATTAAATTTTCACAACTATAAGATGGCTGTGTAATTTAATATCATTCGTCAAAGGTGTGTCTTTGGTTTGGTTTACTTTTTGCGATAAGATGGCTGTTGTTTTATATGTGAAAGATATTAAATGACAAACATATCCATGTTTTGATCATTTAGATAACTTTGATTTCAGATAAATGAATTTGTAAAACGAGCTCGAGCTGCAAAGATACACGGCTATATTATCGGTCATCTTAAGAAAGAGATGCCTGCTATGATAGGCAAGGCCAAAGCTCAGCAAAAGCTTATTGATAACTTGGAAGCTGAATTTGCAAAGGTATGACTCCATTGTTATATTAGCTAATGAGCCTGTCAAAATATTCCTAGATAAACAGATCAAACCATTGACAAACAAACAAGTAAACATGTTGAAAAGTATAGGCAAATATACGCATTTAGTTTGGCCCCTTAAACAAGTAACATGATGCAAAGTTTCAGTTAGGCCCCTTAACTTAAAAAGGCATGTGTTGTCATTTAACTCTGAAGTTGCAAGTAATGATGATTATTGTTCTTCCTTGTCCTTATTGATGATGTTTTCAAATCTGTGAATACATAATGGTGTGTTCGGAAACAGGTACAAAGGGAACACCATCTACCTCCTGGAGACTTTCCCAGCGTTGACCACTTCAAAGATGCTTTGAATGGATTCAACATTGACAAGTTCGAGAAGTTGAAATCAAAGATGGTACAAGCAGTTGATGACATGCTTGGCTATGAGATTCCAAACCTTTTGAAGAACTTTAGAAATCCTTATGACTAAATGTTTGAGAAGCTACTCAAGCTAATACAACAAATAAGAGAAATTGGACAGATTCTTACATTGTAGCAAACACATGTATTAATATCAGTGCATTAACAAAATTCCAGTTTATTCAATATGCACCATCTTTTCCATTTTGTTCTCTATTTTCACAGGATTTTTAAGAAATGAGAGTTTGAAAATGTGAGAAAAACCATATTGTCATCTTTTGTATAGTTTATTTAGTTATTTTATTGGATCAACTTTTGAATATTATTGTAGGTAACGAATGATCCTTCAGCCAAGAAACATGCATATAACTTTTTTCTCCCTGTGATAAATGTGATAACAATAAGGCATGTAGTAACATAGTGAGTTAAAGGTGTAAAAATACTCATATAATTGTGGTTTAGGTGCAACCATATTCATGTGATTTTTTTGGAACAAAAATAACTATAACATTTCAAAACATGAGTATAAATACCCATAAAATTTCAAAAGAGGGGCAAAAGTATTCATCAGTGATGAGTACTTTTGCTCCTGTTTTGAAATGTTGTTCATAATATGTTCATAATCAAAATTATGATTCATCAATTGGATGAAGTATAAATTTCTTGAGTCATCATTTTCCCATTAGCTGAAACTAGAGTGTTAACAATAAACTTGAGAAAAACACGGTAGTACATAATACTTTCTTGATTTCTAAATATTTGACTCGTTTAGAGAGACAAATTTGTTGAAACACCAATGAAAGGTTAAAGTGGAAATAAAAGTAAATGGCTAAGATATTTTAAATTTAGTATAATTAAATTAAATAAACATGTGTTATAATATTTATGAGGGAGTGGTAATTATTTAGTCTTATTAGTCCCAAATTGTTGTCGTGCCAGGAAAATTTAAAACTAAAGAGCATTCAGAAACATTTCGACTATAAACTTTAAAGCCAAAAGATATGTTCAAACTTCTGTGTTTCTTTAGACATTCCCAATGGTAACTTTCATCTACTTATAAATGTCATTATTGGTTTTAGGACATTGAATTTCATCTACTTAATTTAGTACATGTAACATTAATTGTCCTTTTAAAACTTTAGCGATCTTATTCTCCTTTAGCATATTTTCGGAGGATTTTATTTGTATTTTCCTTTAAATTTATTACAAATAAACGCGTGTTAAAACGGTGCGTTCAGGGAACCTCAATTAGAACTGTGTACTCTTCTTCCCTTTCGCAAAAATCGCAGTCAAGCAGAGTTGAAGAAGCTAGGAGCTGTAAGAAACAAAATATATCTGTTGCTTTCTTCTATGAATTTTTTTTCTTAAAAAAATACTTATGAATTCGGTTTTTAGTTACTTTGATTTGGGAGTTGAGTTATGTTATTCACTGAAATTTTAGGTTTTGAGTGATTTTCAGAAACAGAAGAATGCTTCCACAGAGGCTGAAGAAGACAATGACTGATAATCCAAAGAAGTTGGCTAACTTGATTGACCTTGTCAATCTTACTTCCACTGTTAGAGACTTTGTGGGTCAATCTCAAACTTCTCGTTTAGGCTGTTTTATGAGGGTTTGGTCTTACATCAAAACCAATAATCTCCAGGTCACATTTTCTTCTTTTACATTTGATGAATAGATAGGAGTACTATAGTCTTACTATTTGTTCTTTGGAGAATTGAATATTTTATATTGTAGTAAGAAAGTTGAAATTTTGAATGCTGAAGAGATGAGAGAAAATTTGATTGAGTCGGTTGATATTGAGGTTGATTTTAGAGGACCAAAATATGTTCTATGGTAATTACTTAAGTTGAGAACAATTATGTCGTATGATTCATGTAGCCGACCTCGCATAGTGGGATAAGACTTTGTTGTTGTTGTTGGTAATTGCTCAAGCTGCAGATTCTTCCACTGTTATTGATTACAAAATGATTAAAAAGTTTTTCTTTCAATAATAAGTGTGTGGTGTTAGATTGAAGCTTGGATTTTATGAAAAACACCCTGTTTTTGCTTTTAAAAGTTGAATCAAATTTGATATTGCACTTCTTCGTGTTGAAAATGACAGACAACAAATAAGAGTTGAATCAAATGTGCTGCAGCTGATGAGGGTTTATGGAGCACTTATGTGGTCGCTTGGATTTTATGAAAAACACCCTGTTTTGGCTTTTAAAAGTTGAATCAAATTTGATATTGCACTTCTTCGTGTTGAAAATGACAGACAACAAATAAGAGCTGGGAGCAAGAAATATTAACAGATTGGAGTGACATTCTCCTAATGTTTGTTACTATTAAAATATTCAAGAACTGGAACACATGTTACTGATTCGATAGATTGATAGATATTGTCATGTTGATGATCATCTGTGTCACTTTCATTTCTATGACTGATATAGAAATGTTGATGAAAGATCACTCAAAATTTAGATTACTTCTGACACATTTAAATACACATGTCCAATGTTTTCCAACTTACTGGCCTTGAGTTTTTGTAAGCTATTGATGTAAAATGAGTATCATAGAATGTTGTACAGGTTGAGGTATAAGCCATCTGTTTGCTATATTTAACTTTTTTTCGTAATATCTGTCTTTAGAAGAGATGACTAAATCATAAGCTGTTGTTACTTCAATTTTTGTAGGATGCAAACAATAAGAATGTGGTGAACTGTGATGCAAAGTTGAAAAGTATTCTGTCCGGGAGATCTCAGGTCGAGTTAGCAGAACTTCCTGAACTAATCAAGCTGCATTTTCCTAAGGCACCCAAGTAAATGTATGACATCAATCACATCGCCTGTCAATTTTGAAAGCAACCTCTTGCACAAAGATGAGAATCCAAATGTGATCTTAATTTTTCAGAACATGATGAAGCATATGTTTCAGTCTAACATATATGTTGACAATTTCTTATCACCAGAATACTTCTAAGAGCTAAATGGATTGTAGAGTCGAAGGGAAATGATAACAAGGACGGAATGAATATTTCATATCTCATTTTTTTGTGTATTAGAAATCATTATTATTTCACTCAGACATACCAGACGGCCAATGTGGTTTTGTCCCTTTATCAATTTTACGGTGAGGAATTGTGTGTTGAGAGTTTAGTTCTGTGTTTAGAAATGACAGAGTTTTGTGGTTTCTGCTACGATCTGATAAGTGATAAGCATTCATTCTGGCAAATGACAGTATTATTTTGGTAGAAAAGACACTTATAGTTATTGATACAATTCAATGCAATGAGTTACATTTTCACGGACATTTTATAAACTTAGGCATATGGTTACTCTAATGAAGTTTAAAAAATTACACTCAAATACAATAAGTACTCATTTTTGACATATACTAATATAACAAATAATATGAACAAATAAACAATAGCCAATAATTCAGTAATTATTGAAACTGAAGTAGATAATTACTGAATAAATGGTTGGCAATAATGGCATTAGTCTTGTGGGTGGGATGGAAGGCATCCCAAAATACATATTTATTAGCATCTGAACATGTAAATGGATTAAACTTATCACACATGAAACTCATCTCAAACAACCCCGTCCCACAACATGCTTTTGCCACGTCTTCAAACCCTGCATTATTAATACCGAAAACAATTTCATACGCCAAAATAAAAATTGACCGTACCTACTATACGGATAAATCATAATATTTCAGCTAAAAAAGTATATCAGAAAATTCTTTTAATAGTTTCTTTAGGTTTGAGCTTGTATGTCCATACCTACTGTTATGGATAGTTTGATTTATCGGCAACCAGATGAATCTAAGACTAAGAGCATTTGTATCAAAAGCATAAACGTTCCATGTCAGTTAGTTTCTGGCCATGCAAATCTAAGCTGCATAATTCATAGGCTCATACTACAGAATTCATGTATTTTAATAAAAGTTCCATAGTCTAGCTTTGACTAAATATCAATATCATCAATGTTTTGATATTAAATAAATTTTAAAATATAAAACAAGTTAAACTACTCCCTCTGATCCTAAATATAGGACCTAATTGACTTTTTTGAAAAATCCTAAAAAAAGGCAAAATAAGTTAATTATAAATTGATTTACCTAATTTTTTCTCATACACTAGTTTATTTTACCTATAAGCTAATGGATAATCTAAAAAGATATCAAATATGTCATGATTTAATAACCTATTTTGCAACCTTAATCTCTCCAAAAAAATGTCAATTAGGTCTTATATTTAGGACCAGAGGTAGTATTTACAAATTATAGATAACAAAGCTCATTTCTCAAATCCTACTTAGTGCACATAATCTCCTTTAGAAGAACTCACTACTTCACCTTAATCTATTGGCAGTTAACTAAAGCACTTATCAATCCAATTGGTCAAGAAAAAAATTTCACATGAGCAGAAGAAGTCAAAAATTGATACTGAAATCTCTTTTAGTAACAGTATGCACTTAGCATTAAGTGAATAACTAAAGATAACACTGAATTTAAACATCAAAAGCATTTTCAATCATTATTAAATAATTATAAGCTTGCTTACCAAAAGAAGCAGGATTATGAATGATATCCCAGAGGATATCATAAGGATTTGAAAACACAAGCTGAATCCCAAGGAGCTTCTGGTTCATCTGCAACACCAAATCTTGCAACTTGAGATTGAAATCTAAGGCCACATGATTGTATTCCTTCACACATTCATTCCCAAACATGAAATTTTTTGTTCTCTCAAGAGGCAAACACCCCATTGGAGGAAGCCCAGCAATGGATATCTTCCTTGCTCCTGCTTCATAAAGTTCTTCTATGAAATACTCTGCAATCCCCACAAGCAACTTCTGGTATTCTTCAATGGAGTATTGTGATGACCTCTTTGGAATTGAATAGTAATTCTCTAGAAAATCATTGGTTCTTACACTGATTAAGTATAGTGATTCTTGAAACATACCAACTACTAATATACATTAATCTTACCCTAACTTACTGCTAATCAAACAATCCAAACAATGGAGTCTAACTATGTTAGTAAAAGATTCACCTAACATAGTTAGTAAAAGAATTTCTCTATTAACAAGAGATTACATATCTAACTATGTTAGAAAAGGGAATCTTCTAACATAGTTAGCAAAAGAACCATCATCACCTAATAAATCACACATATAACATAATAACCTAAATCTAACCATGTTAGAAAAGAATCACCTAACATGGTTAGAAAAAGAGAATAACATAATATTTAGAAAACATAACCATGGCAGAGAGGGGCCCATCTAACATGGTTATATAAAATAACAACTCTCATCACAACAGTAAATCGCAATCACACGATATAACCATGTAGGGAAAAGAACTTTCCTTAACATAGTAATTCAAAACACCTGTATCAATTAAAAAAAATATCAATACGATTACGACTTAAGCATGTCAGTGTCACAAAGTGCAGTCAAACCTCGTAAGTCACAATCATATGATACGTCCGTATCAAGAAAGAGAGATTGTTTATCCATTAGTCGACAATTCTCCTATAACGGTCAACCCACCAGTACATAATCAATCATTACACTGACACAGTGTGTGATACAACCACAACTATCACATTATTTCAATATTGGTGACTAACCAACAATCAACAGAACAGCTAACACAATTCATTCCAAATAATACAAACAAATGCGGAAGCGGATGCAGCCTACTTGATGGCAATATATATATCCCTACGGTTTACCTCCGGCCTACTCACTGACTCAGTGCAGCTGGCCGGCCCCTTTTTCCCTTCCTTTCAGACTACCTCTGGGCATGATCACCTGCAAAAATAAAGGGAATGGGGTGAGACAAAACAATGTCTCAGTAATCACTACTTAACTCACTGTGAGACTCAGATGTGAGGTAGCGGAGTGTCTACAGGGTACCACAGTTTCCAAAATCTGCATAGACCACGTAATATATACATATATATATACAGAACAGATACATCCATCTCTCAATAGGCAAAAATAAACGTGATTGACACTGTGCCCAGTCTCAAATCTGAAAGCATGAAAAAGGGAGCACTCTAAAATGTGAAAACATCCCTGGTTCCTTTACAATCCGAGGAACCTGTACAATTAACCTATCGATTTGCGCAAATCGATGGTTACATCGGCCGATGGTACTAATAATCAGTGTCATGCAACATACAAAAGATTTATATATAAATATATATATAAAGTACAGTTTATTTAGAAAGGTACCCTATAGCCCACGTTTAAATATAAAGTAATCAAAACACATTTCATTTATATATAAAGTAGAAGAGAATTTTAGAAATTCTCAACTACCGTCACCCTCAGTATCACAGTCAGTTAAGCGTGATTACCTGTTCAAGCTCAATGACAATAAATCCTAGAAGCTATTGTTTTCCGCGTGCTCCACTTGAGTCACCTTCGTCTACAACCTCCTAATGAGAAATTATTGGTCAATGCACAATATCAATGACTTTGACCTACTTTTCAAACAATTCCAAAACCAATGTTGAAGTAATGAATTACTTGTAACATTCACCCCTTTTCTATATCCCTTTAAACCTCCACAATTCCCTTAACCATTGTTTATATTTCCTATAGTACTAACTTTACCATTTCAAATAACTCTAGATAAAAATTACCCAATCATGTATAATTCACCAAAAACACTTCAGTAATATTAATTTGGCATTCAAGGTAGCCTTACTAACTTCCAAACACTCCTCCACTAGTCAAACATATCTAACCATAACCAAATTCCCATTTTTTCAACACTTTACCTTTGAAACTTCCTTTCAAACACCAATCCAACCAAAACTAACGTTCCAACATCCTAAAATAAACTTCACGAGCATATACAAACCCCCAATTCATTAAAATCATCTTCCATTAACAAGACCTTAACTTAAATGCCATAAAAATGCTCCAACAATTTCCAAAATAATTCACAACTTCAATAAACTCAAACACTTTCCAAAAGTCTTCTATCAACCACTTACATATTCACAATTTCTTGTTTTTAAGCCTCAAACATTTAATTATGGTCAAACTCTAGACTTCAAAGAATCACAACTTTTACCAAAAATTCCTAAATGTTCAATCTCCTAAAAAATATCCAATTACTCCCAAGAATACTCAAATTCATTGTCCCGATTTCAATATTAAAGCATTAATATCCCAAACATCTCAACATAAACAAAGCCCTAACTCAAAGAGCCCAAATATGCCCATGAACATTCTCAAATTAATTTCCAGCTTTAACAAATTTAAATACCTCCAAGAATCTTCAATTTACCACTTATGCATAACACAAATTCTTGTTTAAAATTCCAAAGATTTATTCATGGTCAAACCCTAGCTCAAAAGAGGCAACTTTAATCAAAAATTAACATCACAAAGTGGTAAGAAAGCTTACGGAGTTCAAAAATGCGAAAGGAATCCTTACTGCCTCCGGCCGCCGCCTAAAGTCGCCGGAAAACACCTCTCTTTTAATGGTGGCCGAGCTAGAGCAAGAGAAAGGAAAGGAAAATGAGGAAATGAAGTTGAAATAAGAAGAAAACTCAAGAAAATGACAGAACAGGGGCCCCCATGCCGCTCACCGTCGTCGTTCGCCGGAAACAGGACCACCGTCGCCGGAAAGCTCAACCCACCGCCGGAAAACTCCAAACCGGAGCACCACTTCCAAGCACAGATCGGGTTCGTGCTTCACGGTTTCATGGAGAGGAGTGAAAGATGAAGCAAAATGAGAAAGCTTTTTAGAGGTGGAGGGCCGATTTGGTTGATGAGGAGAAAAATGAAGAAAATGGCAAGGTGGGGGGGGCGGACGCGCGAGGAAGAAGGAAGGGAGTCCGAGAGTTTATATTAGAAAGAAGAAGGGGCGCGTTTGGTTGGAAGCAATTAAGGGTGGTTTTTGATAATTACAGCCTAAACTTGCCATAGTGTACTCTTTTTGATTTAAAACCACTTAAACCAGCCTCCAATCTCCTTAACTTACAAAATATTTTTAGCTTTACCATTCCCTCATATTCTCTTCATTTCTTAATTAATTATATGCACAGTAATTACTCAAAATTTCTAAAATATTCCCAAAAATTCCAAAATTCCTAATTTCTCCATTTATCATTCCTCAAAACACTCTTTAATCCTTTATTAAATTCTCAGGATGTTACAATTCTCCCCACCTTTTAGGAATTTTGCCCTCAAAATTCGCTATGTCTAACCTCTTTAAGAAAAATACTGAGCATAGTCCCCTCAATACATTGCTATGAACTTGCATTAGGGAATAAAAGTTTCAAATTCTAGTCAACCTGATCGAAGTCCTTTCTCTCTTCTAAATCTTCATGTCATAATTCCAAGCTTACTACACCTTAATGGTCTAATCTCCTTAACTTATAAGACTATGAGAGTCATTCTTGCTTCCTTTATCAAATATTTCACTAAGTTTAATCCTATGCTCTCACCTCTAAATTGCCAAACAAAATCCCGGAAAACTCATTCTTTACTTGCCTCATAACTGTAACTTAACATATGTCCTAACATATCCAGTCCATCTAAATCACTCACTTGCATTTTATTCCAATGAATCATTTAAGAGTTCGCTAAAACTTCAACCTAACATTTTAACCCCAGTTATTCTCTTTATCTACTTAGCTCACACATGACTACAGCTCTAAATTCGTCAGTAACTCGAATTATCTTAATTCCTCAATAGAATAATGACAACTTATCATAGAACTCCAATCCTCCATTTAGTATCTCACTAAACCAATATACCGCTAATATTAAATATGCTTAACACTGTTAAACTTAATCTTTTGTCTTGATACTTAGAACAAAATGTCATTTATTTCCATGACTCAGGAATTCATACTAACTCGATTTTAATCACTTTATACACATTATCCACCGATATTATATATAGTTACCTAAGTTATGTCTACAAGTCTAGATAGAAATCCTGACCCAACACTCCCCAGTTTCATTATTAAGAGAAAATGTATACTCCTTAAACCACGATAAAACTTCAAATCAACAAATTATCCCACTTAATCTCCGATTCATACTCCAAATATTACTTTAAATTACCAACCGCAGTGTAGTCTCAAGTAGTCCCCTCAGTCATCATTAATCATAAACCTAACTTTTTCTCTTTTAATAAAAATTTTCGAATCAACCATTCATTCCTAATCATTATAATTTGTTATTACACCCAATTATCGACCCATATTAAATTATCAATCCATAATCATTATTGTATCCTCCAATCATCAAAATCATAACTCCTCTTTAATTACATCTAACTTAATCACTACTAGCTAAATAATCATAAACTTAATCTCATTATTTGCCCTATTTTAACTGTAACCATCTGTACCAATTGAATTCTTCATTAGTAGTAATATCCACATGCCGTATAAACCAAGGAAAACCTCACAATCCCCTTTTACTAATGTCACTTTAATCCATAACCTAGATCTCCACCATAATCACTATAGTACACTACTTTCTACAATTTCTCAACTTTGTCCAAATGCATCTAAATTAATACATTCTAGTTATATCCTCACTACCATATTCCTTCATTAATCAACTTTAATCCAACACTTAATTTATATATATATAAGCAAAAATTCGCTAAGCAACCCTCCATCCATAATCAATTATGTTCCCCCAATTATCAAGATTGCTAACTCCTGTTGAATACCTTAATTCAATACAAGTCAGACCATTTTTAAACTTTAATTCCGTAGTTTCACCTATATCAATCCCAACAATTCAAATTGAAAGAATTCTTCATTAATATTACTATCAGTAGGCCTAGTAATCTAGAAAAACCTATAAACTCCCTAAATTTTCAAGTCATATGCATATTTATAGCATTACAACCTTTAACTTATCCTCAATACCTTCTAAATCAACATCGACACTCTTCCCATACTACTGTCACTTCTATTTGTTCTAACTTGAAATCCTTGAGTTACTAGGAAACATTCCTTCAGCTTCTAATATCCAATCAAAATTTAACTATTTGACTCATTTATTCCACAGATGTTAGCATCCTTTTCTAAATATTACCTCGTCACCTATGGGTTTTAAATCACTACTATTCATGTTTATAATTTCATTTCATCCTAGTCATCACTTTGCAAAATTTCCTATTTCGAATTTCTAAATTTAATAATAATGATCCTTGAATATTTTTATCCATCATTCCCTATCACTACTATTGGCTTCTCCTCCCTAGAAGGACCCTCTCTTAATTCTTATCTCACAAGGTCTTCAACCCTATCTTGCTCAAAAACTAACCACTTGATTAAACTCAAACCACCAATTTTTTTATTGTCACAACCTTTCACATTAATAAATCTCACTTTAAAGCACTTAAAAGGCTAACAAAGTTTCAAACAACTCACCAAAATCTTCAAGAAACACTCATTACTCAAATTTTTATCCTCATACTCTTCTTTACACTTCCATGATTTCATTTATCCATTTACTTTTGACTACTAAAGCATTTACTTTACCATTTTCCCTAACTTTTGCCTAATCACCAAAACATGTATCACTTACTAAAACCACTTCATTTATAATCATTTGGCATTCAAAGTAGCTCCCTAACTTCCCAAATATTCCACCACCTTTCAAACACACTTTTACATTAACAAAATCTATTTAATCAAAAGTTTAACTTCCAAATTTTCCTTTCCACCACCAATCCATCATAAACCAATATTCTAATATCCTAAACTACCCTTAGCAAGCATTCATAAATCACTACTTCATTGAAAATATCTTCCATTAACTCAAACCCCAACTCAAAGAGCCATAACATGCTCCAAAAATTCCCAAAGTTAATCCCAACTTCCAAAAACTTAATTCCTTTCCAAACATATTCATTTAACCACTTAAACATTGATAGATTCTTATTTAAATTCCAAGGAGTCAAATGTGGGCAAACCCTAGCTTCAAAAATGCCTAAAATGTTCTCTAAAAATTCCAAACTACTTTCCAACTCCAATAAACAACAATTACCATAACAAAACTTAAATTAATCACTAAATAATCCTTATGGTAACTTGAAAATCCTACAATCCCAATTTTTCACAAAACCCTAAGTTTAAAAGAGGGAACTTTATTCACAAATCAACATAACAGGTGGTAGGAAGACTTACGAAGTTCAAGAGTGAATGGAGAAACTTCACCGCCGCCGCCGGAAACGAGGCACTCGCCGGAAAAGTGAAGCTCGGCGTCGGAGAAGAAGGTGAACAAAAGGAACTCCCAAACTACAGATATGACTTGGTTTTATATGGATTTGAGGAGGAAAAGAGAGCTAACAATGAAATGAAGATTTGGAAGGAAGAACCAAAATGAATGTGTGTGGATGAAGAGAAATGAATGAGAATGGTGAGTGAGGGGGGTGGTGGCGTCGGCCACTTAAGAGGAAGGAGAAATAAGGGTGTGTTTGGTTTGATGATTTAGTGTAATGGGTTTTGTAACTTATACTGAAAATCACCATAATATCCTCTTTTAATTTAAATCCACTTAACCTCTAAAACAACCTCAACATATCTATTTATTTTAGTTACTCCCAAATCAAATTCCAGCTTTAAACATGTCAATCTCATGGTATACTTAAAACTTAACTCATTTTAGTAATTACCATCCAGCTCATAAGCTTTAACTGAAAAGCTTTTATCCACCAATACTAATTCTCCCCACCATAGGAATTTTGACCGCAAAAATCACTGCACATATCCTCAAAGCAAAGGTTAGTGATCATGCACAATAGGAAGGGAAAAGGAATATATATTGCCATTCTATATGCAATGCAACAGGCAGGGTATCGTTTACCATAAAACTGATACCAAGTTGAAACATACCAACTACTAATATACATTAATCTTACCCTAACTCACTGCTAATCAAACAATCCAAACAATGGAGTCTAACTATGTTAGTAAAAGATTCACCTAACATAGTTAGCAAAAGAATTTCTCTATTAACAAGAGATTACATATCTAACTATGTTAGAAAAGGGAATCTTCTAACATAGTTAGCAAAAGAACCATCATCACCTAATAAATCACACATATAACATAATAACCTAAATCTAACCATGTTAGAAAAGAATCACCTAACATGGTTAGAAAAAGAGAATAACATAATATTTAGAAAACATAACCATGGCAGAGAGGGGCCCATCTAACATGGTTATATAAAATAACAACTCTCATCACAACAGTAAATCGCAATCACACGATATAACCATGTAGGGAAAAGAACTTTCCTTAACATAGTAATTCAAAACACCTGTATCAATTAAAAAAAATATCAATACGATTACATGACTTAAGCATGTCAGTGTCACAAAGTGCAGTCAAACCTCGTAAGTCACAATCATATGATACGTCCGTATCAAGAAAGAGAGATTGTTTATCCATTAGTCGACAATTCTCCTATAACGGTCAACCCACCAGTACATAATCAATCATTACACTGACACAGTGTGTGATACAACCACAACTATCACATTATTTCAATATTGGTGACTAACCAACAATCAACAGAACAGCTAACACAATTCATTCCAAATAATACAAACAAATGCGGAAGCGGATGCAGCCTACTTGATGGCAATATATATATCCCTACGGTTTACCTCCGGCCTACTCACTGACTCAGTGCAGCTGGCCGGCCCCTTTTTCCCTTCCTTTCAGACTACCTCTGGGCATGATCACCTGCAAAAATAAAGGGAATGGGGTGAGACAAAACAATGTCTCAGTAATCACTACTTAACTCACTGTGAGACTCAGATGTGAGGTAGCGGAGTGTCTACAGGGTACCACAGTTTCCAAAATCTGCATAGACCACGTAATATATACATATATATATACAGAACAGATACATCCATCTCTCAATAGGCAAAAATAAACGTGATTGACACTGTGCCCAGTCTCAAATCTGAAAGCATGAAAAAGGGAGCACTCTAAAATGTGAAAACATCCCTGGTTCCTTTACAATCTGAGGAACCTGTACAATTAACCTATCGATTTGCGCAAATCGATGGTTACATCGGCCGATGGTACTAATAATCAGTGTCATGCAACATACAAAAGATTTATATATAAATATATATATAAAGTACAGTTTATTTAGAAAGGTACCCTATAGCCCACGTTTAAATATAAAGTAATCAAAACACATTTCATTTATATATAAAGTAGAAGAGAATTTTAGAAATTCTCAACTACCGTCACCCTCAGTATCACAGTCAGTTAAGCGTGATTACCTGTTCAAGCTCAATGACAATAAATCCTAGAAGCTATTGTTTTCCGCGTGCTCCACTTGAGTCACCTTCGTCTACAACCTCCTAATGAGGAAGAAGGAAGGGAGTCCGAGAGTTTATATTAGAAAGAAGAAGGGGCACGTTTGGTTGGAAGCAATTAAGGGTGGTTTTTGATAATTACAGCCTAAACTTGCCATAGTGTACTCTTTTTGATTTAAAACCACTTAAACCAGCCTCCAATCTCCTTAACTTACAAAATATTTTTAGCTTTACCATTCCCTCATATTTCAAACTCTTCATTTCTTAATTAATTATATGCACAGTAATTACTCAAAATTTCCAAAATATTCCCAAAAATTCCAAAATTCCTAATTTCTCCATTTATCATTCCTCAAAACACTCTTTAATCCTTTATTAAATTCTCAGGATGTTACAATTCTCTTATAACCTCTTTTGCTTTCTCTTCTCCAAGATGGTCCTTCAGCTCCTTCTGAAATCCCTTGTAGTATTCTAGTTCCTTCCATAGAGGTATCACTGACTGAGAATAAAAAATTCAAATTACTTTTTTATCTCCCTTATATGTTACACAAAATAGAAAATTGAATTTTTTTTAAGGAACAATTGGATTGAGTCTCAAGCAATAGAATTGATATTAGAGAAGTCTCAACTCGTTAACTTTGACTTTTCCACTAGGACCTCAATATGACTCTCCTTTCTTTTAATGAAAAAAAAACAGTCAATTAAATATTTTTCTCATGTGTGCATATGAATATGTTTAGGGTGCAAAATTATGTTGAATATATCTCGTTACATTTGGGACTGTTATCTGGAAAGAGATCTCATCACATCAAATTTGAATTCTCTCTCTCTAAATTATAAATTATTACTCCCTTATATCTTTATTATGGGAACTAAGTAACTATATGAATTAAGAAAATTATTTGTTTTACGTAAACAAATAATGACTGTTAAATTTCATAAAATATTCTCTTTAATTATCAAATGACTGTTAAACTTCATTTGATTAAAACAAACCCGCTAAATAAGAATAATGGGAAGATAAAACGGATTAAAATTTTATATATAGGAGGAAACTAAACCCTCTTACTAAGTCAGATAAATTTTTGGATTTGATAAAAATCAAGAATTGCACTTTATCTTATACTATTATACATTGATATTAATAAATGACATTCACATTTGGACTTATCAGTTAAAAAAATAGCCACTATCATTTGCAGTTTTAAGAAAAATAAATATTAATGATACTTACAAGGACATCAGAAGTAGCATTATCAAAGCCAGTTCCAGCAGAAGCAAAGCAAACGCCTGTAACAAAATCTGAGACATTATATTTTGGATCAAAATAAGCTGGAATTACATCCTTTATTCCAAATGCCTCTGCTATGAAGTCCGGCGGAAGACGGCCGTTGCTGAATCTCCCGGTCGGTTCGCCGCCGTAGAAATCCCGACCATATGGTTTGAAGTTGCTCTTCAACATTGTTGATAGGTAATTGTTGTTCCCTGAATCCACTGATGAATCTCCAAACACTATAATTGCCGGAACGTTCAAAGACGTGACAGTGGACACAACAATTCCTAGTATAACATGAGCTATGATGAAGCTATTAATGACTAATTTGTAAATGTAAGCCATTGACTACCTCTTCGATAGTCTTTGAATATATATGTTCTAGTCTTTTGATCAATTGGATTTGCTTCAATATATTGGTTACAAAAGTTGTGTATAAGTCTCATTCACGCAAGTTCATGGAATTATGTTAAATCAGGGTCGGCCATAAATAATGCCATCTTATGGGATTAAAGTTTGAAACGTTTCACATACGTACACATTTGCCATATATTATCTCAAATGTTACTGCCCATGGTTCTAACCGGACTGCCCAACACACGATGTCTAAATTCGAACGCTATTCAAGTATTCATTGTGCTAATCAAGAGATGTGTAATATATTTCATCTATATCTTATTTTTTTTTACAAAATTTCATCTATATCTAATGTACACGTTTGATTTATTTTTAGCTGTCTAATCAACAACGGAACATTTCAATTATATTTCCTTTTTTTTATCTAGGTTATATTGATCATCATTAAAAGTTTGACTTAAATGACATCAACCCTACTCCCTCCTAGAGGTGTTTTTGGGATTAATTCTCAAGTTAGCAATGTGTGAGTCCCACCTAGAGGTGCTTAGGTGTATTATGGGGTGTGTGAGTAGTCCCACTTATGGGGAGGGTTAAAATAGGGGTAAAATTTTAAATACGGTATTCATCATTGATGTATGTTGTTTAATTTAGTCAAAGTTAAATCAAATATGCCTCTCCACTACATTTTTAAAGATAGGAATTTTTTTGACCGAAAGATATAGGAAATTCAGGTTATAAAAAGAAAAATAAGAAAACAATGTGCAATGGATAGAGATAGAGCCAAATAAAAAAGGGTTCATAACTAAAAAAGTGGCGATGCGGCAAAACTGGCCAAATAGTTCACAAAAGGCACGAGAAAGTGGACATTACATGTTGTATACCGGTCACAAATAAAATATGATTCGTCTGTTGGTTTAGCTTGTTATACTTCAATCATCTTTTATTAATTAAACTACTTCTAGTTACATTTTTTAACTTTTTCAAAAAAATATTTTTATCGTGCTTTTTAAGACACCTAACTTAACACAAATTACAAAACTATTTTCTTGCCGAAACAAAAAATTGTTATAACACAAATCGTCTGTTACATTCTAAAAATAAATTAACAAAATTTTTAAAATGAGGCCCAATGAAATTATCTACAACATAAAAAAATTGAGCATATTGTAATGATCATTCCAAGACTGTGGTCAAATTATGCACAATTCTCGGGTGAGGTTTAGTGTGTGTATGATTTAGCTTATTTCTCCAAGAAGTAGGAGGTAGACTTGATCAAAAGGGTAGGAGGTGGATATGTGAAATGATATTATTTTTTTTTGTAATTTGCTAAGATTATTTGATTTATCATTTCAAAAAAAAAAAGATTGTTTGATTTAAAAAATACTAATTAGTGCATTACTTTTCATCTATTTGTCTGATATGCCTAAAAATAACAGATGCCAAAATTCAGTAAAAACAAATCATATTTCAACACCAATACTACCTTTATGTCCATCACTTCAAAAACATCCAAATACAACTATCCAACCACACCCCAGTTTGTATTCTCATGCAAACACAGAAGGCAAAAACAACAACAAAATCCCTACTTTTGAGACTCATAGCTATGCTTAACAATGGTAGAAGTAATTGAAATTTTAAAAGGGGATGACATTATTGAAATTGACAGTAAAATCCCCAATAAAAGGGCTCCATTGTAAATCCATTTTTCATACCTCTTATACAAGCATGTGTACTGTTAAGAATAAAACAACATAAAATTTTTCTATCCCCAAAGTTCCATGTAAAGAGATGCATGTAAAAAATTAAAGGCCAAAGTCCCATGTAAAGAGATGCATGTAAAAAATTTAAGGAAAACGTCAATAATGAATTTTTTACATCTAATACAACATCACCTCTGTGACAATGAAACAATAACAAAGAAAGGATTATATGGTCATTTATGAACATTCATAAATTAAACATCTTGAAATCAACATCTAGAAAATTACTTAATTAAATGTAAATCCTGTTAATGTTCACCAACAATTTTAGATGCAGAGTAATTGCTGTACATGCAATGCAATTAAAATAAATCAGTCACATATCTTGTGTATCTTCAAAGGAGTTTGAACAACTATAACTCACAACACATAACCACATGCAAGATGTAACCGTGTTTGAGAATAGAAGGATTGAGAGAATAATATATGAAACATAAAACCCAAAAGAGGAAATAAACCAAAGCTGATTACTTCCTTAAAGTGATCTCTGCTTAAGTCATAGAAGAAGTCCTTGTCTGTCCAATGTTAACCAAACGTTACAAGAAGACCAATAATCACAACCATCTGATTATAAAAAATTAGAAGAATAAATTTATAGAAGCAGGTGTGTTATAAAAATTTAAAAAGGAAAGCAAGAACTATTTTTTTGTTGCCCAATGTCCCATCCGAAGAGATAAATATAAAAAATCAAAGAAAACTGTCATTTAGCAGTTTGGAGATTGCGGAGAGCAGTGGTTGGAGGATGGCGATTTCTTAGGGCCGTCGGAGGCCTGAGAGAATACCCCTGCCATTCGTTTTGGCCATGGCTTTGTGTGAGGAGAGGATGAATTGGCTTTGAGAATTTGTAAATGCTCGCCGTCTTCGTCTTCTCCGCCTCCTCCCTCACTGCTTTGATCTTCCATATACGGCTTCCGTTTCAACTTCTGGGGTTTCCCTTTTTACTATTCTCTTACAAATACACAAAAGCAAAACCCTTTTTAACAAAAAAAAGGATTAACAATAACAACCCTTTTACTTAATATTGCAGAAGAAGGTGAAAGTAAGGGACAAAACTGAGAGGATGAAGGGATGCTAAAAATCAAGTTTTGAACATGTATAAATCATAATCTTCAAAATCCCTCCCTAAAGAATAGAATATTGGGGATGAAAAGAAAACGTACCAGTGATTACTTGTAGATAATTTTCTGGGTGGGGCTGATCTCTCTGCATCCATCTTACCAGTTACCAGTTACCACCACCATAAAAAGCTGAATTTTGATAGTGGGAAACGTGGGGGTGGTTTTTTTTATCAGAAGGGGGTGGTTGAAAAAAGTGCGCAGATAAGAGGAGAGAAAGGAAAAAATAAGAGAAGAATAAGAAGAGAGGAAAGTGGACAGGTGGCTACAAATGAGATGGGTAATTTTGACAGGTGTCAAGCAATAGGCCTTGCAGATGCCCTCCCATTATTGGCTTTTGTGATGTCATACATTTACTTGGGTGCCTTAGGAAAATGCAGCTTGATTAGTTCAGGAAGTTCTGCTAACTCGACCTGAGATCTCCCGGACAGAATACTTTTCAACTTTGCATCACAGTTCACCACATTCTTATTGTTTGCATCCTACAAAAATTGAAGTAACAACAGCTTATGATTTAGTCATCTCTTCTAAAGACAGATATTACGAAAAAAAGTTAAATATAGCAAACAGATGGCTTATACCTCAACCTGTACAACATTCTATGATACTCATTTTACATCAATAGCTTACAAAAACTCAAGGCCAGTAAGTTGGAAAACATTGGACATGTGTATTTAAATGTGTCAGAAGTAATCTAAATTTTGAGTGATCTTTCATCAACATTTCTATATCAGTCATAGAAATGAAAGTGACACAGATGATCATCAACATGACAATATCTATCAATCTATCGAATCAGTAACATGTGTTCCAGTTCTTGAATATTTTAATAGTAACAAACATTAGGAGAATGTCACTCCAATCTGTTAATATTTCTTGCTCCCACCTCTTATTTGTTGTCTGTCATTTTCAACACGAAGAAGTGCAATATCAAATTTGATTCAACTTTTAAAAGCAAAAACAGGGTGTTTTTCATAAAATCCAAGCTTCAATCTAACACCACACACTTATTATTGAAAGAAAAACTTTTTAATCATTTTGTAATCAATAACAGTGGAAGAATCTGCAGCTTGAGCAATTACCAACAACAACAACAAAGTCTTATCCCACTATGCGAGGTCGGCTACATGAATCATACGACATAATTGTTCTCAACTTAAGTAATTACCATAGAACATATTTTGGTCCTCTAAAATCAACCTCAATATCAACCGACTCAATCAAATTTTCTCTCATCTCTTCAGCATTCAAAATTTCAACTTTCTTACTACAATATAAAATATTCAATTCTCCAAAGAACAAATAGTAAGACTATAGTACTCCTATCTATTCATCAAATGTAAAAGAAGAAAATGTGACCTGGAGATTATTGGTTTTGATGTAAGACCAAACCCTCATAAAACAGCCTAAACGAGAAGTTTGAGATTGACCCACAAAGTCTCTAACAGTGGAAGTAAGATTGACAAGGTCAATCAAGTTAGCCAACTTCTTTGGATTATCAGTCATTGTCTTCTTCAGCCTCTGTGGAAGCATTCTTCTGTTTCTGAAAATCACTCAAAACCTAAAATTTCAGTGAATAACATAACTCAACTCCCAAATCAAAGTAACTAAAAACCGAATTCATAAGTATTTTTTTAAGAAAAAAAATTCATAGAAGAAAGCAACAGATATATTTTGTTTCTTACAGCTCCTAGCTTCTTCAACTCTGCTTGACTGCGATTTTTGCGAAAGGGAAGAAGAGTACACAGTTCTAATTGAGGTTCCCTGAACGCACCGTTTTAACACGCGTTTATTTGTAATAAATTTAAAGGAAAATACAAATAAAATCCTCCGAAAATATGCTAAAGGAGAATAAGATCGCTAAAGTTTTAAAAGGACAATTAATGTTACATGTACTAAATTAACAATGCTCTAGTTATTAATGGGAATGTGGGTGTTGTCGTTAATAAGAATGCTGCTATTGTTAATGTGCTCTCTATTTGTTAAGTATGGATTATAGATTAGGGTAAAGGTGCAAAAATGGGTCCAAACAATTACGCCAGGAGCACATAGAGGTAAGAAGTATTTTCGGGTTCAATTCTGGGTCTGAAGAATAAATATTGGTGCAATATAGGGTACGCCGTTAATGTTGACCGACATTGACCGTTAAACGCTGACGTGGCGGGGGAAATAAGATTTTTTGCTGACGTGACATGCTTATGTGACAATATTTTCTGAGTGTGTGGGGGTGTTTTTTTATTTTTTTATTAATTTAAATTATGTGGGCCACACACACTCAGAAAATATTGCCACATAAGCATGTCACGTCAGCAAAAAATCTTATTTCCCCCGCCACGTCAGCGTTTAACGGTCAACGTCGGTCAACATTAACGGCGTACCCTATATTGCACCAATATTTATTCTTCAGACCCAGAATTGAACCCGAAAATACTTCTTACCCCTATGTGCTCCTGGCGTAATTGTTTGGGCCCATTTTTGCACCTTTACCCCGGGTAAAGGTGCAAAAATGGGCCCAAACAATTACGCCAGGAGCACATAGGGGTAAGAAGTATTTTCGGGTTCAATTCTGGGTCTGAAGAATAAATATTGGTGCAATATAGGGTACGCCGTTAATGTTGACCGACGTTGACCGTTAAACGCTGACGTGGCGGGGGAAATAAGATTTTTTGCTGACGTGACATGCTTATGTGGCAATATTTTCTGAGTGTGTGGCCCACATAATTTAAATTAATAAAAAAATAAAAAAATACCCCCACACACTCAGAAAATATTGTCACATAAGCATGTCACGTCAGCAAAAAATCTTATTTCCCCCGCCACGTCAGCGTTTAACGGTCAATGTCGGTCAACATTAACGGCGTACCCTATATTGCACCAATATTTATTCTTCAGACTCAGAATTGAACCCGAAAATACTTCTTACCTCTATGTGCTCCTGGCGTAATTGTTTGGACCCATTTTTGCACCTTTACCCTTATAGATTATGTAGTTGTTAAGTATACATGTTGTTAATGGAAATGCTGCATTTGTTAATTTAGTGTCTGTGACTTTGATTATCTTTTTAGAAATTTATCTACCTTGATTGTCCGTTTACATATTCAGAGGACTTTATTTTTTTAAATAAATTAATAATAATAACTAATAAGACTAAATAATTACCACTCCCTCATAAATATTATAACACATGTTTATTTAATTTAATTATACTAAATTTAAAATATCTTAGTCATTTACTTTTATTTCCACTTTAACCTTTCATTGGTGTTTCAACAAATTTGCCTCTCTAAACGAGTCAAATATTTAGAAATCAAGAAAGTATTATGTACTACCGTGTTTTTCTCAAGTTTATTGTTAACACTCTAGTTTCAGCTAATGGGAAAATGATGACTCAAGAAATTTATACTTCATCCAATTGATGAATCATAATTTTGATTATGAACATATTATGAACAACATTTCAAAACAGGAGCAAAAGTACTCATCACTGATGAATACTTTTGCCCCTCTTTTGAAATTTTATGGGTATTTATACTCATGTTTTGAAATGTTATAGTTATTTTTGTTCCAAAAAAATCACATGAATATGGTTGCACCTAAACCACAATTATATGAGTATTTTTACACCTTTAACTCACTATGTTACTACATGCCTTATTGTTATCACATTTATCACAGGGAGAAAAAAGTTATATGCATGTTTCTTTGCTGAAGGATCATTCGTTACCTACAATAATATTCAAAAGTTGATCCAATAAAATAACTAAATAAACTATACAAAAGATGACAATATGGTTTTTCTCACATTTTCAAACTCTCATTTCTTAAAAATCCTGTGAAAATAGAGAACAAAATGGAAAAGATGGTGCATATTGAATAAACTGGAATTTTGTTAATGCACTGATATTAATACATGTGTTTGCTACAATGTAAGAATCTGTCCAATTTCTCTTATTTGTTGTATTAGCTTGAGTAGCTTCTCAAACATTTAGTCATAAGGATTTCTAAAGTTCTTCAAAAGGTTTGGAATCTCATAGCCAAGCATGTCATCAACTGCTTGTACCATCTTTGATTTCAACTTCTCGAACTTGTCAATGTTGAATCCATTCAAAGCATCTTTGAAGTGGTCAACGCTGGGAAAGTCTCCAGGAGGTAGATGGTGTTCCCTTTGTACCTGTTTCCGAACACACCATTATGTATTCACAGATTTGAAAACATCATCAATAAGGACAAGGAAGAACAATAATCATCATTACTTGCAACTTCAGAGTTAAATGACAACACATGCCTTTTTAAGTTAAGGGGCCTAACTGAAACTTTGCATCATGTTACTTGTTTAAGGGGCCAAACTAAATGCGTATATTTGCCTATACTTTTCAACATGTTTACTTGTTTGTTTGTCAATGGTTTGATCTGTTTATCTAGGAATATTTTGACAGGCTCATTAGCTAATATAACAATGGAGTCATACCTTTGCAAATTCAGCTTCCAAGTTATCAATAAGCTTTTGCTGAGCTTTGGCCTTGCCTATCATAGCAGGCATCTCTTTCTTAAGATGACCGATAATATAGCCGTGTATCTTTGCAGCTCGAGCTCGTTTTACAAATTCATTTATCTGAAATCAAAGTTATCTAAATGATCAAAACATGGATATGTTTGTCATTTAATATCTTTCACATATAAAACAACAGCCATCTTTAAAAGATTATTATAGTTCTACACAAAAAATTCATTTAACCAATGGTGCCTGGTAGATTTTTTCTACTCAAATCATGACAGCATAAGCCTTGATTTAATATAGCCTTGATTTAATATATAAATTATTAGCAAAGGAAAATTTAAACTCACCCTTCGATCGCAAGCTTTCTTTGGTATATCTTTCAAATCTGAAAGAAGGTCTTCTTGTTCTTTTTCAAATAGATCCTTACCAATAGGACCAGTAGCAGCATTACTTACAGGTTTGTCGTTGAAGGAGCTGCCAAAATAAGCAAATAGAGTCTCAGAACCAAAAGGAATCTAAACTGCTCAGGAACGCATGTCTAAGGTAATTGGCATGATGAAAGGTAAAAACATTCTGAAGAAAAAGTTTACAAAGAGAGATCATTAGAGATCACTTCATTATATGACATCTACAAAACTACAAGTCACTAAACTTAATTTGAAGAGACAAAGTGTGCTCCTTGTCAAAGACAGTGAAATGCATTCACAAATTTAACTGTTCCTACCCTATATATACTCGCATAACTTCAGGAGTATTCAGCACCTTTCCAAGCGACCACATAAGTGCTCCATAAACCCTCATCAGCTGCAGCACATGGATAAGTAGGTTAGTTTCCTAGAAAAGCTTCAACAGATTTTGTCAATAAACAGAAGAGTCTGAATATGCAGTCTTGTACCTGTTGGGTATCAATTTGGTCGGCTTTATTTAGGACCACCCGAATTTTGTCATCATGCCCACGCAAGGATCCTATCACACGTTTGAACTCATCACTTATATCAAGCTTGTGAGGATCAAACAAAAGGAGTATCAAATCACACTTGGCGGCAAACCAAGAGGTTACACCGGTAAAATCATATGCTCGCTGTGTCCGCTGCTTTTCTCCTGATAAGACACCTGGTGTATCCACAAATGTAATGTGGTCCAGTAACTTGGGGCAATCGAAAACAAGTTTTAGTTGCTAAGATAAAGAGAAAAATTAAAAAATAATACTTATTTTTCTTAATTGACCTAACACAACTTACAGGATGAGGCATTTGAGAACACTCAAATTTTGACAAAAAAGATGTGCCAAAAGCTGTGAGACCACTGAAGGGCATATCAGCTTGGACAGCGACAGTATTACCAGGAATACTTCTCTCATCAGGTCTGGACTGCAGAGATGTAAAACTAATCTCAGAAAAACCAATGGATCAACTGATTCATTAGGATACATAACAGAAACAAATGCATGAATATAATCAAGAGCCAACATTTATGAATGATGTTAAATCTCAGAACGTAGAATTAAGACAGGCATCTAAATGTGAACAGCAAAAACCTTCAAGATATTTGTGATAATTAAAAATCGTTATTAAAGTCATGGAGGAATGGAGGATTGAGTCAGGCTTCACACATACCATAACAACGACAAACCTATCAGTTGTAGGCTCAGGTCCAATATGAGCTCCTATGGGCAAAACGACAAGCAAGTTTAAAATTAAGAACATATTAGTATTATAGCTATAAGCACTTAAGCAGTCCTATATATAATTATACAGTAATACAAAGGTCAGGGGACACTTGCCAGGATAACTACTCTGAAGCAAATGTTTGATAAATGTTGTTTTTCCTGTTGAGTACTGACCCAAAAGCATAACCATTGGTTTGGCATCAAAATCACTATTTCCCTGCAAAATGTAAACCAATGTTTATTGAATAGAGAAAGGTGGGGCAGAGAGTGGGTAGTCAAATTTCTAAAATGAACCACAGATAGCCAACTGACCAGTAATGGAGACACAAAATCATTAAAACGGTAGGTGACTTCAAGAGGTTTCAACTTTTCAATGTATAATCTCTTCAACCCATCAGTTATTGATGTCACAGCAGAAAGTGGCACCTATCAATAATGCAACCAAGAAAATTAAAGTGAGAAGAATACAAAAATAAATTTGACAGTCTCTAAGAAAATGATACTTTATAACAAAGGAATGACGGCACACACAGGAAGAAGGGCTAGTCAAAAATTATCAATTGGAAGGCCTATACAACATCTTCAACACAATTCACTAGCTCACAGAAGTAAATTAGCAGTAAACAGATATACACATTTTGTTGCTCCAAAAGGAGAAAAACAACACAAAGCTAAAGATAATGGTATCGGTCCAAATTAGAAATAAAAATGCAACAAAAAGACTAATTTCAAATACAACATGTAAGAGTTAGCTAAAAGTTCCTCCAAAAGGACTGACATGGCTCAGTGGTAAGTTCGCTTTCCGTAGGGTCTAAGGTAGTGGGTTCGAATCAACATCACCACATAAAAAACAAGTATAAGGCTGTCTAGTATATTCTTTTCCCTAGCACCCCCACCAAGTGGAGCCTAAGACTAGGTTGACCCTTTTGTAAAGAGCTAAAAAGCAAAGCTATTACAGTTCACGGAATGAAATAGACAACAAAATGCATAAAAATGAAATTCAACCAAAATTTAATAAAGTCAATTAACACTAAACTATGTATCAGAAGAGGAGGATAGTGTCCACACAAAAAAGATCAAACAATCATTAAAAATATGCTTACCTTTTTTGTTGACTTTGTTGAAAACCAACTAGCTGAATTTGATGGCTGCATTTGAGAACTGCCTGCATGACTACTTAGTATTACTGAAATTGGAACTCGGTGACAAAGAGACAGAAAAATGGGCACGATATAAAAAGAGAAATATAGTACCATTTAAATCAGATTCTTTATTTTTTTTCTTTTTCTTGTGGAGGAAAAAGATACAAGGTGAGTGCATCCACTAAAAATATAAAATAGATAATATATTCAGAAAAGGAAATACTTACCTGGATTAATGCTTCCAAACCCTCCATTTCAGGAGGTTTAAGATTTTCCAAATCGACTGAAATAGAAGTTAAGATTCCATTAGGTAACTTTATAGGATAAATGGCCATTAACATAAAAAATGAACACAGAAAAATTTGTAACTGATACGCAAAGGCATAGAAAATAACAAATACTGCAGGTCACTAAGTGAAAGGCACAAAACTCACCATCAATAGTTGATAAATCATGTGAAACTGGGCGGCCAGATTGTACCAAGGAAATTAACTGCATTGAAAATGGTTAAAGTTAAAGAAATGAACTCAGCATTCAACTTCAAGAAAAAAGAAGAATATATACCTGCATAGCAGTGATAAATTCCTTAAAACCAAGATATCCTTGTCGCTTTGAATCTGCAATAGCCCAAACCTTATTTAAATAAGGAGAGCAGCAAATAAACAGTTCAATAAATTGTTAGCAAAAAAGAAAGGTAAAAGAATAAAGAGAACGAATAAACAATGAAAGATTAGCATAGAGCCTGAACTTTTGTAGATAAAGGAGTCAGAGCATTATTAAACTCCAATTCTTGACAAAAAATTAAATATTAAAAACAAATGTGAGGAATGGAATCATTTAATCAAATAAAGGCTAATCATTCCCCTTAACAACCACTGGGACTGCTGATATCCCTTCTAATGATCATTTAATGTAGAACCTTCCAAACCAGGAGAACTCCATAAATTGTGAAGTTCATTAGTGATGCTGGATAGGAATAATAGAAAAAGAGGAAGATTGAAAACCAACTTCACCTAGCTAATTCATTTTGAATATTAAGTAATTTGTAAAAGAGTAGAGGGCAGCTTGGAAAATTCATACATTTATGCTTAATCTCCTATTATTTGTATGTTCACACTTTTCTTCCTCCTTGCATCATCTCATGCATGCATTTAGAAATAGAAATGGACCCAATTACTTAATATGTGTCCAACCTTCACCATTCCCTATTTTCTTCACTAAATTCCGTTCAATACCAAAAAGGGAAAGATGGTGTACATTACTCAACCAGACAAACCAATCATGCAAACAAATACTCTAATACATAAAAACCATGAATGAACACTCATAGACACAACTTTCAGGACAACAATAAAAAACCAAAGCTCATGCACTTGCATAGCTGATTTCACAAAGAAAACCAAATCCAATAACCATGAGAACAAAATATATATCCTTAGCTGCACCTGCTTAAGATCTTGGCGAGACAAATTGGACATGGAGAAAAAATTAATGGCATCACTCCCCGTTATACGGCCATCAAAATCTGAAAAAAAAAACCAACTAAAAATTAAAAACTCATCATTCACAAAAAAAAAGCCATAAACCCCCACACAAAAATACACACTTTCTTCATTTCTTCATAACATAATAAGCCAAACGCAGAAAGCATCAACAGCAAAATCACAAAAAGGGAAAAACAATCATACCCGAATCGGCATAATTAAACCACTCTTGATAGATCAACTGATGTTCTTTGGAAACTGAGCTAATAGGCAAAGTATCAATCTCCATTGTTAGGATCCTTATGATCCGCACAAAGATGAGACTTTTCTGGTTAAATGGGAATATAAATGAATTAGCTTATTGAGCTTGAGGGGAGGAATAGTGCCACGAGAAATCCATTAACAGTGTCATATTCAGGATGATGGGTATGAAAAAGAAGGTCCCTTTCATGTGTTTAATAATGGGATTTTCATGTATGATGATGTTGAGGTGAAGTTTTTTTTACCTCGTCATCAGAAAGACAAGATGATGTTTGTTTGCGTTAGATTCGCTGGGTGCGGATGGCGTGGCACCTCATTAATCTCTCCATCTAACTGCTTTAACTCCTTTGAATATCAAGTTTCTTAAAACTTCAATCATTTTAGACTTTTAATTTAATGATACATGACTTTGTTTCTAACGATTGAAAAGTTGTCAAACTCGTGGGTTTAATTAAACTCATGAAAAGGAGTTAAAATCGGATTGTGCATTCGAATAGTAAACTCGTAAGAGTCTATATTTATTAATAAAATATGTTTATCGTAAAAATTAACAATAATTTGACTCAATATATTTTAAATATAAATAGTTTATATAATATATATCAACACTAGTACTTTATGAATTTCAATAGAGAAGTTTCTATTTAATTCATACAAGAATTTATTGAATTTTATCAAATAAAAATAATTAAAATGAGTTTATGAGGAAGTTAATATGATTTTACCTAAGGTAAAAACATAAAAACGGTGAATTTAGCATGTAAACATGTAAGTTTCTACCAATTTATTCTTGCTGAGAATTTAAGTGACTCGTGATATGTTTTGTTTAAGTAGAACCATAAAAACGGTGAAATTGTAACGTCAACTCGCGAGTTTTGATAACAATGTTTCTAATATAAAATATATATATATATATCATATAATTTATGAAATTAAAGATGTTAATTAAATGTGTTAAGCTCAAATAATGTTATTAGAACACCCTTTATACTTGCTATTATGTCAACATTCCTTTACTTACTCGTTGTTTTTATTGAAGAGTATAATCTAAGAAAAAGTTGAGACAAATTAGAAATAAGTTTTATATGTAGTAACAAAGCTCACCTCCATAATTCATTGATGTAAACTAGATTACATACACTAAAAAGACACTTAACCAAAGCACAACATTACACAGCAGGAAGACACTAGAGCAAAACATTAAATTATAGGTCTATATGACTTGAAATTCAACCATAGCTACTAACATTGAAAGGCTAATACACCAAATTACACGTCAAACACAAGAGGAACTATCGACTCCTAACTATTGCAGGTAGATAGTAGAGAGACTACGCTTCCAATTTATCATGATCAAAGGATGAAATAATAGAAGTTGGTGTTCCAGATACATGTTCTCCTGAGCCCAACATCTTTGATGCAAATGCTTCACAACATGAACAACTCTATAATCACACCTCTTAGATCGAAGGTGAAGAAACTTCAGAAGTTTGAGATCAAACTCCTACGAATATAGATCATCATAAAAGTTAGCCAAGATCCAATCTAAATAAAATTAACCCACAAGATAAGGCTAAAACATAAAGACATCCCTAAGGGATTTCATAAAAAAGACACAAATCCATTGAACCCTATTAATTTGTCATCATTCAAAATAGACAACAGAGCTACAAAATAATACTTTTATAACATTTAAGATAAAAAAAACCTTGTTAATATTGGTAGAAAAACCTTGTTAATATTGGTAGCTCATATGGTATAAAACTTCGTGGGTATTTGAGAGACATAACTCATTTTTAAACTCAAAAATTTTCCCTCTCCTCTAAATCCCTCGTACTATCAAACATGCAAAAGGAAACTAGAAATATAAAAGGGTATACACCCTCTATCAACCCTCTAATAGCCCTTTAATGTAAGACAATTGATTTTCCCAATTAATGGAATTGACTAAAAATTTAAAATTAAAAGTATTCAAATTTAACATTTAATCCCAACGATAATAATTAATATGTGTGTATATATTTCCTCCCCCTTTCTAATTATAGCATATATATAAATACGGGAGCTTCATTATAAATACAAAATTTCCTTCTATTTTTCCTTATCACTTTTCCAAATTATGTTGATATATACTCTTAAATAATGAACACAAAATAGGAAATGCTGGAATAAAGGTATGTGGTAAGGGTATTATGAAAATATCATGTGGTTTTAACTAACTTAACAAATACCCTTAATTTACTCAAACAAGGTAGACATGTCTTATATTTATGAACAAAGAAGTAATATATAATCCACTTACATGTTATATTACTAATATTAGATAGTTTATTTATATTTTTAAACCCCTATAAGAAAGGTCAATTGGATCTTATATTTAATTTAACATATTAAACTTTGTATAAACAAATTCCTTAATTATTGTGATGGATTAAAAACGTAATATTTCCAATGATGTTTGTCTTTGCTACAAAACTTATAGTTTCAACCAATGGGTAGCTGGTTGAGCTAGTAAGTGAGCTTCAACCCAGTAAGGATGAAAATGTGTATTCGAATCCCGGAAAACACTTTCATTGAGAGAAGAGACAACCTTGCCTATGTGACCAACACTACTACCTTTCGAGTTTGAATTAGTCGGTTGTCAATAGGCGCCAGATTAACTGGCAGTGATTAGCAAAAAAAAATGCTTTTGCTTTCAACATTATTCGGGCTTCTGATAAAATAGTTTATGGACTTAAAGCAAAAAATGGAGTATGGGTTCTAAAAAGTAAAAACCCAAGAAAAGAAAAAAGCCCAAAGCAAAGGATGTGTGATTTTTGTTCTTACCTTTCTTCATCGTCTCAATTCTTTCCATCTTCGAAGGCGTCCAGTGGTCTCTCTCTCTCGTCCCTTCTCCTCCTCGGAACGATCTCTCATTTTCTCTCATCCTTTCCTTAAAGGTTCGTTTTTTTGTCTTCTCTCACTTCACTGCCTTCAATTTTCTTACATCTTTTGAATTTTTCTTTTGCCAGATCTTCAAATTTCATCCCCACTTCCCATTTTATTCCTTCAGATCTTTTGCAATTTCCCATTTTATCAACCCCATAAAGTATTTATCTTGTTGATTTTTCTCCTCGTTTTCCCGATCCAACCCTTTATTTTAGGCTTTTCCAGCTATTCTTTAGTTTTCTTTTATGCGATGCTGTGATTTAGCTATTGTGATAGGAAAAATGTAGTTTTTTTGTGTCATGGTTGTCTAATACTATAGAATATGTCCATGGTCATGGTGTAACACCCCAAATTTTCTTTCCATTTTTCAAATATAGTTAAATTAAAATAAAATGTGGAATATAAAATGATAAGTTTAAGTTTTATTAAATAAATAGGGAGAGGAGAACTAAATAAAAAGAAAAGGGGAATGAATGTCAAGTATAAGAGTTTGAGGCTAAAAATATAATTAAAATAAACACATGGGTAGATGATAGAAATTTCCTTATTTGTTAATGTCATCATTCTTCATTCTCTCAAAACCTAATTAGCCGTCGCACCCTTCTCCAAATACATCATTCGACCCTCCCTCTGGCCAAAACACCGTTCCTTTCCTCTCAACTTCAACAACTTCATCCCTCAGCCCTTTCTCACGATTTCTCTCATAATTCTCCTTTGCTCATTCGTTTGTTCAGCTTCAATTCCCTAGGAGATATCAAGCAAATTGGTACACGTTTGCAAGGATTGAAGAAACAGGTCACAGGTGAGGTGCCTTCTTATTACCCACTTTGCTTCTTCAATTCGGTGAGCCTTGAGAGACAAATCGATTTGATCTTTTGGGAGATTGAATAAGGGCTGTTTAATCATTAAAAATGAAGCTGTCTTTTTGCTCATACCTATTTTTCTGAGATTAGAGTGAGGTAAAAGCAAAATTCGAATATGAACTAGATTCCTTAAGATTTAAACCCTAAATTTCTGATTTGTATAGGTTTCTTTGAGTCATAGATGGTACTGCTTAGTTGCTTACTTGAGTTCTTGTTGAAGTTGCATGAAGTTTAACTTTTTTTTGTTATGACTTGGGGGTTTATTCTCGCTGTTGAATCAAACCCCAAGGCAGTTAGTGCTACCTATCTCATTGTTATGTTGTTTGTCAATTTCTGTTATGAATTTCGTGTGCTACTTTACTGTTTTAAGCCTTGATGTGAATATTGATGCCACGTTGTGAATCTAATACACTATTGGATATGTTTTGATGATTTAGTGTGAGTTGGTTTACTTATTTATTTTTCTTGCAGCCCATTAATATATATATATATATATATATATATATATATATATATATATATATCTTGCTTTAGAATTTCATCAATTTCTTAAATCAGTTCATTAGGAGATTTGTTGTAGCAGAATTTCTTTCTTCATAATTCTTGAATTAAACAGATTTTTGGCATGATGTTACTGTGAAATTGCCGTGCCTAATGGTTTGAGTGAATTGAAGCTTGAAAAATCTTTCCCTGATTCTTACATTGTAGAATCAGTTTTTGTTCACTTGTTTTTGTCATTGACTCTTTGCATTTCAAATTCCTACTTCATTGCTTTGTTTGGATAATCACATTTCATGAATTTAATTGTTGCTCATGGTGTTTTATCGATATTCTAAAATCATTTTTTTGAATTAGATTTTCTTGAATTAGTTCTCTAGAACCTAGTTTTCTAGGTCTTGGTGATCAAGTTGTACAAATAATAACTTCACATGTGAATCAGTTGTATGCATATGTTATCTCATACTGCATTGTCTTTTCTATTCTTGACTTGCACGTTCACTTGGTGAAATGAGTAAATGACTTTGGAACATGTTGAGTATTGTGATAGTAATTGTTTATGAAAGATATACAGAGTGGTACTTATGATGATTGTTTATTTGGATGGGCTGAAATGTATTTGATTGGAATTCTTTAATTTCTTTGTCAATTACAATATGGAATGAGCAATAGCATGATATGGTGACTTGACTTGGTATTAGTGATTGATTTATAATTGGTTCCTATTCTCAATTGTGAATTTGTACGTGTAAATTTGGAAAGGAAAGATAAGGAATAATATAATTATGAAGGGATGGGTAGTATTATTAAGACCGAGAGAGACGCGATATTTGATCACATAGAATAATTTTGTAATCCTGTTACTACATGATATAACAATAGGAGAGTCTAGTAAGGGAAATACTTGGAGGCACATTACAAGCGCAAATAAAGAGAAACAGTGAAGTGCTAAGGACAACAGGTAGCGGTTTATTTCATGCACATTAGGTTTATTTTCTGTCATAACTAATATTACTGCTTCAGATATTGGTAGGGTTTATTTTCAGCATTTTAAATTTATGTGGAGTACTCCAGGTATAAGGAGGGTCGCTCCCCCTATACCATATTGTTTTGTTGAATTTATTTTTCCTAGAAAATCCTGTCAGGTATGCCTACTACGAAAGGTGAATATATTACTATAAGTAGTGAGGTGGTGCAATAGGCACATGTATTTAATATTCTACCTATAACAAATATATTGTTAAGGTAGGGGCCCTGTATGAGTGTTTTACTAATAGGTAGTAATCACCAACAGGTAGCGTCACTATCATTATCTGAAGTAGGATTAAATGAATCAGCTTCTAGGTGAAGTATTAGAGTGTATGAAATAAACTGCGGTAAATTTGGTTTCAGGTATACTAGATAGGTGAACTTTGGAGTGAAGAAGGAAAAGAGAGAAGGCAGGAATGCCTGCTTTTGTTTTTGTAATCAATTATAAACATTTTTGCAATTAATACTTTAGCAAAGATTTATTTTCTAAGTGGATGTAAGGTTTTTGAGAATACGGGATTACTCATTAACTTGTTTATTTTCATGTCGACTATTTTGAGGATATTCTTGAAACTTATATATTCATATTCATAGTAAAATTCATTTTTGGAAGTAAGAATTTTTATGATTTTTATAATTGTACTTGTATTAGTAGTAGTAGATGAACTACGTTCTAGAAAATCAACACTTGTCTATATTACTCTATATAAATATTATATATTATATTTCTAATTATTTTTGGGAAAACAATACTTGTTTTTATTATTCTATATAATTATTAATATTCCTTTCACATGCCTAAAGGATTTTTATAAACATAAATGTTAATTTAAATGTGATAAGAAGATTTTGGTCAATGGATACTTTTTGAAAATGTTTTAATTTGTACCGTTTTCTGTCAACTTGTATAAACTTTTAAAGACCTCAAAATATATTTTATAACTAAAACTACTAAATTCAATTTAAATATATTTTATATTTTAATAAATTAGAATAAAATAACTAGGTGTGACACATGGCATGGTTAAAAGTAGGAAATGGAATGTGTTCAAAACATGTGAATAACAAATGCAGCATTTCCATTTACAACATGTATACTTAACAACTACATAATCTATAATCCATACTTAACAAATAGAGAGCACATTAACAATAGCAGCATTCTTATTAACGACAACACCCACATTCCCATTAATAACTAGAGCATTGTTAATTTAGTACATGTAACATTAATTGTCCTTTTAAAACTTTAGCGATCTTATTCTCCTTTAGCATATTTTCGGAGGATTTTATTTGTATTTTCCTTTAAATTTATTACAAATAAACGCGTGTTAAAACGGTGCGTTCAGGGAACCTCAATTAGAACTGTGTACTCTTCTTCCCTTTCGCAAAAATCGCAGTCAAGCAGAGTTGAAGAAGCTAGGAGCTGTAAGAAACAAAATATATCTGTTGCTTTCTTCTATGAATTTTTTTTCTTAAAAAAATACTTATGAATTCGGTTTTTAGTTACTTTGATTTGGGAGTTGAGTTATGTTATTCACTGAAATTTTAGGTTTTGAGTGATTTTCAGAAACAGAAGAATGCTTCCACAGAGGCTGAAGAAGACAATGACTGATAATCCAAAGAAGTTGGCTAACTTGATTGACCTTGTCAATCTTACTTCCACTGTTAGAGACTTTGTGGGTCAATCTCAAACTTCTCGTTTAGGCTGTTTTATGAGGGTTTGGTCTTACATCAAAACCAATAATCTCCAGGTCACATTTTCTTCTTTTACATTTGATGAATAGATAGGAGTACTATAGTCTTACTATTTGTTCTTTGGAGAATTGAATATTTTATATTGTAGTAAGAAAGTTGAAATTTTGAATGCTGAAGAGATGAGAGAAAATTTGATTGAGTCGGTTGATATTGAGGTTGATTTTAGAGGACCAAAATATGTTCTATGGTAATTACTTAAGTTGAGAACAATTATGTCGTATGATTCATGTAGCCGACCTCGCATAGTGGGATAAGACTTTGTTGTTGTTGTTGGTAATTGCTCAAGCTGCAGATTCTTCCACTGTTATTGATTACAAAATGATTAAAAAGTTTTTCTTTCAATAATAAGTGTGTGGTGTTAGATTGAAGCTTGGATTTTATGAAAAACACCCTGTTTTTGCTTTTAAAAGTTGAATCAAATTTGATATTGCACTTCTTCGTGTTGAAAATGACAGACAACAAATAAGAGTTGAATCAAATGTGCTGCAGCTGATGAGGGTTTATGGAGCACTTATGTGGTCGCTTGGATTTTATGAAAAACACCCTGTTTTGGCTTTTAAAAGTTGAATCAAATTTGATATTGCACTTCTTCGTGTTGAAAATGACAGACAACAAATAAGAGCTGGGAGCAAGAAATATTAACAGATTGGAGTGACATTCTCCTAATGTTTGTTACTATTAAAATATTCAAGAACTGGAACACATGTTACTGATTCGATAGATTGATAGATATTGTCATGTTGATGATCATCTGTGTCACTTTCATTTCTATGACTGATATAGAAATGTTGATGAAAGATCACTCAAAATTTAGATTACTTCTGACACATTTAAATACACATGTCCAATGTTTTCCAACTTACTGGCCTTGAGTTTTTGTAAGCTATTGATGTAAAATGAGTATCATAGAATGTTGTACAGGTTGAGGTATAAGCCATCTGTTTGCTATATTTAACTTTTTTTCGTAATATCTGTCTTTAGAAGAGATGACTAAATCATAAGCTGTTGTTACTTCAATTTTTGTAGGATGCAAACAATAAGAATGTGGTGAACTGTGATGCAAAGTTGAAAAGTATTCTGTCCGGGAGATCTCAGGTCGAGTTAGCAGAACTTCCTGAACTAATCAAGCTGCATTTTCCTAAGGCACCCAAGTAAATGTATGACATCAATCACATCGCCTGTCAATTTTGAAAGCAACCTCTTGCACAAAGATGAGAATCCAAATGTGATCTTAATTTTTCAGAACATGATGAAGCATATGTTTCAGTCTAACATATATGTTGACAATTTCTTATCACCAGAATACTTCTAAGAGCTAAATGGATTGTAGAGTCGAAGGGAAATGATAACAAGGACGGAATGAATATTTCATATCTCATTTTTTTGTGTATTAGAAATCATTATTATTTCACTCAGACATACCAGACGGCCAATGTGGTTTTGTCCCTTTATCAATTTTACGGTGAGGAATTGTGTGTTGAGAGTTTAGTTCTGTGTTTAGAAATGACAGAGTTTTGTGGTTTCTGCTACGATCTGATAAGTGATAAGCATTCATTCTGGCAAATGACAGTATTATTTTGGTAGAAAAGACACTTATAGTTATTGATACAATTCAATGCAATGAGTTACATTTTCACGGACATTTTATAAACTTAGGCATATGGTTACTCTAATGAAGTTTAAAATATTACACTCAAATACAATAAGTACTCATTTTTGACATATACTAATATAACAAATAATATGAACAAATAAACAATAGCCAATAATTCATTAATTATTGAAACTGAAGTAGATAATTACTGAATAAATGGTTGGCAATAATGGCATTAGTCTTGTGGGTGGGATGGAAGGCATCCCAAAATACATATTTATTAGCATCTGAACATGTAAATGGATTAAACTTATCACACATGAAACTCATCTCAAACAACCCCGTCCCACAACATGCTTTTGCCACGTCTTCAAACCCTGCATTATTAATACCGAAAACAATTTCATACGCCAAAATAAAAATTGACCGTACCTACTATACGGATAAATCATAATATTTCAGCTAAAAAAGTATATCAGAAAATTCTTTTAATAGTTTCTTTAGGTTTGAGCTTGTATGTCCATACCTACTGTTATGGATAGTTTGATTTATCGGCAACCAGATGAATCTAAGACTAAGAGCATTTGTATCAAAAGCATAAACGTTCCATGTCAGTTAGTTTCTGGCCATGCAAATCTAAGCTGCATAATTCATAGGCTCATACTACAGAATTCATGTATTTTAATAAAAGTTCCATAGTCTAGCTTTGACTAAATATCAATATCATCAATGTTTTGATATTAAATAAATTTTAAAATATAAAACAAGTTAAACTACTCCCTCTGATCCTAAATATAGGACCTAATTGACTTTTTTGAAAAATCCTAAAAAAAGGCAAAATAAGTTAATTATAAATTGATTTACCTAATTTTTTCTCATACACTAGTTTATTTTACCTATAAGCTAATGGATAATCTAAAAAGATATCAAATATGTCATGATTTAATAACCTATTTTGCAACCTTAATCTCTCCAAAAAAATGTCAATTAGGTCTTATATTTAGGACCAGAGGTAGTATTTACAAATCATAGATAACAAAGCTCATTTCTCAAATCCTACTTAGTGCACATAATCTCCTTTAGAAGAACTCACTACTTCACCTTAATCTATTGGCAGTTAACTAAAGCACTTATCAATCCAATTGGTCAAGAAAAAAATTTCACATGAGCAGAAGAAGTCAAAAATTGATACTGAAATCTCTTTTAGTAACAGTATGCACTTAGCATTAAGTGAATAACTAAAGATAACACTGAATTTAAACATCAAAAGCATTTTCAATCATTATTAAATAATTATAAGCTTGCTTACCAAAAGAAGCAGGATTATGAATGATATCCCAGAGGATATCATAAGGATTTGAAAACACAAGCTGAATCCCAAGGAGCTTCTGGTTCATCTGCAACACCAAATCTTGTAACTTGAGATTGAAATCTAAGGCCACATGATTGTATTCCTTCACACATTCATTCCCAAACATGAAATTTTTTGTTCTCTCAAGAGGCAAACACCCCATTGGAGGAAGCCCAGCAATGGATATCTTCCTTGCTCCTGCTTCATAAAGTTCTTCTATGAAATACTCTGCAATCCCCACAAGCAACTTCTGGTATTCTTCAATGGAGTATTGTGATGACCTCTTTGGAATTGAATAGTAATTCTCTAGAAAATCATTGGTTCCTACACTGATTAAGTATAGTGATTCTCTTATAACCTCTTTTGCTTTCTCTTCTCCAAGATGGTCCTTCAGCTCCTTCTGAAATCCCTTGTAGTATTCTAGTTCCTTCCATAGAGGTATCACTGACTGAGAATAAAAAATTCAAATTACTTTTTTATCTCCCTTATATGTTACACAAAATAGAAAATTGAATTTTTTTAAGGAACAATTGGATTGAGTCTCAAGCAATAGAATTGATATTAGAGAAGTCTCAACTTGTTAACTTTGACTTTTCCACTAGGACCTCAATATGACTCTCCTTTCTTTTAATGAAAAAAAAAACAGTCAATTAAATATTTTTCTCATGTGTGCATATGAATATGTTTAGGGTGCAAAATTATGTTGAATATATCTCGTTACATTTGGGACTGTTATCTGGAAAGAGATCTCATCACATCAAATTTGAATTCTCTCTCTCTAAATTATAAATTATTACTCCCTCATATCTTTATTATGGGAACTAAGTAACTATATGAATTAAGAAAATTATTTGTTTTACGTAAACAAATAATGACTGTTAAATTTCATAAAATATTCTCTTTAATTATCAAATGACTGTTAAACTTCATTTGATTAAAACAAACCCGCTAAATAAGAATAATGGGAAGATAAAACGGATTAAAATTTTATATATAGGAGGAAACTAAACCCTCTTACTAAGTCAGATAAATTTTTGGATTTGATAAAAATCAAGAATTGCACTTTATCTTATACTATTATACATTGATATTAATAAATGACATTCACATTTGGACTTATCAGTTAAAAAAATAGCCACTATCATTTGCAGTTTTAAGAAAAATAAATATTAATGATACTTACAAGGACATCAGAAGTAGCATTATCAAAGCCAGTTCCAGCAGAAGCAAAGCAAACGCCTGTAACAAAATCTGAGACATTATATTTTGGATCAAAATAAGCTGGAATTACATCCTTTATTCCAAATGCCTCTGCTATGAAGTCCGGCGGAAGACGGCCGTTGCTGAATCTCCCGGTCGGTTCGCCGCCGTAGAAATCCCGACCATATGGTTTGAAGTTGCTCTTCAACATTGTTGATAGGTAATTGTTGTTCCCTGAATCCACTGATGAATCTCCAAACACTATAATTGCCGGAACGTTCAAAGACGTGACAGTGGACACAACAATTCCTAGTATAACATGAGCTATGATGAAGCTATTAATGACTAATTTGTAAATGTAAGCCATTGACTACCTCTTCGATAGTCTTTGAATATATATGTTCTAGTCTTTTGATCAATTGGATTTGCTTCAATATATTGGTTACAAAAGTTGTGTATAAGTCTCATTCACGCAAGTTCATGGAATTATGTTAAATCAGGGTCGGCCATAAATAATGCCATCTTATGGGATTAAAGTTTGAAACGTTTCACATACGTACACATTTGCCATATATTATCTCAAATGTTACTGCCCATGGTTCTAACCGGACTGCCCAACACACGATGTCTAAATTCGAACGCTATTCAAGTATTCATTGTGCTAATCAAGAGATGTGTAATATATTTCATCTATATCTTATTTTTTTTTACAAAATTTCATCTATATCTAATGTACACGTTTGATTTATTTTTAGCTGTCTAATCAACAACGGAACATTTCAATTATATTTCCTTTTTTTTATCTAGGTTATATTGATCATCATTAAAAGTTTGACTTAAATGACATCAACCCTACTCCCTCCTAGAGGTGTTTTTGGGATTAATTCTCAAGTTAGCAATGTGTGAGTCCCACCTAGAGGTGCTTAGGTGTATTATGGGGTGTGTGAGTAGTCCCACTTATGGGGAGGGTTAAAATAGGGGTAAAATTTTAAATACGGTATTCATCATTGATGTATGTTGTTTAATTTAGTCAAAGTTAAATCAAATATGCCTCTCCACTACATTTTTAAAGATAGGAATTTTTTTGACCGAAAGATATAGGAAATTCAGGTTATAAAAAGAAAAATAAGAAAACAATGTGCAATGGATAGAGATAGAGCCAAATAAAAAAGGGTTCATAACTAAAAAAGTTGCGATGCGGCAAAACTGGCCAAATAGTTCACAAAAGGCACGAGAAAGTGGACATTACATGTTGTATACCGGTCACAAATAAAATATGATTCGTCTGTTGGTTTAGCTTGTTATACTTCAATCATCTTTTATTAATTAAACTACTTCTAGTTACATTTTTTAACTTTTTCAAAAAAATATTTTTATCGTGCTTTTTAAGACACCTAACTTAACACAAATTACAAAACTATTTTCTTGCCGAAACAAAAAATTGTTATAACACAAATCGTCTGTTACATTCTAAAAATAAATTAACAAAATTTTTAAAATGAGGCCCAATGAAATTATATACAACATAAAAAAATTGAGCATATTGTAATGATCATTCCAAGACTGTGGTCAAATTATGCACAATTCTCGGGTGAGGTTTAGTGTGTGTATGATTTAGCTTATTTCTCCAAGAAGTAGGAGGTAGACTTGATCAAAAGGGTAGGAGGTGGATATGTGAAATGATATTATTTTTTTTTGTAATTTGCTAAGATTATTTGATTTATCATTTCAAAAAAAAAGATTGTTTGATTTAAAAAATACTAATTAGTGCATTACTTTTCATCTATTTGTCTGATATGCCTAAAAATAACAGATGCCAAAATTCAGTAAAAACAAATCATATTTCAACACCAATACTACCTTTATGTCCATCACTTCAAAAACATCCAAATACAACTATCCAACCACACCCCAGTTTGTATTCTCATGCAAACACAGAAGGCAAAAACAACAACAAAATCCCTACTTTTGAGACTCATAGCTATGCTTAACAATGGTAGAAGTAATTGAAATTTTAAAAGGGGATGACATTATTGAAATTGACAGTAAAATCCCCAATAAAAGGGCTCCATTGTAAATCCATTTTTCATACCTCTTATACAAGCATGTGTACTGTTAAGAATAAAACAACATAAAATTTTTCTATCCCCAAAGTTCCATGTAAAGAGATGCATGTAAAAAATTAAAGGCCAAAGTCCCATGTAAAGAGATGCATGTAAAAAATTTAAGGAAAACGTCAATAATGAATTTTTTACATCTAATACAACATCACCTCTGTGACAATGAAACAATAACAAAGAAAGGATTATATGGTCATTTATGAACATTCATAAATTAAACATCTTGAAATCAACATCTAGAAAATTACTTAATTAAATGTAAATCCTGTTAATGTTCACCAACAATTTTAGATGCAGAGTAATTGCTGTACATGCAATGCAATTAAAATAAATCAGTCACATATCTTGTGTATCTTCAAAGGAGTTTGAACAACTATAACTCACAACACATAACCACATGCAAGATGTAACCGTGTTTGAGAATAGAAGGATTGAGAGAATAATATATGAAACATAAAACCCAAAAGAGGAAATAAACCAAAGCTGATTACTTCCTTAAAGTGATCTCTGCTTAAGTCATAGAAGAAGTCCTTGTCTGTCCAATGTTAACCAAACGTTACAAGAAGACCAATAATCACAACCATCTGATTATAAAAAATTAGAAGAATAAATTTATAGAAGCAGGTGTGTTATAAAAATTTAAAAAGGAAAGCAAGAACTATTTTTTTGTTGCCCAATGTCCCATCCGAAGAGATAAATATAAAAAATCAAAGAAAACTGTCATTTAGCAGTTTGGAGATTGCGGAGAGCAGTGGTTGGAGGATGGCGATTTCTTAGGGCCGTCGGAGGCCTGAGAGAATACCCCTGCCATTCGTTTTGGCCATGGCTTTGTGTGAGGAGAGGATGAATTGGCTTTGGGAATTTGTAAATGCTCGCCGTCTTCGTCTTCTCCGCCTCCTCCCTCACTGCTTTGATCTTCCATATACGGCTTCCGTTTCAACTTCTGGGGTTTCCCTTTTTACTGTTCTCTTACAAATACACAAAAGCAAAACCCTTTTTAACAAAAAAAAGGATTAACAATAACAACCCTTTTACTTAATATTGCAGAAGAAGGTGAAAGTAAGGGACAAAACTGAGAGGATGAAGGGATGCTAAAAATCAAGTTTTGAACATGTATAAATCATAATCTTCAAAATCCCTCCCTAAAGAATAGAATATTGGGGATGAAAAGAAAACGTACCAGTGATTACTTGTAGATAATTTTCTGGGTGGGGCTGATCTCTCTGCATCCATCTTACCAGTTACCAGTTACCACCACCATAAAAAGCTGAGTTTTGATAGTGGGAAACGTGGGGGTGGTTTTTTTTATCAGAAGGGGGTGGTTGAAAAAAGTGCGCAGATAAGAGGAGAGAAAGGAAAAAATAGGAGAAGAATATGAAGAGAGGAAAGTGGACAGGTGGCTACAAATGAGATGGGTAATTTTGACAGGTGTCAAGCAATAGGCCTTGCAGATGCCCTCCCATTATTGGCTTTTGTGATGTCATACATTTACTTGGGTGCCTTAGGAAAATGCAGCTTGATTAGTTCAGGAAGTTCTGCTAACTCGACCTGAGATCTCCCGGACAGAATACTTTTCAACTTTGCATCACAGTTCACCACATTCTTATTGTTTGCATCCTACAAAAATTGAAGTAACAACAGCTTATGATTTAGTCATCTCTTCTAAAGACAGATATTACGAAAAAAAGTTAAATATAGTAAACAGATGGCTTATACCTCAACCTGTACAACATTCTATGATACTCATTTTACATCAATAGCTTACAAAAACTCAAGGCCAGTAAGTTGGAAAACATTGGACATGTGTATTTAAATGTGTCAGAAGTAATCTAAATTTTGAGTGATCTTTCATCAACATTTCTATATCAGTCATAGAAATGAAAGTGACACAGATGATCATCAACATGACAATATCTATCAATCTATCAAATCAGTAACATGTGTTCCAGTTCTTGAATATTTTAATAGTAACAAACATTAGGAGAATGTCACTCCAATCTGTTAATATTTCTTGCTCCCACCTCTTATTTGTTGTTTGTCATTTTCAACACGAAGAAGTGCAATATCAAATTTGATTCAACTTTTAAAAGCAAAAACAGGGTGTTTTTCATAAAATCCAAGCGACCACATAAGTGCTCCATAAACCCTCATCAGCTGCAGCACATGGATAAGTAGGTTAGTTTCCTAGAAAAGCTTCAACAGATTTTGTCAATAAACAGAAGAGTCTGAATATGCAGTCTTGTACCTGTTGGGTATCAATTTGGTCGGCTTTATTTAGGACCACCCGAATTTTGTCATCATGCCCACGCAAGGATCCTATCACACGTTTGAACTCATCACTTATATCAAGCTTGTGAGGATCAAACAAAAGGAGTATCAAATCACACTTGGCGGCAAACCAAGAGGTTACACCGGTAAAATCATATGCTCGCTGTGTCCGCTGCTTTTCTCCTGATAAGACACCTGGTGTATCCACAAATGTAATGTGGTCCAGTAACTTGGGGCAATCGAAAACAAGTTTTAGTTGCTAAGATAAAGAGAAAAATTAAAAAATAATACTTATTTTTCTTAATTGACCTAACACAACTTACAGGATGAGGCATTTGAGAACACTCAAATTTTGACAAAAAAGATGTGCCAAAAGCTGTGAGACCACTGAAGGGCATATCAGCTTGGACAGCGACAGTATTACCAGGAATACTTCTCTCATCAGGTCTGGACTGCAGAGATGTAAAACTAATCTCAGAAAAACCAATGGATCAACTGATTCATTAGGATACATAACAGAAACAAATGCATGAATATAATCAAGAGCCAACATTTATGAATGATGTTAAATCTCAGAACGTAGAATTAAGACAGGCATCTAAATGTGAACAGCAAAAACCTTCAAGATATTTGTGATAATTAAAAATCGTTATTAAAGTCATGGAGGAATGGAGGATTGAGTCAGGCTTCACACATACCATAACAACGACAAACCTATCAGTTGTAGGCTCAGGTCCAATATGAGCTCCTATGGGCAAAACGACAAGCAAGTTTAAAATTAAGAACATATTAGTATTATAGCTATAAGCACTTAAGCAGTCCTATATATAATTATACAGTAATACAAAGGTCAGGGGACACTTGCCAGGATAACTACTCTGAAGCAAATGTTTGATAAATGTTGTTTTTCCTGTTGAGTACTGACCCAAAAGCATAACCATTGGTTTGGCATCAAAATCACTATTTCCCTGCAAAATGTAAACCAATGTTTATTGAATAGAGAAAGGTGGGGCAGAGAGTGGGTAGTCAAATTTCTAAAATGAACCACAGATAGCCAACTGACCAGTAATGGAGACACAAAATCATTAAAACGGTAGGTGACTTCAAGAGGTTTCAACTTTTCAATGTATAATCTCTTCAACCCATCAGTTATTGATGTCACAGCAGAAAGTGGCACCTATCAATAATGCAACCAAGAAAATTAAAGTGAGAAGAATACAAAAATAAATTTGACAGTCTCTAAGAAAATGATACTTTATAACAAAGGAATGACGGCACACACAGGAAGAAGGGCTAGTCAAAAATTATCAATTGGAAGGCCTATACAACATCTTCAACACAATTCACTAGCTCACAGAAGTAAATTAGCAGTAAACAGATATACACATTTTGTTGCTCCAAAAGGAGAAAAACAACACAAAGCTAAAGATAATGGTATCGGTCCAAATTAGAAATAAAAATGCAACAAAAAGACTAATTTCAATATTAATGGAGTGATTTTAGCGAATTCTACATGATTGCAAATTTTGGACAAGAGTGATGTGAATTTATGTTATATATAAGTGGGAAATTAATTATTCTTGGAAATATATAAGTTGGTTGAAGCTGGAAAATTTATTTAAGCAAGTGAATGGGTATTGTTAGACACTTTGAGTAAAGGTTTGGTTAATGCATGATGCTTTTGGATGAGTTGGTGGTTATTGATGTTGGTTGAAGTTGTGTTATGATGTTGGAATGCTAATTTTTGTTGGATTGGTGTTTAGGCAAAAGTGAGAGATTAAAGTGTAAGATGGAAGGAATGTTGGTAGTTTAAATGGTGATTGAGTTTATTGTGAATAATTGGATGATATGGAGATAACTTTTAATGACCAATTAAATTCAAATATGGAAGTTTACATGGTGGTTTAATTTTATAATTTTTCAAGAGATGATGAAGGTTGAAAATCTTGTTATTGTAAAGGATTGGAAAAGGGAAAGTTTAGAAGGAAATTTAGAAGTTAAAGTATTGAAGAAATGGGAAATATGTTATATTATAGAATGTGAGAAGTGTGAAGGAAATTGCGTGAGATTGAGACCTCCTTAGTGTCAAATTAATGTTAATAAGGTTAGTTTGGTAGGTTTTGGATGTGTGGGACGATGTTTGACAAGAAATTGTAAAGTTTAACACTGTAGAATTTATAATTGGTTAAGGGAATTATAGAGGTTTAAAGGACATAGTTTATTTATGACATTAGAAGTAATTATTATTTCAATAATTGTTTAGAATTAGTTTGGATTGGTGGTCTAAGTCACTGATATTGTGTCTTGACCATCAGCAGCTCATTGGGCGATTATAGTCGGCAATGCTTCGAGTGGAGCTCGCGGAAGGCAATAACTCAGGATATATATAATGCTGTTTTTGAGCTTGAACAGGTAATCACGCTTAACTGACTGTGATACTGAGGGTGACGGTAGTTGAGGATTTTTAAAATCCTCTTCTACTTATATATATAAATGGAATGTGTTCAAATTATTTTATATTCAAACGTGGGCTATAGGGTGCCTTTCTAAATAAACTGTACTTTATATATATATGCACATATCTATATAAATCTTTTGTATGTTGCATGACACTGATTTTTAGTACCGTCGGCCGATGTAGCCTATCGATTTGCGCAAATCGATAGGTTAATTGTACGTGTTCCTGAGATTGTAAAGGAACCAGGGATTTTCACATTGATTAGAGTGGTCCCTTTTTATGCTTTTCGGATTGTAGACCGGGCACAGTGTCACACACGTTTATTTTTGTCTATTGAGAGATGGATGTATCTGTTCTGTATATATATATGTATGTATTGCGTGGTTTATGCAGGTTTTGAAAACTGTGGTACCCTGTAGACACTCCGCTACCCCACTTCTGAGTATCACAGTGAGTTAAGTAGTGATTACTGAGACATTGATTTGTCTCACCCCATTCCCTTTATTTTTACAGGTGATCATGCACTAAGGGAGGCAGAGAGGAAGGGGAAGAGGTCGTCTGGCCTATACGGATGCAGTAAGTAGGCCGGAGGTGATCTTATAGGGATATATATTGACATTTCACTAGGCTGCATCAGCTTCCGCGTTTAGGAATGTTATTTTGAATGAGTTGTATTATTGAATGAACGTTTTACTTGTTATGGTGATTTAATTTGGAAGTTGTTGATGATTGGTGATATTGTTCCTGCTACTGCGATAGTTCAGGGACTATTCTGACTAATATAACTGTTATTGCTGCATTACACTCTGTTCAGTGTGATGATTACTTGTGGAAAGGATGTGGACTTATGGATACAGGTGTTGACTTGGATCGATTATGGTTAGGAAATCATTTTCCTAACATGATTAAGTGATATATTGAAGGTGTACTATTTGATCTTATGTTGTAGCTGTATATAATCATATTAGATGGGCCCGCTCTAATATGGTTACCTTCTATGTAGCTGGTTTGGTTTATTTTGCTAACTATGTTAGGAGATCCTCTTTTCTAACATAGTTAGATATGTGTTAAGCATATGATTGTAATCTCTTCATAGTAGAGAAATTCTTTTGCTAACCATGTTAGGTGAATCTTTTACTAACATGGTTAGGGCATTTAATTTTGAATGATATCGCTTTCTTTTTCTAACCATGTTAGATGTATTCTTACTAACATGGTTAGACACCATTTGTTTGGGTTATTTTGAATATGTGTTTAATTAGGTGGAAGTTAGTAAGTTAATAATTCGTTAGTAGGAGGTACGTTACATCTCTCTGCATCCATCTTACCAGTTACCAGTTACCACTACCATAAAAAACTGAAATGATATTATTTTTTTTGTAATTTGCTAAGATTATTTGATTTATCATTTCAAAAAAAAAAGATTGTTTGATTTAAAAAATACTAATTAGTGCATTACTTTTCATCTATTTGTCTGATATGCCTAAAAATAACAGATGCCAAAATTCAGTAAAAACAAATCATATTTCAACACCAATACTACCTTTATGTCCATCACTTCAAAAACATCCAAATACAACTATCCAACCACACCCCAGTTTGTATTCTCATGCAAACACAGAAGGCAAAAACAACAACAAAATCCCTACTTTTGAGACTCATAGCTATGCTTAACAATGGTAGAAGTAATTGAAATTTTAAAAGGGGATGAATGTGTGTGTGTGTAGATGTGTTAGTATTTAGATGAAATTATTGATGCATGTTATGGTGTACAAATTAAACTACAAGGACTAAAACCTTCACTTTTAAACTCTAGGGACTAAAACCCAAATCACATTAAACTATAGGGACCAAAAGTTGGTTTAACCCTTAAATGTTATCTCTTTGTAGTTTTTTTTTTTTGAAGTCTGCATAGTCTTTTTCCATGGGGGTGGTCTCATTCTGTAATTCATGCCCAAAAGTAAACCATTTCTAGCACTAAATGTCATTATTGGTGTTAGGGCATTGAATTTCGAAATTATTTTAGCATGGTGAACCAAGTGCAACTTTTTCTATGATTATCATAATGTATGCGTATGTTTTCATATTGTCAATGAAGAGATTTTTAAAGATAAAAAGATGAAGAGATTTTTATTGGTGTTAGAAATAGAAAGATTTCACCACAAGTACTTCTCACTCCCAAATACTCCCTCCTTTCCTAAATATAAGATCACTTTAAGAAAGAGATTATGTTCTTAAATATAAGATCACTTTTTAATTTGACTCAAGTTTTCCCCAAATTACCCATATACTTCCTTCACCCAAAAAATAGTGGTTTGAAGGTGAGAGAATATTTTTTAAAATTTAGGTGATAGGTATTTTGGAAATTTGATCTACTTGAGTATACCAAACGAGTCCTTCAACTTTGTTAATTTATTTGGCTTTTAAAATTTATAGCCAACACTCCAAAATATATTAAATTACTCCTTATTCCCGATCCAAAGGGTCTGCTTTGTCATGGTTGTCTAAGACTTTGTTGTTTGTATTTCTTAAGAAGTCACGTCAGTCTTCTTTTGATGACTCTGTAACCTCACAGCTTCAGATAGTCAATAAAATTATTTAATGTAGCAATAGTAACTAATACATGTAAAGTAAGAAACAACTCATAGTAAGTAAAGTGAAATCTGTAATTTACAGAACAATATGCCAGAGATTGTGAGAATAAAAAATGATATTTGACCATATTTCCACCAATACATGTATCAAAATCATGACAAATGAAGTTGTGTAAATAGCAATCATTTCCAGATTGACAACAATTTTAAGACCAAATAATGTATTTACCAAACAGGATTTAGATATCATCACAGTTGTAACATTATATTTTTCAAGTATCTCACAAGGAAATTCCCAAGTATAAACAAAAAGAGATTTGAAGATAATTTTAACATATAATAATTTAAAACTGTCCTCAAGATAAAGAATTATTATTGCTCCATCAGTTATGTCTGTAGCTCCTCTTACTTCTTAAAGGTGGAGGGGAAGCATGGTCCCAAATTGTTGTCGTGCCAGGAAAATTTAAAACTAAAGAGCATTCAGAAACATTTCGACTATAAACTTTAAAGCCAAAAGATATGTTCAAACTTCTGTGTTTCTTTAGACATTCCCAATGGTAACTTTCATCTACTTATAAATGTCATTATTGGTTTTAGGGCATTGAATTTCATCTACTTAATTTAGTACATGTAACATTAATTGTCCTTTTAAAACTTTAGCGATCTTATTCTCCTTTAGCATATTTTCGGAGGATTTTATTTGTATTTTCCTTTAAATTTATTACAAATAAACGCGTGTTAAAACGGTGCGTTCAGGGAACCTCAATTAGAACTGTGTACTCTTCTTCCCTTTCGCAAAAATCGCAGTCAAGCAGAGTTGAAGAAGCTAGGAGCTGTAAGAAACAAAATATATCTGTTGCTTTCTTCTATGAATTTTTTTTCTTAAAAAAATACTTATGAATTCGGTTTTTAGTTACTTTGATTTGGGAGTTGAGTTATGTTATTCACTGAAATTTTAGGTTTTGAGTGATTTTCAGAAACAGAAGAATGCTTCCACAGAGGCTGAAGAAGACAATGACTGATAATCCAAAGAAGTTGGCTAACTTGATTGACCTTGTCAATCTTACTTCCACTGTTAGAGACTTTGTGGGTCAATCTCAAACTTCTCGTTTAGGCTGTTTTATGAGGGTTTGGTCTTACATCAAAACCAATAATCTCCAGGTCACATTTTCTTCTTTTACATTTGATGAATAGATAGGAGTACTATAGTCTTACTATTTGTTCTTTGGAGAATTGAATATTTTATATTGTAGTAAGAAAGTTGAAATTTTGAATGCTGAAGAGATGAGAGAAAATTTGATTGAGTCGGTTGATATTGAGGTTGATTTTAGAGGACCAAAATATGTTCTATGGTAATTACTTAAGTTGAGAACAATTATGTCGTATGATTCATGTAGCCGACCTCGCATAGTGGGATAAGACTTTGTTGTTGTTGTTGGTAATTGCTCAAGCTGCAGATTCTTCCACTGTTATTGATTACAAAATGATTAAAAAGTTTTTCTTTCAATAATAAGTGTGTGGTGTTAGATTGAAGCTTGGATTTTATGAAAAACACCCTGTTTTTGCTTTTAAAAGTTGAATCAAATTTGATATTGCACTTCTTCGTGTTGAAAATGACAGACAACAAATAAGAGGTGGGAGCAAGAAATATTAACAGATTGGAGTGACATTCTCCTAATGTTTGTTACTATTAAAATATTCAAGAACTGGAACACATGTTACTGATTCGATAGATTGATAGATATTGTCATGTTGATGATCATCTGTGTCACTTTCATTTCTATGACTGATATAGAAATGTTGATGAAAGATCACTCAAAATTTAGATTACTTCTGACACATTTAAATACACATGTCCAATGTTTTCCAACTTACTGGCCTTGAGTTTTTGTAAGCTATTGATGTAAAATGAGTATCATAGAATGTTGTACAGGTTGAGGTATAAGCCATCTGTTTGCTATATTTAACTTTTTTTCGTAATATCTGTCTTTAGAAGAGATGACTAAATCATAAGCTGTTGTTACTTCAATTTTTGTAGGATGCAAACAATAAGAATGTGGTGAACTGTGATGCAAAGTTGAAAAGTATTCTGTCCGGGAGATCTCAGGTCGAGTTAGCAGAACTTCCTGAACTAATCAAGCTGCATTTTCCTAAGGCACCCAAGTAAATGTATGACATCAATCACATCGCCTGTCAATTTTGAAAGCAACCTCTTGCACAAAGATGAGAATCCAAATGTGATCTTAATTTTTCAGAACATGATGAAGCATATGTTTCAGTCTAACATATATGTTGACAATTTCTTATCACCAGAATACTTCTAAGAGCTAAATGGATTGTAGAGTCGAAAGGAAATGATAACAAGGACGGAATGAATATTTCATATCTCATTTTTTTGTGTATTAGAAATCATTATTATTTCACTCAGACATACCAGACGGCCAATGTGGTTTTGTCCCTTTATCAATTTTACGGTGAGGAATTGTGTGTTGAGAGTTTAGTTCTGTGTTTAGAAATGACAGAGTTTTGTGGTTTCTGCTACGATCTGATAAGTGATAAGCATTCATTCTGGCAAATGACAGTATTATTTTGGTAGAAAAGACACTTATAGTTATTGATACAATTCAATGCAATGAGTTACATTTTCACGGACATTTTATAAACTTAGGCATATGGTTACTCTAATGAAGTTTAAAAAATTACACTCAAATACAATAAGTACTCATTTTTGACATATACTAATACAACAAATAATATGAACAAATAAACAATAGCCAATAATTCAGTAATTATTGAAACTGAAGTAGATAATTACTGAATAAATGGTTGGCAATAATGGCATTAGTCTTGTGGGTGGGATGGAAGGCATCCCAAAATACATATTTATTAGCATCTGAACATGTAAATGGATTAAACTTATCACACATGAAACTCATCTCAAACAACCCCGTCCCACAACATGCTTTTGCCACGTCTTCAAACCCTGCATTATTAATACCGAAAACAATTTCATACGCCAAAATAAAAATTGACCGTACCTACTATACGGATAAATCATAATATTTCAGCTAAAAAAGTATATCAGAAAATTCTTTTAATAGTTTCTTTAGGTTTGAGCTTGTATGTCCATACCTACTGTTATGGATAGTTTGATTTATCGGCAACCAGATGAATCTAAGACTAAGAGCATTTGTATCAAAAGCATAAACGTTCCATGTCAGTTAGTTTCTGGCCATGCAAATCTAAGCTGCATAATTCATAGGCTCATACTACAGAATTCATGTATTTTAATAAAAGTTCCATAGTCTAGCTTTGACTAAATATCAATATCATCAATGTTTTGATATTAAATAAATTTTAAAATATAAAACAAGTTAAACTACTCCCTCTGATCCTAAATATAGGACCTAATTGACTTTTTTGAAAAATCCTAAAAAAAGGCAAAATAAGTTAATTATAAATTGATTTACCTAATTTTTTCTCATACACTAGTTTATTTTACCTATAAGCTAATGGATAATCTAAAAAGATATCAAATATGTCATGATTTAATAACCTATTTTGCAACCTTAATCTCTCCAAAAAAATGTCAATTAGGTCTTATATTTAGGACCAGAGGTAGTATTTACAAATCATAGATAACAAAGCTCATTTCTCAAATCCTACTTAGTGCACATAATCTCCTTTAGAAGAACTCACTACTTCACCTTAATCTATTGGCAGTTAACTAAAGCACTTATCAATCCAATTGGTCAAGAAAAAAATTTCACATGAGCAGAAGAAGTCAAAAATTGATACTGAAATCTCTTTTAGTAACAGTATGCACTTAGCATTAAGTGAATAACTAAAGATAACACTGAATTTAAACATCAAAAGCATTTTCAATCATTATTAAATAATTATAAGCTTGCTTACCAAAAGAAGCAGGATTATGAATGATATCCCAGAGGATATCATAAGGATTTGAAAACACAAGCTGAATCCCAAGGAGCTTCTGGTTCATCTGCAACACCAAATCTTGTAACTTGAGATTGAAATCTAAGGCCACATGATTGTATTCCTTCACACATTCATTCCCAAACATGAAATTTTTTGTTCTCTCAAGAGGCAAACACCCCATTGGAGGAAGCCCAGCAATGGATATCTTCCTTGCTCCTGCTTCATAAAGTTCTTCTATGAAATACTCTGCAATCCCCACAAGCAACTTCTGGTATTCTTCAATGGAGTATTGCGATGACCTCTTTGGAATTGAATAGTAATTCTCTAGAAAATCATTGGTTCCTACACTGATTAAGTATAGTGATTCTCTTATAACCTCTTTTGCTTTCTCTTCTCCAAGATGGTCCTTCAGCTCCTTCTGAAATCCCTTGTAGTATTCTAGTTCCTTCCATAGAGGTATCACTGACTGAGAATAAAAAATTCAAATTACTTTTTTATCTCCCTTATATGTTACACAAAATAGAAAATTGAATTTTTTTTAAGGAACAATTGGATTGAGTCTCAAGCAATAGAATTGATATTAGAGAAGTCTCAACTTGTTAACTTTGACTTTTCCACTAGGACCTCAATATGACTCTCCTTTCTTTTAATGAAAAAAAAAACAGTCAATTAAATATTTTTCTCATGTGTGCATATGAATATGTTTAGGGTGCAAAATTATGTTGAATATATCTCGTTACATTTGGGACTGTTATCTGGAAAGAGATCTCATCACATCAAATTTGAATTCTCTCTCTCTAAATTATAAATTATTACTCCCTCATATCTTTATTATGGGAACTAAGTAACTATATGAATTAAGAAAATTATTTGTTTTACGTAAACAAATAATGACTGTTAAATTTCATAAAATATTCTCTTTAATTATCAAATGACTGTTAAACTTCATTTGATTAAAACAAACCCGCTAAATAAGAATAATGGGAAGATAAAACGGATTAAAATTTTATATATAGGAGGAAACTAAACCCTCTTACTAAGTCAGATAAATTTTTGGATTTGATAAAAATCAAGAATTGCACTTTATCTTATACTATTATACATTGATATTAATAAATGACATTCACATTTGGACTTATCAGTTAAAAAAATAGCCACTATCATTTGCAGTTTTAAGAAAAATAAATATTAATGATACTTACAAGGACATCAGAAGTAGCATTATCAAAGCCAGTTCCAGCAGAAGCAAAGCAAACGCCTGTAACAAAATCTGAGACATTATATTTTGGATCAAAATAAGCTGGAATTACATCCTTTATTCCAAATGCCTCTGCTATGAAGTCCGGCGGAAGACGGCCGTTGCTGAATCTCCCGGTCGGTTCGCCGCCGTAGAAATCCCGACCATATGGTTTGAAGTTGCTCTTCAACATTGTTGATAGGTAATTGTTGTTCCCTGAATCCACTGATGAATCTCCAAACACTATAATTGCCGGAACCTTCAAAGACGTGACAGTGGACACAACAATTCCTAGTATAACATGAGCTATGATGAAGCTATTAATGACTAATTTGTAAATGTAAGCCATTGACTACCTCTTCGATAGTCTTTGAATATATATGTTCTAGTCTTTTGATCAATTGGATTTGCTTCAATATATTGGTTACAAAAGTTGTGTATAAGTCTCATTCACGCAAGTTCATGGAATTATGTTAAATCAGGGTCGGCCATAAATAATGCCATCTTATGGGATTAAAGTTTGAAACGTTTCACATACGTACACATTTGCCATATATTATCTCAAATGTTACTGCCCATGGTTCTAACCGGACTGCCCAACACACGATGTCTAAATTCGAACGCTATTCAAGTATTCATTGTGCTAATCAAGAGATGTGTAATATATTTCATCTATATCTTATTTTTTTTTACAAAATTTCATCTATATCTAATGTACACGTTTGATTTATTTTTAGCTGTCTAATCAACAACGGAACATTTCAATTATATTTCCTTTTTTTTATCTAGGTTATATTGATCATCATTAAAAGTTTGACTTAAATGACATCAACCCTACTCCCTCCTAGAGGTGTTTTTGGGATTAATTCTCAAGTTAGCAATGTGTGAGTCCCACCTAGAGGTGCTTAGGTGTATTATGGGGTGTGTGAGTAGTCCCACTTATGGGGAGGGTTAAAATAGGGGTAAAATTTTAAATACGGTATTCATCATTGATGTATGTTGTTTAATTTAGTCAAAGTTAAATCAAATATGCCTCTCCACTACATTTTTAAAGATAGGAATTTTTTTGACCGAAAGATATAGGAAATTCAGGTTATAAAAAGAAAAGTAAGAAAACAATGTGCAATGGATAGAGATAGAGCCAAATAAAAAAGGGTTCATAACTAAAAAAGTGGCGATGCGGCAAAACTGGCCAAATAGTTCACAAAAGGCACGAGAAAGTGGACATTACATGTTGTATACCGGTCACAAATAAAATATGATTCGTCTGTTGGTTTAGCTTGTTATACTTCAATCATCTTTTATTAATTAAACTACTTCTAGTTACATTTTTTAACTTTTTCAAAAAAATATTTTTATCGTGCTTTTTAAGACACCTAACTTAACACAAATTACAAAACTATTTTCTTGCCGAAACAAAAAATTGTTATAACACAAATCGTCTGTTACATTCTAAAAATAAATTAACAAAATTTTTAAAATGAGGCCCAATGAAATTATCTACAACATAAAAAAATTGAGCATATTGTAATGATCATTCCAAGACTGTGGTCAAATTATGCACAATTCTCGGGTGAGGTTTAGTGTGTGTATGATTTAGCTTATTTCTCCAAGAAGTAGGAGGTAGACTTGATCAAAAGGGTAGGAGGTGGATATGTGAAATGATATTATTTTTTTTGTAATTTGCTAAGATTATTTGATTTATCATTTCAAAAAAAAAAGATTGTTTGATTTAAAAAATACTAATTAGTGCATTACTTTTCATCTATTTGTCTGATATGCCTAAAAATAACAGATGCCAAAATTCAGTAAAAACAAATCATATTTCAACACCAATACTACCTTTATGTCCATCACTTCAAAAACATCCAAATACAACTATCCAACCACACCCCAGTTTGTATTCTCATGCAAACACAGAAGGCAAAAACAACAACAAAATCCCTACTTTTGAGACTCATAGCTATGCTTAACAATGGTAGAAGTAATTGAAATTTTAAAAGGGGATGACATTATTGAAATTGACAGTAAAATCCCCAATAAAAGGGCTCCATTGTAAATCCATTTTTCATACCTCTTATACAAGCATGTGTACTGTTAAGAATAAAACAACATAAAATTTTTCTATCCCCAAAGTTCCATGTAAAGAGATGCATGTAAAAAATTAAAGGCCAAAGTCCCATGTAAAGAGATGCATGTAAAAAATTTAAGGAAAACGTCAATAATGAATTTTTTACATCTAATACAACATCACCTCTGTGACAATGAAACAATAACAAAGAAAGGATTATATGGTCATTTATGAACATTCATAAATTAAACATCTTGAAATCAACATCTAGAAAATTACTTAATTAAATGTAAATCCTGTTAATGTTCACCAACAATTTTAGATGCAGAGTAATTGCTGTACATGCAATGCAATTAAAATAAATCAGTCACATATCTTGTGTATCTTCAAAGGAGTTTGAACAACTATAACTCACAACACATAACCACATGCAAGATGTAACCGTGTTTGAGAATAGAAGGATTGAGAGAATAATATATGAAACATAAACCCAAAAGAGGAAATAAACCAAAGCTGATTACTTCCTTAAAGTGATCTCTGCTTAAGTCATAGAAGAAGTCCTTGTCTGTCCAATGTTAACCAAACGTTACAAGAAGACCAATAATCACAACCATCTGATTATAAAAAATTAGAAGAATAAATTTATAGAAGCAGGTGTGTTATAAAAATTTAAAAAGGAAAGCAAGAACTATTTTTTTGTTGCCCAATGTCCCATCCGAAGAGATAAATATAAAAAATCAAAGAAAACTGTCATTTAGCAGTTTGGAGATTGCGGAGAGCAGTGGTTGGAGGATGGCGATTTCTTAGGGCCGTCGGAGGCCTGAGAGAATACCCCTGCCATTCGTTTTGGCCATGGCTTTGTGTGAGGAGAGGATGAATTGGCTTTGGGAATTTGTAAATGCTCGTCGTCTTCGTCTTCTCCGCCTCCTCCCTCACTGCTTTGATCTTCCATATACTGCTTCCGTTTCAACTTCTGGGGTTTCCCTTTTTACTGTTCTCTTACAAATACACAAAAGCAAAACCCTTTTTAACAAAAAAAAGGATTAACAATAACAACCCTTTTACTTAATATTGCAGAAGAAGGTGAAAGTAAGGGACAAAACTGAGAGGATGAAGGGATGCTAAAAATCAAGTTTTGAACATGTATAAATCATAATCTTCAAAATCCCTCCCTAAAGAATAGAATATTGGGGATGAAAAGAAAACGTACCAGTGATTACTTGTAGATAATTTTCTGGGTGGGGCTGATCTCTCTGCATCCATCTTACCAGTTACCAGTTACCACCACCATAAAAAACTGAAATGATATTATTTTTTTTGTAATTTGCTAAGATTATTTGATTTATCATTTCAAAAAAAAAAGATTGTTTGATTTAAAAAATACTAATTAGTGCATTACTTTTCATCTATTTGTCTGATATGCCTAAAAATAACAGATGCCAAAATTCAGTAAAAACAAATCATATTTCAACACCAATACTACCTTTATGTCCATCACTTCAAAAACATCCAAATACAACTATCCAACCACACCCCAGTTTGTATTCTCATGCAAACACAGAAGGCAAAAACAACAACAAAATCCCTACTTTTGAGACTCATAGCTATGCTTAACAATGGTAGAAGTAATTGAAATTTTAAAAGGGGATGAATGTGTGTGTGTGTAGATGTGTTAGTATTTAGATGAAATTATTGATGCATGTTATGGTGTACAAATTAAACTACAAGGACTAAAACCTTCACTTTTAAACTCTAGGGACTAAAACCCAAATCACATTAAACTATAGGGACCAAAAGTTGGTTTAACCCTTAAATGTTATCTCTTTGTAGTTCTTTTTTTTTTCAAGTCTGCATAGTCTTTTTCCATGGGGGTGGTCTCATTCTGTAATTCATGCCCAAAAGTAAACCATTTCTAGCACTAAATGTCATTATTGGTGTTAGGGCATTGAATTTCGAAATTATTTTAGCATGGTGAACCAAGTGCAACTTTTTCTATGATTATCATAATGTATGCGTATGTTTTCATATTGTCAATGAAGAGATTTTTAAAGATAAAAAGATGAAGAGATTTTTATTGGTGTTAGAAATAGAAAGATTTCACCACAAGTACTTCTCACTCCCAAATACTCCCTCCTTTCCTAAATATAAGATCACTTTAAGAAAGAGATTATGTTCTTAAATATAAGATCACTTTTTAATTTGACTCAAGTTTTCCCCAAATTACCCATATACTTCCTTCACCCAAAAAATAGTGGTTTGAAGGTGAGAGAATATTTTTTAAAATTTAGGTGATAGGTATTTTGGAAATTTGATCTAATCCTAACTCATTGTTCATTTTGACAATGCATTACTTTTCATCTATTTGTCTGATATGCCTAAAAATAACAGATGCCAAAATTCAGTAAAAACAAATCATATTTCAACACCAATACTACCTTTATGTCCATCACTTCAAAAACATCCAAATACAACTATCCAACCACACCCCAGTTTGTATTCTCATGCAAACACAGAAGGCAAAAACAACAACAAAATCCCTACTTTTGAGACTCATAGCTATGCTTAACAATGGTAGAAGTAATTGAAATTTTAAAAGGGGATGAATGTGTGTGTGTGTAGATGTGTTAGTATTTAGATGAAATTATTGATGCATGTTATGGTGTACAGATTAAACTACAAGGACTAAAACCTTCACTTTTAAACTCTAGGGACTAAAACCCAAATCACATTAAACTATAGGGACCAAAAGTTGGTTTAACCCTTAAATGTTATCTCTTTGTAGTTCTTTTTTTTTCAAGTCTGCATAGTCTTTTTCCATGGGGGTGGTCTCATTCTGTAATTCATGCCCAAAAGTAAACCATTTCTAGCACTAAATGTCATTATTGGTGTTAGGGCATTGAATTTCGAAATTATTTTAGCATGGTGAACCAAGTGCAACTTTTTCTATGATTATCATAATGTATGCGTATGTTTTCATATTGTCAATGAAGAGATTTTTAAAGATAAAAAGATGAAGAGATTTTTATTGGTGTTAGAAATAGAAAGATTTCACCACAAGTACTTCTCACTCCCAAATACTCCCTCCTTTCCTAAATATAAGATCACTTTAAGAAAGAGATTATGTTCTTAAATATAAGATCACTTTTTAAATTGACTCAAGTTTTCCCCAAATTACCCATATACTTCCTTCACCCAAAAAATAGTGGTTTGAAGGTGAGAGAATATTTTTTAAAATTTAGGTGATAGGTATTTTGGAAATTTGATCTAATCCTAACTCATTGTAATGTCTTCGTTAATCTCTCTAAATTCGCTAAAGTCATCTTATATTTAGGAACGGAGGGAGTATTAGCTATACAAACATAAATTGATATATTTTGGAGTGTTGGCTATAAATTTTAAAAGCCAAATAAATTAACAAAGTTTAAGGACTCGTTTGGTATACTCAAATTAGTTTTTTTTTTATCAGAATACTCGAATTAGTTTTGATGAAAATGAAAATGGAAATAAATATAGAGATGGATATCATACGGGTATGGAGATTGATATGGAATTTGAAAGTATATTTAGTATGACATGGAATAGGACGTATTTTCTAACACAAAAATACTAACATACTATAGAATTGGAGAATTTGATGGAATGCTTACTCATTTACAATTGATCTTATAAAGGATGCATATACACATAAACACTTCCCAATATTGAAGGAGGAAGTTTCGGGCATAGGACATTAGAGAGAGAAAAAAAGAAAATATGATAATAAATGTACGCAAGCATATTTATTTCCTAATATATTTACAATATACTCCCTCCAGTCCTAAATATATGGTCTTGGACATTATTTTCTGTACAATATAAATGTACGCAAGCATATTTACAATATATTTACAACAATCAATATATCTTATTTATTTCCTAACATATTTATAGTACAGAACCCGCGCTATGCGCGGGATAAATGGATTTCATATATGAATAATAAGATATGACCTCTATGATTGACAATTATTGTACAATCAATAAATAAGTTTAATACAAAATTTACAAATTAACAAATAATTTTTTCGTACACTACATTAAAAGTTTTGTTTGTTGTTTTTCCATTATTCTGCCAAGTCAGCCGCAAAAGATCCCTACAATGTGAATGTGAGGTCAAGACATTGTCATATGTGAACAAAAAAGCATGAACAAACTGGGATTTGTTTCATGTTTCAAATATCAATTGAGAAATATAAATTATGGATTAGTGACTTACTCATCGTCTAGAGAAATTTCATTGTGTTGTTTTCCCCCTTTGACTATGCATTGTTTAATATCACCAAATACTTATAACTTCCGAATAACATCTACATAAAAAATTGTTTAGTAATGTGAATAAGTTGAGGCTATTTGTTTTAGTTTGTTATGTTGTTTTTGTTTTTATTTTGGGGGCTGACATACCCTTTTTGATAGGTGAATATGAAGTAAGTTTAATAAACATTTGTAATGGGGAAATATTAAGAGCCAAAATTTTATGATATAATATCAGAAAATTATTGGTCATTCATTCATTCCCTATCATAATGTTCTTGCAATCTTCACAAAAATTAATATCACAGTTGCATGGTAATAGATACAAACATACAAATGAAGAGAAAGTGAAATAAAAAGATTTATAAATAAATTCCATTCCACGATAATACCAAACAAATGTACTTATATATGGAAAAATATCAATTGCACAATTGTTCTTTTGAGTTTAGATTAGATTAGTCAAGTCTGCCTCAACTAATCACAACGAATTTAAAATGCAACCTAAGGATTGATGGACTTCGTTCCCAAGTCCAAAACATGTTTGATTTATTTGTCTCTTTGCCCATTAAAGCATATGCTATGTTCTGATTCTTCACATTCATTATCCAGTTATGTATTATATTAATTGATTATTTAACTTTTATCAACTTGATTCATGTGTTTTCTTTACATGATTGATTAATTTAATATTTTATTCACATGTCACTTGACAATAAATACTTGATAAACATTCTAATGTTTTGTAATACTTAGACAAAACTTAGAACTGAGAAATACTTGTAGTGAAATCTTTCTCTAACACTAAAGTAAAGATATCTTCATAGACGACATGAAAACATATATATGTACATCCTGATAATCAGAGAGAGAAAGTTGCATTTTGGATACATTGCTAAAATAATTTGAAACCCAAAATTCAGTAACAATGTTTAGTACTTTAGTGTTTTACTTTTTGGGTATACGTTAGAGGATGAGACCACGCCCAATCATACCCACCAGACTTTCTTTTTTGATTGGATTCACAAGGACCTAAATCCAGTGAACAATGACCAAATATAGAGGTCAGATGTATGATTCTCTTTTTTTTAAGCTATGGATCAATATGAACCAAATAATCTTCCAAAATTTTGAGCAAACACCAGAAGCAATATCTCATTCAAGTAAATGTAATTACTGATCATAGACATATAGCTGGAGAAGTGATTCATATATTTTATTCAATTACAAAGTTGTAGATGCTAGAAGCACATCTGTCCTAATTTGTGAAATATTTATATACTTCCTTTACATGGTAAAAGACTATACAGCGAAGTGTAACAAAAGAAAGACTATAAAGAGACTGCATGTAATGAATAAGACTGAGGGAAGTTAATGTGATGGTGCAGTTGCATGAACCTGCCTTCCCTTGAAAGCTGGCCATCTCCCTGAAGTTCTTTATGAACAAATGATTTAATAGGGTCTCTTACCTGTCCAGACTAATGAACAAATGATTTAATAGGGTCTCTTAAATGTAAGGATTAAACTCAACTATAGTTTAGAACTGAAAACAATAGTTTAGAAATACTGCATGTTGATAAAGATAACAATATTACAATAAAAAAGAAGCATTACAATAAAAAAGAAGCATTAAGCAAATGTTACAACTCTGATAAAAGAAGGAGTACCAAGTGATAATCTAGTTCAAATTAACTTATAATCATAATTTACAGTTCCTTAGGAGCAAAGAGTAAGCACATATTTTAAGGATTAACTAATGAACAGAAGAAACAATGAAATTTCAGCGTCATGAAAGAAAGCATAAAACTATTTTCTGGACCCATCATAGAAACTACAACATATGAAAGTACAAATTCACCCAATTTCACCTCCTTCATAAAATGTTCAACTGCAGCAACATTGAATGTGCCATCTCTAACAATTACCTGAGTTGAACAACAATCCTCATTTGCATATGAAAAACCAGATATTTAGCATGAATAAATTGACAGGAAAAGTACAAAAACAAAAGAGATAATGTAGCTATATCACAATGAAACAATACAAACTACTAAAAACACAAGAAGTTAACACTTCAAAATCTGTTAAGAAGTGACAAAATCACTGCCCTTTACAAAGGATGAAGACTTTTTTCATAACTTGTATGTTAACTCCTAAATCCTAAAGCCATATCACTCCATTCTTCAATCACAATAAATAACCAATTCCTCAAATTTTGGTCACTCCAGCGTTTGTCTCCAGAACCTTCAATGTAATTAACATCAATAATCTTTGGAATAAAGCTTTCTCTTTCCATTGGCCTGAAGACATGTCATACTTATTAACAGAAGAGAATGAAAATACTGGAATGACAATCCACATGGCTTATTACTCATATAAGACTGGAATCATATCTCAATGATCCACTTCTGAGTTCATTTTGATTTGGTCTTTCAAAACGAAAAGAAATTGGAGGAGCCATAGACGCAGAAAAATGTGAATTTTGCATTTCCTTATAAAGCTTACAAGAAGAAATATGTCTTTCAAGCTGCTGAATTTGGTTATTTAAATGTGACCTGGCAACATAGACCTGTCTCTTAAGTTGACACAATTAAGCACCTGAAGCTTTAATTTATTCTGTTCAATATCAGTATACAGTTTAAGGTGCATGCTGCAGCCTTTCAAAAATATACATTTATATTAGAGTATAGGTAGTCATTAGGATCTTTAAAGCATGTAAACAATCCAAGCCATAACAAATCAGTAAAACAAAAACTATTACAAAATCATATCATAGTCATAATTATATAGTTAATGTATACCCCAAAAATCAGTACAAAACAGAACATGTGGCTGATGTGTAATAATATCAAATGTTAAAGACATACCCTAATAAGATGAAGAGTATAACTGCTGCAATATCCAAATCATTGTGATGGTTGGTAGAATAAATACAAGAACAAAGAGAAATAAAGGGGAAAACTAAGAAGAAAAAGGATTATAATACATTTTCAGAATATAATAAATTATTTTATGGAGAGATCAAGAAATGAAGTCAATAGAAAGGCTGGTGGTTAGCAAGTACTCTGGAAAAATGTGTAACACAAGATCACCCACAAGGCTTAGCGTATATAGGATTCAAACATACATATAGGATTCAATCAATTGTAATATAACCATTCATTGGCAAATAATAACAAACTATAATTACAAATATTAACTTTGTAATTGTTCACCGAACAATGTTGTCCTTTCTTTGCGTCATAAAAATGATGCAGTGATTTGTTAAAAATCTTGTGAGCACGTTTGAAGTAGAAGCAATGCTCTTTGAAAAAAACACAATAACAACAAACTTGACCTTATCAAAACCCAAAGCTTACCATTTAAAACTTCAAAACTCCACTTGCTATTATCTACTTCTCCTCCAACGTTCTAACATTACTCACTTGAAAAGTAAAAAACAGACTCAAGGGTTTAAACAAAAAATGTGCAGCAAACCCATAATGAGAACAGAATAATTGTCAATCCTATTTAAAATACATCAAATTCAAAACCTTAAATCAGATGAACAACCCCATTTACTCTTTTCAAAGAAACATCAAAACTAAGGATGCAAATGCAAACAATCGGGTTACAAATACTAAAAATTCAAACCCTTTTTAACAAAACAGGTTAACAGTAACAGCCCCTTTCACTCTCCCACACAAATTGTGATCCATATTCATATAATCTTAATATTGCAGAAGTAGATGAAAGAAATGGTAAAAAGAAAAATAGGGAAGAAGGGAGCCAAAATGCCCAAAAAGCAAGTGCTGAACATGTGTAGCATTTGTTCTTCTAAATCCCTAAACAAAAATATAAACTTTGATTGATTGGAGTAGAAAAGTAAACGTACCAAGGTTGTCAGGCAGAAATCTTTTGTCAACTGCATGAGGGAGCCTACTTCTCCTGCCTCATCGGAGTTCCCTGGGAATCCAACCCCAACATGTGACTGATTTCAAATAGTCATCAATCCTGAATGATACCCAATAAAAAAGACAAAAAGATTCAAACTTGACCATAAAAATGATAAAAAAACAAATACCCAGAAAAGGGGTGGTGATAAGAACGAAGTAGAGAGCAAATCAAACGTACAATCTTAGCGCAGACAACAACAGAGGCGAAAATAATTGTAGAGAGCAATTGTATAGCAATCAATCTAACAGGTCCCGCGCTATGCGCAGGGAAAATAATTTTTCAATTATCAATTTATGTTTGTATAGCTAATACTCCCTCCGTTCCTAAATATAAGATGACTTTAGCGAATTTAGAGAGATTAACGAAGACATTACAATGAGTTAGGATTAGATCAAATTTCCAAAATACCTATCACCTAAATTTTAAAAAATATTCTCTCACCTTCAAACCACTATTTTTTGGGTGAAGGAAGTATATGGGTAATTTGGGGAAAACTTGAGTCAAATTAAAAAGTGATCTTATATTTAAGAACATAATCTCTTTCTTAAAGTGATCTTATATTTAGGAAAGGAGGGAGTATTTGGGAGTGAGAAGTACTTGTGGTGAAATCTTTCTATTTCTAACACCAATAAAAATCTCTTCATCTTTTTATCTTTAAAAATCTCTTCATTGACAATATGAAAACATACGCATACATTATGATAATCATAGAAAAAGTTGCACTTGGTTCACCATGCTAAAATAATTTCGAAATTCAATGCCCTAACACCAATAATGACATTTAGTGCTAGAAATGGTTTACTTTTGGGCATGAATTACAGAATGAGACCACCCCCATGGAAAAAGACTATGCAGACTTGAAAAAAAAAAGAACTACAAAGAGATAACATTTAAGGGTTAAACCAACTTTTGGTCCCTATAGTTTAATGTGATTTGGGTTTTAGTCCCTAGAGTTTAAAAGTGAAGGTTTTAGTCCTTGTAGTTTAATCTGTACACCATAACATGCATCAATAATTTCATCTAAATACTAACACATCTACACACACACACATTCAACATTAGATGTTATCTTCCACACACACACACATCAATATTTAGGTTTTGGATTGCGTATAATCATTAAGAACAGAAGGAACAAAAATCTGAATTGAAAATGCAGTTATCATATCTGAACTGAGACCATCTGTAAAAAGCCTAAAACAACCCAAAATAATCTTCTGTTACATGCACCACTGTTTGGGATAATATTTCTTCACACTAAAAATATTCTACCAATCTCTCAATCTTCAAGCAAATAAACAACCCAAAATATAATTCTCTGGACTAAATCAAAACCTTATCACAATTGATAAGGTTTAACATTCAAGGATACATTTTCCCTTTTCTTCTGATGCTGATAAATGTGAGGCTAAGGCCTACCAAAATCCAGAGAAAAAGTAAAAGCTATAGCTCTACTCAAAGCTCAGGGTGACCACAAAGGGTTGACACTGGATCATGCAAGGAATCCAGGTAGATATTGCATTCATAGTCACAAGTAGCATTCCTATCACAATATGCAATGGCTCCACTTTCCCAAACAACACTTATCTCCAGATGGAGCATCAGATTGTTCTGCAGAATCCTCATAGTGCAAATCTAAGGCCATTAGCAGAATCTGAGATGCATGAACATTCAATTAAATGTGAAAATCGTGATTTAATATACGAATTTCAGATAGCAAAGATCTCAACAAACAAAGGAAAATGTTAGATAAATCATTAGTGGTCCCTAAAAAAGTTTCTGATTGAGACCATGGAACAACTATAATTAACCAAGCTTTGATGAAAAAAATTTCTATAAACCCTCCTTAAGAGCTCAAATTAACAATGAGACATTCATATAGCATAGCCATTTCTATAAAGAGACTAAATGTAATGAATAAGACTGAGTGAATTTAATGTGATGGTGCAGTTGCAAGAACATTTCTTCCCTTGAAAGCATTGATATCCCTGATTTTAGTTCTGAACAAATGATTTGATTGTGTACATTTTACCTGTCTAGACCAAATGCAAGGCTTGAACTCAACTATAGTCTATACCTGAAAAGAATAGTTTAGATACAATGCATCTTGATAAAGAAAACAATTTTCCAATTAAAAAGAAGCATTGAGGAGATGGTAAAATTCTGATAAAAAAAAGGTGTTCAAAGTGATAATTCTAAATCAGATGTAAACTGGACTAAGTTGCTACTAATATGCTTCACTCAAATTCGACTTAATATTTATCTACCTAAGTCCCATAAAATGACAGCATTCCGCATGAATTGTAAAATCAAAGTAACTTATAATCATAATTTTTACAGGTCCTTATGAGCAAAGATTAAGCATAATAAGGATTAAACTAATGCACAGAAGAAGCAATGAAATTTCAGTGTCAAGAAAGAAAGCATATCACTACTTTGTGAACCCATTTTAGAAACTACAGCATATGAAAGTCTAAATTCACCCAATTTCACCTCCTTTGTAATATGTTCAAATCCAGTAACATTGAATGTGCCATCTCCATCAATTAGCATAGTTGAACAGCAACCCTCATTTGCATCAGTAAAACCTGATATTCAGCATAAATTGGCAGGAAAAATAAAAAACAAAAGAGTTAATGTAGCTATATAACTACAAACCCTACCCCAATAAATAATTCATTCTCAATTCCAATAACTTGGCTTCAGATTGTAAAAATTGTCCACACCAGCCCAAAACCCAAAAGCACAAAAAAGTGTTAAACTTTAAACTGAAAATGATGAAGCCAAAACAAAGCAATAGTTTTAAAGAACAACCCATAACATAACGCATTCAAGATTAAACGCCAGTTTCAGTTACACTAAACATTCATTCATAAACAATTTCAAATAATCATAATAAAAAACTAAAGAAAGTTGAAATAATTATGAGTGCATCAATCATCATAAAGAAGTTTTGTAGAAAGTGTAGGTACGTGCTTGAGAAATCAGGAATGGGATAGTGCAAATCGGTTAAATGGATTTAACCATTACTGAAATTTAAAAAAATAAAATTCATGTAGGTGGGATAAAAATTTAATCACACTAATTGGGAAATGGGAATACACTAACAGAAATTGGAAATTATAGTAAATCAATTTAAAAAATGAATAGAATAAGAAAATAATGCAGATGAGGAAAGAATATTACCATGGTCTAATTCTTCCCCTTTTGCAATCAGAGGAAAACTGAAGGATGCCTGAAAACGGACGACTGATTCATCAGAGGGAAAACTTTTCTTTCTTGATTGGCGACCCTTTTTGCTTGAGTTGTATTGAATCGGACATGATAATGATAATGGCTTCGATATTTAAGTTAGTTGTTGGTTTTTGATTTTAGAACGAAGGGCAGTTTAAAAAAGAAAAGAAGGAAGCACTGATGAGAAACAGATAAAAACCGCAAGAAAGAAAGTGGGGAGAGAATTGGACAGGTGGCAGGAAGTGGGATGGTCTCTTCAGTTTTTTTTTTGTCTCATCAGTTTTTTAAAAGAGAAAACAGGAGGTTAATTAGACAGGTGGCAGATACTCAGGGCAGAGAATTGGACAGGTGGCAAAGCAGGAGGCTAGCACACCACATGAACATTAATAATGAAATGCAAAATACATCACAGGATCGAAAGCTTCGATCAAGTTCCGGTTACACCGCAGGAAACACAATTGAAAACAAGATTAAACCAAGAGTAAGCAAGCCACATGCACAGAAACGAAATACGATAAACAAAGGCGCCATAAAAACAACAGTAGTCTGAAACATTTTAGTATTCCTCTCCCTCATCATCCTCGCCTTCAGCGGACTCAGCACCAACCTCCTCGTAATCCTTCTCAAGAGCAGCAAGATCTTCACGAGCTTCAGAAAATTCTCCCTCTTCCATTCCCTCACCAACATACCAGTGAACAAAGGCTCGCTTAGCGTACATAAGATCAAACTTGTGGTCAATGCGAGAGAACACCTCCGCAACACTGGTGGAGTTTGAAATCATACAAACAGCCCTCTGAACCTTAGCAAGGTCACCGCCAGGAACAACAGTTGGTGGTTGGTAGTTAATACCACACTTGAAACCAGTAGGACACCAGTCAACGAACTGAATGGTCCTCTTTGTCTTGATGGTGGCAACCGCAGCATTCACATCCTTGGGCACAACATCACCCCTATACATCAGACAACAAGCCATGTACTTTCCATGGCGAGGATCACATTTGGCCATCATAGATGAAGGCTCAAACGCGCTGTTGGTGATTTCAGCAACAGAGAGTTGCTCATGATAAGCTTTCTCAGCAGAGATGACTGGTGCATAAGAAGAAAGCATAAAGTGGATCCTTGGATAGGGAACCAAATTGGTCTGGAACTCAGTCACATCCACATTCAACGCACCATCAAACCTCAGAGAGGCAGTTAAGGATGAAATAACCTGAACAAACAACAAAAAGTAATTGTTTATAACTAATTCATATCCTGGGAAACACCAATGTAATGACATTTAAAATTAGATTCAGGTAAGTATACCTGAGACACCAGACGGTTGAGATTAGTGTAAGTGGGGCGTTCAATGTCAAGGGAGCGCCTGCAGATATCATAGATGGCCTCATTGTCCAAAAGAACAGCCACATCGGTGTGCTCCAAGAGGGAGTGGGTGGAGAGGACACTGTTGTAGGGCTCAACGACAGAGGTGGAGACCTGAGGTGATGGGTACACAGTGAACCCAAGCTTTGATTTCTTTCCATAATCAACAGAAAGCCTCTCCAAGAGAAGAGAACCAAGGCCAGAACCAGTGCCTCCTCCAACAGCATTGAAAACCAAGAACCCTTGCAGACCAGTGCAGTTGTCAGCAAGCTTCCTGATGCGATCCAAACACAGATCAACGATCTCTTTCCCAACTGCAATCATACAATTAATAAACACACAGAAACAATTTATGTCAATAATAAACATTAAATTAAATAAGTGTATAAATAAAGTTAGGGTACTTACTGGTGTAATGACCACGGGCAAAGTTGTTGGCAGCATCTTCTTTGCCACTGATCAACTGCTCAGGATGGAAGAGCTGGCGGTAAGTGCCAGTTCTGACCTCATCAATGACGGTAGGCTCAAGATCTACGAACACGGCACGTGGCACGTGCTTTCCAGCACCAGTCTCGCTGAAGAAGGTGTTGAAAGCATCGTCTCCACCGCCAACGGTCTTGTCGCTCGGCATTTGCCCATCAGGCTATGTAAAAAATTGCCGTCAGAATGAATTATTACAACGTCTAAAGAGAAACACATTGCGTAAACAGAATATAAACCATTAAAGAACAATTGCATCATGAAACGAACATAAGTAATAGATATCAAAGTGTGCGTGGTAATAATTCGTTTATACGAAGGGCAGATAAGAAAACGAAGTACATCTACGAATACAAACCAGGCATATTGTTCAAAAACTCTTAAGACTGTCAAAACATTAGATGAAGCCGTGCATTAGCCATAACGAAGGCGGTAAAACACGGATCTACGCAAGGAGTAGACGTTTTAGATCTGAAATTCTCAGATCTGAAGATGACTCAACGTTTCAAACAATTTCAGGTAAGAATCGTAAAATTTGTGAATTAAATTAAAAATAAATACATTGAAATGCAGATCCATAAAGCAAAGCGAACTTCCTTGTAACTAAACGTTTCAGGCAATTTCAGACAAGAATCGTAAAAATCGTGAATTAAATTAAATTAAAAATAAATTCAACAAAAAGCAGATCCAGAAAGGAAAGCGAACATCCTTGTAACTCAACGTTTCAAACAGTTTTAGACAAGAATCGTAAAAATCGTAAATTAAATTAAATTAAAAATAAATACGATGGAATGCAGATCCAGAAAGGAAAGCGAACATGCATGAAAATAAGACATAGATCTATTGATTTAAGAGCGTGGACGGTATTGAAAGAGAAGGTACTAACCCCAATGCCGTGTTCAAGGCAGTAAAGTTCCCAGCAGGCATTTCCGACTTGGATACCGGCCTGACCAATGTGGATTGAAATGCACTCTCTCATCTTCGTAGCGCAAAGGATTGAATTGAAGGAATGAAAATAAAAATGAAAGAGCGAGGAAGAGAGGAATTACAGAGAGAGAAATGAAGGCGTTTATCAAGACGCCTCTTTCTGAAACCTAATGAAAGAATGAATGTGAAGGTGACGAGCGGTTGTCTGGATGGTATTTATAGAGGAGCGTGAGGGAGAAATTTGAATTTCAAAAATTGGACGTTTCCATTTTCATTTTCGTTTTTTTATTAAAAAAAGAAAGAAAGAAGTGAGACTAATAGATGAGGAATTGTTTTTTACTCTATTTGACTGTTTGACCCGAAAGCGGTTTTCCCTGGTCATGCCCATCCGCGTTACAGACTTCGTTCGCCCAATAATCTGGCCATTTTATTTTATTTTATTTATTAGAGGTCATTTTATTTTATCAAAGAAATTTTTCGCCAACTTAGCAAAATTATGTTTTTTTTGTTCCAAAGCAAAATTATGTTTGTCCAACGAACATTTGGTAGGAGCTATTTATTACAGTCAGTCAGAAAAAAGGATTCTAATAATAATATTAATAAGTGTAGTAAAATTTTGTGACGGGTAAAAAATATTGTTTTCACTGAGAAATTATTGGGGTATAAAAATAAATAATCTTTTATGTTATATATGTTTTATGGCAAGAGTATGCTTTTGGTCCTTTAATGTTGGACAAATTCATGTTTTAATCCTTTAACTTTAAAATTTGTGTTTTTAGTCTTTTAACTTTGGATGAAGTCATATTTTAGTCCCTTAACTTTAAAAAGTGTGTTTTTAGTTCTTTAAAATTAGGCTATAGTATGTTTTTGGTCCATTAAATTTGCACAAACTCATGTTTTAGTGCCTTAACTTTGAAAATTGTGTTTTTACTAAATTAATGCTTATAAAACATTAGTTTTAAATTTATTTATTTTCTTATTTGTAACATTTTTTCGATTTTATGATAGTAAGTCAAATTTTAATGTTTCACTCTTAACATCTTCAATTTATACTATCAACACCTTTCAATAGAAAAGTTAATGGTGTTAATTTAAAAGAACTAAAAACACACTTTTCAAAGTTACAGGAATAAAACATGATTTTTTCCAAAGTTAAGAGACTGAAAACACATTTAAGCAAAAATTATAATAAAAATTTCACCTCCAACATGAAGGTAGGGAAAAAGTATATTAGCCCCTCGAAGAAAGTTAATTAGAAAAGATGATTTGACCAAAGGAAAAAGAACAAGAGAAGACAAGATTGGATTTGGTATTTAATTACCGACTGAAATTGGCGCTCATATATCACTCAATAGATAATTATTTTTAAAATATTAAGTTGCATTTTATTTTATTTTAAGTTATTATATGAATTGAAATTTTTAACCTGGAGATCCAATCTATTTAATCAGATTGTATTTTTTAAACCGATTTTTTAAACGATTTAATCTGGTATAGTTTTTTTATTTCATTCTATGCCAAAGTTTCATAGGAGTTCATTTTCAACTCGCAAGTTTCGAGAGTTCATTGTATATGGACAAGGCAAGTCACACAACTTAAGAAAAGCAAATAATTGAAATTTATGTCCTTGCAAAGCTAATTCCTCCATTCACGTTCTAAATGTCAAAATATGATGAAGAGTATAAAGTAAATGGAGGTGGCCGGTTAGGATTCAAAATATCATAACCTATCTTTACTATCTAAAGGGAGGGCATCTGCTAGCCCATTAGAGTGCCACCTGTCCAATTTCCTCTCTTATATTCCTACCACGTGTCCTTCCTTAATTTTCTGCCGGAGCCTTTTTTTTATTTAAAATAAAAGTTCCATTTTTAATCGTTCCTATCAGCATCACTCAAACAAAACTTCCCTTTATTACATCACACCTGTACAAATCTCTTCCATCATCTACTACACGTGTCTCTATCTCATAAACCTCCCCAACCCATTTAAAAAAAACTTCCCTTTCCTCCCCAAATCCTTTTTATAAAAAAAAAATCTTCTCTATTAAATTTTCAACCACTCTCTGAAAATACCTTCCTCAACATCTGCAAATTGACACCTGTATTGCTTCTCCTCATCAATTGCTTATAGCCTTACACGTGCATCATTCCTTTTTGCTACCAAACCCATTTAAAAAGAAAAACATTATATTTTTAACCACTCTCTCTCTCACTCAGAAACATAAATGCCTAAGCATCTGCACTATTGCCCAAATCAAAATAAAATACTTCCTTATTGCTTCACTCGCCAGATCTGTAAAAACTAAAAGCCACCTCCATGAATCTCCGGTCACCACTGCGTCTCACAAACATTCCCAATATATGTTGCTTATCTTGATCTCCATCTCAACAACATTCCACCATTTCCAGCCTCAAATTTTCCTCCAGCGCACTGCGTTTTTCTACCAACAAACCCAAATTCACTGCAACCACCAGCCAAGTATTGGAGTTCTTTTCAACGATTTGTGTGATGTTTGATGAATGTGCTTCATATCAGGTATTTTTGTTTTTAATTTTTTTTCTTTTGTCTGTTTTTAAAATTACAGGTTATTTTTCCTGTTTTTCATTTTATTTTATTATAAATTAAATTTTTACACGATCTATTTTTAATCAGTTTTTAATCGGATGTGTCAAATAACTGCTCTCCCACCACTATCCCACCACTACCCATCATGTATAGTAATTGATCCACTTTCTTTCGGTGCATTACTGCATCCAAAATGCACGTTTTTCATATATCATTAATCCTATATAAGTGTTCTTAGAAAAGTGTTCACAATATTCCTTACAAAAAATCTTGCACTGCAACATACTTCTCTCTTCAACCACTCTTTACTAAATGACTAACACATCTTTCGACGCCATTCGTGATGTTACTCCGGCCAAACTTCATTGGCGTATCCGAGTACGAATCATCCGCATGTGGCCTATTTCAAGTTTCTCTGGAAGTGTTCCAACTTCATATGAAATGATTATTAGAGATCAAGAGGTCTGTTTCATTATATTTTGTATTTCCAATTTACGTTAGTTTTAATATCTTCCTATTTACTAAATTTTTTCCTATTTCAGGGAGATAACATACATGCTTCAGTCAGGGCCTGCTTCTACAAGAAACACAGCCATTTTTTACGAGAAGGCAGGACCTGTGTCATATCAACTATTAATGTTGCTCCTAACACTGGATCTTACAGGACTACTACGCATGCTTATAGGGTTTCCTTTGTATATTCCACAACGGTTCGGCCATGCCATGACGATGGACATATCCATCGCTTTGGATTTGATTTCCGCTCTTTCACTGCCGTTCTATCTCCAAAATTTGATAATCGGTACCTATTGGGTCAGTATCACATGTTTTATAATATTAACTCATTGAATGAGATAATTTTTCCATATTATTATCAATAACATTGGTACATGTCACTTTTGTCAACAAGTGGCTTTTACTAACATCTGTTTCCTCTTCACGTGTCTGTTAAAATCACATTCAATGTGAAGCTATCTGTGAAATGATTTAAGATTTTGTCATTGATATATAATTCTTTACGTTAATCTGCCATGATATAAGTAAGATTGTTCATTTGCTTGCATTCTCTATATTTACCATTACAAATTTATACATGTATCCTCAAATTGTCTATTTACTTACATAACTAATTTTACAGATGTTATTGGGAAGTTAACGGCAATTGGGGAAATCGAACAATGTGATGTCAAAGGGGAACAACAACAACGCATTGAAATTTCGCTGTTGGATGAAGAGTATGTCATTGTGCCATGTTTTCATAAATATACATGCCAAAGTTTTTTTTATTTTTATTCATAATTGAGTTGCTTAATTATCCTTTTAATTTTCATTAGTAGTTGTTTTACTATGACTACATATACACATTTTTTTAATATTCCTACAAAATACTCTACTTATCTAAAATCTCATTCACTTTTTTTTGTCTAGATATGAACGCCTCGACTGCACTTTGTGGGGATCTTTTGCAACCGAGCTAGCAACTTTCAAATCTGAACATGAAAACAATCCTATAGTTGTTATAATTCAATCATGTAAAGTTAAAGAGTTTCAAGGTATGCACTATTTGACAATATCTTAAACTTCATATTCCTTCATTTAATATTATTGATTGACATCTTTTGTTTTTTACCTTGTAGGTAGAAAAAAAATATCCAACTCCATGTACTCATCACGCTTGCTTATCAATGAAGATTTACCTGAGGTTGACCAATTTCTCAACAAGTAAGATTTTTTTTATAATGTTTCAACAAATAATTTCTTCTATGAGTTCAATTCTCTATCAATCATATTTTATCCTTTACGATATAAATATATCTCGCATTCAAGCACATTTATAATAACATACTTTTTGAATATAACCTTTTAATTTATAATTTCAAATTCATATTCAATTGCCTCTCTTGACTGTGATAACTCATTACAAAATAAATTCACTGCTTACAACTTTCCTCGCAGAAAAAATCTAACAAACTGTACATAATCCTTATACTGGTGTGCAACAGATTACGTACTTTTGGTATTGATACTGACGCTGAAATTGAGCATATTGTACCACACTGTACCAGAGTTGTGGGTGATGAATTACTTGCTTTTAGGGATAGGCGACAAATTATTCATTTGCGTGAAGGATCCCCGGTATGTATATTCTGAATTTTCAAATTATCTACTGAACGCATACAAACACATCATTACAATTTCACTACATTTTGGTTTATTGTAGGAGGAAGAGGTAGGGTTGGTAGCAGATATTATTAATCTTCGTTTGGACCGAGGTTGGACTTACATGGCATGTAATAGGTGTGCCAAAAAAGTAATACCAGATGGGTCTGCTTACTTTTGTGAAAAATGTGAGGCGATTGTCAGAGCTGTTACACCTAGGTAAATGTGGCTTAAAATTAATAGTTTAGAGGAATATGCATATACACATCGTTTTATTTACATTGCTATTTACAATCTCTTCCAGATTTATGGTTACTTGTGAGGTCAAGGATGAAACAAGTAGCTGCAACTTACTCATATTTGATAGAGAATTTTCCACATTAGTGGGTCGCACAGCTGCTGAGATTAAGGATCACAATGCACACCAAAAAGTAAGCTCAACAATATTGTCATGCTTTCAACATGTTTAATATTTACTCTTAAAAAATTCTTAACATTGTATTTATATACACACAACTATGGTAATTTGCTATGAGGTTAGCTTCAAGACACACTTCCTCAAGAAATTGTGGACAAGGTGATTGGAAAAAAATATTTGTTCAAAATCAAAATCACACAAGATTACATTGATGGAAAATCATATTCCTGCATTGTTATGCTCATGAGTGGTGATGAAGACATCATTCAAGCATATGTGGCTGACTTAGGATTTGAAGACAACAACTCTTATATGAATCCGGCTGGTGTGATTGAAGATCAGGTATTCACACTTTCTATATTGTACAATTTTCAAAACTAAACTTTAAACTGAATTTTTATAGCTTCTTCACACCTCACCTCTTTTTTATAATAGGATGCTGATCAAACATTAATTGACTCTGAAGGCGCTAGCTCTTCCATTGTCATAAGGAGTGACGACATTGATGATATTAGTGCTATGCATGATCACTCTGCTTGCAAGAAGATTAAATTGGAGGTGGACAATTAGGAATTCCTTTTTTAGGTTATTTAGATTATCCATATGTTGAACTAATTTATTTATTCAACGTGTCTCTGGAAATTTCATGTATGTTTTTCATTTATGAACCTTTGTATTTTAAATATTAATTACAATTTCTATTCTTATAATATAAAATTGTTACATTGAAATTGTGTTATGAACAAAAGTCAACTTAGTAACATTGTCTCTCACATTAATTGAAATCAATGTTGTCGAATCATATGGATATGATATAAGCATCAATTTAGTAAAATTGCAATAAAAAAAATCAATTTAGCAAAATCATTTGATGATTGATTAAATTAATATTAAATGTTTAGTCTAACACAATGAATTAGAAAACGTATCTCTTTCTGTGCATCCTTCATCTTAAATATTGACATCAAATATACATTAAATTAATAATTAAATAATTACGTCCATATTATTAAACATGTGAAAAAGTAAATCAACACATCTTTTCAATACACTGTTATAACTATTAAATTAAATTATTCTAAATTATCTCTCTCTCTCTCTCTCTATATATATATGTGTGTGTGTGTGTGTTTATGAGTCTGTGTGTGAATTTATACGTATTGTGCCAATAAATAAATCTAAAAAAATACTATAAAAATATTTAAAAAACATGCTTTTTTTTACAATCGACACCTTAAAATTTACTGCAATTGATATAAAACTCATTTACCAAACATTTAACTTTCAAAAGCATTGTCTTCTCTAAAAAGATTTTCCAACAATCCCCTTCTTTTGGTCGCTTCTCTACCTCAAAAACTTAGTAATCATGTTTAATTAATACTTATTTAAAAAAACAGTTCATTAATTACTTTTAGAAATATTTTTAAATTTTCCACATACTTTTTTATAATCAGTTATTTTTACAACATTCCACAAACTAACATACCAAATAATAACGAATTTCTTTTTTTTTTCAATTATAATCAACAAATGTTTTTTCATGCCCGTACATTAAAGGTTCATTGTTTAATTTATTAAGGTGACTTAAGTTTTTATTTTCATATACAAAACAAAGACATTATTTTGCATATGATACAAAAAAGGGAATAAATCAACCTTCATTTCTACCCAGTATACACAGACACAAATTATATCCCACATGTCTTTACAATAGCATTACATGTGTCAACTGAAATATAAATGGGCCATGAAAAATAATCAATAACTTCTGGCTGTGAGACTCCACCACGTTCAATTAAAACTGAAACTGGTCTTTTAAATTAAACGGTTAACACAATCATTAACTCCTACTACCATTACAAAAACACAAAAACTGGACAACCAATTCTTCCATTTACACATACCACTGCCAAAATCAACCCATAATAATGCTTCCTCCAAGCTTCAGTTGCTCAGGTTTAATTCCATTATTTCACCATCTAAATATCTTGTCATGCATTGATACTCTACATCAAACTCACTTTAAGCTTTTCCTACTCTGTCAAACATTGTTTACCTTTGCTTCATCTAAAACACAAAGCTCTTAGTATACCTCATTAATATCTACTGAACCAATCACTTGCACATTATTTCTTTAGATTAATTCTGTCCTTTTTAAAATTTATGAGGATTAATAGGGCTGTTAGCAAGGTTTAAAAAGTGCAGCGATGTTTTTTTGTTACATAAGCTTTCACCTTTTATAAGTTCAAATCATTTAATCAATGAATATAAATTAATAGATCCTTTCCTTTCATGCCACTACCAAATTATCGCTCAAATATAAGTTTGAATACATTCTTAGAAAAACAAAGTGATCTTGCATGCTCATTATTTAAGATTTCAAAATCACACATTTGCGTTACAACCCTCATAATAAATGAGTATCTCTTTTCACTTATTTTTATTTCATGTCAGTTATACTTTAAAAAGGGTATGAATTATTGACTAATGAGGGTTGATTGACTTGCCTTTGAAGTGGTCCTCACTTGTGTTGGTAGGTTTCAATGCAACTCACCTACTTTAGGTATAGGTCTTAAGGGACATGGAATACATGTTTGTGCGTGACTATACTCATACTTGGCTGAACTGATTATCTCTCATTCTTAAATTTCAAAATTATATATGATCATCTATAAAGGATGCACTAGGACCTTCCATGTATGCCTTTGTTTCCCTTGCAATGCAGGGTTGATGATTGCACTTGCATAAAATTATGAAAGCTGTTATGGCCTCAAATTCAAGCATTTTTAAGTTTTCTTATTCTTTAACAAAATTTCCAATGCGGCAATTTTTCAAGCATTCTCAATATATGTTCCAGGCATACATTTATAAAATCATTTAATGAAACAATACACATTGCACTCTATTACAACCCCACCAAACACCATTTATACTTGGAATTTTACAGTGGAGGATGAGGTTTCATAAGAAAGGATCTATTATGAGAATTGATATTTGAGGAATTGTTGTCAAGGAAGAACCAAATGTGTTTTTTATTAGTATTTTATTCATATAAAGTCATCTCATTATGCATCAAACACCAAAAAATAAAACAATAGATCTATTGATTATATATTATAATTTCAAATTGAACATAGTAAAACAATGTATAATGATGCATATTTTAATTACTAATCCCAATATTGTCAACTCAGGACATTTATCTACACATGCTGCTGCTAGAGCGAATCGTATTGCTGTACTTCGTGCAAAGAGACACAGGGAATTTAAAGCAAACATACGTCAAAGCGTGCAAGCTACAGGTTTCAATACTACCACAAACATAGTTGTGCTTGTAACCATACTTTAAACTACCTTAGTTAATAAATATAATACATTAATAACAATGTGTATAAAAATTAAATTACATTTTACATATATTTTTGTCATGAGATCATTAAATACAACTCATTCATGCATTCTTTCTCTTTATCATGCACATTTTACATATTAACTTCCCCTTCCTCACTGCTACCTATAATTCCTATGAAACACACTTATTTACATTCCATACATTAAAACTAATTCATTGGCTTACACTTTCCTTTTTTTACTCTATCTGTCTCCTTTTTCAAAGTTAATCAAATATAATTTCCAAGGAATTTTGGATTATTTAGCACCATATACCTAGAAGGTAAGCAGATCATATACTATATGCCAAATAATACAAAAAGAAAAAAAATACGATTACCAATTCAATTTTAAAACACAATCAATTCATTTCATTCAATCCATTCACCAAAACCTTTTTTCAATATGTTTTACCACAAACATCTTATTTGTTTTTTATGAAAATTAACAAAACATACTCTGCAAATAAATGTGTTAATTAAAAGTGATGGTATTATCATGTTCAAATGAAAAAAAACATTCCATTCAAAAATTTCATTAGCTACTTTATCATTTCTATCCAATCATGAGAAATTTTGAAATTCCAAATTTCTATTTTAGTGACCACATCTTATTGGGTTTTTCTTCACTTTCTTAATGTATTAATTTTTTAAATTCTTACTAAAAATAAATATGAATTCACAATAACCTATTTCACGGATTGATTGTATACCTTGAGCATGTCTTGCTGACCAACAATATATTCATTCACATCAAAACTAAAAACCACAAAAATACTTCAATGGTAAGGAATTTTTAAATCCATTTTGACTTGTGAATATGCGAATTTATTTTTGGTAACTTGAATATGATTGCATTAAATACTTGGTAAAAAAAATTAGCTTGTATGTTTCATGCTTAATTACTCTAAATTTTTTTAATATAATCACAATACCTAACCAATTTTCTCTCATTTTTTTTATTATTGCAGGAAGTTTATCTCCACATGCTATGGCAAGAGCTAATCGTTGTGCCATTCTTCGCAACAAGAGAGAACACAACAAAAGATTAAATCCTGTTTATACTCATCCACAAACCTCATCCACTAATTATGCATCTACAAGCTTAGTACCCATTCAAGCAGAAGGTAAATATATTATTTAAGTATTTTTTTTCAAATATTCCCAATAATAAGTAATTAAAAATGACATAACACTTCATTTGCCTTTTTACATAGATTATGAGATTTCTTATTCTGCAAACTAACACATGCTCTAAAAGTAAAAGATCACGTAGATATAAACATGTGTGCATAGGCTCCACCTTACATACAAATAGAGGTATTTTAAATCACACGACTTTACTCAATACCTGTAACATCCCAAAAATTTAATTAAAGATAATTCAAAATTTTTGAGGTGTCATTAAGGGAATTAAAAGTCTTAGGAAGGAATTTATGAGATTTGGGGTGATTTATTGACAATAAATCTTAATTATTTTAAATTTAAAGGAATATGATTAAAAGAATTAATTGGGGATAGAAACTTCCATGAAAAGTAAAAATTAGAATTTAGATCATATTAGGATGAAAAGAAAGAGATATAGTAATATATACAAACTTTTGGGTTAGAAATATAATTAAGAATAAACAATAGGGGAGTTAATGGTGATTTTCCCTATAACTTACTCTAAACCATTTTAAAATATATATATATATATATATACTCCCTTCTCTTCTGTCGGCAGCCCCCCCACCTATCTTCATCATCATCTTCGTTCTCACTTCTCCCTTCACTTCCCCATTTCTGCGCTTTCTCACTTCCTCTCCTCCACTCTAATCTTCGAAATCGGAGTAGCATACACCCGTTTGTTTCTTATTTTCCATATTCATTTCTTCTGTTCATCATCATCTCTCCGTCGTCTTCTCCATTTTTTTTTCCGGCGAGTTCAGTGATGTGCAGCGGCAATGGAAGGTAAAGCTTCGGCCTTTTTAAGTATTTCTTGAGCCATGCTTCCATTTTAAAGTTATTTCTCATGGTACCCTTTTCTTTTCAATTTCTTTTCTGCCCTACCCTCGGTGGTGGTCATTTTTCCGGCGAAGCGAACGAATTTCCGGCGACCTACTGCACGTACAAGTATATATTCAAGCTTAGGTGTGTTTTCTCTTTAGTTTACAACCTATATTTTCATTTTGGCCGAGATTCCAAGAATGCATTTGAATGGGGTTTATAGGATTGGGTTCAATAATCATCAAAAATCAAAACTTAGCCTTGGATTTTGAGTTTTCCTAAAGCAATTTGAGCATGATTAATGTTTTCAAATTGTATGTTGATTTTTCTAAAATTTCCTCTCTTTGGCCGATTTGGGTTTATGCAAGGGGGGGGGGGTGTCTAATGTCATGTTTCTTTTAATTAATGATGATGAAAACTGTAAGAATATTCAATTTGTGGTTATACAAGTTAACTAGTGACATGAATTGGTGTTGTATGTGTGAGTCTCATTGGAATGAAGGACAGTAGTTATTTTTGAGCATGTATGTTTTGTTTGCTCTTTTCTCTGATTATTGATTGATTGAATTTGTGAGATTTTGGGTGTTCGAAATCAGTGGAAAAGAAAAAAAATGGAATTCATACTTCAATCTAAAAAGTTGATGATTTCATTTGGATTTGAGTGCATTCAAGGTGTTTGTGAAAAAGTTTAAGAGAAGCTGGATTTGTTGGGTTTCATAACCATATATTTGGAAGCTTAAGCTTCTACCTTTGATTCTAAGGGATGGAGTTTCTAGTTAATCTAATTGGAAGCATAATGAAGTTGAATGGCATGTATTTCATGTTCAATTGGTTTTCAAATTGGTTAAATGGATTGATTTTCATCTTGTTGAGGCTTTACTCTTGATTTGGCTGTTTTGTTTTCTTTGGGAAAGGGGTGATAAATTGTAAAGCTTTTCTTTGTATGGAGATGTGTCTTTTATGTGATGAATAGCTGCAATAGTGTTGCTTCATGTGTAATCACAAGTCTTTACATTTTCCTTCACTATAATGGCTGAATGGAAGGGAGAAAGTAATGGGGATTCTTGTTGTATATTAATGTGAAAAGGAATATATATGGTTGTGTATATATGTGTGTGTGTGTTAATTTAATGGAAGTTCTTCATTCCTCTGTGTTGACATGGCTAGTTGGAATGAATGATAATAACCGGTGTAGGTACATTTGTGTGAGATAAAGGGATGTAGTAGAAGTTGATTTTTTATAGATGCTTCATATAATTGTAAAGTTGAGAGCTATAAAAGAAATTGATTTATGTATGAAATATTGTTTGGGTTGGTTTAAGTTGTATTTATTGCGTGTTAATTTTAATGATTTTTGGCTCTTGCTTGCCTTGGTAGAAAAATGGGTTGCAATGGGAGTATTTCAATTGTAGTAAATATTATTTGAAAGTATAAGTCTTAATGTTCTTTGTCTCTTTCTTGGACTGGATAGGCTGTTGTGATGTGTATGGACTAAATATGATATTTCCTTGCTCTTTTATGCAATAACTAAACTAAATGAAAATGATAAGGAATGATAATATGAAAGTATGAGTTAGTGGTTGAATTTAAGGTAGTGTTTTAATTTGCATTTCATATAGAGAATTATTTGTCTTCTTAGCTATTAGTTTGAAGTGTGAATTGTGTTAATATTGGTAAGGGTAAGAAGTAGTTTGATTTATGTGTTGAAAAGCAATTTAATTCCATTCGAATGAGATAGAATGGTTACTTGGATGTGCAATTTCATATTATTGAAGTAATTAATGCTTTGTGTTGATTTATATAAAACATATGTGAAAATTCACATAATTAACTAATATAAAGCATGTTAAGGATGGAGTGTATTGCTTGTTGAACTTGCATTCTTTTGATTGCCTTGTTCTTGGACTGCTTGGATTTAGGGCTTCTTATGTTGTTGGATTTTAGTTCTTGGTAATGTGAAGGTTGGTTTGTTTTGTAATAACCACTTGATTATGATTATGATCATTAAGATATCTAGGTTAAACAATAATGAAAATATTCTATAAGACATTGTAAAAGAAGGAGTTGGGTAGTAGTGCGGAGACGAGAGAGACGGTAAAATATTATAAAGTGGAAATGATATTAATTTAGCAATTTGTATTATATTCATATAGGTTTGAATAGTGGTGATGGTACTTGGAAGATAATCTACAAGGAAACTGTAAGAAATGACAGAGAAATGCTACGGGCGACAGGTAATCACTCTTAACCTTACTATAACATTGAGGGTGACGTTAGCTGGGATTTTTTAAAATCCTTTTCTCACCCTCCATATAAATACTATCTTTGAAAAGCTATTTTTATACAAAACAGGCTATCGGGTGCCTTTTAAACACGATTATTTTCGTATAAAAGAAATTTGAAACAGTATACATATTATCCTGTATGGTGTGAATGATTATTCTGGATTGGTATTATTCTGGGATTGATGTGACATGTTTATATAGTATTCTGTTAAGGATATTGATAGTTAGTTAGATGGAAGAAGTTAATAGTTGAGATTGAGATATTGAAAGGAATGGTAGGAATGCAGGATATTGATGATGAGATTGAAATTGATGGACATGGATATAGTGAGAGTTGCATGACACTGGAATATATATGTACCATCGAGCGATGATAACTGTCGATTGGCCAATCGACAGTTATTTGTACTGATGATCCTTTTCGGATTGATTGGATCGGGGTTCATAGGTCGACTTATTGAGAGAAGTGACCTACGGTTGTTTGGCATTGAAGAGCCCAACCGCCCTGCGGTTGTTTGGCATTGAAGAGTCCAACCGTTCCCGTTCTGTAATGGAAACAGAACAGGGGTTCCCTCTTTGGAGATTGCCAGAGAGGGAAATTGTCCCCTCATTATGGAGAGGGACACAGTGTCAAATCATATAGTGAAGATTAGATACTTGAATGCCCTGTGATGGCACAATGCATCTATAGGTGAGTGTGAGAGTTGTGGGGTAGTATAGTTGTATTGGAGGTAGAGATGTTGAATTGCTTTGATTTGGAAATGACAGAGAGACTGGGGTGATACATGGGAAGAAGGTTCGGATTATATATATATCTGTATTATTGAATTTAAAACCGTGGTACCCTTTAGACGCCCTCGCTACCGCACATCTCACTGTTATAGTGAGTTAAGCGGTGATTACTGGGACAAATTGTCTCATCCCACGATTACTGACATTTTTGCAGGTATTCATGCACAGGCGCAAGCATCAGGAAAGGGAATTAGGTAGTAGAGGTTATATAATTTATTTAGAGTTGTATATTGCCAATTTGTATAGGCCTGCATCTGCTTCCGCATATTTTTCTATCATACTGGATATTAGAACTAGAGATTTTGTTTATGGATTGTAATATAAGTAAAGTACTTTTCTAACTATGATAGGTTTCTATTAATAAGGAAAGTCTTTTCTATCATAGTTAGGAAGTAACAATAATTAGATTTTATAATATTGATTAATCAGTAATAGTGACAGGTTATTATACTTTATCATTAGGTTGCCTCCTTTTTCTAACCATGTTAGGTTAATCTTTTCTAACATGGTTAGCTGCTGATTATCCATGATAGTATTCGTATTGTATTAGGAAATTCTTTTCTATCATGGATAATACATAAACTATTAGAAAATTTATTTTCTAACTATGATAGATTTATTTTCTATCATAGTTAGCAAAGTGATTGTTTAACTAAAACTTATAATGATGGTTAATTAGGGAATTAGTTACACTATGTTACAACTTGGTTATCAGTATTTGGTATACGATAACCCTGGACTGTGTTGCATTGCATGTAGATTGGCAATATACATTCTTAGTATTCCCTTCCTTTCGTGCATGAATATCTGCTATTTTGAGAGGAATATCACTCATCCCGTGGTGGGGAGAGAGTGATAAGTGCAATTGAATAGGTAATGTGGAGAGATTGAGGAGAATATAGAAAGAATAATGAAATAAACAAAGAAACTAATAAGAATTTAGGAAGAAGAACGAAATAAGGATGATTCTCTGGGGTTTCGATAATGGTTATGTGCTAGCCATAATCATGGTCGAGGCATCATGAGATACCTTATTGGGTTAAGGGATTAAAATAATTCAAAAATAACAATATATAGTGACATTTAGGTGGTGGAATAAGAAAGTATTGATCTGGTTTCTTGTTTTGTTCAGTAAATTGTTTGATTTATTGATAATTTGACTTGTGCTTTTATATTGTTTGGAATAAAATTCTCTCAAAATTGTTGTTTTATAAGCTTTAACATTAATATATTTTGATTATTTATCACCTAGTAATGGTTAGAGAGTACATTGTCATGGATAGTAAGAGGTTGTTACCCATTTATATTAAGCGGCTGGAGGCTTCCTCATTATATTTAGTGATTGGAAGCAGCCCCCTTAATAATAGATAGATGTTGGTAGCCCTCTTACTTCATGAGTCGATGTCTCTTTACCATTACTACACGAAATAATGGTAAGTTGTTTGTTTTAAAGTGATTATCAGTTTAAATTTTATGTAGTTAATTATATTGATAACTGAATATTTTGGCAAGTAAATCAGATGTAATTGGAAGGATTTGACTGTTAATACTTTGTGAATGGAAAAATTGATAGTTGATAAGTTGTGGTGAACTTGTAAATTGTAATGTTAGATATGAATTGATTTTAGTTTGAGTGAATTTTTGTTAGTTGATTTCAAAGATATTGATGCATGTTAAAGTAATTAATATTGTTTAAAAGCTAAATTTCGCTTATATGTTTGCCTCAACAATGAATTAAGCTGGATTTTGCGATTTTATTTGCGGAACTTTCTGTTTATTGTCATATTCTTTAACTTAAATATAAAACAAAGTTAATCAGGGTGTGATACAAAGTTAATTGTGAATTGCAAAGTGTAGTTATAAATGTGAATCAATTTCAGTTTAAATGAATTTTTATTGGTTGATTGCAAAGGCATCAATGTGTGTTAAAGTAACTGAAGTTGTTAAAGTTGATTTTATTTGTGCTTGTTTTGACAATGAATTAGGTTGGATTGTGTGAAGTCTGAATTATGGATTATTTTAGTGGTGAATTTTGTTTTGTGATTGCCATGTGAATGATGAAATATGATATATGGACAATATATTATGAAATATGACAGTTCAATTTGTACGATTAATAAAATTACGGCTTAGAGTTATGAGGATTAGGATGATTGTATGATGGTTGTCATATGAGAATCCATTTATTTTGTGTATTTTTGGCATTTCCTATAAATGTTATTTTGAGGAGATGGTGAAATCGGTAACAGGTGTTGATGCTATTCCGTGCAAGCAATGGTTAGGAATTGAATTGGATGTTAGTTCTATGTGTAATCTAATAACATTATGCAGGATTTTAGTTAACCCTAAATTTATATTGGGTAAAATTGCTCACAAGAGGGCTTACATGGTATTGTTTTGGCTTGCAATACTTAGATGGGTGTCTTTTCTTTTGAGAATGTTTGGTTGCTCTGATTTCAAATGATTTTGAGAAGAAAGTTAACATGGTTGGACAAGTACTAAATTAGAGTCATGAGATGAAGTAAGGAACCGAATTCTAGGGATCTTCTATTTAACAGTTAAGGTGTTGTTAGTATTAGAGTTACATTGAGGAAAAGCATAGTTTGATTAAATTTGGGAAAGATAAGTTCATATGTGTTGCCATTTAGGATGTTGGGCTTTCATCTAAGTGATTTGAGGTGTAAGTGGCTAGTAAATGAAGGTTAGTTAAAGGAAGAGAGATGATGTTGAGTGGTGAAATGATTAGAGTTGATATGGAGTATACAAAGTCGAATTGCATTAAACTTGCTATGCATATTAGATCTAATTGTGTATAAGATCCATGCATCAGTTATGCTTTGATTGGTCAGGTGTTTGCAGTGAAAATTGTCTTGCTATTGCTGGTGCATTGTGATTTGTGGATGGACTGACTCATTAATATGCAAATATAATAGAAATAATTGTGATTTTGATTAGAGTTTTAGTTATATTTCTAGATTTCCTAGCGTAGTGCTTCTAGCCTTGCTCAAATGTTATATACATTCAAGTCAATCTGACTTGATTTCACCTCTTTTCAATCTCTAAAGGAACTTGAGAATTGGTGTAGTATCCGTAATCTCACATTTATCCTAAGATAATATCTCTCATATGTCGACCTTGACTGCTATTTCTAGGAAAGTTTGATCAACACCTTTTAGGAGAATGTTTAAAGTTTTTCTAATTCCTTGATATCATCTTTATGGTGTCACATGGATGACACTTATGACAACAAATCCTCAGTGTCATTAACTCCAATATTCCTAAATTATCTCCAAATTCTTCTTTCTCTCACTCAAACTAGGATTATCAGTGGAAGTAACTATCCCTTTCTTTGTATCTAATGATAATTTCTAGTAATTTCGAGGACGAAATTATTTAAGTGGGGTAGAATTGTAACATCCCAAAAATTTAATTAAAGATAATTCAAAATTTTTGAGGTGTCATTAAGGGAATTAAAAGTCTTAGGAAGGAATTTATGAGATTTGGGGTGATTTATTGACAATAAATCTTAATTATTTTAAATTTATAGGAATATGATTAAAAGAATTAATTGGGGATAGAAACTTCCATGAAAAGTAAAAATTAGAATTTAGATCATATTAGGATGAAAAGAAAGAGATATAATAATATATACAAACTTTTGGGTTAGAAATATAATTAAGAATAAACAATAGGGGAGTTAATGGTGATTTTCCCTATAACTTACTCTAAACCATTTTAAAATATATATATATATATATATATATACTCCCTTCTCTTCTGTCGGCAGCCCCCCCCCACCTATCTTCATCATCATCTTCGTTCTCACTTCTCCCTTCACTTCCCCATTTCTGCGCTTTCTCACTTCTTCTCCTCCACTCTAATCTTCGAAATCGGAGTAGCATACACCCGTTTGTTTCTTATTTTCCATATTCATTTCTTCTGTTCATCATCATCTCTCCGTCGTTTTCTCCATTTTTTTTTCCGGCGAGTTCAGTGATGTGCAGCGGCAATGGAAGGTAAAGCTTCGGCCTTTTTAAGTATTTCTTGAGCCATGCTTCCATTTTAAAGTTATTTCTCATGGTTCCCTTTTCTTTTCAATTTCTTTTCTGCCCTACCCTCGGTGGTGGTCATTTTTCCGGCGAAGCGAACGAATTTCCGGCGACCTACTGCACGTACAAGTATATATTCAAGCTTAGGTGTGTTTTCTCTTTAGTTTACAACCTATATTTTCATTTTGGCCGAGATTCCAAGAATGCATTTGAATGGGGTTTATAGGATTGAGTTCAATAATCATCAAAAATCAAAACTTAGCCTTGGATTTTGAGTTTTCCTAAAGCAATTTGAGCATGATTAATGTTTTCAAATTGTATGTTGATTTTTCTAAAATTTCCTCTCTTTGGCCGATTTGGGTTTATGCAAGGGGGGGGGTGTCTAATGTCATGTTTCTTTTAATTAATGATGATGAAAACTGTAAGAATATTCAATTTGTGGTTATACAAGTTAACTAGTGACATGAATTGGTGTTGTATGTGTGAGTCTCATTGGAATGAAGGACAGTAGTTATTTTTGAGCATGTATGTTTTGTTTGCTCTTTTCTCTGATTATTGATTGATTGAATTTGTGAGATTTTGGGTGTTCGAAATCAGTGGAAAAGAAAAAAAAATGGAATTCATACTTCAATCTAAAAAGTTGATGATTTCATTTGGATTTGAGTGCATTCAAGGTGTTTGTGAAAAAGTTTAAGAGAAGCTGGATTTGTTGGGTTTCATAACCATATATTTGGAAGCTTAAGCTTCTACCTTTGATTCTAAGGGATGGAGTTTCTAGTTAATCTAATTGGAAGCATAATGAAGTTGAACGACATGTATTTCATGTTCAATTGGTTTTCAAATTGGTTAAATGGATTAATTTTCATCTTGTTGAGGCTTTACTCTTGATTTGGCTGTTTTGTTTTCTTTGGGAAAGGGGTGATAAATTGTAAAGCTTTTCTTTGTATGGAGATGTGTCTTTTATGTGATGAATAGCTGCAATAGTGTTGCTTCATGTGTAATCACAAGTCTTTACATTTTCCTTCACTATAATGGCCGAATGGAAGGGAGAAAGTAATGGGGATTCTTGTTGTATATTAATGTGAAAAGGAATATATATGGTTGTGTATATATGTGTGTGTGTGTTAATTTAATGGAAGTTCTTCATTCCTCTGTGTTGACATGGCTAGTTGGAATGAATGATAATAACCGGTGTAGGTACATTTGTGTGAGATAAAGGGATGTAGTAGAAGTTGATTCTTTATAGATGCTTCATATAATTGTAAAGTTGAGAGCTATAAAAGAAATTGATTTATGTATGAAATATTGTTTGGGTTGGTTTAAGTTGTATTTATTGCGTGTTAATTTTAATGATTTTTGGCTCTTGCTTGCCTTGGTAGAAAAATGGGTTGCAATGGGAGTATTTCAATTGTAGTAAATATTATTTGAAAGTATAAGTCTTAATGTTCTTTGTCTCTTTCTTGGACTGGATAGGCTGTTGTGATGTGTATGGACTAAATATGATATTTCCTTGCTCTTTTATGCAATAACTAAACTAAATGAAAATGATAAGGAATGATAATATGAAAGTATGAGTTAGTGGTTGAATTTAAGGTAGTGTTTTAATTTGCATTTCATATAGAGAATTATTTGTCTTCTTAGCTATTAGTTTGAAGTGTGAATTGTGTTAATATTGGTAAGGGTAAGAAGTAGTTTGATTTATGTGTTGAAAAGCAATTTAATTCCATTCGAATGAGATAGAATGGTTACTTGGATGTGCAATTTCATATTATTGAAGTAATTAATGCTTTGTGTTGATTTATATAAAACATATGTGAAAATTCACATAATTAACTAATATAAAGCATGTTAAGGATGGAGTGTATTGCTTGTTGAACTTGCATTCTTTTGATTGCCTTGTTCTTGGACTGCTTGGATTTAGGGCTTCTTATGTTGTTGGATTTTAGTTCTTGGTAATGTGAAGGTTGGTTTGTTTTGTAATAACCACTTGATTATGATTATGATCATTAAGATATCTAGGTTAAACAATAATGAATATATTCTATAAGACATTGTAAAAGAAGGAGTTGGGTAGTAGTGCAGAGACGAGAGAGACGGTAAAATATTATAAAGTGGAAATGATATTAATTTAGCAATTTGTATTATATTCATATAGGTTTGAATAGTGGTGATGGTACTTGGAAGATAATCTACAAGGAAATTGTAAGAAATGACAGAGAAATGCTACGGGCGACAGGTAATCACTCTTAACCTTACTATAACATTGAGGGTGACGTTAGCTGGGATTTTTTAAAATCCTTTTCTCACCCTCCATATAAATACTATCTTTGAAAAGCTATTTTTATACAAAACAGGCTATCGGGTGCCTTTTAAACACGATTATTTTCGTATAAAAGAAATTTGAAACAGTATACATATTATCCTGTATGGTGTGAATGATTATTCTGGATTGGTATTATTCTGGGATTGATGTGAGAGGTTTATATAGTATTCTGTTAAGGATATTGATAGTTAGTTAGATGGAAGAAGTTAATAGTTGAGATTGAGATATTGAAAGGAATGGTAGGAATGCAGGATATTGATGATGAGATTGAAATTGATGGACATGGATATAGTGAGAGTTGCATGACACTGGAATATATATGTACCATCGCGCGATGATAACTGTCGATTGGCCAATCGACAGTTATTTGTACTGATGATCCTTTTCGGATTGATTGGATCGGGGTTCATAGGTCGACTTATTGAGAGAAGTGACCTACGGTTGTTTGGCATTGAAGAGCCCAACCGCCCTACGGTTGTTTGGCATTGAAGAGTCCAACCGTTCCCGTTCTGTAATGGAAACAGAACAGGGGTTCCCTCTCTGGAGATTGCCAGAGAGGGAAATTGTCCCCTCATTATGGAGAAGGACACAGTGTCAAATCATATAGTGAAGATTAGATGCTTGAATGCCCTGTGATGGCACAATGCATCTATAGGTGAGTGTGAGAGTTGTGGGGTAGTATAGTTGTATTGGAGGTAGAGATGTTGAATTGCTTTGATTTGGAAATGACAGAGAGACTGGGGTGATACATGGGAAGAAGGTTCGGATTATATATATATCTGTATTATTGAATTTAAAACTGTGGTACCCTTTAGACGCCCTCGCTACCGCACATCTCACTGTTATAGTGAGTTAAGCGGTGATTACTGGGACAAATTGTCTCATCCCACGATTACTGACATTTTTGCAGGTATTCATGCACAGGCGCAAGCATCAGGAAAGAGAATTAGGTAGTAGAGGTTATATAATTTATTTAGAGTTGTATATTGCCAATTTGTATAGGCCTGCATCTGCTTCCGCATATTTTTCTATCATACTGGATATTAGAACTAGAGATTTTGTTTATGGATTGTAATATAAGTAAAGTACTTTTCTAACTATGATAGGTTTCTATTAATAAGGAAAGTCTTTTCTATCATAGTTAGGAAGTAACAATAATTAGATTTTATAATATTGATTAATCAGTAATAGTGACAGGTTATTATACTTTATCATTAGGTTGCCTCCTTTTTCTAACCATGTTAGGTTAATCTTTTCTAACATGGTTAGCTGCTGATTATCCATGATAGTATTCGTATTGTATTAGGAAATTCTTTTCTATCATGGATAATACATAAACGGGTTAAGGTGCATTTTTAGTACTCTAGAATATAGCAAAGTGCACCTAACATAATACACAATATTGTGGTCCATTTGTGGTAACTAACAATTATTTTCGTGGCTTATTTAGTAATGACGTTAAATAAGTTAAGTCTGACCGTTATGTGTCAAATTTTGACCGTTAAATTGTGGGGTAAATGAGCATTTTTAGTACTCTAGAATATAGAAGGGGCATCAAACATAATATACAATATTTAAACACCATAAACAACTAAGTCACAATATTATTCAAAGTGTCAAATAGTTAAACACCGCAAAGTTATAAAGATCCATAGACTATCCTAGTATGATGCATGTATAAACTAATAAGTCATTAGTATTTTACATATACAAAAAAATGTAAGCAAAGAATCATAAACTAAACAGGTTGGCCTTACTGAGTTAAAACGGGTTGGTCATACTGGCTCGACACAAATTAAAACGGGTTGGTCATACTGGCTTGACCCAAATTAATACCCAATGATGTAATAGAAAAAGAGTTACTTCTATCTGATTACATAGTTATAAACTTAAAATAATGTTCGTTAAATTTTCATTTCAATATACATATATTACATCATTATGTCACATTAGATTTATCTTACAAACGTGAGTTTTACCTAACGAATTACTAGATAAGTAATGAAAAGAATTCCTAGTTATCACAAATGGACCAAAATATTGTATATTATGTTTGGTGCTCCTTCTATATTCTAGAGTACTGAAAATGCTCCTTTACCCCACAATTTAACGGTCAAAATTTGACACATAACGGTCAAACTTAACTTATTTAACGTCGTTACTAAATAAGCCACGAAAATAATTCTTGGTTACCACAAATGGACCACAATATTGTGTATTATGTTAGGTGCACTTTGCTATATTCTAGAGTACTAAAAATGCACCTTAACCCTACATAAACTATTAGAAAGTTTATTTTCTAACTATGATAGATTTATTTTCTATCATAGTTAGCAAAGTGATTGTTTAACTAAAACTTATAATGATGGTTAATTAGGGAATTAGTTACACTATGTTACAATACCCATTTGAATTATTTATTTATATTGGTTTCAACAACAACTTATTTAAGAATGAAAAAACACTTATTCTTCTTTAACATACATTCCTATCATCAAATACAGCTTTTGCTTCATACGAAGATCTGGGTGACCAAGATAGTGAATGCTCTTACTGTGGCGCATTAATGTGGTTCAATGAGCGGCTTAGTAAAGACTCCAATGAAATAATTCCAAGATTTGGCATGTGTTGTCTCCAAGGAAAAGTAAAACTACCATTCCAAATCGATCCTCCCTCTTTCTTGAAGGATTTATTAGATGGAAGGCACCCAGAAAGTAATCATTTCAAAAAGTATATCAGAACTTATAACATGATGTTTGCTTTTACATCAATGGGAGGAAAGATAGACAGAGCAATAAATGATGGAAGGGGTCCATATATATATTGAATGGGTGGTCAAAATGTTCACAATATTGGAAGTATCCTTCCATCGGAGGGACAATCTCCAAAATTTGCACAGTTGTACATTTATGATACCTCAAACGAGGTGGAGAATAGAGTTTCTGCTATTTGGTGCGTATCACTTACCTTCTAAACAACTAATTTATGTGAAAAATTTTGATTTATTTAAATTTCAATTATTTCTTACCATTATATCAATTTGTGTGCAGTGGACAACATGGTGCATCAATCCAAATTAGAGAAACAATAATTGAAAGCCTTAAGCGTATGCTAGATGACAACAATTTGTTGGTCCAAACTTTTCGCAGAGCACGTGATTTCATTAATGCACATGTCAGTCAAAGTGTTCACATCAAGCTAATCCACCAAAGAGGAGTAGATAGACGAAGATATAATTTACCAACAACACAAAATGAAATAGCAGCCTTGATTGTGGGTGATATCGGTTCTACAGAACATGGTAGAGATATAATAGTGCAATATAGAGATGGTGATATTCAGCGCATCCATGAAACACATCCAGACTTTCTACCGTTACAATATCCATTATTGTTTCCTCATGGTATTGGTGGTTATCATCAAAAAATACATCATGTACAAGAGCGATGTAGAAACAAAGAGAGAACAACGTATGTTTCAATGCGGGAATTTTTTGCATATTATCTCCAAAATAGAAATACTAATTGGTCTACAATACTGCATGGTGGGAAGCTATTTCAACAGTTTTTAGTAGATGCTTATTTGATGACAGAATCTTGGAGATTGTCATTTTATCGAAGCCATCAAAAACAAATACGAGCTGACCTATATAATGGACTAGAAGATGCTGTTGTGCATGGTGAGAGAGAAGCTTCGGCTGTAGGGAAAAGAATCATATTGCCATCCTCATTCACAGGTGGCCCTCGCTATATATTGAATAATTATCTTGATGCAATGGCAATTTGTGGGTGGGCAGGATATCCTGATCTATTTATCACCTTCACTTGCAACCCAAAATGGCCAGAAATAACAAGATATGTAGCTGCACATGATTCAGAAGTGGAAAACCAACCACATATTGTTTCCCGCATATTCCAGATGAAGCTAGATCTTCTCATGAAACATATCAAAGATGGCACATTGTTTGGTCCAGTGAAAGCAGGTACTTTTCACGGTTACTATTGGTTAAATTTAATTCTATTTCAAGTTAATGTTGTAACAAAAATTTGAGTTCAACTAAGGTTGAGTAAGCGTAAAAATTTAAATTTAAGAGATACTCATTGTTTGACAATCTAATGTTAAAAGATTTCAATAAAATATATTCCATTTTAAACTACACTACAAACACTAAAAACAGGGTGAACTTGATTAATTTGTCATGAAGCAACCAAAATCTGGTGTTTAATTTGAGAGTTTAATTACTCATGAAGCAACCAAAATTAGATGGATATTTTATGAATTCGTTAATATCAACACCTATCACACCATATGATTTGAACTCATTGACCTAAGCTAAAATTTTTGCTATGTTACTAGACATCATTTAAAACATTAATTCCTTCATTTTTATTACAATTCTTTTTAATATTGTGTTTAGTACAAATTTTACTTTTCACAAGTCCTTATTTTCAAAAATATTATTCTACTTAAAATATCAAAATTATTTACCTTTATTTATTCTAATAATGAAGCTCGTATGCAAACATTACTGCATTTTATGAGAAAAAGTTTAGTACATCTATACTTTCTAAAAAATATCATTCATTTTTATCCATCCGTCTCAGGAATTATCACAAAAAACCTACAATTTTTTTTTCAAAAAGTTAAAGATAATTTCAATCATTAAAACATTTGACTTTGTAACATGTTTATTTCCTATCATGTCTCATCATTAACTTGTCATTAGTTTATTGAGAATGACAAAATATTAAAACTTCAACATTTAATTTAATTACATGATTAGATAATTACAAATAAACAAAATGTATCAAGATTTATTTGGGAATCACATCTATACTTTTCATTAAACAAAATTGTGTCATTTGTTAATAATATCCATTAAAAAATAAATTCCATGTTTGTTTATTTATTTTGTTTTTTTTTCAACAGTTGTATTTTCTTCGATAGAAATTTGTAGAATCATTTTGTTTCCTATACCCAATCAAGTTTTCTTTCTTTGCAAAGTCTTTCTTACTCTAACTATTATTTTTGTAGCTGTGTATGTTATTGAGTTTCAAAAAAGAGGTCTTCCACATGCACACATTGTTATCTTCTTAGAGTCTGGCCGAAAGCTTGAAACACCAAATGATATTGATCGGGTAATCAGTGCTGAAATACCTGATAAAAATATTGATTCAGAGTTATATGATGCTGTTAGTGAATTTATGTTGCACGGTCCATGTTCGAGTTCCTTATGTATGATCAATGGTGAATGTTCTAAACATTATCCAAAAGAATTCACTTCTGCTACAATTATTCATGAAGATGGTTACCCTCGGTATAAGAGACCAAATAATGGAAGATTCATTAAGACTGATACATTTCATTTTGACAATAGACATGTTGTCCCTTACAACCCTCATTTGCTACTAAAATACAAAGCACACATTAATGTTGAGAGATGCAAAGAAGGTGTTTCCATCAAATACTTATTCAAATATGTCACTAAGGGACATGACCGTGCAACTGCTGCTTTCTACACACAATCCACATCAAGTGATAGAAGCGAGGTCCATGATGAGATCAAGATGTATTGTGATGTTAGGTATTTATCACCATGTGAGGCTGCATGGAGGATTTTTAGTTTTGATATAAACTATCGAACACCTGCAGTACAAAGACTCTCATTCCATTTGCCAGGAGAACAAATGATTCTATATGAAGATGATGAAGACTTGAATGAGGTTGTCAACCGCAACAGAGATAAAACAACTCAATTTCAAGCTTGGTTGGCAGCAAATGAGAAATTCCACTCTGAAGCATCATTATTAACATATTCAGAATTTCCTACAAAGTTTGTGTATAAGGAGGAAGAACAAAAATGGTATATGAGGAAATCAGGTAAAGTCATTGGAAGATTATTTCACGTCCCACCAGGTACAGGTGAACTATTCTATTTACGTCTACTACTCACATGTGTTAAAGGACCAAAATCATATTGTGACATAAGAACAGTGGATGGTGTTGTTCATGAGACCTTTAGGGATGCTTGCTATGCAAGGGGGTTATTGGAAGATGATAAGGAATATGTTGATGCAATTTTAGATGCAAGTCACTGGGCCACATCATACTACCTTCGTCGTCTATTTGCAATGTTGTTATTTTGCAATTGCATGAGTCGACCAGAGATTGTTTGGACCCAGACATGGAAGCTAATGGCAGATGACATACTATATAGATTACAACAGCTAACCAATCGTTCAGGTATATGTACAAGCTTTGCTACTACAAGTAATAAATTTTTATCTACATTTTTTCTCATTGAGAGATAATTGAATGTTTGTGTTTAAATTTATAGGTGTGAGCTTATCTGATTCGGAACTACATGATCAGACATTGCTTGAGTTAGATGATACTTTGCAGCTTAATGGAAGAAGTTTGAGTGACTTTCCAACAATGCCATGCCCAACAACTTTAGTTCGATTACCTAGACAGAACAAAATATTGATGGCTGAGATGAACTACAACATTGAAACCTTGTCACAAGAGTTAGAACAACTGCTATCTAATTTAACTTCAGAACAGAGGACTATATATGACACAATCATTGAAGCAGTCATTCAGTCAAATTGGGGGATGTATTTTATATATGGGTATGGAGGAACTGGCAAAACTTACCTCTGGAAAACAATATCTACATCGCTGCGTGCAAAACGTCATATAGTTTTAACAGTTGCATCGAGTGGAATAGCGTCACTTCTTCTGCCAAATGGTAAGACTGCTCATTCTCAGTTTGCAATTCCTTTGACTATCACCGAGGATTCAGTGTGTCATATCAAGCAGGGCACACATCTTGCTGAACTTTTAGTGCATACTTCTTTAATCATTTGGGATGAAGCACCTATGGCAAATAAACTTTGTTTTGAGGCATTGGATAGATCGTTGCGTGATATCATGAAAAACTTTGACTCACATGCTTATGCAAAACCATTTGGTGGCAAAGTTGTAGTGCTTGGAGGTGACTTTAGACAAATACTTCCTGTTGTTCCCCGTGGTGGACGTGAGGATATTGTTTTTTCAAGCATTAATGCCTCTTTCTTATGGAAGGAATGCAAGATTTTTAAATTAACTCAAAATTTGAGGCTTTCTAGAAGTGCTAATGCTAATGATGATGTGGAGTGCATCTCAGAATTTGGCAAGTGGATATTATCAATTGGGGATGGCACATTTCCCACAGTCGATGACACTGATGATTTGATACTTATACCAAAAGAATTTTTATTGCTACCAAACAATGACCATAAGGATTGTATTATTCATGCTACATATCCTGATCTGCACCAACATTTGAATGACAAAGAGTATTTTAGTGAACGTGCCATCCTAAGTGCTACATTGTCTGTTGTGGACGATAAAAAACAATCGCATGTTAGAGTTGCTTCCAGGTGAAGAAACAGTTTATCTAAGTGCAGATAGTGTCTCAAAACAAGATGCAAATATAAGTTGCTTTGATGACATGCATTCAGTTGAGTTCCTGAACAAAATCAGTATGTCAGGTTTGCCAAATCATATTCTTAAACTTAAAGTTGGTGCCCCAGTAATGTTGATGAGAAATATTGACAAATCCATGGGGCTTTGCAATGGGACACGGCTAATTGTTACAAAATTGGAGCAGCGTGTTATAGTATGTGAGATGTTGACAGGTCAACATTCTTCCTCACCAGTTATCATACCACGCATGACCATCACTCCGTCTGACACAAACTATCCCTTCAAATTGTGTCGACGCCAGTTCCCCTTGGTTCTTTCTTTTGCAATGACTATTAATAAAAGTCAAGGACAAAGCTTGCTTAATGTTGGACTATTCCTCCCTCGTCCAGTGTTTACCCATGGTCAATTGTATGTAGCAGTTTCACGTGTCAAGCGGAAGGATGGTTTGAAAATATTGATATTGGATGCTGATGGAAAACCAACCAACAAAACTTCGAATGTGGTGTACAAATAACTTTTTCTAGAAAATATTTATTCATATGTTCAGCTAAATTGATAAATATATTTGAAACATTATTTTTCCATTTAAAAAGTTGATAATAGAATTTACTCATCTTTCACACTTATTTCTCATATGTCACATGACTAAATTCATTCATTAGTATTTCTATTAAAAATGACAAATTTAATTTCAAATGTGGTGTAAAAAAAATATCTTATCATTTGTAAATCCTGTATTAGACTTATTTATTCATTGTATAATAATTGTCCCTTATTAAGGTCATACTTTATCATTTATTTGTGAAGTTCTTTGGTACATGTAACAGAAGATTATTTTGGGTTGTTTTAGGCTTTTTACAGATGGTCTCAGTTCAGATATGATAACTGCATTTTCAATTCAGATTTTTGTTCCTTCTGTTCTTAATGATTATACGCAATCCAAAACCTAAATAAATCTTAGGAAATGGAAGATAACATCTAATGTTGAATGTGTGTGTGTGTAGATGTGTTAGTATTTAGATGAAATTATTGATGCATGTTATGGTGTACAGATTAAACTACAAGGACTAAAACCTTCACTTTTAAACTCTAGGGACTAAAACCCAAATCACATTAAACTATAGGGACCAAAAGTTGGTTTAACCCTTAAATGTTATCTTTTTGTAGTTCTTTTTTTTTTTCAAGTCTGCATAGTCTTTTTCCATGGGGGTGGTCTCATTCTGTAATTCATGCCCAAAAGTAAACCATTTCTAGCACTAAATGTCATTATTGGTGTTAGGGCATTGAATTTCGAAATTATTTTAGCATGGTGAACCAAGTGCAACTTTTTCTATGATTATCATAATGTATGCGTATGTTTTCATATTGTCAATGAAGAGATTTTTAAAGATAAAAAGATGAAGAGATTTTTATTGGTGTTAGAAATAGAAAGATTTCACCACAAGTACTTCTCACTCCCAAATACTCCCTCCTTTCCTAAATATAAGATCACTTTAAGAAAGAGATTATGTTCTTAAATATAAGATCACTTTTTAATTTGACTCAAGTTTTCCCCAAATTACCCATATACTTCCTTCACCCAAAAAATAGTGGTTTGAAGGTGAGAGAATATTTTTTAAAATTTAGGTGATAGGTATTTTGGAAATTTGATCTAATCCTAACTCATTGTTCATTTTGACAATGCATTACTTTTCATCTATTTGTCTGATATGCCTAAAAATAACAGATGCCAAAATTCAGTAAAAACAAATCATATTTCAACACCAATACTACCTTTATGTCCATCACTTCAAAAACATCCAAATACAACTATCCAACCACACCCCAGTTTGTATTCTCATGCAAACACAGAAGGCAAAAACAACAACAAAATCCCTACTTTTGAGACTCATAGCTATGCTTAACAATGGTAGAAGTAATTGAAATTTGGGTTAAGGTGCATTTCTAGTACTCCACAATATGGCAAAGTACACTTACAGTAATACACAATTTCGGGGTGCATTTGTGGTAAGCAAGAATAAATATCGTTGCACCTATAATAACTCCGTTAAATAAGTTATCTTTGACCGTTAAGAGTAACATTTGACTGTTAAAAGGTGACATGGGGAGGGGGAGTTAATGACGTGGCAATGACTGGACGGACATGTGGCAATGCATGCTGACTGGATTAAGTTGTCAGGCCAAATTAAATTGAAAAAAAAAGGAAAATTAATTAGAGGTCCCCCACAAGGGAGTTAATACTGGAAAAGTCCCAAAAGTTGAAAATATTAATGTAGGGTCCCTCCTCCCCCCCACCCCCACCCTTCTCCCCCACCCTCCTCCCTCACCTGCCACCCTCCCCCTCCACCCTCCCCCTCCCCCGCCACCCTCCCCCTCCCCCGCCACCCTCCCCTCCACCCTCCCCCTCCCCCGCCACCCCCCTCCAGCGCCCCCCTCCCCCGCCACCCTCCCCCTCCCCTGCCACCCTCCCCCTCCACCGCCACCCTCCCCCGCCACCCTCCCCCTCCACCCTCCCCCTCCCCCGCCACCCTCCCCCTCCACCCTCCCCCTCCCCCGCCACCCTCCCCCTCCACCCTCCCCCGCCACCCCCCCTCCAGCGCCCCCCACCCCCACCCTCCCCCTCCACGCCCCCCACCCCCACTCCTCCCGCTTCACTTCAATTGTAGGTGAAATCAACATCTAGAAAATTACTTAATTAAATGTAAATCCTGTTAATGTTCACCAACAATTTTAGATGCAGAGTAATTGCTGTACAAAAAGCATGCAATTAAAATAAATCAGTCACATATCTTGTGTATCTTCAAAGGAGTTTGAACAACTATAACTCACAACACATAACCACATGCAAGATGTAACCGTGTTTGAGAATAGAAGGATTGAGAGAATAATATATGAAACATAAAACCCAAAAGAGGAAATAAACCAAAGCTGATTACTTCCTTAAAGTGATCTCTGCTTAAGTCATAGAAGAAGTCCTTGTCTGTCCAATGTTAACCAAACGTTACAAGAAGACCAATAATCACAACCATCTGATTATAAATTTATGTTTGTATAGCTAATACTCCCTCCGTTCCTAAATATAAGATGACTTTAGCGAATTTAGAGAGATTAACGAAGACATTACAATGAGTTAGGATTAGATCAAATTTCCAAAATACCTATCACCTAAATTTTAAAAAATATTCTCTCACCTTCAAACCACTATTTTTTGGGTGAAGGAAGTATATGGGTAATTTGGGGAAAACTTGAGTCAAATTAAAAAGTGATCTTATATTTAAGAACATAATCTCTTTCTTAAAGTGATCTTATATTTAGGAAAGGAGGGAGTATTTGGGAGTGAGAAGTACTTGTGGTGAAATCTTTCTATTTCTAACACCAATAAAAATCTCTTCATCTTTTTATCTTTAAAAATCTCTTCATTGATAATATGAAAACATACGCATACATTATGATAATCATAGAAAAAGTTGCACTTGGTTCACCATGCTAAAATAATTTCGAAATTCAATGCCCTAACACCAATAATGACATTTAGTGCTAGAAATGGTTTACTTTTGGGCATGAATTACAGAATGAGACCACCCCCATGGAAAAAGACTATGCAGACTTGAAAAAAAAAAGAACTACAAAGAGATAACATTTAAGGGTTAAACCAACTTTTGGTCCCTATAGTTTAATGTGATTTGGGTTTTAGTCCCTAGAGTTTAAAAGTGAAGGTTTTAGTCCTTGTAGTTTAATCTGTACACCATAACATGCATCAATAATTTCATCTAAATACTAACACATCTACACACACACACATTCAACATTAGATGTTATCTTCCATTTCCTAAGATTTATTTAGGTTTTGGATTGCGTATAATCATTAAGAACAGAAGGAACAAAAATCTGAATTGAAAATGCAGTTATCATATCTGAACTGAGACCATCTGTAAAAAGCCTAAAACAACCCAAAATAATCTTCTGTTACATGTACCAAAGAACTTCACATATAAATGATAAAGTATGACCTTAATAAGGGACAATTATTATACAATGAATAAATAAGTCTAATGCAGGATTTACAAATGATAAGATATTTTTTTACACCACATTTGAAATTAAATTTGTCATTTTTAATAGAAATACTAATGAATGAATTCAGTCATGTGACATATGAGAAATAAGTGTGAAAGATGAGTAAATTCTATTATCAACTTTTTAAATGGAAAAATAATGTTTCAAATATATTTATCAATTTAGCTGAACATATGAATAAATATTTTCTAGTTGAAAATAAGTAGGAAAATATTAGGTAAAAATAACTTATTTTGCGACATTAGTAATGGGTATGCAAAGACATAGGAATGATTCAAATAGATGTTTCAAGGAGGAAAATATGGCCACACACTTTTGAAATACTTAAACCATAAGATATTAAAGATAATGAAGAAAAAAAAAAGAAAAAATTTAAATTGAGGTGTGAAAAGATAAAAACTCACATACTCCTCTCCCTTCACGATACCGTTTTCATCATCGTTGATGGCTGCTAGTTTTTCAATGTGATTTAATAAAACAGAGAAAACTGTAACATCATTACACATAAGTTCTCTTCCATTCTAAGTGGAGTTTACTGAGATCCACCATATCGCAATTATGACATAGGGCCAATACACATTAAAACAATCCAACAGTAAAGCCTTATTAATACATAAAACATCTATTAATCCAAAAATTGTAGTAATTTATTATGGCACTTTCTACATTGCCACTCTAATGAGGCCAAATCTCCTCATTATCACATTTATATTGCAAAAGTGAGACATGGAAAAAAATTACAGGCATAAATCATTTCCTGTGGGATAATAAGAAGTTCACAACATTCAACTGTACTTGAGTAGGCTGCATATAAGACTTCCTATTCCTGAAAAGACATAGAAGAAGACACTAAGATCAGACACCACCTTTTTGATCACAAGTAATTCACATGATTGACTTTAAAAGTTTAAGCTATTGATCCAATTCACCAACGAAAAAAGTAATGTTGTATCAAAACATTAGAGCCAATAGATTGATGAACATTGCTTGGAATAAGTATGAACACAAGTTGCTACCCTTTCTTCAGCAATCTAATTATAAACCACATGTTTTCTCAAACTCATGCATGTAAAATGCAGACCATTTTATCATCTCAGAAGAATTCAGTTTTCACCCATAACCGGGGAAGGCCAAATGTCTGAGGTAAATATACCTGTAAGGTGAGAAATCTTCATCATCATCTTCAGCAGACTCATAGTTTGCATGATCTTGAGTAATATTTTTAGGATATCCCTCATCCCAATGCAGCCTCTCCCAGTTTTCTGTCAGTTAATTGTATAGCTCCATAAAGTTTTTGCACCATGGCTCAAGCTCCTTTCAATAAATAGAAGCATTGTAAGGCACACAACCAAGGAAGTTTATGAATTTAATATACATATACAAAAGAAAAGTCGTAGGTGCAAATGGAGGATAGGGTAAAAATAAGGAAATATTTATAATGAACTGTGTCAATTATGAATTTCAAATTTAAAAGGTGTTATTGCATTTTTCTGTTTTTGTAAAAAATGTTACTGCATCTATTGAATAAAAAAAATGTGTTTCTGCATAGAGTTACCTATAAGAACACTTGAGGCAGTCCAAAGTACCCAAGCACAACAAAGTAGAATGATACAATACAAGTACCCAAACCCAACAATACAAGCACCCTAACCCAGTACCTTCAATAAAAACAACAATGAATGTGTGTGTGTGTGTATCCCCTCAAGTTTTCAATCAATCTGCATAACATAGTACTCATAAGACATGGTTTATGCATATAATTACCTATAAGAACAGTCATGGCAGTCCAAAGTCCCCAGGCACAACAAATTAGAATGACACAATCCAAGTACTCAAAACCAGTAGTATCAACAAAAACAACAATAGATGGTGATGTGAATTTGACTGAGGTGAAGGTAATATTATCACTACAAATGTATTTGACTGAGGTGATGATCAATAGATGGAGATTCTTGAGATTTGCAATTATTAATTCATTTCAACTTTTCTAACGCCTGTCTCATGTTTATTGTAGACTACAAATGATTGAAGTTTGTCTTATTCCAAATGGCTGAGGACAATACTTGAATTCTGAATTGGAAATATGAGATTAATATTAAGTTTATGCTGATCAATTCTAGTAGCTATATTTTGCGGCAATAGTCACAAGATTTCATAGTAGTAGCCTTCCATCAAGGCATTTTTATGTGAGATGTGTGAATCTTTTTTTGGCATTCTGATAAATGACCTTTCAGGCTATGAATCTCTCTAGAGTACATGATGTTGAACCTTGATGTGGTATGATTAAGGAATTGTTTTGTGTCTGTATTATTTTTTAATAAATGACGCCTTAATTTTTGGAGTGCTTTATGTTGTACCTGGTGATGATATTACCTTCACCATGACATAATTCATTGATTTCCTCTGTTTTTGTTGTCTAAAAATAACACAGTCACCTAAATTCAGTGGAATCAAATCAAATTATAACACCAAGACTACCTATATATCCAGCACTTAAAAATAGCTAAATACAACTAACCAAACACAATGCAATTTGTAGTTTCTTGCAAACATAAACACCCAAAAACAACAACAAAATCCCAAATTTTCAGACTGTGGGTTATGCACAACAATGATAGAAATAACTGAAATTTCAATTGAGGATAAAATCATTGAAATGGACAGCAAAAGTCGTTTTAAAAGGGATCAGTCCATATTTCATACCTGTCGTACCAACTACCAACTACCAATCAATAACAGATGACAATGACAACAATACTCTGAATAGAAAGAAAGAATTTGAGTGAAATAAATTTACAGAATTGATTACCAATTACCAATTACCAATTACCAATTTGAAGAAGACGGAAGAACTGAACTTTTTTTTTTCAACTTCCCACAAATTGCCATATATAGTATTACAATCTTAATATTGCAGAATACTATGAAAGAAATGGACAGAAGAGAAATAGGGACGAGGGTGGGTAAAAAGCTAGTCTTAAACATGTATAGACCCTTTGATTGATTGGGGAAGAAAAGAAAATGTACCAGGGTTGTTACACAGGAAACTTTTGACAACTGCACAAGGCTTCCTTCCACACGGCATCATCGGAGTTCCTCTTGAATCCAACCAAAACGGTAATGGAGTAGAGGCAGACTGGTCGAGGAAGGGGATGAGCCCGTCGCCGATGAACTTGAAGACGTTGATTTTGGGGGAGAAAGAAGAGTTTAAGGACGGAGAGTTTTGAGGAGGGCAAAGAAGAAGGGGAGGGTGTAGAGATAGTGAAAATGGCAGTTAGAAGTAGAAAATAGAAGAGGCCATCATCCTTCAGACGTTGACGTTCGGGAATAGGGATAGATAAAAAAAAAGGAAAAACGGAAAAGATCGAACATGGGACAGGTGGCAGAAAGTAGTAGGGTGTAAATGAACAGGTGGCAAAGCAGAAGGCTAGCAGAGCTATAGCTTCGAGTAGAGCGGAGGGAGTATTAGCTATACAAACATAAATTGATATATTTTAGAGTGTTGGCTATAAATTTTAAAAGCCAAATAAATTAACAAAGTTTAAGGCTTGAACTCAACTATAGTCTATACCTGAAAAGAATAGTTTAGATACAATGCATCTTGATAAAGAAAACAATTTTCCAATTAAAAAGAAGCATTGAGGAGATGGTAAAATTCTGATAAAAAAAAGGTGTTCAAAGTGACCAAAAGTTGGTTTAACCCTTTAGTGCTAGAAATGGTTTACTTTTGGGCATGAATTACAGAATGAGACCACCCCCATGGAAAAAGACTATGCAGACTTGAAAAAAAAAGAACTACAAAGAGATAACATTTAAGGGTTAAACCAACTTTTGGTCCCTATAGTTTAATGTGATTTGGGTTTTAGTCCCTAGAGTTTAAAAGTGAAGGTTTTAGTCCTTGTAGTTTAATCTGTACACCATAACATGCATCAATAATTTCATCTAAATACTAACACATCTACACACACACACATTCAACATTAGATGTTATCTTCCACACACACACACATCAATATTTAGGTTTTGGATTGCGTATAATCATTAAGAACAGAAGGAACAAAAATCTGAATTGAAAATGCAGTTATCATATCTGAACTGAGACCATCTGTAAAAAGCCTAAAACAACCCAAAATAATCTTCTGTTACATGCACCACTGTTTGGGATAATATTTCTTCACACTAAAAATATTCTACCAATCTCTCAATCTTCAAGCAAATAAACAACCCAAAATATAATTCTCTGGACTAAATCAAAACCTTATCACAATTGATAAGGTTTAACATTCAAGGATACATTTTCCCTTTTCTTCTGATGCTGATAAATGTGAGGCTAAGGCCTACCAAAATCCAGAGAAAAAGTAAAAGCTATAGCTCTACTCAAAGCTCAGGGTGACCACAAAGGGTTGACACTGGATCATGCAAGGAATCCAGGTAGATATTGCATTCATAGTCACAAGTAGCATTCCTATCACAATATGCAATGGCTCCACTTTCCCAAACAACACTTATCTCCAGATGGAGCATCAGATTGTTCTGCAGAATCCTCATAGTGCAAATCTAAGGCCATTAGCAGAATATGAGATGCATGAACATTCAATTAAATGTGAAAATCGTGATTTAATATACGAATTTCAGATAGCAAAGATCTCAACAAACAAAGGAAAATGTTAGATAAATCATTAGTGGTCCCTAAAAAAGTTTCTGATTGAGACCATGGAACAACTATAATTAACCAAGCTTTGATGAAAAAAATTTCTATAAACCCTCCTTAAGAGCTCAAATTAACAATGAGACATTCATATAGCATAGCCATTTCTATAAAGAGACTAAATGTAATGAATAAGACTGAGTGAATTTAATGTGATGGTGCAGTTGCAAGAACATTTCTTCCCTTGAAAGCATTGATATCCCTGATTTTAGTTCTGAACAAATGATTTGATTGTGTACATTTTACCTGTCCAGACCAAATGCAAGGCTTGAACTCAACTATAGTCTATACCTGAAAAGAATAGTTTAGATACAATGCATCTTGATAAAGAAAACAATTTTCCAATTAAAAAGAAGCATTGAGGAGATGGTAAAATTCTGATAAAAAAAGGTGTTCAAAGTGATAATTCAGGTTGAACAAAGAAAGGAGACTATAGTTGTGTGATGTTTTGTCACACAATGCTATGGGAGGAGATGAAAGTTACCATTGGGAATGTCTAAAGAAACACAGAAGTTTGAACATATCTTTTGGCTTTAAAGTTTATAGTCGAAATGTTTCTGAATGCTCTTTAGTTTTAAATTTTCCTGGCACGACAACAATTTGGGACAATGCTTCCCCTCCACCTTTAAGAAGTAAGAGGAGCTACAGACATAACTGATGGAGCAATAATAATTCTTTATCTTGAGGACAGTTTTAAATTATTATATGTTAAAATTATCTTCAAATCTCTTTTTGTTTATACTTGGGAATTTCCTTGTGAGATACTTGAAAAATATAATGTTACAACTGTGATGATATCTAAATCCTGTTTGGTAAATACATTATTTGGTCTTAAAATTGTTGTCAATCTGGAAATGATTGCTATTTACACAACTTCATTTGTCATGATTTTGATACATGTATTGGTGGAAATATGGTCAAATATCATTTTTTATTCTCACAATCTCTGGCATATTGTTCTGTAAATTACAGATTTCACTTTACTTACTATGAGTTGTTTCTTACTTTACATGTATTAGTTACTATTGCTACATTAAATAATTTTATTGACTGTCTGAAGCTGTGAGGTTACAGAGTCATCAAAAGAAGACTGACGTGACTTCTTAAGAAATACAAACAACAAAGTCTTAGACAACCATGACAAAGCAGACCCTTTGGATCGGGAATAAGGAGTAATTTAATATATTTTGGAGTGTTGGCTATAAATTTTAAAAGCCAAATAAATTAACAAAGTTTAAGGACTCGTTTGGTATACTCAAATTAGTTTTTTTTTATCAGAATACTCGAATTAGTTTTGATGAAAATGAAAATGGAAATAAATATAGAGATGGATATCATACGGGTATGGAGATTGATATGGAATTTGAAAGTATATTTAGTATGACATGGAATAGGACGTACTTTCTAACACAAAAATACTAACATACTATAGAATTGGAGAATTTGATGGAATGCTTACTCATTTACAATTGATCTTATAAAGGATGCATATACACATAAACACTTCCCAATATTGAAGGAGGAAGTTTCGGGCATAGGACATTAGAGAGAGAAAAAAAGAAAATATGATAATAAATGTACGCAAGCATATTTATTTCCTAATATATTTACAATATACTCCCTCCGGTCCTAAATATATGGTCTTGGACATTATTTTCTGTACAATATAAATGTACGCAAGCATATTTACAATATATTTACAACAATCAATATATCTTATTTATTTCCTAACATATTTATAGTACAGAACCCGCGCTATGCGCGGGATAAATGGATTTCATATATGAATAATAAGATATGACCTCTATGATTGACAATTATTGTACAATCAATAAATAAGTTTAATACAAAATTTACAAATTAACAAATAATTTTTTCGTACACTACATTAAAAGTTTTGTTTGTTGTTTTTCCATTATTCTGCCAAGTCAGCCGCAAAAGATCCCTACAATGTGAATGTGGGGTCAAGACATTGTCATATGTGAACAAAAAAGCATGAACAAACTAGGATTTGTTTCATGTTTCAAATATCAATTGAGAAATATAAATTATGGATTAGTGACTTACTCATCGTCTAGAGAAATTTCATTGTGTTGTTTTCCCCCTTTGACTATGCATTGTTTAATATCACCAAATACTTATAACTTCCGAATAACATCTACATAAAAAATTGTTTAGTAATGTGAATAAGTTGAGGCTATTTGTTTTAGTTTGTTATGTTGTTTTTGTTTTTATTTTGGGGGCTGACATACCCTTTTTGATAGGTGAATATGAAGTAAGTTTAATAAACATTTGTAATGGGGAAATATTAAGAGCCAAAATTTTATGATATAATATCAGAAAATTATTGGTCATTCATTCATTCCCTATCATAATGTTCTTGCAATCTTCACAAAAATTAATATCACAGTTGCATGGTAATAGATACAAACATACAAATGAAGAGAAAGTGAAATAAAAAGATTTATAAATAAATTCCATTCCACGATAATACCAAACAAATGTACTTATATATGGAAAAACTAAGTCCCATAAAATTTGATCTAATCATATCAGATGCCCTCACTGCTTTGATCTTCCATATACGGCTTCCGTTTCAACTTCTGGGGTTTCCCTTTTTACTGTTCTCTTACAAATACACAAAAGCAAAACCCTTTTTAACAAAAAAAAGGATTAACAATAACAACCCTTTCACTTAATATTGCAGAAGAAGGTGAAAGTAAGGGACAAAACTGAGAGGATGAAGGGATGCTAAAATACCTATCAAACATACATTTGATATTATTACACATCAGCCACATGTTCTGTTTTGTACTGATTTTTGGGGTATACATTAACTATATAATTATGACTATGATATGATTTTGTAATAGTTTTTGTTTTACTGATTTGTTATGGCTTGGATTGTTTACATGCTTTAAAGATCCTAATGACTACCTATACTCTAATATAAATGTATATTTTTGAAAGGCTGCAGCATGCACCTTAAACTGAATACTGATATTGAACAAAATAAATTAAAGCTTCAGGTGCTTAATTGTGTCAACTTAAGAGACAGGTCTATGTTGCCAGGTCACATTTAAATAACCAAATTCAGCAGCTTGAAAGACATATTTCTTCTTGTAAGCTTTATAAGGAAATGCAAAATTCACATTTTTCTGCGTCTATGGCTCCTCCAATTTCTTTTCGTTTTGAAAGACCAAATCAAAATGAACTCAGAAGTGGATCATTGAGATATGATTCCAGTCTTATATGAGTAATAAGCCATGTGGATTGTCATTCCAGTATTTTCATTCTCTTCTGTTAATAAGTATGACATGTCTTCAGGCCAATGGAAAGAGAAAGCTTTATTCCAAAGATTATTGATGTTAATTACATTGAAGGTTCTGGAGACAAACGCTGGAGTGACCAAAATTTGAGGAATTGGTTATTTATTGTGATTGAAGAATGGAGTGATATGGCTTTAGGATTTAGGAGTTAACATACAAGTTATGAAAAAAGTCTTCATCCTTTGTAAAGGGCAGTGATTTTGTCACTTCTTAACAGATTTTGAAGTGTTAACTTCTTGTGTTTTTAGTAGTTTGTATTGTTTCATTGTGATATAGCTACATTATCTCTTTTGTTTTTGTACTTTTCCTGTCAATTTATTCATGCTAAATATCTGGTTTTTCATATGCAAATGAGGATTGTTGTTCAACTCAGGTAATTGTTAGAGATGGCACATTCAATGTTGCTGCAGTTGAACATTTTATGAAGGAGGTGAAATTGGGTGAATTTGTACTTTCATATGTTGTAGTTTCTATGATGGGTCCAGAAAATAGTTTTATGCTTTCTTTCATGACGCTGAAATTTCATTGTTTCTTCTGTTCATTAGTTAATCCTTAAAATATGTGCTTACTCTTTGCTCCTAAGGAACTGTAAATTATGATTATAAGTTAATTTGAACTAGATTATCACTTGGTACTCCTTCTTTTATCAGAGTTGTAACATTTGCTTAATGCTTCTTTTTTATTGTAATGCTTCTTTTTTATTGTAATATTGTTATCTTTATCAACATGCAGTATTTCTAAACTATTGTTTTCAGTTCTAAACTATAGTTGAGTTTAATCCTTACATTTAAGAGACCCTATTAAATCATTTGTTCATTAGTCTGGACAGGTAAGAGACCCTATTAAATCATTTGTTCATAAAGAACTTCAGGGAGATGGCCAGCTTTCAAGGGAAGGCAGGTTCATGCAACTGCACCATCACATTAACTTCCCTCAGTCTTATTCATTACATGCAGTCTCTTTATAGTCTTTCTTTTGTTACACTTCGCTGTATAGTCTTTTACCATGTAAAGGAAGTATATAAATATTTCACAAATTAGGACAGATGTGCTTCTAGCATCTACAACTTTGTAATTGAATAAAATATATGAATCACTTCTCCAGCTATATGTCTATGATCAGTAATTACATTTACTTGAATGAGATATTGCTTCTGGTGTTTGCTCAAAATTTTGGAAGATTATTTGGTTCATATTGATCCATAGCTTAAAAAAAAGAGAATCATACATCTGACCTCTATATTTGGTCATTGTTCACTGGATTTAGGTCCTTGTGAATCCAATCAAAAAAGAAAGTCTGGTGGGTATGATTGGGCGTGGTCTCATCCTCTAACGTATACCCAAAAAGTAAAACACTAAAGTACTAAACATTGTTACTGAATTTTGGGTTTCAAATTATTTTAGCAATGTATCCAAAATGCAACTTTCTCTCTCTGATTATCAGGATGTACATATATATGTTTTCATGTCGTCTATGAAGATATCTTTACTTTAGTGTTAGAGAAAGATTTCACTACAAGTATTTCTCAGTTCTAAGTATTACAAAACATTAGAATGTTTATCAAGTATTTATTGTCAAGTGACATGTGAATAAAATATTAAATTAATCAATCATGTAAAGAAAACACATGAATCAAGTTGATAAAAGTTAAATAATCAATTAATATAATACATAACTGGATAATGAATGTGAAGAATCAGAACATAATACATAACTGGATAATGAATGTGAAGAATCAGAACATAGCATATGCTTTAATGGGCAAAGAGACAAATAAATCAAACATGTTTTGGACTTGGGAACGAAGTCCATCAATCCTTAGGTTGCATTTTACATTCGTTGTGATTAGTTGAGGCAGACTTGACTAATCTAATCTAAACTCAAAAGAACAATTGTGCAATTGATATTTTTCCATATATAAGTACATTTGTTTGGTATTATCGTGGAATGGAATTTATTTATAAATCTTTTTATTTCATTTTCTCTTCATTTGTATGTTTGTATCTATTACCATGCAACTGTGATATTAATTTTTGTGAAGATTGCAAGAACATTATGATAGGGAATGAATGAAAGACCAATAATTTTCTGATATTATATCATAAAATTTTGGCTCTTAATATTTCCCCATTATAAATGTTTATTAAACTTACTTCATATTCACCTATCAAAAAGGGTATGTCAGCCCCCAAAATAAAAACAAAAACAACATAACAAACTAAAACAAATAGCCTCAACTTATTCACATTACTAAACAATTTTTTATGTAGATGTTATTCGGAAGTTATAAGTATTTGGTGATATTAAACAATGCATAGTCAAAGGGGGAAAACAACACAATGAAATTTCTCTAGACGATGAGTAAGTCACTAATCCATAATTTATATTTCTCAATTGATATTTGAAACATGAAACAAATCCCAGTTTTTTCATGCTTTTTTGTTCACATATGACAATGTCTTGACCCCACATTCACATTGTAGGGATCTTTTGCGGCTGACTTGGCAGAATAATGGAAAAACAACAAACAAAACTTTTAATGTAGTGTACGAAAAAATTATTTGTTAATTTGTAAATTTTGTATTAAACTTATTTATTGATTGTACAATAATTTTCAATCATAGAGGTCATATCTTATTATTCATATATGAAATCCATTTATCCCGCGCATAGCGCGGGTTCTGTACTATAAATATGTTAGGAAATAAATAAGATATATTGATTGTTGTAAATATATTGTAAATATGCTTGCGTACATTTATATTGTACAGAAAATAATGTCCAAGACCATATATTTAGGACCGGAGGGAGTATATTGTAAATATATTAGGAAATAAATATGCTTGCGTACATTTATTATCATATTTTCTTTTTTTCTCTCTCTAATGTCCTATGCCCGAAACTTCCTCCTTCAATATTGGGAAGTGTTTATGTGTATATGCATCCTTTATAAGATCAATTGTAAATGAGTAAGCATTCCATCAAATTCTCCAATTCTATAGTATGTTAGTATTTTTGTGTTAGAAAATACGTCCTATTCCATGTCATACTAAATATACTTTCAAATTCCATATCAATCTCCATACCCGTATGATATCCATCTCTATATTTATTTCCATTTTCATTTTCATCAAAACTAATTCGAGTATTCTGATAAAAAAAAAACTAATTTGAGTATACCAAACGAGTCCTTAAACTTTGTTAATTTATTTGGCTTTTAAAATTTATAGCCAACACTCCAAAATATATCAATTTATGTTTGTATAGCTAATACTCCCTTCGTTCCTAAATATAAGATGACTTTAGCGAATTTAGAGAGATTAACGAAGACATTACAATGAGTTAGGATTAGATCAAATTTCCAAAATACCTATCACCTAAATTTTAAAAAATATTCTCTCACCTTCAAACCACTATTTTTTGGGTGAAGGAAGTATATGGGTAATTTGGGGAAAACTTGAGTCAAATTAAAAAGTGATCTTATATTTAAGAACATAATCTCTTTCTTAAAGTGATCTTATATTTAGGAAAGGAGGGAGTATTTGGGAGTGAGAAGTACTTGTGGTGAAATCTTTCTATTTCTAACACCAATAAAACTCTTCATCTTTTTATCTTTAAAAATCTCTTCATTGACAATATGAAAACATACGCATACATTATGATAAGGGTAATGGACCTAATCTGCCCCCCAAGTAACCACCAAGGAGCGCTGAGCACCCTGAACTAACAACAGGCCCGTATCTGGACTCCAAGTAACCAAGGTGTTTAAAAACTACCCCGGTTGGACGGTCAACAACGTTTGACCGTTACTATGCCTATGTGGCTGCCACGCGAGCACCTGCTTTGCCACCTCTGCTTGCCACATGTGTATTTTAAATGGACCAAATCTGCCCTCCAAGTAACCACCCAGGAGCACTGAGCACCCTGAACTAACAACAGGCCCATATCTGCACTCAAAGTAACCAATGTGTTTAAAAACTACCCCGGGTGGACGGTCAATGACGTTTGACCGTTACTATGCCTATGTGGCCGCTACGTGAAGGCCTTGTTTGTCACCCGGCGCCTTGTCATCGCCATGTAAGATATGTTCATGTGGGTCCCACCTATAATAATAAACACTTTCTCTCTCTCTCTTCATCACCATCACCACAGCCCTCCAACACCCACCACCTCTACCCACGCCACCCCCTCACCTCCCCAGCCCCCACTGCCTCACCTCCACAGCCCCCCACCCACGCCACCTCTGCTTGCCACGTTTGAAGGGGGTGGTGTGGGTGGGGGTGGTGGGTGTTGGAGGGCTGTGGTGATGGTGATGAAGAGAGAGAGAAAGTGTTTATTATTATAGGTGGGACCCACATGAACATATCTTACGTGGCGATGACAAGGCGCCGGGTGACAAACAAGGCCTTCACGTGGTAGCCACATAGACATAGTAACGGTCAAATGTCATTGACCGTCCACCCGGGGTAGTTTTTAAACACATTGGTTACTTTGAGTGCAGATATGAGCCTGTTGTTAGTTCAGGGTGCTCAGTGCTACTGGGTGGTTACTTGGAGGGCAGATTTGGTCCATTTAAAATACACACGTGGCAAGCAGAGGTGGCAAAGCAAGTGCTCGCGTGGCAGCCACATAGGCATAGTAACGGTCAAACGTTGTTGACCGTCCAACCGGGGTAGTTTTTAAACACCTTGGTTACTTGGAGTCCGGATACGGGCCTGTTGTTAGTTCAGGGTGCTCAGCGCTCCTTGGTGGTTACTTGGGGGGCAGATTAGGTCCATTACCCTTATGATAATCATAGAAAAAGTTGCACTTGGTTCACCATGCTAAAATAATTTCGAAATTCAATGCCCTAACACCAATAATGACATTTAGTGCTAGAAATGGTTTACTTTTGGGCATGAATTACAGAATGAGACCACCCCCATGGAAAAAGACTATGGAGACTTGAAAAAAAAAGAACTACAAAGAGATAACGTTTAAGGGTTAAACCAACTTTTGGTCCCTATAGTTTAATGTGATTTGGGTTTTAGTCCCTAGAGTTTAAAAGTGAAGGTTTTAGTCCTTGTAGTTTAATCTGTACACCATAACATGCATCAATAATTTCATCTAAATACTAACACATCTACACACACACAGATTCATCCCCTTTTAAAATTTCAATTACTTCTACCATTGTTAAGCATAGCTATGAGTCTCAAAAGTAGGGATTTTGTTGTTGTTTTTGCCTTCTGTGTTTGCATGAGAATACAAACTGGGGTGTGGTTGGATAGTTGTATTTGGATGTTTTTGAAGTGATGGACATAAAGGTAGTATTGGTGTTGAAATATGATTTGTTTTTATTGAATTTTGGCATCTGTTATTTTTAGGCATATCAGACAAATAGATGAAAAGTAATGCACTAATTAGTATTTTTTAAATCAAACAATCTTTTTTTTTGAAATGATAAATCAAATAATCTTAGCAAATTACAAAAAAAATAATATCATTTCAGTTTTTATGGTGGTGGTAACTGGTAACTGGTAAGATGGATGCAGAGAGATTAGCCCCACCCAGAAAATTATCTACAAGTAATCACTGGTACGTTTTCTTTTCATCCCCAATATTCTATTCTTTAGGGAGGGATTTTGAAGATTATGATTTATACATGTTCAAAACTTGATTTTTAGCATCCCTTCATCCTCTCAGTTTTGTCCCTTACTTTCACCTTCTTCTGCAATATTAAGTAAAAGGGTTGTTATTGTTAATCCTTTTTTTTGTTAAAAAGGGTTTTGCTTTTGTGTATTTGTAAGAGAACAGTAAAAAGGGAAACCCCAGAAGTTGAAACGGAAGCCGTATATGGAAGATCAAAGCAGTGAGGGAGGAGGCATAGAAGACGAAGACGGCGAGCATTTACAAATTCCCAAAGCCAATTCATCCTCTCCTCACACAAAGCCATGGCCAAAACGAATGGCAGGGGTATTCTCTCAGGCCTCCGACGGCCCTAAGAAATCGCCATCCTCCAACCACTGCTCTCCGCAATCTCCAAACTGCTAAATGACAGTTTTCTTTGATTTTTTATATTTATCTCTTCGGATGGGACATTGGGCAACAAAAAAATAGTTCTTGCTTTCCTTTTTAAATTTTTATAACACACCTGCTTCTATAAATTTATTCTTCTAATTTTTTATAATCAGATGGTTGTGACTATTGGTCTTCTTGTAACGTTTGCTTAACATTGGACAGACAAGGACTTCTTCTATGACTTAAGCAGAGATCACTTTAAGGAAGTAATCAGCTTTGGTTTATTTCCTCTTTTGGGTTTTATGTTTCATATATTATTCTCTCAATCCTTCTATTCTCAAACACGGTTACATCTTGCATGTGGTTATGTGTTGTGAGTTATAGTTGTTCAAACTCCTTTGAAGATACATAAGATATGTGACTGATTTATTTTAATTGCATGCTTTTTGTACAGCAATTACTCTGCATCTAAAATTGTTGGTGAAGATTAACAGGATTTACATTTAATTAAGTAATTTTCTAGATGTTGATTTCAAGATGTTTAATTTATGAATGTTCATAAATGACCATATAATCCTTTCTTTGTTATTGTTTCATTGTCACAGAGGTGATGTTGTATTAGATGTAAAAAATTCATTATTGACGTTTTCCTTAAATTTTTTACATGCATCTCTTTACATGGGACTTTGGCCTTTAATTTTTTACATGCATCTCTTTACATGGAACTTTGGGGATAGAAAAATTTTATGTTGTTTTATTCTTAACAGTACACATGCTTGTATAAGAGGTATGAAAAATGGATTTACAATGGAGCCCTTTTATTGGGGATTTTACTGTCAATTTCAATAATGTCATCCCCTTTTAAAATTTCAATTACTTCTACCATTGTTAAGCATAGCTATGAGTCTCAAAAGTAGGGATTTTGTTGTTGTTTTTGCCTTCTGTGTTTGCATGAGAATACAAACTGGGGTGTGGTTGGATAGTTGTATTTGGATGTTTTTGAAGTGATGGACATAAAGGTAGTATTGGTGTTGAAATATGATTTGTTTTTACTGAATTTTGGCATCTGTTATTTTTAGGCATATCAGACAAATAGATGAAATGTAATGCACTATTTAGTATTTTTTAAATCAAACAATCTTTTTTTTTGAAATGATAAATCAAATAATCTTAGCAAATTACAAAAAAAATAATATCATTTCACATATCCACCTCCTACCCTTTTGATCAAGTCTACCTCCTACTTCTTGGAGAAATAAGCTAAATCATACACACACTAAACCTCACCCGAGAATTGTGCATAATTTGACCACAGTCTTGGAATGATCATTACAATATGCTCAATTTTTTTATGTTGTAGATAATTTCATTGGGCCTCATTTTAAAAATTTTGTTAATTTATTTTTAGAATGTAACAGACGATTTGTGTTATAACAATTTTTTGTTTCGGCAAGAAAATAGTTTTGTAATTTGTGTTAAGTTAGGTGTCTTAAAAAGCACGATAAAAATATTTTTTTGAAAAAGTTAAAAAATGTAACTAGAAGTAGTTTAATTAATAAAAGATGATTGAAGTATAACAAGCTAAACCAACAGACGAATCATATTTTATTTGTGACCGGTATACAACATGTAATGTCCACTTTCTCGTGCCTTTTGTGAACTATTTGGCCAGTTTTGCCGCATCGCCACTTTTTTAGTTATGAACCCTTTTTTATTTGGCTCTATCTCTATCCATTGCACATTGTTTTCTTATTTTTCTTTTTATAACCTGAATTTCCTATATCTTTCGGTCAAAAAAATTCCTATCTTTAAAAATGTAGTGGAGAGGCATATTTGATTTAACTTTGACTAAATTAAACAACATACATCAATGATGAATACCGTATTTAAAATTTTACCCCTATTTTAACCCTCCCCATAAGTGGGACTACTCACACACCCCATAATACACCTAAGCACCTCTAGGTGGGACTCACACATTGCTAACTTGAGAATTAATCCCAAAAACACCTCTAGGAGGGAGTAGGGTTGATGTCATTTAAGTCAAACTTTTAATGATGATCAATATAACCTAGATAAAAAAAAGGAAATATAATTGAAATGTTCCGTTGTTGATTAGACAGCTAAAAATAAATCAAACGTGTACATTAGATATAGATGAAATTTTGTAAAAAAAAATAAGATATAGATGAAATATATTACACATCTCTTGATTAGCACAATGAATACTTGAATAGCGTTCGAATTTAGACATCGTGTGTTGGGCAGTCCGGTTAGAACCACGGGCAGTAACATTTGAGATAATATATGGCAAATGTGTACGTATGTGAAACGTTTCAAACTTTAATCCCATAAGAGGCATTTGGAATAAAGGATGTAATTCCAGCTTATTTTGATCCAAAATATAATGTCTCAGATTTTGTTACAAGCGTTTGCTTTGCTTCTGCTGGAAATGGCTTTGATAATGCTACTTCTGATGTCCTTGTAAGTATCATTAATATTTATTTTTCTTAAAACTGCAAATGATAGTGGCTATTTTTTTAACTGATAAGTCCAAATGTGAATGTCATTTATTAATATCAATGTATAATAGTATAAGATAAAGTGCAATTCTTGATTTTTATCAAATCCAAAAATTTATCTGACTTAGTAAGAGGGTTTAGTTTCCTCCTATATATAAAATTTTAATCCGTTTTATCTTCCCATTATTCTTATTTAGCGGGTTTGTTTTAATCAAATGAAGTTTAACAGTCATTTGATAATTAAAGAGAATATTTTATGAAATTTAACAGTCATTATTTGTTTACGTAAAACAAATAATTTTCTTAATTCATATAGTTACTTAGTTCCCATAATAAAGATATGAGGGAGTAATAATTTATAATTTAGAGAGAGAGAATTCAAATTTGATGTGATGAGATCTCTTTCCAGATAACAGTCCCAAATGTAACGAGATATATTCAACATAATTTTGCACCCTAAACATATTCATATGCACACATGAGAAAAATATTTAATTGACTGTTGTTTTTTTCATTAAAAGAAAGGAGAGTCATATTGAGGTCCTAGTGGAAAAGTCAAAGTTAACGAGTTGAGACTTCTCTAATATCAATTCTATTGCTTGAGACTCAATCCAATTGTTCCTTAAAAAAAATTCAATTTTCTATTTTGTGTAACATATAAGGGAGATAAAAAAGTAATTTGAATTTTTTATTCTCAGTCAGTGATACCTCTATGGAAGGAACTAGAATACTACAAGGGATTTCAGAAGGAGCTGAAGGACCATCTTGGAGAAGAGAAAGCAAAAGAGGTTATAAGAGAATCACTATACTTAATCAGTGTAGGAACCAATGATTTTCTAGAGAATTACTATTCAATTCCAAAGAGGTCATCACAATATTCCATTGAAGAATACCAGAAGTTGCTTGTGGGGATTGCAGAGTATTTCATAGAAGAACTTTATGAAGTAGGAGCAAGGAAGTTATCCATTGCTGGGCTTCCTCCAATGGGGTGTTTGCCTCTTGAGAGAACAAAAAATTTCATGTTTGGGAATGAATGTGTGAAGGAATACAATCATGTGGCCTTAGATTTCAATCTCAAGTTACAAGATTTGGTGTTGCAGATGAACCAGAAGCTCCTTGGGATTCAGCTTGTGTTTTCAAATCCTTATGATATCCTCTGGGATATCATTCATAATCCTGCTTCTTTTGGTAAGCAAGCTTATAATTATTTAATAATGATTGAAAATGCTTTTGATGTTTAAATTCAGTGTTATCTTTAGTTATTCACTTAATGCTAAGTGCATACTGTTACTAAAAGAGATTTCAGTATCAATTTTTGACTTCTTCTGCTCATGTGAAATTTTTTTCTTGACCAATTGGATTGATAAGTGCTTTAGTTAACTGCCAATAGATTAAGGTGAAGTAGTGAGTTCTTCTAAAGGAGATTATGTGCACTAAGTAGGATTTGAGAAATGAGCTTTGTTATCTATGATTTGTAAATACTACCTCTGGTCCTAAATATAAGACCTAATTGACATTTTTTTGGAGAGATTAAGGTTGCAAAATAGGTTATTAAATCATGACATATTTGATATCTTTTTAGATTATTCATTAGCTTATAGGTAAAATAAACTAGTGTATGAGAAAAAATTAGGTAAATCAATTTATAATTAACTTATTTTGCCTTTTTTTAGGATTTTTCAAAAAAGTCAATTAGGTCCTATATTTAGGATCAGAGGGAGTAGTTTAACTTGTTTTATATTTTAAAATTTATTTAATATCAAAACATTGATGATATTGATATTTAGTCAAAGCTAGACTATGGAACTTTTATTAAAATACATGAATTCTGTAGTATGAGCCTATGAATTATGCAGCTTAGATTTGCATGGCCAGAAACTAACTGACATGGAACGTTTATGCTTTTGATACAAATGCTCTTAGTCTTAGATTCATCTGGTTGCCGATAAATCAAACTATCCATAACAGTAGGTATGGACATACAAGCTCAAACCTAAAGAAACTATTAAAAGAATTTTCTGATATACTTTTTTAGCTGAAATATTATGATTTATCCGTATAGTAGGTACGGTCAATTTTTATTTTGGCGTATGAAATTGTTTTCGGTATTAATAATGCAGGGTTTGAAGACGTGGCAAAAGCATGTTGTGGGACGGGGTTGTTTGAGATGAGTTTCATGTGTGATAAGTTTAATCCATTTACATGTTCAGATGCTAATAAATATGTATTTTGGGATGCCTTCCATCCCACCCACAAGACTAATGCCATTATTGCCAACCATTTATTCAGTAATTATCTACTTCAGTTTCAATAATTACTGAATTATTGGCTATTGTTTATTTGTTCATATTATTTGTTGTATTAGTATATGTCAAAAATGAGTACTTATTGTATTTGAGTGTAATTTTTTAAACTTCATTAGAGTAACCATATGCCTAAGTTTATAAAATGTCCGTGAAAATGTAACTCATTGCATTGAATTGTATCAATAACTATAAGTGTCTTTTCTACCAAAATAATACTGTCATTTGCCAGAATGAATGCTTATCACTTATCAGATCGTAGCAGAAACCACAAAACTCTGTCATTTCTAAACACAGAACTAAACTCTCAACACACAATTCCTCACCGTAAAATTGATAAAGGGACAAAACCACATTGGCCGTCTGGTATGTCTGAGTGAAATAATAATGATTTCTAATACACAAAAAAATGAGATATGAAATATTCATTCCGTCCTTGTTATCATTTCCCTTCGACTTTACAATCCATTTAGCTCTTAGAAGTATTCTGGTGATAAGAAATTGTCAACATATATGTTAGACTGAAACATATGCTTCATCATGTTCTGAAAAATTAAGATCACATTTGGATTCTCATCTTTGTGCAAGAGGTTGCTTTCAAAATTGACAGGCGATGTGATTGATGTCATACATTTACTTGGGTGCCTTAGGAAAATGCAGCTTGATTAGTTCAGGAAGTTCTGCTAACTCGACCTGAGATCTCCCGGACAGAATACTTTTCAACTTTGCATCACAGTTCACCACATTCTTATTGTTTGCATCCTACAAAAATTGAAGTAACAACAGCTTATGATTTAGTCATCTCTTCTAAAGACAGATATTACGAAAAAAAGTTAAATATAGCAAACAGATGGCTTATACCTCAACCTGTACAACATTCTATGATACTCATTTTACATCAATAGCTTACAAAAACTCAAGGCCAGTAAGTTGGAAAACATTGGACATGTGTATTTAAATGTGTCAGAAGTAATCTAAATTTTGAGTGATCTTTCATCAACATTTCTATATCAGTCATAGAAATGAAAGTGACACAGATGATCATCAACATGACAATATCTATCAATCTATCGAATCAGTAACATGTGTTCCAGTTCTTGAATATTTTAATAGTAACAAACATTAGGAGAATGTCACTCCAATCTGTTAATATTTCTTGCTCCCACCTCTTATTTGTTGTCTGTCATTTTCAACACGAAGAAGTGCAATATCAAATTTGATTCAACTTTTAAAAGCAAAAACAGAGTGTTTTTCATAAAATCCAAGCTTCAATCTAACACCACACACTTATTATTGAAAGAAAAACTTTTTAATCATTTTGTAATCAATAACAGTGGAAGAATCTGCAGCTTGAGCAATTACCAACAACAACAACAAAGTCTTATCCCACTATGCGAGGTCGGCTACATGAATCATACGACATAATTGTTCTCAACTTAAGTAATTACCATAGAACATATTTTGGTCCTCTAAAATCAACCTCAATATCAACCGACTCAATCAAATTTTCTCTCATCTCTTCAGCATTCAAAATTTCAACTTTCTTACTACAATATAAAATATTCAATTCTCCAAAGAACAAATAGTAAGACTATAGTACTCCTATCTATTCATCAAATGTAAAAGAAGAAAATGTGACCTGGAGATTATTGGTTTTGATGTAAGACCAAACCCTCATAAAACAGCCTAAACGAGAAGTTTGAGATTGACCCACAAAGTCTCTAACAGTGGAAGTAAGATTGACAAGGTCAATCAAGTTAGCCAACTTCTTTGGATTATCAGTCATTGTCTTCTTCAGCCTCTGTGGAAGCATTCTTCTGTTTCTGAAAATCACTCAAAACCTAAAATTTCAGTGAATAACATAACTCAACTCCCAAATCAAAGTAACTAAAAACCGAATTCATAAGTATTTTTTTAAGAAAAAAAATTCATAGAAGAAAGCAACAGATATATTTTGTTTCTTACAGCTCCTAGCTTCTTCAACTCTGCTTGACTGCGATTTTTGCGAAAGGGAAGAAGAGTACACAGTTCTAATTGAGGTTCCCTGAACGCACCGTTTTAACACGCGTTTATTTGTAATAAATTTAAAGGAAAATACAAATAAAATCCTCCGAAAATATGCTAAAGGAGAATAAGATCGCTAAAGTTTTAAAAGGACAATTAATGTTACATGTACTAAATTAAGTAGATGAAATTCAATGCCCTAAAACCAATAATGACATTTATAAGTAGATGAAAGTTACCATTGGGAATGTCTAAAGAAACACAGAAGTTTGAACATATCTTTTGGCTTTAAAGTTTATAGTCGAAATGTTTCTGAATGCTCTTTAGTTTTAAATTTTCCTGGCACGACAACAATTTGGGACCATGCTTCCCCTCCACCTTTAAGAAGTAAGAGGAGCTACAGACATAACTGATGGAGCAATAATAATTCTTTATCTTGAGGACAGTTTTAAATTATTATATGTTAAAATTATCTTCAAATCTCTTTTTGTTTATACTTGGGAATTTCCTTGTGAGATACTTGAAAAATATAATGTTACAACTGTGATGATATCTAAATCCTGTTTGGTAAATACATTATTTGGTCTTAAAATTGTTGTCAATCTGGAAATGATTGCTATTTACACAACTTCATTTGTCATGATTTTGATACATGTATTGGTGGAAATATGGTCAAATATCATTTTTTATTCTCACAATCTCTGGCATATTGTTCTGTAAATTACAGATTTCACTTTACTTACTATGAGTTGTTTCTTACTTTACATGTATTAGTTACTATTGCTACATTAAATAATTTTATTGACTGTCTGAAGCTGTGAGGTTACAGAGTCATCAAAAGAAGACTGACGTGACTTCTTAAGAAATACAAACAACAAAGTCTTAGACAACCATGACAAAGCAGACCCTTTGGATCGGGAATAAGGAGTAATTTAATATATTTTGGAGTGTTGGCTATAAATTTTAAAAGCCAAATAAATTAACAAAGTTGAAGGACTCGTTTGGTATACTCAAGTAGATCAAATTTCCAAAATACCTATCACCTAAATTTTAAAAAATATTCTCTCACCTTCAAACCACTATTTTTTGGGTGAAGGAAGTATATGGGTAATTTGGGGAAAACTTGAGTCAAATTAAAAAGTGATCTTATATTTAAGAACATAATCTCTTTCTTAAAGTGATCTTATATTTAGGAAAGGAGGGAGTATTTGGGAGTGAGAAGTACTTGTGGTGAAATCTTTCTATTTCTAACACCAATAAAAATCTCTTCATCTTTTTATCTTTAAAAATCTCTTCATTGACAATATGAAAACATACGCATACATTATGATAATCATAGAAAAAGTTGCACTTGGTTCACCATGCTAAAATAATTTCGAAATTCAATGCCCTAACACCAATAATGACATTTAGTGCTAGAAATGGTTTACTTTTGGGCATGAATTACAGAATGAGACCACCCCCATGGAAAAAGACTATGCAGACTTCAAAAAAAATAAACTACAAAGAGATAACATTTAAGGGTTAAACCAACTTTTGGTCCCTATAGTTTAATGTGATTTGGGTTTTAGTCCCTAGAGTTTAAAAGTGAAGGTTTTAGTCCTTGTAGTTTAATCTGTACACCATAACATGCATCAATAATTTCATCTAAATACTAACACATCTACACACACACACATTCATCCCCTTTTAAAATTTCAATTACTTCTACCATTGTTAAGCATAGCTATGAGTCTCAAAAGTAGGGATTTTGTTGTTGTTTTTGCCTTCTGTGTTTGCATGAGAATACAAACTGGGGTGTGGTTGGATAGTTGTATTTGGATGTTTTTGAAGTGATGGACATAAAGGTAGTATTGGTGTTGAAATATGATTTGTTTTTACTGAATTTTGGCATCTGTTATTTTTAGGCATATCAGACAAATAGATGAAAAGTAATGCACTAATTAGTATTTTTTAAATCAAACAATCTTTTTTTTTGAAATGATAAATCAAATAATCTTAGCAAATTACAAAAAAAATAATATCATTTCAGTTTTTTATGGTAGTGGTAACTGGTAACTGGTAAGATGGATGCAGAGAGATGTAACGTACCTCCTACTAACGAATTATTAACTTACTAACTTCCACCTAATTAAACACATATTCAAAATAACCCAAACAAATGGTGTCTAACCATGTTAGTAAGAATACATCTAACATGGTTAGAAAAAGAAAGCGATATCATTCAAAATTAAATGCCCTAACCATGTTAGTAAAAGATTCACCTAACATGGTTAGAAAAAGAATTTCTCTACTATGAAGAGATTACAATCATATGCTTAACACATATCTAACTATGTTAGAAAAGAGGATCTCCTAACATAGTTAGCAAAATAAACCAAACCAGCTACATAGAAGGTAACCATATTAGAGCGGGCCCATCTAATATGATTATATACAGCTACAACATAAGATCAAATAGTACACCTTCAATATATCACTTAATCATGTTAGGAAAATGATTTCCTAACCATAATCGATCCAAGTCAACACCTGTATCCATAAGTCCACATCCTTTCCACAAGTAATCATCACACTGAACAGAGTGTAATGCAGCAATAACAGTTATATTAGTCAGAATAGTCCCTGAACTATCGCAGTAGCAGGAACAATATCACCAATCATCAACAACTTCCAAATTAAATCACCATAACAAGTAAAACGTTCATTCAATAATACAACTCATTCAAAATAACATTCCTAAATGCGGAAGCTGATGCAGCCTAGTGAAATGTCAATATATATCCCTATAAGATCACCTCCGGCCTACTTACTGCATCCGTATAGGCCAGACGACCTCTTCCCCTTCCTCTCTGCCTCCCTTAGTGCATGATCACCTGTAAAAATAAAGGGAATGGGGTGAGACAAATCAATGTCTCAGTAATCACTACTTAACTCACTGTGATACTCAGAAGTGGGGTAGCGGAGTGTCTACAGGGTACCACAGTTTTCAAAACCTGCATAAACCACGCAATACATACATATATATACAGAACAGATACATCCATCTCTCAATAGACAAAAATAAACGTGTGTGACACTGTGCCCGGTCTACAATCCGAAAAGCATAAAAAGGGACCACTCTAATCAATGTGAAAATCCCTGGTTCCTTTACAATCTCAGGAACACGTACAATTAACCTATCGATTTGCGCAAATCGATAGGCTACATCGGCCGACGGTACTAAAAATCAGTGTCATGCAACATACAAAAGATTTATATAGATATGTGCATATATATATAAAGTACAGTTTATTTAGAAATGCACCCTATAGCCCACGTTTGAATATAAAATAATTTGAACACATTCCATTTATATATATAAGTAGAAGAGGATTTTAAAAATCCTCAACTACCGTCACCCTCAGTATCACAGTCAGTTAAGCGTGATTACCTGTTCAAGCTCAAAAACAGCATTATATATATCCTGAGTTATTGCCTTCCGCGAGCTCCACTCGAAGCATTGCCGACTATAATCGCCCAATGAGCTGCTGATGGTCAAGACACAATATCAGTGACTTAGACCACCAATCCAAACTGATTCTAAACAATTATTGAAATAATAATTACTTCTAATGTCATAAATAAACTATGTCCTTTAAACCTCTATAATTCCCTTAACCAATTATAAATTCTACAGTGTTAAACTTTACAATTTCTTGTCAAACATCGTCCCACACATCCAAAACCTACCAAACTAACCTTATTAACATTAATTTGACACTAAGGAGGTCTCAATCTCACGCAATTTCCTTCACACTTCTCACATTCTATAATATAACATATTTCCCATTTCTTCAATACTTTAACTTCTAAATTTCCTTCTAAACTTTCCCTTTTCCAATCCTTTACAATAACAAGATTTTCAACCTTCATCATCTCTTGAAAAATTATAAAATTAACCCACCATGTAAACTTCCATATTTGAATTTAATTGGTCATTAAAAGTTATCTCCATATCATCCAATTATTCACAATAAACTCAATCACCATTTAAACTACCAACATTCCTTCCATCTTACACTTTAATCTCTCACTTTTGCCTAAACACCAATCCAACAAAAATTAGCATTCCAACATCATAACACAACTTCAACCAACATCAATAACCACCAACTCATCCAAAAGCATCATGCATTAACCAAACCTTTACTCAAAGTGTCTAACAATACCCATTCACTTGCTTAAATAAATTTTCCAGCTTCAACCAACTTATATATTTCCAAGAATAATTAATTTCCCACTTATATATAACATAAATTCACATCACTCTTGTCCAAAATTTGCAATCATGTAGAATTCGCTAAAATCACTCCATTAATATTGATTTGGCACTAAAACATGGTTTCCTAACTCAAGCATTTCTCCACATTCTAACATACCTTCACACAACTTTTATCCCAAAATCCAAAATCAAAGTGGTAAAAGATGCTTACATGGTTTCAAGTGAAAGAGAGACCAAGATTCGCCGGAAAACACCTTGGGTTTCGCCGGAAAATGGCCACAATAGTGGCTGGCCGTACAGAATAGAAAAGGGAAATGAGGAAATGAAGGAAATAAAGTTGGAAAATGGAAAGTAGCTTGAATAACTAATGGAAAATATCAAGCCTACCTCCCAACAGCCGTTCGTCGCCGGAAAAAGAGTCACCGCCGCCGGAAAACGCCAAAGCCGAAGCACCACGTCCAAGAACAGATCGGAGTTGAGCTTCACATATTTATGGAGGAGAAGAGAGATGAAACGAAAATGAGGAAGCTTTTTGGGAGAGGGAAAACCGAATGGTGAGCTTGAGGAGAAGAGAAAAAATTGGTAATGGAGGGAGGAGGGAGTGCTTGGCCGAGAAAGAGAAGGAAGGAGAAGGAAAAAGAAAGAAAAGGAGGAGAGAGAAAAAGAAAGAAAAAGGAAAAAGAAAAGAAAATGGGGAAAATGCTTTATGCCTGGAATATTCTTTCTCATTCCTATATCTTTGACCATAAAATTCTCCAATTGGTCCTCAAATTTGAATCTAGATCAAATTTTCTAAAATATTTAATCGATTATTTTAGACACTTATTTCTCCAAAATATCCAAAATTTCCCCAAAACTCCTAAAAATTTCAAATTTTCTAATGGTCATTTACTAAAAACATTTTCTAATCCTATATTAAATTTTCAAGATGTTACAATTCTCCCCACCTTTTAGGAATTTTGCCCTCAAAATTCGCTATGTCTAACCTCTTTAAGAAAAATACTTAGCATAATTCACTCAATACATCGCTAAGAACTTGCATTAGGGAAGAAAAGTTTTAAATTCTAGTCAAACTAATCTAAGTCATCTCTCTTTCTTCAAAATCTTCAGTTCATAATTTTAATCTGGTACACCTTAATTGTCTAACTTCCTTGACATATAAGACTACGAGAGTCATTCTTTATTCCCTTACCAAATATTTCACACCAAATAACTATACATTGACAAATCCTTAGACCAATTTCTATGGTAAGACCTTATATTTAAAGACAATTTCATCCCTTTGAAAAAAAAAATCATTATATTTTAACCTACAAAAGGCTCACCAATCTACTTCAACACTTAGGCTTTCTTAATTTGATTCCCCACACAATAATACTTTCAATCATTTTTATCCACTTTGGAATTTTAAGGTCGCTACTTAAAACAGTTTCTTTTATTCAACATTCTCATTTAAGATAGAGTCTCACTACCAATATTGTCGGTCTAGATTCATATCCAAAAGTTTATTCAATTTTTATTCCTATACTCTCACTCCTTAATTGTCAGGAAACAATTCCCTAGAAATTCTTTCCTCGTGCTGACCATGACCCCAACATATGCTAGAAATATTCTCAAGCACATTCATCAAACCAGTTACAATTTCCTTTATAACCTCAAGTAATGAACCAAAATTTGTACTAACACCTCAAACAAGAAATCTTAATGTATAATGTTTTCTAATATAACAATATTAGCCTTGATCATAACAGCCTGAAATGACTTACCTAACCATAAAATCACAAATTCTATACTCACAGTGCTTTGAATAGATCACTACTCAATTTCTCAATATCCATATTTGACTCATAATACACATTTCAACCTTTACTTGCCTAAATAGTTCATCAAAACAAAACTTCATCTGTCCCCAAAAACTCATGGATTCACACTGAATATATTTAAATAACTTTATTTCACTACTTAAACCACATTATAACTCCAAAAATTCAACAATTTATCCCACTTAGTCAACTTTAATTTCAAACTCTAATTTTTTTTCCCTCCATTTCACTTTTAAACAAAAATTTCTAATCAATCCTCAATCCATAATCCTTATTTTTCTCCAATTATCATAATTGCTAACTCTTGTAAAATCCCTTTAACTCAATCAATACAAACCAGAAAATTTTAACTTTAATTCCATAGTTCCACCTATATCAATCCCAACAATTCGAACTTAAAGAATTCTTCATTATTATTACTATTCATACGCCAGTTGTAACATCCCTCATTTTATAATAGGATTTAGTTATTTATTTTATTTGTGTAAGACTTTATAATTAAAAAAAAATGATGAAATCAATTAATTAATAAAATTTCAAAAAAATAAAATTAAAAATAATACATATAATGATTATTAATATTCAAAAGATTTTCATAATAGGAGAGCAACTATAATGTGAGATAAAAAAAAAATTATTACCAACATATAGAATAAGGTGTAAGCCCATCTAATATTCCAAATGTGCAAGGCCCAATTACAACAAAAAACCCTAGGAAGTCTCTCTCCTATACACACAATGACACACATTCCCTTCTCATTCTTTCTTGTTTCTTGCGCTGCATAACCTCCAGCCGTCAAAGGTATTTTTCTTCTCTTCTTCAAGTTTTTGCTCTATTATCTCTTACTTCACAAAATTATAATATTCAACATCACACTCCATTCCACTGTTTTCGTTAAGCGCGTCATACTCCACATCTTTTCTCACCTAATGGGTACTTGAATTAACGTCAGAGAGCAATGCATTTTTTTTTCAATAAATGTCCATAAAGCACACCTATTTTACCTACTCCTTCCTTTCTTGCGTGTCATGCCATAAGCATTCATAGGTATTATTCTTACTTCACAGAAGCCTTCCCTCAATCCCTTATTTAATCAAAAATATATGAAATTATTTGTGCCTCCATAAATAATTAATGCCTAAAATACTAATGCACATATTTAAAGCACACATCACTTTGATCATACTCATGTAGTTCTTGTGGCACCAGTGTGGGAAAGCATGTGTCTTATTGCTATTATGTTTTTGCTGGGCATTATAGAGTAAATATTTATATTTCATTTAACAACTTCCCAACACCCCATTATAAAATAAAAACCTTAAGAATTATAATAGTGCTGAAACCTATAATAAAGAAAAGGATTTATTTGTTAATTGGGATTAGGAGTGGGATGAGATTTATAGAATAGCAATATTAATAATACTAGTTAGTTTTGAATAGAGTATTAATATATATGTGCTTATGATTTTGTAGATACTCAGTGAGAGATTTGAAGTGACCTTGTGAGTTCACCTGTGTGCTAAGGAGCAACAGGTAACTCCGGAAAATTCTTCCGTATACCTGTGATTGTGTATAACTGTATTATAAATAATTACGACTTGATTGAGATATGTAAGATAAATTATATTGTTATATATTGAGATACGTTAGTCTTTTTGTAACATCCTGAAAAATTTAATTCAGGATTAGAGAGTGTTTTGGGAAATTTTGGAATTTTTAGGAATTTTTGGGATATTTATGGAAATTTTGAGTAATTAATATGCATAAAATTAATTAAGAAATGAAGAGTTTGAAATATGAGGGAGTGGTAAAGCTAAAAATATTTTGAAGATTAAGGAAATTGGAGACTGGTTTAAGTGGATTTAAATCAAAATATGTACACTATGGCAAGTTTGGGTTTTAATTATCAAAAATCACCCTTATTTCTCCCTAACCAAACACACCCTCCTTCCTTTCTATATATATATTTCGATCGAACCAAACCCCCCACCTTCGACGACTCACCTCTCTTCTCTCTTCTCTTCGGACGACGACGGCGGCGGCGGCGACCGACGTCAACGGCGGCGATGGGGGGGCTGATCGAGCCTCCTCCATCTTCCTCTGTTTCATCATCGTTCAATCTCACTGTTTCTTTCTTCTCACTATTCATCACCTCCATCAGTCAACTCCTTCGTCCCTTTTCGTTTTTCCGGCAAGCTCGACGGTGGACGGTGGCGTGAGAGGCGAGTTTAGTTATTTCTCTTGGTTCTTCAACTTCTCCTTCCACCTTCGTATTTCTCACTGTTTTCCCTTCTTTCTCGCCATTCTTCACTCCTCACGGCGGCTTCTTCATTTCCGGTGACGGCGAGTTCAGACAGTGTTGGGTCATCTTCAATCTTAGGTAAGTTTTGTTCCTAGTTTTCCATCATCTTCCTCACTTCAAAATCTGAACTCTCACCTCCCTCCATTGTTCTTCGTTTCCGGCGAGTCCCAGCAATTCCGACGGCGATTCGCGACGGTTCATGGCGGAATCTGGTGACGTGAGTTCAGGTAGCTCCTTTTGCTTCATTTCTACCCTTGTGCTTTGCTTTGACCGAGAATTGAGAGGAAAATCGAAAGGGGCTATGGTTTATGGGTTTATAAATGATTAAAAGAACAAAGGGCAACCTAATTGGTGTTTTGATTGTAGATTAAAGAGTTTGGTTGAGGCTGGGTTCCATAAGGCTGACATTGTGTATTTGATTTTTAGTGTTCTGGTTGATTTAGCATGATTAAGTATATATATATAATTACTGCATGATAACATATGGTGGTGTTTGAGAGGAATTTTTAATAAGAACAATACACAGCTGATTGTTAAATGTGTTTGGTAAATGGAGTGCATGCTGAGCTGTTCATTTTGTCTTTACTTGAGATGATATGTTTTGCCAATTTTTAAAGGTTTTTCTCCTTGCATACTCTGTTTCTGCGGGTGTTGGTCTGAATATAGTACTACATGCATGATTCATGAAGCCTCTAGGATTTGTACAGCTTTAGCTCCTTCCTTTTTTGTCAGTAGTTAAAAAGGGAATTGTTGATTGAGGCAGGGCTACTTTTAAAAAAAAAATTCAGATTTTTTATGTTGTGTTAATTAAAGGTTGCTATAATTGGTTGCATGTATGGTTTAATTGTGAGCATTTTAATAGGATGATTATTTGAACAGGGTAACTAGTATTGTTTGTATTCAAATTAGGATATGATGGTGGAATCGACAGATTCATTTTTCTTGTTTTGTTAAGATTGAATAGTTTGAGTTAGGTGGAGAAAGTAATGAGGATTCTTGCTCTATGTTAGTACAGAAGTGAATGAATGTTTTTGTATGTGCATGTGCGGATTTAACAGAAGTGATCCATCTCTCTCTTCTACATGGCTACTTCGAATGAATGATTATAACTGTTATGGATGCATTAGGGTGGAATGAAGGGTTGTTGTTAAAGTGTTTTACATGCATGTGAACTTGGAAGTTTTAAAAGATTCAATTCTGAGCATGGAAGTATGCTTTGTGTGAGTTCTTTACCGTGCTAGAATGTATATGCGATGCTTGCAAGTGAAATTTTGCTTGTGGCTGGAAAATATTCATATATGAGGCTTTATCTTATGATTTAATATACTATTTTGGTTTAAGGAAGGCTTGAGAAATTAGTATTTGATGATGTTCCTTTTAAGTGCTGCTTAATTACCTTGTGGTTGCCTTTCTCTATTATATCATAGTTGATAATAATTGCTATTGCTGTTAGATTCTTGGAAAAAAAAAAAAAATGAGATTATCATAGGGCAAAGGAATCAGTTCCTTTGAATCAGATTTGAGCAATCTATTAATATAAATGTTTCTTGTTTTGCTTGGATGATTGATATGCTTTGAATGAGTGGTCGCATTGTTAAATCTTGAAATGGTGATGCTTAAAGTTATTTAATGGTCAACATTAATGGAGAATCATAAAAGACCAAGTTAACAAGTTTAATCTGAGTATTAAGAGATAAAGTACATAAATGGGGAAAATTGGGTAGTAACATATAAGAACGAGAGAGACGTTAGATAATCCATGATATAGAATGATTATTAATCTACTATTATTACATGATGTAATAATAGGAAAGGATGTGCTTTGCGTATTCCTCAAGGCATGGTAAAGGTGAGGAAAAGGCAACAGAGTGCTAAGGGCGACAGGTAATCACTCTTAACCTTACTATAACATTGAGGGTGATGTTAGCTAGGATTTTCTAAAATCCTTTCTCACCCTCTATATATATATATATTATCTTTGAAAGGTTATTTTTATACAAAACAGGCTATCGGGTGCCTTTCAAACACGATTATTTTCATATAAAGAAATTTGAAACACTACATATATATTACTCTGGCTGTGGTTGGTATTGATCTGGAATGATTGTGGAAGGTATATAGATAGGTATAGTGTTAGACAGTGACTTGAGAAATTATGGAAATAGAAAAGAGTGATAGATGTTGAGTTTGAGATTATGGTGAGCTATGTTGTGGAAAACATGAAATGTGAGATTGAAATATTGAATGAGGTTGAAGTTGATGGAATATAGAATAGGGATTGTTAGTATTGCATGACACTGATTATTAGTACCGTCGGCCGATGTAACCTATCGATCTGCGCAATCGATAGGTTAATTGTACAGGTTCCTTGGATTTTAAAGGAACCAGGGACGTTTTCACTTTTTATAGTGCTCCCTTTTTAGGGACGTTTTCACTATTTAAAGTGCTCCCTTTTTATGCTTTCAGATTTGAGACTGGGCACAGTGTCAATCACGTTTATTTTCGTCTGTTGAGTTGATTTGGAATTGACTGAGGGATTTGAGTAGTATGTGGGAAATGGAGATGATGAATTTGAATTGATTTAGAAGGAGGGACTTGAATGATGGATGAAAGATTTGACATATATATACATAGTATTGGTTTTAAATGTGGTACCCTTTAGACGCCCTCGCTACCGCACATCTCACTGTTATAGTGAGTTAAGCGGTGATTACTGGGACAAATTGTCTCATCCCACGATTACTGACATTTTTGCAGGTATTCATGCACAGACGCAAGCAGCAGGAAAGGGAATTAGGTAGTAGTAGTTATATGGACTATTTTGAATTGTATATTGCCAATTTGTATAGGCCTGCATACGTTTCCGCATATATATATTTATATGTATTTGATATTATTGAACATTAGGTTGTTTATTTTTCTAACCATGTTAGGGGATTCTTTTCTAACATGGTTAGCTATTAATTATCCATGATAGTATTCAGGTTGTATTAGTTTATTCTTTCCTATCATGGATAAACTATAAATGGATTATAATAATCTTTTCTAACTATGATAGAGATATTAATATTATGGAAATTCCTTTTTCTATCATAGTTAGTAAAGAGCTTAATGAATTCTTAATTAGGTAATTAGTAACACAATGTTACAACTTGGTTATCAGTATTTGGTATACGATAACCTAGGACTGTGCTGCATTGCATATAGATTGGCAATATACATTCTTAGTATTCCCTTCCTTCTGTGCATGAATATCTGGCCTTTTTGAGAGGACTATCGCTCATCCCGTGGTGGGGAGAGAGTGATAAGAGAAATTGAATAGGTACTGTGGAGAGATTGAGATGAACATAGAAAGAATAACGAAATAATGTTGATATGTATAAGAATTTAGGAAGAATGACGAAATAAGGATGCTTCTATGGGGTCTCGAGTATAGTTATGTGCCGGCCATAATCATAGTCGAGGCATCATGAGATACCTTATTGGGTTAAGGGATTAAGGTAATTCAAATACAACAATTGTTAGTAATGAGTATAAAATGAAAAATGAATTATTGACCTTGTTCTTCGGTTTTGTGTGTTAAACCGTTTGACTTATTGATAAATGTGAATTGTGTTTACAAATGTGACTTGATTCTATGTTGTAGTGGTTATGAATGTATAAAAAAAAGATATTTATAGAATATGGAAATTAGTAAATTAGAAGTTGAAGTTTTGATGATTTCTTTCAAATTCAGATTTTGATGTTGATTTAGATTGTTGGAATCTGAGTCTCAGACTTGTTGATTTTGGTGATGATAGCTTTAAAGATGTAAGGATGTGCAGTTGTGAAATTAATGGAGAGTAAATATCAAGAGGAAATGGTTCTTTCTTTACTTGTGTGAGCTGAAATTGTATGAAAATGAATTAGAAAGATACATGTTTGTTTTGCTTGAGTGTTTGAGAATTTAGTGAAATATTGAGTGTATGATTATGGCTGTTTTGCAAGTTGCAGGTGAATAAAGTTGATAGGGATATGGTTGAGTAAACCACTAGATTTTGATGAGGAAAATTTGTTATTCATGGTATTAAATCATCAAGTTTTGGTGATCACTAAGAGAGTCTGAACTTTATGTTTTGATAAGAGAAAATTTGTAGTTAGAGTTTAATTTGTATTCATTTTTATGTCTCAAGACTGATAAATACTTAGGTGATGACTAAAGAAGTGAGCATAATGGGTTACATGGATTGGTGTCTATCAGAGTTGTTTGATTGTAGTTTGGTCACCAACGGAAGGTTGATTATTGAAATGGTGTTTGTTCCCTCTCTCTTCATACATCGAATTATTGATCTAAGGGTTTTTCATTGGCTGTTTGGATTGTAGTTTGCACTCAACCATTATTCTAGGATTTTGCAATCTGAACCCTGTTTTGCAACTATGATTTTTGATCATTGTGTCGAGAAAATGCAAGTTTTCATGTTCGACATGAGATTAGTCCGTTGGTATGACATGTGTAAGGTTGATAGTTGGAATTTATGCTTGCATAATAATTTGGCTGCGAAGTATTGGATTATTGACATCAAACTATGTTAAAATTTTGAATGTTAGAGATTTGTGATGAATGTCCGAGTTTAAGGAATAAATATATTCATTGTTTAGAAGTTTTCTCTTGTTTCTATCTTATTCGAATTTGATGTGTGTCTGTTTGCTATGGTTACATTGATTCTGTTCTGTTTGGAATGTGATTGTTATATATATAAATGGTGCTTACTGTAAACTTAGTTGGAAATTTGGCGATAAAGGTGGCCCTACATTATGGATGTGTTTTGAAGATGGGTTGAAATATAGGAAATGGAATAAATTGCAAATGTTTATGTGTTTCATAAATTGAGATAATTTAAATCTATATGTGCATGTATGATTATTATAGGGCTAAACTTTATTTGTACTTTTGGTTAGTGCTGGTTTGAACGGTTCTTCAATCTTATGCTTTAGTTATAGTTTAAAGGAAACATAAGTGAAGTCAAAATACTGCCGGAAGTTGTTAAGTGGATGGGTTGAATGCATGTTGATCCTTATAATTATCACAGTGTGACTTAGTTGCTCTCATTTTTCCATAACTTGAGCCATTGTTCTTGGAATATTGAATGATTTACATGTCAGTAAATTGAAGAATTCATTGCTGGATTTAGTGCACTAGAGTTATTGTGCAGGGTAGATTTAATGGTGTTTAAAACTCTTGCATCATTCATGCTTAGGGTAGAATTTGGACTTGGTATTGTTGGTGTTTTGTGATCATGACAAAACTGAATAGATAAGAAAGTTAGTTGAGATGAGGAGTTTAGGGTGAAACTTTAGTAAATGGTTTTAAATGGATTCATTGGAAATTGAATTGCATTCCCTGTTAGGATGGTGTGGTATTTGGTCTGATTTTTGGTGAACACACACATTGGTTGCCTATATTTGATTGATTAATTGGTTGAAGTTTGAGTATTTGGATACTCGGCTCAGTTGGGTGCAAGTTAGAATATATAAATTTCATACTTATCTCTGTCTTTTTAGTGCTTATGATCAAATTATAATGAGGAATAGTTTAAACGAAGATTTGATTGTCATGGTTTAGATGCATTGGTTATTTAAGGTTTGGCTTGAGTTATGTACAACATTGACTACAAGGGTTTGATAGCTCATAAGTATATTGACAGGTGTTATTGTGTTAGACCTTGGCTGAATGGTCCCTTGAAAAGTTTTGTTTGATGTACTTTAAATTCTAGTAGGCTTTGAAATCAAGTTTGGATTATAGGAATTAGTTTCATTTCCTATTCTCTACTTGGCTGAATAAATTCTCATACATATTTGAATATGACTTTGTCTATGAAAAACGAATAATGAGTTAGAGAATGTTTACTTTTATTGCTGCAAGTACTGGAATGGATATAAAGGAGATTTGTTGTGGGATACTTCCTGTTAACTTGATGTTAAAGTGAATAAATTGATTGGATCTTATTGTGTGTTAGATTCGTGCATCATTTATGCTCTGTTGCATCAGATTTTTGTAGTGAAATTGATTGTGCTATTGCTGGTATATTGTGATTTCTGACAGATTCGTTCAATAATCTGCTAGTATAGCAGAATTAATTGTGGTTTTGAATAGAATTTTAGTTATACTCCTAGTTTTCGGACATAGTGTTTCTAACCTTGTTCAAAAGGTTATATACATTCAAGTCAATCTGACTTGATTTCACCTCTTTTAAACCTTTTAATAAACTTGAGAATGGGATCTAGTATCCTTAACCTCACCTTTATCGTAAGAAACATCCTTCCTACTTCGCATTTGACTACATTTAACCAGAAAACTGCGACAACAACCTTAGTTAAAGTGTTCATAATTCTTCTAAATCATCGATAGCATCTCTGTAGTGTCATATGGATGACACTTATGGCAATGAATTCTCATTGCCAATGAGTTCAGTCTTCCTTACTTATAACCAAATTCCTTTTTCTTTTTCTTGAGATGGGATTATCAGTCCAAGAAACTGTTTCTTTTCTTATTTCTAATGGAAATTCCCATAATTTCGAGGACGAAATTATTTTAGAGGAGGAGAATTGTAACATCCTGAAAAATTTAATTCAGGATTAGAGAGTGTTTTGGGAAATTTTGGAATTTTTAGGAATTTTTGGGATATTTATGGAAATTTTGAGTAATTAATATGCATAAAATTAATTAAGAAATGAAGAGTTTGAAATATGAAGGAGTGGTAAAGCTAAAAATATTTTGAAGATTAAGGAAATTGGAGACTGGTTTAAGTGGATTTAAATCAAAATATGTACACTATGGCAAGTTTGGGTTTTAATTATCAAAAATCACCCTTATTTCTCCCTAACCAAACACACCCTCCTTCCTTTCTATATATATATTTCGATCGAACCAAACCCCCCACCTTCGACGACTCACCTCTCTTCTCTCTTCTCTTCGGACGACGACGGCGGCGGCGGCGACCGACGTCAACGGCGGCGATGGGGGGGCTGATCGAGCCTCCTCCATCTTCCTCTGTTTCATCATCGTTCAATCTCACTGTTTCTTTCTTCTCACTATTCATCACCTCCATCAGTCAACTCCTTCGTCCCTTTTCGTTTTTCCGGCAAGCTCGACGGTGGACGGTGGCGTGAGAGGTGAGTTTAGTTATTTCTCTTGGTTCTTCAACTTCTCCTTCCACCTTCGTATTTCTCACTGTTTTCCCTTCTTTCTCGCCATTCTTCACTCCTCACGGCGGCTTCTTCATTTCCGGTGACGGCGAGTTCAGACAGTGTTGGGTCATCTTCAATCTTAGGTAAGTTTTGTTCCTAGTTTTCCATCATCTTCCTCACTTCAAAATCTGAACTCTCACCTCCCTCCATTGTTCTTCGTTTCCGGCGAGTCCCAGCAATTCCGACGGCGATTCGCGACGGTTCATGGCGGAATCTGGTGACGTGAGTTCAGGTAGCTCCTTTTGCTTCATTTCTACCCTTGTGCTTTGCTTTGACCGAGAATTGAGAGGAAAATCGAAAGGGGCTATGGTTTATGGGTTTATAAATGATTAAAAGAACAAAGGGCAACCTAATTGGTGTTTTGATTGTAGATTAAAGAGTTTGGTTGAGGCTGGGTTCCATAAGGCTGACATTGTGTATTTGATTTTTAGTGTTCTGGTTGATTTAGCATGATTAAGTATATATATATAATTACTGCATGATAACATATGGTGGTGTTTGAGAGGAATTTTTAATAAGAACAATACACAGCTGATTGTTAAATGTGTTTGGTAAATGGAGTGCATGCTGAGCTGTTCATTTTGTCTTTACTTGAGATGATATGTTTTGCCAATTTTTAAAGGTTTTTCTCCTTGCATACTCTGTTTCTGCGGGTGTTGGTCTGAATATAGTACTACATGCATGATTCATGAAGCCTCTAGGATTTGTACAGCTTTAGCTCCTTCCTTTTTTGTCAGTAGTTAAAAAGGGAATTGTTGATTGAGGCAGGGCTACTTTTAAAAAAAAAATTCAGATTTTTTTATGTTGTGTTAATTAAAGGTTGCTATAATTGGTTGCATGTATGGTTTAATTGTGAGCATTTTAATAGGATGATTATTTGAACAGGGTAACTAGTATTGTTTGTATTCAAATTAGGATATGATGGTGGAATCGACAGATTCATTTTTCTTGTTTTGTTAAGATTGAATAGTTTGAGTTAGGTGGAGAAAGTAATGAGGATTCTTGCTCTATGTTAGTACAGAAGTGAATGAATGTTTTTGTATGTGCATGTGCGGATTTAACAGAAGTGATCCATCTCTCTCTTCTACATGGCTACTTCGAATGAATGATTATAACTGTTATGGATGCATTAGGGTGGAATGAAGGGTTGTTGTTAAAGTGTTTTACATGCATGTGAACTTGGAAGTTTTAAAAGATTCAATTCTGAGCATGGAAGTATGCTTTGTGTGAGTTCTTTACCGTGCTAGAATGTATATGCGATGCTTGCAAGTGAAATTTTGCTTGTGGCTGGAAAATATTCATATATGAGGCTTTATCTTATGATTTAATATACTATTTTGGTTTAAGGAAGGCTTGAGAAATTAGTATTTGATGATGTTCCTTTTAAGTGCTGCTTAATTACCTTGTGGTTGCCTTTCTCTATTATATCATAGTTGATAATAATTGCTATTGCTGTTAGATTCTTGGAAAAAAAAAAAAAATGAGATTATCATAGGGCAAAGGAATCAGTTCCTTTGAATCAGATTTGAGCAATCTATTAATATAAATGTTTCTTGTTTTGCTTGGATGATTGATATGCTTTGAATGAGTGGTCGCATTGTTAAATCTTGAAATGGTGATGCTTAAAGTTATTTAATGGTCAACATTAATGGAGAATCATAAAAGACCAAGTTAACAAGTTTAATCTGAGTATTAAGAGATAAAGTACATAAATGGGGAAAATTGGGTAGTAACATATAAGAACGAGAGAGACGTTAGATAATCCATGATATAGAATGATTATTAATCTACTATTATTACATGATGTAATAATAGGAAAGGATGTGCTTTGCGTATTCCTCAAGGCATGGTAAAGGTGAGGAAAAGGCAACAGAGTGCTAAGGGCGACAGGTAATCACTCTTAACCTTACTATAACATTGAGGGTGATGTTAGCTAGGATTTTCTAAAATCCTTTCTCACCCTCTATATATATATATATTATCTTTGAAAGGTTATTTTTATACAAAACAGGCTATCGGGTGCCTTTCAAACACGATTATTTTCATATAAAGAAATTTGAAACACTACATATATATTACTCTGGCTGTGGTTGGTATTGATCTGGAATGATTGTGGAAGGTATATAGATAGGTATAGTGTTAGACAGTGACTTGAGAAATTATGGAAATAGAAAAGAGTGATAGATGTTGAGTTTGAGATTATGGTGAGCTATGTTGTGGAAAACATGAAATGTGAGATTGAAATATTGAATGAGGTTGAAGTTGATGGAATATAGAATAGGGATTGTTAGTATTGCATGACACTGATTATTAGTACCGTCGGCCGATGTAACCTATCGATCTGCGCAATCGATAGGTTAATTGTACAGGTTCCTTGGATTTTAAAGGAACCAGGGACGTTTTCACTTTTTATAGTGCTCCCTTTTTAGGGACGTTTTCACTATTTAAAGTGCTCCCTTTTTATGCTTTCAGATTTGAGACTGGGCACAGTGTCAATCACGTTTATTTTCGTCTGTTGAGTTGATTTGGAATTGACTGAGGGATTTGAGTAGTATGTGGGAAATGGAGATGATGAATTTGAATTGATTTAGAAGGAGGGACTTGAATGATGGATGAAAGATTTGACATATATATACATAGTATTGGTTTTAAATGTGGTACCCTTTAGACGCCCTCGCTACCGCACATCTCACTGTTATAGTGAGTTAAGCGGTGATTACTGGGACAAATTGTCTCATCCCACGATTACTGACATTTTTGCAGGTATTCATGCACAGACGCAAGCAGCAGGAAAGGGAATTAGGTAGTAGTAGTTATATGGACTATTTTGAATTGTATATTGCCAATTTGTATAGGCCTGCATACGTTTCCGCATATATATATTTATATGTATTTGATATTATTGAACATTAGGTTGTTTATTTTTCTAACCATGTTAGGGGATTCTTTTCTAACATGGTTAGCTATTAATTATCCATGATAGTATTCAGGTTGTATTAGTTTATTCTTTCCTATCATGGATAAACTATAAATGGATTATAATAATCTTTTCTAACTATGATAGAGATATTAATATTATGGAAATTCCTTTTTCTATCATAGTTAGTAAAGAGCTTAATGAATTCTTAATTAGGTAATTAGTAACACTATGTTACACTTTTTAAGCATGCTTGTTTGCCACGTATATTATATGAAATGTGTTATAGTTTGTTCCTTTTCAAGCATGCTTATATGTATTGTTATAATTGAATATTACTTTAGTCTTTTTAAGCATGCTTGTCTTCTATCTATGTGAAATATGTTATAGTCTGTTCTTTTTCAAGCATGCTTATGTGTTAATATCGTTTACTTGGTAATTAGACCTTTTGGAAGTATGCCTATATATGTTGAAGGAATGTTATGATATTATGAACTAGAATTGTATATGTTGTTTCTCTGAGATTGGTAAAATTGTCATAGCATTTGCATTCATGGTGATGGGTAGGATTATAGAAGATTTGTATGGAGAATTGTGATATCACGTGGTAAGCCATCACTCGGTGCACAGTGAGTGGTACTTTGTCAGGGCCCTCTCTTCTATGATTTCCTTTGCCAGGGATTTCAAGAAGTTATGGGACATGTGACACCTCCTTACATTCGTTCTTTAAGGAGGGGAGCCATAGTCCATACTTGAGCTCTGTACCTTTGGCAGTGTACATCTCAAGTAATGGTGAGCTTGAAACAATCCAGTCAATTGGATATGTTTCTGTTTGGACTATGTGTGTGGGTTAGCCTATGGCTCCTGTCAGCGGAATAAGGGTGGAGGCGGTATAAGGGAGGCATGCATGATACATTCTTTAACTTCATGAGTTTATTATTATTATTTTTGTTTATGTGTTTGTGCAGTGTAATATGTGAGTAATTAGATACATTAAATTATTTCGTTGAGTATAATTATTTGTAATATATTTGTATATGAGTTGCTGGTGTATGTTAGGATTTTTCGGTAGTTACTGAGATGTCGATCTCACCCCATTATTAACATTTTTAGGTGAAGGAACAAATAGCAGGCAAGGGAAGACACTTGAGGAGTAAGCCTTAAAGGCTCTATTGTACTACTCGAGCACTGTTATGATATTTATTTTGCCAAGGACCAAAGATTTCTGTTTTTGTCATTTAACTACCGATAAGTTTTAAAATTTATTACTTGGTTTGAATTTTATTTTGAAATTAAATATGATGTTTTGCTGGATTTTTATATTGGATATCTATTTTGCTATTTAGTGAACATTTTTGTCTATGTATGTTCGAAATTCTATTGAGGCGTTACAATTTGGTATCAGAGCAATTACGTTCCTTGGCTTTTGGTTTAATTGTTTTACTTTTAATTGTTCCTTAAATAAATGATTTCTTAAATTCTTAAAGGTCTTGGCAAATTAAGTATCATATCATATGTCTTCTCTTTATTTAGGTATAGACTTCATTGTTGGATTCTGTGTAGCTTACTTAGACTCCTTGTGGTGTTATCTATAGGAGGGGAGAATGGTGACCACTCGTAGGACTAATTCGACTCCTGTTACACGTCCTCCCCAAAATAATGACGACATATTACGGAGTTTACATGAGTTAGTACTAAGTATTGACCAGAGAGTCAAAAGGCATGATGATATTTTAGCAGCCAGAAACGTTGAACCGGAGAATGACCATACTATTGAAGAAGAGCCTAGTGATAAGCAGTCTGGAGGTGACCACCATGGAATATCTGAGTCAAGAGGCAGCAGTGGCACCCAATCTCAGCGCCCCTCTGAGTCTATTACCCAAGTTTGGTCAAATTTTAGAAAGTTCAATCCTCCTAAATTTGTGGGAAAGCCAGATCCAGCTGAAGCAGTTGAATGGATAAAGCAGTTAGAAAAGATTTTCAAGGTTGTTGTATGCACCTCTCAACAAAAGGTGCTAATGGCTGAGCAATTGATGCAGAAAGCAGCACAGGAATGGTGGGATAGTACAAAAGACGATGATGTATCCTACGGTTGGGAAGAGTTTAAGGAAAAATTTTTGAAACATTACTTTCCCGTTTCTATTAGAGTTGAGAAGGAAACAGAGTTTCTCACTTTCCAGCAGGGGAATCTCCATGAAGATGAATTCATTGCTCGTTTCTTGGAACTATCCAAGTATTGCTCCTATACTCAGAAGTGTCATGACCCTAAATGGATGTGTGATCGCTTGGTGGAAAAAGCTAAGCCAGAGTTGAAGACAGCTTTAGCTCCATTTCTGGATGAAATAACAAGTTTTGAAAGGATGTGCGACAAGCTGCGTACTACAGCTAGAAGAAAGAGGGAGGAGGAAGTTGAGAAGAGAAAGGAATTTCAGGCCAGATCTGCTTCATTCATGAGACCAACAGGAGGAATTAGCAAGAGGAATAGTCAGAGCTTCAGTGGAGTGAGTAACCGGTTTAATCAGCCGTCAAGGAACTTTTCTAATGGGCCTTCCAGGAGTCATTTCAGTAGACCTCCAAGAAGTCAGTTTAGCGGAAGACAAAACTCTTTCAATGGCTCTTCAGCACCTGCCATCAGTACAGCTAATAGCCAAAAGTGTTCGAAGTGTGGAAGGGTACATGTGGGGAATTGTCTAGTTTGTTACAAGTGTGGAAAGCCAGGTCACATCTCCAGATTCTGTGAGGATGGCTCACAAGGAGCTAGTAATGCTAGAACTGCAGTTCCAGGAAGAGTGTTTGCGTTATCACAGCAGGAGGCCAGTGCATCGCCAGATTTGATTAAAGGTATATTCAAACTTCAAGGCTTTGAAATTGAAGCTTTATTTGATTCTGGTGCAACACACTCGTTTATATCTGATGCTTGTGTAATTCGATTGAAATTGCATGCCTATGAATTGCCTTATGATATGATGGTTTCCACACCGGCTGGAGCCTCTGTGAAAACTTCTAAAGCCTGTTTGAATTGTTTGATTGAGTTTGATGGTAGGACCTCTATAATAGATCTTGTATGTATACCTATGATAGGTATTGATGTTATAGTAGGTATGGATTGGTTGTCAGCAAATAATGTCATTCTAGATTGTAAAAAGAAGACTATAGTTTTATCTGTTTCATCTAGATGTACTAGTAAACCACAATTATTGTCATCTGTGCATGCTGAAAAGTGTATTCGTAAAGGATGTCAAGCCTATATGGTGTTTTTCTCTATTAAAGTAGAGGTGGAAGAAGGGATAGATCAGATTGAGGTGGTGAATGAATTTCCAGAGGTATTCCCAAAGGAAATGATCGGGTTGCCCCCAGAGAGAGAAGTAGAGTTTTCTATTGACCTAGCGCCTGAGACAAAACCTATATCTAAGGCCCCTTACCGAATGTCCCCATCGGAATTAGTGGAATTAAAGAGGCAGATTGAGGAGTTAATGGAGCAGGGTTTCATTAGACCTAGTGTATCCCCTTGGGGATCACCAGTACTCTTTGTGAAGAAGAAGGATGGGAGTTTGAGACTATGCATTGATTATCGTCAATTGAACAAAGCGACCATAAAGAATAAATACCCTCTGCCTAGGATTGATGATCTACTCGACCAGTTGAACGGAGCATCCATATTCTCCAAGATTGATTTAAGATCTGGTTATCACCAACTAAGGGTCAAACGTGAAGATATACCAAAAACTGCCTTCAGGACGAGATATGGCCACTATGAGTTTCTTGTTATGCCCTTTGGGCTAACTAATGCCCCAGCTGTATTTATGGACTACATGAATCGCATCTTTAGACCTTACCTGGATAAATTTGTAGTTGTCTTTATTGACGATATTCTTATCTACTCTAAGGACGAGGAAGAGCATAAGGAGCATCTACGAATTGTGTTGCAAGTGTTGAAAGAGCACAAGTTGTATGCCAAATTATCTAAATGCGATTTTTGGCTTAGAGAAGTAAAATTCTTGGGTCATGTTGTGTCAGCCGAAGGAGTAACAGTGGATCCCGGCAAGGTTGAAGCAGTGTTGAATTGGGAGAGACCACAAAGTGTAACGGAAATCAGAAGCTTTTTAGGACTAGCAGGCTATTATCGGAGATTTATCAAAGGATTTTCACAAATAGCCATGCCACTAACCAATTCAACTAAAAAGAATCAGCCATATGTTTGGAGTGAGGAGTGTGAAGCAGCCTTTCAAGATTTGAAGACTAAGTTGACTACTGCACCAGTGCTTGTGATTCCAGATCCTACGCAGACCTTTACCCTTTATACAGATGCTTCTAAGAAAGGTCTAGGGTGCGTTCTGATGCAAGATGGTAAGGTTGTTGCTTATGCTTCTCGACAGTTAAAGCCACATGAAGGAAACTATCCTACTCATGACCTTGAGTTGGCAGCCATAGTATTTGCAATGAAAGTTTGGAGACATCATCTTTATGGTTCACAGTTTCAGGTATTCAGCGATCATAAGAGTTTAAAGTATTTATTTGACCAAAAGGAACTTAATATGCGACAGCGTAGATGGATGGAGCTTCTCCAAGATTATGATTATAGTTTGAAGTATCACCCAGGAAAGGCAAACGTCGTGGCAGATGCATTAAGTAGAAAGTCGATCCATGTAGCTCAGTTGATGGTCAGAGAACATAAATTGTTAGAGGATGTGCATAATGTTCCTATTGATGTAATGTCAGGTTTGATTGCTAGTATGGAAGCATTAACTATTGAAAGTGCAACTTGGATGTAACATCCCAATTTTCAAATTAAAGATAATAATGAATTATTGAGATATTATTTAGAAAATTTAAAGGTTTAGTGAGAAATTTTAGGATATTTTGGGCAATTTATGAATATTTAATATTAGTTAGTTGGAATTTAAATAAATATAGTTAAAAGAATTAATTGTGGATAGAAACTTCCATGAAGAGTAAAATTGGAATCTAGATCGTGTTATAATGAAAAGGAAGAGAGATAGTAATATATACAAACTTTTGGGATAGAAATATAATTAAGAATAAATAGTAGGGCAACTAATTACAATTTTATCTAAAAAAAAAAAAAACAACAACAACAAAAACACTCCTCCCCTTTCTCAAAAACAGATGGCGCCCCCTCCTCCCCCCTTACTTAAAACCCTAACCCTGCGGCCACCCCTCTGAATCCGGCGAGCTCCTCCGGCAACGGCGAGCTGAAGCGGTGGCACGGCGGCGCGGCCTCTCCTCCCTTCTTTTCCTCTTTATCCCATTCTGTTTCGCTCTCATCTCAAACCAAACGAACCCTTTTTGTTTCTCCTTGCGAATCCGGCGAGTTTTCCGGCGTACGACGGCGGAAATCAATGGTAAAGATTCGGCCTTGGCTTGTACTTTGCGATTCGTGTATCTATTCCATGTTAGTTCTCATTTTCCTTTTCATATCTAGTTGTTGTTCGTCCTTTTTGGGTGGTGGTCGTTTTCTGGTGATTTTCGGCCGACGGCGAGCTTCTTTTAGTCGTGTCACCTTGGTGTCAAGTTATGGTGAGTTCCTCTTTCGATTTCTTACCTTGTTCCTTCGTTTTTTCACGTGTAAGGAGGGGAGTCCGAAATTAGGGTTTGATTTTGGGACTATAAATTATCTAAGTAACATCTTAAGTTTGGAGTTAGGGTATCCTAAACGATTAATTGAAGTTTGAGTAAGGTTTTGTGAAGATTGTGTAAAACCTTAATCTTTGGGATTTTCAAATCTGAAATGATTTTGATTTCTAGGCATTATAAGGAACTAACACAAAGGTAAAACTTGTTTCTTGCTGTTTGGATTTCTAATTTGAGTGCTTGCACCCTCAATTGGTTTCGTGAGTGGGAATATGTCCTTTTTGCTGTTGTAACTTTTCTGTTTGGCTTGGGAATTTATAGGTATGAAAGAATTTATGTGAAGTATAATATAAATGGTCCTTACAACTGTATGTATGAAAATTTTGAAGGTTATATGTGTTCCAATTTTTTTAATCCTTTTCACTTCTCTGTTTTGGTGGGGATATTGGTCTTGGCTGTATGTAATTATTGATTATAGTATGATATACAAAAGATTGAGGCTGTGACTATGTTTGTAAGTCGAATCTTGTAAGTTGATGATTCTTGAAGTGTTTTGAAATGGTGAAAGATGAGAGGGTTGTTGTTGTTTACATGTTTAAATCACTGCATGATTATTGGAACTTTTAACAAAGTCAAAGTTAAATCAAAAAGAGTAAGATTGTACCAATATGTGGATTGTCTTGTGCTGAGAGAATGAAGGATGATTTATTGTGAATGGTCACATATGTCAAGTTGAGCAGTATTTGCAATTTTTCCTGGAATCTTGGTTCTTTGTTTCTTGATTTCTCATTTTGTTCATTGAAATATTATATATGTATTATTCTGGCTGGTGGATGACATTGATCTGGAATAGTTGTGAAACGTATATAGATATAGTGTTCAGATATTGACTTGGGAGGTTACGAGGATAAAATAGAAAGATAAGTGTTGAGTTTAAGATTTTGGAATGTTAAATTGAGGAATAGTGATATGGATTAGAAGAATTGCATATTGTGGTTGAGATTGGAAAGATGTGTTGTTGGAAAATAACATAGTGGGGGTTAATATATTGAAAGGTATGGTGAGCTTTGCATGACACTGTTATATATGTGTACCATCGCGCGATGATAACTGCGATTGGCCAATCGACAGTTATTTGTACTGAGGATCCTTTTCAGATTGATTGGATCGGGGTTCATAGGTCAACTTATTGAGAGAAGTGACCTTCGGTTGTTTGGCATTGAAGAGCCCAACCGCCCCTACGGTTGTTTGGCATTGAAGAGTCCAACCGTTCCCGTTCTGTAATGGAAGCAGAATTGGGGTTCCCTCTCTGGAGATTGCCAGAGAGGGAAATTGTCCCTTCATTATGGAGAGGGACACAGTGTCAAATCATATAGTGAAGAATAGATGCTTGAATGCACCGTGGTGGCACAATGCATCTTTAGGTGAGTGTGAGGGTTGTTATGGTAGTAATAGTTGATTGGAGTATGGAGATAATGAATTGATTTGGTTTGGATATTATTGTTGGACTTGAGTGATGAATGAAAGAAGCCTTGACATGTATGTATATATATTATTGAATTTAAAATGTGGTACCCTTTAGACGCCTTACTACCGCACATCTCACTGTTATAGTGAGTTAAGCGGTGATTACTGGGACAAATTGTCTCATCCCACGATTACTGACAGTTTTGCAGGTATTCATGCACGGATGCAAGCATCAGGAACGGGAATTAGGTAGTAGAGTTGTATAGTTTAATTGGAATTGTATATTGCCAATTTGTATAGGCCTGCATTCGTTTCCGCATGTATATATATTTATTTATTGTTAATATAATTAGTTCTGTTTAATAACCATGTTAGGAAAATCCTTTCTAACATGGTTAGCTGCTAATTATCCATGATAGGGTTCATATTGTATTAGGCAATTCTTTTCTATCATGGATAATGTATAAAATGATTAGGAAACTGTTTTTCTAACTATGATAGAGATATTATGATTATGGATATTCCTTTTTCTATCATAGTTAGTAAAGAGATTAATGAATTAAAATAGATAATATTGATTAATTAGGGAATTAGTAACAGAGTGTAACAACTTGGTTATCAGTATTTGGTATACGATAACCTAGGACTGTGCTGCATTGCATGTAGATTGGCAATATACATTCTTAGTATTCCCTTCCTTCTGTGCATGAATATCTGGCCATTTTTAGAGGACTATCACTCATCCTGTGGTGGGGAGAGAGTGATAAGTGCAATTGAATAGGTAATGTGGAGAGATTGAGAAGAATATAGAAAGAAAATGAAATAAACAAAGACACTAATAAGAATTTAGGAAGAATAACGAAATAAGGATGGTTCTCTGGGGTCTCGAGTATAGTTATGTGCTAGCCATAACCATAGTCGAGGCATCATGAGGTACCTTATTGGGTTTAAGAGATTAAAGTAACTAGAAAATAACAATTAATAATAAATACAATATGAAATAATAATTGTTAGACATTGTTTCTTGCTATTTATTTGGTTAAATTGTTTTGTTGATTGTTTTAATGGGAATTCTATTGTAATTATGGGTTGTGTTATTCAAATGTCCAAATTATTTATATTACTTGTTTTATTATGTTGATAAGTGATGGGTTGTTGAGTAATGATTAAGTTATTTGATTTAATTGAATTTAATTATACTCTTATTACAATAATTGTTATTTGATTATTCTTAATTTGTATTTTGAAAATTTATTATTTATTAGCGGTTGGAGGACACATCACCATTAGTAGTGAAAGGTTGTTGCCCATTTATATTAAGTGGCTGGAGGCTTCCTCACTATATTTAGTGATTGGAAGCAGCCCCCTTAGTAATAGATGTTGGTAGCCCTCACTATTTCATGGGTGGATGTCTTCGAAAGGTAAGTTTCTGTTTAAAAGCTGATTTTTGCTCATGTCTTTGTCTTAATAAGTAATTGAATTGGATTTTTGCGAATATATTAGCAGAACTTGTTATCATTATATTATTTTATTTGAATTCAAAACAAAGTTGATTTGGGTTTAATACAAGGTTGGTTGTAAATTGGAAACTAGTTATGGAATGATGGACATGATTTCTAATATGCATTGCAGATTTAATTTGACGTCGATGATGTTTGAGTGTTTGTTGTGAATGCTGATTTTGATTGGTTTGAGACCTAAATTGATTTTTGAGTTTGAAGGGTTCAGATTTGTATGTGTAATGATGGTTGAGAAACATGTTTGTGATCAGTATGTTTATGTGATTAAGCATAAGCAAGAATTGATGAAAACTACCATTTTTATTGGTTTGAGACTTGATTTTGGTTCATTAAAAAAAAATATATATATATATTTGTCTACTTTGTCATGGAACTGAATTGTGAAGTAATAGTATTGGTGTTACTAAAATGGAAAGCATGAAATATGATTTCTTTTATTGATTTAGTTAGTGGAAGATGGAGTTAATAAGTGACTTTTGGTGATGAAGAAAGGATGGAGTGGTTGTTGATTTTGGTGTTAGTTGTCAAGGAGAGGGATTGCTTTATGTTGACTTTGATGAGGTTAAGGAATCAGAGTAATTAAAACTAAAGTTATTCTGCTTGATTGTAAAGGAATACATAGGACAAAGTTCAATTACATCAAATTAAATTTGCAACTTTCTTAAAATTTAAATTTATATTGGGTTGTGGATAGTAAGCTATATTCGCCTATTTGGTTGGAAATATGCTTGATCATTTTATCGTATTCATTCGTTCTGCGGCTGCAATTGGTGCATGAAGTATGGTACTGTGATGTATTTTATGTTTTGAGTATTTTAGTGGTTATATGTGAATGTATTCCACGTTGCATGTTTTTGAATTGATTACTCTATATGAAGCTTGTTCTGCATTATGCACTTTTGCAAGTTTTGGTTGGAATGTGATGCATAAGCTTGATGCGTATGGACTAATGCGTTTGGGATAAAGAACATCTCAGGGATAAAGAACATCTCATAGTATGTTTGATGGAGTTAGATATATATAGCATGTATTAAGAAAAGGATTTAGGAAATTGTGATTAGTGCTATATTCCTTATAATATGAGATGTTAATAGGATATGAATAGAAATAGGATCTCGTTGAATATGTTGAAGTTCTATTAGCAATCGGTGGATAAGGATTTATTTGAAAGATTGTCAATGTTTTGTGCTTGCATGTATATTTAGAAATTCTCTGCAATTTCGGTACAACAATAGCTGAAGAGATAGTCAGGAGATATTTAGAAAATCCTTAAAAGTTTCTGTTACAAGGTTAAGTGATAGTTAGGAGATTAAGAAGGACTAATAAGTTTCTGGGTTGGTGATTCAAATTAATTATATTGTGTCTTAAGGTATTTAGATAAACATTAGAATTTGTATAGATAGTATGGGGTTGTAGAAGTGCTAGGTTTCAAGTAAAGGTTATATACATTTAAGTCAATCTGACTTGATTTCACCTCTTTTCAATCCCTAAAGGAACCTGGGAATTGGTGTAGTATCCGTAATCTCACCTTTATCCTAAGATAATATCTCTCATATGTCGAACTTGACTGCTATTTCTAGGAAAGTTTGATCAACACCTTTTAGAAGAATGTTTAAAGTTTTTCTAAATCCTTGATATCATCTTTATGGTGTCATATGGATGACACTTATGGCAACAAATCCTCAGTGTCAATAACTCCAATATTCCTAAATTATCTCCAAATTCCTCTTTCTCTCACTCAAACTAGGATTATCAGTGGAAGTAACTATCCTTTTCTTTGTATCTAATGATAATTTCTAGTAATTTCGAGGACGAAATTATTTAAGTGGGGTAGAATTGTAACATCCCAATTTTCAAATTAAAGATAATAATGAATTATTGAGATATTATTTAGAAAATTTAAAGGTTTAGTGAGAAATTTTAGGATATTTTGGGCAATTTATGAATATTTAATATTAGTTAGTTGGAATTTAAATAAATATAGTTAAAAGAATTAATTGTGGATAGAAACTTCCATGAAGAGTAAAATTGGAATCTAGATCGTGTTATAATGAAAAGGAAGAGAGATAGTAATATATACAAACTTTTGGGATAGAAATATAATTAAGAATAAATAGTAGGGCAACTAATTACAATTTTATCTAAAAAAAAAAAACAACAACAACAAAAACACTCCTCCCCTTTCTCAAAAACAGATGGCGCCCCCTCCTCCCCCCTTACTTAAAACCCTAACCCTGCGGCCACCCTCTGAATCCGGCGAGCTCCTCCTGCGACGGCGAGCTGAAGCGGTGGCACGGCGGCGCGGCCTCTCCTCCCTTCTTTTCCTCTTTATCCCATTCTGTTTCGCTCTCATCTCAAACCAAACGAACCCTTTTTGTTTCTCCTTGCGAATCCGGCGAGTTTTCCGGCGTACGACGGCGGAAATCAATGGTAAAGATTCGGCCTTGGCTTGTACTTTGCGATTCGTGTATCTATTCCATGTTAGTTCTCATTTTCCTTTTCATATCTAGTTGTTGTTCGTCCTTTTTGGGTGGTGGTCGTTTTCTGGTGATTTCCGGCCGACGGCGAGCTTCTTTTAGTCGTGTCACCTTGGTGTCAAGTTATGGTGAGTTCCTCTTTCGATTTCTTACCTTGTTCCTTCGTTTTTTCACGTGTAAGGAGGGGAGTCCGAAATTAGGGTTTGATTTTGGGACTATAAATTATCTAAGTAACATCTTAAGTTTGGAGTTAGGGTATCCTAAACGATTAATTGAAGTTTGAGTAAGGTTTTGTGAAGATTGTGTAAAACCTTAATCTTTGGGATTTTCAAATCTGAAATGATTTTGATTTCTAGGCATTATAAGGAACTAACACAAAGGTAAAACTTGTTTCTTGCTGTTTGGATTTCTAATTTGAGTGCTTGCACCCTCAATTGGTTTCGTGAGTGGGAATATGTCCTTTTTGCTGTTGTAACTTTTCTGTTTGGCTTGGGAATTTATAGGTATGAAAGAATTTATGTGAAGTATAATATAAATGGTCCTTACAACTGTATGTATGAAAATTTTGAAGGTTATATGTGTTCCAATTTTTTTAATCCTTTTCACTTCTCTGTTTTGGTGGGGATATTGGTCTTGGCTGTATGTAATTATTGATTATAGTATGATATACAAAAGATTGAGGCTGTGACTATGTTTGTAAGTCGAATCTTGTAAGTTGATGATTCTTGAAGTGTTTTGAAATGGTGAAAGATGAGAGGGTTGTTGTTGTTTACATGTTTAAATCACTGCATGATTATTGGAACTTTTAACAAAGTCAAAGTTAAATCAAAAAGAGTAAGATTGTACCAATATGTGGATTGTCTTGTGCTGAGAGAATGAAGGATGATTTATTGTGAATGGTCACATATGTCAAGTTGAGCAGTATTTGCAATTTTTCCTGGAATCTTGGTTCTTTGTTTCTTGATTTCTCATTTTGTTCATTGTTATGGTTTGACAAAAAGGAGGTAATAAGTTGCTGCTCGATTCTTCTTTAATGGCTGAATCGATTTTTAAATCAAGAAATCTTTATTTCTTCCTTTTGATTTTAGTTAATTTGGACTTATTGTAGCTGGATTATTATGCCCCCTGATATTTGGTTTGGTCTAACTATGAGGAAGTATATGTTTGATTTCTTGTAGACTAATGTAGTCTCTGAAAATGAAGTCCTATGCTCTGTTCATGTGTACAGATGATTTAGAAAGTGCGTTGTTATATGCTCATGAATTAATTGATGTTTAATGGAGCTGAATTCTTAGTTGGTTGGACTTGTGAAGGTTTCCTAATAATAATAATAATAATAAAAGAATAGGAGGAGAAATGTAGGAAGTTAGCTAAATGCTAGCATAAGAAAGATGAAAGCATCATTATATGCTACATGACAACTTTGGAATAGTAACTATGACAGTATGGCTCTTTTATTCATGAACGAAGTTGTCCTCTATTTGAATGATTGTGGAAATATGATACATATTGTTAATGGATTCATGTATAGGAATTAAAAATCTTTGTGTCTCTTCGCAAAAATTATTGAGTGGCTATTAAAAAGTGAAAGAGGTGAAACGAGGATTTAAATATGATGAGGGAGGTATATCAATGACCTTGTTTATGCATCGAATTTCTAGAAATTTCGCTGCTTCTTTCACTTTGGAAGGCTGAATTTATTTATTGTGTAAAAGTGCTTTCAATTATGAATTTAGATTGGCAGTGGCAAGATTTTAATTGTTATGGATTATGTTTATCAAATATTAACAAAAGCTATAAATTCTGTAAGGCTGGAAATGGTTGTTCCTTTACTTGATTGACATTGTGTTGTAAATTATTAAGGTGGGATTACCTTGGATGCAAAGCATGTCTTAATTTTGTTGTGATTTAACTTCTTAATTAGCCAAAGAAAAATAACTGTGTGATGAATCAAATTGTTTGGTTGAGAATTTCTTATGTTTGTTGATGAAGTTTATTTCTTGGTGAAGTGAAGATTTACTTGTTATTTGATAACTACTTGATTTTGATTGTAGTTGTTAGAAATTAAGGGAGTATAAGAGGATTGGGTAGTAGTACGAACGTGAGAGACGTTAGCTAATCAATGTATGATCTAGAATGATTATTAACCTACTATTATTACATGGTGTAATAATAGGAAAGGATGTGATATTGCATAGTTTCCTCGAGGCAAGGTAAAGTAAAGGGAAAGACAGTGGAATGCTAAGGGCGACAGGTAATCACACTTAAACTTGCTATAACATTGAGGGTGACGTTAGTTGGGGATTTTGAAAATCCTTTCTCACCCTCATTATATATATATATGTATATATATATATATATATATATATATATATATATATATATATATATATATATATATATTATCTTTGAAAAGTTATTTTATACAAAATAGGCTATTGGGTGCCTTTCATACATGATTACTTTCATATAAAGAAATTTGAAATATTATATATGTATTATTCTGGCTGGTGGATGACATTGATCTGGAATAGTTGTGAAACGTATATAGATATAGTGTTCAGATATTGACTTGGGAGGTTACGAGGATAAAATAGAAAGATAAGTGTTGAGTTTAAGATTTTGGAATGTTAAATTGAGGAATAGTGATATGGATTAGAAGAATTGCATATTGTGGTTGAGATTGGAAAGATGTGTTGTTGGAAAATAACATAGTGGGGGTTAATATATTGAAAGGTATGGTGAGCTTTGCATGACACTGTTATATATGTGTACCATCGCGCGATGATAACTGCGATTGGCCAATCGACAGTTATTTGTACTGAGGATCCTTTTCAGATTGATTGGATCGGGGTTCATAGGTCAACTTATTGAGAGAAGTGACCTTCGGTTGTTTGGCATTGAAGAGCCCAACCGCCCCTACGGTTGTTTGGCATTGAAGAGTCCAACCGTTCCCGTTCTGTAATGGAAGCAGAATTGGGGTTCCCTCTCTGGAGATTGCCAGAGAGGGAAATTGTCCCTTCATTATGGAGAGGGACACAGTGTCAAATCATATAGTGAAGAATAGATGCTTGAATGCACCGTGGTGGCACAATGCATCTTTAGGTGAGTGTGAGGGTTGTTATGGTAGTAATAGTTGATTGGAGTATGGAGATAATGAATTGATTTGGTTTGGATATTATTGTTGGACTTGAGTGATGAATGAAAGAAGCCTTGACATGTATGTATATATATTATTGAATTTAAAATGTGGTACCCTTTAGACGCCTTACTACCGCACATCTCACTGTTATAGTGAGTTAAGCGGTGATTACTGGGACAAATTGTCTCATCCCACGATTACTGACATTTTTGCAGGTATTCATGCACGGATGCAAGCATCAGGAACGGGAATTAGGTAGTAGAGTTGTATAGTTTAATTGGAATTGTATATTGCCAATTTGTATAGGCCTGCATTCGTTTCCGCATGTATATATATTTATTTATTGTTAATATAATTAGTTCTGTTTAATAACCATGTTAGGCAAATCCTTTCTAACATGGTTAGCTGCTAATTATCCATGATAGGGTTCATATTGTATTAGGCAATTCTTTTCTATCATGGATAATGTATAAAATGATTAGGAAACTGTTTTTCTAACTATGATAGAGATATTATGATTATGGATATTCCTTTTTCTATCATAGTTAGTAAAGAGATTAATGAATTAAAATAGATAATATTGATTAATTAGGGAATTAGTAACAGAGTGTAACATTGGAAGGAAGTTAAATTTGCTCAGTTTGAAGACGAGTATCTATTGGGTATAAGGGAGGATGTTGAAGAAGAAAGAGAGTCAAATTTTGAAATTGGTGCAGATGGAATATTGAGATATAAAGGGAGGATTTGTCTTCCTAACGATGGGGAATTAAGGAAACTCATGCTTGATGAAGCTCATAGGAGCAAGTATACAATTCACCCTGGAGCAACCAAGATGTATCATGATCTAAAGCGGAATTGGTGGTGGCGAGGTATGAAGAAAGATGTGACAGAGTTTGTTACTCGTTGTTTGACTTGTCAGAAGGTCAAGATTGAGCACCAAAAGCCCTCGGGGTTATTGCAGAATTTGGACATTCCAGAATGGAAGTGGGATAGCATTTCTATGGATTTCATCACGGGACTTCCTACGACCGCATCAGGAAATAATAAGATATGGGTAATTGTCGATAGATTGACTAAGTCAGCTCACTTTCTGGCTATCAAGGAAGAATATCCTTTAGAGAGGTTAGCAGGCATATATGTGAAAGAGATCATCAGATTACATGGGGTTCCACAGAGTATTGTATCTGATCGAGATCCACGATTCACTTCGCGATTCTGGAGATCATTGCAACATGCCATGGGGACGCAGCTAAAGTTCAGTATTGCTTATCATCCCCAAACAGATGGACAAACAGAGAGAACTATTCAGACTCTAGAAGACATGTTGAGAGCTTGTGCAATTGAATTGACGGGAAGTTGGGATAGTCACCTTCCCTTAGCAGAGTTTGCATACAACAATAGCTATCACTCGAGTATTGGCATGGCACCTTATGAGGCATTATACGGACGAAAGTGTAGGTCTCCTCTTTGTTGGACTGAGTTGAGCGAGAGAAGTTTGTTGGGTCCTGATTTAGTGGATCAGACTACTCAGAAGATTAAACTGATACAAGAGAAATTGGTTATTGCTCAGAGTAGACAGAAGAGTTATGCTGATAGAAGAAGAAAACCATTGGAGTTCAAGAAAGGCGAGCATGTATTCTTGAGAGTCACACCGATGACTGGCATTGGCAGGTCAATCCGGGCAAAGAAACTCACTCCTCGTTTCATGGGTCCTTATGAGATTTTGGATAAAGTTGGGCTGGTGGCTTATCGGATTGCCTTGCCCCCACAGTTGGCGAACATTCATAATGTCTTCCATGTGTCTCAATTGAAGAAATATCAACCAGACCCTTCACATGTCATTGAACCCGAAGAAATAGAACTAAGGGATAACATATCTTATAAAGTCGAACCAGAGAAGATTGTGGATGTTATGGATAAGCAACTAAGGAATAAAACCATCAAACTAGTAAAGGTGATTTGGAGAGGAATAACTCACGGTGAGGCCACTTGGGAAACGGAAGAGAATATGAGACAAGAATATCCTCATCTATTTAACTAGGTATGTCCTTTAGTGTAGTATGAATTTTGGGGACAAAATTCTTTTTAGGAGGGGAGATTGTAACATCCCTCATTTTATAATAGGATTTAGTTATTTATTTTATTTGTGTAAGACTTTATAATTAAAAAAAAATGATGAAATCAATTAATTAATAAAATTTCAAAAAAATAAAATTAAAAATAATACATATAATGATTATTAATATTCAAAAGATTTTCATAATAGGAGAGCAACTATAATGTGAGATAAAAAAAAAATTATTACCAACATATAGAATAAGGTGTAAGCCCATCTAATATTCCAAATGTGCAAGGCCCAATTACAACAAAAAACCCTAGGAAGCCTCTCTCCTATACACACAATGACACACATTCCCTTCTCATTCTTTCTTGTTTCTTGCGCTGCATAACCTCCAGCCGTCAAAGGTATTTTTCTTCTCTTCTTCAAGTTTTTGCTCTATTATCTCTTACTTCACAAAATTATAATATTCAACATCACACTCCATTCCACTGTTTTCGTTAAGCGTGTCATACTCCACATCTTTTCTCACCTAATGGGTACTTGAATTCACGTCAGAGAGCAATGCATTTTTTTTTCAATAAATGTCCATAAAGCACACCTATTTTACCTACTCCTTCCTTTCTTGCGTGTCATGCCATAAGCATTCATAGGTATTATTCTTACTTCACAGAAGCCTTCCCTCAATCCCTTATTTAATCAAAAATATATGAAATTATTTGTGCCTCCATAAATAATTAATGCCTAAAATACTAATGCACATATTTAAAGCACACATCACTTTGATCATACTCATGTAGTTCTTGTGGCACCAGTGTGGGAAAGCATGTGTCTTATTGCTATTATGTTTTTGCTGGGCATTATAGAGTAAATATTTATATTTCATTTAACAACTTCCCAACACCCCATTATAAAATAAAAACCTTAAGAATTATAATAGTGCTGAAACCTATAATAAAGAAAATGATTTATTTGTTAATTGGGATTAGGAGTGGGATGAGATTTATAGAATAGCAATATTAATAATACTAGTTAGTTTTGAATAGAGTATTAATATATATGTGCTTATGATTTTGTAGATACTCAGTGAGAGATTTGAAGTGACCTTGTGAGTTCACCTGTGTGCTAAGGAGCAACAGGTAACTCCGGAAAATTCTTCCGTATACCTGTGATTGTGTATAACTGTATTATAAATAATTACGACTTGATTGAGATATGTAAGATAAATTATATTGTTATATATTGAGATACATTAGTCTTTTTAAGCATGCTTGTTTGCCACGTATATTATATGAAATGTGTTATAGTTTGTTCCTTTTCAAGCATGCTTATATGTATTGTTATAATTGAATATTACTTTAGTCTTTTTAAGCATGCTTGTCTTCTATCTATGTGAAATATGTTATAGTCTGTTCTTTTTCAAGCATGCTTATGTGTTAATACCGTTTACTTGGTAATTAGACCTTTTGGAAGTATGCCTATATATGTTGAAGGAATGTTATGATATTATGAACTAGAATTGTATATGTTGTTTCTCTGAGATTGGTAAAATTGTCATAGCATTTGCATTCATGGTGATGGGTAGGATTATAGAAGATTTGTATGGAGAATTGTGATATCACGTGGTAAGCCATCACTCGGTGCACAGTGAGTGGTACTTTGTCAGGGCCCTCTCTTCTATGATTTCCTTTGCCAGGGATTTCAAGAAGTTATGGGACATGTGACACCTCCTTACATTCGTTCTTTAAGGAGGGGAGCCATAGTCCATACTTGAGCTCTGTACCTTTGGCAGGGTACATCTCAAGTAATGGTGAGCTTGAAACAATCCAGTCAATTGGATATGTTTCTGTTTAGACTATGTGTGTGGGTTAGCCTATGGCTCCTGTCAGCGGAATAAGGGTGGAGGCGGTATAAGGGAGGCATGCATGATACATTCTTTAACTTCATGAGTTTATTATTATTATTTTTGTTTATGTGTTTGTGCAGTGTAATATGTGAGTAATTAGATACATTAAATTATTTCGTTGAGTATAATTATTTGTAATATATTTGTATATGAGTTGCTGGTGTATGTTAGGATTTTTCGGTAGTTACTGAGATGTCGATCTCACCCCATTATTAACATTTTTAGGTGAAGGAACAAATAGCAGGCAAGGGAAGACACTTGAGGAGTAAGCCTTAAAGGCTCTATTGTACTACTCGAGCACTGTTATGATATTTATTTTGCCAAGGACCAAAGATTTCTGTTTTTGTCATTTAACTACCGATAAGTTTTAAAATTTATTACTTGGTTTGAATTTTATTTTGAAATTAAATATGATGTTTTGCTGGATTTTTATATTGGATATCTATTTTGCTATTTAGTGAACATTTTTGTCTATGTATGTTCGAAATTCTATTGAGGCGTTACACCAGTAAACTACAAAAGTCATTAAATCCACAGTTGAATCCTAAGTAGTCTCCTCAATCCATAACCAATATATGGTATTATACTCCTTAAAAGTCAAAACTCCTTCAATTATATCTATATCACTCCAAACATGTTAAATAACCATAACCTTAATTCCGTCATTTCGTTATTCCTTAAAATCTCAATTATGTGTTTCACGTCCAAGAATTGTCAACAAAGTGTCAAAATGAGAATCCAACTTTGAGTTCTTCAAGTCTTATATTCAATTGGTACTTATATAATCTATAAGTCCATCCAACTAACAACCAAGACTAACTAAAGCCTCAACAATTTATTACTCAATTCAACCACATAACCTAACTAAAGTGATCAACTATAGTTTACATCCAAAAAAAACCTTCTTTGAGGCAATTAGAACTTTAACTCATGGAAATCCCACATAGTTGAATTCCAACAAAGCTGTACCATTAACAATACTGATCAAGCTCATACAACAACCAATAACTCATAAATCGTTCAACAACTCCATATTTCATTATCCTACACTTTCTTAAGACTTTCTCCCTAATTAAATTTCTTAAGTTTATCTATAACTATCCAAACTTCCAAGTTCAGCATTGATTCACCATTATCATCATTCAACTATCACGTTTCTATTCTCCAATTGGCCCTTACACATCATTATTACAATTTCTAGCATCACATCTCTTCCATTACCTTAATCTAAAATCATATTTCCAATCCTTTGACATTAATTCAAAATAGTCAATCCAACAATATTACAACCTAATGGGCAACAATCACCCAAAACGAACACTTACAAACCTATTATCATGTATTCAAACCTTTACCACACATCTTCTAAGTCACACAAAATTTGACAATCATACAAAAGCTTTAACATTCCTCAAAAGTAATCATAATTTATATAATCCCCAAACATTTTTTTTTCCTGACCAATCAAGGCAAGAATAGAAAAGCCAAAATCATTTTCTACTTACACACCATGACCAACAGTATCAACATCAAGTTCAAGCACTATAAACTATTGTCCCAAAACCCACACTAACCAAAATGCTAAACAATTGTAGGCCTAAATTCCAACAGCATCATAATAATTTTTTTTGTCCTTTTTAAACCAACAACTGAAACAACAATAAGAAGTCAGTTATGATAGCTAAAGTGAAACAACAAAGACAAATTGTATGATTTATTTAACAAAAGCAACATCCATCTCCAGTATCATAAAAAACCAAATTCATTATCACGCTTAACCAAACTCACCTAAATCAAACACTTGTCGTACAAAGAGAGGAGGAATAGAAAATTTTAAGCACTAAAACTCCAACCAATCAAACATGTAGGACTCATAACCAACTCTCATAGTTTCCTTTACCGATTAATTAGAATTTGCATGACCAAAATTCTCATTTACGAGAACTGATCGAGGTTGACAAAACTTCAATAGAATCCGACTACCTTCTAAAAGACTAAGAACCAAAGTTTGAGCTTTCAACCAATGGATCATTGAACTAAAAATCACAAAACCAAATTTCGAATATTACTAGTCATAGGTTTCTCAAATCAAAATAAAGCTCCTATAACCTTCTAAAACCCTAAATTTACAACCGAATTTTAATTCTCAAAAATCGAAGATTTACCTAATTGAATCCAATTTACTCTCACACATTCCATCACAATATTTTCATAATTGAGAATCCCTACAAGACAATCCATCTAATCTCATCATACCCTGTTAAATAACCTCTTAGTCAAAACTCTTAAAAATTATTCAAATATAACTCAATGTCCTTAATCATTCACATAAATTATCCTTCTATCGTTAATGAAACCAACTCGCCACCTTATAACTCCTTTAACCAAATAAAGTCTCTCATGATGCCTCGACTATGATTATGGCCGGCTCATAATTATAATCGAGACCCCCGAGAAGAATCCTTATTCAGTTCCTAATTCCTTATCAATCTTTCAATACATTGAATCTCTATCCCCTACTTTGTCAAATAAATCCTTATATCTTCCTCACTGTCAGCACAGTTCCCAAAATCTATGTTATCTTTGGTTTCATACCTTTCCTAAGCTATGTCTGTCTCACTCAAACCATTACACAATCTAGCCATGTTACTAACCAACGCACAATAATCGATTTAATCCTCACCATAAGGTTTAACTTCTTTCAAGTAATTGGTAATCAACTTATTGCAATAATTTCCTAAATCCACAACATCCCTTTTTAATTCAAACAAGATAATCAACTAATCCACTAAACCTCTAAAACAGCCTCAACATATCAATTCATTTTAGTTACTCCCAAATCATTTACCTACTTTAACATTTTAATTCTCACAATAGTCATGGTATACTTAAAACTTAACCTATTTTAACAATTACCGTCCCATTAATAAACTTCAACAGAAAAGCTTATATCCACCAATACAAACTCTCCCCACCATAGGAATTTTGTCCACAAAATTCGACTGCACAATTCCTGAAAACAATGGTTAGTGATCCTGCACAGTGGGAAGGGAAAAGGAATATATATTGCCATTCTATATGCAATGCAACAGGCAGGGTATCGGTTACCATAAAACTGATACCAAGTTGTAATGTACCTCCTACTAACGAATTATTAACTTACTAACTTCCACCTAATTAAACACATATTCAAAATAACCCAAACAAATGGTGTCTAACCATGTTAGTAAGAATACATCTAACATGGTTAGAAAAAGAAAGCGATATCATTCAAAATTAAATGCCCTAACCATGTTAGTAAAAGATTCACCTAACATGGTTAGCAAAAGAATTTCTCTACTATGAAGAGATTACAATCATATGCTTAACACATATCTAACTATGTTAGAAAAGAGGATCTCCTAACATAGTTAGCAAAATAAACCAAACCAGCTACATAGAAGGTAACCATATTAGAGCGGGCCCATCTAATATGATTATATACAGCTACAACATAAGATCAAATAGTACACCTTCAATATATCACTTAATCATGTTAGGAAAATGATTTCCTAACCATAATCGATCCAAGTCAACACCTGTATCCATAAGTCCACATCCTTTCCACAAGTAATCATCACACTGAACAGAGTGTAATGCAGCAATAACAGTTATATTAGTCAGAATAGTCCCTGAACTATCGCAGTAGCAGGAACAATATCACCAATCATCAACAACTTCCAAATTAAATCACCATAACAAGTAAAACGTTCATTCAATAATACAACTCATTCAAAATAACATTCCTAAATGCGGAAGCTGATGCAGCCTAGTGAAATGGCAATATATATCCCTATAAGATCACCTCCGGCCTACTTACTGCATCCGTATAGGCCAGACGACCTCTTCCCCTTCCTCTCTGCCTCCCTTAGTGCATGATCACCTGTAAAAATAAAGGGAATGGGGTGAGACAAATCAATGTCTCAGTAATCACTACTTAACTCACTGTGATACTCAGAAGTGGGGTAGCGGAGTGTCTACAGGGTACCACAGTTTTCAAAACCTGCATAAACCACGCAATACATACATATATATATACAGAACAGATACATCCATCTCTCAATAGACAAAAATAAACGTGTGTGACACTGTGCCCGGTCTACAATCCGAAAAGCATAAAAAGGGACCACTCTAATCAATGTGAAAATCCCTGGTTCCTTTACAATCTCAGGAACACGTACAATTAACCTATCGATTTGCGCAAATCGATAGGCTACATCGGCCGACGGTACTAAAAATCAGTGTCATGCAACATACAAAAGATTTATATAGATATGTGCATATATATATAAAGTACAGTTTATTTAGAAAGGCACCCTATAGCCCACGTTTGAATATAAAATAATTTGAACACATTCCATTTATATATATAAGTAGAAGAGGATTTTAAAAATCCTCAACTACCGTCACCCTCAGTATCACAGTCAGTTAAGCGTGATTACCTGTTCAAGCTCAAAAACAGCATTATATATATCCTGAGTTATTGCCTTCCGCGAGCTCCACTCGAAGCATTGCCGACTATAATCGCCCAATGAGCTGCTGATGGTCAAGACACAATATCAGTGACTTAGACCACCAATCCAAACTAATTCTAAACAATTATTGAAATAATAATTACTTCTAATGTCATAAATAAACTATGTCCTTTAAACCTCTATAATTCCCTTAACCAATTATAAATTCTACAGTGTTAAACTTTACAATTTCTTGTCAAACATCGTCCCACACATCCAAAACCTACCAAACTAACCTTATTAACATTAATTTGACACTAAGGAGGTCTCAATCTCACGCAATTTCCTTCACACTTCTCACATTCTATAATATAACATATTTCCCATTTCTTCAATACTTTAACTTCTAAATTTCCTTCTAAACTTTCCCTTTTCCAATCCTTTACAATAACAAGATTTTCAACCTTCATCATCTCTTGAAAAATTATAAAATTAACCCACCATGTAAACTTCCATATTTGAATTTAATTGGTCATTAAAAGTTATCTCCATATCATCCAATTATTCACAATAAACTCAATCACCATTTAAACTACCAACATTCCTTCCAACTTACACTTTAATCTCTCACTTTTGCCTAAACACCAATCTAACAAAAATTAGCATTCCAACATCATAACACAACTTCAACCAACATCAATAACCACCAACTCATCCAAAAGCATCATGCATTAACCAAACCTTTACTCAAAGTGTCTAACAACACCCATTCACTTGCTTAAATAAATTTTCCAGCTTCAACCAACTTATATATTTCCAAGAATAATTAATTTCCCACTTATATATAACATAAATTCACATCACTCTTGTCCAAAATTTGCAATCATGTAGAATTCGCTAAAATCACTCCATTAATATTGATTTGGCACTAAAACATGGTTTCCTAACTCAAGCATTTCTCCACATTCTAACATACCTTCACATAACCAAATTCCCCTTTTCAATACTTAAGCTTTCAAACTTCCCTTCAAACACCAATACAATCAAAACCGACATTCCAACATCCTAAATTAATCTTAACAATCATTTATAAACAACCAATTTATTCAAAACATCATTCATTAACAAATCCCAACTTCAAAGAGTCCAAAAATGTCTATAAAATTCCCAAAATAATTTCTAACTACCAAAAACTTAATTACTTTCCAAACATCTCCATTCAACCACTTTAATATCCACAAATTCTTATTTAAAGTTCCCAAGGAATCAAGTATATGTAATTCATAACTTCAAAGAATCACATTCATCACCGAAAATTCCCAAATGTTCAATCTCCTTTAGAAAATCCAATTGCTCCCAAGAGTACTCCAATTCAATGTCCCACTTTCAATATTAAAAGCATTAACATTCCATAATTTTTAGTATATCAAAAACCTTAACTTCAAAGAGTACCTAAATATTCCCAAGAATTTCAAAGTAATTTCCAACTTCAACAAACATTAATTGTCTTCACAAATCTTCAATTGACCACTAAATAATCTCTATTGTGTAGCTTGTAAATTCTAAAAGTCCTAAATTTTTCTTTTAGCCCTAACTTCAAAGAGACAACTTTTATCCCAAAATCCAAAATCAAAGTGGTAAAAGATGCTTACATGGTTTCAAGTGAAAGAGAGACCAAGATTCGCCGGAAAACACCTTGGGTTTCGCCGGAAAATGGCCACAATAGTGGCTGGCCGTACAGAATAGAAAAGGGAAATGAGGAAATGAAGGAAATAAAGTTGGAAAATGGAAAGTAGCTTGAATAACTAATGGAAAATATCAAGCCTACCTCCCAACAGTCGTTCGTCGCCGGAAAAAGAGTCACCGCCGCCGGAAAACGCCAAGGCCGAAGCACCACGTCCAAGAACAGATCGGAGTTGAGCTTCACATATTTATGGAGGAGAAGAGAGATGAAACGAAAATGAGGAAGCTTTTTGGGAGAGGGAAAACCGAATGGTGAGCTTGAGGAGAAGAGAAAAAATTGGTAATGGAGGGAGGAGGGAGTGCTTGGCCGAGAAAGAGAAGGAAGGAGAAGGAAAAAGAAAGAAAAGGAGGAGAGAGAAAAAGAAAGAAAAAGGAAAAAGAAAAGAAAATGGGGAAAATGCTTTATGCCTGAAATATTCTTTCTCATTCCTATATCTTTGACCATAAAATTCTCCAATTGGTCCCCAAATTTGAATCTAGATCAAATTTTCTAAAATATTTAATCGATTATTTTAGACACTTATTTCTCCAAAATATCCAAAATTTCCCCAAAACTCCTAAAAATTTCAAATTTTCTAATGGTCATTTACTAAAAACATTTTCTAATCCTATATTAAATTTTCAAGATGTTACAAGAGATCAGCCCCACCCAGAAAATTATCTACAAGTAATCACTGGTACGTTTTCTTTTCATCCCCAATATTCTATTCTTTAGGGAGGGATTTTGAAGATTATGATTTATACATGTTCAAAACTTGATTTTTAGCATCCCTTCATCCTCTCAGTTTTGTCCCTTACTTTCACCTTCTTCTGCAATATTAAGTAAAAGGGTTGTTATTGTTAATCCTTTTTTTTGTTAAAAAGGGTTTTGCTTTTGTGTATTTGTAAGAGAACAGTAAAAGGGAAACCCCAGAAGTTGAAACGGAAGCCGTATATGGAAGATCAAAGCAGTGAGGGAGGAGGCGGAGAAGACGAAGACGGCGAGCATTTACAAATTCCCAAAGCCAATTCATCCTCTCCTCACACAAAGCCATGGCCAAAACGAATGGCAGGGGTATTCTCTCAGGCCTCCGACGGCCCTAAGAAATCGCCATCCTCCAACCACTGCTCTCCGCAATCTCCAAACTGCTAAATGACAGTTTTCTTTGATTTTTTATATTTATCTCTTCGGATGGGACATTGGGCAACAAAAAAATAGTTCTTGCTTTCCTTTTTAAATTTTTATAACACACCTGCTTCTATAAATTTATTCTTCTAATTTTTTATAATCAGATGGTTGTGATTATTGGTCTTCTTGTAACGTTTGGTTAACATTGGACAGACAAGGACTTCTTCTATGACTTAAGCAGAGATCACTTTAAGGAAGTAATCAGCTTTGGTTTATTTCCTCTTTTGGGTTTTATGTTTCATATATTATTCTCTCAATCCTTCTATTCTCAAACACGGTTACATCTTGCATGTGGTTATGTGTTGTGAGTTATAGTTGTTCAAACTCCTTTGAAGATACACAAGATATGTGACTGATTTATTTTAATTGCATTGCATGTACAGCAATTACTCTGCATCTAAAATTGTTGGTGAACATTAACAGGATTTACATTTAATTAAGTAATTTTCTAGATGTTGATTTCAAGATGTTTAATTTATGAATGTTCATAAATGACCATATAATCCTTTCTTTGTTATTGTTTCATTGTCACAGAGGTGATGTTGTATTAGATGTAAAAAATTCATTATTGACGTTTTCCTTAAATTTTTTACATGCATCTCTTTACATGGGACTTTGGCCTTTAATTTTTTACATGCATCTCTTTACATGGAACTTTGGGGATAGAAAAATTTTATGTTGTTTTATTCTTAACAGTACACATGCTTGTATAAGAGGTATGAAAAATGGATTTACAATGGAGCCCTTTTATTGGGGATTTTACTGTCAATTTCAATAATGTCATCCCCTTTTAAAATTTCAATTACTTCTACCATTGTTAAGCATAGCTATGAGTCTCAAAAGTAGGGATTTTGTTGTTGTTTTTGCCTTCTGTGTTTGCATGAGAATACAAACTGGGGTGTGGTTGGATAGTTGTATTTGGATGTTTTTGAAGTGATGGACATAAAGGTAGTATTGGTGTTGAAATATGATTTGTTTTTACTAAATTTTGGCATCTGTTATTTTTAGGCATATCAGACAAATAGATGAAAAGTAATGCACTAATTAGTATTTTTTAAATCAAACAATCTTTTTTTTTGAAATGATAAATCAAATAATCTTAGCAAATTACAAAAAAAAATAATATCATTTCACATATCCACCTCCTACCCTTTTGATCAAGTCTACCTCCTACTTCTTGGAGAAATAAGCTAAATCATACACACACTAAACCTCACCCGAGAATTGTGCATAATTTGACCACAGTCTTGGAATGATCATTACAATATGCTCAATTTTTTTATGTTGTAGATAATTTCATTGGGCCTCATTTTAAAAATTTTGTTAATTTATTTTTAGAATGTAACAGACGATTTGTGTTATAACAATTTTTTGTTTCGGCAAGAAAATAGTTTTGTAATTTGTGTTAAGTTAGGTGTCTTAAAAAGCACGATAAAAATATTTTTTTGAAAAAGTTAAAAAATGTAACTAGAAGTAGTTTAATTAATAAAAGATGATTGAAGTATAACAAGCTAAACCAACAGACGAATCATATTTTATTTGTGACCGGTATACAACATGTAATGTCCACTTTCTCGTGCCTTTTGTGAACTATTTGGCCAGTTTTGCCGCATCGCAACTTTTTTAGTTATGAACCCTTTTTTATTTGGCTCTATCTCTATCCATTGCACATTGTTTTCTTATTTTTCTTTTTATAACCTGAATTTCCTATATCTTTCGGTCAAAAAAATTCCTATCTTTAAAAATGTAGTGGAGAGGCATATTTGATTTAACTTTGACTAAATTAAACAACATACATCAATGATGAATACCGTATTTAAAATTTTACCCCTATTTTAACCCTCCCCATAAGTGGGACTACTCACACACCCCATAATACACCTAAGCACCTCTAGGTGGGACTCACACATTGCTAACTTGAGAATTAATCCCAAAAACACCTCTAGGAGGGAGTAGGGTTGATGTCATTTAAGTCAAACTTTTAATGATGATCAATATAACCTAGATAAAAAAAAGGAAATATAATTGAAATGTTCCGTTGTTGATTAGACAGCTAAAAATAAATCAAACGTGTACATTAGATATAGATGAAATTTTGTAAAAAAAAATAAGATATAGATGAAATATATTACACATCTCTTGATTAGCACAATGAATACTTGAATAGCGTTCGAATTTAGACATCGTGTGTTGGGCAGTCCGGTTAGAACCATGGGCAGTAACATTTGAGATAATATATGGCAAATGTGTACGTATGTGAAACGTTTCAAACTTTAATCCCATAAGATGGCATTATTTATGGCCGACCCTGATTTAACATAATTCCATGAACTTGCGTGAATGAGACTTATACACAACTTTTGTAACCAATATATTGAAGCAAATCCAATTGATCAAAAGACTAGAACATATATATTCAAAGACTATCGAAGAGGTAGTCAATGGCTTACATTTACAAATTAGTCATTAATAGCTTCATCATAGCTCATGTTATACTAGGAATTGTTGTGTCCACTGTCACGTCTTTGAAGGTTCCGGCAATTATAGTGTTTGGAGATTCATCAGTGGATTCAGGGAACAACAATTACCTATCAACAATGTTGAAGAGCAACTTCAAACCATATGGTCGGGATTTCTACGGCGGCGAACCGACCGGGAGATTCAGCAACGGCCGTCTTCCGCCGGACTTCATAGCAGAGGCATTTGGAATAAAGGATGTAATTCCAGCTTATTTTGATCCAAAATATAATGTCTCAGATTTTGTTACAGGCGTTTGCTTTGCTTCTGCTGGAACTGGCTTTGATAATGCTACTTCTGATGTCCTTGTAAGTATCATTAATATTTATTTTTCTTAAAACTGCAAATGATAGTGGCTATTTTTTTAACTGATAAGTCCAAATGTGAATGTCATTTATTAATATCAATGTATAATAGTATAAGATAAAGTGCAATTCTTGATTTTTATCAAATCCAAAAATTTATCTGACTTAGTAAGAGGGTTTAGTTTCCTCCTATATATAAAATTTTAATCCGTTTTATCTTCCCATTATTCTTATTTAGCGGGTTTGTTTTAATCAAATGAAGTTTAACAGTCATTTGATAATTAAAGAGAATATTTTATGAAATTTAACAGTCATTATTTGTTTACGTAAAACAAATAATTTTCTTAATTCATATAGTTACTTAGTTCCCATAATAAAGATATGAGGGAGTAATAATTTATAATTTAGAGAGAGAGAATTCAAATTTGATGTGATGAGATCTCTTTCCAGATAACAGTCCCAAATGTAACGAGATATATTCAACATAATTTTGCACCCTAAACATATTCATATGCACACATGAGAAAAATATTTAATTGACTGTTTTTTTTTTCATTAAAAGAAAGGAGAGTCATATTGAGGTCCTAGTGGAAAAGTCAAAGTTAACGAGTTGAGACTTCTCTAATATCAATTCTATTGCTTGAGACTCAATCCAATTGTTCCTTAAAAAAAATTCAATTTTCTATTTTGTGTAACATATAAGGGAGATAAAAAAGTAATTTGAATTTTTTATTCTCAGTCAGTGATACCTCTATGGAAGGAACTAGAATACTACAAGGGATTTCAGAAGGAGCTGAAGGACCATCTTGGAGAAGAGAAAGCAAAAGAGGTTATAAGAGAATCACTATACTTAATCAGTGTAGGAACCAATGATTTTCTAGAGAATTACTATTCAATTCCAAAGAGGTCATCACAATACTCCATTGAAGAATACCAGAAGTTGCTTGTGGGGATTGCAGAGTATTTCATAGAAGAACTTTATGAAGCAGGAGCAAGGAAGATATCCATTGCTGGGCTTCCTCCAATGGGGTGTTTGCCTCTTGAGAGAACAAAAAATTTCATGTTTGGGAATGAATGTGTGAAGGAATACAATCATGTGGCCTTAGATTTCAATCTCAAGTTACAAGATTTGGTGTTGCAGATGAACCAGAAGCTCCTTGGGATTCAGCTTGTGTTTTCAAATCCTTATGATATCCTCTGGGATATCATTCATAATCCTGCTTCTTTTGGTAAGCAAGCTTATAATTATTTAATAATGATTGAAAATGCTTTTGATGTTTAAATTCAGTGTTATCTTTAGTTATTCACTTAATGCTAAGTGCATACTGTTACTAAAAGAGATTTCAGTATCAATTTTTGACTTCTTCTGCTCATGTGAAATTTTTTTCTTGACCAATTGGATTGATAAGTGCTTTAGTTAACTGCCAATAGATTAAGGTGAAGTAGTGAGTTCTTCTAAAGGAGATTATGTGCACTAAGTAGGATTTGAGAAATGAGCTTTGTTATCTATGATTTGTAAATACTACCTCTGGTCCTAAATATAAGACCTAATTGACATTTTTTTGGAGAGATTAAGGTTGCAAAATAGGTTATTAAATCATGACATATTTGATATCTTTTTAGATTATCCATTAGCTTATAGGTAAAATAAACTAGTGTATGAGAAAAAATTAGGTAAATCAATTTATAATTAACTTATTTTGCCTTTTTTTAGGATTTTTCAAAAAAGTCAATTAGGTCCTATATTTAGGATCAGAGGGAGTAGTTTAACTTGTTTTATATTTTAAAATTTATTTAATATCAAAACATTGATGATATTGATATTTAGTCAAAGCTAGACTATGGAACTTTTATTAAAATACATGAATTCTGTAGTATGAGCCTATGAATTATGCAGCTTAGATTTGCATGGCCAGAAACTAACTGACATGGAACGTTTATGCTTTTGATACAAATGCTCTTAGTCTTAGATTCATCTGGTTGCCGATAAATCAAACTATCCATAACAGTAGGTATGGACATACAAGCTCAAACCTAAAGAAACTATTAAAAGAATTTTCTGATATACTTTTTTAGCTGAAATATTATGATTTATCCGTATAGTAGGTACGGTCAATTTTTATTTTGGCGTATGAAATTGTTTTCGGTATTAATAATGCAGGGTTTGAAGACGTGGCAAAAGCATGTTGTGGGACGGGGTTGTTTGAGATGAGTTTCATGTGTGATAAGTTTAATCCATTTACATGTTCAGATGCTAATAAATATGTATTTTGGGATGCCTTCCATCCCACCCACAAGACTAATGCCATTATTGCCAACCATTTATTCAGTAATTATCTACTTCAGTTTCAATAATTACTGAATTATTGGCTATTGTTTATTTGTTCATATTATTTGTTGTATTAGTATATGTCAAAAATGAGTACTTATTGTATTTGAGTGTAATTTTTTAAACTTCATTAGAGTAACCATATGCCTAAGTTTATAAAATGTCCGTGAAAATGTAACTCATTGCATTGAATTGTATCAATAACTATAAGTGTCTTTTCTACCAAAATAATACTGTCATTTGCCAGAATGAATGCTTATCACTTATCAGATCGTAGCAGAAACCACAAAACTCTGTCATTTCTAAACACAGAACTAAACTCTCAACACACAATTCCTCACCGTAAAATTGATAAAGGGACAAAACCACATTGGCCGTCTGGTATGTCTGAGTGAAATAATAATGATTTCTAATACACAAAAAAATGAGATATGAAATATTCATTCCGTCCTTGTTATCATTTCCCTTCGACTCTACAATCCATTTAGCTCTTAGAAGTATTCTGGTGATAAGAAATTGTCAACATATATGTTAGACTGAAACATATGCTTCATCATGTTCTGAAAAATTAAGATCACATTTGGATTCTCATCTTTGTGCAAGAGGTTGCTTTCAAAATTGACAGGCGATGTGATTGATGTCATACATTTACTTGGGTGCCTTAGGAAAATGCAGCTTGATTAGTTCAGGAAGTTCTGCTAACTCGACCTGAGATCTCCCGGACAGAATACTTTTCAACTTTGCATCACAGTTCACCACATTCTTATTGTTTGCATCCTACAAAAATTGAAGTAACAACAGCTTATGATTTAGTCATCTCTTCTAAAGACAGATATTACGAAAAAAAGTTAAATATAGCAAACAGATGGCTTATACCTCAACCTGTACAACATTCTATGATACTCATTTTACATCAATAGCTTACAAAAACTCAAGGCCAGTAAGTTGGAAAACATTGGACATGTGTATTTAAATGTGTCAGAAGTAATCTAAATTTTGAGTGATCTTTCATCAACATTTCTATATCAGTCATAGAAATGAAAGTGACACAGATGATCATCAACATGACAATATCTATCAATCTATCGAATCAGTAACATGTGTTCCAGTTCTTGAATATTTTAATAGTAACAAACATTAGGAGAATGTCACTCCAATCTGTTAATATTTCTTGCTCCCACCTCTTATTTGTTGTCTGTCATTTTCAACACGAAGAAGTGCAATATCAAATTTGATTCAACTTTTAAAAGCAAAAACAGGGTGTTTTTCATAAAATCCAAGCTTCAATCTAACACCACACACTTATTATTGAAAGAAAAACTTTTTAATCATTTTGTAATCAATAACAGTGGAAGAATCTGCAGCTTGAGCAATTACCAACAACAACAACAAAGTCTTATCCCACTATGCGAGGTCGGCTACATGAATCATACGACATAATTGTTCTCAACTTAAGTAATTACCATAGAACATATTTTGGTCCTCTAAAATCAACCTCAATATCAACCGACTCAATCAAATTTTCTCTCATCTCTTCAGCATTCAAAATTTCAACTTTCTCACTACAATATAAAATATTCAATTCTCCAAAGTACAAATAGTAAGACTATAGTACTCCTATCTATTCATCAAATGTAAAAGAAGAAAATGTGACCTGGAGATTATTGGTTTTGATGTAAGACCAAACCCTCATAAAACAGCCTAAACGAGAAGTTTGAGATTGACCCACAAAGTCTCTAACAGTGGAAGTAAGATTGACAAGGTCAATCAAGTTAGCCAACTTCTTTGGATTATCAGTCATTGTCTTCTTCAGCCTCTGTGGAAGCATTCTTCTGTTTCTGAAAATCACTCAAAACCTAAAATTTCAGTGAATAACATAACTCAACTCCCAAATCAAAGTAACTAAAAACCGAATTCATAAGTATTTTTTTAAGAAAAAAAATTCATAGAAGAAAGCAACAGATATATTTTGTTTCTTACAGCTCCTAGCTTCTTCAACTCTGCTTGACTGCGATTTTTGTGAAAGGGAAGAAGAGTACACAGTTCTAATTGAGGTTCCCTGAACGCACCGTTTTAACACGCGTTTATTTGTAATAAATGTAACCAAAATACAAATAAAATCCTCCGAAAATATGCTAAAGGAGAATAAGATCGCTAAAGTTTTAAAAGGACAATTAATGTTACATGTACTAAATTAAGTAGATGAAATTCAATGCCCTAAAACCAATAATGACATTTATAAGTAGATGAAAGTTACCATTGGGAATGTCTAAAGAAACACAGAAGTTTGAACATATCTTTTGGCTTTAAAGTTAATAGTCGAAATGTTTCTGAATGCTCTTTAGTTTTAAATTTTCCTGGCACGACAACAATTTGGGACCATGCTTCCCCTCCACCTTTAAGAAGTAAGAGGAGCTACAGACATAACTGATGGAGCAATAATAATTCTTTATCTTGAGGACAGTTTTAAATTATTATATGTTAAAATTATCTTCAAATCTCTTTTTGTTTATACTTGGGAATTTCCTTGTGAGATACTTGAAAAATATAATGTTACAACTGTGATGATATCTAAATCCTGTTTGGTAAATACATTATTTGGTCTTAAAATTGTTGTCAATCTGGAAATGATTGCTATTTACACAACTTCATTTGTCATGATTTTGATACATGTATTGGTGGAAATATGGTCAAATATCATTTTTTATTCTCACAATCTCTGGCATATTGTTCTGTAAATTACAGATTTCACTTTACTTACTATGAGTTGTTTCTTACTTTACATGTATTAGTTACTATTGCTACATTAAATAATTTTATTGACTGTCTGAAGCTGTGAGGTTACAGAGTCATCAAAAGAAGACTGACGTGACTTCTTAAGAAATACAAACAACAAAGTCTTAGACAACCATGACAAAGCAGACCCTTTGGATCGGGAATAAGGAGTAATTTAATATATTTTGGAGTGTTGGCTATAAATTTTAAAAGCCAAATAAATTAACAAAGTTTAAGGACTCGTTTGGTATACTCAAATTAGTTTTTTTTTTATCAGAATACTCGAATTAGTTTTGATGAAAATGAAAATGGAAATAAATATAGAGATGGATATCATACGGGTATGGAGATTGATATGGAATTTGAAAGTATATTTAGTATGACATGGAATAGGACGTACTTTCTAACACAAAAATACTAACATACTATAGAATTGGAGAATTTGATGGAATGCTTACTCATTTACAATTGATCTTATAAAGGATGCATATACACATAAACACTTCCCAATATTGAAGGAGGAAGTTTCGGGCATAGGACATTAGAGAGAGAAAAAAAGAAAATATGATAATAAATGTACGCAAGCATATTTATTTCCTAATATATTTACAATATACTCCCTCCGGTCCTAAATATATGGTCTTGGACATTATTTTCTGTACAATATAAATGTACGCAAGCATATTTACAATATATTTACAACAATCAATATATCTTATTTATTTCCTAACATATTTATAGTACAGAACCCGCGCTATGCGCGGGATAAATGGATTTCATATATGAATAATAAGATATGACCTCTATGATTGACAATTATTGTACAATCAATAAATAAGTTTAATACAAAATCTACAAATTAACAAATAATTTTTTCGTACACTACATTAAAAGTTTTGTTTGTTGTTTTTCCATTATTCTGCCAAGTCAGCCGCAAAAGATCCCTACAATGTGAATGTGGGGTCAAGACATTGTCATATGTGAACAAAAAAGCAAGAACAAACTGGGATTTGTTTCATGTTTCAAATATCAATTGAGAAATATAAATTATGGATTAGTGACTTTGTAACATCCCAGTTTTTAAATTAAAAATAATACGAGATTATTGAGGTGTTCTTAAGGAAATTTAAGGGTTTGAGGAAGAATTTTAGGATATTCTGGGCAATTTATGAATATTAAATCTTAGTTAGTTTAGAATTTGAAGAAATATAGTTAAAAGGATTTATTGGAGCCATAAACTTCTATGAACAAGTATTTTTGAAACTTAGAAATAGTATGATAGAAAGAGAGGGGTAAAATAATATATACAAACTTTTGGGCTAGAAATATAATTAAGAATAAATAATAGGGTAGTTAATGGTAATTTTCACAAATATATATATAAACACTCCCTCTCACCCGACATATCTCTCTCTCTCGAACCCTCTCATCAGAACCTCCCTCCTCTCCTCTCCTCCGTCGCCTTCTTCTTCCTCTTCTGCGTTTCCGGCGGCCAAGGCGCGGCGGCGCCGACCCCTCCCACAAGCCCATCATCTTCTTCCTCTTCTTTCCTTCTTCTTCCTCACCAAAATCCACCTCCTATCTCACTCTCTCACGTCTTCTCTCTCCTCTAGTTCTTCATCGTTTCCGGCGAACTCGGCGGCGGACAGCGGTGTGGTGGTAAGATTCGGCCACTTCCTTGTGTTCTTTATGTTATTTCTCCCTTGCAATGTTGTTTTCTCACTACTCTTTCCTCCTAGGGTTTTCTGTTTTGCTCACTTTTGGTAATGGCCATTTTCCGGCTAGATAAGTGGCGGCCGGCGGCGGTTTGCTACCTCCCCTCATTTTTGGAACTTCGTAAGCAATTTCTACACATTTCTTGCCTTGATTTTTCATTTTGAGCTGTTTGAGAGGGTGTGTCCGATTTTGGTTTTTAGGTTTTAGCCATGAAAATGAATTAAACCTAAGCTAAAGCTTCATCTTTTAGCGTCCTAGGTGTTAAATTGAATATTGATTGAAGTTTGGTGAAGTTTGTGTAAAACCCTAACTTATGGGTTCCATGACTGAATGTGAATCATTCTTGTGATTGGTTATGTCTGCTTGGTCTGTTGTTGAAATTGATGCTATGAATGTCCTGGATCTTGCTTGAATTATTTTGTGTGGAGATGTTCAGTTTATGCTTGGAATATGAGAGTTTAATCTTCTTTTCTTGCTTCCCTGTTTTGATATGCATTCCCTTAATGAAGAATTGGAATTAATGGTGTTGTAAGAATGTGAAAAAGTGTTGTGGTTGGAATTAAATTATGGCATGTGTAATTACAATTGTCTACATAATTAATCTGTCAAGGCTGATCACTTTTGGGGAAGAAATAGAGCTGCTGATTCTTTACCAATTTATCTTATGGATGTATAAATCTTGATGTTCTTTGTTCCTTTCTTGGACTGAATGGGCTGTGGTCATGTTAATTGGAAAATTCTGATTTATCTCCGATTTAAATGTGGGCTTCGAAAACCATAATAAATATATGCTATATAAAAGTATCTTGATTTGTTGGGTTTCACATGACAATGCAATGCGTTGTTTTGATAGTGCTGTAAATAATATTAATGGAGTTATTATCTTGCAAGTGATTTATTTTCTCTTTGATTTGTTTCTTGTCTTGTAAGTGAATGATTCTATTTGGACTGATTGAAAGTTTCAGGTGAAGTGATGTTTAGTTGATCGAAATGACGATTCAAATGTGCTTTGTGAATAAGTATGGCTGTCCTTGTGAATGCATGTGTATGATTAAGTCCTTTGTTAAGTATATGCTAAAGTACACATGGGTGTGGAGGAGAATTCGTGACATATGTATGCCAAAAAGAATGGTACTGTTGAAATTGTTCCTTGTACGCGTGTATGTATCCTTCACTTGCTAATTGCACTTAAGAGAAAGTTTACAATACTCCAATGTATGTCATTTCTTAGTTTTGTACAAATTGTATTGGTGGTTTTAATTAGAAAAGGGATTATGTGCTAATAATTGAAATATCTGCTGCCATGTTTGTGTGTATTTGACTTGTTAAAGTTATGCTTGTTGACTTACTTAGAATGATTTCTATTTGTATAATTGGAGAGTTAGTTGAGTTGTATGGTTGATCCTTTGTAAATGTGTGTCTGTGGGTGTATGTGTGTGTGATGTGTTTCATATTTAATGATTAATTGGGAAAATGAGAATGATGTGAGCTATTATTGATGTTCTTTCCCTTTTTGGTTCTTGCTTTAGTTAACATATTAACAATAAGAATATAGTGTGTTTCTCTTTGATATATTATGGTTGATAAATATCGCTATCGATTATTTGATTTCTAAAGTGAAATGACTTGGTGGTTGCAAAAATGTTAATATGTGTGTATAGAATGTTTTACTGTAATAAAGTATACTTATTTGTCAATGTGATTTATATGAATGGAAGTGGATTGTATTAAGGGAGTTGAAATGATTTATTAGAAAAATGAATGTAAGGAAAATGGGTAGCCATATAGGAACGAGAGAGACGTTGAAGTATCATATAGTAGAAATGATATTAATATATCATTTTGCTCTATATTATTATAGGAGTGGATGCAAGTAGGCTTTTGTGGCATTAAGAAAGGAGAATTGAGGAATTGCGTAAATTGCTAAGGGCGACAGGTAATCACATTTAACCTCGCTATAATATTGAGGGTGACGTTAGTTAGGGATTTTGTAAAATCCCTTCTCACCCTCTATATATATTATCTTTAAAAGATTATTTTTATACAAAATAGGCTATCGGGTGCCTTTCAAACACGATTACTTTCATATAAAGAAATTTGAAATATTATATATGTATTATTCTGGCTGGTGGATAATATTGATCTGGAATAGTTGTGAAAAGTATATAGATATAGTGTTCAGATATTGACTTGAGAGGTTATGAGAATAAAATAGAAAGATAGGTGTTGAGTTTAGATTTTGGAATGTTAAATTGAGGAATAGTGATGTGGATTAGAAGAATTTCATATTGTGGTTGAAATTGGAAAGATGTGTTGCTGGAAAATATTATAGTGGTGGTTAATATATTGAAAGGTATGGTGAGCCTTGCATGACACTGTTATATATGTGTACCATCGCGCGATGATAACTGTCGATAGGCCAATCGACAGTTATTTGTACTGATGATCCTTTTCGGATTGATTGGATCGGGGTTCATAGGTCGACTTATTGAGAGAAGTGACCTACGGTTGTTTGGCATTGAAGAGCCCAACCGCCCCTACGGTTGTTTGGCATTGAAGAGTCCAACTGTTCCTGTTCTGTAATGGAAAACAGAATTGGGGTTCCCTCTCTGGAGATTGCCAGAGAGGGAAATTGTCCCCTCATTATGGAGAGGGACACAGTGTCAAATCATATAGTGAAGAATAGATGCTTGAATGCACCGTGGTGGCACAATGCATCTTTAGGTGAGTGTGAGGGATGTGGAGTGATACATGGGAAGTAGAGATGATGAATTTGTGATGATTGAGACGTGACAGAAGGATTTAAGTGATGGATGAAAGGAAATGAGAAATATATATATATGTATTATTGGTTTTAAAACTGTGGTACCCTTTAGACGCCCTTACTACCGCACATCTCACTGTTATAGTGAGCTAAGCGGTGATTACTGGGACAAATTGTCTCATCCCACGATTACTGACATTTTTGCAGGTATTCATGCACAGGCGCAAGCATCAGGAAAGGGGATTAGGTTTCAAAGGTTATTTAGATTAGTTAGTTGTGTATATTGCCAATTTGTATAGGTCTGCATCTGCTTCCGCATGTATACATATTTATTTATTATTTAATATCAATTAGTTCTGTTTAATAACCATGTTAGGCAAATCTTTTCTAACATGGTTAGTAAGCATATATTTATATGTATTTGATATTATTGAACATTAGGTTGTTTATTTTTCTAACCATGTTAGGTGATTCTTTTCTAACATGGTTAGCTATTAATTATCCATGATAGTATTCAGGTTGTATTAGTTTATTCTTTCCTATCATGGATAAATTATAAAAGGATTAGAATAATCTTTTCTAACTATGATAGAGATATTAATATTATGGAAATTCCTTTTTCTATCATAGTTAGTAAAGAGCTTAATGAATTGAAGTAAATATTATTGGTTAATTAGTAACACTATGTTACAACTTGGTATCAGTATTTGGTATACGATAACCTAGGACTGTGCTGCATTGCATATAGATTGGCAATATACATTCTATAGTTTCCCTTACTTCTGTGCATGATACTCTGCTTTTTGAGAGGATTATCGCTTATCCCGTGGTGGGGAGAGAGTGATAAGAGAAATTGAATAGGAAGTGTGGAGAGATTGAGAAGAATATAGAAAGAATAACGAAATAAGTAATGATATTGATAAGAATGTAGGAAGAATGACGGAATAAGGATGCTTCTCTGGGGTTTCGATTATAATTATGAGTCGACCATAATCATAGTCGAAGCATCATGAGATCCCTTATTGGGTTAAGGGAGAAAGGAAATTTGAAAATAACAATTAATAATGAATACAAGGTGAAATAAGGTTGTTACCTTGTTTAATATTTAGTTTGTCAAAGTGTTTGATTAGTTGAGAAATTGACATTGTTTCTAGTTGTTTAGTTTGATGGTGGGTTGTTGATTTTAATTGGAGATAATGACTATATTTATGAGTGAACCAAAGGTTATTCATTTCGAATTATATGCTTGATTTTTTTTTTTTATATAGACCAATGTGTTGTTGAACTTGGAAGTTGTATGCTTGGTTAATGTATACTGATGAGTGAAACAGTAGGTTATTATATGCACATGAGTTAATTGATGTTTAGTGGAGCTGAATTCTTAGTTTTAACTTGTAAAGGTTGTACCAATAGGGAAAGTGTTTGTTCATAATAGATTCTATATTAAAATTTGTGCTTATATGGGTTATTGGAAATTGATTTTGGGAAAGAATTTTATTGTTGTATTCTTTGGTGGTTCATTAATATGTTTTGGCAGAAGGGTAATGAAATTTGTAGTAATGGATAAGTTTAGTTGAGGTTGCTAAAGTTAGTATGAACTCATATATTGAAGCCACAATGCTTTTGGGTTCTTTTTCTCAATTGGGTGAATTGATTTCCCACGAAAGTTAGTATTTCTATGTTGTGTTAGTAAAGGGACCATGATCTTCTAAAAAGAAGTTTTCATTTGAACTATGATGAAAGCTGAATGTAGTAAGGTAGGAGTGTTAGTTTGATCGTCTATAATAAAATTCTCTTGAAATTATTTGTTTTTATAAGCTTTAACATGAGACATGCTTTTGTTTTTGAATCTGTTTTGATTATCTGTCAATTAATAATGGTTGGAGATCACATCATTGGTGGATTGGTAATGGTATTAAGATATTGTGCTTGTGTGGGTTTGTGTTAAAGGTGTATGTGGAATCAAGAACTTGTTATTTGGCTTAATAGGGCTATAGAATGATTTCTCTTAGGTCTGATTGTGGTGATTGTAGTGAAAGTGAGTGGTCTTATTATGTATGCTCATTGAAGTGTGTATGTGCTGTGCCATTCATTTATTTAACCTACTTCTGTGTGGAGTGAACTGATTTGAATTGAGGATATGTATTGCTCTGTTGTGGACAGTGCTGGTTAGGAATTTTGACTTGAAATCTCTAATTAAGCGGATAGAAACATCTTTGAATTGTATCTCATGGTACATCATTGATTTTGTTTGAGATTTGTGTTTTATTTGCTACTGGCCGTATAGGTTAAGCAAAGAAAATGCTTAAAGTTTGATTTAGATTTTATTAAGTACAATATTGACTACGAGGGTTTAATAGCTCATAAATACTTTGACTGGTATTGTCTTTTTAGACATTGGATGAATGGTTCCTTAAAATATTTTTGTTTGAGGTACTTTTAAATTCTGGTAGTTCTTGAAATCAAGGCATGGAAAGGATTGAGATATTTTTCATTGATTACTTGCTTAGTTGGAAGCAAATGGTAGAAATTCATGATTTGAGAACTTGGGGAATTATGGAAATGACATAGTGAATTCAAAGGAAGTCGGGCTAGAGTAGGTAGAAGAGAAATATACTGAGTTGAGTGAGAATGGTATGTGATCGCTAATGTCATTTTACGGTGAGAATTGTATTCAAGAGATTGATAAATGTAAAATTCTGTTACTTAATCTCTAATTAAATAATGATATCCATTTTAATCCTTTAATATATTTACTAACTATGATAGGAAAAGGATTTTCCATAACATCAATATACCTGTCATAGTTAGAAAAAGGACATTCTAATGACTGAAACATTATCCATGATAGAAAAGAATAAACTAATACAACCTGAATACTATCATGGATAATTAATAGCTAACCATGTTAGAAAAGAATCACCTAACATGGTTAGAAAATAAATAATCTAATGTTCAATAATATCAAATACATATAAATATATGCGGAAACGTATGCAGGCCTATACAAATTGGCAATATACAACTCTAAATAAATTATAAAATCTCTACTACCTAATTCCCTTTCCTGTTGCTTGCGTCTGTGCATGAATACCTGCAAAAATGTCAGTAATCGTGGGATGAGACAATTTGTCCCAGTAATCACCGCTTAACTCACTATAACAGTGAGATGTGCGGTAGCGAGGGCGTCTAAAGGGTACCTCATTTTAAACCAGTAGTATATATATATATATATATCCATATCAATTCTTCTTTCATTCATCTTCCAAATCCCACCATCAATTCCACATCACTTATCAATACTTTAATCAACACATCAAATGATTCCCCACAACCTAACTCACCACTATCTCAAACTCAACAACAAAAATAAACGTGATTGACACTGTGCCCAGTCTCAAATCTGTAAGCATAAAAAGGGAGCACTTTTAAATAGTGAAAACGTCTCTGGGGAGCACTTTAAAAGTGAAAACGTCCCTGGGGAGCACTTTAAAAGTGAAAACGTCCCTGGGGAGCACTTTTTAAAAGTGAAAACGTCCCTGGAGAGCACTTTTAAAAGTGAAAACGTCCCTGGTTCCTTTAAAATCCGAGGAACCTGTACTATTAACCTATCGATTGCGCAGATCGATAGGTTACATCGGCCGACGGTACTATCAGTGTCATGCAATGCTCACTATAACCTATCAATATCCTATCAATATCACTTCCACAATATTCAATATCTAAATCACAATTTCCATCAACTTCTCAATTTCATCCAATATCTCCATCACAACAATTCCACTCCTTCCATCAAACTAAATATCACTATCCCTGACAATATACTATACACATCTCTCACCAGTATCTGAGCATTATTACTATATTCATTCACACCATTCAAGGACAGTAACCACCACCAATCAGTATAATATATAGATAATGAGTCAAATTCCTTTATACGAAAATATTCGCGTTTAAAAGGCACCCGATAGCCTATTTCATATAAAAATAGCTTTTCAAAGATAATATATATATAGAGGGTGAGAAAGGATTTTACAAAATCCTAGCTAACATCACCCTCAATGTTATAGTAAGGTAAGTGTGATTACCTGTCGCCCTTTAGCACTCCACTATCGTTTCTTACAGTTTTCCTTGTGGATTCTCTTCCAAGTATCATCACCACTATTTAAACCTTACTCATTTTCGACCTCCCACTGCTTCGCTGGAGCTTCGCCGTCGCCGGAAACTCGCCGGACCTTAACCCCGACGTTATCCGCCACTGTGCTCGCCGGAATCGCAGAAAACGACGGTGAACTCCGGCGGAGAGAAGAGAAAACTAAAGAAAAATGGAAGATATAGAGTGAGAAAGAAGGAAAGCTCGGTTTTTGGGGCCAAATCACCGGTCACCGGCGTTCACATCACCGGAAAAACGAAAGCAGTGGAGGAGGAAGGAGGGAGGCGACGGGAATGCAGAAGGGGAAGGGAGGAGAGGCTGCAGAGGTTGGCCAGCCTTGGCCGCCATCATGGCCACCCTTCGTCGCCGTCGTGTGGCCGAAAGGGAGAAAAAGAAGAAGATGAACGAGGAAGAAGAAGAAGAAAATCGAAGGTGATGATGAAGATGGGGGGGGCGGACAGAAGAGGGAGTATATATATATACATATATATATTTATATATATTTTAAAATGATTTAGGGAAAATCACCATTAACTCCCCTATTGTTTATTCTTAATTATATTTCTAGCCCAGAAGTTTATATATATTACTATATCTCCTTCTTTCCATCATAATATTATCTACTATCCCAAATACTTGTTTATGAAAGTTTCTAACTCCAAATAATTATTTTAACTATATTTCCTTAAATTCCAAAAATTAAGATTTACTAACAATAAATCTCCCTAAAACCCAAATTTCCTAAATAATACCTCAATAATTTCCCATTAACCTTAATCAAAATTTGGGGATGTTACAATTTACCCCACCTTTTAGGAATTTTGTCCCCAAAATTCGCGTGAAATAACGCCTAAAACCAAGAAATATGTAATTCAACTCTAACTATATGCAAAGTTCTAACTATTCAACCATAATTTATTGCACTCAACACTATTTTCACCATATATCCACAGTTAATCCATAGATATTCACCAATCCTCATCTCGTTTCCCTTAACTAACCTTCATTTACTAACTACCCTAACCTTATATTACTTGTATTAAAGTCATCCATCATAAATGATAACATCGTTTTTCAAACTCCACTGGTTTCCTCGATCATATTCCAAGGCCTCACTTCTTTGTTGTAAGACATCAACTCCTAAAATTTCAGTTGTAACTTTGGCTCAAAATTCTAACTTAACATATACACTCATCCATATCAACATATCATTAGATTAATGATTGATTACTTCCAACTTAAGTAAATCAATGGTAGCAGTTTACTATCTTCCAACCTAATATATTACACTCAAGTAGTCTCTTTATCTATTCTACTCAACCATAAGCAAACTTTTAAAATTTATCACTAACTCAAATCATTCCAATATCATCCATAAAATCCTAATATTACACATCACCAAGTCATAATATCTTTCAACATCATAAACCATTATTTCACCTTGATAAACCTACTTAAATCCTCAAACCAAAACCACCATATTTTCATAGCTTTACATGTCATCCCATAATTCCATGGCTCTATTTGTAATTCCAAAATCATTTGTAAGCTAAGTGTGTATTATTATTGATATAGCTCAATCCAAATTTAAACCATCTATTTATCATTTAACAATCTACATTTTACTCTAACAATACCATCAAGTCTACCGTTTATCAACTCCTCAATAATTTACATCTAAGAATTCACTTGCTAATATTGACCATTAACCAAATCTCTAAATAGTCTCACTTTATCTCAAAATCACCCTCATTCAACTTCTCTAGTCTATTCTACATACATTACAACATATAGTTCACCAAATAAAGATCGTCCAACTACAAACCTTCATTCCATCCAATAATCATTCACAAATCCAACTATTTGGTTTATTTCCATGATTTTGACTCATATCTACATTTCACCACACAATCTACAACTTTTCTCAAACCTCCTAATATCCTCCTTAATTATTATATCTATCAACCATTTGTGCATTGCCTCTTATACCTATACAAATCAACTTGTATATTAATTGAACCATACACATCATCCCAAAATCAACAAAGTCCATTTACTCTAATCTCAACCATAATCAACAAAGTGTATCAATTACTAAACCACGTTGATAACCTCGAATTTCTACAATTTATCTTTCTTAGTCTTTCATACTACCCCAAAATATTATTCTAAGTCATCAATAACAACTTAATCCTAAAGTTTCCCCTTAACCAACTCTAACCCAAAACCTAAATGTCTCCAAATCAAACGTCAGTCCATTAGCTTTATCGTGTATTTCAATCACCAAGATCACAATGGATTTCTTCAAAAGAAAATGGAATTAATTCATCCACCAATAAAATTCTACAATTACACAAAATAAAGTCATGTTACTAAGTCTCCAACCACTCTAACATTTAATTATTCAAATCAATCTTCCCTCAAACAATCCAATGGGTTAAATTTACAAAATCCCTCTATATGACTAACCCGCTTGAATCTTCCCAAGCTACAGAAATTCAATCAACAATTTTTATTCCTAGACCATTACATGTTACCGAAGACAAAACACATCTACGTACTTAAGTATTCAACTCTGACCCCAACACACACACAAAGTCAGATTCTTCTATTTAGCCACATCATCATCATCTCATAACCTTATTGATAGTGTAAACAAATACTAAAACCCCAAACTAGACTTCAAATGTTCTAAGTCATGTTTCTCCATTCAAAATCAAGTTTATCTGACATTCTAAAACTCATAACTTATAACCAACCTCCAACTCTTATTACTTCTTTAACAAATAATCAACAAACTTCCTAAGCAATTAGAAATCAAAATTTTATGTCATAAAATTAGCTACAATTTATGTATCAAGCTATCCATTAGCTATACTCAACACATCAATATCTTCTACAATCAATCATTAAAAGAACCATGTGGCTCAACAAGGAATAAAATCACAATGCTAACCACAATCATGTCTTCATAATCAATCTGTAACCAAACATCCCAATTAATTAAAATGTAGACATTTATCATTCTTAGACAAAATAGTTCCTCATGCACACAATTCACACACAACATTCATTAATAATTTACAATGAAATTTAATCATTTGCATAGAGTCACTTTTATTAGCTAAAACGATCATCGTACACATTCCTTTACACATACACATTTGACACCTACACATACAAGCACAATATCTTATAATCATCACCAATCTACCAACTAAAGAAAACAATTTGTTTTTAAAACAAAAATCAAATCTTATCTATAATTTCATATCAAATATACACAATTAATTACTAACATTTCAATTCCATGTAAGCAAACGCATCAAATTTGAATAACCATTTTCAAACAATACTTACCTTTCTTTCATTTAGTAACGGTGTGAAACAAGCACTCATGATAATGTACTCTCTAACCATTACTAAGTGAAAGATAATCAAAACACATTCAAAACAATAGCATACTTCATGTTGAAGCTTATAAAAACAAACAATTTCAGGAGAATTTTATTCCAAACAATCAGATAACACAAGTTAAATCATCAGTGAAGCAAACAATTTATCAACTAATAAGCAATAAACACAAGGTCAACAGTTATTATCTCATGTTTTATTCATTACCAATTGTCATTTTCGATTTCTCTTAGTCCCTTAACCCAATAAGGTATCTCATGATGCCTCGACTATGATTATGGCTAGCACATAACTATACTCGAGACCCCAGAGAAGCATCCTTATTTCGCTATTTTTCCTAAATTCTTATACATATTAACATTATTTCGTTATTCTTTCTATGTTCATCTCATTCTCTCCACAGTACCTATTCAATTTCTCTTATCACTCTCTCCCCACCACGGGATGAACGATAATCCTCTCAAAAAGGCCAGATATTCATGCACAGAAGGAAGGGAATACTAAGAATGTATATTGCCAATCTATATGCAATGCAGCACAGTCCTAGGTTATCGTATACCAAATACTGATAACCAAGTTGTAACATAGTGTTACTAATTAACTGATTAACCTGTTTTATCTCTTTTAATTCAATAATATCTTTACTAACTATGATAGAAAAGGATTTTCGATAATATCATTATCTCTATCATAGTTAGAAAAAGAATATCCCAATGATTAAATACTATACATGATAGAAAAGAATAAACTAATACAACCTGAATACTATCATGGATAATTAATAGCTAACCATGTTAGAAAAGAATCACCTAACATGGTTAGAAAATAAATAATCTAATGTTCAATAATATCAAATACATATAAATATATGCGGAAACGTATGCAGGCCTATACAAATTGGCAATATACAACTCTAAATAAATTATAAAATCTCTACTACCTAATTCCCTTTCCTGTTGCTTGCGTCTGTGCATGAATACCTGCAAAAATGTCAGTAATCGTGGGATGAGACAATTTGTCCCAGTAATCACCGCTTAACTCACTATAACAGTGAGATGTGCGGTAGCGAGGGCGTCTAAAGGGTACCTCATTTTAAACCAGTAGTATATATATATATATCCATATCAATTCTTCTTTCATTCATCTTCCAAATCCCACCATCAATTCCACATCACTTATCAATACTTTAATCAACACATCAAATGATTCCCCACAACCTAACTCACCACTATCTCAAACTCAACAACAAAAATAAACGTGATTGACACTGTGCCCAGTCTCAAATCTGTAAGCATAAAAAGGGAGCACTTTTAAATAGTGAAAACGTCTCTGGGGAGCACTTTAAAAGTGAAAACGTCCCTGGGGAGCACTTTAAAAGTGAAAACGTCCCTGGGGAGCACTTTTTAAAAGTGAAAACGTCCCTGGAGAGCACTTTTAAAAGTGAAAACGTCCCTGGTTCCTTTAAAATCCGAGGAACCTGTACTATTAACCTATCGATTGCGCAGATCGATAGGTTACATCGGCCGACGGTACTATCAGTGTCATGCAATGCTCACTATAACCTATCAATATCCTATCAATATCACTTCCACAATATTCAATATCTAAATCACAATTTCCATCAACTTCTCAATTTCATCCAATATCTCCATCACAACAATTCCACTCCTTCCATCAAACTAAATATCACTATCCCTGACAATATACTATACACATCTCTCACCAGTATCTGAGCATTATTACTATATTCATTCACACCATTCAAGGACAGTAACCACCACCAATCAGTATAATATATAGATAATGAGTCAAATTCCTTTATACGAAAATATTCGCGTTTAAAAGGCACCCGATAGCCTATTTCATATAAAAATAGCTTTTCAAAGATAATATATATATAGAGGGTGAGAAAGGATTTTACAAAATCCTAGCTAACATCACCCTCAATGTTATAGTAAGGTAAGTGTGATTACCTGTCGCCCTTTAGCACTCCACTATCGTTTCTTACAGTTTTCCTTGTGGATTCTCTTCCAAGTATCATCACCACTATTTAAACCTTACTCATTTTCGACCTCCCACTGCTTCGCTGGAGCTTCGCCGTCGCCGGAAACTCGCCGGACCTTAACCCCGACGTTATCCGCCACTGTGCTCGCCGGAATCGCAGAAAACGACGGTGAACTCCGGCGGAGAGAAGAGAAAACTAAAGAAAAATGGAAGATATAGAGTGAGAAAGAAGGAAAGCTCGGTTTTTGGGGCCAAATCACCGGTCACCGGCGTTCACATCACCGGAAAAACGAAAGCAGTGGAGGAGGAAGGAGGGAGGCGACGGGAATGCAGAAGGGGAAGGGAGGAGAGGCTGCAGAGGTTGGCCAGCCTTGGCCGCCATCATGGCCACCCTTCGTCGCCGTCGTGTGGCCGAAAGGGAGAAAAAGAAGAAGATGAACGAGGAAGAAGAAGAAGAAAATCGAAGGTGATGATGAAGATGGGGGGGGGCGGACAGAAGAGGGAGTATATATATATACATATATATATTTATATATATTTTAAAATGATTTAGGGAAAATCACCATTAACTCCCCTATTGTTTATTCTTAATTATATTTCTAGCCCAGAAGTTTATATATATTACTATATCTCCTTCTTTCCATCATAATATTATCTACTATCCCAAATACTTGTTTATGAAAGTTTCTAACTCCAAATAATTATTTTAACTATATTTCCTTAAATTCCAAAAATTAAGATTTACTAACAATAAATCTCCCTAAAACCCAAATTTCCTAAATAATACCTCAATAATTTCCCATTAACCTTAATCAAAATTTGGGGATGTTACAATAAACATGATTCTTAGGAATAAGAGTGAAATAATGGGATTAAAGTTACAATATTCTAGCTTGTATTGATTGAAATAAAGGTAATTGAAAGGAGTTTTGACTTTAAGGATTAGGAAACTATGGTTAGCTATGAACTGATGAGTAACCAAATTTTGGCTGAAGAATGAAATTAGGAATCTGATGTTTAGAGATTGAGTTGATCAAAGAAAGTACTTGAAAATTTAAATTATGGCATGATGACTTAGAATAATACTTTGGTTATGTAGGAAAACAGAGATTTTATGATAGGTTATTATTAGAACTTTATTGAGAAGGCTAAGACAATTGAAATTAGTGATGAATTTTGAAGTTGTGATCATGACAGAAACAAATAGATAGTTGAGATGAAGAGTTTTTGGTGAACCTTTAATGAATGTTTTTAAATAGATTCATTGGAATTGAATGCAAAGGAATGATTTTGAGAAGGTAGTTGACATGGTTGAACAAGTATTAAATTAGAGTATGAGATAAGTAAGGAATGAAATTCTAGGGAGTTCCGATTTAATAGTTAAGATATGGGACTTTAGGAATGACAGAGGAAACAATTTAAATCGAAGAGGTGGACTAGGAAATTTGATTTGACATAGAATAGTATTTTAAAGGGTACTTGTTTGGAAAAAGCAAAGATGGGAATAATTAGGGTGTTATTAGTGTTAGAGTTACATCAAGGAAAAACAATAGTTTGATTAAATTTGGGGAAAATAATCATGTATGTGTTGCCATTTAGGATAGTGGACTTTCATACAAGTAATTTGAGGTTAGCATAGCTAGTAAATGAGGGATAGTTAAGGGAAATCAGATGAGGATCGTTGGATTACTCATAAATTGAGTGAGGATACATGGTAAAGGAAGGTGTTGATTGCATTCCGTTGTGATTGAATGGTTAGAGTAAATTCGAGAAATGTAAGAGTGAAATGAATATTTTTATATGTTAGGTGGTATGTGTAGTGAATTTTGGGGACAAAATTCCTAAAAGGTGGGGTAAATTGTAACATCCCAGTTTTTAAATTAAAAATAATACGAGATTATTGAGGTGTTCTTAAGGAAATTTAAGGGTTTGAGGAAGAATTTTAGGATATTCTGGGCAATTTATGAATATTAAATCTTAGTTAGTTTAGAATTTGAAGAAATATAGTTAAAAGGATTTATTGGAGCCATAAACTTCTATGAACAAGTATTTTTGAAACTTAGAAATAGTATGATAGAAAGAGAGGGGTAAAATAATATATACAAACTTTTGGGCTAGAAATATAATTAAGAATAAATAATAGGGTAGTTAATGGTAATTTTCACAAATATATATATAAACACTCCCTCTCACCCGACATATCTCTCTCTCTCGAACCCTCTCATCAGACCCTCCCTCCTCTCCTCTCCTCCGTCGCCTTCTTCTTCCTCTTCTGCGTTTCCGGCGGCCAAGGCGCGGCGGCGCCGACCCCTCCCACAAGCCCATCATCTTCTTCCTCTTCTTTCCTTCTTCTTCCTCACCAAAATCCACCTCCTATCTCACTCCCTCACGTCTTCTCTCTCCTCTAGTTCTTCATCGTTTCCGGCGAACTCGGCGGCGGACAGCGGTGTGGTGGTAAGATTCGGCCACTTCCTTGTGTTCTTTATGTTATTTCTCCCTTGCAATGTTGTTTTCTCACTACTCTTTCCTCCTAGGGTTTTCTGTTTTGCTCACTTTTGGTAATGGCCATTTTCCGGCTAGATAAGTGGCGGCCGGCGGCGGTTTGCTACCTCCCCTCATTTTTGGAACTTCGTAAGCAATTTCTACACATTTCTTGCCTTGATTTTTCATTTTGAGCTGTTTGAGAGGGTGTGTCCGATTTTGGTTTTTAGGTTTTAGCCATGAAAATGAATTAAACCTAAGCTAAAGCTTCATCTTTTAGCGTCCTAGGTGTTAAATTGAATATTGATTGAAGTTTGGTGAAGTTTGTGTAAAACCCTAACTTATGGGTTCCATGACTGAATGTGAATCATTCTTGTGATTGGTTATGTCTGCTTGGTCTGTTGTTGAAATTGATGCTATGAATGTCCTGGATCTTGCTTGAATTATTTTGTGTGGAGATGTTCAGTTTATGCTTGGAATATGAGAGTTTAATCTTCTTTTCTTGCTTCCCTGTTTTGATATGCATTCCCTTAATGAAGAATTGGAATTAATGGTGTTGTAAGAATGTGAAAAAGTGTTGTGGTTGGAATTAAATTATGGCATGTGTAATTACAATTGTCTACATAATTAATCTGTCAAGGCTGATCACTTTTGGGGAAGAAATAGAGCTGCTGATTCTTTACCAATTTATCTTATGGATGTATAAATCTTGATGTTCTTTGTTCCTTTCTTGGACTGAATGGGCTGTGGTCATGTTAATTGGAAAATTCTGATTTATGTCCGATTTAAATGTGGGCTTCGAAAACCATAATAAATATATGCTATATAAAAGTATCTTGATTTGTTGGGTTTCACATAACAATGCAATGCGTTGTTTTGATAGTGCTGTAAATAATATTAATGGAGTTATTATCTTGCAAGTGATTTATTTTCTCTTTGATTTGTTTCTTGTCTTGTAAGTGAATGATTCTATTTGGACTGATTGAAAGTTTCAGGTGAAGTGATGTTTAGTTGATCGAAATGACGATTCAAATGTGCTTTGTGAATAAGTATGGCTGTCCTTGTGAATGCATGTGTATGATTAAGTCCTTTGTTAAGTATATGCTAAAGTACACATGGGTGTGGAGGAGAATTCGTGACATATGTATGCCAAAAAGAATGGTACTGTTGAAATTGTTCCTTGTACGCGTGTATGTATCCTTCACTTGCTAATTGCACTTAAGAGAAAGTTTACAATACTCCAATGTATGTCATTTCTTAGTTTTGTACAAATTGTATTGGTGGTTTTAATTAGAAAAGGGATTATGTGCTAATAATTGAAATATCTGCTGCCATGTTTGTGTGTATTTGACTTGTTAAAGTTATGCTTGTTGACTTACTTAGAATGATTTCTATTTGTATAATTGGAGAGTTAGTTGAGTTGTATGGTTGATCCTTTGTAAATGTGTGTCTGTGGGTGTATGTGTGTGTGATGTGTTTCATATTTAATGATTAATTGGGAAAATGAGAATGATGTGAGCTATTATTGATGTTCTTTCCCTTTTTGGTTCTTGCTTTAGTTAACATATTAACAATAAGAATATAGTGTGTTTCTCTTTGATATATTATGGTTGATAAATATCGCTATCGATTATTTGATTTCTAAAGTGAAATGACTTGGTGGTTGCAAAAATGTTAATATGTGTGTATAGAATGTTTTACTGTAATAAAGTATACTTATTTGTCAATGTGATTTATATGAATGGAAGTGGATTGTATTAAGGGAGTTGAAATGATTTATTAGAAAAATGAATGTAAGGAAAATGGGTAGCCATATAGGAACGAGAGAGACGTTGAAGTATCATATAGTAGAAATGATATTAATATATCATTTTGCTCTATATTATTATAGGAGTGGATGCAAGTAGGCTTTTGTGGCATTAAGAAAGGAGAATTGAGGAATTGCGTAAATTGCTAAGGGCGACAGGTAATCACACTTAACCTCGCTATAATATTGAGGGTGACGTTAGTTAGGGATTTTGTAAAATCCCTTCTCACCCTCTATATATATTATCTTTAAAAGATTATTTTTATACAAAATAGGCTATCGGGTGCCTTTCAAACACGATTACTTTCATATAAAGAAATTTGAAATATTATATATGTATTATTCTGGCTGGTGGATAATATTGATCTGGAATAGTTGTGAAAAGTATATAGATATAGTGTTCAGATATTGACTTAAGAGGTTATGAGAATAAAATAGAAAGATAGGTGTTGAGTTTAGATTTTGGAATGTTAAATTGAGGAATAGTGATGTGGATTAGAAGAATTTCATATTGTGGTTGAAATTGGAAAGATGTGTTGCTGGAAAATATTATAGTGGTGGTTAATATATTGAAAGGTATGGTGAGCCTTGCATGACACTGTTATATGTGTGTACCATCGCGCGATGATAACTGTCGATAGGCCAATCGACAGTTATTTGTACTGATGATCCTTTTCGGATTGATTGGATCGGGGTTCATAGGTCGACTTATTGAGAGAAGTGACCTACGGTTGTTTGGCATTGAAGAGTCCAACCGCCCCTACGGTTGTTTGGCATTGAAGAGTCCAACCGTTCCCGTTCTGTAATGGAAAACAGAATTGGGGTTCCCTCTCTGGAGATTGCCAGAGAGGGAAATTGTCCCCTCATTATGGAGAGGGACACAGTGTCAAATCATATAGTGAAGAATAGATGCTTGAATGCACCGTGGTGGCACAATGCATCTTTAGGTGAGTGTGAGGGATGTGGAGTGATACATGGGAAGTAGAGATGATGAATTTGTGATGATTGAGACGTGACGGAAGGATTTAAGTGATGGATGAAAGGAAATGAGAAATATATATATATATGTATTATTGGTTTTAAAACTGTGGTACCCTTTAGACGCTCTTACTACCGCACATCTCACTGTTATAGTGAGCTAAGCGGTGATTACTGGGACAAATTGTCTCATCCCACGATTACTGACATTTTTGCAGGTATTCATGCACAGGCGCAAGCATCAGGAAAGGGGATTAGGTTTCAAAGGTTATTTAGATTAGTTAGTTGTGTATATTGCCAATTTGTATAGGCCTGCATATGCTTCCGCATGTATACATAATTATTTATTATTTAATATCAATTAGTTCTGTTTAATAACCATGTTAGGCAAATCTTTTCTAACATGGTTAGTAAGCATATATTTATATGTATTTGATATTATTGAACATTAGGTTGTTTATTTTTCTAACCATGTTAGGTGATTCTTTTCTAACATGGTTAGCTATTAATTATCCATGATAGTATTCAGGTTGTATTAGTTTATTCTTTCCTATCATGGATAAATTATAAAAGGATTAGAATAATCTTTTCTAACTATGATAGAGATATTAATATTATGGAAATTCCTTTTTCTATCATAGTTAGTAAAGAGCTTAATGAATTGAAGTAAATATTATTGGTTAATTAGTAACACTATGTTACAGACTTACTCATCGTCTAGAGAAATTTCATTGTGTTGTTTTCCCCCTTTGACTATGCATTGTTTAATATCACCAAATACTTATAACTTCCGAATAACATCTACATAAAAAATTGTTTAGTAATGTGAATAAGTTGAGGCTATTTGTTTTAGTTTGTTATGTTGTTTTTGTTTTTATTTTGGGGGCTGACATACCCTTTTTGATAGGTGAATATGAAGTAAGTTTAATAAACATTTGTAATGGGGAAATATTAAGAGCCAAAATTTTATGATATAATATCAGAAAATTATTGGTCATTCATTCATTCCCTATCATAATGTTCTTGCAATCTTCACAAAAATTAATATCACAGTTGCATGGTAATAGATACAAACATACAAATGAAGAGAAAGTGAAATAAAAAGATTTATAAATAAATTCCATTCCACGATAATACCAAACAAATGTACTTATATATGGAAAAATATCAATTGCACAATTGTTCTTTTGAGTTTAGATTAGATTAGTCAAGTCTGCCTCAACTAATCACAACGAATGTAAAATGCAACCTAAGGATTGATGGACTTCGTTCCCAAGTCCAAAACATGTTTGATTTATTTGTCTCTTTGCCCATTAAAGCATATGCTATGTTCTGATTCTTCACATTCATTATCCAGTTATGTATTATATTAATTGATTATTTAACTTTTATCAACTTGATTCATGTGTTTTCTTTACATGATTGATTAATTTAATATTTTATTCACATGTCACTTGACAATAAATACTTGATAAACATTCTAATGTTTTGTAATACTTAGAACTGAGAAATACTTGAAGTGAAATCTTTCTCTAACACTAAAGTAAAGATATCTTCATAGACGACATGAAAACATATATATGTACATCCTGATAATCAGAGAGAGAATTTAATATATTTTGGAGTGTTGGCTATAAATTTTAAAAGCCAAATAAATTAACAAAGTTTAAGGACTCGTTTGGTATACTCAAATTAGTTTTTTTTTTATCAGAATACTCGAATTAGTTTTGATGAAAATGAAAATGGAAATAAATATAGAGATGGATATCATACGGGTATGGAGATTGATATGGAATTTGAAAGTATATTTAGTATGACATGGAATAGGACGTACTTTCTAACACAAAAATACTAACATACTATAGAATTGGAGAATTTGATGGAATGCTTACTCATTTACAATTGATCTTATAAAGGATGCATATACACATAAACACTTCCCAATATTGAAGGAGGAAGTTTCGGGCATAGGACATTAGAGAGAGAAAAAAAGAAAATATGATAATAAATGTACGCAAGCATATTTATTTCCTAATATACTTTCAAATTCCATATCAATCTCCATACCCGTATGATATCCATCTCTATATTTATTTCCATTTTCATTTTCATCAAAACTAATTCGAGTATTCTGATAAAAAAAAAAACTAATTTGAGTATACCAAACGAGTCCTTAAACTTTGTTAATTTATTTGGCTTTTAAAATTTATAGCCAACACTCCAAAATATATTAAATTCTCTCTCTGATTATCAAGATGTACATATATATGTTTTCATGTCGTCTATGAAGATATCTTTACTTTAGTGTTAGAGAAAGATTTCACTTCAAGTATTTCTCAGTTCTAAGTATTACAAAACATTAGAATGTTTATCAAGTATTTATTGTCAAGTGACATGTGAATAAAATATTAAATTAATCAATCATGTAAAGAAAACACATGAATCAAGTTGATAAAAGTTAAATAATCAATTAATATAATACATAACTGGATAATGAATGTGAAGAATCAGAACATAGCATATGCTTTAATGGGCAAAGAGACAAATAAATCAAACATGTTTTGGACTTGGGAACGAAGTCCATCAATCCTTAGGTTGCATTTTACATTCGTTGTGATTAGTTGAGGCAGACTTGACTAATCTAATCTAAACTCAAAAGAACAATTGTGCAATTGATATTTTTCCATATATAAGTACATTTGTTTGGTATTATCGTGGAATGGAATTTATTTATAAATCTTTTTATTTCACTTTCTCTTCATTTGTATGTTTGTATCTATTACCATGCAACTGTGATATTAATTTTTGTGAAGATTGCAAGAACATTATGATAGGGAATGAATGAATGACCAATAATTTTCTGATATTATATCATAAAATTTTGGCTCTTAATATTTCCCCATTACAAATGTTTATTAAACTTACTTCATATTCACCTATCAAAAAGGGTATGTCAGCCCCCAAAATAAAAACAAAAACAACATAACAAACTAAAACAAATAGCCTCAACTTATTCACATTACTAAACAATTTTTTATGTAGATGTTATTCGGAAGTTATAAGTATTTGGTGATATTAAACAATGCATAGTCAAAGGGGGAAAACAACACAATGAAATTTCTCTAGACGATGAGTAAGTCACTAATCCATAATTTATATTTCTCAATTGATATTTGAAACATGAAACAAATCCCAGTTTGTTCATGCTTTTTTGTTCACATATGACAATGTCTTGACCCCACATTCACATTGTAGGGATCTTTTGCGGCTGACTTGGCAGAATAATGGAAAAACAACAAACAAAACTTTTAATGTAGTGTACGAAAAAATTATTTGTTAATTTGTAAATTTTGTATTAAACTTATTTATTGATTGTACAATAATTGTCAATCATAGAGGTCATATCTTATTATTCATATATGAAATTCATTTATCCCGCGCATAGCGCGGGTTCTGTACTATAAATATGTTAGGAAATAAATAAGATATATTGATTGTTGTAAATATATTGTAAATATGCTTGCGTACATTTATATTGTACAGAAAATAATGTCCAAGACCATATATTTAGGACCGGAGGGAGTATATTGTAAATATATTAGGAAATAAATATGCTTGCGTACATTTATTATCATATTTTCTTTTTTTCTCTCTCTAATGTCCTATGCCCGAAACTTCCTCCTTCAATATTGGGAAGTGTTTATGTGTATATGCATCCTTTATAAGATCAATTGTAAATGAGTAAGCATTCCATCAAATTCTCCAATTCTATAGTATGTTAGTATTTTTGTGTTAGAAAATACGTCCTATTCCATGTCATACTAAATATACTTTCAAATTCCATATCAATCTCCATACCCGTATGATATCCATCTCTATATTTATTTCCATTTTCATTTTCATCAAAACTAATTCGAGTATTCTGATAAAAAAAAAACTAATTTGAGTATACCAAACGAGTCCTTAAACTTTGTTAATTTATTTGGCTTTTAAAATTTATAGCCAACACTCCAAAATATATTAAATTACTCCTTATTCCCTATTTTTCATGAATTCTTTTTTTAAAAAAAACAAATCGCGCCAGGAGAAATTCTTGTGTGTATTTAAAATGAATCATAATGATGTGGCACAATATTTAATTAAAAACTTGTCAATACTAGTACAGGACCCGCGCTATGTGCGGGGTCAATGGATTTCACATCATACTTAGGCTTCTTGCTAGCTGATTGACAATGAACATCCAAGCTATCGTCAATGTCACCTTCAGCACAATCTTCTTCACCAATAATCTTGTCACTCCTAGCCACAATGGGAAAATTGTGCGTTTTTGAGCTCATTGATATGGGATCTGGATCCTGTTACAAATAATAGAGGAGAAGTGTTGATATCTAATCATTATAAATTTTTTAATTGTTTTTAAATCTTTAAGTGACATGACAGACCTGTTCCTCAAGAGCACCTTCAGGGTTCATACTGGATATGTTATCATCAAATCCCATTTCAGCAATGTAAGCATCTAGTAATAAGTGATTATTCTTTGTATTTTACGAAAAATAAGTGACTATTATTGAACAATGAATAATGGAGTCTAACATCAAGGTCATAAAAATAATTGAGTCTAACACAAGATTTTCAAATTATAAAATGCTTCTTTCTACACCATGTTATAAGTTTTGTTTGTTGGTTTTCCATCAGCTTCTAATATCAGATTTTTTTAACCATCCATTTTTTAACCATCCATCTGATTGACACGTGAAACTGCTACATAAAGTTGACCATGAATAAACACCAACGTGGGAGGCGAAAAACTTGTTTTAACCTTTTTTTGAAAAGACCAAAAATATCACGTTGTCCAAAATAAAGGACCTAAAACACATTTTTCAAAGTTCAAATACTAAAAGATTACTTTATCCAACGTTAAGAGACAGAAAACAATCATTTTAAAACTGAAGGATTAAAACATGTTTTTCTCCAAAGTTAAGAGACAACAAACATACTTTAGCTTAAATGTTTTTTAAAAAGTGTTGTTTGTTTTGAATGTGAAGGTGTAAATTAAATATATGAAAAAACAACAATCCATAATGTATGGAGATTGAAAAAAGTATGAATACAATATTGATTTGTAAATCCATAAAAATAATTACGTTTAAATTTTGCATGTGAGTAGAAAAAATTAGGAAGTCAGTGATTGGGAAACATTGTTGTCGTGGAGAAAAAAATTCCGAAAAAACTTTTTTATGGATTGAATGACATTTTACTTTTTGAATAAAAGAAATTAAGATTAGTAGAATTTTTTGTGTAAAATGACTGAAGAGATAGCATTACAAAACAAAAATAACTAAATTTAATCTCTATATATATATATATATATATATATATATATATATATATATATATATATATATATATATATATTAGTTTAATATGTTTTAAGTTTATCATTGTTTAAGGTGCATTTAGTTTTGTTTTTTATTAAAAATTATTAAATTAGATAGAATAGTGGGGATTAGACTTTAGAGTATATGTTTCCGATGTTAGTATTGTGTAATGAGTTATGATTTGAAATTTTTTGATGTAAAAGCATTTCGCATTAATTAACATAATAGTAACATACAAAGGAGTGTAGCATAGTTCGAATTTCCTCTAGTAGGAAATTAAAACTCCAGTGGATCTTATAGTGGTTATGTATTATTTGAAATTAAAAATAACAATTAGAGAAAATTTCTATTCAACAATAAAAGTAAATTCTTTAATGGGGAAATCCCCCTTCTTTACTTTAAGTTTGGCATTTGTTTTCTTCTTTTTTTTTGGGCAGTATGCATTTGTTTTCTTCTAACTAATTAAAATAAATGTGCATAAATTAAATAAGATGTTCTACATTGGCAACAAATAAAATAACAAACTCATTTTGCAATAAAATGAAACATAAAATATCCTAATTCTCCTTAACAAACTAAAGCTTTTTGCATGCAGGCACACCATGAACAGCACAACTATCACCATTGTCACCATCATCACAAGCATCTTCGCTAACAATCTTGTTACTCCTAGCGTCAATGGGAGAGCTACCAGCTTACAGTCCGTAAATGTTGGATCTATTTTCTGTTTTTAATATTAAAATATAAGACAAGTCTGTTCTTTCTTGAATCACATCACCAGTCCTCCAGGGTTCATAAAGGAGTTGTCATGATCATATCCCATGTCAGCTATATAAGCTCCAACGATATTCTTGTCGTTGTTTTGGCAACTGACAAACCCTTTTGAAAGTAGGTGCATATAAAGTACACATAATAAATAGTCAAAATAAGGAAATGCTAATGGCTAAAAGTGCAAGCACTAATATTAATATAGTAAAAGTAATGGTCATCCCTATCATATTGTATTTTTAATGTCCAAAAAAAGTATATCTCAGTCACATGGTAATGGATACAATCATACAAATGAGTAGAAGTGAAATAAAATTCATTTATAAAGCAATTTCTTCCATAATAATACTAAACAGTTGTACTTCATAGTCACAAAAAAACAGATGTACTTCTATAGGGCTAAAGAACACTTGCATAATGGTTCTTTATAGTTTAGATTAGTCAAGTCCGTAACAGCAAAACACAATGAACTTAAAATCCAAGCTAAGGGTGAAATGGACTTATTTGCCAATTTCAAAACATGTTAGATTTGGATGCCATTATTTGGGGGGGGGGGGGGGGGGGGCAGAGAAACTAATTTGCTATGAGGAAGTTTGTTTTGAATCAGCTTGTTGCATATATCTGATTAAAAATGTGACTACGCATATTATCATGTGTAAGAACACCATCTTGTGGCAGTCCAAAGTCCCCAAACACAACAAAGCCCCAAACCCCATCCAATTCACCAAACCCAGCAGCATAAAAAAACAGATAGCTGGACGCTGGTTATAAACTAATATCTTCCTGATACAACAAAACAACAACAACAAAGTCTTATCCCACCTAGGTGGGGTCGACTACATGGATCATACGACAAATGCGTGGATCCATGCTTATAAGATTCGACAATATTTTTACGTTGGCTGTCGAAGCCTAACACAACCCTACCCCTTTATCCGGGGTTGGGACTGACTATAAATATAGGCGAAGTATCCCTTACAGAAAAGCAAGTAAAAGAAAAGTTAGAGTGGATGATAAGAAAATTAAAAGAGAAGTTGGAGTGAAGGAACCAGACCCATAGTAATTACTAGCCTGCCAATGTTGTCCCGCAAGGCAAAGCAGACCCATAGTTTTTGACAGTGCATTACTTTTCATCTATTTGTCTGATATGCCTAAAAATAACAGATGCCAAAATTTAGTAAAAACAAATCATATTTCAACACCAATACTACCTTTATGTCCATCACTTCAAAAACATCCAAATACAACTATCCAACCACACCCCAGTTTGTATTCTCATGCAAACACAGAAGGCAAAAACAACAACAAAATCCCTACTTTTGAGACTCATAGCTATGCTTAACAATGGTAGAAGTAATTGAAATTTTAAAAGGGGATGACATTATTGAAATTGACAGTAAAATCCCCAATAAAAGGGCTCCATTGTAAATCCATTTTTCATACCTCTTATACAAGCATGTGTACTGTTAAGAATAAAACAACATAAAATTTTTCTATCCCCAAAGTTCCATGTAAAGAGATGCATGTAAAAAATTAAAGGCCAAAGTCCCATGTAAAGAGATGCATGTAAAAAATTTAAGGAAAACGTCAATAATGAATTTTTTACATCTAATACAACATCACCTCTGTGACAATGAAACAATAACAAAGAAAGGATTATATGGTCATTTATGAACATTCATAAATTAAACATCTTGAAATCAACATCTAGAAAATTACTTAATTAAATGTAAATCCTGTTAATGTTCACCAACAATTTTAGATGCAGAGTAATTGCTGTACATGCAATGCAATTAAAATAAATCAGTCACATATCTTGTGTATCTTCAAAGGAGTTTGAACAACTATAACTCACAACACATAACCACATGCAAGATGTAACCGTGTTTGAGAATAGAAGGATTGAGAGAATAATATATGAAACATAAAACCCAAAAGAGGAAATAAACCAAAGCTGATTACTTCCTTAAAGTGATCTCTGCTTAAGTCATAGAAGAAGTCCTTGTCTGTCCAATGTTAACCAAACGTTACAAGAAGACCAATAATCACAACCATCTGATTATAAAAAATTAGAAGAATAAATTTATAGAAGCAGGTGTGTTATAAAAATTTAAAAAGGAAAGCAAGAACTATTTTTTTGTTGCCCAATGTCCCATCCGAAGAGATAAATATAAAAAATCAAAGAAAACTGTCATTTAGCAGTTTGGAGATTGCGGAGAGCAGTGGTTGGAGGATGGCGATTTCTTAGGGCCGTCGGAGGCCTGAGAGAATACCCCTGCCATTCGTTTTGGCCATGGCTTTGTGTGAGGAGAGGATGAATTGGCTTTGGGAATTTGTAAATGCTCGCCGTCTTCGTCTTCTCCGCCTCCTCCCTCACTGCTTTGATCTTCCATATACGGCTTCCGTTTCAACTTCTGGGGTTTCCCTTTTACTGTTCTCTTACAAATACACAAAAGCAAAACCCTTTTTAACAAAAAAAAGGATTAACAATAACAACCCTTTTACTTAATATTGCAGAAGAAGGTGAAAGTAAGGGACAAAACTGAGAGGATGAAGGGATGCTAAAAATCAAGTTTTGAACATGTATAAATCATAATCTTCAAAATCCCTCCCTAAAGAATAGAATATTGGGGATGAAAAGAAAACGTACCAGTGATTACTTGTAGATAATTTTCTGGGTGGGGCTGATCTCTCTGCATCCATCTTACCAGTTACCAGTAACCACCACCATAAAAAACTGAGTTTTGATAGTGGGAAACGTGGGGGTGGTTTTTTTTATCAGAAGGGGGTGGTTGAAAAAAGTGCGCAGAAAAGAGGAGAGAAAGGAAAAAATAAGAGAAGAATAAGAAGAGAGGAAAGTGGACAGGTGGCTACAAATGAGATGGGTAATTTTGACAGGTGTCAAGCAGTAGGCCTTGCAGATGCCCTCCTATTATAAAAGAAAGATTTTATGTTTTAAGTAAAATGATGGATAAAATATTGTATGGTTGTGCTTGAATTTTCGTTCCATTTTGATTTGTGGATTTTAAAATTGGTGAATTTAATTATTAAACTTTCGGTCAACACTTTCGTTATGGTCTCTGAATTTAGATTTTGTTTTAACCGCTTAGGTTTATGTTATTTATATCATTGGTCTCTAATTTTTTCATGTTTTTTTTTTAAATTTAAGGACCAAGATCGAAATTGAAAGAAAGTTCAAGGATAAAAACTACTGACTTTAAAGTTTAGAAGTCAAAACTAAAATTAACCGAAGGTTTATGACCTGAAATCATTAATTTGAAAAGGGTTAAACCAACTTTTTTTTGGTAAAATGGGTTAAACCAACTTTTGGTCCTTGAACTTTCATCCCATTTTGCTTTTAGACCTTGAACTTTCAAATACATGGTATTGGTCCCTGAACTTTGCTCAGTTTAGAAGGGTTAGTCCTGAAACCTTTAGCTCTCTTAAATCTTCCTATGTGACATTGATTGTGTTAAATTAAATGACTTGTTAGGCTCATCAGGATGGTGATGTAACAAATATATTTTATAATAGGGCGAATGGGCAAAACTAGCCACCGTAATTTTCCAAATGGACAACTCTGGCACCCGTAAATTGGATGGTGCAAAACCGTACATTATAAATCAAAATGGTGCAAAGTTAGCCATGCCGTTAAGTTTACACAGACATTAATGAAGGTGGGCCCCACGCCAACACAAACGTCTGTTAGCTTCAACTTAACGACGTGACTAACTTTGCACCATTTTGATTTATAATGTACGGTTTTGCACCATCCAATTTACGGGTGCCAAAGTTGTCCATTTGGAAAATTACGGTGGCTAATTTTGCCCTTTCACCCTTTATAATATTCATTATTTTAAACAATATATCAAATCAGAATTTTTTTTATCAGGATAACATATCTGAATTGGAAACACAAACACACGACAAATTTAGATACCAAAAAAAATTGAATGAAAATCGAACAACTAAAAGTTGTATTAATTCAATATTTTTCCAAGTCAAATCTCATTTTTTTGAGGCATAGTTAAATTGCTGTTCCACGCTTTCAGCAAGATATCAAGTTGAAATGATCGAACTGACCCAAATATGGGAGCTGTAATTTAGGTTCTTACATTTATTGATAGAGAGATTTTCGGTTAATCATTTACTTGGAGTCATTTTGACTTCGTATAGTGAAATATTAACAAAGTTTTAAGTGGAGGTAAACACGCAATTCTCATCAGTTTAGATTTTTCACGTTAAGAAAAAGCTAGTTCAATTGATTTTTTTTTAAAGTGCGTGCGCAACGAGTTGAAAAGGTAGACTTATCATTATATTTTTAATTAATATAAAGAGGTCATGAACTTTTCATTAAGAGTGTGTTAAAAATAGTGAGAAAAAGTAATTAAAAACTTTTAAAACCATTTTAATTTTTTTTTTTAAAATCCAATTCATAAAGGTTTTTTTTCTAAGTAGGTTTTTTTTCCATAAAGTTTGCTCTTCCATTCATTCCCCAAAGGCACATGGCAAATAGCAGTGAGTAAAGGCTGTTTAAAAAGTATAATTGCAACCTATCTTCCGTGAGTTCAGTGGCGAAGGAATGAACAATGAGCGTCGGGTTGACCACCACGTCGCGAGTTCAATCCTGGGGAATGACACTTTGTTGTGTCTCCAACACACGACGCTTGGGGAGGCATCTCAGTAGCTAAGTGAAACTGAGAGTAACCTACCTGTGTGGACAGACATAAAGGGTTTGCTGGTCATGCTCCAGAGCCCACAGGGACAGGCCCCAGTGGATCATGAGTTAGGTGTCCTACCCTTGGATTGGGTTGAGCCCAAACCCTTCCTAAAATTTTTTTATAAAAAAAAGTATAATTGCAAATTGAAATACTCGTAATGCAAGTAAATAATACCTCTTGTGCATAATTCCGAGTCTCCCATCATGGTCATGAAAAATATTGTCCACAGAGGAGCAAGAGAACTAACAATTTTCACCATGACACCAAGAATACATGAATAATTTATCTTTTACTAAACATACTAGTTTATAGATTATAACATATTAGTACAACCAAGCAAGAGGCCTTTATTAAATAAACATTTAAGCTTTAGCTAACCAAGCATAGACTCTGTCCCTTCCCATGCTTCCTTCTAATTCTAAAACTGGTTGCAGCAGTTTAAAAGAATGCCCCAATACTGAGAAACTTGCATCACTACCCTTTGAATGAACTGGCCACTTCACCCTTCTCATACATGGAGGTAAGTATATCACAACCTCCAACCAATTCTCCATCCAAAAATATCTGTGGGAATGTAGGCCAATTGCTATACTTCTTAAGCGTCTCTCTTAAGCCATAGTTATGCTCATCATCAAGGACATCAACGCTCTCATAATCCACTCCTTCACTTTCAAGAATGCCAATCACCCTTTGGGAGAATCCACACATAGGTGCACTTCTAGAGCCTTTGATAAATGCAACCACCTTGTTGTCCTTTACCAACTTGTCAATGAGTTCCTCAAGGGGGACAGTTAATTGGACATGACGACCAGGGGTTAGTCGAATATCTGCCTTCTTCTTAGGTGGTTGTTTCATCCATGTGGCATTTCCTGATTCATTGCCAGGTGGAATTTTTCCATGGACTTTTATGTGTTCTTCCATCCATGATTTCCATGCTTGGGTTAGAGTTTCTCTGTCAGGCTCATCTACTACCCCAACCTACAGCAGAAAATTTCACAATGAATTCAAAATCAGGTAGACATTTTTTTGAAAGAAAAAAACTGGTAGGCATTATTACAGGAGAATGAGACCTTAATTGCAGCATCTTCTAAAAGTAAAGGAAGTACAAAACTTTCATAAATCATTATACTTCTACTGCTGATTGGGTGCATGTGTGCTTTTATTCATTGTAGTTTATTTTTACCTTTCTAGAAGCATGGGAATGCCCAACAAAATGTGCAACCTTTCCAAGATTGTCTCACTTCCAACAATATTTTATATAAAGCTGTGCTATTGCATTTTATACCAACTTAGTTTAACAATTTATGAAAACAAGTGCCCAGCAAGATTAATGCTGACACATTCACAGTGAACACCTAATTATAACCTCTTGAAAGCTACAATGAAAGTTCAAATGCTGACACATTCAGTGTTTTCACTGTTTTGACTTGAAAGTTCAAATGTCATCGACTTACAATGAAGGACATATTTTGTAGAGGACAGCAGCATGGTAGAAAAGTGCAAGCTCATACAATTACAGGTAATAAAAAGAGGTGTAAATATTTTCCGTTATCCGCATTCTTATGTTGCTGCCAGTATGATGTTGAATCAAAACCAATTTCATCTTGACCTCAAAATTTGTGACATAAGGTTGCACTTAAATCACATGCCAAATCACTCTCACCTACACCCCATTTTTGTTCAACTAGATTCTATCTTTCCAGGTAATGTGTTTGGTAAACTTCAGAGAGCTCATCTCTAATTCATGATGTAGAATACACCAGATTCAGTGATGAAAATATCATTTTGAAACCTTTTTTTTTTGTTTATTTTCTTTTAAAGAAAACAGAAGAATATCTAATGGAATAAATTTCAACTCTGAGTCAATCTTTACAAGCATGAGTCATAAAACCCTGAGCTTTCAAATAAATGGAGAGGGCGAGAAATAATGCTGAAAGGGTGAAGCTAAATATATACTAGTGAAAGGTGGAAATATATACTAGTGAAACAAAAAGGATTTTGAAAGTTATTCGCTGCTATCACTATATCCCAAATATTGTGAGTAAACAACTAAAGAGTAGTTGGTTGAGCTAGTAAGAACGAGAGTGCACATTCGAATCCCGCGAAGCACTCTCATTGGGAGAGAAGACAACCTTACCTATGTGGCAACACTTCTACGCCTCAAGTCCAAAATACCAGGCGGTGTTTAACCAAAACGAAAATATTGTAAGCAAGCAACGAGAGCAAAAGTGGAGAACTACTACTTATGCTTTACTTGTCCTGTTCTGCCTAAACAGTAAACACTCAACAAATTTCAACTTTTTTTCTCCTTTCCTGCTCCTTCATTTCCCACCCTTTAACTTTCTTTCCCTTCAGCATAATCTGATATTGAAAAAGCTCTCTAAAGTAATCTTGGTCTGTGGGAAATGTTAATCACACAACACCTATTAATAAAGATACTCCCTCCTACGTCCTATCCTAACAACAAGACCAGTTTATCTTCTTTTTTGTTTCACTTGAAATATTCAGCTTGTCATATAATCTAGTGGTCTACAAAATCAAAATTATGTTATACTCCCATGTTCCTAAATACAAGAGCTAATTGACTTTTCTGGAGAATCTAAGACAGCTAAATAAGATAATTAAAAATTGATTATTTGACTTATAAGCTTACATAACATCTAATAATATTCAAAATATGTCACGGTGAAGTGGTTCATTTCACTTCCCTAGGTTTTTCCAAAAAAAAATTGAAATATCCTATGTATGTATGTATGTATGTATGTATACATGATAGAGTATTTGTTGACCTTGACGGAGGCGACGAGGTTGGGAAGAGATTTGCGATGAGAAGCAACAGAAGCAGCAATATTCCTGGACAGCCCAATGAACTGAAGCTCGTGATTGTTATCATAGACAGCATAAACACCTGTGCCAGCTGGCAATTCAGTGGCGGCGGCGGCATCAAGGATTATGGGAAGAGTGTCCCCCAGATTGTTCACACCTGAAGCTGCTGTTACATTGAATCGCTTAGGTTTGAGAGAAAGGGAGCGGAGAGATGATGAATAAGGAGGCTTAGGGTTGGGTTTGAGTGAGGAGGGAGGGGTATTTTGGGTATTTCGGGAAAAAGAAGAGAATAAGGCAAGGGAAGAAGGGAAGGAGTAGTTGTTGAGTGTGGAAGAGAGGTTCATTGTAGCCATCGATGATGATGCACATTCTTGCTAATGCTGCATTCACTTGTACTATATCTATCACATTCCTCACCTAAAACTTTCAACTTTCCCGGATTTTTTTTACCTTAAATTATTATTATTATTATTATTATTATTATTATTATTATTTGGGATTGTTGTGTTAATTTGGGAAAGAGTAGATTAAAAATTAAAAAGTAGGAACAAATTGAAATGGAGACCTTTTTCCATAAGTAACCATTCTTTTTTTATATAACAAAATTTTAGGAAGGGATTTGGGCTCAACCCAATCCAAGGGCATAACACATAACTCATGATCCACTGGGGTCTGTCCTTGTGGGCTCTGGAGCATGACCAGCAAGCCCTTTATGTCTGTCCACACAGGTAGTGTAACATCCTGAAAAATTTAATTCAGGATTAGAGAGTGTTTTGGGAAATTTTGGAATTTTTAGGAATTTTTGGGATATTTATGGAAATTTTGAGTAATTAATATGCATAAAATTAATTAAGAAATGAAGAGTTTGAAATATGAGGGAGTGGTAAAGCTAAAAATATTTTGAAGATTAAGGAAATTGGAGACTGGTTTAAGTGGATTTAAATCAAAATATGTACACTATGGCAAGTTTGGGTTTTAATTATCAAAAATCACCCTTATTTCTCCCTAACCAAACACACCCTCCTTCCTTTCTATATATATATTTCGATCGAACCAAACCCCCCACCTTCGACGACTCACCTCTCTTCTCTCTTCTCTTCGGACGACGACGGCGGCGGCGGCGACCGACGTCAACGGCGGCGATGGGGGGGCTGATCGAGCCTCCTCCATCTTCCTCTGTTTCATCATCGTTCAATCTCACTGTTTCTTTCTTCTCACTATTCATCACCTCCATCAGTCAACTCCTTCGTCCCTTTTCGTTTTTCCGGCAAGCTCGACGGTGGACGGTGGCGTGAGAGGTGAGTTTAGTTATTTCTCTTGGTTCTTCAACTTCTCCTTCCACCTTCGTATTTCTCACTGTTTTCCCTTCTTTCTCGCCATTCTTCACTCCTCACGGCGGCTTCTTCATTTCCGGTGACGGCGAGTTCAGACAGTGTTGGGTCATCTTCAATCTTAGGTAAGTTTTGTTCCTAGTTTTCCATCATCTTCCTCACTTCAAAATCTGAACTCTCACCTCCCTCCATTGTTCTTCGTTTCCGGCGAGTCCCAGCAATTCCGACGGCGATTCGCGACGGTTCATGGCGGAATCTGGTGACGTGAGTTCAGGTAGCTCCTTTTGCTTCATTTCTACCCTTGTGCTTTGCTTTGACCGAGAATTGAGAGGAAAATCGAAAGGGGCTATGGTTTATGGGTTTATAAATGATTAAAAGAACAAAGGGCAACCTAATTGGTGTTTTGATTGTAGATTAAAGAGTTTGGTTGAGGCTGGGTTCCATAAGGCTGACATTGTGTATTTGATTTTTAGTGTTCTGGTTGATTTAGCATGATTAAGTATATATATATAATTACTGCATGATAACATATGGTGGTGTTTGAGAGGAATTTTTAATAAGAACAATACACAGCTGATTGTTAAATGTGTTTGGTAAATGGAGTGCATGCTGAGCTGTTCATTTTGTCTTTACTTGAGATGATATGTTTTGCCAATTTTTAAAGGTTTTTCTCCTTGCATACTCTGTTTCTGCGGGTGTTGGTCTGAATATAGTACTACATGCATGATTCATGAAGCCTCTAGGATTTGTACAGCTTTAGCTCCTTCCTTTTTTGTCAGTAGTTAAAAAGGGAATTGTTGATTGAGGCAGGGCTACTTTTAAAAAAAAATTCAGATTTTTTATGTTGTGTTAATTAAAGGTTGCTATAATTGGTTGCATGTATGGTTTAATTGTGAGCATTTTAATAGGATGATTATTTGAACAGGGTAACTAGTATTGTTTGTATTCAAATTAGGATATGATGGTGGAATCGACAGATTCATTTTTCTTGTTTTGTTAAGATTGAATAGTTTGAGTTAGGTGGAGAAAGTAATGAGGATTCTTGCTCTATGTTAGTACAGAAGTGAATGAATGTTTTTGTATGTGCATGTGCGGATTTAACAGAAGTGATCCATCTCTCTCTTCTACATGGCTACTTCGAATGAATGATTATAACTGTTATGGATGCATTAGGGTGGAATGAAGGGTTGTTGTTAAAGTGTTTTACATGCATGTGAACTTGGAAGTTTTAAAAGATTCAATTCTGAGCATGGAAGTATGCTTTGTGTGAGTTCTTTACCGTGCTAGAATGTATATGCGATGCTTGCAAGTGAAATTTTGCTTGTGGCTGGAAAATATTCATATATGAGGCTTTATCTTATGATTTAATATACTATTTTGGTTTAAGGAAGGCTTGAGAAATTAGTATTTGATGATGTTCCTTTTAAGTGCTGCTTAATTACCTTGTGGTTGCCTTTCTCTATTATATCATAGTTGATAATAATTGCTATTGCTGTTAGATTCTTGGAAAAAAAAAAAAATGAGATTATCATAGGGCAAAGGAATCAGTTCCTTTGAATCAGATTTGAGCAATCTATTAATATAAATGTTTCTTGTTTTGCTTGGATGATTGATATGCTTTGAATGAGTGGTCGCATTGTTAAATCTTGAAATGGTGATGCTTAAAGTTATTTAATGGTCAACATTAATGGAGAATCATAAAAGACCAAGTTAACAAGTTTAATCTGAGTATTAAGAGATAAAGTACATAAATGGGGAAAATTGGGTAGTAACATATAAGAACGAGAGAGACGTTAGATAATCCATGATATAGAATGATTATTAATCTACTATTATTACATGATGTAATAATAGGAAAGGATGTGCTTTGCGTATTCCTCAAGGCATGGTAAAGGTGAGGAAAAGGCAACAGAGTGCTAAGGGCGACAGGTAATCACTCTTAACCTTACTATAACATTGAGGGTGATGTTAGCTAGGATTTTCTAAAATCCTTTCTCACCCTCTATATATATATATATTATCTTTGAAAGGTTATTTTTATACAAAACAGGCTATCGGGTGCCTTTCAAACACGATTATTTTCATATAAAGAAATTTGAAACACTACATATATATTACTCTGGCTGTGGTTGGTATTGATCTGAAATGATTGTGGAAGGTATATAGATAGGTATAGTGTTAGACAGTGACTTGAGAAATTATGGAAATAGAAAAGAGTGATAGATGTTGAGTTTGAGATTATGGTGAGCTATGTTGTGGAAAACATGAAATGTGAGATTGAAATATTGAATGAGGTTGAAGTTGATGGAATATAGAATAGGGATGGTTAGTATTGCATGACACTGATTATTAGTACCGTCGGCCGATGTAACCTATCGATCTGCGCAATCGATAGGTTAATTGTACAGGTTCCTTGGATTTTAAAGGAACCAGGGACGTTTTCACTTTTTATAGTGCTCCCTTTTTAGGGACGTTTTCACTATTTAAAGTGCTCCCTTTTTATGCTTTCAGATTTGAGACTGGGCACAGTGTCAATCACGTTTATTTTCGTCTGTTGAGTTGATTTGGAATTGACTGAGGGATTTGAGTAGTATGTGGGAAATGGAGATGATGAATTTGAATTGATTTAGAAGGAGGGACTTGAATGATGGATGAAAGATTTGACATATATATACATAGTATTGGTTTTAAATGTGGTACCCTTTAGACGCCCTCGCTACCGCACATCTCACTGTTATAGTGAGTTAAGCGGTGATTACTGGGACAAATTGTCTCATCCCACGATTACTGACATTTTTGCAGGTATTCATGCACAGACGCAAGCAGCAGGAAAGGGAATTAGGTAGTAGTAGTTATATGGACTATTTTGAATTGTATATTGCCAATTTGTATAGGCCTGCATACGTTTCCGCATATATATATTTATATGTATTTGATATTATTGAACATTAGGTTGTTTATTTTTCTAACCATGTTAGGGGATTCTTTTCTAACATGGTTAGCTATTAATTATCCATGATAGTATTCAGGTTGTATTAGTTTATTCTTTCCTATCATGGATAAACTATAAATGGATTATAATAATCTTTTCTAACTATGATAGAGATATTAATATTATGGAAATTCCTTTTTCTATCATAGTTAGTAAAGAGCTTAATGAATTCTTAATTAGGTAATTAGTAACACTATGTTACAACTTGGTTATCAGTATTTGGTATACGATAACCCTGGACTGTGCTGCATTCCATATAGATTGGCAATATACATTCTTAGTATTCCCTTCCTTCTGTGCATGAATATCTGGCCTTTTTGAGAGGATTATCGCTCATCCCGTGGTGGGGAGAGAGTGATAAGAGAAATTGAATAGGTACTGTGGAGAGATTGAGATGAACATAGAAAGAATAACAAAACTAATGTTGATATGTATAAAATTTAGGAAAAATAGCGAAATAAGGATGCTTCTCTGGGGTCTCGAGTATAGTTATGTGCCGGCAATAATCATAGTCGAGGCATCATGAGATCCCTTATTGGGTTTAAGGGATCAAGATAATTTGAAATAACATTCAGTAATTTATACAAATGGAAATAAGGATCATTGACTTTGTTCTTGTTTGTTTTACTCGTTTATTGAATTGCTGAATTAATTGATGAATTGATTGGTTTGTTTGATTGTTTTCATTCGAAATTCTTTGGAAAATTATTTAGTGTTTGATATGGTTTGATGTTTCAACTGTTATGGAGTGTTGATGAGATCTATGCTTTACATGTTCATTTATAGGAAGTATGGCTTTGCTTTACTAGGTTTCCATTGGGTAATAGTACTAATTGCTTCTCTATTCATTTTTCAGTGATTGAGTTTTTCTGTTTTCCTTTTTTTCAACTTTGGTGGTCTGACTTATGTTTTTGTTGTTAGGTGTTAGAAATGTGGCTTCTCTTGTAGCCAAACACGTGTTTTGTTGAGTTGTCTAATTTGTGAATTTTGTTGATGTTTCTTTCCAGAGGTTTGAAAAAGCATTGCTTTCTTCATATTTTATCACAAGTGAAAAATAATATGGTTTGACTAAAGGTTAATTCCTTCTCCAACAGCTCTTAGCATTGAGTCTATACTGTGTTTTTTTTTTTTTTTTTTATATACATGCTTATTGTGTGCTTACTTTCATACTTGTTTGACCTCTGTTGGTGAGCCATGTCTTGGTCAAAAGCTTACTGTTTCGGTAGAAAGGATATATCATCCTATTCAAGGTTTTTATTTGGTCACATCTTTTGCATTAGATTATAGATTTGAGGATTTATTGTAATAGGTTTATTACTGACTTAGAAAAAGAGATCAAATCTTGTGATGATGTGAGGTATGGTATGTAAGGTTATAAGCTTTAAATTTGTGGAGATTTTGGAAGGAATGATTTGTAAATGGTTTGATATAAGTATGTCTTCCAATAGAAGCTTGAAAGATGGTTCATAATATGTGGTTTTAAGTGTAGAGATTATATTACTTGAGTTGGTAGAATGGTTTTATAGTTTTAAAAATATTTATTGGCATTGGATAATGGTTTGAAATGTCTAATCTATTGGTTTGCTGCAAATTCAAGTTTTGGATGCAAAGTTAGTGGTTAATGAGGAATTACATTTGAAATTTATAGTTATAGTATTAAATGGGTAGAAGATACATTTATTTAGTTCAAATGTTGGTTGATTGAAGAAGACGGCATAAAGAATTGGACATAAGGCTTGGTATTGGTTGATGTTTGATGGCATATGAGTTTGGAAATGATATTGGAAAGGGTAGCAAAATTATGATAGGATTTGACTATTCTCTTTGTTGTGAATTGTAGGATTTGGTCTAATTCTTAGAAATAAATCCTAGAGTTGGATTTGACGATGTTTAACGGGATGTTAATTGGAATGATGTGAGGGTTTGTTTGTTTGTGGATTGTGGATATATTGATTGATGATTGACAGTGAACCGATACTTAGTTTGGTGATGCTTCAAGTTGTTATTGAAGCATGTTAAAGGAAGGTGTCATGTTTAGAAATTAAGTTGAAAAGGTTAGAAAAATTCTGCAGACAGACTGTTTCTGCTGATAAATTCTCGCCAGTCTGCTCGCCAGTGGCGCGCAGCTGGCGAGCAGCTGCGAGCAAAGGCGCCATGCCTCTGGAAACTCGCCACTCGCTCGCCAACTGGCGCGCGGCTGGCGAGCCTTAAAAAAAAAAATTATTATTATTCATTGAAGTGGTAATTATCAATTTTTGTTCTGTTTTGAAGTTTGAAAATTGTTTTAGAAGCATCTTTGGATATTAATCACATGGCTAAAACTAAATTGTTGAAACTGTTGAGGTAGTGCAGAATTTTATTATAAAATGAATGCTTGGATAGTATAAATGAACTATATAATTATGTGAACATATTACATGAAACTTGGCGGCCCGATTTGTGTGAATAATGAAGTACGAATTGGAGTCATAAGGATGAAGTTGATTACATGATGCTTGTTAAATGAAAATTCACTTGTATGTATTTTACATTTCCTATGAGAGTTATTTTTAGGACATAGTTAAATCTATAACGATTTTTGGTGCTATTCTGTGTATGCATGATGTTTGAAAATTTTTCTGGTATACTCACTTGAAATTTTAGTAATGAAAATTCTGTTTTGAGTGAGGATGTTGTACTTGCCATATTTATATGGTTTATTGTGTGGTTATTGATATGTGATCATAGATAAATGTGATTAAACTTCATCAATTCACTGATATGTATAGGGTAATTTATTCTAAGAGTGCATTAGAAGCTTTCTTAAGGTTTTAAAAACATGGATACATGCTTGTAGTTCAAGTTTGATAAAGCTTAATAGGATTAGTTTAATGAAGTCATACAACCTAGAACAAATTTTTGCGTGTTATTGCTCTAAATCTATGTGGACAGCGGGTTGTAGGAAGTAAAGCTCTGTGATTTTTCATTGTTTCCTTGTTGAATCAGTTTTGGCTACGTGCTTTTGGTCACCAATTTTATGCACTATAAATTCTTAATTCATAGTCTTGTTTTATAATCAGTAGTTGTGAAACGAGTTGGTATCATTATGTTGCTGGAATGAAATGATTGCTGAAAGTAATGGTGATTGACCTTCGGTTTTTGTAAGTTAGTTGCAGAATGATGATTGGTATTGTGAAAACCAGGATATTACCTTGTGAATTGCTGGTGGTTTAGCTATGGTAAAGATTGAAAATGTGATCTTGGATGAAAATAAGGGAAGAGGAAGTAAAAAGGTGTAGAATATTAGTGATTAATTGAATATGGATTGAGGAATTTTGAGAAATCAAAGGAAGTTTCGATTTGAAGTGGTAAGGTGGTTAAAGGTTTGTTACCTATCCTAGGTTATAATTCGATTAAATAAGGGAAAGATAGCTGGATGTGTGTTGCTATTTAAGGAGTTGGACTGTCATATAGGTGATTTGAGGCTTTGGGGGTTAGTAAATGAAGGTTAATTAGGTGAGGTAGCATGAGAATTTGTGAAGTACTGATGGATTGACTAAGGACGAATGGTGAAATGATTAGAATTGATATGGAGAGTATAAAGTTGAATTGCATATTTTCTTTGTGTTAAGTGATATGTTTAGTAAATTTTGGGGACAAAATTTCTAAAAGGTGGGGAGAATTGTAACATCCTGAAAAATTTAATTCAGGATTAGAGAGTGTTTTGGGAAATTTTGGAATTTTTAGGAATTTTTGGGATATTTATGGAAATTTTGAGTAATTAATATGCATAAAATTAATTAAGAAATGAAGAGTTTGAAATATGAGGGAGTGGTAAAGCTAAAAATATTTTGAAGATTAAGGAAATTGGAGACTGGTTTAAGTGGATTTAAATCAAAATATGTACACTATGGCAAGTTTGGGTTTTAATTATCAAAAATCACCCTTATTTCTCCCTAACCAAACACACCCTCCTTCCTTTCTATATATATATTTCGATCGAACCAAACCCCCCACCTTCGACGACTCACCTCTCTTCTCTCTTCTCTTCGGACGACGACGGCGGCGGCGGCGACCGACGTCAACGGCGGCGATGGGGGGGCTGATCGAGCCTCCTCCATCTTCCTCTGTTTCATCATCGTTCAATCTCACTGTTTCTTTCTTCTCACTATTCATCACCTCCATCAGTCAACTCCTTCGTCCCTTTTCGTTTTTCCGGCAAGCTCGACGGTGGACGGTGGCGTGAGAGGTGAGTTTAGTTATTTCTCTTGGTTCTTCAACTTCTCCTTCCACCTTCGTATTTCTCACTGTTTTCCCTTCTTTCTCGCCATTCTTCACTCCTCACGGCGGCTTCTTCATTTCCGGTGACGGCGAGTTCAGACAGTGTTGGGTCATCTTCAATCTTAGGTAAGTTTTGTTCCTAGTTTTCCATCATCTTCCTCACTTCAAAATCTGAACTCTCACCTCCCTCCATTGTTCTTCGTTTCCGGCGAGTCCCAGCAATTCCGACGGCGATTCGCGACGGTTCATGGCGGAATCTGGTGACGTGAGTTCAGGTAGCTCCTTTTGCTTCATTTCTACCCTTGTGCTTTGCTTTGACCGAGAATTGAGAGGAAAATCGAAAGGGGCTATGGTTTATGGGTTTATAAATGATTAAAAGAACAAAGGGCAACCTAATTGGTGTTTTGATTGTAGATTAAAGAGTTTGGTTGAGGCTGGGTTCCATAAGGCTGACATTGTGTATTTGATTTTTAGTGTTCTGGTTGATTTAGCATGATTAAGTATATATATATAATTACTGCATGATAACATATGGTGGTGTTTGAGAGGAATTTTTAATAAGAACAATACACAGCTGATTGTTAAATGTGTTTGGTAAATGGAGTGCATGCTGAGCTGTTCATTTTGTCTTTACTTGAGATGATATGTTTTGCCAATTTTTAAAGGTTTTTCTCCTTGCATACTCTGTTTCTGCGGGTGTTGGTCTGAATATAGTACTACATGCATGATTCATGAAGCCTCTAGGATTTGTACAGCTTTAGCTCCTTCCTTTTTTGTCAGTAGTTAAAAAGGGAATTGTTGATTGAGGCAGGGCTACTTTTAAAAAAAAATTCAGATTTTTTATGTTGTGTTAATTAAAGGTTGCTATAATTGGTTGCATGTATGGTTTAATTGTGAGCATTTTAATAGGATGATTATTTGAACAGGGTAACTAGTATTGTTTGTATTCAAATTAGGATATGATGGTGGAATCGACAGATTCATTTTTCTTGTTTTGTTAAGATTGAATAGTTTGAGTTAGGTGGAGAAAGTAATGAGGATTCTTGCTCTATGTTAGTACAGAAGTGAATGAATGTTTTTGTATGTGCATGTGCGGATTTAACAGAAGTGATCCATCTCTCTCTTCTACATGGCTACTTCGAATGAATGATTATAACTGTTATGGATGCATTAGGGTGGAATGAAGGGTTGTTGTTAAAGTGTTTTACATGCATGTGAACTTGGAAGTTTTAAAAGATTCAATTCTGAGCATGGAAGTATGCTTTGTGTGAGTTCTTTACCGTGCTAGAATGTATATGCGATGCTTGCAAGTGAAATTTTGCTTGTGGCTGGAAAATATTCATATATGAGGCTTTATCTTATGATTTAATATACTATTTTGGTTTAAGGAAGGCTTGAGAAATTAGTATTTGATGATGTTCCTTTTAAGTGCTGCTTAATTACCTTGTGGTTGCCTTTCTCTATTATATCATAGTTGATAATAATTGCTATTGCTGTTAGATTCTTGGAAAAAAAAAAAAAAAATGAGATTATCATAGGGCAAAGGAATCAGTTCCTTTGAATCAGATTTGAGCAATCTATTAATATAAATGTTTCTTGTTTTGCTTGGATGATTGATATGCTTTGAATGAGTGGTCGCATTGTTAAATCTTGAAATGGTGATGCTTAAAGTTATTTAATGGTCAACATTAATGGAGAATCATAAAAGACCAAGTTAACAAGTTTAATCTGAGTATTAAGAGATAAAGTACATAAATGGGGAAAATTGGGTAGTAACATATAAGAACGAGAGAGACGTTAGATAATCCATGATATAGAATGATTATTAATCTACTATTATTACATGATGTAATAATAGGAAAGGATGTGCTTTGCGTATTCCTCAAGGCATGGTAAAGGTGAGGAAAAGGCAACAGAGTGCTAAGGGCGACAGGTAATCACTCTTAACCTTACTATAACATTGAGGGTGATGTTAGCTAGGATTTTCTAAAATCCTTTCTCACCCTCTATATATATATATATTATCTTTGAAAGGTTATTTTTATACAAAACAGGCTATCGGGTGCCTTTCAAACACGATTATTTTCATATAAAGAAATTTGAAACACTACATATATATTACTCTGGCTGTGGTTGGTATTGATCTGAAATGATTGTGGAAGGTATATAGATAGGTATAGTGTTAGACAGTGACTTGAGAAATTATGGAAATAGAAAAGAGTGATAGATGTTGAGTTTGAGATTATGGTGAGCTATGTTGTGGAAAACATGAAATGTGAGATTGAAATATTGAATGAGGTTGAAGTTGATGGAATATAGAATAGGGATGGTTAGTATTGCATGACACTGATTATTAGTACCGTCGGCCGATGTAACCTATCGATCTGCGCAATCGATAGGTTAATTGTACAGGTTCCTTGGATTTTAAAGGAACCAGGGACGTTTTCACTTTTTATAGTGCTCCCTTTTTAGGGACGTTTTCACTATTTAAAGTGCTCCCTTTTTATGCTTTCAGATTTGAGACTGGGCACAGTGTCAATCACGTTTATTTTCGTCTGTTGAGTTGATTTGGAATTGACTGAGGGATTTGAGTAGTATGTGGGAAATGGAGATGATGAATTTGAATTGATTTAGAAGGAGGGACTTGAATGATGGATGAAAGATTTGACATATATATACATAGTATTGGTTTTAAATGTGGTACCCTTTAGACGCCCTCGCTACCGCACATCTCACTGTTATAGTGAGTTAAGCGGTGATTACTGGGACAAATTGTCTCATCCCACGATTACTGACATTTTTGCAGGTATTCATGCACAGACGCAAGCAGCAGGAAAGGGAATTAGGTAGTAGTAGTTATATGGACTATTTTGAATTGTATATTGCCAATTTGTATAGGCCTGCATACGTTTCCGCATATATATATTTATATGTATTTGATATTATTGAACATTAGGTTGTTTATTTTTCTAACCATGTTAGGGGATTCTTTTCTAACATGGTTAGCTATTAATTATCCATGATAGTATTCAGGTTGTATTAGTTTATTCTTTCCTATCATGGATAAACTATAAATGGATTATAATAATCTTTTCTAACTATGATAGAGATATTAATATTATGGAAATTCCTTTTTCTATCATAGTTAGTAAAGAGCTTAATGAATTCTTAATTAGGTAATTAGTAACACTATGTTACAGGTAGGTTACTCCCAACTTCACTTAGCTACGGAGATGTCTCCCCAAGCGCCGCGATAGAGACACAACAAAGTGTCATTCCCCAAGATCGAACTCGTGACGTGGTGGTCAACACGATGCTCATTGTTCAATCCCTTCACCACTATACCCACGGACAATGGGTCATAAGTAACCATTCTATACCATGAGCATTTGAACTAATAATTGATACATTTCTACCTTAAGTAATTAAAGTGAGACAATTTTCCTTGATAAAATGAACTAAGAATGAGTGTTAACATTACATTCACTATAGGACTTTCACGGCGAAAATGCATCAGTTGATAATTTAGGTTCTCAATAGTACATGGTGGTTATATTAGTGGCATAGAAGGGCTCTTAAGTTTTACTCATTAACATTTGAAAATAATGAGTGAGTGAGTTGTTTATAATATATAGTAGTACTAAGTTTAATTAGAATATTGTATGTCAGTTTATAACTTAAATAAATTAGTTTTAAGTGAAAAATAATTCCTAAAAATTCAAAATGTTATTGTACAGTTGAAATGGGAGAGTACTAATTAAAAAAAAAAACTTGTAAATTTGATAATAATCAAGATGGGAGGATGTAAAACAACAATAAAAGCCATATCGCAATTAAATTAAATAGGTTCAGCTAAATAAGATGAAAAAATACTAATACAAGTAAATAAATCTGTTTTCGAGAAGGTTGTAGTAGAGGCAAGGAATAAAATGTGAAAGTGTGTTAATAACTTAATATCCACCATCAGATTCATCCAACGGTTGACATAAAATGATGGTTTCAAAAACTGAATTTCTTCTTCTTCAGAAGCGAGTAATCTTCGATCAAACTCACAGGTAACACTTCCTCCTCCTTGAGTATAGTTCCAGATTGGCTGAGATTCTTGAGTCTTAATACTAACGCTTATGGGTGATGTTTTTGAGGTCTTTAGATTATAAGTATACTTCAGTAATTATAAGGGATTAGAGATTCTGAATGCTGATTTAATGATTGATTTAGAAATTGGAAAGTGATTTTTTACAGATTATTAGTGTGGAAATGGGGGGTCTATGTTATTATTATAGCTATGCACTTTGAAATAAAGGTTTGCTTTTTGATATACTACCTCCGGTCCTAAATATAGGACCTAATTGACTTTTTTTTGGAGAGATTAAGGTTGCGAAATAGGTTATTAAATGATGACATATTTGATATATTTTTAGATTATCCATTAGTTTATAGGTAAAATAAACTAGTTTAAGGAAAAAATTTGGTAAATCAATTTATAATTAACCTTATTTTGCTTTTTTAAGGATTTTCTAGAAAAGTCAATTAGGTCTTATATTTAGGACCGGAGGGAGTATGTACTTTGAAGCATAAAAAAGATGTGATTTGTTTTTTTATTTTTCTTCCCTTTTGCTTTGTTTGCTTTGGTAGTTATTTAATTTCAATAACCAATTTTATTAAAGTGAGTAGTATTTGGCTAAATCAGATCTGTTTGATGTTTCTGTATGACTGTATCGGTTTAGTTGAAAAATTGACAGCTTCTCAGTTTAGCCGTGTTTGATTTTATTTCCCTTTAGGAAGTGTTGCTACTGTACCATGAATGGAATATTTTCTATTGAACTTTGAGCTCATATCTTTGGAAGAAGTCTTCTTATGTGTGCATTAAGTCCACATGTTTTTGCACTGCTACATTTTAAAATTTCTTGTATTAATTTTTTGTTTAATGTTTGATTGATACAAAAAGCTGAAAATGTTAGTATTTCTAAATGTCTGTGTTGTCTATATTTTATGCAGCTGAGCGCACAACCCCTCTTTGTCATCAAACTTTTCTTCTTGTTAGAGGCTTGGACAGTTACAGTTTGCCTGTGTTTCTATACAGTCATTAATCAGGCCATACAAATGGAATATTTCGATTCACTCATGGTTTTGCGTCAGCATTTGAATTGAACAGCATCGATTTGATTCAGCTATCTTTGGGTGTTTTTGTTTCTTGCTTTGTGGATTTCTATAAAAGAAAGCAAGTGATATCTACCTTGGAGGTTTGATTATGGAGGATGAAACAAGCATTGCTCTCAAACCGCCTACTTCATCTTCGCACAACCCCCCTCAGATAATCTGTCATGTGTATGTTCTGCCAACTTTTGATCAAGAATTAGGCTAGCAGTCTTGCTCTGATTTCTTGTAGTAATTTGTTTACTTTCTCAACATGCTAAAAGTAAAAAATGTCAATTTTTTTTCAGAAAAACGTATGCTGTGTTTGTGAGGATATTTGATTATCCTCACAGAGTTATATTTACAATCTTTTGAAAAGGTTTCTCTATGTATTTGCACTGATTAAATATCTCCCCTTCCTTTTCTTTCTTTCTAATTAATACAGGTGTCAGAAGCAGTTTTCCCAGTACACATGCCCTCGATGCAATTCACGATACTGTTCCCTTCAATGCTACAAAGTAAGAAAAGAGTTGCTTCAATTCTGTTTTTGAGCTGGTTCATCTTATGCTAATAAATCATGTCTCAAAAGTTATTGATTGACTCTTATATTATTTAACAATTAGGCCCATCAAGTCATGTGGCTTGTCATGAATTTCAATATCCTCTCAATTGCTTTTGCGTGAAAAAATGCCCTGTATGGGAAATGATTATTTTTAAGTTAGTTTATATATTTGGTTGTTCGCTTAAATGACCGATATGGTTTAGCATCATGAAGGCTATTTTTAAGATGAATTCCTTCATTTTGTTTCATCGTCGTATTTCTCCTCTTCAATTTTATTTGCCGCATTTTACATTTTATAATATGCTGTTAGTTCCACCAAGATTCTTTAGACTATGCTGGCAAATGCCTTTTCAACTAGGCCTTTGACTCAAATAAGGATTTGCCTTTGGCAATTGGTTATTAGTTTAATGAGGGCATATAGTGTGAAAGTTAGTTTATGCTCTCTCTCTCTCTCACACACACACACAAAGATACATCCACATCCACATATATGTGGCTTTTAATTTCTTGTTTCTTATAACATACAATTATTGTGATAAGTGATCCGTAATTTTTATGATTTGGACAGTCTCACAGTGTTCGTTGCACTGAATCATTTATGCAAGAAAATGTAGTTCGGGAGCTTCAGCAAGTGCAGCCAGATGAAGAAACCAAAAATAAAATGCTAGACATACTGAAAAGATTTCATTCAGAAGAGGAATATGATAGCATGGATGAGGATTGTAAGCCATCCATATTTTAGCTTGTCTTCCAATCCTTTTTGAAACCCCCCCCCCCCAAAAAAAAAAAAAAACTCTTGTTCGAACCTGAATGCTATTCATTTTGCATTGACAATTTTTTTTCTCAGTGAAGTTGGAATATTTACCGCTTGGTTCAGTGAAATATATTTTGCCAATCAGTACTAGCTGCTACATTAGTTCTTTTAACCTATCAAAGTGCTTTTAAAGAATGCATAGTCATATCTGATTGTTTTCTTGGCTTTGGCAGATCCAAGTCTGTCAGAGGAGATTATAGAGAAGGTTTTGTCTGGTAATTTTCAATATATTATCTGTTATTGTAGTTGTCTCCATTTGTTCATAAGTTGCTTGTACTCCTTACTGCTTTGGCATTATATTGCTCATGGTTTGTCTTTTGGGACATGCTAATAGTAGTAGGATCATCTAAAATGTTCTTACTCTTTACAGTTATCTTTTCTGATGCATCCCACAGTTGGCTAAGGCAGTTATTTGTCTTCCCCATCTACAGGTGGTGAAGTCAGTTTTGATGATTTATCTGTGGAAGAGAAGAAGCGGTTTCAAAGAGCTATTGCATCAGGGGAATTGAGCAAGATGTTTAAACCTTGGGATCCATGGTGGTTTAAGCTTTCTGCTAGAAACATCTCTTTGAGTAAGGAAGGAGCTCAACTTGTTCAACCTCTTTCAGAGGAGAATGAAGATGTCCTTGGAAGTGATGAATGCAGTGAAATCCCACCCGGTCCGGAAGCCCCACTTCCTCCTGTTAGCAGTCTTAGTTCAAGAGAACCGTCTCCTCTTTTAACCATTCACCTGGTTGATATTTTGTATAGCTACTGTTTCACACTCCGCCTGTACAATGGAGATTGGAGGTCAGACGCATTAGGGTCGGCAATGGTTTCATTGAGTGTTTCCTCAGTCTTAGGTCATGGTGAGCAGCCAGAGAGTGTACTTGAAGCTCTCTCTCACTGCTTGGAGCAGGTGTGCTCTCCCGCTTTTAGACACATGGGAGGGGTACAATTCGGTTTGAATCTCATCGACGATGTGATAAGCTTGCTTTCAATGGGAACTTCAGCTCTGTTGTGTGCACTCTCTGATATGAACCGGTTGATTCAGTCAGGGGAAAAGGAGCTAAAATCAAGTAAGCCCAGAAAGCAGAGGAGAGATGAGATTAGAAGTAATCTTAAAATGGCACAAAGGAAGATATATTTCATCATGTGTTGGGTCCATGAGCAGCATGAGGAAGCTTGGTCTTCCTTGGCTGCCATTGTTGGAGCAGAGAAGGCATCAGTCATGGAATTTGAAAGGAGTAACATGGGGGAAGGATTGAAAAGTAAGGCCAAGAACAAGAGCAAATGTTTGATTGAGGAGATAGAATGAATTGGTTTGCCAGATTTATACTTGATTCCCTTTTTTTCTTCCCTATTTCTCGGTATTTATATGGTTCAGGTTATTTTACTCTTGGCTGTTGTAAATTCATGCATTTACTTATTGAAATGAGAATTCTTGTTATGGTCGAAGCTTTGAGTATTAGGTTGTGATGGATGAATGGCGAAAGCTGCAATGTCCAATAAATATGGACTTCTGTTTTGACCGAGAATAAATATGGACTTCAATTCCAACATGTTTGGAAGTCTATCTCCATTTATATGAAATAGAACATGGTTTGTAACTTAATTCAGTCATCCGTGTTACTTTTCCTCCCATTCAAAATATCTTTCGAAAATTCTTAAACATGCTCAATAACATTTGTACGATTAGTAAGGTACTAAGTGCCCCTTCAATTAGGTAAGTTGACTTCTTATATCTTATACATAGAGGGGTACTTTGGGAAAAAATGAATTAATATATGAGACAGTTGATGAGGGCCTTATAATTAGGATAAAAATAAATCTTAAAAATGGTCTTATATTTAAGACTCAAGGGAGTAAAGGGGAAGAACCATAAGAGATGATTTTAACAAGTAATTTTTCCTATGGTGGAGAAGATATGGGAAAAAATTTAATTCCAGACCAGCAATCTTTCACAAGCAATTTAATCACCAAATTTTTGAGTTGTGAATTTGTCATTTTTCAGTGTGGATCTCATCAGTACACACTAAAGTGTTTATAATGTTGACGTGGGATTGTACAATATTTTTTTTAATCACGATTTTAATTTTCTCAACGGCTTCTTCTATAAGTTGATGAAAGTTTTCAAACAATTTTTTTAAAAATATTATTTTTCTGAATTTGTAAAATCTAGTGTACAAAAAGGAGAGGCTTATTTAAAACAGGATTGAGAACAAAAGAGTTAAGGGGGACCAAAAGAAACATTGCCTGCAAATGAAAATTTGATGCAATGGAGTTAGGTACAATTCAGTTCTCAAGCAACAGGACATTCACATGCAAATTTCAAACTTCTTCTATGATTGGATGATCATGACTTAGGATTAGCAGAGAATTATGTGGTTAAACAATAACCTTTGATGGGCTTGTACCTTTCATTATTTCCAACCTCAAATTTCCAGTGTACCCCAATAAGGTTTGTCCAGTTGATTAAGGATTTTCTTATATTAATTTTATATTAATCATTTACTAGTCTTTTAATTTAAGAATGTCAATTTATAGTTGGAAGGGTGTGACTTGGTTAGTGCAACGCACTGTATTTTTAATAAATATTTGGAGTTATGTCCAAATCCTTGTGGCAATTTTTTTCAAAGCCAAGATCTAGGGTGGCTTTCATTGGTAAAATTATATATCAAACAACAGAAATAGGATAAATAACGAGTTTAATTTTTTTAACTTCAAATTATTTTTGAATTGACTATTCATTTTATTTCAATATTATATATTAATTAATTAAGGATATTTTTTTATTTTTTACGTTTAAACCGCCAAAAATATTAATCCATTATTTTACTGCTGCTGCTTAGTTTTTCAATTGGCATTTCCCCCTCGCTTTGGAGTGGTCACAATATACATTTGTACATCTCTATGTGACTCTTTCCCCCAAAATTTTCTTTTCTTGGATTTTATGGTTTATCTCCAATGTCATGTTCATGTAGACTCCTTCAAGAACATGTATTTTGACATCTTATTTTCCCCTACACATTTCACCCTTTGACTTTATTTTTTATGGTCAGGCTGAAAAAGACTTATGTTTTGCTGGAATCTTTGCCATATTTAGTTTTCTATGTTAGTTGTATCTCTATTTCATTTTCTTTTTAAGAATAATGAAATTATGATATTATGTGAATAAAATAATTTAAGACTTAAGAGGACCAATCCAAGTAACAATACTTTTGGAATCTTTCACTTTATTATAGGTCCACTTGCACACCAAATCTAGCGTGCAATAGGGTAAGAGAAGGAAAACATACCAAAATGTACAAACACATCACATCTTTCTATTGAAAATTTCATCCTTGAATAAGGTAAGGATGGATACAGAGGCATCTAAGTTGAATTTCAATAGTTTCCTTTGGATTTTCTTAAATAAGAGATTAACAAACTAATGACAAAGGGAAAATGACAATTAGGTCAAAAAATGGTAATGACAAATAGATATATATGAATGTTGGGTTAAGGGTCATATTTGCCCCTAAAGTATGTATAGAACTTATTTGCCCTTGAAGGGTTTCTGACCCATATATGCTCCTAAAGTATGTAAGGGGTCATTTTCGCCCTTTATAGTTAAAATATTAATAGGCAAACATGATTGTTCGTGCATATTTCAAGGGTAAATATGACTTTTGTGCATACTTCCAGGGCCTATATGACCCTTCATGTATACTTCAAGAGTAGATATGATCCTTCATATACACTTCTGGGGCAAATTCGAGCCAAAAAATACTTCATGTGCAGATATGATCTTCTGTGCGTACATCTGGGGCAAATATTACCTTTAACCCTATAGATCTATCTAAAATTTGTTTTGCAATTATCAGTTTAAATTATTATAAATTTAGAAGCTTTATTTGCAAATAAAGTACTAGCTTCAATCCGTAGAGGTTAGTTAGACAAGATGTTTATTTTGACCTTATTATTACTATGATTATGCTGCAATCCATATTGTCTTCTTTATTGATTGTATTTAGTGAGAGGTTTGCATCAAGATGATGTCGCAATTGATATTATTAGAAAGGGCATCCTAAATAAATCAACAGCTATTTGTTACAAATAATTAATCCAACTAATTTCATTAATATACACATGTTAGTTTATCCAAGTCTAATATTGAGGACATGAAGGTTTTTTGTGTGCATTTTTGCACCCAATAAAACTCTATGATCCCATGTGTGGTTTCATAGATTCTTTATGTATCTTAACCAATTTTCTTATTTCTTACTCCCCATGTGTTAGTTTAGTTATTAGTAGGTCTAGTGTTTAGAATTTTGATTGAGTAACATGATCTTAATCATTACAAAGTAATTAATGCTATAACTTTCCTAAAATCAAAGTCTTTAGTAAAACACAAGACTAACCCTGATAATTGTAAACCATAAATCTAATATCTTATTCAATTAAAGTTTTCAAGATCCGGGTCACTAAATGTAATTCTTTATAATGAAGAGCCTTCCAAATTGCATGTTTTTCTCCTGCCGTTTACCATAATGTCCTCCTTGTCCTAGAAGGAATGATGACAGGTGTATAATTGCATAGCCTCTACCACATAATTATGATTTATGATATATGTATGTATGTGTGTGTGAGAGAGAGATGTTAGCCTTCTAACTTATGCCTCAACCTCCATTGTGCTTTATCATTGCATTATTATATAGATTACTATTCATAAAAACAACAAAATCACACTATGCTTTAACTTCACTCCTACTCCAACATCCCATAAAACCCCCCTTCCCTCCTTAAACCCTTTATGCACTTTCTATGTCATTCTGTTTTTTGTTTTGCACACAAGTTTCTCTCATTCATTATTCCCCATAATGAAACCTCCAAGAGGGACACAACTGTCTTTGCCTATCATTTTTGCTGCAGCATGTGCTCTTGTCTTCATAGCCATCTTCTATGAAGAGATATTCACTTCTTTCTCTTCCACTTCTTTCTTCAAGCTCAAATGCAATCATAAAAATAAAAACACTCCAAAATCTAGTAAGTTGCATGGCTTCTAATAATATCATACTCTTCTAATAGAACACACATGCAAATATTTATATTCATAGGTTGTACTGATCAGTTTAACTGAAGCTGGTGATTGTGATACAGATGATAAGAAAGCAAAGGAGGAGGGAGAGTATGCCTCATTTACAGATGATAGATTTGAGTTTGATCCAGAAGAATGCAATGTTGCCAATGGAAAATGGGTGTTTAATAGATCAATAAAACCATTCTACACAGACAGAAGCTGTCCATTTGTAGATAGACAATTCTCTTGTGCCAATAATGGAAGGCATGATTCTCAGTTTCTGCATTGGGAGTGGCAGCCAGAGGACTGTAGCATCCCAAGGTGACTCTACCATATTTCTATGTATCTTTGTATTAAAACTCAACCTTGGTCAACCAGTCAGACCAGTAAACTGTTGGTTCATTCCCCTTACTATTTGGTCAACAGTTTTGAACTTATTTACTGTGATAGATTTTATATTTCTGTTCCCTTATTGAACTTTAAACAACATTTTGAGTTTGAAAAATAGCAATAAATCATACTAAGCATTTTCCTAACTCTATTGTTGCATAATGTGTGGTTCATACATGAATCTTCTAGTTATTAGTAGATTTATGGCATTTACTTGAATGTTATTTCATGCCTTGAAGTATAGAGATATGTGTAGATACATGCACACAATAACATTTAGAACATGTGAGCGTGTGAAAATTTATTTGGTGAAAGAATCTGTGTGGCCCCCATATTCTTGCATGATCATACATATGAACTCCTAGCTTGAATAGCTACATGTTCTAATATGATCCACATTCTGACATGACTATATTTGTTAGATTCGATCCAAAGTTCGCCCTTGAAAAACTTCGGGGAAAGAGGCTATTGTTTGTGGGGGATTCACTGCAGAGAAATCAATGGGAATCTTTTGTTTGCATGGTCGAATGGACCATTCCTTATAACCAGAAATCTATGAAAGTGGATGGTATCCATCCAGTTTTTACAGCCAAGGTATGGAGTACAGTGTATTGAACTGTATATGTACTAAAAAATAAAAGAAGAGCTATATTTGTAATGTTATGAATGGAATGAATTAAATTGATCCTTTTTGTTGATATTGTACAGAAATATAATGCTACTATTGAGTTCTACTGGGCCCCATATCTTGTGAATTCCAACTCAGATATAAACATAATAGGTGATCCAAAGAAGAGGATAATAAAAGTAGATTCAATCACAGAACGTGCCAAAAACTGGACAGGAGTAGATATCCTAGTTTTCAACACCTATGTTTGGTGGATGAGTGGTGTAAGGATTAAATCTCTGTAAGTTTCTTTCATTTTAAGCATTCTATGTTTTCACCAGAAGGAAGAAAATAAGGTCTGACACACACACACACACACACATATTCATTTGTAGATGGGGTTCATTTGCCAATGGAGAAGAAGGGTATGAAGAATTGGATGCACCAGTGGCTTACAAGTTTGCTTTAAAGACATGGGCTAATTGGGTGGACTCAACTATTGATCCAAACAGAACCAGAGTCTTCTTTACAACTATGTCCCCTACACACACAAGGTTACTTCTAAGTTTCTATCTCTAAAGAAAATCTGCAGCTTCAACTTTCTCTAATAGTGTATATCATTTCAAGTCTATAGCTCTGAGGAAATGTTTCAAACAACCAGAATTTTAGTAAATCTCAGCATTAATAAGCTTTTATAATATGATAGTCAAATGGTGGATTGTCTTTTGCTCTAGTCATTCCAAATATTCAAACTTCTACAAGTTTCTCAATAAACATGGATCAAAAGTTGACAAAGATAAAAAAACATATAGTTATAGTAATATTAACTTCAAGATTCATTAATAAGGTTTGGATCTCTTAACCATGTTGTTAGGAGTTCAATCCCTTGCCATTTATATGAAGGGAAATAATTGTTAGGAGAGACAAGGCCAATTTATGTGATCTCTATATCAAGAAAAGAATTGATCTTTAACTCTCAGCTCAATATTATCTTATCAGACAAAAAAGATAGTTTCATCTTTTTGTACATAATCTGAGTAAGTGCAAAATTTACTTATGACTCAAGGCAAATAAAATCAATCTCTTGAAATAGATCTTTCTCCAATCAAATATAAATGCCTAATTTTTTTGCCCCCTTGAGCTAGTTAGATTATGTAATATTTCAAGTCTAATTAGTTCTTAGAAAAATTCTTCATGCACCAAGAAGTGCAAAAATCACTGCCATGGAAGCTCATGATTCTAACACAAATGCATGTGCCTTTTGTATACAGAAGTCAAGACTGGGGCAGAAAGGAAGGACTAAGATGCTTTAATGAAACAAAACCAGTAAGGAAGAAGAATCACTGGGGAACAGGTTCTGATAAGAACATTATGAGTGTGGTGGCAAAAGTGGTGAAGAAGATGAAAGTTCCTGTACAAATTATAAACATCACACAGATATCTGAGTATAGGATTGATGGTCACTCCTCAGTTTACACAGAAACTGGAGGAAAACTATTGACACAAGAGGAAAGAGCTGATCCCAACAATGCAGATTGCATACATTGGTGCTTGCCTGGGGTCCCAGATACTTGGAACCAAATATTTTTGGCAATGTTATAACATACTCTCACTCACTCTCTGACACATATACACATAAAGAGAATTTAAGCAATTTATGTGTGCCATGATTTCATATTTTTCCTGTTATATGTGAAATATAAATCCATAAAGATTCAGATGCATCACACATGGATAGTAAAGTTACTGAACATGTATTGAAGGAGTTTGACTTCTTCCTAAGATTTCTTCAAACTAGACAATGGCTCCTTAATTAGTACTCCCTCCCATCCCAAATATATGACTTTTTTAACTTTTTTTTGCCGAAAGTTGAGGAAACAAATTAGATGATTTCTCTCAACAGTGATTTAACTTTAAAAAAAAACACATGGTTTTAAATAATGAATTTTTGAAAAATCATATAAAATTGAAATGAGAACCATGTTTGTGCTATCAAAATGTCACCAATATTATGTAGAAATTAATGGTAAAAAAATGTGACTTCAAAAGTGATTTTTTTCCAAGAACATGGAAAGGCCCCTTTTTCGAAAAATCAATAAACTTATAAAAGACATTCTAAAAATAAATTAACTATAATAATTCGACTAAAGAAAGTAATATTAGTAATTCCAAGTCACACTAATGCATCACATACTTATATTTAGGGAAAATCCCAAATAAATCCCTCCTAATACCCAAAAGAACAAGTGAGGAACCTAAACTTTCAAAAGCACAGTGAAGGAACCAACACCTACCTGTCATTTTAAAATTTTGCGAAAAGACAAAATTGCCCCCATCCTAAAACACAAATTACTACCCCACCCTAAATCCACCCTAAAACCCACCCTTCTTATCGCAATTTGTGTTTTAGGTGTGAGCAATTTTGTCTTTTCGCAAAATTTTAAAATGACAGGTAGGTACTGGTTCCTTCACAGTCCTTTTGAAAGTTTAGGTTCCTCACTTGTCCTTTTGGTATTGGGAGGGATTTATTTGAGATTTTCCCTTATATTTATGAGAAAAGGACAAATAAAATCTTTAGAATATGTAAAAAGACAAGGTTGTTAAATTTTCAAAAGGAAAACTTAGGTCATTGACACTTAATTCATATCAAATTGGGGTAAAAGACTCAGATGTCTTTAAAAAACTGAATCAAAATAGAAACATTGAAATTAACAAATGAATCGAACAAATTAGCAACTACATCACTCTAATGAACATTTGGATATGCACATCGTATTGTTAGCAATTAACAACAATGTCACTCAAATTAACAAGTGAATTTCTCAAATTAATATTGTCTTTGTTTTTAAGCCCTCATTTGTATTGTCGGTTTCACAAACTAATGATAATGTTATTTGGAGAAAAAACAAATAAAGTCCTATGAATATATAAAAAACAATCAAGGTAGCTAAATTTCCAAAATGATCAACATTTTTGCTTTAACTTCTGTATAAGTTCATATTATTTAAAAATGACTGATAATGAAGAATAAATAAATATCCATAAATTCTTATATGAATCTAATGCACCACATGAATTATGTAGGGAAAATTAATTTGAGGTCCCCCACAAGGGACTTAATACTAGAAAAGTCTCAAAAGTTGAAAATATTAATGTAGGGTCCCAAGGGACCTCACTTTAATATACTTGAAAAGTGAAAAGACAGTTTTGACCCTCCTCCTTCTTCTTCCCCACTCCTCCTCCCCTCCCCCGCCGCCGCCGTCACCGTCGCCCGACCGCCGCTGCCGCCGTCCGACGTTGCCGCCGCCTCCATCACCGCATCCCGACATCCGTTGCCGCCGCATCTCGACCACCGCCTTCCCCTGCCACACCCCGGCGGTGTCGGCAGTCGGGATGCGGTGGTGGCGGGGGCGGGGATGCGGCCGCGGCGGCGGCGGGGGAGGGGAGGAGGAGTAGGGAAGAAGAAGAAGGAGGGGCAAAACTGTCTTTTAACTTTTCAAGTATATTAAAGTGAAGTCCCGTGGGACCCTACATTAATATTTTCAACTTTTAGGACTTTTCTAGTATTAAGTCCCTTGTGGGGACCTCAAATTAATTTTCCCAATTATGTATATGTATGTATAATTGTTAATATGATTTTGATATTAAAAAATAAAAAATAATTATAAAAGACACGCTAAAATAACTCAACAAATCATAAGCTTCTAGTCTTTCTATGTTACTGACTTACTGCCATTTCGGATATTTGTTTTTTCCAGAGTCTTCCCCCAATCATACATCACCCAAATAAAATCTTCAATCCTAAACCCTATATCCAAACAATCATACATATAATTACTGTGATTCCTAATTCCTAAACCCTTGTATCGAAATTCCACGCAAATCGTTCTTTTTATCCATAAAGTTTGAATCTTTCGGCTTTTTCCTTATTGGGTCATTATTCCCTTGTTTCTCTGATTTAATCACAGCTAAAATTGAAATTGAAGGCATACATACATAGATAGAAGCATGGCTGGTGGTGGGAATTTCACGCACAGGGTTATCTCCTACCTTGTCAACGAATTGGTTGTCAATAAGCTTGCTAATAGGTAGGTATCACTTTGAAAATTTTGTATTTTTCGTTTTGATTTATGCCTATGTTGTTCAAGTTCTAAGCTTTTCTGAAATTGGTTCGTACCCATTTAGAGAGTGACATTCGAATTTCAAAATTTTGTGTGGTGTCAATAGAAAGTTGATTGCTTTGTAAAATATGGGATTTTTCAGAGGTTTTATATGGGTTTTACATGATATTATGATACAATGATAACGAGTCTAAATGATGGGTTTTTCATATGTGTAAATGATATATGTTTATGATTCAATTCGTAGATATAAGATCGTTTTCCCTAATTTGATTAGATTAAAGATACTAGTTAAGTTAGTTATTAACACATGATATTACTAATATACTCTTGCTTGTTTATTATAGATAAACATTGTTAGGGCTTATTTGGAAAAAAGTTGAGAAAATTAGAAAGTTGCTTATATTTAGGAACAAATTGAAATCTGAAAGTGATCTTATATTTAGTTTAGGAAAGGAGGGAGTATCTGTATTTGAATTATGGATCTGTTGTTGATTACAATATGTCTTCGTGAAAAGATTGATGCTGTTATGGGTTAAATGGGTAGATTGTGCATTTTATCTGACTTTGTTGTCAAGAATGTGGGGAGAGCCTCTATAATAAATAAATCCCACGTGTAAAGTGGTCAGTGTGAAAGAAATCAGTTCTTGGTTTCTTCTTTGCCTTTTCTCTGTTTCTTTCCTTTCTCTCTTGGTCTGTACCAGATGTTCTATGTAATCATTAGGTATTTCATTTGTTTGGAGCTTCTTTTCTAGGGATTTAAGTTAGAATTGACCATTATCTGACCTGATGGCTTTGTTCACTTTAATCACTGACCTCTACATGGGCTTTACTGGCTTATGCTTCATTATTATTTTAGTTTCACTTTTTAAAATTTCACCAGCAGTTGAATATTACATTAATAGCATTATATGAGGTTTGTACATTTTCCCCACTTTCATGTTGAATATTTAAAGGCTAATGTAGGTATGTGTTTTCAAGTGTTTGAGAGATAAGCCATGAAGCTTGTCTTATAATGGATATGATATGGTTTTGGGAATTTTCCTGAAGAAATTAGTGGTCATTCAATCCACTTCTGAGCTCATGAATGTTTTGACTTACTTGTAAACATTGCAAATATGTGCTTGCATGACCACAGATATCTTACTGTCCATAGTCATGAAGCGTTATTATGTGGAAAGTTTGTTTATACAAATCAGTGTTTGATGAAAGCTTCATGATTAGGCTGTCAGGACTGACTGTACCTGACAACCTTGTACCTGAAGCAAAATCGTCTCAAATTTTCTAGTTGTCTGCAGTGTAATATTTCATTCACTGTAGTTTAGAATTTGAGAATATTTTTTCCTTCATGATGAGCATCCCTCCCTACTTCTTTCTGCTTCTGCAGTATTTAGCATCCCTCCCTACTTCTTAAGTTGATTGAGCTTTGTGCTGTAATATGATTATAACTATATGTTCCATCATTCCACTTCGGAGGATGAGATTCTCTTATTCCAGTTTATACAGCAAGTTGGTAGTTTATCAATATTTCATTTTATTTCTCTCATGTTGATGTTGCCTTGTGGATTTTCAGCCCTGCATTTCAAAGATTTGCTGTGAGGACATCAAAGAGAATTGAGGATGCTGCGGTTAGAGGTAGTTGTGTTAGCTAAATACTGATCATTATTGGTTTCTTGTCCTTTGTGTTTACAATTGTAAGTGCTGTGTATTCTAACAGGAAGTGAGATGAAGGAAGAAGTAACTGAGCTGTTCAAGGACCTCACAAGAGAGATGCAGGTAGCCTATATGTTACCATTGTTATATTTGATAAAAATTGATGACTAGGCACTGGGAATTTCAAATTTGGCTTCTAGTTTTATGATTCAAACCATATAGATATGGGCAAAGGTCTCTATTTGTCCCTAAAGTAACCACTTTGAACCATTGAGCACTTTGAACCATATAGATATTGGGTCAATTTCACCATCTAGTGAATGTAATGCTGACACATGGACGACGCTCATTGCTGGGTCCATCTAATCAAGGGAAAATTGGCCCACTTTGGTTACTTTCATGGTGGAAATAAACTCGTTAGTTCAAGGTGCTCAATGATTCAAGACGGTTACTTCTGGAAAAAAAGGGCCTTTGCCCTATAGATATTTTTGTGAAGTTTGCTGTTACATAGAGCTTTCTTTTTATTTTAAAAACTTACACTAACTTCTGTTAATGATGTTTTTTTGTACCTCTAGTCATCTAAGAAGCATTGATTGGTGAAGATGGAATAACAACGTCCTGCAAATCTGCCAAGGATTGTGCTGATGGATTCTTTCCTTGCCATCTCAGTATTTTTTTTAATAAAGTTTAGATTCGCATAGTTCTTGGGATCTCAAAATGACCACGAAGGAATTCATGCTGCCTTGTTTGTTCATCATGGATGTATTTGTAGTACGGAACAAAGATGCATATGTTTTTTCCTTTATGTACAAAAAGTTCCCTCTAATTTTCTTGTTCATAGTTACCATTATAAATAAATGCGAAGCTGAGTCTCATTTGAGATTTGAAGCTGTGTTTGAAATAAGTTATTTAATGATTAATGAAAAAAAGCAAGAAGAAACTAGCAAGCATACATGATTACTCACGCCAACCCGCCAGGTGAGAGTTTCAGTATTTCTAAAGTAACATTAAGGGTTCAGTTCAAAAAAGAGTAACATTAAGGGTCTGTTTGGTTGTCTAGGTAAAGTGGCAAAGAATTAGAAAGTTTAAAAAGTAATGGTTTTTGTGTAATTTACATATATCCCGGACCCACAAGTTTACTCTCTCTATCTCACATTTTTTCTAGGTCCCACAAACTTTATTTTCTCATCATTACTTAATTTAGCTCTACTGTTCATTTTCACACTTTCACTTTCCATTTCTTCACTTTCTTTCCTATAACCAAACAAATTTTCTTTCCTACAACCAAACAGATTCTAAGTCCTAAGAAAAAGAATTGAAGTCCTAAGAAAAAGAATTGCTGAGAGAATTTCCTCTACTATAAAACCCACTCAATTTCAACTTATATAGTAGCCGGACACATAAGACTCTGCTGCTCCACTGTTTGATCGATTTTTCTCTTCCATTGTATGGAGAAAAAATCAAGTAAAACCCATAAAATGTCCTCATTTTCGTGCACTCGTTCCGGGTGAAAATAAAAAATAGATAAAAAATAAAATAAGAGATGATTAAGGATAAAGAAAGGTTTTTTGTTTGTAAATACTTTTTTCTAATTAAAAAATTGTGAAACTAAACATGAAAAATAATATGACTGAAACACCTGACAAAAAAGTCAACCAAGTCATAAATTTCACAAATGTTTGAGTGAACTCATGAGTTATTTCAAATGAACCATTCTCCTATTGAGTCATGTGTATGTAATAAAATGGATCAATTGCTTATGACTTGTTTTAATTTAGTTATTTTTTAGGTTTGGTTTTCTAGGTTTGGTATGCCATAGCAGTAATTATTTGGAGGTCGTAAAGTTCCCTATTACCTTATTACATGTACGGATAGATAATACGATGGAACAAAATACTCTCTCGTTTTGAAATATATACACACCCATTTATGGAAAAGAGTTTGTTCTTTAACATAAGATAGATGATACTCTTAAATAAATAAACAACAGAAATTATGTATTATTATGATATTTTAGTAATATTATGTATTTTTAACTAAATTAATTGATATCATTAACCAATACCAAATAATTGGGAAAACAACAAACACATCTAAGCTTCCAACTTCAAAATTTCAACAACTTGAGAATATAAACAACAACAATTTCATAATAGACATTAACAATCATCAACAATTCAAAGTGATTGGTTTGAAATTGGAAGGGATTTATTTTTCATTTTCCCATAAAAGCTAAAAAATTCAGTAAATAAATCTAAATGCTACTCCCAAACAAATTTAGGAAGGTAGAGACTAATGGCTTGTTTGGTTGTAACAATTTAAAGAAAGTGAGTTAAAGGGTAATATGGTCATCTATATATATCCCGGGGCCCACAAGTTTTCTCTCTCCATCTCACACTTATCGTGGGGCCTACAAACTTTACTCTCTCATCATTACCCTTACTTTCCATCTCTTACCCTTTCCATTTCTAATTCTTTACTTTCTTTCAGACAGCCAAACATATTCTAAATTGTTATACTCATGGCGGCGGTCAAAAGGGAAGAATAAAAACAAAAACCAAGCTGGCGGGTGGCGCCCATTGAAATGGATTAAATTAAATTAATTAAACCCTTTTGGTGTTTAGATTAAGCAAAGCAAAGAAGGGTTTAAGGTTTTGTTTTTGAAGCTTTTCCCTTTTTGATCCAAAGCAAAGCAAAGCAGTGAATTACAGTGATGGCGAGCTTCATTTCCAGAAAATCTACTCAATTTCATCACTTGGCTCGCTCTCTCTCCTCTCAAATTCTTCGCCAAACAACATTCACTCATCTTCCTTCTTCAAATCTCACACCCCATCAACTGGTTCATTTCTTTCTTTCTATTTCTCTATTTTTTCACACTTGAATGTCAATTTTCTGTTTAAAGACTGTGTTTTTATTACTGGCAGCAATTTAAAGCTCTCATTTTTCCTTCTGGGTCTATTCATTTTTCCTTCAATGTGTATTGGCTATAGATTTCACCTCTTTGAATTTTGATTACTAGAAGGAATGTCATGTGTTCTTGGTATACTCATTCTTCTTTCATGTGTATTTCAGTTTAGTTGTTCTCCCTCCGTTCAAATAATTTGAGTACATTAAGGAAGTTAGTTATTTACACATGTTATTACCAATTTATCCCAACTATATAACTTTATCGGGCTTTTGTTTTTTTTCTTTTTGGAAGAAGATAAAGTGATGAACAAGTAACTCAACGGAGGACATGTTCCTCTTTGCTCCAACCTCAATCACCACCTCCATCACCGGCTGATCTCTCACTCCGCAGCCCTCTCACTTCGTCCAGATATTTGCCATGGAGGACTCTGTTCCTCTTTGCTTCAACCATTGATCAACCCATGCACCGCCGCGGACTCCGCCACCGTCCTCACCTTCAGCCTCCGCCACAGTTTCGCCGGAAAAAGGTTGAAGAAACTCCAACTTCTCACTAAAAGCCTTCGTCGATCTCTCAGCCGTATATCTCTTCCACAGCCGCCGTTCTCTCAGTCGCCGCAAAAGCTTGTCTACACTGCCTTCGTTCTCTTTATCCAGTCTCAACCACACCGCCGAACGCCTACCTCTGCCTCCGCCTCCGCCGTTTCTCTTCCTCCACCATCGATCTCTCAACCGCACCACCGAAAGCTTGTCTCCGCCGCTGCCGTTCTTCCTCCGCCGCTGCCATTCTTCCTCCGCCGCCGCCTTTCTTCCTCCACCGCCGTTCTCCCATGCCGTCATAAGCTTATCCGCCGATCTCTTCATCCGCTGCCAATAGCTTGTCTCCGCCGCGGACGCCGAAAACTCGTCTCTCTTGCTGCTGATTTTTTCAGTTTCTTCACCACCACAAGTTTGTCTTTGCCTTTCTTGTCCTGCTTTGGGGTCCCTTTTGGTCTTGCATGCAAGATATCTTTCAAGATCTGATCAACTTCCTCCTAGAGGTCATATATCTAGCTAACAAGGGAGTCCGAAGGGGTCTTGGAGTAAGCTTTAACTTAAATGATTTTCTGAACTGGAAAGGTAGCTTCATTTAAAATGAATCATTATGCTCTTGCTAAGGTTGCAGATAGTCGAAAAATTCATGCTTCAAAACTACAATCTTTGATTAATATTCACTGGAAGCTTCAAGGAAGGATTTCTGTAGTCAAGTACATTGATAGCTCATTCTTAATTCGGTTTGAGTTCAAGGAGGATTTATTGTATATGTGCTGTCATGGTTCCTGGCTACTAAAAGGGTACTTAATATATCTGATCCCGTGGAATTTTAATGTCCCCATGAATATTGGATTTGCTCATTCCTATTCAATTTGGATTCAAATCCATGGCTTACCTCGAGATTACCTCAATGAGAAGGCAGCAAAGTTCTTTGGGGATAGTCTAGGGAAGTTCATTTGCTATGATGGTGAAAGTCTTTGCAAAGGCAAAGGTCTACGTGTTCGTATTCAACTCTCTGAAAAGAAGCCTTCTTTCAATTTGGGAAGCCTAAATTTTTTGCATGATCATATCAAAGGAGTTCACATTGTTTTGGAACAGGTTGGAAGATTATGTCCTCATTGTCTAAGCATTGGTCATGTTGATAGGTACTGTAAAGCTTCTACTGCATTCCAAGCTAAAGAGGTGATTTCAGTTGTTGGCAACAAATCAGTACGTGTTAAATATGATAAATTCTTTGGGTGTTATTGGTCCAACTTCCAAGAGACAGGGATTAAACTTGTTCCTATTCTGGATAGAACCTTCGGTAAAAGGAAATGGGAAAATTTGGGAAATGACAGTTGTCTCAACAAGCGTCCTTGTCTTAATAGTTATCATAAGTTTGATCACCAGCTGAGTCTTACCGCATCCATTTCTGAAAGACAGAAGTTATCTTTCAACACCACTATTGCCAGTGACACTCTTGTTGATGGTGAAACTTTATCAAGCAAGGTGGTCACTCCCAAGCAAATTCAATCTGTGAGGAGGAAACGAAAGAGGTATTGGGGAGATATAGTTGTTTTTCCTCCACCTTTTAAGAAGAGGTATGTGATTCAGAAGCTAAATTTTCCCTTAAAGAAGCGAGAGTGCACTAGCCTGGAGGGAAAAGGAGTTGACCAATGCTACCATCATCATTCAAAGAAGCGAACATTAGCGGATCTTTTCTCCACTTGGAAGCCAATAGATGATGATTTTCATGTGCAGCTCAACACGGTCTCCCTTGGTTTCTTTAGGAAACATCCGTGGATTGATGTGTCTCATGTTCAAGGTCTAGGTTTTAGCGGAGCTTGTGCCAAAAAGCTCCGCGTGAGTGGATGATCACAATGAGGACCTCTAAGTTCATCAGCAGTCACTTAGAGGTCCATCTTGCAGTACTGCTATCAGGGTCTTGGTGTTATTTTCTTTCTTGTTTCCTTGTTTGGTTATTTCATCGAGTAGAAGGTGTGTTGTTAAGACATAGTTGGATGGGTTGTCAAAGTACTATATTTGAGACAAGTATGTTCTCCATACTCCATCAGGTTCCTATGCATCTTTTGGTTGAAATGGTTGTGAGTGTCGTCAAGGACTCTTGCGGAGATTGTCTCTCCGTCTCCTTCTATCACCCTCTTTTGGGTGACAACGTCGTGAAGTATGGACTTATACTTCGTAGTGGCGTAACCTTTATGGAGCTTTCTGCAGGTCATGGATCTGCTTCAACTCTTTCGTTTGGCGGTCACTCCTTCAATCTTTTCTACCATCCAATGCAGATTCTACCTCAAATGGAGTTGGTTAGCTTAGTTGCTTCTGGTTTCAATCTCACTATGTTTGTCTATTTTCTAACTTTTCCTCTTTTAGTTTTTCAGTTTCCTTTTTATTTTCCTGCATGTACTTTAATAATAGACTCTCTTATAGACATATAAGTGAGTCTTAGTTTGTAATCATTTTATTTTAATGAAATTGTCTTTATTCAAAAAAAAAACTATATAACTTTATCTCCACTCTCCCTCTTTTTTTTTTTTTGTTATTATGATAAGCATTGTGGGGTTAATTTGGGAAAAGTTAGAAAGTGATCTTATATTTAGGAACGGAGGAGGAGGGAGTATTTATTAGCTGTGAATTTCTATTTGTTGACCTCTGAATTTTATGGTTAAAGATTGTATTTTTATTACTCGGATGAACAGAAAGCTCTAATCTTATTGTTATTTGAATGTTATTATTTTGGTTTTGTTGTATTTATTTGCTACTGTTCTTGATATAGTGATTCTTCTTTGATGTATAGTTTATTAGTTTAGCTGTTTTTGTTGACTATGAATTTCTATTTGTTGACCTCTGTGAACTTTCTGTTAAAGAAAGATTAATTTTGATCACTAGGAGGGATGTCAAGTGTTCTTGGTATAGTGATTTTTCTTTGATGTGTATTATTTTAGTTTGGTTGTATTTATGAGGTATGAATCTATATATATATTGTAATTGTAGGTTGGACCTCAAGGTTATGGTAATGGACCTTTGGTGTTGTGTCAGAGATTTCTATCTAATGCTGCAGCTGCTAATGCCAATCAAGAAACCCCAGCATCGAATAGCTCAGCGAAAGATAATTCGGACCAAGGAAAAGAATCTGGGGAATCAAATCAGAAGGCTGATGAAGGAAAGCCCGTGCGTGGAGGAGTGAGTCCCGATATCTAACGTTCTTCATTCTCTTTTCTGTCATGACCCTATTGTAAACACTGGGATTTGATATCTGTAGCGAAAGTATGTGATTTTAATGTAGCAAATGTGTCTGACTGCTTTCCTAATGTGTGAGCATTGGAGTGTGGTGCCTTTATGTTATCTTCCTTTTGTTTGTTATAATTATTTGGGTATTTTAATGGTGCTTATGTTTTTTTGTGGAGCGTTGCTTTCAAGGCCCAGAGAAGAGAATTAATATCAATTAACTCGCATAACTTGTTAATGACAACTCAGAGTACCATTGTTAACAAGTGAACAAGTGTCATTAACAAGTCATTGGGACTTGTTTGATATGAATTTTCTTCCTTGGGACTTCATGCAATTTTCCCAATAATTAATCTATTTGCGGACTCTTAACAATTTATGACCTATGATTTTGGGATAAATTGGTTTGTGGAACTTATGAGCTGGTCACATTGCATTTTGCAGCCCATTTCATGGTTGAGCTTTCTTTTACTGGTTGCCACTGGAGCTGGGGTGATCTACTATTATGATAGAGAAAAGAAACGTCACATTGAAGGTAGATTACTATGGTGAGTTATGTGTTTTCTAGTTATGACCATGGAAGAACATCATTGGCATACATCTCTATCAAAATGTCAGGAAACTTTAATGAATCATGTTTTATCCATTGTTTGCTTGAGTCACTTTTTCTTTATTTTATTGTGCTTTTATTATGTGGGCTGCAGCAATTTGGATTGAAAAGTTTGGGTTTGATTGGATGGATGAAATATAAATTATGTCTCTACTCTGTACAATGCTATTCCTCATGTAAATAAGTTTTAGAAATGCGCCAAAATAATAAAATAAAAATGACAGATGCTCATTAAATAAACAAGATTACTGTTGTGAAATTGTAGATAAGAGTTAATTAGGATTAATTGGCTTAAGGAGGTTTGGTTAGTGCCTCTCACTTATATTCTGGATATATAATGAGACTTATCTCAATTGTAATCCCTTCATATCAATTACTGTGATGCTAAAAGTTGAGGTGTGCTGACTGTTAGGTTAGGGCTACCGACTATATGATACGATTAAACTTGGATTGCCCCTTTTATGTATAGTGTGCATGTCCTTCACAGTTTATTTTTTTTAATGTGGGAAAAGCATCTTTCTTGGTTAATGTGATTGCAATCAAAAGACCCTGAAATAACGAATAATGAAACAATTCATACATTGACATTTTGTGCTCATTTCAAAATTTCTGCTTACCTCAGAAGGTTGGTTAACAAGAAAATGCGAAATAAAGGGGCATAGTAGTGGAAAGATAGTTAGGCCAGTGCATTTTCTCAAAATTTCTGTTTTAGTTGTTACATAGTCATACATACTATATGAAAGTTTGAAGAATCGTGGATGTTTCTTTTTTTATTTCTGTTCCTTGTTTAAATTTAACTTTCCTTAATGTAGAAATAAAAGATGCTTCAAAGGCGGTTAAGGAAGGACCTTCTGCTGGGAAAGCTGCCATTGGCGGTCCATTCAATCTGATCAACCATGATGGGAAGCGTGTAACTGAAAAGGACTTCTTGGGCAATTGGACACTGATATATTTTGGCTTTACGCATTGCCCAGATATCTGCCCGGATGAACTAATAAAACTAGCAGCCGCAGTTGATAAAATAAGTAAGTTGATTGTGACTTGGCAATATTTCTTTGACATTGAGATGTTCAATCTACTCAAATTGTAACATTGCGAAGTTTTGTGAGTTTACATTTTATGTGCTGGCATGAACCTTTGGTATTTGTGGTTTTTTTATGTGGACTCGATGATGATTTTGTCTCTTATTTCTTGCAGAGGAGAAATCTAGAATTGAAATTGTACCAGTTTTTATTTCAGTTGACCCTGAAAGGGATACTGTTGAGCAAGTACGAGAATATGTCAAAGGTACTTGGGTTATACTTCATACAATACATCTTTTAAATATGCGTACAGAGAAAGATAAACGAGGATTGAGTGATTAAGATTGATTAGTTATGCTTGTTTTTCTAATAATTTGTTTTTTTTTTTTTTTGTATGTCAGAATTTCATCCAAAGTTGATTGGATTAACTGGTAGCTCAGAAGAAATACGAAATGTTGCACGTGCTTATCGTGTCTATTACATGAAGACAAATGAGGAAGACTCAGATTATCTTGTTGACCACTCCATAGTTATGTATGTATCATTCCTAACCTTGACATATGCTAGCATTACGTTTTAATTAAATGCCTGTGCTTTATATCATACGTAAAGGTTTGGTATTTTTGTTATAAAAAATTAAAGCCTTTCCTGTATCACTGATTCTTAATTGACGGTGGAGTTTAATATCATTTTTGCCCATAAGAAGTCGAATGATTCATTAAAGTATGCCTCTTGCCTTTTACTATGGTGACTTTTGTCCAATATTAATCTTGTGTTAATGGGATTTATTTCTATTCAGGTACTTGATGGGGCCTAACATGCAGTTTGTAAAATTCTTTGGGAAGAACCATGATGTTGATTCTCTTACTGATGGTATCATTAAAGAGGTAAAGAAGTTCAAACAGTAACCTCTGAAGCTGGACAAAGCTAAATGGCATAATGATTATTTGTTTTCTTCTCTCTTTGAGGAGCTTCTAGAGAGAGGTTTGAGTTTCGAATAAACAACTTGATGAATATGCTATTAGAGGTTGTCATTACATTCAAAATTTTGAGGTACATTTAAGCTGATTTGTCAAATTTTCAATTTAGTTCTTATTATATATATAAAGGTAAGACTGCCTAGTATATGCCCTCTCCCAGCACTCTCATCAAGTAGGAACTACAACTGGGTTGACCTTATATATATTAAGGTATTGTTACTTATGCTGATTTGGAGATCCAGTGTATTGGATTTGTCTCATTTACCTTTCCATTAGCTTTTTATTCATAGTGAGATATTGTGCAGTTATTGTGTGATGCCTTGAGTTAAAAGTATCATTTCTTTCTTTCCTTCTTTTTGTTTTTTCAACATGTTTGGGGAAACGTAGACTTGAGGAATAAACAACCCAACAAATCACAAGTCTATTAGCCTATTCAATTGGCAAATCCGACATGTCAACCCCTTCCCCCAAGAAAATGTTTCATGGGCATGTCAATCAAAAGATTTGTTGGCTTTTTAAACATGTACTAACATTGGTTTTATTTATCAACTTCAGATCATTGGTTATACTAGTAAGGTAAAATGTGGGCAAGTAGACCAGTTGTTTGGTTTGTTAATGAAGAGCATTTTAAACTGTTGATGTTTACTACCCCTTGAATATAAAACTTATTTTTATTAGATATCTTTATGATATTTTCCAATTTCCTCAATGATATACTTTTTAATAATAAAAGAGAGAGTGTAATGACCAAAAACATTCACTTTTATTTTTCTTGCCCAAAATTGCACCTAAAAATACTTTATTTTTATCTCTAAGCCCAAAATTATTTACATACTACGCCAAGTTGCCTTTTCCATCGCTATGATAGTAGAAGCATTAAGTGAGGTGTTTTGGCTATTGGTCACATTCTACAAGCAGTGCTGTAAATTCCTCAGCCTTGGTGTGTCATGCAAGTATCAGGTCCCACTGTTAGTTTGGGGTTATCTGAACTTCTTTGCTTTTGATGCTGTCGACCAGGACTCAATTCAGGCCTATAAATCCCAGAACGGATTAAATCAACTTTTTTGCTAAAAAAAAGAGATTAAGTCAACCTTTTTTTTCCGGTAATGGAGAGATTAAATCAACTTTGATTCAAGAAAGAAATTGCCAATATTAAACGATACAGATATACAAATACAAACAAAGATACAGGAAATGTCATTGTTTCCAACAGAATAAACAAATTTGAAATTTCAGATATTAAGAGGGAGGGTTATTATGATGTCTCAAAGAAGAAATGAATGTAATCATTAAAAAAGTTCTAATGACAGATGATAAATATAGACCTGTAATTATTTCCTTCAATGGAACTTACCAATGCATATTGCTCACCTGTGGAACTTTTTACTCATTACATTCCTTTTTTACGATCTTGTATGATTTTCCATATTTCATCTAATCATTTCATTTAATGAGAAATCTTTTAATACAATCTAAATATGTAATACTCCTTCTAATCCTAAATATAAGACTGTTTTCCCTAATTTGATTATATTAAGTATATTGGTTAAGTTAATTATTATCAAATGATATTACCAATTCAATCTAAACATATAACTTTATCCCACTATTCCTCTCTTGTTTTCCTTTTATTCATAAGTATTATGAGATTAATTTGGGAAAAATTGAGAAAAATTAGGAAGTGGTCTTATATTTAAGAACAAAATGAAATTTGAAAGCGATCTTATATTTAAAAATGGAGGGAATACCAGATTAATAGGTTATGTTTTCATAGAATATATAGACATGACAAATTTTGAAAACTGTTTTCACAAAAAACAAAAAATTCCATGAAATCGTATCTAAAGTTTGTCCAAAGAAAATTGTGGACATCTGACCTGTTCAAAAGTTGTGGTTGCTCGAAGCAAGGATTATGGCTATTGGCATATTAAATTCATATATCTCTTTCAGAGGCGATGGCCTTTCCTAAGCAAATCCGTTGCATCTCCTCCCTCCAAATCTGCATGAACAGAAATCACATTCAACTCAAATCAAGTAATGCGTTTTTGAACCCACAACATAAGGTTGCAAGTGAAATAAAACCCTTCACATAAGGTTACAAGTGGGATCAATCCCACCACATGAGGTCATGAGTGAGGTAAAACTCACGGCCACCCACTTAAAGAGCTGCCAGTAGGCTATAAGGTATTAGGCTAGTAATGGATCTTTAAATTTTCCTTGACTAAAGTGATTTCATACACACACACACACAGAGTAAACCCTTTTTCTTTTAGTAACTTGTTTTAGCCTTATTTGAAGAAGAATGTAGTGTACATTAACCATATAATATTTGAAGATGCAAAGAAAAGATAGATAAATAGTTAAACATGGCCAAGCATTATCAAGTTCATACCGTGTGTCGGAATTCAACCCGAATGTGAGGAACATTAGTTTTGTGAATGTCGTTTCCATTAGGCCCCATTTTGTAGTACTCATTCCCAATCCAATGTGACTGAAAAAATAAACAGACCCATCAGTTTACATCTATGAATATCTCTACAGCCATCAACAAAAACTGCAGCTTCTAATTACTTCAAACCATATTATCTCCAAAAGGGATAAATAAAGAATCCAACCTAACAAAAATAATAGTATGAATTAAACCTTAAAAATCTACTTGTTCACATGACCACTGTAGCCAGCAACTAAACAGAGTAACCTTCTACTTCCTACTGATGTTTTGAGGTTTTCTTGAGCAACTTAAATCATTTTGATGTAATGTTGGGACAATAAACACTTAAGTTTAATCGAATTAAAAAACATATACTCTCTTGAAAATACTAAAGCCATGACCACAATTTTTTAATGGAGGGAGGGGAAAGACAAGTTATGCCTCAGAAAAGAAGATTTTATTCAAGGAAAATTCAGGAAAAAATGTACCTTTAAGGCATGCGAGAAACCAGATTGATACACTGAATTACGGGCAATCTCACATAAGTCGCAAGAGCTCAATTTCCACACCTGTAGGTGCAAAAAAGTGTTACCATTGCAAATATAGCTCGTTTATATGCCATGCAAGCAGGATAAGAGAAAACAGTTTCTCACAGAAGCAGCTATGCTATATTCTTCAAGCAATGGTTCTTTTGTTAAATGAATTTGAAGTGGGTCATCAGTAGAAAGTGACACATTCAGACCCCTATAGAAGAATGTTGGAAAGGGATTCCGGTGGTAGTCCAAAAATAGGGAGTTATTACTCAAAGGAGACATAGCCAACCCAATCTGATAAAAAACAAAACATTACAATCAATAAGTTACTGCCAAAGTGCAAAAATCCAAACCAAGTAACCGGTCGAAAAGGGCCAAACCTGAGCTAGGTAATATAAATACTGAAGCACAGGAGATTTCCTTAAATTAATTCCATGTGCAATGTTATGAGCAGTGAGAAAGGCTGCAGCTAGGTGGTCAATATCACCGGCCTGTATACAACATGATGATGCATCATCTAATGTAGTCATGCAATGATGTCAAAACAAAGAAAATATACTCTTACAATTACCTCTCCACAGTGAGGGCGAAATTTAATTGTTGTCATTCCCTTTGATTCCCGAAGCTGAGAAATCAGTGTATCACATCAATGAGTATATCAAAATCAAGGCATGAAAATCCATATATGAGATATATTGGGGGGAAATGTGCAAAGGACTGATAAATTGATGGTTTTATAAAATATCCAGTTATGCTTTATATTTATACATTATTAGATATCCAGTTATGCTTTATATTTATTCATTCTGATTCTTCTGTTTGAAATTTTCAGCCCCTTGTTTTATTTTAATCTTATGAGGAAGGTGGTAGGTGATCAGGAGGTAATAAGTAGTTATACACCTAGGGATTGATGCAAGTAATTCTTGTGGAAAATTACAGACCTTATTCAAGGTGTAAATATTTGCATAACAGTAGTACACATAGTACGAATATGCTGGATTAAAAAGATTGGTCCATTCAGAAGGCGTAGGCATGTGTTTAGTTGGCCGTCTCTCAGGCTTACTTTCATCATCAACCAAATCCAGCCCAACAACCTACAGGTGTAGGGGGGAAAAATAAACAAGTAAATTCACAGTCAGACAATTAATTGATACTTCATTGTTCAAGAACAAAACAGAACAAATAACACGTGGCAAAAATACAATTAACAACATCACCAAGTCAAAAATACAAAATTGCATCAACAATCTTCTTTTGGGCCTTAATGATGCGATTAGTCTTAAGGATTTGATGAGTCATGACTAGACAGAGAACAGTCAAAAGCAATGAAGAAATAATTTTATTGCCACGTAATTATTTACTCTGTAAGGATGCTTCATATTAGTAGTAGTAAAGCAAAGATAGCTTGTGAAGTCGACTTGTCTCAATCCACCATTGTAGGCATTCTTTTTTTTTTTTCAAATTTGTAGGCATTCACATTTTAGGATTTTCCATAATCATATATGTGCATAGATCATTCAACAATGAACAGAGTCCTATTATGAGCAGTGTCAACAAAACTCACATAAACTTTGAGCATAACAAAATCAATACTTTATATGAATACGATACCTGTTTCAAGAAAACATGCAACTGGGGATGGGAATCTGGATCTACAGTTACTTCAAATAGTGGAATGAAGATGTTGTCCAAAATGTTTTGAAATGATGTCACTATTCCCAGTTCTTTGTAGACATTATACAATCGTGGAAGCTGGAGGAAAAAATTAAAAAGAATGTCAATCACAAATATATCTGTTGAAGTAAATTGAGACAGATGAGAGTATTTGAATACTTTATATGCCGAAAACTCTTAAGGGGAACATTGACCCTGAAAAAAACTAAATAAATGTGCCACGCATATGTGAACTACAAGATTTGTAGTTTAAATACATGATCAACATTTTGAGTGGGAAAAGGAGGAGTGATCTTCATGCAAATCATGGAAATGCAAGCATTAAGGACCATCTGAATGGACAAATAGAGAATAATTCTACCGCATCATTCTGAGAGATCTTAAAATGTAGCAAGAGAATACCTGAATTAACCAAACAACATTCTCACTGTACAGCTCATGATTCAATATCCAACTGGACAGTTGGTCCCACTCACTTGCCTTCCTACCATATATTGATATTCGATATTCTGCCATCTGTGAATTTAGGCAGAGGAAGCCATTTCAAAAGGTATTTAAAAAATCACAATCAAGAAATTAAAATTTATTTGCAGAGAGTGGAAGTCTTAGTCAACTTTTTTTTATCAGTTAACAAAGATTGTTTTTCGCAGTGAGCTTTTGCCACCATTTTAAAGTTTAAAAATGTGAGTTATGACTCGATCAACCCAAATGACCTCAACAGCTTTTAACCAAATGATAATATCAAAAACAGATCAATCTAAAACATGAACACCTAATTGTTAAAGCAGTTTAATTAGCACTAACTGAAATTAAAGATTTATATATGTCTTCTCTTCACAGAATACCCACAAATCTGCACAGAAATTAGAAAATCTCCATGATTAAGAATAACAATTAAAATAAAACTACTACACATGCCTTTTATGGTCACATAAAGTGAAATTAAGAATTCGACATGCTTTTAGAAGGGCAATGTCAAAATTAGAGGATTTTACTATTGCAATATGTTAAAGAAGAAAGGGTAAAGGGTCAAATCTAGCACTGAACTATTGGCCAAAGTACACCCCACATAAAAATGCATTTCGGGGCTCAAAACTAGCACTGATCAAGTACAAACTCGGTCAAATGTAGCAAAACCGTGAAAGTTGACGGAGTTGACCGTTAAGTTTGACCAGATTAAAACATATCACCTGTCATGTCACCTAATTAGGCTAAGTCACCTGCCATGTCACAGCATTTTTGCCACATCATCACCTTCTTCCTTACCACCATCAACACCTTCAAACTTTCCATCTCCACCCAACAACTCCCTCTCTTTGTGCCTCCCCTTCCTCCACCTGAGCAAATGTCCCCAGATCTCACTTTCTCCATCAACCTCATGATAAGTCATAACAATGACTTATCTCCATCAACCTCACTTTCTCCATCCCCAGATCTGACCCAACAACTTCTCAACTTATCCTCTTGCGTTTTTGCTTTACGTAGGGTCCACTGAGGGGGGCGGAGAAGGGGACGGTGGTGGTGGGGTCGAGATTGGAGGCATTGGGTTCTAAGGGGCCGGAGAGGGCGCCGCGTTCAATGGGGCCGGAGAGGAAGGCGGCGAGGCGGTCGTCGGCGCCGCAGGGGACGTGCTGGAGGGGGAGGGTGGAGAAGGAGAAGGAGCTTTGGAAGCTGTTGGGGGATGGTGGTGGTGGAGGGGTGGAGGTGGAGCTGGAGGGTGGTCTTGGAGGTGGAGCTGGAGGGTGGTCTTGGAGGTGGAGCTGGAGGGTGGTCTTGCTGGTGGTGGAGGGGTGGAGGTGGAGATGGATTTGAAGACGGTGGTGGAGGAGTGGTCGTGAGGTTGGTGGTGATGTGAGGAGTGGTGGGGGATCGGATTTGCAGCAGGGGAGGAGGGAGGAGAGTGTAATGGAGATGATGATGACATGGCAAGGAAATGATGATGAGGTGCTGACGTGGTTTAATAAGATGACATAGCAGGTGATGTGGTCTAAATATGTCAAAACTAACGGTCAACTCCGTCAACTTTCACGGTTTTGCTACATTTGACCGAGTTTGTACTTGATCAGTGCTAGTTTTGAGCCCCGAAATGCATTTTTATGTGGGGTGTACTTTAGTCAATAGTTCAGTGCTAGATTTGACCTTTTACCCAAGAAGAAAATAACAATCGACTGAAAAGGTTTATATTCTCAAAACAAATATATAACACGAAAAGATTCAAGAAAGAACCTGATATTTACAGGCATCAAGGTCAGAAAACACTTCTTTTGTAAGCTCAGCAAGGAAGCGACCTGTTCAATGCACAGACCATAAGATCATAGAAAAGCAAAATATCTTTTCCTTCTTAAACTAAGATGACCTAAATATAACTCAAATTAGGCCATGTTATTAATATATAACAAAAAGGCATTTCATAATCAAATATAACTCACATTAGTAATATATCAACCTTCCAAATGACTGTTGTTACATTTAGATAACAACCATTCACAAGTTACTGATGTATAGGACTTTCTTCCATCCATTGCTATTTCATTGACCCACAGACTGCAACTTTCATACCCCAAATGTAAGATCAGCCCTTACTTATATATGATATTACAAGCAATTTAACCATCCTTCCAAACCAAGCTATCCACATTGACTTAAGCCCCAAATTGTCTTTCGGCCAAGCCTGGCATTTATTGTTGAAAAGCTGAATGATGCGATTCCACATAAAACTAACAAAATGGGTATCCTCTTAAGCAAAATCGTTATAGCTCTCTAATTATATAATCAACTACTGCTGACTACCGTAAACTGAGTGTAAAATTTCAACTCCGTTTATCTTTAACAACCAGATTATGATTACTAACAGAGATCATACATAACACACACAAGCCAGGAAAATACACATTTATATTGCAGATCGAGAGTGAAACTAGAATCGAAAAGGAATTTACATTTAAATATTAGAATAAAGTGAGCTGAAACTAGTAGATTCTAGATAGAGATAATTAAAAAGTTCACAAAATCCAGGATACAATAATTATTAAAACCTCTGTTTGAAGTATAATCTTCAAAGAGAAATCAACTATAGAAATAAATTCTCCAAAACTGTAAAGTTGTTCTCCCATTGTAGTAAGAAGCAAACAAAGGTATTCAGTGATCCAGTCTGTTAGGGAGGTTACCTTGAATCAAATTATCTTGCTTTAAGAATATCTCTCTAAGCCTACTTTGACCACAAGGATTGTACTTCAGATTGAACTTGTCAAAGCGATGGAATGTACTCTTGTCTGCATGAACATCCAAAAGGTCCACATTCAGGTCATACCTGCTCAAACAAATATAATAATAAATAATATAAACCAAAATATAGCCAACCAAATTCAATTATGAGTAATAATTATAGTTATAATATTACCCAGTCAAATCAAGGCTCTCAAAAGCTTCTTTCAAGGTCAAATATGTCCCATCTCGAAATATAACAACCTGAATGAAGTTAGAACTTTTGATTTTATAAAGGCTGTAATGAATTCTATCTATAATCAAAAGAGAATAACATAATGCATATCATACACACTTCAGCTTTTGATGGCAACCCTTTACCCAACCAAAAGTGTGAGTGTTAGATGATGTGTAGAAAATGAGATGAGGATTGAGAAAGATTGAGAATAGAGGGACAAAAGTGACAAGAAGGAGAAGGAGAAGGAGAGTGTCAAGAGAGAGATAGAGATAGACAATAAGAGCAATCTGAATATTATCATCACAAGTGATTTACAATTGTGTTAGGTCAAGTTTATATAGGCACCAGGCCCATTACTCACTTACAGCACTTAACTAACCAACTCCCTAACTTTCGAAAATTATCATAGCAGTGAAGGTTGGCAATGATACACGTGAAAAAAAAAATGAAAAGACAATATAGACGACAAAAAACAAATAATAAAACAAAATAAAGTCATCAAGGGGTTATATTCCCAGACCACATCACTCATTACAGAATATCATATGCATGACAAACAGAGGAAACAACAATGCTTAAAACTTGTAATATCTTTATTCAAAATATCCGCCCCTTCTCACTAGTGAAAAAGCACCCTAGTTTTAATTTATTCTAAATCTTCAAATGTGATAGGTTCATTGAGGATGTCCAATGCATGATTGACTTCCTCATTGTTAAAGTAGACATAATTGCACTACCACTTCCACCAGCTTGATAGTATTTTCAAGCATTGCTTACAAGAAAATTGTTATCACGCCTAAAGAAAGGAAGATGTTATGCGACATAAGTAGCAAAAAGTTTCTGAAAATCACACAAACAAAAATAAAGAAATCACCTCATCTGGCTCTTTCCTCAGCTTTGACTTTATAAACCTTAATAGATGTTTCTGGTTCATGCATGCTGAGTGGTGTACATGCGTATCAACTTTCCTGACATTGTAGAAGTCTCGATGTGGAGCACTTTTCTGGGCAAGAAGTTCCCTGTCCGCATTTAGCATCAAATGAAGCTTGAATTTCTGAATACACCAAATAATATTTCAAAAGTCAGACAATCAGGCAACTTATTATTAGCAATCGAAAAGTGTGGATTGCCTATAATCAGCAATCAAGAATCTAGACATATTTACCTGTTCTAGAAGATTAAGCCGATGATGGCATATAGTTCTAGTATTTCCAGCTGCAATGACTCGAAGTATATAATGAAGATCGGTGAAAAAGGTAGTGGCATCAGCAACAGGGTAAAGTTCCTCCTTTGCTGCAAATATTAAGGAAAATGTGTATAAGGATCTGGCTGCAGTGAATCTTCCCATACAAACAAAACAGAAAGAAACTATCAAGAATGCCCTTACATTCTTTACATGGGTAAACATGAATAACCCCATCTTGCATTTCAAAGTAATGCTGCAACATAAAAGAAAATATTAATGACAAAGGAAGGTAAAATTGACAGACCTTAGTCAACTGACAAAATACTTACTAAGTAAAAGGAAACTCACATCAGATTTTCCTTCAGGAGTGTAGAAGAATGGGTCTGGGTTGACCTTTGGAGTACCAGGATCAGATATAACTTCTTTCTCCCATGGAGCAACTGCGTCTTTAAAAACATATCTTTGCCGCATTTCCAGGAATTCTCGAAGAATCACATATACTTCTACTTCATCAGGTGATGGAATCTCTAAACATAAAACATAAAAATGACAATTTTCCAAATAACTCACTAAACTTTCAACTACTTTCAGAAAAATACGTAAAAAGAAGTGGAATCGAATTTTCAGAGGTCAAGAAACACACTTAGGAATTTCCTACATTAAACAACATGAACCAAAGTTAATACCAATTGGAGCGATATTAAGACGGACAAAACTTTCATGCTCTGGCTCTTTTCTCAGAATGTCAGCTGCAATAGGGTCTGGTTGAATACCATGCAAGTCACCAGAAACACCATGAGAACGGATTATACTTGAAGCAACAACAGGCATTTGCTCTCCGTTGGCATTACCATGATCAGGTAAACTCTCACGGTGGTTTTTGGCCCCATTCTCATTCATGTGCAAATATTTAGTATCCATTTTATCACTGTCACTCATATTATCTTCGTCATCTGATGCCTCCCCACTTTCAAAGGCACTAGAGCTAGCAACAGGAGACTTATGAGAAGTTGGCCTCAAAAGATTATTCCTCCCTTCAACATCATGCGCAGATTTTCCTGTAACCATACATTTTGGGTTTTAGCAAATTACAAATATTGGGAATGACTCATTTTACGAGTGAGTTATTGCGTTTACAAGGATGATGTGTGAGCCTAAAAGAGGAAATGCTGCAGAAAGATCAAAGACAGTAGTCTAACAGTTGAAAAGTAAGATCTATTCAGGCCCCACCTTCCCTGACATTAACCCTGTATATTCAAAATAATAAGATGTTTGACAAAAAAATACCATTGAACAAAAGGATCACTACATCATTCATAATTAGGTCCACGCAGACCATGCTATGTTACAGATAGCTGGGGAAACTGAGTTGGTGCGTAATTTGTTTCTCTTGAAAATTTACCTTCTACATGAGAAACTATGCATTTCACACTGTTCCTGCTTATTCTTTGACAGTTAACATCCATTGAACCACATATTTTTCCCAAATGCATCACCACAGGACATCATTAAAATCAATAATCCTACATTCTTCAGTCAGAGACTACGATCAATTATCCAGAATTAATTAAGAGTTAATGATAGTTTATTCAAGTAATTTTAATCTTAACATGCATTTTCTAATTACAAAAAGATATAACTTGTATTTTTCAGTTACTTAATCCTTCTTTTTCTATCTCAGCTAAATTACCATTCATATGTGAAACAAACTCATGAACTAATATATGTGCGTCTAGTCTTTCAGTTCTTGTGTAAACACATAAATATGAAGCCAAAGGGACGAAAATCAACTGAACAGGAAGAAGGGAAAGAAGTTAGACGATAAACACAATAAAAATATCATGTCTAACTCTTTCAAGTTCTCCCAAATTAGCTTCATTTTATTCAATTAGGATTTAAAATAGAGAGAATTCTGGTAAACAGCTTAAACAGGAATTACCTTTAACACAAACAAATACAATACATTAATCTCAAATATGGTACTATCCATTTCAGCTCTAATTCACACAATTATTCATCAACCATGAGAAATCCTACATATCCAATATAAAAGCATGAGATCTCCAGTCCTCCAGTCATTCTCATCCTGTTTTGACATTACCTTACATTAAGAGCTCATAGAAGTGGGCCATGATCTTAAAATTGCTTCTCCTGAAATGAACTACAAAACTGCTTCAACTATACTGCTTTCATCATATAAATTATTGAATAATCACCCATAAATAACACAAATACTTCCGTCATTTCTAAGATCTATTTGACTTTTTTTGAGAATCCTAGTAAAACTAAATAAGCTACTTATGAATCGATTTTCCTTAAAGCCAACATATAATCTAATAATACACAAAATATAGTTAATATCATTGAATAGCTCATTTATCTTTTTTAATCTATTAAGAAAAAAAAGTCAACCAGTTCTTATAAATAATACACAAGATAGAATAAATTATATTCCCTCTATTTTTAAATATAAAAGTTAATTGACTTTTTCAAGAATCCTATAAAACTAAACAGGTTACTTATATTGATTTCCCAAGCTATTTCTCTTACTTGACTTATAAGCTAACAAATATATTTTATATGTTATAATTAAATGGTTCATTTCACTTTATTAATTTCTAAAAAAGGCACACTAGCTCTTATATCTTAATGTCTAAGATTTCTAGCTTCTTTAATTTGTAAAGGAAATATACACTCGCTTCTTCAATTTCTAAGAAACTAGTAATGAAGCAATATGATCAATCTAACGACTCCATCAACACTATATATACCTTCAATACGCATAATGGAACCATTGTGATTTTCCTCAGCGCCAGAAATTTCCATAGAATCAGGAAAGAACGGCGAATGATGAAGCCTGCGGTAATTACATGCGCTTCCTTTCTTCTTACGTGAACGCCTCCGCTTAAGATCTTGCGGCGAATCGGCGATGGAATTAGCGAAGTGAAGAAGATGAGTGAGAGTGGTTTGGTGCATGTAATAAGCGGACACAGCCACCATTGATGCTCCAATTAAAGCGGCAAATGCCAAATACAGAGAATACGTGTTAGCATTATTATTATCCATGATCACAGATAATAATGAATGTTACAAATATTACAATGTGTTAATTGTTCTGGATCGATCGGTCTCAATTGTACGGACTCGTTGAATAGGTGTCGTGAGAAATGGAGAGAATGGATGTTGACGAAGATAAAGTGAAGAATAGTGCAAGATGATGATGAAGAAGAAGAATAAGGAAGGTAGTTATTTGGTTTGTTCTATTTGGAAGAAATGTAGTTATTTGGTATTTATTATAGGAGACGGTGTGTGTAGTGAACCTTCTCACTCTCCAATCCCACCAAATATAAGCTCCAAGTGTTGTAAAAGTCGGGTCGAAAGGCGAGTTGGATAAGGCTTATGTCATGGTTCAATATGGTTGGATTACTTGAATAGATGATTAAACCATCAAATATATACTCAAGTGTTGTTAAACTGATAATAACAGTACGTTGACCCCAAAACAATCGGTGGTTGGACAGGTCCAACTATCTGGTCTGTTTCTTACAACACTATTATACTTCTTTCCCCACATGTAAGTTTAGTTGTCGAAATAGGCTTATTATTAAAATATATAAAAGTAGTTAGATGTCTAGAGTTAATTATATTTATTTAATATTATCCTCATTTTTTTAGTATAAAAAGAAAATAAGACTACAAAAATACTAAGAACCAACTACATCCTTAAGAAGATGCACCGCATCAGCTTTGACCAGGTGAATGCCTAAGCCATAATTGAAATTGTACCTTGATCAAAAATATGCAGCTACATTATTCTCACGACTAATCACCTGAAACTCTACGATCCTTCGGCAAATAAATCAGTATTCTTATGCAAGTCAGGTACATCATGCTCCAACCCCTCCACCACCGAAACATTATCACAAAATAAAGAAATATTATCCTCATTTATTATTACAATACTATTAAAAGAGAAAATTATATATGCATTAATAAATATGAAAGAGATTATAGGCAAAGAAGGAAAAAATGCATTGAATCAAGATAAAATGTAAGATAAATTTTTATATTTTAAAATAAAATCATTCAAAATTTGGGCTGGTGTATGTGTCATGGACCGAAGGGAGTATTATGCGCTCCAAAGTCTAGGCTTTCAAACTCACAACTTCATGTAGACACCTGACTTGAAAGGGTATTATACCACCTTACTTAAAAAATGTTTGATATCAGTTCAGCTGAAAATCCTAGATAAATTAAATTAATTTGGCTTATTAAAGATTGAAGCATTGTTATTTTGCTATATGCCATATACCAGGTCCAGCATATATCTCATTGTCATTAATTAAGTCTCACGTCGAACAATTTAGGAATGAAATGTAACTTTATTTTGGTAGTGATATGATATAGGAGATGATGAATATGTGTGTGTGGCGGTGTGCATGCGCGTTCATATAAGAAAATTATACTCCCGCCATGCAATATGGTCATGCAATAGCTAGTTGGCATTGCTGCGTAAAACTCCCGCCAAATTATAATTTTTTTCATCAGAAAAATTATAATCAGAGTCCAAAGCATACTACTTTTGCCCGAACAAAGGTGGGATTTTTTTCCTGAAACCCTTGGATATTGATAAGAAAGGTTAAATTAATAAATGGATTCTTTTTATCATAACACAACGTACACATTCATATATTATACAATCATGAGTGATTCAAACTCACAACTTCATCTACTTCAAAAATGTTTCATATTAATTCAGTTGAAAAACCTAGGTAAATTAAATTAATTAATTTAGCTTATTAAAGGTTGGAGCTGTGCTTATTTTGTTATATGCCATACACCTGCAGTTCCAACATACTACCTCCGGTCCTAAATATAGGACCTAGATAACTTTTTTTTGGAGAAGTTAAGGTTGTAAAATAGTCTATTAAATCATGATATATTTGATATTTTTTTAGATTATCCATTAGTTTATAAGTAAAATAAACTAGTTTAAAGGAAAAAAAATTAGGTAAATCAATTTATAATTAACTTATTTTGCTGTTTTTTAGGATTTTTCAAAAAAGTCAATTAGGTCTTATATTTAGGATCGGAGGGAGTATGTCTCAAATAATAAATGGCACTTGTGACCAACTTATATGAAATTCTAGGAAAACTATATAGATATAAATGAGAAATTAGAAAGTGCAAGATCATTTAAAATCATCTAAAGTTATCCAACTATAATAAGTTAATAAAATAATATATGAATGGTGATTTCTTGAATTTTAGTAAAAGTTTAGAAATATATGAATTGTTATGTAGAATTGTAAATATAACTTTTTGATCGTAATAAAATTAATGCTTAAGTTTTACGGAAAAAATTAATATTTAAGATTTCAAGTTCAAGATTACTTCTTCGTGGAATTTTCACAGAGAAAAATAATGTCTGAAGAGTAGTACTTACCATAAAGGCTTGAATAACGGATCCAGCGAGGAATTTTGAAATATTCGCATGTGAGAATCTCATAAGATGCATGAGAAGATGATATTTTAATTTGTTTGTATCCACAGGATCACATGCATGCTCCGAACATTCGTTCAAGTTCATGAATAAAAAAAATCGTTCAAGCAGTTTCCTAAAATATACTCTTGTACTGTTACATTATAGGTTGATTTTTATTTAAGATTGAAGAGGCTAAATTAACTACTTTAATGTACTTATATTAGCTTTTTTATCTAAAATAATGATTCATTTTATAATGAACTAACTTTTATTTAATTATATGTATCATATATATCTTCTAGTTAAGTGATTTGTTTGGCTTTATTAATCTCTAAACAAAAATATACAAGACATTGAGTATGAGAAGATATTGAACTTGAGACATAACATCCTGCAAACACCATATTTCCATGAAATTTTAAATCTGATTGGCATGATGGGTGAGAAAGTGAGTAAAGGTGAAAAAAATTTGAGATTAATTTGAAAGAACTAAAGATGTGGAGTTACAAATTTTTTATTACTTAGCTTTTTGTTATTCTTTTATCTTATAGTTTAAGGGAGCCAACAAATATTTGTCTAATTGAGAATTGAGTTAACTCACAATCCTCAACATTAATTTGAACCCTATTAGAGGTGTAAGTATTTAGTTAAGCTCAACTCGCCAAAATTTTCATTTACCAAAAAGGCATTATAGTCCACTAGAAAAAAAATATTTATGTGACAAATTGAAGTCTTATATGTTTATAACAAAAATAAACCTTATAACCACTACGAAGTAGTTACAAATTCCAAGTGGTCATAGAGATAAACCAAGGGTGAGTCTCATCATCACTCAAGTAAAAGAATGTCTTAAGCAAGTCAATCTATCGGTAGAAGTATTGTTATTGCCTTATTGGAACGTGTTCTAATCTTGCATATAATGTATTATGTATTTTTTAATTTGTTATGCGTGTCAATTTGCTCACGTTAGAAAATTGCATTTTACTTAAGCCTACCAAAGAGGTTCTTATTTGGTGTTGAAAGTTCAGATTCAAATTCAACTTCAACTTCAAATGAATAAAAAAGAGGAGACGAAAGCCACTTCTTTTATAAAATTAAAGTTGTAGAAGGAGTGATCCCATTGAAAATCCTCATTGTTGGATTCTGAATGGTAGGCATAATTTGGTGGAGCTTGGAATCATATTCCTTCCCTAATAACTCATTCATGTCACCACTAAAAGTGCCTCTAGTTATTAGCATATACCAGTAATTGAAAAGAATATACTCCCTCCGGTCCTAAATATAAGACTTATTTGATAATTTTAGAAAATCCTATAAAAAAGCAAAATAAGTTAATTATAAATTGATTTACCTAATTTTTCCCTTAAACTAGTTTATTTTACATATAAACTAATGAATAATCTAAAAATATATCAAATATGTCATGATTTAATAGTCTATTTCGCAACCTTAACCTCTCCAAAAAAAAGTCAATTGGATCTTATATTTAGGACCGGAGGTAGTAATTTGTTTGAAAGCTTGTATCAAAATTGTTATGTTATATGTTTGAGATTCTTTGATACTTTTCTAGATAGGTATGTATATTAGAAGTTACGATTTGGAGTTACCCCTTTCAAGTCATAGTGAAGGAGTAGGAGGTCATGGGAAAAAGTATGATGGAACATCATCTCACTAAAATAGTGGTATTCTAGATCAGCTAGACCTAGGTTACCGCCACAAATAGGTATTCATGCATTTTATGAGCCTCCACTTCATTTTAATATTTTATCTTTTATCATTGAGTTAAGGACTTGATTTAGCAATTTGGTTATTATTGAATATTATTTCTATAGGGACTATTAGTCCGGTGGACTTTTGTTGTTTTTACCATTAATGGTTAATGTAGTTATATTTGACTAAGAATGGAATCAGTAGTACTATGTAGTGAGTTGATTTATAAGTGTTGTTATATTATTTATGTTAGCCTATTTAAATTCATTATTCTTTTCTAACATGGATAGCTTATATAAGGTCAAATTCTTTTTTATGATAATCTTATTTTTACTAACATTTTAATCTAATCAAATTACACAACTAGTAAATTCTTAAATAAGTAATGAAGAGAATACTTGAAAAACAATAGGAGTTTTGGCAGAAAAAAGAGAAGAAAACAATAAGAATTAGTTTGATATGCATGTCCATTATATCAAAATGCTAATTTAGATGTGTATAAAAAATGTAAATTTAGATATTCATTTAACTTTATTTAGAAATGTGTATTGAGTGTATAGACTATCGTCATGGATTGACAAATTTTAATTTTGAAAACAAAATATTAATATAAATAATACTCCCTCCGGTCCTAAATATAAGACCTAATTGACTTTTTTGAAAAATCCTAAAAAAAGCAAAATAAGTTAATTATAAATTGATTTACCTAATTTTTTCCCTTAAACTAGTTTATTTTACTTATAAACTAATGGATAATCTAAAAATATATCAAATATGTCATGATTTAATAAACTATTTTGCAACCTTAACTTCTTCAAAAAAAAGTTATCTGGGTCCTATATTTAGGACCGGAGGGAGTACAACAATGATTTAAATTGAAAATAAATGTTAGAGAACAAATGTATAGGAAAATTTGAATTTAGAAAATAAAACAATTATGTAGTCTACACAAAATTGCTAAACTCCACGAAGCAGGCACTTCTAAATTCTAATACTCCCTCCGGTCCTAAATATAGGACCTAGATGACTTTTTGGAAAAATCCTAAAAAAAGCAAAAAAATAAGTTAATTATAAATTGATTTACCTAATTTTTTCTCTTAGATTAGTTTATTTTACCTATAAGCTAATGGATAATCTAAAAAGATATCAAATATGTCATGATTTAATAACCTATTTCGCAACCTTAATCTTTCCAAAAAAAAGTTATCTAGGTCTTATATTTAGGACCGGAGGTAGTATTAAGATAACATTTGACAATTGTACTTGCAAGTTTGAATGTGGGCGCGCTTGAGGAATCATATTCCTCACTAATAATTTATGCATAATAACACCAAATTTGTCTTTGATTAATATTTATCAGCAAAGTTCATTCTTTTTAAAACTTCAGTTAACTAAACTATAAATATCGTGGAAATTAAAAGACTAAGATGAGGAAATTTTGGATTCAATTACATTATAAATACAATTCAAAATTTTGAAAGCTTATAAATGTATATTGAGATATTACAAATGGTGGCAGATTTGTATCAGCTTTCAATAATCTGTCATAGACATTCATCTAGAAGTGTAAAATACATTTTTTTTAATTTTATTGATTTTTATTAAATTTATATTCAATTTATTTAACACTCCCATTTTAGTGCCCCTTGTACTTTTATGAATGAAATTTCGTAAAGACTACAGATTAAAATCATTGGATCAAATAATTATGACCAATAAAAAAAACTATAGGAATCTGACTATAAATTGAGATGAACATTTTTTATGAATGAAGTGAGTTCAACACCAGCTGTAGTAATATGTGTTTTTATGAATGACTGTGAAACTATAGGAATCTGACCATATCATATAAGGCTATAAGCTACTAATATGTGGTTTCCATGAGTGAGTTCGCCACCAGCGTAGTAATACCAATACACCATTGCCAAGCTAGCTTATAATATGTATGTTATAACACATAGTAAAGACATTATCGTTATCATAATACCAATACACCATCCACTAAAAATTGTCCCTCTTCAATGCATTTACCTCACTAAACCTGAGTTTTATAATGCATACAAGTATTTTTGTTGAGACATTTGACATTAACAACTGGAATGCTTCAAGTATCCCTAATTCCTCATAAGATTATCTTGTCAGTGTAAATGAACTCTCCCTCTAGCAAGAACCTAAAGCCACTTGACGTTGCAATCAAGTTCCAAAAATGCACTTTCCATAACTTTATGTGAAGAAAATATCTGCAAGAGAAACTATATTCTCAGTTCAAAAATCAATTTCATCTTCTGTTTCAACAAAGTATAATGGAGGGGGAGGGAAGGGAGGAAAAGAGTACACACCTCAATGCACGCCAAATATCTCTTCAGGTGGATCATAGATGTTCTGATCAGGAAATATCTCCTCAAAATCTTGTTTCACTTTATTTCTCAAAAGAGGAAATGGCAGCAGTCCTTTCAACAAAATCCTGAATGGCAACTCCTCTGGCGGGTCTGGAGAATTCTTCATGTGCTCATATACGTTCATTGCATCAGCAGGAGATCCATACTTCAAGAAACCCCTGATAATTTCAGTATATGTCTGAGAATCAGGGAAGAGGTTCTCATTTTTCATGCTTTCCCACAATTGCATTACTTCATCCATCTTCTGTGACTTCGCTAATGCAATAATCAAGTCCTTATACAAGAACACATCAGGCTTGTACCAATCTTGTTTTTGCATCACCTTAAACGTCTGAACATTCATTTAAGTAATTATAAGCTCAAAGATAACATAATGTCAAGCATAAATGCCACCATCAGACATAAAACTGTTCATCAAAAGAAACTATTTCCAGCAGATGTAGTTGTATGTGCAAGCTAGAGGCTTTCATATGACATGTTCATCAAAGAAAGTAAAGACTATGACACCAAGAAACTATATCTAAAGATGTCCATCAGAGAAAGTAAAGATTATGATACTAAGAAACTATGTCTAATGATGTCCATCAAATTAAGTAAAGATTATGACACCAAGAAACTATGTCTAAAGATGAACATCAAAGAAAGTAATGTGAAGTGTCAACAACTGAGAGAAAATTTACTTCCAGATGCAGCATAATCTAAATCATAACATAAGAACAAGAAGGGACCAGACATGGAAACCAGGTGATAACTAACAAATAATCTAAAAATAAGGAAGCTCATAAACTAGAAAAACTATGGTGAAGCCACATAATGAAAACAAACCATGACAGCCAAAGAAACTTGTTCCTGGCGCTCCAGCTCAGTGAGAACAGCAATCATGTCCATCTTCAAAAGCCTCAACACATGAGACTTTATGAACTTTTGAAGCTTCTCCTCATCATCCTTAAACCTCTTCAGACCCAATATCACAAAAAGTGCTTCTTTACCAATGAGCTTCTTCCCTCTCCAAAGGGGCCCTCTTGGCCTTCCATCATGATAATATTTCTTCAAAATCCACATTGTTTTATCCGGTATACATTCCATTCCCGGAATCACTAATCCACTGAGGAATTTAGACTCTTTCAATGGAGTTCTCGTCGCATTACGAACAAATATGGCAGACAAGTAAGGGATTTTCCATCTCGAAATGGCGCGACTCGCCATCAGAGTACACAGACGATTTCTAGTGATCCTAACAACTGATCAGAGGCCTCCTTCAACGAAACTGAAGAAAGAGGACAAGCAAATGACACCAATTTGCAACTTAATTGTCCTGGAATTCAAAAAACAACAAATCAAGTTTGTTCTTTGATTTATATTTACTTCAACCATCTCAAGGTAAAGCAATGAAAAATACTAATGACAAAAACTAATTGGCACAAACATGTCTAGTAGAGTACAGCTAAGCAAAGAGCAGAATACTAAAATTTGTTTACTCTCCTGGAATTCACAGACAAGAAGTCAATCTCTTTCTAATTTATATTTACATCAACAACCTTGCTGTAAAGCAATCAATATACTAGTCACAACTAATTGGCACAAACATGTCTAAAGCAAGCTAATCAACAACTTATCACAATGAAGCATAAAACTTGTAGCAAGCAAGACAAGAAATGATAATGACTTTACACACATACATACGTCTTATTGCAATCCAATGCCAAATTCACCAAAAATGCAAACTTAATGAAAGAAAAGTCGTCCAAACAGATGAGAACACAAGAAAATGGTAAACAAAAAATGGGATAGAGGTAAGTAGGTAACAAAGCCATCGAGAACGTACAGAGAAAGAGGCCCCTGAGAGAGTGGAAGAAGGCAATGAATGGGAAGGGGAGTGACGGTGAGTGTGAAAAGAGGGGAGAGAGAGAGAGACGGGGGTGGGGGAGATTTTATTATTACTTCCTATACTCCAGCTACTTGACTTTTTTTAAAAGTCCTAGAAAATAAAAATAAGTTAATTATAAATTGATTTACTTAATTTTTTCAATTAGACTAGATTATTTTACATATAAACTAATGGACAATCTAAAAATATATCAAATATGTCGTAATTTAATAACTTACTCCATCCGTTCCTAAATATAAGAGCACTTTGACTTTTTTTGGAGAATCCTAAGAAAACAAAATGAACAATTTAATCAAAACATATTTTAAATATTATTAGATCATATGTAAGTTCATAAGTCAAATAAACTAGTTTAGTGAAAAAATTTGGGAAAATCAATTTTTAATTACCTTATTTTGCTTTTTTAGGATTCTCTAAAAAAGTCAAAGTGCTCTTATATTTAGAAACGGAGGGAGTATTTTACAACTTTAACCTCTAAAAAAGAGTCAACTAGGTCTTATATTTAGGACCGGAGGTAGTACTCCCTCTGGTCCTAAATATAGGACCTAGATGACTTTTTTGAAAATCCTATAAAAAGCAAAAAATAAGTTAATTATAAATTGATTTACCTAATTTTTTCTCTTAGACTAGTTTATTTTACCTATAAGCTAATGGATAATCTAAAAAGATATCAAATATGTCATGATATAATAACCTATTTTGCAACCTTAATCTTTCCAAAAAAAGTTATCTAGGTCTTATATTTAGGACCGAAGGTGTAATTAATATTAGTTGACTAAATATAAGACCTAGTTGACTTTTTTTTTGGAGTAAGTTATTAAATGATGACATATTTGAAATCCTTTTAAATTATCCATTAGTTTATAGCTAAAATAAACTAGTTTAGGAAAAAACATAAGTAAACCAATTTATAATTAACTTATTTTGTTTTTTTAGTATTTTCCGAAAAGTCAAATAGGTCTTATATTTAGGATCGAAGGGAGTATTAGTTATTAAACTAAATAAAGTAATTAAAAGTTGATTTTTCTAAAATTTTTGTCTAAACTAGTTTGCTTAACTTATAAGCTAACATATTATCTAATAATATGTTATGATTAACTAGTTCATTTAGTATTCTTAGTACTTCCTCTGGTCCTTATTATAAATCACTAGCTACCTCTAATTTTTTGTCTTCAATATAAGTCACTAAGTGCCGCATTATATGTTTTTTCCCACTTTAGCCTTGTTATTAATGGAGATCCAAAATTAAAAAAGAGAAACACACCATTTAATGAAGGGTAAAGTTACAAAAAGTGGAAAATTTAACATGAATTTTATGACCCAACTACCATTCCTTGGTATATGAGAAATGGGTAGTTAACAACTTATAATTAAGACTGGAGGGAGTATTTTCTAAAAAAAAGTCAACTAACTCTTATATTTTATATTTAGTAGCTAACATCATTTAGTTTTCAATGGTAGTAGTAGTATTTACTAATTTCAATTTTCATTCTCCCCAGTCCCATCCAATATTTTTTTATATTCTATTCTCATCTTCACTCATCTCCATTTCCCAAGCTTCATTTTTTTCTGATACAATGGCTTCCATACTCTGCATGGCCTCCTTTATATCATCCAACAAATTATCCACGCATCAAACACCATCCTCTTTCTCACTCTCTAGTAGGTCGATTATTTTCTCTCTAGTTCCTTTCTTCAGTACTAAACTACTAAACTATACAATGTTTTTTTTAATATTATCTTTATCAATGTGGCAATTCATTTTAGTTTATCATCCCTTAAACGGTGCCACAATTTGAGTGTTTTGATTATGCAGGGCGGAGATTAAGGATTAATGTTGCAGAGTTTGATGCAAATGAAGGTGTTTTGTTTTGAGCTTTTTATATTATTATGTTTATTTTACTTTAATCTTTTGGTTTATAGTGATTTTGAGCTGATTGTTTTTGTTTTTTTTTGGTTTTGAGCAGTTAAATTTCAGCTACAAGTGAAAGCTTCAACTAAAAGTGGTTCAAGTTCTGATGCTGTGCTTGGTACCAATGACACTCCCCAGGAAAATGTTAGTCAAGAGGTTTTTTTTTTCCCTTTTTGTTTCCCCTTTCATTTCTTTGAAATTAGTCACAATTAGAAAATGTGGATTTGAAATTGAATCAGTAAGTGTGTGGAATGGCCATTGATTAGAATAGATCATGACCAGTTTTATAGGCAAATTGTAGTCCGGTCCTAAATATAAGACTTAGTTGACTTTTTGAAAGTCCTAAAAAGGCAAAATAAGTCATTTATAAATTGATTTATCTAATTTTTTCCTTGAACTAGTTTATGTGACCTATAAATTAATAGGTAATCTAAAAATGTATCAAATATGTCATAATTAAATACGGGTATCATATTTTGCTTTCTTAATCTCTCCAAAAAAGTCAACTAAGTCTTATATTTAGGGCCAGACGAAGTACTATTTATTATACACCTGAAGTACGATTTGTTTATATTGATACAACCCATTATGACACTCTTGTACATTTCTTTGACACTGGATTTTATTATGGTTCAATGAAAAATGATGGAATTTTGTAAGAAATATGATTAAGCCTAATAATTACTGGTACATCCAATGTAGTGAATGTTAAGAAAGTATGTTTATAATTTGATCTGAAATGTATTGGGCAGGAGAAGTGGAAGATTCGTCTTCAGCTTACAAAACCTGTCAGCTGGCTAATATTGGCTTGGGGTGTAGTTTGTGGTGCTGCTGCTTCTGGTACTCTTTTAGCACTGAAATTATAATCCCATTTTTTTAATTATGATAACGGTTTAATCTTACATACTACTGAAATTAATCAAAAGGTAATCTGGTTGAGTGGTGTTTCATACTTAACTTACTCATGATTGACTTTGTTGGCCTTCAGTATATTGCTGTATTTATCACTAGAATCTGAAGAATGAGAAATTCTTGCTTATCATACTTCCGAAGTAACTGATAAGAGTTCATTTAGCTGGCAAAGAACGCTTTAAATTCCTCGCTTTGCATATTGAAGTGGACATTCACTGTATGTGCCACTGGTAATATAAATTGAGTCACCCATTTAGTGTTATGAGGTTTACCATTGAGCAAAAGAAAGGGGCATTTTATTGCACACAGGAAGGACTCTTTCAGCTACTCTTTGAAACTTCTATCCAAAGTTTTTTTTTTGCCGTAGAAACTGTTTGTACACGTCACATATTTTCTTGCCCTTCGTGTTACATTTAGCTTGTCATTTCAAAGTGTTTCATTACTATACTTTATGACTGTAGTACTTACAAGCATTTTACAAACTTCTTTTATATCCTCCTTTTTAAATCATTCATGCATCTGATACAACTTCTCAAAGTTCTGAGGCAATAGTGTTCACTTGGCAGGACATTTCCACTGGAATCTGGAAGATGTTGCAAAATCATTCGTGTGCATGATGATGTCTGGTCCTTTCCTTACTGGTTTTACACAGGTCATATTCTTCTTCACATATTTTATCATCTGCTAATGGATGAGGTTTTCAGTGTGACTAATATATGACTTTATAATATCTTAGACTCTGAATGATTGGTATGATCGAGAAATTGATGCAATCAGTGATTCATATCGACCAATTCCTTCAGGGGCTATACGTGGCAACGAGGTATGTTGTAAATCTGAGATTGATTATTATTATTATTATTATTATTATCATCATCATCATCATTATCATTATTATTATTTATAATGATGTCTCTTTACATTATTGTTTGTCAACATTCTGCAGGTTATTACTCAAATATGGGTACTGCTAACAGGAGGTCTTGCATTGGCTGGTATATTGGATATATGGGTGGGTATTGTACATGATATTAAATGCTCAACCTCCTCCTGCAAGTCTAAATTTGTGTCCATATAGGCAGGGCATAGTTCCCCTATGATTTTCTACCTTGCTGTTGGTGGATCTCTGCTGTCATTTATATATTCTGCTCCTCCTTTGAAGGTATTTTGATAAAAAGAATCCTCCCCTTGTTTTTAAGCATGTTCACTACTTTGCCTTTATATGATCAATGACTAAGTTCTTTATGTTTCCACAGCTAAAACAAAACGGATGGATTGGAAACTTTGCCCTTGGAGCCAGATATATCTGTTTGCCATGGTATCATACCTTCTGCCATGATACTTGATAGCTAAGGAATAGTTTACTGCTTGTCGGGTTGATTGCTAGTTATTCCACCGTTTTATCTCTATAGATGAATTAATTGCTTACTGTTATTGGTATATAGTTTTTATTCACTAGATTCAAATTATTGGTCAGTGTTTTTTTTTTTTGGGGGGGGGGGGGTGGTTATCAAGATTTAGCTTAGATGTTATAGTTTTTTCTCCATGTTGAACATACTATAACTTTATTATTTCTGAATACAATTTGCATTAAGAATGAGATTATGGCAATTAAATGTTAACAGGTTAATCAAATCAATATTTCTTAACAAAATTAGCCCTATGCCCTCACCTTTTCATGATATACTTTTGAGGTCTCCTTTTTACTTTTCTTTGTTTTTTAATTGTACATATGACATGTCATTTATCGCCAAGAATGATCGAACACAATGATGTCGTGTGATCCATGTAGCCAAGCCAACCTAGTTGGGATAAGACGTTGTTGTTGTTGTACATGTGGCATGCCATATTCTGTAAGAAGTTTGATCAAAATCTCATATGGACAGGTGGACTGCTCAGGCTTTATTTGGGACTGTTACACTAAATGCATTCATTCTTACCCTCCTATACAGCATATCAGGAGTATGCAGTATTTGCAACATGGCATTTTGTTAGATATGATATTTTGTCTTCTAATGTCTGCAAAAAAGTCAGCTTTATCGTTGCTATGTCACATTGCAGTTTGGCTTTGCCATCATCGAGGACATCAAAAGGATTGAAAGGGATACAGCTGTAGGGCCTCAGGTTTCTCCCTTTTGTCCTCTCCTTTTGTTTACTTTAAATGTGAAATTTTGTGGTTTTGGAAATTTCAATCGAACTTACGCATTGAAGTTGCTACTGCTGACCTTTCTATTTGTTTGAACAGTCTCTTCCAGTTGCTTTTGGTCTTGAATTTTCCAAATGGATATGTGTCAGTGCTATGGACATTGCACAAATATCTGTTACTGGTACATGTACAACCCCTTAACCTGATATAAGATAACAACTCTATGCTCTATATCGACTTTGTTCCTAATATCTACTAGGGACTGCAACAAAAGATGTTAAAATGTTCATAATACAGATTTCACCTCTTTGGCAGTGTTTTTATTGAGTGTGTTGCATTCACCTGTTCTAAGGTTTTGATACTTTCAATCATGCACTTTACATTTTTAATTTATTCAGGAACCTTCCTCGTGGCATCACTCCAAGAATTGTTGACAAATAGGCTCATCTTTATGAATATGATAATTGTTAGGAAGTGATATAGTCAAAACACATTTACTAGGATAGAAGATTCTAGCATATCATTTGAAGAAGCTTGTAATATTTTGTCATTAGAATAGACTATCTCTATATTTGTTCATTATGGGGCTAACAATTTCTTAGAAAAGAATAGTCATGTTTCAAATAATAATGAAAGTCTTGTTATTTTTTGTGCTAAAAATTTTCTGACTCTTATGGTTGCAGGATATCTTCTATGGATGGGGAAACCATCTTATGCTTTGGCTTTACTTGCCTTGATAATTCCACAGATTTATTTTCAGGTAGAGCACAATTTACATTATCTTTCACAGGTTGATATAAGTGATGCGTTTGCAAGTTGTAAATATGTGGCACCTACTAATACATGCTAAGCTGTTCTTCCATTACTCTTAAATTTTATTGTTGCATGTGTAGCTCCTTATCATCTTATTCTCATGCCTTTTCAGTTTCAGTATTTCCTCAAAGACCCTGTGAAGTACGATGCTGACTATCAGGTTTGCTTTATTGGAACTTTGGCTTCTAATATTGGAACTTTGGCTTCTAAGTTTCTATTTATGAGCATGATAAACATGGGCAAAATCTGTGATAGCGAAGAGGATAAGTTCATATAAGTTTTATATTCCATCTCTTAGCTTTAGCATAGGGTATGTCATTAATTTAGTTCTCTATAGTCATTTACTTGCATGGCATAAAAGGCAGCCTAGTGTACAAAGCTCCTACTCCCAGTGTTAGGTGGGGTCTAAAGAAGGTCAAATGTACACAACCTTACCTCACAAGTGAAAAGGTTGTAGTCATATCATAGTAGCACAAAGGAGTAAGATTGTGTGTGGAGTCACTTTTCCTCTTTACTTCTACATCAAATAAATTAAGCAATATGGTATGCATATGATAACTCAAGTGAGTGCTATGATACTAGTATTATCTCATAGTCAATATTATTATTGTCATTTCCAATTTGAGTTTCCTTTTTAGTACTATATTTTCATTTTCATTTTGAGTTTCCTTTTGTCATTTTCCACTTTTGTATTCTCTACTTTTTTTTTGTTTCTACTTTCTAAGCTCAATGTGAATGATTTAATTAATTGTTTACAGACAAGTGCGGTGCCATTTTTTGTGCTTGGCTTGTTGGTGACTGCTTTTGCAACTAGCCATTGATCTTATGCATAAGTTATCATGTAACTCGGATGCATTTGAGCATGATGAAAAAGGTTAAGTGAGTAATTTCGTCTCCCACTCATAAATTGATGTCTCCTTAGGTTCGCTACAAGTGAGGGGGGCATATTTTCTTTCTATCCTCCGTGTGCATTATTCATAGTATGTTGTTATAATTGCTAATTTTACCCTGTCACAGATACTAGTTAACTAAACACATCTATGGATCTACCTATGTTTCAGACCATTTCTTTTTTCCAATTCAATGGCCTTGTAACCCAATAACATATTTTTTGTTGTATAAATGAGAAATGGTGGGTTAAAAACCCACTTCATTTCCCTCGTACTAAACATATCAAATTTTGTGCCATTGCTCAACCCACCACTGTACGGTAGTACCCTTATCTATCTTATTTATGCTGATATTTACGGAAAAATGTAATAGTAACATTAGAAATTAGAAGTTAAAAAATTGTTGTTTTAAATTACAGTATTTCACTATTCATCTTGTTAATTTAGCCACAAATACGTCCCCCAAGTCAGCAACTTGGCATGTATTGTATTTTGATATTAAATTTCACATCAACTGAGATGTTCCTTCTGGTTTTGAATATAAGATCACTCTGACTTTTTTGTGGAATGTAAAGATGCAAATTGAATCACTAAATTATAGTACTCGTATGCTAGTTACCACATGTAATTAGATCAGGTTAATTTATAAGTAGAATAAATTAGTTTAGGAAAAAAGATAATTATAGACAATTTAAACTGATTAATTTTAACTCTTTTATTTTTTTTTCAAAAAATTGAAGTGGGCTTATAATTAAAAAATGAGAGAGTGTAAGATGAGTAGATGACATCCAAGGGCTCAACCGCTCAAGTGACAGCTGACAAGTGACAACCATGGTTGCTAACAGAATGGGCTTGGGCTCTTTTTGTTTTAAGCCTGCCGTCAAAAGACCATGATATTGTCCACTAAAAGTTATTCTAAGATTGGTTTAGATAAGTATCTATTATTCTGTTATAAGAAAACAAAAAGTTGGGTTCATGTCATGTCACCAAGAAGATCTTTAGATTTTTGCCTCTTGAGTCTTGACTCTGGTCTGGCCTCATAGGAAGACAACATAACTACTCCTATTAACTACACAAGTTTAACTCCCGAAATAAAAAGAGATGCAACTTTAATTAATAAAAGAACAAATAAGCTTGGCAAAATAACTATCACGATAAAAAATGAGAAATCAGTGTCAAATGAGAACATTTTGTAAAATCAAAACAATATATTATGGTTTTAATTTTGAAAGAAAAATACCAAATGGTGAGTTACATAAACTAATCTGCTCGAGTTAATGATTTTATTTAACATTGCCCATATTTTTTACAATACCATTAACAGAGATAAATACATCAAAATTAATAAATACTCCCTATAATGAGATATAAAGACAAAAAAAGTGAACTCAATTCTAGTCCCCACTTGGTTTGGATGCTGGGGAAGAGAATATATTATGCAGCCTAACTCAAATTCTACTTTTTGCACAGTGCCTGATTCGAACCCACGACTTCATACCCACATGATAAGCAAGCTTATCATTGAGTTAAGCCGACCCTTCTAAATTTAAAAAACCATAATGAGATATAAAGACAAAGTAGCCTGCCTTGGCCCTGGTGAGCCCCGAGACCCAACTCACCTAAACTTTTTATGATAAAAAAAAAAGACAAAGTAAGGAAAAACATTAAATGACTCATTCACCCTTAACCAATTGTTTAGGGTTCGATCTTTGGCGTTGAGTATGGAGAAACACTAAATATCTCAAGCCAGTTGTCCCACCCTTTGAGGTGCCTACAAATCAGTGGGGGATTACTCTCTCACTTGTCCGAATGAGGATATCTTGATTATGGATAAAAAAAACATTAAATGAAAAAAAAATGTAAGTTGGAGTACATTTTTTTGAAAAGAAAAAAAAAAAGAGAATGAGAAGGGAAAGGTGGCAGCAAAACCCTAAAAGCCAAGTTTGCAATAAGCCAAAATGCTATATATATAAACCCATTTTCACTCCACTTGTCTGAAACCAAACCCTAACCCTAACCCTAGAAGTCTCCACTTTCTTCTTCTTCTTCAACTTTCCCTAAAACCCTTTTCCTCTCTCTTTCTCTCTTTTCCCCAAAATCGCCGTCAAGCTATCTCCTTTCGGTAATCACCTCATCAATTTCACAAAAAAAGTCATTTATTTAAGATTTCAATTGCCTGATAATATTACATCTAAAGTTTGTTTTTTCCTTGCGTTTTCTCTCATTTCTAGGGTTTTCAGAAGGTTTAGGAATTCAACATCTGTGTTACCATGTCGGACGATGAGAGAGAAGAGAAGGAGTTGGATCTCTCTTCTCCTGAAGTTGTCACTAAATACAAAAGTGCAGCTGAAATTGCTAACAGTATGTTCAATATTTATTTTTTAAGTATGTGTTTGGATATTTATACTGTTATTAGATACTGTAGATTGGTGGAATTATCTGGGTTTTAAGTCAATTTTCAATATTATTAATTTCCTTGTGCAGTAATTGCATGTGTCTGTGTTTGGATATGTATACTGATAATGGACTAATTGAATAGATGGATTTGTCTGTGTTTGATTCAATTTTTTCAATGTTTTTAATTATTTGTGTTTTCATTGCTTGTGTAAATGTGTTTGGATATTGATACTGATAATGGACTCTTTGAATGGATGGAATTGTCTGGGTTTAATTCAAGTTTTTTCAATGTTTTTAATTATTTGTGCTTTTATTGCTTGTGTAACTGTGTTTGAATATTTATACTGGTAATGGACTCTTTGAATGGATGGAATTGTCTGGGTTTAATTCAATTTTTTCAATGTTTTTAATTTTTTGTGCTTTCATTGATTGTGTAACTGTGTTTGGATATTTATACTGATAATGGACTCTTTGAATGGATAGAATTGTCTGTTTAATTCAGTTTTTTTCAATGTTTTTAATTTTTTGTGCTTTCATTGCTTGTGTAAATGTGTTTGGATATTTGTACTGATGATTGGTGGGGATCTCATGCAGAGGCTTTGCAATTAGTTGTTTCTGAATGTAAACCGAAGGCCAAGATTGTTGACATTTGTGAGAAGGGAGATGCGTTTATAAGAGAGTAAGTTTATTTTTGGTCATTGATTGTACTTTAGTCTCTTTTGATGAGTAATTTGTCTATTGTTTTGTTGTTTGTTATTCTATTATGTGTTTTTATTGTTGACTTAGCTTATGGGCTGTGGTGTTTTTGATGTTTAGGCAAACAGGTAGCATGTATAAGAATGTAAAAAGGAAGATTGAGAGAGGTGTTGCTTTCCCAACATGCATATCTGTAAACAACACAGTTTGTCATTACTCTCCCCTTGCAAGTGATGAGACTGTCTTGGAAGAAGGTGATGTGTTGAAAATGTAAGATTTTTAAAGCATTGTTCGTATTAACTATACTGGAAGAATGGGTTCTGTTTTTTTGGCTAATATTGGAAAAGGGATGGTGATTGTTTTTCTGGTTGATTGCAGTGATTTGGGTTGTCATATAGATGGGTTTATTGCGGTTGTGGCCCATACTCATGTTCTTCAGGATGGGCCAGTTACTGGAAAGGCAGCTGATGTGCTTGCAGCAGCTAACACTGCTGCTGAAGTAGCCTTGAGACTTGTGAGGCCTGGAAAGAAGGTAATCACATGCACGCTATTGATCTTGCTTCTGTGTTTGTATATGAACTTGTTTATACCATATCACTTATTCTATTTGTTCTTAAAAGTAATTATTGAAACTGAATGCTGTATTGTAACGCTATATATCCAACTTATGTCGTGTGATTAAACATGGCTACATTCTCTAATTTTTTGCTGTTGCAGAATTTTTTTCTGTTTAATTTTCTCAAAGTCATGAAGTGCCTTGATTGATTGTTTCCTTTATTAAGTTGAATAAAAAGTTTTAACTGCACTTGACTTTGGTCTATAGAGTCATGTTTAGTTATGTGGCATGTTACCGATTCTCTTTTCTGGTGCTGTATTTATTTCAATTTCCAGTTGTGGGTGCTGTCCGGAGAGACTACTCTTTCCCTTTCCTGTTGTTCTGATCTCTAAATGATGTAATCTTTTAAGCCATGGTTTTATTGCCGATGAAGCTTCTCATTGTCATAGTTACACTGATAGAGATCATTGTTAAAAATCGTTCATATCCTATTTGCTACTGGATCTAAGTTATGTCACGAGTGCTGCTTGTGTCCAGTTTTGTTCTGAAGGTCCATGTAGTTTATGCACATATTTTGATTATTCATACTATTTATTTTGAATTTTGTTTTGTCCAGTTTCAATGCCAATAGCACAATGATTGATAATATGTGCAGGTTGAATTAGAAATTTTATCATTATCATATGACCCTAGATGATGAACTCTTTATCAAAAGCTATGGACTATTGTCCAAGTGAAGCTTATGTCATAGTTACTCTGATAGGGCTTTTATTCTGCTAAATGCTATCTACGACCTCAGAAAGTTTGATTTAAACATTGTCATAGGTTGGAAATTCATACAGGCTTCTTATGATTTCCAGCTTACCTGCTTCCCAAAGATTTATCTCTGAAGTTATTGCTTCTCCCCTCAGTTTGCATTCATTCATTCATTATTTTATCTGAACGCTGTCATTTATTGGATGTGCAATAATTTGCAAAATTTTCTTTTTGGCTGCTGCACATTTAGAATCTTAAGTGTCTGTGAAAGCTGTCTCATTGGCAACTTTGCCGAGGTAACCGATACTTTATCGGTTTCCTCCTTTCCCTGTTGCCTAAATGAAAATTGGCTAAAGAGTTTATGAGTGTGCTGATTTTCATATTGTCAGTGTACATATCTGTTTCAGCCAAACATAGTGCAATAATTTATTTCTCTTTGGATACATTTGAATTTCAATCTTTGTGGTATTCTGGTTAACTGTTTACTTGAAATGTTGATATCAGACTTTTCAATTTTCCCCTTGACAGAATAAGGATGTAACTGAAGCAATCCAAAAGGTTGCTGCTGCCTATGATTGTAAAATTGTTGAGGGGGTTCTTAGTCACCAAATGAAGCAGTTTGTGATTGATGGAAACAAGGTTGTCCTGAGCGTGTCCAATCCAGAAACAAGGGTTGATGATGCAGAGTTTGAGGAGAATGAAGTATATGCAATTGATATAGTGGCAAGCACAGGAGAAGGCAAGGTAGGATTTTTTTATATTTTTATTTTCAAGTTTGGAGTGGTTTCGTTGAAGTCATGAAGTGAAAAGTTTTATTATTTGCAGCCTAAGCTGTTGGACGAGAAACAGACAACCATTTATAAGAGAGCTGTGGACAGGAATTATCACTTGAAGATGAAAACGTCTAGGTTCATTTTCAGTGAAATAAGTCAAAAATTCCCTATCATGCCATTTACTGCTAGGTAATTCGGCCACTTCTAAGATATGTTTGAATTGTCAGTCTTCATCTGAATGTTCAACATGTTGAAGTCATTCAAAATTATTTTCCCACCTTTTATTTCAGGGCTTTGGAAGAGAAAAGAGCTCGTCTTGGTTTAGTGGAATGCATGAATCATGAACTCTTACAGCCATATCCAGTACTTCATGAAAAGCCTGGTAAAATTTTGGCCGTTGGCAATAGTAGAATTCGTACTGTTTGAGTTGTTTGCTTCTTGCTTATGTGCCCTGTTATTTGTGGTGTTACAGGTGATTATGTTGCTCACATCAAATTCACAGTCTTGCTAATGCCAAATGGTTCAGATCGGATCACATCCCATTCTCTACAGGAATTGCAGCCTACAAAGACCATAGACGATCCCGAAATTAAGGCATGGCTGTCCTTGGGCACAAAGACAAAGAAGAAGGGTGGTGGAAAGAAGAAGAAAGGTAGACTGATAATATGAATCTAAATACCTTTATGTTCTGCACATATTGTGTTAATGTGTTGTGTCCCTTCAAGTCTACACTTGTTTTCAATGCTATATACCTCACTTTTTTTTGGCCAATAATGCTATATATCTCACTTCTTGGCTGTTCTTAGGTAAAAAGGGTGGTGACAAGGCAGACGAGTCAGCTGAGGCTGAGCCAATGGAGACAACAGATGGTGCTAAGGCCCAAGAATGAGTCCAAATTGAAACCCATATTTAGTTTTTTCTTGACCCCTTTCAATTTTGTTACATTATTTATCAGAATATACCTGTTTAGATAATGATTTTTAAATAGTAGTCAGACGGATTCTTGAGAAATTTCCAGATGTGCAATCCAATTGCGCTTCATGCTTTCTGCTTGAAGAGCATAAAAATCTCAACTTGTTTGATTGCTGCTTTAGAAGTATCTCAATTTTTTACATGATGTTTAGAAATTAGTTTTGTTAAAATAATACAACTGTCTGTAAATGCAGTGCCTGTGCTATTTCTATCTGGTAGAACTTTCATACTTTGCCGGATGGATTTGTAAATATGATTTGACAGTTAACTTTTCAGTTGGCTAATTTGTAGGAGGCGGGATTTTTATGCTTGTTTAAATAATGCAATATATTATAAATGCATTAATTTCTATCTGGGACATTTAACCTGCTTTGGCTGATGATGATAACACTCTGGCAAGAGCTGCGGCAACAATCTGCGCACCATGGTTATAGACATGGGTTGTCGTTGCCATGATGAATGTGCCAAAATGCTAATCTGAAGCCCCTACTAAATGTTTTTTATCCTTACAATGAAATTGTGGTATGGAATTTTTGTTGGTCCAAGAGTCTTAGTTGGGTTTCAGAGAGAAGGGAATATATCAAGTAGTTTTACTCTTTTGAATCCATGACCCTTGTGGCTTGTGAGCTTACTGTTAAGTTAAGCTTACCTTTCATTAAGTATCATAAAAAAAAGTATAAAAAAAATGCAAGTGTAATACTTTTCCCCTCAGTGAAAATAAACCATTCAGTGCAAATTAACCAATTCGGCCATGCTGCTATGGATGGATCATCAGATCCGTGGTTATGCATACAGATCCGTCCACTACACTACACTTCCTGAAGGAATGTATATGATGAACCTTTGCACAATACAGTTGTTTTGAAATGCACGATTAATATTTTGACGAAGAAACAAGTAGATTCAAAGTTCAAACAGCCCTTTTCTGACTTATAAAAGTTTGACATGTTTTAGTTCTATGTTAATTATAAGTAATTTTGGACACGTAACCACGTGATAAGGCTCTAAATCTTATGATGTGTGAAATCATCAAATGTGTTTAGAAAAATAATTGCTATTGTTCGAGATTTTTAGTGGAAAATAGATTTCAAGTAAAATAGAGTGCGAGTAAGTTACAAGCGTAACAATAATCTGTATTATCAGGTGATTTCTCTTGATTTCTCTGATGCAGTGTCAGGAGAGATTTATTTTCCAATAATCCGTTCATGTGTAACATACTTGGAAGACCTGATGTACAGAACAATGTGAATCTTGCTACTTGAAATTTGAAACAATCAGATCTAGAACTATCTCATCCTACATGCAATAATCTCTGCATGCTTTTTTAAAGCATTGGTTATTGACTTATTTATATTATTGATTCCATACCGTCGTTTCAAATAATCCATAAACACTAAAGAGGGTATATTGTGTATTGGGTATAATAATTCGGCTTTTAGATAAGATAAAACAATGGAGGCCTATATCTCTAGGTTTTAATTAAAAGAAGCGTGTTGAATTGCATTTAAATGACATGTCATGTTGAGTCTGAAATTTCATGCCAAGGCAAAAATTGAAGGAAGAGTATTGAGTTCCTCAAGAATGAATATGCAACCAAATGGTTAAATATTTCATTTTTTCAAAAGGGGTAAAATCCACTTGAATCCTAATATTATGTTAGCCAAATCAGTTGCCTAAAAATGTTTTAGTATGTCTATTGATAAATAAAATGACACGTAACAAATTTACTCTGTTCCTTAAAAAATTATTTATTTAGGATCAGATAAATGTAGTTTCTTCTCTTCTAATAACGGTTACATGATAGATCATATTGAAAAAACATTTTATGATTCTAATATTTTTTCCTTGTCAAGTAAAAGTATATTTATTTTTTTTCTTTTAGATTTATCTATAGATATCTAGCTATATTAGCAACTAACTAATCCTATTCACACAAATGCAAGTTCACAATGGAGAGAACTTTCCTTCCTCCAAATAAGCATTGTGCTCCATACTTAGAGCTCAATCTCGAGATCATTATCTAAGTTGGAACGACCTACAACTAGTTGATCTAAGGGTTGAAAGTTGACATTTTTGATTTTGGATAATCATCTAGAATATGTTTATACAAAGGTGAGATTACAATTTAGTTCCATAGAAGATAATTTAATCACAATCGTTTCTGAAAAAGTCATCAACTTACAATGAAGGCGCTGGAGGGATCTAGATGATATTAAATTGTACTCCCTCCGGTCCTAAATATAAGACCTAGATAACTTTTTTGGGGAGATTACGGAAGGAAGTTAAGTTAGTTTATTTTGTATATTTTTCCAATAATACCCCTAACAGTCAACCGATAATTTATTTTAGTCCTCAATGGATCAAAGCCATGTATGTTGTTGCATCGTGTTGGAGATTCTCTCTTCCCAGCCCATTCAAAGAATTGGATCTTGCGCGCATGAATCTCAAGATTATCTTTGTTAGAAACAATCAGAATCCCAATTAACGAAATTAGAAGAGAGGAAATGCCAATTGTTCATGAAATTTCACCAAATCTCAACTTGAACAAACTCTCCCAAGTAATTCCTTTGGAGTTTTCAGGCTCTGTTTAGCTAGGGAACTTAGAAATTTCATAGAACGAGCTCACTGGAAACCTAAATTACCTCTCAGATCTCCAAAATCTCGTCGTCCTCAACATCTCATACAACAAATTCTCCAGCCACGTGCCGAAAACGCCTTTCTTCTCGAAGCTTCCTCTAAACATGCTCGTTGAAAACCTTAACCTCTGCATCTCCTTCAAAAAATGCGCCAACGAAGACGGCACGTATAGCGATGGTGGTCCTATTCTGCACAGCATGTGTTCACCTCAAAAAGGCATTTTGCATCGTCGTATCAGCAAAACTAACGCGTCGGAAGTCGGAGTCCTCGTCATCGCGCCAGAAGATGTGGAAGGAGGTGATCACGTTGTCGGCGAAATTAACGTGTCGTGCTCTCTTCTCGAGGATATGATTGATTGAGAGGCGATTTTTCCTAAATTGTTTGAGGGCAATTTTGGAAAATAGTGACAAAAGTTGTAATTAGGTCTTATATTTAGGACCAAGATTAAGTCTCTAAATAGGTCCTATATTTAGGACCGGAGGGAGTATGTGATGGGATAGAACTAAAAATGGATCAACTTTTTCCAATACCTCAATTTTGGCTAACACCAGTTTACCTCGATTTAACTTTGGCCTATCTTAACTGTTTATAGAAGTAAATTTGTAGAATTAATTCTAGCCATGCACAAGTTTTAATGAATATAAAAACAAACACGATTGTATGCAACTTGTGTTTGATCTTTTTCTAACACCTTTGAAGACCAAGAATAAAAAATAGACTAACCGCATTGTATTGCAGATTTGCAGCCAAAAATAATGGAGCTTGCACTGTATAATTTTCCCATCAAACCCATCACATATATTAGCAAATATTCAAAACCAGAGACTGGGCATTTGATCTCTGCCTGTTTAAACTGTTAAAAAAAGGGACGGAAAACACAGGACTCAGCTGCTCCCTTTTGCTAAAGGAACAGCATGCTATTTACAGAATGTCACGCAGCCAGCTGGCATCAACAAATGAATATAATATATTATCATGGGAAAAAATGACTTCCAAACCGTTCTGGACACAAGAAGCCTGAAAGTCACCACACCCGAGTATCAAAAGCTTTAATATCACCCTGAAATAACCCATATATATGTGTTACATTGTTAATTGCCAGCTACTAGCAATATATATCTGGAAAAATAACTCATTGCAAACATGATAATCAGAGATTTAATTCCAAACTTTGAGTTTGATCAATCATTGAAGTTAAGGTATAATTTTGTCATAGCTTCCGATTACGTGGAAGTTATTAGAACATAATTGCTAGAATGGGTAAGATTTTTAAAATTTTCAATAGTACTCATGTATCACTTATTTAGGGAGTTGGTCTTGACCCTAAATATATTATATTTCCGATTCGTCAATATTTTCCTAATTTACCCCAAGTGAGGCTCCTTCCACAATAATCAAGAGGGGTGGGAATTCAAGACGATTGAGGTGATTCACAAAAAAAAAGTGTCATATTAACTAGCACGATAAATCTAATTAACTTAGATAAAATAGGTCCTATATATTTAGGACAGAAGGGAATACCATTTATGTTTTTTTTATAAACAAAAAAAGAGAGCAAGGCCGGTGCCTGCATGCTTTTCTCATCATCTTTCAGACTGAAATAGGGAAAAGGAAAGAAAAGAAATAAAGAAAAAACAGAAACCCCGGTGTTATAGAAAGGAGTACCTGTAAAAGTATCAATCTAATGAGCTAGCAGAGATTGAGTGTCTCAACATGCAACTGCTAGATAGCAATTTAAGTGTCGCATCCAGCTATGACATCTTTAGCGCCTGCTTCAACTGTGCAAAGGCGGATGGATGTATGCTATTCATACAAGCATTAAAAGACTCTCCATGAATAGTGGCGCATGTTTGCAGATTTTCTCTGACAGAGTTCTCCAATGAAATGTGATTTACAGGGTCCGAAAGTTTGATCTAGAAATCCCCAAAATACACGCGCACACATCATTATTTATTCAATCCACATAGAAATTTTTAAGAGGTTCATAAAAACCTCATACCTGTCTCTTTCTGATTTCTTTACTAGGTATAACGCCCTCATGAGATGCGTTAGAGCTCATGTCACCACTGTTAATAAACGACAGAAGAAACAACTATAATTAATTAGGTGATCTAGTGTATGCTTGCAATCATTTCACTTAAACTAGTTTCTGAAGGGGTTGGTAGAATTCTTTCTTCAGGTCAAAAAAGTATTACCATAAATTCAACCAAGACGGCGTATAATATTACATAACATGATACTTTTATTTATGGAAGTGAACTTGTTGTATCGATCTCTTCCTATTTTTTTCTCACATTATCTCTAAAATTTCCATATTGACAGTCAAAAACAAACAAAACAGGGAGGGTAGGAATAAAGATAAAAGGTTAGGGTGTTTTGGAAATATCATGTCATTTTAACCAAGGGTGTTTCAGTGATATCATGTCATTTTCACTAACTTCCTTAACTAATCAAATTAGCAAAATTTGTCTTATATTTCAGAACAGATGGAGTACAACATTCATTAAAAAAAACTATACTGCTAATAAATGATGAAAAGTATAGCTCATTGTAGTTTCTATGCAAAGCAGAAGTTGACAATCTTAGCGGTGATAAAATTTAATTTAAAAAAATTATATATGAACTGCAAAAATCAAACCTTGACTCTTCCTCAGTTAAGTCATCGTTCCCACCCACAATTACACTGGTGCAAACACTGCATGAGCCAATATACAAGGGCGTCATTTAATGCTTACAAGAAAGATATACGATATTCAAAGGTGAAGAGGTAGTAATTGAAAACCCAGAAAAATTAATTAGTGTGGGTAAGATTAATACGTAAGTCAAATATTTATATTTTTTCCAAAAACAATTATTAAAAGTATAACTTATTAAATTATAATATTAAACACATTAGGCAAATGTGGATGATTACAGACCTAAGATTGCCTAACCAATCTTGGGCAAACCGTAATGATGCCTGTAACCTTTATAACATAAGAAGCAAAGGGTGGAGTACCTCAAAATTTGATCAAGTTTGTCAAGGACCTGAGGTAATCTAAGTGTCATAATTATTGAAAGGGCTAAGCCAAATGTCTTCCTCTGAATAGATGAAACATTATCTACCTGCAAAATAATATATATCAGCGAGACATTAAAAAAAGCATGAAACATCACGAGATTTATGCCCATTTGTAAAAAGAGAATTGGATGCGGATAGAAGTCATGATATAAACTTCCTGACATAACAAATATAAAGTTAACAAATGAAAACAGATCATCCCAATCAACATCAGATCATGTGGAGTAGTCAAGACCGATAGAAAAAAAAAGTGCAATCAGGTAATGGTTTGAACAAAACTTGCAGAAGCCTCAATATATGAACAAAAGCATCTTATTTAATTAAATCATCCACTAGTCAAGAGCAGCTATTTTGCTAGGCCAACCCGGTTTGAGTTCCCCCTTGGTGGGGGTGCTGGGGAAGTATAAAAAGATGTCAAAATGGACAAGTAATAAAATCAAGGCAAAATGAACCCAGAGCGCACCACGAGCTAATTATAATATCAAAAAGTCATGCTTTTAGAGTAAGCTTCCTACATTAAGAATGCTTCAACGAAGCTGACACATCAGAAGTCACATGTAAATACAGATAACAAGACAAGCACATCCTCAAGATGCATGATTTACCAACCTTGTCAATCCATATGTCAACAAGGCAGAGAAGTATATTTTCTTGGACTAGGACACCTGCTGTTTGGAGGAGCGATAAGGTTGATGGATCTGAAGTTAATTGCGCAAGCGAACTTGTATTCATTATCAAAATCCTTGCCAGGATGGCAGCTGAAGATGCTTTAACAGATGCTTTAGAAGGATCATGATCGTCTCCTCCACTCAAACATATGATGATCAGTTTCTAGAAACAAGGAGATACAAAGTTTTAAGAAAAATCTCCTAATAACAAATACAACTAATTATTGAGCAAAGGCTTAGTATTTGACATATTATATAAGCTTAAAGTTGGGCATGGAACTACACTTACTTGCAAGGTGCTGCTGATAAGTTGCGGTACTTCCATGGGGAAACACTATAATCAAAAGTGAATTAGTGTATGAGTTATGACTTTCTAGAATTCTTGCAAATACACATGAAGACAAAGTTTGAAATAGCTAGGGAAAACACATTAATTGGTAGCTATATTTTTATTCAATTTTAATTTAGGTACCTATATTTTTATATCCTAATCAAATAAATTTGCGCAATTACCACTATTAGCTCTCTAGCTTTCTCTATCAGCATTGTATAGGAGCAACCAGTGCAAACAAAATAAAATAAAAGCATTCACTTAGGATAAAAATATGATTTCCCTAAGCATCTATCATTCAACTTATAAGCCGAGAATATTATGAAAGGGCCGAGAATATTATGAAAGGGCAATCCAATATATAAAAGTTTGACACAAGATATAACTATTTAATTCTGGACAACCAAATTGTGTTGATGACAATATATTAAGTTTCAATTTTAAGTCAACTACACATACGTATTAGTATAGTCCAAATAAACGGAATTTTACATCTCACTTTGAAAGTGCAAGACATGATCAGTCCCAAGTTTAAGAGTTCCAATTTCTGATTTTGAACCACTATGAAGAGAAGAACAGATTCTGCAATCAAACTGAAAGATGCTTAAGGCAAAACTAGCAGCAAATGCTACTGTCTATCCATTTAGGTCATTCATGGGATGCAAAGTATTTTCCTTCTTATACTCCAACAAAGAGTTCAACTCGCAGAAACTTTAATTTTTTTTGGGGCCACTATGCATTTTAAGTTCAATTTTCTATTTGCTGCTTCAAGCCAGTGTCAACCAAAACAAACATATCTGACAGTTACATTATATAGCAGTCATGGCATATATTCAATATCTCATAGTTCCAAACATCCACCTGTCTATGGTATTGTTAACATCTGTATTGTTTGAAAACAAATTACCTGTATCAAGAGGTCAATTACAGGAAGAACTGCAAGTAGACCTCTGTCATTAACATTCCCAACAACTAGATCAAGAATTTTAGCAATGCTTGAAGCATGGACACTCAGAAATTCACTTCCACCCAAAATAATGTAATCTTCAATTATGTTCACAGAAACCTGCAGTTAAAAAAAATATATTAAGAACAACAAGTCAACAACAACCGGCATAGATCTTGTGCAATGTGTGGATTCTAAGAAATGAGACACATTACACAAGGCCATTACGGGTAACTTAAGCTGCATTCCATATCAAAAAAATAAAATCACCGAGGAAATATTAAAACTAAAAGGTCAAAGATCATGTCCAAAACAAATAAGCAGATAATCACAAGGAACCAGCTGAGAGGTCAATAAATTGAGCTATGATACTTCTCCACAGATTAATGCACTAAATGGTTATTTATGCATTGGCATAGTCTATAAACATCTCAATGACAGTCAAATTGCAGACCAAAAAACAGATCAAATTTCAGGGAAATGGAAGATGGCAAATTTCCATTATGGATCTAGCAATGAGTTCTTTAGCTTTCTGATGAGTGGTCCAAAATAAATATTTCATATAATAATGTCCTTAATCACACAGACCAGTTATAAATATTTCTGTATCAAACAGTGACTATGCAATAAAGATCAATAAAATGACAGCTAAGTCTAACCTGCTTACCTGCAAATGGTCAAAGCTTCTTTCCATGATGTCTACAAGGAGCGAAAAATATGATAACAGTTGAGGAACCATTGAAGGAGCATGAGAAAGTGTGGCCTCCCACAACTGAAAGGTCATTAGGATATACTTTCAATAACGAAACTACCACAAAGCATTAACCATTACGTAAATAAAAAGAGACAACAGGATTACCAGCATGCTGTCCTCGAGAAGATTAAGTTCATCTGGGTTATTAATATCAATTCCATAATTAAGAATTGGAAGTAATACGTTATAGCAAATGGGTGATTGGTAGCCAAGTGCAACCACAAAGTTACGCAGAGCAATAAGAAGCTGAATCTGGAGTAAGCTTTCACCAGAAGATTCCTCCCACACCTTTTTAGGACAAAAGCAGCAGAGCAATGGGATAATTAAATGCACTTCAATTGTGAATGAAGCTTAATTATATTTATTATGATGTCATTAGCACACTAACAGTGTGAAAACTAAACTTAAATGAACTAAACTTGTTCATAATGATTTTTCTAATGTCCCCTCTATTAGTCCACCCTGTGTGATGGAACGCAGCAAATTTGAACTTTCATAAGAAAAAGATTAATTATTGATGCGTCACCTTTTGAAAAAATTGCACCAAATTGTTGGCGAATGGGACAACTTCACCAACATGACCAATGAGGATAGAGATCAAATTCAAAACTTGAACCTGGAAAAATAATAAAAGAATGATGAGACCTACCACTACAGTTGTGCAAAGAATAGGAGGCAAAACATAATGCCAAGAAGAGTTCCCATCACCCTTCCAACACGTTTTACTTTGTAAAAGGAAGATTTTACCTTAGAGTCAAATTCCTGAACTTCATCAAATAACTTGAAGCATGAATCCCAACATACAGGAAGTAGATCAACAAACTCCCTTACTGAAAAGTTTGCATCTTCTATATTTAAGCACAGGGAGCGACATGCTGCAAGCTAAAACAAATTATTCATTTGATTAGTAAGGAAAATATTAAGGAGATGCAAAGATGCTGAAACTCAAGTTTAATTCATATATTTTTAATAGGAATGCAAAACCATGCAACATGCCAACATACTCTGACAGACAAATCTTTGGCCTGCAGTAATCTGATTAGAGCACAGTAGACAGGTCTTTTCGTATCATCTTTGATCTGAGAAGAATATAATAGTCACAATATAGTTAGTACAAAAAGTTTATTTTAACCAATGAGTAGTTGGTTGAGCTGGTAAGTGGACTGCAACCCCCGCAAGGAGGAGAACGCGTGTTCGAATCCCGGGAAGCGCTCTCATTGGGAGAGGGGACAACCTTGTCTATGTGGGCGACACTCCTACCCCTCGAGTCCGGATTAAACCGGGCGGTAATTTACCAAAAAAAAAAAAAAAAGTTTATTTAAAAAAAAAAACCATTGTATAGGCACAAAACGGGTACAACTCATTGGTCATTGGAAGATTTAAAAGGATAATAATATAAAAATGTAGAAGTTACTACACTGTTTTAGAAAATGTAATCCTTACATCAAAAAATCTCTATGACATGAAATGGTGAATTTATCATAGCTGCTGTAGAAAAGATCCAAGAAAATAAAAAAAACCTATCAACCACAAGACTCAAGTACTCAATATAGTATATACCTCAGAAACCCACTGTCCTAATATTAGAGCAACTTTACGATGGATGATCCGCATGTTTGGATGGTCATTTGATAATTCAGGAGATAATGCACCATTAAACCTGCAAATATTACATTTAATTTAATTACGTTGAAGTATATAAAAACAACACCCGTGAAAGCATCATAGAGGGGAAATGCAATGAAAGGCCAATCCAATTTGAGTCCCCCTTGGGAGGTGATTGGGAAGGATATACTAGGCAGCCTTACCCCTACTTTATGCGGAGAGGCTGATTCATACCCACAACCTCAGACCCACGGCAAGCAAGCTTACCACTAGGTGAACCTGGCCCTTCAAAGGGGAATTGCAATATTGGTAACAAATTATGATACTGAATTATGTGTTCACCAGATATAAATCCAACACCACCATAAAAAGAAGCTCCTGAACCTAAACACAACTCTTACATACAAATTTACAATTAACAAATTATTACTAATCCTGAAATTGAATAATAAAGGAATTGCCTAAGCAAGCTTTTTTTTTCCTGCATACCTATGTGTGAACATTGTTTGAGAACACCAACAGCGCTCCCATTTAACAGAAATTCAAAATTAAAAACCCCAAAGATTCTACAGTAAAGGATGACACATGCTAGAAAACTGACATCATTTTAAACACTGGCCATGCTTTTGTACAGGATATATCAACGTTGCCACTTTTTGGTGTACTAGCTTGTGTTAATACAATATTGCCACCTTCCAAATAAACTAAATATGGACATATCAACATTGGAAGTACCAGTCTTTAAAGCTTAGGTAGTTTGAAAGCTCATAATAAACATAAGCAGCAGCACCATAAGCAGCATCTTTAAGAAGCATCGCTGGAGAAATTTCTGTCACTGAAGTTGGGCAATTATTCATAGCCTCTTGAAGGAGAGAAACTACAACAGGACCTAGCAGCTAAAAGTAACAGGCACATTCACGCATCCATGCATTAATAATCTAGTACATTGAATAATCAGAACAAATAAGATAATACATGATAAACTGTGATGTTGAATGCCACCTACTTGGCTATTATTTTCAAATAAGACAATGTACAAAGCTTCAGCACATGGTCTCAATTTTTCCGTCCACTGAATCATATCTTGCTCATGATGAAAAGACTCAGGGTTATGATACCATTCCTCCAAATCGCTTGCTGTTAGAACAAAATACCTGTTGGATTACAAAAGCACTGTTCAGTCCAGAATCAAGCAGTATGAGAGACAAAATATCACCAGCAATTTCTAACCAAAATTCCTTTAAAAACTAAATCTAAGTGTTACGGTTTTGTTTGTTGATGGATTTTCTTTGTAACAAGTTGGGCATGAATGCTCCAACTTGAGGGGAGTGTTAGAGAATGATTATAAAATAATTAATATTTAGGAAATATTTAAGATTTATGAATTAGGAAATATTTTATTTTTCAATCAATTAGAATCTCTAGTAATTAGGAATATTATTTTTGGTAATAGCGTAGAATCTTCTCTCCTATCTATAAATATATGATTAAGCATATGAATAAAGTAGAACCCTTTTATGATGATTTCCTCTAGAATCTAACACTAAGCAATCAACACGTTCACAAACAGTATGCAATTGGTGATTTGCAGGGCCCCCAAGCCTCCACCAATGAACTTCTCATAATTTACTTTTTGGGACTTTTGAGGGGAATGTAAATTGGCAAGCTCGCGTTCATCACAATAGTATCTTGGGAGTAAGAGATAAGGCATACAATTTTATTAAACTTTCAAACATCTTATTTCCTAATAAATATTTAGGTAGAAAAGTAACTGCATTTACTACACTGTCTCAATATGCTGCCTTCAGTGCCCCAATTTATCTTAATGTCATTAATGGTGAATAAAAATCAATATTTACCTAAACCAGTAACTCTTCATATACATACTCCCTAAAGACAAATGATTTTCCAGTTATGTTTAGCTCCATCATAGAACAATTATTACACACTTCAGCAGACATGAGAATCTATTATGTTAGTTGAAAAGGCCAGTCCAGATCCCAGATTAAAACAGAATTAGTTCCATTGCAATGAGCTTCCATTTATTAGTAGGTCAAACATGATACTACACACCTCACTCAGAAAATCAGGCACACAGGTAAAACAACCCAAGGAGTTAAGAAGTGAATGCTACCTCCTTATCAATACATTACAGAGGAAGACAATCCGCTCCTTAGGTAGAAGGGAAGTCAAAACACCACCAACCATACTGGAAACATTTTTCTTCATCTGCTCCAGGGTAATTCCATTTTCATCCATAACCCGGCCAGTAAGAGTTGGTTTGTATTCTTTGCATTCCAGCATATTCTTCACCATTACCATACATTGAATAAGAAATTGTTCAAATGATAATAGATATGGCTCCGGATCTGTTATCTTATTTAAACAGAAATCCACAACAGAAGAAAGCACAGATTTATCGCCAAATGAGTAAGGATGTCTGCCCTGAAAAGCAACTATAATTTTCATCAATTTGATACAAGCTCTTCTAGTAAATTCCCAATATTTTGGATATTCCTTTTGAAAAGATGAATCTGCAAACAAGAGAAAGATCCAATGAGTATGAGGGAAGAAGCAATACTACTCAAAACAAAAGTACAGAAAGTAAGTACAAATCAATTTTTCCTTAGACCAAAAGCGAAACAGAGAAAAACAAAGAAAAAGAAGAAAACAGAAAGTAAATACAATTCCTTACACCAAAAGCTTTTATAGTCCCTAACTAAAGATCAAAGGTTCAGACATGCATTATTGTGTATGCGGGCACTAAAAGGTTTCACAACCGAGAGAGGGAGGGAGGGAGATGGCAGCACACCATATAATGCTCATTGTCACCTATAACTAGAACATCATTCAAACACCGATGTGTATTTTGTTGAACTGGTTAGTGGGCTTCAACCATCAGGTAGATGAGGACGTATGGTCAAATCCCGGGAAGCGATGTCATTGAGAGAGAGGACAACCCTGCCTATGTTGGCCACACTCCTACCCCTCGAGTCTGAATTAGTCAATTGCCAATAGGCACAAGATTACCAACCGGTGTTTAATTAAAAATCATCATTTAAACAATTTACAAAGTATGTTAACTTTTTTCATTGAAATGTACATAAATCTGCTCTCCCTGCAGTTCTAATTATCAACTCCATGCACCAACAACTCTACAAAGCCGTGTCCCAATAAGTTGGGTTAGCTACATGAAATTTCAAAAATTTACCCATCATGCATAACTAAACAACAATTTTATATAACAAGTATGAATACTTTAATTAGAAATGATGATTCCATTATAACTGAAGCTTCATATGCAAGACATTGATGTGGTTTAAAATGATGGAACTCATAGAAGGAATTCTCATCAGTTTATGTTCATTAATGTATTCTATTTATAGAAATATGTTTTCATAAAACATAAACACAGCCAATCACACATGCACAAAAAACATAGGTCTCACAGTATGGAAGGAATGATTGAATGGCACTTAAAAGCACAGGAGAAACTTCCTTGACTGGACGAACCTCCTACAAAGTAGAAATATCAGGCATCAAGTACCCTAACATATTAAGGGGTTAATTTTGTTTATAAAAAAGAAAAACACGCCAACTTTGAGTACAATAAACAAAGAAGGAAATAGATATAATACAGATAGAAGGTTACCTGGAAACATTTTGAATCACTTTGAAATCCTGAGATTATTAATTGACGTATTATCTTTGAACATAACAACCATCTTTCACAAGTAAGGTAAAGTTCATTGCGATGCTCCTCCCCAGAATTTGAACTATAGGTTTGAGAAAGAGTAGAGAAGCCGTGTAATATTGTTTGCACATCACTTTGCCAAAGGCGCCAGCAATAATCAAAGAAATGGGATGATATCTGCCAAAGGAAATCATCAGCCATATTTATTGTTTTGAGAAGATATATGTTACCAAACAGTAATCTCAGGAAAATAATGTCTTGCTAACGGAAAGCATTTAAATGTAGAATGGAACAGTGCAAAAACAAGTGAACCAAGATTCAAAGAATCAAATATGTTCAAAAATTAACAGCACTAGAATTTAGCTGCGATATAAGGTTCATAAGAAAGAGAAGACAACATAAGTAATTTTTTCTTTTACATGTGCCCACAAACAAAATATCCACACTCTCTTGGCCACCAGAATTACAAAAAATTGAAACATAGCATCAGTATAAAACTTCATTCAATATCATACTCTAGGTAATGGGGCTCTTCTGCAATTTGATTTTTAATTTTCTTCACTAAATTTTACTTCAGTAAAAATATGTTGAATGTTATTCTCTCATAATCAACATAAAACTTCCCATTCAATACTTGAAATTCACTTAATACCCAGAGGAAGAAGTGGGTTACACTCCATTATTAAAAATTGGCTCCTTGAAATCTATGAATTCAAAATTTTAAATGAATACATGTGGCTCATTTTAATCATTCTCAATCTCAAAAAATGAGTTTAGTAAAAATATCCAATTGCTCAAATTTGATTTAATTCACCCAAACTTCCTTTGAGATTTTTCTATTGAAAACGCAAAAACCATACTCAATATTTGGTGTACCTGACAACAATGAAGAGTAGATACACCAAGTACATAATTTCAAGAAACAAAGAGGACAAAAACCTTTTCTTCTCCCAAAAATTAGACAGGCTACAGAAATTATGACAATAATCAATGGAAATGGATGGCAAGCATAGATTGGATATTATCTATCTGAATTTTATCACAAAAGAGAAGTTTGGTACAAATACAACATAGAATTACTCTGATTTGCAATGTGATGAAGTTGAGGCAACACATACTAAATGTTTAGAAAGAGAGGTGGGAAGAACAGAACAGCTGCAATAAGAGATTAAAAAATGAACCATACCTCCGCAAAGTTTCTTTGGTCTGAAGTTAGGCGCTTGGTGGACAATTCCTTTAATGTCCTAAATAAAATCATGAAGATTCGGTGGGATGCAAGAACATCTGCAGATTGAAGTTGATGTGCTAAAGCAGAAAAAATGTCTGGCCTGATAAGTCATGAAATCAACCTATCAATATGTATGGCTTGCTTCATAATTAATACATTCAAATCTAGCTTACAGAGTAGTCTGAGAAATTTTCAGCATAATCAACTTTTGAACCAGCTACTGAAATAATTAAATTTACAGTTTTAATTTTTAATTTATACATTTGTATTCCTTATTAACCTTCAAACAATTCCAGTCCATTATCTTTACTGAGGATACCTCAAGAGATCCTCATACACATACATGCATGCATACAATAAGAGAATCTGCCACCATTTTCATTTCAGTTACTTACTTGGCCTAGGAGAATGCAGATTGAGGATTCCTTCCTTCATACCCGTGAAAAATAAAAAAACCATTTCCATGTTCATAATTGCCAAAAGGTTCCAAATTACAACAGGCATATGCCAGCAGTCTAAGAGAATATTCACTCAATGATTCCAATATTTCACTCCTCAAATAAACCTTACAAAATAAAATTATTATAATTCTAAATGATTAACAATTAAAATAAGCTAGCAGAATTAGCTCGGGTATTTATACAATCCTGGACATAGACAATGTGAGATTTGTGGAAGCCATTTATTTAAATATTTTAAATTCTTCTATTGTTGTTTTAAAAAAAAAAAATTGTGATGACAATAACATAGACTTTAGTTAATAATCTTAGACTTCAAACGTCTAGCAAAAACTATTGTACCATTCTTTGGGGTAATCAATCCGAGCAATTTTAGAAATGAGCACAGCCAACATTTGAGCTATCTGCAATAAAAAAAAATTAAAGCAGGATAAATAAACATCCGAAGGTCAAGGCATACCATGTAAACAATTTTCTATTAAACACAAAAAGGCTACAGACAGGGTTCAGGAAGACTACAACCTTCAGTCCAACATAAAATATGACACAATAAATGCATCTAAAATTACATCTCAGCAAGCTTATTCATGATAGACTGAACAAAGAAACACTACAAAAATAATAACACTGATTTTACTTAATAAACGGGATATTAATTGCTCCCTCTAGTCCTAAATAAAAGACCTATTTAGAGAGGTGATTTTGTTCCTTGATAACAAGCAAGGAAGAGAAGGAGAGTGGGGATAAAGATAGATGGTTAGGGTGCAATGATGATGTCATGAGATTTTAACTAACCTAACTAACATCCTTAATCTAATTAAATTAGTTAAAAACTGTCTTATATTTACTACTAGAGGTAGTAAGTATTAATAAATTAATAAATCATTTAATGAGACCATTTTTTTTTCTAGGACTGCAACAGCTGGTGAACTTTCCATTTAGGCAATGATATGGTAACACACTAAAATATTTACATGCAGGACCCAGAGCCTGGTAATCACTTTCACAAGTGAGAAAGATATAACTGTGCCCAAAAGATCCGCCTCTCCAAGCATATATGCATGGTCATTTATTCACAATCTCACCACCAAAGTGAAAAGGCAATACTTTAAAAAGGGTCAACCTAGTTCGAGTCTCCACTTGGTCGGAGTGCTAGAAAAGTGAATATACTAGACAACCTTACCCCTGCCTTTTATGCAAAGAGACTGATTCAAACCCACAACCAAAGACCCCACAACAAGCAAGCCTAGCAATGAGCCAAGTCAGCCCTTCAAGAAAGCAATACTTTAATAGAGCAATAAAATGTTTAAGGGAAGCACCTGATCATCCTCTTCCCTCAAGTGCATCAACAACTTTTGCCTGAGATGTATTTTCTCCTCATTGGAAATCCCACTGGAATATAGACAAAGTCACATCACCATCCACAACACAACAACAAAATATTTTTCCCACCTGTACACTGAGAAAACCACTAAAAGCAAATTTAAAGGAACAAAAACAAATTAAAACTTACGTAGAATCACGCCTGTGCCTCCAATAACGATTAATGCTATTCTTAAAATACACTGAAGCCATCAACCTCACATCCACTTGAGAAGCTAAATCCTTTGCAGTAATAACCTCCTACATTTCCATTCACAAACTCAGATTCCAACCACTTAGAGAAAAAAAAACACATTGTCAAGCAAAATCATAAAAAGGAGTATAGCATTTAAGGCCTAAAAAAGAGAATTAATTAATACCAAACAGGTCCCAAGGTTATAAGTTGCCAGCTGTATAGTATTAATTCTCTTCCTACATTTCCATTCACAAACTCAGATTCCAAACACTTAGGAAAAAACCACACAGTCAAGCAAAAGCATGACAGAATAATTACATTCAAGTCCAAAGAAGATATCCTAAATATAAATATAAGACCTAATTGAATTTTTTTAAGTATCCTAAGAAAGCTAAATAAGGTAGCTAAAATTCTTTTTCCCTACTTTCTTCCACTAAACCAGTTTATTTAACTTATAAACTTACATATAACTAATAATATACAAAATATATTATGATTAAGTAGTTCATTTCGCTTTCTTAGGATTCTCCAAAATATTCAACTAGGTCTTGTATTAATTCTCTTGCTACATTTCCATTCACAAGCTCAGATTAGGAAAAACACCAGACAGTCCAGCAAAACTACAAAGAAATAATTACATTTCAATTCCAAAAAGAAACTTCATATCAAACAGGTCCCAACGGGTTCTTAATAATGCATATATTAAAGTAGGACTTAGTTGGCATTAATTTCGTTGCAAGGGACCTAAATGCAAATAAATATTGAGGAAAGGAAACCCTAGAAATGAATGAATGAATGAAGGGAAGAAGGGTACCATGAGGCAGGAACAAAAGCCAGGCCTACTCTCGGATTGAGCGAGGGCATTTTCGGCAGGCTTGCGAATGGAGTGATCGCTGCTCATGGAATTGGTGAGGAGCGAGTAGATGGCGGGAAGGTCGGAGGCTGAGAGCGCCATTCATAAACGAAGACGCCAAGATTTATATATATGTGAATAAATATATGTATGTATGTATGTCTCTCTGTGTGTGTGCGTGAGATTTGATTTATGAAAAGGTATGAAGATTGCGAGAGGTATGAAAGAAGGAATGATTGTGGAGTGGAGTGGGTTGAAATGATGAATAGGGAGGTTGAGATTGTGAGGAAGGAAGTGCAGTTTTTTTTTTTTTTTTGGCTACCAGGGAGGGGACGTGGGTTTGATGATGAATCCTTTTTAATAAGGTCAGGCAAATAAAATGGGAGCTTTTTTATTTTTATTTTGATTTTGATTTTGATTTTGAGAGTTTGAGGATAATTTCAGTGTTTTACCCCTACTAATTTCATTCTTTTTTTGTTGAACAGTGTCTGATAAACAGGCGCCTATTAGTAAGGACTAATTTGGATTTGAGGGGTAGGAGTGTTGCGGACATACGCAGGGTTGTCCCTTCAAGGTTGTCCCCTCTCCTAATGAGAGTGTTTCCTGGGATTCAAACACACTTTAATATTCATGTAAGGTTGTAGCTCACTACCAACTACCCATTAATTATTACTCCCTCCAGTTGGTAATATAAAGAGCCAAAATTTGAATGGCTTTAATGAAAAATATAAGAGTTCAACTCACATTTTCTCCTCATTTAATACATTTTTCCAACTTTTTTTTTGGTTAAATAGTGTCTGATAATCAAACGCCTATTAACAACGAACTAATTTAGACTCGTATAGGTAGGGTTGTCCCCTCAAGGTTGTCTCATCTCCCCTCTCCCAATGAGAGTGTTTCCTCGCATTCAAGCACAAGTTAATATCTATACAGGGTTTACTACCAACTAGCCATTGATTACTACTCCCTCAAGTTCGTAATATAAAGAAGACAACGACACAGCTTCATAAGATTGGAATTTGAAACCACCACAGGTAAAGAAATATTTTGAACTTCAATTTAAAAGGTAAAAGTGGCTGATTTCTCATTCAGCTATTGAGCACAAAAACCTGGATTTGAGTAGCCCATCAAAGGTAAGCCCAGTAAGGTCCAATAGGGGGCCTATATGTATGTGAGGAAAATTTTATTTTACCAGTAAACTTTTCTCTTGGACAAAAGAAACAGTCTTTTTCCCTATTTTTTAAACAAATTTTTATATTTAAAGAAGATTCCAAAGCTCACGGAGGCTCATCATCTTCAAATGCTTATCAGAATGATGAGAAGTAAGGGAGTTAGTAATTGACAAGAAAGTTGGCTCTGGTATGTTTCAAAGAAAAATGTCAATGTAGTTTGTTTTTAATATCGACACTCCATTTATAGACATACGACTTGTTTTATGGTGTATATTTGCAAATTGCACTGCAAACTGTGTTACACTTAAGGCTGGATATAGTATCAACAATTTATCTTTTCTCACACATGACCATGTGAAAAACAATAAATGTATGAATATACCTAAACACGGTTTAAACATGTGAAGAAGACAGATTTGTTATATGCATGTTAATAAGTTAATATGAATATTTAGGTTCACTCTTTATGTATCATTTTTTTACACTTGTATACTCTCTCTTCCCTTTTAACATTTAATATGTAAAGGTAAAAAATAGAAATCAAGCAAGCATTATCTTAACTATTACATGTCATCTATTATATTATAAAAAAATATTCTCAAGTTACCTCTTAATTATATTGTGAACTTGATAACTAAAACAAAATAAAATACTCTTCCATATTGACATTATAAGAGGCAATCAGAACTTAATACTCTGACATTATTACTCCTTTCTGTCTTAATTATGGAAAAAAATAATTTAATTTTATAACTAGAACTTAATACAATTAGAACTTCAATTCAATACCTCAGCTTGAAAAAGCACCGGGTCTTTGAAGATTTGAAAACATAACCCATCGTCCGTGGGTTCAGTGACAAAGGGATTGAATAATGAGCGTCGGGTTGTCCACCACGTCGCGAGTTTGATCCTGGGGAGTGACACTTTGTTGTGTCTCCATCGCGGCGCTTGGTGAGACATCTCCGTAGCTAAGTGAAGCTGGGAGTAACCTACCTGTGCGGACAGAAAGAAAGAGTTTGCTTGTCATGCTCCAGAGCCCACAGGGACAGGCCCCAGTGGATCATGAGTTAGGTGCCCTGCCCTTGGATTGGGTTGAACCCAAACCCCTTCCTAAAATTTCTGTAACCAAAAAAAACAAAAGAAAACATAAAAAGAAGTGAGAAGAGACGATATTGGAGAATCTAGCGTAGCATAGCATGTGAACCAGTGCATGTTCGACCTTTTACCAAAAGTCAAAACTGAGGACGTGTCAGTTAGTCGGTGTCAGCTTTTGTTTCTCTCGTGACATCATCTGAATTTATGTCTTCAAGGCTGATATGGTATGTATGATACCACATGCAATGCAAAAAACCAGCGTCGTCGTCCGATCCGTCCTATATTGATCGGAAGCAAGAAAACGCGTACGGAAAAAGTGATTATTTCTTATATTTTCAAAATTTGTCATTTTAGCCCTAATTTAATTATGAAATAATCATTTAGATTTAATTGAAACTAACAATATTAACAAAAGAAAATTTAAAAGTGTACTTTTTAAACTTAAATGACTAAATTAAAATTTGATGCCAACATGAGGAACCCAAAGTAACTTTAGCCAAAGTTGAAAAAATAAATGGGATAATTAATTTGAGATCCCAATCAACACAAATAATAAACAAAAAGTCTAACGAAATGAAGAAATTAAAGTAGGGGACCTTACTTTGAATGTCTTCCAAATTAAAAAGACATCTTTGCCTTCCTTTTTATTCTGATTCCAGTTATTGTGACTAGTGTTCAATAGCTTGTTATGCGTAGTCAGAACGTTATTCATCACAGTCCAAACACTTGTTATTAGTTAAAATGTAAACAATTGTGATTTGCATTCAATAACTTATTGCACACGGTCAAAATGTTATTATTCACCGCATAAACATTTGCTATCTTGTGAATAATGAAAGATAGACAAAAATGTCTTCTTAACTTAAAAGATAATTAAAGTAATGTTTCTTGGGACTCTACTTTAATTTCGTCATTCCATGAGACATTTTCTATAATATGTGTTGGGTGGAGCCTCAACTTAATTACCCCAGAATAAATTATACGATTTGAAAAATAATAGTTAAAAAGTACTCCCTCCGGTCCTAAATATAGGACCTAATTGACTTTTTTGAAAAATCCTCAAAAAAAACAAAATAAGTTAATTATAAATTGATTTACCTAATTTTTTCTCTTACACTAGTTTATTTTACCTGTAAACTAATGGATTATCTAAAAATATATTAAATATGTCATGATTTAATAACCTATTTTGCAACCTTAACCTCTCCAAAAAAAAGTTATCTAGGTCCTATATTTAGGACCGGAGGTAGTACTATTCTAATATACGAGGAATTCTATCTGGGAATTCTATCTGGGACTATTATAGCGGCGTATCCATTTTGAGTTCATTGAATTGACCAATCTTGGAAGTAAACCAGTAACATGGCGGGAGATACTTACTGGGGTCACACCGACATGAATCACAATGCATCGAACGCAAAGCATGTTCTCACCTATGAAGCTTATTTTTCATTTAATAACTTCCATTTAACTTAAAGGATGCATAATGTTTAGTTTGAAACTTTCTACACAAAAAATATTCTCTTAAACGAAGGTATTCGTGCTTGGATGGCGGCTCAAGATCAGCCTCATGAAAACCTTATATTCCCTGAGGAGGTTCTACCACGTGGAAACGCTCTTTAATGGAACTTTAGCTTTAACTAGTCGTGACCAAGAAACTACCGGTTTCGCTTGGTGGGCCGGAAATCCCCGACTTATCAATTTATCCGGTAAACTAGTGGGGGCTCATGTAGCCCATGCCGGATTAATTGTATTCTGGGCCGGAGCAATGAACCTATTTGAAGTGGCTCATTTCGTACCAGAGAAGCCTCAACTTAAATTAAACGGTGTTATTTGATCTAATAAAAACTCAAATTAGCGCCTTTATTTATTTAATATCTTTAGTGTAGTAAAAATAAAATTATATAGCGTACATATAAATTGATTATATACAATTAAATGGATCAACCACGCATAATTTAGGGGAAAATATATTGTAATACAGTCCCGGCCCGGTTATTGGCTCATATTTTTTAATTTTTAATTTTTATAAAAATGTTCATTGGTTGTTTATAAAAATGTCGCTCATCATAACTTTTTTAAACCATTGGATTTAAATGCTGGCCAAACAAAGGGTATAAAGTGCACTTTGTGCTTGAAATTCCTGCACCAGAGCTATTATGTTTTCTTATAAAACTTCCTTGAAAATTTTTTGAAAATATAACAATTTTGTCTTTTACTATTAAGATATCGATAAAGTCTATTAAAAATTTTATATTGACTTATTAATATTTAATTTTAACAGCAAAGAGTAATATTACTACGTTATGAAATTTTTGGGGCAAATTAAAATAAAAAATGTTTAAGACAAAATAGCTCATAAACAAACCATGTTTAATCTAAAATAGAAGCTCTCATGGAAAGTCTCACACCCCCATAAAGGCGTGCCACTCGTTTTGTTGAGATTCATTCATTGGAACCAGTAGTGACGTGCTTACGGGACTTACTTTGCTTCCTGAAAATCAAAACCTGTGGATCCTTCATTTTCTCATTTTCTGTACGTTTTTAATTTACTTAGCCCCTCTCAGCTCACCGTTTTAGGTTTAGCCCACCATATATATTGTTTTTCAGTTAAAAAAAACCATATATATTGTTTTGAAATCATTTGCAAGGGACGATTGCACTATATAAGTGTATATCATTGGGAAGGAGATACTCTCCAATTTGCTTTTCTCATTTTTTTCTTAATTTTTTTTCTTAATTAGCGCCCCATATCACTTTCTGATCATATATAAAATGGACTATTCTGATTAAATATTTTATAAAATTATAAAAATTTATGTGCTTTAGTACTGTTCAAATTGGGTGAGCCAACATTATTTCTTAACAAAATTGACAGTGTTAACATTAGGGGCTAAAAGCGTAGATACTTCATAAATTTAGGTAATTTAACTAAATTAAAATTGAATCTAATTCACATTTTGATATGACCAAATGTATATTTTATCCTAATTCATTTTTATATTTTTCAAAACATATTTTTATTCTCTCATAAACTGAAGTAGTCAATTGTTAGTGGAATCAATTGGCAATAGATATATGAACAGTAATTATTCGTCGGAGCAAATTTTATCTTGTAATTTCTGTGGAGGGAGAATCACATTTGGATTCTCATTTATGATTGCGTACTTTGAAAATAAAATCCCAGCGGCAAAAGTTGGTTTTGTAGTAATGGAAAAACGCCAGTGGTTTTTGAATACTCAAAACTCAAAAGTAGCGAGAAAGGCAGAAAAACCCAAGTTATTAGGGGGACAAATCGACCATAGAATTTTAGGCACTTGTAATTAAAAAGTGAGAAAAAAATACATTCTTTTTGACCAATAGATTTATTTTGCCCAAACTATTGACTAATAAATTGACTTGCTTTCTTTCCTCGTATGACCCTAATGTCCCACACTATGCCACCTACTTTCGGTTCCTTACACCTCGGAACAGGTTGGTGACACGTTCACACACTTCTCATTCCACAGATCACAGCTTGACAGCAGAGAAATGACCAGTGACCACATTAAGAATTAATTAACCTAGTAAATCATATTTTATGAAGATCAAAGTTACTTGACCTTATCATGATTTCATATAAAAGTTACTTTACGTGTTTTCAATTTTACAATTAATTTACTGCAATGCTTTCTTACTATTGTCTCAAACATTTTTAAAGTTAATACTGTCTCCGGTCCCTAACTAATATAAGAGAGTCAGCCGCCAAAAAAACGCTTTTTAAAAAAACATGTAAATATTCGTTGGGTGTCTGAAGTTAATGCTTCTTTTCCAATATTGCCCGTATTTATTAAGATACTTTTAAGAGAGAGAAATACATAAACATTAATAAAATATGAAAAAGAGTTAGGGGCAAATTAAAGTTGGAAAAAATACATTAAATAATGAGAGAATGTGAGATAAACTCTTATATTAGGACCAAAATCATTCAAATTTTGAGCTCTTATATTAGGGACCAGGGAGTATATAAAAAAGTTAAATTCTTAGGGACAGAATTAACCCTTGTCTACGTAAATATATATTTAGAGATATGAAGCCAAATATCATTCATTTTTTTTATTAAACCAAATATCATTAATAACTGAACGTCTGATCTTTTGCGAAATTTTTTTAGTTGTATAATAATTCTCGATGGATATTTAATCAATGGTCCGTTCAAAAATAAAAAATAAAAATCAAATGGATCTGTCAAGTGTCACTTTTCCCTTTCGTTAGGAATAGTCAAGCTTTACCAACTAAGATTACCACTAATACATATTTCTCACTCGCAAGATTCTATTTAACTACTAATACTAATAGTATCGGGTTCATGCAATAGTTGGTAGGCAGTTAAATTATATGTATTTGAATGCCTGCGTTTATTTTAACCTTTTTATTCAAGCTTCACTGGATTCGTGAATCTTCTTGGCACATTTTTCTCATTCAAACGACTTTGTCTAGAAATTAAAGTGTTGAGTTAGAATAAACAGTTTGCAAATATTGACTCAAATTATTAGCTTTACTAGCTAGGTTTACTTTTTCACTGACTCGATACTGACCACTTCATCTAAGTTTACGTCTGAATTAATATTCACAATTCATTTTTACACAATAAATATTTACCATAAATATTAATAACATCTAATTAGTTGTAAATAAAATTTTTTAAAGCTAAATACCCACTCCAATGCAAAATATGCATAGATCACTTGACTTATTTTTTAAGTTAAGAAAGTAAGTTTGACCATGAAATTGTAACATGTACCCCAAATTAGATTATTGGTTAGTTTATAAGAAGAATATATTATTTTTGAGAAAGAAAAATAACTATAGATAATTTAAAGTAATTAATTTTGTATCTTTAATTTTTTTAAAAATATTTAAATGATGTATCATTTTCGTAAAATAATGAGAAAAACTAAAGACTCATATATTATGTTATGGTGCTTTGCTGCTTTACCAAGTTTCTGCAAGTTTAATTTTAGTACGAGGGGCAAAAATGATTTTTTGGTTTTAATACAAATAAAACACCGAGTATAATTTCACTGAGTACAGGTCAACTTTTGATTTTCCATTCAATGAACTGACGATGATCATGCAATCACACTTTCTAGTTCATTCTTTTTTTTTTTGATACATAATTTCTAGTTCATTCTACAACAGTAATGTAAATTTCTTTGTTTTGTTCTTTTCTTTTTCCCCAAGTGTCGTGCTCAACAAATATATCCTTCTATAACTTTATATATTTGACATTTCTTTTCTAGAAAGAAACTAAAAATAAGCCAAAAGATTGTTATAATTACATCATGCAAATATATAATTGATTTCGTGCTCAACAAATATTTCCCTCTATAAATTGATTTATTTTCATATATGGGCTCTGCTGCGTGCTTAACCAATTTAAATTTCTACAAATTATTTTTGTATGGGAGAAGTAACACGATTTTTTTAATACAAATATAATATTGAGTGCAATTTCACTGAATACACAAAGTAACTTATGTCGCATTCAATGAATTTGTCATGCAATCACATTTTTTTAGCCAATTCTAAACTGCACCGTACAATATTCTCTGTTTGTTTGTTTCTTTATAATTTACCCCTAAGTTTCGTGCTCAACAAATATTTCCTTTATAAATTGATTCATTTGTTTTCACGGGGCTTTGCGGCTCTACCTATTATCATTTCTGCAAGTTTAGTCTACAATAAGTAAAGTTTATTTTCATATACAAACTAAGCAAAACATTTATTTAGCCAAAAATAATTAAGCAAAACATTGAATATATACAATTTTACATATTGAGTACAAAATAATTTAATTTCCATTCAGTAAATTGCTCATGCAACTATATTTTCTAATTAATTCTACAACTTTACTGTATTTCCCGTGCATGTTTGTTTCTTTTTCTTATTTTACACAAGTTTAGTGCTCAACAAATATTTCCTTATATAAATTCTCTTATTTGAAACATATATTGCATTATGTCTCTTGTCATACAATTAAGTTAGGTGATAAAAAAAAGATAAATGGGTAATTTTACCAATGAAGCGTTGCACCAAGAGCATATGTTATAAATATATTTTTTTATAAGAGGTATAAATATATTTTAAAGGGTAGTAAAGTAGCAATAAACTTTTTGAAATGTGTTAAAATATTAATAAACCTATAAAACAATGCGAAACAACCAAAACATGAAAATAACTTCCAAATCATATAAAATAGCAATAAACTTTTTGAAATGTGATAAAATATAAATAAACCTATAAAACAATGCAAAACAACCAACAAATGAAAATAACATCTAAATCAATAAAATAGCAATAAACTTTTTGAAATGTGTTAAAAAATAAATAAACCTATCAACCAATGCAAAACAACCAAAAAATGAAAATAACTTCCAAAAAAATATGAAAATAAAAAATAAAAATTAGATTATAATATTATAATCATTGCCTAAAAAGTAAAAAAAATCATATAAACTCAAAACAAAAATGAAAATAATAAATAATTAAATTTTATTTTCGCGTATCATTGATAAACAAATAAAAATCTGGTATAAACAAAAATCTAATATACATAATTTCCATGATAAAATCAGTCTACATAATTATCATAATGAATACAATCAATTTTCTCTTCAATTTTAATTTCCCCCAATGAAAGCCAAGCAGAGATGGCAGACAGCAGACAGCAGACAACAGCAGGCCTAAGCATATGATTATGAACCTAACCGCCAGAAAAAGCTGAATTTTCAATTCCAACTAACCCAAACCCATCGACGCACCTTGTATTTCTTTTCTCCTCGTTTTTTCCTTTTTTGAACTAATTAACACGATATGGTCAAAAAAAAAAAACTAATTAACACGTTACCTTATAAATACCCTCCCCTCCCTCCCTCACATGCACACACATACAAAACTCTTCACTCCAAACATTTTCCTACTACCTCAAATATATTCTTATAAGTTATAACTCATATACATACATGGACACAAAAATAGGGTCCCTTGACACATGCAAGCCAACGTGCAACGACGTAGGCTGCTTACCAAACGGCACCGTTTCCATCATCCAAGACTACACGGCCCCACAGCCTGCGGCTTGTGACGCCACGCTGGGCCGCCACCTGGCACGGCGGCTAGTCCAAGTGGGTGTGACCGACGTGTTCTCGGTCCCCGGTGACTTCAACCTCACGCTACTTGACCACCTCATTGCTGAGCCGGAGCTTAATGTGGTTGGTTGCTGTAATGAGCTTAATGCTGGCTATGCTGCTGATGGCTATGCAAGGTCACGTGGGGTTGGAGCTTGTGTTGTCACGTTCACTGTTGGTGGCCTTAGTGTTCTTAATGCTATTGCTGGTGCTTATAGTGAGAACTTGCCTCTTGTTTGTATTGTTGGTGGTCCTAACTCCAATGATTATGGAACTAGTCGCATTTTGCATCATACTATTGGACTACCTGATTTTAGTCAAGAGCTTAGATGCTTCCAGAATGTTACTTGTTACCAGGTATAACAGTCAACCTCACTTTTTTTTTTTATAAATATGTTTCTAATGTGTCCATTATTGTTAAATTATAAAAAGTTTTATTGATTTCAATGAGATCAGTTCAAGTCATTAAATTATATTGAACTCCCTGATAATGTAAAAATCAATATTAAATCGAGTTTGACTATTTAAATGAACAGGTTGTTATTGACAACTAGCCACGCATTTTATTTGATAGCACTGATGTTCCTAAAATTTTGATGTGATGTAATGATTTGTTTGGGATTGGTTTGTTCTTAATTTTCTACCGCGGACTTCGTTGTATTATCCTTGGCCTTTTCCTTTTGTTATGTTTTTGTGAATTGTTGAACAATTTTTTTTAATACTTGATGATTACAGGTGGTGGTGAATAACTTGGAGGATGCTCATGAGCAGATTGATACTGCGATTTCAACATGTTTGAAAGAAAGTAAACCTGTGTATATAAGCATAAGTTGCAACTTAAGTGCAATTCCTCATCCTACTTTCAGTGGTGAGCCTGTTCCATTTTCTCTGTCTCCACGGTAATTTTTTTGTCCTCCATCATCATTCTCTATGTTTTTTTTACTAATAAATAGCCTTTAGTATAGAATCTATTGAAGGAGTTTGATCTTGATTCTAAAATGTGCTTTATTTCTAATTTTTATTAATTGTTCCCTAAATTGCAGCTATTGATATTTTCTCTACATTAATCACATAAAAAAATATATGGAAAGAATCAATATGATTGGTGATTGAAGTGTTTAAGGAAGAAATGTTATGCTCACTAACTCAACTAAAATTTTCATTGTAATCGATATAGATTGTTTTTATGTTTAGGACAAGAGAGAGTGAGATGTACTAAAGCTTATTGAATAGTTTTTATCAAAATATTTAGTCCTTAAAACCATTTGGCTTTGTGTATTTATGAAAATTGTTCCCGTGATTTTGTGACAGATTGAGTAATAAGATGGGTTTGGAAGCAGCAGTTGAGGCAGCTGCAGAATTTCTAAACAAGGCAGTGAAACCAGTTTTAGTAGGGGGGCCAAAATTGAGGGTGGCTAATGCAAGTGAAGCCTTTGTTGAACTAGCCAATGCATGTGGTTATGCATTTGCTGTAATGCCATCAGCAAAAGGATTAGTTCCTGAACATCATCCACATTTCATTGGCACCTATTGGGGGGCTGTGAGCACATCATTTTGTGCTGAGATTGTTGAATCTGCTGATGCATACTTGTTTGCTGGGCCTATTTTCAATGATTATAGCTCAGTTGGGTACTCACTTCTTCTCAAGAAGGAGAAAGCTATAATTCTTCAGCCGGATCGGGTTATTATTGGCAATGGGCCTGCTTTTGGGTGTGTGTTAATGAAGGATTTTCTTAGGGAACTTGCCAAGAGGATTAAGCACAATTACACTTCATTTGAGAACTATGATAGGATATTTGTGCCTGAGGGAAAACCTTTGAGGGGAGATCCTAAAGAACCTTTGAGGGTGAATATTCTGTTCCAACATATTCAAAATATGTTGTCTAGTGAAACTGCTGTTATTGCTGAGACAGGGGACTCATGGTTTAACTGCCAAAAACTGAAACTGCCAAAGGGCTGCGGGTAAGCTTCAATTGAATTAGATATATTCTGAACCATTTTTTGTGTTTGAACATTGATATATAGTGATGGTGTGAATCTTTTGAAATAATGAACAAACAGGTATGAGTTCCAAATGCAGTATGGTTCAATAGGATGGTCTGTTGGTGCTACTCTTGGATATGCACAAGCTGTTCCTAAGAAACGAGTCATTGCTTGCATTGGTGATGGAAGCTTTCAGGTCACAATACAACTAATTAGTCAGATTTCTTTTGTTTAATTTGTCAAGGGATTTGATGTATATAATGCTAACTTGATAAAAATCATTTCAAATTTATTAGCATCACTGCATGTAATTGATTCATGTGTTTTCTTGTGTTTTTTCAAAATGCTTTTTGCAGATGACTGCACAAGAGGTATCTACAATGCTGAGACAAGGTCAGAAGACCATAATATTCCTAATAAACAATGGTGGATACACAATTGAAGTGGAAATCCATGATGGACCGTACAATGTGATCAAGAACTGGAACTACACTGGCTTTGTTGATGCCATTCAAAATGGTGAAGGCAAATGTTGGACCACCAAGGTGAATGAATCTCTCAACATAGCACATTATATTCAACAAAAGTGTTCCTAAAATTTCACCTTCAATATTGGTAACTTGGGAAGTTGCTTATTATATTTATATGAGTACTAATCAATTGCAACATATTTGTAGGTATTTTGTGAAGAGGAGCTGATTGAAGCAATTGAGACAGCAACAGGTCCAAAGAAGGATAGTTTATGCTTTATTGAGGTTATAGTGCACAAAGATGATACCAGCAAAGAATTGCTTGAATGGGGCTCAAGGGTGTGTGCTGCTAATAGCCGTCCTCCTAATCCCCAGTAAATTCAAGTTAAAACCATTTCTGCATTACAATAATGCTATTTAATTCTTTACATCAAGAGATTGTGGGATTTATTACTTGGGTATTTATATTATGGATTTTGCTTTCAATTGTAAGGGATTTTTATTCTCACTTTAATGAAATATTCTAATAGTACACATGACTCTTTAGTAATGCATGTTTAATGCTTGCCCAGCTTTCTTGAATTACTATCCTACATCTTGGTGTGCTCCACCATTTATATATATTTTTTATAATAACTCCACCATTTATATTATTCACCCTTTCTTTTTAAGGGGTAAAATGGTCTTTTATCCATAAAGAATTAACTTCTACTATTTGCTCTCTAGGGGCCAATCTGAAATTTCAGTGTTAAAGGGGGAATCTGATATTGATCATCTACGGAGGGGTAAACAAAAATTTTCCCTGCATGCTCGACCTTTTACTTCAAGTCAAAACAGAGGACAATCAGTCGGTGTCTTAAAAGAATAGTTTAAAAGAGTAAATCTATAACAAATATTAAATATTTCTTTAAAAATGCTTTTATTTATAAGATGTTAAGCGAGAGAAAAATAGAGTAATAAAAAATAATATGGAAGAGATTGTAATATCATAAAAAGAATAAAAAAGATAAAATAATTAATTAGAGAAAATGGTTCAAATAATTATATATGCCAACCTTTAATGAGTTTTAATAAGAAATTTAGGGACAATCCAAATGGGCAAACAAACTAGAAGCCAAGCTCCCGGTGGGTAAGACAGTGGATCCGGATTAGGAAGTACGAGCATTTGAATTATTAGGAAGTACGAGCATGTGAATTAGTGGCTTTAGCTTACTATCAAGATTGGCATTAATTAGAATGGTCATGACAATGGGTTGAAGATAAGTGGTTCAGTTCAGAATCAGTTAGCGAATCAAAAAGTAAGAAATAAAAAGAATTAAAATATAATTTAAATTTAAAAATTTTCAGTATACCATGTACATACTAATTGCAAATTGAAAATCTTGAATCACTAACAAAATGATCATATATTTTTTTAACATTACAATTTATGTGACATGTTGATTTAATAGCCATTAATCTACTATTCATCCACGTAGTCAATAATCACTAAATACTCTTCCTAATAAAATTTTAAATAAATAAATGTTAACAAAATATTTCTACCAACAATTCTTTAATACCTAAACTAATAGTCATTAATATTGGAATAATCATTAAAGTTAAAAATACAAACTAATGTCATTTTCAAACCAAATTTATTTTTTTAAAAAATGCAACCCGACATTACCTCAATAATGGCTTTTACTCGCTTTCAATGTTAGACCTTTACAAGCACTTCACGTCGCAGGTAAAGCCAACACTAGTAAAAAGTTTGTATGTTCTTAGAAAGTGCTTGTTAAAATCCCATTGTCTATTTTTTAATTTTTAATCAATATATACCTGTGCTTTTAGGCTAATCATTTTTAAGAACTGGTAAAAGTGCGCTCATATTTCCATTTTCGTAATAGTGCGCGTTAATCCAACAACTTGTCGGTGTCACGACACGAGTTAGTCCAGGTCGCCATCACTTTTGATTAGCTATTACCTGTTCCCAGTTTCATGGCAAACTTGGCAGGGTTTGACCGACCCGGCTGGGCTAAGCTGAGCTTGATAACATTGTTGCCTATTATTGAGCTTTCTTTCTTCTTCATTAATGATTTTTAATATACATTTTTTACAAAAATACATTAATGTTTCTTTTGTAGGTATCCTTTATCTTTATATTTATAAACACGTGTTTTTCATAAATTAACTCACATACTCATTATGAAGAAGTGAAGAGATTGAAAATTAAACTATTTTTCATCTGTAAGATGTCAAAATGTCAATATGTTTATGTATAATCTAATGATAAAATTAAACAAAAAAATTTGGCCACAAAAATAACATATTGTTGGGTAGACGAGAAAAAAGTATGGGAAGGGAAGTAGATAGAGACTCTACTTCCATACATCCATTACGTTGGATCTTCTCTTTTTCTGGCTCTCTTCCATCCTCTACTCTAAAATTATAAAGCTTTGTGGACAAATTTTTTTTGTTTCATTATCATCATTAGATTTTAAACATTGTAGAGCATTAAATCATTGAAAAATCTTATAACATCAAAACTAAACCATTTTTGTCATAAGATATCAAAATGTCACTAATTTTACATAGAATCTAATGATGAAAGTAAACATTAAAAATTTGACATCCAATCTATATAATTTTAGGTTAGAGATGGAAGATAACTGGGAGGGTAAAGGGGAAGATCCAAGCCCTAATAAGACCCCAAAACCGTAAATAATTCATATTAAATAAATAAACATGTTTTATTTAATCAGGAGAAAATTTTATCAAGAAGCATTAAATAATACTTTCTCCATCCTTTATTGTAAGAACCATTAGAGTAAGAAATTACACATATCAAGAAAGTAATTGAGAGAGATAAATATGCCTCAAATAAATGTTTTTTCCAAGTTTATCTTCATTTATATAAGGGTGTATAAGAGTTAGAAATGTAAAATAATAATAGTAGTAGTTGAAATGAAATATTTAGAAATAATGAAAGACAAAATGAGTAAAAAGTCATAAAAATATTCTAACCACCTCATCTAGGCTCTCATATTTGGGGACAAAATGTTTAAAAAAATGGTTGTTATAACCACCTCATCATGAAGGATTGTACTTGGGCATATTGTAGCATGCGTATCCATTTTGAATTCGTTGATTTTACTAGACCCTTAACAAAGTTAACATGACCCAATGCAAATTTTTCTTCAAAGAATTGCTTATAAACAAAAACTTCTCAAATAAGTTTGGACATTAATATTTGAACAAATTATATTTGTAGTGAAATGGAAATTCTCATGGAAAGGCCTACGCGTATAAGATGTGTCATTCGTTTGTTGAGATCAATGTTGACGGTCAAATCGATTCAACCGTCTACACTACTACATATCTCGGTTTGATAATCATTAGTTCAACCAACGGTTTAAACATTTTGACTGTGTGAATCATGACATGAAACTCTTTTAATTTGACTCGCATTCTGTCCAACTTTTATAACACTTGTTGACACGAGATTCATCAATTATTGGAACCACTCACGGGCATACGACATTATCTTTGCTTCTTGAAAATTAAAAACGTGGATCCTTCATTTTCTCATTTATTGTAAGTTACGGACGCACGGCACTCATTTTGTTTCTTGAAAATATAAAAGTAGTGTAGATCCTTCATTTTCTCATTTTCTGTAAGTTTATATTCTACTTAGCCCTTCTCAGTCAACATAGGTTTAGCTACCCTTATATGTTTTCTTGAAATCATTGCAACGTACTACCTCCGGTCCCTAATGTAAGAGCTAGCCGCCAAAAAAACGCTTCTTAAGAAAACATGTGAATGTTAGTTGGATGTCTGAAGTTAATGCTTCTTTTCCAAAATTGCCCATATTTATTATGGTACTTTTAAGAGAGAGAAATACATAAGCATTAATAAATATGAAAGAGACACTACTACAAATTAAGCCTATACCAGCGCAGCTCTACATGCGCTTATATATGCAGAGCAAAAAACGCATGTACAAAGGGTCTCTACATGCGCTCGAAGCGCATGTAGATGTCTCCTCCTGTACATGCGCTTAAAGCGCATGTAGAAGGCAACGTCTACATGCGCTTTAAGCGCATGTAGATGTACATGCGCTTAAAGCGCATGTAGAGGTATTATCCTCTATATGCGCTTTAAGCGCATGTAGAGACTCTATAAAAGGGCAACACATTAAAACATGCATAAGTGATCCTCCTCAGAGCTCCTAAGGTGTTCCTGCACGTCAACTTAGTGTTTCAAAGCTCCATTACAACTTTTTAGAGTAATGATGTTGCTTAAACACCCTCTACATGCGCTTTAAGCGCATGTAGAGGCTCTACTGAAGGGCATAACATTATAACTTGCATAAGAGATCCTCCTCAGAGCTCATAAGGTGTTCCTGCACGTTAACTTAGTGTTTCAAAGCTCCATTTCAACTTTTTAGAGTAATGATGTTGCTTAAACACCCTCTACATGCGCTTAAAGCGCATGTAGAGGCTGTTTATTTGAGAAAGAGCCTTTACATGCGCTTTAAGCGCATGTAGAGGCTCTACTGAAGGGCATAACATTATAACTTGCATAAGAGATCCTCCTCAGAGCTCATAAGGTGTTCCTGCACGTTAACTTAGTGTTTCAAAGCTCCATTACAACTTTTTAGAGTAATGATGTTGCTTAAACACCCTCTACATGCGCTTTAAGCGCATGTAGAGGCTCTACTGAAGGGCATAACATTATAACTTGCATAAGAGATCCTCCTCAGAGCTCATAAGGTGTTCTTGCACGTTAACTTAGTGTTTCAAAGCTCCAACCACTTTTGGGTGCTATCAAAATTTAGAAACACCCTGTACATGCGCTTAAAGCGCATGTATAGGCTGTACATGCGCTTTGAGCGCATGTAGAGCCTCTACATGCGCTTTAAGCGCATGTAGAGCCTTATAGGTCTAATAATAAAATAAAAGTTTATTCATTTAATTTATTTAATGGTGAAAAACTTAATATAACTCATTATTTGATTCATATACATACGTAAGTTTTAAAACATAATATAACTCATTATTTTATTTCCCTGAGTAATCTTGGCTCCGTGATTATTTAGATTATTCAATTTAAACACTATGATTAATTTAAAATAATTTTCAATTGAAACAATATCACAAATGTGAGATGTTATTATGATTTTGATGTGAACTATATATATATATATATATATATATATACATACATATATAGAACAAAAATTTAGTCTAAGTTCTTTGATGTGTAATTGTTTTATTAAAAATTATTATTAGCCCCTGTACATGCGCTTAAAGCGCATGTATTGAATAAAAATTATGAATTTCCCGCGCCTTTGTCTTATGAGTTCCCTCCCTATATCTGATCACTCTATAGCGAGCTCACAGAGCATGTCTTATGAGTTCCCTCCCTTCATTCTCATTCTCATTCTCTTTTCTAAAATGAAACCCTAATGTCATTTCTCATTTCCCTTTCTCACTCGAAATCCCCATTCTCATTCCCTTTCTCATTTCCCTTTCTCTTTTCTCACTGTCGCCGCTTCTTCCGTCATCACCATCACCATCATCGACCTAATCATTTTCCTCTCTTCCTCTCTGCAAAATAGTTTCATCATCACTCGAAATGCCTCCACCTTCCTTCCAAATCTTTCATCATCACACGTAGGGCGATTCGTTTGGTTGCGAGAAAAAGCAAACCAAACCAGTGAACGTCCGCTTTCATTCTCGGTAAAAGCTTCAACCTTTTTAGTGTTTCTCGGGCTATGCTTTCATTCTAAAGCATTTCTCATTGTTCCCTTTCTTTTTCTGGTTTCTTTTTCGCCCTACGTGTTTTCCGGCGGTGGTGTCCGATTTCCGGTGGGCGACGTGGCGGCCGGCGGCGGGTGAACCCCAGTGAACGTCCGCTTTGTATGTAAGTTGGTTTCTTTAAGCTTTTTAATAGAGATATATAAGGGTTAGAAATGGTTAAACTTTTAGATTCTTTAAAAATGGTTAACCCCAGTGACGTCCGCATGTAGAAATGGTTAAACTTGCGTGTATGTGTGTTTGTATAACTGGGGTGAATATTGGTGTGAATATTGTTTATGTTTGCATGTTCCTGCTTGTTGAAGGAGAATTTTTGCATGAAATTTGTTAATTGCATGAATCATTTGTTTGATAAATAGGTTTAGAAAATCCTAAAAAGGACTAGTTACTGTGTTAATTGGACTCTGTATGGATGGTTTGATTTGTCTGGTCAGATTAGCTGTATATAGTCTCTGGTGTGTGTGAGAAGTTATAGAAGTTTTATGTGTGTGAGTGTTCCTGTTTGTTGGAGTGATTTTTTTCGCCATGTTTGATGATAGACTTGTGAAACTCAAACAAATTAAATAGTAAAGACTCATGATTGCCTTTGCTATGTTCTCTCTTTCTCCATTTTCCATTATTTGACATTCTGACGATTGCCTTTGCTCCATGTTTTGAACTTGGGAGGTTTGAAGGTTGATAAGAGTGTAATAATAATATGAACATATGGTTTAATTTTGTGGTTGGGAAATTTATTTCTAGAAATTTTGCATTTCCTTCTAACTATGCTTGGATTTCAGCCTTTCCATGTTTTCTGAGAGTATGAACAAGATAGGTTAGTCCATTTTCATATTGATGGGTCCTAGAAATTTCTTCCCATCATTTTTAACTAATTAAAGCATTTCTCTCACTCTTCTTACCTTAGTTTCTGCAATCTGCACCGGTTGAGACTTAGGGTTTCTAGTGGGTGTTTGAGTTTGGGTGATTTTAACTAATTACAAAGCAGATTGGTTTCTTAATGTTGATGAGTTTAATAATCTTGCATAGGTGATTGGAAGAATCCTGTCTAGGTGGAAAGCTCTACTAGTTGATGAGAAAGCTCTAGTTCTTTAGAATTCCAAGAATTAAGGTATGTAACATGAGTAAATCTTACCCTTTTCTCATTATGTTTTGATGATTATATTTATTATTTCAATGAAGTTGTTTGATTGTCTAGAGTGATGTTTTTGCTTTTAAAAGGTTCCTTTTAAGTTTGCCTTTTCTTTTCTTATTACCCAAAACGGTAGTAGACTGTTTAAACTGGAAAAGCCAGTATTGAGCCTAGGTATGTTTATTTCGCCATTATTCTTGCAAAAGGTTTAGACAATGTGTTTTCCATGCATAGCAGCTGCATAGATTGTAATTTACCATCTCACTGCTACTCTCCTTTAGTAGGTCATGGACCGAAAATGGATGCGTTGTGACCGAACTTCAAGTGAATATATAGATGGAGTAAAGGAGTTTGTTGAATTTGCAGCTGCTCATGCATGCAATGTTAACAACATTGTGTGCCCTTGTATCCGCTGTTTGAACGGAAAGCGTGTCGATCCCATGGACCTGTTGAATCATTTAATATGTAATGGGATTGATCAATCTTATACAAGATGGACAAAGCACGGTGAGACCGATGAGGTTGAATGTCGTGATAGTGAACATGATGTTAGTAGTGCTTCGAATGATGTCATTGATCAGAGTGACGAGGATTGTCTTGAAGAAATGGTGAGGGTTGTGGGTGAGGAGAACCCGGAAATATTTGAAGAGTTGAAGAGTGATGCAGAGACACCGTTGTATGTCGGATGTAAATACTCAAGATTGCGCGCAGTGGTTAAATTGTACAACTTAAAGGCTCGTTATGGTTGGAGTGATGCAAGTTTCACCGCACTGCTTACCTTTCTGCGGGATGTTTTGCCAAAGGATAATGTACTCCCTTCAAAAACATACGATGCAAAGCAAATTCTTCTCGCTACCGGTTTGAAATATGAGAAGATACATGCATGTCCCAACGATTGCATCTTATACCGGAATGAGTATGCGTCGTTGGATAAGTGTCCGAAGTGCAAAGTCTCTCGATATGGGGAGAATGGCAAAAGTCCTGCCAAGGTCTTGTGGTACTTTCCGATAATTCCAAGACTGAAGCGCATGTATAGTAATAAGGACACAGCGAAACGTTTGACATGGCACGAGGATGAGAGGATCAAAGACAACAAGCTTAGACACCCTGCGGATAGCCCCCAATGGAAGAAAATTGATTACATGTACCCAGAGTTTAGTGAAGATCCTAGAAACCTGCGATTTGCACTGGCAAGTGATGGAATCAATCCGCATGGGGTTCAACGTACTACTTACAGCACATGGCCTGTCATTCTGATGAATTACAACCTCCCCCCAAATTTGATTATGAAACGCAAGTTTATGATGCTTTCGATGCTTATTGGTGGGCCCAGTCAGCCCGGCAATGATATAGATGTGTACTTGGCTCCATTAATAGAAGACTTGAATCATTTGTGGCACACAGGTGAAAATGTGTTTGATGCTTACAGTGAAGAAAACTTTACGTTGAGAGCCCTGTTGTTTGGAACAATAAATGATTTCCCAGCTTATGGTAATTTGTCTGGATATAAGGTCAAAGGGTATGGTGCATGCCCTATATGTGAAACTGATACCCATTCAATTCGGCTGGCTCGGTGTAAGAAAAATGTTTACATGGGGCATCGAAGGTTCTTACCGAGAAACCATCCTTGGAGAAGGTGGAAAAAGGCTTTCAATGGTAACTCAGAAGAAAGTACTTCACCTCTGATTTTAACAGGGGATGAATTGTTTGAGAAGGTAGAAGTGTTGGAGAACAATTTTGGCAAGCCTAACGCTACAAATGTGGCAGAGAGTGGTTGGAAGAAGAGGTCCATATTCTTTGAACTCCCGTATTGGAAGTCATTATATGTTCGGCATTTTCTTGATGTGATGCATGTGGAGAAAAATATATTTGATAACTTAATTGGCACGATCTTGAATGTTAGGGGAATGACTAAGGATAGTGTTAAATCGAGATTAGACATGCAAGAGATGGGGATCAGGAAAGAGTTAGCACCTGTTCAAAAGTTAAACTTCACATATTTACCTCCAGCGGCCTACACCCTTTCTAGAAAGGAGAAAAAAGTGTTCTTTGAGTTTCTCAATGGAATCAAAGTGCCAGAAGGTTATTCCTCAAATGTTAAGAATCTTGTGTCCATGAAAGAGCTGAAGTTGAAAAACCTCAAAACACATGATTGTCACGTCATACTACAAAATTTCTTACCAGTTGGCATACGAAACATTTTGCCGAAGAAATTGCGGGGCACGATCACTAAGTTGTGTTTGTTTTTTAAGGCCATTTGTAGTAAAGTTGTTGATGTCGAAATGTTGCGTGATTTGCAAAAGCAGATTGTGCTCATCTTGTGTGAACTCGAAATGTACTTCCCCCCTTCGTTTTTTGATGTTATGGTTCATCTTGCAATACATTTGGTCAGGGAGGTTCAACTGTGTGGCCCAGTATATTTGAGATGGATGTACCCGGTTGAGCGTTTCATGAAAGTGTTGAAGGGGTATGTCAAAAATAGATATCGACCGGAGGGTTGTGTCGCTGAGAGGTACATCATGGATGAATCAATTGATTTGTGTGCTGATTACTTATCTAGTGTTGAACCTGTTGGTATGTCAAAGTCTCGTCATGATGGTCGATCAAAGGGAAAAGGGATTGGTGCAAGCATATTAGTTAACATTTCAAATGTTGACAGAGAGTTAGCTCATTTACATGTTCTCCACAATAGTAGCGAGGTAGAACCTTTTGTTGAAGAGCACAAAAATCTTCTTCGACTCGCACACGGCGATAGAAATGAAAGTTTGATCACAAGAGAGCACAACAAACATTTCATTGATTGGTTTGATGGACGGATTCGCCGTCAGTTAGAGCTAGACGATGGGTTAGTGTGTGAGAAATTGTACTGGTTGTCACGGAGACCGTCTTTAAAAGCATTTTCTTATACGAGCTATGCAATCAATGGTTACACATTCTACACTAAAGCCCATGATGATAAGAGCCGAATGCAGAATAGTGGAGTCACAGTGGTTGGTGAGGGATGGCATGTATCCAGTGCAAAAGATACAAATCCAATATATGCGGAGATGGCATACTTTGGGGTGATTGAAAGCATCTTGGAGTTGGATTACTCTGGTTTAAGATTCCCTGTCTTCAAATGTCAATGAGTTAACAACTCTGGTGGACGGCGGATCGATGAGTTTGGATTTTTGTCGGTTGACCTTTCCAAAACTGGATATATGGACGACCCCTACATTTTACCATCTCTTGTTACACAGGTGTTTTACATTGCAGATCCTTCGAAGAAGAATTGGTCGATAGTCATGCAATCGAACAGAAATCATGTTGATCCTGTTGATGATGAAAGTACTGAAATAGATATGAATTATTTGATTGAGAACGAACCTTCATTCTTCACATCAATCTTACAAGAATTTGATGAGCCAGAAAATGGTCTTAACGATGAACCTTTTTATTTAAGACGTGATCATAGAGAAGGCATTTTCATTAACACACCCAAAAAGCAAAAGCGAGTAGCTGTTATTCGTTATCAGCAGAGAAAAAGAATACGGGCCACAAAAAAATGATTTCTCATGTATGCAATTTTTTGTTTTATTATCATTTTATCATTGTATTCATATTATTGAATTTTTTCTGGTTTTTCTTTCTTACAGGATAATGGAGGGACAAGATCATGACCGGGAAGAGGTGGCACAACCCAATGAGGGACAAGATGAGCATATTGCAGACTACAATAATGAGAGGGAGAAAGCAAAGAAATTGGTGAAACGTGGTAGGACAGTGATGAAAGAAGTTATTTCACAAAGACATAAGGGGATTAAGTTCAAAGTAAGATGGAATGAGGAGAATCAACCAATTGGAAGAGAAAGTAAGTTATTGATCGCCTATATTGGAGTGGTTGTTCGGAACACCGTCCCAATCACATTAAAAGATTGGAGATATTTGTCCCCTGACATACCAAAAGCTATTTGGAGAGAAATTTTGGTAAGCAACTTTTCTTGCAATTATGTTTAATACAATCTATTTTTGGATGAGTTATTATGATTATAAGTTTATACTTCATTTGTTACAGACTGCCTTTGACTTATCGGACTGTGAGGATGCCAAAGGTTATGTGCTGAAGAAAGCAGCGTCAATGGCCCGATGGTGGCGATCCCATCTAGGCATATACTTTTTGCGCAATGTTGAAGGTGATATTGTTCCCAAGCGTCCAGTAGATTTCTATGATGTGATTACGCAGCAGCAATGGGATGAGTTTGTTGAGATACGATGCTCAGAGGAGTTTCGCGCCGTTAGCGAAAAGAATAGCCAGTCAGCAGGAAGCAATCCATACCCGTATATGCGTGGTAGAAATAAGTATGCTGATTTAGAGCATGAAATGGTACGTTAACATCTTCATTAATGATATAAATGAATGTTCCTATAATTAATTCATGTTAACCTATTTTTCGGTTACAGTTGACTGCTGACCCTAATCGCAAAGTAGATCGCTGCGACTTGTGGTTGGAAGGTCATACATCGAAGGACGGGACTATACACCATGATTCCGTCAAAGCGGCTCGTGATCGAGCAGTAAGTCATTTTCTTTGTTATATTCTCAGTTTCTTATATTGCTTGTTACATAACCAACAATTATCATTTCCTTCCTACAGATTGCACTAAAGCAAGGTGCATCAGGAGAAATCCCGTCCCATGGCCAAGATGACTTGCTTAGCCGAACACTTGGCCGCCCAAAAAGTACAGGTCGTGTCAGGGGCAAGGGGTTTGGTGTTTTGCCCTCACAGTTTTTTAAGGAGAAGCTGAAAAGCCACCAAACGTCTGCAATTGAGAAGCAGTACAAGGTCTTGTGGGAATTGTATGCAGACTTGCAAGAACAAGTTAATGAGATTCGATCAGGGCGAGGTCAGGGATCAGGCCATCAATCTCATGCTCCATCGGCTCATGAAAGCCCGGTCATGGAGAACCATAGTTGTACAATGGAAAGTGTCCCCATTGCAGAGGTAATCGTTATGCTTTTCACTTTTAAATATTAATGTTCTTATGAATTGTTACTTCATAATTGAAGGTGTTTCATTCATTTGTAGGGTGAGTCTTATTGTCAACTATATTCTGATCTGTCCTTAAATACCCTGGTTGCTCTGGCTTATGTCTTCAATGATGGGAGCAAAACATTGCACAATTCGCCTCTCCCTGCAGGCACGGTGAGGGTGTCCATCCACATCTCTCTTAGAAATAATTCACCGTTGCCGTATCCCATTGATGGAATGAACGTGGTCGTTGACGCAATAGGCTCTTTTGTGGCATGGCCCAAAAAGTGGATGGTTCCTCAATCAGAGGTGATTACTTAGATAGTTATACTTAATATATAATAGATAACGAGATTTAATTAGTATGTCTAATTGCTTATTTACTATGTTTTACAGCCCGAAAAGGGCCAAAAAAAGGAATTGGGGAAAACAAACCGCCATGATGTCCAGCCACGTTCTGCTATTCCGACTAAACCTCGGAAAAAGAGTTTCAAGGTAACTATTTACTAATGGATTCACATTAGCTAGCACTCATTTTGTAGAAAGAATTATTGACATATTTCTTGAACAGCCAACTCCTACTCCTCGTGACACCAAACCGCATCAGCCGACTCTTACTCGTGTCACCCAACCACATCCCTCTGAATCATTTCGTGTTAAACTAAAGAACTTGACAAAACAACTACCTGATTTTCAACAAATTGAAGTTAAATTGACAAGGACAATTTATTACAAGAGTGTCAGTGAGCACCTAGGTAGTGAAGTAATTATGGATGTGGTTAATCAGGAATGGATTAGTGCGTCAGCGATCAACATATGGATCAAGTATGTAATGTTGAATTTATTTTTATGTTATTGTGGTTTCTTACATTGTCATTTAGTATTTAAATTACAATAATTGTATGTGTTGATATGTTTTTTTGTATAGGTATTTGCATGATGAAATAATTGTGCCAGGGGAAAATGTCAATTTTGCATTCATAGATCCAAATACAACCTCAATGGTGACTGAAACAACTACCTATTGGGATGAAGGTGACGTGAAAGCACGTCTGGGGAGCTCTTCTTCAGATAAAACATTGTTTCTAGCCCCAGTGAATGTAGGGTAAGTTCTTACTCGTCATTAATAATTTTTTTTATTTTCCCAAATTTTACATGTATATAACTGTACTGTTAATCACATTTTAGGAATCATTGGGTTCTCCTTGCATTCAATCCCGTTGCACCAAAGCCTGTGGTGTACTATCTGGATCCTATTAGGTCGGGTAAACCTGAAAATAGACCTTCGTATATGATGTTTATCAATGGGTAATGATTTAACCTTACTAAATTATGTTAACTCATTTATAAATGTCACTCTTACTAATTTTGTTTGTCTCGACTTTAGTGTGATCACTTCTTGTAGGTCTAGTAAAAAAATGAAATACTCCAAAGCATATGACTGGCTCAAAATTCAGGTTAATTATACATGCTAAAACAATGATTTGAATTATGGACTGTAATCATATAAAAGTCTTTTGACAGATTTGTGGTATTTTGTTGTAGTGCCCATTCCAACCGAATGATAATGATTGCGGGTATTATGTCATGAAATTTATGAAAGATATTGTCACTCATGATCAACTGGTGGTCCCAGAAAAGGTAAGTTCTGAAATTTTCCATTAATTTAAAACTCTTTTAATTTGTTCACATATTTGCTTGTATGTGTGGATTACTTTTAACTAACTTAAATTTAATTGCTACTTACATGTTTCTGTCCATCCAGTATTATGAAGACTGTCGTTTCGACAGCCTCTCCAAGGCACAAGTTGGAGAAGTTATTGAAGAATGGAGCAAATTTGTATACCCCATTGTTGAACCTGTTGTTCTTAATCAGCCACCTGTTACTTATTAGGTTTTACTAAAGTATCTTCATATATTACTTGAATAAAAAATTGTGGATTTGTCTTATGAAATTTTGTTATGTAACATGCTTGTTTATTCTATGTAATGCTATTTTGTCATGTAGGTTGATGATATCCCTTTTGGTGTTTTACTTGAGATCATCTTCATTTGTGGCGTTGAGGTACATATGATCTTTGTTGCATGTAGTCTTACTTAGGAGGAATTGGTAGTTTTATATTATGCATACTTGAAGGAATTTTCGTTTCGACTTATGATCAATTGTGGCTTGTTTATTAGTTCATCTTTGATATTATACTATTCTTTCATGTAGGTTCATATCTTTTTGATTCTTTGGTGCAAGTGGCAACTATTTTGGTGATGAGGTAGATCTTCTTTTGGTGCAATGGCAGTAGTGCATACATATTTTGGTGATGTTTATATATATTATTAGGTTTTGAATTTAATGATTCTGGTTAAATGATTCTGTTGAATGTAAATGATTCTGGTATATATGATTTGTATACACCATTGGTGCAGGGCAGGAAAGTACGTGTATGTGGCAAATGTAAAAAAAAGAATATAATATATATATAAAAAAAAAAAAATATAGCTCTACATGCGCTTAAAGCGCATGTAGAGGATAATAACTCTACATGCGCTTTAAGCGCATGTACGTCTACATGCGCTTGAAGCGCATGTAGAGGCACCTCTACATGCGCTTCAAGCGCATGTAGACGTACATGCGCTTAAAGCGCATGTAGAGTTATTATCCTCTACATGCGCTTAAAGCGCATGTAGAGCCCCCCTCTACATGCGCTTTTAAAAAGCGCATGTAGAGCCTTTACCAGCGCCCCCCTCTACATGCGCTTTATAAGCGTATGTAGAGGCCAAAATAAGCGCATGTAGAGAGGGTAATCTGTGGTAGTGAGAGTTAGGGGTAAAGTAGGAAAAAATGCATTAAATGAGGAGAGAATGTGGGGTGAGCTCTTACATTAGGGACCAAAACCATTCAAATTTTGGGCTCTTACATTAGGGACCGGAGGGAGTAGTATTCAGTTAAAAAAGTCAATTTAAATTCATGATACATATTTATGAATGGTTTATATAATTATATGTAAAAATAAAACCCTGTTAACATTTAGAAGATGAACCTGTTTCTCATAGGTTATAACTTATAGCCTACACATGATTTATTTAGACCTCATACCTATGAAAATGTTGGAACATATTTATAAAAAGAAATAAATGTTGAAGGATGAAAAAATAAAGATAATAAATAATTTAATCAATAATTTAGTTGAAACGTTATTTTTTTTTGGCCGAAAGTTGAAACCTTATTTACCTGTATAATATCATTAAACTATAATAAATGCGAATTCATGCGCCCACCACTTAGGAAATGAATAACTTTTTAGATGATAACAAAGGGAATAAATGATATAGTTACCAATCACAATACTTACTATACATTCAATTCTAGAACTGTATTCGATCAAAAAAAAATTCTAGAACTGTATTGTACTTTTTTCTGTGATTGTTTCTTTTCTTTTTTATATACAAGTTTCGTGCTCAACAAATATTTCCTTCTATAATATTCACTTATTTGAATCATCTAAGCTAAAATGCAGCAAAATATAAAGATCCATTGACATGTATGCCAGCAAAATCAGGCTCATCTTGACATTGTTATTCTGTTACACACACACTGAACTACCCGTCGGAACTAATATAGGTTATGTGATGGAAAAAAAATAAGAGACACACACACACGTAATTTTATCCATAAAATGTTGCCGAAGAGACTTGAAGCGTTTGGCATGAATATGTTTTAAAGGGTATAAAAATACTAATAAACTTTTGAAATATATATAAATATAATTAACCTTTTAAATAATACAAAAATATAATGCCATTTATTTTATCCTCAAACTTATGTAAGAGTAAACACAAGTGAATATGTAAAAAAAAAAAATCAAATGTACGATTTGCTTATCTTTAAAAATTTGATAGTATATAAGTAAAATGTAAAACACTTTTAAACCCATATCTTTCTTCTGTAAAAAAAGATTAGAAAAATTGCACATTTATCCAAGATATGAAAAGCATTATTGTATCTAATCAATACAAAAAATATTCAAATAAAAAAATAAAAAATTAGATTCTAAAATATATTATAATCACTGCTTAAAAAGTGAAAAAAAAAGAAATGATTTATGTTATTTTCACGAATCATTGGTACAAAAGTATAGACCTAATTAAAATACATAATCTTTCATACTGAAATTAATCATCTCTCCAATTCATTTTCTCCCCAATGAAAGCCAAGCAGAGATGATAGACATGCCTATAATCATATAAACCTAACCGCCAAAAAGCTGAATTTCAATTTCAACATAGCACACCTTGTACTCCTTTTCTTGTTTTCTAATTAATTATAGAAAAGTTTTCGACCAAAACAATTAATTACAGAAAAGTTTAAGTGAGTTGGGTCTGAGTTCACTAGCGTTAGGAGACCTTTTGACTTAAAAAGCACTTACAGCCAACAAGGTTCTTATATGAGCGGGATTTAAAACTACAACCACTTATGACTTCAAACCCCTTTACTAATTGAACCAAAGAACTTTTCTTCTTATTCACACGTCACCTTATAAATACCCTCTCCTCCACCCCCTCACATACACACAAAACTCTTCATTTCATTCAGAGTCGCATCCCAATTCCTTTAACGCATATTATAGATGGACACCAAAATAGGGTCCTTAAACTCATGCAAGCCAGCGTGCAACAGCGTAGGCTGCTTACCAAACGGCACCGTTTCCATCATCAAGGACTCGGCCCCGCCACGTGCCGCCTGCAATGCCACCGTGGGCTGCCACCTGGCACGGCGGCTAGTCCAAGTCGGTGTCACTGACGTATTCTCAATCCCTGGTGACTTCAACCTCACCCTACTTGACCATCTCATTGCTGAACCGGAACTTAACGTTGTTGGATGCTGTAATGAGCTTAATGCTGGCTATGCTGCTGATGGCTATGCACGCTCACGTGGGGTTGGAGCTTGTGTTGTCACGTTCACTGTGGGTGGCCTTAGTGTTCTTAATGCTATTGCTGGTGCTTATAGTGAGAACTTGCCCCTTATTTGTATTGTTGGTGGTCCTAATTCCAATGATTATGGAACTAGTCGCATTTTGCATCACACTATTGGACTACCTGATTTTAGTCAAGAGCTTAGATGCTTCCAGAATGTTACTTGTTACCAGGTATAACAGTCATCCGCCATTTTTTTAGGGCGAAGACTCAAAGATGATATATAACTATTGGTCAAGGAACAAAAATAGTTCATAACTATACAAAAATGATACTCAACTTTTACCATGTGATAAAAATTGATATTTTGATGAATATTAAAATAATATTAGACATGAAATGTCCAAAATGCCCTTATAATTAAATAAACTTTTTACCTGACTGCGATTAATTTATAAGGGCATTCTAGACTTTTCATGTATTATATTATTGTCATATTAGTGAAACTATCATTTTTAATCACATGGTAAAAGTTGATTATCATTTTTGTACCTTAAAATAGTTATGTACTATTTTTGTTCCTTTTTTTATGAGTATGGTTCTAAAGTGTCCATGGTTTCCATTATTATAAAAAAGTAAATTCCTTTCAATAAGATTACTTGAAATCATTAAAATATTTTGAAGTCCCTAATACTATAAGTGATATCAAATTGGCTGTGTCGGTGTATTGTTGACAACTATGGAGACTTTCGATTTAATATCACCGATATTCCTAGGGGTTTCAACGTGATATAATAATTTTTTTGGGACATGTTTAATTTGTTATTTATTTTCTTCCATGGAATGGGTTGTAAATATCCCTTTTTTATTCTGGTTTTGTGAATTATTGAACATTTTTTTTTCTACTTGATGATTACAGGGTGTGGTGAATAACTTGGACGATGCTCATGAGCAGATTGATACTGCGATTTCAACATGTTTGAAAGAAAGTAAACCTGTTTATATAAGTATTAGTTGTAACTTGAGTGCAATTCCCCATCCTACTTTCAGTCGTGAGCCTGTTCCATTTTCTCTGTCTCCACGGTAATTTTTATTTTCCCTTCTTCCTCATTCTATGTTTTTTTTACTAAGAGTATGGTTGGTAATTGCAAAATGGAAATGGAAATGGAATTGAGTGTAAGAGGGTAAAGATGGAAAGTAGAGGTAAATTAGGTAATGATGAGAAAGTAAAGTTTGTGGGGCCCAGAAAAAGTGTGAGATAGAGAGAGAACTTGTGGGCCCCGGGATAAATTTAAATTACCAAAAAAACCTTCACTTTTCATCCTTTTCACTTTCCATCCTTCACTTTCTATGCAAACAAACGTACCCTTAAGAATTAGCCTATAATATACTCCCTCCGGTCTTAAATATAAGACCTAATTGACTTTTTTGAAAGATCCTAAAAAAAAGCAAAATAAGTTAATTATAAATTGATTTACCTAATTTTTTCCCTTAAACTAGTTTATTTTACTTATAAACTAATGGATAATCTAAAAATATATCAAATATGTCATGATTTAATAGACTATTTTGCAACCTTAATCTCTCCAAAAAAAAGTTATCTAGGTCCTATATTTAGTACTATAGAATGGAGTTTGTGTGAAACAATTCAGGATTGCAGCGAAGACTTATAAATACCCCTCGTTATTGCTAGTTGATCTGATGGAGAGATTTATATATCACAATCTAATTTTAAGATCTGAAATCATAGGCGTGAATTGACAGATCTCTTGAAGTTCGGCACAGTGATAGTTTGTGGTAGACTGGTAGTTGCCTTAACCAGGGAAGGAAAAACAGTTTACCGTATCACTCTATCTTTGTTGTGCACACTTTGTTGTGCACACTGCTACCTTTCATCAAGATTATGATGAATAAATAGGCTAAGTGAAACCTAATTTGACTGGCCTAACCTGAGTAACGACAGGATATTTTAATTTCACAATATATATATATATATATATATATATATATATATGTATGTATGTATGTATGTATGTATGTATGTATGTATGTATGTATGTATGTATAAATAATAGTAGTACAATGTATATTAAAATATCTAACAGTGTGTTCTTATTCTAAATATTTTATTTCTAATTTTGGCAATTGTTTCCCAAATTGCCATTATGACTATTTTCTCTACATTAACCACGTAAAAAATATATTTCTCTACATGATCACGTAAAAAATATATGGAGGGAATCAAGATGATTGGTGATTGAAGTGTTTGAGGAAAATATGTTACATATCCTCGCTAACTTAACTAATATTCTCAATCTAATCAAATCATATAGTTATTATATTTAGGACAAGAGGGAGTAATCACTAATCAGCAATGCATTAGCTTAGATATATTATTAAGTAACTTCATGGCTTCTACTGTGATTTAGCATTGAGCTCTTTTGAAGTTAATTCCAATCCATTGTTACAGACCTCGCTGTAAATATATTTAGCACTAAATATCATTTTACTTCATCATCAGAAAAAAAAATGAGGGAGTAACATATGAGTATCAGAGAAAAATGTACATTAATGAAATTTTCCCTATGGGTTTTATGACAGATTGAGTAATAAGATGGGTTTGGAGGCAGCAGTTGAAGTAGCTGCAGAATTTTTGAACAAGGCAGTGAAACCAGTACTAGTAGGAGGGCCAAAACTGAGGGTGGCTAATGCAAGTCAAGCCTTTGTTGAACTAGCTAATGCGTGTGGTTATGCATTTGCTGTAATGCCATCAGCAAAAGGATTAGTTCCTGAACACCATCCACATTTTATAGGCACCTATTGGGGGGCTGTGAGCACATCATTTTGTGCTGAGATTGTTGAATCTGCTGATGCATACTTGTTTGCTGGGCCTATTTTCAATGATTACAGCTCAGTTGGGTACTCACTTCTTCTCAAGAAGGAGAAAGCTATTATTCTTCAGCCGGATCGGGTTATTATTGGTAATGGGCCTGCTTTTGGGTGTGTGTTAATGAAGGATTTCCTTAGGGAACTTGCCAAGAGGATTAACCACAATTACACTTCATTTGAGAACTATGATAGGATATTTGTTCCTGAGGGAAAACCTTTGAGGGGAGATCCTAAAGAACCTTTGAGGGTGAATATTCTGTTCCAACATATTCAAAATATGTTGTCTAGTGAAACTGCTGTTATTGCTGAGACAGGGGACTCATGGTTTAACTGCCAAAAATTGAAGCTGCCAAAGGGCTGCGGGTAAGCTTCAATTGAATTAGAAATATTCTGAACTTGTTTTGTTAGTGTTTGAACAATGATGTCTAATGATGGTATGAATCTTTGAAATAATGAACAAACAGGTATGAGTTCCAAATGCAGTATGGTTCAATAGGATGGTCTGTTGGTGCTACTCTTGGATATGCACAAGCTATTCCTGAAAAACGCGTGATTGCTTGCATTGGTGATGGAAGCTTTCAGGTTGGTCTTATTCCCATTTCATATTAGAATATAACAGTCCAAAAACTACTAATTATACAAAGGATTAAAGGCATATAATACTAAGAAATCTTAATTAGTTTAATATAATAAAAACAAGTTCAAACTGTACTAGTATCTTGCAACTGATTGAGGTGTTTGTTTTTGTGTTTTTTACAAAATGCTTTTTGCAGATGACTGCACAAGAGGTATCTACAATGCTGAGACAAGGTCAGAAGACCATAATCTTCCTGATAAACAATGGCGCATACACGATTGAAGTCGAAATCCACGATGGACCCTACAATGTGATTAAAAACTGGAACTACACTGCCTTTGTTGATGCCATTCAGAATGGTGAAGGCAAATGCTGGACAACCAAGGTGAATGAATACAATATCTTATCATATATAGCACATTCAATAATATTGTTCCGAAAATACAGCATTATTACTAACATGGAAAACAGCTAAGTGTATTTACATGAATGCTAATTGATTACAACATATTTATTTTTCAGGTATTTTGTGAGGAGGAGCTGATTGAAGCAATTGAAAAAGCAACAGGTCCAAATAAGGACAGCTTATGCTTTATTGAGGTTATAGTACACAAAGATGATACAAGCAAAGAGTTGCTTGAATGGGGCTCAAGGGTGTGTGATGCTAATAGCCGTCCTCCTAATCCCCAGTAAATTTGAAGTTAAGACTCAAGATCATTGCTGCATTATTAAAATGCTATTTAATTATTTATGTCTAGAGATTGTTATTAGATCTATCCCTTGTGGTTTTTATGTTATGCATTTTGCTTTCAAATTGTAAGGCTTTTGATTCCAATTTAATGAAATATTCTAATATTATGGTACTTTAGTAAGGCATACTTAATGCTTGCTTGACTTCCTTGAATCACCATCATTCCAACTTGTGCTGCTAACAGTCCCTATTATCTCCAATAACTTTACTCCTTGCGATGATGTTGAACAGATTTATTTTTAATATATTGCTTTCAGTCTTCTACAAAACATGCAGCTTAAAAGCTTTTTGTAAGTCAAAATTATCTAAGCTTAAAAATGGGCTCTACAAAATAAGCGTATGCAATTTTTTTCTTTTGGGCTTGGGTGAGTAAATTAGAAGAACCAAAGTCAAGTATTTATTTCTTCGGGAAAATGCCATTTAAATCCCTCCGAATATACAAAAGGACAATCAGGAACTCAAACTTCCAAAAGGACCATGAAGGAACTCGAACCTAGGGGACATTTTAAAATCATGTGAAAAAACAAAATTGCCCTAATCATAAAACAAAAATTACCAACCACCCTTACACCCACCATTTTCTCTTCTCTTCTCTTCTCTTCTCTTCTCAGCCACCATACCCTCTCTGAACCCTAACACCCACTTGCCGCGTCTCCTCTCTTCTCTCCCTCACGTTCTCGTATTGTGTAACACCCTAAAAATAATTCCATAATTTCATAACTTATTGATAGTACTTTTTGATGTGACAAAGAAAATATCCAAAATCCATGATATATATATATATATATATATATATATATATAGTTTAAATAAATTTAATTCCATAAAAATATAAATTTTAAAGTACTTCAAATGACTAAACATAATAGTGAGGTCCATGACAAAGTAAATATAACTCAAAACGTGCTTACTCCTCAAGTGTCTTCCCTTGCTTATTATTAGATCTTTCACCTAAAAATGTTAATGATGGGGTGAGATCGACATCTCAGTAACTACTGAAATCTCCTAACATACACAAGCAAATTATATATAATTACAATACAAAAATCATTCTCATATTCGTCCGTACAAACTAACTCTTTATCCATCTCACTTGACCTCTTAATTCAAAAACGATTCATTCACATTGAGATTCTTTAATCATGCATAAATGCAATATGCCCCCCTTATATCGCCTCCACCCTTATACCGCAAGCATGCATGAAAAGAATCAAAGTACTTATCATTCACATATCACATATCAAAACAATAACAACAAGCATGCTTGAAAAGGAACAAACTAATCAAGAAATTCACATTTTTAAATTAAGAGGCAATCAGTAATCAATCAGATTATAATTATCCATAATTTACAAGCATACGAAGAATTATTCAGAGTTACCTGGTCTCCTTTAGCTCACAAGTAATCACACAATTAAGATTACTTCAAAGCTTCTAATTAGAGTCTACAATATCACCAATATAAACATCTATTAAAATATATATATCAACGCTACCTAAAAGGTATTTTATACAATTTGTACCTTAAACTACCCTATATATAAAATTACTTTTAATCCTAGATAAAAGTATTATTATTTAATCAGTTTTATTTATTTTATTTTAATTTAGGCCGCATATTCATCATAATACACACACCAATCTATCTTAAAAAAACATTAGATGTATACGCCCATACTTACAAAAGATAGTGAAAGATCATAATTGTGATGTCTTAACAATTATATGAATATATGCAGGGCAATGGTCCTATTTTATACCCAAAGTAACCACCCTGGACCACCCACCACCATAAACTAACAGGTGGTACAATATTACACCCAAAGTAACCAAAGTGGTCCAAAAATACCCTCAACCGACGGTCTTCAACGTTTGACCGTTAGTTGGATGATTTGGCGCCCACGTGTTATATTTTTTCCATGCGGCACCTGTGCAAATGCCACTTGGGCAATGACCCTATTTTATACCCAAAGTAACCACCCTGGACCACCCACCACCATAAACTAACATGCGGTACAATATTACACCCAAAGTAACCAAAGTGGTCCAAAATACCCTCAACCGACGGTCTTCAACGTTTGACCGTTAGTTGGATGATTTGGCGCCCACGTGTTATATTTCATGCCCAGGGCAGAGACGCATATATGACAAGCTTTTTGTTTAATTTTTTTTAAGCCTAGGGCATCGACAGCGATTAGGGCAGCGATTTAGAGAGGAGGGAGTGCAAAATCCTTTGTTCATTTTGCGAAATCCAAATGCGAATTCGAAGTGGGATGCATATGTATTGAAAGAAGTGAAGAGATTCGTCCTCCAAGCTGAGCGTTGTCAGATTCCCCATTGTCTAGCTCGAGCCTTTAGATAAGGTAAGGAATCTTTTGATTTTTCAAATGTCACATTTGAGATTGTTTAAGGGCTGATCTGTCATGTTCTCACCGTCGGTTGAGGGTATTTTTGGACCACTTTGGTTACTTTGAGTGTAATATAGTACCACCTGTTAGTTTATGGTGGTGGGTGGTCCATGGTGGTTACTTTGGGTATAAAATAGGGCCATTGCCCATCTAGGTGGCATTTACACAGGTGCAGCGTGGAAAAAATATAACACGTGGGCGCCAAATCATCCAACTAACGGTCAAACGTTGAAGACCGTCGGTTGAGGGTATTTTTGGACCACTTTGGTTACTTTGGGTGTAATATTGTACCACCTGTTAGTTTATGGTGGTGGGTGGTCCAGGGTGGTTACTTTGGGTATAAAATAGGGCCATTGCCCAATATATGCACCTAAAGGAAATGGTATATAAAGTAAGGAATCATGTACAAAAGCAAGATTTATTGAAGGACCACTAAAATATATGTAGAATGGGTTAAACATATTGTGTGCGTCCGTTTGAGTTTGAGGGGAGTGAAAAGGAGGAAAAAAACAAAAATATACACATACTGTTTAATGGAATGGAAGGGGTTGGGGATTTTCTTTTCTCTGTTCTTTTTATACATATCATAAAAAGAAACAAAAATAATAATAATAATACATATATATATATATATATATATATATATATATATATATATATTTAAATTGATGTCATCATTATAAATGAAATGAGAAATAAAACAATTCTGCACTTAAGTAAGTCTTGAAGAATCTAAGATTAAAGAATAAATTCATTATTACATATATATATATATTATTAATTCTTTTGTAAAAACAAATTATAAAATATACAAAATAAAAATATAGTTTCTAACACATGAAAACTCTTGACAAAGTAGAAAAATATGTGGCTGTTGAATCACTGTTGATTGAGGCAAAATAGGATATTATCAATCTTCATAATATTTGTGTATATATTCACCGAAAATGATTTAAAGGTTATTCTAAATAAAATGAAATTGTGTACACTTGAAGCCTTGAACATGATTTTTGACGAGAATGACATGGAACTGGTGTAAGCAAAGTATTCCCTATCAACTACAATATTTTGACAAAAAGCATGTGAAAGAATAATACATACATAAAATATTACATACCTACCAACGAGTATGTGGAGGCTGTGATGTGAGTATGAAGGAGAGCCAAAGAGTGAACATGAGAAGGGAAAAAGAAATTGAATAGAAAGAGTCTAGGGTTTCTAAAAATGGGCTTTTCTACAATTAGGCCCAATTTACTTGAAAAGAAAATACAACATATTTATATATTTATATTTTAATTCTTTTCTTTATACTTGCTCTCCTAGTATATAAAAGTCATCCATATGAATAAGATTTACATTTTTATTTTATTTTTGTTTTAACTCAAATTTATTACTTCTTAAAAGCCCTTTTCTCAAATAAGAATTTAAAAAGTCACAAAGACCATTTATTTATATGTGCTAAAAATATGGGATGTTACATATTGTCTCACACCACCACTCAAATCTTGAAACCCACTTGCTTCTCCTCTGTTTTGCGGCTTCGTCTTGTTGGGGGTTGTTGGTTTTTCGGGTTCTTTCTATCATGGCGGCGGCGACTTCGTCTTGTTGGGGGTCCTCTGTTTTGCGGCTTCGATTTTGCTTCTTCTCTTTTTGCGGCTTCGTCTTGCTCGTGTGTTCATCGTGTTGCACTACATTTTGTTTAGAATTGCAAGTTTCCTTTTAAACCTAGAATATGGATATGGGTGCTCCGTTTATATGTTTAATTGCAAGGCTGGTATGATTTTTAATTGCAAGCGCTGGCTCTGGTGATAATTCTGGTGAAGTGTATCTCACAATGTAACTAGTATTGAATATCTCTTAGTGGAACAATGACCTTTGTTGATTTTAAGGGATTCAAATGCAAAACTTTTTTGGTTGTGCGTCAACAAGTTTTTCAGCTCATTCAAATATTCTTGATATTTGAATATTGCCTATGCTGTAGGCCATTGTTGTCTTAACTCTTATCATATATTGATTTTTCCATTTTATACCTTCTTTTGTAGGAATTGAACCGTGGGCTTTTGTCCAGAAACTGGGAGATGCAGTTTTGATTCCTGCTGGTTGTCCTCATCAAGTCAGAAATCTCAAGGTATAATAAATACATTTTAAAGTTTCTGATGGAAACAAGGGAAATAATAATAGGAGTGGTGAGAACCATGTGAGTGAGGGTATTTGTGGTATTTCATATGTCAGTTATAGAGCGAGTATATGACTGGATCTTGCTTTGTAAGTTGGTTCTTATTGAACAACCAAAATTTGAGATTTTGGTTCTTTAGTTTTATGTTTGTTGAAATGTGGAATTGTTTGAAGTGAATGGTGTAATTGTTTGCAGCAGAATTGTTAAAGGTCATAAGTGATAAACTTTTAGCTGAATGTGGTGTACACTGGATTCCTAGCGCCCATGAGTGATAATCTCATTTTTTAAAAATTAATTAATCAAATACCACATGCCAACAATGAAGGTGCATGCACGCCAAAAAAAGTAGGGATAATGGGTGGTTATAATTGTGCTTTGTGAATCACTGTATAGTTTTATTTATTGTGTTTAGTGTCATTTTTGTAGGCTCATGGCTTCAACTTGGTGATAATCGGTGGCTTTTCTCACATCCTCAAAATATTGTGAAGGATAAGGTTTTTGCGCTTCTTGGTGACCCAGTGCAACCAAAGAGAACGAGAATTGTATGATTGGAAAAAAAGGATTGTTAGTTTGGGTATATGTTAGGATAGAAACATGGAGCTTTGTTTTGTGTTTTGGGGCACATGTTTTGTGTAACAATCAATATTTGCTTATCAATTAATGTTATATTTGAACCTTATTTGCTGCCTGTAACATCCTGAAAATTTAATTCGGGATTAGAGAGTGTTTGGGAAATAATAAATTGAGAAATTGAAAATTTTGTAGAACTTTTTAGAATTTTTGGAATATTTTTGGAATTTTAAGTATTAAGTATGCAAATAACTAATTAGGCAAATGAAGAATTTGAAGTATGGGAGAATGGGGAAACTCAAAATATTATGAAGTTTAAGAAGATTGGAGGCTAGTTTAAGTGGTTTTAAATAAAAAAGAGTACACTATGGCAAGTTTAGGCTATAATTATCAAAAACCACCCTTATTTCTCCCCAACCAAACACGCCCCTCCTTCCCTTCCTTTTAAAAATTTTCGGTCTCCTTCTCCTCCTCTCTTTGCGTCCCGCGGCCAGCCCTCTCCTCACCATTTCTTCATTTTTTTTTCTTCTTCACACCCACACTCCCATTCATCCTTCTTTACCCAAAAAGCTTCCTCATTTCGGTTTATCTCCTTCTCCTCTTCATAGACCCCGTGAAGCAAGAGTTCGATCTGTGGGTATGTGTGTGTTTTCGTGCGTGCTCTTTCTCCGGCGGCGGCGGTTAGTTTTCCGACGAAGGGAGTTGTGTTGAAGGTGGGTGGTAGTTTCTCTAGTTCTTTTTGTGATTTCTGCATGTTCCAACTTCATTTCTCATCTTCCTTTCCTTCCTTTTGCTCTAGCTCGGTCACCACCATAGGAAGGGTGTTTTCCGGCGTCCCTGGTGGCGGCCGGCGGCGGTGGGGACTCTTCCTTGTAGCTTTGAACTCTGTAAGTTTTTCCTATCCTTTGTGGCGTTGATTTTCGCACAAAGTTTCCTCTTTTAAGTTAGGGTTTGGACATGAGTTAATTATTGAAGCTTTAACCAAGGATTTGTGCAAGAATAAGTGGTAAATTAAAGATTTTTGGGAAGTATTTAAGCCATTAAAGTTGGAAGTTGAGTTTAGATTTTTTTTTGGCTAATTGTTTAGGCTCTTTAAGAAAGGGTTAGCTAAAGGAGGAGGCTTTGGACTGAATTGGTGATTAAGTAGTGCCAGTTAAGGTTGTTTATTGTTGTTGGAATGTGAGTGTTGGCTAGAATGGTATTTGAGAGGAAGTTGTTAGTTAAAGTGTTGATTTGAAGTGGCTTTGGTAGAATAAAGGTTGTTCATTGATGTTGGAATGCTATTGTTGGCTACCTTGGGCTGTAAAAGGAAGTTGGATAGTTAAAGTGTTGATTGGAAGTGGTTTTAGATGGTTTAAAGGATGGTTTGGTCATGGTGGGTTTATAATTTTTCAAGAGATGATGAAGGCTGAAAATCTTGTTATTGTAAAGGATTGGTAAAGGGAAAGTTTGGAAGTAAATTTAGAAGTTAAGGTGTTGATTAAAAAGGGAATTTGGTTAAGTAAAAGAATGTTTCTAGTTTGGTGGTAGGTTTCTGAATTTGTGAGGTTGAGAGGCACATTTACTTGTCATATTGATATGAATGAGGTTGTTTTGGTGGTGTTTAGATGGTTGGTTAGTGTTGCCAAGTACAAAAAGAAATGGTAAAAAGTTAAATGTTTTAGGAATATAATCAAAGGGGTAAGAGAAAAAGAAAGGTATGAGGATAGAATTTGAGTAATGAGTGTTTCTTGAAGATTTTGGTAAGTTTTGGAAGTGTGGCATAGTTTTTGATAGGAATGATAAAGGAACATAATAATTGGAACAATGTTTAGGAATTGATGGGGATGAGTAAAGTGGAAATGATACATAGCATTTAATTAAAGTATTTAGCATTCTTACCGCTTAAAATAGAATTAGTTGAATGGTGGTCAAAGTCACTGATATTGTGTCTTGACCATTAGCAGCTCATTGTACGATTTTTGGTCGGTAATGCTTCGAGTGGAGCTCGCGGAAGGCAATAACTGAGGATATATAGTGCTGTTTTTGAGCTTGAACAGGTAATCACGCTTAACTGACCGTGATACTGAGGGTGACCGTAGTTGAGGATTTTTAAAATCCTCTTCTACTTATATATATAAATGAAATGTGTTCAGATTATTTTATATTTGAACGTGGGCTATAGGGTACCTTTCTAAATAAATTGTACGTTATATATACATATTTATATATAAATCTTTTGTATGTTGCATGACGCTGATTATTAGTACCGTCGGCCGATGTAACCATCGATTTGCGCAAATCGATAGGTTAATTGTACAGGTTCCTCGGATTGTAAAGGAACCAGGGATTTTTCACATTTTAGAGTGGTCCCTTTTTCATGCTTTCAGATTTGAGACTGGGCACAGTGTCATTCACGTTTATTTTTGCCTATTGAGAGATGGATGTAACTGTTCTGTATATATATATATATATATATATATATATATATATATATATGTATGTATTACGTGGTTTATGCAGGTTTTGAAAACTGTGGTACCCTGTAGACACTCCGCTACCTCACATCTGAGTCTCACAGTGAGTTAAGTAGTGATTACTGAGACATAGTTTTGTCTCACCCCATTCCCTTTATTTTTTTCAGGTGATCATGCCCAGAGAGGGAAGCAGAGAGGAAGGGGAAAGGATTGGCCGGCCCACACGAGTAGGCCGAAGGTGATCTATAAGGAATATATATTGTCATTTATTAGGTTGGATCCGCTTCCGCATTTGTTTGTATTGTTTTGAATAATTGATTCGTGGATGACTGAATTAAATGTTTCTGTTGGGTTTTGGTTGGGTTATGGATACTGTTATAGTTAAGGTGTAACTATGACAGATGTAATAGTCGTAGCTATGCTACGTACTCTGTTAGTTGATGGTGGTGACGATGCAGAATGGTGCATAGGATTATTGGTATATGAGGATTTCCTGTTAATGGAAAGACAATCTTTGTTCCTGTTTAGGGACTGTATGTGGATAAGTTGTACAGGGTAAATTGCCTGATAATGGAATGACAATTCCTTTTGCTTGATATGGACTTGTTCAATGGTTGTACTTTGTGATGTTTGTTTTGTTGTATTATTTGTACAGATGTTTTAGAATAACTTTGTTAAGGAAATTCTGTTTCTAACAGGGTTATATGGTATATGTTGGTGATGTGTGACTGATTGAGTGTTGTTCATTTATATAACCATATTAGATGGGCCCCGCTCTAATATGGTTACCTTTTTATGTATTTGGTTGGTTTCTTTTCTAACCATGTTAGGTGATTCTTTTCTAACATGGTTAGATTATTGTTATTGTGTTAGGATTATGTCTTATAGTGATGTTTTTCTTTTTCTAACCATGTTAGGCGAATCCTTACTAATGTGGTTAGTCATCAATTATCCATGATAGCATTAGCATTGTATTAGAAAATTATTTTCTATCATGGATAATGCATATAAGTTATATTACGATCTCTTTTCTAACTATGATAGTGATATTGAAATCATGGAAAAATCTTTCTCTATCATAGTTAGTAAAGTAAATAATTGGATTGAAAGTGTTATTTTTGGTAAATTAGTAGGTGGTATATTACAACTTGGTATCAGTTTTATGGTAAACGTTACCCTGCCTGTTGCATTGCATATAGAATGACAATATATATTCCTTTTCCCTTCCTGTTGTGCATGATCACTAACCCTTGTTTTAAGGATGTGCAGTTGAATTTTGAGGACAAAATTCATATGGTGGGAGAGCGGTCATTTCGTACTAAGATTTATTTGAATAAGAATGATTAGAATGAGACTTACTCAGGTTTGGCACTTGTTGAAGTCTCTCAAGTGCTTGCATTTGTGATTATTAAATCTTTTTCCGCTTTTATTTTTTTTAAAGCGGACTGAAATTGAGGTAAAATGAAAGTTCGAGTATTATGGGTAAGGTTTCACTTGGCTTATTAGTAATGAGGAGAGAAAATGTTCGTTGGGATGCTTGCCTACTGGTTGGAAATTTTCGGTTTCTAGTTCATGGACTTCTATTAAGATATAGGGAATGTCTAATATGTCTAGAAGGAATATAAATAAACGTTGTAGGAGGATTGATTTGAGTCACAATTGGATTATACTTTGGGGTGATTTGGAATTTCAATTAAGGATATGTAACATCCTGAAAATTTAATACAGGATTAGAGAGTGTTTTAGGAAATAATAAATGAAGAAATTGGAAATTTAAGACTTTTTAGGAATTTTTGGTGATTTTTAGAATATTTTTGGGAGTTTTGAGTATTAAGCGCCCAAATAATTAAAAAAGCAATTGAAGAATTTGAAATATGAGGGAATGATGAAACCAAAAATATTTTAAAAATTAGGGAGATTGGAGACTGGTTTAAGTGGTTTTAAATTAAAAAGAGTACACTATGGCACGTTTGGGCTATGAATTATCATAACCCCTCCTCATTCCACTCAACCAAACACACCCTTCCCTTCCTTTCTTCATAAAACCGACCACCCCCTCCTCCTTCAACCCATTTTCGGCCTCTCCTTCCTCTCTTCCTTCTCACCATTTTTTTTTCTTCAACTCTTTACCTCCATGCTCCCATTCTTCAGTGCAAAATCACGTGGGTTACTCATTGAGCAATGAATCTCGGCCGATCTACTCGTCCCCACACTCACCCTCTTCGTTTTCTTCACGTTTTCCGGCGACAGGGGCGGCGGACGGCGGTGACACGGCGGTGAGTGGTTGGTGGTCCATTTTCTTTCGTTTCTCATGCCACTTTCTTGTTCCAACCTTGTTTTCTTATAGTTTTCTCTTCTTTTATTGGTAAAACTCGGCCAGCCACCTTGAGGTGTCGATTTCCGGCGATTCCGGCGGCGGCCGGCGGCGGTGACACCTCCCTCCTCATTCTTGAACTTTGTAAGTCTTCCCAAACCTTTGTGATGTTGTTTTGTAGATAAAGTTCCTTCTTTTGAGTTAGGGTTTTGTGAAAATTTGGGACTTTAGGATTTACAAACTACCATAAGGATTGTTAAGTGATTAATTGAAGATTTGTGAGGATAATTGATATATCTTGAAGTTGGAAAATACTTTGGAATTTTTGGGGGAATATTTAGGTATTCTTTGAAGTTGGGGTAAAGGTGCAAAAATGGGTCCAAACAATTACGCCAGGAGCACATAGGGGGAAGAAGTATTTTCGGGTTCAATTCTGGGTCTGAAGAATAAATATTGGTGCAATATAGGGTACGCCGTTAATGTTGACCGACGTTGACCGTTAAATGCTGACGTGGCAGGGGAAATAAGATTTTTTTGCTGACGTGGCATGCTTATGTGGCAATATTTTTCTGAGTGTGTGGGGCCCACATAATTTAAATTAATAAAAAATAAAAAATAAAAATAGTGGCAGGGATGTTTTTTTATTTTTTTATTAATTTAAATTACGTGGGCCCCACACACTCAGAAAAATATTTCCACATAAGCATGCCACGTCAGCCTAAAATCTTATTTCCCTCGCCACGTCAGCGTTTAACGGTCAACGTCGGTCAACATTAACGGCGTGCCCTATATTGCACCAATATTTATTCTTCAAACCCAGAATTGAGACCGAAAATACTTCTTACCCCTATGTGCTCCTGGCGTAATTGTTTAGACCCATTTTTGCACCTTTACCCTTGATTATAATGACATTTGGGAAAGTTAATGCTTTAATATTGACATTGAATTTGAGTATTTTTGGGAGCAATTGTATTTTCCAAAAGAAATTGAACATTTGGGAATTTTTGGTGATGAATGTGATTCTTTGAAGTTAGGGATTACATGTACTTGATTCCTTGGGAACTTTAAACAAGAATTTGTGGATATTAAAGTGGTTGAATGGAGATGTTTGGAATGTAATTAAGTTTTTGGTAGTTAGAAAATAGTTTGGGAATTTTGTAGACAATATTTGGACTCTTTGAAGTTGGGATTTGTTAATGAATGATGTTTTGAATAAATTGGTGGTAGTATAATAGTTTTTGAAGTGATTTAATAATTCTGGAAGGTTGGAATTGTTGGAATTGGTAGTTGGGAGGAAGTGTGATAATTAAAGTGTTGAATAAAGAGGAAATTGATTAGATAAAGATAGGTTGAAGTTTGGTGGAAGGTTTGTGAAGTTAAGAAGTTACTTTAAGTTATAAATTTGATATTGATATGGTGATTTGGTGATTGGTGATCGTTTTGCAGTTTTATGGGCATTTGTGTTTTCTTTAAAGTTGAGGTTTGTTTATGTAAGCTGTATGGAGTAAATTGAAAGTTAAGAAATATTAGTGTAAGTGTTATGAAGATGTTGGAGGTATGAAGTTGTGTATAGGAGGAAATTTTGGTAGTTAAAGAGTTGGTTGAAAGAGATTTTTGGTACGTAAAAGAGTGTTTGAATGGTGGTGGATTATTTGGGGAAAGTTAGGGAGCTATTTAAAATACATAAGAAATATTTTTGACGAGGTTTAGTAAGTTATACATGTTTTTGGTGATTAGGCAAAAGTTAGGGAAAATGGTAAAGTAAATGCTTTAGTAGTCAAAAGTAAATGGATAAATGAAATTATGGAAGTGTAAAGAAGAGTATGAGGATAAAATTTGAGTAATGAGTGTTTCTTGAAGATTTTGGTGAGTTGTTTGAAACTTTGCTAGCCTTTAAAGTGCTTTAAAGTGAGATTTATTAATGTGAAAGGTTGTGACAATAAAAAATTGGTGGTTTGGTAATACTTATTAAGGGTTATAAAAAAAATATTGAAATAATTGAAATAGTTAAAGTGGTGTTTGGAAAGGAGTGTGGTTAATGAAACATTGAGGAAAGGGGAAATGTTATATAATGGAATGTGAGAAGTATGAAGGAAGTTGTGTGAGGTTGAGAGACCTCCTTAGTGTCAAATTAATATTAATAAGGTTAGCTTGGTAGGTTTTGTAAGTGTGGATGATTTTTGACAAGAAATGATAAGGTTTAATACTATGGAAGTTATAGGTAATTGGTTAAGGGAATTATGAAGGTTTAAAGGGTATAGACTATTTCTGATATTAGAAGTAACTATTACTTCAACAATTGTTTAGAATTAGATATAATGGGTGGTCAAAGTCACTAATATTGTGTCTTGACCATCAGCAGCTCATTGCATGATTATAGACGGCAGTGCTTCGAGTGGAGCTCGCGGAAGGCAATAACTAAGGGTGTTTATTGTTGTTTTTGATCTTGAACATGTAATCACGCTTAACTGACTGTGATACTGAGGGTGATGGTAGTTGAGGATTTCTAAAATCCTCTTCTACTGATATATATATATATATATATATATATATATATATATATATATATATATATATATATGAAATGAGTTCAGATTATTTTATATTTAAACGTGGGATATAGGGTACCTTTCAACTGAGCTGTACTTTATATATATATTCATATTTATATAAATCTTTTGTATGTTGCATGACACTGATTATTGGTACCGTCGGCCGATGTAACCATCGATTTGCGCAAATCGATAGGTTAATTGTACAGGTTCCTCAGATTGTAAAGGAACCAGGGATGTTTTCACATTTTAGAGTGCTCCCTTTTTCATGCTTTCAGATTTGAGACTGGGCACAGTGTCAATCACGTTTATTTTTGCCTATTGAGAGATGGATGTATCTGTTCTGTATATATATGTATATATTACGTGGTTTATGCAGGTTTTGAAAACTGTGGTACCCTGTAGACACTCCGCTACCCCACTTCTGAGTCTCACAGTGAGTTAAATAGTGATTACTGAGACATTGTTTTGTCTCACCTCATTCCCTTTATTTTTGCAGGTGATCATGCCCAGAGGTAGTCTGAGAGGAAGGGAAAAGGGGCGGCCAGCTGCACTGAGTCAGTGAGTAGGCCGGAGGTAAACCGTAGGGATATATATTGCCATAAAGTAGGCTGCATCTGCTTCCGCATTTCTTGTATATTTTGGGTGAAATGTATTGCTAATTGACCGTTTAATTGATTCTGTTAATTGTTGTTTAGTTACTGATATTGTCATAATGTGACAGTTTTGGCTGTATCACACACTTTGTTAGTGTGATGATTGATTATATACTGTATGTGATCATTTGCTACAGAAGGATTGCCTGCTAATGGAAAGGCAATCCCTTTTACTGATTGAGCTTAGCGACGTTTGATTTCGCTTCGTGATGCTGACATGTTAAGTCAGAGAATTGTGTATTTGTGATGTGTTGATTTAATGGAGCTAGTTACTGGTGTTGTTGACACATGTTGTGTTAGGTGATTAAGTCACCATTGTACTGGATAATATTATTAGTTTTACAGGTGAATGGTCATAATCAAGTTAAGGAAATTCTCTTTTCCTAACTTGATTATATTATGTGAATGTTGATTGTTTGTAGGTTAAAGGAGATTGTTTTTCTCATATAACCATGTTAGATGGACCCCGCTCTAATATGGTTACCTTTTATGTAGCTGGTTTGATTTCTTTTGCTAACTATGTTAGGAGATTCTCTTTTCTAACATAGTTAGATATGTGTTAAATGGTTGTAATCTCTTCATAGTAGAGAAATTCTTCTGCTAACCATGTTAGGTGAATCTTTTACTAACATGGTTATGACATTTAATTTTGAATGATATCGTTTTCTTTTTCTAACCATGTTAGATGTATTCTTACTAACATGGTTAGACACCATTAGAATTTGAGTTATTTTGAATATGTGTCTAATTAGGTGAGAGTTAGTAAGTTAATAATTCGTTAGTAGGAGGTACTTTACAGGATATATTTGGTCTTTATTAATGGATGAAGAAATCCTTATAGAGGTATAGCTCAAAGAATGGTCATATGGAATAGGAAGCATTTGAATATAGAACAAGTTATAGCAACTGAGTGAGATCGGGAAGGAATGTTTCGATTACTATATTTCAAGATTCAAACTAATTTGATAATTGTAGAATTGATCACTTTATATAATAAGTGTTCTTATTCGTGCAGTGATGGTGAGATTGTGATATTAGGAGTTGCACTTTAGTCAAGTTATATGTAAGTAAATATGGATTAATTGATATGTTGACTTGAGTTGGATATTGGGAAAATATTAAGTTGGATTTTTTTTTTAAACATTGAGGAAAAGGTTGAAACTATTTGATATCAATACATCAAAGAAGAAGAAACGTAGTTACATTTTAGTGATACAAAGGCATGAGAGCAATTCAAGTCCAAGGAGATATTTATGTTAGGATTAGTAATAGGTGTAGAGGTTATGAGATGAGAATAAGTTGGTATGAATTCTTCGAAAGAGAAAATGCACAAAATAATTGAGATTACAATTGAGGGTTGTTTAGCGTGATTTTAGAATTTGGGAGTTATATTATGAATTTTCTTTTCTCAACTTAGATATATTATTTTTTTTTGGTCATTAAGATATTACGTGATTGATGATTATATTCCTTAGGTTAACAAAATTCTTGTGTGGAAAGCCTGATCAGTATTGAAATTAAGGGTGCTTTTGAAAGAGATAAGATGTTAGAATCAGTACTTAAGGACGAGTGGATCAATTGGATAATGGAAATACGATAGTTGAATATTTTTGGCTTAGAAGGGCATTGGTGATTTTGAAATATGAATTTGTTGAGAGATTCATGGGTCCCATCAAGTTGAATAAGTTTAATGCTAGTCTAATGGTGCAGTTTTATTGGAATAAAATATAAATTTTAGAGGGAAAATGTTACATTGATAGTTGGAGGACTAGTGAGGTCTTGAATGGATTATTCTTGGGCTTTGATGATATTGGATTCTAAAGTTTAAATTGTGTTAAGGAAACAAAAATGGTTGGATTATGATTGCTTATGGATATGAGTTTATGATTTTATATATATGTAGGAAGCAAGTGAAGAGGACACCTATAGTTAGTTAATCCCCGGTGAGACCTAGTTGGTTGAAGTTGGATATGAGTTTGAACTTTCTCTTGGTTGTTACCTAAGCTTGATTTCCATTTGAGGTATTTTAATTATGGGCATTTGAATTATGTTTATGGGGTCTAAGGGCTTATTTAGGTTCAACACTTATGCTTGAATAAGTTAATTTGGCTAATTATGTTGTAGATTTTGAAAAGGAAATTGAGAATATCCTTAGGCTTGAAATTAATTTAAATGTACTTGGAAGGTGCGAATAGTTAAATTAGGTTAATGTTGGGAAATGTGGAGTATGAATGCAAACTGGGTAATTGAGATTGCTTCTGACTTGAAATTTAAATTAGATAGAGTGGTGATGATTTTGAAACTCTCTCTAACCTTGAGGTATTCATGATTCCTATATTATTAAGGGTACGTATGGGTATGAAATTAATGAAGTATGAGAATGTTGTTTGAGTTGATTTTTGGTTGTTCAAAGGGATGTAAATTATGTGTGAGACTTAGGTAATTGATTCAAAAAGCACTTTTGGAATGTGAGTTACCGACTCTATTAAGATTGCATATGAATATAGATAATAAGCGTTAGGTAATTACTGGTGGTGGTATTTCAAATTGAGGATTGATATTAGAAGTTGTAGCGATTACTATGGTATAGTGACTTTTGTAGTTTTACTAGCTATTGGAATTGGAAATGATATTAGTGAGGTAAGATTTTTGATGTAGATTCAGATAATATTGTCGATAAGATAAAGGTTGTAAATGCTATAAATATGGTTATGACCTTAAGTTAAAGGAGAATTGTGAGGTTTCTCTTGGTTTATCAGGCAAATTGATGTTAATGCTTATGAAGAATTCAATCGGTACAAATCGTTGGGACTAATATAGGTGGAATTATGAGATTTAAGTTAAAATTAACTGGCTTGTATTGATTAAAGTTAGAGGCATTTGACAGGAATTAACAATTATGATAATTGGAGAAAAATGATGATTATGGATTGAGGATTGATTAGAAAAGTTTGGTTAAAAAGTGAAATGGAGGAAGAAAAAATTAAATTTAGGTTTTGAATTAAAGTTGATTTAGGAGGATTGTTTGAGATTAAGATGGAGAATATATTAGTTATGAGTTGAAGAATAAGTAAGATAAATTGTTGAATTTGAGGTTTTATCGCGGTTACAGGAATATATATACTATTTTGGGAAATTTGCACTGTAGTCCCTAGGAAGACAAATTACTACTGGGAGGTCCCAAAACATTCCAAAATTATCATCAAGTCCCAAGGGACTTTGGTGCAAAGCTTTTCATTTGTTCAGTGACTAAATTACCCCTAACTAAAAGATTGCTTATTTTTTTCTTTGCCTTTAATTTATGTTTCACCATCATCACCACCATCACCTTCATCGCATCAATCCAACATTTCCCTATCCATATTCATTCATCATTGTCTTCTCCAGTAGTACCATCGTCACCTTCATTGTCATCACTATTTTTCTTCCTCTGATTTCTTTCACTATCATCCGCCTTTTCTTCCTCAAACCCTAGACCCATCATCTTCTCTATCTCCAACCCAACTCCCCCATTCCTTCTGTTGCTAGCTGCGAGTCTAAGGCTTGAGAGCAAGGGAGAATTAGGTCACCAAGAATATCAAGGTTGGGTCGGACCTCCTTTGGGTAAGATTTTTTGTTCTCTCTATTTGATTGTTCTAAATTGAGTTCTCTGCTTGGTCTGGTATTGGCAAACTTTGCTTTTCTTAAATCATCATTTATAATGGGGTCGGTTAGAAGCAAGCATGGTGTTGAATATTGATGTTTGCTCATCTTCAAAGTGATGAAGTTGTGACTTTTTCTTATATATTCTGGAGATTCTAACACTATTTGGGAGTCTTTTGACTATAACTACAGTAGGCAATTATTGCTGGTAAATTAATATGGCTAAGTTATCTTGCTTTAAATTTGCTTCATTATACTATTATGTAACAACACTATTTGAGACTTTTTTTCAATTTCTGATTTCTTTATGCTCACATCACTTCTATTTGATATAAATAAATCTAATATGCTAAATTGTTGATCTGTTTGATGCTTCAGTGCTGCACAAAAAATTGTGATGCTTTATTGTTGTGCATATGCTGTCATAACTACTATTGATTCACTTAACCTCTTAAATTTGTGATGGTGCTGTGAAGCCTATGATCGGAAAGCAATTTTAAATGTACTTCAATCCATGTTTGGGCTCAAATCCTTTCAATACATATAGACTAAGATTTGTTGGTCCCATATTGGTGTATATAATAATTTTGTTGTTATTCACTGATGTAATAATTTGTTTTAATAGAGATGTGGTTTTCAAATCAATTTTTGCTCTCAATATGAACAATTATGCACTATTCAATTGTGTATGCAATTGATCTGTGTACATAATTAAACATAATTAAACCTTGTTTGCAGGGGCTCTTATGCAGTGCATACATTGTCTTAACTGCAAACGTAAGGATCACACCATGCTCAAATTTTGTAGTGCATACATGTTTATGCAGTGTATACATGTAAAGTGCAAGATGATGAGGATCACACACCATGCTCAAATACACTTTGTAGGAACTTAAGCTCATGTTGCCATGTAAATTCTATTGTGAAAGAATTCATCTCTGCAAAGTATGATAATGTGTTGTTATTAGCAGCATGACAACTTGTTACTGGTTGGTGGTTTACTTGCTACTGTCATGTGATTCTGTAGGGTGATTGATATTGTTATTGGCTAGTACATCTAGGAAGTATCTGCTATGTTTTGTTCACATAGGTGGACAATTTATAAGTAATGGAGAAGATTTTTTGACATATACTGGGGGTCGACCAAATCAAAAACCATCAAGAGAAAGCACAAGTTTTGAAGAGTTCCAGACGATGATATGCTCAATTGTGAGAAAAAGGATTGTATTTCGATTTCAAGATAAGAAGTTTTATTATTGTGGAAGATGTTGAGGCTGGTCACACTGTGAAGACATGCAAGAATCCAAATCCAAGTTGAAACAAGTTGATGTATTTGGTGACTTTTGGTGAATCCATCCTCTTTTGTCACTTTTTTTGTAAATGCATCCTAACTTTTCCGACTTTTGGTGAATGCAACCTCTATTGTCTCCTTTTTGCCACTTTTGGTGACTTTTGGATAACTTCTGTAAATGTCATTAGACATGTTAAAAGTTAGGTGGTCATGAGCAGTTGTTATTTTAGTCTTCTGCAGTTGTTAATGCTGAACTTTGCACTTGTTACTGTTGAGTAATATTTTTATAACTCACAGAGCAGCAATTAGATTTATCTATTAAACCTAAACAAATTTAAGGTGCATATAGTTCAGAAACGGATTAAAATATATAATTATCCTCTCTTGTGCTTTATTAAATAGCAACAATTCAGAGTTACTAGCAACAATTGCCAGTAACAAGTGAGGCACTTGTTACTACAGGTGTGGTCACTTGTTACTGCAAGCTTGACCACTTGTTACTACGCGAAATTAAGTGACTTACATACCATGTCCAGTTTAGATTAACATTTGGATGCCCTTTTATTTCCTCAATGACCACTTGTTAATGACCAAAAATCAACCTCATCATTCTTGATTTGCAATTGTCAGTAATAAGTGAGGCACTTGTTACTATAGGTGTGGTCACTTGTTATTGCAAGCTTGACAATTTGTTACTGGTGAAATTATGTGACCATCATACCATGCCCAGTTTACATTAACATTTTGGGAAACCTTTTATTTCCTCAATGATACATTAACATTAGCAGGTCCCCCAAATGCTAATCTAAACTGGGCATAATATATTTTTCACTTAATTTTTCGCCAGTGACAAGTAGACATGTAGGCAGTAACAAGTCACCAAACTTGTAGTAACAAGTCTTATTACTTAAGTAGCAAAAAGTATTTTATTACTTTGCAGTGAAAGATTTGCAACAGTGCGCATTTTTATTACTTTGCAGCATAAACTATATATTAGCTTTGCATAAGCTTTTGATGCTATGAAAAAATTAGAGTAACTACAAATTAGAGTAACTAGATATTCTTGATACAAAAATCAAATACATTCATTTTTGTCATTCGAAACATACACCAACCATCCAGTTGATACATACATATATCCACTGCCGATTTCAAGTACTTAAATTACACCACTACCAACTTCAAGCACTTCAATTACACCATCCAGTATTATCTTTGCATAGAGTCTCAAGCATGCCAATTATAGTACCATTTGCTAGAACAACTTCAAGACCTGCGAGGCAGTGAAAATTTGCTTCAGATAAGGTTAGTAGAATAGAAGATGGACCAACAATGACTCTACATTTGTAATATTTGAAGTAATCATGACTCTACAATAATCAAACATGAAGATGGTTGAGCATCTTAGCTGAATTTCTAGAAATGACAAAATTAGAGCATTTATCTAACAGAATTTGTGGTTTAGAACTGCTCCCTCACCATGTACATTTCCATGAAGTACATAAATGCATTAGTGTAAATCCAGAAATGACATTCTCACATTCTGTTTTTGGCAAGCATAGAAAACAACTTTTGTTGCTCTTCTTCAAGTTGAGATAAAACCAATTCTGCTTGGTCTGATAAATGAAATATGAAGGTGAAACCTGCAGAGGACCCAACTACTTGATTCAACATTTTCTAAAACTAATAGTCCAGAAATTAAAGTTCACATTACCATAAGAAACGTATCAGATTCCAACAAGAAATTCAAACTCCACATCCGAAAAAGAAATTGAGCATATAGTGACAAAACCTCTTCTATCACTCTCCTAATCACTTATAAACACCATTCACCCTTTACAATTGCAGGAAATCAAAGGATAAATTCATGAATAAAAATAATAAGAAGAAAAATCTCAAATTCAGCTTCAAATCGCCAAATCTAGTGTAATCGAAGATAGGGGAGAGGACAAAAAATTTTACCTGAACGAGGTGTGACCCCGCCAGAGATTCTCAGTGAAGCTCTTCTTCTCAAGCCAGAGATTCCTAATGAATCGCCACAAAACATTTTGATTCACCTCATTTATTGATTATTGATATTGATATTGTTGCCTATCAATTTGATCGCCTATAACACGCCTAGAACTTCCCCAACAACAACCACCACAACATGAAGAATAAAATCAATGATAATCACACCAAAAACAAAAATCAAATCCATTTCAACCATAATGGGAGAAAAGAGATCCATGAGTTATGAATAAAGGGAAAAGAAAATGAAATGATGGAGAACACATACGGATGAAATCCGAAGATTTCTAGCTTCGCTGTCCTCCGTTTGCCAATCACCGTTCCTCGCAGCCACCACTCTTCGACGACCATCGATCTTTGCCTTCCTCCTTCATTCTCTGCTTTCTCTCGAAGGAATGTTAGGTTCTCTTGTGTTTAGGGCTTGATCTTTTTTGCAGTTCCTAGCTTTTAACTCAAGGGCAAAGAAGTCTTTGGACAAATGGAAAAATTTGCAACAAAGTCCCATGGGACTTGATGATGATTTTGGAATGTCTTGGGACCTCCCAGTGCAAATTTGTCTTCCTAGGGACTAAAGTGCAAATTTCCCTACTATTTTGGTCATGAAACTTAGTATTATTGGGTACGGATTAGTGTTTAGGCTCGCGGACATAACTGAAGTAACTATATATGGTATTGGTGAATAATTTGTGTATGAAGTGGTTTAAATAGATTTAGCATGAATTCTTGAGTCATTAAGATAAGCGAGATTTTATGTTGAGTATAACGACAAAGGAGTGAGTTTAATAGTGTTAATCATATTTAGTATGAGCAGTATGGTGGTTTAGTGAAATACTAAATAGAGGATTGGAGTTTTGTGACAAGTTGTCATTATTTTATTGAGAAAATTAAGATTATTCGAGTTAATGATGGATTTTGGAGCTGTGATCATGTGTGAGATAAGAATGTAAGAAGAATAGCTGAAGTTAAAATATTAGGTTGAAGTTTTAACGAACTCTTAATTGATTCCTTGGAAATAAATGCAAGTGCTTTTGATGATGAACTTGATATGGTGTAACATATGTAAAGTTACAGTTATGAGGCAAGTAAAGAATGAATTTTTACAGGAATTTTTGTTTGGCAATTAAGAAGTGAGAGCATAGGATTAAACTTAGTGAAATTATTGGATATAGATTTAAGTCCCTCATACAAGTAGAAGAACTATATCATAAATAGGAATATGAAATAGTGGAAATCGTTTTAAGTAGCAACCTCAAGATTCCAAAGTAGATAAAAATGATCGGAAGTATTATTGTGTGTAGGATCGAATTAAGAAAGTTTAGGTGTTGACATTGATTCATGAACCATTTGTGGGTTAGAAGATAATGATTTTCAAGGTGGAATTGTCTTTAAATTAGAGGTCTTACCATAGAACTTGGTCCAAGGATTTGACGATGTAATTAATTGGTGTGAAATATTTGATAAAGGAAACAAGAATAACTCTCATAGTCTTATAAGTTAAGGAGATTAGACCATTAAGGTGTAGTAAGCTTGGAATTATGACATGAAGATTTAGAAGAGAGAAATGACTTCGATCAGGTTGACTAGAATTTGAAACTTTTATTCCCTAATGCAAGTTCTTAGCAATGTATTGAGTGGATTAGGCTTAGTATTTTTCTTAAAGAGGTTAGACATAACGAATTTTGAGGGCAAAATTCCTAAAAGGTGGGGAGAATTGTAACATCCTGAAAATTTAATTCTGGATTAGAGAGTGTTTGGGAAATAATAAATTGAGAAATTGAAAATTTTGTAGAACTTTTTAGAATTTTTGGAATATTTTTGGAATTTTAAGTATTAAGTATGCAGATAACTAATTAGGCAAATGAAGAATTTGAAGTATGGGAGAATGAGGAAACTCAAAATATTATGAAGTTCAAGAAGATTGGAGGCTGGTTTAAGTGGTTTTAAATCAAAAAAGTACACTATGGCAAGTTTAGGCTATAATTATCAAAAACCACCCTTATTTCTCCCCAACCAAACACGCCCCTCTTTCCCTTCCTTTTAAAAATTTTCGGTCTCCTTCTCCTCCTCTCTTTGCGTCGCGCGGCCAGCCCCCTCCTCACCATTTCTTCATTTTTTTTTCTTCTTCACACCCACACTCCCATTCATCCTTCTTTACCCAAAAAGCTTCCTCATTTTGGTTTATCTCCTTCTCCTCTTCATAGACCCGTGAAGCAAGAGTCCGATCTGAGGGTATGTGTGTGTTTTCGTGCGTGCTCTTTCTCCGGCGGCGGCGGTTAGTTTTCCGGCGAAGGGAGTTGTGTTGAAGGTGGGTGGTCGTTTCTCTAGTTCTTTTTGGGATTTCTTCATGTTCCAACTTCATTTCTCATCTTCCTTTCCTTCCTTTTGCTCTAGCTCGGTCACCACCATAGGAAGGGTGTTTTCCGGCGTCCCTGGTGGCGGCCGGCGGCGGTGGGGACTCTTCCTTGTAGCTTTGAACTCTGTAAGTTTTTCCTATCCTTTGTGGCGTTGATTTTCGCACAAAGTTTCCTCTTTAAGTTAGGGTTTGGACATGAGTTAATTATTGAAGCTTTAACCAAGGATTTGTGCAAGAATAAGTGGTAAATTAAAGATTTTTGGGAAGTATTTAAGCCATTAAAGTTGGAAGTTGAGTTTAGATTTTTTTTTGAGTTTCCTCTTTAAGAAAGGGTTAGCTAAAGGAGGAGGCTTTGTACTGAATTGGTGATTAAGTAGTGCCAGTTAAGGTTGTTTATTGTTGTTGGAATGTGAGTGTTGGCTAGAATGGTATTTGAGAGGAAGTTGTTAGTTAAAGTGTTGATTTGAAGTGGCTTTGGTAGAATAAAGGTTGTTCATTGATGTTGGAATGCTATTGTTGGCTACCTTGGGCTGTAAAAGGAAGTTGGATAGTTAAAGTGTTGATTGGAAGTGGTTTTAGATGGTTTAAAGGATGGTTTGGTCATGGTGAGTTTATAATTTTTCAAGAGATGATGAAGGCTGAAAATCTTGTTATTGTAAAGGATTGGTAAAGGGAAAGTTTGGAAGGAAATTTAGAAGTTAAGGTGTTGATTAAAAAGGGAATTTGGTTAAGTAAAAGAATGTTTCTAGTTTGGTGGTAGGTTTCTGAATTTGTGAGGTTGAGAGGCACATTTACTTGTCATATTGATATGAATGAGGTTGTTTTGGTGGTGTTTAGATGGTTGGTTAGTGTTGCCAAGTACAAAAAGAAATGGTAAAAAGTTAAATGTTTTAGGAATATAATCAAAGGGGTAAGAGAAAAAGAAAGGTATGAGGATAGAATTTGAGTAATGAGTGTTTCTTGAAGATTTTGGTAAGTTTTGGAAGTGTGGCATAGTTTTTGATAGGAATGATAAAGGAACATAATAATTGGAACAATGTTTAGGAATTGATGGGGATGAGTAAAGTGGAAATGATACATAGCATTTAATTAAAGTATTTAGCATTCTTACCGCTTAAAATAGAATTAGTTGAATGGTGGTCAAAGTCACTGATATTGTGTCTTGACCATTAGCAGCTCATTGTGCGATTTTTGGTCGGCGATGCTTCGAGTGGAGCTCGCGGAAGGCAATAACTGAGGATATATAGTGCTGTTTTTGAGCTTGAACAGGTAATCACGCTTAACTGACTGTGATACTGAGGGTGACGGTAGTTGAGGATTTTTAAAATCCTCTTCTACTTATATATATAAATGAAATGTGTTCAGATTATTTTATATTTGAACGTGGGCTATAGGGTACCTTTCTAAATAAATTGTACTTTATATATACATATTTATATATAAATCTTTTGTATGTTGCATGACACTGATTATTAGTACCATCGGCCGATGTAACCATCGATTTGCGCAAATCGATAGGTTAATTGTACAGGTTCCTCGGATTGTAAAGGAACCAGGGATTTTTCACATTTTAGAGTGGTCCCTTTTTCATGCTTTCAGATTTGAGACTGGGCACAGTGTCATTCACGTTTATTTTTGCCTATTGATAGATGGATGTAACTGTTCTGTATATATATATATATATGTATGTATTACGTGGTTTATGCAGGTTTTGAAAACTGTGGTACCCTGTAGACACTCCGCTACCTCACATCTGAGTCTCACAGTGAGTTAAGTAGTGATTACTGAGACATAGTTTTGTCTCACCCCATTCCCTTTATTTTTTTCAGGTGATCATGCCCAGAGAGGGAAGCAGAGAGGAAGGGGAAAGGATTGGCCGGCCCACACGAGTAGGCCGAAGGTGATCTATAAGGAATATATATTGTCATTTATTAGGTTGCATCCGCTTCCGCATTTGTTTGTATTGTTTTGAATAATTGATTCGTGGATGACTGCATTAAATGTTTCTGTTGGGTTTTGGTTGGGTTATGGATACTGTTATAGTTAAGGTGTAACTATGACAGATGTAATAGTCGTAGCTATGCTACGTACTCTGTTAGTTGATGGTGGTGACGATGCAGAATGGTGCATAGGATTATTGGTATATGAGGATTGCCTGTTAATGGAAAGATAATTTGTACAGGGTAAATTGCCTGATAATGGAATGACAATTCCTTTTGCTTGATATGGACTTGTTCAATGGTTGTACTTTGTGATGTTTGTTTTGTTGTATTATTTGTACAGATGTTTTAGAATAACTTTGTTAAGGAAATTCTGTTTCTAACAGGGTTATATGGTATATGTTGGTGATGTGTGACTGATTGAGTGTTGTTCATTTATATAACCATATTAGATGGGCCCCGCTCTAATATGGTTACCTTTTATGTATTTGGTTGGTTTCTTTTCTAACCATGTTAGGTGTTTCTTTTCTAACATGGTTAGATTATTGTTATTGTGTTAGGATTATGTCTTATAGTGATGTTTTTCTTTTTCTAACCATGTTAAGCGAATCCTTACTAACGTGGTTAGTCATCAATTATCCATGATAGCATTAGCATTGTATTAGAAAATTATTTTCTATCATGGATAATGCATATAAGTTATATTAGGATCTCTTTTCTAACTATGATAGTGATATTGAAATCATGGAAAAATCTTTCTCTATCATAGTTAGTAAAGTAAATGATTGGATTGAAAGTGTTATTTTTGGTAAATTAGTAGGTGGTATATTACACTGCCCAGCGTGTATATTGCTTTCATTTTCATTGTGCCTATTAACATTTACACAGGACCTATTAACATTTACACAGGACCTATTAACATTTACACAGGACCCATTAACATTTGAACTTCCACGATTAATGATAGAACTTCTGGCTTTAACAATGTGAACATAGGTGTTAACTTCTGCGTTAATATCACATTGGTATTAAAGCATTTACACCGCCCATATTAACAGTTGAACTTACTTAATTAACGACAAAACTATATACTTTAACAATGAGGACATGAGTATTAACTTATGCGTTAACAACATGACATTGGTGTTAGTATTTACGCCGTTCCTGTCTTGCAGATTAACGACAGAACTTTACGGTTTAACGGTGGGGACATAAGTATTAACTTCTGCGTTAACATGCAACTTATGAACTTTCTCATTAACAATGGAACTTCAAGATTAACATTATGATTTCCGGGATTAACATTACGAGCATCCGTATTAACCTCCTCGGTAACATGACATTGGTGTGAACAATTTACACAACACCCGTTAACAAATGAACTTTCTTTATAAACATCAAAACGTAGGTATTTAACAGTGTGGACTTCCAAATCTACAATGTGAACATAATGATTAATTAGCGTCTGCGTTTATAACATAATATTGGTGGTATACATTTACAGGGCACTTGTTAACATGTTGACTGTGGTGCGTAACATCATAACCTTGTTGATTAACACTGCGAACATTAGGCATTAACTTCTGCGTTAACATGACATGTACACAGCACCTGTTAATCGTATGAACTTAGTGCAACAACATTTATGTCATAAAAATAATAGTGTGAATATGGTCATTAACAAGGGAACTTCCTCATGAACATATGCTTTCATTAATAACAACGTTGGTGTTAACATTTACAGGGCACCTGTTAACATTTAAACTTCCAATGGGAACAATGGAACTTCAAGTATTAACATTAAGATCATAACGATTAACAACATATTCCATTGAAATGGGTTCCACAACACTTTCCACAGCCCTTTAATCAACTCTGACTTTGTTTATCGTCTTGAACATCTGTGAACAATACATTAACACTCTAAGTTAGTGTATTAACAGCAGCAACATTGAGGTTAACAACACCAGCATAAGTAATAACAATTCGTGCAAACAGAACACACAAACTTACATGTCTACATTCATTATGGGAGATGTGTTATCATTTTTTTTGTGCAATATAGATGTGGTCAATCCTTTCATTGTGAGCAAACAAGTTCACAACCTCCTCCTCATTATCAAGGTCTATCAACACCTTCTCATCGAACATAATGATATATTTGATATCACAATTATTACAATCCACCCCAAGCCATGATGCAATCATCTCCCTCAAACTTTCAAGTTTTATCCCCAAACAACCATATGATGTCACATAAAATAGTATTCTATCCAGAATAATTATTAAACATGCGCAGGAGGAAAGTAATTGCCATTATATATTATTACTCAAGCAGTTATCTATATAAAGTTATAAACATTATCAATTCAAACAAAACAAAGGGTACATAAATCAATTTTTCCGGTCCTCCTACCAACCTAGAACAATCCCAATTGAAATCAATATCCTCTTCAAAAACCCAATGAACAAAACCACACAAATACAACTAAAAGTTTCCACATTTCATTTTCTTGCATCATACCCACTTCCCAAAAAATAACACATTAGCAAAATCACAGCAAAAAATCACCACCTAGGTTAAAAAGAACAAAAAAAGCTGAAACCTTTAATATAGCAGAGAATGAAAAAAAAAGCCAAGAAGAGTGTCAAACCTAGGACTCCTTGCTAATCCTCGTACCAGATCGAAAAATGAGGATGGGTTTGATGAGAGGAAATGTAGGAAGTAAGAATAAGGAGGAAAAAGGAAAAGGGTGGGAAAAAAATGCAAGTGTTAGTGTTAGTGTTGCCATTTTTTATGATTAGGGCAATTTTGTCTTTTCACATGATTTTAAAATGTCCCCTAGGTCCGAGTTCCTTCATGGTCCTTTTGGAAGTTTGAGTTCCTGAGTTGTCCTTTTGTATATTCGGAGAGATTTAAATGACATTTTCCCTATTCCTCTTATTTCAAACATAATGAACCAAATAATGAAAAGATTAAAAGTTAGTTGTTGAAAAAACCATACATGCAAAACAAAAGCAAGTTGTTTTTTTACCAAAGTGATAAAGATGTAACACTAATGATATTTGGTTAAGTATGAATAGAAGGCAACAAATAAATGCCTTATGCCTCCTTTCCCGTTCAAACGAAGGCGGGGATGAAACTTTTGCACGAGACAAATTTGAAAAAGGACAGAGATTTTCCAAATAATTCAAACTTCAAAGATAATGAAATTTCTGACAAAAAAAATTTAACTACCAGTATGAACATTCATTTCAATAAAAATAATCACAAAATTCAAGGACATAATTATATTTCTTCCTAACATTCATAAGTGGTTATCACTATGAACAATGATAATTTAAGGACATAATTCCCACAATCTCTCTCTCACTCTTTTTATTATTGAAGAGTTTTAACAATGATAATTTAAAAAGGTTGAGACAAATTAGAAATATGTCTTATATTTAGGATCAAACCTACATTATTCCTGAATAGCTCTTATGTTTAGGACCAGAGGGACTATAGAAAGCAAGTTTAAAAGAATTAAACTTAAAGAAATATGGGAAAATGACAAAAAAAAAAACTCCGAATGTCCAAAAGAATAAGTAAGGAACTCAAACTTCTGAAAGGACAAAGTAAGGAGCTCAAATTTCCAAATAAAAGAAAATTAACAATTGGAACATACATATTAACAAATGGAACATACATACTAATTAATAATTGTCTGGTTCCTTAATTGCCCTTTTGGGATTCTAAGTTTCTTACTTGTCCTTTTGGAATATTGAGTTCCTTACTTGTCCTTTAAGACATTCAGAGGTATTTATTTGTCACTTTCCTAAGAAATATTATGGAAATATTATGGGGTATGCACTCTTTGGTGGGATCCATGTAGCCGACCCTACCTAGTTGAGATAAGACTGTGTTGTTGTTGTATGCAATATTTGGTGGGAGGGTTGGGAAAGTCGTCAATGTAGGGAAAAAATTGAATTGGACTTTTTGAAAAGAAAAAAAACTTGAAGAGAGACGAAGTTAAAATATTTTATTTAATTTTTATTGCCTTTTATCTTACATTTTATGTCTAAATGAATACTTACATACTTAATAGCACTGCATTGTTTGAACTCTACCCGATCCAAACACAACAATTTAACTGATTTTCATCTAAGTACTTGTTCAATGACTTAGCTTACCTGAAACAATTTACAAATGTTTTCATTGCAAATGAAAGATATTCTTGTTTTTCAAATTTGAAGCTTATTTAAAAAGTTTGTAAATTGTTTTACATGAGTCATGAGCCAAGTAAAATTAAAATAAGATGTGTTATTGTGTTTTTATGGATAAAGTTTAAATAATGGGGAACTCCTCGATTATGTAAGCATTTTTCTTATACTTGTTAATTTTTATAATCCCACTTTTATTGTCATATTCATACTAAACAGCCCTCTAGCACATATTTAATTGACCTGTGTTCACATAGGTCATAGGTCATAGGTCATGAATTTCAACGTTGTTAATTTTCAATGTTAGGTACATCGTTAGCTCCATTCAAATCTTTCACATCACTCGTTAATTGCTCTTTAATTTGAGAACCTTATGAATGCTGTAAAATCGTAGCAACACATTCACAAGCTTCTGAAAACGTCAACTCGAAGACGTCCAAAATGCTTACGATACAGGAGCCATCACCAGTCTTCTGATGAGACAACCTTATTTTCTTCCAACTTTATTGGCCAACTTTCTAACAATAACTTGGACTTTTTTTCAGTTTACTCTGCCATACAGCCTTCACTAGTGTCAATGGAATTAGCATCTCAGTGCCTCTTTTTTTTTTTCTCAGTGTCTTTCTTCTGTGCTCTCATTTATCATTTCAAGTGAAAGTTGATAGCATAAGTCCTCTGAGAGTTCATGTTCATAATTTTGAACTCCCTGGAGACATCATCAGTTTCTTCACTGTTTAAGTCTTTGGTTGTATAAGTATTTCCCTCATAGTGCACTACTCCGAATCCAATCAGAATCTCATCATTACTTTTATGGCTTCCCTTCTTTCTTTGTTATTATTGGGCGTGCCTTAGTTTCAATGTATTTTTGCTTCTAGATAGGTATTCTTATAAATATTTAATTGACAGCTTTTTCAATGATAAAAATAGTTTTTTAAGAATAATTGTCATAAATAAGATTACCATTATTTTAAATCTTATATCTATTAAAATAAAAATATTGAAGATCACTGCCACTACTGTTTAGATACTACTGAGGACTTACTTCATGTTCTTAGGGATTGCAAAGACTCTAAATTGTTGTGGAAAAGTCTTATCGATAGGAATGGACAGAATAATTTTTTCTGTATGAACCTGCCCCAATGACTAAGAACTAATATTTTAAATTCAAGTACTTGGAAGAGAGATGGATGGAGTGAGCTATTCATAACGATATGTTGGTTACTTTGGAAGAGAAGGAACCTCAAGATATTTGAACAAAAGGAAGAAACTAATGAGAGTCTCCTCATTAGAGCTAGAGCAATCTTGAAATATGGATAGAGTGAATATTATGATTAAAGGAACTTGTATGAATGCAGTGTACGTCCAGTCACAGAATGAGGCTTACAAGAACCCAAAGCAAGGATACCTTAAACTTAATGTGGATGGAGCTTTTAGCTTAAAATTTGGTGGTGGCTGTGGTGGAATTCTTAGGGATGAGAATGATTGTAATATGCCTACTGATGTAGGTTAGTAGCTGTTTAAGGGTTTCTGTTCTTTTATTATAAAAAAAAGTTAATGAAACTAAACCTTCAAACAAGTTTGAATGGTTGGCAGGTTCATTTTTTCCATTAAGGAGGTCTAAATGACTATTTAACTATATATATATATATATATATAAGTATATTATACATTAGCATATAAGTAAATTAAATTAATTTTGAAATAAAATCATAAATATAAATACTTTTAAGTGATTTGTTACATAGAGATTGAAGAAAGGGAACACTGCTACTGTTCACGATATGTGGAGAAGATCATGAAAGTAACAAAGATCAGATCGTTTATAGCATCAAATGGGACTTATGTACATATTGTTCTTGTTAGCAGGGAAGCCTTGAGAACAGCAGAGAGATGAGTTACGTGCCTGCATGTAGCTTTGAAAAGCTCCACATTTTTTCATCAAGCTTCGACTTGCCTTACTATTATTAGTATCTCTAAAATAATTCAACTTAATCTTATATTTATGACATGCAAGTATTATTACTTCCTCTCCAAAACCTTGTATAGCACTACTAAAAATGCAATTTGATTCAAAATCTTAAGCTCATTGTGCAACCAAGTGTATTACTGGAACTGGTATTATGAAACTGCCATTACCTTTTGCCAAAAATGGTTACTATAGAACAATAAAATTATGAAGAACACGTGTCCATACAAAAACACAATAGGGAGAAAAAGTTGGCATTTATAATTTTGCCTTTGTTCATACTTGCCTTGTGCAATATCGTGCATAATTTTTATTCATGGTTATGATTGAACTTGAAAACCGCAAGATATGTAACTGCAGTAGTCATTAGTCTTCTAGAAGGACACCATTGTTATCTTATTTCTGCCAACTTGATTACTTGTTCCTTGAATTGGAACAATGACTTGGACTTTTTGAGTCTACTCTGACACTGACTCACTACCAGATACAATATGTGCCATTTTTGAGACAAGTAAAGGCTGAACAGATTGGTTTTAAATCCCCAGACCACCTCTAGTTTCTGCATTGCTTCAGTATTCATTTGTGAGTTTAAAGCACAACATGTACCAAAGTCCAATGAAAATCCCATTACTTCTATGGCTTTCCTTCCTTCTCTATTGTCTTTGGGCATGCCTTTGCCTCATGGTTCCTTTGGTTTCTGGGCATTCTGTCCATTGTCTTGAGGACCAGAAACTTTTGCTTCTTCAATTGAAGAAAGACCTCAAATTCAACTCTATAGATTCCAACAAACTTGTATTTTGGAATGATAACACTCCATGCAGCGAGTGGAATGGCGTTACTTGGGATGAGGAGGGACATGTTGCTAGTCTTGACCTCAGTGAGGAATCAATATATGGTGCACTTGATGATTCTAGCACTCTTTTCAGTCTCCAATATCTCAGGCACCTGAATTTGGCCTTCAATAACTTCAACACTATGATTCCATCCAGAATCAAAGAATTGAAGAGCTTGATTTCTTTGAATTTGTCAAGTGCCGGTTTTTCAGGGCAGATACCGATGGAGATTACTCAGCTCACGAGGTTAGCCATTCTTGATTTGTCTACTTATTCATTAGGACCATCACCTTTGACACTTGAGAATCCAAATCTGGTGAAGCTTGTTCAAAACCTTAGTAAAGTTAGAGAACTTTATCTAGATGGCATTGACACTTCACTTAAAGGAAATGAATGGGGTCCTGCTTTGTCTTCTTTTTTGCCCCATTTACAAGTACTAAGCATGTCAACTTGCAACCTATTGTTAGAATCTTAAGTTTTGATGAAGACTAAAATATAAAGGATTAGACCAAGTGCCTAGGAAGCAATAGTATACTTAGGATCCCAAGTAAGAGTGCTTCCGGATGAAGATTTACTTCCGGATAGATTAGGACTTGCGCATGCGGATGAATGTTTTCATCCCCCAGCATCAGCAAGTAAAATCACTGGGAAATAACTTAGTCCATGAGAATTAGGTACACAAAACCTTAAGACTAAGCTATGTTTCAATCGGAAGCGAAGTTGCTTCCTGTTAAACTTAGACTGGCGCAGAGCGATAGAATAGATATTACTCCAAGCGACAGTGAGTCTACTTCCCCAAGTGAAAGCGCTTCCTGTTAGAATTAGACTGGCGCAGAGCGACAGAATAGATATTACCCCAAGCGTCAGTAAGTCTACTTCCCCAAGTGAAAGCGCTTCCTGTTAGACTCAGACTGGCGCAGAGCAATAGAATAGTTATTACCCCAAGCGTCAGTAAGTCTACTTCGCCAAGTGAAAGCACTTCCTATTAGATTTAGACTGGCGCAGGTTGATAGACTAGATATAACCCCGAGCGTCAGCAGAAATGCAACATCAAGTGAAGTTGCTTCCTATTAGATCTTGACTGGCGCAGACTGATAGAATAGATTTCACCCTAAGCGTCAGTGAGTTCACTACGTCAAGTAAAAGTGCTTCCGATAGCTTAGTGACTAGCGCTGAGTGTTGGGATGAAATACACTAAGTGAGAGTGAGTTATAGTGAACCAAGATCCTTCATCTAGTAGTTTTACTTCCGGATGTAAAAATGCTTCCAGATACATCATAGACCAAATCAGAACACAGTCTAAGTAAACTACTTCCCATAGCAAACAAACTTCCCACAGCATGTATAATTCTTATATATATTGCTATGTTGGACTAACCAGTATGTGCAGAACATGGTCACGCTTCCGGATGCAAATGAGCTTCCGGATGGAAAGACTCTTGACATTGGGACTCAGAGCTTAACACTTGCAGAGCAAGATTACCACTTGCGGATGAAAGATGATCATCCGTCAGCAAGAGTGCAAGAGTAAAAATCACATACTCAGAAGTCAGAATGCTTATATCAGAGCAGAGGTGTCAGGACTACTTTTCAGAGATAAAGCAAGTCAACCCTGCTATGCATTAATGGAGCATTTATTGGGCAAACGGTAACTTGGGATAAACGGCCAAATTCAAACGGGACTCCCACCTACCAAGAGTTCAAATGCTTGAAGACTATATAAAGGGAGCTCAACTTCATTTATTAGAAGAACAATTATCCTTGAATACTCTAGAGAGAAGTTAGAGCGAGGAACACAAGAAATCTTCAAAGCATTCAAGGCTGCCCAGAAATAGAAAAGAGCATTTAACACTTTGAGTGATTCTTCACGTACTTATTCTGTACTCATTGTAGTTAAGTCTCTTCTTGTTAAAAGAGCATTTATTGAACTTAAGTGTGTAACATCATTTGTTCTGTAAGAGAACTTAGTCAGAAAAGCCTTCAAGTGTAAACTTCAAACCCTTGCTTGGTGTGAGGGGGAGACAGTTAGATAGGTTACAAGTGAGCCAGTGTAAAACTTGTTGTAAGGTTGCAAGTGAGCCCGTAAAACTTGCGGTTGTAAGGTTTCAGGTGAACCCGATTTAAAACCTGAGTTATAGTGGAACTCTCAGCCTGGGTGGTTGAGGACTGGACGTAGGTCAGGTAGACCGAACCAGTATAAATCCTGTGTTGTTTATTTCGAGTATTTATAGTTGAAGCACAATTCACCCCCCCCCCTCTTGTGCATCCATTACGTTCATTTGGTATCAGAGCAGGTCTTTCTCACCCGATTCCAACGAATCAGAAAGCAAAGATCAAGTAATGGATCCAGATTATGGCCTACCAGATGTCGCCGTTCAACCCAATAAGCCCCCAGGCTTCGATGGGTACAACTATACGTTCTGGAAGTACAGAATGGAGACATATATCAAGTCAAGCGACTTGAGACTCTGGGATGTCATAGAACGAGGGGATAATGTTCCACTGGACGAAGATGGATTTGCAAAAGTGCGAGCCAGATACACTGCTGAGGACTATGCTCTAGTCCAACTAAACCATCGGGCCATGCACTACATCCAGTGTGCTCTCACCCACAAAGAATTTCACAGAATCAGCCACCACAAAACTGCTAAGGATATGTGGGAGGCTCTTGAGGCTGCACACTCTGGAACCAGGGGAGTAAAGGCGAGACGTATTGAAATGCTGGTTGAAGAATTCCATAAATTCGCCATGCTGAGCCCTACCGAGCCTATCAGAGAGCTGGAACTCAGGTTCACTCATCTCATCAATAATTTGGCCTCGCTGGGTAAGGATATCCCTGAAAGAGAGCAAGTGAGCAAGATCCTAAAGATCTTGAAGGGTGACTGGATCACCAAAGTAACTATTTTGCAAGAAGTGCAAGGTGAATCAACCAGCTCCATCACCGCACTATTTGGCTCTCTTGCTGAATATGAACCTACCTTGCTGGCTATGAGAGCTCCTCAACCTTCACCCAAGAACAAAAATCTTGCTCTCGTTGCTCCCAGCAAAGGGATCAATGACAATGATGAAGATGATGATGATGAGATGGACGATGAGGAGATGGCTATGATGGTGAGAAAATTTAGAAAATTCCTCAGAAAGAAGGGAGGCTATCAGAGAGGTGATACCAGTGAGAAGAAGGGATACAAGAAAGAGAAGGTCCCTGTGTGCTTTGAATGCAATAAGCCTGGTCACTTCAAGGCTGAGTGCCCCAGCCTGCAGAGGTCAAAAGGCAAGGACAAAAGAAAAGCTCTTGTTTCCTCTATTTGGGTTAACAGCTCAGATGAGGAAGCAAGTGACGAAGAAGAAGTTGCCAACCTCTGCCTGGTAGCTAGAGAGGAGGATGAAGAAGCACCTTCAGATGCTGACCTCACCAACGAAGATCATGAGGTAACTTTTTCTGAACTTCAAGAGGCTTACAATGAGATTCATGAAGAATTCTCTAGACTATGTAAAGCCTATAAGGTGTTGAAAACCAAAAAGGAATCACTTGAGTCCAAGGTGGACTCACTAAGTGAGGAACTAGCGGAAGCTAGAAGACTTCCGATAGTGGATGGCCAGGGTTCTCCACAGGTAGAACCCAACGCCCCAACACCTGAGAGTTGCTCTAGTTGCAGCAAAGTCTCAGAGGAAAATAATAAGCTGCAAAATGCCCTGGAGAAGTTCACCAATGGTTCAGAAATGCTAAAAGTAATTTTAATGAGCCAAAGGGCATATAGGGATAGAACTGGCTTGGGATATACCCCTAAGGTAAAAAGGTGGGTAGAACCAAAAGTAAAGCCTTACTTGAAGTTCTTCCATAAAGCCACCAATCATGGCTCCTCACCCTTTAGCTTCTGTAATTACTGCAACAGGAAAGGACACTCCACGTCCACCTGTAGTGCTAAGAAGCATGGAGTTAACAGCTCCTACAAATGGGTCCCTAAAAGAACCAAGGCAACAAAAGATCCTCCTCCTGCAAAGGAAACTAGGAGAGGACAAGGATCCCAAGCCTGGAATTATTCCAAAGGGAAAACCCAAGAGTCCAGAGCCAGCACTCGGCCAGAGGCTCAGAAAAGTCACAAGCCCAAGATCAAGGATGACTCTAAACCAAGGGCATTAAAAACTAATGATCGAGGACCCAAGAAAAGTTGGGTACCTAAGTTTGCTTAAATTTTACAGGTGTGTCTCAAGGCATCCAAGAACAAGAAATGGTATATTGATAGTGGATGCTCAAGACACATGACTGGGGACAGAGACAAGTTCAAATCTCTGGTGATCAAAGATGGGGCCACAGTAACCTTTGGAGGAAATCAAAGTGGCAAGATCACTGGAGTTGGAGAGGTCGGACCAGTAAAAGATGTCTACCTTGTGGACGGTCTCTGTCACAACCTGCTGAGCGTGAGCCAGAGCACGGACAGAGGAAATTGGGTAATATTTGATTCAAATGAGTGCTTAATAGTTGATAAGCAGGATCTAAATATAGATAAGGCCAACTTAAAATGCAAGATTAAGGCAAACAGAAATGGGAATTTATATACCTTAGACTTATGTCAACAGCTAGAGGAAAAATGTTTAATATCTAGTGACGAGAATAGTTGGCTTTGGCATAAGAGACTAGCTCATGTTAACTTTACTCAATTGGACATGCTAATTAAAAATGAGCTAGCTATAGGTATTCCCTCTTTTAAAGTCAAGCATGATTTTATCTGTGAATCCTGCCAACGAGGAAAGCAAACAAAGTCCTCGTTTAAAACCAAGAAGAGAGTCTCCACCAGCAGGCCCTTGGAACTAATTCACATGGATTTGGTTGGGCCAGCAAGAGTAAAGAGCGTGGGTGGAAACCTATATGCTCTAGTAGTGGTGGATGACTATTCAAGGTTCACTTGGACTATGTTTCTTGCCTCCAAGCAAGATACTTTTGATGCTTTTGTGGTCTTGGCTAAGAAAGTGCAGAATGAGAGAGAACTCAAAATCACAGCCATAAGGACAGACCACGGTGGGGAGTTTGAGAACCATAGCTTCTCTGAGCTATGTGAGCAAAATGGAATTGAACATAACTTCTCAGCTCCGAGGACTCCTCAACAAAATGGAGTAGTTGAAAGAAAGAACAGGGTTCTGACGGAGATGGCTAGAAGCATGCTCAACGAGAAAGAGGTTTCTCAAGTGTTCTGGGCGGACGCTATGAGCACTGCTTGCTATATCTCCAACAGAGCTTATGTTCGTAAAGGCTTGGATAAGACTCCATACGAGCTATACAAAGGAAGGAAGCCAAACATCAGCCACCTCAGAATATTTGGATCAAAATGCTACGTGCATAATAATGGAAAGGTAAACTTGGGTAAGTTTGATCCAAAGGCTGATATAGGTATATTCATAGGATATTCCCTTAGGAGTAAAGCTTATAGGATATACAACATGAGAACTAAAACTGTAGAGGAATCCATGCATGTTGTATTTGATGAAATTCCTACATGGGGACAATCCAGAGAAGATGATGAATTACTTAACCTCCCAAAATTACCATCATCTTCTTCACCACCAAAAGAAACACCAGCAAACAATCCTAAGGAAGAAGATGAACTCTGCGATGAACCTAGAGTGCAGACTGTGCATGATGAGGCACAGTTGCCAACAGCTAGGAGGCATCACAGAGATCATCCTCTTGATCAAGTGCTTGGTGATGTTTCTTCTGGTGTGAGAACCAGAAGGCAGGTTCAAAATGAAGTTGAGTTTGGTGCATTTCTATCTCAAATAGAACCAACTTCAGTTGAACAAGCTCTTGAGGACTGCGACTGGATTATTGCCATGCAGGAAGAGCTAAACCAATTTGAAAGAAGTCAAGTCTGGGAACTAGTCCCTAGGCCATCTCATCAATCTATAGTAGGGACCAAATGGGTCTTTAAAAACAAACTGGATGAGACAGGTCAAATTACAAGAAACAAAGCCAGACTAGTTGCCAAAGGATATAACCAAGAAGAAGGCATTGACTATGAAGAAACATTTGCTCCAGTCGCGAGACTTGAAGCAATAAGGATTCTTCTAGCCTTTGCATCCATGAAGGGCTTCAGGCTATATCAAATGGATGTAAAGAGTGCATTTCTTAATGGTTATATTAAAGAAGAGGTATATGTAGAACAACCTCCTGGCTTTGAGGATCATAAGCACCCCAAACATGTGTATAGATTAAAGAAAGCTTTATATGGCCTAAAACAAGCTCCTAGAGCTTGGTATGAGAGACTTAGCAGCTTTCTGCTAGGCAAAGGTTTCTCAAGAGGCAAACTTGATAATACACTGTTTATCCTTCACAAAGATAGAGACATGCTAATTGTTCAAATTTATGTTGATGATATTATCTTTGGAGCAACTAACGAAAAGCTTTGTGAGGATTTTTCTAAGACCATGCAGGGTGAGTTTGAAATGTCAATGATGGGAGAACTAACGTTCTTCCTAGGCCTGCAAATTAAGCAGAAGAAGAATGGAATATTCATCTCCCAAGCCAAATACTGCAGAGAACTACTCAAAAAGTTTGGGATGGATGAATGCAAGGAGTATGATACTCCCATGAGCACCACTGCCGCACTTGATGCTGACGCAAAGGGTAAATCTGTCAGCCTGCCCATGTACAGGGGAATGATAGGTTCCCTCCTATACTTAACAGCCAGCAGACCTGACATTCAATTTAGTGTAGGCATGTGTGCTAGATTTCAAGCCAACCCCAAGGAGTCACATCTAACATGTGTTAAACGTATCTTAAGATACCTTGAGGGGACACAAGAACTTGGTCTTTGGTATCCCAGAGGTAACCAAGAGTTTTTGTGGGCTTATTCTGACTCTGATCATGCAGGTTATAAAACTGATAGGAAAAGCACCAGTGGACAATGCGCCTTCCTTGGTGGTTGTTTGGTGTCTTGGGCAAGCAAAAAGCAGACCTGCGTGTCCTTGTCATCCACTGAGGCAGAATACATTGCAGCAGCCAGTTGTTGTGCCCAAGTGTTGTGGCTGAAGAACCAGTTGAGAGATCTTGGCTTGGAATTCCCTGAGGCACCCATCCTCTGTGACAACACAAGCACAATCAGCCTAGCCAAGAATCCGGTTCAGCACACTAGGACAAAGCACATTGATGTCAGACATCATTTCATCAGAGACCATGTTCAGAAGAAAGATGTCAAAGTACAGTTTGTCCCCACACAACAACAGCTTGCTGATATCTTCACCAAGCCTCTGGGGGTTGACCAATTTACTTTTATTAGAGGTGATTTGGGAATGGTAAACCCAAATGAAGTGTAAATTCCATGTACTTAATTGTTTTTCAAAATACTTCAAACAATACTAACTTAGGCATCGGAGTGCCAATATATGTCCTTGCAGGTATTCAATGTTGAATCTTAAGTAAGTACAACCGGAAGCAAAACCACTTCCGAATGATTACACACTGACGCTGGATGATCAAACCAAGAGAGCGCCAGCACAAGTCCAAGAAGACACGTCACTTCAGAAAACGCTTCAACTTCCAAATGAGACGTTTCGACTTCTCTGACAATATGAAGCGACACGTGTCATCAGGTATATCGATCCAACTTAAGGCGTTTACGCTACCCAATGTGTGATAATGTGAAGGAGCATGACCTTTTTGCCCTTAGTGACTTTACCTATAAAAGGGACATCTCATTTCACACATTCTTCATTTTCATCTATGTTCTTCATATAAACATTTCATCAACCCCACAAAAAAAAATGGCCGAACCCTCTGAAGCAAACCCAGTTTCGAGGAAACCCTCCTCATCTAAGAAACACAAGTCCAAATCTGGGAAATCAAGCCATCAACATTCTGGAAAATCTGGGCATCGTGAAAGACATCAAGAACATCATGAAGTTTCTCGGCAAATTGCCCTAGGGCAGGATGAAAATATTCAAGGTCAGCCTGAAACTTCTGGTAGAATGGCAGAACTGTTAGTGGGTTCTAAGAAGAGGAAGTCCATCCCTAAGGAGGAGGCTGCGGCGATCAAATATGGAAAACACTCTTTGATGATGCCAAAAGGGGGAGAAATGCATTGACCACTAGCCTTGCTACCCTGGGAGTTCCTTGATGAAGAAGAGCTTCAGCGAGAGGGAGAGAAAGAAGAAACAAAGAAACAACCCCCAGCCCAAATTTTTTCTTTACTTAGAAATGTTCATCTTTTCATGCATGTTCTCATATCTGCCTACTATATGCTCGCTGCTTGTAAATGTTATCTAATTATATGCTCTGACCTGTAACCTATGCTTATCAATAATATTTGTCTAAGTTACTTATTCTGAACTATTGCTTTTATTCTTCAGCTAATCCTTTCATATGAACTTAATCGATAAAGCTAAGTTTGTCATCATCAAAAAGGGGGAGAATGTTAGAATCTTAAGTTTTGATGAAGACTAAAATATAAAGGATTAGACCAAGTGCCTAGGAAGCAATAGTATACTTAGGATCCCAAGTAAGAGTGCTTCCGGATGAAGATTTACTTCCGGATAGATTAGGACTTGCGCATGCGGATGAATGTTTTCATCCCCCAGCATCAGCAAGTAAAATCACTGGGAAATAACTTAGTCCATGAGAATTAGGTACACAAAACCTTAAGACTAAGCTATGTTTCAATCGGAAGCGAAGTTGCTTCCTGTTAAACTTAGACTGGCGCAGAGCGATAGAATAGATATTACTCCAAGCGACAGTGAGTCTACTTCCCCAAGTGAAAGCGCTTCCTGTTAGAATTAGACTGGCGCAGAGCGACAGAATAGATATTACCCCAAGCGTCAGTAAGTCTACTTCCCCAAGTGAAAGCGCTTCCTGTTAGACTCAGACTGGCGCAGAGCAATAGAATAGTTATTACCCCAAGCGTCAGTAAGTCTACTTCGCCAAGTGAAAGCACTTCCTATTAGATTTAGACTGGCGCAGGTTGATAGACTAGATATAACCCCGAGCGTCAGCAGAAATGCAACATCAAGTGAAGTTGCTTCCTATTAGATCTTGACTGGCGCAGACTGATAGAATAGATTTCACCCTAAGCGTCAGTGAGTTCACTACGTCAAGTAAAAGTGCTTCCGATAGCTTAGTGACTAGCGCTGAGTGTTGGGATGAAATACACTAAGTGAGAGTGAGTTATAGTGAACCAAGATCCTTCATCTAGTAGTTTTACTTCCGGATGTAAAAATGCTTCCAGATACATCATAGACCAAATCAGAACACAGTCTAAGTAAACTACTCCCCATAGCAAACAAACTTCCCACAGCATGTATAATTCTTATATATATTGCTATGTTGGACTAACCAGTATGTGCAGAACATGGTCACGCTTCCGGATGCAAATGAGCTTCCGGATGGAAAGACTCTTGACATTGAGACTCAGAGCTTAACACTTGCAGAGCAAGATTACCACTTGCGGATGAAAGATGATCATCCGTCAGCAAGAGTGCAAGAGTAAAAATCACATACTCAGAAGTCAGAATGCTTATATCAGAGCAGAGGTGTCAGGACTACTTTTCAGAGATAAAGCAAGTCAACCCTGCTATGCATTAATGGAGCATTTATTGGGCAAACGGTAACTTGGGATAAACGGCCAAATTCAAACGGGACTCCCACCTACCAAGAGTTCAAATGCTTGAAGACTATATAAAGGGAGCTCAACTTCATTTATTAGAAGAACAATTATCCTTGAATACTCTAGAGAGAAGTTAGAGCGAGGAACACAAGAAATCTTCAAAGCATTCAAGGCTGCCCAGAAATAGAAAAGAGCATTTAACACTTTGAGTGATTCTTCACGTACTTATTCTGTACTCATTGTAGTTAAGTCTCTTCTTGTTAAAAGAGCATTTATTGAACTTAAGTGTGTAACATCATTTGTTCTGTAAGAGAACTTAGTCAGAAAAGCCTTCAAGTGTAAACTTCAAACCCTTGCTTGGTGTGAGGGGGAGACAGTTAGATAGGTTACAAGTGAGCCAGTGTAAAACTTGTTGTAAGGTTGCAAGTGAGCCCGTAAAACTTGCGGTTGTAAGGTTTCAGGTGAACCCGATTTAAAACCTGAGTTATAGTGGAACTCTCAGCCTGGGTGGTTGAGGACTGGACGTAGGTCAGGTAGACCGAACCAGTATAAATCCTGTGTTGTTTATTTCGAGTATTTATAGTTGAAGCACAATTCACCCCCCCCCCCTCTTGTGCATCCATTACGTTCACCTATCAGGGCCCATCCATTCTTCCCTAGAAAGTCTTCAAAATCTCTCCATAATTCGCTTGGATGGCAACCTTTTGTCAACTGCAGTACCGGATTTCTTTGCTAAATACTCAAATCTCACTCAACTAGATCTCAGTAATTGCTATTTGAGTGGTATGTTTCCAAATGAGATCTTACAGATACAATCACTCACTTATCTTGATCTATCATTTAATGAAGGCCTTCAAGGTTCTTTGCCAAACTTTCCACATAACACATCTCTCCAGACATTGCTTATAAGATATGCAAATTTCTCAGGAGCATTGCCAAAATCAATGTCAAACCTTACTAAGCTTGTTATCTTGGACTTGTCATATAACTTCTTCATGGGACCAATTCCAACATTTGATAAGGCCAAGAACCTTACTCTTATAAGCCTATCTAACAATAAACTAAGTGGTGGAATATCATCTGCACACTTCAACGGCCTTGTAAAGCTAGACACCATCGATTTACGCAACAATTCCCTCAATGGGAGCATTCCCATGTCTCTATTTTCACTCCCATCACTACAGCACATAGGCCTTTCCATCAACTATTTCCAAGGTCAGTTGGGAGCAACCTCAAATGTATCTTCCTCCTCCATGTTAAAGTATCTTGATTTGGGCCATAACGGTTTGGAAGGGCCTATTCCTCAATTTATATCTAATCTCAGTGGGCTTCTTAAGCTTAGGTTATCTTCAAACAAGTTCAATGGAACAATACGACTGGATTTGTTTCAGAGACTTCAAAATCTTACTTTACTATATCTTTCAAGTAATAACTTGTCAGTTGGTACAAATGTTGATGATGCTAACCATTTGCTCATTCCTAAGGTGACTGATCTGGGGTTGGGATCCTGCAAATTGAGACGATTCCCAGGTTTCTTGAGAAGTATGTCCAATTTACAATATCTAAACCTCTCAGACAATGAAATCAAAGGGAAAATACCCAACTGGATTTGGGAGTTTAAGGATCTAAAGCAATTAAATCTTTCTCACAATTTTCTTCAGGAGAGAGAAAGGATCCCATATAATTTCACTTCTTTCTTTAATTTGAGAAGGCTTGACTTACATGATAACCACTTCCAAGGCAAACTTCCAACATTTCCTCAACATGCCAATTATTTGGATATTTCATACAATAAATTTAGCTCTGCCATTCCCCATGACATTGGCAACTTTCAATCTAGCCTAATTTTTCTTTCTTTGTCACACAATGCTCTTCATGGAAGAATCCCTATTTCCATTTGCAATTCTCCAAATCTTCATGTGCTTGATCTTTCATACAACAACTTAAGTGGGGGAATTCCACATTGTTTAGCAAAAAGTGAGACTCTTGGCGTATTGAATTTAGGGAAGAATAATCTAAGTGGCAATATTCCTGATACTTTCCACACTTCATGTTCTTTGAAGACTTTGGACCTTAGTAGCAATAATCTTCAAGGACCATTTCCAAAGTCTCTGTCCCATTGCACCATGTTAGAGGTGTTAGACATTGGAAATAACAAGATAGAGGACGGGTTTCCATGCTTGTTGAAGAAAATACCCACTCTCAAGGTCATGGTTTTGAAAAGAAATAATTTTTATGGGCCTATTGGGTGTCCAAATATGAAGATAAATATTTGGAAGATGCTTCAAATTCTTGATATATCTCTCAACAATTTCATTGGAACATTACCAAGAGAATTATTTCTGACTTGGAAGGCAATGATTCTTGATAAAGATCAAACATCATCAAAGGCAGATCATATAGAGTTTAACCTGAATAATTTTGGCTTTAATAATTATCAGGACCGAGTTATAGTAACCATGAAAGGTCAGGAAATGATCTTAACCAAAATTCTAACTATCTTCACATCCATAGACTTCTCATCCAATCAATTTGAAGGGTCAATACCAGAAGAGGTGATGCATTTTACTGCACTCCGCGGGCTCAATCTCTCAAATAATAAGCTCTCAGGCCACATTCCATCATCTATTGGGAAACTGAAACAGCTTGAATCCTTGGACATGTCAAAAAATGGTTTGATAGGAGAGATTCCAGAAGAGCTTGCAAGTTTGTCTTTCCTTTCATTTGTGAACGTTTCCTATAATCATTTGAAGGGAATGATTCCTACAGGCACACAAATTCAATCATTTGAGGCATCCTCTTTTCAAGGCAATGATGGTCTTTATGGTCCTCCTTTGACCAAAATTCCAGTCAATGGCCTAAAGCCACAACCATCACCATCTGGAAATAAACAAACAAATGATTTTGGCTTTATTAGTGGTTTGGAATTTGGCATGATGTTCGGGTTAGGAATTGTTATTGCGCCTCTTTTCTTCTGGAAGCAATGGAGGATAAGGCACTGGAAATGTATGGACTTCATTCTTTGTAGCATGTTTCCTCAAGTTTATGTTGATTATCAAAGACATGAAGGACAATGGCTTCAAGTTCTGCGTTGGAGCCATTGAGGAATACCCTTTATATAACATACTACACCATGCATACTTTCTACCAATGAGGTAAACCTTTAGTTTTGTTCAAAATGTCAGCCAATCTTGGATGTCATATACATATATATATATATATATATATATATATATATATATATATATATATATATATATATATATATATATATATATATATTATGTTTTGAATTTAGTGCAAAAAAAAAATTGTATATGTTTTGAGTAACATACTTCATCTACTGTGGAATAAAACATTTTTTCATTACACGAATAAAATATGATTTGTATTGTAAACATCTCTCTTGTTTTACAATTGGGGGAATTACTATTAGATCCCAAAAATTTAGATATTGACCATGAAGTCCGAATGACTAGTGAGATATTGCGGGTTTTTAGATCACAACTTGTCAATATATTACATGTTATTAAATTGTCATTCAAATTTTCTGTCAATCATGTCACTTTAATTAATTAAAATTCTGTAGAAAATTCCTACTTTAAGATTTCGTTTGCATATACCCACTCAGTAGTGATATTGATTTTTATGTTCTATATTTTATTCATTCAAACAAATCTATAGCTACTAGCCTACTACTCCCTCTAGCTAGTGTGTAATATAAGAGTTCAGCTGTCAAAACACGCTAATTAAGAAAACATGTGAAAGTTAGAATTGAGTGTCTAGAGTTAATGTTTTTTTTTTCTAATATTGTTCATATTTATTATGATATGTTGCAGAGCCTAGTCTTTGCAAATATCGATGTCCACTTTTTAAGGACTTCTCTCTTCTTCTTAGTGCATATTTTTTTGTTGTACTAGCTAATTAATTCATGGTTTACGTAGATGATTTAGTAAAGGTAATTAAATTAAGTTTTGATCTTTAATTTTTTCGTGTTGGAAATACTTTTTTCTTGATTACTGATTGGATGGCAAGTTGATATTTTCGTGTTGTTCAGGTTTATGCTGGATTATATTATCCCGACTCCAAGAATACAAAGGAATTTCTTAGTGCAGAGGTGAAGCTACATTACTATATTCAATGTTTAAAGGACTAGGCCCGTTTGGTTGCTATAGCAAAGTGTGTGGGAAAGTGAAAGTGGAGAAAGTGGGAGGGATTTTTTGTGATTTACGTATATCTTGGACACACAAGTTTTCTCTCTCCATCTCACACTTTATCTGGGCCCCACAAACTTTACTTTCTCATTATTACCTGATTTACTTCTACTTTCCATCTTCACTCTTTCACTTTTCATTTCCTCACTTTCTTTCCTACAACCAAAAGGACCCCTAGCCCCTAGGTGTTATCATATTTATCCATTACAAAAGGAACTAAATTTTGTACTACTAAATTATTGCTTACAGAAAGAGTTGAGAAAATCTGATGAGAACTATATATTTTACCTGACTTATTGTTATTCGCATGAACACGTGCTCTTTATTACAAGTTTAGCTTACTGCTTGACTCTTGCTGCTAGCTCCACCAAGTATGGTATGTTTTTTTTTAACATTAGTATGTTTTAATCTTGTAATACATTATAAAGCTATAGATATATTTATCGAATCGAAAATGTATTTGATCTCTTAATAACATTATTTATTTATGGAGAATGTTGTTATAATCTTAAATTTGTAGATATTATTTTACTTTTTTGTTAGATAAATTAGAATCCATATATACATTTAAATTTAGAAATGGAGATTTAATGTAGGATGTTTATTAATTTTTTATAAAAAAAATGGCCTATCTTGGTGCTTTATGGCAAAATCGTCGGGATTAAGTCAATTAAGAATACCCATTGCAATACCTAAGCGCCAGGGTAGGTTGCAATATTTAAAACAAAGGCCCTCCATGCGGATGCTTGCATTCATAGGCATCGGGATATGATAGTCCAACACTTCAGCAAATGGCCTAGATATGCCCAAAATTAGCGCCCGAATAGGTTCAAAATAGGGTAATGATACAATTTAATATACTACCTCCGGTCCTAAATATAGGACCTAGATGAGTGTTTTTTTGGAGAGGTTAAGGTTGCAAAATAGACTATTAAATGATGACATATTAGATTATCCATTAGTTTATAAGTAAAATAAACTAGTTTAAGGGGAAAAAATTAGGTAAATCAATTTATAATTAACTTATTTTGCTTTTTTTAGTATTTTTTAAAAAAGTCAATTAGGTCTTATATTTAGGACCGGAGGGAGTATAAACGTAGATATTTTAGCTTGACCTGGTAGTTTTATACTCCTTAGCTTCCTCTGTATATATAATAATGTATTTTAGGATGTTTCTTAGCGTTATTGATCCTTCATATAATTGAATTGAGAAAGCTTTTCTTCAAGTCAATTTGAGCTCCAAATTAAACCATAGTTTCATAAGTTGTACCAAATAAATAATTACATTATTAAAACAATGTGTGGTTGAATAGCTGTTCAAATTACTTAATGAAGTTCATATGACATAGCTAGTCATAAGCAGATCTATATGAGCTTTATGATTTCTAGTTATATTATTGTTCTTATGAATTATGATCGTGAAGTTAAGATGAAGCATTAATCTAGCTAGAATGGCATATCAAAATAAGGGCAGCTTGATGAAAGAGGGAGAGACGGATCATGAAGATCATATAATATGAATTTTAATTTTGTGTCATACGGCCAGTTGATTTTTTAATACAGTTGATATGTTTAATTTGATTCTTCTGATGGGATGTATGAATCATATTTTTCCAAGAACTAATCTGTTTTAATTAAGCTATTAAATTGGTGTCATGTTGTCAAATTTCTGATATGTTATTGAATGATGAACTTGATCTTATACTTTCTTCAACATGTAATTTTCTGAAATGAACTCTGCATGCATTCAGTCAAACTGTACCCAGGAATTCTACTCTTTGATTTATTCAGGACATTTAACTTTCAATTAATCTTCCTTTTCTCTTGATCATGTCTGCCTAAATTTATATATTTTATTATGTTTGTTCCATGAATTGTCATGAGAAGTAACTGAAAATATTTGATCCACTTTTTTTTAGCCGTCCAATTTTCCACTTTAATTTCTCTCCTCATTCTTAATGAGAAATTTGGGGGGAAAATAATATTGGATTCCAGAAGTATTATAAATAATAACAATAATGCTTAAAGTTCATTCTTACAAAGAAGTTCGTAATTATTTTGTACAAGGACGTTTAATAGTACTCAAATTGCACTCGTGATGCAGCCGAATGTATTACTGGCAGCTAGTCTAAAATTGCCATCATCAGTTGATCAATAAAAAAAAATTGCCATCATCAGTTGATCACTAAAAAAAAATTGCTATCGTCACAATTATTTTTTTTCCCCAAAAACATTACTGTTAAAGGCTCACAAGACATGGATGGGAAGATATGAGACATTTATACTCCCTCCCGTCATTATAAAGACCTTTTTTTTTGGAAAAGTAAGTTGCAAAATTAATCAATTTAAATTGTCTACAATTATATTTTTCTTAGAATTAGTTTATTATGCTTATGAACTAATTTATAGTCTAATTGGGTAAAATGCACAAATATACACGAGAAATTGTAAAAAAAGTACCCAACACCGAGGTAATTTTGGGGAGTTAAATATATATGGTAAACCACAATGAGACATTCAGCACAATGGTAAATTGTAAAAGAGAGATGTTAGGTGCCCCTTTACAATTTACTATGTATAATTTTGCACATTTCTCATTCTAATTACATGTGACAATATATTATAATTTAATGATCTAATTTGCTTCCTTAACTTTCATTAAAAAGTTAAAGTGGTTTTAGGAACAGAGGACGGGTATTTACTTCCTCTGTAGAAATCCTTCACTGTCACTATATGGATGCATTTATTTTATTTTATTTTATTTTATTTTATTTTTGAATTATCAAGGGGTGGTTGTAATTGTTGACGCGTTGAATGTTTGTGCAGACTAGTAAGAAACCATTATTTTCTCAGCATTAAACACGAATTCAACTAGCTTTCATTAACAATGACTTTAAAGCATGAGACTTGAAACCCCCAAGATAAGCAACCACTTGTTTCTTCGTTGCTTCACTCTTCACTTGTACGAGTCTAATTTCAAATTCTATTGGAAATATTCAAATATAATATATTTTATTGTTAGTTTGTTACCCTTCTTTTTCTGTTATTATTGGGCGTGCTTAGTTTCTGGGTATTCTATATGAATATGATTCAATCCCTGTTTTGAAGACCAGAAATTTGTGCCACATCAATTGTAAAAAGACGTCTACCTAATAAAACTGCAATATACAGTTCTAACATGTTGAAGCTACAGTTCTAACATGTTGAAGCTATCATATGCTTTCGATGCATTAAATATGTGTTATTTTTTACTCTTGACCTTGACTTAGCAAGATATTGATCAAAGATAAGGATCGTATTTACAAATAAGAGAGGGAGGGTGTGGGTAAAGGTAAATAATTTTTTTTAACTAAAGGTAGAGGTAGATGATTGGGTATATTGATAACATTGTGTTATTTTAAACATCTTTAATTTAATCAAATTAGGTAAATATATGTCTTTTATTTAGGACTAAAGGGACTATATGCTACAACAGGTAGAGACGGCCTACAAAATATCTTGAGGCCCCATTTGTTTCTTGGTAGCTTCATTCTTCACTTGTAAGAGTTTTATTCCAAATTTTAATGGAAATATCATTTGTTTTAATTTTTTGGACTAATAATATCATTTGTTTTATGGCTTCCCTTCTTTTTCTGTTACCATCGGGCTTGCCTTAGTTTCTTGGTATTCTTTGATTCTATCCCGTCTCTAAGACCAGACATTTGTGCCACTTCAATTGAAAAAGGGTCCACATAATAAATAAAAAATGCAATTTGTCTCATAATTTTAAGCTCATTGTACAACCAAGTATCCCACTAGGAGTAGTATTATGAAAGTGTCATTTCTTGCTTTTTGCCAAAAACAGTCACTATTGAAAAATAAAATCACAAGAACGCATGCATATAACTCAATGAAAAGGAAAAGAGGCAATTATATTATTTTTGCTTTCTGTTCCTTACTGCCTTATGCAGTACAGCAGTAGCATGCATATCTTTTTCCACAGTAATGAATGAACTTTCAAAACCGCGTTCAATGTTTGCGCAGAAGACAAAGTCTTTGAAAAGGACCCCATTGTTTTCTCTGTAATCTCTGGTAACTTGATAAGCTTTATCTTCAGATGCATTAATGATTCAGAATTTTTGGGTCTACTCAGTAAAACTGACTCACTAGTGGACATAACATGTCCCACACACCATTCCTCATTGTCTTTCTTTCGGGCATTAATTCATCCTTACCTGCAAGATCCAACTTGTTTTGAGACAAGTATAATGTATGTGAACACATTGGTCTTAAAACCCCATAGAAGCCACCACGAGTTTCTTCATTGCTTCAGTATTCATTTGTTCTATCTAAAGCACACTATACTGCAAAGTCCAATGAGAATATCATCACTCCTATGGCTTCCCTTCCTTTTCTATTACTATTGGGCATGCCTTTGTCTAAGCTTTCCTATCGTTTCTGGGGATACCGTCCCATGTCTTGAAGACCAGAAACTCTTGATTCTTCAATTGAAGGAAGACCTCAAATTCGATTCTACATTGTCCAGCAAACTTGTGTTTTGGAATGATAGCACTCCTTGCGGTGAGTGGAGAGGCGTAAATTGGGATGAGGATGGACATGTTGCTGGTCTTGACCTCAGTGAGGAATCAATAAATGGTGGACTTGACAATTCTAGTACTCTTTTCAGTCTCCAAAATCTCAAGCATTTGAATTTGGCTTTCAATGGCTTTACTTCTGAGATTCCATCCAGAATTAAAAATTTGAAGAGCTTAAGTTATTTGAATTTGTCAACTGCTGGATTTGTGGGGCAGATACCAATGGAGATTGCTCAACTCATAAGGTTAATCATTCTTGATCTGTCAACTATTTATGATCCTGTTCTCAAACTTGAGAATCCAAATATGGTGAAACTTGTTCAAAACCTGAGTGAAGTTAGAGAACTATATCTAGATAAAATTGATATATCTCTCAATGGAAAGGAATGGGGTCATGCTTTGTCTTCTTCCCTACCTCATCTACAGGTATTGAGCATGTACCGTTGCAACTTGTCAGGCCCCATTGATTCCTCCCTAGAAAATCTTCAAAATCTCTCCATAATTCGTTTGGGTGATAACCCTTTGTCAGGTCCAGTATCAAATTTCTTTGCTAAATTCTCAAATCTAACACAACTGGATCTTAATAGTTGTGATTTGAACGGTACGTTTCCCAATGAGATCCTCTCCGTACAGTCACTCACTTCTCTTGATCTCTCATCCAATGAAGGTCTTCAAGGTTCTTTGCCGGACTTCCCACTTAACTCATCTCTCATGGAATTGGTTCTTTTTAATACAAATTTCTCAGGAGCATTGCCAAACTCCATAGGCTTTTTACAGAAGCTATCTACATTAGATTTATCTGGATGCCAATTCAATGGAGCATTGCCAGAATCAATGTCAAATCTTACGCAGCTTGCTCTCTTGCGCTTATCATCTAACTCCTTCACAGGTTCCATTCCAACATTTGGTATGGCCAAGAACCTTACCCATATAAGTCTAATGTACAATAAATTAAGTGGTGGAATATCATCCGCACACTTCAAAGGCCTTGCAAAGCTAGAGAGGATTTATTTGTCACACAATTCTCTCAATGGGAGCGTTCCCATGTCTCTGTTTTCTCTCCCAATGCTACAGTACATGGATCTTTCTGAAAACTATTTTCAAGGCCATTTTGATGCTGTCTCAAATGTCCCTTCCTCCTCCTCCATGATCAAGTATCTTGAATTGAGCAATAATGATTTGGAAGGGTCAATTCCACAATTTATATTTCATCTCAGAGGGCTTCAACTTCTTGACTTGTCTTCCAACAAGTTCAATGGAACAATACGGCCAGATATGTTCAAGAGACTTCAAAATCTAACATCACTATATCTCTCAAATAACAACTTCTCTATTGATGCTACTATTAAGATTGCTAATCATTCACCTTTTCCCATGATGAGAAGATTGGAGCTGGCATCCTGCAATTTGAGGCAATTCCCAGGTTTTTTGAGAAGTCTATCAAATTTAACACATCTAGACCTCTCCAATAATGAAATCAAAGGTGAAATCCCCAAGTGGATTTTTGAGCTCAAGGATTTACGTTATCTAAATCTTTCTCACAATTTACTTCAGCAGAGAGAAAAAATCCCATATAATTTTAGCTCTTACTTTGATTTGCGATATCTTGACCTACATGAAAATCACCTCCAAGGCATACTTCCAGCATTTCCTCAAGCAGCCAATTATTTGGATTTTTCATACAATAAATTTAGCTCTGTCATTCCCACTAACATTGATAACTTTCTCTTTCTTTCTCTATCACACAATGCTCTTCATGGAAAAATTCCTGTTTCCATATGCAATTCTCCATATCTTCAAGTCCTTGATCTTTCCTACAACAACTTAAGTGGGGGGATTCCACATTGTCTAGCAACAAGTGAAACTCTTGGGGTATTGAATTTAGGAAAAAACAATCTAAGCGGCAACATACCTAATACTTTCCAAGCCTCATGTACTCTTCAGACTCTGGATCTTAGTACAAATAATCTACAGGGGCCAATTCCAACGTCTCTATCCCATTGCACCAAGTTAGAGGTTTTAGACATTGGAAATAACAAGATAGATGATGGGTTTCCATGCTTGTTGAGGACAATACCTACACTCAAAGTCCTGGTTTTGCGAAGAAACAATTTCCATGGTCCTATTGGTTGCCCAAATATGAAGAGAATGATTTGGGAGATGCTTCAAATTGTTGATCTATCTTTCAACCATTTCAATGGATCGCTGCCAGGAGAATTGATTCATACTTGGAAGGCGATGTTTCTTGATAAAGATCAAACGTCATCAAAGGCAGATCATATAGAGTTTAACACGAATATTTATGGCTTTAATAATTATCAGAACCGAGTTATAGTAACCATGAAAGGTCAGGAAATGATCTTAGCAAAAATCCTAACTATCTTCACATCCATAGACTTCTCATCCAATCAATTTGAAGGGTCAATACCAGAAGAGATGATGCATTTTACAGCACTGCATGGCCTCAATCTGTCAAACAATAATCTCTCAGGCCACATCGCATCATCCATTGGTGAACTGGGACAACTTGAGTGCTTAGACCTGTCAAAAAACTCTTTCACTGGAGAGATTCCACAAGAGCTTGCAAGTTTGTCTTTCCTTTCATTTTTGAACCTTTCCTATAATCATTTGGTGGGAAAGATTCCTACAGGAACACAACTTCAATCATTTGAGGCATCTTCTTTCCAAGGCAATGACGGTCTTTATGGACCTCCTTTGACCAAAATTTCAAACAATGTCCCAAAGCCAGCACCACCATTATCTAGAAATGAGCATGCAAATGATTTTGGGTTCATCATGGGTTTGGAATTTGGCGTGGTATTCGGCTTAGGCATTGTTATTGCACCTCTTTTCTTCTGGAAGCGATGGAGGATAATGCACTGGAAAAGTGTGGACTTCGTTCTTTGTAGCATCTTTCCTCAAATTTATGTTGATTATCAAAGACATGAAGGACAATGGATTCCAGTTCTACGTTGGGGCCATTAAGGAATGTGCTACTGAACCATGCAAACTGTCTACCAATAATGAGGTAAAGCTTTAGTTTTCTTCAAATTTTCAGCCTCTTTTTCTGAGTAAAATGCACTTACTTGCATGCCCTGTATTTTAGGCTTTGAGTAACATACTTAATCTTTTATGGAGGTTATTCTATTTAATTTCTTAAAAACTCCCAACGAACTGATTTGAATAAGTTTTTGAATTTATTCTTCAGTTTTATGTAATTCAAGCTTGAACTTTTCTCTCACTCTCACGGGCACACTCACAATAATATATTTAAGGAATTTTTCTTGGCATTAATACTAGCCCTCATAAGTCATCTTTGTGATGATGATGTTGTGCGCAATAGTATGATAGTCCAGCTGACTTATAAATAGTGGCTACAAGTCTTTGATTTTCATTGAATTTTTCACTATTAATAGATAGTTACTAGTAATTTTCAATGGTATTAATTATCTAATTCTTTTATGGCTTTAAATTTTATATGAAGGTAATCATCTGGAGTGGGTAGCGTATCCAAATATGGGCAGCTATTGATCAATAATAATGGAGACAATATGAAATGGAGATCGTGAAATGTTAAATTATATATAGTGATAATCACTTAAATGTAATAGTTTGGAACATTTAATGCTTTTGGTGAGATGTGTGAATTGTGTAATTTGTATTTGTATACGAATATGTATTATACGCAACATGTTTTGTGGGATGAACTAATTATATATGGATGTGCATCAACTTTACAAAATTATAAACATATTGAGAAGTGAAAACTTTTATTCTCTCGTTTTAAATATAAGACTTATTTATCTATTTTAATTAACTTAGTTAAAATAATGTGATATTACCATAAACCTGACAATTTATATTTAGCCCATCTTCCCTCTTTTATTTCTTTATTATTGAGGAGCATTGATGAGGATAATTGGGAGAAAAGGTGAGAACAATCAGAAATAGTCTTATATTTATGATTAAATTTATCACCCAAATTGTTTTTATATTTAGGACCGGAGGAATTATTGATTAAGAAGAATTGAATCAAATTTTTTTTAGTAGTGATTTTAGAATCATACTTATATCTAATACCTTATATTCATTATAAAATATTTCTAATCATACATGACTATACACTCTTTTTTAAATTATTAGATTTGTAATTTAGTTATAATATTTCAAAAAATTAGGTAAATAGTTACTTGAGATTGAAGAACGGAACCCAATACAATATATATAATTAAGGAAGATTGTCTGGTAAATAGTTTCATGAGTGAAACCTATTTGTGTAGATAAAAAATGGTTAGTTTGTCATGATATAAAACCATAAGGACATGTCCAAGTGAATGATGAGTTAGGATCCTGTTATTCAAACATGGGTGAGTCAAATCTCTTTCTTAAAATTTTATGACAAAAAAATCTACTTAATTTCTTTCATTTTATATATAGATGAATATCACTTCCAAATATAAATCTAGTTGACTTTTATTTCGAAAAGTTAAGGAAACTAAATGTTACATGCATAATTTTTTTATCAAACTAAATGTCTCATTTATATAACGCATTTTGTATATGATTAGTGAAAGACACCGAATTTACGGGTAGGTGTGGTACCTCGGGACCACTCCTTAAAAAAATTTATAGACCTTGGAATAAATGGAAGTTATTTTCGGGTATCCTTCTCTTGGAGGAGCTAAAAATGTAATTAATTACCCTAGAAACTAGATGTATTTGAAATGTCATTTCACTATCTTCCATGCATGAATTCTATGCATGATTGACATCTTTGTCAATTTTACTTTCTTATCATATATTTTCATTAGATGTATGGGTTAAAGATCATTTTAGCCAACAAACAATATCCAATGTATCAATTTGGGCAACAAATTTGGTCAAAAAAATTTGGGTAACAAACAATAAGTGGTATCATTTTGGCCGATGAACAAAATAAAAGTATCACATTAGCCAATAGGACTTGAGGAGTAATATAATTTAAATGTGAAAAGTCTATCATACCCCTTGTTAAACCAAACAAAAAGAAATATGTGGGTCCCACTTTTCATAAAAAAATCATCTTCTTCCCCACATCCATCTTCTTCCTCAGATCACACATGGAACCATTAGTTCACCACTGAACTCACCGCCAACGCCATCCCGACCACCATCACCGTCCCAACCACCATGGATGAGGTAACAGTAATTCCTTTCTCTACCAAATTTAGAGTCAATCCTAATCCAAAAACACAACTACTAGCTACATGACGAAACACGGCCAACGATGTGGAAGGAAGAAACTACATCTACAAGTAACATTCCAAATCATACATGATTATTTCAGGAAATGGGGGAGGGAAAGCTCAGAAATCAAAATTGAAAAGGAAAAAAGGAGATCTACGAGAATGGATAATAATAGAGGTTGGACAAACAAACTTATGTAATAAATCGTAGAGAAGGCGGCCTCGAGTGTGGAGAGGAAGAAGAATCCTGATAGGGAGGAAGTTAAAGAGAGATTTAGATTGAAAGGAGATGAAGATATAGAAAAGAGGGAGGAGAGGCGTACGCGTACCTGAGAGAAAGAGAGTAGAATGGGGAATAGAGAAAGATAGTGACAGACACGGGAGAAGAGAAGAAGATGAAGGGAGGGTTGGGGTCGGTGATGTTAGTCAGGACGGTGGTGGTGGCGGTGACTTCAGTGGCGTTCTGGTTGGTGGTGATCCGAATGGTTCCATTTGTGTTTTGAGGAAGAAGATGATTTTTTTAATGAAAAGTGGGACCCACATATTTCTTTTTGTTTGGTTTAACAAGGGGTATGATAGACTTTTCACAATTAAATTATATTACTCCTAAGTCCTATTGGCTAATGTGATACTTTTATTTTGTTCATCAGCCAAAATGAGACCACTTATTGTTTGTTGCCCAAATTGATACATTGGATATTATTTGTTGGCTAAAATGATCTTTAACCCTATATGTATTTGAAATGTCATTTCACCATCTTCATTCAAAGGCATATTAGCATATATGAGCAATAAAAAAAAGGAATATTAGCATCTCTTACCTTTTTACTTCGAGTCTTTCTTTTGTGCTCTCATTTATCTCTATAAGTGAAAGCTGGAAGCATGATACCCTTGTCATGGAATGAAAGCATTCCTTGCAGTGAGTGGAGAGGCATAAGTTGGGATTAGAAGGGACATGTTGCCGCTCTTGACCTCAGAGTGAGCAATCAATCTCAGGAGGACTAAACAATTCGAGTACTATGTTTAGTCTACAATATCTCAAGCATTTTTATTTGTCTTTCAATAGCTTTAGTTCTATGATTTCATCTGGAATTAAAACTTTGAATAGCTTAACTCAACTTGCTTAAATTTGTCATTTATTAGCTTTGTGGAACAAATACCAATGGAGATTGATTACCTCGCAAGGTTAAGCATTATTCAATTTTCTTATTTAGAAGATTTTACTTTGAAATTTGAGAGTCCCACTTTGGTGGAGCTTGTTCAAAACTTTGGTGAAGTTAGATGGCATTAATATAGCGCTTAGTGTGAATGAGTGGGGTCATGCTTTGTAATCTTTTCTAACTCATCTACATGTACTAAGCATGTCTAGTTGCAATTTATCTGGTCCCATTGATTCTGATCCTCACTAAAAAAGCTCCAAAATCTCTCCATTATTCATCTGGATCAGAATAACTTGTTAGCCACTGTACATAGCTTTTTTTTATTGTTTTTTTTTTTGAATACTCAAGTCTAACCCGTGTTGTTTGTTTAGGCCGCAACTCTGATTTCTCACTCAAAGGAGATCTGAAGTCATTAAGTGAAGCAATGATGTGGTGATGGCGTGAAGTTATAATGTGATAATACTCCCTCCGCTTCTAAATAGAAGACCTAATTGACTTTTTTGGAAAATCCTAAAAAAGCAAAATAAGTTAATTTTAAATTGATGATTTACCTAATTTTTCCCTTAGACTAGTATATTTTACTTATAAACTAATGAATAATCTAAAAATATATCAAATATGTCATAATTTAATAACCTATTTCGCAACCTTAATCTCTCTAAAAAAAAGTCATTTAGGTCTTATATTTAGGACCAGAGGAGGTAGTACTATGTTTTCAATTATAAGGCATTTGGGTTTGCTAGCTTTGTTAATTGAGGCAAAAAAAAAAAAACACCATCTAATAAAGGATGATCAAGAGCATTTATTTATTTTTGTTCTTATTGTAAGTAGTGATTCCGAGTATTCTATAGAAGGTACAGCCACAGATGCCTTTCAATCTCATACGTTGCAGAGTCTAGTCTATGCAAATATCAATTTCCATTTTTGAAAAAAATTCCTCTCTTTTCACTTCATATTGTGATTTTGTTTGTTGCGCAAGCTAAATCATGCTCTAAGTAGATGATTTAGTAAAGGCAGTTAAATTAAGTTCCGATCTTTAATTGCTTTTGGGTATCCGAGGCATTTATAATTATATCGTGCAGATTAATTTTTGGTTTGTTGGTTAGATGGCAAGTTGATATTCTCTTGTTGTTCAGGTTTATGCTGGACTATTTTCCCGACTCCAAGAATACAGAGGAACTTCATAGTGCAGATGTGAAGCTACATTACTATTCAATGTTTAAAGGAATAGGTGTTATCATATTTATCCATCTATCAGAAAAAAATTGTAGAGTCGAGTAAATCTTATGAGAACTATATATTTTACATGGCTTAGTGTTATACATGTGCCTTTCAAATTTAGCTTGCTACTTGGCTCTTCCTGCTAGCTCTACCAAGTATGGTATGTTCTAATCTTGGAATACATTATAAAGCTTGATATATTTATCCAAAATGTATTTGATCTCTTAACAATATTAGTTATTTATGAGAGTGCTATTATAGTCACAAAAATGTAGATATTATTTGAATTGATGAATATCAAAGAAGCTAGTATTTAGATATCATGTGTAATTTAGAAATACAGATTTAATACAGGTAATTCATTGTATCAAAAAAAAATACAGGTAATTCATTACTATTTAGGAAAAAAAGTACAGCCTATCCCGGTCCTTTGTTTAAACAAGGGTTGGGATAAAAGAAAGGCCTAACAAAGCATTTATGCGTATAAACGCCACGATGGAATATAACGCCAGTATAGGTCCAAAATGGGGTAGTGATATACACTCTATGTTAAGATATAAACGTAGATATTTATACCCTTTATGTATAAATAATGTATTTTAGAATGTTACTTGGTATAATTGTTCCTTCGTATGATTGAGCCTAGAAAACCTTTCTTAAAATCTATTTTGGCTCCAAACCATGGTGTAGGTTTTGGCGTGTAACTGAATTGCCAAGAAATTGATCGAGTGTCTACACGAAATCGGATCACATATTAGAATTCAACTACGATATACGACGGATGCACCATGTGAGAGGAAGATACGAGACATGAGAGAAAGTAATTTGTTTTTCTGCATTAACGTTAATTTTTTTCACATACAGACTCCTCGTATTTATAATGAATGTAGAGAAAAATTATACCCCTTATGAAAAGTCAATATTATACCCCCTTATGAAAAATCAAAATTTTTAAAATAAAATCTATTTGAGAATATTACTGCTTTCAAACCAAACTTTTCCATATTTACATAATGACCCCAAATTTACATGGAATTGGGCCTAACCCACTAAGGGTGAACTAACCCTCATTTCCCTACTCATGGTTTTATGAATGGTGCCAAACAGATCCTATTAAAACCATGTGTGTGAATAAGCTTTGAAACTTAATGGAGTTCATGACGATATAGCTAGTCATAAGCAGATTCTAAATGCGCTATATGATATCTAATTGTTCTTATGATCGTGAAGTTCAGATGAAGCCTTAATCTAGAACGGTATTTTAATATAGGCAGCTTGATCAATAAGGGAGAGTAGAATGAAGATCATATAACAAATTTTGTGTCATACTCATTTGAATTCAATATAGTTGACCATGTTTAATTTGATGCTTCTGGTGGGATGTAAGAATTATATGTAAGTTTTTTAAGAACTAATCTGTTGAGCTATTGATTGCTTGGTGTTGTGTTGTCGTTTTGTTCAGATATGATAGAGAAATGATGAACTTGATCTTATATTTTCTTCAACATATACATTTTCTGAAACGAACTAATTATATATCTGCATGCATTCAATTAAATTGTATCCAGGAATTGTAGTTTTATGATCATCTCTGCTTAATATTATTTCGTTTCAATTGATAATGGGAAGGGGTAATTAATTAGAGGTCCCCCCACAAGGGAGTTAATATTGGAAAAGTCCCAAAAGTTGAAAATATTAATGTAGGGTCCCAAGGGACCTCACATTAATATATTTGAAAAGTGAAAAGACAGTTTTACCCCTAGCCTTAATAAAAAATTACCCCCCACCCCACCCTCCTCCCTCACCCAACCCCCCCACCCCAAGTTTTGCCTCTAGCCTTAATAAAAGACAGTTGAAAATAGTAATGAATTACCTGTATTTTTTTTTGATACAATGAATTACCTGGAGGGGGGAGGGGGGTGGGTGAGGGAGGAGGAGGGGGGGTGGGTGGGGGAGGAGGTAAATTTTTTTTAAGGCTAGGGGCAAAATTGTCTTTTCACTTTTCAAATATATTAATGTGAGGTCCCTTGGGACCCTACATTAATATTTTCAACTTTTGGGATTTTTCCAGTATTAACTCCCTTGTGAGGGACCTATAATTAAATTTCCCTAATGGGAACTGGTCTCGCCAACAATATATATAGCACATATATTATTGGGCCAATTCGTAGAAAAAGGAAATATCGAGCCTCTCTTTTCTGATTTAAAAAGTTTCAATGAATATATTTTATATGTCAATTGAACTGTCAAACACTCAAACTTCAACAAAAATATTGAAAATATCAACATAATGACTTATTAGCGTACACTATATTCATTCATAAAGATATTGAGGACTTAAAAATCCTATCTACTAGTATATATTGAGTGGGTTTCTCTTTGTCTTTTTAACCGGTCCATTGGGTCTTTAATTTTATCCATAGAATTGTAATGACAAATGTCTGAAAATATTTCATCCACTTTTTTTTTTTAGTTTTTTAGCCTTCAACTTTTCTACTTTCTCTCCTAATTCTTTATATGTAGAGATTTCGGAAGAAAATAGTATTCCTTTCCTTCGTCAGTTTTACACCTGGTAAGCAACGGTTTATAAATGACATATTACTCCCTCCGTTCCAAATATAGGACCTAGATGACTTTTTTGAAAAATCCTAACAAAAGTAAAAAATAAGTTAATTATAAATTAATTTACCTAATTTTTTTCTTAAACTAGTTTATTTTACCTATAAGCTAATGGATAATATAAAAAGATATCAAATATGTCATCGTTTAATAACCTATTTCACAACCTTAATCTTTCCAAAAAAAGTTATCTAGGTCTTATATTTAGGAACGGAGGGAGTACTATAAAAATATTGGATTCTGTAAGTATGATAAATAAGAACGCTCAGAGTTCGTTATTACAAGGAAATTCGCAAAATGTATGGTAGTATGAAATTGCAATTGCATACTTCTTTTTTGTGTCAAAAAAGTTACTATAAATGGTGGGAATAATTTTAGTAATAAAAATATTTCAAAATTATAAAAGACTCACAAGAACTGGATGGCGATGAAAGGAGACATTCGTGTTTGCTTCCTCAAAGAAATCTTTCATGGTCACTATATGAGTGCATTTATTTTTTGAATTATCAAGGGGTGGTTGTAATTAGATTTTTGACTCGTTCAATATTTATGTAGACTAGTAAAGAACCATTATTTTCTAAGCATTAAATACAAAAGCATAGTTCTTCTTGAACTCTGGCCTCAATAGAAGCTGGTAATAAAATTATCAAAGGGTTAAAGGTCATTTCGGCCAACAAACAATTTCTAATGTATCAATGTGGCCAACAAACAATTTTCGGTCTCATTCTGGCCAACAAACAATATAAAAGGTTCATTCTGGCAAACATAGTTGAATATGGGTTAACACTGTTAAATGATTCAAGATTTGAAGGCCTAAGCAAAAATATCAGATTTCCGTTCGCAAGTCCCTGGATGTCAAATTACACTAATATATCAAACTTGCAGAGTTTTCATCTTCCATGGCTTTTTCATTTGTTTCTCGTCGTCTCTGATTGTGGTTTGTGAATTTTCAGTTCTTGTTTGCCTCAAATCGTTTGCCTGAGTCTATTTCACTTTGTGAATCACTTGCCATGGTAGTAAAAAAAAATTAAAAATTTTCCCATGCAACGTCACAAAAAAACAACCCACTCACTTGGCACATGTCATTCCAAATGCTTACTTGGCAAAGATATTGATGGTGTTAACTCATATTTAACTGTGTTGGCTAGAATGAGCCTTTTATATTGTTTGTTGGCCAGAATGAGACCGAAAATTGTTTGTTGGCCAAATTGATACATTGAAAATTGTTTGTTGGCCAAAATGACCTTTAACTCATTATCAAACTGCCTTGTGCAATATCTTTTATAAACTCTCTACTTTATGGTTGACCTTAAAAAACGCTTGGAATGTTTGTGTGGAAGTCAATAGTCTTCAACAATGACATCATTGTTTTCTCTGTATTTTCTGCTAATGTCATTGGCTGTATCTTCAAATTGAACAATGACTTAGACTTTTTGAGTCTACCCCAAGGCTTACTCATCACTATTGGACAGATTATGTGCCATTTTTCTTTACGTGGCCCAGCTCATTTTTGAGACAAGTAAAATCTGAAAGCATTAGGCTTGAAACCCCAGAAAAGCCACCACAACTTTCTTCATTGCTTCAGTATTCATTTGTACGAGTCTTAAAGAAAACAAAAGGCCATTTCATCCAAAAGAAAAGCGAGTTTTCATTTTTTTTACCAAAGTTTAAAGGTCTATCACTAATGATATTTGGGTTAATATTAATAGAAGGCAAAATATAAATGCCATTTTCTTGTTCATATCAAGGTGGGGTCGGTGTTTGTGCAAGTGGCAACATCAAAAGGGAATCGAGACTTATTCAAAGAAAATGACATTATTGAAAAAATAATTTTACTAATAAAAAAGTTAAACAATCAGTATGAATATTCACTGCAATATGAATAAGAGAAAATTAAAAAATCATAAAAATGGACATAATTATTTGTCTTATTAATTGGTGTGGTTGGTAAGTGACCTTTATCATGAAGTATGGAATGTTTTGTTTTAACACATAAATAAGTATGAAGCATGTTTCAAAGAATTACGTCTACTTAAAATTGATTTCTCAATGCCTTATATTTTAAATATAAAATCAAGTTAATTTTTTGTGTGAGTAGATTTAGAAATTCAAATGAACCAGTTACATATAATTAGAATATAGGTAGACTTTTGCAGGTGAGGCATATTAATTTTAAGAAAAATTATAAATATAAAACATTAAAATTATATCAACTTGAAGATGCACCTTATATATTATTATTTCCTCTCCAAAACCTTGGAGTGTATATGCCAGTTCTGTATGTTAAACAATTCAATCTAACAAAACTGCAATTCTTCTCAGAATCTTGGGTTGATTATGCAACCTTGGATTGTATGACTAGCACTAGCATTATCTTTTTTTTTATCTGAACTAGCACTAATATTATGAAACTGCCTTTACTCAACTTTTTACTTTTTAATAGTAAAAGTACAAAGAACACGTACACAAGAACAGAATGGAGAGGAAAAGAGGCAATAATAATTTTGCCTTCGTTCATAACGGCCTTATGCAATAGCTTGCATAGCTTTTCATAGTTCTAATTGAAGTTCAAAACCGCGTGATATTTATATGCAGCAGTCACTAGTCTTCAACAAGGACACCATTGCGGTCCCTGTATTTTCGGCCAACTTGATTAGCTTAAACCATCAAATGGAACAATGACTTGAACTTTTTGAGTCTACTCTGACACTGACAAGTACTAGACAGAATATGTGCCATTTTGTTCTATGTGACCCACAACTCGTTTTTTTATAAAAGCTAATAGCATTGATCTTAATACCCCAGAGAAGCCACCAATAGTTTCTTCATTGCTCCAGCATTCATTGTTCTGTCTTAAGCACACTATACTGCAAAGTTCAATGAAAATATCATCACTCCTATGGCTTCCCTTCCTTTTCTATTACTATTGGGCATGCCTTTGTCTCAGCTTTCCTATGGTTTCTGGGGATACTGTACCCTGTCTTGAAGACCAGAAACTCTTGCTTCTTCAATTGAAGGAAGACCTCAAATTCGATTCTACATTGTCCAGCAAAATTGTGTTTTGGAATGATAGCACTCCTTGCGGTGAGTGGAGAGGTGTAAGTTGGGATGAGGAGGGACATGTTGCTGGTCTTGACCTCAGTGAGGAATCAATAAATGGTGGACTTGACAATTCTAGTACTCTTTTCAGTCTCCAATATCTCAAGCATTTGAATTTGGCTTTCAATGGCTTTACTTCTGCGATTCCAGCTAGTATAAAAAATTTGAAGAACTTAACTTGTTTGAATTTGTCAACTGCTGGATTTGTGGGGCAGATACCAATGGAGATTGCTCAACTCACAAGGTTAACCATTCTTGATCTGTCATCTTTTTATTATTCCAGTCTCAAACTTGAGAATCCAAATATGGTGAAGCTTGTTCAAAACTTGAGTGAAGTTAGAGAAATATATCTAGATGGAATTGATATATCTCTCAATGGAAAGGAATGGGGTCATGCTTTGTCTTCTTCCCTACCTTATCTACAGGTATTGAGCATGTCTTTTTGCAACCTGCCAGGCCCCATTGATTCCTCCCTAGAAAATCTTCAAAATCTCTCCATAATTCGTTTGGGTAAGAACCCTTTGTCAGGTTCAGTATTGAATTTCTTTGCTAAATTCTCAAATCTAACACAACTAGATCTTATTGATTGTGATTTGAATGGTACGTTTCCCAATGAGATCTTCTTTGTACAGTCACTCACTTCTCTTGATCTCTCATGCAATGAAGGTCTTCAAGGTTCTTTGCCAGACTTCCCACATAACTCATCTCTCAAGGAATTGGTTCTTTTCCAAACAAATTTCTCAGGAGCATTGCCAAACTCCATAGACTTCTTACAGAAGCTATCTAAATTATATTTATCTCGATGCCTATTCACTGGAATATTGCCAGAATCAATGTCAAATCTTACTCAGCTTGCTCTCTTGGACTTATCATTCAACTTCTTCACAGGTTCCATTCCAACATTTGGTTTGGCCAACAACCTTATCACAATAAATCTAATGTACAATAAATTAAGTGGTGGAATATCATCAGCACACTTCAAAGGTCTTATAAAGTTGGCCACCATCTATTTATCACACAATTCCCTCAATGGGAGCGTTCCCATATCTCTGTTTTCACTTCCAATGCTACAGGACATGGATCTTTCTGAAAACTTTTTCCAAGGCCATTTTGATGCAGTCTCAAATGTCTCTTCCTCCTCCTCCAAGTTACAGTATCTTTATTTGAGCAATAACTATTTGGAAGGGCCAATTCCACAATTTATATTTCATCTAAGAGGGCTTGAGGCTCTTGACTTGTCTTCCAACAAGTTCAATGGAACAATACGGCTAGATATGTTCAAGAGACTTCAAGATCTAACTTCACTATATCTCTCAAATAACAACCTGTCAATTGTTGCTAATATTAAGATTGCTAACCATTCACCCTTTCCCATGATGACTGAATTGGGGCTCGCATCCTGCAATTTGAAACAATTCCCAGGTTTCTTGAGAAATCTATCCAATTTAGCATATCTCGACCTCTCCAACAATGAAATCAAAGGTAAAATCCCCAAGTGGATTTTTCAGCTCGAGGATTTATATAAACTAAATCTTTCTCACAATTTACTTCAGCAGAGAGAAAGAATCCCATATAATTTTAGCTCTCACTTTGATTTGGAATATCTTGACCTACATGAAAATCACCTCCAAGGCATACTTCCAGCATTTCCTCAATCAGCATATTATTTGGATTTTTCATACAATAAATTTAGCTCTGTCATTCCCCCTAACATTGGTAACTTTCTATCTTACATCTATTTTCTTTCTCTGTCACACAATACTCTTCATGGAAGAATCCCTGTTTCCATATGCAACTCTCCAAATCTTCAAGTGCTGGACCTTTCCTACAACAATTTAAGTGGGGGGATTCCACATTGTCTAGCAAAAAGTGAGACTCTTGGGGTATTGAATTTAGGAAAAAGCAATCTAAGCGGCAATATACCTAATACTTTCCAAGCTTCATGTACTCTTCAGACTGTGGATCTTAGTACAAATAATCTACGAGGGCCACTTCCAAAGTCCTTGTCCCATTGCACCACGTTAGAGGTGTTAGACATTGGAAATAACAAAATAAGATGATGGGTTTCCATGCTTGTTGAAGAAAATACCCACACTCAAGGTCATGGTTTTGAAAAGAAATAGTTTTTATGGACCTATTGGGTGTCCAAATATGAAGATAAATATTTGGAAGATGCTCCAGATTCTTGATATATCTCTCAACAATTTCAAAGGAACACTCCCAAGAGAATTGTTTCTGACTTGGAAGGCAATGATTCTTGATAAAGAGCAAACATCATTAAAGGCAGATCATATAGAATTTAACCAAAGTCTTTATGGCTTTAACAATTATCCGGATCGAGTTATAGTAACCATGAAAGGTCGGGAAATGATCTTAGCCAAAATTCTAACTATCTTCGCATCCATAGACTTCTCCTCCAATCAATTTGAAGGGTCAATACCAGAAGAGATGATGCATTTTACAGCGCTCCATGGGCTGAATCTGTCAAATAATAATCTCTCAGGCCACATCCCATCATCCATAGGTAAACTTGGACAACTTGAGTCCTTAGACCTGTCAAAAAACTCTTTCACTGGAGAGATTCCACAAGAGCTTGCAAGTTTGTCTTTCCTTTCATTTTTGAACCTTTCCTATAATCATTTGGTGGGAAAGATTCCTACAGGAACACAACTTCAATCACTTGAGGCATCTTCTTTCCAAGGCAATGATGGTCTTTATGGACCTCCTTTGACCCAAATGTCAAACAATGTCCCAAAGCCAGCACCACCATTATCTCGACATGACCATGCAAATGATTTTGGGTTCATCATGGGTTTGGAATTTGGCGTGGTGTTCGGCTTAGGAATTGTTATTGCACCTCTTTTCTTCTGGAAGCGGTGGAGGATAATGCACTGGAAAAGTGTGGACTTCGTTCTTTGTAGCATCTTTCCTCAAATTTATGTTGATTATCAAAAACGGGAAGGACAATGGATTCCAGTTCTACGTTGGGGCCATTAAGGAATGTGCTATGAAACCATGCAAGCTGTCTACCAATAATGAGGTAAAACCTTTAGTTTTCTTCAAATTGTCAGAGTAAAATTCCCTTACTTGCATGCCCTATATTTTTTGTTTTGAGTAACATACCTAATCTTCTATGGAGATTATTCTATTTAATTTCTTAAAAATTCCCAACTAACTGATTTAAATAAGTTTTTGAATTTATTCTTCAGTCTTTTATAATCCAAGCTTGAAGTTTTCTCTCACTCTCACAGGCACACTCACAATATATAATATATTTAAGGAATTTTTCTTGGCATTACTACTGGCTCTCATAAGTCATCCTTGTGATCATGTTGTGCGCAATAATATGATAGTCCGGCTGACTTATAAATAGTGGTTACAAGTCTTTGATTTTCTTTGAATTTTTTACTATTTATATATTCTCCTCTTTGTTACTATAGTAATTTTCAATGGTATTAATTATCTAACTGTTTTCATGGCTTTAAATTTTATATGAAGGTATAATCATCTGGAGTGTGTGGCATATCCAAATATGGGCAACTTTTGATCAATAATGGAGACATACATGAAATGAAGATCATGAAATGTGAAATTATATATAGTGATAGTCACTTAAATGTAATAGTTTGAAACATTTAATGCTTTTGGTGAGATGTTTGCTTTGTATAATTTGTATTTGTCTATGAATCTGTATTATATGCAACATCTTTTCTGGGATGAACTAATTTTATATCGATGTGCATTCACTTTATAATTATAAACATATTGAGAAGTGAAAAATTTTATTTTAATCTCTCCTTCTAAATATAAAGCATATTTACCTATTTCAATTAGATTAATGATTTTAGTTAAATTAGTTAAAATAATGTGATATTACTATATATATACCCTGCCCATTTGCATTTAGCTCACCATCCCTCTCTTATTTGTTTATTATTGAGGAACATTCATGAAAATAATTAGGAATTGAAAAAGTATATCAAGGGAGGGAAGAACATTAGGATAGGGCTCATTGTACACCGATACATCAAAGCGTATTATGAAGTTGCTGCTTTATGGTTTTATTTTTGAAAAACATCAATGGTAAAATCATAAAACAGTTGGACAAAAAGACATTCAAGTTACAAGCTTCAACTATTCGGTGAAGAGGAAAAGCTATGGACAATTTGGCGTGAGGGGGAGGGGAGGGAAAACCAATGAGGGAAAAGGTTAATTCATTACAAGACTCAAGAAATCCCGGAATTAATTTTAGATTCCACAAAGTTATTTTTTGAATTTCATTAAGTTGTTATTGACAATTGAAAATTAATTATTAAAAATGATTTAAAAATTATGCTCTAAGTTGTTATTGTTTGACCAAAAATTGTTATCGGACACCAACCAATTGTTTGACCTACTGATAACAACCATTTGAACTCTAACAACAACTTAATGAGCATGTGATAACAACTACTTGTTAGGGACCTTAAATTAACTCTGTGATTTCGTGAGATCTTATTTCAATTAAATCCCTTACACAGGACCTATAATTAATTATCATGAAGAGAAAGTTGAGTTGGAATTTTCAAAAAGCAGAGAAGTGAAGTTAAATTTTTTTATTTTGTTATTGTTACCCGTTTATTTTATATTTTATATTTCAAGAAACTTACATATTATAAGAGTGCTACACTGTTTTTGTTTCAAATTTGGAGCTTATTTTAAAAAGGTTGTAAATTGTTTTATGAGTCTTGAACCAAATAAAATTAAAATCAGATGTATTATTGCGTTTTTATAGGATGTAGATTAAATACCTTGGAATTCAGAAATTATGTAAGCATTTCTCTCATTAGTTAAAATTTAATAATTCAACTTTGTTGTCATACCATACCAAACTGCTCTATCACCCATTTTCTCTCCATTTCTTATTATAAGTCATCAACCGCCTCTAAATTTTAGTTCGTAATATAAGTTACTAACCGTCATTAACTTACCCATTTATTACATTTTTCCCAATATACCCTTATCATTGGAAAAAGAGATTTCTTTAATTGAATTGACTTTTCCTCCGCTTCAATTTTGTTTCACTCATAAAGATAGAGGATCACTGAAAAGAGACAAAAGGTAGTAGGCCATAGTAATAAAGGTGAGAATGTCAAAAATGGAAAACACAACTTAACTAAGACCAATTTAAATATGCAACTTCCATTAACTTTCATTCCTTGGTTTGTAAAATTTGGGCTTTTGGTGACTTATAATAAGGAGCAGAGGGAGTATTTATTAACTTTGTGAATTTTCAAAGTTAGAATCTTTCACGTCACTCTTCAATTGCATTTGGAAAACCTTAACTTGTAGCAACACATTCACAAGTCTTTAGAAAGGTCAACACGGAGACGCGTGGAAAATGCTTATGATGCAAAAGCCATCACCACCATTCTTCTAATGAGACACCCTTATTCGATCAAAAAAATGAGACACCCTTACTTTCTCTTTGTATTTTCTTCCAACTTTATTAGTAACTTTGTTTCCTTACAATGACTTGGACTTTTTTTAAAGTTTACTCTGACTCTGCCTCACTAGTCTCCTCAATGGAATTACCCTCTATGTGCCTTTACTTCTTGCCCTCTCATTTATATTTTCATGTGAAAGCTAAAAGTACAAGTCTGTGACTCATATTGAGAGTTTATGTTCATGGTTTTGAACTCCCTGAAGATATCACTAGTTTTTTAACTGCTTCAGTATTTGGTTGTATGAGCCTTTCCCTCACACTTCACCACCTCAAATCTAATGAGAAAATCATTACTTTTATGCATTTCCTTCTTTCTTTGTCATTATTGTGCATGCCTTAGTTACAATATATCACTGGCTTCTAGGCAATCTGCCCACTGTCTTGAAAACCAGTTAGTTTTGCTGCGTCAACTAAAGCAAGCCCTCAAATATGGACCTACAGAATCCAACAAACTTGTGTTTTGGAATGATAGTGTTCCTTGTAATGAGTGGAGAGGTGTAACTTGGGATGAGGAGGGACATGTTGCTGGTCTTGATCTCAGTGAGGAATCAATAAATGGTGGTCTTGACAATTCTAGTGGTCTCTTCTGCCTACAATATCTTGAGCACTTGAACTTGGCCTTCAATAATTTTAGTTCCGTGATTCCATCAGAAATCATTAATCTCAAGAGCTTAACTTCTCTTAATTTGTCAAATGCTGGTTTTGTGGGACAGATACCTATGGAGATTGCACAACTCACAAGGTTAGCCATTCTTGATTTGTCTTCTCTTTATTCTCTCAATCTACTAGGAGGACCACCTTTGACACTTGAGAATCCAAATATGGTGAAGCTTGTTCAAAACCTGAGTGAAATTAGAGAACTATATTTGGATGGCATTAGTCTATCACTCAATGGAACTGAATGGGGCCCTGCTTTGTCTTCCCTACCTCATCTACAAATACTAAGCATGTCAACTTGCAACCTATCAGGCCCCATCCATTCATCCCTAGAAAGTCTTCAAAATCTCTCCATAATTCATCTAGATCAAAACAATTTGTCAGGTCCAGTGCCAGATTTCTTTGGTAAATTTTCAAATCTCACACAATTGGATCTCAGTTTTTGTAATTTGATTGGTACATTTCCAATTAACATCTTCAAGTTACAGTCACTGTATTTTCTTGACCTCTCATATAATGATGGTCTTCAAGGTTCTCTACCAGACTTCCCATGGAATGGATCTCTCCAAACATTGATACTAAGCTTGACAAATTTTTCAGGAGCATTACCAGATTCTATAAGCAACTTACAGAACCTGTATATGTTAGATTTATATACATGCCAATTCAATGGAACACTGCCACATTCATTGTCAAATCTTACCGGGCTTGCTTACTTGGACTTGTCATCTAACTCCTTCACAGGTCCAATTCCACCTTTTGGTAAGGCCAAGAAGCTTACTGTTATTGACATGTCTAACAATAAATTAAGTGGTGGAATATCATCAACTCATTTCAAAGGCCTTGTAAAGTTGGTCAGCCTCAATTTACAGAACAATTCCTTGAATGGAAGCATTCCCGTGTCCTTGTTTTCGAACCCATTGTTACAGATATTAGAGCTTTCCAACAATCATTTCCTAGGTCAGTTGGATGCAATTTCAAATGTCTCTTCCTCTAAATTACAAGTTCTTGATTTGAGCAATAATTGTTTAGAAGGGCCTATTACACAATTTACTTTTCATCTTAGAGGGCTTAAGGTTCTCAAATTGTCTTCAAATAAGTTCAAGGGAAAAATTCAACTTGATATGCTTCATAGACTTCAAAATCTAACTACATTAGATATTTCAAACAACAACTTGTCACTTGATACAAATTTTAAGAATGAAAACCCATCATCCTTTCCCAACATGATTAGTGTAAAGTTGGCATCCTGCAAGTTGAGACAATTCCCAAGTTTCTTGAGAAATCAATCTAGATTAACCAATCTAGACCTCTCTAACAATGAAATTAAAGGCAAAGTCCCTTCCTGGATTTGGGAGCTAGGCTATCTTGGTCAGCTAAACCTTTCTCACAATTTGCTTCATGAGCAAGACAGAATTCCATATAATCTTAGCTCTAATGATAGTTGGGTCATGCTTGATCTGCACAACAACTTCCTTCAAGGGCCATTTCCAACACTTCCTCCTTCCGCTGTGTATTTGGATTATTCATGGAATGATTTCATCTCTGTCATTCCCTCTGACATTGGTAACTTTGTTTCCGGCACAATTTTCCTTTCTCTATCACACAATGCTCTTTATGGCACAATCCCTGGGACCATATGTAATGCCTCAGATCTTCAAGTGCTTGATCTTTCCTACAACAAGTTTAGTGGGGTGATTCCACACTGTCTAGCAAAAAGTGAGACTCTTGGGGTATTGAATTTAGGAAATAACAACCTCAGTGGCAACATTCCTAATACTTTTCATGCTTCATGCACTCTGAAGACTCTTGATCTTAGTAGCAATAATCTACAAGGGCCAATTCCAAAGACTTTGTCCAATTGCACCACATTAGAGGTTTTAAACGTTGGAAACAACAAGATAGATGATCAGTTTCCATGCATGTTGAAGCCAATACCTACACTCCGGGTGATGGTTTTGCGAGGTAACAATTTCCATGGTCCTATTGGGTGTCCAAATATGAAAGGAAAGATTTGGAAGATGCTTCAAATTTTTGATCTAGCTTTCAACAATTTCAATGGAACCCTGCCGGGAGAAGTTTTTCCAACTTGGAAGGCAATGATTCTTGATAAAAAACAAACAAGATCAGTGGCAAATCAGATCAACTTTGACTTCTTTAGATATAGCCCAGTGAATTATCAAGATCAAGTGATAGTTACCATAAAAGGTAGGGAAATGAACTTGATTAAAATACTGACTGTCTTCACATCTATTGACTTCTCATCCAATCATATTGAAGGGTCAATACCAGAACAAATGATGGATTTTACAGCACTCCTTGGACTCAACCTGTCAAACAATAAACTGTCAGGCCACATCCCACCATCCATAGGGAAGTTGAAACAGCTTGAATCATTGGACCTGTCAAAAAATTCCTTTGAAGGAGAGATTCCATCACAACTTTCAAGTTTGTCTTTCCTTTCATTTTTGGACCTGTCCTATAATCATTTGGTGGGAAAGATCCCTACAGGCACACAACTTCAATCATTTGATGCATCTTCTTTCCTTGGAAATCAAGGAATATGTGGGCTTCCTACATCCATAAAATGTAGCAAAGATGAGAGCACTCCAACAAATCCTTCTACAAGTGTTATATATGCAGATTCAGGAGTTGAATTTGATTGGCAATTTGAATTCATAGGAGTGGGTTTTGGGGTTGGATCAGGATTGGTGGTTGCTCTCTTGATGTTTTGGGACAAAGGAAGAAGCTGGAGTAACAACAAGATTGACAAATTTCTTGTACTAATTCTTACTAAGATTGACTTGGTTTTTACACCCACAAGGGTCTATGAAGCAGAAGATGATTGTGAAGAACATGAATCAGACATGGCAGATAAGAATGATCATCACAGTGAAAAACATTGCAACTTTGATTATCTAAACTTTCAAGGGAAGAAGTACTGTGTTTTCTGTTCCAATGTTGACATGTATATGATGAAGGCAATTCATGATCCAAGGTGTAAGTGCCATTACTTACCATCCATTTCAGCATCTGCTTGTTCTTCAGAGTCAAATACTGAGTCCTCTTGATTGCATCCACCATGAATGCTTGATCTCCTCTTAGTTGCATCACCATGAAACCTTTATCTTTTTTATTTGTCAGTCTTGTTCCTTTCTCCTTGTGTTTCTTTTGTTTATATTACAATGTAATGACTGATGAAGCACAGAACAAATATGTAAATCAATAATGAGAATAAAGTTGACTTTTCTTTGGGTGGGATCGTGTGATCAACAAGTTCATATTATAATGCTGATGTTCAATGAGGATTTTTATCACATCTGGACAATAGACCATGAGTCTGTGAAGTAATTTGTGAAATATTATTGGTATACTTTGGTTCAAATAAATGTTCAATGACATAATTCATTTTTCAATACCATGGTGACTGATGAGGGTGAGGTGATATTGTTCAAACTCATTTAGGTGTTATTAGGTAATTCAAAGCGTTAATTAGTGCCTCGTAAACATATTAAAATAAGTCATCTCAATGACAATATCAGTTCCAGCCGGACAACACCTAATGCTTCTTCATTAAAGAAGTGTAAGTTTTCAATATTAATTTTAAGACCAATTGTAACCTTTCACACAAGTTATTGTGTTTTTTCTTTCAAATACCATTTATTATGCAAATGCAATTTCTTTCTTTTTCAAAACATGTATTTAAAACGATTTTAGAAAACTTTACCACAAACCTAAATACACAAAATTTAAATAAACAAGGTTTTGAGTGGCCTATTCTACTCAATTACCATTTAACTCCCTCAATTCTAAATATAAGATCTATTTAGGGAGACAAGTCTGGTACTAAATATAAAACCACTTTTTATTTGTTCCTAATTTTTTTAAATTACCCCTAATAATACATGTCAATAATAAACAAATAAGTGAGGGAGTACAGGCGATGGAGTTAGATAGTTATGGTTAGTTGGTAATATCATATGATAATAATTAATTTAACCAATATCCCTCATTCTTATCAAATTAAATAAATAGATGTTATATTTAAGAATTAAAAACCAAAGAGAGTGCATAGGAAAATAATCTTAAAGCAGGAAGCTTTGTTCACAAATTAAATCAATAACTCGTGAGATGTGGAGTAAATTCCATGCCTTGAACTGATTACACATAGAAAGTCCATATAGAACATGCCATAAAATTAAACTACCAGGAAGGCAGGTATAACTCTTGAGATTTGTGAAAGAAGTCTATCTAAACAAAAAAGTTGGCCTCATTAGTAATATGGTTTGACTTATGACAATAAGGTTGTAAGTTTAAAACTCATTGATGTAAGAATTTTATTGATAGATAATCTATAAATACTTTTATAAGCGTTATTTAATCCTCGAGTTATGGTTTTTCTCTAGTGAGCCCAAAACTCAACTTATCTAATTTTTTTTAAAATTTTTGTTTATAAAAAAAAGAATGAGAAATTTAAAGAGAAACTACCACTTAGAAGTCAAAAGTGCATTCAGCAAAATAAGAGAAATACTTACATAATCGAGGATTATTATGTGATCACTTGAACTCTAACAAGTCATGAAGCAACCATAGATTTAACTTTTGTTCAGTTGAGGAACCAATTCATGAGTTTATTTATTTTAAAGGAAAGCATATCGATATCTTAGCACATTCAAAACATATGTGTGTTACTTTACCAAAAAAAAAAAAAAACATATGTGTGTTAGATGCTTTCCCTCGACACTTCATTTCCAAAACATTGGTGTAAGATGCTGACACTCCGTTTAAAAGAGAGAAAGGGTGTAAGTAATAAGCATACGTGGCAGCCCATAGCTTCTAATACCTCTCAATCCTTCAATTCCATCTACAACATTCCTTCATCCTCCACGTATCCAACCTCGTACTCTCTAGACGCCACGAGACTGCCCTCCCCTCCACGTGTCACCGACACCCCACAAAATAATAAAATCCCCACCCAACATATATAAATACAACAACAAAGCAACACATACATAAACACATACATAGACACATATGTAACATGGCTAGCGATGGAAGTGAAGAGTTTCGGTTGGTATCACCAACAATAAGTGAGGGAGGGAAGCTACCAAGGCATTACACGGACGAAGGACAAGGGGCAAAGAAGAATGTGTCCCCACCATTAGAGTGGTACAACCTACCTGAGGGGACAAAGTCTTTGGCACTAGTGGTGGAGGATATTGATGCACCTGATCCAGAGGGGCCCATTGTGCCATGGGTGCATTGGGTGGTGGTCAATATTCCCCCCACCGTGAAGGGCTTGCCGGAGGGATTCTCTGGCAAGGAGGAGGAGGAGGAGGGTGGTGGGGAGTATGGTGGGCTTAAGGAGGGGAATAATGATTGGAAGATTCCTGGTTGGCGTGGGCCCAGGTTGCCTAATCATGGTCATAGGTTTGAGTTTAGGCTTTATGCTTTGGATGATGAACTTCATCTTGGTAACAAGGTATTCCTATGATCCTATCCTAATTCCTAACCACCTTTTTTATATGTTTGTGTACGGGTATACGTCCTCTACCATACTCCATTCTCTTTGTTATAAGTCACTAATAATAACTACTTATTTCTCACATAACAAGAAGAAATACGATAACAAGAAATACGATAGTTTGGGTTTAAAATTTATTGCTATTTTTTCTAACTTCACCCTTTTATTAAATGATATTTGTCACATTTCCAATTTTTAATTAGAATCTCCATTTTTAATAGGGGTAAACTGAAAAAAAAGCTATTTTTTCTAACTTCACCCTTTTATTAAATGATATTTGTCACATTTCCAATTTTTAATTAGAATCTCCATTTTTAATAGGGGTAAACTGAAAAAAAACATTTAATGCAGCACTTAGTGACTGTAAGTAGTTCGTGAGGATACTTCATTAGATTATGAATTTTAGTTTAAGTAGTAAGACATCTTTTTTATTCGAAAGACTATTATAAACTCATATATTACTCTTGTGCCTTTATTATTTATTATCTTTATTATTGAGAGAACATTAAGCGGTAATTAAGAAAAAATTATTAAAATATAATTAGGTTTTGATATGACTTTATTAACTTAAGAAACTTAGTCAAATTATACAAATAATATGTAACAAATTATAAATATAAACAAATATGCGTTACTTTTCATAAAATTTTTCTCATAATTACTTGGAATAATGAGCTAGCATATTTAGACTATATAGATCTCAAAAATATTTTAATTATACAGATATAAAGTCAGATCTACATCATGTACATGACATCTAATTTACTTAAGGAAGTTTTACTAATTTGTTCCACAAGTAGGGGGATTAGATTCCTGATTTCCCTTACTTTAGATAACACACTTAAGAGTGAGTGTAGGAATATTTTAGGAAAAACATAGTTATAAATATGGAATGCTAAACATTTAATTAGTACCATATTTAGTATCCACCTTACTAGTAATTCTTATTGCAACAAAATCTTATTTGAACTTGATCATTTTCTTCTTATGTGGTTTTTTTGTGGGACTGGATGGTATAGGTGACGAAGGACAAGCTTATGGAGGCGAAAGAAGGGCACGTGCTAGGGGAATCAAAGCTAGTAGCTATATTCTGAAGCCTCTCATTGAAAAGATTCAGATAAATGTGTTGGCTGGGGGAGAAAGAAATATATATATATATATAAGACATATAACTGTGTTGGATTCTGTGTGACTTTGATTAAGTTTTTTCTTTCTTTTTTGTGCTGATCTTGAAATGTGACTTTCGTAGTACATTATAATTAAAAGCATACCATTCCTCCATTTCATGTAATATCAGGGTTAAGTTAATGCTTGACTAGTCTTTTGATACAAAGATATACATAAACGGTTAACAAGTTTTATAGTACCTCACCACTGAGTTAACTAAAAATTATGAAGGATGATAATACATAAGAGAGAGAAAATGAATTAGCTAGAAGAGATATAGGAGATTCAAAATTAAATTATCAACTTATCTTGTCGAAAGAGAGGAAGTTAATAGGTGCTGCAATTTTTCCCCGGCTTTTTGATGAGGTATATACCATTGCAAAACGTATTAACGAATGCTAAATTTTGTCCCATTGAGTTTTTTAATGAGTCACATTTATATATGAAGGATATTTAAAGGGGATTATTTTGAATATATATAGTACATATGTACACTTATCTATCAACAAAGAAAAGAAAAAAAAAATCATGGATTCAAACCTTGATTTACGACATCCTTAGTGACTTGCACTTCCACAGTTTTACGGGACCCAAGTTACATCATGTGAGAAGGCATATGAGCCCAAGTTTTTTCGTGCATGTATAAAAAGCATAAAAATAGAAAAATACCTCCCTAATTTTAAAATTCCAAATATTTCACATATTAATATTTCAATTAGTGAATACCGTTATCCAATTAACTAAAATCTCAAAATTTTAAGATTTACAAGGTATCTGCATTTTCTTATTTAAAAAAGATGTGGTGAACGATAATTTATATGCCAAGTATCACAATATATTAATAAATGAGATTTAAATTCCAACAATTTTTTTAAAGTGGTGAAAGCTCGCCAATATTGTTAAATCTAAATGTGCTATGGTTAAATCTAAATGTGCTATTACATGTTGTTTATGTGAATCATGTTCTAGAGGTTTGTCTACAAAGTATTTTATAATAATATATAAAGTTAAATATTCAATTTTACTTGTTTAACAGCCTTAATAGTATGTTTTTCTTCTTCCGTGAGTATATTTCCACCAACCTTTTATGTAACCCGTAAAACCTTGAGTTACTAGAATTACTATATCTAATACGTTTGCATTTTAATAATATGATTCACATAAATTGGTGAGCTTACCACTTTAAAAATTTTCTTAGTATATAAAAATCGATATTTTAATGTTTGTACAGTGTGGTATTATTGTTTAGGGCAATAAGTCTATTTCACCCTTCCAGTAACTACTGGACACCCTATACTAACATCAAATACAATTTTACTGTTGAAGTAAGTAAAGTGGTCCAATTTTACCTTTTGACGAATGTGATATTGACACGTGGTCAAAATAAGGTCATTACCCTTGTTTATACTAAAATGATCCTAACCCAAAAATAGGATAGATTTTTTTGTGGCCGAATAAAAAGAGGAGAGATTGAAACTCATTTAAATCAAGTCCAAAAATACTTTTGATTAAGCCCATAAAATCAGGCTATGGCACATGCTAGTTGTAAAACCCAGCCCAATGGAACCTTAAATTTCAAAAAATCCAATCAAGTACCAGGCCCAAAAATAAATACATTTCGCTCCTCTTTTCTTTCTTCCCACGACAGAGACTAGCTACTAGGCTAGTTGAAAACATCTTTTAGCTTCCCTCTTCTCAATTCTAAAACCTACAGACAAAAAATCCCACCACAACAAGATCTTTCACGGTGCGATTTTTATTTCTGCTCTTCTTTCTGTTTGTTTGTTGTTTTTTTCTGCAATTCCTTTTTGAAAATAGATCAATTTTAAGCAGTGAATGTGGGTCAAGCTTATATTTTTAAGATTCCCTATGAGTTATTTCTTTCTGGGTATTGCGTATTTGTTTAGATAATTCAATGTTTTGGTTAAAGTTCTAGCTTTGCAATTAGGGCTTTTCTGATAATTTTGATGTTCATAGATCGATGTTAGTTAGTGAATGTGGAACAAGATTATGTTTTTAACATTCCTTAAGAATTATTGCTTTCTGGGTATTGCGTATTTTTTTTGTATAAGGAAATGCTTTGGTTAAAGTTCTAGCTTTGCAATTAGGGCTTTTTTGATATTTTTGATGTTCATAGATCAATGTTAGTTAGTGGAGTAGTGGATCTGGAACAAGATTATGTTTTTAACGTTCTATTAGAATTATTGCTTTCTGGGTATTGCGTATTTTTTTTGTTCTAGTTTTGCAGATAGGGATTTTCTGATTTTTAGGTGGATAGGCTTGATGAGCTAGCTTTCTTTGTTGCTTTATTTGCAGGTTAATCTGAATTTGAAATCATGACTAAGTCTGTGGTAGAGCTTCCTCCTAAGGGTGGATTTAGTTTTGACCTTTGCAGAAGAAATGATATGCTTGAAAAGAAGGGTCTTAAACCCCAATCTTTTCTCAAGACTGGAACTACTATTGTTGGTTTGCTTTTCCAGGTATCAATGCTTTCTTGTACTTGAATTGTTCGTTTATTTTGCCAGTTTTTCGGTTGCTTATTCCTATTTTGGGTATGTAGTAGTATCGGTTTACTGTCTATTGCTTATGTGTGTAAATGGGTAGATTTGTGTGTTACTTAGTTGTCTAAATCTTGTTTCTGAAACCACTATATACTTTGTAATATCATTTCTCTCACTATCAGATATTACCTATGTTCCTAGATGTAATATCACTTTGACTTTTTTCGTGGAGATAAAGGAAGCCAAATAGACCTTTTAATTTTAATGTGTATTACATTTGGTTGTATTATATGATAGTTCATAAGTAAATTAAATTAGTTTTGAGGGAAAAATAATTATAGACATTTTAAAGTGATTAATTTCTCTAAAAAAGGCAAAGTGGTCTTATAATTTGGAGACCGGAGGGAGTACACTGTTAGATTCCAAAGTGTGGTCCTGATATTAAGGAAGAGCAGTAGACTTGTTTAAGTTACATCCGTGCATTTGAAAGTTTAGAAATTGATTGTGTTAATATGTTAATTCTTAAGTGCAATGTCTGATTGCAGATTGGATTTTAGTTTTTCATTTTCCTTCTTTACATTGGTACTTTGTATGCCTCAGGAGGGTAAAGTAGTTATATTTATAACATGTGTATCACGATTCATCAACTGAGTATTTAACTGAATAGCCGATAAAATAAAGGGATCCTTTATTTTCCATGTTTGTAGTGATTATTTATGGCACGATATTATTCCAGCCTTTTTCTTTTTGGATTGAACACTACATCTTTGGTTGAATGTCAGGGTGGAGTCATTCTTGGAGCATGTGTATCACGATTCATGAATTTGAAAGAATTTGAAATCTAACATTTTTTCATCAACTGAGTATTTAACTGAATAGCTGATAAAACAAAAAAATGGATCATTTATCTTCCATGTTTATAGTGATCATTATGGTACAATATTATTTCAGCCCTTTTCTTTTTGGATTGGACGTTACTTCATCTTTGGTTGAATGTCAGGATGGAGTCATTCTTGGAGCAGATACTAGAGCCACTGAAGGGCCCATAGTTGCTGATAAAAACTGTGAGAAGATCCATTATATGGCTCCAAACATATATTGCTGTGGAGCAGGTACTGCTGCTGACACCGAGGCAGTAACAGGTATCTGTTTGGACTTTGCATCCCTTTATGTACTCTGTCATTTTTTTCTACTATTTCTGTTTTTTTAATTTTGATTTCTTATTATTTTTGAAGTCTATGGCCTCTGTTGTAGCCGGTGGCAACCTTTTTTTTATGATATTTAATGTTGTATAACCACCTAATATGAGAAGTGTTTTCTCATTAGATATGGTTAGCTCACAGCTGCAATTACATCGGTATCACACTGGTCGAGAGTCAAGAGTTGTTACAGCGCTCACCCTTCTTAAGAAACACCTTTTCAAGTTGAGTTTCAGAACGTCTCTCTCCAAGTGAAACTACATTGTCAATCTAGCTACCAATCTTACTTTTTTTTGTTTTGTCCAGCTACCAAGGTCATGTCTCAGCTGCTTTAGTCCTTGGCGGGGTGGATGTTACTGGACCTCATTTGCATACCGTGAGCTCATTGCTTAATTGTTGTTTTCCAATACATGTGATTTAATTTTTTTCTCACTTTTGGTGATTTGTTTTTCCAGATTTATCCCCATGGATCAACTGATACACTCCCCTTTGCAACAATGGGATCGGGGTCACTTGCTGCAATGTCTGTATTTGAGTCTAAATTCAAGGAAGGCTTGACGGTATGCATATTTTGGTTCAATAGTCATGTCCTGTTAATAGAGTTCTTTGTTATGACACCCTTTAAACCTGTTACACTTTATATGTGATGGACCTTGCAAGTGGTATATATAATTTTGCATCATTTTAGATGGTATTGGTAAGACCAGTATGTCCCATAAAAAGTGGAAAAAGTTATCAAAGAATTACATTCGCTCTGTTGTCAATTTTAGATGCAGTACTTGAGTTCTAATTCTGTTTGAACATTTTGATTTGATGCAGAGGGATGAAGGAGTACAGCTAGTGGTAGAGGCTATATGTGCTGGTATATTTAATGACTTGGGAAGTGGAAGTAATGTTGATGTTTGTGTGATAACGAAGGTTAGATCTCTGATTCCAGATCCTACATGTTGCTCTGAGGTTGTTTGAAGTAACTTCCATTTATCCGTACACTCCTTTTTGATACTGTACAGGGGCATAAAGAGTACCTCAGGAACCATCTCCTGCCAAATCCCCGCACATATGTGAACCCAAAAGGCTTTACCTTCTCTAAAAAGACAGGTCAGTGGCTCCATTCTTTCATTTCCTAATCATTATACTTAAGACTTCGATTAATTAGTTGCCGGTACCCTTCTGGGATGTGTTTCTTGATTAGTCAAGCAGTTGGGGTATGTGGGCAATATGCCAAATTTTTATCTCAATATTTGGAAATTATCCAACGAGATGTTTTTGTCAATGATAGATTGCCAAAAATGACTGTTGGAAGAGCACAATGGCACCTGTGATCCATGTAGTTAACCTCACCTAGTTGGGTTAAAGCTTTGATGTTGTTGTAGTAGTATTTGAAAGAGTTTGTGGCTTAGGGACAAGATTTTGTGAAGTGCTGCTTGTGTTTTTGCTTCATGCCATAAATAAAATAGATGTTATACATGCGTGAAATTTCTTGAAGACCAAAGAGAACACTTAGAGAAGTCATTGAGCAGGATCTTTTGGTCAATAATTTTTTTAAAAGATATGGTTGATAGAGCACGATGGCATCTTTTGCTCGTTAACCCCACTTAGTATGATAAGCCTTGTCGTTATTGTTATTGAAGTTATTTTTCTGTTTTGGGGGTTGTTTAGAGGTGATATTCGAAGAGTGATTCTCAATTGTCTTGTGTGTGCATGCTGAGGTTTATCCCAATTGGATTAAGGAATATGATGTATCTAAAATACTCTAATCTTATTTTCTGGTACAGAGGTTCTCTCAACAAAGATTACGCCATTGAAGGAATTGGTGGAAGTGATTGAAGGAGGGGATGCCATGGAAGAGTAGCTGAAACTCAAGTTTGTTTGTACACTGGCATAACCCTGAGTTTGATGCTTTTATTAGTCTCATGGTTTTCATTAGAAGGGTTAGGTGCAAAAAGTTAGATGATCTGAAAGGCTTCACTTCTTTTCATCGTAACAATGTTCTCCAAATGCTTGACTTTACAAAATATAAACAGCTATTTAAAAAGGAGAATATGAATTATCCTATAGGTGAACGTCTGAGATTATGAACTGCATATCAGACCTAGTTTATCTAAACTTGTTCCTTTTTATTTCTTGTGATAATCGTTTGTGCATGTTTTTTATTATGATGAAACTTTTGCCTCATGTTTTTTAGTCTTCCTAGATTGCTCCATTTTCTAGCTATTTGATTCATATCCTACGTCTATCCTTTAACTCAGAAAAATTCCTTCCTACCCAATTGGCAGGTGTATAAATTGACAGGTAAAGCTAATACGAATTCTAGTAATTCATGTAAAACTCAAGTTGACTGTTCCGAGAACTGAAGGAATCAATAATTTCTGTTTTTTACCCTCTTATGACTTGAGGGGTAGAACTATAACCCATCACTGGATTTGAAAGGTGAGCTCACTTAATAGGTTAATCAATTAATTATTATTTATTGGTAATTATATAGTTTATATATTTATAACATAATTATATACTCCCTCTGGTCCCTAATGTAAGAGCCCGAAATTTGAATGATTTCGGTCCCTAATGTAAAAGCTCACCCCACTTTGTCTGAATATTTATTGCAATTTTTCCAATTCTACCCCTAATCAATTTGGGTTGAATGGAGGAGAGAGGAAAGAATAAATGAAAACATTGAGAATGTAAACAGTCTTCTTCTTCCAAAGTTTTCTCTCTCTCCACGTTATCCAATATGCATTATTATCTCTCTCTCCTAGTACAAAGGGTAGAAATGGAAAAAAGTATAAAATACAGACAGTCAACTAACAATCAGATGTTTTCTTAAGAAGCGGGTTTTTGGCGGCTGGTTCTTACATTAGGGACCGGAGGGAGTATTATTTTTGGAAAGCTTGTAACATTAGATCGGGATGAGCATGTTGTCTAAATAAAATTTGTTTAATCCAGCTCAATGAACTGCCGGGTTTCCGGGTCGCTACCCTTCGTATTTGGCTTGCCATTGAAAAATAAAGATATTTAACGTATTTTTAAATTATAATATTTAACATTTGTTAATTGTTAATTTTTTAAATACATATCATCACCATATGTTACTTTATTTAAAATGTTTTCAAAAATATTTGGAAAATCTCAATAAGATAACAATTGAACATCAAAATGATAAAATGGGTCATAATTCATGAATTTATGTAAGGACAAGAGGGATTCCTTCTAGTTTGATATAAAACATAGTTATTCACAATGACGAGTAGTCACTTGTATTGCCAAAATAATTCCTTTAATATATATATGTCATTACTTTACACATCTACGTAGGAAAAATACGCAGGAGTTGATGAATTAAGTGTTTCAATAAGATATTTATCAAAACTTTAAATTCAAAATCAAGTTTAATAAACATATAAGAAAGATACATAGTATTGAAATCTTAGGCAAATGCTTGCACATCCAACAAAGTATATAATAATCACTCAAGCTTACATATACTTGAAGAAAAGTGTATGAAGTTTCAAATTGGTAGGCAAATACTTGTTGCTCATTTTTTCCTCATGTTATATATATATATATATATCACTTTGTGTATGCATTTGATTTTCATTGATTTGTTACCTTTTTTATCTATTTTTAAAATTTCCTTTGAACTTGCAATATTGAAAAATAAAATGCAAGTCTCCTCTTCTATATTTCTCTTGCTTAACATGTGTAAAGTAATAGTATTATAGAAGCTAAAGAACCATTTTGGTAACTATAATAACCAATTTTGGGGAAAACTTCTCGATGTTACATGCACTTGAGATGAAACTTTATATGTATTTTAGCACATTTTATCTTCCATAACTTTAGAGGTCTTAAGTTCAGTGGCGAGGGAGTGGGTTGCCACCACGTCACGAGTTCGATTCTTAGGAAAAGCATTCCATGGTTTGAATGCCTCCATCAAGGTCCTAGGTAGGCAATCTACAGCTGGTGTGAAGCTGGTGTCCCTGGGGCCTAGTCCCACGTGGTTGTCAACCCTATAGCATTGATATTCGTTGTCTTGGCCTAGGATTGGGTTATGGGTAGAGTGTGTATCATTTCCTAAACTTTTTTGAAATAAAAAAAAAAACTTTGAAAAAGTTAACGTCCTTCGTGTATATTAACGGCATGAACATTTGTAACTCATTTTGACATCTATGTAACCATTTTTAAAGAAGAAAAAGCTCTACAGTAAGTTAAACCAAATTATATATGGACATTTTTCTAGCTTCGTTGGTTCATGATACACTTATATGCCTTAAGCTTTTATTTTCTCAAGATAGCATAAAAGTTTTTTAGAATCACTTCATACTTGGGAAATCAAATAGAAGTCACGTAGAAAAGACAAAATAATATCATGACCCCTACAAAAACTTCAAATCAAATCAATGACCTATGCCTTGCTCTATTTATTTTGAAAGTCAAATGACAATATTAACCCTCCATTCCTTCTTCCTTCTTCCTTCTTCCTTAGTACATTCTCTGAAACAACCATCAGCACCCTTGCTTCATAATCCACCATTTCTTCCTAATATTATTTCACCTCCCATACTAAACATTCAAAAAACCCAGAAAGAAAAACAAAACAAAAAACCCACCACCCTTTCAAGAAGCCTTTTTATTCTCCCCCATTTATTCCCATTTTACCCTTCTCTCCATTCAACTCCTAATTAATCCGTGCGTTCTTTCCTTCACTATTCTTCTTTTCACTCTTTTTCAACTCAATCCCTCAATCATTTTACACAAACCTCTTCAATTTAATTTAATTCAAATTAATTATATTTCTTTGTATTGTGAGTGATGATTTGCATATTCATCTCTTTATTATTTCCTCTTGCTTCTTCATATGTTTCTTTGTATGCATGCTTGAGCTGATTTTTTTCCATAAAGTTTTCCTCTTTCTTGATGATTATATGTTCTATTAATATTCTGAATCAGAATAATTATGAGAATTGAACAATGGGTATATGGGTAATTATCAGAGTTCAAGAATTGAGGTGTCATATTGGAAATTTGTATGATAATGAATGATATGAAACCCCTTTATTGGTTTCTTGATTTCTTATTAAACCCTGAAAAAAATGTTATTTTGAAGGTCATGAGTAATAGTGGACGCATTATCAAGATCATTGTTAAAGTTCATGATTCAGTACACGAGATTTCTCTTCCTGCTGAATCCACTTTTGGTGAGTCTTTTTTGGCTTCGTTGTGTTATGGCTAATGATTATCATAGTTGTTTATTAAAAAAAAATGAGTGATGGGTTTGGCCTCAAAAAACATACAGTGAAGCAAGTTTTGAGCTTGTAGTTCATTTAATGGAGTTTTGCTAACTTTTTTTGCTAACTTAAACTAATCTAGCTTTTCTTATTATTTGACATGTACTAATTTTGGTATTTGAGTTAGAGAATATGTTGTATTTTGAGAAAATGCGAAGACATAGTTAATAGGATTGAATTTGATGAGTCGTATGCTTTGTACATGGAGTGGAGCTTGAAAGTTCATGTATAAAGTAGTTGTTGAGCATTTGAGCCTGATTAATTTATATATCTTTTCCATTTCATAGAACAAATTAAAGTTACACCCTGGAAAATGATCTTGATGCCTTTTTTTTTATTTCAAGTCTATCTAGGAAGTTAAGAACATATGGTGAAAGAAGCTTGAGATATTGAGGGCAAAAAAAAAAAACTGAAGAAGTTTCAGATATTGAATATATTATTGCCTTTTTTTATACATATTGGCCTTAATCAGATCTTCAATAACAGGGAATGTGAAGAGACTGCTTGCTCCTAAAATTGGTTTAGAGCCTGAAGGGCAAGTACTCATCTTCCAAGGAAAACAAAAGCATGATGAACAGCATTTGCAATTGGAAGGTGTACGCGACAATTCGGAAATATATCTTTTGAATTTCGTTTCCAGTAGCAGAGGGAGAAAACCCGAGGAAATTATGTCAGAAGCTTTTGAAGCTGTTGCTAGAGTTAGAGCAGAGGTGGACCAGCTCTCTGAGAGTGTGAGTCCTCATTTACTTTATGACTTCTTGTTGAAGAAAAGCATATTAGGTTAGAATAATAACATGATAGATGTATAGTGATCATTGGTCTCCTTTCAACCCTGCAGGTAGATGCCTTAGAGGTGGCTATAAAATGTGGAACCAATGTTGCTGAGAGTGCATTTCTTACCTTGTCTGAGTTTCTTATGAGGCAGTTGCTGAAATTGGATGCTATACAGACTGAAGGTGAAGCAAGGCTGCAGAGAAAAGCTGAGGTAGTATTTACTTATGGTGTCATGACTAATTTGAAGTTCTTATGTTTGTTTTGTTACTTGTTCATGCCATTTTCATGAAATCCTTAAATTTGACAAATTTTTTAGTGATGGACCATGATTTGGTGACATCGGTCAAATATTATGTCTTCCAAGAGTATCCTCCATGTTGATGCATTGCCCTTTAGTCTTCTTTCACATCAATTCTGATGATGGTGCAAATATGTTGCAAATAACAGTTATTTGTAATTCTAATAATGGATAATCGTTACTCCCTCCATTCCAAATATAAGACTACTTTGGTAAAGTGTTTGTTATTTTTTGTTAAAAATTGCCCCGTAATCCGGCGCCAATTGTCAACTGACTAATTCAGACTCAAGGGGCAGGAGTGTTGCTCACATAGACAAGGCTGAATTCTCTACCCATGAGAGTGCTTCTCGTGATTGTTCTTAAATATATGATCACTTTCTATTGTCTCAATTTTCCCCAACTTGTCCCTATTGATACTACTATTTAATGAAAAACAAGTGATTAAGGGGGTTGGAATAAAGGCTTGTGAGGTACTTTTGTAATATCATGTGTTTTCAACTAATGAGAATTGTCCAGGAAATCAATTGTTTTCTCTTGAGTTTAGTTAAGAATTAAAATTGGGGATGATCCTGATGGGAATGCTTTGTCATTGTCTTGTATTGTGTATCTTTAACTCTTTCAGTTTTCTTCTCACATTAAAGTTTCTTTCAATGCCACTACCTTGTGTTTTTGACTCAAACTGTATTTACCATATGATGCGTGTATTTATCAGTTTACCGTGTGAAAATTTGAGATATTTTTAATGAAATCCTTCTTCGCAATTTCACAAAACCTGTCAGATAGCCATGTTTTATTGCTTTCAAATGAAGCTCTCCCAATGACCTTTATATGTTCACTTCTCTTTTCCTAATTGATGCCATTGAATGGATAGTACAGTAGGATTCATCCCCTTATGCCACTAAAGAGATGTCAAATTGGCATAAATTTACTGTTCAGTCTCTATTCGGCTATTCCTATGGCCTGTTGAGTGTTGAAATGTGTGGACAGTCAGTAGGCTTCTTTGTTAGATCATTTATCATTGTTTTATTTGTTTTATCCCATGTGATTTGAAGATCATAATGCAATTTTTTCTTAGAATATTGTGAACATATTCGAAATTGATATTATTAGCTTTTAGTATAATCTGTGTTACCTGTGGTTCCTTTTCCTTACTGCTCATAGAAGCGTGTTAGATTTCTTCTTGAGTAAACATTTACCATTAGGCCTACACTTATTGACTGCAAAAGCCTGAACATTTGTTTTACCTCCTTTGTTAAGGTATGTCGAGTGCAGAGCATTGTTGAAAAATTAGATTCTCTAAAGGTGTTAAACTCCATGCCTTCCAGCAACAATGACAATACATTGCCAGATGAAAATGGGGACACCTCTACTTCTCAAACTGGAAGCACGAATGCCCCACCCACGACGTCACCTGCAGTAGAATTTATTCAGGATTTTGAGCAGCAGACTTTGAATGGGAGCAGAGAGTTTGAACTTCAAGTTACAGATGAGGCTGAGTATCCAGGCACTAGCGAGGCTTTGATCAGGAGAAGAGGGAGGCGCATAAGTAAGTCAAGTATAGCAGCCTATTCATGTACCCAAATCTTAGCGTTTTCGGTCACATGGAAGTAACTCATTCTTACTTTTCAAAGTTTGTATTAACTGGGCAACTCACAAAGTCGCATGTTGATTATGGTACTTGAAATAAGAAAAAAACTTTTCACACAGAACTATAATTCAATTTTTTGGTGTCTAAAATATCTTACAATTGCACCTATGTCCCAAACAAGAGACTTAATTTTAGTTAAGTCAATTGACAACTTTTTCACTTGTTAATGAAGACTATTGCAGTTGTTAATAGTGGTCATTAACAACTCCTTGGGATATCTTTGAAATTAAATATCCTATTTGAGACTAGTATACAATTGTCCCAATATCTTGGTTAATTATGTTGTTCATTTACTAAACTCTGAGTGATTCTTCCTCCCTCTCTATACACACACAACTCAGAGATTTGAAGAAGAGGCAATCTGTACTTGTGTTTCTCATTTTTAAGCTATGTAATTTTTTACTTGCCTCAGACTCTGGTGCTCAAGTTCAGGAAAGGACTGATAGAAGGGCTCGCCCAGGGGTTAGTGAACTGAGAGATCCCCCGGCTCCTTCTCAACCTGACATTCATGTTAGCTTCTCTAACCCCACTGGAGGTATGCATGTTCTTATTTAAAGTTCCATGCTGAATTTTGCCTCTGCTAACAAACTACTTCTCTTGTGCTTGTGCAGATTTCCATGCTCATACTGTGAAATATCCACAGATAGAAGAAGTCATCCCTGAGATATCTCAATTCCCTGAGCAGATGCCTTTCCGGATCCTAGTCGACAATATGGATGTCCCCTCTGAATTATCATTCGTTGAGGATACTTGTTTTTTCTACCCACGGACTCCATCATTTCCTGCCCATGTGTCAACCTCCGAAGACCATTTAGAGTCAGTCCCCCACGTCAATGTTGGCGAGATCCTACGCCACAACTCTCACTCCCCGGCTATAAGAGAAGCTACTGCAAGTGTCCCAGCTAACGTGGCTAAAGATTTATCAGTACTGTGTGAGCTAGATGATGAAGCTACCAAACGTCTGCAGATAGCCTTTCACAAATATCCTAACTTAATGACCATTAGATCTGATAGAAGAACAACTTTCATTCGTTGGATGTTTTCATCCCTGTCCAATCTCCTTCAACTACTTTCGACCACAGCCACCACAGGCAACTTGGACTCACAGAAGAAGAGCGAAATCGAAGTTGTGCTTGGAGAGCTTAAGACTTTTGGTTTCGATGCTGGCTTCATTGAAGAGATGCACTCGCAGGTGAATGAGGCTTGGGAGGCACAGTCAGAAGTCAACAATGCCCCCTCTGAGTTGAAGATATTGTTAGAAAAGGCAGAAGATCTTAACCAAGAGATTGCTAGATTGGAGACTAGTTTAGCAGCAGCCAAAACTCAAGCTGCACAGGTTGAAGACAGAATAAGCACTTTGTGTGGATTGATTGAGGTACAGGAGAGTCGTTCTTCTGTGTTTAAGTGGATTGAATGAAGACTGAGCAATTGGTTGGAAGGTAGATGAATATTTGGTTTCATGTGCATATGATGAATCTTATAGTATTTTTTGGCCTCATGTGATAATACTTGGGCGTGTGTTAAGCCAAAGCATTTTGTGTTTTTTTCAATGAAATTGCATATCAATTTGGCAATCGTCACTAAAGTTTTCCGGTTGTGTTCCATTTCTTTCCTCTGCCATCTTCTCATTATATAATTGAGGTACCTGCGCATAGTTTTCTTCAATTTTTTATTTGGTGTTTGTCTTTTTCTTTTCCTCATTGAATTCTTTATGGATAATAATAACTTGGGCCAATGCAATAACAACTATGGCACTTAAGAATTCTAATTACTTTTCCCTAGCTCTTTTAATGTTCTTGGTTCCTCCAACTACTAGATCTTATTGAAAAAACATTTTTAATCCAAAAGCTAGTTTAGGTTATTTGAGTTTTAATGAAATAGTAATAACTCATCCCCATTGCCTATGCTACTCAACCGCCAAAATAATTGTTAAGATTAATGAAATTAAATAAACGATTTAATTATATATGTAGATCAATAAATAGTTTAGGTTATATAAATAAATTTTTATTGTACAAAATATCTTAAAAAATCAATTTAAATAATTTCCATAATTGATTAAATTTTATTAAATCTTCACAAACAAAACCTAGACCTTTATAAAAAAATTTTGGAGTTGAAACTCTAGACATTTATATCAAAGATAATGTTTAATTTCCTTAAATATTTTTGTTCTTCTAGCATTTACCCTCCATTTAATATCAAACTACTATGTTCAAATCTTGACATCAAGTACACTGAATAACCTCTTTGCTCTTTCCAATAAATACAATAAATACATCTCAATCCGAAGATAAATCATTTTGGACAACATAAAAATTCGTATAGACAAATCAAAGCATTTAAAATCATTGAATGAACACTCACTCCCTCTAATTCTTATTATAAGTCACCATCTACCTACAATTTTTTGTCCTTAATATATGTCATCAGTCGCCGCATTAAATATTTTTTTTCCCACTTAACCCTTGTTATTAATGAAGATTCAAAATTAAAAATGTGAAACACATCATTTAATGAAGGGTAAAGTTGAAAAAAAATGAAAAATTTAACATGAATTTTAAGACTCAACTACCATTTCTTAGTATAAGAGAAATGAATAGGCGGTGACATATTTTGACTATAATAAAAACACGACGGAGTACTAGAGCCGGGAAAACGGGCTAAGCCCGCTTCAAAAGGGCCAACCCGACCCAACCCATATTAGAAGCGGGCCCGCCCAACCCGACCCGATTCTAATGCGGCTTGAACTATCTTAACCCGGCATGTATATATTAATAGGCGGGTCAGCCCAACCTGACCCGAATTGCAAACTATATTATTTTTAAAAATTAAAATTGAACATTAAAATAGTAAAGTAAGCATAAAAATTTTGTGACAACATCATTTACCAATAAAGTAAATCAATAATTTTATTTGTATATTTTGTTTGAATAAAACTGGATACCACTATATATTACAAGATATAATATGTACAAATTTCAAGTCGCTCGATCAAGATCCATGCATTCAAAGTTAGGTGTTATCTGTCTTGAAAGTCATAAACTGTTTTGAATTTTTTAACATTATAGTTTTGAAATTTATCTGTCTAAATTTCAAAACTATAATGTGAACAAATTCAAAATAGTTTATGATTTCCAAATATACTTAACATATGTCATTAATTTCTAATCAGCAAACTATATATTTTTTAATCTCCAACTTTTTCTTTTTTGTTGTTGCCCAACAACAAAGCTAAAATATCTATAACATATTACAATGTCAAAAGACTTTTTTGCATTTCTTTTTCAGTCCCATGTGGAAAACCTTATACGTAAGAACATATATTCATGATCTCGGCAATACTTTCTTCCTCATATGTCTAATATATACTTAAACTCATATATTCACGTTACACATTCCAAAACAAAATTTGATACCTCACACACATCAAAATAAAGCCTAAAAAATTCAAATTGAAGATGAAAAGAAAGAAGACGTGAAAAAATGGAAGAAGAAAGATGAGTTTTAGAAGAAAAAACAGATATTTTATTACCCCAAAAAAGGCAGATAAAATTTGTTTTTTAAAAAGTAAGTGGGCTAGCCCGGCCCAAACCGATATAAGCGGGCTAGCAAACTGACCCGACCCGATGTAAGCGGGTTCCAATTCCTTTAGCCCGACCTGTTTTTTTAAGGCGGGGCGGGTTGGAAATTCCCAACTCTACGGAGTACTCCCTCCGGTCCCTAATGTAAGAGCCCAAAATTTGAATGGTTTTGGTCCCTAATGTAAGAGCTCACCCCACATTCTCTCCTCATTTAATGCATTTTTTCCTACTTTACCCCTAACTCTCTTTCATATTTATTAATGGTTATGTATTTCTCTCTCTTAAAAGTACCATAATAAATATGAGCAATTTTGGAAAGTAAGCATTAACTCGAGACATCCAACTAACATTCACATGTTTTCTTAAGAAGCGTTTTTTTGGCGGCTAACTCTTACATTAGGGACCGGAGGTAGTACTAAATTACTACAGTACATATTTTGACTTATTTAATTATTATACTACCTTTATCCCTTATTAATTAAACTTAAAGACAGATTAATTAATATATATAGATTTGACGGCGACGAACCATTCTCTACAAAAATAGACACATACCTTTCTTTCTCTTCATTTTCCCAACCCTTTCTTCTTCTTCTTCCTCTCATCCCTTTTCAAAAGTTTTGATTTTGATTTCGTGGGGTTTTCCAAAACCCCATTTCTAACCAAACCCATATTTTTGTTTTCCGTTTTGTAATGAGTAGCTCCATTTTCTGTGGCGCCTCGCCGCCAAAGCAGAACGATGAGATCGAATGGGAAATGAGGCCAAATGGAATGTTCGTTCAAAAACGCACTGATTTTGATGCTGTTGATAATAATAATGATCATCATACTGGAATCTCTTCTTCTTCTTCTCGTTGTGGGCCCATGATTAAGATCGTTGTTTCTTATGGTTCTTCTCACCTTGAGCTTTATCTCCCAGCTGAATCTTCTTTCTGTAAGTATACGTATATTTATATATATCTTCTTCTTTTTCCTTGATTGTTAGTGAATTTGGAACATGGGTTTTGTTTATTGAGCTTATTTGTTGGACTTGATTGTATTGATCAGTTTGGGGAATGATATTTAATGTGAAGTTTGTTTTTTTTTATTTAGTGGTGTGTTACATTGGTGTGTTTTTTGGAACATGTGTGAATTTTTATTTTGTGTAAAGATTGATTATTTAAGCTTTTGATTGTTGAGCTAATACTGAACTGAAATGTGGTAGTTGCTTGAAAATGGTGAAGTTTGTTGCAAAGGTATAGGTGAATGGGTATGTTTGGTTTGCATAGATAGATTATGGCTTCAGTTCATTCATTCAATATGCTTTAGATTATTAGGCTTTTAACCTGAGTTTTTGAGACTGATAAACTCCATATGACTGCCCAAATTATCTCATTTTTTATCTCCCAACTATTCATCGAACAAGTGTTAATTTTTCACCCTTCATTTGCACCACTTTATACATCATAGGTAAAAATAATATACTCCCTTCGGTCCTAAATATAAGACCTAATTGACTTTTTCTAGAAAATTCTTAAAAAAGCAAAATAAGTTAATTATAAATTGATTTACTTAATTTTGTCCCTTAAACTAGTTTATTTTACCTATAAACTAATGGATAATCTAAAAATATATCAAATATGTCATCATTTAATAACCTATTTCGCAACCTTAATCTCTCCAAAGAAAAAGTCAATTAGGTCCTATATTTAGGACCGGAGGTAGTATTAAACATAAGGTTAAAGGTCTCACCTAAAATGGATTAGAATTGTATTGCTATATCAAGGAAGTTCTGCAAGCTGTAGGAGGGGGAAAAGCTTGTCGTATTTCATGTACAATGGAGTATTTGATTTGTAACAATGTTGAAATTGTAGAATGGAAGAAAGGAAAGATTATGGCTTTAACCAACATTATATAATATGAACATGTTCAATCACCCTGTTGGATCTTTTCAGAGTCTTTCTGACAAGCCCAATTAAAAAGGAGTCAAAGATTATTCACTATCCAAAATCTTGGGGTTTCAAGAATGAATCAATAAGAAAATATATGTAGGGTTCTCCATTGCATAAGCTTCTTTGGGATCTTAGAATCATGTTGTTTCTAAGATCCATATGATTCTGTCTCTGTGAATCTTGGAAAGATACCATCTACAATCGTTATTGCATACCTGAAGTTTTAGGACCATGGTGGTCTAAGTGCACCTATATTCTACTCATTGTTAAAGTAGGATTAAGGCCAGAATTATTATATTTTAAATTATGTACACATACCATTAACATCAATAATTTTTGAATAAGATACTTAATGACATGATTATGCGATTCTAGAAATTCACCCATGAAATCACCCTCAGCTGCTGCATATGGATTGTGTTTACCAAAACTGTGCATGTGCTTTTTGAACTTGCTCAAAATCTGTGATGTTTGTGAGAAAATAGAATTAGAAGAGCTTTCAAATAGAGAAAGTGATTGTTAATAAATTAGTGAACTACTTTATTCAGATAATTGGAGCCCACTAAATACTGTTAGTTTGGTTGCATATTTTGTCATAGAAAAAAGATTTAATGAAACATGCAACCTAATTATTCATACTTTGATGCGAATATCCAGAAAAATGTTTTGTCATCCTGCTAATTTCTGCCTGAAATTGAACAAAATTGTATATAATGCAAAAGTACAACAACCATGTTTTACCTGGACTAAAGTTGCAGTAGCGTAATTTTGTTTTTGTTTCCTTTTTCACACTTATTTTTTGACTTTTGAGCATAATGAAGAAGCATCCTGCATCATAAGATTAATGTTTTCTTCATCTGGATTCTGGAGTCCATTTGAAGAACATGTCATTGTAGAAACTTGAAACTTCAATGACAGTGGATGTTGAGAAACTATGGAACATTTGATGCTCTTATAGACTAATGCTATTCATATTTACCTTGATTGGATCTTCAATGACAGTGGATGTCAAGAAACTACTCGCACACAAAACAGGTTTAGAGCCTAATGAGCAACGACTGTTCTTCAGAGGAAAAGAAAAACAGAATGAAGAGCAGTTGCACTTGGAAGGTGTAAAGGACAAGTCAAAGTTGTTGCTTTTGGAGGATGCTGCTAGTAAAGAGAGGAAACTTGAGGAAATGAGAAAACAAAATGAGATGGTAAAAGCCTCCCAAGCAATTGCTAGTGTCAGGAAAGAGGTGGACAAGCTTTCTGAAAAGGCAAGCCCTCTGTTCTTTGGTGTAGATAGTTATTGAACAAACACAGTTTATACATACTAATTATAAATTGTACTCTAAAATTTGCAGGTGGCTGCCTTAGAAATAGCTGTGAATGGGGGAACCAAGATCTCTGAGAAAGAGTTTCTTATATCAACTGAGTTGCTCATGAGACAGTTGCTGAAATTGGATTCTATTAAAGCTGAAGGTGTAGCAAAGCTGCAGAGGAAAGCTGAGGTAGTATTTCCTAATCCGAGGTGTTTACTAATTGTTTGTTCTCACTATCCTTTTCTTATTTATGCAATCCCTTATTTCTTACATGGCAATTTGAGTTATAAAGTTGCGCTGAATTCTGTGCTGTGATTTTTGTGACAAGATCTATGCTAAGATGCATCTAAATGTTAATTTCTGTGAAGTGGTTTGCACTGTAGACACATGTTTAGACTGATGCTGTAAGGTTCAATAGTGTAATAGCATGTATCTGAAAAAGTTAATTTTGATCTTCATACTATCTGTGTTTTGGCAATAATGATAAGGGTAATGGTTTCTTAGGAACCAAGCATATTATTAAGATATGGAATGTTTTATTTATTCATCTTTATCTTCTGCCAATATAGCTGCATAAATTGACGAATTTAAGCTAACAGGAAATTTATTAATTTTGTTTAACATTATGGGCATATAGCTTATGATTGGCAAGATTGGGTTTAATAGCGGAAAGACTAAGAATGCAAAATGGTATATTTAAACCTCTGGTACACTAAATTGAGGTAGAAGTGGAAAATTTTGAAATATTTGTTGGTTGCGGGGGTTCACTTGAACATTGGCATCTGCAAGCTGCTTAGATACACAGACCAGTGAGTTGTTTTGGGAGTACCAGAAAGATCTCATATATATAGCAAGATATCTTTGAGTATGCAAGTTTGATGTAGCAATAGCTCATTATGCTCTTTCCATACAGAAATGTGTTTTGATTGGTCAAAAAAAAATACAGGAATGTGTTTATTTACTGTGGGACATTGTATATTTCTACATGACTGTTGATTACTTGATTACATTACCTTTAACACATTGGTTTCTGGGAAGTGTATTTACGTCCCAATGGATGTGACCAATTCTATATCTATCCTTCATAAATAGATTTTCGTTTTTCATTTTGGTCTATAGTGATTTAAAATCCATCCAAACTAGTTTAATGGTTGTAAAAAGTGGCCCTGCTACCATCCAAATTGAACAGGCTCGAATGGTTTGATTAGCATAATAATTACACTTTTTGACTGTGAAGTCTGAACACCTGCTTTACAACTTTTATTCAGGTACGTAGGGTGCAGAACTTTGTTGATACACTTGATTCTCTGAAGGAGAGAAACTCCAAGTCTTTTAGCAAGAATGGCAATGCAGTCTCAGTAACAACCAAGTGGGAGAATCATGGTTCTGGAATGGGAAGCTTGAATGCCCCACCTCCAATGTCTTCTTCAGGGCAGATATCCCAAGATTCTGAGCCATTGGATTAGCTCCGAAATTGCTCTGTATCTTGAAAATTTATGTGGAGAGTTGAATTTTTGAGCATGTACAAAACCCCTTGTCTCACGTAGTGGGATAAGACTTTGTTATTGTTGTACAAAACCTCTTGGTTCTTCATTCAACTTATAGAATTATATATGTAATAGTTTAATATAGACGAAATATTTTAAACAAACATATCTTTAAGCGACACCCATTGCATTCTTGGTCTCTTCTGCTTAGCCTTTTTCAATTCTATCATGCTCTATTTTTTTAATCATTGAAATCATATTGACGACATTCAGTTGTATTAGTAACAACATAGTTTAGTCCATGGAAATGCTTGTCCACAATCAGGGGACCTCAGACTTTTGACAAAGAGTTTGCTCCAATTTTTTGCCTGGGTATACATTGCTTGTAAACAAGTTGTATTGCACTCAAATTTTGCTACACTGAGGTTTGGATTTCAATTATATATTCTATTTATAATAAATATAATCATACCAACTTGAGTTTGTCGAGTAGTTAGCTCACTTGTCCGCTTAATCAAGTGTCAGTGTTCAACTCTCTCACCTTATGTATGCAGTAACTCATTGGTCTGCGGTGGCAAGACAAAAATTGCTCAACCAGTCAACATTGAACAAATTTGAATTTTTTATTGGATTACTTCCTTTAATTTTGGAAAGTAAAACTGAATTTTGACTTATTTGAGTGAGCTAGCTAATTAAATCATTTATCATTAAGGAAGTTGAATTTCTCCTAATTGGACACCTTTTCTTTCTTTCTTTGACATAACTTGAGCTTATATTTTAATAGAGGAAACCAAATCTTGTTCAAACCAATGGGCGTTGGTCAAGATGATTGACTTCGGTAGATCTGAAGAATATTATTCTCTATCTAACTATGTAGAAATAATCCATCAAATTGCTTCTAAATCTAAACATAAATAAACGGGAGTTATCACTTAACACTGTATCTTAAAAATCACGTTCAAATCTATCATTGAACTTTGAAAGATATGGAATTCAATATTGGGCAGCTAGGTCTTGTTTTTCAACCTTTAGCTTGCTTATTAGTATATATTTCGATTCATTAATGAATTATTTCTTCAATCAAAATAGAAAAATATATAGAACCCTCTGCATATGCCAGGAATTGTACAGTTCGATCAAAGGCAAAAATAGAGAGCAAATAGCTTAGAAGTATACACAAATATTGGGATAATCTTGCCTATATAAGCAACACTTCAATGCCTCGAGTTCGGATTAGTCGATTGTCAATAGGCGCTGGATTACCAAGTGGTGTTTAACAAAAAAAAAGTTACTATACAATTCATTGCAGAATTTGAGATGGATCATATTGCACTCAAAGCTATAATCTAAGTTAATATGACACATTTTTTAATACAACCAAATGGTATTTATTGAAATTTGGCAAAAAAAGAATTATATTATTATTGAGTAGGTACATATGGGAAATTGCAAAAACCGTGACAAATAATATATCTTATATTTATCATTAGGATCATCTCCCTAAATAGTCATATCTATATTAAATATGGGGATGGAATATTTATTATATCTTATAATAAAAAGTGGAGCTTGTAATAGTTTTTATATTTTAACCAAAAATTGATATACAAAGAACATTTTAATTGTGTATATAAGTTTAGTCTTTGAGTCAAGAGGACAAACAACCAAGAATTAAAACATCTTTGAAACACTAGTAAAGTTAAAGTCTTAGTAAAATGTACTGGATGCCATATATATTTGAACTACTGTGCACGACGCATGAATGTTTCGGTTTGCAGCACATTATTTTTAGAATCATCAGATGCTAATTTTTAAATCAATTATATGGATTGTCCCTCTGATAATGAAATACAATTTTACATTCATATTATGGTAGGTGCATCTAGCATTTGAGCTGTTTGTTGTGGGCATTCAACACTAAAATATTTAATTGTAAAATTTAGTCCCTAATGTCTAAAAAATAGATCACTCCACCCCACATTAATAGAACCCAACCATTAATTCCATTGAACTAGCTGCTTCCATCTCTCTGCAGTCATAGCTTAGTGACCATTGCCTTCAACACCCACCACCATGGCCACATGATGGGTCTGTCTGAGAATGCAGAAGGCTGAAGTTTAGAGAGTAGTAGTCCTTTTCTTTTGATAAAATCCCATGTTGGGGGAGAGATTAGCTAGTTTTCTAAGAAGCCAAGACAAATTGTTTCACTAAATATTTTAATGTGTTATATGTATCTCAAAAAAATAGTTTTTGGATGTGGATACTAAGAAAGAGAGAAACGTAGAGAGAGAAAAAGAGAAAGAGAGAAAGTGCTTGGTTTTTCCATGTCAGAAACTGTTCAGGGGTCACGGAAACAGCCCCCTGACCGGCCATCGGCCGGCAAAGAGGGGCCAGATCTGATTCCGAGTACCAAGGAGGGGCTTGGGGCTTCTTCGTCTCAAAACCTGGGGGTACGACTGGGGTAGAAGAGACAGCGAACACTGCAGCAAGAAGGAAGATGCCGAGAACTACAGGAGCTTTCACGGGTGAGGTTTCTTTGAAGCCTAGGGTAGAGGAATGGATGAAAGATCATGAAATGGAGCAAGAAAATCAAGGCCCTAAGTCCTACAAAGAAGCGGTGAGACCAAACCCATGTTATGATGAGGAAGGGTATGAATATCCTTATAATGAGGATGACTGGGATGGGAGCCTTTTGACAGGCAATACAGAGGAAATGAAGAAGGGGGTCACCATTTTTGAGACGGAGAACGGGCCACAAATTTCTTTTTCAGAAGAAGAGAGATTGAGGCTAGGTAGGAAATGACAGTATTCTCTCATTATTAAGCTTCTTGGGAGGAATCTTGGCTATATGCAACTCAATCGAAAGCTTCAAGCCATGTGGGGACAATCTGGACAAGTAGACCTCTCCTTCATAGGAAATGGGTTCATGCTAGCTACGTTCAGGTCTAAGGAGGATTACTTTTATGCACTGGAAGGGGGGCCATGGCTAATCCAAAACCATTACTTGACTGTTCAGACATGGAAGAGCAACTTCAATCCATGGACTGAAAGAATCAAGAAGCTTGCTATATGGGTAAGACTACCAGGTTTGCCAGTTGAGTATTATGATAGAAAATTTTTTTTTAACTTAGGAAATCAGATTGGAACTGCCCTTAAGATTGATGAAATGAGGTTGCGCCGTGCTAGAACAATGTTTGCCCGTATGTGCGTTGAAATTGATTTAGAGTCTCCTCTTATCCCCTCATATAATGTTGATGGTAATTCTTTGAGGATTGAGTATGAGGGGCTCCACTTGATTTGTTTTCACTGTGGGAAATTTGGTCATGCCATTGAACAATGCCCTGTTAAAAGAGCTCAAGAAGTAGATAAAGAAAAGGAAAATAGGGGGAATGAAGCTATGCAAGTAGAAATGATAGCCGGTGAGAACGGAGGTCAGGTGCCGCAGAAATATGGGGAATGGATGTTTGTGCAGGATCCAAGAAAGGGGAGAAAAGTATCTCAAAAGGCTACAAAATCAGGGCCAGGACAGGGAAAGATGGGAGAGAACACTGTTAATAAGTCTAGATTTGCTGTATTGGAAGTAGAAGATGACAACCTTGCTGTAGAGGAAGGAAAGAATGAGGTGAGTGATAGGCAAGTCCTAAGAGACTTCTCAAACAAAGGAGAGAGTGATAATGCAAGAAGTTACCGAGGGAAAGGAAAAAATGTAGAAACAAGAGGATTAAATAAAGGGGTAGAGAAAATCTCTAGGGGTCCAAACATAGCAGAAAGTAAAGAAAGGAAGTTTGGTGGTAGAGCAGGAGGAGGTGACAAGGAGGGAGAAGATCTAAAAGGGGAAGGCCAAATTAGAGGAATTGGCCAAGAGTCTGCGCAAGAGGGCGGGAGTAAAAAAAAGAGAGTAGGCTTGGATTTTTCACAGGAAATGAGGATTGAAGATCAACAAAACAGAGTGAGATTAGGCTCTCTTAGTGATAAGAGTCAGGGTAATAGTGAGACCGAAAAAGTGGATCAAGAAGAGACAGTCATGAACCCCTCTATTGTGAATCTGTCAGATCAAGAAATGGAGGTTGAAATAGACAAACCACCGGATCCAGGAAATGGTACAGAGTTAATGGAAATTAATGATGTGGAGAAGATTCTTGATAATCAAGAAGACCAATGGGAAGATGATGAACTTATTCATCAGTGCAATGGAGTTGAAGGTACTAATACCTTCTAAGCTGAGTAATAGGGTGTTGATCCTTCCATCAATAATTTTTTTTAATGATTATTACATGGAATGCGAGAGGGGCAGCTGGAAAAGATTTCTGGACTGCTGTAAAGGAATTGAAGCGAAGATATAACCCGAAAATCTTTGTGTTAGTTGAGACTAGATGTAGTGGTGAAGTGGCCCAACAAGCCATTAAGAAAATGGGATTCAAAAATCAAGCTTTAGTTGATGCACAAGGGATGTCGGGAGGCATTTGGTTGATGTGGAATGATGACTCCATTCAGATCAAGGTTCTGAAAAAGCACAAACAGTTCCTTCATTGTGAGATTATGGGTGTATCAAGGTTCCCGTGGTATTTTACTGCAGTGTATGCTAGTCCCAGAGCTCAAGAAAGGCAAGAATTTTGGGCAGAAATGGAACAACTAGCAGTACAAGTGCGAGGGTCTTGGTTACTTTCAGGAGATTTCAATGATATCAAAAATAGAAATGAACAAAGGGGAGGGGGAGAAATTAATGAGAACAAATGCAAGAAATTCTGTGAAAACATAGAAAAATGCAGGCTTATTGATTTAGGTACAGAAGGTCCCCGATATACTTGGAGAGGGCCGAGAGTAAAGTTAGCAAGCAGATTGTACAAAAAACTGGATCGAGCATTGGCTAATGTAGAGTGGAAGATGAAATTTGGAGAAGCTAAAGTCAAAGTGGGACTGAGATCACAATCTGACCATCACCCACTATTAATCCATTTGAATACTAGTAACAAAGATAGGGGCGAAAGGCCATTCAGATTTGAAGCTGCCTGGCTCACCCATGCGACCTTTAAAGAGTTTGTAGCTAGTAAATGGACAAACACAGAAGAGGTTTGGAAGACCTTGAATAAAATGGAGGAGGAATTAAAACACTGGAATGTTCATACTTTTGGCCATATAAATCAGAGGAAAAAGGAATTGACAAGGAGAATTGATGGTGCTCAAAGGGCTCTGCAAGAGGCATACAACCCCCACCTTGAAGAGCTTGAAGCTTCCCTACAAGAAGAATTACGAGAGGTATTGATGCAGGAGGAGATTTTATGGTATCAAAAAGCTAGAACAAAATGGTTGAATGATGGTGATAGGAACACTTCCTATTATCACATGAAAACCAAGATCAAGAGAAGCCGGTGCAAAGTGACGTCCCTTAGGAATGAAAATAATGAATGGATTGATGGTAGGATTGAAGTAGGACAGCTTGTCAATGACTACTTTCAACGTCTCTTTCACGAGGAAAATGAGGACAGGAGATGGACCCACACTTATCATAATTGGCCAGAAATTGAAGCTGACTCTTGGAGAATGCTAGATGTCCCACTCACCAATGAGGAAATCAAGATTGCTATGTTCTCTATAGGAGGTTTGAAGGCTCCTGGAGAAGATGGGTTTCAGGCAATTTTCTTTCAAAAGTGCTGGGAGACGGTTGGTGAGTCTGTTTGTCGGTCATTACGACAGGTTTGGGAACAACCAAATCAACTCTCAGAAATCAACAAGACTCTGATCACGCTGATTCCTAAGATTGAGAACCCTGAGAAAGTAAAACAATTTCGGCCCATATCACTTTGTAATGTGGTGTATAAATGTGTCTCAAAGATAATTGTGAGTAGGTTGAAGAATTTAATGACAAAGTTGGTCTCCCCGTACCAAGTTAGTTTTGTCCCGGGAAGGAATATTCAAGAGAATATTATTATAGTGAATGAGATGATTCATTCGATGAGGAGAAAATGTGGTAAAAAGGGTTATATGGCCATAAAGGTTGATCTTGAAAAAGCTTATGACCGCATTAGTTGGAACTATATGAAGAAGGTGTTGGAGGAACTTAGCTGCCCACATGAAATGGCAGAAAGAATTATGAAGTGTATCAACACGACCTCTACTAGCATTTTATGGCATGGAGACAAAATGGACCCCTTTCGACCCTCTAGGGGACTGCGACAAGGAGACCCCCTTTCCCCCTACCTATTCGTACTTGGCATGGAAAAACTAACTCACTTGATCCTTGATAGTGTGAGAGAGAGAAAATGGAGAGGATTGAGAGCAGGTCAAAGAGGACCTTTTATCACTCACATGATGTTTGCTGATGACCTTGTTTTATTTGCAGAAGCTAACCAAACAAATATGAATGCTATTCTTAATTGTTTGCAGGTTTTCGGAGAAATGTCGGGCCACAAAGCAAGTGAGGAAAAAACCGTGATTTATTTCTCACCTAATGTTGCAGGAAGAACGTGTAGAGACCTCTGCCGGATGAGTAACTTCAAACAAGTGGAGGAGCTGGGTCAATACTTAGGAGCCAATATCAGGTTTCCTAAAAAAGGAAGAGACAAGTATAAAAATGTGGTGGAGAGGCTGAGAAAGCGCTTGCAAGGATGGAAAGCTTCGAGTCTGTCCCTTGCAGGTAGGATATCATTGGTCAAATCAGTCACAAGTGCGATGGTGATGTACCCAATGCAACATGATAAATTGCCCCAAGGAATTATTGACGAGATTGAGAGGTTACAAAGGAACTTTCTGTGGGGGGAAGAAGAAGGTAAAAGAGTCTGGCACCCAATAGCATGGGAAAAACTTTGTAGCCCAAAAGAGCAAGGGGGGGTCGGTATTAAGTCTCTTAAGATCATGAATGAAGCTTTCTTGCTTAAGTTGCTTTGGAGACTTCATACAAACCCTTCTGATCTATGGGCTAGAGTTCTAGTTGGAAAATATGGTAGAAATTGGGTTGAAGGCAGCCAACTAATTGCGAAAGATTCTGATTCTCGTTTATGGAAAGAACTAGCCAAGCTCTGGAGTAGTTTTATGCAGAAGATACAGCGAGTAGCGGGCCCTAATTCAGGGAGTGAACTCATATGGAAAGCCACAAGTCATGGTGAGTTTACAACAGCTAGTGCATATACAGAACTACAGGGTGTGACTGAATGCCCATACAGAACTACATGGATAAGGATTTGGAAGTTGAAAGTTCCTGAGAGAGTTAGGGTGTTTGCTTGGAGATGTGCACATAGAAAATTGTCCACTAATTCACTAACTCACAAGTGGAGTGGAGGGTCTGGAGTATGTTCTATTTGTAACAGACAGGAGGAGGACATATTACATGCCTTAAGGGATTGTCCAAGCGCAAATTCTTTATGGAGGAAAATGATCATACCAGCTAGAAGGGCAGAGTTCTTTGGCACAAATTGGTGTGAATGGTTCCAACAAAATCTGTCAAAACACTCTTCAAGTTGTGATGAGGAGATGTGGCCTGAAACTTTTGTAACAGGATGCTATATGATATGGTGGTGGAGAAATTTAAAGAGGAAAAATCCAGATTTTGAACTTCCTTCTCATGGGGATAAAAGTATTAGACAGAGGGTGGCAAATTATTTTCAACGGTGGGACATGGAGGTATGTAATACAATCAGAGGTGTTGTTACAGGAACCTCATGGAAACCTCCACAAATGGGCTGGTGCAAGTTAAATGCAGATGGAATGACATCCAGTCTTGGGTGGGGTGGCTGTGGGGGAGTAATTAGAGGGGATGAAGGAGGATGGATTCAAGGTTTCACCATGAAACTCAACACTAGCAATGCTCATGAAGCTGAAGCTTGGGGAATTCTTAAAGGATTACAACTTTGTTGGAACATGGGGATTAGAAAGTTAGAAGTAGAGTCTGATGCAAAAAATATAGTTCAGCTGTTTGCAAGAAAACAACCAAGAAGAGCACTGCTTGAACCTTGGGCAAGCATATGGTTAATGAGAAATCTGAATTGGCAACTCAAGTTTTGCCATATTTTGAGAGAAGGTAACAAGAGTGCGGATGCAATTACTGCACTATGCTGGAAGCTGCAGCAGGAAGAAGTGATCTGGGACACACCACCTGTGGAGATAGAACAAGTATTACAAGAAGACTCATGTGAACTTGAGGAAGCTCGCATACAGTGGGTTAGTGTGTAATGGGCGTTGCCCCTTTTCTTTACCTAAAAAAAAAAAAATAGTTTTTGGATATACTTATATTAGTACACTTGCTGAACCCAATAATATATATAGAAATAATAATTAAATTAAAGAAGTCTCAATACGTAGATAAAGAAAATTGCTATTTGTAAACATTCTTTTGCATCACACTTTCTTTATACATGTGTGTGTTTGAATGAGTGTAAATAACTCCATTTATTTTCATTCGTTAATCGGTTAATGCATGTTACCCATAGCTATTTATTATGGTAACATTTATATTACGAAATATGCCTTTTTGTGCTATATGTTGTGCCATGTGTATAAGTTACTACTTACTACAATACCAATATTATATACTACCTCCGGTCCTAAATATAAGACCTACTAGATAACTTTTTTTTTTTGGAGAGGTTAAGGTTGCAAAATAGTCTATTAAATCATGACATATTTGATATATTTTTAGATTATCCATTAGTTTATAAGTAAAATAAACTAGTTTAAGGGAAAAAATTAGGTAAATCAATTTAATTATAATTAACTTATTTTTGCTTTTTTTATTATTTTTCAAAAAAATCAATTAGGTCTTATATTTAGGACCAGAGGGAGTATTAATTATTATTTAGTTGTTTATTTATTTATGACTCCAAATTTAGCCTTTTGTTATGGCTGTCATTTAGCATAAAAACAACAAATAACAGTGCAACAGACAGATCACACGTTAGTTTACACACACAAACAAAACTAGTTCTGATCATATGATCAGTACCTTGCTATCTGTTCCCCCCACTGCCTTCCTATCTACTTCTCTCCATTTGATATTACAAATTCCAATTGAAGGATATTCAATTTACTTACTTAATCTAATGAAGCCTGCATGCTACCATGTGAACTTCATCAAATATTCCAAATACTCAAAACTATTTATTTTATAACTAGCTAGTTTCTGTGATGACTGGTCTGGGTTCAAAGGTTTCATAGACTTATAAATTTATTAGAACTATATTTATTAAGTTCTTCCATTGCCATTTACATACGAGTGTTAATTTTGTTTTGTATCTGCAAACTCAAATTAGTGGATGGAATGAAATGAAAATGGAAGCAACACGGAGGACATTAATTCCTTTTATCGGAACGTTTCCTTGATGTAGAAAAAGTGAAAAAAAAATGTTTAAAGAACAAAATGAAACAGAAAAGTGATTGTGATTTTTGAAAAACATATTTTGGGAGCGAGCATATGCTCGTGAGTTTATAAATTTAAAATTTAATTAGTCGTCCATTAGTAAAATTTGTTTCTCCCTAATTTCACTTACACTTTGACATTCATTTTCTTTGACATTACATTTATTCAAACCAAGATTATTGTTACATTATTTTCCAAATGATATAGTATGTATTTAACTAGCTAACATTATAATTTTAACACAGAAAGAGACTAATACAAGCTAGATAATCACGATTCAATAAGAGTTGGCTTCGAAAACAAAAGGTCATTTTTATTTATGATAACTCTAAGTAATAACCTGATCAAAACTAAATAATAAAGATATTAATTCCATATACAGAAGACAATGAAGGAAAAAGATATATAGGTTGTGAAAATTAGTATTATTGCATCATTTTGGACAAGTACCTTAAGATCTTACTTAAGAATTATATTTGTCATATTCATATAGTCAGATCCAGTGTACTAGACTTTTCCCTCCTTGATTTCTCCTTATAATCACTGTTTCCTCCTTCCTTGAAGTTGGTTCTAGCATTATGATTAGTATTAGAAAACGAGCTGGAAATTTGAGAATACAAAGACAGTGAGAGATTTTGACCATCTTGTCCATCATTCTCCTCCAAATGATTGTTTGCTTCAAGACGATTCTTCTGAGCACTATCATCAATATCAACCCTTGAATTCAACTTGAGTGTTAGATCCAAATCAAGTTGATCCTTGTGATCAAAAGCCTTTCTTTTAAGCATCTTCTTGGTTTGATCACAATCCTTCATAAAAGGAATAAGCCTTTCTTCTGCTCTCATTGATCCTATATGGGTCAATGATGAGTAGTTAAGACCAGTAGTATTACTATTCTGGCTCAATCTGGTCCCAACATTGTATGTAGATCCTTGATGATGGCCAGCAAAGGAGAGTATTTGATTTTCTCTATATGATGATGATGAAGATGATTGCTTCAGAAAATTTGAAGGATCCACCTGAAAAATGCTATGCAACCCACTAGATGACCCAGATTCATGATCAATTGAACTTCGACCCATGAAAGGGCTATGGACCATATTGTCATACACACCCAAAGAAGCATCCCCATATCCGTATCTATGATTGAAAAAGAAATACTTGAATTTGAGAGTCTCATTATTAAAAGAATATCAATTAATTTGAGATAAGTATACACAAATACTACCTCCGGTACTATATATGACCAAGATGACTTTTTTCGAAAAATTAAGGTTGCGAAATAGGTGATTAAATTATGACATATTTGATATATTTTTAGATTATCCATTAATTTATAGGTAAAATATACTAGTCTAAGGGAAAAATTAGGTAAATCATCAATTTATAATTAATTTATTTTGGTTTTTTAGGATTTTCCAAAAAAGTCAATTAGGTCTTATATTTAGGACCGGAGGGAGTATATGATAATGTATGTATGTACCTGAAGGTTGAAGTTTGGCGGGGATTGTAACCTTGAAGCATGGGAATTTGGCTGAGGCTGTACATATTTCTGTCTCCACTTTCTACAAGGTGCCTATGATCAACCAACACTGATATAAAATCTAGTCATATTTTTGTCGTAGACTTTGTAATAAATCAAAAACCCTAATAGAGTTACTAATTATAACTACTGCAAATACAATGACAAGAACATCATCTTGTACCTTGGCTTGGATCATCTACCTTCTTGCTCCTATACATCTAGAAAAAGAATATATATAGAATAGATGAGAAAATTTACATGAAAAATTAATAATCTAAGAGGTTCAACAAAATTTTGAGGCAAAAAATATAGAATAGATGAGAAATTCTACATGAAAAGTTAATATGCTTTAAAGAAAAGTAAAAGAAACCATTTATGAAGTATGAGTTACCTGAAGATGACTCTTAACATGAGCAATACTCAATCCTTTGATGTTCATCAATTGGAGAACCAACTTTGGTGTTGCTCCTAAATACACCAATAAATATATAGAAATTAACACACACATATATGTATGTATGTATGAATCTAAAATAAAGAAATCACTGAAGATCCAAAATATGACATGGAACTTACTCTCTTCTCCTCCAAGCCTTTGAACGGCATGAACAAAGCGAAGATGAAGATCTGGAGTCCATCTTAGCCTTGGCATCTTGGATCTTACATAAGGCCTCACGGATGGCTTCTTGTCCAAAGTCTCTTCCACCGTGCTATTGCTTGAACTTCCTCCATTGATATTATTCATATTACCCTTCTTACCTTCTTCTTCTAGCTGTTCTTCTTCATTGCTCTTGCTCTCACATGCTTCTTTTATTAATTGGTTGCAGTTGTCATAACTAGAAGGGCTTGTTTTGGAGCACTCCGAACCTTCCTTCCTTCCTTCCATGATCTCCAGCTTCAAAATCTGAAATTTATTTCCTCCTATGCACTTTTCTTACAATTCCATCTAATTAGAAGAATAAGTAGCTAGGGATTGAAGATCTTGATAAGATGATCACTCTATTTTCACTGATTTTGTTCTTCCTCTTCCATTATCACTGAAAAAAAATATTATTAGGATTCAAGGAAAAAAGAAAAAAATTAAACCTTGGTCAAGGAACACTGAATGATTAACCAATAAAAACAATAAAAACTTTAGATATCTAGCTAGCTATCTAGCTAGATGATCGTCTTGACTTAGAAGTTATTATATCTAATTGGAGGACTTTTTCTCTCTTGTGTTGTGTGTGAAATATTCTGAGAAATTATGGGGGAAGATGGTGATACGCTGAGCATATCTGTTGATGATGGAAATATGTTTTAAATATGCATGGGGGTCATGGAATGCAGGGAATATACTTATATAAATTATATCATGTGACACCAAAACTTTTTTGTTTCCAACTTAATAAGAAAAACTATTTTAGGCTTATCAGTTGGACCTTACATTTGTTAAATATATGTAGTACAATATAGAATAGTATTATTTTGAAGACAGAATAACACACACATAAATTAATAATTTTGATTCTCTATTGATAAGAATTATATTCAGCGAGCCATCTTATTTATTTATACAATAAAAATAGAACAAAACGATTAGATCTAATAACTCCCTAGTCCCTAATAATCGGCCGGGACTGTCAAGTTAAACTGGGACTGTCAAGTTAAACTCTTAGTCTCTTTGTTTTTTTTTTATCCACTTTATTAAAAGCATTGTTTAAAATAGTTATAATAGAAATATTATTAAACACATACCAAACAATGAAGCCAATATATTATCATTTATCAAATAACTATATCCAAACAAGCTATCAATTGTACTATAGATAGCTACAAAATATAATATAGATAACTACAAAATATAATTATTTATTTGTATACACAAACAAACTAAATTAATGGAAAATGATTGATTCCATAACACATTGAGAAATGAAATGTTTTCATTATTATTTACTGACTAATAAATAAATGACACTCTCCAATTGATACTGATCTCTTCTGCCCAAAGAAACAGGCCTCTTTGACTATAACTTTTGATCATAAAATTTGAAATCATGATCTTCTTGAAAGAGTATTGAGTATTGATAGTTCGACGATTTTCATATTATATAAATATTAGTATTAATAAAAAGTTTCATTGAACTTTAAGAATGGCTTCATCCGTGGAGGTATAAATGTATGAAAAAAAGGAGTGGCTGGTAATGAAATGATCATCCATATGTGTAAATGTATGAGGGTGAAGTGTGATGCTTTGCTGTCTGTGATTCAGACCCTTAACCCACAAAAGATAACATTTTATTTCATCTCTTTTTGCTTCGCTAATCACGGGCTTTGTTTCCCCTTCCACCTCCCTTATTTCTTTTCTAAGTTTCTTCCAAACTTTAATTATTTTTATTATTTCATTGAGGTTAAGGCGATTTATTATCTCAAGTATTTCATTCATTGTTTTATATATAATTAATAGTAGAAAAACCTTGTTTATAAAATTATTACTACCACTACTAATTCTAACGGAGTCAAGTGTTTTATTTGTAAGTGGACATTTTTCTTGTCATTTATGTAGATCAACATTATTAATGGATTTTCCCTTCATTCCTCCTATGTATTGATTTATGGAGGGTCGTCATGGACTTAGATGACTAATTTTAGTGGCGTATTCTTGAAATTTTGTTGGATACTTGTAAGCTTGGTTAATTGCAAGGGTAGTCACTATAATTGAGTAACTTAAACAATTGGAAAAAGTTTATATTTATATTTTGAATAAATGTTTGAAATTGTTTTTAATTAAGCTTGACTAATTGCAGAGGTGGGTATTAAAATTAAAAAATTTAAACCATTGAAATTTTTAAATTTATATTATCGATAAATAATTGAAAATGTTCTTAATTTGATAAATATAAAATGAAAAGATGAAGAATTGCTCATAAATACATATTTGGAGAATTAATTGCCCAATTATTTTTTAAGTCAAGTATGGATACTTTCTTAGTATAGTAGCTAATTCTTTTGTTGGAGAGACTAAAGATTTTAAATAATATATTTAATTATAACATATGAGATACATTATTAGAGGATTATATATTAGCTCATAAGTCAAACAATTAAGTTCAAAAAAATTAATGTAAATCAATTTATAAGAAAGGATAGATTTAGCTTTTTTTAGAATTTAAAAAAAAATAATAAGTGTTATTAAATCAAATATGTAGCCAATAAAGATTGGTCTAGTTGGTAAAGAGATTACCTCTTAATGAGGTTGTGTGGATCTTGTTGGTGACAATATGTAATTAAGTAGTTTATATGGGGACTCTTTAAATTTAAATGCATGCCTTGATCTTGGCGGTATAAATTCGCAAAATACAACTCACATAAACTCTTTCAGTGTATAAAAAAATGAAAGAATGATCAAATATCATTGGATATCTAATCATCCGCACGTATCAATGTATGCCTGAAACATTTTTGAAGTGCAATCATTTAATATATTACATCCGGTCCTGCATATGAGATATCTTTGACTTTTTATGAAAGATATGAAAATAAATTATACCACTAAATTATAACATATATATATGTCATATATAATTAATTAGATTTTTTAAGTTTATAAGTAAAATAAATTAGTTTTATAGAAAAAGATAAATATAGACTAAGTAAAGTGATTAATTTTGTATTCTTAATTTATTTAAAAAAGTCAAAGTGATATTATAATTTAAATGTGTAGGAGTATTTCATAATGAAAAAAGAAAGAATTAAATGCTCGATGAGTACAGTGGTTGGTGGGGAGAAAGGAAAGCAATATGGTTTAGTACTTTAGTTTCGAGTTTGGTGGGAGGATGAGAGGCTTTTTGATTCCACGCACGTGCATGAGTGTCTATGTGGGCAAGCATGTGTATGCAAATGCATGCATGCACCGTGAAACCAAAAGCAAACTGTAAATTAAAGATGATAATTCACGAGTTTCTTGACTATGTATAACTCCCCTTTTTATAATTTTTTGCCAAATATAATTCCACTTTCGTCAAATTCAGTATTTCCAAACTCTTTTTTCTTGCTTTCGGCACACCAAAAAGTTCTTTCAAAATTGAAAAAGTAAAAAGAATTTTTATTGTGTTTGATATATTATGTTGATGCGACGATATTATTATAGAAAGAGAAGTTTTTCATGTTTATTGAAGAAGCCCTACTTTTCATTCTCCTTCCCCATTTTTATACCAAGCCTTCCCTCGAGTCATTCTTATGACCAACCCCCAATTGATTATTCCATCGTATTCTCAAGTGTAATTAGGATTTTGAAATCTTGTAAGAAAAATAATGATAATTGAGCTCAAAAAGTTCAATTGATAACAAATCTTAACTAAAGCACTATTTGTCTTCTTAATGTCTAAACGACATATAGCAAACATTTCTCACCAGTGGAGAAGGACTATAAAGAACTCGCCACTTATAGTCTATTTGAGTAAAATTGCAATCAATTTGAGTTTAGTTTTATAACCCTTGAATTTCACTCTTTAAAAATGTTTTTCAATCCAAGAAGCCCAGCAATTACGATCGCAGATTTGTTCGATCTCTTGAAGAGCGTATGTATGTGCAACCTAATTTCCTATTGCTATAGTTAGATTTCAATGCCAAGAAGAATTCAAAAAGAAGTTTTTGAGAAAAAGGTAGTATTAAACTAAGGTTTTGAAATTCAAATAAATCTTTCTCAATAAAAAGAAACTCTAGAAATCATGGCTTTACAAATATTATAAAGAAACTTTTTCCTAGCCAAGGTAAAATTAAACATAGAATAATCTTTGTAGGTTAAGTAATATGATTATACTTCTACTTAAGTTGAATAAACACATGCTTGAAAAATTAATACCAAACAAACAAAACAAACTTTGACCACACTAAAGGTCTAACAATGCTTAATTATGTAGGATTCTATTAATTAAGTACTGAACTCATTGGTTAATGGGGTTTGACAATTTAGTAACTTAACGCTTTTGAATTCCCTAATATCTTAATTAACTTAGAACAACCATTGAAAATCAATCATCAAAGCATCTTCATCATTTCATAAAAACCATTGGCTCTACACTTTTAATTATAAACATTGAAAATATCTTTTTTAATTGCATCAATTGCTTCTATCTTTGCAAATCGATCACTCATTTCATCTTACATTTCGACATTTAGTTCAATAGATAGTTTAGTTAAACATTGAATCCTTGAGAATCACTCGGGTTACACTACTATTGCTACACATTTATATTCTAATTATAAATATCTCTATATTTTAACTTAAGGGGCTATATGACAACCTTTGAGTCATCGTGGCATCTGGTGTGAGGCCACAGTAAGGATGAGTTTATGGAAAATATCACCGTCACTTTTGCCAAGAAAACACACATACGGTGTGTCTCACTCTTATCTGTGGCAAGGTTGACAAAGAGTCGTCATTAGACGTTGTGTAGCTTTATTCCTTACTCCTTTAGCTTGTCATCTCCTTTCTTGCTTCTAGGTATCTCTTGAAATAAAAATAAAACAAAGTAAGCATCAAATGTCCTATAAATTAATTAGTTGCCAAACAATTATCAATTATGTCGCTTTGTTGCTCATTTTTTACTATTTTCATTCAAGGACCTGTGACACGTTTTTTTCCCTTTTAGGTCCAACATTTATTACCAAAATTCTCACAAGGCCTCACAAAATGTCAAAATTCAAAAGGCACATGTAAAGTATTTAGCCATGAAATTTTAATAGAATTTGAACCCACACTGTTATAAAGTATGTAAAATACTTGTACGTTCACCCCGGTTAAATGGTTGTTACTGATTCGTTTTATTAGTATTATTATTCGATTATAGATAGTGTGAACAGGGGACAACTAAGGTCAACGCTAAACAGTGAGAAATAATCGATTTTCTTGTGATTTATAATTTATAATTCTTACAATACAATCACACTTGTACAACTTGCCTTACAGTATGGCCCTATTAATGCGGATCAAACATCCTTATTCTTATTTTAGAATATTGAGCATGTCTGTCTTTATATGAGTGTGTATTATCATAAATCAGAGCATATTACAATTTAAAATTATTATCATTATCATTTACATAATACAAGATCGATATTATATGCTTATCGATCTATATATATTCCAATTCGGCAATGCGATCAATATATGTGTGGGCCATTGATTATTTATTATAGCTGCCATGCATTACAAAATGAGAACACAAATGCATTTCTTTTATTTGAAAGTTTACATTTTTTAATATACAATAAGAAAAAACATTACAAATCATCTTCTCATTGTTTATTGACATAATCATTTTGAATAAACATTTGTGCAACTCAAATAATACTTGATGTTTGTGTGCTTATTTTTCAATAATTTATAGAGAGCAGGGGGTTATCAATTATATTCATTTAATCTCTTTTGCCCATTCTTTGTCCAAAAAAAAAATCTATTTTGCTCATTCCTAATGGTACACTAAATATATATACAAACCTGTTAGAGTCTGGAATCTCTCAACTTCCCCCTCTACACACCTCCATTTAGTTAAACTATGCTTGTTTTGCCTTTAAAACAGAAAGTAGAGGAAACATTAACGAATTAAGTAGAGGAAACCTGTTAGTATTAGAGGAGGGAACATTAAGTGAAGAGGTATTAAAAAGTAAAACCAAATGTATACCATGCTTTGGATTAAATGTTATTAAAATTTTGAAATGACATGTTTTGAATGATCTCAACACCAAACTGGCTAATTTTTGTTGGGCTAAACGAGCAAATTCTCCCGTGCGTTGCACGGGGAAATTAACATATTGAATCCATCAAATTGGTGACATTGCAAGAATTTATACACTGTACAAATAATAAACAAATCAAAAAAATTAAGTGACAATTCTTTAGTATCATGCACAACAATAGTAAGATGTTATATCCCTGTTTCCCGCGCTTCGCACGGTCAATTGATATTTATTCATAATCTAACAACATAGCATTAGGGAGATAGAGTAGTATGAGAAAAAATATTAATAATCTAACCAACCAACATTTCAGTTTTCATACAAAAATGTCACTATAATAAATTTGGGTGGATCCTAAAAGTTAGGAAAGGAACATATATCAAAACAGAATGAGAATATGTACTTCAATATAATTCATTCACAAACCATTTGGTAATAACACAGTTCAACTCCAGCGACCCCCTTTAATCTAAATCCCTAATCCTCTCTTCAATTTACCAACTTTCAAATCATAACCAACTTCAACTAATAGGAGTTTTGCTCCAAGAAACTGATAAGTAAAAGAATCAGTTCTAGTTTTTTTTGCTAAGATTAAAAGTTTTAAATACAACTGTTAGCAGTAGTACTGTTGGGCTTGCAATATGACAAAACTTCACAAAATTAGAGAATCAAATATATCATTTAATTACTGGTTTTTTAACTGCGTATTAGCCAGCAGCAAAAGCATTAGTTCTTGGCTTCCTGTATAATAGTTGATGCAGCTTTGATCCTGAATTTGCCTTCTGCTCACCATCTATAATTCTATTGTCACGAGAACTGGAATTTTTAACCCTGGAATTGTTAATCCTGAATTTCCCTATCATTGAAAGGTTGGAGACTGCATCATACCCACCTTTTTTTATGATTTTGCTATCTTACTTGCTTGTTATTGGCTGATAAACCATAACGTTCAGTCAACTTTTGCATTTTGTTTATGATGTATCAGGCTGCATAACATAGTGCCCAAAATTCAGTAGAAACAAATCATATTTCAATACAAAGACTATCTTTATATCTATCATTAAAAAATAGCCAAACATACAACCAACCACACTGCACTTTGTAGTCCCTTGCAAATATAAGTCCACAGACAACAACAAAAGACCAACTTTTGAGACTTAGAGTTATGCATAACAAAGATAAAAGTAAGTGAAATTTCAAATGGGGATGAAATTCTTTGGAATTGACAAAAAAAGCCCTCATAAAAGGGCTCCAAATCTATCAGCATGAATAGAAACAATTAAACAAAACTTGACAATGAAAAACTAATACTGCATAATAGCAGTCCAAAGTCACCAACCACAGCCAAAGTAGGAAGACAAAACCCAAGTCCCCAAACCCATCAGCATCATTACAAACAATTAAACAACTCTTTAGGATGAAAACAATACAATGGATCGAAAGAAAGAATATGAGAGAAAATTAAATCTTCAGAACTCATTAGCATTTAGCAATTTCAAGAGCAGACCCATAATATTGAGAATGCATTAACTCTTCCATTGTTCTGGTGTTCTCATTGCCTAAAAATAACAGTGGCCAAACTTAAATGCAAATAAACCTTAATCAACACAAAGACTTCCATTATATCCATCACAAAAAACAGTCAACTACAATTAACCAACCACACCTCACTTGACCAAGTAAATATTTCTGTTAACAATAATACATTTTTAAAATTAAAATGCAATTTGAGACAGATAAGAAATGGAATAAGTTGGTTGGCTGAAAACACCATAATACACAGGTAAAAGATTAGTTAATATATATTTCTTGTTCATTAGTATTTATCAGTAGGCTAATCAATCAATACCTAATTCAATGAAAGATCATGAAAGACAACTTCACCTAAGCCATAACACCTTGACAACATCTCCTTCTTCCAAAAGTCTTTAGTTTTTGCAATGCTAAAGAAGAAAACCAAGATCGTGTCATCAAACTTGAGGAGTCTGCTAAAAGAAATTGGCAAATAAATTTAGTCAAACATGAATATACTGTTGAAAAGAAAACAAAAATTAATTTCAACATCTCCTTTTTTCCTGAAAACTGGATACTATCATACCTAAAATGTATTTGCCTGTCTAGGTTCTTCTGCAACGGAAGAACCTGGATAAAAAATTAATAAGCACTGAAAGTTTGAGCCTTGTCTCATACTAATTAACATCGGAGTAAAGTAAATATTTTTGGCACAATATCTATTATACCTCCATCATAGTTCTAATACCAAAATCTTGTCATCCACTTGAGCATTTCAGCCCACATGTGTTTAGCATTCTCTCCATCAAAACTCCTTGCTTTTAGGAACCTATTTAAACAAAAATTTGACGAAATACAGCTATAAGACAAATAATAATAAGAATTCTGACAGTATCATATGGACCAAATAGACTACAACAACCCAAATCTGAAGTTATAATGTCCACACAAATACTTTATCATCTGAGTAATCATTTTTAGTAAGCTCATATTAAGTCTGAACATGCAAGATTTATTAATCTTCTTTTGGTTCCAACACAACTCTAATGGTTAGCCAATAAATAGAAAGCAAGCTAACTAAAAAATATGAGCTTAGAAATAAAAAAACATGTAAAGATGAAGTCTTCCAATCTATTTATTGGGCAATAAATAGAAAACATTCTTTATCAAATCATCCAATAAATCCTGTAAAGATGAAGGGAAAAAACAAAATATGTCAAAGAAAGCATGCTAACCGAAAAATGTGAGCTTAAAAATAAAAAGCATGGAGAAATCGAAATTTGAATCTGTGAGTCATCATTGTCGGGTCGCCCAAGAAAAAGAATGGAGAAATGGAAGCTCACATTTATAACCGAAAAAGGTGGGTGGTTTGCGACTACGATGACAACTCCGTTGAAAGCTTTCACTTGCAGGAAAGCATCTGGCCATCATGAAGAAAAATGGGTAAAGATTGAGAAAAATGAAAAAAAAAGAAGAGAAAGATAGGAGCTGGAATCGTTGCTATAACAAATCGAAACTTACCGAAGAAGAGGGAAGACAGACCGGTGAGTGGATGATGAAAAAGAGAGAGTAAGGAAGTTGTGAAGATGAAGAAGAGAGGGAAAGAAATGGAGAGCAGGGAGGTGTGAGGAAATCAAATGGTTCATGGTGTGGGCGTGGGGAGGAGAGAAGAAATGTAAATTTTTGAAATGGCTTCCAAGAGAAGCTTCTCTTGGAAATGGATTTGTGGAGAGAAGTTGTGATTTTGAAACTGATATTAGGTTTGCTTGTGGAGAAGATTTGATCAGTCTTGAAGAAGAAGCCTCAGAAAAAGCCAAAAAGGAACCATACTTTTCTGAAAGCGTACGCCCCAAGAGATGTACAGAAAGATTGGACTGAATATGGGACCCACAGATGGAAAGGCTAACACGTTAATCAAGTATTCCTGGAACCCCTTTCTATTAGAGAAGTCTGTGTAATCACATGCCAAGTGTGGCATGATTACTCTACATGGCAAAAACAAATTGGACCCACATGGAGCAATTGGTGAAGTGTCTTAGTATAGTTGATGGAAAATGAGCTTACTTGGCAAGAAAAAGGTCCCACCAAATGACCTGACAAGCCACATCTTATGAACAGTGTTTCTACCATTAGCAAATCACCATTTTACCTTTAATGTTATATTTATGCTACCAATAAACTAAATAAATTGTTCTCTCTCCCCCGCTGTCTACTCCCCGGCCCCTCTCTATTTATATATCTGTGTGTGTAATATTTCCTTTTAAAGATCGATTATTCTCTTCTATCAATTCAAAGTATTGATTATTTTATTTCCAAAGTCACTTTTCTCAAATAAATAAAATAAAAGAGAAATATAATATCATCCTTATCAATTAGTGACGCAAAATTATATTATCAGCTAAGTTGGATCAACCCCACATCTAGGTGACCGCATTTGAAAATTATTCTGAAAAGAAAAACAATCTTTCATTCAGTTTTCAACACCTATATTATATATAATTTATTTTTGGCTAGAATATTATTTCATGTATAATATGGATGTATGCATATGTATAATATATGCGTGCCCACATAATAACTTGCTATTTTCTTAACGCATAATAGACCAAAACATGTAATCATACTTACGTATATATATAAAATTAAAGAATAATGCAGTCACATCATTATATTTATCAATCTTTATTTATTTTTGCGTTGAATTGTAAAAAATGGCGACTGGGTGGAAATGAGTCAGGCCGTAAACAGGCGGCCTACGACTCGGCCTATTTAGGGTCTGGCTCGGCCTAGCCTTTTTAATAAAAAGGTTAGGCTCAGGCTTATTTACAAGCCTTTTTACCTAAAAAGACCAGACCTATATTAGTAAAGTCTAGCTCGAAAGCCTTCAGGTCTGACCTGTTTAATATTTATTACTAATAATAAAATAATAATATTAATAAAAACTACAGCATTCATTTACACAATCTGTACCCTAGCCTTTTGTGGTCTTGCCCTCTCAACTCTCTCACAATGTGTCATATTTATGGTCCTTTTAAGTTTGATATGTGGGCCTTTAAAAGCCTTTTAAAACCTAAATTCGAAGTAAGCTTTTTAAAGGCCTAAATTGTAAGTAGGCTTTTAAAAAGACTTTCAGGCCTCTATTTCAAGGGCTCCTAAGTTTTCTTATTGCATTACGGGCCCAGACCTATTTAGTCAAAGTCTGGCTCGGCCGGCTCATTTCCACCCCTAGCGACTGATATATATCCCGTTTGGTAGAAGCCACTCATGAACCTTATAAAAAAATTGGGGTTCCTATTTTTTTTAAAAAAAAAAATCAGCCAAATTGAAGATCATTCAGTAAAATATCTTACATATAATACATACTCACATATGCGTGTATCAATGCACATATGCATATTTGGCAACACCATAGTATTCTCCAACCCAAACCAAACGGTAAGAGATCGATCCTTTCTCAATACCTTACCGGGCCTGGAGATTTTCCCTTGAAGTTGAAGAGGATTTAAACCTCGACTGCACTACTTTCCATAGTATAATATATTCCCTACAGAGACTAGGCTATACTACACATTAACAAACCGCTCCAAAGAACGAACAAATGACAACATACTTTAGGAGCTTAAATGCCCTAAATATGGTCTACTTAGTGAAGTGGACTTGGATCTAAATATAAAACATCTTTTTAATTATTATCTTTATTAAATTATCCATAAAAATGCTGCTTAGAAATAAACAAGAGAGTAGGAGGGTGCGTGTAGAGACAAATATTGTACTCTAGCTATAATCATTAAGGTGTATTAGTAATATCATATGATTTTAATTTAAATAGGTTATGTTATACACCGTTATACCTTAATGGGCTTGGGCCTTAACAGAGGCCCAATAGAGAGATAGACGCCCTTAGGGCGTCGAAGATAACATCTCCAGCGACAGTAAAGGTCCAATAACGAGATAGACGCCCTATGGACGTCGAGGACAATGTCACCAACGGCAGTAAAGCAGATTGACTTGGTCGCCCACCTTTTTCGGAACAGTCGCCCACCTTTTTCGGAGCACGTGCAACGTCTCTTACCCATAACGGCCGCCTATAATTTCGCAACCACCAAGACGAAGTTTCAACTATAAGAGGGTCACGAACTCATTCAGAAGGACACAAGCAATTCTCTGCAATCACTCTCTCTATCTCTTTCTTTGTGTTCTTCTCTCTGTGATTATCATTGTATTCTGAGTTCAGTCTTTGTTATTAAGGCATTTACGTCCAAGTTTGTAACCACCGTTGCCGGTGACCCCGTTTATTGTACTCAATCATATTATCAATAAAAAGCTTTGATTATTCATTCATATTCTATAGTTCCCCTATATTGTGCATCAACATTTTGGCGCCGACCGTGGGGACTCCGGCAACATTATTTCTAAAAGCATCACGTTCTCTGAGTGAGCGAATTGAATTCTATGATGGAACAGCAACCAAAGCCTGTTTCCAAGCCAACTAGCTCTTCCACTGACCTCCAAAAGGTCCTGGAAGCCTTGACCTCTCAGTCTGAACAAATGAAGCGTCTCGAGGAATCTGCAGGGATTCAATCTGAGAGGATGAAACGTTTGGAGGAAGAAAACAATGAATTAAAATTGCACCTAGCAGGCTTAAAGTCCAAGAAAAATAAAAGAAGGCAGAGCGGACCTGAAAGGGAGATTCACCAAGTGCCAAACCCAAATGATCATGAGCGCAATCCTAACGGTGATAAAGGTAATAAAGGTAAGAATACTGACAATAATGATATTCCTAATGATGAAACAGGTAGAGACGACGAAGAGGGATATGATGATTCTCAGTCTTATGATAGTCGAGAACAAGGTGAGCAGTCCGCTCAGAAGTCACAGGCAAGGATCCCTCAAAATCATCCACCAGGAGGACAAAAGAGGGAAGACGAAATTCTTTCTTTTGCCCTTCGAATGGAGAAGGAGGTAGCTGAGATAAAGAAAAAGATGTACTCGATTCCAGGTGTTCAAAAGCCACTTGATGCAGCCCGTCTAGGGAGTTATTCAGAATCACCCTTCATAGACGACATCGCGTTTGCTGATTTACCTGAAAGATTTGCTTTTCCTACTATGCCCAAGTATGATGGCAAGTCGGATCCAGACCAACACTTGGCCCAATACAGGCAGATTATGCTAGCAGCAGTCCTCCCAGCCGACAAACGACATGCTGCTATGTGTCGTGGATTTGGTATAAGTTTGATTGGCCCAGCCCTGATGTGGTGGACCAATCTCCCTCAAGGTAAAATAACTTCATTTAGTCATTTAACTGACATTTTTGTTGAACAATTTGCAAGCAGCAGAGTCATGGTTAAGACGTCAGACGACTTATATCGAATTGTCATGAGGCCAGACGAATCATACAGAGCTCTTCTGAAAAGGTTTACAGCAGAGCTGGTAAGTATCCCAAATTGTGATCCTAACATCGCTGTGCAGGCGTTTAAGAGAGCATTGCCACCCACTTGCGGCCTCTATCAAGAATTGGTTTTGAAGCGGGTGACAACTTGGCCAGAAGTCCAATCATACGTGTGGTCTCATATTAATCTTCAAGAAGACGACGCCAGTAGAAATCATGCCCTTAAAATGAATCAAGAACTGGCGACAGCCAGTCTCCCCGCTAATTCAGTGATTGCCACAAACGCGGAAAAGACAGCTAATCAACAACAAAATAATTTGGGATCCACAGACCGCCGTTCTAAACGGCAACGAGGTAGAAATTTTCGTTTTCACCCTTATACTAACAATAATGAGCAGGACGACAAACAGAAGAGGGACCCACCCCCTCCTAGATATGAAGAGTTCAACATGTCCATCGGACCAGCTGAAATGGTAAGTGCATTTGAAAAGATGGATAGGGTGAAATGGCCTAAACCTATGACGACGCCTGTCAATGAGAGAGACACCACAAGATACTGTGACTACCACAAAGACGTCGGCCATCGAACAGAGGATTGTTGGAGGTTCAGAAAAGAAGTAGCCTTCCAACTTAAGCACGGTAACTTACAACATCTCCTTAAGAATAATACTACTAACAATGCAGGTAGAGATCAAAGGCAGAACGCCCCAGCTCAACCCCCGCAGGCCGTCAGAACGATTAACACAATCATTGGGGGGTCGGCAATAAGTGGGATGTCTTACTCAGCTGCAAAGCGACATGCGAGATCTTTGCCAAAAGAATTGGAGTGGATTAATGGTAATGTGAGTAATGATCAGGTGGTTGAAGGTCCAATAACCTTCGACAACGCTGATATTCAGAACGTCTAGATGCACGACGACGCCCTGGTAATATCTTTACTAATAGCTAATTGTTTGACCAAAAGAATATTAGTAGATGCAGGTAGTTCCGTTAATATTATTTATTTGCAAACTGTCAAAGAATTACAATTAGAATCCCAAATAATTAAGGCTCCAACCGTCTTGGTATTTGGAAATGGAACGCCAGATAGGACGATTGGAGAAATATCTTTGATGACTTTTGCTGCTGGAATTAATGCTTTAGTCAAGTTTCAGGTAATGGATTGCCCGTCCACTTACAATGCTTTGTTAGGACGTCCTTGGATTCATCAGATGAAGGCAGTCCCTTCAACGTTACATCAATCAATCAAGTTCTCTACACCTTGGGGTGTGAGAGAGATCAAAGGCGACCAGAGGATGGCAAGGGAATGTTACCAAGCAGCATTGAAAGGCTTGGAACAATCTCCTCTATCGGCATAGCAACTACAGGCGTTCATTCCTATGGACAGGGCGACAAAGGAGGAAGACGATAACTTAGAAAAAATAATTTTAGATTCTGAAAACCCTGAAAAGTTTTTGTCCATAGGAATGGACCTAGTTCCTGAGGTAAGAAGGGAACTAATTTCTTTTCTAACAAGTAACTTAGATTGTTTTGCTTGGTCCTATGATGATATGACAGGTATAAGCCCGGACGTCATTGAACATCAATTGAACGTCGACCCTACATTCAAGCCGGTCAGACAGAAAAGGCGGAAATTTGCACCAGAGAGGAATAGAATTGTTAATGAGGAAGTTCAGAAATTATTGAAAATTGGGTCTATTCGAGAAGTGAATTACCCTGATTGGTTAGCTAATGTTGTAGTCGTCCTAAAGAAAAATGGTAAGCATAGAGTGTGTATCGACTTCACAGACTTGAACAAAGCTTGCCCAAAGGATTCCTTTCCATTGCCACACATTGACAGCCTAGTAGACGCAACATCAGGACATGAATTGTTAAGTTTTATGGACGCCTTTTCCGGGTACAATCAGATATTGATGCACCCAAACGACCAAGAGAAGACTTCGTTTATCACAGATCGTGGAACTTATTGTTACAAGGTAATGCCTTTTGGTTTGAAAAACGCTGGTGCAACATATCAAAGGTTAGTCAATCACATGTTCGCCGCCCAACTTGGGAAGACGATGGAAGTTTACATAGACGACATGCTAGTCAAATCTTTGAAAGCGGAAGATCATATTAACCATTTGCAACAGACGTTCGATCTTCTGAGGAAATATAACATGAAACTCAACCCTGAAAAATGCACTTTTGGGGTGCAGTCTGGAAAGTTTTTAGGATATTTGGTGTCAAAGAGAGGGATAGAAGCAAACCCATCACAAATCAAAGCTGTGTTGGACATCCCATCGCCCAAATGCGTGAAGGACGTCCAGCGTTTGACGGGCAAGATAGCTGCTCTAACCAGATTTATATCTAAATCTTCTGAAAGGTGCCAACCATTCTTTGATATATTGAAGAAGAATAAGGAGTTTGTATGGAACGACGCCGCTGAAAAGGCGCTTTAGGATTTGAAAGAGTATCTCACGAGCCCCCCTTTGCTTTCTAAGCCAAATCCAGGTGAAACCTTATATCTATACTTGTCTGTCGCCTCTAACGCTGTGAGTTCAGTGCTTGTTAGGGAAGAAGATAGGCGACAGAACCCAGTATATTATGTTAGCAGAGCCTTGCTAGATACGGAGACGCGATATTCAATGCTGGAAAAACTTGCTTTGGCTTTAGTAGCGTCTTCCAAGAAGTTGAGGCCATATTTTCAGTGCCACCCAATTGTGGTCGTCTCAACCTACCCTTTGCGGAACGTCCTCCACAAGCCTGATTTATCTGGGAGATTGGTGAAATGGGCGATAGAGCTGAGCGAATTTGATATCTCTTATGCTCCAAGAACAGCTATCAAATCACAAATCCTAGCCGACTTTTTGGCGGAATTTAGCCCCAACCTCCAGGTAACAGCTAACAATGAATCTTTTTCTGTTAAGAGACAGGTGAACTTGTCGCCCTGGACCCTACATGTAGACGGGTCTTCCAATGTGAAAGGAAGTGGACTGGGTATCGCGCTTGAAACCCCCGATGGTGAACAAATAGTCCAGGCGATAAGATGTGGTTTCAAGGCGACGAATAATGAAGCTGAATATGAAGCTCTCATAGCTGGACTTAAGTTAGCATCAGAATTGGGTGCAAAAGTTCTGGAAGTGAAAAGTGATTCACAATTAGTTTCGAAACAAATCAATGGTTCTTATCAGGCAAAAGACCAAAGAATGAAGAAATATCTGGATATAGTGTCTGATTTGACCACGCGGTTCGATGCTATGAAGATCACCCAAATAGGTAGGGACGACAACCGGAAGGCTGACGCCCTTGCCAACATTGGGTCCTCCATAGAAGTTGTGAAGACAACACAAATCCCACTGTTTTATCTGAAAACACCGGCGATCGAGGTAAATAACCGAATTGTATTGAATAACAGTTTAACATGGGATTGGCGATCCCCTTTGCTTTCATATCTGTTGCAGGGTAAATTGCCTTCAGATAAGAATGAAGCGCGACGAATAGTTGTTAGAGCTGCCAGATTCACTACTATAGGCGACGATCTTTATAGACGTACTTTCACTGGTGGACCCTTGCTGAAATGTGTCTCTTCATCTGAGGCAAATTATGTGTTAAGAGAAATTCATGAAGGTGAATGTGGAGACCATAGTGGAAGTCGATCATTGATAAGAAAGGTGACTAGAGCAGGTTATTTTTTGCCGACTTTGCAGAAAGATGCAGTAAGTTGGTGACTAAATGTGAACGTTGCCAAAAATTTTGCACCGTGGCGAGACAACCCCCTGAACAGTTGCATGTAATAGTGCCTTCATGGCCTTTCCTTAAATGGGGAATGGATATTGTAGGCAAGTTTACCCCAGCACCTGGACGACTAGCCTTTTTGTTGGTCGCCACAGATTACTTCACCAAATGGGTAGAGGCCGTCGCCCTGAGCCAGGTTCAAGAACCCCAGGTAATTGATTTTGTTTGGAAGAATATAGTGTGTAGATTTGGTTTGCCCCAGGAAATTGTATGTGATAATGGATCTCAATTTATAGGAAGAAAATTTAGAAAATTTTGTGATAAATGGCATATTAAACTTAAGTTTTCCACCCCTAGAAATCCACAATCAAACGGGCAGGCTGAAGCTAGTAACAAAACCATAGTGACGTCTTTGAAAAAGAGATTAGATAAAGCTAAAGGCAGGTGGGCTGAAGAGCTGCCCGCCGTCCTATGGGCGTACCGAACGACGTCCCGCACGTCGAATGGTGAAACGCCTTTCTCTCTAGTTTATGGATCTGAAGCTATGATACCAGTAGAGGTAGGAATACCATCTTTAAGAAGACAATGGACTAGAGAAGAATCTAACCATGAACATTTAGCCCAAGATTTAGATCTATTAGATGAACGTAGGGAACAAGCTCTTATTAGAGTTGCCGCCTAATCAGCAAAGGGCGACAAAATTTTGGAACAAAGGTGTTAAGGAGCGCCATTTCCAAGTAGGAGATTGGGTTCTTCGAAAAATCTTTCCTAATACACTTGAGCATAAAGATGGAAAGTTAAATGCTTCATATGAAGGCCCCTATAAAGTGGTAGAAATCACTGGTCCTGGAGCTTATAAGTTGGTTGACGTCCATGGTAAAGACGTCCCAAGGAGTTGGAACGCAATCCATTTTAAGAGGTATTATTTCTAAATTATTTGATTATTTGATTTTAATAAGGATGATACTGACACGATTATTTGAGAAAGAATGCAAATGATGAGAAACGCCTGTAGGCGACGAGCCCAGTTAGAAGACCTAGTGTCTGGTGATATGTTCAGCTGTGGTCGTGATAATCTGATGCAACTTAACCCTATTTCTTGAGATGTTTTGTTGCGAGATGTCATTTCCCAGATAATGTGATGAATTGACACCAAAATAATTTGATGGTAAGACGACGCCGTGATGGCATGATGACATGACGCCCTAGGAGGCTGATAAGAAGTTGATTTGGAAAAGGTATATATTACCTGAATTATTTTGAGTGATTGTTATTCGATTGATTGATAGTCGACGTTAGATTAATGTTTGATAATTCCTTGGCAGGGTCGCCAACGTTTGATTAAGGTACGAGTGACCATGTTTTGAATTGATATTTGACGAATATAATTTAAGAGATTCCTTTATTAATGGATGGATTCTTTTTATCTTGGTAGGTTGCTACCCACACCTGTTGGAGGTGTGGGTGTTTAACGGAGAAAATAATGTTATGACGAGAAATAAATGAAGTGATGCGAAGAGTACTGAGTATGAAGATAGAAGACAAGATTTGCATTAAAGAAACAGTACAATTACTACATAATGAAAATTAAAATTTTTATAAGTAAAAGATCTAGGCGTCGCCGCCGCCTTGCCCTTGGCTGGTTTGATTGTCGTCACCGCCACCATGCTCTTTGCCAGTCTGGTTGCCGTCGTCTTGATTGCCCTCGCCTTGGTTGACGTCCTGAGCCCTCATCTCATTGATTGTTTGATTATCCTCTTGAGAAGGGTTGGACTCAGATTCTTCCTCAGGAAAAAGCTGAAAGTAGTCGTCAATGACATCGTCAGGCTTCCAGTTTACATGCTCGCCGCTCTTGTACTCCTTCATGAGCTCCATCCGAGCGCGAGCATCAACTTCCAAGATATGAGTTTCATAATTCTCAGCCATTTGACGCATATCTTGTTCCTGCTGGCGATAGGCAGCTTCCCATTTATCCCTGGCCGACTGAAGAGCCTTGATCTCTTCATCCTTGGCAGACGATTCAGCTCGAGACTCATTGATTGGACCAAATTTCATACCTTTAAGCATGTGCATTTGAGCTTAATTAGTGTGGTTTATTTGTTATATTTGATCATTATTGGTACATTTTTATGCGCATGCTTATGTATAAATATTTGAAGAATAACAGCCATATTACTTGCATTTTATGAAACCAAGGGTATTTTGGTCATTTTGACTATGTGATGTGTTCCTTATGTAGGGGGGTCCCAAGTGGGCCCCATACACCCTTGGTGGAGTTTCAGTGGAGATAACTTGGCAAGAAGGAAGGCTAGATGACAAGCACTCAGGTTCACATCCGGAAGCAAACGTGCTGGCGCTGGCGGACAAAGAGTTGCATCAGGGAGTGGATTCTCATCAAGTGGATTTACATCCGGAAGTGGATTTATATCCGGAAGCAAACGTGCTGGCGCTGGCGGACAAAGAGTTGCATCAGGGAGTGGATTCTCATCCAGTGGATTCTCATCCGGAAGTGAATGTGCTCGCGCTTGTAGTATGAAGTCCTGTATCCGGAAGCCAAAGTCCATCAGTCAGCGAGTGCAAGAGTCAGACTGCACAATGATCAGAAATGTCAACTACTTTTCAGAAGTCTTTGGTGCAGAGTTAATTTAAGGCAAAGTCAACCCTGCAGCTTGAAGTTACTTGGGGAGCATTTTTCCAAATGAGGCAAAATTGGCGCCAAGGTCAAATTCAAGTCTGGAGGGCTCATTAAGGGCAAAAAGGGAAGCACAATCACTTGAGGAAAAAGGAGGAATCTTTGAAAATGCATGGAGATGAGATCTAGTCCACATTCATCCTAACTTTTACCAAATACCAAAAATACCCTTTGGGCGATAATCCCAAAGCTACTCACCACTATAAAACCCCAAAACGTAACTAACTTACAGACACCTGTACTTCACTGACTTCATTTTTTCACTTTCTCTCTCTCCTCTAACAAACTCTCTCAACTCCATCTTCATTTTCTTCATCTCTTTCACCTCACAACCTCCGCCATGCCCAGAATCTCACAACTACCTTCATCCACCTTCATCTCCATGTCAGGCTAAATCGCCTATCCTTCTTCTCCAAGGAAATGTGCTTGTAGACTTAACCTATGGCTTCATATGCTTGTAATTTTCTCTTTTAGGTTTCAAGCTAGATGTAAATTTTTGCCTATGTATGACCTTGATTAGGCGTGTATAGGTTAGACATCTAGTTTTAGGTGTTCTACTTTATGTTAGCTTGAAAACCTCTCTTGATTGTTAAGGACATGAAAACCGAGGCTTAATTCTTGTAGTTTCATATATGTATGTGTGTGCGATTAGCTCCTCTTACATTTGTGGAATGAATTTGTTTCTTAAGTGCTATAGATTTGGTACTTAATGTTGCTTAGGTATGTTCTTGGCTTGAAAGAGCTTAAGCCTTAATTGAATTAGTTAAACTCTTGTAGACTTCTTTGATTAAAGAGATCTTGAGAATTTAACTAGTTTATATTAAGAAGAACAAGTATATGAAGTCCGATTAAACATAAGCACGGAGTACTTGGAGAAGGAGGTACATCTCATCCATACTTTCACTCATTCACTTTTGATTCTGTTAGTTGTAGTTTAGATTAGTTTTAATTAGTCTTACATATAAAACCTGCACACAACCTGTTTGATAATTTGCTTAACTTGTAATTAATTGACCTAAGCAAGAGATAAAACCGAACTGTGAATTGACCTAGGACTTGCTGCTAACTATTGTAGTTTAATTCTAGTTTTATTTGCTTTAGCTCTTTTTAGACGACAAAAAAGAGTTAAATCAAATTGGCGCCGTTGCCGGTTTGGTTGAATTCTTTCTTGTCTTAGGTTTTTAGTTACATTTTCTTAGTTTTTGTTGTAGGTGATTTTTAGTTGTAGGACTTTGCTGTGATTTTTACTGGTGTTTTTGTCTGTCATTTTTCTGGATTTTCTGGATTTTGCTGCATATTCTGCTGGTATTGGTGTTTGTCTTGCTGATTTGTTTTGCAGAGACTAATTGCTTGGCTGTTTAGTTTCCACTGCATATAGTTGCACTTAGTGAATTGCATGAACCCTACCACATCACTAGTGCCATTGGATAGAGAGATTAATAAGACTCTTAGAGACCTTAAGAAAAAGAAAAAGCACGAGAAGCAAGCTAGTAAGCAATCTGTAGGATCCACATCAAAGCCATACAATTCATCTGTCGCTTCTAATACCACAATCCTAGACCAGCATTTTATTATGGCAGAAAGGAGAGAGGACCATAGAGAACATCAGAGAGAGGCAAGAGAACATGAACATGAGCGTGAGCGACGTGAAAGGAGAGAGCAAGAGGATGAACATCATTTTGAGGGGGGTAGGCAATTACATGATGATGATAGACCTATGCGTGAATTCACACAGTCATATGCATCATTTGCACCACAAGGTTTTTATGCTAACCCCGCTAACTTTGAGATCAAAGGATCTCTTCTTGCTCATCTGCCTAAGTTTACAGGTTTTCCGCATGAGGATGCTCACACACACCTCCTTGGCCTCTATCATACTTGTTCCTCCATGAAGCCACCTAATGCAGACCTGGATGACGTTCTGTTGCGAGTGTTCCAGTTTTCCTTGGAAGGAAAAGCCAAGGAGTGGCTCTTGAACCTGCCTACTCATTATGCCACTCTTTCTTGGGAGCAACTTAAGAAGGTGTTCTTAGACCGCTATTTTCCACTCTCCAAGATATCAAAGTTGCGGAAAGACATCACAGGTGTTCAGCAATTCTCTCAGGAGACATTCTATGAATATTGGAGCCGGTTCAACACCTTGGTGAACTCGTGCCCCAATCACAATATCTCCAAAGGCAATTTGGTCCAGTACTTTTATGATGGCCTGGTGCCACAGCTCAAGATGAGTGTGGATGCTGCTTCTAATGGCTCACTTTTCAACTTATCAGCCAATGAAGGATGGAACTTATTTTCAACCATGGCCTCTAATCACCAGAATTTTTATGGGCGTGATGCTTTGTATGGTGCTGCGCCAAAGGTTGCCTCTGTGAGTAGTGATGACAAGCTGTATAACTCTATTGAGAGGCTGACTGAGAGCCTCAGTCGGATGGATGGACGCTTTGTTCAGCCTACTCCTTGTGTTGATGATTCTATGGCCTTGGTGGCCTCATCCTGTGATCACTGTGGCTCGTCCATGCACCTACCCTCAGACTGTCCATCCCAAGCGGAAGTGGCGGCCATGTTTAACAATGCTAGGCCTCCAGCCAAATATGATCCTTACTCTTCCACGTACAATCCGGGATGGAGGGACCACCCGAACTTTAAGTGGGGGGGAGGTTCAAACCAAGCCACAAATTTCAGCTCTTTCCAGCCACAGCAACAGCCTAAGTGGGGGGGAGGTAACTACCAAGCTGCTAATGCCTATCCCTCACAACAAGGCTATGGTTCATATCAAGGGAGGCCTAACTCTAATGATCAAAGGTACAGGCCGAATCAACAAGCTAATGTTCCTCCTCCATTTATGAAGAATAATGATCCAGCTCATGCTCCTCCATCTAGTTCTTCGACATCTCAACAAGATACTATGTACCAGATGATGTCAAGTTTAATGGAAAAATTTGGAGAAGGCCTAAAGAAAGATGTAACTACCTTAGTTTCTCAAATGTTTAATGAAAAAGCTGAGCAGGAAGCAAAGAAAGGTGGATTGCCGTCTAATGTGGTGATTAATCCTCAAAACATTCATTCTATGCACCTAAGAAGTGGACGGAAATATGGTGATGCATATGAATATGAGGAGGAAGAGGAGCAAACACAACTACCTTTTGAGGCTGAGCAGAGTCAGTTGAATGAGGAAGGTCACTCTAGCCTCCAGAATGATTTTGTTGGTGATCAGATGCATGAAGAGGCTGTACTGAGTCCTCCTCTTGATAAACCACTCGATGAGGTTGAGAGTCTGACTAAGAAGAGTGAGGAAGCTGAGACCTCACAAGAGGAGAAGAGGAAGGAGATTGCAGAGGGAAAGCGCAAAGTTGGAGAATCTTCTTCGCAAGAACAACCTACTCAGCAAGGAGATGAGTCTCCTAAAGGTAAGTCTGTTGACCCTAAATATTTACCTTTTCCTAACTCGTATGCTTTAGTTAAGAAACAACATGATGATGAGTTAGAAAAGGAAATGCTCAATTTATTCTCTAAGCTTGAAGTGAATGTACCTATACTTGTACTGTTGAAACAAATGCCTAAATGTGCAAAGTTTTTAAAGGATCTGTGTACTAACAAGAGAGTTGGTAATGTAAGTAACAAGGTCCAATTAAGGACTAATGTTTCGTCTCTCTTAAAAGGGCACCTGCCCTCAAAGTGCAAAGATCCTGGATCTTTCACTATCCCTTGTCAGATAGGGAAACTTAGTTTTGGGAAAGCACTTCTTGATTTAGGGGCAGCCATTAACGTCATGCCTAAGGCCACCTACTTTGCACTAGGATTGAAGAACCTGAGTGAAACCAGTGTTGTAGTTCAACTGGCTGATAGGTCCATAAAGAAACCCTTTGGCTTTATAGAAGACATTCTAGTGAAGGTTAGGGAACTAGTTTTCCCCGTGGACTTTTATGTACTAGATATGACCAGTGACACTAGTATGGATGATTCTTTGATCCTAGGAAGGCCATTTATGAAAACTGCCAAGATGGTGATAAGTTTAGAAGGGGGATTTGTTACAATGCAAGTGGGGAATCAAATAATAAGATTTGATGTAGGAGAAGCCATGAGACACCCCCACGAGGATTATTCTCTCCTAGGGCTGAGTGTGGTTGATTCATTGATGCATGTGATTTATGATGAGCATGTGAATTCTTTTAAGATGAACATGTTTGATAAAATTGATGCTCATATGTGCTGTAATGATTCTTGTGCTAGATTGATTTCTAATACATGCTTGCATGATGTTTTTAATGATTCATCTAGTATAGGAAGTACAGTAACTGAATTCATGGATTCCATGTATGTGAACTATGATTTTGATGATGATTGCACTTCTATATCTTCTTTGTCAAGCTACAACCCCTTGGAAGAGGGAAGTTTGCTCACTTTTGTAGGACAAACGAAGGATGGAGGTTGTGAATTCACAAAGGAAATTGAGGAGTCTAGTTCACAAAGGTTTGATATTGAAGAGTATGAAGCTTTAAGGAGAAGCCGCTTACACAAGCTGAGAGAGAAGCTTTATCTGAAAGAGCATGCGCTCGCTGACGGTCCACATGTTTCTACCCTGAGCGACAGTGGTGATGCAGACTCAAATAAGAGTGCTGAGGCCTCAGACTCTAAGAGGCCGAATTGTTGTGAAGATCTGAGGCAGCCAATGACTCTTTCTGATTACTTTGATGAGCTGCCACAATTTGATGATGATTTCTATGAGCCTAAAGTGTTGCAAGTTGAGATGCACACTTTGGTACCTTCTATTATTGAGCCACCTACTCTGGAGCTGAAACCTTTGCCGCCTAATCTCAAGTATGCCTACTTGATTGAAAATGAGAAGCTGCCGGTGATTATCTCTACTACTCTTTCTTCTCTTGAGGAAGAGAAGTTACTGGATGTATTAAGAAGATACAAGAGGGCCATTGGGTGGACTCTAGCTGATCTTCCTGGCATGAGTCCTACCACCTGCATGCACCGGATCTTGCTTACTGACGATGCTAAACCAGTGAGGCAACCACAGAGAAGGCTCAATCCCTTAATTCTTGATGTTGTGAAAAAGGAGGTAGAAAAGCTATTAAGTGCTGGAATTATCTACCCGATAAGCGATAGTGAATGGGTGAGTCCCATCCATGTGGTGCCAAAGAAGAGTGGGTTGACCGTGGTAAAGAATGACAAGGATGAGCTAGTGCCTACACGAGTTCAGAATTCTTGGAGGGTATGCATTGATTACAGGAAGTTGAATGACTCCACGAGAAAAGACCACTTTCCCTTGCCATTTATCGACCAAATGTTGGAAAGACTGGCAGGCAAGTCACACTATTGTTTTCTGGATGGTTTCTCCGGGTATTTCCAGGTTCCCATAGCACCAGAGGACCAAGAGAAAACAACCTTTACTTGCCCATTTGGAACCTTCGCATATAGAAAAATGCCTTTTGGTCTGTGCAATGCTCCAGGAACCTTTCAACGTTGTATGATGAGCATTTTTAATGACTTGCTGGAGGATGGCATAGAGGTGTTTATGGATGATTTCTCCCTCTATGGAGACAGTTTTGATGCTTGCTTGGTCAATCTTGAGAAAGCATTGGTCAGATGTGTGGAGAAGGGTTTGGTGCTCAATTATGAGAAATGCCATTTCATGGTGGACAAGGGAATAGTTTTGGGACACTTAGTCTCAAAGGAGGGCATTCAGGTTGACAAAGCCAAGGTTGAGGTAATTTCTTCTCTACCCTTCCCTACTTGCTTGAAGGAGTTGAGGTCCTTTTTAGGACATGTGGGATTTTATCGAAGATTTATCAAGGGCTTCAGCCAAATTGCTGCTCCTTTATCTCATCTACTTCAAAAAGAAGCCGAGTTTGACTTTTCTAATTCTTGTAAGGAAGCCTTTGTTGAGTTGAAGTCAAGGCTTATTTCTCCTCCTATCTTGGTTGCACCTAATTGGGAGCTTCCTTTTGAGCTATCATGTGATGCTTCTAACGAAGCGTTGGGAGCTATGCTCGGCCAGAGGCATGATTCTTTGCCAAGGGTGATTGCTTATGCGTCTAAGACTTTGGATAGAGCCCAAAGGAATTATACAACCACTGAGAAGGAATTATTTGCCATTGTCTTCGGTCTAGATAAATTTCGGCAATACTTACTTCATTCCAAAGTAACTGTATTCACAGATCATGCAGCTGTTCGTTATTTACTGTCCAAGCCACAAACAAAGCCCAGGCTCTTGCGATGGGTGTTGCTGTTACAAGAATTTGAGTTGGAGATCAAAGACAGAACTGGAAAAGAGAACTTGGTAGCTGATCATTTGAGCCGTTTGCCAAAGGATGTGGAAGGTGTTGATGATTCTTCTCTTATTTGTGATATCTTCCCAGATGCCTTATTATGTGCCTTAAATGCAAAGAAAGATCCTTGGTATGCTCATCTTGTGAACTACCTTGTTGCCGAAGTCACTTCACCATCTCTGAACAAGCATCAAGTCCAAAAGTTGAAGAGGGATGCTAGCTACTATATTTGGGATGAGCCGCACTTGTGGAGGCTATGTAATGATCAAATAATCAGAAAGTGTGTGCAAGATGAGGAAGTTCCATCAATTCTAGAGTTTTGTCATTCATTAGCTTGTGGAGGACACTTTGGTGCTAAAAAGACTTCAAGGAAGATTTTGGAGGCCGGTTTCTATTGGCCTACTCTGTTTAAAGACGCATTTGAGTATTGCAAGTCTTGTGACAAATGCCAAAGGTTTGGAAGTATGGGGAAGAGACAAGAGATGCCTCAAGTGCCAATGCTATACTGTGACCCTTTTGATGTATGGGGTATAGATTTTATGGGACCTTTTCCACCATCTAACGGCTACACATATATTCTGCTGGCAGTGGACTACCTATCTAGGTGGGTGGAAGCTGTGCCAACCAGAGCCAATGATGCGAGGGCTGTGTTAAAATTTTTGAAGTCTAATATCTTTTGCCGGTTTGGAGTTCCTAAGGCTTTGGTGAGTGATCAAGGGTCTCATTTCTGTAACAAGCTTATGTCTTCATTGCTCAGTCAATTTGGGGTGAATCACAAGGTTTCTACACCTTACCATCCCCAAACCAATGGAGAAGCTGAGGTGAGCAATAGGCAAATTAAAAACATCCTTGAGCGAATTGTGAAGCCAAGTAGGAAGGATTGGAGTTTGAGACTTGAAGAAGCTCTCTGGGCATATAGGACTTCATTCAAGACTCCTATTGGCATGTCTCCTTATCGGCTCATATATGGAAAGGCTTGTCATCTACCAGTTGAGCTGCAGCACAAGTCTTATTGGGCAGTTAAATCTTGTATTGAGGATATGGATGCTGCTGCTCAAGAAAGGCAGTTGACTCTGAGTGAGCTTGAGGAGCTGAGGAATGAAGCTTTTGAGAACTCAAGGATCCTGAAAGAGAAGACTAAGGCCATTCATGATAGTGGCATTCTGAGGAAGCAGTTCAAGGAGGGAGATCTTGTCTTGTGCTATCGCGTGAGATTCAAATTTTGTGGAGGAGGCAAGCTTAAAGACAAGTGGCAAGGACCTTATGAAGTGCTCAAGTCTCATGACTTTGGGATGGTTGAGATCAAGAATCTCAAGGATGGCCGTGTGTACAAGGTCAATGGCCACTTGCTCAAATTGTATAAGGAGAATTTCAAGCCTCCCTAAAGGTCGTTTCTTTCCTTTCCTCACTTATTCTTTTATTGCAAATTCTTAAGTGTGGGGGAAGATGTTAGAATTAAAAAAAATTAGGATTATGTTTAAATTTAGGATTTTGTTTAGGTTTGTTAGGTTGTTTAAATATGAAAAATTTCATTAGTGCTGGGGGATGCCTATTTGTGTCAGGAAGTGTCATTGAGGAAATAGAGGATTTTGCATTCGGAAGTGCTTTTGCTTCCGGAAGCTCTCACTTAGACTTTGCTACTTAGGATCAGATTGTGTTCACTTTGCTTCCGCTAGGGGATGAAGTTCATTGTGCACAAGCGTTGATGCATCCGGAAGCAATTTTGCTTCCGGTAGCATGTTTGCTTCCGCTAGGGGTGAGATTAGAATCTGAACCTAGAGTGACTTCCTATAGCAGTTCTACTTCCGGTAGCATTTTTGCTTCCGGAAGCCTAGCAGCTTGAGTCTGAATTCAGTTAGGCTTCCTGAGTGTCAGTGAGTAAAAAAAATGAAAAAAAAAAAAAAAAAAAAAAAAAAAAAAATTTTTAGGTTGTGTTTAGTGTAGTCTTGTTAATAATACATGCATATGAGCCATTTGTTTGTTGGAACTGCCCTGCCTTTTATTTTGCTGCTTTGCCTTTCAAATACATCTTCCTACTTGATTTGATTGGTCCATTGAGGACAATGTATGCTTTAAGTGTGGGGGAGGTGTATTATGTGCTTAAAAGTGGTCTGATTCAAAGCTTTCACACTTGGTTTTTGGATTTATTTGGCATGATTTTTCTTGAAAATTTGACTTGATTATGGCTCTTGAAAGCAAATGGAATTGTCCTTTAGTGTGTAAGTAGAATTCTTGGAATGATTACTTGGGGCATTGCATGGGGCACTTTTAAGGTATAAAGAGGGTGTTAGTTTCTCATTTAACTTTTCTTAGGGAGGAAGTGACTAATTAGAGTAAGCTATAAATGTGAGAAGCCTCCAACCGAATTGAGTGGGCCAATAGTCAACTTGACCTCCTAGAACTTGTCCTAGCTCTTGTTCAAGATCACAATGCATGGTATGATTGAAAATGAAAGGGGCGTTTCTTTCTAAACCCTCATGACCCAAACACTAGCCAACCAAAAATATTATCCTTTGTTTAACCCCTTTGGGCCATTCACTATTCTTTTCTATCACCTTGACCAATGTTTGAATGAGTGACTATAGCATATGCTTGCATTTATATTAGCTTTGTATTGTTGTATCTGGTGTAAAGCATGCTACATTGTGAGAAATAAAAGAGGCCGAGAGCCCTTGAGTGAAAAAGAAGAAAAGAGAGGTGGCCAAAGGCCAAGAAAAAGCAAAAGAAAAGGAAAAAAATATAAGGCCGAAGGCCTAAGTAAAAAAAAAAGAAAGAAAAGCACAAAGTGCTTATGAATGCCAAAGGCATTTGAGTTAAAAGAAAAATTGAGAGAAGCACAAAGTGCTTGAAAAAAAAAAAGATGTAGCATGCTTAGTGGAATTGTATTCATTGTATTGCATGCATATGTGGTGGTAACTTGTTTATATCATTGGTCATTGACTATTTTCCATCATTCACCATTCATTATTAGCCTTCCATTTAAACCACAAAGTCCCCTAGATTTGGTTGTGTCATGCATAATAATGGGTGGAGAATTTAGAGCTATTACAAGCTTATGGTGATGGTCAAGTGCATTGAGCCAAAGAGTGATCACAAGTCCCTAGTTAGGCATTTTTCCTAACTTGAGTGAATGAGTTTAAACACTTTATCCGGTGAGGAAAAATCTCAATTGGCACTCCTCCTTAAGCCTAGTTGCTTGTTAAACTTGCATTCGCTTTATATTCTTAGATTTGGCCTATGCGAAGTTCTAGGGAAAGGTTCAAGAAGATCTACTTGTATTCTATGATAATTCCAATTGCCTTCACTATGCTTAATGATTAAGTTAATCTTTTATATGACTTTGCCCGGAGTGCAAAGATTAAGTGTGGGGGATTTGATTGGACCAAATTTCATACCTTTAAGCATGTGCATTTGAGCTTAATTAGTGTGGTTTATTTGTTATATTTGATCATTATTGGTACATTTTTATGCGCATGCTTATGTATAAATATTTGAAGAATAACAGCCATATTACTTGCATTTTATGAAACCAAGGGTATTTTGGTCATTTTGACTATGTGATGTGTTCCTTATGTAGGGGGGTCCCAAGTGGGCCCCATACACCCTTGGTGGAGTTTCAGTGGAGATAACTTGGCAAGAAGGAAGGCTAGATGACAAGCACTCAGGTTCACATCCGGAAGCAAACGTGCTGGCGCTGGCGGACAAAGAGTTGCATCAGGGAGTGGATTCTCATCAAGTGGATTTACATCCGGAAGTGGATTTATATCCGGAAGCAAACGTGCTGGCGCTGGCGGACAAAGAGTTGCATCAGGGAGTGGATTCTCATCCAGTGGATTCTCATCCGGAAGTGAATGTGCTCGCGCTTGTAGTATGAAGTCCTGTATCCGGAAGCCAAAGTCCATCAGTCAGCGAGTGCAAGAGTCAGACTGCACAATGATCAGAAATGTCAACTACTTTTCAGAAGTCTTTGGTGCAGAGTTAATTTAAGGCAAAGTCAACCCTGCAGCTTGAAGTTACTTGGGGAGCATTTTTCCAAATGAGGCAAAATTGGCGCCAAGGTCAAATTCAAGTCTGGAGGGCTCATTAAGGGCAAAAAGGGAAGCACAATCACTTGAGGAAAAAGGAGGAATCTTTGAAAATGCATGGAGATGAGATCTAGTCCACATTCATCCTAACTTTTACCAAATACCAAAAATACCCTTTGGGCGATAATCCCAAAGCTACTCACCACTATAAAACCCCAAAACGTAACTAACTTACAGACACCTGTACTTCACTGACTTCATTTTTTCACTTTCTCTCTCTCCTCTAACAAACTCTCTCAACTCCATCTTCATTTTCTTCATCTCTTTCACCTCACAACCTCCGCCATGCCCAGAATCTCACAACTACCTTCATCCACCTTCATCTCCATGTCAGGCTAAATCGCCTATCCTTCTTCTCCAAGGAAATGTGCTTGTAGACTTAACCTATGGCTTCATATGCTTGTAATTTTCTCTTTTAGGTTTCAAGCTAGATGTAAATTTTTGCCTATGTATGACCTTGATTAGGCGTGTATAGGTTAGACATCTAGTTTTAGGTGTTCTACTTTATGTTAGCTTGAAAACCTCTCTTGATTGTTAAGGACATGAAAACCGAGGCTTAATTCTTGTAGTTTCATATATGTATGTGTGTGCGATTAGCTCCTCTTACATTTGTGGAATGAATTTGTTTCTTAAGTGCTATAGATTTGGTACTTAATGTTGCTTAGGTATGTTCTTGGCTTGAAAGAGCTTAAGCCTTAATTGAATTAGTTAAACTCTTGTAGACTTCTTTGATTAAAGAGATCTTGAGAATTTAACTAGTTTATATTAAGAAGAACAAGTATATGAAGTCCGATTAAACATAAGCACGGAGTACTTGGAGAAGGAGGTACATCTCATCCATACTTTCACTCATTCACTTTTGATTCTGTTAGTTGTAGTTTAGATTAGTTTTAATTAGTCTTACATATAAAACCTGCACACAACCTGTTTGATAATTTGCTTAACTTGTAATTAATTGACCTAAGCAAGAGATAAAACCGAACTGTGAATTGACCTAGGACTTGCTGCTAACTATTGTAGTTTAATTCTAGTTTTATTTGCTTTAGCTCTTTTTAGACGACAAAAAAGAGTTAAATCACTCATTGACGTACTCCTTCAGTTTTTCGACGTCATTATGATGATCGGATTTCAGCTTTTTAATGAAAGCCTTCAATTCTTCCTGTTTTCTATCCGATTGTTTCATCAGCTCTTCCGCCCTCCTTCTGTCTTCATTAGCTTGTTTTTTGAATTGGAGGGCGGCCTCCAAGATTTTCTCTCTGTCAGCCATGGCAGCATCCCTTTGGGCGACGAGCGTCGCCGTGTCATCTTCATTCTCCTCAGCATGGTGGAGGAGAACTTGTAAGGACTGAGAATAAAAAGAATGAAAACAATTAGAGACATTCAATGTTAAAAAGATAAACGAACTTAATAAATGATTAAGTGAGGATACCTTCATTTGGTGGCGAACGGCCTTCTTGAAAGCCTCTTTCCTCCCAAGAGACTCTAGGGCAGCCTTGTCGTACTCGAATTCCAGTTTACTTAATTCAGAGTAGACGTCGTCCCATCCCTCTTTATTTCTGACAGACGAGTTGGGAGGAAAAGATAGAGTGATTTCGCCAGAGTCTTCTTTGTCGCCTTTGACCTTGGTAGATTTTGAGGACTTAGAAGTCCTAGATTTTTTGGCGACAGGCTCTTTGGCAGGCGCTTCTGCAGGCCTTTTTCCCTGAGCGACGACTTCCTTGTTCGCAGGAGAAACAGGCTTCTTATTTTTGGATTGAGGAGAGGGAGCTGTAGCGGGTTCAGGATTTGGGGGAGGGGCGCCACGGGGATCGTGTCCTTCTTTTCTTGCCTCCGCGTCATACTCCCCCCTCTTGGCCTTGAGCTTCTCCAGCCGCTCAGCCCTGGCTCTAAGAAGAGCTTCTTTGTTTATTTTCTGCTCAGAAGCCTTGGGGATGATCTTCTTTCCTGATTGATAGAAAGAAGAAAGAGTAAGATGACTAAGGTGAAAACACTTGAATTAAGCAAACAGAGTATAGGCGTCAAGAGACTTACTTTCCATCATGACTTTGAAATTTCGCTGGTCTGCGGGAATCTGGAGGATTTTCTTGATTTTCTTTTTGGTGTCGCTATTGCAGCGCGGGGAGATCCTCAACTCGTATGCGCCTGCAAAATAATCAAGATATTATAAATCAGATGACAAATGCAATGAGAAAAATATTGTTGAGACGACGACTTACTTAAGCGACGCCACATTGGAGATACATAGTCCTCCTGGGCGACGGACTGGAAGGGCACCATTACAAATCGTACGTCCCATTGACGATCATTGGGTAGTGACCCAGACGTCCAAGTTGGTAGCCCTTCCTTGGCTTGGATGAAAGAGTAGACGCCCGTCCTAATTTCTTGAAGCTTATAGGAGCCGAATAGATCAAACATATCTAAGTCGACTCCTATTTCATGAAACATTAACTCAGCCATAGCGATGAGACGCCAGGCATGAGGAGAAAGTTGAGAGGGAGAGATTTCATAAAAAACACAGAGATCTAAAGCTATGTTTGGAAGAGGGAAGGGGTTGACATAGCGAAAACTTTCAAAACTTAAAGAAATGGTGTCGCTAGACCAAGAATCAAGAGCCTCCCCGACTTCAGGCAACCTAAAAGGTACTCTAGGGTCAAAGTAGTAGAGTGATGGCATCTTCGAAATTTCTAAGACCCTGAGATGAGTTTCTTTGACGTCATTTAGGATTTTGGCCCTAGACGTTGGTAAGCCCCCAGTTTTGCAAGCATATGGGGCATTTTTTATTTGGGGGTTAAATTCCCTCCCAGAACTAGTTGAGGGCGATGAATCAGCATCAACCCACTCTTGGTATCGACTATCATAAACCTTCAAATATTTACCAGATGAAGCAGATTTTCTACTGCGTAATGGTTTTTTCCCTTCGGAGGGATCTACAAAAGGAATGATATCTAGGCGATTGCTATCAGACACTTCTGCCTCTAAATCTACTATATTATCTGGGTTCCTAGAAGACGAAGAGGCGCTAGAATGTGAATTTTCAGAAATATAAACTTGTTCAGAAGTAGTTTTTTCAGAATCAGAAGGCGATGACATAACTACGAATTTACTCATGATAACAGTAAAAAGATAAGATTTTTGTAAGAAGATACCTTCGCAGAAAGTAGGATGATGCGTTGATGAAAGCAAATAAACAAAGTTTCAATTTTTCTAAGTATTAGAGGAATGGAGAAGAAGAACGTCTGCGAAGTGAAATAGGAAAATGAACAGTCAAAATCGAGTATATGCAAACCGTCAGACGTCGTTAAGTTACGTTGTTAGTTTAGTAAAACCATCTAGGTCGTTGATTTGAGAGGGAAAACATAAGCGAAGATCTGGGCCGTTGGACGTGGGATAACCGCTACTTCCCAATACTTTATGACATCAGCATTGAGAAGTGGGGGGACTAATGTTATACACCGTTATACCTTAATGGGCTTGGGCCTTAACAGAGGCCCAATAGAGAGATAGACGCCCTTAGGGCGTCGAAGATAACATCTCCAGCGACAGTAAAGGTCCAATAACGAGATAGACGCCCTATGGACGTCGAGGACAATGTCACCAACGGCAGTAAAGCAGATTGACTTGGTCGCCCACCTTTTTCGGAACAGTCGCCCACCTTTTTCGGAGCACGTGCAACGTCTCTTACCCATAACGGCCGCCTATAATTTCGCAACCACCAAGACGAAGTTTCAACTATAAGAGGGTCACGAACTCATTCAGAAGGACACAAGCAATTCTCTGCAATCACTCTCTCTATCTCTTTCTCTGTGTTCTTCTCTCTGTGATTATCATTGTATTCTGAGTTCAGTCTTTGTTATTAAGGCATTTACGTCCAAGTTTGTAACCACCGTTGCCGGTGACCCCGTTTATTGTACTCAATCATATTATCAATAAAAAGCTTTGATTATTCATTCATATTCTATAGTTCCCCTATATTGTGCATCAACAGGTTAACTAGCATATTTTATATATTTAAATTATATAAATATCATATATATATTTGAACTCAAATAGAGTAAAGCAACAATTAAGAATCTATCTCAACTTATTAAATCGAAACATGCATGTGTAAATTTGGGAACTACCAAGTCCAATCAAGATCGATAAGGATAGACAATAGCACATGTAATTTATTATTTTTTCAATAAATAGAAAATATATCACGCTCAAATCGAATGATACAGACAATTAAATGATAAAATTGCATATACTTTTCAATGAAGATCATTGATACATTTTTTGTATGATTATTTCTCAAATAGTTTTTTACTCAACATAGGGAAACAAACAAACCGATAAACCTGAGAATTCTCCTAACATAAACATTCTAGTATTCTTGAATAAGTTTTTTTATAATCTAAAGAAATTCCAATGAGTTAAGTCCCAAGGACTAATAATAATCAAAACTAGAGTATTTCTTAAAACTTAAAGAGTACTTACAGAAATGCATACTGTAATATATGTTATTGATCAAATATGATTATCCTATAGGTAACTCGATCTTACATTAAATTCCTTAACAACACGATCATTTTTTATTGGCTAAATAAGATATTTTCTTAAGCACTATGGAAAAAGAGAAAGAACTTATTACTTTTAATAACTTTTTGAAAGTTTAAGAAAAACAAGACATATTATATGTCATTTATGACTTGTGAGTTGTGATTAATAGATTGTTTTTAATATATATATATAAGGACATACTTATTTGGATAATATTATCTCCTGGCCTGGGATCTATTAAATTATGTAAAGTAATATAAGTTTAAATATATTTTAAAATATAGAATATATTGCAATGATCACCACAAATTATATTACTATATAATATATCATAAAAAATACTACCTCCGGTCCTAAATATAAGACCTAGATGACTTTTTTTTTGGAGAGATTAAGGTTGCGGAATAGGTTATTAAATTATGACATATTTGATATATTTTTAGATTATCCATTAGTTTATAGGCAAAATATACTAGTCTAAGGGAAAAATTAGGTAAACCATCAATTTATAATTAAATTATTTTGCTTTTTTAAAATTTTCCAAAAAAGTCAATTAGGTCTTATATTTAGGACCAGAGGGAGTATTACTATATAATATTGGGTTCACCAACACACTGATGATAATAATGCATGACAATCTCATGGCGGTCAATTCAGGCAACTTCGAGGAAAAAAAAAGAAATAACGCTGATCGCATAGTAAATAAGATGGTAAGATATATTAGAATTGTGTAAACAATAATATTAGTGCATAAAAGTTTTGTTGAATTTGACTCACATCAATCTGAAGCCACCATATGCACCTAAGTTTTATTTTAAATTTTTTTACCAGAAATTTTATTTTACTGAATTCTTGGAGGATGATGGGTGTGTGTATTAATTACAATCCTTAAAGATTTGATTATTTCATTTTGATGTGGCAGTTTAGAGCAATTATAAAGAGAGATATAAAAGATAGATGCCGTACGTAGCCACTTGTTACTTGTTTGAGACTGATGAGAGAAAAGCTTTTTGTCCTTATTTGATCAAATGGCTATATATGAACAATCTGGGGCGAAGCACATCGTTTTGAAAAAAAAACAAAAGACTTTGGGGCTAAATTGAAGTGGGAACGTGGGGGAGCGCCGAACAGAAATTCATTAAAGACACACCTTATTACCTCAAAAACTATCTCAACAACCTCTCGATCCATCTTTATGTTTTTCACTTTCTTCTCCATTTCCTCCATGATTCTAACTTACCCATCAATTGTTGGTGTTCTTTCCTTCAGAGCAACAACTAAAGCTCTAATTCTTAATGGTGAGAGCAAAAGAAGAAGTTTGAATTTTCACAGGGAGTTGTAATTCTAGTCCCTCTTTATTTCTTATATTTATAGTTTTCTAGGATTTCTGGAGTTTATTTGTGATGTTTGGTTAAATGCTTCACATATTATATGTTGTATTAGGGATTGAAATTACATTTATGTTGTTTATGTCATCTGTTCATGTTGAATACTTGATTTGTTCTATTTAACTTTGAGATTAATGAAATTTATGATTCATGATTCTATTTTCTCTTAGTGAAAATTTTTTACTAGCACAAGGTGGCTTGACTAGTGGAATTGTATGTCAAGTTATTCGCATTAATGGAATAATAATAGGGTTAAATGATTATGTTGTGGCATTGGACATAAACCTTGATTAGCTTCAATTTATTATTTGGGTGACTTTTAATAAATTGAAGCTACAAGGTTAATTTATAACAATTGTATGGGGTGGCCTAAATTGTGACCTTTATAATAAATTAGTTTTTTGGTTTATAGCTTAATCAACTTAAATTCGTTCAAGTAATGTTTGAAGTTTCGACATTAATTAAATTAATCTAAGTTTAGCATAGAGGGTTCCTCTAAGATCCAACTCCAAAGCCAACAACAACGTGAAAACTCCCCGAAAGTATTTTGAAGTGAAGATTTCTTAAACTCTCATCCATCAAGAGTACCATTATCCATTTAATCCAATGCTATATTTTCATTCCAACCTTGATCATACAAAACATTTCACCATTTTAAATTTTTTTAAAAAAACTAATTCAAAATTACTTTCCTTGCATTCAACAAGATTTTCATTTAGTTTCTAGGATAATATAATTAGTCACATAATTAGTTTCCTCCAAGAGAACGATACCCAAAAAAACTTTCGCTAACCCGATGTCCTATATTTAATTTCATGAAGGGTGAGCTTGAGGCACACTACACTGACCCACAAATTCAGTGTTCTTCATTCTATAGCACAACAAGATTTCCTAAGTTCACGTTGAATCATGTCAAAATAATTTAATAGAAGTGTATATATCAATTCATACAGAAATGAAAAAAGCTAGCTATCATATAATTAAGAACATGTTGATATGCGATAATCTCTTCTGTAATACTCCCTCCGTTCCTAAATATAAGAGCACTTTGACTTTTTTGGAGAATCCTAAGCAAGCAAAATAGGGTAACACTACAAGAAAATCGCTACATGCCGGCGTCCACTTTGCGGCGGTTCTAGAAAAACCGCAGGTGTGTTTTTGGCGTTCCGGCGGTTGCACACCAACGCAGGAATGTGTCGCCAAAAACACCGCTACGAACGATGATTTCATTTTTTTTATTTTCCCGATCGCGTTCCGGCGGTCCTAAGCGCCGGTACGTTGCACAGTTTTTTATTTTATTTCCCGCCACTTCACCGGCGGTTCAAAGCGCGCCAATGATTTTAATATCTTTTAAAAATTAATAACATGCCCGCGGTTTGAAACGCCGACACGTTTGCAATTAATGTGGCCGTTATGTTCCGGCGGTCCGAACCGCCGCTATGCTGAACAAATAATATAATTCTGCCGCGTTTAGAAACGCCGCTGAGTAGCGAACTTCACCTATAAATACTGGCCTTCCCTTAGTCCATTCTCGCCCATTTCCATCTTCTCTCTTCTTCTTTCTCTCTACTCATTTTCCTCTCCTTTGTTTACAGTTTTTAAAAAAAAAAGCATTTTTTTAATGTTTTAGTTTCTTTTTATATTTTTGTTTCTGTCATTGAAACTTTAATGATAAACTGTTAGTAACTATATTTAGCCATAGAAATAGTCTTTTTATTTAATTTTTGAACTGTTTTTTGGTTTTGTTAATGTAAAAAATTTGGATTTATTATAATAAAAGAAATCGGATTGATTTTATGGTTCAATATTTTTATTTTGTTAATTTACATTTCTTATTATTTTGTTATTTATCATTTCTTATTCTCGCATTAATTTTAACCATTATTTATAATGGTTAAATTAATGTTTTTTTTTAAATACGAAGTTCAACATGCCGGCGGTTCCAAACGTCGGCATGTAAATATTAAAATAGCATACACGTAGCCGCGGTTGTAAACGCGGGAAAGCTGGAAATCTCAAAAAAACCCGCCAATTGCGTTCCGGCGGTTTCGGAAACTCTCCCGCAGTTGCAGAAACGCAGCTACGGAACTTTCCGACACTCAATTCGCCTGCGTTTGTGATAAATGCTGTAGAGTCATGCCGGCGGTTAGAACCGCCGGAATGTAGCGAAATTCTTCCGCCGGCATGGCCCGTGTCTTTTGTAGTGTAATTAAAAATTGATTCTCCCAAATTTTTCCACTAAACTATGTTATTTGACTTATGAACTTATATATAATCTAATAATATTTAAAATATGTTATGATTAAATTGTTCATTTTGCTTTCTTAGGATTCTCCAAAAAAGTCAAAGTGCTCTTATATTTAGGAACTGAGGGTAATTTATAACTATTTTGGGGTTAGCTTTTGTCGCACACACGCATATGCATGTACACATGCACACACACATATTCCCCATATCTATATTAAGATTTTCTTAATATATTACCCTTATTAATACTCCTTTAACAACGGTAAATGTACTTATTTAGTGCCCTAATTATGCGAAGTATCCTCAACATAAATAATCCTTTCTGGTTGCATATATGGTCGTCATCAATTAATTTGTTTCCAACTATTCTATATAAATTCCACGTGACACGCAAATTCCAACAAGAAAATAGCGTGGAAACCAGTTTCTCTAACAGAACACAACTAATAACTAATCTATAATATCCGCCTGTACTAGTAATAATTCTGTTCTACTGCAATAGTCTTACTCACAAAAATACTACACAAATAGAAATATAAATACTGTTTAACTTTTTTAATCTTCCCACAAAAAAATAAATCTTATATGAAATATCGGATGGCGTACAGGCAAATAATTAATTTATTTTTTTTCCATTTATTTTCCAAAAGATGTATGTACAAATATCCCAATTTTAAAAATTTTATTAGCTCAAAAGACCTCGTTTTTCTCATAGTAAAACTTTCATACTCCACTATTGCTCATCGGTCACAAGAATATTACAATGGTTATATCGCATCAAAACACATTACTATGCTTGAAATAACTTAATATACAATTTTAACCGATATAACACGACTAACTAGCTAGTAATATTATCAACAAAAACTTTCAACGGAAATCTCAACCTCTCCCAATTGTTCCACGAATTTTTTGTGGAGAAAGGTTCATCAACTTGTGGTAGTTTGATTATATTGAACTTGAGAACACAACATACATAAAACCCAAAGAACACGAAGCTTAATGACGCCAACATGAGAAAATACCAATCCAGGTGACTATCGTTAATGGAATCCTTGATCCAGCTACGAAAAATTAATAGAAACACTATGCTGGATAGATTTCCTACCGCAAACAGCATTTGAATTCCCGGTTCTACAAATTTGTTCATTGACACAGGCACAACCATAGGCAGAAAACCTCTAGTCCATTTTGAGCAAAACCTCTCATTAGCCCCAGCAGAAAATACTGTGGAGTCAAAACCATGATGCTCAAAGGAATGATAAGTTCCGTGTATTCTTTATAAGGCCCGATTAGGTGCAACCTATGATGTTCCACTAGAAAAGCCGCAAGGCAACAAAGTACTGAACAAAACATCGCAACAGCTAAACTCCAAGTTGGCTTTACCAGTTTTCGGATTGGTTGGATTGTTACCACCAAAAAAGCAATCAAAGATTGGAGCACAAAGAAAACCATAATAGGAACATTGAAATTACCAACATAAGGGTCCATGTTTTGTGCTTGCATCACAAAGTAAGTGTCACCAGAAGCAAGAGTCAAGCTGAAGGCAAAAAAAATGAAGGTCAAGGGTATTAGAGGATACAGGCTCTTCACATCGCTCACTTGCTCCGCCGTACAAACATCATATCTCTCTTTACTATTACCTTCAACATCTGATTTTTTCTCCCTAATTATAGCAGCCTTGTCCAAGAACAACAAGACATAGAATGATGCCTCACGTGGCAACACGTGATACTCACCATTTTCTCCTTCATAAAAGGGATCTTCCAAATCATTCTCTGTTAAAGCAGGGTTCGGCAATATTCTACGTCTTCCAATAGCTGCAGCCTTAAACACCGTAGAAATGATGGAAATTAGAGAGCTTAATAATGCAGTGGGACTTTCTTCTGACTCATCTTTTGAACCCTGATATGTATAATAACCCGCTTTTGAAGATGGATATCTCAATCTACGGTTCCGAATAGCTGTCTTTAAAACCCGATAGATGGTTGTAAGAGAGCTTCCTTTGGACCTTTTTTCAGGGTAGTAGAAGAAAATCCCGAAGAAAAATAACAAATAAGCACTTCCCATAAGAAGAGACGAAATACGAAACTTTTCAAACCATCCAATGCTACCAAACCAAAAGGTAGCTATACAAGCACCGGTGAAGGAAGCAGTAGTACTCCAAAGATTACAACTAGTTCCAATGTGATTATTTTCTTCTGAGTATTTTCTTTTTGTCTTTTCACTCAGTTGATGGTCAAAAAAATCACTTAATGCTGGCTCTTCCCCAGCTTTGCCTAACGCAATAAGTAGTGTTGCTAAACTCAACAAGCCGATGCCATCATCTCCAAGCCATATTATTCCCAAACCCTGCAATGAAATATACGCTTTCTGTTTAGCAAAAAATCAAAGAAATAAACAAGGGTGATTATTGGGTCCAGCATTGTCGATTACTGAACCCACCATGTTGGACACCTCAGGGTTAGCTCTCGCATTTTCCCTGGTGTTAGCAGACCCAACTCAGGTATTGTAGGGAGGCTCAAGACTCTCTCTAGTTCACGATCTAATGCTGCACCATTCCTGGGATAAAGTCTTGTTGGACACCCCAGGGTCAGCTCTCGCATTTTCCCCGGTGTTAGCAGACCCAACTCAGGTATTATATGGAGGCCCAAGACTCTCTCTAGTCTACGATCTAATGCTGCAGCATTCCTGGGATAAAGTCGTGTTATTGGCCCTCCCAGGGACCAGGGATCGAAGTCGAGACCTCCCACTTTAAAGACATTTTAGATGTCTCGCTTATCACCAGTTGAGCTGTGAGGGCCAATGATAAGGCTTTATCCTAAGAATACTGCAGCATTAAATCGTAAACTTAAGAGAGCCTTGAGCCTCCTTGCAATACCTGAGTTGGATCTGCCAACACTGGGGAAAATGCGAGAGCTGACCCTGAGGTGTTCAACATGGTGGGTTCAGAAGCCGACAATAATACTGGACTCAACAAAAAGGCACTTTTTGAGAATATAAGGAACATTTTAGAGAAGGTTTAAGAAAATTAGAAAAATGTCATATATTTAAAATGAAACTCACACCAATATTGAGTATTTAGAATATAAGTGAGGGACTATAAATTACCATAGTATAGGCCGCGGTGCAGAAGATAATGACACTGAAAGGACCTGTGTAAGCTTCAGATATGTGAGTAACACCAACTTTTATCACAGCCGATGTGAAATCTAGCATGTGGGTAAGCACAATAGCTTTCCTTAGGCTTAAATATTGTGTAAGATAATCTATCAGAACGTCCACCACTGCCTTTTGCACTAAAGCTTGGCTTAAAACTAAGCCTGCAGATTCATTAAATATATAATTATATATCATCAGAGAAAGAAGCTATAGCAAGTTACTTGTTGAATCACTTCAAAAAAAAAAACATTGAACAGAAATAATGGAAATATAAGTACCAGAGATGAAGAGGACAGTTTTGGAGAGGACAAAGCCATTTCGGAGGAAGTGGAATAATCGTTCTACCCAGAAAATAATAATGTCCTTCATTGATATCTTCTACTTTCTTCCTTTTGGTGATTGATGAGTTAAGAGAACGAAAGTGTCATAATGTATACTAATAATATTTCAATTTAGCACGTGCGCCTTTCTTCGCTTCATTGCTTTAATTATCTATATATATATAATCAGCACTATTATATTGATTATATTTACACGTATGTATATAGTTCTCCTTCATTTGAATTTTCTCTGCACAACATCATTTTTTATTCATTTTAAATTTCATAATCCTTTATTTTGTCAGTTCCATCTCTTTATTTTGCTGAATTCAATTGGGAACTGTTGTTATGAATCAAATTACCCTAAAAATCTGTGGCATTTCCCGTAAACTCATCTTTAAATCAACCAACAGCAACGCCTAAAGAAAATGGTATACCAATGAGATAGGACAGTGGAGAACAGATGGTATGTCTATCATGGGTAGATTATTAATCATGAGTCATAACAATACTTTGAAAAATATTATTCTCAAATGTTTTTAAGAGAAATTTTATTGACAAAAATATGAATTGAAGAAATTTTGCAATTAAAACAGAGAAACCGTCAGCAGCATTTAGGGGACTACGAGGAAAATTCCTAGTCCTCGTCAACTAGAGGAAACAGATTTGGGAACCAAGACGAAGCTTCCCAGTCAACCAATCAATACCCTCTGAGTAGTTGCAACCACCACAACTCTTTCCTCTTTAAACCTGACAAGTACCTACTCCCTCCTCTCTGTTTTTATAAAAAAGGGCATAATGATATTAGCAGAAAAATTACATCGTTATAATTAATGATGTCTCTAAAAAGAAAATTTAAAGTATTACACAAATTAACATGAAGTAAATGAGTAAAAATAAAAGAGAAAGACTTCAACAACAAGGCAATATCAATAGCGACTGTATGTGTGCTTCGTATTTAGTTTTTTGCCCTTTTATATTAAATGTAAAAAGGGAAAGAGAGTTTGATGTATAATAAATGATATATAAAAGTAAAATTAAAAAATCACATTATTTTAATTTACAAATAATAAATTTACTTCATTATTTCCTTGAATTGTATAAAATGTTTGGCTAGAGAATCACTTATATTATGGAGTATCGCAAGGAGAATTAATTAATTAGTGTCATGGATCTTCACGATTTAACAATAAATTCTGCAAATTATTTCAATTCAAAAATTGTACAAGAAAGCTGTAAATTATTGAAAGCGAACTTTTGGAAGGTCGTATAATCCTTCAATGTTTGTGCCCGTTTCCTTAATTTTTAATAAATGAACTTGTATGAGTTATAAATGAAATGAATTAGGCACCCCAAGTATGAAGATAAAATGTGTTAAACTTGTGACTTTAAGCAAACTTATGAAAGGAATGTGAAGTCAGATTGTAAATGGTCAACCAAGTTTGATTCCCACTTAGTGGGGTATTGGGTAAGGAAATATACTAGACAATCATACCCTTATTTTATGCAGAAGGACTTATGATTCAAACTTTTGACCTCACACCATACTGTTGGTGTGATTACTATTGAGCTAAACTAGCCTTTCATATAAATTCATTAAGAATGATCAAATAAAACTAAATTAACATAAATTATAGAGTAAGTTGACACAATGTTTTTTAAGGTAGAAAAATATATAGAGACAAAAAATTTGACTTGTAAGCTCATGATTTTTAACAAGTATCAAGTAAGATGAATTTAAGTGACTCATGATACATTTTAATTAAGTAGATTTATAAAAAACGTAATGGTAAAATCGGAGAGTACATTTGTGTATTTAACAATAAGGGCGAAAGCCCAAAAATGATACATAATTATTGGCTGAGGAACAAAAATAGTACTGTACATAACTATTCAAAGATACAAAAATGATACCCATATTTTACCATGTGATAAAAAAATTGATATTTTCACTAATATGACAATAATATTAGACATGAAAAGTTCAAAATGCCCCTTATAAATTAATCACACCCGGTAAAAGTTTATTTAGTTATAAAGACATTTTGGACATTTCTTGTCTAATATTACTGTCATATTAGTGAAAATATCATTTTTGATCACATGGTAAAAGTTGGTACCATTTTTGTACCTTAGAAAAATTATGTACTATTTTTGTTCATTGGTCAATAGTTATGTATATTTTTTAGATGTTCGCCCTAACAATAATGTATGGAACAATATTGTGGTGCTTCCATAATTTACCAACCTCCCTAGCTATTGTTCCCAGTCAATCATAATTACAGTAGCTCCATAGGTTATACCTACCTTAATAATTATGGTACCTGTGGAGGACAAATAAAAGCTAGTACGTCATACAACTCGTCACATTTCAAATTTTTTTTTTACCTTCGTCACTATTCATAGTATATATTATACTCCGGTCCTATATATAAGACTTAATTGACTTTTTTAAAAAATTATAAAAAAAAGCAAAATAAGTTAATTATAAATTGTTTTACCTAATTTTTTCCCTTAAACTAGTTTATTTTACTTATAAACTAATGGATAATCTAAAAATATATCAAATATGTCATGATTCAATAGACTATTTTGCAACCTTAACCTCTCCAAATAAAAGTCATCTAGGTCCTATATTTAGGACCGGAGGTAGTATATTATTTTTTAAACGTTACAACACAATTAGAGAACGTGGTAGATTTTATACACATCATGACTTAGCTTCCTAAACGGTAAATTGGTGTAAATTGGTGACAAAATTTAGCCACATAAATCCATCAATAAAGAACATATTCTGTAATTAACTGAGAAACCTTGTGGCTAATTATTTAGTAAAAACCAACAACAAGAGATCTTGTGGGTAATTAATTCTGTGACTAATTTACTATTTGTTTAGTTTCTACTATCATGGAATTGTAACCCCTTGACTAAAAGGAGATATAAAATAAAACTTTGTCCTTGAGTTATAATTATAAGAACTATTTACCTAATTTGACTTAATTGAAGATATCTAGAAAAGTTAGATGATATTACTTGTAATTACCAAAGAACCCTAAATATATAAATTTCATCCTCATAATCATTTGTTTGTTATTGATGAACATCAATAGATATAATTTGAAATAATGTTGAAAAAATTTAAAAAGATGACTTATACATAGTATTTAGAACCAAAGCAAACTCTATGTTCCTCAGCCCCGTTCCTCTTCTACGCCATCGATCTGGCTGAGAAAGAGATCGAGCAAGTGCTGGAGAAACTCGCCGCCTGCACTCCTTTAAATTTTAATTATCAATTACCTTACACTCTGCGTGGGATCAACATTAATTTGTTGTTTTATTGTTTTTCACACACTTGTGGTGCCATCAAATTTTGTTGCAGAAATGACATAATTTAGCCAGGAACAGAAGGAGATATTTAAGTTCTCTGAGAAATTTGGTTGGAGAACGCAGAAACGAAGAAGAAAATTGAAACTACGAAACATGTCTAGAACTTATATTAAGATTTTTTTTTCGTTTTTCTTTTTGTCCTGAAAGTGTATGTTATCGTTGACAATTTGGCCCAGGAAAACGCAGAAAAAATGTTTAATTTAGTTTGATTGGTTGAGTAGACCCTGCCCAAACAACTCGCATCAGCCCCCATTTCTTCAAACCACCCGATCGAACTGGATTCACAAATTTAAGCATGCCATTCTCTGAAACTACCCGAACTAGAAATCATTCATCTAGGCTATTCTTAAAATAGAATGATTAATATCAAAATTCGACATAATTAATTACACTACTTTAGGTTGATGAAGCGCACGATTTTAGTAATAATTATATGTTGATCTCATGGAAGTCGTAATCCCAACAGCAAAATCCTGAGTTGAATTAAATCTATAGTCCTAACTCTTTGAAATAAATTCCACCCAACGAGGTACAACTATAGGGATGACTACCATTGTTACTTGTGCAATCAACAGAAAATTTATCTTTCTGATAGTTCATATTTGACATATAATCCGCTGAAGGACGCCAAATTATGGGAAACGAAATTAGTTGGTAAGTGTAGCTAGTGCCTCTTCGAGCTCGTCCTTCAAGAATATAAGGACCAAACTGGATTGAAGGGGGATTTGGATTGAAGTGAGGAGCCTAAAAAGAGATTGGTGTGTTCAAAATTTCAATTAAAATTGGATTGAATGGGGATTTGGATTAAATTGGGATGGTGAGACATTCCTTGTTGATTGGAGGCTAAGCAATCATCACTTCAAAATATTTTTGAGAATTTCATGGATTTAATTTAGAATATCTCTAGAGGAATCCCTTTAGTTTAGACTTCAGTTCAGTGAATTAGTATTGGAATCTCATTTACTATTTCCTCTAATCCCAAGTTGATTAAGCTCAAAAGCCAATTAAAATTGTCAATTATAAAAGGCTCCTAATCCAACAATTGGGATCTTGAATTGTCATTTAATTATTTTTAAAGCTTTAATCTATTATTGGGATTCCAAATAACGAACCAATGTTTCAGAAGTGAAGCCCAATGCCACTCATACATTATAACAACTTTAAGAATATTTTTTTGACAAATAGCAAGATTTCTTTGGTTTTCATATGCTGAAAATAGTTTTTAGCATAATGAAGATGTAATTTTGGTCCAATTGTGCATAATTAATATATTTGATCCTTAGGTGAAGTTTGCATAAAAATATGACTAATTTTCCATAATTAATTGGTAATTAATTACTTCCTCCGTTCCTAAATATAAGACTGTTTTTCCTAATTTAATTAGATTAAGGATGTTAGATAAATTAGTTATTAGCACATGATATTATCAGTCAATCTTAACAATATACCTTTATCCCACCCTCCCTCTTTATTTTATTTATTACAGATACAGATAAACATTATTAAGGATAATTTAGGAAATTTAGGAACATTTAGAAAATGGTCTTATATTTAGGAACAAATTGAATTTTGAATGTGGTCTCATACTTAGGATCAAACAGAGGGAGTATGAATAATTAATTTCTCAGGCAATTGATCTTTTTCTATTGCGTTTTTACTTGTAGGATCTTTGAAGAATGATTGGAAAAAGAATGCTTCATTTGCATTAGGAAATATGAATTTTACAAAAAAAAACTGAGATCTTAACTCATTTTTCTGGGTTTTGGATTTTTTTCCCTCAATTTAAATTAATTTAGTGTCATATAGATTCGTTGTATACTTAGCTTCTACGAATCTTTCATCACTCCATGTCTTTCTGAACTTATCAAAATGTATATCCTACTAAGGAGTTGCAAGAGAAAAAAATGAGAAACTAACTAGAAAATATGATGAACATTTATACAAATGACCAATATAAATGTTCAAACATAATTTAAAGGAACATTTTTCTATCTTGAATACAAAGAGTGTGTAAAACTAAAAAAAGGTGTTGAAATGACATGAAAACCTAGATCTTAGCAACAATGTTCCACAGCACAGTAGAATTTCCTAAGTTCATGTCGTATCATGTCAAAATAATTTAATAGAAGTGCATATATCAATTTATACAGAAATAAAAAAAGCTAGCTCATCATATAATTAAGAACATGTTGGTATACCAAAATCTCTTCTGTACATAAGTATACTTATTTTGGGGTTTTTTGTTTTACACACATAAAATATCTATTTCCCATACCTATATTAAGTTTTTCTTAATAATAATACTCCTTTAATAAGAGTAAATATACATATTTAATACCCTAATTATGCAAAGTATACTCAAAATAAATAACTATTTCGAGTTACGTCATTAAAATGGATGATGTGTTGCCCACAAACAAACTGTACAAGTGGCATCCCACAAACCTTTAGGGTCTGTTTGGTGAGGGGAGGGAAAATGGGCGGAGGGAAAAAATTGTGACATTAATTTATAAAAATTTGAGAAGTGGGGTTGTAAATTCTAAATTAATATATATAACTCTTATATTTTACATATTATTTTTATTAAAATATCACAACCCACTTCTTTAATATTTAAAAATTCATCTTACAAAAATTTCTCCTCCCCTCCTCTTCCCTCCAAAACCCTCATACCAAACAGATCGTTAATGAATTTGCATCTCTCGATCGTTAATACACCTATAGTGTTTGTGTTTATATAATAAATAAATATTGACCTCCCGTGCAACGCACGGGGTAAAATACTTGTTCCTTCTGTTGCAAAAGAATTTCCTCTCCAGATCTCTTCTTACGGTGTCCTAAACCGGCTCCATCACCGTGGTCGGCAAGAAATAAAAGAAAAATTTTCCCATATATAAGTTTTTAATCATCATCATCGTCATTATTTGTACAAGTGATTGTTGATAGTTGAGGCGATTGAGAGTGCGAGATGAAGAGGCAGAGAGAGAGATGGTAAGGAATTAAAAACTTGTGGGACCCATTTTCCCATGTCAGCCTAATGATGTGGTACCATGTGTGCGGTTTGTGTGGGCAACACATCACCCATTTCAAGCAGGAGTTAACTAAAGGCAAAATGAAAAAAAAAATGACAATTAAATTTGAGTGGGATAAAATGAGGTCTCTAATTCTAACTTCCACAAATAAGGGATAGTCCCCAATTTGTCCTAAATGAAGTTTGTTACTTTGTGACAAAAGAGTAGTTAATGTCGATTCTCAAGTAATTATCGGTGATACATGAGTAGTTTCTTTAGTAACTACTCGTGTATCGCAGTTAATTACCCTTGTATCACTGTTAACTATCATTCTCAGTAACTACTCATGTATCGCTGATAACCACTTGAGAATCGCCAGTAACTACTATTTTGCCACAAAGTCACAAACTTCATTTAGGACAAATTGAGGACTATCCCTTATTTATCTAACTTGGAATTGAAGACCCTAGCTTTTTGTCCAATTCAAATTCGAGCGCCATCTTTTTTGTCATTTTACCTTAACTAAAGGTAACGGAGTTACTAGACATGCTACGAAATCAATTGACAAACAATCATATAACTCGAAATCATTATTTATTTTGGGTGTATTTTATATGTAAAGTATTAAATCTGTAATTTTACTCATTTAAAAATAATTAAGTATGAGAGGAAGAATGAAAAAATTAAGGAAGGTGATTATGACATTATTTTAGATTAAATACATAATATTCCCTCCGTTATAAGATCACTTTTGAAATTCAACTTGTTCCTAATTATAAGATCACTTTCTAATTTTTCCTAATTTTTTCCTAAATTAACCCTACAATGTTTTTCTATAATAACAAGCAAAAGAGGGAGAGTGAGGATAAAGACATATAGTTGAGATAAATTGGTAATATCATATGTAAATAACAACTAACTTAACTAACTTCCTTAATCTACTCAAATTAGGGAAAATGATCTTATGTTTAGGAACGGAGGGAGTATTAACTTATATCTTGAATATAATTAAATTAATGAATAGACGATACATGAAAATTACATCTAGATAGTACTCCAAATCATAGTTGATCTTTTCAGTTCAAGTACTACAGGATGTGTAAGTGTTTAGAGGGGAAACCACAAATTTAAGAATAGAGTTGTTAATTGTTGGAATGCCTAGAAATAGATCTTAAAATAGAGTTGGTTTTGCTTTCAATATATAAAAATAAAAATAAAAATACATCTAGTTTGGAGCCAGTATATATACCAAAGCAATGAAAACAATCTATTTAAACACTAAAGCAAAAATCCCCATTTGCTATTGGCCATAAACACTGTTCATTACACGTAGGATCCTATGTGGCAAAAGTAGTAGGTTTGTGGCCCCATTATGTACACACAATTTTCAAATTGCTTGCCATGTGATAACTCCCCCAGAGTATTAGTCGAAGAGAATGAGCCTTGTTTATTAAGAAGTGTGCAACTTTTTCCTGTTTCTGTCCGTGGGGCCCTTTCTTCAGATAGTTAGATTTTGGCGGCCTGACAAAATATATCTTTACACTCAAACTCTTAGTAAGCCTGCAGGATAGAAGTTTTCTCTGCAAAAGTGGGTGTGGTTCACGGGTTGGAAAATGTTTTTACATCCATTTGTTTTTTTCAAATGGATCTGGTGGGCCTACTTCGGTTTTCTCTTTTTGGTGGAGTACTCTCTCATTTAAAGAAGATCTAGGGTTCCCTTCATCTGCATCATCACTTCCACTATCAATTTGAAAAAGCTTTTGGCCGAGTCTTCCTGGAAATGGCTTACCGTAGAGACTGCAAACTCATTTCCCAGCTTGAAATAGGTGCTTTTCGTGGCGATGTCATAGTTAGGGTGGAACGTATCATCCGTGTTCAAAATGTGCGTCATCCTCTCGGTCCCCATCGTCCAATGATGGAGCAAGAAGCCGTCCACATCGTCGTTTTTGACCAGAGTGTGAGTCATTTTCCACCTTCCTTTTTCTTGTAAGACCCAGTAACTTAGTTCTTTCTCATTTAAAGAAGATCTAGGGTTCCCTTCATCTGCATTGTTCATGTACCTCACTAACACATAAAGGTCTTTTTTTGTCTCTGTGTTCATGTTCCTTACTAACACATAAAGGACATTTTTTCCCGTGTGTTCATGTACCTCACTAACACATAAAGGTCTTTTTTTGTCTCTGTGTTTATGTTGCTTACTAACACATAAATGACATATTTTTCTCTTTGTTCATGTTCCTTAATAACACATAAAGGTTGTTTTAGTCTCTGTGTTTATGTTCCTCACTAACACATAAAAGGTCATTTTTTTCTCTGTCTTCATGTTCCTTACTAACGATAATTTTGTATCACAATTGTCAATGTTGTTGTTTTTCAATTGCAGTCTTCTGTGATGATTTAGCTGATTTTACAAAAGTCAGTGATCCAGTGAAGCTAAAAAAAAGGGCTAAACGAGGACGGTCTAAAATGACAACAACATATATTGGTATTTATTTTCAGTTAAAATTTTCTGCCACTGTGAATAAGTCATTTAGTTCATCAGTGAGTTTATTTAACTTATACTTTTTGTATCCTATTTTCTTGCTATAGATGAAGGTGATCCTGATTTTGAATGTCCTTTCTGTGGTGCAACTATGTGGTTAAATGAGAGGGTGAATAAAGAGAACAAGGAGATTGATGGATATGTTTTTAGTATGTGTTGCTTGCAAGGGAAAGTTGTCCTACCTCCAGCACATGAACCTCCGACAGTTCTAAAGTCTCTCTTTTTTGACAAACAATCTGAATTGTCAAAGCAATTTCGGTTAGATATCAGACAGTATAATAATATGTTTAGCTTCACATCTATGGGAGGAAAGATTAATCATTCAATGAATAATGGCAGAGGGCCATATACCTTTTCATTAGGTGGAATGAACTATCATAGTATTGGTGACCTATTACCTCCAGCTGGCTGTCAACCAGTTTTCTCTCAGTTGTATATTCATGACACTGATAATGAAATCCGCAATCGAATCTCAGCTGTTAGGTATATCTTTTCTATTATTCAATCTCTACACCCAATCATTTAAAGTTTACGTAGTCTAATTTTTATATTTGCAGCAATCACAAGAGGGACAATAACTTGAATGTTCAGATTGTTGAACAAATTAAAGATGCACTTGATGTGGTTAACCCATATGTGAGGCAATTTCGTACTGCAGCTAATATGTTATCAGTTCCAGAAATTGAATCTATAAAAATGATCCTTCTGGGAAATCGCAACACTGATGGTAGGACCTATAATTTACCAACAGCATCGGAGGTTGCTGCCTTGGTAGTTGGTGGTGAAGGAGCTGATATTCAAGTTCGTGACATAGTATTAGAAACGTCTGATGGTGATGTACAACACATTAATGAGCTACATCCCTCTTACTTGCCCCTACAATATCCCTTGCTTTTTCCTTATGGTGAGGATGGATATAGGGATGACATCAAACATTCTGATGACACAATAATGGATACAAATTCAAGGAAAAGAGTCAGCATTCGTGAATATCTTAGTTACAGAATCATGTATAGACCAAGAGAAATGTCAGCTATCATACATGCTGGAAAACTGCTGCAACAATTTATTGTTGACGTCTATACCATGATGGAATCACAAAGGTTGCTATGGTACAAGACTCATCAAAAAGAGTTGCGCGCTGATTTGTATCAAGGACTATCAGAGGCTGTTGTTCGTGGTGAAACAGATGCATCCTGTACAGGTCGGCGGATTGTCCTGCCATCTTCATTTACTGGTGGTGCTAGATATATGATGAGTAATTATCAGGATGCAATGGCCATATGTAGGGCAATTGGCTATCCTGACCTTTTTATTACATTTACCTGTAATACCAAATGGCCTGAAATTACAAGGATTTGTGAAAAATTAAATATTGATCCTTCTGATTGTCCACAATTGTGCACAAGAGTTTTCTACTTGAAGCTTCAATCTTTGATGAAAACTATAAAGACTGGAAAGGTTTTTGGTGAAGTGCGTGCAGGTATATTTGTTCCTTATTTTCATCAATATTAGCTGAAATGTCATATAAAATATCACACATTTCACTTTCTCAACCAATTTTAGTAACTGAACTTGTCACATTTGTTTTTTTCCTGTAGATATATATACAATTGAATTTCAAAAGCGTGGTCTCCCACATGCTCACATTTTGCTATTTCTTACTGAGAACAATAAACCTTCCGATCCTGAAGAATTAGACAAAATCATTTCAGCAGAGATACCTGATAAAGATGTTGATGAACATTTGTATGAATTAGTGAAAAACATCATGATGCATGGTCCATGTGTGAAAAACAAGCTTAAGGCTAAATGTATTGTTGATGACAAGTGTGGGAAATACTTTCCAAAGAAGTTTTGTGATGAAACAACTGTTGATGATGATGGGTATCCAACATATAGGCGAAGAGATGATGGCCGCACTGTGGAAATGAATAAGACTGTTTTAGATAATAGGTTTGTGGTGCCTTACAATTCTTTACTTTTACAAAAATTCCAAGCTCACATCAACGTAGAGAAATGTAATCAATCATTGGCAATTAAGTATCTTTTCAAGTACATAAGTAAGGGCAGTGATCGAGTTGTCATGGGTCTTTTTGGAAAGGGAAACGATGGAGGTCAACCTCCAATTATAGATGAGGTACAACAATTTGTTAACTGCAGGTATATTTCAGCTTGTGAGGCTTCATGGCGTGCATTTGGGTTTCCAATTCATCATCGGTATCCTGCAGTGGAGAAGCTAAGTTTTCATTTGCCAAATCAACAATATGTTGTTTATGAAAGTAATGTGGATGTCTCAGAATTAATTGACAGCCCCAGAGTCTGTGAATCTCAATTTCTGTCTTGGATGGAAATTAACAGCATAGATGAGGATGCAAGGAAATTAACTTACTCTGAATTCCCAAGAAAATTTGTCTACCTAAAGAACAAGAGGATGTGGAGAGCAAGGAAAAAAGGATTGTCAATTGGTCGTATGCCACATATTTCACCTTCTGCTGGAGAATTGTATTATTTGCGTCTTCTGTTAACAATTGTCAAAGAACCAAAGAACTATGATGAGATCAAGACATTTCAAGGTGTTGTATACAAAACATTCAAGGATGCTTGCTTTGCACGAGGGCTATTAGATGATGATCGTGAATATATATCAGCAGTTAAAGAAGCTGCTACATGGGCATCTGGTCGTTGCTTGAGAAAATTATTTGTTAGCATGCTTTTATGTGGATCTTTGAAACAACCTGAGAATGTTTGGAAGGAAATTGTAGGTTTGCTTGCAGATGATCTTTACTATATCAACCGTCATGAGGCAGCACGTACAGGTAAAGTCTAATTTTACTATCATTAATATATCACATTATGATCAAGTTTATTGACTATTTTCTATTAAATAGGAGTTTCTATAGATCAAGCATTGAAAGAAAATGCAGCACTCAAGGAAATTGATTCTCTACTACATTTAAATGGAAGATCTTTATCAGACTTTAGTTGCATTCCATCAATAGAACTTGGAAATGAAGTAGACTGCCTAAATTACTTAATCGTGCAGGAATTAGCATATGATCGAGAATTATGATCAAGTCTAATTTTACTATCATTAATATATCACATTATGATCAAGTTTATTGACTATTTTCTATTAAATAGGAGTTTCTATAGATCAAGCATTGAAAGAAAATGCAGCACTCAAGGAAATTGATTCTCTACTACATTTAAATGGAAGATCTTTATCAGACTTTAGTTGCATTCCATCAATAGAACTTGGAAATGAAGTAGACTGCCTAAATTACTTAATCGTGCAGGAATTAGCATATGATCGAGCTGCCCTTGCACTTGAAGCTAGATCATTGATAGGATCTCTCAATGAGGATCAATTAAAGGCCTACAATGGTATAATGGAAGCTTCCAAAAAAAATGTGGTGGTTTTTTTTTTGTGTATGGTTATGGAGGCACTGGTAAAACTTTTTTATGGAATGCACTGGCAGCATCTATTCGTTCTACAGGTGGCATTGTTTTAACAGTTGCATCGAGTGGAATAGCAGCAACCCTTTTGCCCGGTGGAAGAACAGCGCACTCTAGATTTGGCATACCTCTTCAAGTTAATGAGTTTTCCATGTGTTCTATGCGACAAAATTCTCCTCTTGCTGAGTTAATCAAAGCAACCAATTTAATAATATGGGACGAAGCACCAATGATTCAAAGGTATTGTGTAGAGGCATTGAATAGAAGCTTACAAGATGTTATGCATTCTTCTTTGATTTTCGGTGGTAAATGTATTGTCATGGGAGGTGACTTTAGACAAATATTACCTGTTATACCTAAAGGATGTCGGGCTTCTATAGTTGATGCATGCATTACTTCTTCTTCTCTATGGACACAATGCCATATTTTCCAACTACACAAGAACATGCGACTTGGCTCTTCTGATGATCCTGTGGAGAATGAAAGGATTAAATCCTTTTCGCAATGGTTGTTAGATGTGGGTGATGGAAAATTTAATGATTCCATAGATGGTATTGGTGATGTCGAAATACCATCCAACTTATTAGTTAATGGAGGAACACATCCTATTGCTGCAATTGTTCATGAAACATATGACAATTTGCTGTTACATTTAGAGGACAATACTTATTTTAATGACCGTGCAATATTAGCTCCAACAATTGAAATTGTTGATCAAATTAACACACACATGATTGAGGCTCTTCCTGGTGAGATGCATGAGTTTATAAGTTGTGATTCAGTTTGTAAATCCTCTTATGATTCTGACAACATTGAGCAATTATATACCACTGAATTCCTCAACACAATAACAGGTTCTGGCCTGCCACCACACAAGTTAAACCTAAAAGTTGGTACTCCAGTCATGCTATTGAGGAATATTGATCAAGAAGCTGGGTTATGTAATGGTACTCGGTTGAGGGTTTCTAAACTGGGTCAAATGGTCATTGAAGGAATTACCTTAAATGGTTCGAAACCTAATGAGAAGGTGCTTCTCCATAGGATGGATATGAATCCTACAGAATCTAGGTGGCCTTTCAAACTTCAAAGGAGGCAATTTCCCATAACTTTGTCATTTGCAATGACAATTAACAAAAGTCAAGGCCAATCATTGAAAAAAGTGGGCTTATATCTCTGTAAGCCTGTTTTTACTCATGGTCAATTGTATGTGGGCTTATCTAGAGTGCGTAGTGTTGATGGTTTAAGAATTGTTCTTGGAGAAGAAGAACAAAACAGTATGACAACAAAGAATGTGGTATACAAAGAAATCTTCATGAGTGTTTATCACACTAATAAGTCATGAGACATGAAGATTGTTATCTTACATTGCACTGCTCAATGTGAGTTTTCCTGTCAATTGCTTTTAGTTTACCCATATTTTTAATTCATTAAATCAAGCCACATCTTTTTGACTTGCTTTACTGTACATACTGTGTTTGTGTATTTTGTACAGATCCACAGCCTATAATTCCGGAGCTGATCTTTTGCCAATTTGTAGATGAAATGGATGCAAAAGTTCTTTTGCGTCATTTTAATGTTCTACCTTGTAATTTGTTAAGGATTTGTAATGATGCGTTACTAATATTTTTGGCATATGCAGCATCAACTATTCTATACTCTGTGTCTATTTTCAATGTTGCATAAGTAGGCAACCAATGTGTTTTGGGTTATACGATAAATGTGGCTTTTGTATTAAGAAAGGGCCTATATATATATACACATTTGTTCTATGTAGATTTTTTTAGGAACACATTAAGCGAACTAATTAATTTGCCTTCATGTTTTGAGACTAACATTCAGTGTATGTTTTTTTTCTAAAGTTCTTGCACCTTTAATTTTGCTCCCCGTGCAACGCACGGGAGTCCCTGCTCGTTATAGTAATTGGGAAAATAATATCACGTGTCATAATAATGAGCTCAGACCTCTGTATATTTATGCATTTGAATATGGTCTGTTGGTAACAACAATTTGGGGGGGGGGACGAATTTGGTTCTAACTTTTCTATATAAAGTACACGTGACACGCAATTCCGACAAGAAAATAGCATGAAAACTAGTTTCTCTAACAGGGAACATAACTAATTAACTAATCTATAATATTCACCTGGACTTGTAATAATTTTGTTCTGCAATAGTGTTACTCACAAAATTAAAATACTAACACAAATAGAGATAAACTTCAAATATATTCCTGAAATCGACCAGTCTGCAACAAGTACAATCTACGAAAATTAAAAGTCATCACAAGTGATACAATCTAACATACAACTCAATTGCAATACATAGCAGAAGGAAGAACTATCAATAAGAGAGGAGACTAAACAGAATAACAAAAGGAAAAGCCAGAGAAGTGAAACAGTAACAATTCATTTCATGATACTTCCTTCTTTCCCGCGCTCTCTCTCTCTCTCTTACAGATCGTTTCCACGCACTTTCAAACTGCGCACGCGCTTTCGCAAGCTCATCCAATGCTCTTTGGCTCGAACATTCTCAAGAGGCTTAATGTCACTGACAGCTTCTTCCACCTTCTCAACTCTATCTTTGGAGCACACATGAGGATCTTCATCATTGGGCCGATGTACATTCTCATCTGGAACTACCAATTCGGAGAACAAATCAGGCCCAATATTGAAATAGGCACAAAATACATAAACCACAAGGACCAGGGAGGTGAGTAGTGCCAACATGAAAAAATACCTATCCAAGTGGCTATCGTTTATCTTATCTTTGATCCACATATGAAACATGTATACAAATAAAATGCTCCACAATTTCCCAATCCCCTTCAAAATTTCAATCCACGGACCCACAAACTTCTTCATTGACTTAGAGTGCAGCCGATCACTCAAGAAAGTCTCTAGTCCATCTTCAGTAAATGCTTCCGATAGCCCTAGCAATAAAAACTGTGGAGTCAAAATCCAAACACTTAAGCTAATAAAGTCTTTCTCTGGGTTTACCAGAGACTTAATCAGTCTCAGCCTGAGATAAACACTCTCAAGACAACAATATCAGCAAAACAAACTATCTCTATTTATTGGTATTAATATGGTAAAATACCAAATACAGAGAGTCCTTGATTGAATTGCAAAGAAACAACAAGAACCAAGGGAAATTACACTGACTATGCAGTGATTACAGCAGAGAAATGAAAGGGAAATGGAACCGTAACAGTAGAAAAGAAATACATCAGAGAGAGGGAGACATATCAGAGGGAAGATTTCACAACAATTTTCATGACTGATTCTGTTGGTGCTCAATGCCTTTTATACAGCTCCCTCCCTTGCTTTCCACTTTCCACGTGATTTTCCTCACTTGAGTGCTCTGATGTGTCTTAATCAAATCCTTAATGTTGGGCTTTTTCTTCTCTACTTGGGCTTCATTTATAGACTTCTCTTCATGTGCTTCTTTTGGTGTCATATGGCCCAGCCCAATCATAACATTACCATCCCCATGGACTTGGACCTTGTCCTCAAGGTCAAAAGTAGTAGTACAAGAAGCCTCCCAAGTTGCCTTGCAAGGAGGACCCAATCCATTCCACGCATAAAAATTGAAACGTGACCAAAGCTTTTTGTCTTGAATGAATAAGGTGGCTCCACACAAAATATTTCCAATGATCAAGAGACCAAAAATATGGGAAATATTAGGTTGCTGATGATCTTTTAGAACAACAGTAGAACTTCTCCTAAGAATTGGAAGGACCAACACAATCATTCCATGCTTGGTAGGTGGTAGGCATTTTGGAGTCAAGTTGAGGTTTGCCATGCGAGAGTGATCAACAGTAGGAACAACCATGAGAGCACAAAGATAAGGAGGATCACAATTCTTAGAAGATTTCTGATCGGAAATAAAATTGCTGCAGCAACCCATACTCAATATATCAACTGCTAATGGTGAGATAGACTGCCATGCTTCAAGTATCTCATAACAACTCTTTAGAAAGATAATACAATATGCAGAACTAATTATAACATTTGTAATATAGAAGATTGGTGAGGTTTGAATCAAAGAGTTGTGTAAAATCTCATATGAGAAAGTAGATAGGAGTGAGCATGTGAAAATTCCCAGAAAACTTGCCACCCATTGATGCTTCCTCATAATGAAGGGAAAATATAAAATTGTTGCCAACCCCTTCAATATGATTTCATAATATTCAGTCCTTTCCAACATCTCAACAAGCAACCAAAACAGAGTTTGGAAGCATTTAATAACTCCAGAATCAGGAACATAGAAGCATTTCACAGCAGCAACCAAATCATAGGCATAATACTCATATCTTTTCCCTTGAATGATAGGTTTAAATTGAAGCACACTAAACACAGACCAATAAAACCTATTTGCATTACAAGAGATGAAGTCACACATTGATCCAATACCCAATCTCATTACAAGACCAATGATAATCTCCCTTATAACAGTGTGTCCAAGGTAAACACAACTAATAGCACCAAAAGACAACATAAGCAAGTCATAGAGTCTGACGGTAAAATACAATAGGCATAACATAATGTGGCAATCAAGAGTGCCAAGATAAAGTCCACCACCTAAATGTATCGGCCAAATAGAATCAAATTTGAACCAAGCTGATTTCAATAATTGTCCAATAGTAATAGCAAAGTAAAAACCAACAAGGTCACCAACAAGAACATGGTATATACAATTCACATCACCCAGATGTTGTATGAAGATATGAGAGGATGAAACATCCCTACCAACATGTTGAAGAGTGTATGACCACAAAACCAGTTTTCCATCTGTGGTAGATGCAAACAAACTAACAAGACAATCACCAAGAGCAAGAAATGTTTGCACAATGGTGGTTGGAATTAATTCACCAGAATTTATAAGAAAGATGAGATAACTCCAGAAACAAGTAACCTTATGAGTTCCTGGATCAAAAACATAAGTACAGAATCGAACCAATGCTGGAAAGCGAACATGTGAACCATGGCATTGATTGCAGCAATAGATCGAACACTTGCAAGGCATCATAGAAAGAAAAGTGTGCAAGGAAGATTGTACTGTGGTAAAAGCCAAATCACAATGGTTGAATAAATCAAGAATGTAAGTGATACTCCAAACCTGATTTGTCCTAATTGCTGGAACAATCCTGACGAAATTAAGATAAGGAACAGGCATTGCCTTCTGCAATGGAGTTGCAGCAATTCAAGAAGTAGCACACACATGTTCTAATTGCATCTCATGGATTTTAGAAAATGGCTCAACCTCATCCTTGTTTGTATATGTAGCATCACCCTTGAGAATTGGTTCGCAATCATCGGCAAGTGCCTCCTCAACTGAAGGTGTCAGAACAACATCAATCGAAGTCATATCGTCTATGGCCATCGAAAATTCTTCCTCGTGAACATTGTTTCCATGCTCCTCATCAATTACAGATAGGTAGTCACTTGCCAAGGAAAATGGAGCGTGCATTGTGACCGCAGAAGGAGACAAGTCATCAAGTTCTTTACCAACACGTTCAATTTTGTGTTGAAGAGTTTGAAGAGACATCTCGAGGCGGTCATAATGACTAAAATTGTGCAAAGCATGTTGTGACATCTGAGAAGCCAAGCGATCAAGATGAACATCCATACGAATCGCACGATGTTTCATCTGAGTAGCCAATTGTTTAATCACTGCCTCGAGCTCGTTAAGTTCAGCATCGGTAAAATCCTCCGCCTCCGCCATTAAGATTGGAGGTTGAATGAAAGCACCAATGAGATAAACACTCTCAAGACAACAATATCAGCAAAACAAACTATCTCTATTTATTGGTATTAATATGGTAAAATACCAAATACAGAGAGTCCTTGATTGAATTGCAAAGAAACAACAAGAACCAAGGGAAATTACACTGACTATGCAGTGATTACAGCAGAGAAATGAAAGGGAAATGGAACCGTAACAGTAGAAAAGAAATACATCAGAGAGAGGGAGACATATCAGAGGGAAGATTTCACAACAATTTTCATGACTGATTCTGTTGGTGCTCAATGCCTTTTATACAGCTCCCTCCCTTGCTTTCCACTTTCCACGTGATTTTCCTCACTTGAGTGCTCTGATGTGTCTTAATCAAATCCTTAATGTTGGGCTTTTTCTTCTCTACTTGGGCTTCATTTATAGACTTCTCTTCATGTGCTTCTTTTGGTGTCATATGGCCCAGCCCAATCATAACACAGCCTATGATGTTCCACTTGCCAAGCTGCAATACAACATAGAACTGAACAAAACAACCCAACAGCCATACTCCAATGCGGTCTCACCATTTTATAACTTGATGATTGGATTTTACGGACCACAAATGCAACCAGAGATGACATTATGAAGAAAATGTTTGGCATAACATCCGATCTCAAATTACTTGTTTGAAGAACAAAGTAAGTGTTGCCAGAAGCAGAAACCAAGCTGTATGCCCAGAAGGGGATCCCCAGGGGAATAATAAGATGAAGGGTCTTGACATCTCTCACTTGTTCGACTGTACAAACCTCTTGATCATTTCCTACTTCCACATCTTCACCTACATTGTTGGTCATAGCGGCCTTGTCCAAGAACGAGAAATAAAGTGGCAACAAATAAACCTCACCATTGTCCCTCCTATGAAAGAGATGTTTTTCTTTTATATCATCTAAGCCTTCATTGTTGTAACCCTGCTCTGAAGATGGGTATGACAATGTGTGCTTCATGAAAGCAGTCTTAAAGACCCTATAAATGATAGTGAGAGGACTTTGTGAGGGTTTTTCTTCAGGATAATACCATAAATTGCCGTAGAAAAACAAAAAATACGTGGCTCCCATAGAAATAGCAGCTATTACAAATTTTGCAAACCAATTTTCTACTCCGCCTAAAATCATCAGGCTCAAAACGAAACCAATCATGGAAGCAGTAATCCACCATAGATTGTCATTTTCATCTTCTTCATATGCTTTCTTATAATCTTTTCCTTCGTTCTTTTGATCGGCTCTTCTTTTCTTAACTTCTTCACTCAGTTGATAATCGAAAAACTCTTCTAAAGTTGGCTCGTTTGCAGCCATGCCTAATGCAATGAGTAGTATTGAGACCCAGATTAACCAATTGTTATCTGAAACTGAGGCGCGAATACATAGAAGCACCAAGCCCTGCATTTCATAAATAATGTCATCTTTTGTTCAAGCTTTCCATTTATAATGAAAATGAGTGATTGAATACTAACGTCAAAGGTCATGTTGATTCTCAATTCCTTATCCTAATGTAAGAAGCGAGTAAACTCAATAGATGTTTAGTTTTAGATGTTTTGAGGTAAAGTTTGATCTTCAATGTGAATTAGATAGTAATATCCTCGGTATCGCCGGGAAACATTGACTTTTGAGGGACAAATGTACTTAATCTAGAAGTGGAGTGACAATAGTTAATTTATGCATAGTAAGAAAGAGTAGTGAAAAAGCAAATTTCGAAGGTAAACGAATGTACATGTAATTGGAACACAGATGGTTAAGCAAACGAAAAGAAAACACAACGCATATATTGATATGCTAAAAGAAAGACAAAAATGATTGTTTGGACACATTTCTAAAAGCTTTTCTGATTCCTAAACCTAGTTTCACACAAAGATATCCAAACACTCAATTTTTGGATAAACTACTTTGAAAAGAAAAGCTAGGTTTGAGGTTCCAAGAACTATTTTGAGAAAAACTATATTTTTCTCCTTTTCCAGCTGAAAGTTTTAATCTCTCATTTAGGAAAACACTTATTTCAAATAAAAGAAACATGAAAAGCTATTCATCATAACTATTTTTCATAAAAATTATATTCTACTCAAAAGTTATTCTCAAAAACTATTCTAAAAAAGCTTAATATAAACACTCTCATTTCATCAGAAGTTATTTTTTAGAAAAGATATTCTACTTAAAAGCTATTTTCCGAGAAGCTATTCTCGAGAAATTAAATCAAAACAGGCCCAAAGTACAATGAAAAATAGTAGATTGAATACTAAGATTCTGAAAATTTTTTATGAATGTGAATTGGAGACAAAGTAAAAAAAAATGCTTCAAATGGTGAAAGAATGTAAGGGTAAATTCTTATATTTTGGAAAATATTTATTTAAATTTTCGTTCTTATATTACGGACAGTAAGAATACTATTCTTTGATGATAATAATAACAATAATACTCTTCTCGTCCTTAAATATGAGATGAAAAAACCACTTTGTTGTATTGAAAAATTAAAAATAGATAAAATATTTAATGTATCACAAAATTTTTTCCAACTTTATCTGTATTGAAAGATAGAATTTTTAGGCAAAATAAAGATGGAGTGTGTATATAGTAAAGAAGAGAAATAACAAAAAGGTAATTAAAATATGTTAAGTCAACAAAGGGCAAAATGGTAGAAAAAATATATTAAACCATTGTGACGGACATAATGAGAGAAACAAATCATAATAAACAAATCATAAATTTTTTTTTTAAAAACTATCTTTTTTAAAAAAGAAATTATAATTATTAATTTTAAAATTTATATATAGAGGATTACATGCCAAGACCATTTCCTTCATATGCACCCCTACAATGGTAGAAATTACAACACTGGCGACTGGCAGGAGAAAAAAGGCAAGAGATGCACGGGCTAAAATTAACAATGGAAATTACAACACTGGCGACGGGCAGGAGAAAAAAGGCAAGAGATGCACGGGCTAAAATGAACAATGGAAACAAATAACAATAGCCGATTAAAAGTTGCCACATAACCTTCATAAAGAAAATCCTATATAATAGCTTATATAGGTTGCCAGAAGAAAAAATAACTTTATTGAATCAGCAGGAAGAAAGAGAGGAGAGCGAAATGAAAATCTTCCAATCATATTTCAAGGAAGCAACTGACACACTCAAAGGGCCCACCACACAGGATTGATTCATCCAACATTCAACCAGCCCACACTATACGACAAGAATTAAGCCAAGCTTAGATGAACAATGATGGCTAAGATGAACAGTATTGGAAGAGAGGAACCGTGCATAAGCCAAGCCTTCATGCATCGCTTTAAGATATATAGGATTAATTATTAGGGGGTAAATGTGTAAATTTAGTAGCAAACATTTTTGCATCATATATGCACCCAATATATTAACAATACTTTGTTGAATGAAAAATTAAGCATTAACTTTTAAAAAAGGAGAATTATAACAATTAAATTCTGTTACATTATATTTATGGGGCACACAATTTGTTACAGAAGTTTTGCCTTCATGCATGTATGTGTTTTTATTTCCCCTCTTTTTTTATAGGTTTATGTTTATTTTCGCACCCAACGAAACATTATTATGTTGAGTGCATAAATGCATATAGTATAACTCTTTGCTACTAAATTGGCACATGTACCATCTCTTTTAGATAAAGACAACATCAGTTTAAATAATTTGTATATCCATATATTTAATTTTTAGGAGTTCAACAAAAAGAATACAAGATTTTTTTTAAAAAAAGTAGATTAGATAAATGAAGTAATATTATTTTATTAGTATCTCTTAATTTTTAGGGAAAATGACAAATAAATACCTCTAAATGTCTAAATGGACAAGTAAGGAACTCAAACTTCTAAAAGGACAAGTAAAGAACTCAAATTTTCAAATCGAAAAAATAACAACTGAAACATAGATATTAACAACTGCAACATAGTGATTAACAATTGCTTTGTTCCTTAATTGTCCTTTGGGAATTCGAAATTCCTTACTTGTACTTTTTGAAGTTTAAGTTCCTTACTTGTTCTTTTATACATTCGAAGATATTTATTTGTCATTTTCCCTAATTTTTATCTCATATCTTATACATTTTAAAATTTTACAATCTTACTTCTTTAACTGTTATAAAATTTAACTCACAAAAATTTAACTCATTTCCCCCAAATAAGTCCTCTTTGAAATAAATCGTTTATTTCATAAGTACAAAAAATTGGCTTATTTTCATCCTATAAGTAACTTATGAACACAGATCCACAAATTCTAATTTATTTTATATATCCAATTACAATTAATCCAATTATACACAATTTGACTTATGGAAAATAAGTTGATTATATGTAATTTTTTAACCTAATCTAAACATAAATATCATTATACAATAATATAACTTATTTCAATTTGACTTATTTTCAATATAATTTATACTTAAGTGATGACTTTTTTATAAATTAATCCAAACACACCATACAAGGCATGTTTGGATTATTATTTAAAGAATAACTTCCGGAAAAAGTAGATTAATTCCTTTTGGAGGATGGAAATGGAGAATAACTTCTTCTAATATAAAAAAAAAATAGGTTCTAACAAAATCTAGTTCTGTCCAAATTAAACCTAGGATTTTCTCTGACTTCATTGAAAACAAAACTATTTTGAGAAAGATGAGAGTGTTGGTTTACTTGATTTAAAAGCTTTATGTTGAAACCTAATTTTCAAAACTTATCCCGCATACAAACTAAATTGAATTAATTGAAGTTGCTAGCTAGCAATGTTATAAAGCTATGGTAACTGACCATAATGTAGGCTACGGTGCAGACAAAAATAGCCCCGAAGCGACCTGTGTAAGCCTCTGTCTGATACGTGAACCACAGCAAGTGTAAACACAGATGACATGAAATCTAGAATGTTCACAGTTATAGTCAATTTCCGTGAACCAAATATGTTTTCTTCAAGGTAGTCCGCCAAAAGATCCACCACTCCTTTCCTCACAAATACATAGCTGACAGCTAAACATGGATTATCAATATCATAAAAGGAGCAAGTTTGTCAGTTTGTCGTTAATAATGTTGGATCACTCCAAAATATCTTCAATCAAAAGTTAGTTTCATTCAGTCCAAAAAAAGAAAGTTAGTTTCAACAGTTTAAGGAAAATAAGAAACAACTTGCCCCAAGGAGCTTCTATAATATTACTCCCTCCGTTCCTAAATATAAGATCACTTTAGGGAGGAGAGCTTATTCCTAAATATAAGATCACTTTTTAATTTGACTCAAGTTTTCCCCAAACTACCCATATACTCTCTTCACCCAAAAAATAGTGGTTTGAAGGTGAGAGGATACTTTAAAAACTTAGGTGAAGGATATTTTGGAAATTTTATGTAATCCTGACTCATTGGAATGTCTTCCTTAATCTCTCCAAATTTGCTTAAGTGATCTTATATTTAGGAACGGAGGGAGTATCTCGCAACATATATGTGAGGGGGTGTGTATTTAGAATATCTATATATAGCTAAAGCAAACAAAGAATATGTTATATATGTGATAAGACATTTACCAAACATAAAAATGACGGTCTTGGAGCGGACGTACCACTCTCTGTGGAACCAGGCGTGAATCATTGATATAAAAGAAAAAAAATAGAGTTTGAGTTTTCCCCACATCTTATATGGTGAAACTAAGAAACGCATTGTTGTAAGAACCACTCCCTTGAAAGATCTTGTGCGTGAAAGAAATAGTCCCTATAGAAGCTCTTGCCTTGCGCTTTTCAGACTCCATACATTTTAACTCCACATAATAAAGTAAACTTCAGTTGGGAGGGTGCCACAAAGTTGAGAAGGAAAAAATGACCTCCAAAACATTAGTACTAGTATTTTGCTTTATTTTTTTCCCGCGTTCTCTGCAGGAGGATATAAAGTCAGCAACTTCGTAGAAACATAATGGAAACATACATATATCGTTCACACTTGCACTTGCAGCTCACGTACTCGTGGTTCCGAAAATAAAAACTGCTTTAGATCCTTATTTTGTTATTTGATTTCTGATTTGTTGTGACCTGAACTCAATGTTTGCCTTGTTATTAAAAAGTTCTAACATTAGAACCTAGTTTAGTTAGTAGTGAACTTTTATCCTGAATTCTTGGTAAAAAAATTTAATTTATAGAACAATATTTCATCTAGTCTACATTATAAAAGGTGGTGAATCATTTTATACAACTCATGAAAACATAGATGAGTTATTTATATTATCGATAAACTTAATGAAGTTTTCAATTTTACCCTTATGCCATTCATTATATACAAACACCCTCTTTCATCTTAATTCACATTTAATCAAAGTAGAAATCAATATTTATTACTTTGACCTCACATGTTTCTTCTTATAATGTGGACAAAATATTACTTCCACCGTTCCTAAATATAAGATCACTTTTCCTATTTTGATTATATTAAGAATACTAGATAAGTTAATTATCAACACATGATATTACTAATTTACCTTAACCATATACCTCTATTATGTCTCCCAATTTTGCTTATTTATTATATATAAGGATTATTAGGGTTTATTAGGAAAAAAATTGAGAAAAATTAGAAAATTATTTATATTTAAGAATAAATTGAAATCTGAAAGTGATCATAGATTAATGAAACAAAAAAAGATAAAGTCATCTCGATGATCATAGATTACTATGTAAAATTAGTGTGTATTAAGATTTTACTTTGAATGATATTTAAATATTTTATAATATAAATGATACTCCACGTCCTAGTTATTACATCCCTCCTTTTGACTTTTTTGGAGAAATTAAATACTCCCTCCGTTCCTAAATATAAGACCTAGATAACTTTTTTTTGGAAAGATTAAGGTTGCGAAATAGGTTATTAAATGATGACATATTTGATATCTTTTTAGATTATCGATTAGCTTATAGGTAAAATAAACTAGTTTAAGAGAAAAAATTAGGTAAATCAATTTATAATTAATTTATTTTTTGCTTTTTTTAGGATTTTTCAAAAAATTCATCTAGGTCCTATATTTAGGAACGGAGGGAGTATATAAAATTAACCACTTCAAAATGTTTATAATTATCTTTTTTCTTTTAAACTAATTTATTTTACTTATAATCTAATTACATAAGATATATACTCCTCCGTTCCTAAATATAAGACCTAATTGACTTTTTTGGAAAATCCTACAAAAAGCAAAATAACTTAATTATAAATTGATGATTTACCTAATTTTTCCTTTAGACTAGTATATTTTACCTATAAACTATTGAATAATCTAAAAATATATCAAATATGTCATAATTTAATAACCTATTTCGCAACCTTAATCTCTCGAAAAAAAAGTCATCATAGGTCTTATATTTAGGATCAGAGGCAGTATTACATCTAATGATTTTATTCACTTATTTAAGTAAAAAAAAAAAGTCAAAACGTCTTGTAACTAGTACTAGACATCCTGACCAAAACCAGTATAGGACTACCGGTTAGGAAAAATTCAAGCACCTATATATGCATACGCGTGCATTCACGCTCTCTTTTAACTGTAAAAAATCTTCCCCATTGCACGTTTGGTTGATAGCAAGAATTATAAACAGAAAGAATTGATTGGTTTTAAGGTAATTTACATATATCTAGAAGGTAAAATTGGATCACTTTAATAACTTCAAGGGTAAAATTGTACTCAGTGTTAGTTTAGGGTGCCTAATAGTCCAGAATGATTATTTAAAGAGTAAAACAATAACGTTATTACCCTAAAAACAATTAGGTGCCTAGAGAGTTTAATTTCTTATAAAATCTGGCTAATAACAATACTTTTCCTGTAGAATACACAAAAATAATTATTCAGGGTCGATGAGCTAAAAGTTAATTTGAAACAATGAATGTACTTGAAAAATCCTCTAAGATATAGCTTAAAAGGTAAATATGGATACCACTTATTAAGAAACTATATTCAGAGCAGTAGTGAATAGACTAAAAAATTATTTTAGCATAACAAATCTTTTTTTAAAAAAAAAAGGAAAAACACTTCAAGGAAGTAATGCATGTTATTTTGGGTGAAATACAATTTTTTTATATAAATAATCTTCTGTCTTACCATTTTATACCCAATCCTGGAAATTTATAATCGCAGAGGAGGTGCCAGTTCCACATGGAAAACACACACACACACTACACACGCACACACATATATATGGAAAGTAATATTACCTGGAGAGCCAGATCAAGTTGACGCCGTCGTCCCTAATCTTGGAGATGGGAAATGAAGCAAAGCTGAAGAGATCGACAACACATAAAACAGGAATTACTTAAAGCTAAACCTGCATCTATCATAAGATATCATGAGAGAAATTAAAGAAGTGAGTTAGTTTTTTAAATACGTTGTTAGTGACTCACATGAAGATTATTCATCGGAGGTAACTCAAAACAGAAATAATTTCATTTACGTACAGATTCAAAAGGTTTACCAAGAACGATGGATAAAATGCAGTTTCAAGCCATTGTGGAGGAATACAAATGAGCTTGGTTAAGAAAATGGCACATGGCAGAGAGGAGGGCATTACATATGAAATTATGACCCTGACCAGTCAATTAATGAATGACTGTGGGATAGTAGCAGTAGTTGTACCTTGTATTCTGCCAGCCGTTCATCTTCGTGTGTGCAATTTCGATGAACTTGTCCAATACTCCATGTCATATTTTTTTTGTCACCGAAGGACATCCTCACGCATGTGTCAATTTGGACTAATCTCTCATCCCTAGCTGTTCTGAATTTCCATATAAAGGTAGAAAACTAACCTGTGAATTTACTCCATTTGCAAGAGCTAGGGATCGAACCCCCAACCACTTATTTAATGGACGAGAGTACTTACCACTCATGTCAACTCGCCAGGTCCTCTTTCATAGATGTTTCAAAAAGTTATTGAAACCTATTAACAACTGAACTGTTCTTTATTAACAAGTGAATGAGTTGTTACCAGACCAATAGACCAATATGATATTAAATCCATTGTTTAGGATCTAGGTGCAATTGTATCTTTGTTAAAATTAATTCAAAAAAAATAAATATTTGTAAAAGCTACGGTCCTTTTCATGATCTCATGGATAAAAGCGAGTGAGTAAAAAACAAGAGTGGGGAGATAGAAGTGTAATTATTTGGGTTAAAGTAAAAAAATGCATCTGTCTTATAGACAAAACTAATTTCTTACGAACGGTAAATTAAAATAGTTAAATAGATATAATGTTGCTTTTAAAAGGAGATGAGAGCATGGAATATATATGCATGCACATTTTCTTTTGAATTATCTTCAGGCTTAACTTGTCCTTATTCTTCTTTTGTTGGCTGATAGAAAACACTATTTTTTCCCAATTATTATACACTTATTTTTATGTGCTTTGAAAAACAGTTAAACATAAGCTAAGTTATATGTAATTCATATTTTGAATTTGAATGGGGAAAATGACAAATAAATACCTCCGAATGTCGTCGAAAAGGATAAGTAAAGAACTCAAACTTCCAAAAGGACAAGTAAGGAACTCAAATTTTCAAATAGAAAAAATAACAATTGAAACATACTTATTAATAATTGGAACATAGTGATTAACAATTGTCAAGTTCCTTAATTGTCCTTTTGGAATTTGGAGTTCCTTATTTGTATTTTTGGATGAGTTCCTTACTTGACCTTTTATTTATTCGGAGGTATTTATTTGTCAATTTTCCATTTTAATTTGTGCTTACCTCTCATTCATATTCAGTCCCACTCATTCATATTCAGTCCAAAAAGATATTCAGTCTCTCTAGAAGAAACAAAATGAGGAAGTGGGACCACGAAAGGCCAAACCTAAGAATAAGGTACTGAGTCTCTTTATACTCTCTTTATACAATGTACTATGTTTTAAAATATAAGATGATTCATTATTTGTTTAAATTTATCCAATTTTATCCACACTATTGACAAATGACAGCTCTAATTTGGAGAAACGCAAATCTATAATTGAAGTACTTATATGGTTCCAAGTGATTATTCTGGTTGTATAGCTAAGAAGTGAACAAGAAGAAACCAAATGTTAAGTTAGAACAACCCATTTCTAAATAATTTAAACGTTTTATATTAAAATTTCGTTTAGGTTCCTTGCAAGTTTGAGAGACCCACATAATAATCTTTTAAGTTCCTTGGAAATCGGGCACCCACATAACCATGCTTTAACCATTAGCATGGATGGTTATTATTGACAATTGGAAGTTGGGGGATGACAAGTAAGGACAATTGAAATTATCTAACAAAAAATGTGGGGTTAAATATCAATATATGGGTGTTTTTTATATATTTTTTAATTTAAATAATGTGGGCCCCACACACTCAGAAAAATATTGTCACATAAGTATGCTACGTCAGAAAAAATCTTATTTTCCCCGTCATGTCAGCGTTTAACGGTCAACGTCGGTCAACATTAACGGCGTACCCTATATTGCACAAATATTTATTCTTCAGACTCAGAATTGAACCCGAAAATACTTGTTACCCCTATGTGCTCCTGGCGTAATTGTTTGGACCCATTTTTGCACCTTTACCCATTTATATACTATTTAAATTTAAACCAATATGCACTTTATTAAATTTATGTGTCATTATTTTGTTTTATATGACATTAGTTTTTCTAAAGATAGTAATAAAAATGGAGTAAATTCAAGAAGATATATGTTTAATAGTATTAATTCTAATTAAGCTACATAAAGATGATGAGATAGTTTGAGGTTAAATAATAGTACTACTCCTGGTACTAAATATAATAGTTAATTGAATTCTTTGAAAATTCTAAGAGAGCAAAGTAAGTCTCTTATAAATTGGTTTACCTATTTTTTTGCTCTTCAATTAGTTTATTTCATTTATAAACTAATATTTCAGTTCAAAAAATACTTATAAACCAATAGGTAATTAGAAATATATAAAATATATCATTGTTAAGTGACCTATTTTGCTTTCTAAATCTCTCTAAAAATAGTTAACTAGGTCTTATATTTAGGATCAGAACATATAATATGCTTACGTTGCAGTGCGAATCATATTGCATATGAAAGCGTGTCTAATCTAAAGTCGTTCTTGGCAAGAACGACTTTAGAAGTCGTTCTTGCCAAGAACGACTTCTAAGGTATGTAGTATATTAGTATTTATTTTTTTGTGTGTAGTATATTGGTAATATTGTTTTTTTGTTGTAGCATGATGGTACAAAAACCGTGTCATGTAAGGGCAAATTTGATAAAAAAACTTCAAAGGCAAATTTGATCCTTGCCTAATACTCTCGGGGCAAATCTAATCTTTAACCCTAAAGTTTAATTATATCAGTGGAAGTTTAAATTTATAAAATAGTGGATTGTAAATACTACTACCTCTGGTTCTAAATATAAAATATAGATAACTTTTTTTGGAGAGATTAAAGTTGTTAAATAGGTTATTAAATTATGACATATTTGATATATTTTTAGATTATCCATTAATTTATAGGTAAAATATACTAGCCTAAGGGAAAAATAAAAATGAGGTAAATCATCAATTTATAATTAACTTATTTTTGTTTTTTTTAGGATTTTCCAAAAAAGTCAATTAGATCTTATATTTAGACCAGGGTAGTATGATAAGTTCTTCATATCTCAATTGGTAGAGGTGAGTTCAAGACAATTTGTAGAGGTGACACGTGTGACAACTACAAGGAGAGACATGTGGTCATGTTGTCAAGTTAAAAAATCGGACAACCAAATAAAATTGGAAAAATGATGGAAAAAATGACACTTCAATTTGAGTTGGATAAAATGGGGTAGTCTCCGACTCCAATTTAGACAAATAAGATATAGTCCCCAACTTTTCATAAATGGAATTTGTGATTTTGTGGCAAAAGAGTTAGTTATTGACGATTCTTAAGTAGTTATTGGCGATACATGAATAGTTTTGAGGTTTTCAAATGGTTATGAGTACTAAAAACATGACAGTTAATAACGATACAAGGGTTGTTAACTGCAATACATGAGTAGATATCATTGTGCCTCAGTAACTACATATGTATCGCCGATAATTACATGAGAATCGACACTAACTACTCCTTTGTCATAAAGTCAAAAATTTCATTTAAAACAAATTGGGGACAATCCCTTATTTGTTCAAGTTGGAATTGGAGACCCCATCATTTTGTACAACTCAAGTTCAAGTGTCATTTTTTGGCATTTTCCCTATAAAATAAAATTACTTCTTTTAAAATCAATTTTCTAGAAATTCCCAAGAGATCAGACCATAAAACACAATATTATTCTAGTTGTAATAAGACATATTTGCCCTTTACCTCATTTAATTGTCATTACTAGTTCTTGTCATTCTCAATAATGCCTCATTTGTCAATACTCCATCTAATCCTAAGTAGTATAGGATTAAGTTAACTTTGTTTTAGACATTCATAATACAAAATAAACTATTTTGAATATTTGTATCTATAAATGTTTCAAACCAATTTACCTTAATTATAAACAACTTATAATCTTTTTATATGTACAAATTATTAATTTATCATCTAATTACATGTAACATGTGTTGGAGAAATCCTAAACTTAAAGCAAAACATGCATACAGAATTTCTACCAATTACATAATAAACAGCGGAAGACTTTAGATCATAAATACCTCTCGCCATTGCTTATTTGAACCGTATGAAGAATCCATGAACAAGAAGCCTTAAACCGCCTCCTTTAATCTACATGAGACATAAAGAAAAGAAACAGAGGAATCTTCTGACTGGTAAGAGACACAATGATGGTCTTGTTTGGGGTGTCATCTCCAGTTCAGGGAACCTCCTATTTATAAACAAATACATGAATGGACATGTCTCTTTTACTGATGAGACATATATGTATTGTTTAAAAGGTATGACTTATTATTATAACTTTCCATCAAAGTTAATAATAATACTATGGTCATAATTACCCTAAACCATACTTAATACATCCAACATGCGGGCCACTTAAGGTGATATTTTAATAACTAGAATATCCACAAAATACATATTCTAACATATTAAAATATCCAACATTCTCCCACTTGGCCCGCAACTAACGTCAGCTGCCATAATATGATTTATTTAAGCAACACTACAGGAATCATGGCGGCAAGTCTTCTATAGTCGAATGTTACCTTCCATGTATCACAAGTAGCATCCTTACCTAATGGGTCGATACTTTATGAATAAACCTAAAAGGTTTATTCGGTTCCAACTTAAATGTTTGCTATTGGTCTCACATAAATAAGGTACCAGAAAACCGAGACCATCAAACACAACTTGAATTTCATCTCATGATAACCTCTCATCTAGATCACTAAATGTGATCTATCCCAGACGAGATACTGAATTCTTTAATTCCTCTAAAAGCATGCTCTTCAATAAAGGATATATACTTTATTGCTTTATAACCAATTGCCTTTATGATTATAAAACACTCTTAATGGATATGAATTATCTTAAATAATTCCAATATCCCACGATGAAATTCCCTTAATAATCTTGACACTTGCCTCTGAGAATGATTAACTTGGCATCTAATGGTGAGGATACAAACTTAATGATTGTTATACAATCTTTCACTTCCCCATGATGCAACTTGTTTAGTCATGAAATGATGTTTCTTTATGTTAACTCTATGTTAACACATCCAATTGAACTTAACAAAAACTAATCATTCAAAACACTTTCTCCAAAGTAAAGCACGAAAACTCAATGTACATTTCATAATGTACTCCATAACTTGCAGCTTTCAATCATCATCCAAGCAAAATGTTGCTTGACTATCCTTATATAATTCCCTCACAATGACTATGCTCATTTGTGCGCACTTGTAGGCAAGTCAATACCTTGGAATTAATCTAAAATGAGTGTTCATCACCCTTTTCCTTATGATGATGACATTAGAGATCTGGACAACCTAAAAGACATTCTCTCAATAGGTACTACTTATTGCAAGTAGCATTTGTACATGAATGTTCAATTTGTGATTTTGGGCTACTTATGATATTCTCAAATATTTTGAGAACAATCCCTTCATGTAACATTGAACAATATCACACCCAAATCTGTTATATCACAACTTTGAACATATATCACTTCATGTGCACAATAAATGAATTATCCTTTATTCTATATAGATAACTTAACTCCCACTAATCCAGTGATATAAACAATAATATGATGTTATCAACTTGACCATATATGTGATTACATCACAATAACTTGATTATCACTAATGTGAGATGTGATCATGAAGAAGACTTCTTAATTTTGCTAACTATACTCCCTTAACCAAAATCATCCATACCATTGATTCACATAAATCTTTCCTTATGTCCAAATGGAAAGACAACACCCTTAATATTTATGTTCTACTCAATAAGTAGTAGTTAGGTTATGCCAAAACTAAACTTCCATTGGTCTTAACTCAACCAATTTGTTGATTGAATTTGCAAAATAAGAACATCACATATAAGTCTATCATTATTCAATAAATAATTGATAGAAAACTTAATTTGATGCTCCTAAATTCTAATATGACCAATTCCAAAAGGTTATAACTTCTTCATGTTTCACATTTGTGAATGGAAACGTTATAACTTCATTATATTCTACATTTATCTCAAATATTGAGTTAAATGTAAAATCAACAAAAACATCATAATTAGTAGTTATAACCTCTATATGATCAATCTCATTGAGTTTGACCACTCCCACTAATAATGACATTCCTAAAAATTTTGGCATTCAGTAACACTACAATACTTCATAAAAGTTTGATGGACAACATACTTGAATTCTAAAGACATTAGTGCATTTTACTGAAATATGCAATGCCAGCCATTTAGAAATATCTTTCCTCTTACACTCTTCCTTATTAAGACAATATATAACTAGAGATTTCATCCTTTAAAATTCAAAAATTTATAAGAATCTCATCTCTATATAAATTGTCTTAAGTGTGCCCTTAAAGAGGAAAGTTAAATAAACTTAAATATCCAATATGTCTGAAAGACCTATGTTCCTTCAATAAATTACACATGGTAATTTCAACCAGGAAGAAACTCAACAAATAGACTAACAAATTGTTCATCAACCTCATATTCCTTATGTTATCCATGTCTTCCAACTTGACTTCACTATATTAATCAGAATAGATTAACCACCCACTATATAACTTTATATATTAATGTCAAAAGACATTTCCTGATTATAAAGCAAATAGTGTTCAGTGTTATGAAGATCCACCTAATGAAGAGTTGAATAACTTCATTCATTTAGAACATAAAAAAAATACATTCAAATCTCCAACAAATTATGATTCCTCAAATTCCATAAAGCGATGCATTGATTTACTAACTTCTTAATGTAAATCATACGCAAAGTAGAGTCAATGGAGTTAAGAGACTTTTCAATCTCATCCTTTATTAACCCTATGACCCAATTATAGGAGATACTCAATATTCTCCCATACCACATACCTTATGGAAATACTTCTCATAAAATGTATTTACAAAAATGAGATTTCAAATGTCTTCATAATGATAAGAATATATCCACTACTACAAACTCCACCAACACCTTTCTTCATAGGCACGTTGTCTTCTATATGCCTTTTCCTTTAATGGTTAAGGAGTTGGTGGTACTAATAATCTCTAATTTAAATCTCATTCCATTCCGTAATTGAGTCAAACTTTTAGTATACAATTTCATGAATTTCAATATCCATGAGAATGTATATTAACTCATATTAACGAAATAATAAATTAAAGATCCACCACAATGTAGTAAAAACATATTATCATAACATTCAATGGGAAATCAACTTAATGTCAGCAAATAAACAATGACCTTAATGAGAATACTAAAATTTGTCCTATAGCCTAACTCAACCATTGACTTAGTCAATTCCTTATGTACATATGGTAAATGACTTTTAATAGAGATCAATGTCATTCAAATGATATAACATTATCTCATAACAGTACCAATATGTACTAGACTTCTTAATGTCAAGTGGACTTAATTAAAAAAGGTTGACCTCTTTTAAGGCTCAACATTTATCTCTATCCAAAACTAAAAATATAATAACAATAATGCTGCAAAGTCAAAACAAACATATATCATGCATAAACAACCATATGAGACAATTTAACCATCACACTTAGATGTATGTTTACCAATGTAAATCATACAATCATAAATTTCGTATCACTAAGATCTACCCTGTGGGTCAAGAACTTAGCATAGCATAAATTTATGTTCAAACCAATGGAAAAGTGCATTTATATTCCCTTATGACCTGTGGCCCCTAAGGAAACATAAGGCAACTTCAATCCAATGGTAAAACTAGAATGCATCTGTATTACCTTAGTACCTGTGGGCCACCTAAAGAAAATACAACGCCATTCTATTCTACCCTAATTAAATATGTAAGTTACAATTTATCTACCCTGTGGGCCTGATAAACTATAATAACATATATAATTACAAGTGATATTTTGTAATTCTACATGTGATTATAATAAGCTTGCAATTATGAATATAAATCACTAATACCTACTCGTAAGTTAAGATATTAGCATATAATATATCTGTCTTGAACTAGTGAAATTAGAATGCATTTATATTTTTCTAATACCCTGTGGGCCACTTAGAAAAAATATAAGGCAATTCTATTTCACTAAACCTTGCATGCAAATCACAAATATCATGTGCATTTAATAAAAATGCACTAAATCACTTAATGAGAATTTAGAACAATTTATTTAATCAACATACAATAGTAGTGACTAAACAATTGAAATTCTCTATTCTATCATAATTAAATATATTTGATTATAATTATCTACCCTAAGGGTAAAGAATAACTATAACCATATATTTAATTATAACTGATGTCTTCAAATACTTAGGTGATGATTAACTTGCTAAAAACAAATTAAAATACATGTGTGTAAGAATGTTGTGCTACTTCTCTACTCCACATGCTCATCACAAGGACATCATAATTGTGTATAATGAATGTACGTTCAACATAATTGATATTTTACCCCTATATGTGATAAAATTTGCACACTGCACATGTATAAGGATGCTGTGTTACTCCTAAACATGACATGTATACAAGTCACCAATATCATTTACGTACAAACAAAATCCATATTAGACACAATATCAATAAGTACCTTATAATTTAATCAAGTAAATCCTTAATGTGAATAAAATAAAATTATCCACCTCTCACTATGTGCATTTCACTCTTAATATGCACTACTTAATGCATAACTCAACCATTTAATTTAATCAACATAAGTGATTAAACAAAACAAATCCTCCCACTTTGATTAAATTAAATTACTTATTTGAGTTGATATTTTGGAATCCACATGTGATTGCTTATGCATACACCATAGAGAATGCTGTGGATACTCCTCAAAAATGGTATGCTAATCACGGATATCAACGTTAAGCATATAAATTCCATATATGCACATACTTAAATGAGAATTTAATAGTTTAATCTAATCAACAAAAGTGACTAAATAACCATATATTAAATTCTCCCACTATTTGGTGCATCAAAAAATGTTAAATAATTAATATTCATCATATTTCACACAAAATAAATTTTCAAAGCAAAAATGCTTAAATAATTGTCCTATCTGAAAATGGACAATTAAATAACAGCCCAAAAATTTACAAATTTTCTAAAAGTGAAAATGACAGAATATTAATTTTCCTCAATTTAAACAATCAAAAAATATGCACACAAAAATTTAATGAGAATTATTAAATTAACATAACCACTATTTAATTTAATAACTTCTCCCACTAATTTTAGCATCCAAAATGTTGTTCAACAAATCAACCATTATTCTTAAATGTAAACAATTTCAAAATGATGCTAAAATAAAACAAACATGCTAAACCTATAATACATGGATGACTAAAATGATCACTAAAATTCCATGTACTTAGCCTATATAATTTCTTAGTTTTTCGTAAACATAGAAATAAGACTAAACAGACCGAAATGCCAATCGAAAGTAACCGTTCTGGTCAAGTGGTCGAGGCACTCAACTGCTACCGTACCCGCGCGAATTCGAATCACCCATGGACCAGTTTGCTTTCTTCGTTTTCATTTTAATTAACAAAATAAAAAACGAACTTTTGGCCCCCAAAGGAATCGAACCTGCGCCTCAAGAATACCAGCGTGCATGCCTGACCACTCCGACAGACACGTCTTTTCTTTCCTTTTCTCAACCGTCATCCGTTTTACCCGCAAATTGCATCTCCGGTGGGACGGCCAAAATGGCCGAGAAACACAAGGAAAATTTGCCAAAATCATGAAAATCACAAGAAAAACTGAATCCATATAGTTTCCCTCAAGATCTCTCATGCAAAAATCAAATTTTAAAAGACTTCCATGAAATTCCAGATCTGAACATTCAAAATTTCAGAGTTCTTTATGAATTTCATTCACCCCATCTACTTAATGTATTGGCAGAAAATTTGTTCTTCCAAAAATTTGCCAAAAATTATTGGTTTTAACCAAATTAAAACTCAAATTTCTTTGTTTCTAAAATTAGAAAACCAAGAAACTAACAACAATTTCTCTCACATACCAGAAACATGAAATTACAGAAAAAAAAATGAATTTCATGAAACAAACAAGTAAGGCAGAGAATAAAGCAAGGCTCTGATGCCACATGTTGGAGAAATCCTAAACTTAAAGCAAAACATGCATACAGAATTTCTACCAATTACATAATAAACAGCGGAAGACTTTAGATCATAAATACCTCTCGCCATTGCTTATTTGAACCGTATGAAGAATCCATGAACAAGAAGCCTTAAACCGCCTCCTTTAATCTACATGAGACATAAAGAAAAGAAACAGAGGAATCTTCTGACTGGTAAGAGACACAATGATGGTCTTGTTTGGGGTGTCATCTCCAGTTCAGGGAACCTCCTATTTATAAACAAATACATGAATGGACATGTCTCTTTTACTGATGAGACATATATGTATTGTTTAAAAGGTATGACTTATTATTATAACTTTCCATCAAAGTTAATAATAATACTATGGTCATAATTACCCTAAACCATACTTAATACATCCAACATGCGGGCCACTTAAGGTGATATTTTAATAACTAGAATATCCACAAAATATATATTCTAACATATTAAAATATCCAACAACATGTGCCAAAATTAAACTGTCAATCTTCATTTATATATAAAAAGATTAAATTTATGTTAGATATAGGATCAGAGAGAATAGAAAATCTTTAACTTGTCAATCATAGCTGAATGAGGGCAAGACTTGTTTTTTGGGTCAAATAATGAGGGCAAGACAAAGAACATCATCTTCACAACTGTTATCTCTCACCGTCTCATTCCTTAGAATCTCCTAATTGTTTGGAGATTATAAAATGATATTTATTGTGTCTAATTTTCCCATAAAATAAGTTTAGTTGGAGGCTGGCCTAAAAATAGAAAAGTCCACAACCATTGGAGGGAAAAGGATAACAACAATCATCTCCAAATAGCGCGGGAATTAAGGGTCTACACATTGTAGAGAGAAAAGGTCTATAACTCTCTCCCATATCTTCCTCTCAGTAAATTCCATTTCCAATATAGAAGCTATCAACAACATTTATAGAAAGGCTAAAGTATACTTTTAGTCCCTTATGTTTGCATCAAGTTTCAATTTAGTCCTTTATGTTTGGAAAGTACACTTTTAGTCCTTTTTTGTTAACACCGTTAGTTTAACTTAACGGAAAATGCTAACTTAACAATTTTAAATGATTATTTTATAATGAAATTGGACCAAAAATGATAAATTTTGAAAATATAAGAATATCTACACTCAAATATTTTAATCTGAACATTTTTTCAGTATTTAATAATCATTTACAATTATTAATTGAGCATATTCCGTTAAGTTAAACTAACGGTGTTAACAAAAAAGGACTAAAAGTATACTTTCCAAACATAAAGGACTAAATTGAAACTTGATGCAAACATAAGGGACTAAAAGTATACTTTAGCCTTTATAGAAATGACATACCCCATCAACACAAAATGGGACATTTCATATACTTTTTTATCAAAGGAAATTTCATATATTTAGATACAAAGGATGCAAGATCATACAGATTGTCACATGCAACAAAAATTGGTCGTTGAAACAACCATACCCATCTTTCATTCCTCCACCTCATCATCTAATTCGGTCAAATTTTATATCTTTCACCATTATTTTTTTGTTTTCCCTTTCTCCCCAATTTCTTGGGGGAGAAGAAAAATAGGCAAAAACCTGCCTTTACCACTCTAACCAAATCTTGCATCATCACCATAGAGTTTCCAACATCTAGTCTACGGTTTTTTCACAGCCAAGTTTGAATCTTTATGTAAATTTGATACCCCACAATTTTCCCAATGTGTTAATTGTAAATTTTTTTGTTCTTCTGTAAAAAAAAAATTATTTTGTGTTCAATCATTGACTAATTGTTGGACAGAAGAATAATTGGAAAGATGCAACATAATATATTTGATAGAATGCGTAGTTTGAAGATAATGGATGGTTGTAGGAATGATCAAATGTGTTCTTTAAATCCATCTCATGATCAAATAAGAACACAATCTATACGGATCAAATCCATTAGAAAATCTCAAATTCCTGAAGCCAATATAATTGAATTTGTGGGTGATAGTGTTCTTCCGTATGGCCTTCCTAAGGCTGATCAAGTAGAATCTCATATTGAACCGTCTCTTAAACCTGTTGATTTTGTTGAAACTCTTGCGGATATATATAGAAGAATTGAGAATTGTCCTGATTTGGAGAAATCCAATTTGTATTTGGAGCAATGTGCCTTGTTTCGTGGGTTTTTGGATCCTAAGTTGATACGACAAAGCCTCCGATTGGCTAGACAACATGCGTCTGATGTGCATTCCAAGGTTGTACTTGCTTCCTGGTTAAGATATGAAAGGAGGGAGGATGAGTTTACTGAATATTCATCAATGTATTGTTGTGGACGAAATTTTGAATGTCCTAAAGCGAATTTACTAGCTGGTTATGAACCAGAATCAGTATATGAACCTTGTATGTGTTATCATAGTCTAGAAGAGGATGATGATGGCGACGACGACATAGGCTTGATGGAAAACGAGGAATGCTCAACTTCTGAGGAATGTGATGAAGGTGGTGATATGTCATTTATCATTGGGGACTCTGAAATTAGGTGTAGGAGACATGATATCGCTTCCCTTTCAAAACCATTCAAAACAATGTTGTATGGTGGTTTCATGGAGTCAAGAAGAGAGAAGATAAATTTCTCACAGAATGGGATATCTGTTGAGGCAATGATGGCTGTTGAGGTATATAGCAGAACAAAAACATTGAGTCAATTTCCTCCACAAATTGTTCTTGAGCTTCTATCATTCGCGAACAAGTTTTGTTGCGAGGAGATGAAGTCTGCTTGTGATGTCCATTTAGCATCTCTGGTTTGTGACATGGAGGAAGCACTGTTGTTGATTGAATATGGATTCGAAGAGACAGCACATATTCTGTTGTTGGCTTGCTTGCAGGTGTTGTTGAGAGAGCTTCCGTGTTCAATGCGAAATCCAAATGTTGTGGGGCTATTTTGTAGCCCAGAGGGTAAAGATAGACTAGCTATCACAGGTCATGCATCCTTTTTGTTATACTATTTCTTAAGTCAGGTTGCTATGGAGGATGATATGAAGTCTAACACAACTGTGATGCTCTTGGAGAGACTAGTAGAGTGTGCAGCAGAAGGCTGGCAAAAACAACTTTCATTTCATCAATTAGGTGTAGTTATGCTTGAGAGAGGAGAGTATAAAGATGCACAATGTTGGTTTGAGGCAGCAGCTGGGGCAGGACATATTTATTCTTTAGTGGGCGTGGCAAGGGCGAAGTATAAGCGCGGTCACAAGTTTACTGCATTTAAGATGATAAATTCCCTTATCTCTGACTGTAAACCTGTTGGCTGGATGTATCAGGAAAGGTCTTTGTATTGTAATGGAGGGGAAAAGTTGATGGACTTACTCTCCGCGAGTGAGTTGGATCCGACTCTTTCCTTTCCATACAAGTATCGCGCTCTTTCTTTGCTGGAGGAGAACAATATTGATGCTTCTGTTTCTGAAATTAGCAAGATAATCGGTTTTAAGGTTTCTCCTGATTGCCTTGAATTGAGAGCATGGTTTTTGATTGCTATGAAGGACTATGAAGGAGCATTAAGAGATGTGCAGGCACTTGCAACACTGGATCCTAATTACATGATGTTCTTTGGAAGGATGCCTGCAAATGACTTGATACAACTCCTTCTCCCTTCGGTTCATCAGTTGAATCAGGCTGAATGCTGGATGAAATTATATAGAAGATGGTCCATTGTTGATGATATTGGTTCCCTGGCTGTTGTGCACCACATGTTAGAAAATGACCCCGGAAAAAGTCTTTTAAGGTTTCGGGAATCTCTCATTTTGTTAAGGTAACTGAATTCAAATTAATTCACCCAAAGCTTCATTGAGAACTGTTCTTTGAAGGGCTCATTTCTTGATTGACTTATTAAATTTCTTCCATGCAAATAACCTCTTTTAATTGCTTGTAGCTTTCTCTTATCAATTGGAAAGTGTGATATCTTTATTTGACTTGATATGTTTGAATATTATGACTGTTTTCATTTTTAACTAATCATACTTGCAATGTATTCATGAACTTATTTTCTGCTTGATGATATTATCTTAACCAATGGGTAGTTGATTGAGCTGGTAAGTGGGCTACAACCCCCGTAAGGATGAGAACACGTGTTCGAATCCCGGAAGCACTCTCATTAGTTGTCAATAAATACTTTATGGAAAAGGCTCAGATCCATTAGACCATGTGTCATATAGGATTTTTGATTTTGAACAATTATTTGATTTTCTTGCCAAAGGGGTCATAGTATTCTTTTGCTAATATGATATCTATCTCTTTTGCAGGCTAAACTGCCCAAAGGCTGCTATGCGTAGTCTGCGGCTGGCTAGAAATTATTCTAATTCTGAGCATGAAAGGCTCATCTATGAAGGGTGGATATTATATGACACTGGCTTGAGGGAAGAAGCTTTGGCAAAGGCTGAGGAGTCTATTTCTATCCAAAGATCATTTGAGGCTTTCTTTCTCAAAGCATATATCTTATCAGACTCAACTCTTAATGTTGAGACTGCAAAGTATGTTATTCGTCTCTTAGAGGAAGCACTTAGTTGCCCTTCAGATCGTCTTCGGAAAGGACAAGTGAGTGTTCATATTGTTTCTAGGGCTAAAGTGCAAAAATGTCCACGTAATTGTCACGAAGTTGCAAAAAATACCCATGTAAAATTTTTTGGAGTAAAACTACCCATCAAATTTCAAAACTGAGGCAAAAATATCCATCGCAATTAATTTTTTGACTTTTCACTGATCATCCTATCGTTTCATCATCAGACAAGGAAAGATAAAATACATAAGTTTGTCATATGTTTTAGTAAGAGATGAATCAACAAATGATGATGCGTCAAAAAGTCAAAAATTTAAATGAGATGGCCATTTTTGCCCCAGTTTTGAAATTTGATAGGCAGTTTTGCTCCAAAAAAATTTACATCGGTATTCTTGCACCTTCTTCATAATCACATGGACATTTTTGCACTTTAACCCTTGTTTCTAATTAAGTTATAAAATTAGTTTGTTCACAATTCTGAAACATTGTATATGTTTTTTTCTTTTTAATCTTATAGGCACTAAATAATCTAGGAGATATCTACATAGATTTTGATAGGCTGGATAATGCTGCAAACTGTTATATGAATGCACTTAAAATCAAACATAAGCGAGCACGTCAGGGGCTAGCACGCGTGTATCATCTAAAAAATCAACGCAAAGCTGCATATGATGAAATGACAAGATTTATAAAAAAGGCTCCGAATAATGCATCAGCTTATGAGAAGCGTGCAGAATATTGTGATCGTGACATGGCTGAGAGTGACCTTAGTATGGCAACCGAGTTGGATCCTCTAAGGACATATCCATACAGATACAGGGCTGCAGGTATATTCCCATCAACTTTTTCTGTTTTTCTTCATGCCCTTATTTCATCATCTCATCCATTATTGTGTCAAGGTTGCCTCTTGTTTGAACATATTTAATTTTACTGATTTTACATATTTTGTGGACCAATCTTATCCGAGGGTGTTTGGTAGCATCCTTAAAAATATAGGGTGTTTTGTAGCAACCTTATACAGATCAAATTCACTTAAAACAAGCTAGACCAAACACCTCAGATATATATATTGACATTACCATGAGAGATGCATTTTTTTTTACATGCTTTTAGTTTTTCCATGTACATATTTAGCATTGGTTCATTGTGAGTACTAGTTGTTTGTTACAATAATTAGACCCCAAACTTGTCAAGTCTTGACTTGGAAATTCCTTCTATCAATACTAGTTTTAAATGATAATCACAAGGAAGCTAAAGCTTTAATGCCAAAAAAATTTTTCAGGGTGAATTTAAGTTAGGTTATCTTACTAATATAGATTATTTTTCAAAAGTTAGAGAAAATTGGTCTTTTGAGTTTCAGTTATCCATGTATAATACTCCATCCGGTCCTAAATGTAAGACCTAGTTGACTTTTTTGGAAATCTTAAAAAAGTAAAATAAGTTAATTATAAATTGATTTACCTAGTTTTTTCCCCCCTAAACTAGTTTATTTTACCTATAAACTAATGAATAATCTAAAAATCTATCAAATATATCATAATTTAATAACCTAATTTGCAACTTCAATCTCTCCAAAAAAAAAGTCAACTGAGTCTTATATTTAAGATTGGAGAGAGTAACATTTTATTAGAGGTCCTGCAATGCATGCCTTTAGTCTTTCCACATGTAGTTTTGATGTCAGTTCATATTTAATTTTCTCTGTTTTCTACTACACAAATATTGACATGGAAATTTGGTCTTTCAGCTTTGATGGATGATCGGAAAGAAGCTGAAGCAATAGCTGAGCTTACAAGGGCCCTTAGGTTCAAGCCAGATGTCCAGCTATTACATCTTCGAGCCACCTTTTATGAATCAATGAATGATCTTCTTTCAACCATCAGAGACTGTGAGGCTGGCCTATGTCTTGATCCCACCAATGACGAATTGATTGAATTTCGTTACAGAGCAAAAGAGCAAATCAATGATAAAAGATTGAGCGATTAAATGTATATGACTTTTGGCCTTTTGCTACCTGTGAAAGACATGCAGCTTGTTCTTGCCTTATAATACTGACAGGAAGAATCTGTGATGATTGGTCAGTTTATCTACAGGACAAGACTTGGGTAAAAAGTCTTAAGGTATGTGCTATGAAAAGCCCAATCATTTGATATTGAGTTTTGATAGTAAACACTAAAGTTTTGTCCCTAAGGGTTCTGTCTATCGGAACATTATGGTCTATATCTTTTTGGCCAGCATTTTGGAAGCTGAAATTTCAGAAGAGAATTGAAGTGTTGAAATGTGATTTGGATTCAGATGGAAGAAATAGAGAAGAAGAGCAGGATTTAGCTTGTAAATATACCTTATGTTTTGTCAGATAATATAATGGTTTTTGTTGTACAGATTGCTACTTCTGTGTTGCCCCATGCAAAACTAGGATGAATGATAAACCACTGTTCAATTATGTACATAAAGATCCTGCTTTTTTTTATTATAAATTAGGGATTCTTATTATAGATTGCCATTATGTTTTTGGCTGAGAAATTCGCATTGTGTTGTAACTAACTATTTCTTGTACTTTTCACTGTATAAACGAACAATTTTCCTCTCTTAGATATGTTCATTTATGATTAGTTATCTTTAGATTAGAGACTTAATTCAATTCATTTTTTTTGGTTATGTGAACAGATAGTCCGGTTCTTTTTTACAATAACACTGTAGGGAGTAATAATATTATGATCTTGTATCAGTTATTCAAAAATATGGAGAGTTTATTGGAGGTGCTAATTACATGATTCAAATAGGATTTCAATAAAGAGATGTTATCAGAGTTATTATTTTGTGATTAAAAAATAGGGTTAAGGGTCAAATCTAGCACTCTACTATTGTCAAAAGTTCACCCAGCATAAACAGAATTCGATGGCTCAAATGTAGCACACATCTTTTCAAAAATGACTCAAATCTAGCATTTCCGTAACTTTAACGGGTTTGACCGTTAAGTTTGACTTGGTCATGCCACGCCACCCGCCACGTCAACCAGTTTTGCTATGTGGCCTGCCACGTCAATCGCCACGTCACCCAATAATGGATAGTAAGTGGCTCATTGGGTGACGTGGCATGCCGCGTGGCAAAAATGAGTGACGTGGCGGGTGACGTGGCATGGTCACTTCAAACTTAACGGTCAAACCCGTTAAAGTTGACGGAAATGCTAGATTTGAACCATTTTTGAAATGATGTGTGCTACATTTAAGCCATCAAATACTTGTTTATGTTGGGTGAACTTTTGGCAATAGTAGAGTGCTATATATATTTGACCTTTAACCCTAAAAAATATGTAACAAGATAAAAGAAATGTTTTATAAGATCAATAATGTCATATGAAAGTGAATGTTTAAGATTTATAGGGTGCATATATAGAGTAGAAATAATTAAGATGATGTTAAGATGGATGTGTATTTGGTCATACAAGAAAAGTTAGTATTCATGATAATATACATATATTAGCAAAATAGTTGGGCTATTAGATGTATTATTGATGAATGTAGATTAGACAATATGGAGTCTTGTGAAAAAAAACTTTGAGGATGTTCCACAGAACATTCAACATTCAATAAAGTCATTAATTAAATACTCTCTCCGTTCCTAAATATAAGATCACTTTGGTTAATTGGAGGAGATTAAGGAAGACAATAAAATGACATGATCTTCCCAAAATTCCCTCAGTTACTTAACTTTAAAAGGAGGAGGGGTTTTCAATGAAAAGAGAGAGTATAAGGGTAGTTTGGGCAAAACATGAGATAAAATAGGAAGTGATCTTATATTTAGGAACTTATCCACTTCCCCAAAGTGATCTTATATTTAGGAACGGAGGGAGTACCTTTTAGTAAAAAAAATCTATCCAAGGATGTGATTACTAATATAAAACATTATTATTGTACCATCATATATAGAGTCCAGTTCACCTTATAACACAAGACTTGTTCTTATGTATATATAAAATACTATGAGAGAAACCAGACTCTGTATTTACTTGTTATACTTTTTTTTGGCTATTTAAAATGTTGTTGTACCTTGATAATGGGATACATTACTATTTGTGCCCATTGTCCAGACAAACTGCTAACTATTTAATTAGCCCTTCTTGGCAGAATCATCTGTATCTTGTTATATTCTAATACAGTACTCCTCAAAAATTGTCATGTAACTACTTAAATATCTTAGAACTAAAACTTATCTTAACGTGAACATTAATTTTATTGATTGATGTTTCTTTGGCTGTTTGGTTTGAATTTCATGCTTATCTTATAGATAAGGCACTGAAAAATCTGTATATAATAGACAAAGCTCTCATAATATTCCCCTTTTATTTTATGTCTACTTACGTACGACCATTAATGCTTTCCTAAATCCATATATATAATATTCAATCAAATTTTTGCCTGGACGGGGACAATAGGTGATCAAGAAGGCCCGGCTCATGGCCTAGATGATGACCTCCATTACACTTTGGTTTTTGGAGGGGTGTCACCCTAAGCCTAAGGTCTCCTCAATAGTTGGAGTCTAGAAGATCTACGTCATTATTTAAAATGTTGCTTCACCTTGATAGTTTTTTTTTATCAGGAACTTCACCTTGATAGTTGGATACATTTCTTTTTTATTTTTTTTTTATGAAGGATACATTTCTATTTGTGCCCAGTGGGTGTCTCCAGAAAAACTACTAACTATTTAATTAGCCCTTCGTGGCACAATCATCTATATTGCATTTGTATTTGATTAAAATACACTGCTAAGAAATTGTCATGAAACCACTTACATATCTTAGAACTAAAACTTATCTTAACGTGAATATTAATTTTTATCGATTGATGCTTCTTTGGTTGTTTGGTTTGAATTTGATTTCATACCTATCTTATAGATAAGGCACAGAAAAATCTGTACATAATAGACAAAGCTCTGATCTCATAATATTCCCCTTTTATTTTAGGGTAAAGGAGCAAATCTCATAATACTACGTTTGACCGTTCACCGCCCTTCACCGCCCCACCCCCTTTACCGCCCTCCCTCCCTTCACCTTCCCCCACCACACGCCCCACCCCCTTCACCACCCTCCCTCCCTTCACCTCCCCCCACCAAACAAGTCATGATTTTTCAGAAGTTGATCGGCTTCATTCTTTTCTCCAACTGGAGCTAGTTCATCCACATTCTTTTCTCCAACTTATATTAAGGAACAAAGGAAGTATTACCGTTGGTGTCGGTGGAGAATCCGATGAGGTTGACGAAACGTTTTGGGTTTTGGCGGCGATGAGCTTGCCGTCGTCGAGGGTGGCTTTGTACACACTTCCGTGGCTACCTTTGCCGAGAAAGGTGTTGGCGGAGAAGTTTCCGGTGGCGGCTAGAGGGAGGGATTTTTTTTTATTTAATGTGGGACCCACACACTTATCCTACGCGGCGCCAAGTGGCAAAAACCGGTCTCACGTGGCGGCCACGTAGGCATAGTAACGGTCAAACGTAGTTGACCGTCCAACCGGGGTATTTTTTTAACATCTTGGTTACTTGGGGTACAGATCCGGGTCTGTGGTTAGTTTAGGGTATTCAGCGCTCCTTGGTGGTTACTTGGGGGCCAGATTTGCTCCTTTACCCTTTATTTTATATCTACGTATGTACGACCACTAATGCATGAAATCGTCCTAAATCCAGATATATTTAGTATTAAATGAATTGCTATTACTTGTTTTGACAAAAGTGGACGAAGGAAGAAGATTCAAAGACAGTAGTCAGTAGATACGCAATTTTCTGGTTGTATTTGGAGAGTATCTATTATAAAATTCAGTTTTGAATGCAATGGAATGTTGGTTAGTTATTTCATTAAAGAACTCATTAGAAAAAACAATATATAGCATTAAAGATTCTAGTTTGGTGATATAGGTCTCTCAATTAATATTTGCAAGCAGAATTTGTTTTCTTTAGGTGACACATATATAAACACAGTTCAAATTAAAAATATAGGTTGGTGAAAATGATAAAATGAACTGTTCCATGTTGGCGAATATAATTTTGTTTTTCTACACAGGTACGTTTTTTTAGACATCCTAAACAAGCTGTTAAATATACTAGTAACCAATATCAAAGAACATATACTCTCAATTAATATAGTTCGGATTGATTTCCAGTGAAAAGATAGATATATGACTTAGATTGAATTGGGTAAGATTATGACATGAATGCAAAACTAAATTCTTTCCAGTGAAAAGAGTTTAGTAACCAATATACTCTCAATTAATATAGTTCGGATTGATTTCCAGTGAAAAGATAGATGTATAACTTAGATTGAATTGGGTAAGATTATGACATGAATGCAAAACTAAATTCTTTCAATTTTACAGATCAATCCAAAACCTTGTTTTAGAATAAAAAACGCTAAATAACTTGAATTTATTCTTATATGATTTTCAATTCAAAACTAAAATACATGTGTGAAATTATCCAATTGACTCCTTTGTTTTGTTTTTCTTATCCCATGAAAGGGGACAAGTATGAGGACATCATGCACATACGTGTCTACCTCATTAATGTAAAACATAATAAATAATTAATATTAATATTCTCTAGCTAGAACTTGTAACACGTCTATCAATTAGACAATTACCATCTACATTTTTTTTTGCCAATGAATTTCGTTCTATCTACAATCTTAATTATAAAAAACTAGTTGAATGTTTTTTTTTTTGCAAAGTCTAAGAAACAAAACAATTCCCTAAATCTTAATATATATATACACAACATGCATGCGATTATATTATATAATAGTTTATAGATAAAATAACTTAGTTTTGAAAAAAAAAACAACTATATATAAACAATTTTAAGTCGTATATTATTTTATATCCTTAGTTTTTCTAACTTACACTTTGTGCTTGTAATCTATAACATGTTTCTTCTCTTCCTCCCAAGTCCAACCGTCTATTTTAAAGTGCTTTAAACATGTTACGCATCCAGGTTTTACTTCGCCTATTATCGTTCCTCACATCCACTCTTCCGATCCTTATAATATTTGTCCAAATGGACCTTTTTGATAACTAAATTTTCGTAGTTTTATCTTATAATAAGTATATCCTTGATTTAATTATGAAAATATGATTATTTTGTAGTCAATAAAATAAAAACTAACTACTTGATATAAACTAGTGGCTTACACTGTGTTGCCACGGCTCATTTTGTTAGACGTTATTTCAGGAATGAGATAGTTTTATAAGAAATGATATTTTTTTAAAGTGATGGCATTGATCACAAATGGTCAAAATGCACTCAATATATAGTTTAATTGATACGAGTTCAATTATAGCCTACCCTGTGCGATTCTTGCAATTTTTATGAAATTTTACATACTGTTTTAATATGATGATATTTAGATATTTCAAGTGAATGAGAGTCTTATATGTGATGAGAGAAATAAATTAATTGACACAATATAAGAAAAATTTTCTCATATAATACAACATTCTCTCATATAATTAAGAAATAGTTTAATTATAAATATGGATAATATGACATTTTCTCATATAAAAATCGAAATAGTTTAATTATAAATATGGTAATACGACATTTTCTCATACACACACATAGGAAACTTTTCATGCATCTAGCTAGGAATAATCTTCTTCGGTTCAAAATTGCTTGCAAAAAATCATTGATCATTGGAAATGAAATTTGATTAGATGATTGGCTATCAAAATTCCGAAGATAGGATATTTTGCCTTGCAAATATTTAATTTAAATTGAGAATCAACATGATTTACTTTAAGACTTGTTTAGTGATACTTGGGGCTGATATTCTACATACGTGTTCTTAATTTCGTGAGGAAGTATATTAGTTCAGGTTGATGCTTGTCTATATCTATTTGTTTGCTTTCTTATGGGAGCAAGTAATTCTGGGAATTCTAGTAGGCCTAGTTTCTCCCGAAACTGATTCATTAGGTGCTTCAAGTCAAACAAAATTTTTAATTGATAAATCCTAATGCCTATATTCGATTCTCATACGCATCAAACACTTTAGCAACATTTATATAATTAAACTCCGAAATCGTTAATAATAATGCACGAGATTATTAACAAGTTCCGAGGGCAGTGGACTAATCCAACTTTATTCGTTTGATTTCCGGAAGTTATGAAAAATGTGCCTACCTAATACAAATTTGACTTGCCAAATATGCCTGCCTCTTGATTAGTGCATCTATTTTATGAATTTGTACCCAAAGACTCTACTAGATACTTTTCCCATTTTGTGTACACACACACACATCCCCATTCTTATATCATAGTACCAATTACTTAATTAAATTATTAAGAAATTCTTGGTATAAAATTCCCATATAAACTAGATCATATATTATAATACAGTATAAATTAAAGCAAAATTGTTTGTTATGTAAGTTAAACAATTATTTTTATTAAAATAGATTCATAAAATCTCAAATTTACGTACAAACAATATCATTGGTGAGAGGAATTCGGTTTATCACTTAAAAAAATACCATATACCCCTTCCATTCTTATTTATAAGATCACTTCGACTTTTTTTAGAAATTAAGGACGCAAAATTAATAGCTTTAAATTGTCTAGAGTTATATTTTCTTCTTCAAAACTACTTTATTCTACTTATAAAATAACATATAATTTAATTACATGTGACATTTATTATAATTAAGTGTTCTAATTTGCTTCTTCAACTTTCATAAAGAGGTTAAGGTGGTGTTATAATGAGGACAAGAGGGAGTATGATACTGAGTAAGGCTAAGTCCCTAGGAAAAAAATAGTAAGATTAGTAATTTTCTTAGATTTATTAATTGGAGAATGCCATGCTATTAATTAGCACATGACTAATCAATTTGTGGAAATAAATGTCAACAATGCAATGATGGGACATTATTTGTTCAAAGTAACAATAGTGCCTAGCTGCATATCCAAAGCTTAAATATAATATTATTATTGGTTAAATTGAAACAACTTAGTTGATATATTTGATGGTAAAAATATCAACACTTCAAACATACACAATATAATAAGTCAACCTATTCATTTTTCTAAGTCACAAGGCTTACGCACTAATAATTCAACATTACATGCATGTTCGAGCCTGCAATTTTAGGAAACTTTCATGATACTAAGCTATAAAGTTACTGGTTGGGTCATATTATCCATAATTTGTGAATAAATTAGATACGATATCAAATCAAATAGTCCTGCTTAGTGCGACAATATAGTTTGTTATACAAAACATTATAAATATACATCAACGAACCAGAGCCAAAAAGAGATCAAATGACACAAACTACAACAGATACACCAAAAATGTCACTGCCTCACCCAACACGGTTTCTTTTCCCTTCCATATATCTCCATCTTCCAAGAAATCATCACAATCTGTTCTAAGGCACATTCTTATACACATAACATTGGTGTTTTATTAATTTTCCAATATACATATAAACAATGTATACATATTTATATACAGGAAGAATATGATGAGCTTGTAGTTATATACTTTTGCTTACATGCATATGAATTTGAATAATAATCTTCAAAAACTGATTAAATAAAACTTATAAACAAGAGTAAAAGAAAAGAAAGAAAATAGTATCTGCTTCAGTATTGAGCTCTAAATTGTCCAAGTTGAGATTCTCATAAGCTGTGTTCCTTTCCATTCCAAAATCATTTCATTGCCATTATTGCCTTCAATCTTTACCTCATAAGGCCCTTCCATTCCTCTAAGCATTTCTCCAACTTCCATTAATGTTTCCTCCCTCAAGCTTCTACCCACTAATTCTGTTTCTGATTGAAGATTCTGATATAGTCTCAAGTCCTCCCACTTTTGTAACCAATCTTCACATGATATATATGGTGCCACAAATAGATTCTCCATTGCTATTCTTGCCTCTGAGAATTGGAATGGAAAATGTGATTCCATGGACTCCAATAAAGCATTGTAATGTAACAAATGGCCATCAAAGAATGACATGAAGTTGGTGTTGTTTCTCAGATTCTCACAGGCTTCTCCATCACCTAAAGCTATGATTCCCTTGTTGAATAGTGAGCTTTTGATGAAATCCTTTGATACTTGTAGGAATTCTGAGACTTGTCTCTTACTTCTGATTCTCCCCATATGTGGAAGTCCCACCATGCAATTAAAGGCCACAAAATTTCTCTTTCCTCTTTTGTTCAATTTCTTGAGCTCTGTCACCAATTCCTCTATACTATGTTCCTCCACCTTCAACTTCAAACCACATGATTTGGCATGCTCATGGAGGTTCTTTCTGATTTCTTCAAATTTCCATTGGGTTGAAACACAATCAAAATTTGTACCTTCTTCTTCTTCTTCTTCCAATCTGATCGATGTCAATTTCAAAGTTTTGTGCTTTTGAGAGATAGCCTCCATGAGTGGAGGCCATTGAATCCCTTCTCCCATATCAAAGTCAACTATGTGTATGACATCTGAATCATGTGGAATAGATTCTAAAATAGCTGAATTGGCTGCAAAATGAGCAATTCTTCCTTGTGGGAGACCTTGGTAGATACCCTTGAATGCTTTATGGAAGATCTTGGAAGCCTCCTGTTTGATGAAAATCTCTTGTTCTGTAGGATCATAATTTTGGGACAAGTTGAAAGCCATACGTTCCTGTGGATTACCAAGAGGGCTTACTTTGTCTCCTATTCTTCTTAGAATAACTTGTGAAAGTATATTATGTTCTTTCTCCAAGGATTCTCCAAGTGCTTCCAGAAGATGAGGAAGACTGAATTGATTCTCCATCTCCATGTCTTCTTCTGGTATGATCAGTGATGGTTGTGCTTGTAATACTGTAGACATGTCTGATTGATTTGATGAGGTAGGACTCCAAACACCTTCTTTCTCACAACACATGTATTGTAAGAAAAAGCTAATTCCTTCACCTTCTTCTTGGATAGCCACTTGACTTTGAGAACTCAAAACCTGATCCAAGTCAAGATCCATGGAGAAATCATCCATTGATTGTAGGAATTCAAAGTTTTCCTCATCAATTGGACAAAAGACTTGATCATTAGAGAAGAAGGTTGAAGATGGAAAGGGATGGATCATGGAGGTGATATCTGAAAAAGAAGCATCCTCTGAAGTAGTGAACAAAGGAGTGCCCATGTTGAAGTCAAAAGAGTCAACTTGGTTTTCATCAAAATTTGAGCTTATGCCATCATAGAAAGACCAAGAGGGGTCATGTATCAAAGGCTCCATCTTTCTATTTTAGTTTCTACAGAGTGAAGAGAAAAAAGAGAGTCTTGTTTGTGAATTGATTTGTGATGGATAATTGGAAATGCTTGTATATTTATAAGCGAAATTAATGAAGGACAATGTGTGAACAAATAAATCCAACATAGAGGCTAACTAGAGAAGAAAAGTGAAATATTATATTAGAAATTTGTTTGATAAGTATTGGTACTCTGATACAAAGTTTGCATGAAACCAATTATTATACAAAATCTATCATATTCATTCCATGGAGAAAATTTTTAAAGGAAGAAATTTTCACTTTTTTTCTATATTTTTCATTTAGCCTACCTATAATGACATCTTTTTAGAGGGTCTCCTATGAGTTATATAGAATAATATTTTATGTGTGATAAATTAAATCTACAAGAAAACATTGAATTAGTTCTAGAATGGATGATATAAAAATGAATAATATTGTCAATCGTTATCTATTTATAATAGATAAATATATCTACCTGCATTTTATATTCATAGTTATATTCCTTGAAAATAGCCATCGCATACCATATTCTTGTGTTGGAAGCATCTTTAGAATGTCTTCTTGTATGATCCTATGATGTTAACTAATTTAATTTGCATAAATTGTGTAACCAAGAAATTTAGTTTAATATAATGATTAGCGTCATTTTCCATCACTATTACGTTTCACATCAATAGGAACATGTGGTAGAAGCTTCACTTAAATGGTTGCGTGGGCATTTGAAAAGGCCACGTTAAGCAATGAAACTCAACATTCAGAGATAGAATTCTATTGTACTGATACGTGTTAGACTCTAATAAGAACATTTTTTTATTTGCACTTTTTGCGTCTAAGTAATGAATTCGGCTTGAGAATTGGATGACATACGTGTGAATGAAATCTATTATAGTGTGTGTATAATCTGTGGTGATGGCAGGATATCCATAAAGTCACATAAAATTTTACTCAATGATTATTATTTAATTTTCTCAATCCAACGGCCTATTTAATAGTATTTTGGACTTGACACATGGTTGCTAGTATGCTTCTAACGGAGACGTGGATTTGGATTCATACATTTGGTTCTTTATGCGTATATCTTTGATATCAGTGTATCCATTCTTAGTATATAAGAATTAGATATTAGATATATATGTAGTTTAAAAATAATAACAAAAATAGTTAAATTAATTTATGTTACGATTTACATACACTTTGAAAAATCTCATAGGTGGAGTGAGATTTATACGTTCTAAGGAATACATTTTTGCATTTATATATTAGTCCTTTGTAATAAGTTCCCTTTAAATTTATAATCATCACACTCGCAGATACTTTCATTGAGAGCCAAATGTACGCGGAAATGGTCACCCAATCTGGGTACTGATTGACAAGAGACTGAGTGGAACCATGACTTTTTTTTTTGCTTTCATCATAACTAAAATAATTATAATATCAAGGGTTGAGGTACAAAAATATTCATGTAATTATAGCCAAGGTGCATAAATACCTATGTGATTTTTTTCATAGTAAAAATAATCATAACATTTTAAAATAAGGGTAAAAGTACCCATACTTGCATGCATTCAACTCGCTTGTGCCTGCGTGCCTATGTGTAGATGTAAAAGGTAGTAGCTGAGAATATTACTGGAATGAGCTAATAAATTAGAGATTAATTAGTTGAGATAAAATTGTTGATATCTTTTGGATTTTCGTTTCTTCGTTTATACGAAGCAAATTATCGGTGAATAAGTTCAGATATACACAAAGCAAGAGTCAAATTACAGAAGCAAACGTGGACCATATAGCAGGCGAGTTTAATATTCAAATTTATTTTCCTAATATAAAATATAAACGTTGCTGTGTTAAAACTTCTACGTGTATGTTACAATGAGTAGCATCATGTACCCTTTTCTTTCAGCAATTATTTATAACCCTTTGAAGAGGCCATATATAGAATGGGTCAGCCAATAAAACAAGCTTAAACTTTGCCTTTTCCCTGCAACATAATCTTGCATGCTATACTCGCACGTACGTGTAAAATTGTGATGTCCACGTTATATTTTAGTCATTCTAATTGTGCGTTAATAAATTTAATAATTATGTTTATCGGTCTCCTTAACATGGACAAGAAAACAGATTTTAAGTAAAATATGCTTTTATTTTCAAGGTACATGTAATAGTACGTATTATTCATGCAGTGTTTATTATTTTAACTTTGCAATTGTATGGGAGCTAAAGTGATTCTTAACCTTGTCTAGCATACAGCCACACTGAAAGAATTGTTGTTTATACATAACGTGTTATATGTATGAAGTATACTTATTTACATATTTGGAATTCTTCTAGAATCTACAATCGCTAGAAGCACTGATTAATCCCTCACACTGGATTTTCTGAAGCAACTTTCTTAGTACACTGGCAAGATGCTCTCCATAAACATGGACAGAAATTAAATTCCTGAAATAGGAGAATAATGGTCATAATATTCTTCAGTTTGTCTGCTCAAATTGCACCAAGATTCTTTGTATCATAATGATATTATTATCTTGTGCAATGCAGGAGTTAGCAAAACTTAATAAGAATCATTCATAGTTTTGAGATATATTATATTCATTAGGTTCAAATTAAAGAGTACTTATAAGGAAAATGCTTTACCTTAACCGTATGGATCTCACATATCAACATTATAAATTTGATTTTAGATTGTGTATCTACATTTTAAATATTATTAATAACATCAATACCGTTTAATTTAGATTAAATATAGATGGATTAAATATACCTAAAACTCTCTACTCATTTTTATCAACAACGAAATTGGTTCTATAGTTCTAATTAATGTATTCCCTCCTTTCCTAAATATAAGATCAATTTTGAAATTCAATTTGTTCCTAATTATAACATCACTTTCTAACTTTTCCCAAATTAACCCTATAATGCTTATATATAATAACAAGAAAAAGACAGAGTGAGGATAAATGTATATAGTTGGATAAATTGATGATATCATGTGTAAATAACCAACTTAACTAACTTTCTTAATCTACTCAAATTTAGGGAAATGATCTTATATTTAGGAACAGAGAGAGTATTTCAAATTAATTAATCATCACCCCCTCTTATAAAACATTTCTAACGCACATCATCGTGAGGCGTGAGCTGCTGTAATCATGATTATAACTAATTTGATATGTGCACAATGCTTGGATGGAATTAATTAATAAGTATCCAACATAATCATCTAAAGTTAGAGATTTCATAACTTTTACAAAACGAAAAAAAAAAGCCCAAAATTGGATTATGAGCAAGTAAGGCCGAAACAGTATTTGGTAAATATATATGGTCCAATATAATCCTTAATTTGAGAGAATTTTGGAACTAATTAACAATTGGCCTATAGCCTAACACTATTATGTTAACCTAATTGCAGGGTCATCCATCAATTGAACCGATCCTTAATGAAAAAATTTCGATATAATCATATGCTAAGAAGTTTCTAACCTAATCCATTATTAATTGAAACGATCCTTAATGAATAAATTTCTATATAATCATATGCTCAGAAATTTCACAGAAGCGTCTAATATTTGGTCCAAATTTAAATTAAAATTGTCAAATTTGCAGGTGTGTGGTAGCTTTAAGTTATATAAAGTTTTATATAATATTGGACCTGAACTTTGGACGATTATTGAACTTCGATAGATACAATAATGTAAAATTCCATTTATAACAATCTTTTAATATTTTGACATTGACTTTGTTTTATCTGTTGACCTATCATCAAATATTAATATTAATTGTTATAAAAGGATAACCCGCTTCAACTTTTTTTGTCAGAACACTTCATCAATATAAAGAAATTGATAAATTTAAATTAGTTACTTAATTATATCATATATTACAAAGTCTATTGAAAATAATTATGTATATAAAATTATATCTGAGTTTATAAGTTAAATAAATATGTTTGGAGAAAAATAAAAAATATAAGGAAAAGTATTTTTTGGAATCTCTTCAATACGTATGCATGTGTAAATGTAATTTTTATTTTTTGTAAATTAAATCTGAACTTGGCTTTGAAAGATAACCGTAATGTAAATAGTAAAATAATGTCTGTATTCAATTCTAGTATTTTTTACCGTCATCCGTGACCTTTTTTTAGTGGTAAAATCCGTGACCTTTTATTTAAAGGAAACTTAAGAAGAAAGAAAAGAGAAAGAATCTCTAATGAAAATGAAAGGAACAAAACATGCAACAAACTAAAGGTTTTTATACATGAATAATATTACATTTTAACATATACTCCCTCTGGTCCTAAATATAGGACCTAATTGACTTTTTCTGGAAAATCCTTAAAAAGCAAAATAAGTTAATTATAAATTGATTTACCTAATTTTTTCCCTTAAACTAGTTTATTTTATTTATAAACTAATGGATAATCTAAAAATATATCAAATATGTCATCATTTAATAACCTATTTCGCAACCTTAATCTCTCCAAAAAAAAGTCAATTAGGTCCTATATTTAGGACAGGAGGTAGTATTATATCAAAATCACCCTGTTGATAAGTTGTTGAATTCTTGGCATTCAAAACAGTTCTAATTCTGCGAGATATATACATAAATAATATACATCATTATCTTGTGGGATCCAAAAAGTTGTATGCATTAAGGTTTAAGTATTTAACTGTTTAAGAACAACGCGTTTAGTGTTGACCACTTTTGGCCTCATGCATGCAATAAATATCTGTTCATAAGAGCTTAATGTGAATCATATCTTTAGTTTTAAAGCAGAACTTTTGGTTCGGATTATTAAATGCAATTATCGTCCGTCACTCTCTCTTGTATGCTTATGTTTGTCTTCCATGATGGAAGTTCCATGAAAAATAGAAAGAATTTCAAGTAGACTTATTTATCTAGTAATGACTAATTAGTCCGCTGATAACGTGTCCTCCGCATTCTTTTAAGGAGGGAGGATATTTGATCTTTTAAAAACAATTATTTTATGTTGCGCTTGTGGATCTTCTTCTGCTTGTTTCTTTTTTGAGCAAAAGTCATGGGCATCCTACTCCTAGCAGGCCTTAAATCCTCTAAAGTCTAAAGTAAATTATTATCTTCAACTTCAAATCCAACTAATAAAATTTTAATTAGTAAAATATTTTAATAAGCCCATTTTAAGGTTTAAGGTGCAAAAATAAATTTTAAATTTTGTTTTGGAAGCAATATAAAATAGAATAATTTTTCCTTTTCATTATAAAGTATTAATGGTCAATAGAAAAATTCAAAAAGTCAAGGTTAATTTATAACACGATATAAAAATATTATCATGTTTTGAAGAGGTCTCTTGGCGTATAAAAGTTTGTTTGAAAAGTAGACCTTGGACACTAACTCTCCACTTCCAACCCTTTAAACCCCAAGAGGCCGAGCCTGACTTTCTTTTTGGGTTAAATACCATCCCAGTAATCCGACGCCTATTAACAACCGAGAGTGTGTTGCACAATAGCAGCAATGCTGAAGTTGAGACTGAATAACATGTTCATTTTACCTCTACAAATGAGCTAGTGTGCACGGACCAATTGACACTATGCACAAGAAAGCCCAATGTATGAAAATTCAAATCTAACTAAAAGTGATAAATAAACATCACTTCGTTGATTCGGGTCAATCTAAAGGTATCCTGGATTTACGAATTTGATTTGCACCCCTCATCGCATCATCATAAATATTCAGTCCTAGCATATCTACTATTTCAAATACATGCCAACAACAACAAAGTAAATGTGAACATCAAGAAGAAATCACTGAGCCCTGCTAACAGGTTCAAGCGCCTCGACAGTGACTACACTATTTCCTCTAATAACCTGCAGCAGTAGGGAAAACAAACAACTTAAAATTGATAAGATATGCATGCTAGAGGCAGTAAGATCTTAATGCTGATTGTAAAGCAGAGATTAGGAGGAATAAGAACCTACCACCATTCCAATCTCATTTTTCTCGTTACCATTCATCTCCACAGTATTGTCAACCACTAAGTTCATGAACTGGTCAAATCCCCTGAGTGTGCCAACGACCATCCTATTGGCATTCAGCTTAACTGCATTGATATGCAACATGCATAAATTCTTTAGGAGTGATTTCAAAGGTTGAACCATATGAACACATGCATGCTTCAAACAATGAGGTATGGATAATGAGCAGCAAAAACTGAAATTCGAAAGTGTGGATGCAGGCTGAAAGATGTAATTGTGAAACAAATATTCATACAAAGAGAACTTCAAGGTGAGTTTTTTTCCTTTTTAGGGGGGAGTTATGGCCTAAGAAGTATAAATGATTCAAACCATAACAGGTTCCTGGCATTGACGTGTAAGAGTTAAGCCGGCATTACTGCTGAAATAGGTATGGAGGGAGAGGTCCTCATAGGCCAGCTCAACACCTCACTGGCTCCTAGGCTGGGCCAAGGCACCCACCTCATGTACAGATAATCTCATCATCTGAACATGAGAACCTTGAAAATCCCACCTGTGTCTTATGGGATCTTAATAATTTTTCATCATCAAGGCCAAATAAATATGAAAGTAAGAAAAACCAAATGAATATAAAAAGGGGGAATATACACAAAAAAGTGCACACAACGAATCAGTATGAAATAAAATTCACTAAGATAGAACTGTGAACAGACTCCTTGATACAATTCTATAGATATTCCAAGTTTCATTATTAATCTCCAGTCTCTACTCTAATCTAGGCCAAAGTAATCAACCAATAAACTGCTTATTTTACACTATCTTCATTACGTCACTTAAATTCAGAAATCTGGTAACCATATTTATAGAAGACGGAGTACTAGAGCAGTGTTTATCCCATTGTCTTATCATGGGTACCACCTTGACCAACTTTTTTCTTGACAAGTCAGTTTCAGAGTCATCTAAGAGCATTTTGGTGACTTCAATTGCAAACTTATTTTCATTTTAGGCCTCAAGGACTGAAATGATGTTTCAGAATGTATGGGTCCCAATTATAAAATAAGATGCTACAATGATCACTAACTGAAATTCTCCCACAAAAAAATGTAAAACAGAAAATCACCTCGAAAAGTATGAATTGAAATTTGTAAAGTGAATGGTTTTTAAGATAATGAACAATTAACAAATCAGAAGAAGACACGAAAGAGCATTAGATTAGTTCATCCATTTTCACTCAACGATTAACTGAAAGCTTTAACTACAAGCCCTGCAACTATCCCACTTGGTTTCTCTTATCAAATATTCCTTCCTTGTTCTCATTCACTATAGCAAGATACCTAGGTGAGTTTTTTTTTTTTCTTTTTTCTTTAAGGTGGGGGGAGTTAAGGCCTAAGAAGTATGACAGGTAACCATATTTATAGAACGCTGTGATTAAGTGAGCTAATCCTAAAGGACCAAAACTAAGGCCAAGATGGTGAAATACACTCTGATATCAATAAATTCCAAATGAAAATCTAGCGCACTCAGCTAACCCTGAAACAAACCATAAATTGATACTAACATTAGAACTATACAACAACAACAAAGCCTTATCCCAACTAGGTGGGGTCGGCTACATGGATCACACGACGTCATTGTGCTCAATCAATAGTCATGTTTGGAGTGCGTATGTACATATTCATAAGATTCGACATACTTTTACGTTGGCTGCTGAAATCTAACACAACCCTACTCCTATATCCAGGCTTAGGACCACTAACCACTAACATTAGAATAGTGCACTTGACAAAATAATAGAGAAATGGAATAACACAAAAAAAACAAACTTACTTTGGAGCTTCTTGTCCATATACCTGCCAAAAAAAAAAGAAAGAATGAGAAATATGAATAAGATAGAAATGTGATAATGAAATCAAAGCATGAATTGGTGAAAAACAGAACAAAACTTACTTCTTCAAATCCGGAGGCTGCCCTGACCTACTCATGGTGATTTTACGTGTCCAACGTACTGCCTGAGTCTAATGAAAAGTGAATCTTATTTCATCATTCATATGAATAGCAATTAAAATCAGAAAATTCAACTTCACAAACCCTAGAATTAGAACGTAGATTCAGTAAACTCAAAGCAAAGAAACTAATTCTTAATGAGTCATAATTAAAGCAGCGAAACATACAAATCAGCACTAAGGATTAAGGAAGCCTTACGTTTTGGGTGTGAGGAAGTGAAAGAAGCTTTGAGTCTTGTTCTTCTTCTTCTTCTTGTTCGCCTGACGAGAGTGAGAATGGGGATGCGGGTTTTGAGTTGGGCCTTCGATTTGGGCTTTTGTTTTGGAAAAAAGAAATTCTTAACAGGCCGGCCTGTGATCTTAAAAGGCTTTTTTGGGCCTGAGTCTAAGTCTGGCCTGAAATTAAACAGGTTGTACCAGGCTTTAATAGGCTAAAGTATATTTTTGCTTACTTATGTTATAGACATATTTAAAAATATAAATTTGATTCTAAATACTACCTCCGGTCCTAAATATAAAACCTAGTTAACTTTTTTTAGAGATTAAAGTTGTGAAATAAGTTATTAAATTATGACATATTTGATATATTTTTAGATTATCCTTTAGTTTATATGTAAAATAAACTAGTCTAAGGGGAAAAATTAGGTAAATCAATTTATAATTAACTTATTTTGCTTTTTTAGGTTTTTCCAAAAAAAGTCAACTAGGTCTTATATTAAGGATCAGAGGGAGTATAAGACTTATTTCTAATTTTTATTAAATTTTTCTTAAATTATCCTTATAAATGCTCCTCAATATAGTAGACAAATAAGAGATGGAGATTGGGTAAAGGTAGATGGTTAGGTTATATGCATAATATCATGTTGTTTTAACTAATTCAACTAATATCCTTAATCTAATCAAATTAGGTAAATAAGCCTTATATTTAGGATCGAAGGGAGTAAAAAATAGATATAAGAAAAAGGCTTAAATATCAGACCAATAAACTTTTTCAAAAATATCAACTTAGCCAACAAACAATAAAAGTCTCATTTTTGTCAATGAACCAAAAAAAAATGACTTATTTTGACCAATTGTAGGGTCATCCATCAATTGAAACAATCCTTAATTAATAAATTTCTATATAACCATATGCTCAGAAATTTCATAGAAGCTTCTAATATTTGGTCCAAATTTATATTAAATTATCAAATTTGCAGGTGTGTGGTAGCTTTAAGTTATCTTATGTTTTATATAATATTGGACCTAAAATTTGGACAATTATTGAACTTCGATAGATACAATAGTCTAAGATTCCATTTATAATAATCTTTTAATATTTTGACATTGACTTTGTTTTATCAGTTGACCTATCATTCAATATTTAGTTGTTATTAAAGTATAGTGCACTTCATCAATATGAAGAAATTGATAAAATTAAATCAAATACTTAAATATATCATATATGTTAGAAAATCTATTCAAAATAATTATGTATATAAAATTATATCTGAGTTTCTAATATTTTGTTTTTGTAAATTAAATTTCAACTTGGCTTTAGAAATAAGGTCATATTTACCTCCAGTGCACTATAATCAGTGCAACCACTGTACCTCTCTCAATTTCAACCAGCTAATATAACCATAATGTAAATAGTAAAACAATGTCTGGATTTGATTCTAGTATTATTTTACCTTCATCCTTAACCTTTTATTTAAAGGAAACTTAAGAGGAAAGAAAAGAGAGAATCTCTAAACAAAATGAAAGGAACAAAACATGTAACAAACTTAAGTTTTTTATACGTGAATAATATTACATTTAACATATATTATACTCCTTCCGGTCCTAAATATAAGAACTAATTGACTTTTTTCTAGAAAATCCTTAAAAAAGCAAAATAAGTTAATTATAAATTGATTTACCTAATTTTTTCCCTTAAACTAGTTTATATCACCTATAAACTAATGGATAATCTAAAAATATACCAAATATGTCATCATTTAATAATCTATTTCACAACATTAATCCCTCCAAAAAAAAGTCAATTAGGTCCTATACCGGAGGTAGTATCAAAATTACCATGTTGATAATTTGTCGAATCCTCGGCATTCAAAACAGTTTTTCTGCGAATATATGCATACATATACATCATTATCCTGTGGGATCCAAAAGGTTGTAAGCATTAAGGTTTAACTGTTTAAGAACAACGCGTTTAGTGTTGAGCCCTTTTGGCTTTTGGCCTCATGCATGCAATAAATATCTGATCATAAGAGGTTAATGTGTGATCCATATCTTTAATTTTATAGCAGGACTTTTGGATCGGATTATTAAATGCATTTATCGTCTCTCACTCTCTCTTGTGTGTTATAATGTGCCTTCCACATGATGGAAGTTACATGAAAATTAGAAAGAATTCCAAATAGACTTATTTAGTAATGAGTCCGCTGATAACGTGTGCTCCGCGTTCAGGAGGAAGGATATTTTATTTTTTAAAAAAATAATAATTACTTTACTGATTTCGGTGTTTATTAAACGATACACATAGATAATCAATTTTGATGTTCATGAGAACATAATGAGCTATGTATTGATACTCTTGATTTACAATATTAATACATACAAATTTAAACAGTAAATTTTTATAAAGTAACTCAATCAGATTTATGATCATGAGAAGAGAAAAAAAGGCAAAAAAAAAAAACAAGAAAAATCGTTCCTGCTTAGGCATTCAGTTTCAATTTCCCAACGTTGAAACTCTCATAAGCTGGATTCCTTTCCATTCCAAAACCATTTCATTGCCATTATTGCCTTCAATCTTTACCTCATAACACCCTTCCATTCCTCTAATCATTTCTCCAACTTCCAATAATGTTTCCTCCCTCAAGCTCCTACCCACTAACTCAGTTTCTGATTGAGGAATCTGATATTGTCTCATGTCCTCCCACTTTTGTGACCAATCCTCACATGATATATATGGTGCCACAAATAAATTCTCCATTGCTGTTCTTGCCTCTAAAAATTGGAACGGGAAATTTGATTCCGATGATTCTAACAAAGCTTGATAATGCACCAAATGACCATTAAAAAATGACATGAAGTTAGTGCTATTTCTCAATTTCTCACATGCTTCTCCATCACCAAAAGTTACTAGTCCCCTGTTCTTGGAAGGTGAGGCTTTGATGAAATCCTTTGCTATTTGCATAAATTCCAAGAGATTACTTCTTCTTCTCACTCTCCCCATATGTGGGAGACCCACCATGCAATTGAAGACCACAAAATTTCCATTTCCACCTTTTTTGTACAATTTTTTAATCTCTTCCTTCAAATCCTCTATATCATGTTCCTCTACCCTCAACTTCAAACCACATGATTTGGCATGTTCATGCAGATTCCTTTTGATTTCTTCAGACTTCCATTGGGTTGAAACAAAATTGGTACCAAAACTATCATCTTTCTCCCATTTGATTAGGATTAGTTTCAATGCTTTTTGTTGATGAGCAATTGCATCCATAATTGGAGGCCATTGCACACCTTCTCCCATATCAAAGTCTATTATATGTATCACTTCTGAATCCTCTGGAATAGATTGGAAAATTTCTGAATTGGCAACAAAATGGGCAATTCTTCCATGTGGAAGGCCTTGGTATATAGCCTTGAAAAAGTTAGGGAAGCTCTTGAAAGCCTCCTTTTTTATGAAATTCTCTTGTTCTATAAGATCATGATTTTGTGATAAATTATATGCTAGACGTTCAAGTGGATCACCAAGAGGGCTTACTTGTTGGCTAATGCATTTCAGGATCACTTGTGAAAGTGTGTTATGTCCTTGTTCTAAGGCTTCTCCAATGGCTTCTAGAAGATGAGGAAGCCTGAATTGATTCTCCATCTCCATGTCTTGTTTTGGTATGTTCAGTGCTTGTGGGAGAAAGCTACTTTGACATTCTTGTGAATTTTCATAATGGATAGTACCCATATTTTGAGAGTTCAAAATGGGATCAAAAAATGCATCAAGTTCCATTGAGAAATCATCAATCAATGATGGGAGCTTAAGGTTGTCAACATCATAAATTGGGCAATAGGCATGATGAACAGTATTAGAGATTGTTGAAGAAAAAGGAACTATGGAGGTAAAATCATCAAAAGAAATATTCTCAAAAGACTCAACTTGATGATCAAATGTTGGGCTTGTGTCTTCTGAGAAAAACCACGAGGGATTAAGTATTTCAGGCTCCATCTTTTTTCTATTATAGTTTCTCTCTATATGTATACTAATTAAATAAAGAGAGCCAATTTATGAGTTGATATGGTAAATAGTGCTGGACTCTCTGATTACTTATAGGCTAAGTGAAGGACCATGTTAAAACAAATCAGTATTCCAACATGGCAGCTGCCTGAAGAAGAATAAGAAAGTGCGTATTATAAAAAAAATGTGTTTCATAAGTAGATTAATTTAATGCAAATTGAACTTGTTTTACATCTCAAACAATACATTTTAATTATATCATAACCCCTCTAGTCCTAAATATAAGCATATACCACATATCTATCTAATTTATGGAGATTAATGAAATAAATAATTTACTTCATCTCTTCATCAATAGAAAACATATTTGAGAAGTTATTTTGGATTGTTTTTTTAAAAAATGTTATATTAACCAACTTAACTAATATCATCAATATAATTAATTTAGAGCAATAAATTGAATATTACGATTTGGTCGACCAATAAAACATTTTTGCATAATATCTGTTTCTTTCTTAATTCTTTGGTTTTAAAGCAATCATAATCAATATTAGTCCAAATAATGCCACACCCACGTATTATGTGTGTGTGTGTGCACACGCACAAAACATATATATACATAATAAGAGCGAACGTTGAAGCATCTTTATACGTATACTTTCAAAACATTAACAACTTAAAAAAAGATATTCATAATTAAAGTATACTTAACCTCAAAAATGCATATAGTTTTAATATGTGCCTTTATTAATTAAACTTTATTCTGTGGAAGCTATATAAAGATTCTTGGTCTTGTCTCGCAAACAGCCAACTGAAAGTATTACTCAATAACTTGATACGTAAAATTGATTATATATATAATGTATCAAAAAAAATTGATTATATATATACTATGACATAAAGTTCCTAAATATAATAATTGATTATATATTATGACATAAGGTTCTTAAATATAATATCTATTTAAGCTAAGCATAGATCAGATGCGCTAATTTTTAAATATAAGACATCTTTGTATTTTTTTTTTCAACTTTTCTTTGGTTATATATCCACTTAGTGATACTCCCTAATAAAAATCAAGCAAATGTGGGAGGCTGAAAATAAAGGTAGGTGAATAGGTTGTTTTCGTAACATCAAGTAAGTTTGAAAAACTTAACCAACAATGTTAATCATAAATATGTCTTAGAAGTTATTGTTTGCATGGAATGGAATAAAGAGCATAAAATACTCTGTTTCTTAATAATTTTATGGTGCACAAAATATAGAAATTCTCTTTCATACCACGTCCCAAGCACCAATAGTGGGCATCCAAAAATTGTTGTCTCATTGATGATTCGATTATATGATAGTTTATGATTGAATTATACACACACATATAATTTGAAAAAAAAGTAGTATCGGATATAGTTCCGTTGATGCACATTGAGAGAAGTTAATTTATTGATATAATTAATAATCACATGTGTAGTTTGATGGGCAAATAATTCGTGTAGAAAATTAATTAAATGATATCTCCAACTTAATTATATGACTTCAGTTCACAAAAACACTTAATTATATGACTCGAAATTAAATTAGATCGCATTTAAATAACATAAAGCACCTATACAATGGACTCGTAATTGACATATGGTTTAACTTTATAGTAGAAAATGCACGAGATGCTGATTACCAATATTATATTATTGGGTATCTAATTATTATATCAATTTCAATAAAATTTCATAGATTATGCATTTTCTATGTAAATTTATGTAGATTTGCAATAGATTTTGTATAATTATATTTGCAGTACAAGTTTAAAATAATGAACTTTTTTTATCGAAATTAAAAATAATGAACTTGAATATAGGGATGAAGTGGAAAGATGAAAAAGGTAAGATAAATTAATTAAATTTTCTTTTGTCTTATGAAAAATGATGGACCCTCAATCCTGATAATAATCCTTTAAATTTGCCAAGCTAGGTTATGATAAATGTGTTCTAACACATAGTAAAGGCATTTCATAATAAAAAAAATAATCATTTAAATTTTATAATTAAAGTCTGATCCCAATTTATTGAAACTAGTAAAAATTATTTCAGTTCGGGCTCCATCTAGGAAATCGGCCAGACCACACGGGCCTAAGATCTCTAAGCCTTTTCCTTTCATTATATGAGAGCTACTTTTCTTTCTTTCTTCGTATTGTTTGGGCCAGAATGAGAGCTCAAGATTTTAACAATCCACAATCTTGATGTTGTACCAAAAAACATCACAAGCTAAAGTAAGGGAATAAAATAGACAATAGTAATGATACAATAAATTCATATTGCAAATATTACAAGAATGCAAATAAAGTCTTTTTTATTATTTTTAAGATTATAGTTATATTTTAATTAAGGGAATCAAGGAAGTCATGTTTGCTAGGAAAGTTAAGTTATTAATATTATTTGTAATTTGTAATTATAAGTATGCAGTTCGTTTTTTACAATCGATAAAGCTAATGCTTTTTACGGGAAAAAAAATCGATATCAGTGAACTTTATGAAGTATAATAACACACTCCCTAGCTAGGTTCTTAAACTTTTTAAATAAATTTATTTTTGGTTCATGTACTTTGTTTTTATCTGTCCAAATACTTTTGAGTACAAACTTTTTTATCTTATTTTTTCCTTAGCATTTCGTAATTTCGTGCCCATTCGGTGACATTATTTTTGTTCGGATGGTGCTTCCACATGCACATTTTTCTTCCACTTTAAGAATATGTACTCCCTCCATTCCTAAATATACGATCACTTTGACTAATTTGGGGAGATTAAGGAAGACAATAAAATTACATGATCTTCCAAAATACCCCCCTCAACTACTTAACTTTAAAAGGAGGAGAGATTTTCAATGAAAAGAAGGAGTATAAGGGTAGTTTAGGCAAAACTTGAGATAAAATAGGAATTGATCTTATATTTCGGAAATTATCCACTTCCTCAAAGTGATCTTATATTTAGGAACAGAGGGAGTAATTTTTAAGCTTGCATAAGTGTTGATGCACAATATAGGGGAACTATAGAATATGAATGAATAATCAAAACTCTTTATTGATGATATGATAGAATACAATAAACGGGGTCACCGGCAACGGTGGTTACAAACTTGGGCGTAAATGCCTTGATCACAAAGACTAAACTTCGAGTACAATAACAAAAAGAGAGAAGAATACAGAGAAAGAGATAGAGAGAATGATTGCAGAGAATTGCTTGTGTCTTCTGAATGAGTTCGTGGCCTTATTATAGTTGAAGCTTCGTCTTGGTAGTTGCGAAATCATAGGCGGCCGTTATGGGTAAGAGACGTTGCACGTGCTCCGAAAAAGGTGGGCGATTACTCCGAAAAGGGTGGACGACCAAGTCAATCCGCTCTACTACCGTTGGCGATGTTGTCCTCGACGTCCATAGGGCGTCTATCACGTTATTGGTCCTATGCTGTCGTTGGTGATGTTATCCTCGACGCCCTAAGGGCGTCTATCTTGGTATTGGGCCTCCGATAAGGCCCAGGCCCACTAAGGTATAACGGTGTATAACATTAGTCCCCCCACTTCTCAATGCTGATGTCATCAAGTATTGGGAAGTAGCAGTTATCCCACGTCTAACGGCTCAGATCTTCGCTTATATTTTCCCTCTTAAACCAACGACCTGGATGGTTTTGCTAAAGTAACACCGTAACTTAACGACGTCAAACGGTTTGCATATACCCCATTTCGACTGTTCATTTTCCTATTTCACTTCGCAGACGTTCTTCTTCTCCATTCCTCCAACACTTCGAAAAATCAAAACTTCGTTCATTTGCTTTCATCAACGCGTCATCCTACTTTTTGCGAAGGTATCTTCTTACAAAAATCTTATCTTTTTACTATTATCATGAGTAAATTCGTAGTTATGTCATCACCTTCTGATTCTGAAAAAACTACTTCTGATCAAGTTTATATTTCTGAAAATTCCCATTCTAGCGCCTCTTCGTCATCTAGGAACCCAGATAATGTAATAGATTTAGAAACAGAAATTTCTGATAGCAATCGCTTAGATATCATTCCTTTTGTAGATCCTTCCGAAGGGAAAAAACCATTACGTAGTAGAAAATCTGCTTCATCTGGTAAATATCTAAAGATTTATGATAGTCGCTATCAAGAATGGGTTGATGCTGGTTCATCACCCTTGACTAGTTCTGGGAGGAAATCTAACCCCCAAATTAAAAACGCCCCGTATGCTTGTAAAACTGGGGGCTTACCGACGTCTAGGGCCAACATCCTTAATGACGTCAAAGAAACTCATCTTAGGGTCTTAGAAATTTCGAAGATGCCATCACTCTACTATTTTGACCCTAGAGTACCCTTTAGGTTGCCTGAAGTCGGGGAAGCTCTTGATTCATGGTCTAGCGACACCATTTCTTTAAGTTTTGAAAGTTTCCGCTATGTCAACCCCTTTCCTCTTCCAAACATAGCTTTAGATCTTTGTGTTTTTTATGAAATCTCTCCCTCTCAACTTTCTCCTCATGCCTGGCGTCTCATCGCTATGGCTGAGTTAATGTATCATGAAATAGGAGTCGACTTAGATATGTTTGATCTATTCGGCTCCTATAAACTTCAAGAAATTAGGACGGGCGTCTACTCTTTCATTCAAGCCAAGGAAGGGCTACCAACTTGGACGTTTGGGTCATTACCCAATGATCGTCAATGGGATGCACGTTTTGTTATGGTGCCCTTTCAGTCTGTCGCCCAAGAGGACTATGTATCTCCAATGTGGCGTCGCTTAAGTAAGTCGTCGTCTCAACAATATTTTTCTCACTGTATTTGTTATCTGATTTATAATATCTGAATTATTTTGCAGGTGCGTACGAGTTGAGGATCTCTCTGCGCTCCAATAGCGACACCAAAAAGAAAATCAAGCAAATCCTCCAAATTCCAGCAGACCAGCGGCATTTCAAAGCCATGATGGAAAGTAAGTCTCCTGACGCCTATACTCTATTTGCTTAATTCTAGTGTTTTCACCTTATTCATCTTACTCTTTCTTCTTTCTGTTGTTCAGGAAAGAAGATGATCCCCAAGGCTTCTGAGCAAAAGATAAATAAAGAAGCTCTCCTTAGAGCCAGGGCTCAGCGGCTGGAGAAGCTCAAGGCCAAGAGGGGGGAGTATGACGCTGAAGCCAGAAAGGAAGGACATGACCCTCATGGCGTCCCCCCCCAAATCCTGAATCCGTTACAGCTCCCTCTCCTCCACCAAAGAATAAGAAGCCTGTTTCCCCAACAAACAAAGAAGCCGTCTCTCTGGGAAAGAGGTCTGCAGAGGCGCCTGTCAAAGAGCCTGTCGCCAAGAAATCTAGGGCTTCTAAATCTTCAAAATCTGTCAAAGCCAAGGGCGACAAAGAAGACTCTGGCGAAGTCAATTTATCTTTTCCTCCCAACTCATCTGTCAGAAATAAGGAAGGGTGGGACGACGTCTACTCTGAGTTAAGTAAATTAGAATTCGAGTATGACAAGGCCGCACTAGAATCTCTTGGGAGGAAAGAGGCTTTCAAGAAGGCCGTTCGCCACCAAATGAAGGTATCCTCACTTAATCATTTATTAACTTTGTTTGTCTTTTTAACATTGAATGTCTCTAATTATTCTCATCTCTTATATTCTCAGTCCCTACAAGTCCTTCTCCATCATGCTGAGGAGAATGAAGATGATAAGGCGACGCTCGTCGCCCAGAGGGACGCCGCCATGGCCGACAAAGAAAAGATTCTGGCTGACTTGAAGTCCGCCCTCCAATTTAAAAAACAAGCTAATGAAGACAGAAGGAGGGCGGAGGAGTTGATGAAGCAGTCTGACAAAAAGCAAGAGGAGTTAAAGGCTTTCATTAAGAAGTTGAAAGCCGATCATCATACTGACGTCGAAAAATTGAAGGAGTACGTCAATGAGTCTCGTGCTGAGTCGTCTGCCAAAGATGAAGAGATCAAGGCTCTCCAGTCGGCCAGGGATAAATGGGAAGCTGCCTATCGCCAGCAAGAACAAGATATGAAGCAAATGGCTGAGAATTATGAGACTCATATCTTGGAAGTCGATGCCCGCGCTCGGATGGAGCTCATGAAGGAATACAAGAGCGGCTGGCATGTAAACTGGAAGCCCGATGATGTCATCGACGACTACTACGATCTCTTTCCTGAAGATGAAACTGACTTCAATCCATCCCAGGAAGACAATCTAACAATCAATGAGATGAGGGCTCAGGGCGCCAACCAAGGCGAGGGTAATCAAGACGGCGGCAACCCATCTGGCAAAGAGCATGGTGGCGGAGACGGCAATCAAACCAGCCAGGAGCAAGGCGGCGGCAATCAAACCAGCCAGGAGCAAGGCGGCGGCAACGCCTAAAAATGTTTTTATTTCTAGAAACTTTCTTTATTTTCATTGTGTACAACTATTACTGTTCACTTAACACAATGCAAATCTTGTCTTCTATCTTCATATTCAATATTCTTTGCATCACTTCATTTATTTTCTCCGTTAAACACCCACACTTCCAACAGGTGTGGGTAACAACCTACCAAGATAAAAAGAATTCATCCATTAATAAAGGAATCTCTTAAATTATATTCATCAAATATCAATTCACAACATGGTCACTCATACCTTAATCAAACGTTGGCGACCTTGCCAAGGAATTATCAAACATTAATTTAACGTCGACTATCAATCGATCGAATAAAAATCACTCAAAATAATTCAGGTAATATATACCTTTTCCAAACCAACTTCTTATCCGCCTCCCAGGGCGTAACGTCGTCATGTCATCACGGCGTCGTCTTATCATCAAATTATTTTGGTGTCAATTCATCACATTATCTGGGAAATGACATCTCACAACAAAACATCTCAAGAAACAGGGTTAAGTTGCATCAGATTATCGCGACCACAGCTAAACGTATCATCAGACACTAGGTCTTCTAGCTGGGCTCGTCGCCTATGGGCGTTTCTCATCATTTGCATTCTTTCTTGAATAATCGTGTCAGTATCATTGTTATTTAAATCGAATAATCAAATAACTTAGAAATAATACCTCTTGAGATGGATGGCGTTCCAACTCCTTTGAATGTCTTTACCATGGACGTCAATCAACTTGTAAGCACCAGGGCCAGTAATTTCGACTACCTTATAAGGGCCTTCATATGAAGCGTTTAACTTTCCATTTTTATGCTCAGGTGTATTAGGAAAAATTTTTCGAAGAACCCAATCTCCTACTTGGAAATGGCGCTCCTTAACACCTTTGTTCCAAAATTTTGTCGCCCTTTGTTGATAAGCGGCAATTCTAATAAGGGCTTGTTCCCTACGTTCATCTAGCAAGTCTAAATCTTGGGCTAAATGTTCATTGTTAGATTCTTCTCTAGTCCATTGTCTCCTTAATGATGGAATTCCTACCTCTACTGGTATCATAGCTTCAGATCCATAAACTAGAGAGAAAGGCGTTTCACCAGTCGACGTCCTAGACGTCGTTCGGTACGCCCATAAGACGGCGGGCAACTCTTCTGCCCACCTTCCTTTAGCTTTATCTAATCTCTTTTTCAAAGACGTCACTATGGTTTTGTTACTAGCTTCTGCCTGCCCGTTTGATTGTGGATTTCTAGGAGTGGAAAACTTAAGTTTAATATGCCACTTATCACAAAATTTTCTAAATTTTCTTCCTATAAACTGAGATCTGTTATCACATACAATTTCCTGGGGCAGACCAAATCTACATACTATATTCTTCCAAACAAAATCAATTACCTGGGGTTCTTGTACCTGGCTCAGGGCGACGGCTTCTACCCATTTGGTGAAGTAATCTGTGGCGACCAACAAGAAGACTAGTCGTCCAGGTGCTGGTGTGAATTTGCCTACAATATCCATTCCCCATTTAAGGAAAGGCCACGAAGGCACTATTACATGCAAATGTTCAGGGGGTTGCCTTGCCACGGTGCAAAATTTTTGGCAACGTTCACATTTAGTCACCATACTTACTGCATCTTTTTGCAAAGTCGGCCAGAAATAACCTGCTCTGGTTACCTTCCTTATCAATGATCGACTCCCACTATGGTCTCCACACTCACCTTCATGAATTTCTCTTAATACATAGTTTGCCTCGGACGGAGAGACACATTTCAGCAAAGGTCCGCCAGTGAAAGTACGTCTATAAAGATCATCGCCTATGGTAGTAAATCTGGCAGCTCTAACAACTATTCGTCGCGCTTCAGTCTTATCTGAAGGTAATTTACCCTGCAACAGATATGAAAGCAAAGGGGATCGCCAGTCCCATGTCAAACTGTTATTCAATACAACTCGGTTATTTACCTCGATCGCCGGTGTTTTCAGATAGAACAATGAGATTTGTTTTGTCCCCATAACTTCTATGGAGGATCCAATGTTGGCAAGGGCGTCGGCCTTCCGGTTGTCTTCCCTACCTATTTGGGTGATCTTCATAGCGTCAAACCGTGTGGTCAAATCAGACACTACATCCAGATATTTCTTCATCCTTTGGTCTTTTGCCTGATAAGAACCATTGATTTGTTTCAAAACTAACTGCGAATCACTTTTTACTTCTAGAACTTTTGCGCCCAACTCTGATGCTAACTTAAGTCCAGCTATAAGAGCTTCGTATTCAACTTCATTATTCGTCGCCTTGAAGCCACACCTTATCGCCTGGACAATTTGTTCACCGTCGGGGGTTTCAAGTGCGATACCAAGTCCACTTCCTTTTACATTGGAAGATCCATCTACATGGAGAGTCCAGGGCGACAAGTTCACCTGTTTCTTAACAGAAAAAGATTCATTATTAGCTGTTACCTGGAGGTTGGGGCTAAATTCTGCTAAAAAGTCGGCTAGGATTTGTGATTTGATAGCTGTTCTTGGGGCATAAGAAATATCAAATTCACTCAGCTCAATTGCCCATTTCACCAATCTTCCAGACAAGTCAGGCTTGTGGAGGACGTTTCGCAAAGGGTAGGTCGTGACGACCACAATTGGGTGGCACTGAAAATACGGCCTCAACTTCTTGGAAGACGCTACTAGAGCCAAAGCAAGTTTTTCCATCATTGAATATCGCGTCTCCGTATCTAGCAAAGCTCTGCTAACATAATATACTGGGTTCTGTCGCCTATCTTCTTCTCTAACAAGCACTGAACTCACAGCATTAGAGGCAACAGACAAGTATAAATATAAGGTTTCACCTGGACTTGGCTTAGAAAGCAAAGGGGGACTCGTGAGATATTCTTTCAAATTCTGAAGCGCCTTTTCAGCGGCGTCATTCCATACAAACTCCTTGTTCTTCTTCAATATATCAAAGAATGGTTGGCACTTTTCAGAAGATTTAGATATAAATCTGGTTAGAGCAGCTATCTTGCCCGTCAAACGCTGGACGTCCTTCACACACTTGGGCGATGGGATGTCCAACACAGCTTTGATTTGTGACGGGTTTGCTTCTATCCCTCTCTTTGACACCAAATATCCTAAAAACTTGCCAGACTGCACCCCAAAAGTGCATTTTTCAGGGTTAAGTTTCATGTTATATTCCCTTAGAAGATCAAACGTCTGCTGCAAATGGTTAATATGATCCTCTGCTTTCAAAGATTTAACTAGCATGTCGTCTATGTAAACTTCCATCGTCTTCCCAAGCTGGGCGGCAAACATACGATTGACTAACCTTTGGTATGTTGCACCAGCGTTCTTCAAACCAAAAGGCATTACCTTGTAACAATAAGTTCCACGATCTGTGATAAACGAAGTCTTCTCCTGGTCGTTTGGATGCATCAATATCTGATTATACCGGGAAAAGGCGTCCATAAAACTTAACAGTTCATGTCCTGATGTTGCGTCTACTAGGCTGTCAATGTGTGGCAATGGAAAGGAATCTTTTGGGCAAGCTTTGTTCAAGTCTGTGAAGTCAATACATACTCTATGCTTACCGTTTTTCTTTGGGACAACTACAACATTAGCCAACCAATCGGGGTAATTCACTTCTCGAATAGACCCAATTTTCAATAATTTCTGAACTTCCTCATTAACAATTCTATTCCGCTCTGGTGCAAATTTCCGTCGTTTCTGTCTGACCGGCTTAAATGTAGGGTCGACGTTCAATTGGTGTTCAATGACGTCCGGGCTTATACCTGTCATATCATCATAGGACCAAGCAAAACAATCTAAGTTATTTGTTAGAAAAGAAATTAGTTCCTTTTTTACCTCAGGAACTAGGTCCATTCCTATGGACAAAAACTTTTCAGGGTTTTCAGGATCTAAAATTATTTTTTCTAAGTTATCGTCTTCCTCCTTTGTCGCCCTATCCATAGGAATGAACGCCTGTAGTTGCTATGCCAATGGAGGAGATTGTTCCAAGCCTTTCAATGCTGCTTGGTAACATTCTCTTGTCATCCTCTGGTCGCCTTTGATCTCTCTCACACCCCAAGGTGTAGAGAACTTAATTGATTGGTGTAACGTCGAGGGGACCGCCTTCATCTGATGAATCCAAGGACGTCCTAACAAAGCATTGTAAGTGGATGGGCAGTCCATTACCTGAAACTTGACTAAAGCATTAATTCCAGCAGCAAAAGTCATCAGAGATATTTCTCCAATCGTCCTGTCTGGCGTTCCATTTCCAAATACCAAGACGGTTGGAGCCTTAATTATTTGGGATTCTAATTGTAATTCTTTGACAGTTTGCAAGTAAATAATATTAACGGAACTACCTGCATCTACTAATATTCTTTTGGTCAAACAATTAGCTATTAGTAAAGATATTACCAGGGCGTCGTCGTGCATCTGGACGCTCTGAATATCAGCGTCATTGAAGGTTATTGGACCTTCAACCACCTGATCATTACTCACATTACCATTAACCCATTCCAATTCTTTTGGCAAAGACCTCGCATGTCGATTTGCAGCAGAGTAAGACATCCCACTTATTGCCGACCCCCCGATGATTGTGTTAATCGTTCTGACGGCCTGCGGGGGTTGAGCTGGGGCGTTCTGCCTCTGATCTCTACCTGCATTGTTAGTAGTATTGTTCTTAAGAAGATGTTGTAAGTTACCGTGCTTAAGTTGGAAGGCTACTTCTTTTCAGAACCTCCAACAATTCTCTGTTCGATGGCCGACGTCTTTGTGGTAGTCACAGTATCTTGTGGTGTCTCTCTCATTGATAGGCGTCGTCATAGGTTTAGGCCATTTCACCCTATCCATCTTTTCAAGTGCACTTACCATTTCAGCTGGTCCAATGGACATGTTGAACTCTTCATATCTAGGAGGGGGCGGATCCCTCTTCTGTTTGTCGCCCTGCTCATTATTGTTAGTATAAGGGTGAAAACGAAAATTTCTACCTCGTTGCCGTTTAGAACGGCGGTCTGTGGATCCCAAGTTATTTTGTTGTTGATTAGCTGACTTATCCGCGTTTGTAGCAATCACTGAATTAGCGGGGAGACTGGTTGTCGCCAGTCCTTGATTCATTTTAAGGGCATGATTTCTACTGGCGTCGTCCTCTTGAAGATTAATATGGGACCACACGTATGATTGGACTTCTGGCCAAGTCGTCACCCGTTTCAAAACCAGTTCTTGATAGAGGCCGCAAGTGGGCGGCAATGCTCTCTTAAATGCCTGCACAGCGATGTTAGGATCACAGTTTGGGATACTTACCATCTCTGCCGTAAACCTTTTCAGAAGATCTCTGTATGACTCGTCCGGCCTCATGACAATTCGATATAAGTCGTCTGACGTCTTAACCATGACTCTGCTGCTTGCAAATTGTTCAACAAAAATGTCAGTTAAATGACTAAATGAAGTTATTTTACCTTGAGGGAGGTTGGTCCACCACATCAGGGCAGGGCCTATCAAACTTATACCGAATCCACGACACATAGCTGCATGTCGTTTGTCGGCTGGGAGGACTGCTGCTAGCATAATCTGCCTGTACTGAGCCAAGTGTTGGTCTGGATCCGACTTGCCATCATACTTTGGCATAGTAGGAAAAGCAAATCTTTCAGGTAAATCAGCAAATGCGATGTCGTCTATGAAGGGTGATTCTGAATAACTCCCTAGACGGGCTGCATCAAGTGGCTTTTGAACACCTGGAATCGAGTACATCTTTTTCTTTATCTCAGCGACCTCCTTCTCCATTCGAAGGGCAAAAGAGAGAATTTCATCTTCCCTCTTTTGTCCTCCTTGTGGATGATTGTGAGGGATCCTTGCCTGTGACTTCTGAGCGGACTGCTCTCCTTGTTCTCGACTATCATAAGACTGTGAATCATCATATCCCTCTTCGTCGTCTCGACCTGTTTCGTCATTAGGAATATCATTATTGTCAGTATTCTTACCTTTATTACCTTTATCACCGTTCGGATTGCGCTCGTGATCATTTGGGTTTGGCACTTGGCGAATCTCCCTTTCGGGTCCACTCTGCCTTCTTTTGTTCTTCTTGGACTCTAATCCTGCTAGGTGCAATTTTAATTCATTGTTTTCTTCCTCCAAACGTTTCATCCTCTCAGATTGAATTCCTGCGGATTGTTCGAGACGCTTCATTTGTTCAGACTGAGAGGTCAAGGCTTCTAAGACCTTTTGGAGGTCAGTAGAAGAGCTAGTTGGCTTAGGAACAGTCTTTGGTTGCTGTTCCATCATAAAGTTTTATTCGCTCACTCAGAGAACGTGAAGCTTTTAGAAATAATGTTGCCGGAGTCCCCACGGTCGGCGCCAAAATGTTGATGCACAATATAGGGGAACTATAGAATATGAATGAATAATCAAAACTCTTTATTGATGCTATGATAGAATACAATAAACGGGGTCACCGGCAACGGTGGTTACAAACTTGGGCGTAAATGTCTTGATCACAAAGACTAAACTTCGAGTACAATAACAAAAAAAGAGAAGAATACAGAGAAAGAGATAGAGAGAATGATTGCAGAGAATTGCTTGTGTCTTCTGAATGAGTTCGTGGCCTTATTATAGTTGAAGCTTCGTCTTGGTAGTTGCGAAATCATAGGCGACCGTTATGGGTAAGAGACGTTGCACGTGCTCCGAAAAAGGTGGGCGATTACTCCGAAAAGGGTGGACGACCAAGTCAATCCGCTCTACTACCGTTGGCGATGTTGTCCTCGACGTCCATAGGGCGTCTATCACGTTATTGGTCCTATGCTGTCGTTGGTGATGTTATCCTCGACGCCCTAAGGGCGTCTATCTTGGTATTGGGCCTCCGATAAGGCCCAGGCCCACTAAGGTATAACGGTGTATAACAATAAGAATGATTTAGAAATAAAATTCTAAAGAATGTCTGAATTCTCTAACGATAAAATACTTTTAAGTGTACCAAACGAGGCATTAAAGTTGTTATATACTATTATTTTGGCCGACAAAAGTGATTTTTCATATAAATTAAAGATACTTTGAAAAGAGCTCTATAATTAATTACCTTATTTTATATATTAATTTTTTGATTGACCACGAAATTGACTGAAGGCAGATTTCTATCAGTCACAACTTTCCCATTACCACCGGGACAATATACACAATGCAACTTAAAGGTTCTTTGTAATTAAATTAAAGGAGTTTTTAGTGAATTACCTTGCTATCCCACTACCTTGCATTATCTATTTGTTTATTACCACACTCCCTTTATTGCGTACTAAAGGCATTGAACAGATGATGGCGATGGATGGACCCCATAAGCAAACTTTCACGGTTTTTTAAAGATGGTGCAAATGTTTGTTACAATATGTTAGATATCAGTATTTTTCTAAGCATTTTTTAAATAACAAAAAACCTATCTTAATTACGATGAGACCCTGGAATTTAACCCAATCAACTTTTTGTCCGCCAAAACTTGGAAAGAAGGCCTCCACATGAAAGAAATTGATCTTTCTTGTTCACTACAACAAAACTTTCATTTACCAACGGAATCTAACTCCGTCACAAGTTAGCGATGGATTAACGACAATATTTCTATTAATAATTTTTTCGATGGATTTTGCGACAACTTGTGGCAGATTTTCGATGAAAATAGGCTCCATTGAAAATTCCGTCAGCGGCACGCACATATTTTTCCAATTGAATAAGTGATGTTTCTAATGGATTTTCCATTGATATTCTGTCAGCATGGGATCTACTTTTCTTTTAATTTTACAACATAATAATACACGTAAAAAGCCAATGGTCGTGTGCGAGGGACGCATTGCATGAATCATGTGATTTCATCAACAAAGTGATGGAGCTTTAGGCCAATGGTCGTGTGCAACGTGCAATGTTTATAACCGTATGCTTTTTTTTTTTTGATAAGATATAACCGTATGCTTTATTCTTCACTAATTTGATGTTTTTTTAAAAGAAATGGGAGGGTCATAACCGATCACTCGATCAGTATGTTTAGTTCTCTTTTTCAAATGGAATGTTTTTAATTTTCTTATATTATAAGCATGTAATGCAATCTCCACACCAAAAACTTTGATATGATAATTAACTATTCAATTTGGACAAAAATAATTAAAATTCAACCCATCTTCCTTCTCACCTTCCTCTTCCCATGCTAACTATCAGCAAGATTTTTGCGCCGTTGGATTCGTCTCGACGAGCTCTACAAGCCCATGTCTATGGGTATTCGAGAAAACTCGAAAATCATAGACCCCATTTTTAGCAAAAAGACGTTCGGCCAGAGGGAAATACACGACCTTTCGACCATCAATTTGTGATTAAATCTTATGAAAAATTCCAGATTTATAATACTTTGATGTTTTATTAATCACGCAGGTTCTTAAAATCGAAAGGATAAACTAATCTGAAACCTATGGGATATAATCACCTATGTCTATACTATGAGCATGCTTTTGAACACGAACAGAAGCAGTATAAACAAAATTTCCAGAATCATTCACGCGTTTCATACAGCCTCATACATATATACACACAGTAATATATATTTTAAAAGCAAGAAAACATGAAGGCACGAGTATGAACTTAAGAACAAATTATATGATTGTAAAAGCATATATTAATGTTCAATTCTGGAAAATTAAAGAAAAACAAACATATACACATATATGTACAACAATATTTTCTTTAATTTAATCATGAGAACAAACATATAATTATATAAAATAATCACAAAGAATATTAAATAAAAACATGTTACTCATGATTAAACACGCAGCCGAAAAATTAATTCGAGGCCCTACCTCAACTCCAGCCTCAGAATTGGCTCTGATGCAAAGTCGGAGTCAAGAATCCCGAAGGATTAACAACCTTAAAATAGGAGCCAAGAAAACCTTAAACTAGGAGCCAAGAATCCCGAAGGATTCAGCTCACGCAAAACCGGGTTTGATTCGCACAGCGAATCACCTTTTCAGGAAAAACCGTGAGAATGAAAGCAAGAATACAGTGGCTGAGGTGCCTCTACTTTCTCTTGATTGCTCACAAATGAATGGGACACCTCTATTTATAGTGACAGGAGTGCCACTAAGAAAGGTAGAAATATCACCGTCATTATTGCAGTCATTATGACACCAATCAACAATAATAATTGATTTGATTCTCTAATCAAATCAATCACATATTAATGTTGATTTGTTAACTGATTTGATCATAATCAAATCAATCAGCATCAATCACATATTAATGCTAATTTGTTAACTTTCTACTTTCCTAAAGGCCGTCGGATTTAGTAATCGGACGATCCGATCCATCGAGGACAGATCCAATTACATATTTCCAACACTCTCCATTATTAAACGCAATGAACATAAGATGATGACAATGCATGGACCCCAAAGGCAAACTTTCGTGGTTTAATTTTCCAAAGATGGTACAAATGATTGCTAAAAGATAACAATAAAAAAATCATCAGTAGGCAGTAGCCTTATCTTTATTTACATACATTGCTAAACAAATTATGTAACTTGATTGATAATAATTTTTTCGATGCCCCACTTTCTCGCACTATTTATTTTCTGATTCCGCGCTCTCTCCATTATTAAAGGCAATGGACATAAGATGATGACAATGCATGGACCCCAAAGGCAAACTTTCGTGGTTTAATTTTCCAAAGATGGTACAAATGATTGCTAAAAGATAACAATAAAAAAATCATCAGTAGGCTGTAGCCTTATCTTTATTTATGATGAGGCCAAATATGACTGTTTCAGTCTTTTAATTTGTCAATCAAAATGGAACAGAAGGCCGTCACAATTTCACAATTTCCCTCAAGGCAGAGGGACCAAGCTACCCTACTCTCCGTGCTTCCTTGTTTTCGCTTAGGCCTGACGGAATCAATGCGTACTTCTGTGCTTTAAACGTGGAGTATATAAGTATATTAAAAAAAAAAGTTATAAAAAAAAAATTTATCAAAAAAAACATATAAGTAAAAAGGAAAAATCCACTTCATGTAGTCTTCTTCATGCAATTCACAAATATAACGACATGTATCCACAGACCACTACTGTATCGCGCAAACTATTTTTATGTGCAATTATTACCAATCTAAAGTTTGCACATGGAACAATATTTGGGGATGATGGAAGCATCATAAATTATTTAATATAAGATAGACTAATTTTGTGAAAAACTTAAAATCAATTCAGTTTAGTGTTGATAATTTATTTATTTATATTTATTAGAGTTTTCTATAAAACATCAATTACACTTTATATTTCAAAGGGAGGGAATACTGAATACTCAGTAGACTCTAATGAGTAATATAGTTCTTAAGCGAAAAAGTTCAATCAAACTAGTTTATTATTATTAATTTATTTAGATTTATTAAAATTTTCCATAAAAAATCAATTGTACTTAATATTTCAAAAGGGGCAATAGTATTAAACACTACCTTCGTTCCTAAATATAAGATTATTTTCCCTAATTCGATCAGATTAAAAATTTAGTTAAGTTAGTCATTATTGTATGATACTACAAATTTATCATAATTATATACATTTATCTCCATTATCCATCTCTTGCTTGTTATTATAGATAATTTTTCTTATGTTTATTTGGGAAAAATCCGGGACAAATTAGAAAACCATCTTATTTAGGAATAAATTGAAATTTAAAAATGATCTTATATTTAGGAACAGATGGAGTACTTAGTAGACTCTAATGAGTACTATAATCATGTATAAATGGATTAAATCACTCAAATTTGGGGTTTTTAGACATTTAACCCATCTTTTTTTACGTGAACATTTTATTTGGCCAAAGTTTTTACGTGAACATTTGACCCATCTAATCATTGCATGTTTTAAATCTGTATAAGGGCCTCTTTGGATTCAGCTTCTAGAGAATAGCTTCTGGGAAAATAGCTTTTTGAGAATAGCTTTTGAGTATAATAGCTTTTCTGGAAAATAGCTTTTGATATAATAAGAGTGTTTGGATAAAAATCAGTTGAATAGCTTTTTAAATGTGCAAATTACCAAAAAGGACATTACTAATTTGATATCTACATTTTTCTCAAAAATTGCATTTAAAGATTTTAATGATCAAATTATATTATTGACAATTAAATTATTCAAAATTACTACATAAAATGTTTTATATTATGATTAAACAACAAAAGAAAGAAAGCAAAGGAGGAAAATTGCAACACGTTATTGTAGCAGATAAAAATCAAGAATCAATGTATCATTCTTCTTTCTGCTACAATCAAGAATCAAAAGAAAAAACCTATGCTCTTAACCATTTTTCTTTCTTCTCGCGCTCCCCTTCATTGTAGTAGAGAAAAATCAAGAATCAATGTACCGAAAAGGAAAGTAAATGGCGTCCCTTCATTGTTCCTCAATGCTTGAAACAAGATGAAGACATGGTTGCAACCAAAACGAAACCAACAATAACCCCAAAAAAATGCTAAGATCCGACATACCACTTTCCTCACACATGAGATTGACCACGTTGCAATAGAGCAGAGGGAGAAAAATCAACAACACGGTGGAAGAGAAAGAAGAAGCGCACAGATTTTGGTTGAGGAGAAAAGTGAACGAGAGGAGAGAGAAGGGTAATTTTGGGTGAAGATGTTTCTGACCATGGTAATAACTCCCACCAACCTCTTTTTCAAGCTGAAAAGTAAAAATAGATAGTTTCTCCCAGAATGAGGTTTTGACCTTAAAACCTGAGTTTGGATTTGAAAATAGTTTTTTCTGATTTTTTGAGTGTTTGGGTAAATTTGTTAAAAACCTAGTTTTGGTTTGGGAAATAGTTTTTCAGGGTGCATTCAAACAAGCTCTAAGTATCATTTCATACGTTTATTCATTTCATTCTAAAAGCTTGGGATTGAAGACACGTGTGGCACGTCTGTTGATCCAAGCTTCGTCACTTTGTTAATGTTACCACATGATTGATGTTGTAAGTCTCTCTCCCACGTCACTCCTGCCAATGTCATTACTCATTACTGTGTTCATAGTTTTAAATCAAAATTCCACTTCAGTATTCTCTTCTCCCTTTACAGATATGGCTATGGCTCACGGGGCTTCAGTTTTCTTTTTTTCCAAAGTAATTATAAAATAATAAATAATATAGTATTATTAGAAGTACGATGACAACGCACTAGCACATAATTTAAGACAAAAGACAGAAAATACAATTTAAAATGGAAAATCATAAGTTAGAGTGTCAAATTTATAAAATACCAAATCACTCCACATGGGCAAATTTAGATTTTTTTTCAAATTTTGGGAAATGATGAATGAAGGTAAAAAAGGTCAGAGAAATAAAATCAAGTGATAAAATGCCACATAATCTTTTAAAAACACCATGTGTTCTTTGACCTGACATAATTCTGACATGACACACAGATCTGTGATGAGCTGTCTAAATAGGACTAATTTGATTCAATTTAAAAACTTCTAGGGTGAATGAGTCCAAAAAAACTTCCAAGGCAACCTTGATAATTCTTGTAAACTTCCAGGGCATCCATGATATTTAACATTTTAAAAAACACTAAAAAGTGGTAATTATAAAAAAAATAACTTACCGGCATTTTATAAACGTCAGTAAGTTGTAATACTTTTTTTAAGAAAATAATATTTCCCACGTGTTGTAACTGCCCGTAAGTATGTTGTGATATTTTTTTTAAAAAAAAACTTTTGCTTCCCTCTCTAATTTAACGTTAACACGCTAAAATAAGTAAGGAAATAGAGACACTTAATTTCTTAAGTACTACAAAAGTGGTGAATTTTTTCTAGCAATCTAAAAAGCTAGTCGTTACAAATGAAATTTAATATAGCTAAAAATGTAATTAACATAACAAAAATGACAACAAAAATATAGAAAAATATAAAATCATTAGGAAAAAGGTGAAAGAATAATTAAAATCAAAGAATATAAATAAATAATGTACCTTACCTAGAAGATAGTAAAAAATTAAAATACCAAAACTATATATATATATATATATATATATATATATATATATAAACATAATAAGTGAAAACTCATTTTTTTGTCATTTCCCCTTAACAAAGTATTGCATATCAACCATTAATATTTTTCATCCAATTTTGCATATAATAAGATTATGAGAAAAAAATGATTATAAATGAAACCCACGCAAAAAATAGGATATATATATTAGCATCCTCATACTGATTTTAAAAGAGCTAACACGATGATAAATTAGACGTACATAATTTTTTTTACTGAAACATACAGAAGTTTTTGTTGGGCTGAAGAGAAATACAAAGTTTCTACTGTACATAAACTAAAAAGATAAATAATATGCAAAGAGCTCTATGATCAGTTATGTATCTTGCTAAACGATTATGGACCTTAAGTGCTTGATATTAATTTTTTCGATACCCCACTTCCTCGCACTGTTTATTACATAAGATGGCAATGTATGGACCCCAAAGGCAAATTTTCGTGGTTTAATTTTCCAAAGATGTTACAAATGATTGATAAAAGATAATAATCAAAAACTTCATCAGTATGCTGTAGCCCCATCTTTAGTTATGATGAGGCCATAAAATATGATTATTTCAGCCTTTTAATTTGTCAGTCAAAATGGAAAATAAGGCCTTCACGTATTCACGTGAAGCTTCCCATCAGTCACAATTTCCCTCAAGGCAGAGAGGGACCAAGTATACCCTACTCCCCGTGCTTCTTTGTTTGCGTATCCACAGTATTGCGAAGTACTCTATTTTTAAAAATAAGCCACTTTATCAATCTAAAGTTTGCACATGGGAATATTTTGGGGATGATGGTAGCATCATAAATTATGTAATATAAGATAGACTAATTTTGAGAAAAAGTTCAACCAAATCGGTTTATTATTGGTAATTTATTGAGATTTATTAAAATTTTCAATATAAAATCAATTCCACTTTATATTTCAAAGGGAGGGAATAGTGTACTCAGTAGACTCTAATGAGTACTATAGTTCTTAAACAAATAAATTATTTAATATAAGAAAGACTACTTTTCTGAAAAAGTTCAATCAAATCAGTTTATCATAAGTAATTTATGTAAATCTATTAGAATTTTTCTTAAAAACTCAATTATACTTTATATTTCAAAAGGAAGGGAGTATTAAATACTTAGTAGACTCGAATGAGTACTATAGTTCTTAACAAATAAATTATTTAATATAAGAAAGGCTATTTTTGTGCAACAGTTCAATCAAATCAGTTTATTATTAGTAATTTATTTAGATCTATTAGAATTTTTCTTAAAAACTCAATTATACTTTATATTTCAAAAGGAAGGGAGTATTAAATACTTAGTAGACTCTAATAATGAGTACTATAGTTCTTATACAAATGGTATAAACCATTCAAATTTGGTTTTTAAGACATTTAACCCATCCATTGTATACTTTAACATCTGTAATAAATATCTTTTCTTAGGTCGGTCATTTCATTCTAATTGTTCCTTGATTAACAGCTTGGGATTGAAGACACGTGTGGCAAGTCTATTGATCCAAGCTTCATCAATTTGTTAATATTACCACATGATTCATGTTTTACGTCTCTCTCCCACGTCACTCCTCCTGCCACTGCCAATGTCATCACTGTGTTCATACTTTTTAAATCAATTATGGAGTACTCCCAAAATACCACTTCAGTATTCTCTTCTCCCTTTACAGATATGGCTCACGTGGCTTCACTTTTCCTTTTCTCAAAGTAATTATAAAATAATATAATATATATTTTTTTGACCATAAATAAGTAGTATATTAAAAGTGAGATAACAACGCCCGGGGCGTAGCTTGATGGTTTGAAGAGGATCCCAAAGTGTGGATTCCGCCATTTAACCCAAAGGTGCCAAGTTCGAACCCCCGGGAAGTTAGTCACCCCGTTTACGGGAATCCCGGCCGGCGACTCCGGATTAGTCTGCACCCGAAGGGTGTGGGACACCGGGGGAAGCAATTCAAAAAAAAAGTGAGATAACAACAACGTCGCACTAGCACATGATTAAAGACAAAAGACAGAAAATACACTTAAAATGGAAAATCATAAGTCTGGGCGTCAAATTTATAAAATACCAAATCGCTCCACATGGGCAATTTTAGAATTTTTTTGAAAAATTTAGGGAAATGACATCACAGCCCTCGTTCTAAAAGAATTCTCCTCATCAGAAGGGTAGTGGCAGTTAGAGCTATTGTTGTTGGCCGATCTACCAATGACAGACAACTTTAAGTAACTTCACATATATGGATGTGGATGTTTCAGTATATTTACTAGAGTTTACTAAATGCGTAAAACTAATGTGATTTATTACTCCCCTATTTAAATAAATTACATATTTATCTAATTTGATTATATGAAAAGTATTGGTCAAATTATTCAAAATCAAATGATTTGTCAATACACTCTAACCATCTACCTTTATTCACACTACAAAAAATTATCTACATAGTAACAGTGTCGTTTCAACGGTTAGCGAAAACCCATTGGAATGTACACATATACAGTTAATAGTTACTCTAGGGAAAAAAGCATGATTCAACAGGGAAAATTTTAGCTTCTTAGATTAGCAGCAGTTTTAACCATTGCTAAATTTGGCGCAAGTTTCCCACACCGGCTTAGCAATGGTTAAAACAATCTTGGAATGTTTGTTTTCAAAATTAAAGTCATTGCATTTCCAAACCGATCGCAATGACTTTAATTAAAAAATATTATATTGGAATGTGATAATTATTTTAAATTTTTATTTTTTTAATAAAAACAAATTGCATTTCAACGGAAGTGGTGGACATAGCAAGAGGTAGAAAGTGAGATTTAGGACTTCGAAAAGTTATTGGGAGTTTTCAAAATTTCTTGGTGATTTCTCCTCTTCCTTCTCATTTCTCTTGTGTAATCTTTGGAAGTGGTGGACATGGATTTGATATTGAAGTTTGAATTTCATTCCATTATGTCTAACTAAATTTATCTTCTAAGTCTATTTTGAAGTTTATACAAATACCTAAGTTCTATTCTCTTTTAATAAATGACTGTGCTTAATGTTTTCTAAGAAGATGACCAACATTTAGATTATTTGTTTAATTTAGTGGTTTGAGAGAGCATTAATAAGATAAAAAAATCTGGTTAACTCCAAGTTTGTCTTGCAATTCTATTTTAGGATTTCAGCATTAATGTAATGTAGGCAATAAGCTTACATTGCTAATTATTACATATACAATCACTTACACCTTGGTAACTACCATACCAGCTAATTAAGAATTCTCAATTAACCTACTCAAGATTTTAAATAAAACATGTATTCAATAGATGAACACATACAAAAGCATACATTAAAAGCATATTCTTCGCGACCATTTAATTCTTAATCGGTCAAGCAACCGTGTAAGCAATGGAATGGAAAGAACCACAATGAGAGCCACAACGGTTAACAGGATAGGGTTTAGGCCTCCAAAATCAGCTATATTCAAACTTGGAGTCTCTCCATCACTTTGATCTTCAAATTCCAAATCTTCCATTGAAGTTGGTAAGGAGCTTTTGGCCATCAGCACCCTATATGGCTCCACATCCTCAGTCATCACTTTTAAGATTGCCTTAGAAAAATGTGAGACAAGGATAGATTTCTTTTGAAATGCCTGAAAATACAATAAATGTGTGTATATCTATAAGATCTCATCAAAGTTTTGTAGGCAGATGCGTAAATATATAACAGTTTATTTCTTTCAATCTTACCCCTTACTGTAACAAGTTGTTAGTGTGTTTCTAAACTAACTAGCTATTAGACATGAAGCAGCGGTAAACTTTTCCTTACACTACCTCCTGTAATTATTATAAGTAGAGCTCAATAACTAAATTATATGATTTGAGAAAAACAAATAAAATTAGTTAAAAACAATAAGTATGTAAGAAATAAACTTTTTTTTTCAATTATGCCCATAGTAATGAAGGCAAATAAGAGACAGAAATAAATTGTAATGATGAAAGGTGGTAAAGAGAATGTAGTATTATGTACTGTAAAAGAACGAACAGAGAATATAGAATTATTTGTAAGGATAAAAATGATAAAAATGTGTTAAATTAAATGATCGAATTAATTTTTAGTGAATTCTTATAAAAAAGTATCAAAACTTCTGATAAAAAATATACAAAGAATCAAACCTTCTGATAAAAAGAATCAAAACAACGTGCGTGCTTGTGTGTGTATAATTCAAATTTTGGTTTCAAATAATTTAATAAATACGAGATGGAGTAATTAAGAAGAGTAAGAGGTCAAGTTGGGAGAGACTTACAAACGCAAATCCGCCAGTTTTGTAGATTGATCCTGTTATCATATAGCGAGATTTATATTTGGAGAGGAAGAGTGTGAGATAAGGAGTTTCATCAAAAATAGCATCTACCCCTCCATGTTTGGTTCCTTTTGATAATGCATCATCGTATTCTTTGGGACTTTGTAAAGCCTTTAACTGAGACGACTCAAATCCTCTTTGTTCAATTAGAAACTCTCTCACCCACGACCCACTTTGATATCCCACTGAAAGATTTCTACTTTTGATCTCCTTTTCATCCTTAAATGAAGGCTCTTTGATTCGTCCCTGTGTTAAAATTGAAGCTAAATTGGCTGTGTAAACTTGCAATACTAAAATGAATAGGAACGACGACAGTATCACCATCCATCCTGCAGTTATGCTTGCCGAATGGAGATCCATAACATCTGTGACATACCATCATCATGCAAAGAATATTGATATCATGAGTGTGATGATGAAACACATTACAAAGCACAATTGAAGCTTAATATAAATGTAGGTAAATGTGTAAACTTGGTAACAAAGGATTTCATTATATGCACCCAACGTAATAATGTTTTGTTGGGTTCGAAACTACTCCCTCTGTTCCTAAATATAAGAACAAGTTGACTTTTTTGGAGAATCTTAAAAAAGCAAAATGAACAATTTAATCATAACATATTTTGTATATTATTAGATCATATGTAAGTTTATAATTCAAATAAACTAGTTTAGTGAAAAAATTTGGGAAAATCAATTTTTGATTACCTTATTTAGTTTTCTTAGGATTCTCCAAAAAAGTTAACTTGCTCTTATATTTAGGAACAGAGGGAGTACTAAGTACTTGTTTGGATACATTTCCAAAAGTTATTCTGACTCTCAAACCTAGGTTTCACACAAAGACATATAAACACTCAATTTTTTTGGATAAGCTATTTTGAGAAGAAAATTTAGGTTTGGGTTCCAAAAGCTATTTTGAGAAAAACTACATTTTTCTCCTTCGATCTCTTATTTAAGAAAAACACTTATTTCAAATAAAAGAAACATGAAAAGCTATTTGTCATAACTATTTTCAGAAAAACTATATTTTACTCAAAATTTATTCTTAAAAGCTATTCTCAAAAAGCTGAATCCAAACAATCTCATTTCATCAAAAGCTATTTTCAGAAAAGTTATTCTACTCAAAAACTATTTCCAAAAAGCTATTTTCCTAAAAACTATTCTCCAGAAGCTGAATCCAAACAGGCCCTAAATATAATCTTTAAGATAAAGATTTAGTTTCAGTGCTTGCCCTCAAGATGAGTAAAGGATCTAGATTATTTACCATTGGGAGAATTCTAGCATATGATCCATGTAGCTAATTAATTTAAAAATAGAACCAAAAGATTCTAAAATATCATCACTTGAGGCTTGTGGGGCAAACTGAAATTATAATGGGAGAGCAAAACCACATCTTATATTTAGAAACAGAGGGTGTATTACATATCACAAACAAGCTAAATAATCATATGAACAAGAAAAAAGCTCATATGAACAAGGGGAAGCTCATATGATCAAGGGAACAAATGAAATGGTTATGTCATACATGTTCAATTTAGATACCATTTCCCTTGTTCAAGCCATGAAGATTAGATTTGGGCGATCCAAAGTGCAAGAGCCTTATATAATCATCTTTGGGAGACAAGATACGAAACAGGTTACAAGAACAAAGCAATACTAATAAACAAAACAAAAACTTCCATAACTTCATATAAAATAAACAGAAGTTTGTAGACCCCATATATATAAAGGAACGAGAATTTTGACTTAAATAGTTGACAATTTAATTATTTTTGCCTTGTTTTTGGAAGTTTATGTTTAGTTTTGCCCAACAAAAAATTATTGAGTTGGGTAAACATAAAGAAACCGTTTGTATTAATTTACACATTTACCGTAACATTTGTAATTAAAGTATATATATTCTACATAGAGAACTCACCAATCTTGTAAACAAGGAAGGGGTTGAAGCGGAATTTGCTGATTTTGGCACGTAGTAACATGTTTACGATAATGATTGCGGCCACAAAAATCCCACCAAGAATTAACCATAGCAACCAATGGAAAGGTTTGAAGAGGAGACCCTTTGTGGACGCATTTTTCGCCCTCACTACCATTGCTACACTTGAGTCTAAAATCGGGAACGTGAAGTCAACGCATTTTGTGCGATGTGCCACAATTGTGAGGTCTCCAATCATAGCATCAAGATCCTGCAACATTGTCATTGTCATACACACAGCAAGTGGAAGGGTGAAAAAACAAGAAATTTTTTGTATATATGAGTTAAGTATGAAAAATTTACAAGTGATTTTAAATTGTCAAAAGTTTGTCTAGTACTAAGTGTTTGTTTTGCACCAGAAGTAACTCTAAGCTTTTAAATTAGATTTTTTTGGATTAGAACTTCAAAATTAGATTCAAAAGTTACATTTACAGTTATCGTCTAAATTAAAGTGTTTGGTACTAGATGTACTCTTGATAAAATTACATGTATATTTTTTACCCTTATTTAACAGTAAACGTGACATGTGAGCCTAATCTGGATGTTTAGAGTTACTTTTGATCCAAAAATAAGTATTTGGTCCTTGACAAACTTTTGACAAAATCACACTCACACAGATGTGTGTGTGTGTATTTTTTACATTTAATATATATATATATATATATATATATATATATATATATAGATAGATAGATAGATAGATAGACACACACATACTCATAGTAAACCGATATCATACCTGACTTTCCATTTGGGTGCAGAGAATATTATCAATTGTGTTAGTAATCGGCAAGGGAACAAACTCATAAGAATTTACCCGAAATGGCAAAGCATCTATAGCTTTCAAGAACACATTAATAACAAAGCCACCAATCTGTGGGCGTGGCTTAGTAGAATTATCCACACTCACAAATTCAGGAAAAGAACTTGTTCTAATGGGCACTCCTATTCTCAACTTTGGTGGTTTGATCAATGTTTTACCCGGCCACAGTATCCCCTGTAGTAGTGGGTATTCATCAGATGATTTAGAAACTTCACTTAAATTTCTTACAATCCGACCAGTTTCATTGCTCCAAGATCCAATGACTACTTCTGTCATTCCTACCACGTTGTATATTTCAAACTTAGATTGATCTAGTGTTCCTTTTCTTAAATCAAAATAATCCCTTGGATAGGCAGTGAAATTAGTAGCCATGATTTCATCGCGTAGTTTTGTGCCGTTGCTGTATGTGCCTGCCTCCTCTAATGCCATAGCCAATGCGTACATTGTGGTATAACTCCAATATCCATATTTAGTTAGTTTGCCTCCTTCGTACCTACTATAGAAATTCCCATCGAATTTCCATCCCGTCACAAATGGTTCCTTCATTGATTCCACAGGTCTCACTCCCAATGCACCTTGTGAGTATGCTTTCAAACTAGCAAAATCAGTAAAGGAAACTCCCCCTGATGCATTGTAATAAGTATATGTCCCAATCTCTTGTTGAGGATTTGTCAAAGAAGATAGACCTTGGGTGAGTATCCAAGCATATCCTTCACCCATCATGTTGTGAAAGTCTGCAAGCTCAATAAATCTCATTCCTAGTTCCACGCTCAAATGGACGAGAAATATGTGCGTTCTCATGTTGTTTAACTCCTGAACAAAGTTGTTGATCTCATCATGTTCTGAATTTGTAGAAATGGCAGTTGTGTTGACCATTTGAATGCCCATATCTTTCAAGACATTGGTGAGGCATGGAATAAGGTAACTACCATATTCAGTGTCTTCATAAATGGGGACTATTGAATGCCACCCAAGAGCTTTCATGGTGTCAGCTATAGCTTGGAACTGAAAGCAAACCTGGCCTTGATTGGAGCATGGGGAAGGGGGTGGCAACATGGATGGGCCAGTTATTGGAAACCAAATCACAGGTTTTTGGAATCTCTCACCAAGTTCCACTATATACATTGCTTGCTCTGCATTTTGAGGCCCCAATATGGCATGCACTTTTGTATTGTTTAGTAGATCAAAACCTGCTCACATATTAAAGTATTGATGTCAAGTTATCACATTGATATCGCTCCATGTAAGCACAAAGTGAACTATATATCTCTTGTGCCTGATATAAGACTCAATTAATTTTAAGGCAAATGATATAAACATGATACTAAACTTTATCCACAAGTGCGTTTGTAATACTTAAGTTTCGTGAGGTGCAAAAATAATACCTAATTTGCGGTCCAGGTGTAAATATAGTATTTTCACTTAAATAAAAAAATTTAGATATTAAAAGACTCTTATGTCCCTATTAAATTATTCTCTTCTTCAACCTCCCTCTCTTCATCTTGGCCGGCGCAGCCGCACCTCGATCGCCACCGTCCGACCACGATGAGTGGGTGGGGGATAGGCCGGAAATCGATGGTGAAGGGAGGGAGGTTATAATGAGGGGCATAAAAGTCTTTTCATATCTAAATTTTATTTCTCTTAAGTGAAAATACTATATTTGCACCTGAACCCCAAGTTGGGTACTCTTTTTGCAACTCGTGAAACTAATATTAGAAACGCTCCTAGGGGGCAAAGTTTAATATCATTTTTACACTTTCGCCCTTAATTTTATCTAGGAGATTAGAAAAACTAGATTTCACTTAAAATATTCATATAAATCATTTTTCTTATAAATAACTTATCTTACCTATAAATGGATTTATAAACTTGTGTACTATAATGTAAGTTAACGATTATTTAAATAAGTGACTTAATTAAATTCCTATATATTCACTTCAACTTAAGCCACTAAAAAGCTTAAATGCTATAGGATAGGACTTTTCCCCTAATAAACATAACATACATTACTAGTACCTTTTTTGAAGGAAAAAAATCATTTTTCTTTAAGCCGAACTTAAACCAAGCTTTCTGTATGTGTGAGTGTTTTTTCCTAGGGGGAATCACTCACAGGTTCTAAGGAGAAAAATCCTATTTTTTTTATTCAAGTGCAGCGAGCTCCTTACAAGCCTATATCCTTCAAAATTGTTAGTCTCAATACCAATAAATTACATTTTTTGTTATCATTGAAACCATATGAGATCATTTACAATCAAATTGAGAAAATACCTCGTTATCATTGTTAATTCTCCCAAAATTTTGTTTCAAATTATTACGAACAAAGTGCAATATTTTCTCACCTTGAATTGATCCAACCCATCATTTCACTTAGGACTTTCTAATTTTGTAATATGAAAAGTCATGCTTGTTGTTACTTCTTGGTTAACATTGTCAGTAATCTAGAACCTATAGAAAATTGACTAATTCAAACTTAAGTAGTAAGAGTATGCTACTACATAGGTAGGGTTATCCCTCTCTCATTGAGAGAATTTTCCGAGATTCAAATACATGTTCTCATTCTTACGGGTGAATCCACTCCTTACCATGCACCTTGACGAACTGATGATTGTTATTATTTCTCTTTGCTCCTTATGAAGCTATATGTAGATCCTTTTTTCTTTTAAGAAAAATTCAATAAATTTTAAATTATTATCTTCTATTTAATAATCACTATGAAAAAAACAATATTAAAAAAAGAATGCTGTTTAAAATTTTATGGGACAAAAATAATTTTAGAATAAGATGGAGATTGGAGCCACAGTAGTATAAGTTACCTGCTTCTGCGGCGGCTGCGACGTCATCCTGGGGAACATTCCTAACTACAAGGTCGATCTTGGTGGTTGTATGATCATAAAAGCCATAGTAATTTTCGATGGCAAAGGTTAGGCTATCGTTAACCATTTTACCAAGTGCTGAATCCAGATCAAGAATGACTCCTACTTCTACGATTTTTTGGTCCGCCATGGAAGCTCTTACTGTGAAGTTAAGCCATAATAGTGATACTAACATCAAACTCACACCCAATAGATGATAAGCTTTCAAGCTTCTCTGCAACTCCACCATTGATCTCATGCCTTCACTCTCAATGATTGTCTCCCTCCTCTCTCTTTCGCTCATACTTAGCTTCCTCCCATGTATTGACAGCACTCTAATACTTTACATTTATTGAGAGTGATGGCATGAGATCAATGGTGAGACCAGATTGCCCCTCTCTGTGACAAGAGAATGATGAGGTCGTGCACACATATAACAAAATTATGGACAACTCTAACAAGGTCATGACCCATCCTGTGACAAGTTAATGGACAAGCATTAACGAGGTCATGCGCACATGTAACAAGTGCATGGGCAGAGAATAAGGGGTAACCTGATCTTTTGTATTTGAAGTATATTAAAGTAAAGTCCCTAGGGACTCTACTTTAATATGTGGAGTTTATGTGACTTTTCTACTATTAATTCCCTTTTGATGAGGGACTACAAATTAATTTTCTCTTTTGTCTTTCTCAATAAATATAAAATTAAGCTTCACATGCGACTTCAAAACAATGAGAGATTAGTCCCCTTGAAACGCGAGCGAGATTAACTTGGGAGGTCCAAAAAAATAATAGAGATGAAATATTCTTTGGCTCCTATTTATAAAGCAAATTAAAGAGAATATGATGTAGTGGATAGTAAATAAATATGGCTAATTATGACAAAAAATAAATATGGGTAAAATTGAAAAGTTAAATTTTAAGGTAAAGTTAAAGTGATTTAAGATTTTCTTCAATTGTATTGTGTGAAACATGTTAGAAGTGATTATTACAGGCATGATGAGTACATATACAATGCACAAAATATTGTGGAAAGTGGAATCTCTCTCTCGGAGTGACATTACTGTTTTTTTATCTTTGTTCTTCTTTTGCACTTTTCACTTTTACCATTCTCTCTCTATCTCTCCCCACTCTCTCTCTCCCCACTTACATCCACACGGGTCCGGATTCTCTCCTCATCCCTCATAATCCCATTTAGGCTATTGAAATTCATCTAAGTGTTCATAATTTACCACTTGTACCATTAAAGATAAAAGAATTGTATTATGATATAAAATAAATGAAGAAATTTTAATTTTGAAAAATTTTTAACATAAAAAATTTCAATTATCTGGACCGATTAATTTCAACTATCTGGATCTATTTCATTTCAATAGAAGGATCTATAATAAATACAAACTTATCCAGTTAACTGTAAAATTATTTTACAGTTAACTGGATAAGTCTGTATCTCTTATAGATCTTTATATTGAAATGAAATAGGTCCAGATAGTTGAAATTTTTTATGCTAAAATGTTTTCAAAAATAAAAAATTAAAAGTTCTTCATTTATTTAATATTATAATATAATACTACCTCCGGTCCTAAATATAAGACCTAATTGACTTTTTTTTGGAGAGTTTAAGGTTGCGAAATAGTATATTAAATCATGACATATTTGATATATTTTTAGATTATTCATTAGTTTATAGGTAAAATAAACTAATCTAAGGGAAAAAATTAGGTAAATCAATTTATAATTAACTTATTTTGCTTTTTTATAGGATTTTCTAAAAAAGTTAATTAGGTCTTATATTTAGGATCGGATGGAGTACAATTTTTTAATGGTACCAGTGGTAAATTATGAGCTCTTAGATGAATCTCAATGGTTAAAATTGGGAGATATTGAGGGATGAGGAGATGGGGATTCTGAGAAAATCCCCACCCACATGCACACTTGTCATTTGCAAAACTATTCATTTTAATGATATGAAGGAAATATATTAAAGATTTTAAAATCTTAAATAACAATTTTTCATTAATTGAATTGAATAACGTCTTCCATTTGTTGAGTGATTATAGCAATAAGTGTAAATCACTTATTTATGATTTTAAAATTTAAAAAGTTTGTTTTTATATTCTCCATCAGTTAATTTTCAAACTTTTTTTATCAGAAATTAATTTTCAAACTTTAAGTCATGCAAATTGGAGTTATTTACTTAGCCAAATACTTGTAAGAATTAGGATATCAAATTATGTGAATCCTTTTGGTTGAGAATATAACCCCACATTATAATTCTTACAATCCTAGTACTACATGCACTATTAAAAATTCGCTGATTTCCGACAGTTATTTTCATCACGTTTCGGTGTTTATAACCGCCCCTGCAGCGTAAAAAACAAACATCGGAACATTAATATTTTATACGCTAAAAAATTCATACTCACACTTATTTATATGTCGTAACGTTAATATTTTATAATTCTGTTTTTTTAAAAAATTATTTATTACGTTCCGGCTATTATTTATACGTTGGAATGCTAATATTTTATATTTATATTTTAAAAAAATAACTTATTACGTTCCAATGGTTATTTATATGCCGGAACACTAATATTTTATATTTCTATTTTTAAAAAATAGAAATATTATGTTCAGACGCTTATTTATACGCCGGAATGTGGAAAAAATAGGATAAAAATTTTATCAATGTGAGCGCGTCTAATACCCTTTTTTTGTAATAATGATATTTACTTCGATTTCATTTTTTATATATATTTAAGAATTAAGAATTGGGTTGGGTTCACCCATAATAAAATGACAAGATTCTTATTATGATCTATTTGGTTTTGTCTTTGTCGGTTATGGAGCTTGAAAAACTTGCATTTTTTGCCTATGTAAATATATTTCATCTAGCCTCACTTAATTATGAAAATGTCACGGTAAGCATCGTGATTTAAAAAATATTTAAACAATAATTAAGTGGTACTCTTTATAAGATACTCCATAAATGTCGAATATCCAACTATTACACCCATGAAACCACTGTGGATCTATTAAATTTCTTTCTTTCTGCCTCTACTATATATTCCTTTTTAATCAAAATTCGGAACCCCTTTAATTTAATTTCCGTGTGCCTTGCTACGTGCACCAATCGCCTAAACTCACCCTTGCTTATACTCTCCTCTCAAGTCTTAATCCAATGAAATTATCCAGAAGTCAAAAGTACAATAAGAAGTGGAGCAGTATTCATCCCAAAGTATAGAAATTAATTAATATTTTAGTTTTAACTTTTTCTTGTTCATGTCCCCACAACATCACTTATAATCTGAAAAGCAGCTATATATCTTCTCTTACTATAACCATATCTCTTGTTGTTGTCCCCCAGCTTAGCTGGAACCAACATCATTTATACATAGTTTATGCACGGAAAGCTATCATAATGTCACATGCTATGGAAAAGAAAGAGTCAATACGTTCGATTTTTTGAGAAAATAATTAAACTTTGTGACCATGATCGTCATGTATGTTCAATTCTCCCTCTGAGCATTCGCTTCATTGCCAAAACTGCCGACTACCGTTGCCTTGTCAAGTTGCCCTTATAGCATAACTTAAAGATAATGAGAGATCGGGTTGCCTTGCCATGTTGCCCCTAAACACCGACATAAATCAAAGCATAACAGATCATGAGAGACTGGGTTGTAAGTGTGGGCCCAATAATATGCTAAATTAGGACCATAAGCAATTTCATAAAGACCAATGTTAAATAATTAAGCATACACATAAGGAAATAAATGGCTAATAATACCTTCAAACAATGAAATAATGGGTCAATAATACCTTCAACAAGAATCACTCCCTCCATAATGCATATTAATGTCCAACGGATATAAAAACAATCAAGGGATATGAGGTAGGTTGAGAAGGTTGTGGTTAAAGCAGATTGTTGGGAGCTTGTATCATTGCTCAAAGAAGAAGGATGAGAGGAGGAGCATGTTGAGTTTGATCTTTTGAATGAGATATAGAGGTGTGTTCAATGTAATTAGGTTGAAAGCATAGACTAATGCAAAAGGAAGCAAAATAAGGTTGTTGATTGTTTAGTTATATTAAAGGGCGAAGGCCCAAAAATGATACGTAACTATTGGCCAAGGAACAAAAATGTACATAACTATTTCAAGGTACACCAATGATACATAACTTTTATTATGGATCAAAAATGATATTTTCACTAATATGACAATAAGATTACACATGAAAAGTCTAAAATACCCTTATAAATTAAATAAATTTTATTCCTCACCCTCTCCTTCTTTCTTCCTTCTACCAAATCTCAAATCCTATTTCAAAACTTCCTCCACCACCATCAAACCTCACCACCACAACAGGTTTGTGAATCAATATGGAGGGGGTTTTTCAAAATAATCCTAGCTTGATCAACTTCATTGCACTTCCATACATATGAATAAGCGATGAACACACAACAAGATTGGACCCAAAACCCATTACCAAAATAAGAGCATGAAGACTTCTACCAACATTGACATTAGCCAAAAGTGAACAAGCATTGACCATAGTGGCAAAAATAAATTCATTGGGAAGAACGGAGCTTTCTTTCATTCTCTGAAAGAGCTTAAGTGTCGATTCAGGTCGAAAGTCACCAGTGTAACCAGCCATAAGAGAGGTCCAGGACACCACATATGGTTCAGACATTTCATCAAACAGTTTGTGTGCAGAGTCAATTCCGAGGCACAACAGTATCACGATCCTACAGCCATCCTATAACATTGAATGTGTACAGTTCACTCACTCCACCGTGGTTTAAGTTTTTCAATGCAACACAATCCTGTTGTGGTGGTGAGGTTTGATGGTGGTGGAGGAAGTTTTGAAATAGGATTTGAGATTTGGTAGAAGGAAGAAAGAAGGAGAGGGTGAGGAAGAAAATTTATTTAATTTATAAGGGTATTTTAGACTTTTCATGTGTAATCTTATTGTCATATTAGTGAAAATATCATTTTTGATCCATAATAAAAGTTATGTATGATTGGTGTACCTTGAAATAGTTATGTATCATTTTTGTTCCTAGGCCAATAGTTATGTATCATTTTTGGGCGTTCGCCCTATATTAAAAGGGCGTTAAATGGTTGTGATGGTTTTCAATGTTTTAGTGTACCTCCAGATTGATTATATAATCTTTGTTAAGTGATATTATATATGTTTTAGTTTTCTTGTATGAGCTTTCTTTCATTGAAAAAAATCTCTAAATATAATCACAAGATTTTGTCCTACAATGAAAATCCTGTACCTAAATCATTCAGGGTAGTGCAAAAAAAAGAGTACACATTAGCACTTAAACTTTCATGAACAATCATGCATACATTGTTAAGAAAAACATGCATTTGCACTCCATGGAATTAACTTTTATTATATATTATAGTCAAAAAGTACTCATATGCAATTACCTTTCTTCATATGTTTTTCCCACCTTCTAACCCGGCCCTCAACATATGGATTTGCAATTTAGTCCAAAAAAACATGCAATTGCAATTTGGCGAAGATATGTTAAAGACAAAAATACCCTTAAATTATTAACAATTAATAAACTTATCATGAACAATTAAGCATACACTATTGATAATTGTTAAGAGAAAGGAAGGATAAAAGGATGGCACTCCATGGAATGAAGAGAGAGATGAGAAGAGAGGAGTAAAAGTGATTGCAGAAAATTTCATCAGAAGTAAATGGAGAAGAATAGACGAAGAGAATCTCTAGTATTTGTGGGTATATTATGCCTAATAATTACCCAGTCAAGATCTATTTCCCCAGTGACCATACCAGTAGGAGTGATTCTGGATTTGAATTCATCACTTGGATCCATGATTCTCAACTGCACCAACATCGCACTCCAAGACTTATATTCCACATTTCATAACTATTCAACAAGGCTTCAACTTCATGTCAGGGATTCTGCAAAAGATTTCCTCACTGTAGCCTCTGCAGGTAACTATATTTAAACTCATTCTCCAATAAAAAAACTGTTGACTGATATTAATTTGAAGAGGGTTAGCCTACATTAATTTTTAAAAATTCCCTTCCTCTCTTTAATTTACACTACCACCTCCCTCGCTCTCTCTAACTCACCACAACAACAGTAGGGATGAATACATAGAGGAGAGACGGAATTCTTAATTAATTTAGTGTCCACTACTTCAAATATAATACCTCAAGTTTCTAATATAAGATTTATCTTGAGAGAGGAGTTTTATCACAAATAAAAGATTTTTTTTAAAATCGTTCCTATTTTTTGCATTAAGTCATTTTGGAGTCAATTTTTTTTACCTTTGTTATCATTAGATTATACATAAATTAACGACATTTTGATGTATTATGTGTAAAATTTGTTAAGCTTTCTGTTTTATATGATTTTCAAAAATTTAATGATTTAATTTGAAAAAACCTTATAATTTAAAGGATTAAATCTTTGAAAAATCATATAAAATTGAATAATGAACTTATATTTTTGCTCATAATGTATCAAATAAAATGTTACTTATTTTATAATTTTATATAGAATCTAAACAATTTGACCCAAAATTGACATAATTCGAGAGGACCGGGTGTGAGCGTGAGCGGATAGAAAGGTAATAGGGAAGAAGAGGAGCCGAATCCATCGTGTATTGCTAGAAATTTTGGATTTTGATGAGGTGTTTACTGCCCTCCCAGCTGATTCTTGATTTTTCCCAACTGCCAATTTTTTTTTTTCATATTATCATTGCAGTTCAAGCTTGAAAAGAAACTAGTTACACAACTTTATAGTCTACAATCTTCTAAAATAATGTATTTGTATTTATAAAAAAAATAATGTATTTGAAGAATTAAAAAGTGCATCATTGTATGGGTATAAGATCAAAATTTCACTCATTCATGACATATTTGTTGGAAAATAAAAAAAGAAGAAAAAACATCTTGAAAGTTGGGCCTGAAAGCTAAACTTTCGAGTCATGCAGCTGACATATTTCAATCTTGGCATAAATTATGCAGCTCAAGATCTAATAAGTAATGAGAGGGTGGAAGCAATCATAGGACCCGAAATCTCAGAGCAAGCAAGGTATGTTATTGAACTAGGTAACAAGTATAATATACCTGTGATTTGGTTTTCTCCCTCTGGTCCTTCTTTATTGCCACCTCGTTCACCATTCTCCATCAACTTCAAACCATCTAGAACAAGTTGCTTTCAGTTCAAAGCAATAGCAGCCATTATAGAAGCTTATAATTGGCAATGTGTGATCCCCATTTATGAAGACCCTGAATTTGGTAAGGATCTAAATCCATGTCTCACTTATGCCTTGCAAGAAATGGATACTCGAATTCCCTACACAAGTCCTATTCGTCAACATTCCTCCCATGGTTACATCAAGAAAGAGCTTGACAAGATAAAAGACAACACAACATGTGTGTTTCTTGCCCATATGACTTTGGAACTTTGGTCAAGAGTTGTGAAACAAGTACAAAAGGTAGGCATGATGAAAAAAGGATATGCTTGGATACTAACACAAGGTCTATCTCCTGTGATCGATACCAAAGCTAAATATATCAAAGAGAAAGGCGATATGGATGGTGCTTTGGGTGTGAGGCCATATTCAGTTGTGAAGCCATTGGTTGCTTCATTAGAGAAAAGATTAATGGATCAGTACAATAAAACACCTTCTTTATATTGCCTTTGGGCTTATGACACTATCACATCATTGGCCAATATGGTAGAGAAGAATGAAACAATATTACAACTAGAACCAACAAAGCTTGTAATATACAACATTGTGAAAGGCAGAGAAGAAAGTATCATTGGATATTGGAGTCCTGAAAAAGGACTTGAAAATCACATAGCCGTTGGTGAATCAGCCGGAAAATACAAACTAAGGGACCCAACATGGCCAGGGAACACAAGGGAGAAGCCAAAAAAGTTGAAAATTGGGGTCACAAAAGCTTATTTTCCTCAATTTGCTGATGTTAGTGTAAAAAAGAAGGATGTGTCAGCTACTGGCTTGGCTGTTGATGTGTTTAAAAGAGTGGTTGATGTTTTGCCATTTCCTTTATCTTATGAGTTTGTGGCCTTGGACACTCCCTCCAGCTACGATGATCTACTCTGCCAACTCTTAAACAAGGCAAGTTTTCATTCATCTCTGTTGCTTACAAATCGTATAGTTTCATTATTTTTAACTTTTTCTTTATTAATTCATATGTCCTTGAATACACACACACACACATAAAAGAGCCCATCAGTCATATTTATAAGAATGTAGTTAAAAATTATTAATATGCATGTCTAAAGTAGTTGTTTTGTATATGGGGATGGAATGAGCAGTTTAATTAAAGGAAAATTAGGCATGGTGTTGGTATAGTTTCATTGATGATTACATTAATTCCCCTGGAAACTTGGATACACTCAGGGATGAAATTGGAAAATATTGATACCAAGTTTTAATGGTACAAATAAAATTTATGAAGGCCAAGCTAGAATTCTTTTCCAAAGCTTAATCTAATATATAATGTACAATCCATATATCTTACAAATGAAGGAGAAAAAACTGTTACGCGGGCAGCTCCACTATGACCGTAGTATGTTTTTTGTCATGATCTTTGCATAGTTGATATTGAGCATGCTGAAAAAAAAAACATGGAAGGGATTTACCTTAACATTACTTACCTTTAATTTATCTCAATATCTTTTAATGTGAAACTCTTTCTCTGCTGTTCTCCCTACTACTTTTATTTTTTATTCATATTGAAATATGAATTAATTGTATATATAGAGGTTATATTTGTCTTTACATCACTATATATTATTCATATCATAATTCTCCCTACTACTATTCATATTATTCTAGTATGAAAAGACTTAGGGCGAAGGCCCAAAAATGATACATAACTATTGACCAAGGAACAAAAATAGTACATAACTATTCTAAGCTACAAAACTGATACCAACTTTTACTATGTGATCAAAAATGATATTTTCACTAATATGACAATAATATTATATATGAAATGTCCAAAATGCCCTTATAATTAAATAAACTTTTACCGGGTGGCGATTAATTTATAAGGGCATTTTGGACTTTTTATGTCTAATATTATTGTCATATTAGTGAAAATATCATTTTAGATCACGCGTAAAAGATGGGTATCATTTTTGTACTTGAAATAGTTATGTACTCCCTCCGGTCCCTAATGTAAGAGCCCAAAATTTGAATGGTTTTGGTCCCTAATGTAAGAGCTCACCCCACATTCTCTCCTCATTTAATGCATTTTTTCCTACTTTACCCCTAACTCTCTTTCATATTTATTAATGTTTATGTATTTCCCTCTCTTAAAAGTACCATAATAAATATGGACAATTTTGGAAAAGAAGCATTAACTACAGACATCCAACTAACATTCACATGTTTTATTAAGAAGCGTTTTTTTGGCGGCTAGCTCTTACATTAGGGACCGGAGGGAGTACTACTTTTGTTCCTTGGTCATGTATCATTTTTGGGCCTTCACCAAAGACTTACTTCAACATTATATAACATTAATTCAACCTCATGACTCTTCATCTTATAATTTCCAACACTTACTCCGTGCGTGTAATATTGCAGAAGTTTTATGTTGATGTTATGATTGGGGACATCACTGTAGTAGCGAGTCGCACAGATTGTGTTGATTTCACAATGCCGTATTTAGAATCAAGTGTGTCAATGGTGGTAAAAGTGAGGTCCGACTCTAGAAGTCTGTGGATCCTCTTCGATCCTTTTCATTGGTCCCTTTGGTTAATTCTTGGTGGGATTTTTGTGGGGGCAACTGTTATCATAGTTATATTAGAAAAACAGTTTGCGCATGAAGGAAGCCAACATTTCAAAGACTTTATCCGCAATCCCTTCCTTATTTACAGAAGTGGTGAGTTGTCTTTCACAGCAAAATTCTGATCATATATATAACATTTTTCTGTCAACTGAAAAATTATTTTATTAAAAAAAAAATCACATCAAGTTGATTATATAGAAGTGACCCCTTCACATATATTTATAATTTACACTATGGAAATTCCTTAAATTTGTTTTCTTAATGATTTTTCAAATTTTACGAAATAACTAATATTCCCTCTGGCTGGTCCTCCATGTATAGTGACTTCTTTTGGGAAGGCAAAAAAATTAGAGAAATCGCTTATTTTTAATATATATTGAATGTAATTGGATTATATATACTAGTTTATGAGTAAGATGACTAATTTTGAGGGAAAATGACACACACACACACACAAATACCTTAGAGATATTTATTCAACTTCTATAATATTAAAAAAGTCAACTTTATCTTAAATTAAAGATAGGAGAGGGAATCTTTTTTATTTTTTTTTCTTTTTGAATCATTGGATTACCTTTTTATAAGAGTTCTCTTAGTATGGAATTTAAGAAGGGTTGAGAGACTGTTAGGGGATTGAGATCTTCTTAATTTATGTGAATAATATAGTATAAGTCATAAATAGATGGGGTAGTATATATTGTATAAACTTGTTCCCCGTGCTCCATTGTATATAATCACTGTTTCATTGTTTCCCAGGAAAAAAAATCAATGTTTGTGGTGATTACAGGTGATGATGATTTGCTGAAATCTGAGACATCTAAATGGGTTGCCATATTGATCACATTTTTCGTGGGCCTAATGTTGCAAGTTTACACCGCAAATTTAACATCAATTTTATCAGAGAGGACTACCGCAAAGCCCTCTCCATGGAAGGACGTACAAGAGATTAAAAGGAATAATGTGACAGTGGGATATCAAACTGATTCATGGGTGAAAAACCTTCTAATTGACCAAATAGGACTGAAGAAACATCAGTTAAAGCCTTTAGCAAGTCGTGAAGAGTACAATGAAAAATTATCAAAAGGAGCCAACAAAGGTGGTGTTGATGCTATTTTTGATGAAACTCCTTATCTCATGCTCTTGCTTTCCATATGCCAATCTTGCAAGATGACAGGACCAATCTATAAAACCGGTGGATTTGCCTTTGTGAGTACTCTTCTTCTCTCTCCAATATGGGATATGAATTTAAAGATGAGAATTCGGGCCAACCTGTTTAAGTGGTGGGCCTAAAAGGCAAACCCATCAGGCCGCCAGGCGCCAGTTTAGACTTATAACGGCCCGAATTCCTGACTTTACATATGGCCCATTAAACTTTGATGATGTTGATGATGTACAATATTTATGTTGCATTTTCAGGCATTACCAAAGAATTCTTCTATCTTTGGCTCGAGCTTTACAGCTGCAATATTAGAAGTAACTCAAGATGTGGAGACATTTCAAGACATGAAAAAGAACATATCCTTACCCGTCACTATTGACAATCTGAATACAAAAGTGATGTTAAGACCCGGAGTCTGACAATAAATGACTTTGGAGGCCTTTTCCCAGTGACATTAATTCTTGTAGCTCTCTTCTTCAGCCTTGCAATTATTAAAATTCCATCTATTGCTGACTTGTTTCATAAGAAATTGGTTTCAGTTTGGATTGTCTCTGGGCTATATTAATTAGTAGCTAGCTAAACATCTGTAAAATTAGTGTGTTATGTATATTTTTTTGGCCAACTAGTGTGTTATATATGTATATGGGGCTACTATGAATAGTCCAAGTGATTAGAGGAAGGAGGTGAAACATTAAGTTCAAGGCCTTTTGATTGTGCACGTGGCTTACTGTCATTTTGTAATAATTAAATATTCAAGTTCTCTCATTTTTTCCGCTTACTATATATATTGTCAATGCATCAATCTTTTGTTATTGCGTGCTGTAACCTAGTTATTCCATCAAAATAACTGAAGGCAAAGAAACCTAATTTCATGTTTGAACCCATCGGTACTTTCCCCTATAACAGCTTCACTACAAAAAGCATACTGGAAGGTGGCGTTTATTTTGGCTATTTTCTTACATTTGTAAACACCGGAAAGGCACTCCTGCATTTTTGACAAACGCCACAAATTTTCACTATAAGAATGCAACTTTCCGGCGTTTATACAAACGCTGTAGTGTTACATAAACGCCGGAAATTTTAGCCTCAAATGTTACCCATGTTTATTTTACGCCAAGAAACAATAGCAGGACTTTGGTAATTTTAGTTTTCTGGCAGTTAGGAACCGCCGAAAAGTATTAATAATAAACACCAAGTCATCGGTGTATGTACAGACATTGGTGAGTTTGTTTTTTTAAAGAAAAATTACAAAAACATGCCGGAAAGTGGTAACTATAAAGAAAATAATAACTTGCCAACGTTTTCATAAACGTTGGTAAGTTGTAATACTTTTATAAAAAAATAATACCTTCCCATGTATTGTAACCGCCGGTAACTGTGCTGTGATATTAAAAAAGCCTCTACTTCCCACTCTAATTTAATGTTACCACGATAAAATAAGGTGGGGAATAGAGAACTTAATTTCTTTATTACTACAAAAGTGGTTAATTTTTACAGCATTTTAAAAAGCTAGTCATTACAATAGAAATTTATTATAATTTAAAAAGTAATTAAAATGACAATTAAATTTGTAATATGAACAATAAGTTAAAGAGAATAAAAATAAATAAAACGACAACAAAAATATATAAATTAAAAAAATAGGAAAAAGGTAAAAGAATAATTGAAATCAAAGAATAAACAAATAAAATAATGTACCTTACCTAGAAGATAGTAAAAAACTAAAATACCAAAACTATATATATAAAACATAATCAAACTAAAACAAAAACATTTAAATTATAAAAACAAAAAAAGGAGTGATGAAAATATGGAAAAATCAAAGTTTAGATGAGATTAGAGTAGATGAAGAGAATTAAGAAGAGGAGAGGGGCGAATTGTTTGGAGAGAGAGATGGGTATGAAGAAGGAAAGCTGGACAAAGAAACATCAATTTTAACAAATATTACAAATAAATTTTTCGATTTACAAGTACAACTGTGCTAAAACAGGGCATTTAAAGATGCTATATATTCAATTAAATTTATAAATGCCGATTTTTTTTATCAGAAATAAATGCCGATTTAATGTACACAATTTAAGATGCAGATGGAGTTGTATTTGAAAAATAATACTCCCTCCGGTCCTAAATATAAGACCTAGTTAACTTTTTTGGTAAATCCTAATAAAAAAGCAAAATAAGTTAATTATAAATTTATTTACCTAATTTTTTCCTTTAAACTAGTTTATTTTACATATAAACTAATGGATAATCTAAAAATATATCAAATATGTCATAATTTAATAACCTATATCGCAACCTTAATCTCTCCAAAAAAAAAGTCAACTAGGTCTTACATTTAGGACCGGAGGTAGTGCTTATTCCTGCGCTTATAAAATTGTGGGTAAATATTCATTTACCTGTGTTAAAATCGCAACTAATAAATCACAAAATCATCAGTGTGCGCTTGGGCACATTTGCATTTGCTTAAAGTATATGTATAAAGCGCAGGTAAAAGTCTATTAAATGTCTAAAATGAGAGCTGGTTAAGACTTTTATTGTTTTACGAATGAGTTTTTTTATGCCCCACTACCTTGGTAAAGACCTTTTTTTGCAGGTATGAATTTTTTTTTATGCCCCCACTACCTTGCATATTTTTTTATATTCCGCACTACCTCCACTGGTTAAGGCAAGGGATTAAAGATGGCAATGCATGGGCTCCCAAAAGCAAACTTTTCTGGTTTTCCAAAGATGGTACGAATGATTTCTAAAAGATATTACTCCTACATTACATCGTTAATAGGCTTGGCTTAATTATTTATGATGTGGCACCCAAGATTTGACTCTTTCAGCCTTTAATTTGTTAGTCAATATGGATAAGAAGGCCTTCACGTCAATGCTTCCAATGACCTCCGTCACTAAAGCAACGGAACCAAGTATACCCTACGCCTCGTGATTCCTTGTTTCAGTCCTTTTGTCTCCACTGTCCACTGGCCTCATTGAATTAATGCATTCTCATGAAAGGTTACGGTGGATTCCACATCAATTATTAATTTCTGGATGCGAATTTTTCGAGATGTGATCAACATCTTGACCCATTTTATGCGAGTCAACAATCAATATTCTTAGGGGTTTGCGCATTATTGAACTATCTTTGGGATGATATTAGCACCATAAAATATAAAAATAAGTAGTTGAACATTTTTTTAGTAGACTAATGAAGCAAAATAAGTCATATACTCATAACACATCTTTATATTATTAGATTTTATGTTTACTTATAAGCCAAATAAACTAGTTCACACAAAAAATCTAACAAATAAATTTATAGTAACTTCATTATTTTTTTAAAATTTTAAAACAAAAAGAGATAATATTTTATATTTAGGAAGGGATGGAGTATCAAATATACATATGAACCTCAATGAGTTCACTACGAAATAACAGCTGATTACCAATAGATTTTGTTAGACATGAAATTTCTGACTAATTTTCACTAGAAATTTTGTTAGAAAATTTACAAACGGAATATTTTTCCGTAGTTAATTAACGAGGGACTTCTGACAGAAACATCGGTAGAATTTACCAACAAAAATGATGTTGTTTGGGAAAATTAATTTGAGGTCCCCCACAAGGGACTTAATACTAGAAAAGTCCCAAAAGTTGAAATAATTAATGTAGGGTCCCAAGGGATCTCACTTTAATATATTTGAAAATTGAAAAGACACTTTTGCCCCTGACAACTTAATGGGCAGCCGTGACAACTCGATGGGCATAACTTGACAACTGAATGGGCAAATGTGACAACTTGTTGGGCATGTGCTTTAAGTTAATTGCTCAAACTCTTCAGTTATGGAAAAATCTGACAACTTAATGGGCAGCCGTGACAACTCGATGGGCATAACTTGACAACTGAATGGGCAAATGTGACAATTTGTTGGGCAAAAGTGTCTTTTCAATTTTCAAGTATATTAAAGTGAGATCCCTTGGAACCCTACATTAATTATTTCAACTTTTGGGACTTTTCTAGTATTAAGTCCCTTGTGGGGGACCTCAAATTAATTTTCACTTGTTAAATTAGGCTATTTAGCGGTAGGTTTATTGAGAGAATTTTTTGTGGGTGAATTCTCTTGAACAATTTACCGATGGAATCTCAGTCCTTAATTTACATATTCTGAAAATAAAATAATGTTTCATTTTATTTTTAAGAAATACATTATAATAATATTAATATGTATTATATTATATAAGTATTAAAAAATTAATATACATACAAACACACATAGATATGAATTTATCACACTTAAATATAATTTTTTATTACTTAACACATAGATATGAATTTATCACACTTAAATATAATTTTTTATTACTTAATATGTTATTTATGAATGATATGAGAAAAATAGAACTCTTCAAAGCTTTTGGTTGGCACGATTTGGTAGTAAAGAGAAATAAAGTGGCGATATCACATACCCACCTTAAATAGGGACTACACTCCTGAAAGTAAAGAATAATATAATGGGGATGAATTATACATCATAAGAAAATGTAAGGAAGAAAGGGAGAGATTCCTCTATCAACCATATTATCACATTTTCTTCTCATAATCACTCTTGCTTTCTTCTTTAAATTTAAAAATGAATGGTTCAGAAAGTCTTACAAATGTTATTACAATGGATCAAAAGCTTGATATAGAATTTTTTCGATACCCCACTTCCTCGCACTATCTCCATTATTGAAGGCAATGAACATAAGATGGCAATGCATGGACCCAAAGGCAAGCTTTCCTGGTTTAATTTTCCAAAGATGGTACAAATGATTGCTAAAGGATAATAATAAAATATCATCAGTAGGCTGTAGGCCTATCTTTATTTATGATGGGACCCCAAAATATGACTGTTTCAGCCTTAAAGAAGGCCTTCACGTGAAGCTTCCCATCAGTCATAATTTCCCCCAAGCCCAAGGCAGAGGGACCAAGTATACCCTACTCCCCGTGCTTCCTTGTTTTCTTTTGGGCCTGTGCTTTAATCCGCACAAGGGATTTGGAGGGGAGGAGAGGGGAAGAAGGAAAATTTTTGTATATATATTGATAAGAAAAATCCACTTCACGTATTTTTCTCGATGCAATTCAACACTTAAAATATAACGAGATGTGTCCATAGACCACAGCAACGCAAATTATTTTTATGTGCAATTATTATCAATCTAAAGTTTGCTCATGGAAGAATATAATATTTTGGGGATCGGATGATGGTAGCATCGATAATAAATTATTTAATATAAGATAGACTAATTTTGTGAAAAAGTTCAATTAAATCAGTTTATAATTGGAATTTATTTAGATTTATTAGAATTTTGTATAAAAAAATCAAGTACCCTTTTGTATTTCAAAGGAAGGGAATACTGAATACTCAGCAGACTCTAATTATGAGAACTACAATTCTTAAACAAATAAATTATTTAATATGAGATAGACTAATTTAATTTCGAGAAAAAGGTTCAATCAAACTAGTTTATTATTATTATTTTATTAAGATTTATTAGAATTTTCCATAAAAATCAATTGTACTTAATATTTCAAAAGGGGCGAGTATTAAGTAGTAACTTTTTTCTTAAATATAAGATCATTTTATCTAATTTGATTAGATTAAAGATGTTGGTTGTATTAGTTATTATCACATGATATTACCAATTGATCCTAACTATATACCTTTATCCCCACTCTTCATCTCTTACTTAGCTTGTTATTATGGAAAAGTATTATTAGGGTTTATTTGAGAAAAAATTGGGGAAAATTAGAAAATAATCTTATAGTAGTATTTAGGAATAAATTGAAATTTAAAAGTGATCTTATATTTTGGAATGGAGGAAGTACTTATTAGTAAACTCTAATTAATGAGTACTCCCTCCGGTTCTTATTATAAGTCATCAAACGCCTCTAAATTTTGGTCCTTAATATAAATCACTAACCGCCATTAACTAACTCATTTATTAAATTTTCCCCAATATAACTTTGTCATTGAAAAAAAAATATTTAATTGAATTGGATTTTCTTCCACTTCTTTTTTGTTTATCTCATAAAGATAAAGATAGAGGATTAATGAAGAGAAAAAAAGGTAGTGAGACATAGTGATGAAAATGAGAGGGGCGAAAATGGAGAGCACAAATAAAATAAGACCAATTTAATTATATAATTTCCATTAACTTCCATTTTTCAATTCGTATAATTTGAGCTGTTGGTGATTTATAATAAAGATTGAATAGTGACTACTATATTAAGATTAAATCACTCAAATTTTGGGTTGTTAGACATTTAACCCATCTTTGTTTTACGTGAACATTGATTGAACCCATCTTAATCATTGCATATTTTAACATCTGTAATAAACATCTTTTCATGGGTCATTCATTTCATTCTAAAAGCTTGGGATTGAAGACACGTGTGGCACGTCTATTGATCCAAGCTTCATCAGTCATCACTTTGTTTATGTCACCACATGATTCATGCAGTACGTCTTTCTCCCACGTCACTCCTGCCAATGTCATTACTGTGTTCATATTTTAATCAATTATGGAGTACTCCAAAAATCCACTTCAGTATTCTCTTCTCCCTTTACAGATATGGCTCACGGGGCTTCACTTTTCCTTTTTTCCAAAGTAATTATAAAATAATATAGTACTGTATATTAGAAGTGAGATGACAACGCACTAGCACATAATTAAAGACAAAAGAAAGGAAATACACTTAAAATGAAAAATCATAAGTTAGGGTGTCAAATTTATAAAATACCAGATCACTCCACTTGGGCAAATTTAGAATTTTTTTTTTCAATTTCTGGGAAATGACATCACAGCCCTTGGTCTAAAGCGATCTAAAAGAAAGTTCCTCATCAGATGTTTCAGGATATTTACTTAAGAGTTTAAAAATTTCGTAAAACTCTTGTCATTTGTTACTCTTTCTGCTTTAATTAAAAAACATATTTAACTAATTTGATTAGATTAAAGGTATTGATCAAATTAATTAAAATCACATGATTTGACAATACACTCTAACCATCTACCTTTATTTACACACTATTTTGCAATTGCTTCTTCTATGGCGAGCACTAGTTGGGATAATATGTGAAACATGTATTAATGATTAAGGATATACATGTCTTATATTTATGGCCAAATTCACTTTCTTAAATATGTATAATACTGGGAGAATTAATTAGAGTTTTAATGGAAGAAAAATAATTAAAATGAGGTCACATTGGTTGTTATGTTATTTGAGGCTAATAAGTTGTTATTGTTAGCTCTAGAAGTTGTAATTTACAACTCGTAAGACTCATCTTTTATTTCTTCCATGAGATCTCTAATTAATTCCCCCTATAAAATTTAGGACCAAAAGGAGTACATATTTGTCTTTGGTGTAGTGAAATTTTCTAACAAAACCTCTTACAAAAGAATCATGCATGTTATTTATCCATGTTATTGATTGCATAAGGACATTTTCGTTTCATTTAATTTTCTAACAAACCTCTCACAATAGAATTATGCATGTTATTGGTGATATTTGTCTAGTATTACTTGACAAACAAGTGGAGATATTCTTGGCAAACTTAATTTTATCTTTACGGCTGCGAGGGGAGGGGATGGAGGAGGGACGGATTGGAGGCAGAGAAGGGAGAGAGGGGGTGGGGGAGGAAGAGGGAGGGGAGGAGGGAGGTGGTTGGGGAAAGGGAGGAAGGGAGATGGTGGTGATGTGACATAAACTTATGATATGGAGATGATGTGGCAATATGTATAGAATGTGGGGTAAATTTGATCCATTTTATATACTTCAGGGGTAAATTTGATAAAAAAAACTTAAGGGGCAAATTTGATCCTTACTTAAAACTTCCGGGGTAAATTTGATCTTTTACCCAATATATAGTATATAAAAAAACTATCTTATTCAGATGAGACCTCAAAAACTTAAACTTATTCAGCCTTTTGTCACTTGAAATTGATAAGACGTGAAAGTTCTCCACTCACAACTTCCCTCACTAAAGGCAAGGGGACACGGATACCCTCCTCCGATTGCTTTCGTTGTTTGCGTTCAGGCCTAAGGGAATCAATGCGTCCTTTTGTGCTTTAAACACATGTTTTTGAAGATCTCCTTAGTCCTAGGCTCCTATATAGCATCCTTATCTACAAGTTAGACATATTTCACTTAAATAAAACATCCTAAATTTTATTAATTCTCATTCTTTCTTTTTTAAGATGCATCAGTTTTTTAACTTTAACTCAGGAATTTCAAACCCAGAGCAACCTGACCATGAACTCGCGATCGGTCTGGGTGAGAAGATAACTTAGGATGGTATATTATCCTGGATTGGCCCAGACAACCCAGAGCAACCTATGAAAATATTATTATTAAAACTATTATTTTAAAAAATTATATTTTTCAAACCACGGATAGTTTTTTCAAACCTGCGACTTGCTGGTTTGACCCAGTTGAATTTAAAAAATGTTATTATTATAAAAAACTATAAATTATGTTTTTGAATTTCAATTATTATTTTAATATTAATGAATATTATTTTAGTAATAAGAAAAAACACCGGAGCCGACGGCGGCGGCAGCGCGGGTTATGTCAACACCGGTGGCGGTTGGAGTTGAGCCTCCGCCACCAGTGTGATTGGTGGTACTGGTTGGTGATAGTGGTGGGAGAGAAGGAGAGGGGAGTCATGGGAGAAACGTTGTCCTTTGGTTCCATGGTGAAGGAAGGGGAAGAGAGTGGAGTGAGAGTGGGAGTTCTTTTTCCAATGATATAACTTCATATTTTATTTAGTCACATCAATCTCCTAGTCATCTAACAATATTATCATAATTGATACGTTAGCGATATGTCAGCATATTTGACACAATTAACTCATCATATTCAAGTCCTTATTAACTAACTATGCTAACGAATAAAATTTGAGAAACTAAAACCTTTTGTTTTAAACTATGGGATTAGGGAACAAAAATTATGTTAATCCTAACATTTATCTATTTTCATTTTCATTAGGAATAGTGTCTAGTAATTACTAACTGTAGTGTCAATGAGTAGACTGGCTATATTAACTCAATATGTCAAAGAAATCTTAAAAAATATTTGGTGGGTAATAATTATTTTGTTAGTTGTTTAAGTCATTGAGTTGATATTTAATATTTAGATGGTATGATGGTAAATTGAAAAATTAAATTATTTTATTTCTCTACTCTGATCTAATTTCCATGCTTATTCTGAATTGAACTCACTGTTTCAACTAGTCTAGTTGTTAGTCCGGATTTAATAACATTGTTTTAACCCGAATTATTTAACAATATGCCTTATGAAAATTAAGGCTATATTATAAAAAATGAAGTGAACCTGATTGTAAAACAAGGGCAAAATTACATGTCCATGTGAACAATTTAATAATATGACTCTCTCAAAATGAGACAAAATGATCGCTTTAAAATTGGGGTAGTTATGTATATAGGATTGATATAATTATGTATATGTGATAATATGGGTTTTTTTAAACAAATACTACACTACAAAAAAAAAGTTACCAATATGCTATAGGAAAAAAAATATTTACCAATATACTACATTTGCCAGAAGTCGTTCTTGGCGTGAACGACTTCTAAAGTCGTTCTTGCCAAGAACGACTTTAGAAGTCGTTCACGCCAAGAACGACTTCCATTGCACATATCCCGATGCACATCAACTTAGAAATATTACTTCCTCTAATTCTAAAATAAGACCTAGTTGTCTTTTAATCTCAGGACTGTATAGAGTATCATTTAACCTCAAACTATCTCATTATATTTATGTAGCTTAATTAGAATTGAGCACATTAAACATATATCTTCTTTTAATTTTCTCCATTTTCATTACTATCTTTAGAAAAATTAATGTTATATAAAACAAAACTAATGACACATAAGTTTAATAAAGTGCATATTAACTTGAGGTTTTAAGCATTCAAAAGATAGTGAACTGAATGTAATTTTCTTAGTTTTGGAAAATGGAAATGCATAGTAAAATTAAAAGAACAAATTTCAAAATGTTTATAACCAAAATATATTGAACATAGTTAGTCACAACGAATATGCAAATTAATTTCTTATTGTGCAAATTAATTCAAGAAAGTGATCTTGAGTCAAAATACCCCTCACGATATACTTTTGAACAATAAGAAATTAATTTGCATATTGATCATTGTGATTAACTATGTTCAATATATTTTGGTTAAAAACATTTTGAATTTTGTTCTTTTAATTTTAGTATACATTTCCATTTTCCAAAACTAAGAAAATTTCATTCACTTCACTATCTTTTGAATGCTTAAAACCTCAAGTCTAGGACATATGAATTATTTGAGTTCTTAAATGTAAAAATTACTATTTTATAGGGTACACTAATTTATTTTTTTATAAATTTGGTTATTAGTTTTTATTTATGTGCTCTTTAAATTTAAGTTAATATGCCTTTATTAAATTTATGTGTCATTATTTTTGTTTTATATGACATTAATTTTTCTAAAGATAGTAACGAAAATGGAGAAAATTAAAAGAAGATATATGTTTAATATGCTCAATTCTAATTAAGCTACATAAATATAATGAGATAGTTTGAGGTTAAATGATACTCCATACAGTCCTGAGATTAAAAAGGTCAACTAGGTCTTATATTTAGAATTAGATGAAGTAATATTTCTAAGTTGATGTGCATTGGGATATGTGCAATGGAAGTCGTTCTTGGCGTGAACGACTTCTAAAGTCGTTCTTGGCAAGAACGACTTTAGAAGTCGTTCACGCCAAGAACGACTTCTGGCAAATATAGTGTATGGGTAAATATTTTTTTCCCTATAGCATATTGGTAAATTTATTTTTGTAGTGTAGTATTTGTGTAAAAAACCTGAAGTGAAAGTGTTTTTGGTAATTTACATATTTTGAAAGTAACTAATAAATTAAATTTCAAGAGTAAGTCATATGTTCTTCATTTTCGCTCATCAAAGAATTAATTCATTAATTGATATATCACACTTTAATTCATAATGATATAGAGGTGGCGATTAAATTGCATAATAATATATCATACGTCATAATATAATTCCACTTTTAATCTCATTAAATAGGGTGTCTTAATTATTGAGAATAAAAAAATTGGTAAATCTAAAATGATTATTAATTACAGGGGTAAAACTTGAGCATTAATAATTTTACGAGTGACTTACATTTCGGATTAAATCATTCTTCTCAAAACACCTCATATTAGGAACCAGAATGCAACTTTTTGTTTTTTTATTCGCATTTCCAGTTATTAAATTTTTTTCCTCTCTCTACATTTACATTTCTTTCTTTCACCCTTCTTTTCTTTCTCTCTTTTCAAGTGGGAAAATAGAGGACCAGAGATAGTACTTGGTTCTGAGTGGCCAAATGAAAAGGTAAAAACACAATTATTTTATTGCACACAGGTAGATATTATAGCAAGCAGCTTTATGTAGTACATTATCTAGCACATGTTCGCTAGCAGGCAGCCATTAACTCTTAGTACATATAGTTAAACCATAATGCACAACAACAAAACATTAGTCAATTAGCCACATAAATTAGAGACAGAGTTTCGTCAGCAAAGACAAAATTCCATCCTATTTTGTTGTGTTTGCTACCTTGCAAAAAGTTGCTTCTTATCACGCAACCATTCAATCACTGATGATGATTTTGGCAACCGTTGAATCACTAATGGAATGGAAAGGCATACAAAGAGAGCCACAACGGATAATGGGACAGGGTAAAGGCCTCTAATTTTATCTATGCTCAATCTTGACGTCTCTACATCACTTTCAGCTTTAAATTCCAAATCTTCAATCGATGTTGGTAAGGAGCTCATGGCCATCATCACATGATATGGCTCAACATCTTGAGTCACCTTTAAGGTTGCATTTGAAAAATGTGAGCACAAGCTAGATTTAGGTGGGAATGCCTGAAAATACAATAATACGATATATCTACTGTTAGTTAAGTTTCTCTGAACACAAATGTGATTTCGCTGTTGTTAGTTTGATAAAATACACGTGCAAATGTTAATTCACTAAGTAACTTGATTTAGATAAACAAAAGTTGAATTGTGTACAATTTGTAACAATAAAGCGTAAAGCCGGTGACAACAGTTAAAAATCGAGAGACAATTATTTTGTACTAGGTTTGGAAGCAAAGATTTAATACTCCCTCCGGTCCTAAATATAAGACCTAATTGACTTTTTTGGAAAATCCTAAAAAAACAAAATAAGTTAATTATAAATTGATGATTTACCTAATTTTTCCCTTAGACTAGTATATTTTACCTATAAACTAATGGATAATCTAAAAATATATCAAATATGTCATAATTTAATAACCTATTTCGCAACCTTAATCTCTCCAAAAAAATGTCATCTAGGTTTTATATTTAGGACCGGAGGTAGTATTAAATAAGTCAGTTAACAATTTTTTTATTTCGTAACCAAGTCTATTTCATTTGTCAACAATTGAAATTAACAACTCCTTGAAATCTATCTAAAATTAAATCTCTTACTTTAGACTTGAGTGCAATAATTGCCCCTAAAAATTATCCTTAATGGACGAATTTTGTCTCAAATTACGTAGCTAGACTTTTATAAGCTAAACAAAATGTAATTAGAAATCTAAGTTAGATAGAGAAGGGAAAATTAATTATAGGTCCCGTGTAAGAAACATAATTAATGTAAGGTCCCACGAGTTGTTATGTATGTAAGGCTAATAAATTGCTATTACTAGCACTAGAAGTTGTAATAACAACTCGTGGGACCTCATATTAATTATGTTTCTTTCAGGGACCTGTAATTAATTTTCCAGAGAAAGATGTGGTGGTAAACTTACGAAGGCAAATCCACCAGTTTTGTAGATTGGTCCTGCCAACATAAAGCTAGACTTGTATTTGGAGAGGAAGAGTGTGAGATAAGGAGTTTCATCAAAAATAGCTTGCACTGTACCATTTGACAATGCTGAATTATACTCTTCACGACTTCCCAACGGCCTTAACTGAGACTGGTCGAATCCTACTTGGTTAATCAAAAATCCTTCCACCCACGACTCACTTTGATATCCCACGGACATATTCTTACCTATAATCTCAGTTTCATTTTTAAATGCAGGCTCTTTGATTTCTGCTTGTGTTAGAATTGAAGTTAAATTCGCTGTGTAAACTTGTAGCATCAAGATGAATAGGAATGATGTCAGTATCACCATCCATCCTGCAGCACTGCTTGCGAACTTCTCCATAACATCTGTGATATATATGATCAATTGTGTGATAACAGTGAGTACATAAGCACTAGGCACAAAATTAAATATAGCGGTCCTTCCACTTGTCCTCAATTATACACAATCAAGTTGACTTATTTGGAAATGCTATATATGAAAACAAAATAAAGTACTCTAAAGTCTAGCATTCATATCTATCATTTTTTTCTTCAAACTAATTTACATACTCCCTCCGGTCCTAAATATAAGACCTAATTGACTTTTTTAGAAAATCCTATAAAAAAGCAAAATAAGTTAATTATAAATTGATTTACCAAATTTTTTCCCTTAGATTAGTTTATTTTACCTATAAACTAATGTATAATCTAAAATATATCAAATATGTCATGATTTAATAGCCTATTTCGCAACCTTAACCTCTCCAAAAAAAAGTCAATTAGGTCTTATATTTAGGACGGGGGTAGTAATTTATTGACTGATTTATAATCTAATAAAATGTAGCAGATCGATATACATAATATATAATTAAGTAGTTTATATAGCTACTTTATAAAACTAACTACTTAAGCTTATTTGAAGGATAGCAGGGAGTACGTAATATATAATCAAGTACATATGCTATGTAAGATGTACTCACCCATCTTGTAAACTAGGAAGGGGTTAACAAGGAATTCGTCGACTTTGTTTGTTGTGGATTTGTATTTTTCTAATATGATTATGATAATAGTTGCAGCCACAAAAATAACACCAAGAATCAACCATAGGGTCCATTCGAATGGTTTGAAGAGAATTCCTGTACTTGTGGAGACATCTTTCACCCTTACCACCATTGCCACACTTGAATCTAAATAGGGCAATGTAAAATCAACACATTTTAAGCGATGTGCCACTATTGTGATGTCCCCAATTATAGCATCAAGATCCTGAAATATTTTATACACAGCAAAGTAAAAGTTAAAAACAATAAATATATATAGATAGATATGTATATATCATGCATTCATAAATATATACCAATTAATCTCATACCGAACTTTCCATTAAAAGCCATAAGATAAAGTGATACAAGTAAAATGGAACCATTTTCCTTTCTCATCAAAAAGATGAATAACGAGAGTTAGTTGGTCTACACCGACTGGATCTTATATGTACCGTCTCTAGATTGTGTATCTATTTTCATTATAATAGATACACAATTCGGATCAAATCTAGACCGTACGAGTAAGAATTGACGGTTTGTAAATTCATAAATTCGGCTAACTCTCAACTTATATTTTTCTTAGCGCTGACACTGTACCCAATGCAAGTAAAACAAGTAAAAAGGAATTAATTTAGAAAGGAAAGAATGAAAACTTGCCTCATCTTTCGTTTTATTGCAGAGAATATTGTCATAGTCGATCATGGGACTTTCCTTTTCCTTTGGCAACGGAACGAACTCATAATTATTTAATGGAAATGGCAAAGCATGCACAGCTTTTAAGAACACACTAATAACAAAACCACCATATTGAAGCTCACTTTTGTTTTGAACTGAACTTTCAACACTCACAAACTCAGGAAAAAAATTTGTTCTTGTGACTCCAATTCTCAACTTGGGTGGTTTATCCAATGTGTCACCCGGCCACATTGGATCTCTTAATTGGTATTCAGATGTCCGTTCACCACCGCCTTCAAGTCCATTATTTTTAAGACTCCAAGTACCTAAGTGTCTTTCTCTTTTTGCGATCACATTATATACTTCAAACTCCGATTGTACGAGTTGTCCGGATCCACTCTTTAAATCAAAGTTGATCCCTGATTCTCCTGTGAAATTTGTATCCCGAATTTGGCTTCCAAGTGTTTGGCCATTAATATTATTTGTGTCTTGCTTCTCTAATGCCATAGCCAATGCTTCAATTGTGTGATAAGCCCACTTTCCATATGTGGTTAGGTTACTTCCAAGCCAACTTTTATTTGGACTTACCTTTGGCGTCACTCCCAATGCACCTTGCATGTATCCAGTCAAAGGATAATAATCAGTGAAATTCTCAGATAGTATGCCATTACGATACAAGTTTCTTGTAACATTGACTACAGGATTTGTCAATGAAGATAATTCCTGTGTGAGTATCCAAGCATATCTTTCTACCATCATCTCTTTTCTCTCTGCAGACTTTATAAATTCTCTTCCAAAATCCACACTCATATGGACAAGAAATACATGTGTTCGCATGTCCTTTAAATTATCAAGAATTTGGTCAATATTTGCAACATCTTTGAAAGTAATTGGCTTAATGGCTGTTACATTAGCCATTCGTACGTTCATTTCTTTCAAGACATTGGTGAGGCATGGAACAAGGGTGCTTCCATATTCAGTCTCTTCATAAATGGGGACTATTGATTGCCAACCAAGAGCTTTAATAGTGGCAGCTATGGCTTGGAATTGATTGCAAATAGGGCCTTGACCTATGTAGATGGAGGATGGGGAAGGAGGTGGCAAAAGAGATGGACCAGTTATGGGAAACCAAATCACAGGTACATTCATTTGCTCACCAAGTTTAACTATATATCTTGCTTGTTCCGGATATTGGGGCCCCAATACAGCTTTCACTTCCTTTTTCTTCATTAGAACATAAGCTGCAATTGCATGGAAAAATCAATATAATGGTTAGTCTCCAACTTCTATCCCCTTCATCTCTTACACGTTAACACAATAAAATACTACTACCTCCGGTCCTAAATATAAGACCAAGTTGACTTTTTTTTGGAGATATTAAGGTTGTGAAATAGACTATTAAATCATGAAACATTTGATATATTTTTAGATTATCCATTAGTTTATAGGTAAAGTAAACTAGTCTAAGGGAAAAAAATTAGGTAAATCAATTTATAATTAACTTATTTTGTTTTTTTAGGATTTTCCAAAAAAGTCAACTAGGTCTTATATTTAGGACCGGAAGGAGTATTTTATACTACATTATGTTCCTGGTTTATATAAACCCGGTTTATTAATTTGAGGATATATATAAGTAATGTGAAATAAATTAACTTAAAGCATTTATACATTTATCAATAATTTTCAAACTAATTTAGTTGCCTGATTTATAAGATTTTATATAATGTATTAGTATGTAACATGTACCATATCAAATAATTTCATTTAACTACTAATGAGTAGTTGGTTGAGCTAATAAGAGTGTTTCAACTTTCGTAAGGATTAAAACGTGTGTTCGAATGACATGAAGCACTCTCATTGAGAGAGGGACAATCCTGTCCATGTAAGCAACACTCATGTCCTTCGAGTTTGGATCAGTCATTTTTGCAATTGTTATCGGATTACTGGACGGAGTTTAGCAAAAAAAAATATTTCATTTAACTTTTAGAACCAGCCCTAATAAAATTGGTCAACTTGAAAAAATATTTCATTTAACTTTTAGAACCAACCCTATTAAAATTAATCAACTTGATATTATATTAGTGACACATAGTATAATGTCATAGTAATAGAATGGGACTACTCTAAGTTAACTATAGGGGAAACACGGAGACAAGAATGGTGACCAACAAAAAAATTTTACTCCCTTCGTTTTCAAATCAAATATAATATCACATTCAAATTTCAATTTGTTCATAAATATAAGATCATTTTCTATTTTTCCCAACTTTTTTCTCAAATTAACTCTAATAATGTTTATCTATAATAATAAGCAAGAGAGAGAGAGTGAGGATCAGATGAAAATATATGATTAGGATAAATTGATAATATTGTGTTATTAAATAATTTAACTATCATCCTTAATATAATCAAATTAAGAAAAATAATTTTATATTTAGAAATAGAGGGAGTAAAAAATAGGTAATATATCCCGTTTACTCCTACATAAATTGATCATGGTATTTATATGGTTTGAATTTATTTTTATTTCTGGGTCCAATAAAGTACATATGGTTTCACTGTCCATAAGGCCTGCCATTATTAGTGCCATGGTTCAGGACTATTAGTACATTAAGTTTTTTCCTATTAGGTGAAACATCTAGGGTTGGATTTTACTTGTAATTATTGATAGCGTTTAATTGAACCTATATACTTTTCTTAAAAAAATATTGGGTCAGTTGGCTTCTAAATTATTACATCATTCTCAATAACAAATTGTATATACAGTTCATGAGTCAACTGGATTGTCTAAATTATGATGCTTGAATTGAAATAAATAGAAGTATAACGTGTTAAAATGAATATAGATGGGCTCCTAATGGGCCTTCCTCTATGTTTCTAATATCCCTTGCAAAAAATTTATGTTCTCAAATGGTTTTCCTATTTCTTTTAATCATTAGATTTTATTTGAGTGACATATCTATATTAGGTCCATAAAAATGATGTAATTTTGAATGGTTACGACTTAAAGATCAAAACTGCATATAATTTCTTAATATTTTAGAAGATCAAAACTACAATAGATCAAAACTACACCATTTTATACCTACAATAGAGGAACCATATATATAATTCATGTTATGAATAATCTAACTATAGGGAATGAAAAAATTATATAAAGGCTGGGAAATTAAAAAAATGACTTGGAAATTTAATTTGAGAAGGTATATATATGGAAAGTGGGCGTTACCTCTTGAAGCAGCCATGGCCACGTCGTCCTGAGGAACATCCTCGACTGTAAGGTTGATCCTTGTATTTGTCTGGCTATGGAGTGCGTTGTAATCATTGATGGCCAGGTTGAGGCATCTATTTATCATTTTACCAAGTGTTGAATGCAAATCAAGAATGGCTCCAACCTCTATTTGTGTGGCTGCCACGGAACTTCTTGCTCTCATGTTCATCCATAACACTACTATTACAACAAGTCTCACACTTAACACTGAACATGCTTTGAAGCTTTTCTGCAACACTGCCATTGAAGTTTTCTTTCCCTCTCTCTGTCTCTCCACTCTTCCTCTTTGTGCATGTGCTCCAAACCTCTCTCCTCTATTATTATTTATTAGTATATCATTTTCACTTTTCTTTTGTCGTTACTGCTCCTTTTCGGACGTCCGTAACAAGAGATCGACTAAGCAAGGAGATTAGTGGAGTCAAATAAACTGTTTAACTTATGTTACATGGAAAATATGGAAATTTTGCATGTTATTAAATTATACTCCCTCCGGTCCTAAATATAAGACATAATTGACTTTTTTGAAAAATCCTAAAAAGGCAAAATAAGTTAATTATAAATTGATTGTTTACCTAATTTTTCTCTTAAGCTAGTATATTTTACCTATAAACTAATGGATAATCTAAAAATATATCAAATATGTCATAATTTAATAACCTATTTCGTAACCTTAATCTCTCCAAAAAAAAGTCATCTATGTCTTATATTCAGAACCAGAGGGAGGTAGTATATATGTATTGAAGTCAAGCAAATAATTTGAAAACAATGATTTGTATGAGAGATAAATTAAGGAAAACATTATATTCATGAACAAAAACCAATTATAACTAAATGTTCAGATTCAAAGTAGTCGTATATCTTATGGTTTCAGGATTAATTTTCAACTTCCATTTACGCATATATTCTAATGAGTATTGCAAATACTCTGATCTTAAGCATCCAATTGTGACGTTTTTCTTATACACGTTACTATTCATTTCAAATAGCTAATCGCTGGCTATTAGCGTGGGTACTTCAACCGCCACCAAGCGCCTTCCAAAAAAAAGGTGAGGAATAACATTGCCTTCAAACTCTCAGAATTGTTGATATGTACGTTAGAGTAGTTTGATATTTTTAATCTGACATCCTAATTTATGTTTACTCCTTTTCAGTAATTTTTTCCTATCATCTATCCATCCCCATTATACCATTGGATCTTTATCCAACGAGCGGTACCTCCCATATGTTAAAATTACTTTTTCCATTGTAATGATCTTTTGAGATAGTGTTAAGCAATATTCACGGAAAAAAAATTGTATTTTCATTCATTTGAGAAATTTTTACTTTCAATGTATAAAATTCTTATGCCATGTGAAAGGCATCACTAGAAGACCACTTGATGAATCTTAATTTTGTTCATCAAAATTAAGTTGGTGCGATTCCATGAAGGAGATCTGGAATAGTTAAAGATGCCAAAGAAAGAAGAATTAGAGAAGAATGAGAGGGATTGAGGAAAAAGAAAGTTGTCAAGGGAGTGAACTATGAGAGGGGTGTTAAATTAACTTATTTTATGTTATTTAACGTTTAATGAGGACATCTCTCAGCCATCATCTTCTCCCCATAATTCTTAGTGTATATTGTACCTTTAAAATTTTCTCTCCTCTTATTTCTTTCACCTTACCTCTCTCTCTCTTTCTATTCACTTTTTCTTTCTTTTCTATTTAATCTGATTTCTCCACCATCATTCTCTGCCCATAATTTTTGGAACTGTTAACCTCTTATGTTTACTTTAATTTAGATTATAGTTCACATGATATACAAAATTTTATGCAATATATTCCATAAATTATGGGGAAAGGATGATGGGGAGAGACTAAATAGAAAAAGAAAATAATAAAAAAATAGAAGAGAGAGGGTGAGGCGTACAATGAAGAAAAAAAATGAGGAGAGAGAAAGTATATTTTATTTATTCAAATTAGAAAAGAAGAGGGCAGAACGTGAGGAAGAATTGTGTTCGAAAGGGGATAGCAAATAAGAGCTTGCATAGAGCCCGAGGGAGAGAATAATGTGAAAGGAGAAGTGGGTATTAGAATTTAACTTTGAGACTAAACAAAATGGCTAAGAACTTATGAATAGTAACTTAGTGGAAGATATTTTAGGTATATATAGAAGATATAGATATAGATGGTCAAGATTAAATACTTATAAAATATAATTATGATAATACTTAAAAATTAGATAATAAATTTAATCGGTTAAAATTTAGTTTGAACATATAGTTCACAATCGTAGTGAAAAAATAAAAAATTCTTAGTTATAATAGTAGTCTAAGTTATAAATTGTTCAAACCACACAATGATAGATACAATCTAATGCATGATTTTCAATATTATTATAATTATATTTTATTTTTATAAAATATCAGAACTAGACAAATTGATTAAAGATCCAATAACATGAGAAAGAAAATTGAGGAAGAGTATAAGAGATGATCTCTGTCCCTTAACAACCTCAAATCAAATTAGGCGCTAATGCTAGCTCCGTGATGTTATCTAATTTCTATCAAACAATATTACTACTATTTAGTTATACTATATTCATACCTTATTATTAGACACATTTGATATACTTAGGAAAAGTAAAAAATGTTAATTATAACTAAATATAAAAGTGAAAAGACTCTAAATCACCCATTGAATTCATATTATCGGTTTTTTTACCATTATCCTACAACAAAAAAACAAAATTACCAATATACCACACACAAAAAAATAATTACTAATATACTACATATCTTAGAAATCGTTCTTGGCAAGTTGGCAAGAACGACTTTAGATTAGGCACGCTTTGAAATATATTCCGCACTACAACCTAAATATGATATATGTTCTACTCCTAAATATAAGATCCAGTTGACTTTATTTAGAGAGATTAAGGAAGCAAAATATGTCATTTAACTATGATATAATTAATACTACCTCTGGTCCTAAATATAAGACCTAGTTGACTTTTTTGGAAAATCCTAAAAAAGAAAAATAAGTCAATTATAAATTGATTTACCTAATTTTTTCCCTTAAACTAGTTCATTTAACCTATAAACTAATGACTAATCTAAAAATATATCAAATATGTCATAATTTAATAACATATTTTATAACTTTAGCATCTCCAAAAAAGTCAACTAGGTCTTATATTTAGGACTAGATAGAGTATATTTTTAGATTACCTATTAATTTATAAGTTTTTTTTAACTGAAATAATAGTTTATAAATGAAATCAACTAATTAAAGAGAAAAAAATAGTTGAATCAATTTATAAGGGAGTTACTTTGCTTTCTTAGAATTTTCAAAAAATTCAACTAACTCTTATATTTAGTAACAGAAGTAGTATTATTTAACCTCAAACTATCTTAATTAGAATCAAACCTATTAAACATATATCTTCTTGCAGCCACTATTTATAGGGTACACTTATAATGATAGGGTACACTAATTTATTTTTTATAAACTTGGTTATTGAATTTATGCGTTATTTTTGTTTTATATGATATTAATTTTTCTTAAGATAGTAATAAAAATGGAGAAAATTCAAGAAGATATATGTTTAACAGGTTTGATTCTAATTAAGATAATTTGAGGTTAAATAATACTACTTCTATTACTAAATATAAGAGTTAGTTGAATTCTATGAAAATTCTAAGAAAGCAAAGTAAGTCCCCTATAAATTGATTCACCTATTTTTTTTCTCTTTAATTAGTTTATTTCATTTATAAACTAATATTTCAGTTAACAAACTTATAAACTAATAGGTAATCTAAAAATATACTCCCTCAGGTCCTAAATATAAGACCTAGTTGACTTTTTTGGAGATGCTAAGGTTATAAAATATGTTATTAAATTATGACATATTTGATATATTTTTAAATTAGTCATTAGTTTATAGGTTAAATAAACTAATTTAAGGGAAAAAATAGGTAAATTAATTTATAATTGACTTATTTTTCTTTTTTAGGATTTTCCAAAAAAGTCAACTAGGTCTTATATTTAGGTCCAGAGGTAGTATTAATTATATCATAGTTAAATGACATATTTTGCTTCCTTAATCTCTCTAATTAAAGTCAACTGGATCTTATATTTAGGAGTAGAACGTATACCATATTTAGGTTGCAGTGCGGAATATATTTCATATGGAAGCGTGTCTAATCTAAAGTCGTTCTTGCCAAGAACGATTTCTAATATATATAGTATATTAGTAATTATTTTTGTGTGTGTAGTATATTGGTAATTTTGTTTTTTTCTATAGGATAATGGTACAAAAACCTACAGGCATACGTTGCATCCATCTCCATCATATTGCATTCGAGATTTGTACTATTTTGTCTCTTTAATCTCAATCATGCTCCCCCCCCCCCTATTTTTTGATTTATTGGAAAAATGACAGAAAAATATCTTTTAAATTTTATCAAGGGAAAATTAATTTGAGGTCCCCACAAGGGACTTAATACAAGAAAAGTCTCAAAAGTTGAAATAATTAATGTAGGGTCCCAAGGGACCTCACCTTAATATATTTGAAAATTGAAAAGACACTTTTGCCCCTGCCCTTTTATTGCCCAAACTCTGTTAAGTTAATGGGAAAAACCTGACAACTTAATGGGCAGTCGTGACAACTCGATTGACATAACTTGACAACTGAATGGGCAAATGTGACAACTTGTTGGACATGTGTTTTAAGTTAATTGCTCAAACTCTGTTAAGTTAATGAGAAACTGTTAAGTTAATGGGAAAAACGTTGTCACATTTGCCCATTCAGTTGTCAAGTTATGCCCATCGAGTTGTCACGGCTGCCCATTAAGTTGTCAGGTTTGTCCCAATAACTTAACAGAGTTTGGACAATTAACTTAAAGCACATGCCCAATAAGTTGTCACATTTGCCCATTCAGTTGTCAAGTTATGTCCATCGAGTTGTCACGACTGCCCATTAAGTTGTCAGGTTTTTCCCATTAACTTAAATGAGTTTGGGCAATTAACTTAAAACGCATGTCTAACACGTTGTCACATTTGCCCATTCAGTTGTCAAGTTATGTCCATCGAGTTGTCACGGCTGCCCATTAAGTTGCCAGGTTTTTCCCATTAACTTAACAGAGTTTGGGCAATAAAAGGGCAGGGGCAAAAGTGTCTTTTCAATTTTCAAATATATTAAGGTGAGGTCCCGTTGGACCCTACATTAATTATTTCAACTTTGAGACTTTTCTAGTATTAAGTCCCTTGTGAGGGACCTCAAATTAATTTTCCCTTTTATAAATCTCAAATAGGTTATTTTAGTTATAAATAATATCTATACTCTGGTTAAAATCATCATCAATATGAGATTATAAAATTCGAAAGTCATTGTTCAATCATTTTCCTTTATTTGATTTGAGAGTATAAATATTCATTAATTAATCAAATCAATTAATAGTTTTTCTTTTGTGAACATCAATTAATAGTTTTAGTTCAAAACTTCTTCTCCGTGTCCCCACAACTTTAACTCGGCCTGAAGGTGGCCATAAAAAAAACTCGGCCTGAAGAATTCTAAAAAGTAGCTATATTCTTTTACAACTTTTGTTATTCTTTTACAACTTTTGTTGTCACCCATCTTAGCATTTTTTCAATCAGAACACCCATCTTAGCTGGAACCAACTGAATCATCATTATCATTTACACAGTATTCATGCACGGAAAGATGTTATATTGTCATATGCTACAGAAAAAGGAAGGAAAAATTACAAGAAGGTTCCTTATAAGGCAATTTAGTCACATTAAAGTCTCAAAATAATCATCAAACTACGTTGAAGTCTCAAGATTTGACTGATATTAAATGATTTATTATTTAGTTGTCAATTTCAGTCTCTTGAGTTGTCAATGCAGCTTCATAAATTTAATTGATAACACAATGAGTTGGAATTGACAATTATTAAACGAGAAGTATTTTAATATCACTCAAGCCCTATAAGAATTCAACCTAAATTCATCGTTCCTTGGGGGCATGCATGTGATTATTTACCTTATGTGGGTACTCTCTATGATTTTCCCAAAAAAGAAAAGAAAAATAGAATACATTGTAATTTGGGTTGAGGGTTAGTTTTGGAAAGAGCTTTGACTCAAGTATTATTAAGGGAAAATGATAAATAAATACCTTCAAATATCTAAAAGGACAAGTAAGGAACTCAAACATCCAAAATGACAAGTAAGGAACTCCGAATTTCAAAAGGACGATTAAAGAACCAAAAAATTGTTAACAGCTATGTTCCAAATGTTAATAACTATGTTCCAATTGTTAATTTTTATTGAAGTTCCTTACTTGTCCTTTTGGAAATTTAAGTTCCTTACTTATTCTTTTGGACATTCAGAGGTATTTATTTGTCATTTCCCTTATTATTAATGCCAACATTATATTTTTCTTGGGACTTGAAAATAAAAATTTTCATTTCTTACCACAGTTGTAAGTGTCGTATGTTTATCTAACGATCCACTGTAGCTGGTAAGAGATGGTCAAATGAGTCATTCATTATGGGATTTTTTTTGCCAACATAATGGGATTTTTTTTAATTAATGGGGTACTTATTCAGTTATTCTTTGTTTTGAGGGTACTTGTTCTTAATTTTCCCCACCTAGTTTAAAGACAAAAATACCCTTAAACATCTAATAAACTTATCATGAACAAGCATGCACTAAATTACTATAATAGGTTGGTAAGAGGGAAGGAAGGAAAAAGGATGTATAAAATGATACTTCATGGAATAAGGAGAGAGGAGTAAGTAGATAGCAGAAAATTAGAGACATTGATGGAGAAGAAAGGAAGAGAATCTCTCATATTTGTGGCCATATTATGCCTAATAGTTACCCAAACAGAATCTACTCCCCCTGTAACTATACCAATAGGAGTGATTCTGGATTTGAATTCATCACTTGGTAATGCGACTGTCAACTGCACCAACATAGCACTCCAACATTTCTATGACACATATCCTCACTATTCAACAAGGCTCCAACTTCATTTCAAGGATTCTGGAAAAGATTTCCTCACTGCAGCTTCCGCAGGTATACTTGTGTCTTAACGAGGATGATGTTTAATTTGGTGGTTGTTTTTTGTTTTTTAATGTTTGTCAAATTGTTTGAAGTTCGAGCTTTGTTCCCTTCCATGCTTATGTGTTGATATCATTAGTATTGAATTCATGATCCCCCAAACTAACTTAGACGCAGTGTATTCTCCATTTGATTCTGCCCTCATGTTTTTCTCTTCATCCTTCCTCAACTTATCACCTCCATTTACACTCACTGTGAGTAGTTGGTTGAGTTGGTAAGTGGGTTACAACCCCGAAAGGATGAGAACGCGTCTTCGAATCTAGGGAAACACTCTCATTAAGAGAGGAGACAACCTTACTTATGTGGGCAATACTCCTACCCTCAAGTCCGGATTAGTCGGTTGCCAATAGGAGCCAGATTATCGGGTGGTGTTTAACGGAAAAAAAACTTATCACCTCCATTTAATTAACAAAATTAACGGCTTAAATTTAGTAATGAGAAATTCTGTAATAAGTACTATATAAAAATAAACAAACAAACTTAGTGTCTGTTTGGATACTCTCCAAAACCTAAGTTTTAAAGTCAAGGTAAACATAAGTTTCAATTAAGTTAGACAATCACTGCAGTTTTTTCAAAATAATTTTTTTAACTGAAAACCTAGGTTTTGCCATAAGCTATATTTTTTTAGTTTTTTAAAAGTTATTATTCTCCAGAATCTGAATCTATTTTTCAAAAGAGCTTTTTCAGCTTCTCCTCAAAAGCCCTTCTCCAAATATTATATTCAAACAAACCCTTCCAGTTTGATTGCCTTGAATTGAGAAAGATAATTTCCATATATCTCGGGGCTCACAGGTTTTCTCTCTCCATCTCACACATTTCATGGGCCCACAAACTTTACTTTCCCATTATTATTTGATTTACCTCTACTTTCCATCTTTACCCTCTACACTCATTTCCGTCATCCACTTTCTGTCCAACCAAGTAGACCCTTAGACCGCTAAGATTTAGAGTGTGTTTGGCTGGACTTTTTGTAGAAAATAATCTGCCTTAAGCCAACTTACTTTGGACGGATGACTTTTTTCTATATTTGACTGGACTTATTTTTCACCAAGCTAATAAATAAGTCAATTTATTCATAAGCCACTTTGGATAGTTTATTTAAAAAAACCAATTTATTTTTCTACTTGAGTTAAAATTAAGTCAGCTTAAAAATAAACCCCTTATAAACAAAAAGTCATCCAAACATGTTTATAAGTCAAATGGAATAATAAGTCATTTTTTCAAAGTTCATTCAAACATAAAAATAAGCCAACCTAGAGCTTATTTTCTAACTGACTTAAAAATAATTAAGTTAGCTTAAAAATAAGTCATTTTTCCACAAGTCGACCCAAACACACCCTTAATATGCATGGTTTATTGCAATATCAACCATTGATTAGTAAATTTAATGGTGGTGATATGATAATAAGAGAAAAGGAGAAAAAAGGTTGAGATATTTCAATAAATTTAGCTTCGTTCATATCAACTGAATTTGATGTTATGACACATATCTTATCTTAAATAAGTCAAGTTCAAAAATCGTTAAATTTTAGGGATAAAGTGCAAAAATGTCCATGTAATTGTCACGAAGGTGCAAAAATACACATGTAAAATTTTTTGGAGCAAAACTGCCTATCAAATTTCCAAACTGGGGCAAAAATGTCCATCACAATTAATTTTTTGATTTTTTACGCATCTTCTGCCGATTCATCTCTGACTAAAACATGTGGCAGACTTATGTATTTATTTGCCCTTGTATGATGAGGATGCGACAGGGGATGATGAGTGAAAAAGTCAAAAAATTAACTGTGACAAACATTTTTGCCCTAGTTTTGAAATTTGATAGGCAGTTTTGCTCCAAAAATTTTACATGGTATTTTTGCACTTTCGTGACAATTACATAGGCATTTTTGCACTTTAACCCTAAAGTTTAAGGTAGAATAAAAAGTAAAGGTGTAAAATTACCAGTGTTACTGTTATCAATACTATGCAATTTTTTTAGCAAAAGTAACAATGTTATTTTAAAATTGGGATAAAATTAATCCTGACATTTCAAAATTGGGGCAAAAGTAACCATGATTTTGGATGTTATAATATGGGGGGGGGGGTAATATCATTGAAAAAATAAATGCATGTCTTACAAACTTATGTTAAATGACTTACATGATTTCATTCCACAACTTTTTTATAAGAAAATACCATAATATTTTAAAGAAAGCGCCCTTTTAGTGACAGGACCTTGTAGTTTTTAAGATAGTACCATAAAGAAAGCACCTTATATCATCCAGATATAAGCAAGTACCATATAATCCGTAAATACAAATTTTCTTATATCATGCAGATATATAAGCAATTATAGATGGTACCATAAAGAAAGCGCCATATATATGTCCTTATTTTATAAAATATTTTACCAAATCCTTAAAATTTAACAACAAAGCAAATAATCCGTCCGAGAGTTTGACTTTTTTATCAAATCTATATAGAGTTAATTTAGCAATAGAAGCATACTTAACCACAGTGCTACGAGGAGTTGTTAAACAGAGCCGAATAATTAGTAATATGATAGAAAACAATGGAGGAGTATATATAAAACTTATTATTCATTATAGGGCGAAGACCCAAAAATGATACTCCCTCCGATCCTAAATATAAGACCTAGATAACTTTTTTTTGGAAAGATTAAGGTTGCGAAATAAGTTATTAAATGATGATATATTTGATATCTTTTTAGATTATCCATTAGCTTATAGGTAAAATAAACTAGTTTAAGAGAAAAAATTAGGTAAATCAATTTATAATTAACTTATTTTTTGCTTTTTTTATGATTTTTCAAAAAAGTCATCTAGGTCCTATATTTAGGAACGGAGGGAGTACATAACTATTGGCCAAGGAACAAAAATAGTACATAACTATTCCAAGGTACAAAAATGATACCCAACCTTTACCATGTGATCAAAAATGATATTTTCATTAATATGACAATAATATTAGACATGAAAAATCTAAAATGCCCTTATAAATTAATCGTCGTCCAATAAAATTTTATTTAATTATAAAGGCATTTTGGACATTTCATGTCTAATATTATTGTCATATTAGTGAAAATATCATTTTTGATTACATGGTAAAAGTTGGGTATCATTTTTGTACCTTGGAATAGTTATGTATTATTTTTGTTCCTTGGTCAATAGTTATGTATCATTTTTGGGCCTTCGCCCTTCATTATATAACATATTATACTGTACTCTGTTAAAATCACTAAGTAATGAATGATTATTTTCTAATCATAACATTTCAAAATTTCAAAGGTATTCCGTTTCAACTTCTATAGCTAACATGAATACACGATTATTCAGTCATGGTTTAAAATTTGAGAAAACACTACCCATCGTCCGTGGGTTCAGTGACGACGATATTGAACAATGAGCGTCGGGTTGACCACCACGTCGCGAGTTCGATCCTGAGGAGTGACACTTTGTTGTGTCTCCATCGCGGCTCTTGGGGAGACATATCCGTAGCTAAGTGAAGCTGAGAGTAACCTACCTGTGTCGACAGACAGGGCTTGCTGTTCATGCTCCAGAGCCCACAGGGACAGGCTTCAATAAATCATGAGTTAGGTGTCCTGCCCTTGGATTGGGTTGAGCCCAAACCCCTTCCTAAAATTTTGTTATAAAAAAAAAGAATTTGAGAAAACACTGAGCTAATTTAGGCATTTAGCTAACTAAGTACCCTCAGTCCCTTTATTCTAAACATATGTTACATTTTCTCTAAAAATAGTCTTATCTTCATCTATAATTCCTTCCATCATTCTTTCACTTAATTATTGTTGAGGAAACTTTAATAGGGCTTGCTTATAAGAAAATTGACAATATAGATTATAGGCTAGTGCAAATATGAACTCTCTAATCTTTAATTTTTCGAGGAGGGAGTGCCATTTTGATTTTTTATTTTTAACTTCGTAACAATTAATGGTTGCATTGATGAGCAGCTTGGGATCTAATATATAATAAGACCGCGATGGTGCACGTGCATGCAATCCTAGGACCCCAAAATTCAGATCAAGCAAGATATGTTGTAGTACATGGTGACAAGATAAATGTACCGGTAATGTGGTTTTCACCATCTGGTCCTTCTCTTTTGCCACCTCGTACCAGATTTTTCATCCACTCCAACTCCACCAGAAGTCATTGCTCTCAGTTTGAAGCTACAGCAGCCATGATTGAATTTTATCATTGGCAATCAGTGATCCCCATTTATGAAGACCCTGAATTTGGCAATGACCTCATTCCATGTCTCACTTATGCCCTCCAAGAAATGGACACTAGAGTGCCTTACATAAGTCCCATAAATCAAAGTTTCACAGACGACGAAATCAACAAAGAGCTTGACAAGATAAAAAAGGAGAGAACATTTGTGTTTATTGCCCATATGACTGAGGATCTCTGGTCAAGGCTCTTAAAACAAGCAAAAAATAAAGGTCTAGTGAGTGAAGGATATGCTTGGATTCTTACACAAGGCCTATCTTCTGTTCTATATCCTGAAGATTTAGATATAAAGGCTCCAGGTTACTTGGATGGTGCTTTGGGTGTGAGGCCATTCGGTTTATCTAATTCAAATGAGAGACTTTCTTTAGCTCAAACATTGAAGTCTAAGTATGATAATTCTCTCTCTCTTTATGGCTTGTGGGCTTATGACACCATCAGAGCTTTGGCCATAGCAGTAGAGAATGCTGGCTTAGCCGATTTTAATGTAAGTATGGGCGATCGTCGCAATGTAACAGGTAAAATTCTTCGCCAAAATATTCTGAATACGAGTTTCTTAGGGCTGTCAGGTGATTTCAATTTGAGTAATAGCCAACTAGAACCATCACAAGTTATGGTGTACAATGTGAATGGCTCAAAAGAAATAGACATTGGATATTGGAGCCATGAAAAAAGATTTGTTCCAAATGGTTATGAAGTGAAATGGCTGGGTAATGCAAAGGAGATACCACCAAAGTTGAAAGTTGGAGTCCCTAAAGCGCATTTTACTGAATTTGTTAATTTTAGTGGACAAGGGCAGGATGTACTGGCTACTGGTTTTGCTGTTGATGTGTTTCAAAAAGTGATTCATGCTTTACCATTTCCTTTGCCTTACGAGTTTGTGCCCTTGAACAATGATGATGGATATGATGATCTTCTCTGCCACATCAAAGACCAGGCTAGTTTTCTTTTATTATATTTCTGTTGCTTTCAATTGCTTTGCCTTTATTAGCTTTTATGTTTCTCAGTTTGCAAAAGAAAGTTAGGCATGTGTGATAAGCTACAAAGACAATAGGGCCTTAATAGGTATTAGATTTTCCATTTCAACAACTAATTATTTTTTTTTGGATATGATTCTCCCAAAGACACCATTTGGTATAGTTCTTATGCTATGGCAGCATGATGCATTTTTCTTTTGCAAAAATGACTTTTCAATCTTCTCCACGAATATTCTTCAATCAACTTTTATTTTCCTTGCCTAGAATATCCACGTTCACCAGTAAAAAAACCATGTATTTATGTGAGAAAATCTTCTTGATAACATGTTTTGATAAATATTTAAATTTATCTTTATAATATTCTGATTAAGCTTATATGAAATTTTACTTAATTTTCTATCAAAAACCCTTCATATACTCTCAAATTTGTATTGTTGTTATATCTATGATAGATGGAGGAGTTATCATTTTCATTGATGATTATGAAATGATTGTGTTCCCTTAAGTTTGGATATATGGAACTAGAAAAAATTGACGAGAGAATCTGATTAAGGGCAGAAATAATAAAAAATCAATGGGAGGCAAAGTTAGATATTTTCCCCAAAAAATATGATATCATCTATGTTATAGTACTAATTAATCCAAAAATTGATCCTTGGTGCATGAAAATATTACAGGATGTTGATGTTATCATTGGAGACATAACAATTTTAGTGAATCGCACAAATTGTGTTGATTTCTCAATGCCATATTTAGATTCAAGCGTGACAATGTTGGTAAAAGTGAGGTCTGACTCTAAAGATGGCTTGATCCTCCTCAAACCTTTTGATACGATACTTTGGATAATTCTTGCTTTGACGTTTGTCTGTGCAACTGCTTTTGTAATTATATTGGAAAGAAAAGCGAAGGATAATGTTGGTCCTGAAAGCAAGTTCAAACACTTCATCCGCAATCCCTTCCTCATTTACATGAGCGGTAAGTTCTTTTTTATGGCACATTATTGATTACATACATGCATAACAAGTATGTGTGTTATAATGTCTTGGCTCACATTTTCAAGTCATACTGCACATTTTTGTTAACACTTTTCCTTATTATTAGACAGATATTCATATCACATTATGTATGGGATGGTAAGTGTATCAAATTCCTCATATCTATTACATCAAGCTAAGTTTTCCCGTCACAAAAAAATCATATATCCTATTTTTTATGCAAATTTATAGGTAAATGATATTATTATTAAAAAATGATAAAGGTGCAAAATATCAATGACAATATGTCCAAAGTGCAGTTGGCACCATATTGAAATCTTGGGTGAAAACACCAATGGTAAATTTAAAGCATTCAATTTTAACGTGTGTTGTTAAAATGAGTTAACTTCTGTTAACTTGAGATGTGTCGGAGTTTTCCAATGAAGAACATGTGGGTTGTCAAATAGAGAAGTCACACATTGCTTGAGAGTGTGAGCATACAAAAGTATATAATACACTTGTGTTCTAATTCAAGTTAAAAGGCTAACGTTGTGGAAATCAGTTGATTCCCCCCCCCCCCCCACGCGTATGGTAAATATGGAGTTGACACATTTTTACATTTTTACTTATCCATATAAAAGGCAGAATCTGCAGACAGTCCAGGTGCACCAGTTCAGACATTCAAGCTTTCTCTTTCCTCCTCTGAAATTCTCTCTACGAGTTACTATTTTCTTCTGTTGTTCTATTGTCTTGCTTTTCACAGGAAGAGTCTCATAATCTTAGAGAGAGTCGCGTCCTAAACTTGCCGATGGTCGCAAAATACCTCTAAAGGACAAAGTCCCACAAGGGAAGCGACACAGATCATATTTTATTTGTAGTTTTATTTGTGTAACGCTAACAAGATGTAGTCCCATGTCATTTGTAGGCTTTGCAGCTCACCAAGGTTAACTCATTTTAATGGCAAAGGTTAAAATTGGATACAAGGAATTTAACTATTCATGTTATCTATATGGTAAGAGCTAAGAGGAAATGGGAGGGAGAATAAGAGTTTTCTTAGTTTATGTGAACTAGTTAAAAGTATTATTCTGATAAAAAAAAAACTAGTTAAAAGTATTTGATAAATAAGGACATGATAGTTTTTTATAAGATTTTACATATATCACATTCAATACTTAATCTTATAAATAATCTAAATGTTTTGATTGCAGGTGTAGAGGTTTTGAAAAGTAAGACATCTAAATGGGTGGTGATAGTTGTCATGTTTGTGTTGAGCACAACCATCCAAATTTATACAGCAAATTTAACATCAGCTTTGACAGAGAGAACAACATCAAAACCTTCTCCAGAAAAAGACTTGCAAGAGATCAAAAGGAACGGTGGAAATGTGGGATATCAACGTGGTTCTTGGGTGAAAGAACTTTTGACTAAACAAATAGGAATAGAGGGAAAACGGTTGAAACCTTTAGAAAATTATAAAGAATATGAAAATGCATTATCAAATGAAAACAAAGAAGAACGTGTTGAAGCTATTTTTGATGAAATTCCATATCTCTTGCTCTTCCTTTCCAAATACGACTCTAGCAAGTTGGCTGGACCAATCTATAAAGCTGGTGGATTCGCCTTTGTGAGTATAATTTTTCTCTCCCAAACACTCCATTGTCTTATATAAAATTTTGATTACACACAGTTGGACTAAATATAACTATATAATAAAAATAAAATAAAGTTGAACTATGTGTCTTGCCTATTCAAATAATATTAATATTAAATACTCAAAGTTGATGACACAACAGTAAGCTCGCTTGCTGTGGGGTCTGAGGTCATATGTTTGAATCAGCCTCTATGCTTAAAGAATAGGTAAGATTGTCTAGTATTATTCCCTTCTCCAGCACCATCATCAAGTGGTTACCAGAACTGGATTGTTGACAAAATTAGCATTTAATTTGCTGCTGATTAATGTCGACATTCTCTACTCTCATATTTTAATTTTTATATTTAATTAATCTGTTGCTATCACTATTAGACTCCCGTAATCTAATGCAGTCGGATATGTCCTCTTCTCAAATTGTCGTTAAATATTTGTTCCTCATTTTATAACTTGTAATGTATATTTTCAGGCATTCCCAAAGAATTCTACATTGGTCTCAAAATTTTCAGCTGCAATATTAAACGTAACACAAAATGTGACCAGGTTTCGTGACATGAAGAACAACATATCTTTACCCACCAAAATTGAGAAATCTGAATACAAAAGTGATGTTGAGACGAGAAGTTTGACAACAAAAGATTTTGGAGGACTTTTTCCGATCGTGTACACTGTTTTGGCTCTCTTCTTTACCATTTCAATGCTTAAAGTTCTATCTATTGGTGCCCCCTTGCATAACAAATTTGTTAAATTTCTAAGCCCCTCTGGTGGAGTTATACTAGTTAAAAAATAGCTAGACACATGTAAAATCAATGTTATATATGCGTGTGTTATTGACTTGCTATGAATAGTCCAAGTGATAAGAAATAAGGTGATGAAAAGCTACTAGTTCAAGACCTTTTGATGTAAATGGGGGAAAACTCATGACTATCCAATCTGTAATTTTGTACGTAGTAAATATGTATTTCTTCAACTTTTCTCGTCTCTCTTCCTTTATAGCTCAATATCCACAATATATATATATATATATATATATATATATATATATATATATATATATATATATATATATATATATATATATATATATGGCTAGTACACGCATCTTTTGAAATCGTCTGCACTCTGCAATGATATAACTACATAGAGAAAGTTAAAGAACACAATTTAGTGCCTTTTGTGATTAAGATTAAGGGCCTGTTTGGTACGAGAGGATAGGAGGAAAAATGGGCGGAGGGAAAATTTTTGTGACATGAATTAATAAAAATTTGAGAAGTGAGGTTCAAAGTTTTAAATTAAAATATATAACTCTTATATTTTACATCTGATCTAAATTAAAATATCACAACTCCACTTCTTCAATATTTAAAAATTCATCTTACAATAATTTTCCCTCCCCTCCAAATCCCCCATACCAAACCGACCCTAAGAATTTCTGGCAGAAGAATTTCAGCTGTCACCCCACCAAAAAACAAACAAGGCTACAATTTGATGTTTTTTTTGGGGGGATGTGATTTAGTCTTTAGTACATTGGAAAGATATACTTCTTTTTCTGGGCAAAGAAAGGTAAGTTCATGTCTAGGCCCATTAGTAGTTTTCCCTGGAATAGCATCCTCAAATGAACACTCCAAACCTATACATACCCTTAGCCTGAAAGAAGCAACCTTTGGGGTTCCATAAAATGGAGCAACAAATGCAGAATTATTCCTCACCTCCACACAGCCTTCAAAAAGCTTCCAATCTAGAAAAACATGCTGGCATGAACCACCATCATCATTCATGGACATGCTCAACCACAATCTATTATCACTCGTGATATTGTGGAGGGTGATATCACATTCAATGCCTACTGGTAGTCCCGGAATGAAAGGGAAAGGATGTTCAGGGTTATTATTCACAATATTTAGCTCTGCTCTTACATGTCTGATTGTTTCACTACATGTGAACTGCTTCAGTGAGAATAACTTAAGGCACTTCTGAAACTCCCACGGACTCTGGGAGGCTTCATTTGTGGAGGTAACATCTTCAGGTAACAATTTCCTGAGTTCAGCTATGAATGTGGATGGTGTGATAGAGTTTTCATTAAGGAGAAGTTCTACATGTGAAAATATTGCAGTCAACCTCTTAAATGTAAAAGTCGAACAGCATATGTCAACTTTATATTGCCTAAGGACACAAGTCAATAACATTAGCTCCAAGATATTCAGATCTTCTTGTGGAGAAAACCCTATGAAGTGATTTTTAAATTCTTTAACCTTCCTATCAAGTTTTGCCAGTTCCAAATCTAACGATCCCATGGAACGTGAACATGTAAGTTTCTCCTGAGGGAAAATTTGCCAAATTTTTGCAAGGCATTTAATTATTCCAAGATATTGTAAAGTAAATGCCAAATCATCAGCATATCCCGCAAGGTCAGATCTAGTAGTTGCCAGATCTTCCTTCCAACTCCTACATTGACAACACAACTGTTAAAAAGAGAGCCAATATAATAATTTCACACGCATGGATGTGTTAAATGATCAATGATCAAAACATATCAAAATTCATGAGTCAATAGCAAAAATATGCTCGTAAGACAAACATCCAAAATTCAGGCCCTCAAACAAATGGCATGCAGTGTGCACCATGAACTAGCCACATTCTGAGTATAAGGTGGGCACATGCATCTAGATACACAGAAATTCTCTTATGAACTCGGAAAGAAGCGTAACATCAAATATGGACATATATTAGCAATAGTTTACAGCCACTATGTACATACAGATATAAAATTGAAGCTAAATTGTAATATAGCAAAAAAACGGCAAATTTCAAGGAACTACGTTACCTTAGCATCTTTAGAACTTCACTTGTAAAGCTAGATTGTATCAGGGACCAGATATCTGGGACCTTTGAAAGAATAAGATCTGTAACCTTTATAAGTCCTTTGTGCTCCCTCACAATACAAGACTGACTTTCAGATTCCACATCTCTTGTTTGTGATGTCTCAACAACACTTATCATATCATTGCTGGAGCAATAACTGTAATCAAATTGAACTAAGGGTAATTGTTGCTCCCCTTTACCATGATTAATATTTGAGGCATCACAACTTATAGATCTACTTTTATCAGATAGGTAGGCCAAAAGGGCATCCCTATCCATAACATCAGCAAAACCAGAATAAATCCTCCCTAAGAGAGTAACAGCATATGAAAATAAAACTGGAGGTATGGTGCCTACATTTACATGCGAGAATGAGGCAGAGACACAAAGGATTAATAGTGCAGCCACTCTTGCACTATTGAACTCTGAGTTGCCTTCAAAAGCTGCTTCTACCTGAAAAAATGGTGTAACAGAATGTTAAATTAATTATCTGTGCAAAAATTAAATGTTTGGATGATAATACTGAGGATTAGGGACAATTTTACCCCAGAAATTTTTGTTTAGGACTGTTTTTTCCCCAGAAATATCAGAACCTATCAATATTGCCCTATATTGTTGAAAAATTCACATTGACTGTTAATTGATGTTAACCGTCAATATTTTAATGGTAAAGGGCAAAATTAATACATTTTACTACTTCTAGGGCGTCGTAAGTGGACCCAAAAATACTTTTAGGAAAAAAGTTGATCATAAGATAAACTTCCGAGGCAAATAAGACCCTTGACCCTAATATCAATTCTCCTTTACAAGATGAATAGAATCAATCTCTAAGGAAACAACAGGCATAATAAATCATTGTTCCTCCTTCTATGAGGCTGCATTCTTCTGATACTGTAAATATTACACATTGAGTTCATGAACAAATGAAAACCATCATAAGTCCAAAAAAAAAACAACTGAGAACCATCCTCTATTAGTTGGCCCTAAAACATCTTTCTATTATGGGGCTAAATTACAAAAGCAGGTGACAGCTTTCAACGTCATGTAATGCCAAAATCACACCATTAAAAAAGTAAAGATTGTTGAAAACTAAAAGGATTTCACAAAATAAAAGTCTTCTTCATTATTTCATTGATGTGCTTACATACTTATAACATAAAAGTTTCCTAAAAAGACAATAAACTTCTCCTACAAGTTTACCTAATATGATTGATTACCTAATAAAAGCATAATATTCTTATATCTAAATATTTCCTAATACTCTATAATTATTTCCTAATAATCTTCTAACACTCCCCCTCAAGTTGGAACATCCAACTTGTTACAAAGATAATCCCAAAAACAAACAAAACTCAACACTCCCCATGAGCAACAAATCAGTGAACTTGATGCAAAACCAAAGCTGAAATTTGAAATTCCAAAAATGCTCAACACAGAGCAACCAAAACATGCCAAACAGGCACCAAACTGGAGCTCATCCCAACATGAAACCCGAATGCAATCTCCACTATGATCCACCGGAACGGGATGACAACTCCAAACTAGAGCTCGTCCCAACACAAACCCGAATGCAATCACCACTGAGATCCACCGGAACGGGATGACAACTCCAAATCACGAAGTTCAACCTAAACTCCGAATTACAAAACTCCAAATCACGAAGTTCAAACTAAAATCCGAATTACAAAACTTCAAATCACGAAGTTCAAACTAAACTCCGAATCACAAAACTCCAAATCACAATGGAAATAGCATCAAGATCACAAACTAACACCCAAAAATCTGAAACAACTAGAATCTGGAATCCACAAGCACCTTTTTTTTCTTTTTTTTCTTTTTCCTTTTTTTAGCCATTGAACACAAGCACAATTCAAAAAATCCCAAACTAATTCCAACAAGCTCAGAAACCGACCAAATCAAGCTCAGGAACCAACGGCGAAGGCGCGTGGGGCTACGGCGGTGGCGCGTGGCGGCGCGTGCGGAGGCGGATGGAGACCGGATCACTTGGGGAATGTTCGCCGGCTTCGTGCGAACCTGATGGGGCGGCGCGTGTCACGAGGAGAAGATCGAAAGGACACGGATCTGCTTAGGCAACTCTGGTACTGTTCACGTGAACAGTACTCCGAACCGGGAAGACCAGAAACCAACTAGGGCGGCCAGAAAGAGAGCCTATGCTCTGATACCATGTTGAAAACTAAAAGGATTTCACAAAATAAAAGTCTTCTTCATTATTTCATTGATGTGCTTACATACTTATAACATAAAAGTTTCCTAAAAAGACAATAAACTTCTCCTACAAGTTTACCTAATATGATTGATTACCTAATAAAAGCATAATATTCTTATATCTAAATATTTCCTAATACTCTATAATTATTTCCTAATAATCTTCTAACAAAGATAATTAAGCCTACTTTATAAGTTTTGAGATATAAACTGCTGCTTTCTGTTACCCAAGTTTCTACAGATACCGCTCTATGGACTGTAAACTAATTTTAGTAAGTTCACCTCTTCAAAAACATCCTTGGAAATGACGCCTACAAACTTCTTGTGATTTCGGCCAATATGGGAAATAGCTGAAAATATATCAGCTTCATCCTGACATGAGAATATGTAGATGTTACAATGACAAACAGTTATTGCCAAAAATTGTTCATTATACATGTATGCTCACCATTTTCTTGAACTACTAGAAAATTAATCAGCCATCATCCATATAGCACAGACAAGATGGATAACATGAGGTAGGCGCAACAATCATAGTGCATTGAAGTGAGCGTAAAGGATATAGTAAATAGTTGTACTGCAGACTAGATCTTATAATAAAGACACAATAAATTTTAAACATTGGATGCAGTTAAGACGAGGCCATCACCAATCAAAAAAATGTATAGCAAAATCTAAATTACATCATCTAGATTTGCTGGACCACTTGATAACTTGCCTAAGATATTCGAATTATACATAACTTAGCAGCATAAGCAGTCCATGTTAGAGTTTTCCAAGTTTCTTATGCCAGTTTAGGTTCAACAGTTTTAGAAGCCAAACGTGAGTGAGAACCTATATACTAGTTTCAAGGATCAAAATGAGTCAAACACCTCAAAAGGGAAGAGCTTGCTTTGAACAAAGCAATAAAAGGATCCAATAACAAGGATGAACATAAACTTTTGTAAGTGTTGCAATCAATCGCGTCTTCAAAACTTAATTGTAGAATCTCATGAGCCCATCTTAAGAATAACAAAGGAAAAGTTGCAGAATAATTAGAAGAAAAAAACCTGTGTATAAATACTCAAACTGTGTAAAAGACCATCCACAGCTGATTTAAACAACAATAGACTATTCAGCTTCACTTGCTTAATTATTTTCCTTGCACTGTATCTCACTTCCCTGCTGCTGTCAGCAAGAGCACCAAGAAACTGGAAGCATATAAGTCAATCATAATCAGAATATCAACTTGCCAAGCAGATAAAAGATAGTACCAACAATACGCCAGAAACAATAAATCTCAATTTACTGACAAGGGCTATGGATCTTTGAAAATTTCATCAGAGGAGGAAAACCTATCAGTTCTGACCAGTCAAATCTCCACAATCAATTCATACAAATACTATCTTTCTCTTCGAAGAAGCTTTATCATAAAACTTAAGCCTATGGGCCATCCAAGATATAAGACTTGGTTAAGCAAAACATGCACATGACTATAATAAATGTTATTACAAACGTGATACAGCTTCCGAATTATTGATTTTAAACAATAACATGGCCATGTAAATTGGTTATTTGGTTCATTCTACGAAATGAAGCGAAAGGGGAGGGGTCGAAAGAAAGAGGGAAGGAAGAACCCTTCTTATTTATAAACTTTCAAATTGACTCCAAACAATAATAAAACACATTTATATATCAGATGTTCAGCTTAGTATTTATCAAGGATGAAAAACATACCATGTGCAAATGTTTCTCCTGAACCTTCAGACAGCCACTAATTGCCATATGATACATAGTTTTTAAAGCTTGTAATCGAACAACTACCGCATCATCATTCAACATATCCATTAAGATGTTCAAAGCTTCATGAGCAAACTCAGTGGAGAGGACAGCAAGTCTTTGTAAGGCCTGGCATGCAGACTTCCGCACCTTCAGGTTAAACAGAAATACTTTCAACGTCAGATCACATCTGGGGGAAATCTTACACTATAGCCACATAATTTCCGCCAATTTCCAGAACAACTTCTCAAAACAAGAAGCAATACAATTACTCAGTTCTCCACATAATTAAACAAAAGACCTCATTCCTCAATGATACACCATACATCTTATCAATTTAGTAAAATGCATATGAAGCACTAATGTTTCAAGAAAACTTACCTCAAAGAACTCATCTTCAAGTCCATGTACAAATGCACCAGCAACACTAGCTGCAAGCATTTTAAATTGTTCAGTTGTGTTCTGCCCAGAGGCTTCCTTTTTCTTTCCAACCTCTAGAACTCGCTTTGATAAAGTTTGCAAAAGAAAATCCTCAGATACCATTTCAATCTTTTCAAGGGCACTAAAAGCTTCAACCCTGACCAACATGCTCATATCTCTTGCCATTGAACAGAGCTACATACATGAGTAATACCAAAGTGATCAGCTGCCCACTGTCAAGGATACATGAAAACACAAGCAGAATAACAATTGGAAAAAAGACAATGATCGAAGGGGAAAGTTCTCCATTCTTTTGTGCATGACAAGGTTGATGGGTTCCAATTAAATTTCCCATACAACATTTGACTTCACCATATTAGTTCAATTGACTTCAAAGTGTACTGATTATTTGTGAATGCAACAGAAAGGAAATTACATTGTGCAATAGTAATAAAAATTACTATATTACATGCATCGAGAAACTATATATCTACATATTTATCTATAATAGAAAATTTATCAAAAGAATATTTACAAGACATGAACAATATGAGGACCGAAATTCCACTTATAAAACAAATGAAGGATGGATTATTATGATTTTGAAATTCATAAAAGACATGGAATAAATCAATAAGATCACAAGGCACGGGTCAGAATCCAGAGTATGACAAGGGGAAACAATCATAAATAGCAAATCATCATAATATTGAAATAATAGATTTATGTCAAACAGTAAAAAAAATTAAGATCCAACAACCGTAGACAATTCATAGCCCATAGAATAAGAAAATACCTTGGCAAATACTTCATTTGACCAGTAGCTTTTCATGTCAGCATTAGAGGCTCCCAACATCAACCCCCATAAAGCAACCTGAAATTTAAGAATAGATGACACAACAGATAAGAGCTCAAGTTATGTTGAAATTAAGTGAAAAATCTGTTAGTGAGTTTCTGGAAAGCTAAATATTATTCATTTAGGATAAATAACTTATAGAGGATACAACATACTATAGCTTCAAAACATTAATTATAAATCCAAAAACATCGCAAACTCAGTCTCCATGAAGCCCACAAGGGAAATGAGAACATTAAATAACAGTATCTTACAACATGAATTGCAGACGATCTCACACAATCTTCCATGTCACCCAGAAGTTGAACAGCACGGCGATAACATCCACCCACCAAAGTAGAGTCTTCAAAGACACCATGACTTATCAAATCAGCAAGTCCATCTAGAGAAGCCTTTCTTACATAAGGATAAGGATCCTTTGTGAACCCAAGAAACACAGTAAACAGAAAAGATGGTCGAATTTGAAAGCGCCCTGCATTGTTTAGCAACCATAAACGTGCAGACACAGAGGAGCCAAAACATAGAGAAATAAAAAACCCATCATCAAGCTTGTCCATATTCAAACCCAGAGCTGGAACACATTCTGTTATTGAAGCCACTGCTTGAAGTGAGTCAACAGCGTGGCGGGTAGATTGGGCAGAGAGAAAGGTGTGAGAACAGACAGATTGAAAGATGGCATGAGACAAGGAAGGGTGGTGGAAGGCAAGATGGGTGAGGAGATTGAGAGAGCAATGAAGAAGGACTTTATCATGACTAAGTTCAAGTGTGTGTATGAGCTTTTGAAGAATGGAAGATATGGTGGATTGTGGAGCTGAAGGGTCGATTATGAGGGATCTCAGGGAAGCCAAGGTGGATAGAGAAATGGATTCTTCTTCATTTTGGAGAGTGTTATGTAACAGGTCCATTGATTGAAGTATCATCTATGTCTATAAGTTCCAAACAAAGATGAAGCTTGCAATCACAGCAAACTCAAACTCCATTTTTATCCTGCCATAGGTTCAAAATCACAATCACATGCTACCTATGAGCATTTTCTGTTTTACCATATGGTAAGTCTAAGCAAACAAAAAAAAACACTCTTTCAGTTTAACACACAAACCATCATAAAATTCAACAATCACTTTACCCAAAAAAAAAGTCAATAAACAAAGTTGTCATCATATGAATAACAATACCATGTCATATACTCATCAATGTGATAAGCCATCATGTGTTGCTAGTGTCCTCCATCACCAATGTATCAAGAACAGAATAAATGCTTGTACAATGCATATGAACCAAAAGAATTGATCATTTCTGCTCTATTGATCTATTCCATCTTAATAACCTTGACTTCTCAAGATACTTCAGTATTATCCTACAAAGAAAATTGAGACACAATGTTGTTGCCTGGCTATGCAGGTATATCCACAAAGCAACTATGAAGAAAAATGCATAGAAGACAGAAACTGTACAGAGAGATGGGAAGTACATTAACAACACGGCTTATACATAACTAGGGGTACAATGGGAGTAACAGAACTGTCATATAAGAAACAAGATTGAAGAGTTGCAACATGTAACATATTAAAATAACCAGAAGAAGAAGCCATTTCTGTATCTTCTTTATAAGGACAAACATTTATGCACTTTAAAAATGCCACTAAAAAATTCTGTAGACACCACCTAACATGTGAATTTCCATATCTACAGAAAACACATAAAGTTAATCTCTCTTTTCTATTAATTCAAACTCTAAACCAAGAATGTACATATTGAAACCTTACCGGAAGAAAAACCTTTATGTACACTGGTAAATCTTAGTCTCTTTCCCAAGTAATTTCACTTAGTTCAAACTAACTTTGCTAATTTCACTTCAACTCTCTCTCAAGTTAACCTTACTATTCCTAAAAAAATTACTCAATAGGCAATAAACAAAGTTCACCCTAATATAATTATAAGGGTTCAATAGGTATATTCCTATCATATATGGTCACTTTCCACTTCGTCAATCGTCTCATATATTTATCCGTCTTTTCCAAACTTACTCCATTGTATACATTTTCACAGACAAATTAGTTTAGGTGGGCGGAGGAATAAAGAGGGGCATTATTGGAAAATCACATCAAATTAGCTAACTGAACTATTGTCCTTATCAATTAGATTGATTAAGCACCAGAATGCATAAGAGAAAAGAAGACGAAAGAAGCTGATAATAAGTCTCACCCTCTTCAACAGAGTTCCGGCGGCGGCGTTTGCTGCTCTCCGACGAACTCCGAGTGTCGATTTCCCCGACGTGTTCCTATGGTGTACTCAAGAGTCAAGATCAGTTTTCAGCTTCCAGCAACGGCGCCGTTTCGAAGGAAGAAAAATATTAGGGAAAATTAAGGGAAAATCCCAAATAAGTCCCTCCGAATACCCAAAAGGGCGATTAAGGAACCTAAACTTCCAAAAGGACCATGAAGAAACCAGCACCTATCTGTCATTTTAAAATTTTGCGAAAAGACAAAATTGCCCATCATAAAACACAAATTTCTACCCCACCCTAAACTCACCCTAACACCCACCCTCTTCTCGCAATTTGTGTTTTAAAATGGGGGCAATTTTGTCTTTTCGCAAAATTTTAAAATGACATATAAGTGCTAGTTCCTTCATCGTCCTTTTGGAAGTTTAGGTTCCTTAATTGTCTTTTTGGGTATTCGGGGATTTTCCCGAAAAATAATATGATGTCCCTCACAAGGGACTTAATATTAGAAAAGTCTCATAAACTCCCAATATTAAAGTAGAGTCCCAATGGACCTTACTTTAATATATTCCAAATACTAAAAGACTATATTGTCCTTTCCCTTTAATAATTTTCTTGCGTCTTCTCAACCAGACCAAAAACGAGAGCACGAATTGAGGGAGAAAAGAACAATAGCCAAAAGATTCAGGTTGAGACAATGATTTAAATCTAGAAGAGCAAGAAGATGACTTTCGATTACGAGGAGGAAGGTATCTGAGACGAGCAAGAAGTTTTGAGGCCCTAGCACACAATTTTCCTCTCTTTAACTTAGAAGGGCAAAACTGTATTTTTGTATTGGAATATAATTAATATAAGGTCTCTAGGGACCCTACTTTAATATTGAGAGTTTATGGGACTTTTCTTATATTAAGTCCCTTATGAGGGACTTCAAATTAATTTTCCCAAAATATTACTCTCTGGCTCTCTCGTTACCTATATGGATATTCACTTTTGGTCATAAAATAGTACTATCTTCGGTCCTAAATATAAGACCTAATTGACTTCTTTTTTGAGAGGTTAAGGTTGCGAAATAGACTATTAAATCATGACACATTTGATATATTTTTCGATTATTCATTAGTTTATAGGTAAAATAAACTAGTAGGGGGGGAAATTGGGTAAATCAATTTATAATTAACTTTTTCTTTTGCTTTTTTAGGAATTTTTCAAAAAAGTGAAATAGGTCTTATATTTATATTTAGGACCAGAGGGAGTATAAGAGCTACTTATAATTTAGTATATTTATTCCTAAATTGGCTTTAATTGCAAATTGCTCAACAATGGAAGAGCTCAAAACAGTAACTAAATGGGAAAATGACAATAAAATAAAATGATACTTGAATTGGACAAATAAGTGACTCTAATTCTCAAAAGGACAAATAAGTGACTCTAATTCTCAAAAGGACAAATAAGATATACTCATCGATTTGTCCTAAATGAAGTTTAGGAAAAATGACCGAAAATTCATTAACTATTCATGTATGGCAGTTGACAGATAACTAGTTTAGGAACGCATGTAACTCTACTCGAGTATCATGTTTAATTGCTATGATTTTTCACTACTTGAGAGACATATTAAAACTCCATTAACTACTCATTTATCGCAGATAATTAGTTTAACAATGCAGGTAATTACTCAAGTATCGATTCTAACTGCTATAATTTTCCACTACTTTGAGTCATTTTGAAACTCCATTTGAGTAGATACATTTGTTTCTCAACCAGTTATGTGTGATGCATGAGTAGTTAATGAGTTTTATTTTTAATACTTGCTATTTATAAAGTGCATAGTCAAGAATTATATCTCAATAGTGAAAGATTATTTTTAAAACTATTTAAATCCTTTTAAAAAAATTAAATGTTTAAAATTAATTACAATTATATGTCAATCATAAAGGGTTATTATTAAAATGACATTGTATATGATAAAAACTTTAAAATTTCAAATGTCAAAAAGCCGTTAACCTTGGCAGTAATTTCAACGGTAGGGAATTAAAGGTCAAAATATGAAATTTTAAGGTTGCATAATTTAAACTATCAAAGGTCAAGAAGATTATGTGAATTAATAATTCGAAGTTTAAGGGAGTTGTTTGTTTATAATTTGGCCTTGAAAGTAATGTGATTCGATCCATTCTAAATGTTAACGAGGTCGGCCCTCCTATTAATTAGCCATCCTCCGATCATTGAATCCTTTTTTCCGACCAAAAAAAAAAGGATCATTGAATCCTTTTTTTCAGATAAAATAACAAGATCAATGAATCCTTTTCAAAAGAAAGATAAGTCACAAAATTGAGACGATCCCAGTCCTTGAAGAAATTCTCACACACACACACACGTACATACACACATAGCTCTGATCTATTTCAACTGGATCTTACGGAAGTCGGTGGTCAATAAGCATATTGCAAATTAATAGGTGGGAACAAGTTAAAATTGGGCAGCGGCGGGAGTAACTAATGAGCATGAGAAATTAAATGCAAGAAAATTCGATGCACGAATCAGCTGAATATCAATATACTCGTGCATTAACCTACTATAAACATATGGAAACATACATTATTGCCTAAAAGCTTACATTTCAAATGCTAATTAGGCATAAGCTAGCCTCCAAATGTTAATGCATACGTATGGTCCCTTTCCATGACCGCCCCTAAAGATAAACATGTTTAAAATTCAAGCAAATGCATGCGTGTCAAAATTGAATTTGGTTCAATTAAACCAACTAGTATGGGCCCCGCGCTTTGCGCGGGACATTCAAGATTTAGTTGTTTACATCTTAGCTTATAAATACATTAGTTTGTATTGTACAATCATACACTCTTACCATATTTGGGAAGATCAAAGAAAACAAACAACTTAATTATTATATACTAACATTTTATTATGTTACATTATACCATTTCATAAGTCAAATTAGTTTGTATACAAATAAACATAAAATTTGTAGAGTGAATTGTTTTAGTTTTTTAAGCATCTCCAAAAAATTTAGCTAGTTCTTTTACTAAGAATTGAAATGAGAATATATTTTAGGACAACTAAGCACAAATTCTTAACATTTATTTTCTCTAAATTTTTTAATTTTATTACTATTAGACAATGAGTTGTTCTGAAAATTAGACTTAGAGCTGTTTAGATATCTTTTAAAACCAAGGTTTAAGGCCTGACCTAGGTTTTAAAATCAGAACAGACAAATATTTACAACTTTTTCAAAAATAGTTTTTTCAGTCAAAACCTAGATTTCTGTCAATGAGTTGTGTTTGCTTTGTGAACTAATTACAATGATGCATTAACTCGCAATACTAATTCTCCCATATTCACCATGTAGCTATTACTTGAAACTTTCTTAACAATGTAACTCAAACTCTCCCAAAGCTCAATACTAAAATTTTTCACATGCAAGATGCTAATAACTAAAAAAAATTAAAACACCATTTCAAGTTGTTGGAATCAATGCTAAGAGTTATCTTAGCATTTAAAGTGCAATACATATGGGACTACCATGAATTATAAATGTTTTAGAAAATGAAACATAAATTATTCTACGTGTAATATTATACTACTTTTAATCCACCGCTTCAAATTATTAGAATCTATCGTCACAATAAGCTAAGTATTTGAAGTGTATAAAAATGATAGAAAAGGCAAACTTCATCCCCACCTCCCCCATTCAACCCCTTGGCCCCAGAAAAATCTAAATTTCCCTTGGCACCTCCCCCACCTAAAAGATCAATTGAAGTAAATTTATCGTGTAGTTGAACTTTCCAAATGAATTAAATTTAGATTACATATAATATTTTTTAACTTGATCAAGAATCAAATTGATCTGTGTATAAACTCATAAATATCATTAAAAATCTAATAAGTACATTTAAATAATATAATACTTAAAAATATCATTAATTTATATCACATATAATATTCAACTTGGCCGAGAATCCAAGTTCTCATAAATAAAAGCAAAGGAACAATCAAATTATTTCCAACCCCCCTACAAACCAAACCATCCCCCAACAAAAAATTAACAAAAATTGTTAGGGGCACCCTAAAATGTATATTTTTGGAAAACTTATTAGTAGTGGATATTAACTTATTTTTGGGTGCCCGAGGGAAAATATGGAGGTATCTTTTGATAAAAGAAAAGTGGAACTATATTTCATCACCATTAAAATATACCATTGGCAATGATAATGATATTTTGAATACATTTTTTAAAATTCAATCCTATTATCAATATAGTAATTAATCTTGAGTTGTCTATAGTTTACTTAGTTGAGTAATCTTTGATTTGTTTTGCATTTTGAATCTAAGATGATGTTTAATTTGCCCAGTTAACATATTTATTCTATCTACTGAAACACACTCTATGACCCGTAAACTACAGGAATGATTGATGCTGCAACATATTTATTCATGGTCTGATTAATGATTTTGATTCCCATGTAAATGGTACTTTCTGACATTTATAAACGCCGGAAAAACACTAAAAAACACTACGGTGTTTTTTATACTTCCTCAAGTCATTATTAAAATTTTGTTTTGATCTCATCCTTTTCCTTATCTAATTTTTGTACCATTTGTTGACTTATTGACATGACTGAAGCTCATTTTTCCACTCAAGTCTAAAAAGATATTGTTTCCTTTAAGTCACTCTCCATTTGCGTTAGATTTTCTTCTAGAGTTAGTTTTTCACATGATTCATATATTAGGCATAAAGATACCTCTGGTTTATCTTTCTCATAACTTTTTTTTTGGCCAAAGACCATTAATTAAATCAATAGAAGTCTGGTACAAAGTATTCAAACTAAAGACAAAGTCTAGTCACTAAAAAGAAAAAAGATTACAAACAGAAACAGGAAAATTACATTGAAGAAAGCCATGTAAGTAATGCTAGAGCTTTGGTCTAAAGGCAGAAGCAATTGATGAGCTGGTCTCACAACCTAGTCGGCAAGACCCAAGCAAAGAAGCTCGAGCAACCCAATTTGCTACTTTGTTAGCTTTCTAAGGAATTCATCTGCATTGATATTCTGCTAGCTGAATGTTCCCTTAAACATGAATTATCAATATTAGGAGAAATGAAGGAGAAAAGGGATAAATATATGGCTCATTAGTTATCAGTAAAAATTTGCCTTACCCCAGTCCTGAAATATGAATATGGCTCTTTACTTAATGACAAACAGTAAAGAACTTACTGTTTTCTTGTTCAAGACAATGATTATAGGTAGCTAGCTATATGTGCCTGTTTACACTGTAAATCACAAATTCAAATATGAACAATGAATTGCATTATTGTTAGCTACATGTCACTCCCAATATATATCTATACTTGCCTCACAAAGTCAGATTCATACAGAGAGAATAGGACACAATTTCAACTTCACAATTAAAGCACAAATTAAACATGCAAGCATAGAAACATCAGTAACCCCTGCCTGATAATAGTCTGATATATCTCTACTTGCTTCACATAGTCAGATTCATAGAGAGTGAATAGAACAGAATTTCAACCTCACAATTAAAGCACAAATTAAGCATGAAGGCATAGAAACATCATTAACCCCTACCTGATATTAGTCTGAACGTTTTCTTACTCAGAGAAATAATGGATTGCTTAAATGGGAGCTGAATGTTTCCTCTGTTATAAGATTGATCAATCCATTAGAAAGCAGCCCTAAACACAATACAATAATTCAAAAGTCAGTATTAGTGACCAAAAAGAAAAACTTATCAAAAAAATCCTCAGAAAAGAAATCTTAGAAATGATTGAAATCATAACGAATCTAAAGAAAGGAAGTAAGACACGGAGCATAATGTAACATGATTTGGACAAATTAAGCATATAGATTATACAAATATAAAAGAACAATTTCTATAATATAAAGAACTACACATCTCATAACTCATGCAAATCATATGTATTACTAAATTATCTTTGCAACAGAGACAAAGGTCAGCATCAAACATATCAAAACGTATACAATGTCTGAGGGAGAAAAGGCCAACCCAAATGCCAGAGGGGCAAATGAATGATATATTGGGCCAACATATGCTAAATATAACATGAAGAGGAAATGCCTTTGAATATAAATATCTATAAAAGATACAGGTCTAATATTAGAAAAGATATATCTAACAGAAATAAGTAGAGATAAGATATATCAATTCGTGGACTGGAGTATTTTTCTTCCGATCAACTGATTTTAGCACTAAATTTATTTCTGATAAAATTTAAGAATTTGCACAGATCATTAACTTGGTAACTCTCTATCAATTGAACCAAAAAAATTTGAGTCATCTTTGTCACATGGTTTGACCCATTTCAATGTTCTACCACTCATGAAGAAAGATTTTAGCACTGGCATTTAGTCTAAAATATGCTTAAGACGTCTCTTCATTAAAAATACAAATATTCATGTCAATAAACAATCAAAACCAACATCTTAAAACAGAAAAATTAAACTTTTGAAGTAAATCTTCCTAATATACACAAATTATGCAAACCCACACAAAGAAAAACTAAAACAAAAAAGAAAAACTTACTTGTCATTTGTGAAATCCATCACTCATATAAGTAGCAACCAAACTCTTCAGTTTTATCAAAATCCAATTTCTTTCTTCTGTCTCCCGTTATCATAAAAGGCCTTTGAACTCTGAGTGAACCCAAAGTATAGCTAAAGTAGGACTACACATTTGCAATCTCTGGTCATAAAACCATGCATACCATTAAATCCAAAAATTCAAATGATTTTTCAGTCAGGAAATATTCAAATGATCAAATATATATTGATACGAATGGATAATAAAATGTAAAGTAATAAATATAAAAATGCATACCAGAAATGAACTCAAAAGGCCAGAGAATATGAAGGGATCGCGACGATTATAAGGTGTTGAGATTTAGTAATGGAAACACAAAAGACAATGGAATACCGAATAAGTGATCGCCGCACACCACCACCTTCCGGATCAGAGGGTCGGCGTCAGAGATGAAGAGGAGGAAGAAGTGAATGGTGAATGGTTGATAAGTGTATGGGAAAGTTCACAGATAGGTTAGAACACCTTCAGGAGGGAAGGATGGGAGACCTCGAAAATGAAAGTGAGTGCTGAGGAAGTATCACGATTCAAATTATAATTAACGCTTCAACTTTCGATAAAAATGGCCCATAACGAAATAAAAAGAGTAACAGAATCGAGGAGTCTTAAAATGAATTGGGTGGGTGACAACTGGGAAGAGAATTGGAACCTGAATGCAGTGCAATCAATGAGTGTTAGCCAAGTGGGGAATTAAAACGAAGCAATCAGTGTGTGTTTAATCACAGAAGGGCCCACGGACAGGGATTAGAATACTAATGATAGAGGAAAATGGAGTGACACGCATTGGGAAGGCCACCAACATAGTATTAATGTCAATCCCAAACCCAAACCCAAGAGAAAAAACTCCCAGTGTGAAAGCAAGCAAGTTTTCCCACGGGTAATTACTTGTTATATTTGATTGATTGATATGAATTTATGTGCATGCATTTGCCTTGTCATACTACCCATTACCATATGCATTACAGAGTGCATGAAGAAGCACAAGATCGATCAAATCTAGAACACTGGAGGCCGTTAGAAAAATCGTAGTTTATCCACGTATGGTGTATGTTTTAGTGAATGAGGATTAGTTTATAGTAGTTAATAATTTTTGGTTTAAGGGACAACGGACTACAGTACTAAAAGTGTGGAACACAAAAAATTGTATTATATTATTCCTTTTCTTTTGAAAATATACACACATGTAATTATGTAAACATGTCAATTTTAGGTTTGAGAGACGACTAATATTACAATTGGGATAGCTTATCTTCTTGACATAATAATCCTTATTGTGTAATAAGATTTCTGCGAATTTTTCATCTTCTAGGTAAAAGATGATTATGTAGACATAATTTCTAAAATTTGATTCAATGAATTGTGATCCTACCAATTAAAGAAACTAGTGCGAGCGCGTATTACGTTTATATTGTTATGAATATTGACATATTGTTGTATGAGTGGATGTCCATGTGATTCCACAACTCTTAGAATTCCTTTTCTTATAACCTCCCCATGAATGACTTATGGAGGTTTCTTATAATTATAAGTCATTATATTCTTCTTTAATTCTTATAATCATAGCTCTAGGCTTTAATGTGTGAAGGCCTATAAATAAAGGTTAAGTACAAGACATTTTGTACCAAGAAATATGCGAATGAGAAATACTCTATTCCTCCCTTTTCTAGTCTTGCATATATTCTCTTCATCTTTCTTCTTAAGTTCATAATTTTTCTTCTTATTTCATAACACGTTATCAGCACGAGTTTGCTCCAAAATATTAAGTATTATTATATTATAATGTCATTTATTTTTACTATGCCATTTATTATTATTATTATCATATATATATATATAATACTATTTATGTTTATTTATTTATTTATTTATTTATTTGTTTCCTCGCATCATATCCTTACCCCTTTCGGAGGGTTAGAGAGGCTGTCACAATGAATTCGAATGGTCGGTTCACCGCCTGTAATTCATACGCCCTTTAATTTCTCACGAAAATTCCCGTTGTGCATATTTAATTTTAATGTTTTGCATTTATATATATGAATTCGATTGGTCGGTTCACCGCCTGTAATTCATATATATAATATAAGTTATATATATAATATCATATATATATAGTATTATTACAATATTATGTCATTTAATATTCACATTTATTTATTTTTATTTTTCATTTTATATTATATATTTTATTTTGTTTATATTATGTCATTCATTATTTCCCTTTATTTTGTCATTTATTATTTTGTTATTTATGTTTATTATTTTTATATTGGGACTCATATTATTCTAGTTATAATTATAATTTGTTACATTATTTACTCTTATATTATTATAATTTGTTATTTACTCATATATTCAATCATTATGGGATAAAAATCCATGATATATTATAATGTCACTTTATCCAATGACTTGAAGCCATGACACTCCCAAATTTGTTTTATTAGATGACTTAAAGTTTCATCGCTTTGATAAAGTTTGTTGGTATAAGACCATATTATGGTTTTTGATTTAAAAAGGGGCATGAAAAAGGGGAGTGAAAAAGCCTTGAAGGCCAATGATGAGAAATGACTTAAGTGACAAATAACTTAAGCATCAAGTGACATAAAATAGCTTTATATCTTTGGAAGATACTTGATGTGATCTTGAAGACAAATATTATGAGAAAATGTGATAATATGACAAGAAGTCATATAGAAAAGAAAGAAAATTTGACAAAATAATGAGACGCCATATGATTATGATTATGATTATAAAGAATAGGTATATGACCAGAAGTCATATAAAAAAAATTTACACAATGACTAGATGTCATATGAATAAGTATGGATCAATTTATGATTATGATACAAATAAATGAAATATTGATAACCCCCGAAGGGTCATTGTTGTAAAGCATAAAAAAATATTGATAACCCCCGAAGGGTCATTAATGTTTATTTTCAGTTATAATTTAATGTTGATATTTATTTCATTATTTATGTAAATTAATTATCTTTTTTTTTTATCAAAAATTAATTATCTTTTTATTTCATATATATAAGGTTATTTACATGTTGCATATTTCATTTGATGACATTATTATTGTTTTTTCATTTGATATGATTAATTTGTGGGAGAAATACGTTAAAAAAAGTCCTGAAAACTGATTAGCATATTTTGCTATAACCACACATGAACAATGACCATATTGTGAATTAAGGACACCAACATTTGGTAATATAAAAATATAAGATTTTGATGATAAGTCTATATGACTAAGAAGTTATAGTCAATGAAAGCAAGTAACACAATGATATGGTCCTGAAGACCAATCAATATTTGGAAATATTAATAAGATGCAAAATGAATAATGATTTCTGAATTTTCAATAAGAATGCTCTTTACTATTATTATTGTTTAAATTTATTGTTGTTCAAATTTATTGTGATTAATTTGTGAGAGAGAAATAACTATAATTATTATTTGATATTGTTATAGTAATAAGTGTGGAAAATGATATATGAAATCAAATATCAAAAGTAATAATTGAGTTTGCATTGGAGATAAGCGATGTTATAGGAGACCTTTTCCACTACAATTTATTGATCAGGTTTGAAGAATTTCATGACTTATTTTTCAGTGGTTTATGATTGATAAAGTGTTCACTTTTATTATTGAAAGTCTCCAAATTCTACCCATATTATTTTCGTATGAATTTCTTGCATTTTAATATCTATGATTTCTTTCTACCTTATTGTTTAAGGGCATGAAAATTATTTGTTAATATGACTCATTGACAATAAAAAAAAAACGAAATTATTTGTTATCAAGTATGTTACATTTTATTAATAAAAATAATTAAATGGCTTTGAATATATTACTATTGTAAGTTTTATACATTGTACATTTGATTATGATGTTGATATGAATATTAGAATAAATTGATTTTATGTGAAATTTTGTAGGTAAAAGTTATATGATTATTTCATATTGTAATTGAGAGAATAAAAATTCTTTTGATTTATGCAAAAACTCACTAAGAAAGGTGGTGGTGATATTGGTTTATGTGATGAAAGTAGAATTTATGGGTGCTTAATAGAAATATGGGTATTTAATTATATTAAAAAAATTATTACCATAATCTTATACTCATTGATTCTTTAGCATTATAATATGTTTTTGAGTTTCTCTTGGATTAATGTTATTTAACCCTTCATTATTGTGATCATTATGTGTTTCAATTAAGATCTCGTCATATTTCTTTATTTTGAACAATTCATACTTCAACCATCAAATGAAGCAATTTGAAGAGAATTATTGGTAATGAAATATAGATGAATGCAATAATCTCTTGTAGTTCTTGGATAGTTTTTTATGAAAACCAAGACTCATATTTTTCATACTAGGACTTTAGTCCATATATGCATAAGAAAAAGGGAAAAAAACTTTGGTTCATTAAGGCTATGAAAGAGAAATAAATTTCAATTGGATTGAAATCCAAATTTATATGTGAGTAAGTAAATTTTTTATCTTCCGCATGAAATGTAGGTTATTATGTTACTAAAATTGTCTTTAAATTACATGAATATGTTGTTTATTGATATGACTACTCACACTTGAGGGGGAGATTATTGGAGTATAAGTGTGAGTTAAATGTTCAACACTTATATAGTCAAATCTCCCAAAATATGGAACAATGGATGTCATACTATGATACTCTACAATATGAAAGTTGAAAAGTTCAATGTTGGTTAAGAAATATGATATAGTAAACCAGAAGTTTGCTGATATGAATAAATTTATTGTTGGCTTGACTTGTTTGATCATCCAAGTCAAATATATGAACCATTAAATTATTGATATCAAATATTGACATTCATAGAAGAACCAGAAGATTCTTCCGAAAGAGTTATGTTGTGTTGCTTGTTCTCAAAGATTTATATTGAAAATATCACTGGTTGTGATTTGGAATAGATCTATATTTCTGGAAATGTATCATACTGATGGGCCCATCCAAATAACATGTAAACCAAATTAGTATACATACAATAAATTTGATAGATGCATCTACAAGATGGTTACATGTGACATTATATATTTGCTTGCAACCTGAAGTTTGCGGCATTTTCTAAATAAGACATTATGTTGAGTGCACAATTTCCAGATTATATGATCAAGAAATCGTAGTTTAAAGTCTCCATGAATAACTACATCAATGCTTATGAGAACATTGTTTTTATTTCATTATTATGGTGTAGCACTTATTAACTTTAAGCCAACGAAATTCTCCCACTAAAATTGGCTTTTGGTCAGGAGCCAGGTAATTTCCATCTAAAGAGCTTGAATGTGCTCTGCAAATGCATAATAATCCACCACAATGTCACAACGTGCATAGATGGATAATTATACAAAGTTGATAAAATTGTTGGATAAGTGACTCCTTCATGTTTCTAAGTGAAACAAAATGATGTTTCAAACAGAAACAAATCGATTTAGGAGATATTATACCACATGATTATTTGTTATTCGACATTTAACGAAAGTTATGCAAATATGAGGGGGAGAAATTGTGTAGCTGGAAAGTGAATGCATTATGATTATAAAATGTAGATCCTCAAATGTAGCAGTATGAACCAGAAGTTCATCCAATTTTGCATTCCTAAAATATTACAAAGTGTATGAACAAAAGTTCATCAGATTTTGAATTTATGAAATACAAAGTGTATGTCAGATATATAATTACTGACCTAAATGAGAATTAGTGAATCTCATATTCCAGCTAAAAATGCTCCTATAAATGTGACATGCCTGAAGCATGATAAAATCAATCAAATCGATTCCAAATATAAATACTTTATATAAATAGGAGCCTATAAGTATGATGATCATATTGGAGAGGCAAGTACTCCAAAAGAGTGTCAAGATATAACTAATTGAAAAACCTCAAAGGGGGTATAGGTACCTAGAAAAACAAGGAGATCTCAATAAGTTATGTCACAAATGGAATCGAAAGGAATAAAGTAGTCGACGAGAATTTTGATAATGATATCACGTGATTAAATGAGGATCTTACACATAGATATGTCATGAGAAGTAGACATGAACATGATTGACCAAAAGAAAATGAAAAGAATTGAACATTTGAATATGTTTCAAAATATGAAAATTATGGGCCTGAAGCCTGGAAGTTCCAAATACATAAATATAAAGTTATTATGGGATATAAATACTTGTGTGTATTATAACTTATAACAAAGCTTATAAAGATTGTGATAAAACGTATTATTTTGTGGTGGATACAAGTATGCTACAAATATTATTAGTCTGGCAATATATGAAAAGAAAAAGTGCATCAATACTTGTATATATATCCCACTTGATGATGAAATTTACATGAGTGTTCTTGAATTATTGAAAAATGCCAGAAGCATATATTGAGAAATGCCAGAAGCATATATTAGAAATTTAGATAAAATATTTTATCATTTAGAAAATATATGATTTTAAATATTACTTGACATATAGATCAAGTTATTAAATTCTATAATCATTTTTGGTCATAAACAGAGGATTCTTAAATATTTGTTCATTTTATTGCTATTACATATCACAATTTTGTAGAAGAATTCAGTTGTTGCAGGTTCAAAAATTGACAATGACTTTGAATAAATATGTGGATGTAAAATATATCATGAAGATATATTAAAGGAATATATTTTAACAGGATATTTGATGATGATGCAATGCGACATGAAGATCTGCTCAAATAGCATTGGAAGGAATATGATTGGAAAATTGATATACTCAATTGAGACAAAAGGGATGTTGTTACTAGGAGGAGTAAAATTGATCTTGTTATGTGAGAAAGTAAAAGTGGTCCTTTCGCGGGGACTTAATATCATGTTGTACTCTTTTTCCCTTAACCAAGGTTTTGTCCCACTGGATTTTCCTGGTAAGGTTTTTAACGAGACAACATTGATAATTATTGTGTACTCTTTTTCCTTCACTGAGTTTTTATCCCAATGAGTTTTTCTTAGTAAGGTTTTAATGAGGCATAATAATATTTGTTATGGACATCCAAGGGGGAGTGTTATAAATATTGACATATTGTTGTATGAGTGGATGTCCATGTGATTCCACAACTCTTAGAATTCCTTTTCTTATAACCTCCCCATGAATGACTTATGGAGGTTTCTTATAATTATAAGTCATTATGTTCTTCTTTAATTCTTATAACCATAGCTCTAGGCTTTAATGTGTGAAGGCCTATAAATAGAGGTTAAGTACAAGACATTTTGTACCAAGAAATATGTGAATGAGAAATGTTCTATTCCTCCCTCTTCTAGTCTTGCATATATTCTCTTCATCTTTCTTCTTATATTCATAATTTTTCTTCTTATTTCATAACATATATTAGTTTTTATACGAGATATTTTACAAATCTGTTAATAGTTTGAGGTTTAAGATTAGTTTATAAAGCTATTGAGAATTACGAAGTGATCTGTCATCACATCCCTATTTAATACTGTATGGCTATCTAATTCCAAATATAATACACATTTATATAATTAGATTAGATTAGATTGGGATGTTATTAATTAATTGAGTTAATAAAAATTACATGGTATCACCAAAACACTATAATCACATTCCTTTGTGCCTACATCTATTGTTTGCTTGTTGTTATCATGGTTAAAGATGTTTTTGATACATTACATTAATATATAAGATAGTTTAGGAGACCTACCCTAGCTCTGGTGAGCCACGAAACCCAACTCATCTTAACTTTTTTTCTCAAAAAAAAAAGATAGTTTAGGGAAAAAGTATGAAAAGTATAAATACACATTATATTTAGGAACAAGTTCATCTCCACATCCTATCCTATACACAATAGGAGTACTAGACCACCACCACCACCACCATTATCTATATAATTGCACATACATCAAGTTATTTAAAAAATTAGATTATTATTTAAAAAAATACAGGAAAAATCACAATCAAGTCCATCATCAGGGGATTAATCACAATCATCTCCCAAACAATCATCATATTACATTAAATTCAAATTCAATAAAGAAATAAGATATGTAAAATTTTAAATTATTATGTTTTACTTGAATGTATCTTTTTTTTTCATATGAACATCTGATGTCAAGATCAAATCAGATTCGATTATCTATTATAGAATATAATATTCAAGCCACTCAACACATTTTAAGAAAAATGAGTTACTTTTTCTTTTCGTATCCATCTTCTTTTTTGCTTAGAGCTTTCGGTGTCCGGCCCCCCTTCGGGGAACCGACTAATCCGAAATCGCCGTCGGCATTCCCCAGGATTCCCCATTTTGGGGGTGACGACTTCCCAAGGGTTCGAACCCATGACCTGGTGAGTACGCGGTGTCTTACCTTCCCCCTTTCTTATCAACTGGTCTACGCCGCTTGGGCTTGTCGTATCCATCTTTATAAGCCTATAGTTGTTATTATTCGGCCTGGATAACAAAATACTATTTTTGTGCTAAAATATTTTGTAGCGCAGGGATACATATTTCACACGCACGCAATCACACTGAATCAGTAACGTCAAAAAGCCATATTAAAAACGTTTTTCAAAATGTGTACTTAAATATAATGAAAAAAGTAAACACTTTAAGAAATATAGTAAATACATCCTCCAACTCTATATATAAGGGCTAAAATCTTGAATATATATCTAGGATCCATCTTTTATTTATTTATTATTGATATTGATTATTAATAGGTAACAATTAGAATTTTCATTAACAGAGTAATAATTACTTAATTAGAATGGTTTAGCCGTTTAGGGAATATGTGAAAAAACATATAAAAAATTTTTATATTTAGGGAGAATTAATTAGAGGTCCCATGAAAAGAGATAATTAAGATAGATCCCACAAGTTATAAATTATAACTTCGGCTAACAATAGCAACACATTTGCTTCATATAACAACTCGTGGGACTTCATTTTAATTATGCATGTTTCTTCCATAGGAGTTCTAATTAATTCTCCCTTATAATTATATAATTATAAGAATATAGCCACTTTCCTGAATGTGTTATATATGTTGCATATACGAGGAGGGGTCGCATTTTAAGCACAACAAACATGATTTAAAGTCTTCTGGGTCCCGTCCCTTTCTTGCAGCCTCCCATCAAAGTTCAGACAATCATCAATTGGCTTGTCAACGTCCTCGAGTGTTTGGTTTATAAATGATGAAAATAATTTTGCTCCAACGTGACAACCCAAAAGTGAAGTGGCTCACATCTTATTTGACTTTGGAACTCTGCAACGCCAATTAGTTCACTTCTACCTGTACCACAAATACGCATATCCCTACACTTATCCTGTATTAGAGAAATATATATATGAAAATTCCACGTCAAGTGATCGAGAGGAGTAGATTGAGTAGTGTGTTGTGTAAGGTATATGAAAATTCACGTCAAGTGATAGAAAGACAAAATTTAACATATATATAAATCCTTATTTTATAATGATAACATAGCCAATTGATCTATGGGTTAAAAACAATATTTGTAGACCTAAGACCCAGAGATCAGATAAAAAAATTGTAGAGTGAATATTAAAGAAAAATAAAAATGTTCCATATCAAAAGTGTGTGAAGTTGATTAATGGTATATATTATTTGATTGAGTTGCATCACATTATTCAAGCTTTTGTGATGGAAACAAACCTACCGTATATTTACAGTAAATCCAAATTTCAATAACCATGTTAATTAAAAAGTTGCAATTTGTCCACACCTTCAAAAGAAGCAGTTGAATTTAAATTTATCTTATTTAAATAATTACAAATTATTATTTGAGGACATTGTTACCCGTCAAACAAAAATTTATAGTCCTCATCAACAGAAACCAATGACGGAGGTTCTTGAGTTTATGCTAGCTCATCTTCAACAATTGTAACTATTTTTCTTTTAGTTGCCACTGTAGCAACGTCATTCATCATGCTTAAATTAAGTCTCATTACAAACCCCACCTTGACATGCTTTTTTATGCAAGACCTTGCATGCTTTTGTATGTTCTTGTGTTTGACTTTAAATTTTATAGATTGAAAAAAAAAGTAAAAGAAGATAAGTTACTTATAATTAAAAAGGAGTGGCATGATTATATGCTATGCACCCAAATCTTTAAACAAATTCCAGCTACTTTTGGAAAATAAATTTTTTAAAAATTTTTAATATGTTGCATGTTTTTTTTATTTGTTGACTATCACTTTTCTGTCCGAAAATATTATTTTGCACTCTATTTCATTCGTTTAACATGAATACATTTCATAATTTTGATCCCAAAAATATAGAATCTGAATCGTTGATTTTTTTTGTTTCCTAAGGGTATCCCTATCCGCATGATAAGTGAGACTAATTCCTCGCTGTTCTGAAATCCCGTATAAGAGGTAGGCAGTTAGCCTATGAATTTGCTTCATTTTCAAGGGTTAAGGATCGAACCCCAACTACCTGCTTAAGGGACGAAAGTACTTACCACTATTGTCAATCCGTCAGGTTTGAATCGTTGAAATCTTGTTTACAGAAATCTGAATTGTTGAAATTAATTTGAAGGTGTATTTTTTTTTTAATTTATTGGAGTGATTTCAATATTGTTTGCATGAAAATTTTATATCAAAGGAAAAACCTAAAAAAACTTATGGCACCGTTTTCTTTCTTTCTTTTTTCGTGATATAAATTTATGTCTAAAAAATTTATGAGTATATAAATTATGAGTGATAATTGAAAGACGCGACATTGAATTTAAGGCACCGTTTTCTTTCTTTCTTTCTTTTTCGATTTTTAAAAAATATAAAAAAATTTGGAAATCAAAACTATGGTTTTGGGCAATAGCACGTGGATAACATTATTTTGGAAAAGTCCAAAAGCTTGTGTGGCGTCTATAATTTTTGTTTTTTTTTTTTTGCATGTATGTGTGAGGACTTGGGAGTCCAATTTACAGTCCAAAAAAAGTGTACAATTTTACATGACGAATCAAATTCAAATTCAAATCGACTTTTCGTTAACATAAAGTTGTAAAATATTATATTCAAGACTATGTCATTTTAGTTTTTTATTTATTTTCTTATATACCAATCCTTTTTAAGGCTCACCTATTATATATTATTTTCCTTTTGAAAAATTGACCAACTCCAATATGAAAGTCAACGTCTCAATGAGACCTTAAAATAATTAAGATAAAATAAACGAAAGCTGAAACGGTGAAAGATATCATTAACGTGACCAAGATTTTATCATGTGACCAACTCATTACTTTTGATAATGTTTTATGCTTCCAGGAAACAAATAAACTCGTAGACTCAGTATGAATGAGATCTTTTGATTAAAATTAAAGATGTAATAATAGCTGATCCTAAATCATAAGAGTTTGCTTAAAAATAATTTAACCCATATAGGAGTATAATTTAATGATACACAAGAAGATAACATATAATATAATCCATTCACATTTTATAAATTTTATTAATTTTTTAAATTAGTGAACCAACTCTTGTTAGTTTTATCAAGTGCTAATACTCCCATGATTCTAGGATATTTTGCTTAAGTATTAGCCTTTTTTAGAAAATTTCTGTGAGAATCTGATATATTAAGTCACTTGTGGTCTAATTAAATCTCAAGCAAACATCTATTACATATTTTATTATATGACACTCATGCCATAGTTGCTTTTTTCATCATGTGTGAAGGAAAATATCAATGCTACAAAATGTTACAGTAAATTAAAATTATTTTGTGATGTTTGCTTGCGATTATCGAAATTATGTTTAATGCGGCCGGCCATTATTATGTTCATAAAAAAAATTTAAAAGTTTTCTTCCCACCTGGCTATTCAGATAGCTATGAAAATTTTTTTAAAAAAAGAAATCCGAAATTGAATTAAAATATTTGAAATATATTTCTGTAAGAAAATGAATTTAATGAAGTAAACATGTGTGTGGCTTCAAGTGCGGCACCTAAAAATGAACAGTCAACGATGTCATATTTCCATTTTTAATCTTCGGCTAAGTAGTTTTTTTGTCATACTCGCATTTTTTGGGCTCAGGTTAATCTCACTTTTATTTAGTTTATTAGATTTTGGAAAAGCGAGATATAATATACAAAATAAAATGCCTATAAAAACAAAGCCAAATTAACAATTGATAGAAACCACACATAACAGTAACAATTATAGTAAAAGAATGCTATATAGCCACTAAATACCTACTGTTTTTTAATACTGCCTCCGGTCCTAAATATAGGACTTAATTGACTTTTTTTTAAAGATTAAGGTTGCAAAATAGGCTATTAAATGATGACATATTTGATATATTTTTAGAAAGTTTATAGGTAAAATAAACTAGTTTAAGGGAAAAAATTAGATAAATCAATTTATAATTAACGTATTTTGTTTTTTTAAGGATTTTCTAGAAAACGTCAATTAGATCTTATATTTAGGACCAGAGGGAGTAATTGTTTTACTAGAATTCATGGGCAGGAAATTCCGTCGCAGCAAAACAACTGTGAATAATAGTTGTCCAAAAAATCATCTCAAATGATTCACACTTCTTATAAGTTTTTTTTTAAAAAAAAAAACTTCATTAATTTGAGGTTGGCACTTCGTATGTCATCTAAAAATTTTACCTTAGATGGTTCCGTGTTAACTATGGTAGGAGTACGCTGTGGTTACAAGGTGCTACTGGCAACTACATATGTGGATTTAGTTGTAAATTATTCCCCGTGAAATTGATGAACTCCATGGCATTTTTATTTAATGAACTTCATCTATGTTGATAAAGAGGCTTTTAGCAAAGCTGATAATTTTTTTATCATGTAGAGGCAACTACGTTATGAAAGAGTGGTTGTGACGTTAATTATCATTTCTAAAATTGTCAATGAAGTTAGGTTCTTGATGCAGCGAAGGTAGTAAGTTCGGTTTGTTACTGTGCATTGAGAAGTAGTCGTTCTTATAGATTGGTTAGCCAAATTTTGTAATTTAGAAGTAAAAAATTTCTAAATATTTAATCAACCCCAAAGAGGTGATAGACAATGAAAGATCCTAGAGCTATGAATTCCTGTTTTTTGTAGTTAAATAATGGCGGAATTGAATGCTGTAGAAACCTTTTTTCTTTGCCTGACTGTAGCAACCATTCAACTAAACAATGGTAAAGTTATCCTACTTACGCTCCTACAACTATAAACTGAAAAATTGCATTGTCACCCCTAAACTTCTTAGCAAACTAAGTGTGCCACCCACATCTGACCAGAGACTTAGGAACTAATACTAAATAATTAAATGACACGATCTATATTTTTTTTTGGGTAATCTGACACGATTTATATTTATAATACATAATAACACCTATCCTATTGTAAAATTTTTTATTCTGTCCAAGGGAAGATACGCAATACTACTTAAAAAGATTCAATTCACAGCTTCACACTTAAGAAATTAGAATAAGTGTTTATGGCCATAAGGTTAGAAAAGTTGTTACTATTTTTATTTCTATATTTAATACTCCCTCTGATTCTATGTATATTTACCCAACTCGATTAAATTAAATATGCTACTTAAATAAATTAAAACTACATGAGAGTACCAATCACCATAATCATCTAGTTGTATCCGCCACTATCCCTCTCTTATTTATTACTCCCTCCGTTCCTAAATATAAGACCTATATAATTTTTTTTTGGAAAGATTAAGGTTGCGAAATAGGTTATTAAACGATGACATATTTGATATCTTTTTATATTATCCATTAGTTTATAGGTAAAATAAACTAGTTTAAGAGAAAGAATTAGGTAAATCAATTTATAATTAACTTATTTTTTGCTTTTTTTAGGATTTTTCAAAAAAGTCATCTAGGTCCTATATTTAGAAACGGAGGGAGTATTACTCAAGAGCAATGACAGAGATAATTTAGGGAAAAATAAGGGTAATTAAAAAAGGTCTTACATTTATGATCAAGTTTTATCATTCCAAATAGGTCCGATATTTAGGAATAGAGTGAGTAATAGGTAAGGTGAACATTTCATGAAGTTTTATTATTTTTTATGCCAAATTTTATTATTGTTATTTAAACAATAGGCTATACTCGTGTAGCTTTTTTGTTTGCCAACCGTGTAGATTATTAATTACGTGATACAAAAATCAATTTTATTTTAATTTATAAATAAAATATTGGATTGAAATCCTTGATGATGCCTCAAATGTTTTTGTTAAATTCAACATTGCTCTACAAGTTTCGAATTGCAGCAATGTCGCATTTCGATCTTTATCCATGTTAACTTTGAATGATTGTTGACTAAAAATATTTGAGTTGACATGTCATATTTTGTTTTGATTTACGATGAAGGTACATACTTACATTAAAATTTCTAGAAACATTGCGTATTTTTTAGTTCAATGTCACTATTTCGAATTGTAGCATGTCACATTGATAACTATGTGAGTTAAATTTAGCTATCAATTGATTATATATTAAGTTGAAATGTTAAGTTTCGTAATATCATTAAAAAAATCCCATATCATCCACTTTATTTTTATTTGGTTTGTAGTAGATTTATAAGTAATAAATTTTTTTTTTAAAAAAATATAAATGTGTCAGCTAGCTCGATATATTTGGTCAACAGAAAATACAATTTGACTTAGATGCTGATGGATGACTAGATGAGCTCAATATATTGCTACAATTTAAAAACTTTAAGGTGATATCAATTAAACTAAAAAAACTTTAAGGTACCCAACATTTCTAGGCAAACACTTTTGGGTAAATATGTATTTTAACCAAAATTGTCCTTGTAGATATGTTAGTTAAACATGTATGGTTAATTAATTTGCTTGAACCAGATGTGGATAACTAATGGAATATGGCACAGTTTTGATGTTAAACTTTTGGATAACCCTTACCTAAAAACGTTCCGATTCAGGTAATAACATGGGACAAAAATAGATCTCAACTTTCAAAAAGTAATTCCCATATGAGTTATATTTTAATCTATAAGTAAAATATATCCAGTATAATCCTGACCATATTTCAAACATAACACTTTTTGTTTTTGTTTTAAAAGATGACATCTCCGGACATTGGAAATTTGAAATTTGATGAAAGTATGATCCACACGCACATATTTAATAAAGTCATTTATGTAAATAAAGGATGTTACAAAAAAGGAGAAAAAATATCTAACTAACCCTCCCACGCAGTGGGAAGATTTCATACCACTTGATTATAAGCTTCTAACAATTTTATAAATAAGCACATGGAAGCTTGACTATGAATATTATAAACATACTACTACTGTGATTTGATATTGTTTACAATCTCAAATTGTTAGTGGAAGGATGGAGGAAAGGATTTGATTTTACCAATAAAAAGGAACAAAGAAAACAACAAAGAAAGTGGGGAAGGTGGAAATGCAAGGCTTCACCAACCAATCATAAAATGGGATAGAGGGAATGGTCAAAACAGTAAAAAACCGATGATTGGCTTTATAAACACCACAAGAAGCAAGTTCAGATTGCCCCTCATATCAAATTAAGTCCACTTTCTGTTTCCCCACTAGCTTCTTCTATACTATAAGCACCATCTTCTTCTTCTTCACCTTCCTTCATCATCATCGGAAAAACATGCCTTGCCTTTATATCACCACCAACCTTAACTTAGACGGAATCGACAAGGATCCCATCTTCTCGGATGCTACTTCTGCCGTCTCCTCCATTATTGGCAAGCCCCCAAAAGTATGTCTATATCTCTCTCCCTTATCTTTATTTGGATATTATTGCATCTTATTGAATTGCTTGTTGCTTTCTTATCTGTTCACTTGCTATTCATTCATTTTATACTATGCTTTTGGTGTTTCTGGGATTTGTTATACATTTAGTTTATTGGGATTTGGGCTTTTACTCCTTTCTCAACTTAGAATATTCTTTCCAAAAGTCAAACTCATATGGATGGATGCTATGAAATTATTAGAATAAGCTTTCATTTCGAGTATAATATATGTCTTTTAAATGTTATTGTGAGTTAATGTTCTATATTCGTATATTCATTCTCATGGAATTACAATGGGAATTAAAACAAATAGAAGAACTGCATGTAAAAAAATAAATGGCTTCTTGATGTTTACATTTAGCGTTTTCCTGTTTTATTTGTCTTAAATAGAGAATATCAGTCACTTGTTTACTTTTATGAGGATATAAAAAATAAGTGCGTGTGAGAGGTTAAAACTTGGAGCGCCAATCTGTGTATGATTGATTTGAGAGAGATATATTAAATTGAGGAAAAACATCTATATTTTATTTTGAATAAGAAGCCATGTAGTCTGAGGATATACTCAGAAGGTTTCAAAAATTAAAGAATCGAGCAATATATTCCGCTCATCTCCAGTTCAAAATGATGAAAATATTGATAAGAATTTTAACCATGCATGATTTATTTCCTCGATGTTTGATTATTTATGTATAAGAAGATTTTTATGTATGTAGTTTTTTTTTTTTTTTGCCAGATTCATATATGTAGTTATACACTGCGATATGAATATCCTAGATCAATAATGAGTTCGGTAATTTGTTTACTTTATACAGTGAATTTTTATTATTAACCCAATGTTGGTTGCTTCGTGTTTCTAAGTCAACGTCTTGGACTGTAAAGTTTAATGTGATCGGATGGAATCACGGAAACTTTTTCATGACAAAATATTTGATTGAGTGTTTACAAAATTAAAGTATCCCTGGCAAAAAACAAAATTGATAATTAGGTCCCCAAAACTTCAATTCAATGATAGCTTGCTTTCCGGAAAAAAAAATTGTTGACTGTTTACTTGCGAAAATTGTAGTTTAGGAACTAATAACAGTTAATAAGTACTCCACTATCAACATACTGGTGAACTTAAAACTCTCCTATATTTATTTGTAACTATTTTTTGCCACTTATTTCTTAACAAACCATTTTAAATTCATAATTGTCAATAAATTGAAGTTCTCTAACTTGATTGTCGTCCCAAAAAACCCTGAATTGTTTAAATAATAAAGATAAACATAAAAATCATTAGATAAAAAATATAGGACTATTTTATTGAAATAATATGGAAAAGTTTTTTTTCTAAGAAATACTCCCTCCGATCCTATTTATAAGTCACCAACCTCCTAAATTGTACATACCAAGGAATGGAGGTTAATGGAAGTTGCATCATTAAATTGGTCTTATTTTTTATGTCTTTTCCATTTTTGCCCCTTCCACCTTTATCACTATGGCCCACTACCTTTTTTCTCTCTTCATTAATCTTCTATCTATAAAAGTGTCTTTTTCATCTTCTCTCTCTTCTCACCTTCCAATGTTCATTTTCCAATGTAAGGGTATATTAGGAAAATTTTAATAAATGAGTTAGTTAGTGGTAGTTGGTGACTTATATTAAGGACCAAAATTTAGAGGCGGTTGGTGACTTATAAATAGGACCGGAGAGACAATAGTGTGACAGTGACCTAATAATTGAGGCCTCGTGAAGGAAAAGAGTGGGGTACGATAGTACAAGTTGATAAAGGCATGGATGCTTCTGTTTGCCATTTTATATGAAACATGAAAATGTGGTCGAAAGTGGTTGGCCAAAGAAATTAAAAGGCAAATACAAGTGTCTTCCCCACCCAAACTACATTTTCTCTATTTGTGCTTGGTTTGTCATCCTCACTCAAGGAGTCAAGGACCACCCAAACTACATTTTATGAGCCAACAACTACGTTTTTTTTCCATCTCTCACCAAATATTCTTTTTATTATCTCCTAAGTCCCTATGCTTTTTGTAAATGAAATATTGGTGAGGGATTTTATTATCTTTAATAGTAATCTTCACTTTAAGCTCTATGCACGTAATTTCTCCTACGTTGTATATACAGTATATATTGTGTATGTTCTCAATTAATAAATGTTAATTATTTTTTTTATACAATGTTAATTATTTTTACTTTTCGTTTCTCGTAATTTTTACGTTTATATATCTACATCTAAAAGATGTCATTTTTACCAATAACTAATAATAAATGGCGTATGTCAGTACTAGGTTCTCAATATTAATTACCTAGTTCATTTTGAACTAGTAAAATTTAACATGACTTTGAAATTGTCTGATTTTGGAGCTAGTCAAAATTTAACATGACTTTGAAATTGAACTAGAATGAAGATTACGTATTTCCCTTGTGATAATATAGATAAAATAGATATATATAACTTTTGACCAAAAACATAAAAACACAACCCTCAATTGTTGAAAAGTTTTTGTTATAAATAGCACAGTCACATCGTAATATCGTATGCTTCACGTAATCACCCCATATAATAGGACAAAACAATTTTGTTTTCTTGTGTGTGAATTGGTATTGTAGTTGAAATGAATATTGACGTAGATTATGTGTAATTATATATGTTGCAGTATGTGATGGTTATATTGAAGGGATCAGTGGATATATCATTTGAAGGGAACAAGGAACCAGCAGCATATGCAGAAATAGTGTCAATGGGTGGAATTGACTCTCAAGTTAAGAAGAAACTCATTGCCACCATTGGATCCATCCTCCATTCAAGGCTCTCTATCCCACCTTCTAGATTCTTTCTTAAGGTCTTTGACACCACTGCATTCCGTAATATTACCCCCAAATTATAATCCATCATCTTTATTCTACCACTTATCCACGCTTTCATTTTTGTTTTGGAGTCACTAGCCCCACGTTTTAAACAATAGTATTGTACCCTATGTTTAATTGAATTATTATTATCATCATCTTCATGTTCTGCTGGCAAAAACATATCTAACAATCCATGCACGCAACTGCACATGCAAGTTTCATTCATATTGGGCTGAAAGTTTCAGTATTCATATTGAATTACAATCAAAAGCTTATGATGCTTATTAAAATGAATCAAGGGAGAAGCGATATATTAGGTGTTCAAGGAGTTATTCTGCCATGTTGTCCCGCTCTGTTTGAACCTAAATTTTCCACAACTAGCGGGTAATCGTGAGATTAATAATATTGGGACCACATTGAAATTGGGATGGTACTGGGATAATAGCTCATGTTATTTCTAGGATTTATTTGAATCTAAATTTCCCAGCACTAGTGGGCAGTCGTGAGATTAATAATATTGGGACCTCATTGAAATCGGGACACTACTGGGTTAAGGTTATTTCAAGCTAAGTCTCAATAATATATTTTATTTCCCTAATTGTACAACTTTGCATTTCTTCCTTTAATATTATTTTTCTCTTTGTGAGATCATAATCATTTAATGTTGATGGTTTAACCATTTAGGAGGTACACCTCTTTTTTTCTACCGTTCCACATAAATTGATGGAAAAATAACAACCACATCCTAAATAAAAGAATCATCAATCACAATAAAGTCGTGTGAGTTGTCAATGCAGTGCCTTCATTTGTCAATAGGACTCCTTGAGTTGGCAAAAAACCTGATTGTGATTTAATTCCCTTATTTGGGACCTGATTGTAATTTTCTCTAAATTGATTGATTAATCCAATCATTTAAGTAGGAATAAGTGAGGAATAAGTGATATTTAAATAAATGGCTAAAGTATAAAAATGTTCATGTAATTGTCACGAAAGTGTAAAAATAAGCATGTAAAATTTTTTAGAGCATAACTAGCTACCATCAAATTTAAAAAATGAGGTAAAAGTGATCATCACGGTCAATTTTTTCACTTTTCACTCATCATCATTTCGCGTCATCACTTGCCAAAATTATGTATTTATTTGCGCCTATGTGATGACTAGTTTAAGAGTAACATCCTTAATTTAATTAAATTGGGAAAAATAGTCTTATATTTATAACTGAAAATTCATTTAATTTTCGTAGTTTTGTCGATTTAGTTAATTTGGTTATATATTAAGACTCTCGTTAGTAATTGCTTTGAACTTTGATTAGCCTCAAAGTCTTGATATGATTTCATACAGTGAAAAAGTAATGTTATTTGAATTCAAGTCCTTATGACTAATAAAAATTCCCTAACAATTCTTTTTGACTTAATTTTCTTATATTGATTGGCACGTAATAAACAAATATTAAAAAATTGAGGAAATCAATGAAAACTAAATAAAAACTAAATCCAAACATCGGTAGAGTTCCTGTGTGTGAAATATGAGACTATTGGCATTTTTTGTGTGTGAAAACATACGAGGTCGTTATCCCAAATAAAATTCTCAATGGTTTTATCCCACTTGAATTTCTATGAAATTCTGAAAGCCAGTCATGTTGTTATGATTGGACCGTATAATGGAACAAGAATGAGACCATTTACTAGCAGGGTGGATGATTTTGATATGGCACGTTAGGTAGATGCCTCCCTGTTTGTCTTTCCCAACAAGGAACTTCATCTCCTGTAAAGATTCGTGTGTTCCTCCTCCAAAGTCAAGTGAAGAACATCATTGTCCCCCACAATTTTATTCAAATCAAAGCAATTTGCCTCTTGAATTAATCTAAAATTTGATATTTATCATTATTTTCATGAACTTATTTGATTCATTAAATATAGTTTAATTACATGCAACATATATATGTTACAGTATAATTTATTTGGCTTGATTAATTTCCATGAAATAAATCAATTAGGTTTTATACTGAATGAAGATGGAGCCACATATATGGACATTTTTATGCATCATATGTAAGATCATTTATTTTAATCCTCTTAAATATAATGATCTCATTCTTTTGAAATTTCAAATAAATAAAGTGTTTCTAAAGAGAATATTACCCCTGATGATTCAATAGGGGTAGGGCTTCACAACTCATGTGTAAATGTACATTATACCCATAGTACTCATAAAAGGATTCAAAAATAAATTCATTTTGAGGGAGAAGCCTGGTATCATTGGTTAACAAAGTCTCAACATGTGTGTGCCCAATTACCCACACACACATATACCACCTCCGGTCCTAAATATAGGACCTAATTGACTTTTTTTGGAGAGATTAAGGTTGTGAAATATGTTATTAAATGATGATATATTTGATATATTTTTAGATTATCCATTAGTTTATAATGAAAATAAACTAGTTTAAGGGAAAAAATTAGATAAATCAATTTATAATTAACTTATTTTGCTTTTTTAAGGATTTTCCAGAAAAAGGCAATTATGTCTTATATTTAGAACCGGAGGGAGTATTAGAGAAGTAGCTTTTAATGTACCCACTCTTGTTATTAATTACTATAATATTAAGTTGATTGATTTGGGAAGATGAAGATAATTAAATAAATTACTCAACTATAGTTTATATTATATATTTTTTGAAATACCTATGTGTCTTTGAAATACTTATATACAAGTGTATTATTAAATTATATATCAATGTATAAGTAACACAACTTAATTTTAAGAAAAAAATATAAATATACGTGTTATAGAATATTTTTTTTAGTTTCTAAAATCTCCCTAAATTAAAATAGTTGGATGAATCTTATATTTAGCTTTTAAATGGGCGATGGCCAAGTTTTTTTGGGATACAGCAGCCAAAATGCATTGAAAGTGGGGATATTTCATGTTCCTCGTTTGCTAATTATACTCTCACCGTAACCAAACGTGGTTGGTGTAGTGGTTACCTCACTTCACCGCTTAACCAGAGGTCTCGAGTTCGAGCTCTGGGAATGCAGCCTGCCCCTTGGCCAGCACTTTACCCTTAAGTGGAGGCCCCGGTGCGGATCTGGATTAGTCTGAGCCCGTTGAGTTCCCCGTGACATTGGGGCTGGCCCAGGATACCGGATTAAAAACTCAAAAAAAAATTATACTCTCACCGTGGATGTATGCTCATTACCAATATTATTAAAATTCTCACATCGAACTCTTAGAAAAGTTATTTAATGAGATTTTTTGGTCAATCATATATAATATATCATATCGCCAAATATGACAATTGATAAGATATAATGACGTCGTTTGATTCATGTAATCGACCCCTAATTAATTGGGATAAATCTTTTTTGTTGTTGTTGATGTTGTTGTGGTATATTGATAAATGAGATTTTCAAACTTTACTATTTTAATATGGTCAAATAAATCATATCTTTCTCACAAAGTGACATCTTAATTGAAGGACAAAAGATTAAAACAATCAACCCCAATTCTCTCCGCATTTCTTTCTACGTACGATTCTTTAAATAATCAAGATCAAATTTCACATTTCATTTTAAATTCAGACCATTATATTGTAATTATTTTTCTAAATATTAAATTTAGTCCGTCCAATCTTTTTTTTTTCACAAGACCATGAAACATGAACCCTTGTTTACAAATAATGACATTTAGGGTTGACATGTACTTGGACCAACTTGACTGTAGAGTGGCATATTTTAGTGAATGTAAAAAGAATGAATAGAATGCTTTCTATCTCCTTCAAAATTTTTGATTAGCACTTGACTTTTTGTGCCACCCAATTAGGACTTGACTTTGAGGATTCTAAGCGGGCAAATCATATAATTATCAGTCTTCGTTCAACATAGAAAAAAAAAATAGTGTGACTATTTACTGATTAGGGTTAAGAAATAAGAGGTAGTGAATAAGTCTATTCCAGTAGTTAAACTAGATCGGTCTCCCGTGCGTTGCACGGAGGATTTCATTTTCATGTGAATTAGTGACTTCAAAGTAAATTAGACAATTGGAATTGAAAACACAAAAGGAATTCAATAAAATGATTGTTGAGCATATTGAAAAACAGAAGCTTATAAATAAAGATCCTAATACTCAGTTAACAATATCACAAGGCAAGCTAAATGACTTCTTTCAAGAGTTGTCATCTTTAGAAAATGAACTGGAGGATAAGAAAATAGTCAAACTGTAAGTTCTTTACATCTTGGTGACCACATGATACAAAGTTGCATTACCATGGGGATTTTACAAATTTTCATCATTACAACTTAAAATGGATTTTATAGCCCCAAAATGCCTTGAAAATTATGCAAGTTCAACTATAGATAAATACACAGCACAAACACCTAATCAAACAACTCCCTAGGTTGGAAACGTAAAGAAATACCTATAACCTGAACAACAATAGCAAAAATCAACCATCAACCATCCACCATCTACCAATTAATAAATAAAGATTACATATTGGCTCAAGAAGGCTTGAAACTTGGACTGCATATTGTCACAAAAGTTCTCAACAGCATCCTTCAAATCTAAGGATTTGCAACAAACATTCTAATCTCTCTTGCACAGGCAGATTTTGCATATCAAAGCATTTAATCAATGAGCAGATAACCTAATCTCATATAAAGGCAAAAGAAAAGGCAAAATCACTTGAAGCATGTTCACTGTGATTGCAAGTTCAACATTAGAAGAAGACTGCATGACCCCATGTTTTTCCGATGTTGAATAGCTTTGAATCTCTGAAATACACAACACAAGTTTTCCCAAAAACAAAGCAAGATCCCAACAAAATTATAATTCGAAAAGTAAGATGACACAAACCACAACATAAACTACAATCATACATTTATGGTCAAAACCATACATTCACTATCCACTCGGTAAGACGTGATAGTGACATCATATTCATACTTCAAAACCAATATTTCAAATGAGATGTTTTCTGGTCAATAAACATACATTTCTTGCATTTATACTGAGATCCATAAAATCCTTGTAATAGAGTAAAAGAAAGGAAGATTCAATCCTTTTCTTTTCTGGTTTTTGATGGATGACACTTCAAAATCTTCTACCATCAAATTATATCTTTTCATAATCCTCTACCATCAAATTTACATGTTTTGAGATCCTATAACATCAAATTGTTTTTTTGCTTGCCCTATTATAAAACAAATTAACATTTTCTAAATGATGTATTTCAAAAATCTTGCTTGTTATACAGTTGAAGTCCAAACAATTCAAACGGCAAGAGGAAAAAATAGTATATGCAATTTTCCTCTATCACCCCATCAAGATCTCTTGATAACATTCATAGCCACAATCCAACACAACAAAGAGAAACAAATAAAAGCAGAAAAGTAGTATGAGACAACTAAATTAATCGACTTAACAACCTACTATGGCTCACATATAATGACCAAACAACTAAATTTCTATGTGAAAAACTGCTTGCATGCAACACTTACCAAAATGTCTTTTCAATGCTTCCCTGCAACACTTACCAAAAGAGAAGAGCATTTGAAATTCAATGCAAATTCAACAAATCAGATGACAAAAGGGGAGTACAACAAAATCAACTAATCAAATGGCAAAAGGGGAGTATAGCAAATTCGGCTTACACATATAATTCATAATATATGCATTTTCTCAAACACCTTATGAGCAGGAAATCAGCACCCACTTTAACCATATTAGCCAAAGAACAAATTTTGATACAAATCCTTGATAAAAACATTCTTCTAATTAACACAATGATGAATGCCCTCACCCCTAACATGTGTGTGCACTGAAAAATCCAGATCAGAATCAACAATGACGTAGGCAGTGATGTCCACAGACGCGACAAACAAACAAAGAAGGGGAAGATGACCTGTGCAAATAAAAAAAAAACATCACAGTAAAAAACTTGTTGGATTGAAACTATCACAAAGCAGAGCATAAATAAACCAAGAAAGATGCAAGGGGATCACACCTCAAGGGAAGAAAGAGTTACACAGAACCCCTGCTCAAGATTTAGTATGGAGGCTATAAATATGAAGGAGAACAGAGGTCGGAGGAAGATGATTCAAAACATAAATAAGGGGAAGATAACCTGTGCAAATAAGTTAAAGCTATCACAGTCAAAATCCGATGCACAAAACATAAATAAAGCAAGGAAGATGCAAGGTAGTACCTCGATTGAAAAGAAGAGTTACAAAGAATAACACCTACAAGACGTAATGTCACAAATCGTTTTAAATATTGCAATCAGAATCAGAAATGGTAGGAAATAAATGGTAAATGGAGCAACACATGAAGAAAGAAAATTAAAAGAGAGCTACCATGAAGAAGGAAGGAAGAGGCTTGGAGGTTGAGAAAAGGATGAGGAAAGAGGTTCTGTGCATATTAGATGGTTTAAGATTAAGATGCTTTTGAATGCACCAAGGACGGAAACAGAAACTTTTTGAATTTCAAAATGAGATTCAAAATTTGAATTTGAATCAGAGTTTGAAAAAAAAAGAGGTGAAATCCTGGTGAACAGTATTATGAGTCAGGGGATGGCCACTTGGTACAGATTTTGCGTTGAAAAAAAATAAGGGATTGTTGGCGGGAGGTTTTGCTCTTATATTATAAATGATGACACATACTTAACTAATGAACAGTGAGTTTTTATCCGTGAAACATGTAAGTGATTTGTGGAATTGCAAATGGATAGTTGAGAATCAGAATGAACTCTTGCCATTTTGTTTTTTTGATTCCTGAATTTAATTATTTATTGAATCAAATAAGCATGTTCGTTAATTAAATTAAAATATCAAAGAGCTGGTGTTTAAACTAATATGTTATCCATCAAATGAAAGTTTGGACTGGTAAGAACATTTATTTCAAATAAATTTTTATGTTCATTGTTTTTAAATGTCAACTCTCAAAATGGTTTTTTTTTTAAATTTATCTTTAAAAACAGTTGTATAGATACATAAAAACAATTGTTGATAAAGTAATAAATAAAATGAATCTATAAGATAAGCCATCGTTAGAGCGCGTTTAACTAACATATCGGATCAGCACCTTGTTCCTGCAGCAGTATTCAAGGTTCTTTTTTTGTTCTAGGTTAATCAATCATTATCTCAATATTTGATAAGTTTGATTGCATTTGAGGCATCATTTGTCAAAGAAAACTCTCCGATGATTACCAATTCATGCCCCTTTAAAACCAAAAAGGCACAGTAAAAGTTCTGCATTCTTGCAGATGACCGTTTTTAATGAGTATGGTAACTACAACAGAATCACCTCTATAATCTTTATAATAATACATTCACATTGAGATACAATTCCAATTCATCCAAACTTATTTTCTTTATGGGAATCTAAATTTTAAAACAAAAAAAGAGGGATTATAGCATTAAAGTCTCAATCAAGAAAAATTAATATAAAATAAATCCCAATAAATTGTTAATGATACTTTTCACTTGTTAACAAAAATAATTTCACTTATCCAACTACAAAATAGAGAAATAATGCATATTGACCATAACATTGTCGAAGTCAAAACAACGAGGCCGAGTTACGTTTTGTCTTAAGAAAACTGGTTAGCTAGTGTTTTATAATAATAAAAAAGAGTTAAATATCATTTTGTCGAAGTCAAAACAACGAGGCCGAGTTACGTTTTGTCTGATTAATTTACACAATAAATAATAAATAGTATAAACTTTGCTTGAAAATAATTAAAAAGTGTTATTCGGTTAACACCGTCAACTTTTACCTAGCTGACGTTAGATAGTTGCAAAATGTTCACAATAAATTGGCTACGTCATTGACTCATTGGCCAATATAATCATAGTTAGGTAAAATTTGACGGTGTTAACCAAAACGGAGTACTTTTAATTATTTTCATTTAAAGTTGATAACATCTATTATTCATAAAAAAAAAGAAAAATAAATATTGGGAAAAGCTAAACGACGAAGCCAAGTTGCGTCTTGTCTCCCTCCTTTCCCAAATTATCAACACTCAAACAAATAACAATAAAATTTGCCATTCTGTGTAGCAAAACAAAAGGGTTTGAGAATAATAGAGTGATCAACAAGAAGAAGAAGAAGAAGAAGAAGAAGAAGAAGAAAATGCCTTGCCTCAATGTCTCCACCAATGTCAACCTCGAAGCTGTTGACACTTCTTCCATTCTCTCTGAAGCCACCTCCACCGTCGCCAAGCTCATCGGAAAACCCGAATCTGTAACAACCTTCACACTTTATACACTTCAATTTTCCATTCTTTCATTTTTTCAGAATTTTTATTTTTATTACTCCCTCTGCTACTAAATATAAGACCTAATTGATTTTTTTAGAAAATCCTATAAAAAAGCAAAATAAGTTAATTATAAATTGATTTACTTAATTTTTTCCCTTAAACTAGTTTATTTTACCTATAAACTAATGTATAATATAAAAATATATTAAATATGTCATGATTTAATAGCCTATTTTGCAACTTTAACCTCTCCAAAAATAAGTCAATTAGGTCTAAATATTTAGGACTAGAGATAGTATTATGTTTTTTTTTCATGTGGGGTTTTTAAAGTTTGCGCCTTTCTTTGCTTATCTTGTTGGGTTTTAACTTCAAACCCTCAAACTAATATTGGTATTGTGATATAAGACGACTGTTTTAGAAAATCTTAAAAAAGTAAAATAAGTGATTTACCTAACTTTTTCCCTTTAAAATAGTTTATTTGACCTATAAACTAATGGATAATCTAAAAATATATCAAATATGTCATAATTTAATAACATATTTTGCAACCTTAGTCTCTCAGAAAAAACAGTCAAATAGGTCTTATATTTAGGACTGGAGGGAGTAACTATAGAGGTATGCCAAGTGGGGTGACTTGAGGAATTAGGAAATTCTTAGTGTGTATGATATGAAGGCAATTTTGTACTGTCATTAAGTTAATTTGGGGTATTATGGTCTGTTTTGTAGGCTTTGAATGAGGTGGAAATGAGTTACTTTGTTATTTTTTGGGAAGTATTTGTGATGTATGGGTTGTTTGGTTATGTTAGTGCTAAGGTTGGTATAGTTGTTCTCAATATTTTATTGTTTTGAACTTGTAATGGAGTATGGGATCATTGTATTGAGTTCCAAAGTAGGAGAATTAGTATCAGATAAGTCGTAATGAGTTGTTAATGAGTATATTAGCAAGTGAAAATGCTAGTGTTAATAAGTGAATGACATCATTCACTACTCATTAGGACTTGTGTGGTGTTATTTCTCCTGCATGGGACCTCACTGCAAGTGCCCCATAATGTGTTTCCTTTCCAATGAATTTAAAGCTGAATCAGATTAGTCTGAGCAAATTTGATATTTCTATACATTAGTTGTCAAATAAGACTCATGAGGTACTCTCCCGGATTTCCTTGATGACTTGCTGGCCATGTGACCTGTGTTGTACCAATATGTAATGCACTTAACACATCTCCTAATTAATCCTTTCCCATCTTAACAAGTTGAGTCTTCTTGGTGTGGCCTTAAGCACTCAATTATTACACTGCCACAATCAAAGATTTGCCCAACCTTCTGAAAAATGGGAATACCTGTCTCATTTCCTTTAAATGTGCATTTGCTCTAGGTAAAGTTGTAGACATGTTTGGCTAGTGTGGCTTTTTGTCGGTTCCATGGCTGTTTTCTATCTTGGTTGAGAAATGAACTTCCCCTTTGCGTAAAAGCCCCCAGTATTGGGCCTCTGATGAACTTCCCCTTTTACTTGAAAATAATGCTTCTTGAAACCATGTTTAAGATAAATAGCATGGCATTGACGATTTGATGTGGCTTTTAAAATATAAAATAAGTATGATATTTCCGTTGAGCTATATATATTTCTTTGCCTTGATCAAAGCCTCTAATCCTTTGTCCTCAATTTGCAGTATGTAATGATTGTACTGAAAGGATCAGTTCCCATGTCTTTTGGTGGGAGTGAGCAGCCAGCAGCCTATGGTGAATTGGTGTCCATTGGTGGTCTCAACCCTGATGTGAACAAGAAACTTAGCGCTGCAATTGCTTCAATTCTGGAAACCAAATTATCTGTGCCCAAATCGCGATTCTTCCTGAAATTCTACGATACCAAGGCAAGTGTTTAAAGTTTCAAGTTATCTTGAAGGGTCACCGACCTGCACTGCAGTTTTTTTCTTATTGCATTCTTACTTTTTGTTTAGGACCATCAAAGTCAAGAATATGCACAGTGTTTGCATGCTTTACACCAGCACTAGATCATGTAAATAAGTCCTTACTGTCCAACACTGTTATTGTAGCTCTTGTTAGCTGTACTTAAAATCCAAACATTTTCCTTTAGAAGCTAAACCTCCAGGCCTTTTTCTTAAGGGTATGTTTGGATGAAGAATAACGGAAGAGAAGGAAGGTTTTTTGAAATTTTCTCTTGTTTGGGGTTATTAATGGAGGTGAGGATAGTTAGTGCTTTTCAACTAACCTTACACAGTGCTTATCCTTTTCAATTTTAAGTCTCCCTAATTTGGCAGATTCTAAAGGAGAGAATATCCCCAAGCAAGAGGGAGGAATGTTATCACTTAATTTCATTATGCTTACCGTTCCGATTTCCTTTGCTCTCCTTCTCTCCCTAACTTCCAAACATACTAAATCTCCACTTTTATGGCCATGAATTGCTGCAATTCCGATAGTAACTTTTCTTTCTTTGCAGGGTTCCAACTTTGGATGGAATGGGTCTACATTTTAAGTTCCATTTTAATTGTTGTGGCGACTTGATACTGAAGGCAATGTTGGTTCTGTTTCCAACAATTGTTATGACTATGAATGATGCTATATATTACGAACATCTTTTTAGATGGTTTGTCTGAAACTTGATTAGTTATTCAGAACAAATGCAAATACTTTCCTTTGGAAACTTCAAGTGATTGGACCTTGATCTTTCTTTTATTATCGTATGAAGGTTCTGTTATGGTCAGCGTTCATTCATCATTTTGTCCTATCGTTAAAATTATTTTCTCTAGATTAAATTTGAAAACAAAGGCTGGTAATCTGTGGAATGTTTTTTGTGTATGTGGCTTATCTTTTTTAAAATTAGTTTTACTGTGGAGAAGCAAAAAAGAATGAATTACTTTTACTTATCTTTGATAGAAGAGTCTTTAGAGATTATTGGCATAAGAAAAGCAATCCATCAATCATCACCTTCTAAACTCGACCATGAATCCTTACCAACAAAGTTTTCTAATATTAGGACATATATCTCCTCTTCCTCACTGTATTAATGCAAATATCATGTGACTATCAACTTGATCGATCGAAATTAATACGTAGTATGTGGCTTCATGCAAAAGGGAAGAAGTTTACAGAAAGATGGGTTGGCACTTGGCAATACCCCTATTTTGATATTTTTCTTTTTTGCTTGAAATAGAAAAGGAGATGCCTGTCCAAAGATATTGGAGATTTTGAAAGAAACAATCAGAAAGTGTCAATGTGAAATTTCCCAAAACATTGCCGTCTGAGTGCCTAACGTACAACAACTAGAAGACGATGATTTATTTGATTAGATTGAGTAGGTTATATGGATCATTTGATGCTAGAATTGAATAATTGGACTCCCTATAAGCAGGGTCTGTTTTTGACTGGAATTTGAATATTATTAATCTCAAAAGAGAATACAAAAAGCTGAAAAGCCCAACCTCCTAAAGAGGAGCTGTGCTATCTTTCATCAATCCCGCCTAAGGAAGATCAGTGACTGTTGATAAAAAATAGGGTCTAGATATGCTAAAATAGTGTTCTCTAAGGAGATGAGAGACCTTTACAATCCAATCTCTGTGGCTCTTTGTATGAATAACCTAGTATCAGTAACAATGTCAAAAAAGGGTATCAGTATCAATGTCAAAAAAGGGTGGGTATTGTATTGTATGTTTGTGGCACCCTCTTATAGCCATACTTTGCCATACTTTGTTGCTCATCTCCCCATGCAAAAATCTTAAACAAAATGGAGAAATCTTAAATAAATGACAGTTATATTTTAAAATATTAAAATGAGAGTTTTAACTAATTAATTAGTGTCGCTACTACACTCTCGTTAATCCCGCTATTTAAATAGTTAAAATAATTTCAAAAATCAAATGTAATTTATCTCTTATATTTCCACAACCAAAACATATTTGAAAGTTATTACTTGTTTATCTTTTTTTTACCAACTTTTACTTGTTTATCTTGAAAAGTAAGAAAACAATTAAAGAATAAAACAAAATCTCCAATACGTGTAGAATAATAAAGATGGTAACAAAGCACTAAATCGGTCAAGGAAATACGCGTGCCATTGTAGACGACGTGTGGCATTTGCTCCAACACGCATTGCCAAAAATTTTCTTTGAAAGTTTTAAATCATACTCCCTCCGGTCCCTAATGTAAGAGCCCAAAATTTAAATGGTTTTGGTCCTAATGTAAGAGCTCACCCCACATTCTCTCATCATTTAATGCATTTTTTCCTACTTTACCCCTAACTCTCTTTCATATTTATTAATGGTTATGTATTTCTCTCTCTTAAAAGTACCATAATAAATATGGGCAATTTTGGAAAAGAGACATTAACTCCAGATATCCAACTAACATTCACATGTTTTATTAAGAAGCGTTTTTTTGACGGCTAGTTCTTACATTAGGGACCGGAGGGAGTAATAATCACCCTATTCTATTAAGAATTTATATTTAAGACTTAAATAGTACTGTAAAAAATAATCTGTGAAAAATCTTACAATTGTTATGAAAATTATTGTATGAGTGGATGTCCATATAATTCCACAACTCTTAGAATTCCTTTTCCTATAACCTCCCCATGAATGACTTGTGGAGGTTTCTTATGGTTATTAGTCATTATGTTGTTCTTTAATTCTTATAACCATAACTCTAGGTTTTAATGTGTCAAGGCCTATAAATAGAGGCCAAATACAATGCATTTTGTACCAAAAAATATGTGAATGAGAAATACTCTATTTCTCCCTCTTCTAGTCTTGCATATATTCTCTTCATCTTTCTTCTTATGTTCATAATTTTTCTTCTTATTTCATAATGACAATTAAATTGTAGAATTCAGATTTAATTATTATGAAAATATTAAATAACAATTATTAACTATGTATTTTTTTACCTATATTAACTGTTGATGCACAATTTAGGGGAACTATAGAATATGAATGAATAATAAAGGCTTCATAATAAGATTGAGTACAATAAACGGGGTCACCGACAACGGTGGTTACAAACTAGGCGTAAATGCCTTGATCACAAAGACTAAATCCAGAATACAATGATAATCAGAGAAGAATACAGAGAGAGAGAGAAAGAGAATGATTGCAGAGAATTGCTTGTGTGTTCTTGAATGGGTTCTTGGCCTTCTTATAGTTGAAGCTTCGTCTTGGTGGTTGCGAAATTATAGGCGGCCGTTATGGGTAAGGGACGTTGCACGTGCTCCGAAAAAGGTGGGCGACTACTCCGAAAAAGGTGGGCGACTAAGTTACTCCACATCATAGCCGTTTGTAATGTTGTCTTCGACGTCCTGAAGGCGTCCATCTTGCTATTGGGCCTCTGCCAAGGCCCAGGCCCATTATGACATAACGGAGTATAACATTAAGTCTCCCACTTCTCAATCCTTACGTCAGCGTACATTGGGAAGTAGCGGTTTCTCCATTTTCAACGGCCTAGATGCTCGCAGACATTTTTCCTCTTTTTTCCCTCTCAAATGAACGACCTGGATGGTTTCACTAAAGTAACACCGTAACTTAACGTCGTCAAATAGTTTGCATATACTCCATTTCGACTGTTCATTTTCCCATTTTTCTTCACCGACGCTCTTTCTTCTCCATTCTTCCAACACTTCAAGAAAAATAAAGACTTTGTTCATTCGCTCACATCAACGGGTCATTCCATTTTCTTCGAAGGTATCTTCTTACCAAAAATCTTATCTTTTACTACTTTCATGAGAAATTTCGTAGTTATGTCGTCACCTTCTGATTCTGAAAAAACTGCTTCTGACCAAGTTTACATTAGCGAGGATTCCCATTCTAGCGCCTCTTCGTCTCCTAGGAACTCAGATAATGTAATAGACTTAGAAGAGACAGAAGTTTCTGATAGCAAACGCTTAGATATCATTCCCTTTAAGAATCTCTCCAAAGGGAAAAAACCATTGCGTAGTAAAAAACCTGCTACATCTGGTAAATATTTAAAGATTTATGATAGTCGATATCAGGAATGGGTCGATGCTGGTTCTTCGCCATCGACTAGTTCTGCTAGGAATCACATCCCTAACCCTCAAATAGTGAACGCCCCCTACGCTTGTGAAACTGGGGGTTTGCCGACGACTAGGGCCGACATCCTCAACGATGTCAAAGAAGCACTTTTGAGATTTAATGAAAATTCCAAAATGCCGTCGATTTATTATTTTGACCCTAGAGTACCTTTTAGGTTGCCAGAAGACGGGGAAACACTTGATTCTTGGTCTAGCGACACAATTGCTCTAAGTTTTGAGAGTTTCTGATATGTTAACCCTTTTCCATTACCAAATATAGCTTTAGAATTGTGTGTCTTTTATGAAATTTCTCCCTCTCAACTTTCCCCTCATACCTGGCGCTTGATCGCCATGGCTGAATTGATGCATCATGAAATTGGAGTCGAATTAGATATGTTTGATCTATTCGGATCCTACAAAATTCAAGAAATTCGGATGGGCGTCTATTCCTTCGTCCAATCTAAAGAAGGGCTTCCAACCTGGACTCATGGGTCACTGCCCAATGATCGTCAATGGGACGCACGGTTTGTGATGGTGCCCTTCCAAGTCGTCGCCCAGGAAGATTATGTGTCTCCTATGTGGCGTCGCTTGAGTAAGTAGTCGTCCTAATAAAGTTTTATTCACTACACTTGTCATCTGATTTATAATGTCTTAATTATTTTGCAGGCGCGTACGAGTTGAGGATTTCTCCACGCTGCAACAACGACACTAAAAAGAAAATCAAGAAAATCTTCCAAATTCCAGCAGACCAAAGAAAATTCTCTGTCATGATGGATAGTAAGTCTTTATCGCCCAAGTTCTGTAATCAATTTAAGTGTTTTCATCTCAAATAACTTATCTTAAATTCCTTCTGACAACCAGGAAAGAAAATCATCCCTAAGGCGTCAGAGCAAAAGATCGACAAGGAAGCTCTTATCAGAGCCAGAGCTGAGCGTCTGGAAAAGCTCAAAGCCAAAAGGGGTGAATATGACGCCGAAGCGACATGATCCCCACGGTCGACGCCAAAATGTTGATGCACAATTTAGGGAAACTATAGAATATGAATGAATAATAAAGGTTTCTTTGTTGATAATAAGATTGAGTACAATAAACAGGGTCACCGGCAACGGTGGTTACAAACTAGGCGTAAATGCCTTGATCACAAAGACTAAATCCAGAATACAATGATAATCAGAGAAGAATACAGAGAGAGAGAGAAAGAGAATGATTGCAGAGAATTGCTTGTGTGTTCTTAATGGGTTCTTGGCCTTCTTATAGTTGAAGCTTCGTCTTGGTGGTTGCGAAATTATAGGCGGCCATTATGGGTAAGGGACGTTGCACGTGCTCCGAAAAAGGTGGGCGACTAAGTTACTCCACATCATAGCCGTTTGTAATGTTGTCTTCGACGTCCTGAAGGCGTCCATCTTGCTATTGGGCCTCTGCCAAGGCCCAGGCCCATTATGACATAACGGAGTATAACATTAACTATGTAAATATCAGTAATAATATTTACTACAAAACAGTAAACATATACATAACATTCATTGACAGATTTTGGAAAGAAAAAAGACAGAGAAAAATGGGATAAACTCGTCTAAAATAATAACCAACCGATAACAAAACCCTTAATTTAGCAAGATTTTGTATCTACATTCAATACCTATATTCCCGTAATCAGCATTAATCGGCTGTAAATATACCCAAATAGGAGTACTTTCTTTTTAAAAAAGAATATACCCAAATACTACTATCAAGTAGTATCAATAATCAATAATCAATCAATAAATAAATACAGTAAATCAATGGAAAAAAGACAGTGAATTTTGTGATTTTGTCGGTGGTGGAATCTTAACGACGAAGCTGATTTCCCCAAGACGTCTCCCTCCTCATTCTCCACACCCACTTTCCCATCTCTTTCCTTCCATTTCACTCAAAAATACCAAAAACCCTCCTCATACCTTTCCATTAACCCCCAATTCCTCATTCTCACATCAGATCCCAAAAAACCCCCTCTGATCTCACCCCTCAATCAAAAAAAATAAAATAAAATAATAAATAAACAATCTCTCTCCCAATAAATCAAATCCCTCCTCTTATTTCTCTCCACTCCAAAACCCCAATATACACCCACATACCAAATCACTCCAATCTCTCTCCCCAATCTCAAAAATCCAATCTTTCTTCATACCCATCACCAAATATCTCTGATTCTCAAAAAAACCCAATCTTTCTTCATACCCATCACCAAATCTCCCCAATTTCTCAAAAAAATCCAATCTTTCTCCATACCCATCACCCAAATCTACCCAATTCCTCAAAAAAACCCAAATCAAAACCCCACCTTTCATCTCAAAATGTCATCAACAGTCCCCGCCGTCCTCCCCATCACAAATCTCCAAACCACCGCCGCCGCCGCAGACTCCGGCGGCCCCACCGCCACGCCGGCATTCCGAGCCTTCATCGGCGGCCTCAGCGACACCGTCCGCAACGGCCTCTCCCAGCGCCGCCCATGGCCTGAACTCATTGACCGTACGGCCTTTTCAAAGCCAGAGAGTTTCTCAGAAGCCACCCTTCGTATAAGGAAAAACTATTCCTATTTCCGTGTCAATTACTACGCCATCATTGCCTTAATTCTTGGTGTCTCTTTGTTAACAAACCCTTTTTCCCTAATTGTGCTTCTTGGCCTGCTTGCTTCATGGATGTTTCTGTATTTGTTTAGGAGTTCTGATCAGCCTTTGGTGATTATGGGGAGGAGTTTCTCTGATTTTGAGACGCTTGTGATTTTGGGAGGGCTTACTTTGTTTGTGGTGTTTCTTACTAATGTTGGGTCTGTGCTTGTTTCTGCTTTGATGGTTGGTGTTGCTGTTGTTTGTGCTCATGGTGCCTTTAGGGTCCCTGAAGATTTGTTCTTGGATGATCAGGAGAATTCTCAGACCACTGGGTTTCTTTCTTTCCTTAGAGGTGCTGCCACCAATGCTGCTGTTGCTTCTTCTGTGAACACTGTCACTGCAAGGGTTTAACAATTCAGATCTTGATTTGATTTGTGAAATTCATTGTTAGGATCTGGGGAATAAATGCAGATCATGATGTGCTTCTGCTTTCTTTGAAAATGTAATGACTGATTTTTATATACATAGGGTGGATCTGATATTTGTGATGGTTATACAGGATTTTGGAAATCTAAAATGGTGGATCTTGTAGTTCTTTTACTTGAATTATTGTTTTTATCTCTATGCCTTTTCAATTGTTTAATTCATTTTTGTAATTTGGCTTTATTGTAGTGGATTGTGGAAATATTCTTAATACTTTAATTCCTGTTTCATGAATGGGTAGTTTTGTATCGTAAAGGATGATATGGTCATGGGGTCTTGATTTGATTTGTGGAGTTTATTTTTTGGATCTGGGGGTTAGATAAATGCAGATCATGTGTTTCTGCTTCTTTGAAAAATGTAATGAGAGAGTTTTCTATACATAGGGTGGATCTGATGCTTTGTGATGGTTATATAGGATATGGAACTCTTTTATTGGTGGATCTAGTGGTTCTTATACTTTAACTGTTGTTTATCTCTATGCTTTTTCAATTGTTTAATTCATTTTTGTAATCTGGCTTTCTTGTAGTGGATTGTGGGAAATATTCTTAATACTTTAATTGGTGTTTTATGAATGGATAATTCTGTATCTTAAAGGATGATATGGTAGTCTTGGTTTGATTTGTGGAATTTATTTTTAGGATCTGGGGGTTAGATAAATGCAGATGATGTGTTTCTGCTTTCTTTGGAAATTTGATGGTTGACATTTATAAACATAGGGTGGGTCTCATGAGATTTGTAGGTTCATCAGTTATTTTATGATGGTTTATAAAGGATTTGGAACTTTTGTTGGTGGGTCTAGCAGTCTTTTTACTTGAATTGTTGTTTTCTCTATATACAATTATTGTATTCATTTGTGATTTTGCTTTCTTGAAGCATATTGTGGAAATTTTCTTGAATTTTCAATTCCTGGGATTGAATGAATGCAGATGATGTGTGTCTGCTTTCTTTCAAAATCTAATGACAGATTTTTCTATATACAAACGGTGGATCTGTTATTTTGTGATGGTTATATAGGATTTGGAACTCTGTTATTGGTGGATCTAGTAGTTCCTTTTACTTGAATGTTGTTTTCACCTCTATAGTTTTCTCAATTGTTTTATTCATTTTTGTAATTTTTCATTCTTGAAGCAGATTGTGGAAATGTTCTTGAATCTGGATACTCTAATTCCTGTTACAAAATGGATAATATTTGTATTTAACTGTATAAAGGCAGGTGCAGATCCTTGAAGTGTTAGATATCCATGTGCTTCTATGTCTGTAGTCTCGTTTCATAGCTCTATGGGAACTAGTGGTGGAAATGAGCAAGGCCGAAAAAGAGGCGGCCTACGACTTGGCCTATTTAGCCTGACCTTTTTAATAAAAAGGTCAGGCTTAGGCCTGACCCGTTTAATATTTATTACTAATAATAAAATAATAATATTAATAAAAACTACAACATTCATTTACACAATCTGTACCCTAGCCTCTTGTGGTCTTGCCCTCTCAACTCTCACAATGTGTCATATTTTTTGTCCTTTTAAATTTGATATGTGTGGTCTTTAAAAGGCCTACATTGTAAGTAGGCTTTTAAAAAGGCTTTCAGACCTTTAATATTTTTCGCATGCCTAGGTTTTTTTCTCAAAAAAAAGCCTACAATCAGACCCAGACTTAGGCATAAGTTTTCTTATTGCATTACAGGCCCAGACCTATTTAGTCAAAGTCTGGCTCGGCCCGGCTCATTTCCACCCGAATGGGAACATATGTCATAGATTACTGATTTTCTTGGGTGATTACATTTTAGTTTCTTTTTTTGTTGTTTTTTAATTGTTCATTGTTCTCGACCAAAAAAAATAATTGTTCATTGTTTGGTTATACAGAACAGTATATAGATCTTTTCGACTTTTTATTGATAGGATCGACATTATCAAGGTGTAATATTGTTTTTACCGGTTGGAACTTGGAAATATCAAGATGTGTGCTGTCTATGCATGGTTTGCATGTGTCCCTTAGATCTCAAAATTGAGATTTGCTTATCCTTACTGTATGTATTGGTGTGACCTGGGAATACTCAAATAGAAAATGTTTTAATCTTTTTACTCCTTACAATTATCACCAAGTATGACAATCACCAAGCATAGTAATTGACCGAATCTGTGATTGTGAAGCTTTTGTTGTTGTTGTTTTTACTCCTTTGAATCTGTGATTGTGAAGCTGCATGAGCCATTTGTGGCCTCCCATTCTCCTTTTCCTTCTTTTGTCATGGAAAAGTTGATAACAGCTAAATCTTGTTATCAGAACTCAGCGTGGAATAATATTATACCGTTGTGTGAATTCCTTGACAACCTTTACATTTTGTGAATGCAATAAATATATGAGCATTATAAGTATCATGTTACTCATGATACTATTGTGCTGTGTGCTAGACACTATAGAGCATAAGATATACACCGAACTAAGTTCAAATTAATTGGAAGATTACTAATTTAAATTAGTTGGAAGTTTATTTTGATGGTTATGTTATTGTTGAGTCTTATGATATGTTCCTTGTGTAATTTATTTGACATTATTGTGTGTCCTTGTAAGCGATTGCATGCATTTCATGTGTTGTAGAACATTTAATTTTCGAACATTAAAGTTTTACGGAGTTGAACAAGTCTTCTTGTAAAGTTTTACGTGTTTGGTCTTGTGATATCACAATTTGCTTGAGTCTTCACGGTTTCATTGAATTGGTCAGTGGTCACGGTCGAACTTGTCACCTATCGTCTACAGCTTGTTGATACTTGAGTAAGTTAACGGAAATGGTTTCATTGTTTTGATGAGAAAAATTAATAGCTTCGGCTAATATAATTTCGTCTCCCAAGTATGTTAGTCTTTCCATTGTAGGAGAGAAAGTGAAAGGAAAAAAAACATATTGCTGGCCGTCATGGTCATTTAAAAATATTGATGGAAAGAAAAAAAAAACATTTGGTCATGTTATAAGCAATTAAAAATGACATTTGGCAAAAGGCCACACATGTGCTTAATAATATTTCCCTTCCATTGTGTCTCAATTGCATTCATCTAGTCCCTTTTATTTCGACAAAGGTAACTTAAAAATGATGTCATTGTCCTTAAATATAAAATCATTTTTAAATTATAACTCCTTTTGCTATTATTATATATTTTCTTGTGATAGTTTAATTGTTATTTCCATCATTTTCACTTGTGGGTCATTCATAATACTTCCTCCAGTTTGAAATATAAGAATCCAAAATTTGAATTATTTTTATCAAAAATACAATAGTCCACCATATTCTCTCATCCTTCAATGCACATTTTCCTACTTTAGAAAAAAAATTAACTTCACACAATCAATTAAATTTTACATGTCATTTTATTTTTTAAAAACTTTCTTATTATACTACAACAGAAGTATAAACCAAGTAGTTACAAAAGGGCTCCAATTAAATTTATCAAAAAAAAAAGGGCTACAATTAAATTAAGTCGTTGCGAGGATCTCGCTGTGGGGGGAGACGTCCAAATAGTTTCTCAAAATTGACTGGTTGATTGATTTTTATTGTGTTTTTACAAGAGTTAAGTTAAAGCAATCCAATCAAAGCTAGAGGTGGGGGCTAGAGGTGGTGGTGGATGCCTCCTTACAGACTTACAGTAGGCATATGTCCACATGCCCCTTTAAGACACAATATATAGTAAAGACACTTTTCACTTCTTTCAGACCTTTTTGTGTCCTTGAAACACCTTGAAACACCTTTTAGGCATATGTCCTCATGAATAATCAAATTGAAAAAATGACTATTATTTAATTATATGATGCTTGGTTAAAAGACTGTATTAATACAATCTAGTTTCCAATACTTTTCTCGTTTTATTTTTTATGCATCAAATGTTAAACCAAGTTTGGAAGGACAGCGGCTGGAATTTTTTTTTTAAATTATAACCAAAATTCGAGTGATCAGTGGTCCAAAACTAAAATAATGATAACCTTTAAGGATCAAAATCTATGTTTTGATATTTTAGGGAACAAAATGAAAAGAGTTAATATAATGTTTATTCCATATAGTTATTTAGCCTCATTCATTTTAGTTATGGTTCTTCTAATTTTGAAGTATAGATTTGGATTATGCAATTTTGGTTAATTTATGCAGTTAGTTCTTATGGTTCAAAAAGGACGTCAACAATGATAAGTTTTGTTGAGATGTCATTAACACCTGATTGTTTTGCTAATTCAAAATCCAACTAAATATAGGATTTCAATATTTTTAAAAATCTTCCTCCTTCCTAAACTGAGCTTAGGATTTCAACCCTGAATATATGTCATAACATTTTCATACAAGTTGATATAGCATTTTGAGGTCTCCTCTAAGTAATAGGGATCTAAAATGCCATTTTTTTGCTAGGGGATCTAATTAATTAGTGTATATTTGAGACAATATTTTTATCTAAAAAGTTTGTTAACTCTCTATAAAAAATCTAAAACATTTTATAAAAGAAATCGGTGTTTGTAATAAATTTTCACGTGTGCTGGCGGTCAAGACATTTTCTCAAACATTGTCCGACCTTTGCACATCACTACAATTATCTGTATGAAAATGTTATGACATACTACTATTTATCACTTTTATTTAGGACAAAACTAAAAAATTTCGCTTTGAAAGAGATAGCAGTAAGAAAACACATACCTGTATATTTTTTTTACCAGTACCATATGATTAGGTCTCCTGTAAAAGTATCTCACTTTTAGTCAACAAAAAAAAAAACAGTATCATAAAACTTAGACAAAATCTGACTAAACTAAATTCTGGATTTCCAACTTTGCCCCCAGAAAACATCCCATAAATTGGCCTGATCCAAGCCTACATTGGTACTTTCACAATTGGGTCCCCTCGTGAGAATACCAATATGTACATATTGCAAAGTAGCCGTTGGAAAACTTAGGCCCATATGCTCAGAAAGAGACCAAACCGTTATACTCAGAAAAATAATGTATCCAACCCAAAAACTAGCCGTTACCATTTAAGAAAAACTGAAACTTTGACCCTTTCTTCTCTTACCTTCTCTTAACCCCACCACTCTCAATCACTCATCACAATCATTCTCTTCTCTTTTTCTCTTCATCATCTTCTTCTTCTTCTTCTCATCTTCATCTTCTTCACTCCCCACAATTTTCTCTCAACAAAGCTTTAGAACAAAGAAGCAAATAAAAATAGCAACTTTTTTGTTCACTATCAAAAAATAACACTATCTTAGCTTCCTCCTTTATGGGAAACACTAGTTGGATTTTCAACAAGTTTTCCACAAATGAAGGAAACCCCATTTCTCGTTTTCTTGTCTACTTCTCTCTTATTCTTCTCCAAGTCATGTCCTTCACATTTCAACAAGTCTCATGTGGAGGCCATTCTTATGATGGAGTGATTGTAACACAAGCTGATTACCAAGCTCTTAGAGCTATCAAACATGAGTTCATTGATCCACTAGGAGTTTTAAAAAGCTGGAATGATAGTGGAATAGGAGCTTGTTCTGGTGGGTGGGCAGGAATCAAGTGTGTGAAGGGACAAGTCATTGCAATACAACTTCCATGGAAGGGATTAGGTGGTAAAATTTCTGAGAAAATTGGATCACTTCAAGGTTTAAGGAAGCTAAGTTTACATGATAATGTAATAAGTGGTCCTGTGCCTTGGTCTCTTGGGTTTCTTCCAAATCTAAGAGGAATTTATCTCTTCAATAATAGGTTTTCAGGTTCTGTACCTCCTTCTATTGGAAGAAACAATCCAATGCTTCAATCTATTGATTTTAGCAATAATTCTCTCTCAGGTAATATCCCTCCTAGCTTAGCAAATTCCACTAGATTGTTTAGACTCAATTTGAGTTTTAACTCTTTTTCTGGGTCTATTCCTAGGACTTTCACTATGTCTCCTTCTTTAACCATTCTTGCTCTTCAAAATAACAATCTTTCTGGCTCTATACCAGATTCTTGGGGTAGTGAAGTAATGGGAAATAATATTATTAACCAGACTTGTAGTCTTCAAATCTTGACCCTTGATCATAATCTCATTTCTGGTGTTATTCCTGTGTCTTTGGGTAAGATGGGATTTTTACAAGGTATTTCTTTGAGTCATAACCAGATTAAAGGGTCTATTCCAAGTGAGATAGGTGGGTTATCTAGGCTTCAAAGTCTTGATCTGTCAAATAATAACATTAATGGTAGCTTTCCAGGTAATTTTGAGAGGTTGAAAAACCTTCATGTGCTTAATGTGAAGAATAATAAGCTTGAGGGTGAGATCCCTTCAACAATTGGGAACATATCAGGAATCAATCAGATTGATTTCTCTGAAAATAAACTTGTGGGAGAGATTCCAGATTCATTTACCAAACTGTCAAATCTGACTTCTTTTAATGTTTCTTATAATAATCTCTCTGGCCATGTCCCTTCTTTGCTCTCTAAAAGATTCAATTCTAGCTCTTTTGCTGGAAATCTTCAGCTTTGTGGGTTCATCCCATCAAAACCATGCCCTTCTAATACTTCTTCATCCCCACCTCAGATTTCTCCATCTCAATCCCCAAAGCCTTCTTCACACCATAGAAAACTAAGCACAAAGGACATAATCCTAATAGTGGCAGGTGCTCTACTTGTGATTCTTCTTCTACTTTGCTGCTTTTTGCTTTGTTGTTTGATCAGGAAAAGAGCAGCCACTAAGCAGAAGAATGGGAACAATGCAAAAGCATCATCCACTGCTAGTGGTGCAAGAAGTGGAGGAGTCAAAGGAGGAGAAGTTGAATCAGGAGGAGAAGCAGGAGGGAAGCTAGTTCACTTTGATGGGCCATTTGTGTTTACAGCTGATGATCTCTTGTGTGCTACTGCTGAGATTATGGGGAAAAGTGCTTATGGAACAGCTTACAAAGCAACACTTGAGGATGGGAATATGGTTGCTGTGAAGAGGCTGAGAGAGAAGACAACTAAAGGACAAAAGGAGTTTGAAACTGAGGTTGCTGCACTTGGAAAAATCAGACACCCAAATTTGTTGGCTCTAAGAGCTTACTATTTGGGACCAAAGGGAGAGAAGCTTCTTGTCTTTGATTATATGAGCAAAGGAAGTCTTGCATCATTCCTCCACGGTAAGTACTCATCATTAGCACATGTTTTCTTTTTGACCTTGATCATTAGCACATGTTTGAAATATAGTAGGACTGTACTGTTATCTTATGTTTAGTTATTATCTTGTATATAATTGTGCTGCACCAAAAGGTGTTAGCACATGCTTGGAAAATAGTAGGACTGTACTGTTAGCTTATGTATAGTAATTATCTTTTATATAATTGTGCTGCACCAAAAGGTGTTAGCATATGGTTAAAAAAATAGTAGGACTGTAATTATCTGATTTTTACTTATTGTCTTGAATAGAATTGTGGTGAACCAAAAGGTGAATATTAATCACTACATGGAAGATGTGTAGAATATTTTGATAGCAGACATAATGTTGTCTTATGAATTTTGTTAGGGTGTAATTGTAATTTATCTAATGTATATAGTGTACATATGTCAACTAAGTACATATAAAGGTTGTTAGGATTGCATAGGTTGTCAAGATTTTCATCTTGTATACATGTGTATGGTTCATATTAAATCACCTGTAAGAAACAATATTCTCTACATAATAATGAGTATCATGTACGAGCTCAAACACGTATGTACAAGATGAGAGTATTGACAGTTATGTTATTTGTGCAATCCTAATAGCAATTGTCACATGGCCTCACATGACCTATACACTATTTACAATATGTAAATTACAATTAATTTCTTATAGAATATTGCATCTACGTGTCATTATAGGATAGGACAAAGATTTTATCTTGCAGGGGGTGAAAATTACATTGGTACTATTCTATTCCTGTATAAACTTTTTTCTTGCCAACTGTGTATGTGCTGAGCTATTATTAATGTAACATGATGCTAAGATCTTAGGACAAACATTACAACAATACATTAACATTATTTGTGAATTCTGATACTGATATATTTGTTACATATATCCAGCTAGGGGCCCAGAAACTGTCATAGATTGGCCTATAAGGATGCAAATAGCCATTGGAGTGACACGTGGACTATGCTACCTGCACACACAAGAGAACATAGTCCATGGAAATCTCACCTCAAGCAACATACTCTTGGATGAGCAGACAAATGCTCACATCACAGACTTTGGTCTCTCAAGGCTAATGACCACTTCAGCAAACAGCAACATCATAGCCACCGCAGGAAACCTTGGTTATAATGCACCAGAGCTCACAAAGACCAAGAAACCAAACACAAAAACTGATGTCTATAGCCTTGGTGTCATAATTTTGGAGCTCTTAACTGGGAAACCACCTGGTGAGCCTACCAATGGCTTGGACTTGCCACAATGGGTTGCATCCATAGTGAAGGAAGAATGGACTAATGAAGTGTTTGACTTGGAACTCATGAGGGATGCACCAACTATTGGTGATGAACTGCTTAATACTTTGAAATTAGCTCTTCATTGTGTGGATCCATCCCCTGCTGCTAGGCCTGAAGTTCAACAGATTCTTCAGCAACTGGAAGAGATCAAGCCAGATTCTTCAGTGGATGATGGAGCAAAAGTCCCAGAAGCTGCTGAGTAAACTTCATATTGGTTCTTACTATTGATATTGTTAGCAGAACTTTCAGTTGCTTTTATTATAGGGTATAGAGATAAAGCCAGATTTACATTCAGCAGATTTCATTAATATATTATAGTTACTTGATTATTATAGGGGGAAGAAGATATATGGATGATTTCTAATATTCTTTTATTGATTTATTTATTTTGTGAAATGTAATGTATATAGAAGCCATTAATGGGCTGATCCTTTGTTTGTACTCAAATTTTTGAATAAATCCACATTGGTTATTATTTACTATTTACTATTCTTTTTTAAGTACAGACACAGACTCAAATGGTTGAATGATTTTGTCAGAAGAACAATGTGTGAACACAAGAAAACAAATAGCTTTCTTTTCTGGTTAGATTCATTGTAACAATCAGCAGTAATGGTGCCTCTCAAACCACTCTAGTCTCAACTATTTTCTTCATTAGGTTTTATTGCAAAACATTAGGACAATCTCAATGGAGCTCTTTACCTCGATCTATTTGTATGCGAATTTATTAAGGTATTAATGTTTTTTTTGCCATATTAAGGTATTAATGTTTGATGTCCACATTTTGATACACATTTTATGATAACTCTAAGATTTTTCCAAATTTAAGTGTATTTTGTCGTATATTCAAAATATCTTTTTCCTTGAAGACTATCACTTATATTTTAGTTGGCATCCGGAAATATAGTATATACTACATTCTTTCTTTTACTTACATGATGGTTTTTGAATCATATTTACCGAATCTAAATATTTGAATAAAATGGATGTGGTTTCTAAAATCATAACCATGAGTTAGTGATGTTTTTGGAAGAATAAAACGAGGAGACGAGACTATGATATTTGGTATGTTTACCAAAGCATCGCAAATGGTAACTTTACAAGATCGTAATCTTTATGCTAAAAAGGAGCTAAATGATGGTATTACGGCGAATAGTTTTAGTGCAATTAATTTTTCACTGGTTTTGTAACACCCCGAAATTTTTAATGGAATAAATAAGGCAATATTTAGGATCTTGAGGTATTATTTAGTATTTAAAAATTTTTAGGAATAAATTGGGAACTAAAACATATCTAGAGAAATCATATTGGGACTCTAAATATCTTACCTAACGTTATGTTTATCTTGATTTTACCGTCCTCATCCTAAATGTAACTTCACCAACCATTCTCTATAAAATACTCCCTCCGATCCCTAATATAAGAGCCCAAAATTTGAATGGTTTTGGTCCCTAATGTAAGAGCTCACCCCACTTTCTCTCCTCATTTAATGCATTTTTTCCTACTTTATCCCTAACTCTCTTTCATATTTATTAATGGTTATGTATTTCTCTCTCTTAAAAGTACCATAATAAATATGGGCAATTTTGGAAAAGAAGCATTAACTCCAGACAATCAACTAACATACACATGTTTTCTTAAGAAGCGTTTTTTTGGTGGCTAGCTCTTACATTAGAGACCGGAGGAGATAGTACTATTTACCATGCTTATCTATTCTCCTTAAATAATCTCCACCATTCAATTACTTTATTTAAAACCCACCCACCACCAACTCCATCATCTTTATCACTTTCACTCTTCCTTCATCAACTCACTTTCTCTGCCTTCAACAATCTTCTTCAACTCACTTTCTCATCTTCACTCTCCCATTCTTATTAGTCATCACCATCTCCATTACTTCTACTCTCTTTATCATCACTCTCTTCTCACTTCATTCTCTTCTCTGGTTCACTCCTCTCATCACCATCAACACACATCTCTCTTTTTCTTCATCATCTTTACTCTCTTTCCCTCTCAAAAAGCTGAGTTCCCTTATTCTCTTCATCTTCGGTGGTCTTCTTCGTTCTCCAGTAGCTCCAACCGACGAAGTAAGCTAGAAACCACACTGATTCTAACGTGCAATCAATGATTTGAGTTTAGGTGAGCCTCCTCCACTGTTCTTATATTTTTCTGCGATTTGGGAGATGTTTGAGTGAGAGGCCGATTTAAGTTCTTATATTTGTAGGAGTAAATACATGTTACACTTTTCTGAGTTTGAGGAAGGTTTTGAAATTCTGTTTCTTACCCTGTTCTGGTTCAGTTTGCTTACTAAATTTGATTCTTGTTGTTAATTTTATTCTTGCTCTGTTTTGACCGATGGCTTTAATTTGCACACTGATATTTATAGCAAATATGTTTTTGGGTGTTAAACCCTTCTACCTTCTAATCTTAGATGACTGAATAATTTTGGGGTAAGGTTTATTTATCTATAAACTTGTATGTTAAATTTCATATTTTAAAACTATAACTTTTGGGTGTTTGTTGGAGCTTTGCTATATGCAATTATATGTTCTGTTTTGGGCTGTATTGTGATCTTTATTTTATTAAATCAGTTTCAACAACGGGATCATAATGAAGAAGTGAGGTGATAATTGATACCTGATTATTGTGAGGAAATAGAAGGGTACATGTTGTTGCCATGTTTTGGTTTGAATTGAGATGCAAGAAGTAGATAAATATCTTCCTTTTTCCTTTCTTGATTCAATTCTGAGTCTGTTTGGTCTGATTGTTGAGCATGCAATAGGTTTTAGAAATAGATTGTTAATTATTTGATTTGTCATATGATGGAAATGATTAAAGGAAGATGAGAATTGATTTAAGCATGTGTATTTATAAATTTCTGCACTTTATACTCTTGTGGCTGAATATGATTATTGTTAAGCTCAAATCTGAATATGCTAACGAATTTGATTAATGTCCTAGTAGTTTAGGATTTTCCTAATTCATTTTCTCATTGTTAATAAAGCTTGTGATGTCAAAAGTTTAAAGCTATTATAAAGACATGGTTGCTGGTATTATTTGTAATCCAATTATGAAAGTATGTTTGGAATAACAAAATGCATTTGCTTGTTTTGTTGTGATTTGGCAGCTTGAAATAGATAAAGAAAATGATTGATAATAAGTTGAATTGTGATGGTAAAAGACACTTAAGTTAGACAAGGATCAAAAGAATATATTAAGTTGAATTGTGATAATAAGTTGAATTGTTTAATAAAGAATATATTAAGGAAGGATTGAGTAGTGTGTAGGCATGTGAGAGACGCTAAAGTGTTGTTATGAATTTGAAATGACATTAATTTATGATTCATGTATTGCTAAATATAGGAATGGAAGAGGGTTAGTTCTTGTGGCACCAAGAAGTCAAAATGAAGTGATTTGTAATTGCTGGTATACAGGTAGTAGTTTTGTTTATTATGATGTATGAGAATTGCATGAAGCATGTTTTAAAATTATATCACATCAGGGCCGAAAGGTCGCTCTAATCTCAGGGTCGAAAGGTCGCGCTAATCCTGTCAGAACAGTGAGTTTATCGGAGTTCTCCATGACTAGAGGTTCGCTACTTCTAGTTCAATTGATATAACTGAAAAGTTATATTCATGACATATGCCACACAATCAGGAAAATAAATTCAAATTGTTGTGTGAGCAGCAGGATTAAGGTAAATTAAATTACCATTTTTATTTGAGTTCATGAATTGTTATGCATGATAATAAATGATAACTACTATTGGGATTCTTTGAATCTCACTGTTTTTCAAACAAAACTTTTACAGATAAGTAGAGAGAAGATAGTTGAGAATAGGAAGGATGCTCCATAGACCCGAAAAAGTTGAGTGATTTGTACTAAACAAGCTCATAGCTTGTGATTTATTAAGTAAAGTCTATCACCTGTGATGGACAAATTATATTTAGACAGAATTGTAATAGTTAGATTTAAATATGACAGGTTTGTGATTACATTTATTGTTCAGATGTAGAGTTAGTTATTTAATGAATTTATAAACCGCTGTGGATTTCAGGTAACAATTATATTTTTCAAAGTTGTGTAGAAGCCCAAGCTTACGCAGGAAAAATATTTCATACATGTTTCAAAGAGAAAAATTTCAATTTATTCGTATTTTTTGGTTTCTAACATTACAAAATGGTTATAAATTGATTAAAATATAGTAGGGAAAAGCTAGGATGTTACATTTGGTATCAGAGCAAAGTTTCTGGCATGGTTTAGCTGGAATACTTTGCTCTGAAGTTAGATAGTTATAGATACTATTCTTGCATTATATGTGTACATTGATTTATAAATTTATTGAAGAGCAAAATAAACTTTTCACCCTTACATTTTGAACAAATTCAAAGTAATTTTCGTTTGCCCGCCCACACACACACATCTTTTTCTTTTTGGCCAACCACACACACACATATCAATTGATATGCAAAATAAACATAGTATTTTTAATAAGTACAGACATAGACTATTCAAATAGGCGAATAATTGTATCTGAAAGATGTGTGAACACAAGAAAATAAAGAGTTTTAATCATAGATTTTTTTGGATGTTAAGTGTGAGTGTGTAACTTTATGTGAAAGGTAAACTAATAATCTCAAGTTTTTGGATTAATATGTGATGTCAAGCATACTTAATTGTATGTACACATCAATTGACTTAATGTGGAAAGTCTACTTCTTGCTTATATTACTTATATATTACTCATAAATAGCTTAACACTCCAAAGAATTAGCTCTCTAATACTTCTATATGATCTTAATTATAATATCATTTCATTTTTTAAAAAAATTAATGATACAAAATAAATCATTTTAAATTGTTTATATTTATTTTATATGAACAAAATTTTTTGAATAAGTCAGAGAGCTTTATTTGTTTTTTAATACTAGGTGTGACTATTTGATTTGAAGTGAAATATCAATTCTTGGTGAAATTAAGATTTGATCATTTGGCTTATGGTGGTCGATTAACAAAAACGATATGACCGATTTACTTATTTTAAAATATTTGGTTAAAATGTGATGTCAAACTTATTTATATGTATCACCTGACTTAATATAGATGTTCCACTCTTACCTTCAAAATTTGAGTTAAGATGTTAAACTTATTTATCTTTTTGACTTGACTTGAAAGTTGAAATAGATGTTCCACTCATATTTTCAAAATTTGAGTTGAGATTTGATGTCAAACATATTTATTTATATGATTAGATCAGACTTGATTTGACTAACTATGAACGTGTAACTTGATTTAGGGCCAAATTTTCTTTTAATAAATTATACAACTTTATTTGATTTTCTTGGGTATTAGGTATGACTAGATGTGAAAGTTCTACCATTCTAGATAAGACGTGATATGGTATTCACTCATATTGTATTAGTTGACTTGAAATGGAAGGTCCACTTACTTTAAAGACTTTAGGTCAAAATACGATATTGAGCTTATTTACAACCCTTGAGATTTTGGGTGAATATTAATGTCAAGTAAACACGATGAGTTATGGAAGATAGTTATTCAAGATATACAGATCCTTAAGACTTTGGAAGGTCCAATTACTCTAGATTTTAGGTTAAGATGTGATCAATTGTCTATTTATATGTACAAGTTGATTTGATTTAGATGGTCCATCAATTCTCAAGGTTTTTATTAAATTAAAGAAGGGATATTTGTAAAGGTATGCATTAGTTTGGGGGAATGAATGACATTTTATAACATCTTAGAAACTTCAGTTCCAAAATGATGAGTATCGACTAGCGACATGATAAGTAGTATTAGAGACAAATTTAAGTCGTACTAGAGAACACATCGGACATTATTGGCCCTTTACCCCTCCCACTGTCTTTTAAAACATTTAAGAATAATAATAGGCCTTGAAAGGGACAATTTTGATGACTTCAACACATATATAAAGATATTACAATGTGAAGTTTACTTTTGTGCATTCCTTCATTTTATAAGGATTTTAAAAGGAGGAAGATAGAGGAATTATATAATATGGAACTTGTATCATATATGGCACTACCTTTTTCTAAAGAGATATGGTGTGATGATAAAAATCCAAAATCACAAATCAAACTGAAAAGGTGCTGATGTGATGTATGATGAAACATCTATGAGCTGTTCTATTTAAGATATGGTAATGAATATTAGAGTCAGACTTGAGTCGATATGTTAGCAAGGATAGTGGCAGTCTTTTTATGTGTATCCTTTCATTTTATAAGGAGAAAGAGTTTTGAAAGGAGGAAGATAGAGGAGGGTTATAAAGTGGAACTTGCATCACATATGGCACTTCATAAAAGTCTGGCCGGTGTGATGATGAAACTCCAAAATCAAAAATCAGAATGAAAAGGTGCTGATGATGTGATGAATATGATGAAACATATCTGTTCTCCCCTCTACTCAGACGAAATTAATGACTTTTCTTTTTAATGTAGACTGCAACCACATCCTTTGAGGATTTTGAACCACAAATCAAATGTTCCTAAATACACCCAAGGATTCTTACCGAAATTAACGATTTAAACTTCACAAGTTGAAACTTCAGCGCATAAAAAACAAAAGTTTAGGTAATACTAATAGCCTTGCATATTGCTCGTAGAGATCAATAACTCCGCAAAAATTATTTTTATTAGAAAAATTGCAAAATTTATCTTCTTCACGATGATATGATACCTAGTGATGACCTCTTGCAATATCTATCATGACAATAATCCTATGATTAATTAATTATTAATGCCTATATCATTAATTATTAAGTTTATTCAGAGATCCTCATCAAGTCCATCCTTTTTTGGCTATCCATCGACGGGTGACTTTATGGATTTTTCAACCCATGAGTCTTAATTAAAGACAAACCAAGCCAATAATTCGCAAATAGTTTTTATTATTCAACAATACTTAATCTATTGTAAAAAGATCAAACATATAAAATTAACTTAGCTTGTACAAAATCAACTCACACTTGGCTAATTGTTAGATAACTTTCAAACAAGTGGCAATTTTGAACTATCAAATCGTGTTGCAATTTGCAAGCTTGCATGTGTAAGTACAATCGAAAGGTCTACACATGGTGACATTAAGATGGGATGTAGAACTATAAAATTAAGTTGATCGATATGGAAGGTCTACTTACCCTTGAGATTTTGGGTTATAATGTGATATTGAGCTTTCTTACCTATATCTCTTATTGACTTGATGTGGAAGAGAACCCTTAGATATTTTGGTTAAGATGTGATGTCTAAGATTTATCAAATGTATCATTTAGCTTGATATATATGAAATGTCCACTAACCCTTGAGATTTGCGGTTAAGATATAATGTAAATGTTGCTCACACACACAAATACAAATTGATTAGATATGGAAGATTCACTTATCCTAAAGATTTTGGAAGGTCCATTTACTCTAGCTTTTGGTTCAAGATGAAATCAAAAGCTTATTTATATGCATCCCTTGATTGGCTTCACATAGAGGGCCCATCCTACAATGACATCTTATAAAAATCTACATACGATTCTTCTAAAAACATTTTAGTGGTAATACATCCTACAATGAACAATTTTAAAAACAAGTTGAGATTTATAAGTGTGATTACAATCAGACTTTAATTAGTTGATTTGCCAATAATAAGGACACCCCTACCCCCTCTCAACACCTTTTAAAGCTGAGGTGGTAGCCCATCAAACAAGCGATTTCAATGACAGTAATGCACTAAAATACTATAACGTGGAGTTTATTTATGTGCATCTATCCTTTCATTTTATAAGGATTTTTAGAAGGAGGGAGATAGAGGAAGGTTATAATGTGGATCCGGTATCATATATGAGCCTCTTCAAAAACACGGTATGATGATGAAAATAAAAAATTAAAATGTAAAGGTGTTGATGCGATGCATGATGGAACTTATTCGTATTGTTCTTGAGATATTACAAGATGAAGTAGAGTCCAACTTGAGTTTCTGTCCTTATAAAGACGTTGGCGTCCTAATCCTGTCAACATCTTCTAAAACTAAGGTATAATATACCATAAAAAAGACGATTTTAATTTGATGACAACATCGGACTAAGGTTACAAAATGTATACAGTTTACCTATGTGCATCCTTTCATTTCTATAAGGGTTCTTAAAAGGAGGATGATAGAGGAAGGCTATAGTATGGAACTTGTATCATATATGACAATTTCTTCCTAAACATCTGGTCTGATAATGAAATTCCAAAATAAAAAATCAAAATAAAAAGGTGCTGATGTGATGCATGATGAACTTATTCGGGTTGTTCTCACCTCTCATGCGAATTGAATGACTTGCATGTGTTTCTTTTGAAACGTAGAATGAAAATATATCCGATATTGAAACTCAAATATTATGTTTGAAGATACACCCGAGGATTCTTGCAGAAACGAACGATTTAAAATTTACAAGTTGAAACTTCAGTGCCTCAAAACAAATATTTATATTAGGCAATAGCCTTGCATGTGCGGCTCGTAAGAGATCAATATATAACTCAACCAAAATTATTTTTTGATGAAAAAAATTGCAAAACTTATCTCCTTCACGATGATGATATACATGATACCTAGCTCAGTGACGATCTCTTGCAATGTCCATTAAAATTATAATCATATGGTTAATTAATTATTACGGCCTATGTCATTAAGTACTGACATTCATAGATCCTCCCGCCCCGCCTTATTTTCTATCTATAGACGTGGAACTTTATAGATCTTTCAATCCTAGAGTCTTAATTAAAAAACCAAACAAGCCAATAATTGGTAAATAAATTTTATAATTTAACAATACTTAGTCGATAAAAGAGATTAAGTTTCAAAAATTAACTTTAGCAAATCAATTCAAACTTGGCTAATTGTTAAATAACATAAATGGAAATGTTACATTCTTATTTAAATTGTTGAAAAATCATAGTGCCGGTACACATTATTTACCTCAATTTTGTAATTTGATATTTGTGTTTTTTTCTCTAAATAATTACTAAATCCTTAACTTTCCTCGGTTATCATAATTAGTTATTGTCCACTGGTTGATAGTGCTAACAAAATAAATTTGAGTCTAATAGTCCTATCAAATCAAATTTAAATAAAAGAGAAATTGTATAGCCACCAAACTAGAAAAATCTGCATTTTCCCTTTTATAATTTATGATATACATATATGGATAAAATGGAAGGCCTTCATGGTGAAGAAATCTGAGAGGATGAGTGTAAAGTTTCCATGGTGAAATACTGCCACGTGGCCCAGCCCATTATTTTAGCAGTTCTGAAACTGCCACGTCATCTCCTGATGCATTGTGGATATTACATTTTTACCCACTTGAACATTTTCTTGGTTCCCACGTCAAGTGTGACGTTTGTAATGACATCTCTTCAAACACAGTAATACAAAACCCTCACAAAACCCCTCAAATACTCATTTCACTAGTCCAAAGCTCATTTGTTGCAACTATACTGCAGAATTTGAAGGCGCATGACGACTGATACCTTTTGTGGGTATGTACTTTAGTTTTTCTACGTTCATCTTAAGTTATTCATTTCTTCATACTAAGATGAACTCTTAACAACTTGTCTTTTCATTTGTTCTGGATTGGTGTCTGAGTTGCTTTTTCCTATTACCTTGCTAGTGTTATATTGGTTCTTTATGTCAAAGCTGAAAACTGGTATTTGGTCCATTTCTTTAATGTTTTTTATATAAAACGTATCTTTATATGATTTCTGGTGGAAGTAACAGAGTATTTTCTCTGCTGATGCTTGAAATGAAACTACGAATAGCAATTTTGAGCTTAGACTAGTTATCTTTATATGACTTGATCTGTTTCGATGTATCATCAAATGGTCTATGAAAAATGTATTAATACTAATATTTAACTTGAATGTTAAACGTTTGCTGCCATTTGAGAACCTTAACTCCTCAAAAAGAGATTCTTTGTCTTATTGATATATTGTCTGTTTAGTGGTTAATGACTTGCTCCTTTAAAAGAGAGTCTTTGTCCCTTTAGAAAATTGTCTGTTTTCCTGTTGATGACTTGCTGCTCCATAAGCTTTTTATTTTTTCCACATTGAAAAGAAAATTCTATCAATGATTTATGAGAGAAACATGATTCTGTTTTTCTCTTGAGTTTGTGATTTGCTAGTATCAATAAATCACCAGTACTTTTAGAGAGAGTGGTGGCATCACTTCAAATTTTACCCAAAAGCTATAGATTTTTCAAATCATCATGTCATCATCTCGTCCTGTATATATGAGTATCCATTATGAGAATTCTGAACAAACTTGCTTTTTGATTGGTGATTGTAGGAACAAGACATCACGTAAGAGGCGAAGAAGCGGAAGTGGCTCAGTCATTGACACTCTAGAGAAGTGGAAGAAGTACAACAGTGAGCTTGAATTTGTTAAAAATGGATCAAAGAAAGCGAGTCCAAGGGTTCCAGCGAAAGGCTCGAGAAAGGGGTGTATGAGAGGCAAAGGTGGGCCTGAAAACTCAGATTGCAACTATAGAGGAGTTAGGCAAAGGATTTGGGGAAAATGGGTGGCAGAAATCCGTGAACCAGTTACTGGAAATCACAGTAACTTGGGAAACAAGAAACCAAATCGCTTGTGGCTTGGCACTTTCTCTACTGCACTTGAAGCTGCTCTTGCTTACGATGAAGCAGCTAGAGCCATGTATGGTCCTTGCGCTCGCCTGAACTTTCCTGATTATAATATGGATGGAGAAGGAGAGGAAGAACACATATTCTCTAATGAGGAAATAGAGAAGAAAAATGAGGTTGTTATGGTGAAGACTGAAGAAGAAACAGAAGATTCTGGTGTTGTTGAAAGTGAAAGTTCCTATGACAAGAAGCAGATGGAGGAAATGAATTTTGAGATTCTGGGATTTTGTACATCTGATGAGGAATATAAAGCTTCTACAGAGAGAAAATTTGAGTATGATGAGGGCTTGAACAATTCTGGAAATGAAAGCTGCTCCATGTTTGATGAAAATGAAAATGATGAGTGGCATAGTGGTCATTTGCCTGTGTATCTGAACAACATGAAGAAGGCAGATTTGGAAGTTGGTTATTATGACTACAGTTTCTTGAGACCTGATTATGACTTTGGCTTGTGGGAAGAGAAAAACTTGCTTGGTGTATGGTTTCCACATATGGCTTCTTAAATTTAATCCTTATGCTTATACTTGTTCTTTAGCTTTTGTTTCTGTTTGTTTTTTCATTTTGATGGGGTTGTTGCAAGATGCTTTTTCCCCCCTTAAGATGAGTCAATAAGACGCAGTATCTGCTTTTTGCTGTTTCCATTATCATCACTTTGCGCAAAAAAAAATGTAAACTCTTATATATACATATTCTCTGTATAACTAAGTTCATATAATTAGTTATTTATGGGTTGTTTCATATATGGTAATTTCTTCTTTCAGTATAAGATAGTTTCAGTCTTTTCAACTTATTGGCCATGGTTTTTCAACTCATATATAAACACTAAAGCAATAGGACAAATTTGAAATGTCATATTTTTATTGAATAACATGATACTTGATATTTAAAAGATATATTTACCAAAATCCTTGTTAGAAGAGGTATCCACATTTAATACATGGCAATGGTTTGATTCCTTTATTTGCAAGATACATGTACCTATAAATAAACCATATTTATTGGTAAAAGAACCATATTTAAGTTTGATCTTTTCTAAGTTGCGTAGAAGAGTTGAAAGTGTGACTGTAGGGAAAGATGAGAATGTAATGTGAATAGTGACAATGCTTCATGAGCTACCTATTGTTTTTTAGTAGAAAATTTTAAGTTGCCTATTAAATAAACATTTTAAATTTGGTCTTTGTGAAGTTTCTTAGAAGAGTTAAAAGTGTAACTGTTGGGAAAAGATGACTGTAATGTGAATAGTGACAATGTTTCATGAGCTACCTATTGTTTTCGACTTTGAATTCCAGAAATTCCGGTAAGACAATGAATATAATTTTACTAGAAGACACGAAAAATATAAAATAAAAATCAGCATGGAAAACTATCATTTTCAGTTTAACAAGGAAAGATTGGAAAATATTGGGCCACACAGTATTGCATTTGAATCTGAGACACAATGATAAATTTTATTATAAAGTTATTGTAATTAGATAATCACAACAAAATTTAAATTACGATCTAACAACTTGGTTGATCATCGCAAAAGAAACAAAGCTAAGGGAGGAGTTGGGTGAACATGAGAGTGACAGCTCTCCAAAATAACTTGCCCAAATTCCGAACAAAAAGTTAAGATTCAGATTCATATGATGATGACCTGTGATCCAAGAAAGAAATAATGAATTTTGAGTAGACACCATCTTCATGATGCCCCACCAAGAACCTTCTTAACTTCCACCACATTAAAATGCATCATGGCATAGCATTGCAGTATCTTGTAAGGAAGACTTTCAAGTATGATTATTTAGAGAGAAAAAATAAGTAGACTAAATTAATTTTGAATATATACATAAGCATGTCACAAGCACTTTTTAATGAGATCTCAACATGCTTATGTATATTTTCTTGCATTAGCCTACCTATTTTTCATAAACAAGTCTACCTAAAAATCATTGGTAGGGAAAGTATTTAGAATGTCTTGTTTTGAATTATGTTCCAACCCTTTCAAGACTTTCAGAGACAGACTTCATTCTAGGCCGAATCTCAGGATCTCCCTCAGTGCAAGCTAGAGCTACATGAAACACAGCTAGAACTTCTTTCTTGGCATGAACTTCTTGGAGCAAAGATGGATCAACCATTTCTGATAATGGACTTTCTTCTTCAAAACCTTTCTTCACCCACCTTACCAAGTCAGGAACTTCCACAGAAGTTGATGTTGTTGGTGATGACTCTGGGGATTTCCCTGTGAGAAGTTCAAGCAATACGACTCCGAATGAATATACGTCCCATTTTTGGGTTGGTCTGCAGCCAGGGACTTTTGTTTCAGGGGCCTTGTAATTGTTGGTTTTTTCTGTTTGAGATGGTTTCATGTATGGAATAGCCCCGCCCATTAAGCCGCCGGATGAAGGGTTGTTTCCGGTGATGGTGATGAGGCGGTTAAGGCCGAAGTCCGATATGTAAGGGTGGAAGTCATTGTCTAATAGAATATTAGAGGGCTTTAAGTCCCCATGAACAAACTTCCTTGGACTGCACTCATGGAGATAGGCCAAGCCCCTAGCTGTTCCTTTGGCAATTCTTAGCCTTGTTGACCAAGAAAGGTTGGGAGATGGTTGACCATTTCTGCCTGCATTATTAATCAGTAATAATCAGTTTATAGCTATCTGCACATGACTATATATGGCAGAAAATGTTAAAGAGAATATTTGAACATCTCACATACTATGCAAATGTAGAGGACATAAGATTAACTTGAGAGGAGCATATCCTTGAAACCTTTAAAAAGGAAACTTGGACTTCAAGATTGGGCCATGCCCAAAAAAGGTAAAATGACCAAACCCTTGGAATTTTATATGTTAAATACGGGGTCCATGGGAAGCAATGAAAGTGAAGGGTACCGGTTCAAAAAGAAGCAAGTTGAGCGTTAAAGGTTGAACCAAAGTAAAAGCATACAATTTGGGATAAGAGGTATACTTTAACTTTTGCTTGGGATGATATAAAGGTACAATATTGGCACATACTCGTACATGTTTTGTTGTGTCTACAAACAAGAAACAGGCATTCAGACTTTATACAAAGCTGCCTTCAAAGATACGAACGCTGCAACTTCCATGAAGGTGCAATTTTCTCATACATACAAAACACCCCCTTTCCCACTAATAGATGTAGGTTGGTGAGATTTTGACACGTTGTCCATGAAACTATGAGTTCAAATCTCAACTTACTAATATGAGATCGCATTGATTAGTGATTTGTGGGGACTTCTTGAACCCAAACTGATGAAAATATCCATTAAAGAGCTATTAATAGGGGAAATCCCAAATAAGAGACATATCAAAATCATTTTAACTAGTTGAATAGCAGGATTACCCAGTGAAGTAGCGGTAGTAACTGCTCAAAATCTCTCTTTTTTGGATTTCGAAATTCAAATGTTATTTATCTAGGATTTCTCCCAATTAATATGGTCAATTTCCAAGTTTGCACATTACGAGTTGTGAGTCCAACTGGTCGAGGTCAAAAAGACTCAATTAATATGGTTTCATTTTTTCCTCAACCCAACTCGCCAATTTTTAAGGGGTTAGCATGTTGGTCTGCGGGTCAAACACATGTAACCAGCTCTGCTTCAATGCTGGCTCATTCAATTTTTTTTAAGGGTTAAACCAACTTTTGATCCTTAAACTTTCACCTCATTTTGCTTTTAGTCCCTAAACTTTCAAACACGTGGTATTGGTCCCTGAACTTTCACCCCATTTTGCTTTAAGTCCCTGAACTTTCAAACACATGGTATTGGTCCCTGAACTTTGCCTAGTTTAAAAGGATTAGTCCCTGAACTTTGTTTATTTTAGAAGGATTAGTCCTTCAAGCCATTTAACTCTATTAAATCCTCCTATATGGCTTTGACTATGTCAAATTGGATGACTTAACAAGCTTATTAGGATGTTGATGTGACAAGTATATTTTATAATATTAATTATTTTAATTTCTTTTGCCATGGATGATATTAATTATTTTAAACAATTTATAAAAGCTGTTTTTTTATCAGAAAATCAAATATAAATTCTGAATTTTTTTTATAAATTCTGAATTTTAAACAAGCTTATTAGGATGTTGATGTGACAATCTAAATTTTTTATAAAATTTGAATTTATAAAATCTTCTTTTGCCCAAACCACAGCCTGCATCATCCACGAAATTCACTCTGAGATCACATCTGACGACCCTCTCTTCGACCAATCCTTACTCGACGGAATCTCCTCAATTTCTCTAAATAACCAAAACGCAGACGAAGACCATATATAAGTGCATATTTTCTTCTCCCCCAAATCTTTCTTAGGGTTTTAATGTGTTGTGTATGTTTTGAAATTCATATTTAAGATTCTGATAAAAATTTCAGATTTTATAAATTGTTTAAAATAATTAATATCATCCATGGCAAAAAAAATTAATGTAATTAATATTATAAAATATACTTGTCACATCAACATCCTAATAAACTTGTCAAGTCATCCAATTTGACATAGTCAATGCCATATAGGAGGATTTAATAGAGTTAAAAGACTTCAAGGACTAATCTTTCTAAAATAAGCAAAGTTCAGGGACTAATCTTTTTAAACTAGGCAAAGTTCAGAGACCAATACCATGTGTTTGAAAGTTCAGGGACTAAAAGAAAAATGGGGTGAAAGTTCAGGGACGAATACCACGTGTTTGAAAGTTCAGGGACTAAAAGCAAAATGGGGTGAAAGTTCAGGGACGAATACCACGTGTTTGAAAGTTCAGGGACTAAAAGCAAAATGCGGTGAAAGTTCAGGGACCAATACCACGTATTTGAAAGTTCAGGGACTAAAAGCAAAATGAGGTGAAAGTTCAGGGACCAAAAGTTGGTTTAACCCTTTTTTAACTAATAAAGACCTTCCCTTCAGATCCAAAAGCGAAATAATCCCTCATCCCCACTTGCAGACAAATAGTAACAAACATATAAGATAGGAAAATATTAATTCAACATTTTTTTTTAAAAAAAATCTAATTCCAAATTTTAAACAAGAAATACTACTACTCTTCCCATGTTTCTAATTTAACAATAATCTACCACCTAAACAAGATTCGCTATGTTGAGTGGATCAAGGGGGTGAGTAACTAACTGAGTAAATGCTAATATGTTTGGTCCCCCCACATGAGTGCCACTAAATTCCTACACACATGGTAATTGGTAAATGCCATTAGCAATGGATGTCCTTCTGCCTGCCCCATGACATGACCCTAGTAAGACGTCATTACCCCATGTGTTCTCACCAAACATTTCCTCGGATCTAACGCCCTCCACTCCATTCTCAATAATCACTACTCATCAACTCACTACCTATTCATCGCCTTCACCTAAACCCATAATTCCTAAGTGAAGTAGTTGGTTAAAAAGATATGAAATGTACACACTCCATTGATGATGAGAGCTTTACAATATTATGTGGGACCTGAAATTAATTTTCTCAACGACATACTCTTTAAGGTCCAATGAAAGAGCAACCTTCATGAGCATGACTAGCAATCCAAGCTAAGGATGAAATTAAGATTGATCAAGAAATCGGTTGGCATGAAAAATATACTAAAATTCAGACAGAACTCGAACAGGGCAATCCATAAACCTTACTTTTTAATATCTCATGAAAAGACAATAATTTCTGGGGATACAAACAGAGAAGGTGCCATAAGAAAAAACAAGTCAACTCAACCATATTCCAAACAATTGAATTAAAATAGTGCACTAGTTAGACAGATAACCATAAATTAAAGTTTATATTCCGTTCACATTATTCCACATGGGTAATAAATTATAATTAGCCAAAATGAATAATTCTATTTGGGTTTCATTTAAATTTGCTACTATTATTACCCTGCCATGCCTATGCTAGCTACAGAGTATAAAGAAACTAAAGTCAATAGTCAACACCCCCTTCAGAATGATTGCACATGATTGAATTAAATCATAAAATTCAAAAATAAAAAAAAGAACTTACCTCTAAGAGCAGTAGCCAAGTTGCCATTGGAGATGAAATCACTAATCAAAAGCTTCTCATCAGGAGCCCAATAATAAGCTTTCAACTTCACAATATTAGGATGTTTGACTTTCCCAATAGCCTGAACCTCAGTAGCAAACTCCTTATACCTTTGTTCACCACCTTCACCAAGTCTTCTAACAGCCACAGGAACCCCATTTCCCAAAACCACTTTATACACAATCCCTAATCCACTCTTCCCCAACACATAAGCTGAGGCCCTAAGTAATTCATCAAGCTCAAAACTAAAACCTTTATCAATTGCAACCAAATCTCCTTCCCCTCTACTTTCCTCTCCCTTTTCATTCTCCTCCATTTCAGACTCATCACCTTTCAATCCATTCACACATGGAATTGAACAACACACATTCCCTTTCTCATTCCCACCAAACTTGGTTTTCCCAGTGCAACTGCACCCATTGGAATCATCCTTCTTTTTCCAATAAAAGTACACAATCACAAGGCCAATCAAAGCAACTGCAGCTGCATCACCAGCTGAAATTAACACAATCAATCCAGGACTTAAACCACCCCTCGAACCGCCATCATTATCTCGAGACAAACCCGAATTATCCGAGCCCGAATTCGAATTCTTACAAGATTTCTGTAACGGAAAGCCACATAAAAGTGGGTTATTCAAGAATGCAGTAGGCCCTTGATTAGCAAAGGACCCAATTTGAGGGATCTCACCACTTAGATTGTTACTCCTTAGATCAAAACTCACAGCAACTGGCAAATTCCCTAAAGATTTTGGAATCTTACCAGATAAATGATTGAAAGAAAGGTTAAGAGTACCAGATATACTTTTCAATTTTCCAATATCATCAGGAATTGGACCTTCAAGCTCATTAGCTGATAAATCCATCTGAACCAAATTCTCTAAATCCCCCCACACACCACTAGGAATCTCCCCACTAAACTTATTCCTCCCAAGATTCAACCTTTGTAACTGCTTACAATTCTTAATCTCAACTGGGATTTTCCCAGAAATGGAATTATTAGACAAGTCAACATTTTGCAAACGTGGGATGTCACACATGGAAGGTGGCAAGGGACCAGAGAGATTATTTCCATATAGGAAGATACTATGAAGTGACGTGGCATTGAAGAGTTGAACAGGAATGAAGCCATAGAAGTTGTTGCTATGTAAGTTGAGTCTACGGAGATAGGCTAAGCTTCCAAGCTCAGAGGGAATATAGCCTTTGAGGTTTTTACCTGAGAGAGTGATGCCTACCACACGTGGGTCCGAGGAATCTGACACGTTCATGCATGAGATTCCTGACCATTGACATGGGTTTGTATCTCCGTCGTTCCAGTCTGGAAAGGCGGCTGCGCCTGGTGGTTGGTCAATGGCTGATTTTAGAGAGAGAAGTGCCAGGCCATCTGGAGAGAGAGAGGAAGAGAGAAGAGGAAAAAGGAAGAAGTAGAAGAAGTAGAAGAAGTAGAGAATTGTGCTCATTGGGTGGAATGAAAGGGAATAATAAAGATGTTTTATTATATGTGAACTAACAATAATCAAGGCTTAATCTGGATCCTATTACTACTACTCTTACTATTACACCAGGTGTTCGAGCAACTGATTATTCTAGTTTTGGATTTCGTGCTTCCCCTCACATCACAAGACAAGACAAGTGCATTGTATTGTTTTGAGTGTGTTGGTTGAAATGCTTTTAGAATAAGAAATGAAGAAATGGAAGTTGAAATGTTGGTTTATCCCTGGTGGGTTCGCATTATGAAGAGCCACAAGGGAATTGGTTAGTAGAATTAGAGATGTTTTTAGAATAAGTAGAAGAAGAAGAAGAAAAGGGATCTAAGTAGTTTTTGTGGGGTGGAATATAGTGAAAGGAAATGATGAAGATGGTTTTGTTGTTGTGAAGGAGGAAGAAGATAGAGATGAGAGTGAAGTAGAGAGAAGGAGATCAAATGGAGAAATGGGAAGTTGGGGAGATGGGAGAAAGTGAGAGTATTTAAGAGAGTATTCAATCGGTGGGGGCCACATAACAGCCAGCCCCGCCAAAAAAGACTTTAAGAGAGAGAGAGAGAGAGAGAGAGAGAGAGAGGATTGGAAGTTGGCAACGGTAGATGGAGTAAAGTAGAAGAGAAGCTAAGTGATGTTTTTGGAAGCTTTCTGTTTTTCTTCTTTCTTCTTATTTGAGGATGGAGATATTGTTTTGTTAGTTGCATCGTTTTAGGCTTTCAATTTTAACTTATTGTATGATGTTTCGTTGTCCAATTTATTTGAAGCAGCATTACTAATCTTTTTCTCTTTTGACCATTAAACAGCATTAGTAATCTATAACTTTATATGTAGTCAAGTATTGATACGAGTTAATATAGGTTTGACAAATATAGTGAAAATATAATGTCAAACTCAAAAATATGAAAAATATCAATATCAACTCATTTTGACTAACACAAGTCAGAGTTTAAAATTAAAACAACTGACAGAAAATAAAATTTGATTCACTCCTACCAGTACTAAATATAAAAAATATCAAATAAAATTTCTCAAACATTTTTTAAATTATCCTTATTATGTTAATAATAAACGAATAAAAGATGGTGTGTGGGAATAAATTTATATAATTATAATGTGTTAATAATATAATGTGATTTCTTATAACAAATTAGGTTGACTATATATTAGCAACATGCTGCTATGAAAAGACAGCTTGACCAAAGAAATGTTTTGCTTTAGCTCAACATAATATAATGTGATTAAGGTAAATCAACTAAAATTTTAAATTTAATAAAATTACATATAATATTATATGTAAGGTTGGAAGGACAAAAAAGTTGTTAATACTTGATTGAGTGTTTGCCTAAATAACTTCTATATCCTTTTTTATTTTTTAAATAATACTACCTCCGGTCCTAAATATAGGACCTAGATAACTTTTTTTTGAGAAGTTAAGGTTGCAAAATAGTCTATTAAATCATGACATATTTGATATATTTTTAGATTATCCATTAGTTTAAAGGAAAAAATTAGGTAAATCAATTTATAATTAACTTATTTTGTTGTTTTTTAGGATTTTTCAAAAAAGTCAATTAGGTCTTATATTTAGGACTGGAGGGAGTATGTTAGAGACAAAAATTTAGCTTTTCCCAATCCATATTTGTAATAATAAAAATCAGTGAATGGATGGCTACCTAAGTCTCACCCACTCACACACACAAGGTTCAATTGCTTAATTAAATCTTGATATGTAAAGTTATCTAATAGTAACAATTTATACTAATAATTTTAAACTTTGTGGGACAATAAAAATCACGCATGGTATGATTTAATATACTTGAACCTGCTGATATACAAAAATCGACATAAACTTTGTGCAAATAAGATTTACGAAAATATCATGTAAAGTTCATATTTTAATTTTTTTTATTAGAAAGAATGATTTAAAAATTTTTTTATGCACAAAAATATGGATACTCTGCATGATTTTGTACACAGTAAGCACCATTACTTGAATTTAGTTCAGTGTGACTAGTACAATTTCCAAACAAAAACTTTTAACCAATATTGTATTCTACCTCCTCCATTTAGATCTAAACACACTAAAAGTAATAAGTTCATACTCTACATAAATATATAGCATAATGAATGATGAGTGGATGCTTGGTCCAACACAATTTAGTGAGCAAATATTTGAGTTGTCATTGGAAAATATACCCACATTCCCGGATGATTGGATTACTTTTTATAGGAGAATTTTTCAACCTTCATGGTGTTGGATAGAGAGTGCTTTGTAAAAAAGCAAGCGCTCTGAAAAACCTGCGCACCGCCGCCCCTGCGGCCAACTTTTGCTCACCTAGCCACCTAGTCTAGTGCCCTCCCCACCTACCATGAACCATGAACCAGATATCCCCACCTCCGCGAACCATGACCCAAATATCCCCACCGCCATGAACCATGAACCAGACATCCCCCCCGCCCCCAAACCAGAACGCACACCCTTGGCGGACAATCACCGCCTCAAGAAGAAAGTGAGAACGGAGACTGATGAAATAATGGAGATTGCCGCTGACTCCGATGACGCCGATAGTGACCCTTCCCGAGCCAACGACCGTGGCGGGCTCAAGCGGCAGCTCTTCCCCGACTCCATTGGCGACGACGGTGGAGGCCCCTCGGCCATGGACGCGCCCGGCTGCCAAATCCCGGCCGCTCGCACGCACACTGCAACGCCCTTGTCCTTCAAAGACACATTAATGAGAGGTACTACTACAGCGATCCCTGAAGTTGACGCTCACGACGTCGAGCTGACCTTGGAGGAGGACGATTTCTCTATAACCATGGAGGGCCTCATCCCTTCCATAAGGTTTTCCCAGCGCGTGAAGAACCTCATGGCTGAGGGCATGCGGTATGCAGTGGTAGTGAAGCTCCTGGGGCGCTTCATGAGGCAGGACACACTCCATGCTCGGATCGAACACTTATGGAAACCATCTCTGGGGTTCAAACTCACGGAACTTGAAGGAGGGTGCTACCTAGTCCGGCTTCACTGTGACGCGGATTACCAAAAAGCACTCCTTGGGGGCCCCTGGGTTATCTTAGGGCACTACCTTACAGTACACCCGTGGACTCCCGAGCTCTCGCCACTCCACCTGGAAATCAAGCAGGTATTCGGATGGATCCGTCTTCCAGGCTTGCCTTTCCACTATTATCATCAGAGTGTACTTCGGACCATTGGTGAACAAATTGGCGAGGTCTTGAAAATAGATTACAACACGGCAGGGGGGGTCAAGGCCAGATTTGCCAGGATCGCTGTCAAGATCGACCTACAGAAACCACTCCTATCTCGGCTCAAATTAGATGGAGTGACCCAATACATCGAATATGAGGGGCTGCCCACCATTTGCTACAACTGTGGCTGCTATGGCCATTTAGAAGGCATATGCCCTCTAAAGGTGCCCCAAAGCCAAGGCAGAGAGGAGGCAGTTCACCATGCTCCGCCGCCAGCAAACCCGCCTCCGCCGGCAGGCGAGACAACCATGGCCAGCTCACGTGAGAAGCAGCTCTTTGGGGAATGGATGAAAGCCCCTACCAAGACCTGGCGAGCTGCCAAAACGCAACGGCCTGAGCAGACTGAGAGCGAGCCAGGCAAGGCTAAAAGTGGCAACAGGTATGACGTCTTAGCCTCCTCTGCGTCTGCCAACGTCCCATCTAAGGAAAGTCAACCCGAACATTTTGTAGGTCAGCAACCCCTACACCCTACTTTCACTGCCCAAAAAACGACAAACCCACGACCCTCTGACCGTAAAGCTACTACCTCACGGACCAAGAAAACAGACAAACCACAGATGCCCAAAAAGAAATCCCAAGCCTCACCAAGCCCAAACCAAGACTCAATCTTTCACACACAAGCCTACCAAGCCCTCACACAGAACACAACCCTCAACCCAGCCCACCACACCGTCATCTCACTTGCCGGCCAAGCCCAACCCTCGAAAATACCCTCCGCCCAAATACCCCTCAAAGCCCCTGTGGGCAAGGAAAACTCATTGCCACAACCCCCTGATGGACGCCCAGGTACAACGGGCTTCAAAATCCAGAGTGGGGTTCAAATAAAAACCCTCAGGACCAAAGCCCAAGGGAAAACTGAAGGCCCATCTGAGAAACTACAATCCCTCATTGATGAGGCCTTAGGCAACCCGCCCTCCTCGGAGGAGGACCAGCAGTTCGTTGAAGCCACTGATGAGGAATTTGTTGATGCCATCGCTGCCTCACGCTCCCAACCGGAGCACCAATCTTAACTTTATCCATGGGTGTTACCTTTTTTGTATGGAACTGCCAAGGGGCAGCTGCTGCTCGTTTTCACAGGACTCTGAAGTCCCTATTACAGGGGCACATGCCGGACATAGTGGTATTAGTTGAACCACGCATCTCTGGCACTCAAGCTGATCGTGTTATCCGTAAGATCGGATACCCTTCCTCTCACAGGATCGAAGCTCGTGGTTTCTCAGGAGGCATTTGGCTCTTGTGGAAGCCCCAGATTGTTGTGGAGGTATTACTAAATCATCCTCAATTCATTCATTCTAAAGTTTGTTCTGCTGATAACAGTATACTTGGCTATTTCACTGCCATCTATGGAAGTCCCACCCCCTCTGTTCGTGAAGGACTTTGGCCAGCTTTGCACAACCTACCGATGAGTGACAATGCCCCTTGGCTCCTTGCCGGCGATTTCAATGCTACCCTGAGCAATGAAGATCGCCGCGGAGGAGCTAGAAGGCAGAGCAATGGTGACAAGGGCTTCAAAGAATTCATGTTCCATAGTGGGCTACTTGACTTGAACTACTCGGGGCCAAAATTCACCTGGCAAAGAGGCACGCTGCTTGTTAGACTAGACCGAGCTTTGAGCAATACCCAATGGCTTACATCCTATCCTGCCACTAGAGTGACTCATCTGCCTAAATTGCATAGTGATCACAGACCCATTCTCATCCAAAGTGGCAGCATAAATACCCGGTGTGAGCGCCCCTTTAAATTTCTGGCTTCATGGCTCTTACACCCGAAGTTTGGAGATATGGTCAAGGAAACTTGGGATAGTAACGCGGATCTTGCCTCCAACATTGGAACCTTTGCTGCCCGTGCCCGAGCGTGGAACTCCACCGTCTTTGGCCATATTGGTAAACAGAAACGGAAGCTGGAGGCTAGAATAGGAGGAGTCCAGAGAGCTCTTGAGAGAACTGTTCCCTCTGATGCCTTAATTGCACTGGAGCGTGACCTCATTGCGGATTATGAGACCGTTTGCCTCCAAGAGGAGGTAATGTGGCTACAGAAATCAAGGGCTGATTGGATCAAGGATGGTGATAGAAACACGAAGTACTATCACACCAAGGCCCTTCTTAGAAGACGGCGAAACACTGTTTCCATGCTGAAAGACGATGATGGAATATGGGTATCCGACGAGGTACAACTTCAGGGTATGGCTCATCGCTACTTTCATAGCCTTTATAGCCTTGACAGTGCTACTCAGCGTAGCCACCACTTATCATACACCTTTCCTCCACTGTCCGACTGCCTCCTTAACACTCTTGATCGGCCGCTATCCAAGGAAGAAGTCAGGATTGCCCTTTTTGATATGCATCCCTTAAAAGCGCCTGGCCCGGATGGCCTTCACACGCTCTTCTTCCAATCACAGTGGGAGATTGTTGGTGATACCCTTTACATGGAGATGCGACGCATATTCGGCGGGGCTCCTATTGATCCCAGCTTTAATGAGACCTTAATTGCCTTAATTCCTAAGGTAGAGCGGCCCCAAACACTCAAGGAATTTCGGCCGATCAGCTTGTGTAACACCTCATACAAGCTGATTACCAAAATCATAGCCAGCAGGCTCCGGGAGGCTATGTCCGTGCTCTCTCTGCCCCAACAAACTAGCTTCATCAAGGGCCGATCCATTACCGATAATATCATTATAGCTCAAGAGGCTATTCACACTATGCGCCTTAAAAGGGGGAAGAAAGGTTACATGGCTATCAAGGTGGATCTTGAAAAAGCGTTCGACAGGCTCCGGTGGGATTTCATTGAGAACACGCTAATTGATGCCCGCATCCCTCATCGGTTAGTTGCTCTGATCATGCAATGTATCACCAACTCTTCAATGCGTGTCATCTGGAACGGGCAACCAGGCCCATCATTCTGTCCCGGCAGGGGTATTCGGCAAGGCGACCCGTTATCCCCGTACATTTTTGTTCTTTGCATGGAGCGCTTGTCTCAGGAAATCAATAAGGCTGTTTATAGGAAGGAATGGCATGCAATTAAAATGGGGACTGGCGGGCCTCCCATCTCCCATTTGTTTTTCGCAGATGACCTTCTCTTATTCAGCTCTACTGATGATCAGCAAGTCAACCTGATAGAAAACATCCTTGGTGAGTTCTGCGTGGCTTCAGGACACAAAGTAAGCGCCGCCAAAACCAGATGTTTCTTCTCTAAAAATGTCACCACCCAATCCGCCAACCATATATGCTCGAGGTTGGGTTTTCAGAAAACTGATAATCTGGGCAAATACCTTGGAGTGCCACTCCTCCATGGGAGAATTGTTAAGGACACCTACAGCTACGTTCTAGACAAAGTAAGAAGGAAACTCTCCGGGTGGGCCGCTAACTCTCTCTCATTGGCTGGCCGCATCACGCTAGCCAAAGCAGCTCTCTCGGCCATCCCTTATTACACCATGCAAACCACCCGCCTTCCCATCTCTTTGACTAATGAACTATGCCGGCATGTCAAGGCCTTCATTTGGAACAGCTCCGGGGACAAGAAAAGCATTCACCTAGTGAAATGGAACGAGCTCTGCCAACCCACTGACCATGGTGGTTGTGGCATGAAGGATTTTCAAACGCAAAACTCTGCCTTCCTTTTAAAACTTGCCTACCGTATGAGAACAGAACCGGACCAATTATGGGTCAAGGTACTCACACACAAGTATGGTTGGACAAGCGCTATGATTGGCAACCAGAAACGAAAGGCTTCTCAGTCCCATCTCTGGCGTAGCTTATCGAATCTCTGGACTGACCTTGATATCGGGCTGCAATGGACAGTTGGTGATGGCTCACTGGTACGTTTTTGGGATGATAATTGGCTTGGTGAAAGGGGCCCTCTCCGCCTTCTTGCGGATAAGCCTCTCACAGAAGCAGAATTAACACTGGCCTTACACCACTTTGTTACTAACGCCGGAACTTGGGACATGGGGAAATTTGCAAGTAACCTTCCTCCTGATGTGGTTGCGGAAATCCTTTCTGCCACAACCCCCTCCTTGTCAAATCCCCCTGCTGAATGTAAATGGATAGGTGACAACAAAGGCTTCTCAGTCAGCTCGGCCTATCGCATGCTACAGGAAGATTCCTGGACTGATGCAAGCAAACGATGGCAACTAGCTTGGCAATGGAAGGGGCCTCAACGGATACGTGTTTTCCTCTGGCTTGTGCTGTGCAACCGGCTCCTAACTAACAGGGAGCGAATGCGGCGACACCTGACTGAGGATGATTCCTGTGATCTGTGTTCAGGCCAAACTGAGGACCTTGAGCACATTCTCAGAACGTGCAACCTTGCTCAGGAATGCTGGAAGCTGATCATTCCCAGTGAGCGCCTCGAGTTTTTTGAATCTCTCCCCTTCTCTCGCTGGCTGACTGTTAACCTGAGGCATGGCCCTCGCCAGCGGGAATGGAGCACCTTTTTTGGAATTCTCTGCTGGAAGTTTTGGGCAGCAAGGAACAGCAGGCTTTTTGCTCAATCCCATGTGCAGCCCCACAGGTTAATCATGGAGGCTAGTTTTTTGTCTGACAGCATCTCCAAATCAGCGCATACCACCAGATTCTTGGAGCTACAGTAGCTTATACTAGTTTCATGTACATGTTTTGATTACCAACTGTGCTTTAAAGCAATTTTGTCTGCTTTGAGCATCAGAAAGGATAGCTTGTAATTCACTGAGTAATTAATACAAATCTTCTTTACTCAAAAAAAAAAAACCAATTTCTAGCTCCATTCTGCTTTCATATTATTCAAAATCGATAAACTTGAGTTAATTTCAATAAATAAATAGATTTATAGGCCATGAATACTACAGACTTCTTTTGTACATTTTGTCATACCAAATCCATAGAATAACAGTATAATTATATGTGAATGATTATAAATCAAGCTTTGGTGAGGTGGAGGACAGATCGAATTCTATTGAAAAAAAAAAAAAATAAAACTCATCATGAATAATTGTTATTGGCATGACCTATTCATTAGTGACGCTAATACAAATTCCCTTTCCGCAACCAAACACCATCACTTCCTTCTCAAACTAATAATAATTAATGGCACAACACTTCCCAAACACTTTTAATTTATGTCTCTCATTCATGTAAAATTCCAACTCGCTGGTATAGCCATTGATTCACTTTCTTGCATATAGTCTATAATGTAATTATTTAATGGTTGAGTAGTATAACTCTTTGGTGATAATTGCATCTACTTTTTAATCATTCTAAGCAAACTTAGAAGCTAATAAAATGTGTGTGTGTGTGTGTCGCACGAATTTCTATCTTTCTCCTCCATCTTGCTCTACATACTACTACTCATCATCATTTCGCTGACAAAAAAATATATAACAACAATAAGCCATGATCAATCTTTTCAAGGTAATTTATTTTCCCCTCTATAAAACAAAAGACTTAACGTGATATTTGGAAAATAATATATCCATCTCTCTCTTATTTTAATTTGTGCGTGTTTCTTAAGTCACTTGGGGGATTTAGTAAGAAAATCATTTTGGGGGAGTTAAATTCATATATCATTATATTCTAGTTACTGCTCGAAATTAGATTTTCTATATGATTGATTTACACACACAAACACACAATCCAAATTTTCATTCTTTTTTATTTAAAACAGGTTTAGATGAGTTGGAAAAAACGCATAACGGCATAAGGATTCAAGAGGATTCAAGGATGAACCACTCACTCATAACTTTAGAATGGAGTCCTTGAGCCTAGTCTTTGAAGTCACATTTGAAATCTTTTGTTTTTTACTGTAGAAATCTTTTGTATTGATGCAGTACAATTTTGAGTTGAACTATATACACATCACACATTCAGATTTCCTGCTGTTAACACTTCGATGGGTAGGGTTTAGAATAATCAATTCTTTCATATTATTATTGTTCAAAAACAAAGTTGGAAGTTTAAAATAACTTTGTGCTCATACTTCGTTGGTTAAATTACGAATTTATTCGAAATATAAAATAAATTTTTTTCCTCTCTACTGTTATGCCATAAAGATTGGATAACTTTAACCATGATAGATTCATATGCTCCAAAACAAGCTAAGGCATTATAAATATTTCAACGAATAGTTTATTTATTTCTCGGGGACCAACTTTCCAGCCGATAGATATGTATACAATTTTGAGAGAGTAAATAAGCTAAGGCTTTGCTTTAGCTTTAAGATTGAGAAGATAGGTAGGTGCACATTAAATGCCAACAATAAAATATTTACTCCGTAAGTCCTTTTTAATTTTAAGTATTTTAAAGGATATAACACAAAAATTTAATAAGAAAAATGCGTTAAATAATCTTAAATTTGTTATGAGTTGTTAACGATTTCTGTTATGTTTTATAATATTAAATGCTGAATAATTTTTTAAAATGTAATCATTTGTTACAATATTTGAATATGACTTTTAGTGTATGTGAATGACTACAGTTTTGAAAATTATTATTTAAGATAATTTTTGTTTTTTTACCTTAAGATAATTTTTGTTAAGTTTAAGTGTCTCTTGAGTTTTGAATGTGACCATTTTTAGATATTCTATAGGGAGAATTAATTATAGGTCTTACGTAATAAACATAATTAAAATGAGTTCTCACGAGTTATTATGTGAGGCTAATAAGTTGTTATTATTAACCCTAGAAGTTGTAATTATCTTTTTCCCATGAGATCTCTAATCAATTCTCTCTTCTCATAATATCTGATGATCTCAGAGCTCAATATTAGCTAAATTTTTGGACCTTCTCCAAATTTAAGCCATCCCTATTTCCTCATACCTCTTATTTTCAAGTTCCTTATAAATTTACTCAATGCAATCTTAAAAGGCATAAAATAATTCTTTAAGTATGACATTTGTGATACAGATTTTGGTAACAAATTTGTGTCCGATGTGTGTTTTATATTATAGGGTTAAAAATCATTTTGGATAATCAACTATTGCCTAAGTATCATCTGACACAAATATTTATAGATTGTATCATGTTGGCCAATACCGTTAAATATAGTTGAACAATATTAAGGGTGTGCCATGTAAAGACATGTCATCTTCCATATGGATTGCTAGTAAATAAAGATCATGACTTGGACCATGATCGAACGCTACGTGGCAATGACTTAACGTCGCTTGGATACATTTAATGATTTTGGTTATTTTTTTCAATTTTAAAACTTAATTAGCAAAATGACACAATCATTTATTAATACTTGAGCTCGCAATATTTCACTAGCCAAAATGATCTTGAACCTATATCATATGGGCATAGCTTGTGCTTCAAGTATTCATAGTAGTTTGTATGATATCCATATTTTTAGATATTTATCTTCTCAAGTTTTAGCTTGTCGACTTAGAAATTTAAGAAAGGACATCGATTATTTCTTCTATCATTTTACCCCCCATAGAGAAAGTAACTTTTCCAATCTATTATATAACATAATACTAGTAGTCGTAGAATTATAATATAATTGAGGTGCATCTCATTCTTAATCTAACTATTAAGAGCTATTCAATTATTTTAGATAGATAAAAAATAATAGTTAAGTTAATTAAATGAGTTGTTATTGACAATTCTTAAAAAACCTTGTTGTCATTAATTTATAACTCAATGATTTGCTGCAAGACCTTTTAGGAACATCAATATAATAATTTAATAACTTTTTGGAACATGATTGCGATTAATTCTTGATAAGCTCCATAATTGCACACACATTTCATCTAAATTTTCTGATTTATCACATGTTTTTGGTAAACAAATAGATAGGAATATAACATTACTCATAATGTGGAGAAAAGGATATAAAATACATGTGATTGAGATTAGGAGTTGAAATTGCTTAATTTTTGATATATATGTGTTGAGGAATTAACCTTTCCTATTTGAGTTAATATGAGTAAGAATAAATGGGCAAGCATAGGAACATCAAAAGATTGGAAGCAAGGAAGAAAAAGAAGAAGAGAAAAAGAAAACAGAGGTTCGCTAGTCGTTAGCATTCAGCGAACAGACAGCGAACAGATCCAAAATTACACCGTCTCTGCCAAAATCTTCGCTGGAGGTTCGAATTTCGCGAACTCGCAACTAACCTGTGAAAAAGGAGGTTCGCTAGTCGTTAGCATTCAGCGAACGCACAGCGAACGGATCCAGAATTACACCCTCTCGGCCAAAATCTTCGCTGGAGGTTCGCATTTCGCGAACGTGTAGCGAACCTGTGAAGAAACTGAAACTGTGCGTTTTTGGACTGAAAAAGCTTAAGGATAAAAGGAGAGATTGAACCACATTAAAGAGGCGGACTTGGGACAGAACTAGGGCAATTTCTAGGGCACAAAAACACTTTTCTCTTGGGTTTCTTGGCATTGGGTGAGCTAGGGCTTGAAGATTGGAATGTGGGAGGTTGTTGGAAGCATTAAAGACATTTAAATCTTCCTCTTCTTGGTTCCTTCTTCATCTCTCCTTGTTTGTAAGCATTTATGACTATATATTCCTTTTAGGGTTGTAGTTTATATTTGATTATGAGTAGCTAAACCTATCTATCTAGGATTATTTTGAACCCTTGTATGGAGTAACTCTTTAAAACTCCTATCCTTTTGTGATTAATGTATATATATGTGTTTATTTTACTCTAGCCCTAATGCCTCTAAGTGATTGATCACCATTTAGTTGATATGTTCATTTGACTTATGACTTGAGAGAGCTATGTTAAATGTAGAACTTGAGTAAAATAGTGTGAGAACTTGAAGTTTGCATGACAAATGAACGGTTTTGTTAATAAGATAGACATATACTTATTAGCCTCACATAGCCACATTAGGGTTGAAACTTAGAATTGAGTTTTATTAATTGTGACAAGAGATTGCATGATTAATGGAATTAAACATTTGTTCTTGACTCGACGGAGCGTTTACAAGTATTTTAGAACCCTAGGTTAACACATATATAAACATTAAAGCAAGTAGGAGAAGAGTTGATTAAAGGTTACAAGATACAAGGGGGATAAATAATCCTAGGTGCTCATTAACCCTTGAAAGAGAGCAATTTGTCATCATTGTCCAAGTTTAATTTTAGAAAATAGTTTTTATTCAGTTACTCATCAAATCACTTTTATTGTTAGCTCAACTTAATTTAATCATTAAGCCTCTTGCTTGACCGGATTTGTATCCCAATCCTCGTGGGAACGATCTTTTCTTATCACTTTATTACTTGGTGCGGCCCGTGCACTTGCGGAGCGAACAAGTTTTTTCATTGACTTATCGGCCGTTTCTCCGGTCTTTACCGTAAGCGTACGGGTCGTCAAAATAAGTAGTATAAAAGTTATCGTCCCACGGAGACTAAGGCAAAAGAGAATTAACTATTTCAATTATGTTATCAATTAGATTGAGTGCAAATATTTGGGTTTGGAGATTCTAAACTAACTAAATTGAAAATAATCTAATTAAAACTAAACTAACAATTAAAATCAAGAAAAGTGAAGTTTAAGATTATTTATCACCATTTCATTTCATAAGACATAATTAAAATCCTTTTCATTAGTTTGTTAATGGAAACATGTGTTTGCCTGAGGTTCATAGGCATTTGAAAAAACTTTCTCAAGTCAAGTTCAAATTTTTATGTATTAATTGTGCAATCTCTTACTACAATTAATACAAGCTCTAATCCAAAAACAACCTTTTAGTGACAATGTTAGGTCGATAACTATATCTATATGTTACCAACAAACCATCCATTTAAAACCATAAACTTCAAGTCCAACATGTTTTTATCCAAGTTCTAAAACAAAATATACTTTTTCAAGTCATATTCCATTTAACTAAGTGGTGATTAAGCACTTAAGCAAGTAAAAAGCAAGACTTAAGCAAGTAAAAAGCAAGATAAAAACCACATTGAAGTCCATTAAAAACTAAAGAGGTCTCAAGTAAATCTCAATCCATAGAATGGGTCAAAATAATCCTAAACCAAATACTAGCTACTCATGAACAATATTGAAAGCATGTTCTCAACAAGCAAAATGAAATCCAGAATCACATAGAAAGGAAATAGCACAAATCTATTAAATCATCTCCCCTTTCTAGCTCCTGTCACCAAAGCAAGAAGCAAGATGATGAGTCCAAATGAAGCTCTGCCTCCTTCTCAATGAATTTCCGACCACACACTTCGACGGGGGCGACGGCGTTCGGCGGCGGCGGCTTCGGTCCAAGATCTATCAACTCCACAGTCCTCTCGTCCTCCCATGGAGAAGATAACCCGAACCTAAGCCCTCTTTTCTCTTTCTCGCTGCCAAACTCACCTCTTCCAAGTGAGGAAGACGATCAACAGTACCAGAATGGCCGCCCCCCTGCTTCTCTGCGTCAGTAGCCTCCTTAGCTTTAGGTCTTCCCTTTTTCTTTTATTCAAACGGTGCGTTCCAAGCTAAGTCACTTGTTGCTCATAAAAGGCTAAAATTACACCGTTTGAATAGCTGCAACTAATAAGAGATAATGCAAATAAACCCAAAGAAATAAGGCTTAATGATATAAAAACAAAAACCAGCTAGTGCAGCCTTTGACCGAACATGTTAATTCATTTTCTATTTTTTTTCTTTTATAAAATTCTGATTCTATTCTAATCCCTAATAAACATCTATTTCTATTTAAATAAAAATTATTTATTATATCCCAAAATAATGCACAAACTTGATATCATATCAAATCTCAACAAATCCCTTTAAATTTTGCCACAATGACTCCCCAATCATACCAAAAATATATATAAAATCTATTTAAATTGGGGAGTCATCAATTCTCTTAATTGGGAACTAGTGTAATTTTTCCAAATAAATTTGATTGATGTGGTTTTAATAAGAAAATCATAAGTTAGAAGCTAGAAGTTCAAGTTTCCAAAAGATTTGAAAGTTAGCTCTATAAGTAAAACTTATCAAATTTTATATATGTTGGGTCCGGAAAATGTTACTTCATCTTAATATGACCAATCATTATTTCAATTTCAATCCGTAGAGATATCCACATTTAAGCATTAAGTGTGTCTCGATTACATATAATTGAAGGAAACATGTGCTTATAAATTTTTTTTAATATTTTATCTTAATATAATATATGGTTTATTTATCGTGTAAATTGAACTAGCTATAAACTAATCTCATATCAAATACTAGAAGTAGTACTTGTCAATATGATTTTATATGTCAATTAATGGCTTAAAAATTCATTTCATAATTTGATCCAGACAATTGAGATTGTCATCCAAATTCTGTGAAGTGGATATAATATAATGTATGAGATGAAATCAAACTTAGATCAAATCAAAGGCATACAAGCCCTTATTTAAATCCCACAAACAGTTCACCGGGAAAAATGGGAATCACATAAAAAGAAAAGACGTTGTCATCATCGTGTGGATCATGATATATATAGATGGGTCTATATATATAAACCATAGAAGTGAGGCTTAGGGTTAGTACTAGTTTTATGGAAAACTTGGGATTCTATTCTAATATCTTGTCCCAACTAATCTATTAAGATTGGGGCATCATGAAAATTGCTATTCATAGTGATATGTAGTTAAAGGCCTTCAATTTTGTCAATTAAGATCCATTCAAATCTCACTTCTAGAGAAACTACATTTTGAGCATATTGTCTTGCTCATATGCGCGAGAATAGTGTATTAATGGACACATGATTTTAAAAGCAAACGACCAACTATGAATGCTATTTCAACTTTTTGTTTTGGCGAAAATCAATTTTATTAAAAACCCTATGGTATAAATGAACACATGGTTCAGAAAAAAAATTCAAACTACTTTAATCATCCCAAAAAATAATTTGTGACTAAATCTCCCAGGCCAGTTGTCCCACCCTTTGAGGTGCCTACAAATCAGCGGGGGATTAGTCTCTCACTTGTCGAGTGAGGGGATACCTTGATCATGGATAAAGAAAAACTAATTTGTGACAATACACTCTGAAGAAGGAAATTTTGGGCATAATTGGTTTGCGATGAACTTGACCGGGTACCCACACAAAATCGGATCACCAATATAGAATCCAACTATAATATACGGTCGATGCACATGAGCAAGGAAAAGGATAAGAAACTGGAGAAAGGAATTTGTTTTATGCGTTAAAAACCTTGACTATTCCATTAGATTTCTTATATTTATAATAAATGAATGGAAAAGTCATATCCCTTTGTAAAAGGATAGATTGTTTAATTTTAAATCTATTGGGGAAAATTACTCCTCTCAACCCATGTTCTTCCATTTCTACTTAATGACTTCAATTTTCATTGGACTTGAATTTGGGCTCCTCTAATCCATTAAGTGTGGACCAATTATTTACCTATACACTCCTTCAAAAGCTGATTTAGTCCTTATAGCTCTGTACACCACGAAACTTCAATTGGTGTAACACTTAACATTTTGTTGGTAAGCTTACTTAGACAAAACCCTTAAAATGTAGCATTTCGCCAAAATGAAACCCTGATAACTCCATCTACAATATTACTCTCGACCTCTTATTACTTACCCCTTAATTAGTAGACTTTTGGCAAGTAGCTACCTCTCTCTAATTGTCATCTAACAGTAAGAGCATCATTATAGTCAACACTAGTCATAGAAAGAAGGGGGAATTTGCACTGTAGTCCCTGGTAAGGGAAATTAATACTGGAAGGTCCCAATACATTCCAAAATAATTATAAAGTCCCAAGGGCCCTTTCCTGCAATTGTTTGTTTATCTTCAATGACCATTTTGCCATCATAAGATGAAAACATAGTCCCCCTGTAGGGACCAGTGAGATGACAACCATCTTTAATGAGGGCAAAATAGTCATTGAAGATAAGCAAACAATTGCAGGAAAGGGCCCCTGGAACTTTATAATTATTTTGGAATGTATTAGGACCTTCCAGTATTAATTTCCCTTACCAGGGACTAAAGTGCAAATCCCTCTAGAAAGAACCACCCCACAAAACTAGCTAGCTCTCAAGTTTGAGAAATACAAGTCTCTTATGAAGCCCATATCTTTTAAGAATGTTTTTCCAATGTGAGTGTGAAACCTAAAAACTTTGAGGATAAAAGTGTTTACATACCATTCAATTATGAGACTATGTTAATTTAACCTTCTTTGTTTTGATGAAGATGATAAAAAAATCATGCTCATGTACATGTACAACATGTACAACCTCAATTAATTTCAAGAATTAAATGAAATATTCAATACAAAAGTTGAATCATTGAAAATCATTATTGATCTTGAGATTTACAAAACAACACTGCAAGAAAATGATGACATATTCTTCGGTTTTTTATTTCGGAATTCAGTTACGGTTAAAAGCACAAATGAGAAGATATAGTTCGGGTGGAAGAGTTGCAAATTCTTGATAAATATCAGCAGATAGAGGAGATAGTTAATGTATGTTTTCATATGTGTAACGAAAAAAACAACAGATACATTGTAATGGAACCATTCAATAACATATCTTAAATCGAAGAGACATTTCTTCCTCAATTCAGATGGTACTCCTGGTGAAGAAGTACATTTTTTGAGGCATTGTAAAGTCCTACCTCAGTTGAGGAGGAGAAAAAAATGTCTTATAAAGGTTTTGATACCTCTCTCTTGATGCGTTTTAAAGTCGTGGGACGCTAAGATTTTAAGAATGGTATAAGAGTGGGGCTCAAATCAATGTTTCATAAAAACTCTCAATTAAAAATATGAAAAAAAAAAGAAATTTAAGATAATTGTAATATAGGGCTAAGAGTATAATTTTTTACACATTTCCTATAAATTTATTTTAGTATGAGATACGGGGAAGGAATAAATCGTGGCCACACAAATACAAGACTAATATTTTCATATATTGAGTTTCTAATTTTTTTGCATATGCCTAAGTGATCTAGACTGTTCAAGTTGATTTTGTAGTGCATGAATGTTATCATCTAGATATATGCACGATTATAAATAATGAGTTAATATGTTGCACATCTTTTAATAAATTCTCTACCAAACATCCTCAAATAACAATGGGGCAACACACAGACATATACTTCACCATGCAAATGTGAATAAAGGAGACCAAAAATATAAAGAAAGATGAATTGATTTTTAAAAGTGTCTAAAGTAAAATCTCAAATTAATTTTTGCAGAAGAGGCAAATGTCAGTGAACTACAAACGGCGGATAAACCATCAAACATAAGAAAAGAAGACAAATGGAGTTTATTTCAAATGTGGATTTCATATGAGCTATGACTCTCTATTATTAGATGATCTAAATTGTCAAGCATAAGCATTTTTTTTTAATTTGATCCTTTTTTATGCCGAAACTATTAATAGTACTGCTTCGCTTTGTTTATTGATTATTAAATGCTTACAAAAGGACAAAAGACAATCCATTTTTCCCTACACGAATTTGTACAAGTGATATAATTTACCCCAAACGAAAGGATGTACACTTCACCAACCAGTTTGATCATAGGGAAATTTGCATTCTAGTCCCTGGGAAGGGAAATTATTACTTGAAGGTTCCTACACATTCCAAAATAATTATCAAGTCCCTTGGGCCTTTCCTGCAATTATTTGCTTATGTGCAATGACCATTTTGCCCTTATGAAAGCATGAAAACCCAAAACATGCACAAGATAAAATTCAGGGACTTGCTACCGCGGGTGTGCCTACTTGCTACCGCGGGCTTGGGGACTTGCTACTGAGACGTTAAGTGACCAACATTCCCTCCCAAGTGTCATTCATATCTGAGGGCCCTTTAATAAAGTCAGTGACCACTTTTTGTTATTCCCCCGATATGTGCCACACCATGTTTTTCAAAAACCATTTTATTCACATGGGATGGGAGGGACTTGCTACCGCGGGTGTGCCTACTTGCTACCGCAGGCATGGGGACTTGTTACTGTGTTTACAGATCAGCAAACCTGCAGTAACTGGGTCCAGAACTGTCTGCAGTAACATGTCAGCGAATGTGTAGTACCAATCTCCCTTTAGAAATGATGAAATGCAAATACTCACACTTGACATAAATTAATCATTCATGTAGAATTTCACTTACATCCCTGACTAGTCCCTCTCATCCCATGTGAATAAAATGGTTTTTGAAAAACATGGTGTGACACATTCGAATAACAAAAAGTGGTCACTGGCTTTATTAAAGAGCCCTCAGATATGAATGACACTTGGGAGGGAATGTTGGTCACTTAACGTCTCAGTAGCAAGTCTCCAAGCCTGCGGTAGCAAGTAGGCACACCCGCGGTAGCAAGTCCCTGACTTTTATCTTGTGCATGTTTTGAGTTTTTATGCTTTCATAAGGGCAAAATGGTCATTGCACATAAGCAAATAATTGCAGGAAAGGCCCAAGGGACTTGATAATTATTTTGGAATGTGTAGGGACCTTCAAGTAATAATTTCCCTTCCCAGGGACTAGAATGCAAATTTCCCTTGATCATATTTCAACCTAACCCGTTGCACACAAATCATTCGTTCCCAAACACAGCACAATATCTTCCTAGTAGTTAGTACTCTTCTTGTCGTACACATAAAATTCAATGACTAATTTATATGGCTAAAGAATATTAGTTAAGTTTGTAATACCCATGTGCTAATCACTGGCATTGGATATCAACATATTATTCTTTGATAGAAAATTGTTTTAATATGTGAGATTAACATGCGTGGAGACTTTCAACAATATTGTATTGAGGAGATAATATGTATTTATTTTTTTATCAATATCTACTAAGATCGATAATTATTATTGCATTTAATTGAATAATAAATTATTTGTCCCACCTCCAAATTTAAAGTAACGCCTTAACATTCACGTAAGACTTTAGTAAAATCAAGTAAATAAACAAGTTACCCCAGTTGAGAGCCTAATTGATGCATGGCTGAAGCTATTTTCGTCATAAAAAACAATTTTCACTTGTTTATTTAATGAGAAAAGGACATCATCAAAACAAATAAAGTACTCATCTACAGAAAGATGGTTATTAGTTATTACTTGCTTAGTGTTAGTGCTATCTCTGATCTTTAATTTATTAAAGATCAGTTGTTGAAAAAGTCTATATTATAGAAATTACTTGGGGAGTTGAATTTGGTTCTAAAGAAGGACAAATTTATAATTTTTGTCAAATTTTAGCAAATTATCACTTTCAAAGTTCTCTCAACAAAATATAATTAAATAAGATAGTGTGTAAAGGTTATTAGAAAATGATTTAAATGTTTTAAGATAACCAGTCATGGATTTTTTTATACTAGCTTAACTGACATGTCTAATTTGATGATACTAAATTTATAGTTATTATATTTACAAATTTCAAGTATTGATGCTAACTCTTTTCATTCTTAACTATAAGACATGATTTTTTTTTTTGAAAAAAAATCAAGAAAACTAATTAAATGACTTACCAATTGAGCTGCTTAAATTTTTTTCTCAACTAGTTTGTTTCACTTATAAGTTAACATATAATCAAGCAATACAAATCATATATCATAACAAAATTTACTCATTTAACTTCCTTAATATCTAAAAATTTAACAAACTTTTAATCTAATGCCTGAGGAACTAATATTTTTCGACAAAGGTTATACAACACACATCTATGGAATTATGCGTTTTCATTGATATATTGGGCTACAAAGCCCAATTAAAAATAGCCCAATATAAGCCCACTAACAGTGTCTGCCCTCACGCCTTCGCCTTATAATTTGTTTCACGTTGTGTCATCCTCATCTCTTCATCTTCAATAACGGGTTCGTCACTTCTATTTCTCAATTTGTATACTTGTTAATCCCATGTTAACTTGTTTCTGTCTATGAACTCTGATGCAGAATGAGTGTGAGAATAGAGAAGATGTATGAGAGTTTGGAAGTAGAGGTAGAATAAGAAGAGAGAGAAGTGAGAGAAGAGAGAATTTAGAAGGAAGAGAGAACAAGAGAAGAGAGTAAGAGGAGATGACAACAATATTATGCTTATTATTCAAATTATCAAAGTCTGCATAGCAAATAGTTGAGAGACTATATAGAATATAATCATACTTAATGCTAATTGATAACAATAAATGCAAAATTAAAATAGAACAATCTAGAAATACTAATTGATGATAATCAAATCCTAACATTATAATCTTCAAATCTCTTTGAAAACTTTCTGATTCTTTTGTGATTCCCATCATTCCCCCCTTGCTGAAAAGAACTCGCCTCTGGTGAGGAAGGGGTATTGAAAGAGTCAAGTAAAGTGGAATCGATCCGGCGGAACTCATCTTCAGTAATCCATGTAGCATCTGTGTCAGTTGAATCCTTCTATCGAACAAGATAACGATGAACTAGACCATTCAGAGTAAAAATGGTTTCTTCATCCATAACAACATCGATCACTTCTTGCGTTGGAGGAACACATGGCAAAGGTGGAATTGGAGCACTGATCCTGGAACCTGCAGAAGAATCACCAGAAAATAGGGGAGGCACAAAAGTGCATCGGTAAGTCATAAGATCCTCAACATTAAAACTGGACTAATAGACATTTCAGGAGGTAATTCTAACAAGTAAGCATTGGAACCAAGTTTCTTTAGAATACGAAAGGGTCCTGAGGCACGAGCATGCAATTTCTTGAATGAATGTTTTGGATAACGTTCAGGGCGAATACGGGCCATTACATGATCTCCTTAATCAAAATTTTGAGCTCGGCGATGAGCATCAGCTGTTAATTTTTTTTTTGATACATGATCAAGGTATCCCCTCACTCGACAAGTGAGAGACTAATCCCCCGCTGATTTGTAGGCACCTCAAAGGGTGGGACAGCTGGCCTGGGAGATTTAATGTTTCTCCATACCCAACGCCAGGGATCGAACCCCAGACAATTGGTTAAGGGTGAATGAGTCCTTGCCACTCAACCACACACCCCAGGTTCATCAGCTGTTAATTTATATTGATTATTATTAAGTTCAATTTTACGCTTAATCTCAACATGCAATTCATGAAGGCGATGTGCTAGGGATTCCGCTGATTCAGAAGATAGGGCTGTTAAAGGAAGGGGTACCAAGTCAATGGGCTGGTTAGAATTGAAACCTTGAACAATCTCAAAAGGGCTTTTACCAGTGGTTCGATTGACAGAGCTATTATAAGCGAACTCAGCTGTAGGTAATATGAGATCCCAATTTCCTAGCTTGTCGCCGACTAAACTCCTAAGTAAATTTCCAAGACTACGATTGGTCACTTCAATTTGACCGTCCGTTTGCGGATGAAAAGCAGAAGAGAACTTTAGTTGAGTCCCAAACAATTTCCAGAGAGTCTTCCAGAAATAGCTGACAAACTTAACATCACGATCAGATACAATAGAAGTAAGTAGACCATGCAAGCGCACGACTTCCTTGAAAAATAGTTTAGCAAAGTGAGAAGCATCAGTGGTCTTGCTACAAGTGATGAAGTGTGACATCTTAGAGAATCGGTCGACAACAACCAGGATAGAGTCATGCTGTCGGACAGTCCTTGGCAAGCCTAAAACAAAATCCATACTTAGATCCTTCCATGGTGCATTAGGGATTGGTAAAGGGGTGTACCATCCAGTATTCTGTTTCTTGGCTTTTGCAGTCTGACACGTATGACATTGTGAGAGTATGCGTGCAACATCACGTCGAAGAGAGGACCAATAAAATCGATCTTCAACTAAGGTTGTAGTCTTGTCCCTCCCAAAATGACCAACTAAGCCTCCTCCATGGAGTTCCCAAATTAGAAAGTCTCGTAAGGACGTGCGGGGAACACATAATTTATTGTCACGAAAGAGATAACCATCCTTAACAAGAAAGTCGGGATAGTCCTGTCGAGATCCATTGCTAACCTCTTGGTAAATTAAGCTGAAGTCAGGGCAAGTAGGATACTCGTCGATCAACCGTTCAAAACCTACAACTTGTACTTGCATAGTATGCAAAAGGTTGATTCGACGGCTTAAGGCATCTGCCACCTTATTTTCTATCCCAGCGCGATGTTTTACGACAATGGTAAACTCTTGAAGAAATTCGACCCACTTGGCATATTTAGGGTTCAAATGTCGCTGAGAGTTGAGAAACTTAAGTGCTTGGTGATCAGAATACACAAAAAATTGTTGGGGCAAGAGATAATACTTCCAATGTTCAAAAGATCGGACAATGGCACAAAATTCTTTATCATAAGTGGAATACTTTTGTTTTGCCTCGTTTAGTTTTCACTAAAAAAGGCAATAGGGTGGCCTCCTTGACTTAAGACACCCCCAATCCCAATTCCAGAGGCATCACAAGCGACTTCAAAGCATTTGGAAAAGTCAGGTAATATTAAAACTGGGGCTTCAGAAAGCTTTTGTTTAATGAATCCAAAAGCTCGAGATGCAGTATTAGTCAAATGAAACTTATCCCTTTTTAGACACTCTGTGATGGGACTCATAATAGTACTGAAGTCTCGAATAAAACGCCTATAGAAGGATGCAAGACCATGGAAGCTTCGGACGTCATGAAAGGAAGTAGGTTCAGGCCACTCGTGAATAGCTCGTACCTTTTCAGGGTCAGTAGACAACCCTTGTGCAGAAACAATGAATCCAAGGAAAAGAACTTGCTCTTGGAGAAATGAACACCTAAGCAAATTAGCATAGAACTTCTCTTGACGAAGAATAAGGAACATTTAGCGAAGATGCGTCAAATGCTCAGCTACCGTTTTACTAAAGATAAGGATGTCATCAAAGTAGACAACCAAAAATTTTTCTAGGTATGGCTGAAAGAGGTGAGTCATAACACGCATGAAGGTACTTGGGGCATTGGTGAGGCCAAAAGGCATTACTAACCACTCATACAAATCATCTTGTGTCTTAAACGCAGTTTTCCATTCATCTCCAGGTCGAATCCTAATCTGGTGGTACCCACTGCGGAGGTCTATCTTAGAGAGCCAACATGCTCCTGAGACTAGATCAAGCATATCTTCAAGTGTCTAGGTATGGGGAACCTATACTTAATTGTGATCTTATTTATAGTTCTACTATCGATGCACATCCTCAAAGTTCCATCCTTTTTGGGTGTCAATAAAGCGGGTGCTGCACATGGGCTAAAACTATGTTGAATATAACCCTTCTCTAATAAACTATTGACTTGTCGATTAAGCTCTTCCCTATCCTTAGGATTCATCCTATAATGCGGCAAGTTAGGGAGTTGAGATCCTGGAACTAAATCAATGACATGTTGGATATTCCGCATTGGTGGTAAGTCATGGGGCAACTCATCAGGTACAACATCCTTAAAGTCGTCCAACAATTGTGAAACCTCCTTGGGTAAGTTTGAAGCATTAGACGTAGAGGAGGTGTTGTCCTTTACAACAAGGGCAAAAATAATATTAGTCTCCTTACTTTCTTGTACAAACTGATTCTCTGTTAGAAGGTGAAGTTTCGGGGACTTAGAGGGAAAACCCTTTGAGTTGGAAGCTTCTTTTCTTTTGGGCTCAGACATGACTGGACGTAAAAGGATTGTTTTTCCCTCATGCTTAAACACATGATCATTTGACCGTCCATGTATGATGACGTCATGATCGTAAAGCCATGGACGTCCTAAGAGAATATGGGACACGTCCATCGGAATGACAACACAGAGAACATCTTCCTTAAAATCACCGAGATGAAGAGGTACGCGACACTGTTGAGTGATAGGAAGGGAGGTATTGTCTATCCAAGCAACACGAAAAGGTTTGGGTATAGGCTCAGTTTTTAACCCAAGTCGAACGACACCTCGACTAGAGATGACATTTCTTTCACTTCCGTTATCAATAATGAGTTTGTATGACTTATCACCGTATTTCACATTTGTGTGAAATATGCTGTGACGTTTCCACGAATCATCTAGCGAAGGAACAGTTAAGAGACATCGCATTACCCTAAGGTGCTCAGGTGGAATATCATCTACGACTATTTCTTCATCTACATCAGAGGGGTTGTCGACAAGGTCGATGACGACATCAGGAGAGTTCTCGTTATAGTTTTGGTACTCAAGAAGTAGATTGTGCTGGGGACACTTCGAAGCAATGTGACCCTTAGTGTGACACTTGAAGCATTCAATGCTTAATCCATTAGGTCGTAAGCTAGAGCCTATGGATTCATTAATCGGCTTGGTGCCCGATGCTTGTCCAGATTGGGAAGACTTCGATGATGGTCCTACAATTCGCTCAGTAGGAAGGAAACTACGAGTTTGTCTAAACCTTGTGCCTTGTGAAGTAGCTCGTCGAAAGTTAGAGTACTTCGACAAAGCTTCTATTTCTTGTGCCTTGTGATAGACATCCTCAAGGGTTTCAGGAAAATTTAACCTAAGATCCCTCTATACGTCTGGCCGAAGGCCATCAACAAACCTACTTAATAATAACAAAGGGTCTTCTTTTAGTCCACACCTTAACCTAAGTTCATTAAAACGGCCTATATAGTCAGCAACAGTAGAGGTTTGACTTATATTATTGAGCTTACTGAATAACTGACACTTATACCGAGGTGACACATATTTCTCCTTCAACTTCATCTTCATGCTAGCCCATGTAGTCACAGGTGGTTGACCTTGTTCCTCAAGGGTGACTTCTACCGTGTGCCAGTAAGTTCGCGCAGCTCCCACAAGTCTCATCTTAGTAAAGCGTATTCGTTGGGTGTCATTCATATCATACCAATCGAAATAGTCCTCCATATTAGCAAACCAATCTAGAAAGTATGTGGGGTCTAACCTCCCATCAAATTCAGGGGCCTCTACTTTAACTTTCTTAGTAATATCGTCCTCATAACCATGTCTAGGGTTTCCTCTATTATGTCTAGGAGGATAAAAATTGTCCTCATAGTCACGCCTAGGGTTGCCTCTATTATGTCTAGGGGGAGATATTTCGTCCTCATAATCACGTCTAGGGTTGCCTCTGTTATGTCTAGGGGAAGATCCATCGTACCTAAAGTGGTGTCCATTATGGAAATTCCAAGGATCGTCTTCTTCACCTAAAAATGGCTCATTAGGTCTACGTGCAAAAGACTTATCATTGTTGTTACCATTACCTATGGAAAGATAATGACTATCTATATAGGAATTCAGACCTTGGGGAATCTTAGAATTTGATAAGCTTGACCTCTGATCATTGTTAGGGTTCGGGAGTAAACCCTCAGGAAAATTTAATGGTGTGGTCTCTGGCTTGTTCTTTACTTGTGATGTTGTAGCCTCAATGTTTTTTCCCTTGCTAAGTTGCCCTAAGTGACGGATGGTCGACATAACTTCTTCCAACTTAGTGTCAAGTCTAGAATCAATAGCAGGAATTCTATTATTGGTTTCATCAAACCTAGCATGAGTTGAATCGCTTATTGCTCTGTCAATATATTCATAAATAGCTCTTTCACGATTTTCAAGGTCAGACATGCTAGCTTTGATTTCGGTAATATCTTTTGCAAATTGGTCTTGAGTATCAAGGACACGTCGAAGAGTCATATAAAGGAAATTTCTAATGTGAATGGTTTGAGGTGGTCTTACTAAAACCTAAAAAGGCTCCCAAGTTGCCTCCATCAAAAAGGTGAAAACCCTATTTAACAAGTTTAACCTTCAGGGACAAGCCTCAGAGGTTACTCTTGCCAAATAAGTTACAACCTGAGCGAGATCTTCACAGTAGCCTCAGAAGCAAAGCTTTCAGGGAAACCGTTAGAAATCTCTTCTAACCTATGGTAGAATAGAACCCGGGTGTAGGGCCAAGTGTGTGAGGATTTGTGTCGTCCTAGGGTTGTGAATTAAATGCTGAGCTAAACGGAAAAAGAAAACAATAATAATAAATATAAATTAAAAGAGTGCTCAAAAGTGAACTAAAATTATGAAAAAGAAGATCAAATTTTTTTTTGGCCTTTTCTTTTCTTTTTTTTTTGGCTTTTTTTTTTGCCTTCTTTTTTCTTTTCTTTTTTTTTTTTTGCTTTTTTTCTTTCCTTTTGTTTTTTTTTTTTGCCCCTTTTTTTTTTGCTAACTCACAAGATAATTAAAACTAGAAAAGGAAAAGGGAGAGGGAAAAAATTGCAAGAAATCAAGAAACATTAAATGGAAAAAAAGGAAGAAATTATGAAGATCTAAAGGTATTAGCAACGACCTCCTTATATGACAATTAGTACAGATTTAAAGTTGAAAGATCGAATGTTACCTAATAACTTTTGGAGCCAAAAGTTATAACTTCCCCAAATTTTCTGCTTGACGGCCTTGTCAAACGGTAGTTAGTTGACGGCGATGAGGGAGTTTGAGCAACGGAAAGGATGTGAAGGCTCTGGTACCAATTGATGCAAAATGGGTGTGAGAATAGAGAAGATGTATGAGAGTTTAGAAGTAGAGGTAGAATAAGAAGAGAGAGAAGTGAGAGAAGAGAGAATTTAGAAGGAAGAGAGAACAAGAGAAGAGAGCAAGAGGAGATGACAACAATATTATGCTTATTATTCAAATCATCAAAGTCTACATAGCAAATAGTTGAGAGACTATATATAGGCCTCAACATAACCCTAAATATTAATGATAGAAAACTCTAGAATATAATCATACTTAATGCTAATTGATAACAATAAATGCAAAATTAAAATAGAACAATCTAGAAATACTAATTGATGATAATCAAATCCTAACATGATAATCTTTAAATCTCTTTGGAAACTTTCTGATTCTTTTGTGATTCCCATCAAACTCACTTCAGTTACTGCTTCAAAAGTTCTTTTTTTCAAGTGTCTATCCACTGCTATTACATTTGTTTATGAACTTGCAAGTTCAAAGGTAGACAGATTGATATGTACATGAATTTATTGACATCAATCAGCAATACCATGAAGTTAATTTTGCAGTGTTAAAATGTTTCACAATCAGTAATACCATAAAGTTTGTCTCTTGTTATAATAAGCTTAGGTTCTACTGTCATTTATATAATAAACTCCTGGCTAATTGTTACAAAGCACTGCACATTTTTCTTAGCCTACTTATTGTAGGCGATAGCTTCCAAATCATCAAATAATTCATGGATATCTTCTAGCTCCCCACATGTGTTAATATGTCCAATCAGCAACTATGCCTGCAAACAATGAAAAGAATAATAAAAATGATCTGAGTCGCGTCCTCAAGGACACTTTACTTTAGAGGTATTCCGCGACCACCGGCAAGCTTAGGACGCGGCTCTCCCCAGCATTAAACAGATCCTTCTTGCTAAGCAAGGATCAACAGAGCTACGGAAGATATTTTACTCAATAAGAAATAAAATATTCAAGAGGAGGATAAGAGGAGACAAGGAAAGCTCTCTTAGCTTCCATACATACAACTCTTGACTGATGCACCTTTTATATACATAACAATAATATTGTTACGTTGGAATTCACTAAAGCATATACAATGTTGAGTTAAAAGTCATTAAAAGGCTCCATTTACTCCCAAATGTTTACACCTTAATATGCCATAATTTCATAATAAAGTATATTTACTCACACAAATGCACAATACGTTTTGGAATGTTTGGAAGGTAATGTTTATGACAATTTAATGACAATTATGAGTATTGAAAACAATAAAAGATAATATGAGAAACAATTCAAAACGGTTACCTCTTTATGTTCCAAAAGCAAATCAAAGTGGCATATAATGGCACTCAAAATGTTTTTATAATATTTCAAAAACTTCCCAATAAAAGGTGCATAGCCTACATTTAACTCACATTTAATGGGTGGGATAAATAGTCGGATTTCACCTCTTGTGGCCCATTATTGTATGAGTTAACTTTTACTCTTCTCCAATATAGTATTCCAAATTGACTCATAATTTGGAAACTCACAATCCAAACAATGTGAGACTTGTTCCTTATGACACACCCACTCAATATTTCCAACAATCCCCCACATGTGTCAAAAGGAACTCCTTAACTGAGTAACACATGAGTATAATCATTGTATCTAGTGTTCCTATGGAATTGAACTAGACCTAGACGGGTAATACTTGGTACACAGAGAAGCCAATGTTCATATGAAATTGAATTGACAACTCTTGGCGTATACCAGAGGCATTATGAGTCAGATTATACCCCCACATTTCCGATGTTAACAGCGTTTTTGCCCGTTGACGGCCATGAGCGTGGCCGGTGCATAACGAATGCTCTAGAGATTTCGCCACGATCTCATAGGAGCGGCCCCACTCCGACATTCGTAGAGGTGATTTCATTAAATGTGCCTGCAATGAACACACCATCCCGTAGGATTATGAAATCATTAAGAGTATAAACTCAGCCTCACCAAAAATGCAATCTAGCACTTTTCCGGATCATAGGAATGGACTAGTAAATTTATTCAATGAGTGCTAGCAGAACTGACGCACGACTTGTTCTTACCCATTGAACCTCCTTCATGGGATCACCAATCACAGAGGTTGGGTTGTCATCGCTTGTCAATTTCAAGTTGGCTTTAGTCACATTCCCCTCGACTAATTATAACTTCCCGAGGATTTTGTTCACGGCCAATAGGTCAGTTTTTGACCCCACAAAATTGATTGAGATGACCCACTAGCGCGCTTTTATTACATCTCAAACAATTTACACTTATTGTTCTTCCAACAATGATTATTGCCTTTTTTTTTGGAAATCACAACTCATCAACATTAAATGTTGGCTTATCACCAATTTATTTGCCAATTTATTTTTATAGCCATTTGGTCTCAAAATTTCAAAGGTAATTTACAATTTATGCCCCCACAGTTCCAAATATCTCATATATTTAAAACTTGGCATATAATATATCAACACTAAATGTTGGATACACATCACAATAATTTATTTGTGACTAGTGGATTTTCTCACAAATTCTTAGAATTTATTTAACGTCCGTGTATATATTTCATACAACGGGAATCCACTTATATAATACCATATTTATGGTATCCCTTGAATATTTTACCCTCCTCACGAAAGTTTCTGTATGCTCAAATTTTTTATATTGCATAAGCTATATCTCATAGATTCATCAAATCCATTATTACAACAAATTCTCATAAATTTGTAAATACCCAAATTGAGTAGTAAAACACTTTGCACAATGTGTTTTGCAAAATAATAATTGAGCACATGGTATCCTAAATGTATGGCACCCCCACACTTTGAATTATGTCAAAATATTTTCATGTCATTGTTATTTTAACAATGGTTATTGTCATTTGACAATCACAATTCATTAACAATAAATGTCAGTTTTTCACCCATATATTTTCTAAGAAGTTTATAACAACTTAGTCTCAAAATACTTCAAAGCACACCCACATTTTAGGAATTTTCATAATACTAAATATCTCATTTATATTTAGTAATCATGTGATTTCAATCACATTAAAATCGCACACACTATAGTACTAAATATCTCAACTATATTTAGTAATTAGGAAATTACAATTAGATTGAAATTTTCATCGCATGATATATGTTAAATATAATTTCACAGGAAACAATTAAACCAAGGGATTATATGGAGATTATATTTAAACACTATCAAAGTCACAGAAAACAATTATATTGTTTTCCCAACAAGCAACCAATGCTTTTCATTCACAGATAATAATTTGGATTAACCAATTTAATGATAATCAAGTCCTCAATGACTAGATTAAAATTTCAATGCAATGTAATGCCTTCACATATATAATTTCTTAGGTGACTACAACACTCTAAGAAAATAACTAATTAAAAATAAAAACCTCTCACAAGAGGAATTAAATTCACCAACGAAATACTCATCATTACCAAAATGACAGACATTCAACATTCATAACACTTTATGAGATGATAATTCACACCCGAATTTCCAATAATATATACAAAATCAATTCAACATATAATTAAGTTTTAGTCCAGCAGCACTTAAAAGAAATTTAATGCAGAAGGAAACAAATTACTAAAATCAATTTGATTCAACCCTTATAAGAAACGCACATTACTGGCACAAGATTTTTTTTTAGAATCTTCATTAATTGACACACGGATATATATAATATCATTAGTATATTCAATCATCAATTTAAATATTATTCCTCCCATAATAATTTCCAATAAAAACTCATTTCCTTTTCCAAGGAACAATACTAACCACAAGGAAACCATAGAAATAGTATTTCACTCATGATTTCTGATTGCGGGATTTTCATGCATTTACTATTTTTAATATGTTACATGCTGTTATAGAGAATTTAATTAACTACAAATTTCACTAGGCATAGTTACTGACTTACTATCGTGCAAAACTGAAAATACAATGTATTCTTATCAGCATGTATAATCTCCTTTCCCTCTTAAAATGGAGAAAACATATTAAAAATATAAGTAAGCTCTTTATGCATAACCACCAACAGAATCAGAAGATAATATGTATTAAAGTATGCCATGCTAGTCTACCTAATCGGTGAAACAGTGAAAGCAGCAGCGAAGTGTACCTTTTGGAGCTCCAATTTGGTTTATTAGCACAAACGGACTCAATGCCTCAATATAGATTTTCATTTGGTTTTCATATCTCACAAGGTATTTTCATTGGGCTTATATACCCAGATATCACTTTTGAGTAAAAACTCAAATATCATATTATCTCTAGCCCCAATGAATTCTAGAGATTTACACATTATCATCTCAATCCACACAGGAATGAGGAGTAGCCTATTTTGGCTTCTTCATTATAAAATCTCAACTTTGTCCCTTGATGATAACAAATAGATGTAAGGCTAAAATCTTACATCAAATCATCTCTAACTTACTAGAGGATTACAAATCGTCATCTCAATCCTACCATAGGAATGAGGAATATATTGGCCTAATTTAGCCAATCACTAATTTATAAAATCTCAAAGTTAACCCAAGATGGAGATAAACAGAATCTAAGACTCATCTCTTAGAACAAATCATCTCTAGCAATAATTGCTAAAGGCTTATTCAATATCATCTCAAATTGTTATATCTCAAAAGTGTCCTGGACAAAATAACAAAAAGAGATGTGAGACAAATTATATAGTTCCTACACAATAAGAAAATACAAAAATAACACCACTAAATCCAAAGTTTAGAGGTCTCCTTATTTGATGAATGTGCCGACGCCAAATCAACTCTTGCTGGAATTGCAACTCCACTGTTTGACTCCATTGCAGAAAAAACACCGGAATACCTCTAAAGATTGTTGGCGATAGCTCCCAAATCATCAAATAATCCATGGATATCTTCTAGCTCCCCACATGTGTTAATATGTCCAATCAGCAACTATGCCTGCAAACAATGAAAAGAATAATAAAAATGATCTGAGTCGCGTCCTCAAGGACACTTTACTTTAGAGGTATTCCGCGACCACCGGCAAGCTTAGGACGCGGCTCTCCCCAGCATTAAACAGATCATTCTTGCTAAGCAAGGATCAACAGAACTACAGAAGATATTTTACTCAATAAGAAATAAAATATTCAAGAGGAGGATAAGAGGAGACAAGGAAAGCTCTCTTAGCTTCCATACATACAACTCTTGACTGATGCACCTTTTATATACATAACAATAATATTGTTACGTTGGAATTCACTAAAGCATATACAATGTTGAGTTAAAAGCCATTAAAAGGCTCCATTTACTCCCAAATGTTTACACCTTAATATGCCATAATTTCATAATAAAGTATATTTACTCAAACAAATGCACAATACATTTTGGAATGTTTGGAAGGTAATGTTTATGACAATTTAATGACAATTATGAGTATTGAAAACAATAAAAGATAATATGAGAAACAATTCAAAACCGTTACCTCTTTATGTTCCAAAAGCAAATCAAAGTGGCATATAATGGCACTCAAAATGTTTTTATAATATTTCAAAAACTTCCCAATAAAAGGTGCATAGCCTACATTTAACTCACATTTAATGGGTGGGATAAATAGCCGGATTTCACCTCTTGTGGCCCATTATTGTATGAGTTAACTTTTCCTCTTCTCCAATATAGTATTCCAAATTGACTCATAATTTGGAAACTCACAATCCCAAACAATGTGAGACTTGTTCTTTATGACACACCCACTCAATATTTCCAACACTTATCTCTTCACTTTGTGACTGAATTGAAGTTTCTGTACTTTGCTTGTATTTGTCAACAAGTTCAATCAGCAAGCCATTTTCTTGTTTGTGCTTTTGTTTGAGTATGATGAAGAAGGGATGTCAAGTTTTAGTGTTTAGTTGTTTGTGATTATAATGGTATATGATTAGAATAAATTGGTAATATTATGTGATAATAACTCACTTAATTAACATCCTTAATTGAATAATAAATTATTTGTCCCACCTCCAAATTTAAAGTAACCCTTAGCATTCACGTAAAACTTTAGTAAGATCAAGTAAATAAACAAGTCACCCTAGTTGAGAGCTGCGTGGCTGAAGCTATTTTCGTCATAAAAAAACAATTTTCACTTGTTTATTTAATGAGAAAAGGATATCACTCATCTACAGAATGATGGTTAATTAGTTATTAGTACTTGTTATAAACATTTAAGCAATACTTACTTAGTGTTAGTGCTATCTCCGGTCTTTAATTTATTATAGGCCACTCGTTAAAAAAGTGTACATTATAGAAATGAATTGGGTTTGTCCTAAAAACAAGGATAAATTTCTACTTTTTGTTTAATTTTCTCAAATTATCACTTTCAATGTTCTGTCAACAATATAATATAATTTTTGCTTATATTAAAAAAAAACAATATAATATAATAAAGTAAGATAGAGAGTCTGTAAAGGTTATCAAAAAATGACTTACATGTTTTAAGATAACGAACCATGGATTTTTTTTACTAGATTAACTAACATATATAATTTGGTGAAACAAGGTTTAGAATTATTATATTTAGGAATTAGAAGTATTAAAGCTAACTCTCTACATTCCTAAATATAAGAAATGTTTTTTTAAAAAATTTAACAAAACTAATTGAATTACTTACCAATTGAGCTGCTTAAATTTTTCCCCCATCTAGTTTATTTCGCTTAAAATTTCAACATATAATCAAATAATACAAATCATATATTATAATAAATTTACTTATTTAACCTCCTTAATTTCTAAAAATTCATCAAACTTTTATTTTAATACTGGAGGAACTAATTTTTCTCCACTACAGCTACGGTAATATAGTAAGGGTTTGTTTGCTCCACTTGAAATGAGAAATGGAATTGAGAAGTGGAATTGAAAATGGTAATTTCTATATAGGTCGGAGCCCACAAGCTTTCCCTCTCCATCTCACACTTTTTTAACCCACAAACTTTACTTTCTCTTCATTACCTAATTTACTTCTACTTTTCATCTTATCTCCATTTCCATCATCCACTTTCTGTCCAACCAACACAGGTCCTAATACAACACACTTTGTTGAAAAGGCAAAAAAGAGTTATACTTGTAAGGATCCATTATAATTGATATATGGGCTAGAAGTCCCAATTAAAAGTAGCCTAATATGCTCTTGAGAGTTGAGACCCACCACTAACCACTACCACTTCTCCTTCTTCTTCTAATTCTAATCCCACTCCCAATTTTGCCCCAAAATCCAATCTTTCACCACTTCAGCTTCTGGGTATGTATATATGCTTATAGTACTATATTCCTATCCTTCTTCACTCTTCTGCTTTCACCTTTTATTTCCTTCTCTTTTTCTCTTCATTTGCTGTAATTTTTGTTTGCCGCCTACATAATCTTCGTATCAGTAACTTGCTTCTGTTATGTTCTGATCTCTGTATAATTTGTAATTTGTTTGCGTTTTGCGTTAAAGCCAATCACGTTGCTTTCTCTTTCTCCCTTCCTTTCTCATTTTTCTCGGTGTGTTTGAGTATTTAGTTTTTGAACTCATGACCTTCGTAACGTTCTTTCTTGTATTGGATTCTTAGTATGTTGATTGCCAACTGCAAAGTTTGTCAATTTGAGGAATGGCTTATATCAAATGAAAGCTTGCTATGTTTCTTTCGGAAAATAGGCTGTTCATATATTTATTGGCTAACACTTCAGTTAATTAGATTAAAGTGGGACCTTTTGTGTATACAGTGAAAACAAATGGACATATTTTGAACTTTGCATGTTGTATTTTATGAGAAATCAAGAAGAGATACTTTCTGTATTCATTCTGTTCCTAAATATAAAATCACTTTCAAATTTCAATTTGTTTCTAAATATAAGACCATTTTCTAATTTTTTCCAAATTAGCCCTAATAATGCTTATCAATAACAAGAAGGAAGAGAGGGAGAGTGAGGATAATGGTATATGATTAAGATAAATTGGTAGTATCATGTGTTAATAACTCACTTTACTAACATCCTTAATCTAATGAAATTAGGGAAAATGATCTTATATTTAGGAACGGAGGGAGTAGTCTGTAGTGCCATGGCATATAAATATCTTGGCATCCAGGAACAGGTACTGATTAGTAGGATCTTGTGTGACCCAAAAGTTAGGTGCATCTGTGGCTGCAGGGACTGGGAATGATGTAGGTTGAGGGAGCTAGATTTTGATAGTGGTGCCGTTGGAAGATTGCGAGTGTAGAGTGAGATTGATTATGTTTATACTTATGTTCTTGTAAAATGGGTGATGCAGGTTGGGCGGAGACAATGAAGCAGGTGGTAGGGACGGTGGTGTCAAACAAAATGCAGAAATCAGTGGTGGTGGCAGTGGATAGGTTATTCCACCACAAAGTATACAACCGTTATGTCAAACGCACCTCTAAATTTATGGCACATGATGAAAACAATGTTTGTAACATCGGTGATCGAGTGAGTAATGTGAACTCTTCAAACTCATGTACTGTTTGTTTAAGAAAAAGGATGTTGTTTTCAGCTCTAGTATTTTTAAAATGTGGTTTTCCCCTTAATAGATCATACTACTCATTTTTCCAAATTTTATTCAGACACTTCTGCCTTTGTTCTCCAGGTTCGACTCGATCATTCTAGGCCTTTGAGCAAGCATAAGTGTTGGATTGTTGCAGAAATTCTTAAGAAAGCAAGAATTTATGTTCCACCATCTGCAACAGTGACTAAAGAGCCAGTCTCCAGCTCTGAAGCACCGGCATCCTAGGATAATTTAGGTTTGAATGAGTGAGTCCTATCAGCAGCAGCACACAAATTTTACTCACACACATATTGGTTTTTGTGAAAATTTCACACTCTCTCTTGAATATGCTTTTGTGTGTCTGTTTGGGTGCATTACAGCATTTTTAGCTCATGTCATCTATATATATTATTTTCATTACTCTTCTTTGTTTCTCTTGTTATTCTGGCCTAAGGTAGTCACTGTCAGTTATGAGACTTTTGTAAAACCCATGAATCTTTCTCAAATACATGGTCATTAATGTGCCACAATTCTGTAGTAGGTTGATTAGTTTTTTGGATTGAGAGAAATAAAATGGTGGGGGATAAATGAGCATCATTATATCTGATTGATTGAAGCAGACAAAAGTTTAGATAAGTTATCATCAATTTATGGGTTTTCTTGCATTATGAATTTCTCTTGTAACAAATAAGTAAGAATGGGAAGAACTGTTTCCTTGTTTTGTTTATAGCTATTTCCTCTTGCCAAGGTGGTCAATATCCTTGTAATCTGATATTATAGAAACCCCTTATTGCTTCATCTTTTTATCTGTTTTCAATGTGATTGATGGAACAAGGTGGAGTTTAATTGTTTCAATTCAATGTATGGCCTAATTATCCATACATTTAATGGTAAAATGGGAACATCTCTTGGTAATTTGTGTTTTAAATTAGCTTGCTTGCGACTGGAAAGTTTACTGTATGCATGCAATGTTTGCAGCTTTACTTGACTATTACTGTCCTGTACCTGCGTTTGTAAGATAGGAATGGATGAAAAATTTAAACCTACTATTTCACATTGTTCTGATATAAATTCTAAATCTTCCTGGCAGGGGAAGTTTAGTGCAGCACATGTAAGGTTACACTTCTATTCCATGGCATAAAATCCATTGGTTGAGATTTTTTTACTTTAAGCTCTTTATCAGATGTCGAGGCTGCTATTGTTGGATCTTATGGACATCAGTGAAATGTATGTGTACTAATCAATAGTGAATTCTTTATATGATTAGAATTCAAATGTAGTCAGTAAATTTCCTTTTATGATGCTTTTGTGCTTCTGAATTTTCCTCAAAATTATAATTCTCTCCAATTTTCATGTGGTGAACACAATACAATGGCTGACAACCTTTTTCGCCCAAAATTGCTATACAAAATTAAGGTTGAGGAGATTCATTTTGTGGAGAAAAAGGATTTCCAGTCGTGTTACATTTCATTTAGCCAGCTTTATTCTGTAGGATAAAATTGTTGATATTGTTTGTTGTGTTGGTACAATCCTAAATAGCTTCAACCTGTCATCAACAAATATATGCCAACATTGAAATTTCAATGGTGACCAAATATTTGACCTTAAGGTTTCACTGTTGGTGTCATTTAGACCAAGGGGATTTGCTTGAAGGCATTTTTAATTTGTAATTGGCAAAAGTATGCTTCTGCTTCTGTTTGGAATTGTATTCGTCTATAAATCTAAAATCAAATGTTTTTTTAGAGAAGTTATTAATAATGCGATTGTTTATATTTTCTTTTTTATATTTATTTTCATAAATTCAAAAGTAATATGAATCTTACACACAAAAATGTTGTTTCAACACTCTTCATATGGATGATTCTATAAATTAATTTGCTTCAATGAAAGTAACCCTTTACAATAAGCCTATAGTCAACTCGCTGATGTATGTTTTCATAGTTAAAGTTAATGATTATGCTATTTAGTTACTCCCTCGTTCCTAAATATAAGATCACTTTGGTTAATTTGGGGAGATTAAGGAAGACAATAAAATTACATGATCTTCCAAAAATCCCCTCAATTATTTAACTTTAAAAGGAGGAGGGGTTTTCAATGAAAAGAGGGAGTATAAGGGTAGTTTGGGCAAAATTTGAGATAAAATAGGAAGTGATCTTATATTTAGGAACTTATTCACTCCCCCAAAGTGATCTAATATTTAGGAACGGAGGTGGTATTTTCCAAAATTAAAAGAGAAAGAGAGAAAAAATAGCTTCACCTTTGATTTGATTTATACACCTCAAGTATTGAAACCACTAACTGCTAATCTCTGATTACAAAACTTGACAAGCAAATAAAATAATCGATTTATGTTCAAGTTTAATTCACCAAAATCATAGAAAAATGGCCTTTTACCCTTGCCAAAAATCACTTAATTATCATTTAATAGTCAACTTGATGGCATATATACTATCCTAAATAAAATGCAGAACCATTGCCTATCAGTAACGTTCTATTTGTGTCTGCAAATTCCTTTGGTTCATGCATGTCTTGTCGGAAACACTTGTCACAAATATGAAATAGCAGTTCAAAACAAATTCCACAAGACCACAAAGGATATGTGTTCTTTTTTAAGAAAATAGTAATTACTATAAACAAAAGAATTGCTTTATGACAACAAAATAGAGCTTCATTCCGTGTCATAATTGTGACTGCAGATTCCTATGGTACATGCATGGTGTTCTATACTGACCGACACATGTAAAAACGAATTGCATGACACTTATTTAACTCAAAATATATTTATAATAATTGCTTCAAAATATTAAAGTATGTATTTTGTTAATATAAAAACATCCCTTCTTTGAATTCATAAGAACCAATCATATGTTCTTATATAATTGGACAACAATACAAACTTCAAAATAAAAATAATGGGTTATAATTTCAATACTAAAAGAATCTTACTTTATAATTATCCATCTTCTGATTTCAGGAGAATTTGTACATACAGAGGCTATAAACATAAATTTTCTTTAAAAGTAATATATAATTTAGACCATATCTTTCAGCATGGCATGACCGTACCAGATATAAAGATGCTTCAACAAAAAGAATAAACATCTTTTGCATGTCCTGTTGAGTGCCATAATACATAACAAAAAAAATCAAATTGGATCCCTATATAAAGATAGAAGACTAATGGGAGAGTGAGAACTAAGAAGATAAGTAAAAGAAAGTCATGGCTGAGAAATGGAGGAAAGGATGTATTAAGACTACCAAAGGGCCTTGGATAGTTAAGAAAGTTACTAAAGATGGTCTTGTTAAACAGACACATCGATTTCCAAGTGATCGAGAGAGACAAAAGAATAAGATTAGAGAGAGGAACAGAAGAGCCATGGCCCGGAAAATATTTTCAGGTTTAAGAGCTTATGGGAACTATATTCTTCCCAAACATTCAGACACTAATGATTTGCTCATGGCATTGTGTGAAGAAGCTGGTTGGCATGTTGAAGAAGATGGAACCATTTATAGAAAGGTATAATCTTTAATTCCCCATTAATCTTCAAGCTATCGTGATCAGTTAAACAATATATACTAACATACTCATAGATAATGGACTTGTAAGTGTAAAGAAAGATAAACAATGAAGTCTGGTCATAGATACTGAAAAATATTATTTGGAGGAGAGTGTAAACTGTTAGTTGGTATTATATTCTCTCATATTGATAATATTTCAGATTTTTAATTAATATTGTTTCAATTCTTGCAGAAAAAGGATTTAAATGCAGTTGATAAGAAGACTCAGACAAATATTACTAATAATTCTGGGATGAAAAATGAATATCTTGAATGGGGTAAAGGCTGGCAACATAATTGTTTGGTGGGAAGTTCTGAAGCTAATCTTAACCTTAAACTTTCACTTTAGGAAACAATGATAATAAATTATTACAGTTATTTAGTAATGGGATGAATTAAGAAAATTGTATTTAATATCTTATTATATGGTGTGTCAAAAATATAGGTATGACGAAAAATATAATGTTATTTATGTCGTGTTTAAATATTAATATTTGGTGATAATTAAATATTGAGTTTAATTTGTACCTATTAATTTTTTTTAATTACGTTATTCTGCATTCATTTATATTATTTAATGTATTTATAAAATAAAATAAAAATATATAAATGTAGTTCATGATTAAAAAATGTATTTATTATTTTTGAACCTTAAAACATGCCATGCATTTCACCCATCTCAAATCTTCATTAATAAAATGTGAGAAGTTGGATAAAAAGCAGACTTATTACATTCTCTTGTTTATTAGTGCAATACTTTTTCTTGTCAATTTTCACACGAAAAGGACGTTTTAGGTGCAATGCAAAAAATAATATGATGAAAATTGAACACAAATGCATTGAGGTTAAGCACCTTCACGAATTGATGACTATATACTTAAATCAAAATATTAAATAAAAAATTGCATAAACTTTTTTAGGAAAATAAATTGTATATTCATTCTTATATATATAACAGAATATCTCCATCTTGGACAATATTTCACTATTTCTTTTACCAAAATATCTTTTATAAAAAGAGAAAGCCTACAATTACATTTTTCTTTGTTTCACAAGTCGAAAATTCTCTTTTTCTATTGCTTTATCCGATATTTTAGGGTAAGTCATCTTTAATTTCAGTTATAATATGGCTTCAAATTAAACTAATTCAGATAGCATTGAGGACCTTTACTTAAGGGTAAAGTCCTAGCCAAAAGTTATTACATTTTCATGTTTCGAACTTATGATCTCTAGTTAAATAGTGAAATGAAGTTACGAGTATGTCATCCGCGTTAGATTACAATTTTCTATAATATAGAACTAAGTGTCATATATAATGCATATGCAATCGCTTCTTTCTCATTCTCGTGAACACTCCCCCTTGGAATGTGATGAGCGTTAGGAGATTCAAAAGTGCAGGCTATATTAAAACCTTCCCTCAGTTGCGTGCGACAAAATAATTAAGAAAGGCTTTGAGTAATAAAATTCTTGACAACGCTTTCTTTCTATGTTTCTCCAGCAACAAAGTCAAGTGGTTGCTCCATGTGTAAACTTCCTTAAAAAGATCATCATTCAAAAAAACATTTTTAACATCCAACCCATGAAGATGCAAACCATATGTAGCTATCATGTAAACGAAGATGCAACCATAAGACAATTTAGCCACGAGAGTTAAGATGCCAAAATTGTTAGTAGCACAGGTTCGGACATAACACCCAAATTTACTACATAAACAGGGAAGTTGGTCAAATAAACAGGGAAGTTGGTCAAATGTCACACCAAAAAAAACAATTGATTAATGAACATTCAAGCCAAAATAAATTTACAACATTAAACTGAAGTCAAAAGATCAAATCAACAAATGATTACCATTGGTAATGACTATTGAGATTTGAGAGGTGGGTTAAAAATGATTGTGGCTATCTCCCAACGATGAGCGTGCCCACCAAACCTCCATCGCAGAAGCTTAACGGGAATCTTTCCCTCAAGAAGGTCAAGGTACTCTTTAGCTTGCTGGTGACAACAATGTAAAATATGAATGTAAACTCAAATAGTAAACTAGTAAGAGTTTATCTTTATTAATAAATACGTGTTTCCAATATATAATCAAATAAAAGTATAAAAATAACTATAATTTGACTTAAATATATTTAAATATAAATAATTGATATTAAATATATTAACACTTATACTTTATCAACTTTAATAAACAAATTTCTATAAAATTATTATATAAATTCGTTAAATATGGTCAAACAAAAATAATTAAAATGATTTTTGAAATAAGTTAACATAATTTACCGAGTTTACAAGCCGTATAAATTTGATTGATTCGTGACCCGTAGATAGCTAGAGTCATAAAATGGTAAAATAAGAGGATCAACTCACGTGTTTGATAATAATATTTTGAGGATAAGGTATATGCCTCTCTTTTCCTCCTTTGTCCACATGAGACTTTATAACCACCACATGGAAGAAAAAGAAATTACAATACATAGATACGAGACCATTAATGGATTCACTAATAAGGAAGCATAATTTAGTGTCTCATTTCTTAAATAGAAGGTCACTTTCTAATTGTTCTCAATTTTTTTCTTAAATTACCATATAATACTTATCTATATAATAAAAAAAAGAGGAATGGGCATTTGCCCCTTTGCTTACAAAAAAAAAAACAAAAAAGGAAGAGGTGAAGTACTAATTAACCACACCTATATTTTTTATTGACGAGGACACCAATATTTCTCACATACACACATCCTAACCAACAACTACAATGCCAATTTTTAATATGAGCAATATATATCAGAAAGATTTAATAATTCTTCTACGGACCACCAAGCACTTGGTTCAACTGGCATAGAGTTGTACCAGTTTAATCAGAGGTCTTGAGTTCAAGCTCCAGGAACGCAGCAGTGTTAAATACTTGATGGGAGAGCTTTGCCACCTTGTGGTCCTGCACGGCTCGTTCCGGATTAGTCTGGACCCCGATAAATCATCCGAATTAAAAGGAGGTAGATCCAGGATACCGGATAAATAATTAAAAAAAGAAATTTTTCCACGGAATTAATATTTCCTTGAATTTAGATGAAGTTTAGTTTTTTTTCCATTTATTAATTATTAATTAAAAAATAAGTAATTCAAAATTTCAAATTTAAACCCCTCACATTGGGCACGGAGCCAAAGAAGTAGAACTAATCTGTATCTGGAAATCTACAGTCTACCAATAGCGATTGACCTTTTGGACTTTTCGCATAAAAAACGCGATAAAATTGACAAATCAACGAGTCCAATTTCGTAAAGAAGTAAAACCACCCACCAAAAATCCCTCTCTTAAAATCTTCTCTCTTCTCTTCTCTTCTCTTCTCCAAAGTGATTTATTGAGTGTTTTTGAATTGGGTGTTATAATAAATGGATCAGATATTGAACAAGGTGGGATCTTACTGGTTTAGCCGAAGAGCCAACAAAGAGATCGATTCTGTCGGCGACGATATCAATGTTTGTTCCTCTTCTTCTGCTTATTTACTATCATGTGTTTTCAGTTTTAGTTTCTGGGATGCTATAAAGTTTTAGTCTTTTTGTGATTAGAGTGAAGTATGTGTGTGTGGGTTGCAATTGGGGTTTCATTGTATGGATCTGAGACGATAAAGATTAGATTTTGTTATGTGGGGTTGTTTATTTGATACATATCTCAACAAGGGTTTTAGGGAAAATGGAGAAAGTAAGAGATTTTGGATCATGACTTAGAAGACACTGTTTGATTCATTTATCAATTTGTTTTATGGAAAAATATGATGATGGTTTTTGCTATAGGGTGAGAGAGATCATGAATTTTATGAAACCAAGATGCTATTGTGAATTTCAGAACTAGTAGGAATTCAATTATAAATTTTTTTTGGTCATATCCGTTACTAGTGAGTTGGATTCTTTAAGTGAATCAAGTAAATTAAAGTTAGAGGTTATAGTCTGCTATTGTGGACTTAGTTCTCTAATGGTATATTGAAAGATTGTAGGTGTAATTATACAAATTGCGGGAAAATGCGGGTGCCTTAAATGGATATTTTCCTGATTTGATTAGCTGAATTTAATAGAGTTATCTAGAATTAGTTCTTTGGAAATCCTATTATTAGTATAGAGCCAAGTGATGGTTCTGTATTTGCTTTGATTCTGAAGCAGTAGTTCTGTACTAAATGATTGCTTTGAAAATTGAAAGAAAAATGGGCATCACATAAATATGTAGTAAATGTTTCACAAATAACTTAAGATTATAAATCATCTAATGGTTATAATGTTTTCAATCACAACACTTTTTGGCATTTAGGGTTTTCAATCATGATAAATTTTTTTACCATGATGGAGTTTTGGTTAAGAATGATGACTTGTGATGTATACCTATCCTGTTCTTCCTATTTAGTGTAAAAAGAGTATATTTGTGATGCAATTTGCGAAATTGATGTTCTTCCCTCGTTGAATGGAAGAAATCAATAGCGATGGCTTTTAGTAGAAATTATCTTTCTTTGGCCTCAATTATGTTGCTGCCAGAACCATGCTATTTAACGGCTGTCCAGTGTTATCCAGTAGTATTAATCTGGGACAGCTATCATTTTGTGGGGTTGCATTGAATTATGACCATCAAGTAAGAATTGTTTGTTCTAATAGCCGCTAAAAGATCTAACTGTAGTAAGTATTCTCGTTGTGAAACAAACCTTTAAAAATACTACTGAGCTGATATTGCAGAGCTAATATGGAAGAACTTAGTCGATTTATGAATATTATAGAAAATTTGTTAGGCATTGAGATTATTGACTAGAATGCACAAAATGCAGATGAGAGAAAAATTGATATTTTTTTATTGGTGGATAGAGAAATGGGATGTTTCTATGTTTAATTGTGGTTCTCAATGCTGTTCACTTGAATTTGTGTTGTCTGTCTGAGTTATTGGACTAATGTGTATAATTGACACCTTTCTCTTTGGTGTTTTGCTGTTTAGTCCATTTCAAACAGTATCGGAGAAGGAACAAAATGGTTGGTCAACAAATTAAAAGGTGTTGCATCTCTTTCTCGTCTATTATTATTTGCTCATATCTTCACTCTTAAAGTATAGGCTTTGAATTTTGTGCAATATTGAGGACTTTATTCATTTTTATGATCCTCAAAATGCTAATGGAAATTGGAAGACTCAATGTTAGATGATGAGATTCAAAGAAACATTTTGGAAATGATATTTTCTGCAATAAATGAATGTTTACTTGGCTGTTTTTTGTTTTTGAAAATTTATTTGTGGATGGGTATTTTAAGGATAGGTTCCATCTTATCGTACACATCCTCCGAGGTCCTATATCTGTTATGCTTTTATGGTATTCCATTTTGGAGGAGAATGTTTTCTTAAACAAGAGGAAGAGAGATTATCGTTTAATGTTCCCTTTTCCCTTTCAACTTCTGGACATACCTTGAAGAACTACTAGAAACTCAGTAGATGAAGTTGATTCTCTCTCTATTTTAAGTATAGTGTTGGGTAACATTCTGAAAAATGCTTTTACGTGTTCATCTGCTCTTCAAACCTTGAACATATCATAATACTGGTTCTTTACCATTTATGTTTCATTTTAGTAGAATGCTGACTGGGAGGAACTTTCCACTTCTTGTATCCATTTTACCAAAGAAAAATTCTGATTCAGCAGCAGTATTCAATAGAATTTTTAGTCTCTGAAACATCTTTAGCAACATTGACATTTTCATCCATGCGTCGTCTTTGATATATGCATTACAATGTCTAACAAAGCCTTTTGAGTTTTGATGGCTCAAAGATGAAAGGTTCTGATGTTTGATCTGCCCTCGTGTGATTAATGAAATTAATGCTCCTTTTGCGTGTATAGGAAATCTTAAATACTTGTTTTGCAAAGAACAATCTAGAACTTCATTTGGTAACTATCTGGCTGAACATGACTTTACAGGGAAAATGCAAAAGCCATTGACAGATTTGCTCAAGGAGTATGATCTTCCAATAGGAATCTTCCCTCGTGATGCAACAAACTATGAATTCAACGAGGAGACAGGGAAGCTTATTGTGTACATTCCTCAAAAGTGTGAAGTAGGGTATAGGGATTCATCTGTGTTGCGCTTCTTCACCACTGTTACCGGCTATCTGGAGAAAGGGAAGCTTGCAGATATCGAAGGGATAAAGACAAAGGTATTGATCTGGGCAAAAGTGACCGCCATAACTTCGGAGGGACCAAAGGTGCATTTCATGGCTGGGATGAAGAAAACAAGGAGCAGGGATGCATACGAGGTTTCCAGGGATGGAGTAATTGTGGATAAATTTTAAAATTTTACAACCTGTTGTTGTTATTGGGTTGACACTCTTTAAAACCCATGTTATCTCTTCATGTTACCTGTATTGCTCTCCTTTTGCATATTGATTATTGTAACTTGTAAGTATTATGTTTGTTCTGTATCCTCAAATGCTGCTAGTATCACATGAGCGTTCTGATCAAGCAAACACCTCTATTTTGATCCTTCTTAATGGTCTTGCGTATTATAATGGGATGTAAATAACGAGAGAGCAGCGTATTAATAGTTTCATGTTACTTGTTATAGAAACTTATTCAGGCAGAATATGATGAGTTTCAATTTTTGGTGCATTATCAATTAAAGCTGTAGGACAATAGGAACATGTGTATTTTTGCCAAATGAATCTGTGTCACCAGACACCATTTTTGCTCTTGTTTGCTCTTTAGGTAATACTCCCTCCGTTTCTAAATATAAGATCACTTTGGGTAAGTGGATAAGTTCCTAAATATAAGATCACTTCCTATTTTATCTCAAGTTTTGCCCAAACTACCCTTATACTCATTCTTTTCATTGAAAACCCCTCCTCCATTTAAAGTTAAGTAATTGAGGGGATTTTGGGAAGATCATGTAATTTTATTGTCTTCCTTAATCTTTCCAAATTAATCAAAGTGATCTTATATTTAGGAACGGAGGGAGTACTAACACTGTTAGTGGCAGTGCCATAATGAACTTCATTAAAAATGCAGAATAGATTATCGTGTTTTTTAAGGCTTTTGTAAAATATTAGACTAATGTATACCTTTTCACTAAATATGTGTGGTTGTAAATGTGTATATACGAGTATATTTGATGGCAAAAAAATAAAAAATAACTGTTATATTTGAACAAGTTTCGTTGATCAAAAGAAAAAAGTTTCAACTTTCACGGCAAACATAACAACACGTATATGGAAAACAAAAACTGAGTGCACCAGCCGGGAATCGAACCCGGGTCTGTACCGTGGCAGGGTACTATTCTACCACTAGACCACTGGTGCCTGTTGATGCTCTTCTCCGAAATATAAGGTATTTGTACATTGGTTAATATTTTCAAATAAAAAAGGGTGAGATTGAGAACTTGGAAGTGAGAAGTAGCAAATCATTATTGCAGATCAAAAAAGAATGAAAGAAGTGATGAAATAAATCAATTGTAAAACATCAGTTAATAAATAAATAAAAGAAGCAATACTGTTTTAGGCCTTACTTGATGAGTATGCTGAAGAAAGGAATATACATTCAAAATTTAAAGTGACTGTACAAATGGATGATACCTATGACATCTAAGAGCTACTAAACAGTCTAACCTATGCTTTTTGCATATGTGACTAATTCAAACCCATGACCTCATATCTACATAGCAAGTCGGTAAGCAAACTTACTGTTGAGTTAAACCAGTCTTCTGCTATAAAATAATAAATGGTGTTCTTAAAAAAGGAACTGAAATTTTCCGAACAAAAAAAGGAACTGAAATAAAGTAAATGAAGAAAAGTTTTCTTTTTTAAAAAATAAAAAAATATAAAAAGGCGGTCACAGACTCACAGGCCACAAAGAAGAAGAGACAATGAGATGGGCCCACGTGTGGCTTTAATGCTAGCCTGTCATCTGTATCTGGCCTTTTCTTTCAGTACCCACTCTCACGCGCTTCCTTCAACACTCACTCTCACAGTCCCCATTCCACTTCACTCTTTGTAGATTGATATCTCGTGGCTCTTATCTTCTTCAATTCCACAGCACAAATATCTCCACCCGAATTTCTAGATTGGTGTCCTGTTCTGTTGTTTATGAAGCAGAGGAAATATTTGTATAATTGTAGTATTTCACCTTTTACCCTTTTAAATAAGCTAAGGGACACCAAACTCAAAAAACATCAATATATGTATTTATAGTTATTTATCAACAGTATCTTTACATTGGTGATATTCAAACCTACAACTTTATAGTCTTTTGTCCTATGAAGGGTGTGAGAGCGTATAACTTGGTCCTATATTCAAACCTACAACTTATAGTAATGACTTATGTACATAATATAATTTTCATATAGATATTCAAAAATGCCCTTTAAAATTAATAGCAATTTTAGCCTTTAAGTAGAAAAATAAGAGTGAGAGTATGATTAATAAGGTTGTCAAACTTGTGAAAATGAGTCAAAATTAGATTATAGACTTGAGTAGTAAACTTGTACGAGTTTATGTTTAAATAGAAATAGTTGATATCAACCAATGGGTAGTTGGTTGAGTTGGTAAGTGGGCTACAACCCCCGTAAGGATGAGAACGCGTGTTCGATTCTCGGGAAGCGCTTTTATTGGGAGAGAGGACAACTTTGCCTATGTGGGCAACACTCCTACCCCTCGAGTCCGGATTAAACCGGGCGGTGATTAACAAAAAAAAAAGAAATAGTTGATATCAAATATATTAACATTAATACCTTGTCAGTTATAATCTCAAAAAAGAAATTTATATGAAATTTATACATAACTTCATTGAAAAAGGTCAAATTAAATACTTATAATTCATAAATAAATTTTATAGTAAGTTAACATGTTTTCTATGGGATAGTCATATATAAATGTAATTCTTGAGTTTGATAACAAAAATTTATTACTATTTTTTGTTGATCACCGTGCAGTTTAATTCGGATTCGGGGTAGGAGTATTGCCTATATAGACAGGGTTGTTGTATCTCTCAATAAGTGCGTTTCTCAGGAAGCCAACACGCGTTCTCATCTTATGGGGTTGTAGCTCATTTACCCGCTCAACCAACTACCCATTGGTAGTCAAGATACTAATTTTAAATCACATAATATATTGCCCTGAAAATGTTACTCCAAGACATAGGCATATAATGGGAAAGTTTGTCTTGATTCAATATAGATCACATATTCACCGAGTTCCCCCACGTTTCCTACACTAATACACTCTAATATAGTAATATCAAAAAAGGATGAATGAAGTGAATTAATAAACTTAATTACAACATCTCCAGAAATCATGCCAGTAATTTCGTGACAATCTTCCCAATCGATTTGGTTCAATGAAAGAGCGAGTGAGTCAACAGAATCCAATGACGCAAGTAGGGAAGAAAAGAAATGAAGTTTCCTGAAATATGAAAGAAGCAACGATTGCTATGTGGACCGAATATTCTACTTTCACACTGGATTAGGCCACGAGCTCGCCACACGCCCGTACCCCACTTTCCATCTCCACCCTCCACCTGTCTCCCCATCCAACGGCCCAAAATAAAAACCCCTCCACACAAAATTACCATCCTACCCCTCCCTCGTGCTACTTATACCACCCTTGCCCTTCATCTTCCTCACAGAGCCGCCTCTGATAATACTTTCCTCTTCAGATTTCTCACTTTTCTTCATTTTCCTTTGAAAATGGCTCTTTCTACTAAAATTTCCCTTGTGTTTCCTTCATCTGTGAAGAAATCTTCTTTGAATTCTTCTAATTCTTGTTGTAATTTGAGTTTTGCTTCTTTTACTAAGAGAAGTGTTAGGGTTTGTGCTAGTGTTGAGAATCCTACGGCGCTTACTGGCGTCATATTTGAGCCGTTTGAGGAGGTTAAGAAAGAAATCCTAGCTGTTCCTATGTCTCCTCAGGTCTCCATGGCTCGTCAGAAATATACTGATGAGTGTGAAGCTGCTATTAATGAACAGATCAAGTCCGTCCGTACACTTTTTATTATGCTTTTTAATTTTTTGTTAATTAGATCTCTGTGTTTATGTTCTATTTTTGTGAATTTGATTATTGATTTTTTTTTTGCAGTGTGGAGTACAATGTTTCGTATGTGTATCACTCTTTGTTTGCGTACTTTGACAGGGACAATATTGCGCTTAAAGGCTTTGCTAAGTAATGAACTGGAATCTTATGAGCTTTGTTTTATGTTGATTTTTATTTTTTTTTTTATTTATTTATATATTTTTTGAAAGTAGGTTTGCTTATGTTTGTTTTGCTGTGAATAGGTTTTTTAAGGAAGCTAGTGAAGAAGAAAGAGAGCATGCTGAAAAGTTGATGAAATATCAGGTCTATAGAAGTTTTTCTTTTTCCCTGATGTTTTACTTGCCTTTTAGTTTGAGATCTATTATGTTATATTCATGCGAAGTTATTTAAATATAAGATCTAATTAACTTTTTTTAAAGACAGATTAAAGAAGTGAAACGAGCTAGACTTGTCTATTATGTGAATTATTAGGTTATATGTTGACTTCTAAAATAAAAAAGTTTAAAGAAAATATTTTGTCATTTATAACATTTTTTTTGTATTACTAAATTGTATGATAACTTATAAGTTAAATAAACTAATTTAGAGAAAAATTGAGACCTGCTTTATGTATTTAGTGAATTGCTAGATTTATATGCTAGTTTACTAGTCAAATAAACTAAACTAAATTAAAACGAATAACAACAAAGTTTTATCCCACTAGGTGTGGTCCCACTATGTGTGGTTGGCCTCATGGTCATCCAGGGCCACTCGTCTATCATTCACCAACTTTGTAGTAAACTAGTTCAAAAGAAAACAAATAAAAGCAAATCAATTCAAAAGCAATTTTGTCAGAATTTTTTGATTTTCTGAAAATTTCATACTATTATAGTGGTTAGTATGTAATTACTCATATGCAAGTTATTTGTTTAGAATGTTCGTGGTGGAAAAGTGGTGCTTCACCCTATCAAGTCTCCACCCTCTGAATATGAGCACCCGGAAAAGGGTGATGCTTTGTATGGTGAGTTTGTTTACTGATTATTTATGCCCTGTGTTTGAGCAAAGATCTGTTTTTGACCATTCCTTTTGGTTCCCCTTTTCGATTGATCCAGCTATGGAGTTGGCTCTTGCCTTGGAGAAGTTAACAAATGAGAAACTTCTGCGTGTCCACAGTGTAAGGCCTTCTTAACTTCTTAAAACTGATTGTGTTTGTTGAAGAATCTTTATTTTTTTGTTTGTCAATTTAACTAGTTAATTTGCTGTATATTTTGATAACTACATAGAATAAAAGAACTATTGTGTGATACATGAAGTCGTATTGTTTGTTATGGAACATAAATATACACTTTTTCATGGTTTTTTACCAAATACTATACGAATAGGTTTTTTTTTTTTTTTACTAAATGAGAAGTTAGGATATTGATGCCTTTGTTAGTAATATCACCCGAATAAGGTGTATAAAGTTAATGAACACAATAGTTCTGCGTATGGCTTGGCCAGTGCCTGAAAATAATCTTCTTCCTTGTCTCTTGATGAATTACAGGTGGCTGATAGCAACAATGATCCTCAAATGGCTGATTTCATTGAGAGCGAATTTCTATCTGAGCAGGTATGAACCGTTCCACTTCATGCCCGCTTTAGGCCCTTGTAAAGTTAAAGTTGACTGAGACTAGGGACATAAGATGGGTATAATATAAGATCCAATTTTCTTTGATTCCAATTATGAATGGTTATTTTCCAATTGCCAGGAGTATGGGCGTAAAATCCCACGTTAAGAAATAAACTTTGGGATTTCTATGGTTACATGATACGTCTTGCAGTATGATTTCTTGTAAAGTTCGTATTATTAAACTTGATTCCTAAATTCTAAAAGTGGCACTCTGAAAAGCGAGATTTTACGTACTAAGCTAACCCAAAGATGACACTTACCTCTACCTTAATAAAAAGGTTAATGGAAAGCGCAGTGAAAAGGAATTATGTGGTAAAAGCTAAAAAGAAGTACTACCTCTGGTCCTAAATATAAGACCTAATTGACTTTTTTTTGGAGAGATTAAGGTTGAAAAATAGGTTATTAAATCATGACATATTTGATATCTTTTTAGATTATCCATTAGCTTATAGGTAAAATAAATTAGTGTAAGAGAAAAAATTAGGTAAATCAATTTATAATTAACTTATTTTGCTTTTTTTTAGGATTTTTCAAAAAAGTCAACTAGGTCCTATATTTAGGACCGGAGGGAGTATATTTTAAATATCAATAAAGTGAAATTGACCTATCTAAGCTTATGTAACTAGTGACAGAGTGAATTCCTGTGTACAGGTTGAATCTATTAAGAAGATATCAGAGTATGTGGCGCAGCTGAGAATGGTTGGAAAGGGCCATGGTACGTATACAGCCTATTCAGCTCGCTTTTTTTCGTTGAAACTCACCCTAACCCCTTCCCAAATGGGACTTGAGTCATGTGCACAAACATTGGGTTGATGAGCTGATGAAAATTAAGCTTATAAAAGAATCTCCCTATTGTCCTAACAAGTATCAAAAAAGCACCTAATGAAGATGGGTTCTGAGAGAATTTCTTTTCTGTGACTTGCAGGTGTTTGGCACTTTGATCAGAGGCTTCTTGAAGAGGGAGATGCATGATTGCCCTGTATTTTGTGTTCACGATGGCTGTTGGCTGTTTCTGGAGATGTGGTTTGTTTAGACTTGTAGAATAGTGTAATTGATGTTCCTTGTTAGATAATGTAGAATGAAGGAACTAAGATTTCCTGGTATCATGTAATGTCATCTCTTAGCACGTCTGGGATTTTCATGTTAGAAATAAAAGCCATTTATGTTTGGTTATAAAGCTTACCCTTTCAACTTTATTCATTCAACTTGCCTCAGAAATTTTACAACTTCAATCTCTGTACTAAAAAAGAATGGAGGAGGTGCTTATGTATGATGATTCAGAATAGGCTACCTTGTATGATGATTCAGAATAGGCTACCTTGTGAATGAATACTATGTTACAAGAACATAAAAAAAGAGATTGCCAATTGGGATATTTAACGGAAATTTCTTTGAAATCAACCATGTCCAGTTTTTAATCCAAACCGAACTTATGCAAATACGAAGATTACAGTGAAAGTGATAATTTTTTCGAGAATTTGGAACAGAATCCAGGAAAACAGTTGCAGAAGAACGTAAATCATGGTTTCTTGATGTTGATGGGATTTTTACCTTCCAAGGAAAACAAGTCTGATATTTTTCTTTCTTTTCCTTAGTTTATACGCCCTGTGGCAATAATGCTAAAGATGAGAGTTTAGTTTCACTTACAATGATTGGTTTAATCCTGTATGAGATATAAATATGTAAAAGTAGTTCTGTATCATCGTGATTGAAAGATTTTTCTTTATTAAGTGGAGGTAATTTTACATGATGTAGTAGACAGGAAAATTCACAATGTATCAAGACAATACAGAAATCATGTGATACATTACCAATTTTCATTTGTTCTTCCTACCCTTCCACTCTATCTTCCTTCCTAATATCCTACCAATCAACCTCAGCCACATTATACAGAGAACCAGCATTTATTCTTTGTCTACTATATTGTAACAAGCTCAGGTCTTTGTGATTATCACACTCCTCCATAAACTAGTTGTTGGAGTTGGGGAATCCAAACCGCCTCCTTTTATGACTTGCGTGCTATACAATTCAAGCTGGCCTAAAACATAGGAACCAATGTGAAGAAGACCTATCATTCCTGTTCTTGATGTGAGCATATTGAGAAGAAGATTGAATCATTCTCCACATCACTCTTATATCTTCATATTCACCACAAGATTCCATGTCTTTATAAAGATCAAGAAGCTCATTCCTGTACTCTATAGTCAACAGCATAACAAACAGACCAGCTTATAATATGAATAAAAACACATCAAGCACAAATACCAAGAAAAAAAGTACTCCTAAATGTGGTCTTATTCAAAAGCTAGACACTTTAAATATTGAAGCAGTCAGGTACTTACTCTTGGTTTTGAACCTGAAGTGTGCAGTGACTTTGAGAAGTAAACTCTTTGTTGAGCAGAGAGACCATTGCCTGAAGTACTTCCATCCCTTTAACTTGGCCATCTTCAGTCTCACCTAGCTCTTCCCTAACAGCTCATTTATATCCATCTTGCTGTCCCAACTTTATTATTATAAATGGCCCTCCATGCAACAACAAGTCACATTCTGCCACAGCAGAAAGCAACAAATATGAAGGCACAGACTCTGGGTATGATTTTTATCCATTTATGTAATGACAGGAAAATTGGCTCCTAACCAAAAGATTCTGCTGAAAAATATTGATATAAGTATATTTTAACTTCTAAGTTCTTAAAGCAAATACCCAGTTGACCCTTGTACGTTGAAACATAGAAAACAAATGTTGGGTGTGAACACTTGATATCTTATCTTATGACTACTTAACCTTAACTACTTAAATGTGGAACATTTGTATAAGATTCTGATAAGCACTTCCATGGTCAAACCAACTCATTAGATAAGAGTTTAACAAGTTCAAGACATAATTAATTACAGAATTACAGTGAACTTCAAAAAAAAAAAAAAGAGTAGAACAATTCATTTTGGATTTTGCTTTTCCCACTTATGCTCTCACCAAATATTCTCAACTTAATTATAATAGTTCAATAAGTGGAGATGGGGCCCTAGTCAAGCGGTTGGTTGGTTTTTCTTTTAGTGCCTTTGTGTTTGTATCTATTACTTTCTTCAGTATTCAGCAATGTAATTATAAAGGTTCTTTTATGGCATCCTAGGAACCATATGATATTATTCACAAACATAATATTAAAGTCAAATGTGCTTATTTGGTGCTCCTTCATAGGATGAATAAGGAAGTGATTAAAAAATCATCATAGAAAATTGCATTTGATAATCTATTGCAATGCCATCATTGTCTTGGATAGGGCATAATAATTTGGGGTCAATGCAATTTTAAAAATTAAGGAGTGAAGCATGTGCCGGGAACTATTTCTAGGCATATTCTCAACTGTCTTGACATTTCACCTACTATACTATTGGCTCTACATATTGCTTAGCAAGTTAATTCAGCACTTTCATTGATCCAATACCGCTGAAAATTTAGTTGTCTCTTGTTAAGTTTGCTATCGTATATATCTTTCAAATTTCAAGAGTTATTGATGTAATATTTACAATAAATGTCTATTAATATACGATGTGGTCTCATTTTAAAATATCCAAAGGATTTTGAGTTTTTGACACGCAAAAGCCAAGAGTTTGAGTGGCTGTTCTTATTTTATAGGCTAATACACAATGAAATTCACTCACATTCAAGTAAACTATCATGTCTATTGGCAAAAAAAAAAAAAAGTAAACTATCATGTCCTTTTATACTCCCTTTGGCTCTTGAGCGTTTTTTTCCCTGATAAATATTTCAAATTTTTTTGTTAGCTCTATTTAACATTGGAAAAATGACAAATAAATACCTCCGAATGTTCAAAAAGATAAGTAAGGAACTCAAACTTCCAAGAGGACAAGTAAGAAACTTCAATAAAAATTAACAATTAAACATAGTTACTAACATTTAGAATATAACAATTCTTAATTGTCCTTTTGGAATTTAGAGTTTCTTACTTGTTATTTTGGAAGTTTAAGTTTCTTACTTATTCTTTAGAATATTTGAAAGTATTTATTTGTCATTTTCCCCTTAACATTTGTCCAAATGCTGACAATAGTTAAAAGAATATTAATACAATTAAAAAACCACACACAATTGAAAGAAACTATAGTCGCCCCAGAATTAGTTATCCCAACACAAAATGCATAATGAAAATAAAGGAACTTGGGGTTTATTGCTCACCAAATAACTACTCCAAGTTTACTTAACTAGTATAAGCTCCATTGTCCCTGTATCCCATATTTTCCCAAGACCAACTTGCAAGAGCCTAAAACGAGAGCAAATATGCATTTTGATTTGAAAGGCGCATGTTACTCTAAAATCAGTAAAGCCAAAATGATACAAAACCTAGTTTTCTTTCAATCACAAAAAACCATCCATACAGCCAAAACATTAAAACGCAATATAAAACATAGCATAAGTAAAGAACATGTCACTCAGAAGATCACATAAACGCTAATTCAAAATCGTTTTGTTGGCTTATAAAATAAACTATTAAAAACAGCACCAAAGCTGTCCTTAATGACAATCTAACAGCTAAATTGTCCAACAAGATGGTGCAGTCAAATTTATGCAGCAGCCTCATTTTGAGCAGCCTGCCTCTTCCTAGCCTCCTCAATGATAGATAACTTGATACCGCGGCCTTTGGGAAGAGAAACCCATGGCTTTGAACCTTTGCCAATTGTGAACACGTTTCCCAAACGGGTAGCGAACTCGTGGCCAGTTGCGTCCTGGACATGGATGGTCTCGAAAGTACCCTTATGCTTCTCCCTATTCTTGATAACTCCAACACGGCCTCTGTTCCTTCCTCCCGTAACCATGACCACATTACCAACATCAAACTTGATGAAGTCAGTAATCTTGTTGGTTTCCAAGTCCAGCTTGATGGTGTCATTTGCTTTGATCAATGGATCAGGATAGCGGATGGTTCGGCCATCATAGGTGTTGAGATAGGGAATGCCCTTCTGGCCAAATTGCACAGATCTAACCTTGCAAAGCTTGAACTGCATTAAGCAAAATCTCATCATCGTTATGCTTACATAGGAAAAATAGTCTACATAATTTAAGCAGAAAGATGAGTAGTAAAGAAGAAACAAAATTAATTCTAATATCAAAGTAAAGAAATGCTACAATAGATTTAAGGGTAAAAGCAATCACTTCCTGCTAGCAGTACCTATTTATTAATGAATGTTGGCAAAGAAATATCCAAAACAAATGCATAAGCAACACAGGGAATAATCACCTTCTCTGACAGAGTCCAAAGCCTTAAGCATCTTTAACTTAATGTGGATATAGTGAAAATGAAATGTTCATGAAACGAAACAACGATGCAATATCATTTTCTATAATTGACTATACAGGGAACAATAAAAATTTCAACATAAACCTTTGCTTCTTCATCTCTAACAGACTGGAGACGGAAACGACCCTTGGTATCGTATAGAAGGCGGAAGTTTTCATTGGTCTTGGGAATGGAGACAACATCTAGTAACAATGCAAAATACAATAGAATCAGTACTAAAACAACATCTAGTAACAATGCAAAATACAATAGAATCAGTACTAAAAATGCAACATTTGTAAAGCCATCGATCCATTACAATCAGTGCAACACAGAGAACAATGATATGAACATGTGATAATAGTTCAGAAAATGAGACAAATGTAATTTGATCAACGAAGAAATGTGAAACTACAATCAAAGTCCTAAAAAAATTACATAGTAACAGGAAATAATTTTAAAATGGACAAAATTATCCAACACGCAGAGCAGAAACAATTTCAACATCAAAATATAGAAATGCTGAGCGATAATCAAGTTTGAAGGCACATACCCATGAAGCCAGTAGGATATGTCTTATCAGTCCTAACCTTGCCGTCAACCAACACATGGCGCTGCATTAAGATGGAAATAACTTCTCTATAAGTGAGAGCATACTTCAACCTGTTCCTAAGGATGAGGATAAGTGGCAAGCACTCCCTTGACTTGTGGGGTCCAGAAGATGGCTTTGGGGCCTGCACAACCAAGATGACAATTAAATAAATTTCACAACATGTCACAGATGAAAACTAAGTCAAATAGGATTGCTCAAACAATGAACTAGTAATCAAATACATACAAAAGCACCGCCTAGTTTGTCAAGCATCCAGTGCTTTGGGGCATTGAGCCTCTTCAAGTGTTTCTTCAAACCTCTCGCCTGAAATAAACAATAAAATATACAAATTAGAGCATAGAGGAACATGTTACCTGCACTCATGCAACTATATAGACTCAATCAATCATCAATCAATAACAAATAGAACAAGCCAACAAATAAAAGTATATCAGAATTCATAATGCATCAATTTAAATTAAAAAAAAAGCACATCAAAGGAGTAACAATGAAAAACAATACCAACATGAAAAGCATGCAACTTTTCAAATAGAACTCGAACCCAAAATAACAAAAGCATTGTTTTTGGAAGAAAAATACAAAATATCTGGTGAACTTGGACCATTATGATCTGTGTTTACACTAAACATTAGCACAAACATTTACTAAAGGAAAAAAACTTAGTCAGCCTGAAAAAACACAAACATTTAAATCATAATATTAAAAGAGAAAGCATTTCAGCGAAATAACACCAATGATCATCAATACACTAAAACCCCAGATATTTTATCATCATAATGTAATCCATCCACAGAAAAATCCATTTAAACAAACACCAACATACACTAACAAATACGATCTCAAACCGGATTTTTAAAAAAGACACAAACTTGGGCACATAATAAAAGCAAGCATTGAAAAGAAACAATATGAATGCAATAACAAAGATTGAAGAAGCTAAAACGAGTGAAGGGTACAATACACATGATTACAAAAACCAAAAAAAAAAAAGAAAGTGAATACAAAAATGAAAGTAGAAAAGAAAAGAGGAGCTAAAGAAAGAGATTACTAACTAACCATGTTGTTGTAGTTTGGTGCTCTGAGAAATTCAGAGGTTTTGAGATGCGGCTAGCGAGATGGGCAGTGTTCAACCTAGGAGAAAGGCGACAATGTTTAAACCTAAATTTAATCGAACCCGCAAGCCTTCTGTTTTGGGCCGAAGCTTGGGCTTGATTTGGTCCAGTAACTTTCAATTAGAAACCCTACTCTCAAATGTAATACAAAAAGAAACCCTACTCACAAAACAAAAGATAAGGAGTATATATTTATATTGCCGACCTGAAAGTAAAAAAAAAACTGTTCCCATTAAAAACATTAAATTTGTAAAAAAACTTATTTATTCATTATAATTTTCATATTATACTAATTTTAGTCTTAAATATATAAATTCCTATGATTTAAAATTAGATTACTAATGTATAATATATGTTAGAAGTGATTAATATGTTAGTTTATAATTAAAACAAATTATTTTTAAAAGTAATAGAGAGGGAGTTTTAATTACTCATAACCCAGACATGTCTGGTCAACCTAAAGCTAGGCAACTTTTCTATGTAGCCAAATCGGAGGAGTCCCTAACTTGGTATTATCACACTATCAAAAACTTGCTGGTGCAAATAATACTCCCCAAAGATAAAGTGCAAATAACTGCTTTGTTTTATGCGAAAAAATTGTTAAAAGTAGTTGAAAACAACTAATATTTGTCCAATATATGTTATTTTATTTTCCAAGTCTACCCCTGTTGATCAAAGAGAGAGTATGGAGAAAATAAAATGGGAGTATATAGTAAAGAAGATAGATAATAAATAATTAATTGCAATTATGTATAATCCACATATGGCAAAAAGGAAAGAAAAATATACTTAATATTTAAAAACACACTTATTCACAAAATTACACCTTATATCTAGTGACGAGGAATAACACATAAATACTCGACATCTTTTGTTACACCAAAAAGTTCACAAATGTATTGTCCTTTTCTTCGATATTTTAGGAGAAAACTTCCCCCTTGGCTCTGTTGCTTGCTATGAAGCTTAAAATTGGGGAGGTATAGACTGCGATCCTCTTATCAGAGCTGATTTGGAACTTCAATTTTCATACAAAGTACAAACACTATAAAATTTGTTTTTTTACCATATTTATGTGATTCATGTCCTTTGTCTTTGGCTTCAGCAAAAGTAGACTTTCAATGTTTTAGTCAGTGGGTTGATGGGTGTGATTAAGCAAGATAGTACTCCCTCTCGTCCTACTTATAAGATCTTTCACTTTTTTTTAGAAATTTTAAGATATAAAATTAATCGAAATTTCCTATACTATATTTTTTCTTCAAAAATAAGTTATTGTTGTTAGCTCCCTTTTTATTAAATTATGGTTCTAATTACATCTCCAAAAATACTTTGTGGTGTCCATTGCACTTTTACCCATATGACATAATCATTAAAAAATGTTACTAGTATTGTATAATATAAGTAGAAATTAGTTTGAAAAAAAATATTAAAATAAAAAAGATTAAAATCTTCCGAGTTGTAACTCTAACAGCAGGCTTGTCTATTTTTCTTTTCATGTTCTTTTTTGTGTTTCACTTTCAGTATCAATAAACAAAACCATTCCATTAATTAGAAGAGTATTACAAAAAAATAGCATTAAACATTGATTTTGAGGAGACACTTACGATCAAAGCTTTGATGTAGAAGCTAAGGTTATTTGATTTATTTTTTTTAACACATTTTCGGACCAAACACAACAGCAAAACCAAATAAATAAAAGGTTATTTGATTTGCTTACTTCTTCGGTCTTTTTTCATTGTCATAAAATTTATTGCTTTCTATGAAGCTCCACCATTAATTTATTTTTATTTCCCTTCGTTGTTTCGTTTTTCATAGAGGAAGTTAATGAAATTCAACCTTCAAATGATGGAAGCAGTACTTCTACAAATGACACTTACGTTCATATATTAGATATAAAGGTAACATGTTGTTTTCTACTATAAATTTTAGTCTAATAAACGTCTCTATCCACTAATTTGTTTACAGTTAATTAAGGTTAATTCGTTTATTTTTTAGACGAACGTGATCCAACATATGAATGCCATAGAATGGAGACACAATGTAACTCAACTCTAATTAAAAAATTAATTCATTTATTCATGAATGAATGCATGCATTGCCATTTCCTTAATCCTTGCTTTTGGGTGGTTTTGTGCTCTTATTTCAGGTCCCTATTTTCACTGATGTAAAAAAGACATAAAGATAGTTTTGGTTTCCTTCATCATGACATGAATCAGCTTAAGCACTCCAATCGAGTCATTTTGCCAAGGGTGGCAGGGATTATGCCCCTAAAAGGGTTTATTGATCATGTTTTCCGTAAATAGTTTCAAGGTTAAGACCGCTTCACCAATTTAATTGAAATAATGAAACATTTTTAGAAAATGTCAAACCATTAATTGTTGATAAGTCATATGTATCGCAATATGAAGCTGTTTTTACTTCAGGCTTAGGCTCATTCAACCTTCATGATGATCATGGTCGAACATATATAGACAATTGGATAAATCTAATGTAGACAATCTAAATAGCCTTAACTCATCTCTCATATCGACGAGGAAAAAAGTTTTAGATTGAATAATAATTACATAAAGGAACAAGTCCATGTCAAATGGGATACAAATTAAAGTTGCACGCTAAAATAAAAATATAACAATAATTACAAAAATGATAAGAAAATAGTAATAAATGGAGGTGGTATGCCTCTGAAGTTAAATAATACTCCAACTTTACTAATCACGAACAAGAGAGTTTATTAGAATGGCGGCCTCATCAGCTGTGGGGACTGCATCATCTGTTATGTACACATATACAAGTTCTTAGCATTCTTATTGATCGATAAGAATTGCATAAATTTTTTTAAAAGAAAAATATTGAATAAACTAACCTAGGATTGAAGAAGGCAAGTGGGAGACAATGTTTTCAATGACACCGCCATTGCTTTCCTCATCTATTTTCATTCGTTTCTTCTTCTTCTTCTCATCTTCATCTTTATCATCAACTTCCATTTTCTTATCATCATCATTTGGATGGAACAAATTGGAAATGATATTATTAAAGATTCCTCCTCTTCCTCCATCTCCTTCTTCATCTTCCTTCTTAGGAATCTCATTTTTGGTGTCATCCTCTGCCTCAGCTTCCTCTATTTTCATCCCCAAAGGTGTGGCCATGGTGGAAATCAAGTTCCTAATAAGACCACCACTGTCTTTATTTTCTTCTATTTCTTCTCTCTCCTCTTGGGGTTTATTTTCTTTGTCTTCTTCATCTGACATAGAATTCAATGGAGAAATCATAGCTTCACTTTCTTGTACAGCGTCTTCCATATTGATGGAGCTTTCTAAATTTTTTTGTCAACCCAAAGCAAGAAGAGAAAACCAAACAAGAGGGGTGGTTTGAGATGTATAGGTTGGATAGGCTTGAGTAAAGAAGGATACAAATGTGTTGTTTTTTTAACTGCGATACAAATGTGTTACAATCCACTTATTTATAATGAAATCCAGGTTTACATAAATTATGAATCATAAAATGATTTATATTAATATACTCCCTCGGTCCTATTTATAAGTCGCCAACCGCCACTAAATTTTGGTCCTTAATATAAGTCACCAACTACCACTAACTAACTCATTAATTAAAGTTTTCTAAATATGCACATGTCATTGAAAAAAGAGATCCCTACATTTACTTTTGTTTGTCTCATAATGACTCATTTAATAGTTGTGGGGAGGGGCAAAGATGTAAATGAAAAATAAAACAAGGCCAATTTAATGATGTAACCACCACTAACCGTCATTCCTTGGTTTGTACAATATGGGCGGTTGACGACTTATAAATAGGACTGGAGGAGTATAAGATTCTGTTCTGCGAGGCTACGTGGGGATGAGTACAAGCCCCAACATAGGTCGGTCCCTCGGATTTCGTAGCCACCCTTGTCTCTTTTCCTTTTCCTTATTAATAACCCCTTCTTTACTATTTATTCCTCAATAATATTTTTTATTGACCCCTCAACATTTTTTTTATCATATCCCTCATCGACTGCATTTTGATTTTCTTTTGTGGCTTAAAAAGAGTCATATTTGGAATCAAACTTGTTTAGAATATTTGTTTGACAATCCATCACAATAGTTATTGTCCAAATTTACCATACCTTAAACTCTAGGATTTAAGAGAATGCAAGTTAGTTTTTTTTTTGGTTTGATCTGTCAAGTTAGCTTCGGTTTTTGCATTTTTTTTTTCTTGGAGATATGTCCATATGTTTGTAGTTGAGTTCAACCATTGAATTAAGATAGGGAGGCACTTTTGTTCCCGTTTTCTCTTCATATAGGAGGAGAATAGTTGAAAACAAAATGAAATGATGAATATCATATTCTATTTTTTTCCCTTTTACTTTTAGTCCACATTTAAGCATGGAAAAAACACATTTTTCTTTTGATCTTCTCTCCTAGTTCTCTTTCCCCTGATATTTTCTCTCCATCAAAGCAAAGCCTAAAATCATATATTTTTTCCTGCCCAATACTCAATGTCTCCTCATTGTTGTATTTCATGGGTAGCCATGAATTTAAATTTGAATTGAAAAATGATAGCCATACAGATTAGACAATGTGGCCCTTGGCTTTCATATATGGAATTAGAGTCATGAATCCTTTTAACATCCATAATTCATATTAAAATACAAAGTTGAAATTCTCCGTGGACAAAAAGAAAGTTAAAAAGAACTATTGTTATATTGAACTACTAAACTCATCCATCACATCAACGAAACAAATTTATTAAGTAACAATCAAGTTGGGTATGAAGGAGGAACCCACTCAAAGGTAAATCATGAACACAACACTACATAATACTCTTTATTGTCTTAAATATAAGACCTCTTTGACTTTTATCTTTTCGAACTTAAGGAAACAAATTTGACTATTGAGTTTTAACATATATCACATGGAATTAAATCATAGGTTAGTTTTGAAGAGAGATAATTATAAATATTTTAAAATGAATACTTTTATAACCTTAATTTGTCCAAAAAATTTAAAATGGTCTTATATTTAGAACTAGAGGGAGTACATAGATCGATTATAATATAAAATGTTCAAGGCTTATAAAGATCTATAGTTGTCTGTTCCAATTCTTCCAAGAAAAACAGTTGGCTGTTATATACTGCAATCCATATTTTAGTAAAGAAAACACATAAACATAGGCTTATAAGGATGGTGTTTATATTGATATGGATTTTTTGGTTGTGTGATGCAATAACAATTGGTTGCTAATTAAAAAAGGTGGCATGCTGGAAGGACCAATGGACCTCTATAAGCCTTGCAAACATAAGTCACGAAATTCTCATAGTCCTGCATCCTCATTCACCAAAAATCCAAAACAAAAAAGGTTTATGATGAGAATCTCTACTGGAATCTAGGAACTTCGCGTAGAACTTCGCGTATCTAATCAAATGCGAACAAGTTTGTAAGAAACGAACCTTTTCGAGAGGTTTATCGTTAACCATCACCCATGGTAGAAATTTAAAGGGTGGAGAGAGCCTTGAAACTTTACTTACATAATCTCTTCCAAGCTGCACGCACACACAAATATAAAGCAAGTCAATTGCAAACCTATGTCAGCTTAATCAAGACATATACTCCCTCCTGACATTAACATAAGATCTCTTCGACTTTTTTGTGCAAGTTAAATAGTAAGTAAATTAGACCAGTAAGTAAATTAGATAATAGTCTGAATTAGTTTTGTTGAAAATATAATTATAGACATTTTAAAGTGATAAATTTTGTATCATTAATTTATTAAAAAAAGTCAAAGTGATCTTATAATTAGGACATGAAGGAGTACTTCTTACATACCAAGACTAAGTATAGGTTTTTGATAGTGAGCTTATTTTAGCCTTAAATATAAAACATGAGTCAACTTTTTTTAAGGAGCAAATCTGTTTAAGTCATCTTTGGCCACTAAACATAGACACTTTTCTCAATAAAATTCAGAACTTCAGTTCATCTTGCTGTGAGATTTTTGACTCCTTTTGCTATAGTCCCAGTTAACCCTTTCGTAGATCTTTGTATTTTTTCTTCAAAATAATCCAACCTTGTTGGTAGCTCTAATTATACTTACAAAAAAGATATTTTAGGAAAACCAACAAAAATTTATCACATATAATCAAATTAATCATAGAGATAGAGAGATAGAGGACCAGAGTTCCATTGCCAGCCTGAAAGCAGTCAACAAAAGGCTTGTTAGGCAAACCCAATTGGTTGAAACAGCTCTGCCACTTCTTGTGTGTGCCTTCCAGTGCCAAAAACTCAAAGCAGGATATTAAAGCATACTGTTTGTTCTGCAATTTCATTATCATATTTTATATTTTCCATTAACTAGATGCCATAATTAAGCATGCATCTAAAATATAGATAATAAAAGAGATTGTGTTCCCTCTCTCACACACTTACCACATCATGTGTAACATTCAAGACACAGGCTTCCAGAGAATTAAGCTGACATTCTTCTGGTCCATTCTGCAAATAAATTAATCATCATGGAGGCCAAAATCAGTAATAATAATTACCACAGCATCACTCAATTCAAGATAGTAAAAGTGTCGTCGCACCCTACTTTGGACCCAAGATTATTAACCATGGTTAGTGGCGTGAGAATCTCTTATTTAAGAGTAATGTGTGAGTGCTTTCTGGAGCCTTTTATTATAAGCAAGCTCAGGTAATCCAAGATAAAATTATTATTCTCAAATTCTTAGTTTATAGTATACCATAACTCACGATTATAAAATAACTTTGACTCATTTCAATCATTATTTCAAACAAGTCATAAGTTTGACAGAAGTTAGAGATAGAAGTTTATATTTTCAAAATTTCTCTCGAGAATTTTCTTTTATCACATTCACACAGGCCTCTCAATCATACTATGGGAAACTCCCTTATTGTCATACTCTACATAGTTAGGCTCTTTAGAGAAGCATTATATATCATTCATCATGATTCACTTAATCTATCGTCTAAAATAGATCATACTTACTATTCACCTAACATGTTTCTGATGCAATATTTTTGACAATCTAGACCCCATTAGTCCTTCAAAACAAGTTGCTACTTTGCGGGTACAGGATAGTGTCTTGCCTTGCTAAACAAATCATCTTCCTTTCTTTCTTGGCTCAAAATCATTCTGTTTTTTTTACCATCATTCTGTTCATTTTTAGGGACTATAATTTAGAATATGGATGTGCTTAGAAATATTTAGCAAGGATGAAATATTGATTAACCACTATATTCATATATAATAATTAATGAATGGAAAATTAATAATTTATTTTAGAAAGAATTCATTAAATTGTACGAAATTATGTTTAGATTAAATGTTCTTGTGGTGCTTAAATAATTAGGTTGGCACCGACTATTTAAAATATTTATAAACGTATATATAAATATGCAATATGATAGCATTAGCACCTATATTGTAAATATTGGAAGTTTACATTCAGTTCAGTAATATATATAAAAAATAAATTTTTTGTATATGAGAATTAATCTACATACATACATACATAATTCATCAATGTAAAATGGCATTTGTAACTGAATACTAAGATTGCCAATCAAGATTAATGGTATACGAATCGCAATCAAGGAAAAATGAAACTTTATAATTTAAAAGTAGTTATGAAATTGATAGCTTTGTACTTTAGAAATTTCCCAAAGATAATCGAAATGAACCAGCACGAATGCTGCTTAAAGTTTTGATTTATATATTTTCTAAAGTTATGACTCTATCTTTTCAATATTATAAACTTGCTTGTATCCTTCCGACCAAAAAAAAAAACTTGCTTGTATCCTAAAACAGTGATAAATACCCGGCAAAAAAAAAACAGTAATAGATACAAAACACTCTCGCATTATTATGAACTAATTTTAAGGAGCATGAAAGTTCATTTCAGAAACAAATTAAAGAAGATTCAATATAATATCAATGGAAAGCTATAAGCTTTTCCCTCTTCCCCACCGGTCATGGGCTTCTCTACTATAGAGCTTCTCCATTTTTTCTCAATTTAATATTTTCACCATTGAAACCATTGAATTTATTTTCAATGGTCAAGATTCATTACAACTGAAAAAATAGTATACAATCAACAGTAAAAAGATAATAATATTTTCCACTTACAATAGACCTTGACCATAGAAAAAAATTCAATGAGAGCGACACTAAGTGGAGAGGAGAGGCCCCTAACCACTTAATCCTTCAAAAGCAGGCATTCTTAATATGTACTCCCTCCGGTCCTAAATATAAGACCTAATTAATTTTTTTGGAAAATCCTAAAAAAACAAAATAAGTTAACTATAAATTGATGATTTACCTAATTTTTCCCTTAAACTAGTATATTTTGCCTATAAACTAATGGATAATCTAAAAAGATATCAAATATGTCATAATTTAATAACATATTTCGCAACCTTAATCTCTCCAAAAAAAAGTCATCTAGGTCTTATATTTAGGACCGGAGGTAGTATTAAGAAGCAATTCTTTAATTTGTAGTGATATATAGAGAGTGAAAAATTGGTTCAAAACAGAGCGAGATTCATAACAGAGATCATATGTGTGTGTATGTAGAGAGAGAGAGAGAGAGAGAGAGAGAGAGAGAGAGAGAGAGAGATAAGAACCTGACATAAGATGGTATTGTTGGTGTTGCTGATGGAAGCATTGGCCCAAGGAATAAGTTGGAGATTTACAATGTTGATGAGATCTTTGTTGAAAATCTCCACAAGGTTCTTGATTATGAAAGTTGCACAAGGCTTACTTAAGCTTTCAAAATACACTGATAGATTCACTCTCTCATTAAGAGAAGAAAACTCTGTAATCTCTACTACTCCTTTATCATATGAAGAAGAACATGCAGATGTAAACACTATGAATAAGATGAAGAGAGGCAAAATTTCCATCATGATGATGAAGGCTGGTTTAGGAGAAAACATTTTTCAGTTTCCAGAAGACTTTTCAGTTTTCTGTCTGAAGAGATTGATACTATATATTTACAATAAATCCATAGTAGGGGAAATAAATCTCTATAAGGTGCAAGCTAGTTAGGAATGTAATAACTGTATCCAAAAAAACCTAAGGAATGTAACGATAAAAAATTGTGAGTATAAAAGTATATATATTCTGGTAACTTGTTATTGTGAGGCTTTTATATGATTATAGATATAGATTTTTTAGAATTTATAGTAATTTATTCTTATAGAATATGAATTTCTCTAAGAGTAATTTTTTGCATCAGTTTGGGACGTGGCACCTCATGTGTTATTTTCATATGTATATTATACAGCTTGAGTTACATGTGACAAATAACTATGGATGAACGAACAATACCTGACTTTTTAGAAAAAAAGAACAAAATTATACTACATTTCGTTCATAATATAAGAGCCCAAAATTTGAATGATTTTAATTTAAAATATAAGAACTCAACTTACATTCTTTCTTTATTTAATGCAATTTTTCTTAACTTACCATTAACTCTCTTTCATATTTATTAATGTTTCAACATTTCTCTCGCTTAATAGTATTATAATCAATATAAGTAATATTGAACAAAAAATTAACTTCAAAGATCAGCTAACTTTTACATGATCTTTCAATAAGCATGTTTTTTAATAAGCATATTTTAGTGGCTGAGCTCTTATATTACAACGGAAGGAAGGAGTAGTTAACAGTCATTTCACCTAATTTTAGTTTTAGCTAATTAGTTAATAAGTAAGCCAATAATTATTTGGAATCTATCCATAACATTCAGATGGTCATTGACTTTATAGGACCTACAAGTTGGTGTGTACGTCAGAAAGCTTCCGTTATTGTTTTGGTTTTTAGTAAACATCTACATCAACATTCTCCATCATTTGCCATTTTCCTAGTATTATCAATTTCCATATTTATTATACCTAATTAACTTCTTTTCCATCATCTATATTTTTTTAAACGTCTTGTAAGTCTTGTAATTCGTCTCCAATTGTCAATCAACTATCCAGACTCGAGGAGTAGGAGTATTGTCCACATAAACAACATTGTCCACATAGACAAAATTATACTTCAAGGTATAGTTTGAATTTGAATGAAAAAAAAATCATGTCAATATAATTCCTTGTGAAAGTTCACTTGAATTTGAATTTGTTGGTAAGTTAAATTTATAGAAAGAGAAGAAAAAACGAAAAACAACTAGCTTAAAAGCATGTTTCAAGAGTAAACTTTTCATTTATTTTTATGAACAACTTTTCAATTTTTAGGTACTCTCCAGAGAAAACAAAAGAAAAAAATATAATTGGGTAAAATTGATAACTCTAAGGGCTAAGGGTGACATTTTCTCTCTCATTATTGATTTTTCAAGGGCTACATATATTTGGGCATTAATCAAAATTCACATATATTTTTAAGTTTACTGTTACATTGCGTTTTTTCCTTTTTTTACTTTAAAAAATATTTTGAATTTGATAACAATCTTTATAGCATATTTTAAAAAAAAAAATTATCTCATTTCCTGAACTTTTTTGGTACTTATGTTGATATACGTTTAATTCAAATATAAACAAAATATTGAAAAAAGAAAGGATAATCATGAGGATCCTTAATGCCAAGATATTAGTGTTGGTCTCTTTTTTTTCATTACAATATTAGTGTTTGTCTAATCTAATTAGATGTTTAATAACATTAAATTTCATGAAAAAGATTTTCCACCAACTCAATTCAAGGCTTCTATATTAGCACAAGCCTCTTTTTTTTGTTGGCTGAAGCACAAGCCTCTCAAGCTTTAATCTATATATTAGCAACAAATTTACTAATTAAATAGGAAAAACGACATTAATGACTAATTATGCATTCCTAATAAACCAAAACATTACTAGAATTACTTATAATTATTTCATGATGCTGATACATATTAAAGTTTCATGAAATTTCACACAATAATTATTGGTTTCGCACAATAATTGTTATTGTTGTTGTTGTAATTATTGGTTTCGTACAATTTCTGTTCAAATATTCAATAAATTGTTGCGTCTCTCATTCAAATATCTCTTCCACAATTATCAAAATATTATAAAAATACAGAAAATAGAATGTGCCTCATAATAACAATATAATTAATACCAAGTAACTAACTTTCAAACTTCAAAGGTTTCAAATATGAAAACGGCATCTCCCTTTCTAGCTGGTAAAACTAACTCATGTAATCTGCAAATTTGAAAGACCAATCAATCGTCCCCAACACTCATTTAGATCTTCAACACTCATTTAGATTTCTAAGAACCTATAAACTTCCAGATCTCATTACATAACTCAACGGCAGACTTCTTTGAGGGGTCAAATTCAAACTTCTCGACAGAGTTTTTATCTTTTTCCACAATATCTGCATGCAAGATTAAGGAAATTCATAATTCTTATATTTTTTACGGAGATAAATTCATCCACAAGTAAAAACCTAAAAAGTAAAGGAAGAAACGTGGATGAAAATGAAAGTAATAGAACTAACAGAAGGATACAGCCTGAAATTTTGGACTGGTCATCCAAATTTGGAATTATATTTGTGACAGAGGCATACATTGAAAGCATCATCCTGCAACAGAACAGAAAAACAAATTAAATTCTAGTGTACAGAATCCATCAAAAACTACCCGTGCTGATATGCATGCAGATATTTATGCCCAAACAAAAGATTACTTCACAGCAGTTGAGCCAGGACAGGATCCATTTTTTTCAGCTATTTCGCAAAATAACATAGCTCACACACAAACAATGGCTTGATACCCCAAAAAGCTAATAAAAGGTGATCAGATTGAGTTTAAGTTGGTAATATGATCTAACTACAGGCTCAAAAGTTTCTGAATTTACTCTAATAAAGCTTTACTTCTGTAGACTTTGTAAAGAAAGAGCAGTCCTACTAAATGAGGATGACTCTAATCTGCCATAACGCTCCACTATCTTCAAAACTAGGCATCTTCTGATTCTCTGGAATTAAGAAAATTATGACCATCGGTAATCCTACGTCCGTCTCAATATTTAACTTTACTACTAAACTTCAAACATGGCTAAATTTTGGAATAAGCGAAGTATTCAAGTAGCATTTTTCTAAATAACTTTTTTAAAACAACACCCTGTAATAATGTAGTGATGCATTCTAGTACTAATATTGAGAGAGCCATTTGTAATAATCCCTCTGACTTTATATAAATCAATTAGCTTAACAAAGGTATGGGAGCTACATGTTTGGAATATGCAAAACTTAAAAAAAAAAATTGTCACCACCTTATCCCAAAAATTAACTGACTTCACTATTCTAACTCAGGATGCATATTTGCAAGATTCACTCTCAGATGGGTTGAGGTTTTGTAATGCACTTACTGTTTCCTTAGCTCATCTTGCTCAAGTTTCTGTAAACTTTTCTTTCGCTCTAGGATTGAACTCCTTTGCTGTTCAAGATCATTAAATTCAATGCTGCAAGCTGTGGTGACACAAAAGAACAGGTTAGAAATACCATGCCAGGAAATTGATAGTAAAAAGAGATTATACCATTGAAAAGTTGAAAACAAACTAGAGACTTATCTAAGCTCCTCCCCAAGCAAGCGTTCTTTTTCAAGTTGTTCCTCCAATTCTCTCTGTAGAAGGTCCAGTTCTGCATCCTCAACAACCCCAGATCTAGCTTGCTCTGTTTTCTGTCTGCATTCATCTATTTTCTTCTGGTAATCTGATCCATGCATGAAAGTACTAGTAAGATAAAACTTGCAAGACATTTAATCAAGAAGATATATGGTATATAACATAGAAAGTCAACCGGTGAAGTTCAAATCCTTCCAAACAAGTAGAATTTGAAAAGCAGCAGTTTTAGATGATCTGCAGAACGCCATGCCCAATTCCATTAGAATCCCATCACCCACCCCAAAAAAAAAAAGCATGTGTTCTTTTTCAAGTATTTCTCATGATATGAATGCATCCCTACAGTCAGTAGGATACAAGTAAAGGAAACTCAAGATCCATCTTACCACTTTGAAGCAATGGTCTGCTTGCATTTCTATGAAAACTGCACTTTATTTTTTCTGAATTCATTCTAGATACAGAGGATTTAGAAATTTAGAAAACGAAGAATATAAAATCAGATCACATCAAGCAGCAACTAAGAATGTCTATTTGGACCCTCTAAAATACTTTATGGCGTGAAGTCCAGAGGGATAGCAAGAAAGTAGTGTTCCACATTTGTTCTGTTCATATGCGAAAAGGTGAAACACATGCTCTTCTTATTTTGTTCTACTTCACCAACAGCACATACGTTAGAGAAAAATGGTTAAAAGTTACTCAATATTTTGGCAATCATCCTCTTGACACACCAGAATTACTAATGAGATCAAAACTTGATTAATCAAAAGAGACACGAAAAAGCCCACAAAAAGCCCATGAACAGAAATCACTATGACAACCGCTCCCTTAAACTTAAGGAATCTCTAACATTTCTTAAATTCCTCCTGATTAACATTCTTTTAAGCATCTCAAAACCTTCACCGCAGCTTTAAGATTATGTTGACAAAGAGTTTGAGATTATGTTGGAGAACAAAACCTTCACCGCAGCTTTAAGCATCTCAAACTATAGGCCTGGTGTCATGCTCATATATAAATAACTAGATACCAACAACTAACTCCGAGCCCCAAATTCACTAATGCCTCAACATTCCCCTCTAATAATAAATTTTAACAACCTTACATCACTAACACATTAACCACAAGAATAGAACCTCAACCGGATGTGAAACTAATCATTGAAAAAGACATTCTTCTAAAGCATAAAGTTCACAAGTGAAATCAGTGAAAAAATGGGTTGAAGCATACATCCACCTAATTCAAACCAAAACAAGAAACCTCAAAATTTGCAATGCACATACTATTACTACTCCCTTCAACATGATCGTCAAAATACATACATGCCAATAACAATATACTCCCTCCATTCCTAAATGTAAGACCACTTTCAAATTTCAATTTGTTCTTAATATAAAACCACTTTCTATTTTTTCCCAACTTTTTCCCAAATTCATCCTAATAATGCTTATCAATAATGAACCAACAAGAGAGGGAGAATGGGAATAAAGGTATTTGGTTAAGGTGAATTGGTAATATCATGTGATAATAATTAACTTAACTAACATCCTTAATCTAATCAAATTAGGAAAAGTGATCTTATACTTAGGAACAGAGATATAGGAGAAACTGATTTTCAGTAATACCAACCACAACTACTCCAAATGTGTTTGGATAACATACTTTTCCGATTAGTTATGATTTTGACAGTATCTCAAGCTCACTAATTACTTAACCATAAACATGTTTTAGTCACTGGTCATATAAGAGATATACCATATTATAACACCAAACCCCAACATATTATTACAGCAAGGGATGAACAAAAGTCTATAACTTTGATTCAAAAATCTTGATTTATCCCCATGCGGAAGAATAAAAACCTAAAAAAATCAATTAGTACAGTTTTCGTTCTCCATCTTATGAATTTTAGTAAAATCATAAAATATAGAACCAAAACTCCAATCGGTTAATTCAGCTTAAAGAGACGGAATTAAAAATGAAAGAAAGAGAAAGTAATAAATAACCTTGAAGCAAAGAGCGAAGTTCGTTGAAATCAGCATTACAAAAGGAAGAAAGAGAATTGGACTGTTCTACACACTGAGTCAAGATATCGATGTCGCTTTTGTCCTTCAACACCTGAACGAGGTCATCGCTGTAAGAAATTAACTTGTCTAAGTCAATTTTCCTCGAAGAAGAATCGTCCATTTTCGAAGAAAATTGTTAGTTAGGGTTTTGCTTTTCAAAAAACCCTAACTTTTCAAAAACAGAACCGTTCTCCGTCGAAAAGGAAAAAACTTTTGGAATTGCGAATGAGAGAAAGGGAAATTGAAGAAGTGAATCGTCTTCTTCTTCTTCTTTTTTGAATAAAGTCTTCTTCTTCTTCTTCTTCAAGTATGAAGGAGATGAAGAAATTATTGGCGGGAATTTGAAGAGCGATTTTTTTTTTTGAGTTTCAGGAGATTGGGTTGGGCCGTGTTGGGCCGTCGAGTTGTGGTTCGCTCCTTAATAACCCACTTTTGCTCCTCTTTCTGTAATTAGTATGCGATCGCGCGTAATTAATGAATATGATACATGCATGAATGATAATATATGAACATATTAGGACAATTTTGAAAGCTTTTTTTTTTCATAAATAATTTTGAAAGGTTTTTAAAAAACTGAAAGTTATGAGAGAGGAAAATGTGGATTAGATGGTTGAAAAGATTTAGCCGAGAGGGAAATATGGGATATGAAGTTGTAAAAAATGGGAGAGAAAAAAGGGACACTTAATAGAGTACAGATGACAGAAAGTGGGGTAGGTATGATTGGATAGATGACATTGACATGTAGGGAGGCTCGTAGAAGTCCTCCTATTATAAAAAAAAAAAAAAGAAAACTTAGATTCAGTTCATTGGTTCCAGTTTATCCAATTCGTTAACTTCCATTACTCACTGTTAGTCCCAAAAATATTTGAAAAGTAATTAAAAAAGAAGAGAAGATAGGATCATTGGCTCCTCGCATCTTTCGCTTTCGGCAGTTACTTCCTCCTCCAACTTCTCTCTTCTTCGTCGCCCCCAAGAACAGAATCCCCAATATCTAAACCCCACTTCCACTCTTGAAAAATCTCATTCTCCCTCTTTGATCAACACATCCCTCAAACAATGTTACCATCCTCCCTTTCTTCCACCCCCTGCCAATGATGGAACTCTCTGATGTCTGCGCCTACCACAAAAAACCTCTGCCTCCCCTCAGCGGCCCGTCATCGTCTGCAATGGCTGCAAAAGAGGCTTCCACTTGGGCTGCGCTAAGGGTGGTGTTGCAGGTACTATTCCAATGAAGGAGGAGCTGGCGCGACGACAGAGGTGGAGGTGGCGGCGGCTACCTCATGTTCTTCAGCCTATGACATCGGCCCAGGCGTTGGCACCCTTGGAACGAGATCTAAGAGTGAGGAAGGGAGAGGGATGAGAATGTTATCTTCTTCTCTTTCAATTAGTTATTCACACATTTTTTACACTAACAGTAACAAACGAGGTTAAATGCTTATGTGGAAAAATAATGCATGTGGCAGAATATTATTGGTGAACTAAATAAAATGGACCTAATGCATTGAACCTAAGTCTAGTCCTAAAAAAATGAAAACCTAAGTTTTCTGCATCAAACTTAGATTTTCAATCAAAAAAACTATTCTGAAAAAGTTGTGAGAGTTTTGCACTGATTTTAAAACCTGAGTTTGAACTCAAACCTAGGTTTGAAACTTGGGTTATCAAAGTTATTCAAACATAAAGTAAGGACATTTTATTGTTTTTTTTATCAAAAGGACATTTTATTGTTACATGAGACTATTTAGACACAAAGTAAGGGTAGTTAGGACATTTTATTGTTTTTAAATTCAATCATGATCTATCCAATTGCAAAAGCTTCCCTTTCATCGCTTCTGTTAAACTTAGAAGTACTTAAAAAAAATGTATATATATCAAGATAGAATGAGCGCTATCGTCGTTTCAAAATGAATACAAGTAATTTTTTTTCAATCGAGCTAATTTCATTTGCCATTTTTTTATCAGAAAGAGTCTCCAATAATAATGTCATGTGTTGTAGTTAAAAAGTTGAAAACTTATCATATTTGAAATTGATCTTGAATCTCATACCACTTCGTAAGTTTCAAACATTTCTCTAATAACTTCATAGACATATCCGTATATCATTGTCTTTTTTTTTTTGATAAAACGTATATCATTGTCTTAAACATAAAAAGAAAACTGCAATTCAGGGAACTTTATTTGGGGTGTGAAGATAATGTTTTGAGCAACTCCTCACACTATGTATTTCCAATGTAAAAAATTACTAATGATGCCATATTTCAAATTTGTAGCATTCTTCTTATAAAAATCACAATTTCAAACCAACTTTGCAAATAGTTGGAGTCAAAAAGAGCAAGCAACACATGCCCCAACAAAAAAACAAATGTTCACACCTCATGAACCTTGAAGGCTTAGCTTCAAGGTTGGAAATACTATGATATTTTCACATTTTGTGGCAGTAATTCTTCGAGAGAAACACATTTAGAAAGAAACAGGGCTAAAGTTTGAGGAAATTCAAAGTCAGCCTCGGATAAATGCAAGGTCTTCGGTGAAGGATTTCAAGGAAAGAAGAAAGAAATGGAAGAGAGAATGCAAAAGAAGTTATTGGGAGTTGATAAACGCGTATATTAGTAGAGAATTGAAGAGGCTTCAGGTTTTGAGATGTGAAAAGAAAAAAGGGCATATTGGGTTCTGTCAAAACACGCATACCATGTTTTAGGACAAAATTTTAAATCAGAATGTTTTAAGGTAAAGTAATACGTCTCCTATCCTGAATACAAGATTTTGCTAACTAAATTGAGTAATTTAAGGATACTGGATATGATAATTAGAATTATACATTTTTTAAAAATACCCCATTCACATTTTCTTCTCATGATCTCATCCATATTTTAATTGATTACTATTTGAGCACACCAAAAATTGTTAATACAGAATACAATCTTGCTTTTAGAATAATGATCAATCAATTAAGATAGGTTTGTTAGACTGAAGTCACTAAACTTCTTTAATGGTTTCTCGGAAACTATATAGATCGGTGTAAAATGGGTGGAAATAAAGTGAAAATTAAAACTAATGTGTGTGTGTGTGTGTGTGTATGTGTGTGTGTGGAAGGCATGACATATAAATGAAATTAAAAGTAAGAAAAGTGAACAAATATTCGTCACGCGGTAAATCCAAACAAACACACCCGCACAAACCATAATAAATGTCATCAACAAATCCTCCACGTGCGTAGTATTAGTATATATGCATGTTATTCATCGAAAAAAAAATAATTCATCGAAAAAAAAGTATATATGCATATTAAGCAGTTCGAATTAAATACTACCTCTGGTCCTAAATATAAGACCTAATTGACTTTTTTTGAAGAGGTTAAGGTTGCGAAATAGGCTATTAAATTATGACATATTTGATATATTTTTAGATTATACATTAGTTTATAGGTAAAATAAACTAGTTTAAGGGAAAAAAATTAGGTAAATCAATTTATAATTAACTTATTTTGCTTTTTTATAGGATTTTCTAAAAAAGTCAACTAGGTCTTATATTTAGGACCGGAGGGAGTATAATCTTTCAGATGAAAAGGTATTTGGTCCATATTTTTTGTTCGAGCTCTTTATGTTATTCGATCTCAAAAACACCTTTTAGAAAAATGATTTAATTTAATTACGTAGGAAGGTATGAAATAATTATACTCGTGTGTGAAGTTCATAACAAATAAACTAATAATTAAAAGAATATGTATGAGCCTATGTGGAGAGAATACGTGAGTACAATGATGGGATCTACGTCTCTGCTTTACGTCAAATGCAAAAGCATGTCCATACAGATGGTTCCTTCGAAGTTAAGTGTCGTGCTATTTTTACTCATAACGATATACTATATGCTTAAGTTCAATAACAAATGAATTTACTCCTATTTTATTTCTAAACAATATTTTAAAAGGCTGGCTTATCATTTAATTAAGCGTAGTCATTCCATTAAAAGGATCCGAACATTTATTATTGCATTTTTATTCAATTTTTATTTGTGATTAATTATATTTCTATCCATAATTGTTTTCCAAATGAAAAAGGCAAAAGGCAATAGGCTCAACTAAAATAGGCGTACTCCTACTTTACAGTTCAATCTACTTTTAGCTATAAGAAAGTAGAGATATTTTAAGTTAATAGGGTTTTAAACCAATCCCCCCCCCCTAAAAAAAAACCAACAAAAAAAGGACAATAAGAAGTCAAATAAAATCATTCTGAGGACCTTCACTTTCCAATTGTTGTTTTATCAATAAGCAAAGTTAAAGTCTATGCTCACACGTTTTAATAACAACTTTTAACGATCAAATGTAAAGTCATCATCTTCCTCATTTACAATTAGTATTAAATGGTTTATTATGACTATATCGGGCAGCAGGGAGAGAACACGCGTCACATGTGGTTATTAAAGAAAAAAAAAGCATTCATCATACCGTTAGAGGTTTCTGCCTATAAAATCACTTACCACCACACTTCCTTCTCACACAAGTATACAACTACATACATTCCAAGTTTCAAGGTTCAACAATGGCTTCCCAATCCCTCATCTTCTTCTTCCTTTTCCTTTCACTCTCTCCTCTTCTCATTTCCATCACCGCTGAACAAGAATTTGGTCGCCCAATCGGCCGTAAAGCCCTTGGTCTAAAGAAACAAAAGTTGACCCACCTCCAATTCTATTGGCAAGACATCCTTAGTGGACAAAATGCCACGTCAATCCGCATCATTTCACCACCGATAATAAACTCAACCAACGCCTTTGGAATGGTGAATATGATGGATAATGCGCTAACATTGGGTCCAAAATTGAGCTCCAAATTGGTGGGAAGAGCTCAAGGGTTTTATGCTTCAGCGTCACAAGGTGAATTAGGGTTTTTGATGGTCATGAACTTTGTCTTTGTGGAAGGGAAGTATAATGGGAGCACAATCACTGTGTTAGGCCGGAATCCGGCATTCAATAAGGTGAGGGAGATGCCCATAGTCGGAGGAAGTGGACTATTTCGATTTGCTAGAGGCTATGTGGAGGCAAGAACTCACTGGGCCTCTTTCGTTACTGGGGATGCCTCTGTGCAGTATAATGTTTATGTCATGCATTATTGATATACTCCTCATCCTATTTATATGGCAGAGAGAATGTCTTTTTTAATCCTATATACAAGTCCATTCATTATATATAAATGTACAAGTCAACCTTCATATATTATATGTTGATTTTAATATGAAGTTAATTATGTTTAAGGTTTTCTTTGGTCTGTGTGAAAGAAATGCCCTATAAATAGCACTATTGGGGAGTATTTAATTTGACATGTAGGGCTTTTAATTTTCATTGATTATTGTTGGTATTTTGATCGACTCATATTGTAGGGATCATTATTGTGTGCCCTTCTAGTTTGAAGATTTTGATCATTTTTATAATTTATACCAGTCTCTCTCAACTGTCTAATTTGATCTTCTTAAAAGTGAAAATATTTAAATAAAAAATAATGCATGTGTTATTTTTATTTTAAATGTAAGTAGTTTAGAAATGCGTAGTTCAAATTAGATGTAAATAGTTTAGAGATGTTTATTGGGTTAAAGGTCAATCTGGCCACCAAACAATTTCAAATGTATCAATTTGGCCTATAAACAATTTTCTGTCTCAATCTGACCTATAAACAATATATAAGGCACATTTTGGCCACTACTCTACTGAAAAATACTAAAATACCCTTGAGACCTATTTAATATAATTTTTAAAGATGTGGGTCCCACCTTTTAAAAATAAAAAATAATCACCCCTACCCCACCCCTCTCTCCTCCCTCCTTCACCCACCTTCACCCACCACACTCCTCTCTCTCTCCCAACTTCACCCATAATCTGACCCACCAGCCTCATTCCCCTCCGCCGCCTCCATCGCCGCCGGCAACACTCCGGCGCCCATAGTAACCGCCTCCACCGCCTTCAAAACCTTCCATTCCTCATCACCATCATCCCCAATAATAACACATTCCCTCTTATTACTCGCATACCCACATTTCCTTCCATTACAATATGCCCTCCACCGTGGCTCCGCCAGCAGCTCCGCCGTCATCGCCGCCGTGTTCTCCTTCTCACATTCTAATGTGATTCTCACCAACCCAGAAGCCATTTCTCTGATCAAAACACATGTGGGTGTGGCTAGTTCGATGAGGAAGCAAGGTTTGGAGTTAGGTTTAGCTTGAAAAGCAAGACGTACATGGCCACGACGGCGGCCGAAGATGGTTCTGATAGGGGTCGGGTTTGGCGATGGAGGAATCTGGAAGGGTCGGGTTTGGCGGTGGAGTAATAAGAGGGAATGTGTTATTATTGGGGATGATGGTGATGAGGAATGGAAGGTTTTGAAGGTGGTGGAGGCGGTTACTATGGGCGTCGGAGTGTTGCCGGCGGCGGTGGAGGCGGCGGAGGGGAATGAGACTGGTGGGTCCGATTATGGGTGAGGTTGGGAGAGAGAGAGGAGTGTGGTGGGTGAAGGTGGGTGAAGGAGGGAGGAGAGAGGGGTGGGGTAGGGGTGATTATTTTTTATTTTTAAAAGGTGGGACCCAAATCTTTAAAAATTATACTACCTCTGGTCCTAAATATAAGACCTAATTAACTTTTTTTTGGAGAGATTAAGGTTGCAAAATAGGTTATTAAATCATGACATATTTGATATCTTTTTAGATTATCCATTAGCTTATAGGTAAAATAAACTAATGTAAGAGAAAAAATTAGGTAAATCAATTTATAATTAACTTATTTTGCTCTCTTTTAGGATTTTTGAAAAAAGTGATCTAGGTCCTATATTTAGGACCAGAGAGAGTATTAAATAGGTCTCAAGGGTATTTTAGTATTTTCCAGTAGAGTAGTGGCCAAAATGAGCCTTTTATATTGTTTATATGCCAAATTGAGACCGAAAATTGTTTATAGGCCAAATTGATACATTGGAAATTGTTTGGTGGCCAGATTGACCTTTAACCCATGTTTACTTCTTCCGTCGAGGCAGTGGAAATTGATTGGGCGCATCTATCAACTGAGAGGCATGAAACTTAGAGGCAGTGGAAATTGATTGGGCGCTGCAGCTATCAACTTACTTTTATTTAGAAAAAAAAAAGCAACATACCAAGGACCTTGTATGTAGCCAAATGGTATCATATTCCTCTAGGCAATGGATTTAATATCACTTTTTAATCTCAAGCCGTTTGTGTGTTTGCCCCTTTAATTCACAAAAAAGCAGCGTACGTAGTTGAAAGTGCAAAGTGCAAAATTGAAAACACGAACACAACCAATAAAAATTAAAAGGACAACAAAATATACTAGCATATATATCATAACTTCACAAGTGGCGCGACTAATAAAATTAGAGACACTTATTTATGAGGGATATGCGCATTTGAAGCTTTTGTTATGGCTCATCAGATCGGAAAGTAAAAATTACAACTAGCGGATGCTTCCTTCCCATTACATATTATTAGAGTACTTCTTATTGGTGCAAGACACTTGATTGATTAATTAAAATGGATTAAGAAAGCTGAACAATCAACATAACTATAGTTTATGTCATTTGATTTCTTTGAAATACTTGAGTGTCAGTCATTAAATTTGTAACCATTTGTAAACAAATTAGTTTACTTAAAAATAATGTTTATAAATACTTTTTAACTATTATTAGCTTCCTTAAACTCCCCACGGCATATATAAAAGACAAGACGGATGGAGTATTTTGGTGGGGAAAAAAAACTAAATGGAGAAAATCACATAAATTTATAATATTTAGCGACAGCGTCATGTTGATGGAGGTGTCGAGCCAACAGGTTGCATACTGAAACTAAGGAGCCAAATTACTTTGAACTAACAATTTGTAAATGATTTTGATTAAATAGTGATGATGAGTCGAAAATACATTCCTTCTTTTTTAAGACGTTTATCTTGTATTTTTACAAGTGCATTGCAAAATATATACTTCCTCTACAATATGTAAGATCCAATTGAACTATTTTTTTATAAATTGATGAAATTAAATGAACCACTTAATTAACAATATTTTAGTATTATTATATATAAGCTTATAAGTCAAATAAACCATTTTAAAGAAAAGATTTAACCAAATCGATTTATAAGTGACTACATCTTATATTCTAGAATTGAGGTGTATGCAGTCCTATATAATTAATTAATGTGATCAGTATGGGGATATATAATCCAGAGAAAAGTGAATTGCATTAGGCATCTACGTTGTTTTTTCAAACCTATCATAGTAATAAGCAGCACTCTGTTTTTTATTGGCTACTAATCTTGTCGATTCAAAAACTAAATAGACCTTATTGAGGCAGTATCAAATTCTCTGAATCATCTTTGCAATTGTTCTTATAATTTCAAGGCCGTAGAGTTCTTGTTTTAATTAATGTAAAATAGAGTGACCTGTTTGGTTGATGAAGGAAAGTCAGTAGGAAAGGGAAAATGAGGAAAGTTGAGAGTTTTTTGGTCATTTACATATATTTCGGAGCTCACAAGTTTTCTCTCTTAATCTCACATTTTTTCTGTGTCTGACAAACTTTACTTCCATCATTTCCTCTACTTTCCGTCTTCACTCTTTCACTTTTCATTTCTCCACTTTCTTTCCTACAACCAAACTAACTATCACTGTGTTTTCATTTTCAGTTTGAATTACTAATATTTTCGTGTAGGAGATTCTTTTACGAAAAGAAAAATTAAAAAAATTATCACCACGTTTTTCTAAGCATACATATAACATATCCATATCATTGTTGTTAAACTCGCGAGTTGACTCTCCGATTTTACCGTTTTTACGACACTACCTAAACAAAACGTGTCACGAGTCACCTAAATTTTCAGTCTTTGAAAATTCGGTAGAAACTTACATGTTTACATTGTGAATTCACCGATTTTAAGTTTCTACCTTACAGAAAATTGTGTTTACTTGCTACTAAACTCATTTTAATTATTTTTAATTGACAAAATTCAATGAATTTAAATATGGATTTCATAGAAATTTATCTATTGAGGTTGATATAATATGAATATTGATATATCTAAATCTATTATATGTTTTTAAAATAAATTCAAGCTAATTTATTATTATTTTTTGTATTCTTATTTAATTATATAAAAGAAATACATGTTTTTTATATAAGTAAACTCTTACGAGTTTACGATTCGAGTCTACCGATCCGAGTTTACCTTATCTCCACGAGTTTACTTAAACTCACGAGTTTGACAACCTTGATCCATATGTGTGCGCGTGTATGTAGTTTTCTACCTGCGGGCATAAAATCATTGTGTCAGGGGAAATCACTGAAGACACTAACCTATGTTTGGTTGCATGAAAATTTGACCAAGAATTGGAAAGTTGAGAAAGTTGAGGGCATTTTTGTAATATACATATATCCCGGGGCCCACAAGTTTTCTCTCTCTATCTCTCATATTTTCTGGGCCCCACACACTTTATTTTTCATCATTACTTAATTTACCTCTACTTTCCATCTTTACCCCTCTCACTTTCCATTTCTCAACCTTCCTTCTTGCAACCAAACGGAAACGCAATTGAAGACTCGCTTAACTTATAATGGGCCGAAACCTGAAAACGAGACAATATTCATTTGCTATTCTAGATTTAACATTCATGGATATGATTCACCAACAAAAAAAAGGCAAACCATTTTATGGAATAAAGGAATAACAGTTCTGAGAAGCTGAAAATCTATGTGATATCACGTTTTTTACCTTGAGTGATATCACGTTCTACATCATATGATAAAACGTTCCAAACTTAAATATAAATCACGTTACCATTGACTGTGTTTGGTTGGACTTATTTTTCAAAATAAACTGGCTTATTTTGAATAAGCCAGCTTATTTTGGGTGTGTGGCTTTTTTTTATGTTTGGTTCGGCTTATTTTTCACCCAGCTTATTGGAAATAAGTCAGCTTAAAACCACACAAGGTAGCTTATTTCTGAAAATAAGCCAACTTATTTTTCTACATGACTTAAAAATAAGCCCCTTTTAAACAAAAAGTCATCCAAACATATTTATAAGTCAAATGGGAAAATAAACCACTATTTTCAAAGTTCATCCAAACATAAAAATAAGCCAACCTAGAGCTTATTTTCCAACTGACTTAAAAATACATAGTATTCATCAATATTGGCAAAAAAGAAGTGAACAAATACTTAGTTATAGTCTAATAGATGAAATTAAAAGTCAACAAAAGCGAGAAAAGTGAACAAATACATAGTTATAGTCTATCCCAACAATATTGGCAAAAAAGAAGTCTACCCTAACAAACACACCACTAACATTTAAACACTTGCAAGTAGGGATGGAAATAGGCTAGGCTTATGTAGGCTTTGATAAAATAGGCCTGAGCCTGTTTAAAAATCTTTAAAAATCTAGACTGTAAGCCTGAGCCTGAGCATATTTGTAATTTTAATTTTAGGCCTAAGCCTAGACCTTCAAAAGGCCTGACAAGACCTGAAAGCTTATTTAAAAGCCTACTTAAAATGTTGATTCTTAAATAGGCTTGAAATTCTATACTTCTAATTCTATATATAAGTCTTTACACCTATTAAAACTTGTATACAAATTATAAGATGTGAAGTTTAGATGCACAAATAAGTTGATAATGTTATAATTAATTTATATATTTTATACAATACTATAATAGAAATCACAAAATAATTAAATAGGCCAGGCCTGTAGGCTTGTAGGCTAGGCCTTGTGAAAAAAAAGTCTGGCCTATTTAGTTAAATAGGTTAACCAAGCGTGGTTGGTGTAGTGGTTACCTCACTTCACCGCTTAACCAGAGGTCTCGAGTTCGAGCTCTGGGAATGCAGCCTGCCCCTTGGCCAACACTTTACCCTTAAGTGGAGGCCCCGGTGCCCGTTGAGTTCCCCGTGACATTGGGGCTGGCCCAGGATACCGGATTAAAAACTCAAAAAAAAAAAATAGGTCAAATGATAGGCCTGTATATGAGTTTGGCCTATTTACTAAATAGGCTAGACTAGACTTTTTAAAGGTTAGGCTGTAGGCCCTGTTATATTCCCACCCCTACCTGCAAGCATTAATAAATGTAAGCAACAACTCCTTTTCTTTTTGATAAGACGTCAGCAACAACTCCAACATGTATAGTATTCATCATCATCATCATCATCATCATCATGAGAGTTAGACATCTCTTTTACACATACAGATAAAACATGTTAGACCCATTTATTAATTATTATAAGTAGATTTAATGATTTTATCATTTATATCCCCACTTCGTTATCTGATTGTGAAATGTCTTTACAATGTGTTATAACATATACTCCCTCCGGTCCTTAATGTAAGAGCCCAAAATTTGAATGGTTTTGGTCCCTAATGTAAGAGCTCACCTCACATTCTTTCCTCATTTAATGCATTTTTTCCTACTTTACCCCGAACTATCTTTCATATTTATTAATGTTTATGATTTCTCTCTCTTGAAAGTATCATAATAAATATGGGCAATTTTGGAAAAGAAGCATTAACTTCAGACATCCAACTAACATTCACATGTTTTCTTAAGAAGCGTTTTTTTTGCGGCTAATTCTTACATTAGGGACCGGAGGGAGTACTTATTATATCCCCACTTCATTATTTTACACACTTTCTTTCACCTCCTGTCATTAATTAATATATAGGGTATGAATAGAAAATATACATTTATTACTTTGACTTTTACTCCCTCCGGTCCTAATTATAAGTCGCCTTTGACTTTTTGGAGAATCCTAAATAAGCAAAATAAGTCAATCATAAATTGATTTAACTAAATTTTCCTCTTAAACTAGTTTGTTTAACCTATAAACTAATGACTAATATAAAAATTTATCAAATATGTCATAATTTAATAACATATTTTGTAACCTTAACATCTCCAAAAAAAGTCAAAAGCGACTTATAATTAGGACCGGAGGGAGTACTAAGTAACTTTTATATTTTAGACAAAAAAATTGTCATATTACATTTTACATTTAGGACTAAAGGGAATATATGCATGTCCTCCCTCCATTCCAGATATATAAATCATCTTCTAGAAAAATTGTTTGGTCCATAATATATACTCTATTATGGTCGGCAGGTGCTAGATATATATATATATATGTGTGTGTGGACTAATGTTTAAACTTTAGCTCCACAATCAATTAATTAATTAGTTAATTAATTAATTAATCATAACAAGACAAACACAAATTGGAAAATAGTACAATATTGGAGCACTACCAGGAAAGTGCATATCGCTATATATTATTATACTATATGGTATATACCATGTGGTTTAGGTAGATTTATTTTGAGTTTGAAAGGTTTTGATATTTGACTGCACTGTATCTATATTAATGATTGTTTACTTTCAGACCTTAAAGAAGAGTAAATGTGTAAATATGATACTAAACTTTGCTCTTATATATGAGCGTTTCTAATACTAAAGTTTCGCAAAGTGTACCAATAATACCATTTATTGGACCAGGTGCATCTTTAGACTTTTTTGATGACTTTTGTTAACTTGGTATTTGGGGAAATAAAATATAAATATGAAAAGACTCTTATACCTCTCGCTCATTACATTGGTTTTCTTCTTCAACCTCTCTTCACTACATTCATTTCGTGTTCATCATCATCTCCCTCAATCACCACAATCACCGCCAATAAATTATGTGGTGACTGAGGTGATATGCCAAAAAACTCTTATGTTGTGTCATTGGTGATCTGTTGGAGTTCTTTGGTAGGAGAAAGAGGGGGAGTGGGTGAAGATGAAGGGAGATTGAAGAAAAAGATCGAACAGTGTAATGAGAGATATAAGAATCTTTTCACATTTACATTCTATTTTCCTCAAGTACCAAGTTAACAAAAGTCATCAAACGGAAAGCCTAAAAATTCACTTGGACCAATAAATGAGTTGTATCTCGCGAAATTTTAGTATTAGAAACACTTCTATAGAAAAAGTTTAGTGTTATATTTACACCTTTTCCCTTGAAAAAAGTTCAAACTTGGTTGGTGCAACAAAAATGGTAGTGTGTCCCTTTTGAAATTTCCTCAGAGACCACTACTATATTGGACAAAACATATAGACCTGGAAGAAAGGAAGGTTCTTTTACTTTTTTTAATGTGCTTGCTTCTTACGATTTTATTGACTTAATTAATTTACTTTCAAATATTATTTTTGTGGTTAAGCATGGTCATGGAGGACGATTATCTTTCCAACTCCTCTTTCCCATTTTTTCTGGTTATGCCAGCGAAAGCCCTGGAAGATTCCCGAAGATACTAATTATATACTAACAATCAATGATTTCTTGAGATTTAATTAATTAATTAATCAATCAATCAATTTTAATAGTTTCATTGTTTATTTCTGGTTGTACCATCACGTGGAGTCGTTTTCTGATCAATTTCTGTCATTTTAATTTGGTTGGTATATAACTTGTTGCATTTGTGATTGATTTTAATATATACTACTACCTCCGGTCCTAAATATAGGACCTAATTGACTTTTTTTTGGAGAGATTAAGGTTGCGAAATAAGTTATTAAATGATGACATATTTGATATATTTTTAGATTATCCATTAGTTTATAGGTAAAATAAACTAGTTGAAGAGAAAAAATTAGGTAAATCAATTTATAATTAACCTAAATTGTTTTTTTAAGGATTTTCGAGAGAAAGTGAATTAGGTCTTATATTTAGGACCGGAGGGAGTATTATCTTAGCTAATTATTTTAGTTATCTTTCCATTTCTTGTTCAAATAATTCATTTTGGATCTCAACAAAACTAAAAAAGAATAGATAAAAGAATGTATGAATTTATTATTTATAGTCAAAGAGTTAAAGGAGGGGGAGAGGTTGGTGAGAAAGGAAAGGAAATATTATTTTTTGTCATATAAGAATGGAGGGAATTTAACTTACGTAGGAAGGTAAAAATATCCTTTTATGAGTGAGATTTTTAACTTTGAAACTAAGAATATATTTATGACACTTTGAGAGAGACAAGTGATTGTAATGATGTGATCTAGCTCTTCACGTTAAATGCAAACACAAATGTACAAACAGGTGCTGCCTTCTAAGTTAAGTTCAATGTTTATATGATTAATTCATTATCGTTCCTTAATTTTTTTACTCATAATTATATTTCTATTTTCAACTCATGATTATTATTATATTTTTTCTTGAAGTCGGGGACCAAACTAATAGGAGTACCATAGAAAAAAGAAAGTCGGGGACCAAGCTTTTCTTTTTCTTTTTTCCACTTTTAACTTTTAGTTCCCACATTCCTCTAGCATGTTTGAAAAGTGGCCACGTAGTTTTAGAATTAGGTAGTTTCATATTCCAATATGTTTGACAATTCAATAGTCCTCCGATTTATTATTATAGCAAAAATATGGTTACCAGATTCATTATATGGATTAAGAACTTGGTTATAATTAATAAAAAATGATTTTTTAAGTGTTCATGGAATTAAGAACTTGTAATAATGAAAGAAAACATGGAACTTACAATAAAATAAATAGAATACATAATAGAGAATATATTATGAAAGCCGATGATGATAAGAGATAATAGAAATTAGTTGACGGTAATAACTGTAAAAAACATGCTAAATTTTAGGCAACTTAAAACAAACTATTAGAAAGCGAGGTAAATAAAAACTTAATCTCTTATAAGTAGTATTAGAGAGAGTGCTTACATGAATTATCAAAGGTAAGCCAAATTCACAATAGACTCAATTAACATGTTAGGTTTCTTTTCAGCTAAAGTGTTTAGCTAGTTTAGCTCAAAAGCATGGATATCTCAAGGAAGTTATTTGACATTTTTAAAATTTATGCGCTAACAAAACGCCACTAAGTGAGATCGATCATATAAATAAAAAAAAACGATTATATGAATAAATCCCACAATATTTTTTTGGTTAGTTATGGTACTGTTAGTTTATTTTCTTGTAAGTCAACCCATTAGAGATCACCATTAATAATGAGTTCTGCTAATGTTATTCTCATCCCCCCCACCAAATCCTCTCTCTACACATAAATAAAGTAAAGACAGTTTGCTCTTCACTAATTGATTTAACTAGGCCATGTTATCTTAAACGAGTTTATAATATTTTATCATCAATAAATGTAATAGTGACATGTAATAATCTAATATGATTATTACTATTGGCATTTTTTAACCAGTTTCAGTTGCAGAGGAGGAAGGACTGTGTGTATATTAGGTGCTCTCAACAACTAAAACAAGTTTTTGTTTGATTTCTTTTGGCTTTAATTTTTTAATATTTATTATCAATGTAAATTCTGTTTTAAAAACTATTTTTCTTCTTTTTCCCTTAAAAACCATTCTTCTCCTAACTTAATTAAATTTTAAATTTTTGGATCATGGCAAAAATTTGATTTTGTTGTTCAATTTTGTTTATCTTAGCTTTCTGCTTCTAATTATTTAATAGACTATGTCCATTTTAGATTTTAAATTATTTAAAGTTCCCATGCATTTTGAAAGAGCCAGTCACTACAAAAAAAACGGGTCATTCCGGCGCACGCTTACCGGCGTTTTGGTTCAAAACGCCTATATGAGACGCATACCGGCGTTTCTACACCAAGCGCCTATACGCAAACGCCGGTACGTTTGGCGCGCTCTTCCCGCCACCTTTCCCGCGTTTCCATATCGGCGTTTTGGGGTACATAAAAGCGATTAAAATATTTTTTAAATCGCACATAGGCGTTTGGCCAAACACCGATGTGCGTAACGTGCATTTAAAATGCACTTAATGCGCATACCGGCGTTTGTCAACACGCCTATCTGCGCATTAAGTGCATTAAAAATGCACTTAATGCATATAGGCGTTTGGACAAACGCCTATATGCGATTAAAATATCATTTAATCGCATATAGGCGTTTTTAAAAACGCCTATATGCGATTAAATTAATACTTTAATCGCATATAGGCGTTTACCTAAACGCCTGTATGGTGTCACAAAACGCCGATATGTGAACGCCTATAAAAGAACCGCCGATGTTCATTTTGGCGTTTTCGAAAACGTGAAAAAGTGTAAGGGTCCCACAGAAACTATCTTTTTTCTTTATCTTTTCCTATAAATATTCCTCTTCGATAGATCATGTCTCGTCGTACCGGTAAAGCTCCAATAGACCCCGAAGAGGATCAGCGATTGCGAGATGAACAGCAGCGATTGAGGGACGAAGCAGAAGCCAGGCGTATAGAAGAACGCCGGTTACAGATTGAGCAGCAGCCTACTCCGCCAGAGGTGCTGCAGTACGCCAGCCCCCCGCCTATTGTGAGCCCTCTTCGGGCGCCACCTTGGACTCCTTTCGGGTTTGGTGGTAACCCGGAAGTCACGCAGGACGACCTCTGGAGAGACTTGAACGTCGAGATCAGCTACGAAGAGATGCAGGACATTTTGAATGAGGATAGGGAGAGGGCGGAGAGGGAGAGGGCGGAGAGGGAGAGGGCGGAGAGGGAGGAGGGAGACATCCCGGTGCCGGAAATTATGATCAAAATGCAGCGCGGGAGGAAGTCTTCGAGTACTGGTCAACTGGTGGATGTCAGAGGTAATTGAATTTGATATTAATTAATAGTTACAAATTTAATTTCTACAATATATATTATCTAATATATTTTTCTTACCTACAGATACCACTGGCACTGTCACCAGGAGGAGGCTGACGGCGAAGCTGGCGCATGCGCTTCCGCCGAATGAGAAGATTGAGCTGCCATATTACAACACCACCGGGCAGCCAACAACGGATGCTGCCATTCTATTCCGCCGCCATTGCCAACTCCTCGGCAAGGACTTCCGGCGCTTCCTGATCGACCCGACCAGCTGGAGGAAAGTTCCGGATGGCCGGAAAGAGGAGGCATGGGAGATTATTAAGGTAATACGTATTTCAAAATATTATAATACGTATATAATTGTTATTATACTTATTATTAAATAATATGAAAAACTTTCTTTTTGCAGAGCAAGTGGTGGGTCCCCGACAGCTTGAACCTCAAGAAATTCGCGAAAGGGGTGGTCGGGGATAATTGGAAGGATGAGAGAAACAAGTTGTACCTGCTGAAGTCCAAGAAGGGGACTAGGCCTAGGGAGGCGGTGGAGGCAGACGTGCCCGATGGAGTGGACCATGTGCAGTGGAGGAATTACCTCGCCTGGAGGATGGGCGAACTGGGGCGGGCCAGGGAAAGGCGCGGTCAGGAGGCTCGGGCACAGCAGGAGGTTGGCCACTCGACTGGGAGCGTACCGATGATCGTCCGCTACGATGAGATGATATATAATTAACTATCCACTAGTACTCTTTCTATATCTAATATCTTATGTTATAATAATACTGATCGTAGTTTAACGATTCACATATTTCAGCGGCGGGAGGCTAGGGCGAAGGGCATCAAGAAGGGCGTCTTCAAAGATTTCCTCATTCAAGCGCGCAATCAAGAAGAGCGTACCTGACGTTTCTTGGCTCCGAGGCGAAATCAGGGAATGCGTCGTCAAAAGCTTTCCATGCATCACCGTCTCGAGGATGCCTCATCTTCCCGTCTGGGTTAGCTTCTGTCGCGTGCCACCGCATTTGCTCAGCCATCTTCGGGGACATGAATAGCCTTTGAAGCCTTGGACGGAGTGGAAAATATCTCATGCTCTTAATGACATGTCGCCTCTTCTTCTTATTATGCCCTTCACCCTCCACCTTATATCGGGCAGTCCCACATCGTCTGCATTTATCTAACGTTGCGTCAGGACCCCAAAACAACATACAGTCATACAGGCACGCATCAATTTTAATGTAATCTAACCCCATCTTCCTGACTGTTTTCTTTGCCTCGTAGAACGACGACGGTAGCTCGGCTCCAATGTTATAAAAGGCGTCTGAAAACAGCTCAATCACGTCCGACATGGTCGCATCAGATGCGCCACGTTTACACTTAATACTGTACAACTTGGTCAAAAACGACAGTTTAGAGTATCTTTCATTCCCTATGCAAACACATCTTTTGTCATCGCACGTACATAATATACATATATAATAAACGGTTAGAATAGATTAAACATTTATACATACCTGGGTACAATGTTATATTTTTTTAAAAAATTAATATCTTCCCCGCGTTCACAACCGCCGCAATGTTATATATATTATATATAACATACCAGCGTTTATAAGTGCCGACATGTTAATAAAATAATAATATAACTTCGCCGCTTATACAAACGCCGCTAAGGAGCGAACTTCACCTATAAATACCGGTCTTCCCTCACTCCATACTCGCTCCTTTCCTCTTCTCTCTTCCATCTTCTCTCTTCTTCTTTCTCTCTACTCTTTTTCCTCTCTTTTGTTTTTTTCCTCTCTTTTGTTACAGTTTTCACAAAGTCAACTAAGTCTTATATTTTTTTCTGTTAGTTTTAGTTTTTTACTTGATAATGGAACTATTTTTTAATTATATCTTTTTAATAATAAACTGTTGTTAATTATATTTATCTATAGAAATAGACTTTTTATTTTGGAATACTTTTTTGGTTTTGTTAATATATAAAATTTGGATTTATTATAAATAAAAAACCGATTGATTTTATAGACAATATCTTTATTTGGTTATTTCTCATTTCTGTTTCACACATTAATTTTGATCATTATTTATAATGGTTAAAATTAATTGGTTTTTTAATAATAATATACACTTTTCCCCGCGTTTTTAAACGTGGGTACGTTTTTTTTTAAAAAAATAATGCATTCTTGCGGTTTAAAACGCGGGTAAGTTAAAAAAATTAAAATGCCTGCCACCTCTTTCCGGCGATTATAAGCGCCGGCGAGCTTTCCTGCGTTTGCGAAATCTCTCTCGCGGTTTTATAAACGAAGGAATGTTACTTTCCGACGCTTCATTCGCCTGCGTTTGCGATAAACGCTGTAGAGTCATTCCGGCGTTTATAAACGCCAGAAAGTAGTGAAATCCGGCCGCTAGCATGTCCCATGTCTTTTGTAGTGACTACTCTTCTTTCAATAGTGTGCTCATTTATGAGTGGACAAATGAAAGGGTGTTTTTTTTTTGTTCAAATTATGAAAGGGTTGTAATCAGAATGAAAGAGGATGATGCAGTATATGAATTTGATTGAAGGTATGGAAATGACAAAAAAGTACTCCATTCATTAGTGAGCTAGTTAACATAAATAAAACCTTATAAATAAAACCTTATGGGGGACATTTTACTTCTACCATCTTTAATTCCCTTCTCAGAAAAATTATTATAAACGATGTCGATTTCCTTCACTAATACGTATTATAAGAGGTTATCAACTAAACATCTAAAACACACAAACAAACAAAATATAGTTAAGTCATTTATTATATATAAAAGGTAAAATGATTTAACTTTCTTATTATTATTTTACACTTCTAAGATTCGTTATATGGGTTCATAACCTCTCTATAACACATGGTTTGACGTCAACTTATCTCCATTAATTTAGTTTAATTCAGTTAAAAAAATTTAGTTTATAAGAAAAACATACATGATCATCTTCCTACCACCACATCATACCGTTGGAGTTTTCTCATTATAAAAACCTTGTTACCTGCATTTCCTATTTCCAAATACCTCCATCATCTTCCAAGCTCCAACAATGGCTTCATCATCCCTCTCTTTCCTCCTCCTCCTCTTCCTCTCAGTCTCTCCTCTCCTCATCTCGGTCTTTGGAGAATCCAAATTCGGCCGGCCAATCGACAGGAAAACCTTAGGCTTAAAGAAAGAAAAGCTAAGCCATTTCAAATTGTACTGGCATGACATCCTTAGTGGCAACAACCCCACCTCTTTCCCCATCGTGAGACCACCTAGGAACACCACCACCTTCTTTGGTGGAGTCAACATGATTGATAACCCACTTACCTTAGGACCAAATTTAACATCCAAGTTGGTTGGAAGAGCACAAGGCTTTTATGCTTCTGCTTCTCAAAGTGAAGTTGGGCTTTTGATGGCCATGAACTTTGCCTTCATTGATGGGAAATATAATGGAAGTACTATCACTGTGTTGGGCAGGAATCCTGTGTTTGATAAGGTTAGGGAAATGCCTGTGATTGGAGGAAGTGGTCTTTTCAGATTTGCTAGAGGTTATGTTGAAGCAAGAACTCATTATTTTTCTCTTAAGACTGGGGATGCTACTGTTGAGTATAATATCTATGTTATGCACTATTAATTCAGTTTTCTTCTTCTAATTCAATTTCAGACTATTTCTTTAATGTTATGGGTATAGTACTATAGTTATAGGGGTGATTTGATTTTGATGTGGTGGGGTTTTGGTTTGGTTGTTGTTTTTCTGGGTCACATGTGTCCTTGTAATTAGAAGGATGATTAATCATTTAATCATTATGATAATAAATTATACTCGTACCTTCTTTCTCTTGCTTTATCCTGATTGTTGATTGATTTTTCATCTAACTGCTCATAATCTTTCAGATCTTCATTAATTGCCCCTGTTTTTGCAAGAGTTGTGTGATTTTTTTTTAAAGATGATGTATCAAGGTCAAACAAAAAAACACAAGGAGGTATAAAAAATCCAGAAAGAGGAAGAAATACCTAGTGTGTCTGTGTGTTTAAATACAAATAAAAAATCGAATTCGATGCAAATTGTACATATCTTATATCAATAGTGTTGGAAAAAAATTAAATGCAACTATCAATTGTAAAATTGTAAATGCTGCCCACCCAATATATAATTATTTCTCATTTAAACGATTGTTTATATTTAGAATTAGAGATAATACTAATTATATGTAAAACTTAAGTTCTTGTTTGAAATTTGAATAAGACATTTTAATTTTTTTTTTACTTTAACAAGTTTACACATGGGAGAAGTTTAATTTGTATGTCTCCTAAAACTCGAAAGCACCCAAATATTCGGAAATATGCAACTCTCTTGAATAATGTAGCTCGAAGGCATATATATTCTGAAAAAGTTAAAAAGAATGTTGACATATAATTTTATTTATAAAATTTTAAAACTGCATTTTTATAACCAACTGACGCTCACTTTCTCCCTTCAAATATTTTTTTTATTCCCATTCCCTTTCATTCACTCCCTATCCCTCCATCAAAAATATGAATACTATTAATTAAAAGCAAAATAGAGTACACTTCTTGTCGTCTTCTATGACTATAAAAAAAATTACACTGTTATTGTTTTTAATTATTTTTATCGCACTGTTGATCTAATTCAATAAATTATTAAATAATTTGATATTTTTGGTATTATAAAGGTAAAATCAAATACCTTAAAAAATATATTTTGACCAAAATATTTTGGCTAATAAGTTCTCCATGATAGTGAAACCTTACATAAGCTAATTGAATTGTGTATTAGTTACGGTGTGGTAAAATTCAGAATGAACTGGACTGTAGGCTAGAGTATCATTTGACTTGTTTTGAATAGTTAAGCAGCTTCAAAAGTTGAGTTACTATGTAAGGTTGTTTCAAACAACTTATTGAACCTGACCAGATGCAAAGGTTTAACATTGAACAAGATCGAGCGGTTTTAAAAAAATCAGACAATCCAAATAACATCCATAAAAAAATCGAGAAAGAGAAAAGGCACTAATCTACTTATAAAAAACCAACTCTTGTCAAAAAATACACCTTAACACCCCTAAATGTGTTAATCAAATCATGCCATTTAATGATTTCAACATATATATAATATAATTTGGTATTTAAAAATATTGCACTAAAGTTATTGAATACTCCCTCCGTTCCTAAATATAAGACCTAGATAACTTTTTTTTTTGGAAAGATTAAAGTTGCGAAATAGGTTATTAAATCATGATATATTTGATATCTTTTTAGATTATCCATTAGCTTATAGGTAAAATAAACTAGTTTAAGAGAAAAAATTAGGTAAATCAATTTATAATTAATTTATTTTTTGCTTTTTTTAGGATTTTTCAAAAAAGTCATCTAGGTTCTATATTTAGGAACGGAGTGAGTATTTCATATGGTTATATTACTTGCAAATACATATAATATTCTTATTTGTCGGTCCTCCTTTTACAAACATTGGTTGGTTACACTATCATTTTTCAATGGGGCCATACCTAATGGAAGTGGCATTTTCTTTCCTAGTGTTCCACAAACGTTTGGCACTTATGGCTATAAAGCATTCAACTCATCACTTCCCTTTTCCTCACAACACCATTATTCTCCTAACCTCCTATCAACCACAATGACTTCCCAATCCTTCATCTTCTTCCTCCTCCTCCTCTCCTTCTCTCCCCTCCTCATCTCGGCCACCGACGACGACTTCGTCCGCCCCATAGACCGGAAACTCCTAGGCCTAAAAAAGCAAAAACTAAGCCACTTCAAATTCTACTGGCATGACATACTAAGTGGCAAAAATCCCACATCGGTTGCAGTTGTTCCACCTCCAATTAACTCAACCACCGCCTTTGGGCTTCTCAACATGATCGATAATCCCTTAACTATGGGCCCAAATGTGACCTCCAAGTTGGTGGGAAGGGCCCAAGGCTTTTATGCTTCTGCTTCTCAAAGTGAAATTGGACTTTTGATGGCCATGAATTTTGCTTTTATTGAAGGAAAATATAATGGAAGTACTATAACTGTGCTGGGCAGGAATTGCGTGTTTAACAAGGTTAGAGAAATGCCTGTGATTGGAGGAAGTGGTCTTTTTAGATTTGCTAATGGTTATGTTGAAGCAAGGACTCATTGGTTTTCTCCTAATTCTGGGGATGCCACTGTTGAGTATAATGTTTATGTTATGCACTATTGATTCTTCTTCGGTTTTAGACCTTTTCTTGTGGTGTTTGATGATGTTATAGTTGTCCTCACTTTTTTTGCTCAGAGTTATAGTTGTTCTCACTGAGCTTATGGGAAAGTGATGATCTGTGTTCTGTTACTCAGATTTTGGTTATATTATTTATTTTCTGGGGCACAATTTGGTAGGATTAATTGGTCTGTCTTCTTCTGTTTGTTTAGGACCATGATAATAAATTAATAATCACAATAATTTAATGCTTCTCTCTGTATCTTGGTTTTTGATCATCCTTGTTTTCTGATTGATGATCTTTTTTCTTATATATATCCCTCTATGTGTCTGTCTGTCTTTGAAAAGAGGAAGAAAATACAGGGGAAACCTTTTAGTTAGGATTTGGTTGGAGAAAAGATTTTTTTTTTGGAACTGTTAAATTTGCAGATAGATAATCTGCATGGCAAAAGACAAAATCCAGAAATTTTGAGACATAGATCTTAATTATAATGATTGAAGGATAAATAAATTTATGAACATGTTTATGGAACTTGCATGAACTATAAGTGAATAATCTCAAATTTAGAAATTTTTTAAAGAAGCAGGACTTATTAAAATTTTTCTTATTTACAAATAATTTCATGAAATTTGAGACGTCCTTGAATTTACTGGATACCTAAATCCTTATGGCACTAGGCCGAATTTCGCTGTCCTTAGAATGACTGATTTCCTTGCGAGATCCTCATGGCATTAAAAATATCCTTATTTTAAATATACGTTTAATTAGAGAGTAGATATATATTTCAAGATATTTTGTAATAATTTTAAATGTAAGATTTATTTCCAAGACACATAATATTGAAAAGGTCCCACCAATTAGTCAAATTAAATTAGGGTCCCAATGGACTTTACTTTAATTATGTCACAACACAAAAAGACTTTTATGCCTTTTTTGTTAAATTTAGAAAGCAATGTCAAAGTGATTAATTTGAAGAAAAAAGAATAATTTCTAAACATTTGTAAGTAAAATAAATTGGTTTTGAGAAAAAAAAAGAATAATTCTAAACATTTTAAAGTGATTAATTTTGCATAATTCATTTATCCAAAAAAGTCAATGTGATCTTATAACAAGAGCCAGATAGGTATTAGTTACCCTTCAACTTCTCCTATCATCAACCGAATTATCTTTCTACAAAAACTTTTGCAATATGGAGAGGAATGATGTGAAAGCTGTGGAGTAACATTTTAGCTCAAGAACAACGTTTCACCACCAAAGGGGTACCATAAAATTTCTAATTATGTTTGAAAAGAAAATGTGGAGTTTCCACTATAAATGGAGAATGAGGCCAGACTTTTAGTCTAAATATTCATGGAAACAATTAAAGAGAGTGACGCCATTCTTCTAGAAGCTAGAGCGGTGCGTGGGAATGCCAATTTCACATCATGAGTCTCAATAATGTCTTTTTCTTTGTCTTGTTTAGTTATTTTCAATCCTCCACCAAGATCCAATGACATGTATGTTTGAATAAATATAATGGAGGTTCAATATTTGATAACTCCTATTCAAAATACTACTACTTCCTACAGTATCAACTATAAAACTGATTTTTTTTTAGTTAATGAATTAAATTATGCCACTAAAATATAACATATGCTATATAATTAGATTATAAGCTAATTTAAAAATATAATAAATCAGTTTAGAAGAAAAAAATATTATAAACATTGTAAAATGTTAAATTTTACATCTTTAATTTTTCATAAAAAAGTCAAAGTGGTCTTATATATAATTAAGACCAAATGGAGTTATAACATCCTATTTAGTACTATTCTACTCTATTTAGAAAGTGGATGAGAAGCTTTAATTTCTTACACCATTACTAGTATGAACAGTATTTGTTAATACTCTTTTTTCTTAATTATTTAGTCCTCGTGAATTATGTATGATGACATCATCAATTATTATAAGCATGCAATCATGTGTATTCTTCGAAGTATTTCACCTTTTCAATGGGCGTAACCTTGTAACTTTAGCTTAAAAATGACGTTTCTGATAGCATATGATGACTTTTTTTGAACTGGCACATGATCAAATCATTGTGTCTGAATGAAAGAAATATAAAAATAAAACAAATGAGAAATAAGGATCTTTTACTATAGAAAAATGATATAAATTTGGAGTACAGTATATCGATGACACATATATGTGTACACGAATTATTTGTTATTAAAGACAAATGATAGTGCGGGGTGTGTGTGTTTGTGACCAATTTAACGTCACCAGTCATAGTTTTGTTACTCAGCGTTGAAATTGGATCACATGCACAGTCATATAGAAAATTAGAAATAGCATAGGATACGAACTACAAAGTAAAAGCAAAGGAAACCTCATTTATTATGTGGTCCTGAACTTTTTTCTTTCATTTGATGTAGGGACCTAATTACCGAACGTGGTTGTTTGATCTCATTTAAGCAGATTTTTTGGGGCCTAATATCCAGGCATTAAAGGGATTGCACAAGCAAAGTATAGGGTTTGGGCAGTTCCTTATATATTCTCCATTCCAGATATATAAATCATCTTCTAGAAAACCTATTTGGTCCATAAATTTACCTAAACGTGTTTGTTTAAACTTTTGCACATACAATTAATTAATTAATAATTAATGACAAGACAAAAATAAAATGGAAATCGTACAATATTGGGGCACTACCAGGAAAGTGCATATCGCTATTATTATATAATATTTAGTATACCATATGGTATAGGTAAATTTATTGAGTTTGAAAGGTTTTGATGTTTGACTGCACTGTATATGATGATCGTTTACTTTGAAACCTAAAAAAAAAGTTCAAACTTAGTTGGCGCAACAAAAATGGTAGTGTCCCTTTTGAAAATTTCATCAGAAACCACTACTGTATTGGACAAAACATATAGACCTAAGAAAGGAAGGTCCTTTTACTTTTCTTAATGTGCTTGCTCCTCCCTATATTATTGACTTATTGATGCAGAATGAGTGTGAGAAAAGAGAAGGTGTGTGAGAATTAGAGAAATAAGGTAGAATAAGAAAAGAAAATAGAGAGAATAGAGAGGCAGAATAAGAAGAGAGAAGAGAGAATTTAGAAGGAAGAGATCAAGAGAGGAAGACAACAATACAATATGCTTATTATTCAAATCATCAAAGTCTACATAACAAATAGTTGAGGGACTATATATATAGGCCTCAACCTAAACCATAAATCCTAATGATAGAATACTCTAGAATATAAATCATACTTAATGCTAATTGATAACAATTAATTCAAAATTAAAATAGAACAATCTAGAAATACTAATTGATAATAATCAAATCATAATATGATAATCTCAAATCTCTTTGTCATCTTTCTGATTCTTTTGTGATTCCCATCAAATAATAATTTCCTAATCATCATATCCCATCATTTCTCCCTCGCTTGAAAAACTCGACTCCCGACGAGTTGATAGAGATGTATAAGCCTGAATTATCAAAGTGGTTTTTGATTTGGTAATCTCTTCCAACAAGTGAGGTACTTGAAGATGAAACCATTGCAGGTAGCTTGATAACAATTAAACTCTGGAAAACCTTTCCAATAGATGAGATCATAAAAGAGAAACCCGAGCACAGAGTGAGCAACTTGTAAAAACTTCAATGTAAAATTTTGATTTGGAAGTCATTTCCAACATGTGAGGTTAAAAGAGAGAACCCTTGATAAAGTAGCTAGTTTTATCAGTAAGAGTATCTGGAAATCCTTTCCAACAAACAAGGTACTGTTGGAGTGACTTGTTCAACAAAGAAGCATTGGATTTGACAAATGAAGCTTTAGTTTGATAATCTTGTATTCTCACAGTCCCAATTAAGGAAAGATCTATCTTCATTGGTTTGGAGTAATTGAAGTATTCACCAAAAATAAACTCTTCACAGTTGAAATCAACATGATTAGTGTTACAAATCATATGATTAATTTGATCCTTAGTGGTTAAAATCTGAGAATGATCCACCTTAGTTGAAATGGTTCCTGGTAGTGTTTGTTGTGAAATAAGTTTTGGTAGAGTAACCTCATGAGTGATTTCCACAGTTGAAGAGAACTCTTCTAGTTCTAAAGGAGCATCTTCTACCTCTATTTTCTGTTGCGGAATAAGTTCTAGTAAAGTAACCTCATTAGCATTGGTGATTTCCTACGTTGAAGATAACTCTTCTAGTTCTAAAGGAGAACCTTCTACTACCTTAGTTGACTTAGTTGCTTGGTTTGTTTGACTTTTCCCCTGAATGTAAGGATTTCTCATACGTTGGCGAATAATCTCCCATGCATCCAATATCACAGAATGTTCTTGTTCAAATTCTTCATTATGCACTCCATTAGTCTTATTACAGTTCTCAATAAACTCGAGGCGTTGGCATAAAGCCACATACATATCTAAATCATTGGAGCGTTCTTCCACCCATATATAATTTTCGTTAACTTGTAACTCATTTGGGTAGAAGTTAATGCTATCATCATAGCATTCTTCATCAATATAATACTCATTTTCATCACATTTTTCATAATCATAATGAGTATTATATTCATATATGGTATCATATTCAAAAGGATGTCCTAATAATGTATAGTTCTTGAAACTCATTGGTGTAACAAGGTAACATGCTTTTTAGGTTTAAAGGTGAGTCTCTAACTTATATAAGGTTCCCAAGTTGTATCCACCAAAAAGGTGAAAACCCTACTTAACAAGTTTAACCTTCAGGGACAAGCCTCAGGGTTATTCTTGCTAAATAAGTAACAACTTGAGCGAGACCTTCGCAGAAACCTCAGAGGGAAACCCTTCAGGGAGTCTGTTAGAAATCTCTACTAACTTAGGGTAAATGTGACCCGAGTATAGGGTCAAATGTTGGAGAGATAAAAAGCTTATATATGACTAAAAACAAAAAAATGGGAAAAAAAACAAATTTCACGCTTTTTCCACAATTTTTTTTTCTTTTTCTTTTTTTTTGTTTTTCTCTCCCTCTTTTTTTCTATATTTTTTTTTTGCTTTTTTTCTCTTTTTTTTCTAGGAAAAAAAACTAATACAAAGAAGAAATTATCTATCAAACTCTTTTTTTTTCTATTTCACTAAAAACAAGATAACACTAATAGAAAGAGAAAATTACCGTAGAATTTCTTCGAAGTTAAAATTCTAAATGATGATCTTGGCGAAGGTAGTTAGTTGACAGCAATGAGGGAGTTTGAGCAACGGAAATGATGCGAAACAAGGTTGTGGTACCAATTGATGCAGAATGAGTGAGTGTGAGAATAGAGAAGATGTGTGAGAATTAGAGAAATAAGGTAGAATAAGAAGAGAGAATAGAGAGAATAGAGAGGCAGAATAAAAAGAGAGAATAGAGAATTTAGAAGGAAGAGATCAAGAGAGGAAGACAACAATACAATATGCTTATTATTCAAATCATCAAAGTCTACATAGCAAATAGTTGAGGACTAGGCCTCAACCTAAACCCTAAATCCTAATGATAGAATACTCTATAATATAAATCATACTTAATGCTAACTGATAACAATTAATTCAAAATTAAAATAGAACAATCTAGAAATACTAATTGATAATAATCAAATCATAATATTATAATCTCAAATCTCTATGTCATCTTTCTGATTCTTTTATGATTCTCATCAAATAACAATTTCCTAATCATCATATCTCATCACTTAATTAGTTTACATTCAAATATTATTTTTGTGGTTACGCATGATTATTTTTCCTTTCTTTTCTTTCCCATCTTTTCTTGTTATGACAGCAAAATTTCCCGCAGATTCCCGAAGATACTAATCAAACAATAATCGCTCTTTCTTTAGATTTAATCGATTAAATAATTGATATTTGTCAGAGTTTCATTGCTTATTGTTGGTTGTGCCATCACGTGGTGCCGTTTTCTGATCAATTTCTATCATTTTAATTAGTTTGGTTGGTATAACTTGTTTCATTTGTGATTGGTTTTAATATATTATCTTTGCTAATCATTTTGGTTATCTTTCCATTTCTTTTACAAATAATTCATTTTGGATATCAACAAAACTAAAAAAGAACAGATAAATGAATGTAAGTATACACTAATTTATTATTTATAGTTGAAGAGTTAAAGGAGGGAGAGAAATTGGTGAGAAAGGAAGGAAATATCGTGTTTTGTCATATAAGAATGGGGGGAATTTAATTTACGAAGGAAGGCAAAATTATCCTATTATGAGTAAGATTTTTAACTTAGAAATTAAGAATATATTTATAGCACTTTGAGAGAGCCAAGTGATTGTAATGATGTGGTCTAGCTCTTCACGTCAACTGCAAACACAAATGTACACACAGTTGGTGCCTTTTAAGTTAAGTTTAATGTTTATATGATTAATTTATCATCGTTTCTTATAATTATTACTCATAGTTATATTTCTATTATCAATTTCTGATTAATATTTTTTTTTAAAGTCGGGGACCAAACTCAGACCATAGGAAACAGAAAGTTGTGGACCAAGCTTTTCTTTTTTCCTTTTTTTCTTTTTAACTTTTTGTTCCCACATTCCTCTAGCATGTTTGAAAAGTGGCCACTGGCCACATAACCCTAGAATTAGGTAATTTCATATTCCTATATGGTTTAAGAAATTGGTTAAAATTAGTTTTAAAATTAAAGTGAAATATGATTTTTTTAATGCTTGCACTTATAGATAAGCTAAGAGAGCAAGTAAGAGAGAGTGTAGAGCAATAAATAATGAATTGAAACAGAAACCTTCCAAGGCAAAATAGTAAGTGTGAGTTCAAATCCTGTCATGAGAATCATTTTGTTGGTCATATTTAAGTACTTGTCTAAGTGTTGTTTGAATCTGGAGCTAGTGATGCCTTGGGACGAATTTTGATTCGGTACTTATCTCATAACCTTCTTATTACTACAAACACACAAATAAATAAGCAAGTGGTAGATACAAATTTTGGCGATGAACAATACTACCATGGCAAGGAAGCAACCACAACCAAAGTTATGACTTTTCTCTGCCACTAACCGCCTTTTTCTTATATGCCTTTGATAGCTTTGATCACAAATGTTCATGTATCTGCCGACACATAGACAGAGCTTTCTATTTGATTGATAATTATTGAAGAATACAACAACACCAACCATGCATATGTAGTGTGATTTATTCATCTGTCTTTGCGACACATGGACACTGAAGGCTCACACGAAATTTTGATTATTATGGTTGACTGTTATGATGCAGGTTTTGTTTTGAGAATTTTGTGCTATCAAGGTGTCAACACAATGAACTAAAATCTTAGGTGAAATTTATATTTATTGAAAATTTTCATTGTGGTTTATGCAGCTTAGTTAAGGAGATTTTTACATCATGTCTACATGTTATCATTCTTAGTTTTTTTTTTTTTTTGATGAAAAAAAAATTTAGGTGAGTTGAGTCCTAGGAGCTCACCAGGGTCAGGGAAGGCCTCCGGTCTCTTTGTGCGCTTACAGAAGTACTTACAGATCGCCCACCAACAAGGTCCTCACATCGGCGGGATTCGAACTTACAAACACATAGTTATGAGTTAAACCCTTTACCAACTGGACCAACCTTTATTAGCTTATCATTCTTAGTTATTGGCATGTTGCTGTTAGTTTGTGCCATATGATTATGATTTTTGCTAGCATAACTTCTCTCAAAGCTGCAACAACTATGAGGGAGTTAAAACAAATAAAGAATAATCTTTTACCGTGCTGTTTAGGATTCTTACAATCCTAAGGATATTTAGTTACATGTTGTTTAGAATTTTTATTTGTTATTTCTGTTAGTATGGCTATTAATTAGGATATGTTGTTGACCATGCCTGACATAAAAGTGGGAAATTTTTATAATCATTTTACTTTTACATGCTACATGTATTGTCTGTGAAAAAATAGTTAACTTACACGATCTACTTTGTATTTTTCTGCCTTCTGAACTTGGATTTGGTGTTTTACATCTTGTTTTTATATGTTTTTTCCATTGCGGTGTCAGTTTTCACGTAAAGGGCAAAAGCTTAAGGCAAAAAACTCTTTCTTCGTTGGCATGCCCTTTGCTTATGGCAAAATCAGTTATTCCTATAAAGTATTTAACATTCTTCTTCCCTACATGCTAACCTCCATTTCTTTTAGATTAGCTTTCTCACAATTCAGGTGAATCAATGTATAAATTGCATCTAATTGTCTCCTTTGTCTGCATGATATAACAATATTGGATAGTACTTATTGGTTAGCTACATAACTTATATGATAACAGTCATTTAGCCTTCAGCCTTTCATAATAAGCGAATTGGCCTATTATGCTTATTTTTCTATCATCTTAATGACGTTTCTGTCTTTTAGTTTGCTTAATGTGTTGTTTTTCTAATGTCTCAATTACACTATGCGTTCATCATTGAGCTATAAGCAGATCCCAATTGAATCAGAACCTTTAACTATATACTGCAACTTGCTGGTCATATATTAACTACATTTTTTGTTTATAATTAAATAGTCGAATGTTATAGGACTTTACCTGTGTATGCGCTGTTATAAAATGGTCTTTCATGCAGGCCAAAATTGAAGGAACACATGCTGTACTGTGATGGGTACCCTGAAGAGATAAGCAAACTTGCAAAGGTGAGAGCTAAGATTTCAGAAGTTAAAGCTTAGAGTATCATTTAGATTAATTACTGTTGCTTTCCTTCTCATTTGCAGATTAAATTTATTTGTTCTACTGTTTTGTGTTGTTTTTCTCCATCTAATTCACTGATGCCATCTATAATGATTCCTCCATTACTTCGATAATTCTTCTTTATGTTCATTATTTGGTAATGAATAGTTTTTTGAAATGTTGTAATACTATACCATGGTGTACTCTTGAAACATGCCCCAACTTTAAGACTTTATATATATAAAGGGTTAACCCAGTTCTAGTCCTTACTTGGCGACAGTGCTGGGAAAGGGATATATTAGGCATTAGGTAACCTTACCTCTGGTTTATGTAGAGAGGCTAATTCGAACACACGACCTCAGAACCTACGGCAAGCGAGCTTGCTGTTGAGCGAAATCTTCAACTTTAGGACTTTCAATATTCATATATTTTTAATTCGTGACAGGTCAGCTGTCAAAACACCATCAAAACATATTTTAGTTACAATGAACCACATGCACTTTTCTTTAAGGCCAATATTTATTTAAATATTTGTCTATAAACTCCGTTTTCACTCTTTCAGGATAACATGAAGTTGTTGAGGAGACATACATGACAGTTTTGACAAGCCATACATGAGTTGCGGTCATATTCTTGGCTTACATTCTCTTAAGCACTCTGCCTGGATTGAATCATGCAGCTTCACATGACACTCTTTGCACCCTACTTGTGCCAATCTTTTAACGGCATATATAGAAACACAAGTATATGCCTGTGTATTCTTACATTTTTGCTTTGTAGTAGCTTGACTGACTAGGGATTGTGTGTTTTGTATTGCAGTTAAAGTCTTCCATTTTTTTCATTTCACTATTGTTTGTTATGTTTTAATTAATTTTATAAGCACATAATGCATAATTGAATTAGCTGTTTGAGAGTAAGAATGGAAGGTTTTTAGAGTATAATTATCTTTATATGACTATATAATTCCAAATTTAAATAACTCAATAATGAATTTGTTCTAATATGCCCCTTAAGCATATTCGTATGCCCACATTTAATTAATTCTGTACGCAATTGGTTCAAGTAATGACATAACACAAGATGTTAGCAGTGTTGTCAACTCCACGTTCCCACCTACATTGGTCTCATTTCCTTTGTGATGATGAGGATCTGGTGGTTCGTAACACAGAATGTTGTCAACTCATGTTTATTATTTGTGTAGTTAAAATCTATCCAAAAACTTCATGTTGACACTGAATAAAGTAATTTGATCAATTCTTTCTCAAACAAAGGGCCTTTGTGAGACATTGATGAGGTACTGTTTTCAGTTCATTGTGTTAAGCGCATTTGATGGATCCTTAAAGAAATCTGCTTCTAAGCATCACAGGAATGGGAAACATGTAAAAAAAAAACATTCCTCCAAAAGTATATTAATATGAACCCTCAAATTAAAATTTGGTTTTAAAAAACTTCATCTTGCTCATCTGTCATTCTTCTATTCCAAGGAAACATGCTATGAGCCTCATTACTCATCTGCAATGTAAATATATTTATATAGTGGAGATTTCTACTTCAATTTCTTCAGTATGATAAGATAATGGTATGTGAAAGGTTTTTGTTGGGATCTATCAAAGTGTACTGTTTATAAATTATAATATGATTTTCTTCAGTATTGATTAACTTTAACCTTTTGTTCAATTGAAAGGGGTCTCTTTATAGTTTTACTATATCATTTCTTCCTCCAATAAATTTTCTGTCTAATATTAGTGTCTGTGGTGTCTGAATGAGATCATCATAGTCATAGTTCCAGTGAAAGGTCTTTGAAATCTATGCTTGTGAACTTGGTATATGATATCAATTTTATGGAGTGTAAACCTTCATAACAACTCTTAAAGTTCTCAACAAGGGTGGATAAAATGTTTTATGAATGAGTTATCAGTAGATGGAAAGAAAAAATAATTTAAGATTTCATCATATTAATTCCAAGTTGCTTTGACTATTCTAATCAAGAATGCAACTTTGAGTAATTTTCTGATGATGAAGCTAAAAGGATAAAACATAAAAGGATCATTGGACCTGATTAAATATCGGTCACAAATGTAGCTACAATTTGAAAATAGAATTCTAGCTCCTATTTCAATGGAAATCAGTTTCTTAATTATTTTTTTTCCTTAGATTAAGTTTAGATTATAATTACTATGATTAGTAATAATTATAACAAAACCGTGCCAAGCAGGGGAAATTCAGATGAAATGTTTCACTAATATACCAAAGAATTGTAACTTCATAATTATTTTTTCAGTTTTGCTTTTTCAGACTATTAGCTGTTACTTTTCATTGTCTTCATCACTTGCCTCTTGAGTCTACCTAAAAAAGCATGTATTAATTCAATGAAGCTTTCACTATCACGCATCTCAATTTTTTGCATCATTCATTTTCAATTTTTTAACTTTATATTCATTCATTATTTTTTGTTTTTCTTCCTTGCGGTGATAATGTTACATCTAGAGTACACCATGGCGGGCTTTTCTGCACTATAATGCTGTATTTCCCACTTTAACATTCAACCATGCATTTGTTGTTTCATAACTTAACTTCTTTCAAACTATAGCTATTCCTTTCCATTTTTTATAATTTCCTGATTCCTCCTTTACCTTTACCTCAAAAAACAAAAGCAATTTCAGTTTCTTCTAAATCACCTAAGATCCTGCTCGCTTACATGATAACCCAATACCAAAATATCGATTCAAAGATACAAATAAAAAAATATTGATTTAAAAATACCAAATTGCCTAGTTGCTTTATATTTTTACCTACATCCAGAATATTGTTCTAGAAAAACTCTAAAAATATAAACGTCAGCATCAGTAAATACAAATATAAATATACTAAATTGACATATCTTTTTTACCTACATGATCATATCTTTTTTCCTATTACACTTCTTTCCCCAACATTCATATCAAAATACAAATATACTCCTGTAGACATGTATTAAATATAAAATCTAATTGACATTTTTAAAAAATTCTAAGTAAAATAAGTTAGTGATAAATTGACCTATATACTAACAGGTAACTCAGAAATATATCACTAGTAACTTTAAATTTTTATATCTTTATTGTGGTATTTGAGTGTTCCAAATAATTTCAATTTTTTTATGACAAATAATTTCAGTTTTTCAAATCCTTCAAAATAAATATTCAGCACTAAAGTCCTTCACTAATTCACTACTACCTGTTCAATTGAAATTATTGTGGGAAGATTTTTTTTTCTATTCCAAATCCCTTTGAAATTTATTCGTAGGGATATGATCTTTCTATAGGACAAATTTTGGCCATCCACGTCACATTTGTTCTAGAGATGAGAGAAACGCGTACACGTGTCAGATGCTATGCGTCATACTGGTGGAAAAGAATATAGAATTTCAAAGATAAGCACCGGCCCACCGAAGTGAAATTGACATTTGGCTATTAAATATTCCCTGTGCTCCCTAATATAATACGAGTATATAATAGTCATAATTTGAATACTCTAAAAATATAAAAGTCACCTTACAATTATATTTTCTATTCATTTAATACATTTTCCCTACTTTATCGCTAATTCTCTCTCATATTTATTAATACTTATATATTTCGATCTTAATAGTATTATGATTAAATACAAACAATATTGAAAAGAAATAATCAACTTCAAACACCTAACTAATTTTACATGTTTTCTTAACAAATAATTTCTTGTGGTTGAGATTTTACACTACATACATGAGGGAGTACTAATATTAGTAAGTCCAATTATAAATATAAAATCTCTTGCAAAAGAAGGTTATAAATATAAAATCTATTTTACTTTTTTATGTAAATTAAATAAACAAAATAGAGCATTCAATTTTAAATAATTTTCTATATAATTGTATTATAAGATAGTTTACAAATAAGATAGATTAGTGTTGAGACAAAAAAGATAAAAGTAGATATTCTAAAGTGATTATTTAGTATTCTATATTTCTCCCAATAATTCAAAGTGATTCTATAATTATATCAGAGGAGTGCTATATGAAAATAATTAACCACTAAAATACTAAACTCTTTGATAAAGGTTGTGAGTTTTTAACTTAACTAATATGTCCGGTTTGAGTTCTAAGCGGCCAATATAATAGCTTCGTATGTGTAGGTAGCTAGGTCCCCCATTTTAAGTAATGAGCATACATTCTCGTTAAAATAGTGCAAAGGGTTGCACAAATGACATGTGAAATCAGGCTAACTATATGCCCTATTTCTTTCATGTTAATTTTTCGGGCTGACATTTTTGTCCAAATCTAATCGGTCTTCTTTAACCCAGGACGAGATTGGGCAGAATATATCCTCCAACTCACAAGACATGCAGTGTTGGTTATGAATATATTTTTTTTTGATTTCAAGGTCATGAATATTTTTAATTATGAGAAAAATTAATGAAAAATCAGTGAAATAAATAAAAAATTTAATGAAACAAATGAATACAATAAAATAAATTAAGTAAAAATTAATCAAATAATTTTATATGGTGTATTAAGTATTAATTGTTAGCCAATATGTTTGAAGACCAAATTAGCTTTGCGCCTAGCCTAGTTTTTGTGCTACGGTAAATAAATATGGATAAATCCAATAAAAGTAATCGTAATTATTAATAAATTAAAATATAACAAAACAAACAAATTTTAAAAAGGCCCAAAAATGAAAGGAGGGGTTGAAATGTCATTTTCCCATAAATGATAGTGATTCTGTCCCAAAGTCAACAATTAAAGTGAAAATTACACAACTTACCAAAAAAAGTAAAACTCACACTAAAGTCCCACTTAAAACAATTACTCCCTCTTTGACCCTTATGATAAGAAGTAGTAAATCATTTTTATGCATATCAATAAAACATATTGAATAAAACATATTGAAGTAATTTTAAAAACATTTATTGAAGTAATAAATCTTAAATTTTATGCATACCAAAAATTTATCAACAAGTGAAATGACCAATACCCCTTCCGGTACAAAATATAAAAGCCTAACATTTAAATGTTTTGTTCCAAAATATAAGAGTTTACTCTTACGTATTCTAATCATTTAATGTGTTTCTTCCTATTTTGTATTTAACTTTTTTTCATATTTATTTATGCTTACGTATTTTTCTTTCTTAATAGTATCACAATAGGGGCAGAAGTTAAAAAAGTATTAATTCTAAACATTCAACTAAATTTCACATGTTATTTAAGAAGACTGTTTTAACGTCTAAACTCTTATACTCTCTCTGGCCGTTATTATAAGTCACCAACTACCACTTCTAACATACAAAAAAATGATAGTTGAATCTTAAAATTTATATTAAACTTGCCACTCTTTCCAACTCATCCTTCATTAAATGATATGTTTCAAAATTTCACATTTGAATCTCCATTAATAACAGGGGTAAAGTGGAAAAAACATTTAATGCGGCGATTGGTTGCTTATATTAATCATTAAGGACAAAAATTGTAGGTAATTTAGTGACTTATAATAAGGATCAGAGAGAGTATTATAGAAAGGTGGGAATACTAGTAAAAGCCAAACCGGAATGCGAGCTGGACAGGACTACAGATCATGGTCATACCGACATTCAAACCAATAATCATTTTATCCGAAATATACAATGGTAGACCCCAACCATTACGTGTAGTCCGATGCTTACAACACTACTAAATACTCCCTCCGGTCCCTAATGTAAGAGCCCAAAATTTGAATGATTTTGGTCCCTAATGTAAGAGCTCACCCCATATTCTCTCCTCATTTAATGCATTTTTTCCTACTTTACCCCTAACTCTCTTTCATATTTATTAATGCTTATGTATTTCTCTCTCTTAAAAGTACCATAATAAATATGGGCAATTTTGGAAAAGAAGCATTAACTCCAGACACTCAACTAACATTCACATGTTTTCTTAAGAAGCGTTTTTTTGACGGCTAACTATTACATTAGGGACTACTAGATATAGCATATGTCGAGTAAATATAGCAAATGTAGCTGAAGTCTAAGGCATTAATAGTTGAAAATAAATTCATAAATTCATAAATCCATAAAGTGACAAATGAAATTAAATTAAATTTATAAAACCCTAGTCCTCTCTCTCCTAGTATTTATTCACATCTAATGCTTGTGTTGTGTGCCCATCTTCTTCATATCATCACTTCTTCTCCTTCAAGTTGCTTGCTTCACCATAAACTCCTTTCCTTTCCTCTCCTTCTTGGTAGATTCCTCATTCCTTTCCCTTCCTCTCTCTTTTCTTCATCAATCGCATCTCGTAATCATATTTCCTCATTCTCTGATCATATTTATCCTCAAATTTTACCTATAACCATCCATTTCTACTAAGCTCTAATTTGTAAGCTGATTCTCCGTTTTTCTTTGTAGCCCTAGATTTCATCTTTCTCTCTCTCCCCCTTTTTTGCTGTAATTGGAAGCTCTTTTCACGTTTTTTGTGTGAATTAGGATTCTTAATTCCGTTAGGGTTTCGTCAGATTTGACTGAGTCAACGGTATTATTCTTCAGATCGTTATTTTTTTCTCAATTAATTACTTAATTAATTAATTTTTGGGGAAAAGAACTTTCCTCGTTTCTTGAATCTTTAGTAGTAAGTGTTTTCTTTTACTGTGTTGTTTGGTCAGTAAGTTTTGGATCTTATTGATCTTTATTGATTTTGTTTTATGTTCTTGTGTTTTGCAGATTTGCTTTTGTGTAGGATGAGCTGTTTTGGAAGCATGATATGTGTATTATTATAGTTATAGTCAGTTCAGAATAGAATACTGATCTGCTTGAAAAGTTGTTTGTTTATTTTTCTTTTGATTTGTAATATTTTTGCGTTAGAAAGGTTGTGACTTGAGACATTTTGGGAAGCTTTGGAATCATGCGACGTGAAGAGGTATTTATTTGATGTTTAGAAGGATTGGATTGATTAGAGAAGAGTATCAATTTTGTTCTTTTTGGATATTGATTACTTGATATTGTATTGGCAGACTGGGGTTAAATCCTTTGTTGATGGGCAGTTTAGTGGTTTAATTGAAGCTGTGCCTATCAAGAAAAGGAGACACCCTTTGATTCCCACTTTGTGTGGAGAACAAGGTTCACTCTCCCAAGAAAATGAATCACTACAGGGAGAACAGCATTCAAGTGCTCCTCAAGGGTCAACTGTGTCAAATGCTAGTGTTGGAGATGTTCCCATCAAGAAAAGAAGGCTCCCTTCTGTTCAACCTGAAGAAAACAATTCTTCTGCGTCATGTGATGCCAATAAAAACCCGGCCTTTGAAGAAAAGAATGCAACTTCTGATGTTACAGATGCTAGCTTTGCCCAAAGCAATTCCAATTATGTGAGTCCTCCTAATGTTGAGGAACCAGATCTTGCTACGCGTTCAAGAGCTTTGGATGATGCCCACAGCAGGAAAAAGTTGATTGCTAGTGAAAGTTGTGATGGAAAATCGGGAACCCAAGTGAAGAAGGAGAATTCTGAACATTTCTTTGTTGCTAAAGAAAGTCTTGCACTTAATATTGGATCCAAGATTTGTGAGCAAGGTGTTGAAGAGAAATATGAACAGGAGAGTCGTGCCAATAGTAATTTATCCTTAGGTTTGAGGGAGCACTTGTCTCCAGCTGTGACTAGCCGTGATATTGGTGGGAGTTTCCAGAAAACTGAGAAAACAGAATCTGTTTCATTGAATTTATCTCTGAGCAAGGAAGAAGGAAGTTCAAAGAGTTCTAATGATGATGCTAAGACTAATAGGGCAAATTGGGATCTGAATACTACTATGGATGCATGGGAAGAGCCTGGAAGTGATGACACTCCAGGTAAAACATCTACTTCTGGCTCTGGGTTGCGAATTGCTGGCAGTGCACCTAGTGATAAAAATATTGTGTGTTCCACTGCTTCCCTAAAGCACGGCATCACAGAGAATCTTAACAAAGCTTTCATGATTTCATCCGGACTGTATGGTCGAGCGTATAAATATGTTGACCCTGGGAATCTTTGTTTTGCTTCATGCCTTCCTAAATTCACTGAAGATCCTTCTAGAATATCTGTTAAACAAAAGTCAGACTGTGCAACTCCTATTCTGAGCTTGTCAAATGTGCCAGCTTCCGCTGTTGATGTGAGCAAAACTAGCTTTAGGACAGTAAAATCAGAGCCATTAGATGAAAACATGAAACAGGATTTGAAGGAGGCTAATCCTAGTGTTGTGAGATCCTTAGATGATGGGGTCACTGTCAAACATGAATTAGTTGAGCGTTCTTGTGTTGAATCTATTGATAACCATAAAGAAAATTGTGCTTCTAAAGATGAAGTCTGTATTGGTGAAAAAACATATCTGGGGGATTTTCCAGGTGACCAGCTGGTTCATTCAGAAACAGTAGCCAAAGCTATGGTTGATAATGTAGAACCAAGTGGTCCTGCTATGAAAGATTGTGCAAGAGGTAATGAGGGAAATGCAAATGATTATGAGGGATACAGGTTGAAACTCATGAATGAGCTCCCCTTTGATCCACAGTGCAGTGGCGAAGATGGTGTTAGTGATGATGAAAAGATAACCTTATCAGCTGATACGCTAGAGGATGATTGTTTTGGTTATGATTATGAATCAGATGGCACTCATTCTTTAACTGTTGCTATGGATGTAGAGCAGCATGGTGAAGAGGACGATGATTATGAGGATGGTGAGGTTCGTGAACCATTGAAGCATTCTGAAGCAGAAAAACCTGTTTGTGAGGTAAAAGAAGTAGAACAGATTGTTTCTAGTAGTTGTGATGATGAAAACAATATTGAGAAAGAAGTGTTGTGTGGTGATTGTACCACAACATCTCGTATGGAAGAATATGACAATAGAACTGTTACTCGAAGCAAAATAAACTGTGGTAAAGATGGTACTGACAATGAATCTTTCAATATGTCTGATAATGTCACTGACAAAACTGTGTGTATACAAGAGTCATTGGAAGCTGAAAGGCCAACTATTGTCCCTCAAAGGAGTTTATTAGAAAATTCTGAACGGAATAATGTCATTAATGCCCCAGAGATCAAATTATCATCTCACCAAAGCAATGATGGAAAAAATGAAGTAGATGTTGCTCAGTGTTCTGAAGAGGTTGTCAAGAATCTGGACATGATTAGGAAAACTGACTCAGATTTGCCAAAGATGGAAGTATCTGTAAATATTGATGATGCAAATAAGGATGTCAGTAGTGGTTGTCATCAAGGAAGAATTATAAATTTGGCCCAAGCTGCTAGTTCTTTATCCCCTACTAAATCCAGGTCCATACCAGGCAGAGGACTGCCATCACAAGCTGAAAGGGATGCAATACCTGACTTATTTCATCATGAGAAATTACATGGAGGAAGGTATGTGCTTGTACTCTATTGTCTTTCTTCCTTGTACATTAAGTTGAAACTTTTACCAACACTTTTGTCTTTGTCCTTTTCTTAACACTTTGAATAGTTAAATTGTTTTGCTTTACTCCTTTTCATAGCACTTCTGCCCTCCTGTTTTGATTTTCAGAGATGATGTTTACTTTGATGGACCCTACAAATTTTCGAGAGAAAGGCATCAAGATATTTCACCTAGAAACTCAAGACCGAGGTTTGTGCGTGGTAGAGGGAGGATTAATAGTCGGATTGACTCATGTCAAGGTGAATGGAGATCTGACCGTGAATTCGCTGGTGAATTTTATAATGGTCCAAGTCATTTTCGTGGTAGTAGGCATAGATTTGTATCTGCTGTTCATGACTCTGAATCAGAGTACAATAATGTTGCACATGATGGTTCTTTTGTTGGTAACAATCGGTTTAGTAGGAAGCCTTTGAATGAAGAGGGACCAGTTGGTCGTCATATTATGAGGAGACGATCGCCAGGGGTGAGAGAGATGCAGATGGGGCAAAGATATCCTAGAAATATGAGCCCAAGTAGATGTAGTGGAGATGATGGTTCTGAGTTTGTTGGCATGAGGCATGGTGAGAAATTTATAAGAGGTTACCCTGAGGATACTTCAGAGCCTATGTTTTCACGCTCTCAACCATTTGAGAGAGGAGATGGTCGATTTACACGGGGAGCTAGGAACTTCATTCAGAGGAGGGGTCCTCCTCGAATTCATTCCAAGTCTCCTACCAGATCAAGGACTCGCTCACCTGGTCCGTGGTCATCTCCCCGTAGAAGAACTCCTAGAGGATCACCAGATGGGTATAATGGAAATCCTGAATTGGCCCATCGACGCAGGGTTGACAGAATGAGATCCCCTGATGGTAACCTTTTCTCTGGAGAGAGAAGGGGAGTTAGGAGGCACGTCTCTCCTTTATATATGTCTCGTCCTTATAATGATACAAGGGATTTTGATTCTGGAAGAGGTCGTGGTCATCCCAGACCTGGCATATCCAACAGGGGTACTTCTGGGCGAATTTTGTTTAGAAATAGAAGATTTGATGGTGTGGATCCCCAAGATAGGGCGGATAATGATGAGTACTTTGGAGGTCCTATGCATACTGGTCGACAATTTGAACTGAATGGTGATGAGAGGAGGAGATATGAGAGGCGGGGACCAGTTAGATCATTTAGGCCTCCTTATAATGGTAGTGTTGGCGAGAATTTTGATCTTGATGCAGAAGATGGTCCTAGAACTTACAGATTTTGTCCTACTGATTCAGAATTTCCAGAAAGAAACAATTTAAGAGAAAGGGATTTTGACAGACGTATGAAGAACAGGCCAGCAAATATGCCACCTAGAAGAACAAGAAATATAGATGAGCAGGAAACTAATTACAGGAATAATGGACCGGAGGTTTGGAGTGATGATAGCTTTGATGATATTTCAAGAATGAAGAGAAAAAGATTTTAATTGTGTGGCTTGAAAATCTGCTGCTTAATGCTGCAGGATAATTAGGCTTTCTGAACTGCAAATTTTTGTCTAAAAAATCATATTAGATTAATTTTGATTTATAATTACTTTCTTATGTTTGAAGACCTCTTCATGTGTCACTGATTCAAGTGAAAGGCCAGCAGATAAAGTGATCGTTGTATAGCTCACTAAAATGTGCGTATTGAAGGGGATTTTTAAACCCCAAAACAGTGAACCATTTCTCAAAGTGGGGCTGCAACACTAATAAATCATCAGAGCACAAAGTAATGGCAATGCATTTGGGATATAGATTTTCCTAGGTATCCGATAAACTTGTTGACTGGTACAATAGTTTATCAGTCCGCTGCATTTGCTGATTATATTTATAGCAATCTGCAAAATGCTATTGGGGAAGCTGCTATTCAATGTCAATTCTGTATTTCCATGTTTGCAGTGATAGCTGGAAGGCAAAATGTTTAAATTGCTCTGTAATTTTTTAGTGAATTTAAACACACATGGGACTGTTGATTCCTGGTCTCCATTATTATACTGTGAAAAGCTCCTTTTTTCTCTGTAAATATCAGCTGGAGAAATCATTAGACCTTGTTTGTGAAATCAGGAATGTTTTGTGAAGAGGAAATTATTTTGCCAGATAATTGCCTTCTTTTGCAAGAGTGGCCAATCTGGATGGGCCCGAAGGTCAGTTTAGTCATTGACTTTTTCAAAGTGAAGGTATCAATGCTTTATTGGTCTTTGTATTTGGTGTTTCCTTCCTTCTTTCCTTTTGGAATTGCGTGGGTGTTTGGTCATGTGGTGGGGTCAAAAGGCTGGGTCATGAAGTCTCCTCCAAGCATTGGGTTAAGACATTCCCACAATTGATGGACTTGTAAAAAAAATAGCATCAAGAAAGAATTAACTATTAGTTACTCCATCGTGCGTGTGCGAAGAAGGTATGCTTCTTTGGCATGAGGCGTATCATCGTGATCCTCAAGCATGTAGTTGCTATACTTGACTTGTGGAGCAAGGATTGGGCAAGGATGAAAGGTTTATCATTTGCCCGAGTATCTTGAAGAGATGGTGTTCCATCTTCACGTAAGCGAACTCAGGACCTAAAGGCTTGTTTGATACGAGGGGAGGGAAAATGGGCAAAGAGAAGATTTTTATAACATGAATTTATCAAAATTTGAGAAGTGTGGTTGAAAATTCTAAGTTAGTATATTCTCCCTCCGGTCCTTATTATAAGTCACCAACTGCCTTTAAAATTTGGTTCTTAATACAAGTCACCAAGTACCATTAACTTACTCATTTATTAAAATTTTCCAAATATACCCTTATCATTGGAAAAAGAGATTTCTTTAATTGAATATGGGAAAAATGAACATTGAAAGATGAGAAGAGAAAAGAGATGAAAAAGACACTTGTATACTCATAAAGATAGAGGATTAATGAAGAGAAAAAAAGGTTGTGGTCATAGTGATAAAGGTGGGAGTGGTAAAAATGGAAAGGAAAAATAAAATAAGATCAATTTAATGATGCAACTTCCATTAACTTCCATTCCTTGGTATGTACAATTTGGGCGGTTAATGACTTATATTTAGGACCGAAGGGATTAGAAATTTTATATTTTACATTTTATCTTTTTTTTTTTATTTTCCTTGGGATTTTTTTATATTTTACATTTTATCTTTATTAAAATAACACAACCCCATTTCTTCAATATTTAAAAATTCATCTCACCAAATTTCATCCCCTCCCCTCCACTACAAATCACTAATATCAAACAAACCTTTTGGGCACCTAATATACGATTACAGAAACAATTACAGGGCTAACAGGGCTAATGTACAATTCTAGAAACACACAATCTCTTATGCACTATCAACAGAATACATCAATAACCCTTCTTGTCCTCCCTTACTCCTATTTATAATATTCCTAACTAACTAATCATTCAACCCTCAAAACCTCCCTAACTAACTATAAAAATCTGTTATAACCATTAAATCCTTACTTATTCAATTACATGTTACTTGCTCAACTCAGAACTTGGGCCGCCTTCTGTAGTAAGCCCATGATGGCCCAAGCCCATCAGTTATGAACGCTTCTAAACATGGCCTAGAAAATTAGGGCTGTTTAAAAAGATCCTAGTGGGACCATTTCCCCTAATCTAAATATGTATTTATTATTGTATTTTTTTAATTTAATCTTCTACCCTACCAAAATAAGAAGTATCATTTTTTTTGTCTTTCTTCGTTTAATTGATTGATTTTTTTTACCATGTCTAATTTGAGTCTACTACTCTTAGCTCTTGATTTTATTTTCTCTGTTCTAGATAACTGTACAAATATTTCTCTGCTCATTCATCATATGATGTTGATTCTTCAGTTGCTAGTAATCTCATGACCAGATGCGTAAACTATTGTCCTACAGTAAGATGGAGTTTAAGTATATGTAAAGAAGGAATGAAAAATACTTGTGTCTCTGTTGTTAACTAGTTTTCTTTTGTAGATTTTTTTTATATTGCAACAATGAGGCCATGGACAATTATGGAGATGGCTGGATAAGTTGGAAGAAACTAGATGATTGTTCAGAAATAGCATTCTTTTCTTCTAGATCTATGTATTTTTGTATCAGATATATAGAAAGTGTGCTTCTCGAAGTCGGAATTGTATTTAAACATATATGCTTTGTATAGCTCATTTTCCCCCTCTAATTGTTTACCTTTTGAGGGGTAAATACATTGCCACGGTTATAATTGTGACCACTGACTATTTCATTTGTATGCATGTATATTCTTTCAACAGGTTTACTTGTTTTTATCTTCCTTACAATTTTTAAAATTTTGTATTCCTTATACTTTATTTTGAATAATGGGAATATGCAATCATTCTTTCTGGGTAACATGCTATCATTTCAAAACTTCAAAGTCAGACAGCATTAGCTTTTTTCCTTCAAAGAGGGTTGAATGTTGAATTTTAGATTCTATTCTATGTATGTACCAAATTTTTCTGATCCCAAATGACTTGAGTGGTCAGAGATATGATCGTATAAGATTCTCTATTGTTCATTTAGTTGTTTATTTTTCACTTATAAATTACTCATTTTAAGATAAATGCAGCAATTCATAGATATTGAGAAAGTGGATTAAGTTTGTTCATTCTAATAATTACATGAAAATGTGTCATTTTACCTAAAATACTATTATACCAACAAGTGTTAGTCCTAGTGGAGGAAACTCAAGTTGTTTAAATTATGTGCAACTGAAGAATACATCTATGAGAATTATCTTCATTTGAAAGGTTTCATTAAATGCTTAGAGGATAGCGAAAAGGGATGTTCATGCGGCCTAATAGCCTAATCTAACTAGAGGGATGTTCACCTATATTGTTACGATATGTGTAATAAATTATTTGAGTTTTCCCCCTAATCTAACAATGCATTTATTATTGTATTTTTTTCAGGTAATCTATATACTTACCAAAATACGAAATATAATTTTTTTTCTCTTTCTTCGTTTAATTCAATGTTTTTTACCACGTTCAATACTTAAATTGATTGATTAAAGTAAGACCTTATATTTATATTATGTCTCAACATGCTCCCATGTTTTAATCATATAGGAAGTTTGTTTTGTGTAGATAGAGGACGATGATTAGTGTTAAGCTCTTAAGGTCACAAATTTTGTCGTCTCCCCTGTTTATAACCACTGAAAATTGAAGGCATAACACTAGTTGATAATTCTTATTATTATTAATCACCCAAAATCAGACATCTGGACAAATTGTACGGGCTCTTGTATTAGCAAAATTAAGTTTCTGCATGGGATTACTTTAGGTAAAATTTTGAGACAGAATGTTTACGCAGGGAGTTTGGTTTTATCAAGTTCATTTTCATGATGATATGAGATATCATTAGTAATGTTCACTTCGAATTTTTCTTGTTCATAAATCTGAATTTCTTAATTTTTGTGAGGCTAATTTGGTGTCTAATTTGAGGCCTAGAATCGTATTAAAGACGCATTACAAATTATGGGGGAATAACAAATATTTAGAGTAAAGTGAAAAGGCTCAAAGTATTGAATAAGTGAGATAAGTGTGCCCCATCAAGTTTTGTAGATATTTTGGTAAATCTTTGAACATTTATGTATTTTTCGATGTAAATGCATAAAACCATCGTGGTTCACAAGTACATGGCCGATTATAACGATTACATGAGCATCTACAGCAATTTTCTACCATCTTAACATATATCTTATTCAATCGCAAAAAATGGGTGATAACTCAATAAAGTTTCAACAATCATTTTCACCCTCTCTTAGGATACGAACTAAAAGGAATCTCATTTATTGTGTGGCCCTGAACCTCATTTATTAGGGTAAAGGTGCAAAAATAGTCATCGTAAATTTAGAAATGTGCAACTATAACTCTGGTAAATTGAAGGGGGCAAAACTGTACACTGTAAATCAAAATGGGGCAAAATTAGGCAAATGTGCAAAAATAAACATTTTAAATTTAAACGTACATTTTCCAGACGTGGCCTCACCATCAGTAAATGATGTGTCATACATTTAAGGGTGCAATATGTTGATGAGACTTTAATTTTTTGATGAGACTTTATTTTTTCAGATGATTACGTAGAAGTAAGGTGAATTTTACATGATTTGGGGTTTTATTTGGTTTCTTATCGAAATGATTTGGGGGTTTAGAGTTCGCTTTTAGTGATTTAGGTTCAACTGGATGCATTTTAGCTTTCATTTTAGATTTTGGAATTGACATGTCATTTACTGATGGTGGAGCCCACGTCTAGAAAATGTCTGTTTAACTCGGCCTAACAGAGAGGTTACTTTTGCCTCATTTTGGTTTACAATGTATAGTTTTGCCCCATTTTAGTTTACAGTGTACAGTTTTGCCCCCTTCAATTTACCAGAGTTATAGTTGCCCATTTTTAAATTTACCGTGACTATTTTTACACCTTTACCCCATTTATTATGTGGTCGTGAATATTTTTTTTTTTTTTTGGTTACCCAAGGGTATCCCCACCCGCGTGTCAAGTGAGACTAATCCCTCGCTGTTCTGAAGTCCCATATAGGGGTAGACAGCTGGCCTGTGAGTTTGCTCCATTCGCAAGAGCTAGGGATCGAACCCCCAACCACTTGTTTAAGGGACGAGAGTACTTACCACTCACGCCAACCCACCAGGTTAGTGAATATTTTTCTTTCATCTTATGTTAGGGTCTATTTACTTGACCTGTTTACGATAACTTTTATAAAAGGACATGGATAGATAGATAGATAGATTGGCCAGGGCCACAAAAGCCTAGCTTGATTAAGCTCATTAAGCAGGTTTTTAGGGCTTAATATCCAACTAGGTCAATCATTGGTCAATAAACCCATCTTGTTGAAGCTCATTTAGTACTAGTTTTTTAGGGCTTGATTTTGAGCTGGGTTAATAATTGGTGAGTATTCTGCTCTCAATTAATTTAAGGGGCCACGGGCCACCAAATATTTTCAAGTTAGCCCCACTAGACTTCACTCATAACCTACATGATCATTAGCTTAAATCTCACATATGAAGATCTTTATTGACTGGTGATTTCCCAATGTTTATTGATCTTAAAAGTGTGTCTTGGCTTAGGTGAGCCTTTGAGATCCATTTTATCTGAGTTTTTTTTTTCAAAAAAGGAGAATGGCGATTAAACTGTAAAAGAGTGGATTAATGATTCTTATAGATTTATCCAAGTCCAAATATCAATTCAAGCAACTCTAAACATTGGCGTTTCCATATAAAAATAAGGCATTGGAGTACATTATTTTTAGGTTTAAACTTTATGAATTTGTATTACAACTCATTTGTCAGAATTTTTTATCTTGGAAACCTAGTTATAATTAGTTGGATCTTTTGGAACCTAAATGTCATCGTTTCTCATTTGAATATTTTTGTTTTAAGGAAAAGCGATTTAGTCATGTGTTGGTCATGTTAATTCGGAACAAAAGTGGTGAGGAGCATTAAAGGGATTGCACAAGCAAAGTGTGGGGTTTGGGCAGTTTCTTGTAGCAGAGGTTTTAATGTGATTTCGTTTCCCTAATAAATAAATAAATAGTTGGATGCTTTTGTAATGCTTCACAACTCAAGAAAACACTTGAAATCAGACAGCTTTTTATATTAGTTATTGTTAATGTTCATATATGTGAATGCAGAATCTGAATTCTGGTGTCCTTGTTTTGGATCTTTATGGATTTTTCTTTGTAATCTGAGTGGGTGGGGACATCAACATAAATACTCCTCCCCCAAATCTTCTGCACAATGTCCCCAAAACTGCTCTCTCATTACGGTTACGTTGTCCTCTTTCCACACTACTATTACTCACATACGCACATCTTATTGCCCTCCATCTAATTTCAATTTTTTTCTTTTTCTAATTAAATTATAGCTTGAATTATTGCTCATCCTAAGAACAAACAATCCAGAATCTCTCTTCCTTTGTCCATCTCTAGCTGATTACACTTCTATCATTTCACAAATTTCAGTTGTTTACAGGTAAGAAAAGTATGGCACATGAGATTACCTCAAGACCTTATTAAAATCTGTGCAATTTTCAATGTTTAAATAAGTTTTATAAAAAATATTAGTTGAGAGAATTATCTTAAATTGGACTAGATAATTCTCAAATATATTTTTATAATGAATCGGATAAATGTTAATAGTATTCAATTTCGTGAATTATATGAAAAAACTATTCGTGATATCCATGTGCTTTTCTTCAATTTTCAACTTGACGCTTGTGATTTTTCTCTTTTTATTAATTCACTTTAATGTACATTGGCAACACAATTAATTAAATACAAGAGCAAAAATGTTAGCCGAGCAAATTTACAAAGGTTAATAGTGTGGGCCAAATTCGGCCAAAAAAATAGAGTGGGCCAAATTAAAAAATGTAAAAAGAAGAAGAAGAAAAAGATGCACAAATACGAAATTTATAATGTATAAGTTAAAAGAAGCAGAGGTAACTCTACAATGGTTTTCCTTTAATTATATGGATCAAATCAAGCATTTTGTTTTGAAGGTGCACAAATTATTCACCTCCAGAATCTTTACATTAAGAGCCCAAATTGTTCCTATCTGACGATATTAGTCCGTTCGTACCAATTTGGACTAATATTTGTCAACTACTAGTTCTTAATGTTTTTTTTTTGGCCAACACTAGTTCTTAATGTTTGATAGATACAAATCAATATTTTCTCATGAAAATATTTCTCTCTCTAAAAGTAAATTTAAACGTATAGAATTAAAGCTGATTTTGGTAACAAGTTTGTAAAAGCTGAGAATGGTTATGATATATACAATGTGGCAGGAGAGGCCTAAGTGTCCTGAAAGTTTTTTTTTTGGCCAGTCCTGAAAGTTAAAGTACCCTCCCAAAGAATGATACATCACCTACAATTGCTTCACCCTTCCATGTGACCTTTGCAGGTTTTTCTACTTCTCTATTTCTTACCTTTATTTCTTTTCGTTTTTCATCCATTTACTTTTTTCATTCTAAAATGCATCATTTTAAATTTAATCAAATTACACTCCTTATAATATCCAATAACATCAATTACTAATCATTTTCCGCAAAATAATCAAGGTTATCCAAGGGTGTATTCTCCCACATCAGCCATTTGCATTGCAAACTTTAGACACATTCACTTCATAAGCATATATATATTATATATATATATGAGGTTAATAAAATTTAAAATTTAGATAAGTTTATTGAATATTTGCACATATACTCCTCAAATCTTAAATGTAAGAGTTAAATAACTAATTTATAAATATAAAAAACAGTTAACTATTTTCAAGAAATATGAGTTGGTTGGCCTAAAATATTTTATTACCACCATTAATAGAAAACCAAAATTAAATTTAGTAAATGTAATCTTTAGCAATATATTAAGAAAAAACTTATCCATTTGGGATGCAAAGCGAAAACCTTATGTTTTAGATTAAAGTAAAGCTCCAAACCAATTCTTACATTTACGGTCTAAGGAGTACATAGAAATTTTTATATTTGAGACGTGTTATCAATGAAAGTTAAGCACCGGATCGTAAGGGGGGAAAAGAAGGGCATGGAAGGATGAATCATCAAAGATATGAATGAAGAGACGAAGGCCTTTTAAAAGGCTATTTAATCAAATGTAATGATGCTTTAATATGATGGGCAAGTCAAAAAAGGTGATTTTGGTATATAACTAAACAAACTTTTTTATTTTAAAATAATTTAATGGAAAATGAAAACAAAAGCAGTAATTATTTTGTTTGTTTTTAAATCTAAGAGTTTGCTTTTCACAAATTCCCAAGCATGTACTTTGAACATATGCATGCAAATTGTATTTTTAACTGGATCCAATTCCAAGCTTTCCCTCATCATACTTATCCTACCTTTTCCATTTAAATATTATTTGCATTGCTAAAATCATAACTTTGATGCTTATGGAATATATTAAAAGTCTAATATTGTTGGCTAAAAACAGTCTAATATTCAAACTTAACCTGCAGTTCTATTTTATTTGATAAATAATCAGATCCCCAAATATTCTAATCCATTTTTTTTTCTTTTAAGAATCCGATGCAAAAATTGAAACTTTCCTTTAAATGTGGGGTCCAATGCTCCCCTTGATTTGCTCCTAGGACCTTATTTTTCAAACCCTATGAGTCACTTTTATTCTATCTTTGTTTTTTTCCAAACTTTTCTACACAGATGCAAGAGAAAATTTATTAGGAGGTTCCGCGGGTTGTAATCACTGGTACTCCTTCTAGTTACCAATGTTAAGTGACATTTTCTGATATAATTAAGGTTGGCCTCATATAAGTAATAACTTTATTTGCCTGAAATTTCAATATATCTTTTTATTATAGCCATAATTAATTATATGCCACTCCCATATATTTATCACTCATTATCTGACACGCTAATAATCTTTATTTATTATTCTTAACTATGTATTACAATGAAATGAGTGATTAATAGTTTAAAACTTATAAAAATGAGTTATATATGTCCCATAGAATATTTTACCATGATTTTTGGAGAAAAATGTGGCAAATCAAAGATGAGGCTGACAAAACAAAACCATGCTGCCCATGCAGCATGGGTCAATCATTTTCAGCTTATTGAGTGACGAAACGAAATCACGAAACGAAATCTCTTCATCAATAAATTTAATTGAAAGTGATGTATCATTATGCATACTACGGATATTGGATTTTTCCAGTAGCTAAGACGTGAATCGACATATAACCTTGATTTTGGAAGATAAATTCATCATATCTACCTAAACATGCATTAGTAAGAATTTAATATACTAAGTTACTAACTTATGGAGTAGTGGTGATTTTTCAGTTTCATCTATCCATGACACATCCACGTGAAATCTGTATTGCGTCCTCTTAAATTAGTAACCTAAATGGACACTTCCTTCTGATAAAAAAATGGACACTTCCTCCTCTCTGATATAATTAATTATTTTTAGAAAATCTAAATAAATAAGGTCATTATAATTGATCATTTTGAATTTTTATTTTAAATTACTGCAAATAATACACAAAATATGTCGCTTGATTATTGGCTCTTGAATTTAGTTAATTTCTCCCAAAAAACAAATTTAATCATGTGTGTGCGCGCGCGGAGAAAGTACTAAATAATTTGATCATAAGATCCAAATTAAATTTCAGGGGCAAGGACCAAGAGAATATCCCATAGTTTTGTTACCTACTTTCCTCCTCTTCAAGCTAAGGCCAACTAATATTAGTATCATTATTAATGAATTTATAAAAGTGATATGAAGGATCACACATGTGTATTAATCAATTTAGTTTATCTTTTTTTTTTTGATCAATTTTTAGTTTATCTTGAATATTAATGTATCTATAAAAATGATATGAAGGATCACCTTTATATATTAATAAATTTAGTTTATCTTGAATACATGAAGTAGACATATAAAAATTGATATATACTTACCAATGGGTAGTTGGTTGAGCTGGTAAGTGAGTTAGAACTCCGTAAGAATGACATGAACTTTACTTCTTTATTTCAATTCTACATACAAAGTTCATTTTTGGGCTATGGTTTTGTTTCCAATGTAATATAATATCACACGATGTTTTCCACCTATCCCATACTATTTTTCACAACAATATCCATATTATTAATAAGATATTTACATCCATGCATGTGCATTGAATTTTAATCACTACATAGTTACGGTGATTTTGTTTTTTTTTTTAAAAAAAAAGAGAGGTATTTTTCCTTAATATTCTGCGTATCAGCCAAGAGAATTTGTATATGATTAGAACTATAATGAAGAAGAATGAATGTTTTAGCGCCGTATTTAGTTCCATCCACATAGATGCTCAATGTCTCAATGTACATCTAATAACAAATTTTGATGGAATGTATTTGCATTGCCTGAGTATTTAACAACAGACTCTATTAATTCCTCAAGTGATGAAACAAAATATATAGTCGAAGACTTGAACTGGGTGAAATATATTTAAAAAGGGGAATTTATTTTGAAAGTGAATATTATTAATAAGAATGTTCAAAGTTTACTTTAAACAGTATTTAGTGGGTATTGTACATTAGGGCGTTTACCCATGTGGGACGCGTGAGCCTTCAAAGCATCATTGTATTTGTATAATTGTCTATATTATTAAATGTTCCATGGCCCCTTTATTATTGTTTAATACTAAAAATATCAATTATATGTACAGGTGCGTGGAGTATTACTATTCTAGCCCTTAGCTTAATTATATACTCTTGCATTGATTCTTGATTGGCACCATTTCCTTTTATGTGTTTGATCAGTTATTTACTTATTTTACTGAGTTACAGCCATGTACTATTATTTACATTGTATCATTGATCTCATAAAATACGCGTATTATCTATAAAGTATTTTTACCTCTAGCCCCTTCCTTTTCAACTAAGATGCTCAAATTATAACTTAACTTATTCATTCAATGAGGAATGTTAATAATCATAAATCATAACCATGCTTAATTTGCTGATTGTTAAGTCAGTTTGTTAAGTACCTCTTGTTGGGTAGGAGCGTTGAAGATAAATCTTTGAACGGGTGAGAAGTTTCTGTACGTGGAAATATTATTAAAATGTTGTAGTTTAATAAAGCCAACATCATTTTTAACATCATTTTTAAGTGTAAGATTGTGCACAACTTTAATTGGAACATTCTCACATTACCAAAATTTAAACTCATAAACCACATAATTATGAGTCAAACACTTTTATCAACTAGAACAACTTTAATTTGCGCATTCATTCTCAAATTTTTTAGATATGCATACTTTTTTTAAATTAACTATTTTTTTTTGCCGAAGAAATTAACTATATATTCTTTTAAAACAAAATAATATGTGTGTGTATATACAGTACACATGTATATATGTAGTCGGACAGGAGAGAATGGGGAAGTGGTCCTAAAGAAGTGAGAAAACAGAAAACCAACAAAGCGCTCACTGTCACCGATTGTACGCCAACAAATCTCATATCCATCTTAAGCTTCAATTATTGTAACCTATACCTCACTCCATTCCCCCCAACCTCCCACAACTTTTACTTTCATTCATTGGCTCAAAATAAATACGTCATCCCTCTATCCTTTTTTTTTTGTCACCAAACGAAACAGCATATATTGCTCAACCGAAACGAAGTAGCAACTTATTACAAGGGTAGTCTCAAAGAGTTCTAGCCTATACCAGCTCGCACCTGGTCATCAGCACTCATTAAAAATTAAAGTCTTGAAAAGAAATAGAAATCAGAGGGGTTGGGGCAGGCCCCAAAGGGGATTCCCAAATCAACCCCTTTACAACATGTTTGGCTATCCAGTCAGCAGCCAAATTACAGTTACGAGGAACATAGCACAGGGAAAAAGAGCTATTTTGATCCAACAGCCATCTTGCTTCCTCCACCAATCCTCGTACTCTCCATTCGGGACATACATATCCATCATTGACAACTTGCACCAAGTTGAGACAGTCTGACTCAAAACACACCTGTTCACCCCTCCAACAGTCCACCGCCTTAATAGCTTCAACAAGAGCCATAGCCTCTCCTTCAAAGGCAGATTCCAGCGTTACTTTCCTTCCATAATTGAGGAGAATGGTACCTGCGCATCAGGGCAGAGATCTCTCCAGGCTCCATTGCAAAGGGCACGATCCAGCCTTTCCCGTACATTTGATGCCGCCTCTCTCCTGCTTTCTCCGACGGCGCTACAATGTCATTAAAGTCCCCGAAACACAACCAAGGGGTAGTCGGTCCGGGGTTCAAACGTTGAACTCGCTGCCACCATATTCGCCTCTCCTGTTCAGTTGGGGGATCATACACCATAGTAATATAGCCTGTCACCTTGCCCAATCCCTGTTGCAGTCGAACATGTATGAGATTTTTTTCCTTTAACAGATACTCAAAGATCACTCCTTCCTTCCACCATAACGCTAATCCTCCACCAGTATTAATTGGGTCAACATACTCAGCAAAGTCAAAGCCCAGTCTCAATCTTAGTGCATCCACTTTATCAACTTTTGCCCTGATCTCCGAAAGGAAAATCAGGGGGGCCTATATTTCCTGCATAGAAACCGAAGGTTCCTACCTGTCAGGGCCGCCCCCGTTCCCTGACAGTTCCATCCAAGGATACTCATGGCTCTTAGGTGGTCGTTGTAGGACGACCACCAGACCCCTGTGCAGCATTAAAGACTAATCCCTCTGTTGGTAACAAAGCCCGCCTTTCAAACCAACCCTCTTGTGTGGCTTCTACTGGGACCTCCACTAGTTGCCCGTCTCTACTCCTCCCTCTGGTGCCTTTCTTTTTCCCCCCTGGTTCCTTTCGCACAGGCACCTTCTCCTGGACCCCCGTCTTCCTTTTCTTGGCCGAGGATTCCCCCTCCTTGAGTTCACCAGCATTTACTAGCTTCCTCTTTAGAGACACCTTAGCAAGCTTGTGAGCTAAGAAGCCCTCTATGGGACCTCCCCGAAACGGAACAAGGGCGGCTCCGGACTCCTCCCCCTCGTCTCCCGGAATATCAACAAAGTAACCCTTATCATCCCATATACCACTAGGAGGCTCTTCCTCTACCTCCGTAAACAATTGACGTTTGACAGCTGAGTTCTCTTTTTGAGCTAAAGGGTGTTTCACCGGGGCCTCTAGTGGGGCCGTCTCACACTCCCCGGACCTGGCTGCACTTGGACTAGGGGCCTTTAGGATTCCCGCTTCAGCACCTGGGCTCCTATGATCCCCCTCCGGCCCCTCTTTACAGTCATTTGCCATAGTGTTTGAGTCTTCAGAACTGCGTTTGCCACCCGAGTTTCTGCCATTATCTGTGTCTCTCGATGAGCCACTCCCCCCTCCTTCCTGAATCTCAACTATATGTTCCGGGACAAACTCATCATCGGCCTGCAGGTGCTGTTTACCTTTATCCTGATCCATCATCTTTGCTGGGCTACTGACTTCATCATCCTCCCCCATTACTCTTTTTCCCGTCCTCTTGTCACACGTTTTAATGCTTTCAGAAATCTCCATCAGATACGACTGTGCAAGATCCTCCTGGACTTCAATTTCTTCTCTCACATCGGACCCCTTGCCATCTCCTGCAGTTTCTGATTTGCTCTCTCCCCCCACTCTGTTTGGACATGGAATTATCACCATACATCTTAACCTCCATGGTTCTGTCCTCTCCCTGGTTAAAGGAGATTAAGGCTGCTTTCTCCCTCATTGCCCTCGCCCTCAACTCTAAGTCATACAGTGGCTTGCGAGGATCACTCCTCTTCATCTGGTAGTTTTTCTCGCAAAACTCTTCAGAGTGTTCAATAACCCCACATTTAAAACAATAGTTCTGCAGTTTTTCATACTTCACACTGGCCCAGACACTTGGTAGTTTCGGTCGAGGGACCCAAAACCCAGTCAGTAGAGGTTTGGAGATATCTAGTAGCACCCGAACTCTCACAAAGTCCCGGTCACCAACACCACCCGGCTTCGGACCTCAAAACAGACTACTTCCCCGATTAGTGCCCCCATTTTTAACATATTTTGTACCGTTTGGACCTTCCTAGGAATACCATGAATCTGGACCCAGTATTCACACTGATTCATCTTCACCTCACTCATAGTAGTCATGTCAGACCACTTCTTGAGATTTAACAGATCCCCTTTGATAGTCCAGGGGCTATCCCTCAAAACTCTCACAAATTTTTCTTGTATCAAAGGTGAAAGTGTATAGGTTACCTGGATGCGGTGTCACCACTACCTGGTCTTTCAGTCCCCATGCCAGCTGGACCAAATTTGCGAATCCGCCTAATCGGACCGCTTTGTGCGAAAACCATTTCCCAATAAGCTGCCTCTCATGTTCATCGTCACCCTCATTCCAATCTAAGTTAGCAATAGGATCTTGCCCAACCGAATCCTCCATCCGGGCCATAGATCTGAGAAAACCACGCTAAGAGCCTACCTGAAAGGAATGAACAGATCTTGTGTATCCCCAAGAAACAAATTCCTCTCGACAGACACCCAGCTCACAGCCCCTCCGTCGCCGCTAGCCTCCGAACCAAACAAGACGTACCCGATGCGCGAAGGCCGCCGCCGTTTCTCAGTGACAAGCCAAAGGCCGCCGCAGGTTTTACTCACTCTTGAAAAGAGAGGTTTGTCTCTCTCTAAAAAGAGAGGTTTTTTTTCTCAATCACTTACGTCATCCCTCTATCCTTATTTATAACTTATCTATAATAATTAAGCTATACATTGAAAAGGAAATTGAGACAATTATAGTCATTAAGGAAATATACATAATATATTAACTAATTCAATTAATATGTTTATTTAATCAAAATAGCAAAATGGGCTCTATATCTATAACTCAAATGAGTAATAAGTATAACTATCAATTTTACTTGTTATTAATTCTCCAGTACTTCAATCACACCAAAGAACCATGTAATGAAAAAAAATAATCCAGCCAATAATAAAGGTCCTATTTATAATTGAACAGTATAAAACAAGGTCCTATTTATAATTGAAAATTTTAAACTGTCAACCCAAATAATTTTGGCATTTACAATTACAATTCAAAAGTTTTTATATTACAATTAGTTTTTGCAACCTTTGCTTTAAGTTACCTTGTAAGTTCTAATATCATAGATAATATTCCATCCCTTCCTAAAACTATAAGAAATTCAAATATATTACTTATAAATCAATTCATTTGATTTGTCTCCATATTAGTTTATTCAACTAATATGCTAATAATACACAAAACAAGTTGAGTGTCTCATTTGTCTCCCTTAATATCTACAAAAATTTCTGCAATTTAGACATCTTATACATTAAATCGAAATTTCTATTTCTAGTCATCTATACAAGCCTTACATTGCAAAACCTTCAAAGTTAAATAATCTTAAAATCTAAATACCAGCCATATTATTGTTTTTTTCAAAGCAGCCAAATACTAATTCTTCAAAAAAAGAAATATTTTCCACCACTTTAAATAAAACCCCAACTACATGATAAAACCAAGAAAAAAAGGGCATAGATAGATATGGACAAAACTCAAATCATAAGCTGGCTAGTCTTATATCTCTGTCAATTGGTTCTTGGTTCCAACTAGGCGCATGCTCTCCCACACTGACACACAGTGTCTTCCACTGTCCCCACCTCCTTCAAATTCAAATTCATTCACAGACCCTTTCTCCACCTTCAACCCAAAATCTCATATCTCCCTTCTCTTCTTTTTCTCCTCCGATCCCCCATTTCACTCCCAAAATCTCTCTCTCCCTCTCTCTCAAATCCCACATTTTCCCTTCTATTCCTTCATTTTCTTACATTTCTTCCATTAATCTCAACTGGGTTGTCTTCAAAATCCTTCCTTTACTCAGCTCAAACAAAAAAATCCAAGCTTTATCATCTTCATCTTACATTTCTTCCATTAGTCTCATCTGGGTTGTCATCAAAATCCTTCCTTTACTCAGTTCAATCATAAAAATCCAACCTTTATCATCTTCATCTTACATTTTTTCCATTAATCTCATCTGGGTTGTCTTCAAAATCCTTCCTTTATTCAGTTCAAGCATAAAAATCCAAACTTTATTACCTTGTTACACAATGTCACTTCAAAACTCACCGTTTAAGGACCTCCCTGTCCCTGATGCATCCCCAAAACCAGACAACAAGAAAAGCTTAGTGACTTCTCTAATGGAAGCAGCCACATTCCGTACACCTTCCTTCAAAGAAGACACCTACTTCATCTCCCATCTCAAGTCTTCTGAGAAGAAATCCCTCCAAGACCTCAAAAATAAGCTTTCCTCCTCTGACTTCTCTGACTCTTCCATGTGGGGTATCCCTCTTTTGGGTGGTGACGACAGAGCTGACGTCATCCTCCTAAAGTTCCTCAGAGCAAGAGACTTTAGGGTCACAGATTCACTCAGCATGATCCTCAAGTGCTTGGCTTGGAGGAAGGAGTTTGGAGCTGATGAGATTGTTGATGAGGATTTGGGTTTTAAGGAACTTGAGGGTGTGATTGCCTACATGCAAGGGTATGATAAGGAGGGACATCCTGTGTGTTACAATGCTTATGGGGCTTTTAGGGATAAGGAAATGTATGAGAGGATTTTTGGAGATGAGGAGAAGTTGAAGAGGTTTTTGAGGTGGAGAGTTCAAGTTCTTGAAAGAGGGATCAAGCTTCTTCATTTTAAGCCTGGTGGTGTTAATTCTTTGATTCAGGTCACAGATTTGAAGGACATGCCTAAAAGAGAGCTCAGGGCTGCTTCCAATCATATCCTCTCTTTGTTCCAAGATAATTATCCTGAAATGGTGGCCCGGAAGGTAGTACAATCTTAAAAATTGTTTTTTTTTAGAAATTTAGTAACGAATTTTGTGTATTATTACACTATATGTTAGTTTGTAAATTAATTTAGAGGAAATATTTAAGTAGATTAATTTGGTAAAACCTTAGAAATGGTGGCCGGAAGGTAGTGAGATCTTAAAAAGTGTTTTTTTTTTTTGAAATTTTGGTAACGAATTTTGTGTACTATTACACTAAATGTTAGTTTATAAATTAATTTAGAGGAAATATTTAAGTAAATTAATTTGGTAAAACCATAACAATGGTGGCCCGGAAGGTAATTACATTATATGTTGTTTATAAGTGGAAGAAATTAATATAGAGGAAATATTGAAGTAAATCAATTTGGTGAATCCTTAGAAATTGTGGTGATTGTTGTTTCCTTGTGAAATATAAGAAATTGGTTGATCGATTTTGGACTTATGGTTATGTTGGGGTGTTTTGTGTTTCAGATTTTCATTAATGTGCCATGGTACTTCAGCATGTTGTATTCAATGTTCAGTCCATTTTTGACTCAAAGAACGAAGAGCAAGTTTGTGATCTCTAAGGAGGGAAATGCTGCAGAGACACTCTACAAGTGAGATCAGAGATTCCCTTTTGTGTCCTTTTTCAGTGAATGGCTTTATCTTTCTTGTTTCTGGTTGATGACCTGTTGTGTTCAGAAATCAGAATGATTTCATCTTGAATGTGTTCCTTTTTTTCTTTTTGAAGAAGCATTGAATCTCGAATGGTCTGTCTGGTTTTGATTTTTGTCCTTTTGTGCAATACGTTTGATTCAAAAAAATTAGATTCTTAAACGCCATCACTTAACCTTATTCTGCTTTTGGGTGCTAGATTGATTCGTTGTTTTGCGTAATTTACAGATTCATTAGGCCTGAGGATATTCCAGTGCAGTATGGAGGACTGAATCGGCCTAGTGATTTGCAGAATGGTCCCCCTAAACCTGCTTCTGAATTCACTGTTAAAGGAGGAGAGAAGGTGAACATCCAAATTGAAGGAATTGAGGTAATAATAACCTTGATTAAAATGATGCATTGTTATTAATTATTAGAATTTGAATATATTAAGTGACATGTCCACTAATTGGTGGAAGATGAATTAAATCTTTCAGACAAGTCCTATTAAATTAGCCTTATTCACTCAATTCTAACATTATGAGAATAAATAATACTACTATGTAGCTTTATGAAAGACAAGTCCTATTAAATCACCCTAATTCACTCAATTCTAACATTTTGAGAATGAATAACATGTAGCTTTATGAAAGACAAGTCATGTTAAATTGGCACCTAATTCACTGTATTGAAATGAATGTATGAATGTGTGATTAGGGTGGAGCAACAATTACATGGGACATAGTGGTGGGAGGGTGGGACTTAGAGTACAGTGCAGAGTTTGTGCCAAGTGCACAAGGAAGCTACAGCATAGCAGTAGAGAAGGCAAGGAAGGTTGGAGCCTCTGAGGAAGCAATTCACAACTCTTTCACTGCAAAAGAAGCTGGCAATTTGGTCCTCTCTGTTGATAACTTTGCTTCCCGCAAGAAAAAAGTCGCTGCCTATCGCTACTTTGTCCGCAAAAACAGCAGCAGCAATAACAACAATGCCTGATCTGAGATTGACTCATACCTAAAACAAGCTTAATACTACTTAGTTGTTATAATTCTGTAAGGTTTAACTTGTAATGCTGTTCTTTGTTGTTTGTTACTTGTGTTTTCATGTTCTGAACTGGCTTTTTTGGTGTAATTGGTACTAGGTAGGTAGTGTGATGGTATAATATAATCTTTCTATGATGTAAAAGAGGAACATGAGTGGGATCAATGTGTATGACTTGGTATAGAAGGAAAGCAATTAGTTTTGCTCACATCAATCTAATGCAAACTGTTTGCCTATTGTCTCCCTATCTTTAATTTGTCACTTATACACCAAACATTTTTGGGAAAAAAGTTAGTTCTCAGGGTGTGAAGTCATAAAGGAGACAAGTTTATTGAATAATTTTGCAAGGGCGAACTAATTCTTTTCTTGATATGTTGATTTGAAGATGTAAAATACTCCCTTCCCTTTTAAATATAAAATTCATTTGATTTTTTTAATCCATTTGATTTTTAAGTTAAAAATTTAAATTATATCACTAAATTATAACATGTTACTTTTAATTAAATTATGTTAGTTTATAAGTTGTGATAAGGTTTTGTTGATGTTGTATATATTACTTTACAAGTAAAATGAATTAGTTTTGAGAAAAAATAATATATATAATTTTAAGTGATTATTTTTTCATCGTTATTTTTTTAATAAAGTCAAGTGATCATATATTCATGAGTCATGACCATGAGGGTAATTTAGTTTTGAACACCAATGGACAAGATTGTAATTTTGGATTGAAAGTTTTTAGCGGTGGTTGTTGTGTGGGAAAAGATGATATTGGAACCAATTGATTTTGAATAATTTAATTCTCTAGTTATATCTTTTAATTCTTGACAGGGTGAAAATATAAAAATGACCTTATATGATGCGCTAGCGCCCTATGGTTTTATAGGGATAAGATTGACCGCACAGTTAAAATTAACTTGCGGTTAAGATCTGTTAGAATTCATTATTTTCCAACGTTAAATGACATATTCTAACTGAAATAGCTGGGTGACTTTTGCCGCTTTTTATTGACTACTAGTCACTTTTATCTTTAAAAAACTATAGGGTGTTGTGTGTAACTTGAGACAGACTATAGAGTTATTCTTGTACTTTTAACTTTTTCTATATATTGTGTTTTTGTCTTTTTTTTTTCTTAGAGTTTTCGCTGTCCGGTCCCCTTCGAGGAACCGACTAATCCCATTTTAGGGGTGACGACTTCTCAAGGGTTCAAACTCATGAACTAGTGGGTACACAGTGTGTTACCTTCCCTTTTCTTATCAGACGGGCTACGTCCCCTTGGGCTATTGTGTTTTTGTCTTTGTCAAGATGAGAGATGACCATACCTCTGAAAGTAGTCAAGCATTTAAATTTAGTTTTCTAGGGCGAAATTAGGTAAAATTTCAAACTCCACATTTTTTGGCACATAGTTAATACTTAATACACAATTTTGTTTGCCAGGTTAATACACAATTTGACATACAAAAAATGTGTCTGACACTAGTCAATATACATACAGAGAGAGGATCTGACGTTACATGGACATTGTTCAGTTTTGGGTCGGGTTTAAATAAATGCTAAATATATGCTCCCTCATTTCATTATTTCTCAGTGTTTTGTGTTTATTTTGTTTATATATGTTTTCATAAATTATACAATCTCTTTTCTTGATCATAATTAATTACTCGGTTATATTATAAATTAATCCAATAAAAGTAATTAAATAGACAAATGTGTATACCAAACCATTTTATTGACATCAGTTGTTCAATATAAATATAAGTGATGAACGTCCTATTTTATGTTGATGACTCGGAGTGTTTGAATTTTGTAGGGTAGAAAATTATGTCCCACAAAATACTATAAAATTTAGTAAATGAGCTATATTAAATTATTAATAACATTACAACTCATTTTAGTAAATTTTATGATCAGAGCACGAGGTACATAAAATAAATAAATGAAATTTCAAAAGTGATGTGGGGTTAAAAGGTAAGTTGGTTGGAGAGAAAAGGTGAGTGGGTAAGAAAAGGGAAAGTGGATGGGAGTGTGATTGATAGATAAGATGGATGGATAGACATTCGAAGAGAAGAAGGTTGCTCTGTGGTGTATATGTATTTCGGGCCTGTTTGGATTAGCTTCTGGAGAATAGCTTATGGGATAATAGCTTTTTGAGAATAGCTTTTGAGTAGAATAGCTTTTCTGAAAAATAGCTTTTGATAAAATGAGAGTGTTTGGATAAAGTGATGGTAGAATAACTTTTCTAATATGCAAATTACCAAAACGTACATTACTAATGTGGTATCTACATTTTTCTCACAATATATATTTCAAATATTTAAACAATCAAATTATATTATTGATAATGAAATTATTTAAAAATATTACAAAAATTAGTGAAAATATCAAATATTTTATAATATGATTAAATAACTAAAAATATATTTTATTAAAAAATAGTAAAAACATTAAACATTTTCCCTAATTTCCCCCGTAATATATGTAACATTATTTATAGACCTTCAGAAATAACTGGGGAATGAAATAAAATGAAGCATTCGACAAACAAGTGCATAAAAATAAATAATTCCGTCTGCATCATACTTCTGACAATACCGCAGATAGCAATAGGCTAAAAGAACAAAATTAATCATATAATAACAGGCAGCAACAAGTTTGAAAACGCTGCAAACACACTTCCAACAGAATTTAATTTTAAAAAAATAAAGCAAGTGCTTTCTTTCTTGTTCTGGGAAGGGGGAGCAGGGAGTTGTTGGAGGAGGATGACAGTTGAACCTGGGGACAGAGGGAGATGAAGAGGAAAGGAAAGAGAGGGGTAGAAGAGGAAAGAGAGGAAAGAGAGAGGTGAGCTTCTAACGTTGGGGTACAGAAAAGCAGAAATGTGTGGCTTTTCTTAAACCTAGGTTTCGGACTCTCTAAACCAAGGTTTGGACTCAAAATAGATTATTTCATTTTTAGTGAGTGTTTGGCAAATTTTTAATGAAACCTAGGTTTAGCCAACCAAACCTAGGTTTCAAAATGCATCCAAACAGGCCCTTCATGTTATTATTATGAACTTCTTCACTGGTCCTCCCTTCCCTCTCGGGTAACGTGTTCCCTCAGTTATATGCTTTGCCTTCTCTTTAATTCACTTCATGGTTGGAGTTTGGACACTGAAAATGACTCACATCTATGAATAGTCATATTCACTCATCACAATGTAGTCACCATTTGTTAGTTAGATCGGGAGTTCTACTTCCTCTTATTTGCTGGAATTTATGAGTGTAAGTAGTTGGTTATTCACTTATGAGTTGTGTGTGTATGTAGGAACCAGTTTCCTAGCAAAACACAATTAATGTTCATGAAGAACTAATTATATTTGGATTCTCTAAACCGAAAATTTATTTTTGTTAAGGGAAACTGTGGTTCCATACATACAATCCATTATGTACCCTTTACAACATACAATCCATTTTAAAGAGCTAATTCAAAATTTCAAACATGCACCTAAATGAGATACGATTTTGATCCTCACTCAACTAATACAGGGATTGGCGCCACAAGTCCTCACTCCTTCCTTTGCATTTTTTTCTTATAAAAATGAAATTTAATTTATTAAAAGATAAATATTATAAAACACCTGAATGTACAGGGATTTAGGGGAGTAATCAAAAAATTGTCAGATCAATCGCAATTCGCAGCCCCATTAAAAGTTACTACTTATTCCTAAAGTTGGAAATTATTCCTAAAGTTTGAAGGGTCTAATTTGCTACATTTTTGTCATTATGAGTTGATTAATGAAAGATATCCCCCCCTTCCTCTTTATAAGAGTTATAAATTAAAATTATTTTGGACTTTTTTATGAGATCACATTTGAATTTGTTTGAGTTCTAACATCACATTTTTACACTTAAAATAATTATTAACTGTTATTTCTCCCTCTCATTTTTTCATATCACGCCCACTTTTCTCCCTCTCATTTTTTCATATCACGCCCACTTTTCTATTGTCTCTCATTACAACCTTAATTCTCTTTTTTTATTTGTCAGGCTGCCCCTTTATTTCAAATAAGAACAAGATATAGAAACTTCAATTTTTATATTTATTACGTTTTAACTAATTATAATTAAAAAGTTACGACCCAACTATATATAGCACTCACTTTGTGAGTGTTAGTGAATGAAATATATTAGGTGGTTTTTCTCTTACTTTAGACAGATATACTAATTTGAACCCACGGGGCAAGCGAAGTTACTTTTGTGTTAAACTCAGTCAATTGTGTTAAACTCAGTCAATTAGTCATTACTTTTTGACTAATTATAATAGACTTACTAAAAAACTGAGTAGTTGGTTTTTTAAGCAGTACAGGGAGTATAGGGAGTATACAGTTCCTGAACAATAATTTACCTTGTTTTAAGGATAATACTCCCTCCAGTCCAGTCCCTAATGTAAGAGCCCAAAATTTGAATAGTTTTGGTCTCTAATGTAAGAGCTCACCCCATATTCTCTCCTCATTTAATGCATTTTTTCCTACTTTACCCCTAACCCTCTTTCATACTCCCTCCGGTCCTATTTATAAGTCGCTAACCGCCACTAAATTTTGGTCCTTAATATAAGTCACCAACTACTACTAACTAACTCATTAATTAAAGTTTTCCAAATATGCCCCTATCATTGAAAAAAGAGATCTCTGCATTTACTTTTGTTTGTCTCATTATGACTCATTTAATAGTTGTGAGGAGGGGCAAAGATGAAAATGAAAAATAAAACAAAACCAATTTAATGATGTAACCGCCACTAACCGCCATTACTTGGTTTGTACAATATGAGCAGTTGGCGACTTATAAATAGGATCGGAGGGAGTATTTATTAATGTTTATATATTTCTCTCTCTTAAAAGTACCATAATAAATATGGGCAGTTTTGGAAAAGAAGCATTAGCTCCAGACACCCAACTAACATTCACATATTTTCTTAAGAAACGTTTTTTGATGGCTAGATCTTACATTAGGGACTGGAGGGAGTACTTATGAACACAAGAGCGGTATTAATTACAAACAAGGTAGGGTTCAAGTTCCGAAGTTGTGTTTAGCTTAGGGGAACATATTGAATGATGGGTGAAGAAGCAGTGAGTACTTTGGAAGAAGGTGAAATAAAAAATAATAATTTTAATAATAGAACCACGTGTTTTTTCATTATGATTTATGACTGGAAAGATGCAGAAGAGCTCGGAGGAGCAGAAGTACTATTTGTTGACCACGTGAAATATCATTATACGAGTGAAACCTAATTAAAATAATTGAAATGCAGGCTCCTGTTTCTGCAATCTGCATTGATTCTAGTGACAGGTGAATACCTGGCCTTCAGAAACCTTGCGTGTACCTAAAGCAACTTTAATCCCACTCCATTTTCAGATTTTCTTCACTTCGGTAGAAAGTAGAAAAAAGTCCATGTTTTCACACTAACATGTAGAATAGAATTCATCACTAGAAATGAAAAACAAATGCTTCTTGGAGGTTTATAATTGCACAAGTAATATAGAATGACCCAAACTAAACATTAATAAAAGTATAAGACTAGTTGTTTAACTTGCATCAAATCCTTATAAAATATAAGAATCAAAATCAATAATTTAAAAATACATAGATCAAGACCAAAATTCAATCAAAGCATATGGACTAACAATGGTAATGGCCCTTAAATTTAATTTAATTATGAAATGAAAAGCAACGTAACATAAGAACTTAAAAAAATTGGCCATGCATATTAATGGTATTAGAAGTTCGTATGTACCTATTTGTTAGAAAAATGCAAGCGGTACGGTGTTGCTAGGTTAGCCCTTGTTCTCAATGAAAGACAAAGATGTGAATGTGGAAACGTGTAAAAGAGCTAGGCCTGAAGAGTGTACACATCCACAAATCAACAAGCCAATATAAGTACGTGCCTTGCATGCAAATTGGCCACTTGTCTCAAAGATTCCTAAATATGTTACTATTAAGCTACGCCAAGGAACACAAATCAATGAAACACCATCTTAATTAACAAATTATAGATATAGGTAGAGAGAGATGGCTCAAGCAAGAGATAATCAAGCAATTAAGCCACATGAAGAACTAATTACACAATCTTTTCAGCTTCTGAGTGGATACTCCATTCCTTCTGTTGGATTGGGTACATGGAAATCTGGTTTCCAAGCTGTTAATTCTGTTTTCTCTGCCATTGTTGAGGTCTTGCCTCTCTGTTTTTTTTTTCTTACTTTGAGATATTTATTTTGATGTTATGTTTGAGACCATATGATCAATCAATCTGATCATGGAAATGTGATCGGGTCGCTTTATTTTGCAGGCTGGTTATAGGCACATCGATACTGCTTGGGAATATGGTGTTCAAGAAGATGTATCATTATATTATGTTGACCTTTTTTCATTTGTTTTGAGATGGACCTTAATTTGGGTTTAAGGTCATATTTGCCCCTAAGTATACATAGAAGATTATATATGACTCTGAAGTATTTTTTAGTCAAATGTATCCTAGAAGTGTGCATGAAGGATCATATTTCCTTAAAGTATATATGAAGGGTCATATATGCCTTAAAGTATGCACAAAGAGTCATATTTACCTTTAAAGTATAAGTGAAAGATTATATTTGATTGCTAATATTATAACTGTAAACAACGGAATATAAGCCGAAAAATATTTTAGGGCAGCTATGATATTAAGTGCATACTTTTTAAGTGCAAATATTATCCTATTCATCACACAGAGAAGTAATTTCCTTAAAACAAGTATTATGTTTCTTTGATATCTCTCTGTGCTATAGGTTGGACACGCACTTCAGTCTGCCATGCAAGCAAGTGTGGAAAGAAAGGATTTGTTCGTCACCTCTAAACTATGGTAATTTAATACTACACTCTTTATGGGTGCTTAAGTTAACACTAAATGATGACTAATTTGTTATTAATATTTAATAAATAAGATGTAAGATGCGTGTTTTATTTTGGGAAAATTAATTTGAGGTCCCCCACAAGGGACTTAATACTAGAAAAGTCCCAAAAGTTGAAATAATTAATGTAGGGTCCCAAGGGACCTCACTTTGATATACTTGAAAATTGAAAAGACACTTTTGCCCAACAAGTTGTCACATTTGCCCATTCAGTTATCAAGTTATGCCCATCAAGTTGTCACGGCTGCCCATTAAGTAATTGTCAGGTTTTTCCCAAACTTAAGAGTTTGAGCAATTAACTTAAAGCACATGCCCAACAAGTTGTCACATTTGCCCATTCGGTTGTCAAGTTATGCCCATCGAGTTGTCACGGCTGCCCATTAAGTTGTCAGGGGCAAAAGTGTCTTTTCAATTTTCAAATATATTAAAGTGAGGTCCCTTGGGACCCTACATTAATTATTTCAACTTTTGGGACTTTTCCAGTATTAAGTCCCTTGTGGGGGACCTCAAATTAATTTTCCCTTTTATTTTTATCATTCTTTTCCAATTATATGTGTTGAAATTACCCTTGACGACAGACACCCTTGTTATATGCAATTTATAGGGATGTTTGTGGGAAAAGTAAATCTAGGAGTTATAAAGTTGATCAAGATTATATGCTTCGGACCAAAGTTAATTTATTATGTAACTCCTATTTTTATAACGTAATATATTTATGGCACGTCCAGTCATATTTCGCATAATTTCAGTTAAAATAAAACCTTCAGACTAAATTTGATTATTCTTTGACCAAGTCATAAGCCTAAATTTAGGGGGTGGGGTGTCTGTTATGTGTTGTCAATCACTATGTCCCCTTCCGGATTTTTATTTTCTTTTTTTTTTTTGATACATCGGAAAGTTAAAAAACATAAAACGAAATACTAAACAACAATTTAAGTTATTCCATCTAATGCTAACATAGCACTAGCCTCCTCATTTGTCATCAGCCGTAAACCAGGTCCCATGCGCATTGCCTGCTTAGCAAAAAAGTCTGCGTGAATGTTCTCTTCCCTACTTCTCCAAGCCACCTGGACCTTCCAATCTTTAGCCTGCAACATCTTGAACTCTCGGATTAACTCAACACTCTCATGCCTCTCATAATTATTGTTGTTTAACAGCTCCAACACCTCCATTGCATCGATCCACAACCTGCAGATTTTAATATCCAGGTTCCAAGCTCTCCTCAAGCCACATATACCTCCCCATAGTTCTGCTTCCAAACTGTTTCTAGCTTTAATACCACAAGTAAATGCCTCTATCATACCAACCGTATGCTCAAAAAAGACTCCTCCGCAGCCCGATAATCCCGTAGACATAGAAAAAGCTCCATCTACACAAACTTCAAAAGACCTGCTCATCCCATCTATGTTCCACTGTAAGTCCGAATTAGACCATACTAATGGGGTAGGCCCTCGTTTCAAGTGAGCGGACTTATACATGCAGCGAGCAACCCCATATATCTCTGCCAAAGCTTCCGCAACTGTAAGGGTATTTCCATCATGAACTCTCTCATTCCTCCTTCTCCATAAGAGCCAACACATAATACAAAAAATAGCATTCCACTCACTATTTCTTACGTATTTTTTATCATTTATATTCATCTTTATCCAGTCATCCAGGTTGCTATGCCAAAAAACATGATCCGATCTCAAGACTCCTAGTTCAAACCACATCTCACGTGCAAAAAGACAGTCACGAGAGACATGTAAAATATCTTCAAACTGCCCAACACATGCTGCACAGTCTCCCGACACATGTAAACCACACTTCTTCTTGTATCCATTAGTCGCTAAAGCGATGTTGTGAAAGCAACCACACATGCATCTTACATCTTTCAGGTGCCTTGACTCTCCAGAGTTTTGCCCAAACATTATGATCAGGCAGTTCCCCTTGAGCGATCATACTATAAGCACTCTTAGTAGAAAAAACTCCACTTTTCTCATGCTTCCAACGAATAACTGAATTAGCATTCCTCTGCTCAATTTCAATCCCACTCATAAAAGTATCCCAAACTTCTTTAATGCCACACCATAACCTAGATCCTTTCCTTCTTTTATCAATCGTAGGAATAATATCATCGCCACATCTATATTTTCCTCTAATAACTTTTGTCCACAAAGCCTCCTTATTAGTAGTCAAGCCCCACCCAATCTTCATTAAGAAAGCTTTATTCTGCTCCCTTGAGTGTCTCAATCCCAAACCACCTGCTGTTTTCTTCTTACACACCTCCTCCCACGCAACAAGATGAGCTTTACGGTTCTCTGCAGTGGAACCCCACAGAAAATTTCTAGATAGACGGTCAAGTTCATCACATGTACTCACCGGAAGAAGGGTCGTTTGCATCACATGATTAGGAATTGGAGTCACAGTAGCTTTAATAAGTGTACTCCTGCCTGCTAACGATAGAGAATGTACTTTCCACCCTGCTAACCTGGCTCTAACTCTATCAAGAACATACTTATAAGTATTTTTATTAACTTTCTCATGATGGAGCGGAACCCCCAAGTACTTCCCAAGATCAGTCGTTCTAGTATAGCCAAGAGCATTGCTCAACTCTTCACGAACATTATGATTAACATTCTTGGAGAAGAAAACACGAGTTTTAGTGGCATTAACTCGTTGGCCTGAAGCATTACAAAATTCTGTCATACACTTCTTAATAATTTTAACTTGGTTCATGTTCGCTTCAGCAAAGAGAACAAGATCATCTGCAAAGAAAAGATGAGAGATCGAAGGGCCATTTGCATTTAATCTGATAGGTTTCCACGCTTCTTTATTCATCTGATCCTGAATTAAATGAGCTAATTTCTCCATGCATATAACAAATAAGTAAGGGGAGATTGGATCGCCTTGGCGTAGTCCTCTTAAAGGATTAAATTTCTCCGTTTAGCTACCATTCCAAAGGATTTGCATTGAGGGAGAGCTAATACACCATTCAATCAACTCAATGATATTGCTCGGGAAATGAAGCTCACGGAGGCACTCCAACACAAAAGGCCATCTCACTCTATCATAAGCCTTCTCCAAGTCAATCTTGATGGCCATGAATCCCTTCTTGCCCTTGGCATATCTCATAGAATGAATCACTTCCTGGGCCACAATAATGTTATCGGAGCTAAGCCTTCCAGGGACAAAGCTGCATTGGTTAGGAGAGATAATATTGGATAATATAGGCTTAATCCTGTTCACTACAATTTTCGTGACTACCTTGTAAATCACATTACATAAGCTTATAGGTCTGAAATCTTTCACTTTTTCCGGGAAGTCAATTTTAGGAATTAACACAAGGAATGTATGGTTAACATCTCGAATAAGCCTAGGATCCTCAAAAATCTTCAAAATGAAGTTATACATAGATGGACATACCTGAGACCATTGGCTTTGAAAGAATAGAGCATTGAAGCCATCTGGGCCTGGCGCTTTCAGTGGCCCCATACCTCTCACCACCTTCTCAACTTCTTCTTGAGAGACATTATTAGACATAGAAGCTAGCCACAATGAGTTTATCTCCGGGAAGCCCACATCACAAAAAATTCTTTTATCAGTAGCCCCTTCCTCTGTGAAGAGATTCAAGTAAAAAGAGAGAGCTTCCTGTTTGATTTTCTCAATATCATAAATCCATTCTCCTGACTCAGACAACAATGCATCAATACGATTTCTTCTTCTTCGGGCATTCGCTTTTTTGTGAAAGTAACTTGAGTTTTTATCCCCAAGAGAGAACCAATCACACCTTGCCTTTTGTGCCCACATCAAATTCTCCTGCAAAATAATGTCCTCTAACTCCACCCATAAGTCTCTCTGCAAACATCTCAACGAATGTGCCTCCCCTTCAGTATAAATACATTTATTTATGCCATCAATTCGGTTGATCAGATGTCTCTTCCTTCGTCCAAGATGACCATAAACCTCTTTACTCCAGGAATTAATCCTAGCAGTAAAGTTTTTTAAATTCTCACACCATCCCTTCTCATTCGACCATGTTGTTTCCACAAAGTTATTAAATTCACTGTGCATAAGCCAGGAGGCTTCAAAACGAAACGGTTTATCCATGAAACTACATCTTTCTTGCCTTTCCATCTGAAACAAGACAGGCGCATGATCAGATTTAAAATTGTACAGGATGGTAGTCATAGCATCAATAAATCGATCCGAGAAAAATTTATTCACCACCACTCTATCAAGCCTACTCTCACATCCATTTCTCCTCCATGTAAATTTCGGCCCAACAGAATGAATATCCCCCATCTCCATCTCAGCGATCCAACTAATAAACTCCTTATCCGCTTGAACCGGAGAGAGAGCTGTAGATCGTCTTTCATGGTCATAAAGAACACAATTGAAATCCCCACCATCACACCAAGCATCATTAACATCCTCCTTCAATTCCAAGAGACGTCTCCACAAGGCTCTACGCTTAATTCGATTGGGACTAGCATATATACTAGTTATATAAAAAGAAGAATTACCGTTTGCTACTTTGACATGAACAAATTGATCAGAAGAATCAATTATAGATATTTGCCAAACATCATCTTTCCAACATATCCATATTCCTCCACTAAATCCCATAGCATCCACCACAAAATGGTTTTTAAAACCCAATTGTCTTGCAATCTTTCTAGCTTTTGGGCCACTAGCACGAGTCTCTAACAAAGCCAAAAAATCTACACTGTATACTTATTTTCTTTTAACCCTTACAATGAGTGATATTTTGATATTTTATTGGTAAAAAATGTCAAGTTTTCAGTTTATTAAGCTTTCGCGATGTTTAAACTAAATACTCGATCGGAAAAAGAAACTACACAATTTTAGAGCGTTAATAAAAGGTTGAAATATAACAATTCTTTATCAATAAAATATCAAAATATCATTTACTTTATATATAATGTAATTATAAAAAGCACAAAAAATATTTTATGTGTGTGTAAAAAGATAAAATGATATTTATAAGTTTGGAAGAAGGTTAAGAGCTGCACAAAATCTATTGATAGAACACAAAAAGTACTATATACTACTACTATTTTATCGTAATTGAAGTAAATGACTGAATAAGTAAGACTACGTACTCTTTCCAATAATATGGTGCATTGATGGAACCATTATGAGAAATCAATCATATATTTCCCTACATTCCATATATTATATATATAATATTTTCACATGTCATATGTAGTGAGTATTGTTTGGAATCGGACATTCAAATGAACATTAATAATGCTATTATATATGCAGGTGCGCTGATTTGACCCCTGAAAGAGTTCGACCTGCAATCACCAACACACTTCAAGAACTGCAACTTGACTACCTTGATCTTTACTTGGTAGTATCACTTAATCATCTCTTGTTATTAAGCTGAATTAGTGTCAATCTTCTTTTCTTTTCCATAATAAATATTGGAAACAAAGACTTATTGATCAAGTTGATGAACAAAAATTGCAGATTCATTGGCCAGTTCGACTGAAAGATGGAGCCGAAAGACCTCCAAGAAAGGGAGATGTGTTGGAGTTTGACATGAAAGGGGTATATATGGAGAGAAATGGAGAAACTTGTAGCTCAAAAACTTGTTAGAGACATTGGAATCTGCAATTTTACTCTCAAAAAGCTTGATAAACTCCTGGGATTTGCTCAGATAATGCCTTCAGTATGCCAGGTAATTAATGATAATACATATACACGTGTATGCTGGAGTTGTAATATGCTACCATGTGACCAATTGATTATGATTCAAATTCTAAAAACAACCAGACATTTTGCAAGTAAGGTATGTACATTTCCTCTCTAATATCCTATCTGATGAGAGTCTTGTGTAGTGGATTGCCCTTTTGCATTTAATCATAAAGATTGATGGTTTAATGGTGTTTGATTTAGATGGAGATGCATTCAGGATGGAGAAATGACAAGATGCTTGAAGCATGCAAGAGGAATAATATCCATGTCACTGTAAATTACTTGATCTTCCACTTTTTTTTTTTTTTTTGCATTAGTACTTAATGTTACTAAAAATAATACAATAATGTCACTTATATTGGTGCTCTAGCATTTTTTTGTAGGCTTACTCACCATTGGGGTCACAAGAAGGTGGGAGAGATTTAATTCATGATCCAACGGTGGATAGGGTGGCACAAAAGCTGAACAAGACTCCAGCTCAAGTATTGGTGAGGTGGGCCCTTCAGAGAGGGACAAGTGTCATTCCCAAATCAGCTAATCCTGAAAGAATCAAAGAAAATATCACTGTTTTTGATTGGGAAATTCCACAGCATGAATTCAATCTTCTCAGCAGCATTCCCCATCAGGTATTAACATGTATCTTATAATAAAATAGTCTTAGCAAAAGTGAAATATTAGACCTCAATTAATTTGTCTCCCAAAATAATAATTTTCCCCAATATATCTCAATTATTGAGTAGATTTCTATAAATTGGCATTAACAATGCTTGTGAATAAAGAGGATATTTAGAGAAACCAAAACACCAATGTTATAAATAACTTTTTTTTTTATCAAAATGTTATAAATAACTAAGTTCCTTAAAATTTATTTTATGTCCCAAAGTTAGAATTTTTTTTAATATACTTCTATTATTGAGCATATGTCAATACATAACTAATTTAATTATTTTTCTTAAAAACTTTATAATAATTATCTAGCTCTTACTATATCAAATGTTTGTTAAAAGAGTTGTTGAGTGTCAGATGGCAATATGCATGAGTAGATCACTAATGTGACAGATTTGAATCAAATTTGGGTTATTTGGTGGTTGCAGAAACGAGTTTTTGATGGTGAAGAGATGTTTGTGAACAAGAATGAGGGGCCATACAGGAGTGTTGCAGAAATCTGGGACCATGAAGACTATTAAGAATGATAGTGTCTGCCTTTTCTTTTTTCTTTACTCTTTCTCTCTTTTTCTAAGGTTGTTCTATATTTTGTTGCTTTCAAGGGACCATAATGACTTAAGTTCAAAGTTGTAATATTATTACAATCCCAGTGTGTGTAAGGTTTTGTAGACATTGAAAATCTGTCGAGTCCTTTACACTTATTGGTATTGAACTCAAGGATCCGGTAACGTTTTATCATTGCATGATTGTTGGTTTTCTTAAAAGCATCATTATCTTTATGTGTTATTTTTCTGCTTCAATTCTTGAAAAGTAGATTAAATACTTCAATTCTTGAAAAGTAGATAAAATGATAGTTCATTATGTTACGGATATCAATTAAAATAGTTAATATAACTTTTTCTTAAGAACATCCCAACTATATATCTTCCCTAATTTATCCCCTCATTCTTGTCTTCATGGAGCATTATTAGGGATAATATAGGTAAAATCGATAAGGATTCAAAATATGCAAATATAAAAATGATATTAAGCATCCCAGGGAGTATGATTGAACATCTCTAATGATATTAGTCATAGATAATATACAAACATAAAAATGTGACCGCAGGGAAAAATTTTATCTGAAATAAGAATAACTATTAGTAATATATTTGTTGTATCCCTTCTGTCAGAACATCTGAAATAAGAATAACTATTAATAATATATTTAAAAATAAGAATAACTATTACTAGTAGTTATTGTATCCCAGGGAGTATGATTGAACATCTCTAATGATATTAGTCATAGATAATATACAAACATAAAAATGTGACCGCAGGGAAAATTTTTATCTGAAATAAGAATAACTATTAGTAATATATTTATTGTATCCCTTCTGTCAGAACAGGCATTACAAACTATATAACTATATATATATTAAAATATATATTTGACATAGGTGTTACGACTGATGACAGGAAATACGGGTTTAACATTATTGCTCCCATCTCTCTTCAGTGTAAATGCAAGCATTTTCCACTTGTAAATGCAAGCATTGTCCACTATTATGATAATGTGTAATCTTCTGTTTATACTCAAACTTCATTCTTCAACCTCTCTAGTTTCAACTTTACAGATACAATCAGAGGTCATACACCTTTGGCTATTAATAAATTGCCAAAAGGTCTCTCTATATTCACTGAAACTTCAATGAATTCATTGGTTTTGATGGGCCTACTATTTATGGCTGAACACTAGTGAAATTGAACACCCTCATGAATAAAACTGAGATGGATACCTCCTGCTCACATCTCTAAAGAGACCAGTGATTTTGGAAATAGTGTTGGCTCTGAATAACCCTTTATTATCTGGTTCATCTGCTTCCCATTCATCTTTTGACACTGATCTATCTAATCCTCTGGTGTGTATATTTCTAACAGATTCATAGTAGTGGTTTGTCTTTTTGAGCTTATGTTCCCCAGATTTAATTATGTCTGGTTGGTCGTCTTTCTTTAGAAACAAACATATGGCTGCACAATCATCAACCTTGGCACCAGGATATTTATATCCCCATGCCTGCACAGCTCTCTTTACCAACAATCTTGCTGCTCTTGACCTCCTTGATGCTGAAGCAACTATTTCTATAACTTCCTCATTTGTCAATACATCCCAAACCTGCCAAACAAACAAACACTTTATTAAATAAAGTTCAATCCTGCTAGTAATTTGTGAAAACAGTTTCTTCTTGAGTTGGAAGGTGTTTTAAATGGGGTTACTAAATTATGATTGTTGGACTCTATGGGTTATTTTGTCACTTTGCTTGAGATTGGCAAGTAGATGAATGGGTAAAAAGATCCAAGATTCAAGGTACATTAGAACATGCATTTGGGCCTTAATATGCAAGACTGTGGCCCAATTTGCCCCCTCCAAATGCATATTTATGTTTTTAGTCTTCAACATGCTGGAATAGGCTCCAAACCATTGACCAATGTCATGCAAAATAACAGAATTGGTCTCCAAGTTTACATCACAAACCCTTCACATTGACAAAGATTCAAAATATGAGTGGAAGCAACCAACTCATTATTTATTTACCATATGAGAAATAGTAGAAGATCAAGTTTGCATCATCAACTTCATGAAGTGTAGAGATTCTTGGTCAATGCTTACCCCATCAGTAGCCAGAACCACAAATTGATCCTGCTTGGTTATTCTTCGATAGAATACATCAGGAGCTGAGATTAGACCATAATCTTTTAAGCAGAAATCTCCAAAGGCTCTTGACATAGCCAATCCAGGGCAGTCTTCATCTGGCATCCACATTCTGTACACATCAGGCTCTTCTTCTTCAGCAAAAACCCTGCCTTCACAGCTATGGATTCTTTCCGCTTCACCTGTTGATGAGTTACATTCAAGAAGAATAGAAAAAAGCTTGTTAGACAAATCCATGTGCTTTTCATTATCAAGGGCACTTAAAGGACACAATGTAAGAGGCTCACTTGGAATATCTGGCTTCAAGTCAACAGTTAGTTGAACAGGAATGAGTTGATCTCTAACTTTTGTGCAAAGAACCGCACGAGAATCGCCCACATTGCCAATTATCATATGGTCACCCTGAAATCTCAAAGGAGGAGATACAAATTATATAATGAAAAAAAAAAAATCATACAAACCAGATGGTAATTATAAGCATAGTAAAAAAATGTGCCAAGAGTGTGTCATAAGTCCCACAGATGGTCATGGGTTTAAATTTTGGAAACAACCTCTTCCCTTATAAGGTAAGGCCGGTTCATCAATCCGTCCCCAGATTCCATCTGGTGGGAGTCTTGTGCACTAAGTCGCCCTTTTTCTATACCTGTTTAATTAGAGTTACAGCAGTGCTGCCACTGTAAAAACTGTCGGTGTTGATGTCCCGAGCAATAGAGTTATCCATGTCGCTGAAGGATTTCAAGAAGATGTTCTCCCATGAACCAAGGGACAAATCTGGGTGATATTTACCTTCTGATGCAGCATTATACATGAATGCCTTTTGTTGTGCAATTTTGATTGCTATAGAAAGCTTTGTAGGTAGACTTTTGCTTACATATCGAGCAACAACATGCCCATAAGGACCATGACCATCGAACACACCACAAAAGATTGCATCTTTTTCTCCATTGAACTCCTAATAACAAAATTTCATATCAAGCTTTCATCAGTATAAAACCTTGGCAATAAAATTATGCCATATTTCTGTTGAAAACTGTCCATATCAGTAAAATTTAATCATAACAAGCCATGTTTCTCTTGAGAACTGTCCATATCAGTATAATTAAATTATAACAAGCTATGTTGATGGTCAATATAGGTAAGTAAAAGTCAAGCTGAAGGCCACACGATTGATTAATGGGTCCTACTTTTGTGTCATTAAATATCAGTTTGCCATCATAATCTGTTTAAGGGCCAATACAGCTTATAATAATAACAACAACAAAACTTTATCTCAACTAGGTGGGGTGGAATACATGGATCGTATGACCCCATTGTGTTTGATCAATAGTCATGTTTTGCTATAAATTATTGAACAAAAGATCTCATTAAATAATTTCATTAAGAGTTCTCTTCAGTCTCCCTCTCCCTCTTTTCTAAGTATCCACACCATATGATCAACTTTCTTATTGGCTAATCTAATTCTCTTATTTCAACATGACCAATTCATTTTCTACCGATACAGCTTATAATATAACATGAAAAACATGTTTAACAAATCACACAGACAAGTTAAAACAATGAATTGTGCTAGAACAATCAATCGACCAAAAAAAAATGAAAATTGTAACAAAATCATCAAAAGGGTTTATATATATAGATACCTCACAAACTGTTAATGCATCTTGATTGACTCCTTTTCTTCCCTGCTGTTTATACATAGAAACAAGCCTAGACCGTCTTCTTAGCTTGACTCTCTCTTCACCTTCACTATAAGGAGAAATGGAATTTATGTCCTCACCATGCTCACATTCTGCATCATTCATATCATTTTCCATTGTATATGGACGAGGAACATTGGTGCTACAGAAATTCCCCATGTTTAAAACCCAAAAACTGAAATTTCCCAGAAATAAAATTCTCAAAGGAAAAAAGGGTCCCCACAAAATTCTAAGGAATACCCAGAAAAATTTCCAAAAAACAATGGAGAAAGTGAAGGAAAAAAACGAAACTTTCAGATGATCAATGAAGGCTAAGATTGAATATTGATATCAGGGATGAAAATGTGAAATGGGTAACAGAAAAACTATATAAAAGAAGGATAAGGCCAACTAACATGCATGCAAAAACAGAACGTAAAGCAAGAAGAAGAAGAAGAAGAAGAAGATGATGATGATGATGATGATGAATCCTTAAGGCATTTTTTTGTTCAGAAAGGGAGAGGAAAAAAGAAAAGAGAAGAAGGAAGTTAGGAGAATCTTAAAAAGGAGGGTTGGTTAGGCGGAAAAACATGAAGGGAGAAAAAGACAGGTAAGCATTACTACATTTGTGAGCGAGGAAGACTCTAACTAGTTATGACCATTGTTCATTTTTTCGGTTATTAATATAGGGACAATGCCAGATACAGATAGCTTTGCTCCATGCATGCACAAAACAAAATGACAGAAATGATATATATAACGTATTTGCATAATTTTATATTTGGCCAAAGTATATTTTAGTCCCTTATGTTTGCATCAAGTTTCAATTTAATCTTTTATGTTTGGAAAGTACACTTTTAGTTCTTTTTTGTTAACACCGTTAGTTTAACTTAACAGAAAATACTAACTTAACAATTTTAAATCGTTATTAAATACTGAAAAAACGTTCAAATTAAAATATTTGAGTGTAGATATCTTATATTTTCAAAATTTATCATTTTTGGTCCAATTTTATTATAAAAAAATCATTTAAAATTGTTAAGTTAGCATTTTCCGTTAAATTAAACTAACGGTGTTAACAAAAAAGGACTAAAAATGTACTTTCCAAACATAAAAGACTAAATTGAAACTTGATGCAAACATAAGGGACCAAAAGTATACTTAAGCCTTTATGTTTTATTTGCATAACTTTCAAAACTTTGGACTTATTTTCTTGTATATGACATTGTTACTATTGTAAGCAAAACTTTTTGTTTGAGAGAATATGAACCTACATGGAGGAACTTTTCTACCACCTAATAATTAATTCATTAATCTCGAACAACTATCAAAAGAAACCCCTACCCTTTTCTCTCATCTCCATTTATGTTCTCTATATTTCTATTGTTTTTTATGTACATGTTATAATATTAAGAGAAAATGATAAATAAAGACTTTTGAATATCTAAAAGGATAAGTAAGGACTCAAATTTCTAAAAAGACAATTAACAACTAAAACATAACAATCAACAATTGTATGATTCCTTAATTATCCTTTTGAAAATTTGAATTTTTTACTTGCTCTTTTCAACATTCAGAAGTCTTTATTTGTCATTTAGCCTAACAATTTATAATTTTTTAAGGTAAAAAGATATTGCAATGTTTTTTTTTTGCTAGAATAGCGCATTGTTCTTGGGAAAAGGTCGTTGGCAAATGTGCATTTGGCTAAGGATAGAACCAATTAAATGTGTATGACTTTTTCACTAATTTATGATAAATACAAAGGACACAAGCATAGAGCTGACAAATGACTAGAGGAAGGAGATTAGGTGCCCCACTTCAGGGCTTCAAAATTTGACCAACTTGCTATCTATAAATTGGAAAAATTATACTCCATCATCTTTATTCAATTCAAAATTAATAAATAAAGGCATGCAAGTCAATAATTTTGTGTGCAAACTAATGATTTTTTAAAACTATTCACATTTAATATTATGAATTACATATGAGAAATAATGGGATTTACAATTAATCAAATTTAAATAGGACAATTTAAAAATATAATTTTCATGTTAATGATTTTTATATTGATCTGGGCTTCCTTTTAAGTAGAGTGAATGAATGTTTTGATTTTATTTATAAAGTGTGTCATCGACGTTTTCTTAATTCTTATATAGAATTATTAATTTACTTGCTAGTAGGTGTTGGTTATGATATTACAATAGAGACCATATGTATTGTTAATTTAATAGGGGGGAAAACTGAGAAATTATTAAATTTTATGGACGTTATTAAGATTTATTAATTTTTTGATAAAAACATGTTGAGTTGAAAGTGACTTATAAAAGATACTCCCTCCGGTCTTAAATATAAGACCTAATTCACTTTTTTGGAAAATCATAAAAAAACAAAAAATAAGTTAATTATAAATTGATTTATCTGATTTTTTCCCTTAGACTAGTTTATTTTACCTATAAACTAATGGATTATCTAAAAATATATTAAATATGTCATCATTTAATAACATATTTCGCAACCTTAATCTCTCCAAAAAAAAGTTATCTAGGTCCTATATTTAGGACCGGAGGTAGTACAATCTATTCCCACTTTTTCTACTAATATTAATAAAATCAATGGATTTTTTTTTCTTTTTTCCCCATCACTTGATGAAATTGAAACTACTCCATGAAATATAATAAAAAATTACAATGACCTAATAAAAAACAATACCAATAAATGCAGATGAACATGGACGCGCCAAAATTAGTGCAAGGCATTTAATTTTAATTTGTTTTGATGTGTAGATGAGTTATGAGTATTCAAGTTCAGACACTATTTATTGCATAACCATACTGGAGCCACTATAAACCAACCCTTTGTTTTTTTGGTACGGTGAAGCCAACCCTATATGATATTGAGCTTTTTTTTTGGTTCAAAGTATTGAGCTTCGTTTATGTCAAGTTTTGTCAATTAAAAAACTGTTAAAATTAGTTAAAAGCAATTTATATGTTAGAAACATATTTATTTTCCCAACTACAAAATGGATGGCGATCAAATGAGAGAAAGATAGATGAAAGAGAGGTAGATGGGAAAGACGAGAGAATGTAGTTAACATAGGGCAAAGTGATATTACATTATAAGATTTTGGTAATCCTTTATATACTTCTGGTAACAAATAAAAAGAATTTAGTAAACTTGTGATGTTTGTAAATGTATAACTATATGTTGGAAAACCTTAGCTCCAATTGATAGTGTAAAGCTGTGCATATATTACATGTACTTTACACTCAGAATAGAATAGCAAAAAATGTATTGTATCATGCCCACTTATTCTGTCTTTTTCTCTATAACTTCTCTCTTTATCAATAACATCTAAAATTATAAGGCAAATTTTGAAGGGTCTGAATTTCCCTATTGGCTGGGAAACAGCCTTCATGCCGAGACTTGGGGAGATTACTGGAGTCTTGAGAATTGAGAGAGCATGAGATTTTTTTTTTGTTACAAAAGAGCGTGAGATTTGAACAATAAGAAAGTGTGGTGATAGACATGGCAAAAAAAAAAACAAAGAAAGAAAAAAAAAACAAAGAAAGAAAGTGTGGTGATAGAAACTGATTGTTGGAAAGGAGTGTATATGATCTTATGATGAGGATGAGAGATAGACCAATTGTAAGTTGACATTTTGATAAAAAAAATTGTAAGTTGACAACGGGAGATGAGGGATAATGCCTTGGGCTAAAATTTGGCTGTGTTTTTTAAGCTATTAACAAAAGGGAAAATTATTGGTAAAAAAAACAAAAGGGAAAATTATAACCAGATCCCTCATAAAGTTATTTATCACAAACAAATCCTAAACATTTATTAAATTACATTTAAGTCCCAACAATTATGGTGATATGAAATGACTTGTCATTGACGTCTCAACACCTGCTCCTTAGGTTATCAATGATAACTAGATTTTAAAGAGCTGCATTGGCAATACAAGAAGTCGCTATTGCATTTACTGAGTATTTAATGACAAATCATTTACTCCCTCCGGTCCTAAATATAAGACTTAATTGACTTTTTTAAAAAATCCTAAAATAAGCAAAATAAGTTAATTATGAATTGAGTTACCTAATTTTTTCCCTTAAACTAGTTTATTTTACTTATAAACTAATGGATAATCTAAAAATATATCAATTATGTCATGATTTAATAGACTATTTTGCAACCTTAATCTCTCTAAAAAAAGTCATTTAGGTCCTATATTTAGGACCGGAGGTAGTAATATACACAGGTACTTTGGACCTTCATTGTAATTTGATCATTATTTTGAAACATGTTTTTGATTAATTCCCTTAAGAGAGACCTTTTGTAGTTTTTTCTCAAACAAAAAAGTGCAGCCATAGTGGTCCCCACCATTATTGTCAAACTCGCGAGTCAACTAGCCGAGTTAACCGAGTTCACGTTTTCAGCCATGGAAATCGAGTGAACTCGCTTACAGAATCGTTTAAGGTATAGAATCGCCCAAACTCGTTCCTAACTCGGTGAAAATCGTTTAACTCGCCGTATGAAGACCGAGTACACCGAGTTTAAGATCTGGGAGGTAGAAGACTAATAAAAAAAGGAAAAACAAAGCCTTAAAATAAATATTGCACCTTTATTTCTTTCTTCACTCTCCCATCGCTGTAGCCATATAGATCTACAACTTTTCATGTTCCAGTGAAACTGTGAGAGTTGAGATTCATAGAAGATAGAAGGTAGGAAGAAGAAAAAGTACGAAGAAGGTGAGAAGGTGTAAAAACAGGAACGAGTAAAGCTACTCCATATTGTAACTTTGTGAGGCATTGGGTTTTGAAATGTGATAGGAGACAGACAATGACATGTGTTTTTTAATAAGAAATATTTGTGTTCTTTTATCAGCTTTTCAAAATCTGTGTTGAGGATAGTTGATAGTTAGAATTCAAGGCTTAAGTTGGCAGAGACTCATTGCAATAGAAATGGATGTGGTATTTTTTTTTGGCCGATGTGATGTATAATGGATGCCAGCTACTCACCATGTTTTTACTAATATAATATTAGAAGCTTGCAGTAATTTTTTTTGGCCGAAAGAAGCTTGCAGTAATTGCCTGTTACTCCTCGGTTTTATCAAATATTCCGTTTTGCTTGTTATGCCTTGTTTTTTCTTTGTTTTGTTTTAATGTTATGATGGTATTTTTTTGGCCAGTAGCTAGGATGGTATATTTCATTTGCTTATTAGATAGATATTATATTTAATTAATGATGTTAGTCACAGCAAAAAAAGAAGAGCTATTGCCACAAAAAAAAACTATCAATATAATCTGAGATAGAAGTATGGAATGAATGTTGAAGGAATGTCTATAGTTAACTTTAATGACTTTTAAAATTTATAAACTAAGAATGTTAGATTTTTTTTGGCTGAAAATTAAGAATGTTATATTAGATTTCAATATTTTTGGTTTGATCTTTGTTGAATTTAAAATATTTCAGCTTTTAGATTTTAATTATTTAATTATATATTAATATAGGTAAACTCTTACGAGTTTACGTTTCGAGTTTACGATCCGAATTTATCTCCTATAAACGAGTTTGTTTAAACTCACGAGTTTGACAACCTTGGTCCCACGAATATGAAATAGGGTGTTGTGGCATGATAAATTGGTGTGGACTTTAAATTGAAAGTGATTGGGCTTTGATCCATTGGATTGAAGTACTTTAGGGACCAGAATCTTAATATAACCTGCATATCATCCACGAGTTTTGCGTAAAAAATGAGTAATGTTTTTATCAAATGCAAAATGAGTAATCAAGGAGTAAAATGGCTGCACTATTATCGCAATGATATATGGAAAATAAGTTATATCGTTCATGTAATTTGAATCGTTGTTTGTTGTGAATTTTATTTTATGCTACTACTTTTATATATTGATGGGAAATTGTTGAAATTTTGATGTATTAAATCGTCTGATAACATTAAACAACAAAATAAATAAACCAGAGGTAATAAATGCTTAAATGCAATAAACAATTGTGATGATTAACATAATGCAATATGAACCTATTCTGTAAAGTGTAATCCCTCCTCACGTCCTAAAAGACCGCATTACCTAATCTTAACTAAATCATTTTGAAATGTGTAGTATAATATGATTAATTGGGCGGACTTATAAACTGATAATTATAATGTAATAATATTTCAGAGATATTATGTATCATATCATATGTTAGCCATCGAACATGGGCTGTCCAATTTAGAATGAAACGGGAGAGAATAATTACAAATACAGCAAAACGAAGTTGGAAACCAAAGCTTCAGACAGAAAAGGACCCAACCTGTACGCATATCTACCCACAACCCCACATTCTTGCTTTCACCATTCCCCACTATATTGCCCTTTACCCTCCTCCCCTAATTTTGGTTTACAAATTCAGACACATATTTGTTTACCTTAACAGCACATGTTCAATTGCACAAAAAAGCCTAATATTCAACCAGGCGAGGGTAGTTGTGTAATTATACTCTGTCAGAAATGTGTTACTTCAGACAACTCTTCATAGAATAGGTCCACTTCACTTTCAATTTCTAATTCTTTGACAAATTTTTTTACAACCAAACGAGTACTAACTTATCCCTTTTCACTAACAATCTTATGCTTTTGGGAAAATCACAAGGAAAACGTCAACTAACAAATGTAGCTACTCACAACTCACATGTCCTATATACATGTGAATCTCCACAGCATAAGATTTAAGAGTACAAGTAAAATTTAGCCGTAGTAAAAAGTGATTTAATTTATCTATTACCCATATTAATTCAGCATTTTCCCATCTACCTGGGCCACACATGATAGCTGAAAATATCTTGGATAAGTTGGCATATGGATTGGGGAAGGTGTGAATATGATTGATTTAAATGTGGAGGTGGAATCTTGAATACAAAACCAGCTAAGATGCAACCAATAATAGTCAACTTTGCTCATTGTTTTAGCTGTCCTTCATAAATGGCCACACAAAACCTTCTTTCTTTATTTCTTTCCCGTGCTTCAACAACCCATTTTCCTCTTTCTCTATATTCCTACCCCACAAGCCTCGAATAGCCTTCCTTGATTGACTCTCTTGCTACAATTCACAAAATTTTATTAAAATATTTTTCTATACCAATGCAACAACCCTTTCTCAATTAGTCCTAAACTCATAGACCTATCAGAAGTAGCAGTGTTGCTTTTATTACAAGTCTGTTTTTTTATCATTTTGTACCAATTCTGTTATAGTTTGTCATAAACTGTCAAATCATTCTGTACAGCACCTCATGGCAAACAAATTAATGCATTTTTCTCATTGATGCAAACTCTATGGCTTCAAAGTTAGGTTTATGATAATTCTAGCCTTTAAAGATAATCACACCCCAAAAGTTAGCTAAATAAGTTAGGAAACACTAGCTTATTTGTCCACTCTTTCAAGGTTTATGATAATTCTAGTCACTTTAGAGATAATCACACCCCATAAGTTAGCTCAATAAGTTAGGGAAAACACTGGCTTATTTGTCCAATTCTTTCAAGGTAGCCCCCTCCAGATTTGAAACTCATGACACAACATGCACTATTTATGAACTGAAACGGAATTCAAGCTTCTTCTGCACATAAGATCCAGCTACAGAATCAGATACTGGATGTCGTTATAAGTTTACAGACAAAGATTCTTTAGTACCTATCAGTACAGAGAAGCCAAAACTCTTGCCAACCAAAATTTATAAATATACCCATACTTTAACACCAAAAAGCAATAGGACTGATCGTATAATCTGTGAACCACAAGCTATTGATAAACTTTACTTTTCACATTTTGGAATGAAGAATTATGGATAACCTCTAATAATCAACATTGAGATTCTCATCAAAGACAATAAAACAAGGAGATCAATGAGAACCTGTAATCAATTCCAGTAAAAGGCTACGATTTTCAGAACAAATGAGAGATCTATAAAACAAATATAATTGATGTAAGGATATGATTTCATTTTCAGGTGTACATGTTACAAGGAAATAAATTTGAGACGCAATCAAATCCTGTCTATTGGTAAAACATGGAAGTAGCAAAAGAAAATCAAGAATGTTACAGTAGATGGGGGGATCACCTATCGAAAAGTTACCACCATTGATGAACAAGAACTCCACTTTGCCTCAGAGAAGTGAAGAGCTCCAAGCATTGATCATAAGTTTTCTCATACTTTGGACTTCTTTGCCCAGGGCAACATCTTTGCCATCTATTATAGTGGCATTCAAGAAAAATCTCATCCACCAAACAAATAGCTCCTGTCTCAAACAATCTCGGTATCAAATCAAACTCCGTACCCTCCACATCCATCTTCATCACAACAAAATCTTTCTTCGACACCGTGTTCTTCAACCAGTTAGCGAAATCAAACCCTTGGATCTTCTCAACTTCACCATCAAAATCACCAGACGACGACTGCAATGGCTGAATCCTACCCATGCCTCTTCCCTTGACCTCAATATGCTCATGTTCATGCTCACCCGGGTCGCGGTTAATCTCAAAGGTCAACGTTTCATTCTTCACCCAAGCAGCATAAGGTAACAAAGTGATTCCCTTCTTAGTACTATACTCTTGATGAAAATGCTTATCAGCCTCAATTGCATACACATGAAAGGTCTTGTTCTGCTTAGGATACTGCTTCCTAAACCAACTCCCTATACTAGAGCCATAACTTCTAGCCCCAACATCAACATAAACATACCTATTCTTAAAGCTAATATCAGCCATTGAAGGAAGGTACTTTATGTTCTTCACATTCCTCTTCAAAGTAATCCATGGTTTCAATGGCTCCTCACTAATCAAAGGCTCAGCATTTCTAACCAACTCTTGCTTATACTCATGATTAGCACATTTCCCACTAGAATCACCACCATCATCATCATCATCGAATTTCTCAAACTCATGAACAACTCCATCAAACTCTTTCCTCAAAACAATCTCTCTAATTTTAGGCATTGAATCATCAAACCCATCTACATCATGCACTTTAACTACTTTGAAATTAGTAAACAAATCAAGGAATGAATTGAAACTATACGTATCTTTCGCCTTTTTTACATGGAACACCGCAAACCCTTCGGGTCTCAGCGTCCGGCCAACCTCCGCCGCAAACTCCGCCGCCCTCGCCGCCCTCTCCAGCCCGCCGTCGCCGGAAAACACAAAATCAAACGAATTATCCCGGAAAGGCATCCGATCAGCCCGCCCCGCCTTCACCAACGGCTTCAACCCCTTCTTGGCAATCCCAATCACATCCTTCACACCAATCCCCCTCATCGCAAAAACATCCATCCCCGCCGGAGTATCAATACACAGCGATTTCGACCTCACCGATAGGTACCCATCAGAAATCAAATCCTTAAAAACTGAAGAGTAGAATCCAACCGCATTGTCCCATTCTTTGCTCGAATAAACCTCTGGTATCACGGCGGACCGGGCGGTGGAGGCTGAATTTTCGGTGGATAAGGCGTTGGAGATTCCGGCGGTGTCGCCGGCGACGACGAAGCTGAGGGAATCAGGGAGGGAGAAGAAGCAGAAGTCGTTGTTGGTGCATGATTCGCCGGCGATGGTGATGACGTAAGCGAAGCGGACGAGGATTAAGAAGACGCCGAATAAGAGGAGGCGTACGAGGATGTTTTTGAGGAAGGGGGGTTTTTGGGGGTCCATGGAATGAATGAATGAATGAAAAGTTTTGATTTTTAAGGGATTTAGGGGAACCCCAGATGGAATGAATGAATGAATGAATGAAAGTTTTGGTTTTGAGGGTATTTTGGGGAACCCCAGATGGGGAAGGAGGGAAAGGCGGGAGCTTTGAGGGGTAAAATGGGAAAAGAGGAAAAGGGGTGGTGGGGGAATTGATTATTATCGGGAGGAGAAGCGGGCGGAGGTGTGATTTGCGCCGAGGAGGAAGGGTTTGCGAGAAGAGAGAGAAGGGAAGAAGAGGATAGAAGACATAATAATGAGCTTTGAGGGGTAAAACGGGAAAGTTTTGTTTTTGTATAGAGAAATGTCAAGATGAGAGGATGGTATAGTGAAAGATGGGGTTTTTGAGAGAGAGAGAGAGAGAGAGAGAGAGAGAGAGAGATTTGTGAATTGCAGAGAAGAGATAATGGAAAAGGAGAAAGAGGAAGGAAGGAGGAGAGTGGAAGGGTTACTGGGAGAAAAGGTTGTACGCGGTGAGGAAGCGGATAGTGCTGCGTCGACCAAGGAAATACTCTTTCCTAATCTAAATTCCTAATTTCTTTATTGCTCTTTTCTTTTCTTCTTTATTTTTTTGGGCCAGTTTTTCTTTTCTTCTTTATTACGTAACTTGATAGTCCATCGGTTCATAATTATATGACCATTTTTTTTGGCCATAACATAATTATACGACAATTGAAAATTTTATTTAATTGGGAGAGATTAAGGAAAGTAGTTAATTCAGGTAATTTTATAAATGTGTGAGTGTGTGTGTGACGAATACAATTTGTTTGTAAAATGTTATATAGCCTATAGGGGTATTTTGGGAAAAGATAAACAAACATATGAAACAAAGTAGATTAGTCAAATGTCAAAAAAAAAGTGGATTAGTCATCTCATCTCATAGAAATTCTTGTGTGAACCTAGTGCACCACGTCATTTATGGTCTAACAAATAACAACTAAATATGTAAGGTCTTTCGTGTAATTTTTAATCTGAGGTGACATTATAAAAACATTAACTGATTAATAACAATATCTTTCTCAATTTTTTTTTAAAATAACAAACATTGAAAACATTTCAATTAAAATTTTTAATGTGTTCGTTAGATTTTGTAGGATATCAAGTCAAATTTGATATTCCACATAAGAGCTTACATGTTTAGTTGTTATTGGTCGGACCACAAATGACGTGGTACACCGAGTTCACACAAGAATTTCTCTCTCATCTCATGCCTTATATCAAGAGAAGAAATTTCTGTGTGAACCTAGTGTATCACGTAATTTGTGCTTTGACAAATCACAAGTTAACACATAAGCATGAAAATAGTAAATAACTCATAAAAATATATTTATTTCACTTGTAAAATGTAGAAAATTTAAGACATGAAATAAAAATATTTTTATGAGTTAGTTGGTTTTTTTGTTAGTTTGTTTTTTTGGTTACCATGTCAAATAAAAATTCCTCATCATCACCAGTGGTTAGCCAGATAGCAAATGATGTGGTGTATTGGATTAACTAGTGTGTTTACTATAGAGAGGATATGTGATGTGGTATGGTAACTTGAGTAGGGACTATGGAGAATCGAAATCCAAAATTTGTTAGTAATATTGTTATTAATTTAGTCAAAAAAATAAGGTAAAAAAATTAGTCAAAAAAATCCACTTCAAATTCATGAGATATCATTTTTTGAAATTTAATGTATAAATAGTTTTAGTTGGATTTTGATATTTCTACAATATTCGAATTTATGTGAATAAATTAATGTTTTTTTATGAGTTGATATAATTTTTTTTCCGAGGTTTGCCTTTATTTTTGTTTTGGTAACTTGAGTTTTAAATAAGGGGTTTTTGTTTTGGCCCAATATGTTAGTAAAATGAAATTCGCCAGTTAAAATCAGAGTAAACTCCAGGGTTTATAGATTGTAACCCATGTACGTTATTATTTTAGAAACGTCATTAGGGATAGTTTATTAAGGTTATTATTTTGTTATCAATATAGGTAGCAGTAGGGTTTTTGGCTCAATAGCTTTTTATATTTGTTGATCAAACTATTGAATAAATTTATCAGCATATCATCAAGATTATTCAATTAGAAAATTATTACACCTGATAGATATAATCACATTGACCTTAATTACGGAAAGTTGGCAATACATTAAAGAGAACGCATCTTTTTAAACTGAAATTATATAGAAGCATATAATAATTGGATGATTCTGGAAAGGCGAAGGGTTTGTCTTATGTTATGTTCCAGCTCTACGCTAGGTGACACGCCTTTATATTCCATTTTTACATACCGGAGAATGATGACTGATGAGACTTGATGCATTATGTGATGAAGTGATAAGTGATGTTTATTTCAATTTAAAACTTTCAAATACCCTATATGGGACTTCAAAATAGCTAAGGATTAGTCTCACTTGACACGCGGGTGGGATACCCTTGAGAAATAAAAAAAAATATTCATATAGTATAATTCTAAGAATCTTAAGGATCTTTCTCTCAAGATGTGGCAGTTAATTCACTGGCATTATGATGGGTCATGTGGCATCATGGGCCTATTACAAAAGAAGGCCCGAAGTGAATGACAATAATAATGTAATTAGCAAGGCAACAACATAATAGTTAGTTTGTTACAGTTTGTTATATTTGTTAGGAGTTGAGAAATGTATAAATAGATGAGTTGTAGTGTGAAGAGATATGTTTCTATTGAGAGTTGAAGAGTGTGTGCCTCTAGAATTGCACATTAGGAGATTGTGTGCCTCTATAATTGCACATTAGGCCATATAATTGTCTCTGTAATCCTCTTTTGAGGTGATACTTTGATTCTTGAATAATACTACATTGATATATTCTCATCAAAGGGATCAGAGCAGTTCGATTGGGAATGATAAATACCAAGAAGATGGTGGAGAATAGAGATGAAACTATTATCTCTCTTGGAGAGTAGATAATCACGAAGTTAAATCACATGATAGAGAGATTGGAGAAATATGGAGAAGAGAGGAAATTTCTAAATACAAAGACGAACTCAGAATCAGATATGGCCAGAGAAGACTTCGATCTTGAAGCACCGGAGGAAATCAAAGATGTTGATTCAGAGGATCAAGAAGAAATTGAAGGCGTTCTTGAAAAACAAGAAGTTGATGTAGTTTCAGGTATGAAAGATGAAATTGAAGATGACATCGTTCCAAGAATGCAAGATGAACTTGACGATGACATTGTTAGGATTCATCGATTGGAGGCTAAAATTGACAATGAATACACATGGAAGCAATTTTTTCAAGAAAATTTCTCTGTTGAAAGAAACCAATTGAGTGAGCCATTATGTTTCATGACCTTGATGAAGGACGCGAATAAAGAAAATCACCAAGACAACTGGATAATAATTAGGGTACACAAGGCCCATTGGGGAAGAAGTCCTATTTTTAATTGGAGAGGTAAATCAGTTGTGCTTGATTATGGTGAGGAAAAAGCTCAAACCATCTATAATGTATCGCAAAACCCTAACCAGCAATCAAAGATATGGCGTTCAATTTCAAATTGCACGAGCTTAATTTCCTTCTCCTCACAGTTTGCAACGTCATCGACTAGAATCGTGCAAGATGATCAGGTTGAAGATGCACAAAATACTGCCAACAATTTCTTCGTTAATGAATCCTATGGAGTTACCTGCTTGGTTCTTGCAACTCAAAAGTTCAAGATTTTTGAAGGGGCAAATTGGAAGGTCACATCTAAAGGGTATTCTAATTTTACTCAATTTTGGTCTCTTCTTGTTCGTGTCCTCAAAATTTTATGTTTCTTGAGGTTTGTTCATGAAGTATTATATTTTTTTAGAGACAGTAGTTGAGAAAGAACAATCTTCCATTGAAAAGGAATTAATTGTTACTCTAGAAATTTTCGTGGTAGAGTGGGTTCAAACTAGCATTATTCACAGTGGGTTGACAGTATTATATGATGGTTTCATTAAGAACATATCAAATTTTGTAAAAACATGTCAGAGGCTGATAAAGCATTCAAATTTCACTGGAGCTTCTGGTCTTAATCAACTATGGTCTCATGTTGTTCGAATTCTCGAAATGCTTGCTGAGTTTCTAGATTTTGTTCCATATGCATTTGCAATGAAGAAGGGGTGGTTTACTGCTGCTGAATTTTTGACGATCCTAAAGAATGCATTCTTAAATCCGTTGTTGCTAGCTTCTTCAAATCATTAGGCTCATTTCCAGCTTTCAACCTTGAGGACAAGGTTCATCTTGTTGGGGTGGGTATTGATGAGTCATGTGGCATCATGTGCCTATTACAAAAGAAGGCCCGAAGTGAATGACAATAATAATGTAATTAGCAAGGCAATAACAAAATAGTTAGTTTGTTACAGTTTGTTATATTTGTTAGGAGTTGAGAAATGTATAAATAGATGAGTTGTAGTGTGAAGAGATATGCTTGTATTGAGAGTTGAAGAGTGTGTGCCTCTAGAATTGCACATTAGGAGAGTGTGTGCCTCTATAATTGCACATTAGGCCCTGTAATTGTCTCTATAATCCTCTTTTGAGGTGATACTTTGATTCTTGAATAATACTACATTAGTATTGTTACGACATGATTCAGCTTAGTGAAGAAGGCCCATTAAGCCCAAAGAGAAGTCAAGTCTAAAGGGGCCCAAAGCGCCAGAAGGTCGACAAGAGCATTATTGCTGGTCAAAGATACTTTGTAACCGCCAATTAACTTCTTGTAACTTCCATATTTATGAGAATCAAAACGGAAATATCCATAAGTACAGGAATTGATTATCCCAACGGGAAGGAAATTTGTAGCCTATATATAGAAACTCAATCCATGTAAAGGGGCATCCAATATTCTCTGAGTCTTCTACTTTCTATTTCACTCTTTCGCTAGCCGATTAAAGTCTAGGCGACTGATCTTTTGTATTATCATAGTGGTTTGTCCACCCATTTGGAATAAAGTCACTATTCTTCGATTTGATATATTTGTGTATCAACATTTGGCGCCGACCGTGGGGACGATAGTCTTTTCATATAAGCTACCGTCTTTTTGGCAATTCATTTACAATGGAACAACCTAGTCATGGTGATCAATTCTCTCAAATTCTGGCAAAGTTGACTGAACAATCTGAAAGGATGACTAGGCAGGAGCAATTTGTTACACAGCAGAGCGAAGCCATCGCCATTCAAACAGAAACTCTGGAACGGTTGCAGAAGGAAAATCAAGAATTACACCAAAAAATAAATGTCATTGCTGATAAGCATCCTGAGAACGAAGAAGAGCGCGAGGATGATATTCCTCACGATTCTGAAGGAGGAGGTAAGAAAGATACTGAGCCTAACAATTCTGGTCATGATGCAGGATCTGAAGAAGAAGAATCCACCAAAGCATCCACTTATACAGGTGACACATGTGCCACTGAAACGGAGTATTTGAAGAAGAAAGTGCAAACTCTCGAAAGAACAGTGTTGCAAATCCCAGGAATTAGAAAACCATTTGAGTCTGCTAGATTGGGAAATTATTCAGATAGCCCATTTGTCGATCAAATTGCTTTAATTGACTTACCTGAACGTTTTGTGTTTCCTGTTTTGCCAAAATATAGTGGAAAAACAGATCCTGATGAGCATATGGCACAGTATAGACAAATTATGATGGCTGCCGTCATACCTGCTGAAAAACGTCAAGCTGCGATGTGTCGTGGTTTTGGCATTAGCCTAATAGGTCCAGCATTATCATGGTGGACAAATCTCATGCCAGGTAGTATTAATTCGTTTAGTCAACTAACTGAAATGTTTGTGCAGCAATTTGCTAGTAGTCGAAATTTGATCAAAACATCTGATGATTTATATAGAATATTACAAAGACCTAATGAAACTACTAGGGAAATATTAACCAAGTTTACTCAAGAAATGGTAAGTATTCCAAATTGTGACGAATTTATAGCTGTGCAAGCTTTTCGTAGATGTTTGCTTCTAGGTTCACAACTTTATAAAGAGCTCACTATGCATCAAGTTAAGACTTGGGTGGAAGTACAAGCTTATGCTTGGGCTCAGATAAGGTGGGAGGAAGATGATGCAAAATTTAGATTAGAATTGGCTGAGCGACAGAAAAATACACAGCAAGGCGGTTATGTCGATAGGCGATCCCAGCAAACTCGAGGTAAGAATTGGAGATCTGAACCTTATTCCACAGGTAATCGAGGAGGATCGCATGGTGATGATTCCAAAAAGCCGCCCGTGCCCAAATTGAGTGAGCATAATTTTTCAGTAAGCCCGGCGGAATTAGTGAACACATTACAGAAGCTAGGCGATTCTGTTAGGTGGCCCAATAAGCTTAAACGTGAGCCAGAAAAGCGTAACCCGGATAAATGGTGTCATTTTCATGACGACCATGGACATAGAACGGAAGATTGTATTCAACTAAGAAAAGAAGTGGTGGAATTGATGAAGAAAGGTATGTTAAAAGATATTATAAAAAATAATAAAAATACATCTCGTGCAGGTGATGCACAACAAAAGCCAGTCCATTCATCGACTACACCACAGAATGCTCGTACCATTCATATGATAATAGGTGGGTCCGAGGTAAGTGGAAGTACATATTCTGCTGCAAAGAGACATGCTCGTTCTTTGTTTAATTATGATTCGTCAACTAGTTACTTAGGCGACGTTATGTCGACTAGTAATGTTAATGAACAAATAACTTTTAAGAGTAGTGAAATTCAAATGTTTTCTTATCATGATGATGCTTTGGTAATAACTTTAATGATAGCTAATTGCAATGTCAAAAGAGTTTTAATCGATGCAGGTAGTTCTGTTAATATAATTTATTTGCAAACAGTTAAAGAGTTAAATTTAGAATCTCAAATTATACAAGCACCTACAATATTGGTCTTCGGAAATGGAGCACCAGATAGAACGGTAGGGGAAATTTCTTTAGTCACCCAGGCTGTGGGTGTCAATCAACTAATCAAATTTCAGGTGATGGATTGCCCGTCAGCATATAATGTGTTGTTAGGTCGACCATGGATTCATCAAATGAGGTCTGTACCATCTACTTTGCATCAATCCATCAAGTTTCATACTCCTTGGGGGGTAAGAGAAATTAAAGGAGAACAAAGAATTGCAAGAGAATGCTATCAAACTGCTTTAAAAGGAATTTCAAAAAGTCTTGAGCCCGTATAGCAATTACAGAATCTGTCTCCAACAGATAAGGGGGGCTTAGGTGACGAATTAGAGAAAATTTCTTTGATTCCTGAAAAACCTGAAAGGACTTTATCCATTGGAGCAGATTTAAGTAAAGAAATTAGGGAAGAATTAATTACATTTTTATCTAACAATTTGGATTGTTTTGCTTGGTCTCATGAGGACATGACAGGAATTAGCTCAGAGATAATAGTTCATCGGTTGAATGTGGATTCGTCGTTTAAACCTGTTAGGCAAAAAAGAAGGAAATTCGCACCTGAAAGAAATAAAATTATAAATGATGAAGTTGACAAATTATTGAACATTGGTTCAGTAAGGGAGGTACAGTATCCAGATTGGTTAGCTAATGTGGTAGTAGTACCTAAAAAGAATGGTAAACATAGAGTGTGTATTGATTTTACAGATTTAAACAAAGCATGTCCAAAAGATTCTTTTCCATTGCCTCATATAGATACACTAGTCGACGCTACTTCAGGTCATGAGTTGTTAAGTTTTATGGACGCTTTTTCTGGATATAATCAAATTTTAATGCATAGTGATGATCAAGAGAAAACATCTTTTATAACAAAAAGAGGCACTTATTGTTATAAAGTTATGCCATTTGGTTTGAAAAATGCAGGAGCAACTTATCAACGGTTAGTAAATAAAATGTTTTATCAACATCTAGGAAAAACTATGGAAGTCTATATAGACGACATGTTAGTTAAGTCTTTAAAAGCAGTAGATCATGTTAGTCATTTGAAGCAAGCTTTTGATTTATTAAGAGAGTATAATATGAAATTGAATCCTGAAAAATGTTCTTTTGGGGTAAAGTCAGGAAAGTTTTTAGGGTATCTTGTTTCAAAAAGGGGGATTGAAGCTAATCCAGCACAAATTAAAGCAGTAATGGAAATTCTTTCTCCTCAAAATGTTAAGGATGTTCAGAAACTAACAGGGCGTCTAGCTGCTTTGACTCGTTTTATTTCCAGGTCATCTGAGAAGTATCAACCATTTTTTGAAGCTCTGAGGAAATGTAAAGATTTCCAATGGAATGATCAGGCAGAGGGAGCTCTGCAAAGTCTAAAAAATTATTTAAGTAGTCCATCTTTGTTAATGAAACCTGAAGCAGGTGAAGTGTTATATTTATATTTAGCTGTAGCAGAAAGTGCAGTAAGTGCGGTGTTGATAAAAGAAATTGGAAAGAAACAACATTCAGTCTACTACGTGAGTAAGGCGCTACTTGACACGGAGACCAGGTATTCTTTAATGGAGAAACTAGCTTTAGCTTTGGTATCAGCTTCTAAAAAGTTGAGGCCTTATTTTCAATGTCATCCTATAGTGGTAGTAACTAATTATCCTTTAAGGAATGTTTTGCATAAACCTGATTTATCTGGTCGACTAGTAAAATGGGCGATAGAGCTTAGTGAATTTGATATTTCATATTTGCCTAGAACTGCAATTAAATCCCAAACATTAGCTGATTTTGTAGCTGAGTTTAGCCCTAATTTACAACAAGAAATGAATAAAAGTACATTAGGTGAGAGTCGACAAAATACTACACAAGCTCCATGGGAGTTGCATGTCGATGGTTCCACCCATTCTAAAGGAACAGGGGTAGGAATTGTTTTACAGAACGAACATGGAGACAAAATAGAACAAGCTATAAAATGTGGATTTAAAGCAACTAATAATGAGGTAGAATATGAGGCTCTAATTGCTGGTTTAAAATTAGCTTTAAGTTTAGGAATAGCATCCTTGATAGTCTGCAGTGATTCACAATTAGTTTCAAAGCAAGTTGAAAAAAGTTATCAAATAAAGGATGATAGAATGAAAAAATACTTAGGTATTGTGGAAAGTTTAGTAGACAAATTCGAAAGTTTTGAAATAAAACAAATTAGTCGAGAAGACAACCAACAAGCTGATGCATTAGCCAACTTAGGATCAACTTTAGATGCTGATCAAGATAAACATATTCCCTTATATTACTTGACAACTTCAGCGTTAGAAAATTCTGACAAATTGATAAATAGTAATAATTTGACTTGGGATTGGAGAACACCTCTAGTCGCTTACCTAAAAAATGGTCAATTACCAAACGATAGGAATAAAGCGCATAGAATAATTATTAGAGCGGCTAGATTTACCATATTAGGGGATGAGTTATATAAAAGATCATATGCAGGAGGTCCGTTGTTAAAATGTGTGTCCCCCTCAGAATCAAATTATATCCTTAGGGAGGTTCATGAGGGCGATTGTGGGGATCATAGTGGTAGTAGAAGTCTTATGAGGAAAGTGCGTCTAACTGGTTATTTTTGGCCCACTTTACAGAGTGACGCAGTAGCATTAGTTAAGAAATGTGATAGTTGTCAAAAGCATTCCAATATGGATAGGTTACCACCCGAAAAATTACATACCATTGCGCCTATATGGCCGTTCATGAGGTGGGGGATGGATATAGTTGGGAAGTTTCCAGCAGCCCTGGGAATGTTGTGTTCTTACTAGTAGTCACAGATTATTTCACTAAATGGATAGAAGCAGCTGCATTTGCTCAGATCAGAGAGGTAGAAGTAATTAATTTTGTGTGGAAAAATATAATTTGTAGGTTTGGTCTACCAAAAGATATAATATGTGATAATGGGTCACAATTTATTGGGAAAAGTTTTAGAAAATTTTGTCAAAAATGGCATATTCACTTGAAATTTTCGACACCTAGAAATCCTCAATCTAATGGGCAAGCTGAATCAAGTAATAAGACCATAGTTAATTCACTAAAGAAAAGGTTAGATAAGGCTAAAGGCCGATGGGCCGAAGAATTGCCAGCTGTTTTATGGGCTTATAGGACAACGTCAAGGACGTCGACTGGCGAAACACCATTTTCATTGGTGTATGGGACGGAGGCAATGATCCCTGTAGAGGCAGGGGTGCCTTCATTAAGGTATAAGTGGTCACGAGAAGAAACTAATAACGAAGGGTTACAATTAAATTTAGATTTGTTAGACGAAAGAAGAGAACAAGCATTGATTAGGATAGCAGCTTATCAAAATAGAGCAACTAGGTTTTGGAATAAACATATTCGAGAAAGACAGTTTAAAGTAGGCGATTGGATTCTTAGGAAAGTGTTTCAGAATACTGAAGAAAGTAGAGATGGTAAGTTGAGTCAAACATTCGAAGGTCCCTATAAGGTAGTTGAAATTTCAGGACCTGGAGCATATAGATTAGTCGATAAAAATGGTAAAGAACTTTTAAGAAGTTGGAATGCCATACATTTGAAAAAATATTATTTTTAACCATGAGTTTAGTATTGATGTTGAATGCAGATTGTTTGATATTAACAAAGTCGGCAAGAACTTTGGAAAATGATGAATAGCGTGCTAACAGGATCATGGTATCATGACGTTAATCTGTGGCACTTAAAATTCTGATCCATAGTCAAAACGAAAAAGTTTGTTTATGATTGTTGCAGGTTGCAAAGACGTTACCCCAGATGATAGGTGACGAAAATTCAAAAACCAAGCTAAATGACTAGTCGTCAGAAATAGCTTAAGTCGACAAAATTCAAGTAATATAGTCGACCATGCTTACTCAAAACAGGATAGTCGACCAAGCATTTGAACTAGTCGATTGATTCAAAAGAGAGTAATGATTTTTCCCAAACGAGAGTTGGCAACCAAGCATCTAAGTATGCTAGTCGTTTAACTCAAAAACGGGTGAGATAACTTGTTATGCTGAGATTCATAGCAGTTATAGAATTGCAAATGCAAATAAAATTTAACATTCATAAATATGTTTGTAATAATATCAGGGAAAGAAAATTCAAGGAAAGAAAGCAAAGAGCAAAAGCAGCGGAAAGTTGAAGCAAATTTTAGCTAAAATGCAGGCTAAGCAGCTGGAGCGTCGGTATTGTCACCTCCATCTTGGGCTGGGGGACCGCGAGGCTCATTTTCTGGAGAAGAGACAAAAGGGTCTGGGAATGTTGCATAATATTCATTAATCACGGCCTCAGGGTCCCAGTTGACATGCTTACCCTCCTTGTACTCCAGCATTAACTCTATTTGAGTCCTCATTTCCACCTCAGCAATGGCCCCCTCCAGGTATTTTATTCTGTCATTGAGGGCCTTGTTTTCCACTAGTAGCTCTGTGATTTCTTGTGCCTTGCTGGTAATTTGACCACCCAGGTTGGTGTTGATATCTTTAAGCTCAGTAACTTTTTGCCTTCATTCTTCAACACCTCTGCGAAGGTTGTTGATTAAGTCAGTCTTTTGAAGCGAAGCTGATTTTTCTTTTGCCAAAGACTGTTTCCCCTTGTCAACAAGAGCTTGTAGAGCTTTTAACTCCTTTTCTAGAACAGCAATCCTCTCATTCCTGTCTGCTTCCAGCTGGGCGAGACGATCCTGGGTGACTAGAGACTTCACTTGTTCTCTATGCAGGGCCATGAATTCAAGAGCCTGTGAAAGACAGCAAAAGTGCATAAGCAACAAAACAATGTTTGCAACTTAAAGCATTATGAAATTATAGCATTATTAAATTATATCAATTACCAGGAAAAGATTCTTTATCGTGTTGTCAATATTTTCTGTCACATCTAAAGACTGAAATGTGGCTCTGTCAGTAGGTGTGGGAAGTCTATGCAGGATGTCTAAAGTAGCAGCCCAGGGTTTTCTATGGAAAGCGGAGGCTTCGGCAGGAAGAGAGAGGTCAATACCCTTTAGTTCCTCGGGGGAAATCAAGTCTTGCGAAGCACTCTTCAAACTCCAGTCTTTGTCTGAAGTCTCCTTGAATTTCTTGGGCGATGGAGGAGCAGAGTTAGTCGATGGTTCTTGAATGGTAATGTCAGGAAGGCCCAATCCCTTAGCCCTTTTGCTTCTGGTAGCAGGGGGATCAACTACAACAACAGCCATTTCTTTGTCTTTCACCTTGGCTGGAATAGGATTTTCCGTTTGAGGGGGAGGAGGAATGGTGGTTGCAGTAGGACCAGTAGTAGCAGGAGTAGTAGTAGCAGCATTCATGGAATGTCTTTTCTTGCTCCTGATCTCAGCAGCAGCAGCGCTCTTTGCTTCAGCTTTGAATTGAGCTCTCTCAGCAGCAGACAACTTGGGAGGCATTTTATCTGCATAAAATGTGATAATTATAATCATTATTTTTATAAAACGTATTGAATGTGAATGATGATTTTAATCTTACCAGTCAGGATAGATAAAACACGTCTAGAGTTCTTTGGAAGAGCGAGAATCTTTTTGATTTTGGTAGTGGAAGAGTCTTCAATAAGGTGGGTAAAGTTAAGTTGTGAATCACCTAGAAACAAGTTAGAGTAAGAATGAGCATTAAAAAGGAACTTAAAATAAAAACAAAGTTAGTCGTCTTACTTAGACGACGCCACTCTCTTCTGAGTTTGACACCAGGAGTTTCTAGGCTAGCGATTGGAACAATCAGAAATCTTTCATCCCATTGGCGATCATTAGGACCTTTATCAGAAGTCCAAGTCTCAAGTCCTTTATGGTTGCGAACAAGGGTATAGATACCCACTCTAACTTCGCCAGAATTTCCCTTAACCTCACTAATAGAATAAGATGCTAGAACATCTAGGAGATCAAGGGGAAAACCTAGAAATCGCCCTAAAACCTCACCTATTACAGCTACCCTCCAAACATGAGGCATTAATTGGGAAGGGGATAAATCAAAGTGTGTGCAAAGTTGTTCTATAATGAGAGGAACGGGAAAACAACTAGCATAACGAAAAGCTTCCACGCTAAGTGCAATAGTGTTCTTTGAATAAGAATCTAATCTTTCATCTTTGTTTGGGATCCTGTAAGGTACCAAGGGGTTGAGGAAATACAAATTTTTCTCTTCAAGTTTTCTGAGTTCAATAGTCTTAAGCTTGACAGGTTTCAAATTAGTCCTTAAAGAAGGCCTCTTTGTTGTTTCTTTAACTACTTCCTCAGGAATCACCCTAACTAATGATCTAAGGGGTGGCGACCTAGAACTGGTACCTTCAAAAGGTACATTTTGATTACTAATATTTTTTGGAGTTTCGCTTGACCCAGAGTCAGACAGGTTAGATGAATCATCACTTGGATAACTCACATGAGAGGGGTTAGAATCAGAACCAGACATTTTTGCAGTAAGAATGGAAGAGGAAGATACCTGGAAGGGAGACAATAATAACGCTTGAAAGAAGAACGACCTAGGGCGATGGAGAATGAAACGCGAGAATAAAAAGAGAAGTTTCAGATATAAAAAGAAAAAAAGAGCGCCAGTTTTGCGGAAATAGCGCCAATTCCGAAAGAAATGAATCTAGGCCGTCGGACGTGAGCAAACGAAGCGACGGGTTGATCTCAGCCGATAGATGTTCAAACCGCTACTTCCCAATGACCATTTGCAACGTCATTGAGAAGTGGGGGACTTAATGTTACGACATGATTCAGCTTAGTGAAGAAGGCCCATTAAGCCCAAAGAGAAGTCAAGTCTGAAGGGGCCCAAAGCGCCAGAAGGTCGACAAGAGCATTATTGCTGGTCAAAGATACTTTGTAACCGCCAATTAACTTCTTGTAACTTCCATATTTATGAGAATCAAAACGGAAATATCCATAAGTACAGGAATTGATTATCCCAACGGGAAGGAAATTTGTAGCCTATATATAGAAACTCAATCCATGTAAAGGGGCATCCAATATTCTCTGAGTCTTCTACTTTCTATTTCACTCTTTCGCTAGCCGATTAAAGTCTAGGCGACTGATCTTTTGTATTATCATAGTGGTTTGTCCACCCATTTGGAATAAAGTCACTATTCTTCGATTTGATATATTTGTGTATCAACAAGTATATTCTCATCACATTACCTAATTGGCTTCATCGAAAACACCTCACATTTTACAAAATTAAAAAGGGAAAGAGAAATAATGGTGGAGCAAGTTAAGGTGCAATTTCAAGTTGCTAACTTAATCTGAATAGCTTTCGACAAAAACTTACATGAATGATCGAATAATTCATGAATATGATAATGCAATTAATAAAGCTTCAGTGTTTAAATTAACTAGTTTCTAAATTGCATACTTTTAATTATAATGGAATAATAATCAAGCACTACATGAATGAATTTAAACTAATCATAAATATGTTGGTGAAAAAAAACTAAATCTCAAATATAACAAAAAAATCCTCATCCGATTGATCTCAACGTACATAAAGTTGAATGAAATGATGCCTTTGTGTGTAATGAAAACTAAAAGTGCATTCAGGTAAAAAATAAAAGTGCATTCAGTTAAAGAAAACTAGAAGTGCAAGGCTCAAGCTAATGAAAATCTAAATTTTAAATAGTTGTATGTGCAATTTTATCAATGTGGAAAACTAAGGAGAATGGGTAAAAGTCTGATATATTGATCTGATTACTAGCATCCATTATATAGTACAACAGACCCCCAATCTATCCCTTGATTATAGGGATTTGAGTGATACATAAAATAAAAAAGATTCTAACCTAATTTTATCAAATCATATTATTTCCTTATTCTTATAATCTATAATTATGACTTAGATTCTACTAATACGAAATAGGAAAATGCTAATATTAATTTCATAATTCCAACACTCCCCCTCAAGTTGGACTACGGACCAACTTGCCAACAAATCTTCATTCTTCACGTGGGGAATGTTCTTCAACACTGCCAATCATCTTCACCGATGCAAGGTTCCTTTTGAACAAATGAGGTAGATGCCTGAACCTGCATGCTCTTCAACATATCAAGGATTTGAGCTAATTGCTCATTATTAACATATGTAACTGTTTGAGGGGATGCCGCATTAGAACCTTTCTCTTGAGTACCCTGTTTTGCTTTATATTTTCCTTTATAATTAGGCTTCCAGTTTTCAGGTTTCCCATAGATTTCCCAACAACGGTCGCGGGTATGTCCCTCTTTCTTACAGTGATCACAAAATGGCTTTTCAGGTTTAATAACCAAAGCCGAAATTTCAGGAACAGATGATTGCTCCTTTGACATCACATGATTACAAGATTCTTCACGACGGACTTCAGCATACACTTCCCGGAGTGAAGGCAACTTTGCCTGGCCCAGAATTCTACTCCGAACCTCTTTAAACTTTGGTTCAAGACCAGCTAGAAATAGAAGAACACGTTCTACTTCAAGACTTTTCTTTCTTCGTGTTGCATCTGCCGAACACGTCCACTCCTCATGAGTAAGAAGATCTAATTCTTGCCAAAGCCCAGTAAGCTCTAGCCAATACTCAGTAACTCCCCTAGAGCCTTGAAAAGACTTCCAAATCTAACGCTGAATATCAAAAATATGAGACAAATCCTTTGTGTCTACATAAGAATCACGAACCGCGATCCAAATTTCATACGCCGAAGGAAGATACATAAAGCTCTTTTTTTAATTGAGGAGTCATTGCATTTATAAGCCAAGATGAAACCATGACATTATCAATCTTCCACTGCTTCATCTCATCAACTTTAGAATCACTCGGTTGCTTAACTTCACCGGTGAGAAATTCAAGCTTTCCACGCCCACCAACTGCGAGTAACATAGCTTGTGCCCAATCTCGATATTTATGAGGAGTGAGCTTTTCAGAAACAATAGTGTCATCAACAACAGGGGCACCAATTTTAGAGTCAAATTTAGACTCCATAATAATTCTCTTTCTCTTTCTCCCTTTTTGAAAGCTCTCCTTTTTTTCTTCAAAATAAAAGACACCTCTTTTCTTTTCTTTTTTTTTAACTCTCCTTTTTTTTGTTTTTGTTTTTTTTTTGTTTTTTTATTTTTTTTAAATACAAATACAAACGAAAACTCAAATAACAAACAAAGACCCAAAAACAAGAAACTACAGTGCAGAAACGTACAAGCGAACTGAAATACAAATGAACGACCCAAAAAACAAAATAATCACGAACACCCCACTGCAAACAGGAAACGCGAAGAACACCCGCGGTGACTTGACCTCCAATTTCTGGTGGTTGCGGCTCAAATCAGACAGAGGCGGCTGCTGGAATCAGACGGCGGCTGCTGGAATCAGACAACGACGGCGTTTCAGATCTGAAACAGAAGATGAACAGCAACTTCGAACTCAAATGTGGCGCGGAAGGTGATGATTTCGAACTCGCAACTTGATTCTGGAGGCTAGGATGAGTCGGACAGACTTGGGAAAAAATCCTTCTGGGATTGTTTGAAAGAACAGAGGGAACAACTTGGAATGGGTTTGGCTGGTTTGGGAGAGACACACGGGAAAAGAGGAGAAGAACCCTTTAGGGTTTCAAACTACAAAGGCAATTTTACCTAGGGATCAGACCAAAACCTAAACTTCTTTAACCTAGCTCAGATACTATGTGGGAACAAAGGAGAATGGGAAAAGTCTGATATATTGATCTGATTACTAGCATCCATTATATAGTACAAGAGACCCCCAATCTATCCCTTGATTGTAGGGATTTGAGTGATACATAAAATAAAAAAGATTCTAACCTAATTCTATCAAATCATATTATTTCCTTATTCTTATAATCTATAATTATGACTTAGATTCTACTAATACGAAATAGGAAAATGCTAATATTAATTTCATAATTCCAACAATCAATAAAAAACTGTACTGTGCTATGACATATTGTACAAATATATTTTGAAGGGTTCTAAGTTGAAATAATGCAAACAGTACTAATAATGGAAGGGTTTAATTGGTAAATAAGGACTAGCTATTTGGGGAAATTAAAAGGGGTTTAAATCTTTTTCTACATTTTCAAAAACTTATGTATTTTGATGCCATTCAATACATATTTGCAAGGCTGTCAAACTCGCGAGTTTAAGTAGACTCGTGAGAGGAATGTTAACTCGGATCGTAGACTCGAAACGTAAACTCATAAGAGTTTACCTATATTAATATGTAATTAAATTACCATAATAGAAAAACAAAAAATAATTGAAATAATTAAAATAAATTCTACCATTAAAAATACAAACCTAGATTATCAACAAAATACAAATAAAGAGTTAGAATTTAAAATTTTAATTTAAACACATTCTTATAAGTTGAACTACACAGGTGTCATGGTTAAAAAAAACACTACACAAGTGTCGATGGCATGAAAAACTTTACAGGTGTCCACTTTGGTAACTGGGAGAAGGGATATTATTGTATTGTAGAGCAATATATGCTGTATATATACATGAAATCATTGATTTGAAATTGGTACAACTTGTTTGAGCGATTTTTCTTTTTTCTTTTATGTTGTACTCGTTGTCAGAAAACTGAGAAAAGTGTTGAACCACAATGTAAATAGTTGATCCATAGGATAATCACAATATAAACCTATATGTAATACAACAGCAAGTTGGCATCCACACTATTTTTTATTGAAGAAAAATAATTTATTATCTGAAGAGTTAAATCTCAAAGATCGAAAAGTGAAGTCTGATCTATCTTTATCAAAACTCTCTTTACCCAATAGACAATACTCACAAGTCAAAGGTTTTTCTATTTCCTTGTTGTGGCTTTCTTCTCTCTTCCAAGTTCCAAGTATTACTCTTCATCTCTTATTTTTGTTCATATCTTCTCTGAGCTTTCAATGGTGAACTGAAGCTATGCAAGAACAGGTTCAAAACTTTCAGATCTACGTGTTGGGGAGTGAAAAATAAACAAAGGCTTGAATTGCGCTACATCTCAAGAAAAGTAATACAGTATTTATTTCTTAGAACTTTGTAGTTTCTGTTTTTCGATTTTTTTCTGGAAAAAATTTAGGCTTCTTCTTCTCATATTTCGGACTCGGTAAACTCGGCCTTAAAACGGCGAGTCCAGCGATTTTCTCCGAGTCAAAACCGAGTTTACCCGATTTTAAGCCTTGAACGATTTTATGGCGAGTTAACTCGATTTGTATGGCTAAACACGTGAACTCGGTGAACTCGGCGAGTTGACTCGCGAGTTTAACAACCATGCATATTTGTAAAAATTGTAATATATGCACTTTTCTCAACACTTCATTAGTATTGTTGCACATTTACTTGAATTAACAATGTAATGCAATACTCTATCACTTACTAGAGTAGGAACATAAACTGTTTGTGACTTCGGGGGTGTAGGCATGGTTGAGCTCTGAATAGAAACGTGGTATTGTAGGAATTACGCAAATAAACACGAGCCTTGTTATCAGGGCAATCACATCCACTATCAATTTACATGCTCCTTCTCTTTTACTTTTCTTTCTCTAGAATATACCATCCTCCACTTTATTTTTTGGGAGAAGATAGATGCTATTGCTAAGCTCAACTTTATCAAATTTTCCAACCGAATCATTAGTGCATTTTGGAAAAAAAAAATCATGAATGCAGATTTTAGAGCGTTAAGAGATTTTCAATCCAACGCGATTTCTCTTTAATTCAAAAATCTAATTTCCGATTTTTTTACCATGTTTTTTTTACCAGGAAAATCTAATTTCCCATTCAATGTTAAGAAATACTAGTAATTATTTTTGACCAAAAAGTTAAGAAATAATTATGATTTACAAAAATTCTAAGTTCAGGAAAACAAACAAAGCTCATAATTGAAGCCTTTTATAAAAAAGTGAAGTCCGCAATCCCGCTTACAAAATTCCACGATAATTGAATACCTTCACCGACTAATAATAACATAAACGAAAATCTCGTTCCAATTTATTTTTCTTTTCTTGCTACTTTAAGAAAGTGAATGCAATTAAAATAAAAGTTGATATATTATGAACATTAGCTAGATCCTAAGATTGCACTTTTATTCCCATGGTAAAGTCAAAGGGAATAAAAATATTATTGTGTTAAATACGGGAGCATAAATGATTAAATGCGTTGATTATCTAACCCTAGAATCCAATATATAATCTAATTAAATTTCAGTGGATAAATTTAGATATGGCTAAATTAGAAATAGAAGAATGTGCACGAAAAAAAATTCTGTTTCTTTTTATTGATCGAAAAAAATAATTTTCTTTTTCCAAACTTAAAAATGAAAAAAAAGAAGGGAAAATTAATTTGTAGTTCCTCATAAGGACTCAATAGTAGAAAAGTCCCATAAAATTCATATATTAAAGTAGGGTCCCTTGGTATCTTACTTTAATATACTTCAATTACAAAAAGACCATATTGCCCCTTCTTCCCTGCCCATGAACTTGTTATACGTGCGCATGACCTTGTCATTTCTGCCCATGACCTCGTCAAGTTTTACTCATTAACTTGTCACAGGGTGGACCATGACCTTGTTAGAGTTGCCCATGTTCTTGTTATACGTGCACATAACCTTGTCATAGACTCACAGGGAGGGGCAATCTAGTCTTTTTGTATCTAAAGTATATTAAAATAACGTCCCTATACTAGGGACCCTACTTTAATATGTGGAGTTTGTGAGACTTTTCTACTATTAAGTCCCTTGTGAGGGACTACAAATTAATTTTCCCAAGAAAGAAAACACATGGAGTTGGGAAACGTAAATAAAAAAGATAAAATTAAAAGTCAACTATGGACTATGGTTGAGGAGGCCAGGTCGCCAGGAGCCAGGAGGGGTACCCTGAAAACTGACACACATTATAAAAAAAAAAACTGACACACGGAATAAAATTATTTTTGTGACATGTTACAGGTTGATTGGTTAGTGTAGACATGCACAAATGAGGTGTCTGTCATAGAGTGATGTTAGTTGTTACCCGTGACTGGCTGAAGCGGTGGACGTCGTGTAGTGAGCAATCCAGTGGGCGTGAACAACAAAACAAGTCTGGGATAGCCGTTACTCACTTTTTTGCTTTGTAGCCGTGTGGAGTTTGTCTTCATCCCTGTCCATTTAATACCCTCTTTTCTCAAACCAAATGATGGGTGAATAATAATAAGATCATGAAAATCATATTCTCCTTGATCAAATTTGTTTCCTATTAATAGCAAAACGAAAGCTTGTTGCCTATTATAAATAAGAAATGAACTATAGTCTTCCAGTCCTACCTATAAGTTAGAGATAATATTTTATTTGATGTGTGAATGTATACACATCATTAAATTTTATGTGTCAATGTATTTATATAATCTTTCATTTATTATATGTTGACTTTGATTTTATCTGGTTGAGTACATACTACTCCCTCCGTCCTAGCATATAAGCTAATCTTATGCATCATTGTATTAGGGAAAATTGTTTAAAGTTGTTGAGAACAATCAATATATTTTAAACTGTTAAATCATTACATTAGTCTGGGACGAAGAGAGTACTACCTCCGGTCCTAAATATATGACCTAGATAACTTTTTTTGGAGAAGTTAAGGTTGCAAAATAGTCTATTAAATCATGATATATTTGATATATTTTTTGATTATCCATTAATTTATTAGTAAAATAAACTAGTTTGAGGGAAAAAAATTAGGTAAATCAATTTATAATTAACTTATTTTGCTTTTTTTTAGGATTTTTCAAAAAAGTCAATTAGGTCTTATATTTAAGACCGGAGGGAGTATTAAATATGAGTTAAGTTGAAAGTTGTTAAAATTTTAAGGAAAAACTAATGAGATTTAAGATTTTTTTGTATAAAATATGTTGTTGAAATGCCATATAAATAGAAATAGATGAATATTTCAAGTAATTCCCAGCTTAATTTATAAAAACTACCATATTTATAATATAATCATGAGGATCAATGTAGTTGGCAATTACTCTCTCCAGTCCATAATATAATATAAAGGTTCAGCCATCAAAACACGCTTATTAAAAAATATGTAAATTTAGTTGGGTGTCTAAATTTAATTTCTTTTTCTAATTTTACCCCAATTTATTATTATGAAACACCCTCATGTTTGTACTATAAGAGAGTAGCTAACTAGGTTCTTTGAACATTTAGTCCACACTTTGACCATTAGCGTTTTGTATGGACAATATCTCATGTTAGCATCAAAGCTCTAAACCCCGCCAACATTGTTATGGTGCGAGGGATCGGATTCTAGCATTGGATACATGCATGATTTAGCTTTAAAAGGAATACCTGAATTTGGAACTGCTGATTTTTTTTTGGTCAGGGAATACCTGATTCTAGCAATGGAATATCAACATCTAGCGCAACCTGGAGTGCTGGACTTAGCTTAAAAAGGAATACACGATTTGGGATTTTATAATTTCACACTTTATTGTGTCATTTTTCAAACTGATGAGTCACTAATTAGTGACTACAATAAATAAACTTCTGATTTCAAAATATCAATCAGGTTATAAGTAATAATGCATTGAAAATTTCTTAGGGTTTAATATTTTCATCGAAGGAATATATATAGAATATTAAACTTCTTTATGAGAAATGCTTTTAGTTGGGTGAATAATTAAAATTGAACTCAAACAGACAGCAATGTGATAAACACATACGAGCATCCATGTACATCATGCCAATTATGGAAAAAGTGAAACTTATTTTAACTTCAATCCTCTAAAGATTATAATTTACATGATTTTCTAATACCGATGTCGTAGTGGTTTTCATAATAATGAATTGAGTTTGCAAATAAAAGAAATTGCAAGTCTCCATTCAAACTTTGAACTATACTACGTGAGAAACATGTTAATATAGCATGTGCTAAATGTATAATTTTAGTTTGTGTTGAATTCTTTTTATCCTTAATATGAGGTTTTTTATTTTAGCTGTTAGATTTATTAAGCTTTTTAGTAAAACTTACAAACCAATATTTAATCCAATGATATAATAAGTTTCCAGAGAAATTATTATGTAGTATGCTGCAATTAATAATTTTAATTTTATATCCCTAAATTAGTCGACAAGCAAACCAAGCGTGGTTGGTGTAGTGGTTACCTCACTTCACCGCTTAACCAGAGGTCTCGAGTTCGAGCTCTGGGAATGCAGCCTGCCCCTTGGCCAGCACTTTACCCTTAAGTGGAGGCCCCGGTGCGGATCTGGATTAGTCTGAGCCCGTTGAGTTCCCCGTGACATTGGGGCTGGCCCAGGATACCGGATTAAAAACTCAAAAAAAAATTAGTCGACAAGCACGCGAGGTATTCTTATTTTAACCTCAATCATATTAGATTTTCATCATCTTAGATCCGTGCATTTGTATGTCTGGTTCGATTTTTGTCAGCAAAGATGGAGAGGGGTCATTCAAAAACAAAAATAGAACTGTACATCATGTATATATACTAGATTACTAGATGTGGACGGTTAATAATGAGTATGACACTTACAAGTATTTTAACCAAGTGTTTCTTATAATTGAGGTGATGATTTAACTACTATTAAAACTCTAGAGCAATAAGCGGCATCTGGTTTTTGATGGCTTGAGAGCTATGAAAATTACATCTTAATGCATTGCTTTAAGCCACGTGTATGGTTAATCTTTTTGTTCTTGGGTTAATTTTGACAGCTTTATGTGTTTGTTACGTTGTGACTGTTTATTCTCTTCCAAAATTGACATGTAGTATAGGATCTTCAAGTGGCACCTAGAAATTAATAAGAATTTCGAAATAAATTCAGTAGCTAATGATATGAGTTCATATTATATGGTATAAAAAACCATTAATTTATTAATTAGGATATCTGAAATATTTCATATATCCTAATTAATTATTGTATGGTGGTGTTCAGTTTCACAGATTCAGACACACACTTTTGATCTAAATTAAATTATAAGAATAATCATTTAAGATATATAATCCAATGATATCCCTGATATGATTATATGACACAGATTTGAAATTTCAATCCCAATAATAATAGCATTTGACATGAACATGTGCAAAATAAGGAATCAGTTTTCCTACTCATAAAAAGATGAGTATGGAGAGTTAATTATATTTAAATTGTCTATATCTCATTTGCAAGGCCTAACTTGATTTAAATCAAATCTAAACTATATAAATAAGACATGAATGTCCAATAGATACAACTAGCTCCCCTACTCATTTTTTTTACTGAGTAAAGGGAAACTAGAGAGATCCAAAGAAAAATAAATAATTAATATATTTATTATGATACTTTTAAGAGAGATAAATACATAAGCATTAATAAATATAAAAGATAGTTAGGGGCAAAGTAGGAAAAAACACATTAAATGAGGAGAGAATGTGAGATGAACTCTTATATTAGGGACAAAAACTATTCAAATTTTAGGCTCTTATATTAGGGACCGGAGAGAGTAATTGCTAAGAAATAGGGAATAACTAGTTCTTTTTTATAAGGTTTTTTTACAAGGAGAGAATAACTAGTTCTAAGAAATACAAGGAGGGAATAACTATGTCTCTGCAAATACTTGGAGATCGATCAGTAGTTTATACACACACACATATCATGCAAAAGTTTTTGAAAGCTCCCATTCGAACAATAATCTGCGAAAATTATATGAAAATCTCTGTTCAGATTAACACAATTAATTAGGGTGTGACAAGTAGACCTACTATTGACAGTACTCAAAAGTCGTTCATATTTTTTAACCCATTTTTTCTCTATGATATTGCATAATTGTTTGTTTTTCTCTAATAATATGTCATGTTTTCATGGACATATGTTGTGAAGTGAAATAAAGTACACACGTGAGTCCACTCAAATTAAACTTCGAATGATGCAATGTGAAAATATGTGAGTTTCAATCATGTTAGATTACATTCAATTAGAGTCATGCATTTGCGTGATTCGTTTTTTCTTTTTGATCAAAATGCATTTGTGTGATTCATATGTGTTATTACAAAGATGGAAAGGGATCACATAGAGATATATACAAAAAATTATATCCCTCCAGTCTTAATTATAAGATTACTTTAGTCTTTTTAGAGAAATTAAATATGTAAATTAATTATTTTCATAAGTCTATAATTATACTTTTCTTTAAAAATAATTTATTTTACTCATAAATTACTTAGAATCTTATTAAATGTGGTATATATTATATTTTTTATCAGAAGTGATATATATTATAATTTAGTACTCCCTCCGTTCCTAAATATAGGACCTATATGACTTTTTTGAAAAATCCTAAAAAAAACAAAAAATAAGTTAATTATAAATTGATTTACCTAATTTTTTCTCTTAAACTAGTTTATTTTACCTATAAGCTAATGAATAATCTAAAAAGATATCAAATATATCATGATTTAATAACATATTTCGCAACTTTAAACTTTCCAAAAAAAAGTTATCTAGGTCTTATATTTAGGAACAGAGGGAGTACTATAATTTGCTTTTTAACTTCCAAAAAGAGTGAAAGGGAACCTTATATTTATCAGATGGAGTATATAAATAGTGGACGTGTATAATTAATTAAAACACTTATCAATACTACTTTTACCAAAACGTTCTTATATAATTTAGGTCATAATTCAGCTAGCTAGCGTCAAAACTATCTACATGACAACAAAATACACCTGTAATATTTGGGTGGCTTTGCGTTATGAAATTTACATTTTCATAATAATAGATGACCACGTGTATTTCTAAAAATCGTTTCCTCTCAAAGTACCGAAAAACCGTTTATTCTCAAATTAAAAGTTTTCTGGACAATCTCAAATGAAACGCCAGTTTGCATATGCAGTTAATTATTCCATTTCTTCTGAGTTTATATTTTAACAGGATATGTATGTTCTAGTGGCATCTGGATAAACACTCATACACACACAAAATTCAAAATAAATTCAGCAATGTATTGATCCGAGAAAAAAAAAATTAAACTGAAAGCTTAAAAAGCATCACACATGACATTACATAAATGAAAAGGTGATAAAATGCATGGATTACACGTCCTTGATTGACTGAAAATGCATAAACTGAAAGCTTAAAAAGCATCACACAAGACATTACATATCGCTGAGTAAGTAGGCAATGACCAGTTCCAAAATTCTAGGTTGCTGCTAATACTTGGAGAATAATTATAATATTTATATGCAAAGAAATGCTTTTAATGAAATCTCCCATTTTATATAAAAAATTGTGAAAATTAAACAAGACAGCATAGATTTTTTTTTCCCGAAAAAAAGAGTTACACTTACCATATTTTCCTTACATTGAAAATATAAATATTTTCTGGAAATATCATAAAACCAACCAAAATGAAGTATTGTATAACATAAAGGGGTGAAAAGGAAAATAGTTAAAAAATATTCATGATTTTTCTTCGAGATAAAGTAAAAGAAAAATGTCCAAGGGAGGGCATTCTATTGTGAAAATTATATTTTAAATTTAATCTAACTTGACATACAATCCAAGCTGGCTTGGCCTAGAAAGGCAATAGTCTTTATATGTGCTTCTGAATGGTATTATACACAAATAAAGAAGGCTTATTCAGAATAAGCAATCATTTTTAGAAGATAAGGATCATAATTATTGGCATCTAATAAACTTGTTCTTAACTTGCTATACATGTCATGTGAAATAATCATCTTTTGGAGTGGCCCACGTTTGGTGCATACATATGCTCACAATTATTTTTATTTATTTTTTTTGTTCGAAAAACTATTTGTTTATTTTAATTAATTAATATCTTTTCTTAAAAAATTTCATTCACTTTATTTGTTTCTTTGTCCTTTTCATTTGTCAATATTGGAATACTCGATTAAATTAAATAACTATTCATGATAAATGTCCCGCATTACCTGTAACCTTATGCTTTCCTTCATCCAAACAAAAGGCCTCTTGAGGTCCAATGAAAACATAACCTTCAAGATTTGCGTCTGAAAACGACCACTCTCACATTGCACTTTAACATGTCGCTTAAATTCGCACGATATACACAGCATTTATCCAAAGCAATGAAATTAAGTTCTTTCGTTCTAATCAAGAGATTCTGGCTATAAATTTACGAGTTATAACTATTTTTTAAGATAAATTTCAAATAATGAAGTTTTGAAAAATAATAATTTTTACATTTTTTATCTTCTTAAAAATAGTGGTAGCTAGTTTTGAAAAAAAGGAAAACACTTTCACTAAAAAAAATACAAGTGATTATTGACGGAATTGGAGAATTTCCTAAATAATTTTTGCCGCAAATTAGCCATAGAAAACTTCTGTCGTTAATTAGTTATGAAGTTCGTTGGTAAATGTTTTAACAGAATTTTGCCGCTAATTAATCACGAAAAAGTTATGTTGATAATCACTTGTTTTTTGTTTTTTTAGAGCTTGTAGACATTGACACTTCCCATGAATTTTAATTTGTTAATACTACCTCCGGTCCTAAATATAAGTCCTAATTGACTTTTTTGAGAGAGGTTAAGGTTGCAAAATAGACTATTAAATCATGACATATTTGATATATTTTTATATTATACATTAGTTTATATGTAAAATAAACTAATCTAAGGTAAATCAATTTATAATTAACTTATTTTGCTTTTTTATAGGATTTTCTAAAAAAGTCAATTAGGTCTTATATTTAGGACCGGAAGGAGTATATTTTTTCTTAATTAAATGCTTTAACTTTGCACTGTTAGATGTAATTGTACTAACAAAGCAAACAGAGTGAAGTTGCAAATATTAGGGATATTAGCATAATAAAACTAATTGATACAATTCAGAAAAAAATCATATAGACAGATCATTAGAGAGGTTGGTTGATATATATATAAAAAAAGAAGAAAATTAGAGGTTGGGGATTTCAATACATGTAATTTGATCCTTATAAAATGGAATGAAGGGAGCAAGTCTCAATATTTACAACTTTATTTGTATATTTTATAACATTATCTATATTAATAAAGATGTGATCATCATGAGGCAGCTGCTTTTCCGAATAGTGAGGAAATCTAAATTGTGCGTGAGTTGGATGCAATTGGAATGAGGGGCAGATCTCGAAGCTTCTGTCACTCACAGAGAAGTCAGAAGTTAGAACTCATAAGCATAAATAACAACAAAAAATTTGGCTGCCAAAAATACAACAACAAACAATTTTTTTTGAACATCAGCACACAGTTATTATTGAAAACAATCATATTTATCATCAAGTGCTTAGATGAATTGATTAGGGTTGTTCTATTTTAACCATTGATCTTGAATTTGAATAATGATTATGTAGCCGCAATATTATTTAGAGGTAGTGAGGATCACTCATTGTGGATTTATATTCAGGTGAATATTATTTAGAGGTAGTGAGGATCACTCATTGTGGATTTATATTCAGGTGAATCGAATTACTCGATTGTTAAATAAAAAACACTTATTAAAAATCCTATAAATATTAAACCTAGGCACACAATATTTATCAACCCTTTTAGCAGTAGTACTGGTGGGTCCAATCCCATAAGAAGGTCGTGGGAGCCTCTTAGCTCCAAGTTCACATCGTCACACATTCATAGCGAATCTCTCTCTTTAAACTCACATCACATCATCAAAATGATTTTTCAGCAAGCTGTTCGTTGAGGCATTAGTGATGACGATAACTCAACTACATATATTGAAATCATATGATGAAGTTACACTTGTTAGGATATAGAAAAATCCCTTGTGCTCTCATCCTCAAATGATTTCATTTCAAGTTTAAAATAGCTTAAAGACATATTGATTCTATAAAAAAATATAGATTCAACACTCTAAAGTATTTTTTAAGTTGCATTTATCAGTATCATGAACTTATTTATAATTTATCAAAAATTGTATACTATTTTTTTTTCAATGATATATATGTTTGGCGTCTTATATTTTTATGCAATTTTGTCCTCGAAAATAGTTTTAGCGGCAATGAATGAGCACCATAAACTTTGGATACTAAGATGTTGAGTATATAAAAAATATCTTAAGACGCTGAATGAAGAACAATTAATCTAGTATTGTGAGTATTAATTAAATAATTCATGGTGTTTATTGCATGTAATGAGCTCAACTCAACCTTCTTGTTACCCAAAGAGAACCTTTGTAATATATTTCCCCCGATTGTTTGACTATATGCTAATTTCCTCTCATCTCGATTTTTTAACCCTTTGTCTCAGTAGCATTCTGCAACTCAGATCACTTGTTGATCTGCTACACGCTTATTTCTCATGTCGAACTATTATTTATCTCAGGCTTAATAACTTTTATAAAATCATTAATTTATTAAAACACAATATAATCATACAAGAATAATGACCTTATTTTGCTCTTCAAGTAATCACACTGGACCACTGGACACCCTAAATAACACCAGGTTTAATCTTACCCTTGAAGTAACCAAAGTGGTCCAATAATTTTACCCTCTAACGAATGTAATGTTAACACCTATTGTCCAAGTGCCAACATTACATTCCACATGTCAACATTACATTCGCCAGAAAGTAAAATTGGACCACTTCTTCAAATGTAAAATTATATCAGGTGTTAGTTTAGGGTGTCCAGTGGCCCATGATAATTATTTGAGGGTAAAATAAGGTCATCATTACCTGGAAACAATATAGAATCCTCAAAATAAGTGTGTTTGGAAGTGGCACTCTCCCCTATTGAACCAATAAAAAGAATATTGGGCTATTGATGGATCATTGACATGAATGGATCATTGACATGAATGGAACAGAAAAGCCCAATATATTTTAGAAATATAATAAGAACAAGTTGGATCACTAAAGCAAGATACGTATGACTTTTTCTTTATTTATTAAATTTAAGATAGTACTTGAAGTTTTCGGGAAATATTTCTGATCTTCATACCATTTTAATGTTCAAAGAAACAATTATACGGTATACACTTTTCAAGTAAACTATTAACATTAGTAAAAAATGTTATAACTTCCAAACATGCAGCCTGGATTGATGAAAAGGTTTAATCAAATAAGTACTTAATATTTATGTTTAATATGAACGAAGAAATAAGATGATGTTTTATTTTCATACATTCTATTTTTAACCTTCTTTTTCCATTTCAAACATATATTTTATAATTACAAATCTCTAACCGAAGGACACCAAATTCCAAACCCGTATTTGTAAAAATAAGTTGTCTTTTTGAAAAAAAAAAACAATTTGTTTCGTCATACTAATATTTATTACAATGTTTTTTCCATTTTCCATTTTATATTATATAGAGACATTAAAATATTGTTGATTACAAATGAAAGGCCACTTTAATTTTGTACAGCGAATCCCAGTTTTACGTATTTATTAAGTTTCCAATTTGTGTAAATAATCTTTTAAGGACAAATATTAATACTAACTCTTGCAGGCTTGCAGCAAATATAAGGCCCGGAGATATTAATGAAACCAAATATACTACTTATTAGTTTTTTTTGGCCATAATACTACTTATTAGTTACCCAAACCAAAAAAGGGGTCGGCATAATTTTAACATATATTTATCATAAAATAATAAATCAATTTAAACAGTGAACATATATAATAAAATACTTTGTGGAATAGAGGTTCGTGATGACAAGACATCTTTACAGTGAGCCTCTCGGGAAGCGCATTGCGCCTACAACATGCATGCGAGAGTGTCGTTATGTAGCACAGTAGAAGTATGTTGTGATGTGATCTTGAATTTGTATTAGGATAGAGATTCAGTCATAAAAGTGCATAACACGCTGAAATGGAAGTGGAAGCCAAATTAAAGCTTATCAATGGAGATGATAAATGAATTTTGGCCATTGTCTTCTGAAGGAGGATGAGTTAGTAAATTCTTTGGGCAGGATGGGCCAGAGATTTCTTGCGAGACTTAACATACCAACTTATGGGTGTATTAGTTGTTATTTTATGCTTTCTTTTATTCCAATATATATAAAAAAGTTAGTATCAACTTTTTTTCTTATGTTGCTAAAATAACAAAGTTTTATATTTTAGGCAAGAGACAGTAAAAAGGACAGAACATGACAGGGGCGATTCGAAGATATAAATCCAGACAATTTTTGAAAGTTTGTATTTTACTCACAAAAACAATAACCAAACGAAACGTGAAAAATAAGATAAGAACAAAATAAATAATTGCATACCAATAAAAAATTAGAAATTTTTGAACTCGTTTTGACAGGTCATTTGGATTATCACTAATCCTAATCCAACCCATCATGAATTTTTATCTTATTGAATGCCTTAACTAAAAAATTACTCCTACACTATTTGGTAGAACAAAAATAAACTATTTCCATTTATAAAAAAACTATTTCCTATTATCTACGCTCTCTTAATCTTTTAAGCTGGAAAAAAATAATATCTGTCAAATACTTTCTCCGTGAATAAAAGACTTGTTTATGGAGGTAAGTTTGATTATAAATAAAAGACTTATTTAAGGATTACTCCCTCTAAACCTTATTAAAAGAGTCTGGAATATGAATAATTTCAATCTAAAATTATAAGAACTCGCTATATAATATGTAATATTTATTGCATTTCTTTCTTAAGTAACACTAATTGGCAGCTTAGTTTTTATGATGAAATAGGAGGGCAATCTTCAAAGAAAACCCAATTATTAGTACTTATACTTTTATTCAATTTTAACTTATGTGTCCATCGCTTTTGATCTCGATCTTAATTCACGATTCATTTTGCTCAGTTACCATTTTTTCTACCAACTCTCAGTCACCATTGTTAACTTTTCTTTTTCTTTTTTGGCCAGCAGTGTTAACTTTTCTGTTTTGCTCTTTTAGCATGTCTATACGTTGCAAGGAAATTAACCAATGGTATTAAATAATAAAAATTAAAGATTCTATTATAAAAAAATAAAAATAGATGTGAAAATAAAAATTAAAAAGTCTTCCGTCAAATCTGTATATTTTTCGGTCAAAAAAAAGTCTCTTGTATTATATTTATCCCAATTCCTTGAACCACAAATGACCCGAGAGAATTTGGGTTGACGAATTTTGGTTCAATGGAAAAAACACAAGGAGTAGATAAAAGCGCATTGGTCTCGCAGCTTCGGTGGTGGGGCCCACTTATGACAGCTGGCATAATTATCGCGGGTGAATTGCTTGCGTGATCCACCGAATCCGACCACTCATCACACGCCACGTCACCCTCCGCTCACTCCCTCCCTCTTCCTTTTAACTACCTTAACGAATTTCAACAGCTCACACTTTCTGTTCCTTAAACAAAACGAAAACAAACAAAACTCTCAAAAAATTCATTCTAATTTTTTTTATTCAGAAATTTGTATTTCTGATTTTTATGGGGCAATTTTCTGACGCAAAGACCGGTTTGGAATCTCCGCCGCAAGCCGGTGGCGAAGACGCGGCGCAGTCGCCTGTGCCGGATGTGGAGAACCAAACTCAGCCGCCGGCAGCGGCCGCGAGTGGCGGCGGAGGAATCGGGGCGATATTGAGGCGGTGGAAGAGGGAGGATCTGTTGAAGAGAGGCTCATTGGGTTTGAGAGGCATTGCTTTGGTTTGCTCCATCATTAGTTTCCTTGTCATGGCCACTAATAACCATGGAGATTGGAGAAACTTTGATCAATACGAGGAATATAGGTAAGAAATTAATTCCATTCAGTTCAATTTAAATTTAGTCTAATTTTGGTTTTTTCTTTTGTTTGATTGGAATTTTGATTAATGGAGATGTAGATTATTGATGATGGGATGTTTTTTTGTTTGTTTGTTGCTTTGGGAAAATGTTGTGAATCAATTAGGGGGATCTTCTGTTTTGTTTTTTGTTTTCTGGGTTTGTGAAATTGTGACAATAACAATGATTTTGGGATTTAATTTCAGGTATGTTTTGGCTATTTCGATTTTGTCAATGTTGTACACAGGAGGGCAAGTGTTCAAGCAATATCAAGAAATGAATAAAGGGAAGAGTTATTTGGAGCAAAAAACATCTCTCTTGGTGGACTTTGTTGGAGACCAGGTTCGTTTTTTTTTCCCATACGTTCTTCATATCCTTTAAGTTAATCAATCGTTTAAGTATATATTTAGTTTTTTCGTGTGCATCAAGGCTGTTTTTACTCTTCTAGTCTTCTAGATTTGAAATTTGCATTTAAGTTTTAGTATTTTTCTTCCACGGTTTATTCATTTAATCTCAAACAATGAACTTGGCAAATTTAAAAGGGATTCTAATTTTTTTTGAAAAAAAATGGCGAAATTTTAATGTATGGTTTGTTGAAAAATTTTGTTAACGCTAAATTATAAAATCACTATTTAAAATTTGTTGAGTTGGCATTTTTCATGAAATGAAATTAACCCTAATAATTAACAAAAACGATCTGATAAAAAACAAATAAAAAAGATTTAAATTGTGACTTTCAAACTTAAGAGAAAATTAGGAGACTAGACAAAGATACTATTAAGGAATCTATACTTTACTCTTAAGTAACCATAACCGTTCCTTTGTTTTTAAATACGGCCATATATGTCATCTTAAGTTTTTTGAAGGTAGGTGGATAATTATTATCTTTCTTATATTGCACAAATTAAATCGAAATATTATATGTTAATGAATTGATTAATGAAAATTGAGATATATAATAATTGGGTTGAACTTGTGTATTGTGTCCATAAAGGAACCACAGAGACATTAAGATTATAATTATTTTAAATAAATTTATTTAATTATGTAATAAAGACACCTCTTTAAAGCATGATCGAGGTTTTTCCCCAACATTATAACAAACGATCTGTATGCTGTTATAGTAAAAAAACATGTTACACCATTTAATTAAAGATGATTAAGATTGAGCTACTGGCAATCCTGAAAAGGTGGATTGATTTGTTTAAAAATGATACTTGGCTTCCAAGGTACCTCTACAGGGATATAGTGAATGAAAATCTTTTTGTCAAGAAACAAAAAAAAAAGTGTGTATGTTCATATCATATGACACGTGTCACAAAGAAAAACAAAACAAAACGGTGCGTTCACTTTCCAACTTGTCACTGGATAAAAATTTTGTCTCTTACAGTGTTGAAGTTGTTTAATTGGAACCTACACGTGGTCCCACTGTATAACTAAGTTGACCTGCATTGTGGAGGAAATCCAGAGGCTCCATTGTTCAAACTTGAACATTATTTCGCTGTATAAATTTTAAAAGAAAAAAAATTTATGATGAAGTGTCATAAGGACTTAATGCATATAAATAAATGGATCAATTTCATTTTATAGGTGATCTTGTTTATATGAGTTGTGAAGAATATTTGATTGAAACGCAGGTAATGGCTTATTTAACAATATCAGCTGCATCATCAGCAGTTCCATTGACAAACAGAATGAGGGAAGGATCAGACAATATGTTCACAGATGCTTCTGCTGCATCCATTTCCTTCTTGTTTTTCACCTTTTTTGCTGCTGCTGCTTCAGCCCTTCTTTCTGGCTACAAATTATCAATTCAATCCTATGTCTGAATTTCACTCTCCCATTTCATAAATTTATACACATAGTCACATATATATCTTTGTTTAATTTATATGTAAATTACTTTCTTATGAAGAATGTAAGGGATGTGGATAGTAAGAAGGGTTTGGTGACAGTGAGAGTATAACATATATTTTTTGCTCAAAGCTCAAATGCTTAATATATATGATCTCATTTCAGTAGAGTTCATTTTTTTTGTATTTTTGATAAAGAGGACCCACAATTTAATAATAGAAAGGGATTGTTTGCCTATTTGATCCTACCATACACCTTCGATTAATTCTTAACACGCCTTTGTTGCTTACTCCTTCTTCCACTGAACAAATCAATCCCAATTATCACTTGAATCCTCAGCATTTCACCATAATTCATAGACAACATCTGAGGAAGTATTAACACACGAGTTTTTTTTTTTTCCGCTTTACATATAATTTATTTAGCTAATTTGATCATATAAAGTTAATTAATCATAATAAATAGAGTATTTAGTATTTAAGATGGAGAAGTATGCTTCTCCTAAACTACTCTTTTTCATGATGGTCTAGATTTTTCTTTTCTGAATATGCACTTTTGACTCTTGCTACAAAAAAATAGTGTACAGCCTTATTTAAGAAATATCAATAGGCGTCAATTTAGAGGCAGTAAGCGATAAATTATAAGAAATATGTCACACTTTTATAACCAATATTAACATCTAATTTGGTGTTACATTTAGAAACAAAATTAATTTCAATTAGGTCGGTCTTACATCTAAAAAAAAAGAAAATATCAAAACTTTGTCGTGTTGCATGTATGTGTTCATTTTTCTCGCTAAGGGCTGAGGGAATAAATGAAATAAAACGTTGATGCAAATATATTGAAGACTTCTTAGTATAAACAAAGTAATACATTTTATAATACAAAAAAATGAAATCAACATGTAAATCTTTTTTTCTTCCTTCAACTAAACAAATGCAACAAAAGAATAACATACATTAGCAGCTATATACTTTCTCTAAAACTCCTAAGTCCTACATTTCTATTGAATGTTAAAATCCTTCTTGTTCCTTCTTATTTCCATAATTCTCTGTTTCTGATTCTCTATAAATTGTATGCATGCGTATACAAAGGCATGCCTATGTTTATATGCTTCCTTCTAGCTCCTAATCCAGAAATTGTTGTTGGACATAAATGACAGAAGGAATGAATCTTCCATCTCCTCATCTGTGGCCTTAAGAGTATGCAACATCTGGCAAGGTATTATGTATTAGGATTATATTTTTTGGTCTGAAATAATGTATTAGGATCATATGATCCCATTAATCTATCAACATCTGGTAATGGGAATGCTTCTTGACTTGCAAATGTTGGTAGTTGGGAAGGAGTCGGTAACATGGGTAATGGGAATGGTTCTTGACTTGCAAATGTTGGTAGTTGGGAAGGACTCGACAACATGAGAGATGAGAATGGTTCTTGACTTGCAAATGTTGGTATTTGGGAAGGACTCGGCAACATGGGAGATGGGAATGGTTCTTGACTTGCAAATGTTGGTAGTTGGGAAGGACTCGGCAACATGGGAGATGAGAATGGTTCTTGACTTCCAAATGTTGGTATTTGGGAAGGACTCGGCAACATGGGATATGTTAATGGTTCTTGACTTACAAATGTTGGTAGTTGGGAAGGATTCGACAACATGAGTAATGGGAATGGTTCTGGATTTGCAAATGTTCGTAGTTGGGAAGGACTAGGCAACATGGGAAATGGGAATGGTTCATGACTTGCAAATGTTGGTAGTTGTGAAGGATTCGGCAACATGTGAAATGGGAATGGTTCTAGACTTGCAAATGATGGACAAATAGGTGCAGTTACATTGTTGTAGCTGTTTAGAAAAGTTGCATTCATCTTATAACTCCCTTTTCCTTGCGCTAGAGGAACATCATGGTTGTGTTTCCCTTCGTATGTAGTGATCACATCTTTCATGTCATGGGTGGCTCGCTCGATATGTTTCTTAACTGAACATCCTGGAGTCGTGCACTTGTAGTAACTCCTACAGATAAGCAAGTGTTTGATCAATTTCAGTCATATGGTGACAAAATAAAGAATTCTGCAATACATATTTCTTTATAGGGGGTTTATCATGTTAGAATAAGGCTTGTTTGGATTCAACTTCTCGGAAAATAGTTTTTTGAGAAAAACTTGGTGAAACGAGAGTGTTTGAAATAAGTTTTTTGAGAATAACTTTAAGAATAACTTTCGTGTAGAATATAGATTTTCTGAAAAATAGTTATAATGAATGACTTTTCATGTTTCTTTTATTTGAAATAAGTGTTTTTTTCTAAATGAGAGATCGAAGCTTTCAGCTGGAAAACGAGAAATATGTAGTTTTTCTCAAAATAACTTTTGGAACCCCAAACATAGCTTTTCTTCTCAAAATAACTTATCCAAAAAATTGAGTGTTTGAGTGTCTTTGTGTGAAACCTAAGTTTAGAAGTCAGAATAGCTTTTGGAAATGTATTCAAAGAGGCATTAAGTTAAAATACCTTGGGTTTGGATTTTCTTTAACTACCTTCTGACCATATTTCCTCCATTTATAACCATCATCAAGAACATCAATTTCACTTGTAGTTTGAATCACAACTTTTGGTTCCTTAACAATTCCATTCTCAAAGGTGGCATAGCCATCAATTTCATTGTCTCCTTTCCTGAAATAAAACTTATAATCAGAATAAGATCTTTTTTTTTGCACAAATCAAATTAGGTCATTAACATTTAACAAAGTAATAGTATATATTCTATGAACTTACCATCTTTTGGCATCACGGCCATTGTCATTGTCATCAGCCCCAGAGTAACAAGTTTGTGATGTGTTCTCAAAGTCATCTTCAACAACAAATACAGAAGAATCTTCTTGCAAAGAGGCCGGCTCCATTTGTAGACTCCCTAAGGTCACCGCGGATTGATCAGTGATCCTTGAATTGGTACAAGAGGAAGAAGGTTGAATTGATTGAGAGCTTGATTCTTGAGTGGACAGAGGCTTGCGATGGTTATGTCTTCCTTTATATACTATCTCAATGATTTGTCCATCCGAAGCTTTTGCAACCTGCTTCTTCATGTTACAACTCGGATGCGTACACTTGTAATAGATGCGAGGAATTTTGCCTGCCTTAACTTTTTTTTGGCCATATTTTCTCCAGCTATAGCCATCATCTGTCATTTTTTGTTCCCTTACAGATTGAGATGGTTTCATGTTGTTATTAGTGTAACCAGAAGAAGCGGGAGTAATATGATTATTGCTTTCAATTTGTGGTTCTGAAGAGAAGGTCTGAGTAGGTGGACATTCAGATTTTTTAGCTGCCATCTCGTTCCATGGCTCTTGTTTCAGCTGCACAATAAAAGCTCAAACTAAGTGACAAGAAGCACAACTTTAGAGTATCAAACAAATTACTACTTTGTCTGTTATGATTTGTGTCGCCTGAGAATTATAACATAGTCCGTTGACTGTGAGGAGAAAATTAAAATGCATCCATTATTGTTCTTGAAGGGAAATTAAGGTCTAACCTTAGTGGGTTAGAGCAAAGTCCAATTATATTTGTGGTCATTATGTAAATATGGTAAAGTATTAGTGAAATGAGTAAATTTTCCAATATATTTTTATTAAAAGATTGTAACTTTTTGTAAGGGTTATAACTTTTGAAGTATTGAAGAGAAGTGTTGGAAAAGTTAAAGAGAAAATTCCTTCCATCGCCTCCTATCGTTAATCCAATTTCATGTGGGTACCCAGCCAAATTCATCAGTAATTTAGGTACGCCTGAAATCCTACACTTCTTTATCATTAAATTGTTTGAACTTCACCAATATAACCAAACCATTGAATATACCATAGACCAATTCAAGGCAAAGGAAAGAAGACAAACTCAAAGTGACGATTTATACATAAGAAGTAAACACATGAAAACAAGAATGTAAAAGTCACAAAACAATTTTCATGAGTAAACAAGTAAACAAAGAAGGGAAAAAAATTAGAGACAAACCAATCAGTATCTAGCCAAAGGCCATCCATATTACTACTACACAAGAACATAACTCACAGGTTGAAACATGGTGTTAGGATATTCCAAGAAAGAGGAGGGCATGTTAGATTGTGTTTGGAAGGGGAAGTCCAAGAACAGATTCTTTTCCTCCTCATTGTTATTAAACATCTCAGTAGAAGCAAGAACCTACACACAAAAAACCCCAAAATCACAAATGAACCAAGAAATAAACCTGATATAAAAAAAATAACACATACAAAATGAAATGTAAATTTAAACTCACATTTTGGGATGAATGAGACAAAGGAGTAAAGTAAGAAGAAGTAGAAAGGGGCAAAGAAGGAGGTGGGTTGGACTCATATTTGGGGATTTCAGAGGAAGGAGAAGAAGAAGGCGGAGAAGAGTTGTCCATGGAAAGTAGTTCAGTGAAGGAAGTAGTCTTGAAACACAAGAAAGGAAGATGAAAACAGAAGAGATGCATTAACGATGTCCATTTGATTCAATTCTTTTTTTTATAAACCATTTAATTCAATTCTAATTTAGTCCTAATTTTTGCAATTTCTTTTTGTTTGATTGGAATTTTGATTAATGGTTTGTTTTTCTCCCATTCCTTCTCCTCTTTTTTTAGTTAATTAATTGTTTCAAGTATATTTTTGGTTTTTTTTGTGCATCAAGACTGTTTTTGTTCTTTAAGATTTGAAAGTTGCATTCAATTTTTAGTTTCTTTTCTTAGGCGGTTAATTCATTTAATCTCAAACAATGAACTTAGAAAATTTAAAAGGGATTGTAATTTTTATTTCGAAAAATGGAAATATTTAATATATGATTTGTTGAAAAATAATTTTTAAGGCTAAAATATAAAATCACTATTCAATATTTGTTGAGTATGTATTTTCTGTCAAATGAATTTAACCCTATCAATGATAAAAAAGATTGAAATTGTGACTTTCAAACTTAAGAGAATATTATCAATGAATTAATTTATCATTCACTATCGTAAGCGAACAAATTGTCAAAATAATATAAAAAAGTTATCGTACCCACAGATATTAAAGCAAAAGAGAATTAATTATTACTATAATTATGTTATCAATTAGGTTGAGTGAAAATATTTGAATTTTAGATTTTTTTTTGATAACATAGAAATCAACTCAGTCTATTCAATAGGTGCCCGAAAACAAATTACAATCAAAATGCAACATGAAAGCATAAAAGCAGAAGGAACTAAAATTGGTTGATGACCCCTAACTGAGCCAATGACATGCTTTGCAAGAGCATCTGCAACCGTATTTGCTGTTCTTGAAATATGGACACCCTTTAGATCCCATGTTCTACACATAAAGGATTTCACCTCTTGAATTAAATTAAAATCAGCATGTTGAGAAATATCTTCTCTCTCTAACAAGTGAAGAATCTGTGATGCATCTGTCTCCACAATAACTTTGCGGTAGCTTCTCTCCCATGCTATTCTTGATTTTTGGAATTCTAAAATAACTACATTAAAATAATTTAACTAAAACTAAACTAACACTTAATTAAAGAGAATGGTAGTTTAGGATTATTTATTACCATTTTATTTCATGAGATTAATTAGACTCCTCTCCATTAGTTTGATATTGAATTAATGTGTTTGCCTAAGATTTATAAGCATTTTAAAAAGTTTTCTCAAGTCAAGTTCAAATTTCTACTTGTATTATTTGCATAATATCTTGTTACAATTAATTCAAGCACTATTTCAAAAACCAACTAACCTTTTAGTGATAATGTTAGGTCAATAACTATATCTATATATTATCAACAAACTATCCATTCAACATTATAAAGTCTAATATGTTTTTATCCAAGTTCTAGAACAAAATATACTTTCTCAAGTCATAATTTAACTAAGTAAGCTGTCATCAAGCATTTGAAGAAAGGAAAGAGTAAGATAAAAATCACATATGAAATACATTAACAACTAAAAGAGGTATTAAATAAATGAGTTTTACCTCCCTCGCGATGTGCATGTGCTAACACTACCATTGACGGAAATAAACAAAAGTTGCATTGGCAATTGGCCCTGTGTTGTACAGATTAAAAGAATGAAAGAACCCACAATTGTCATCGATGATCAAACTTAATAGTTCCACTTCCACATCCATGACATGTGATTTTATGCAGAAGTCCTTATAACAATTGGGGTGCACTACAATATAGAAGCTATGCAAGAAACACATTGATAACAATGGCAATAGGTCACATGCGAAATCAAGCCTATGTGTGTCAATCATAATACTAAAAAAATGACCAACTTGGAAATGAATGTCATAAAAACAAACATTCATATTAATTGCAGTTCATTTTTTACTCCCATGAGAAGCATCCTGCCAGTAAAAAAAACCTTTCAAACAAACTGCAACATTGACTTTCCCTAAAATTAAAACTGATCTCATACAAAAAACTGGTCTAATATGGAAGGATATTTAAAAATAAACTGCAAAAATGTTATTGCAAAAATAAACACACTCTAAAATTGCTAAATTAAAATGGTCAAGAGCAAATTTTCATAATCATGTATTATCCATTCCTTCTTCTCAAGTTAATGCTGCAACTGCAATTTATTCTTGAATTAATGAGAACTCATAAACAAAAGCACCAGTGAATCTTACAACAAAATATAGAAGAAATCCTATCATCTATTTGAAATGTCAGATGGGCCAGCTTCTGGCAATGCTTCTGAAATATGCGAGAAAATGAATTTCCAGAAACCATTTGTTGGGACAATACTTCTACAGAATAGGTTAAATTCCTGATAACTCATTACAGAATTTTTTTTTGTCTACTATGAGGTGGAAGGAAAAGAAATCACTGAAAATACTGCACATGATACTGCTCTAGTTTGTTGAAGTTCCTTTCAAAGATATCAACCACAAGTTTTTCTAATTATGTTACTTTCTTTTCCTTTTCAACTCCTCTGTGTCCCACTTATGCTGCTTATATTTTATTTAAGGGGGATCTTCCTCCTCGGCTATTGCAAAAATGAGAGGAAGAAAAGGAAGCAAAGAAAAATTCAAAGTTGGGGACTCACCTATGTTCTCTTCTATGAAAAGAAAAAAATACCTGCAAAAACTGAAGCATTAAACATCAAGAAGCAGTATATAACATGACCAATAGGTTCCAATAAAAAACTCACAAATATGGGGACTCACCTATTTTCCTTTTATGTTATATAGGTGACTAATGCTAGATGAACACATGAGGGAAGAAAAAATAAGCACTGAAATTTTGAGCCTTGTCTCATGCATTAACATCAAAGTCAAGTAAATATTTTTGGCGCAATATCTGTAACACCTCCATCATAGTGCTACTACCAAAATCTTTCATCCACTTGAGCATATAAGCCCACAAGCGCTTAGAGCATTCTGTCTGTCAAAATTCCTTGCTTTCAGGAACCTATCCAGTGTGAAATTTGACAAAATACAAGCAATTACATCAGATTTCTGTTCGTGCTATTTCAAAATTTTTATATATATATATATATATATATATATATATATATATATATATATATATATATATATATATATATATATGAAGATCCATGCTTCCAGAGTTTCACAATAAAATTGCACTATAGAAAAATACCAAGAAAAAAATTCTAACTCAAACAGACCATGAAGAACTATTTATGACTATGATGGCCTGATAGGTAGGGGCCATTTTTGGCATCCACACACAAAGTTTGGATTATGAATGAAACATCACACCTATTAGCATATAAATTACAGGCTAATCAATAAATTTCACTCAAACCAATTGGAATTAACTACCTAAAAGCTAATCCATTTGAGAAACATGGTCAGACCAGAATACTGAAATGATAAAATGTTATCTTAGAATAATGATAAGCAGTAAAAAAGAAGGCAACTTCAGTGAATAGTTGACAGAAGGAAGAAATAAATCATAAATGTGAAACTTACAGGTTTACAGGAATACAAAAGGAGGAAATGCTATGTAAATGTCATTAGAATGGTACCTTACTTGTCAAAAAATGATTGAAAGACATCATTGAAGCTATGCATGTTCAATAGAGGAGTGAAATAAACCAATTGTTTCCAACAACAATTAATAATCATTGCTCCCCTCTCGCTTTCTTCTATCTCGTCATGGCTTTAAAAAAGTTTATTTATCTGGGGTCATGAAGATTTGATCAATAATCCCCCAGAATCAAGATTCCATTACAGTTGAAACAAAAGTGGCGCTTTTATAAATTTCTACTTCCTCATCAATAATCAATATCAATAAAATACAAACAAAAAGAATATATGTATACCTTAGGCAACTCAGCAAGGATTTAACATGTAGTTGACATTTCTAACTATGATTTCATTGTGGAATACAACTGCTGAAGGCAAGTTCAGTTACTTACATGAGTTCAGTTATATTTGCATATTGTTCTAATGGATGTTATTCTTTGAATATTAAAATCCTTCTTGTCCCTGCTATATTTGCATGTTAAAATCCATTTTATAACATTTTATAACATTGTGTGTGTGTATAAAGACATGCCTATGTTTATAACATTTTATAACATTGTGTGTGTGCACAAAGACATGCCAATTAAAATCCATTTTATAACATTTCCGTTGAATGTTAAAATCCTTCTTGTCCCTTCTTATTTCCATAATTCTGTGTTTCTAATTCTCTATAAATTGTGTGTATACAAAGACATGCCTATGTTTATATGCTTCCTTCAAGCTCCTAATCCAGAAACTGTTGTTGGACATAAATGACTGAAGGAATGAACCTTCCATCTTCTCATCTGTGGCCTTAAAAGTATGCTGCATCTGGTAAGGTATTATGTATTAGTTTTGTGTTTTTTTTAGGTCTGAAATGTATTAGGATTATATGATCCCATTGATCTATCAAAATCTGAGTATGCAAAACTTGAAGGACTCGACAACATGGAAAATGTGAATGGTTCTTGACTTGCAAATGTTAATACTTGGCTATAGTTCTGAAGCAAATTTGTGAAGTTTGGATTGCTGTAATAGCCGGTCAATGAAAACAAATTTCAGCAAATCCGGCCTTCAATTTTGTGCAAAACATAAGTAACCAAGCTCTCCCCTCCCAATTGACTCATTTTCATTTGTATCAAAAGCGTCAACATAAAGAAAACAGAAGATGTTTTATTTAAACAGTATAAGTACCTTGGCTGGACTTCGATTAAATAATAAATCTGTCAATAATGACTTGTCCAGATCTATAGAAGTAGGAGGATGATCACTCGCATGAGATCATGTGATCCAGCCTACAATAAAATGTACAACCAAAAAACATACTCAAACAAAAGAAAACAACTCTTATTTATGAATAGTGCTAACTGATATGCCTATGCCTAAGGAAAAAAGTATCCATCATGGAACTCTTTGTCTTCTGCAGTCACTACACTACTCTACTCTGCAATACCACAAATTTACTGCCCAGCTATGATACCTATGTTGTAGAACATAGCTAAGACATTTCGTAATAAAAAAAAATACCACAAATTTACTTTTATTCTCTTCTTAGAGCTGCAAGTGGGATGATGATGGGATTTTCCATAACTTTGAGAGCAGGAGGGGCCCAAGAAAATAGGTTTCATCTATAAATGGGCATATTTTGATTAAGCATTGTAGGATCTATTATCAAAATGACCTAATAGAACCAATGTCTTATAACAATACAAATTAAACTCATGTGTGTTTGAAAGCTAGTCAAAATGCTTGACACAAACTAACAAATTGTATTGCTTGGCACACCAGAAGTAAAGCTTTCAAAATGAACACATAAAAGGTAAGCCAATTATTATAAAAAAGATGCATCATAAAGAAAACGCATAAAAAGTAAAGCTTTCAAAATGAACACCAAATGCAAGCAACACACACAAACAAATCACAGTTTGAGCTGCTTTTCTTTTACCTGTGATTTTTAAACCAAACTTTGATAGGAAAGCACAATACTGATGAAATGATAGGAATGCTTAAATAGGGTCTTACGCAGGCATGAATTACACACAGAACTAAAACACTTTGTATATTGAAAATATTGTTCAACACTACTATTACTATATTATTAGCCTTATGTTTGCAGTTTTATTGGAGGAAGAAATCAAACTCAACTTCCGTTATAGAATAACAAAAAGGAAATCCCTTCAAATAACTATTCTAACATCAGAGACCTTTTATTTAATGAATGAATAATTAAAAATACATGTAGACAAGAATAAAATCAAAAACACAAATAAAAAATTTACTTATACTTGGGTTGAAGACTTTCCAAACATGTTAGCAGCGCATTCAAGAAGTGACTAAGATTAGGCATGGAAAATAAAGCAAGGGCCATAAAAGCTACAAATAATAGAGGGAATATGTTGAGGAAAAAAAATTGATGAGAGAAAATAAGGACAAGTAAAAATTTAAATCATTATGGAAATAGTTGTAAATATTCCTATAAAAAATAGATTTTAAATTATAACAAATCAATCCCAATTTTCACTTCAATTCTCAGCATTTGATCATAATTCATAGACTACTTTGAGGAAGTAGTATTAATCACACACAAGTATTCTTCCTCTTTACATATAATTTATTTATCTAATTTGATCATATAAAGTTAATTAATCATAATAATTTAGAGTATTTACAATGGAGCGGTATGCTTCTCCTAAGCTACTCTTTTTCATGATGGTCAATTTTCTTATTTGAATATTGACTTAAACTCTTGTTTCAAAAGAACTAGCGGTATCTCTCGTGCGTAGCACGGGGGTTTTCCGCGCTCCGCGCGGTTTTGTTTAAAAATTAGCATTAACCAAAAAAACTACTCCCTATGAAAATTTCAATGACAACTTAACCTTAACCTTAGAAGGAAGAAAATTTCATTGACAACTTCTAGTTTACATTATCATATGACCATTTTTCTGTAAGTTGTAATCAAAATCGAAATTAAATCTAACTGAACACATCTTCCCTATGTGAAGAAACAACTCTTCTTTTTGTGTTCTATATCTACATGGAACAACTTCTAGTTTGCACGGGAAAGATAGCCAAATAAAAAGACACAATAAAACATTTGCAGATATATATTAGGTCAAAAAGATCATCATGGTGACACTAAATATATAAATCTTTAAGGTAAATTCACACAAAAAAAATATGTGACCCAAATAAATTAGCCCAAGAGAGTAAAGAATACGTAGCCCAAATAAATAGGCAAATAAAAAGACACAATAAAACATTTGCAGATATATATTAGGTCAAAAAGATCATCAGAATGGTGACACTAAAGATATAAATCTTTAAGGCAAATTCATATAAAAAAAATATGTGACCCAAATAAATTAGCCTAAGAAAGTAAAGAATACGTAGCCCAAATAAATTTGCACAAGAATGCAATCACATACAATAGTAATAGAGAATGTCAATCACTGCACTAAAAATTTGCTCATGAACAAATTTTTTAACTTTTTTTAACTTTTTTTTTAACAAATTTGCACTAAAAAAATATATGACAAATTTTTTTAACTAAAATATCGGGTGAAAAAAATCATATAATAACTAAACATTTTTTTAAAAAAAGGTAAAAAAAAATAATACTCCCTCCGTTCCTAAATATAGGACCTAGATGACTTTTTTGAAAACTCCTAAAAAAGGCAAAAAATAAGTTAATTATAAATTGATTTACCTAATTTTTTCTCTTGAAATAGTTTATTTTACCTATAAGCTAATGGATCATTTAAAAAGATATAAAATATCTCATCATTTAATAACCTATTTCGCAACCTTAATCTTTCCAAAAAAAAGTTATCTAGGTCTTATATTTAGGAACGGAGGGAGTATATTATAAAAAAAAGTTAAAAAAAAATAATATATTATATTCCACCAAATCACATTAGCCTAAGAAAGTAAAGAATAGGTAGCCCAAATAAATTCGCATAAGAAAACAATCACATACAATAGTAATAGAGAATGTCAATCACTGCACTAAAAATTTGTTCATGAACAAATTTTTTAACTTTTTTTTTTTAACAAATTTGTACTAAAAAAATATATGACATTTTTTTTAACTAAAATATCGGGTGAAAAAAATCATATAATAACTAAACATTTTTTAAAAAAAAAAGTTAAAAAAATAATATATTATAAAAAAAAGTTGAAAAAAAATAATATATTATATTCCACCAAATCACTGTTCATGAACAGTGCTTATGAACAGTGATTTTTTTTAAAAAAAAAGTTAAAAAAAATATATTATAAAAAAAAGTTAAAAAAAATAATATATTATATTCCACCAAATTAGCCCAAGAAAGTAAAGAATAAGTAGCCCAAATAAATTCGCACAAGAAAACAATCACATACAATAGTAATAGAGAATGTCAATCACTGCACTAAAAATTTACTCATGAACAAATTTTTTAACTTTTCTTTTTAACAAATTTGCACTAAAAAAATATATGACAAATTTTTTTAACTAAAATATTGGGTGAAAAAAATCAAATAATAACTAAACATTTTTTTTAAAAAAAAGTTTAAAAAAATATATTATAAAAAAAAGTTAAAAAAAAAATAATATATTATATTCCACCAAATCATTGTTCATGAACAGTGCTTATGAACAGTGATTTGGTAGATAACTTTTATAGGTATACATTGATGATAGTGTACGACTATATTTAAGAAATATCGATAAACATCAATTTAGAGGCAAACGATGAGTTATAAGAAATATGTCATACATTTATAACCAATATTAACATCTAATTTGGTGTTACGTTTAACAACAAAATCAATTTCAATTAGATTCGTCTTACGTTTGCGCGCGTGTGTTAATTTTTCTGGCCGAGGGCTGTGGGAATAAATGAAATAAAATGTTGATGCAAATATATTGAAGACACGAAGTGTAAAGAGTAATACACTTTATAATACACATAAATTAAATCAACATGTAAACCTTTTTTCTTCCTTCAACTAAACAAATGCAACAAAAGAATACCATACATTAGCAGCTATATGCTTTCTGTATTACTCCTACGTCCAACATTTTTGTTGAATGTTAAAAGTCTTCTTATCCACCTTGCCTATATGGGTATCACTCCTACCCCTCGAGTCTGGATTAGTCGGTTGCCAACAGACACTAGATTACGGGGTGATGTTTAACCAAAAAAATTTTAAAAGTCTCCTTGTCACTTCTTATTTCCATAATTCCGTGTTTGTGATTCTCTAAAAATTGTATGCAGTTGATATTGATGGTATAAAGCATGTGTTGCTGATATGTTTATTCCCTGTTGAAGAGGTGTAACAATGTTAAATAGATAATATAAATGAAAATCAAATACTGTCAAAACTTGCTTATATGATGGGATCCTATTGATCTAACAAATTCTCACTTACATGAAAGGGATCCCATTGGTGGTCTAACGGAATTTGAGTGTGACAATTTGAGTGTGCCAAACTTGCTGGACTCGGCAACATGCCAAATGGGAATAATTCTTGACTTGCAAATGTTGGGGGTTGGCTATAGTTCGGAAGCAAATTTGTGAAGCTTGGATTGCTATAAAAGTCGGTCAATGCCGAAAAAGCTGATGGCCTAGTAAGTGCAGTTACATTGTTGCCAGCAGTGGTGTTGCCACTGTTCAGAGAATCTGTATTCTCGTTATAACTCCCTTTCCCTCGTGCTACAGGAACATCATGGTTGTGCTTCCCTTCGTATGTAGTGATCACATTTTTCATGTCATGGGCGGGTCGCTCAATATGCTTCTTAACTGAACATCCTGGAGTCGTGCACTTGTAGTAACTCCTGCAGATAAACAAGTGTTCAATAAATTTCAGTCATATGGTCACAAAATACAAAATTTGCAATACGAATTTGCAATACCTTGGGTTTGGATTTCCTTTAACTACCTTCTGACCATATTTCCTCCATTTATAACCATCATCAAGAACATCAATTTCACTTGTAGTTTGAATTACAACTTTTGGTTCCTTAACAATTCCATTCTCAAAGGTAGCATAGCCATCAATTTCACTGTCTCCTTTCCTGAAATAAAACTTATAATCAGAATAAGATCTTGTTTTGCACAAATCAAATTAGGTCACTAACATTTAACAAAGTAATAGTATATATTCTATATATGAACTTACCATCTTTTGGCATCAGGGCCATTGTCATTGTCATCAGCCCCAAAGTAACAAGTTTGTGATGTGTTCTCAAAGTCATCTTTAACAACAGATACAGAAGAATCTTCTTGCAAAGAGGCTGGCTCCATTTGCAGACTCCCTAAGGTCACCGCGGATTGATCAGTGATCCTTGAATTGGTACAAGTGGAAGAAGGTTGAATTGATTGAGAGCTTGATCCTCGAATGGACAGAGGCTTGAGATGGTTATGTATTCCTTTATATATTATCTCAATGATTTGTCCATCCGAAGCTTTTGCAACTTGCTTCTTCATGTTACAACTTGGATGCGTACACTTGTAATAGTTGCGAGGAATTTTGCCTGCCTTAACTTTTTTTTGGCCATATTTTCTCCAGCTATAGCCATCATTTGTCATATTTTGTTCCCTCACAGATGTGGGCGAATTCATGTTGTAATTAATGTAATTAGAAGAGGCAGAAGCAAGATGGTCATTACTTTGCATTTGTGGTTCTGAGGAGATCTGAGTTGATGGATATTGAGATTTTGTCGTTGCCTTCTCATTACATGTCTCTTGTCTCAGTGGTTCCTGCTGCACAATAAAAGCTCAAATTAAGTAACAAGAATCACAGACAAATTACTACTTTGTCTGTTCTGATTTGTGTAGCTTGAGAATTATATATAACATAGTCATTATCTGTCATTTTTTGTTCCCTTACAAATTTGGGTGAACTCATGTTGTAATCAATGTAACCAGAAGAAGTAGGAGCAATATGATCATTGCTTTGCATCTGTGGTTCTGAGGAGAGATGAGTTGATGGATATTCAGATTTTGTCGTTGCCTTCTCATTCCATGTCTCTTGTCTCAGTGGTTCCTGCTGCACAATAAAAGCTCAAACTAAGTAACAAGAATCACTTCTGATTAAAAAAAAAGTAACAAGAATCACAACTTTAAAGTATTAACAAATTACTTCTTTGTCTGTTCTGATTTGTGTAGCCTGAGAATTATATATAACATAGTCATCATCTGCCATATTTTGTTCCCTTACATATTTGGGCAAATTCATGTAGCAATCAATGTAACCAGAAGAAGCAGAAGCAATATGATCATTGCTTTGCATATGTGGTTTTGAGGAGAAATGAGTTGATGGATATTCAGATTTTGTCGTTCCCTTCTCATTCCATGTCTCTTGTCTCAGTGGTTCCTGCTGCACAATAAAAGCTCAAACTAAGTAACAAGAATCACAACTTTAAAGTATCAACAAATTACTACTTTGTCTGTTTTGATTTGTGTAGCATGAGAATTAGAGGACAAAAATAAAAGTCATCCATTAACGTTCATTATCATTAAATTATTTCAACTTCAGCAATAGTGCCTCCAGTCTTTATTATAAGGCATCGATTACCTACAAAATTTGGTCCTTAATAAAAGGCACCAACCGCCTCATTGATAGAGATTAAAAATTGAAAATGTGAAATAGGTCTTTTAATGAAAGATGAAGTTGGAAAAAGTGGCAATTTTAGCTTAGATTTTAAGACTCAACAACAATTCTTTGGTTTGTGAGAAATTCGTAGTTGGTGTCTTATAATAAAATCAGAGGGAGTATGACCAAACATTAAATATATCATAGACCAATTCAAGGCAAATGAAAATAGACAAATTCAATGTGATCATTTATACACAACGAGTAAACCCATGAAAAAAACAATGAAACAGTAACAAAACATTTCTTAATGACTAAACAAGTAAACAAAGAAGTAAAAAAAAAAATAAAAAGAAACAAACCATTTAGTGTATAGTCAAACGCCATCCATTATTACTACACAAGAACACAACTCACCGATTGAAACATGGTGTTAGAAGATTCCAAGAAAGAGGACGAACTTGGTTGTGTTTGGAAGGGGAAGTCCAAGCACGTTAACAGATTCTCATCCACCTCATTGTTATTAAACATCTCAGTAGAAGCAAGCACCTAAACACAAAAAACACACAATTAGAAATGACCCAAGAAAAAAAACAACACATGCAGAAAACTTGAAGTTTACGTTAAAACTCACATTAGGAGAAGACAAAAACTGAGTGGGACTAAACTCAGAAGGGAAAGAAGAGAAGTCATCAGGAGGGAGGGGAAAAGAAGGAGGTGCGTTAGACATATGTTTGGGGATTTCAGAGGAAGGAGAAGAAGGCTTGTCCATGGAAAGTGGAAAGTATTGTTATGTGAAGGAAGTATAGTAATGAAACACAAGAGAGTACGAGGAAAACAAAAAGGGTTTATTAAAGGTTTGAGTTTTAGTCTAACCGTTATTGCGTGGTATTAGGAGCTAATAAAATAAGTAGTGAAAATAATTAAGTTGAGTTGATTTATTTAATCAGTTCAAAAAAGTTGATTTATTTAAGAAAGGATGAAAGCTCTGACACGATATTCACACATTTTCTGATAAAAAAAATTCACATACTATAAATATCATATAAATAAATTGAAGAAATAACAAAAAAGAGAGAATTAAGCAAGAGAGAGGAATGAAAATCTAACGGTAAAAGGAAATAACAAAAAAAAGAGAGAATTAAGCAAGAGAGGGGAATGAAAATCTAACGGTAAAAGGTTATAAATAGAAAAAATCTACCAAAGAAGTGAAAAGTCTAAAAACTCCCAAAATAGCAACAATATTGAGAAAAAATATAATAAGGGAATAATTTGGAAAAAAAAAATTTGACTGAAGAAATTGTGGAGATAATAATAGGAAGGATATTAAATGAAGTTAATTCAAATAAAATATATAATAGGGGAATAAGCTTGTAATAGAGTAAAAATTATTATGGAAAAAATTATTGAGAGAAAAATAAGGAAGATAGAAATTTAAGGGTTAAAGTATGTTTTTGGTCCCTTAACTTTGGAGAAAGTCAAGTTTTGGTCCCTTAACTTTGAAAAGTGTGTTTTTGGTCCCTTTAATTTTGGAGAATGTGTTTTTGGTCCCTTAACTTTGAAAAGTGTGTTTTTTGTCCCTTAACTTTGGATAAAGTGATGTTATTAATCCTTCTAGAACAAGATAAAGTATTTTTTCGTCCATTACTTTTCAAAATTAAGGCACTAAAACATGATTTTGTGCAAAGTTACAGTAACAAAAACATACTTTAACCGAGTTTAAAAGGACAAAAATTACACTTTTCAAAGTTAAGGACCAAAAACACACATTCTCCAAATTTAAAGGGACCAAAAACACACTTTCCAAAGTTAAGGGACCAAAACATGATTTTCTCCAAAGTTAAGGGACTAAAAGCATACTTTAGCCAAATTTAAGTTACAACAATAGTTTTAAATTGAAGGAAGAAAAGGAGGAAAACAAACAGAAAAAAAATGAAAGCATTTACAATTTTTTAAAAAACAAAAATAAATAAAACAAAATTTATAGTGTATATTCTTCTCTCATATATTTTCAAACGCACCGTGTATTTTGAGTTTGAAAATTCTTATTCCTTTTATTTTTTTTCTCTGTGATTGTTGTTGGTTTTGCTATTTTTAAAATCCTTGTCCTTATTTTTATCAACAACCCTCCCCGCACATTTTTCTATTTTTTTTCACATATCAAAAGAAGAAAATAATATATATGTGTGTCTCTTTTTTTTGAACTGAATATATATGTGTACCTTTTTTTATGAAAAAGGAAATACAATGGCTAATTAGTCAATTGAGGAACTGATAACAAAGTCCCTATTAACCGCAAGTACTAAATCAGGAGGAGTCTGTGTAAATATCCTGGAACTAATGTCATAATTTGTTTCGCCAACAACCACTATATTAATGGTTCTTGGAATATGAGTGATCTTGGCATCCCAGGATTCGCTCAACCAGTTTTTCGCTTGTTGAATTAAATCTGATCCATGATGACTAGGTGAAAATTATTGATACATCAGTTCAACCACTTCCAGGGCGTCTGATTCTATAATTACTCTTCGAGCCCCTTTCTCCCAAGTCATTCTCAAGCCAAGAACTAGAGCCCACAACTCCGCACCAAGACCATCACCCTCAATGGATTTAAACATGAATCATTCTATGAAAGAGCATCCCTCAATATACCTCCACAACCCAATCCATAAGAATTTGAAAACGCCTCATCCACATTAATTTTCACTCATCCTTGCAGAGGAGGAGACCATCTTAACGACCTGTCTGTAACACGAAAGCCATTTAAGTTGACTCCATGGAGATTCTTCCCTGCTTGTCTCAAATTCAAAATCATCGATCTAGCTCTCATAATTAATGTACTTTTTTTATCAGATATTTGTACGTACCTTTGTAGCTTTATAAATTTAAATATAAATAAATATATAATTATTATTTTTGTCCAACAAATGTTGATTTATCCTCCTATAAGTGAATAAATTTACAAAACTAACATGTAAAATTGTAAAAATCATTTTCACTCTTCTTCTCTTATATGGCTATACAATTAAATAAGTGAGACACAAATGAACTTCAAATATTGTGTATTTCTTTATAAATGAAGGGAATTCAAAACCTAACAGCTCACACATGCTTAGCAAATAGAAAGATAAATTGGAGAAAAACATAATTAATTTTTCGGACATTGTGTATTTCTTTATAAATGAAGGGAATTCAAAACCTAACAGCTCACACATGCTTAGCAAATAGAAAGATAAATTGGAGAAAAACATAAAATTAATTTTTCGGAAACTATTCTTGAAAATCAATTTGAATAGTTGTAAAATAAATGTAATTTTCAATAGAATGTTAAATTTGACAAATGGTTTTTTATCATAAATTTGACAAATGGTTTTTCAGAAAGAGAAAAAACTCAAAAGTATGGCCAATAAATTTTATTTGGGTTTGGTGTGAAGAAAAGTATATATGAGGAGGTTCTAAGATGTATAATCAATCTTAATCGAGACAAAAAATGAGAAATATTAAATTTAATATCTCAAATAGTAACATTTTAGTTCACAGCAAGGTATATATTTCAAGTATTTCTCTATTCAACGTACAAACAAAATTGCCCCTTATAGATTGAAGAAGGTATATATTCTTAATATAATTTTTAGGTGTGTTTGCAAAAAAAATGTATGAGAAGTCAATTCATTAATTTTTTCATTTCGACGACCAAGGTGGATCCCGACTTGATAAGTGAGATACTAATCTTCCGCTGGTATGTAGGTATCTCAAAGGGTGAGACAGCTGACTTAGTAGATTTAAGACTTCTTCATGTCCAACACGATCGAAACTCAAACAAATGGTTAAAGGTGAATCAATTCATTAATACATATAAGCTCATTAATGCATATAAGCTACAACTTATTTTTTTTATCGAAAGCTCCAGGCAACAAATTGCACATTGTTCAATGCAATTATAGCGTACTCCCAAAGGTCCTTAATATAGTAGTTGGGCTGAATAGCTGATTGAAGAATACAAAGCTTGCCAATGTTTAGAATCATAGATGAGTACAGAAACAAAGTTCCCGACAGTTGATAGTTATGCTTCACCCATTAAACCGATAATAAAATCTTGACGGTAAAAAGGTAGAAGCCCTCATTTACCAAGGAAAATATAAGTGAATGAGAAAAGGATGGAAAGAGAAAAGCAGTTATCAACTAAGAAAATGAGTTACCGGGTAGCCCTCAATAAGTTGCGTTTACGTTAAAAAAGCTACAAGAATGAGCATTTCCAAACCAGGAGAATATACAAACTTCAACAACTAAGAGTATCATGTTTCTTAGAAGCAATTGTGAAAATGGAAATGGAATTGGAAAAATATATTAGTAATTTACATATATCCAGGACCCACAAGTTTTCTCTATCCATCTCACACTTTTCTTGGGCCCCACAAACTTTACATTCCATTCATTACCTCTACTTTCCATCTTTTACCACTTATACTCACGAGTCACGAGCATTAACTCCCATGCGTTGCACGGGGGATTTAAATTGGACCAAAAAAAGCTAATTAGAAAAAGTCATACTATATTTGATCCATAGCAGACCTGACAAACAGGGTGAAGAAGGGTGATGCCTAGTGATAACCATGAAACAGTTTTATATGGTACCTGACAAAAAAAAATTAAGGGAACATAACCAAGGCAGAGTGCAAGAGGAGGATAAGATGTAAGTGATAAGCAAAAAAAAAAAAAAATCTCAGATGCCAGCCCTACAATCTCGGGTGATAGAATAATAGATGTGTATGTGAGCAAAAGGAGATCTGTATTATATCCAACCTCCATAAAACAAATTCAAACATATAATTTCTACTCTGCCTCAAATGAAGAACTATATATTCTGACAACTGTATGACATCATACATCTGAATACAAGGCAACTTAGAGGGTCATTGTCAGCTACAGAATACATGAAACGATTAGATTATGAAATTCCAATGTGTTGTAGGAAATAACATATCACCAAAAACCTGTGGTCGGAGGAAAAGCAATAATTCTTCAACAAAACCTGCATATAACCAATTAAGAGACTTTTAGTAATAATCCACAAACGAAGAACTTACATATGGATAAATGTAAGACATCATATAGATGAATACATGACTACCTAAATATTAATCCACATATGCATAGTTCACAAATACTCATTTTATGCAATTGAAAGAAAGGAACTTACATATAACCAAACAACTTTAATAGATAATAACCACTTTTGGTAGGAACTTACATATAACCATCACACATTAATAGATAATAACCACCATGTTCAAACTTTAATAGATAATAACCATGCATACATTTCTAATCAGGAAACCATAACTTCTCAACTGGTTTGGATAGCACAGTTTCAACACAAAAAAAAAATGCCAACATGGTTGAACTTATGAGAACTAGTAAGGTCAAATTTCTTGCAAATGAAGCAGCCATTAAAAACAGAATTATTCTTAATGGAACATGATGAAGCTTGCCTAATATTAAATGAAATGGGTACAGAGCAGCTGCTTTAGAACTAAAATGCTTTTGTATATTGAAAATATTGTTCAACACTACTGTTGTACCCTCTAATGTTATACTATTAGCCTAATGTTTGCAATTTTAGCCTTGTGCTTGCAGTTTTATTGTAGGAAAAAATTAAACTCAACCTCCCATATACAATAACAAAAAGAAAATCCCTCCTGATAACTATCCTAAAGGAGAAGGAATATGACTTGAAAAAAGGAAAATTTGGGCTTCTGTCATGTGAAACATCAGGATGGTTCCTCACACACTAACATCATAAGAAATGCTATATGCTATTGTAATTTCAGCATTTACTTTTTCACTAACAAATTTCACAATGAATTAATTGTATATGCACCAATTATTTCAACCATGCCTATCAAGTATCAAATGAGGTCCAATGGTTGAAGAAGCATTACACTTAACAAAAGATAGAATTTTTTTTGCCAATGGTCAAAAGATAGATTGGAGATTTCTTCTGGTCATTTTACTAAGCTTTCAGATTCTTCTATAACTTGTTCAAACCTAGTACATAGTCAGTATCAATAATGTTCTAAAACTGGTGTATGATGTGGGTCTGAAAAGCATAGGAAAACTGAACACTTCATTCAGATCAGTATCTAAGATTTTTTTTTTGAAAAGAATATTCTTTTGGTCCATACCATGAAACAAAATGCGGTACAAAATATCTGAGTTAGAGTATCTCAGTTGGTCCATAACATCGAAAGAAATTATACATGGCTTTGGTCATTACTATCAGATCTTTCCGGCATTAAATACACATGGGCAGTATCTATGAAAGTTTCTTTTGCAAATAAGATGGTAATTAACCTGCTTCAAATGTCCCAAAAACACCAGCTAACATTTTGCACACGAATTGAATGCAATAGTACCTCGGAAAGCATTTATTAGGTTTGTTTGTAAAGCAGTAACATCCCTTAAAGCCTTGGTCTGACTCTGCAATGCCCTGTTGATGAAGATTCAGCACCCACATTAGTAAAACAGGTTGATGAATGAGCTTGTTGGTGTGAAGCAATTTTGCTAGGCGTGATATTTTTCTTGTGACCAAGACTACTAAACAATAAACGATCACCAATGAACTTATGACCAAAACTACTAAACAACAAACAATAAAAAACCAACCACACTAACCCTACAATCTGTCATTGAACTTGAAGCTTCCTTTAGCCATCCAACAGCAGACAAAATTGAGGGGGGAAATACACACATACATTATATTCTATTTTTAATACTCAGCCACATCCAAAGAAATATTTCCAGAGAAGATCCCTGCCAAAAGAGATTTTCTCATGCTATCAAAACTACAAATCATAACAGCAATCACTACAGGCTAATAAACATCAAAAGAAAATACCATGAACAACAATAACACTAAAATTGCATAGTTAGAAATTATATTGGTTTATATAGTTCAACATCTTGAAAATGAACCTGTGGGCATTGAAATCATGAAACACAAAACTCCTTAAGATTAGGCAGATATGATAAGCAAAGATAGACAATTTCATATAACGATGAAGTCCACCGATACAAAATTCTTCGAACATCGGAAATCATCAGAACAAATCACCTACCTGCTAAAAACACGGTCAATCTTCACAACCAAACTTCAATCTGGTGATATAGACTAAAGAAAGGAACAATAAAAAAAGGAAAGAGAAGAGCACACTGGTCGGGAATGAAGTCGAAGAAGGAAAACAGAGAGAAAAGGCAGAAGATGTTATTATATGTGTGTTAAAACATTTGAAATTGAAATAGCCCAACAAAAGAGAAAGAGGAGGGAATTCGAAAATTTTAAATTTGAAGAAGGAGAGTTCAAATTTCAGCACAGATGCATATGAAATTTCAGATCAGTTACATGAAATTTCAGATCGGGTAATGAAAAGTATTCTGAGTCTGAACCTAAACACAGCAAACCGGGTCAATGAGAAAACATGCATAAGAGGAAGACGCGGGAGGGTTTTGCTATTATTTAAAGAAAGATTTCCAATTTCATTTCCATCATCTCAATTCCATCCATCTAAACTAACCCTAAATTCTCTACACCAAAGAGATAAACGGGTTAATTACCTTCACTACCATGTACAGACAAGCTTTTGACCCAGCAGAAAGTGATGCAAATAGCACAGGACATGATCTTGTCCTCAGCTCCTGCACAACCCAAAGAAATTATTTGCTTAAAACCTAAGATACAAAGCTAACAAATTATACCCAGAGATTGCAGCCATCACATTATAACACATTCACTCCTCATAGAAACCTTTCCTTTCTCACTTTCATAAACTATGCTTAGAGGTCAACTCTGTAGACTTAATTAGCACTTCAATAGTTTAACTACAAACTAAAACCTTCCAAAAAAAAAAATTTACTGTTTTACACAAATAGATACAGACTCTGACAATTCTTGGACATTTCCCCTCAAATCAAACGGTGATTATAACTTCCATTGGGTGATCAATCTATAGAGTAACAAAGCATTTGCTTCTGCGTTTCAATCTATATTTCAGCAAAACTGCACAGGCATAAATATACATAGACATCCTTGATCTGTAGTTGTGTCATGTGTGAACCTGATATAAATTGCTAGCTGGATTGCCTGAGTTTTATGACAGTTAAATGGTCTAGTATGTACTGCAAGTCCATGAAATGGCCTCAAAAAGTATAGACTTGTGTGTTTATGTACTTGGTAATAATGATTATGTTATGTCATTAATATTTAGAATAAAATAGTTGATTTAGTTGAATGATTTAGTCAATTATTAATTGATTGGTTCAATTAATTAGATTGATTAGGTAATTAGGGTTTGAGATTTTCATTATTATTATGTTGTTATTTTAAGGGTTAATATGCAAATCCACCCCGGAAGTATACCAAAATGTGCAGATCCGCCCCTGACATATTTTGAGGTGCAATTTTAACCTGGAAGTAAAAATTCAGGGCAATTTTGCCCTTAGGTCAGTTTAAGTTAATTATTTTGGTGCAAAATGACTTAAATGTCCTCGTTATTTTCTCTCTTCTTCCCACACCAAACCCCAACCACCACCACCCCCAAACCCCCCTCCCCCCGTTACAGATTTTTCTTTTGAACCCTCCCCCCTTACAGATTTTTCTTTTGAAACCTCGGCCATTGTGAGAAGTTTGAGAGGAATATTGAATTTATTATACGCGAACAACATATGAAAATGAATGAAGTGAATTGCAACGATGGGACTTATTGGACGTGGCGTAATTATAGATGGAAGGAGATGAAAGGAGTGATGGCTGATTGGTGAATGTGCCCCACTTTATAACAATTGGGCAAACTAAAACAACCACCGCCACCGTCATTTTGTTTTTAGAGGTGGGGGAGGGGTGGTGGTTGTGGCATGGGGAGGGTTGGGGTGGTGGTGGTTGGATGGTTGGGGCGATGGCGGTGGTGGTGGTCGTTGGGGTTTGGGGTGGGAAGGTTGATGAGAAGAGAGAATATAATGAGGACATTTGAGTCATTTTGCACCAAAATAATTAACTTTAACTGACAGAAGGACAAAATTGCCCTGAATTATTACTTCCAGGTTAAAATTGCACTTCAAAATATGTCAGGGGCGGATCTACACCTTTTGGTATACTTCCGGGGTGGATTTGCATATTAACCCTTATTTTAATTATAGTTGCTAGTACATGTTGGGTTTAGGTTTAGTGAGGCCCAATTCTAATTAGGTCAAGGATTATATAACTTGACATTAGGTTATTGTAAGGTCATGTCTTTGAATTATGAATTGAGTTTGCATTTGACGGCCGACGGCCGGTGTCTCTCTGTCTCTTATGGCTGACAGCCTCTTCTCTCTTTGACCCCTCTGTTTTCTATTTCTTATCTTCAACCCTCTAAAATCATTCTTCTTTAATGTTCCTACTTAATCATCATTAGCAAAATAGTTATTTTGCTAACGGATTAGGTACTGATGGAAATTACCCAGTGATACGCTATAGTCACTGTAAGGTGGGTCATCATTAAACTGGTCGAGTTCGAACCAAAGAGTGGTTTTTGCTGTGTAATAATCAGCCAAAAGATAGAGTACCTTGCTTGAGGTCCCACATTTGACGTTAGATCAAAGATTCTTGAGGAATTACCTTTCTCTCCATATGTTTGCTTCACACTAACCCATATATCACAGGCTGTTTCAAGATACATGAAACACCTCTTCAACGCAGGAGTCGTTGAGTTCACCTACCAAGAAGCCACCATTGCATCTTCAGCCAGCCAGATTTGTCTCGCTGCTTCAACAGAGATAGATGGTGGTGCTTTGCCATCACTGTATCCGAGCTTTCCTCTTCCTTTTAGGGTGCGTTATAGAGAACATTAGTGTACAGGATATAATGAGCTTTTTCAAGAACACGTGTATGAAGCAGAATTACTCCTGCTGAAAGACCTTTTGAAGTCCTTCTTTTGACATCTGACGCAGGTAGACCTAAAGTAGAGTTGAATAAATCAAAACCACAATACGAGATAGGCATTTGTCTCCATTCAAATATCACAATGACATAAACCTTTTCCTCTATTGTTCTCGCACTTAAAAATATGTAATTGTACACCCTAATCTTCTGCCCATCCCTCCAAACACCTGCTGCAGCCTAATCATGGGCATAACAATATAGAAATGAGAAGGAAAAAAGTACACAAAGGTTTAGAAAGGATCATAATGTATGGATACTGAGTCACTCCACTTAGGTATTACTTGCTTATCATTTGCTGGATTCCAATCAGTATCGAACAAGACTAATCGATTTCCTCCAGTTAATTCGAGGCAACATCCACCAGCCTTCCTGCTTGAGAAAAATGAATTCATCCTGAAACATTTGAAATTAATACACCTACAAATAAGCACATATTTTAAGACGCATATCTCAGAGTATGATGTTCTGATCCATATCACATATGTATGACTGTCAAAAATAATAAAACAAACCAAGTTACTCGTCTATCAGTCCTAAGCAATTTACCTTAGATTGGCCATTGAAGCGGCTTCCTAACTTCTGACTTCTACTGATTGAAGTAGCTCCATCAAGCTGCAAATGTGGGTATCTTCGTTCCCGACACAATTGAGTAAAAAAGATCCAGAGTTTGCTCCCAGACAACAAATTGGTACAACAAACAAAAAGTTATTAGGGAAATAAATTGGAAAAAAGAAAGAAATTGGTAGGTCACAGTGAATATTGACAAAGGCTAACGCGCTACTTCTAACTGCAAGATTGTGGATTGGTTTGTTTAATTTTAACCAGAACAAATTACCATACTCCATATGTAACTTAGAAAAATGTGATATTGCAACTAGATAAGATGCAAATGAATTCTGTGGACTATAGAAAGAGATGTAGCATTGAAAGAACTACGTTATAACCTTGAATCATACTGACAGTATATATACAATGAGCGAATAATATTTGTACTTTTGCGGGTTAAACTCCGCTCGTCATCATTTAGACCCGAGAGCAGCCACATCAAACAGCATTTCAAACAAGGGTAACAGGCTAACAGCGCGGACAGTTAATGGAATATAAATTTGACCAAGAATAAAAACAAATAATATCTGAACAGCATTTGAAACTAGGGTAACAGCATAGACAGTTTATGGAATATAAACTTGCCCATGAAGAAAAACAAATACTATCTGAACAGCTTGTGAACACTGGTTGTAAATAAAGTGCTTTGCTGGTTTGTCCATGAATAGGAATCTCCCCAGCAGATAATAAACTAGAGGAGCCATAGAAAAACATCTCAATAGAGAATACCAGACTGAAAGAGCTTCAAAAGTTGTATCCTACCTGACTGCAGTTTCTACTCATAAAGATCTCAATATAAACACCATTACTAAGATGAAAGGTTAATCGTCAGTGTTAATGAGGAAAAAGTACAAGAATCAAAGGTTAGTCGCCAGTATAAATAGAAAAATAAGTTAACTAGCCATAAAATTTCTGCGCATATCATGCAAAATTATATTCAGATTATTATAAAGTCACTGATGATATAATCATCCCCGCTGCAGCCTTAATATTAAAGGACATATTAACTAACATACAGCAAGGTGTCACAAGTAAACTCAATATCACATCCCATAATCTAGAGTACAACTCTGGATAGAAGCTATGAAGCTACTAATCAGCTATTCAATGTTTTGCCCCATTCTCAACTGCATTCTCTTCCTTCCCAAGTAAGACCACAACTTTCTTTAAAATGGCTTCTGTAGGCTGGTGAGAGTTCTCCACTGCTTTTGAGATGGCCTGCCATTTCTCACCATGTTTTGGTTCTGCAGCAACACATCTTCCCAATACTTCCTTCTGAATATCCTCAGTTCCATGTTGAAGTTCGAATTTATAGTACAATGCCCAGAAATCCCCAATATCGGGTGCCAGAGTCACTGCCCTGTTCAGCCAAGTTCTAGCTTTGTCCACCTTCCTGTCATGCCAGAATAACTTTGCCACAGCGGCAATGACATGAGGATCGTGATCACATTTCTTAAGGGCATCCGTACTCTTACTTTTACGCTGGGGGCGAGGAACCATCTCAATTTGCATTGCCCACAAAATACCACTGTTTGGACACTCTTGCAGTGCCTTAGCCATCAAGATATCGGCTTCCTTCTTGTTCCCGTGCTTCAATTCTGCTCTAACAGCAGCCAGCCAGAGGTCAGGGTTCTGAGGATTTTTCTTCCGAGCCATGGTGAGAATTGCCCGGGCTTTACTCAGCCCATTCATCTCCTCTTCAAGTTTCGCAAGAGAGAGCCATAGCGGAATACAATTAGGACAGTTTTTCAGTCCAGACTCGTACACTCTCTTAGCTTCCTTCAAGTGCTCAAGTCGATCCTCATGCTTCTCACTCTGTTTAGAATCCTGAGCAAGCCTTTCCTCAAACTGACCAAGCATCAGCCACAACTTGAAGAAGGAATGGAAAAGCTTCAGCCCTTCATCTAACAATCTTCTTTCCTCATCAATATTTCCCAGTTCTCTCTCAACGATTGCAGACTTCATCCACACTCTTTCTGTACCTCCTCTCTCACGAGCTTTAGCCAACAGCATTCTAGCTCTCTCAGGTTCATGGTTTTCAAATTCCAGCTTGAAAGCAGCTAACCATATCTCCTCAGAATTGGGAATGGCAGCATAGGCTTCTTGGAGAATCGCACGAGCTGCAGGCACATCGCCAGCAAGCCATTTCTCTTTTGCACCCATAAGCCAGAGGACTTCTGCCTGTGGCCTGTATGTAACTGCTTTACGAAGTAAAGCATCAAGGGATTCCTTAGTCCCGTGACTTTTCTCGAGCTGCGCTGCTTTGAGCCATATGCTCTTCTTAGTTAAAAAGACGGTAAGGGCATGAGCATATATGGCTCTTGCTGTCTCAATAGAACCTCTCTTCTTGCACTCTTCAGCATCAGCCACCCAAGTTCTTTTCCTATCTTCCTCTTCCACTCCAATGGCAATGCTATTTTGAATAATCGCCCGGCAAGTCGCAACAGATCCTGCACGTTCCGCAGCCTCAGCTTCCTTCATCCAAGCTTCCCTATCAATAGTCAGACCTTCTCTTTGCAAAGCCCTTATACCCCTTTCAATAATCTTACCCACCATCATAGTATTACCATTAGCTTCTTCTAACTTTGCAGCCGTTATCCATATGGCCGGTTCCTTTGGTAACCTCTCTCTCGCCCTATTAAGAACCTTCCTAGCATTATCATAAGTTTCCAACCTAGCAAGCGCAAGCCACAATTCAACATGCAATGGACAACATTCCACAGCTCTGTGAAGCAAGAGCCTTGCATCTTCCTCATTAGCAAGCTCCACAACCGCTTTCCACAACCTAACAGAATCAGGAATGTGCTCCAACCCCTTCCTCAACACCCTACTCTTGTTCACATCATCATGCTCCAACTTCGCGGCCTGCATCCAAAGCTTCACGGAATTAGGGATCGATTTCACGCCCCTAGCTATAACACCCTTGGCATCCTCCGGGTTCGCCAACCTACAAGCCTCCAACCACACATCCTCATTCCTGGGGCACTCCTCACAACCCCTCTGAATCAACAACCTCGCCGCCTGAATCTTGCCCGCCACCTCCTCCAACCTCGCCGCAGCAATCCACCCAGGCGGGTGCTTAGGATTCGTCTGCGTCACACTCTTTAACAACAACCTAGCCTTCTTAATATCCGAAATCTCCGCATCACTCGTTATCTTCATACTCTTAAGATCAGTCAAATACCCCTTCGGATCCACCACCGTCAACCCTGACACCGAATCCGATAACCTATCCAACTTCAAAGACAACACAGTCCCTCTACCCTCACCAACCGCAGTCAAATCCGTAACAACCGGAGTCTGCGACGACAACCACGGGGTCTCACTACCCCCAGCAGCCCTACTCTTAGGGTCCAAAGCACTAACATGTTCCTGCTCCTGCCTTGCCTTCTCCAGCAAGGTATCCGGAACAGGAACAAAGCTCTCAAATTTCTTCTTCTTATTCCTCAATGAATAATCCCCAATCTCAGGTATACTATCCCACTCCTGAGCAGACATTGTATGCAATTTTCTCTTCAAATCCGCAAACTGCTCCGTGATCTTGGGATTCGAAGCCCTATACTTCTCAATCTCCTCCTTCAGCCTAGCCTCCCTCCTATCCTTCCTCCTAGAGTCCATCCTCTTATCAATCTCCTCCCACACCAAATCAGCCTCCCTATCATCCTCATCATACTCAGCTGAGGCAAACAGCCCCACATCATTCCCTTCAAACTCATCAAACTTCTGATTCTCATCATACCCTTTCTCATCTCCCTCATCATCATCATCCGCCTCTTCGCCGCCCTTGCCCATCCCGCCCGGGGCCGGGGCAGGGGCGGTGCCGCCAATTGCGCCGGCGGAGCGGTCCGGGAGGTCAGGCGCGGCACGGGCAGGGCCGATATCGGAGCGGGTGGTGAAGCCGGTGGCGCCGCGGCCGAGGCCGGCGACATAGTTGGGGGGAGGCTTGGAGTGGAGGAAATCGAAGCGGGGTTTGGGCACTGTTGTTGGCTGGGTCCCACTGCCACCGAGGAGGGGGACGTGGAGGGTTATGGTGGAGTAGGGTTGGACGCCGAGGTGGGAGAGAAGGGTGGAATCATGTGCGTGGAGGGTTTGGGAGAGGAATAGGAGGCGTTGGTGGGAGAGGGGTATTTGGGTAATTTGGAGGACGGAGAGGTGGAGGGAGCGGAGGGAGGTGGTGGAGGGGTTGAGATTGAGGGGTAGGGTTTTGCGGTTAGGGCATGCAAGGAAGAGCATGATTAGGAGTTAGGCGTGTAATTGGTGTTGTGAATGAAATCAGAAGGAGAATTATGTTATTTATGTGAGGCGGCAGGAAATAGGAATTAGCAATTGGTGTGTTGAACTTACTGGGTGGAAGGGAGGGAGGGTGGAGCTATGACGGATTGGACTGTGAGTACGCTAACTTATTTCTTCTTCTTTTTCTAGCCCTCCCACCACCTTTCTTATCCTATAGCTTTAGCTTTGATCCTAAATATAAGACTTAATTGACTTTTTTTAGAGGTTAAGGTTGCGAAATAGGCTATTAAATCATGACATATTTAATATATTTTTATATTTTACATTAGTTTATAGGTAAAATAAACTAGTTTAAGGGGGAAAATTAGGTAAATCAATTTATAATTAACTTATTTTGCTTTTTTATAGGATTTTCTAAAAAAGTCAACTAGGTCTTATATTTAGGACCGGAGGGAGTATATAAGATGACTTTAGCAAATTTAGAGACATTAAGCAAGACATTCCAATGAGTTAGGATTACATGAAATTTCCAAAATATCTCTCACCTAAGTTTTAAAAATATCCTCTCACATTCTTTAAACCACTATTTTTTTGGTGAAGAGAGTATAAGGGTAATTTGGGGAAAACATGAGTCAAATTAGAAAGTGATCATATATTTAGGAACAAACTCCACTCCATAAAGTGACCAATATTTAGGAACAGAGCGAGTAATTTGTAAGGGTGCAGCCATGAGGGATTGGATTGGAATGTGACTTAATTTGGGATTTGGATTTTGGAGGGGGAATGGGAAAGAATTTTTTTGTAAATTCAAGTGGTAAAAGTATTCGATTCAAAAGAAAGTGATGAAAATTTTTTCTCTGCCTTAATTAGTTCGTACAAATCCTTTTATTTATTATGTTTTTATGGTGTTAACAAGAGCATATTAACATTTTAAGGATATAATATTAATTCATTTATACTTAAATTGAATATCTAAACTTTTATTAATTCATGTAAAGATACATAATAACTTTTATTTATAATTTTTCTTATTACATTAGAGATTGAAGGATTACTTGAATACAAAACAAATACTCCCTCCGGTCCTAAATATAGGACCTAGATGATTTTTTTGAAAAATCTTTAAAAAAAGCAAAATAAGTTAATTATAAATTGATTTACCTAATTTTTTCTCTCACACTAGTTTATTTTACCTATAAGCTAATGGATAATCTAAAAAGATATCAAATATGTCATGATTTAATAACCTATTTTGCAACCTTAATCTCTCCAAAAAAAAGTCAATTAGGTCTTATATTTAGGACCGGAGGTAGTAATATATAAATAATTTATATAAATTATTTATATATTATAAATATAATTTATAATATTTATATATTTAATTATGAATAAATATATAAATATAAGGATACAATGGTAAATTAAACATTATCACTCTCCCCTTCCCTCGTTAACCAAACAAAAAAGGAGTCTCACACATAGATGAGATGATAGTGGTAGAATGTGTTCAATATGCGGTCAACAACTAGATGAAGACATCTTACATGCATTGAGGGACTGTCCGGTTGCTACAATGTTTTGGAGAAGGTTGGTGTCAAGCGAGAGAAGAGAAGAATTTTTTTTGCTCTAATTGGTGGGAATGGATAGTAGAAAACACTATTTTCAGTGGGGAAGAAGAGGAGGATATGTTCTAGCCTGAATTGTTTTCTACTAGCTGCTGACAATTATGGAATGGAGGAATGGAAACGTGAAGGAAAGGGGAATGATCCTCCTACAAATGCTGAACAAATAGTGAGAAAGAAAGTTGGCAATTATTTGAACAGATGGGATAATGGTACATGCAGGGAGGTAAATGAGGAACTCAGCTTGATTATTTGGCAGAAACCAAATACTGGATGATTCTAGGTTAACATTGATGGAAAGGTTGCAGCTAATGGACATGCAGGATGTGGGGGAGTGATAAGGAGGGCAGCAAGGAGAATGGGTTCAAGGTTTCTCATGTAAAGCCAGAACTGATGATGCACTAACAGCAGAAGCATGAGGACTTTTATTGGTTTGTAAGCTTGCTGGAATTTGGGTTTGAGGAAAATAGAAGCTGAGAGTGACGCTTTACAGTTGGTACAACTAGTGAATGCAGGGAAACATAAGGAATTTCGCATAGAACCATAGATTAGACTAAACAATTGGCTGGAAAGAGATTGAGAGATTAGGATATTATATACATTAAGAGAAGAAAACAAGTGTGCAAACAAATTAGCCTCCCTGTGTAGATACCAAAGAGAAGAAATCATTTACTAGAACTCGTCACCATAGGAGATTATTGGCATGTTGCAAGATGATCAAGCTGGAGTAGGAGGACCACGAGTCCTGAGTAGCCTTGATATGAGTACTGTAGTTGAGTTAATGTAATTGGGCATTTCCCCCTTCCCTTACCAAAAAAAATAAAAACTCAAATAACTTTGAAAAGCAGTTTTATTTACATTGTAAAATTTAAAAAATGTTGAAAACATGAAATTCAAATTTTCTATCAATTAGTCCTAATTTTAGGATGTCATATCAAATTAAAAATTTTACGTCAGACCATATGTGTCTACTTGTGATTGGTCAGCCCACAAATGACGTGGTAGACCACGTTCACACAAAAATTTCTCTATTATAATATATTACAGTTAGAAACCCTAATTTTCCATCCCTCCATCCTTATTTAAAGTGGTCACCCAATTATTAATGATCATATTCCACAATTGATATATCAAATTCAAAAATAAGATCATGAAAATTGGATTTGAACAAAATTATATTTCAATTATTTTACTTTTAGTTTTGTATCTTTACTTCATTATTATGTATAAAAAAAATTATATTTCAATTACTAAAATTGAATTATTATTGTTTTCCCAAAATGTATTATAAATTTAATAGACAATTAGATATAACCAATTAATGTTAATTGAAAAATAGCAAGCATCTTCTGATAAAAAATGAAAAGAAAAATAGCAAGCATATTTTCTAAAATTTTGTTATAAAAAAAGAATATTAGGAGACTAGATGAAGTCACTATTAAGGAATCTATACTTTACTTTTAATTTTAAGTAACCATAATCGTTCCTTTGTTTTTGAATGATGCCATATATGTCATCTTATGTTTTTTGATAGTTGGCGGATAATTATGATTATTTCTAATATTGCACAAATTGAAATATTATATGTGTGTCACCCAAAATCGGATTGAATAAATAAAACCAGAAACGAATTGGATATAGATTATTATTGATAATGGGTTGACTTACAAATATAATGATTACATTGGACTTGTCATCTTGTGTCCAAATGTTGTGCATTGGACTGGTTTGACATCTTGGGCCCAAGGGATCATGCTGTTTCAAATTCGGCCCATTCAAATATCTTCTTTGCAGCTCCAGAGGCGAGAAAGAGGGCATACAATATGTATATGAATTGATTAATGAGAATTAATATACTCCCTCCGGTCCTAAATATAAGACCTAATTGACTTTTTTAGAAAATCCTATAAAACAAGCAAAATAAGTTAATTATAAATTAATTTACTTAATTTTTCCCCTTAAATTAGTTTATTTTACCTATAAACTAATGTATAATCTAAAAATATATCAAATATGTTATGATTTAGTAGTCTATTTCGCAACCTTAACCTCTCCAAAAAAAAGTCAATTAGGTCTTATATTTAGGACCGGAGGTAGTATATTTTTTTTGTACACAAATGATACCTGCTTCATTTCAACATAAACAGTACTTACAACAAAATACAGCATAGCTAGTTTCAGCCGATGTCATCTCTCACTGGACACCCTGAACTTAAAGTTACATCCCATACAGAAATAAGAAACAAAGGGGTTGGGAATGGTAGATGACTAGAATCCCAAAGCAACCCCTATACAACATTTTTCACTATCCAGTCTGCAACCAAATTACAATTTCTAGGAGTATAGGATAAAGAAAAAGACTGATTCTTATCTAGCAACCATCTAGCTTCCTCCACCCATTTCTTAGCTCACTAGAGTGGGTAAGATGCCCCTTCATTTACAACCTTGACTAACCACAAGCAGTTCAATTCAATCTCCACATTTCTAAAATTTCCACCCTTACTTCCTTAATGGTTTCCACCAGAGAGATATAGCACATTCAAATGCCGAGTGGGACTCTACTTTTTTGCCAAAATTTTGTAGTATAGTACCTGGGCCATTGGGCAGATTTCTCTCCACGCTTCATTGCATAATGAGAATTGATATATATATATATATATATATATAATTGGATTGAACTTGTGTCCAAGGATCATAAAGAGACATTAAGATTATAATTATTTAAATAAATTTATTTAATTATGTAACAAAGACACCTCCTTAAAGCATGATGGGGTTTTTCCCAACATTATAAGTGAAGATTCGTATACAGTTTTATTAAAAAACATCTTACATCATTTAATTTAATTAACGATGATTAAGATGGATCTTACTTGCAATTTTGAAAAGGTTGTATAGGTTTGTTTCAAACTGATACTTGGCTTCCAAGGTACCTCTAGGAATACTGAAAATGAAAATCTATTTGTCAAGAAACAAAAAAAATTTGTATGTTCATATCATATGACATACTTTCTCTGGTCCTTATTATAAGTCACAAACCGCCTCTAAATTTTGGTCCTTAATATAAATCACCAACTACCATTAACTAATTTATTAAAATTTTCCCAATATACCCTTATCATTGGAAAGTGAACATTGGAAGATAAGAAGAGAGAGAAGATGAAAAAGACACATCTATACTCATAAAGATAGAGGATTAATGAAGATAGATAAAAATGGTGGGCTATAGTGATAAAGGTGGGGAGGGGCAAAAATAGAAAAGACAAAAAAAATAAGACCAATTTAACGATACAACTTTCATTAACCTCAATTCCTTGGTATGTACAATTTCGACGGTTGGTGATTTATAAATAGGACCGAAGGGAGTATGTCACCAGGAAAAAAAACAAAACAAAATGGTGTGTTCACTTTCCAACTGGATAAAACAATTTTTTTCTCTCATAATGTTGAAGTTGTTTAATTGGACCAGCCCTACACGCAGTCCCACCGTATAACTATGTTGAGCTATATTTTGGAGGAAGACCAGGCTCCATTTGAATGGTTCAAACTTGAAAGCTTCGTTGCCTAAATTTAAAAAGAAAAAACTATATGATGAAGTTTCATTATTGACTTAATGCATATAAATAATTCAATTTAATTTTATAAGTGATCTTGTTTATATAAGATTTGAAGAATATTTGATTGATACGCGGGTAGTGGCTTATTTAACAATATCAGGAGTTTCATTAACAAACAGAATGAGAGAAGATCGGACAATATGTTCACAGATGCTTCTGCTACATACATTTCATTCTTGTTTTTCACTTTTAAGCTGCTTCTACTTCACTCCTTTCTGACTACAAATTATCAAGTATGTCTAAATTTCACTCTCCCATTTCGTAAATTTGTACAAAATTAATTTCAATTAGGTCTGCCTTACATACAAAAAAAATGGTTAAACCGACTTTTCTTTATTATAGTTTGACATGATTTAGGTTTTAGTCTCTGAAATTTTAAATAGTGTAATTCAAAATAGTGTTACGTGTCAAATCCAAATTCAAATCTAAAATAGTGTTACGTGTAAAATAGTGTTACGTGTCTGTGTTCATTTCCCGTTGAGGCCTGAGAGAATAAATGAAATAAAATGTTGTTGCAAATACATTGAAGACAAGAAGTGTAAAGAGAGTAATACATTTTATAATACAAATAAATTAAATCAACATGTAAACCTTTTTTCTTCCTTCAACTAAACAAATGCAACAAAAGAATAACATACATTAGCAGCTATATGCTTTCTCTGTAACTCCTAAGTCCTACATTTCTGTTGAATGTTAACATTCTTCTTGTCCCTTCTTATTTCCATAATTCTTTGTCTCTAATTCTCTATAAATTGTATGTGTATACAAAGGCATCCCTATGTTTATATGCTCCCTTCTAGCTCCTAATCCAGAAATTGTTGTTGGACATAAATGACTGAAGGAATGAATCTTCCATCTTCTCATCTGTGGCCTTAAGAGTATGCAGCCTATGCCCTATGGTAAGGTATTATGTATTAGGATTATATGATCCCATTGATCTAACAAAATCTGAGTATGCAAAACTTGCTGGACTTGACAACATGTCAAATGGGGATGGTTCTTGACTTGCAGATGTTGGTTGTTGGCTAGAGTTCTGAAGCAAATTCGTGAAGCTTGGCTTGCTGTTATAGCCAGTCAATGCCGAAGAAGCTGATGGCCTAATAGGCGCGGTTACATTGTTGCTAGCAGCGGCGTTACCGCTGTTCAGAGAAGCTGCATTCATGTTATAACTCCCGCTACCTCGCGCTGCAGGAACATCATGGTTGTGCTTTCCTTCGTATGTAGTGATCACAGCTTTCATGTCATGGGCGGCTCGCTCGATATGTTTCCTAACCGAACATCCTGGAGCCGTGCACTTGTAGTAACTCCTGCAGATAAACAAGAGTTTGATCAATTTCAGTCCTATGGTAACAAAGTAAAGAAATTGAAATACATATTTCTTTGAAGGGGGTTTTGTCATATTAGAATAAGTTAAAATACCTTGGGTTCGGATTTCCTTTAACTACTTTCTGACCATATTTCCTCCATCTATAACCATCATCAAGAATATCAATTTCACTTGTAGTTTGAACCACAACTCTTGGTTCCTTCACAGTTCTATTCCCAGAGGTGGCATAGCCATCAATTTCATTGTCTCCTTTCCTGAAATAAAACAAAATATCAGAATGAGATCTTGTTATGCAAAAAATCAAATTAGGCCATTAACATTTACCACAGTAATAGTATATATATTCTATGGACTTACCATCTTTTGGCATCAGGGCCATAGTCATTGTCATCAGCCCCAGAGTAACAAGTTTGTGATGTGTTCTCAAAGTCATCTTCACCAACAGATACAGAAGAATCTTCCTGCAAAGAGGCCGGCTCCATTTGCAGATTCCCTAATGTCACGGCGGATTGATCAGAGATCCCTGAATTGGTACAAGAGGAAGAAGGTTGAATTGATTGAGAACTTGATCTTTTAGTGGACTGAGGCTTGGGATGGTTATGTATTCCCTTGTATACTATCTCAGTGATTTGTCCATCCAAAGATTTTTCAACCTTCTTCTTCATGTTACAACTCGGATGCGTACACTTGTAATAACTGCGAGGATTTTCGCTTGCCTTCACTTGTTTTTGCCCATATTTTCTCCAGTTATAGCCATCATCTGTCCGCTTTTGTTCCCTTGCAGATTGTGACGAATTCATGTAGCTACTAGTGTAACCAGAAGAAGCAGGAGCAATATGATTATTGCTTTGCATCTGTGGTTCTGAGGAGAAGGTCTGAGTTGCTGGATATTCAGATTTTGTGGCTGCCTTCTCATTCCATGGCTCTTGTTTCAGTGATTCCTGCTGCACAATAAAAGCTCAAACTTAGTGACAAGAATCACAACAAATTACTATGTCTGTTCTGATTTGTGTAGCCTGAGAATTATAAAAATTTCAACTGTCTGTGAGGACCAAAAAAGGCATCCATCAATGTTCTTTATCATTAAATTATTTCAACTTAAGTAATATGACCAAGCATTGAATATACCACAAACAAAAAAATAATATACCACAGACTAATTCAAAGCAAAGGAAAGAAGACAAATTCAAAGTGACCATTTATACATAAAAAGTAAACACATGAAACAGTCAGAAAACATTTCTTAATGACTAAACAAGTAAACAAAGAAGGGAAAAAAAATAGAGGCAAACCATTTAGTGTCTAGTCAAAGGCCATCCATTATTACTACAAAAAAAAAAAACATAACTCACCGATTGAAACATGGTGTTAGAATATTCCAAAAAAGTGGACGGCTTGGATTGTGTTTGGAAGGAAAAGTCCAAGAACGGTTTCTGTTCCTCCTCCTTCTGTTTAAACGTCTCAGTAGAACCAAGAGCCTAAACAAAAAAAAAACAAAATCAGAAATGACCCAAAAAAGAAAACATGATATAAAAAATGAGGTGTAAATATAAAAACTCACATTTGGAAACAAAGGAGAAGCCAAAAACTGAGTGGGACTAAACAACCCAGAAGCGAAGTAAGAAGAAGGAGAAAGAGGAGAAGGAGAGAGAGGCAAAGAAGGAGGTGGGGTGGACTTAAACTTGGGTATTTCAGAGGAAGGAGAAGAAGAAGGCCAAGAAAAACTGTCCATGGAAAGAAGTTCTGTGAAGGAAGTAGTAGTCATGAAACACGAGAAGAGAGGAAGAGGAAAGAAAACACGAGGGGTTTATTAAGGTGTGATATTTAGATGAAGGGGTTTGAATTCAAAGGAGGGAGATTGTGAGAGAATATAAAGGAGAAGGAGGGAGAGAAGATACTAGGAAGAAGCTACAAAAGGAGGAAGTTTGACCGTGGAAAATGTTAAATGTATTAAGATGGGTCAAGCCTTGTGGGTTTGACTGGCATGAAGGAAGAGAGAGGCGGCTGTGTGTGCGTGAGAGAGCCACGTGTCTGCTTACGTGGTGTTTCTGTCCCAATATCATGCCTCTTTGCCATTTTAGAGGACCATTTTACATTTTAGAGGACCGTTTTTGGGTTCACAAATTTATTGCAAAGGCACGATTTTTCATGTATCACACCACTCCATCACCCTCCCATATCTTGTAAACATGGTGAGTTATTACAATTTGGCTAGACACTTTTTAGAAATAAATCGGTTTATTTTAAATAAGTCAACTTATATTTTGAATAAGTCAGCTTATTATGGGTGTGTAACTTTTTTTAATGTTTGACTGGACTTATTTTTCACCCAACGTATTTTAAATAAGTCATCTTATTCATAAGAAACTTTAGGTAGTTTATTTTAGAAAAAAAGCCAGCATATTTTTCTACATGACTTAAAAATAAGCTCGCTTAAAAATAAGCCCCTTTTAAACAAAAAAGTCATCCAAACATGTTTATATGTCAAATGGGAAAATAAGTCATTTTTTAAAATTCATCTAAACATACCAATGGGTAGTTGGTTGAGCTGGTAAGTGAGCTGCAACCCCCGTAAGGATGAGAACGCGTGTTCGATTCCCGGGAAGCGCTCTCATTGGGAGAAGGGACAACCTTGCCTATGTGGGCAACACTCCTACCTTTTGAGTCCGGATCAAACCGGGCGGTGATTAACCAAAAAAAAAGTTCATCCAAATATAAAAATATGTCAACCTAGAGCTTATTTTCTAACTGACTTAAAAATAAGTCACTTTTCCTTGAGTCGAGCCAAACACACCCAATATGTTCTTATTTTATGTTCCCTTCTATCCGTAATATAAGATCCCGGTCATTAAAATATGCTTCTTAAGAAAATATGTGAAAGTTAGTTTAGTGTTAATGTTTTATTTTCAATATTTCTTATATTTTTAATGATAATATTAGGAGAGAGAAATACATTAGCATTAATAAATATGAAAGATAGTTACAGGTAAAAGCAAAAAATGCATTAAAGGAAAAGAAAATATAAGAATAGCATTTATATTTTGAACAAAAAATAATTCAAATTATGGGCTCTTGTATTACGAAGTAGGAGGAGTACTGTGGATATAGGGTATGTGGTATTGTCATAAAAGTTGGACCGGAAAAATTTTTCATGTATCACACCATCATCCTCCCATATCCTGTAACACATGGTGGGTTACTACCACATTATGTTCTTATTTATATAGGGTATGTTATATTGTCATAAAAACCGGACCGAAAGTTGAAGTAATGAGAAAAAAGAGTCATCTTTTGCATAGTGAGACGATTTGATTATGATAAGATTGTTAAGTCAAATGATAATTTGATATGATGTATTGATCATACTATAATCATATGACACTAATTTAACTTCAATTTGCATATATTCAAAAGATTTAATACAGTATTTTTCTGAATGCCTAGTTATAACATGTTGCGATTATTAAATAGGGTGATTTGATTATCACATTTAAAGCTTTATGTCCAAAAAAAATTGATCACATTTAGAAGTTAAGGAGTATTTCAGGACAAGAGTTGATTTATTTGGTAGAGTGTGACATTTATTATTTTAACCCAGCATTTTATTGAGTGGGATGTTTGGATCATCTTTTAAAAAAGGACTCTGGTTCACGATTAAATATCTGCTTTAAGTTCAATAGTTAGTTTTGAAGCGGTCCAACATAGTCTATTCTTCAAAGCGGTTCAATCATTCGAGCTAAAGATAACTTCTAGTAATGGTCAAACCGGATCAATAAGTGGTATATATAGCTTTTTCGTCAGGATTTAGATTAATTATACTTCACCTATTAATTTGTTATAAAATTTCATTGATTCATTGATTGTGAATATTACCTTTGTTAATTATATTGAAAAAATTCAATATTTTTATTAGATATGAAGGTACAATAAATTTAAACAATCTTATTTTCCCGAAATCTTTTTTTTTTACAATAAAAGCTAAAACTTTTTGAAAATCTAGCATTTGCCTAATAATAAAGACTAAAAAAACATTTTCTAACAGGCAAATGGCAAACTAGCATTTGCCTGATAATAAAAATAAGGATTAACAACATTTTCTAGTAGACATCATGAAAAATGGGACCAAAGAAGTATTTAACATGACTTATCATAAATTCTTATGTTTAGTAATTATACATCATTGAATAAGTATAAAATAAAAATTTATAATAATTTCCAAGTGTTTTCTTATATCATTTTGGATCAATTTGTTTCCTTGCATTTGGCTACAAGTATGTGATATTTGAGTTTAAAGATATCCAAAGTTTATATTATTATTCTTATTCAGTAGAACTCGGTGACATTTCTTTTGCCTGAAACAGAACTTAAATACAGTTTAATTATATTCAAGCAGAAATATTTTATTTCGATTATAAAATTAAGAATAGTTGTGATAAAAAAATATTTAAGAGATCGTAGGTTACTTCAAATACCAAGGGCATGGCTGTAAGACTCATATTGTAACAAAAAGGTTACAATAATTCAATATTTAAAATGTAGGGCGAAGGTGCAAAAAATGATACTAAACTTTACCTAAAATTACGTTTCTAATACTAAAGTTTCGCGATGTACAAAAGAGTACTCAACTTGGTGTTCAGGTCCAAATATAGTATTTTTACTTGAGAAAAATAATTAAATTTAAATATGAAAAGACTCTTATGCCCCCATTCCCCCCTCATTAAATTTTTATTTAACGAGTGACATAAGAGTATTTTCATATCTAAATTTTATTTTTATCAAGTGAAAATACTATATTTTCACGTGGATCGCAAGTTGATACTATTTTTACTCCTCACAAAACTTTAGTATTTGAAATGCAATTTTAGATAAAGTTTAATATCATTTTTGTACATTCACCCTAAAATGTAAGTATCTAAGTTCAAAGATATCGAATCTTGGAAGGTAGATTTTTTCAGGTAAGAAAACAAAACCTAGCAAAGGATTTTAGAATAATTCTGATTTTAAACATAGAATTGTTTTGGGAATGTTTTTATACAATTCTTTTTATACAGCAGCATTTATAATTATGACTATAATGCATAATATTTTTAGGAATGTTTACATTTTTTTATGAATGGAATGTTTTTATAATTTGATTTATACTTCTTTCTTATAGATTGAATTATAATTCTTTCTTATGATGGGCAGATATAAATGTTAAATAAATTATGAGAATTTATGAATTTTCCATCACAGAATTTCATAACCAATAATTTCAATACAAGTGAGAAAAAGACATACCAAGGCCGAGTGGGAAAACCGGAGGATCATAAAACAACAAATGGCTATAGTTCGTTTATTGAAATGTTATATTTATAGATTTGCACGACATCACCGGTTCCATGGTGTAGTGGTTAGCACTCTGGACTTTGAATCCAGCGACCTGGGTTCGACTCCCGGTGGGACCTTTTACTTTAAACATTTCATGTTTTATTAACTTTTTTTTATATAATTATTAACTTTTTTTTATCAGGACATGTTTTATTAACTTGATAAACATTTTCTATATATTGAGACTTGGATAATATATGGAAGAGGAAAACAATATTTTTATTTATAGGGTTTGTAAAGTTTTATATAGTATTGACATCATATGATCTTTATAGGGAAAATGACAAATAAATACCTCTGAATGTCGAAAAGGACAAGTAAGAAACTCAAACTTCTAAAAGGACAAGTAAGAAACTTCAATAAAAAGTAACAATTGAAACATACTTATTAACATTTGGAACATACTAACAATTAACAATTGTCTGATTCCTTAATTGTCATTTTGAAAGTTTGAGTTCCTTACTTGTCTTCTTAAATATTCAAAGGTATTTATTTGTCATTTTCCCATCTTTATATCCATTTCCTTTAGTCCATCTAATATGATAAAACTTGGTCATTGTTATATAGAATTTGAGGATCTTATGTTTCAAATGATCCTCTCTTACCATGCTTATAGTTGATCCAAATATAATTTTGATCTAAGTTTGAGCAACTAACCTTAATAGACCATCCTTAAAAGAAAATCATATAAATCTAGCAAGGGTCATTTTGCTTTTAACTATACTATTCTAACATAAACACGATTTTTAAGAGCATGATTATAAGGTCTATTTGCTTCTAATTTGGTGCCAGTTATTATGATTATTCAATTTTATTTGGGGTGGGGGGCACAAACCAAAGATATGGGACTCATTTTGAGATTCTATACAAGACACCCTTAATTGTAGTTAGTTGAACAAAAAATAAAATAAATCATGTGCGTGATATTGACCATGAATTCAATATAGACTATGATTCAATCCTGGTACAATTGGTGCCAACGGACTCTATTCAACAACCCAAGTAAACGGGGCAGGTGCATCTTAATTGCACAATTCATTTTAAAGATATTAAAACAATAAGTTAAATTAGTTTTTGTTACAAACATAATTGTCTTAAAAAAGCATTTAATCATATGCGTGAGAACAGCTCGTTAACAGAAAAACTCTTGATATATTCAACAGAAAAATATAAATTTGGGAGATTGTGAGTTAAGGCCTTAGATCTAGAACTAACATAAATCTCATGCCTATATACTATAATCAAGAATATAATAACATTATTATATTGAACTAGGAAATGACCCCGTGCTACGCACGGGTAGTGTCATTTGAATTGATTACGCAGTTGTTTTTTTTATCTGTTGATGGCCTTGTACCCTAACAATTAGTATAAAAATATGTGTTAAAAATTGGGAAATATTAGTTGAATACTTATAAATTTCCTTAGAAAATAATTTGATTGACCTCTTTAAAATAAATAATTTGAGTTATAAATTAACATTTAATACAATAATATACACAATATGTTATCCTAAATTGCTAATTTAACTCCATTAGTCTTTAATATAAGTCGGTAGATTTAAATTTAGTAATGCGAAAGTATGGTAGATGGCTAAAATATGTGAAAATGTTAGTATTTCACTTTGTAACATAGGTTTTTTGTGCCCACGATTCTAAATATGTCAATTTAAAGTTGGTAATTTAATCTTGCACGGTTTTATTGGTTTGATTTTCAAAACACTTTCATGTGCATGGAGGACATCTTAACAAGTGAATCCCAAATTCTGATGTACTTTATGGTCTATTTATTACTCAAGAGTCTTTTTTTTTATCTTGTGCATATGACCATGGATTATATTTATAAAATGAAACATCTTTGCATGCACAATGAAAAATTATTAGTTCAAAAGAAAATAGCACCCAAATATATTGGTTGAATCTAAATGTAAAGCATATTTAATTTTATTTTTTTATAGTTAAGTCATAAAGTTGTAAAGTTATCAGTTTAAAATGAAGTCATAAAGTTATATGTTGTTGATTAATCTAAAGAGACATATATTATAAAAAGGAAGAGAAGAAATCACCATCAATTGGTCATTAAAATAAATTTATACCAACAATGAAGGGTATTAACATACAAAATTAGGAAATATTAAAAGTAGAATCAGAATTAAAAATGAAATCATATTCAAATTTAAAAAATGCAACTAATTTAATGCTAAAATTCGGGATTTTCTGCACTCCTAATATGATGGGATTTATAACAAAATTTAGCATTCCCATCCCATAATTTCAATGAAGGATTATTTAGTCACAAATTAGGCAATATGAAAAATAGAATCAATATAAGTAAACATATATATTTAGTAATATATGGAAGTAATACATTGATGCTTCAATTCGGTTCTGGATTTTATTGTCAGTGTCGTGAATATAATTGTGAATATATCGGTTTAGATCCCTCCAATGGTAATAAACTTCCAAGATAATGGTAGTTTTGCCCACTCAGTACAAATGTGTATGGAGCTCTCCCTTTGGTATTAATTGATGTGTCAATTTTTCCACCCATAGACGTGAAAGCAAACAAATTGTTGAAACCTCTGATATTGTCAAGAAAATGTTTTGAATGAGATTCTATTTTGTTGAAGAATAAATTTTTCAAAAAAGGAGGGGGTGACTTAAAATATGGGACTTTGATTTTTTCCTTTGGAGCAGCATATTGCAAATTGTATATCTGAAATTCCTTTGCATCGCTCAATTCTTCCGTTATGCCACAACAATGCGCCACAGAATTGACATGGGTACATAGGGTCTCTCCCTCGTCGTTGTAAACTGAATTAAAAGTATGAATAGTTATAATAATAACTTTGAAGCTAGATTGAAAATAATTCATTAGCATACCTTGTTCTTCTAGATTGACTGGTTGATTTGTTGAGGAGCTTGCGATAGTTGTTAATTGAGTGTGAAGATTTTTTGTTGAACTTGAATGTTTTTCCTAATAGTACAATTTTGTTAATAAATGGAAATTGTATATGGGTTTATCTTGAGCATGGACATTGCTTTTGAAGAATTACATACTCACCTCAACTTGATTTGGATGCAATTGGTAATTGTTGTTGAAGCTTGGAGCTTGCTCTTGGATCGATGAAAGACATGGTTGGATCAGCATATTGGGTGTGATGTGAGCGGCCTCGATTCCATCACTTATTGGTAGCAGAACTTTCCATTGTTGGTATTTGAATGGGTTCCTTAGGGATAGATGTAATTTTTCTTTTTTTTATTTCAATATTTGGTGTCTTCTTTTTCTGGCAAGTTTTGTGCGATTGATTTCTTGGTTTTGGTCTATCTCGGTTTGGAGTTTGTGTTGGAATTTTTTTTTATAAGGGAGTTTGTGTTTGAATGAAGGATGTATGTATTGATTTAATTATTTTTATAAGGCTATTTGATTAGGTTATGCATGGAACAGTCATTTTGGATTAAAGAGTAGTAATGTCCTATTTTAAGTATCAATTATGTCTCTTAAAGGAATTGCGAAATGGTTTGCAAAAATTGCCAATGTCATTGTGAAGGAGATAAATAACAGGATTTAAATCAAATTCCGTTTATAACATGATGTGATTTATGAAAAGTAAATGAGATTAAAAACTGAACGCTACTTATGTCGTTTGTAAGTGTATGATTTTAATGATAGTAATAAATGGATGTTAGTTACAAATATTGGTCCAATATTATTTGAAATCTTAAAATTTAATATTAACCTTTAAAATTTTTCTAACACTGCATTAACAGTTTAATATTTTATTAATTCACCCAATAAATAATATATAGTTGCAATAAATAATAATATTTGTAATAGTCAGTTATTTATGTCATTTGATTTTTTTTGGTATTTTATTGTTTCTCATGAAATCAATATATTTTTTCCTTAGTATTAATTTTTTATAGGACTAATTTACTTTGGTATGTTATTATTTTCTTTGGTTGCAATTAGTGATTGGAGATAAACCAACATCAATTGTTTTCACCATTCCACAATTATATTCACCATTGGCCTCATAAGAAATTGTTTTATCCATCATAATCGACCCTCAAAAATATGTATAATATAAGAAACTATATGCATCAAAGTAAACTGGAATGAACTACCAAAACATATCAATGTATCAACATATATATACTATTTTATACATAGGATAGTAAACCGAGGGGCATTAGTTTTTGTACGTTATAATATAAACAATTTTTAAAGCATTTGAAAGAAATTAATTTGTGGTTACCAATCAAATTGATATTAATATTATTACAATACACGTGGAATATGAATAGGCTTTTGGGGATGGTGCTGCATACAAATACATGTGATACAGATATTATCTTTTGGGAAGTTGATTGAGTGATGACACGTGGTGGCAATGGTACGGGCTATTACAATATATATTGATATGGTACTTCCTATTCCGAAAGCTACAATTGATCTTAGAATAATTCCAGCAAAGTTATTTAATACTATTACAATCTTAAATAATAGTACTGTATTACAATGTTAAAGATAGACTCAGTTGAAATTCTTTTTCCAATGACATTTTCTACAATCTCTCCCAAAATAGTAAGTGTCATTCAACTTAATTTAGTTACAAAGTTCATCAAAGATAGTTACACTACTGCAACCATTTACACAAAAGGGTTATTATACCATTGCATGTAACCAAGAGTAGTTGCACAAATGGTTTGCTATCTCTCTTAATTATTCATCTTCTCTTAGATTAAAGACCCTTCTCACTTCAACAACTCATACTTTGCATTCAAAGATCAGTTAAGTCTCTATTGAGTTGGATCTTCCAACTGTAGCTTCCAACACTTGGGATCCACTTCAGCCTGCAAAATAGGACAAAAACAATCTAAGTAACATCCAGATTTAGCAGTAACTGCACAATAATGACATAAATATAACCCTTCCTCCTATCTCTGGGGAAAGAATAGCATCAAAATTCAAAAGATTGCAGTTTGATGTGAGCACCTCGACACATGAGCTAATACGTACCGGTACCAATACCAGATAAGTAATTTCCAAGCTAAAAATTCGATGACTTTGGAATTGAATTTTGAATGAGATAAAATGGAAGGGTATAACATTAACAAAATAGGTTTTCTCTCTCTCTTAAGGTCTGAAGGATAGTACTAAAACTTGAGGCTACATGTCAGCCTCATCACTTCTATGTGATTACATGTTCTAAGCTATCAGATCAAGGTACTATTCTAAGAACTCTATGGAGATTTCAAGAAACAGCAACGACCCACATTTTTATTCCTTGAGGATAGGAAGTGTTGCTACCAAAGTTCAAATTTACATGGTTATGGTAGATAGCAACATACCTGAAACACCTTATTTCTCCATTCAAATACACATCCACGTGCTTCCATGTGTTTTATAAAAGGATCAGACAACAGCGGTTTTAATGAAAGATGGAGCTTCACTTTTTTTAGCCCTCCACATGACCATAAAGCAGCAGCCAGTCCTCTTGGAGTCAAGCCCTCCACATGGATAACCGTAAAGGTTTGTAGGCTACTAAGGCTAGCGAGGGATAGTATGCCCAAATCAGTAATTGAGCTATATGAAAAATTTATCTGCAAAGAAAAGGCACCACATTAGTGTTCTGGTAAAGTTTTCTTGCACCTGTTATATTTCTAAAGAAAGTGAAGAATGAGGAGAAAACCTGTCTCAGGTTTTGGGAGAAGCAAGCTATTGAAAGCATTCCTCTATCATTGATGTTGTAACACTTCTTTATGTCTAGACGAGTAAGTTGTCTACACTTGTTCGCGATAGCTGCTAGACCAATCGATGTCACACGTGTACACCCACGAATTTCAAGTGTTTTCAACTTGGGACATTGTGACAAGGATATTAAGGAGCTATCGGTGATGGAAGTGCAATAAGCTGCATTAATCATCTCAAGTTCAGGGCAACCGCAAGCAATTGCTGAAATACCCAAATCTGTTACCCCGGTACACCTGAACAAAGAATATAATTCCTGGTTACTAAGGAAAACAATCCTTATGTGTGTTTGCATGTGTGAAAATACAAAACATACGTCTAAACAAGCTAGAATAGCTTCATTGGCTTGTTTATCTATTAGTTCATAGAATTTAGTGTATCATTGAACTTTGAAGAGATTAAATGAGCTGCATTATGAGATTTCTGAAAGCTAAATCAGCAGTAGGTACACATACTCGTACGTGAACAACTTATCAGAGAGCAAATCATAAGTCTTTTAAACTCAAGCATGAACCATCACCAAGGTTGTAATTTTAAAATCATTATTGAAGTCTTCAAAGACAACATTATTGCATAAGCTCATAAACTTCAAGGACAAACCTGTAGAGATCTAGCTCTTTTAACTTTGAGCAGCACTTGCCAACATAGGAAAGCCCCCTGTCAGTTATGTTTAGGCAGATTCCTAACTTCAGGCTGGAAAGTCCGGCACTAGAAGAGATGGATTGAAGACCTACAGAAAGAGAATGGTAAGAATAACAGTTGACATGGGGTTTATAATTCCAGGGAAGATGAGGGAGAGGACAGAAAACCTTTGTCGTCAATTTCATTATCGGTTACGTCAACATGCTCGAGAGAATGGCATCGCTGTCCAATCAAGACGAATGCTCCACTTGTAACAAGGCTACAAGACTCCATCTTGAGAGATGTAAGGCTAGTGCATGAATTTGCGATGCTTTCAATGGAAATGTCGGTTATCATGCGGCAGCACGTGATGTCAAGCTTTCTCAAATCTCTTTGTTTTGAAACAACAAATGAGAGAGCTACATCTGTCACTCCCAAACATTTGCTTAAACTCAGCTCCTTTATTGACGTGGATGAATATCCAATGGCCTTCAATCCTGAAGAGGTAACCAGGCAGCCATCTAATATAATTGATTGCAACATGGAAAGTTTGTTCAACCCATCAGCCAGAGCAAGAGTCACCTGGATCATCAACTTTGAAGAATTAGCTACAGCTGAAATCCTCAGGACCAAAGATAAAAAGGATCACGAAATCTCAAAACCTGAAGTGTTGAAAATTATAAAGGAGGCAGAAGATTACAGGAGAACCATCTGCTAAAGTAAGTTGTTCAATACATCCAGAGCTGCTTATTAGTGCAGACAGACCAGCATGTGTAATGTTTTGACAGCCTGAGATATCGAGTTTCTGCATAAGGAGACATTAGTCAGTATGTTAGGTAAGAATGATCAATCAACAGATTAGTGCAATCATAAACACCAATTTGTTTCTTTTTAAAAAAGAAAAAGGGGGAAAATTTAATTAGCTTCTTTCAAAATTGACTCTCATTGCTCAAGAAAAAAAATTGACTCTCACCAAGGGCTACGTAGCCCAATGGTATCCCTTTAAGTGGGAGGTTGCGGGTTCAACCCCACTTGTAACCTCAAGCCATTAGTGTTTGCCCCTTTAAATACAAAAAAAAACAGAACTACTGAGGCTCTTATCCAAATTTAAAATCGAACAACAAGAGCATCATGTTGTTTAGACAATGTAACAAACTAAAACTGACAAGCTAACCATTCGCAGATACCTTTAATGTTCTGCAACCTTGTTTGAAGACATCAAGGTTGTCATCGTCAATGCCAAAGCATCCTTCAAGAACCAAATCTTCAAGATGTTGCAATTTAAAAATCGACGGCAGACATTTATCAGTAATCTGATCCATCAAAAGAAACATACAAAATCAGTTATCTCTACCAGATCACGCAAAAAAAAAAAAAATATTTAAACAAATAAGAAACAATCAAGAATTCGATTAACTTCAATTTGAACAAAAAGTTCAAAATCAAAATATTAATTCTTAATTTCTTCCCAACAAGGACACCTGATGAACATTACTTCATTTGTTCTGGATGAGAAGCAGAAAGGAACTTAACAAGTTTTGTACAGACCTTTCGTTTCTTAATATCTTTTCTTAGCAGAGCTGGTTCAAAAAATCTGAGCACCACTAGAGACCACCAAACAACCTAACAACTATTCAGTTCAAAGTCACCAACCATTAAATACTTCTGTTGACTCTTGACTTCTTGTACTCTCATGCGCTCACTAATGATACCAATAATTTCAATGGACAAAATTAACATAATTCAACCAAAATTCATCCTGTGAAACCTGAATCTCTAAATCCCTAATTCCTCTTAGCATTGACTAAAGCTACTGCTTATTCATTAATTACCACGAATTCATTGAGGATTACAAGGAAAACTAATGACAGATCCCATGAAGAAACTTTAATTAGGACGAGGTCATAGTAATCTCATGTTCTCATTTACAATTCCAAAACACCTCATTAATTCCTTCTATGAGACCTGTAATTAATTTTCCCAAGATGATTCCATTCATTAGAGATAATAATATCCTCCCTCCTATCATAAGTTGATCTTTTTGGAAAATCTTAAGAAAGTATATATATTAAATTAACTAAACCTATTCTTCAAACTAGTTTATTTGACTCATAAAAATTAATACATAATCTAACGCTATACCTTTTCTTTTTGTATAATCTAACGCTATACCTAATATATTATGATTAACTAAACTATTTCTCTTCTCTAATCTCCCCAAAAAAAAGTCAATTTAGTCTTTCTTTTAGGACAGGAGGGAGTAACATATATTTTTAAGACAACATTTAATCAACCAAACATTTATGTTCTATCCAAAAACATTAATAAAGCAGCCAAACAAAGATAAGGAACCAAAAAAAGCAGTAAATCATAGAGAAAAAAAGAAAAGGCTTACAGGCAAATAAGAGAGATCCAAAGAACGAAGCTGCTGACACTTAATAGCAATCAACTCAACTCCCAAATCACCAACACCAACACACCACTTCAAGCAAATCAACCTCAACTTCCTACACCCAACAGCAATACACCCAATCCCCATATCACTAACCAACTTACACCTCCCCAGCCACAGCCTCTCCAGGTTCACAAACTCCGCCACCGCCGCCGCCGCCGCATCCCTCATCTCCGTCGCATTGGACAAATCCAACTCCACCAAATTCCTACAATTCACACCCAAATGAACCAACCCATTTCCTGAGAAGAACTTAGACTGCGAAAGATCGATCCTTTTCAGTGTTTCCTTGTAGGATTCAGCTACAAAAGCCAGAGAATTGTCTGTCACTCGCCTGCAAAGTGAAAGATTGAGATGGGTTATGAAAGGGTATCTTTTTAGGAGTACTGGGAGTTGTTCTGATCTTAGGGGCTTTAGGATTCTTCTGTGTTTGGATTCTGTTGAGTGGAATGATTTGCAGACTAGGGAAAATGATTTTTTGTCAAGTGGGTTTTGTTCTAGGAGGTCTAGTATATTGAAAATGAGCTCCTCAGAGAGAAAATCAAATGGGTTTTTTGGCGATGCTGATTTTTGCTTCTTCATAGTGTCTTCTTCTTCTTCTTTGGTGAAGATGTGAGAGAGATTAGAGAACAGAGATTTTTTTATTGATGTTGTTTTTGGAGGAGTGATGAAGATGATGAATGTGGTCGTTGATAGGTGTGAGAGGGGAAAGATTTTATTATTTAAGGTGGCTTTTGGTTTTTGTGACTGAAATGCCCTTTGTTGCCGTCTGCCGGAGAATTCAGAGGTTGAACTTTCTGTTCTTATTTATGTGAAAAGACATAATGCCCCTAATGACTTTTCAACAATTCAAAGCAGTTTTCTAAGTTGTTTTTCTGGTTTGTACCTTTTTATAAGTTCATTTTTTTAGTTTGAAGTTCATTAATTTATACATAGTATTCCATCTAATCCTAAATGCAACATCTATTTAATTTTTTGTTTTGGAAGTTAAAGAAGTGTTTCCCTTTGTCTTAAATATAAGACCTAGTTGACATTTTTTAGAGAGATTAAAGTTGCGAAATAGATTATTAAACTATAACATATTTGATATATTTTAAAATTATTAGTTAGTTTATATGTGAAATAAACTAGTCTAAGGGAAAACTTAGGTAAATCAATTTATAATTAACTTATTTTACTTTATTAGGATTTTAAAAAAAAAAGTCAACTAGATTTTATATTTATGACCGGATGGAGTATAATTGATTACTAAATTATAATATTTGTCACATATTATAAAATAATAATAGGTTAATTAGGATAAATTAGTTTTATGGGAAGAAAAACTATAAACAATTTTAAAAGAGTCATGTGTAACTTGATAATTTCATACTTTTTATTAAATCAGAACATTCACATATATTTAATATTGATTCAGATTTTTTTTTTTTTTATAAAAATATTGATTCAGATTTAATTATGAAGCTTGTGTTGTTGAACTTGAACCAGAGATTCATGATAATAAGGCAAAAACAAGGAAATGAGGAGGGAGGCTGGGAGGGTAAAGAAGTAAATACCGGTAGTGTTGACTTCCGTACGGAGAAGGACGGGTAAGGACGGAAAAGGATTAGGGGTAGTTTGGGTAAATCGAAAAAAAGGAGTGATAGTTACGTTAGGAAAGAAAAGAGGTAGTGGAGTGTATATGTGGGGAAGGATTATGTGAGGAAGGACAGATTCCAATGCGGCCTGTACGACAGCCAATTTTGACAATGACCTACACAAATACACAAATATATTTAATGCATTTTCCAACCATTAATAATAATAAGTACTCCCCTGCTTATTAGCTACTCCGATAAGACATCTAAATTAGTAAATTATTACCTGATTGAAATTGAAGAGATGTAGTTAAATTATTAATTTTATTTGGAAATAAAATTACTTTTTAAATTCATCCATAAATTACCTTGGAAAAATTGCTCAAATTTACTGATAAGTAATAGGTCTGAAAGGATGTGAGAGAAGTATAATGTAATTGTCAAATTATTTCATTTTTCATGTCGTATAGGATAGACAAAGAAGAAAATAGGCAATCATGGATGATTGAAGTTAACAAGGTGAAGTTCTCTAATTGATCACTGCAAATGTTGACGTTACACTTAATATAACATGTTTAACATGTATGTTATTGATAATTGAATTAAACTATATTAACAATGATAACACATGTATTGAAAACTAAATTAGTGAGGGTAAATAGATAGTATTAGTATACAAGAATATGTGAATTTTTAAACTATTTTTAAATTATCAAATTACATTTGAATATGATATTTTGTTTAAATAATTAATTTATATTACAGACTCACAAGTCATGAGTTAAATATAATTCTGACCAATAAACAATTTTGAAATGGTCAAATTGGCCAAAAAACAATAAAAGGGCTCATTCTAGCCAAAGAACAATAAAAATGGTTCATTTTGACAAATGAGCTACTTGAAAATACCAAAATAACCCTTGGAACCTAATTAAAATAATTTTTGAAAATGTGGGTTTCAAGGGTTATTTTAGTATTTTCAAGTAGCTCATTGGCCAAAATGAGCCATTTTAATTGTTCTTTGACCAAAATGAGTCATTTTATTGTTCTTTGATCAATATGACCCTTTCAAAATTGTTTATTGGTCAGAATGATATTTAACCCCACAAGCCATTGATATTTATGGATGTTTTTCTATCTATAAGTTTAATATTTCCTTCGTTCCTAGGCCTATCCTAACCAGCGACAATCATGATAAGAGTGGGGCACTCGAGCCAGAAAAGAACGAGTTTTCTATCTACAAGTTAATTTTGATGCATTTGGTTGGAACCAATAAAGTCCTTATATCATACTAATTTTCATCTACATTCAACTAGTTTCCTATTTTAATAATTTAACATATAACTGTAACATAAAATGTGTTTTATCTTGTAAATTATATCAGAATAATATTTCAAAGAGAGTTAAGGAGAATATTATTAATAGACTATTGTTCAGGGTGCAGATTATTAGACAATTGACAAATAAAAGGGTGAGTATCATCAATGGACCTTTTAAGTTTGGGTAGGTTGACAAATAACATTAAAAATTGTCAAAAGTTCATCACAATTTTAAGTTTTACGTGTTATAATAAAATCAATGTATATTTGCTTAAATTAAATGGCATTGTGAAAATTGCCCACAATTAAAAAGTACACGAGTTTTTTTATTAGAAAAAAGTAAACGAGTTTGACTCATAATTATATGGTTCTGAGTTCAAATCCCGCCAATGTGAGAACTTTATTGGTAGGCGATCTCTAAATACTTCTTTAAGCGCTCTTTGAGCTCAGAGACCTGTCCTGACCCTGGTGAACCTCTGGGATCCAACTCACTTAAACTTTTAATTAGTATAAAAAAATACACGAGTGACAATAACCATTCTTATTGTCAATAATACAATATACAATTTCTTAGTAATCAGCCCTTTTAAAAATATCCATACCTTTTTTTTGAAACAAAGGCAAAATGATATCATAGATAATATATAAAATATCACATAAGTCTTAAAGATGCAGACATTGAAAATAAATTGGTTACAACAACATACTTACAAGCTATAGTGGTTGCAAAGTGTACATTAGAAAAAAAACTAAGAAGATATCGAACATCCTGCAAAACCACATTGGAACTAGGTGAGTTCATGGATGATGAGCTGATAAAACTTTTGTTGATATTCCACACCATTAGAGAAGTCATATCTAGTCTTGTAAGTGAGATCCACTTCAATGCAGCGCGAAAGCAAGATATAGCAAACAATGATAGATATGAAAAATGTCGTTTTCAAAGCTGTTGTAATGGTACCCCTTTATGACATACTAGAATAAGACATTGTGAAAAGAGTCATTGTTTCCATTTCCTAACGGTGATTTCTCATTCTTGGATTGGTGGAGAAGATATTTTGAGCTTGAACTTTGGAGTACTGAGGAAGGCTGAGAAAGTCATTGTGGAAAAAAACAAGTTACTATAAACCTGATGAATGATTTCTTCAGGCTTAGCAGAGCCGCCTTTGTGCACCAAAATATTCCTTTGGATCCAAAGCACATTAATCAAGGTGATAATACCAAGAAGCATATGATCCATTGAACAAGGATAGAAGAAGACACATAAGTCATGACAATGTATCATTCAGCGAAAAGTTCAGATGAGGTCTTAAGGAAAAAGAATCATACCATACCGCTTGTGAAAATTGGTTGTCAAAGAAAATGTGTTCAATTTTCTCGTCCAATAATGAACAGCCAAAAGGGCAATATTTCAATAAAAATATCCATACCTAATGACAGTCGTGAGTGTCAATTGAGTTTTTGAAAATAACCACAATTATGATCATAAACAAGACAAAACCTTTTGATTCATCACTTAACAATGAGGATCGGAGGCTTTCAATTTCACGTATAAGGAGTGCAAATTTAATTTTTACTGCTTCAGTCCCGATATGTGATTTAAACGTGATTTTTTCTTCTTGTGGTTATTGTTGAATTAGCATGGAGGGTGTTTTACCAAAAAAATAAAGCATGGAGGGTCATTAATTTGGAGACAATGACTGAATCAACTAGATTAAAATATAAGTATAGTACGGTTCATGTACAAATTCGTCAACGTGAAGATTGAGGAAGAGAATTCTTGTACGGCTCTATATATATTAGTGGTCAACAGTCAGCACCGCATTGTTTCCACGACATTTTATTTTCTGCCAATACAAAAGGCCGTTTATTATTCTAATTAAAATTATAGTAGTTTTCCCCCATTATTTCCAAGGCATCCCCTTCAAATTCTAAATTTTAGCATACGCTAATTATTAGGTACATGACTAATGAAGAACATATGATAAAAAATACTCCCCCCGGTCCTAAATATAAGACCCGATTAACTTTTTTAGAAAATCCTATAAAAAAGCAAAATAAGTTAATTATAAATTGATTTACCTAATTTTTTCCCTTAGATTAATTTTTTTTACATATAAACTAATGTATAATCTAAAAAATATCAAATATGTCATGATTTAATAGTCTATTTCGCAACCTTAACCTCTAATCGCAATCGATAGTATTAATTAAGTTCACTAACTATTGCTTTACCGATTGCGCTTTATGCGTTTATTTCTTTTTCTTTCTTCTTTTTATAAAAAGCAAGTCAATACTAACCTCTAAGTGCTAGCTTACATTTGTTCTCCCCCAATTAATTCTGGGATATATTTTAACTTTTGAGATAACATTCATCAATGTGTAATTATATTTTTTCAAAATATTTTGTACTATAATTAAGAATAGAAAATAAAACCTCCGAAACAAAAAATTTGGGTAATTAAGTATATTCATTTATTTGCATCTATAAAATTCTATTCTCGAATCACATTTTGCCAGACACACAACCTTTTACCGAAGTTTAAATTTTTTTGTTTATTAGGAAGAATGAATGTGCTAAGATGGATTGGAAAATTCTGTTTTTTTGGACTAAATTGGATAATAAATAGCCTTTATTATCCCCTAAAACAAAACACAAGAGCACAGTCACACAGACACATACAAATTGTAAATAACGAATTATAAAATATATAATATGTGCAAGAAAAGATATTGATTATAATAATTTTGAACAAATACTAGAAAAATAATTTCAAAATATGTAAAGCACGGTTGGATGCAGCTAATTTGAAAAGATTATCTAAGTGTTATTCACCTAATCGATTGAGGGCATTTCGGTCATCTACATTAAATTTGTAAAAGTCCCATATAGGTTGATGACATCTAACTATCAGTTTTGCTGATAAAAAAAAAAACTATCAGTTTTAAAATGTGTTGCATCTATCTGTCATTTATATATTTTGATAGTATTTTTTCTGGCATTATCCCTATAATTATAAACACTATAGTCTATTACTACTCTAAGTCATGAAACAATAATATCCGCCATAGTAGAGCTCCGCTTTGACGACCATTTGGATTACTTGATATGTGCGGAGGAACAATAATTTCCTGCCATCATTTCAAGAGATTGAGTGGCTGCACCATAGATAGTAGAGCTAAAATAGTTTCTCTAAAAAAAATATTTCGGTTATTTAGTCTATTTTTGTGATGGTAAATCCGCATATTACGTTATATATAAACACGCGCACATATTTTTTTTTTAAGTTTGACCTGAAATTCACATAATCGATTAAGAGATTGGAGAATACATTTTACAATTATTTGAATCTATATATATCAACCATTCCTATTGTAAAAAAGGAGGGTGTTGGTCGAAGAGGTTGAAATTGTCATCCACCCCCTCCGGTCTGAAATATAAAAACGCAAAATTTGAATGATTATGATAAAAAATATAAGAGTTCACTTTACATATTTTATTTGTTTAATGTGTTTTTCAATACTTTAATTTACTCATAACTCTCTTTTATATTTATTAATGTTTTATATATTTTTCTCCCTTAATAGTAGCATAATAAATATATGAGCAATATTATGAAAAAAGAATTAACTTCAGATACCCAACTATTTTTACATGTTTTCTTAAGAAACAGGTTTTGACGTGTAACAATGGGCTCTTATATTATAAATAGGAGGAAATATCTTATATGGTTGTTTTACTAAGTTCTAACTTACTAGCTATTTGAACATTTTCCATGTATACATGAATAATAAGAACTTGTAAATTCTTTTGAAGAATAAGTCTAACATCATTAACTATGTCTTTGAATATGTAGTTTTTGTCACACTCTCAAAAGAGTATAGACAATCACTTCGATGCTATCTGAAAATAAGCGAACTTTCTTAAAAATTATATGTACGCACATTTGTTAGTGGACAAAAGTGGAATACTACTAGTCTACTACTACTATACTATAATTATGTTTGAATTTTCAATTTGTGCTCATAATTATATTTAACTATAATAATTATATTTAACTATAGTCCGATTTGTTAATTAGCAACTACAAAACTACTATACATTAATAACACTCAGCGACAAATTAAAATGTAGGCAAAGTCAATCAATAAAATGTTTCTTTGCATTGTGACATCCAATCAGAACAATGTTAATTAGGTCATGTTTTTGGTTCGTTTATAGATTATTTTTGCCCTTTATTACACCTAACCTTTTAATGAATGATCGTTGTTATTGTAAGTGACAATTTTCCTAGATATTAGTATGCGATTAAATTCAATAATTGACAATCACAATGCTCCCACCTCACCACAAGCAACAAAAGCACTAATAAAAACTCCACAAACATGTATTCAGACTAATAAATTTATTTTCTACCGATTGATTATGAGGAGTTGATTTTGATTGTATGTAAATGCAAAAATTCTAAACACCCTCAAATGAAGCTGATTATATACTTGTATATGATTCTGGACATGTAAAGCATGAATCAGACACTCATATAATGTTATAAAGTAAGACAAACCAAATAATCAAAATAACGCGCAAACACCTACGTGGCATCAATCATAGCCTCAATTATATTGATCACTAATTTATTGTTCAATGTGAGCATTATTTATTATTTTTAGGGGTTAGGGTGCAAATTTGCTTAGTAAGTTTCCGTTTAGAGGAAACTAATTATGATCAGCAAGTATTTTTCGTTCAAAATTGTCCAAAAAATTCAAAATAAAGGTAGTAAGTTTGTCATTCTTCCTTTAAAAATCATAATTGACCATTACAAAGATAACATTTTTTATGGAAATTAAAAAACAACATTGAAAATTAATATTTTAATGGTAGGGGGAGAAACTGCATGCGATGTAGTGAAACATCCAAGTAATTTTGAACAACAAATTTCATAGCAAAGTACCTATTTAGAGAAAACTTTTAGAGAAAATTTGCGCATAAATTTTTGTTTTTAATATGGATTGAAACCTAACACCGTATATTAGAAAAATGACCAACACAAAATTATTGGTCGAAGGTGTGAGATTCTATAAGATTTTTCAGGTTTCGAGTTTGAATCATAAAAATGCTTTTGCTAGAGTGGAAGGCATGAATCATGACTAAAACCATAATAGTTATTGTATTCTTGAATACAGAATAATGAGATTAAGAAAAGATGTTAACCGCCTGATATATGAAAAATATCTTATTAAAATGGTATGTGAAAAGTACTTTGTATAAGACATCTTATAAAGTGTAGTGTTAAGAATGGTATATTAATACTACATCTAAACCTTGTTATAGTATAAGAGCCCATTTGTATGGCATAACTCAAGGTAGTATATAATTAATACTTCGAATTACTCTTTCCACTGGCTAACATAAAATAGAAATGATTTTTATTGTTGAGATTAAAGGTGCAAAATAGACATTGTACTTACTCCCTCCGTTCTTAAGTATAGGACCTAGATGACTTTTTTGGAAAATCCTAAAAAAAGCAAAAAAATAAGCTAATTATATATTGATTTACCTAATTTTTTCTCTTAAACTAGTTTATTTTATCTATAAGCTAATGGATAATCTAAAAAGATATCAAATATGTCATCATTTAATAACCTATTTCGCAACCTTAATCTTTCAAAAAAAAAGTTATCTAGGTCTTATATTTAGGAACGGAGGGAGTATAACACATCCTACATATAATTTTATTGTACGTTAATTGTTTATAATGTAAATATTTTTGGAAAAACTATAATATTAAAAGTTTTTTATTTTTATATATCCTTAATATTTTTTTAAAAAAATCAACTTGATTTCATATTCAATACAAGTGGAGTAGTTCAGAGGAACTTTGTGCGAAATGAATTTATTTTCATTGTATTTATTATATTTATGACTTATTTAAACTAGTTTGCATCATGATTTATAAATGGGTTAAGGTGTAAATCCAATGCAAAAGTGTTGAAAAAAATCTTGTATTCGCCCCTAAAGTATTTTATGGCTCAATGTAGCTCTAGAAATATTCAAACTTAATAATAAAAATGTAACTGATGCTACCAAAATTTTGATAAAAATATCTGCAAGTGTACGGATCGTAAATTAGTAAAGTGGTAAATCAAGGTCGATCCCACAGAGACTCAGACAATTAATAACTAGGCATTAGATCTCCTATTTTCGTTTAAGTTGAGTAAATACAAAAGTGATTTTTAATTACCTAACATCTAAGAAAATAAAATAAAACAAAACTAAATATTAACACAGATGAAATTCACGAGTCAAAAGAACAACCTAGAGCCATTAATCCCTTATCTGCTTCTTAGATTTTATTCCCACTAAATTAATTATGAATTAATTCAACTAGCTAATCTAGAGTACTAGTGTCTATAAATGCCTTTCGGTTTCCACCTATATCCTTACCTAGCTTAATTACACAATGTCTTGCACTAATTTACTAAGCCAATTTATTTCGGTACCGCTCTAATGTGACTACTCTAATGTGACTATGTAGGGCTTCTACGTATATGTCTATCCTAGTCGCAAATCAGATATTAAAAATCCAATCCTACACTATTTAATCTCATGGTCTATTTAAAATTCTCTCTTTCGAGTCTAATTCTAAATTCACTAAACATGTCTAATGGTGATCAAACACTAAACAAGTTAATCAATAATAGCAAGATTAAATAAACTAATTAAAATTAACCATGACTAAATAGTGGGAAATAAAATATCTAAGTTACAAACAAGTTTATAGTACTCTAGGTTGTAAAAGGAAACTAGCCACACATAAAGTTCAAATCAAATCAAAATACCAAACGGTACAACTTGCTCCCAACTCTGATTGAATTTGGCGAAGGAAGAAAATCAGAAACTTCAAGATCCCTCTCCTGTGCGTTGATAATTGATTGAGAAGACTTCAAAACCATGCCACCTCTTCCTTGTTCTTTTTCGTCTTTTGTGCTATGCATATAATTTCCACTGTACGTACGTGTGTATTGGAGAATCCAAGACTGCAACTTGCTTCCCTTTCCTCTTTTCAACGTGAATTTTCTCTAGGCTTTAGAAAATTGGAAGAATTATGTCCAGCCTCCTCTTCTCTTCAATTGCATGTGTATATTTATAATAGACTAGCTCAACACCATATTGCCTTTGCCTTGCATGTTAAGTTTCTTTTCTTTCCTTTTCTTGTATGTCTCTTTCTCTTTATTTCCTTTTTCATTAAATCTGCATTCATGAAGAGAAAGAAATAGGAAATAATCACAATAACTCAATCACATAATCTTATTAATAGGAAACTTCCCATTAAAATATTCTTTAATTATTTCAAGTTTCCTATTTCAATTAAATTTCAGACTTTCCAAAAAGAATCATTCATATAATCTCCAATTACTTTCTTTCCAATTCACAACAAAATCACTTAATTATTTAATTAATGACTCCCCAAATACAACAAAATATTTCCTAAAGACCACTAAATATGGGGAGTCATCAGTAACCCTAAAAGTACTTAAATGTGACTCAATATAGCCTGTTCAATAGACTATGGGGCATTTGTTGTTGCAATACTTTCGAGGCTACATTGAGCCACAAAGTACTTTCAAGGCGAATACAATATTTTTACATTTCGGGAATGACCCACGTTGTAACTCTTCATAAATTGATAAATTGATCTAAAATTTAATGATTTATCTGAAAGTAAGCATTACACATACATTACACAACATATGTTATAATCAATTATGATTATGTAATTTGAGCAAAAAAGATGATTATGTAGCATTTTCTGTGAATAACTAGTCAATTTTTTTTTTATTATTTTATTCTCTTTAAATTTGGCAATTGATAATTACATAAAAATTATATGTAGCAATTCCTTGTGTGTGTGTGTGTTTGTGTGTGTGTGTGATGAAGCACAAGGATTACTATAACATTTCAATGTTAGGTAAGACTAGGAGTGATTATCCAATGTGTTTAACATAACTAGTACTACCCTAATTTAATTCCGCAATGCACACTCACGTGGATTTAGATAATATTCTAGAAGAAGTGCATATGCGGACACGCCGATACCCACAATATTTGACCAACACTTTATTATTATATGCTTCCCATGCATCCGTGAGTGTTTGGAATTACACATTTATAGTTGTTTTTTTATTGCTAATTTTATATATTAATATCCATAATATTTATGTAGTACTATAAGATACTGGCACAGTTGATTCTCTGACTCAGGTTAGAAAACTTGAATAATTTGTTGTCGGTTGTTCAATTATAAAATTGCTCTGAATGAAAACCAGTTTAGTAACTAAAGATTTAGTGCTTGTAAAAATTTTCTTTTCAAATTTATTATTCAAGAGGAAGTACATTGTCGTTTAGCCTCCCTTCAAATTCCTTTGCCTTTAGTCCTTTTGCAAAACTGGTGGAATATGGGGTAATACTTAGCTAAAGTTTATTTAAAATAGGGTTAAACAACAATATTATTAATCGATTTCTTAAGGGAAAATGACAAATAAAGACTCCTGAATATGCAAAAAGAACAAATAAGAAACTCAAACCTCCAAAATGACAAGTAAGAAACTCACATTTCCAAATAGAACAATTAAAACCTGGAACGTACCTATTAGCAACAGAAACATACCAACTAACAATTGGTCTGGTTCCTTAATTGTCCTTTTAAAATTGTGAATTCCTTATTTGTTCTTTTGAAAGTTTGAGTTCCTTACTTGTTCGTTTGGAAATTTAGAGGTATTTATTTTTCATTTTCCTTTAACTAAATTGCAGATACACAATTGACAATAAAAAACAGAGAATAATCCATACTTTTTTTAGGTAAGGAAATTTTAGGAAAGGGGTTGCATGGGCTCACCCACAATCCGAGGGCAGGGAAACTAACGTATGATCGTCTGGCCCAACCCAGCTTCGTAGTTTGAACTGAGATATTGTTTTACGATAGGCAACCTGCGTTGCGAATATGTCTCCCCAAGCGCCGCGATGGAGGCACAACTAAGTGTCACTCCTCAAGATCGAACTTGCGACTAGGTGGACAACTCGACGCTCATTGTTCAATCCCTTCGCCACTAAACTCACACGAGACAATGAATATAATCCATACTTTTTAATTGTGAACGGATTGAACAACAATGTTTTTTCAGCAGACTGCCGTTAAAAGTGTGACAGATGTTTGATTATTTTTAGTGACATTGGCCAATCTGCTCCAGGCTAAAAGGTCAATTGGTGATATTGACCAATTTTATTGTCTATTGTACAATCTCTAGTTACCTAAACACTCCTTAGCATTGAGATTTGCATGGAAAAGATAACACAGTGCCTTTTTCCATCTCATAACTTCAACTATGCTTCATCAGTTAGCAGCGATGTTACATTTTACAACAAAAAAGTGGCATCAAGCCATACACTTAAGCTGCATTTGCAGAATATACAAAACCCAGAAATTTCTCAAAGTGAAAGATGTGTTTACGAACACGATACACGTGGATGCAGTAGAGGAAAGCAGCTACTGTGACTGCCAGAAAGGACAATAGAATCAATTTCCAGAAGTCCTAAACAACAAAAACATTGTAAGCATAGGTGTGAAATATCAGATTCCACAATAAGAAAATCAAGTGAAAGATAAAAGCTGGTTCAAAAAAAGTACATAAATGAACTGGTCATGGACTTGCATGTATCCCAATGATCATTTCAGTTTGAAGAACTTTACCTGTGGATTGGATATTATAATTCCCATAACATATGCCAATAAATCCATTGAAGACTGAAGTGAGCTCTGAACACCTCCAACAACCAATCGATCGGACTCAGGAACAAGATCCTAATTGAAAAAAAATACACAACTTAGATAAAAGAAATTATATGTCCAAAGTAACCATTAAACTAAATTCTGACATTAGGGTGGAAAATCAGAAAAAGTCCCTGTTGAGAAATTTTACTGGTCAGAAGGACAAGATATGTTTTTAATTTTTTATACACAAAAGTTATCAATACACAGAAGGATCTGATACACAAAAATATCAATACTCCTTTTGATCAATAAAATTTTTAAACAAGGATTTAATAAATTTTGCCATTTTCATGCCTGCATTTGTTGAAGTACAGATAGGTCAAACATCCACAGGCCAAGCCTAGATATGGCTACTCCTCCCATTAGCACATATGCTGCTAGAACGCCATTTTGAATCAAAATTGAAGCAACACATGGTAGCAGGCAAGTCCACTGCATCAAAACAAGACAAAAACCAGCAACAAATGATAAGATGCAATTCCCATATTTATTTGCAAGTGATTTTTTCTTTTTTCGCATTTACAGATGACAGACTCTTAAAAACAGTTTATCCTTGTCTTGTAGATAAAGGACTAGAACAACAGCATCATACAAGGTTCCAAGACATGTCATTAACACAACGTTGAAAGGAAATTTTGAGTTTGTACCTGAGACCAGATAGACCAAATTCCAGTTCTAATTGTGGATATGCGAAATTGTAAAACTGGATACACAACTGTCGCAGCTATTCCGATCACAGCACTCACTCCTCGGGCTATTCCAATCACATATGCTGGTATGCCTTCCCATTCCAATGTAGCAGTCATCAAAGTTCCAAAGCTGAAATAATCAGATGAAGATTCATCAGTGATGTTTCTACACTAACTCATAGGAAAGAAGAGATACAAGAATTTCAATGTCTAATAGTATAACAGACTGAGACAAAGCCAAGATGATATACTTTGTGAAGTGCAAAACTCAATGTGCCTTGTGCAGTTCTGAGTAATTGTGTAGTGTAATTACCACTACTACTTGAGATATATTTCACATAAAATTGCATTGTATAAGCTATGAAGAGTTAAAAAATGCAAAACTCAAGCACACATTAGTATTGTACAGTTTGTAAGCTGTGACCTGAGCACAGTGAAAAATAGTAAAGCCAGAGCTATTCCAGGGAGGACAACTTCTTGCTGCAAGTACACTTTCCACACAGTAATATATGGATTTTCCAAAATCCAGTCGCTGATTTTCTTGCCCCATTTTCTTCCCTTCAAATCTGAGGTCTCACCAGAATGAGAGATCAACCCATCACCCTGCAAAGAATAAGGTTCACCTTTTTCCTGATTTCTTGATGAAAATATAGCCATCCTCCTGCTGCTGCTTTGGCCCAAAGATGGAATCCCATTATACACAGATATGAAAAGCCAATACTCCACCCAAACGGATATGGTATTCCAGAGTGCCAATGTTACTGCTGATGCTTTTAGTGATACAAAGCTTATGATGAACCCGGTTATCACAGGGGCAAGTAGTTTACACGTTAGATCAATGCGCCTCGTAATTGAATTCATCTGAGTCAGCAATTCAGGTGGTTGGCCTTCTGATATAACCACCAACCTGTAACATGATTTCAAATATGGGACATTTAGAAAACTACAATTAGTTGATTTCATTCTATGGAAATTTTTTAATCAGGAGAAAGCTTCAATAGAATTACCATTCTCTCTCGATCAAGATGGTACCGGCAAGAGTTGAAAGCACGCCAATGGCCCCACAGACATCAGTTATCACAATGAGCGAAATGAAACATGGGAAATTAGTAAACCTTAGAGATGGGTAGACAAGCAAAGCAACTACAGTGATCCCAGTAATGATAAAAGAGATATTTTGCATCACCAACCACAGTCGCAAAACCTGCCAATGAAACACCAAACTACAGATTATTTCACTAGAAGATCATTCATTTCATTCACATAAATTGAGATCACTAAAGACAGTCATGTAAAACACACTTCATCACAAAACTTATATTTCATTTTGTGCATGAGAGGTTGAGACAATACTGACGCTTCTTGTCAATGCATCCAACAAAATATAAAAGTTTCTTGAATGACAATGATAAAAACGAGATTTCTTGTCAATTTTGGCATTTCTGGTCATTGGAGTCTATTACACTAGCAACAAAATGACAAAGTAAAGATTCTGAAGTACTTGATGACTTATTCTTCAAAAAGAACATACAAAAGAAATATATTGAATGTGGACTTGAGTAGTTATGTTCTTATCAGAGAGCTCAGAAGCAAAAACCTACGAAATATACTTAAACAAGCACAGAAATGCAAATAGTAGTATTAATTTTTGTAGACAAATCATTGGGCATATTAGACTATTCACTATTCTAGATGTAAATTGGAATGATTTTCAGCCAGGAGAAGCTCTCCCAACGATTTTTTTTTTTTTTACAATTATAATCATAAGACTCAAAATCAGCCACCTTTGGTTGAAAAATAAGTTAACTTTTGTCATATTATCTTTGATGAAAAGTTCCCTAATTTCATTTTCTATCAGAGTAACATTTGTTCTCTGTAATAGATTATATGGAGATTTGAAATACACATAACAGAAATATCATAAAAGATTGTCTTTTGACTCTGTTCACTGATAAACATCCAAAAATAAAAACTTCAATGAAATGTCTCGCACGCCGTTATATAGGATTTAAGTCAGAACGTATTCACTTATTGGTAAGCTCACCTGCACATATGTCAATTTGTCCACTAATTTCCCAACAAGGGGGCCAAAAACTGCAGTGGAAGCAGATTCAATGGCACCATATAGCGCTGCGAAAAGTAATGAGTCTGGCCATATACTTATCATATATAAACCAACAGAGAACTCCCACATTCTGCACCCAGAAAACCCTCTATCAAAACCCACAAGAAATTAAAAGAAAATAGAAACTGCTTCTTTGATAATCTACAGTTCATGTATATCACAATCCAGAACTCTTCATTTTAATTTGAGCTATCTTGTTCCAATCAAAAACTCCTGATTTATCCATCATCTATTGGAAATAGTTCCTTTTAGAATGATGTAATTAAAACACCTTAAAACTAGTAATCTCACTTGCTGTGGGTTTGAGGTCATAGGTTCGAATCAGTCTCTCTGCATAAAGCAGAGATAAGACTGCCTAGAATATTCCCTCCCCCAGCACCCTCACCAAGTGAGGACTAAAACTGGGTTGACTCTGTAATTAAAGCACCTTAAAAAAAACAGGCCTAACACATCAAATTCTGATAGAAAAAAGATCTTCAGGTTGGTGCTTAAGTTGAAGATAATCCATTAGCAGAAGACCAAAGTGGACAGGATGCTTTTCCCTATGGAAATCACTTGAGAAGAAGACAAAATCAACTTTTTAACAAGGTTTCAATCTTCTAATATAAGAGACAAATCTTGAGAAAAGATACCTTTTTCCCTCAACTTTTGTGCAAATGAGCCAAGACCCAGGACCCATCAAAAAGGTTGAAATTAAACTAATGCACAGCCTAGAAGAAATCAACAAAAAGGCATAGAGATTTGAGAAGAATAATAATAACCTTGGACCCCATCTGGCTAAAAAGTGGGCAACATACAAATTATTGATAATATTAGAAGAAGGGTATCCTTGTTCTTGGGATATCAATGGCTCTACTACGTTTTCTCCTTCCATTTCAAACTCTTCAGATTCCAATCTGTCCTTAACTCTCACTGTGTTCAGAAAAACAACCACTTTTTAAAGTCTAACATGACATAGATACATGGCAGTAATCATGCAGTTTAAAAAAATAACATTAATAACAACAAAGAACATGACGATGATGAAAATAACACATGGGTAGCTAAAAGTTGGAATCTTTGTGTTCAATAAGGATGGGAAATAATAAAGAAATGAACAAGTCATATGTTGTTGGATCAAGTGGAATGTGAATATGAGTCAAATACAACCATGCAAATGGTAGATAGGATTATTTAATTGATTAATTCAATTGTATCACTGAAAGCGAAAGCAGAGAGAGAGAAAAGCTAAAAAACAAAAAAAAAAACAAAGACAACAATATCTTATGTGATTGTTATATACATGTAATTTGATAGAGAAGTACGTACCCTCCTTGAGCATGAAAGATTTTGGTTCAGGTGGATACATAGTTGATTCCAGTTCTTATTCTTCTTCTTCTTCTTCTTCGTCATGCATGTCTCTTTCCATTTTCCGAAAAAAAAAAAAAACAAAAAGTGACTTTGGATGAAGAATATGTACAGTGTACTATGAATGTTGGGAGATTACGGACAAAACAAAATGGGAGAAGATCCTCTCAGCGGCAGTATTTTTCTCATCCCTCAAAAGCTTTAGATCTTGACCGTTTGATCAATCCGAAATCTCGCAAAGCCACGTCAGCAAGGAGACCATTTTCTTAAAATATCAGTCATTATAGGTTAATAAAAACTTAGACCATTTTACCCCTAGAAAGACTAATATTTTGAGAAGTAGTATATTACATCTATATTTTTAGAAATTATTTTGGGAAAATTCCAAATAAATCCCTCCAATACTCAATAGGACAAGTGAGGAAGCTAAACTTCCAAAAGGACCATGAAGAAACCAACACCTACCTGTCATTTTAAAATTTTGCGAAAAAACACAAATTGCTACCCACCCTAAACTCACCCTAACACTCACCCTCTTCTTACAATTTGTGTTTTAAAATGAGGACAATTTTGTCTTTTCGCAAAATTTTAAAATGACAGGTAGGTGCTGGTTCATTCATAGTCCTTTTGAAAGTTTAGATTCTTCACTTGTCCTTTTGGGCATTGGAAGGGATTTATTTGGAATTTTCCCAATTATTTTTCAAATGCATTCCATGCGGAGACCTTCTTTTTTTTCTATGAAATGATGAAATGCCAATTAATATTAGGGCAATAAAACTAGAGCATAAGCTAATAGTGAAACAGGGTATAACACTAGGGGAACTAGAGACATTAAGATTGAGCATAAGGCTCGGGCATGAACTACAAAAGACACACAAGTTAGCACAACAAACAAAAACCACATACTAGAAGGATAACTGACACCAACAAATGTGAGATGATGCTCATCATAATGAGACACCGAGCTTCTAATCTATTATGATCAAAGGATAAAACAATAGATGTTAATTGTCCAAAAGCATGTTCTCCTAAACCCGAACTTTTTTATGCACATGCTTCAACATAAGTAGTTTCATACTCACCTCTTAGGAGGTGAAAAAATCTGACCTATTGAGATTGTAAATAAACTTAAAAGGAATTGAGATTATAATAGAAATAGCTCAGCACTTAGCGCGCACAATTTTTATCCACAACAAAAGGCGAAAGCGCAATCAATAAGGCACCCACAAAAAGGATACACCAACCAGACTACAAATCTTACTCCTAATATCTAATAAGGGAGACCAAGGCGGGTAATCTTCTCTTTCGCTACCCGTATTTCCTTCCTCCACCATCCACATTATGAATCACAATCTTTAGGTTGAAATCTAATGTTTTTTGTTGCCATTGTTTGTGAACTGTGAAGCATTTATTCATTCAGTGAGATGCTTAAAAATGACATCCAGTTTAGACATAGGAGGGTTTGATTGCGTTTTGACTTTTGAGGCGAAGGAGAGTCCGCTAATTTTTTTCACAAAGAACCTCCTCGTTTATATATTTATTTAATTCAAGTCAACTTTGTAATTGGATATATATATATATATATATATATATATATATATATATATATATATATATATATATATATATATATAAACACACACACGCTATTCATTTCAAAACGAAAATATATTAAAATCCAACACACAATCATTAGTGAAATAATATTTTTTTGGTGTCCTCTAGATTTAGTGTTGTCTGGCAGCTTTACGTCAATAATTATTCTATTATCATCAACAAGCAATGCTTTGGGCCAATTTTATTGACTCTTAATGATATATCCTACATGCCTCCCATTGCCAATCCGATCCCAAACCAAAATGGTTACCAAAGGACACAATCATTATAATTAGTACAAAGGAAGCTCTTCAATTATCACCACTCAATCTGGCATTCAATTTTTTATAAATGAAATTAACTTTCATAAAATTTTAAATTTCTCTACGTAATGAGATCAAACTTTGTTGTTATAATTACAAAATAACAAGATAAAAGAGCAGAGAACCTTAACAATATGATATCCCGCTCATATTTCCACTTTGTCACTAGCTCATATTTCAAGGCAGAGTTATTAGGAAGAGAGAACAAAACAGTACATTGACTTTGTGTTGACCCTTCAAATCTAATGCATGTTACCAACAGCGGCATAGAAACAATATAAAAAATCTTTAGTTCCTGAAACCCATACCACAGCTACACTAAGCATGAAATCTAAGGGAATTAACTCCATGCAGAGAACTGATATCATATTGTTACAGAGATGCAATCCTACATCAGAAGCACTATGTGAGCCATCAAGCACCTCCATAATCAATACCAAACAGAGCTTACATTGATCTAGAACATAGTTAAATTCACACTTTCTTCTCAAAATGTGATTGGGGGAAAAGAAAAATCGAAACTTAACAGAGGCCATGGAGGAGGGCGGTGCGAGAGGGGAGAGGATATGTGCTGACTCTTCAATTAATGGAAACGGCGTCGTTTGTTTGGAAAAAAAAAGAAAACGGTGTCGTTTGGGCTGATGAGAAAAGGCTGATGAGCCCTGAATCACGTCCCTATGCGTAGTTACTTCTAACAAATCTCTGGTTTCAAGACAAAGATAAAACCCATCAATATCATATGACAACTTCAGAATTCTATAGAATAATTCACAACTTCTTTTTTGCATAGAGCCTTCAGTGTCCGGCCCCCTTCGGAGAACCGACTAATCCGAAGTCGCCTCCGGGATTCCCCTATTGGGGTGACGATTTCCCAAGGGTTCGAACTCATGGCCTGGTGGGTACACGTGTCTTACCTTCCCCTTTCATACCAGCTGATCTACGCCCCTTAGGCATAATTCACAACTTCTTGATAAGCACATATTTTCACTTAAATTGAGCGATAAGACGGAAGACCTATAGATAACACATGGCACCCACAAACAAGAATATCTACAACTTCCACTTATTCATTTATACTCCAAAATTACCCGATTGCTCTATATATGCATCCACATCTTTAAATGATCAGTAAAATCTATCCCCTTACACTAAAAAGATTCCCTAATGCACTACCATAGTTACTTTTGAATATATTAGCAGAATCAAATTGGTCCTCCAATCAATGTAACAACAAATCCAGCATCAATATAGCAGATGATAAAAAAATTTTGTATCGATTTCTTTCACCCATGCTTGAGCTGTATATATTGTTTGCCAAGACTAGACACATAACTACATAGACATATTGGTGTGTTATTTCATAAAGGATATTTTGAAACATAGACACATGTGTGTGTGTGTGTGTGTATAAACACACACACTAGGACATGAGAAAGAAAAATCCTTTTTTATATTGTCCAAAAACATCCTCCCCACTAATAAGCATGCCCAACACTGCAAGAAAGACCAAAATGAACAGATAACCTCTCTATTTAATAAAAATGAATGAGCTCCAATTATTTATCTATGTCAAAATTGCAAACAGGTCAATCAAATTTCTTAATTTAATTTTTGAGCAAACACACATAACATCAGCTTCTTAGAAGAAGCGTAAAACACCAAAATATGAAACCCAACATGAGCCAATCCAACAAAATATGCATGCAAAATGAACTACTCATATATACACGGTCACAGATATGTAGCACAATATGTTATCGACATATATTCCTGTTTATATACAAAAGGGCCAACCCAGTTCTAAATATACTAGGCAACTTAACCCTTTCTTTTCACAAATTGCTTGGTTGATTCAAACCCACGACCTCAAATCCCACGGCAAGTGAAATTTCGTTTGAGCTAAGAAGGCCACCTTGTTTCAATACAATTTGAAGGCAAAGTTGTATCAAAGATAAGGGACAACTAATTTATTTAATTCAATTAATAGCAGTGTCATTCATTGATAAGACTAAAACATAACACCAATAAACAAACCCAAAACACAAGAATTAGGCTCAAAAACACAAAATCCCCTTCACATGAATAAGGAGGCGAAAATAACATTTATTAATTATTATTAATATAAAGAACATAAGTTCCCTTGTTTAAATTCTAACATGACATAGATACATGAATAAGAAAAAAGCCTTATCCCATGACATATACAAGAAATCAACAAGTCATGAAATCAACAAGTCATATGCTGTTGGATCAAGTGGGATATGAATGAGTCGAATACAACCACATAAATGGTAGATAGGATTATTTAATTGATTAATTCAATTGTGTATGTGGAAGCGGAAGCAGATAATAAAGAGAGAGAGCAGCTTAAAAAAAGACAAAAAAACAAAGATAACACTATCTTATTCTTATCTTATGTGATTGTTATTTATATAATTTGACAGAGAAATACGAACCCTCCTTCCTGCTTTTGCAAATTTTAAGAAGGGGTTTAGACTCAACCCAATTCAAGGGCAGTGCACCTAAATCATGATCCACTAAGGTCTGTCCCTGTGAGCTCTGGGGCATGACCAGCAAGCCCATTATGACTGTCCACACAGTTCGATTACTCCCAACTTCACTAAGCTATGGAGATGTATCACCAAGCGCCGCGATAGAGCCACAATAAAGTGTCACTCCTCAGGAATCGAATTCGCGACTAGGTAGACAACCCGACACTCATTGTTCAATCTTTTCGCTATTGAAACCAAACCCTCCTTGAGCATGAAAGATTTTTGGTTCAGGTAGATACATAAGTTGAGGATGGGAGAGAATTGAATTGAGTGATAGAGCCGGTAGTTTTCATGCAAACCCGAGGAGGGCCGGGCTTGCTATTATGGTGGAAAGAATGGGAAGCGGGCCTATCAGGGCCGGCCCTTTAGGGCCTCGGGCCCATGCGGGCCGGCCCGTATTTATAGGCCCGCTTCATTTTTAAGAAAAAAACAAAAAATGGTTGATTAGATTACATTTACAGGCTAGTGTTTAATGTTTATTTAGATTTTTGTTTGAAGAATTTGTTGTTTATTTTGACTGTCAGATTATATGTATTAGTGTATGTTGTTATGTTATCACTTATCACTTTATCAGACTATGTTATGACTTATGATAATGTTTATTGTGATGTTATTAGATAATTTTATTTTGTTAAAACCATAAAACGTACACGGAGAATAAGGTTGAAAGAGGAAAAAGTGGATTTAGCAAAAGGGATTTAGTTTTTTTTTTTTAAAAAAATGGAAATGGGTCAGGCCCTACGGGCTAGGCCTGGCCCGATGGCATGAGAGCCGGAATAGGTGTATAAAAAGGGAAGCAGGCCTAAATGGGCCCGGCCCGTTTAGGCTCGGCCCTATGCAGGCCGGCCCATTAGGACCGGTCCGGCCCGTATTCCGAGCTCTATTGAGTGATGAACGCGCACACGTTGAAAGTACGAGAACTAGGAGAGTGGGGACCACACACATAGCCTTTCCTTTTGCACCAAGCAATTTTCGCTGTATAAATTAGCTTCTCCTTACTTTCTCCTCCACCCTCTCTCTCTCTCTCTGACGTCAACTATCCATTTCAATCAATCCCTCCAAAGCCAACTTCTTCAATTTCTCACACGCAACAAACAATCAGGTATACTATTATTTATTCTCTTCCTTTTCTTATATATCATGAATGAATGATGCTAATGATTGATTCATTTGTATTTGCATTCAATTCAATTTCGTTGCTTTAGGGAAAGTTCATGTTTTCAGTATCTCTTTTCTGGATTTTATTCCAATTTGGTGTGCCCCCCCATATTGTGTTCAACATGTTTTAATTTGTTACAATTGGTTTAGCACTGGATTTGTCTGTGGCACTATTATTGCAATGTTATGAAAGTGATTAGGTTTTCTCAAATTAATGTTCATTTTTTCCCTAATTTTTTATGCTAGTCTATTTATGTCTGTTAGATATGCTATCTCTGAATCCATTAATTCCTTTTTAAACTGTAATTCCTTAATAAATTTTTCAAATTATTGTTGGTTTTTTGCCTAATTTTTTATGCTAGTCTATTTATTATGTCTGTTAGATATGCTATCTCGTAATTCATTAATTCCTTTTCAATCTGTAATTCCTTATTAAATTTTGTTTTGCAGTTCGAATTTCTGTTATTTGGAGTCTGTTCTGTGATTTAAGTCCTAGTTCAAAGTGTCGTCGGAGACAAGCTTTGCGTGCGAAACGTCACATACAATGAGCTTGCAAATCCGACAAGAAAGAAGGGATCGGTCCAGTGTTTCTGCCCAAGGTTCTCGTCAAGAATGGGTCCCTAGAGCACCTGCCAGTGCCGCCACCACAGCGACCACCACCATTAATCCGACCCCGTCAAATTATCCATTGGATCAACATAGTAATGCTAGCTGCTCAAATAATGATGTTGTTCCAACAATGAATCGGCATAGAGGCAGCTATGTGTCGAGGGGTCACGTAAGTCGGCCTATGAATTATAGAAGGGAAATGGAGAAGGGAAGGAGTGAGAATCATGCGGGGCAAGGAGCTAGGGACTCTGATTTGCCTCAATTGATGCAAGAGATTCAGGATAAACTTACGAGAGGTATTGTGGAATGCATGATTTGCTATGACATGGTCCGTAGAAATGCACCCATCTGGTCTTGCTCAAGCTGCTACTCAATCTTTCATCTGAATTGCATCAAAAAGTGGGCTCGAGCACCTTCTTCAGTTGATGTGTCTGCAGAAAAGAACCAAGGATTTAATTGGCGGTGTCCTGGTTGTCAATCTGTACAGCTGACGTCTTCAAAGGAGATTAGATATGAATGCTTTTGTGGAAAGAGGCCAGACCCACCATCTGACCTGTATCTCACACCACATTCTTGTGGAGAACCATGCGGGAAGCCTCTTGAGAAGGAGGTGTTGGTCAATGGAGGGAGACTTAGCAAGGAAGATCTCTGTCCTCATGTTTGTGTTTTGCAATGCCACCCAGGTCCATGCCCTCCATGTAAAGCATTTGCACCACCACGTTTGTGTCCTTGTGGGAAGAAAACCATTACCACAAGGTGCTCTGATCGTACATCTGTTCTTACCTGTGGCCAACACTGTGATAAACTACTTGAGTGTGGGCGTCATAGGTGTGGAAATATTTGTCATGTGGGTCCATGTGATCCTTGTCAGATTCTAATCAATGCCTCTTGTTTTTGCAACAAAAAGGCAGAGGTTATTCTTTGTGGGGATATGACTGTGAAGGGTGAAATTAAATCCGATGGTAGTGTATTTTCTTGCAGTTCCAATTGTGGGAAGAAGCTTAGTTGTGGTAATCATGTCTGCAATGAAATTTGTCATCCAGGAAACTGTGGGGAGTGTGAATTCTTACCAAACCATGTTAAAACATGCTGTTGTGGGAAAACAAAATTGGAGGAGGAACGACAGAGTTGTCTTGATCCAATACCAACATGTTCACAAATATGTGACAAGCTTCTTCCTTGTGGGTTGCATCGTTGTAGAGAGACATGCCATTCTGGGGATTGTTCACCATGTTCAGTTCTAGTCTCCCAAAAGTGTCGGTGTGGTTCAACTTCTCGAACTGTGGAGTGCTATAGGGCTATGAAAGAGAATGAATTATATACTTGTGAACGATCTTGTGGGCGGAAAAAAAACTGTGGAAGACATCGATGCAGCGAACGGTGTTGTCTACTAAGTAATCCAAATAATCGCCTAAATGGGGAGTGGGATCCTCATTTCTGTACCATGCCATGTGGAAAGAAGCTACAGTGCGGGCAACATGCTTGTGAATCGCTATGTCACAGTGGTCATTGTCCACCTTGTCTTGAAACTATCTTCACTGATTTGACATGTGCCTGTGGTAGGACTTCAATCCCTCCTCCATTACCTTGTGGCACACCCCCTCCCTCATGTCAACTTCCATGTTCAATTCCTCAACCTTGTGGCCATTCAGCCTCTCACATCTGCCACTTTGGAGATTGCCCACCTTGTTCAGTGCCTGTGGCAAAGGAATGTATTGGTGGGCATCTGGTCCTTAGAAATATACCTTGTGGATCAAAGGATATTAGATGTAATAAACTTTGTGGGAAGACCAGACGGTGTGGTTTACATGCTTGTGGTAGAATATGTCACCCTTCACCATGTGATGTTCCATCTAGTGGTGACCAAGGTCTCCAATCTTCTTGTGGTCAAACATGTGGTGCCCCTAGAAGAGACTGCAGACATACCTGTGCAGCTGCATGTCACCCCTCGACTCCATGCCCTGATATAAGATGTGAGTTCTCTGTTACAATTACTTGTTCTTGCAGTCGTATAACAGCAAATGTTCCTTGTGGTGCTGGTGGCAGTAGTGGTAATTATAATGTAGATTCCATGATTCAAAAGTTGCCCTTTCTACTTCAACCAGTAGAAAATGATAAACTAATTCCCCTTGGACAAAGAAAGCTGGGATGTGATGATGAATGTGCTAAGTTGGAGCGTAACAAGGTTCTTGCCGATGCTTTTGATGTCACTACTCCAAACTTGGATTCTCTTCATTTTGGAGAGAGCACTACTACCACTAAATTGCTTGCAGACATGTTCAGGCGCGATCCTAAGTGGGTTTTGTCTGTGGAGGAGAGATGCAAATTTGTAGTTCTTGGCAAGACCAAAGGAGTTTCACATGGTTTAAAAGTCCATGTTTTCTGTCCTATGACGAAGGATAAGAGAGATGCGGTGAGGTTTATTGCTGAGAGATGGAAGTTGGCAGTGAATGATGCTGGTTGGGAGCCAAAGCGTTTTGTTGTAATTCATGTTACTCAAAAGTCAAAGGCTCCTCCCCGGGTGCTTGGGCTTAAGGGTACAACAACAGCAAATGCATCCTTGCCTCCACAATTCGATCCCTTAGTAGATATGGATCCTCGTCTTGTTGTCTCCTTTCCAGACTTGCCAAGAGAAGCCGATGTGAGTGCTTTAGTACTGAGGTTTGGTGGTGAGTGTGAACTTGTTTGGTTGAACGATAAAAATGCATTGGCGGTTTTCCATGATCCTAGCCGAGCTGCAACTGCGATGAGAAGGTTGGATCATGGAACAACTTATCATGGAGCTGTGGTGTTCGCTCCAAATTCTGGGGCATCAGCAACATCGGTAGCTACTAATGCATGGGGAGTTGGTACAATGAAAGAAGGGGGAGCACTGGCAGCATTGAAGGGGAATACATGGAAGAACGTTGTGGTTCAAGAGTCTGGTTGGAGAGAAGATTCTTGGGGTGATGAAGAGTGGACTACTGTTTCTTCTGACCTTCAGCCTTCCGCCTGGACGAGAGAAACGCCTAAAGTATCAATCGCTCCTTCATTGAACCGGTGGAGTGTGTTAGACAAGGAATCAGCCATTGCAACTGCTAGAATCGATGTTTCCCGGAAGCACTCAGCAAGTTCTTCTTCTTTCCAAAAGTTGGAATCTGAATCCAGTGGCTCTGTTCCAGTGCAGCAGCAAGGAAATGCTAATTTTATAGAAGTCTCTGAAGTAGTAGATGATTGGGAGAAAGCTTATGAATGATAGAGGGATTACATAGAGCATATGCTTATTTTTCTTTTTCTTGAAATGTCATTTTGTTGAAAAGTGGTGAATGATATAAACCCAAAGAATTGGTGAATGATAGAGTAAAATGGCGCCGTATAATCCATGTAGTCTACCCATGTAGTGGGATAAGGCTCTGTTGTTATTGGTGGATGTATAGTTGATTCTGTTTCTTCCTCCTCCTCATGCATGTCCATTTTCATTTTCCAAAAAAAAAAAAGGATAGTGGAAGAAGAATATGTAGTGTACTATGAATGTGTGTTGTGGAGAACATCAGTAATCCAAAATCTCAGCTGCAATATCCTTATATCCCTCAAAAGTCTTAGATCTTGTACGTTTGATCAATCTGAAATCTCACAATGCCTTGTCAACAAGGAGACCATTTTCCTAAAATATTAGTCATTATAAGTTAATAATAACTTAGACCATTTTACCACTAGAATGACTAATATTTAGAGAAGCATTACATTACATCTATATTTTTAGAAATGTCCTTCAAAAGCATTCCATCCGGAGACATTTTTTATTTTACGAAATGATGAAATTTCAATTAATTTTAGGACACTAAAACTAGAGCATAAGCTAATAGGAAATCCTTGGACCACAGTGGCGCACCAATCGGACTCATTGAAATATAATGTTTTTTGTTGCCATTGTTTGGAAACTATGAATCATATATTCTTTTAGTGAAATTGTTAAAAATGACTTCCAATTTAGACATAGGAGTGGTTGATTCATTTTGAGACCGATGAGAGTCCACTGATTTTTTTTCTTACAAAGAAGCTCCTCGCTTATTTATTTAATTCAAGTCAACTTTGTAATTGGATATATTAGATACGCTATTCATTTCAAAATAAAAATAGTATTAAATCCAATACACAATCATTAGTAAAATCATACTTTTGGGTGGCCTCTAGTATTGTCTGGCAGCTTTAAGTCAATAATTATTGTATTATCATCAACAATCAACAAGTAATGCTTTGGGCCAATCTTATTGACTCTTTTATGACATCCCCTACATGCCTCCCATTGCCAATCCGATCCCAAACCAATATGGTTACCAAATTACACAATCATCAGCACAAAGGAAGCTCTTCAATTATCACCACTCAATCGCATTCATTTTTTTATAAATGAAATTTCATGAAATTTCTAATTTTGAATTACCGTATCAAACAGTACATACCCAGGTAAAAGACTACAGAAATCTGATTTACAATTGAGATAATCTATTGAAACAAAATTAAAATTGGGCTATTTACCAAAAAAAAAAAAATTAAAATTGGGCTAAACTATAAAAACTTGATCAAATTTTTCATTCTTCATGATTGTTGCCTGCCATAAAAATAAGCAGTTGAATTAAATATCCAATCAATCAACTCGTTTTAAAGTTCTATTTGTCCCAATTAAACTTGCACTACCAGATAAATTCATTTCAAAATGCAACATCATATGCTACCAAAACATTTTTATTGTTCAAATCTACCTAATATATTTTCAAATTGTAAACATTCCTCGATGAAAATGGATGAATTTGCATGGCAGGCCAATAAGAGAAATCGTTGTTAGGAATATCCATCAATCATATTCTAGTTGAAAAAAAAAATAATTAGCAAACATCTTGAAATAAAATTCCTTCCTACGCCCCCCTTTTTTTCCCATTAAATTAAAAGATATTTAGATGGGCATCATGCACAAGTCAGAAACAAGACAACTATAAGTCAAACACCAAGTTCCAGATATATATCCATGCAGCATAGTCACACCAAGCACACCTGCAAAACAAAACAAAACAAAATGTAATCTGTTTGGAAAGCAAAGTACATGGAAATTCCAAACAACCAGAAAGCAAAATTAACAGAGGATTTCAAGCACATGTCAATTTTCCATCTAAACTAAAGCATAATGGAGTACATGGTCCAACTTCCTTCAACCATTTAGTCAAATGTTGATCTATAACAATGAGTTTAAAATTAAATGCTGTTTCCAGGCCTATCTATAAAAAATAAGTTAAAGTTAAATTAGGAACCTAGGAAAAATTTTGCAGGAAGTCAGTGCATCTACTGAAAACAAATAATGTCACAATTTAATGAAAATATCAGGTCCGTTAAGAATTGAAGCAATATAATGAAGGTATTTTAGCAACCACAACACCATTGTCAGCAAAAACTTATTCACACAACTTCAGAAAATAATATTTCTCTATCCTTCATTGTATTGCTTCATGGTCTTACATACTTCCCTGACCCTAGCCATGTGTGATACAACCCAAAACCCTACGACTTCCTCAATGACCAAGAAATTTCAACTTAAATGAAAGCAACTCAAGTTCCAAGTTAATAATGCCAAGTCACAATGCAAACAAGGTGTAATAGAGGAAGAAACGAGAAGCAAAAGCAAAAAGACAAATGGTGAATAAACTGATCAACTATGGCTAATGCCACCATACTTTGATGTTATCAGTCAAATAGATCTTACTAGCTCCTTTGTTTATCTCCTCATTCACTATTTTACTTTTACGTCGTCCTCACTGATTCTACTGCATATTAACACGCTGAAGAAACTACTACAGTTTGAAACATCCACCAGATCGATCAATTTGCACTACCACCTCTTTCTAATAATCATCATCAATACAAAGAATGCTGAAAATACAAAAATAGCATGCAAAGGGATTGAAGAAAGAGCCGTGAACCTTAACAATATGATTTACAGCTCATGTTTCATTTGTCACTAGCTCATATTTCAAGGCAGTTACTAGGAAGAGAGAACAAAACAGAACATGGACTTTGTGTTCACCTTTCAAATCTAATATTACTAACGGTGGCACAGAAACATTATTAAAATTCTTTACTTCCTGAAACCCATATCACAGCTAAACTAAGCATGAAATCTTAGGGAATCAACTCTACTTTGCAGAGACCTAATATGCCTAGTTACTTTTAAAAAAATCTATGGTTTGAAGACAAAGATAAAACCCATCAATATCATATGACAACTTAAGAATTCTAGAGAATACATTCACAACATCTTGATAAGCATATATTTTCCCTTAAATTGAGTGATAAAACGGAAGTCCTATGGATATCATAATCATGTATCATTATAGTTTGACTGAAAGAAACTAGATCTTCAATTATATATTGCAACAGGCATTCCACTGAGTAAACAAGTCTAAAAGGCCTTTATATAATCAGCTATCTGTTACAGGATTGATATCTTGTGATGAAGAAATTAGAATAGAAGGGAAAAAGAATAGAAATTCAGAGGGTTTCAAGAAGAAAAAACATAGAAAAGAGAAGAACGGGATTTAGAGGAAACACCATCAACTGTCAAAAACAAAATATTCAACTCCTATTCATAATACAAAACGACAAAACATGGAACCCTATGTCAGGTTAAACAGCCCTGACCCTAATAACATACTAATAAATAAAAAACATAATAATCCCAAAACCATAATTACCTAATCAATCTAATTAATTGAATCGATCAATCAATTAATAATTAATTGAATCTATCAACTAAATTACCTATTTTATTCTAAATATTAATGACATAACAATATCCTTCTCAGTGATATCAAAAATCAAGGAACCTCTGGCCCTTCTAACATTTGCATTTTTTTCCCAAAAGAAAGTGTCCAAGAAAGAGTATGGATCATACAATGAGTTGAGCATATTGGCAGTTAAGTGTGACAACTCAAATTGCTGTCAAAATAATTAAATTCAAAGGGAAAATGACCATAAAGAACTACAAATTTAGTTTTTGCACAAAGATAATGTCATACAAATGTTACCAATAAAAACTAGAGATCTGAATTTAAAACTTTATCAGATCTAAAACTTGGGAATATCGTTCAACAATCCGAATCTAAAATAAATTCTCATGAAACCATACTCAACAATACTCATACAACTGAGAAGGAAGAAATATATTAGAATATTTTTAAGTGAAAGCCTCAAGTTTGTCTATTCCATAAAGCAAGGGATAGGAGTGTAGGACAGCCATGAGAGAGTGGGATAAACTCACCTATCATGCGAAGCGCGAAGGCAAATTAAGTATGCTTAAGATTCTTCCTTCAATTCATCAGAATCAGAATCACTTGCATTGTAACCTAACACAGATTCATCAAGCAATGGCAAAGCTGAGTTTAGAAAACAAATAACCACAGTATTGCCAAAGGGGCTGAGTGTGATAACATAAGAGGAAGGGTTTACCTGGGCGCTTGTCACCAACTTTCCAAACTGAAGACCTACACCTTGATGCTTTGGTAAGCCAAACTCTTCCCTTCATACCCAAACAATATTATCAGCCTTTGGAAACAAATGGCAGCCACAAACAAGAATATCTACAACTTCCACGTTATTCATTTACATTCCAAAATTACCCCATTGCTCTATATATGCATCCACATCTTTAAATGATCAGTAAAATCTATCCCTTACACTAAATAGATACTCTAATGCATTACCATAATTACTTTTGAATATATTAACAGAATCAAATCGGTCTCCAATCAATGAGTTTCAACGTAACAACAAATATCCAGCATCAACATAGTAGATAATAAAAATTTTGTATCAGTTACTTTCACCCATGGATGGGTTGTACATATTGGCATGTTATTTCATAAAAGGATATTTTGAAACCTCGACACATGCATATACATCTATTAGGACATGAGAAAGAAAAGTCCTTTTCTTTATTGTCAAAAACATCCTCCCACTCATAAGCATGCCCAACACTGTAAGAAAGACCAAAATGAACAGAAAACCTCTCCACTTAATAAAAATGAATGAACTCCAATTCCTTATCCATGTCAAGATTGCAAACATCTCTATCAAACTTCTTAATTTAATTTTTAAGGAAACACACATAACATCAGCTTCTTAGAAGAAGCGTAAAACACCAAAATATGAAACCCAACATGATTCAATTCAATACAATATGCATGCAAAATGAACTACTCATATATACACATACAGCACAATATGTTACCAACAGATATATATATCACTGTTTATATACAAAAGCCCCAACCCAGTTCTAAATATACTAGGCAACCTAACCCCTGCTTTTTGCAAAGTGACTAATTCAAACCCACGACCTCAGACCCCACGGCAAGCAAGCTTACCGAGTTACGTCGAGCCAAGCCGGCCCTACACGGTTTAAATACAATTTGAGGGAAAAGTTGTATCAAAGATAAGGGAAAACCTATATAATTCAATTAATTAATAGCAGTGCCATTCATTCATAAGACTAAAACAAACCCCCAAAACACAATAATCAGACCCAAAAACACAAAATCCCCTTCACATGAATTAAGGGAAAGTCAATTCAGAATACAAAAACAGAACAGCAAGACATAAAAGTCACCTTCTGAGGATCTCTAGGAATGCCATAACCACTAGAATACATCTGGCCAACCAACACTTGCATGTTGATGTCACCTGCTTTGGCTTCCTTAAGGGTATCCCTAAACCAACGCTTCACACAATCTGCCACCACATCTGCAAGTGGCACTCTCCCATTCCCCTCTTTCTCTCCACTACTCTCCATCCTCACAAAGATTCACTTTTTCGATCTGGGGTTCTTCTATTTCAGCCTTCTCAAACCTAAAACATCAACAACATTAATTTCCCAGAAAAGTTCAATCAAAAAAATCAAAACTTTTTCAAAAAAATAAACAAGGGAATTAAATTAAATTTGGGTCCTTTAATTTCTCACCTTTGTTTTCGGTTGAGCGTTTTGTTTTGTGGTGGATGCTATCTGAAGATCATGTTTTGAATTTTGTATTTTTTTTCGGTGGGGGTGATTTTTTTTTTTTAAATAATATGGAGAATGAGGAAAAGGCGGTGGCTTGATGGTTGGATGTGAGAAATTGAGGAAAGTTTGTTATTTATGATTTGATGGTTTTGGGCCGACTGAGAATTAAGAAGGGTTTACAAGAGAGAAGGGAAGGCAATGAATGAATGAAGAATTGATGTTGTTGGTTTCTTCCCTTGCTTGTAGAGCAACGTTGTTTCTATGTGCAGCTGTCATCTAAACACCCCACACCTCCTTTTTTCCTCTAGTGTAGGAGTATTTCGTAGGGTAGGGTTAGAGATCATGGGTTAAGATGCATATTAGCAAATGTATTATTCACCTAAGAGCACCCTTGTAAGAACTGGATTGGAAGCCTGGGGGCCTTGAGTTCATTGGCGAGGAAGTTGTATAATGAGTGATGGGTTGCCACCACGTCATGAATTTGATTCCTGGGAATGACATCTTGTGGTTTGAATGCCTCCAGCGAGGTCCTAGGTAGGCAGGCGATCTACGGCTGGTGTGAAGCAGGTGTCCATGGGGTCAAGTCCCACATGGTTGTCGGCCCTATAGTTAGGGGGAGGTGGAGGCATATGCACTCTCCTACCGGGTCCGTGGCCCCGTGGAGCATTGACATTTTTTGCCTTGGCCTGGGATTGGGTAGAGCCCATACCCTTTCCTAAACCTTTTTCTCATAAAAAAACCTAGATCAGAAGTGCTAGAAAAGGGCTTTGGATCATGGTTCAACACGGTCGAACCACTCAGACCGATGGTTGAACTGACGGCGGACGGAGAACCGGTGAGCCAAAATATGAAGCGTTCGACGGTTGGATTGGTTCAACCATCAAGTTCTTACAACACTGCCTAAGAGTGTTTGCCACAATTATGTTTTGAAGAGTTCATGTAGGTCAATAGAATTTTGAAATAGAGCATTCTAGTCACCGTCGTTAAAAAACACTTAACTACTTTCATTTTTTGCCACTGTCGCGTGTCACGTGTGAGTGGGCATGATGCCAAGTGGCACACCACATCATCACAAAATGTTTATGTGCTCCATTTTAAAACTTAATTGATGAATAAAAACCTTCAAAAACATAACTGTGTTAGTTGTTCCTAAGAGAATACTCATTGACTAAAATGCATCTTAACCCAAAGATCATTTTCACCTATAAGTTATAGGTCTAGTATCACCAGACACATGAAAAATGGACTCTTATAGGCTAACAAACTTTGTCTTCCATTTGTTTTAGTTGCCCTGTATTATCGTATCTTTAGCTGTATGTATATAGTTGGGACTAAGACGTGATGTTTGTCTCCGAAGACGTTGAAAAAGAGAAGAACTTCAATATGTATGGGGTAGGGCTGCACAAAAGCCCGGCGGTTTGGTTGGCCTGCACGACCCGATCCGGTCATATACAAAAAATGGTCCATCACAATGTGCCCCGGGACCACCCCGATCAGGGCATGACTGACCTGACCATCGGATAGGACAGGACCAGGGCATATGCTCCATGATCAATCGGGCGGCCCGACCCGATTATTTATTAATATTTTTATAATTTTTTTATTATTTGTCTAACATGTCAAGCCTAAAATGCACAAAGTAAAAAAAAGGCACAAAGCACAAATTAAATTAAGCTATTCTGCTATGTGTGTGTGTGTGGCGGCAGTACAGTGGCACCAATATATGATTCACATTCATTTAAACTATGTTTTTCAAATGATTTAAGGTCTTTGATCTCATAAATGTTTGACTCAGTTCTTTGCAAAGGAGTTGTTCTGCTATATATGTGTGTGTAGTTGCAGAGGAGCAATGTTGAATGCACATTTCAATGCTAGGAAGTTTTGAGATTACCTGAATGCTGGAGTTTGAGTTTCTGCAATGCTCTTTGTTTTTTGATCCATCAACATTTTCATACATAATTAAGTGATCATCTTGGTGCTGAATGCACATTTTAATTGCATAATTTTTCAGTTTAATTATATTTTAAAATGTTTTTTAGTCTTTTTTGTTCTGTGTGAAATTGGGGTTGAGTTTCTTTCATTTTGTGTTAGGCATGACCATCACGGTTCGTCGTCATGTTGCCTGTGGTAATGTCCAGCCCGATCTCAGTGTTGGGCCACACAGGACATGACCGGGTCTCGGGTCAAAAATTCTTGCCCGACAATTATTTAGGAGATGACTAGGGCATATAGTTAGCCCGGTCATGTCCGTCATTTGTGCACCCTAGTATGAGGCTTTTCTCCACCTCTAACAACTAACAATCGTTAGTCCCCGTATCTTCTCCCTTCGGTTTCTCTTAAAAATGAAAGGTTGTGATAATAATTTGATAACATTTTTAAATCCTGAATCAAACTGCCTATCCTAATATATATGGTATTTCATTAATTGAAATCAACATAAGGCAAAACGATGTTAATAAGATAGTTACAGTGTGTAATTATTTTTTCATCACAACAAATAATTAATTAACTAATACTATAAAGTTACAGTTTGTAACATTGAAAAAAGGTTGTTATTTGGGAATGAAGGACGGTTCATGCATGATATATTATTACATTAGGTTTGACTACATTTAAATAAGGTTGTAAAGAGGATTCATACGTTGAGAATAATTTTTTTATAATGAACTTATTATTATTTGTGTTTCTACATAACTTACTGAAATGTTTATTAAACTTATATGGTAAAATATTCCATTATGATTTAAACGTATTTCTAAATTTCGAAATTACATATATTACATTGATTTTTTATTGTTAGTTTTTATGGAAAAATACATATATATGGTATTTTATCAATTGAAATCAAACTTTTCTTATAATATATAAGGCAAAATGGTGTCATAATAAGATAACTACATATAGTAATTATTTTTTCATCACAACAAGTAATTTAGAGTTACAGTTTGTAACGTTGTAATTATGTAACCTGGGGTGTGTGGTTGAGTGGCAAGGACTCATTCACCCTTAACCAATTGTCTGGGGTTCAATCCCTGGCGTTGGGTATGGAGAAGCATTAAATCTCCCAGGCCAGCTGTCCCACCCTTTGAGATGCATACAAATCAGCGGGGAATTAGTCTCTCACTTGTCGAGTGAGGGGATACCTTGATCATGTATAAAAAAAAAGGTTGTTATGTTGGAATGAAGGACAGTTCATGCATGCTATATTACTACATTAGTTTGACTACATTTAAATAAGGTTGTTAAAAGAATTGATACGTCAAGAAAGATTTTTTTATAATTAACTTATTAATATTTGTGTTTTTTTTTGCTTAGACAATATTTGTGTTTCTAAAAAACTTATACTGAAATCTTTTATTAAACCTGTACGGAAATTATTAGTTGAATATATTTCTAAATTTTGAAATATCATATATTACATTGATTCTTATTGTTAGTTTTTATGGAAAATACATATATATGGAATTTCATTGAATGAAATAACTTTTTTATAATAAGGCAAATTAAAATAGTGTTAATAAGATAACTACATATAGTTGTAATAAAAAAAAGATAATTACTTATGGATGGGAAACTGATGGATGGGAAGCTCCTAGGAAAGGATATGTGAAGGTTAACGTGGATGGAGCATATAACCCGGATGGAGGAGCATCGGCGTGTGCGGGGGTTATGAGGGATTATAAATGAAAGGTGAGGGGAGGCTTCTTATTCAATATGGGAAGAGGAGACTGCTACGTAGCGGAGCGTGGGCTATTCTCATGGGATTAAAGTGGAGCTGGGAGTTTGGTGTTAGACATCTCATACTTGAATCCGATTGTCTTGAATTTGTCCAAGATATTGAGCGATATCGTGAGATGGATGGGGATAGAACAAATGAGATGGAAGAGATTCTGACTTTGTGTAGGCGTGCATGGGATGTCCGAATATTGTGGTGTAATAGAGAGAGGAACAATGTTGCTGACTTGCTCGCAAGATATGCGCTAACAGAGGGTGCTGGAGTTGTGCAATTTAAGGAAGTGTCTGCTCATGTTGCTGCTAAAGTTAGATAAGAGATGCCACATATTATGCTCTGAGTTTAGTGCTTTATTGTAATAAAAAAAAAAGATAACTACATATAGTAATTATTATTTTTTTTTTAGGTAAAGAAAAGGGGCAACGCCCATTACACACTAGCCCACTGTATGCGAGCTTCCTCAAGTTCACATGAGTCTTCTTGTAATACTTGTTCTATCTCCACAGGTGGTGTGTCCCAGATCACTTCTTCCTGCTGCAGCTTCCAGCATAGTGCAGTAATTGCATCCGCACTCTTGTTACCTTCTCTCAAAATATGGCAAAACTTGAGTTGCCAATTCAGATTTCTCATTAACCATATGCTTGCCCAAGGTTCAAGCAGTGCTCTTCTTGGTTGTTTTCCTGCAAACAGCTGAACTATATTTTTTGCATCAGACTCTACTTCTAACTTTCTAATCCCCATGTTCCAACAAAGTTGTAATCCTTTAAGAATTCCCCAAGCTTCAGCTTCATGAGCATTGCTAGTGTTGAGTTTCATGGTGAAACCTTGAATCCATCCTCCTTCATCCCCTCTAATTACTCCCCCACAGCCACCCCACCCAAGACTGGATGTCATTCCATCTGCATTTAACTTGCACCAGCCCATTTGTGGAGGTTTCCATGAGGTTCCTGTAACAACACCTCTGATTGTATTACATACCTCCATGTCCCACCGTTGTAAAATAATTTGCCACCCTCTGTCTAATACTTTTATCCCCATGAGAAGGAAGTTCAAAATCTGGATTTTTCCTCTTTAAATTTCTCCACCACCATATCATATAGCATCCTGTTACAAAAGTTTCAGGCCACATCTCCTCATCACAACTTGAAGAGTGTTTTGACAGATTTTGTTGGAACCATTCACACCAATTTGTGCCAAAGAACTCTGCCCTTCTAGCTGGTATGATCATTTTCCTCCATAAAGAATTTGCGCTTGGACAATCCCTTAAGGCATGTAATATGTCCTCCTCCTGTCTGTTACAAATAGAACATACTCCAGACCCTCCACTCCACTTGTGAGTTAGTGAATTAGTGGGCAATTTTCTATGTGCACATCTCCAAGCAAACACCCTAACTCTCTCAGGAACTTTCAACTTCCAAATCCTTATCCATGTAGTTCTGTATGGGCATTCAGTCACACCCTGTAGTTCTGTATATGCACTAGTTGTTGTAAACTCACCATGACTTGTGGCTTTCCATATGAGTTCACTCCCTGAATTAGGGCTACTCGCTGTATCTTCTGCATAAAACTACTCCAGAGCTTGGCTAGTTCTTTCCATAAACGAGAATCAGAATCTTTCGCAATTAGTTGGCTGCCTTCAACCCAATTTCTACCATATTTTCCAACTAGAACTCTAGCCCATAGATCAGAAGGGTTTGTATGAAGTCTCCAAAGCAACTTAAGCAAGAAAGCTTCATTCATGATCTTAAGAGACTTAATACCGACCCCCCTTGCTCTTTTGGGCTACAAAGTTTTTCCCATGCTATTGGGTGCCAGACTCTTTTACCTTCTTCTTCCCCCCACAGAAAGTTCCTTTGTAACCTCTCAATCTCGTCAATAATTCCTTGGGGCAATTTATCATGTTGCATTGGGTACATCACCATCGCACTTGTGACTGATTTGACCAATGATATCCTACCTGCAAGGGACAGACTCGAAGCTTTCCATCCTTGCAAGCGCTTTCTCAGCCTCTCCACCACATTTTTATACTTGTCTCTTCTTTTTTTAGGAAACCTGATATTGGCTCCTAAGTATTGACCCAGCTCCTCCACTTGTTTGAAGTTACTCATCCGGCAGAGGTCTCTACACGTTCTTCCTGCAACATTAGGTGAGAAATAAATCACGGTTTTTTCCTCACTTGCTTTGTGGCCCGACATTTCTCCGAAAACCTGCTCTCAATCCTCTCCATTTTCTCTCTCTCACACTATCAAGGATCAAGTGAGTTAGTTTTTCCATGCCAAGTACGAATAGGTAGGGGGAAAGGGGGTCTCCTTGTCGCAGTCCCCTAGAGGGTCGAAAGGGGTCCATTTTGTCTCCATGCCATAAAATGCTAGTAGAGGTCGTGTTGATACACTTCATAATTCTTTCTGCCATTTCATGTGGGCAGCTAAGTTCCTCCAACACCTTCTTCATATAGTTCCAACTAATGCGGTCATAAGCTTTTTCAAGATCAACCTTTATGGCCATATAACCCTTTTTACCACATTTTCTCCTCATCGAATGAATCATCTCATTCACTATAATAATATTCTCTTGAATATTCCTTCCCGGGACAAAACTAACTTGGTACGGGGAGACCAACTTTGTCATTAAATTCTTCAACCTACTCACAATTATCTTTGAGACACATTTGTACACCACATTACAAAGTGATATGGGCCGAAATTGTTTTACTTTCTCAGGGTTCTCAATCTTAGGAATCAGCGTGATCAGAGTCTTGTTGATTTCTGAGAGTTGATTTGGTTGTTCCCAAACCTGTCGTAATGACCGACAAACAGACTCACCAACCGTCTCCCAGCACTTTTGAAAGAAAATTGCCTGAAACCCATCTTCTCCAGGAGCCTTCAAACCTCCTATAGAGAACATAGCAATCTTGATTTCCTCATTGGTGAGTGGGACATCTAGCATTCTCCAAGAGTCAGCTTCAATTTCTGGCCAATTATGATAAGTGTGGGTCCATCTCCTGTCCTCATTTTCCTCGTGAAAGAGACGTTGAAAGTAGTCATTGACAAGTTGTCCTACTTCAATCCTACCATCAATCCATTCATTATTTTCATTCCTAAGGGACGTCACTTTGCACCGGCTTCTCTTGATCTTGGTTTTCATGTGATAATAGGAAGTGTTCCTATCACCATCATTCAACCATTTTGTTCTAGCTTTTTGATACCATAAAATCTCCTCCTGCATCAATACCTCTCGTAATTCTTCTTGTAGGGAAGCTTCAAGCTCTTCAAGGTGGGGGTTGTATGCCTCTTGCAGAGCCCTTTGAGCACCATCAATTCTCCTTGTCAATTCCTTTTTCCTCTGATTTATATGGCCAAAAGTATGAACATTCCAGTGTTTTAATTCCTCCTCCATTTTATTCAAGGTCTTCCAAACCTCCTCTGTGTTTGTCCATTTACTAGCTACAAACTCTTTAAAGGTCGCATGGGTGAGCCAGGCAGCTTCAAATCTGAATGGCCTTTCGCCCCTATCTTTGTTACTAGTATTCAAATGGATTAATAGTGGGTGATGGTCAGATTGTGATCTCAGTCCCACTTTGACTTTAGCTTCTCCAAATTTCATCTTCCACTCTACATTAGCCAATGCTCGATCCAGTTTTTTGTACAATCTGCTTGCTAACTTTACTCTCGGCCCTCTCCAAGTATATCGGGGACCTTCTGTACCTAAATCAATAAGCCTGCATTTTTCTATGTTTTCACAGAATTTCTTGCATTTGTTCTCATTAATTTCTCCCCCTCCCCTTTGTTCATTTCTATTTTTGATATCATTGAAATCTCCTGAAAGTAACCAAGACCCTCGCACTTGTACTGCTAGTTGTTCCATTTCTGCCCAAAATTCTTGCCTTTCTTGAGCTCTGGGACTAGCATACACTGCAGTAAAATACCACGGGAACCTTGATACACCCATAATCTCACAATGAAGGAACTGTTTGTGCTTTTTCAGAACCTTGATCTGAATGGAGTCATCATTCCACATCAACCAAATGCCTCCCGACATCCCTTGTGCATCAACTAAAGCTTGATTTTTGAATCTCATTTTCTTAATGGCTTGTTGGGCCACTTCACCACTACATCTAGTCTCAACTAACACAAAGATTTTCGGATTATATCTTCGCTTCAATTCCTTTACAGCAGTCCAGAAATCTTTTCCAGCTGCCCCTCTCGCATTCCATGTAATAATCATTAAAAAAAATTATTGATGGAAGGATCAACACCCTATTACTCAGCTTAGAAGGTATTAGTACCTTCAACTCCATTGCACTGATGAATAAGTTCATCATCTTCCCATTGGTCTTCTTGATTATCAAGAATCTTCTCCACATCATTAATTTCCATTAACTCTGTACCATTTCCTGGATCCGGTGGTTTGTCTATTTCAACCTCCATTTCTTGATCTGACAGATTCACAATAGAGGGGTTCATGACTGTCTCTTCTTGATCCACTTTTTCGGTCTCACTATTACCCTGACTCTTATCACTAAGAGAGCCTAATCTCACTCTGTTTTGTTGATCTTCAATCCTCATTTCCTGTGAAAAATCCAAGCCTACTCTCTTTTTTTTACTCCCGCCCTCTTGCGCAGACTCTTGGCCAATTCCTCTAATTTGACCTTCCCCTTTTAGATCTTCTCCCTCCTTGTCACCTCCTCCTGCTCTACCACCAAACTTCCTTTCTTTACTTTCTGCTATGTTTGGACCCCTAGAGATTTTCTCTACCCCTTTATTTAATCCTCTTGTTTCTACATTTTTTCCTTTCCCTCGGTAACTTCTTGCATTATCGCTCTCTCCTTTGTTTGAGAAGTCTCTTAGGACTTGCCTATCACTCACCTCATTCTTTCCTTCCTCTACAGCAAGGTTGTCATCTTCTACTTCCAATACAGCAAATCTAGACTTATTAACAGTGTTCTCTCCCATCTTTCCCTGTCCTGGCCCTGATTTTGTAGCCTTTTGAGATACTTTTCTCCCCTTTCTTGGATCCTGCACAAACATCCATTCCCCATATTTCTGCGGCACCTGACCTCCGTTCTCACCGGCTATCATTTCTACTTGCATAGCTTCATTCCCCCTATTTTCCTTTTCTTTATCTACTTCTTGAGCTCTTTTAACAGGGCATTGTTCAATGGCATGACCAAATTTCCCACAGTGAAAACAAATCAAGTGGAGCCCCTCATACTCAATCCTCAAAGAATTACCATCAACATTATATGAGGGGATAAGAGGAGACTCTAAATCAATTTCAACGCACATACGGGCAAACATTGTTCTAGCACGGCGCAACGTCATTTCATCAATCTTAAGGGCAGTTCCAATCTGATTTCCTAAGTTAAAAAAAAATTTTCTATCATAATACTCAACTGGCAAACCTGGTAGTCTTACCCATATAGCAAGCTTCTTGATTCTTTCAGTCCATGGATTGAAGTTGCTCTTCCATGTCTGAACAGTCAAGTAATGGTTTTGGATTAGCCATGGCCCCCCTTCCAGTGCATAAAAGTAATCCTCCTTAGACCTGAACGTAGCTAGCATGAACCCATTTCCTATGAAGGAGAGGTCTACTTGTCCAGATTGTCCCCACATGGCTTGAAGCTTTCGATTGAGTTGCATATAGCCAAGATTCCTCCCAAGAAGCTTAATAATGAGAGAATACTGTCATTTCCTACCTAGCCTCAATCTCTCTTCTTCTGAAAAAGAAATTTGTGGCCCGTTCTCCGTCTCAAAAATGGTGACCCCCTTCTTCATTTCCTCTGTATTGCTTGTCAAAAGGCTCCCATCCCAGTCATCCTCATTATAAGGATATTCATACCCTTCCTCATCATAACATGGGTTTGGTCTCACCGCTTCTTTGTAGGACTTAGGGCCTTGATTTTCTTGCTCCATTTCATGATCTTTCATCCATTCCTCTACCCTAGGCTTCAAAGAAACCTCACCCGTGAAAGCTCCTGTAGTTCTCGGCATCTTCCTTCTTGCTGCAGTGTTCGCTGTCTCTTCTACCCCAGTCGTACCCCCCAGGTTTTGAGACGAAGAAGCCCCAAGCCCCTCCTTGGTACTCGGAATCAGATCTGGCCCCTCTTTGCCGGCCGATGGCCGGTCAGGGGGCTGTTTCCGTGACCCCTGAACAGTCTCTGACATGGAAAAACCAAGCACTTTCTCTCTTTCTCTTTTTCTCTCTCTACGTTTCTCAACTACATATAGTAATTATTAAATGAAATAACTTTTTTAGATTTTTTTGATGTATTAATCTTATTTTACATCACTCCCTCCTTGTAACTAATTTTATTTTGTTAGTATTGCTTAATTTGAACAAGATGAAATTCAAAGTTTATTAAAAATTGAATGCATGTTCTACTCTTTGTGGGGTTTTTGTTGGATCTTTTTAAGTTTTTTTTTCTGAATTTATCTTACATGGGTCGCCCATTTAATTTTGTTGCCCGCCCTTTTATTCTGCGCTCATTTATAGCCCGCTCATTTATGGCTCACCAATTTATCAATATTTAGCCCGTCTGTTTATGTTACACGGTCACGGGTATGGGCATACCCAAGGGCGGCCCGAACCCACCCGTTGAACACCCCTACCAACAAGTAATACATAGTTACACTTCTTAACGTTGAAAAAAAAAATTAAAGGTTGTTATGTTGGAATGAATTCATGCATGGTATGTTACTATATTAGGTTTGACTATATTTAACAGAGGTTGTTAAGAGGATTGATACGTTGAGAACAGTTTTTTAATGAACTTATTAATATTTGTGTTTCTAAATAACTTGTTGAAGTCTTTTATTAAAATATCCCATTATTATTTAAATGTACTTCTAAATTTCAAAATTACATATATGTTATTTATTCTTATTGTTAGTTTAAACGGAAAAATAATTCTAAATCAAATTTAGTCTTGAAAAAATTAAAATGATTATAGCACCATAAAATTAGGTTAAATGGAGCCGTCATTAAAATTTTCAAAATAGGATAATTTTTTGGAAAACCTTTTAAAAAGAATAATGGTTTTTTAAAATTTATTAGGGTTTGGGAGTAGATTGTGTGTAAGGAAGGTGTTAGGCATCACGCGGCAGTGTCTATGAAACAATTACCATAAGCTAATTACTTAAAAATAAATATTACCTTGATTTTAATTTTATTTAACCCACTAAACAACATCAATATATACAAACAAATAAAAATAAAAGAGAAAAGATACTTCCACTTGATGATGCGACTCTTTGAGCGTAAGATCCTCAAATTCCTCAAAAAAATTTAATATTCTTCATGGAGATTTAGAGTTGATCATTAGCCAATAAGTATTTTATTTAATATTTTGACCTAAAATCTTTCCTCAATATTCCTTTCCAGTGGGTACTTGGCTTGCATTCATCTTTTGTGCCATCAAAACTTATGCTAAACTTATTAGATAACCCGTTTACTCCTGGATAAAAATATATGAGAAAAAATGTTGGATTGTATTTACGTACTACATGTATTGACATGCGCTTAATATATGTCATATATACCCTATAAAGAAAATGCTAACTAATTGGGTGAGATATTAATTTTCCTCAAATATGTGATATGTTTTAGGGATGTTCCAATCCTAATAAAGTCTTCTAGTTGCCCTCATCATAATTATGAAGATCTCACTAACAAAAATTAACATGGGAGTTATGGAAACCCACAAAGATTAATACTATCGATCACATGAGTAACAATTAGGATGGAATCTTCATGGTAACCTCTAGGTTATTAAACCACAGGGAAACTGCTAGAAACTTCCTCTCACTAAGGTACTATTGACTTGAGTATAGGGCCCAATATGTGTGTGAGACAGTGTAGGTGGCAGTGTGTGAAGAGGGCATACAAACATGAGCATAAATATTAGACAACCCTCATCAGCTAGACAAATTATAAGAGAAACAATATATACAAATAATATGAAGAATAAATAATTATTGAACAAAAATAAATGATAATAATAAAAAATAAATAAAAGAAAAGCGTAAATAAAATAAAATTAACATTAAAGCAATATTTATTTTTAAATAATAAACTTAAATGAGTTTGAATATAGAAAAATCCCTCATAATGGAGTTGCCAAACATTCAGTAATATCTCCTCTCCTTTCCATTTTAATTCAAACGTTGATTTTGGAGGCAGCAAATGATCAACAATATTTGTTCGGTTTATAGTTTCTGCATTAAAGCCAATATATACATTCTTCCAATCATATATTTTTTGACTTTAGTAGGTCACTTTGAATCAACATATATTAAATGATGCAAAAATCTCTTCTTATTCCTATTTTATATCATATGTGAATCAACAAACATTTATACTTTATATGTGAAGCCTTGGGAAGGAGCAAGGTTGTCAAACTAGTGACTTGTGAAGGGGTGGGAATGGTCCAGCACCTGGTCACAAAATGGTCTGGCCTGAGTTATAATTGATCGGCCTGAGCCTGGCCTGTGGTCTATTAGAGACAAAATTTTCAAGCCTGAGCCTGGCCTGTGGCCTGGACTGGCCTGACTATTAGCCTGTTAGGAGGTCTGATTAATTTAACATACTCAATAAGAGGTTTAGAAAGATGAATAGTGGGTAACATCATTTGAATGAATGTTTTGAGAATGAGCGATAATAGACACACTAGAATAAATGATGATATAATTATAATTTTCTATTAAGAATTAGTAAAAAATAACATCAATTAATATAGTAATATAATTTTTTATTTAGATAAATATTATTTTACTTCTTAATAGGTCGGCCTGATAGGCTAATAGGCTTTTTTCTCAAGCCTGAGACTGGCCTGTTAAGCAAAACAGTGCAAAAGAAAAAGTTTGGGCCTGAGCCTGGCCTGGATATAAGGAGGCTGGTCCAAGGCCTTAACGGTCCAAGTCATAGACCCCTGATAGCCGGCCTGGGCTATTCCCACCCCTACTCGTGAGCTTAAATAAACTTATGTAGATAAGGTAATTAAACTCGGATTGTAGACTCGAATCATAAACTCGTAAGAGTTTACATTTATCAATAAACATGTATTTCTTTTATACCATTAAATAAGAATACAAATAATAATAATAAATTGACTTGAATTTATTTTAAATATATATAGTAGATTTAAATATATCAAGATTCATACTATATCAACCTCGCTAGAGAAATTTCCATGAAGTCCATATAAAAACTCATTTAATTTTGTCAATTAAAAATAATTAAAATGAGTTTATTAGTAGCAAGTTAACACAATTTTCTGTAAGGCAGAAAAGTAAAAACGTGAATTCATAATGTAAACACGTAAGTTTCTACCGAATTTTCAACGACTGAAAATTTAGGTGACTCATGGCACATTTTGTTAGGTAGTGTCGTAAAAACAGTAAAATCGGAGTATCAACTTACGAGTTTAACAACAATGCTTGAGAGCTCTCTATGGTTTTCACAAGTTACCCTAATTCAAATTCAAATGTGTACGGTTTTCCTTATTTGCATTTTCTCTAAGTGGAAGGAAATAACTCAAATAAGAATCAGCCCACAATAATTCTCTCCTTTGATTCATGTGTGAAGCAATGATTACAAATCCTTTCTATCAATTTTTTTTTTGATACAGCTATCAAAATTTACATTTGAAGTGTTTGCCTTAATCATATATTTCTTGAATCTTGACCATGGCAGAAACAAAGAATCAGCAAAAATATTCACGTTTCAATTCATATATACTCAATATGGAATTAACAATAGTCTTCCAAATCCCATTTGATTCCAATGTGCACTAGATAAAACATAAGCGAAAATCCCTCAAATTCCCATTCTATTTGAAAAAGTGCATGCCTCAATTTTAATTTGACTTTTGACATATGCATGGGAGCAATAAAGATCAAAATAACTTTATTCCCTTTTCGTTTGATGGCTTTAGGTGTGAGGCAATATATAGATTGTTTCTATTTAAGTTCAAAATTGAAGGCTTCCATTTTTATCTTCTTCTCCCACCTTAACAATCTATAGAAGATAATGTCCATGGAGTAAATAGAAGAAATTATCAAATCCCTTTTCATTTCAATTTAGACATGAAGAAATGTATAAAAGGACTTCCCTCCCATTCTTATTTTAGTTCAGACATGACTATATTATATTGATGGCCATGGGAGAAAATCAAATACTAGCAAAAAGTCTTCTCTGTTTCACTTTTAATTTCAATAGGTGTCAATCAAAAGGAATCAAGCAAATTAAAAAATTCAAATATTTCAATTACCTTTTCAATCCAATGCATTCATCACACTTTTTTTTGATACATTGCATTCATCACACTTATACAACTATTTTGAATTATTCCTTTTTCTTGCCCCTAATTTCCCAATGCATTTTCCCTTAAAAAATGTATATTGAATATCTCCATAATCAACTTCAAATAATTGATATTTCCTTTCTTTTTTTTCGTTTATTTTTATTTTATTACTTTTTTTTATTTTTTTCAAAAAGTCATATTCTAAGACATAATGACAATATAATTATTTACGATTTTTTGTTTTTTATTTTTAATTATTCTGTGGGGCCCAGACAGAAAAGGGTGTTTACAATGATTTAATAAAATATGAGCCAAATTAACTGTTTATTAGAAAATAATAATTGACTCTAATACTGCAAATACACAATCCTCTGCCACTGTAAATAAATATATAAGATATTTTAAATTCTAAATACTGTTTACGTTAAATTAGTAACTCAGTTATCAAATAAACGTACTTAACAATCAAATTACGTCTTATTATTATCAGAATTTGTTTATCAAATTAAAATGATCAAATAACGTCTTATCGCTAAACGTTTCAACAACTTCTTAAAAAGAACATCATTAATATCTTTAATTGTGGTGCATGCTTGGACGATATATATATAAAGCTGCATCGTTTTTGGATTGTCATCTAGTGTAGTCATTTCGTTCAGTTTTTTTTTTCTCAGGTCATTTCGTTCAGTTAAGAAAAAAAAAAGCATAGTCATTTCTTAGATATGACAAAATACAAAATATTATTAGCTTTACTTTCAATAGTTGTCTTGACCTGCATTGCTGAAGCCCAAGGGCAAAAATCATTCTCTGGATTTTCCACAGGTTCTAGTGATGGTATATGCAAAACACTTGTTGAGACACAAGGCTACACATGCGAAGAACATAAGGTTTAATTATTTCATGATTAATGATTATTTTCTTCTATATTAATGGCTTTTTAGTCATGTTATGCACAAGGTTTATTCTTTTTTCTGTGTGTGTACTGTAACTGATGCCAGATTAAATTGTAAAAGAGAGGAAGAGTTTCAAAACCTTAGTCCTAACTCCTAAGCCATAGCCTCTTATTTAATTTTCTTATTGTATTTCGAACTTCTATCAAACATTCATTTTTGAGTTTTAGTTGTATTATTATATTCTAGTTACTGGTGTGTGTGTGTGTGTTTTGGCCAAAAAAAAAGTTGTGTGTGTTGTGTGTCTATTGGAAAATGTTGCAAGTTGACTAGTTAAGTATATGTCCTTGACATACATTTTAAATTTAAATATTGCCATTAAAATTTGGTCAAAATATCTTTGCGTGACAACCCTAGATATCTTTATTTGTCCAATCCTGATTAATTTTCTAAATCACATGAAGCAATGCACTTTTTTCTTGGACCTTTCACAAGATTTTGTTTTGCTTGCTTAATTAATAAGGTGCATTCAGTCAAATAAAACTAAAATCTTTGGTTACATTAAAAAAGCCAACATTTAAATTTTTAAATATTTTTAAAGTATACATAAATGATCATATTTTAAGTTTGACTTTATGAAAAAAAACCATTACTGACATTAAATAACATTATTGTTTTTGATTGACAATATCCCTTTCTGTATGGGAGTAAAAATAATATATATAATGTTAATGAATTATCCAAGATGCATTTTTGCCTCAAAAAGAGCCAAACCAAAGTCTGCAGTGTTATTATGCAAATTAACGTAAGTAAAAATTCAGGTGACCACAAAAGACGGTTACATCTTGAGCTTACAGAGAATTCCAAGGGGACGATCTGGTAAACAAGCGAATAGACCACCTGTTCTAGTACAACACGGTCTCTTTTTGGTGAGCTTATTAATTAATTATTCAACAAAATTTCCTTTTTTGTTTTGTTTGTTTTAATCAATATAAGGAGCACCTTCAACATCATATACTTGAATTAAATATAAAAATGTGCTTTTTGATTTTTAGAACGCCGTATCATGGCTTATCAGAAGTACTGAAGAATCATTGCCATTTATCTTAGCGGATAATGGCTTTGATGTTTGGCTTGGCAATACACGTGGTACCACATATAGTAGTGACCACACATCTCTTTCCACTAATGATCCGGTAATTTTTCATCTAAGTTCTAAATATAATGATCATGTACTCTTTTACCCTATTAATATGTCTGTTCAACTAATTCACAGGTAAAGACAGACTTAAAACAACAATATAGTATAGTACTCCCTCCGGTCGTAAGAGCTAGCCGTAAAAAAAACGCTTCTTAAGAAAACATGTGAATGTTAGTTGGGTGTCTGGAGTTAATGTTTCTTTTCCAAAATTGCCCATATTTATTATGGTACTTTTAAGAGAGAGAAATACATAAGCATTAATAAATATGAAAGAGAGTTAGGGGTAAAGTAGGAAAAAATGCATTAAATGAGGAGAGAATATGAGGTGAGCTCTTACATTAGGGACCAAAACCATTCAAATTTTGGGCTCTTACATTAGGGACCGGAGGGAGTAATTGAATTATGCCCATCACAACCTTTTTCTCAATAATATTCATACTTGAAAAAAATTATGTTACTTCATTTGTTTGGTAAGAAATTAGTATTTCATGTATATCTCAAGATTTTTTTATTGGGGGATTATATTTTTCTGGAACATGAGTTATATTTATGGAAAAATTTGGAATACATCTCCATATGACAAATTAATTGTAAAATGGGGCTAATGTACGGAATAAATTAAATAAGATTGCCATGTGTTATTGTTATTAAGTACTTATAATGTCTCATTCCCCATTTGATTTTGTCAAATTCTCAAAATTTCTCTATTTATTACTAACTTCTACGTCTTCAAGATATATATTTTTCTTCATTTTTTTAATAAAAACTGTAGGCATATTGGGAGTGGTCATGGGATGAACTATCCACTTATGATCTCCATTCGTTTGTTGAGTACGTGTACAACCAAACTGGGCAAAAAATGCATTATACAGGGCATTCTCAGGTTAGTGTCAACTATATATCTTTAGTTTTCCCCTTGTAATTGTTCAAATTTTATATAGCTACAAAGTATATATGGACACATATATTATTATATCCTTTAATTATTGAGTTTTTTATTCTTTACGAATTAAATGTCACGCATGCATGACACACACACACTCTTATTTATACATAATTTGACTATAGCTTGGAATTATACATTTTCTAGGGGACTGCGATAGCGTTGGCTGCGTTCTCTCAAAGGCAATTGGTAGACAAGATCAGATCTGCTTCTTTGCTTAGTCCAATTGCCCATCTCAATCATATCCCTTCCCCATTAATACAATTTGCTGCTCGTGCCTTTCTAGCAAATGTATAAATACATCCACTCTTCTTCATAATTCTCTTTAAATTTTGTTTAATATCAAGATATAGATTTAATAACACCATAAGCAATTAAATTGACCACATCTTTTTTTTATTTTATTCTTTTTTACAGGATTTATATTGGCTCAACATACGCCAGTTCATTCCAAAATGGTAAGCTACAATAATGCACACATACGCATACGAAGACACAATATTAAACTTTGTTATTAAAAAAATCATTTTTGATCCTTATGCATTGTTTAACCTGGTTTTAATTAGTTCCTCGTAGTTTTTTTCTTTTTATCTTGTATTGAAAATAAGATTATCGAAATCATAGAACCTTGCAAATTAATTTTTTTCTAGTTTCCTTTAATTTGCACAAAAATATTGTTATTTCAATAATACATATTGCATCTCAAATCTGCTATAATATTTTTCTTTCTTGTTATCAACAGTCTCGAAGCAGAAAAACTTATAGAAGATTTTTGCACCATTACGGGCATCGATTGCTCAAACGTATGGGCACTTGCAACAGGTATTTTATTACTACAAAAATACTACTCGGTCATGTTGTTAGACACTTAGACACTTAGAATATAGTAGTTTTCTCCTTCAATGATATGTGTATAGGCATTATGCGATACTAAAAATTACTTTGTTTCAGGCCCGAACTGTTGCATTAATTCTACAATAGAACGCTTATTTGAAATTGAGTCTCTCCAACCAACAGCAACCATGAACTTGATACATTATTCTCAAAGTAAGTATATTCATTTAATAAATGCATATAGAATATCAGTGTATATATCAATGCATGATGCTAAAGAAGATATATTTGTCTTCCAATTCTTAACTTTTGGACAACAAGATGCCATTTTTCTTTACGAAATATCTTTGAAGAATGCTTGATTTAAAATTTTATTGGCATGAAAAGCTTGAATTCGAATACAAGTGCTATATATAGTCTCATTTTCGTCCAGCAACAATTTTCAATTATTTCTTAACTACAAAATCTCGTTTGCAATCATATCATAATTAATCATAATTCATCAATTCTATTCTATGTGCTAACGATGGGCTGTTATTAGATAAACTAATTATTTTTTATAACGAGAAAATTGATACATGATTAATCATGTAAATGTCACGCTACCCATTTTGCCAACGCACTCATCATGACAATCTTTTTAACAATTCCTTTATGTGGTGAATTATTTATGAGCAGTGGTCAGAAGAGGAAGGTTTGCTAAGTATGACTATGTACTACCTAGAAAAAACAATCAACACTATGGACAACGAACACCTCCTTTGTACGACATAACCAACATTCCAAAAGACTTTCCTCTTTTTCTCGGCTATGGAAAAACAGACATTCTCTCAGATGTCAGAGGCGTGCAGGTTTTGCTGGGAGAACTCAAGAACCATGATAAAAACAAGCAAGAGGTTGTTTTTCTTGAAGACTATGCTCATGCTGATTTCATCTTTGGTTTCAATGCAAAGGAACTCGTTTATGAGCCTATGATGTCATTTTTCAACCGAAACTGAGTGTTTCACTTATGTAGTATCTAAACTTTATATTGTAGATCTTGAAGTACTTTATGCTTAATTAATCTTTTCCCCATAGACTAGCAATGCATGTACTCAAATCCAAATAATTAGCAAACTCCAGAACTTATAGTTGTCAAGTTGATCGACATGATTAAGAAAAGTTTAAAAAATGTTGATGGGAAAATGTTTGATTTCAATGATTGAAGTTCATCCATTTCCCTTGCAAGATATGGAAATTAGTTATATTAAGGGTGAACGGTCAAAATTGACCTTGTACTACCCATTAATTAGGTAATTAGCTCTTATATTTTAAAAGTGGCTTGAGTAAATGTAACTTTATTTATTTTTTAAAAAAAAGATTTAGATGAATTTTTGTTGAGTACAAGGTTCATTAAACATGCATATGGTCGAAGGGCATGTCTCAAAGCTCAAAGTGTTTATTATGGTAATTGCCATTGAACTCAAGTATGAACAATAAAAATGGTTTTTCTCTGACTTTCTAATGAAAAGGATTCCAAGCATCGGCAATCAAGGAGGCATCTATTGAATTAAAAGTGAATATTGCCAAAATCCAGCTAATGTAGGCTTGTGTCACGTGATAATTTGATGGGACTATGTTAAAGAATCTAGATGGATTTGCATTCCTCAAGAATTTTCCAAAACAAGTCGCTTTCTCGATTGAATTCTGAAGCCATGTGAATCCGATGTTTGCTCACCGAAACCTAATTTGTTTAGCCTAGCTCACCATGTTTAATGAACCTTTTTTTAAGCCAAAAGGCTAAACACTCAATAAAAATTTAAATCTCTTGGGGAAATAGGTCAAGTTTTATAAAAATAGAATGCATCTACCTACTTGCATGTGCTACTTTTCAAATTCATAATGATGATTTACTTCTCAAACTCATAATGATGGTTCACACCAAGGGCCTTGTAGCCCAGTAGTATGAGATCTCCCCTTTAAATGGAGGTTGCGGATTCTATCCCGCTTGTAACCTCAAGCCGTTATTAGTGCTTGTCCCTTTGAATAAAAAAAAATAATGATGATTCACTTTAAGTGCCTCTTACAAAAGAAAATACGTCCTATATAAAAAAAAGGTCACTTAAAAAAACGGTCATTTTGATTTGAGCCACAAGGAACTCCCCAAAACTTCAAAACTCAAATATTCATAAACTATAGTTGAATAACGAAATAAGAAAACAAACGTGGTATACATGTACAATCAGAATGGTTTTACTCACTTGTATATATAAATTACACTAGATACAAACATGGTCAAAAAAGAAAGCAGTTATACAAATTAAAAAACAAAAAGACACTGCATTGCATGGGAACAAAATTCCATGCTCAACACTATAAATATAAGTATAAAAAAAATCGCCACTCATGGCACACATATACAACATTTATATCAATGATGAAATAGGATAAAGGTAAAGCATTTCCACGCTGAGCTTGAACTCTAAATCTTCTAGGGCAGAAATTAAAGGCATCACCACTGAAAAGAATGGGAGATGCTTTGTAATCTGCATGCATAATTGCATATACCATGCAAGCATCTGGGTGTGAACATATAAATGGGAAGCAATGGTATCTTTATGAACTTGTAATCTTATACTTCACAAATATTTCTCATTCATTGGAGAGTAGAACATTTTCTAAGCCTGATTCAACTTGATAGTCAAAGTCACAGTAGAACTATACATCTTGAAGGTTTAAGAATCACTCCAACCATCCTTATCATCATCTTCATCACTTCCAGCAAGAGCCTGTATGATGATATAATCATATTAGTAGTCATATTAGTAGACAATGGTGGGAGAGAGCAGACAGCCAAGAAAACTTTAATAATATCAGCTAATTAAACATAGAAATAGAATGACAGACCTGGCGAATTGCATTTGCTTTCTCCAGGATGGCGGCAACCTTTAAGTTTGTTCTTGGCCCCTGGTAATGATAGAGTTTTCTTGCTGTTGAAGTGGGCCTCAAATTGAAAGACTGAAAGAAACAGAATTTTTTTTAGTACAAGACTACTTTCAACAGAAAGAAACATACAGCAATTTGTAAAGAAGAAAGAAAAGTTTCTGGCTCTAACCTTTGTTCTTATTTGCTCAAGAAATGAATTTCTTTCGTCTACCTTTGGTACTGTTGGAGGTAAAACCCGCTCGGAAACCTTCCTCAGCTGCAGAATATATATGAGAAGTGCAATGTAATGAGTAAGGCCACGTGAAGAGTTGCATTGTAATAGTGTATGGTAACTATACAACTGTCCTTACCTTGCTTCTGTCAAGAGCAGCAACTGGATCAATCACGGGACTCTGCGGACGAGGAAGCTTATCATTTGGCTTATCATTTAGCCTTTCCTTATCAAAATCTGAAGCTTGTGCATACTTATATGAAGTTGAAGCCATTTCACTTTTTGAACGTTGCAGGTTGTGATTACGCTGCACATCTTTTATTCCTTGTGGTGAATTGGGTGACCTAGAAGGATCTTCTTGCTTCCCTTCTGAAGGAAGCATGTTGTAATTGAGCTGCACATTTTCCATTCCTGATGGAGACATGGATGAAATAGAAGGACATCCTAGCTTCCCTTCAAGATTATTTGCAGACTGCTGAAGTGTTTCATCTTCTAAACTAGGATGGCTTGGTGGTTGAGTTACTTCCTGCGGAGAGATGGAATCTGGAATAGAAATGGAACACTCAACAGGCGCAATTGGTAAGCATGTATTTGAATTTTGTAGCATTTCTCCCTCTGAGGCAACAATGTTACCTTTGGCATGCTTGCTGGAAGGTAACACAGGTACAGGTAATGTTAGGAATGGGTTGTGGGTTTGGCTTCTCTCCAAAACCAGGTAATTATATTTACCATTAACTTCATTAAGCATGATTGGCATTTGCATAGAAATTGCAGCAGGGTGCCCACTAACCAAAAATCCTGAGGTATTCTGGACCTTATCACCTTCCACAAACATGACAGGTAAAACAGGATTCTGAAACCGCAAAGCCTCTCTCTCGGAAGTTGTTAAACTATATTCAGCTTGCTCTTCACTTTTGATCTGCTGTGACAGTTGGAATGAAACTTCACTATGCGGAGCGAGGAAAGCAGGTTGAACCTTACCAGTTCTCCATTGCATAGGTGGTAGGGGTGGCATAGGTGGCATATCCCCAAAATTGATTTTAGATGCCTCAGATAAGGGGTCATGATGTGGAGGAAGAGACTTATTTATGACACGTTCTATAAAGTTAGCCTCCTGACTTGCTGACACTGACAATGAAGAAGATGGACCGAGATTGATTTCAGGAACAGATGTAGAGGCATCATAAGAGTTTGTTTCCTTCTCCAATAGGTTTGATATTTGCATCTGTTCAGATTGAGGTTTCCTTGAGGAACAATATTCTACACAGATGGGCATAAATCCTGCATTCTGTTGCCCATCTTGTAATCGCAAGAACTTCTCTACATGGTTTCCAGACTCCAGCTGGTTAGACAAAGATGAAGATGCCAAACCATCTTCACCATTCCATAAACGTTTACTCTGCAAAAGAGATGTGGGTTTTGGTTCCTGAGAGCAGAGTTTTGAAAACTTGAGAATCTTATCCTTGACAGAACTGTGTTCAGTTTGCTCTTCAGGGAATGAGCCTTGAATACTGCCGCATATCTCTGAATTATCGCTGGGCACTGATCTGTTCAGGCTCAATTCCACATTAGCACAAGCAGCATTTAGCTGAGGCACAGCCCTCGGTTTCTCTATTTTTGTCAAGGATTCTTTATCTACTACCTCACTGATTTCTCTATGTTCCTCTTGAGGATCAATACAAGAAAAACTAGATTCCTCGATTTTTCTAAAAATCCTCATTGAAGAAGATATCATTTTGGAATCGGCAGATGGTTCCTGTTGATTCTCCATCTTTTCTGCCTCGTTGGATTCCAATTTTGTCTCAAGGAAACATGTGGCAGGCATAGGTTCTAGTAAATTTGAAGGATTTCTTGATGCAGAAGAAATCATATTGGAAGCGGAACAGGAAGCAATATTCACATCATTTTCTGCAACATCAACAGTTAATGATTGATCTTCTGGCTGAAGTTCTGTAGAAACCACATCATCTGTGACATGATAATTCTGCTCACCATAGTCAGCAGAAGATGAACCTTGAATACTTTCATCTTCATCTGCATCCACTCTGCAAGAAGATCCACTTAATTCATCACTATGCTCCATTTCTGATTGTTCTTTGAAATTTGATTGCTGATCATAACATTTAGCTTCAACTCCCATAGAGTCTGATTCATCTTGTGAATTGGAATGTGTTGCCTCAGTTCCATCTGCAGCTTGTTGGATGTCCAGCATCAGGGTAGCACTTGAAGAATCCAAGTCTACTTCTGTGGATGAGAAAATGATAGGTCCCTATAGAAAACAAGGTATACAGCAAAACACAACAAAACAGAGTATACTGGAAATGGATTGGTACTATTATAAGGCAATAAGTACTACAATGGATAATGCTCCCTTATAGTATGGAAGCTTGGTGATGATAAAATAAGAAAAGATAAAGGCTGCCACAAGGATATTCCTCCTGCCTGATGATTCGAGAGTAACAGGCTCCTCTCCCAAAATAACCAACTCAATCCTGCATTCCCTTACGTTCTGCCCCTCCTTATGCGCACTCAGCCTCTGCCCTTGTCAGACCATGGTCCCCACTCTCTCTCTCTCTTAATCTGTTGCTTGCTTCAGCCTTTTCCCTCTTATTGGGCTTCTCGGCCCATCTCCTCCTTTCATAGACCCTTCCCCAATACTTCTTGGGCCTATCATTTCCGTCCCCTTGAAGCCACACCTTGTCCTCAAGGTGGAAGTGCGGGAACTGTTCCTGGATATCCTCCACATCTTCCCAAGTATTCTCATGCTCAGGCAGCCCATTCCACTGAATTAATAATTGTAGTTTCCCCTCGGTTGTCTTCCTAACATCCAGCACCTTCTCGGGTTTAACTTGCAACTCGAACTCCTCTGTTAAGCCTTGCGGCAGGGGTTGGGGAAGAACTGAGGGCTTCAGTGCTCTCTTTAACTGACTTACGTGAAATACATCATGGATTTTTGCTGTGGCTGGTAGTTGTAACCGGTATGCGACTGTCCCGATTCTATCCACAATCTCATAAGGCCCATAATAGCGAGGAGCCAACTTTTTATTAGCACGCCGGGCAAGGGACTTGAACCTATATGGCCTTAATTTCAAATAAACTGCATCCCCTTTCTGAAATTCCACCTCCCTCCGGTGTTTATCTGCTTGCATTTTCATCCTGGCTTGGGCCCTTGTTAGCTGTTCTTTAAGCTCATCCAGTATCAGGTTTCTCTCACTGAGTTGCTGGTCCACTTCCTGTACCCGAGAGCTGTGTTCCTTCCATTTCAAAAGTGGTGGAGGGTCTCTCCCATATAGAGCCTTAAAGGGAGTAGTATGAGTTGCCCCGTGATAAGTGGTATTGTACCAATACTCCGCCCAGTGTAGCACCTTGGACCATTTCTTGGGCGTGCTCCCAACAAAACACCTTAAGTATGTCTCCAAGCATCGATTGAGCACTTCGGTTTGGCCATCAGTCTCTGGGTGGTAAGAAGTACTGTACTTCAGGGTGGTGCCCACCATGGAGAAGAGTTCTGTCCAAAAAGTGCTAGTAAACAGCCGGTCACGATCGGATATAATGGAACGGGGAATACCATGTAAACGGACCACCTCTCTGGTGAATACAGCAGCTACTACCTTCGCGTCGAAAGGATGAGTCAAGGGAATAAAATGGCCATACTTAGTCAATCGGTCAACCACCACCAAAATAGAATCAAACCGCTGACTTTTAGGCAACCCCTCCACAAAGTCCATACTAATTTCTTCCCAAACGGCTTCCGGAATGGCTATTGGTTGAAGTAAACCAGCTGGGGACAGAGAAGCGTACTTGTTTCTTTGGCAAACCTCACACCCCGCCACATACTCTTGGACATCTCGCTTCATTCCCTTCCAATATACCAGAGGTGCTAACCGCTTATAAGTTCGTAGAAACCCAGAATGCCCTCCAAAAAGAGAGTCATGGAACTCCCGCATCAGCTCATACTTGCGAGGAGAATTCTTTGGCAACACCAATCTGCCTTCATAAAACAAGGTGCCAGCTTTCAGCGCATATCCCGCTTTCCCTTCACGCCCTTGCATCAAGTCTTGCGCTATAGCCCTGAGCTCATCATCATTCATGATCTCTTCCTCTATGGCATCCATCCCCGTGTTTTGCCACCTAGTTATGGCACCCATTTCCTTCTCATTTTCTTGACGGGACAATGCATCCGCCACCCGATTCTCTTTCCCAGGCTTATACTGAATTTCGAATTTGTATCCCATTAACTTGGTAACCCACTTCTGCTGATCAGGAGCTACTACCCTCTGCTCTAGCAAATACTTCAATGCTCTTTGATCTGTTCTAACAATAAACCGCTGGCCGGACAAGTAATGGTGCCATTTCTTAATGGCAAGCACCAAGGCCATTAACTCTCGCTCATACACCGAGCTTTGCTGATGTTTCTCGGACAATTTCTGACTGAAATAGGCTATAGGCCTCCCTTTTTGCATCAATACTGCTCCTAACCCCTTCCCTGATGCGTCCGTTTCCACCTCAAATGGTAAGCTGAAATCTGGAGTGGCTAACACCGGTAATGACACCATGGCTACCTTAAGGGCCTCAAAAGCTGTTTGTGCTTGGTCGCTCCACTGAAAAGCATCCTTCTTTAACAGTCGTGTTAAGGGAGCTGCTATTCTGCCGTAACCCTTCACGAACCGGCGGTAGTACCCTGTTAATCCCAAGAACCCTCGTAATGATTTCAAGTTCCGAGGTGCTGGCCAACGTGTCATGGCATCAATCTTCAAGGGATCAGCTTTCACACCCTCTGCTGAGATAATGTGCCCCAAATATTCCACTTGCCGCTGCCCAAAAATACATTTCTTGGGGTTCACCACCAGTTGGTGCTGCTGAAGGATGGTCAGAGCTGTGCGCAAGTGTTGTTTGTGGGTCTCTTTATCGCTACTATACACCAGGATGTCATCGAAAAAGACCAAGATGAATTTCCTCAAATGCTCACGAAAGATGTCATTCATCAACGACTGAAAAGTGGAAGGGGCATTAGTAAGGCCAAAGGGCATGACCTTAAATTCATAGTGGCCATCGTGTGTTCGGAAAGCGGTTTTATGCTCATCTCCTTCCTTAATTCGGATCTGGTGGTATCCGGATTTCAAGTCCAGCTTAGAGAAGATAGTTGCACCCCCTAATTCATCCAATAGCTCATCAATGGCCGGGATGGGATACTTGTCCGGAATAGTGATCCGATTCAGGGCACGGTAATCCACACAGAACCTCCAACTCCCGTCTTTCTTCCTAACTAGGAGAACTGGACTTGAGAAGGGACTAGTACTTGGCTGTACAATTCCAGCGTTTACCATGTCTCTAACGAGCTTCTCAATCTCAGCCTTTTGGTGGTAGCCATACCTATAGGGTCGAGAAGCTGCCGGCGGCGCGCCCTCCTTCACTGTGATGGCATGGTCTCTGTCCCTTTTGGGTGGTAGTCCGGCTATAGTCGAACTAACCTGAGGAAACTCCGATAGGATCCCAGCAATCTCCTCATCCTGCTCCTGTGGTAGTTCCTCCCCACCCTTGGACAGCGCTGTCATTTCCACTAAATAACCCACTCCCTCAGCCCTTACCAATTTCACCACTGACTTGAGGGAAGCATGCGCCTGCGAGAGCGAAGGATCTCCCCTTAAACACACCCACTTTTTACCCACCAAAATCTTCATGTAGAGTTGCCTCCAATTCATTCTTGTCTCCCCCAGGGATTCAAGCCACTCAACTCCCAACACTAGATCAACCCCTCCGAGCCCAAAAGGATAAAAAGGTTGAGTTACATCCAAACCTTGTAGTTCCAGCTTGATCTCATCGCACTTCAGATCGGAAAATAACTTCCGGCCGTCACCCAAAGTCACCGTGTACACTGGTACTTGGGTGGTGGGTATCTCCAACGCGGCTACCAATTCCTTGGCTACAAAATTGTGGGTAGCCCCACAATCGATTAGCACGATTACATCCGTCCCTCGCAACTTTCCCCTCAGTTTCAAGGTTCGCTGGCCAGAAAACCCCGCCGCCGTGGTCACCGACAATTCTAGGGTTGCCATTCCTTTGTGGTCGTCTCCTTCAAGGGCATCTTCGAACTCGTCCAAATCTTCATCCTGGGCCACTGTGGCCCCATCCTCCAGCAAAATCAATTGGAAACGCTTATTTTTGCAACGGTGGTTTGGGCTGAATTTCTCGTCACATTTGAAGCATAAGCCCAATTGCCTTCTCCTCTCAATTTCTGCCTCATCAAATCGCTTTCTGGGCCCATAGTTCACACTACTACTGCCTGTCTTGCTGTGGGCCGCAGATCCCCCTGAATAAGTGGGCTGGGGCCCACTTTGCTCTTTGGTGGCCTCCACCTTCACTGTTCCAGCTTGCCCACCCCCTCTCCAGGTATCCGACGCACTGAACTTGGGCATGGAAGGCTTGAACTCCCTCCATCGGTTTGTCGTCACGTCACTTCGCCCCCCTTTTAACTTCTTTTCATCCAACCTCTCCTTCGTGGTGTTTCGATCATCCACCTGCGCCGCGTAGGTCATCAATTGCTTGAGGTTCTGGGGATGCATTAACTTCACGTCACAACGGATGTCGTCCCTCATCCCATTCAGAAACGCCCCAACTAAGACTTCTTCCGCCACGTCTTTCAGAGGAGCCGACAGGGTCTCAAAGCGTTCTCGGTATTCCTCCATGCTTCCCAGCTGCTTGAGGGCCAGCAACTGCTCCCATTCGTCCCCGACTTGCTTACAATGGAACCTCTCAATGACTTCTGCCTTAAACTCAGGCCAACCCCTGATGGGTGTCCTCGCATCCAACCACTGAAACCAGGTTAGCGCGCGTCCCTCCAGGCTCACTATTGCAGCATCAACCTTCTCTTGCTCTTCAACTCCATTAACAGAAAAGTAACGCTCCACTTTAAAAATCCACCCGAGGGGATCATCCCCTTCGAACAACGGCAACTCCAGCTTCCGGTGAGACTGTGTTTCTGCCATCTTCTCCCTCTCTCCTTGTCTCTCCTCCTCTCCAGACGTGTGCCCCTGATTCCGCGGTGGGGACGGTGTTTGTCTCCGCCTCAGGGAGTCCAAAATGTTCGCCAAAGAGGCTTCAATTCCCGTCAACCTCTCCGCTAACACCATCTGTCCTCGGCGTCCCTCCTCAGTAGCCTTCTCTAACTGCTCTATTCTTCCCTCCATCCTCGTATTGACCATACCCCAGGACAACCGCTCTGATACCAAGCTGATAGGTCCCTATAGAAAACAAGGTATACAGCAAAACACAACAAAACAGAGTATACTGGAAATGGATTGGTACTATTATAAGGCAATAAGTACTACAATGGATAATGCTCCCTTATAGTATGGAAGCTTGGTGATGATAAAATAAGAAAAGATAAAGGCTGCCACAAGGATATTCCTCCTGCCTGATGATTCGAGAGTAACAGGCTCCTCTCCCAAAATAACCAACTCAATCCTGCATTCCCTTACGTTCTGCCCCTCCTTATGCGCACTCAGCCTCTGCCCTTGTCAGACCATGGTCCCCACTCTCTCTCTCTCTTAATCTGTTGCTTGCTTCAGCCTTTTCCCTCTTATTGGGCTTCTCGGCCCATCTCCTCCTTTCATAGACCCTTCCCCAATACTTCTTGGGCCTATCAGAAAATCGGATGTTCTTCTGTATCAATCACCCTACAAACCAAAATGTCAGAACAGTTTTGATTCTGAGATTCTGCTTGCAATCCTTTAATCTCGGAATATTCACTGCATCCATCTTCAGAAGCCAATTTTAAATCATTTGAGAAATTTAATATAGCATTACTACTGACATATTGGTGGTCATCTGCAATTTCGTTCACAGTATACTTTTCAGAAGATAATGTAGCATCAGCATCAACATTCATTTTGGAAAAAGTATCAGGAGTGGCATCTATAGATTCAGCATCATGATTTGTACCTTCATCTGCTATTCGTAATTGATGTTCAATTAGGCCAGTCGATGTTTCCTTTGATTGAGCCCTTTCAGATATTTTCGTCATTGAAGTGGCTGCAAGATCTGAATATAGAAATTTATGTCCTAAATTCATCAGATATGAGCCAGAGGATGCATTTCCTATACCAGTAGTCACTTTTCCCTGATCAAGTGCATCATCATGCATGAGAAACTTACCACGATCTATTTTTTGTATCTCAACATTTTGAGCAAGCCGATTTGATGATGTACCTTCAATCTCAGACTCATTGTATTTGTTAGACATGAATGACACAGGTTCTGATGGCATATTTTCACCCACTGTGCTTAAAGAATTAGAGCAAGAGAAACATGGAATGTCTTTGTCAAAGGGAAGGCTAGTTACATCTGATGTAGAAGATTCTCCAGTGTATTGAAAATCTGAAAACTGAGCTTGCCATTTGCTATATTTCTCATTTCTATCCCTTTTGAAAGAATTATTATCATCTGATGTGAAGGAGTTTCGTACTTGAGATTCCGACGAATGAGCTTGTAGATCAGCATGTACTTCATTTATATCTCGATTGAATGAACTAATTTCATCTGACATTGAGGAATCTGCAAATGATTGAGAATGCAAAAATCGATCTCGCTGTTGAAGTTCTTTATCATCAGAATCTTTTAGCTTCTGAATATTCAGGAAACTTTTCTCATCTCTATACTTATAGTCTATATCCAATTGTGACTCCAAGGTAGCTAAAGCATCCCAGTGATGGTCAATTACCTCACTAGTCAAATAATCAGAATGGCATCCATTCAAGAAGTTCTCTCTTTCCTTTTGTTCATCACGTATCTTACTGTAATTTAAAGACATTTCACCTGACACACAAGATGAGCCTTGCTCATGCTTCTTCATCAGATCACCATTTGTCTGCATGCGCATTTCTGATGATGGCTTTAGCATTTCTTCCTCTTCATTGTTCCATGAATATTCCCTTTCATTTTCCAATGACCTTTTTACAGGCCCAACAGTACTGATTTCACGTATTTTGATTTCCTCTTCACTAGTATCATCTGACACCGATCCCATATGAGGTGGAGAGATTGAGGTTTCAGGAACTACTCCATCATCCTGTGATGGAGATTCCAGAAATTTTTCCATGTAACTTTTCCCAGTTCTTGCTTCAGTTACAGTGACATTTAACTTCCTATTCTTCAATTTCACAAGACGTCCAGAATCAGCACAAGCATTCTCAATACGCTCCTCAAGAAGCAACTGATGCAGTCTGCAAAAATGGAAAGTGAATTTCCATCAATGAACCATTTCATCAGCTTCATGAGCTGAGCAAACTGGAAGAATAAAGTAATGCACCAAAATATAAGCATTGGAACTTACTTTGTATGTGTTGACCCAACTTCAGGGGTTTCACCATTCCTCTTTGCTGTGCCTTTCTTCTGCAGAAAAAGAAAACCATTTATTCAAATATTTAAATGTTCAATTTTCAATTGCATAACATTCTTTAAAAAACTTGTCTGCATGTCTCTCTGTGATCTATATAATTCACACAATTCCACTTGAATTAAGGTTTTGCAGAAAAATTCTCGTTGATACTAACAAAAAGATGAAGTCAATAGGATAACTTTATTGAGAGAAATAATAGGTTATACCAATTAAAACAATTTGCCATGAAAATCATGTCAGTAAATAGCATGATTAACATTTTGGTACCTTCATTTTATGATTTTGCTTTTCCCTATGAACTTCAACTGCTGCTAGTCCAGAGGAAGCTGGCTCAACCTTAAAGAATGACGGATCGGTATAACGCTTCAAACATGCCCCAACCCCAGCAACGTCAAACCTTTTAGAAGCCAAAAACAAGAAATAGAAAAAAGTTTCAAATTATAGAAGATAATCACTATTTGTCTAGCTTTTGAATTTATAAGTGTATGATCAATCATGTAGCCATACTTATCCAGAAGAAACAGCTGTGGAGGCCCCCGGCATTCTCCATAAGAATCCATAACAAATCGAGGCATGTCTCCACTACTAATAAGATCATGTGTAGTTTGGAGATTAGGATGCCAACCAATCCCTGCAAGGAGATTAACAGATGCATAGAATTTGTCAAGTGGCCAATAGTAGCAAGCATTTCAATTCTACATGATTCCTACATTTAACAAGATCATCATTTAGCTTTTCAAACATTTAGCTTTTCAAACTTTTTTTGGGATAAAGTAAAGTTTTAAGTCCCTAACTCAAGTGAAGGATGATGATCTAACCTTCTTTAGAGAAGAAGGATAACTGATGAGTTCTGGATAGAAAAGTCTTCTCAAGTGAAGGAACTTCATCCTCAAGCTGTTGGACACGTGCCACAAGACTTCGCCCTCTTGCGGCAGTGACCATTACTTCTTCATGCAGGTCATGAAATATCTCAGCAGCAAATCTAGTCAGAATAATGTTGTTAGATGTATGTAATTGTACTATGTTAAAAACGAATGTGTAGATGTGGTGGTGAAGAATGGCAGAAAATAACACCAGATATTCCAGAACACATGGACTCCCACAAATAGAACTAGCACTTGTAGTGATTTGTAGTAAGATTTTCATATTTCTCGCCAAATGAGTACATTTTCCTTACAAAACATCAAAAAGTATTTGAAACCGTCTCACAGAGGGTCAACCTAGTTCTAATCCTGACTAGTGAGGGTGCTGGGGAATGGAATATACTAGGTAGTCTTATCTCTGCTTTATGCAGAGAGACTAATTCAAACCCATAATCTAACACCTCATGGCAAGCGAGCTTCCCGTTGAGCCAAACTGGCCCTTCACTTGAAACTGTCTCACAAAATTGAGGCTAAAAAGTTAGTTCAGTTCATTGGTGAGATGATTATGGAAAGAAGGAAAATTGGCACTTAAGGAATGCAACTTCTTCCAAACTGTTTGATCAAACTGAATTTCTTCCCTTTGGTAAGTCAAAATCATTTTCTATTTTTTTTTGTTTTCAGATAGTGAGTTACTAAACAATTACAAGTAATGTCATGAAATAAAAGTTTTCTAATTAAGTATATATTATCTGCAGAAAACGATTTATTATCATCAAACTTCATATCAGATTCGAGCAGTGTGTGGACTTATAAATGGACTTAGTTTCTTTTTTCCAAAATTAAGAACAAACAAATAAAAGCATGCAAAAGTAAAAGAGAATTGAAGGTAAGCAAGACAGAAAGAGATGTTAAAATAAAAAAAAAAGTGAATCAGAATCAGAGAATAAGTAGACAAAGTCAGATATATTACTATAAAAAAATGTTAGAAGCCTAATTATCATTCCAACAATATCAGACATTCACTTCCTTAGAATTCCGAACACGATCCATCTTTTTCGGCGACATAGCAACCAAAACAAAAAAAAAATGCAAGAATCCAAGAAACAATTACCAAAGCACAAAAAAAAAACTAAACAGAACAAAATCAAACTCAAGCAAACGCACATTCAAGCAAGCATAAACTAAAAAGTGCTTCACTCAACTTTCAGCAAAACTAAAACTAAAAATCATGAATGAAATACTACAAAATTCCAAGAAACAGTTAATAAAAAAGCACCAACACAAATAAAAAAAAAATCAAAATCAAACAAACATAATAACAACAACGAAAATGATAAACTCAATTTTTTTTTTTGCTCAGTGATAAACTCAAATTTGAGCAAAACAAAAATGAAAATCACGAATAAAATGCAAGAAAGAATGAACAAAGCAGAAACACAAGAGAATCAAACTCAAGTAAACACACAATCAAACAAGCATAACATAAAAAAGTGGCTAATTCAAATGAAAATCACGTATGAAATTCTAAAATTAAAGAAAAAAAAATAAAAAAACACAGGCACATTAAAACAAGCATAACAGCAAGAAAGTGGTGAAGTCAACGTTCAGTGAAACTAAAGTCAAAATGAGAAATGAAGTAAATGCAGATTGAAAGAAGCAGAATGAGAAGAAGAAGAAGAAGAAGAAGAAGAAGAAGAGTAAGGAGCGGACAGAGAGAGGTCGGCGAGGTGGCGTAAGAGGGCGGAGAGGCCAACGACGGCGGAGAATTCAAGGAGAGTGTGAGGATCATCATCCTTATCCTTATCAGCAGCTCTGTACAGCTCAGCATCGACCAAAGTGACGTGGCTTTGGCTTTGGCTTTTGAGAAGGTATCTGCTCATCGGCATTTCCTACAGCACTTCACAACAATGAACAAACCAGTGACTAAAGCTTCACTTTCTTCTTTCATCAGTTTCCTCTCCTCTCCTCATTGCTCCATGCTCAATGCAGAGACAGAGAACGAAAGAGAGATGCTTTTCAGTTGGCAGGAAATTAGAATAGAAGACAGAGGCCACAATATAATATAAGCTTACTTTTTATCAATGGCTGAAGGTTAACCGACAATTACGCCATCAATACTCAACACAACAAAACAAAGTATTTTCCATATTCATTATTTTTTTTTATCAATCATCAAGGTATCCATCCCTGAACCTCAAAGGGTGGGACAGCTGGCCTGGGAGATTTAATGCTTCTCCATACCCAACGCTAGGGATCGAACCCCAGACAATTGGTTAAGGGTGAATTAGTCCTTGCCACTCAACCACACACCCCAGGTTAACCATATTCATTATTTTAGCCATAACAAAATACTACCTCCTCCGGTCAAAAAATTCAACATGTAGTTGACTTTTGTGGAAAATCTTAAAAAAGCAAAATAAATCATTATAAGTTAATTTACCTAATTTTTTTTTCTTAAACTAGTTTATTTAACCTATAAACTAATGACTAATCTATAAATATACTACCTCCGGTCCTAAATATAGGACTAATTGACTTTTTTCTGGAGAGATTAAGGTTGCAAAATAGGTTATTAAATGATGACATATTTCATATATTTTTAGATTATTCATTAGTTTATAGGTAAAATAAACTAGTTTAAGGGAAAAAAATTAGGTAAATCAATTTATAATTAACTTATTTTGCTTTTTTAAGAATTTTCTAGAAAAAGTCAATTAGGTCTTATATTTAGGACCGGAGGGAGTATCAAATATGTCATGTTTTAATAACATATTTTGTAACCTTAATATCTCCAAAAAAAAGTCAACTAAATCTTGTATTTAGGATCAGAGAGAGTAAAAGGGTTAAGGATTAGATTTACTCTTAACTATAATAGTATGTAACTATGTATGGAACATCATATATTCCCTTGAACTAGTTTTGGGTCTATATTCTGTTAGAATCTTAAGTTTTGATGGTGACTTAGGTATGATATGGTCTAGTACTTAAAAGAACATAATTAACACTTAGGAAGGATTAGATGACATGGTTAGAACCCTGAGTTAGATCACTTGTGAATGCAAGATCATTTCCGGAAGTATTAGCACTAGAGTCACAACCGGATGCAGATTCACTTTCGAATGAATTAAGACTAGCGCTCACGGATGCGGAATCACTTCCGGATAGACTAGGACTCGCGCACGCGGATAAATGTGTCATCCCCCAGCGGCAGCGAGTAACTCACTAGGGATTTAACTTAGTCCATGAACATTAGGTACACAAACCTTAAGACTAAGCTATGACTCAACCGGAAGTGAGTTTACTTCCTGTTAGACTTAGACTGGCGCAGAGCGATGGAATAGATCTCACCCCAAGCGTCAGTGAGTCTACTTCGCCAAGTGAAAGCACTTCCTGTTAGATTTAGACTGGCGCAGACTGATAGAATAGAATGACCCCAAGCGTCAATGAATCAGCCTCGTCAAGTAAAATTGCTTCCTGATAGATTTAGACTGGCGCAGGCTGACAGAATAGATATATCCCCAAGCGTCAGTGAATTAGCCTCGTCAAGCGAAATTGCTTCCTGTTAAATTTAGACTTGCACAGGCTGATAAAAGAGATATAACCCTAAGCTTCAGTGAGTTCACCACGTCAAGTAAAAGTGCTTCCGATAGCTCAGTGACTAGCGCTGACTGTTGGAATGAAATACACTGAGCGAGAGTAAGTGATGGTGAGCTAGATCCTTCATCAAGTGAAAGTACTTCCGGATGTAGAAGTGCTTCAGGATACATCCTAGACTAAGTAAACTCCCACTTCATGTGATTGTGTGTTGACTTAATATACATAGCATGAACAAATGACACACTGAGTCACTTAGGAAGACTTAGAGTAAACTAACGAGACTTAAGCTGACTATTGGAATAGAGATCCCTTAGAGTCAGTAGACATTACACTAAGTCAGAACGTAGTCTAAGTAAGACTACTTCCCATAGCAAACTTCCCACAACATGTATAGTTTTACTATATCTGATTATATATATTGCTATGTTGGACTAACCAGTATGTGCAGAACTTAATCACACTTCCAGATGCAACTGAGCTTCCGGATGCAAAGACTCTTGGCATTGGATTTCAGAGATTAACACTTGCAGAGCAAGATTGCCACTTCCGGATGAACGATGATCATCCGTCAGCAAGAGTACAAGAGTAAATGTCACATACTCGGAAGTCAGAATGCTTTGTCAAAGCAGAGGTGTCAGGACTACTTTTCAGAGATAAAGCAAGTCAACCCTGCTGAGCATTTAAGAAGATGTTCCTTCCAACGGTAACAAAAGGATAACAGATATTCAAACAACATTGTTACCTACCAAGCATGAGGAGTATGAAAACATAATCTGAAGATTCACTCAAGGTGTCAAAGCTCATACTACCCACAAGAGTCGGAGTCCATAAGAGAGCGTCTGATAGCAAGAGAGCATCCAATAGCAAAGCACTCTTATCATTCATGGACAAGTGCTTGGAAGACAAAGTTCCTCTATGATAGCAAGCAGAATGTTAGAGTCCACGAGCTTCACTTCAGTTAGCAAGAGAGCTTCCGATAGTAAGTCTCTTAGCATCCTGGACTTATGCTTGAGGAACGAAGTCCTCATCTGACAACAAGCAAGAGTCAGACCGTACAGTGTATAGATGTCAGAACGACTTTTGCCAGAACAGTGTTGTCAGAACAGTGTTGACAGAACAGCTGGACAAAGCACCCTATTCAGATAAAGCAAAGTCAACTCTGCTGTGCATTAATGAGGACAACGTAAACAAGGCCCAACGGCTATATTCAAACGGCCTTATTGCCTCTCCAACGGTTGGATAATCAGAGGCTGGTATAAAAGGAACATCTACATTCAGAAGAGAAAGAGAGAACAGAGCTTATTGTCTGAAACACTATTCTACATTCCTCTCATCTTCTACTCTCGGACTTAGATATGTAATATTCTTAGAGAGTGATTCTTTTGTGCTTAAGTGAGTAACATCATCTACTCTTAGAGAGAGTCATTCGAGCTTAAGTGTTTAGCACAATCAGTTCATAGAGTGAACATAATTGTAATCTTACATTTTGTAAGGGGGAGCATTTAGAAGTTTTCTAAATCTCCATAGGTTGCAAGTTAGCCCGTAAAACTTGCATTTGTAAGGTTTGCAGGTGAACCCGTTGTAAAACCTGTGGGTTGTTAGGTGAACCCGTGCTCGTAAAACCTAAAGTGTAAAGGCTTCTCTTGTGCCTGGTTTAAACAAGAATAGTGGATTGAAAATCTCAGGTGGAGCCTGGGGACTGGATGTAGGTCTGGGTGACCGAACCAGGATAAATTTATGTGTGCATAAACTTACATTTAAACATTCTATTTTTGCATCACATAACATACTGACTTGTGCATACCATTACTCAGTAACATCATCACCAAGCACAAGCAGTCTTTCGAAAAAGAAATAAAGTTTTTATTCCCTCACCCAATTCACCCCCCCCTCTTGGGTGACAGCCACGCATTTCATTTGGTATCAGAGCAGGTCACTTGTTTAAAGGATCCAACGATCTCAAGTGTAAAGACCTTGGCTGATTTGGGTTAAGATGTTTTCCAAAGGCTTTGATCATACCATTCCACCTGTGTTAGAAAATATTGATTTTTGTTGGTGGAAAGCAAGAATGGAAAGTTTTATACAATCCACCAGTTTGAAAATGTGGGATATTTTTGAAAATGATTTTGATTTCAAACCAAGAGGAAACTGGACTGAAAAGGAGAAAAATTTGTTTTCCTTAAATATTAGAGCAATGCAAATTTTATACAAAGGCTTAACTGAAAATGATTTCCAGAAAATCAAACATTGCTCTAGTGCTAAAGACATTTGGAATACTCTTGATGTGATATATGCTTCTAACCCATCTCTTGAAAGCGCAGCTGTCCAAAGCTCAACTCGTGCTCGTTGTGGATCATCTACTGATGAGCTTCTGGAAGCTGATATTGAGGAAGCAGGCTTCAGTGAGGAGAGTATCCATTTCTGCCTAGAAGATTCAGAAAGTGAGGTATCTGGATCTGAACTTGAACTTTCTAAATTGCAAGATGCATACAATGAGTTATATACCGAATATTGTAAACTTGCAAAAGAACTTCTAGGCTTAAAAGAAAAAGATAGGAAACTTGCAAAAACTAATTTCTTCTTCTACGTCCAAAGTTTCCAAGGTTTCTTTTAAAGAATTAGTGGTTCCGATAGTTAGCCCACGATCGGCAGGGAAAACTTCAACATGTCTTGAAAAATGTTTTGATTGTAAACACTTGTTGAAGGAAAAAGAAGAGCTTTCAAAAGAAACTGAGATTTCAAAGGAACAAAAAAACTTTTCTAAAGAAAACTAATCATGATAATGATAGAAAACCCCATTTTGATTATCATTCCATTATCTGTCATTATTGTGGTAGATTAGGACATATTTCTCACACATGCAGTCTTAGAAGAAATCTAAATGTGAGAAATAAATTTGTATGGATTCCTAAAGGACAAGTAAGGTCCAGTGCTAACCAAGTAGGACCCAAGTACAAATGGGTACCAAAACATCCTCCTAGTGCCTTACTTGTGCAGGAAAGATCAAGAGTTTCTCTTACCCCAAAGGAGAGAACTCGTGGCGATGCAACTGCTGAAAACCCCTGGTACAATCATAAGAAGCAATCTGCAACCACCAGGAACAATGGTTCTGTCTCAAGGATAAGCTATCACAAAGTTCCATTCAACTATCCTGAGAAGAACAAGAGAGAGTGGACTCCTCGATCAACATTGAAAAGGCACTTGAATCTTAACTCTCAGAAGAAAGTGCTTCGAACCAAGGATAAGTATAGAAGATCTTCTTGGGAAAGGCAATTCCGAGGTTCAGCAAGACTCAGGACTTTATCTCATCTGAACAATCAGTCAAGTCTTGATAAGCATTCGTCACGCATAGATGGTGATATCATTCCTACCTTCCTCTTTACTCGAACAATCACTTGGGTAGTAAATGCATGATGGGCTTAACAGTTTTACTCATATATGCTTAGCGAATCTTTTAAGGGCGTCTTTCATGAAAGAAAATAGTTTATGCATTCACCTTGATTTTTGAAAGATCCTTTTGATATACAAACTTTCAAAACAAATTCTGATCCTCTTTAAATCTACATGACAACCATACCTCATGATAGCACTCAAAAGTTATTTCTGATTTTCCATTTCATGTGGTATCTCTTGCATCAAGCTTTTCAATGCATAAGCAGCTATGGTTTCGAGAACAATACATCCCTCTTAATTACATCTTTAAGTTCTCAATTTACTAATGATCTCAGTTCAAGTTTGTGGTTTAAGAATGTTGACACAGATTATTGAAGCTTGAACAATGAATATAACCAAGAGAGAATGACAACGAAAATGTCTCTTATCAAGATGTGTGGAATGGCTATACCAACCCTGAGAAACTCTCGCCAATACACATGAGCATTTCTATCCCTTACATATTCTGTTGTGAAATTAAATGGATAGACTCTCTCTTGTCTGACATGCATTAGAAATCTTAGGAAATGCCTTGAATTGAACTCTGCTAAGATCTGTAAAACATGACATAGAATCACAAGCATGCTATAATCTGTATTAATTTCAAGCTTGTTGATATCCTAAGAACAGTGAGATCACACTGAGCATATCTAGAAGAACTTGAGCAAAAATTTGGAAATTATTCTCGTAATCATATGCTGAAATTTGGTTGTTTTTGTAAACCGAATTTAGTCTTAAAATCAAACTATTCTGTGAGCATGAAAATTTCCAGTATTTCATTTTTGTGAGGATGAAGATTTTTCAAAATTTCATTGTGTTAAAAATTCACATGTCTTCATGATCTAACATGAACATCCTTGAGGCATATTTATTGAACTATACTTGCTTATGAAACTCTGAAAGTATGCCACCTGTTTGATACTCTTTGTACTATAACATTGATATTTATCTATGAGAGTATAAATAGAGTTCATGTCTTGATAGTGAAACTATGTGAACGTATAGACAATTTCAAAATTAGTTTTCACATAATCATTGTTCATATTTTCTTAAACCAACTAGCAAGCATGATTTCTTAAAATTATTAACTTGTGGTGATTAACACAGATTGACATGAATGTCCAGAGGATGGTCTCCAATGTTAAATCTTAAGTTCTTTCACTGACCATCAGAAAAGCACTTGTTTCCTCAAGCACATGAAGGCCCAATCATCAAGTTTGAGCAAGGATGCTTTCGCAACAATCAGCGCTTTCGATAGCAGGCCAACTATTGAACCATGGGAAGAGTAGAGTGACTGCCCAGTCATGTCTGCTTTTGGTTGTAGCTCAGCTTGCCGAAGCGAATCATCAAAGCACTTGCACTAGGGGTTTCCACTTGAGATAGCACATCTCTTGAAGATGTCAGGAAGCATGCTTATCTGCATATGATTAAGATTCATGAGTCTAATAGAGTCTGGAGATTCCTCATCTGTGGTAACATCTACACCTTACCATCTCTTATATATGATGCATACATGGCATTGGTAAGGGTGTCAATTTAGGATTTCTTTGCTCAATCTGCATTGACTTCAAAATCATTCATTGCTTTAGAAAATCATCCTAGCTCACACATCTGTATCCTTTATATGACACGCTGGAAAGTAAATTGATAACATACCTCTCTTATATGCTTCCTTTCTTGATTCAGTAATGATTAACCTTAATATAGAAGAGAAGTAAAGGACATTACTCGATAATGATCCCTTGAAAATAGAGAGTTGCATGCTGTCATAGATAATAAACTCTTGAGATGCTGTGATGCAATTATTTGGAAATTATTTTTGGCACTTTAAACTCACAAATTTCATTTGACTTGATTTCATTTTTCACATGGTATCACAAATTTCACTTGGCATTCAATCATTTCATTTGATATCACAAGTTCAAACTCACATATTTCATTTGATTTCATTTGGTATCACGAATTTAAAAATCACAAATTTTCAATTGATATCATAATCATCATTTTAAACGCACCAAAATTATTTTGATATCATGTTAATCATTTCAAGAGGGTCAAAATTACTTTTGATGTCTTTTATATTTAAAAAGGAACTTTCACCTTCAAAAAGAGAACTGTTTTTGTATGTTTTGATCTAGACTTAATTCTTGCAAAACATGTTCTGTTATCTTGCATAATGGTTAGGGAGAGTAAACACACTTAGAATACTGAATCAATATTTTCTTCCCTCTGTCTCACACTGTTTAGTTATCCTACATAATATTTAGGGAGAATAGGGAGAAATATTAGGTAGAAAGCCCATTCCTAGGAGAACGATAGAAGTATCCCCATCCCTAAGGCTAGCTTGCACTTGTTGAATTTTGATGAAGCCAAAAGGGGGAGAGAAATGAGACACGAGATGTCTAGAGATGAGACATGAGATGTCTAGAGCTGAAAGATAAGATATCTGGGGAGAGAACTGGGAATGAAATATAGCTCTGGAAGTGATCTAAGTTTAATTATGTTCTCTAGTCATCTATGGGTTTGTCATCATCAAAAAGGGGGAGAATGTTAGAATCTTAAGTTTTGATGGTGACTTAGGTATGATATGGTCTAGTACTTAAAAGAACATAATTAACACTTAGGAAGGATTAGATGACATGGTTAGAACCCTGAGTTAGATCACTTGTGAATGCAAGATCATTTCCGGAAGTATTAGCACTAGAGTCACAACCGGATGCAGATTCACTTCCGAATGAATTAAGACTAGCGCTCACGGATGCGGAATCACTTCCGGATAGACTAGGACTCGCGCACGCGGATAAATGTGTCATCCCCCAGCGGCAGCGAGTAACTCACTAGGGATTTAACTTAGTCCATGAACATTAGGTACACAAACCTTAAGACTAAGCTATGACTCAACCGGAAGTGAGTTTACTTCCTGTTAGACTTAGACTGGCGCAGAGCGATGGAATAGATCTCACCCCAAGCGTCAGTGAGTCTACTTCGCCAAGTGAAAGCACTTCCTGTTAGATTTAGACTGGCGCAGACTGATAGAATAGAATGACCCCAAGCGTCAATGAATCAGCCTCGTCAAGTAAAATTGCTTCCTGATAGATTTAGACTGGCGCAGGCTGACAGAATAGATATATCCCCAAGCGTCAGTGAATTAGCCTCGTCAAGCGAAATTGCTTCCTGTTAAATTTAGACTTGCACAGGCTGATAAAAGAGATATAACCCTAAGCTTCAGTGAGTTCACCACGTCAAGTAAAAGTGCTTCCGATAGCTCAGTGACTAGCGCTGACTGTTGGAATGAAATACACTGAGCGAGAGTAAGTGATGGTGAGCTAGATCCTTCATCAAGTGAAAGTACTTCCGGATGTAGAAGTGCTTCAGGATACATCCTAGACTAAGTAAACTCCCACTTCATGTGATTGTGTGTTGACTTAATATACATAGCATGAACAAATGACACACTGAGTCACTTAGGAAGACTTAGAGTAAACTAACGAGACTTAAGCTGACTATTGGAATAGAGATCCCTTAGAGTCAGTAGACATTACACTAAGTCAGAACGTAGTCTAAGTAAGACTACTTCCCATAGCAAACTTCCCACAACATGTATAGTTTTACTATATCTGATTATATATATTGCTATGTTGGACTAACCAGTATGTGCAGAACTTAATCACACTTCCAGATGCAACTGAGCTTCCGGATGCAAAGACTCTTGGCATTGGATTTCAGAGATTAACACTTGCAGAGCAAGATTGCCACTTCCGGATGAACGATGATCATCCGTCAGCAAGAGTACAAGAGTAAATGTCACATACTCGGAAGTCAGAATGCTTTGTCAAAGCAGAGGTGTCAGGACTACTTTTCAGAGATAAAGCAAGTCAACCCTGCTGAGCATTTAAGAAGATGTTCCTTCCAACGGTAACAAAAGGATAACAGATATTCAAACAACATTGTTACCTACCAAGCATGAGGAGTATGAAAACATAATCTGAAGATTCACTCAAGGTGTCAAAGCTCATACTACCCACAAGAGTCGGAGTCCATAAGAGAGCGTCTGATAGCAAGAGAGCATCCAATAGCAAAGCACTCTTATCATTCATGGACAAGTGCTTGGAAGACAAAGTTCCTCTATGATAGCAAGCAGAATGTTAGAGTCCACGAGCTTCACTTCAGTTAGCAAGAGAGCTTCCGATAGTAAGTCTCTTAGCATCCTGGACTTATGCTTGAGGAACGAAGTCCTCATCTGACAACAAGCAAGAGTCAGACCGTACAGTGTATAGATGTCAGAACGACTTTTGCCAGAACAGTGTTGTCAGAACAGTGTTGACAGAACAGCTGGACAAAGCACCCTATTCAGATAAAGCAAAGTCAACTCTGCTGTGCATTAATGAGGACAACGTAAACAAGGCCCAACGGCTATATTCAAACGGCCTTATTGCCTCTCCAACGGTTGGATAATCAGAGGCTGGTATAAAAGGAACATCTACATTCAGAAGAGAAAGAGAGAACAGAGCTTATTGTCTGAAACACTATTCTACATTCCTCTCATCTTCTACTCTCGGACTTAGATATGTAATATTCTTAGAGAGTGATTCTTTTGTGCTTAAGTGAGTAACATCATCTACTCTTAGAGAGAGTCATTCGAGCTTAAGTGTTTAGCACAATCAGTTCATAGAGTGAACATAATTGTAATCTTACATTTTGTAAGGGGGAGCATTTAGAAGTTTTCTAAATCTCCATAGGTTGCAAGTTAGCCCGTAAAACTTGCATTTGTAAGGTTTGCAGGTGAACCCGTTGTAAAACCTGTGGGTTGTTAGGTGAACCCGTGCTCGTAAAACCTAAAGTGTAAAGGCTTCTCTTGTGCCTGGTTTAAACAAGAATAGTGGATTGAAAATCTCAGGTGGAGCCTGGGGACTGGATGTAGGTCTGGGTGACCGAACCAGGATAAATTTATGTGTGCATAAACTTACATTTAAACATTCTATTTTTGCATCACATAACATACTGACTTGTGCATACCATTACTCAGTAACATCATCACCAAGCACAAGCAGTCTTTCGAAAAAGAAATAAAGTTTTTATTCCCTCACCCAATTCACCCCCCCCTCTTGGGTGACAGCCACGCATTTCATATTCACATGTTTTCTTAAGAAACATTTTTTTTTTGCGGTTAACTCTTTTATTAGAAATCGGAAGGAGTACTTTGGTCAGATATATGGCTCTTAAAACAAAAATAAAATTAAGGGCAATGTTGGTAATAAGTTTGACCAATAGTCTATAATGCTAATTTTATGAGTGAAAATGAGTGATAAAATAACATTTGTTTTCAAAGTGCTTTTTATTTTTAAAAAAATATTGTTTCATGGCCCCACCTATAAACACATTCGGTTTCTTCCTCACAGGAAGTCAAATCCTTACACCTTCCTCCTACAGTTGAGAGAAAATTAAGAAATAAAAAACCACTGAATTTGCAGTACCGTGATTGTGTGTGTGTGTGTTAAAGTACTCCCTCCTCCTACGTCCCACAATATAAAAAACCAGTGCATGCATGGATACTTTCATCATTGTTAAAGTTGTATTGACTTTATTCAAATGAAATATACGTACGCGAGGGTAAACTGGAAAAGTTATTCAATTTAAGTTAGGGTTGATGAAGGTTGATTAATATTTACTTATTCTGATGTGAAAAATGCTAGAAATAAGTTATAAGTAGGAGTTGAAAATCATTTATCACTAACATATGTGTGAACTCTTAAGTAAGTTTTTGCCCTCTAGTATAATTGGAGATGCAACCAATTGCAATTGGTCTTCAAAGGAAAGGTTTTGGCAGCTTATAAACACTATATTTCGAGTCAAGATTTTTTTGAACACATTTTCGAATCAAACACAACAGCAAAACCAACTAACGCGGTTGACAAGTTGAAGTGCGAATGTCCTACTTATAAACACCATATTTCGAGTCAAGATTGAGTTTACATGAATTATAAATTTTTTAAAAAGAGTTAACTCAATTAAAAATTTAAAACTAATAATACTCGTATGTGACACGATCATATAATCATATTTTAAAAAAGCTAGAGTTGATTATTTTTCCGGTTTTCCCCTTTTTTGGTCCAATATATAAAAAGTGATACGTAAAAGTTAGAGCGATCCATTCTTATTTTTCCTTTTGTGTCTTTATATATAAATTAAAGCAAGGATGGGAAAAGAAATGTATATAATAAATGAATAACAAGGTAAAAATGGAAAACTTTTTAAAGTCTGCTTATAATACATACTTTCAACATGTTTTTATTAATATGTATAAAAATATTGACTACTATATCTTGTAATAAAAACGAGTTAGAGTGGTTGATTTTTTTCCTCTTGATTTCTTTTGGATTTTTGGGCACAAGAAGGTCCGGGAGAGTGGGAGTTAGCAAGGAATGATTGAGGAGAAATGATGGTTGTTGTCGTTAGGCGGGTGTTATGGCGCTTTTAATGGAGAGGAGATAGTGGGTATATTAGATATTCATGATGAAAATTAAAAACAATAAAAATAAAATATATTGTAAAGGTCCCACTTTTTTGTCTTAAAGCAAACTCTCAATTCTCAACAAACCCATATGGTAAAGAAAAACTCTCAACAAACCCTTTTTCTTTGTTTCCCCTATTTTACTAAACGTTTTCTTTGTAGCAAGGAAAATATTCCTTTATTCACGGAACCCATTTTGTTGTCTGATTTTAGAAAGTGTTATATGACCGAAGAAATTGAATCTCCCTACGCTTTTTTTTTACAAAGAATCTCCCTATATATGTTAATGGGAGATACTTATAATTTAATGAAAGTGTGTATCTAATAAACTTCCCGGCCAATAATAGAGTTTTGTAGAAGACGGAGTTAGTGTTACTACAATATATATGGTGAAGAGAAATGATTAAGTATAATCATATCAAAATGAGCATGCGTATACATGCGAATTTTAATATTTAAGCAAATGCCCTTATAACATTATTACAATCAGGATAAGGTTGATGATACCAAAAAAAAGAATATGGATGTGTTATTCATCTGCAATGAGATATTTTCTTTTCTTTTGTTTGAATACATGGGAAATTACAAAAGAAAATGACTAATATGCTGGAATCATGCCTTTTTTTAATTAAGTTTCCCCCATTTTAATGCAATATTGAAAACACCTTTTCCCCTCTATTTTGTCTATGCCTCGTTTTCTGACTTTTGTGTTGCGTCCATGCAAATAAAGGATAAATGAAGTGAGGGGAGACTTTATTTTAATAAGGACTTTAAGTGTAGAAACTAGGGAGTCCCCTCATATTATAGAAAAGCTAATGAACATGTTAGGATGTCTGCATATCATCCTCGCTTTGACCATTATATTGGAGAGGCAGGTCTATCTTTATAATTAAATTAGGTGTGATGATCATGGTTCCCACTTCTCATGCATCACATATGCATTCCAAATTCAAATATTTATTTATTACAACATCATGTCCTTTGGATATTTATCATCAACAAAAATGCATGTATCATCACTTATGGATCAACCCTAGTTTGGGATATTACCTCTTCAATAATTTTGTCAAAAATCACTCAGATCTGATCATTCTCAGTTTCTCAACTTTGAAAATCTATTTGTTGCTTTCAACTATGTGTGCATAGTAGATAGGTACATCAACAACAAACAATAGATTAAAAGCACTTTACAAAGTTGTATGGCTTAAAGAAGTTAAAAAGTTGATTTTGTGATAAAGTATACAATGATACGGTCAATTAATCAATCTATAGTATGCCTTTGTCATTGTTGTAATTTATTTATGTAAAAAAATTATAAAAGTAAAATTAAAATTAATATAAAGTCTAGAAATTAAATATATCAGGAGTGCAATATAAGGAGGAAGAAATTGGCGCGTGTGAAAGAGGTATAACTGAATTGAGCGCTCTAAAGGACCCCACAACGCCCTCCATCCTTTTTTTTTTCAGTTATGAATCTACCAGCAACTTTTTGTTGGTCCCCTCTATTCATGTCAATGAAAAATACAGAATCACAATGTTGCAGCTTGCAGGCCAACAACAAAAATAATGGGATCACAATGTTACTCATATCCTATTTTCTTTTACAATTAATATGATTGTTGTTGTTAATCAAATTTTGTTTTGGTCCTAACGTTTTAAATATATAAGTTTGGTTCTTGAAATTTTATGGAGGTTTTTCTTAGTAAATGCGATTACTTTTTATTTCCAATAAATTTTGGTTTCTACCCTCAAAATATGAAATTAGACTACATCTACATGAAATTATATAAAATATAAACTACCTATTTAGTACAATGTGAATTGAACCTAAAACGCGATCAAACTATATGGGTCATCTTTCCTTCAATCAAAACTACCAAAAACAATTTATTAAAAGCACTAATAGGTTTATGACCAAAAAAAAAGCCAAATAGGTTTAAACTTAAAAATATTATTCAAGCACACAAATGATGAGTTGTCATATCATTATTTTAGTAGTTGTTTATCATAACTCATAGAGGTTGGGAAATGAGTAAATGAGAGAGAGGAAGTCTTGATCAAAAAAGAGAGAGGAAGTTAGTTTGGGTGTAGGCTATAAATAGAGGTAAATATAATAACGGAAATCAAAGAGAACATTAAACAAGAACCAGCTGCCTTGACTCTAAATCCTTGTTTTAATTTTTCTATTGCTTTGTGAGACACTCATTAGTAACTTATCATTTTTCCTGTTCTAAAAAAAACAGAGAACATGAAACAAAATTATAATATGTGTGTGTGTGTAACACCTGTTAATTAATAATATGTGTGTGTGTATTTGTTTTTGATATAGTATAATAATAACGACATGTATAATTTATATAAGTAACATAAATTAATGAAATAATTATTGTTCTTTTTCTATATTTAGATAATAATATGTTTAAGAAAAACAAATCAAAATAAAACATTTAAAAGAAAACACACTTCCCCTAAGCAATAAGTGGGGAGGGAGACTCCTCAAGGATGTATGACGTCTTTATTTTGTGAAAAATAATAATCAAACTCTAAAATGTATGAAAAAAATTTGAAATATTGTAGTGAATTTTCTTGCTATAATCATGTTGATTATCAAACAAATCGTTGTTTCAATGATGCTTTTGCTTGGGGGATGCCTTGAATATATGGCTGATGCAAACTTGGCTTTAAAGAATTGGGAAGAAAGCAACATTTTGAAATCGCCAACCAAACCAACTTAACGTATTTATTAGTCAATGTGTGTGGTGGCATTTCATTTCTGAGGCTTTTTTGTTTGTTTTTTAAGTGGGAAAGATAAGTCTTCTTTGAAGTTAATCAATTCTAAGTTTCTGCATTCTATTAGTGGCATTTTCACACTTTCATTCACTCCTTCAAGAGACAACCTCATCATTGCTGATAAAAACTCTTTCTTCTTCTTGTTTTTCTTCAAATGAAGTGTTTTTTATTGTTAGGCATATATATCTCCGATCAAAGATAGTTTTGTTTGAAACAACGTACCGTTGAAGAATTATACGTATTCAAGTGAAATGTTACAACTCTCATGCATGACGGAGTGATTAAATATGTAGGCCCAAAAAGGTTGTTGAGTTCAAAATCCAAGCCCAATAATGGTCACCAATGAGTGAGGGCCATTCTGAATTGGCATGTACAAAAAACTTGAACTTTTACCAAAAAACAACATAAACTGGCTAAAAACCCAAAAGAGTGGGCTAAAATTGCATTTGAAAATGCTTCAATTGAAATGGTATGGAAAAAACTTCTAGAAATCGATTCAATTAATTAAGAAACTTTCCTACAGCTTTATACTGTAAATTGACCAAAAAAACACAATGCTCGATCTTTTGATAAACACAACATATTACACTTGCAAGTGGAGCCAATGAAGAAATCATGATTTATTAAATTGGTGCGGTTAATTTATGATGAATCATAAAGTTGAATCACCAAGGCACTATTAACACGTTCTTAATCGAAAACAATCACAGACGATTTAAAATCTAAAGCATATAAAATAACACTCAAAGATAAAGCAATGGAGGTGGAATCACAAGATAATGAATTAATGTATGCTTTAGGACCACCTCAGATTAGATTGTTAGATTAATAACTTTATCTATAAGCATATATAATCTTTTATTGAAGGCAATCAATCATATTCGATACATTGTAAGGAATTAAATGTGGACACATTTTTCAATTAAAATTTGAGTTTTAGTTTGTCATGTTATGAGGAGTTAGTTCCTTTCACTATATTCACATCTCTGTTGATTATGTTAATCACTAAATATTGATACTTGCTTTCATTTTCTTGGAGTTCTAATTTTTTGGTTTTGAGGAAGAAGTGTTTGGAGGGCCATATACCTTTTCTTGCAAACTTTGGAGATGGTTCATAGCATCGTGGCCCAACATGGTGGAAGGATTATTATTGATTAAAAATAAAAATGGTCAATGATGGAAGTATCAAGTTTAAAGAATAAAAAGAGGGATGGATTATGATCGATCATATACACTCCAAAGCATAGAAACGCTAAAAATTAGAAGAGCTAATCACTAACCAGTCCACTCTCCACTTTTACTAATAAAAGCAGCACTATGATAAAAAAAAAAAAAAAGCCTTATCTTTTGCTTCTAATTTAGTTCCCACGTGAGTCATATGATCACCCTCTGCATTTTGCTGCTTTTAGCAATAATCGGGAGATTATAACACCAATAAAGATCTCTAATGGAGTAAAATTATCATGTTCATTACTTCATAAGTAAATTTACACTATAACCATAAAATATATCAACATTGCAGGAAATATATTAATATCCTCCGAATCTTCACATGCTAATGGACAACCGGTATGCCCCTAAGTTAAGAATAATATGGGATATTCTTAACATTGGTATACCCCTAACTTAAGAATAATATATGATATTCTTAACATTCTTATGACTTATATAATGGTAAGAAAATTACTACTCCCTCCTATCTATCCTAAAACAAAGATCTACCACCATGTTTGATTATATTGAAAATGTTATATTTGTTAATCAAAATAACATGTTATTATCAAAATACCTTAATCATTTAGTTTTTTTATTTAGGAATAAAGTAAAAAATTTATAATGAGGACAAGTATTTTAAAACAAGTTTACATCTCATGTCATATACTACCTCCGGTCCTAAATATAGAACCTAGATGACTTTTTTTTGGAGAGATTAAGGTTGCAAAATAGTCTATTAAATCATGACATATTTGATATATTTTTAGATTATCCATTAGTTCATAAGTAAAATAAACTAGTTTAAGGGAAAAAAATTAGGTAAATCAATTTATAATTAACTTATTTTGCTTTTTTTTAGGATTTTTCAAACAAATCAATTAGGTTTTATATTTAGGGCCGGAGGGAGTATTTAGGAATAAAAGTAGCATACAATTTTTTTTTTGTGTTGACTCATTTTTTATTGACTCATTTGTCTAACTAAGTCTTAATGTTACCTTATTGCAGACAATATCCACATTGATTTTTAGCCACGATCGATTGCATGAATATAAATACAATGATGTTTTACTAATATTTTATACTTTGTTTTATGCTACACTTTTTATTAGGCAAATGCCCAAAAATGATACATAATTATTGGCCAATGAACAAAAATAGTATATAACTATTCCAAGGTACAAAAATGATACCCAATTTGTACCATGTGATCAAAAATGATATTTTCACTAATATGACAATAATATGAGACATGAAATGTCCAAAATGCTCTTGTAATTAAATAAACTTTTACAGGGCGGCGATTAATTTATAAGGGCATTTGACAAGAGCATTTTGGACATTTCATGTCTAATATTATTGTCATATTAGTGAAAATATCATTTTGATCACATGGTAAAAGTTGAGTATCATTTTTTTACCTTGGAATAGTTATGTACTATTTTTTTACCTTGGTCAATAGTTATGTATCATTTTTTGGCCTTCGTCCCTATTTCTAGAATCAAATTATGAAGATGATCATTTGTGTAATTGCAAATTTCATATCCAAAATAATAAAAAAGAGACGTATGTATATGTGTGATGCATATGAACTTCATCAAGATGTATATGTGTGATGCATATGAACTTCAACACAAGTGGGGCTCCGATCCTTTGAGAGAAGAGACTAACTCTCGCATGTGGGAGACAGATTGACGCACCTGGCTCTAGCCCTTGAGGCTATGCTACTCCTGACATTGGGGAGCATTGAGAGTTTTGACCAATATTGTACAATAAACTTTTGTTTACCTAAAAAGACAAAAGAAGGGAACCTTGTTAATGAGAAAAATATCACAAAATCCAACGTGCACAGTAAATTCATGGGAGAATGGATCAGCTTTCATTTTACAGTGCAATGGTCCTATTTCGCTAGTGAAATAATCGCCCTGAAGTATTGGACATTCTAAATTAATATCGGTACAATTTCATCCTTGAAGTAATCATAATAGTCCAATTTTATTTTCTGGTGAATGTAACACTGACATGTGGACGACGTTCATTGGTGAATCTGTCCAATCAGGGGAAAATTTGACCATTTTTGTTACTTCAAGAGTGAAATTGTACCCGGTATTAATTTAGAGTGCCCGGTAATCAATGGTGGTTACTTCAAGGGAAAAATAGGGTCATAGACCTTTATTATACATATAAGTTTTATGGCATTGTGTTGATTCTTTTACCATGCACTAATTACTAAAAATAATATTAAAATTTTGTTTATATTTATTTTGTTTTTATATTTTAAAATTGTCAGAATTATAGAATTAATATTAGTATTTCTCATTTTGTATTAGTAGAATCGTAGACATAATAATTATTAATTTTAGTATTCGGAAATGCAGTTATCAGAAAATCGTATTAGGTAAAGTTGCATGAGAAGTTTATTATATTTTACGAGAAATTTTTACATTATAAATCATATCAATAAAATATTTTAATCATCTTTGTTTCCACGCTCCTTCTTAGGATAAAACTACAAAACAATTGTCCTCGGACCTCGGTCTTCCTCTCAGTCCTCTCCCCCTGTGTATCTCCTATGACTTGAACACCCAAAAATAAATCAAAATTTTCATTTTTTAAATATTATTCGAGTCAAGTTTTGGTATTTTGATATTTTAATACTTCAGCTTGTTTTGGAACTTTGAAAGAAATAAGTAAGTACTCGTACGTTCTAATGCAACTTTTGAATGTCTTTTTGGGTAGACTTCTCTCTTATTGTTAGGCAATGAGCATTAAGGTTTAATACAGTAAAACTTGATTTGATCACACCTTTTTTTGTTAGTATTCCGTGCGTTCCAAAATATAAAATAGGTAAAACATTGTTTTCACCTATAAACTATACATCAAATATCACCTAGCATACATCAAATAAATTCAATTAATAGAATAAGTATTATGACTCTAGCTGACCCAAATGTGTCAAGTATTATTTGATTTATAATGTCTCTAAACTCGGTTAAAATTATAAATTTATATATTGAATTTATCATTTTTACGTTTCTACCTCACCAAAAATTATGTTAGCTTGCCTAAAACTCATTTTTAATTATTTTTATTTCACCATATTCAATGAATTTCATATAATTTTTTCTTTTTAATCAGGTTTATAAAGTATGAATGTTGATATATCTAATTTATATTTTTAGATATATTTAAGTCAAATTATTGTTATTTTTGTATTTTTATTTAATTATATACTAAAAACACGTATTTAATAAAAATAAACTCTTACATGCTTATAATTTGATTCGAGCTCTTTTACTTAAACCCACGATTTGGACAACATTAGCTGCAACAATACTTAAACCTTTGAATCTCATGGGATAAATCTCACACACACACTTTAAAAATAGGTAAAAAATATCTTTTTAAAAAAGAAAGTAGCCAATTAATAATGATTGGATTAACATGAAATCAAATCGAGTTTCCCTGCTTATTATTAGTCAATTCATCGAAAATATGAATACTAGAGTTTAATATGTAAAAAGCCTAAACCATCTACATCTCAATAAACAGTTTATATTTTATCTTAGACATAGTATTTATTAAAATATTTTTTCTTAAAAAATCAAACATAGATTGTTCGTACAAGATTCAAATGGTTTAACTATATTTGTCTCTTCATACTCTCTCTAATATGGAACCGGTTCCCAATTAGGAGTGGACCAAGTTGGGGGGTTTGATTTTAAAATTGTTAGTTCTAAACAGATCCAAAACATTTTAGTAAAAAAAGAAAGACAAAAGAGCAACAAAGTCACAATGAGAAGTTCCCAAATCTCCCATCAACATTTCCTATATTTAGCCTCTCCTATTATGCCAACTTCACAAACACTTACCATCTTTTCTCTTATCTCTTTGTCTCTCACTCTCCATTTAAGTCCTCAGCCATGGTTGCAGCCGAAGTAGCAATGTCAGAACCAAACCTTCAAGCCATCCCTCTCATGGAAAAAGACCACTCTTTCCACCCACCAAGAAGGTAATATTAGTACAAATATGAATACAACAAATTTATTTATTTCTTTTCTCTTTTCATATACATACTCTGTTTCCCCTGTTTCAAAAATCACAAAAACAGAGCATTACATAAAATCCCCTGTTCAATGAAGAAAACCCTCATTTTCTGTTTATTTTCTTCACAGATTGGAAGGCAAAGTTGCTATCATCACAGGTGGAGCAAGAGGAATCGGCGAAGCCACAGTGAGGCTCTTTGTTAAGCAAGGAGCGAAGGTGGTGATAGCAGACATTGAGGACACAATTGGATCTCTCCTCGCCGAGACATTATCGCCTTCCGCGATATTCATACATTGTGATGTGTCCTCCGAAGAAGACATGGAGAGATTGGTGAAATCGACGATTTCTCGATATGACCAGATTGACATAATGATCAACAATGCCGGGGTTTTGGGGAATCAATCGAAGAACAAGAGTATTGTGAACTTTGATGGTGATGAGTTTGATCAAGTTATGAGGGTTAATGTGAAGGGTGTCGCGCTAGGAATGAAGCACGCGGCGAGGGTTATGATTTCCCGGCGATCTGGCTGCATAATTTCGACGTCTAGTGTCGCCGGAGTAATGGGAGGGCTCGGTCCTCATGCCTACACTGCATCGAAGCACGCCATTGTCGGGTTAATGAAGAATGCAGCTTGTGAATTGGGGAAATATGGGATAAGGGTTAATTGTATTTCGCCATTCGGAGTCGCGACTCCGATGCTAGTGAATGCATGGAGAAATGATGACGATGACGACGAAGACAGAAATGAAGAGGAAGAGGTGGAGAAGATGGAGGAGTTTGTGAGGGGATTGGGGAATTTGAAAGGGAAGACATTGAAGGCTAAGGATATTGCAGAAGCAGCACTTTATCTTGCAAGTGATGAATCAAAGTATGTTAGTGGTCATAATCTTGTTGTTGATGGTGGAATCACCATTTCAAGAAATTGTGTTGGCCTTTAATTAGTAAGTTAATGATGGTGATTGTAATCTTTGTTTGGTTGATTAGTGTTAGAATATATCTGGCCCGTCTTAACTGATTGTAATTAGTTTCAATTAGTTTTTATCAATATAGCTTTGGTGTTTATTTTTTCCCTCTTTAAACCCAAACGTTCACCTTATTTTGTTTATGATTATTTATGACCGTTTTTATTTTTCATTTAAAATGAAACCATCTGAAGTATTATGATATTTTATTTTTTACTTGAATATGTTCCATATTGCTAGTGTCCTCGTAAATTAGTGACATGCAAATTTTTTAAACGATGAATTATATTAATATAAAGTAAAAAGACAATTATATGAAGACAATAACAATACACTTGTTATGCCTCTTTTTGGCGAAAGCAGAGAGGCTACATATATTGATAACACTCTAATATAAGCATATACAAAACATTTCAAGATCATCAACAGGTAATATATCTAATGGAAAATTCTTGTATGTAATGTTACATATAGAAAAGGTCATCAAAATGATGAAGGTATGTTACTAGTTTCATTCTCAAAGGAGTAATAATAGACATCTACCTAAAAGTGGTTTGAAAGAAAGGGACTTTATCCATTAGTGTGTCAGAGAAGTCTCATAAAGACTATAACGATATATGTATAACTCAAATATTCCATCAATACTGAACTTGATCATGATTTTATATTGAATTTATATTATGAAAGAGGTAGAACGAGGCCAAAAAGCACGTGATTGAAATTTAAATAACATTAAGCGACACACAGTAACAATTTAAACTTGAAGATCTCCCAATTTGATGAACCTACACATGATTTAAGCAAATGGTGAAGATTTGCTAGAAATCCTAGGTTGGACATTTTGCATGCAATCCATAACCCAAAATGAAAAAGAGTTGAACCAATTTTAAAATTTTAGGAACATTTTGCCCTATAAACATATCCCAAACTAAGATCTCTTCTAGGCCTTCAAACTAAGAAGTCGGGAGGAACATTCCTTTGACCATTCATCAACATGTAATACAGAAGTGATTCTAGCATTATATTCTCTAATTTTAGTTTTTCAACATAAAAAATTTGCTCCTCCATGTCCCCCTTCACAGTCCAGCCTCTTGTCAAGGGTATGTCTCATAGGAAAATGTAAAAACTTTGTCAATTTGTTCAAAGTTGCAGAAAATTTTTTTGGCTTTTTATGAGAACTTTTCAGATTCACCTTCTTTGATTTCTTCACTGTCTTCTCCAAGACATCCTTGTGTGTCCACTCCACGGGTCTTGTTCGCTTTTGCCCCAAGATGGATGATTTCAGAGCTGAGAGCCATGTTGGTGTTGTCTCAAAACTTTGCTTCTTCTTCTTTTTCAAGATATATGTTTCCAAATCCTCCACTCTTTTTCCATTTTCGAAATTGGAGAAAGGAAATCTTTTTTCAGACCTTTAAATTGGAAAAATAAAATATCTTCCAATTAATCTTGTACTACCTACTCCAACAACAATTCATACGTTAACGAAGGAACAGAAGAAATATTTTAGCTTCAATCAATACATTGACGGGTATACATCTAGATCTCGAAATGATCCGTATCTAATTAGGTAGGGAAAGTACAATTAATGATTAATGAGTAACATAAATAACAAGACATGCCACCAGAGCTGTAGTTTTTAATTAAATTAGCTGAATAGTAATAATAAAATTTTAATAATCAATGGCGCAAAAAGTGAGCTGTATTGCATCAGTTAATTTCATCTACTATTTATTTACGAAAAGTGAGCTTCCAACTTTAGTCGTACTTTCTGGACTTCTCAAAATTATTGTTAAATCATCATATAATATTTGGGGTTCTAAATACAAGGCTCTTTCTTAAAGGAAAAAGTACCACTCCCTTGTATTGATAACATTTGTTAATTACCTCATACCAACAAAGGAGAATATTAGTTAAATTATTTATTTTTATTTTTTTTCAAATATGCAGTCAATACATATGTATGTGTCAACTTCTTCAAATGAAAAAAAACATGCACCTTTTATTAATTACTCCCTCCCATCCATAGTATAAAAAATAACATAAGAAATTTGTTTATCCCCATTGTAAGAAGTAACAAGTAAAATCAGAGATAATATATGGCTGACTTCCATTTTTACCCTAACATATTAAATGTATGGAAATAGGAGAGAGTGAGTTTAACGTGAATATTATAGGGTTAAAATAAGAAAATTCTCCACTATGTTTTTTCAAGTTTATACAAAATAATTGATTGTCTCTTACAATATGGATAGAAGGAGTGCTTTGTTAACCTATTGTATCTTGAATTAAATTTTTGTTCTAAAAGACTTCCTATTATGACGTGGAGAAGTGCAACTCACCTAGTAGAACATAAATGATATAGTACTGTTTTGCATTTTATTGTTTCTAAAGTTTGATGAAACTTTAATTTCTTTTCTCTTAGATTTCAATAGGTAGTTGATGGCATTCAAAAGAAAAAACCTCAACTAAATCAAATTGAAGCACACACTTAAATTTTTCTGCATAAGGTTGCACGTAATTCCGCATATGTTTTGCCTATAATAATTCCGCATTAATATACTTGTATTACTCCAATTCAACATAATATAAAGCTTCGTCGTATGAAGCGATCCTGATTATCTCTCATCAAATCATCCACACATTGTTGTAATCGAGATCTTAGTCCCATATTGTGGCAACAAGAAGAATATGCACTCATTAAGTCTTGATAATAGGTGATTGCCTCGAGGGATTGGCATGTCAGGAGTATTATTTTTTAATGAATAAAAATTAAGAAGACTATCCAAGTTGGTCTTATACAATATACTACTCGTAGTAGGTGATTATCCAAGTTAATTAGGGTTTGCGGGTAATTAAGGTAGATGTCAGGCTCATTAATAATGAAAATTGTGAGGTTGACTTTGACTACTCCATCATTCTAATTCTAAACAATATAAAATCAATTCACTCTCCTTTATTCTCTGTTTGGCTTTTTTTTAATTCGTGGCTTTTATTTATTTATTAAATATTCACAAATAGAATATACATTAAGTAATTAGTGTATTTATTGTTTACTCTGATCCCGTATCCTGTCTTGGACCACACAACCGACACACCTCCACTCCATCATCTATATATGACAAGTCGACCATATACCTAGAATTCTAACAACTTAGTATACAATTACATGATCGATCATAAAGCTCAACATACATCTATCAAGAGGACTTCAAAGAAATTTCCGACCAAAAAAAGAGGACTTCATAGAAAATTTACTCAATTTTTTAAATATAAAAAGCAAGTAAATAAATATATAATTTATTTGATTTTAATTTAATAAATTTAACAACAGAGCCACACATAATAGGATAAGGTTCTGTTGTTATTGTTGTATTTAAATTTAATTTAATAAATGAATAATAATATTTTTAGAAAATATCATCAATTGAAATTCTTCAGGGCTTAAAGGAAAGAGAAAAGGAGGGAAATATACATTCAAGCATTGATTTCAAGAGAAAATGATGAATTGACCTTTATAAAAAAAACTTCAATTGAAGACCGATTATCCTTCTAAAAGGCACTCTATAATTGGTAGAAATGGAAAATGTGATCAACCCGCCAACTCCTAGCTAGGTCAGACAAAGTTATAATGGTTGAGGGTTTCTCAACCCGTTTAACGTCGGGCTACACAGTCCCGCCCATTTGGCTTGTTGTGCTACATTTTAACTTTAATATCCGAAACCCCGAGATTTTTAAAAAGGAAGGAAAAATGGGGTTGGGATTTCCTAACCCTTTAATGGCAGATTATAAAATATAGATAAATATTGGAATCCACAGTCAAACTTCACTCATATATCGAAACTGTCAAAGATCAATAATTAGGGTTTAATACAGTCCAAGTTTAACAGAAAAGAAAGTTTAAGAATCAATTTCATTGATTATTGAGCAACAACAAGGTGCTCTGCCCACGTGCATGAGTCACACAACTTTGCCATAATCACCCAAATCTGGTATTAACTATAAACTCCATTTTGACAATAGGTACTTTGTTCGTCCTTGTCTAAGATATATTATTTTAATTATTTTGAAGTTTAGAATATAGACTAGATGTGATTATATATGGTTAGTTCATTTGTTATACCCCAATCACCTCTTTGATATATCATACGACTTTGGTGATACTGTTTATAAATTAAGTAGAAGTGAAACTTGTCATAACATTAGGAAGTCTAATACTCCCTCCGTTCCTAAATATAAGAGCACTTTGACTTTTTTAGAAAATCCTAAGAAAGCAAAATGAACAATTTAATGATAACATATTGTAAATATTATTAGATCATATGTAAGTTCATAAGTCAAATAAACTAGTTTAGTGAAAAAATTTGGGAAAATCAATTTTTAATTACCATATTTTGCTTTCTTAGGATTCTTAAAAAAAGTCAAAGTGCTCTTATATTTAGGAACGGAGGGAGTAATTAATCATGTGATGACAGCAAGCAAGTACTAGGATTATCCTAACTGAAAATTAAAATAATTCATTGCACTTATATATGGCTATATATTTTAATTTTAATGTTATTCTGGAAGAGGACATTATTTTATCCACCCACATGGAATCTTAATAATACTTATACGCCCAGACCACCAAGATCTTGGAAGAAAATCGTATTTGATAGGAATCTTCCTATTATATATCTTTAAAATGAATATTCCAACTTAAATTAGATTTTTATTACAGCTATTAGGTGTCCAGCCTACTCTCAATTTTTGTTTTGCCAGACTTCTGATTTGGTGTAATCGCATATTGAATTAGTTATTAATAATTGACATTAATATAATGATAGTATTAGGCTAGTAGCAATAGCAGCAGCTAATACATGAAATGAGTAGCAGAACCCATGAAGACGCGGAAACTGTGTGAATCAGAACACAGATGAAAGCCCAGTTAAATGGGCTGTAGGCCCATTATAAGTTCAGCTCAATTATGAGCTCCAAGGAAAAGTTTCAAAAAACAAAATCCCTATGATCGTCCAAGCTCCAAATTAACCTGAAAATTCTTTAAAGATCCATTCGCAACCTATCTTTCACAAGGAGCTAGTAGTTCTTTTTTTATTGCGTGCAGGCTATCTTTAACTATTTTGCATATAGTTGAATACAGGTTGATCAAAGCTAAAGAAGAATTACCCCGCTCAATGAAACCTGAGCTCTCATGTATATATCTTTGGACAATAACTTTTGTAATGAGCAATACTTCAGCAATTTCCGTTTATACAGTTACATGTACAGCTCCCATTTTGCACGCAACTATATAAGCGATTGCTAAAAAACACGCAATAGCAAAATTGATTGCCCAACCCATTTGCAACGTATCTTTAACAAATGCAGTTATTTCAACTACTCTGATCTATGCAACCTAACTTTAGGTAAGTATGTGCAAAACACATAGTTGAAGGTATAGTTTGCACATGACGAAAACTGAGTAACACATAAGATGAAATTAACTTATTCGGAACATGATTACATGTGTTGTTAGGTATCTTTTGACAATACAATTTGCAATGAGATTGGTATATTTTGTAGCAATTTTTCTTTTACATAGTTGCACGGTACGGTTTTCATTTGGAAACATACACAAATTGGGACCGACACATAGTACGTGTGAGTGAGTAATTAGTAATGAGTAATAAAGGGATTTTAATGAGAATTGAAGTAAGAGAGACATAAGCATTAGTAAAGACCCAAGGCACATATGGAGTTAGACATATGATGGGGAAGGTTGAAGTAAAGTCTCATGGTTAAGTAGTGTACTAATATTGAACTGATACATATAACTAACTGTAATAAGGACCCACGCCAGTTGGCTCTTTAATTTTCTGAATCTGCAACTCACACCCAACTTCTTTTAATTTATTCAATCTACCTATCTCCTTATATTAATATCATCATCACTCCCTGGCCTCTTCTATATATCCTGCATTTCCTTTTAGTACTATACATTCATTCCTTCACATTTTCTTTCCTATCGATATATAGGATAATATGTAATTGAAGGAGATGCAAGTGTGTGCGTACTCCTTCTGTCTTTATTGTAAGTCACTCGCTCCTAAAAGAATTGTTTAATTCATTATACAAGTTACTCAAAGAGTGGAATCAGTTTTGGTTGTCATTGAGAAGGTGAATAGATATCTGTCGCTCTTTCACTCTGGACAATCCGGATCAAATCTCGATGGCCCAATTTAATATTTTCATGTTTTTGATTATTGTAAAGAAACAATTATTTTTATGATCACAAAATTTTCAAAAACCATAATACTCATTTTAAAATCATTGAGATTCAAATTTATATCATCAAAAGTGGAAGCATGTTCTCTGCTCATCTTTATAACCAGCACCAAAACTAATCCCTGGAGGCGTAATTGATAATTATTTGTCAATTTCGCTCACGTCATTAATGTTTCACTTCTGATTTTTTATATTTTTTTCTCTTTAAAAACCTTATTTAATGAGTAAAATTGAAAAACAAAATTAAATTTAAACCAAATTTAATGAGGCATCAACTTCTATTTTTCATTCTAGTAAATTGATTCAAATGACTTATATTGTGAATCAGAGGTAAAACTGGTAATTTTTTTGTGTGTTTACAGGAAACTAATCCATATCTCTTTGATTCTTAATATGATTTAAGACACTACTCATGCACTAAATGTGAACTTATTATCCTATTTTCGATCTTTGATTCTTCACATAAGATATCAAACAATTTGTGTGATTGACATGCAAAAGCCAGCGAATTGAAAGAGAGGTGGATGCAGGCTGGAATATGGAAGCCTCTTTACCGTTGTCTGTTTCGGTCGGGTCCCTTCATAAATTTCACATCCCATGCACCTATCTAAATCTATCATATTCCTTCACTTTCAAATACATCCTTTTCATTACATAATTACACCCACACGCACACTTATTTTGAAAGACATTCAACAAATCAACTATATAAGTATATGAACCAATTATGTCTATAATTATACATTGAATATGAACAAATGAAGTTGAAATTCCTGCTTTGTCTGTTTAATATATAAGATTATTCATATACGTACATTGAGAATTTGTAAGAATTATTTAGAGAGATTTAACAAGTATTTGACGTAATATTCAAAAGCTATCTATAAACAATCGAACCAAGACCTCAAAAATAAACTGGAGGCTATATATGGAAGAGGACAACGAGTAATATAATTATTGGATTCATGATATTGATGAGGTTAAAGGGTAGTTGTGGTGTCGCCAGTGATGAGGCAATAATTTTGTGGGGTTTGAAGTGAATTATATGTGATTGATAACAACAACCACTCTAATAAATGACTTAACTATATACTTCAATTCATTGGTTTATGCGTTTTATTTGACTACTTATACTAGTCCAGTAGTCCCTACAATTCCTATTATAAGAGGTAGTTGTTTGCATCGAAAGTACATAAGTTATGTCAAATAATAAAGTGATAAGAAAAGTATCATTCACACAAGGATTTAGTTCTAAAACTCGGTCAAGTAGTAATTATAAAACTTTAATGCAATTGAAGTTAATTAGACAAATATCAAGAGTGTAAGGAAACAACTTCTAAAATAAAATAAAAACTATAAACAATTGATTCTTGGACTTCAAGGATTTAATTGGACATATGATTATTTATCCCCTTGTATTTCAAAATCACTCAATTAATCTCCAACTATATTTGCTTCTTAATGATGTAATTTGCTAGCCAAGGATATTATGTTACCCATATATAAGTGCTCTCTCAAGCATGCATCCAGATAGGTGTTCATAAATTAGTTCAATTAATTCTTTGATCTCTCAATAGAATGATTGAATAACTCCAAATTTTCCTTACAAATTCCATATGGCTATGCGAGGCTAATGGCTATATTTCTATCTCATTAGCAAAACCATCCATTCAACATCAAAATTCAAGTTCCCGCATGATTAAACCCAAGTTCTCCACTCAATCTAACCCCATTAAGCATCAACCAAGCAAACCCAACAATATTCTTATCGGTGGCCAATCAACAAGAAGCATTAAGCATAGAGTAAAATCAACATAATCATACCATTAATCACAAATACAAAGGGGGCCGGGGATGAGTATTTAATCCATGTAAGAGTTCAAAACCCTAGAGCAACGTGACTAACTGCTCATGTTCAAGAAACCCAAAGAAAAATATACAAGAATAGCCGTAAACATTGAACAAAAGAAGCGGAAAAAGGAGAATGAAGAAGAAGAATAAATATGTGAAGCCCAAATTTCATCAAAACTTCAAATCTCAACTCAATCTCCACTAAACTTCATGCCCTAATATACCACAAAGCTCCCCAAGAGATCCAAGAAGTAAATAATATCGCCCTAACTCAAGTTCCCCCAAATATATACTCAAAAATGCTACATTTTCGTCATTCAACACGCAAAACTCTGCGTTTCAGATCTGATAGTTTCACTTAGACCTCAGAATTTTATTAGGTTACAACAGTCAACATTTTCACACATACCAATAAAATAGGGCGAAGGCCCAAAAATGATACATAACTATTGGCCAAGGAACAAAAGTAATACATAACTATTCTGAGGTACATCAATGATACCTAACTTTTACTTGGGATCAAAAAAGATATTTTCACTAATATGACAATAAAATTGGACATGAAAAGTCCAAAATGCCCTAATAAATAAAATAAAGGGTGAAGGCCCAAAAATGATACATAATTATTGGCCAAGGAACAAAAGTAATACATAACTACTCTGAGGTACATGAAAAGTCTAAAATGCCCTAATAAATAAAATAAAATAAAACATAGGGTTAAACCAACTTTTGGTCCTATAGTTTCCCTCAATTTGGGTTTTGGTCCCTATAGTTTTAAAGCTAAGGTTTTAGTCCCTATAATTTCCTCAATTTAATAGAGTTAGTCCCTATAATTTTAAAAGGACCAACATATGGCATTAACAGAGTTAAATATGATTACGTGGCACTAATTCTGTTAGTTTTTGTCATGTGGCTTATGAATGGAGAGTATGAGTTGGAAATAATTATTTAAGGTGGATAAATGATTTTATTTATTAAGGAATATATTAAAAAAATAGAAGTCATCTCTGTCACAAACCAAACTGGACGGAGAGGAGGAATTAGGGGAAGACGAAGAAGACATAGCTGGAGTAGTGGAAGGGGTGGGGGCCGTGGCAGCGGGCCTTCTCGCTGGGGTGGGCGAAGGGGAATCTGGTCTAGTCGTGGCTGCGGCTTCACCTTGGGCTTCAACAAACACACTTCTACCATTCTTACATGAATTGATCATATAAAAAGGTAGAAAATGAAATTATGCATTTGTTAATTCGACTTCTGCATGTGTTACTATTTAATTAGATTTTAGATAAAAAAGTAGTCATGTTATGTCTAATAATTAGGACCGGAGGAAATACTTTGATCCTCTTATCCTCTTTATGTGATAAGGAGAGAATATTTCATTCGGTCTTATTGATATATCATCACCACATTAAATTTATGATATGAATATACAAGTTTACTATTATATAATAATATACTGATTTTGTTCTCATTTGAAATGGTTGATATTTAATAAGAGTAGAATTGAAAAATTGTCAAAATTTTAATATAGAGCTAATAGCGTTTAAGGTTTTCATTAACATGTATAAAACACATATGAAAAATGTCATAATAGATAGATGTGTAGATAGGATCAGAGGAGCACTGAGTCCTAGTGTTTTGAATTGAAGGATGGAGTCAAAGAATCAATAACGCCAAACTAAAGTACAGGGGCTCCACTGCAATCATGTTGCTTTTGATATGAGGCATTCAATTTGATCCATGAATCTTGAAATTTCTTCCTGATTTGAGTGGGCCAATGATTTTTTAGGCACCATTCTTGAATTAATGCACGCACGAAACCAAATGATTGGCTCAAAAATATTTGCTTTCCCTCCCTCGCAATAAAATGCATTTCACAATTAAAAATTGTGAAAAATTATTTTTGAGTTATATCTACAGTTTTTCTCAATTGTTAATTTGGTACATGTGTGTTATTTAATAATTTATTAATTTAAACGTTTATATAGGCACATTTTTTGGATTGTGGGTGATTCCACTATAAAAAATGTCGCTATTTCTTTTTTCAGAAAATTGGACTTTTCAGGTCGTTTTTTTGGAAAGGCGACGTGGACACAGACGTAGTTCATTACTTTCTAACTTTTTAAGTTGCTTTTTAAGCGATTTAAATACCAATTATTTATGTCGCTTTGAAAAAAAGTAAGGCTAAAGTATATTTTTGGTCTCTTATATTTGCATCAAATTTCAATTTAGTCCTTTATGTTTGGAAAGTACACTTTTAGTCCTTTTTTGCTAACACCGTTAGTTTAACTTAACGGAAAATACTAACTCAACAATTTTAAATGATTATTCAATACTGAAAAAATGTTCATATTAAAATATTTGAGTGTAAATATTCTTATATTTTCAAAATTTATCATTTTTGGTCCAATTTCATTATAAAATAATCATTTTTTTGTCGAGATTATAAAATAATCATTTAAAATTGTTAAGTTAGCATTTTCCGTTAAGTTAAACTACTACTGTTAATAAAAAAGGACTAAAAGTGTACTTTCTAAATATAAAGGATTAAATTGAAACTTGATGTAAACATAAGGGACCCAAAGCATACTTTAGCCAAAAAGTAACGTGGAAACAGAGGCGCAATTCACACTTCCTAGTGTTATGTTGTAATATATAAACCACGTCGTTTAACTAAATAAGCAACGTAAAGGGGGATTTTTTTTTAAAGTTTCTTTTTTAAGTGACATAAAAAATCAGACATTTTATGTCATGAAATTTAACTTGCTTCATATATAATGTCTTAATCCTAAAAAAGTGACATAAAAAACCTTTTTTATAGTAGCGATTGCAGGTACTCGACTGATTTTTCTTAAACATATGCACAAGCAGATAATGAGTTTAGTACTATTACTGCATGTACAAATAATTGTCAAAGAACAATATATGTACGAACGAGTTCCATATTGGAAGGATTATTTTTAAAGAAACTTATAATTCCAACAGATTTTTTTAGGAGTTGCTCTTTGTGGGAAGGACAATACCCAAGAAGTTTTTAATGACTACTATTAACAATTACAATAACTTTCATCAACAAGTAGTAACAACTCCTTGAGACTTTTTTGAAATTAAGTCTCTTATTTAAGACATAGGTGCAAATGCAATTATCCCTTTAATATTTTTTACATGCATAAGACTTTCTCTAATTTTCCTTAATAGATATATATATGTAATTATATGAGATGACAAACTTTAATTAATTAATTGAACGGATGATAAAATGTATCTAAATTATTTATTTAGTCCTCGAAAAATTTTTATTTTCACCAATAAAATTTTTAATGTTTTATTTTCGATTTTGCATTTTTATTTAATCTCATCTTGCAATTTTACCACGAACTATGAACATGTTGCTATGGCGTATTTAGGTTTGCATTAGCTTCAAGTCATAAGGACTAATTATTTATATCCTTTGAATGATATAATTAATAGGGTTAAGGTCATATATGCACCTAAAATATGTATAGAGGATCATATCTGCATCTGAAGTATTTTTTGCCCATATTTGCCTCTAAGTTATGTATGGAGGATCATATTCACAGGGAGAATATGATCAATACGACCATCCATGCATACTTCTAGGCAAATATGACCTTTTGTGCATATTTTTGAAGTAAATACGATTCTTCGTGCATACTTCAGATGTCGATATATATAATCCTTTATGAACAATTCTAGGTCAAATTTGTGTTAAAAAATATATAAAGGGCATATATGACCCTTAACACATATCACTATGATGAGAGAAAATTCTAATATTTTAAGGACTCAAACCTAATAATTAATAGGGCAAAGGTGCACCCAGTAGCATGGTAAATTCAAAATGGTGCATCTAGTAGCATACTAAATTTGAGGGTGCAAATTTAGCAGTTATAACATGAAATGGGGCAAATTTAGCAGTTATAACATAAAATGGGGCAAATTTAGCATCCCGTTAAAAATGACAAACCACTGTTACTGAGAGGTGGGTCCAATAAGTTTTTAATTGACATGACATACAGGTGGCATGACAATGTGACAATAGTTTGCATTTTGAATAAAAAGAAAAATGGAAATTTGAAGAACGCTTAAATTTGAAGACACTTGCATATGAACTTTGCAGAACTAGTAGTAGCATAAAGAAACACAGCATAAAGAACTAGCAACAGCAGCATCAGAAAAGCTCGAAAAATGAAAATTGGTGGTGATAATTAATGAAAATGCACCTCTCAGTAACACTGGTTTGTCATTTATAACGGGGATGTTAAATTTGCCCCATTTTATGTTATAACTGCTAAATTTGCTCCATTTTATCTTATAACTATTAAATTTGCACCCTCAAATTTAGTATGCTACTAGATGCACCATTTTGAATTTAACATGCTACTGGGTGCACCTTTGCCCTAATTAATACTTTGTCCTAATATTGAAATTTGATTTGACAGCAACGGATTTATCTTTTGCTCATTGTTAAACCATCTTTGGCAAATCAAACACACGTACTGGACAAAACAAAGGGAACATCGTTTCTTCATGCATATTGCATAAAAGCGAAGTCCTAATTGATTAGTCAACATTGTCATATTATATATCACCTAAAATACTCCGCCGAATGATGAGAGAATAGATAAATTAAATAATCATTTGATAAAAAATGTGGTGACAGATTCTTGAGGCTTACATTTTGTTGCGTTGCTTTCAAATATTTTGGGGTGTATATGACTATATGAGTACACATTTATATACATGTACTGGGTATTCCCATGTTTGGTTTGCACATGATTCCGCAAACTAACTTTAAATACATCGTTATCTCCTCATGAATTTGGGAAGCTTAGCAATTAATTTTAATTTTAAACCAAAACACACATTTACTTTATTAACTTATATACAATAATGTTTAATTTTTTTTCCTTTCACCCTCTGATCTTTGGCCTTTCAACCCTTACATTTTTAATAAAAAATGCCGGTGTTTAAATTTTCATTGTGTTTAAAAAACCTTCGTCTGAAATGTTGGACATATTATATTTGATTTTAAAAAGGTGAAAATAACATTATGTGATACTAACGTTATATTGGTTAAAGCACTGAAAATATGATGCTTCAAATTTAAAGGACCAAATTCAACCAAGACTTCATATAAATTTAGAGAACTATAAATGTATACTTTTGGTCTTACGTTTGTTATCCTTTTAGGTTAAGGTGTACTATGCAAGTATCTGTTAATAAGTTACTTCGTCCTAAATTTTTTTCTGGTTCAAAATCACCTCATAAAATTTTTAAAACGGAATAACTTTGCCCTTTTGATGTTAAATTATTACTGATCAATCCCATCTTTTAATAGCTACTCCTTTCGATTCTAGAAAATCCTTCACTTTTTTGTGAAAGTTAAAGAAGAATTAAACCACTAAATTACAACATATACCACATGTAAATAGATTAAATGCAAGTTAGTTCATAAGTAAAATAATTAGTTTTGATGAAAAATTATAATATAATTATAAATATTTAAAGTAATTAATTTTACATCTATAATTTCTCCAAAAAATCAAAGAGATCTTATAATTAGGATCAGACAGAGTAACATTGATATTATAATTTAAAAAATTACTAAATTTTAAAACTTTCAGATTAATTTTAAATAAAAAACTCAGGCAAAATAGCTTTAGCGTTCGAGATTTTAACCCATCCATTTATTGGGAGATTTGACTTATTTTATCATTTCACGAGATCTAGGAACAATTCCACACCGTGGGATCTCCAATATCATGGAATATCCAATCAAATCTCCACCGTCTATGCACATTCTTTGACACATTCCTACCACACAGTCCTATAAAAACATCCAATTACACACTCCACCACTATGCCCATGCACTAAGAAAACAAGACCTTAGGCAGCTTCCAAACACAGTCACAACCCCAAAAAAATGACGTCCGGCCACAAATTGGAGCCGACGGTGGCGGACCACATGTTGAAAGTGGCGGTGCAAAATCGAGCCACGGTGGAGGCACTATACAAGGCCTTATTGGGCCAAGGTCACATGGAAAAAGTGGCAATATTAATAGCTAGTGACTTGGAATATTGGTTCCATGGTCCACCAGGGAGGCAACACATGATGAGGATTCTGACCGGTGAGGCGGCTCCGAATAAGGCCGGGTTTCGGTTTGAGCCGAGAAGCGTGACAGCGGTCGGAGATTGTGTTATCACGGAGGGGTGGGAAGGGCAGGCTTATTGGGTACATGTTTGGACTTTGAAGAATGGGTTCATTACTAAGTTTAGAGAGTATTTTAACACGTGGCTGATTGTTAAGGATTTGAGGGCGGCTCCGGTACCGGCCAAGGAGGTGGCGTTTGCCGAGGAAGATGAGAAGAAGGCGGAGAGGATGACTTTGTGGCAGAGTCAGCCTCGTGATCTATATCGCCGATCACTTCCTGGATTACTCTTAGCCATTTAAGCATTTAACCACATATATTGTCAAGAACAATGAAATCTACCTTTTTTATTAAAAAAAAAAACTTGGGTGAAGTGCATATAACTCGTTTCATCATGTTCAAAGTTTAAATGTACTCCTTAACATTTTATTGTTTTAAATAGTGTAACATCCTAGCTTTTTCCTACTATATTTATAGCAATTTAATCAATTTATAACCACTTTATAATGTTAGAAGCCCAAAAATACGAATGAATTAAAACATTTCTCTTTGAAACATGTATGAAATATTTTTCCGCGTAAACTTGGGCTTCTACACAACTTTAAAAATATAAATGTTCCCTGAAATCCGCAGTGGTTTATAAATCCATTAAATAGCTAAATCTACACCTGAACAGCCTAATGTAAATACAAACCTGTCATATTTAAATTTAATTACTACAATTCTGTCTAAATATAATTTGCCTATCACAAGGGATAGACTTTACCTAATAAATCACAAGCTATGAGCTTGTATAGTACAACATATATCACAAAATCTATCTCACTCATCTTCTTCGGGCCTATCAAGCATCCTTCCTATCCTGAACTGCTTATCTGTAAAAGTTTTGTTTGAAAAACAGTGAGATTCAAAGAATCCCAATAGTAGTTATCATTTATTATCATGCATAACAATTGATGAACTCATAAACAGAGATTGTGATTTAGATTGTCTGATTAACCATAATCCTGCTGCTCACACAACAATGTAAATTTATTTTCCTGATTGTGTGGCATATGTCATGAATATAACTTTTCAGTTATATCAATTGAACTAGAAGTAGCGAACCTCTAGTCATGGAGAACTCCGATAAACTGAATATTTCTGACAGGATTAGAGCGACCTTTCGGCCCTGAGGTTATTAGAGCGACCTTTCGGCCCTGATGTGATATGATTTTAAAAATGCTTCATGCAATTCTCATACATCATAATAAACAAAACTACTACCTGTACTCCAAGCAATTACAAATCACCTCATTCTTGAACTTCTTGGTGTCACAAGAACCAATCCTCATCCACTCCTAAATTTTAATAAATATGAATGACATGTTAAAATCATTTTTAAATCAAGTAACAGTTTGACGTCTCTCACGTGCCTATAAACTACTCAACCCTTCCTTAAATTGTTTATTTGACTTATTCTTTCTTATCATTACTGTTCAACTAATAAATATTTAAGGTCCTTTAATACTTCACTAATTCACAACAAGATCATTCACCAAGCACTAACACACAGCAAGTAGAGATGAAACACGTTGACACTGTCATTCTTAATCAAACAAAAAATTACTTCAATAAATTCCAAGCAACAATTCTAAACTATGGTATATACTCACTTTACTTCTTCATTATGATCCCATCACTAAAACTGATTTAATAAAATAAAGATCACAATACAGCCCAAAACAGAACATATAATTGCATATAGTAAAGCTCCAACAAACACCAAAAAGTTATAGTTCTTAAATATGAAATTTAACATACAAGTTCAAATATAAATAAACCTTGTATTTCCTTCTACATTATTTAGGATTTGAAACACTTGTACCTACAAATCAAGGAGGGCCAATTGCAGAAGAAAAACAGAAATGTTTAACTTAAACATGTATCAGCAAAAAGAATAAGCTTTATACATTCATGTAACACCTCTCAATCACACTTTAAAAGTTGCATTTCAAACAGATTTAGAACATGAGGAAATTAGAAATAAGAGGACTAATATACAATATGTTTTTGTATGTGTGTTCCAAGTTTCAGCTTTACATGTTATATTTGTATATCAGACATTTTGATTAACACTAACAGCCCCCAAACTCCTAATTCATATCTATATCTAAACCAACAATAGTAAAATCATCAAACCCAATTTTTCAACTTAAGGCTTTCATTTAGTCACTATTATTCAAAATATAATTCCAATTAGCAATATCACATGTATGAGAAAGAAATTTCAGATTTCAAATCATTCTTTTCTTTCCAATAATCAGAACAACCATTCCCTATCATGATTAAATCATTGGTACTAACAGAGCAGAGAGGAAAACAATTAATCCAGCAATGTTCCAATCAAATTTTATTCTAAAAAGACCAAATTCAAACAAGAAATCAGATTCCTCTTTCATAACATTCATACTTTAATTTTAGGAAAGAAACTTCATCAAATCCCATAATGAATTCATCCAAAAGCAGAACATACAATCCCAAAGGAACAAAGAAAGACATTTCCCATTACTACAAGCATAGTTTTATACGCCTAATCAAACCAAAACAGAATAATAATCTTAAGATACCAAAACCACAATCAAAGCTTTTGTATTAACTCACAAAACTCAATCAAATACTGAAATATTCTCCTAGAAGTTGAAATTAAAGCCTAACTTTCACTTGTTCAGTTCTTGCACCTCAAACACAAAATCCCAATTAAAACCCCATCTCATAATCGCCCAAATTGAAAGAATCAGAGAGTAGGAATGAGTTAAGAGGATTAACCTAATGTCAAATCAAGGATTTCATGTACTTGAGGAGCTCGAGTTCACTAGGAATGCTTCCTTCGCCGTCGGCTATGGTGATGAAGTGGGTGACGGTGAGGTTTGAGCAGTGAGAGAGAGAGATGGGAGAGTGAAGAGAAAGTGAAGAAGATGATGGATATAGTTAGTGAAGATGATGATTATGTGTGGTGAGAAGAGAGAACTACAGTGATGATGATGAGAAGGGAGGAGAAAGTAAGGTTGTGATGGTGATGAGAGAAATGAAATAGAGAAAAGAGAGAAGTGAGAGTGAAGGTGAGGAGGGTCGGTGGTGATGGTGAGGTAGGAGAGTGAGTTGGAGTGATAAGTTGAAGATAAAGGTTGGGGGGAAAGGTGACGAGACAGAGAATGGGAGAGTGATGAAGAGAGTGTGATGAGTTGGATAAAGATAAGTAAGGGTAGTATTTAATAAATAAAATGGATGGAGAGGAGTGATTTAGGGAAAGGATAAAGATGATTAAAATGAAGGGGTGTGATTAATTTTGGGAGGGGATATTTTGGAAGAGGATAGAGTAGGGAGAATGAGATAAGTTTTGAGATATTATGAGTCCCAATATAATTTATCTAGGTATCTTTTAAGTCCTAAATTTAATCCTAAAATTTTTTATATACCAAATAATACATCAAGATTCTAAATATTGCCTTATTTATTCTATTTTAAAATTTGGGGTGTTACAATTCTCTCCCCCTAAAATAATTTCGTCCTCGAAATTGAATGAGATTATCCTTCTGTTTTAAAATTCTTATAATAGCTTAACAACTCAAATACAAAACACAAACAATTTCTTACACATACACACCAATCAGAATTCAAAATCACAATAATACATCATCAAAACACTTCACATGTTCTATAATCCAATAAGCATTCTCACAAATTGCTTACAACCACATTCAAGCCATTAATAGCAAACAGAGAATCGACACATTCATTGTAACATACCATTCCAATCATTTCAACCTATTTTAGTTTACATCTTTTATCTTTTATCATTTTCAAATTGTTCTTATTCCCTTGAACCCATAAGGTTTTCAATGATGCCTCGACTATGATTATGTTCCGGACCATAATTATATTCGAGACCCCATAGAAAAATCCTTATTTCGTAAATCCTCTCAATAATTACTTCTTATAGTGTTTTGACTAAATTATATCTCTATTTCATTATTTATCTAATAAGCTTACTTGTAAATATTTTTAATATCATTTCTTCTAAGTTAAACATATTCCAAAGATTATCTATAGATCAAATTTTAAATTTCATTTGCTAATGACTCTAAAAGAATACTCATAAGCCCTTGCAACCTCACAATTCTACATCCTAACAGCTTCACCTAATACTTAGTCATTTGGTTTTCTACCAATGAACTTCTACTACCTCTTTATCTATTCCTATCATAGTGGCTCCTAAGGTTTACTAAAGGTGTTCTAATAGTATCTATAACTATCTAACTTCAGAGCAAAGTATTTCAGCTAAACTATGCCAGAAACTTTGCTCTGATACCAAATGTAACATCCTAGCTTTTTCCTACTATATTTATAGCAATTTAATCAATTTATAACCACTTTATAATGTTAGAAGCCCAAAAATACGAATGAATTAAAACATTTCTCTTTGAAACATGTATGAAATATTTTTCCGCGTAAACTTGGGCTTCTACACAACTTTAAAAATATAAATGTTCCCTGAAATCCGCAGTGGTTTATAAATCCATTAAATAGCTAAATCTACACCTGAACAGCCTAATGTAAATACAAACCTGTCATATTTAAATTTAATTACTACAATTCTGTCTAAATATAATTTGCCTATCACAAGGGATAGACTTTACCTAATAAATCACAAGCTATGAGCTTGTATAGTACAACATATATCACAAAATCTATCTCACTCATCTTCTTCGGGCCTATCAAGCATCCTTCCTATCCTGAACTGCTTATCTGTAAAAGTTTTGTTTGAAAAACAGTGAGATTCAAAGAATCCCAATAGTAGTTATCATTTATTATCATGCATAACAATTGATGAACTCATAAACAGAGATTGTGATTTAGATTGTCTGATTAACCATAATCCTGCTGCTCACACAACAATGTAAATTTATTTTCCTGATTGTGTGGCATATGTCATGAATATAACTTTTCAGTTATATCAATTGAACTAGAAGTAGCGAACCTCTAGTCATGGAGAACTCCGATAAACTGAATATTTCTGACAGGATTAGAGCGACCTTTCGGCCCTGAGGTTATTAGAGCGACCTTTCGGCCCTGATGTGATATGATTTTAAAAATGCTTCATGCAATTCTCATACATCATAATAAACAAAACTACTACCTGTACTCCAAGCAATTACAAATCACCTCATTCTTGAATTTCTTGGTGTCACAAGAACCAATCCTCATCCACTCCTAAATTTTAATAAATATGAATGACATGTTAAAATCATTTTTAAATCAAGTAACAGTTTGACGTCTCTCACGTGCCTATAAACTACTCAACCCTTCCTTAAATTGTTTATTTGACTTATTCTTTCTTATCATTACTGTTCAACTAATAAATATTTAAGGTCCTTTAATACTTCACTAATTCACAACAAGATCATTCACCAAGCACTAACACACAGCAAGTAGAGATGAAACACGTTGACACTGTCATTCTTAATCAAACAAAAAATTACTTCAATAAATTCCAAGCAACAATTCTAAACTATGGTATATACTCACTTTACTTCTTCATTATGATCCCATCACTAAAACTGATTTAATAAAATAAAGATCACAATACAGCCCAAAACAGAACATATAATTGCATATAGTAAAGCTCCAACAAACACCAAAAAGTTATAGTTCTTAAATATGAAATTTAACATACAAGTTCAAATATAAATAAACCTTGTATTTCCTTCTACATTATTTAGGATTTGAAACACTTGTACCTACAAATCAAGGAGGGCCAATTGCAGAAGAAAAACAGAAATGTTTAACTTAAACATGTATCAGCAAAAAGAATAAGCTTTATACATTCATGTAACACCTCTCAATCACACTTTAAAAGTTGCATTTCAAACAGATTTAGAACATGAGGAAATTAGAAATAAGAGGACTAATATACAATATGTTTTTGTATGTGTGTTCCAAGTTTCAGCTTTACATGTTATATTTGTATATCAGACATTTTGATTAACACTAACAGCCCCCAAACTCCTAATTCATATCTATATCTAAACCAACAATAGTAAAATCATCAAACCCAATTTTTCAACTTAAGGCTTTCATTTAGTCACTATTATTCAAAATATAATTCCAATTAGCAATATCACATGTATGAGAAAGAAATTTCAGATTTCAAATCATTCTTTTCTTTCCAATAATCAGAACAACCATTCCCTATCATGATTAAATCATTGGTACTAACAGAGCAGAGAGGAAAACAATTAATCCAGCAATGTTCCAATCAAATTTTATTCTAAAAAGACCAAATTCAAACAAGAAATCAGATTCCTCTTTCATAACATTCATACTTTAATTTTAGGAAAGAAACTTCATCAAATCCCATAATGAATTCATCCAAAAGCAGAACATACAATCCCAAAGGAACAAAGAAAGACATTTCCCATTACTACAAGCATAGTTTTATACGCCTAATCAAACCAAAACAGAATAATAATCTTAAGATACCAAAACCACAATCAAAGCTTTTGTATTAACTCACAAAACTCAATCAAATACTGAAATATTCTCCTAGAAGTTGAAATTAAAGCCTAACTTTCACTTGTTCAGTTCTTGCACCTCAAACACAAAATCCCAATTAAAACCCCATCTCATAATCGCCCAAATTGAAAGAATCAGAGAGTAGGAATGAGTTAAGAGGATTAACCTAATGTCAAATCAAGGATTTCATGTACTTGAGGAGCTCGAGTTCACTAGGAATGCTTCCTTCGCCGTCGGCTATGGTGATGAAGTGGGTGACGGTGAGGTTTGAGCAGTGAGAGAGAGAGATGGGAGAGTGAAGAGAAAGTGAAGAAGATGATGGATATAGTTAGTGAAGATGATGATTATGTGTGGTGAGAAGAGAGAACTACAGTGATGATGATGAGAAGGGAGGAGAAAGTAAGGTTGTGATGGTGATGAGAGAAATGAAATAGAGAAAAGAGAGAAGTGAGAGTGAAGGTGAGGAGGGTCGGTGGTGATGGTGAGGTAGGAGAGTGAGTTGGAGTGATAAGTTGAAGATAAAGGTTGGGGGGAAAGGTGACGAGACAGAGAATGGGAGAGTGATGAAGAGAGTGTGATGAGTTGGATAAAGATAAGTAAGGGTAGTATTTAATAAATAAAATGGATGGAGAGGAGTGATTTAGGGAAAGGATAAAGATGATTAAAATGAAGGGGTGTGATTAATTTTGGGAGGGGATATTTTGGAAGAGGATAGAGTAGGGAGAATGAGATAAGTTTTGAGATATTATGAGTCCCAATATAATTTATCTAGGTATCTTTTAAGTCCTAAATTTAATCCTAAAATTTTTTATATACCAAATAATACATCAAGATTCTAAATATTGCCTTATTTATTCTATTTTAAAATTTGGGGTGTTACAAATAGATAAAAGTTAGGGCAAAAATGACATATGTAATGAAGATCGATGACGAGATATCATGCATTTAAAAAGAAATTTAATTTTGACATGTGAGATGGGCTATATATATGCAAATGTTCTTTCAAAGGGGTTTTTGTAAATTATAGGTGGCCTAAATTTTTAGATCTATACTATAGATGTTATGTCAGCCTCATAAGCAGCAGACGCGATAGTTTCCAATATAATTACTTATAGAAGTTAAAATGTTAAGGAGGTCGAATTTTTTTTTTTTCTTAGAGTCTTCTGTGTCCGGTCCCCTTTGGGGAACCGACTAATCCGAAGTCGCCGCCGGGATTCCCCATTTTGGAGGTGACAACTTCCCAAGGGTTCGAACCTATGACCTGGTGTGTACGCGGTGCCGTACCTTCCCCTTTCTTACCAGCTGGTCTACGCCCCTTGGACAAGGAGTTCGAATTTCAACAAGGAGTTCGAATTTCAACTGTGAAATATGAGGGGTTATGTGTAATCGACTTCAAGTATGCGTTATTTGGTAGATTTCAGCTAGTCAAGTACACATGGGGTGAAATATTTGATTAATTAATTCATGTGTAATAGCACATTGTTATTCAAAAACTCAACAGATTAATATGAAGAAGGCTTGTGGATTCAAATGTTCAATACTGTGTTTGACATATGGGTCAAGTTGTCAAATTAATTTTTTTAGCCAAGTGGTCAAGTATTGGATAAAATAATAATTTTGAAAAACGGTAGTAATGATTAGGTAAGGAAAAATGAAGAAAATAACTATGAGAATAAAGAAACTTGAAGGAGCATATACCAAAATTTAGATCACGGAATACACACACACACACATCTTCTTGTTTTGTTTTATTTTTAATGTTCAATTTCATTTCCTTTTCTACGTTGAGTTTTGGAAGGGGCTTTGTCGGATTTATTGCGCTAAGTGATCTCATTTCTAGAACTAAATTTTCTTAGTTTCAAAGACTATAGCCGACATTTATAGTTGACCTACTAAAAAATTGAAGAAGCAAGGTATATATTTACCTGACTTAAATAGATTAAATTTTTTTTTAATTTGATTAAAATCATATAATATACTATAGTATGAAACACTTTAACCATCTATTTTTATTCTTACCCTACTCCCCTTGCTTATTAGAAGCATTAGTAAGGATAGTTTAAAAAAAAATAAGAATTTTTTATTTGAAAAACAATGACTTATATTTAAGACTAAACTCAATCCCTAAACATATTCTACATTTAGAACCTAGTAGTGAATTGATCTTAGGAACACGTTAAAAATCAAGTCTACGTAGTAGAAGTCTTGTAGAATTTAACAGTCTCGTAATAGATTTTGACTTGGATCGAAGAAAAGTATATGTGGGTTGTGATTGTGATAAAAATGTATAGATAATAGATTCAAGCAATTGTATATGGCCTAGTGGTAAGAATCTGCTTAAATGTTGTAGATTTGATCAACTTTCTCGAAACTTGTTATATAGTGTTTAGCTTCATTGGATACTAAAAAATTAAAATATTATAAGAAAACTTCAATCAAAATCTATATTTATATAACCTGGCGGGTTGGCGTGAGTGGTAAGTACTCTCGTCCCTTAAGCAAGTGGTTGGAGGTTTGATCCTTAACTCTTGCGAATAGAGCAAATTCACAGGTCAGCTGTCTACCCCCTATATGGGGCTTCAGAACAGCAAAGGATTAGTCCCACTTGACACGCGGGTGGGGATACCCTAGGGTAACAAAAAAAATCTATATTAATATATGGTCGAGAATGTTCACAGCAACTTAGTCAATGCCTCTATAATGAATAATTAAATAAATAATATTCCGGCATATTCAGACTTAAATGGGATATATGAAACCGAATTCAATGATATACTTGTATAAAATCTGTATTTAATTTAGTTTCCAAGATTTACACATAATAAAACCAAAAAATGGATCACTTCACTAGGAAAATTAATTTAAAACATACTGTTGTTCTTTTCGTAGACAACAACGTAACTATGCGAATAATGCGAAACCAATCATTGTTAAAATTAATAGTATAAATTTTCTACTATTAATTTTCAAATATGCCGTTGTTTAAAAAGATGACGAGTGTGAGAAGGATATATTGACTGCGGGAAAAGAAATGTGCATTAAATTATTACCTAAGAGCTATGACGAAATTGCTTATAAAGAGTGATCCGTGGATTTAACAAGCCAAAGGGATGGATAATAAACTATTTTACTTTGACGAATGTTTGATTTCTAAGGAATATGTGGTTTTAGTGATAATGTTTGGTGACATATTCCTACACAAGTGAAATGAAGCTAGGCAAAATCTAATCTAGTGAACAAAAAAATAGATTGCTTGCATTGCTCTAGAACCCACAAGAACAAACCACATTAGATCATGAGTTAGAAGTACAACCATAAGATTGTGGGTGCCTTCAACCTCTTTCAATAATTTCTTCATAACAAAATTGAAGAGTGCATATCCATTTCAAAATCAAAGACTTTCTTTCTGTGTAATTACCTCCTATGTTCCTAAATATAAGATGTATGAGTTAACTTTTTTAATAGACTACTAGAGGTAAATAAGCCACTTAATTATAACATATTTTTTTACTATAATTTTATATATTAGCTTACAAGTCAAATAAACTATTTTAGAAAAAATAATGTTATAAGTAGGGGTGGAAATGAGTCTAGCCGAGCCAGGCGTAAATAGGCCTGGGCCTGTCATGCAATAAGAAATCATAGGCATGAGCCTGAGCCTGGGCCTAGATGTAGTTTTTTTAAGAAAGAAGCTTAGACCTGCGAAAAATGGTTTAGGCTTGAAAGTCTTTTTAAATGCCTACTTATAATGTAGGTTTTTAAAAGACTTCAAAACTTTTAAAATCATACTTCGAATTTATAAGCCTTTAAAATACCTATATATCATATTTAAAAGGTCATAAATAGGCTCCAAACCTTGAAACCAAGCTTAACACTTATGATTTTATTTTTAATAAAATAAAAAATGATAATTGTCATCAAAGCATGACTTAGATTCAATTCAATAAATAATTATTAAACGGGCCAAGTTTGAAGGCTTTTAGGCCGGACTTTATTGAAATAGATTTGACCTTTTTACATAAAAAACTTTTAAATAAGTTTTAGCCTGACTTATTTAATAAATAGGTCATGCCAAACTAGGCCCTAAATAGGCCGGGCTGTAGGCCGCTTTGTTAAAGGTCTCGTCTATTTCCAGTCCTACTTATAAGTAACTTATTTAGTCTTATGTAGAATCTTCCAAAAGTTCAACTAGATTCTATACTAAGAGCGGAGGAGAACTATATATAATCAATGTTAATTAATTAAATTGTTATAATAAATGACACTCTACCCTGAACTTCTGGTACTCAGACAAAAGATAAATGTACTTTTAACATGCGACTTGATAAATATACTCAGACAAAAGTAAAAACGTTTGAGCAAGGGAACTAAAAAAAGATAACTACGTCATCATGTTTTGGAAAAATGCCACATTAATTAATCTAGCTAATTAACATTATCGATGTAATCAAAATATAATTAAATAAGTAAAACTTCGCTAAAATTCAAGCATTATCTGTAAACAATCAAACTAGAAATGAAACTAGCTATGTATTGCTCACACGTTTCAATTATTGATGTGGTGATTAAGACTTAAACTATACCTAACGGTTTACAATGTATTCAACTTCTATAATGACATTTTTTCATACGTGACGGCCTCGTGGATAACATTATTCCAAAATGCAGGAAAACAAATATATATAGGAAAGAGTGAATCTTTTTTCCATTAAGATACGATTCATGCACTGTGAACATATCTTCTAAGATATCAATATATTAAGCTTAAAAACTTTGATGTGTGTGTGTGATTGATATGCATATATACAGCAGTAGCCAGCGAATTGAAAGAGAGGTGTATGCAGGCTGGAATATGGAAAGCCTCTCCACCGTCATTTGTCTGTTTCGGTCGGGTCCCATAAAAAATTGCACATCCATGTATCTATCTAAATCATATTTCCTCCCTTTCAAATCCATCATTTTCATTACATTATTGCACCCACACGCACACATCGTTTGAAAAACATTCATTAAACCAACTATATGTAAGTATATAAGCCGACTACATACATATATACACGCATCGAACATAAACCTCAGCTAAAATTCTTGTTTAATATGTCAAATAAATCTAATTAACATTAGTGAAGAATTAATAACAAGTATTTAGTGTTATAGTCCAAAAGCTATATCCAAACAATAATCTAACATTGACACCTCAAAGAAAAACCGGAGGCTAGCTATATATGGAAGAGGCCAGAAAGGAAGAGATTAATCGGAGTCATATTGATGAGGTTTGAAGGTGGTTGTGGTGTCGCCAGTGATGAGGCAATAATTTTGTGGGGTTTGCTGTGAATTATATATGTGGTTGATATGAACAAGAATGTTCAAAGCTACGACCCAACCCTTTTTTTTGATTGCCTTCTCTTTCAAGACCTTCTCCCTATATTCATTTCCTCTATATTCCCCATGTCATATATAATATATATACTTCCTGAGCTAACATATGAAAAGAATAAGATAATCCTTATAAAGTTTTGATTACAAATAGGGGAGATTGTCAATTATATAATAATTTATATAAGGGTATAATCGGAAAAGTACATCGATCTTACTCATGGTAGATTGTTAAACCATGTTTCATTGCCTTGTATGATTTACACCTCATTACCTAAATATAAGACAAGGTTAACATTTTTTTAAGAATTCTAAGAGCTAACTAAATTAATTTGACTTATAAGCAAAACTAAGTTACTTATGAATTGGTTTTTCTAAAATTTTTGCTAATAATACACAAAATATGTTATGATGATGATTAGGCGGCTTATTTAACTTTCTTAATTTCTTTAAAATATAAATAAATCGAGTTTTATATTTAGAAATTAAATATAAGAAAAAATTGACTATCTATTATATTATAGACCCAAAGGCCCCCTCAACTCATTATTCATTGGGGTTTGTCATTGGTAGCTTTGGAATGTGACAAGTAAACCCTTATTTTGAATTGAAGGATCCAGTCAATAACACTAAAGTATAAGGGCTCCACTGCAATCACGTTGATTTTGAAATGAGGCATTGAATTTTATGGCCCATGCATTTCCATGCATGAGTCTTGGAATTTCTCTCTGATTTAAGTGGGCCATTACTTATATGTATCGTTCTATAATTCATAAACGCACGAAACGAAATGATTGGCTCCAAACTAATTACTCTCCCTCCCAATAGAATACATCTCACAATTATCTTAGTGAGTAAAACCCATTTTCTAAAATTTATATGTATATATAAAAAATGCATTTCACAATTAAAAATTAGGATTTGAGTTATCTATGATTTTTCTAACTTTTAAAATATTACATGCCTGTTATATATTTTTTAATTTTCTTTGTAACTACAATTAGCTTATGTATGAGCCATAATGGCTAACAATACTAATAGAGTAAAATTTCAAAGGTTATCAGTGTAAGTGTTAAAAGAGTAAAAACTAATAGCTTTCATAAAGGATTGAAATGTCACTACAAAAAAACAATATGCTAGTCACGTTTGAAAATGGGCAAAATTGTAAAGTATGTGGCGTATGAAATAATTTTGTGGCGTATGAATCCATACGCCACAAATCGAGGCGTAACAAACTTGTGTCACGTATCATACGCCACATAATTTTAATGCAATAAAATCATGTCGCGCATAACCCATGCGCCACATAAGGTGCAGTGAAAATAAAAAAAAACTGCAGCTTGCCGAGGAAGCTTCTTCCTCGGCAAGCTGCAGGTTTTAAAAATATAAAAAAATAGGAGATAATAATTAGAAAGAAGGAAAGAGAGTGTTTGAAGTAGAGGGAGTAGAGGGAAAAATAATTAAAAGCTAGTATTATAATGAAATAAAAGAATTTGAATTATAATGAATGAGAAAAAAAACAAAGTATTAACGAATGATAAAGTGTATACCTTAGATTGTGGAAGATTTTAAACAATGAGCCTGCAAAAAAATTTAAGTATAATTAGTTAAATGAGAAATTAAATATGAAGAATGGAAGTGAAGAGGAGGAAAATAATGGAGTAGAGGAAGAGGAGAAAAGAAAGTGGGGAGAGAGTAGGAAAAAATAGAGAGTGGGGAGGAGAAAATGTGAGAGAAGTGAAGTTTATATAGGGAGAAAGTGGGAAGAGTGGAGGGAAAAATTTAAATTTTTTACAGAAAGTGGAGGGTATGTGTGGCGCATGAATCCATACGCCACAAACATGTGTGGCGTATGGATCCATATGCCACAAACATGTGTGGCGTATGGATCCATACGCCACAAACATGTTTGGGGAAGTTGTGGCGTATGGATCCATACGCCACACAAATGACTTCCCAAACATGTTTGTGGCGTATGGATCCATACGCCACAAACATGTTTGGGAAGTCATATGTGTGGCGTATGGATCCATACGCCACAAAGAAAGCCCATGCGCCACAAAAAATTTAAATTTAAGTTTGTGTGTCACGTTTGTGTCAAGTTTGTGACGCACAAACATGTTCATGCGCCACAAAGAAAGTCCATTCCAGTTTGTGTCACGTTTGGGGAAGTCATACGTGACAAACAAAGTTGATTTTGTCACTCTTGCCCCATGCGCCACATACCCCACGTGACTAGCCTACTATTTTCTTGTAGTGTGTGTAGATACCATAATGGCTAACAAAAATAATAGGCAAATTGCAGGTTAATCATGAAATATTTTTTTCTTAAAATTGTTAACTGGCTTTTTATCTGGTCTGAATGATAATAAAGAACAAGAAAAGGATAATGAACAATTTCCATTATTAGTTTAATTTGGAAAAGATTATTTTAGAAGAAAAGACCATATGAAATTTTGAATTTCTTAACTCCAACATCTAATTTTTTAGGTGTTGTTCTCTTAAAAGATTTGTAATACTCATACGCGAGGTCACAAAATTTAATTCATTAATTGAATGGATGATACAGTTTGACTAAACTATATCAATTAAGCCCCCCAAAAAATGTAATTTTTATCATTGCAATATTTAAAGTTTTAGTTACAATTTAATTTTTTAATTTAATCTCATCATAGTGACAATTTTTCCACGATCTATGAAAATGTACTGATGCTATGTCGTACGAGTATTTAGGATTATATACCTTCAAATCATAAGTACTAATTATTTATATCCTTTGACTGAAATAATTAATTGGAAGAATTCATGTCCGACCTGTATGTACAGATTAAATATGCCAATGATGGGCAAGAATCATAATAATATTAGGACCCAATTAAACCTAATGATTAATACTTTGACCCAACATTGAAGCAATGAATTTTATCTCTTTTAAACCATCTTTGGCATATCAAATAGTTAGTACGTATTGGACAAAACAATGGGAATATGGTTCCTTCACGCTTATCCATGACTGAAGTCCTAACTAATTAATCAACCCTTTTATATTATATATTACCTAAAATATGCCGTCCAATGCAAGAATATATAAATTAAATAATCATTTAACTAAAAATGTGGTGATAAATTCGTGAGGGTTAATTTTGTCTTGCTGCTTCCAAAATGTTTTGGGGATGTGTATGTATGTATATATATATCTGCATATACTGGATTTCCCATGTTTGGTTTGCACACGATTCTGCAAACTAGCAGCTATTATACATCGTTATCTCCTCATCATGAGTTTGGGAAGATTAAGAATTAATATCTATTTCTAAAACTGAATACGCATTTATTCCATTAACTTTATACAATATTTTTTGGTTTCAGTACTTAAACTTTATATGGCGTCCTTTTAGACTTCTAACCCTAAAAGTACTCTTAATAAAAATGCTGCAGTTGGAATTTTAAATGTTAAAAAACCTTTTAAAATATTGACACATCAAATTTAATTTTTAAAATAACAATGATTGGTAAATAAAAAATAATTTGATACTAAGTACTAACAATATACTCCCTTTGGTCCTAAATATAAGAGCTAATTCACTTTCTTTGAAAAATTCTTAAAAAACAAAATAGGTTAATTAATTATAAATTGATTTACCTAATTTTTTCCCTTAAACTATTTTATTTTACCTATAAACTAATGGATAATCTAAAAATATATCAAATATGTCATCATTTAATAACCTATTTTGCAACCTTAATCTCTACAAAAAAAAGTCAATTAAATCCTATATTTAGGACCAGAGGTAGTATCATTGTATAAGCACAGAAAATATGATTGTTAAAATTTAAGACACCAAACTGATACTTAAGGCGAAATTAAAGAATCAAAGAATGAATGACTCTTGGATTTCAAATGACAAAAAGTTGAACATTCAATCACGAGTATAATTCTTAAGACAAACCTCTGAACAATATAAGTTAAGTATATTGCCCTTAGATTGTAACCAAACCCAACCATTTCCTAATATTTACTTGAGAAAAGAAGAAGAGAAGCAAATGCCTATTTTTGTCCAACTTTCTTTTGTTAAACTTCTCCCTGTAATCTGACTAATCCTGATTCGAAGGATATAAGTGCTGCTCACATAAGCAGAGTTGTTCTCTCTCCAAATGAGAGTGTTTCCCTGAATTCGAACATATATTCTAATCCTTACGTGGGTTGAAGTCAACTTACCAGCTCAACTAACTACTCATTTGTTTTTTCCATTTTTCTATGTAATTGTCATTTGGCAAGATAATTCTACACCGTCCGATCTCCAATATCATAGAACATCCAATCAAATCTCCACCGTCTATGCACATTCTTTGACACGTTCCTACCACATACAGTCCTATAAAAACATGCAATTACACACTCCACCACTATGCCCATGCACTAAGAAAACAAGACCTTAGGCATCTTCCAAACACAGTCACAGCCCCTAAAGAATGACGGCCAGCCACAAATTGGAGCCGACTGTGACGGACCACGTGTTGAAAGTGGCGGTGCAAAACCGGGCGACGGTGGAGGCCCTATACAAGGCCTTATTGGGCCAAGGTCACATGGAAAAAGTGGCAATGTTAATAGCTAGTGACTTGGAATATTGGTTCCATGGTCCACCAGGGAGGCAGCACATGATGAGGGTTCTGACCGGTGAGGCGACTCCGAGTAAGGCCGGGTTCCGGTTCGAGCCGAGAAGCATGACAGCCATAGGAGATTGTGTTATCACGGAGGGGTGGGAAGGGCAGGCTTATTGGGTACATGTTTGGACTTTGAAAAATGGGTTTATCACCAAGTTTAGAGAGTATTTTAACACATGGCTGGTTGTTAAGGATCTGAGGGCGGAGGAAGATGAGAAGAAGGTGGAGAGGATGACTTTGTGGCAGAGTCAGCCTCGTGATCTTTATCGCCGATCACTTCCTGGATTGCTCTTAGCCATTTAACCACAAATGTTTTGGCTATAATCTACCTTTTATTAAAAAAAAAAACAACTTGGGTGAAGTACATAGAACTATAGTTATCTTTAATATCTGTTTCAAGGTTTAAATTCAACCTCCTTAAAATTTTACCAACTTGAGTGAAGTACATGGGAACTGGCACACACATATCACACAAATGAGGATGACAATATATCCTGCATTTAAAAAAAAAAATTGAAATGTTGACGTGAGATGGCTATATGCATATGTTCTATATATTATAAGTGGTTTTGTATATTATATATGCCCTGGATACATAGTAGATGTTATGTCATCCTCTTTAATGTGATTTAGTAGTTTTCCACCAATAATTTATATATAGTAAAATTAATATACGGGTTTAATATCTATAACGTTAAAAGTTAAAAGGGTTAAAGTGCAAAAATGTCCACGTAATTGTCACGAAGTTGCAAAAATACCCATATAAATTTTTTATGAGCAAAACTACACATCAAATTACAAAATTGGGCAAAAATGCTTAACACAGTTAATTTTTTGACTTTTTCACTAATAATTCTTTGTTGTATCATCGTCATACAAAGACAAATAAATATATAAGTCGTCTGTCATATGTTTTAGTGAGAGATGAATCGGTAGAAAATGATGCGTCAAAAAGTCAAAAAAATTAATTGTAATGAGCATTTTTGCACTAGTTTTGAAATTTGATGGACAATTTTGCTTCAAAAAATTTTACATAGGTATTTCTGCACCTTTGTGACAATTACATAGACATTTTTGCATTTTAGCCCAAGTTAAAATGGCAAGGGGTTGGATTGCAACATTGAAATATGAGGGGTAATATGTAGTTGACCTAAAATTTTTGGTATTTCGTAGATGTTAGCCAATCATATATGGGGTAAGATGTTTGGATTAATTATTCACGACTAATATATCTGTACTGGAATTGGTACCGTATTTTGGCATGTGGGTCACGTTGTGTAATTGTTGGAAAACGTTTGAGAAATAATATAGTTATGACTAGTAAGAGAGAAAATAACTGAGAATAAAGAAGCTTGAAGAAGCATGCATATACGTACTAAAATGTACACGACACACGCACATGCACGCTCGCACACACACGCAAGGATAGGTAATGCAAAAAGTAAAAAACACTTGAAAGAAGGAAAAGCCAATCCTAACAAACACAAAATTGAAGAATTTTTAAAGATGTAAGGCAAAAGCTTTCATGATCCATATGAATCAAACAAGCAAGGGGGAAGCTTTTCAAAAATCATAGGGGCCAATATCTACATGTTTTTCTACCTGGAATACTGAAGGGAAGTAGACACATTAAAAGGAAAGTTCACGATCAAATGAAAAGCTTCAAAGTCATTGCTCACAAGCTTTTGCTGCCAATGGTGTTCCAAATACTGAATTATACACTGATAGGGATATCAGAACAAGTGTTCTCCAAAGGGACTATGTGTGAATATAATTCATACTGAGAGAGCATAATGTGCTTTTAGAGTGTATTGAAAATATTATATTCTTCTAGAGACCGTTATGATTTTTAAGTCATTTTTGTGTTTTTGTTCTTTTACTTTGTATTAAAAATAATCTTTCAATGATCAATGTTCATAAAGCAAGGATCCATTGATAATTGTATTTTCAAAAAATTAGTTATTAATAGAACATATAATAATTGTACAGTCCATGCGACTGAACCTAATCCCTACCCAATGGTATAAATATTTGTTTTGATGATACAATTTTAATTTTAGGAAAGAGTTTAGGTTCAACCCAGAGCAACTAACTCTTGACACCTGGCTCAGCCCAGCGTCGTAGCTTAAACTGGTAGGTGCGTGTCTTAGCTTCAAATATGTCTCCCCAAACTCCCCGATGGAAACACAACAAAGTGTCACTCCCCAAGAATCGAATTCGCGATTAGGTGGACAACCCGATACTCATTGTTCTATCCTTTCGCCGCTGAACCCACAGACGATGGGTAATGAAATAAATATTTGTTGTTGTAAAAAAATTGCAAGTTGAGTAAGGGCAGCTAATTTCAACAATTAAACAATTTCTTAATTACTATTGTTGTATCCCTTGAAATAAAACACCTCATCACAATTTTTAGCAAATTTTAATTTTGTATTATTGACATGGAAAAACAGTAGACAATCCAGTTCAAGATGACAGCAGTTAGGCAGTTATAGCCCAGGGATCAAACTAACAACCGTCATCAATAGTTTTTACAACATAACATCATCAAACCCAACATTATTGTTAAAGACTTGAGTAATCATGTTATTAGGCAAGGCACACAGTCATAATTACCAAGCGTTTTGACAAGAATCATGTGGACCGTTCAGATGCCAACTCAAGCAGCTTACGGAAGAATTGGTGAGGATACATTGGTGGATTCTCTGCTAGTGCCTGAGATGAGTAATGAAAGACATGATCAGCTTAGCCAATTGGTTATTATTATGTTCCAGTTCTTGAATTAATATGTTTCTATGTTTATGCATATCTCTTCGTGGAATTCCATTTATTTCCTCATGTACTGAAGGTGTATGGTTAGTACCTAAGTGGAATATACTACCTCCGGTCCTAAATATAAGACCTAGATAACTTTTTTTTGGGAAAGATTAAGGTTGCGAAATAAGTTATCAAATCATGACATATTTGATATCTTTTTAGATTATCCATTAGCTTATAGGTAAAATAAACTAGTCTAAGAGAAAAAATTAGGTAAATGAATTTATAATTAACTTATTTTTTGCTTTTTTTAGGATTTTTCAAAAAAGTCATCTAGGTCCTATATTTAGACCGGAGGGAGTACCTCAAAAGCTAGCTGCTGATGTAGGAGAGTGGACTCACTCAAATATTCTACTCCCTCCGTTCCTAAATATAGGACCTAGATGACTTTTTTAAAAAATCCTAAAAAAAGCAAAAAATAAGTTAATTATAAATTGATTTACCTAATTTTTTCTCTTAAACTAGTTTATTTTACCTATAAGCTAATAGATAATCTAACAAGATATCAAATATGTCATCATTTAATAACCTATTTCGCAACCTTAATTTTTCCAAGAAAAAGTTATCTAGGTCTTATATTTAGGAACGGAGGGAGTATTATTGAAGTTCCCATACTTAGACCCCTACGGACTTTCCAAGGTAGCCCTCTCCAGAACCCAAAAACTTGAATAGTAGTATAATGCTAATTAAAATAAATACTCCCTCTCATCTTAAATATAAGATCACTTTCACTTTTTCTTGTGTGGAAGTTAAAGAAACAAAATAGACCACTAAATTATAACATTTGTCCCGTGTAATCAGATTATAAAATAATTTATAGGCAGAATAAATTAGTTTTGAGGAAAAGAGATAACAATAGAAAATTTAAAGTGATTAATTTTGCATAATTAATTTTTCTAAAAAAATCAAAATGAACTTATAATTAGGCCTGGAGGAAGGAGGAAGTAGGCATCTAAGTAAGATCATAAATAATATTGTATTGCTCAATGTGAGACTTAGCATCTCATACCTCACCTTCTCTCAAGCCATTAGGTGGGACAATGCTTAATAAAACTATAAACCCCTCAAATTTATGTAAATGGCCTTCTACAATTTACCAACTGATTCAAAATTCAGCGTGGAATGGTGTCCTTATTCAACTTTAATATGTCACTTAAGTACGCAATTGGTGAATGCCTGGTCATTGTAATATATTCTTGAAAAGATTAAGAAAGAAGAAAAGTTTACAACTTATGGAACTGACCTGATGAATCAAAACAGTGGAAGGTGTCATTCCAGGCACAGTATTCACCTCTATGATCAATACCTATAAGTCATGAAAATGATCATGGATTAAGATTTAAGAAGATAAGTTGCTGAGACAAAAAATAGCCTCCACTTTGTCATCAACAAACCTGTCCATTGTCAACATTGACAAATGCATCTATGCGTGAAAATCCTTCTAATTGTAGGGTGTTTGCAATGAGTTCAATATTCTGCTTGCAGTTTTTCAAAGCTGCTTCACTGTTAAATGTGAAACAGGAATTTTCAGTTCATCAATGTACCATATATGAAGGAGGGAGGTTAATCCAGTTTATGAAGTAGTGAAAATGATATAGAAGGTTAGACATCAGTATTATTAAATTATTGGGTTTGAAATGGAATTAACCCTGTTAAGTACTCCCTCCGGTCCTAAATATAAGACCTAATTGACTTTTTCTGGAAAATCCTAAAAAAGCAAGATAAGTTAATTATAAATTGATTTACCTAATTTTTTCCCTTAAACTAGTTTATTTTACATATAAACTAATGGATAATCTAAAAATATATCAAATATGACATCATTTAATAACCTATTTTGCAACCTTAATCTCTCCAAAAAAAAGTCAATTAGGTCCTATATTTAGGACCAGAGGTAGTATATTGGTTTGTGTTTTTGAAAAAATAACACCAACCAATTTGATATGACTTTCTTTATCAATATTTACTTTAGATTGTTTCTCTAATTAATTAACGCGGGACCTTTGTACTATATTCTAATAAATGCTTTTAAGTTTAACAATACACTAACCAGAAAAAGGCTTTAGTTCAGTGTTTATTAAGGCATTTGAATGCCAATGAATAGAATCAGTGATAGAAATGAAATTTTCAGCCATTAAGAGATGTAGTCAAGAAAAGATCATGAAAAGAAAGGAAAACAAAATAAAAATTACCTCATGATTGACAAGGGAGGTGGGGTCAGATTGATGCCTGTCCCACCTGACAAACAATATTCCAAGAAACGATTACAGATTAGCCATTTGAACCTTAGCAATCATGATTAAGGGAAACAAAGGAGCTGGATAGCTAATTTGCATATCTTAAGGAAATTAGTTAAGTTATATAGAGATCATTTTACATTTGATCAAATTGACCAATTTATTTCATTTTCTGAACCCATATAAATTAGTTAAGTAGTGCTTTTCTATTTGGGACTACAAACTACATTTATCATTATACTATAGTTTTTGATGCACAAGCATGAGAGTTTGAAGGTAGTACTAACCTTGGAATTTTTCCTCTAGTGATAAAATGTCACCAGTTTCCTTGACAGTGACACTAGGACTTAAAGAGTGCATTGAGCCACTTTTGCCTATAACACCAGCTGTTACTTCCACCCATCTACTGTGCCCTTTCCACATGAGGTCGTGCCCACTCTCATTCTTATCTTTGGATGTAAAAACTATATCATCAGTCTCTATGAAAGGTTCAAAGATCAAAAGCTCCGGAGGAGGATTTGGCATCTCAATAAAACCATGTGCCTGAACAACGATATAATGTCATGTAATAGAAGATTAAATTAAGAGTTTTAATGTAGAAAAAATCTTTCAGGTGGGGTTGAGAAAAGGAAGGCAGAAAAATAATATCAAAACAAGGGTAAGTCATTAGTTTGATATTCTACCATTCTTTTCTTCCTCAAATTACTCATAAAACTACAATGTACATAACTGGATATCATTATTCTTAGTGTCATACCTTTGATAAGCTATTAGCAGGAATTCTTAGAAGACAGTCCTGCACTGCTTTCACATATATTGAAAGATCCTTTGAACAGCTGGATGGACAAAAGATGTGGAGAAAATCATTGCATTTTAAAAAAGAAATCAGAGGATATATTTGAAACACTCAAGCCAATGAATAATATAATAAAAATGAGCCACCAACAAGGCATAAAATCTACCATAATCTTGCAACCCCAGTTGAGCAGCCATCTTTTGCCGGCTTGACACACAAAGTTTCACACTGCAGCTTTGAGGTAAGTTCATGCCATATATCATCTGTAGGCTTATTAAGAAGTTCAGATTTCGCCCTCACTTCCTTATTTATGGTAAGAACTCCTGAACTCCCAAGCTTTTTATAACAAGGCATTACCATAAAAAAATGTCAGATTGAGAAAAAGTAATATAAGAAAAGTTACATTCTGTGAGGGAAAGTAAATATGATAGACGAACATACGTCTTTTAGTGCAAGAGAAGTTGCAACTTTATCCATGCAAATCTTTGAGGCCATTGCACCAGGGCCTTCATTAGAAGATTGAACAAGACAATTAGAAAGAGTTTGGAAATATGAAAACTAATAAGTTGTATAACTTGTGTTCCCTCTCATTTACATGCAAGAGCTTTGTTTTGATCATAAATGTTATATCTATTTATTAATTCTTCCCAAATATCTAATGGTTACCCACATCAATGTGTGCTATCAATAGGGATAGTAGTTTCCAATGTAAATGATTAAAAGAAGATATATTTGAGGGAAACTAAAGGGTCAGCTTGACTCAACGGTAAGCTCGCTTGTCGTGGGGTCTGAAGTCATGGGCTTCAATCAGTCTCTTTGCATAAAGCAGCGGGTAAGACTTCCTAGTATATTTCCTTCCCTAGCACCTTCACCAAGTGGGGACCTATACCGGAGTTGACACTTCTTTTATATTCGAGGGAAACTAATTACATATTTGTGTTAGGACCTTTGGATAATACCTGATAGGGAAAGACACTTATGTTGGTCAGAGGTTCAACATGTTATTTTGGAGAAAGAAATGAGGGGTATAGTGGGCTATAGGACTGCTATTGTTATAGCTAAAGCCTACAAGTTGGGGGGGTTGTGCAAGCCACTTTTATTTGCAAGTCACTTTTGAGTCTATAAAACTTCATTCTGGTTTAGCAAGAAAAGCAGAGAATTTTGAAATTGAGTGGCTAAAGGATGATGCCTTTGGGGGGAGAGGGCCAACCTCCTCTTGAAAGTTTGGCAACTGTGGATTTATGTTTTCGGACTTTCGTTCCATCTTTGTGAGTCTGTGACAGTAGAGTCTGTGTGTGGGTTTGCAGTTACTGTTCACTGTCTTAGAGTCTTTATTATTCCCTTTATTTCAGTATTCATGTAAAGTTGTATCTATTATTGCAGTGAAGTTTTAGCTTTCAATTGTCTATTTGTATGTGTAAATCTGTTAACTCCTAACATATTGTTCTACAAATTACTAGCTTTATCTATTTTTCTAAAATCATGTCAATTATTTTTTTTGCTCATACATTTAGAATCGGAAGGTGTATCTATTAGCCCGGCAACCCAACTTTGGAAATTTAAATACTAAACGAACCTGTATATGGAACACCTTCGGCATCTAACAAAGATTGAAGTGTACCATCTTCACCAATGCCCCCATGCACTACAAGCAACGAACAGTCTATGTAAAGATATATGCACACTCAATTTGTAGAACAATTACACCAGTTCTTATTATCATAGCATGCTTTGAAATCTACAAAACAACCTATCTACCATCCAATTCTGTCAATATCACTGCTGAATCATTAAATAACACCTAAGATCTTTCTTTTCAAACTTTTTAACAAAATGTAGCACAAGGAACTGCAAAGTGCTAACCAAAAAGGTTTATATGACATGCTGATACTTCAAGACTACCTGCAATTGGTGATTATAATGCTTTTACTAATGCATGAAGGGGAAAATGCTCATTATGAGTACCTGCAATAAACACTGTTGCTTGGACTTCCTTGGCTAGCTTGATCCATTGCCCCAATGAATATTTAGTGGGCAATTCGTCATCAATATCAAACCCTGTAAACCAACTGTGATCCCTCAAACCTTCCATAAGATGATTTTCTACTGCATTCCTTAAGTAAGATGTAAGTGCAACTCTGTCTGGTTCATTAGCTTCTATGCATGCAGCTAGGACTTCCTCAGTAGTATGTCGAAGCACAAGAGAATAACTGTACATGAAATTAATTTTGAATTACATCATCCTTAATATATTAGACTGAAAATATCAGTTGCTACATTAAATGAATGTTATTCTTGTAAACTTGAACATTATGATAGTTGAAAAACTTTGCATATTGCAATTGATAATGTAATTAAATTATCAACTTGCTCAAGGACAAAAATAGTTTCAGAGTAATGCTACTTCCAGAATACTTGAGCAGTTGACAGTTGACTCAACTCATTAATTACATGCTTGCCTGTGGGCGCAATTTGTTCTACTAAAATATTTTTTTTACCAAATTTTGATTTAGAAACCTCATTAGTTGTGCTTACAGAAAATGTGGCCTTAAGTGTTATAATTCCTGTGAAAGTAGCATTAACCTCGAGAGAAAACAGGTACTCAATTAAAATGTTAAAGAAGCAAATATAAATTCTTCTCCCAGTTCATATTATTATATCAAGTACAACAAAGTGAAGGCTCTGGTATATTGGCTGTTCCCCTATGCATAGTAAAAAGTCAAGAACAACCATGTGCTCTTTAAATTATTAAAAGGGGAAGAAAGAATCTTGGGTCAAAAAAGGGGAAGAAAGGACCAATACTTACGGTAATGACCAAACTGTTCTATTCATTACATTGACCTTCATTCCTGCATCTACTCCTGGTTCATATTCACTTGTAGGAGAAAGTAGACATGGAATTACCTCAAGCTGTAAGCAAAATTACAGCAATCTCGGGCATTAATATTGAAATCCAGAGAATACAATAGTTCTTACATTTAGTCATTAGTAAATACTCAAATGTCATATTGAGGATAGATTGGACAGATAGAATCTGTACAAACCTAATCATCAAATTTATAAAAACAGAATTTGAGTTAAAGCAGTTTATTATTTTGTAAGAAAAATTGTGCAAGGAAAAGTGAAAATTGAAAGAGAGTACACAAATATGCTTCAGTATGCAGGCTGCTAAATCATCACTATTTAAATTAAAGAGTAATATACAAATCTTGTCAATCATGGATACTCACATCATTAAAAGCTTGCAAATTGAGCCAAACATTTGTACCACTCATAAGAGATACTTGCCGTTCTGATGTATCTCCCCCAAAAATTACAAAAACTTTTTGAGCACCTTCACGGTGAAGTAATGATTTATTAAGTTTTGAAGATTTAGTTCCATTTGGCACATGGCCTGGTGTACCCCTGACTGATGCAATATTTGGGAACCGCAAACTTGCATGGTGAATAATGCTCCTAAGGATATTTGTATGAGAAAAACCAACCTGTAAGCATAGATAGCATTATTCTACATCTTAAAGTATAACATATAGTCACTCAGACAGGATGATAGTTCAAAGAAAAAAGGGTCTGTTTAAGCTGCATTTAAGTTGAGATTACTATGGCATGAAGTACTTGAAAGAGAATAAGAGGGTTGTTATAATATGTAAAACGTAAACATAAAAAAATTACATGACAGGAAAAACAGTCACAGATATGATAAAGAAGAACCTTGAGCATTTAAAAATCTAAGAATTATAGAATAATGAGAAAATATAAAGGAAACACATCCAGAAGTACCTTAGAGGCTTGCTGAAACAGAAAACTGGTTTGTTCCATACCGCTTATCTGGCAAATACAATGATTTTACTATCAATGAAAAATGAGTTTGATTTGTATATGCATTTTATTGGGACAAGAAGGAAAAAAACCTCACCAGATTTATGTCAGTAAATACTAGGGTGCCATATTCAGTCCTTCCAAACCCATTTTCTGAAGACAATGATTTACAACTTGAATTAGGCAAAAACCATCCATCAATACGTGCAAAATCTCTAAGGTGAAACTTTTGGAATAAAGCAGATGCCCCTTTACGAATATTTTCAGTTACTTCTAAAGAAAACCGAGGAGGAGTGTGATAAGCAACCTGAAATCATAAATATTTCATCCAATTAGAAAGAAAAACAGGCACAGGTCAGAACAAATTACATATTTCCCATGAAATCAAAGACACAATCACTTTATATGCCAATTTCATTCAGAAATTGTATATTCATCATTAGTGCATATAACACATAAATATATAAAATCACCTGTTGGGTTGGCAGATACTTTCTTCGGTAATTAAATATTGCATCCTTCTCTTTCACATCAGTTTCACCACGAAATTGAAGTTCTACCTGTTCATCTAAACTATATTGTTATTGTTACATAAAAAAAAATCATTATGCACAAAATAATTCAACTGGCATGACCAAAATATCTAAGAAGTCACTTCAATCAGGTTCATAATACAAAAAGAAAGAAGTGAATGTATAGACCTTAAATGGATAAAAGGACCACTCTTACCTCAGTTGGAAGTAGCACAACAGGATGGCAATCTGAACCAGTTCCAACATCAAGGACAATGGCTGTAAATTCACTCCCCCCTTCAAGGAATGTTTCAATGAGGACTTTATCATCAATACCCTATCAAATTTCAAAACCAATGAAATATTTAAGTTAATATCTAAGCATATTATATGTTATCAAAGATCATATCTGTAGCCAACCAGCATATTTCCTTAATACAACAACAACAATAACAAAGCATTAATCCCAGCTAAGTGGGGTCAGCTACATGGATCACACGACGCCATTCTGATCAATCAATAGTCATACTTGGGGATAAATCATTAATTAAAAAATCTCGTTGAATAACAAAGCCTTAATAATCTTTAATATTCGTTATCATTGCTTTGCTTCTACACTGATTGCCTCTTATTTCAAAACAAGATATCACATTATAAAAAATCTTATCCAAATCAAGATGTAAAGTACCTCTGACATGATTTCATGGGCTTTGACGATAGAATCAGCCACGCCATAAGCAACTCTAACACCAATGCTCGATCCTCCTCTAGTTGGTTTTACCTATGAAGAAGAGATTTGAATGTCTTTAGCATAACAAGGTTCTTAATAGCAATGGATTAACAATAGCTTCCAAGTGACCACCAAATAGAGTGCCTTACCACAACTTTCCCTTGGTTAGGATCCAGCTGGTTTCTTTCAAACCATTTTGATAGTTCCAGCTTGTTTGTTTCAAATCCCTGTTATCCATAGTGATATCAGAAAATTCAATAGTATGTAAAAAGGGGGAATTGGTATTGTGATATAGAAACACAAAACCTGGTGCCAGATATTGGATGCTGGCATAATACTACACCATATGGACAAATGGATCAAAAGGCCAACTCAGTTCGATCCCCACTTAGTGAGGGGTGCTGAGGAAGGAAATATATTAAGCAGTTTTACTTCTGCTTTTGTGCAGAGAGTCTGATTTGAACCCAAGACCTTAGGCACACGGCAAGTGAGCTTACCGCTGAGCCAAGTTGGCCATTCATATGGACAAATGGATTGACAAAAACTTTCAATACCTGAACTAAGAAACTGGGCACTGTTATAAATCCATGCTTTCGGAGCAGTAAAGATGCTTCATACTGCCAATAAATTATAAAGGAAATTACTTAAGTCCGAAGCAAAGCCGAACCAAATCACTAAATTATTAAATCAAGTTGGTCTAACTGCATATAAAATTATCTATGTATGCCTTTGAGAATGGAAGCTCCTCTGTGTGTTAATTCTGATGATTTGCACACATGCCGCAACTAGCATGAAAATTTAATACCTCAAAATATATTTTACTTCATAATCTAAATGGTAAATTAAGCCTGCAAACATAATAAGTGGCTAAAAATAAGACATCAAGAGTTTTCTCTTTAGAGAAAAACATTGGTGAAATGTACAAAATCAAATATGCGAACTACGAAAAAATTACTAATTTTAAAACTCAACTATTGAGTTGGTATCATCTAACATTGACAATTAAGGATTTACGATAAATACAACAAAGTATGTGTTTCTTTACCTTGTCAAATGCTTGACGGCATTCATTTGATCCTGTGCCAACAAATGGAACATTATACTGTTCCAGTAATTCCTAGAAATTAATCACATTGAAAAGTTAATTCATATTCCAGCAGATTAGTAGTCTAGGAGAAATTGATATGAAAAATGCATATTTCAGTAAGAATATTGGTTTTCAAGATATTTACTATGCTACACCTGAATGCCACCATCCTCCCCAAATTGACCATGTATAACTGGAAACACTATGTCCACAGCTGTTGCTAAATGCTTGGCAAAGTCAGATAAATTCTGGAAACTTTGTGCAAGGCTGCATGAATTACCAATTAAATCATATTAAAAAATGGGTGTAATTATATATTGGTTTGTGTATGAAATAGAGATATGAAATACTTCAAACTGGCATGGCATATCACCTTTCAAGTTTGAAATCAAAGTCTGCTGGAGTGTTTGAATATAGCTGCAAGAAATATATGCAAGTGATTGTCATCCTTTTCAAGACATGAAAAATTATTATATGCTTAACTGATGCCACTTCTGGTCTGTATCTAATCTAGAATGCACTGAAGTCAGTACAAGTTTGTTGAAGAAACTCCATAAACCATTAAACAAACAGGATAGAAAGTTCATACAGCCAAAACTAGTTCAACTGAAAGAATATTTTCCAATTCCTATGATAAAGTAATCTAGCTTCCTCAACTATACCTTTAATACGTTGATTAAAGTCACAACCTCAGTAATCAGATTAACAGCTTAAACACAATCGTCATATTTAGTAATGAACTACATAATTTTCACATTTGGCTGAAACAAATTATGGAAGCAAAAAAGCTTGAAATACTCCAAAACTTAGTGCAGTTTGTGGTTCAAAATTAAGATAGAACAGCAAAGTAAAGATAATACAGTACGAACCTGAGCAGAGGATATGGCATGTGCCTTGAGATTGGAATCTATATAATAGCAACTCACGTGCAAATCATCTCCCTGCCATATAACACAAAGTATAAGGGAAAAAAAGATTAGGATAATAGAAAATGCCTTTGATTGTTCACAATTTCAGTTCATGCATGTGGTTATTCATTGCCTATTGAGCTCCCACCAGCTTTAATATCCAAACGAATAGGAACAACTAATAGCAGTTGTATTTTTTTTAAAGCCAAGCCACCAGGAATGTAAGACATTTTCTTTTCATTCTTCTAGAATTCAACTTGATCCAGAGCCCATCTTGTTAAATTTAGATATACATGTACTTTGAGGTTACCTTTCTATCAAAATGAATTAAGCCTAATTGTTGGACATATCTCACCTACTTGTACCTGTAATTCATTGCCTAGCTATTCAATGTGGGATACAGTGTAATACTACCTCGGTTCCTAAATATAAGATCATTTTCCTAATTTGATTAAATTAAGGGTGTTAGTTAAGTTAGTTATTATCACATGATATTACCAATCGCCTAATCCATTTACATTTAACCCCACTTGTTTATTATTGATAAGTATTATGAGGTTAATTTAGGAAAAAATTGGGGAAAATAGAAAGTGATCTTATATTTAGGAACAAATTGAAATGTGAAAGTGATCTTATATTTAAGAACGCAAGGAGTACATATTTTCTACACAAAAGTAGCATATTAAGTTCAAGAGTTTCCACCTCTCCCTCTGTCTCTCTACCTACACACGCTCGTCTGGTTCTATTTATAAGGCACTTCCAACATGTTTCATACTTTATAAGGAAAACCTTAAACCTCGTTAATTATACCTTAATTTTTTACAACTTTCCAATTCTACCCCTATTTAGTATTCACTACACCAGACGAAAATAAAGTCAACACATTAAATAAATGAAGGGTAAAACTGTAGATTGACATGAAAAATTTAATAAAGGTACCCTGTGAAGGAAACTAGTACCTGTATGTGATCAAGAACTGATCTTGCAGAATTGAGAGAAATCCCACGCTCTTGAGAAGGGCCACCACATATAAGTCCAACTCTCAATACTCTCTCTTTCTCTTCCTTCTTCTCAACAATCAAGTCACCAACCACTTCTGTGGAAGCATGCACAGGTCCACACATAACTGATCTCTTCCCACAACATCTGATTATATTCTGATTCAAATTAGATAATTTAACATATTTTTCACATGACACCCTGATATCCAATACAGTCCTAGTCTCTTCCCTTGTGGGGCTACAACTATGAGACAGAAGTGAAGAAAGATTGAAACTCTGAGCAATAAAGGCCATATGTGAAGAAAGTGAGACAGTTCAGATTGAAAGATAAAACATGAACATGAAGAGAAAGTACTCAAAGTAGTCTTATAGTGAAGAAGAGTGAGTTGAAAATGGTTGTTCAGAGTTTCAGACGGCAAAGTGGTCCCATGTATGATTTAAAAAATGAATTGTTTTTTGTCTCAATGATTTGCCTATGATGGATATGATATATATTTGTGAGAGATTCGATTCATTAAACAAATGGATGAATCTAATAAATGAAGAACCATTTCTGACATGTTTTCTTTACTGTATTACTTACTGTCCTATTGTTCATAGGATTATCTTAATGATAATTCTGTACAATTATGTTGTTTTTAAATTAACAAGAAAAAACAAAAGAACAAACACAGGACGCCAGATCATCGAAGAAAATAAAAAAAAAAAATTCATCGAAGAAAATAATTGAAGTTATTTTTTTACAAAGGCTTCACAAGGACTATATTTGGACTTGTAACTCCAATGTCATGAATTATGAGCCAACTCTTTGCTGTGAAAATTTCTCCTCCTCTAAACAACCTTGCCTACGTTGGCAACACTTCTATCCCTCGAGTCCCGGATTACTGGGTGGTGTTTAACAAAACAAAAAAAATTCTCCTCCTCTTAGTATAAAATCCATTTACCTATTTTATATAAATTAGTTAAAATTATGTAATATTATTAAAACACCCTAAACATCCACTTTTACTCTAACATACTTCTTTTACTCACTTATTATTGTTAAGGTTTATTAATATGGACAAATCAAACACAAAGTACAATGAGCATTATAGCCACTAAACCAATCACTTTTAGATTTGGAAACCAAAACCCCAACATTATACCTAATCTCTAAACTTATCCCTCTATAAAAAATCCCCATCATGAGTATATTTAGCACTCAACAGTTAATACTCAAACTCTTGTATGCAACAAAATCTTATAGCGCAACTTTTGTGGACGTTTTCTTGTAGCAGTGGGCAGCATCCACATAAGCACCTGCAGCTTCATGTTTGCTTTCTAACTATATATATATATATATATATATATATATATATATATATATATATATATATATATATATATATATATATAAATAAATGTACAAAACTGGTAAATTAACCAAGAAAAATACATCAAAATAGTGATGAGAAGTGGACATTACGCAAGGTTGTTGAAGTTTGTTTCATTACTGGCCTGTTTGTTGTTAACACTTCCAAACATGGCATAGATTATTAGGGCTGTTTCAAAAGATCCTAGTGCAATCAACATTTTCAGGACCAAATTGAAATTGGGACGATAATTTTATTACCATAGTAATTGAGACAACATGAATTTTTTTTAGAAGAACCTCAAGTCCTTAGATATTTTTTTCTTAAACTTGACATCCTAAAATATTTTCTTAGTGAAACCGAATATCTTAGACACAATGTTATAGTCATTGGGTATATTTGGATATCTCGATGGACATGAGTACAAGCACTTGGGCAAGAAGATAATTTTGTCCTCATTTGTTATAAACTTAATGGAAAGAAAGAAACAAATAAACAACAAGGGTGAGTAATTTTTAATTTTTAAAGGAGAGACCCACATATTCAGATTCAAAATTTTTATTAAATCCCAAAGGTATTTTAATATTTTTCATTAGTATATTGGCAAAAATGACCCTTTTATTTTGTTTGTAAGTTAGAATGAGTCATTTTATTATTTATAGGTCAAAATTGAACCATAGAAATAATATATAAGTCAAATTGATATTTAACTCATTTTTTAATTAAAAAAACAGTTTTAATTAAATAAAGGAATATACTAGAAGTTAAAATTCCATGCCACAAGCCACATCTAATATATTCAAATTCTAACCATTTACAATTACCCACATTAGAAGAGAAATTAGAGTCTTAGAAGTGAACATACACAGCTTGGCCTAAAAAGAAACTGGAAATAGTCTTGACCTCAAAAATCACAGCATAGTCAACTTAAAATATCAAAATATAAACACAGTAATAGTAGCATGCAATCCAGAAGAGACATTCTTCAATCAAAAGCCCATTGGTTTCGACGACGGATTTCCTCCTCTTCCTCAGCGGTGAAATCATTCTTGATGTTGAAGATCTTCCGAATCTCCTCTGGTGTCTTTCCCTTCATCATGTCTGCCACGGTCTGGCATGTTAGGTCCAGCAAGCCCTTGATGTTCAGGTAGCTAGCTGCCTGAGAAACAAAAATTCCAAACCACAACTCAATAATATATCCCCATTGCATACAAAATTGTATTGAAGTATAGAGTAATAACAGATGGCAAACCACCAGTAGTTTGGTGAAAATAAATATTTCTTCGACATTAATAAGAAGGCTTGTTGATAAGGTTGTTCATGAATATCACCGATTGAGGAGAGGAAAAGGAATAACAGGAAAAATCAGGTAGATATCTATAACCAAAACATATTTTTTCCGAGAATTTCTAGAGTAAAACTGATGAGTACTTCATTTGTTATAAAGAACGACAAGTAGAAAACATACATACATTGTCTTGAAGACATGTACAATAATCAGAAATTAAATAACGCACATGAACCAATAGCCAAGTAGGTTAGTGACATAAAGCCATATATCATGTATAAAGAGTAGATAGAGAACAACAAACCAATGCATGTTCATTCTGCAAAGCTAATCTCCAAAGAAACACCACATCATTGAATGAAAAAAAGTAATGCACAGGATAATAAAACGGTGCAGATCACAAATTTCACATCCTCATTCCACCACCAAGTCTCCCTATCTCGATAGTCCAAAACTTTTGATTCTCCCAAAATTTCGTTAGCCACTATTTCCACCTTTTTAACCATATTGATATAAAAACTTGGGTTTCAAATGAGAAACATGGTCATTTTATAACTCAGTCATACTTCCATTCCATCCCATCATATGTTCATATTTTCACCCTTAAAAAAAGACTAAAGCTAGAACATCCTAGTTCTCTTCTTCAACAAAGCTCTCGCACAAATCTCAATAAAAGGAAGCCTAAGAACCCTATTCTTCCGAACTAGTTTTGAGTCATGAATTCAAAGTAAGACAAGTTCCAAGAAATTCTGACTTCCAGTACTAAAAGTCCATGGATTTCAAAAAGTACTTGAACTGATAAAATAGCAATTATAACTCAAAAAAGTAAAAATCTTGACTTAACTCCACCCTGCTATAACAATTATAAGTCAAGAATTCAACGACAAATTCCAAAATATTCTGACTTCAAACGGTAATAGCTGAAACTAATAAAATAGTAATTATAACGCAAGAAAGTTTAAATCTTGACCCACTTCAACCCTGCTATATCATAACCATCCATAATTATGCCTTCTTCACACAAGATTAACACAGAGCCAGACAACTGAATGAGTAAAAATAACACAAAATCAAAACATTCATAAAAACTACTCCTAGTCATCACAAATCAAAATCTTTCTTCACAAAAAAGAAGCTACACCAAAAACAGACAGATACGAAACCAATAGAACAAGAAATATAGAAAAGAAGAGAAAAGAGTTGGAATAACTCACAAGAATGAGATCAAATAGCGTGGCCTTGTCGACCTTAATGAACTCGGCATCCCAAGACTTGAGATCGTCGTCAGAGATCTTGTCCTCAGAATTGGCGGCATCAACGTGCTTTTTGCAGTACTCGATGACCTTGGCCAAGATCCTACCGGTCACGTTGGACAAGGGGATTCCATTTCCAGAAGGACAATCTCCTTCAATTGTGTGCTTGATCGTCTGCGATACAAGCGCCACAGCCTCATCGACCTCGAAAGATTCGCCATCGGAACTCTTCAGAATCACTTTCTTCGAAGACATGATCGTAGAGGAACAATTTTTCTTCTAGCTGTTCGGTGAGAAAACTATGACTCAGAAACAAAAACACTAGCTTTCTCTTTCTCTCAGATTTGAGATTGAACCGGCTATTTATAGTGGATTTTATTTCCAAATCTTTCAATTAAAAATATTGTAGTTTCTTATTTTATTTTATTTATTCATTTATTTAACAACTTTTCAATTTTCTTTGGACTGAAGTTGAACTTTTCACTTTTCAGTTTTGTTTGAAAAGTTGATTTGATAAATCTCGAATTTGTTAATCATATCCGATGAAATAAGGGACTTATATGTGGCAGCTTTTCATTGGGCTGGGGGGTTTAATTTCCAAATAAAATAATTGAGGGCTGGGGGTTTTAATTTCCAAACAAAATAATCAAAATTTTAAATAAACTAGTTTAAGGGGAAAAATTAGGTAAATCAATTTATAATTAACTTATATTTTTCTTTTAAGGATTTTTCAAAAAAGTAAACTAGGTCTTATATTTAGGAGCGGAGAGAGTATAAATTAGTTAAAATTATGTAATATTATTAAAACACCCTAACCATCCACTTTTACTCTTTTTTTTATCAGCAATCCACTTTTACTCTAACATACTTCTTTTACTCACTTATTATTGTTAAGGTTTATTAATATGGACAAATCAAACACAAAGTACAATGAGCATTATAGCCACTAAACCAATCACTTTTAGATTTGGAAACCAAAACCCCAACATTATACCTAATCTCTAAATGTATCCCTCTATACAAAATCCCCATCATGAGTATATTTAAAACTCAACAGTTAACACTCAAACTCTTGTATGCAACAAAATCTTATAGCGCAACTTTTGTGGATCTTTTCTTGTAGCTGTGGGCAGCATCCACATAAGCACCTGCAGCTTCATGTTTGCTTTCTAACTATATATATAAATGTACAAAACTGGTAAATTAACTAAGAAAAATACAGCAAAATAGTGATGAGAAGAGGACATTACGCAAGGTTGTTGAAGTTTGTTTAATTACTGGCCTGTTTGTTGTTAGTGTTATATGAACACTTCCAAACATGGCATAGATTATTAGCGCTGTTTCAAAAGATCCTAGTGCAATCAACATTTTCAGGACCAAATTGAAATTGGGACGATAATTTTATTACCATAGTAATTGAGACAACATGAATTTTCTTTTAGAAGAACCTCAAGTCCTTAAATATTTTTTTTCTTAAACTTGACATCCTAAAATATTTTCTTAGTGAAACCGAATATCTTAGACACAATGTTATAGTCATTGGGTATATTTGGATATCTCGATGGACATGAGTACAAGCACTTGGGCAAGAAGATAATTTTGTCCTCATTTGTTATAAACTTAAAGGAAAGAAAGAAACAAATAAACAACAATGGTGAGTAATTTTTAATTTTTAAAGGAGAGACCCACATATTCAGATTCAAAATTTTTATTAAATCCCAAAGGTATTTTAATATTTTTCATTAGTATATTGGCAAAAATGACCCTTTTATTTTGTTTGTAAGTTAGAATGAGTCATTTTATTGTTTATAGATCAAAATTGAACCATAGAAATAATTTATAAGTCAAATTGATATTTAACTCATTTTTTAATTAAAAAAACAGTTTTAATTAAATAAAGGAATATACTAGAAGTTAAAATTCCATGCCACAAACCACATCTAATATATTCAAATTCTAACCATTTACAATTACCCACATTTGAAGAGAAATTCGAGTCTTAGAAGTGAACATACACATCTTGGCCTAAAAAGAAACTGGAAATAGTCTTGACCACAAAAAAGAGAGCATAGTCAACTTAAAATATCAAAATATAAACGCAGTAATAGTAGCATGCAATCCAAAAGAGACATTTTTCAATCAAAAGCCCATTGGTTTCGACGACAGACTTCCTCTTCTTCCTCAGTGGTGAAATCATTCTTGATGTTGAAGATCTTCCGAATCTCCTCCGGTGTCTTTCCCTTCATCATGTCTGCCACGGTTTGGCATGTTAGGTCCAGCAAGCCCTTGATGTTCAGGTAGCTAGCTGCCTGAGAAACAATAATTCCAAACCACAACTCAATAATATATCCCCATTGCATACAGAATTGTATTGAAGTATACATTAATAACAGATGGCAAACCACCAGTAGTTTGGTGAAAATAAATATTTCTTCGACATTAATAAGAAGGCTTGTTGATAAGGTTGTTCATGAATATCACCGATTGAGGAGAGGAAAAGGAATAACAGGAAAAATCAGGTAGATATCTATAACCAAAACAAATTTTTTCCGAGAATCTCTAGAGTAAAACTGATGAGTACTTCATTTGTTATAAAGAACGACAAGTAGAAAACATACATACATTGTCTTGAAGACATGTACAATAATCATAAATTAAATAACGCACATGAACCAATAGCCAAGTAGGTTAGTGACATAAAGCCATATATCATGTATAAAGAGTAGATAGAGAACAACAAACCAATGCATGTTCATTCTGCAAAGCTAATCTCCAAAGAAACACCACATCATTGAATGAAAAAAAGTAATGCACAGGATAATAAAACGGTGCAGATCACAAATTTCACATCCTCATTCCACCACCAAGTCTCCCTATCTCGATAGTCCAAAACTTTTGATTCTCCCAAAATTTCGTTAGCCACTATTTCCGCCTTTTTAACCATATTGATATAAAAACTTGGGTTTCAAATGAGAAATATGATCATTTTATAACTCAGTCATACTTCCATTCCATCCCATCATATGTTCATATTTTCACCCTTAAAAAAAGACTAAAGCTAGAACATCCTAGTTCTCTTCTTCAATAAAGCTCTCGCACAAATCTCAATAAAAGGAAGCCTAAGAACCCTATTCTTCCGAACTAGTTTTGAGTCATGAATTCAAAGTAAGACAAGTTCCAAGAAATTCTGACTTCCAGTACTAAAAGTCCATGGATTTCAAAAAGTACTTGAACTGATAAAATAGCAATTATAACTCAAAAAAGTAAAAATCTTGACTTAACTCCACCCTGCTATAACAATTATAAGTCAAGAATTCAACGACAAATTCCAAAATATTCTGACTTCAAACGGTAATAGCTGAAACTAATAAAATAGTAATTATAACGCAAGAAAGTTTAAATCTTGACCTACTTCAACCCTGCTATATCATAACCATCCAGAATTATGCCTTCTTCACACAAGATTAACACAGAGCCAGACAACTGAATGAGTAAAAGTAACACAAAATCAAAACATTCATAAAAACTAATGCTAGTCATCACAAATCAAAATCTTTCTTCACAAAAAAGAAGCTACACCAAAAACAGACAGATCCGAAACCAATAGAACATGAAATGCAAAAAAGAAGAGAAAAGAGTTGGAATAACTCACAAGAATGAGATCAAACAGCGTGGCCTTGTCGACCTTAACGAACTCGGCATCCCAAGACTTGAGATCGTCGTCGGAGATCTTGTCCTCAGAATCGGCGGCATCAACGTGCTTTTTGCAGTACTCGATGACCTTGGCCAAGATCCTACCAGTCACGTTGGGCAAGGGGATTGCATTTCCAGAAGGACAATCGTCTTCGACCGTGTGCTTGATCGTCTGCGATACAAGCGCCACGACCTCATCAACCTCGAAAGATTCGCCATCGGAACTCTTCAGAATCACTTTCTTGGAAGACATGATGATCACAGAGTAACACTTTTTTCTTCTAGCTGTTGGTTGAGAACACGATATCTCAGAAACAGAAACACCACCTTTCTCTTTCTCTTAGATTTGAGAATGAACCGGCTATTTATAGTGGATTTTATTTCCAAATCTTTCATTTAAAAATTTGGTAGTTTCTTATTTTATTTATTCATTTATTCAACAACTTTTCAATTTTCTTCGTACTAAAGTTGAACTTTTCACTTTTCAGTTTTGTTTGAAAAGTTGATTTGATAAATCTTGAATTTGTTAATCATATCCGATGAAATAAGGGACTTATATGTGGCAGCTTTTCATTGGGTTGGGGGGTTTAATTTCCAAATCAAATAATCGAGGGCTGGGGGTTTAATTTCCAAATAAAATAATCGAAATTTTAAATTTATTTTTTGTTTTAGTGGAATTTACTGTTTTAGAAACCACAATTATTTGCCCGTACATTTAGGTAAGATTAGGAGATATTTGCTTCTATATTTTACTGTTGTTAGTCTAGAAAATTACTAAATTCGAATCAATCTTTTTTTCTGAACAAACTATCTATTTATTACTAATTTTTTTATCAAAATTTTAGACCAAATTGATCATAAATTTTGGGAAAGTGGTTAGCTCACCCACAACATAAAGGTAAGACTCCTAAGTCCTAATTCATGAATCATGTGATGTGTTGGCTGACCCTTTTCTTGTATGCTCTTCTCAAAATTGAAAAACATGTTGCCTTAAGTTTTTTCAAGAAATTTTTCCAAAAAAAGTTTTTTCAAGAAAAACAAATAGTGAGATAGGAGTATTTGGATACAATAAATAATTAATTTATAAATTTAAAAAATTATTTGACAGCCCGAGAACATGTATGAAAATTATAGGGAAGATGACATATAAAGTCTACCCAATTGGAAAAAGGACAATTGAGATGGGTAAATTGTGGAAATGACAAGTTGGGTCATTTGAACTTAAAACAAAGGGTTAAGGGTCAAATCTAGCACTCTACTATTGTCGAAAGTTCACCCAACATAAACAAGAATTTGATGGCTCAAATGTAGCACACATCTTTTCAAAAATGGCTCAAATCTAGCATTTCCGTCAACTTTAACGGGTTTGACCGTTAAGGTTGACTTGAGTATGCCATGTCACCCGCCACGTCACCCAATTTCGCCATGTGGCCCTCCACGTCACCCAATGTGCCCACTTACTATCCATTATTGGATGACGTGGCGGGTGACGTGGCAGGCCACGTGGCAAGATTGGGTAACGTTTCGGATGACGTGGCATAATCGAGTCAAACTCAACGGTCAAACCCGTTAAAGTTGACGGAAATGCTAGATTTGAGTAATTTTTGAAAAGATGTGCTCTACATTTGAGCCATCAAATTCTTGTTTATGTTGGGTGAACTTTTGACAATAGTAGAGTGCTAGATTTAACCCTTACCCCTAAAACAAATTACCACATTTGGGGAAAAGACTAAAGTGTCCTTTACTAATCTAATATATTACAACACAACCAAACATGAATCTCACACTAAACAAAAAGCAAAAACATGATGTCCACACTCACTAGAAAGCAAAAATGAAACAGAGAATGAACACAAAACCCTTACGGTGACGGAGCTAACGGCGGTGGACGTTGGATGACGGAGCTAAGGTATTTATCCTTCTTGGGTGGAGGTTAGGAGGTATTTACACATCAACAACTTTGTTTTCTTCTTCCTTTTAGGGTTGAAAATTGTTGAGGGCTATAATAATTCATGATCAAAAGAAAAGCTAATACAAGATGAAAATTGAAAAACTACTCTCTTCAAGTTTGTTTGGTCATTGTGTCTTTTAGGGTATGAAATAGAAAAATTATGTATATGTATTGTATAACCCTAAAACCTTGTCTGGAATATAATGGTGGAAGAAGAAGTTCAGGTGGACTTAGATGTAATGAAGATGATGAAGTAAATGTTCATTCACTGTTGCATTGATTAGATTTTGGAAATAAAAATGCATGTTTCTATGGTTAAAATGCATGCGACAGTGGTTAATACACATGTTACTGTGGTTATTCGGCATGTTACAGGAAGAAAAAATGGCACATCAAGTTAAAGAACTATGTTGTTACTTCCATATTGGAGGGACTTAAGCAAAAATGACACATCAAGTTAAAGAACTATGTTGTGACTATTGACATGCCGGACTTAAGCAGTTACATGTTGTTGGAGGACGTCACATCTCTTCCATTGTTGTATCCACCTAAAACCAGCCGAGCTTCTAGACGGCCTAAAAGTAAGAGGCGTGAGTCGCAATTTCAAGACAAGAAGATTTATCATTGTGGAAGATGCAATGAAGTTGGTCACACCTGAAGGTCTTGCTGGAATCCAAACCCAAGCTGAAGTTTCATGCATTTTGTGGTGATTTTTTGGAGAAGCAACATTGATTGTAGCTAATTACCCATATATGTATTTTTGGGAAAGCAACTATGTCTATTTTTTGGAGTTACAACATTGGTTGTAGCTGATTACACCATACATGTCTGAACTGCATGTCTTTTATGTATTTTTGGGTTACATATTTTTGAAAATATTGATGTGGCAACTTCAGTGACTTTGTTGTGGTTAAATGGGATGATAGTATAGTTAATATGTATATTTACGTGGTAAATACCGATGATTATTAACAATGAACATATCCAAGGTCCTGACAACCCCAAAGAACCGGGGAAGTAAACGTGATTAAACGGGAAGCTGGTGTGGTTATTATGCACGATGCCGTGGTTAAAATGGAAGCTTAATTGGTTAAATCATTTCACGTCCACAGGCACCTGGCAACCCAACCAAAGACTCAGGGAAGTTAACGTGGTTAAAGGGGAAGCTGGTGTGGGTATTTTGGACGATGCAGTGGTTAAAATGGAAGCGTAATTGGTTAAACCATTCCACGTCCACATGGACCAAACTGTAAAAATAAACCCACCAAAAACTCAGCTACATAACAATGGTTATCTGAGAAAACAAGCAAAATATTATTACAAAGAGACCACAATACAAGTGATTAACCTTGTCGTGAGGTTATCAAGATTACTAAAATTAACTACTATATAGTATAGTAGCTAACCTAGGTCGATCTCTTGGACTTTGGCTTGTTTAGTATTTAAACTTGTTGATTTCTTTTACAAATTATGTCAAAATCAGATTTAAGTGTTCAACTATTACTAACCAATGCTACTTTTTATATTTTTGTATTTAGTGAAATAGAAAGAAACAAAAGATAAAAGTTGATTTGATATCAATTGAACAACCCTTCCAACATGAGATTACATATCCTTATTCTTTCTTTCAAGAAGTCTCTTACAAGTAAAATCAATTACTTCAAAGAATCAATTTCCTAACTAAGCAAATTTCATCAATCAAGTAACCAACGCAACCCATATAAAAGAGAAATTGCAAATATCATTTCATCTTGCGAAAGATCTCAACTAGAAATCTTAGGTTCATTCACTCTAATTCCAAAACCTAAACAACTAGATAGGTAGAGGAATTAAAACTACAAAATGTAAGCAAGACATACAAAATCCTTAAACAATCACAAGTTTATCATCCTCTTATACAAGATTAAAGCAAAACTATTGCCTTAGAAAGTTCAATAACCAATCCAACTAGCATCAATTAAAGAACCACAAAATTTAAGAGTATGATAGGATAAAAACTTCCTAAAATCATAAAGAGCTCAAGGCTCCTTCACATTGGAAGAGAAATTGGGGGTTTAGCCACTCATAGAACTTGATTGAACTCTGAAATTTGTTGAACTCCTAATCTCCATGGTGACTTGGGTTCTTGTTCAAAAATGGACCAAGAATTTTGAGAGAGAGTGAACGAGAGAGAGAGATCTTGAAAAATCAGTGTGTGTATTTTGTTTATTCTTGGCGAGAGGGATCAGAGGCTTGCATGTGTGTATATATGTTTGTCCGTTCAATTCTCTGTTTTAAAATCTGTTGTAACTAAATCCCAGCTTAATCTCTAACTGATTCTAACTTCCAAAACTAAATTCAAAACAGTTCACAGACTTCTCTTTGCTTCCTCAGATCTGCTTCTCTTTTCTCTCAATTTCCTAGCTTCCTTTTTTTTTGTTTTCTCGGCCAGCTTCTCTTGTTATTTTTTATTTTGCTTGATGTTGAAATTACAACTCTGCCCCTGTTATAAAACACACAGCAAAACCAAAACAAAAGGGCAATCTGGACATTTCTCATTTAACACATAAGAACCACATTTAATTATCAATTTTTGTCAACTAAGTGCATATTCTAATAATTCACAATTAAGCTCAATTTTGTCAATTAAGGCACTAATTAAAATTCAAAAATGCACAATTAAGTAGTTAAATTTGTGGATTATCAACAAGGCTCCAGTATTTTGTACAAAAAATCAAGGCAATACATAATGCTACATCAAGGTCATACGTAATATTTTTTAACTACATGATAGCCCACATAATATCAAAGTTATTAACAAAATGACCTAACAATGCTACATCAGTCAATATCCTCATTGTGCATTCCAAAATCTCTGTGGTGAACATCTAGTGTAGAAAGCTACATTACTCTTCACCACCTGTCTTGGCGGCCTTAAATTCTTTGCTTCTTTGTTATACTCTGACCTTTCATCCTCTGTTAAGGAGTTCCAATCATTTAGAACCTCACTATTCAAATCTATAGTCGATTCTCTGGTTTTCTCTTCTCGCGTGGAGAACCACTTCTGCCTAAAGAGGTTCAGTCCAGTAATCCTAGAAGAGGTGCTTTTTTCTTTATCGCAGGCCATTTTTTGCAATACAGACCCAAATAAAAAAAAAAAGTCATCATCACAAATGACCATTGGGAGGAATATGTATGAACTTGACTAATATATTGAGCTTTGAATCATTTTCAAAACCATAACAAAACATACAGATCATACAGTGCACTTTGGGTCCCAAATAAACTTAACCTTGACTAATATACAGTATTTACAGTCTAATATACAGTATTTAAAGTCCCAAATAAACTTAATCATGCCTTTGTTAACTAGAAATAAAAGAAACATCAATATGTAAAGACTTAACCTTGACCAAGTATAACTTTTACCATATAAAAACATCAACACTAACGATTACTATACCAAACATCAACATTATTACAAACTATATACTAGCATTTAAGCAAAATAGAATAAGCATTGCAAACTATATACTAGGCTTTAAGCAAAACATAATAAGCATTACAAACTATATACTAGGCTTTAAGCAAAATAGAATAGGCATTACATAGCAAAACAAATTAAATCATACCCATCTTTTAAAAGAGTTAATAAATAAATGGAGTATAGCCTTATGATGTGAGGTTGTTTGTAAAAGCTAAGTATTCCATTCCAAAGAGAACAAAAGAAGAGAGTGGGAAAAGGCATAGGAAGTTGAAAAATGTGAGGAACCATTTTACAGGGCAATAAGAAAGTGAAGGGTGTGAACAAGATAAGAATTTGAAGCAAAACATAAGGGTCTTAATAATCCTAGAAAGCAACCATGAACGTGAAACTTATGATTTGAAGAAGAGCATCAGATATAAAATGCAGTCCAAATAAGTAAGAACAAAACCCAAACTATACACATCCATAGAAAATTGCAAAAACAACAAGATGAACAAATATTGATAAAAAAAATGAAGGTTGGAATGGGAAAACAAAAAAGAGGTACTCCACAGAATCAGATGAAGAGAAAATGATAAGCAAGAAAAGAAAGTTAAAGGAATAAAGAGGGAAGAGAAGAAACCTCAAAGAGAAGATGCGATGTGGAGGTGAAGGTTGTCGGAGACGCCGTTGGGTGAAGATGCGACGGCGGCTGGATATGCGACGACGGAGGTTGTAGGTCGTTGGGTGAAGATGGAGATGCGACGACGGCTCTGTTGGGTGAAGATGACGACAGAGAGATGAGGGAGACATGGAGGCCGATGATGGGTGGGGGTGGGCTAGCTAGGGTTTGATGTTTGATGGTTGTTTTGAGGATGAAGAGAGATGAGGATAGGGAGGCCGATGAAGAGATATGAGTCGATGATGAGGAAGACAGGACTTGCTAGGGTTTGATTGTTGTTTTGAGAGGGAGGATGAGTAAGTGAGATTTTAAGGGTAATTTAGTCTTTTCACCAAATGTGTTAATTTGTTTTAAGTTCAAATGACCCAACTTGCCCTTTCCACAATTTACCCACCTCAATTGTCCTTTTACCAATTGAGCAGGCTTTATGTGTCATTTTCCCAAAATTACTATCAATCAATATTATCAAATCTGTTGGTTATGAAAATTATGGGAACACTTCATTTAAGGAAAAATTATACTCCACTAATTTCTGTCCAGATTTATTACTTGCTCACTCACCTTCATTAATTTGGAAATTCCCTAAGATACAAAAGAGTAACGTGTTTCATTTAAATGCCTGTGAGGAATTATTTGATACGCCGAGAACTTGCACGAAAATGAAAGAGAATAACGGAGGTAGTGACTATAGTTAATTTATGCATGGTAAGAAAGAGTAGTGAAACGACAAATTTTGAAGGTAAAGGAATGTACATGTAATTGGAACGCATATAATTAAGCAAACGAAAAGAAAACACAACGTATACATTGATATGCTAAAAGAAAGACAAAAAGTACAATGGAAAATTGTAGATGAAATACTAAGATTCTGAAAATTTTCCATGAATGTGAGTTGGAGGCAAAGTAAAAAAAATGCTTCAAATGATGAAAGAATGTAAGGGTGAATTCTTATATTTTGGAAAAGGTTTATTTAAATTTTTGCTCTTATATTACGGACCGTAAGAATACTTTTCTTTGATGATAATGATAACAATAATACTCTTCTCGTCCTTAAATATAAGGTGAAAAAATCACTTTGTTGTATTAAAAAAAGGGCGAAGGCCCAAAACTGATACATAACTATTGCCTAAGGAACAAAAATAGTACTATATAACTATTCCAAGGTACAAAAATGATACCCAACTTTTACCATGTGATCAAAAATGATATTTTCACTAATATGACAATAATATTAGACATGAAATGTCCAAAATGCCCTTATAATTATATAGACTTTTACTGGGCAGTGATTAATTTATAAGGGCATTTCAGACTTTTAATGTCTAATATTATTGTCATATTAGTGAAAATATCATTTTTGATCACATGGTAAAAGTTGAGTATCATTTTTGTACCATGGAATAGTTATGTACTATTTTTGTTCCTTGGCCAATAGTTATGTATCATTTTTGGGTCTTCGCCCTTATAAATATTAAAAATAGATAAAATATTTAATGTATCACAAAATTTATTCCAACTTTATCTCTATTGAGAAGATAGATTTTTTTAGGCAAAATAAAGATAGAGTGTGTAGTAAAGAAGAGTGAGAACAAAAAGGTAGTTATAATATGTAAAGTCAACAAAGAGCAAAACGGTAAAAAAAAACATATTAAACCATTGTGACGGACAAAATGAGAGAAACACATCATAATTTTTTTTAAAAAAATACTATCTATTTTTAAAAAAGAAACTATAATAATTAATTTTTAAATTTAAATTTAAATTTAAATTATTATCTTACATGAAAGGAATGGCGAAACACTGTTAAATGAACAGTGGTTCTCACCATTCCCTTTATATATAGGATAGGATTTCTAAATATAATGTCCTTCGTAATGCCCCAACAATTCAGTCCAAAAAAAGAAAGTAATGCCCCAACAATTAATAAACCACGGGACATTAACCTAAGACGTCATTCCAAGCACATCCAACTCCATTCATTATCTTAACATATGATTTTATAAAGCCGGCATTAATAAACGAGTAGGAGTACTTGTCAATTAAGAAGGAGATCTGAGGGATTCCATGTAGCAGGTATACATACACAAATGATTCTAGAGACAGCTTTCAATAAATGTTCTTCTCAATGTATAGGGGTATATATATACACACGCATCAAGCAATCTGGAAGAGAATTCAAGAGAACTTATTCATGTGACCCTTTGTTTTACATGATAAGGGAACCACCAAATGACAAAAATAAACCTCTAAGGCTCTAACCATTGACCTTTACAAACAATAACAACAACAACAAAGCTCCATCCCACTAGATAGGGTCAGCTATATGAATTTCATGGGCCTCTCTGCAAACATTATGGTATTAATTTCATTTGTAAGAAATTCAATAGTAATTGATTCATGTCAAATCATCCTCCTCCATTTCTTTTGCCTTCAGAGCTTGCTTTGCTCTCAGTAAAAGGGTGGTCTTCCAAGAATCCTACAATAAGATATTAAAGTAACATACAACTTAGTAATCAAGTAGATATAAAAAGTGATAGCAATCAGACTCTAGAAAATTTAATGCTTAGTAGTATGCTTTGGCATTATTCTCCCTCCTAGTGCATCTTTACCTAAACTAAGAATGAGTCAATGCAAAGATTAATCTGAGTTGACCCCAAACCTCTCTACAGATATTAAACTATCACTATGTAATTCAACCACTTAATGTCCAACGCATAATAGGAAACTATATTACTACTTTAAAAAGAAAACAAAATACTACAATCACTACAATGATAAGAGCAGCATGTCTTATTGAGGTGGCTTGCATGATGCTATAGGGTTCAATCAACATCCATAGATTTGTTTTTCAGAGAAAAGGCAATTTCCATAGGAGATCAACATTTCAAGGTATTTTAGCACTCAAGGCTTGAACAAACATGGTTCTTTAAAAGAATTTACTATCATTGAAAAAGAAAGGTTAAATATACCAGTGGGGTTATGCTATCAAATTCCTTGACCTCTTCAGTAAATTTTTCAACATCTTCCTCATCAATTGCAGATGCCAAACCCTGAAATGTGACAACATTTTTCAAATGATATAGAACAGTGCATATTCAAATGGCTACAAAAGGTTAGCAGGCTAGGCAGATAATCGTTGTTATTCGTTACTGCTTAGCAACTTTTATTGTTAACTTCAATCTATGCAAGGGTTTGGAATCAACATTAATAACCAAATTGAACACTTACAGCTAAAAGTTTATACTCACGAACTCTTGAGAAAGTTGGATCCAAGTCCTACATGATCAATTGAATTAGTGTTAAAGCATGTGTTACAGTAAAATATTGACAACTGATGTGAACAAACCACTTTCAAAGACCTGATATCGCTCCAAGGATTTGGTAATTGCCACAATATCCCCTTGACAAATCTGGCAAAGGCCAGCATTAAGAAGATGTCCTCTAACTCCATATTTCAGTAAATTATTGTTCAGTGACTGTTGAGCAATATCTTCAAATATATCTATTGCCTTCTGATATCTGGGATTTGATAAATATCAAGTATATCAATATGCTTCAGCACATATCATATGTGTCTTACTCAATAAATCCATAAGTTTCAATGGCGATAAAGCATTTTTCATTTATAAAAAGGTATGTGCATAAAGAAAATCAGATGGTATGTGTAACTTCATTGAAATTAGATAACAACTTCTAACATTGTGTAAATATGAGAAGTAGATGGAATTCCAATGATACATCGAAAATCTTTTAGATTGACTGGTAAAGTAAAATGAGCAAAATTTCCACCATCAAACTGTAAAACTGCATTACTGAAAAGCAAAAAAGTTCTCACTGTTGAAGTAAAGCAGAGAACTCAGCAACTTTCAACTTGCACTGGTTGGCAGAAGATGTCGTATCCGCAAGGTCAAAAAATTCAGCAGCCCTATCAAAACATAAGGCAGCATTCTCTATGTCTTGATCAAGTTCGTACAAGTCCCCGAGTTCCTAAAATCAGGAAGAAAAAAAAACACCACCATACAGTCAGCTCTCATAATTGTTATTACTACTTACTAGACCTTTGTGAAGGCAGTAAAATGGCTAAACACTCTTATGACAAAGTGTGACAAAATAACAAGGAGAAGCAAAGCATGGAATGGCACAATTCAAACACAAAGTACCTTGCAGTATCTTGCAGCCATGCTGTACTTACCAATCTCAGTATAGAGACTAATTGCTTGATGTAAGCATGATATGGCTCCTAGATATGCATATAAACAATAAAAAACATTAGCTCAAACATTTTGGAAACAGAACAATCACAATGAGCATTGTCGCCATCAAACTGATCACTTATAGATTTTAAAAACTAAAACTCCAAAATTATAGCTAATCTCCCGAGTAATCATTCTGCAACCCTCAAAGTCTTATGTGAAACAAAATCTTATAGCAAACCTTTGGCGGATGTTTTCTTGTAGCAGTGCGCAGCATCAACATAAGCAGCCGCCGCTTCATGTTTGCTCTCTAACTATACAAATAAAAGCAAGAAAATGGTAAATTAACTAAGAAAACTTATAACTAAGAAAACTTATGATTATGAACATGTTCTTCTGACGCACCTTCAGATGACACTTTGACAACTTGATGAACACAGACCCTGCTTTGTCCCCTAAATAAAAATTTAAAAACACATATAAATTCATCTAAAAGCTATTATTCTACAGTATGACAATAACTATGATAATATCAAAAAACCCAGAAATTCACAAATTTGAAGATGGTAACTAAAACAAATACCAATATGCTCAAAAAAGTTTGAAATTCATGTAAATCCATCCTAAGCAATTAGTATATACTCCCCCTAGTCCCTAATATAAAAGCTCAAAATTTAAATGGTTTTGTTCCAAAATATAAGAGCTCATCTTCATTTAATGCATTTTTTCCTACTTTTTTTTTTTGACCTTTGCATTTTTTCCTAATTTACCCCTAACTTTCTTTCATATTTATTAATGCTTATATATTTCTCTCTTCTAACATTAACTTCAAACATTCAATTAACTTTCACATGTTATCTTTTTTTTGGATCGAAAACTTTCACATGTTTTCTAAAACAGGGAATATGAATAAAATCGCAAAACTCCGAAATTGAAATAATTGTAATTGGTAATTGAAAAAATGTCAAGTCACAGAGAAAAGTTCGAAGCACGTGCGTAAATTCATCTCAAGCTAACAATCACTAATCAACATGACAGTAACTACGAAGAATAGCACAAAACTCGGAAATTAAAAAATTGCAAGAAATTCAAGTTAGTAATTAAAAAATCATTTAAAAAGGCGAGAAAATTAAAGAGAAGCGAGAGAGAAATAAATACGAACAAGATTTAGCGAGTTTATAGGAATTGGCTGAATTATGAAGCAATTCAACAGCATCGTCGTATTTAGAACCGAACAAATTCCATGCATTAAGCTTCTTGTCTGCTTTTCTCTCCAGATCTTGTCCTCTCGCCATATAATCGGACATTGTAATTTGTAATGTAATAATTCTCTCTCTCTCTCCTCGATATATATATTTATATATATACAGAAAAATGAAAGAGAGAGATATGTATGTATCTACTCCGTCCTGTCCTATTTATAAGTTGCCAACCGCCACTAAATTTTGTTCCTTAATATAAATCGCCAACTACCACTAATTAATTCATTAATTAAAGTTTTCCAAATATGCCCCTGTGATTGAAAAAAGAGATCTCTACATTTACTTTTGCTTGCCTTATTATGACTCATTTAATAGTTGTGAGGAGGGACAAAGATGGAAATGAAAAATAAAATAAGACAAATTTAATGATGTAACCCCCACTAACCGTCATTCCTTTGTTTGTAGAGTATGGGCGGTTGGCGACTTATAAATAGGATCGAGTAGCATGTATGTACGTATGTATGTGAAGGATTAGAGCATTAAGCAATTGAAATTGTGATTCTTCTTCTTCTACACTCAATCTCGTTGGTTGATTCGTTCAATGCGTGTGGGAATTCTTTCAACGACACATCTTTTTGGCGCCCTTTCCCAAACGACACGTATCTGTTTGGTAGGGGGGATTTAGAGGGAGAAGAAATTAATTTTTAAAGGGTTAAATATCATTCTTGCTCATACATAATTTTCAAATAGTTAAATTGGACAAAGAAAAATAAAAGGCTCATTCTGTCCGAGGAACAATAAAAATGGTTCATTTTGACCAATGAGCTACTTGAAAATACAAAAATAACCCATGTGACATAATTAAAATCATTTTTTGAAAATGTGGGCTACAAGGGTTATTTTGGTATTTTCAAGTAGCTCATTGGTCAAAATGAACAATTTTTGTTGTTCTTTGGCCAGAATGAGCCTTTTATTGTTCTTTGGTCAATTTGACGATTTAGAAATTGTTTATTGACCAGAATAATATTTAACTCATTTTTAAATAGTACTGTATTAAATAAGTGGGATTGTAATGTTGTTCATTATTTCATGTATATATAAGATGTAAAATAAAATAATTATATATATATTAATTTAGAATTTTATTGGCAAAAAAACATTTAGAATTTTCAACCATACTTCTTAAATTTTTATAAAGATAAAGTATACTTTTGGTTCCTTATTTTTGCATCGAGTTTCAATTTAGTCTTTTATGTTTGGAAAGTACTCCCCCCGTTCCTAAATATAAGATCACTTTGGCTAATTTAGAGAGATTAAGGAAGGTTTTCCAATGAATTAGGATTACATGATCTTCCAAAAATACCCCTTACTTAAATTTTAAAGACAAATAGGGATTTGAGAGAGAAGTGAGTGAGCTAAGAAGTATATGAGTAATTTGGACCAAAATTGAGACAAAATAGAAAGTGATCTTATATTTAGGAACTTATCTACTTCCCCAAAGTGATCTTATATTTAGGAACGGAGGGAGTATACTTTTACTCCTTTTTGTAAAGGTTAAGTTAACAATTTTAAATGGTTATTAAATATTGAAAAATGCTTAGATTAAAATATTTTAGTGTAATTATTCTTATATATTCAAAATTTATTATTTTTTGCTCCAATTTAATTATGAAATAATCATTTAAATTTAAGTGAAACTAATGGTATTGACAAAAAAAGATTACAAGTGTACTCTCCAGACAAAAAAGATTAAATACCAATGGGTAGTTTGGTTGAACTGGTAAGTGCGTAACAACCCCCATAAGGATGAGAATGTTTGTTCGAAACCCGTGAAGCTGTCTTATTGGGAGAGGGGAAAATTTTGACTATATGGGCTACACTCCTATTCTTCAAGTCCAGATTAAACCGGACGGTGATTAACAAAAAATACATGAATCATTAAATTGAAACTTGATGCTAATATAAGAGATTAAAAATATATTTTAGTCATCATGGTTTTTAATTCTGACAAAAACAAATCTAGAGGGCCCAAATGGCCCAACTTAGAGAAATAGTAATAGACAATTAGACGGAGGCAGTTGTAGTGCATACAAAAACCAAAGTTCACTGACTCCAAAGAAAAAAAAGGAATCGACTATAATTGGTAGCTAATGGGCCTGCTATTCTGGCAGAAAAAGATATCGAGCCAGTTATTCCTTTCTTTATATATATAGCTATTTTTTCTCGTCATAAATATAAAACTTATTTGATGAGATGAATTTGGTCCTAAATATAATATATATTTCTAATTCTTACATACTTTTTACCAAATTATTACAAGAGAGGGAAGGTGAGGCAAAGGTAGAGATGATTAAGGTATGTTAATAATATCACATTATTTTCACTAACTTAACTCAATCATTAATCTAATCAAATTAGACAAATTGGTATTATTTAGAACTTGAGGGATTATTATCTTTTAATAAGCAATATCATCCTAGTTGAAACTCAATAAAGGAAAAATTCCCATATAAAAGTCTCAAAATTTTGGAAAGACGAAAAATATTCAAAACATTTGGGATATAATGCCATGGGCTGAACTGTCCATTGGAAGTTTAAGGAAAATGACCAAAATATCTAATAAAAAGGTTTTTGGTATATGTGCAAGTAGAATTGGTAAATACAAATAAAAATTGGTAACATGATAAAAGAAGTTGGCAAACATAAACATGAATTTTGTAAAGTCCAATAAAGAGAGATTTTTACCGGGATCAAGAGAGTTAATAAGTGCATAAGTGAAGTTGATAAATGCAAATAGAAAATTGGTAAACACATATAAAGAGTTGGTAAACTCAAATATAAAGTTAGTAAAGTCCAATAAATAGAGAATTTGTAACTGCTTTGTTGGAGTTAGTTGGAACTTATAGAAAGTTGCAAATTTGTTAAAACTCATTGAAACTATATTAGTCCTTTAATTTCCTCTCAATTTACAAAAGAATAGATTAGTCTATTTCACTTATTTGCCTTTTTCAAAATCTAACTCCATTACCCTTTTTTTAGCACAATCTACATTTCCCTATTTTGAAAGTCTTTTTGGGCCATCCTCTCTTCAAAAAATAAAACTATGTAATCATGTATGATGGGGGATAAATAGTGAGTTGAATTTGCAAAAATAGCAACAACCGTTTACCCAAAGTTTTAAATCAGGTACGAACCTTATGAGCTTTTGCTCAGTTAAGGTCGTATTGTTTACCCAAAGTTTTTAATCAGGTACGAACCTTATGAGCTTTTGCTCAGTTAAGGTCGTATTGTTTACCCAAAGTTATCCAATATTATATATTTCTTGGAATTAGAAATACCCATAAATATTTAAAATCGGTGTAAAAATGTTACAACCATTAAATAAAAAAAAACTTGAAAAGACGTTCAATATGTGAAAATAGTAATTGGTTTTTGAACTACCACCCTTACAGACTATCAGAACTCAAGTGCAAATGGAACCATTTTTGTGCCCAAAATAAATTCACGTGGCATAGTGGTTGACTGGTGGGATGGGATCAAATCCAACCACATTTGTTTTACCAAAAGGCTTGGTATATGATTTGCAAAATAAAATATAAGAAGATTTTTGTTAGTGTTATACTCAATGTCTTCCAAGTTTTGGTAAAGAAATTTTACCAATTTAAGGTGGAGACTAGCATGTAGTAATTAAGGGAGTTAGTATGCAGGAAAAAAATCAGGTACTCCTAATTCAGACACGTTTAGCTTATAAAATTGTTAAACCGGCACTAATATGTAAGGAAGTTGAAGAAATCTCACCTCGGAGAGACATTAAATATGACAATCGAATTTTAATCAATTATTGAAATGGGAAAAAGTGAACAAGCATGGAGAAATAGGATATCAAAACTAGAATAAGATAAAATCTGTGTTGGAATAATTTCAAATAGGAAAGATGGATTTAGTTGGAGAAAGCAGGACCACCAAAACAGAGGGACGAGTTAATGTATGCGCAAATATGGATTAAGGATAGACATCTTTCATTGAAGTATTAGGAAGGTACAAAATCAAAGTAAGATATGTTCAAGTACAATTTGTCTTCTTACTTTTATTTTCGAGGGGTATATTTGTCTTCTTACTTTTATACTCTTTTCTTTTTTTCTTTTTGACCAAATTTTTATTCTCTTTTCTTGCCCATTCATTACCATACTTATTTGCCACTCATATATAGCTAGATGTCTTTTCTCTTTTGCATTTTGACCGTTGAAAAGTTTCAAATGGTGTGTGTAAAAAGTTTCATATTTGAATGTTATGCTCTTGCTAATCTCAGCGGCAATTATTTTTCTATTTTAAAGACTAGTTTTATTTCTTAATGCAATATATAAAACTGAGAAACTAGTCATCAAAATATACATAACTCAAATAATATAACTTGCTCCATTGAAATAATAATAATAATAATAATAATAATAATAATAATAATAATAATAATTGGTGGTATAGTGTAACATCCCAAATTTTGATTAAGGTTAATTGGAAATTATTGAGGTGTTATTTAGGAAATTTGAGTTTTAGGGAGAAATTTATGGAGATTTATTGTTATTAAATCTTAATTTTTGGAATTTAAGGAAAAATATAGTTAAAATAATTATTTGGAGTTAGAAACTTTCATGAATAAGTATTTGGATAGTAGATAATATTATGATGGAAAGAAGGAGATATAGTAATATATACAAACTTCTGGGCTAGAAATATAATTACGAATAAACTTTAGGGTAGTTAATTGTAATTTTCCCTAAATTATAAATAAATACATCATCTCCTTCCATTTCATTTTCATTTCTCTCTCTCTCTCGGGCTCCCTCGCCGACTCCACCCCCTCCGTCGTTTTTTCTTCTTCTTCTGCGAATCCCGGCGGCCTAAGGCGCGGCGGCGCCGGCCACCTCACCATCAGCATCATCATCACGCCTTTCTTCCTTCCTCACTTCTCTTTCTCGCGTTCTGCTCCAGTTCCTCACTTTCCTCCGTCGCCTTTTTCAATTTTCCGGCGAAGCGGCGGCGGGTTCGGCGATGTGATGGTGGAAGAGGTAAAGCTTCAACCTTTTTAGTACATCTTGAGCTATACTTTCATTTTAATGTTTGTTCCCTCATATCTTCTGTTTTCCTTTTGATTTTCATTCGGCCTACATATTTAAGGGCGATTTCCGGCGAGATAAGCGGCGGCCGGCGGCGGGATTGCTTCTTATACTCATTCTTAGAACCTTGTGAGCAATTTGTACACCCTTCTCTTCTTTGATTTTTGTTTTTGGCCGGTTATGAGGGTGTGTCCGATTTGGGATGTAGGTTTTAGCCATGAAAATGAATTAAAACAAAGTTAAAGCTCCATCTTTTAGTGTCCTAATTGTTAAATTGAATGTTGCTTAAAGTTTTGTGAAGTTTTTTACAAAACCCTAAAGTTGTGCATTCTCAAATCCGACGGGCTTAGGTATATTTGTGACTTAAAGGTTCAAACTTTTTGATACACATATTCATTAAAATTGTAAAATGACTCTACATGTTTGATTGGTGTTTAGATTGAGGGTTCCTTGAGCCTTTTCTTTGTCATAGATGAACATATCCTAGGAAAAAAATGTTCTTGCAATTTCCTCTGTTTGGGTTAATACTACACTGCTGTATATGTGTGTGTTTTGTTTATTTATAAGATATGCATGTTAGTGTTTGATTATACAAGTTGTAGGATGGATAAGTTGTTGTGTTGTGTATGTTTTGCTTTGGGGTTGATGGATTTTCTGTTATATGTAAAAGAGGTGTTTAATTGTGAGATTTAAGGAATATGTAAACTGACTAATATTGGTTATGAAATGCTTTTAATCTATCACAGTAGACTTCTCTTTTTGTTTGGTGTTAATGGATTGACAAATTGGATATGAGTGATAGTCATGGAGTGGTATAAATGCTTGGGTTATTTCGAAGTAATGATAGTAAAATACTAGTAGTTGTTGTGTTATTTTGCTGCTGAAATTACAATTATCTACACTGTTAGAGCAGGAGTTTTAATGCACAATTTCAATGACTTGGTGACATTGTTTGGAACATTGGAACTTGAATGGCTTTGCCATGTTTCTATTTAAATTTCTGCTTGGTGACATATGCATTTAAATGTTGTTGTTGAAGCCATGGCTATATGGCTATGGTTTAAGTATTGAAGTTAATGTAAATTGTGATGCTTGTGAGAGATTATATGATATATCATAGTGGCATGTCTGGTTTCTCTGTATTGGCTGAAGGACTGTTGAAATGAGAATTTCTTATTTTAAACATTTTTGGTTCTTGGAGTTTGATAGGAATAGGAGTGATGGGCTGCAATGATTTAAATGGTGTTGTTAGATAGAGGTATTTAAATAGATAACTTGATTCTCTTTCAAATATGGAAGGTTTTAAGATAACCTTAAAGTGGGATTAATCGAAATACTATGAATGCATGTGGATTTAATGACTTAGTGAAGCTGAATGGTATTGTTGCAGGTGTAGGAAATGTTTTTGCACCATTTTTCTGTTATGGTTGATTGTTTTGGGAAGGAAGAAGATATTTGTTTTGCTTTGGGGACATGTATAGTTACAAATTTCTTGTTGCTACCATTGTCAAGATTGAACTGGTTTTGGGATGGAATTGTTTGTGTAATCTGTGAAGGGTTGTTAGGTGTTTTAATTACAATGCATGTGTCTTTTATGTAGTGATATAGCTACAAGTATACGGTTGCTTGGAGAGCTATATTTTGTTTTGGTTGGCTACTTGTTTGTGGCTGGAAGGTGTTTAATTGGCTTTCTAGTGTGGTTATATTTTGTGGGTTTGATTGTTGTAGTGATGGAGTTGGTTTGGTTTATGTTTAACACTTGATTACTATGAATGCATCTTGTTTTTGTTTGAGTTGATTTCTTCTAAAATAAGGGAGTTTATGAAATGATTGGTATTAAAGAAAGTGGATATTAAAGGTGAATCATATATTATATTTGGTAGTGGAAATGTAAAGAAATAAAATGGTTTATGTTTGATTGATGTGCATTATTGTGGTAATATTAGTTATTAGTGTTCTTGGTCTCTTGAAAGTAAATTGGTTGAATGATATTGATACATAGTTTTGATTATTTTCGAGTTCATAAACAAATGTTTAATTGTGATGGTGTGTTAATATGTTTGATGTGGTTCATTAGGACATGGTACATAAATGGGGAAAATTTGGGTAGTAACATATGAATACGAGAGAGACGTCAAAGTATTATAAAGTGAAAATGATATTAATATATCATTATGTATCATATCATTATAGGAGTATATAATTGCGATTATACTTGAAGGGAAGGAAACGGTGAGGAAATGCAGTAAAGTGCTAAAGGGCGACAGGTAATCACACTTAACCTTGCTATAACAATGAGGGTGACGTTAGTTAGGGATTTTGTAAAATCATTTCTCACCCTCTATATATATATATTATCTTTAAAAGGATATTTTTATACAAAACAGGCTATCGGGTGTCTTTCAAACACGATTATTTTCGTATAAAAGAAATTTGAAACATTATAGATACTATCCTGCCTGGTGTGGATGGTGGTTCTGGATCGGTTCAGTTCTGGATATTGATGGTTAGAGGGAATGAGTGAAATAGTTGAGATATTGAATGAAATGGTAAGAGTGCATGATATTAATTATGAGATTGAAATGGATCGATATGGATATGGAAGAGAATTGTGATTGAAATATTGAATATTGTGGATATGATGTTGACAGGAATATGGTGAGCATTGCATGACACTGTTTTTTATGTACCATCGCGCGATGATAACTGTCGATAGGCCAATCGACAGTTATTTGTACTGAGGATCCTTTTCAGATTGATTGGATCGGGGATCATAGGTCGACTTAGTGAGAGAAGTGACCTAAGGTTGTTTTGGCATTGAAGAGCCCAACCGCCCCTACGGTTGTTTGGCATTGAAGAGTCCAACCGTTCTCGTTCTGTAATGGAAACAGAATTGGGGTTCCCTCTCTGGAGATTGCCAGAGAAGGAAATTGTCCCCTCATTATGGAGAGGGATACAGTGTCAAATCATATAGTGAAGAATAGATGCTTGAATGCACCGTGGTGGCACAATGCATCTCTAGGTGAGTGTGAGAGTTGTTGTGGTAGTATTAGTTGATTGGAGTATGGAGATGTTGAATTGATTTGGTTTGAAGGTGATTGTTGGACTTGAGTAAGGAATGAAAGAAGATCTAGATATATATATATATTACTATTGTTTTTAAAACTGTGGTACCCTTTAGACGCCCTCGCTACCGCACATCTCACTGTTATAGTGAGTTAAGCGGTGATTACTGGGACAAATTGTCTCATCCCACGATTACTGACATTTTTGCAGGTGTTCATGCACAGGTGCAAGCTTCAGGAAAGGGAATTAGGCTTTAGAGGTTGCTTACATTATTCAGAATTGTATATTGCCAGTTTATATAGGCCTGCATTCGTTTCCGCATATTTTCTTATGAAACTGGGAAATAGACTTAGGGATATTGATTATTAATTATATTATAAGGAAAATACTTTTCTAACTATGATAGGGTTGTATTACTATGACAAGCCTTTTTCTATCATAGTTAGATAATTAATATCAGGTTGCCTCTTTTTCTATCCATGATAGTAATCGTATTATATTAGGAAATTCTTTTCTATCATGAATAATATATAAAAAGAGATTAATGAATTGAAATAGATAATATTGGTTAATTAGGGAATTAGTAATACAATGTTACATATAGCTACTTTCCATTTAAATGTGACAAGAATATTTTATTATAAATTAATTAGCTAGTCGTAAAAAAACTTACTACTTGTTATAAGTGTCATCGTAAGTTTATATATTGACCAAAAAAATCGTTAGCTTTTTTTGGTGAGAAAAAAAATACTCATTTCTTTCCTAAATATAAGATCACTTTCCTAATTTGAGTAGATTAAGGAAGTTAGTTATTTACACATGATATTATCAATTTATCCCAACTATATACCTTTATCCTCACTCTCCCTCTGTTGCTTACTATTTTAGATAAGCATTATTGGGGTTAATTTGGGAAAAAGTTGGGAAAAGTTTTAGAGTGATCTTATAATTAGGAATAAATTGAATTTCAAAATGATCTTATATTTAGAAACGGAGGGAGTAGTAAGTTTATATTGATATTGATTAGCAATCACGTTAAGATTGGAGTTTTTAGTTCAATAAATTTTATTTGAAACATGATAATAATGCCAAGTTAATTTTAAAATTCGATATTATCTCCTGACTCCACACCACCCCTGAGTTTTTTTACCTGTGCATCAACTCTGGAGTTTTATATCAGAATATTTGGCCGATTTGATAATTTAGGCCTCCAAAAAAGTAAAACAATAATTTGGTAAAAAAAAGTGAAACAATAATTTGGTCAAAAAAAAAGTAAAACAATAAAAAAAATAAAAGATGACATTCGAAATGAGGAGAGGAGTTACAATATATGCCTCTAATATATTTATATGTGTGCATTTATAATATCCTTCTAATAAGTACTATATATATTTTGCAAAATGTTCAATTTCATATATATTAATTATATTTATGGACATATAGAATTTGAGGTGGAATTAAATTTCTAACGTACGGATAATATGATTTTTCAAACATAAAAAATTATGGATTATATGGACACATATATGATTTTTTTTATGTACAACTTATACGCATATAGGTGATTATATTAGATGAATACCTACAGCTTCCAAATACACAATATTAGAGAAACTTGAGAGAATGTGTTTTATAGCTAAAATAATATATTTCCTCTTTTCCTAATTAATATAATTAAGATTAAGTTGATTTACTTATAGAAATAGAAGAAGTTAAATAAGTCATTTAATTATCACAATGTAGTTTGTATTAATAGATTATATGTTAGTTATAAGTAAATAATTTTTTTTTGGAAAAAATTGGCAAGTCAATTTACAAAAGCTTGTTAAGCTTCTTAGATTTTTTAAAAAAATAAATATATTTTATATTTATGAACGAAGAGAACAAAAGAAACAAAGATAACAAGGGTACTTTAATTTATTGAAATAGTAGGAAAATTAGTATGATCTAAATTAAATTGAAAATAGAGAACAACTAAACTTAGTACATTTAAATAATCACTACGACAATACCCATACTCCCTTCATACCTATTTCAATTCAATTATGAAGGAATACATAATAAGGTCACACATATTAAGAAATACAATTTAAAACTAGAAGTATGTTGAAGATTTGTTTTTCTAAAAAAACTATTGTAATTATATGATATGTAGTTGAGTATTTAATTATGTTAATTTGACTAGTATAAAGTTTTCTGGGTTAAAATATACTCCATCTGGTCCTAAATATAAGACCTAATTGACTTTTTTAGAAAATCCTATAAAAAAACAAAATAAGTTAAATATAAATTGATTTAACTAATTTTTTCTCTTAGATTAGTTTATTTTACCTATAAATTAATGTATAATCTAAAAATATATCAAATATGTCATGATTTAATAGCCTATTTCGCAACCTTAACCTCTCCAAAAAAAGTCAATTAGGTCTTATATTCAGGACCAGAGGTAGTATAAACTTTGGGACAATTATTATAGATAAACTCCCTGACATATTAAAATTTATATTTGACACACAAAACTTTTATATGTTTAATATGACCCATTGCTGATAACTTGTGTGGTAAAGTTTTTGACGGAAATCACTGCATTATATTAATAGAAGACACATCACATATTGACCCAACAAAGATAATAAATTTGAATTGGATTATGAAAAAATTGACGCATGTCTAAACGATTGTATATTGTACTAGGAAGAGGATGCTGGGAGGGAGAAGTGTAAAAGTGTTGCCCTATTTCTAAATAGTAAATACAAGAAAATGCTAGAAGAGAAAAGACAAATAAAGAAGCCGATAAAGATTTTCAGATACTTTCCTTTGAAATCTAGATTGCAAAAATTTTTCATGTCTTCTATGACGGCTGGGCACATGAAGTGTATAGCCAGGGCAAGAACCAGGACGACAGTTGCCGGTTGGTAATTATTAGCTAATTAAATAGCAAGTATTGATTAGACAATAAAAGTAGTTAACTAAGAAATGTCTTGTCTATTACATGCATGTGAATTTCTGAGTGTTGAACCTTTTTATATTTATCCATCGGTATCTGATGGTATTAGCAACCTATTAATTCAATTCGTGGGAATGTAGGTCCACAATACGAGGAACCTCGCTACCTCTAAGCAAATATCGTTGTTGTATACTCAGAGCTCGAACTTGAGACCACTAATAAAACTAGAACAACCTCAATTAATTAATTTAAGTGCTTGGTATTGTGTTGAACTTTCTAATGCCTTATTAATTTTCCATTATTATTGGCTGAATCAAACGGAGGAATATACGGTTATCTATCCATAATATTAATTATATAACCTTATGGCAATGCATGAGGTTGTGCGACCTATAGAATGTAAAATCCTAATTCTAATTTTGCAGTATGATATCTTCTGATGAGATATGTTTGACTATATATCACGAGGAACAATGAATATAAAACGATCTTTGGATCATTTTTTAATCATTTTCCTTATTTTCGGATTGTTTAAAATTTTCCGCCATGATTAGACAAGTTAACAATCGATATGGTTCATTTAACCTGAAAAATTTTTATCGTCCATACTCAAAAAAGAAGGTGCCTAAATAATTTGGGAAAATGACAGAAAAATGCCACTTGAATTTCATTTGGACAAAATGGGGTCTCCAATTGCAACTTGGACAAATAAGGGTGCAACTTGGACAAATAAGGGTCAATCCCCTATTTGTCCAAATGAAATTTAAGCCAAATGACAAAACAACCCTTCCCTTACATAAAACAAAACCAAGCCTACCCCCTTTCATAAAACATATTCTTCTTCTCCTTTTCCTTTTGCTTGGCCGAGAGAACCCAACTTCATCTTCTTCTTGTTGCTTGCCAAGTTGAAGCTTGGAAGGGGAAAAAGGTGGGAACTTTGGGTATTATTGTGATCAAGATGACATACATAAACACAAGTTGGAAGCTTTTCCGCATTCCTTGCGTGTCAGAGGGAGGGATGAAGTCATTTTAGCCAAGGTGAAGCTTGTGAAAGAGAAAAAGGTAGGAACTTTACGTATTATTTTAATCAAGATGGTATTCTCCCTTTAAGTATGAGGTGAAAAAATGATACTTTGGTTCAGTAATTTGTTGGGTCTTCTTCAATGTTGATAAATGATTTCAAGTTTGCTTTTTTCCTGATCATGGGTTAAAGAGTGATGATAATATAAAGTTGGATAGTTGATTTATGTGAATAATGTAGATAAAATTTATATATTTATTTTATTTTGAACTCCTTTGGATGATGATAGATGAAATGGGTGATTCAAGAGAGTAGGAATGGTCTCTGTTGCATGGAAAAGATGATGTCTGTGTTGTTTTCGTCATTTGACAGTTGAGTTCTGGATGAAAATGTCTAACAGTAGGTGGACTCGAAATTGGTAGTAAATAACGTTAACAAAAGTAGTGAATCATGATTCTGGAGTAGTTACCAGAACACGCCACACATTATAGTTAATATTGATACTTGGATAGTTAATACATGTACCATAGTAGTTAACAAAACATGTGAATCTGTTGGATCATAATTGAAGCTGCAGAAATATGAGTGTTTAAGAACACACATTTTGATTAATTTTAATTTGATTGTTGTGTAGGTTAGCATGCAGGATGACATATTCAAAATCACTCATGTGTTATTTTCATGTTGGGGGAATTTTGAAAAGAATGTTGAAGGTGGAGATAAATATTGTGGTGACAATACCAGGTCTAAAAGGGTGGAAGGCCAAGAACCAAAAGGATTGAGTCACAGTTCCAGAACAAGAAGATATACAATTGTAGCTACTGTCTTAAACCTGGACACTCTAGGAGGAGCTGCCGGAATCCAAACCCAAGATAAAGCAAGGCAACACGATGGAGCAATGACTTTTTGAAGGTTGTTATTTTGTAATGTGTGGATAGGAACATACCCTTATATATATATATATATATATATATATATATATATATATATATATATATTTTGAACAAGGGTCAATATATATGTGTTTCTTATCCCTTTTGTAAGTAATGTAAAGTGAAAGCAGTATGCTTGGAGATAGTCCTGACAAGAAAACATTAGGAGGACTGAAGAATCCTAATGTTCACTTGTCAAGAAAAATGCTATTATGTAAGTGACATATATGTGTGTGTGTGTGTGTGATGTGTTGAAGTTGTGAATGTCTTATCAAGTTCTTAATGTTGATAACCACTATATGATGTCATACTTCATTTTCTTTTGTTGTTGATAATTACTATTGTTACAGTAACATGTTTGTTATTCGGGTTTTAAAATGGTTGCAAGCATCGGAACACGTAACAGTTAATTGCGATACTTTGGTAGTAAATAACGATACTCGGGTTGTGAATTGCGATTCTTGGGCAGTGAATGTCCCTTTTGTTTTTCAGGCAAGTAGTTACACAAAGGGGCACCCTTGGGAAAACGTGGCAGTTAATTGCGATACTTTGGTAGTAAATAGCGATACTCGGGTAGTGAATTGCGATTTTTGGGCAGTGAATGCCCCTTTTGTTTTTCAGGCAAGTAGTTACTCAAAGGGACACCCTTGGGAAAACGTGGCAGTTAATTACGATACTTTGGTAGTAAATAGCGATACTCGGGTAGTGAATTGCGATTCTTAGGCAGTGAATGCCCCTTTTGTTTTTCAGACAAGTAGTTACTCAAAGGGGCACCCTTGGGAAAACGTGGCAGTTAATTGCGATGCTTTGGTAGTAAATAGCGATACTCGGGTAGTGAATTGCGATTCTTGGGCAGTGAATGCCCCTTTTGTTTTTCAGGCAAGTAGTTACTTAAAGGTGCTAACCAATGCAAAACACTGTAGTAAATTGCGATACTAAGGTAGTAAATGGTGATACTAAGGTAGTGGATTGCGATTCTTGGGTAGTGAATAACCTATTGGTTTTTCACGCAAGTAGTTAATCAAAGGTGCTAACCAAGGGAAAACGTGGCAGTTAATTGCGATACTATGGTAGTGAATGACGATACTCGGGTAGTGAATTGCGATTCTTGGGCAGTGAATAACCTTTTAATTTTTTAGGCAAGTAGTTAATCAAATGTGCTAAGCAAGCGAAAATGTGGCAGTAAATTGCGATACTAAGGTAGTGAATGGCGATACTCGGGTAGTAAATGGCGATTCTTGGGCAGTCAATAACCTTTTAGTTTTTCAGACAAGTAGTTAATCAAAGGTGCTAACCAAAGCACTGGTGCAAAATGATCAAATGTATGTTATAATTACAACTAGCTTCATAAATTGTATTTCTAATGTACTTGTTTGCTTTACATAAATAAGAAGTTATTAACCTATTCAATCATCCTTAAATACATCAAAGAAAAGTGAAAAATATCCAAAATAACTGAGTGTTGTCTTGTGTTGCGCCTCACATAGGTCTTGGCTTTCGTAGCAGTATGCTGAATTCTTGATATTTTCATGTTCCATCTCTGCCGTTGATGTAGCTGGCGCTTATTCAACTATGACATGTGGATGTATCGATGCCAGTGCATCAATTCTTGACATTTTCATGTTCCATCGCTCCTAAATCCAGGTGCTGGAATAGTATAATTCTTCAAAGGATATGACTTTCCAAAAGCTGCAATGCAATTAAATAATACACAATCAGGATCATGCAATGTGTAACATTGTGATGTTTATAGCATATAATCAAAATGATGCTTCTAGTCTCAATAAGAACAAGGGAAATGCAGAAGAAAATCTTGTACATCTTAAATAACTGATATGTTAAAGTTAATTGAGCTGCCTCTGTGGTAAGTTAAGTAAAAATGCAAAGTGTTTAATTTATATTGTCCATACAAAAGGTCCATTACACCCTCACACATATAGAGGCAAGTAGGCAACAGAAATAAAAACAGCCCTACAGACAACTGACAAGGAAGAGCAAAACAAATCATAGGCTTTTAATCATAAATAGACACTAATTTCCATATTCTTCATGGCCACCATTGCTCCTTCGGATCTAGTTTTGTTTTAGTGTACAATGCAAAAAGTTATAGTCAATTTCAGATTCCAACTTATTTCAGTTGTTCATGTGAAGAATCTGTTTTGTCATGCAGGAGTTTTTCTTGGAAAATCACAGACCTGTCTCATGTCATGACAAAGAAAAGGTTTCTCAGGTTGTAATTGTTTAAGGTTGGCTGTCATATTAACAAAAAATGCACTATAATCTGTTTTTTTCCTTAAAATCAACTTTAACTTTTTCACTTATAATAGACATATTGGTTTCTCTTTATAAAATCAATGCTATTCCACAGGGTTGTATGTCTTTTTCAAAGCCATAAAAATTGAGATAGACCAAAAGATTGATGCATTTACATAACATAAACATGCTAAGCTGAATTAAAGATAGTTTGATGTTACTTTCAATCACTAGTCCACAATAATTGGAACCCATAAATAACACCATATACAATCCATTGCTCTTCTAATGAAGTTTATGCTTCCGAGGTAAAATAGTTCTTCAAACTCAGAGATCAGATTAGTTAGATAACCAAACCGTATGTGTGTCTATACCAAACTATGCTTCCAAGTTTGGCATTAATCGGCTCAGGGGACCAAACAACATACAACCAAACTTCAAATACAATTAAAATCGGCTTCAGATACAACCAAACTATGTGTGTGTGTTTCTATACACCTTATCAGGGGACCGAGCAGATTTGTTCTTTTATTAATAAACAAACTCAGGGGACCAAGCAACAACCATACAAAACTTACATCCAACATAACAAGGAAAAATCAAAGAAGGAAAAAAAACTGTAAAAACATCCAGCCTACAAAAATTTATGAGCTATCTGGAAAAAGATCCTCAAAGAATGGACATAAGAAAGCATCACTGTCAAGACCTGTCAGATTTATATGCTTATGTTCTCATAAATTATCGCTAGCTAATAATCATTTGCAATAATAATATGCTTGTTATTTCAGGTAATTTGCTTTTGCAATGACCTATATGCCCCCGCCTTGAGACCATTGCGTCAAGTTTTACTTTTGTATCGTTCATTTATTGTTCAACCTAGGCTAAGTTTTTCTAATAGTCTCTCAATGTTACCCATAGTTATGGGTGGCAAGTGATTGGATCACTTGTGTGCAACCTATTTAATAATTTATCCACTTACAACTTTGTCCATGGCCTATTGATCAACCCCACACAACATTGCAACCTGATTTTTGGGTTGACCCACAAAATCAATAATTACAGAGGTGCATTAAAATTCGTTATCTCAAATGTTTGAGTATAGTATGATTGTGATAAAGTCAAACCAAGGTAGTTAATTGGTTATGGATTTTAATTTTCATTTCTACTTGTTGGCTGTGCAAGATTAAAACACATTTGAACAAAAATTACATCCACCATAAAAGGACTTTTAGCTGAAGCCAAAGTGTGAGAAGAGTAGAAGACTTACCTCATCCTCCAAGATAATGGCAGCAACGGCTTAAAGGGCAACACAGACGGTGCTCTCGAGCTCAATGAAGAGATGGTGAAGATTTGGTTGATGAAGAAGTGTAGGATTAGGGCTCGAGTTCAACGAAAAGCCGAAGGTTTCATTTTGTTAGTTGGTTGGAGAAGAGGAGGAAAATATTAGGGATCGAGTTCGAGGAAGAAGATGAAGGGGTTTTGTTTTGTCATATTTTGTTGATGAAGAAGAGGAAGATTGGGCTCAGCTCGATTTGGACGAAGAAGATGAAGGATTTGATTTTGTTTGTCTCCTGTTGTTTCATTGAAGGGGTGGGGCTTCAACAGTGAAGGGGAAGAGTATGTCAGGATTTGTTTTCTAAATGAGAGAAGGGCAGAAAAGACATTTTACTAACATTTCATTTGGACAAATAGGGGACTGACCCATATTTGTCCAAGTTGGAATTGGAGACCCCTATTTGTCCAAATGAAATTCAAGTGGCATTTTTCTGTCATTTTCCCAAATAATTTCGACTCATTTCGTACAATCTCATCAGTGTCAAATCAGGGATGCCATTTTGTGGGGAAATAAACAGAGATTTATAGTCTCCACTGCTTACGCTATCATGACGATATGATGCTGTAAACTGCTTTATTTGGTGAGTTATATTTTCTAATTAATTGCATTATTGGACGATGATAAAGCCACAGTATATAAGTCCTCATTCGGAGATGGGATATCTACATTTATGCCCTAGTGCAATCAAATACTCCCTCCGTTCCTAAATATAAGATCTAGATAACTTTTTTTTAGAAAGATTAAGGTTACGAAATAGGTTATTAAACGATGACATATTTGATATCTTTTTATATTATCCTTTAGCTTATAGGTAAAATAAACTAGTTTAAGAGAAAAAATTAGGTAAATCAATTTATAATTAACTTATTTTTTGTTTTTTTTAGGAGTTTTAAAAAAGTCATCTAGGTCCTATATTTAGGAACGGAGGGAGTAGAAAAGTAAATAGTATTTATAGTATTTCTAATCAAACTCATGAAACACTGCACGGTTTTTGTCCATAAAATTTGTCTTTATTTCAATCCATATAGGATATAAAACAAATAAAAGGAAAGTTAGGAAAAATATATTCATAAAGAAAAAAACAGGAAAAATCCTTAAAAAGTACCTTTTCAATTTTGAAATCATATGAGATTTTTAATATTCAAGTAATGCTTTTAAGTTAGCTAGCTAATTGAGTGAAAATATTAGGAGAATTAATTAGAGGTCTCATGGAAGAAATATAATTAAAATGATGTCCCACAAATTGTAATCATCATGTCAAAATTTATTATTGTAAGGATCAGATCAGAAGTTATAATTTAAAACTTGTGAGAACTCATTTTAATTATATTTCTTCTATGAGACCTCTAATTAATTCTACCAAAAATGTTCACAATACCTATCAATCAACTATTTTAAAAATTAAAATTTTAAATGGTACGTATTTTTTTGAGATCTTTTTGAAATTTTATTAGGCTCAGTTTTAACTCACAATTTGACACTTAAAAGCTTTAAAGAGATGTTTGGTATCATATGGGCACAGCCTCGAGTCGAAAAAAGTTTTATTGTTTGTAAAAGTAAAGTATATGCTCGGAATATTAAGATGAGTAAATCATTAGGACTTCATGAATTAGCGAGTAGAATGGTAGAGAGTTGAAATATTAATAATAAACTAAATATAAAATAATCATAACAGGAATAATTTTTTGTATTATCAATTGGACATATACACAAACTATTTTCTGAAACACTCGATGTATGTAATAATAATCTTCAACACTTTTAAATGCTATTTTATTAATTGAATAATCATGATGTAATTCAGTTGTGTCACTCTAAACATTATTAGTTATGTGACAGAGCATACTCTTTTGACATGTTAAACTGATTTTAATTACTACACAAAAACAACGGGTTAACAACAAAATTAGTGATAAAAATTGTCATATGATATACTATCGTGTTTGTTAATGAAATCTAATTTGTTGAAACTAAATACTATTTCATTACCTTACTATATATCATATGGTTATTACCATTTGGTTGTTAAAACTAAATGATATTGTTTTTTCTTTCGGCAAAGCATACAGTATAGGAAAAGCACAATGTTCATCAGTATCGTAATACAGTTGCAAATAAAAAACTATATAAAATGTGATATTATCCTACTCCAGAAGCGTCTTTCTGCAAAACCACGATCGGTCGTCTCTTATAGTTAAAGTAAAATAATGCCTAACTGATCATGTGTAGAACTCAAAATTATAGTAAAACCATAAGATGCGACCGGGAACTAGATATTTCTTTTTTATTATAGCTAAAGAAAGATACAGCTAATAATGGATCGGATAATACAGCAAATATTGTGACTTATGAACACGTATGCCATTTTTTAAAAAAAATGAACTTAAATAACTCCCACTTAATATACCTAATTACACTTCATAAATTACTATTTAGCTCCACTATTACACCTGGCCTGGCATAAAAAAGCCCCACTATTACACATTGTGCTTGTAAGTGACATTCCCATTAACATCCCAATTTCTTTTTCTTTGGTTGCCTCCCCTCTTAACACCTCATCAACCACTAATCATATTTGTTAACTCAATTAATTATATTTCTTCAAAGAAAGTTGTGATGTACGTCAAGTGCAGGTTACAAAATTGACATGTCTAAGATAAAATAATATAGTAAATACGAAAAAGGAATAGCAAAATGTATCTTTCTTTTCACACACTCGTATTCTAGTACCTCATATTTTTATTTGGGCAAGTATTGTCCTCTTGTACTCACATCACTTTCAGTGAGTCTAAGTGGAGTGGAATGCCACGTCAATTTGGCTGCATTCTAACATATCATTTGTTACCAAATACCATCCAAAAAAGTAGTCCTATATTTATTTGGACCTTGAACCTATTATTAACTAAATTATTATTATGCCACTTTGTTACCCTAGCCTATGATATCTCTTAATAATGTCAACTTTTTATTGCATAGTGTAGAATCTATGATATGCATAGTTGTCTTATAGTATATATAATATACACCTCCAAGGATGGGATGCAAAGAAAAATTAAGGGATAATTAATTTGAGGTTTCACCCAATACGTGCACACCTAATATAGAAAAGGTTCAACGAAATGATAAAATTAAAGTAGAGTTCTAAGAGACCTTAATTTAATCATCTTTTGAGTCAAAAAGACACTTTTGTCCTCCTTATTATTTTGAGCCTAAAAGTTGTGACTAATATTCAATAACTTGTTACGCGTAGTCAATTCACAGCATTTATTATGATTGGTTGCCCAATGAAGACATTGCATCAGCTCCTGCTTATTTATTTATGAGACCAATAAATTTCCCTTTGAAATATATGAGCATTTCATGTAAATCTTGTGCAACCATATTCCTGTGTTGGATGAATGAAACACTAAGGCCTTGAGGCTTGTGAGCAGGCATACCCTGTAAGAAGATGAAAGCGGGAGAGAGAAAAGAGATGAGTGGGAATAACAAAAGAAGAAGGGAAAACTAGATGAATATAAAAAGAAGAAAATGATAAGATGTATATTAGAGAGGCACTAATGAAACACAGAATTTTCGTGGGTAATTCAATTTTTCAAAGTATTTCCAACGGATTAGTGATGGAAATGGATTTTCCAATGGAAAATCAGGGACATAGCAGAGTGGAAAAGGACAGCAATAGAGGTGGTGAGGGCAGTGGAGGAAGATGATGGAGGGAGGAATTTTTTTAAAATTTTAGAAAGGACATTTTAGTATTTTCCAGTAGTTTATAGGCCAAAATGAACCAATTACCCTTTATTGTTTGTTAGTCAAATTGATACTTTGAAAATAGTTTATTGGTCAGAATAATCTTAAACCCATATTTAAACTCTCATATAATTACTATATATACTTCACATTATATTTAACTTAATATATTATAAAAAATTTGTTAATTATTTATATATAATTTATATATTAAAATTTATTTTTTATATTAAAAATCTTTTAAACTTAGATGTTTTACATTGCATTAATATTATATGAATATTATTTTTTGAATTTCTTTTATTATTGGAAATGTTTTAATTATTATTTTGTTATATTTTATTAAATTATAATTTGTTTTATTTTTTGCACTAATATTTATCTATAAATAAAATATTATGTAAAAAATTCAAAAATCAGTTTTTATAATGAATATGTGTGTGTTAACTTTTACTAATATTTATAACTTGTTATTTGTTAGATTATTTTTTACCTGTTTTTAAAATAAATTAAAATAGGATTTTATTTATAAAATAATTTATAGATTAGCCACAAAAATTACCAACCGAAATTTATTCTGTTGGTAATTTTTATGTTGTTGTATTTAGGAAATAATCAAAATACAAATATCATCAAGGGGTACACAAATAAAATGTGTAATGGCATATGTATTGGCCTCAGTAATACTAATTATATCAATTAAAAGCATTAAAATAAAATATTATAAAATCCTAAGAATCAAATAAAATATTATAAAGTTATTTAAATAGTAACTTGGTAATATAAAAGATGAAGTTTATTCAACCCAAATTCTAATTCAGATCCAAGAGATCATTATATAATTCCTAAATTTAATACTTCTGTACCATCTATCCATATCAAGTATGTGCGGAAGAGAATTATTTCAGCTTCCATTCTCCATAATTGTTATAAATTTGAATGGTGCTTTTGCACTATCAAAATTGCTAAGTGTCAAACTTTGGTTGGTTGTTCAACTCCATGTAGTATGGACTAAAGAGTAAAGACCCATGCTACTGGTCCAAAAACTAAGAGAAAATTACACACTAGAACCTTTTTATGACCCACCAGTTCCTTTAGCTTTTAGTCTATGACCCTTTGGTGAAGACCAAAACTAAACGAATTTATGTGAGTGAATATAACAGAAAATTAAACAAACTTGTTTTTTCCCCTTGTTCTTTAGTTATATTGAGAGGACACCCATATATAATATGTATTGTGCGCGCGCGCTGGTGACCGCAATCTAAGTTGTTGTTGGACCATTAATAAGTAAGCAATCAATATGCATGAGCTTGTCATATCATGCGTCTGGAATTTATCATTGCATGCTGCTTTCATATTGTGGTATATATATATTATTTGGCTATCGAATCCCTTCCTTGAGACCTTATAGCGATTCCCCATAATCAATTGAATTAGACGTGATATCAATCACTACTTAGCTTTTTTATCTTCCTATCTCCTATTTTGCATATGTAGTATATAGATATATATGTCTGCTAGCTTAGCTAGCTAGCTAGCTAGCTATGTTCACTTGTTAAGTAGCTATTTATGTTTTGATCATATCACTAACATTTTGATTATTTATACAGATCAATGTATTCTTATAGTTAAGTTGATCCCTTACTATCTTTTCTGATTGAGTCTATAATTACGGTTTTAAAATATGTGCATGCATTTTGAGATATCATTATCGTTGATCCGTTTACTTTGAAATCTATGACAGTGACTGATCAAAGATGTCACTCTCAGGACCATACACAGTCTTATCAACCTTCATCTCTTAAGCAAATTTTGAATCCTTTAATCGATAACATAGTCTGAATTTGGGTTTATAGATTAAAACCAAACCCCCAAAAACTATAAGGACCGAATGTTCAATTCAGTTCAGAGTTTCATAAAATCACTGAGACCAAAACCTAATATTTGAAATCATATGAATCTAAATCAAAATTTCATCAAATTATAAGAACGCAACGGTATTAATATTTTTTTCTCTTAATTTCCCCTATTCAAATCTTGACAATTAAGCCCGTAAAATAAATGGGACAAGAACATGCGTAAAGAGAATTGTTAAATAGTCGTGTTTGAATATTATACGATGATGTTCTATGTACATTCAACAAAACTTATATATCATATGTCATTGATATTTGAATTCAATAACCAATTTTAGCGATTCATGATAAAAGAGCTAACTTTGAAAAACTTTGAAGCGTGAGAGACAGAATGGAAAACAACAAAGCATGATTGTGTAAGACCAAAATGGAGTTTCGTTTGTCTTATATATAGTTTGTCATGTTTAAATTTTATAGAGCGTCTTCTATCTTATCTTTGTTTATGCATGCTTGTTAGACCATTGACTCCAAATTGGGTTTTTTTTTGGGGCATTATTTGAATCCTGCTTTTGCTTAGATGTAAGAGCAAAGACGGGTCTCGCCTCACAAATTTGTTATTTACTTATTAAAATACTCCTATTAATTACAAGATATTAAAGAAGGTTGTCAGATTTTTTTATACGAGGGCAGTTTTTATTATTAATGATTAATTAGAGAATATATCTTAGAGAAAAATCAACCCGTATATTTTTACAAAAACTTCACTAAATTTTTTAACCTTCAAAAAATTGATTACCTAACTCTTATATTTGGCAATAAATAAAATATACATCGTGTTTTTGAGCGATATAGGAATACTTATGGCAAGTACAACAAAATGATGAGATATAAGATTTTTAATGGGTTTATAGTAATTGGTTCAAATTTAAGCTAAGCTTATAAACTTAAATTCAATTTAATGTTGTTGTTTTGAAGAAAAGAAAAAATTGTAAATGATATTTGAAAAGAAAATATTAAATGAAAGTACAATTATTGAAAAATAAACATTGCTTATATATATAATTGAAATAGTAGTGAGTGAAAGATATGGTGTTTTTTTAGGATTGTGATGTGAAGTAAATGAGGGTGTCTTAGAGAGGGGGAAAAGAGATGCCTTTTTACTAAAAACAATAAGAGCTAAGAGGGTAGGGGCAAGGAAAGGTTGAATGGCATTTTGTCATGAAGAAGAAAGTGAGTGGACTTGGAAAGAGACACAAAGGACAGTGACTGTGAATGTGAATCCAAGGGTTGTGGGTCTTACCTACTAGCCTCTAGCATTATAACAAACAGTAACATACAACCATCAAGCCCTCAAAAACTTTAAATTTATTCACACACTCACAATCTCTCTAGTATCATGTCATTTTCTGCCTCCAATCAATATAATAACGTATGTTGAGGAATGAGGATATATCTTGTGAAAGAAGAGGGATAGATTAAAAAAAAAAATTAAACAATGAACAGATGTAAAAAATGTGAAGTAGGAAAAATTAATAATAATTAGAAGATGGCGCACAAAATTTCCAGTAAAATCCCTCTCATAAATCATAACAGGGATAAATTTATGTCAAATTTCTCAACCATACAACCCATTTGTCATATTGTATTATTAAGGATTTATAATTAAAGAATAATAATTTGAAAATAGGATACATCATATACTTGATATATTTAATACAATGAATATAAGGAATGTCACTTAATTATTTTAATTTCCATAGGTCACATATATAGGAGAAATTATAATAAAAAAAAAATAGAATTTCACAATGACCATGTCATCCCTATAAGCTAGGGGAGAAGGAGATCACGCACACAAAGTTCATGAGAAAAGATAAAATTTTATAAAAAAAGATAAAAATGTTAAATTGCCAGATAAGATTTTTAAAGTGATTATTAATAATATATATAGCCGAAACATGATACATCAAGATGATAAATAAAAACTCTTATCAAAAAAAAAAGATGATAAATAAAAATAGCATTAATGAATTATATAAATTTGAGTTCTAGTCTCAACATTTAATTCATATAAAACAGAATGATATGGCACAAGAAAAGGGAAATTATCAGAAACGTATCACAGGATTATTTCTGTTTGATTTATGTCTATAAACCCCCTCCATCTTTTAGCTTTTAATCAATATGACATTTGTAAAGTTACTGTAGCGTGATAATTGTATAATTTTGTTTTTTCCAGAAGTATTGTATATATTATTTATAAGCACAGAACTTTATGTGCACGCGTATGTTTTGTATTCTAAGGACGGATACCTCTCCTTACATAACTAGGGTCTTTTTTCGAAGAAATACAAATCACATATTAATAAACTATATTTTTTATTAAGACACTTGCTATATACATGTAGAGGGATCAAACTTATGATGACATAATCAAGAGACTCAACTAATTTTTAGCCGTGTTAGATTTTACAGATTGTTATTTTATTTTCGTAATCGTAACTTTTTTAAGAAAAATTATTCAAACTTATCAGTTTAATTTTATAATTTGGTATAAAGCACTCAATTGAATTTGTCAAAAAATAAAATGGTAATGAATTACCGACAAATCTCACGCTTTATTACTTATCATCATGATAAACGTCCTAATAAATAATTTAAAGGGTTAAGGTGCATTTTTAGTACTCTAGAATATAGCAAAGTGCACCTAACATAATACACAATATTGTGGTCCATTTGTGGTAACCAAGAATTTTTTTCGTGGCTTATTTAGTAACGACGTTAAATAAGTTAAGTTTGACCGTTATGTGTCAAATTTTGACCGTTAAATTGTGGGGTAAATGAGCATTTTCAGTACTCTAGAATATAGAAGGGGCATCAAACATAATATACAATATTTAAACACCATAAACAACTAAGTCACAATATTATTCAAAGTGTCAAATAATTAAACACTACAAAGTTATAAAGATCCATATAAACTATCCTATTATCATGCATGTATAAACTAATAAGTCATTAGTATTTTACATATATAAAAAAGTAAGCAAATAATCATAAACTAAACAGGTTGGTCATACTAAGTTAAAACGGGTTGGTCATACTGGCTCGACACAAATTAAAACGGGTTGATCATACTGGCTTGTACCAAATTAATGACCCTATGATGTAATAGAAGAAGAGTTACTTCTATCTGATTACATAGTTATAAACTTAAAATAATGTTCGTTGAATTGTCATTTCAATATACATATATCACATCATTATGTCACATTAGATTTTATCTTACAAAAGTGAGTTTTAACTAACGAATTACTAGTAAGCAATGAAAATAATTCTTAGTTATCACAAATGGACAAAAATATTGTATATTATGTTTGGTGCTCCTTCTATATTCTAGAGTACTGAAAATGCTCCTTTACCCCACAATTTAACAGTCAAAATTTGACACATAACGGTCAAACTTAACTTATTTAACGTCGTTACTAAATAAGCCACGAAAATAATTCTTGGTTACCACAAATGGACCACAATATTGTGTATTATGTTAGGTGCACTTTGCTATATTCTAGAGTACTAAAAATGCACCTTAACCCTAATTTAAATCATTAGCAGTCCATTTAACGGAATACCGGATTGTAAAAATAATCATTTTGAAATTTTAAATTATACCATTTGTTATGTACTTGGACTCTTTAAAATTAAATCTAAAATATTATACATCTCTCCATCTTTTATAAAAAAAAAATCACTGTAACAAGAGCTTGATTCACAACTCATTAAACATCTCATAATGTTTAGCTATTTTTGGCGACCAGCTATGTGAAGATCACACACACACACACACACTCGCACGCACGCACAATATATAATCCCCTCTATTTTGATTGGAAAAATTTCTTTCGCTATAATAATTTTTTTTAAGGTTCAACATAAACAAAACCTCAAGTGTTTAGATTGATTATGCCTCAATTTTTTTTTAAAAAAAATACTGTTGGGTAAAAATAAATTATATGTCCTTATCCTTGTCTACAGCTACTCCAGAATATATGGCCATATTTGTTCTTCATTTTCAAAAGAATATTGCTGCTGCTATATATTGTTATGATTTTTCTTCCACAGTTATTGTGATGTTGTTGGGGGTAGAGTGTCGCCGAATTTCAGATTCTGGTTTATTATTACTAAGATCTCGTGGGAGGTGTGATGTCGCAGAACTTCAGACAGCAACGTAACATTTCTGGTTCACATACACTAACTCCCCAGAAAATTATTGTTTTGTGGTAGCCAGCCGTCCATCTGGGTTTTGGTTTATTGACATGACAAAAACATGCCCTCACTATATATAGCAGTAAAAGATCATACTTTTTCCCCTTATATTTCATTTTAGGATTTTGTTTGATAAGATACCTTTTTATATGGAGAGAGACCTGATATTTAAGGCCGTTTAACTAACTAATGTTGAGTACGGTCATATTAGGGTTAAAGTATATGTGTTTTTTTTTTTACCACATGTATGTGCTCTTATTATTCTAGGTGGATGAGCATTCATTTGAGAGAAAATAAGAGATAAAACTATTTTCACATATGCATAGAGCAATTTCGGTAAATTTGATCGGGTTTGGAATTATGTAATTTGAGTTTGGATATCTTTCAGCTTCTTCATTTTACTATTTTATTAAAAGCTTATTGTTTTGATTATTTGGCTGATTATGATTTACATTTGTTTGCGTACCTAATTAAGATCTTTATTTTTTTATTATATACTTTGGCCATAATGTATAGGTTAATGCTGATTTTTATTGGTCTGGACGATCCATAGTCCTTACAATTCTATAATTGGTTTCATTTATTTTGGGTTTGATGTTTAATTTCTACCACAAAATCTCTAATGATTACTCAGAAATTTTTACAAAGGAAGTCCGCTGCACATAAATCATTGGCTTGAATTACGATTTTATCATCAATCATTTCTTTCTCAAAATGGCCTCCTTCATGAGAGATCACACGACAGACAGTGACTTATGTGACAGATAATGTAAAATTTGATGAGAGTCACAAACATAGAGATATTAATAAAGGGTCAAGATTCTCGTGATTTTCACATAGCCAAAGCTTCGTGCAACTTGCAAATTAGCACATTAAATTTGGCAGTTATAGTTGTTAAAAGCAGCCACATTGGCAAAGCTTTAATCTCCAGAATAATATATACACACACACACACATACACCTACTCTGTTATATCTGTATCACTGTGAGATATGAAAGTGACAACATCTTCCCGTTTTGGCCACATCTCTCTCTATGTGTATTTTTATTATTTGTGATTACATATTCATGATCATCAATCAGCTACTCCCTCCTGTCCTATTTATAAGTCGCCAACCGCCTCTAAATTTTGGTCCTTAATATAAGTCACCAACTACCACTAACTAACTTATTTATTAAAATTTTACTAATATACCCTTACATTGGAAAATGAACATTGGAAAATGAGAAGAGAGAGAAGATGAAAAAGACACTTTAGATAGAAGATTAATGAAGAAAGAGAAAAGATAGTGATCTATAGTGATAAAGGTGGAAGGGCAAAAATGGAAAAGACAAAAAAAATAAGACCAATTTATGATGCAACTTCCATTAACCTCCATTACTTGGTATGTACAATTTAGGCCGTTAGGGGCTTATAAATAGGATAGGAGGGAGTAAGTCCTAGTCTTCAAATTCCAGAAGTCTCTTTTATTACAGCTAGCTTTCCACTTTCTGTTTTCTTCTGTCATCATTTTACTGTATTAGAAAATTTTCCATTTTCATGCCCAAGTGTTCTTCTTGTCCTTTCTCTTTTTCTTCTCTCTTTCTCTGACACATACATGAGATGATAAGAAGTGTTGTACCTGCATTTAAGTGACTTTGTACCGTGATAATTTCATCATCAGCTCAGAAATTCCAACATTTCACTGTGGGATTGATCTGATCTTGCTGAAATCTCAACCACAATAATCATAAGTTAAAAAATTATTATCTTCTTAATTATCCTTCCACATTAATTAATATATAGGATAAAACTTTTGCTAGTCAAAGTGTACATATCTATGTCCTTATTTTAGATTGCACGACCAGCACCATAATTTGAAATTTTTAATGAGAGTTGAAGGACATAACCAACATAAATGAGTGCATTTATTATATGATGTCGATTCTGTTTTTTACAGCGTGAAATTCTTTTATTTTTCCTATATAAGTTTGGGGAAATTAATCTTTTTTCTACTCAATATAAGGTACTCCATAAACTTTATTTTTCCCCCTAACCCAAGGTATCCTCACTTTTGATTCAAGACTAAACCTTATATTGGATATTGAGCCTTCTCAATAAATGTGCTTATTTTATTAGGAAAAATTTGTTAGTATTTCCTTACTAAATTGAGGCCACTTCCAACTTAACCTACATTTTGTTAGTCTCATCCCAATAATTTTGACTCAAATTCTCATATATAATTTTAAGTTGATAGGTCAAGTATCACCTAACATTTGTATTAATAAATAAGCTTTTATATCTCACCATACTTTTTTAAAAGTGATCAAACTCACCAACACCGTTAAATTTTGTCTACCATCCTTAAATGAGCTCTTATATATGTCATTTATGCGAATTAATTATGTGACACTATTTTCTTAATTGGTAAATTATGTGGCACATTTTCTATAATTAAATAGGTTCTTATATGCAAAAAATATTCCACATAATTTTTTGAATAAAAATAATAGTCCCTCATAATTCACATAAATGACCGAAAGAGCCCATTTAACGATATTAAACGAGATTTAATGGCTATGTTAGCAAATTTGACCACTATTAAAATGTTTGTTGGCATAGAAGAGTCCATTTATTAATATGTGTTATGTGATACTCGGATTGCGGTTTAATGGTGAAAATGATCTTTCATCCTATAATTTTAAGAAAATTAATCTTTCTTGACCTAACTATAACTCAGTTTTTTAACATCACACATTTCAACCCTTATTATAATCTTGTATATGTTGTGATTCAGTTCATCAACTTTCAACATGGTTCCTGTATATTATTTAACCATTTAAAACATGAGTGCTTAGAAAATAATATTATCTAACCATTTAGTCCGTATGTTCTATAAAATTTCGTAAAACTTACGGACTAAAGTTTTGAATGGTTAAACTACATGATTTCGATAGAGTTGCACTGATTTAAAGTTTATTGGATTAGTTTTAACTGGGTCAAGATTGTGTGATTGTATGTTTGCACATATAATCAAAGTTTAAGGATTATATAACGACTAATTAAACATAAATCATAGGTAACAAAAAATTAATTTTTCTTTTTAAATTTTTCAAGCTTGAATCCAAACTAGTCGGTTATTATACTAAATTCTAAATAAGGGCAAAGGTGCACCCAGTAGCATGGTAAATTCAAAATGGTGCATCTAGTAGCATACTAAATTTGAGGGTGCAAATTTAGCAGTTATAAAATAAAATGGGGCAAATTTAGCAATTATAACATAAAATGGGGCAAATTTAGCATCCCGTTAAAAATGACAAATCACCGTTCCTGAAAGGTGGGTCCTACTAGTTTTTAATTGACATTGCATATAGGTGGCATGACAATCTGACAATAGTTTGCATTTTCAATAAAAAGAAAAATGGAAATTTGAAGAACACTTAAATTTGAAGACACTTGCATATGAAATTTGCAGAACTAGCAACAACATAATGAACTAGCAGCAACAACATCAGAAAAGCTTGAAAAATGAAACTTGGTGGTGATAACTAACGAAGATGGAGGAAATTTGTGTGAGAGGAATTAGGAAGGCAAAGTAAAGAAAATTGAAATTTTCTGCTCCATTAGAAATACCATTGCTTCTATTCTTCCATTCTTTTGATACCAAATCCTTAGTCAGGAATACCTTATAACAACTCCACGAATTGATAAGACGAAGACGAGGCTGTTAGGGGGCTTAGACACTTACAAAATCTCTGTAGCCTAGGGTTCCTTTCCGGTTTGTGCTCCACGAAGACAAAGACGAGGCTGATGTCGTTCCCTTCTTCATGTTCTTCAGCGATTTGGCCACAAGGTTGAGAAGTGAAGGGGAAAAATGTGAAGCTGCAATTAGAGTTCCATTTTTAGCGATGTCAAGAAAGGAGGAAGGGTGAAGCTTCTATTTTTTTGTAAAGTGAAGGTAAAGCTTTTTATCAAAAATGCAAACTATTGTCACATTGTCATGCCACCTGTATGCCATGTCAATTAAAAAATTGTAGGACCCACCTCTCAGTAACGGTGGTTTGTCATTTTTAACGGGATGCTAAATTTGCCCCGTTTTATGTTATAACTGCTAAATTTGCCCCATTTTATGTTATAACTGCTAAATTTGCACCCTCAAATTTAGTATGCTACTAGATGCACCATTTTGAATTTACCATGCTACTGAGTGCACCTTTGCCCTCTAAATAATTGTTACATAAAAAGTTAGAAATAAGAAAACAATTTAAAAAGCAGTCTTTTGTTGAGGAAATAGTAAAACAAGTACTCTATACTAATTATTTATTTAAACATTCCAAATTGCTTGTAATAAAATGAATTGATAGAATCAAGAACTTGGTTGCTGCGGATTACTACTTACATTACTATTAGGTTAAAAACTGTGCAAATTATACCTTCTTGGTTACATGACAACTTTGAAGTCAAAGTGTATATTTTTAACTAAATGACCATTTCATTTTCCTTACTGTTGAGTAGATATCAATAAGACCCACAATTTTGAATACAAAAGGAGTTAATAATAATAAATGTGACCGACAGTTAAGGAAAAAATATATTAATTTTATTAATTTCCCTTACCTATGGTAGGATTCATCCATCTTTCAACTACACGTAGATCAGATTCCATCTAAGGGCAACTTTGACCTATAAGAAATTAAGAATAATAATCAAAGACATGCCTAGAGAGTGGATCGCACATGATTTAATTTTAATATAATTGTGTTTTGTTTCTTCCAAGTCTAACTCCAATCTAGTTCAGGTAGTATTAGCATTAATTGCTTGGTGTTTGTTTTTCAGGTATGTTCACCCATTAATGAAATTAATTCTTTTATATTTTTCTTTCTTACTTACAAGTAAAATTTAACTCATCATAATCTGGGTGTGTGGTTGAGTGACAAGAACCCATTCACCCTTAACCAGTTGTCTGGGTTCGATTCTTGGCGTTGGGTAGGATAAACATTAAATCTCCCAAGCCAGCTGTCTCAGCCTTTGAGGTTCATACAAATCAGCGGCGGATTAATCTCTCACTTGTCTAGTGGGAGGATAGTTTAATCGTCGATAAAAAAAATTAACTCATCATAAACTCCACTACACCCATGACCTACCTATTGATCTATGATATTAGGAAAAATTACCCAATTCGATGTATTTTTCTCAAATGAAAGTATAAATGACAGAAAAATACCTTATGAATTTCAAATCCGAAAGAGGTAACTGATAGTTGTCAATGATGTTATTCAACTAGTTAAAATCTCATTCATATATTTATTTATACACACACATATATTAATTTAAAAAATATTTTTCCATCATTTCACCTAAATGATGCGTGGAAATTTGTGTCACTAGGTCTAAAGACGGAATAATTGATAATTGTTGTACGATGTTATGGCTGCATTAATAATTAACTGTATTTTTTCTATGTAAACTGGTTCTATGAGCTGTGATTTGTAACAATCTGTTTGGATTGGAAAAAAAGCTCAGGTCCCACACCCAACTAAGCCTTTCACTTCTTGCTCCCACCAAGCCATACCCACCTCTAGAAACAAACACACCCATTCCCCTCTTTTTATTATAAATGTGTAGGCTTGGACCTCAAAAGCTGCAATTTCTTCCTTCCTTCCTCACTGTTCTTTTTTTTTTGTTTCACTCTCTCTGTCTCTCTTCCTCTATAGCTTCTTTTTTTTTGTCAGAGAGAATAAAAAGAAGGTGCATGTTTGAGCAAGATGGAGAAGCAGGGCACGTGCAATTCTAACTCATGAAAGTTATCACATTCTTCTCTGTTTCAAAAAAAAAGAAAAAAGAAAAATAAAAAACAGAGAAATATGTTACTATATGTGAGTTAGTTCTTCATGTGCCCATCTTCCCCATCATGCTCGCATCACCTCAAAGAATTGGGTAATGCAGAAAACTTTGATCTTTAATGGAAACTTCCCAGAATTTGATGATCCACTTCAAATTTCCGAACCTTGCTTCACTCATTTGTTGAATTTGAAGGTGATTGTTCTTGGTATGTACATCTTTCTTCATTATTGTACTCCTTCCACTTTTAGCATTCTTTGGTTTGTGAACTTAAAATTTAAAGGTGAGTACTTTTAGTTGATAATTACTTGTTGTTCATTGTTCCCTAACTGCAGAATTGTTTTTTTAGAGTTTGATGAAAAGATTGTGAGAAATTTGGATAAAGTAAGAGGTGTAAGTAATTGGATAAACATTGAGGTTTAATTTTTTGGTCATCTGAAGTGAGCGAGTGGTTTGAATAGATTGTGGTGGATATCATTATTGACTCTGAATCATTTTGGTTGGGTCATAATCAGAAAGAGATCATGACATATATTAAGACAATGATTAAGGAGGGCTAATTATAAGAATTTTATCAGAATGATGAAGGCTACAAGTCGTAGTCTACATTTCCTAGGTTTCCTATCATCTCTAAAAAGTTCCATGTACTATACGCTAATAATGTGGTTTTGATTTTGATTTTAGGAATTATCTACTTTAGAATCACAGTCTTAAACGCATCGAATTCTCGCAGAATGTATTTATACCATCTTCCCATAAATAAATAAATAAAATAGTAAATTGATAACAAAAAATATAATGTATTTTAATTTCCTGTCTAATAGCCTGATGTGGATTATTTACTTGAAGAGTATAAGCATAGATTATGTATTATTTATGAGTAATGAGTTAGGAAGTATGTTATGGTGAAGTTTGCATTTGATATGTTAACTAGAAAGAATGATAGTGTAAGTTGTAAATAAACATAGTAATAAAAGGCCACAAAAGAGGTCGTATATATGTATTTTTGTATTTGCGTGCATGGATTATTCAATTGGAAAATTCCAATTTCAAATGCAATGAACTTTTTGCAAAAGAATGAACATAATATGTAACTTTGGCAAAAACAAAAACATAATATATAACAGGGAGTAGAAGAGCCGTTCGTTGGGTTAGATCAATGGAGCATGATTTCTTGTCAATGACACGCAAATCAAGATATATAAGTATGTTATAATGATTATGCCCTTGCATCATTATTTTACAGTAATTTTCTCTTAACTGTGTGTAGGATATTTTACATATAAAATTATAATTTTAAATTCTATTTTTCGATATATTATTCCATTTAATGATCTATATATATATATATATATATATATATATATATATATATATATGTACTCAACTTTCCCAATCATAGATAAAGACTACAGCCATACAAGAAATGCATTGGCATTAATGTCTATAAAAGCCGATTTTCGGTAATAATAATTTTATACCTAATATTACCATCTAATCATAGTGTGTTTTCAAGGTTCAATATATATGTCTATGTGTATGTGTTTATATATATATAAGCAAACAAAAGCTGTTACTCTTTTGAGAGGCCATGTTTTTAAATCATTATGATAGGAAGAATATGTGAATATAAATGTCATCCTTAATAATGAGGCACTAATGAAGTTGCCTCACCTTCAAGTGCATATGCTTTTTATTTGAAAGCGACCAAAGTACTCTTATGCTTTTCTTTACCAACTAAGTAGCAGAGAAATTAAATATTTGTTATAATTAATTACTTGTGTTGTGAGTTTAGCTCTCACGCAGCAAATGAATCATAACTGATTTTTCTGATCTTAATTTTGATGATTTATTATGTCTGGCAGATAATAGAAATATCAACCGATCGAAAGTAAGCCTTTGATTTTTTTTTCCCAATTGATCGGCCTTTTATTTCATTTTATAGGAGTAATTTTTTTTTTATCAAAGATAAACAGTGAGAAAAAGGTGGAGTGTTGTAGGAATTCATCAAGGAATGATAAGTTAACAATGGTAAATTAACAAGCGTACAGTGAAATTTATATAGTTATTTCATTGTATTTAATATAACTATATATTTTATTGTAAAAGGAATAAGTCTTTCAAAATAAAATTATTCTTTTACGATGAAAATTTTGATGACATTATTTCATCGAATTTCCAGAGAAAATTACAGGAGCGTCCTAGCATGAGAAGACAAATGGAGATGCCCACGGGCATTACTTTTTTAATCTTAAAGTTTAGTGGAAATCATATGGAAACTTACCAAAGTTATAACGTAAAACATACTTTTCACTTTTGTTGTACAACTTTTTTTATTTTCTTGCTTTTCAAGCAATATGCATAATTCGTGAATATTACAACTTATGATAAATATTGATATGATTTTTATGAGTATGACTGATATATGATGTTATAAATAAATGTTCAACTGAGCATGTGTAACGCTATTCCGCTATTCGTCTTCTTCATCGATTGTGTATTTGTGTTCGTGTTCTTTGCTCTGACAAATACAGCTCCAGTAATTAATGATCAACCAACACAATTATTTTTAGAAGAATTTAGATTTGATAGATCTAAAATTGTCTGCGTGTAATATTTTTAATAGTGAAGACCATGCCGTAAGATTTGAAGAGGGAGGGAGGTAGTTATTGCGCATATTCACCATATTTCCTATCGAGCTTCTTCAATGTACGAAGTCTTCTCATTGTCATTTTATCCTCATCCTTACGGTATATAAAAGAAATCAGTCCATATATATTCCATCTCTTTAATACTTTCTCGCCATTTCAGTTAAAAAAAAACTTTCTCGCCTATAAAGTTTCTTGAAACTTAATTCAAATGAACTGTGTGATAAGGTATATATATTTTAATGAATATGGATATAATGAGACACAATTGGAGGCTATGCTCAAACTTTAAGTTGAAGGTAGTTAAGTAATTTACTTTTACATTCGGACTTAATAATTATTTTGTTTTAATTTCTAACATTTTGGGATTTGATTTTTTAAGGCCTTAACCATCTTTATTTTTGTAAGTTTAAAAACCTTACATGAAGAAAGGAAAACTTGCTGAAAATCACTCTTTTGATGAGAAAAGTATTGCTCCAGGTATATGAAGACTTGGGTTATACAGGGAGTGCATGTAACTGTGCACAAAACATATTATTTTTTGCACACATTTCAAAATGGATTACACATAGTTAAAAGAAGGGATAAGGTGCAAAAATACACGTGATTGTGGTATAGGTGCACCCAACCCAACACCATGTAATTTTTTTGGAGCAAAAGTAACTATGACATTTCAAAATTGAAGCAAAAATACTTGTGATTTTTGAAATGTTATAGTTACTTTTACCTTAGTTTTGAAATTTCATTTTATTATTTCTGCCCCTGTTTTAAAATGTCATGTTTACGTTACTTTTACTCCGAAAACATTATATGGTGTTAGGTGTACCTTTGCACAATCAGGTGAATATTTTTGCATCTTTACCTTTAAAAGAAAAGTTGCATCCTCTTGAATGATATATTGGACCCACTTGAGTCCTTTATCAAATTTGTAAAATAAATTTCATTATGGGGAATTTTTCAAAAAAAAAAAAAAATCAATCACAGAAAATAAAAGAAGTTAGACAAGGCTACTAAAACTAAAATTATCAAACTCTTCTAGTAGTTGAGGGGGAAATGAGAGGCATTATTGTTGTCCAAAAAAGAATAATGTGCCCTAGACGCACAAAAGTTCACATACAAAATACAAAAAACTTTTGGTTGAATCATTGTTGACATGGACTATATAGTTGGAGAATATATAAAACCCTAAGATGAATGGGAAAGCACAAGAAAACTTAGAAAAGAAGCAATAGCTAGGAAGGAGGTTGAATTAGGGAAAGAGTGGGTGAAATTAGGGTGAATGGATAGGTAGTGTTACCTTCATTTCAATTCAATCAAAGGGACTGTCCATCTTTGTTTGCATATATAGGCAAGACATGGGGACACTTAGGTTAGAGATAAGACTTTTGTTGATGAGATAGATGCTTGTTTCAGATCACTTCATTATTATTTCCCTTATCTTCTTTTAATCAAACATTATATTCCTCTCACTTACGGCATGTAGATGTCATGTAATGTCTTGTATTATGTGGTGTCCACGCACAATTTTTAAAATTATACTTCCTCCGGTCCCTAATGTAAGAGCCCAAAATTTGAATGGTTTTGGTCCCTAATGTAAGAGCTAACCCCACATTCTCTCATCATTTAATGCATTTTTTCCTACTTTACCCCTAACTCTCTTTCATATTTATTAATGGTTATGTATTTCTCTCTCTTAAAAGTACCATAATAAATATGGGCAATTTTGGAAAAGAAGCATTAACTCCAGACATCCAACTAACATTCACATGTTTTCTTAAGAAGCGTTTTTTTGGCGGCTAGCTCTTACATTAAGGACCGGAGGGAGTATATACTTAAAGTTCTAAATAATAAAGTGAGATATGGTCAAACAAATATTAAAGCGAGACAATCAATTAATAGAGGTAAAAAAATTAGTTCAAAACTAATTTGAAAAATGATGGTATTTAAAAAATATTCACTTTAATAATGTACATATTGGAATCCACACTCCTTGATGAAAACCTCTTCAATAAATGTAGCTAACCACCAGATTTCGGAGAAGTAAGGGTAAACATAACTTTTAGTCTTCATAGTTTCCCTTCATTTGAGTTTTGGTCCCTCAAGTTTAAAATGAGTGGTTTTGGTCCCTGAAGTTTACTCAGTTTGTGGTGGTTAGTTCCTGGAGCATTGAGTTTGCTTATGTGTCACTAACGGTGTTAAATTTGCTCATGTGTCACTACAGGGTTAAGTTAGTAGCTTATGTGGCAACTTGTGCGGACATTTTTTTTGCTTTGCCACCGCCGAGAGAAGACCTTCAAGTCTTCAACCCCAAACACCCATACTTTAGATTCAAAGTTGGAGCTTCCTAGTGCAAAATATCGTATCTGAAAACGTGATTAGTGAGAGAAAGTAGTGAGAGTGAGAGAAAGTAGTGAGAGGTGCTGTGTCTTGGTTTCTGTGCGTTTTCTGAGTTTGGCAGCCATGAGAGACGAGGATGAAGGAACAGAGAGAGCAAGGGACTGTAGTAGAGAAAGAGATAGATCTCCAATCGGCCATGGCCTCCGGCACCCGTCGACCAGACCACCGGATTGGCCGCCGGACGTCCAGATTCCTACCGGAACAACTCAAATTCCTGAAGTAGGCTTAGCTATGGCGCCTGAAAGTCCCGAGGGGGCTAACACGGGTAAGGAGCATGGGAAAGGGGTGAAAGAGCAGAAAAACGAGGGGGCTTTCTCTGGGGATGTTCTGCTACACCCACGAGAGGAGCCGTGGATGGTGGAAGAGACCCCAATGGCTCCACAGAAAGATATTTTGTTCTCTGAGACAAACCCCAAGCCCCCTCTCTCTTATAGGGAGGCGGTGAAGCCGAAGAAGACCAGCGGCAGCTTTATGATGCACACTGACTGTGAAGACGAGGATTGGGACAGGAACCTTGTTAATAGCAACAAACAGAAAATGCTAGAGGGGATCACCATTGTCGATGCTGAGTGTGGGCCTTTAATCATGTTCTCTGAAGCTGAGAGGGCGAGGTTAGAAAAGAAATGGTCTAAATCTCTAATTATAAAGCTTCTGGGAGCATCACTGGGGTTCATGCAATTGAAAAAGAGAGTCCAAACACTTTGGGGCGTAGGAGGCACTGTGGAGCTTTCTGATATAGGTAATGGCTTTCACATTGCTTCTTTCTCTGACTTAGATGACTATTTTTATGCTTTGGAAGGAGGGCCATGGTTGATACAAAACCACTACCTCACGGTCCAAACATGGAAAAGGAATTTTAAGCCAATGGCGGAAAAAATTCGTAACGTCGCCATATGGGTTCGATTACCAGGCCTCCCGGGTGATTATTATGATCAAAAATTCTTTTACAGCTTGGGAAACAAAATTGGGAAGGCAATTAAAGTGGATGAAATGACTCTCAAACGGGAGAGAACTATGTACGCCCGAATGTGCGTGGAAATTGATCTGACCAGTCCACTACTACCGGCATACTATGTTGATGGAAACTTGCTGAAGATAGAGTATGAGGGGCTCCACATGATATGCTTTCATTGTGGGAAATTCGGCCATGATGAAGCCCACTGTCCATTGAAGCAAAAATCTGCCCAAGGCAGTCCTCAAAGCCAAAATGAGCAAACTCGGTCCGCTGGAAATGGTGGTCAGGAGGCTATACCGGCGACTGAAAAAGAAAACCGATATGGGGGTTGGATGATTGTGCCGGATCCCAAGAGGAAAGGGAGGCCCACTGCCAAAGATACCAACAAAAAAGGCACACCAGCAACTGCAGGAAAGGGTTACACTCATGTGGGCCCGTCGAGATTTTCAGTACTAGAAACAGAGGGAGAACAACACGACAAGGATGCTGAGCAGACAGCACAGAGGCCACCGATGTATGACATATCAAATGTCACCGTAGGAAAACCAAAAGAGAATAAAAGGAAGGCGTCAGCCAAGTCAAAGCTCCAAATGACCGAAAAAGCTGGCAAAAAGAAGAACTATAAAGAGGCTAGTGATGAGACGACGATGACCGGTGTTAATAGTAACCAAGAAGAGACAACTGGTGCAAAAGGAAAGGGGGCCCAGCAACTAGACGTTACAAGGCGGACAGCTAGACACTCTCAAATGGGCCTTAAGGAGAGCAACGTGGGCTTGGAGGAGAATGCACAGGAGGCTACAAGGAGTTATGTGGGTGAGCCCACTGGACCGGATATTAACCCCTCAATTGGAGAGGGCCCACAGAGGAGAGTTGAACTTGCTGACTCAGATGTCTCAAGGTCTCGGGCCAACCCTCCAGCCGTTGATTATAGAATGGAGGAAGAGACCGGTCCCCCCGACCCACTCCTAGACAGCCAGTTGATGGGACTATCAGAGGTGGAGCATCGCCTGATATGTCAAGATTCGCGTGACACGGAGAATGTGGAAAGTGTCCATGACGCCATGGAGAGTAGAGCCCAGTTGGCCTAATGGTGAGGTACCTCCTTTTTTCTTAAGTTATTTAATGATTGTTGTTTGGAATGTAAGAGGTGCCGCCGGAAAAGGTTTCGGGCTGGCTTTAAAAGAAATAAAATGGAAATATCATGTGAAGATTATGGTTTTAGTTGAAACTCGCTGTAGTGGTCACCAAGCCCAGACAGTCATCAAAAAATTTGGTTTTAAAAACCAGATTATTGAAGAAGCGCGAGGTATGTCAGGAGGGATATGGATCCTGTGGGATGATGATTCAATAGGAATATCTGTCATCAAGCAACACCATCAATTTGTTCACTGCCTCGTCTCCGGTATAGGTAGGAGACCGTGGCTGTTTACTGCGATATACGCGAGCCCTCGTGAAAGAGAAAGGAAGCTTCTTTGGGATGACATGGAGTTATTGGCACACACCATTCAGTTACCATGGATGCTTGCTGGAGACTTTAACGATATCAGATCAGCTGACGAGCAAAAGGGTGGGATGATGGTTAATGAAAGAAAATGTAAACAGTTTGCAGATAATATCTCACGTTGTGGGCTGGTTGACCTGGGGTCGGAAGGCCCTAAATTCACATGGAGAGGTCCGCTTATAAGCTTTGCTAACCGGCTGTTCAAGAAACTTGACCGAGCCCTCTGTAACAACCAATGGAGGATGGAATTTTCTGAAGCGTATGTTAAGATTGGTACCAGGTTAAAATCTGATCACCACCCTTTGATCATTGATGTTGAGAATGACAGAAGGAAACATACTCATCGCCCGTTCAGATTTGAAGCGGCATGGTTGAAACATAAAGAGTTTAAAAACTTCTTGTGTAATAACTGGGATCAATCAGCCCCAGTCAAACATGAACTTCAGAAGCTTGAATTTAAATTGACTGAGTGGAATAAGTCTATATTCCAACATATTAGAAAAAGGAAAGCCGAGCTGATGAGGCGAATTAATGGTATTGAAAAAGCCAACCAGAATCATCGAAACCCCTTTCTAGAGGATCTCCATGCTAACCTTTCTGCGGATCTAATTGAAGTCCTCGATCAAGAGGAGATCCTTTGGTTTCAAAAGTCTAGATCAAAGTGGCTATCTGATGGGGATCGCAATACTGCATACTATCACTCGAAAACCGTCACAAGAAGAAGAAGAAATCGGGTCCATACGCTCAAAGATGATGAGGGCCGATGGGTGGAAGGAGATAAGGAGGTTGGCTGTTTAGTTCAGGAAATGCTTGCAAAGCTGTTTACAGAGGAACTAATAACCAGAAAGTGGATTGTCACTGAGAATACTTGGCCAACAATTGAACATGAGCTATGGGACCGTGCGTGTTCCGACCTTACTAAGGAAGAAGTTAAGAGGGCCATGTTCTCTATTGGCAGCCTTAAAGCGCCTGGTATTGATGGGTTCCCTGCCATATTCTTCCAGAGAAACTGGGAACAGGTTGGAGATGGTGTTTGCCAGGCGATATTTGACATGTGGGCTGATCCCAAGAAGATTTATGAAGTTAACCAAACCTTGATTACCCTTATACCAAAAGTGGAGAGCCCTGAAAAAGCTAGTCAATTTAGGCCTATCTCTTTGTGTAATGTTGTCTATAAATGCTTCCCTAAAATTCTTGTCAACCGACTTAAGGGGATCATTTCCAAGATTATCTCCCCCTATCAAGCTAGTTTTGTTCCAGGAAGGAGTATTCATGACAATATCATTATTGTCAATGAGATGATTCATTCCATGAGAAGGAAAAGAGGGATCAAAGGCTACATGGCTATTAAAGTAGATTTGGAGAAAGCCTATGACCGAATAAACTGGAATTACATGAAGCAGGTTCTCATGGACTTGCAATGTCCTAGTGCGTTGATCGAGAGAATCATGGGTTGTGTATACACTAACACCACTAATATTCTCTGGAGTGGAGAGAAGCTTGAGGAATTCCACACATCCCGGGGCCTTAGGCAAGGGGACCCTATCTCCCCATATTTATTTGTGTTGGGTATGGAAAGACTCACGCATATGATCCTTGATAAAGTGAGGGAGAAAAAATGGCGAGGCATCAGAGCTGGCCACCGAGGGCCACTTATTTCCCATATGATGTTTGCTGATGATTTGGTTTTATTTGCTGAAGCTAACCCTAAACAAATTGATGTTATATTGAATTGTTTGCAGGAATTTGGTGATATGACAGGTCACAAAGTCAGCCAGGAAAAGACTTACATTTACTTTTCCCCTAATGTGAAGCAGGCTGTCAGGGGTGAAATTTGCAGAAAGAGTGGCTTCAAGCAGGTTCAGGAGTTGGGAAAATACCTTGGAGCTACCATAGCACATCCCAAGCGGAGGAAAGAGAAGTATGCTTCAGTGGTGGAGAGGATCAAGAAGAGGCTTAGTAGCTGGAAAGCCTCAAGACTCTCTCTGGCCGGACGTATCACCCTTGTTCAATCTGTGACTAGCTCGATGGCTCTCTATCCCATGCAGCATGATCGTGTTCCGGATGGGGTTATCTCTGAGATAGAGAGGGAGCAAAGAAAATTCATATGGGGTGAGCAACAAGGTCGGAGAAAACGCCATGCTATAGCCTGGGAGCAATTGTGTAAAGCCAAGACGGATGGCGGCGTGGGGATAAAAAGTCTTAAACTTATGAATGATGCCTTGCTGTCCAAACTTCTGTGGAGGCTGGAAGTTGAGCCGGAAAGCCTATGGGCTCAAGTGCTCAGAGGGAAGTATGGTCGTGGAAGAGGGGAGGAGGAAGCCCCTATCGCAAAAAATAGTGATTCGCGGCTTTGGAGAGAACTAGTGACATTATGGGACACCTATAACACTAGTATTAGAAGGGAAGTAGAGGCTGAGGGCAACAGAATTTGCATATGGCAGCCAAGCAGCAGCGGCTCCTATTCTGTAGCTAGCTACTATAGACATTCTCTGGCCAGCCCTAATAGCAGGAGAAATAGCATGTGGAAACTTATCTGGAAATTACAAGTAACAGAAAGGGTGAGGACCTTCATGTGGATGGCTGCCCATAGAAGACTTCCAACTCTAGCTGTGACTAGTAAGTGGAGTCACCAGGAGGGGTTATGCTTAGTCTGTAACCAGGAGATTGAAGATCAATGTCATGCTCTTCGGGACTGCCCCTTCATTTCATGTGTTTGGCGACAGTTGGTCCCAAGAAACAAATGGCATCACTTCTTTAGCATAGACAATTTGATGTGGATTCAAGAAAACTTGATGAAGCCCCAGCGTGTATCTGAAAGAATTGATTGGCCAGAACTGTTTGCTACTGGTTGCTGGTTTGCCTGGCAATGGCGTAACAGACTGATACATGAACCTGAGTTCGTTTGGCCTAGAAACGCTGCTGCTCAAATTCTGCAGCACCTTAAGAATTATAAGTCTCGGTGGAGTGGAGATAACCTCTCGGATATGAGGGGGGAAATAATCCTAGTGTCATGGCGGCCACCTCCACGAGGGATGTTTAAACTGAATGTTGATGGTAGATGTATCTCTAACACCACTGCTGGCTGTGGGGGACTATTGAGGGATGCAAGAGGTGAGTGGATAAGGGGCTTCTCAAAGCAATTGACTGAAAAATGTCCGGTTGCAACAGAGTATAGTGCAGTGCTGGAGGGAATCAAATTCTGCCTGGAGCTGGGACTCAATAGCTTCATTGTGGAATCGGATGCAAGATTGGTTGTTGAGGCCATCAATAATAAGCAACTTATTCAGAGCTGCCACCACCTTTACAGGGAGATGCAAGCTGTCCTGCAGCAAGATGGAAATGTAGTTGTTACTCATATATTTAGGGAGGCTAATAATTGTGCAGATGTAATGGCTGCCATTAGTATTAAACAAACCAGGGATTACATGACCTGGATAGGGCCCCCACTAGCTCTAGGTAGACTACTTGTTGATGACAGAGATGGGAAACAATACCCACGTAGACTCATAGCCTAAATTTCTAGGCTCCTTTGTAACCAAAAAAAAAAAAAAGTTGGAGCTTCCTATATCATTTACCTCACTCTTTCTTTCTTCTAGCCTCTCTCTCTCTGCAACTTCCATGGCCGTCTAAAATTCAGCCCTTCAGGCTTAAATTTCTCACCCTCCCTCCCTTAATGGCGGTGGAGCTCATGGGAGTCCCCAAAATCTGAAGGATTCTGCTTGTATTTGCATCTCTTGCGCTCTAAAACTACGATTCATTCCCCAAATCCAAAACCCCACCAACCCAAATACAGATTTACACTCATTGAAACAACAAAGCACACAAATGAAACTACAAAGGCACCAACAAAACAACTATATTATCTTGTTCTTCAGCATGGAGTTTGAATCAACATCTTGTAGCAAATCTGAAATCTTGAGTAAAGATTTAATCTTCATGGGATAAACAAATGTATTGAATTCAAATCGAACAACATTGTTATAGAAAGAGACAAAAATAAGAAGGGGACAAAAACTGTGCTGAGAAGTTAAATTCAAATATAGGTGAAGCTCCCCGTGCAACGCACTGGAGATCTTGCTCGTTTTTTAAAGGAGAAAGAGAGATCACATCGCAAAGAAAGGGGTTGAAGAGTGGAAGGGGAAGTGGCAATGATTTTTTGGGAAATATTTTTTGTTTAATTGATATTTTCAATGTCTAACTAAGCAAAAAAAAATGTCCAACTAGGCACAAGTTGCCACATAAGCTACTAACTTAACACCGTTAGTGACACATGAGCAAATTTAACACCGTTAGTGACACATGAGCAAACTCAATGCTTCAGGGACTAACCACCACAAACTGAGTAAACTTCAGGACCAAAACCACTCATTTTAAACTTGAGGGACCAAAACCCAAATGAAGGGAAACTATATATGAGGACCAAAAGTTATGTTTACCCGAGAAGTAATTATGATTTTGGAGATAGAGTAAATTAAAATTCTATATTAACAACCATAAGTAATCCTTACACTACTATATCCTTTGAATGCATTCAACATCTTAAGGTATTTTTTAAGCATTCAGATATATACAATATTTTTTAGTTAAATCTAAGACCTCAAACTAATTTTTTGTCCATCAAACACCAAGTTATTTTTTCCCCCGAAATCAAACACCAAGTTATAAAAAATGCTTTAAGGCGTTGTGTGCATATAAAAATGCTTTCACTAGGGTGTTGGGCACACCAGAAAATTTTAGAGTCCGTTTGGTTGATTAGAATTGGGAAATGGAATTGGATGTGAGAATTGAGGGTAAGGGGTAAAGATAGAAAGTAGAGGTAAATTAGGTAATGATGAAATGTAAAAGTTTGTGAGCCCCAGAAAAAGTGTGGGTTTGAGAGAGAAAGTTTGTGGGCCCCGGGATATGGAAATTACATTTTGCAATTCTCATATACAATTCCACTTTTCCAATTCCTTCCATGCAAACAAGCCGTTAGGATACCAATGCGCTTGAAATTAAAGTTGAATGCATCTTAACCCTTTATTCAATTCTTCATGCCTTGGTTTCATAAAAGGGAAAATGACAAATAAATACTTTTGAATATTGAAAATGATAAGTAAGGAACTCAAACTTCTAAAATGACAAGTAAGAAACTTCAAATTCCAAAAGGATAACTAAGGAATCAGACAATTGTTAATTGCTATGTTCCAAATGTTAATAACTATGTTCCAATTGTTAATTTTTATTGAAGTTCCTTACTTTTCCTTTTGGAAGTTTGAGTTCCTTACTTGACCTTTTAGACATTCGGAGGTATTTATTTGTCATTTTCCCTCCATAAAATAACATATGACTTGTAAAAAAAGATTTGTTCATGTGGTAAGGGACCTCATTTCATAAAGAAGAAAAAATAAAAATCTAAAAAAGGTACTTGAATTGACCTGCCCTAGAGTCAAATGTAAAATTGAATTATGGATTGTATTATAAGCTACAACCTTGAATTGTCTCACAAGGAGTCAATTTAATTTAACTACCTAATGAACTAAATATTTAAATGGAAGAATGATATGGGTGAAAAAATATTTTTGTTTGGTTTTTAAAGGTGGAAGTGATGGATGCAAAACAAGCACCTATTTTGGGTGGGCTTTCGGATAAAAGTGTGGAAATGATATGGATGCTCTTCAAAATGACTTTCAATGATTATAATGGCTCACAAACGAAGTTTATTTAGAGCGTCAGTTACACTAAATCACTAATTTAACAAACCTCATAAACCTATGAGTCAAATGCTTAATTATTGGAATCTAACAACCAGAACCTAGAGTTGCTAGATGATCAATCCTATGATTTCAATTCATTGTTGGAACCCCCACATAATGAATCAAGACCAAAGGATTGAAACTCAACGCATCACATGCAATTTGACAAATCTAGAGCCAAGAACTAATTCATTGATAGGAATTACTAATCCTATAATCAATACGTCCAATTGCAACAAGATTACCTCATTAAATACAATTCCTTGAAGGAACCCCTATCAATGACTTAGGTCTATTAAGTCAAAGTCTAATTTTACTCAAGAAATTAATAGGTTCATTTTGAGTTTTCTCCAATCAATACCAAACTTCACCAATCGACAAATCTAACGCCTAATCTTCTGAACCGATTTAATTAAGTGTTATTATGTACATTAGAGTATGATTGATAGTCAGTATTGCATTAGTTTCAATTACATTCCACTTCAATCAATCTATCTATTATAATCATACATAGATATAGAAAAACAATATGTTGATGAGTACCAATTTCTCAGTACAAACAAAAAATCACAAATTCACAATAAACTCAAATTAACAACATAATCCAAGTCTCAAATATATAAATTAAAAACCTGAAACTAGGAAATAAAAAATACAAAGAGAAAGGAAAAGGAATGAGAATCCCATTTGAAGATCATAAGCTCAAGCTACATTCAATCATCTCTAAGAGCGACGAAGTAGAGTTTTATTTAGTCATATGGATGTAGGTTTTAGTGGTGGCAGCCACGGAGAAGGCGGCCCTTCGCCGCTTGTTCTCTGCAGAGAACGACACTTTGCATTTTTTTTATTTCTTCTCTTTCTTTGGCTTGATCCTAAGCTCCATCGAATTGGTTCTTGTGACCCTTCAAATGAAAGAAGAATTGAGGGAATATCAAATAAATTAAAAACTCAATTATCAAACATTAAAGACAATTATGACCAATTGACTCAGTTCCCAAGTTAAATTCACTTAAATTGACTCAATTATCAAACATCAAAGACAATTATGACCAATTTTTACCAATATTACATTTGTCTGTCATGTTAATAACATTAATTGAACAAGTGAAGACAACACAAATTTAATGATTTGTCAATACTTATTACAAGAAGTAAAAACTCTACCCTTCTGAGCGTGGAAAGGTTTTAATCCAATAAAAAAAAGACATACATATTAATTTAAAAGTTCATATGGAGATTTGCAGTTACATTTCCATCAATATTAGTATTCAACTTCTAATAAAATTGATGCAATAACAACGATTAGATGTTAACGTATCAAAATTGAATTTATTGTGAAAAAAATTGTAAAATGACTCATTTAATATGTAAAATGTATGCCCATAAAGTACAAAAAGTTACAATAATTTTTTATCTTCAAACCATAAGCAAAATGACTCATTTAATTTATAGAACTATACGTGTGTTATACATCGAATGCTATGTTATTATTTATTTTATGCATTCAATACAATTATTTCAGTAAACTAGCGGCATGCTTGGTAAAAAAAAAAAAAACAAACTAGCGGCATGAAAGGGTTAGTATTTTTCATTTTGCTTAACCAAAAACAGGAATTGCGTATTCATAAGATGAGAACTTATCTTAACACTTCCTAAAATATGTTACACGCTCCTAATAATCATCATATGCAAAACAACACTTACTGACTCTTTCTTTCTCTTATTTTTATTTTAAATATTATTTTGGTAAACGTTACTTTTAATATTTGGTGTTGGTGTAATAATGAAGCAGCTGTGAACCCTGCACCGACAATCTCTACATTGACGCACCAAAACGACGTAATTGTTTGTTCTTTAGGTGTTACTGTTGTCTTAGGATGCCTCCTTGATTTGATATTGACATCATTATATTATACATAATGATAAAGTCTTGAACTAACTTTTTTAAAATATTTGATAAAGTATTTTTCAGCCCCTGAACTTGTTACAAAATGTAATTATGTGATGTACAAAGTCATGTGTGTGAGTGCATTATATTATACATATAGGGAGTAATTTAATTTGATATCTACATATAGGGTTAAAATACAAATGTACTCCGTTGGCCAAAAAAAAAAAAATACAAATGTACTCCAGAAATTTTTACTCATAAGCGATATTGTCCCATGAGCTTTTTTTAGAGTGATATTGTCCTGGAAGTATTAAAATGATCAATTTTATCAATTACCATTAAATATTAATACCAGCTCAACGTTAATTTTAAAACAGTGCCGAGCATATAATAGCTAGTTTATTTTGAAATGTTGTGGACAATTTTGACAAAAAACAAACGTTTAAGAAAGATTGCTTATATAAACGAGAAATTTTGGACAAGTTTAAATAGTAACCATTTACATATATTAGATATTCTAATATGGTCCTATATATAGGGCAGAGTGATATTACTTTGTTTGGTCTTATTTATATGACACTTTATTATTAAATTCTGCATGTTCATATACAATTTTTCTCTTTATTTATTATGTATTAACTTTATTTTCATGTTGTGTAGTTTGTCTCATGATATATAAGCTTCACTTTTTGGAGAAAACCTGTTCAAAATATAAGCTTTATTTTATGTTTGTGTAAGCATTCATTGCAATTCTAAAATATAAGCTTCATTTTAGGTTTGTATAAGCACCCATTCCATTTTTTTTTCCAATTTTACTCATTTTATTGTCTATCTTGTGCCAAGTGAGACTAATCTCTCGTTGTTCTGAAATCCCACATAGGGGTAGACAGAGGCCTGTGAATTTGCTCAATTCACAAGAATTAGAGATCAAACCCCCAACAACTTGCTTAAGGAACAAGAGTACTTATCACTCACGCCAATCCACTAGGTTAACACCATGTAATTTTTTAAAGCAAAAGTAATCAGGACATTTCAAAACTGGGGCAAAAGTACCCATGATTTTTGAAATGTCATGGTTACTTTTGCCCCAATTTTGAAATGTTATATTACTTTTGTTCCAGTTTTAAAATATTATGGTTACTTTTGATAAAAAGTACATTGTGTTGTGTGTACTTTGATGACAATCCCATAGTTATTTTTGTCAATTTGCCCTATTTTCAACATAATTATTGCTTTCAACAAATTTTCATATTTTTTCTTGATAAACATAAGCTAATTATTTGAAGCTTATATTGCGGGCAAAGGTACATGGTTAAAGTTGTAATATTATCAAATTTTATTATATAATTAATTATGATTAAGGTTTTCTTTAATTTATGTAGAAGATGTTATGAATGCCCTATATATATGAACAAATTGTAGGGAATAAGCTCATCATGATAGAATTATGCATATAAGTGACACGTACAACCATATTCCACACCCACAATCTTGTTTTACACCTTTAGCATAAAACCTAAAACTATAACAATTTCATTATTATGTACACTTAGTTTAAATTATGTACACTCCACAATCCACATGGTGGGGTAAAAAGTAAAACAGAAGAATATATTATTGGTTGATTCTCAGTTAGTTAGGACCAATCTCATGCACACAAATCGCTATCGAAGGACGAAGGTGAAGCTTACGCTGTTTAATGCTTACTTTACTTTTTGCCCAAAGACATGTTCAAGTCTCATTGTCTTACATAAGCTCTTTCATTTTCATAATTAATTTCTTAGGTCCTTATATCCTATTTATAGTTGTGGTCCTTTACAGTAAGATAGTTGTTAAGCTAGCTTAGCTTACTACATATATTACCCAAACAATATACTTGGGGAACTTTGTTTTTGAGTTGTTCTTTTGACTTTTGAATAATTCAATAATGTGTTCATGTGCGCGCGCCTGCCATTTTTCTTCAAACTCTGGGCATTTCCTATATATATATATTTTACGAAAATCAATAGAAATATTTCCTAAATTTTATTAGATTTACAGACACACATAAAAACCTTTCGTTACACAGAATAAATAATACGATATTCTCGGAATTATTTTTTTTTTTCATTTCCAAAATACTCCGAATCCCTCAAAAGATAAAATTAGATTCTTATAGCTCTGAAAAATTAGGAGTTTGAATTATTCTTAAATATAAGACTTTGATATCCTTTATTTATCAAATTCATTATTTTTTTCAAAACAACTACTCAAATAAATTGCACGTACTTATATATTTATTCAATAGGTAGTTTTCATTGTACACGATTGAAAGAGAATTATTTACGAAAAATAATGTGAACTTCTTATAAACAACTTTTTAATATGTGTGAATCAGTTATCAAATACTCTACATATATTTAGAATACATATAAAAATATTTCGTTTGAAGAGAATTTTTTGTAAGCTTTATAAATAAAATTTATATCTATAAGAATATAATCAATATAGAAATGTAGTCCATATTCCCTATGATTTTTGAATTGTCAGAAGACATCTATATATATATATATATATATATATATATATATATATATATGGATTTTAAAAATAAAATGGATTAATTTTAATATAATTTCGTTAAACTAAACAGAATCTTCTTTAGTTTATATGTTAAGGTATTTACCAAAATTAATTAATTTTATCATGAAGAATATTTTAAAACAAGAAATTGATCATATATTATATTAAAATACGAAACTAATACATCGCCGTGCTTTCATTTGGGCACATTTATTTTAACGAACTTTCATTTGGGCATATAAAAATATAGTAAGTAGTAAATTTCCCCAAAAAATAAATAAGAGTAAAAAGCTTGTTTTGGTTCGGAACATCAATCATCAACTCTGACCCACACATAACCTAGCGACAAGCACACTCACACCGAAGCACTCAAAACTTAATTATTACTGAAGCAACTATAATATTGGCTTAGAGATATGGGACATTGGGACAACATCAAGCAAAGATTTAGTGGCATGATTAGCCACACAACTAAATATCTAAACTATTAAACTTTAAAATTAATAGAAAATTTAGATTTAATGTAATCACGATGGATTCAAGGGTTGTGGTTGTTATAGAAGAAAAAGAAAGGCTTGAAGTTGATAGTGTATATATTTGGCTATGATCAATATTTTAGTACTACCTCCGTTCTTAAATATAAGAACACTTTGGCTAATTTAGAGAGATTAAGGAAGACTTTCCAATGAATTAGGATTACATGATCTTCCTAAAATACCCCTCACTTAAATTTAAAAGACAAATAGGGATTTGAGAGAGAAGTAAGGGAACTAAGAAGTATATGGGTAATTTGGACCAAAATTGAGACAAAATAAAAAGTGATCTTATATTTAGGAACTTATCCACTTCCCCAAAGTGATCTTATATTTAGGAACGGAGGGAGTATTTTGTTAACTACTAGCCAATCTCATTTCTACTCTTTCTTTTTCAGTTTTAGGTATATATCTTGAAATGTACGTGTATGAACCAACATTACAAACTTATGAAAAAGTGGTTGTCTAATTAAATTGTTTATTAAAAAGTTAATGATACCGTAACTTTCTATTCCTAAGACACTGTCTCACGCAAATTGTGAACATTGAATTTGATTCATACTTTATAAACCTTTTTCAAGAAAAATGTTATATGGGTTGACCTTAAATAATTAGCATCTTCTTATTGATGATACTAATTATTAGACTATTAGATAATTATAAAAAGAATATATTTTTAGCTTTATTTAACTCTATTCACCAGAGTGTCTTAAAGTACTTTGTTGTTGTTGGACTACTCTACTATACAATAAGTAGTCATTCTAATCATACACACACATATGACTTATTTACTTAATTTGATTAAATTAACTATATTAATCAAATTAGTTAGTGTGATGAGTTTTTTTATCTTAACATTCCTAATTAATCAATTTCCTCAATCCCCTCTATCATTCTAAGACTTGAGTTGACTATTGTATATACTTGAGTGAATAATTCAGGAAAAACTTTACAAAAGTTATAAATATGTAATTTATTTGGGATCACAATCGACTCGTTAAATATGTCTTATATTAAAGTGATGAAATAATCTCATCAACTTCAAACTCCGTTCTCATGGTCTATTGCATATGGAAATTTCATCAGACACTATCAATATTTCTTGGAGCACTATATGTAAAAAACCATATATTGCTCTCATTTCTCTCTTATAAGTTATAACATCCAATCATGTACAAGTGTGGCTACGGTAATATGACAATATTTCAACTTTAATTATTAACTTTAACAAGTTCATCCTCTTTCCTGGCCTTTTGCCCATTATTTTTCAAAACGTTTTTCGTGCAACGTATGGAAAATCCTGCTTGTTTTGTTACTAGCTAAGCACCAAATACTCCCTCCGGTCCTAAATATAAGATCTAGTTGACTCTTTTAGAAAATCCTAAAAAAACAAAAAATAAGTTAGTTATAAATTGATTTACCTAATTTTTTCTCTTAGACTAGTTTATTTTACCTATAGATAATCTAAAAAGATATCAAATATGTCATGATTTAATAACCTATTTCGCAACCTTAATCTCTCCATAAAAAGTAAATTAGATCTTATATTTAGGATCGGAGGTAGTATAAACTTATAATAGATAGAGAGTAGTGCTACTCAAAAAATGTTTTTGGTGTTAGATGGACCAAAAATTGATTGAAGATACTTAATTATATACTATTAGAAAATACTTCACGGTGAATGCAAAACGGAAAAAAGATAAACTAGTCCACAATGAGTGATTTTAGAAAAAAATTACTTCAAGATTCTAGATTGTGTGCAAATATGAGTGAAGTAGTTAACTCTTCAGTTAACTCTTAAATTTTAGATTGTGTTTTTTTTTTTATTCAAAGGGGCAAGCACTAACGGTTTGAGGTTACAAGCGGGATCAAACCCGCAACCTTCCACCTAAAGGGGAGATATCATACCACTAGGCTACAAGACCCTTGGTAAATTTTAGATTGTGTTTAGTTAACCCATCAGTTAACTGTTAAGTTTTGGATTGGGTGCAAATAAACTTCTGAGAAGTTATAAACGTTAAACAGAGAATTAAGTGTTGACATGCTAGTGAACTGCAAAAGGGTTATTTAAATAGATGGCAAAAAAAAAAAAAGAAGCAAAAGTTCTTTAAAAAAATTAAACAAAATCATATTCAAGCTTAACAAAAGTTGATCGAACTGATCCCCATATGACCCAAAAATTACTGTACCTGTATACAAATCTACAATGCAACCCGCACAAGAAACTAAAAAGAGTGATAGAGTCGTTATAGGATAAAGTTTTGGGGAGACAAAGGTACAGATGCATTCTTAGCGTAAAGCAAACAAGAAATTTTTTCCTTCGAAGAAAGTTAAACTTCTTTTATGGTTGGATAATTTTCTAGATTCTTCAGTTATATTTCTATTCAGTAAAGTAAAAGAAAAATCAAGTAGACATCCGGAGATGATCCATCATCAACTTTGTTTTTTTAGAACTGAACATCGAACTTAGTTAAAAGTACAAAGAATATAAAAGGCCAATGTATCATAACAGGGAATAAAAACACTTTCAAAAGAATTCTTGTTTACTCTTGCTCACTTAAGACAAAAATGGTTGCAAAAAAAATTAACAATATGCTCATACGAGAGTATGAATGTCTTTTTTAGTCCACTAGTGTCCCCGCCCCCATGGCAGAGGCATTTGTGTTCAAAGAAGCATCGAACATCAAAGTGAGGATATCTCCTAGTAAATATTCAAACCTTAATTCTTCACTAAACCAGTCATTTCCACTATACTCAAGCTTAACTGGTAAATATTTAAGTAGGAGTATTTTTTATTATTCCCTTTGGTATTGGTGTGCAATTGAACCAAAGCGGGCCGGGATGAATGTGGATATAAAGCCCAACCCATAAAAGACATCAAATACAGTTTTTGAACTTGAGGTCCAGTTTTTGGGTGTAAAGCTTATAGAAATATCTTGCCTGAAAGCTAGATCATGGGAGAACTGGAAAAAGTTGGAAGTTTTAGGTGTTATAACACTCAAATGTTTGGATTCTATGATCAACTCCATATCATTCAGTGATTAAAACTAAAATTTTTCAAATATATCTCCTGATTCCTTGCATCTAAAGCAATGATTTTCTTCATATTCCTTTGTCCATGCACTGTTCCAATTATCTTTCAGTATGCCCAAGGGGGCGTAGACCAGCTGGTAAGAAAGAGGAATGTAAGACACCGCGTACCCACCAGGTCATGGGTTCGAACCCTTGGGAAGTCGTCACCCCCAAAATGGGGAATTCATGCGGCAACTTCGGATTAGTTGGTTCCTCGAAGGGGGGCCGGACACCGAAGACTCTAAGAAAAAAAAAAATTATCTTTCAGTATATGTGAATAAGGATTCCTGCTAATAGCTTATCAAAGGTATGACATGACACTATAAATAATAGTAGTTGCGTATATTATCGTTTTATGAGGAGTTAGAGTGATGAAGGAATAGTTAAATACCAAATTAATGACTTACCCATGCTTTTAGATCATTTTTCTGCCTTCCTATTTTCAACCCCACCAGAAAAGTTATTTCAACATAAGAACTCAGTTTTTTGTTAAATGACATTTTATTGGTGTTCAGGGTCATGGTTTTATTGGGATGCCAAATCCTCCTCCATAGCTTTTGATCTTTTAACCTTTCATAGAGATTGATGAAATAGTTTTTACATCTAAAGATAAGACTGAGACTGGGCACAACCTCATGTGGAAAGGGCACAGTAGATGGGTCTAACAGTTGTCTCTCATAAAGAGCAACGAAGGGTCTACAACAAGAAGTGGGCCACTGTTTACCACTTCATACTCAACATATTATAAGAGCACAGTGCAAAATTTGATGAAGAAAGGATCATGAACATGAAGTCAAGACAACAACCTACAGTTAATCGAAAGCTTGAATATTCTAGCTATTTACAGGCAATTTATTAAGCACTGAAGCTCATCAAAGATAATTTAAGGACAGATTTAATAATTACACATAAAACAATCTGATAAAGAGTGTAAATTTTGAACCAAAATATCTAAATTGAACTCTCTACGGTAACTTGGGATATATGCGTTCATATCACAAATGAAGGAATGGTCAACCTCTGCATATATTTATTGTATTATGACATGGAAATTCCTTTTGTGCTAAGGCAGCAACATCTTATCTCTTTCAATATACAACTGACTATCAGTTCAAAACAATATACAACAAACTATACTCCCCACATTGCTTCTGGGAAAGAACATTACTTGTATGCCGTTATTGTTTTGGTTTCAAAAGCAAAATCTGTCAGGTTTTGCTTACCAAATAGATAGATTTATCTTTCTTTTTGTTGGTTACAAAAGTTGCTCCATTGATGTTCATCAAGTGCAAATTCTCCAAGTTTTCGCAGGCTGATTGAAGGTTTCCTAAGTAACTCTAGTTTCTGTACATTCTTGGCTGCTTATGCTTTAGCTGTTTAACCAATGCAAGCTGAGAGTCTTCTATATTTTGACAGTCTTCAACGATTGAGCTTAGTTTTACTTTCACCAGATCAGCCAAAGTGGTTTCTGAATAATGAAGTTCAGCTCCTAAATTAAGGAGCAGAGCTTCCCAAGCCCTAGCTCCTGGGGCAAAACTTTTTGTCAAAAATTTCCTCATCAATTCCAGTGCTTCAGTAAACAAGCCTTTTCGGCACAAATCACATATTATATTATCCAAGGCTGAAGATAGTGGATAACAACACTTCTCTAACATTTCATCCAACAAAGAACATGCTTCAGTAATCTCAGCTTTACTAACCAAACCATCAAGCATGATCCTATATGTATGCAAATTGAGCTCAATCCTTTTCATCCTCATCTCCTTCACAAGCTCCCTTACCCTACTTAACTCCCCAGCCTTACTTAAACAAGCCAATAAAGTATTGTAAGTAACCACATTTGAATTGCATCCTAAATCTTCCATAGAAGAAACCATCTTAAGTGCCTCTTCTACATTACCCTCTTTACACAAGCAATTTATGTACACATTATAAGTATAAATATCAGGAACAAGTCCTAACACAAGCAATTCATCAAACAGTCCATGGGCTCTAACATAATCCCCTTCTGCAACAACTGCACTTAAAACCATGGTATAACAAACAATATCAGGTTTGATTCCATCTCCTTTCATCTGATTTAGAATACCCAATGCATCCTTACCTCTTCCTTCCTTCACCAAGAATTTAATCAAATTTGAATAATCCATCACACTGGGACTAAATCCAAACTGCTTCATGTTTTCCCATGCATTCAAAGCCTCCTTAAAAGTCAAATATTTTTGGTCACATAATGACGATATTATCAAAGAACAAATATCATCCTCTAGATGGTAGCCATCATCTACCATATGATAAAGCATCTCAATGGCATAACCCACCTTATTATATCTGCATAAACCTTTGATTAAGACCTTAAAAGTCGATTCTTCAATTCGGATATTCATATCCCGACTCCTCAACAAAACCATCGGAACCAAATTGAGACATTCTCGATTTCTACAAAGCATTGCGAGTAATAAGTTCAGAGATCTAACAGTTGGTACACACCTGAATTTAGGAATTCTGTAAAACAGATCAATGGCCTCTTGAAATTTACCAACCCGACCAAAAGCTCTAATAAGATAGCCAAAAATGATCTCGGGTGTTCTGAATTTCTCAACGAGTTCAAGGTGGTCAAGAACCAGAGGAATCTCGTGTAATCTTGAGGTGTGGGAAAGGGTTTTGATGAGGAAGTAGTAGGCATTAGGAGTAGGGTCACAGTCATAAGTTTTGAAGGAGTGGACAAGAGTGGAAAGGAGAGAGGGATCGTTAAGGTTGTCATTTGAGGAAGGTATTGTTGAGGTTGTTGTACTTGTAGCTGCTTGAACTAAAATTTGAAAAGCTTGATGTTGGCCAAAGTTGTGGTGCCAAAAGGTCTTGTAAGGGGAGTGTGGCCATTTTCTGAACTTTCTGAGGTATTTGTTGGAACTCTTAGATAAAGGATTTCTCACCATAATGCAAATACAGAGAATAAAACAGCCAAAATCCTACACCAGAATCCAAAATTTGTGTTCTTCTTGTTGGTAACCTTGGGAGTATCTAAGGAAACACCAATTCCTTCTCAAAGTTCAGCACAAGAAAGACATAGTTCAGGTTTGTAAATTATATATTAGAAACTCATATAATCCACCTACTTCAAACCCATGCATAAACATCACTCTATTATCTTTAAACCAACCTTGATCCCATTCATAGAAAAACAAATAATACTTGTGTACTATTCAGTACACAAATAGCCATGGATGATCCCATTCATCAGCTTCGTGTAAGCTGTCAAAGACAATAATTTAGCATTTAGACACATGTGATGGACTATTCAATCCACTTTGACTAAAAAAATCAGATTCTATTCCCATACATCAATGCACACCCACTCAATTAAATACCATAATTTCAGCTTTGATGCATTACTTATCCAAATTAAACACTCAAAATCACCTATCCAATTCTACTTTCATTAATTAACTACATAATCCCCACATAATCAGAAACTTGGTTCCCACACACACTTAACACATACACACAAGCAAATACATGTAGATATTCTTTATTCCATAAATTTCTGCCCTTAATTCCTTTACATAAAAAATCAATGATTCTCTTCATAAAGCTTCTTAGTGAGCCATTAAGTCATATAAATCACACTTAACAATCTAAATCACTTACTTGATCTTAAATATATAAAAAAACAAAGTTTTTGCACCAAAACAAATTAGCCATGGACAAAAATCTAAGCATAATCATATCAGCTTATGAATAAAAATTCCAATTAATCACCATCTTCCCAATAAAAGGAAAAAAAACATATCAACCTTAAAAACTTGAGTAGAATCCACATAACATCTTTATCTTCGCCATCATTCGAAGTATTATCGACAACACACACCACTTCACTAATTGCATACTTTAATGCAGCAACTACCAACACAAACACCAATAATCAAACATGCTTCAAAAATAACCAATGCTTCTCAACTTTCTAACAACAACAACATAATCAAGATAAATAAAAACACTCTCATAACTTAAAAACAGATCTAACCATTCAACAGTTTCATCATGAACAAACAGAGAAAGAAATTTCAAAACCCCAGAAATTTGACATGCATCTCAGTATAGCAACTGTAAGTTTAATGAATGTTAAGTTCAATTTGAAGAAATCAAAGTGAGTCAAGAATGCCCCATCACTCAAAATCTTAACTTTAGCCTTGAACTATGAAGAATGGAAAGTTAGAAATGAAGAGAGGAAGCTCACCTAAGGCACAAAGTGGTGGCTGTGGTGACGGCGGCGGTGAGGAGTGGCGGAGATCGGTGGCTGTGGAGGAGGTTTGGTGGAGGGTGGAAAGGAAGATGAAGGTGGGTTTGGGGTTGGGGTATTTCAGTAATTTTGTATAGCATATAAAAAATCTCAATTTGGTGTCTACTACTTTCCTTGCTCTTTTTAGCTCTTTGTTAGAATAAATTTAGTTTATTATTTTTTGGAAAATCCTAAATAAATCCCTCCGAATACCCAAAAGGACAAGTGAAGAACATAAACTTACAAAAGGACCATGAAGGAACCAGCATCTATCTATCATTTTAAAATTTTGCGAAAAGACAAAATTGCCCTCATCCTAAAACACAAATTCCTACCTCACCCTAACACTCACCCTCTTCTCGCAATTTGTGTTTTAGGATGGGGGCAATTTTATCTTTTCGCAAAATTTTAAAATGACAGGTAGGTGCTGATTCCTTCATGGTCCTTTTGGAAGTTTAGGTTCATCACTTATCCTTTTGGAAGTTTATGTGGCTGCCATGTGAGCAAAAAGGGTGATTTTGCTCCAAATTTAAATTTCTTGATCTTAATTGCTTCAGATTTAACTTCAGGGGCTTAATTGCTCCTAAAAAACTTCTAAGGTTGGAATGCTCTTATGGGAAAACTTCTAGGGATACTTAACCCTACTTTTTTTCTCTAATTGTATAGATTAGTATCGGACTATCAATTCTACTGCAAACTTAAGGTATTTATTATCTCACGCATTGAATTTCGATAAAAAAAGATAATAAACTGAATTCATTTTTACCCAAAAATAATTTCTTATCGATATTTCAAGAGATTGCAAACATGGTGTTGGTTTTTTTTTTTCTTTTTTCTTTATCAGAAAACAGGGTGTTGTTTGGCTATCAAGTAAATGAATTAAAAGTCAGTTCAAAAAAATAAATGATTTAAAAGTAATAAAGTTATTATTATTAAAATTGTGTTGTCTCTTTTTTTTGAATTGGGTGTTGTCTCTTATATCAAAGCTCTTATAATAAATCAATGTTATGAAACATTGATCCGTATCAATTAAATATTATTATCATAGTAATATCATATGCCTATTATTTTTTTTTGATAACATCATATGCATATTATTATCATACTAATAAAACTATTAAATTTCAGACAAAAAAATAAAACTATTAAATTAATAAACGGTCTTGTTTTATTAATTTGAATTGTATAAACTTCAAAAATGAAACTCTCCTAATAAAAAAATTAAACTCTCCCAATTAATAGCTGTGATATGTCAAAATGATGACTGAAAAAATTAAGGAGATAATAAGAACGAGTTAATCCAAATAAACCATATAATCAGGGAATGAGCTTGTAAAACAGTAGAGAAAATAGGGGGAAGTAGAAATTTAGATTATCTACATAATTTTTAAATGGAAGGCAAAAAAAAAAAGGAGGAAAGCCAACGGGGCCTCCTATCCTCTCCCATTATTTTCTCTTGTACTAACCGCCCCAAGTTTACATTGCTTTATAACAATCCTGCCTTATGCCCTGACACCATAAGATAGCAAAGTGGCAAACCATCCAAGAATGGAAAATATGATGCTTAGTAACATTTTTCCAAGAGATGTCATGGAAGAGATTATGGCAAGGCTGCCTGTAAAACCCTTGATCCGTTTTAAATGTGTAGCCAAATCTTGGTATGCTCAAATAACTGACCATTCTTTTATTGCTCTACATTTTGAACGTTCTAATTCTATCAATAATAATACTCGCCTTACACTTGCCTTCAATGGGCTCTCTTGCCATAATATACTGCCCACAATATCAATAATATCCACTACTGGAAAGCAACTACATGAGACCCAAAACATAGAACTGCCACTGCCTAAAGAGAATTTGAAACACATGTATGTTTTTGGTGAATGTAATGGAATTTTGTTTCTTGGTGGGTACTGTCCTTGTGTGCTACGCTTATTTTTGTGGAACCCAGCAACAAAAGAGGTGAAGGAAATTCCTGAATGGCCGCCCATGAAAGAGTTTTGGTACTTATGTGCATTTGGGCTTGATCAAATAAAAAAGGTTTTCAAGGTTGTTATGTTTCCTCGGAACCTCCAAACATACTTGCCGGTTCAAATGTACAATGTCACTACTAATTCTTGGAGAGAACTAGATGTTGATGTTTCCTTTCTTAATGCATTCCATATGACCAACGGTCCTTTTTTGAGTGGAGCTGCTCACATGTTAACTTGTCGTGCTGGTGATAGTAGTTATAAGTTTATCATGACATTTGATTTCAACAAAGAGTCTTTTGGTGTTATGCATGGTCCTTCAGGGAATAGTATAATTTCCTCTAACTTTGGTGATAATCTAATTGCTGTGGTGGATAAGAGGCTGGCTTGGATAGTGAGGCATTTTTCTAATGATGGTTGTCATCTTGAGATTTGGGTGATGAATGAGTATGGTGTTGAGAGTAGTTGGACCAAAAAATTTGATATCCACCCTTTCCCGTATCCTTCTTATTATTGCCACATCGAACAGTTTTGGGGAAATAGTGAGATTGTTGTTTTGCACCATATTACTCGCAGATTGATTTCATATAATATTTTAAATCAAAGGCAAAAGAGTTTAGAAGACTACTGTATCACCGGTCCAAAGATGGTTGATTATGCGGAAAGTTTATTTTCTTTAGGAGTAAATGAGGAGCAGAAAATATGAAAAGAAGTCAAAGTTTATGTTTTATCTTTATATTTCCATCCTTCCTCTTTATGTTATAATGACTATTCTTAACTAATGAATTCTTTCAATGTTATTGTTTTTGTTTTGGCCATGTATCTTTATGTGTGATAGACAATTATATAACCAATGGGTAGTATTATCTTTATGTTATATTATCTTTATGTTATATTATCTTTCAGTTTTGGCCATGTATGTTTATTATCTTTTGTTGAGCTAGTAAGTAAGCTACAACCCTGTAAGGATGAGACCGTGTGCTCGAATCCCGAGAAGTGTTCTCATTAGAAGAGAGGACAACCTTACCTATGTGGGTAACACTCACACCCATCGAGTCCAGATTAGTCGGTTGCCAATAGGCGTCAGATTACCGAGCGGTGTTAAACTAAAAAAATAGACAATTAATATTCATCCATTGATAATATTCACCCATTGTTTTTTTCGTTTTTAATGAATAAATTTTAGGGAAGGGGTTTAGCTTACCTATGATTAAAGAACATAACTCATGATCCATTAAACCTGTTTGTAGGCCATGAATAATGGCAATCGAATCCTTTATTCTGTGTTTATTTTATTTACACATGTAAATTTCGCTCAATTTCACTTAACTATAGAGATGTCTCCCAAGTACTAAGTACTTCTTTTAGACTATAACAACCCCTTTAAAGATGGAGGTAGTATTTTTTTTGGGTTAATATTAAATCCCCTAAAAGTTTTCTCACCCTAGATATTTTTTTAGGAGTAATTACGATGAGGGAAGAAGGATGAAGAGATGGGACTGATTTTGGGGCCCACATCTGATGATGAGTTGGAAAAATGAGGATACATGTGGTTGCCATGTGAGCAAACAAGGTGATATTGCTCTAAATTTCAACTTTAGGGGCTTAATTGCTTCAGATTTAAACTTTAAGGGCTTTATTGCTTCTAAAAAACTTCCAGGGTGAAAATGGTCTTACGTGAAATCTTTCAAGGGGCATTTGATACTTAACCCTACTTTTTCTCTCTCTAATGGTATAGAGTATAGAGTAGCTTCAGACTATCAATTCTACTGCAAACTTAGGTATTTATTATCTCACGCATTGAATTTCGATAAAAAAGAAGATAATAAATTGAATTCATTTTTACCCAAAATTAAATTTCTTATCAATATTTCAAGAGATTGCAAACATGGTGTTGTTTTTTTCTTTTTCTTTATCAGAAAACATGGTGTTGTTTGGCTATTAAATAAATGATTTAAAAGTCAGTTCAAAAAAAAGCTCTTATAATAAATCAATGTTATGAAACATTGATCCGTATCAATTAAATATTATTATGGGAAAATGGCAAAAAAATGACAATTGAATTTGAGTTGGACAAAATGGGGTCTCTAATTTCAACTTGGACAAATAAGGGATAGTCCCCAATTTGTCCTAAATGAAGTTTGTGACTTTGTGTCAAAACTCAAAACAGTAGTTAATAGCGATACTTGAGTAGTGAATTGCGATACATGAGTAGTTAATCGTTAACTAATCATGTATCGCAATTCACTACCCAAGTATCGCTATTAACTACCATTCGCATTAACTACTCAAGTATCGCAATTCACTACTCATGTATCGCTATTAACTATATTTTTGACACAAAGTCACAAACTTCATTTAGGACAAATTGGGGACTATTCCTTATTTGTCCAAGTTGGAATTGGAGACCCTATTTTGTCCAACTCAAATTCAAGTGTCATTTTTTTGTCATTTCGCCTATTATTATCATAGTAATATCATATGCATATTATTATCATAGTAATAAAACTATGAAATTAATAAACGATCTTGTTTCATTAATTTGAATTGTATAAAACTTCAAGAATGATCTGATAAAAAAAACTTCAAGAATGAAACTCTTTTTTTTTTATCAAAATGAAACTCACTTGATAAAAAAAAACTCTCCCAATTAATTGTTGTGGTATGTCAAAATTTTGACTGAAAAAATTAAGAAAATAATAAGAACGACATTAAATGAAGTTAATCCAAATAAATTATATAATTAGGAATGAGCCTGTAAAATAGTTGAGGAAAAAATTAAGTAGAGAAAATAGGGGAAAGTAGAAATTTATATTATCTACATAATTTTTAAATGGAAGGAAAAAAAGGAGGAAAGCGAACGGGCCTCCTATCTCCTCTTTACTAACCGCCCCAAGTTTACATTGCGTTATAACAAGCCCTGACATCATAAGATAACAAAGTGGCAAACCATCCGAGAATGGAAAATATGATGCTTAGTAACATTTTTCCAAGAGATGTCATGGAAGAGATTATGGCAAGGCTGCCTGTAAAATCCTTGATTCGTTTCAAATGTGTAGCCAAATCTTGGTATGCTCTTATAACTAACCATTATTTTATTGCTCTACATTTTGAACGTTCTATGATTTCTGTAAATAATAATCACCTTACAATTGCCTTCTATGATCTCTGTACCCATAATCTACTGCCCACAATATCTATGACATACACTACTGGAAAGCAACAACATGAGACCCAAAATTTAGAACTGCCATTACCTAAGAAGGATTTGAAACACACGTATGTTTATGGTCAATGTAATGGGATTTTGTTTCTTGGTGGATTCTATCCAGGTGTTCAACGCTTGGTTTTGTGGAACCCAGCAACAAAAGAGGTGAATGAAATTAATCAATGGGGGCCCATAAAAGAGTTTTGGTCCTTAAGTGCATTTGGGCTTGATCCAATCACAAAGGATTTCAAGGTTGTTATATTTCCTCGGGAAGTCAAAAAATACTTCCCAGCTCAAATTTACAATCTCACTACTGATTCTTGGAGAAAACTAGATGTTGATGTTTCCTTTCTTAGTGCATACCATATAACCACCGGTCCTTTTTTGAGTGGAGCTTCTCACATGTTAACTTGTCCCTTTGGTGATAGTAGTTATAAGTTTATCATGACATTTGATTTCAACAAAGAGTCTTTTGGTACTGTGGAAGGTCCTACAGGGAATAGTATAACTTCCTCTAGCATGGGTGATAATCTACTTGCTGTGGTGGATAAGAGGCTGGCTTGGATAGTGAGACATTTTTCTAGTGAGGTTTGTTGTCTTGAGATTTGGGTGATGAATGAGTATGGTGTTGAGAGTAGTTGGACTAGAAAATTTAATATCCACCCTTTCCCCTGTCCTTATTATTGGCACATCAAACAGTTTTGGGGAAATGTTGAGATTACTGTTTTTGATATTATTAATCGCATATTCATTTCATATAATATTTTAAATCAAACGATAAAGAATTTGCCAGACCCTATCTCCGGTCCAACGATGGTTGATTATGTGGAGAGTCTATTTTCTTTAGGAGGAAATGAGGAACAGAAAATATGACAAAAAGTCAAAAGTTTATAGTTTATCTTTATTATTTCCATCCTTTCTCTTTATGTTATAGTAACTCTTCTGAACTATTGGATCCTTTCATTGCTGTTGTTTTTGTTTTGGCCATGTATCTTTATGTGTTATAGACAATTATAAGTCATTTTTTGATTATTATTCACCCTTTGTTTTTTTTTTCTTTTTTTAATGAATAAATTTTAAGGAAAGAGTTTAGCTCACCTACGATTAAAGAACATAGCTCACAACGCAAGATTCACTAAACCTATATCTTTGTAGGTTCTGGATAATGACAATCAAATCCTTTTTCTGTTCACATAAGTAAGTTTTGCCTAATTACTGTTAGTCATAGAAATGTCTCCCAAGTAGGCCCACACTAAACACTTCTTTTGAACCAAGTCAAATTGGATATTCCACATAAAGTCTTACATGTTTAGTTGTTATTGGTCGGAGCACAAATGACGCACATTCACACAAGAATTTCTTTCCAAAGAATTTCTTTCCAAGTGTAATGTGACTTTTGAGCCATTTTAAAACTTCAGTGGTAGTTTTGGTAAGAAAATACACTTGATGCTAGGCGAATTTATGACAGAATCAAATGTGTATTTTTTTACCTTTAACCCAAAAATATATATAATGTAATATCAAATTTAAATAACATTCCATAAAGCAGATAAGCTCCAGATCTTTCTAATGAATATAAAGTTTTTACCAATCAAACTTTCGGCTAACCCGGGAATATTGAGCCTCTATTAGTCTTTGTGGGCTCTGCGTTGTGATCCAAGGATGACTTTTTCATATGCCTCCTTTATTTCAAATAGATAATAACAAATAAAAGGATCTGAAATCTTATCTTATGAAATCATATAGGAGTAGCTTTTGCTGCCAATCAAAGTTTGTCTTCGAAATTCAAGTTCTGGTAGAGTTAATGGAGAATATTTATAAATTGAAAGGATATCCTCATCACATTCATAAGTCGTAACGGCTCTATTTTGACACAACCATAATGCTCAACTCTCCACTCGGAACATTATTTCAGAGGGAAATGGCCATCACTATAAATATGAGATCATAACAGAAGCCCCTGAAGATCAGAGTGTCAAACAATGGCACCTTACTCACGCAAAATCTCGTATCACAAGTGCAGCAACAAAACGAGAAAATTCTGTACCAGAATATTACAGTCACTGAATTGAACAACTAAATTACAAGTAAATCAGCATCTCTTGAAAGTAGAACTATTGCCCTATGGTTATCAAAGCCTCATATCTCCCCCAGATAAATCTGCTTATCACTGCCGCAGGACCCAACAATGGGCTCATTAGGATGAAACACGCATTCATTAACAGATCCAGTATGGCCAGGAAGCTTGTACAAGATGCGTCGAGAAGTGGTATCCCATATGTAAACCATTCGATCGGAGCTGCCGGCTGTAACTTTGCTTCCATCAGGTGACCAGCTACATTTCAATAGATTCTTTTCAAAGTTGTGTTGGTGCCCTTCCAATATCTTCACACAACGATTTTGTGGGGCATAAGGGCGCATATCCCATATGCAAAGCTTGCAATCCATGCCATTGGTTAGAAGGTATGAACCGTCGGGACTCAATTGCATGCCAGTTATCATATCTTGATGGCCTTGAAGTGTCATGGCTACCTCGCCTTTACGTATATCCCAAACTTTGACATCATTATCAATACCCCCAGTGTATATCTTATCTGATGCATCGGAGAAACCCACAGCCGTAATTTGATATTTGTCTGGAAATGTCTGGATGGAACCCCTTTGCCGCATATCCCATAATTTAGCAGTCCCATCATCAGAACCACTGACAACAAGAGGCGGCCCCCTCCGAGAAGGGCAACATGAATTCACATACGACAGATGCTCGGCCATTTTTTTTATTTGTTTTCCAGTTTCCACATCCCAAGCCCTGAGAGTTTTGTCAGGGCTGGCTGACACTATCTGAGTCCCGTCTGTAGTCCAATGAAGATCGAGAACAGCGTTTTTGTGACCTTTTAAGACCATGAAGTTCTTGCAATCCCCATGCACATTCCAGAGGAAAATCTCTTTGTCATGAGATCCAGATGCGATAACTGTTCCTGCTGAGTTGAACTTCAGGGTGTATATGGCACTTTGATGACCTGTCAACAACATGATTGGTGACTCCAAACTTGACGTTCGCGGCTTTCCATTTGGCCCAAGAGCTTGTGGAGGCCTATATGGGACAGTAGACCATTCCATTGGCCTTGGACCAACAGCTGACAATGCATTTTCACCTCCAGCAGGAACAACTTGCATATTGTCCTCCTTAAGAATTGAAGATAACTAGTTAATAATTTGTATAAACTCTGAGAGTTCAATGCTGAAAATAAAAATCAAAATAATCAGCACAAAAGTCATCAATATAACAAATATCAAGAATAGTGTGAGCCACATGGTTAATAAACTATGAAATATAGAGCTCATCTTTTTCTCATTGTAAATTCGACAAACAGAAAGGATAACAAATGCAATGAAGGACGAAAATCATCTCATGTCATCAATAACAAAACAGCAAACATTAGCATAACAAACTGCAAGTGCATGAAAAGCTTAAGAACGCCAAAAAAAATAATCATCTTCCCAAGGAAAAAGAAAACTTGCAACTATAGACAGTCAAAATTCTATTTTAATTATTCCCCAGAACCCCTTGAACTTAATAGACAAACAATCTTGTGGATCAGCTGAGCATCATCTTTGCATATCAGATGCAAACACAAACCAAAGGATCCCATATAATGCAAATTGCAAGGGTTTCTGCATTATCATTTACACAGAACAAGGATAAACTTCTCAAAGATATTATGAAATACCCAATTATCACAAAAAAGTTGTTCTAAATCGTTGCCTCTGATAGACATGATAAATTCTTTGAAAGTCCTCCTCACCTGAATTCTGTCACAGATGAAAAGGATTTAAAAGTAAATTAACAGCTCATGAGCCAAACGGGAATCTCACATATCACACAAAGGCTTCGTTTGGTTGTTTGAAACTAAAGAAAGTGGTTGGAAAATAATTGAAAAGTTAAGGGGTAATATGGTCATTTACATATATCCCGGGCCCCACAAGTTTTCTCTCTCCATCTCACACTTATCGTGGGGCCCACAAGCTTTACTCTCTCATCATTACCCCTACTTTCTATCTCTTACCCTTTCCATTTCTAATTTTTTACTTTCTTTCACACAACCAAACATACTCAAAGGTTGTGCTAGCAAAGGATCATTTGTCTTGCACAGAAACCCCAAGAGATCATCAAATAACATTAAATGCTAGAATGATAAAATATGTGAGGAAGGGGCCATCTAATAAATGAACGCCCGACAGAAAGATGTATCAAACAAATCAAAGTAAAAAAAATCTGAACACCCGAAACATTCAATTATTCTGACATTTAATGTCGTTCTAGGATCTATTGGGACTTCTTTGTGCAAGAAATGATCTTTTAATGGACAATGCTGATAATTACAATAATTAAATTGAATTAGCAACATCACAGTGCTATTTAAACATAATTTCAAGCATTATGTGTTGGATTTCATCTAGTCGGGAGTAAGGACATCTAATCTCAAACCCATTGTAGTGGCAATACCCCGAACTTATTCCACGCATCTCTTTAAATTTATCATCCTCACTTTTAATTGTCTTACATGTATACTGATATCCCTATCTTATGCATAACATCACTTATTACTTAAAACTTTCAAGCCCTCATAAACTGTGAAATTCATCATGTGGGCAAACCAACTCATACAAAAAATTCGCCATTGCATACCAAGCTATTGCCATATTTCAACTGTAAATTCTGCATGCTATCATTTGCTAAAGCATTATCCCGATGCAATACTCTATCAATATAATTTGCACCCTTTTAGCCAATTCAACCCTAGAGTGAGGAGGATCTATATTAGAGAATGCAAGTATTTAGCTATTACATTTCCATTTTTGACCAACAAAATGAGTAGTCAAGCAAAGACATCCACCAGCAACCGTTAAAGCCCAACAATCAAAAGTTAACCCTCCTCTACCACGGAACCTCCCTATCATTTACTCTAGGTTCTCTCTTTGTCTAAGATAGATAAATTAATTACCACTCATCCACCGCAACCATTTTTCAAGTAAACTTCCTATAATCAGGATTTACATATGTGAGTAAACCAATAATTTCATCACACTTTACAGAAAAACGCTGAAGATCACGTTTTTAACACATGGAAAAACCAATATTGTTTCATTATGATCAATCTGTCAAGCTCTAACACTTCCTGCTTGTTTAACACCATGTTACAAAACCCTTATATATCTTGGGACTTGAAAGTAATCAACATTCTTTCTTTTATCATTCACAGCCAAAGCCAAGTTGTATTTTCATTCTCCTCAGATACAAGCAACCAAACATCATCAACTAAATATTCAAACAGACAACAAATTCACAACTACAAAATAAAACCCTAAACCACATAAAACAACATAAGCCATCAATTTAAACAAGCATTAGCAATCAATCATAACACTTAAGCTGTTGAGCAATAACTAAGATTAGAGAGAGTGATAAGTGACAGAGGATTGAGAAACCCTAAAGCAAAATCAAGATTAAGAAGTAAACAAAGATAATGAGCGATTTGGTGATGATTTACCTTCCTTAGAGTGAGCTGCCGGAAGACGGAAATGGTTGACGGGATCCGCCGCGTCGGCCGGCGGCGAAGTGGAGGAGAGAGAAAGAGAGTGTGGAAGTGGTGAGGCGGCGGAGAAAATAATGTAACCCTTCCTTCCTTTGGATGAGAAGAGAAGAAGGAAGGTGGGACCCAAATGAAAATCAAAATGAAAATGGGAAAATTCTATTATTAACCCATCATCAACTTCATAATCTTTTTTATAATTGATTCCAAATATTTAAAATTGTCCACTTGTCGTCGTATAGCATATTTTCTCTAATGTAATTTCTATATCTTGAAAGTTTGTTTATTACTAAAATTATAGTGTATATATTTTGTCGTGCCCCTACTAAAACCTTTTAACTTTAATGTCATCCTCCATAACTCTAGTTTTCGTTTAATTTCATCTTTTGATGAGTCCCTTAAAAGGACTATAACACCTGGGAAAAGCATGTATTTAAGAATTTCTTCTTGGATATTTTCAGTTAGGACGTCCAAAACTAAATTTAACAAATATGGGCTCAATGTTGAAACTTAATCATGCAATCCATACCAATTGAAAATATATTAATATAATTAAAATAAATTATATTAATATTTATAATAAGAAAATATCAGTTTCATTAGAATTGGAGATAAATGCTCAATTATACAATAGGACAATTGCACATTGGTCCCAAGTAAGATAATTAATTTTAGATAGATCTGTTGACAGCTCTTTCACTTGCAAACAGAGGCTATTGCATTTGTTATTTTTTTTTTTTGATAACTAAGATAGAAGCCTCAACTAAGCACTATGGGTTTATCACACCCATTACAATCGCTCCAAATCATGAGGTGGTTTATCCACAGGATGAAAGCCATGTGGTGCATCTAAACCCAACTTAGCTAGAAAATCAGCAACTCCATTAGATGCCCGATTGACAAATGAAAGCATAACTTCCCAATTTCTTCCCATAAGATCCTTTATCTCCTTCAACAGGCTATAATCTTGATGATTCACATTTAAAGAATTCTCAAGGAGTTCAATAACACATGTTGAGTCAGATTCTAAGATAATTTTCCTCAGCCCTAAATCCCATGACATCCCCAAACCAGTTAAGCATGACCAAAGTTCAACATATAATGCATCACCATGGTCTAATTTTTGCAAGAAGCCACGTTGAAAGGTACCATCTGAATTACGTATTGCATTTGTTATTAATTAGTAGCAATTAACAATTATTTGGGACCTCCTTAAAATTAAATCTCTTTCTTAGAACTAGTGTGCAATATAATTGTCCCGTGATATTATATTATCTCTGTAGTGATCAAAGTGGTTAAAACACACACACATGCCTATTTATAACAAGCATATGCAATCGGTCCACCCATGCCACTAAACCCGAATCCCATCAACCCAGTGCAACCCGGCTCGAACCGGAGTAACTCGAAACCCTATTAAAAAAATGTTGTTATGCATATAGTGTATGTAGAGGGCTACAACATTGGTTGACATTAATGTTAGTTTTACACTACAAAAAAAATGGCGCTTTCCGGCGTACACCTTCCGGCGTTTTCATCAAAAACGCCGGAAATGGCATGCCTTCCGGCGTTTTCTAAAAAACGCCTAAAAGAAACGCCGCAAAATTTGGCGCGCGCTTCCCGCCTTCTTTCCCGCGCACACATACCGGCGTTTGTGGACACAAAAACGCCGGTATGTATATTTTAATCAAAAAATTTGTTATTTGCTTTTCTTTTCTTTTTTTTTTTGAAAAAAATAACACATATCGGCGTTTTTCATTCTTAAAAACGCCGGTAAGTATTAAATAATATTTTTTTTAAAAAAACCATGCATACCGGTGTTTCCTGGAAATGCCGATAAGCGTAAGAAAAACGCCGGTAAGTATTAAATAATATTTTTTTAAAAACATGCATACCGGGGTTTCCTGGAAATGCCGATAAGCGTAAGAAAAACGCCGGTAAGTATTAAATATTATTTTTTTAAAAAACATGCATACCGGCGTTTCCTGAAAACGCCGATAAGCGTATGAAAAACGCCGGTAAGTATTAAATATTATTTTTTTAAAAAAAAACATGCATACCGGCGTTTCCTGGAAATGCCGATAAGTGTAAGAAAAACGCCGGTAAGTATTAAATAATATTTTTTTAAGCAAACCATGCATATCGGCGTTTGCGAAATCGCCGGTAAAATAATAATACAATATTACTTTCCGGCGTTCCCATCATAAACGTCGGTATGCTCCACCTTCCCTATAAATAGCGATGCTCCCCCCTCATTTTCCCTTGCTCATTCGTTTCTTGCTCCTTCCTACTTCTTTCTATTTGTTTCTCAGCGATCATTATAAATAGTGGTGCTCCCCCCTCATTGCACATTTGGTGGTTGCTTATTTTCATATCTCTTTTTATTTATATTTGCTTCATTTTTGTTTATTTTTATGTAATTGTTAATTTTTATATTTGATATACTTTAGTTGCTCTTATAGGTATTATTTTCTTTTAATATGTGTAATATGATTTTTCTATCATTATTATTTATTAATATTTTTTATTTATATCTATAATACTAAATTTTCGTCCCAATTTAATGTAAAATTGGGACGAAAATTATTTTTTTTAATAATTTTTAAACACTTTTCGGCGTTTCTGCAAACGCCGAAAAATTTTATATTAAATAATAGCATACCGGCGTTTCAGCAAAACGCCGGTATGTCAATTATTAAAATAATGGACATACCGGCGTTTCGGGAAACGCCGGTATGTCTGAATATTATATTATTTTCTGCATCCCGCGTTTCGGCGTTTGTGGGTACCCTACGGCGTTTGTAAAAACGCCGATGTGCTACTTTTCCACGTTTTTTTTTCGGCGATTTACAAAAACGCCGTAGAGTTGTTTCGTCGGAAAAAACGCCGGAAAGAGGCAAAAATAAACGCCGGTAAGCGGCAAGTGTTTTGTAGTGTTAGTGGTAATTAATAATAACTATTATCATTATTTTAGTGGATTAAAGGAGTGTAGTGTGTGTTATGATATGTTTTCAAACCATGAAACTGTTTCGATAAAAAAAAAACCATGTATCTATTATGATATGTTTCTATGAAATATATTCAGTTATTACTAATTGTGATGCCGTAGATGGTGAATTGATGCTATATGATCAATATGTCAAAAAAAATTGTAAATAATGTTCGGTAAGTAAATGATCATTTTATTATAGTGTGTTTGGCTCGGCTTATTTTGGATTCCCAAAGCCACAAACCCAAAATAAGCTGACTTATTTCTCAAAATAAGCCGAGCCTAACACACTTTTAGTTATTATTTGAGGTAGTGAATTGATATTTTGTGTTTGATGGTGAGATATAAATTTAATTTATTTTTTAAATTTATGTTCTATATCGATCTAGTTTGGGTTGACTTGGAACTAACCCGTTGAACACCACTTCCACAAATTTAGATTTAGATGACGGTCAGAGATGGGGTTTCATTACATTGGTTACAACCATGTAGGAAGCAGGGAGGAAAGAGCTGATTAAGAAGTCAATGGAATAGTTAATATCCTACGCGTCTTGGTGCTGTTTTTTCATAAACTACACGCTTGGAATCAAGGTGCAATTATCCCTAATATCATCATGGAATACGCCGCTCCTACACAACCATCTCCGACAGCCGCCGTGGTGGTGGACAAACAGTATTGCTGTTCACAGCCGTTGGACCTAACAATTGCCGGATCTAGAAAAATCACAGTCACTAACGGAAACAACGAAGTTGTTTTCAAGCTTGAAAGATCTCATATGTCCCTCCATGACCATCGTGTCTTATGTGACGCTCATCAAAAGCCCATCGTCACTCTGCGTAGCAAGGTTTGTTATTTTGTTTAGGTTGAGATATTTAATATGTGTGCGTGTGTGTGTTTTGATATGAATATTATTTATATCTAACATTTTGTTTTTATTTATGTAAAGGCTTATTCATACACACTCTCATTGAATTAAGGATAATTAACGTAACACGATATTTTCTCTAATTTTAACTTCATGGTTTTTTTTTATTTTGGTTTATTTCTATCAATAAGAAAGAGGGAATTGAAAATGAGCCTAAAACTGATATATATGATGTTACAGGTAAGATCAATGCATGGTAGATGGCAAGCTTTTAGAGGGGATAGCCATGACCCAAAGGATCTCATGTTTACTCTGAAAAGATCAAATATGATCCAAATTAGGACCAGATTATTAGATGTGTTCTTGGCATCTAATACATCAGGAAAAGTTTGTGACTTTAAGATCAAAGGAAGCTGGCGCGAACAATCTTGTGTTGTTTATGCTGGCGAATCTGACGCCGTTCTTGCCAAGGTAATTGTAATAATGAAAGCTCCTTTATTATATTACCAATAATGTTTTCGCTTTTGTTTTAAGAGAAGATGTTGTTACTAATGGGAAGTTGATTTAGGTGGGCTTCAAACCCGTAACAATGAAATTGTGCAAGTAATAGGCACCAGATTACAAAGCGGTGTTTAACAAGAAGCTAGATAACTACTTGATTGGAGTTAAGAAAATTGGTTAAATTAATTATTTCATTCCTTTTTTTTATGAATTCCTTTTTTATGAATAATTACCTCATTCCTTTCTCAATATATAAAATATAGTATTTAACTAATTTTATTATATTAACAATGCTAGGTAAGTTAACTAAAACAACATATTAGTAAAATACCTTATCTACCTTTATTTCCACTCTCCGTATCATTCTTGTTTAAAATTTAGGAAACATCAATAATAATGATAATTGGAGAAACTTTTGAGAAAACTTTAAAAAAAATGTCCTATATAATGACCAAGATAAACTCCCCCAATTAAGTCTACATTAAGAAGTGAAGGGAGAGGGAGTTATTATAAATGAGTGCTTATTTCTTAAATGACTCTTTTAACATTTGGATTGAATTAAGCTACCCCTAGACATTCAGTTCAAAACAAAAAAAAATTAACTACCCACCCCTAAACAAAATAATCTTAATATATGTAGATCAATAGGGACACTATTCAACGTATAAACTATAATTCTGTGAGACAAAATGGATCATAATCGTGTATTTTAGATTGAATTAAATGTACACTGCTCTTAGTTATCTTCTATATTTACGACAAAAAGAAGTATAATATATAAACTGTGGAAATATGATGGGGATTATTATTGCAGATGCATAAGACGGATACAGCGAAGAGTGTGCAAGGGAAAACAAATGTCACGGTGAGAGTTTGCCCCAACGTAGATTATGCTTTTATAGTGTCACTCATTGTAATTCTCGATAGTATTGTTGTCAAACTTGCACATTGAAACTCTAATTTTACTTATTTTATCAATTTTACGACTCTATCTAACTAAAACATCTCACGAGAATCATTAAAATGTTTACTTGCTGTAAACTAGGAGAAATTCATGAGTTTATATGCTAAATTAGCTGTTTAATTTTTAGGTTTCAAACTTACATCAAATTGTGTGTTAACTTGTTTTCAAACTTAATACTATAATATCTAGTATTATAGTGGTATAGTTGCCGATTCTTAAATTAACACCTTTTTGTTTTCATGTACGGTTATCTCTGTTCCCATGGCCAAAAATAGAGCTAATAAAATAATTTGGTGACCTAATATACTTTCAATATATAAATGAAAAATTGAGCTACCAATATAAATCTATTACTTAAGTCTGTTCCTTAGCTTCTAAATACTACATCAATTACCAAGTAAGGATGGCAGGACTGAAAAAAAGGTGTGAAGCAAAACCATAAAATGGAAGAAAAAGGTGTGCAGATTCTTATGTAGGATCAAATGACTTGTAACAACTCAAGATATACTAGTATGTTTGTATGTTTAATCATTAGGTGAAAAGTGCTGACTTATGTTGTTTTGCAGTGCCCAAAAAAAGTGAACAGATGATATAATATGTATATTTTATAAAGTTTGGTTTCTCAATGCTTTTTACAAGATAAAAATGATTTGATTTGGGTTACTAACAACGCTAAATGAAAACAACGAGCTTACTAAGTCGTCCTCGGGTACACATTCTTTGAATGGGCCGCTCACCCAGGATGAATATTGGGCCTCTGTTAGTCTTTGTGGGCTTTGCGTTATGATCCAAATCTCCAACTGGACCATCGCTCCATATGGAAAGGAATTTTTGGTGAGCACAATATCAATAATTAATTAGTAACACAAAATATAATAGATTAAGTGAATTTTTCATATATTACTCCTTTATTTCAAATAGATAATAAAAAATAAAAGAATCTGAAATTGTATGAAATCTTATAGTTTTTTTTTATCAAAGTGTGTGCGCATTAGAAAATCAAGTTTTGGTTGAGTTAATGGAGGATATTTCTATATTGAAAGAATATCCTCATCAACTTTACGGCGGCTCAATTTTGACGCAACCATGATGTCATGTTCTTCACTTAGAACATTATTTCAGAGGGAAATGACCATCACAATAAATATCATATCATAACGGAGGGCAGAGGCCATCAGTATCAAACAATGACACCTGTTAAAAGATTGAAGAGAAGAATATGAAATGAGCTGTGAAGAATATCAATATATATTGATGATGAAAATTATACAACAATCTATCTAATTCACTTAGATTATATATATTAATCATTCCTCATATGAGGTGATGACCATCCATCATTTAGGTGATGAATTTCTCATTCCCTAATAATAGATTCTCTTAATATATAACATTTAGGTTAGGAGCCTTTATATAGACAATAAGATCACTAACCAACACTTATATAGACCCTTTACATAGGCTAGGATGTTCTTGAGATGATGGATTTCTCATTCCGTAACACTAGGATCTTGATGATACAAATATATAATAACATGAATTCACTTTTGATAGATGCCATCTTTTTATTTGGTAAGACAAAATAGATTGAGAGTTATTGTATTTGAAGACTGAATTAAAATGAACCCTTTATTCAAATTCTATATTTAAAATAAACAGTTAAGAAATAAGAAGTACTTATATATGTGTGTGCGCGTGCGTGTGTGGAAAAAATGCTGGGGATACTATACTACTATTGCAGATGCATGAGAAGCACACAGTAAAGAGCGTGTTGCTTGGGAAAATAAATTTCATGGAGACATACAGTGTAATCCAACGTGGAACATTATTTCATAGTGGCACTCATTTTGATTCTGGGTGATATTAACACAGAAAGAAGCTAAGCAGCATTAATTCCTAGAAGGTGCTGATTTCGCTATGGAGTTTCTTTGAAGATGCGTTTTTTTTTTTTCTTTTTTTGGGAATTTATCTCTAAATGTGATTCAATTTTTTTTGTTTAGAATTTTTCTGTAAATGTAACTCGATTTTTATTTCTATTGAAATCAAATCCCAATATTATCTTGTTAATAAAGAGCACGGAATAATCGTACGTGTTCTAGTTAAGTCTTGATTCTTCGAATACATGTTATAGTGTCAAAATTACCCCCAAATACAAGTTCTAAACTTCAATATCTTGAAGAACAACTCCAAAAAGAATGCAAATGTAGACCATATCAGCTAGAAGTGGAAAGAAATGAAGTGAAATAGAGATGGAGTATAATAAATGGAAGAAATGGTGGTTGGGATGGAGAAAATGAAAGATGAGGGTAGAGGTGGCAACGGAGCGAAGGAAGTTATAAAACTGAGGTCTAAGCTAAAATTTATGTTTATGAACTGGGCATGGGTCATTTAAGGTCAGCTATACCCATTTGGAACCCAAGTTAGAAAATCTAAAATATCACCTCAATTTCGTATAATATTTGTTTGTTTGCCACGGCGGATGGGACAGAGGGATGAATGCTCTCTATGTAGTTCGTCAAGGTGCACAAGTTTATCGGTCGAGGCGAAAAAGGCAAGGAGGTGGTTTCTCCCTATTTTAATTTGTTAGTCTATGGTCTTCTATTGAAATGCTCTCAATTTCAACTCATTCTTCATCGAACTTCAATTCTTAACAGTAGTTATTAGCCATTCTTGCTTTGAGACCTCTATTAAATTAAATCCCTTTCCTAAAAAATGGTGCAATTGTCCCCAAAGAATAAGATAGAAAAATAAAGAATAAATCACGCTATATATTGTTGCACAAAGGAATCTACGTCTAGTTTCACAAATATTTAAAAAATCATTAAGAGTAATTAAGTGTTCATATAAAAAAGAGAAGTTAAGTGTCAAAACTTTGGGAAAATGACAAATAAAGACCTCCGAATGTCCTAAAACTCAAACTTACAAAATAACAAGTAAGGAACTCACATTTCCAAATAGGACAATTAACAACTGGATACCAATTAATAATTGTCTGGTTCATTGATTGTCTTTCACTACTAGACAGAACGTCTTTCACGACCTAAAAAGGAGGCCTTTTACGACGAAAACCAGGTGGTCGTTAAAGCCCCGGTCGTTAAAAGTAGGTTTTTCACGACCACACACCCTGGTCGTGATAAATATGTTTTAACGACCATATATTAGAAGCTAGGGTCGTGAAAAGTACACTATACTTATTCACGACCACAATATACAAACATTGGTCGTTGATATGGACCGGGAAGTATATGTATTTGCTGAAAATAATGAGAGTATTCACGACCACACTTTCAGAAATGTGGTCGTGAATACTTAATCATTCACGTCCAAATATAGTTAAAGTTTGGTTCACGACCACAATGTGCTTTTTTTGTGGTTCAATGTCATTTCCAGATCAAATCTGTGACCTCCTCCTCCAAGCCAAAAACACTGTCCAGAGAGCTATCCAACAGAACCAGACATTTTACAACCACAAAATGGAAAATTATACAAAGTCAATTACTCTAAGTGAGTATACAAAGATATAAAATAATCAGCAAGTTTATTACATATCATGTCTATTTCCTCATCCTTGCTGAAAGGATCATTACTAAAACCATATATGCTCCCCAGAGACTGCAATAACCATAAGGACAATGTTTAAAATAATATTATAGATGCAATGAGGACAAAATACATACAATTTTGAAATTGTAACATTGGGGAAAAAATACATTCAGTAGCGAATTTCCCTTGTGTGAATTCTTGATGAATTATGTCAAACATAAGATCACTTAATAGCCACACTCGGTATGACCTGGCTGTTTTGGGCACTATTAAAACAAATAACATCATTAAGGTATTAATAGTCTGAAATACAATGTAATTGCAACATAAACTAAGTTAAATATAAAAAGTGTCTACCTTAATATTCAAAGTCCGAATAGGATTACGCTCGATCGTGAGAGCGACAGTATTCTGAGCATCATGCCATCTCAAAATGCCCCTGAAACCATTAAAAAATTACATTTAATCTAAAGTTTAGGGTAATGTTATAACGTCAAATAAAATATCAAATTAACTAACTTTTCAAAGACTTTTTTGTGATCTTGGTCAATACTTCCTCCCTTCAAAGAGTGATTGGACCAAATTTCATACCTTTAAGCATGTGCATTTGAGCTTAATTAGTAGGAATTAATTGATATTTGATCATTATTGGCATATTCTATTGCGCATGCTTATTGGAATTAATTGGTGAATATTAGCCTTTTTCTTGCATTATTAAGGAACCAAGGGTATTTTGGTCATTTTGACTATGTGATGTGTTTTTCATGTAGGGGGGTCCCAAGTGGGCCCCAAACACCCTTGGTGGAGCTTCGGTGAGATAAGTTGGCAAGGAGAAAGGCTAGATGACATTCACATCCGGAAGCACATTCACATCCGGAAGTGAACTCACATCCGGAAGCGGATTTGCATCCGATAGTGAATGCCCTTGAGCTTGCTGAATGAAGTCTTGCATCCGGAAGCTAGAGTCCATCCGTCAGCAAGTGAAAGAGCCAGACTGCACAATGTACGGAAATGTCAGCTATTTTTCAGAAGTCTGCTGTGCAGAATAAATTAAAGGCAAAGGGGTGCAGCTTTAAGGCATTGATGGAGTATCTTTCCAAAATAGGCAAAATTGGCTTCAACTTCAAATTCAAATTGGGAGGCCTCATTAAGGGCAATTTTGGAAGCACAATCACCTGGAGAAAAAGGAGGAACCTTTAGAAATGTATGGAGATGAGATCTAGTCTACATTCATCCTCACCTTTCACCAAATACCGAAAATACCCTTTCTTCCATTTAACCTTACACCTTTCGGCAATAACCCTCCATAATCACCAAAAATATCTTTTGACAGCTCATAATCCCAAATTGACAGCTCATTAACTCCACTTGCCAACTCATCATCTAACTAACTCACTTACTTAATCTCCAACTAACTTCATTTGACACATTCCTTCACTTTTCATCTCAACTTCATCTTCTTCCTCTCCATTTTCTCTCTTCTTTCCACACACTTCACTTCTTGGCCGAAATTTCCTCTCCATTTCCACCTTCATTCTTTACCTCCATGGCTTCCATAACCTCACGCCTTCTCCTCATCTTCACCTCCATGAGCAGCGGCTAGATTGACTCTCCTTCTTCTCCAAGGAAAAGTGCTTGAAGAACTCAACATTCGGCTTCATATGCTTGTAATTTGCTCTTTTAGGTTTCAAGCTAGATGTATATTTTTGCCTATGTATGTCTAGATCTAGGCTTATATAGGTTAGAGCATCTTCATTTTAGGTGTTCTACTTCATTTTAGCTTGGAATCTCTCTTTTATGTTAAGGACATGAAAACCGAGGCTTAATTCTTGTAGTTTAATACATGTATGTGTGTGCGATTAGCTCCTCTTGCATTTATGGAATGAATTTGTTTCTTAAGTACTAGATCTAGTGCTTAATGTTGCTATAGGTATGTTCTTGGCTTGAAAGAGCTTTAGGCTTGATTAAATTAGTTAAACTCTTGTAGATTCCTTTGATTAAAGAGATCTCAAGGATTTAACTAGTTTATATTAAGTGAAACAAGTATATGAAGTCTAATTCATCAAAGCACTAAGTACTTGGAGAAGGAGGTGACTTCCTAACTCATCTCTTCACATTTTCTATTCGGTCACTTTTATTTTCTTTAGCATATTAACTGTAGTTTGTAGTTTAACATCAATCTCAAACTTCCGTGTTAATTTGCGTGACTTTTCATCCTTGAACTTGCAAGATTTTACCTAGATTGTGGAAAAGACCTATACTCATCACTATACATTAGTGAGCATTGAGTATTGAATTGTTTTGATTAACCTTTTTAGGCGACGAAAAAGAGTTAACTCAAGTGGCGCCGTTGCCGGTTTAGGTTGATTCTTGCTAGTTTTAGGTTTTAGTAGTCACCATTTTAATTTATTGTCACTTGTGTTCCATTCGGTTACTCTGGAATTGTGAGCATAATTCTGATTTTGTGCCTTTTGGACATTGCTCATTACTTTTCTGGACATATTTGTGTTGTTTAATGCTTAATTGGCTGCTCTAGTTAGCCAAACTATTGTTAGGAAATTGTTCAGAAAGTTGCTGGAATTTGTTGTCTGACTGTGCTGGAATTTCAGGTTCCTTGTTTTTAAAACTGGGAGCAATCTACTGCACAATAAATAAAACTGTTTTACCAGAATAATCTACCAGATTTGAGCTTTCTTTGGCCATATTATTTGTGTAGAACTGATTTGTATACTGCCTGGAACAATTCGTTGAAGTCAGACTGTTTGTTGAAAAGTCCCTGTGTGACCAGTTTGCTTGCTTGTGCAATTATGAATTGTGTAGCTCGAATTTGACCAAACTTGTTTCTTGTGGTTAAACTACACATTTTAAGCTTTCCAGGGACATATTACTTGTTGCTAGACTCCTTCTGTATTGTCTGGAAATAATTTTTGAACTCTGCCCTGTGTGCTAGAAATTGCTCTGAAAACACTGTTTTTACTTCCTCACTATTTTTTAAACTGGGAGCAATATACAACGAATTTTGAGAAACTGTTTTAACTGGAAAAACTACAAGTTTTGAGCTTTCATTTGATATATTATTTGCCTCAAAATTCGATTCCTACTGTCCAGCGTGAATTTTTGAAATTTCCCTGTTTTGCTGGATTTTCTGGACTATTTCTGGACAACTTGGGATTATATTTTGTTTGTGCTGCTGGCTGGTTGTTGTGGTTTGTTTGCAGGGTTTTGTTGGTTTGTTTTGTCCATTTTTGCAGGACATTTTAACGCTTGTTCTTAATGGATGAAAGAATGAGTGACTTTGCAAGGCCCTATGCCTCATTCTCACCTCATGGCATGGCCACCAATCCACAACAATTCTATGGGAGGAGATCTCCATTCCAAGAGAATAACCCTTCCACCGACACATACCATCAAGGATGGGAGGGCCATCCAAGCTTTGAGTGGGGGGAGAAGGTTATGCTACTCCTTCACATGCTTTTCAAGATCAACAAGGGTATGCTCCTCAATATCAAGATTATGACCCTTACCAAATGGGGCCTAATTCTTCTTGTGCTCAAAGGCCGGATGTGTATGCCTATCAGGAAGCTTATCCATATGAGCCTAATCCACCTCCTCATGGCTATGGACACAATTTTTATGATTATCAAGAGCCTTTACAAAGCTGTGTTCCTACACATATGGAGCAGAATGACTTCTTTCATGCTCAAGTGCCCAATGAGTATGCTTCTCCAAGTGCAGATTCTCCCTCTTCTAGTACAAATGATTTGATGATGCAAATGTGTGCATCCTTTATGGAGAGGTTAGATTTTATAGTGGATCAGCGTGCAAAGCTGCTAGAGGCCATTAATTCATTTGCTTCTCAATGGATGAATACAAAGGCCGAGGAAGAGGCAAAGCAAGGTGACCTACCTTCCAATATGGTTGTAAATCCTAATGACATGAATTTGGAGGGAGGAGTTCAAGTTGAATCAATTCCTTGCTTTGATGACGAAGAGCGTGAACCTCAAGAGTGCCACGAGGTTGATCCTAAAATTAAGATGACTGTTGACAATCCACCTAGCACCTTTGAGTCTAATGGAGTCTTACCTAGTGCTTCTCATAGTGATGATCTTGACGACTCTATGACTTGTTCATGTGATGAGTTGAGCATATGCGCTGACTGTATTGAAGATAAATATTCTCTTCTCGTGGAATTCCATAGAAGACAATTGAAAGAATTGCAACCAGCCAATGATGATGTTGTCTTGGGTGCTGATACAATGGATGAGGCTACTTCTAGGGGTGATACACATGTTGAACATCACTCTGATTCCCTAGAGAATAATGAGGAGGTTGAGGAGCAAGAAGTGACCGGATTGCCCTCTTCCATTAGGGAGAAAGACCAAGAGACCGAGAGCTCCCTTCTCTTGGAGCAAGAGGTCTCGAAGGCGTTTATACATGATATGGTGCAACAGTCTCAGCCTAAGGATGATGAGCAAAATGGACAGCATCCTACTTCAGTGACACATGTTCCTGAGGAAGTTCATAGTGAGGTCGAGAACCCTTCTCCCTTGGTTGGAGAATGCCCAGAGGCCGAGAGCCAATTTCGTATTGAAGAGGAGGAGCATAAAATTTCTAAAGCAGAATGCAAGGTGAAAGCGCCATTGGCACAAGAGCTTGAATCTGTCTCTACTCATGTATAAATCATCTCAAGGTATAATTCTTGATCCTACACTTGTTACCTTTCTTAGTTCTTGCAACTTAGGGAAGAAGACATATCATGAGCTTGTTCAGAGTGTGATCCTTGATTTGTTTTCTATGCTTGAATTTAATGTGTCATTGCTCGTTGTTCTTGAGCCACTGCCTACTTATGCTAAGCCTTCATTTAATATTTGCATATATAAGGAAGCATGTAGGCCATAAACATTGTTGATTGAAACTGTGGTAGAACAGCATGTGAGTCCCTTGCGCTTGCTTTCACATGAGGATGAGCATACATCTTCCGGTTCATTTGACTCTTGCTTTGTGAATGTTAATGATGCTTGCATGAACTCTCTTGCTGATGATTCTAGTATTGTGAGCATGCGTCTTGATGTTCCTAGTCCCAAGCATGATGACTGTGATCTTGATGATGTTGGTACATTTACACACTCCTTGTCTAGCTACAACCCCTTGCACAAGGGATGTTTGTTCAATTTTGTGGATCCAGCTAGGTTGGAAGGAGTGCTTGCTCTCATGATGGAGGCTGGAGTTCAATTGCAAGAAGACTTGCGTTTCTATACCTTGTATACAATTTTGGATTGGCGGAGCCGGTTGAGGCGCATGCGTGCAGACAGTACTTTGCAAGGAGAATCCTCTACCTTGAAACTTGCTTTGAGAAGCCATACAAAAAGTTTGATGGGGAGGTCAAATGGTGATCACTGGTCAAGTGCTTCAGAGGGGCAACATCTTGATTCATTTCATGATTCTTACTCGATTTCGATATCTTATAGTGTTCCTTCTAAGCATGTATATTTTAATTTTCCTAGTGCTCCACTTTGTTTATCTTGGCATGCCTACAACCCCTTGCAAAAGGGACGTTTGTTTCATGTTGTAGGCACTTTTCGGATGCACAAGGAATATTGGGAGTTCATTAAGGCCGCACGGGAACTTACTAGGAAGCTCAAAGCCACAAGCGATGCTTTTGGTAAAAGCATAATGAAGAAGCTTCAAATTGGCCGACTTCACCAACTTCATGGCCATAAATTCCTATTCTTCAAGGATAACTTCAAACCGCCCTAAAGGTTGTTTCTATCCTTTCCTCACTTGCTTTGCTTAGTTAATATCTTAAGTGTGGGGGAAGATATTTGTTTAGAAAAATTAGGAATGTGTTTAGGATTATGTTTTTGTATATTGTTTTAGGTTGTTAAAAATTCACTAGTGCTTGGGGATGCCTATTTGCTTCTGAAAGTGTCAATGTCGAAATAGAGGATCTTGCATCCGGAAGTGTTTTGGCTTCCGGAAGCTCTCCACTTAGATTTTGTAGGGATCAGATTGTGTTCACTTTGCTTCCGCTGGGGGATGAGTTCTTGCTTCCGCAAGTGTCAGTGCATCCGGAAGCATTTTTGCTTCCGATAGCACTTTTGCATCCGATAGGGATGAGACTTAGAATCTGAACCCAGAGTGACTTCTCATAGCAGTTGTGCATCCGGTAGCATTTTTGCTTCCGGAAGCCTAGCAGCTTGAGTCTAAATCCAGTTGGGCTTCCTGAGCGTAAGTGAGAAAAAAATTATTATCATACTATACATGTGTATTAGGTTGTGCTTAGTATGTGTTTGTTTGTAAATAATACATGCATTGGCCATTTGTATGCTTGGACTGCCCGGCCTTTTATGTTGCTGCCTTGCCTTTAAAATGCATCTTCCTACTTGAATTGATTAGTCCATTGAGGACAATGCATGTTTTAAGTGTGGGGGGTGTATTATGTGCTTAAAAGTGGTCTAATTCAAAGCTTTCACACTTGATCCTTGGACTTCTTTGGCATGATTTTTCTTGAAAATTTAACTTGATCATGGCTCTTAAAAGTAAATGGAATTGTCCTCTAGGTGTAAGTAGAATTTTTGGAATGATTACTTAGGGCATTGCATGGGGCACTTTTAAGGTATAAAGAAGGTGTAAGTTTCCCATTTAACTTTTCTTAGGGAGGAAGTGACTAATTAGAGTAAGCCATAAAAGTGAGAAGCCTCCAACCGAATTGAGTGGGCCAATAGTCAACTTGACCTCATAGAACTTGTCCTAGCTCTTGTTCAAGATCACAGTGCATGGCATGATTGAAAATGAAAGGGGCGTTTCTTTCTAAACCCTCATGACCTAAACACTAAGCCAACCAAATATTATCCTTTGATTCAACCTCTTTGGGCCATTCACTTTTCTTTTCTACCACCTTGACCAAAGTGTGAATAAGTGATTATAGCATATGCTTGCATTCATATTAGTATTGTATTGTTGTATCTTGTGAAAAGCAAGCTATATGAGTGAAAAACAAAAGATGGCCGAGAGCCACAAGAGAGGAAAAGAAAAGAAAAAATGGCCAAAGGCCAAGAAAAAGAAAAGTGAAGAAAAAAAAATAAGGCCAAAGGCCTATCAAAAGAGAGAAAGAAAGAAAGCACAAAGTGCTTGAGTATGCCAAAGGCATAAGATTGAAAAGAAAAAAATGAGAGAAGCACAAAGTGCTTGAAAAAGAAAAGAGAGATGTAGCATGCTTTGTGAGGATTGAATTCATTGTATTGCATGCATATGTGGTGATTACTTGTTCATGTCATTGGTCATTGACTACTTTCCATCATTCACCATTCATTATTAGCCTTCCATTCAACCCATAAAGTCCTCTAGATTTGGTTGTGTCATGTATAATAATGGGTGGAGAACTTAGAGCTATTACAAGCTTATGGAGAGGTCAAGTGCATTGAGCCAAAGAGTGATCACAAGACCCTAGTTAGGCATTTTCCTAACTTGAGTGAATGAGTGTAAACACTTTATCCGGTGAGGAAAAATCTCAATTGGCACTCCTCCTTAATTCTAGTTGATTGTTAAACTTGCATTCGCTTTGTATTCTTAGATTTGGCCCATGCGAAACTTTAGGGAAAGGTTCAAGAAGATCAACTTGTACTCTATGACAATTCCAATTGCCTTCATTATGCTTAATAATTAAGTTAGTCTTTTATATGACTTTGCCCGGAGTGCAAAGATTAAGTGTGGGGGATTTGATTGGACCAAATTTCATACCTTTAAGCATGTGCATTTGAGCTTAATTAGTGGGAATTAATTGATATATTTGATCATTATTAGCATATTTTATTGTACATGCTTACTGGAATTAATTGGTGAATATTAGCCTATTTCTTGCATTATTAAGAAACCAAGGGTATTTTGGTCATTTTGACTATGTGATGATATTTTATTGTAGGGGGGTCCCACGTGGGCCCCATACACCTTTGGTGGAGCTTCAGTGAAGATAATTTGACAAGGAGGAAGGCTAGATGACAAGCACTGAAATTCACATCCGGATGCAAGTTCACATCCGGATGCAGGTTCACATCCGGAAGCAGGTTCACATCCGGAAGCAGAGTCATCAGGAAGCACATTTACATCCGGAAGTGAACACTCTTGAGCTTGCAGAACGAAGTCTTGACTTCCTGAAGCTAAAGTTCATCCATCAGCAAGCACAAGGGTCAGACTGCACAATGCACAGAAATGTCAGATACTTTTCAGAAGTTCCCTGTGCAGAATGAATTAAAGGCAAGTCAACCCTGCAGCTTGAAGGTACTTGTGGAGCATCTTTCCAAATGAGGCAAAATTGGCGCTAACGTCAAATTCAAATCTGGAGACCTCATTAAGGGCAATTTTGGAAGCACAATCACTTGGAGAAAAAGGAGGAACCTTTAGAAATTCATGGAGCTGAGATCAAGACCACATTCATCCTCACCTTTCACCAAATACCAAAAATACCCTTTTCCCCTTCCTTCTATACCTCTCGGCCTCTCTCACTACACATACACCTCACCATTATTTTGCTTAAGCCTCCATCTCCACGTCACTAAACCTTCATTTGAGTGACATTTGAGTTTAGTTTGCATTTAATTTGGGCGATAATCCCAAAGTTACTCACCACTATAAAAGCTCAAATGTCACAAACTCTAACTAACTTTTAACCATTTTCCAATTTCACTTTCTCTCTCCTCTAACAAACTCTCTCAACTCCATCTTCATCTCCTTCATCTTCTTCACTTCGCAAATCACCGCCATGACCACCAGATCCTCAAACCTTCCTTCATCCTCCATCTCCATGCGTGGCTAAGCGTCCTTCTCCTTCCTTCAAGTCCAGATTTGTGTCAAGAGCTTCAATGTAATCGGCCTTATGTGAGAATTTTCCTTTTCTAGGTTTTCAAGTTTGTAATCACTTAGATCTTTCATGTTTAGAGATTTTTAGGTAGTTAGATCTAGGATTTTGCATAGAGATTTCTATGTAGAGTTCATTAATTCTTCCAAGCTTGTAAACCTAACTTCTAGATCTTGAACTTTTATGTATGTTAGGTGTATACATTTTGTAGCTTCATGAGATTAAGCATATGTGCGTACATTTTGTTTGATTCTTGAAGTGAATATTACATAGAAGTTAGTTTTGATTTCTATCTCACCTAAGGATATGCATCAAGTTCAAGACTGGACTATCTTGATTAATTAGTTTAAACTAGCTAACGCTTCTTAGATTTAAGAGGTCTTGGCCGATTTAAGCTAGTTAATTAAGAGGAAATTGTCACATGAGGCCTATCAATTGAGATGCACAAATCGAGGCTTGAAGGAGGAGATTCCACTTCTTGATTTTTTTAACACTCATACTTTCGGTACATTTTATATTTTAGTTGTTAATCAAACACCAAACCTTGAATCATTGTTAATTTGCTTGACTTATATACTTTTAATTAGCAAGATTAAACCTAGATCGTGGAATCGACTCGTACTCACTGCTATCTTCGTAGTGGATTAGAGTATTGAATTGTTTTGATTAACCTTTTAAGGCGACAAAAAGGATAAATCAAGTGGCGCCGTTGCCGGGGAACGAACTTCATTAAGAGGAATTTTCCAACAAACTCAGTTCCAGTTTATTGTGCATACCTTATTGTGCATAATAAACTGGAACTGAATTTATAAGATCTTATCATCTAATTAACTAATTAATTGATAAGATCTTATCAATTAATTAAGAGGAATTAATTGATATATTTGATCATTATTGGCATATTCTATTGCGCATGCTTATTGGAATTAATTGGTGAATATTAGCCTTTTTCTTGCATTATTAAGGAACCAAGGGTATTTTGGTCATTTTGACTATGTGATGTGTTTTTCATGTAGGGGGGTCCCAAGTGGGCCCCACACACCCTTGGTGGAGCTTCGGTGAGATAAGTTGGCAAGGAGAAAGGCTAGATGACATTCACATCCGGAAGTGAACTCACATCCGGAAGCGGATTTGCATCCGGTAGTGAATGCCCTTGAGCTTGCTGAATGAAGTCTTGCATCCGGAAGCTAGAGTCCATCCGTCAGCAAGTGAAAGAGCCAGACTGCACAATGTACGGAAATGTCAGCTATTTTTCAGAAGTCTGCTGTGCAGAATAAATTAAAGGCAAAGGGGTGCAGCTTTAAGGCATTGATGGAGTATCTTTCCAAAAGAGGCAAAATTGGCTCCAACTTCAAATTCAAATTGGGAGGCCTCATTAAGGGCAATTTTGGAAGCACAATCACCTGGAGAAAAAGGAGGAACCTTTAGAAATGTATGGAGATGAGATCTAGTCTACATTCATCCTCACCTTTCACCAAATACCGAAAATACCCTTTCTTCCATTTAACCTTACACCTCTCGGCAATAACCCTCCATAATCACCAAAAATATCTTTTGACAGCTCATAATCCCAAATTGACAGCTCATTAACTCCACTTGCCAACTCATCATCTAACTAACTCACTTACTTAATCTCCAACTAACTTCATTTGACACATTCCTTCACTTTCCATCTCAACTTCATCTTCTTCCTCTCCATTTTCTCTCTTCTTTCCACACACTTCACTTCTTGGCCGAAATTTCCTCTCCATTTCCACCTTCATTCTTTACCTCCATGGCTTCCATAACCTCACGCCTTATCCTCATCTTCACCTCCATGAGCAGCGGCTAGATTGACTCTCCTTCTTCTCCAAGGAAAAGTGCTTGAAGAACTCAACATTCGGCTTCATATGCTTGTAATTTGCTCTTTTAGGTTTCAAGCTAGATGTATATTTTTGCATATGTATGTCTAGATCTAGGCTTATATAGGTTAGATCATCTTCATTTTAGGTGTTCTACTTCATTTTAGCTTGGAATCTCTCTTTTATGTTAAGGACATGAAAACCGAGGCTTAATTCTTGTAGTTTCATACATGTATGTGTGTGCGATTAGCTCCTCTTGCATTTATGGAATGAATTTGTTTCTTAAGTACTAGATCTAGTGCTTAATGTTGCTATAGGTATGTTCTTGGCTTGAAAGAGCTTTAGGCTTGATTAAATTAGTTAAACTCTTGTAGATTCCTTTGATTAAAGAGATCTCAAGGATTTAACTAGTTTATATTAAGTGAAACAAGTATATGAAGTCTAATTCATCAAAGCACTAAGTACTTGGAGAAGGAGGTGACTTCCTAACTCATCTCTTCACATTTTCTATTCGGTCACTTTTATTTTCTTTAGCATATTAACTGTAGTTTGTAGTTTAACATCAATCTCAAACTTCCGTGTTAATTTGCGTGACTTTTCATCCTTGAACTTGCAAGATTTTACCTAGATTGTGGAAAAGACCTATACTCATCACTATACATTAGTGAGCATTGAGTATTGAATTGTTTTGGTTAACCTTTTTAGGCGACGAAAAAGAGTTAAATCAAAGAGTCAAACCAAAAAATTCTAAACTCTTTGGGACAAAGGAAAGCCAAAGTCCAATGATGCCTGAAACAAATTAAATAAAAGAAAATACAAACGTTAAAACTAAAAAATAAAGTTCAAAGTTATTAAGTCAAAATCTAATTACTCATTGAGGACAGGCGCGAGATAGAGAGATCCACGATTTATAGACATCTGTAATTCCACATAACTCCGCATTCTCAAAAGATAGTCAGACTTGTTCTCAGTTGCCAGAATGGTGTCAGTGATAGCCAGGTAATTGGGACTTAAAAAGCGGGTTATCTTTTTCTTTGTACAGTGGTTTTCACATTTCTCGTGTAAGTACCTATTAGACATAATGGGCATACAAGCATAAGCCACATAACCAGTTATATTGAAAAGAAATAAGAGAATTGATAATTTTTTACCTGATGGAAGAATCAAGCCAGCAACTTTCAAGCTCGTCCAAGTTTAAGAACTCTTTCACATCTGAGTCGCCTCTAAGCCAAATATCATACTCTGTAGTTGGATGGACAATCCCAACATCCATTTTGAATCTATAACTAGACATAGTTGATTGCACGATCCAGAGCATGCTAAGTTGAGGGTACTTCTAATTATCAAATGTCTGCAAATGAAGAACACATTAACCATTCTGTATATATATGAACAAAGCAGTGTATAAAGAAGACAAGTAATGGACAATTTTATCACCTTTTCAACTGGAGAACCGGGTTCATGAGGAGTATCAAGCACAAGGTGTTTGGGCCAAACAATTAAGGTACCAATTGCAGTGGATATATTTGTTACCTCTGGATCACTGATGGGAACAGGTGTCATATGCTCGTCATTCAACACAGAAATAACCTGCACCTTCACTTGACCCTCTTTAATGGGCCTCCCATGAAGTATTGTGATGTCTGAGAATCGATAAGCTTTTGCAACAACACGCATGTGAGGCACATCAAGATGCAAATAACACAGCTCTTTGTTGGCATCTGGCGTATAACTAGGCTCACCTCCTAGAACTGTTCCACCCTGATGCAATACCTTTTGCTGGGACACATCTCTAGATCCCTGTACAGCCTCCAACTGAGATGTGAGGAGGTCAAATTGTGATTTGAACTCCGCAGAAAGCCTAGCATAAACCTGTGCCTCAACCTCCTCAGTTGACTCTCTTTTGGGGGGCTTTGTTCAGCATTTTTTCCCAAAAAACTTCTTTGCCCCAACTTTCCCAACAACCCCCACAACTCTACAGGATTGTCAGGTTTCCCTTATGCCGTTGCTAGAATGTCCATTCTGGGGCCCGCTGGTGTGAATGACCCTTGAGAGTCTTGCTCTTGTAGTTCTTCCTGAAAAATAGTGAAAATATTGTGTAAAACAATACACTTTTAATCATTACATAATGTCACAAAATCGGTATATATGAATATACTACATACAATTCTCTTAGCAACTGCTTCAACTTTATCATTGACATATTTTCCAGATCTTTTCTTCCGACCCTCGCACCATTGTATATGACATTGGATGGTGGGCACAAGATCTGAAACATTCGATCCCTCAGATTCTTCCTCTAACATCCTTGCTCTGCTCTGCCTCCAATTTTGTTCTCAGCCAGTCGTATCCCCCACAGGACATAGTATGATTGTACTCATTTTTTCGATAAGATATCTCTTAACTATTGCTTCTTCGACAAGATATCTCTTAACTATTGAAGCCTCCGGCCGATACGGATTCTCAGAATACCCTTTTAAAACTTTCATGAATTGCTCAAAAGGGTACATCCACCTTAGAGAAACTGTACCACAATGTCTTATCTCATGTACTAAATGAGCAATCAAATGGACTGATATATCGAAAAAAGCAGGAGCAAAATGCATCTCTAGTTGCGATAAAATAATGTAACCTTCATTTTCTAGCTCATCCAGCTTCTCATTATCAATGACCTTGCTGCAAATGGCATTGAGAAATGTAACACCCCAAAAATTTAAATGGGGATTATAATTATAAATTAGGAATTTTGAAATTTGAGTATATAAATTTATTATGGAGTATAGGAGTAATGAAAGAAAATAAAATTTGGGGGTAGTCTTATTATAAAAAAAATTGGAAGGGAAGAATAGTCATTAGTAAATAGAAAGCAAATGACACATGTGCCCCTTCTCCTTATTAAAAGAAAAAAAACACACACACACACACACACACATAAAACCCAAAACACACGCACACATACCTCACTTCACTCCTCTTCATTTTTCTCTCTGGTTCTCCATTTTCTCTCCTCTGTCCAGCATGCTTCTTCACCCAAAACCATAGCTGATCTTGGTTCAATCTCACATGCAAGTGGTGATTTAGCTTCAGGTGAGAATTCCTCACATTCCCATATAAATTTTTCTTAGTTTGGTGAGAGAAACAAGTTGTAGGTGAGGGATTTAAGGGAAATAATTTGGGTTCTCTTCATGCATGATGATTCTCTAAAAGTTTTGAGATTTCTATTCATTTTTCTCCTTATTTTTTGGATTCATCTTCTAGGTGTGATTGTTTATGCGAATTTTTGATCCTTTCATGTAAATTTTCTGCAACTAAGAATGTTAAGGCTGAATGGGTTTGGGAAGAAACAAAATAATAGTTCTTGTGGGTGTGGTTTTACTTGTGTTATGATTTAAGTAGTGAGATAATGTATGCTAGAGTGTTGCATGTTAGTTTTTAGATTTTTGGTTCTTGAATCTATATTAACTAAACTGAAATTTTCAATTTTTGCATATGAAAATGAACTAAAATGGTCATGCATGTGTGTTTTAATAATGGGTGCTGCTGAAATGGTGCATAGGTTAGAGTGTTGATGAAGGATACTCTAATAACTAATGTGTATATATCATGTAGGCAAGGTGTTTGTTAAAATGCTTAATAGAGAAAATAAATTATTTTAGCTCACTAATTTTTGTACCAAGATTATTCTTCTCTGTTTTTTTTATTTATCATTGGGATATGAAGAAATTAGATAAATTGTTATGTGTGTATGAACAATGATTATAGTTGAATGGTGTATGATTTGTGAAGTGTTCTTGAAGTGTTGTGAGGTTGCATATGAATTTGGAAGTGAAGTGTTCTTTTGCTTCATACATGTATTGTTTTTTAGAAAATGTTAAAAAGGGATTTTGTGTGCATAATTGTATTGGTGATTTGTATGAAGTGATTAGTAGTATTAGGTTTGTAATGAAGGTATGCAAGTTGTATGATGGAGTCAAAATAAGTTTTGTCTTCTTTTTCTTCATAGACCTAATTATTTACCTAAAGAGCTGTTCATTTATTGTTTTGATTGGTGATTTAATTATGTGAATACTTGTGATTGATACTAGGCTAGTGAAACAATAGAATTCCTATTTAGTATTATAATTAAGAAAAGTCATACGGTAGTATTATTAGGATTAAGAGGAAAGCAATAAGTTACTACATAATGTAAATACTTAATCTCACTCTTACATGATGTGTGCTCATAGGAGAGTCCAGTGGCGCTCGTACTAGGCAGCAAGGTCGTGAGCAAGAAAGGAAGGATAAGTAACGGTTGAAGTACAGGTAGCAGTTTACTTCATATTATAAATGAAAGTTGTTATATCCGCATGTATATTGTAGTATTTATTTTTCAAAACATGATAATGTTTATCCAAGAGGAGGAAGAATATTTATCTCACATAAATAAATAAAGTAGAGTATTCTAGGCATCAGGAGGGTCGCACCCCCTATGCTAAATTTTTACAGAAACCCTGCAGGTAAAGAATACCTCCATTAATTGACGAATATATCGTTAATAGTGGTTGGTATAGTGAGGCAGGTTCCAATAAGAGATTGAAAAGAGGCAGGTTCCAACAAGAGGTTGGAAAGAGGAGGATATTATCATGATTATATTGTTATATTAAAATTTTACTGCCTGTATAGAAGTAAACTGCAATGTACTCTTTGGTTTCAGGTAGTTGGACGGACATATTTTGGAAAGGTAGTGGTGGAGGAAAGACGGGACGCTTGTTTGACTGTTGTGCTTGAAGTTGTATTTTGGAAGCTTATGTTTTTGAAAGTTTCCCTAATTTTGGATTAGGGTAGAATTAGGGTATTTTAAAGATACATTGGTAGTATTTTGTATATAGGTAAAGAAACATCCTATCTTTACCTTAAGTAGTAAATATTTGTTGATTTCCTTTATTACCCTGTTAAACCTATGATATATCTAAACTTAATCCTAGACAATCATCAAACTAATATAGTTGTAAGTGACCTTAGCAATTAGTATGTGTTTGCTTTTAATTGTTTTATAACCACTTGTTATATTTCCACTCGACATTTGAAGTTCTTTTTGGATGAAATGTTTGTTAAAAACCCTTTTTAAAGAAAAGTTTTAATTCATTCAGATTTTCATATACATGTTTTCTTAAAATAAGTTATTCAAGTGGTTATAATTCAATTAAATATTTTAATATAGTGGTAGAAAGTCTAGGTGTTTACAAGAAACATACACAATCTTGTTATAGTCTTTCGCGCATCATTTTCCAAAACACCTCTTATAGCTACCGGTAACAGTTGTTGCATCAAAACATGGTAATCATGAGACTTCATTCCCCCAACTTCAAATTATCCATTGACACAAGTTTACTAATGTTAGATGAATAACCCTGGGGCACCGTCACCCGATGTAGACACTCACATAAACGTGTTTTCTCAAGTTTGGAAAGTGTGTGAGCAGCAGGTTCCATATATGCTTTCTTCCTATCATCACTAATTATCGGATGCAACCGATGTCTTATGCCCATTTCAACTAAGTCTTTCCGTGCATTGAGCCCATCTTTAGTCTTTCCTTGTATGTGCAATAGCGTTCCGATAAGACTTTCAGCAAGGTTTTTCTCCACATGCATCACATCAATGCTATGTCTCACATCAAGATACCGCCAATAAGGAAGATCAAAGAAGATTGACCTCTTCTTCCAAATATTAGTCTTCTTCTTCTTCTTACCCTTACCAAATTCCACCTTAAGATTCACAACACAACGATAAACTTCTTCACCGGTTAACGGAATTGCAGCAGATGCATACTCAGGTGAGCCATTAAACCGCTTCCTCAATCGACGGTACGAATGGTGACAATCAAGAAACCTCCTATGACCGAGGTAAACAGTCTTCCTTCCATGCTTAAGTTGGACAAAATGAGTATTATCCTCACAGATAGGACATGCCTTATGTCCCTTCACACTATATCCTGAAAGGTTTCCATATGCAGGCAAGTCATTTATTGTAGTAAACAACAAAGCCCGCAACTTAAATGTCTCCTTCTTGTATGCATCAAACACATCAACACCTTCGTTCCACAACATCTTCAAGTCTTCAATCAACGGTGCGAGATAAACGTCAATATCATTCCCAGGTTGTTTCGGCCCTGAAATCATCGTACATATTATAACATACTTCCGTTTTGTGCACCACCAAGGTGGTAGGTTGTAAATGACAAGTAACACCGGTTAAGCACTATGTTTACTAGAAACACACTCGAATGGGTTGAATCCATCCGTACAGAGTCCTAAACGGAGGTTTCTAGGATCACTACCAAACGCTGGAAACATGGAATCAAGCTTCTTCCATTGAGGAGAATCAGCAGGGTGCCGAAGATATCTATCATTAGAAATTCTCTCATCACAATGCCACCTTAGATTCTCTGCTTCCGTAGCACTCGCAAACAATCGTTTAAACCTTGGGACTACTGGAAGGTACTACATTACCTTCGCAGGTTCGCCTTTTTTTGGATTGTTTGTCTCGTCATCATCTTCATCACCATCAACATCCTTCCTCTGTTTATACCTCGGCTCTTGACATTTTGGACACAGTTGTAATCCCTCATACTCATTTCTGTATAAAACACAATCATTAGGGCAAGCATGTATCTTCTGGTAGTCCATTCCCATCTTTCTTAGGATTTTTTTAGCCTCATACATTGTCTTCAGAACTGCATTATTATCCGGAAACATATCACTCAAAGCTGCAAGCATCCTCGAGAAACCTGCGTCAGCTCACCCACTTTCCGTCTTTATTTCTAACAATGTTAGGATGAAGGTCAACCGGCTATACTTTTTACACCCCGGGAACAAAGGCGTCTCTGCATCACCCCGAACTTTATCAAACTGATCATTTGTCACAACAAGTGACTCTGCTCTAGTATCATTTATCATATTGTCCATGCCAACATCACAGACATATTCATCAGATTCATCCGCTTCCGTTGCTTTTGTATCTTGCATGTTAGTTCCCAATTCGCCATGCCAAAGCCACTTCTTGTATCGTCGATTGATCCCGTGACAAATAAGATCATCCCTTATGTCTTTGAGGCTTTTGCGATCAACATTTACACACTTCACACAGGGGCAATGGTACCTTCCATTCTTGCTAGGTGCGTTTCTTTTGGAAAATTCAATGAACTCCTCCACCCCCTTTTGATACTCTCCACTAGTTCGCAACGCATCCATCCAAGCACGATTCATTCCCGAACCTAATTCATTTCCAACAACTTAGACAAGTTAACTTGCTAACGGTTGTAGAAATGGGCATGCTACACACTTGTCTTCTTTAAAAAAAATAAAAGACAATTGAACCAATGAGCTAGCTGATCGTTCAGCTACTCATCCAACCCATAATATAGTCACATCTTAAAATAATGAACCTAGAAAGTAGATGACTCATCTAACCCACAATAGCAAAATCATATTAGATGTAAATGAACATATTCCTTTTCTTTCTCCCTAATGCATAACGGAGAAACAATACAAGCAAAAATCCTGATTCAACACATACTTCACAAATGATTTTCAGCAATACCAATTAGTTACTTCATCATTAACCATTCTGGACACACACTAACAACACTATTCGGCCAATGAAGGGCAAAACGAAAAGGCAAAGTTATATACCAACAACAGCTATATACATTAGAAAAGAAAAGTTACTTTATTAAACATTAGAAAAGCTATATATACATTAGAAAACAGCTGTATACCAACAAAGATATATACAAACAAAAAAGAAAAGTTACTGTTACATTAGAAAAGTCACTCATACATACCTTGTGTATGGAGACCTTGTGTATCACAGCGAGAAAGCGGCGGTGACAGCGACGGCGGTGACAGTGAGTAGTGGAAGTGAGCTAGAGTGGCGGTGACAGCCTTTGGAGCGAGAGAGACGGTGGAGACAGCGACGGCGGGATAGTGGAAGTGAGCGAGAGAGACGGTGGAGACAGCGACGGCGGAAACAGTGACGGCGGAGATGGTGGGAGACTTTGGAGGGATTTAGTAGTGAGAGAGGGATGGTGGAGCGAAGCCGCGCGAGAGAGAAATGGGTTTTGACAGACTTTGGAGGGAACTGGGTTTTAGGTTTGGAGGGAAAGAAAATTATAGGGCCAGACGTTCCACGACCACAATTAAGTTACTTGTGGTCGTGAAAAGCAGCTTATTCATGACCCAGTGTTTCAAACATGGGTCGTGAATAATCCACGACCACACGTTACCAAAGTGTGGTCGTGAATAAGATACTTTTCACGACCACACTTTGGTTAACTGTGGTCGTGAATAATTAAGCAACTTTCCACGACCACATTTTCAGAAATCTGTGGTCGTGGAAAACCTCCGCCTTTCCAGTTATTTACAAGTATGTCACCGCGTGTTTTAACTACGACCCCATTGTTGAATTTGGTCGTTAATGCTGGTCGTTAAAGGCTTAATTTCCAGCAGTGTTTTTGGAAATGTGAGTTCCTTAATTACTTGTCTTTTTGGAAATTTGAATTTTTTACTCTTGAAGCAATTATTAAATGTGCCACAAAATAATTTCTCTGTTATTCATTTCCTTTCTTTATCACTTACTCGTCTTTTTAAACATTCAAAGATATTTATTTATCATTTTCATTAAAATTTTAGTGACCTTTTTTAAAAAGAAATAATCAGATTGAGATGCGATAGAGGATGATCTGAAGATGTGAGTGACGAGGAGATGACAATTTTAAATCAAAATCTGCATTATTTTAAGAATCGGCATGACTCTGATGAGGATCATGTCTATTTTTTTAATTTTGACCAAAAGGATAATCTCTATTCCAATCTTAGCTTTCTCTCTTTTTTCGCCGAATGATTCAAATCTTTCTATTGACCCCTCCTGAGAGAGCTATCAACTACTATACTATTTAAATTGTTATCTAATAGTATTGATATAAGAAGTTACAATAATTAATGACTTGTGTTAATTATTTTTTAATAATATATATATATATATATATATATATATATATATATATATATAAAAGATCAACACCCTTTAACCAACATAATTCAATGGTGATAGTATTATCGATTGAAGATTAGATTTTGATACTTGCTACAATGGCCCTAATAAATATAGAATTGAAGGGATTAGCATGTAGCTAGAGCCAACATATAAAACCTCGATTCCCAAATAAATTTTTTGAAAAAAAATAGGAATTTGCTTTTAAAAAAACAAGTCTATATATCTTCCATATGTGGTTCATATATGAGATAATGGATGCTAGCTGTGTACTGTTCCAGTCTTCATCCCCGTATAACTCTTCGATCCATCCTCTCAATGGTCAAGTATGGATAGAAGATTTAAAGATAGATGCAATTTGCATGGCGCGGAAGTGATAGATGTCATCACTAGTATAACATGGTCGTACCAGCTTGAGATAATGAATTTGCCTTCGGGTGTACATTTGCGTGATATATTAAATTATCATTCACATGCATCCTGAATCTTTATAGCGCAGCTCTTCCTTGTCACCGATATATAGTTGAACTCAAAATATTTTCTCAAATATAACATCATTTGGAAACACAATGTCCGCACGCCTAGGCTCTGTTTTTGGGTCATGGTCATATTTTTGAGAAGTGTAATGATTTATTCACTTTCACTTTTTCTTATTTCTCCTTCAATATCCTGGACATGTCATCTTTCAAACACATCAAAAACACTCTCACTAGTAATTCAGATGAGGTTTTATTTTTTGAACTGAAAATTCAGATGAGGTTCAAAACTTGCATTATACATGCACAAATGAGGTTGAACCGTCCAAGTCTAATATGTGTGATACAATTTAATTCAATATTTTGAAGTTTATAATTTTTAAATGAGTTTTGAAAAAATATATTTAAGAGATTATTTTTATTTTATATTTTGTACCATTTTTATCAAAATATTTTATATTTTGTACCATTAAACTAACTATAATCTAAAATCTTTTAATATGGAAAGGGTAATATATTAGATTGTGTTTTTCTCCAAAATTTCTCGTACAACCCACCACCTCGATCAAAATTTCCCGCTCACTATATTCCTGTATTTTTTCTCCTCAAATGCAAACAAAGTGAACTCAATATCTTCCGACTGATAAATTTTAAATCCATCCAAATGCATTATTAAAGAAAAGAATATATTGAATAACAAAACTGGAAAAACTGCATGTGAGTAGACCCCTTTGTGTCATATATCTCTTCTCCTTTATCTCAATTTCATACCCTTTGGAAGGATAATTTTGCCTTTTCCTCGAACCAGAAAATGGGGAGTTTCAGAATCAGTAATGATTGGCTTGTGATTGATTGCTTCAGCAGCATGTGGGCCAAATAATACAGTAAAGCTTGCTCCCCAAAATCTACTCCCTTCCCACGCTGCTGCTGCTTGCTTCAATGCTTTCATTATTTGGATATCCCACCTACATCCATTTCCGTACTGCAATTCTTGACAATTTCGGGTCCCTATGGATGATGGTGGTCTATCAACAACAGAAAACTTTGGATCCATTTCCATTGGTCTAACTTCTTTTTATGTGTAGAGCAAAAAGAGACTGAACAATCTAATGATTATCTAATTTAAAATACAAGAATTTCCTATGTAGATCTGATTGATTTTCCAAGTAATTTCCTAAACAACAAATGGGGATCAATCTTCCCTTACAAAGTTTACAAATACTCAAAGAACGTAAATTACAAATATGACTAATAACCTCCTAAAACAATAAAATAGGAAACAATATTATTTACATGATTACCACAGTTCTTTGTACTTCGACACGAGGTTCTGCCTCATGTCCCATCTCGTATTGAACTTTGTCCTCTTCCGATCGGGAACGGGACGAGATCGGAATGGGACGAGAAAAATCCCAAAAGTTTTTCAAATTTTTCTATTGAAAACAACTCATGTGTTGTATAAAAAAAATGTATGTGTATAAAAAAAATAAAGATGCTTATCACAAAAATAAAAAAAAAAGATGGAGAGGGCCACTAAGAGGTGTCGCCGCAGAGACAATCTTAATCCTTAAAAGATCCATTTGGCATGTATCCCAAAAAAATAAGATCCATTAGATTTCCACAACAATTTATTCTCATCAACAAATCATGATATTAGATATTTTTTTATGAAATGATATTAGATATTTAATGTGGTAATTAGTTTAAGGTCTCAGTCTCCATGCATGATATAGAAGAGGTAAGCCAAAATTGAAGTATAGTCTCATGGGACCTTACTTTAATTATATTTCAAGTCGATAAGACATTTGTGCACTCCTTTTCTTATTCAAAAAAGAGTGTTTTGCTAATGCATAACGTTTTGACCACGTGTAACAAGTGATTTAGTGTCAGTCACAAGGATTTATATTACATGTTAAATAATAACAAATATTTGGGATTGTGAATAACAATGCTCTGATGACACATATTAAGTTAATGAGCGTCACTCAAAAAGGTTAACATTTTAAATTATAGTAAGTGTTTGGGTTTGTGAATAACAATGTTCTAATCATGCGTAACAAGTTATTGAATACCGGTTACAACATATGGGCTTGACATAACAAGGAGGGCAAAAATGTCTTCATGAATTGAAAAATGATTAAAGTAAGATCCCTTGAGATCCTACTAAGTGTGTTGTGTGAAACCTCAAAGTAACTACCCTACTATAATATGAAAAAGTTCCTACTTTAATATAGGATTTTTTTTATATTATGTCTATTGGGTGAGACCTCAAATTAACTACTTTTTTAATGTATCAATCAGTTTGACAACTAGAGTCCTTTCCATGCCTTTTTTTGTTAATAACTGCCCGATATAATCCGGGCTCGAGGGGAAGAAGTGTTGACTGTTGATCACATAGGTAATGTTGTCCTCTCTCCCAATGAGAGTGTTTCTCGGGATTCGAACACGTATTCTCATTATCCTTACCGGGGTTCATTGTAGCCAACTTAGTAGGTTTCCATGCCTTTTCACCAACATATATTTCACCCTATTGGAGAAATCAATTGTTGGAATACCCCCTCCTCGCCAATCTTATAACAGTTCTCCCCAGTCACAACTTCCTTGCCCTTGTTACTTTTCTAGTTAAGTAGTTGATTTTTGTATGACACAATGCCAGGATTTACTGTGTCAGCCATCTCCATTTCTACATTCACATCTTCATTTGCCTCTGTATATGTCACTACAATACCATCCAGTATTTTTTTGTTGAAAGGAGACTATCCGACTTAATGGCCACCGACTCAACTTGCTCAGAAAGAGCGCTCTCCATTAAAGAACAATTTAATGAATCTATTGGGTTGGTGTTTGACTTGTCAGTTATACTACCCTATTATACTCCCAACTCGCTAAGTATAAATATAAGGTGAAAACTCTCGAAATACAAGCTAGTGCATTTTTTGTTTGTCTCCGCATTTTTTGTTTTTCCCCCATTAACTATTGCAACTAATTATTTGTTCTCTCTTATTTAATTATTTTTTCCCTATTTTTTGTTCGCTCTCTTCATATTATACACTCTCATTTTTTGTATTTCTCAAGGGTATCCCACGCGTGTGTCATATGGAAATTGAGACTAATCACTTGTTGTTCTAAAGTCCTATATAGGCTTAAATAACTTATATATAAGTTTGCTCCATTCATAAGAGGTAGTGATCAAACCCCAACCACTTGTTTAAGGAATTAAAATACTTACCATTTACAACAACTTGTTAAGTTACACACTCTCATCTTATCACTTTCTCATACATAATGGTAAAGTTGAAAAATGACATATATTTAAGATGCATTAATTATGTTTAACTACTTTTAACTAATTTTATGACTACAACTTCACTACATATTTGAGTACAAAGGGAGTATATACTCACTCCGGTCCTAATTATAAGTCGCATTTGACTTTTTTGGAAAATCCTAAAAAGCAAAATAAGTTAATTATAAATTGTTTTACCTATTTTTTTCCATTATACTAGTTTACTTTACCTGTAAACTAATGGATAGTATAAAAATATATCAAATATATCATAATTTAATAACTTATTTAGCAACCTTAATTTCTCCAAAAAAAGTCAAAGGCGACTTATAATTAGGACCATAAGGAGTATAAGGAAGGACAAAAGACAAAAGACGTGCAAGTGTTATAAATATTCATTGAAAATTGAAAGGAAAGGAAATGTATATCCGTGAACAAATTTAGTTATTGTTCATTAAATAGGATCCGAACCAACCAGATGCCAGACGGCATACTCAATTTCAATTAAAGGTAAGACAAGTTTAATACTCTCTCTAATTCATAATATAATAGCCTAAAATTTGAATGATTTTAGTTCCAAATATAAGAGTTTATCTCACATTCTCTCCTCATTTATTTTTTTCTCTACTCTGCCCCTAACTCTCTTTCATATTTATTAATGCTTATGTATTTCTCTCTTAAAAGTATCATAATAAATATAAGCAATATTAGGAAAATAAAAACATTAACTCCAGATAACCAACCAATTCAAATAATTCTAATAATATGGTATTCATTACTATAAAGGGTTAAACCAACTTTTATCCTAAACTTTCACCTCATTTTGCTTTTGATCCCTGAACTTTCAAACACATGGTATTGATCCCTGAACTTTGCTCAGATTAGAAGGATTAGTCATTGAAGCTTTAAAATTTCTTAAATCCACCTATGTGGCATTGACTGTGTTAAATTGAATGATTTGACAGACATATTAGGATGCTGACGTGGAAATATATTTTATAACATTAATTATTTTAAAAAAGAAATCAAATCTGATTTTTTTTCTAAAAATCAAATCTGTTTTTTTTTTCTAAAAATCAAATCTGATTTCAAAACACACATATGGGTCTAAACCTAAGAAACATTTGGGGGAGGAAGATCTGCCTAGCTGCCAAAAGTAGACGAGATGCGAAGCATGACGAGCTCTCCCTCCTTACGAGGCATACCAGGTATCATGAGTGTGGTACCCCAAGCTCGGTCTATCAATCGACTGCAAATGCGCCCACGACAGCTACACAGTCGCCATACTTGCTCGCGACCTAGGCAGAAGGTAATCAATATGATGGCCAATGAAGACAGAAGGTAAAATTAACACATAATTATGATTTAAAATAATCTTAACACAAACTTAGTAACTATTCATAATAAATACAAAATCATGAAAATACTACAAATTCAAAGTTCATACTCCCTCCGATATCTAATATAAGAGCTAGCCGTTAAAAAAAATGTTTCTTAAGATAACATGTGAATATTAGTTAGGTATCTGGAGTTAATGTTTTTTTTTCAATATTGCTCATATTTATTATGATATTTTAAGAAAAAGAAATACATAAACATTAATAAATATGAAAGAGAGTTGTAGGCAAAGTAGGAAAAAATGCATTAAATGAGGAGAGAATATTAGATGAGCTCTTATATTAGGGACAAAAATCATTTAAATTTTGGGCCCTTTTATTAGGAACCAGAGGGAGTTATAAATTAAAGCTAGATGAGAATGATAGAGTGAAAACCACCAAAAAATTAATTTTGGAATATGTAAGCATTTTTCTTTCTTCTCTGAGCCTTCAATCTCACTCGCAATCTATCTCTTTGTCTCCTCTAATTTTTCCTTAATCAATTGTCTGGGGTTTGAGTATAGAGAAGTATTAAATCTCCAAGGCCAGTTGTTCCACCCATTGAGGTGTCTGCAAATCAGCGGGAGATTAGTCTCTCTTTTATTGAGTGAGGGAATACCTTGACATGGATAAAAAAAAGAGGAGTAGGGTGATACAATTTTTTTCTCGATTTATTAATTTTATTAATTGCATCTTCATTTAGAACCACGTTGACAACTAATATCCAACTGGAAAAGTACATTAATAAAATCTATTAATTGCTAGATGTTGCACACTCTCTCCCTCTCTCTGTTTAATTAATAATAACAATAAATTATATTATATGCTAACTGGAATTTCATAAATGTGCACATATCCAAATTTGGGTGGTTTATATTTTTTTAAACACATTTTCGGACCAAACACAACAGCAAAACCAACTAACGCGGTTAGCAAGTTGAAGTGTGAATGTCCTACTTATATACTCACACCCACACACACATTCATGGTCGATGTGGGACTAAGAGATTCCACAGGGACCCCCAGTACGGCGCAAGCGCCACCCACACCAACATACGCAAGGCACATGCATTTTTTATAATTTTACTTTCAAACAACTGTATGCTTTTTTATTCTAAAAAATCTAAAATAAAGATAATTGCTTAAACATCATTCATTCAACAAATAATGATTTTATCAGTCCCAAAAAAAAAACAAATAATGATTTTGTCAACAATCAAATCTCGACCATTTATTTAGACCTTAACGGCTAACTGTAAGAAGGGTAGGCCGGTAGTGTGATACAAATTTCTTTCGTTTTATTAATTGCATCTTCTTTCAGAACCACGTTGACGACTAGTATCCACCAACTGGAAAAATACATTAATAAACTATATTAGTTACTAGCTATTGCACACTCTCTTTTTTCAATTTAAAAATGTTCAGTTAAAAAAAAAACTTAGAAAAATATATTAATTGCAACACTCTTTCAGCTGTATTTTTCTAATCAATTAGTTGAAAATTATACCCTATCTATTGATTTAATTATATTTGCAATCCTAGGTAGTAGTGTTGTTGAGGGGTTTTTTCTCCTTTGTGTCATAAAAACAATTATATTACAATCCTCACTAATTCAATATCTGCCTGAAATATTGTTCTACCTTTTTTTTTAATCACCGCCCCGTTTAATTCGGACTCGAGAGGTAGGAATGTTGCCCACATAGGTAAGGTTGTTGATACCATGGAATTCATGCTTTTTAGCATGATTCATATTCTTTTGCATACACTTTTGAGTACTTATACACATTTTAAAGGCTAATTGATTCATGATTTTTGGTAGTACATGTTTTTAGTGGTTTTGAATATTTTAGTAAGTTAATCATATAAGTTAAGTATTTTGCAAGTCAAATGTGTTTAGGAAATTAAAGTCAGGTCAGGTGAGAAGTCAAGATGAATGAAAGGAGGCCAAAACACATTGGAGTAACTCATTTGCTTGGGAAGAAATCAATTTTCAGCAATAACAGAACTGAGCCACGGCATGATTCTATGTGGAACTTCTGTGCCGCGGCCCAAATTGAACCTGAGTTACAGAGAAAAAGTATGCCGCGGCATGATTTTGGTCATCTGTACTGAGCCGCGGCATGGTCGCTAAAAACTTCCACATCAGCATTTTTTCACTCGAAAATGAATGTTTAAAAGCAAGAAAACGAAAATAGCTGAGGGTTCTGACTTTTGGAGGCTCTCAAGCTTGTGGGTGTGCTAGGGTTTGGGATTTTGGAGAGATTGAAGCAAAGATTGGAGCTTTGGAAGAGATTTTGGAGCTTCAACTATTTGGTTTTCTTCCTCTTCATCTTCCTTTCCTTTCTCTTGTCATTTATGGCTATACTCTCATTGTGTATTTGTGCTTTTACATTGACTATGAGTAGCTAAACTCATTTATCTAGGATTATTTTGAACCCTTGTATGGAGTAACTCTTTAAAACTCCTATCCTTTTGTGATTAATGTATATATATGTGTTTATTTTACTCTAGCCCTAATGCCTCTAAGTGATTGATCACCATTTAGTTGATAAGTTCATTTGACTTATGACTTGAGGAAGCTAGGTTAAATGTAGAACTTGAGTAAAATAGTGTGAGAACTTGAAGTTTGCATGACAAATGAATGGTTTTGTTAATAAGATAGACATATACTTATTAGTCTCACATAGCCACATTAGGGTTGAAACTAAGAAATTGGGTTTTATTAATTGTGACAAGACATTGCATGATTAATAGAATTAAACACTTGTTCTTGACTCGACGGAGCGTTTACAAGTATGTTAGAACTCTAGGTTAACACATATATAAACATTAAAGCAATTAGGGTAGAAGTTGATTAAAGGTTACAAGATACAAGGGGGAGAAATAATCCTAGGTTGCATTTCTCTTTAAAGTCAAGAAACATTTTTAGCATCTAGTTTATATTTTCAAACTATAGTTTTAGTTGTTAAATTCTCAACCAATATTTGATTAGCTCAACTTAATTAAATAACACAGCCTCTTGTTTGACCGGATTTGTATCCCAATCCTCGTGGGAACGATCTTTACTTACTACTTTATTACTTGGCGCGGCCCGTGCACTTGCGGAGCGAACAGTTGTCCCCTCTTCGAGAGCGCTTCCTGGGATTCGAACATGTGTTCTCATCCTTACAGAGGATGTAGCCCACTTATCAGCTCAATCAACTATTCTTTGGTTAATATTGTTCCAACTTTGATTGTGTGGAAATTATTAATTTTTAATGAATGTCGATTTTTTTACCAAAATTAATGAATATTAATTTGGAGTAATACATATTGTGAAAGACAAAAACTTATTGGATGAAATGGATGCACGACAACAAATATTGCACATAAAATGTTGTATTAATATTATACTATGAAACATAACATAAAATTTGAGCATCATCAATCATTCTTCTTTTCTTAACTTGCCATGATCCATCAATTTTGCTTCTCATTTGAATCTTTCCCTTAGAAATTCCAATTTGACTCTGTAGGAAAATACACGGTCCACACTTGGCGGATTATGTCCCAAATCCAGGCTCAATAAGAATTAGGGCGATTATGTGGATATGGGAAAATTATGGGTTCAAGTGATTATTTTTCCCAATTGAATATAACCTCCACTATGAGTAAGTTATAAATAGGCAGTATTCTGTAGAATGATAAAAATCATTCAAAACAAAACTACTCTTCAAAGAGTTATTATCCTCCTTTTCCCTTGAATTTTCTATCAAATAAATGTTTTCTATTGTATATCATAATTGGATCCCAATTGGTGGTCCAATTTCGCGTAACTACTTGAAGAATTATTCGGATTCCAGGTACGTCCGAAATCCTACAGACTTGATTACTGTTGGGGTATCAAAACATTTGGGAAAAAGTTCAGAAAACTAAAAGTAATTCCTAAATTTAGGGTGAAGATCAAACTACAATCAAATCCCACCTCTTCAAGGACTACATAATTATGGACCGTATACTCTAGTACTTTCATTAGTGGCCCAGCCAGTAGCTTAAATGTGGTCAGTGTCTTTATTGTGAGAATTTAAGAATAACTTTGATATGATACTTACATGTGACCTACTATAGTCTATATATATAATATTAGACATCCCTTTAATCAAAATTTTCAACTGAGATCTTTATGTAATTGACTAATGACTACAAGTGATATATAGAAGTAAAAAAACAAAAAGAGGAAAGTGGGCAGGTGGCAAAAAGTGAGGAGGCCTAATTTGACCAGTGTCAAGCAGGTAGGATTACAGATGCCCTACTATTATGAAAGAAAGATTCTTACTAATTTTTCCCTAAATTATCCTTATCAATGCTCCCAATATAATAGACAAATAAGAGAGAGAGAGAGAGAGGTAAATATATATGGTTATTGTATATTAATATTATCATGTTATTTTAATTAACATCTCAATCTAATCAAATCAAATTAGGGTAATATGTTTATATTTATGACTGGATGGAGTATATCAAATTAGAGATCAATCATGATTAGCACAGTTATAACTTTTCATGTTCACATTGATCAAGTTATTATTACAGATTAATCAGATGCATTGTTGTCAAACTCGCGAGTTGACTCTCCGATTTTACCGTTTTATGACACTACCTAAACACAACGTGTCACAAGTCACCTCAATTTTCAGTTTTTGAAAATTCGGTAAAAACTTACGTGTTTACATTGTGAATTCACCTCTACCTTATAGAAAATTGTGTTAACTTGCTATTAAACTCATTTTAATTATTTTTAATTGAAAAAATTCAATGAATTTAAATACGAATTTCAGAGAAATTTATCTATTGAGTTTGATATAATATGAATATTGATATATTTAAATCTACTATCTGTATTTAAAATAAATTCAAGTTAATTTATTATTATTTTTTGTATTCTTATTTAATTATATAAAAAAATACATGTTTTTTGACAAATGTAAACTCTTACGAGTTTACGATTCAAGTATACCGATCCGAGTTTACTCAATCTCCACGAATTTACTTAAAACTCACGAGTTTGACAACCTTGATCTGATGCTTATGCTAATGGGTTCCAATTAATGTGGCTATGCGTTCCAACTTCCAATCAATGTGTTCACACACCAGTCTTGATTTGCTTCGCTTTTGTGCATTCATACAACTTACCGTTTTTTATTAGCCTTCAATTGGAGTTCCTATCCGTATCAATAAGCACATGGGTCATTCACCATTACCCATTCCACCATTAATTACTTACTTCATCACTGCTCAACTACCCTCCTGTATTTTTACAAAATTCTCTTCCCCAACAAATGGCCTAGTAGATTCTGATGAAGAACATGATCAAATAGTTCTTGTAGTATTTTTTTTGTTAAAAATTGACCAGTAATTCAGAGCATATCAGCAACCGACTTATCCGAACTATTTGGGTAGAAGTTTTGCCTACATAAGTAAGGTTGTTGTCTCCTCTCAATTAGAAACACAACATTACCCATATATGTCCAAACAAAACACAATTGAAAGTGAGGACACCAATTTTGATAATGATAGCACATGACTATATGAGGATGTTACATAGATATATGTCATGAAAAGTAGATATAACCATGATTAGCAATGGATAAAAGAAAAGAAATTAAAGAATTGAAAATATGATATGTTTTAAAATATGTGAAAATCATGGACCGGAAGTCCAAAATCAAGAAATAAAATTATCATGGGGGTATAAATAATTATGTGAAATATTTCTTCACAAAAATAATAGAGATTATGATAAGACTTATTATATGGTCGATACAAGTATTCTACAAATATTTGTAATCTAACAGAATATGAAAAGATAATATGCGTTAATACTTGTATATATCAGTCTACCAGAGTTAATAATGAAATTTATATGAGAATCCTTATATGACATAAAACGCGAGAAGCAGATATAAGAAAATCAGAGAAAATATATTGTCATTAAAAATATATAAGTATGCATATTACACTTGACTAGTAGATCAAGATATTAAATTTCACAATAATTTTCAAAATCTTGAATAGATGTCTATCATATAAATAATTGTTAATTTTGTTGTTATTACATTTCACAATTTTGTAGATTGATTCAGTTTTTATAGGTACATAAATTGATAATTGAATAAACATGTACATGTAAAACATCTCATGGAGTTATATTTATAGGTATATATTTTTACAGGATTTGTGATGATAATGCATTTAAGCCAAATGAAAATATGTTCAAATAATTTTGGAAAGAACATGATTGGAAAATCAATATACACAATCTAGACAAAAGTGTGTTATACTCACAAGGGGGAGTGTAAAACTGATTTTGTCATTATTGTTCGGGAAAGTAGAAGTGATGATCATATTTTGTGGGGAGATAATAGATAACATTATGTTGTACTCTTTTCCCATAATCATTATTTTGTTCTAATGGGTTTTCCTGCTAAGATTTTTAACTATGTAGTTTTGAAAATTATTGTGTACTTTTTTTAATACTAAGTTTTTGTCCCATTAAGTTTTGTCGATGTAATTTATTGGAGCCTGCCCTATAAGCTCTGAAACGTGATAAGAAAACTTTTTTTGCCCACATACTTAGTTTTACCTTTTTTTTATCAGGACACATGCGATAGTTTTACCTAACTTCACTTAATTATAGATATATACTTTTTCAAGTGCTACATCTAGATATATTGCATGCGTTGCGAATTTTGACGATGTATATCAATTCTTTTACTCCTTCCGCTCCCTTATCCTTCACTATAATAGTTTCTTTTCCATCCTCAGCTTTGCTATCCTGTTGGATGAACTTTTGGAAAATAGCTTTTGAGAAAAAAAAGATGACAAGGCCGTTATTAGAGAATGGTACGTACTGGAAATTAAAATAGCTTATGAGATAAGGTCCGCTCTTCTCTCAAATTTTTAGGTGGTGAGAGTTATTCTCTCGTCTTTATGCAAGCTTATTTCACGAAGTCTCCCTCCTCGACCCCGTTTGGAGATGGAGATGGCCGTATTCCTAGTGGTCTTCTTTTATTTTCAAGTTTCTATCAAAAATAAATTGAGATTTGTGGGTTCATATGATAACAAACTTCATTTAGTAGTTCCGATGTTAATTATTGTTTTACATATTATTGACTCTATCTTTAATAAGGTTATTACAAATTGTTGATCATGGCAAATGCAAAGCGTGTTTTGGGTTCAAGACCATGTTGTTCATCGTGTAGTTAACTACAATGAGAATCCATTCTATCTCATCTTCATTTTTCTTGTTAATGTTTGCGGGGTTTTTTGTTTTCATGAGATTTACTCATGGACATTATTTAAAAATCAATATAATTGATTTATTACTGATAAGAGATATGGATCCTTCGGAGTAATTATTTGAATAACTACTACTCAATGGTGTTGTTTCTGGTGACGATTTTTTTCTACTCACAGACTTTGATGAAGGAAGAATAAAAATGGGGTTCTTGGTGGCGATGGATCCTTCCTAATTATATTAGGGTTTTTTTATCTTTGATTTTCTATTTATCACTATTTGGATTTTCTTTTGTAGACCCTTAATTTCGTGCTTTGTATCTTTTCTCTAGTATAGAATAATATATATTGTTTGATGAAAAAAAAAAGAAATAGCTTATGAGATTGTAGAAAACAATAACTTCTCGTAAAGCCTAGGATTTCTGTCCTAAACATAGATTTCCAAGCAAAGTGTTTATTCTAAAAAAAGTTGTGAATATTTGTTTAATTGAAATGAAGCCTATAATTCAATAAAAACATTATGTTAAAAAATATAAAATTGTTTGTCTGACCTAATTTTAAAACCTATATTTGGATTTGGAGCCTAAACCTAGGCTTCAACCTAGATTTGGGACCCAAACTTAGGTTTCAAAGTATTGCCAAATTAAACAGGATCATATTCCACCATCGACTTATCCTTGCTTACTTTTTCCTTTTTTCCTCCTTTAAAATAAATACTCCGGAGTCGGTTCGGTACTAAACATAGTACCTAATTATAAATTTTGTCAATGTTTTAAAAAATTATCTTTATTACTGCTCGTGTAACAATTATCAAATAAGAAAAGAGTATGGAATAAGAGAATATTGTAGGGGTGCTTTAAAATAAACACATCATATTATCTAATTAACATTATTAACATCCTTACTTCAATAAAATTAATTAAATATGCCCAATATTTCTTATATACAAGTATATTTGTTTTTTATATTACTATGTTGCCTGGTCAAATTTAAGCTTTATCACACCCAGTTGGGGATATTAATAAGAGTATTATATATTCACATCACATGTACTCAAATTAGAAACTCATCGTAGCTAGATGACAAAAGTTCCTTTCGTAGCATACATTTAGAGGTAAAAAAGGACCATTATAAGAAATTGATGATGACTAATCAACAAGGCTCTTTTACTCGTTATTTAGCTTTTCATTTGTCATTTAGTAAATCATGGGTGATCGATATTAAGTGTTTCGTTACCACAAATTTACATTTTCTTCCTAATAACACGATCCACCTAAGCTTCACACAAAATTAAAGGAGCATAGTGTTTGCTCTCCATTGATTTCAGTTGCTGTCTAGTAGCACAAAATACTTCTTCCCCATAGAACCACAAATATCTGCAAGCAATGTTCCAGTTAAGTGTAGTTGCTGTCTTTTCAGCATTTATCTTATTTCTTTATTATTGTTACCAGAGGAGACGTTGTTGCAGAAACGACCCTTTGTTCATAGAATGGCCTGTGTTGGGTATGTTACCACAACACTTTTTTAATTTGTGGCGTCTCCATGACCATATAACGGAGGCTCTCCAAAGAAAAGAAGGTACTGGCAACTTCATTGGACCTTGGTTTACTCGAATAAATTCTATCATGACTTGCGAGGACCCCATGAATGCTCATCATATTATGAGCAAGAATTTTGAAAACTATGGTAAGGGGCCTGGGTTTCGTAACGTCTTTAAGCTTTTTGGAGAAACTCTTTTCACTGCAGATTCAGACGCATGGAGACAGCAAAGGGCATTTTATGTTTCATTATTCATAAAAAAAAAGAGTACTGAGAAGTTTCTGGCGAATATCGTTCAAAAGAAAGTGAACACTTGTTTGATTCCAGTTCTTGATCATGTCGAAAGCCAAGGTGCTCACGTGGATCTCCAAGATGTGTTCAGTCGCTTAGCCTTCGACATTACTTGCTCCTCGTTTTTGGGAGATGACCCTAAAAGCCTTGCTATCAATTTTCCAGACATTGAATGCGAGAAGGCTTATAATAAAGCAGAGGAGTTTGTTTTCTATAGACATATAGTGCCCAAAAGGATTTGGAAGCTTTTGAAACTGTTTAGAATTATAGGAGAGGAGAACATGGCTGAAGCATTTGAAGCTTTTGATCAGTACTTGCGTCAAACAATAGCATCAAGGAGAGTGGAGATAACCCAAAAGAACGACACAAGGAAAGAAGAGGATGGTGATGATGATGATGTTCTCACAACTTTGATTATGAAGGGAGAAGAATATGTGGATGATAAGTACTTGAGGGACAGTGCTTTTAGTTTTTTTATTGCGGGAAAAGGCACCGTAACTTCAGCTCTTACATGGTTCTTTTGGCTTGTTGCAACACACCCTTCGGTTGAAGAAAAGATTGTTGAAGAAATTAAGCAATCAAAGGAAGTGAAGAATCAAGTATATCTGCATGCTGCTTTGTGTGAAGCTTTGAGACTATATCCACCAGCACCTTATGTGCGTAGGCAAGCAGTCAAACATGACATGCTTCCTAGTGGACATGAGGTTCATCCTCGTGCTGTGGTAATATTGTCTTTGTATGCCATGGGAAGGAGTGAAGAGATATGGGGAAAAGATTGCTTAGAATTCAAGCCTGAGAGATGGATCTCTGAGAGGTGAGACATAATTTACATGCCCTCGTATAAGTTCATTAGTTTCAATGCAGGGCCAAGGACTTGCTTGGGTAAGGACCTGTCTTTCGTTCAAATGAAGTTAATAGCAACCGCTATCTTGTCCAATTATCATGTTCATGTTGTGCAAGGTCATCCTATCTCTTCCTCGCTTTCAATAGTGCTTCTGATGAAGTATGGTCTCAAAGTTCAAATCACAAAACGTGGCTAATTAATTGAAGGCTGGGGATCAGTTCAAGAAAAAATAATTGAAGGTCGGGCCGGGAATGCTCTCCAAGAAGCAATTTAATCTGGTTTTGTTTGCACGTACATCTTCTACGATAATGTTGTTATGTCTGTCTTATATATCTAGAAATAAAGTAAATGCAATACCTAAACTGTTGATTAGCCATTGCATTTATATGATGTGTTTCATAAGAGATTGTGTTTTGTTTGTACCTATATGGTAATGTTGTCGTGTTTATGATGATAAATTTAAAAAGAATGTTGTCGTGTGTTAGTAGATATTAATCAATAAAATTAATTTATTAAATTATAATATTCTCTCCGGTTCTAACTTCTAAGTACTTCTTCTTGTTCTAAATATAAGACTCATTTGACTTTTTGGAAAATCTTAAGAAAGCCAAAAATAAAGCACTTATATATTGAATTAGCTGAATTTTTTCTCCAAATTAACTTATAAATTAGGTTAAAATATACTTTTGATCCCTTATATTTGCATCAATTTTCAATTTGGTACTTTATGTTTGGAAAATACATTTTTTTGTTAATACCGTTAGTTTCACTTAAATCTAAAAGATTATTTTATAATTAAATATATAAGAATAATTATACTAAAATATTTTAATTTTAAATTTTTTTGATATTTTTATTTTAAATTAACCATTTAAAAATTGTGAAATTAAGGTAGTGAAGAACGAGCTTTATGTAGGCAATCTGATAGATCTCGTACCTTAACTCGCTGCTCCCCATGACTCACTCACTGAGTTTGATCGAGTTAACTCGGATTGATGGCGGAAGAAGAAATGAATAATGTGGCCAGGCTAGATGCGAGATAAAGGGAGGTAGAAGTGTGAGGAGAGATTTGGATGAGAGCGGGTTAAGGAAGGTACATTATAAAAACATATAAAATAACTTAATTAACTAGCAACCTTAATCTCCATAAATTAAATAAATAATTCTTATACTTAGGACCAAAGGAAGTATTTTTTTTTTGAATGATAATGAAATCATACTAGTTGATGGGATAATTGACCGAACCTTTTGAGCTTGAATTTGATCACTTGTTATCATTTCCAACACTACATTAGAGAAATCATTTTTTCCATGTGATTTATCACCAAATTAAGAAAGGTACACTCTTTCTTTATAAACTTTTGTACATATAACCAAAATGATTTTTTTTCTTTAGCATATAGCATATCAATGGGGTATTTGTCATTTATTTGTAGCATAATATTGTGGTATATAATGTGTATATCATGTTAAATTGTTAACAAGTTTGAGTAGAAGATATCAATATTTATATGTCTACAAGGTTTTATATATATAATTTTATTAATTTACTGTGATTAAATGATTTGGTAAAATTGCTAAATGTTTAAGGTGATATATGCACTCGAATAGACGATGACAATAACAACAACAATTATATTTGGTGGAGTTAATCAGTTATAGTACTACAAAAGTTCTGCTACTAAATTTCGATAATTAGAGTTTGATTATATTTATTCTACTAATTATATTTATGTCCTAAGTTTTTTATGAAGATTGATATGTTTAATTTTGTTACTTTTCCCCCTAGATTCAAGTGTACTTTTTTATTTTTTATTTTTTTATTTTTTTTATATATTCAAGTGTATTTTGTTTCTTAATATTATCTCTAGAATCGGGTTTAATGCGGATATTTTTATAAAAATGGATGAGCGATATGGACTATTATTTTGTCACAATAAAATAATACAAATATCATATTTGAAAATGAAAAGAATTATATAATTTTTAAGGAAAAATGAGTCATTGCAGAAAATTTTATATATATATATATATATATATATATATATATATATATATATATATATATATAGTGTGTGTGTGTGTATGAACTAATTTGTCCATCATTCCAAATTCAGCAATATATATAGTTGTGAATATTACTTACGTTAGTTTCACACATAAGTCATGATATCGTTAAATTAATTATGTGTGATATTTGTAGGGAAAATGTCATTTATCTCATTTGAATTGATAAGATGAAATTCATTTAATTTTATGAAAACAAATTATGAATTTTTGATGTTGATTTTGATTTATTAGACAAAACATCCCTCATATTTCTCTATAGTTGAAAACTCCAGTTTGTTTATACTATGAATAAACTTCCAAAGAAACAAATTGTGATAAATGAATAATGAAAATTTTAAATGTTAGCTACTGAATAACTATTAAATATTTTTATTCTTTAGGAGAAAGCAAAATTGATCAATAAAATATGATCCTATAGATTGATAATAGAGCTATAATTCATACTTATTGATCATGAAAGTTATGATTGCATAAATTATTATTAGAGTTCTAATTCATTAAATGGTATAAAAGAATTTTCCAATTGGATTGAAATACATATTTATATGTGAGTTTCCAAGTGAAAGTAGATTATTGGCCTACTATTGAAATTGTCTTTGAATTATATGAATATGGAAAATTTATTGGTATGACACTCTCTTGAGGAGAGATTAAAATTATTGGTGTTATTGTTGGAGCTCAAGTGTAACTTAATGGAGAGTTGAATGAAATTGAACTCATATTCTTCCTTGCATAGCCTAATATATCTACCAAAGATGGATATTGCAAAGTTGAAGTGTTGTATAAGGAACTCCTTCATCTAGTTTCTAAAAGGAAACAAAATGATGTTTTGAAATAAAAAGATGGATTTAGGACACTTATATGGCATGATTATTTGATAATCATTGAACAAAAAGTCATGCAAATATAATGAAGTAGAGAAAATGAATAGCTGCAAAACAAAATCTATTGGATGCTCTAATATATATTGTCAAATATATATCCTCAAATATAGTAGTATGAAATATTAAAAAGTATCTTACAGGTATAATTACTGACCTAAATGAGATTTATCAAATCTTATATTTCAGCTCAAAAAACTTTAACAAATGCAACATGACTGAAGCATGAGAAATCAATTGGTTCCAAATGTAATTAAAATCTCCTAATTAAGGTGATCATATTAAGGAGGCAGATGCTCCAGTAGAGTTCCAAAATATAACTATTTGAAAAATCTCAAAGGAGATACAAATATATACCTGAAAGATAATGTGTGCTCTTGATAAGTTATGTCACACTTGAATCGAAAGAAAGTAATAGAGTTGACGACAACAATTTTGATAATGATATTACATGATTAAATGAGGATCTTACATAGTGATAAGTCATGAAAATAGACATAACCATGAATAGCAGAAAGAAAAGAAAGAAGTGAAAATATAAATATGTTTCAAAATATGTGAAAATCATGGACTGTAAGTCCAAAATCGAGAAATAAAATTATCTAGATGGTATAAATAATTGTGTGAAATATAATTCTTCATAAAGACAATGGACTATGGAGATTATGATAAGACATATTTTGTGGTGGATATAGTATTCTACAAATATTTGTAGTATGACAGAAAAACTAGATCTAGAAAAATCATAAATATAAGAGAAAATAAGAGAAATTTGACTCCCTTTTGTAGAATATGAGCTCAAGTCCTCTTCAAATTATTCCCAGGAGCAAAGAAATTTAGCATCAACAAGGAAGGAATTAAGAAAAATCATGGTGGAAATAGGGGGAAAGAGCGCAAATGAAGATAGAAAGAGATCTCCAACCTGATAGGTTGACGTGAGTGGTGAGTATTATCGTCCCTTAATCAAGTGGTGGGGGTTCAATCCCTAACCTTTGTGAATGGAGAAAATTCACAAAATCATAGGTCAGTTGTCTACCTCCTTTATGAGACTTCAGAATAGTGAGTGATTAGTCTCATCACTTGACATGCGGGTGGAGATACCCTTGGAAAACCAAAAAAAAAAAGAAGAAGATGGAAAGAGATCATCTCTCTTCCTCTCCCTGTACGCGTACCCTTTCAGGCCCTCTCACTCTCTTTTTATTTTCCATTCATTCCCTGCTTCCTCTCCCTCTCTCCCAATTCGTTTTTCATTCCTTCAGCAGCTTTCTCGTTTTCTTTTCTTTTCAATTCTCATTCGTTCCTTCCATGCACCTCCAGCCCATCTTTTCTTTTTTTTTTCTTGGAACATAATTTTATCAAATAAGGGCCGATGACTTTACTTATACGGCCCATATTGGTCTTGTCGGCCTTCTTGTTTTCAGCTTTTTTTCTTTAAATCCAAACAGTAGTCAACCATTCATCTCCATTCTCCAATACTACATTCAAAAATATTATTTTCAAGATCAAATCCCTTTAACTTTCTATTGATAACTTCCCAAATATAACCAAAATATTTGTTAAATATAATTAAAAAGGGGTCATCACACATAAGACTCTAAGATATTAATAAAGTATAATTGGATAAAAATTACATCTTTATCATCTTAATTTCCTCAAATTTAGCATATAAAAACCATACAAATCCAAGGATTTGTCATGTATCTTGATCAAGATAAACTATATCTAAATCATAGAAATCATTTTAGATACCTTTTATTAAATAAATTTGGTGATAGAAGATTTATCAACATTTATTTTCATATAATTCTACACTATTCATTCCGATTTCTAATATAAGATAAAGTTACTTTGTTAAGTTTTAGTGATTTAAGTATTTTTTTTCTAAGTATTTTTTCTTTCATATCCTAGATAAATCAATTTGTCTTTCATCAATGGTTGAAGGAAGTAGCGCCTTCTCTCTCTACAAATTTTTCAAAGTTTCTTATTGGTGTAACAAATTAAAGTATTAAACACATCTCCGTTCTGGTATCAATTGGTTTTTTACTCATTGTTTTTTAATCTATCAATTTCTTTGGGAAAATTAATTAGAGGTCCCCCACAAGGGAGTTAATACTGGAAAAGTCCCAAAAGTTGAAAATATTAATGTAGGGTCCCAAGGGACCTCACATTAATATATTTGAAAAGTGAAAATACAGTTTTGCCCCTAGCCTTAATAAAAAATTACCCCCCACCCCCACCCTCTTCCCTCCTCCCCACGCCCCCGACCCCACCCTCCTCCCTCACGCCCCCGACACCCCACCCTCCTCCCCACGCCCCCCACCCCCACCCTCCTCCCTCCGCCCCCCCACCCTCCTCGCGGGTGAGGGAGGAAGAGTGGGGGTGGGGGGGCTTAATTTTTTATTAAGGCTAGGGACAAAACTGTCTTTTCACTTTTCAAATATATTAATGTGAGGTCCTTTGGGACCCTACATCAATATTTTCAACTTTTGGGACTTTTCCAGTATTAACTCCCTTGTGGGGGACCTCTAATTAATTATCCCAATTTCTTTTACACATCATAAATAAAAAGTAAAACCCTTATACTCCCTCCGGCCCTAAATATAAGATCTAATTGACTTTTTTAGAAAATCCTATAAAAAAGCAAAATAGGTTAATTATAAATTGATTTATCTAATTTTTTCCCTTAAACTAATTTATTTTACCTATAAACTAATGTATAATCTAAAAATATATCAAATATGTCATGATTTAATAGTCTATTTCACAACTTTAACCTCTCCAAAAAAAAGTCAATTTGGTCTTATATTTAGGACCGGAAGTAGTATTATTTATAAATGACTTAGTTACACTTTAGTTTTATAAATAAAGAATTCTAACAATAATTTAATAAATTAATTATAAATGTCTATATGTATATATAGAAAAATAGGTGTGTGCGTGCGTGCGTGTCTGATCTGTATATATATAACCCATCCCTGTTCTTAATATTATCAGGTCTGGAAATTGTACAACAAATTAGATGCTACGTTTTGGAGAGGATGCTGTAATTAGATTAATTGTGTGTGTATACGCGTCCGCCTATCATTTCCCTTTACCCACCGTGAAAAAGTAATGTCCCTATATTTTACAAAGGACTTATTCTTTTTTTTATACAAACAAAGGACTTATTCTAATTATAATATAATTCAATATCATAGATAACTATCCTTGCTCGTAATATTAGGTCTGCAAATTGTACAACAGATTAGATACTAATATAAGTTATGAAGTATTAATTGAAATATGGAATATTTGTGTGTTTATATATGTTAGGTTTGTCTTTCTATCATAAATATTTAAGCTGAAAAGGCTGACTTCAACATTACATACCATCAATTCACTTATCATACTTTCAATGTGGAACTTTAATTTTTATGTTGTTCTCTAATATTTATTCCTCATTACACACCAGTAATTCATTTCTTATACTTTCTTCTCTAATACAATCAACTTCTTTGATGTGGAAATATAGTTGTCACTTATTTATATATTAAAAGTTAAAACTATCTTATTTTCTGAAATTAAAATACATGAATTTTTTGGAGCCCGCTGTTGCAGTGGAGACTCAACGGATGAGTTCATCTTGTACGTCTCAGCTTTGTTAAATTATTTTTGTATCATGCCTATATCTTGCACATGGACTCCAAAAATATGTTTAAAAATTTACACATGTCACGTGAATAACCAGCAAATTGAAAGAGGATTTTTTTTTTATCGACGATCAAGGTATCCCCTCACTCGACAAATGAGAGACTAATCCTCCGCTAATTTGTAGGCACCTCAAAGGGTGGGATAGCTGGCCTAGGAGATTTAATACTTCTCCATACCCAATGTCAAGGATCGAACCTCAGACAATTGGTTGAGGGTGAATGAGTCATTGCCACTCAACCACACATCCCAGGTTTTTTGAAAGAGGATTTTACTTTTTATATATACAGATTAATTGTACGAATTCACAATACAAATCTCTATCTGTATCAAATATAAAAAAACACTTCTGATCAAATAGGAGCCGGAAAATCTAAGTAAATATTTTCTTTTTGGAAATGGGCTTTTCGGACAAATTGGTGTAAATTTTAAAATTTCACAACTTCTGTATCTTTTATATTATCTTACCTGACCATTAAATTATCATTTTCTAATAACAAGTTTTCAAAGATATATAATTAATACTGCACGTAGACGCGTATGATTGACTATTCCAAGTCAAAATCTTTGACCTCTTAATCAGCTTCTTCCTCCACTGCTTCCTGTTCGCGTTCAATTGAAAGCTCCAATATCACAAGTTGACACCACACACGCTCACACTTTCTATTTATAAAATCCTCCACACAACACAATTAATCATCTCACATAACAACATATCCACACAACAGTCACAATAATTAGTACTTGTTTAATTCTACCCCATTTGATCACTAGAGCCAATAAATATATTTAATTTATATATATAATCATGGCATATCAACAACCTTATGCCTCCTCCTCCGCTCCTCCCCAACCATCCCCGGCGGCCGCCGTGGTGGGGCCACAGTATTGTTGTACACATCCAGTGGACCTAGCAATTGTTAGAAAGGTGATGACCATCGCTGATAATTTCACGGTCACCGACATAAATGGCAACGTTGTTTTCAAGCTTCAAGGGTCAATTATGTCACTCCATGACCACCGTGTCCTGCTTGACGCCGCTCAAAAGCCCGCCGTCACTATGCGCAGAAAGGTTTGTTATTTTGTTCATGTTGAGATATTTGATATGAATATTACATCGTATATCTATTGGTTTTTTTCTATATAAAGGTTTATTTGTGTGTTTTATACATCCGGTCTAGTTGACTTTTTTTTTGAGATGTTAAGGTTATAAAATATGTTATTAAATATGATATATTTGATATATTTTTATATTTATCATTAGTTTATAGGTTAAATAAACTAGTTTAAGAAAAAATTTAGTCAAATCAATTTATAATTGACTTAATTTGCTTTTTAAGGATTTTCCAAAAAAGTCAACTAGGTCTTATATTTAGTACCAGAGGGAGTAGTATTTTAAAATGAATACAATATTCTCTTCAATTTGAGCTCTTTGATTTTGTTTTTGGTTTATTTTTAACAATAAGAAAGAAAGAATTGAAAATGAAGGTAAAAATTGAAATATACGTTGCAGGTAATGTCAATGCATGATAGATGGCAAGCATTTAGAGGGGATAGCTCTGACCCAAAAGATCTAGTGTTTACTCTGAAAAGATCACATATGTTCCAATTTAAGACCAAATTAGATGTGTTCTTGCCTTCTAACACTTCAGAACAAGTTTGTGACTTCAAGATCGAAGGAAGCTGGTTTGAACGATCTTGTGTTGTTTATGCTGGCGAATCTAAGACAATTCTTGCCCAGGTACTTACAAATAATTAATGAAAGCTTAAACTAATTCTGTAAGACAAAAGTGGACTGAGATCTTATACTCCCCCCGGTCCTAAATATAAGACCTATATGACTTTTTTTTTGAGATGTTAAGGTTACAAAATATGTTATTAAATTATAACATATTTGATGTATTTTTAGATTAGTCATTAGTTTATAGGTTAAATAAGCTAGTTTAAGGGGAAAATTAGTTAAATCAATTTATAATTGACTTATATTTTGCTTTTTTATGATTTTTTGAAAAAGTAAACTAGGTTTTATATTTAGGACCGGAGAGAGTATTATTTGAGCACTTAATAAAAATGAACAAACTCTTATCCATCTTCGCTATTATTATTATCATTGCAGATGCATAAGAAGCACACAGCACAGAGCATCTTGCTTGGGAAAACAAACTTCATGGTGACAGTTTACCCCAACGTGGATCATGCTTTCATAGTGGCACTTGTTGTAATTCTGGATGAGATTAACAAAGACAGTAGCGAAGCAGCTGCGAATAGTTGAATTCCAAGAAGTTGTTGATTCCGATATAGAGTTTCTTTGGAGATGTGTGCTTTTTTTTTATTTTAATCTCACGCACTTTTATTTGGGGAAGTTTTTTGTGAATGCAATAATTTTTTCTATGGTCTATTGAAACTATACAGTCCCAAACCTTGCCTTGTTCAACAAAGCCTCTGGAAAGAGGTATTCCAGTTGTAAAGTCTTTTTTTGGGTCAACTAGTCTCTATTCAAATTACTGAAATTAGTGGATTGCTCGAATAATTGTTATAGGATTGCTATATTATAATATTATATATAGGAGTTTCTCTTGCATACGACATATACTCAACTTCTACACCTACTACCTAGCTAGCTAACTAATGATTTTTTGAGCAAAATACTCGCCCTTCTATTTTGTTTAATCATGTAAATATCTCCTATTTTAAATATTTTTTTAAAAAATAGTAACTTTTTTTTATAAAAAACTACATATATCTTCCATGTGTGGTTCTGGTTCATATATGAGATAGCTGATGCTACTTGCGCTTTCAAAACCATCTTGGCATTCTAGTTTGCTCTGAAAATTAAAATGCATTGATTCCGCTAGCTATTACAAACTTTATCCCCGTAAACATCCTTGAACCTTCCTCTCAATAATCTCGCAGTATGGATAGAGGACTCAAAGATGGTTGCAATTTGCATGGCGTGGAATAAGTGATAGATGTCACTATTATAGCATGGTCCTGCCAGCTAGAGATAATTAATTTTCCTTCGGGTGTACATTTGCGCATTATGTCAACCGAATCTTGAATCTTCATAGCTCTCCTTTGTCACCCTTTCATGATATAATTGAACCCCAAGATATTTTCTCAAATATAACGTTATTATTTGAAAGGTCAATGTAGCCTAAGCTCTGTTTTTCGGTTATGGTTCACATATTTTAGAAGTCACAGGATTTGTTCACTTTCACATTTAATTTAGATCATGCACAAAACTTGGGAATTAGTTTTAGTTAGAGAGACGAGTATGAGGCGCTCTTCTACCTAAACAATAGTCAGATTTTAATTTAGATGATACAGATTTAATATTTCGAAAATTATATTTTTTATGACAAAATCATATATATTTAAGAGATTATTTTTATTTTAGAGATTTTGTACCTATCAAAATAACTATAATTTAAAATCTATAAATATGGAGAGGGCAATGATGGTAGATTGTGTTTTTTCGTCAATTCACCAATATGGGGGAGAAATTTGATGAGATAGACCCATAGGACCTATCTAGATCAATTTTTCCCTCTCACTTTTATCCTCTGTTTCTTCCCCTCAAATGCATACAAAATAAACTCAAATATCCCACCTTTCTCTTCTCCAAAATTATAAATCCATCCAACGCAATATTAAAGAAAAGAATAACAAAAATGATAAAACTGTGACGGTAATAAACTCTTGTTCTGTGAGTAGATCATTCTCTCATTGCGCTTTCCCCATCTTCTAGATGGCAACGCTCTAGTTTAAGCATTTACTTTGTTATTCATTATTTCTTCCTAGCGTCTGAGCAAGTTTCTTTTTCATTATATTCCATCTGGATTTAATTGAATTGTTTGTTTCTGGTTATATATTCTCATTGTTTTATACATTGGAAATATTTGGACCTTTACTCAAACCAAATGCAAATTAACTTGTTTGAAGCATGGACATAAGGGAGGTATGATTTCTAGCTTCTAGTTTTATACATTTTGGTCGAGTTAAATTTAAATTTTTAAAATTCCTCAAGTCCTCATGTTTTGAGAAAATTTTACGTAAACCTCAGGTGTACCATATACATTATTTATGGTCTAACTAATCACAAGTGAATATATTATGTCTATGTAGAATTGTAGTTTGACTTGGAATAATAAAAAATCAACTAACTCATGAAAATTTTTGTCAACTTGTAAAATAAAAAAACATTGGAAACATATAAATTCTTTTATTCATGTCAAGTCAGATTGAAAAATTTCACGTTACACCTATTGATAGTCCTATATGATTAACAAAAATTAGGATTGAATATGGAGTGGGATTGGGATTGCGATTGAGATTGGGGTTGGGGTTGGGGTTGAGCTTTGAAATTTTATTTGTTATGAAGTAATATTAGGAAAGACAACTTTTTTCCTCAAATGCAAACAAAGTAAACTTAATAACAATGAAATGATCGTGGTTATATTATATGTTCTGCAAAGTAATAAAGTGATAAAAGTATTGCTCCCATGGAGATAAGGTTACAAATCGGATAAAAAAGAAGACTTAGCGATTCAATTAAGTTGAGTTAAAGCAAATTGATGTTTTCTAAATAAATATTTGAAAACTATATTTGAATACAGAAGTTGATGACTATATGATAGGTTTAATTTGAAGTTTATGATTTTAAATAGATGATTAGTTAGTAATATAGAGATATAATTATTAACCTAACATTGTCACTAGAAGGTTGATTTTGAATTAGAACTTATATTAATTATAACAAGAGAATGTGTATTTAATATAAGTATAAATTTAAATTTGACTTGAGAAAATTTTTATGAACCTTAGACAGATATATATTTTTTTATTATAATTCTAATTGAGGGGTTTTATTTAAGTTTCATAAAATGAAATAGTAATAAATAATTCTAGTCTTCTCTTATATCTTGATTTTAAATTTTAATTTAGTCTTTGTGAATTTTTTGTTGTTTTAGATGCTTTAAAATTTCAAAACTCAAATATTTAGTAATCATTTTTTGCCTTAATCTATGTGGGAACAATAGCTTTTCTATACTATTTTTATGACTTGTTCGCTTAAGATAAAGATTGAAAATGACCGATAAATCAGTCAACTTCTAAAAAAAGCAGTTGTTAAGGGCATTTGAGGTTTCCTAAATGGACTTTTGTGGTTCAACTATTTCTTATACTGTAGTTTGAGAAGTTCAAATCCATTTTTATTTTTAATGAAAAATTTATTGATTCCATCGCGAAGTGACAAAAACAGTTTTTAATTATTTGTTGTTTTTAACCACATGGAAGAAAACTCAAACCCTCTTTCAGACTGAAAAAGCAACAAAGGAATTATTCTTTTTTATACAGACAAAGGAATCATTCTAGTCATTCTAATCACATTTTGATTTAGTCGTTAAATGACAAAGGAGAATTCATTAATTTTCAGTGAAAAGAATCCCATCACAAAAAAATGATATAACAGGGGAAACGGGTTATCCAAATAAAAAAAGAGAAAAGAAAAGAAAACGAACCAGTTCGCGAGGTACAAAGAATTCCTACAATTAAACCTCATATTAAGGATTCACAAGTTATACCTGAAAAATATTGTTTAACAAAAAACCTGAAAAAATAAATTAATATTAAAGCTAAAAGTATTACTCTAACAAAACAATTAGTAATTAGTAATTAAAATTAAAGCACCATTCACGTGTTATGTAATTATATTATTACAGGACTTTTGCCTGAATGAATTTCTACAAGCCCCTTATTAGGAATAACAGAATAATCAGTAGTACTTAGATTAATAGAGAAATCGTTTTTGGCCAGCAGATTAACAGAGAAATCAATTATAAAGTTCACTGATATTCATGAATCATTATAATTTTTCCCTTAATTAAAAACATCGTTGACGATAAGATTTGACTCATTCTACAAAGTCAAATCATTGACCAATGATTAAATTAAAGAGGTGACGCCTTTCAGTTAATAAATAGGACGAGCCGACGGATCTACGCGTACGGTTCATCATCTGATAGTTTCTTGTTTCCTTCATCCAATTATAAGAGATAACATATAAAATCAAAGTATAAGTCTGATTTTCATTTTTTTCATTTACATATTAAATGTAAAAAAGAGGAGTGAATATAGGTGTATATTAATAAATTTCACAAGGGTAAAGAAACCATACTAATTTATTAAGGATGCATCCTTAATAAGTTAAATGATTCTAATTTGTTTAAAATGTTGACTATGTTTCATTCGTGAACTACTAGAGGGACTACCAACTTAATCTGTCAAATTTGAGTTAAGCACTGAAAATAAAATAGTGTTAAATATTTGATAATAGAATTTTATCATCCATGTGATCATATTCTACGATCTAGATTAATTTAGGTTCTCAATATACCCTCCCAGTTAAAAAAAAGGAAGTAGGTACCATAGAAACCCAGATGCTCCAAAAACAGTTGACTTCCAATTAAATTTCCCATATCATAATATACATTTATTTTAATACAAACCAATTACGCGTATATTATACGTATATATATAAGAGCTTTATGCAACAGATTAATCATCTCACAACACATACGTACACATACACTTGTTTTTTTAGCTAGGCTTATATATATAATTATGGCATACTCACAGCCATATTCCTCTGCCTCCGGCATTGCCCCGACCATGTCGGCACCGCCTTACCCGGCGCCGATGGCCGTGGTTGGGCCACAGTATTGTTGCCCATATGTGGTTGACCTAGCTATTATTAGAAAGGTTATGACCATTGCCGATAAGTTCACGGTTATGGATATAAACGGCAATATCGTTTTCAAACTTCAAGCTTCCCTTCTAACCCTTCATGACCATCGTGTTACTTGATGCCGCTCAAAACCCCGTCGTTACTCTTCGCAGGAAGGTTTGTCAATTTGTTCACAACTTCATGATAACTCCTTTCTGTTATAATCATATAATTTATTTATCTAATTTGACTAAATTAAAAATGTTTACTTAATAAATTAATATGATTGAAGAGAATCACTTAAGAAGGAACCTTATTTTTGTTAAAAAGCTAGCTAGTAGATATAGAATAATTTGAGATTTCGATAAAAAAAAATAGAATAATTTGAGAAAAGATTGACAAGCAACTAATACCAAAATCAACTCTTAAAGTATTTCGTCTTGTTTAATTTTTGGAGTATTTTCTAAAAGAGTTAGAAAAAAAATAAAATTATGAGCATATAATTGACACACGCACACACATTGCAGGTGATGTCAATGCATGATAGATGGCAAGCTTTTAGAGGAGATAGCTCTGATCCAAAAAGGATCTCATATTTACTCTGAAACGATCATCTATGTTCCAATTAAAGGCCAAATTAGATGTTTTCTTGGCTTCTAATACATCAGAACAAATTTGTGACTTCAAGATCAAAGGAAGTTGGCTCGAACGATCTTGTGTGGTTTATGCTGGTGAATCTGACAATATTGTCGCCCAGGTACTTAATTTTCTTATTCTGTATTATTTTTTGTAGAATAAAGAATAAATAGTTATAAAATATTGATTGGTATCTCAAACTAATTTTTGGTGTATGGAAGCATAGAAAGTTATTTCAGTAGGCTGCAATATAAGGGTAGGACCAGGCCATAATATATGTCTAGGTTCTGTCCTAAAAAATAATTTTGGCCTAGCCCTTATATGACTCAAGATCAAGATTAGGTAAGACATGTTCTTCGGGCCGGAAAGCAACATCTACCATCAAATCATCAGTGCAGTCAATTCTGGACAGGGTGGATTTTTCTTTGTTTACGGTTTCGGTGGGACCGGAAAGATATTTCTTTGGAATGTACTTACATCTTCCTTGAGAGGAAATGGTGACATTGTATTGAATGTTGCATCGAGTGGAATTGCAGCAACACTCTTACCGTCTGGCCGCACGGCTCATTCAAGGTTTGTCATACCAATTGATATAAATGAAGACTCTACCTGTAATATCTATACAAACTCTCCACTTGCAAAGCTTTTGCAGCGTGCAAAATTAATTATATGGGATGAAGCACCCATGATACAGAGGCTGTGCATTGAAGCATTTGATCGAACCATGAGAGACATTATGAGGTGTGATTTACCTTTTGGAGGCAAATGTATTGTTTTTTGTGGTGATTTCCGACAAATACTCCCAGTCATCCCAAAGGGAAATAGGGCAGATATTGTAAACGCTGCTATTAATTCATCATACCTGTGGTCCAGCTGCAAGGTTTTTGAGCTTACCAGAAACATGAGGCTTAGATCAAGTGGTGACCCTGAGGAACAACAGAGAATACAGGATTTCTCAAAGTGGCTTTTACAGGTGGGAGAAGGTAAACTGGGGAACTCCAAAGACGGTATTGCTGAAATTGAAATTCCTGAGAGTGTTATCATTAGAGATTCTATGAGTCCATTGAATTCTATGGTCGCAGCAACTTATCCGGATCTCACCGAAAAATTGTTTGACTCAGAATACCTCACAAGTAGGGCAATTTTAGCTCCAACAATGGAAGTTGTTGATCAGATCAATGAGTACATGTTGTCTATCATCCCCGGCCAGACTGTTGAATATTATAGCTCAGATTCAATTTGCAAGACTGATTCAGGAGAAGAGGCCGTTGAAGATCTTTTTGACACGGAATTCCTTAACACAATAAAATGCTCCGGGCTGCCACATCACAAACTTGTGCTAAAAGTAGGCATTCCTATAATGCTGATTAGAAATATAGATCAGGCAGAAGGTTTATGCAACGGGACAAGGCTAAGGATCACAAAGTTGGGCAAACATTTCATCAAAGTTGTGGCTCTAAATGGAAACAGCGTGGGAGAGGAAGTGCTGATACACCGCATGGATATGAATCCTTCTGATGCAAAACTTCCCTTCAAGATGAACAGGCGACAATTTCCAATCATTATATCATTTGCGATGACAATCAACAAGAGCCAAGGACAGTCGATGTCAAATGTCGGCTTATATTTGCCCAATCCAGTGTTCTCACATGGACAATTGTATGTTGCGCTATCTAGGGTTAAATCTATCGATGGATTGAAAGTGCTCATACTGAATAAAGACAAGGAGGCGACTAATGTCACGACAAATGTCGTGTACATTGAGGCATTCCAGAATGTTAGAGACAATGCATTTTGAAGTCCTAAAATAATATTATTTATTTGGATTATGTTGTGTTGTAAGTTAAGACTATACTGAATTTACACATGTTTACATTCAGTTTATCAAATCTTTTCAAGTAACATTATCTCTTTATGAAGTGACATTAATTATAATTATTATTACACTACTTATGTATTTCATCTATTTAATATATAGGGCGAAGCCCCAAAAATGATACACAACTATTGGCCAAGGAACAGAAATAGTACATAACTATTTCGAGGTACAAAAATGATACCCAACTTTTCCATGTGATCAAATATGATATTTTCACTAATATGACAATAATATTAGACATGAAATGTCCAAAATGCCCTTATAATTAAATAAACTTTTACCGGCCGGCGATTAATTTAGGGCGAAGACCCAAAAATGATACATAACTATTGGTCAAGGAACAAAAATGATACATAACTATTCCAAGGGCGATCAGGCTGCAAAAACATGAAAATAGAGTTGCTGAGAGTTGAAGCCGTCGGTGGACGAGTTATTTATTGAAGGAAATGTTGGTAGAAGAAAGAAGTTAAGGGAGGAGAGGGTGAGGAAGAAAATTTATTTAATTTATAAGTGCATTTTGGACTTTTCATGTGTAATCTTATTGTCATATTAGTGAAAATATCATTTTTGATCTCATGTTAAAAGTTGGTACCATTGGTGTACCTTGCAATAGTTATGTATCATTTTTGTTCCTTGGCCAATAGTTATGTATCATTTTTGGGCCTTCGCCCTAAATTAATCGCCGGCCGGTAAAAGTTTATTTAATTATAAGGGCATTTTGGACATTTCATGTCTAATATTATTGTCATATTAGTGAAAATATCATACTTGATCACATGGAAAAGTTGGGTATCATTTTTGTACCTCGAAATAGTTATGTACTATTTCTGTTCCTTGGCCAATAGTTGTGTATCATTTTTGGGCCTTCGCCCTAATATATATGTTAAGTTTGAATTAATATGATAACTGTATATTTACCTCCCGTGCAACGCACGGGGGTAAAATGCTTGTTCTGTATTATTTTTTGTAGAATAAAGAATAAATAGTTATAAAATATTGATCGGTATCTCAAACTAATTTTTGGTGTATGGAAGCATAGAAAGTTATTTCAGTAGGCTGCAATATAAGGGTAGGACCAGGCCATAATATATGTCTAGGTTCTGTCCTAAAAAATAATTTTGGCCTAGCCTTATATGACTCAAGATCAAGATTAGGTAAGACATGTTCTTCGGGCCAGAGAATATGTTCTATTGGTTGTGAACCTTTGAATTATGATAAAAAATATTTTGAAAAACAATGAAATAAATTAAAAATAAAAGAAATTGGGAAAAATTAAAAAAAAAATTGTATATATGGTGGTGTAGTAAATATTAATAATTATATAATGTATTTTTAAATCAGAAAATAATTTATTTATAAGATAATAATATTTACGAGTCAGATAGCCCTAAGTGGTCTTGAAGCCTATACCATTGTCATGTCTTTTATGGCAGTCAAGTTTAGTCATGTCCTAATTGTTATGGTCCCAGGTCAATTTGACTCATTACCAAATTATGGAATCGGGCCGGTCCATCCTTGTTGAGTACCAAATTTTTTGTGCAGCCCTATATTTCAGTAACATTGAAGATTGTTAACTTTTTTGCAACAAACACCTTTAAACTTTTCATTACCAATTCAATATTTGTTATAAATTTAGTTTTGCAACCAAGAAAAAAAACTTTTAGAATAAGATTTGGGAAAAATTACAGAAAAATACTTTTTGAACTTCAAAATCAAACATTCGGGATTTTAATTAATTAATTAATTAATGGTTTTAACTTGTTGAACATAAGTATTAGCAACTATGAATATTATCAATCCAGGATTTTAAATTGGGAAATTTGCATTCTAGTCCCTGGGAAGGGAAATTATTACTTGAAGGTCCCTACACATTCCAAAATAATTATCAAGTCCCTTGGGCCTTTCCTGCAATTATTTGCTTATGTGCAATGACCATTTTGCCCTTACGAAAGCATAAAAACCCAAAACATGCACAAGATAAAAGTCAGGGATTTGCTACCGCGGGTGTGCCTACTTGCTACCGCAGGCTTGGGGACTTGCTACTGAGACGTTAAGTGACCAACATTCCCTCCCAAGTGTCATTCATATCTGAGGGCCCTTTAATAAAGCCAGTGATCACTTTTTGTTATTCCCCCGATATGTGTCACACCATATTTTTCAAAAACTATTTTATTCACATGGGATGAGAGGGACTAGTCAGGGATGTAAGTGAAATTCTACATGAATGATTAATTTATGTCAAGTGTGAGTATTTGCATTTCATCATTTCTAAAGGGAGATTGGTACTACACATCCGCTGACATGTTACTGCAGACAGTTCTGGACCCAGTTACTGCAGGTTTGTTGATCTGTAAACACAGTAACAAGTCCCCATGTCTGCGGTAGCAAGTAGGCACACCCGCGGTAGCAAGTCCCTGACTAGTCCCTCCCATCCCATGTGAATAAAATGGTTTTTGAAAAACATGGTGTGGCACATATCGGGGGAATAACAAAAAGTGGTCACTGGCTTTATTAAAGGGCCCTCAGATATGAATGACACTTGGGAGGGAATGTTGGTCACTTAACGTCTTAGTAGCAAGTCCCCAAGCCTGCGGTAGCAAGTAGGCACACTCGCGGTAGCAAGTCCCTGAATTTTATCTTGTGCATGTTTTGGATTTTCATGCTTTCATAAGGGCAAAATGGTCATTGCACATAAGCAAATAATTGCAGGAAAGGCCCAAGGGACTTGATAATTATTTTGGAATGTGTAGGGACCTTCAAGTAATAATTTCCCTTCCCAGGGACTAGAATGCAAATTTCCCTTTTAAATTTCAGTAGGCATTTTCTGTGATTTTCTTGTAAAATTTCAGCAAACATTATTTTAAAATACAAAAACTTACCAGAAAAAAAATCACTTGGAAAATTAAACCCTTAATTGATTAACATGAATGCGAAATAATTGTTGTAATATATAATATTGCAGATGCATAAGAAGCACACTATTCAGAGCATAGCGTTGGGGAAAACAAATTTCATGGTGACAGTGTACCCCAATGTGGATTATGCTTTTATTGTGGCACTCATTGTAATTCTGGACGAGATTAACCAAGACAGTAAAAGTGATTCTTCATCAATAATATCCGATGATTTTTTATTCATGTCCTAGTTTCTTGATGATGTGATGAGTTTATATATTATATTTTGTTGTATATAATGAGCCCCACATTATTTTATATTAGGGCGAAGGGGCAAAACTAGCCACCGTAAATTTCCAAATGGACAACTCTGACACCCGTAAATTGGACGGTGCAAAACTGTGCATTATAAATCAAAATGGGACAAATTTAGCCACGACGTTAAGTTGAAGCTAACAGATGTTTGTGTTGACGTGGGCCCACCTTCATTAAATTAAAACGTTTGTTAGCTTCAACTTAACGGCGTGGCTAAATTTGTCCCATTTTGATTTATAATGTACGGTTTTGCAACCTCTAATTTATGGTTGCCAAAGTTGTCCATTTGAAAATTTACGGTGGCTAGTTTTGCCCCTTTACCCTTTATATTATATATTAATATCATTTTGCTGTATTGTGTGTAATGTGCTTGTATTTGATTGGATTCATATGTAGCGCAGCGTTTAATGAAATAAGCGCTCTACAAATTATAAATCACTATTGCCTTGTTTGGATGTTTGAAAAATCACTGTTTTCTTGTGGTTAGTGCTTCATAATTTATACAGCTTCCTCTTGCCATTTTTATTAATTAATAGTGAGATATGTTGAACACTATTTTACGACTATTTAGAAAATTTTGTTAATTAATAGTGAGATATGTTGAACACTATTTTACGACTATTTAGAAAATAGTAAAAAGTAGTTAAGTTTTAAAAACTTTAGTGACTTAAAAAAAAACAGATTGAGATGAGATAGATGATGATCTGGCGATGAAAGCGAGAGGAATGACAATTTATAAAGAATTATCATCAAGAAATGGGATGACTCTGATGGGGATAATCTTGATTGAAACCATTCAATTGGCCACGCCAGCTACTAATAATTAAATTTTTGTATTAACAATATTGGCAAAGAAGTTACAATTAAATACTTCTGTTTATTATTTTTTAAAAATAAGTTCACATACAACTCCTTAATCAACATAATCTAATAAATAGTATAGTATTTCTTAATTGAAGAGGAGTTTCAATAATTGAGGAAGAGATAGATTTAGATACTTTCAATGGTCCTCACAAATATAGAATTGAATGGAGTAGCATGTAGAATCAATAATAAAACCTCAACCCCCAAATATTCAAAGTCAAATTGACAATTGATTTTTTTTTCAAGGGTATCCCCACCCGTGTGTCAAGTGACTGTGAGACTAATCCCTCACTGTTTAGAAGTCTCATATAGGGGTAGACAGCTGGCCTGAGAATTTGCTCCATTCACAAGAGTTAGGGATCAAACACTCAACCACTTGCTTAAGGGACGAGAGTACTTACCACTCACGTTAACCTGTCAGGTTTAGACAATTGAACATTTTGATGGAACTGAATATTTTATCTTCGATGAAAATTGTTGGAAATCGCTTGTTGCAAATTTTATTACCTAAATTCTGATAAAAAAAAGTTTATTGCCTAAAGGTAGTATTTATTCATTGAATCTAGCTAGTTTGAAAAAGTGTGACTCTCTTTTAATTGTGTGCAGCATTTTTTTAGTTATATGTAACTGCATATTACTACAATTTAGATATAATTAAATATAGGTTACAGAAATCATATAGCTAATAAAGAGTTGTATTGGCCTAAGATAAACTATATGAAATTCTTAAAAAACATTTCAGATACCTTTAGAAAAAAAAGTTTTGTAATAGAAGAAATCTCTCAACAATTTGCGTACAGGTTAAATAAATCAGATTAAAAATGATTGAATATAAACATTTAAAAGTATCCTTTCTTTAATATCCTATATAAATCAACTAGACTTTCATTAATGATTGAAGGAAATCATTGACAGAAGAAAGTAGCTCCTTATTTCTATACAGAGCTTATAAAAACCTCTAAATGGGCCGTCTCTTTTTTGGAGGGGCTACAAACATCTCAATACTGGTTTTATCTGTTTTGTATTCATTATTTTTCTACTTATCAATTTCTTTTATCCACTCTAAAGAAGAGTAAAACCCCCTAATTTGCATAGGCCTTTTTTTATAACCAAAGACCTTATATTATTGTAATTATAATATGATTTAATATCATAAATAATCCGTCTATCCTTATTCTTAATATAAGGCTAACGAATTGCACAAAAATTAAATACTATGTCATGGAGGGACATGAGGCCTCTTCCATAAGTGATCACGGTCTCACGAGACGGTAAGAGATTGAGACACCTTCGTCCCGTGTTTTATCTTGAAAAAGGCTCAAGACAATGTTTTCGTTACGTGTCTCGTCCCGATCAAGATCAGGACAGGAAAATCGGGAAAATGTTTTGACTATAAACTCCCATGCCGCTACCGGATTTATTTTAAATATCTTTATATTATTTACCATATCATTCTAAAAATAATCATTCACATTTGATGCAATATAATTTTAACTATTTTTAATATTTAAAAATTTAAAATATTCAAAAATGGATGGAAAATATTTTCTTGAACATGTACTTCGTTAATAGAATGAATGCCTTAAAGATAAAATAATATTGAAAATGCATGTAAAATAAATATTTTATTGTTTATTTATAAAATAATGAACTATAATATGCTTACTATTATTTATATTAAGTTAAAAAGACTTACTCGCTGCATGAGTTCCTCTGTGAATTATTTTTGTTTTTTCATCTAAAAAATTAAATGGATACCAAAAAAAGTTTAAAATTTACATATCATGTGCAATGAACAAACAGCAAGTCTTCAGTTAAAAAAAAACAGCAAGTCTTGATTTCAGTTTTTATTCACATGGATTTAATGTACATATTCAAAATATAAATCTCTATTTGTATCAAATATAAATGTTATAGAATTACAACTTATTTTAAGCTTTAAAGCACTTAACACTTCTAATCAAATAGAGTAGAACTATCCGGCCCTCAGCGGAAAATCATCTTAGCTTGTGGATTTTTTGTTGTCCTTATCTCTTGTGTAGTTTAGGCTTAACACATAGGTTGTATATTTTATAACTACAAGTATTCTTCTCTTAGCCAGAAGTATTCTTATGTTAATAACAATTATGCCTGAGGTACTGTGTGACCCTGTCCATTTCTCAGACATATCAGAATTTAATTGTTAAGCTGGTAGAGCGAAAAAGGGCGCAGAGCTATGCTTGATCCATAATTTCTTTATTTTTCATTATGTCAAAAAGATATTGAATCTATGTTTTGGATGGAAAAATATAGGGAGAAAAGAACACTAGAAAGAAACACTCACAAATTAATAAATTTTTAAAACTATTTTTGGAAAATTGCTTTCTCAATATCCCCTCTCTGTTTCTTCTTCTTACTTTTTTCCTTCGTCCATGTGTAAATGTAGGCATATTATTTTTCACTGGAGGTTGGTTTTATAATGAATGCGCTTTTAATTTATTCCTTAGTGTTATATATTCTCAAACCCTTTCATAATAAATCTTCGCCAATAATACGATTGAAAATTCCTATTCTTATATTAAAAATCATGTCTTACTAATGGGCCTCAATAATACCAAATATTTAAAGATTAATTAATTAAATTGTGGAAATTTTACGTGTCAAACATGCTCACAAACATTGTATCACATTAGCATAGCATAATGAAATTACTTAATATTGGGCAAATAAAATGAGAAGTAAAACATTGCACATAAAAAGACAGTTTTAGAATGTGTAAAAAAATACAGTTTTGGCATTTACATAGACTTCAATTATAAATCGACTTGTTATATCCTTTGGTCATATGTTTCTAATTGTTAAAAATCGTAACTTCTTTTAATTTATTTTCTTTTTAATTAATTTCTTAGAAGCTAACAATCTAGTTTAGTTACATTTATTAGGAGAGTAACATTAAAATATGTTCATAATAGTTTAATAAATGACCAAATGTGATATTTTAAGAAAATTAATAACTGTCTTCTAAAAGTAATAATTAGGCTAAAGTATACCTTTAGTCCCTTATGTTTCCATGAAGTTTCAATTTAGTCATTTATCTTTGAAAAGTAAACTTTTAGTCCTTCAAATCTAACACCGTTAACCAACTTGACGGAAATTGCTGACTCATCAAACTTAAGTGATGACTGTTCAATTAAAAGTTGGCCACATCATCTACACTGTCGACCACATCATCCACACTGTCGACCACATCATCGTCACCGTCCATTTCCGCAAATCCGATTTCGATTTCTCCCCGTCTTCAACTTCTTACGCTGCGAAATCCCCACCTTTGTCGAAGAATCCTACAATTTTCTCCCCAAAACTCTAATTTGCTATTTTCTAACGTCAAACTATGCCTTTGGCCATTGAGCTTCTTCAATTCTTTTGGGTTACACCCAATTTCTCCATCAAATTAGAATTGAGAAATTGAACGCTCATTTGTTGGATGTGAGGGTGCAGAAGTTGAGGAGGAAGGTGAGATTTTTGGAGAGGTTAGGGTTTAAGTATGGGGAGATGAAGAATGTGTGTGAGGTGTCCGGTAATTTTGAGAGTAATGTTTATGAATCTTCGTCAGAAGCAAACCGGTAACTCTCATCTTGTTGTTCATCTCTTCATTCTCTTTCTCCTCTCTAAGTTAATGTTAATTCATAAATATGAGCACATGAATACTGATAGAAAAACCAGCAGTCATGACTCCTTTTCAGATTTGGTTAAATTTGTAGTAGAAATTGTCATTTTAAATGTAAAAATTTAAATAATTCTATTTTCTATTTATTAATTTTGTTTTGAATTAAAGTAAATAAAAAAAACCAAGCAATTATGTTGGATTAATACTAAAAAATGATTGATTTTTAATTTGGGATGATTTTTAATTGTCATGATTGATTTTTAATTGGGATGATTTTTAATTGTCATGATTGATTTTTAATTGGACTATTTTTTATTGTCATGATTGATTTTATTTGATTTGTTTGTCAAGTCATTATTTGGGATGATTTTAATTGTCATGATTGATTTTATTTTTTTACTCAAAATAATATATATTACGCCTCGTCAACTTTTAATTGAACAATCATCACCAAAATTTGATGACTCAGCAATTTCCGTTAAGTTGAGTAACAATGTTAGATTTGAAGGACTAAAACTGTACTTTTCAAAGATATAGGACTAAATTGAAACTCCATACAAACATAAGGGACTAAAAGTATACTTTAGCCTAATAATTAATAGCTATATCAAAGAAGACAAGAAGGCTATATCAAAAAAAAAGTAATAATTAATATGCTTAATCTCACTATCGGCAATGAAACTAAGAGATAGGTACTCTGGACTCTGGAGTATTATTTAAATATGTTCATGATAGATATGAAGGTACTTATGGATGAATTATTTAGCTTGACTTGGTTTCCTGATAGGGATATATTGTTTACATACAGTTATATATAGTTATATTTTAATTTGTGACATGGAACTTACCTAAATAATCCCCAGGAGGACATTAAATTTATTACTTATCAATTTATTGCAAAACTAATTACATTATTTTAGGTGTCCAGGTCCGTCACATTTCATACTCATCATAAAGATGTAAAAAGGGATTCCCACCATATAATTTGTATCTTCAAATTTAATTTAACGGGCAATATGTAATCTTATTTATTTTATTCTTAATATGTTTTTATAGTAATGGATACAAAATAAATTTAATATGTCGTAAACTATTAGTTCTTTTTAAAACTAAATTTATCATTGAAAATGTAGTTCATTAACAATGTTGAATCAAATAATGTTAGATGGTTAAGATTTTATTTCAATACTCATCCCTGCGATGAGTACTAAATCATTATCCGCGGTTGATGATACAACACATCCATAAACATACATCCATATAAGAAAAAAACTTAGGTCATAACATCGGATTTAGTAATGGCTTTAATGTACTATCGTTTAATATTTTTGTTGAATAAATTGACTCTTATGAAAAGTACAAAGAAATAAATCTCATAACTATAAATTTTAATGGGTGAAATAACTTATCAAAAAATAAATTTTGATTGGAGTAACTTATTGTATAATACAATTGATCGATAAAGTATGTATTTCCTTTTGGATTATATGAAATAGCAATTATGGGCGAATATATATATATATATTGAAAACGAAAGTCCAACAGAGTCAGAAATTAAAATTAATTCAAAGGTGAACATGGTACAGAATCAAGGGTGGATACATTATGTGTGTGAGATAGATTATTAGATTTGCGATTTGGTTGGATATAGGCTAAGGATTGGGATATATACATACATCCCGTGGAGCCTCAAAATTGACGATCGAATCACACCCACATATATATACACATAAAAAATCACAAGATGGGACATGTGTATATTCCACTTCTGACGAATTTTTATAATGAGATGACGGAGAATGGCATTCATTTTGAGGGATGATGGGATGATGGGGTACCATAGGCTATATGTCGTGTCGTGTAATAATAAGAGAACGGGAATAATATCAAGTAAAAAGGACTTGAATGAAAGCTTTATGTATTACGTGAAGACTTGAATGAATTCGATATTACATGTAAAATTGTTAGAACCCTTTTAATTTGCACTAGCTACTTCGGTTGCTGGTACAAGATTACATGTGATTGTTCAAGCCAAGAGTATAAAGGTAGTGACTCAATATTTGGCTTATGTTGAATAAAATTATATATTATTATGTGTGATAACATTTATGCTTATATATTTAAAGGGAAAATAATTCCGATTTGTGTGATAGAGAGCGAAATTTAATTCACCTACGTGGGATTTTCTTGTATATCTCGCTCAAATTTGAAGTCACTATCACAATATAATTTTCTATTATGGTTATTTTGTTAGAATTACATCCAAAAAATATCCTATTCTATTAGGATTATCTCTTTTAAAAATATTATTTTGCTTTCACATTAGTTCAGATTCAAGATCTCTCACATTTAATCTATTATGGTTATTTTGTTAGAATTACATCCAAAAAATATCCTATTCTATTAGGATTATCTCTTTTAAAAATATTATTTTGCTTTCACATAAGTTCAGATTCAAGATCTCTCACATTTAAACTGACAAAACTTATTCCATGAAGTAATCATAGGGGAATCAAATATGTTGGGAGCTAATTCCCTTATAGAAGCTTTTTTAGAAATTGTGATAAGTATCAAGGGGATGCTTAACAAACATCTTAATCCCCCTCAGATTCCATTATATACCAGTATTCCTTTCCATAATGACAAACTATGTACCAAACAAGCTTAGGCTACATAAGTAAATCTTCCCCGTGATTGGCCATCAAACAGTAGCCTAATTAGTTGTGTATGTGTAGAAACGTGGCATTCACATCCATGTTTTTGGGTATTTGGTATTACAAAATATTTTTTATATTTATTAATACGAGACTCAATTAATTGTTTTGAGAAATTAAGAAAGTTAACCTAATCACTTCAAAATATTATATTTTATAATTTTTTTAAACTAATTTTACAGGATTATAAACTAAGATATAATTCAATATAAATTATATGCAGTATTAGTATATGTTATAATTAAGTAGTTTGCGAATAAAAAATAATTAAGTAGTTTATTTAAGGGTAATGGACCTAATCTGCCCCCAAGTAACCACCAAGGAGCGCTGAGCACCCTGAACTAACAACAGGCCCGTATCTGCACTCCAAGTAACCAAGGTGTTTAAAAACTACCCCGGTTGGACGGTCAACGACGTTTGACTGTTACAATGCCTACGTGGCCGCCACATGAAGATTTGTTTTGCCACCCGGCGCCTTGTCATCGCCACGTAGGATAAGTTCGTGTGGGTCCCACGTATAATAAAAAACAATTTCTCCCTACTCTCTCCCTCTTCATCCCCCGCCCACTCCCCCCCCCCAACGCCCTTCACCTCCATAGCCCCCCACCACCTCCCTTTCACCTCCACAGCCCCCCACCCCCACCACCACCACCACCTTGTGCCTCCACACCCCCAGGCCGAAAAGCCTCCTCAGCGCCTCCACGTGCACTGTATTCTCAAATCCTAACTCAGCCCTTGAGAATATCTCCACAGCCAAAGCTTCCTCATTTGCCTTCCCTAAAACCGACAAAATCGTTGCAAGCATTCGCGCATTGGGCGAATACCCATGCCTCAAATTCAACCACTCATAAACCTCAAGAGCAAAGTGCCAATTCTTTTGGCCAACCCATTTGACCACAAAGCAAAAATCAGTTGGTGTCATCTGAACTTTCCTATCATCCAACACATCAGCAACAAAATCATCAGACTCCAATGCCAAAATCCTATCACTCAAATACTGAACTCTCTCCCACTACAAAAAACGGGGCCCATATCGGCGTTTTATAGGGCCTCGCATCGGCGGAATTTTCCGGCGAAATAGCGCTACGGCGTTTTGGCAAAACGCCTATAAATTTGCCGTCGAAATGCGGCATCTCGGCGTTTTGGAAAACGCCTAGACGAGGGGCAAAACGCCGGTATGCGGAAATAATATTTTTTTATTTATGCACATAGGCGTTTTATGAAACGCCTATGTGCGGTATTAAATAATAATATTTCATACCGGCGTTTTGCAAAACGCCGGTATGTGTTTTCCAAAAAAAATAAAAAACATTTTTCTTCCTGATTGTTTAGAACCAGGAAGAAAAATGTTCAAAAACATAAGGAATAATATGTTAATCCCAAAGTTACATACACATAAAGAATAATATATATAAACATAAGCAATAACAAGAGTAATTCATAAAACATGATACCCAAATATATAAAATCAAAACAACAAGCAATATGTAAAAGAAAAGCAATAAGATCATATCAACATTATAAAATCAAATACCACCAAAAAACACGAAATAAAAAACATCAGCAAAACTAGCAAAAAAAACAAAGCAACAGCAACATTGAATGAGAGACGAAGAGAAGAAAAATAGAAGAAAACGAGAAAATGAGCAACTTTGCGGAAGGAGGGAGGTGCTATTTATAGGAACGGAGGTGCGTACCGGCGTTTGGAAAACGCCCATATGCATTTTAAGATTAAATAATGCATATAGGCGTTTTGCCAAACGCTTATATGCATTATTTACATTAAAATAATGCATATAGGCGTTTCAGGGAAACACCTATATGCTTTCTAATGCATATAGGCGTTTCAGGGAAACGCCTATATGCATTATTTTAATGTAAATAATGCATATCGGCGTTTCCTCAAAACGCCTGTATGCGATTAAATGTTATTTTAATCGCATATAGGCGTTTTGAGAAACGCCTATATGCATTTAGTGCATTTAATATGCACTTAATGCGCAGATAGACGTTTTTCAAAACACCGATATGCGCATAAAGTGCATATTAAATGCACGTTATGCACATAGGCGTTTCTCAAAACGCCTATGTGCGATTAAAATAATATTTAATCGCATATAGGCGGTTTGAAGAAACGCCTATATGCGGTTTTCTGAATAAAAAATAAAAAAAAAACTGTCAGCCCCTCTTTTTTAAATTTAAAAACCATACCGGCGTTTGTTATACCCAAAACGCCTATATGGAAACACGGGAAAAAAGGCGGGAACCGCGCGCCAAATTTATTGGCGTTTTCATATAGGCGCTTTGGGTAAAAACGCCGGTATGCGTCTCATATAGGCGTTTTGGACCAAAACGCCGGTAAGGTTGCGCCGGAATGACCCGTTTTTTTTGTAGTGTCCCTCCAATCCTTTGCTCTTATAAGTGCCAACTTGTTCATTTTCTTCACCCTTGTCTTGCTTCTCCTCCCCAACACTTCCTAAGACTCATCATCATTCACTTCAACAGGTGAAAAATCATCAAATTCCTTCTGGGTTTTCTCTCTGGGGTCATAAAAATCTGAACTTTGAACACATGAAGAAGCTTCTCTATGTTGTTGTTCTACATGGGCTTTTGATGATGATGAGTACATCTCTGAGAGCTTCAAGTGAGGCCGAAAATTGGGTGTGGAGGCACAAGGTGGTGGTGGTGGTGGTGGGGATGGGGGGCTGTGGAGGTGAAAGGGAGGTGGTGGGGGGCTGGGGAGGTGAAGGGCGTTGGGGGGGGGGGGGGCGGCGATGAAGAGGGAGGGAGTAGGGAGAAATTGTTTTTTATTATACGTGGGACCCACAAGAGGGGGGCGGCGATGACAAGGCGCCGGGTGGCAAAACAGATCTTCATGTGGCGGCCACAAAGGCATTGTAACGGTCAAACGTCGTTGACCGTCCAACCGGGGTAGTTTTTAAACACTTTGGTTACTTAGAGTGCAGATACGGGCCTGTTGTTAGTTCAGGGTGCTCAGCGCTCCTTGGTGGTTACTTGGGGGCAGATTAGGTCCATTACCCTTTATTTAACTTTCTTAATGCATAAAAAAAATCAATATAGTCTTATATTATTTAAGAAGTGGCAGGATGTAATAAAAAGAAGAAGTGGCAGGAGAATGAATATGAATAATATTAAAATAGGAGATCAGCAAACCAACCTTTAAATTTTTTTCCTTCCTTGATTAAGTCTATGTTAATAAAGTTATGAGAATCATTGACATCATGTTATCATTTTATCCTTTAATTAACATCTGGAAGTATTATTTTTATAGTGATTTTCCGGTGGTATGCTTGGCTTAAGATTGGACTTGAGGTTGAGAGAAATTTGTCCCTCGTAATGACAAATTCCACATCCATATATATATGGGCGACAAGACTTTGTGTGTCTTTGTATATTCTTAGCTTCTTTTTAATACTCATTTATTTGTATTATGGACATAAAATTCAATTATATATTTGTGTGTGTGTGTGAAGTTTAAACATTTTCTAATGTATAAGTTTGAACCATCAACCTTGATGATTAAGTAATATGTTGTCTCTTTCATTAAATCCAATCATTATCAATTATTATTTATAATAAGTTACGAAAAAGTAATTTAAAATTCCAATGATGAGTAGTGAATAACTGAATCCAATTGGAGATGAACTTCAAGCTCATCCTAAGAGGCGAACCTTAAAAGAAAAGAATGCGAACCTAATTAAACTTTAGCTCTTGACTTCTTGAGTTGCATCTTCAAGAAGAATTGGTGTCTTGCTCATATTAGATGAGTAAGGAACGTTATACTGTACTATTCAAATAAATTTTGAATTGCAAATATTTGCTTTTATTAAGAAAAAATTTTTTATTAATGAAATATAAATTTTTTAAAGCAGTGATAGATAATTAAGATAGGATTTTTATTATATAGTCTAAATAAGTTTTTTTTAAATAAAATATTCGAATTAAATACAGATGGCTTGCAAAGACTTAACTCTTGCTCATTTATATTTTACGTACGTGGGTACGAAAACTGGTTCCATAAAGATTCGCAGTTTAAAAGGAAAGAGATACAAAGCTGGCTTTCACTTGCCTCTGTGGTTTACAGCTTTAATTTGTCTTTAAACCTGAAGCATGATGCATGAAGGACCGAGTTCGAAAAACTGGCAAACCCAAGAAAAGAGACACACAGAGTATAACATGTGCATCGTAGAATTTATAATTATTTTTTTGGACTTAAATGAATATTCTAAATTATTTGAATATAAATAATTCTTTTTTTTATCAGAAAAATATAAATAATTCTAACGCATAATAATCATTATAAATTTATAATAGGTATAACTATATGTTTATTTGTTACTCATATATTGTAGATTATTTCATCACATATATTTGACCTCAGAAATTAAAGTTTATTATGGTTCATTATTTTTTTTCTAACTGCTAGCTTCAAATGCGCATCTAAATTTGAACGAAATGTGCCAGTTGAAAGTTGTAACCCAAGTTTTGTAGATCTATTGACTTATATACACTAAATTAAAATTTCCAATTAAATCTTATATTAGCACATCAATATTCTAATAATAAATTTTACATAAATAAAATTTAAATTTTATTAAAACAGAATCAATAATATTATTTAAAAGAGATCAAGAGCTGCGAAATTGTTTAGAGAAGTCATTTAACTTTAATGCTAAGAGTCATGACCTAATCAATATTTATCACTAATTCAAGTAAAAAATATTTCCTTTTCTGTAAATAAGAGAATCTTCAATTTTTTGTCAATTTACAAAATTTATGAGGGTGTCATCTTCCTTATCTGTATCTATCTTGAGCACTGTTATAAATAGGAGGTGTCCATTTAGTTGTTTCTCGCTCTAAGCATTCTTCTCCATATTCCCTTAGCTTATGGTGATCTGCCGTGTGATTTAACAATTATCATTAGAACCATATATAATCTATTTTTGCATGTGGCATTGAGACTTAGCTTCTACCTTGAAAAAATGACCATTTTTGTTCGCGTTGTCTTTCAATAGTCATGTATGATAATATTTTATTGGGGGATTTGATTAAATGGGTATATTTCAAATTTTCAATCCAAAAAAAAATTAATGGGTATATAAATGGACATACCTAAATTTTACCACTTTCCCTTAATGGTTAATAATACATGCTCATCGTTTATTTACTACTTTTTATATGTAAGTTTTCTGAATTGACAATTTACTCCACAAGTTGAGTGTGATCATTTTTTCAATATATCAAATGATATAATCATCCATGTCTTTTCTAGATTATATTTCAAAGTATCCCAAACAACCGATTATTCATTCAAATAGCAAGGTTTTTGGTTTCCCCGCCCAACATAAATTCTTCTCTATGAATTGAACTCGAGACTTCAAGAAAACAAAAAAGTAGTATAAAATAGAATCTATATCGATATATAATATAAAATATAAAATGATATGATATATAGGTTTATAAAGTTAGCTTAAACTTCAACAAAGTCTCATTTATAAGTTAATATCCAACAAAGCCTAATTCATGATCCATCGCATATATAGTATCCTATTTTATCTCATTTGCCAGCAATAAAATTCTTTTCTATTTTAATATCTAATTAGAAATCAGTAATTGTTATAAAAATAAAGGGAAATAGAATATAGAAAAGATGGAGAAGGAAGGAGAGAAAATTGGACAGAAAAATTGGAGAAAATAATGGGCAAATATCTTTATTTATTTTGGATACACAATATGCAGTAGACTGCCTCCAATTTATAAGCCACTATCCTCAACTTAAAATTAGGAGAAAGTAAATACTAAATTCAATCATCATAAGTGCCTCCATTATAGTCTTTGAGTTATCACAATAACATTTCTTAAAAGACTATTTATTAAAGAGATTATGGATGAAAAGAGAAGTCAAAAGGTGGTAGAGAAATGACATCACATAATCTCAAATCAAATATTCATAACAGCAATCATTATTTATTCCTCACAAGTCACGACTAATAACAAACCAATTTTCTCCTTCCAATAAAAAATCAGGGATCATCACATCACAATTTGTTTATTTAAAGTTTAAACCATCCTCAATTCCACACATTCTCCTCCATCCTCAATCTCACACCATCCAAATTTCGTGTCTGGTCAGGCCCTGCAATCTCGGAGCCAACATGGCCATGGCACGAACAAAAATGACTTCAATTCTTTCCACCAAATTGTTTCCAATAATAGTGAATCCTATGATATGCGCGCAACAACGTTGTTTGTCTAATCATCATCACTTGGCAGAGAAGCAACATGACGACCGGTTGGCCATGCCTGAACTACCGCCATTTGATTATTCTCCTTTGCCCTACTCCGGCCCCACCGCCGACGAAATCATTGCCAAGCGTAAACAATATCTTAGCCCCTCCATCTGCCACTTGTACAAGACTCCGGTAAGAGTCATTAATTAATTATCTCCGAATAATGTGTTTTGTGATTTGCTTAAATTCACAAATATGATGAGTACGATGAATTCTTATTTCAATATTGATGATCACGATGATGGCGAGGACGTACAAAATCCTTGGGATAATTAATTTATACTTACAAGTATTTTGAAAGGAACAAGTAACATATTTTATAAATGTTATATAATTAAGTACTTAGCTTCTTCCAATTACAAATGCATGATATATTTATCTAACTTGATTTGATTAAAAAAGGTAGTTAAGTTTAACATGTTTTTTTTCCTGAAAGAAACCCTGATTATCTTAATTCTGATCTCTAACACTATTTGTGTGTTAATTAATTATTGTTGATGTAGAACTGATAGGGAATAATTAAGAAAATTAACAAAGTTAAAACAAATCATATTTGAAGATATATGGTGGATGACGAAAACTATTTACTTTTCTTATTCTTTTTAAATTATAATTAGTCAATTAAATCTTACCTAGTAATTTTGATGCTGACCACCATGGTGGTGTAGGTGAACATAGTGGAGGGGAAGAGACAATATTTGTATGACGACAATGGAAAGAGATATTTGGATGCTTTTGGAGGGATCGCCACGGTGGGTTGTGGCCACTGCCACCCTGATGTGGTAGAGGCCATCGTGAACCAGACAAGGAGGTTGCAACACTCCACAGTTCTTTATCTCAATCATGCCATTGCCGATTTTGCCGAGGCTTTGGCCTCTAAACTTCCAGGGGACCTCAAGGTGACTTTTAAAATTTGTTTACTCAAATACGATTATTTCTATGTGTCAGATTTATTTTTTTATAAACATAGGTAATAATTATGGTAGGGGTGGGAATTTTTTTTATCAAAAGTAGGGGTGGGAATTCAAGGTCCGTGACTTGTACTTCTAAGGCCTTGAACCTGTCTCTTTACTTCCAGACAAGGCCTAGACCCAGACTTTTTCTTTTTTTGCCTGTTTTACGTAACAGATCATACTCAAGCTAGCAAAAAGTCTTTTAGCTTATCAGTATAGCCTGTTAAGCATTTTACACATAGTTTTTTTAAATAAAAATTATATTATTATAATTAGTTGATGTAATTTGTTACTAATTTTTAGTATTAAATTATTATTGTAGCTTCTATTATTGGGTTTATATTACCTTTAATTGTCTAAACATTTTCATTTAACGATGTCATATATCATTCACCTTTCTAAACCTCTTAATGTAGCCTGTTCAATTTATCAGAACTCCTAACATGTTAATAGTCAGTCCAATTGAAGTCCAACCTAGGCTCAAGCCTAAAAAAGGGCAAGGGCCTCTAATAGGCCAGGCCACAAGTGAGGCCTCAATCCTTCTTTCAACAACACAAGTCATACTAATTATGATACATGTTTGAACGGACTTATACTATTCCTACCAATAATCATATGTGTATATTTGATCTAAAAAAGACTCACACTTCACGTCTTTATCTTTTGGATGATTTGATATCTATCGACTTTTAAGTTAAAAGAAGTATAATTTCAGCAGTGGAACTGATTAATTAATAGTAAGAAAGAAGAAACTGACGTGTTCACTTTAATAATAATTCAATATTGGTTAATTTCACATGGCAACACGCGATTCCAGTATGCTTTGATAAAATATATTACTAGTAACGTATCCTCCCTATTCACTGTATTTGTTGCTTTCTTTTCACTTTAGCGGCTATGCCAAAAAATTTGCTTTCTTGTCTGTCAATTTGTTTAGTATAATGATATATTGTCCTGTCTTACGTTCTCTCATAGATTAATACAGGCTAAAAATGATAGTACTTGTTGGGGATATGTCTATTAGTGAATATCACTACCTCTAGTATTTGAAATAAAATCTAAGAGAAAACGTGTGTCTATATTATCAAAAAGTGTGTGAGTGTGTGTGTGTGTAAGAGTCAGATATAAAGATCGATTTGCATATATAAAGATCTAAGAGAAGTACACAATGTTTTTGATAAAATTAGTATCTGTTTAAAAGATCAATGTAAACAGTATCCATAGGCCATAGCCACCACTCACCTATACCTCACAAAAGGAGATTTTTCTACATATTTACACATGAAATAAGTAATGCGTGTGTGTGTGTGTTATAAACAGAAGAGATGGTGATATCATATATTCAGTTCTTTACCGTATCTTGAATATGTATCCTCAATATCTATACGCATAAATCATCGAATTCTGAGGCGATATATATATATATATATATATATATATATATATATATATATATATATATATATATATATATATATATATATATATATATATATATATATATATTTATTGAAGGATCATTGTTAAAATTCGTATCGACTGAGACAAGATAATGTCATTTAACCAGAAAAAGAAATTGTAGTCTATATGAGTAACTGAAAATTTTAGTATTTAAGTCGTGTTAGTAAATAACTCATGGTCTATCTTTGGACAAGGATAATGTGTATGGAAATCATACCTATTCGTGTCTAATAATTGAGATTGGAAATTTTTGTGAAAATGAAGGTGGTGTTTTTCACAAATTCTGGAACGGAAGCAAACGAATTGGCTATATTAATTGCAAGATTGTACACGGGAAGCCATGACGTTATATCTATCAGGAACAGCTACCATGGAAATGCAGCTGGCACGATGGGAGCTACAGCTCAAAGCATCTGGAAATTTAATGTTGTTCAAGTATGTATCTTATTCCCCTACTCCTATTTTTTTTTTTTACTGCCATTAATAATCTTTTATCTCTACCTTATGTTTGGATAGATAGAAAAAGTGAGAGGAAATAATACGAAGGAAAGGAAGACTTATTAAAATATAGTAAGAAATTACTTCATTTGTTACTTAACATAAGATATAGCTAGAAAACTAAGTAAACCTGTTAATAATGACATATTTTGTGTATTATAAGATTATATGTTTGCTTATAGGTTGAATAAACTAGTTTTTTGAAAACATTTTGGCAAATCAATTTACAAGTAATATTATTTATTTATTTTAAAAGGAAATTAAAGATAGTCAAATTAATCTTATATTTAGGGACAAAATTACTATCTTTTGGAGTTTTCTTGTTAATGGTTATTTTTTCTCTAAATATATAATTACTTAATATAATGAAATAAAATTAGTGTAGTCATAATTGTTGAGCCATAAGCCATAGCACTTCATTCAAATGGAGAAGGCCAAAATTTTCACTCTTCAATTTTATTTTAAAATATATTTTTATTTGTGGAAAACGGGAGGAAATGGATTTAGGCGACTCTTTGCAAATTGACCTACTAAACATGCCATACACACACGCACACCTCTATATTTGTCCTAAACAAGTCAATTTATATTACACGCACATATATTATATATATATGACTAGAATATACATGTAATAATAGTATTACCTCTTATTCTAGATATAAAAGATCCAGTCCGAATAAAGTTCTAGTCCTAAATATAATGTCTTTTCCCATTTGATCTCATATGTTATCACCTTTTTTAAAAAATTAATTTGTTTTATTTATAGTATATAAAAAATATTTTATTTATCTTCCTTAATCTTATCTTACGGACAGCAGACAATAAATAATTTTTTTTGATAGTTTTTTAAATTCAATCCTATATAATTGATTCTCTTATAAACACTCTTAAGAAGTTGTTTTTTTAATGCATAACGAAGGAATATTCGTCGAGAAGGATGTTAGTATATTGTCACATCTAAAGAAGCTGACACATAGTTCCACTTACTTTTTCGTTTGTTTGCAATCGTGACTGTGATAGTGTGATAGTAACATCAACGCAGTGTAGCATCGTTGAACTTAAGAGTCCAAAAAAGTTGGGTTTGCTATGAAAGAGACTTGTGGAATGTGTCAGGGCACAGTGGCAAAGTGGTTGATACTCCCAATCAGAACTACACGAGTTCGATTTTTATAAGTGCATTTATAAGTAGAAGGTGGCAACCATTTTGCCCAAATCGCTAGATATAGGATGCACTCCACGCAGGGTTAACTCTAGACTAGTTAATGGTTCGATTTTTACCTAGCCGAGTTGAGAAAGCCATTTCTAATGATTTTCTATACATCGTTTACTTAAAAAAAAAGAAAGAAAAAAGAAAAAAGGTATCGCTTATTATTAACTTTAAAAAAAATTGAGGGTTGGTGTCCCTCGCAATAGATAAATGACCCTTAGCTTTTTGTAGCCAAACTAAACTACCTAAATATTTCAATTTCCATACTCTATTCTAGGAAAAAAAACCAAACAAACCAAGAAATATGATAATTGACAATTAATGTTTCAATTAATAGTATTTTTGAGTTTGAACCTAAGCTACACAATCGTGATAATTATTTGGAGATAGTGAAGTTCCCTATCCAGTTGGTCAGTGGGGTATGGGGATATATCCCCACCAACTAGTTGCAAGAAAATCAGAATTGAAATTGAAAACCGAATCGAACCCAATTAGGTTATTTCGGTTTGTTTTTGTTTTAGTGAATTCAATATTTGTTTTCATTTCTGCTATTTTTTATTACATCATTTCTGCTATTAAAGTAATCCCATTTAAGCTGAATAATCAAAGTTTTAATAATGTTTTCATGTTCAATATGAAACATTAACTCTTATATGATGATTATGGAATATTATAATATATTATACATTATTATTTAGTTTTTATGATAAATATATACTATAATATTTTTTAAAAATAATATTATACTCAAAAAACATTTTGTAATATAAAAATAATACAATATTATTTTTGGTAATAATAATAAAGTAGAAATTCAGTTATCTTAGCTTTTAGCCAAACCAAACCAAAATATTTTGGTTAATTCAGTTATGGTTCGATTATCAAATTTTTCTCCATTCGATTATTTCAGTTTTTAATTACTAGAAAATCATGTTGCAATGCTAGGTGTGTATTTTAGCTAGAATGAAACAAAAATACAGCTTTCATTTGATCGCTTTTCCTTTGTTTTATTACTTCCTCCAATCCCTTTTGTGAACCCGTCATTGGATGTTGTTCATATTTTAGGGTCGCACAAAAAACAAGTGACTCGTTGGCCTGCTTGGGAACAGCTGGCATAAAGCCAATTTGGTCCTACAACATATATTCTACTGGAACCTTATAATCAGAATATGATCAAACCTGACCATCAAGTGAAACTTGATAAGGGCATAGGTTGTAAAATCAGTGGTCTGACCTAGGGATATTATTATTATTTATTCAAAAATAATTTATTTTTCAATTTAAAAAAACTTATAATTATTAGTACTTAATATACAATATAAAAATATAGAATGAATTATTTTATTTACCCAATTTATTTTATTTTTCATATACGTCATTATTTTATTTATTCTATTTTTCATTTATGTAATTATTTTATTTATTTTATTTTTTCATTAATCTTTCTTATGACTTAAATGAATCATGACCAACAAGTCATGTCCTATGACTTGGAGGACATGTCTCGCCTAGTCATGGCCAATTAGAACTGGGCCGAGTTTTAGGCCAAGAAAAGCCAACCTGAAAAATTGTAGGACAAGACTAGAGATATGTACCCATTCCAGTTTTTTTGCAGCCTATTACTTGCGCATAACATAAACTTATTTTGCCTAGGAGTGTGACTTTTAAAATATGTGATGTACAACCAAGATTTACTAATTAATTAATATGCTATTTTTTTAATTATGTGATGAACAGAGTGGAGTTCATCATGCCGTTAATCCAGACCCTTACAGAGGTATTTTTGGTTCTGACGGAGAAAAATATGCAAGAGATGTTCAGGACATGATTGACTTTGGCACTTCTGGAAATGTTGCCGCCTTCATTTCTGAAGCCATACAGGTATTATCCATACTCTAATGTCAATCCAGCCTCATGTTATTATATATAATAACTGTATGAAAGCTTAATAAAAGTGAAATCATGAAAACTGCTTGAAATTATCCCTCACATAACTGGTTTCCCTAGTAATGAAAAAGCTAAGTAGGAGAAGATAAACATATCTTAATTAATTACCTTATATTTCATCTAAGCAGTCTATATTTGATTTTATTAAAAATATTATAATAGATATAAAATCTAAACTGTGCAGACAAGACATACAAAATTTGATATACTCAACTCTTCCTACTTATTTGTTTCATTACTCACATGCTCATATTCTGAAGACAGCTTCTCACTGTTTTCAAGATATGTGCATGTAAATTTATCTAGGAAACATAACCTTTTATGTACCGTTTGTTTTACACGTGGCAGGGAGTGGGAGGCATAGTAGAATTGGCGCCAGGTTATTTACCAGCAGTATATGAAAGTATCAGAAAAGCTGGAGGACTTTGTATTGCTGATGAAGTTCAAGCTGGATTTGCTCGCACTGGAAGCCATTTCTGGGGATTCGAGGCCCATGGTGTGGTTCCTGATATTGTAACAATGGCAAAGGTAAATCTTTTAGATTTGTGTTCAATTAAGGTGTTTATATTAAAGCATGATGTCTATCGAAAGGGCTACACACCGGAGATTCTGATCATTGACAGATTAAATAAAATGCAATGGGGGCTAGTTGACTATAATAAGTCTCACGTCATAAGTAAAATGTGGTTTATAAGTTTATCGTGTTCTCATTCCAAATACTCCGTCCGGTCCTAAATATAAGACCTAGTTGATTTTTTTTGGAGAGTTTAAGGTTGCAAAATAAGTTCCCAAAATAAAACAAAACATATTTAACTAATCTGATTAGATTTATGAAGTTAGTTAAAATCACGTGATATTATCAAAAGTACCCCAACTACATTCCTTTATTTCCACCGTGTCACTCTTGTTTATTTATTATGAAGAAGAATTAATAGGGATAATTTAAAAAAAATGTGAAAAAATAGAAAAAGTTCTTATATTAAGGAATAAATTCACCTCCACAATTAAGTCCTATATTTAGCAACTCGAGGGAGTATCGCAATTGTACCAAACAAAGAAGGATGGGCTCAGTTTGCAAATCGAACTGCATGAACCAGAGGAGCATCAATTGTCTTCTTTGTTACCTATTTTACTCTAGTATATTTTGCTAAAATAAAACAGGTTTAGCAAAGGACAGCTTGCTTCTATATATGCTATTGTCTTATGATGTTGTTTTTGTTAATAGGGCATTGGAAATGGGATTCCCTTAGGTGCAGTAGTTACTACTCCAGAGATTGCAGAGGTCATGGTTCGTAGGAATTACTTCAACACTTTTGGAGGGAATCCTGTTTGCACTGCTGCAGGATTGGCTGTTTTAAGAGTGATAGAAAAAGAGAAGCTTCAACAAAATGCATTGGTTGTGGGATCCTACTTGAAAGATAGGCTATCTTCCCTCAAGGACAAATATGAATGTAAAGGCTTCTATTCCTTCTTGTTTCCTTCCCTTGGATTATACTATGTGATAGATTTACTATGGTATACATTTTTAATAACCAACTAATTAATTTAACCAGTTTCTTTAACTAGTTAAATTTCATAAAACACACACACACATATTGGACTATAGCTAACCTTTTAAAAGTACAAAGTTTATTAGAAACTACTCAACTCACTCTGGTATTAAACATAAGGCTTCAATCCTATGTAATAGATTTACTATGGCATACAACAATCAACTAATTTAACTAATTTTGTTGTTGAAATTCCTAGCATGAGCAGCACTAAATTAGTTGAGTAAATCTTAAGGAACTGAGAGGTAATATAGTATTATTTTTCTTGCTGATTGATATAGTTGGTTTCTTGTGTAGTAATTGGGGATGTAAGAGGTAGAGGGATGATCCTTGGAGTGGAACTTGTCACTGATAGTGAACTGAAAACACCAGCAAAAGCTGAAACACTTCAAGTATTAGATCATATGAAAGGTAGGTCGTCTCATTGGCCTTTTTTGTTTTTGTTCTAGCTATTTTGTATGTCATGTTTCCTCTTAACTGGTGACTGATCATTTATACCTCATTGAGTACAGATTTAGGAGTCCTTGTTGGAAAAGGTGGATATTATGGGAATGTGTTCAGAATTACACCTCCTCTGTGTTTCACCAGAGAAGATGCAGGTTAGCATTAGCCTAAATAAATTTAACTTCAAAGAAACAACATTCTATAACTTTTTTTTAGTTAAAAGTGGTGGATAGCAATATAAGTTACGAAATAGTTAATTTCTAATGGAAAAATTACAAATAAATCTCAAATAAGGAAGGTAATTACTAATTGTTACGGTCTTTCCTCTAACAAAAAGTATCAGATGGTAAAACATGTAATTACTAGAGGTTCACTTACTAGTAGTTAAATATCTAATTTATGACCTCATTGTTTTTTCTCCAGTTTTAATATTAAGGGATGGCATTTATAAAGGTTTGGTTTTATCTGATCAAAGACATATATATTCAACACATTAGTTTATAGGATGATGAGTGTATTTGTGTGTATTGGGCTGATATGAGTATCATATATAACTATATAAGACATTAAGATATCACATGATACTGAATTTTCTTAAAATATCAATACTCATGTTTGTGAATATTTTGGATGCAGATTTTCTGGTGGACGCGATGGACTTGGCATTATCTAGAATTTAATTATAGAAGCTAATGTGGAATAATTGTATATATATAAAGGGATATTCATGTATGTGTTCGATCTTATGATGTGATTGTCAGAGCCATACTCTTTTAATATCCATTATTAGATCTTCAAAACCATTCAATCGTAAGTATTCACCATTAGCGAAGTCCCCCCTCAAGTTCTGTGGTCCATATTTAGGTAAAGTATTTTTATGCATTTATTTAAAAACCATACTAAATGTTGAAGAAATCAAAACGAAAGAGAAACAAGTTGGTAAAATAAAATTAAATACTCCTGTTTTCATTTATTTTCTTTGATCACTGATCTTTTTCGTCGAAATTGATTGATCACTGATGTGTTGTTCAACTTAATTAATTTGCTGTTGACACTTTGTTATTTTCCCATTTTGGTCAAAATCAGTTGAGATGTCCGAGGGGAAAATGTTCAATGCAAATGTACATCTTTGCTTTAAGAAAATTTTGATAGAATCTCAAATACTTGATTTGCTGTACTTCTTTTTATACCATCCATCCAACATTGAGTTATATACACGTGACCCTTTTTCCCTAAATCCTCAAGTAAAGTTCAAGTTTAAAGCTCAAGTTTTAAATAACTAGTTAACTAGATTTTTACCCGTGCCTTGTGTCCTTTTGACGTTCATAGTTTTGATTAAAGGTGAAACACTTATTAAAGATAAAAATTTTCCCTAAATCTTTGATTTTTGATTTCATTCACCAGCTTGAAAGGCTCTATTTAATTGAGCACATTTATGTGGTTTTATATTTAATTGTCATGACATTAGGGATTTTATTTCTAAATTTATGACATGATTCTGATTGTAAATAATGTACAGAACTAATCTAATTTTTTTGTACGACCTTAATATATTATTAGTATTTTTGATTTTAAAAAATTTCCAAATAATATATTATTTTAGAAATATTTTAAGGTGGTAACTCATTTTATACCATGTTATTTTATCAAAAATTTTGAAGAAAATAAGTGTTTTCTAAAAAATCATGGTAGACATTTTAAAGTCGTTTTGTTCTTTTCTACCATAATTAGTTAGTGAGAAAAACAAGATTTCTATGGTAGAGTTTAAATTTGGATCAATTTTTTTTCTATCATTGTAGGGTATAATGATAAGATCGACCACTATATGGTTTTAGATTTTTTTTTACCATGGTGAATTTTATTATTTTAGTTTCATTTTTTATATCATGTTAGATTGTATAAATTTAATCGTTATTTTGAAAGTATGTTATAATATGGTATCAGAGCCAGGTTTGGGTCGATGTGTCAGTGAGGGCGTTGGGCCCCAAGGAGTTGGATTGTAAAGTCACACATCGGCTGGGGAGGAGAATGAAAGATATTATATAAAGAATTCCCCAAAGCGGGCAATTTCGAGAGTGAGGCGCTGAGATGTTACATATGGTATCAGAGTCAGACTTTTAAATATACTTAAACGGCTTTTTCATGCACATTTGACCATCTCACCCTCCCCCATATCTATCTCTATCTCCCTCACTCATCACCCCTTTCTCTCGGGCCCTACCTCATGCTTTGTTTTCAAAAAATAAGAAATTACAAATTAAAGTGATGCGTGATTTTCCTATCTCACCTTCACCGATTATATATCTATAAAGGGTTAAAGTGCAAAAATGACCATGAAAATTGTTATGAAAGTGAAAATGTAACACCCAATTTTCAAACTAGGGATAATAAATAATTAATTAAAGTTTTAGGATATCATTTAGGAATTAGAAAGCCTTACAAAAAATTAAATAAAAGAGGATAGTTATATTTTTAAGAAATTAATATACATGTTTTCTTTAGAAATTAAAGAAATAATAGAGACTAAATTATTCATTGGAAATTTTATGGAGAATACTTAGAAGTCTTAACACCATTTTGGTGAAAGGAAATATATGAATTTATGCCAAGAATTATTTCTATATTTTATCTTTGATTAAGCTGAAAATGAGAAAGTAAATATAAGTTATTAGAGGGACAGGAAGGTAATTTAGCAAGGGCACCATTTTAACATCACCTAACTTAATCTATATTGACAAACACACTCTTCTTCCTCTCCAAAAATGCAGCCCCCCTCCTCTCTTCTTTTCCCTTTCAATTCTTCATCTTCTAAGGTTGATTCATGACAATTTTCGACCCCAATCTCACATGCAACCACGAATTTAGCTTCAGGTGACCTTGCTCTCCATTTCTATATCAATTTCCATTCGTTTTTTTCGCGAGTTGAGATGGGAGGCCGAGTTGGGTTTGAGTTTTAGGTTGTATAAATGATTTAGAAAGAAGTTAAACTTCGATTTAAATGTTTGAGAGAGAGATTTTGGTTGTTAACTTGAAGATTTAAGGTGTTTTGTGAAGTTTGTGTAAAACCCTAATTTTTGGAGCATCGAATCCGACGGCTTTAGGGGTGTTTGGGGTTTGAAATCTTCAATTTGTTGTTATATGAGTTCATTTGAATGATAAGATTCATGTTTGATTGCTTTAAAGTTTTGTTGATGTACAAGTTTTTGTAACCCTATTCTATGATTGAATCTAATTTTGATAGTGGTGTTGAAAGTTGATGTTTTTAGTAGATTAAATGATGTTTTAAAACTGTAGGGTAAGGGTGTTAATAATTGGAAAGTTAAAAACTAATGTTTGAAAATCTTTGCACTCAAGGTGTTTATTAAAATGCCTAGGAGAAACTTTTAGTAAGTAGTGGAAGTTTTTCTTTCATTTTGGTATGATTTTACATGGTATATGATTTGGAAAAGTGAAATGAACTTTATGTTGATTATTTTGTTGATATTGTGTGTAGTGCATAAATTTGTTTATGGTGATTTGTGTGTTGCATGTGTACCTAGAGATAAATGTATTGTTGCATGTGGTATTTTATACTTTGTTTTGACTGAAGATGGGATTAGGATTTTTAGAAAAGTTCTGTTTATTAGAGTCATAAAAAGTTTTGAATGAATAAAGTGGACTGCATTGATTTCATTGGGTTTTATTAAACTCAATTTTGTTGAGTTGTATGTCTAATCCCTTCTCAAGTAGTTATGGACTATTTTCCTATTTGATTTTTGACATGGCTGAATGTAGAAGAAAAGAATAAGAATGAGATACTCTGTAAATTGGTTGTACTGCATGTTCAATATAGTTGAATATTGGTTTGATGTTTTAAATGTTAACTTATTAATTTAAGGTCAAAGATATTTGAAATTGAGTTGAAGTTGTACTTCTAAGCATGTGAATGTGAGTAAACAAAATGGTTATTGAGCTGCTATTTTCTTAAATTCTTTGTTCATACTTAATTGGCACGTTGAGGGCTGCTCATGAATGGTAAAATAGATGATGAAAGCATGGAGTAAAACTTTAAATTAAGAATATTAAGTTGTACAAGTAACTAAGAAGATTGATTGTCTATTTTGTCTTTGCCTAAAATTTCTCTTCTTTGCTTGTTATGTATATGATGGGTTTGGAAGTTTCTTCTCTATCCCTATGGTATTGCTTTGTCTTGATTTAGGAAGAATCATATTTCCTTTAATTCTGTTTTGAGCTCAGTTTTAGCCAACAATGATTTTAGGTATTCTGTTTGATTTAATTGAAACATATAAGTATGCTTAATGGTTGCTATGTTTATTGTGTGATATAGCTACTTGATTTCTATTATGATTGTTAAAGATACGAAGGCTAAACAAGAATGTAAATAATTTCATAAGATAATATAGATGAGAAAAGGGTTTTGGGTAATAATATAGGTTCGAGAGAGACGTTGCTTGTTATGTAGAATAGTTACTTATAGCCATTATTACTTTATGTAATAATAGGAGAAGCTAGAAGTCAAGTACTCGGTGGCAACAAGAAGAAAATGAGGAGTATTAGTAAAGTGAAGGACAGATAACAGTTTAATCCAATAGTAATAAACGCGCATGAATATTTTTTTTTCTAAAGCATGATAATATTTATCCAAGAGGAAGGAGGTATATTTATCTCAGATAGATAAATAAGAAAGTAGAGTACTCTAGGCATCAGGTAGGTCGCTCCCCCTATGCCAAACATTTACTGAAATCCTGCAGGTACAGAATACCTCCATTATTTGACGAATATATCGTTAAAAATGGTTGGTATAAAGAGGGAGGCAGGTTCCAATAAGAGATTGGAAAGAGTCAGGTTCCAACAAGAGGTTGAATAAAGGAGGATATTATCATGATTTAAAAGTAAACTATTGAAATAAACTGTTATTGGGATTCTTTGAATCTCACTATTTTTCAAAATATTTTTACAGATAAGCAGGGAGAAGTAGATTCTGTGGGAAGCTCTAGTGGAAGGTAGGAGGGATGCTTGTTAGGCCCGAAGCTCATAGTGAAATATATTTGCTATATATGTTAGTTATTGTATTTCTATACAAGTTCATAACTTGTGATGTATATAGGTATAAGCTATCACATTCGATAGCCGAATTACATTTATATAAAATTGTAATAGTTAGACTTAATTACGTTAAGTATTTAGTTACATTAGATAGTACAGGTGTATAAAATAAAACTAAGTAGTGACTACTAATTTAGCTATTTAATGAATTTATAATCCGCTGCAGCTTTCAAGAAACATATATAATTTCATAAATTTTTTAGAAGCCCAAGTTTATGCAGGAAATTCTTTTAATCTAGTTTTTGAAAATAGAAAAGTTTTACTTTATTCATATTTTTGAGCTTCTAACATTAGAAAAGTGGTTATAAATTGATTAGAAAGTTATAATAGAGTTATAAAAAACTAGGATTTTACAGAAAAAATGACTATGTAAATTTTTTTGAGCAAAACTGGCATCAAATTTCAAAATTGGGGGAAAAATATATATATATTGGTCAACAACATGGCGACACATATTATTCATATACAAATCGTAAGGCAAATGATGGATATTGCGTAGATAATGCATGTCAATGGAGCGGCACATGGTGGGTCCATGGAGATACGCCACCATGAAGAGCACACATACTGGGTGCTATTGAGGATCTCCACGGTGCCGAGCTTTAAGAGAATTGCCATCGTGACTTCCCGAGGAAGGCCAAGCCAATTCGTGGTTTTAGTCGAATCTGAAGACGATGCTGCTTGGTATGAAGATGAACACAGAGAGGCCATCATTGACTAGTAACTGCTGAAAGTGATGGGATAATAAATGATTCGGGAAACCAAAGAAACAAAATAACAAGACTATCTATGTATGTATTTGTTTGTTTAGATTATATTTTAATTATTTACTGGGAAAAAATTTTACCCGTATTTTTCGAAAGTTTCACCTAATTCAATTTTGGTTAAAAAATAATTCAATTTATCCTGGATCTGCATGGATTACATAAACATGTGTTGTTTTATGTAATGGAGAGATTTTTTTTGTTCACAATGTAACGGAGAGATTAGAGCATCATTACGAGAAGCAAGCCATTCACATGTGACTTGTACTGTAGAATAGAAAGACGTAATAAGTTGTTAACGTAATACATTTTTTTATACAGGTTGTTAACATAACTAGCAGTATACCTGTGCTTTGCACGAAGCTTACTGCATCAACAACAACTTAAATATTTGTTGAATGAATCACTTATAAGTGCAAAACGCAGATTATGATTAATTATTTCTAGATCATTTATTCATTGTTATAAATTTAAATATGCAGTTTATAAAGTAAATCTTGCATACTTAAAAAAAATAAATCGTAGAATATCATAATACTATCTCCGGTCCTAAATATAAGACTTAATTGACTTTTTTTTGGAGAGATTAAGGTTGCAAAATAGGTTATTAAATCATGACATATTTGATAGCTTTTTAGATTATCCATTAGCGAATAGGTAAAATAAACTAGTATAAGAGAAAAAAATTAGGTAAATCAATTTATAATTAACTTATTTTGTTTTTTTTTAGGATTTTTCAAAAAGTCAATTAGGTCATATATTTAGAACCGAATGGAGTATGTCATAAAAATCAATGAGGTTCACATTCATAGTATATTTTGTAATGTTTCTATGTAAACTACATTTCTGGTAACATTTGAAGGTTTCTTTTCAGACTTCAAACCATTTACAGATTTAACTCTCGACATAACAAAAACCACTTATTAAAAATTGGATTTTCTGATGAGAATGTGATCCGAGAAGGTGGTTATGGGATTGTTTATAAAGGTGTTCTTCAAGATGGCTCTGTAGTTGCTGTTAAGAAACTTCTAAACAACAAGTAGGTGAAATGTCATGTTAAGCATGTTTCAAAGACCAACTTTTGTTGGTTTTTCCTCTTCAAATTTGTTTTCTAAATTTGACGGTTTTAGCCTTTAAGGCTATATACTATGTTTGTGTTTCCTGAAATGTTCACAATACTTGTCCCTGTGGGATCTCTTAGTCCCACATCGACCAGGAATGTGTGTGTGTGAGTATATAAGTAGGACATTCGCACTTCAGCTTGCCAACCGCATTAGTTGGTTTTGCTGTTGTGTTTGGTCCGAAAATGTGAAAAAAATGGCATGTGTCTTGAATATGTTGGTGTGGGTGGCGCTTGCGCCGTACTGGAGGGTCCCTGTGGGATCTCTTAGTCCCACATCGACCAGGAATGTGTGTGTGTGAGTATATAAGTAGGACATTCGCACTTCAGCTTGCCAACCGCGTTAGTTGGTTTTGCTCTTGTGTTTGGTCCGAAAATGTGTTAAAAAAAATGTTCACAATACTTTTTATTAAAAAAAAGAATTGTTCACAATACTGCATGTTGTTTATAAATTCACAATAGATTCCATTTTTGATAATTAATAATAATTTAAAATAATTGATATTTGTTTTATGTGTTCCCCATCATTTATTGGTTTCCTCAATTATGAAGATTTCATTGTCAGATAATTGCAATTAATTATGTATAATTGCTATTAATTTCCAAGTTTCTTATTAACGTACAAAAACGATTTTAAATTTCAAAATATTTCATCTGATGATTTTAGCATTTCAGTTATTAACTTAATTCGTTTGGTTACCTTTTCCCAAAACGAAAACATTTATTTCAATCAATCAATATTCAATTCAAGTCAATATAAACTACTAAAAAAAATTCTTACAATGACTAAGGGTTATCTTGACAAAAACAACATTCCGTTAACTCACCGGCTTCCCATTTGTTTTTTCATTTTTTTGATAAAGAACGTTTGAATTTTCATTGATTTTTGTTTGTTGCTCCATCATATTTTTTTATGCAATTGCTCCATCATATTTGATGCAACATATCAATCAATAATAATGATCAATAATCAAAATAATAATATTTATTTTGTTTATTCCTCCATTATCTCCGGACTATTTGGGAAATCAAATCAATGTATTTCATTAAAACTAATAATAATAATAAATCATTTCACAAGGCTTAAAAAACCCATTACTACAATAATAATTAAATTAATAGAATAAAATTATGTCACTGTTCTCCTACAAAATCCTAAGGATTTTTCTTTTCTGGTCAAGATAAAAATTCAAACTCCCCTCACTCTCTTAATTGAGTCATATATATCTTCATAGAGTGCCTCAAAGAAGTATGACTGTTTTTCAGAATTTTCAACATCCATCCATAAGGTTTTTCTCCTGGGCTTTGGCATTTTTGGACTACTTCTCCTTAAGCTTATCATTCTGAGTAATGATCATTTTGAAGATAATCCACTCCAATTAACTTATTCCTGCCTTGTCAAAAATTTAAGACTTAATAACAAACCTCAAGCAATTGAGTTTACAAATAATATCCAGGGTTTGGAATTTATTGAAAAAGATTGGGATTTTTTATCCAAACTATAAAAACGCAAAAACATAGATTTAAATATATTATTCTAGTAAAAAAACTATACTATTATTCCTTTGTTCTACAACCTGGGAAAATTCAATTTTTGGACTAAAATTATGAATTTTGAAAAAGGATTTAAAAAGAATTTTAGATTAGACTTCATGGAGAGATTTTCAATAACCTCATGCGGAAGAATAATGTATTTTGCTTTAGGAGGTCATGAAAACCTTCTCAGACATTAAAATCATTTGAAAACAAATTTATTTTTATTTTTCTTAAAAGAGAGCTTTTAAATTTTAATTTTTTAGCAAAGCTATTCCATTTTATTTTCATTTATTAAAATGAGTCAAAATCATTTCTCATCTTGTGCGCTTTAAAGAAAGCCTATGCAACACAAATGACATCTCGAGGAAATTCTCAAAATTTCATATAATATATCAATGAATCTAAATGACTTTGAATGTTCTCAAAACTTGCACGACACTAATTAAAAATGGGATGCTATAGTATAGTAGATGAGAAGATATATCATACAATTTCTCTTTTGTCTTTATATTTAAAAAAGCATATATAATAGCAAGGAAGGATATTTCATATCTGACGTTATATACTTATATGTTCACAAGTGTTTCCATACGCCACCATATACCTATGTTCCTTTTTATGACTGAAACATATACCTTTATTCTTTAGTGTATAAATAAGAAGATACATCATAACTATATATAAAAGTGATAAAGGATGGAAAATGAGAATTTTTAGCCATATCCATATCATGTTTAATTTACACCAACACGAAACTTCATTAGAGAACAAAGCACATGACCTAAAAAACGAAAAATAGCTAGGGTAAGAAATAAAAGAGACACATCATGTCAATCATTTGCATAATAAACAAAAAAATATATGAAAATAATATAGCTATACAAACATTCCTCTCTACAAAAGAAGTGAAAGTGTGTTTAGAGCTTTGTAAATAGTACCTCCATCTTATTGATATGTTCATTGGCACATAAACATATATACACACGGTGGAAGTATACCTCCATCGTTTTTTGAGGGTTATGGAAATAGTCATAAAAAACCATAGGCAAGGCCAATGCATTTAACGGGTGATTCACTCACATTGGAGTACTCATATTTGTTTGGCCCTCATAGAAGCTTTTGAAATGGAAGGATAATTTTCTCTAATTTTGTTTCCACCAATATATTGATACGGAAGGGATTGGTGACATCTTAACATAGCAATGACTATATAACAAATAAATCGTAAGAACTTATATGCAAATAAATGACAATGAGAATCAAATGTTTTGAAATCATACTATTAGAGGAGTGGACTGTTCATGTTACAACAATTTGAAGTGATCCAGATATTTATAGACATTTACAATGTATGAGAAATGATGATTGAGATCTTTAATTTATTTCAAATTGATGATTTTTGCAAATCAGAATTGAATATGATTGAAAAATGATGATTTTCGCAATCCCAACATATTTGATGTATAATCACATTCAATGTCTAATGATCACACGTTAATTTCGAAATCATACTATTAGAGGAGGGGACACGTGTCAGCTTACTCGAAGGCCAAGTGGACCAATAACATCTTGCTACAAACAACTATAGTTGATGATTGATGATTGGAGTAGCTTTTTTTTTCCCAAAATGATTGAACCATTTAAGAAACTCTTATAAATCCCAAACAATAACTATAATCAAATTCAAAAGTCAAAACCAGAACTTTTCTCTTCTCTCTTCAAAACTGTGGATAGGTAACATATTCTTGGATCATTCTATTATGCCCATAGTAGCAATTTAAAAACTTAAACTTAATTTCTCATATTAATGTAATCATCCAATATCCTCATTTAAGGAGTTAGAACCACTAAAAATAGAACTCTTTCTTCTTCATTTCTTTCAACAGACAATGCAGCCATCTATTTACTTTGATGGCGTTGGGAGCTTGGGAGAGTGATGGTGATGAAGGCCAAGCCAAAAGTTTAGATAAATTTGATATATGGGTACTTTGGGGGAAATATATAAAATTAACTAACTTAACTAGTTGACTGTTTTCCTTAATCTCTCCAAATTAGTTAATTAACTCCTATATTTAGGAATGGAGGAGTAATAAAGAGATGACTCACAATTGAATTAATTAAAATAACATTAATAATATCATCAGGTCACTTTTAAAACAATGATATAGTACCATTTCATTGGTCGCTTACCACAAGTATTTGTCTGTGAGGGAATTCGAGAGCTGCTTCAACTTTCAGTGGAGAAGCTTCCCAGAAGTTAGATTCTCAAAATTACCAATTTAATTTATGATAGTGGGAGGTTATACCAATCCTCCATCCTCCTCCTTGACCCTATCAACAACTTTTTCCTCATCCATCAACTCCTCTCCTTGTTGGGTTTGCACCAACTCATCAAAGAAAAGACCTTTCCATTATATGATCACTCCAATCAAGAACATTCTACTGCTCCTTTCATATCATTTTAAACCTTATAAGTGCAATCCAATAATCAAGTACATTCGAACAATTTTAGAGGCTTAAACTATCGTTTTGTAAGATTTTATCTTGTAAGTATGAAGTTAAAAATTGGGGGAAATTAATCTGACTTAATCACTAGTCTTGTCGAAGAAATTTAAATAAACTGATGTCCAAATTCTGGCCAAAAAAATGTTATCGTATGGCAAAATTAAAGATTTTTTTATTTGGTTAAAAGTTGTTAGTGACTAAGAATATAAAATCTTAGTATAAGTTAGGATTTATCTAATCAAGCTTTATGTTAACATAAAATTTTATGTTAATATAAACTCTTTTTTTTTATCAGAATGCTAATATAAACTCTTGGCTACTAAGAACTTTTGACCCAATGATAACTTTTTGCTCGTTATTAACAATAATATGAGCACCATTCAAAGGTCTTGGTGACTCACAACTTTTAGTTATTATGGAGTATAATAGAGTAGTTTTAAGGCCTTTATAACAGAATTATGAGCATCAACCACAATTTTTCAAATTCTTGGTAATTAACAAATTTTAGCAAGATGATGGCAATTTTCTGTCCAGTATTAGGGATCTTAAGTTTAAAATTACCTTGTCAATTATATCAAATTCCAACTACATATTAAAATTTTGATTTCTATTCTCGAAATACCATTATCAGCTAAGAACATTTAATAATGCTTAGAATTACCAATTATCTCATGTGTTTATAAAAGGATAGCACATTCTAACATGAATATCTTTTTTCACTAATCTAAATTTTAAAAATACATTAAAAAAAGAACCAATATGAAACATCAAATTCAAAATTGTATATATTAAAATTAATACACACTTCACAGCTCACCGACTAAACATAAATCTCAAATCTGTAAGTCCATGTATTTGGTTTGGGCTTTTATCTTTTAAAATTAAATTAAATTATTAAAATATTAAAATACAATAATATTGGATAGTCCGTGAGTTGATGGGAAAGTTCCTCAAGGTTTGAGATTTGCGGGTTTGGACAAAAAAATACATGTGCCGACTAAATGAGTTCATTTTTTTCTCAACACAACTTGCCAACTATATGTTCTTCTGCGTGGAAGAAGCTACCATGTCCAAACTCATGGAAAGAAAAAACAGATATAAATTGTCACTTTCAAAGACCGAAGGAGACTTTTGCTCGTCTTTGTTTTTTTTTTTCTGTAGGATCTACATCCTCTCTTCAGTTTCAATCCTATTCGTTCCGTCCTCTACACTAAAATTATACATTTTTGGGGTAAACTTTTTTTGTATTTGATTTCATCATTAAATTCAATATAAAATAAGTGATATTTTGATATCTTATGCACGAAAAGGATTTTATTTTCAATTTTATATAATTCATCAAGATTTAATACTTTAACATGAAAATATACAAGATTTTAAAAAGTAATTAATTTTTGGATTAAAAGTTAAAAATACACGTGTTCTTCATAAAATATCACTAAGCATCAATTAATTTGTTTAAACCAAAAATATACATAAATTTTAATATTGGGTAAAAAAATATTTGGTATTGGGTGATTGTTGTAAAAACTCATGTGTATTTTTAACACACAACCTTTAATTTTCTGTACAGCTGCCAAATCCACATGCTATTGCATTGATATTTTTGGGAAGAAGAAAAACAAAGCAATAGACACCACTCAACTACGTTTGACCAATTCGTTTGTCAAGCAGCCTTGCTAGTTGCAGAAACAAACAATTTATGAATTTATTCGCAAGGGAATTTAAAACATTTATTATTTCAAGTTACTTGATTTCATTATTTTACTCTACTTGTGTGTTAGAATTATAGTTCTTTTATATAGGATCATCAATTTTATATATTATTATTTAAAATATTTCATATGTTCTTATAATATATTTTACTTTAATCACTGCAATTTGAATACAACTAATCCCCTAGTTTAAGTACTACTACTACTAAATAATGAGTAAGTACAGCACCTCATAATACTTTGCTCTTAACCCCAAATGCTGAACAATAGAGAGTTAGAGGCAACTAACAGTTTATTTTAGTTTATTATTAAAACAGCCTAACTAGTTGTAGTGGAACAATCAATTTCTACATTGGCATACATGCATTTTTCCTTTGAGTGATTGACGGGTCTTAATTAGAGTCTTCGCCATTAAATGAAGTGGTACCTACCAAACTCTTTACTATATAAATGCAGGTTCTAGCAAGGGTTGGAGTGCACAAAATATTTTCCTGTCTACCAGAAATATATTTCTAAAGAACACCAAAGTTTAGATACGTTATGTCTTCTATACGGATTCTTCTTCTTCTAATAATATCGTCCGTTACACAATTTACAGGTCTTCCACCCTATCCCTTATTTTTTTTATGTACACCCTCTATTGCTCTATCTCTCGTTCAATCCACTATATTGATGCATAGACATTGATAACAACCTCTATTCAAGTATTTACCAAATATATCTTTTCGACCTTTATTATTTTAGTGCACTGAAAAAATTACTCAAGTCACTGCACCATATATAACTGTTACATTGAGAGCCAATTTCTCACACACACACACACACACTTTGTTATGATGTCATGAGTCTTAGTCAAAGTTATCTTGAAGTAAGGCCTAACGTCTTAAATTCTTTAACTTTAGGTGTAAACTTTCATGGGTTCTACTCTTGAAAGTCGTTTGATTAAAGAAGTCTCTGATGGTTCAATTTGATAGGAGACTGATGAGTGAAATGTCATGACAAATCTATAGATCTTTATTTTAGACTAAAACATTTGTTTTTATTCTCATACTTGCGAGAGCAAATTTCATTTACTTTATTATATATGTTCCAAAAGTTTTTTTTTTTTAATTTTAGCTAAAAACCGTTAATGTTTTGAACAAATCAAAAGACCAATAGATGAGATAACTAATTTATGAACTCCTCATCAAGGATATTCAATCTATAACATATTTGGGAGTATGACAATTTGAAAATAATTGAACATCTACATTCATAAAATGTTTTTTTTTTGCTCTTATGACGCTATATTATTATTTGAGAATTTCCAACTTAATATGTTCTATCTTTTGCAGCTGTGAATTCCATAGGAGTGTGCTATGGTGTGATCGGAGATAACCTCCCAAGCAGTCAAGAAGTGATAAATTTATACAAGTCCAATGGCATTAGAATGATGCGCATATACTTTCCTGATGAAAAAGCCCTTCAAGCCCTAAGAGGTTCAAACATTGAAGTGTTGCTTGATGTGGCTAAGGAAACCCTTGAATCCCTTACTAATCTTGCAAATGCCAATGGTTGGGTTAGAAAATTTGTAGCATCATATTCAAATGTAAACATAAAGTACATTTCCGTAGGAAATGAAATTAGTCCAAGTGACAAAGAAGCAAGATATATCCTACCAGCAATGCAAAACATTCAGAAGGCACTTTCTGCTGCAAATTTACAAGGAAGAGTTAAGGTCTCTACAGCAATAAAAATGGATCTACTTCAAGACACTTTCCCTCCACAGAATGGAAGGTTTAGTGGCTCAGCCACTCCATACATAAGGCCCATTATTAACTTCCTTGCCCAAAATGGAGCACCACTTCTTGCCAATGTGTATCCCTATTTTGCCTACAGTGACCCAAATAGCCAAATTCCTCTTGATTATGCTTTGTTCAAACAACAAGGAACAAATGCCCAAGGCTATCAAAACTTGTTTGATGCAATGTTGGACTCTATATATTATGCTCTTGAGAAGATAGGAGCACCAAATTTGCAAGTCGTTGTGTCTGAAAGTGGTTGGCCTTCAGCTGGAGGAAATAAAGGGCCTAGTTTTGATAATGCACGTACTTACAACCAGAATTTAATTAATCACGTCAAGGTTGGAACTCCAAAGCGTAAAGGGCCTATTGAGACTTATTTGTTTGCCATGTTTGATGAAAACAAGAAGGATGGTCTAGAAACAGAGAGAAACTTTGGTTTGTTCAGGCCTGATAAGTCTCCCAAATATCAAATCAGTTTTAACTGATACAACTGCTTAATTACAACGAAATAAGAATAATGATATGTACTCTTTGTTTCTTAATTAGAATAAGTGGGCTATGAGCACCAAGGGTACGGTCTTCAAGGGTGTAGTAGCCCAATGATATGACATCTTCTCTTTAGTTGATAGGCTGTGAGTTTCAGTTGCTTGTATCCTCAAATCGTTAGTGTTTGCTCTTTAATTTAAAAAAAACTTGTACCACAAGCATACTCGTGTTTCTTCTCGAATAATTAAGGGTTAAAATACAATTTTACCCATGAACTATTAGGCTAAAACAATTGACAATAAAAAGGTCTACAATTACCAACCGCCCTTTTAACCAAATATATATTTACTAAAACCTTCAGTTTTGGATAAACACGTTTGCAATTGTAACTCTAAATGTCCTTTCCTAAAATAGAAGGTTTTGATAAATATGTCCCTGTATAAAAAGTTGGTTGATAATTTTAGAATTTTTTATTATCAATTGTGCTAGCTAAAACTATAGTAATATATAGTCTATTTGTAACATTGCACATTAGCTCAATAATTAATTTAACTGAAAGTAGGCAAAATTAAAGTATATATTAACTATTTTGCTTTCTTTGTTTCTTTCTCCTTTACATTGATACATAGAATTCACCATCTTGTTTATTAGAGTATTTCTTGAGGACCGCTGATTTATCGGTCTTTACCGTAAGAGAATGCATCATAAAAGTATTATAAAAAAGGTTGTCGTTCCTACATAGAATAAGACAAAAGTGAATTAATTAGCGCAATTATGCTATCAAATAAGTTGAGTGCAAAAATTTGTATTTTAAAATTCTTAAGTACCTAAAGTAAAAAAATTGACAAATTAAATTAAAAATTGAAATTATGACAAGAGAAGACTATAATTATTTATCATCATTTCTCTTCATGAAACTTAAGTAAAATTCACTCAATTAGCGTCATAATGCAAACATGTATTTGTCCAAGATTCATAGAAATTTGAAAAAGTTTTCTCAAGTTAAGTTCAAATTTCTACTTGTATTAATTGCACAATCTTTTGTCACGATTAATATAAACTTTAATTGAAAACCAACATTCCAGTGATAATGTTAGGTTTGTAAATATATATCACTATGTCACCAACTAACAATCCATTTAAATTGGTAAACTTTAAGTCTAACATGATTTTATGTATGTTTCAAAACAAAACACACTTTCTCAGATCATATTTCATTTAACAAATCAAATGGTGATAAGTACTTGGGAAAAGAAAAGGAAAGATAAAATACAAAATTAAATTTTTCATTAAAAACTAAAAAGAGGGTCTTAGTTAAGTCTCAATCAATACAATAATTCAAAATAATCGTACTACAAAAATCTAGCTCTCATTTCTAACACTGAAATCACCAAAGTCATCGGTCAAGAGTCACAAACTCTGTTTGGTTGCCTAGGGAAAGTGTCAAAGAATTAGAAAGTGTAGAAAGTAAAAGTTTTTGTGTAATTTACATATATCACGAGGCCCACAAGTTTTCTCACTTCATCTCACACTTTTTATGGGTCCCACAAACTTTACTTTCTCATCATTACCTAATTTACCTCTACTTTCCATTTTTTTACTTTCTCATTATTACCTAATTTACCTCTACTTTTCATTTTCACCCTTTCACTTTCTATTTCTTCACTTTCTTTCCTACAACCAAACATACTCTCATTGTTTACGACAGAAATGGAAGAGAAACAAAAAAAAGGGAAAGGAGAAAAAAGAAAACACCACCTACAAATTTTGAAAGCCGCCCCAAAAACCTCTATTTCCCAAGCCCCTAATTTACCACTAATTTACCATTGTTCATTTGTCTGTTTTGCCAACCTCAACCATATTTCAACCATATTTCAGTTTGTACTTTCTTTTTTTACTGTACTCACTATAAATTAACTCTCTTATTTTATTAAGTAAGTGAGCCTTAGTTTATAGGGAAAAAAGACAAAAAAAACTATCTAAATATGTAAAAGGATAATTAAGGTACCTAAATTTTCAAAAGGACAACCAATGTCACAAGAACTAAATTAACCACTGCAACATTCCCAAAAGTGCACCACTTGTCAGTGTGTTTGATTGGGCTTATTTTTGAAAATAAGCTGGCTTATTTTGAATAAGCTGGCTTATTTTGGGTGTGTGGTTTTTTTTTTATGTTTGGTTGGGTTTATTTTTCACCCAGCGTATTTGAAATAATTAAGCCAGCTTATTTATAAGCCACACAAGGTAGCTTATTTCTGAAAATAAGCCAACTTATTTTTCTACATGACTTAAAAATAAAGTAGCTTAAAAATAAACCACTTTTAAACAAAAAAAGTCATCCAACCATGTTTATAAGTCAAATGGGAAAATAAGCCACTTTTTTTAAAGTTCACCCAAACATAAAAATAAGTCAACCTATAGCTTATTTTCCAACTGACTTAAAAATAAGTCACCTTAAAAATAAGTCACATTTCCACAAGTCGAACCAAACACATTTTGTATCTTGTTGTGGTTAATGAGAATGCTGCTGCAGTTAATTACTACACTCTAAATGTTTATGTGGATAATGTAGTTGTTAATATGCATGTGTTTAATGAGAATGATTAATTTAGTACCAATGACCTTCATTGTCTTTTTGAAAACTTAGACATTTTAATTGTCCTTTTTTATATGCAGAAGATTTTATTTTTCTTACTCCTTAGGTTATAATCCATTTACTTACAATGAAATTGTCCTTTTATTTTAAAAATTTAACAGTCTTGAGTCTTGACTGACATTTAGTTTAGCAATGGGACCCACACTTATTAAAAAAAAATTAAATGGGACCCAAATAAGTCCCTCCGAATACCCAAAAGGACAAGTGAGGAACCTAAACTTCTAAAAGGACCATGAAGGAACCAGTACCTATCTGTCATTTTAAAATTTTGCGAAAAGACAAAATTGTCCCCATCCTAAAACAGAAATTGCGAAAAGAGGTGGGTGTTGGGGTCGGTTTAGGGTCGGGTAGGAATTTGTGTTTTAGGATGGAGACAATTTTGTCTTTTCGCAAAATTTTAAAATGACAGATAGGTGCTGGTTCTTTCATGGTCCTTTTAAAAGTTTAGATTCCTCACTTGTCCTTTTGGTATTCGGTGGGACTTATTTGGGATTTTCCCTTTTGTTATTTCCCCAATATGACCTCAGCCAAACTCTATCATTATCTCTTCATCTCCTCAACCACGGCGGCGATTTCAGCAACTTCAACCCACTAATGCAATTTGTAAGCATTCTAATTCCTCAAGTGTTAGCATTCTCAAATGACTTCAATCCCTTTAGGACCCTACAGTTCAGTAGCTTTAAACTATATTACTTGAGATTATTATGTGTAATGCTGAAAAATTTTCAATGATTATGCCCAACATGTTGCTGCTTAAATTGAGCTTTAGGAACTAAGTTGTTGGCGAGATAATAGAAGCGTTTTATGTACAATAATGAGGGAAATGCCAGTGTTAATGCAGAAACATGGGCATGTATGTGTTTTAGGCCTTGGAAAAAGACCTTTTTGCCCCAGAAGTAACCACCTAAGAGTATTGGATGTCCTAAACTAACTTGTGTATTTTTGCCCTTGAAGTATCACGTGTGGGCCAATTTGCCCCTGACTGGATGGACCCACCAATGGGCGTCGTCCATGTGTCAGCATCACATTCAATAGTGGGTGAAATAGCTACACATGTGTGACTTCCAGGTAAATATACGCCCTTGTTAGTTTAGGATAACCAATACTCCTAGGGCAAAAAATGCACCACGATTGTTGGTTTGTTCTTCAGCATATTCCTAGAGAGCTTAATGATGATGCAGACTTTATTTCGAAGCAGAGTTTGCAGCAAGGGGGAGGATTAATGATTTTGTCACCAGAGTCGGCTATGGCTCTGTTGGAGCAAAGAGCTCCTGCTTAGTTTTTGTTGTTTAGCTATTTTTATTTCTTTGTCTGAGCTATTTTTCCTTGTTTACAAAAAAATTGAACTTTAGGAGCTAAGAGGATGTATTGATGGTTTGGGAGGGAATGGTGTTTTAGTATTTTAGGATTTTTTATTTTTTTTATTTCCTAAGAGTATTCCCACCTGCGTGTCAAGTGAGATTAATCTCTTGCTTTTCTGAAGCCCCATATAGGGGTGGATAGTTGGCATATGAATTTGCTCAATTCACAAGTGTTGGAGATCGAACCCTCAACCACTTGCTTAAGGGACGAGAATACTTACCATTCACGCCAAGCTGGGGATATTTTAGTATTTTAACAATCTAGGTAACTTCTGATAAGTCATTTTAAATGAGATGGTGTTCTTGCTCTAATTTAGAAATTTATGGGTACTTCTCCACACACACAAAACAACATATGGTGCTGGATGCAATATAGGTAAAAGCTCATGAGTATTTTAAACCCTTTTTATTAACCAGTCTTGTTGCACGAGGAATTCTCCATTGATTTATGAAACTCTTCTCATTCATCAAAACAGGGAGGGGAACCTGGAAAAGGGATTCCTGGCTCTGGTCCTGATTTTGGACACCACTATGTACAGTAATTAATATTGTTCAATTGATGGTTCATATTTTATTTTAAAGTTACCTTAAAACAATTGCTCTGTTTATTCATTGTTTCTTGGATGCTGGCCGTTTTGAGCTCTTGGACATCAATAAAAATTGTTCAATTGATGGTTCATATTATACTTTACCGAATGAAAGTTCACAAGTCATGAGCAATGAAAATATTAGTCTATCGTTCTAATTGTATAGAATCTTTCTTGTATTCCTACTATGGTTTTATCCTAAATCTGTATATTTAATCACTGTTTTTGAACAATCTGAACTAACATTTATTGAATCAAATCAAATGTGCCCTAGTTCTGGTGATGTTTTAGGCCTCATCTCCCTGTCTTTGTAGGTATGTTATAGAGAGGAGAAATTTGTTCTCTAAGCTGATTAGGTTCAGCAAGTTTATTCAAAGGAGCTTCACCTATGGCATTGTTCTCTTTCAAGGCATATGTTCCTTCCCTTGTATGCAAGGCATCATTTAATAACCAGAATAACAGAACCTACGTGCATGATTCCCCTTACATCCGGCGAGCAGCTGAGATAGCTGACAAATCTGCTGGATTCACTTCTCCCCATCCTAACTTTGGCTGTGTATTAGTTAGTTCAACTGGCAATATTGTTGGGGAGGGTTTCCTTTATGCCCAAGGAACTAAGCCAGCTGAGGTCTTGGCTGTTGAGGCCGCAGGTGAACATTGCCATGGCACCACTGCATATCTCAACATGGAACCAGGAGATTGTCATGGTGACCACACTGCCGTATCTTCCCTTGTTCAGGTTTGCCTTCTATATGCCTTCGTTTCATGCACGCTATTACCCCAAATTTTCATCTTTGGTTATTTTAACTCTAGGTTTCTCTGTCTTTTTAGTTCGTAAATGACACTGTGTGTGAACTAGGGAGGAGTTAGAAGAGTTGTTATTGGAATGAGACATCCCCTACGACATCTGCGGGGCAATGCTGTTTTTGCATTGCAAAGTCAAGGAGTACAAGTTGATGTTCTTGGGGAGGATATCAAAAGTAAACTCACTGAGGTGTGTATCAAACAACTTTTCTGATCTCATGTCTTATTGTTCGTTAACATGATACTTGCTTTTTAGTTTAACTTTGAGATATTGGATGCATGTGTTACAGGAAGATCAGAAAATATGTTCTCTTGTCAATGCGCCTTTGATTTGCAGAGCAGCTTCACGACTTCCTTTCTCTGTTTTCAAGTTTGCCATGACCGTTGATGGTGAGTATCGGCTTTTCCAAGCTTTTCCTCTATCTTTGTTTTCTGTTTGAAAATTTTCCCCTTTTGACCTTTATATGCCAAAACCCTTAAGATTATTTTATTCCCTTGCTACAATCTTTCTACTCTACTAGGAAAAATTGCTACTAGCAGTGGGCATGCAGCATGGATAAGCAGCAAGCAATCTAGAAATCTAGTTTTTGAACTACGAGGTAGAAGTGATGCTATAATTGTTGGAGGGAATACAGTGCGAAGGGACAGTAAGTATCATGATGTTAACATATGACTTCGATAGCTGTAGAATTCTATTTACCAATAAGCACTTGAGCTTTTATACCTTTTCATGTTTGAATTAGATCCAAGGTTGACAGCAAGACATGGAGGTGGGCATATGCCAGTTCGCGTTGTAATGTCCCAGACTCTCAATCTTCCTGAGGAAGCAAATCTATGGGACATTTCAGAGGCTTCTACCATAGTTGTAACGCAAAGAGGTGCTAGGAGGAGCTTCCAAAAGCTGCTTGCATCTAAAGGTGTTGAAGTGGTGGAGTTTGACATATTAAATCCCCGAGATGTTATGGAATATTTTCATGATCGGGGGTATTTTTCAATTTTATGGGAGTGTGGAGGAACTTTGGCTGCATCTGCCATGTCATCTAGAGTAATCCACAAGGTTCTATTTATCCCTTATTGGCTGGTTTTCTTATATTGGGACTGGATTCATGCAAAACTTTTCTATATTATAAGAGGTTTCTCTTTCGTTTGATGTAGGACATAATAATAAGTTATGTTTGTAAACTGTTATAAAGAAAACACTCTCTCACGCTCTGCGTGTGTGTATGTGTACCAATGCTTGTGTGCTATGGTGATGTTTTTGCATAAATTCTTTAGATAGCTTAACCATAGCTACCAGATGCTGTTTTTTCAAGCCACAATGTTGTATGCATATGTTTCAGTGATGCAAACAATTGGCTTTTTCAGGCTGCTGTGTAAAAATCCACTGCGTTGGGTTACTAGTGGAGGTTGAATATATTCTTGAAAGTACTATTTTTTTTGTTGTGGTCACTATGATTGGCAGAATATGATTAGATCTTGCCAAACGGCTGGCAAAGCATCTTTTAGAAATGAGTCTTTATGTTTGAATTTTCTGAGATAGGTTATCTGTTTTTGGCAAAAATTAGAAGAAATAGGCAATCTTGTGGACCTTCTGATTTTTGGTGCTTGGCTTGTGAATATATGCCTTTAATACTTTATCTAGGGGGCCAATCTTGGTGACAAATAACCAAACACATTGCTGTCTGCATTTAAATAAGTGTGTTTTAATAGGAATATTATTGTTTGGGTTTTAATAGCTTTTTGGCGGCTGTCTTGTTTCAATTGATTGACACTAGGTATGATAAACTTTTTTGGATCTTCAGGTTTATGCATTTGTTGCTCCTAAAATTATTGGGGGGAAAAGTGCACCATCTCCTGTTGGTGAGCTTGGGATGGTTGAGATGACACAGGCCTTAGATCTGATTGATGTTCACTATGAACAGGTCGGTGATAACTTTATCAAAATATTGAGTATATCTTTATCTGATTTATGCATGTCAGGATTAATTAACATATCCTTACATATCTCAGAAAATAGGAATTTGATTTGCTTCTGATATCATCTGTTTAATTAGACATAGTTACCAGATATGTCTTGTATTGGATATTTAATTTGGACATGATTCATCAGATCTTACCATGTTCTTGATATTTTTTACTGGCAAGTGTAATGCAGATTGGGCCTGACATGCTGATAAGTGGGCTTCTTCAGCATTTACCAGATGTAACTCCTGTTATTCCATCAGTGGATGAGACTTTTGCTGTTGATCCCACCATTTCGCCTTATGAATCTAGTATCATATTTTTCTACAAAGCATGGGATCCTTATGGTGCATTTTCAAATTTTTCACCTCATCCCATTCAAATGCCCGATGAAAATGGTGATTATTTAACTTGGCTCAGTGTGGAGCACTACTACCAGGTATCTTTGCTTTTTCTCCAAAAATTATAATAGTTGCAGTTATGTTTCACATGCTAATGAAACAAAACTCGCTGTGTAGGCACACAAATTTGTTGGAGTTGATGATCCTTTTGCTTGTAACTGTGTTGAAATGATTAAATCTGCGAAAAGTCCAGAAGAAGCTGCAAGAACAGGAAGGTCAATGCAGAGACAGCGACCTGATCTGGTATAACTTTTTTGTACAGAGGCAGGACTGTAATAAAAATATTGAGAAACTAGAATATAGATACACGGGTCAATTGTTTTTTGGGGTCCAAAACACTGATTATGAAAATTTAGGCCAAGAAGTGAAGAAAATTTTACGATTTCTACAAATAATAAATTTGGACCTACCCCTTTTGCACATAATTTTCTTCTGAAAGCATGCATTTTTTAAATTCTCATTGCATATGCCAATGTCAGATGTCTTGAAACATACTCTCTCTGGTTCTAATTATAACATTAAGTTGACTTTTTTGTGGAGATCATAGAAGCAAAATAGTATGTATCTAAAATATATATGGTAGGTGTAATTAAATTATACGTTAGTTTATAAGTAAAACAAATTAGTTTTTGAGCAACAAAAAGTAATATAAGTAATCTAAAATGATTGCTTTTGTTACCAAGTTTTTTTTGAAGGAAGTTTCCAACTGATATTTTGGTTGGTACACAGGTAAGACCAGACTGGGATGACATAAAGATAGAAGTAATGTACAGAGCTCTGAAATGCAAGTTCTCAATATACCCACATTTGAATAACATGCTGATCTCAACTGCTGGTTCAGTGCTTGTTGAGGCATCACCTCATGATCTGTTTTGGGGGGGAGGTAGGGACGGAGAAGGCTTAAATTATCTTGGCAGACTATTGATGCAGTTGAGATCAGAGTTCCTTGGAGAAACTTCATCCAGTGATACCAACAAAACTTCATGACTAATATGCTTGAACACATGGTTTATCCAAATATCGACTTGACTATTTTTTTGTTCATTGTTCGCTCTCTGCTAAATTGCGGAGCTGATCATCATTTTACCTTGTAAGAATTAGTATTTCCTTTTTATCGATTATCACTAGCAAGAGAATAAATACTTGTGACTTAAAAACTTGTGTTGTGGCGTTTTATTTTTGTTATGGGCAGCCTCAAAAGGACCCTTTCTACAGTACTAGACTTATAGTGGTTAAGCAGCGGACTTTGGCAATTATGGCCTTTTCTACCAGCGATTTCATGGGGTTATATATTAGAACGTCAAGGTCAATAATATGATTTAATCTAATGGGTTGATAATTTGTAATAGTCATGTTTAAGTAAGAGTAAGACAGTATGCATTGCAATTTTATAAACAATTAACTTAAAGACAATTTGGATGTTAAACTGGGAGATCAAGTAATCCCTCAAGTAATGAAGTTTAAATACTTGAGATCAATTATATAACAAGATGTTGAAATTGATAATGATGTCAATCATAGAATCCAAGTTAGGCGATGTAAGTGGAGGAAAGTTGTGGGGTTCTTTGTGATCGGAAAGTACCCTATAAAGTAAAAGGAAAGTTTATTGTACTGCTATAAGATTAGTCGTATTATATCGTAGAGAATGTTGAGCTATGAAGGGTAACTAAACATAAAATGAGGGGTAGCTGAAACGGGGATGTTGAAATGGATGTGCAGTTATACAAGAAAGGATTAGATACGGAACCACCACAATTTGAAGTCCAATTAAAAGAGGAAGAGGAAGACTAAGACGAACACTTGGGGAACTTATGGAATGAGTTCTATCGGTGAATAATATATTCAAAGAGTTAGTTACTGTAACTGACTCCTTATAGTGGGACTTCTAGTTCTAGACTTGCTACTTGATTAGTTTATGAGTTGTTGATTTGGTCCTTATTAATGCACTAATGCCTCCTAAGTTGCTATTTATTGAGTAATGCCGACTCGAACGCGTGACCTTTTTATAAAGTCAATATGCTCCAACAATTAAGTTATGTGTTCGATTGGCTCCTAAGTTGCTATTTAAACATAACTTATTACAATAATTATTTTTCATCATACGTAAATTTATTTATTAGTTGGCAAAACAAGCTCAAAAGCAGGGTAAAATATACTACCTCCGGTCCTAAATATAGAATCAAATTGGCTTTTTTTTTTAGAGATTAAGGTTGCGAAATAGGTTATTAAATGATGACATATTTGATATATTTTTAGATTATCAATTAGTTTATGGGTAAAATAAACTAGTTTAAGGAAAAAAATTAGGTAAATCAATTTATAATTAACTTATTTTCTTTTTTAAGGATTTTCTAGAAAAAGTCAATTAGGTCCTATATTTAGGACCGGAGGGAGTATAAATTAAGCTGAGGCCTGCGTGCTGGCCAGATGTGCATCACCTCTCAAGAAATATGGGCTGTGTGTTAAGTCATGGGCCCAAATGGGTTGGGCCTTAGTCGGCCCGGCCCGATCCAAATTCACGTCTCTTCACCTAAACATCACTGTTTAAAGTTTTCTTCTCCAGCACTTCACTTTGCGACTTTGCCTTATAAAAACAACACAATTTTCCCATTCTTTTATTTTATAATTTCTCAGGTTCGTTCTTTTATTTTCTCTATGTATATTTTCATATATGATTGGATTTTAGTCTGCAATGCTTGCTTGTTTGATAGAATAATTAATAATTAATAGGGTTTGTTTTTCTAAAACCCTTATTAGCTCGTTGATTTTTTCGATTAGAATCAGTTCTGTTAATTTTCCTTTCTTTAATTTTTGTTAATCTGTGTTATAATCTCATGCTTTTGTCTGTCAGTTAGAGATATCAGTAAATCAGAACAAAGATGTTTTTGACAAGGTGAGCTCTTTTTTTTGTGCAAGATTGTGTCTGTAATATATACAATTTGTTTGATCCTAAATGTGTAAGACCTAGTTGATTTTTTTTTTTTTGAGTTAAGTAAGTTGAATGTACTGTTTGATCTAGATGTGTTGTGTGCATTGTTAGGATTATATGTTATGTTATAAGTTGAATAGATTATTTAGAGAAAGAGATTAGGGTAGATTAGTAATATCATGTGCTAATAACCAACTTAACTAGCACCCTTAAAAAGGGCCAACCCAATTCTAGCCCCCACTTGTTGAGGGTATTGGGGAAGGGAATATATTAGACAGCTTAACCCTAACATTTTGCAAAGTGGCTAATTCGAACACACGACCTAAGACCCCACAGCAAACAAGCTTACCGTTGAGCCAAGCTGACCCTTCAACTTAACTAGCATCCTTAATCTAATCAAATTAGTGAAAATGATCTTATATTTAAGAATGAGGGAGTATTTAACTTTCTTAGGTTTATCCAAAAAAAGTTAACTAGGTTCTATTCCTATATTTTGAAATGGAGGGATTGTGTGTGTGTGTGTCTTTCTCCAGCCCTGTATTTACCAGTTGAAATGAAGGTTTTTGTGTTACCAGCTGAGATTTTTGTTTATTGTGTTTGGATGTGAGGCAGGACTGAGTATGACCGAGGAGTTAATACATTTTCTCCTGAAGGTCGGCTATTTCAGGTTGAATATGCTATTGAGGCCATCAAGGTATGGTGATTTTCACAGTGATATGTCATTTCCTTTTTGTTGTTTATTTCCATTGTTAGGGAATGTTATTTTTATGTATTCAATTCCTCTTGGTTTTTATGTCTAGCATTATCATATTTTGAAACTTTTTCTTCAAAAATGGGGCCAGGGGAAGCTAAACTTATACATGCTTGCCTTATCTGTTCTTTTTTTAGCTGTTGTAGGTATTTGGGAATGAGCGATTTGTTACTTCTTTCTTCTGTTTCATTTCTTCAGCATTGTGTTGGCACTATAATATTATTTAATTTTAAATTGTAAATTATAATTGGATTTTGTTGGATGCAGCTGGGGTCAACTGCAATTGGGTTGAAGACAAAAGAAGGTGTTGTCCTTGCAGTTGAAAAACGTATCACTTCACCGCTGTTGGTGAGTTTATTTACTAAATGTCAGTGATGTGAAGCGCTACTGGCTAAAACATTTTAAGAAATGGGATGCTAGTTTTGTTATTGGAGCAATTGATGAGTGGTATATATATAGAAGAAAATTGTGTGTTGGGAATTGAGGCAGATTTAGTTGATGAAACTTACATGTTGGGAGCTATCCTGTTGGTATTTGGTTTCTATCGTAAATATATTCTTTTGAAGATTATATTACCTCTGGCTCTGTTGTGATATTATTAAAATGCATTAGCCAAATTTGGTGTTTACTATGACATCGATTACTTCTAACTATGGTTTTCTTTCATCATTTTTTCATTGTAGTAAAGATGTTATTATATATAGGATTTAGGATTTAGGATGTATTAGATTTGAACATAATCTCTGCTTTATATTTTAACCTAGCCAGCAGTTATACAGTGTTCTATTTGGGCAAAGAAATATGATTACCTTAAGTTGTTCGGGAAAATCTCAAAATGTCCAAAATGTCATATTTTTAATGATACCCACTCAGTTAAAGAACACTTTCTTTGTGCTGTAATATGTTCTGATTTGTGTGACTTTCTTCTATTTTTTGGTTTGAACTTCTCTCAGGAGCCAAGCAGTGTTGAGAAAATCATGGAAGTTGATCAGCACATAGGTTGTGCAATGAGTGGACTTATTGCTGATGCTCGAACACTTGTTGAGCATGCACGTGTCGAAACTCAGGTTCAGTTCCTATTCCTTTTGTTATTTCAAGTGTTAGTTGATTATATAGTGATTCACACGTATCATGTTATTGTTAACAGAATCATAGGTTCTCCTATGGGGAGCCAATGACTGTAGAGTCAACAACCCAAGCTCTATGTGATCTAGCCTTGCGATTTGGTGAAGGTGATGAAGAATCAATGGTAAAGAACCATTTGTTTTTTTTTTGAATAATCTCTATGTATGTTGTTTGGCATTCGATTTCCATGGTATCATAATATGACTTCAACAATTTATTAACAGTTCTTACTAAGTGGCTTGGCACACGTAATTTTTATATTTTCCACAATAAATTTCTGTTATGCCCATTCTGTGAATATGTTTCAGTGTTTTATTTGTTTCATTTTCTTGGAGAATGTGTCTCCGGCTTGTGTAATTGAAGGAAAACCTTAAAGCTAGGTACACTCGTGCCTTAGATGTATGGAATGTTGTGTCTTTGGAGAGAATGTTACTTAGAGATTTCTTGTGAAGAAAATGACATATAGTTGATGGTAATTAGGTATGGATTATTTATACTTAACAAATCATGGGATCTGTGACAGAGAACAATATTGACAGAGATAGAAAAGTATGTAGAAGAGTGAATTAGGTTTTCCTATTGTCTTGGATTTTCATATCTATCGTTTGAGCATTATATAATGCTCGTACTAGCTAGCATTATATCTTGTTAGTATTTTTCTACTATCTTGTATATTAAATTTCTATTTTATTATGTTTTAAAATGTATCCAAAGTTTGTGTGGGTCTTTTATAGTTAGGGTTTTGTAATGGCGATAAAATCATCACTAAAGGTTCTATTAGCTCTCCTTTTGGAATTATTTGAGTTTTAGTAAAATATGTTGAGTGGTTGCTCCAATATATTAATTTCGCTGTTCTTTACAAACTTGTCAAGGATAAATTTTAATGTATGATCTATTTTTTTTTTATTTTGACAGTCACGACCCTTTGGAGTGTCTCTCCTTATTGCGGGCCATGATGAGCACGGACCTAGTTTGTGAGTACACATTCTTCATATTACCAAAGTATCATATACTTTGGTTGTTACTGATTGTTTCTCATTTTAATGTTGGCAGAATGCATTCTATATATGTCTATGGATATGTGAATAAATGAATAATGCTATTTTTAGATCACTTTTCAAATTTTATGCCTTTCGTGTCATGCTTTTGTTCTCTTAAACGTTATCTATTGCTTGTTTTCCTTTTCCCCTTGGTTTGTACATATGTCCTCTCAGCAAGCACAATAAGATGTATTCTATCTATTCGTCTGCTGGAGGTTAGAGGAGGATCTCTATTTGAAACCTCATGTCAGCATAATGTGATGTCATAATGATTGAGTGCTGATGTTAATGTAGAAATATGTTATGGAAAAGAGTTTACTATACAACCACTATAAGAGTATCACTTCTTTTGACTCTCACTGCTAAAAGGACGCACACCTTAGTGTACAAATACACACATCAGCGCAATAGACTGGTTTGTTCAATGACAGAACTGGTTTGCCAGCTTTCTTCTGGTTGGCTTTCCTACCAAAAACTTCTTGAAGTTCTTCCTCCTCTCTTATTTCTCAGCCTTTCTCTTTACATGCTCTCGTTAACTTATTTTGAAATTGCTTTCTCGGTTTCTTCTACTTACTGTCCCTGTCCTTGTTAATACTTCCAGTTTTTTCTTTATCTCATTGTAGTGATTGCTTTAGCTTTGCTGATCCTCTATGTAAGCAAAAGTTTTCACAGTCAATGATGAAGTCAGAGTATTGGGAGTGGCAGTTGGTCGATTATTTATCAGAACGGATGAAGTAATAAAAAGATTAGTGTACCCTGTCCCCAGTTTATACAAGTAATAAAAAAATGAAAACTGTTGAATAACCCTTACAATGGCGTACATGATTAAAATAAATGATGATTAAAATAAATGAATCGTGCTGTTAATGGAGTATTTGGGATGGGCTTTCTGGTATTTTATAGAAAGCTTGGGGTTGTTCTTGGGATCTGATGCAATCTTTTTGCTAGAAAGCTATAGATTAGGAATTGAGAGGAATCAACATACTAATGGATACTTGTTTTGTAACTAATCGTATTAGCAGTTTCTTGTACAGTTGTTTTCATTCTTCCCTGAGGATAATCTTGGTCTCTATGTAGGATGAATTTATATTATTCTTACACATGCATATTTCAATGGATTATGCTTGTTAGTTGTTTAATTTTTCTTTTTTCAGGCTCCATTCCTTATTCATTTAAGGAAACTATTTTTGTAGTTGGTGATATTGATACAAATTCCTCCTTTCTGAAGCCTTTCATTGTGAATTTTTAGCTGACTCAAAGGCTTCTATTATGCAGATATTATACTGATCCCTCAGGAACATTTTGGCAATGCAATGCTAAAGCTATTGGTTCAGGCTCAGAAGGAGCTGACAGTTCTCTGCAAGAACAATTCAACAAGGTATACTTGATGGTTGGCCTGTTTCTACATGTATAATTACTGTCTGTACTCTGTAAAAATAAAATGTGATTGGGAGAGACGATGAAAAGTGTAAAGAGGAGTAGAAATAACAACAACAACAACCATAGTAAAAAAAAAATAAATCTGGGGTCTCAATGCTTGTTCTCTCTGTCTGGATTGATCGAACTGGTCTGGTTGACAATATCATTAGCCAAGTTTAGTGGCGATAGAATGTAAAAGTGGATTAAAACAATAAACATTTGCATGTTGAATGGCATTACTGTGATTGAACCTACAGGCAAAATCATATAATTTTGTGCACTATCCCAAAAGATTAAATTCTGACACATCTGTACTGTTATTACATTTCATTATCTAGAAAAAGTATATTATTTTTTAATGTAGAGCAAAAATAATACTTGCTCCGGCCCTAAATATAATATTTATTTACTTAATCAATTAGATTAAAATTGTTAGTTAAATTAGTTGATGACTTCTTTTGAATATCTTAATGATTTTTCTTAATTTCTTTACCCCCTCTCTCATTTGATTATTGTTATAGAAGCACTAATGGGTCTACTTTTTTATAAAAAAAATTAGATCTTATTTTTAGGATCGAAATCAATCCCCAAATAGATCATATATTTAAGGACTGGAGGAAACACTAAATTAGCATATTGTTATGCTTCCATTTTATTCCTTACTACCTAGTATATTGCACTATGACTTGTTAATATCTACCAAATTACACGCCTATTGGTTATCCTTGGTTCTAACAACCTACTACCTATTTTGTGTTAGATACAATGTTAAAATCAAATATTTTTTTGTTTGCAGGACCTAACTCTTCAAGAAGCTGAGACCATCGCTCTGTCCATTCTCAAGCAAGTTATGGAAGAGAAGGTATGGGTAACTTGATTATTAAATATTCTATTTATAATGCTGATTGCTTATCCTTCTCTTCCTGTGTCCTGGTACTATTTTTATTATGATATGATTTTGTGCTTCCATCATTTCTTTTAAAGGTGACTTCTAGTAGCCTTATCACTTGAACAAAAGCAGGGGAAAATAACTTTACGTTTTTGAAAGAAAATTAATTTTACCTCTATCATAGTATGGCTCAGTTACAGGCTTACAGCTTTGTTATAGAATCTTAAAAAATGTAACAGAATATTGCACACTGTTTGAAGTTAATTTTAATGTGCTTTCCCTATTGTAACAGTTTTCATGATCCCGTAAAATGCAAGGTTTTTTTTTTTTTTGCTTTTGAAATGATTGTGGGTGTTTGCAAGGAGGAAAACTATGGATGAATGTAGTTTCGTTCATAATAACTTTTCCACATACCAAATATTGTATAGAAGTTAACGTATTTCCATTATGTTTCTTATTTTAGGTGACCCCCAATAACGTTGACATTGCCAAGGTGGCTCCAACGTACCATCTTTATTCCCCCGCGGAGGTGGAAGCTGTGATAAGTCGCCTATGAGATCCTTTGGGGCATAAAACATGGTCTCTTTAAATTTGTTGTTTCTCCTTAATTGTGGCCTTTATCTTCATGGATTGTGCGTTGAAACGGCAATGTGACTTGGAAGAGTTGTAGTCGGCATGGCATTGAAGTTGCATAATTTATTTGATGCTGCCCATGAATTTGTAGAAAATTATCAAGTAACTTTTGTATACTGTAATGTGTGGGAAAAGTTGCAATTCATGAAACCTTTGAGAACTACATGCATGGAGTCATTAGCAGTAAGCAGCTAGATTCACCAATTTGAGTGGATTGAAGATTGACCCTTTTATGCAAAACAAAAAAATGTTAGGCAAATGCTAAGGTGTTTTATAAAAAAAAAAAGTGATTACTAGGGTTATTACAAATTGTCCACCATCAAGATTTCTATTATAAAAAAAAGTGTTAGGCAAATGCTAAGGTGTTTTATGCATGCTAAGTCTTTTTCTTTGTGGTCTCTTAACATGGCTTGAAGGCTATCCATGATGTGGAAGGACTAAAATTATTATGATTTATTTATGATAAGTGTCTCAAAGGGGAAAATGTGGTGAGAGGAATTTTGATTGTGGTGAGAGGAATTTTGATTTGAGAGTATCTGAAACCACAAACTTAGCAAAATTATATCTAGAATGTCTAGATTGGACATGGGTATTCTAGAGTGGATTATTGCCACCTATTAATCTTTCCTGTTAGTCATAGTGACTCATGCCAGCTTTTACCGAAAAAAAAAAAACTCATGCCAGCATTCCGAAGATGATGATATTATTTCTCATAAGAATTATTTCTTACCAATAACGTACAGGAATCTTTCATTTTCATTTAATTTAAAAAGTTAATTTATGTATAGAAATTACAGTGAAAACGTATCTCTGTCACCGCAAGTATCTAAATGGCTATATGGCTACATTAGCCAGTTGTGACTTTACCAACTCCAACATATTATAGACCTGAAAAAAAATACTTATTATCAATGAAATCTCAGGTTGATAAGAACCAATTAAAAAAATACAAAAAAAAAAGAGTCTTGTTTTGAGATTGGAACCATTTCATGTTTCAAAAATGTGAGTCCGTAATTTCTCTTGATTTTCCTTCTATCACTTTAAAGGAGAGAAACATACTCACCTCAAAATGTTGCTGCAAAACTGGTGCGTACTGATAAAGAGTAACATATATCTTCTCAAGCAATTTTAGAAGTACTTCCACTTGGTCAGCAAGAAGATCAACCTTAATTTTAACAAACAAACAATTCAGTTTTTAGCATCAATACATATTATAATAAATTATAATTTTGTAGAGTATTGTTAATTTTAACTAGCTTTATTGTTTGTCACTATTCAAAATTGCAGTTTCATATAGATTTGGTGCAATTTTTTAGCTGTAGGATTGAGCATTTATATGTATTAAAAATAGTGAAGAAACCTAGGATTAAATAAAATGGACATTAGATCTGTCAAAGAACACATAAGCTGAAATAGTTTTTACATTTTACTTATATAGCAAAATTTACATTAAACTTGATTTAGAAACCATGTGCCAATTTTACCAACCTCAAGTTCAGATTTATGGAGATTCTGGCTTCTGCTAATGAAGGCTTTTTGGTAAGTTGATGCCTTGCTTTTCAAGCAATCAATTAACTTGGTGACTATGTCCAAACTAAAGTTCATGTTTTGTAATCTGTACACAAATTTTGAAGTCAAATGTCAAGAAGATGTATGCGAGCGCACGTGTGAATATATCGGTGAATGAAAGTTTGGCATACCTCAATGTCTCTATCTCTAGCTTTTGGTTTACCATGCCTTCAAATTCTGTAAATGTATGCAAGAAGTTGAATAAAGGGGATAAATCAGTTATTGATTTCTCTTCATGTGTTATTGTTTGTCCACGACTTTTCTCTGAGTCACAAAATGTAAGGCATAAAGTAGTTCCCAACTCACTTAGAAGTGCCTTGCTTATTCTTAATTGTTGCAATGTTTTCTCAACCTTGCTAGTCAAGGAATAGAAAGTTTGCTCCTCTCCATTGATCAAATCCTCGAAAATTTCATGATCATGTAACTCGCCACGTTCTGAACCCAAATCGAAATGCCTACTATGTTCCTTAATCTCTGATTTTACACTCAGCAATAAGTTCTCCTCGACTTCAAAACAATTCAGTAAAGACTCTAATATATTATTCCTCTTCTCTTCACTTTGAACTTGGTGCACGTGATCTAACATCATGGTTGAGAGAGAACCTTCTTCCATGGTTTTATCTTGAACATGTTGTGAATTGACTTCCATGGGAAATATGATGGCCTCTTTCATTATTTCAATCAATGTGAACTGATGTAGTTGTTCATTCATAAGGTTCTCTAAGTGGTAATCATCTAAATCTATCTTCCATTCCATGAGCATGCATCTTAATACAACCATACATACATCTTCCCTTAGAAAACTTTCTATCCTCATGAGTTGTAAATGATCAAGAAAATCATCTTGAATCGTACCTACTCTATGTTTTATTAAATAATTATAATCTTCTAATGCTATGTTGTGTTCACCTATCATTTCCTTATATACTAACTTGCCTATATCCTCTCTTATGGTTTTATCTACTTTGCTAGTCTCTAGAGCAGAACACATGACATCCTTAGCTGCCTCTGATAATAGAATAAAATATAAATCCTCTCTGATCTGGCTTTCCATGTGATTTCTTTCGATACGTTCATTCCACTCTTTAAATGTTTCTTCCAAGTAGAATTTAAATATACTCTCCTCTATGTGGTTCTCTATGTCAGAGTTGAAGGATTTTCTATGAAATTCTTCACCCTCAACTTGGCCTATAAACTTTTTTACTGATAGCTTATCTTCATCTTTATTCAACAAACTTTTGTTTTCTTGTTCTTCATGTCTTGCATTAGCAATTCTTTTCATATTCTCCCAGGAACTTTCCCAGGTACATTCATTCATTTCTTCATGATCATCAGAAACTTGTTTGTCAAAAATTGATTCACTTACCGTTAAATTCCATGTTATTAAGTTGTCCAACCTTGCAGCAATCATTTGCATTGAATCTTTTATAATCTTTTCTCTCTTTCTTGGTGAAACTCTCTTTTCTTGTAATAAACCATACTTACTCATGTTCACTTCTTCAGTCTTTTGGCAAATAATGGATTGATGCACCTTTACCATTTTGGCAACAAAGTTTTCCTCATCATCAGTACCTTCATCTTCTGATAACTTCACATGATCACTATGTTCTGATGCAGCTACTCCTTCCTGAGAATCATTTTCTTGGGAGAAAGAGACTAGATTCTTGTAATAATCCTCATTAGGAAACTCATTTTCATTAAGATAAAGACCAAGTTCATGCCTTAAGCTTGTGACCTCTTTCATCAACTTTGACCAATGTTCCCACCAATTTCTCAGAAATTTCATGCCTTGCATTTTCACTTCTGATTCAACATTCTCTTGAAATTCTCTCATGTAACTTTTCACAAAGATGGACTGTATCTCCTTCTCAGTTGTTAGCTTCCATTGTTTCTCTTTTGGTCCCATTTCACCAACGAATATAACATTGTGAATCTTCTCAAAAGCATCATACAATGTTTGCTTCAGCATCTCTATATCACAACCAAGTTCTTCAACCTGCTTGTTGTCAATGCCACTATGTAATATCTCACCTACTTGACATAAACAAGAAGATGCAATACACAAAATTATCACCATGTTTTAGATAAATAGTTATTACATTGTTACATTTCTAAATAATTCTCAGGATCCCATTTGAAGTACTCGCTCTATTCCTAAATATAAGATCACTTTCTTATTTTAACTTGTTCCTGAATATAAGATCACGTTCTAATTTTTCCCAAGTTTTTCCCAAATTGACCCTAATCATGTTTGTTTATAGTAACAAGCAAGAGAGAGAGAGTGGGGATAAAGGTTTATGCTTAGGATGAATTTGTAATATCATGTGTTAATAACTAATTTAACTAACATTCTTAATCTAATCAAATTAAGAAAGTGATCTTATATTTAGCAATGGAGGGAGTAGTCTACTATCACACAACCCTCTACTATAGGATAGGCACATGTTTCACTATTGAAATATTTATTGTGTTAGGAAGGTTGATAGACTGAAATGAGATTTTAGAAATAATTTGTTATGATGCCTTACCTGACACTGTACCATTTGGTTCAGTTGTTTCGTTGAAGTTCAACATCTGCTGATTTGCACAAGTTTTCATCTTCTCAGAAAAATAACCAATATGTTCATCACTATCATGATTCATTGAACTTTTGTTCTCAATATTAATGTTAAGTCCAAAAGAAGCCATTTCTCCTTCTTGTAGCTCCATTAATGGTTGTTCTTGCTTAAACTCATTCTCTAATCTCTCTGCCAATTCTCTATCTTTCAGAGATATGGCCATTTCTGATTCCTCCAGCCGTCGTTCGAGGCGGTCTTTGATTTCTCTCAAGTCAAAAAGAACCTCAAACATTAAAACCAATTAGAAACTAGTGAACATTAATCTAAGAAAAAAAAATTAATGAAAGTATTAGCGAGAAACCAAGTTTTTTTTGTCTAAATTACATAAAACTTTCTTAGCCTTAGAACTATGTACAAGTAACATTGATCTTTAAAACTTGACAATGAAACCCCTAAAATTTTTATATTACATGCAAATAAATCTGTTAAATATTTTTTTAGGTGACATAAATCTGTTAAATGTTAGTAAAGTCATTTACATGCATATACACACACACACATACATATATACACATATATACACATATATACATATATCGAACAGAATTAAAAACAGTAAAATATTCGTTATCAATAATATTTAAAAGTTCGAGGAGGTAGATTGTTGTTTCGGCAAAAAAAAACGTTGTTTCGGCCAAAAAAAGTTGTTTCGGCAAAAAAAAAGTAAAAGAGAAGGTTTTCGTTAAAAAAATAAGTAGTAGTTCCGGAGGTTATTAACATATGATATATTTTAGATATTTTGTAATAATTTTAGCATAACGTATGTGTTTTAAATACTGTACATATAAAAGTAGTAATTCTCGTCTGCCAGTGGACGTACATGATCATTGTAAAGAGTATATGCTCATACTCCATTTATGGTGTTATATAAGGATATCCAACTAGGAGTTTACATGGGAGTTGAAGGTTCAAACTCTTCTAATAAAGAAAAGGAAAAAGAAAGAAAGAAAAGTAAAACAAATGCACAATAATATATTAGAAAAATAATTTGGATTAGACGAGTGCAATATGAAACAAAATGTATGTGTGAAATAATAATGAGAAAGAACCTGTTGTTGATTGGCATCAAGAAAGCTATTTCTTTCAGTTTCAGCTTCCACAAAACTGAGGCAACCTTCAAGTTGCAAAACAGCCAACTCATAGAATTTGGAGATCTCATTCAAACGCTCTATAACACCTTTCTTAGTCTTCATCTTATCTTGAGCTCTGTTCATGGCACAATGCACAATCCACATCATCGTGGAATCTTTTTGAGTTACTCCAAATTTCCCATCCATATGGCTAAAATTCTCTTCCATCATCGTAAATCAGTCTTTAATTTCAGAGAACAATTATTTGTGACTTTTGAGTTAGTTTATGGAGGTAAAAGTGGATGTAGATTGGATCTAAATGCCAAGTTTGGCACACACGAGGGGGAGGAGAGAGAATGATATAGAACTTGCTATTTTTGTCAAATGATGAAGAAAATAACGGTATTAAAATCCTCTCTCCTCCAGTTTTCCCAGTATATTTCTTCTTCTGAACTATTATTCATGCTAATTTTTGAAAAATTAAATATAAAATCATTTTGTGATATGAGCTTGATCTCAAATATAAGATTTTGTTTTAATTGTTTCCAACTTTCTCCAAATTAACCATAACATTGCACATCAATAATAACAAGCAAAAGAGGGGTGAGGATAAAGATAGATGATTAGGGTAAATTGGTAATTTTATGTGATAATAATTAATTTAACAAACATTCGTAATCTAATCAAATTAAGTAAATATGTCTTATATTTAACACTGCATTTAAGAGAATGAGAGGCAAAGCTAGAGGAGAGGATGTTAATCCACCAAAATAATGTCCATATTATTTTTTTTTATTCGAACTAAGATTGCTGAATTGAAAGGAAGTGGTATAGAGCTAAAAGGAAGCATTAATTAATCTGAGATGCATGGTAGGCATTAATCATCTGCAGGCTTTATTTCGTGAGGTACTTCGACCCACCTTTGATCTCACTTCTTATATTACCCACCTCTGTATATTTTGCCTCCGTTTCCCATCTTTGCTTCTGCATGCATCTTCTAGTGTGATTTATTAGAGAGATAGAGATGGAGAAATGGTTTGCGGTGGATTATTGTACATATTACATCTTCTAGTGTAAGATATAAAATGGATGGAAGATTAAACTTAGGATACAGAAACGAAAAGAATATAGCATTATCCTTTTCTAATGACATACATTGATATTGCAGAGGCTTTGTGTTCAAAGCCAAGCATTCATTCACAGATTGACACGTATCTTCTTGGTGATATATTTGTCGATTTCGTGCATCCCGTAGCTTCCAGCATAAAACAGCAAAGGTTGAAACTTATCTTTGGATGGCGGATATATAACATATTGATTTTTCTGGGTTCGTTCAATTTTCGAAGAAGATATCTTCTTATTTTTAATTTAGGGCGAAGGGGCAAAACTAGCCACCGTAATTTTTCAAATGGACAACTCTGGCACCCGTAAATTGGATGGTGCAAAATCGTACATTATAAATCAAAATGGTGCAAAGTTAGATAAACATATCAATCAAATTAGATAAACATATCTTATATTTAGTAAAAAGAAAGTACTCGTAATATATATAATTCAATTATATATAGCTTGTAGTATAATAATGAAATAGATTATATTTAGTTTTCTTAATTTTTCCTCAAAAAGTCAATTTGATTTTATGATTCATTAAAAACGATGGATTTGCACAAGTATCTAGTAGCTTTGGAGATCTCTTGACCGACCAGCTAGCTAGGCCAAGGTGGCCGCCGGCTCCTTTCTATTAAGGCTCATATTTTCAAAGGCTAAAGTTAGCTTTGATGAGTTGGTTTGCTACTTGTGAGGGTCATGAACAACTTGATAATGGTACATATACAATATAGTTGTGATAGATTTATTGCATAGAATTTGCTTTTATATAACTTACATTCATTTAGCTTTGTCTGTAAGGTTTCCGATCCATTGCTTTGACTGTTAGAGGCTGTTAGGTACGAGGGGACGGGAGAGAAAGTTAACTTTTTCATGAGTTGAATGAAAAAAATTTTAAGTTTGGTTATAAAATATTAAGAAATAGATGATATATAAGATAAAAGGGTATAAAAACTAATTAAAAAATTGAACTCAATCACTCCTTTAAGTTTTTCAAATTCAACTTATGAAAAATTTCCTCCATTATGTATATAAAAAAAATTCTGCTATTTTGAACATTTGACCATCTTAGTGTTAGATTCCTAGGGAGTACCAATTTGTTTGTGGTTTCAATAGTTGGTGTTTGGGAAGACATTTCCACAGTTAAATGAAGTTAGCAGAAACCTACATGTGTATATAGAAATAAAAGGGTTTGCTTACAAAGCTAACAGATACATGCCCCAATAGATTATGAACTAGGGACTCTGTCTTTGGATCATGAATGAGTCAAACCCTTTTCCTAAAACTTTGTTATGAAAATATTCCTCCACTATCCAAATCCCTCGTTCCAAACATCCGTATAATTAATACATCCCTAATGTGAGTAATAGATAGTGACTTTACTTCTTTTCTTGGCCAAAAGAATGGTGCAATTGATCATTGCCTTGGATACTGATATAGATCATATATATAGATCCGACATAATGTTCAAATAGTTTGCCATATGCAAATTAATTTATCTACAAATCCCTTTTCCAAGAGAACATATTGACTTGATGAAAACAAATAATAAGCATATATGAAATGGAGAAGAAGTCTTAGAAGATTATCATTGTTACATATATATCTAGCGATCATTATGGCTAACAATGATCCTTGATGGTGACAAAGGACGATAATACCTATGAGCTGAAACCACCGTTGAAGTTGGCCGGAAAATGAGACCAGAAAATCTGAGTGTAGACACCAAAAGGAAAGCCATATTGGAGAAGAGAAAGGAACTCTCATGGTACACTTGCACACACTTTCTCAGAATCACACTGCTCATCACATATAATAAGCTTTTGATGGCCATTATTGATAGATATTTTTCTTCTCTGATCTCTCTTGCTTTGATCTTCTTCTCATCACCATGCCAACACTTCTTTGATGAGCCTTCATTATTATTATTAGTTGTCTATAGTTGGTCATCTACATAGTGTTGCTTTTACTTAAACACCCTTTCTTCTGATTTTATATTATTGGGTTTTGTTGTTGTTATTATAACTTTATTTTCTAAGGGCACCCTTTAACATTTTTCTTATAGTTTTTATATTATTGGCTTGCACCACACCCTCATAATTTCGTCAGATCAGACATCAATCTGCCATATATAATATGTGATCTACTTATTGATCAATCACTATGGCAAAGAAATATATTCATTAAGATATTATCTTATTGGAAAGAATAAAATTTGAATTATTCAGATTACATTTAGACCCTCAGTTCGAAAAAATTACATTTAGACCATAAATTAAATATACTTCTCTGATGATAACACATAAAGTAAACAAATCAAGTAGATATATAAAAGTATGTGTAGTATTTCATTTATTAGATTTTAACCTAAAATATGGAATAATTACATATAGTTTAGTCAACTATATGTTTGTGCAATATGAGCAATACAAATATATTATTTTGTTTGGATATATGATAAATAAAAACGGTTTGTTATTAAAATAGAAAACCATATGGTATCAAAAACAATAATAATAAAGTCAATTAAACTTAGATATATAATTAGAGAGGGTAGAAAGTAAGTAGAAATCCAGGATATGTGAGACATATATAATAGATAGGTGAAAGTCAATTCAATAAGGGTTTAGAAATCAAAAGAGAGGGAGGGGCATTGTTAAGGGGGAAATAGCAAGAGGGTAAAAGGGTAATTTGGCCTGAACCCGTGAGGGCTCGATTAAATATAGATAGAAACAAAAATGAGAGGAGAGAAGACGCAAAATGAGGACATAATGAACACATTCCCTCAATCCTACGTCCATATATGTCTTTGACTCTCTCTTTTCGTCCCTATCACTGCATCTTAATGGCTATATATCACCAGCATGTCGACACCACTTTCTTTTTTTTTTGAGTTTTTAATCCGGTATCCTGGGCCAGCCCCAATGTCACGGGGAACTCAACGGGCTCAGACTAATCCAGATCCGCACCGGGGCCTCCACTTAAGGGTAAAGTGCTGGCCAAGGGGCAGGCTGCATTCCCAGAGCTCGAACTCGAGACCTCTGGTTAAGCGGTGAAGTGAGGTAACCACTACACCAACCACGCTTGGTTTGGTTTGTCGACACCACTTTCTATATACAACAAATTCCAATTATATAAATATGTATATATAAGTTAACCTAGCACTGTAATTTTCTCCGGCCTCTAGATATGCACGTGAATGTTTTGTGTGACCATTCCGCCCCTATTTGTTGATGATGGATCTTATTGCTTGATTGTAATGTGTAACTTCTGGAATTACACTAGGTTTAGATCTTTTCCTTTCAATGATTTTATGATTTTAAATTTTTTATATTTAGGTTTTTTAGAAGTTGTTTAAACATGATATTATAATTTTCCTTAATGATATTACTTTGCATTGAGACATATTTAGGAACTTTGATGAAAGATATATTCCAATTCTTGGTTTACATAAATATAACTTTTATTCTGATTTTATATAATGTTGCTAGTTTAAATGTAAGAGAGATTTGTATCATTTGAATTTTGACATTTAATTTGAATAATTTTTTTATGCATGACATTTGAATAATTCTAGTTTGTGGGTAAGGGTTGCAATTTTAATTACATATTCACAAAAGGATGTTATATTCAAGGGTTATAGGTATTATTACTAATTTTTTCCTTTTCCTTCCCCCGCCAGAAAGGTACATATAGGTATAGCTGAATTTCATTGAAGATTTTAAAGATAAAAATTAAAATAGAAGAAAATAAACTAAAATTTAAATATTTTACCTTCAATTGTTGAGCCGACTGCAATCTCATTGATGAGAACAAAGTCGAAATTATGAATAAGAATGCAAAATTTTCATAAAAAAAAACGATCATGAAATGAAAGCTGAATGAAAGGTGAGACTGTATGGGTGGCTAAGCTAGTGCTATTGTATTTGTAAGTGTTCATGAGCAATTCGAAATTCTTGATATATTTTTCCTTCAATCGGATCTTATTGGTAAGTGGTGATGAGCAATGTCTCACATACTCCTGAAGAATTCAATGAAAGTGTTGAAAACATCATAAATATGTGGTTATAAGAGGGTATATACAATTAATACAAGTATGAAAGTGATAACAAATTTTAAAGATTCGATGCTCAGAGTTGTAAAAACTATAAAGAACATTTCTTTTACCTAAAGATGAAAGCACTAACGGACCGATAAACAATAAAAAAAGTTAGAGTGAATAGATCATAAGTGCAGATCAACTAATATCATGACAATAATCTTTTATTGGGGAAGAGTAACTTTTCGTGCAACCCGCTTTTAGAATATGAGAGTAGTAATTTGTCATATGTCATTATTTTCATCAAACATGTTTGTTAGAACGGTCTCATACCCACCCTACACTTTGTATATTTGTAAGAAAACCTCGTAGAGACGTTTACAAAGAGAATAAACATCGAGCGTAAAGAATCAATAATATAGAATTGTGAATGCATAAAATTGTAATGCTTTATAGGCGGTTAGTTATTACAGAGATAGACAAATCTATATCTATATATAATAAATAGGAAAGCACCCCTATAACAATCCCTCAAATCACTGTTCATTAGGTCTCTCCTCTTTTGTCTTTTTTCGGTGGGATCCACTCAGCTGAAAAACCATGGCGTCTTCAAGAAGCTACCTCTGAATACTTCCTCTGAAAGCCACTTCCCAATATCTTGTATGTCTCCCGCGCAAACACCTCACCAATTTTGAATTTCAAATACTTCATTTAATCATTTTCCTTTTGCCCAAATTTTTGGACACACATTTTCCTTCATACTCCTCTGTCTCTCCCTCACTTTATCCCTTTCTTAAGCCGGTGACGCCCCCAGATCACGGTGGAGCAAGGCTCCAACGACACATTGGAGACCGGATTTAAGCTCAGGTGACTTCCTTCTTCTTTCTTATGTCCATCTCTTTTCTTCTGATTTTAGACAGATTATACCATAAATGTTTTGTTGCAATTATGGTTTTGCTGTCTTTCTCTTTATTACTTTGTTTATTATTTCCACAGGTTGGGTAGCGAAACCATTTCCACCTTCTACATTATTAACCCTAAAGCTGTTGTCTGTATCCTCAAATACTTTACATCTTTTGTTCGAGCATTTATGGTTTTGTTGTCTTCCTCTTTATTACTTTGTTTATTTCTCTGGATTGTTTGAGTCAATATTGAGCTCATATATTTTGCTAAAGGGTGAAATTATAGTTTAGGCTTAGAAGGTGAAGTTGATGTTTTTGCTTCCTTACCTCTTTATTGTTCGATTCTGTGCATAAGACCAAAGGCTGGGTGCTTTTGGTCTTTAGATACTGTAGTTGTTTTTAGGACACAGAAATTATGGACGGGTATTTAATATTTATGGTTAAGAAGTAATTTAATTTATGATATCTCAGGAGAAAACAAAATACAAGAGTAGAAGTGATAGGAATGGAAAGAAAGAGATATTTGGGAGTTTTAGCTAACAAAGTGCTCATTTTTGTAGTATGTGCCTCATGGTTTTTTTAGATCAAGACTTTTAAATGCATTTCGTGTCTTCCCAATTGTAGATCAAGGATAAAGCCATTCATGGAAACCATTTTTTTCCTTTTATGGAATCGGTTTTGCCGGTTGTGCTTGAATATAGAAACCGTGACTTGAAAATTCGTTGAATTTATAAAGACCAACTTAACATAGTTAAGTCTGTACCTTAAGCGTATGTGTTGCGCATTAATTGAAAGCACCAAAGAGCATCTTAGATCCGTTTAAAATAACACTGCTCATGATTTCTTGGATTTCCTTTCTTCCAATGAAAATTAATGGTTGAATTAATAGCAGTTCGATTAGTTTAGATATCTTGAAGCATTGACAATTTAAAAGCTCTTAAGATCAACCGACATATTAAGAGTTTTGATGTATTTTGATCAGCAGCTTTGTCTTTTTTTTTTTTACCAATATCAGCAGCCAGCTTTGTCAATACTCAAGTTTTGTTATGATATATACATAAACTTAACATATACCCTGACTTTTTTGTTGTTGTTTTGATTCCCCTTCATCTTTGTGGGATGAAGTTATACCTTTTTTGAGTTACAAATAGGACAGCTATTACCTTGGTCAATGAGACTCATCCTGCTTAGGCAGTTTATTTTAGAAAATTTGTTTAATGCTTGAATAAATAAGGTGATAATAGATGAGAAATGACGATTGGATAATGCATTATTGACACATGTCCTTGATTTCATATGGGTAAGAAGCTTCTTTTTTGAGTTAAGATCTAAGACCACCTCAAATTCAGCTTGCTTACTCTTCAAATTGTTTCAGATTTGATTTTTGAGAATGATCCAATTTATGTACTTTCTTAATGGAAAACTACAATAGTTTAATCATTTTTCCAATGTACAAAGGAGATATTTTGGGGTTATGAAAGGATGTTATTGCCTTAATTTTCTTTTCAAGGAATATACATCAAAGATTCACTATTTTGCTTTCACGTTATATCAATTGCCATTAATCCATTCTTTAATGGGAATATCTGTGTCTATGATGGAATTCCTGCAGAAAAGGTAGCCCCTTTCTGAAACATAAATGACTATAAAGGAACTTTGCTAAAATTTTTTGTTTCCCTTTATTCATTAACAGGTACAAGAGATAATCTGCATTGCTGCTGCTGCTGCTAAGTCTGCTGAGATGAAGAGTAGAATACAGTCCTCCTTTACTTCACCTCTTCCCACAAGGCCATCTTCTCCACAGGGAACTCCTACTAATGTGGCTTCACCCAAACCTCTCTGTTTTCCTGGGCAAAAGAGTTCCATTTGTGGGTTGCAAGGTGGGACTCTTCTCATTGCTGAACTACTTGTAGATGCTAATTCCTTGAATGAGCTTGCCATCTTTTTCTGTGTGATGCGTTCTTACCGACTCAATCCCTGCATTTGTTGTGTGTTATTCAAATTTACTAATAGTTCAAATCCTTTTGTGGCTTTTGGATGATGTTGCTGTTCAAAATTTCCAATTGCTCTACCACGAATAATTGGTCTGTTCTTATAAGTTCCATGAATCACATGAATGTTGCATAGTTGTAATGCATGTGGGGATGTGTGGTTTTTTCAAAACGTCCCTATGATTTGATAATTGTGTGTATGAATTCTGACTTTGTATACTATTTTCCCTTATCTTCTGTTCAATTCCAATCGTATCATTTCATTAGTTAAAGAATTGTCAATATCAATATTCTCTTAGATGTAATTATGTGAGAGTCTCTAGGGAATATCTTAGACACAGAGTGATGCATTACATAATGCTTTCGTGTGATTCTGTGTTAGACCTAAGGAAAACGCTGACTATTCTTGAAAAGAAAAGAGACAAAAACCAAAAGTGTATAAACTTCATTCAAAGTCAAGGGACAAGACCAAAAGTGCATTCTAACCAATTAATTGGTCATTTATATATTTCCTAATTAGCTTCTTTCTTTATTTTTCTCACAGGTTGGGTAGCAAAGCCCATTTCCACCTTCCACATTATCAGCACTAAAGCTCCTGTCTGTATCCTCAGACACTTTACTTCTTTTGTTCAAGCATTTATGGTTTTGTTGTCTTTCTCTTTATTATATTGTTTATTTCTCTGGATTGTTTGAGTCAGTTTTGAGCTCATATATTTTGCTAAAGGGTGAAATTATATTTTGAATGGTGACAGAAATGGGATGGAGGGTTATGTATAAGAGTTTTGGAAGTGTGTAAGTTCTGAACTGTTGTACGTGCTTTGGTTGCTACTTGTCAGTTTAGGCTTAGAGGGTGAAGTTGATGTTTTTGCTTCCTTACCTCTTTATTGTCCGATTCTGTGCATAAGTGTATTTGATGAGCCTGTTGATTTTATTTGGGAATATTCTAAACTCTGTTTTGTTGTGGCTAACAAGGGGCATGTGATTATCATTGGGTTCAAAGGTTAATTGACACCTTTTCTTCCACCGGTTCAAAGCCATTGTAATTTGTATAGTTGTTCTGTTGCTGATTTGAAATGGAAGTATGAAAGTATGAAAAGAGGAGTTGAGTTAGACTAAAATAATACATCAAAGTAGAGATATGGGTTTTGTGGTTGTGAGATTTCTATTATCTTTGTTTCTCCCTTGCTCTGATCAGTTTGGTGTGATTCAAAATGTGAAGGTTTAATGTTCTATCATGTTCCATTACAGTATTGCTTCTGATGTGATTAAGTTATGATTACCACTGACATAAAGCTTAACACGTTGAAATAAATGACCAAAATATGTTATGGTAGAAATCAAGTTGTGGATGCTTAGTTTTTGCAACAAGAATGAATCAAGATGATTTGGAATGCAATAATGATAATAATGTAATAGAGTTTAGTACTATTTTAAATGGTGATTAAAACTTAAAAGTATAGTAAATGGAAATAAATGACTATTACTCTAGAGCATCTATGACAAATTTTGTTATGATTTTCATTATTTGTTGTAAGTAGGAATTCATCAAATTCTTTTTTGGCTTAAATAGATTGAAGAAAAGAAATGTTTTTAGTGATTTAAATTTAAATGAGAGAAAGATATAGAAGGGGTTTATGTTTTTCTCTTGCACAATAATGAATATTTTATCTGTTTTTAAATTTCTTATATTTTCTTTTCTGCAAATTTATTATGTTTGTATACTTTTTCAAAAAAAATATCATCACAATCAAATTTTGAAGTAGGTGAGGCTTCCCATGCAATGCTTGGAATTATTTCTTTTGTTATATCTTAATTAATTTTAATATCATATGCGCTTATATCCCCGTGTATCGCACATGACCACTCATTCCAAAGGTCCACTTCCCTCTTGGTTTGAAGATTCCATAGAAGTAGGAGTTGGTACATTGATTAGCCTTACATGCTGGAGCACAAAATTAAGATCTATTTCTGTTTGATTTGAAAAATCCATGTTAGCATAGCTTGTACATGTAGACGCCCTAAATGATTTGCACGGGGACAATTTACTTGAAAGTAGTCTTTAATTTTTTACAAGGTGGACATGAATCCATCAGAATCAAGGTGGCCTTTCAAGCTACAGAGAATGCAATTTCCTATTTTTGTCTTTCGCAATGACCATCAATAAAAGTCAAGGGCAATTATTGAAGAAAGTTGGTTTATATCTGTGTAAACCGGTATTCACTCATGGTCAATTGTATGTTGCTCTATCTAGAGTTCGTAGTGTTGATGGTCTGAGGATTGTTATTGGACAAGATGATGAACAAGGATTGACCACAACAAAAATGTGGTGTACAAGTAGATTTTTATGAGTGTTCAACATATCAAGAATTCATGAAAATTGGACTGTTGTATTAGTTTATTTGATATCTTGGTTGTAGTCGACATTGTCAAACAACCAATTTGATTATTATGCATGACATCCTTTTGAGTTGGTTCTTGTATACCTTATTGTACTTAGTTTTTTTTTTGTTAACCAATGTATTGGTGCATATTCATTCCTTGTGTTGGATATACACAATGTTAATCAATTGCATGGATTTTGAGATGCTGATTTTGGTTTGAGACTACCTGCTAATGCTACATAATAATTACTTCCTCATTCCTTAGAAGTTTACCGTTTCAATTAGGAACTATTGCATGATAGGCATAGCTACTTGATAAGAAATATATCCAACAAATAAAGTTCCACAAATCATACTTTATTCAATTTCAATACAAATGTACACTCAAAATGTAGACGATGCACATGTAGCCCGTGCAACGCACGGGAGGAAAAACTCGTTAAGAAAAAATTAGAGCAATCGGTTAACCATGTGATTCGAATTTCAAACATAATACTTCCCAAAATAAAACAATTAAGCAGTCTCTAGACATAATGGACATCCTCTGCCTAGCTTCAGAAATAAGATCAAAGTTTAATGCGTGCTAATCTCAACACCTAAAATCATCTTCATCTCTATGGAATGTATCAAAAAAAAATATTAGCTCTATGGGAATTTTGGGCCTGCGTGGTTGGGCTGAAAATTGGCATGGGACTTGATCTTACGAATGAAGTTAAGCATCACCATTAGTAAAGTTAAGCATGAAGCCCTTTAAGAATGCCCTTTGATCTTACGCATTAAGCCTCCACTTGCAGCTTTATTTGCAGCTTTATTTGTAACGAGCAGTAACTCGTCGTGCGTTACACGGAAGAAAGAACTTGTAAGTGAAAATTGATCAAGAAATTGAAGAATAACGTAACAAAATAGGACAATTAATTTTATGAAAATATTAACTAAGATAATAGAGATATTTCATAAAGGTAAAAGGTTATTCACGCTTCCTACATTTTGTTTATAATTATCATTAATCACAATAATTATAGTGTAAACTTAAACTAAAAACAAAAAATTCCTTGGCAACTTTGTAATAGAAAGAATTAATTAAAGACTAAGTATCATAAGCACAGACCATTAGAAAAATATAATTTAGAAAGTCTAACCAAAATAGGCAATCAAGAAATAATCTTTCTCAACCTGATAAAATAAACATGACACACCGAGTATGGACTCGTTTACGATGCACGGGTAAAAGACTCTAATTGAGTTTTATCTTAGTACGAAGTTGGAAAAATTTGCAATTAAAATTCGCGCTTCGTGCAATTTGTTTATGATTATCACTAATCACAATGATCATAGTGTAATCTTAATTAAAGGCCAAGTATCATAAAATCTCGAAACACAAGTCCTATAAACATAGAAAAGTGCATAATACTTATTAGTTATCACATTTCCTCTACCTACAACCTTGACCAGCTACGTCACAATTTTCCTATTCAAAATCCATTAATTTACAAATTAATACTTTCAAATGATAAGATTGAAGAAAAATTGTATTATAATAGGAAAATTAATACTAACACAATTTTCCTAATCAAGGCCCACTATTCTACAAATTAATACTTCAAAAAAAATTGATAAATTGTTTTTTGGGAATTTTTTTTTTTTTTGAAAAACACTATAGACTAAACTATTGTTCTAATCAAGGCCCACTAATCTACAAACTCATACTTCCAAAAAAAAATTTATAATTTCTTTTTAAAAAATGGATTTTTTTAAAAAAAAATTGATTTAAAAAAACTGATTTTTTTTATAAAAAACTGTAGACAACACTGTAGCAGTGCTGTAGAATGAACAGTAAGTTTTTAGTAGTATATATAGATAGATAGATATGAGTCAGCACCATGTAGGCATGTACATTAACCTTTAACTTTCCCTGATCAGGTGGCTTCCAAGTTGAACGCACATGATTAACTCCTTGAAGTTGCTGGGACTAAACTTCAAGGAGTATTCTCATCCTATTTTTCTAAAGGGCGAATGCCCAAAAATGATACATAATTATTGGTCAAGGAACAAAAATAACACATAACTATTCTAAGGTACAAAAATGATACTCAATTTTTATCATGTGATCATAAAAATGATATTATCACTAATATGATAATAATGTTAGATATGAAATATCCAGAATGCCCTTATACATAAATAAATTTTTACCGAGCGGCGATTAATTTATAAGGGCATTTTAGTCTTTTCATGTCTAATATTATTATCATATTAGTGAAAATATCATTTTTGATCACATGATAAAAGTTGGTATGATTTTTGTACCTTGGAATAGTTATGTACTATTTTTGTTCCTTGACCAATAGTTATGTATCATTTTTCGGCCTTCGCCCTTTTCTAAATATGACAATAAATAATGCTTTGTTGTCTAAGTTATTGTTAAATTGTTAAATTTGAAAAGCGAAAAGTTTATTGTTAACAATGGGATTCAAAATTCAAAAATCAAATATAATTTTTCCATAATTAATACTTTGTTGCCTAAAAAATTGATTACTTTGTATTATAGAACGCAAAAGTTTATGGGAAAATTTCATTAAAATCCCATAAGAGGGAATTTATATGAAGCAACCCCAGAAGAATCTGAAATCTCACTGCATCCCAAGGAGCCAAAGTGATATTGAATGTCTCTCTCTTAAAAGATCAAAATATACTTATCAAAAAATTTAGTCGTGAGCTTTTGGAAGATTTAGTGAGATTAATTTTATTTTTTTGTGTTTTGAAAATCTATTTTTAAAATGTTGGATGCTTAAACCTTGGATTCCATGATTTTTGAAATTTGAAAAATTCTCACATTGATGGCATGAGCACTTTTGACATATTTTAGTAACTTCGTGACCATTTTTTTTTGAGCTAAAAAATTGCATAGTTTTTTATACACCTTAGATCAAACTACATTGACATTTTTATGCATTATTCACCCTTTTTTCTCTTGACTATAACAATATATGCATATTATATATGTATTATTTAATAAGAATTGAGTCCTTTATATATTAATTTCTTATCTAAATTTGCTTTCCAAAATAATCATCCGAACATGGTACCAAAATTCATATAAAAAATCACTTCTATCATCATAAATTTAAGTATAAAACATATCACGTTATCTCATTTTTATCCAATCTTCTGAATAAGTCAGATCAAAAGAAAGTCATTTCCATCATTACAAATTAAAAATATAAATAACATCACACGAAATCACTTATATCTGTATTTGTAGGTCAAGTCATTCTTCTGGCAAAAAAAAGGTCAAGTCATTCTGCGTGTTTGTAAAGTTGTTGTACCATATGTTGAAGACAATGAGCGGTCTCACTTGTTTCTCATACCCTTGTTTGATGGGTTATTCAAGTCTTCAATCAATTATTTGGGGGAAAGTCTACATAGGCCAAGATCTTGTTAAAACATATTTGGTCAAGATATGTATTCAAGTTATGTAATCAATAAAATTATGGTTTAGCCAAATTTTAAAAAACAAATTTATCAATGAGGTTGGGTCTACCTATTATAAGAGTCAGTCCCCCACAACATAGTGAATTAAGGTTGGAATCTTCACTAAGAGAGCCACTAATATTTAGCAATTGATATTACTTCAAAAAAAATTGGTCACCAATAGGAGGGTACCTATGTTTGACAAAAGAAATGAAAATATTTTTCTTTCTTTGCACAAAAAAGATTATTTTAAATGAGTAAAATCTTTGATGCAGCAAGATTGGTTGTATTTGGCCAAAAAGCAAGATTGGTTGTAAGCTGCTAAACATTGGGCTTCCGAGGATCCATGGCTTCTTGGCCCATGTATATAGGTCTAGTCATTCTGCTTGTTGATAAAGTTGTAGTACCCATATGTTGAAGACAATGAATTGAAAAGCCATGCAAGTATAACAATCAACTAATTGTTCCCTATATTGACATTTTGTTTGATGGGTCGTTGAGCTTTGCAATCAGTTACGTACTACGGGGAAAATGTAGCTTCATAAATATGATCACTTAAGTTTTATCCTTATATCTTAAATCGGTTCACATGAATGAACCAATAACTTGTATCACAAGTATACATACTTGATACCTTTGTTCAATTATATTTCTAAAATCACCATGACTACTTTCCACTTCCCAAATTGATTTTCTTTTCCTGTGGTTACTATTTGCAGCCACCTTCCACTTAGGCTCTAGTTTAATGAAACGTGATTGCAATGAACTGGATAAGCATGCACTTTTAATCTTAAAGAAAGGTGTCCTTGATCCAAAAAGCTCTCTATCTTCTTGGTCTATCAAGGAAGATTGCTATGAGTGGTTTGGTGTTCAGTGTGACAACATCACAGGTCGAGTAATCAGTCTCGATTTGGGTTGCTCAAGAGATGATGTAAGTTCTGAATGCTTGAATTTGAGAGGTGATATCAACTTACCTTTATTTTTGCTTGAATCTTTGAACTTACTAGATTTGAGTGGAAACTACTTCCATACTATGAATTTATGCAAGTCCAATGTATATTACAACTTGTCAAAAACTATGTCTTCTCATCCATGTGGAAATTTCTCCAACCTTGAACATCTTGACTTGTCATATAATACAAACCTTCATATAAACAACCTCCAATGGATCTCTCATTTTACATCCCTGAAAAGTCTTTCCCTTAGTGGCATTGATCTACACAAGGAAACTGTTAGGCCCAAGAAATACTGGGGCCGTGTGTACCAGAGAAGAGCTGCTAGGCCCATTAGTGAGCCCATGAGTGAGGGTAATTTTGGGAGTGTTGCCATAGGGAAAGTTGGAGGGGACCACTGCTCTGACAGATCCATTGGTGAGTGCGTATAGAAGGGAGGGAATGATACTGATGCAGGCAGACATTTGGTGACTTTTTGCTGAGGGAGAGAAGCCTGTACTCTCGAATTCCAGGCAGGGGGAACATCTTGTTCTCTTTGTTTTAGTGTTTTTTTTGCTTTCCTAGAAGTTTCCATAGTGGGAAACATACCTCTTGTATCTATTTCACCATTTCTATAGTACGAGGGGGATTATCCAGTTCTTTGTTTTACTGTTTCATTGGCAGGGACCTATCAATCTGGTATCAGAGCGGTTGATCTTGGTATGGTTAGCACCCGGAAAATGGAAGGAAAGATAGAAGCCTTAGAAAGAGCTACAGAACAGGGACAAAGAAGTCAGCCTGAGTTAGCAGAAAGGTTGACAGGGATGGAGGCTACGTTGGCCAACATCCTTGAGAGCCTGAAAGGGAGAAGGTCGCCTTCACCTTAGGGGAGTCATGGAGGGGCGCACACTGGAGGTCAGGAAGAGGATAAGGTAGATGGGAAGGAGACCACACCACACTGGAAACTCGAACTGCCCCTGTTTGATGGAGATGATCCACTTGGGTGGATATTTAAGGTGGAGAGGTACTTCGCTGTCAACGGAGTGACCGAGAGTGACAAGGTTGACGCCGCCATTGTCAGTTTGGAAGGGAAAGCTTTGACGTGGTTCCAATGGACAGATGCTCGAACTCCGATTCACAGTTGGGAAGAGTTTAAAACAGAGGTTGTAGAGCGGTTTCATTCCAAACAGATGGGAGATGAATGGGAGCAACTCCTGGCGTTGAGGCAACAAGGTACGGTGGAGGAGTATAGAGAAAAATTTGAGACGCTTTCAGCCCCTCTCAAGGAAGTGACAGAGGAGGTATTAGTGGGAGCTTTCCTCAATGGCCTCAATGAGGATATTAAGTGCGATGTGAAGTTGATGCATCCCACCAACTTGAAGCAGCTCATGACATATGCCGCCCAGGTTAACGATAGAAATTTAGTGAAAGGCAGGCTGAAGGAAAAGAAAGGGAAAGGAACGAGTGGGTACGTGGATCATTCCGGTGGAGTGAGCATAAGTCACAGATGCCAAAGTTCAGCGCCACAGACACCTGGAAAGGAGGAGGACAGTCGGGTCAGGCTAAGTCGGGTTCAGTTAGAGAGGCCGAGGAGGCCAAAGTGAGCAGTCCACAAGGGTCTCCAGTGCAGAGTAGAGTGGGAAGTAGTGGGCCTGCCTATGGGTCCAGGAGGAGAATGAGTGAGGCCGAAATTACTAGAAGAAGGGAATTGGGCTTGTGTTTCAAGTGTGATGAGAAATTCGGCCCAAACCACAGGTGTAGAAATAAGCAGCTGCAAGTCATGTATTTAGAAGGCCCAGATGAGGAAGAAGCCCAACTGGAGGGGAATGAACCCTTAGAAGACGTTTTGGAAGGGGAAGGCCCAAAAGAGATGGCCACACTGAAATTATCCATTGCCACAGCAGTGGGAGTAACAGGCCAGCGAACCCTTAAGCTGGTAGGGAAGGTGCGAGAGAGGGCAGTAACGATACTCATTGATTGCGGGGCCACCCACAATTTCGTGGCGGAGAGGCTGGTGGCGGCTATGCGTATTCCGACAGTAGAGGTGCCCAGCTATACTGTAACATTGGGGATGGGAGACAGCGAGTTGCGAATCAGAAGTGCCCAAAAATTGTGTTGGAGATACAAGGAATTGAGATTGAGCAGGTATTTTACCCCTTTGAACTTGGGAACGTTGACTTAGTGCTGGGGGTCGAGTGGTTGGCGTCTTTAGGGGAAACCAGGATGAATTGGAGACAGATGTATATGAAATTGAGGGTTGATAGAAGGTGGGTGTGTTTGAGGGGAGATCCAGCGCTCAAACAAGCCCAAGCTTCATTCAGATCTGTGGCGAAGTTAGTCAAAGCTGAAGGAGTGGGATTTCTGGTTGAGCTGAGAGCAGTAAGCCTACAAGGTGAGGGACCCGCTGTTGAGTTAGCTGAAGGAGTACGAGGAGCTTTTGAGTGAGTATCCGCAAGTGACCACTCCTCTCCTGGGTCTGCCACCACGAAGGATCAGGGATCATGCAATAATCATCAAGGAAGGGGCCCCACCCGCCAACATTAGGCCATACAGGTATGGGTATCAACAGAAATATGAGATAGAAAGGATGGTGAGTGACATGATCGCAGCGGGGATTATTCAGCCAAGTACTAGTCCTTACTCAAGTCCAGTGATCCTTGTGAAGAAAAAAGATGGAAGTTGGCGTTTTTGTGTGGACTATAGAGCCCTGAACCGCATTACCATTCCGGATAAATACCCGATTCCGGCAATTGATGAGCTTTTGGATGAGCTCGGAGGAGCCACAATTTTTTCCAAGTTGGATCTCAAATCTGGATATCACCAGATACGAATTAGAATTAAAGAAGGGGATGAACACAAGACGGCCTTCCGAACCCATGACGGCCACTATGAGTTCAAGGTAATGCCGTTTGGCCTAACTAATGCTCCCTCTACATTTCAGTCATTAATGAATGACATATTCCGGAAGCATTTGAGGAAGTTTATATTGGTCTTTTTTGATGACATACTGGTATATAGTAGAGATAAGGGTTCCCATTTAGAGCACTTGGAGATTGGCATTGGATCTGTTGCGCCAGCACCAATTGGTGGTAAATGTGAAGAAGTGTGTGTTTGGGCAAACTCAAGTGGAATATTTAGGCCATATTATATCAGCGGAAGGGGTGAAAGCCGATGAGAGCAAAGTGGCAGCTATGATTCAGTGGCCAACCCCTACCAATATCAAGTCCTTGCGAGGGTTTCTGGGGTTAACGGGGTATTATAAGCGATTTGTGAGAGGATATGGGAAGATTGCAGCTCCCTTGACTCAGCTCCTCAAGAAGAACGCCTTTCATTGGGAAGCTATAGCCCAACAAGCTTTTGAAGAACTCAAAAGAGCCATGACTACCCTGCCAGTATTAGCTGTTCCGGATTTTTCTCAGCCTTTTGAAGTGGAAACAAATGCTTCAGGAAGAGGGATTGGGGCAGTGCTGATGCTGAACAAGCGACCTATCGCTTATTTTAGCCAAAAGTTGTCAGAGAGGCACCAACAAAGTTCAGTCTATGAAAGGGAATTGATGGCGATAGTCTTGGCAGTAAAGAAGTGGCAGCATTATCTCTCTAGCCGGCCATTTGTGATTAAGACGGACCAAAAGGCACTCAAGTACCTACTGGAGCAGAGGATTCTGGCACCGGACCAGCAGAAATGGATCACTAAGCTGATGGGTTACAAGTTCGAAATACAATACAAACCGGGAAGGGAGAATCGAGTGGCCGATGCATTATCCCGACAAGGTATGGAGATGGAATTGCAAGCTCTTACTTCCTGGCAGAATGACAGTATGACTGAGGTGGCAGAAGAGGTAATGAACGATGAAGAGCTCAAGGGAATCATTCAGACTCTGGTGCAAGGCCGAGAGGGACCACCAGGATATACTTGGCAGAAGGGTACCCTTTTCTTTGAAGGGAAGGTGGTCATACCCTGCAATTCAACTACAAGAAGGAATTTGATTAGTGAGTTCCATGATACTGTAATAGGAGGGCATTCAGGGTTCTTAAGGACGTATAAAAGATTGGCGGCAGTGGTTTATTGGAAGGGAATGAAAAAAGATGTGCAAGCTTATGTGGCCCAATGTGAAGTGTGTCAGCGTAATAAGTATGAAGCTCTAAGGCCGGCTGGGTTACTTCAACCATTACCCATACCCACCGCTGTTTGGGAGGACATTAGTATGGATTTTATAGGGGGATTGCCCAAAAGTCAGCGGTATGATACCATTTTGGTGGTTGTGGATCGCTTAACCAAATATAGCCACTTCATTCCTCTATCTCACCCGCTGGATGCCAAGGCTGTAGCTGAATCATTTGCTAGGGAGGTGGTGAGATTACATGGCTTCCCAAGTTCTATTGTATCAGACAGAGACCGTATGTTCACCAGTCAATTTTGGACCTAGTTGTTTCTTAAAGCAGGCACCCGCCTTAAGATGAGTTCAGCTTATCATCCCGAAACAGATGGCCAAACGGAGGTGGTTAATCGGAGTTTAGAAACCTACTTGAGATGCTTCGTGGGGAATACTCCTAAGAAATGGTCCCAAGTGCTGCATTGGGCTGAATATTGGTACAATACGTCCTACCATGGGTCTACGAGGGTGACTCCATTTAAAGCTCTTTATGGCCGTGACCCTCCACCATTGCTGAAGTGGAAGGAACCAGAAACTAGAGTTCAGGAAGTGGATCAGCAGCTCAGAGAAAGGAATTTAATTCTGGAAGAGCTCAAGGAACAGTTGGAAAGAGCTCAGGTGAGGATGAAGAATCAAGTCGATAAACATCGGAGGGATATGGAGTTCAGGAAGGATGATTCTGTTTACTTGAAGCTGAGACCTTATCGCTTTAAGTCTTTAGCTAAAAGACCCAATGAGAAGCTATCTCCCCGCTACTACGGGCCTTACACCATAGCTGAGAAAATTGGTAAGGTGGCATACCGCTCCGACTTCCAGAGACGGCCAAGATCCATGACGTGTTCCATATCTCTCAGCTTAAGAAAGCTTTGAAAGCCACGACCACTGCCCAACCATTACCTCGAGGACTTACCGAGGAAATGGAGCTGCAGGTATATCCTGAATTTATCATTGACACGAGGATGACCACTGAGGGGAAGATGCAGCTGTTGATTCATTGGCAAGGCCTACCTGAACATGAGGATACTTGGGAGGACTTAGAAGTGATTCAAATGCAGTTCCCGGAATTCCACCTTGAGGACAAGGTGTGGCTTGAAGGGGAGGGAAATGTTAGGCCCAAGAAATACTGGGGCCGTGTGTACCAGAGAAGAGCTGCTAAGCCCATTAGTGAGCCCATGAGTGAGGGTAATTTTGGGAGTGTTGCCATAGGGAAAGTTGGAGGGGACCACTGCTCTGACAGATCCGTTGGTGAGTGCGTATAGAAGGGAGGGAATGATACTGATGCAGGCAGACATTTGGTGACTTTGGGAGTGTTGCCATAGGGAAAGTTGGAGGGGACCACTGCTCTGACAGATCCGTTGGTGAGTGCGTATAGAAGGGAGGGAATGATACTGATGCAGGCAAACATTTGGTGACTTTTTGCTGAGGGAGAGAAGCCTGTACTCTCGAATTCCAGGCAGGGGGAACATCTTGTTCTCTTTGTTTTAGTGTTTTCTTTGCTTTCCTAGAAGTTTCCATAGTGGGAAACATACCTCTTGTATCTATTTCACCATTTCTATAGTACGAGGGGGATTATCCAGTTCTGTTTCTTGTTTGTTTTACTGTTTCATTGGCAGGGACCTATCAGAAACTTATTGGAGTCAGCATATTAGCATGCTACCTTCACTGTCAAAGTTATCTTTGAGAAGTTGTTAGCTTCCAAATGTATTTCCTAGTGTTGGATGATTTGTAAATTTTACTTCCCTTCAATCTCTTAACCTTTCAGAAAACCATTTTGACTTTGAAATTTCTAAGGTGGTGTCAAATCTTAGTGTCCAATTTTCTGCTCTCTTCCTTGAAAGCAATGAGTTAAAAGGTTCAATACCAGACACCTTGAGAAATCTCAGAAGTCTGGAATACTTGATGTTATCTGGAAATGAATTGAATGGGATGATTCCAGATTGGTTTCGTGAATATAAGAATATGCAGTATCTTGAATTTTATGGGAACTCATTACAAGGTCCCATTCCTTCTACCATAGGAAATATGTCAAACTTAGTCTCATTAGAACTCAGTTACAATCACTTGCATGGCTTTCTCCCATCAACTCTTGGAAAACTTTCAGAGTTGCAGAATTTGCTTGTTGGTGGCAATTCATTTGTTGGAGTGGCATCAAAAATAAATTTCACCAAACTCACAAAACTAGAGATGCTAGACTTGAGTTCACAAGTTTTATATTTGACATAGATTCAAATTGGACCCCTCCTGCTCAACTTACATATGTATATTTGCATACTTCAAAACTGGGACCTGTTTTTCCTACTTGGTTATATTCTCTAGAATCTGTTCATTATTTGAACATTTCTAGCTCAAGAATATCCTCTATAGTTGAGGACAAACTTTGGAGAGAAAATTGCACTTAGTTCCCAAATAAGAGACTTAACTCAAAGAGGTCCCAAAGAGTTGTTACCACTTGATAATGAAGACTATTGCAGCTACTAATGGTAGTCATTAACAACTCCTTGGGACCTCTTTAAAATTAAGTCTCTTATTTAGGACCTAGGTGCAATTATCCCAACTTTGGAGCTTGGCCAAGAGAACCACCGTTCTCGATCTACCCAACAACTTGATCTGTGGCAACTTGTCAAATGTTCTGCTAAACTCTCGTGTGATTGACTTGGGTGGTAACAAATTCATGAGTGGGCTTCCACGTTTATCACCAAATGTTGTCATGTTCAAGATGGCAAATAACTCTTTATCAGGATCAGTTTCATCACTTTTATGTCATCCAAAGAATAAGAAGAGCCATTTAAGGTATCTAGACTTGTCACAAAATCTTTTATCTGGGGAACTTTCAGATTATTTTTGGTTTATGTAAATCTAGAAAGCAACAACTTGAAGGGTAACATTCCTGAATCTTTAGGCTCTTTATCTGATCTTCAATCTTTGCATTTGCTTAAAAACCAGTTGTCAGGTGACATACCTTTGGCTCTAAAAAATTGTACAAACTTGAGGCTTCTTGATGTGGGGGGAAACAACTTTTCAAGATTTGTACCTAGCTGGATGAACCAAAACATAAGAGCTCTTAGGCTGAGATCCAATCAATTTAAAGTCAACATTCCATCAGAAATATGCCAACTTTCTTCTCTACTGATATTGGATCTTGCAAATAACCAATTCTCAGGATCAATCCCAAGGTGTCTTCATAATTTCATCTCCATGATTCTCACTAATGCATCACCAGAACAAAAGTTTGACATTTTGTTGCGCAAATCAAAGTTTGTTTGTGTTTCTCCTGACACTCTCATGCTTCTTATGAAAGGTCAAGAGTTAAACTATAGCAACAACCTAAAGCTAGTCCATATATGATTGATCTTTCAAGGAACAATTTGTCTGGAGTTGTTCCTTCAGAGTTGTTTACACTTACAAGCTTGCAGCCTTTAAACTTGTCTCAAAATCATCTAGTGGGCAGCATGCCTGAAGAGATTGGAGACATGAAATTCTTGGAATCATTGGATCTCTCAAAAAATCAACTTTCTGGTACAATTCCAGATAGCTTATCTGTCCTATATTTTCTCAATCACTTGAACTTGTCATTCAACAATTTCACTGGTAAAATTCCTACTGGGACTCAACTTCAAAGTTTTGATGCACTATGCTATATAGGTAATCCTGAGCTATGTGGACCACCTTTGACAAATAATTGTACACAAGATGAAAAACCAGACCGCAAAGAGCTATATAGAGAAGAAAATGGATCCAAAGAATTCTTGTTTGGTTTTTATATTAGCATGGGAGTAGGATTTGCTGTAGGATTGTGGGTAGTCTGTGGCTTTTAGTTGTCCTGTTGTTTGTATGCAAAAACAGATCACGTATAGTAGTATTATGGAATGAAAACTTTCCTCTTGTGGAATGAGAAACTATCATTCTACTTATCCTGGCAAACCTCTAAAATATTACATCCTAAGTTTTAAAAGGGTCACCTAGCACCAATGTGATTTTAGGGGGCAGAAATATACATGCAAAACAAAACATGCAATTTCAACATCTTCATCCAATAGTGTTAAGTTGACTCAGAAGACTCATGTGTACCTATGTGGTATTAGGTAACATCAAATATTTGACTCTTTGTTGACTTAAGGTTTATGGATGTCACCATGTTTATGTAAATATTTGATGCTACAACATTAAGTTACATTAACTTTTTAAGTTAACTAACAGTTAAACATAACATTATTGCATGGAGATTTTCAAATCGTCTTTTTTTGTTTTATCATGTATATTTTTGCCCCCAAATTTACAATGGTGTTAAGTGCCCCTTCTAAAATTTAACATGTATAAATAGTGTTGTAAAAATAGCATGATTTCAAGAATATAATACTATGACAAACATCCTTTTTCCCTAGAAAAACAACATTAGCCTTTTTTAAATATATAGTTTAAAATTGGCCAACCTATTTATAACTTATGAATCATATTTGATCACTCCACAACTTTTTCTTTTATATCTTGATTATTATTGATATCGATGTTTATAGACATTATATGTTGTATTGACTTGAAAAACCTGATAAGTGATAAGCATGCAAGATCACCTGAAATATACCTAATTATTGTAGCAATACTTTTCCCTACTGAATTGTATTCACCTAATAAACCACAAATATATTATTTTCCGCACGTAAGGGAACAAAAGCGAGGGAGTAAACCTCACTTAAAATAACAAAAACAGTATTTTAATCTAAATTTTCATAGCATGTATTGTGTGCGTGTATTTTAGAATATTTGTTGGCCGTGTTTTTTTGGACCCTAACTAGTGTAATATGACAAGGCATGTGACAATGTAGTAGTAGTTCACAAAATAAATAACTTGATATATAGCTAATACAAACAAATAAAATATACTACTTACAAGCTAGTTTCACAACCTAATCATATTGCTGTTTACCAGCTATTAGGCACTACTTTCCAACCATACACGCACACTATATATATATATATATATATATATATATATATATATTTAATAGAGCAAATTAATATGAGGTTCCAGGTGGTGGAACTAAATATGAATTTAATGCTCAATCCAATAAATGCAAGTTTTACAAAGATCTTTAACCAGTTGGATACTCTGAATACTCTTGTGGACAGAGTAAATAAACTGGAAGAAAAAGTAAATAGACATTTAAAAGCAGGAATGGAAGAAAAGGAAGACCCATATATATATATATATATATATATATATATATACATACATATAATGATTAATATGCTTATTTTTAATTTTTCAAGTGTTAACATTTAGCCAAAAGTTGTTATCTACTGTCTAAAATTATTAAGGGCCTGTTTGGATAACTTTCAGAATAGATTTTCTGAAGTCAAACCATGGTTTCACAAAATTCTACCCAAACACTCAAAAAATTTAGAAAAATTATTTTGCATCAAAACCTCATTTTTGACCCCAAAACCCAGAAGCTATTTTTTCTTACTTTTCATACCCAAAAAGGGGTACCCAAAAAGGGGTACCTGATAGTCATTGCCACCCTTGTCAGAATCTCTCACCCAATATTACCCTTCACTTTGCTCTCCTTCTCGTCACTCTTCGTTCAGCACTTTTGAAGGCTATCCCATTCGAGCTAGCTGATCTACCGGATTCACAAGAGGGATGTATCACTGCCATTCACCTGCTATGAATTTGAAGAATCACTGTACAGTTATTCCTGAGTAGAAAAGGTGAAGAAGAGGAATGGAACAAAAATTTTGCCTCTCTCAAGCTCGGCCAACCCAATGATAAGCATCTTAAGAATTGGGTATCGTGGCTTGGCATATGCAATAACCCTCCCTTCACTGTCTAAAACTTTCACCACTTGTCTTGCACGCCTTGCCTCTCCACTGACAAATATCCCAGGGAAAAAAATGTTTTGGTAATATATAGTGTCTTCTCTTAAATAGTACTTCCTTCGGTCCTAAATATAAGACCTAATTGACTTTTCCTAGAAAATCTTTAAAAAAGCAAACTAAGTTAATTATAAATTGATTTACCTATTTTTTTTCCCTTAAACTAGTTTATTTTACATATAAACTAATGGATAATCTAAAAATATATCAAATATGTCATCGTTTAATAACCTATTTCGCAAACTTAATCTCTCCAAAAAAAAGTCAATTAGGTCCTATATTTAGGACCGGAGGTAGTATTAAATACAATTTTAACAATTAAATTATTACAAAGCCTTTGCTTAACCTTCTCCAATTTATTTTATCAATTAAAAATTTATTTATTGTGTTTATTGTATTTTTATTTTTTTATTGTAATTTTTTAGTATTTTTTAATATTAATAAGAATGATGAAATTTGAACATTTAAATTTTTGAAATATTTTTTTTTGTCAAAAATTATTCTTTTTGGTAATTTGACATTCAAAAAGTTATTCTACTAACACTTTATCCAAACACTCTCATTTTATCAAAATCTATTTTTCAAAAAAATTATTCTACTCAAAACCTATTCTCAAAAAGCTATTTTCCCAAAAGTTATTCTCCAGAAACTAAATCCAAACAGGCCCTAAGTAGAACTCTTGAGCACACCATGTTCATTAATATATGCTAGAAAGTTTGAAAAGCTCTTTTAACAAATTCCCCATCATATAAATAAAAAAAATCCTAATTAAAATGGTTCCTTTTAACCATTAAGAGTAGGCAATGCAACCAATATTGTATTGTGTATTTATTATTCTCTTCTATGTAAATAAGGATATTTTTGGAAACTAACTTTCATTTTTTTTTACACATTTACTCCATTAAACCCAACTAATTCTAACTATTGGAACACAGCTCGTTAAACAGTAATTAACGAACTAATGACATATCAAACAATTTCATAAATTACAAACCCCCTAATTTTAACCTCTCCTAGTTTCATAAATTACTTATATCAAAGAATTTTAACTTCAAGTTTTTAACTACTCTTACATTCATTTTTTTATATATTTAATACACCTAACTAATTTTAACTTCCTTAACATAATTTGTACTGACGAATTGGGATACAATTATATAGGAAAATTCTTAATGCCCATATTCATTGACATATGAAAGAATGTTTGATTATTTTTTTTTTTTTGCAAATTCCTCACTTTAATCTAACCTACTTACATAAATTACTTATACGGTTATACCATAAAATTCACAATGAAAATTGTTCATTTTAACCATTAAGAGTTTGTAACCACTATTATATGCTATATACTTCATTTATCATTCTCTTCCATGCAAATACGTATAGTTTCGAAATTTCATTAAAACAAAAGTATATTTTCAAAAAGTCACATTCAATTTTTTTTACACATTTATTACGCAACTGAATTTAGATTATAAAAACACAATTCACAATTCAGTTAAATAGTAATTAATATAATAACGACAAATTAGGATACAATCATATACGATAATTCTTGAGTAGAAAATGTTCATGAATATACCATAGAATGCCTGCAATGCTCTTTATTCATATTCCTTATTTACCCAGGCTTATCTACAAAGTTATTTATATGATGGAATTTAAAATGAAAATGGTTCATTTTGATCATTAAGGGTAGGCAAGCATTTTTCACTCCCTTCCACATAAATAAGTATATTTTTTGGAAACTAACACCCATTTTTTTCACATATTTATAAGACTTAACTAAATTTAACTTCAGGTCAAATAGTAATTGATAAAATAATGACAAATTAGGATACAATCGTATACAATAATTCATGAGTTGGAAATGTTCATTAATGTACCCTAAAATTTTTGAGAAGTTCTTTATGCATATTCCCACTTTATCCTCGCCTATCTACCAAATTACTATACCATAGAATTCAAAATGAAAATTGTTCGTTTTGACCGTTAAGGGCAGACAAATATTTTTCACTCTTTTCCACGCATCTAACTGGCATTTATGTTCTTTCACATATTAACCTCTTAACATAATTTTAACTACCAATTAAATAGTAATTAATAAGATCACGATACAATGATAAACGATAACTCTTGGGTAGGCAATGTTGATTAATACCTTAAAAATGTTTGAAAAGCTCTATATGCATATTCCATTTTACCCCGAACCTATCTTTTAAATTACATATACCATAAAATTTAGAATGAAAATGGTTCTTTTTTACCGTTAAGGGTAGACAAGTATTTTTCACTCTCTTCCAGGCAAATTCAAAAACTAGCATTCATTTTTTTTCACATATTTATCACGACTTACTAATTTTAACTACATGTTAAACAGTAATTAATAAAAACAATGGCAAATCAGGATACAATCATATACGATAATTCTTAAATAGGACCCTTCCAATTAATACACCATAAAATGTTTGAAAAGCTCTTTATCGATATTCCCATTTCACCCTCACCTATCTACCAAATCACTCACAGGTCACACCATAATAAAAACTGTTCGTTTTAACCGTTAAGATCAGACAAATATCTTTCACTCTCTTCCACACAATCAAGCACATTTTCATAAACTAATAATCATTTCCTTTTCACATTTTCATAACACCTAACTAATTTCAACTATCTTTCTTTTCTCATATAATTTAGCCAAAAAAATATAATTTCAACCATAGGTTATATATAATGATTAATATTAATTAATATTAATAATTAATAATAAATAAAAAGACAGAAAAAAGAGGGAGTATAATACATTAGACATTTAGAGAATGTATTTTTTTTATTATTTTTTTTACATAACAAGAACACAAAACAAAATAATAATAAAAAGTCACAAAATGTGTTAACCGGAGAGACAAAGAGAAAGAGTGCATACACTGTTGCTTTGTATGCGCCTCCACCACCACCTTCTTCTTCTTCCTCTTCATCATATCATAATATCATAATATCACCTTCTTCTTCATTTTCTAGGGTTTCCACTTTCTAGGGTTTCTTTTCACGCCCTTTCATCCTCGGATTCCTCGAACGCCATACGAGCTGGATTCCCCCTCCCCTCTCTCCCGATTCTCCATGCGCCGCTTCCTCAGCGGTTTCGTTGATTAGAGAGAGAGAATTTCTCACTCCAATTTCTCAATCTCGTTTCTGATTTCTCCTTTTTTCGCTGTAAAGCTTGAAACTTTCGATGTAGCGAGGGCTTTTTGGTCAAAAGCGTGCTTTTTTCTTTGGATGGCATTGGGTGATTTCATGGCTTCTTCACGTTTTTCTCAATCCTCTGTTATGGTTGTTTCTAATCACTTGAATGATTGTGTTCCATCATCATCATCGTCAATAATTGGTCCTGAAGATGAGAATAATAGTGCTGATTTGGTGTCTAATAGAAGGAATGTTAATAATACTGAGACTGCTAGTAGTAGTTATGTTAATGCTATGTTGTCTACTACTACAATATCTACTAGTACTACTGCTACTACAAGTTTTGCTTATTTGCCTCAGAATGTTGTGTTGTGTGAGCCTAGACATGAGGCTTTTGAGTCCTCTGTGCCTGTGGGACCTTCTGATAGTGGCTTGGTTTCGAAATGGCGGCCTAAGGAAAGAGTAAGATTTTGTTGTTGGTTTTTTGATTGTGGATTTGGAATGTGTTATGAGCAGTGTTTGTTTGGTGTTGATTGTTTATTGGATTGGTTTATTGTTGAAATGGATAGTTTGGCTGTTATTTAGGGGTTATGGTTGATGGTTTATATATGCACTTGAGAGCGATGGCCTTGTGAGTTTTCTTATGTACGCTTATGGGGAAGCTGTTTTGTTTGATGTTAAGAGTGTTTGATCATCAACTAATGTGGTTGAATGCTTTAGTTTGGTTTGTGTAGGCATGAAATGTTCCTAGGATGTAGCATGTTGAAGAGAAATAAGCTGAATATGTGCGCATTTAGGTGGCTTAGTGCGACAATTTTTATTTTTTTCTGCTGGCTAATAAACTCGTTGTAAACTGGATAAATTTGCTGGAGGATAAAATTTCTTATTTTGCTTAGGTATTGATTCTGACTTTTCAACTGAGGCACCATCCAGTGATATCAAACTGTTTTTGGTGTCAAATTTTTTAACCAAGTAACCTTTCTTTCTTGAGTCCAAACTAAATATTCTGCACTGATAAATCAATATGGGGCTCTTGATTATAAGCACCCGATTCAGTGAAGTGATGCTGCATAAGTTAATTTCTACATCTCTGAAAGAAGATTGAAAAATGTGAATATAGTCAATACAACACAACAAATAAGGTGTTGTTTTCCATGATCACTTTTCCCTCCAATTTTCTTATGTGCTTCTAAACATGGATGGTGTTTTTCTTTTGTTTCCTTTTTATGCTATAATGCTTTTGGATATGCTTGTAGATATACTTACCGAGAATTCAGCTTTGATTTAATTCTTGATTTTGTGGTGCAGATGAAGACTGGATGTGTAGCTCTAGTATTATGTTTAAACATTAGTGTTGATCCACCAGATGTAATTAAGATTTCTCCATGTGCCAGAATGGAGTGCTGGATAGGTCTCTTTTCCTTCTGCTGACCTTATCTGTATTCTTATTTTTAATCTATGGTCTATACAATTAAGTATCATTTGGATATGAAAATTAGGCATTGTTGTGGTGCTCCTGTAATGTTTGGATATTGTGTCTGGTTCCTTTTTTTTTTCACATTTTCTCCATCTTTATTGTTTTGAACTCTATACTTGGCTGTACCTGTTCCCATTTCTCTTCAGTCCGAGTCAATAATTTGTCATTACCCTCTTGTAATAGAGTTAAGCAATATGATCTTAAGGATTTATAGTTGGCGTGTATTTTCTCATTGATATGATCTGATTTATTAATGTCTAATTCTTATCTTTATCCATTTTGTAGATCCTTTTGCCATGGCGCCTCAAAAAGCGTTGGAATCAATTGGGAAAACCTTGAGTAGTCAGTATGAAAGGTGGCAACCAAAGGTGGGAACTCATGACCAGCTCACCTCGTATCTTATATTAACTTTTGAGTCTATTTTTTCAATTAACTTTTTTGGGGTCTATCATCAGGCCCGCTACAAGTGTCAACTTGATCCTACAGCAGATGAGGTGAAGAAGCTTTGTACTACATGCCGTAAATATGCAAAGATGGAAAGAGTTTTATTCCATTACAATGGACATGGTGTGCCCAGGCCTACTGCAAATGGTGAAATTTGGGTCTTCAATAAGGTTGAAATCTTCCCTTTTGTTCTTACTTTGAGTTCAATATTTGAGAGATCATATCCTGTACTGGCGATGTGAACAAGTGACGTGAGGTCATTAGTTTTGATAGAAATTCAAAATGGTGCGTGCCCGAGAAAAATTATACCAATCATGGAATAATTTTCTTCAAAGTTCTTTTATCTCACATGTAAGTTCTAATTTTTGTGGTAGAGATGAAAATGGACTTGCTGAAATTGGCCAGGTGATGATTAGGAATAAAAGTCATTCTGTAATTTCTAAGTATTGGTTTGTAGATTTACAAAGAATGAAAATTTGTAATGTGAAAAGCTAAATTTTGTACTTAGTGAGCTAATATATTTCCAGGTTCACTCCTCCCTCGGAGTTTTAACTGCTTTATTTGATCAAAGATCTCTTTGTAATATCATTGACTAATTTTAGTGAATGAAAAGTAAAATGTGCCTTGTTTGGAAGCATAACGGACATGTAATTTTTCTTTTCCAATATCTGTCATGCGCCTGTTACTAATATTTAGCGTTAATTATTCTTTTCTAGTACTTTTTCTTATTTAGGGGAGAAAAGACATTTCTCATCCACTACCATTTTTTGATTATTTTCCAATTTGGATAACAATGGGCTACAGGTCATTTGAAAATATATGCCCTTATCTTTGTAAATTTGAAATTCTTGCTCTGTCAACTAATACTAAATTTCGTGTATAATATTTTTTAGAAGTTTCTTGGTTGCTAATTATTTTTTTCTAGCAAGGTTTCCATCATTACTTTTAATTAGTGAAAGCCATGCTTGATGATACTATGAAGACATTAAAAATCACATAAGCATCTTTGCTTCCTATTAGATGGCTAAAGGCCTGAAAGGGGCTAATATTTTTTCATTAGTCTATTATCTTCACAATGATGTAACCACAATACTGAAAAGGTTAAAACTAGTACCAAAACATGTGAGCTCTTATAATTGTCTCAAATATGAATTTTAATTTAATTTTATATCATTAAAGTGTCTTCTTCGTACATGCATCGTGGGCCTGCCTGCCCTTTGCCCCCCAGTAATAAAGGAAGTGGAGAAAAGTGGAGGTGAGGGAGAATGAAGAGATTGGGAAGGGAGAAACTTTGAATGTAAGAGGAGATGGGGGCAAATCAGGAGCTAGTAATTAGACCATCTAACCATAGATGTACAGTAAATAAACCAATCCTTATATTTTAGGCAAACAAAGGTCATTCCAATTCTATTAGGATAAATTTCTTGTAGCAGAATTTAATTCATATGACTGATCAACCGCTGATTGAATTATGCCATTATCTACCAAATAAAATAACCTCATAAGTCTTAATCTCATGATCTTATCCTCCATTGATTCATGTTGCAGAGTTATACACAGTATATTCCCCTACCAATCAGCGACCTTGATTCCTGGCTGAAGACCCCATCAATTTATGTATTTGACTGCTCTGCTGCTGGGATGATTGTGAATGCCTTCAACAAGGTACATGTGTTCATGCAGAGCCGTAGCTGTCATTAATGTGTATAGAGAAAGCTATGAAGACAACTGATTTGTCATTTTTTGTTGTTGTCAAATTTGTTGGACTTTTTCTCCAATAGCTCCATGAATGGAATGCTCCTGGCTCTGGGCCCGTTAGAGATTGCATTATGCTTGCCGCATGTGAAGCACACGAGACTTTGCCTCAGAGTGCAGAATTTCCAGCTGATGTGTTTACAGCATGCCTTACAACGCCAATTAAGATGGCATTGCGATGGTGAAACTTTCCCTTATAATTGTTAAATTTTCATGTTAATTGAATTTCCCTTACAATTGACTTGTATTCTTGGGGATTTAGGTGTTGCTATGCATACATGTGTCATGCATATTAGTAAATCATTGTACGTTGATTTGTTTCATAGGTTTTGCACGCGTTCGTTGCTTCGTGATTCTCTCGATTATTCACTTATTGATAAGATTCCAGGCCGACCAAATGATCGGAAGACACTTTTAGGCGAATTGAATTGGATTTTTACAGCAGTAACTGACACAATTGCGTGGAATGTTCTTCCACATGGTATGTCCCAACCATCGCAGCTGCTTTCCTTATGAAATTAACATGGCACATCCTTGTAATCCATCACTTTGTCTATTTAATTTTTGAGTGGTGTATCATTTAATTTTGTTATGCAGATCTTTTTCAGAGACTCTTCAGGCAAGATCTGCTTGTTGCCAGTCTATTCCGAAACTTCCTACTTGCTGAGCGAATTATGCGTTCTGCAAATTGTTCTCCAGTCTCTCATCCAGCATTGCCACCAACCCATCAGCATCATATGTGGTATCTATCTGTCATGGAAGATGATTTTCATGTTTTTGCAAAATGTTGTAAGAAATCTAATGGTGTCACTGTTGTTAAACAATGATGCAGGGATGCCTGGGATATGGCTGCTGAGCTCTGTCTCTCTCAGCTCCCCTCATTAGTAGAAGATCCTAATGTAGAATTTCAGGTATAAACGTGTTTAATCATGCTGCTAAAGTTTCCTTCTGGCAATGCATGTTAGAGGTTTTAGTAGTTTAAGCTTTGAAGTTTGAGTCCTTTTTTTAATTAATTAGATTCCTTTTGTTTTTTAAAATATTTTTAAATTCTAATTAGATCTAAATAGACCTGATTCTGTTTCCATAAATTAAGTTTCTTTCCAACAAATTTTTTAATATTTCCAAATCTTCTTTTATACTCCTCCGGTCCCTAATATAAGAGCCCAAAATTTGAATGGTTTTGGTCCCTAATATAAGAGCTCATCTCACATTCTCTCCTCATTTAATGTGTTTTTTCCTACTTTACCCCTAACTCTCTTTCATATTATTAATGCTTATGTATTTCTCTCTCTTAAAAGTATCATAATAAATATGGGCAATATTGGAAAAGAAGCATTAACTCTAGACACCCAACTAACATTCACATGTTTTCTTAAGAAGCGTTTTTTTTGCGGCTAGCTCTTATATTAGGGACTAGAGGGAGTATAATAATATATGAATATCTTTTTATATAATAATTTTATTAAGAATGATTCTAGAATGAGGATGATGATGAAAAGTGTGACAATCATTATACTTATTAGAATTGGGATTTGTTTAAAACATTGAATGGGGATTTTTTGTTGTTGATCTTTTAGATGCATGAACTTTACTCTTTAAATGTTAGCTTTATAAATTATTATTTACATTTTAAATTGCTGATATCTTGTGTAAATTTACATGTTTATTATCTTTAATAATTGGTCATGAATCTTACAATTCATACGATACGATTTGATTCATGATTCCAAAAATAGGTCTTTTGATACACGATACTTATCTTGATTTGATAACCATTGGTTTTATCCTTTATAAATAGCTCTGGTATTGAAGCATCGTGAAACTGATCTAGGAATGGTTATTTTCTATCACTATTGGCCATGGTTGTGAATATATTTGTTTTCTTTTCAGCCAAGTACATTTTTCACTGAGCAGTTAACAGCGTTTGAGGTATGGCTTGACCATGGTTCTGAACATAAGAAACCTCCAGAGCAGTTGCCTATAGTTCTTCAGGTGTGTTGTATTTCTTGGTCCATGTTACCTTTGGAACCATCACTTTGGTTCCTGATTCTTTTGTTATGTATGTTGGCCAATTCAGCTGGCAGGACCTGTTCATTAATTAGGTTTTGGTGGGTAAGATGGAATAAGGTGTTTTCTTTGGTGGAAATTGTTTTGTTTCAGTTGATGATAGACTTCTGATGGAAATTTACAAAAATTTGTTCCGCGAGTTTCTACTGCTAGAGCAATAAGGAATATTGTGGGATAAGATGTTAATTTTGAGTGTTTTTATTCCATAGTAAATTGCATGGTGGATCTGTCGTTAGCTGTATGATGATTAATGAAGCTTTCTATGATTTATCTTGTATGCTGTGAAGCTTATTCACAAAGGATCCTTGTGTCTTTTTGTTTATCTGCCCTCCAGAAAAGGTTTTCTTTGTATAGAATTTATATTTTGATTGGGTGAAGATTCTTTTGTTTATCATTTACATTTTGCTTACTTTAAATGTTGGATCATTTTGATTCAGGTTTTGCTCAGTCAGTGCCATAGATGTCAAGCTTTGGTGCTCCTTGGAAAGTTCCTTGATATGGGGCCATGGGCTGTAGAGCTGGTAATTACTCCTCTATTGCGATTTAATGCATAGCTGTTGAAATTTTCATCCTTGATTTCTTGTGTATACAACTTGTATTAGCATTAGTTGATAAATTTTCTGTGTGCAGGCATTATCTGTTGGAATCTTTCCTTATGTTTTGAAGCTTCTGCAAACAACTACTCCAGAACTTCGTCATATTCTTGTTTTCATATGGACGAAAATTCTTGCACTTGATAAGGTACATCTTGAGGCACTAAGTATTGCTTAGAAAAGGACGCGCATGTTCCTGAGATACTATTCTAACACACTTAAAATCATCCACTATTCAACTAGTTTCCGGCCTATCATACTTCCTCTGCTCCTAAATATAAGATCACTTTCACATTTCAATTTGTTCTTAAATATAAAATCACTTTCTAATTTTTCCCAGCTTTTGCCCAAATTAACCTCATAATACTTATCAATAATAAACAAGAGATGGACAGTGAGGATAAAGCTATATGGTTTGGGCGAATTGGTAATATCACGTGATAATAACTAACTTAACTACTTAGCTAACATCATGAATCTAATCAAATTATGGAAAGTGATTTTATATTTAGGAACAGAGGTAGTATATCCTTATATGGGCAAACCTCCTTAGTTTTCTTGAAACTGTACTTTGCCTAATGTCAGTTAGAGTACACTGACAATCTTATTTCTACATTATTGGACAATCCTAATTTATCTAAACTGCTGATTTCTATTATAGCTCTATCTTCCTGAAATTATACTCTTTTGTTGGGTTTTAGTCATGTCAGGTTGATCTGGTGAAGGATGGAGGTCATATCTATTTTATCAAGTTTCTTGATAGTGCGGAAGCATTTCCAGAGCAACGTGCAATGGCTGCTTTTGTCTTGGCTGTTATAGTGGATGGGCACAGACGAGGCCAAGAAGCTTGTATTGAAGCTGGTCTGATTCATGTTTGCTTGAGGCACCTGCAGAGTTTTCCAAACAATGCACAAACTGAACCTTTGTTCCTTCAGTGGTTATGCCTCTGTCTGGGAAAACTTTGGGAGGATTTCGTTGAAGCTCAGATAATAGGCTTGCAGGCAGATGCTCCTTCTATATTTGCACCTCTACTGTCTGAACATCAGCCAGAGGTATATTTTATTTCCCTCGATTACTTTTTAGCTACTACATGCATACCTTTTGATGAATATTTAATTTCAATTTAGATCTATGCTTCAGTCATATAGATTGTTCTGTATCAGGTTAGGGCTTCTGCTGTTTTTGCACTTGGAACCCTTCTTGATGTGGGATTTGACTCTGGTAACGAAGGTGTAGAAGGGGACGAAGAATGCGATGACGATGAAAAATTGAGGGCCGAAGTTAGTATAGTTAAAAGTCTCTTGAGTGTTGCTTCAGATGGGAGCCCATTGGTGAGGGCAGAGGTAGCCGTTGGTAAGTGATCAAGGATGATAAAGCAGAAATTTATTTTCAGTACTCACTTTAAAAGGTTTGCATGTTCTTATGATTTGATAAGCATCGATTATGGAACTTATTTTGCATTTTTAAAATTCATTCCAGTTGTTAGTAATCAACTTTTTTTATGGTAGCTAGTATTTTTTTAATTCAAATGTGAACAAAGTAACTACGTCCTACATCTTATAATGTAAGGTGAAGCTAACCGAATAACGAGTTCCTAAAAATTGGTTGAAGTTACTTAAAAAGAAATGATTATGTGGGAGACAATTTTGTTTCCAAAAATGCCCTTATTTAAAAAGAAGGAAAGAGAATATGTGGGGGATAAATGATGTGCTTTGGTTGGAGTGTCATCTCTCAAAAAATAAATATGACACAACTTTTTAAATATATAATACATTAGTAAGGGCAATACTGGAAAAATTAAACTACATTTATTATGTTTGACCAACTCAAACATCAGTTTATATTTTGAGACAAAACCATTAAAAAATTTCACCTTATATTATGGGACGGAGGGAGTATTTTTTACAATAGACTGTTAAAAGAAAGTGATAGGTATATGATAAAAAATAGAAAAAGGGAGGGGGGCTTTATGGTTAAAACATAAGCTGGCATAACCTACATGTGTTTTTTTCTGTTGCTATTCGGTAATATGTTATTCACCTACTTCATTTCCATGTGCCTTTTTTCTTTCTTTCTTTCTTTTTTTTTATGGGGGGGTGGGGTCCGGGGTAGCAAATAAATTGTGGTGATTATTTTTTCTTTCAATTATCAGCTCTGGCACGCTTTGCCTTTGGCCATAACAAGCATCTGAAGTCCATTGCTGCTGCATGTTGGAAGCCACAGGCCAATTCTTTGTTGAACACCTTACCTTCATTGTTGCATATAAAAAGTTCAGGTGGTGGATATACTAGCCAAAACCGACATATGCCACATGGAAGTATCATTGCATCTCAAATTGGTCCCATTATGAGGGTTGGGAATGACAATTCTACAACAATTCGAGATGGACGGGTTTCTTCTAGCAGTCCTCTAACAAATTCTGGAATGATGCATGGTTCTCCGTTGTCTGACGACTCTTCTCAACATTCTGATTCAGGAATACCAAATGGAGTGCTCGACCACTCAGGTCCTAAACCGTTAGACAATGCGCTGTATTCACAGTGTATAATTACTATGTATACATTAGCAAAAGATCCATCTCCACGCATTGCAAACCTTGGTCGTCGAGTATTATCCATAATTGGGATTGAGCAAGTAGTAGCAAAACCACTCAAGACTGCTGCTATTCAGACTAGTGAATCTACAGCATCTCATAATCATGCAGGATTAGCTCGTTCTTCCTCTTGGCTGGATATGAATAGAGGTAGATCTCTCCCTTGTTTTATAATTATAAGTCAGAGAGTTTGTATCTGCACTGGTTGAATTTTGACAAGTTTGTCTTCAATATATAGTTGACTATTTCTTTGTGCTTGCTGCTCTGTTAGGTCACTTGCCTCTAACATTCAGAACTCCCCCAGTGAGCCCCCCTCGCTCTAGTTACATAACTGGAATACGTAGAGTATGCTCATTGGAATTCAGGCCCCACCTGATGAATTCTCCTGACTCCGGTTTAGCTGATCCACTTCTTGGTTCTGGCAGAACTCCTGGAGCTTCTGGACCTTCTGGTTCTTCTGATCGTACTTCTGATCGTAGTTTTCTTCCACAATCAGCTATATATAATTGGAGTTGTGGTCACTTCTCCAAGCCACTGTTAACAGTCCCAGATGATGGTGATGACGTATTATCTAGAAGAGAAGAAAGGGAAAAAGTTGTGTTGGAGCACATAGCAAAATGCCAATATTCTGGTTTGTATTATGATGATATATTTTATTCAACCAGGTAATAAAAATACACTTAAATAGAGGGTTGATGGTATTCTATTCTGGTCAGCTGTTGGCAGGCTGACAAATCCAATAGCTAAATGGGACACTAAGGGTACACAAACGACATTGATGCATCCTTTCTCACCCTTAGTGATAGCTGCTGATGAGAATGAACGGATCAGGTATGCATGATTAGTTGGTAGTAGTATTTTCAAGGTTGGGGTATATTATATTGAAAGTTTTGGCTATATTTTTTGCTGCAAAAAGGTTTTACGGCAATGGATGTGCAGAACTTAACTTTAGTTTACGTGAAGTGGGTGGTGATTAACTAATACTACCTCCGGTCCTAAATATAGGACTTAGATGACTTTTTTTTGGAGGAATAGTCTATTAAATAATGACATATTTGATATATTTTTAGATTATCCATTAGTTTATAAGTAAAATAAACTAGCTTAAGGGAAAAAATTAGGTAAATCAATTTATAATTAACTTATTTTGCTTTTTTTTTATGATTTTTCAAAAAAGTCAATTAGGTCTTATATTTAGGACCGGAGGGAGTATTATTTTTAAAAAAACTATCACATACTCTCCCGTGCCAACACAAGTTTATATCTTCCCTTTAAGAAAGGAAAAAAAATAAGGCTGCTGTATTTTTTTTTATATTTCTTAGTAATGCCAGATGCAGAGACAGTCAATAAGACCAGAAAACCATTTTGAAAATCTTTGGAATCCAATGTGCTGTTTAGATTTTAAATCTCAATGAATTAGTTTCTGTTGTGTTATGCTGCCTTAGTCTTATTTTTGTTAACTATTTTTTTTTTTGTTTACTGTAGGATATGGAATTATGCAGAGGCTACACTTCTCAACAGTTTTGACAATCATGATTTTCCTGATAAAGGAATTTCTAAGCTCTGCCTTGTGAACGAGCTTGATAATAGTTTGCTTCTAGCTGCTTCATGTAAACATTTACTGTTTATTTTACTTTCATTTGCCAAGAGTATTGTTGGAATGCTACATTAATGAATGTGTTTGTGCAGTGGATGGAAACATTCGGATCTGGAAAGATTTTACATTGAAGGGTAAACAAAAGCTTGTCACTGCTTTCTCTTCCATCCATGGCCATAAACCAGGCATGCGAGGTCAGAATGTTGTTGTTGATTGGCAACAGCAAAGCGGTTATCTGGTATGCCATTCTTTATCTAAGGGAATGTGGAGTGTTTTCTGGCCTCTCAATTTAATTGCAAGAAACCTCTTTTTCTGCCCCCATGTTGTATTCATTTATTTTGATCTTATTCTTTGTTATCTCTGTTAGTATGCTTCAAATGAGACGTCTACCTTTATCTGGGATTTAGACAAAGAGCAGCTTGTCAATACTATAGCTTTGTCATCAGATTGCAATATCTCAGCTATGGTAAGCCTTACCTTTGCAAGATAGTGGCAGTTATTTCTGAGCTGTTTGCTTTTATTTTTTTTGGCATGGCTACCAGCCGTCATTTACTATACTGTGGACAGTAGAGATTTTCTTTCAATTCCTTAGAACTTACATGCCAATTTGAGATTCATGTCTGTCATTTTATTGATTTATTTGTTATAGGCGGCATCTCAAGTTCATGGAGGGCAATTTGCAGCTGGTTTTGTTGATTGTTCTGTCAGGCTATATGATGTTAGGACACCTGAAATGTAAGCACCTGAAATAGAATTTTCTTCCATGAGACAAATGTTTGATGTGTCCCCAGCATGAGAGATTGCATTAAATGACATAAGCTTCTGTAATGTTTCTCTATTGTCATGGTTTACAGTGCATCTTATAAAATATTTTGCTATTTTAGTGGTAACTGGATTTTACTTCAATTTAAATTTTGTGAATTTAGAAACTTCAGTTTAGATTTGTTTTTTACCTTCTCTTAAACGACATCAATGTGTTGTAGGATTGTCTCTGTATCACACCCACATACTCACAGAGTGGGGAAAGTTGTTGGGATCGGCTTCCAACCGAGTTTAGAGTCAGGAAAGGTAAAATGATGATCTTTTTTCTTTGCCATTTTCATCCTTTGTAAATAACATACATTACTAGTATAAATCTTTGGTATGGATTATTACTTATGGTCCCTGAACTCTGCTGTAAATAATATGATGAGATCATGTGGCATTTATTTTTCCGTCAGATTGTCAGTGCTTCTCAGGCCGGGGATATCCAATTTCTTGATATAAGAAATCATAAGGATTCCTATCTCACCATTGAAGCTCACAGAGGCTCACTCACAGCTCTAGCTTTACATAGACATGCCCCAATCATTGCCAGTGGCTCAGCCAAACAGTTAATCAAAGTCTTCAGCCTGGAAGGTGATTTACTTGGCACAATCCGGTACTACCCGACCCTGATGGCCCAGAAAATTGGCGCTGTTAGCTGCCTCAGTTTCCACCCTTACCAATTGTTGCTCGCCGCCGGTGCTGCAGATGCATGTGTATCTGTCTATGCTGATGACAACACTCAACCAAGATGAAACCACAACTTCTCAGTAATTTTTGTTGGCAACCATCTAGATGGATCAAGAACATTCGTGAGGATTGCCACGCGTGCAGGTGGATTACACCATGTCACGCTTTCGACTATCCGCAGCCTGTGTGAATACGTGTGGAAATATTGGTAGGGTGTTGCGTTCTGCTAAATAGTGTAAACTTTACATATTCATTAGTCTCCATTTGTTGAGCAGTGCACTCTGCAGGAAGGAAATCCTACCTATATGTGATTGGAGGCTTAGGCGAATAATGTGAATTTGGTAAATGTGTGTATATATCCCTTGATGCTATTATTCTTTCCCTGCTTTGGTGTGTTAGCTCCTTACCCAATTTCCCAATTTGTAAATTATTAGATGAAGTCAATATTCATAAGTGAGCGTTCTGAAAATCTGGGCTCTTGAATTGATAGCCCTTGTTGGAATCTGAGGGGTGTAGTAAATTCCAGTCTGCCAATTAGGGAGCATGCGCCACAATTGTTCGAAGTTTATTTAGATGATGGTTCGGATTAACAACAAATCTTGAAAAATTGTTCAAAATAACCATTTAAAACATTGATTTGGCATACTCTAATCATTGAAACTGGTTTACTCAAATCTTTTGGTTATGTTAGTTATTACAAGGAAAACGAATTGCTCATGCATTGAGGGAAGTAGGCTACTCAATACAAAAAACAATTCACAGTACTTAAACATATTCTTGAGGGGAATCGATGGTAGGTGCATGTCCAGATAGATTGATGCATAATCTGCTGTAAGCACCATGCGTGCTTAATGCTTCATGTTCACTTAAAGTGACTTAAGGAGATATGACAACAATAGAATAAGTAAACTAGTAAAGATTGCCACTCTGAATCATTATGGTCCTACTTGAATTGAAATTGACTAGTCATCTAACCCTGCAACTAAATATATTGAACCCCATTTTGACTAATTGTGAATCCTTTGGACACAACTCCCAACATAAATCCACGTGTGAGGCTGAAATATTGGTTTTCATTGAATGAAAGTAAAATTGATTCGAATGGAATTTCAGATTTCTCGTAAATTGAGAACCATGTGAGAAAATTGTGCCAGCAAATGCAGCTTCAAGAAAGCATAGAAAGTATAAAAGATCAGGACAGAACTTCAAAACCAGAGCCACAAGAAACTAAATCATATATGAAAGAATGTTCCAAGACTATCCGTCTGAGAGAGGCAGCACTCCAACTAAATACAAAGATGAGTTGTGGCTAGTGTATCAGTGATCATCTTAGACATTGAAAGGTGTCACTTTTCCAAACCTATATAATTTAAATGTTGAAAACATGAAAAAGCTACCAATACTGATGTACACCATACCATACCATATTCACATCACACGTCCTCATTCAAGAATTGAATGCCTCACTTTTGCCCCCCAACCATACCTGGGCCCATTGTCCCTGACAAACTAGATGATGTGCTGCTGCTGGTCATCTTCATCCTTCCATCTGTGTTCCCAAAAACATTTAGATCTTCAAATAATCTGTAAGATGGAACAAAGGGCTTTTGTCCAGTAGAACTGGTATTGTTTCCTCTAGAAGAAAATGAATTGTTATTTTGCAAGGCCTGTATTCCTTGTGCTGGTCTATAAGACGCTGACATGTTGCTGGCCGGAGGATTCGAAAACATATTAGGCGAAGAAGATAAATGATTGTTTTGACTACTGGGGTAACCAGGTGTAGCAGCCCATGGTGGAGGAGGGTACGATGAGGGGTATTGAACATGTTGATTCTGCATTTGTAATTGCTGTTGAGGCTGAACCATTTGCATTGATTGAGGCTGAGTTTGAGATTGAAATTGAGGTTGGGGTTGGGGTTGAGGTTGGTGCTGGTGCAGGGTCTGTTGGGGTTGAGAATGTGGATAATTAAAATGTTGATTCTGAAACTGTGATTGCTGAGGATGGAGTGAAGGCTGAGGCTGTGAATGTTGAGGCTGATGTTGTGGGTGTAGTTGTTGAGGAGAGGGTTGAGGCCTGAAAATATGTTGCTGTGGTAGGGGTTGAGACTCTGGCTTATATTCAGATTGAGCCCAAGGAACAACATAACTGCTAGAAGGCACATTGGCAGGATATTGGGGAGCATAGGGGTAGCCTTGTGTGCTAGATGGAACAGATGAATCAGTTTGTTGGCTAGAGGCTGACAGCGGAGGTGGTATCTGAGGAGACGATGATGGTGGCGGTGAGGTGGACAGAGTGATACTCAGCAAGTCAATAATGTCCTGCTCTTTGGAAGTGCTGGTTGGTGCAGGCTGATCTACAATTGCCAATGCATTGATTGGAATGGAGGCTGTGGGATCTGATGTTGGGCTGTTGGCTACTAAACCTTCACTCGGTCCATTTGTAGCATCATTGTGAGACACTGACTTTCCCTTGGAATGCCTGCATTGGATGTCACAGGTTAGTCATGAATCAATTCAACGCATGATGGAACCATTCTACTTCACAATGGGCATGTACAAGAATATATATAGCACCTACAATTTTGTTCTTGACAAAAACCTTAACCGCTTATTTCAGATATTTCTGTATACAAAAACAAATAGCAAGTTCATAACAGACATTAGCATAGGACGACCAATTGCTCAAGCAAGACTTCCTACTTCACCACATGAGTAGATTATAACTTGCCCATGCATTATTTGGCATTCTAATATGTTCTTTACCTTTAGTTAGCTTGAGTGTAAGCAGAAGATTTCCTAATCTAAGCAACTAATTTACTTGGATTAAGTAGCAAGTTCTTAGGATCATATTAAAAAACATAAATTTCATCAATATTTTGTTAGGTAAAATCAACCTTCGAGCAAGCTCTGCAAATTCATCTTCCTCCTCCTCTTCCTCATCAATCTGGCCTTTTGGTGCAGAAGGAACTGGGATAGGAGAGTTGGCTTTGAATGTTGGTTCGGAATCTACAGTGGAGCGACTCTCTTCCGTTGGACTAAAACTCGAACTTGGACTAGCATATTGGGATGGAAGAGGGGAGCCAGAAGCTATAGCATCGTGCTTTGCAAGTAAAGTTTGAATACTGTCATTTAATTCAAGGCCTTGCCCAAGAAGCTCCTCATCACTGCCACATAGCCAAGACAACAAGTAAACAAATTTTTACAATGGACAAAAGAAATTAATAATTAATAACTAATAAAATAAATTATGCAAAAGAGAAATCTGTAGATATAGAATCATTGTTGCACTATTAGTATATATTGATGTTGAATATGTACATATCCACACACTTTGCCACAAAAATTCATCACTACAACAGAAATCTATAGAAACTATCAAATTGATGTCCCAATCATAGAATCCTTTCCAGAAGCTAGTCCAAACCCACATTCTCTGCATTGTTTGCACATTCTCTAGCAGCGCATATTATTCACATCTGAACAATTGCTTGCAAAAACAAAACTCAAGTCAAGAGTTGTCCCAAACTTCCACTCGTTAGTTTTGGCTGGTGAAGGGTTCTCTGGAACATAAAAAAACATAAACTGTGACCATTTTCAGTTCCCAAAGGCAGAAGTCAAATGGTCATCACTGTTTATCTAACAATCCCAATCAGCTAGATATCTATTTAATTCAATGAACTGAGCTCAACAACAACTAAACCTTATCCCAATACGTAAAGTCGGCTACATGGACCATACAGCGTCATTGTACTCTATCATTCACCAACACTTAGGGTATATTATTCACTAATAAATCTCGTTCTGTGAGTTCACCGAGTGTTGGCCTTTGTCTCCCTATTATTCTTTTAAATGGACTCCAAGTTGTTTGGTCCAACCTCCTCATTGACGCATCTATTGGCCCACCTCATACAATTTTCTACCATTTCATCAATAATAATAGAAGTCATTCCAACCCGTTATCGTATGTGATCATTCCGAATCTTATTCTTTCTTGTATGACCACACATCCATCTCAACATCATCATTTCAGCAATCCTCATTTTATATTCATGTTGTCCCTTCGCAGCCCAAAATTCACAACCATAAAATACTGCCATGATATTGTTGATCTTATAGCAATGCGGTAAAACTTTCCTTCAACCTTATGGGGTACTTTCCTCCACTTACAACACCCAACTTGGGATGCCAAAAAAATTATATTTTCTCCATCACCCACTAAACCATTTATGTAAAGAAAATACTATTTTCATCCTGATTTTGTAACTCAAAAATTACGGCATGTGTAACATATTATATCTACACACAAATACCAGAGTCCATAAACAAAAGAAAAAAATTAAAAAAATAAAACAAATTGTAACCAAACGGATAAATAATACATGGTTTTTGTAGTGCAAACACAGGTTTTGGTAAATGCCACAACTTTATTATACACAAAAATAAAGATAAAGATAAAATTCAAGCCAAGTAACGTTAATATAAATTGGTTGATGTTTTAGTCATGTAAATAACAAGTATGCATGAAACATACAAGGCACTACAAAAATCTAAGAAAGCAACTAACCCAGTGGTCGTTAACATCTGCATCAATTTTTTCTGGTTGGCACGGCAACGGTCAACAAGATCAACAATGACCTCATCTTTTACAGCCTACAAGCAAAATAAGATCAGTTAATCATTTTATTGTCTTAAATAAAGAGCTTAGAAAATTGTTCAACATACCGCTCGATCATTCGGGTTCACAGCCTGCAGCATGTCGCTCAAAAGCTCCATAACATGCCGCATAGAATCCAAGCTTGACAAACTACAAATTTAAGGATAAAACAAAGAAAAGTTTGAACACAGCTGGCATGAAGAATTCAAGACACAAAGCATATCTCTAGAAGACAAAATATGATAGCATAAGATGAAAAGGAGAAATTTTACCTTAAAGTTTCATTTTCTGTTGCCATAGTTTCATCAAGTCTCCTAGAAGAATTGCTTGGCATGCCATATCCAGCTTGTGTGTCTCTTAAAGCAAGATGGGTAGGAGGAGGAGTAAATATTGGAGCTGCATCTGGGGAACGCTTGGGAAATACAACACCAGATCTCTGCAATTCATATAATGCATATGATCAACTGTTCATTAACAAATTGTAAATACATGGCACAATAGAAGGACAATAGGTTGTACTGCTGTGGTGACAACACTGACTGACCATGAGCATGCTATTTTTATTCCATAGTTCAACCTTTTTTGGTTTTCCAGAAATGAAAAAACAAAAATATAAAGCATTGATTGAGGGTCTTAATCTGGTGTAAATGATGCAACAACCGGATGGTATGATGATTATAATATGGAGAGGATAATTATTCTGTAAAATATCCTGTCCAATCCAATTTAATTTCAATGAATGAGCCATACTCTGGACAGACGCTCACGAGAAATGTTGAGCAATCAGCGTCATACTTACCCTTAATTCCTCGTATGCCCAATAGTAGTGAGGATGCTTTCCACTCGGCCCACCAAATGCCTCTTGCCACGAGTCTAGCAGCACTAAAACTTTATCCCTCAGTTGCATGTCTGCCTGAAATATCACCACATATATTTCAAGTTGAATGAGATAAGCCAAAAGTAAGGTTGATAAGAAAATATTAGTTTCCTCAGAGCAGTGATTAAACAACAATATTCCATAGACAAACAAAACTAAGATCTGCTAATGACTAATGATTGTAAGTACCATCAATATATTGTGATATGTTTCACAATATTAAATACTAAGGAAATCAATACAGAGATTTTAATTTGACAAGTAATTGGGTACACCTTAAATGTATTTAACTTGAAATGGTCTAATGATCAAGTAAAACATCGTCAAAAAATACGTCATATGACCGTCATATGCTTGACAATTGAAAACAGATATTTTAATGAAAGACTGCAGTCTGATCCAAGCAATAATCGATGGGACACTATAATGAGCAAGAATCACATATAGCAAAAAACAAATCTAAAATAACACCAGTGTCCTGCTATTAAACTTACATTTTTACTGTAGAATTATTATTAAATCAAGTAGTAGATTTTAGACAACATAAAGGGACAAAACTTGCATGACTTGTGGAGAAAGGAAAAAGGCATAGAAATGAAGAGAAATTTAACAGCAGAGAGTTCATTAGACCACAAATTTCACCATTCAAACTATTTTAAAAATGGGAAACTTCCATCTTACGCCACCTTACCTTCTTCCTCACAATTTTGATCATCTCATCAAGTATATTCCTCTCAGCAATATGAAAATGGATAGGATCACCACAGTTCTTCACCAAAGTCTCCAGAAGCTAGAAAGTAAACATACAGAAATCCTAAATCAAAACCCACAGATACAAATATTCATCCAAATGAAAAAAAAATCAAAGTCAATGCAAACAAACTACCGTAAGAGATAGCAGTTGAACTTTAGAACTCTTATGCTGTAATCTTTTCTTCACAGCTTTAACCACATCTTTTGGCAGCCTGAGAAATTAACCATGCACACTTGTCAAAAACAAGACACAAAATCTCAACTATTATTTCCCCCATACACTACATATCACACACAAAAGGACAAATTCATTAACAGTATCAAACATCAGTGGCTCTAGTACTTTGTACCCAACAATATCACATGATGAAGAAAAAGTTCAGGAAAGAAATATATATATATATATATATATATATATATATATATATATAATTACTGACAGAAGTATAACTAATTTGTACTATGTTGGCTAAGCTTTTCCCATCAGTATAAGAAAACTGACAAACAATTATTCAGTAGTTGTTGAGTCGCTGTTAATTACAAATATTATCTCTCATAAATAGCATACAACATAACACAAAATTAATAAAAAATGAAAAAAAAAGTATCTGCATGAAACATCACCATGACAAAAGTAAATTACCCAAATAACAAAAAATAACAAAAATAACAAAAAATTGTAAATTCTGATTAAGAACAAGCATAAACATGACCAGATGATCAAAGTCAACCCAAGAAAAAAAAAGTTAAATTTTTTTTGAGTGTTATAAGAAATTAAGAAAATAAAATAAAAATTACCATCGATTGGAATTAAGAGAATCACAAATTTCAATATTCATGGTCCAATCAGGACCCATGAGGAGATCACTGGTGGCTTTTTCAACTGCAACAGAAGCTGAAGAAGAAGAAGAAGAAGAAAAAGAAGAAGACATATTTCACTGCTTTTTTTCTGTGTTTCAAAGAGAAAAGTGAAAAAAAAAATGCTTTTTTTTGAAAACCCAGCAACAAAAAACAGAGGAAAGACGAAAAGTTCAAATCTTTGTGCAAAATAAAGCTCCCATGTGTTGCTTGAGCAAGTGGGTATTTGTGAAACCCTAGAGAGACAAGAAAGAATGAAGAAAGTTTGCTTTTTTTAGACACAAATAATCGCAATTTGTGGTTCCTTCCTCTGCTAATGCTTGGGAAGAATATAGGACTTGTATTTGTATGAATGAGCTCTCTTTTGTTTTGTTTTTCTATCTTGTATAAATATAAATTAAATTGGGAAAATTAAATACAAGTCTCTGGTAACAGACATAATACTGGAAAAGTCCTAAAAATTGAAAAAATTAAAGTAGAGTCCCTTGGGACCTCACTTTAATTATTTAAGAATGTATGGGCCCCACATTTAATAATAAAAAAATCCATCCACCTTTTCTCTCTCCTCTACTTTATGTGGATTTTTATTATTAAATGTGGGGCCCACACATTAATAAATAATTAAAGTGAGGTCCCAAGGGACTCTACTTTAATTTTTTCAATTTTTGGGACTTTTCCAGTATTATGTCCATTACCAGGGACTTGTATTTAATTTTCCCAATTAAATTCCTATATTGTTATGAAATTGAAATTTAGTATATAATATTAATATTAATTGTTTGTGGATATGTATGTACTATGTGTGTTTGTGGGGTGCTTTAAGTTTGTTTTCTCTCGTATACGACGCATGCGCCATCCCTCTTCTTACACTCTCTCACCACGCGCCACGTGCACCCCTCCTACTGAAACTCATTTTCTTTTTTTTTAGTAACATAAGAAAAAGAACAAATGCGTGATTAGTTGACCTAGTAAGTGGACTATAATCTCATAAGAATGAGAACATGTGTTGGAATCCTGAGAAGCCCCTTCATTGGGAGAGGGGACAATCTTGCCTAAGTCTTACCATCGAGCTCGGATTAAACAGGGTGTTCATCAGTTTTAAATAGAGCAATATTTGTTTAGCAAGTAGTGAAACTCATGTGTTCTCTCTTTTTTTTTCCAATGAAACTCATGTTCTTATTATGAATATATGATCACTTTTTTATGATTCTAATCTTTTATATAAAGGGTAAAGTTGTAGTGAGCATGAGCAATAAACCACTCTTCCAATTTTAACCAAAATCATATAAAATGTGAACTTTGTTCTACTAGGAAATTTCACTAATTTGAACCTACAACTAGAGCCGGGAATATGGGTCGAACCCACGGGTTGAGCCCGGCAACCCGCGGGTTTGGACAAGGTTAGGATTGGTAAAATCTCAACCAATTTAAAACAGGCCGTTTTGGCCCAGCCCATTCAACCCACGGGTTAACAAGGGTTAGCCCGGCGGGTTGGTGGGTCAACCCTGCTTTTTTAAAAAAAAATTAGTTATAGAAATATTAAGTAAACTTCAACCTCTTCTATACACCAAATCTGTTGGCAACTCCTCCCTCAAACCTCAACACTTTGTTCTTCCTCTTTGAACCATTTGTTCTCCTTCCAAATCACTAGTGAATCAACCTTTAGCATAGGTTCACGAGTTTTTACAAAGTACCAAAGTAGTCTTCTTCCAAAAAATGTTTAAGCGCTCGTAATTGGATGATGAGTTTCCCTTGTAATGGTAATATTTGTCAACTTATCTCTATCTTCTATATATTATTTTGCTTTATTTGACTTTGCATATTTTTTTTTTGTTTGTGACAAATGGAGTTGAGGAGGAGGAAGTTATTGAAGTTTCAATTGCCTAATGATAGAGTTTTAGTTTGCTTTATTTGACCTTTGTATTTTGTATTTTTGGTGCACTAGACTTGTATTATTTGGTTAAATTTGGCTAGACTTGTTTTATTTATTATATTATTAGAACGATGCAACTCTTAATTTTTAGTTGGTATTTGTTATTATTAGAATTTAGAATGTTCATATTTTTTATATGCATCGCATCGCACTATCGCATGGGCAGTGAGTGGCTAGGCCGCTCATATATTTTTTGTCTAAATATTTTTAAAAAGTGACAGGTTGGGCGGGTTGGCCCTGTAACCCTGCAGACCGGGTTAGGGTTGGCAAAATTTCAACTCATTTACAACGGGTCGTTCTGACCCTGCCCATCTGACCCTCGGGTTGGGACAGGCCAACCTGTAACCCGCGGGCCAACCCATATTACCGGCTCTACCTACAACCTTAGACACTACAACAAACGAGTTTAGCTTACGTTGAGTAAACATGACCATCCTTAACCAAAATCATATAAAAAAGAGATAAATAATAAAGGGAAAATTAAATACAAGTCCCTGGTAAGGGATATAATACTGGAAAAGTCTCAAAAATTGAAAAATTAAAGTAGAGTCCATTGGGAGCTCACTTTAATTATTTATGAATGTGTGGGCCCCACATTTAATAATAAAAAAATTCACCCACCTTTTCTCTCTCCTCTACTTTAATTAAATGTGGATTTTTTTATTATTAAATGTGGGGCCCACACATTTATAAATAATTAAAGTGAGGTCCCAAGGGACTCTATTTTAGTTTTTTCAATTTTTGGAACTTTTCCAGCATTATGTCCCTTATCAGGCACTTGTATTTAATTTTCCCATAAATAAAGTACATATTTAATTTCTCGTTACCCATAAATTCATAAATGACTCTTCTTCCAAGGTAAAGTACATGTTTGTCTTAACCAAAATCGTTTGAGGTTGGCTAAGCAATAATAATTCATCTAACTTGAATTAAAATCAAGGTTTGGATTCCTTCCTGCTTGAATTAAGCACGACTACGATATCCAGAAGCCAATATCCTTATAATATGGCGGTTCATAATTTTTTAGGTATCTTGTGAATAAACACGAAATTCAAATATTAAAAAGAGGTATTGAGCTTTATATAAGACGGCACCGTTCATGATACTTGTGAATAAAAAATAGGAAAAAACTTACCTCAAGTACTTGACCTCAATTATATCCAGTAAGCCAATAAGAATTAGACACATGTCCAACTAACCCACACCATTTTCTCCTTATTTTCTCTCTCCTCCATGTGTTAGTTGTGTATGGGGTTAGTTGGACATGTGTCTAATTCTTATTGGGTAATGGATGTAATTGAGGTCAAGTACTTGAGGTAAGTTTTTTCCTAAAAAATAATTGGTAGAAATAACATTGTTAAAACATTCAATAATATATATATATATATATATATATATATATATATATATATATATATATATATATATTAATATTAGCGAATATATTAATTCATAGATTATATGAAAAAGTCAAACAAAACAATTAATTAACTCTCGAAGTCATACTAAAATTTATTGGTATTATTTTACATCTCGTACTCTGATCCTTCTAAATTATTTTTATGTTGAAGAAAATAAAATTTTATGGAGAATTAAAAATGTGAAGGTGAACGAGTTTAGTTGTTTCATAATTGTATGCTTACTAGGAAGATATATTCTCATTCTTGTAATTTTTTTTCAGAAATAATTATTCACTGCTCAAATTGAATTCCGAATCATGCATGCATGTGTCTAAAACCATCTTTTAAGACAATTGTACTTATCATCTTGATGACTTTAGGATCTTTTACTTTTAAAAAGATTCGTGGATGATATACAAAATGTTACTAAAATGAGCTGGATGAGAAATGGAGATCGACAGGCCAACTTTAAAGATTCATTGAATTATTAGCAATGGAAAAAATTTGTAAAACATATTAATTTTCAAATAATATATCTCAAAATAGCTTCTATTTCGAAGGATTTTCTTGAATATCATGCATAGCGAAATTGTCGAAATATATGTTGTCCAAAATATACTTTATCCTCATTAATTTTTGTGCGTGTCAGATAAATCAATTGAACATATTAACATGAATGAAATCAGATAAACCAATATATTGGTTTCCATATCAACGAATCCTGAACATAGTTTTATTGTAAGAGCTTGAACCGAAAACATTTTTTCATTGCGTTGCATATGTTTTGGCTATGTGTAAGCAGCTGCAATAGAGCGTTAACTTTTGCACTGGAAAATCAGAAAACTAAAAGCATGCTCCTGTGTTTCCTCATAAGCCTTTATTGGATTGTATATGGTGTTTTTTCTGAATTTTAATAGCTAACATAGTAGCCGATATTTTGCAAAAAGGATGCCTATTATTGAGATTTTCGTAATAAAGAAATTAGTTAAATAAGATCAATTTCATTAATAAAAATGATTCTAAGATCATGATCATCCTCATTTTAAAAGGGATTATTTTACGATTTTATTTGTTTAATCTATTCAAAAACACATTTGATGAGTTGCCTGCTTTATCAAACTAATTTAAATCACTTGAAGCAATCCTCAATAATATTTCATTCCTGCGTTATCATAAATATGTCGTTAGTTGCTAATATTAATCGATCGATATTTGCTGTCATTTTTCGTTATACTTTTCAAAAGCAAGAGTCAATATATATATCTTTTTTTAATGGAAGGTATATATTCATTCATTCCAAAAATGGTATGTACAAAGGCCATAGGCCTGAATTACAAGTCAGTGGAGTCTAAGACTCAACTCTATGCAATTTACAAAAGAGAATCAATAACACAAAAACTGTGCTGGGTATGGTGGACTATCGATCTAATTTGTCCAATGATGCTGTCAGCTGTGAAAGTGGCATCGTCAAAAATCCTACGGTTTCTAGTCTCCCAAAGTTTCCAAAAGGTGATGCAGAGGCCGATTTTCCAACTAGTATGGAGGGCAGATTCCCTGAGAATAAGAGCAAGCCAAGCGGTTGGAGGTATTCTTAGGAAATCTGAGTACATATTAGTCGGCAATAGCTTCTTCCAAACAGAGGCTGCAAACGGGCAGTACTTGAGAGCATGAGCCATGTCTTCAGGGCCATGGCCACATAGCGAGCAGGAGGTGTCTTGGGTGAAACCCCTGCGTGCTCTTTGGCTATTGGTTAGCAAGCGTTCCTTGAAGAAGATCCAAATGAAGGACCGGACGCGCTGGGCCATGGGGAGCTTCCAGATGCGCCCCCACAATCCATGATTGTCGTTCCAGGCTAAAGATTGGCTGGCTTCATATGCCGATTTCGTGGTGAAGAGGCCGGAGGGGGTGAGGGCCCAGTGGCAAGGAGGAGCAGAGGTTGGGGGCGAAGGCCGGAACTGTGAGATGGAGTCAAGGATATCCTGGGGAAGGAGGTGGGCAAGCGATTGCGCCGGGGTGGCGACATAGTCCGCAATAGGGCGCTGCAAGTCCTGCTCGGGGACATCGGCAAAAGCTCGGTGTTTGAGGGGGCCATAGTCAGCAAGCCAATAATCTAGCCAAAATCGGATTGTTGTGCCATCCGCAGGGTCCCACCGAATAAAGTGCGTAGTGTCCTGCCAGCACTTGCAAATATTCCGCCAAAAGTGAGAGGTTTGGGCACGCTGGGGATGGGAGTCCGGAAGAGAGAGATCATACTTGCCACGAAGGACGCTTACCCAAAGCCGGGTAGGCTCGGCATGCAGCTGGTAAATGAGTTTAGCGATGAATGCCTTGTTTTGATCCATGATTCGAAGGACACCGCACCCACCAAACTTCTTGGGTTTACAAACCTCCTCCCAACGGACGAGGCTGATGCCTCTACGGCGGTCAGTTGTCCCCCAGATGAATTGCCGCACAATCTTCTCAATGGTTTTACAAGAGGCCGCCGGAAGAAGGGTGCTTTGCATAGCATAAAGAGGTATGGCCGTGAGGACCGAAGTGGCGAGGGTTAGGCGCCCAGCAAAGGAGAGAGATTGGGCCTTCCACCCAGCGAGCTTGGCCTGCAAGCGCTCAATAATGTAGTTGTAGGTGGAGGTGGTGACCCGCCCATTGATTAAGGGCACCCCAAGGTAACGGCCGAGGTTATCTGTTTCCCGAAAGCCTAGGCTGCGACATAATTCCCGCCGGGCAGGATGGAGGATGTTTTTAGAAAAGTACACCCTTGATTTGGCAGCGCTGACCTTGTGCCCAGAGGCGGCGCAAAAGTCATAGAGCACTTGTTGGATAAGGGTGGCTTGAGAGGGGGCAGCTTGACTGAACAGGAGGAGGTCATCCGCAAAGAAAAGGTGTGTGAGGGGAACCCCCCGACGCCCCATACGGATCGGTTTCCAGCAACCCTTGTCCGTTTCGGCTTGGATGAGTTGGGACAACCTCTCCATGCAGAGAACAAAAATGTAAGGCGAGAGAGGGTCGCCCTGGCGGATGCCACGCTGAGGGGTGAAGGCAGGGGTCCGTTGGCCGTTAAAGAGGACTTGCATGGTGGGGGTAGTGATGCAGTCCATGATGAGCCGTATCATAGGAGGCGGGAGGCCAGCAGCAATGAGGGTGTCGCGGATGAAGTCCCATCGGAGGCGGTCAAAGGCCTTTTCCAGGTCAATTTTAATAGCCATCCAACCACCTTTTCCTTGTTTTTTGCGCATCGAATGGACAACTTCTTGGGCAATGATGATGCTATCAATTATACTTCGGCCTTTAACAAAGCTGGTTTGGTAAGGGCTGATGAGGGTTGGCAGGAGGGGGCGCAAGCGGTTAGCCAGAACTTTGGTCACGGATTTGTAGAGCACCGAACAGAGGCTTATAGGTCGAAACTCTCTGAGGTGGACCGGGTTGGGGACCTTCGGGATAAGCGCCAGGAGCGTCCAATTGATGGAGGGGTGGAGGCTAGACCCGCGCCAGAGCTGTTGCAAGTAAGAGACAAGGGAGGGCCCAACAGTGGACCACTGGTGCTGGTAAAAGAGGGCGGAGATGCCGTCAGCGCCAGGCGCCTTAAGAGGGGACATCTCAAAGATGGCATACTTAACCTCGGTGGAAGATATGTCGGTGCTCAGGGATTGAACTTGGCCGGGGGTCAGCGGCGGGAAATTGCCGGAGGTAGGAAGGGGCGGAGAGGCCAGGTCATCGGTGGAGTATAAGTTGGCAAAGAAGGAGCGGACGTGCTCGGCGAGAGCTGGGCCAGCCTGGATGCACATTCCATCATCAGTACGCAGCATGGAGATTTTATTTTTCCGGCGGCGAAGGATGGCTTTGGTGTGGTAGAAGGATGTGTTCCGATCACCAAGACATATCCAGCGGGAGGAGGCCTTCTGGGCCCAGAGGAGCTCTTCCTGAAAGGCAACCTCTTCAAATTCATCCATGAGAGACGCTTCCAGGGTTAAGAGGTGGTCATGATTGGAGAGTGCACTCTGGAGTTTCCCTTGGATCCCTTGTAGCCGAGCGAGGAGACGGCGTTTCCGATGGCCAATCTGGCCAAACACAGAGTGGTTCCAGTCCTTAGCGGCGGAGGTAAAGTTGGCTAGATTGGTGACAATATCAGTTTCAGTATTCCATGCTGCCTGAACCATGGGAGTAAACCCCTCATGAGTAACCCAAGCCGCAACAAATTTGAAGCTAGAGGCCGAGTGAGGTCTGGTCGGGGGTCTGAGAGTGATCCGGATTGGACGGTGGTCCGATCTGAATTTGGGGAGGTGCTCAATTGAGTTGTTGTTGAAGAGGTGGAGGAAAGGGGTGTTGCAAAGAGCCCGATCAAGCCTCTCCATGAGCGTCCCCCGCCGCCAAGTAAACTTGTGACCAGTGTAGCCCATGTCCACAAGACCAAGAGAGGTAATGAATGACTGAAAGAGGGGGCAGCCAACGACCCTCCGATTGGAGCCACCACGACGCTCATCGCCAGAAAGGATGGCATTAAAGTCGCCGGAGAGGAGCCAAGGGGTAGAGGAAGGCGGGGAGATCAGACCGAGGTCCTCCCACAGAAGCCGCCGGAAGCTAGGCTTGGGACTGCCGTAGGCAGCGGTGAAGAGGAATTCCAAGGGGGGGGTAGTGCTCCTGACTTTCATGTGAACAAACTGAAGGTGGTTGTGGAGAACTTCAATTGTTACAGAATGCTGCCAAAGAACCCAAATGCCACCGGAGAAGCCGGTTGCCTCAATCCGATGGGATTGGGGAAAGCCCAGTCGTTTAATGACGCGGTCGGCCGAGATACCTGAGATCCTGGGTTCCATAAGGACAAAAATATCAACTTGATAAGTAGCAACAATAGATTTAATGGTGGAGGGGAGCTTTTTTTTGAGAGCTCCCTGGCAATTCCACGTGATAATTGACATAAAATTATAAAGAGGGGGAGGAGGAAAAATCTACTCCCTCAACAAGCATGGAGATATCCTCCGGGTTCATAGATGTGTGCCAACTCTGGGCGACCTCTTGGATCAGGTGTGCAGAGGGGCCAGTGTTGGAGGATTGGCCACGGCGCCCCAAGTGCGGAACAATGGGGTGGGTTGGTATTTTAATGCCTTTGCCATTGTTTGGGGGGCCTGAATCATGGGGCCCGATGTCATGGAGGGCGGTGTCCATTGGGGGTAGTTGGGCTGACTTGCGAGGGGAGCCCAAGGTGAGGGGGCGGTTGTGGGCCTGTTGTTTGGGCTGGCGGGGGTCCAGGATCGAGAGGACAACGTTATTGGAGACATCCAAAGTAGTCTTGGCCTTGTTGACCGTGTAGGCAGTGGTTTGGAAAAGGCTATCCTTGCTAGGAGTGGTGGGTGGGGCCACCTTCGGTTTGGAGGGTTCGGCAGTCTTCTTCTGGGATTTGGGAGAGGCATTCTTGGGCTTAGAAGGGGGGGAGACAGGTGTGGGGTCGGCCCCAGTGTGGGGGAGCGGAAGGTTGGTAGCCTCAACGGTCGGATGCTGACGCAGCACAGCAAACCGTGACCCTGATGTGCTAGCAGCCTTGTCAGGGATGGCATGCTTTTTCTCACCTCGGGCAGTGGGCCTTGGTTTGCGTGGGACTTGCATCCAAGAGCCAAAACGCTCATCCTCGCGCGCGTGGCTACACGCGCCTTCATCAACAACAGCTGGACGGGATTCGCGGGGCCGGTAGGGCAGGGCGGAGTTCTGGCCAAGATTCGCGGAGGTGCCCATACCTGCCGCAATGGAAGCATATCAACGGCAAGTTTTCATACTCAACTAGGATTGTTTCACCATCCACATGGATCTTAGGGATGAGTGGCTGAGTGAGGTCAATCTCCACCGCCATCCGGGCAAATTTGCCCCGTTCACCGGACTCGGTGTGGTAATCGACACGGAGGACCCTACCAAAGGCTTTGCCAATCGTACGGAGAACGCGCTTGTGGTAGTACTGGGCAGAGAGACGAGGGAGACGGATCCATCCCACGATCTTCTTGATTTGGTGGTCTCTCGATCGGAACTCCGGCGTCCAGGCTTGCACCGACAAATAGTGACCATAGACAGTCCATGGCCCCCCAAGGAGGACACGGTGGAAGTCTTGTTCGTGCTGGAAGCGAACGAGGAAGCATCCATCCTCGAGATCCGTGAGTCTGAAAGGTCCGGTGGGTTGCCAGAGCTTTTGAATCTCCGGTCGCAGGTGCCGAAAGCCGATGGTTTTCCCCAGGAGTTTGAGGACCACCGTGAAACCCATCCGCTTGTTGAGGACTTCGAGGATGTGTGGGGCGAAGGTCACCGAGGGGATGTCGCCCTCAAGGCCAAAGGTGACGTCGCCGTCGTCAATGACCAGGTCGTCATCATCTTCCTCCACTTCAAAGGGGGGGAGCTCTGACTGGAGGAGTTTGTCTTTAAATGAGGGCCGGGACGGAGTCGTGGGGTTCACTGGAGTGGGGTCAACAGGGGCAGTGGGTGTTTCAGGGATGAGGGTGGGGGTGGGTGACACGTGTGTTTCTTGGGTGGGGCTTATCTCCATTTGGGTGGCTTCTGGAGATGGGGCTTTGGTTTTAACTTTCTTGGCTGATCGTGATTCGCCAGGGTGGGGAGGAGGTTCATCTTTGAGGGAGCTTGCAAAGGAAGGTGGGTGAGACATGGCTGGTCGGAAGTGCTAGAGAGAAGGGGGAGCGTCTCTCACATCACTCCATTTTGAGTTGGGATTTAAATAATGGGGGTGACCGTCCCAGATATTCATACTATACATATGCTTCTTTCTCATTCCAAGGATCGAACCCTAGAGGTGATGATTAAGAGTCAATATATATATCTTATGGCATCTAAAACTTTGTTTATTGCGTTTCTTTCAAAACAAGAAAATATACGCGCGAGAGCGAGAAGGTATAAAATAATGAACGGCCTTGGCCAATCAGAGAAGATTAATTGGAAGAAGATTGAATTTTCTTTTTTTTGGAAATCAAAGGAAGTGAATAATATTGTGAATGGGGTTATGTAGGCCAGCTTTGTGGAGTTATTGACAAGAACCAAACTCTGGTCAACAATTTTCGGTATTCCTTCCTCATTATTTTAGTAGCCATATATATAGTTCGGTAGCCCCATGAAAAGAATAAAAATTAGGATTCCGTAGCAAAGTTGCAAAAAGGTGTTCCATTGCAAATTTCACTTTCCAAAAATATGAAATTTTAATTTTTTTTAACATGTACATACAACTCTTATTCAATTATGCCCGGTATATATTTTAAGTTATGTGCAAATTCAGTGAAAAAAGTTAAATTATTCACGATTAAAAAGATTATTATGGTTTATAAAAAAAAAGAAGATTATTACGGCTACTAAACAATATGTATAGAACCCTAGATAAATTTTATGTCTAGGAAATGACTTTCTACTGTGAATTTTTCTTCAACAATTGTTTCCATGCATATTGTTATTTGCTTGTGATATATTAGCTTAATCATTAGAAAAGGTGCTAAAATTTTAACTTGCAAGAAGGTGTTCCATTGCAAATTTCACTTTCCAAAAATATGAAATTTTATTTTTTTTTAACATTTACATATATTCAATTATGCGTAATATATATTTTAAGTTATGTGCAAATGTTTTACATATAGTTAAAAAAGTTAAATTATTCACGATTAAAGAAGATTATCACGGCTACTAAAAAATCTGTATCCAAAGTACCCTAGATAAATTTTATGTCTAGGAAATGACTTTCTACCGTGAAATTTTTTCAACAATTGTTTCCATGCATATTGTTACTTGCTTGTGATATTTTAGCCTAATCACTAGCCAAAGATCATACTATAGGTCAACCCACAATAGGGCTGCTAAAATTTTAACCCAAACTTCTCTTTAATATAAGCAAGCTGAATCCATACTACCCCAGCTTTGAACTTAATATTATGAATGCATATATACACTTTTTTTAAGTTTTTATTTGTTAAGAATAAAGTTATAAGACTTCTCTTGGTTGGCTTTGTCAGTCACGGGGGGAAATGCTTGATGCTAATATATGTCTTTTTATATATTTTGTCATCCCGTGCAATTTATTAGCCTAAGCCTATTTAGTTATGCATCAATCCATTAATTAAAAAACAACAGTATATGTCAACTTTTGCTATCTATGTTTCATCATTCACGCGGTAGGACCACGCGCTACTCTTTTTATTTTTAATTTATCATCAAAAATAAATAAATGTGTCAATGTTCTGTCTAGTTTTTTTTTTTTTGCCGAACAATGTTCCGTCTAGTGAAAGTATGAGAGGAGCGTGATCAGGAAAACGAAATTATATTAGTTGAATTAAGAGAACTTAAGAAAAATGAGGTTAGTTTGAATGAAGAGATTAATTAATATAAAAGTTTAAATTGATTTTTTAACCTCAATTCTTTAAATTATTTTATTAAATTCAACATATGAACATTTTTATCTTCCCTTTAAGTTCCTTTCAGTTCCTCAAACCCAAAAGTCATTGATGCAGTGGAATGAGACTTTTCCAATAGTTCCTATATTCAATCCGCTCATAACCCTATATATAATGTTAATTAATTAGCACCTATATATTTAATCATAATAAAAATAAGCATTACTTGCTGTGAACAGAAACCTAATCATTCAAGAGTGACTTTACATGACTTATAAGATATAAACTCAAAACATTACACTCTACAAGTGAAATGGAAAGTTCCACCAATTTTATTATATTATAGATATAGATAGCACAAATTTAAATTGAACTGATATGATTTTATAAGATAAAAAAACATACACCACCAATATACTCAAGGAATCAATTTGAAAATTTGACAATAATACATAGGGGATAATCTTCTTCAAAAAATCTAAAAGAGAATTATATTATCCGCACATCTTGTTGCCATTTATTGTATGAGATAAGTTGGGAGACAGCTTGAATAAATTATCAAAATAAGGGAATGTTCTAAGAATAGAACATAGCACGCATGTGATCAGGTTGTGATTTGCGTCTGGGTGTTTTGTGCCTTAACTATTTGTAGAAGTCTGTATTGCAATTTGTTTTTAGATAGATAGAGGTCAAGTTTCTTTGTTTAACTTATTCTTTTTTTTATCAGAAGTTTAACTTATTCTATAATGATTAACAATTGGAATGGACTAGATTAGTCCAAATAATTATCATAGGTAAAAATGAATCAGAAATTAGGAGTTTAATAAAGTCAAACGAAAAATTTTAAAATGCAATACGTCATATTCCATTAATTTTCTTAATTCTTATTTTGTTTCATTCATATTCTCATTTCGCAAAAGAATATTCCAATATACCAAAAGTGCGCGCGGGCGTGTGTATATATAACAAGCTTTTATTCCCGTGCGGTGCACGGATGCTTTTAATCAAGAACTCTCTGTGTAATTTTTTGAAAAAGCTACAAATTAATAATTGATCAACGACAATAATCAACAACTGAATTTAAATATCTCATGGATACAAATATCAAAGCATTGACTGATGTAAGTAATAAGTAGGGGTGTTCACGGGACGGGACAGGACCGGGACAACCCTGTCCCGTGTCCCGTCCCGAAAGTAGGGCGGGACAGCGAGTTTGTCCTGTGTCCCGTCCCGTCCCGGTCACTGTCCCGACCCGGCTAAATATTAAAACTTCACTCAAGTTACTATCAAGCAATGCATTGTCCAGTAAAGGCCTAATGTCATAATCCGCAACAACAATAAAAACACCAACCTCAACAAAAACAAACTTCTCTCGGCTAACAATTTGCTACAGAAAATGGATGCCTCATTGGCAGATCTGAATTACAAGGAATGATACATCATAGATGGCCGCATGAGAAATACCAAATCAAATGAAAATTAATTACAGCCCAAATTATGTCATGAATTTACACAACAACAACACGCATGTGATCCTACTCGTTGGTAACTACTATTAGAAAACCTTAGTTTTACAATATATGAGCAGAATCAAGTAAAGGAACAAGAGATTTTTAAGACATCCAGGTTGAATTTAGAAGTGATACCAGCAACATTAATCAAATTAAGAATAATAATAAAAGGCAAAAGGCATTAAGAATTTGTTCCACATGATTCAATGTTGATTCCCGAGGTAGCAAGTCAAAATGTGCCCAAGATGCACATTTTTGTTTCTTACCCACATTACTTAATTCTTCCTTTTCTTCTCTCTTATTTGAAGCTGAACTTTGCTCTTTTTCAACCTGTTCTTTCCCTTTGTCCTTGTTTGTACTTTCCCCAACTTCTTTTTGTTCAGAAGTTTGACTTGTGGTCTTGCTTTCTTGAGTTTCTGCTTCTTCATTTACTTCAATATGACCCTCAATCACCATCCTAGAAGGAATTAAAATACATAGTTAACACATATCAAATCTGATTCAAGATTTTGAAGCTCCATGATTCTCAAAATTCCAGTTTAACATGCAAGAATGAGAACAGAATTAAACTAGAAATGAGAACAGAATTAAAATACAATTGAAAATCAACAAAACTAGAATTGAAAGTAAACATGATGAACTCATAGCTTCCATAAGCCAAATTAATAGATAGATACAACCAATTGTTAAGGAACAAAGAACCCAAATTCATAAAGATAACATCTTTACAAATGAATAACACTTGCAGACTATAACTCTACAATAAATAACCAAAAACAATAAACCCCACCTACAAAATAAAGGTGGGGTTTAAGACTGTGAGAACCATTTTCCAAAATCAAACATACCCTTTTTAAAAAAACTATGCACGAGCTCAAAGCAAATAAATTATCTAGATAAAACAACACATAACACATTGCTTCAGCAACTGATAACATAAGGGTTTGGTTAATAAATTTCAGGTAGCAACAAAACCCTAATCAGACAATTCCAAACATAATTCAAACTAAAAGGCAACTAAAAGGCATAAAACTCAAAAGGGGTTCTACAAAAAACATCAAGGATTATATCCAATCATTAAAAATCAGAACTTGGGAAAGCAAAAACATGAAAAAATTGAGGGCAAGAAAGAGAAATGGAAACCAACCTCCATAAAAAAGATAAACAAAATGAAAAATTGAAACTTGTCAGTGTTCTAAAGAAGCCCTTAAGCTGTTTAAAGCAAAAGAGAAGACACGATGAAGCTCAAGGTCATAGCAAGAGAAGAAGAACCATGACTGAAAAATGAATATCGCGAGGCATACCTTAGAGAAGACACACGACGGCTGATCTTTGGTCAGAGTGAGACGGCGGTTGAAATGAAAAATGAAAAATGCAAATTGCAAGTGAGGAAGACGGAGGGTGAGATGAAGAGCGAGAGAGCGAGAGAGGAAGAGAATAATATGTTTTGGTGAGACGGCGGCTAAGACGGGCTGAGACGGCGGTTGTGGTGACCACGGCCGACGATTGCAAGTAGAGAGGAAGTGAGGTTTTTAAGTGAGGGAGGGTTTTTCCGTTTTGGTGACCACGGCTAAGACGGAGGGTTTTCCGTTTTTGTGTGAAGTGAGGCAGGGCGCAGGGAGCGAGTAGAGTGAGGAAGTGTAGAGTAATTAGTTTTTGAGTTATGTTTTGTTTTTTTTTTTAAATATAAATACATCCGGGACGGGACAGGAACGGGACTATCGTGTCCCGAGTCCCGTCCCGTCCCGAAGTGTTTTTTGTCCCGGCCCGTTTTTGTCCCGTCCCGAAAAATTCGGGACGGGAAATCCCCTCCCCAAAAGGCCACGGGCCGGAACGGGACGGCCGGGACAGGACGGGACGGGAAATTTTTGAACAGCCCTAGTAATAAGGTTTCCCCACGCTTCACGCGGTTAAATAAATGACTGATGTAAGCAAATTACTTATTTAGAACAATAAAACTGAAGTGGTTTAACAAAAAAAGAATTTGAGGTGAAATTATAACTTTTATAAGCTACCATTCCATGTTACATTTTTCATACTATGATGGCAAGCAGATAATTACATCACCAACTCTATCCCTAAAAATGTTACATATTAAGAAATTCAATTAGGTCACTGTTTGATTCATGATTGAAGATGTGTTTATCAAAAGAAAAAATCATGTCCTTTCTATTAAAGCAAAATATGTTGCAAAAGAATGTTATAATTCTATATTAAAAAATACTATCAATTATCAGCCAATAGAAAAATTTTTTTTTGCCATGGTTAGACAATATTTCAATGATCAAGAGATAAGAGTCTCAACAATAGCGTTATAATTTATCCATCCTAAAATTTTTCTTCAAAAATTTGCTATAATTATCTTCTCGGTCTTCATACCCACATAGGTTATTCATTGCTTCTCACTTTGCCTGACTCCTCCATTTTCCGTCTCACTCGTTCCCTCTTTGGCTCCTTTCAGTTTATGCGTTCTGCAATTTATAATAAAAATGATCAATAGTATCCCCGTAAAAGTAGTTACACTTATTATTAAATAATTGTAACATATTTGTGAAAATTTTGTTCTATAATAAATAAGAAATAAAATATTATATTGAACAGTTAAACATGTGCTCCATGACAAAACTACAACAGACATTTTAATCAGTTTTTCAAAACCGTCTGATTATCCATGACAACTGGTTCATTTCTCTCAACAATAGATCTTTCTACTTTCATGTCATCTCCAACAAACATTACGCGATCTCTGCCCAGAAGAAAACCTTCGTGTGCTCACCCACCACTCGTACCATTGCTGAAAGAAAAGAATGCGTTAGTTCTTGTACGGTGAATTTCCCCAACAACCTTTATTGATGAACATTGTTCTGAAAATATCATTAAGCTAACTGGCAAGACAACATACATAGTTCAGATAAAGGCTGTCCCATTTAAAGTCAGATGGACAAATATAATTTGTGTGTAAAAAATTTAATTGTACGGACCATCCCAAAGCAGTGTCATGAAGCACTCCAAGCAACAATAACCAATTACATTACAAATCAGCCTCAAAATCACCTTGGTTCCCAGTAGCAACATTATTTACATCATATCTATCGGTAAGCATAAGGAAGCCAAACGCAACACTCGAAATGGTTTTCTTTAAAGTTGAGCTGAAGTCACAAACCTCTTGATCATAGACTACTATCTTCTGTGAAAGGAGAAACTTCACCAGTGTTTTAGTAGCTCCAACAGAGCACATCATCTCCCTCTTGAAGGAACGGTCAAGGGTGTGGTACGGGTGAGTATCTTCCTTGGAAGCCTGTTGTAGCTCCTCCATTTCGCCTCTGCTGCACAACGAAGAAACAGGGGAGAATGTATCACAAATATAAAATGGAAAATGTGGAGGTGTACTTGTAGATGTGTGTGTGAAGGATATTTAAGGGAAAAGTTTGAATTTGAAAATTGGTTTTGGTGAGAAGTAAATATGCACCGAACTTGAAATCTCCTTCTGTGCGGTCATATTTCAAATCTGACCCTCACCTTGAAGCCACTACTAAGAGGATCCAGTTCGGACAATGCGACACACTGAAGGTCAAGTTCCTCCATGTTGGAGAGAGTTTTCTGGTTGCAGAAGTGTATCGGAGAATTTTGGAGTTGGTGTTGGGGATGACTCTAAGCACTGCATCTTTATAGGGGCAATTTGTATATTGGAAGGCGGACCATTTGAATTTTCAACCCCCTTTTAAAATGAAATTTCAAATTTAGAATTCCCTCGCAGGCTGCAGCAAATATGAATTACGTTTTAATTAATTCATATTCATAATCAAAATGGAGGAGGACATATATTGCCGTGGCCCGAGGTGAATTTAATCGGCTCTATGAATAGTGTTCTGAGTCTAAAGCTGACACCTTGTCTTCGGAGCCGATGCGTCAGTGAGTGAAAATGCGTATAGGTGGATTTGCCGCCCAACATTTTTGTACTCTTGGCTTTAATAATGTTCCACGTGGAATATTATAGATTAAAAAGCTCTTACATACCGATTGTTTTGACTTTTGAGATGGTAAATGGAGTTTTAGAGCCAGCCTTGTTTTTGTTTGTCCTTGTAAAAAAAATTTGTCCTCGCATTCATCCATACTTTGGTCCCTAATTTGTCAATAAAAAGAATCCAATGTGTATTCAACTTTGATCGAGCTTTTTAGAAAGTGAATTCCTACCTAAGAATTTTCGCCAAAGCAATATATGAGTGTGTTTGGTACAACTTGTGCAAATGTGACTTATTTTTAAGGTGACTTATTTTTTTTGGTTACCCAAGGGTATCCCACCCGCTTGTCAAGTGAGAGTAATCCCTCGCTGTTCTGAAGTCCCATATAGGGGGTAGACAGCTGGCCTATGAATTTGCTCCATTCGCAAGAGCTGAAGATCGAACCCCCAACCACTTGTTTAAGGGACGAGGGTACTTACCACTCACGCCAACCCACTAGTTGGAAAATAAGCTCTAGATTGACTTATTTTTATGTTTGGATGAACTTTGAAACAAGTGGTTTATTTTCCCATTTGACTTATAAACATGTTTGGATGACTTTTTGTTTAAAATGGGCTTATTTTTAAGCTAGCTTATTTTTAAGTCATGTAGAAAAATAAGCTGGCTTATTTTCAGAAATAAGCTACCTTATGTGGCTTATAAATAAGTTGACTTATCTCAAATAAGCTGGGTGGAAAATAAGTCCAACCAAATATAAAAAAAGTCACACACCCAAAATAAGCTAGCTTATTCAAAATAAGCCAGGTTATTTTGAAAAATATGCTCAATCAAACACACTCATGGTTTTCAGCATAACTTCTGATCAGATATCCTTATAGTATAAACTTATGGGAGAAAAATGCAAAAATACCCCCCCCCCAATATTCAAATTCAAGATTTGATCAAAAAAATATTCAAATTCAAGATCTTGCTTGACCTTAATATTGTGAGCTTTTAAAGGATTAGTCCGAAATTAGATTTCATAGTAGAATTGTCTAAACGCCCTTAATTTGAAATATGAAAAATGAAATGACAATAATAATTAAGGGAGTGACAACTAATCATTATATAAAATTGTATATTCTAAACTGATAATAGGTGGATATATATCATTAACAACCACTATTTAACCAGTAACAATTTCACTTTATAAAATAATGAAGATAAATAGGGCAGTAATGATTAAGGGTATTTATTTAATCTCACTATAATAATCAATTTTAAACTTATTCCTTAAACTTCAACTAAGTCGAGCTTTTTATGGCACCAAATAAATACTTCATCCAAATATAATTTAGATGACATACAGGCATGAAATGTTTTCCACATGTTTTTAAGTTTCAGATAAATCATTTCATAGATGGAAAAGATTCCTTTCAAGGTTAACGAACTAATCTTGAATAAAAAAAGATTATTTAATTAATGACCCAATATTATGAGAGTAAATCATATGAAAATCATATGACGTTTATTTGGTAATATTGCTGGCAAAAAAAGGTAATATCTATTAACTAGTATCAGTTTGATCTCATTTTTGTAAATTATAATGGCGAGTTTCTAATTATAAAGAATGTCATTACCTCTTTTATTATTATTTATCATTACTTCTTTTATTATTGTTATTTAACCTTTTGTTAGATGTTGATGTATGATATCATATGTTTAAATTTTACTACCTCCGGTTCTAAATATAGGACCTAATTGACTTTTTTTAGAGATTAAAGTTGTGAAATAGGTTATTAAATGATGACATATTTGATATATTTTTAGATTATCCATTAGTTTATAGGTAAAATAAACTAGTTTAAGAGAAAAAAATTAGGTAAATCAAATTATAATTAACTTATTTTGCTTTTTAAAGATTTTCCAGAGAAAGTTAATTAGGTCTTATATTTAGGACCGGAGGGAGTACATATTAACATAAGAAAAATTTTGAATTTATTTATTTTTGTATAAAGTCAGATTAAGGATAATATATACATGTGTTTTACCCAAAAAGTAAAAAATATACATGTGATGTTTAGATCAAAATACACATAAATTCTGAGCAATAAAAGAATACACATAAATTTTTATATTGGGTTGATATCATATTGGGTTCAAAAAAGCAATCGATCATGTATATTTTTGAACCTAATATGAAAACTTATGTGTATTGTTTACCTCAAAAAAATATTTAGTGCTGGTTAACCTTTGGAGTAAATCACATACATGTGTATTTTTTTTACCTTAACCCTATTAAGTAATCAATTACAAGATTTTTTTTTTAATTCTCATGAAATATGGTAAAATTGGCTGGTAACTATTAACAAGGATTAAAGTGATGATTCCCACTTGAACTTGCCAATTATTTTAAGATTCAATTCACAAGATATAAATATGAAATTTTATCTTTATGATTGACATGCATGCATTAGATCTTTTATTTTCCTTCGTTGCCATCATAGAACTCTCTTTCTTCGGGGAAAGGAAGAAAAAGGAAGAACAACAATGGCGATATAATAATTGGATGAGGAAGATCAGTTTCCATGGTCTCGAAATAAAAAGGTCAAATAATAATACAAAGCCATCAATATTAGTGGCTTTAAGACCACATATATATTTTTTGGAGTCATTATATATTAGACCCTCATGACTACCAATAGTCATTTTGACTCATTTCATTTCACTAACGGTCAAGAATTGTGGACGCACACAATTAAGTGATCACTGTGTCTTGGAAAAGTCGCAAGTTTTTAACTCATTCATTGAGGCTATTATTTATTTGAGTTCAAATTTACTTGTGCACTTTTTGTTTGCATTTGATACAAAAATACTTTTTTCCCTGAATGATTGTACAAGGCTACGAATTGAAGAATTTATTCATGCAAAAATATTAATAAAATGAGTTTAAGTCATTGCTAAAATTTTTAAAGAACAATTTCAATGAAATTTAGTAAAATGATATTCTAATTTATGTTTTTTTCATGTTTCATAATTGTTTGTGGTATAGGTCATGTCATGTTATATGGTTAAAGCTTATATTCTTTATATTAATACTCAATCTGCGACCCTTCTGATTTAAAGGATTGTGTCATTTTATGTGTTTTTTTTAATTGAGTAATTTTGTGGTTTGAATATTTTTTGCGGGAGGATTTTTTTTTTTACAAAAATACATTTATTGTTTCACTTGCGAGTGGATTTTTAAAGTTTATTATAAATCTAAAATATAGATCTAGAAATATTATTTATGACAATGATCTCTAGCATGGCTGTGGTTGACAGATTTTACAGACGAAAGTAATTTTCCAATCCGGAAAAAATGATTGTGCTGCCTGATTATGGGTTATTGTCACACAGGTTACATAATAGTCCCAATATTAATATTGAATTGATTTTTTTCAGGAAATTATATAAAACCCTAAACACAACATATGTGATTATAACATTACACGTCAATTTATAAGTAAGGAAATTTGATTTGATTTAATTAATAAATTCAATTATTTTGTGCTTTTAGCCTAAAAAAACAATTTTAGACTAACTCATTTAATTATGTGCCTTGAAACAACTATTGATTGTAAGCCCGTTTAATATGTGTAATCAAAATAAATATTCAAGACGGAAAATGATAAATTTGAAAACCAAATTATGAATTAAAATATAATCTTATATCTTAATTTAAACAAAGTGAATTTTAACAAGCTCTTATATTTAGAAATTGAAGTAATATTTTCTAATAAAATCTTTACAGACCGATTTTGTCTCTAACAAATCATTTGTACTTCCAAATCTCAAAATCCATATAAATGATCAAACTTAACTGACTTTCTATATGTCTTTTAAGAAAATCTATTTGTTGGTGTCTATAATTTTATTTAATTTTGATTTTTGTACCTGTATGTTTTTGGCCAAGTAGGGCATGATTGGAAATTTGGAATTACCTACCTTAGGCAGATTAGCATGAAAACTTCTTTAAAGGATCCTTCTCTTTATAATCTTATTATTATTAAGGACAAAACAATTAACAATTTAACATTATGTTCCATCACATAATTTTGCCGACTTTCATTTCACAGTTACCATTGGGCTCTGGCTCATTCTTCAGTCCAATCGCATTGGGCTCTCTTCAACCTACAAAACTTTTGCTCTTAAAAAGTCACAATCGACAAAATCCTTGAAGGAAACATAAAGTCCATTAAATTAGAAGTAAATTTTAATTTGATTTAGTAAAGCTGATTTATCTTGCTTAGTTTCATATCGCAACTTTATAAACGTTATGTGAATCCCTGGTTGTACAAATTTTCTGAACGAAGTCAAGTCAAATTACTGGGATTTTTTTTAGCAATGGAGAATAAATCCCACTAAAACCTTAGATCTCAAATGATTTTAGGTTAAAATATGTTTTTTATCCTTTAACTAGAAACGAAGTTATGTTTTACTCTATTAACTTTGGAAAATGTGTTTTAGTTCTTTAAACTTTGAAGTTGAACCCTTTTGAAAATTTGTATGGTCTATCTCGTCTTAAAAATCAATTGGTTTTCATATCGAAAGTTCATAAATGGTTTATGTCAATTTGGTTATTTTGACCAAGAAAATAATCATTATTTTTCTTATGTGCTCTAGCTAAGGCAGCCTAGTTTAGAAGTTTTTCAATCTGGTTATTCTGATCAAGAATATATTCATCAACTTACAAGTGATATTTTCCATTTGCTCAAGCTCTTCCTTCTCTCAAACAGTAGCAACGAGTCCTTAGTACATGAAGTAATTGCTTTGTTGAATGACATGGGGGAGAAAACTTAATCTTGCAATTCACAATGAGAAGCTTCTTTGACCTTATGATATTATCAAGGATTCTCAACCCCCTGTTGCCTTTTCATCTTTGGCTTTCTCTACTATTCCTAACCCCTAATGGATAGTCTATTCTCAAATTATCTCTTCTTGAGAAAACCCCAACCAATGGGACATCTTATTCAATAAATGGAAACTAACAAATAGTAATATTGTTCTCATTTGCTTTTAAGGTGAATTATTATAGAACTAGAAACTTACCCCTGTGCGATGCACAAATATTTCTTTCTTTTTTTATGGAATATCTTATACTATCATAATATGAAAGTATTTGGATTTTGAAGGTCAATGATTATATTGATTGATATTTGACATGTTATTCGATCATCATTATGTAAATTTCCATTCCTATTTGATATTTAAGATTAGAATGGATTATTTTTGTATAAAATAGCACATATAATCTCAATGTAATTATATTTTCATGTTTAGTAAACTTTGAAAGTAAAATATTACATTCAATATTCAACTCGGTCGAGAATCAAACTTCTAGTACATAAAAATAAAAGAATTATCAAACTATCATATCCCCCCCTTTCAGTTCAATCAATCCCCATAAAACAAATATATGCGAAATTTTCCATAGGCACCCCAAATTAGATATTGTTGTAAAACTTATTAGAAGTAGTCATTGACCTATTTTGGTATGCTTATTGGCTAGGGTATTTTGAATGCAATTTTTGAAGTTCAACCTCATTAGCAATATGTTAATTAATCTTTTAAAATAAATATTTGAATTTTAAAACGCATCTTCTGTTCTATGCACTAATTGACTTGGGCAATAATGATAGATTTATAACGCCCTACATACCCGTGTGATATAGATGAATGATTTTTTTATAAAAAAGAACACATGTTCTCGATATGATTGTATTTTGGCGAACCATGTGTACTGTGTAAGTATATTTATATTATATAATACTTAAAAATCTCATTAATTTATAATTAAAACATATTATTTCAATTATATTTCAATAATACTTTGTAACATATCTAGTGTTTTACCCCGTGCAATGCACAGGGCATTTATTTTCTTTTATTTCATACTGTCATAATATGAAGGTATTTGGAGTTGAAATGTCAATGAGTATATTAATTGTTCTTTGATGTGTCATCTGATTATTGTTATGTAAATCCAGATTCCTATGTGTTATTTGAGATTAATATGAATGATTTGTTTGTTAAAGAATATAATTTTAAAATAATTTCAATATAAATTACATGCAATATTTTTAACTTTGCCAAGAAATAGACTCGCCTAAGTATGAAAACAAAAAAAAAAAGAGTCAATCTCTATATCCAACGTCCCCCATCCAAACCCCCGGGAAATAAATCAAGTTTCCTCGAGTAACTACCCCATCCAAAATTTCATTTTGTCTTAAATTTTTGGCAGTGGATCTTTTCAAATAATTTAAATTTAGACAACATGTGATATATTTTTAACTCAATCAAGAATGAAACTCATCCATGTATAAAAACAAAAGAAATGTAAAATTCCATCACCAACCTCCCCATCCAATCCCCAAAAATAAATCGAGTTTACCTTAGACACCTCTCTCATCCAAAAGTCCACTTGGTTCAAATTAAGTTGGTAGTTGATCTTTTCAAATGATTTAAATTTAGTCAAAATGTAATATATTTTTATGTTGGGTTGTTTATATCTATTCAAAAATAAATTTCACCTAATTTGAATATTGTATGTTGGGTTGTTTATTATTCTCTATTTGATCGAGCATAAATATTTATCAATAATTCCTTATTTAATTTCCTAAGATATCTTCTAACTAACAATAAGTCTTTTATTGTTTCCTAGATTTTTGTATGTTCTTGGGAATTCTAGTAATATTGTTCTCATTTGCTTTTAAGGTGAATTATTATAGAATTTCACTTGGCAATGTTCTTTATTGCATGGTAAATTGGTAACCTTTTCAGCCTTGCTTACTTCCGATTATCGTTAAGCTGAATTCATCATGTGCAACTTTCCCTTTATAAGCTTTCTGAGTGGAACATGGGCCAACAATTGATTGACTTATGGAGTCAGGCTCCATTAGTGTTAACACCTACTGCTAAAAACATTACCGATCTCTTTTGAAGTACATTAGATTACTTACCATTTCCAAGTCCATTAGATTAATTACCCATAAGGCAGCTATATAACAACTAATACAAGGATGTATCTTCTATTCTTCTTTGACATAAGTAAACCTATTTAATTTTATTTAATTATTGATTTCATATTGTTCAACAAAAAAAGGTTTTGCTCTCCAATATTGAACGTTTTATTAAATACAGGAGGAAACACTAGTACAAGTGTACAACATCTTTTTGGTACAACATCTAATTAGCAGAAAGGTGATCATGACTTGTAGTCACACGTAATCCAAGCGTTAGAGTAATGTCAGCATCCCCGATGATACACGTGTCAGAAGCATATCCATCCACGTGTCACGATTGGAGGAGTAAATTGACCACTTTCGTTATATCACTATGGGAACCGAATTCAGGAGGCCAATCAAAAGGTTGGAGGAGGTGGCCACTAAACAAAGGAAACACTCAATGGAAGCCAACCCAATTTGATCATGGAGTAGGGCCCACATCCTACCTTGGTCACCCACGCCCATGAGTGGGAACATAAACCACAATGATTTTCCTATCCAAAAATAAAAAAAAAAGTATATTTCAAATATTCCCCACCCATGGCTAAATTTATTAATTACATGATGGCCAAAACAATTTTTCTTTTGGCATACTGCATACATACACATGTGCTACATCGGGAAATTTAATGGACTAATACGTGAAAGATTTTTCTTTTCAAACTACTTACTATCTCTTGTCCAATATAATATCTAATGATTTTAAGCAGGTATTACTTTGTGACTATTTTCTATAAATTACTCCAAGTTTAAATACTCCATTTGGTCTGTAATATAAGAGCTATAATTTGAATGATTTTGATAAAAAAATATAAGAGTTCACCAACATTTTCTCATCATTAATGCATTTTTCATATTTTCAACAACTCTCTCTCAATAGTACTCCCTCTGGTCCCTAATGTAAGAGCTAGCCGTCAAAAAAACGTTTCTTAAGAAAACATGTGAATGTTAGTTGGGTGTCTGAAGTTAATGCTTCTTTTCCAAAATTGCCCATATTTATTATGGTACTTTTAAGAGAGAAAAATATATAAGCATTAATAAATATGAAAGAGAGTTAGGGGTAAAGTAGGAAAAAATGCATTAAATGAGGAGAGAATATGGGGTGAGCTCTTACATTAGGGACCAAAACCATTCAAATTTTGAGCTCTTACATTAGGGACCGGAGGGAGTATATTATAAAAGTTTTAGGGCAAAATTAAAAAAACATAATTAACATCAGACACCTATCTAACTTTCATATGTTTTCTTAATAAGAATGTTTTGATGGTATATAATAGTTAGCTATGAATGACTTTTCTCCAAAACATCTAATTTGTACTTACAACTTTTTGGGAAATAATGTGTATGACATATAAACTGATATATGATATATACATAATTATTAAAGAAATATCATATAATATGAGCTACACTTCCTTTGTTCCTTAACATATAAGACCTATTTAAGAGTTTGTTCTTATATGAAAGACACCCTTTTTTTCAATTTTTCCCTAAATTATCAGTATTAATGTTTTTCAATAATAAACAAGAGAGGGGGTAATAATAAATATATGTGCAAAAGGTATATTGGCAATATCTTATGTTTTTTATTCTTTTGGATTTCCATCGGTTAAATAACACTACTAACAGCCGACTAATCTAATTTGTGGAAATGTAGGTCCACAATGGGAGAACCTCACTACTTTCAAGTAATTATCGTGATTGCATACTTATGACATATGTTTTTTATTCTAACTTAACCAATAATTTAATCTTCAAATAAGGTGAAATATCTTAAATTTAAGAAAGAGGGATTAATTAAGAAATTATTTAAGTTTATTACTAAATTAGTCAACTAATTCATAGAAAATAATTAAATTAATCAACTTAAGTTATAGAAAGGTGGAAGTAGTCAACATAACCCCTCTTCAATCTCCAAATAAAAAACGTAGTGTGTTTCAACCCATAAAAGATGAAAATGTGTGTTTAAATACAGAAAACACTCTAATTGTAGAGTAGACAACCTTACCCTTAAACCAAAAAAAAGTCACTCGTGCATTAAACCATGACCAACTTTAAGTCACTCGTGCATTAAGCCATGACCAACTTGCATTTAAGTGCGTTACTCTTTTCCACACAAAAAATTCAAAGTCAAAACATAGAAAACGATTGGTTTGTTGGTAAAAAGTAAAAACAAACTTAAAATCCGTTTGTACTTTATACACATTCTGTAACCAGTAACCCCACCAGTTCATCACCAAAAAAAGTTGAGTGAGCACATTGGAAGTATTGTATTCACTTCAAAAAAAGTACAATCTTCAGTATTTGTATAAGCAGACAATATGAGAGAGATCATCATAAAAGAATATTTGTTGAGATGTGGGCCTTGTTCTTCTTCCTTCATAGTTTCACAGCAATCATGTCAACTTATCCCTTCTCTTTATCTCACCAATACTCACCTGAACTAACTGTTTCTCTGAAAGTCAACCTCCCAAACACATCACTTATTTGTTCTTTAATTTGCATTACCACCTATGAATATCTTTCCCTTCATTTTCTTCTCCCTTCTTCTGTTCTATTATGGTTCTTGTGATGACTCTTTTAAACATGTTGGTTACCAGTTTATGATGCAAGTTCCAATGTATTATCGTCCTGGTTTCACTGTGAAAGCTTATATGCTATGGATAAATCAGACTGCACCAAATTTCAGATTAGCCTTAGGAGTTGAAGCCATTGATGGGAAGTATTCATGTTCTTTGCAAGTTTTTCTCGGTGATGTTAAAGTGTGGGATTCTGGTCACTTCTCAAGGTTTTATACAACTGAGAAATGCATGATAGAGTTTACCATGGATGGGGATTTAATGTTGAAAGGTCCAGATGAATTAGTAGGATGGAAGACTGGGACTTCAGGACAAGGTGTGGAGGTAATAAAATATACCACATAACTTTGTTAAGTTTTTAGATCCATTATGTCATGTTCTCCAATCACAATTTGTTATTTTGCTTCTTTGGTCATTGAAATGTATATGTATACTTATAAATTCTATGAACACTTGAAAATTTTTGTATGAATATTACAATGTAAGTTAAAATTTTGTAAATTTTCATGTAGACACTTGTTATTTTGTTATGTTAGTTGTTCAGTGACAACATACAATTGTAAATTACTCTTATGAAAATGGCCCAATGGATATTAACAACTTGATTCAAGTTTTGTTCATAAAAACATTACTAATCAACTATTTCTAATCTTTTGGTGTATCTTTTGGGTAAGAGCTGCATTAATATCTAATATAATTTTTGATGCTTTATTTCAATTTTGAAGCAGAGATTAGAGATATTGAGGACAGGGAATCTAGTTCTTGTGGATTCAATGGATATTATAAAGTGGCAGAGTTTCAACTTTCCAACAGATGTAATGCTTTGGGGGCAAAGACTTAATGTGGCAACACGCTTGACATCATATTCTTCTTCACAACAAATCAACAATTCAAGCTTTGTCTATTCTTTTGAAATTGAATACAACAGGGTTGCTCTCTACTTGAATACTGATGATAATAAGTTGAAGTATTCTTACTGGGAATTCAAACCTTCCATGAACAGAAACATTACTTTTGTCAAGTTGGGCTCAAAGGGGTTGGATTTATTTGATGTGAGGTACAAGAAAATAGCACAAATCCCATCCTCAAAGGAACATCCAATAAGATTTTTGTCCATGAATAGTCAAACAGGAAATTTTGGGCTATATTACTATTCATCTAAGAAGGCCAAGTTTGCTTCACTTTTCCATGCACTAAATAAAACATGTGACCTTCCTATTCCTTGCAGACCATATGGAATATGTACATTCTCTAATGCCTGCTCTTGTATTCAGCTTTCAGCAAAGGAAAATGAAGGGATTTCTGAATGCAATGAGGAAATTTCTAGTGGATTTTGTCAAGGGAAAGAGGCAGACATGCTTGAACTTGATAATGTCCAAAGCGTGCTCAAAGATGACCATACTACAATGGTAAATATTAGCAAAGAAGCATGTAAAAGTTTTTGCTTACAAGACTGTGAATGTGCTTCTACTTTATACTTTAGGAACAAAAGCAGCAATGTGCAAGAATGCTATATTTACAAATTAGTCCTGGGACTTAAGCAGGTAGAGAAAGGTAAAGGATTCAGTTATATGGTTAAGGTTCCTAAGGGAACAATTTGGAATAATGGTCAACAAAATTTGAAAAAATGGGTGTTTATACTTGTTGGTGCTATTGATGGACTCATTATTGTAATTGTTGTTGGAGGACTTGGGTATTGGATGGTCCATAAGAGAAATCCTACCACCTTACATTCTGAGGTTGCAGCTTCATGAGCACCTGAAATTGCAGGTTCTATTTATGAGTTTATTTGTGAAACAAGAGGATAGAGAAATCATTTAATATACTTGTAAACACAATTTTTTTGTTGATTTCCAGAAACTGACAAGTAACAATCATAGATTATCTGACTAACTGAAAACAATTGATGAAGGATACTTGTTGTTTAATTTATAAATGATGGCCATCATAGACAAGGCAAATGTGTGTTTTCCTGCTTTTGTTTTGCTTTATTCGTTTTTCTCTTTCTGAGAATGTTATCAGTTCTGCAAAATTACTCTCTAGTCTTGTAAAATTCCTAAGGGAAATCTTTTAACATAAAGCTCCTTTTACTATGAAAGCATGAAGCCAAATTTCTCTAACATGGAGTGTTTTGGCTAGCATGATTTTGGTCAATCTGTGTCCATCTTTCAAATCCCATTAACAATGAAAGTAGGGGCTTTATGACTATGAGGTTCCTTCACCAGTCTAAGAATTTCAACATCAATGGCTTTTACTGTTTCTATCTTCAAAGGTGAGCTTAGGTCATTCAAATGTACATTAAACTCAAAACATTGAATTACACCGCAAAAGCTAGATGTTGGATTGAGAAGCTTAAGGCCCCCTTTTCATGGCAACTCTCTTGATGTGGTAATTATAACACATTATTCACTACTCATTAGCAAGGTCGATGAACTTATAAGAAATTCATTAGATCGAAATGAGAACCATAGTGATTGACAGAAAGCATTTATAGTTGCTAATATGGTCGGTGCTAAATGGCTCTTTTAGAGCATTTACTCCTACTTTGTATCATTCTGTGTTAGAGGAGGAAACATCATTTATTTAACTCTAAATGCAACCGTTTCAGCTTCATACAAAAATATTTGAGCCAAATAAAGCTTGTACAATTTGTGTGAACTTTACTGACAGAACCAGACAAGACATACAAAGGTGTCAGCTGAATGGTTTAAGTGAGAATACATAGAATAAATGCATGTCATGCTACTGTAGTACTGTGCTATATAGTTCAGCATTTACAGAACCATTTAGTGTGTTACACTACCATTTTACTTTCGATACTAGCATCCTGATAAGGAGGAGAGAATTACAATTATGTCCAAAGAAGGAATATAATCACCAAAAAGGCTCAATGATTAGTCTGTAATATGAATTTCTTATCATTTTCTATAGACTGGAACTTTCATTCCATGTTACTCACTTGTAGTAGGATTCTCTAGTAATTACATTCCTACTTTGAGACCTTGTAGTAGTTGTCCCAAGTTTTAAAAGTGCAAGGCATATGCTTTATATTATGGAAAAAAACTTGCTTATTTTCACATTTGAACCATCTAAATATAGCCCTGAGGTTCAGCAAAATCTCTATCCTGAGATCATTGTAATGGCCTTGGCCTTTCTGGCTGTTCACAAATTCTACCTTGCACGTCTTTGGAAAGGGAGAACAAGGCTTGTTGAAGAAAATCATATACTATTCAAACAATTGAGGCAAGCACAGATATGAATTGCCATTAATATTATTTTTATATGTGGTAGAAAATTGATATTTTGTTTAAATTGTTGTATTTTGTGGTCACATTCATCAAGTTGTCCAACATATTACATCGTCATAGTATCTAGTAAGATTGAATAAAAGAGTAATTGAGATTAGTACAAATAGTCATCCAACAGAGCAGAGAAAGTTTAATATAAGTGGAACTGGGTTCATTATCATATATATCCACGCATATATGCATTTGTAGGTCTCTAAAATACTAAGGGAAAATGACAAATAAATACATCTGAATGTTCAAAAGGATAAATAAGGAACTTAAATAAAAATTAACAATTGGAACATATCTATTAACAACTGGAACATACCAATTAACAATTGACTAAATCCTTAATTGTCCTTTTGGAATTCAGAGTTCTTTACTTGTCATTTTGGAAGTTTGAGTTCCTTAATTGTCCTCTTGTACCTTAGATGGTATTTATTTGTCATTTTCCCAAATACTAATCTTATAAAAGAAATATGAAATACTCATTTCAAGAATCTAGGTATGTGAAAAAAAAAAGATGGTAAAAGAGACCGCAGGCCGCCTGGCTCATAAATGTGTAAGTCACACATAAATGGTAGTGGGCTGCAGTAGAGTTATTAGAAGCGAAATGGGCCAAATTATGGAAGTCTTCTATAGTGAACTTCCTCCTCATGATGGTCTTCAGGTGGAGTTATGGGCCAGCTAGTGGATCTAAAATGGGCTTGGAATCTTGGCCTAGGTAGAATTAATCTGCTTTCGGATTCCATGAAGTGGTTCATAGTTGGCACATTGTAGATTTAGAGCCCCATGATTATTGTAGTCTGATTAAGGAATGCAAGCATATACTAAATTGAGATTGGGAAGTTCAAGTCCAATGGATTAGTATATCAGATAGTAAAGATGCGGATGCCTTGGCAACAAAGCTGACATGTGAAATGGGAATACAAAAAGTGAATAAAGGACATTTAGGAAGATGAACTTATTCTTAAATATAAGACTCATATCTAATTTATTTCAACTTTTCCCTTAATCATCTCTATTTTTAGTCCTAAATGAAAAACAATCAAGGAGAGGGGAGAATAAAGATAAAATAGGTTATGGACTAATGGGGTTTTAACTAATTACGCTAATTTATTTAATCTAATAAATTTAAGTAATTATATCTTATATTTAAAAACATAGGGAGTATATAGTAGCAAGCCAAGATGCGACTTGGCGACCTCACTATTGGAGGAGAATGCAATCACTTGTCTGCTTGTCTAGTCTTTAGAAGCAACTAGAGTTTTTGTATTATAAAATAGTACAACCCTTCATTTATCAATGGTTTACCTCTTGTCGCTTTTCTTGAAATTCATTCTAGCTTACTCTTTGCATTAATTTACCAATTTGTCAGTTTAACGGTCGAACCTCTACGTCCGATACGGTGTTTTCAACCATAAAAATAAGACAATTTTTTTGAAAAAATAAAATGTAGGAAAGGGGGAAAGGGTTCGAGTAGGCCCACTAGTATAACGTATTAGCCCATCTCATCTTGGGCTTAACAGTTTTAGCCCAAAAGCCTGTTTTAATATAGGTCTTAAAAACGAGTTCAAACTAAACGTGTTCAGGTTAGCCAACTGGCTTAAGCCCATATTACCACCCCTAACTTACACAATAAACGACGATTATTATTTTTTTTCAAGAGAAGAAGATAACAGTAAATAGGTCAGGCCTTAATAAGCTTAATTTGCCCATAAGGATCCAAGCCCAAGGACCTTCTTTTAATTTTAACAACTATTAAAAGGTTATTAAGGGACACAATCAAATATCACTTTTTACGTTGTATGAGAAAACTCATCTTATGGTCAAAAAGAAAAAAGAAAACTCATCTCACATATTTATTTTACATATATCACAAAACCACGAATAATGAATTGATATAAGCACTTACAAACGGTCAGTTCTTAAATGATTTATTATAAACTTTTGGTATATCTATTTTATTTTAGACTATTAAAATACTAAAATGTCATTTAATTTCTAAAATAAAAAAAATCATTCCTCCATTGGTTCTCCATCTTCCTCCTAGCTCCATCATACGTGCTCATCACCACTGTGACCTCCCCTATCAACCACACCACCACAGCCTCCACTGTCTTTCCCTTCTCTCATTGACCCCCCATCTCCTTCAAGCTTGGAATCCACTTCAAACTGCATGCCACATTGCCACCCATCCGAATTTTAGTTGGTATAAAAAATAGATATAAATTCAATTGAATGATAATAATCGGTTCAATTCATTAATGGTTACACCATATGAATGAATGAGAAACAAGCTTACCAGTGATGCGGACAAAGGTTTCAGTCACATGCTGCAAAATGTTCCCTAAATCAATTACAACCTCACTTAAAACAATACAACAATAAACAAGGCAAAACATTCTGCAGATACTCACAATGAAGGTGTGATTAAATGGTGCATAAATGTGGGCAACATCACCTAAGACATGTTCACCCTCTCTTACAGCTGGGCCAAGGGTGACATTATTCTCCTCCTTTGCCTCTCTAACCTTTCTCCTCGACTACAAAACAATGCACATCAAATCAGAACTAACACCACCTACCTTGTTTATATCAAAACTCAAGTATGATTAAATCTCAAGACTTCATCTTCTCGCTTTTAAAAAATCATGTGCTTCTCTCGCACCAGACCAAATCTATCAGTCTAGTTAAACACAATAAAGCAAACAACTTCTAGAAATCTCTCAGTTTTAGCTAATTAAACTGTTAATCTCGTCTACCGCTGTCTAAGTACATGGTAATTGTTGAATAAAGTCAAAAACTTTTATCGATCATTTCTTTAAAGTTTGTAACTCAAACATAAAGTGAGACAGTATGAGCGAGAAAAGGAAAAACAGAGAAAAGCCGATGATGGAGAAGCAGAAGGTTTGACTTTTATTTTATAGAAGATATTTTAGTATTTTCCAATAGTTGCTGACTACATTAACAATGAATATTAACGGGTGAATCAAAACATATACTACCTCCGGTCCTAAATATAGGACCTAGATGACTTTTTTTTTAGAGGTTAAGGTTGTAAAATAGTCTATTAAATCATGACATATTTGATATATTTTTAGATTATTCATTAGTTTATAAGTTAAATAAACTAGTTTAAGGGAAAAAAATTAGGTAAATCAATTTAAATTAACTTATTTTTGCTTTTTTTTTGCATTTTTCAAAAAAGTCAATTAGGTCTTATATTTAGGACCGGAGGGAGTACTATTTTAAGTAAAAGTGTTTAACTATGCAATAATAGAATAATAGTAAATTTTATATAGTTTTCCAACTGTACTTTGATGATTCGTGATTCGAAGTTATAAAACTACTGCATCAACTAGTTTTTTGAGAGTTTTATTGCATGCCCTTGTGGTCCTTCAATTTGTACCTCTGGTGGTTTGATATCAAATTAAATGTGTGTGCTTGCGTGTGTCAAACGCGTTTAATATATATCTCTGATTTTATTACTTAATTTCATACATGAGTATATTCATCGCAAGTCATAATTATAAGATCAAGTTGATTTTTTTGTAGATATTAAAAAAGCTAAATTTTAACATAGTTTTAAGCTAAGTAAAGTAAATTAGTTAACATAGATATTTTAAGTGATCGATTTAACAATTTTAATTTTTTTAGAAAAGTAAACTTGATTTTTATTTAGGATTATAGGGAATATATGTTTTAAGGCTAGAGGAGATGCATATAGAGGCTCTTTATAGTGAAAGGGACTACAAAATTGCAGTATGGCCAAAGAAACCTCTTAGTTGAAGAATCATTTTCCTCAACTTTCATGGCAAGTATGTTTCACCTAGCTACCAATGCATTTTTTTCTATGCTCATGATGGGCTTCATGATAATATTCCTCTTTCCAAAATCATTATCACAACCAATTCAATATGCTAGCTAACTAGCTAGCTTACACGCACCCTTCTTAATTATTTCTTCCAAAATAAGAAATTAATTAACAAGTTACAATTTGAAAGGCTTTTCAAGAACATGTTAGAAAGTATAATGCAGCCAAATGTAATTTTCAGAGATTTGACATATCCATCACACTAATGTCACATTGTTCATTGAAAGCTATGGCCTCGTCGTTCTGCATCACTGATTAGCGGTACAATATAATGTTGTTGCTTTCTCATCTCCCTCTGTAAAAACCTTGAGGAAAAAACTCTAATCTAATTTTTGAAATAGTACACTTTATTAGTGCGTGAAAATTATTAGAAATTTGGTGAAAAGTTTTTATTTGAAAATGTAATAGACAAAAGGACCTAATATGTTTTTACACACAAAATATCATGGTTGTATGTTTTGCAAGATTTTGTACATATAAAATAATGTCAACCCCACTTAGTTGGGATAAGACTTTGTTGTTCTTGTACAATAAAATAATATCATTAAACTTTGTATGACCATCATATTATCTTGTGAGTTGCAAGAGTAGTTTAAATTTGGAATCTCAGCAATTTGTTCGAAAGCTCGTGATTTCATAGTGGGATTACGATTGATTTCAAGCAAGTTCCACGCAATTACCAATTTGCAGGCTCATATAAAGTTTTGCATACAAATCATATATATAAGCCGTCTATAGACTCTATATATAGGATTTAATAAGATAGTCACTATCATCATCTAAGGCTGAATAAATTAGTATTATTTCAAATAAATTATCTTGAAGAATAATAAACAATTTATCGCTATATTAATTTGTTACATGATAATGCATTAATTATTATGTATCTCACATCTCATATCAACATCAACACCAGTGTCCATATATGAGTTGAAGAAGCCATATTTGTTGTGTGGGATGGGAGTTTGCTTGTTTGTATTCAGTAGGTTTTGCTGGCAAAGTCCGACATGTGAGGAAAAGAGACAAATTCCGGTGTTTTGTACTTTGTGGTCATGCTATTTTTATTTCCCATGCAAGACATCGCTCGAAGAAGCTCTCTTGTAGTTTGTGTTTGGTAACTACAAAACTCTAGCCCGTGAACCTCAATCTCAAGCGAACAGATATCATAGACACAGAGATAGAGAGATAGGGGGGCGGGGGCTTATGGTGTTGGCATAATGTCACTTTTGGAGTCTAGTAACTTATAATCACCTGTTATTGGCTTAATATATATTTGAATTTGACCCCACCCCGACGGCAACAAGTCATGTATGTTCAATTATAGAATATGATATTGCTTGCTTGCCCTAAACTTTAAGTTACCTGTATATTCGATTGTTATTTTTATAGTATTTCTCTACTTCACAGTGGTTTTCACTCTTTTGTAACTAATTCGCACATAACAAATTGTCATTTATTTGTTCCTACTGTCAATAGTTTATCTAGCTCAAAGCCATATTTGCATGAGAAGGCATTACAAGAGCGTGCATATACCTTGATTTATGTACAATCTGTAACAAACAATCATCGCCTCTCATAAATGTATGTCCTTAACCTATAGATATTACGGAAATTAGTTAAATTAACTATAACTATTTATAAAAAATGTGTTTTGTTGGTGGTAACGAAAGAAATGCATATATTGACTTTCTCAAACTACCTCTTTTAATTGTTTGTTTTGGAAAGTGACGTATGGATCGGAAAACCCATCAATAAATGAAATCAAAAGGGAATAATTTAGTTTGAAGAATGAAAAAGGTATAGACCTAGGAGAGGTGGATTGAAATGTTATATGTAATATATAAAAAATCCTTAATTACTTGATTCTACATTCAAGAGAGTGGAGGAAGTATCTCAAACATAATTACATACATACACATGTATATATTAATTAGCACTATAACATATACGGTATGACTCAATTCTAATTTCAATTTCTGATGTATTTTTTAAACTTGCTGATTTATTACTTGGAAGTTGAAACTTGTCATAACAAATTTGTGTTTCAAGCATATGTATTGCATGTGTAAGCTCTCAACTTGACCCTAAAGTCAAGCTCTTTTGAATAATAAATTTTGAAGAATAGCTTATAAAAAAGCTAAAAGCATAACTTCTGGCAAAATGCAGGTTTTCTACCTCAAACGTCAAACCTAGGTTTTCAGTTAAAAAAACTATTTTGAAAAAGCTGAGTGTTTGTCCGACTTAACTGAAACTCAGGTACTTTAACAGTAGCAAGTTGATTATTGTTTTTTTTTTCAATTCAATTGTGGAGCCCACATGATTATATTCCCTCATCATGAAGGACATACAAAATATGTTTTTGCAAACTAATTATTCTGGAGTCGCCTCAATATTAAGGAGACTTCCCAAGGATTGAACTCATGCACCTTTAGTAAATGAAGGTAAGGACACCTTATCAACTCACTTCAAATCATCCGAGCAACACCCCTACGTATATGTATATTGATTCAACTTATTGTAACTTTAAACTATACAATTTGATGATGGTTAGCTGTTCTTGTAACTCTCTCTTTGCTCAAGAGCAAGCAGACTGAAAGATCAAGTAATATTAACTGCAAAGGCTGCTTATCGTTATTAATTTTCATATTAAAAGTGTTTATTGAAATAAACTAGAGTTTTTCTGATAAAAAATAGAGTTTTATATGCATTATTCTTCCAATAAATGCTATTGACGTTCTCATCAAATTCTTTTCAAGCATAATATAACTGATTTTGTATGAATATTTCAAACATATACACGCTGAATAATCAAAAAAACAAAAAAAAAACAAAAAAGCTCATTGCTTTGGACTGCTTTTTCAGGACTCTGAAATTTAGAAAATAAGCATATTGATGAAAAATATAGAGCCAGAATCAAGTCACGAGATAAAAATTCCAAAATTTGCACTGTTTAATTTTTTTTTCATTTTGTCTTTTATGTATTTCGGAAGATTACGTAATCTTTATGTTACGATATTAGTATTTTATTCCGATTGGTATATCATTTTGATCAAGCTACAAAATTTGTTGGGAAAATATTCAATTTATATATTGATTAACCTGTAGAGAAATTAAATATATAGGACAAGTTTTTTGGTATGTCTATGGTCTTTTTCTTTTTTGGTTTTATATAATTATATTTCATTGTGATTCAAGCAGAAAAAGACCTTATTTTCTATACGTAACCGAAGCGAAATCCAATTCAAATTCTATTATACAGCAAAATATTCCACTGAAGCTGACACATATACGGCAAGAAGTTGTTAAGCAGATTAGATGCTAAAAAAATGTGTTTCGCTAGGATAATTTCATTGACTCTAGCTAACTGAAGTGATAGAAATAATATGCACTGCTTTAATTTGGTCATAAAATATTTTTTTTTAACTTGATATATTCTGAATATAAGACTTTAACAATTTTATCTCTCAGATTTGTGATTATAACCTCAAAACTATCTCTATTAACTACATATTGAAGGGGTTTCAATCAAAATTAGTTCAAATGCACAAGATTAAGGGGCCGAGATATATATCTAAAAAAAGCCAACACACATTTTTACAAATAATTAACTAAACTTTTTAATATTTACGTTGATTATTATATTACTGACGGGACGGATAGGTAGGACAACAAACATTGTCTCTGATTAATTGAATTACGTGCTTGTGTTCCAATTGCCGTTATTTCTTACCTTGAGTTTTCCGACAAAGCTTTATTTGAACAAATTCATGAATGCATGCATGTTTCATGCTGCAATAGATAAAGAAACATTTCTTTGATTCGTACTTTTAGGTAATGAAGAATGATTAACTATTAACTATTCTTGATTATAATCAAACGGATTATACTAGTTAACATACAGTTAACTAAAAACTTCATATTTAATAGTAATTCCCATCGTACGTTTGAATAATTTCATGAAGTCATGTATAATTAGTACGTATTGAGTGAAAATATTTATTTTGAAGTTTATCTGAAATCGTTGATTAATTTTTCAATTACTTCGATCAATTAAGCAGTTGCATTTTTCATTGCTTCCAAATTAACACTGCTTCATCGGAATTATTTATCATCACGTTAATTAACGTTAGACAAGCACGTGCAACTGGTTTCCATCAAATAATTGATTCTCATCATCAAGTTAAACCAAGTGGGAAGAAAAGTTTCCTGATACCATCAAAAGTTTATTGTGGGTTGCACAATTTATTGTGGGCTTAAGAGATGTTTTCAATCATAAATCCAACCATAGAGTCATCAAGCCAATTTTATACTATTATGCTAAAGGTCAATGTATGTATAGTCTGGATTCTTGATCTTACAAAATGGATAATCTTTCTCTCCAATTATATAATACGACAAGATGAGTTATAAGTATGTTTTTTTAGCTACAATAGTATATCAACTCTATCCTCTAGAAGTTGAATACTCCATCTGATATTTAGTAGGATGAAAGCTCAAAAATGATACTTAACTATTGGGTAAGGAACAAAAATAGTACATAACTATTTTAAGGTACAAAACTGATACCTAACTTTTACCATGGGACCAAAAATGATATTTTCACTAATAAGACAATAATATTATACATGAAATGTCCAAAATGCCCTTATAATTAAATAAACTTTTACTGGGCTGCGATTAATTTATAAGGGCAGTTTGGACTTTTCATGCCTAATATTATTGTCATATTAATGAAAATATCATTTTTGATCCATGGTAAAAGTTGAGTATCATTTTTGTACCTTGGAATAGTTATGTATTATTTTTGTTCCTTGGCCAATAGTTGTGTATCATTTTTGGGCTTTCACCCTATTTAGTATAATAGATGGTTTATATTTCCATTAATATATATTTCTTTATATTTCCATTAAGGGTAATGGACCTAATCTGCCCTCCAAGTAACCACCAAAGAGCGCTAGGCACCCTAAACTAACAACAGACCAAATATATCTGCACTCAAAGTAACCAAAGTGTTTAAAAAATACCCCTAGTAGACTGTCAAGCACGTTTGACCGTTAATATGCTCACGTGGCCGCCATGTGGGTTACATTTTTGTCACCCGACGCCTTGTCATCGCCATTAGAATATGTTCGTGTGGGGACCATGTAATAATAATAATAAACAATTCCTTCCTCTCACTCTTCATCACTTCCCCCTTGTTACTTTGGGGTGGGGGGCTATGGAGGTGGGGTTGGTGGCGGGGTGGGGGGGGGGGAAGTGATGAAGAGTGAGACTAAGGAATCGTTTATTATTATTACGTGGGCCCCACACGAACATATTCTACATGGCGATGACAAGGCGTCAGGTGACAAAAATGTAACCCACATGACGGCCATGTGAGTACATTAAAGGTCAAACGTGTTTGACCGTCTACTGAGGGTATTTTTTAAACACTTAGGTTACCTTGAGTGCAGATATGAGTCTGTTGTTAGTTTAGGGTGTCCAGCGCTCTTGAGTGGTTACTTGGAGGGCAGATTAGGTCCATTACCCTTCCATTAATGTAATAGAGGAATTGGTACCCATCAATATATATTTCTTTATAGTTCCATTAATATCTTTCCATTTTTGCATGATTATAATATAGATGGTTTGATTGAAATGTGTTGTAGATTTGTCGATTTGTGAGATTTGGTATTTTTGTAGACTTAAAGAAAACTCAAATGTGCTAAAAAGCTTAATAATTCCTAATTAAATGGGTTGTCAGTAGTTAGGTAATTTGATTTATGAGTGTATGGGGTTTGGTAAATTAGTGAATTAATATTTTAATTGACTACCCAAACATATTAATGGAGCTGAGATACTAGACCCAAGAGCATTTGCAACCAATTTTTATCTAAAACTTCTCCTTTTATCTAATTTTATTTTCTTTGCTCAAACACACACTACTTACCAATTTTCAATACCAATAATGATCTTTCCCGTTTCATACAAGTTTTGCATTTATTTGTTACCATCAAATACATTTCTTATGCTCCTCCAATAGTGAACGACACACAGGTTACATTGATTGACTAACCCTAAGTTTCGGTGTCCTCTACACACATAAATTTTAATTTATATATATACTACACAAGTAATTGTATATAGTTAGTAACTAAAAAACATATTTTGATGGTGAAGTAAACATAAATTCCCGGGGGACTGGGTATGGATTAATGGATTATTGTCAATCAATATTGTTGATATTATCAACGATCCTAATTATAGCTCCTTCGCAAAGACTTTGAAGTAGCACTGATCTTTGTTTACTGAAACATATTTTGTGTTAATTCTTTCTCACCAACCAATGATTAATTGGATCTAGTACATCTAGAAGCCTATGCTCAGCGAGACTAAAAATGAAAATTAATACTCTCTCTATTCTATAATACAAGGGCCCAAAATTCGAATGGTTTTGGTCCATAATATAAGGGCTCAAAATTGGAATGGTTGTGGTCTAAAATATAAGAACTCATCTCATATTCTCTTCTTATTTAATGTTTATGTATTTCTATCTCAGTATCTCTTAAAAATATCATAATACATGTGAATAATATTGGAAAAAAAACATTAACACCAGACACCCAACTAACTTTCACGTGTTTTCTTAAGAAGCATGTTTTGTCAGTTGAACTCTTATATTACGGATCAGGGGAGTAGTAGCCTCAGACAGAAGCGTTTAATTAATCACTTATTTTGTTTGTGCTGTAAGTTGTTATTGTGATGATTAGTGGAAAAGCACGTGAATAGAGGTAGGTGAGTTATAATTATTTGTATACCTTATCAATTTGGAATTACTCACTATATAGAAATACATGCCAGAATGTATCATGTGTTACTGTGTCAGTGTCAGTATATTACCAACCAGCATTATATAAAGAATGTATTTAATTGATTTTTTTTTCTCGAGTCCCCTTTCATTCCATGTTTATTTTTAAATTATTGGTGTCGGAAGAATTAAGGATATCATTGAGACGTTGAAATATCTTCTGCGCATTATTAAAAATACAATTTTATATGAACCGCGCACACGCGCGCGCACACACATAAACACACATATTATAAAGCTCTGACAAACCCTAATTAATAGTTTCATTAGTTGGATAAATAGTACACAGACATATATTTTGTTTGGTATGAAAGGGTAAAAGAATGACATATATGAAGAAGATTTTGGTAATAATGTAATATGATGCTCGCAGATTTTTATTCATTTTTCTCTGCACCGTAACACCTTCAGGATTTCTCGCCTTATTGCTTCCAGATGATTGAAATCAACAAAAATATTTGCATACTCCTGAAATACTACACCATCTAATAAACTCTGGACTAATCAGAACAGAACACCTTGATTGATTTTTATATTTAATTTTCCGATAATTTATCATAAATAATCTCCATTTTATTATTTTGTTGTAAAAATAAATAAGTCTATTTATATTCACACTACTAATGAAACATGTGCCTTCAAAACAAAATGAATGTAAATTGTTTCATATGAGTCATTAATTACCTTTACATTTGAATTACTGCGTTCTAATTGGCTCAAGTTTCAGATGATGAGATAGATATTGAGAGTATGTTTCTTTGAAATGAAATAGAAAATGAATATCAATCTAAAAAAATAGAAAATGAAAAAGGTATAAACATAGAGACAGACAAGTCATCACGCCTTTGACTCATAGAACTTTACTACTTGATAATATATGTTTAGATGATATGATCAACAAATCAAAAGTTAAAATTTCAAATACAATAAATTATTTACCAAACCTAATCATGACTCAGCAGTGTCATATCAATATCATACTAATCAATCGATCCATATATAGATATATATATAACATGTTGAGAAGGTCGTATTTATTCATCGGCTATAACACAGTAATGCATATGTCAAACTTGAGGCGAACATATATGTGTGTACTTAAGATTAATCACTACTCACACGTCATACAAACTAATATTATACACCATAAATTGAAAGATGCCATGTGTGTGTGTGTCATAGAACCAAATAAAGTTTTTGATGAGTAATTTTTTGCAATGATACCTTTATTTAAAAATGAATAAGAGAGTTGAAATGATAGTCATCATGTTGTTCTTCGGTCAAATGCAAAAAAATTTATAAATCAAATTTAAGGGAGTAGGATTAAGGTGCGATTTGAGTCATTCTCAAGGAGCCAATATTTAATTTAACTACCCAGTGAACTAAATGTTTGTATGCAAGAATAGGTAGGTAGCTAGATTGCTTTGGTGGGAGTGATGATTGATGCAATGCAAATAAATATTTTTTGGTTAGTTTGGATATAAATGGTGGGGTGGAAGTAGGATTTCTAAAACAATGTGATGCTCTTGGGTAATTATTTACATTGGTTAATTATCCTAGCTCATTTAAGAGGTTTGGGAGGTAAAGTGCACTAATTCACTAAAATATCAAACTTCATTATTTATTAATGAGTCCAATACCAATTATTGGAATCTCATATAATTAGACATTGCTAAACCTTAGCTTATAGTGCTAATGGACCTATTAATTGTATACAACCCTTAATTCAACAATGGACCACCCTAAATTACTACTGTATTTGATTTCCTCTAGAATTCTAATTCATTGATAATCACCCAAGTAATGAACCAAAGTTAACAAGAGTAATAATATCAATGTTTCAACACAACTAATAATTAATCTTATAATGTCATCTCATTCATTCAAAATAACTTGACACCAACAATCCACTAACCAAGCCACCCTGAATTAGCATAAGATATTCACATATAGGATAATAAAACTGAATTCATAATTTTCATCAAACTCAAAGCTAACGTATCATAATATTGATCAATCATCCAAAAAGAAGGCAACTATAATATAAAGAACATAGAGAAATTGTTTCTACCGATCTCAAACAAAGATATAGATGAAGAACAAATCCAAATACCTATAACATCTCTGGAATTCTAGATAAATTGAAATACATGTAAAGATGAGAGAACAGAGAACAAGACTCCCCCTTGAAGACTTAGAACTCAACCTATCTTCAATAACCACTCAAAGCAATGAAAGAGCTTATCTAGTCATAGAGAATGGAAGGAATTGAGAAGAAAAGAGAAATGAGAGAAAATGGAATAGGATGGAGAGCTAGGGTCTGAGATATCTCTCAAGCCCCAAAACTACATTTAAAGTGACTTAATTTTGACATAATATGCTCCTAAATTTGGGTCAATAAGTAAGTGGGTATTAAGTTGGTTCAATTTTAAGCTTCTTACCCTCGTTTTTTTGGCTCCTTTCATTTGGGCCCCATCATACTTGGTCCTCGAACGACCCTACAAGTGAAATTAAAAAAGAAAGACGATCAAAAGGCCTTTAAATCCAGCTAACAAACATCAATCACAATTGTGGTCAATTAATTCAATCTCTAAGCTAATTTCCACCTAAATGTGTAGATATTCATCAGTTAGACATGAATGGATCAACATTACATCTTTGACATGTTCATAACCACAAATTAACACATTAAAAACATACAAATTTATCGATTTATGAGTATATTAATAAAAATAATGATAAAAGATTATTTAAAGATTAGTTAAGGTGAATGGGTAAAAATACATTTATTAGTGAGATAAACTGAAAAAATCATAAAAATGATGAATAAAAAGAGTAGCATGCAATAGTAAGTTAACTTGCACTATTTACTTGTTAGTGAATTTTTTTTAGTGAATTAGTGATTGAATTAGCTAGCGCGGGGGGAGGTGGCAAGTGAGAAAAAATCACGTGGAGAGAGAAGAAGGGAGGAATGTTTAGAAGGAATCTGCACGTGATGGGGAGACAGAAGCATGGCAAATAAATGAGTACATTCATTATATATACGAAGATGAAGCAAAGAAGCATCGAAAATTGCGAAAGGTCGATCGCCTCCAAGGCTCCAACCTTTTGTTTAGCTGTCAATGCCTCCAAACTCTTCTCACGGGCTTCCTTTCTCTCTCACATCTCTCTCCCCCTCTCTCTCTCTACATATATATACCTTCTCTTCCACTATATATTTAGTTATTTTTTACCCATACAATAGCGTTTCACTCAATTAACGTACGGTTCAAGTACTTAATAAACATATGTGCATGCATTCTATTAACTTTGATAACGTCATGTTATAATTACGGACCAAACCTGTATATTCATTTACATGACAAACTTTATATGTCTCACGCTGCTCTGCATTGTCTTTGAACAATATTTCACATGAAGATGAGCTTCATTCAGGAATAGTAGTATACATTTACTTTTGGTCGAAAAGGAATAGTAGTAGTATAAATTAAAGCAAATAAAGGTGAAAGACTTTTCAACTGGTAATGCTGTTGATCCCTTGACCTTCTTGTTAACTTGACCTCCACTTGTTGAAAGTGCTTTCTACTGCTACATTATTGTTGATATATATGTATATATAATTTAGATTCCCCGCGTTAATTATATAGGGCCACTTGATCACAAAAAGTGGATATATGAAATTTACGTGGAAGACCTCGTGAGATCCACAGAATAATTAGTTACTTGGACATATAGTGATAGATTAAGCAATGTACACCTTGTATTTTTAGAGACGGCATATATATGAAAAATAAAGAAAACGATGGAGTCAAATATGTAATTTCACTACAGATTAGTAGGCACATCATATTGTAAGAGGTAAGGAAGAAGGAAACAAACAAGGGATGACATATATTTTATTTGTGAGGTCTCTCTATAAAGAAAAGCCGTTGTGGCCTCAGTTGGCGAAAAAGGAGATAAAACCAACCCCAAGAAGACAAAACGAAAGCGATAAGGAGGAGGAGGCGAGGAAGAAGAAGCTTAATCATATGGCTTCTAGGGGACGAAAGAAAGCTTCTCTTCAACACAAATTACAGCAGCTTCGAGATGCCACAAATTCTAATGCTGTAATTAACTCTCTATTAGTCTATATTGATGAAGAAAAATACATTATAGAGCATATATGATGGAGGGGAAATCCAGGGGGATCCATACATGTTTTGATTTAAATATTTCTACAATCTTAATTAAACAAAACCTAGTTTTGATTATTTTGTTTTCTCTATTTCCATTTATATCTATTCTTCTGTAAATGCTCAAATTAAAATGCCATCATACATCTCATGTACGTGAGTGCACATGAATATTTGTTTGTTTGACTTGTCAGGTGAATAAGGCCTCAATTATTGTGGATGCATCCAAATATATAGAAGAGTTGAAGCAAAAAGTGGAGGGACTCAATGCAGAGCTTGGAAGCAATAGCAATAATATTAATGAATCTTCATCCTCCTCCTCCCAAAATCAATTACCTAAGGTACTTATTTTGTGTATTTGTGTGTATATTCTTTCTTATAAATAATATGATACAATATTATACATTAATTTAATTGTGCTGGATCTATATCATTGATATAACATATATAATAACTAGCATCTTGCGATCCATATAGCTACTCCACTTAGTAGAATATGAATCTATTGTAGTTGGATTTATATTATATTAATTGGGATAATTTTTGTAGGTGACAGTGGAAACTCTAGAGAGGGGTTTTCTGATAAATGTGTTTTCTGAAAGGAATTGCCCTGGAATGTTGGTTTCAATACTCGAAGCCTTTGAAATTCTTGAACTTGAAGTGCTTGATGCTAGGGTTTCTTGTGAAGATGTCTTTCAGCTCGAAGCCGTAGGAGGAGAAGTAAGACCAAATTAAATATATGCATCATATTATTTTATTTCTTTCTCTTCACCATCCTTTGTCTAACAAGTATTACATCAGAATTATAAGCTTTTCCTGAGTTTATGAGTCCTATAATAATTTCGAAAAGTAAAAGAACTTCACGTGTGTTTTGTACTATTTTAATTTTGAGCCACACAAATAATTAAACTTAAAAATTTCTGCTTGAAAAGTACATCTGATACAATCATAGGTGGCTCACATACATATAGAGATTCATTTGCTCTATTTTGAATAGTTGCTTGCATGGCTTGAACCATCCAACAAAGGAAACATTTTCATTGATTCATCAACTCTTACGTATATTTTAATTTTTATATATATGGTATAAATAATTGGAAAAATTATGTAATGTTTGCAGAGTCAAGACATCGATGAGAACATAGATGCACAAGTGGTGAAGCAAGCGGTGCTTCAAGCAATAAAGGACGTAGACTGATCAAAAATCGCCTCGTTGAGAAACAAATTAAATGAAGAATTGTTCTTGTGTAGTTCTGACGAAGTGTTAAATTAGTTCTCCTCCATAAAAAAAAGTGTAAAAGTTCACAAAGTGATGATGACCGAATTTATAAGGGTGATGATATTATATATAATCTGGAAGAGCCTAAGTTGTTTCTTCAATAAATATCCTTAAATATTTCTTATAAATAGTGTATCTGATAATTTTCATTGCCCTCTTGGATTAACAAAGTAAGTTAATGGTAAATAATGGATTGGTATTTCCAAGGTTGTTAGTTTGCACATAGTAAATTGCAAATGGATCCAACATAACCAATAAAGGAATTTTTCAGGAAGGAAAAACAATATAATCATCAGTTAAAAAAGCCTGCTAGCTATTACATTTTTAGCGGCGGCGGCAGAAAAAATGTTCAGAGATTTACCGAAAAAGAAAAATGAAAAATTGTGCAGAGCTCATTTAGACGATTAATACACACAATTATAACAAGGAGATTTGAACATATAATGAATTGATTCAAATTTTTTTATACTACCGAACATTGAGATATGAACATAGCCCTGTCAATAGTAAAAATCGTGATATTTAACTCGCCACCCAATTTCCATCACTTTTCACGTACTATCTGCTCCCAATGTAGTATATAGTCAAATTGGGAGCACAAATGATGGCAACGTTTATAGAGAGAAACTGCAACACCACGGGTCGCATGTATTGGCTTGGCCTTGTGATTTGTGAATAAGATTTTTAGGCTCTTATAGTTTGCCTATATCAAATATTTCCTCTTATATATGCACACGTATCATTGATTTTCAATTTTCTTATCAATTATATGAAACTTAGGTTTGGGGAAACTAAAAATTGCACATTCCATATATACAAATGGGTAGTTGGTTGAATTGTTAAGTGAGGTTCAACCCCCATAACAACCAAAATTTGTGTTCCAATATCGAAAAACGCTCTCATTAGGAGAAAAGACAATCATATCTATGTGAACAACACTTCTATCCGAGTTCATAAATCTGTTGTCAATAGAAGTCGGATTATCGGGCGGTGTTTAAACAAAAAAATTGCACACATTCCATCACTTTCAATCTTTCAATATGAAAAATATTTACGGTAAAAAAATGAAAAATATTGGTATTCATATAATCAATTACGTACCCTAAATAATTCATCCATATAGAAAAAATAGTAATTACACATAAAACAGAGACCAAAACTTGCAAAAGTTAAAAAAATATCTTAATGAAGGAAAACTTAAAACTGCACATTCCATCGCTTTCATTATAGAAAATATTGACATTCCAATCATCAATTACCCTAGTTAATTGATCATTTAGAAACAATAGTATTACACATGAATCAAAGACCAAACCTTAATTATAAAAGTTAAAAGATAAATAAATGATGGAAGTTGATAGGCTTCAATGCTTTTTTTCATTCAAAAATTGGATACTTTGTTCTGATCCATGGAATCAATCAATCATAAAGGTGGTGAATGATAAGATCATGTGTTAGTACCCTTATAAAGTTCCTTTATTAAGGCCGGACTAGCCAAATAATTCATCATTTTTCAATAAGTAAATCATTGAATTAATTAATTTAATTAAGGATTGCCCAAATTTTCGTTGCCACACTGACAAGCATGTGTACGTGTAAAATCAGACAACCTTTGTATGTTTTCCTTAAAGAAAATAAGATAACATTCAAACCCGGTGGTATTTTACGACTCATAGTCCTTCAAGCCTAAAAAAGTATTCTGTGGGCCAAAAGTTTTTTGATGAGGAGATCCATTTGATTGTCGTCAGCTATCAGACACAATAAATTGAGCCCAAAGCATTTGCCTAGAGCGAAAATAATTCTGGGCCAGGTAGCAATAGTTCATTCTCCCTTTTGATTTGGGTTATGGGTCTATTTTATACTAGAAGTTTTTGCTTATGATCTATTGTTCCTCAAAGTTTTTTGGTCTTCAAAATTGGTTTGAAAGTTTCACAACATAACAACATTACCCTATACTATTAAAAAATTGTGCTTTCACTTTCAAAAAGTTGACGTTAACAAATAATATTTTAACATGAAAGGAAACAATTGCTCCATTTTAATATTACCATTGTAAAATGGATAAAAAATACTTTTAGGAAAAAAAAGTACTTATAAACAAAAGCTTTCATGACAAATAGATCTATAACCCTTTTTTTTACTATATTTATCTTTCACTTAGGTGAAGGAACTCAAGCACAAAATAGCATGACCAAAGGTCAAACTAAGAATGGATTTTGATCCACTGTTCATCTTATCAACTTCTCATCACCACAAATACATACAAATAAATAAGCACTTGATGGGCCCTATTAGGAGAGAGGTTTAAGGGCCCACCATGTGCTAATTATGAGCACACAAATAAATAAGCACGTGTTTTTGTGTGTATTTGTGGTGATGAGAAGGTGATTAGCAATATGGGTGATGAGCACCAAATTAGAACCCACTAAGAACTTCTTTTTTAAGTCAATATTTAAGAAGTTGTTTGGCGTTACCATATTAGTTAAGCCAAATAGATCCAACAACTTTATTATACAAAAACTTGATGCTACCAAAATTTTGATAAAAATTCCGCAAGTGTACGGATCGTATTTTAGTAAAGTGGTAATATCAAGGTCGATCCCACAGAGACTCAGACAATTAATAACTAGGCATTAGATCTCCTATTTTCATTCAAGTTGAGTAAATACAAGAAAATTTGATTTTAATTACCTAATAGCTAAGAAAATAAAATAAAACAAATATTCACACAAAAGAAATTCACGAGTCAAAAGAACAACCTAGAGCCACTAATCCCTTATTTGCTTCTTAGATTTTATTCCCCACTAAATTAATTATGAATTAATTCAACTAGCTAATCTAGAGTACTAGTGTCTATAAATGCCTTTCGGTTTTCACCTATATCCTTGCCTAGTTTAATTACACAATGTCTTGCACTAATTTACTAAGCCAATTAATACCGGTACCGCTCTAATGTGACTATGTAGGGCTTCTAGGTATATGTCTATCCTAGTCGCAAATCAGATTAACAATCCAATCCTACACTATTTAATCCCATGGTCTATTTAAAATTCCCTCTTTCGAGTCCAACTCTAAATTCCCTAAACATGTCTAATGGTGATCAAGCACTAAACAAGTTATCAATAATAGCAAGATTAAATAAACTAAATCAAATTAACCATGACTAAATAGTGGGAAATAAAATGCTAAGTTACAAACAAGTTCATAGTACTCTAGGTTGTACAAGAAAACTAGCCACACATATGGTCTATCAAAGTCATCACAGAAACTAAATCAAAGAAATATACACCAAACTTGTAGTAACAGTGCAGACCTCTTCCTTCCTTGTATGTATGGTGATTGATGGCTTCTCCCAAGAAAGGACAAAACTGATGACACCTTGTGCTTTTTCTTTCTCAGCGCGCGCGTGTATATAATTCAAGAATCCAAATTGTGCCTTCTTTCTTTATCTTCAGCGTGTGTGATCTGCTTCCTCTCGTCTTCAATTTCTTCGTGAATCTCGTGTAGGCTATAGGAATTGGAAGAATTATGACCAAGCCTCCTCTTCTCCTCAATTGCATGTGTATATTTATAATAAAATAGTCCAACACCATATTGTCTTTGTCTTGCATGTTAAGTTTCTTTTCTTTCCTTTTCTTGCACATAATCAAATAATCTCCTTCTCTTTATTTCCTTTTTCATTAAATCTGCATTCATGAAGAGAAGGAAATAGGAAATAATCACAATAACTCAATCACATAATCTCATTAATAGGAAACTTCCCATCAAAATATTTCTTTTAATATATTAAGTTTCCTATTTCAGTTAAATTTCAAATTTCCAAAAGAATCATTCATATAATAATCATCAAATTACTTTCTTTCCAATTCACAACAAAATCACTTAATTACTTAATTAATGACTCCCCAAATATAACAAAATATTTCCTAAAAACCACTAAATATGGGGAGTCATCACACCCCCACACTTGCATTAAATCTTGTCATCAAGATTTCAAATTGTTAACACATTAGCACAAAAATGAAATCAAGTTTTTATCATCACAAAGTTGAAATCAATTCAAACTTTCAACAACTGAATCCTCTTAGAAATCTCTCTCACCATCCCCAAATGCAAGCAATAAGGCAATCAATTTGATAGAGATAAATCACAAAAGCATGTCCCTCACCGGTCAAAGTGTTTACACTCTACTCTCAAAGTATATAGGGGTTGTGTTTCACTCAATTCCATCTATGTAATCCAGCTACCATAGGCTTGTTTATCATCTCGATATCCACTCTTATATCTCAATGCACACACAAATCAAAAGGACTTTTAAGGGTTGTAATGAAAAAGGTAGGATAATGAAATGAAAATGAGATGGAGATATATTTGAAAAGTGTTAAACCATTTCAATTATAGTAAAGAATGAAGGAATCACATAACTTAACAAACACATAGGGGTTGACTCTTTTGAACTTCACAATTATTCGATTCTTTTGATTTTCATCTTCTTCTTTCTTTCTTTTTTTTTTCTTCTTTTCTTTGTTTTTTTTTTCACACTTTGTGTGATTTTTTTTTCTTTTTCACCTTCACTTTTCTTTCTTTTTTTAATTTTTTTTATTATTTTTTTTCTCCTTTCTTCAACACTTATATTTCCCCTTTTCCTTTTCTAATTCCTTCACCCCTTTCCATATGAATATAGTATAACACTTTTCAAAGCGTAAATGGAAGAAATAGATAAGAGATGAAAAATTGCATCAAAAGAATTCAAAGGCTAAAATATGCAATCTTTCTTTTTAAAAGAGAAGTAGGCTCAAAGGGGTTAAGCAATGAAAATAATGTAAAAAGGATGGCTATTTGGCTAGACTGGCTATGAAACGAAGGCCTTAATCATTTTTGTGCATGCAAGAGATTTGAGCGTCAAAAGAGATTCAAGACAAGTTCTAGAGGGGAAATTACAATAGATGTACTCACTCATGAAAGAATAAAATTAAGGCTCAAATTCCTCACACAGGGCTTTTTGACATACTAGAGTAATTTATCTAAATCAAATAGCTTGCTTTTTCACTTACATTCAAAGAAGATGAGATCAAAGTCTAATCAAATCCAATTGTTTTAAGTCCAAATCAATCCCAAAATTGGCAAAAAGATTTTTTTTTTCAAGAAAATTTTACAAAATGAAAGCTTGAAGACAATCTTTAAAGAACAATGATACCCTTATACCCCCACACTTAGATGTCACGTTGTCCCCAATGTGAACATGTAACATAAGTAGTGGAATTATAAAAATATCCATAGCAAGTGTAAAGATGACAAATATTTCATTTTCCATATCAATTAACAAAGTACTCAAGAGACACACCATCAAATCTAAACATCATACACATATCAACCAGCATAAAGACTCATCACCAAAACAATTCTTAGTCAAATAAAATCAAGAAAAAGTTAGAAGAATACTCCCCTTCCTCTTCTCGATTTCCACTCTTAGCTCCTAGTCCATCAAGATCAAGTTGAAGCATCCTTTGGGTCCAAAAGAAGAAAAAAAAATCCTACAAACTCAAAACAAAGCATCAAATACCAAAACCTTGGGTTGCCTCCCAAGAAGCGCTAAGTTTAAAGTCTTCAGCCAGACTTTCCAAACAAATCTTAGTCATAAGTATCAAACACAATAATCACCTCATCTTCATTCCTTTTCAAACAGTATAAGTAATCAATCAAACTAATTACTTGTACCTTTTCAATCATAGACAATTTCAAAGAACAAGCAATCACTGATTTCAAAGGAATTAAAATATGATCATACAAACAATTAGATGTATGTCTTTCTAAGAATAATGAACATCCAATAAAATCAATTTGACTCTCATCAATAAGAGTCACAACAGTAATAGGAGAATAATCCAAAGTAGTTATAGGAACACTCACATCAACATGTATATCAGAATCACAAGCATTTGAATTCGCATCTTGAACATCAATTAGACACCCATCACTTTCTCCTAAATCAGTTTCAGACTCTAAGACAACCTCTAAATCTTCTTTAACTTTAAAGTCATCCCTATCCTTGACTTCCTCATATTCAATCTCATTAGATAACAAAGGGGAACTATGATTAAAGGAGGAATTTTGTTTTAATTCTTCAAGGTCTCTGCACATTTGACTCATCTGTGCTACAAGATTTTGTGCTCTTTATTCAAACTTAGTCTCAATTGAATCTAACCTTTTGAAACAATCCTCCTGCCATTTCAAACACATATCGGCTAATCTTTCTAATATGTCAAATCTTTCTTCTCTACGAGATATTTCACTATCCTCAAAATTGTTTCCTTGAACATGTGAATAAGATATGAAGGGTGGGTTTAATGCATGTAAATAAGAATCAACATGTGGGTTCCAACACTCATCTTGCTCAAAATTCCAACTAGGCCTAGAAAAATTATCAACATAAGTTTGTTGTCTAGTGAAATCATCTCCTATACAATTTATGGTAGGCAAAAATGGACAATTTCCTGGTACATGATTATTTCCACAGTGATAACATCGATACCATTTATAATAATTAAGCTCTGGAAAGTCCATCTTTCTATTTTTCTAAAAGAAAAAAAAAACTCAAGCTAAAATTACTAAAGAATTTCTAATTCTAATTACTAATTGCCTTGAGTCCCCGGCAACGGCGCCAAAAACTTGATGCTACCAAAATTTTGATAAAAATTCCGCAAGTGTACGGATCGTATTTTAGTAAAGTGGTAATATCAAGGTCGATCCCACAGAGACTCAGACAATTAATAACTAGGCATTAGATCTCCTATTTTCATTCAAGTTGAGTAAATACAAGAAAATTTGATTTTAATTACCTAATAGCTAAGAAAATAAAATAAAACAAATATTCACACAAAAGAAATTCACGAGTCAAAAGAACAACCTAGAGCCACTAATCCCTTATTTGCTTCTTAGATTTTATTCCCCACTAAATTAATTATGAATTAATTCAACTAGCTAATCTAGAGTACTAGTGTCTATAAATGTCTTTCGGTTTTCACCTATATCCTTGCCTAGTTTAATTACACAATGTCTTGCACTAATTTACTAAGCCAATTAATACCGGTACCGCTCTAATGTGACTATGTAGGGCTTCTAGGTATATGTCTATCCTAGTCGCAAATCAGATTAACAATCCAATCCTACACTATTTAATCCCATGGTCTATTTAAAATTCCCTCTTTCGAGTCCAACTCTAAATTCCCTAAACATGTCTAATGGTGATCAAGCACTAAACAAGTTATCAATAATAGCAAGATTAAATAAACTAAATCAAATTAACCATGACTAAATAGTGGGAAATAAAATGCTAAGTTACAAACAAGTTCATAGTACTCTAGGTTGTACAAGAAAACTAGCCACACATATGGTCTATCAAAGTCATCACAGAAACTAAATCAAAGAAATATACACCAAACTTGTAGTAACAGTGCAGACCTCTTCCTTCCTTGTATGTATGGTGATTGATGGCTTCTCCCAAGAAAGGACAAAACTGATGACACCTTGTGCTTTTTCTTTCTCAGCGCGCGCGTGTATATAATTCAAGAATCCAAATTGTGCCTTCTTTCTTTATCTTCAGCGTGTGTGATCTGCTTCCTCTCGTCTTCAATTTCTTCGTGAATCTCGTGTAGGCTATAGGAATTGGAAGAATTATGACCAAGCCTCCTCTTCTCCTCAATTGCATGTGTATATTTATAATAAAATAGTCCAACACCATATTGTCTTTGTCTTGCATGTTAAGTTTCTTTTCTTTCCTTTTCTTGCACATAATCAAATAATCTCCTTCTCTTTATTTCCTTTTTCATTAAATCTGCATTCATGAAGAGAAGGAAATAGGAAATAATCACAATAACTCAATCACATAATCTCATTAATAGGAAACTTCCCATCAAAATATTTCTTTTAATATATTAAGTTTCCTATTTCAGTTAAATTTCAAATTTCCAAAAGAATCATTCATATAATAATCATCAAATTACTTTCTTTCCAATTCACAACAAAATCACTTAATTACTTAATTAATGACTCCCCAAATATAACAAAATATTTCCTAAAAACCACTAAATATGGGGAGTCATCAATTATAAACTGTATTATTACCTATTGTGCTAAAAAAACAGCTTAGTTGGGCTAACTTTAAGTCATATATATGGCATATTTTATTTTATAAATCAAATTTATCATGTTTCTACAAATTAAATGGCCAACTTATACACTAAAATATAACCTAACGATACACCTAAGATTTTCCAAATATGTTATATAACATTTACTTTGTATAAAAAAACATTTACTTTGATTGACTAGTTTATTAAGCGTTTTTAAGACTAATACAACTTTTGGTCTCCAACTTTCACTTAATTTGGTTTTGACATGTGAACATCAAAATCGGTTATGTTAGTCTTTAATTAAACTTTCATTAAATCTAGAATATATTTGGGGAATCGTCAATGAAAATGAAGGGTGCTTTTAAGATTTTTTGAGGGCATATTGTGTAGATATGTCATATTGGCCTGATTAGATTATTTTTGAGCAAAATATCATAATTTACTGAATGCCAAAAAAAAAAACCTATCAATTGAGTCTTTGAGTCTATTCCTTTTTTTTTTTGTATAAATGACAATCCATTAAAAAAAGAGCTAATAAAAAGTATCTTACAATATTACAAACTTAAAATAGAAACGGAGAAGGGAGCATTAAAAACAAGGTGCTCCCTCATAAAATTACAAAGAAGTTCAACATCTACTTGAAAGTAAGAATAGTATTTAAAAGATCTGAGCATGCAGTAGATATCCTTCCCCACAATATCTGATTGCTGATTGGATTGAGACAACATGAGTTGGCTAGAGAAATTAGAATAAACAGCAAGAGAATGACCATAGCAGAACAAGTCAGAGTCTTGAATCCAATGAATGGCAGCCCTGATGCATCTAAGGAGGAAATTAGAGGATTGATGCTTGATTTTGTGCCAAATGAAGCATTGGGTAAGGGATGATTGCAAGAAGATCTGCAATTTACAAAAAGTACCAGCACTAGAATGGGAACGATGCACCAAGATGTTCCAATCATGGTGGAAGACATAGTGATTCAGGACAGAAAGTCGATCTATCTGTTTGGGAGACAGATCCAATTGCAGAGGTTCAGAAGAATGTGAGAAAGCAACCAGGTTGAGAGAAATTGCTTGATTAATCTGATTCATGAGATTCAAAGGAGAGGCAGGAGACCCATTGTGAACTATGTTGTTTCTCAACATCCAAAGTTGATTCAAGAGAGTAATCATCTTGATAATGACATCTAGATGTTGATCCTTCCAAAGAGAGAGGATAGAAGAAATGAACCATTCTTTGAAGGAGTCAAAGCTACTCCATTCTGGCCTGATGGAGAGGGTTCCCCACCAAACTGCCCGAGCAAGTGGGCATAAGAAAAAAATGTGGTCAATGGATTCTTCTAGCTCACATCCGAAAGGACAAAGAGAATGTACCTGCAAGTGATGCTTAACCAGTATATCATTAGAAGGAATTGCTTGATGCATTAGCTTCCAAATGAAAAGAAGGTTTTTCATTGGCAGTTTGAGAGACCACAACAGTTCCCAAAAGGGATGCAGTGAGGACGTCCTAGAAGAGGAGGACAACAATTGAAACCCTTTCTTTGCAGTGTATGAGCCAGTAGGAGAGCCATGCCAACTAAGGAAGTCATCTGAATTGGAAAAGGAGACTGGAGTAGCAAGAATTTTTGCAGCATCTTGAGGGGAATAAAGGGAGCGAACAAGAGAGGAATTCCAATGGACAGGATTCCATGAGAAGCGAGAATGCAAAAGTAGATCAGCCACTCTTAGATATGAATCTTGAGAATGTGATCCTGATTGCATTGGCCACCATAGATGGTGGTTGATAGGGATGGAAAGACCATTACCAACTGACCATTTGAGATGATCAAGAATGATTGTCTTGCTACTGAGAATACTTTTCCAAATCCATGATGAATTGTATGGATGTTTGAATATATCTTTCGAGGATATGTCCATATACTTAACTTGGAGTGTGGAGCCTAACAGAGAAGAGGATGGAGCAGAGAGGATCCTCCACAATTGTTTTGCAAGGAGGGATTTGTTAACAATTTCAGTGTTGCGCAGCCCTAAACCTCCTGAAGATATAGGCTGAAAAAGATGTTCCTTTGCCCGAAGATGCATCTTCCTTTGATCCTCCAAAGAACCCCAGAAGAAATCAATGCACTTGCTATCAATTTTCTGACATATGTAGGATGGAAATTTGATACACGAAAACTGATATATATTAGCAGCAGAGAGAACTGATTTAATCAAAGTGAGGCGTGAGGCTTGAGATAATAACTGGGCTTTCCAAGCTGCGGTACGTTTACTAACAGCATTAAGAACTTGAGAGTAAACTTCAGATCGTTGTCTCCCTGGATCAATCCAAGTGCCCAAGTACTTACCTAATTTGGGAGAAAAAGAGATTTGAAATAAGCCTGCTAAACCAGTTCTATCCTCATGAGAGGTGCTAGGACTAAAGACCAAGACTGATTTGGATCTGTTGATTTTTTGTCCTGACCATCTGCAGTAACAATCCAGGAGCTGTTTAACATGCATGAAGTTGGCATTATTAGCTTCCATGAAAAAAAGAGAGTCATCAGCATAAAGCAAATGAGTGATTGCTGAGGCCGCTTTACAGATTTTAATTCCTTGCCATAAGCCTTGAGATTCTGATTGGTGGATCATGCAAGATAGAATGTTTGATGCTATAAGGTACAGATAGGGAGACAAAGGATCACCCTGTCTAATACCACAACTCGGAGAGATTTGAAAGGATATTTGACCATTAAGCTGAATGAAGAATTCTACTGTGGAGATACACTGATAAACCAATCGTTGCCATTTGACAGGGAAATTCATTCGTTGAAGGCAAGCTAGAATAAATTGCCATGACAATCTATCAAAGGCTTTTGAGAAATCAACCTTAAGTGCAGCAAGTTTCTTTCTTCTTTTACCAGAAGAATGTATCTGATGGAGACAATCTGATGCAAGCATGATGTTGTCAGATATCAAACGACCCTTGAGGAAAGCACTCTGGTGGGGAGCAATAAGTTTGTCTAAAATAGGTTTGAGTCTATTGCAAAGCACCTTAGAGAAGATTTTGTATGTGACATTACTCAAACTGATAGGCCTGAAATCTTTGAAACTCTGAGGGTGATCTGATTTTGGGATTAGAGTAATGTTGGTTTTGTTCATGGATTTCAACAGAAATTCAGTGTTCCATGTGTTGATTACCATGTCATATACATCTTTGTGAACAAGGTCCCAATTTCTCTGAAAGAATTCGGCATGAAAGCCATCCGGTCCTGGAGCACTATTTTTTGGAAGACTAAATACCGCTTCTCGAACTTCTTGGGGAGAAATTGATTTCATGAGAGCTAAGGTATCTGAGTCATCCAAAGATGGGACAGACAGAGCATTCAACTGATCAGAGATAGTGTAAAGAGGCAAGGAATCTGTATCTTTGTAAATGTCTGAGAAATAAGAAACAGCCAAATTTTGAATCTCATTCTGATCAGATGTCCATTCACCCTGATGGTTTTTAAGTTTTACAATGGAATTCCTAGCACGCCTCCTATTCACAAAAGAATGGAAGTATTTGGTATTTCTTTCACCAAAAACATGCCAATTGAGTTTTGCTCTTTGAGACCAAAAACTTGATTCACAATCATAAAGAAACTCAAGTTCATGTTTAAGATCTGAGAGTTCAGTTCCAATTTGCCAATATTCTGGATCTTCTAAAGAGATTGATGATGAGATCGCGGCTATTCTTACTTCAAGGTCATTTATTCGATGAGGAATATTGCCAATTTGCTCCTTACTCCAAGAATGTAATGTAGAAAGAGTAGACTGAAGTTTGCAGTGAAGGTTAAAGCTGGAAGAGCCATTGAAAGAATTAGCCCAACATGAATTGATGATATCCTTACATTCTTTAAAGGAATACCAATAAGATTCAAATTTCAATTGTCTTCGCTTTGGTTTTGAAAGCATGGTGTTAACAATGATAGGACTGTGGTCAGAGGCTGCTATTGCCAGAGTGTCAACAAATGAGAGTGGGTGTAGGGAAGCCCATTGTTGATTACAGAAAGCCATGTCAAGTCGCTCAAGAGTTAAATTACTTCCTCTTCGATTGTTTGACCATGTGAATTTTGGTCCCTTTTGAGCCAACTTGATGAGATTACAATTCTCCATGCAGTCAAAGAATTTTGTCATGTGACTAGAACATCCTTTAGCATTTGATTTATCTTTATGGCTATAGAGCTGGTTGAAGTCCCCAACAATAACCCAAGGTAAATCAATAGCAGGGAGGATAGAGGTGAACCAATCCCAAAGAAGATGATGATCAGAAGAACAAGGGGGACCATAAATGAACGATAGGTAGTAAGAGAGAGCACTTGCATTATCAGTTGCTTTGCAATGACAGACATAAGGAGATAATATAAGAATATCCACAGAGAAGGAAGGAGACCAAGCGACAATAGTACCACCACCCAAGTTAACTGCATCTGTGCCTGTGAAGTTTTCAAAACCCAAATTAACTAGTGATGTAGAAGCGCTATTTACAGGAAGCTTGGTTTCAGAAAGAAAGATGATGTCAGGAGAGTGAGACCGGACAATCTTTCTACATCTTTGAACTGCCGTGGTCTTCCTAAATCCACGACAGTTCCAACTTAAGATTTTCATGATGACCGGGGAAGCTTTTCCTGGGCTGCTTCCCTAGCCACTTTGACAGAATTGAGAGTCATTGAGAACTCCAAAACATGGACAGATAGGAGAGTGAAAGAAGGTAATGATATTTGAGAATGACCATTAAACATCAACCTTATCTTCTTTGAAATGAAGTGGGATTGGAAGTCCTCAACGGAAAGAGACCTTTTCCTTTTCCTTGTAACCTCACTATTACCAATCAAAGAGCTCGTAATTACAAGGCTGGAGTAAGTGTTGATAGTTTTTGGAGGAAGATCACAAAACTTCTGCATAATACATATGCCCCTCAATAGATCTGTGAAAAATCTCTGTCTTTCCGAATAGCGTGAGGAAGTATTTGGTTTTCAATTCAAATACTGAAGCTTGAGTCTTTTGCCTTTTATAATCAGACTTTAATATCAAAAGATCATTGACAACATTGAACCTCTTACGCTTTCCTGAGAATTTACTAACATGAGAGAAAGGATTAGAGGAACGAGGACATTTGCTGACAAGAGTTATCTTCCTATGTCTGGTCTCTTCGCTAACCCACGTATCACCTGATTTCTGAGGAACAAAAAGAGCCAACCTGCGCTTCTTTAATCGAGAAATATCAGAAAAAATCTCTGTATAAGAAGGCCTGAATCTTTTCCCCAATAACCTCTCACTACTTTTCCTGATTTCAAACACTTCATTAATTATCTTGGGAGACAGGGAAGACATCGGAAAGTAGAGGCTTTTACAATTTCTTGACTGTGATTTGTCAACCTTACTAAGAGAATCTCTTTTATCAAGGAGGTTTTGCTTTATAATAGGTGAATGAAAATGCACTTCTTTTGGGGAGCTAGTCTTTGCTTTTTTGCACAATAGGGTAGAAGAAAAAGGTAGAGACACATTTTTACGTTTGCGAGAGAACTGACAACGGAGACGTTTGTTATCAAGCAATTCAACCTGAAGATCATCCCACTTTCTTTTACCTATCCACCCACTCATCTCAAAGTCAATCTTGATCCCATTATCTTGAAAGTTCGAGATATAATATTCAAAGAAATCATCATACTTAACTTTACCAGATTTTAAACCAACCCCCTCGACTGTAGCTTGAAAATGTGAAATGGAGGCAGATGTACAGTATTTAGCAACATGCCCAATAGATAAACAGGTGGGGCAGAATCTTCCTACCTGTTCCAAGACAAGAGAGATTTTCCTAATTTTCCCATCAATTAGGAAAAGATTGTCAAGGTTGCTACAATCAAAACCCATCTTTGAGAGATGAATTTTAAATCGCAGGCCAAAGTCATTAGAAGAACTTCTTCCATCATAACAGATAAAGTTACCTAATTTATTGCCGAGAAAAGTTGCTATCTCCTAATTGTAATAAATCTTAGGTAAACCATGTACTTGAATCCATAAAGAACAGTCAGGATCAGCAATATCAATCATAGGCATTTTAGGATTCCATGGGCTCAAAATGATGAAATAACCTTGTAAAAGACATGAACCATGGTTAAGCAAAAAGGATAGATCCTCTTTATGCTGAAATTGGAGCATGAAAGAATTTTGAGACTGTTTAGCAACCACAATCAATCCACGAAGCTTCCAATGACTCATAATTAAAGCTTGAAGTTTGGATGCATGAATCTTGCGGTTATCCACAACTCTAGCCAACAAATAATTGTTCATGACAAAGGGTTCTACTAACCGAAATACCGATCACAAGCAGTCACAAGGATGTATAGCAGAACTAGCAGATAGCAAAATAGTTGGAAGAACTGAAATGAGCCACTATATCCTTTTCAAGATTAAATCACAAGGGAGACAGGAAGAATGTTCCAATTTCAAAAGAAAATAGACCACCTTCTATTCAGAATTCCATATGCAAAGAGGTATAAACCAGCAGAAGCAAACTAAATTTGGCAATCCATCTCAATACAAAATTCAGAAATGAACAAGGAGCCTTGAGAGAGACTGAAAGTGCCACAACAAGCAGTAACACATAGTAACAAGAAGAAGATCACATGAAGAAGAAATCGGAATATCAAATGGATCAAACCAGAAAATGAGCAAAAAAAGCAGAGAGGCGAGCTTCACTTCAAGAGGGCTATCTTCCAAAGTATGAGAAATCAAACCCACAAGAATTGTTGCAATCAGATTAGATCATTGCTAGATGAGGATCGATCAGCGCATGCAGTCAATCAGCTCGTGCATAGCAAAGTCCAGCAAAAGAAAAGAGAAAAAGCAATGGCAGAGACAGTGAGGAAGGGAGATTGACGGCGGCAGAGATGGTGGTGGTGGGCAGCGGCAGTGGAGGAGGCTAGGGTTTATATAGGGAAGAGAGAGACAAGAGCTTCAGCGCTTGCTAAATGCCGGTAAAGGCCCAAAATAAGCACCAGAAAAACTGAATTCTATAGTAGTGTATCAACCTAGTTTTGCAAAATAAATTTGATAGTTAAATGTGTTTTTCTTGATTCAATAGCATGAGAGAATGAAAGTCTGTAAACAATCTTTTCCATAAAATTTAATAGCATGGGCGTGTGAGGATTTTGAAATATGAAGGTTTTATTTTTGACTCCAGAAAACTTTTTAATTATAAAAGAATTTCAAGCGAAAATTGAATGCATTAGATAACCATTAGAAAGGATAATTAGAAATAAATAAGGACATATAGAGGGGATAAAAGATTCTATATCTGTTTTCATCATTTTAATAGTAGTTTTTTTTTATTCATGATCAAGGTATCCCTCACTCGACAAGTGAGAGATTAATCCCCGCTGATTTGTAAGCACCTCAAAGGGTGAGACAGTTGGCCTGAGAGATTTAATGCTTATCCATACTGATCGCCAAGGATTTTAATAGTAGCTTTTGATACATTATTTTACTAACTTCTTTTCATTTTTTATCAAAAGCACAGTTCCTAATCAAGTTAAATAGAAACATAATTAAGTTATTAGGTTATACCTTAGTTCTTATGACTTCATACCCAGGACAAGCGATGTGATCGTTGAATCTAGTCTGTCATTCATTAATTTAGAAAGAGAAAAGAAAAAATAGAAGACAAGGTAATAGTAATAGTGGAAGAAGGATCTGGAATCTGCATGGGATGTCTGCATAGGATGAATAGGGATGGGAAGAGAAAGACATGGGAAAAGATAAACGTGCTGTTGAAGTTCTTGCATGAAAGTGGTAGTTTGTAGTTGTGACTTGTGAGCCAATTTAATGCAATAACTGTCAGATCCACATGCGGTTGCCATATTATATCAAGGCAAAATGACCGGAAAATGCCACTTGAATTTTATTTGGATAAAATGGGGTCTCCAATTCTAACTTGGACAAATAAGGGACAGTCTCCTATTTGTCCAAATGAAATGTTGGCCAAATTCCCTTTATACCCTTCAATAAAACAAAAAAAAGGTGATTTATATTATATTTGACTCTATAAATTTCAATGGGAATTTATAATTCACAAAAAAACTTTTCCCTTCATCTTCTTCATTCAACTTCCCACTATTGTGTAGAGAAAAACAAATTTAAAGCATTTGAATATTTTAGACGATTTATATTATACTCCCTCCGGTCCTTAATGTAAGAGCTAGCCGTCAAAAAAACGCTTCTTAAGAAAACATGTGAATGTTAGTTGGGTGTCTGGAGTTAATGCTTCTTTTCCAAAATTGCCCATATTTATTATGGTACTTTTAAGAGAGAGAAATACATAAGCATTAATAAATATGAAAGAGAGTTAGGGGTAAAGTAGGAAAAAATGCATTAAATGAGGAGAGAATATGGGGTGAGCTCTTACATTAGGGACCAAAACTATTCAAATTTTGGGCTCTTACATTAGGGACCGGAGGGAGTATTTGACTCTATTATGTACCTATTAAAACATTTCTTTAAAAAACGTATACTTTTAAAAATCAAATTCGCTCCGTTAAAATAAGATGTACTGTACTACTATAATTTAGATTCATTTAACTCTTATACTACTTACTACTACTCTTTCTTTATTACAACAAAAACTGGTTCCATCTTTGGTCTTGCTGTAATCACATGGCAAAAGAGTCGTCAGATCATCAGGTGATTGAGACCCCAAATCGGTGCCCACCATTATCTAACATACTATAAACTATATTCGCCGACAATCTTTGAGACCTACCTCTCCATTTTTTTCCACCGTCTTAGTTTCATTATTATTCCTCCTTCCCAATTTCAACTGATCAATTAACAAAAAAAAAAAAGGTTCGTCATAATGAGTAATTACTCTACGGTTCATCAGAGAAATCTTATTGGGTAACTCACTTATTAGCCTCATAATCCTATGCTCCGATGATTTCAATGCCTACTCCTACCTGACTCGTCATTATGACTACTATTTTAGTACTACTCCCTCCAGTCCTTAATGTAAGAGTTAGTCGCCAAAAAAAGGCTTCTTAAGAAAACATGTGAATGTTAGTTGGATGTCTGAAGTTAATGCTTCTTTTCCAAAATTGCCCATATTTATGACACTTTTAAGAGAGAGAAATACATAAACATTAATAAATATGAAAGAGAGTTAGGGGTAAAGTAGGAAAAAATGCATTAAATGAAGAGAGAATGTGGGGTGAGCTCTTACATTAGGGACCAAAACCATTCAAATTTTGGGCTCTTACATTAGGGATCGGAGGGAGTATTACCTACTTTGAATCTACGGAGTATGTTTTAATTAAAAAAAAGGGAAAATTAAATACAAGTCCCTGGTAAGGAATATAATACTGAAAATGTCTCAAAAATTGAAAAATTAAAGTAGAGTCCCTTGGGACATCACTTTAATTATTTATGAATGTATGACCCCACATTTAATAATAAAAATTCACACATTATTAAAGGAGAGAAGAAGAGAGGAGAGAGAAAAGGTGAGTGGATTTTTTTATTATTAAATGTGGGGCTCACACATTCATAAATAATTAAAGTGAGATCCCAAGGGACTCTACTTTAATTTTTTCAATTTTTGAGACTTTTTCAGTATTATGTCCCTTACCAGGGACTTGTATTTAATTTTCTCTAAAAAAAAATCTATGGAGTATGGATTATCGATACTGTTTGTACATGAATTTCTCGTACCCACTCTGTGCTAGCTTGTTTTATTTTCAAGTCTCTCCCTACCATTTATATAAGCACATGCTCTTCATCTACCCGCCTGTTCTTTTTTTTGGGGGGCCCCTATAAGGCTATAACTTAGGGTACGTTTGGTTGGTTGAATCCAATGAAATGAGCTTGAAAATAATTAGAAAAGTTAAGAGTAATATGGTCATTTACATATATCCTTGGGCCCACATGTTTTCTCTCTCCATCTCACACTTACCGTGGGACCCACAAACTTTACTCTCTCATCATTACCCCTATTTTTCATCTCTTACCCTTTTCATTTCTAATTTTTTACTTTCTTTCACACAACCAAACATACTCTTAACATCATAAGCGCGAATTGATTAATAAAATTTATTTTTTGTGTTTTTATCAAGTAAACTTATTGCGTAAACTCAATTTTATAAACTTGTGCCAGGTACAAGTTTAGTTAAACACGAGTAAAAAAAATAAACTCACGTATTTACTTGATGATATTAATACTTCAAACAACTTGTTTTCAAACTTAATTTTTCTCTACCTCATTCAAACTTAGTTTAGATTCAATTAATCTAATGATTTTGTATAAGAACTTTGCATAAACTTTTTGTCATAAGCGCGAATTGATTAATCAAGATTATTTTGTGAAGGAAAATCATTGTGTAAACTCATTTTTAAACTTGTGCTAGCTGGCTACAAATTTAGTTAAATTCACGAGTATAAAAAAAATTAGTTAAACTCACATATTTACTTGATGATATTACTACGTCAGACAACTTGTTTTCAAATTTAGTTTAAATTCAATTAATCTAATGATTTTATATAAGAACTTTGTATAAAGTTTTTGTTAGGATCGGATGATCATCAATGAATGTTGATGAATCAAATTAATTTCAATTTCTTCAAGTTTGAAATATTTTTTAAATAAAAGTATTGTGTCTTGAAATTAACTTGTCAACTCTTTTAGAGTACTCCCTCCGGTCCTTATTATAAGTAATCAACCATCCAAATTGTACAAACCAATGAATGAAAGTTAATGGGAGTTGCATCATTAAATTAGTCTTAGTTTAATTATGTTTTCCATTTTTGCCCCTCCTCATTATCACTATGGCCCATTACTTTTTTTCTCTCTTCATTAATCCTATATCTTTATAAGGGAAACAAAAGTGAAGTGGAGAAAAAGTCAATTCAATTAAAGAAATTTATTTTTCCAATGATGAGGGTATATTAGGAAAAATTTAATAAATGAGTTAAAGTTAATGACGTTTAGTGACTTATATTAAGGACTAAAATTTAAACACGGTTGGAGACGTATAATAAGGACAAGAGGGAGTACTTCCAATGACAAAACCTTAAATAAATTTGAAATATACGGGATCTATATCAAAATTAGAGCAGACATAAGCACCAAAAAAGGCAAAAACTGAAGTTCTTCTAATTTTTTTGAAAACAATTTAAGTAAAATGTAGGACAAGACATTTTTTTTTACTCAAGACAAGACATTCAATGCAATGCTCTTAAAGAGTTTTTATTGGTAAGGGCCTCTGTACCTGTACAACAAGTGTACAACAGTTGTGTTCAGGCTAATTCTGAGGCATCACCAATCACCATCACCACATTTATTTGTCACTGTTCTCGACTTTGGTATAAACCACGTCGTTTTATAGTGTCATTATTTTACCTCCGTCCATTTTATTTCTCTAATAAATGGGATCTATTTATCGCTTATCAACTCATCCCTTCCTCTGTCACACACTCGATCCCTTTTGTTTGAAATATTTGTTTTTTTCATATGGCCGGAATAGCATTATAAGCTGAAATACAACAGTATCAAGTTTTTTTCGTAGTCTTTATTTTTCTTGATAATAATAAAAAACTGTTCATAGTGAAAAGAAGCAGAAAACAGAACGCTTACATTAAATATTAATGGTCCATTTGCGATAGGTAATATTAATTATTACTCCCTCCGGTTCCTAATGTAAGAGCACAAAATTTGAATGATTTTGGTCCCTCATGTAAGAACTCACCTCATATTCTCTCCTCATTTAATGCATTTTTTCCTACTTTACTCCTAACTCTCTTTCATATTTATTAATGCTTATGTATTTCTCTCTCTTAAAAGTACCATAATAAATATGAGCAATTTTGGAAAAGAAACATTAACTCCAGACATCCAACTAACATTCACATGTTTTCTTAAGAAGAGTTTTTTTTTACGGCTAGCTCTTACATTAGGGACCGGAGGGAGTACTTACTACTTTCTTGGTAAAAGAGAGTACTCTACTTTCGAGTATCTTTCAACGGTGTCATATATAACAGCCTTATATAGTATACATGCATGCATAGTTAATTAAGGACCGTAAACGCTTATAGAGTAATACCCTTTAGAAAGTGTTCAAGGGTAGGCGCAGTATATCACGATCATTGAGGTGGCAAAAGAGGATATTTATATTATATTCTTAAAAAGGAAAACTAGAGTAGGCAATATATATGATATAATCTAAGTAACATAGAAATATTTTGTGAGTGATAATACATGATACAGCGAACACTAAAGCTCGCACAATACACATAATAATCACATAACACAAAAGTAGAAGTAATTAATTAAAACTAGACATAAACTCATAATGATGAGGACAACACACTTAAAAACTAAACTCCCATTTTATTTAACAAAATGAAACTCTCAGTAATAGGTGGTCCTCATTTATTCTTGAACACCAACGCCTTCCCGTGATCATCTTCAGAACCTAATGCTGCACCATTGAAAATAAAACACCCATAAGTGATCTATTTATAAAATCTAAACATTATAATAAAACCCTAACTCACATTTTTTTTAAAAAATAACATATAACAATGCTAAGCTATATAAGCCGTATTATGTTATGATATGTATGCTGTAGCACATAGCAAGACATTCCTGGATTAATCCAATAAAAAAAGCTAAGCTATATAAGTTACTTATATAAAAATATACGTATATATATGTCTAATTAACTATATATATTATATCATATATGTATGTATTATATGTATATATACGTACGTGGCACAGTTGGTGGATTTGCTGATCTTGTAGGGGATGTTGACGCCGCATTTGCTGGGGAGGGACTCAGCGTTGGCGTCATTGAGGCCGGGGAGGGTGCCAGCGGCGCTCTTGAGGCAGTTACAGACGGCCTGTTTGTCTGGGGTGGTCCTGGCGGAGCCAAGGAGGCCCTTCACGCCGTTACAGCAGCCGGCCGACGGAGCGCCACCCTTTTGGAGGTAACCGAGGCAAGGGGCCACGGAGGCGGTGACCTGGCCGCAGGTGACGGCGGCTTCCGCCATGGGGGCTGCCACCACGGCCAAGCATAGCACAACCATGCATGTCACCTTCATGATGCTGGCCATGTTGAAAAAGTTGTTGGTGGAACTTGGAAGGGAAGTTATATATGTTTGAGCTTGGGAAGGAAATTTGCTTTGCTTGTGAATGTGTGTTGAATGGTGAAGGGTGGGTGGGTTTATATAGACAACTTGGATAGGCATTGGGGCCTTGGATTTCTCAATATCTTTTTGAAAAAAAAGAGAGAGAATAGAAGGACTTGAATGTCATTGGGTAGTGAATTGTGACGGGTTATGGGAAATAGTAGTTCTGGCCAAAAGTTGGTGGAGGTATGCATTAAGTGGTGGTTATTGCTTTGGTTATTCAATTTATTTTTTATGAATAGGTGCTTGAAACTTTTAAATATACTCCCTCCAGTCCCTAATATAAGAGTTAGCGTCAAAAAAACGCTTTTTAAGAAAACATGTGAATGTTAGTTGGGTGTCTGGAGTTAATGCTTCTTTTCCAAAATTGCCCATATTTATTATGGCACTTTTAAGAGAGAGAAATACATAAACATTAATAAATATGAAAGAGAGTTAGGGGTAAAGTAGGAAAAAATGCATTAAATGAGGAGAGAATATGGGGTGAGCTCTTACATTAGGGACCAAAACCATTCAAATTTTGGGCTCTTACATTAGGGACCGGAGGGAGTACTTATAAAGGTTTTTTAATGTATCCAGAATATGGTATGGTATATTCATGTTTGTTTATTTCGTTCAATTAAATATTTTTTAAAAGAAAATATCAGTAGATTATTGTATTTTTTTTTATTTTTCCATAACTACAGATTACTTGTGCAAAATAAATATTTTGAGAATTAGGTTGTGTTTGACTGAACTTGTGGAAAAGTGATTTATTTTTTATAAGCCAAACTATGTGTTTGTATTAGTTGTGATTCAATTTGCAAAATGAATAAGAACTTGCAGGGTTCATATCGTAATCTACTTATAAGTTGAAAGTAACCTACTTTTTTCAGCTTATGAAATAAGTTACTTATTTCAATTAAGTTAATTGAAAATAAGTCTAATCAAACATAAAAAGAACACAAATTATATAAAATAAGTTACTTTTTCAAAATAAATAACTTATTTGAACAAAATAAGTTCAGCCAAATACACTAATCCAGCCAACACACTCTAAATCGTCAAGTTATAATGTGAGATTGTGATATTTGAATCAAATAATATAATCTATTATTTGTGAAGTAAAAAGTAAAAACATGACAATATCCACCCATATAATATTGTAGATAATATATAAAAGGAGAAAACTTAGATCCAGTACTTGATGCATAGTACATCCAGTATCCAATCAAAATTTGACACATATGCAAACTTTCCTACACCCACCACACTATATCCCTCTCCCCTGCCTTCTCTCTCCTCTACCACACCCGTACTCCAGCCCCCTCCCCCAAACTCCAAAATCTCAAACCACCACTGTAGCCACCCCATCTCAGCCCTCTCCTCCACTTTCGCCGGAGTTTCGCCGCCGAGAGACTGCCCCGGCTCAACGAAATGGACTATGAACTCGCCGGAGAAGGTGAGAGGGAGGATCACGAAGATGTCAACGGAGAGATACGGAGACGGAGGTGCGATATGGTGAATCGGTGGAGCAGAACGCCGATGAGAATGTGAAAGGTGAGATGAGATTTCGCCGTCATCATCGTCGTCGGCGCGGCCGTAGACGGAGGTACTGCAAGAGACGACGAGGGACAAAAAATGACTATTGGTGTGAAGCAGACGGTGGTCAGCCGACCGTGGAGGGGAGGAGACGCTGGTCGGCCGGCCTTGGAGGGGAGACGGTGGTCGGCCGTGGGGGGAGGAGACGGTGGTCGGCCATGGAGAAGTGGGTGGAGAGGAGAGAAAGACGAGAGAGAACGTGAGAGAGGAGAGAGAGACGTGAATGAAGTTAGGGGGAGAAAGATGTAGTGTGGTGGGTGTAGGAAAGTTTGCACATGTGTCAAATTTTGACTGGATACTAGATGTACTATATATCAAGTACTGGATCTAAGTTTTCTCCTATATAAAATAATGATAATAAATAGTTAATTCATGTTGTTTTTTTATAAAAGGCAAAATGAAATTAATTAAAATCTAACTATTACAAAAGTTTACTAATATCCAGATCATATAAAATATATTCAAAATTAAACCATAAACTGAGAAATAAAACTGATAGTAGAGAGATAAAATTAAACCATATTCAAAATTCATGTTGTTATCCTCATATGAGAGAGTGCTTTATAAATTAGATCTCATTGGTAATATAAAATCCAAAATTTAGTGGTTGTGGTCTATAATATAAGAGTTCATCTCACTTTTTATTCTCATCCTCATTAATATATATTTTTCCTACTTTATCTCTAACGTTTTTTCATATTTATTAAGAGTTATGGATTTTTTTCTTTTGAAAGCATCATAATAAATATGAGTAATATCAAAAACAAAAGTTAACTTTAAATATCTAATATAAATTTACATTTTTTATTAATAAGCGTGTTCAATTTTAATGAGTTCATCTATGTTGAATTTTGATGAGCTCATGTATATTATGGAAGACAGTATGTAACGTGTACTAGTGGGGGTCCGGATTCTCTCAGAATTCGGACTCTCAGAATCTCTCCAAATCTCTCATGTAGGATCTTATTTTGACTATTAAAATTCATCTGAGAGCTCATAATTTATCACTTGTATCATTAAAAATAAAAAAATTATATTATAATATAAAATAAATGAAGAAATTTTATTGTTTTTATTTTTGAAAACTTTTTGGCATAAAAATTTCAACTAGCTAGACCTATTTTATTTCAAAAGAATGACCTATAAGAGATACAGACTTATCGAGTTAAATGTAAAATTATTTTCAGTTAACTGGATAAATCTGTATCTCTGAAAAGTCCTTCTGTTAAAATAAAATAGGTCCAGATAGTTGAAATTAATAGATCTAGATAATTGAAATTTTTATCCAAAAAGTTTTCAGAATTAAAAAAATAATTTTTTTTCATTTATTTTTTATTGATCCTGCAGAAGTTGGAAAGGGAGAAAGGGGAATTTGATGACATGGTGCGTTGTGAGCCTTCAGATTGCATATTGAACGGTGTGGATTGAGAGCTTCTGAGGGATGGGGAGAGGAGACGCCGCTGAGAGTATTTGCATCCGTACTAGTGGGATAGTAACACTGTGTAGGACTGGGAGAGAAGAGAAAGTAATGATTATGGGTGTGTGCAGGCATGAAAGTTGTTGGTAGTTGTGAGCCAATTAAATGCGATGTAATTGAAATTTAAAATAAAATAGGTCCAGATAGTTGAAATTAATAGATCTAGATGATTGAAATTTTTATCCAAAAAGTTTTCAGAATTAAAAAAATAATTTTTTTTCATTTATTTTTTATTGATCCTGCAGAAGTTGGAAAGGGAGAAAGGAGAATTTGATGACATGGTGCGTTGTGAGCCTTCAGATTGCATATTGAACGGTGTGAATTGAGAGCTTCTGAGGGATGGGGAGAGGAGACGCCGCTGAGAGTATCTGCATCCGTACTAGTGGGATAGTAACACTGTGTAGGACTGGGAGAGAAGAGAAAGTAATGATTATGGGTGTGTGCAGGCATGAAAGTTGTTGGTAGTTGTGAGCCAATTAAATGCGATGTTTGATATAAATGCTCGTCTTCATGCCACGTTTCAGTGTACGTTTTATCAGGTTCTTTAACCAAAGCAGGTGATATTGATCCAAATCGGTGCCCAACAATATCTACCATTTACATTTTACTACTCACTCCTCTAGGCCCTAATTAGATTCGTCGACATTATTTGACCTTCTCCATTCTCACTCTTGGTTCCATCATTCATCTTTCCCCAAATTGAACTTCATTCGTTGCTCTCTTTTTCATCGGTTGAACAATGATTATTTTTATTAATCTTGTAATGAAAATACGTTTTTGATGTTTAGTGGGTCTGACTGAGATTCAATCCAACTAATTCGGTCATTCCAATGCCACCACTTTATGAATGCCACTTTGTGGCACATGAAATTTTCTGTTTTTCCTACTAAAATTTTCTTCCCTTCAAATATTAATTGGTGTTATATCCCTATACGGATTTTAATGGTGGGTTGTTTAGATCCATAAGTGCTCTGCTGCTCTTTGTGTGCATAGAGGCATACTTTGACTCCAACGCATAATCACTAATGACTTTGTAGCCTAACAACGCTTAAGAGTAGTGGGCCTCGAGTCCATACTTATTGATTACAAAGAGAAAGTACTCGGTTTATTGTGTTTGGACCATAGAGTCCCTCATAAGTCATAACCGTTATAACTGTAACTCTTCACTAAAATAGTGTTTTTGTCAGCAAAAAGAGAAGTGGGCCTTTTTGTTGTAATATTTGCTTCAGGAATGGTTTTGCTGCCCACAAGAAGAAAACACTAACAAACTTAAGTATGCCCAAATAGCCTTTCCGAGTCGAAGTGTGTAGTTTCTGATAAAAAAAAAAAAGTCGAAGTGTGTAGCTTATTGTCAGTACAAATTCAAAGTTTTATGCAAGTATAAGTATTCGAGATAGTTGAAAATTCAACATATCTCAATAGACTAATTCCAAAGAAAGACATATCTGCAGGTTCATCTATGCTAAATTGAAAATGAGAGTTTAGGATTTAATCCACTTAGAGTTTTATTGTGACAAGAAAAGGCGGACCCCCCCCCCCCCCCCTCTCTCTGATGGTGGTGCTCACCTTGATCCACCTTCTTGAAGCTGCACGAATCTCCATCTCACTTTCGATCAGCAATGCTCGATGGACACTCCTGTCTATCTCCATCCAAAGCAAGAGGCTCGTTCATGAAAAGATGGACTTAGCCTTATCCAAAAAGCCCCATTTGAAAGTACCTAAATCATCACAAGAAGATGATGAACATCATATAAGAAGGTGTATCAATAGATTAAACACTAGTTGCTAAATATAAGATACTTTTCTAATTTGATTAGATTAAAGATGTAAATTAAGATAGTTATCAACGTATGATGTTACCAATTTATCCTAATTATATATCATTATTCTTGCTCTCCTACTCTTGTTTATTATATAGTTAAGTATCAATAGAGTTTAGTTGGAAAAAAATTGGAGAAAAATTAGAAAGTTACTTATATTTAGAAATAAATTTAAATATGAAAGTGATCTTATATTTATATTTTGAAACAGAGGGAGTAATATTAACAAGGACGCATTCTCAGACAGACCACTCCTCCTCGAAGCTTGCTATGCTTTACGAGCTATTAAAATGAGCCGGTGGTCATCAATGGGCCTTTCATACCATAAGCCCAATAATGTCAATCAACATTGATGATAGCTCATTGAGAGAGATGGCCTTAGATATATCATCTACTCCCTCCGGTCCCTAATGTAAGAGCCCAAAATTTGAATGGTTTTGGTCCCTAATGTAAGAGCTCACCCCATATTCTCTCCTCATTTAATGCATTTTTCCTACTTTACCCCTAACTCTCTTTCATATTTATTAATGCTTATGTATTTCTCTCTTTAAAAGTAGCATAATAAATATGGGCAATTTTGGAAAAGAAGCATTAACTCCAGACACTCAACTAACATTCACATGTTTTCTTAATAAGAAGCGTTTTTTTGACGGCTAGCTCTTACATTAGGGACCGGAGGGAGTATAATACAGTTGCATCGAATTTTACATTGTGCATGAATACCTTAAGCCCAATAAAAGTACAATGTGTTTCCGAAAGTATTCATTCACTGTATACAGGCGCGTATACCCAGTATTCATTCAAAAAATGTCTGCAATAATTGATAATTTACTTTGTCTTATTGGTGGGAAAGGAACATTCTACGTTTGACGAAAAACGAATGAATCTCTATCATGCAAGTGCACAAACACATTTGGATAAATGGCGGACCCCATGAAACTCTACCAATAAAAAAAAAATTGGTAGGACAAATCAACAAATCTAAAATAACTCCTCACCCAATCTAATGAAAGGGGTGTTCAAATGACTTATAGGAGTAGTGAAGTTTTAAAAATATAATACGGTTTTTGTAAGATTATTAAGTTAATTATCACCATTAAGAGGGAGAGAAGGTAACTTAGGTCCTTCCCTCAAGATCCTCAATGGGTTTTGGTGTTTAATTTGTCCATCGCGCTTTGAGTTTATCAATTATTGTGAATTATTGCGCTTTAACGATCAATTATATGTTTTATTATCATTCTTTTGCTCCAGTAATGCCTCTCAAAACATGATATAGATCTACTTTGCGGGAAAAAATGGTCCTAATTATAAGACCCGGTAATTAATGTAAGTGATACAAGTTTTACCTTGTAAAGAAATGTAGAAAGAGAAGCTGGAGAAATGAAACACAATGTATAAAATATAGTCTCATACTTATTCAGAAATGATACTCTCTCAATTCCTAATTATAAGTCAATTTTGACTTTTTGAAAAAGTTAAAGTTACAAACTTCACCATTTTAAATTATTTTAAATTATCTTTTTCCTCAAAACTAGTTTATTCTAGTTATAAACCAAATATATATATTGTAATTACATTGGTTATATGTTATAATTTAGTGGTCTAATTTACTTCTTTAACTTTCACAAAAAAGGTCAAAGTAGACTCATAATTAAGAATAGAGGGAGTAGTAAAAAAACTTAATTTAGGTAATCTTTTCTTTAATGAGTTAATTGCCTTTCTCTCATTTTTTGCTATTAATCGAGAATGCTTTTTTCACAAGATAGGCCTGGGTCTGCGACAAAATTTTTTATTTTAAGTCTCAACCTGAGTTTGTATTTAGAATTTATTTTCAGTCTGAGCCCAATCTTTCAAAATATATATTGTTTCTCATTTATTCATCTAGTTATTTGGGACACTTCTGTGTTAGACTCCTCCAAGTGAACGACATTGATTGACATTAATAAGCCCTAAATCGGTGTCCTTTAATATACAAGTTTTTGAATTGGATTAACCTCCTTTATAAGAACCATTTGAGTTTGTATAATTACTAATTATATGCATTTTTGTCCATTTTTAGCTTTAATTAATATAATATTTTCATTATATTTATTCATGTATTATCTCCCACTTTTTTTCACACACCTACCCTTCGATAAATAAAAACATAATTTAAAAAATACATTTTTGTATGGCTATTACATTTAAATTGTTTTTACATGGTTTTTAAACTAAACAATTCGGTCATTTGGTTCTAATTAAAGAAATGATGGAAGGAGTAGTATCCAACTTTGTTTCATACCATTGTTGAAAAACTTGTGTGATGCGACGCGGTGGTAGTCGTATATATTATAAAATGACTTTTCTTTGATACATTACTTCATCAGTGCACCGACCAAAGTAATGTCCTAATTGAATCAATTGGGTATATATAAAACAAGAATCTTTGACTTATGATCGCACATTATAATCGAGCACGACAAAATCAAATTAAAGTAGAGGAACACAATTATATATATAATTAGAAACGCGCGAATGAATGTGACGAACACACTACTCATATCCCACCTTGATTGTGATATTATAAGTCAAAAATGTGCTCATCAAGTTGGATGTCTCGACCAATTGAATTCTACTTCCATCGTGCAAACATGGCATGTTGGCTTGTGTGGGGCATCCATATGTCCCTAAAGAACTTATATTATGTTGGAATATAATCATCCCAACTACTCTTCTACAATTGATTCTACCATTCATATCCTAACATACGTATTGACACGTAGGCTAAGATTCATCTAACTCAAGTAATATTTTGGGTGTGCTTAGTTTCTTAAAATATTTTGTGCTTCGCCTAATTAACACCTCAAAATATTATACAATATCATTAAGTATTTTTTATGTGCGTGAATTGTTCTAAAAATACTTCATAATTATTTAACTTCTAAAATAAAATATTTTTCAGGAGAAAATTTAAGCTAAATTGTTAGCATTCATAACGTCTGTTAAGTGAAGATATTTATTTTCATTGTTTTCAGTACTGGAAATAAAAAATGATTTGGAATAAAATTCATGGAAGATTAGTTCAGAAAATATATAAGATGACAGTAGAAAAATTGCAAAAACGCCAAAAAAATGAATGATCAATACTGAAAATTTGATGATAAAGTGATAAAATATCAACATATGAAATATTTTCAGGGTGAAATTTTATCATAAATTATTTCAGGATACTAGATACATATAAGAAGACATTTTAAAAGTGTCATATGAATTTCATATGACACTTTTAAACTGTCTTAATTCATATGACACTTTTAAACTGTCTTCTTATATGTATCTAGTATCCTGAAATTATTTATGATAAAATTTAGGGCATGAGGCTTCCCACTAAAATGAAACTCGTAACAAAAAGAATGAAAGGCAAAATGATATGGGACCTATATGAAATTTTTTTGGTAATTTATATAGCAAAAAGAAGTATATTTTGTATGATTGCTAGGAAGTAATAGAGAAATGATAAGACATCAAAGAATCTAGTATAGTACCATCACAAAAGGTAACAAAACTTGGGGCCTAATTCAGGCCAAATATATCGTCATAGCATTATTGACAACCCAAATTACATTAGGTTAGATTCATGTATATACATTTCCAATTATTAGATAGATTCGTCTTACTTTTGAATGTCAAAAAAATACGCCCATTAACTATTGTCACTTACTTGAAGCATATACTTGTTATAATTAAGTCAATAAAACCGACACTTACATCCAAAGGAACATGAATATGTCTAGTATATTTATTAGCTTACTTGAGCGGAGATTGTGGATGATGAATTGATCTTTATTTTTTTGACTTAAGAGTAATATTTTGTTTTTTTATAATCCGGTCGAACTTAAACTAATCCCTTTAGATACGAACCAATATTAAAATTTAATTTGTCAAGTCAAACTTTTATAATTAATTAATGATAAGCGTGTTTGGATTATTGACAGCAAAGTGTTATTAGTTGTAACGTTGGATGTAAACTTTGATTGTTTATCAATGAAACTACGTAGAAATGGTTATAGATATAATAATTTCGGGCAGCTATATCTTGGGTAAAACATATCCGATTGATAACAATAACTAAGCTTGAAAACACGAGCTTGAATAACCGGAGCACACCATCTTCAATATATATAATGAAAAGACACTTAGTTATATGAGAAGGAGGAATTTTGATAAAAAAAAATATGAGAAGGATGAAGAATGAAAGAAATAAAAGTGGAGAAGGAGGAGGAAAAATGAAAGTGGAGAGGAAGAAAAATATATGGAATGAAAGAAATAAAATTGAAGAGGTTACAAGTGCTTTTTCTTGTACTCTTTTAGTCAAACATAGAATCTTCCTTTCCCACAAATACCACGAAGTAAATTATCAATTATTGCAGATTATGAATAGGACACATGCGAGCACATTATATTACAAGATTATATGTATACAGTAAATATAAATTTTCGGCAATATACATGTTACTTTCAATTACATATACAATAAGGTTAAATAATTCAGCAATCAACAATACTAGATTTTCCTTGGGATCAATTTCTAGTGAGAGTCGTAACGGAAAGCTTATCAATTAGCTCCTCATGAAATCAAAAATTAAAATTGTACAGACAAATATTATTAGTAATTTTTGAAGTGTGCGGTTTAAATCTTTGATTCCAGGCTCGCGAATGCAACAAGTTGTTCACTATTAGGGGTCGTTTACTTGGAAGGAATTGAGATGATGGAAATAGAAATGAGTGAAAGATGGTAAAGATGAAAAGTAAAAGAAATGATTAAAGTAAAGTTTGTGGGCCAAGAAAAAATATGAGATGGAAGAGAAAACTTGCGGATCCCACAATATATGTAAATTATCATTTTCATTACCCTTTCCATTTCCTTACTCCCATTTCCTTCCAAGCAAACGTGCCCTTAAAGAGTAGTTATAGCTTTTTAGTATTTATATATATATTGATATTATTCTAAGGAATCAGATAGGACATCTAGCTGAGAGAGAGAAGCGATCGCCTGGTGGACTTAAAATTTAAAAAAAGTGGTCGTAAATGGAATAGTAACAAAAAAGAATAAAAAAGGTATGTATAATAGTAGTAGTGAAGGATAATTGGTCAATAGTCAATAGCTTTTATGGATGAGTGGGTAGATATCCAGGGTGGGGTTTTCTTGTCTTACACTCTGTTAGAATTTGTAAACAGTGTCATGTGTTTGTTTTTGTCTGCTCACCTACGCGTTTTCCCAACTCGTTAGAGTATTCGATGCTATAGATCCCGCAATAATTCAGAAAATTCGATCAAGGGAATTAAAATTTAGGAATATGACATTAGACCCACTTGCAACGTAATTTTTTTTTTGCTACAACGACTTGCAGAGTAAATTAATTACGATAACGATGTTAATTTTTGAAAAAACTAGTAAAAGTTTGAATACTTGTAAATTACTAGTCTATCTATTTGTTTTAAATATAGGACTACTTATTTAAAACAAATGTTTTTTATCATAAATATAATATGTCGAATTTTCTCTTATTAAATATTTTTTAGAAATGATCTCCGTCAATATCACACACACACATATTATACTTTTGTCTAGCATATTTATAATTCTATATCTCTTTCAGGATATTTCAGGAAAAATATTACACATTAATGACAAAGAGTAGTTACTAGCTAGTATTGGCATCACATATTACTCAGCCTTTCAATTCACCCGCCTTTAAACAAATTTTAGAAAATGAATTTAACTTATCCACGATGTAGCTCTTAACTCATAATTCACTAAGGTCTATCACTGTGAGCCATGAAACATGATAAGACAACTCTCTATTTCTGTCTACATAGATAGATTTAGTCTAATTTCACGTAGTTATAAATATGTCTTTCAAATCACTTTGAGCACTTGTTACTTTCAAAAGAATAGGTAACGATATTAATGATGAGAAAGGGTGAATTGTTAGAATGAATGAGTATTTGTGTGTGTGTGTCGTGTGGAATATTTGCTTATATTCAAATTAAAAGGATAGTGAGGCAAAAAAAAAAGGGATAGTGTGAGATATCGGGAGAGTAAAAATCGAAACAATACTGAAGAAGTTTAGTACACATAAACTGGAAATCACTAGTATTTAATGACTGATGATTCAATGGTATTACTTGTTTTTTTTTTTCAATGTGAAGTACGAAGTAGCTAATTTTCTTGGACTGAAATGTAAAATAGATAATTAGAAAATTTTTATAAAAATGGACCAAATTAAGGGATAAAGTTCTCACACACATATAAAGAAAATGTCCCAAAATCAGTGGCTTTAAGTTTTACTCCCTTGAGTTCTTTTTGCAAAAGTTTCTTTTAAGTTTTTAATCATTTAATTCATTTTTACCATTTTTACCCTTAATTGAGTCCACACAGACTCAATATATTTTCAGATATTACATCTTTTTAGTATTTTAATCATTACTATTTAATTTTCTTTTATTTCGTTCTCCCTTATGCATTATACTTGAAAAATCATTTCTTAAATATCCATTATTTACAAAATTTGTAGTTATTTTCTTAAACAGCATAATTTAAGTATCATATTATATTCTTATAAAACGTATAGGAAGCAACTAGTTATTAAATATACTTGCCCGATTCCGACAATGATTTCAAAGTCCAACAAAACACAAACTTTTAGTGCAAAATTTAACAAAGAAATGAAAAATAGAAAGAAGAGGCAAAAATCAAATTCGAGAATTCAGATTCTTGTAAATTTTTATTATCCATTTGTATGCTAACTACATGATTGACTTTGATTAATTAGTAAGGGTATCCACCTTTTCTTGGGGTATATCTCCTTTTGTTTTTTCATAACAAACAGACGAGGCACACATTGACACACGAGTTAGGCACATTATTGCACAAAATATTCCTGATTTTCGAGCTATTTGCAAATAATGTTATTGACTTTTCTGATAATAAATTTCCATACACCTTTCTGCACACAATCAACTTAATTATCGGTATAAATGAGCTCAGTTGTTCACTGATGGAGAATGTAATGCCATCCCTTATTTGTTTATTTATCTAGATATTTCCCTTAAAATTTAATAAGATGCAGATAATCCTCGTTTAGCAAAACAATTTTTTTTTAGAAAAGGTAAAACTTAATAGAGGTTATTGTTAAGCCTAATCAATAGTTCAATGTGGAGTGAAATACACTAACCTAGTTCCCTTTTGTTTTGGTTTTTTTGAACTGAAACCCTTTTTTTGCTTTGATCACAATAGAACTCCAGTCGTTTTTGACAACACGCAGTTTAATCCAATCATTTAATGTCTTTAATAATATTTTGAAAAGATATTTTCCAACTTAAATTTATGTTTTATTCAATATTTCACCATTAATTCAAAAAATCCCTAAAATACAAATAAGATTATTTTAAGGGTTTTGTTTTCATTTTCCAAAGTTTCATTCCCAATAAGGAATGTATTTTAAGTAATTCAACTTGATTACGACTTCAATTTGTTCTCTAATAAAAGTTTCTTTGGTTGAATGTGCTTACATTTTGTAATAAAAATAATTTTATGTCAGACATGAAAAAATGTATTCAAGAATTTTCAATTATAAATTTAAATTACTTATATAATCTGAAAAATATTTATATTTTTTACTATCCTGTGAATAAAAATGTAAATAAAATATGTTTTAGCAGTTTAATAAAGAAAAAATAAAATAAATATTTTTAATGATTATATTGAAAACCTTAAATTGTAAAATCTCATTACATAAATATAAATTAATAAGTATATTGAACATGTTATCAAAAAATAAGTATATTGAACATATTAGAAATTTTGATATTATTTGTGAGCGATGTTAAAAGAAACGTGTGTGCTAAAATCATTCTTTCTCTTATAAATATTTTTGACAAATATATCTGTTTTGATAATTATCATGCTTCATGCGTATTTTCGATCTAAGCATAATTTATAATTAAATTTAATGATCAACTAATAGTTTGGGTCTATGGAAATAAAAAATAAAATATAGAAGGGAAATTTGTACATAAATTTTACTTTTTGTTGGAAAAAACATAAATCATTATGTTTAGGGTAGTTTATATAGGTTTTCGAAATATAGGGGATGTTTGTGTAATCAAGATAAAATAGAGGGGAATGAATGCATTTGACTCTTCAAAGTGATATATATATATATATATATATATATATATATATATATATATATTAAGTGTTGCAATATAATTTAAAGGACCTTACTTAGGTCAAGTTCCTCCATCCAAGTTCTCAATTTCTCCAATTAAAAAGGGATAGCTGGTCATTAGATTGAATGGATGATTGTTATAAAAGGACACATGTCACTCCTATATTAAAAGAACTTGAGAATCTGAAGAAAGGAACTTGATGTAAGTTTTTCCCTAACTAATTTTCATATTTTCTATTTTTGGAATTTGGATTTTAAAATTTAGTTGGGAAGTTATTTCATATCTATTTGAATAATATGAAAAATCTACTTCTTGTTGGAATTTTCTAGAATCAATTGTTTGTCCAAGTCGTAAACAAAAGACCCAATTATATTAATCATGAACCCGTGGCCCGGCCCGCATAGGCCCTAGGCCCTAAAGGGCTGGCCCTTACAGGCCCGCTCCCCTCTTTTTCCACCAAAATAGCAGGCCCGATCCTCCTCGGGTTTGCATGAAAACGGGCCGGCCCGATGTGCCAGACCCATATTACCGGCTCTACTAGGGGTGGGCAAATTTAACCGAAAATTGAACCGAACCAAATGAGTTTTAGTTTTTCGGTTTTGGTTTTTCGGTTTCATTTTCGGTTTCCGTTTCTCATATTTTTCGGTTTTCGATTCGGTTTCGGCTTTCATTTTAGGTACCTTATTGGTTCGGTTTCGGTTTTTCGGTTTCCTTTGTAACATTTTTGTAGTAGCACAAAAAAATGTGAACAAGCTAATTAGTTTCGGTTTTATTTTATTGTTGCGGTTTTCAGTTTTTCGGTTTCGGTTGTTCACTTTTTCGGTTTCGGTTTCCATTTTATTTAGTTTTTTATTTTCGTTTCGGTTTTGAACCGAATAACCGTTTGTCCACCCCTAGTCATAACAAGTTTAAACAAAATATTTCATTATATAAATTCTAACATATTCTTATAGTAATTTTAAATTAACATTATAACACTTATATAAAAGACAAAGAGTATATCTAGTTCCTTTGGTCTAAGTTCTCCCTCCATTTCGTAATATAAAAGTTCAACTGTCAAACCACGCTTCTTAATAAAACATGTCATAGTTGGGTGTCATCTGAATTTTTTTTTTCTAAATTTACTCATTTATATGATAATATTTATATGATAATATTAAGAGAAAGAAATATGTAAACATTAATAAATATGAAAGAGATAAGGGGCAAAGTAGGAAAAATGCATTAAACGATGAGAGAATATAATAGTGAACTCTTATATTTTTGACTAAAATTAATTCGAATTTTGAGATCTTATATTACAGACGGGGGGAGTATTTATCACCTGTACTTATATTTAAAATATATTAAAATCAATGTATTGTTATTTTTTGTGTTTTAATTTGATTCTATGCTGGAAATAAATAATATTAAGAGATCGATGTACGCCTTTATGATTCGATTTTTCGTTCTTCTCATGAGTTTACTCAAATTTATGAAGTTGACAACTTCCTTACGAAGCAAACAAATGCACATAAACAAAATTTGAAAATGTGTCACCAAATAGAACAGGACGCGGTGGCACATATAAAAGTGATCGCAGAAATTTAAAGCAACGTCAGCATAAGTGCATTCTGGCAAAAACAAGTCAACACAAATGCATAGCACAAATACAGCTAATAGACTCTCATTAATAAATACTAAAAACTTTTTTTCAGATAAATACTCAAGCAGGTCCGGATCTGGCCCACTCAGCCTGCTTCTACATATTATTGATTCAACATTCAAATACGGTTTCTTTAATCATTTGGGGATCATCGATGTTGACCCTTTTGAATATGACACGCCTACATGGCTAGCTTCCCTGTATAAATACATGACTCCACAAACCAATTCTAAAACCATAACAACCATTATAGTACTTTCTTACTAACAAAGCTAGCAAGCTTTCTATAGTTTATTCATCTTTTGCGATATTTTCTTTGAACCTGTTTTAAAACACAGCGATGTCTAGGCTTAATCGTAATCTTAATCTCAAACTGAGTATTTTATTGTTAGTTTCTTTTGTTGCTGGAATTAATAATGTTTCAGCTCAATTGTCTTCTGATGTTTACGCCAAAACCTGTCCCTCAGCTCTTGCTCTCATTAAAGCTTCGGTACTCTCTGCTGTTGCTAAAGAGCGTCGCATGGGCGCATCCCTTCTTCGTCTTCACTTCCATGATTGCTTCGTTCAAGCAAGTCTAATTCCTATCTATCTCTATACATTTGTCACACACACACACACATATAATATCGTATTTATATCTATCTTCTTCTAATTATTTTACCCCATGCATGTACTATCTCGCAACGTGTTGCTTTTACTTCATGTGCATTTAATTATGAATAGAGTGATAAAGGAAAGGGAAAATCCCAAATAAGTCCCTCCGAATACCAAAAGGACAAGTGATGAACCTAAACTTCCAAAAGGACCATGAAGGAACTAACATCTAACTGTCATATTAAAATTTTGCGAAAAGACAAAATTGTCCCCATCCTAAAACACAAATTACTACCCCACCCTAACACCCACCCTCTTCTCGCAATTTGTGTTTTAGGATGGGGACAATTTTGTCTTTTCGCAAAATTTTAAAATAAAAGTTAAGTGCTAGTTCATTCATGGTCCTTTTGGAAGTTTATGTTTCCCACTTGTCCTTTTGGGTATTCGAAGGGACTTATTTGGGATTTTCCCTAAAGGAAAGAGACAAATTAGTTTAGACAAATACTCCCTCCGGTCCTAAATATAAGACCTAATTGACTTTTTTGAAAAATCCTAAAAAAAACAAAAATAAGTTAATTATAAATTGATTTACCTACTTTTTTCTATTAAACTAGTTTATTTTACTTATAAACTAATGGATAATCTAAAAATATATCAAATATGTCATGATTTAATAGACTATTTTACAACCTTAACATCTCCAAAAAAAAGTTATCTAGGTCCTATATTTAGGACCGGAGGTAGTATATATTTACTTAAGCTGCATCCATTTATACTTTTTTTATCCATGATCAAGGTATCAATCCAAAGCATAGTTTTAAACCTGAAAACTATATTTCTTTCCATGTAATTATTTCTCATTATATATAAAGATATCTATCTATGAATATACAAATGTGTGTGTGGATAATATCCCATATAAGATAAATACGAATAAGACACAGAGTATTGACTTTTTATCATTCGGATTTTATTCCTGTGTAGGGATGTGATGCATCTGTACTTTTGGACGATACTTCAAGTTTCACAGGAGAGAAGACAGCCTTTCCTAACGTTAACTCTCTCCGAGGCTTTGAAGTAATTGACGCCATTAAATCGAAGCTCGAGACTGTTTGCCCCCAAGTTGTCTCCTGCGCGGATATCCTCACCGTTGCTGCCAGAGACTCTGTTGTTGCTGTAAGTATATATACATCATCCTTAATCATGTGATAGGTCATATAATACATTAGATTATACATCTATTTATAAGTGATTCATTGCTTATATAATTAGAACCAAATCAATATCTTAACATATTGAAAAATGTTCTCAGCTAGGTGGACCCAGTTGGCCGGTACTATTGGGAAGAAGAGATTCAACTACAGCTAGTTTAAGTTCTGCTAACACAGACTTGCCAGCTCCATTCTTAAATCTTAGTGCTCTTATCACTGCTTTCTCTAACAAAAATTTCACCCCACAAGAAATGGTTGCACTTTCAGATAACGATTAATTCACTCATTCATCAATATTCTAAATTTAGTATCCCATCATTATTTAATTTCCATAATGTTGAGTCTTAGAGTAAATTAAAGCAACAATTATGTTAATTTCTTTCCTGTCATGTGACTTAAAGGTTATCTATGCCTTGTGTATTGGTTGCCATTTGATTTTTAACTGATTATATAAATATTGCGTTTAATTGTAAACATTTTAATCGATGGTTGTATTATTTAGGAGCTCACACAATAGGAAAAGCACAATGCACAAACTTTAGAGCAAGGATTTACAATGAGACCAACACTATTGATCCAACATTCCAAACAAACTTACAAGCAAATTGTCCGAGCTCCGGTGGCGATTCCAACTTGGCGGATTTCGATGTGACAACTCCAAACATTTTCGACAACGCTTACTTCAAGAACTTGGTGAACAAAAAGGGCTTGTTACATTCTGATCAACAGCTCTTCAGCGGTGGATCAACAGATTCTCAAGTCACTACTTATACAAACAACCCTGCAAGTTTCAGCACTGACTTTGCAAATGCTATGATTAAAATGGGAAACCTTAGCCCCCTTACTGGATCCAACGGTCAGATTAGGACCAATTGTAGAAATGTCAATTAATGGTTCAAGACCAAGTTAATGTTGTTGATGGCTACGTATGATATAATCTGCACTGCTATATATAGTGTACGAATGCAAGTAATAATCAAGTAAAATTCTAGATTTTGATTCAGTTCTTCATATTTCAGCATTATGTATTATAAGGTGTTCATAAGAATTTCAAAAAGTGAATCAAGTGTGTTTATGGGCTGCAATGTCATGAATATGAGTATTTTTTCTTTCACTATATTCTTGCCTCAAATTTTAAGACAAATCAAACAGATCGAAATACACGAAAATTGAGAAACACGAAATGACGAAAACGAAAGTATACAGTTCAAAAAGTAAGCTAAAAGTCGTAGAGTGTGTAACAAAAAATGAGAACATACAAACATCTGAAAAATTGTTAGTTAACTTATTTTTGCTGGCATGACTATGACACGTAGGATTTAATGCCACGTCATCTTCCACACCTCTCTAGCGCCTGAAGACACCTCTCTGTGATGCATTCTAACAATTCCGTTCATTGATGGTCCTCCGGCTAGATGATTTTAATGTGGTGGGTGTATCTGATGAAACTCAAGAGCCTCCAGTTCACTAAAGAGTAATCACAAATTAAACTTGGAAAAAATTGCGTGTTTGAAGCTTCTCCATGGTTGACTTTCATTAACTCTTAGTTCTAATTTTTTTTTTTGAAGAACTAGATCTAATACAACACTACATTTATTGACCTTAATAAACCTAAACCAACGTGTCCATCAATATACAATTTTTTGAATTGGGTTAACCTCCTTTATAAGATCCATTTGAGCTTGTCTGAATACTAATTATATGCATTTTTGCCCATTTTAACTTTAATTATTACAATCTTTTCATTATATTCTTTAATGTATTATCTCCAACTTTTTTTTCACACACTTACCCTTCGATAAATAAAACAATTTAAAAATACATTTTTCTAAAAGTATTACTTTTTTATATCTTTACATTTTTTAAACTAAACATTCGGTTATTTGGATCTAATTAAATAAATGACGGAAGGAGTGGCATCCAACCTTGTTCATACCATTGTTGAAGAACTTGTGTGATGCGACGCGGTGTTAGACATGTATCATAAGATTTTTTCTTAGATACATTACTTCGTCAGTGCACCAACCAGAGTAAAGTCCTAATTGAATCAGTTGGGTATATATAGAACAAGAATCCTTGACTTGTGATCGCACACTATAATCGAGCACGACAAAATCAAATTAAAGAAGTGGAAACCATGAGAGCTATAATAATATATGTATGTATTATGTATTAGAGACACGTGAATAAATGTGACGAACGCTACTACTCATATACCACCTTGATTGTGATATTAAAAGTCAAAGATGTACTCAAGTTGGATGTCTCGACCAATAGAATTCTACTTCCATCTGAAAACATGCATGTTGGCTTGTGTGGGGCATGCACATGTCCCTTAAGAACTTATCTGTGGAATAAAATCATCCCAACTATACTACGTATACTCTTCTACAAATGATTCTACCATTCATATCCTAACATGCGTATTGACACGTAGGTTAAGATTCATCAAACTCAAGTATTGATGTGTGTGTATTGTTCTAAAATACTCCCTCCGTTCCTAAATATAAGATCACTTTGGGGAAGTGGATAAATTCCTAAATATAAAATCACTTTGGGGAAGTGGATAAGTTCCTAAATATAAGATCACTTCCCATTTTATCTCAAGTTTTACCCAAATTACCCTTATACTCCCTCTTTTCATTGAAAACCCCTCATCCTTTTAGAGTTAAGTAATTGAGAGGTATTTTGGGAAGATAATGTAATTTTATTGTCTTCCTTAATCTCCCCGAATTAGCCAAAGTGATCTTATTATATTTAGGAACGGAGGGAGTACTTCATAATTCAGCTTCCAAAATAAAATATCTTTCATGAGCAAATTTAAGCTGAATTGTTGGCTTTCATAACGTCTGTTAAGTGAAGATGCTTATTTATAATTTTTCAGTGTTGGAAATAAAAAAATGATTAGGAATTTATATCATGAGAGAGATTAGTTCAGAGAATATATAAGATGACAGTAGAAAAACTGCAAAACAGATTATTAAAAGTGTTAAGGATGAATGCCAAAAATATGAAAGATCAATACTGAAAATTTGACAATGAAGTGATAAAATAATCAACATAGGAAGGTAAAATGATACGTGGGAAATTTTTTTTAGGGTAATTTATATAGAAAAAAGAAGTATAATTTGTATGATTCCGAGTAATAGAGAGATGATAAGGCATTAAAGAACTCTGGATAGTGCCATCACATAAGGTAACAAAACTTGGGGCCCAATATATCAATTCGTGGCATTATTGACAACCAAAATTACATTAGTTTAGATTTATGTGTGTGTGTGTAGACACTCTACACACACACATTTCCAATATTATCAGATAGATTCGTCTTACAATTGAATGTCAAAAAAATACGCCCATTGACTAATTGTCACTTACATGAAGCATATACTTGTTATATAATTAAGTCAATAAAACCGACACTTACATGCATCCAAAGGAACAGGAGTATGCCTAGTATTATTATTTATTAGCTTACTTGAGCGGATATTGTGGATGATGATTTGATCGTTATGACTTAAGAGTAACATTTTGTTTTTTCATAATCCGGTGGAACTTAAACTAATCCCTTAAGCCATTTAGCAATATTAAATTTAATTTGTCAAGTAAAATTTTTATAATGATATAGAAAGCGTGCTTGGATTATTGACAGCAAAGTGTTATTAGTTGTAATTTAGGATGTAAACTTCGATTGTTCATCAATGAAACTACATAGAAATGGTCCTAAATATAATAATTCGGGGCAGCTATATCTTGGAAAAAACATATCCGATTAATAACAATAACTAAGCTTGAAAACACCGAGCTCTATTTTTGTGTTTATTTTTTCCTTTCCCCTTAGTTTTGATTTAATCAATTTATTAAATGTTTCAAAAGTAACAAAATGCAATTGGCTTTTGAAGGAAATCCTTAAAAAATTATTATACTTTTTCAACTAACAATTGGAAAAATAGAGAATCGAAATATCAATCCTGAAATGAAAAATATTAAACATGGATTAAGATTAATAAATCAGAGAAGAATAATAAAGCCTAGAACTGACAGCGCCTAAATACATTTTGTAACCAATAAATCCATTTTAAACTGTACCAAGTATATGATTTTTATGTATAAAAGTGAAAAAAGTGAAGCTAATTTTTGTAATCAATTTTGATGGTGTAGTAGAATGAATTGTTTATATTTCAAACAAAATTATATTATTTTAATTTTGTGTATATATTACACAAAATTAGATTTTGATAGTTATTGCTGATTTATTTAATCCTTCATAATCCATTTTGTATCCCATTTCTATAGTTATGTCACGTCACCCAATGAGCCTACTTACTATCCATTTACTGGAGCTCACCGGCAGAGGAGATTATTGGCATGTTGCAAGATGATCAAGCTGGAGTAGGAGGACCACAAGTCCTGAGTAGCCTTGATATGAGTACTGTAGTTGAGTCAATGTAATTGGGCGTTTGCCCCTTCCCTTACCGAAAAAAAATAATTAGAGTAAGGATGCTAATTAAAGTAGTTTTTTGCCCATAATTACATTACAATAGTTAAGATCACGATAAGTTTTCATGTCCTAGAGATGCTAGTTGTGTTATTGATCTTCTTACATGGGGTGTTCATCTTATGAATGAAGGCCTTGTGAAGTGTGATACAGTCCCATATTTGATTCGTGATTTTTTGCTTTCAGATTTTAGTTTTTTGTCTTGTTTTGTAAACTTCGTGACTAATGTAGAGTAGTTTTGTTGTGATTTTTATTCATTATAAAAAAATCACAATAAATTTTCTGTTAACAAAAAAGATCACAATAAATTGATGTAATTAGATGGAACAATATGAGAAAATATTTAGAAAAATTAAAAATACAAGAGCTTAAATCTATCTATATATAAAAGTAGTAGGGCACTGCTAGTCTGTTTGACATTTGTCATGCCGATTTTAATGCCAAGTGCAACTTTTTACTCTCTCTCTTCTCCCCCTTTTAAAACTTTATATCTCATGTTTTTCTCTTTCCTCATTATTTTTTAACAGCCTAACCCACTTTTCCCTCACTTAACCAATTATTCTTTTCCCCACTCTTCTGAACAGTTTTTGAATTCTATATTTTAAATTATAATAACTACCCCGATTTTTGTTTTTATATTTTTTTTAAGTTTTATTTTACAATAATGTAAATAAATGGTTTATAAAAAAGTTAGTTGAATTATTTTAGAGTGCAACCAAAATTTTTACCTTAGACTAATTTCTCAGTCTTTGCCTTTATAAATAAAGGATGTTATAGATTGAGTTAAATAAAGAAGTTCATAGTCGTTAGCAATCAAAACTATGGCTTCATCTCGTGAGACTATAACATTGATAAGCAGTGAGTGTAGTGAGTTCAACATAACGGTCCGTGCTGCCATGCAATCAAACCTACTAAAGTGTATGGTGAATGACAAATGCTCTTCTGACAAAATCCCAGTACCTAATGTAACTAGCCAAACATTGTTGAAAGTGGTTGAATATTGTGAGAAACACTCTGATCATGAGGCCACCAAGACTGGGGACGAAGCATCAAACTCTGAAGCGGAGAATGTTATTAATACATGGGATGCAGAGTTTATAAAGGTGGATACATTGGACACTTTGTTTCGAATATTACTCGCAGCGGACTATTTACAAGTTGTGGGGTTGTTTGATTTGGCTTGTCGAAATGTGGCAAATATGGTGAAAGAAAAGGAAGTTACAGAGCTTAGACAAATGTTTGATTTGGAGACAGATTTGGCTCCTCAAGAAGAAGGACACTTCATGAAGAATTGGCTCCTCAAGAAGAAGAAGAGACAGATTTGGGTATCTTGTTTCTTTCTCAATTCATGTTTGTTTCTTGGATTTGGGTTGCATTTTTGGTTTTCAATCATTGAAATTAATGGGCAAATTGAGCATTATTTGGTTAATTTAGAATGAGCATTAAGTGGGTAAAATTTTTGAATTAAATGCGTTTCTGAGTGTATCAATTGTACAATTCCAGATTTGTCACTTTTATTTGTTTCTCTTCGTATCATCGGAGGGGCTGAATTGTATTTTGAAGAAAGTAAATAAAAAGAAGAAAAGTGAAGCTGCAAAGAGAGGAAAGGCTTAACCAGACAGATTGACTTGGGTGGTAAGTACTCTTGTCCCTTAAGCAAGTGGTTGGGGGTTCGATCCCTAACCCTTGTGTATGGAGCAAATTCACAAGCTAGATGTCTACCCCTATATGAGACTTCCGAACAGCGAGGGATTAGTCTCACTTGACACGGAGGTGGGGATAATCTGGGAAACCAAAAAAAAAAGAGAGAGAGGAAAGACTCCAAATTGAAATTTGGCAAATTGAAGTGAGGGCAAACTGGTCATTTTCATCTGGGGAAATTAGAAAAAAAAAACAAAGTCTGAAACGGAGAAGAAAAGGAAGACTGAGAAAAACAAAGGAAAGGAACGAAACAGCAAACGGAATTGAAGGGGGAAGCTAGAATCGGTTAGACGGGGGTTAGTTATTTTATGGATTTTGTCTTACTCTCTTTTAGAATTTGTAAACAGTGTCATGTGTTTGTTTTTATCTGCTCATTTACGCGTTTTTCAAACTCGTTTAGTAAGCGGTGCCATAGATCCCGCAATAATTCAGGAAATTCGATCGAGTAGGGAATTAAAATTTAGAAATATGACATTAGATCACTTGCAACGTAATTTATTTTGCTACAACCACTTGCAGAGTAAATCAACTCTGACAACGATTTGAAATTTTTAGAAAACTCAAAAGTTTGAAGACTCGTAAATTACTAATCTATTTGTTTTAAATATAAGACTACTTATATTTAAAACAGATGTTTTTATCATAAATATAATTTGTCAAATTTTGTCTTATTAATTAAATATGTTTTTGAAATAATCTTCATTAGTGTCACAAATATATTATACTTTTGTCTAGCACATTTATAATTCTACTTTATCTCTTTCAGGATATTTGAGGACAAATATTACACATTAATGACAAAAAGTAGTTAATATCTAGTACTCCCTCTGGTCCCTAATGTAAGAGCCCAAAATTTGAATGGTTTTGGTCCCTAATGTAAGAGTTCACCCCATATTCTCTCCTCATTTAATGCATTTTTTCCTACTTTACCCCTAATTCTCTTTCATATTTATTAATGCTTATGTATTTCTCTTTCTTAAAAGTACCATAATAAATATGGGCAATTTTGGAAAAGAAGCATTAACTCCAGACACTCAACTAACATTCACATGTTTTCTTAAGAAGCGTTTTTTTTATGGCTAGCTCTTACATTAGGGGCCGGAGGGAGTATTGGTATCCCATTATTATTCAACCTTTCAACTCACCCCTATTTTAAACATGAAATTTAGAAAATGAGTTTGGCTCACCCACAATCTAAGAACAAGACTTGGGGTCTGTCACTATATATGAACCATGGAATATGACAAGCATTTCTATCTACTAAATATATAGGTTTCAATCATCTTACTTAGTTGTGGAGATCTTTAAAATCACTTTGAGCACTAGTTAATTTCAGAACAATATAGGTAATAATATAAATGACGATAAGGGGTGAGTTGACTGAATGCTTTATATATATATATAGACAACTTTTTGCGGACAAATTACACCCACATATACGAAGCAGGAGAGTGTTGCGAGAAGCTAGCTTCCTAACCTTTGCCTAATTAGTGCTTTTTCCTTACTTTTATTTAAGAGTTTGAATTTTTACAGCTTTAAGTTTTAGTCCCTCGAGTTCTTTTTATAAGAGGAATCTTTCAAGATTTTAATCATTTAATGTGTTTTTACCATTTCCCCCCTAATTGAGCCCACACAACTCAACATATTTTCACATATTACATTCTCTTTAATATTTTTAGTCATTACTATTTAATTTTTTTATTTCTTTCTCCAAGGGCATTATACTTAAAAAATCCCTTTTTAATATCCATTATTCACAAAAAATTAGTTATTTTCGTAAACAGCATAATTTAGGTATCATATCATATTCTTATAAAAAGTAGGAAGCAACTAGTTAGATACTTAGATATACTCGCACGATTTGCAATAATGATTTGAAAGTTCAATAAAACAAACTTTTGCCCATTTGATTGGACGGAAAGTTGATGATGAAAATGGAAATGGAAATGAGTGTAAAGGATAAAGATAAAAAGTAGAGGTAAATTAGGTAACGATGAGAAAGTAAAACTTATAGTTTAAGGAAAATGAGATGAAAATTAAAGAGAAAGCATATGGGCCCCTAGATATATGGAAACTACTTTTCTCATTTCCATTTCTCAATTCCATTTCCAAATTCAACTCAACCGTACCAAACTGGCCATTACTGCAAAAGTTAACAAAGAAATGATAAATAGAAAGAAGATGTAAAAATAAAATGCGAGAAATTCATATTCTTATAAAGTTGTAATATTATCGATTTGTATGCAAACTGCATGAATGACTTTGATTAATTAGCAATGGCATCCACCTTTTCTTGGGGATATATCTCCTTTTGTTTTTTCACTACAAATAGAGGCACATGCTGATAAAAAAACAATTATAGAGGCACAAACTGACACACGAGTTAGGCACATCATTGCACAAAATATTCCTGATTTTCGAGCTATTTGCAAATAATGACATTATTGACTACTCTGATAAGTTGAAATAAAAATAATTTTATGTCAGGCGTAAAAAATTTGTATTCAAGAATTTCCAATTATAAATTTAAATGGATTATATAATCTTAAAAACTTATATAATTTTTATGATCCTATGAATAAAAATGTAAAAATGTTTTATCAGTCTAAAGAAAAATAAAATAAATATTTTTTATAATTATATTTTTTTGACCATATTTTATAATTATATGGAGAACCTTAAGTTATAAAAGCTCATTATAAATTCATATTATTTATAAGTATGTTGATAAGTTGAAATAAAAATAATTTTATGTCAGGCGTAAAAAATTTGTATTCAAGAATTTCCAATTATAAATTCAAATGGATTATATAATCATAAAAACTTCTATAATTTTTATGATCCTATATATAAAAATGTAAAAATGTTTTATCAGTCTAAAGAAAAATAAAATAAATATTTTTGATAATTATATTGAGAACCTTAAATTGTAAAAGCTCATTATAAATTCATTATAAATTGTAAAATAAAATAAAAATTAATAAGTATGTTGAACATATTAGAAATTTTGAAATTATTTGTGAGCGATGTTAAAAGTACCGTGTGTGCTAAAATCATTCTTTCTCTTATAATTTTTATTTTTTAAAAAATATATCTGTTTTAATAATAAGTATGCTATAAGGTTATTTTATTCTAAAATAATACATATAGAAGGGAAAATAACACAGTGTCATGGAAACAATTCATATATTCACAATACAACTTCATACTCAACTTCCAAAACCTATAATTATTCAAAAATTCCTTCATCTTTACTACCTAACTGAACTGAACAAAGCAACCAAATTAAAGAACAAAACCAAGAATTCTTTGACTCAACCAATTCCCAACTTGCAAAACCATATATTAGTCTACTCATAACAACTTCATATACATCTACCGAAAATCATCCAAGCCAGAAACAAATCCAGCAAGACAGAGACAATAATAAGGAAATTTCGAAAATTTACAATACTTGAACATAGAAATAAATTTTCCAACTCCATTTTGCTTAAGTTCTTGCTTAATCGAACAATGCACAAATTTTAAGCCCAAAACCACCCAAAAAACGTGCTAAAACAGGGAATTACTTTGGGTTTTGGAGATGAATCAACTATAACAAAACTAAAACTCAAGCTTCGATTAAATGGGTGTAAGAGCCCCAAGAATTTCAAACTCTACACCGCCCATCCCCAAAATGGGTTTTAGCAATGAATTTATGTATAAGTTTCAGAGGAATTTCTTTTTTGAGGTCAATATAGTATATATATGGATGTTGATATTTTTAGAGCTAAAGTGCAAAAATGACCATTTAATTGCCACGAAGGTGCAAAAATGACCATGTAAAATTTTTTGAAGCAAAATTGTCCTTCAAAACGTACTAGGGCAAAAATGGTCAGCACAATTAATTTTTTAACTTTTTACACATCATTTTCTGTCGATTCATGTCTCACTAAAATATGTGATAGACTTATGTATTTATTTGTCCTTGTGCGATGATGATGCGACAGAGGATGATGAGTGAAAAAGTAAAAAAATTAATTGTGATGGTCATTTTTGCCCCAATTTTGAAACTCGATGAGTAGTTTTGCTCTAAAAAATTTTATATGGTCATTTTTGCACTTTCGTGACAATTACGTAGCCATTTTTGCATTTTAGCCCATATATTTAGCACCACTACTTATATTTAAAATATATTCAAATCAAAGTATTATTTTTGTGTTTTTATTTGATTATATATTGAAAAAACATATTTATTAAGAGATGCATATATGCCTTTACATTTAGAGTATGAGGATTTGATTTTACATTCTTCTTTCGAGTTTACTCCAACTTATGAGTTTCACAAATTCCTCATGAAGAATAAAAATGCACATTGACAAAATTTGAAAATATTTATTAATTCTGAAATTTCAATCAATCAACAAATAGAAAAGGACGTGGCGGCACATATAAAATTGATCGCAGACATTCAAGGAAAAGTCACCATAAATGCATTCCGGTAAAAACAAGTCAATACAAATGCGGGAACGGGTTCTCTAGTATCCCTCCTCTTCCTCTAACATTAGTCCTCACGTGGGCACTCAGATTCATTTAAGAGCTCATAATTTATCACTTGACCCGTTAAAAATAAAAAAACAGTATTATAATATAAAATAAATGAAGAAGTTTTATTTTTAAAACTTTTTAGCATAAAAATTTCAACTATCTAGACCTATTTCATTTCAATAAAAGGATCTATAAGAGATACAGATTTATCCAGTTAACTGTAAAATTATTTTACAGTTAACTGGATAAGTCTGTATCTCTTATAGATCCTTCTATTGAAATGAAATAGGTCTACATAGTTAAAATTAATAGGTGTAAATAGTTGAAATTTTTTATCCTAAAAAATGTTCAAAAATAAAAAAATTTAAAGTTTTATCATTTATTTTATATTATAATACAGTTTTTTATTTTTAATGGTACATGTGGCAAATTATGAGCTCTTAGATGAATCTGATTAGCCCACATGAGGACCCATGTGAGAGGATGAGGAGGGATACTGAGAGAACAATGCATTGCACAAATACTGAAATACAGCTAATGATAGCCTCTCATTAATAAGAACTAAACTCATTTTTCATCAGATAAATCCTCAAGAGCAGGTCCGGATCTGGTCCACAGCCTGCTTTTACATATGATTGATTATTCAACATTCAAATATGGTTTCTTTAATCATTTGGGGCTCATCGATGTGAACCCTTTTGAATATGACACGCCTACATGGCTAGCTTCCCTATATAAATACATGAGCAAACCAATTCTACAACCATACCAACCATTACAGTACTTTAATTTCTTACTACAAAGCTATCAAGCTTTCTATAGTTTATTCATCTTTTCCGATATTTTCTTTGCACCTGTTTTAAAACACAGCGATGTCTGGGCTTAATCCTAATCTTAATCTCAAATTGAGTATTTTCTTGTTATTTTCTTTTATTGTTGGAATTAATAATGTTTCAGCTCAATTATCTTTTGATGTTTACGCCAAAACTTGTCCCTCAGCTCTCGCTATCATTCAAACTTCAGTACTCTCTGCTGTTGTCAAAGAGCCTCGAATGGGCGCATCCATTCTTCGTCTTCACTTCCATGATTGCTTCGTTCAAGCAAGTCTAATTCCTCTTTATCTCTATACATTTCTCACACACACACACACACACATCGTACTTATATTTATTTTCTTCTAATTATTTTACCCCATGCATGTACTATCTTGCAACGTGTTGCTTTTACCATATGTGCATTTAATAATGAATAGAGTGATAAATTCGAGGGCTGGCAAGGAAAGAGACAAATTAGTTTAGACAAACATATACTCATACTTTTAATTAGCAAGTAGTAACAATTAATTTAAAATTGGTACGTAGTGCTTTATGTGAAACATTATGTGTGTGTGTGTGTGTGTCTATCCATCCAAAGCACAATTTCAAACCTAAAATCTATCTATAAATCTACACATATGTATGTGTGTGGTTAATATCCCATAAGATAAATACAAATAAAACATAGAGTATTGACTTTTTATCATTGGACTTTATGCTTGTGTAGGGATGTGATGCATCTGTACTTTTGGACGATACTTCAAGTTTCACAGGAGAGAAGACAGCCTTTCCAAACGTGAACTCTCTCCGAGGCTTCGAAGTAATTGACACCATTAAATCGAAGCTCGAGACTGCTTGCCCCAAAGTTGTCTCCTGCGCTGATATCCTCACCGTTGCTGCCAGAGACTCTGTTGTTGCTGTAAGTATATATACATCATCCATAATTATGTGATAGGTCATATAATACATTATATTATACATCTGTTTATAAGTGATTCCTTATCTTATATAATTAGAATCGATATTTTAACATATTGAAAGATGTTCTCAGCTCGGTGGACTCAGTTGGCCGGTACTATTGGGAAGAAAAGATTCAACTACAGCAAGTTTAAGTTCTGCTAACTCGGACTTGCCAGCTCCATCCTTGGATCTTAGTGCTCTTATCTCCGCTTTCTCTAAAAAAAGTTTCACCCCAAAAGAAATGGTTGCACTTTCAGGTAATGATTAATTCACTCATACAACATTATTTCTAAATTAAATATCCTATCTTTATTTAATTTCCATAAGGTTGAGTCTTAGAGTAAATTAAAGCAACGAAATATTAATTACTTTCCGGTCATGTGACTCAGGTTATGTACGTCTATTAACCCCACCTGATTAAAGCATTGTCTATTGGTTGCCATTTGATTTTTGATTGATTATTATTATTACATTTAATTGTAAATATTTTAATCGATGATTGTATTGTTTAGGAGCTCACACAATAGGGAAATCACAATGTACAAACTTTAGAGCAAGGATTTACAATGAGTCCAGCACTATTGATCCAACATTCGCAAAAAGCTTACAAGCAAATTGTCCGAGCACCGGTGGCGATTCCAACTTGGCGAACTTCGATGTGACAACTCCAAACATTTTCGACAACGCTTACTTCAAAAACTTGGCCAACAAAAAGGGCTTGTTACATTCTGATCAACAGCTCTTCAGCGGTGGATCAACAGATTCTCAAGTCACTGCTTATATAAACAACCCTGCAAGTTTCGGAGTTGACTTTGCTAATGCTATGATTAAAATGGGAAACCTTAGCCCCCTCACTGGATCCAACGGTCAGATTAGGACCAATTGTAGGAAAGTCAATTCATGATTCAAGACTAAGTTAATGTTGTTGATGGCTAAGTATGATATAATCTTCTATGCTATATATAGTGAAGGAATGCAAGTAATAATCAAGTGAAAATTTTAAATTTTGATTCAGTTCTTCATTTTTCAGAAGATGTGATGTATTTAAGTTCTATAGATTTGTTGTTAAATTGTCTTGCGTTGTGTATTGTAAGGTGTTATCATCAGAATTTCAAAAAGTGAAACAAGTGTGTTTGCGGGCTAAAATGTCATGAATCTGAGTACTTTTTCTTTCACTATAGTCTTGCTTCAATTTACAAGAATGCATTGTCATTTTCACGGAAAAAACTGCAGTGCGAAAACTTATTTTTTCGCGAAACATGACAATTGGGATCTGATTCATTGTTGATCACCTATGTTGCTTATCAGTTTTTCATCACCACAAATACTGAGAAATAGATAAGGAAATGGTGAGCCCGGAAACCTCTCTCCTATTGGGTCGCACCATATGCTTATATATTTGTATATACAAATACATATATGTATTTGTGGTGATGAGAAGGTAATGAACAATATGAGTGATGAGTACCAAATCGAAACCCCATGACAACCACAAAGAATTGTAAGTAAAACATATTTTCACGGAAAAACACGAAAATAATATTTTTAATGTCCCTGTTTTCGTGCCCAAAAATATTTATAGGGTTCACTACTAGAAAATAGGCTTTTCACGACCATAAGTAACACGTAAAAAGCCAATGTTGGTCGTTGATAAAAAACGCGGTGGCATAACATGTAAATAACTGTCCAGGCGGAGCCTTTCCACGACCACACTTTCATATGTGGTCGTGGAAAGTGCACCTTCCACGACCACACTCTTGTGAGTGTGGTCGTGGAAGGTGCACTTTCCACGACCACACTTACAAGAGTGTGGTCGTGGAAAGTGGGAAAATTTCTAGCGCGATATCCCTTTTTATTTCCCTCCAACACTTTCTCTCTTCTTCGACTCTTCACTCACTTTCTCTCTTCACTCGCCGCCGTCTCCTTCCCTCTCGCGCCTCCGCCCTCTCTCCTCCGCCCTCGCGCGCCTTTACTCGCCGCCGTCTCCTTCCCTTTCGCGCCTCCGCCCTCTCGCGCCTCCGCCCTCTCGCGTCGTCTCCTTCCCTCTCGCGAGTTGTTCCCTCAACTCTCCGCCCTCTCCTTCCGCCGCCGCCTCCCTTTCTTCCCGCCGTCTTCATCTTCGCCTCACTCCACCGCTGCCTTCCCCTTCACTCTCGGCCCCCTTCACTCGGCCGCCTCTCTCTTCACTCCGCCTCCGCCTTCCCCTTCACTCTCGGCCGCCGCCGCCTCTATTACTCTCTCACTCCGCCACCGCTCACTTCAGGTGAGTAGGTCATTATTTTTTTATTTTTTATTTTTTATTTTTTTTATTTGCTTCCAAATCTTTATGAATGTCATTCTTGTGTAATAGATTCTTGTGTTTGCTTATGATAAAACTGTTGATTCTCTAAACAATATAAACTTTTCATTTCCCTTTGACTCTTTTACTTATTAGTCTTTAAATTGCAACTTGGTTTATTCAGCATGTTGTTCACTGTTATTGTTTGATTAGAATTAGAAATGAATGATTTGAATAGTAAATCTTTGTGTATAGATAGTGATGTATTGATAGTGTACATTGATAATGTACATTGGAAATTATTGTTACTCCTTACTGCCATTACTGAATGAAAAAGGGACTAAAAGGCTTGTGTTCGATGCTGCTCAAGAAGCTCAACCACCAATTCTTCTCCCAAAGGTACTAAAGTTGTCTATGAATTGACCTTTATTAACAATGTTATTGATATATGTTTGTATAGTCAGACTTCGATTCAAGTTATAAACGTAAAGGTAAACGCAATTTTTATATTCATTTTCATGTATATTGCTTTTAGCCATACCCGAACTACTATGATATTGCTGATATTATCTTGTGATTTATCAGTGTCCAATCCAGTGGGGCTCTACAGAGTGCAGATATTATGTCTGCAAATACATGCTGGATATTGTATATCAAGATTTTATTAAACAAGGGAGGAAATTCCAAAAGGTATGCACGCTTCTAACATATATCTCCAAGAAAATAGTGATTTCTAATTGTAAGTGGTACTTGTCTTGTCTTTTTTAATATTGTTTAATTATGTTGCAGCTTTTGGAGGGACTATATGGATTTAGTACCGACCCGTTTAAACAAGATGAGGAGATTGACTTGGTACGAAACACACTTGCAGAATTTTTAATCACTATGTGAGGCAGAACTTGTATAGGCTTGTTATACGTTTAAGCAGTCATCTTAGTATAGACATGTGCTTGTCTTGACATAGATTGTTGTAGCTGAATTTTGAACTTATTACTAGTAAGACAAAGATATAAAACTTAGATAATGCCTTTTGTATTTTGTTGTCTAAGTAAGGTAATATTTATGGGATACGTTTTTGCAATTGAGCTAGTATTCTGTATTGTGCAGTTGTATATGATTTATGGTGCTGTATTGAAAGTGGTTTGTAAATTGATCTGCAAAATGCAGATGACTAAACAATGCAGTTGCTAAATATATATAAAAAAAAGAGCAACCTTTCACGACCACAATTGTTAAATTGTGGTCGTGAAAGCCTCCTGGGAGGCTTTTCACGACCACAATTTAACAATTGTGGTCGTGAAAGCCTCTTCGGAGGCACCTAAACTAGGTGTCTCCTAAGAGGCTTTCACGACCACTGTTACATAACTGTGGTCGTGATAGGTGCTACCTATCACGACCACAAAAATGTGGTAGTGAAAAACACACTTTTTTACGACGCGGGATTCCACGACCACCTATTTTTGGTCGTGAAAAGCCCAATATTGTGGTCGTGAAAGACCTTATTTCCAGTAGTGGTTAATTAAAAAACTATCCTTTACATAAAATTTATAAAAGATATGGATATTTTATGTTCGGACCGCAAGTGCACGGGTCGCGCCAAGTAATAAAGTGAAAGTAAAGTATCGTTCCCACGATGATTTGGTTTCAAAACTCGGTCAAGTAATAATTATTGCACTCTCGCTCAATTTGAGTGATTCGAATGTTAAGATGTAAAGGGTAACAATAAATAAGAAAAACTATAAATAAGTGATTCTTCAAATCAAGGATAAAATGAGTCTGTTGATACCATGGAATTCATGCTTTTTAGCATGATTAATGTTCTTTTGCATACACTTTTGAAGTAATTATACATACTTTAAAGGCTAATTGATTCATGATTTTTGGTAGCACATGTTTTTAGTGATTTTGAATATTTTGGTAAGTTAATCATATAAGTTAAGTGTTTTGCAAGTCAAATGTGTTTAGGAAATTAAAGCCAGGCCAGGTGAGAAGTCAAGATGAATGAAAGGATGTCAAAACACATTGGAGTAACTCATTTGCTTGGGAAGAAATCAATTTTCAGCAAAAACAGAACTGAGCCACGGCATGATTCTATGTTGAACTTCTGTGCCGCGGCCCAAATTGAACCTGAGTTACAGAGAAAAAGCATGCCGCAGCATGATTTTGGTCCACTTGACTGAGCCGCGGCATGATCGCGTAAAAATTGCCACCTCATCATTTTTCACTCGAAAATGAATGTTTAAAAGGAAAGAAAGGAAAATGGCAAGAGGGTTCTGACTTTTGGAGACTTGCAAGCTTGTGGGTGTGCTAGGGTTTGAGATTTTGAGGAGATTGAAGCAAAGATTGGAGCTTTGGAAGAGATTTGGAGCTTCAACTATTTGGTTTTCTTCCTCTTCATCTTCCTTTCCTTTCTCTTGTCATTTATGGCTATACTCTCATTGTGTATTTGTGCTTTTACATTGACTATGAGTAGCTAAACTCATTTATCTAGGATTATTTTGAACCATTGTATGGAGTAACTCTTTGAAACTCCTATCCTTTTGTGATTAATGTATATATATGTGTTTATTTTACTCTAGCCCTAATGCCTCTAAGTGATTGATCACCATTTAGTTGCTATGTTCATTTGACTTGAGACTCGAGAGAGCTAGGTTAAGTGTAGAACTTGAGTAAAATAGTGTGAGAACTTGAAGTTTGCATGACAAATGAATGGTTTTGTTAATAAGATAGACATATACTTATTAGCCTCACATAGCCACATTAGGGTTGAAACTAAGAAATTGAGTTTTATTAATTGTGACAAGACATTGCATGATTAATGAGATTAAACACTTGTTCTTGACTCGACGGAGCGTTTACAAGTATGTTAGAACCCTAGGTTAACACATATATAAACATTAGAGCAATTAGGGGAGGAGTTGATTAAAGGTTACAAGATACAAGGGGGAGAAATAATCCTAGGTTGCATTTCTCTTTAAAGTCAAGAAACATTTTTAGCATCTAGTTTATATTTTCAAACTACAGTTTTAGTTGTTAAATTCTCAAACAATATTTGATTAGCTCAACTTAATTAAATGACAAAGCCTCTTGTTTGACCGGATTTGTATTCCAATCCTCGTGGGAACGATCTTTACTTACTACTTTATTACTTGGCGCGACCCGTGCACTTGCGGAGCGAACAAGTTTTTGGCGCCGTTGCCGGGGATTTGGAAACAAATCCTTTGGTCAACCCCAGACTTGGTTATTAAATTTCGATTGAGCATAATATATATAATTAATTTTTCTTTTCTTTGTCTATTAATACTTTTGTTAGTGCATTACTTGCTTTGTGTTGTTTGTCCTCTAGTTTGTATACAGGTTTATGCAACAGGTGCATCCGGATAGCTTGGAAGTAGTTCTGGAGCTTGAAAACTTTGTTGACGCGACAGACACCGAATCTGAAACCATGGCTGATGATGAGTATGATCGGGCTACTGTGAATGACTTTGCTACCAGAAACATGGGTGGTGCTCAATCTTGTATCAGGTTGCCAGAGATGCGGGCTCAAAACTTTGAGATTAAGCCGGTTATGATTACTATGCTTCAACTGCACGGTATGTTCCATGGGCTTCACAAGGAAGATGCAAACAAGCACTTGTTGTATTTCTTGGAAGTGTGCAATTCTTTCAAGCAAAATGGAGTTCCTGATGATGTTCTTAGACTCCAGCTGTTCCCTTTTTCTCTGCAAGGGAAAGCTAGGGAGTGGTTTGATAACTTGCCAGAGGGATCCATCGATTCTTGGAATGCTCTTGAGAATAAGTTCAGAGCAAGGTTCTTTTCTGATGATAAGTCTGTTGAAGCAAGAGATGAGTTCCTGGGTTTCAAGCAATATCCTGATGAGCATCTCTATGCTGCGTGGGAAAGGTACAGATTGCTAATGAAACAGTGTCCTAATCATGGGGTAGACAAGTGGGTCATCCTTCAGATCTTCTGTAACCGCATTAATCCTCAATCTCAAGCTATGCTCGACTCAATGACAAATGGAGGATACAGACATGTCCCTGTTAATGAGATGTTCCGACTGCTTGATCAGCTAGCTGCTAACAATTCTCAGGGTACAGACAGGTGTTCACAGCCTCTTACTACTCCAAAGGAAGACGTCACTTCTTTCGCACAGATGGCTACTATTCTTTCTGCTATAAACAAGCGTTTTGATATGCTTGAATCACAGGCTCAGAGAAGTAAGTCTCATGGTGTTCATTCTGTGCATGTGACCCCAATTGTGTGCGATCAATGTGAAGATGTTCATCTCCCAGACCAATGCCCTCTGTACATGGCTCCTGAGTCGGTGAACTATATGGGGAAGTTTCAGAATCCTAACAACAACCCTTACTCCAACACTTATAACCCAGGGTGGAGAAATCACCCAAACTTTAAATGGAGTCAAGGGCAAGCTGTGAATCCTTCGTCTTCTTCAGGTGTTAAGCCTTCACACCCACCGGGTTTTCAAAGTCAAACTACACAAGTGCCTCAAAAGGAAGAATCCAAAATGGATAGGATGGAGAAAATGTTGTCACAACTCTTGGCAGGGCAAGAAGCTGCGAGACTTCAGAATGATGCTAGGCTAGCGGGTCATGATGCCTCTATAAAGAATCTTGAGATACAAATGGGGCAACTCGCGTCGCAAGTGAATGTGTTGACAAGAGGAGGCCTTCCTAGTGACACGATTCCTAATCCAAGGAATAAGGGCAAAGAAGAATGCAAGGTGATCACTCTAAGGAGTGGAAAACAAGTTGGTAATGAACCTAAGCCTCAAGGAGCTAACAAAGAAGCTCCTAATGAGATTGTTCCTGATGAGGGTGCCAATGTTGATGAAACCATTCTAGTTGATGGAAGTGTCTCTAGGAAGGAAACTGTTGTTGAAAGCAAAGACAAAGTGCAAAATAAGGATGGTGGTGATAACAAGGCGAAACCACATGAGGCAAAACCAAAATATGTGCCTCCGCCTCCTTTTCCTCAAAGACTTAAAAAGCAACATGATGATGGGAAATTCAAGAAGTTTCTTGAGATGTTTAAGCAATTGCATATCAACATCCCTTTTGTGGAAGCCTTAGAGCAAATGCCAAAATATGCAAAGTTTATGAAAGACGTGCTTTCTAAGAAAAGGAGATTCAATGAGTTTGAGACAGTTGCAATGACTACTAGTTTCACCGATGCTATCAAGCAATTTCCGCCCAAGCTTAAAGATCCTGGTAGTTTCTCTATTCCGTGTCACATTGGAGAAAAATTCTTAGGTAAAACTTTGTGTGATCTTGGGGCAAGTGTGAACTTTATGCCTCTCTCTGTGTTTAAAAGGCTAGAGTTGGGTGAAGCTAGGCCAACTACTGTGACCTTGCAACTTGCTGACAGAAACATCTCTTATCCTCGTGGTATAATAGAAGATGTTTTGGTAAAAGTGGAAAAGTTTATCTTTCCTGCGGATTTCATTGTGCTTGATTTTGAAGCAGATAGGGAGGTACCAATTCTTTTGGGAAGACCGTTCTTGGCAACTGCAAGAACTTTGATTGATGTAGAGAAAGGTGAGCTCACATTGAGAGTTGCAGATGAGCAGGTTACTTTCAGTATGCATAAGTTGTTGAAGTCTCCTGATCAATCAGAGCAATGTTTCTTAGTTGATATCCTTGAGCAAGTGACGCAAGAAGAGTTCAATGAATCTGTGTGTCATGACCCAGTTGAAGCTGTGTTACTTGGTGTGCAAGATGGTAGTCAAGACATGCAGGAATGTTCGGCCATTATGGATGCTCCCATATCTTTTCCTAGAAGCCGTGTGCCATTTGAATCTTTGGATTTGGCATCTCTTGATAGGCCAAAGCTCAAGCCATCTCTTGAGGATCCACCATCTGTGGAATTGAAAGCCTTGCCTTCACATTTGTGCTATGTTTACTTGGGTGCCAATGATACTTTACCTGTAATTATTGCTTCTGATTTGACAGTACAGCAAGAGGAGCAATTGGTGAAAGTTTTGAAATAGCACAAGAAAGCCATCGGGTGGACTATTGCAGATATAAAGGGTATTAGTCCTTCTACTTGTATGCACAAGATTTTTCTTGAGGATAATCACAAATCCTCCATTGAGTATCAGCGTAGGTTGAACCCCATTATGAAAGAAATTGTGAAGAAAGAAATCTTGAAGTGGCTTGATGCAGGCATTGTGTATCCTATTTCTGACAGTTCTTGAGTGAGACCAGTCCAATGCGTCCCTAAAAAGGGCGGTATGATTGTAGTGGCTAACACCCGCAATGAGTTGATCCCTACTCGCACTGTCACAGGTCGGAGAGTTTGTATGGATTATCGCAAGTTGAATGCCGCCACTCGGAAGGATCACTTCCCGCTGCCTTTTATTGATCAGATGCTTGACAGGTTGGCAGGGAAGGAATTCTTTTGTTTTCTGGATGGTTACTCTGGGTACAACCAAATTGCTATATCACCGGAAGATCAAGAAAAGGCTACTTTTACTTGTCCATATGGGACTTTTGCGTTCAAGCGTATGCCTTTTGGTTTGTGCAACGCACCGGCTACTTTTCAGCGGTGTATGATGGCCATCATTGCTGACATGATTGAACATTCGATGGAGGTTTTCATGGATGACTTCACTGTCTTTGGGGATTTTTATGATGAATGTTTAGAAAATTTGGCTAATGTGTTGAAAGATGTGAAGATACCAATTTGGTCTTGAATTGGGAGAAATGCCACTTTATGGTGAAAGAAGGGATAGTGCTTGGCCACCGTGTGTCAAAGAATGGCTTGGAAGTGGATAAAGCTAAGATTTCTGTGATCGAACAACTTCCGCCACCAATCAATGTCAAAGGTGTGAGGAGTTTTCTCGGTCATGCTGGTTTCTACCGCCGGTTCATTAAAGACTTCTCTAAGGTTGCTAAGCCTCTATGTGCCTTGCTTGAGAAAGATGTTGAATTCAAGTTTGATGATGCATGTTTGAAAGCATTTGAGGAATTGAAGAGGAAAGTGGTGTCTGCACCTATTATGATGGCTCCTGATTGGACTTTGCCTTTTATTGTGATGTGTGATGCTAGTGACTATGCTGTGGGTGCGGTTCTTGGTCAAAAGAAGGATAAAGTCTTTCACCCGATTTATTATGCTAGCAGAACTCTAGATGATGCGCAAGAAAATTACACCACTACTGAGAAAGAGTTACTTGCGGTGGTGTATGCTTTTGGTAAGTTCCGATCATATCTGGTGGGTGCTAGAGTTACTTTGTACACCGATCATTCCGCTTTGAAATATTTATTTAGTAAGAAGGATTCAAAAGCACGGTTGATTAGATGGGTGCTTCTTTTGCAAGAGTTTGATTTAGAGATTGTGGATAGGAATGGTACAGAGAATCAAGTGGCTGATCATCTGTCCAGGTTGACTACTGATGCTCAACTAGAAGAAGGCAAAATTATTGATGAGACGTTCCCGAATGAGCAACTGTTTGCTATTAGTCAGGCTATGACTCCTTGGTATGCTGATATTGTGAATTTTCTTGTTTCTGGTATAATCACTTATGATTTGCAACCTTACCAACGGAGGAAGTTTTTGCATGATGTTAAGTACTACTATTGGGAAGATCCATTTTTGTTCCATCAGTGTGCTGACCAAATTCTTAGAAGATGTATTCCTGAGTTTGAGCAACAAAAAATTTTGAAGTGTTGTCATGCCTCTGACTATGGAGGTCATTTTGGTGGTAACAAAACTGCGGCCAAGGTTTTACAAAGTGGATTTTATTGGCCTTCATTATTCAAAGATGCCTATGAATTTACCTTGAGGTGTGATCGATGCCAAAGGTTGGGTAACATCTCAAGAAGGAATGAAATGTCTCTTAACAATATGCTTGAAGTGGAATTATTTGATGTTTGGGGCATAGACTTCATGGGGCCATTTCCCAAGTCTTTTAACAATCAGTACATCTTAGTCGCTGTTGATTATGTCTCAAAGTGGGTTGAAGCGGTGGCTTTGCCTACTAATGATGCTAAGGTGGTGGTTAAGTTCTTGAAGAAGCAAATTTTTACTCGCTTTGGCACTCCTAGAGCCATTATAAGTGATGGTGGTACCCACTTTTGCAACAACAAATTTCAAGCTCTTTTGGAAAAGTATGGTGTCAAGCATAAGGTTTCTTTGCCATATCATCCGCAAACAAATGGCCAAGCTGAGATTTCCAATCGTGAGATCAAGAAAATTCTTGAGAAAACAGTGGGTATAACAAGGAAGGATTGGTCCACGAAACTTGATGATGCGTTTTGGGCTTATCGGACTGCTTACAAGACTCCAATTGGTATGTCTCCATACCGGCTTGTGTTTGGAAAGGCTTGTCATCTACCGGTGGAGTTGGAGCACGATGCTTATTGGGCTATCAAAAAGCTCAATTTTGATGCCAAGACTGTGGGTGAAAAGAGGCTTCTGCAATTAAATGAGCTTGAAGAGTTCCACCTCAATGCCTATGAAAGCTCAAGGTTGTACAAGGAAAAGACGAAGAGGTGGCATGACAAGAAGATTATACCTAAGGAGTTTGTGGTTGGGCAACAAGTTCTCCTGTTCAACTCCAAACTGAGATTATTTCCTGGGAAGCTTAAGTCCCGTTGGTCCGGACCATTCACTGTGGTCCAAGTTCTTGATCTTGGTGTTGTAGAGCTTGAGAATGATGAAGGACGAAAATTCAAAGCTAATGGTCAGCAGCTGAAGCATTATTGGAGTGGTGAGATAGATCGTGCATCAGTCTCACTACCCCTCTCTGATCCTGTTTGAAGCAGAGAAGAGTCTAGCTAAAGACTATAAATTAAGCGCTTCTTGGGAGGCAACCCAAGTTCTCAACTTTTCTCTTTTATTTGTGATTTTTGTGTTATTTTAGTTTATTTTGGTAGATTTGCACTTGTTTTTGTCTTTTTTTTGTAGGAAGAAAATTTTTCTTGATGCTTGACTTGCTTTTGGTGGTGACTGCTGGAGCTTACGGTTGTGGAATGCAAGAAGAGGTCTACAAAGGGGAGTAAATCTTATACCTCATCTTGAATTCATTTTTAAGCATCATTATTGTGGATGATCACATGGAATTGCTTTAATGGACTGATATTGTGGTGTAGCTATGTCACTTGATCAATTTTAGTCTCATGAGGTGAATTTTGATATGACTTATGCTTAATTGTGCTGAAATGGTCCTCATGGTGTTTGTATGAGTGATGTCCTTGTCTTTAATATGGAAGGTGCATATGATTTTTTGCTGTTGTTGAGCTAGACTAATGAGAAAAGTTCTGTGTGGATTGTGTGGATTTGGGCTAATTCTTCATAAAGGAATGTGCATTTAAATGAAGCTTGATATATGTTTTGATTGGAGCATATTTTGACAATGAGTTCATGTGGTTGGATCTTGGAATAATTATTTGGTGCTAACTTGTTATGAAGTGATGAGATGAGATTATAGGTGATTTATTGCAGCTTGATTTTTGGTGTGAACTAGTGTTGATAGTGTGTGTGAGAAGTATGGATGTTTTGGCATGGGAGTGAAGTGATTTTGGTAAGGGTGAGTGAGTTTTGATGGATGTGTATGAATTTTTGTTATGAAGATGCTTTTTGAATGAATTGATCTTCATTAAATTGGAATTGTGTTTTAAATGAGCTTTAAGACATGTGTTTGAGGGCTTAATTGACTCCAATTTTGGTGAAAATGTGCTTTTGTTGTGTTTCATGTGAAATTTATCAGCAAATTCAAGGTGATTTTGTGCTGATATAGGTTCTGTCAGTATGCCACGGCCTAAAAGGTTTGTGCCACGGCGCATTTCGCGTCATTTAGGCAAGTGAAATGGCAGAGAAATATCATGACGCAGCTTAAATATCTGGCCGCGGCATGCTAATTCTCTGCCAATGAAGATGCAAAATTGTGCCACGGCATATTGACCATGCCGCGGCACAAAAAAAAAACTCATTTTAATAAAACTCCTCCACCTCACCCACACAACCTACCTCCCTCTTCACCACACCAAAACGGCGCCCCCCTTCCCTTCACCGTCGGCCCCCCTTCACGTCGCCCCTCACACCACCGCCGGCCGTCGTCACCGCCGGCTATCACCACCGCCGACCGTCCGCCGTCGATCCCCTCTCTCTCTTTTACCTTCTCAGTTCGAAAACCCATCACCACCGCCGGCCTTTACTTCCTTCGCCGCCTCCGCCTCGCCGTGGTCGTGACCGACAACGTGTTCTCCACTCCTCCTTCATCGTCATCGATCTCGCCTCCTCAAACCCCCATATCTCAAACCCTAGTCTCAGCCATCACCACCGCCGACCGTCCGCCGTCGTTCATCTCCTCCGTTCCTCGCCGTCTCTGCCTTGTCAAGTTCGACGTGATCTCCGTTCTCCTTTCTTCTCCTTGGATCTCGCCACTATAAACCCTAACCAAAAAACTTTTTCCAAGACCCCCCTTCCTCGCCGCCGTTTCCTCTTCACCTCTCTGTCGACCCTCTGCCTCAGATTCGCCGGCCACCACTATTTATTGTTGCTTTATCTCTTGTTTCTCTCGTTTTTGAAGCACTTTCTTGGTGTGGGTACTGCTGGAACTTCACCTCTTAGTCTCGGTGAGAAACCCCTCTCTTTCTCTGCTTTGCTTTAGTTGTTTCTCTGGCTTGGTTATCATGAATTTGAAGTAAGATGCATTTTTGGTAAAATCTGAGAATGAGGGTGGTCTTTGTGAGTGCATGTATGTTTAGATACAAATCATTTTCTGAATACTGTTAGTTGATGATGATTTTGGTTAGTTTAGATAGCATTGCTCAGTGTTAGCAGCTGAATGTTAACTGTTGAAATGGTCTGCATGTTCTGGTGGGAGTATAGGTTGATCAAGAGTGAATTATGACTCCTTTGATAGAGTTTTTGGTGTCTGCATCTAAGGAAGAGGAATGATAGTTTATTGCATGAACTTTGAAAAATGTTAGGCTGAGCTTAGTGCCTCTTATCCTTGTAGTGAGAATGTAGCTGAATTGAATGAGAATAGCAAGTGAGATTTGAGGATGTAGGTGAAACAATTTATGAGATTTCAAGACAAAGTTCTGAATGTCGAAAGTACTTGAGTTCTTAGCTTACATTGTGACTCTGATCTGTTTTGTCATAAATGAGGAAAGTGAGTTTGATATTTTGTTACCAAGTGCAGTGAGTAAGTAATGATTGAGGGTCATTGGTATAATAGTTGAAAAATAGTGATGAAATTAATATTCTGTAGTGACTGAGGTAGAATTGTGAGTGTTTAGTTACTGATTTGCATAAATGAAGTTTTTGAGATAGTTAAGTGTTTCAAGTGCTGATTTGTATACACATGGAGAGTGGTGGTGAGTTTTGTGAGCAGTGGGCAAGGGAAGTGAGTTCATCTCATTTGGTTAACAATTGAATCTTTTGGAAAGGCCTCATTTGATGGTACATGTTAGGCATTGCATATCATTAGTTTAGGATAGTATTTAGGTACTTAGAAATTTTCGATGCATTGAATAAAGTTGTTCTTTTATTAGTAAATACATGTTCATTGTGTGGCTGGAATGTTTGATTGCTTTTTCCAGGAACATGGCTCCTCGCAAATCCAAAAACTCCTCCAAATCCAAAAACTCCAAATCCACAAAGACCATCAACAAGTCTAAAAATCTGAAAAAGGGTAAACTACAGGACACACTGCTTGAGCTAGCACTCACCAAGGACATTTTTGATCCTCCAACAGAATGGGAGAGGACAAAGTTTGAAAATATTGAGGTCCAGTCATATCATGACAAGTGGGTCATGGATAGAAATTTCATTCAAGAGAGGGAATTCCCTTACCATAGTAGTCCAGGCTTTTATCTGATGTTGCAAAACAAACATAAAGCCGATGAACTTGCACAAAGAAGAGAAAAAGGGTGCAGATCTCTGGTTAGGGAGTACTATGCTCATGCAGCGTACTCCAAGTCCCTTAAGTGCAATGTGCGTGGATGTATGATAAAGATTGATGAGGCCACCATCCGAGCACTCTATGCCCTTTCTCCGGTCCAAAACTGTCACTACCATCAATCCAAGACAAACCCAGAGCCCAATCTGTGGAATGATGTGTTAAAGGAGCTAACACTTCCAAACCAACAAAAATGGTATTATAAGTCGAGAGGAGGCAAATATCTCAAGTGCGCTCAACTGAATTTGGAAGCACACTATTGGCATCACTTTGTTGCTAACAACGTGATGCCGATATCGCACTTGAATAATATTTGTGATGATCGAGCCCTTTTAATATTCCACCTTTTGCGGGGTAACTCGATGGACTTCGCTGCCATTATGTTCCGCACATTGGAGGCCCACATTTATGATCACACACTTCAAATTGTGTTTCCCCATCTCATTGATAAGCTTTGCCGCCAGAAGGTTCAGATTGCACCCTATGAAGAAGAGTTCAAACCGTTGTCCAAGTTTAATTACAAGTCTATCAAGGTGCATGAGACTATAGATGTTGAGGGACAACCACAAGTGGAACAAAATGATGTTAATCTCAATGCAGCACAAGCACCTCCACTACCAGAAGCAAGTGACATCATGACAGCCCTCAACAATTTGACTGCTCGAGTTGACAGGATCGAACAGTGGGTGCTTGCCATTGCTAAGGCTGTAAATGCCAGATTACCATCGTCAGAGGATGAGCTGAGCAATGATGGGGAGGAGGGTTAATTAGTGTCATGTTTGATATGTGTGTTTCTCTTTTTGGATGTAGCTTAACTTAAGCTAACACTTGTCTTTTGATTGAAAGTGCAATCTTGCACTCCCTTCTTTTGGTTGCATGCTTTGTAGTTCTGTTTGATAGCTACAAGTTTCATCTTTGGATTATGCTGGTTCTTGGTGGATGTTTTTTGTAAAGAAAATGTGTTAACTGACTTTTGCACATACTTCACTGCAATGAATATATATTTGGTTACATCTGTGCATTTTCTATGCTTTTGCTCTCCCTTGTGTTTTCTTACAGTGAGCTCTAGCGATTTTTGTACCTCTCATGAAGCACAAACTTTTTCCTTTTGTGACTATGCTGCTGCGTGAGAGAAGGCCTTTAGTCTTTCCCTGATGACAGTGAGGACACTGTCCATTTCAAGTTTGGGGGTAAGGGCATTTTTGAGTTGAATAAATGAACTTGCTGAATTGTCATGGATTTCATTTGTAGACCCTTGAAACCTAGACTTGTATGTTCAAATTTTTTGAAAAATATGTTTTAGATTGATCAACTATCTGCTGAAGTTCATGTATGATCCAATGATAGGTGTTGCTTAGACTATATGCTTAATTGGAAATTTTGGGATATTTTTGAATGCTTGAGGAACAATGCAAGTCTCGTTTCTAGCAATTTACCCTTTTTGCACTTAAGCTGGGATGATAGAAATTCTCTTTTTAGATGACAATTATAACAAATTGGTATGTGTGGGCATTTTTTGATAGATAGACTTTATAACCTTCCTTGGAATCTCTTGAAATTAGGGAATGATTCACACAATTTTGAAAAATGATTAGGGCAATCTTTTAAATGCGTTTGAGCCTTTTAAAGCCAACCCATGAAATCATTTCCACTTGCACCCTCTTTGAGCCTTATAATGAAAAACCATGATAATTTTCTTTTGAACCCCACATTGGACTTAACCCTTTTAGCCCGAAAAACCATGAACTACCTTGATCTTGAGATAATTGACATTTCATTATAGTGAGGATTGGTGTGGTTATCAAAGGTGAATGTAAATTTTAAATACAATACAATGTGTAAAGGGAAATAGTGGTTGTGAAAAAAGGGAAATTTGTACTCTCAAGTTCCAAAAAGAAAAAAAAATGGTAATGAATGAAATGAAGATGTTGGAACAAAAAAAAATCTTGCACCAAAACTTGGAGTACAAAGAATCAATATGAGATAAGTTTGGGGGAATGTTTGATTTCTTTGAAGAAATTTTTGTGCATGAGTGAATATAGTGAAATGTAATTTATCTCAAGGTATTTGAACTCCTTTTTCCCCATTCTTTCAAATAGCTACAAACTTAAACCCCTGGCCCCATTACAAGCTTCAAAAGTCCCTTTGATTTTGAAATTGTGTTGTTCCCTAGTAGAGAGAGAGGAAAAGGTTAGGGAGTAAAGTCTTGATATTGAGGATGTTTCACACATATTGAGTTGTTACTTTGGATTCTAACTAGTGCATGGACATCATCTTTAAGCTTCACACACACACAAAATTGTTGGCAACTTGTTCTTGAATTGTGAACCATGCATTCATCTCTATCCCTCTTCTTTCCCTTTAAGCATATCTCTTGAGCAACCGGTGAGGATAACATCTTGCATTTATGTTAAGTTGATAATTGATCAATCTTGTTCCATTTTATATTGATTTACTCGAGGACGAGTAAAAGTCTAAGTTTCGGGGTGTGTTGATACCATGGAATTCATGCTTTTTAGCATGATTCATGTTCTTTTGCATACACTTTTGAAGTAATTATACATACTTTAAAGGCTAATTGATTCATGATTTTTGGTAGCACATGTTTTTAGTGATTTTGAATATTTTGGTAAGTTAATCATATAAGTTAAGTGTTTTGCAAGTCAAATGTGTTTCGGAAATTAAAGCCAGGCCAGGTGAGAAGTCAGGATGAATGAAAGGATGTCAAAACACATTGGAGTAACTCATTTGCTTGGGAAGAAATCAATTTTCAGCAAAAACAGAACTGAGCCACGACATGATTCTATGTTGAACTTCTGTGCCGCGGCCCAAATTGAACCTGAGTTACAGAGAAAAAACATGCCGCAGCATGATTTTGGTCCACTTGACTGAGCCGCGGCATGATCGCGTAAAAGATTGTCACCTCATCATTTTTCACTCGAAAATGAATGTTTAAAAGGAAAGAAAGGAAAATGGCAAGAGGGTTCTGACTTTTGGAGACTTGCAAGCTTGTGAGTGTGCTAGGGTTTGAGATTTTGAGGAGATTGAAGCAAAGATTGGAGCTTTGGAAGAGATTTGGAGCTTCAACTATTTGGTTTTCTTCCTCTTCATCTTCCTTTCCTTTCTCTTGTCATTTATGGCTATACTCTCATTGTGTATTTGTGCTTTTACATTGACTATGAGTAGCTAAACTCATTTATCTAGGATTATTTTGAACCCTTGTATGGAGTAACTCTTTAAAACTCCTATCCTTTTGTGATTAATGTATATATATGTGTTTATTTTACTCTAGCCCTAATGCCTCTAAGTGATTGATCACCATTTAGTTGCTATGTTCATTTGACTTGAGACTCGAGAGAGCTAGGTTAAGTGTAGAACTTGAGTAAAATAGTGTGAGAACTTGAAGTTTGCATGACAAATGAATGATTTTGTTAATAAGATAGACATATACTTATTAGCCTCACATAGCCACATTAGGGTTGAAACTAAGAAATTGAGTTTTATTAATTGTGACAAGACATTGCATGATTAATGAGATTAAACACTTGTTCTTGACTCGACGGAGCGTTTACAAGTATGTTAGAACCCTAGGTTAACACATATATAAACATTAGAGCAATTAGGGGAGGAGTTGATTAAAGGTTACAAGATACAAGGGGGAGAAATAATCCTAGGTTGCATTTCTCTTTAAAGTCAAGAAACATTTTTAGCATCTAGTTTATATTTTCAAACTACAGTTTTAGTTGTTAAATTCTCAAACAATATTTGATTAGCTCAACTTAATTAAATGACAAAGCCTCTTGTTTGACCGGATTTGTATCCCAATCCTCGTGGGAACGATCTTTACTTACTACTTTATTACTTGGCGCGGCCCGTGCACTTGCGGAGCGAACAGGGTCCTAAGATTATTTCCCCCCCCCTTGTATTTCATAAACTTAAAGAGCCTCCTCTCATAATTGCTTTCAATGACTATATATTTGCTAACCTAGGGTTCTAGAATACTTGTAAACGCTCCGTCGAGTCAAGAACAAGTGTTTAATTTTATTAATTATGCAATCTCTTGTCACAATTAATAAAACCCAATTTCTAAGTTTCAACCCTAATGTGGTTATGTGAGGTCAATAAATATATGCTTATCTTATCAGCAAAACCATTTCATTTGTCATGCAAACTTCAAGTTCTCACACTATTTTACCCAAGTTCTACACTCAACCTAACCCTCTCAAGCATCAATCAAGTGAACACAACATCTAAATGGTGATCAAGCACTTAGAAGCATTAAGAGAAGAGTAAAATAAACACACATATGACATTAATCACAAAATAAGAGGAGGAATCAAGAGTTAATCCATACAAGGGTTCCAAATAATCCTAGAATCAAAGCTTTAACTCCACATGTTCATGAAATCCAAAAGAATATATACATGTATCAACACAATCATAGAACAAAAGAGAGAGAAAGGAAAATGGAGAAGAAAAACCAAGATTTGAAGTCAAAATTTCTTCTAGACTTCAATCCATTGACACCCACTCCTCCAAAAGTCAAGCCCTAGCTCCCAAAATGCCCAAGAAGTGAAGAATGGGGCTTTTCTGTCGAGCCCTCCTTTTATAACTCAGATTTTTCCTATTTATCGAGTCTGAAACGCAGAGTTTTACTTTCCATTCGTCGTGCGTTCGTTGCGTGATGAACGCTCACGAACAGATTAAAGGCAGGGAGGAAGCATCATTCGTCGTGTTTTAGTTGTGTAACGAAAGCTCAACGAACATCAGGAAGATTTTTTCTTTTTCCTCTTTTGTCCCTTGCTTCACTCTTTAGCTTGTCCTATGTTTTTCTTGGTAACTCCATGTTTTCCTTAGCCTTTTGCACTTGTCCACCTCTTCCTACAAAAGAGAAAGAGGGTTGATGAGCTTCAAAAATAACTTAAAACACATATTACTTCAAATTTCACCCAAATGCATATTTTCAATTTGTACTTTTTCCTATATATATTTGTATCATTCTCAATCATCTGTCACCAAAAATCACGTACATTGTGGGAAATTGAGATGAAATATGTGAAATTATGGAGTTTATCATTTTATTTCAGAAATTAATGAAACATATTATCTTACTATCAAATTATAGACGCGAAGGTACATTTTCACTCAAAAAGGGGGGAAATGTACTTACAGCTACATGTACATCTTTTCGTGTTTTTGTGTGAAAATATTTACTGTGTTAATTAAAAATCTATAATTTATATAAAATTATATAAAAGAAATTAGTAAAGCATATATTGTTTTACTACTAAATTCTAGTGATGAAATTATTATATGCCTTTAAAATAAAAATAACCATATACAAATTGATTAATTTAAGGTACATTATATCTTATATGATGGAAAGAAATAGTAAATAATGTACCATAAATGAGAAAGGTTTGGGCTGCATTTGATGAGCAGACCAGAGAACTGAAGATGATAATGATTTAACAGAAGTAAATGCATTTTCAGGCAAAAACGAAAAAGTTGTACATTTTTTCGCGGAAATGGTCCTCCAGCGATATGATTTTGGTGTGGTGCCGTGGTGGGTGTATCTGATGAATCTCAAGAGCCTCCAGTTCACTAATGAGTAATCATAAATTAAAATTAGCCAAAATGATGTGTTTGAAGCTCCTCAATTGTCCCTTACATTGTAAAATCTAAACTTTTGAATTATTGATTTATGCTTTTTTTATTTCTCACTATGTCTACCAGCTGGATAGGCCAAATTGACGAATCGACCGCGGATCTAGATTCCATATAAGACATTAATCGTTAGATCCATTTTTGAATTTATTTTGATATTAAATGAAATTCTATCCATTTATAAATGAAGACATATCTAAAAAATATTTTATATATATGATTATTATTTTGAACTAATTTTAATAGTTCATAAGATAGACAGTTCAGTTACTTGGGTATAATAAAAGGATGGAAGGAGTATCCAACTTTGTGCCGTATTACTTTTGAAAAACTAGTGTAGGATACGACGGGGTAGTTAGATTATTATAAAATGATTTTTCTTAGAAAGATTAATCCATCATCATTTGCGCCGGCCAGCGCAAAGTCGTAATTGAATCAATTGAGTATATATGAAACAAAAATTTTTTACCACTTGTGATTGCACCCTAGAATCTAGCATCACAAATCAAAGTAAAGTAGTGGGAAATATGAGATTATATAATATTAGAGACACGAATGAATGTGACGAACACTGCTACCACTCATATACCACCTTGATTGTGATCTTAGAAGTCAATAATTTACTCAAGTTGGATATCTTAAGTGTTAACCAATAATATAATTCTACTTCCATCGTGCAAACATGCATGTTGACTTGTGTGGGGTATCCATGTCCCTTGCGATCCTATCTGTGGAATATACACTTCAATTACTATTCTACAAGACGATTCTTCCATTCATTTGAACACAAATTTATAAAAAATTAAATAAAAAACTTTTCAGGGCAAAATTATTTCACAAAATATATTAAAATAGTTCAGAGTGTTGTAAGCAAATAACAAAATAACTTAGGACAAGAGGCTTCCCACTACTATGAACCTCATAACGAAGTATGATGGATGCCAAAAATATGAAAGATAAATAATAGGGTAAAGGGGCAAAAATAGCCACCGTAATTGTCAAAATGGACAACTTTGGCACCCGTAATTTCGAGGGTGCAAAACCGTACACCATAAACCAAAATGAGGCAAATCTAACCACGCCGTTAAGTTCTTGTTAACAGACGTGTATTTTGGTGTGGGGCCCACATTCATTAAACGACTTGGCAGGACAGTCAGCACCTGAAGTGATTACACGTGGGAACCCCTGCCACATCACCCATCATCACCAAATTCCCAACCCCAGCCGCCTCCTCCCCTGCCACCCCACCCCCCAGCCCCACCCCTCCGCCCTCCTCGGCCCACCCCCTCCTCCCTCCACCCTCGGCCCCCACCCTCAGCCTCCCTCCTCGGCCCACCCCCTCCCCATCCCCCCTCGGCCCCCCACCCCCACCCCCTCCCCCCTCGGCCCCCCACCCCCACCCCCTCCCTCCTCCTCCCCTGCCCCCCACCCTCACCCCTCCTCCCTCACCCCTCCTCGGCCCCCCCACCCTCAGCCTCCCTCCTCGGCCCCCACCCTCCCCCCTCTACCCTCGGCCCCCCACCCCCCTCCCTCCTCGGTCCCCACCCTCAGCCTCCCTCCTCGGCCCACCCCCTCCCCCTCCCCCCCGGCCCCCCACCCCCACCCCCTCCCTCCTCCTCCCCTGCCCCCCCACCCCCACCCCCACCCCTCCTCGGCCCCCCCACCCTCAGCCTCCCTCCTCGGCCCCCACCCTCCCCCCTCCACCCTCGGCCCCCAGCCCCCACCCCCTCAGCCTCCCTCCTCGGCCGAGGGGGGAGGGGGTGGGGGTGGGGGCCGAGAAGGGAGGAGGGAGGGGGTGGGGGTGGGGGGCCGAGGGGGGAGGGGGAGGGGGTGGGCCGAGGAGGGAGGCTGAGGGTGGAGGGGGGAGAGGGTGGGGGTGGGGGCCGAGGCGGGAGGGGGGAGGGGGTGGGGGTGGGGGCCGAGGAGGGAGGAGGGAGGGGGTGGGGGGCCGAGGGGGGAGGGGGGAGGGGATGGGCCGAGGAGGGAGGAGGGGTGGGGCTGGGGGTGAGGGGGTAGGGAAGGAGGAGGGAGGGGGTGGGGGTGGGGGGCCGAGGGGGAGGGGGGAGGGGGTGGGCCGGGTGGGCCGAGGAGGGAGGCTGAGGGTGGGGGCCGAGGAGGGAGGCTGAGGGTGGGGGGGCCGAGGAGGGGTGAGGGAGGAGGGGGGAGGGTGGGGGCCACGTCATAGACAAATCAGCATTGGGGTGCCACGTCATGTCTCACAGTGCCACGTCATTTGCCATATCAGCATTTCAATTCACTTAACGGTCAAACTTAACTCCAATTTTTAAGATGACTAAATTTGCCCCATTTTGGTTTATGGTGTACGGTTTTGCACCCTCGAAATTACGGGTGCCAAAGTTGTCCATTTTGGCAATTACGGTGGCTATTTTTGCCCCTTTACCCTAAATAATACTGAAATTAAAATATGACCACGAAGATATAAAAAAATTAATTCAATAAAATTGTAAGGGCAAGATTATCTCATAAAATATATTGCAATAATGGATACTTATTATAAGAAAATAGTTCAGAGTGTTGTAAAAATAACAAAAAAATTTAGGAAAAGAGGCTTTCCACTAATATGAAACTCATATCAAAGAGAATGAGATGAAAAAATGATATTGGGACCTACATGGAAATTTTTTAGGTTAATTTTATGCAGAAAAGAAGTCTATTTTGTAACGATTGCGAGGAAGTAGCAGAGATTCGATGAGAAATCAAAGAACCTAATTTAGTGCCATCACAAAAGATAACAAAACTTGGGGGCTAATTCCAAGCCGAACATGTACATACAATTCCACTATTATTAGGTAAATTCGTCTTATTTTTGAATGTCAAAAAAATACGCCTATTAACAAATTCTTTATTATTTTTTTTTGCTAATAACAAATTCTTTATTGAAGAATATACTTATTATTATTAAGTCAATAAAACCGACACTTACATCCAAAAGAACAGGAGGACGTTTAGTTTTATAATTGGCTTACTTGAGCGTAGATTGTGGATGATGATTTGGTGGTAACATTCGGTTTTATTTTTATAATCCGATCGAACTTAAACAATCACTTCGATCAGATATGAAACAATATTAATTTATTAAGTCAATGTTTTGATAATGATGTAGCTACGTATTTGGATTTTGGATTATTGACAGCAGAGTGTTGGTGGCAACGTGTGATTTAATTTAATTAAACTTTGAATGTTCATCAATAAAACTATGGAGAAATGGTCATATAGATATAATATAATTTCAGCAGGCAGGTTGGGGCGAGAATATGTCAGACCCCTTAATAGGAGCCTATGCCTAGCGTACTTAAAGTATAGCTCGACCTATTTAGTAATAGCTCATTGCTCATATTCTGATATTCAGGCCTATATGATATGAGTATTGCAAAGCCTTTTTTGTGAGCCTACTACACGCCTTCTAGCCTATATTGATTTTTTAAAAAACTTATTTACTGATATATGTATGTGTGTGTAACTTATTTATAATATCAATAATTTCATCAACTTATCTTCAATTCCAAACTTCACCCTTTATTTTTCATATATAAATCCAACCCCTTTTTTAAATCTTAACCCTTTCATTCACCAGCAGATATTGACCATTTTTGTACCTTCCTTTTCAGTCGCATAAGATGTAGGACTATTGCTACTTGCTAGCCAATCACTCTCTAATTTATATGATTTGGTTGGCCATAACAGATGTTGTAACTTACAATTTTATTTCTATTGATATGAAATATTATAATCTCAATAGAAGTAGTTTATTACATTGTGTTGGATGAAATGTAGAGAGAAAATCTATGACCATAAAAAGTTGAAAACTTTGTAGGATTTACAATTATTTAAATGTATATATTTTAAGTAGGATTTTAAAAGACTTTTAAGTTTTGTCAGACTACAGACTCGGGCTAAAAATAAAGTCTAAATACAAGCTCAAGTTCAAGCTTAAACTAATAATTTATATAGCAGACCCAGACCTATCTTGGGAAAGAAACATATTCGATTAGCAAAAAATGAGAGCTTGGAGAAAGGCAATTAACTCATTAAAGAAAAGATTACCTAAATTAAGTTTTTTTGCTATCATTTAGGGATAAGTGTGAAACAATATTTTATATTTGTGTTTCATTTCTCCCTTCTCTTTTTCCATTTCTTTAAAAGGAAAACGTTGTATCACTTGCATTACTTACTTTCAAATTGGGTCTCATAATGAGGACCAATTAATTTTTCCCACAAAATGGGCCTATTAAAACCGCCGAAGTGGTATAATAAAAATAATCTGGCTCCCGTATCACGTTTTGAGAGGCATCAGTGGAGCAAAAGAATGATAATAAAATACATAATTGATCGTTAAAGAGCGATAATTCACAATAATTGATAAATTCAAAGGGCGATGGACAAATTATTAAACCCCATAACCCATTGGGAATCTTGAGGGAAGAACCTAAATTAACTTCTCTCCCTCTTAAAGGTGATAACTTAATAATCCTACACAACTAAACCGTATTATTTTTAAACTTCGCTACTCCTATAAGTCTAACCGGCCGACTGATTGATTTAATATACCTAACATATGGTCTCTTGATAAATTTCAACACCCCTTTAATTAGATTGGTTGAGGAATCCTACTAGTTTTGTTTTCTTTTGTAGAGTTTCATGGGGTCGGCCTTTTTTTTTTTTTTTGGCCGAGGGGTCGGCCTTTTATCCAAGTGTGTGTTTGTGCACTTGCATAATAGAGATTCATTCATTTTTCGTCAAACGTAGAATGTTCCTTTCCCACCAATAAGACAAAGTAAATTATCAATGATTGCAGATTATTTTTTGGATGAAATTTATTTTTTTTGACCAGATGGAATAAATTTATTGCAGATTATGATTAGGACACACACGCATAAAATACTGGGTATACGTGCCTGTATACCGTGAATGAACACTACTTGCGGAAACACATCGTACTTAAATTGCGCTATAAGGTTACTAGTCCAACGTTACTCCATTTTTTTGTGATCGATATCTCCAGTGAGTTTGATAATCGAAAACTTAATGATTAACTACTAATCAAATCAAATATTAAAAGAGTAAATTACACTGACATTCTTTCGATTTTGTTTTAACTACACAAATTTCTTTCATATTTTGCAAACCTACAATTTGATGCAATTTATTTATTAACATCGTTAAGAATATATTTTGAAAAGATTCCAAAATGCCTAATTTTAAACTTTAGTGTATAATTTATATATTCATTATTTTACCCTTCTAATGAACCTCTGTAAACTATAGTAATGTTAAAATTCCATTGATTCCACAAATTTCACTCCCAGTATATATAAGGTAAAATTAAGTGACTAAAGCTTGATTATTTGGGAAAATATGTATTTAAGTAATTTAAATGATAAATTTCATTGAATTATATAATCTCAAAAAAATTATATAATTTTTGTACCATCCTGCGTATACAATTGTAACATAAATATGCTTTTAGAAATTAAAATAAATAATTTCGAAGAATATGGAAAACATTTACATTTTTCGAAGAATATGGAAAACATTTACATTATAAAAGTTTATGATTTAAATAAAAATTATTAAATGTATCAAACATATCAGAAAGTTTGAAAATATTTATTTGTGGTATCCAAACAAAATGGGCGTGTGAGGATTATTTTTATTTTATAAAAAATGTTTTGACAAATATAAATTCTTAAATGATTGTTATGTTAAAATGGTGTATTTTGGTCCAATGAAAGTTTTAAAGTCAATCTTAGTCGCGAACTAGCGAGTCGGGTAGATAGAAAAATAATTTCAAATATAAAATGGATGTTTATATATATTTTTTCAAAATAGAAGAGATGTTTCTGTAAATTAGATAAAATAGAGGGGATGTGATTGTTTTTTCCAAAAAGGGAGACTATTGTATCTACTCATATTAAAATTAAAACTGTATAAAACAACAACGTTATACACATGCAAGAAGCCTGTTCAATATGTATGAATGATATAGGTTTTTAATATTTTTGCGAATAAATACTTATTCAAATGTTTTTTAAAAGTTTTATATTTGTGGATATTAAATTTTATTATTTACAATCAAATATAGCATATTGATGATAACCAATCTTGACCTGGTGGCTTAAAAAGATGGTCGGATAGATGTGAATGGAAAACGATAGGAAAACGAGCAAAACAAAGTATGTACTATAATAGTGAAGGATATTGTGAATCCTCTCTCAAAAATAAAAAAATTGTGAAGGATATTGGTCAAAAGCTTTTATGGATGCGTTAGGGTTTTCTTTGTCTTGTTCTCCATCCAGTCTTTTTATAAAAATTTGAAATTTGAATTAATTTAGTCTAACATATCAGAGACAACCTTACCTTTACTCATTATTTAATTCATTTTTTCTATTTTGCCTATAACTCTACTACTCTTTTTTTTGTTACAGCTCTACTACTCTTTTATATATCCATTAATGTTTATATATTTGTATCCTTTATTAGACTCATATTTAATTAGAGTAATATATATTGGAAAACGATGCATGTTCTTGACACATTTAATTCAATTTTCACATGTTTTGTTAATAAGTGTGTTTAGATGGTTAGACTCTTATACTCCCTCCGACTATAATGTAAGAGCTTAGCCGACAAATCATGATTTTTAAGAAAGTATGTAAAAGTTACTTCGGTTTCTGAAGTTAATTTTTTCTAATTTTGCCCTTATTTAATATGATATCATTAAGAGAGAGAAATATTAAAGCATTATAAATATGAAGTAGAGTTAGAGGTAAAATAAAAAAATGCATTAAAGGATGACAAAATGTATGGTTAGCTTTTATATTTTGGATTAAATTATTCAAACTTTAGTCTTTTATATTATAGACAGCAGTCGGGAATTGTGTGTCTATATATATATATATATATATATATATATATATATATATATATATATATATATATATATATATATATATATATATATATAAGTGGATTACTCTTTTAGAATTAGCAAATAGGGTCGTGCTTGTTTTTGTCTCCTCGTTTACGCGCTATCAACTCGTTTAGTAAACGGTGCAAAATATTAGATCTAGGGAATTAAAGTTTAGGATTGTGACATTAGGCAACTTGCAGGGTACATTATTTATGAAAAAGATGTTACATTTAGAAAACTCTCATGAAATTAAAGTTTGATGATTTGAAAATTATCAGTCTCTTCATTTTAAATATATAAGACTTATTTATAATAGATATTTTGATCATAAATATATATATATAAGATAACAGTTTTTCTTTTATCAAACATTTTTTTAGAAATTTATCTTCCTTAAGGTCAAATTTGATACTTTAGTTTCCAATATTTAATACTACCTCCAGTCCTAAATATAGAACCTAATTAACTTTTTTTTGGAGAGATTAAGGTTGCGAAATAGGTTATTAAATGATGACATATTTGATATTTTTAGATTATCCATTAGTTTATAGGTAAAATAAACTAGTTTAAGGGAAAAAAATTAGGTAAATCAATTCATAATTAACTTATTTTGTTTTTTTAAGATTTTCTAAAAAAAGTCAATTAGTTCTTATATTTAGGACGGAGGGAGTGCATTATATATTTGAACGTATTTCAGGGAAAATGATACACATTAATGAGAAATTACTAACTTAACTATTTATTTAGATCTTAAATTTATAATAAGAAAAAATTAATAATTAGTAATGGTACGGTATTCCATTATAAATCATCAGCCTTTCAATTCACCTTGAGCACTTTTTATTTTCAAAAGTATTGTAACAATATTAATGTGCAGAAGAGTGAGTTGTTGCTTTATGATAAAAAAAGTTGTTGCTGAATACTAATAAAATAGAGATAGACGGCAATTTTTGACTTTTGTTTTAACTTCTTGTGGACAAATATCCAAATATGCATACGAGTGCGCGTGTAAAGCTAGCTTCCCAGCCTTTACCTAATTGCTAGCTATATCATATATGTTATGGCACTCCTTCCGTCCCACAGCATAAACATATATTTTGGAAAAAGATAACATAACTCTTAAAATTGAAAAGAGCATACTAATAACATAAACTTTTACTAAAAGCAATAAAACTGACACTAGCAAGGCAAATGAGAGCTGTTCTCATATAAGTGGAAAGTAAGCTAATGATTCTCCATGATCAAAAGAAATGGTGGTAGAAGGCGTGGCTGTCCAAAGACATGCTCTAACGAGTTCACCCTTTTTATATAAATGCTGCAAAAACAATTACAAACACACATTTCATATGAAAAGGTGACGAATGAACCATTGGGGTTTGAATAACAAACACCAAGGAAAAATGATCATAGATTACATAAGTCAGTTTCCAACACAAATAAGACTAACCCACAAAAGAAAGCAAACACATGACCAACCAGAAAGCCAGACAAGAAACATTGCATAACTAAGACTATTAACATATAATAGTGGTAACAAAAACTTGAGATACAACCAAAGATCCCCACAAATCGGTAGTACCACACTGAAGTAATCATGGTGTTTAGACGGTTGTGAACCAGCCACCTAACTCTCATTGCATCTTATCCAAAACACCATCATAAATCCAGATATCCCCTTCAACTTCCCGACCACCTTTAAATTCCCCCACTTCCAATTTTCAGAGAACAAACTAGATAGTCAATGATGGTGGTATAAAATCTGTCTCAATCAGTAGGAAACGACCTACATCGCGAAGAACTCCTCCCCACGCTGTGAAAATTATTGTTGCACGCCGTGACATTATCCGCTCAACACCCACCACAAGAACCACCCCACACTACGAGAACCTCCCTCCCATGCCTCAAAAACCATCTCTAGGTTCTTGATTAATTGGTCATTTTTACTCCCCAAACATCTTTCGATGCAATGATCCTTAAGTTGCCCCATTTGAAAAGAATGCCCCCATTTATCCCACTTTAATCCAAAATCTCACTTTGATCCAACTCTAATCTAAATATTGCTTACACAGTACTTTTCCCAAATTTTCGCATCAAAATCAATCAAAAATGATTTTAGCCCATTTCAAACAACTTTACATCCAGTTATTAGGTTCCATTTGCGTTTCATTGGCTCTCCAAGAGATCAACAAGCTTAAATAGTAAGTATATTATTGGATGCAACATAGTTTCCCAATTGTGGGCCTATATTATTGCTAACCAAATTAGGCGATTACTAATAGCTCTGAATTTCAATGGATAAATCTAAAAATTATCTTATCATGTGTCTCACTGGTATCAATCAATGTTCCTTTAAAGTTTGAGGAGGGTAGGGAGGGAGAGGGGAAAGTTTGAGAAACTTTTCCCTCCCTCCTTAATTCTCGATCTTACCAAGAAAGGGGAGGACACAGAGTTTAACATATTTGAAAAAAAGTTAGAGCGTTCAAATACCTACATTTTTTTTGAATTTTTTTATCCATATACATGCTTTTTATATTTTATGCTATCCATGGAACGTACATATATATAATCTATAAGGGTTTTGATAAGAGTTCAAAAGTGTGAACTTCGCATAATAGCATTAATAGAGTTCTGACGTTGAATGCTTACTATGATTGATATGAGCTAAATCTATGTAAAAATAAAAACTCATTTGAAGTTTATGAATCAACAATATCGACGCTTATCAAAAGTATTGGTAGTTCGAGTGCTTTTAATGTAAACAAAGTCAATACTCATGAATAATACAAATGCACAAGGACAAATTTAAATCGAAAATTTTTATTTCTTCCGAAGGCTGAACCAATCACCAATATAAAAAGGTCAACGTAAGTGCATATATAGCACAATTAGGCGGTACTTATAAAAGTGAGCAGATATTCATTGAAAAGTCAACATGAAAGCATTCGGGCAAAAAAGGTCAACATAAGTGCATAGCACAAATACAGCTAATGGCATCGATCACATTAATAAATACTTAAAACTCATTTTTTTTCTCAAATAAATCCTCAACCAGGTCTGGATCTGGTCCACTCACCCGGCTTTTCCATATTATTCATTTATCATTCAAATATGATTTTCTTAATCAATTGAGGCTCATCGATGTTGACCCTTTAGAATATGACACGCCTACATGGCAAGCTTCCCTATATAAATACATGACTCCACAAACCCATTCTAAAGCCATAGCAACCCATTATAGTACTTCCTTATTATTACAAAGCTAGCTAGCTTTCTAGAGCTTTCATCTTTTGCATTATTTTTTTTGAAGTTATTTTAAGACACAGCCATGTATGGTCTTAATCTTAATCTCAAACTGAGCATTTTCTTGTTACTGTCTTGTGTCGTTGGGATTAATAATGTTTCAGCTCAGTTGTCTTTAGCTTTTTACGCCAAAACTTGTCCCTTAGCTCTTCCTCTCATTAAAGCTTCAGTACTCTCTGCTGTTATTAAAGAGCCTCGCATGGGGGCATCCCTTCTTCGTCTTCACTTCCATGATTGCTTCGTTCAAGCAAGTCTAATTCCTATCTGTCTATATATATTTGTCATTTTAGATATATATACATACATATAATAATTTGTTTTTTTAATTATTCACCCCATGCATGTACTATCTTGCAACGTTTTGCTTTTACCATATGTCATTTAATTAATTATGAATAGACTGATAAATTTGAGAGTTGGTAAGGAAGGAGACAAGTTAATTTAGACAAACATATGTTTACTTGCATTCTTTTGAACTCGTCAATAATTAGCAAGTAACAATTAATTAAAACTTACGTTCTTTGTAAAACAATATACGGATATTTTAAAATATAGCAACTTTAGAAGTATATATCCAAAGCTCAATTTTAAGCCTACAAACTATTTTTCTTTTCATGTAGTATTCTCTCTCTTTATATGTCTGCACACGTATGTATGATGGATACAAATAAATGTGGAGTATTGACCATTTATAATTTGGATTTTGTGATTGTATATAGGGATGTGATGCATCTGTACTTTTGGACGATACTTCAAGTTTCACGGGAGAGAAGACAGCATTTCCTAACGTTAACTCTCTCCGAGGCTTCGAAGTAATTGACGCCATTAAGTCAAAGCTCGAAACTATTTGCCCCAAAGTGTTTTCCTGCGCGGATATCCTCACCGTTGCTGCCAGAGACTCTGTTGTTGCTGTAAGTATATATACATCATCCTTATGTGATACGTTTAATATAATACATTTGATTATACGTCTGTTTATAAGTGATTCTATATATATCTTATATAATTACAACCGAATCGATATCTTAACATATTGTAAAATGTTCTCAGCTAGGTGGACCCAGTTGGCCGGTACTATTGGGAAGAAGAGATTCAACTACAGCAAGTTTAAGTTCTGCTAACACAGACTTGCCAGCTCCATTCTTAGATCTTAGTGCTCTTATCTCTGCTTTCTCTAAAAAAAATTTCACCCCAAGAGAAATGGTTGCACTTTCAGGTAATGATTAATCTACTCATTCATCAATATTACGGAATTAAATATCCGATCATGCATTAACTTGGAGTGATAAATGGTCGTCATTTGATTTTTAATTGATTATCATTAATACATTACATTGTAGATATTTTATTCAATGGTTGTATTGTTTAGGAGCTCACACAATAGGGAAATCACAATGTACAAACTTTAGAGCAAGGATTTACAACGAGACCACAACTATTGATCCAACATTTGCAAAATCCTTACAAGCAAATTGTCCAAGCTCCGGTGGCGATTCCAACTTGGCGAATTTCGATGTGACAACTCCAAACTTTTTCGACAACGCTTACTACAGGAACTTGGTGAACAAAAAGGGCTTGTTGCATTCTGATCAACAGCTCTTCAGTGGTGGATCTACAGATTCTCAAGTCACTACTTATATAAACAACCCTGCAAGTTTCAGAGCTGACTTTGCAAATGCTATGATTAAAATGGGAAACCTTAGCCCCCTCACTGGGTCCAACGGTCAGATTAGGACCAATTGTAGGAAAGTCAATTGATGATTGAAGACCAAGTTGATGTTGTTGATGGCCACCTACGATAAAATCTGCAATACTATATAATCAAGGAAGACAATTGATTAATCAAGTGTAATTTAAATACTAGATTTTGTTCCAGTTCGTTATTTTTAGCAAGTGTGATGGATGTAAGTTCTTTAGATTTGCTGTTAAATGTGCTGTATTGTTTACTATAAGTTGTTGAGTATTTAAAAAATTGAATCAAGTGTGTTTATGGGCTTCTATAGTGTCATGAATACGAGTACTTCTATCATTATATCATTTCTTCATATTTTTAGACAAATCAAACACATCGGATTACGAAAATTGAGAAACACAAAAACTAAAGCATAATGTATATGAAGTAAGCTAAAGTCGTGGCAATATAAATACAAATAAAATTTTGAATCCAGTTGCAAGAGATGCGGTTTAGCTTTAGCTACTAGCTACGTTTGACCAGGTTCTAATCTCTCTTTCATCGCTTAACAAATGCGATATCAGATTCTTACAGCAAGAGATCGATGACATTATGGCATGAACACTGAACGTTCAATTTTTTGCTGGATACAGAGGATAACAGAGAGGCATGGAAGATGATGTGGCATTAAATCATATGTGTCATACATAGCCAAGTCAGAAAAAATAAGTCAGCTAAGGTTAATTAGGGTGTGGGTTCTCTCCAAATCCCTCCTCTCCTTTTCCCTCCTTTTCCTTCTTTTCCTTTTGAGACCATTAGATATTTGATCAAATGGTCCATAATTAATATTTTTACAAAATAAATATATTTATAAAAATACTTATAAATCTCATAATTAAATTTGATATGTCAAAATTTGATATCAACAGTTCATGACTGTATTGAAAAATCCAAAGTAAAATTTAAATGTACAATAGTAGTCTACAGTTCTGGACAGTTTACATAAAATTGTGACAGATTAAATTTATTTATTAGATTTAAAATTTTATTATAACTATATTATTTTTATGAAAATATTAAATCTGAAGCAGGAATCAAATGAATTTAGAGGAATAAAAAAATTAAATTTGAACCATTGGATCAAAGATCCAATGTTTATCAAAGGGAAAATGAGGGAAAAGGAGAGGGAAGATTCTGAGAGTACCTTCATCCCGTTAATTTTTGTTTAATACATGCTGACGTTCAAGATTAGATGGGGCAAAACTGTTACATTTGTATAATTTTGGGAAAAATTGATTAAAAAAACTTCCGTACACCTTGTGATCCTTAGCTAAAAACCTTCCTAGAGAAATATCATAGTTATCCTTCTAATTACTTCATTCGTTCCTAAATATAAGATCACTTTGGGAATGTGGATAGGTTCCTAAATATAAGATCACTTTCTATTTTTTCTCATATTTTGCCTAAATTACCCCTATATTACTTCATCTTTCCCTCTCTCCTCCTTGTCATCACCACTTGTCAAATTTAAGTGAGGGGTATTGTGGGAAGTTCATGTTATTTAAATGTCTTCCTTAATCTCTTCAAATTAGTCAAAATGATCTTATATCTAGGAACGGAGGGAGTAATATATAGTACTCCCTCCGTTCCTAAATATAAGATCACTTTACTAATTTTGAGAGATTAAGGAAGACCTTCCAATGAATTGGGATTACATGATCTTCCCAAAATACCTCTCACTTAAATTTAAAAGACAAATAGGGATTTGAGAGAGAAGTGAGGGAGCTAAGAAGTATAGGGGTAAATTGGACTAAAATTGAGACAAAATAGAAAGTGATCTTATATTTAGGAACTTATCCACTTCCCAAAGTGATCTTATATTTAGGAACGGAGGGAGTACTTCTTTTCCTCATTAATTATAAGGGTCAAGTGACTTTTTGTCCAGATCTCAAGAAGACAATAAAAACCTAAATCAATTATATGCTATATGTAATTAGATTATGTGGTAGTTAATTAATAAGAAATTAAAATAATTTGGTTTTGAGAAAAAACAAATATAAACAATTTAAAGTGATATATTTTGTATATATACTGAATTTTTCCAAAAAAAAAAAAATCAATTAACTCTTATTTAAATTTGTATGAGAAGAGGGAGTATCCTCCTTGTTCTTTGTATATTACTATAGGGTTAAAGGTCACATGTGCACTTAAAGTATGCATGGAGGATCATATTTACCCTCAAAAATTCTTTGGCCCAAAGTTGCCCATATGTGCACAAAGGATCTATACCCTTAAAGTGTGCAAGAAGGATGATATATGCCCCAAAAGTATGCATAAAAGATTATATTTTCCTCTAAAATATGCACGAAGGATCATATTCAATAAAAAATGTTACAGTACAGTAGTAAAAAGTTAGTTGTTACATAAGATATAATTTTTTTGATATTATAATTTGAGGTAATTAACTCGGGACTAGCCCGGAATAGCTTAGACTTACTCGAGAAACCCAGAGAGTTGCTTGGCTGACCCAGGTTGCGTTATTTTTCAAAACATTATCTTTGGAAAAAAACCATAATTTGTGTTTTATAATTTTAATGATAATTTGATATTAATGACTACTAGTTTAGTGACAAAAAACTATTTCTAGGAATATTTTATTAACATTTATCTATTTTGAACTTTATTCGGAAGAACATTTAGTAATTAAGGACTGTAATGGCAATAAATAATAGATTGGTACTATTAAATCAATCTATCAAAGGATCTTAACAAATATTAAAGTTGTTATTTAATATTTGGATGGTATGATGGTAAATTTAAAATTTAAATCATGTTATTATTTCTCTTCGGTTTGACTCTCGATTTGATTTTGAATTAAGCCAAACTAACTCTTCACTCACTGTCTCAACCTGTTGATACGGTGCCGATTTATAACCTTAATAAAGCTAGAGAAAGTTTTAATAAGGATTAACAAAATACATAATACTGATCCAACGCTTAAACCAAAGCAATCGAAGTCGTTATTTGCGGTGTGTGTGCGGCATGTGTGTTCCTTTCACACGTCTTTTTCTACTTCTCATCATATATTAGAAAATTCAAAATATACACACACATCCACGAACAGTCTAATCAAATCTGTCTTAATCTTACAAAAAAATATAAAATAAAATTAAAACTATTAATATCTTGGACAAGTTAGGAGGTGGAGGGGTCACAGTATAGGCTAAGGATCCAATGAAAAAACAAGATTTTCTTACCAGTCATTTACATTCTGAAAAACACCAAAACAACTTTTTTTTCCTCATTCATTCTGGAAACCACACCAATTTCTTTTTATCAAAGTATTCACTTTTGTGTTAAATGAGATTAATTCCTCAATATTTTGAAGTCTCATATAAGGGTAAGCATCTAACCTGTGAATTTAATATATATATGTGTGTGTGCATAAGATGTACTCCTATGCAGCTAGAGATAGAACCTTCAATAACTTGATTAAGAAATATGAATAAATATACAGCTAGGTATAAGTATAACTCATTAATTAAATTCACACATCACCACCATCACAATTCCCGCAGCAGCCTCTTTTGATTTAATAATGTCCAATATTCAAATGCAATTTTAATTCTTCTTTGTTATTACTACAACAAATGGGGGCACAAATTAAAATAATAGAGTTTCTTATGACACTGAACGTTGAACTAATAATGCATGCATGAATATGATAGACTTTGATTTAATTATTAGATAACTTGGAAAAACTAACAAATCAAAGGCCACACTTATAGATACACATGTTTACAGTATAAATATGAGTTACTTATTGCTGTTCTAGCCACAAGCCCCTCCATAACTATCTTCTCATGGCTTGCACCCCATTATTAGTCACTTTTTGTGGCATGAAAATGTTTAAGGTTTGCGTATTTTCAGTGGTATGTTTGGGGATAATGGTGTCATGTCAATTAACATCTGATTTTTATGGGACTTCATGCCCTAATGCTTCTGCTACCATTAAGGCAGCTGTAGAGTCTGCTGTGAACTCTGAGAAACGCATGGGGGCTTCCCTGCTTCGTCTTCATTTCCATGCATGATTGCTTTGTTCAAGCAAGTCTCCTTTCACTGTTTTTTTTATTATTATTCATATAAATGTTTTACTACATATATATAACTGACTAGCTAACTACTAAGGTTTCGATAACCTAATCTATCTGACATTAAACTAGTATAACTATTTACTTAGATATATGCACATTCTTTTTTTTTATAGCAGATATATGCACATTCTTATACACTATATAAGGTAATTGTATTATGAGCTATTTTTTAAAATTTTTAATACTTTCCCAAACATTATTGTCGTATAAAGAATTATTTGATTATCTCTTGATGATCTAGGTCATCAGTTTATTTGAAACCCAGCCCCTTGGGTCCTAAATACAGAACATATTTGATGAATTAATATTAGTCCTAAATATTGGGCCTTATTTTAATTTTTCGTCAATTTCTTCCCAAATTATTTCTATTAATTAGTGCCCTTGTAGCATTAATCAAGTAAGAGATGAGGAGAGAATAAGGGAAGCAGATTAATGTAAGCAATTTATTATTTTTTAAAATAAAAGGCCTATACCACACTTATTTTTTAAATATTTTAAACGAAAGGCAAATAAAAATACACACCATACTTATTTTTTAAGTGTTGGTATAGGTTATTATTCTTTAATATTTTACACCTAAACCTGTGTTTTAAGTGCCGGTATAGATAAACGATATATGGATTATAATCTCAGAAGCCTGCTATATCAGCGTTACAAGAGAATTAGCTACGTCCAATGGCTGAAACGTAACAGGAAAAAAAAATCAAGCTACTTTACTTGAAGATCGAGTTTAATTCAATTTAATCTTATTTTTATCTAATATAATAGCCTTTAAAATTCATTTATGAACACAATGAACTTCTTAAACGTTGTTAATTAGGGTAGTTGTTTTATCATCAATTAAGACTACTTGAGGGTGGGATAGGATAACAATATGTAGTTGTTATTTAAAGAATTCATACTTAAATGTCTAGATGAGTTTATTTTTTTCTTCCAAAAAGTTAGTTTTTTGATTTTGTATATTTACAAGTTTTAAAAGTGTAGATTGAATCTACATTAATCATAGAAGTTGATGATATATTTATGTATATTCGTGTGTGTCTATATGTATATACGGAACAGGGATGTGATGCATCAGTATTATTAGACGACACATCAAGCTTCACAGGTGAAAAGACGGCTTTTCCAAATGTTAATTCGCTGCGAGGTTTCAATGTAATAGACAATATCAAATCTCAAATAGAAGCCATCTGCCCCTCTGCTGTCTCTTGTGCTGATATTCTAGCCTTTGCTGCCCGTGACTCTGTTGTTGCTGTAAGGATGTATATTATTCACTAAATTACATTGTTCCTATATACATATACATATGTATAATAATGATATAATAACTTAGTAGTTAGTACTAATGAATGGCAGCTAGGAGGACCAAGTTGGGATGTGTTGTTGGGAAGAAGAGATTCAACAACGGCGAGCTTAAGTGATGCAAATTCAGACTTGCCTGGTCCTGCTTCAGATCTTAGTGCTCTTATTACTGCTTTCTCCAATAAGGGCTTCACCACTAAAGAAATGGTTGCTCTCTCAAGTATCTCTAATTTGTGTTGTTGTTATTTTGAGATCACAAGTGCACAGGAGTCTTTGATACTTAATTATTGCTACATTTCAAAGAGATGGCCCATATCAAATGAGTAGTATCGTTGAGTGGGAGCAACTTCTGAACTTTTATAAAGAGTGGTTATATATTTTGATATCAATTAATGTTTTGTGATTATTATTTTGATAATAGAAGAGTTATTCTCTAAGAAATTCTTATAAAAGACTTAATTTTAAAGTGGTCCGAAGAAATTGTTAATAACTACTATTAACAAGTATTATTGCCTTCATTAACAAGTGGTAACAACTCCTTTGGACCTCTTTAAAATTAAGTTTCTTATTTAGGACCTAGGTGCATTTGTCCCTTTTTTTTTTAAAAAAGTAAGTTTTAGAATAGGAATATTTTCAGATTTAAAAGAAAAACCCATAAAAATCTTAAAATATTATTTCAAACTTTGACTAGGCTTTTGGCCCAAAAGTGATTTTAACCAAAAGCTGATGATCCAAACATAACTGGGCCTTCAAGGAGCTTGCGTTTCTCAATGTGATGCCTAATATAGCTTTAATATTTTGGAAATTGGAATATAGCTGAGCCATTGGATGCATGGGCTCTCAAGAAAAAGAGAATTATAATGACTCCAGCCCATAACTGAAAGCCTCACAAGACAAGTGGGATTTATATGTTCAAAAGTTTTTTTTGCATCCAACACATTAGAGCTAGTCTTCTAAAATGAACTCTCCTTCTAACTTGTACAAGTTGTACTAATTTACTCATTTTAAAGTCTAGTAACACTTGATCCAACATGTATGATTTTTCAGGATCTCACACGATAGGGCAAGCGAGGTGTACAAACTTCAGAACAAGGATATACAACGAGACTAACATAAACTCAACATTTGCAGCATCATTACAAGCAAATTGTCCAAGCACAGGTGGTGATGATAATTTGGCAGCTTTGGATGTTACTTCACAGGACACCTTCGACAATGCCTACTTCACCAATTTGTTGACTCAAAGAGGTCTCTTCCACTCAGATCAACAGCTCTTCAATGGTGGATCCACTGACTCTCAAGTCACTGATTACAGCAATAATCCTAATACCTTCAGCACTGACTTCGCTAATGCCATGGTTAAGATGAGCAACCTTAGCCCTCTCACTGGTTCCAACGGTCAGATTAGAGCTACTTGTGGGTCCATCAATTCTTGAGTTTCTCATAAGTCATTAGTCATTATTACAACACACCCGATTGTATCATGTTGTAGTAATTATCAGAATTACGGCGAAGGTGCAAAAATGATACTAAGCTTTACCTAAAATTGCATTTCTAATACTAAAGTTTCGCGAGGTGCAAAGAGAGTACTCAGCTTGATGTTCAGGTGCAAATATAGTATTTTCACTTGAGGGAAATAAAATTTAGATATGAAGAGACTCTTATGCCCTTATTCCTCCTTCATCAAATTTTTATATAATGAGGGACATAAGAGTCTTTCAAATCTAAATTTTATTTCCCTGAAATGAAAATACTATATTTGCACCCGGACCCCAAGTTGGGTACTACTTTTGCTCATCGCGAAACTTTAGTAATAGAAATGCAATTTTGGGTAAAGTTTAGTATCATTTTTGCGCATTCACAAATACTATTACATGTTTGTATAAGTATATGTTGAGTCACCAATACTATGTTTTTCATGTGATATTGATCAATTAATGGTTGGTCTGTATTGTTATCAATTGTTCTTGGTTGAAATACCATTACATGTTGTTGTGCTTACTATAATCATTAAGTTGGAGTCCATAAGTCATGTCTATCCACCTTACATACTTATCTCTTCATCCCTCAAAAGAATAGAGTTTTCTCCCTTCTCTCTTTTAATCTTTGATTGATTTTGTTTTATTTTGAGTTAAACCGTGGATTTTGAGTATTCGGTATTCTAAATTAACTAGATCGAACTCCCGTGCGTTGCACGGAGGCTTTTATTTTATTAAATTTAAGTATTGTTACAATGCAACCACTAAATTTGCCACTACATTTGCTTTGTAGGAGAAACAAAAAAAAAAGCTTCCTAACGGCTGCAACCATAAAGGATGGCTGCACACAAAATAGCACAACATAGCTCAAAAGACCACTTAAGAGTGCAAATAAAAGATAAGGTGTTACAGAACAAAAAATCCAATGTCAACTCCTGCCAAATGTACATTCTGCAATGATAGAACAAATTAAATGGTGGGAGGAAAAGCAACAATTCTTCAAAAAAAAAAAACTTGCATATAACCAAATAATAGAGACTTTTAGTAATATTCTACAAATGAAATTGGCATGGGATAAATGTATAACATGATATAGATGAACATGACTAAATGTTAATCCACAAATGCATAGTACATGCAACAATTAGATCATGCAATTGAAAGGAGTGATAGGAACTAAGATATAACCAAAAAGTTTTAACAGGTATGAACTAAGATATGTTCGTGAAAAGAGACATTTCTTTGACCTTTCAAACAAATGTTTGCGCTGATATTATCGTAGGCATAAGGAATTGAGTTTTTTTTCTACTGCTTTATTGAAAGATTGATCATTATGAAAACTTGAAATATCCATGTTATATTAATTAAACTAAATGATAGATCTTGCAAACACTGCAACAACACTTGGAAATATTTGCTAAGAGGTAAACGGTGGTAAAAATATGTTGCATTCCTAAATGATTGACTATCTAGGGATATAGGGCTCCACCTCGGTAATAGCAAATTGTTCTCTGCTTCAAATATAAAGACAACAATAATGTCAGGCAGTGTACATGACTAAATAAATAACATTGCACAAAACATAATCATTTCGAGCTTCATAAGCATGGAAATAATCTGCTATTACCTTTCAGCAGAAGCAAGTTTAAAGCCATAGTACTGAAGTTTCACTTTCCTGCTAGTTTCAGTGACTACAACTGCCCACATAGTTCATCATGTAAATAAACCCCTTAAATAGGATCGGTGACTACAACTGCCCAGGCTTGAGGAATTTTTCTGCCAATTCTTTCTCTTTTGAGATAAGGCAGCTAATGAGGCATAAAGGGAATGAAAGAAAGCAAGGGTAAATAGAACACCTCAAGGAAGCTGAAAGATGGATGCAATAAGTCTATAAACCAAAGTCAGAATTGTCATATCAAAGTACCACTAACCAAAGATAAACAATACTACTAAACTGGCAAATTGAATTCTAAAAAGAAGACATACCTTAAAGGCATGTCGTGCTTTACATCCCATGAGCTGCAAAGTACTCTGCAAAACAGGACATGTATATATGACTCCTTACAAATATGACAAATATGAATAGTGGGCCCATTGAAACATGTTACAAAAAGCAATCCCTTGAAGAAAGAAAAACATAACATTTTTTCATAAATAAACGGTCCTGAAAAATTGAAGAGTAAGTAAATGCTCCCCTCCAGACACTCGACTCCTTTGAGAGGGATTTGATTAGGTGAATTGAGTTGATGTCCCACTCTTGAACACTAATAGAAAAGGGCATAATCAAATAAAAACGAAAATAAAAAGAAGATTAATAAGCAGTGAAGTAAAATATTTAAATTAGGACTGGAATAAAAAGAGAGTAATACAATAATGAGATGAAATGAAAAAATCAATTCAATCAAGATATAAATCCACTAAACTAAAACCCTAAAACATTCAAATTATTCATTACCATCAAGCCACAACAACAATCACTTCATCCTCCATATTACCCAAGTAAACATCAGAAGCACAATAATTAAATAGAAAACAAAAAACCAAGGTAGCAGCGACAGCAAACTCGTGAGAAGCAAGGTTTCGAAAAAAGCGACCAAATACAAAATGGGTAGAAATGAGAAGAGAAGAGGCAACTCACCTGAGCACAAATGGAGCAAAATATGTGAAGCTTTGTTCATGGAGAAAGTTGTTGTCATGATGTGGGACAAATGGATCTTGTTTTGTAGTTGGTTTGTAAAGGAAAGGGAGGTATGAGAGTGAAGTGGAGTGGGGAAAATGGGAGGAGGTGGTGAAATGGAAAATAGTAAGAGAGGAGGAGTTGAAAGATCTGTGAGGGAAGAGAATCGATCATAAGAATGGGAAGGAGATGATGGGGCGACGGTGAAAAGAGAGAGAATGAGAAGGAAATAAAAAAACGAGGTTGGAGAAAAGAGGCTGCAAAGGAGAAAGAAGGGGCAACATAATAATATTCTGAAAAGAAGTATGGGGAAGTTTTAAATTTCAAATTTCAAATTCAACCAAAAAATTAAAGCATTAAAAAAAGAGGAAACTCTGGTGAATAGTAAAATGAGTCTAGGGAGGGCACTGCACGGAAAACGATGGAGAAAATGTGAAGGGAAAAATTGGCGGGAGGTTTTGCTATTATTGTACAAATAATTTTTGGTAAAATCAATGTTATGAAATATTTTCTCAAAAAGTGAAAACTACCATAAAAATATTTCTTTGTTTTATATATGTTAAAAATTAATTAATTTAAAACACTGACTGTTATTATAAATTAATCGACATATGATATTGAGTTCCATAAAAAATACTTTATATGAATTAAATCAAATAAATAAAAAATAAAAATCAATTACACATTAGGCACTAACCACTATAAGACTATTATATTGAGGGATATATGAGTATATGAACATAGAAGCTGGATGAACATGACATTTGGTGGGTTGAGGGTCACTTTTAGTTATATTATGACTTTTTCCATTTTCAAATAACTCAAAAAAATCAAGTCTATAAGACTATTATATTGAGGGATATATGAGTATATCCAACATACTCTATTGATTACACATTTCACTCTGATAATAAATCAAAGGTTATTCATGTATACTGATATCAATTGTTCATCATGCGTTGAAATAGTTTAATCTGTAGTTAGAGTTGGGGAATTGTGATCACTTGAGCAAATACTCCATGGTACAAATATATAAACAAACTTTTGAAATTAAAAAATTTTCAAAAATTTATTTTCCAAATCTTGAATCAATTCTAATTGCCAATTCTTTTCTTACAATTCTAAATTGCCAATAATTCATTTTTTTCTGTTTGGGCTTGGTCAATTCGAATTGTAGGATCTAATTTAGTTTTGAGGTCATAAATGATTTTGCTAATCAAAATATTTATAAATTTTCTTAAGAAACCAAAATTTATTATCAGGATACTCAAATATACTCGTAAAAATAAATCCCAAAATCTCATCATATTCATGTTTAAAAAATTAGACCAGACATTGAACTGTTAAATCTGTTGGTGCAATAAGTTTCATTTGTTAATGTCAAATAAACTATATTTAAAATTTATAACTTAAATGAAAATAATAAAGTTTACAAATATTGATCATCACTAGCACCAAAATTTAGGAAAATAACACATAGTAATCTGACCGTAACAATAGTACATTAACAAAAATGAAAAAATCATGTAAAAGTTCAAAATAGGATAATTTAAATCGGATTGGAAAAATAAATTTCAAAATATGTGCACAATTAACTTCAACCTTATATCTTCCTTCCCGGCTTTTATCATAATTTTCCACCTATTTTCCCCTATTTGATGCTTGCAATTATACTATTTGTTTATATTTAAATTTTTCGTTTTCAACATCATATTTAATTCTATATAAATATAAAGAGGTATTGAATGGTTATTTATTAATTTGAAATGCATGCTTAGGAAGTTGTAATACAAATGTAAATATTCTAAATATAGATGCTAAACTTGTGGTGTAGCCAACCTGACGGGTTGGCGTGAGTGGTAAGTACTTTCGTCCCTTAAACAAGTGGTTGGAAGTTCGATCCCCAGCTCTTGCGAATGGAGCAAATTCACAGGCCAGCTGTCTACCTCCTATATGGGACTTCAGAACAGCGAGGGATTAGTCTCACTTGTCACGTGGGTGGGGAAACCTTGAGAAACCAAAAAAAAAACTTGTGGTGTAGCCCGTCACTTGCACGTTTCATTTTGTTATTTTGTAAATTAGATACTATCTCATAAATGAGTTAGTTTTATCAAAAATATGTGATGGCAGAAATAGTTTAATTGCACAATTAAAGAATCTAACCGATTCAAACAATTGTTAACAGAGGTCGGAAAAAATTCCAAAATATTTACATAATGATTGGACCCAAACACACAATATAATGAAATCAATTGACTGAGGTTAGAAACTATTTAAGGCAAAAAGATTTAAAGGTTTTGTAAAATGATTGGAAAGGAGAAAGGAAAAATTATTAAATTTGCACACATTTTATTTAGGAAATGTGGGTATATTGACAAGACATTAATATTTCTCGTTAAAAAAGGGTCCACTCAGTTCGATTCCACTTGGTGAGGGTGTTGAGGAATGAAATACACTAGAAAATCTTGCCTCTTTTTTTCTAAAGAGAGATTGATTCAGATCCACGACCCTAGATCCCACAACAAGTGAGCTCACCGCTAAGTCAAGACGGCCCCTTCAAGAATTATATAAGCCCAAACTAGTAATTTCCCCATGCGATGCACATAAAGTATTTGTTGCATTAATAAAAATTATTTGAAATTATTTATTGAATGTATTAATTTAACAGCCAATTATAGCAAAGTATTGCATTATTAATAATAATAATAATAATAATAATAATATAATAATAATAATAATAAGGATCCATTTATTTTAAAGTGAATTAAAAAATATTGATACAAGAATTTTGGAATTTTAAAATTGGATCCAGAAGAAATAAAAACTAATCATCATCATCATCATCAATGCCTTTTCTTTTATATGCTCCTCCCATGAGAGTGTGATAGCCCTTGTGAAGTACCAGGTAAATTACCTATTGTTATAAAAAATGCGTGAGTCCATACTCAATAGATTCGACATACTTTTACGTTGGCTGCTGAAGCCTAATACAACTCTACTCCTTTATCTGGGCTTGAGACCGGCTATAAATATAGGTGAAGTATTCCGGAAGTCACAGACTTTAGATTCATGACTATAGCCAACAAAAATATTCTTAACTGATTTTTCATCAAACTTTCTAGAAGAAATAAAAACTAATAATAAAAGGAATTCGGAAAATGGAAACTGACTCTATATGAATTATTTTTTAAATAATTTGGTAACCATGTGAGTGGTCGAATAGGAATATTGTCACAATTTTTAGTATAGATGATGATGATATAGTAATAGATAATAAATTAAAAATAATAGATTTTAAAATAATAAATAAATACATATCTAAAAAGAAAATAAATAAATAATAAAAAAATAAATTATAATATTTATTATAACGTTGGAATATATTAAAATGATGTTAAGGGAAAATCCCAAATAAAATCCTCCTCATACACAAAAGGACAAATAAAGTTATTAAATTTGTAGAAGGACAAATCAAGTCTTAGGTAGCAATTTCTCCTTTTAAAATGTTGATGAAAGACCAATATGCCCTTATCACACAAACATTTCCATTCATTTAGAAACCCAAGGTTGAGCCCTCTCCTTTCCCATCCCCATCTCACAGAGAACCTACTCTCCACTCCCCAACACACAGAATCTCCATCATCATCATCGACGTCAAAGAGTAGCTCCAGACTAGTGCAATCATTTTCTTTTTTTATTTCACAGTGGGCAAGTGATTTCTTCCCTTCTTTCTTGTTTTAATTAATTTCTAGTTTTGTGCTACGATTAGGAGAGAAATCGCAAATGAAGTGAAGAGAGTTGGAAGATGGCTCTGTCTGCTAAGATGCTTGTGCCGCCACTGCCTTTATGCGATGGGTATTGAATATATATTTGACGGGTGTGCGATGGGTTTGCTGGGTTTGCTTTGGGAAGTGAAGGACAACATTTTTGTCTTTCATCTACATTTCATCTACATTTTAAAAGGATAAATTGTTACCTAAGACTTGATTTGTCCTTTTATAAATTTAATAACCTTATTTGTCCTTTTGTGTATTAGGAGACTTTATTTGCAATTTTCCCTTAAAATATTCAGTAATAATAATAAACTAATAAAAAAAATAAAGAAAAGCACGTTTTCTAAAAAAAAGAAGATAAAAATAAAATAAGCATACATGACAATTTTTTAAGGAAAGAAGGAAAAAAATAGATAATAAAATAAAATAAAAATCAAATGGCCTTATATTTCACCAGCGATCAAGACAAATCCAGAGAAAATCTTTTAGATAGATATACAAGTAACTGCTCGGAAATAACGACATAAAAGTGCCCGTAATAGGTTATGTATCCAAGAATCTCTGGATCATTGGTATTTATAATAAACACATTATTGTGCACACATACACAATGAAGAAAGAGAATGAGTTAACTAACCATGCCAAAAATAGCAAAAGGGAAGGTAATAAAAACAGAATGAAGAGCTAAAACCAACAAAAGCATCTCTGCCGCAGCTTGAGTTTCCCAATTTTGGATGGAAAATAACGCACACCACTTCCCTTTCCATCCTCAAGGGTCCTTTCTCACCCAACAAAACCCCACGACGTGAAAGCTAAGAAACCATCTAATATCCTCATCATTATGGCTCTCCCAATGGCCTCCTCCCTCTTCCTCCTCCTTTCCATTATTATCATTCCCCTCGTCTCTTCTAACAATGGCCACCATCTCACCCCTAACTATTATGCCCACTCTTGTCCTTCCTTCTCCTCTATTGTCATGGATAACGTATTCACCAAGCAAAGTGTTGTCCCTGCCACCGCGGCAGGCGTCCTCCGCCTTTTCTTCCACGACTGCTTCACCGACGGCTGCGACGCCTCCCTCCTCATCCGCTCCAACGCTTACACCAAGGGAGAGCGCGACGCCGTCCCCAACCTCTCCCTCTCCGGTGACGCTTTTGACCTCATCTCCCGCATCAAGTACACCTTGGAGCTAACCTGCCCGGGTGTAGTCTCATGCGCTGACATAATCTCCCAAACCACTCGAGACCTCGTTAAAATGGTTGGTGGGCCTTTCTATGAGGTCCCATTGGGCCGCAAGGACAGCCTCGAATCCAACATCTCCAGGCCCAACCAGACCCTTCCGGACAAGGACATGTCCATGGACCAGCTCATATACCGGTTCACCTCTAAAGGATTCAGCGTGAGGGACATGGTCGCCCTCACTGGGGCCCACACCATAGGCTTCACCCACTGCAAGGAGTTCAGCCACAGGATATACAACTTCAGCGCCACATCCGCCGTGGACCCCACCATGAACCCTAAGCTTGTGGCTGGCCTCCAGAAGCTATGCCATAACTACACCATTGATGACGGCATTGCAGCCTTTAATGACGTCAGGTCGCCTAGCAAGTTTGACAACTCCTATTACCAGAACATTTTGAATGGGCTGGGCCTCCTCACTACTGATTACTTGATGAGCTCCGACCCTAGGACGAGGCCCATCGTGGAGATGTACGCCACCAACCAGACCGCCTTCTTCATGGATTTCGCCGCCGCCATGCACAAGCTTTCCACTCACCAAGTGAAGACTGGCAAGAGGGGAGAAGTAAGGCTCAGGTGTGACCAGTTCAACACCCTTCACATGTAGATCCACCCACTTACACTTGAGTCTATATCTATATATGTATATTTCCATATTATCTAATATCTTAGATCAGAAACAACCATCATGGGTTCGTATGTGAGTGTGATAGAGCCACATCTAAAGGGGTCCATCTAATTCTACATGTTTGGATTTTTATCCTTCTGTTTGTTTTTGTCACATTCATCATATTCTTTTATCTTGTCACCAAATGACAACAAAGAGGGCCATTCCTTCCTGCCAATTCATCCCGAGCATCTCCAAACATCATTCCTACTTGATATCCTAATACAAAACACCACATTTATCAAATGTTTCATCGTTAAAATCAAATTTGTATATCACATCAATTATGGTAAAAATCACATGTACAGTTACCAATTGTCCGTTGAATGCTTACTAGTTGAGATTTGTAAGTAAAAGGACATGTACCACGGTCATGAATAAATATATACAACGATTTCCATCTACTAGTTTTGGATAAACATGTTTTTGAGTTATTGTATATACAGACATTGATATATTAGATTAAAAAACACGTTTTCAATTTACTTGTTTATATTAAAACCTGTTGTTTTTTATAATAAGTTTTATCAACAAACACTGTTGGCTACCCTTGTAAGTTCATTATCAACATTTTATCATCGACCCATTGTTGAATTAGGTATTTTTTTGGTCAGAAGAATTAAGTATTTTTTTAAAAAGAAAAACAAATTAGTTTTAATCTAAATGGCGGGAATAGACTAAGTATCTCATTGAAGATGTCCTGAACTAATATCACATGTGATGTTTTAGCGAGTTTCGACCAGAATCTCAATGGAGATGCATGTTCCGTGTTGCTATCACATAAGGTGTTTCACAGTTTCAGTGTGTTTCTCCACCCCTATGCCCTGTACTTATAAAAGCTATTAGTATTATTTTTATTTTCACGCATATATCGAGACAAGTAGACACTTTTATAAGTCAATTCTCCACCGTGTGGGGGGATTTAGCTAGGTATGAGATTAGCTGGATTTTATCTATAACTTCAACTCGACTTGCCCAATCTTGTTGTTTAATTTAGAATTGGTCTAACATCATTAACAACATCGCTAAATGAACAAAACTTATTGCATTCTTAAGAGTTAGGTTAGTGAGCTCCAATCAATGCAAATCACACCCAAATTGCTTATCATTTTTTTCAAATAGAGCATGCCAAACTGGCCACTTCATGGACACATATGATCAATTATTTAATGCACATAATCTACATTTTCTTTGAATTATCTTATTTGAGTGTTCATAGATAGTTTGATAAATATTTCACCACATATTTTACATGGATGAAATACATCTAGTCTCATATAAGTTAGATGCCAATTAAGAAATTCTCTATAGGCATGCCATCAAAACAATGCCCAAGTCCAATTCAACCTTAATCTTGTTTCATCGTGATATCTATACAACTACCTCCATCATCAGTTCATCACGCTTCCCCATTTTTTTCTAACACAGTTCTTACATTTCATGTCACTCGAAAACGAGGTATGACTTGGAAGTTTCACAATGATTTACTCATCTTCTATTCAATCTATTCATTCTAACACTTAAAATTTTAATTCTATGCAAATAAAAATAAGTTGCTCAAACCAGGATAAAAAAAGAATTGAAGTGGAAAGATAAATGAGTAAAGGTGCAAAAATATACATGGTAAATTGTAGAAGGGGCACCCAGTATCATGGTAATTTTGAGAGTGCAAAAATATACATGGTAAACCAAAATGAGACACATTATCCATCTTTGTTCTTCAGCCCTATGGTGTTGGGTGTCCTTTTTACAATTTATCATGTATATTTTTAATTTTTACAATTTATCATGTATATTTTTCTCATTTTGGTTTACCACATATATTTTTACACCCTCAAAAGTACCATGTTGCTGGGTGTTCCTTTTGAAATTTATGATGTCTATAGTTGCACTTTCACCCAAAATAAATATGGGATACACTCAATAATGATCTAAACTAAACTTCAATAGTACTACCTTGAGTCCTAGATATAGGACCTAATTGACTTTTTTGGGAGAGATTAAGGTTGCGAAATATGCTATTAAATGTTGACATATTTGATATATTTTTAGATAATCCATTAGTTTATAGGTAAAATAAACTAGGGAAAAATTAGGTAAATCAATTTATAATTAACTTATTTTTGCTTTTTTTAGGATTTTCCAAAAAAAGTCAATTAGATCTTATATAATATATAAGTTTAAGTATAAGTTTTTTACACTAAAGATTAAACTACTCCCTCCGGTCCTTATTATAAGTCACCAACCGCCTCTAAATTTTGGTCCTTATTATAAGTCACCAACTAACATTAACTAACTCATTTATTAAAATTTTCCCATTATACCCTTATCATTGGAAAATGCACATTGGAAGATGAGAAGAGAGAGAAGATGAAAAAGGCAAATGTATACTCATAAAGATGAAAAAGGTAGTGGGCCATAGTGATAAAGTTGGGAGGGGCAAAAATGGAAAAGACAAAAATAATAAGACCAATTTAATGATGCAACTACCATTAACTTCCATTCCTTGGTATGTACAATTTAGGCGGTTGGCGACTTATAAATAGGACCGGAGGAGTATAAATTTTTGTCATTTATATTCGCAAGTCTCACTCTAATAGCTACCACTTCAATTTGACAAAAAAAAATCACTCTCAGCCTTTTTCTACGAAGAGCCGATTAGTTTAACTCAATAGACACTGGCCGCCGCCGTCAACATCCCACGCGACCACCGTCATCAGCCGCCCTCACCGCCGTCGTAAGGTGAACTTCACTTATTCCCCAAATGGGTTTATGCTTTTTGGGAAAATTTATCTCTTTTCCCCAATATTTGTTCTCATGTTATTATGGATGATGAAATCTATTATTTTGAAGTTAAATGTATGGATTTGATGATTTGGCTGCTCTAATGAGATATTCACGTGTGTTTCTTTTGAAATTTAGTTTAGTGCTTCTTCCTTGATCAAAGACACTTCTTATATTTGGCTTTCCACAGCATATTGAATACTTTTTTTTGATAAATTGTGCTGATACATGATGATAAACGTATTCTAAACTATGCTGATACGTGATATATACTGTCTGTCGTACTTTTAATATGATGTGTAAAATTTTGGTCAATTTTTTTCTTTTTATAAAGATCTCACTTGACACGTGTGAAGTGTGGACGATTGGACCGGTCCAACCATCCACCACTTCACTTTTCGGGTGAACGGTTATCCGGTCCAACCATCGTTTGTTTGAGCGTGTAGAACCATGACTCGAAACCTTTTTGGACTCCGGCTTTTGCAACACAAAAAAAAAGAAACCAAGTATGCAACAAAAAAAACCCAAAGTCCATTCTTGACCAATTTATCCATATTAAATTTCTTATATTCCAAAGCTACCCTCATCAACTAAAACCCATGAAAATCCCTACTCACTTGCTCTTCTTCCTTCCTTCAGGATCTCCTCTGCAACTCTGCCGTCGCTGCTGAACGTTGAGAGGTGAGATTGCCCTACCCTCACTTTCTCTTCTTCTATTTTCAATGCTTTGTTGGGTTTTATCACCAAAGCATTAGCTTCAAACAAATTTTGGAAATGCTTCCTTCTCTGTTATGTTTGGCTGTGTTGGACTTCTTTTTATTTTTCTTCCTGCCTTCTTTTGATTCGGCTATGTACAAAGCTTGCTACTTCAGGTTTGTGATGTTCAATGGTAAAGAAAGTGTTAGTGTAATGATTTAGTCCTCATTGTTTAGGTATTCAATTCAATGGATTCTCAATATTATTTTCAGGTTAACTCTTATCAAAATATATACTTCCTCCTCCGTTCCTACATATAAGATCACTTTCCCTAATTTAAGTAGATTAAGGAAGTTGGTTAAATTAGTTATTTGCACGTGATATTACCAATTTATCCCAATTATATACCTTTATCTTCACTCTCCCTCTCTTGCTTATTATTATAAAAAAGCATTATTAGGGTTAATTTGGGAAAAAGTTGGGAAAAGAGAGCTGAAAGAAGGTCCCAATTATGTGTTATGTGTTCATATTCCATTCTAGTTCTGTTAACCAAAAAATGAAAAACCTTGGCGTCTTCTTGGATTCTCTCTTGTGTTATGTGTTCATGTTCCATTCTGTTATCTGAGGTACTACTTAGCCTGCCTTTTTTCCTTGTAGCTATTCTCTTTTCAATCATTTTCATGTCTTATTCAACAATGTATTTCAGTAATTAAATGCTTTTATTTGCTTGTATATAGTTTATGCTCTGTATTGTATCTGAAATTATCTTCCTTCTTCTTTTTGTTGTTTAGATTACTTCACAAATTTGTGACAAATGGTTTGGAGAAGTTTACTCTGTAGAAATGTTGTCATCAAAAAGCTTCACACACCCATTTCAACCCACTCTCATATTTCCAAATCTACCTCCATAATCACTCTTCAGACACTTCCTTCATTTCATTCTTCTCATCAAAATTACAACTTTACTACCTTCATATCACATAACTGCCCAAATCACAGAAACCTTCATTCTGCACCGTTAAGTACACCAAATAGTTCCGATTATGCCCCTAGATTTAGTTCAAAAGTGGAGGGTGATGATGCAGATGGGTCAACAAATGAGTTCTTATCAAGATTTGTGTGGATAATGCGCAAGAAGCTAAAGGAAGTGTACCCATCTTCTGATAAACAAACAATTGATGGCATGTTATTGATAATAGTTGGTAAGGTTGTGACTGAGCTGGAAAAGGGTGGTTTGAATGCTAAGGTTTCTGGTTCAGATGATTTTAGTGAGGATTTGTGGAGGACTGTGTGGGATGTGAGTGATATGGTGTTGGCTGATATGAATAAGGAAAGGAAGAAAGAAAAAATGAAGGGTTTTTTGCAGAGTGAGGAGGTTAAAGAGATGTGTCGGTTTGCTGGAGAGATTGGTGTGCGTGGGAGTTTGCTGAGGGAGCTTAGGTTCAAGTGGGCACGTGAAAAAATGGAGGAACATGAGTTTTATGAGGGTTTGGAGAAATTAAGGAAAGAGGCACAAGCTGAGGAAAGAGTGAAAATTGGGGAAGTGAGTGAGAGTAATGTTGATGATGGTGTTGAGGGGAAAAGTGAGGGTGTTAGTCTGCCTAAGAGAATAGGGAAGATAAATTATAAGATATATGGGCTTAATTTGTCTGATCCTAAGTGGGCAGAAGTTGCTGATAGAATTCATGAGGCTGAGGAATTCATTTGGCCACATGAGCCAAAACTTGTGTCTGGAAAAGTGAAACTTGTCACGGAGAAGATTATGTCATTAAATGAGGCAGATGATCCGGCTTCCATGGTAGCTGAGTGGGTGGACATTCATCAACCTAGCAGGGTTGACTGGGTTAGTTTGCTTGACAAATTGAAAGAGAAGAATATGGCATTGTATTTAAAGGTACGCGAAGAGTTTTAGTGTTGCATCATTAGTAGTTTGGCCTGATTATTATTATGCTACAAACCATCTTTTTAGCTTTGGATTATAGAACTTTTAGATTTTAATGGATTGTCTGTTATAAATATATTCTGATGCTTCTGCTGATTATTTGGATAGAGTATTTAACTCTGAGTACATGAGAACTTTGCTTGATGAGAGAATTTTCTAGTGCATTTTCAACACTATGCTTTGATTTGTTCATTTCCATTGGCATGAAGAAATTTGACTAGCAATGATATAAGAAATGTAGGAAGATATTGGAGGAATCAGGTGGAGGGTTGTTTCTGATTTTTATGTGCTATTGCAGTTGTCTATAAGGTCTTAGTTGGCTAGATTTGTGGTATTATATTGCACATTAGGAAGATATTCGTTTTTTTATTTCATCACTTAAGTGCCCATTTGATCTTCTATACTTAATTGGACTTCTCAATCTTGAAGAAGGTCCCATTTAGTCTTCAATGGAAGACAATCTTAAACTTGACCATAACTATCACAAATCCTGTTTTCTCTGTTTTGCTCTTCCCGAAACAAAGAATGTGCAAGTTAAATGTGCTACAGTCTTATCTATCTTTTTATGTACTTTATTGGCACTAATTCAAACGAAAAATGTTTGTTGAGACTTGAGAGCTTGAAAAATAATTTAGGTTAAGATGGTGTTTGATTTCACTCTTTTTTTTTCCAATTTCCTATTAATTAAATGAGATAGGCCTCCCGCCCGTTGCTTGTGGGATTTAAATCAACAGTAAGGAAATGCAGAAGAATAATGTGCTCAGTGAAAAGTTTTTCCACTTTGAAGTGTCACAACAAAATGCATCAACTAAGTACAATATTACTCGTTTTGCAAAACAGGACAAACAACTATAGATAGTCACAAAATGACTATAACACAGTAAATAACATGGGTGTTTTAAGCTGGTACATATATTTCCTGTAAGGTGGAAACTCTTGAACAGTTTTGGTAGAGAATACTTTCTCTTGACTTTGCCACAAAAGTACATTTTCACTGCAAAGTGCATTATATTTGACATCAAAATACCAAAGGGCATATTTTGCCCAAAAAACTGCCTCATAGATCGAATTTGAAGTCTTGAGGTCACATCTGCAGTGTAAGGTATGCAGCAAAAAAAAAAGGACAAATCAAAATGAGGTCATACAACCTTAGCATTACTATTTTACCACATTTGAGAACACTTCATGCTAGACCACATTAGTTGTGGTGTTCGTTGCATCTCTATGTTGTGCACTTAACACTAATTTTAGTCCTTCCATGCTCTTAACCCTTGACAAAGCGACACATAATTGGCCATGAGTAAACACCGGGTTTCGACAAATATAAACCAACTTCCTTCAAAGATTGTTCTTGACTCTTATTTATTGTCATGGCAAAAGACAGAATTATCTTTTCTACTATACTATTGGCTCTACATATTGCATAGCAAGTTAGTTTAGCACTTCCATTGATTTAATACTGCTGAAAATTTAGTTTTTCTCTTGGTTCTACATATTGCTTACCAAGGCTCTCTCTCTCTCTCTCTCTCTCTCTCACACACACACACACACACACACACACACTTAAATGTTTTTCAAAGAAACTGCTAATAATGGATTAAATGATCACAAAATAAGCAATGTCATGAATGTTATGAGATTTAAAATAGTTTCTGACAGTTCTAATAACTCTGATATGAAATCAATGGCTGATATGAGTCACTTTGAGCATTACTCACCCAAATTCTGTCATGTATAATCAGATTCCAAGCCTAACCAATTTATGAGAGACACATTTGATTTCTACTGTGTCAACATGATTTAGGATGCATAATACCCAAACAGAACTTTTCCATGAGAAGTATCAAGATCATAATGAGAGGTTTCGGGTATCTGATTTGAAATACCTGTTTAACACTTAAGACGAACAGAATTATTGTTTTTGAGACAATTACATTCGGGATGGACTTGAAGTTATTCTTGTCTATATATGAATTTAATTGGTTATCAAATTTTATACTTGTAGGTATCAGAAATTGCATTGACAGAAAAGTCTTTCCAAACAAATATTGGGGACTACTCTAAACTTATCAGTGTTTATGCTGAAGAGAGCAAGTATGATGATGCTGAGAGGATTCTCAAGAAGATGGGTGAAAACGGTTATATTCCTGATCCTATTATAGCCAGCACGTTGATTCACATGTATGCCAAGGCAGGTAATTTTGATCGTGCAAAAGAAGCATTCGAAAGCTTGAAAAGACAAGGCATCCAACCAGATGCAAAAACATATAATGCAATGATCATGTCATATATAAATGCTGGCGAACCTAAGTTGGGTGAGGCTCTATTGAGGGAACTGGAGACAGGAGGAATGAAACCTACATATGAAATGTACATGGCATTGTTCCGATCTTTCGCCCATCTTGGGGATGTTAATGGAGCCGTACGAATTTCATCATCCATGCAATTTTCAGGATTTGAGCAGACAATGGAGACCTGTACGCTTCTCGTTGAGGTACACGAGCGTGCAGGTAACCCTGATATGGCTAGAAACAACTTTGACTACATGATAAAACTCGGACATAAGCCCGATGACCGGGTTACAGCCAGCATGATATCAGCTTATGAGGGGAAAAACTTCTTGGATAAGGCATTAAATCTCCTTATGAAGCTAGAGAAGGATGGGTTTGAGCCTGGTATTGCCACTTACACTGTTCTTGTGGACTGGTTCGCAAAGATGCAGCTTATCGATGAGGCCGAACAGCTGTTGGGGAAAATTGCTCAGCAGGGTGAAGCTCCTCCTTTGAAAATTCAAGTGAGTCTTTGTGATATGTATGCAAGGGCAGGAAATGAGAAGAAGGCCCTTCAAGCTCTGGGAGTTCTAGAGGCTAAAAAGGATCAACTAAGACACGATGAGTTTGAGAGAATCATTAGGAGTCTTCTTTCAGGTGGGTTCGTGCAAGATGCACAAAGAATACGAGGAATAATGGAGGCACAAGGATTCGCTCCATCACAGCCACTTCTAACGGCTCTTACTGGAGCCGATCGTGGCAGAAAACCAGGTCGGAGATTTTGAGATAGTTCAGTTGTGGTAGAAATGTGCTCTTTTTCTGGTCTCTTGACTGCCAGGCAATCAACCGATGTAACTAATGCCTTGTCATGGAAGCAACAGGATGCTGGAATATTTGCTGCATGTAATCAAATACAGATTGAGGTTTTGAATTGTGAGATTATCAATTCTTTTACCGGGTTTTGGCAATCTTGCTGTTTTGAGTAGTAACATGCCGAAGTCTTCAGAGGATTGTTTTCCCTCCATGTCTTCATTGTACTCTTGTTAAGTAGCTATTCATAGCACATCAATGGATAGGTGATATCTTCCAAATAAGCACTTTCGATGGCATGTTGGTTCTGATTTTACATTTGTGACAAGTAGTTAGCTTTGAAACTTCTTAAAACACATTTACATACTAACCCAGTTGAAGAGGATCTGGTGGTTTAGTTTTCTTTGATTCTACTGCGTGTTGTTGATCATCTGACACTATTATTGTTGGAGTGTATCAATAATTTAGTATTATAATTGGCATTTGTATTTTTGGAAGCGTTTTGGTGGATGAAACGTTTCATTTTCTGTAAGCCTAGATGCTATTAACACTTGAAGTCCTTAAATTTGGATTATTAGTACTGTGGATTCAGAGAAACAACCAGGAGGCGGTATGAAGTCAAAAACATTATCATGCATGGCATAAAGAAGACGTTCTCATGAGAGTTATTGTGTGTGTGCGTGTGTGTGTGTAACACTTAGGAACATCAGCATAACTTCATTTAGGAAATTCATATCTTGAACTATCAACATTGTAAAATGGTTATTAATGGTATCCAACTTGTGAAATCTTGTTGCCACTTATTCTACCTAATTAGAGCCGGGCATTTAGGCGGCCTATACTGTTTGAGCTTGACCCGTCAAGGGTCAAATCTAAACTCTCCAAGCCCATATAGGCTGCTTCCAAAATGGGTGTTATGCAAAGCCCAACCTTTGAGAGGTTAGGTTTCAGGCCAGCCTATGGGTTCACTTTTTCCAAATATATACTATGCTTCCAAATATTTATAACTAATTAAAAAAGTAAAAATATAAGATTAAAAAAACATAAATATGATCCAAATTATGTTAAAATATCAAGTATTATATTATCAAAAAAAATATCAAGTATTATTAACTAAATAATTCAAAATTTAACACACACATATATATATATATATAATGAAACTTATATAAATACCAAGTCATAATTGGTCAAATAATAAATTTAGTTCATTTTCCATGAACCACAATTGAATATATTATTTCATAAGGTCAACACACCACAATTAAATAAACTATTACATAAAGTTCATATACTACAGTGAAAAAAATTCTATAAAAAGTAGTGATTAAGAAAAGAAAAGTGGAAGCCACAAACTACATTAAACATTAAGAATTTTGTGTCAATGTCATTTTATTCTCCATCATCACTATGATTTATATCAAGGATATTATATTGTGATTCACTATAAATGAGGTTTTCTTCTTATGTTCTAAAAATATCATATGTTTCCTATTTTTTCTTGTTTCTCATAAGTTAAATAACAATAGAATTATAAATGAATTTTTTAAAACAAAATAGGCGGGCCCATCTAAGTCTCAGTACGGGACCTGATGAGTTTTTAACCCTATAATCAAAGCACAACCCTCCTTGTGTTTGAGTTTAATACAAAGGTCTGCCCAACGGGCTGGGCCGAATTCCCAGCTCTACTCATTCCTAGTTAGGTCTAGTTAGGTGAAAGTGGTAATAAGGTTGTTTAGGATCATTGTATTTAATAAATATCCAAACCTTTTAATATATTGTTTGGTAAAAATATCTTAGAATTTCCATGCTGTATTTTTCACTGGTTTGTTAAATTTACAGATGTTGGGGGTGAAATAAGTGGATACGACCAATTTACCAATATAATGTCCTCTTTTTTTGTGGGAAGAAGAGAAACTTCCCACCATTTGGTTAAGGAAAAAGGTATGCCTTCTTTAGTTTTTCTTGTATGGTCTACAGTTTGGCGTATATAGAAGTATGTCACTCACATGTGTAGCTATGTCACTCACATGTGTAGCTTTATACACAAACATGCTGCAAAGTAATCGTGGTTAAAAAAATTAGGGAAGCACATAGTTAAATAAATGAATTGGAGTTTAATTTTTGTTATTATGTTAATATAATTTTAAATTTATATGTTCAAAAAAATTAAGAAAATATTCATTACTTGGTCGTTTCTAAAATATATTTCGCTTCAAATAATTTACGACACAAATAAGACCTAAAATGATAGTTGTTTAATTAAATGTCTCCAGATCAACTCAAAAAATAAAATAATAATTTTTTGTGAACACGATGCTTTATACGTGTCTTTTGTTTAATGTCAATTTTGTTGTCAAAAGGTGACACATATGTGGTCCCTTAGCTCCATGGCAGTAGGTTTGTGTTAGGATTATTTTTAAACCATTACATGGATTGAGACTTATTTTTAGAGACTCTTTTAGTTGTTAACGATAATTTTGTATTGGTTTTAGTGTTTTACCTTGTGTTTAATGCTTCCATTTGATTGTCCAAGTCCAACATATGGATTGTGTAATTCATTTAAATTCTCCTTGAGAGAAACAATTTGAGTGTACAACTTTAGGTGAACCGTGTTAGCTTTAATTTAAGTTTAAATGAATAGTTAGTTGGGAAAAAGACAAATAAATCTTCTCAATATGTAAAAGGACAAGTGAGGTTGCTAAATATAAAAAAGGACAATTTGAGTCATTGACACTTAACTCACATTATCAAATTAGGATAAAAGACTCAAATGCCCTTAAAAACACACTCACCGTCAACGATGGTTGTGGTAGGACATTTAAGGAGTAATCATGTTTTACTTGTCAAACTTTTTTAAGGACATTTGAGTCTTTTTCACTAATTTGGTAATGTGAGTTAAATGTCAATGACTCAAATTGTCCTTTTTTTTATATTTAGCAACCTCACTTATCCTTTTACATATTGGGAATACTTTATTTGTTTTTTTCCCTAGTTTTTTTTTTAACTGAAGTCTTTTTCCCTAGTTAGTTAGTAACATAAATATATATTTATTGATCTAAAATTGTCAATTGGAGGTTGGTTTTGAAACGTGACTTTCATTAATTGTAGTAAGAGATTGTGCATTTTAATAGAAATATAACTTTAATTTTGGATTGAGAAAGCAATTTTAAATGTTTATGGACCTTTTTTTTAACTTAAATGTTTATGGACCTTAGAAAAAACACATTATAAAACTAATTGAGATGATTTTAATAGTTTCATGAAATGCAATGATGATAAATAATCTTTGACTTGTCTTGAATTATGTTCCATTCTAGATTTTGGTTAAGTTATTTTCATTTTTAATGTTTTGAATTTTAAAATAAAATTTTTTTCATTTAATCGAATTGCTTTTATAATTGTAATGATTAAATTCTCTTTTGTATGTCTTATTCGCTATTGAAATGATAACGATTTTATATTTCTTTTGACAACTTATACACTTACAGACATTTAAGTTCAATTACATTATAGATTGGGTGAGTACGTATTTAATATCAATGAGATATTGATAAAATTTTGTGCCCCTCCTACTTTAATTAAGAATGTAATGTCAACTTATAAATTTAAATAATATTTTAAAATTATTTAACTAAACGTTAAGATCATGGAGAGTTGAAATTAACCTATTGCTTATAAAAAAGGGCAGCAAAAAGGTTGATTTTCTAGCCAATCATGCATTGAATAATAGCGATGAAATTTTAATGCCCATCGAGTGGCAACTGTTTTAGTTAAGATCTTGAATATATTGGATTGATTTTTTCCCTATTATTTTTAAAATTAAAATTAGTCAATCTTTTTGTTCCAGAAGGATTAAAAGTAATTAATTAATCACCTATGTCCTAACAAATGTCACCCAGTATATATTTATAATTCATAAACTATGTGACAAATTAACAAAATATTCTTATAAATTAGGAAAATACTGTCAAATTATGGATACACCATCCAAAAAAATAATTCACTCCAATATCACAATTCCACTAAAAAAGAAATTTTTAAATATGTTTCCCTCTTTTATCTCATCTTATTTATATATTTTGAAAATAATTTAAGATATTTTGGACATATGATTATGAAATTATATTTTTTTTGGCCAGTAGATTATGAAATTATATTTAAACAATTATTGGGGTATTAATATTATTTTTCCTATCCTCTCTATTAATTCCACTCTCCTCTTGTTATACCCATTTCATAATCTTTTCATCCATCTTGTCTAAATGAAGTAATATAATAAACTATAGATAAAAGAAACAACATATTTGGAAGAGAAAGAATTATCATTCTGTCATACTTTTTCCAATCTTAAATATAAAACTCAATTATATAATAAGATTCTAGTTAACTATAACGTATTTTACATGCTATTTCTGTAAACACTTATTTATATAATTAGATTCTACATGAATTTATAATTCAAAAAAGAATTTGAAGAAAAAATAAATCCTTGTGTGTGTGTACAAAAAAAACAAACATAGTCAACTACCACTAATATTTAAGGCCATGTTGTAATATTATTTAATTAATGGAGGTATTTTTCTTTTTGATGCCTAACTACACTACTTCTAAAGATGAAGTCCAACTTAGCTGTAAGTAATTCTCACAAAATAAGTCTCTCTATGTGAGAATAGTCTAAACTGATTATTAGAGGCCTATGACTTAGACTATAATGGCATTGGATTCACCTCTTTATTCTCACGCCAGACTCAGACCCAAACTTTTTCTTTTGTATTGTTTTGCTTATTTAAATAAGAAATTGTATTATTACTATATATATATATGTTAGTTGATGTTATTTGTTACTATTTCTTAATATAAAATTACAATCATATAATCCTATGTTTTAGAGTCTCTATTATCTCTCATTCTTCAAACATTATTTAAGTAATTAATGTCATCTACCATTTACCTCTCTATGTCTATTCTTGTAGACTATTTAATCTATTAGACCTCTTAACAAACTTATAGTTAGACCAGCCCAGACCACACGCCAGGTTTAGGCCTGAAAAATGGCATCTAGGCCATAGCTAGGCTCGGGCATCCGTTCAACAATATAGATCAAACCAATTATGATACAGGCTTGAACCGGCTTAGGTTATTCACACCCTAATTACAAGCTACTCCGTCGATCATAAGTGCTCCATTTGACTTTTTTGAGAGTCGAGGAAGGAATCAGGTTATAATTAGAGTACTATATATGATCATAACATATGTCACATGTAATTATATCATAAGTTTATAAGTAGAATAAATTAGTTTAAGGAAAAAACATTATTATAAAAAATTTAAAGTGATTAATTTTACATATTTAGTTTTTCAAAAAAAGTCAAAGTAATCTTATAATTATGATTAGAAGAAGTGTATGGCTGGGTGCGTGCCACGTCTCACTAACGAAGCCATTTTTTCACTAACAAGACCCAAGTAAATTTCTCTATAAATACGAACCCTAATCAAAGCCTGATTATCAATAACATTATACACAAAAAACTAATGGCCTCACGTGGGTATTTCTGTATGGTTCTTCTTGAGTTGGTATTATTGGCATCTTTTACAAACTCAGCATTCTCCTCAACATCACTGTCTCCCAATTTCTATGACCAATCATGTCCCAAAGCTTTGAGCACAATTAAACAAGGCATTCAGGCTGCAGTTTTGAAAGAGCCTCGAATGGGAGCTTCCTTGCTTCGTTTACACTTCCATGATTGCTTTGTCAATGTAAGCTTATATATACCACCTGTAGTCCTTAAAATAAGATCTATTAGACTAATTTAGGTAAATTAAGGAAATTAAATCAATTCAAGAAGTATTTATTTATATATTTTGATTTCCCTAAAATATCCTCTTAAATCAATTAAATCGATACTGTCGTCCCTTAATGCAAACTCTCTATATATGTCCAGCCAATACAAATAGTTCAGAAAAAATGATAAATATGGGAAACAAAGTGGATTAATTGTGTGTGTATCCCACATGCATACGTGCATGGCTCTCGTTATTTTTCCCTGTGTCCATCTTTGACTTTATATTTGTGTGTGTGTGTGTGTATGTGTGAATGTACTATGTTAAACTCATATCACTTTGATTTAGGGATGTGATGGGTCCCTTCTATTGGATCCATCTTCAAATATTGACAGCGAAAAGAATGCATTTCCAAACTTGAATTCAGCTCGAGGATTTGAAGTAATTGACGCTATAAAGACAGCGGTCGACCAAGTATGTGGGGGGCCCATTGTTTCTTGTGCTGATATCTTGGCTGTTGCAGCTCGTGATTCGGTCGTTGAAGTAAGTGATTTTACTTGTATCAGCTATTTATATATTCATTAACCATGAAAATAGGCCGTTTGGTTATATTCACTGAGCATTAATTAGAGTACTAAAACATGGAAGAAGACAATTCTAAATGAAAGCCACCAATATATGGGCATAAAACAAATCCAACAACATCATAAAGAGGATAGTTTCAGAAGATTAATTACACACACACACACACCTCTCATCTTGTTACATGTTCTTGAACCAGAACCAATAATCCACAGAACGTAATTCAGATCTGGATTAGTAGGACTGACTGGAACAACTGAAACACTGTCAATAAAAAAGAATGTTAGTTAGGAACTCTTCTAATCAGAGTATGGACACATTGATGGAAATTACGGTGAAGAGTCATAACTAGCAAGAAAACCTGCCTCAAGAGTGCTATCATATTTATGATATCCCATCAAAATTAGAAATGACTAAATTTTCATGAAATATATAGTACGTGGATGAGATTTTCTTATCGTGACACTATAAGAAAACATGTCATCTTCGTGGTTTATTATGTACTCTCTCCGTTCCTAAATATAAGATCATTTTAACAAATTTGGAGAGATTAAGGAAGACATTCCAATGAGTTAAGATTACATGAAATTTCCAAAATACCTCTCACCTAAGTTTTAAAAATATCACCTTCTACAAACCACTATTTTTTGGGTGAAGGGAGTATAAGGGTAATTTGAGAAAGACTTGAGTAAAATTAGAAATTGGTCTTATATTTAGGAACAAGCTCTCCTCCCTAAAGTGATCTTATATTTAGGAACAGAGGGAGTATATGTTTCCGCACACGTTTTTGTGATTTCAAAAACTGCGAACAAAAGCAGTGTGAAAATATGTTTTTTGACCTAACAACATAGCTGCAACATATTGTAAATGAAGCATATTTTTGCGGATATCTGCGAAAAAATATACATATTTTTGTGGAATTTTTTCAGAAAAAACTTGTCTAATTGTCATTAAATTCCATGACAAATAGATGGGGTTATATATTTTTATCAGAATAGGGTAATATTTTACTATGAAATGCAATCAATAAATTGTTTATAAGCATTTAAAAATAAAAGTATATGCAAATAGATTAATTTGAGGTGCATGATATCAGATTAGATGGAAAGAAATTGGATAGGAATTAGTTATATAAAGAGATAATTGTCCCATTAGAGGCATATCTACTCCACCTGAAAAAGTGAAAAAAAAACAGAGAAACGGTTAAATTATAACTTAAATCAAATTAATAAGTTAAGAAATTATATTATGTTAGAGAAGAAATAATATACCATAAATGAGAAAAGGCGGCCCATGTAATGAAAAAAATGACAAAAGGCTCAGGTTGCAGTTGATGAGAACACCATGGAGAGGAATTAATGGAAGATGATGAGCATATCAAAACACAAATAGGGGGAGAAGGAAGATATTTATAAATTGGTAGATACATTTTCGTGTTTTTGTGCGAAAACTTGTCTTCTCCATGCTTTCTTGTTTTTTTGCGTGAAAATTTGGCATCTCCATTTTTTCGCGCTCATGTGCGAAAACTTGTCTCTTCCATAATTTCGAGTTTTTGAACGAAAACTTGTCCATATAATTTATTACTATTATTTATTAGTATCAACGGTCACAAGACAAGTTTTCGTCGTGGATTAGCGTGAAAAGTTGTGGTATGTTCTTCCCTATAAATTCAGAGTCTATCCTTACTTTTTATTTTTGATTTCATAGTCTATCCTTACTTTTTTATTATTGCACTCTTCAATTATTTGTCGTTTGTTTTAATAAAAAAAAGTGTGACATGTTTTCGTTGTAAACTGCACTAAAATTGAAAACTATAAAATATATAAAAAAATGTGATATGTTTCTGCGGTTTTTCGTGAAAACATTAATGTTGTCTTTTTTTTGTAGACAACATTTATACTGTCATTTACATTTTTCGCGGTTTTACCGCAAAAACATGTCAAAATTAATTTTCGAAAACATGTAAAAAGAAATAAAAGCCACAAAAACATGAAATGTTTTTCATGGTTCCCTCTTCCGCGAAAGTCTAACCGTGAAAAGGACTGAGATGCAAATAAGGGACTTATAAATACTACTTCCTCCGGTTCTAAATATAAGACCTAATTGATTTTTTCTAGAAAATCCTTAAAAAAGCAAAATAAGTTAATTATAAATTGATTTACCTAATTTTTTCCCCTTAAACTAGTTTATTTTGCCTATAAACTAATGGATAATCTAAAAATATATCAGATATGTTATTATTTAATAACCTATTTCGCAACCTTAATCTCCCCGAAAAAAGTCAATTAGGTCCTATATTTAGGACCGGATGTAGTATTTTATTCACTTAAATATGTTATAAGGGACAATTGCAATAGTCTTCACTAACAACTGTAATAGTCTTCATTAACAAGTGGTAACAACTCCGTGGGACCTCTTTGGAATTAAGTCTCTTATTGGGACCTAGGTGCAATTGTCCCATGTTATAATAAATACTAAAATAGATTGAGTAAAACCATTCTAAATTGAGTTTAAACCGTCTAATGTACAACATTCATCTACATCCAGGATGTTTTTCAATCTTTTCTGACATGAGACTTGTATATAAATATACGTATATATGTTTTGCAGCTAGGGGGACCAACATGGGAGGTTAGTCTAGGAAGAAGAGACTCAACAAATGCAAGCCGAGACGATGCAAACAGGGACTTACCAGCACCATTTTTTGATTTTCAACAGCTCATGCAGAGTTTCAACAAGCAAGGTCTTGACCAATATGACTTGGTCTATCTTTCTGGTGCCCACACCATTGGATTGGCTCAATGTGTCAATTTTAGAAACCGTATCTACAACGACTCCAACATCGATCCCTTATTCTCAGCCTACCTTAAACTCAAGTACGTAACTATATATTAGTCACCTGCATGTTTGGTTTACAGCACGAAAAATGAGCATGTTTTCCAAGCTGAACTAATTGTTGCCACATACTATTCTAATCAAAGTATTAAAACCTGCCCGCTTCAACTATAAATCAACGAACCCGTTCTAATTGATGGTTCGGTAATGAGTTGTGGGATAAGTGAAATATTATAACCATTAGATGAGATGAAGAGTTATGATTGGGGGAAAGGATAGAGAGAAAAGGAGGGGTCCACACCGTCAATCTTCAGCCTAAAACGAACAGTTTAATGACTCATTTAGAGTTTTTTAAACATAGAAATACATTAATTGAATGCTTACATAAATACTCCCCCATCCTAATTGTATATATACTTAAAACGAAGTTTAGTAGTCAAGAAGCTAATTAATTGAATACCAATTTGAGATAGCTTTAGGCAAAAATAACTTCTTGGCCTAAAAACCGAGTTAAAGCCAAAGAGAGTGTCTTACTTTTTAATTTGTTTACTTAACTTTATAACTTTCTACATATTATTCGAATTACATTAATGGTATGTCAAATTCACTACTATGCATTCCAGCATATTAAAACATGAATCATATACTATATATTTGGTTTTGAATATAAAAACTAGTTTTTTCATCATAAATATAATAGTTAGTTGGGGTTACCTTTTAATACTCGAAATATAATTATTTTTAATGATTCTATCTCTTATATTTATTATTTTATCTCAAAACTATTTTGTCAGACTTATCAATTGATATCTATATATATTTAAGTGTTATAGAAATACTACCTCCGGTTCTAAATATAAGACCTAGATGACTTTTTTTTGGAGAGGTTAAAGTTGCAAAATAGGTTATTAAATTATGACATATTTGATATATTTTTAGATTATCCATTAGTTTATAGGTAAAATATACTAGTCTAAAGGAAAAATTAGGTAAATCATCAATTTATAATTAACTTATTTTGCTTTTTTATGATTTTCCAGAAAAGTCAATTAGGTCTTATATTTAGGACCGGAGGGAGTATTATGTAACATATGTGTGTGTGTGTGTGTTATAATTACATAGTGTTCGCAAAATTGCAACCGCAAGAGCACGAGTCAAGTTTAATAGTATAGTGAAAAAGTAAGAGTGTCGTTCCAACAGAGACTATGTTTAAGCAAATTCATTGAATAAATTATGATCAAAATTAGCTTTGGGTAAAAAGTAAGTGATAGGATTGCAATGAAAATAAGAGAATATATTTTTATATTTTAATTTAATCAAAAGAGAAAATATCTAAGCCTATTTATCCACTTGTATTTCATGATACCCAATTTTCCCTTTCCTTAATGCTAATAAATTTCTATTGTGTTGTTGTGTGAAGTCCCTTTTGTTTAAATAGCTCTCTCAAGCCTATTTAAACCTTAATTGAAATTAATATGCATAATCTCTTACTACATATTATTTCAATTAGTCTCTTTAAACAATTCACTTCAATTTCACAAGGCTTGGTTAGATCATATCTCTATCTCACTAACAAACTCTCCATTCCTCCTTGGAATTTCAAGACAAGCTTGGTTTCAACCTAGTTCTTTACCTAACTAATGCTCTCTCAAGCTACTAATTAAGCTAACAAACTAAATGTTGGCCAATACTTAGAATAAAGCTTAAATAAAATGTTCTATTCCTAATCAATGCTCTCTCAAGCCACTAATTAAGTAAACAAACTAAATATTGGTCACCACCTAGATATTGAGCACAAATTGAATTCACAACATAATAAAAATTAAAATTAACAAAAGGGAAAAGGGAATGGTTTTAAGTATCAATTCATACAAGCTTCAAAATAAACCTAGAATAAATAAAGTAACTACTCATACTAATAAAAGGAGTTTCAAGAAATCCAGATCCAAGCATACTCAAAACAACAATAAAAGAGAAAGGGAAGGAGAAATGAGGTTACTAGAAGAAGACCCAGAAGGACTTTCTTCAAGAAGCTTCAAAATCCCCAGCTCCAACTCTAAATATTGCCTTCAAGCTATGTCTCGCTCTCTCTGTTGAAGGAAGAAGAAGATGAAGGGGAGAGGTTTGATTTGCAAAGTGAAGCTCACAACTCTCTCCCCCTCTAGCTCACAGCCCAAGCACAAAGGAATCAGAATGAATGTGTATGCATGTGGTGCGTCGCTTCTCCCTTCCTCCCTGCCGATCAGATTTCTCTTGGGGGGTCATGATATTTTCTTTGTGCAGCCCCCTCTCACGTGACTCTTCCTACTTGGACCCTCCTTTCTTTTCTTTGTGTTTTCTTTGCTTCATCCTTGTCCAGCTCCAAAATGAGTGTGTGTAGATCCATTTAGGCATCATCATCTTGAGCCCATTCTTCTAATACAATGCCCACCTTTGGTTCTTGTTGGGCTTTGCTTCTCCCAAATGGCCACATGAATTTCCTGAAAGTAAAGAAGCAACTAAGACATGCAATAATAATATTTATAATATTCATTGATATTTTCCTTTTCCAAATCATTATATCAGACACACCAACTTGATATATCTTATCAAAATATTTAGGAATTTCCCTAATTTCTCATCAATGACTCCCCAAAATGTAGCAATATATATATAAAATATAACCAAAATTGGGTAGTCATCACATAGTTTATTTAATTAGTTTCTATAATCTTTTCAAATTAGTCAATTGAGATTAAGGGTTAAGAGCCTATTTTACCTTGAAATTTTTTTTTATTTAAAATCCATTGCCATGTAAATTTTATAATGTAATTTTATTTCTCTATTGTATAAAAAACTTCATGTTGACTATTAAAAAGTTGACATTAATCATTAATATATTAATAGTAAAGAGTGAAAATTGCTCTATAAAAACTTCGAGGGCAAATACCAAAACATACTTCCGGCAAAAAATTCTCTAAGCAAAAAGTTTTGAGGAAAAATAGACCTTTTCATTATATAATGTACCTGAAAAAGTATTAATTAATCTAATGAATTTCTCCAACTTTTGTTTGCAAAATACAAAATACATAGTTGGCATAAAAGTCACAAAACGTACGTTAATCTAAGTTAAATAATACTACCTCTGGTCCTAAATATAAGACCTAGTTAACTTTTTTTTGGAGAGATTAATGTTGCGAAATACTACCTCCGGTCCTAAATATAGGACCTAATTGACTTTTTTTGGAGAGATTAAGGTTGCGAAATAGGTTATTAAATGATGATATATTTGATATATTTTTAGATTATCCATTAGTTTATAGGTAAAATAAACTAGTTTAAAGGAAAAAATTAGGTAAATCAATTTATAATTAACTTATTTTGCTTTTTTAAGGATTTTCTAGAAAAAGTCAATTAGGTCTTATATTTAGGACCAGAGGGAGTAGTTTATTAAATTATGACATCTTTAATATATTTTTAGATTATCCATTAGTTTATAGGTAAAATATACTAGTCTAAGGGGAAAATTAGGTAAATCGTCAATTTATAATTAACTTATTTTGCTTTCTTAGGATTTTCTAAAATAGTCAACTAGGTTTTATATTTAGAACGGGATGGAGTATATAAACATCAATATTAAGGTAAAAGTCTATTTTTAAAAGTTTGGCTTTCAAAAGTGATGGGGTACAAACATGTACGTTATTTTTTAATTTACAATAGATCACAATAATCCATTAGTCCCCTGAGACATTTAATGGGGAATCAAACAAGATGATTGGTTAAATATTTGATTATTTTTTATTGACAGTTGCCCTAAAAGTGGAGGTGACACTAACCTTCAACCGTTGGACAAAATAACACCAACAAAATTCGATAATTTCTACTATCAGAATTTGATTGGGAAGAAAGGCCTTCTTCATTCCGATCAAGCTCTCTATAGTGGAAATGGTGGCCCTACTGATGCGCTGGTCACACAGTATGCCTTTAATCCTCTAGCTTTCCGCCAGGGTTTTGCTTCTTCTATGATTAAGATGGGGAATATAAAGCCACTCACTGGAAATGAAGGCCAGATCCGTGTCAATTGTAGGAAAGTTAACTGATCGTGGAAAATGCGCAAAAAGAAAACTAGTGCGATGAAACTACACTTTTAAGTACTGAATAATGTATCATCAACCATATAGACATAATGTAACATCAATCATATAGACATGCAAGTATGTATGTCATTAAATAAAAACTACTTTATCTAAATTTTTATTGGAGCTATCAACTTGTGCTTCGATAGATTAGCATGCGCTCCCCCCCCCCCCCCCCCAGCCTTATGTATAGGGAAATGTGTTGGGACATGTCAAAAGATTCCCACGTTGCTTGAGATTGTGGTGAGAAACCAAGAATATATATGACTATACGATCTTGAAATAGTAAATTGGTCAAGAGAAGGATCATAGTGGGTTTCTTTGCATAATGGGCCGTTGGAAACATGTGCATTTGAAATCTGACCATTGTACTTGACACTAACAATTTCAACTGTGTTTGCATATAAATAAACACTCAAAGAAAGGCAAGTTTGCGATCTAATAATCAACGACCAATCACGTTGGTTATATTCTAACGTAACTATATACTCCCTCCGGTCCTATTTATAAGTCGCCAACCGCCCATATTGTACAAACAAAGGAATGACGGTTAGTGGCGGTTACATCATTAAATTGATCTTGTTTTATTTTTCATTTCCATCTTTGTCCCTCCTCACAACTATTGAATGAGTCATAATGAGGCAAGTAAAAGTAAATGCAGAGATATCTTTTTTCAATGACAGAGATATATTTGGAAAAATTTAATTAATGAGTTAGTTAGTGGTAGTTGGAGACTTATATTAAGGACCAAAATTTAGTGGCAGTTGACGACTTATAAATAGAACCGGAGGGAGTAGGTAATAAATGAATTTTGTTCTTGGAAACGGAGGATTAAAGAATGAACAGACTACGAGCACGAGCAAAGAGCAATACACACTAAACTAAAATAATTATTGTTTTGTCAAGGTTTATTTGTCACATTTTAATTTACCCCCAAACCGTAACAAATGTGTAAAATATGTCAAGATTACAGAATGTTGATGTCCATAAAAATATTATGAACTCTATCAGGACTAATTTTGTTTGTTTTTAATAAAGGTTAATATATATGCAAATCCGGGAAGTATACAAAAAAGTACAGATCCCTTTGACATATTTTTAGGTGCAATTTTACTCTGGAAGTAAATTTTTTGTGCAATGTCCCCTCTCTATTAGGTCTGATGATTAACGTCATCTCCTATGGTCCACATGGCAGATGACAAATTGTGGGCCCACCAATAAGTGACACGTGGATAGGTAAATGTGCAAATACGCCCATGAAGTTTCCAAAAGTTACAAATCTGTCTCTAAAAAGTATTTTTATGTTCAATTTCACCCCAAAAAAAAATATGATGAAATTTTTTTATAATATAATTTATTTCTTGAGTAATCTAAGTTTATATAAAAAATATTGTATCATGTAAAAATATAAATAAAAAAATTTCTATGATTAAAAGTAATTTTGTTGATATAAATATTACAGTATAGAATATACAATGTAATTTTTGACAAAAGTAGATATAATTAAATATGAAAACAAAATTTTTTTCTCATTGTTACGACAAACTTGTTAAATGCTTAAGAGTTTTGTCTTAAAATGAGAATTATTTTTTTTCATATTTACTTACAAATTTTCTACTCTCCAATTTTGTAGATCTTTTTATTTAGCTAGTTGGAAAAAATTACTTGCAGGCTAATCTTTTTTACGGTGCTCAATATGTGGACGATCGAAAAGGCAAATAGGCCATACCTCGTATAATCGGGAAAGGGTAAAGGTGCAAAAATGGGTCCAAACTATTACGCCAGGAGCACATAGGGGTAGCAAGTATTTCCGGGCTCAATTCTGGGTCTAAAAAATAAATACTGGTGCAATATAGGGAACACCGTTTATGTTGACCGACATTGACCGTTAAAAGCTGACGTGGCTGGGGGAAGTGATTTTTTTGCTGACGTGGCACACCACATAAGCGTGCCACGTCAGCAAAAAGTGACACACAAGCGTGACACGTCAGCAAAAAATTTGCCACATATGAACGCCACGTCAGCAAAAGATTGTCACATAAGCGTGCCACGTCAGCTAAAAATTTATTTCTCGTGCCACGTCAGCGTTTAACGGTCAGCGTTGGTCAAAATAAACGGCGTTCCCTATATTGCACTAATATTTATTCTTCAGACCCCAAAATTGAGCCCGGAAATACTTGTTACCCCTATGTGCTCCTGGCGTAATAATTTGGACCCATTTTTGCACTTTTACCCAATTGGGAAATGACTTCCCCCTTCACTTTTCGTCCTCTTCCATCTTCTACGCCCAAAAAAAACAATTTTTGGGGTCAAATTTTTTTGTTTAATTTTATCATTAGATTATACATAAAATTAGTGATATTTTGATTTACAAAATTGGTATAGTTTTCAATTTTATATTTTCAAAAACTCAAAGCTTGAAACTCTTTGAATCTTTGAAAAAATCGCATAATATTGAATACTGAACCATTTTCTATAATACTCCAATATCAAAATGTTATTAGTTTAATGTTGAACCTAATAATATAACTGAACAAAAAAAAATTGACCCCAAAAATTTATTTTTTAAGGTGTAGAAGTATAATCACCCAAAATGTCAACATCCAACAAAACCCTTTCATATTTTTTGGTGAAAACAAAAATAGCAATATGATTTATCGGTTTTTTTCCAGAAAATGGAAAGATTCATCTTAATACAAATAGGCTTGTTGACCACTCCATTCAATACATACATTGACTTATCTGAAACAAGGAAACTAGTCAAACCTCGTAGCCCTCTGTTTTGTTTGTCTCTTCTCAACAAACCAACACAAACTAAACCAGAAAACCAACTGAGCACACTGAAATACAATACAATAACCATAGAACACTGAATCTTAAACACCATCACGAGAAAAAATCAACAACAAAACCATGCAAGCTCAAAATTCACTCTTCTATCCTTCTTCATATATATGCTTCATACCCTTCACAACTCACTTGCCTATCCAAAGCAACAAACATCATGTGGAAAAGATTCATATCCTCTTCTTCTGCTAAGGGAGTTCAATGGTGGGACCATGTGAAAAGTGCAGAGAAAGATCCCATTGTTAAGGTGAAAGAAGCTTTTCGTGCTGACACTTTTCCCTACAAGATCAATCTTGGAGTGGTAATTCAATATCTTATATTCTTTTTTCTTTTGACTTTGCATCTTTGGTGGACAATTCTTGTGATTTGATCAACATGGGGATTCATGCTGTTAATTTCTTGTATGTTTTTGTGCTTTCAGGGGACTTATAGGGATGATGATGGGAAACCTTTTGTTCTCCAATCTGTTCGTGATGCAGAAGCTAAGATTAAAGAGTGTAAATTCGAGTGAGTGTTTTGCTATTAATCTTTCTTTTTGTATTAAAAATAATTATAATTATAATTGTTGCTTGACAATAAATTATTCAATGATGTCTGATAAATTGTATCCAATAAATAATTATAGTGAAATTATTCAACCAAATTTAGTCAATTATTTATCGCCAAACATAACTACTAATATAGCACAATGACTTCGCCTGATCCATGTAGCCGACCCCATGTAAATGGGATAATTAAGGCTGTTGTTGTTGCTTTCAGTAAATAATGATGTTAAGGTTAGTCAAATTATGTTCAAGGGTATTATGTTGTTTATGTAATAGAAATGAGTAAATAATAGAACACAGAATTGAGGGTAGTTATAGGAGGCAGTTGATGGTTAGCCAACAGAACCATAATACTAACCATCATATATGACCTATTAGTGGATCCCCTTAGTGAGGTGCACAACTTGGTCATTGACAAAATCATTATCCTGTTCCTGTCAAACATAAAATAACCACTCCAACTAAGTTTCCTTCCCTTATTTTTGTAGCAGTACTGGAAACAATACACACACATATATGCTCACACATGCACATATGCATATATGTATTTATATATACAGGCAGGTTTATCTTAGGCACAATTATTTGGCATTTTTAAGTTATACTACATATATATACAGTAAAATTGGAACTACTCAAAGTCTTCATGGGGGATATTGTTTGAGCTGTTGCCTCAGAGGTAACTCTGATAAATGGCTATATTAAACTCAGGGTTTTTGAAGTGCTTGGGGTAAATTAATACCTGATGATGTATTAGTACATGTGAATTTGGTGATTTTCGTCACTATTTAACATTTGCAGACCATAATTTGTAGTTTTGTACTTGGCATTATCAAAAGCAGTTCAAAACTGATCAACTATTGAAACTTTTGATTTCTCTTAATTGTTTGGAAAGGTTTCTAGCTCGTCAGTTCTTCGTCCAATTGAGGTTAAGTTTCTAGAGTGATCTCCTATTATGTCCTTTGTATTGTTGTAGTGAAAAGTTGATCTTTTTTACCAAAGGAAGTTTCTGGAGTGTTGGTCATATAATCTCCCTTAGAATGAAAGTATTCTTATTCCTTGGGTAATTTTGGGTATTTACAATTCCATTTTTATAGTCTAAAAAACTCAACTAACTGACTAGCCTAGCCAATACGTAAGCCACAAACAAAAAATCCCAACAGCTATATTCTAAACAACTAACTGCTTCTCATATTTGTTTACAATTATATAGCACATTACCTGTTATAAACATGCGCGACATTGTAAAGAGTACTTGTGATTTACTGTACAAAAAGGAAGGTTAGAAAGAGTACTTTTGATCTTAAATATGACTTTCTGGTAGGGAATTAAGCTCTTCTGCGGTCAGTTCAAAGTTTGTTCAGGAGAGTGTGAAATTAGCATATGGGAGTGATTCACATGTTGTCAGAGAAAACTTATTTGCTGGAGTTCCGGCTCTCTCTGGAACCGGTGCATGTCGTCTCTTTGCTGAATTACAACGAAATTTCTATCCTGATTCTCAAGTCTATCTACCGAATCCAACCTGGTCAAAGTTGGTCCTGCTCCTATCAGACTATTATAATATCTTTAGTACACAACAGACCTGAATCAATAATCACATCAATTTTGAATTTGAATTTTCTTTCTTAAAATTCTAGTATCTAATATGTTATGCCATTTTTTTCCATAGCCATCACAACATATGGAAACAGGCTGGAATTCCAGTCCAAATGTTTCACTACTACAATGCTGATACAAAAGGATTAGATTTTGCAGCGCTCATGGATGACGTGAAGGTATAAAATCCTAACTGAAGTTGATCATATTTTACATGAGATTAAGAATATAATTCTTTTGCAAAGTAGAAATGATTCATTTAACACCTGAAATCCCACTCTGAAATCTTGATATTTATAGCAATACAATTGTTCATGCTGCACAGTTAGTTGACATGCTGCTAAGGGAAGTCTTTTATTGTATTGATTTTCTTGTGTTTGTAAATTTAGAATGCACCAAATGGCTCATTTTTCTTGCTCCATCCCTGTGCTCACAATCCAACCGGTGTTGACCCAAATGAAGAACAATGGAGAGAAATCTCATACGAACTCAAGGTGACATTATTAAGTATGCTATGTTTTATTGTTTCGTAACTCGATTATGTAGATTGAATAATGTTGTTTCAATTGTTTTACAGGCAAAAAATCATTTCCCCTTTTTCGACATGTCATATCAAGGTTTTGCAAATGGAGATCTTAACAAGGATGCACAGGCACTTCGGATTTTCTTTGAAGATGGACATTTAATAGGATGTGCTCAATCATTTTCCAAGATTATGACATTATATGGGCACAAAGTTGGTTGTCTTAGGTAAGATACATATAATCTGACATATAATTTATGAAGCATTTCCATGGCAAAGCTCAAATGAATAACTTGAAGGTCAATTATCAAACTATCAATGTTTTTTTTATAAAGATTTACATACGCTTTTGATTATAATATTCCTTCCTGATCTTGAGTTGTATGATTATCCATGACAGCATTTTGTGTGCCAATAAAGAGCAATCTGCTGCTATGAAAAGCCAGTTGGAGAAAATTTCGCTGGCCATGCATAGCAACCTCCCTATGCATGGTCTATTATTGGTCACAATGATCTTGCATGATTCAGACATGAAAGCACTTTGGAGAGAAGAATTGAAGGTAATACTGAAGCTTTTATGTTTACCTCTTATCTTCTTTATCTAAATTGACATCTGACTTTGATTTTCTTTTATGCCAATGTGTCTCATATGAAGGATATGGCCTATCGGATTCAAACAATGCGGTCTACATTGCGTGAGAGTCTTGAGAATTTGGACTGTTCTCTCAGCTGGGAGCATATAACTAAACAGGTTGGCATGTTTAGCCTTTTAGGAATATCCCCTGATCAGGTTAAACAACTGGAGAAGGATTTCCATATATACATGACTCCAGATGGACGAATAAGGTATGCTTCAAAGACAAATAAGCAAATTCGATCGTTATCATTATAGGCATTATCTTTAAGTTTCTCAAATTTTTTACTTTAACTAAAAAAGTCCTCATTCAGATGCATCATTCTGTCAAAACAAGAAAGTCTTCCAAAAACTAGTGTTGTTTCAATGAAGAATAAATCTATAGTGACAAGTAATTTTGTTTTTATTAGTCTATTGATATACATCCCCTATCTTAAAATGCTTTTTTGTTGTTAATTTGAACATATCCACAAATAAGCATATAAATTGACATGTGTATAAGTTGACATGTTACTGTGATGATTAAAATGATGTTGGGGATAGCGGCAGAAATAACTGATCTATTTATTCACAAGTCATGTTGAAGTTGAAGCCAAGTTTATTGGCCTTTGTTTTTTCTTCATATGTGAACCTTCTGAAATTGACATTTTAATATATCATCCAAAGAGTTTTCAGTCAAACTCACATTTTTATAGAAGTTTGTCCAGACATAAACCTAAATCTAGTGGCACGTAGATCTTTAAGCTTCATGGTTTCTTATGGGGATTAATGTAAGATGGAACAGCATCATTAATTTGTACAAATTGAAAATTCCTTTTCTGTAAGAATTAAGAATAGGATTTTCTCTTTCAAAACTAAAGAAGATACTGTGCCATCTCTGACTCCATTGTAAATGCTTGGCAGCATGGCAGGTGTGACCAAAAGCAATGTTAAATATGTGGCAGACGCAATATATCAAGTGACCAGAATGGATGAAGAAGTCTTGTGTGCTAGCAACTCCAGAAACCAATAACTCTTTCATAATTTGGATTCTCCAAATTTTAAATGTCAGAATCCAAAGGCAGTCCTCCTCTCTATACCTTAATTTTGCCTGATTTGCATATCTAAATAGGAAATACAAGGACCATGGTTTTTACCAACATGCCAGAAAGAATCATGTCATCAAGACTCAATTATTATGATAGTGATTGTAAAGTAAATAAGTCAATTCTAGTACAATGAACTGTTGCATTAAAATCCAGATGATTAGATCAGCTGACTGGGGTGTTCTAGCTAAACCACTGGTCTCGAGTTTGAGACGTGAGAATGCAGCATCTTAGGGGCCAGGAAGTCAACCTTAATGGTTCATGTCATGCCTCGATTCAAATTAGTTTGAGGTCACTGATGTACCTGAAAGATGACCTTCCCTAGAATACATTAGGAGAAATCCGAAAAGAATTGTTGTATTAAGGTATAAATGAAATATCACATTAATTGATTGCTTATACACGTAAAAGTTTACCTGTAAAATGTCATGAAACATTGATCCTATTGACCCAATATAAAAGCTTTAACAAGTTGGATTGGGCTTGACCGTCTGGCTTTGTGGATAGATATACGCAATCTTTCTCTTCAGCCAGAGACGATGTTTCCAAGTTCTGAATATGTGACATTTAAGTCACTTGGTGACAACCTTAGCATATTACTTGCATACCTGAACTATAAAAATGAAAAAGAAAAATTGAATATGTGCGTTCAGATTTTGATGACATATTATGTCCATTCTAATATGTTCTACATCCACTGATTCTAAACATGGGAGTTGAACTAGAGGTCTACTTTTTTTTTTTTGGATAAATAACTAGAGGTCTACTTTGATTGTACACATAAGACTTGAATCCACTTGTGTCTGATTTATAATTTTTTTTCTTATCTCTCTATTGAACACACACAGTATGGGAATTTCTATCGTGGGATAGTTTCAATGCAAATAATATATGATATTTTAAAGAAATCAATACACATTTGCTACAAATAACATACTCCCTCCTCCGGTCCTAAAGATAAGATCACTTTAACCTTTTTGTGCAAGTTAATAAAGTAAATCAGACCACTAAATTATAACATATACTACATGTCATTAAATTATATGTTAGCTTATAAATAGAATAAATTGCTTTTAATGAAAGAAGATAACTATAAACAATTGAAATTGATTAATTTTGCATCAATATTTCTCTAAAAAAGTCAAAGTGTTCTTTGATTAGGACGAGAGTCTGGAGGGATTACTTAACCAATTTTCATATTTGCAAATTAGTTAAATAGCTTCTATATTAGGGAGCAGTGAAGGTAGGATCTGTAAGTACGATGAGTGTTGAAGAATGCGATGTTTAGTTAATATGTGTAATGAGACATAGAAATGCTCAAATGGTGGTCCTGGCTCACTCACATGGTCCAAGAGAGACATTTTCAGCTCATTATTATAGGACATTACCAGTTTCTCTGCCGACAAATTAGATGAAGCTATCCATAACAAATATTGCCTTATTCTTTATTGTTTTCTCCAATACCGTCTCCATTGTTTTCTCTGAGCATGCATTTCATTGGCATAAATTCCATTTAGTCTCTTCAAGGTTTTTGAATCTGTAATCCTGTCTCATAATCAGCGTCACTTTCATTGTATAGGAAGAATAGCTGTGTAGTTTTTTTTTTCTTAAAAAAAAACAAATAGAAAGAAAAACAAGCTTTCAATGTCAAGTGAACAATATAAATAGTTATTTTCTATACTGAAACTTGTTATCATATGTTTTTCGGTTATTATCATATTTTAATGTGATTAAATCCCTTCATTAGGATGCTATAATAATTTCCTTGTATATATTTTAATTTTATTCTAACATTACATCCTTTGCCCATTGTTCACTCATGTGGAGAACTAGACATATCCTACCAATGCTATGACTAAGTTATTTTTAGCATTTCTATCATTGTGTAGTTAGATTTTATTTTTGCATACTTTTATTTTGTATTTCCTATGTATAATCAAATAATATATTATTTGACAAAACATTAGTTTCGAACTAGTAATAAGTTATATTTAATTTTCAAAAAATAAGAATTGTATTATTTGTTGCAACTTGCTACCCCGGTAGAAATCTCCTTTTCGAAGCAGCTCAATTCATTACACTTCACTGGTCATCAAATTTTGTCTGCATTTAAGACTAGAGAACTCGCTCTTTGAAACTGACAAAACTAAAGTTTCAATCTCACTCATGAAATATCAGTTCAACATTATGTGGTGGTATTTCAAGTCAATTAATATAGTGCTCTCAATTCATAACATGAGTTCATTTTAGAAGAATTTCGTTGCCCTGAATATAAGTCATTGAGCTTGTGAGGCACTAAATGATTTATTTCAAATCTGTCACTCTCAACTTTCCAGAGGAAATAAAGAGTGGATATATACTCCCTTGGATCTTCATTATAAGTTACTCATGGATAGAAGTGTTGCTCACATATAAAATTTTAGTTAAATTTGTCACTTTTTCCAACTCCACCTCTCATTAAATGATATGACTTTAGACTTTCAACTTTGAACCTCAATTAATGAAAAGGGTCTTGTATAAAAAAATGATAAGGGTTAAGTAGAGAAAAATTAATTAATATAGCGGTTGGTCTCTCATATTTGGGACTAAAATTTCTGTTTGCTAGTAATTTATAATAAGGATCAAAGATAGTACTTATCAAATTATAATTTTTATATGAGAACATTACTTATCAATTTTATTTATGTAATTAATGCTTAAATACTACTCTTTATATATATATGTTCCCCTTAATTAGAAATACTCCCTCCATCCTTTATTATAAGAGTCAAGGATGTAAAATAACACGGATTAAGGAAGTACATGAGAAAGATATATACATCTAAAGTAATTTGTTTTCTAAATTTTGCCCTTATAATTATTGAGTATAAACGAGAGAGAATGTGATAATAGTGTTATAAATGAGTGTGAAAGAAAATGCAATTAGAGAGCATATGATAGGTAAAGTGGGAAAAAATCATTATATGCTTTGATGAATTTAGCTAGGCTCTTATAAAAATGGACAAAACCATTTAATTTTTTCTATCATAAATAGCGTCAGATGGAGAATCATTTAACATAGCTAAAGTTGAAGTATATAAAAACATGGGTAAAGTTGTAAAAAATATGACTTAGGACCAATATAATAAAGGAAAATGACAAACTTATGCCTTTTAAATTTCAAAATTCCAAATAGAATATTTTAACTAGTTCAGTATAGGTATTAACTAGTTTAGTGTGTGTGTTGACAACTGCAAATCACTTTTCTAGGATTTTGAAATTAAAAAGTACTTATTTATCATTTCCCCTATAATTAAATATTTATCATTTCTTAATTCTAATAAATTTGTTGAAGTGGCTTGGAAGGAACAAATATAGACATTTCTCTCCTCATGAAAAATGAATAGAGAGAATAGGCATATCTAAACTGTTGATATCACACTTGTTATTAGATTTGATTATATTAAAATACTTTTAATGTGTAAATACACAGTGTAAAATCAAACATATCGAGATGGTATCTAAACTGTCTAAGTAAGCTTAACTCCCCGTGCTCCTATTACTCGGTACCGTTCTCATTTGAACTAGATTTTTTCTATAGTAATGAACTAGATAGATCAGACGGTTAGACCGGTTCAACCCTCGACCGCTTCACATTTTAACTCAATATTTATCAGTTTGACCGTCGGTTCAACCATTGGTCTAAGCGATTCGATCGTGATAAACCATAACTTGAAGCCCTATCCAGTTTGCCTTCCGGTCCAACTTTTATAACACTGATACTATGCATGCAAAAGCTATTAAATCAGCCGCATTAATACCATCAAACTCATCTCCCCACCTGTTTTCATCTCTCAACAAACACGCGCACATAACACACGAAAAAAGATCAAAACAAACAATGCAAGCACCTAACTTTGAGCCGAAAGTCCAAAACGTAATAAAAGATACAATACGTAATACTTTATAACTATTGACTTGTTGCTGACTTGATAATACTTCGGATACACCATAATCATAGCGCACAAATCAAACTTGACAAATTTCAAACTTCACAAGTTCAGTTCTATATAGCACAGAACCAATTGCCTTCTACCACAAGAAGATCATAACTTAAAAGATTTACAAAATAAAAAATAAAGAAGGAAAAAAAGAAAAAAAAAAATAAAACCAAGTGGCGCCTCATCAGATCTATCCCTGAAGACCACTTCACTAGAAAATAAACTGATAATCTGGTCTCCCATTATCATCAAACTTATTTAATTTACCTCAAAAACTCAAGAAATTATTAATACATCTACTAATGTCTAATAATTCATATCTGTGTAAAAATTTTATTTACACACAAGTTTCTTTCCAACATTTATTGAAACTGCATATAGAGTTCTCTTCACAATTTAACAATGGGGGAGGACCATGCCAACTCAAATTACCATTCTAACCTCGCCTTCCATTGCATCCTCCAAATCCATCATCATTGAAGCTAGAAGAGCGACGAAATCCAAAGCAAGAACTATGAACTCTTCTAGAATCTCCAACAACAACAGCATCATCATCTTCATCTTCTACTTCAAACTTAGATCCTCCCCACAAATAAGCAGAAGAACCACAGCTAGAAAATCTCCTTCTCCTCCTTCCATTACTAGAACCGACAGTCCTGGAGGAGTCCAATGAAGAAGAAGAAGAGGAAGTAGAAGAAGAAGAGAGAGAGGAAGAGAATGAAGAGTTGAGAAAAAGGGTCTTCTTAAGATTGAGTTTTGAGAAGGAAAAGCGAAAGAGATTTGATGATGGTGTGGTTTTCTTGGTGGTGGTGGTGTAGAAGTAAGAAGGAGGAGGAGTGAGAGGAGGAAGAGAGAGTTCAGAGAAGAAGGGATGTTTGGGAGTTCCAGGGTGAGATTCCCAGAGAAAAGGGATGGCCACAGTAGGAGTGACTCTGAAAGAAGGGTTGTTGGAAAGAGAGGAAGATGACTCTTTGGAGAGAAGTCTGTTGAAGAACTTGTCGTCTTGCTTTATTTGCAGAGAGATCTTTTGGTTGTTACTTTGGCCATTCTCTGCTTTCTCATTGTACATGGTTTTTCGTTTCTTTGCTTGGAGACAGAAGAGGGTGATGATGGAGTTGATGAGATTTTTTATAGAAGCTCTCAATTCTCTCTCTATCTATCTGTAATTCCAAGCTATTGCTTGCCTCTCTTGTCTTTCTTTTTTATAAGTGTCTATGGCCAGAAAAATATAAGTGTTTATGGTTATAAAATATGAAATGAAGATAATCTCTTAACTAACATTTTGTTAAATAATATGTTATTCAATTGAAAATCGTAAAATTAAAATATTAAATTACGATTGTCAAGATTTAAATATGACAATCTAGAATAGAGGAGCGCGCTCTCTACTCATCTTTGTGACAAACATCAATATTAGTTCCTGAATTATGAGACATACTCATGTCACTCTAATAAGAGGGATATATGGTTGAAAATTGGGAAAATCCCAAATAAATCTCTCTCAATACCCAAAAGGAGAAGTGAGGAACCTAAACTTCCAAAAGGACTATGAAGGAACCAACATCTACCTGTCATTTTAAAATTTTGTGAAAAGACAAAATTGCCCCATCCTAAAACACAAATTGTGAGAAGATGGTGGGTTTTAGGGTGAGTTTATGGTGGGGTAGTAATTTGTGTTTTATGATGGGGGCAATTTTGTTTTTTCGCAAAATTTTAAAATGCCAGGTAGGGCTGGTTCCTTCATAGTCATTTTGGAAGTTTAGGTTCCTCACTTGTCCTTTTGGGTATTGGGAGGGATTTATTTGGGATTTTCCCTTGAAAATTCATTTAAACTTAAAAGAGAGCTAATGAATTTTAAGTATATATTTAATTCTAATTAAATTGACACTCATTCATATATCTATATAATATATGTATATCAAACTGACTTTGTTTTTATAATTGTTTGTATCAACTATTATTCTTAAAAAATTGAATTAGTTGTATACTACTCCCTCCGATTCTAAATATAAGACCTAATTGACTTTTTTGAAAAATCCTAAAAAAAGCAAAAATAAGTTAATTATAAATTGATTTACCTAATTTTTTCCCTTAAACTAGTTTATTTTACTTATAAACTAATGAATAATCTAAAAATATATCAAATATGTCATTATTTAATAGACTATTTTACAACCTTAACCTCTCCAAAAAAAAGTCATCTAGATCCTATATTTAGGACCGGAGGTAGTATATATTTACCTTATTATGATAAGACAAAAAGAAACAACTTTTTCAGATAGTTCAAAATGTTACCGAAAGTGCTTCACCCGTGGTCCTAATAATTACTAATAACTTACAATCAGCTAACTCTTTTCAGGTGTTTCTGATAAAAAAAAAAACTCTTTTCAGATGTTAGATTATTCGAACCTATATGTTAAATAGAAAAAAATTTAATAAAGCTTTTTTGTTGCAAAGTTATAGCAAAGCTTTATATATACTACCCATATGATTCAGTTGAATTAGTTCGACATAAAATGGTAAGGTTCCAATTATATACTGGCTTCGTAAAATTAAAAAATGATCATTTGATAAGAAATGAGGATTATAATATTTAAAAATAATTTTATAGTTTGAAGAAAATTTTAAATGGAGTATATCTATTATTGATTGTCATGATATATATATATATATATATATATATATATATATATAAAGGTAATAATGACTTGATGCAAGGATAATCACCATGGTTGCTGTATGATACGTACCTAGCCTGCACTATATATTTAAATGAATGATCAATGGATGATTATGATTTTATTTTAGTGTTCGGATCATTAATTTGTGTCTAATCAAGGATAAAGTTATTATGCATGGTAAACTAATTAAATAATTAAAAAATAAATGACTTGTGACTTCAAAAGCAAATATAACTAAGCTATAGAGTTTGATAACCGCACGTCATTTAATTTATGTTATAGTCCTCAGCGTAGAGAAATTTTATGTGTTTGGTTGATGTTACAAACTAAAGTAAATTAAATTTAGTCATTTTGAAAAAATAAATAAATAAGCCTTTCAATAATATTTTTGAGCAAATGAATAGTCACTCAAATTAAAATTAAAGTGTTCACAAAGATCAATCCCTTGCAAATTACAACTACTTACAACTAGAAATATTAAATGTGATGTAGTATTTAGTTAGAAGATCTAATTATGTAGTGCAACTATTGTACTTTATGATGAATCAATTCCTCAATGATGGTCTGATGAACTCTATCAACTAAATGTCCTTTATGATCAAGTAATTAGATAACTAAATGTATTTTCTTTGAACATATAGATAACATCAAATAATTGGCATATTCAAAATACTCTCTCCAATCCCAATAATAACACGGTTAGCTAAATATTAAATAATTTACATATATTAATATACTATGTTAATTTGTATTGGAAGTTACACACATTGATGTAAATCTTTTTATTATATGAACTAGCTAGGAAGGGTAATAAAAATATAAATATAAAAGTAAATGTATTTAGATGTCAACTTTAGGAATTAAAAACCTATCAACCAATTTTTAGAGGTAATATTTAAAAACTTTTACAGTTAGTGATTCAATTGGCAAGGCTTGCCTATTCTACACCTTACAAATTTCACACACACATATAATTTGAATTGTGTGAACATTCCTTGATAAATATCTTTTTTTATAGGATAAATATCTTTTTAGTAAATGTTCTTTTGAATGACATAATAATAATATCGTGTGTTTTTATCAAAAAAAAATTAATATAGTGTGTGATATATGGTTCTATTTTTTAAAACTCAAATGGACAATAAAGTTTTATTCCCAACAAAAATAGCACGTTGATCACTCGTCGGCACATGCAGTCTTTGAGAATAAATCATATTATGTAGTATATGAACATATATGAAACTTCAGAAATTTGATTAAAATGGGCATTAGCGTATGATCCGTACCTACCAATTTTGACCATTTACTTCAGTCTCGTAAGTTATTTGCGATTCACGATGCCTATGCTATAAGTAACGTATTACTCCTTCATGTATGTCTTGAATATAATCCACGGTCTCTCATTTTTATTATATTAAAAATTTTATATATTAAGTTAGTTGATAAGACGCAATGTTTTTTTAGAGTATTATTATTATCTTCTTTGATTTTCTCTAGTTCTCTCATTTGATAATTGTTAAGGGAGTATTAATAGGGGAAATTTAGGAAAACATTAACAAAAATTAAAATATCTTTTATTATGTAATGGAGGGAATACTATAAATTGAGTGTGTGAGCATTAGTTGTTAGGTCCCACAGCTAGAGCCTTAAAAATATATTGAGTATATGACTTAAATTTAAGGGCACATGTAAAGGATTGGTCTGGCAGGGGCATGCCCAAAGAAGTAAAAGACCCTAAATCTACGGCAATAACATACAATAACATAGTGCAATAGAAGAAGTCAAAGCCACAAGAAACTGGCCACATGGTCCCCATGTGGGACATTAAAGGTGACATTTTCTCTTTACCGCAAATGTTAAAAAACATGGTAATCTTGCAATGACATTGCTTTGGTTATACAATATACTAGTACCAAAAACAATAAAACTTGACTTTCTTTAAAAAGATTATATATATATATATATATATATATATATATATATATATATATATATTAAAACATCATAGGCTTAAGGTGCAAATTCATCTTAGAATTATCAATACTTTTGAGGTTCAATGTAACCCTAGAGGTATTATAAACGTAGCAATGAAACCTTGAAAATACCCAAATAATGTACCTCATTGTAACTCTGGGTGTTCAATTAACAGAGGGTGTTCAATTAACAGAGGAATATTGCTATATTCAGTTATTTTTAGGGTTATGTTGAATCACAATATATATTTCCAGGGCGAATATACGAAAAGTTTTTACGCCTCTGAAATTGAATTATTACACCTTAACCAACATTATATATTAAAGAAGTTGCTCTCAGTTGTGTCAAAGGCACTTTAAAATTATAATTTTCTGAACACGAGTTATGGTTCTACATAGATATCCCATATAAAAGAAAATAAATGTCTTCGTATGGTACGTGCAGACTCACATCACGTATCCACATGGCAGCTTCTTCAGAGAATTATAGCCCAATCAAACATTAAGTCCCAAGAATATGATGACCATATGCCCCCTTACTGCTAAATGAATAATGTAGCTAGGGTAGGACCCTTCTGTCACAGGTAAGAACTAAATAAAAACAATTAAAGCCAATATTGAAGAAGAGATTTGTCTATAATTTAATAAAATGTTGAAGGGTTTATTTGTCCTAAAATTATTCTATTAGGGGTACTAGGCATTTTAAAATATCTCCACTGAAGTAGCGTGTACTATAATGGTTTGAAGCTAGCTAGAACGAGGTTACGTTGGTACAATGGTTTTATTCGGAATATCATCATGAGAGAAACCATGCAGTAAACCATTGTAAATAAAATGAAACTAAGATGCATGAATAAGATTTGGAGCTAATAAGAGAGATTAAAAAGGGCGCAAAATGGTTAGCCGTAATTGGGATCAATCTTCCGAATTTTCGATACAGACCAAAATGAGCAAACTGACAACTTCAAATAAACTTCCATTGAAATAGCATATGGTGGGTAAATTACAGGTCCTCTCGAGCTATGCATGCTAGCTACCTTTAGGTGATAGTTAAAGGTTTTTAAGAATCCCAATATTGTACTTTATTATGTTTAAGTATTCTCTATATTCTTAATTATGAGACTCGTTTATTCAATTTGATTGGATTTAGGACACTCCAAATACAATATTAGTTAAATTAATTAAAATTAAATGATATTATGAAAACATACACTCTAACATTTTACCTTTATTGGCATTCTCCTACTCTTACTTCTTCATTATATATTGAGATGTATCAATACACACACTTCCTCCGGTCCATAACATAGTAGTACAAAATTTGAATAATTTTAATCAAAAATGTAAAAGCTTACAGACATTCTCTCTTCATTTATGAGATTTTCCTACTTTATCCATGACTCTTTTTCATATTCATTAATGTCTATGTATTTCTCTCTTTTAATAATGTCATAATAAAAATGAATAATATTAAAAAAAATTAATTTCAGATATTCAACTAACTTTTATATGTTTTCTTAAAAAGCGTGTTTTAGTAGCTGAAAATCTTATATTACAACTAAAGGGGTATAATTTAGGGAAATATTGAGAAACATTATATAGAAATATGATATTTGTTGTACGTTGAACATCATGTCTCGATTTTTAGTTGATATACAGAATTACAGGACCTATAAAACTAAAACTAATTAAGTTATAAGAAAAATTATGTATTACCTCAGTTCTTAAATATTAAATCATTTTCCCTAATTTGATTAGATTAAAGATGCTAGTTAACCTAGTTATTAACACATGATATTACTGATATATCTTAACCATATACATTTATTCTCACTCTATATCACTCTTGTTTGTTTATTATAGATAAACATTATTAGGGTTTATTTAGAAAAAAAGTTGGAGAAAAATTATAAAGTTTATATTTAGGTACAAATTGAAATCTAAAAGCGATTTTATATTTAAGAATGGAGGGAGTATCAATTAAGTTTCAGATACAAAATGCTATAGGACTGATGTTATTACCCCTTTAAAAGAATACAGTCTACAGTAACATTTTTAACCAACAATTTTAAATAGTTAGTACCTATTTCATCGTTATCAAATGCCAAAGTACATACCTTAAAGTCAAAATCATGCTTTAATGCTTAAATAAACAACACTCATAACCTTCAATTAAAGTTTGAATGATCAGTTGAAGAGCTTATTGTAACCTTAATATAATACCTTAATTTACTATAGCTATATGTCTCCCGTGTCTATATTTCAAATTAGCTAGATTGGTCCTCCTTTAAAATGATAAACATAAAGTAAACAATAATCCTAATTTAGTTATGTAATTTTAAAAAAAATTCTAAGACACGCTTTTTTTTTATAACAAGACATGCTTTTTGACAAATAACTTAGAATCAATTTTTTTTTCAATCCATGCAAGTTTCTTTCATTTATGGCTGGAGAAAATACATGGTCTATATATATATATATAAATTTCTGCTATGGAAATTAATGAAGGTCCTACTAATAATGAAACTTGGAGGACCATAGTATTGGGGAGTATTTATGGCAAAAATCTTAGAGGTATGATGTGGTTATTGTAGGGCTTGGTTTTTGGAGTTTGATGGGATTTCATTAAATGAATGAACATGGGTTGTTGAGGGTTTATTATGTACTAATTAGACTGTCAGAAAAAATCACTACTCGTATTTGGTTGAATTTGTATGAGAGGTGAAAACATGTTCAAACTTCAAAATTTTCTAAGAATATTTAATGATATATTATTGTAAAAAACCTAAGGAGAAATGACATATAGATAAAAAAGGGGAAAACTAGCAATCAAATCCCTTAAAATAATCATATTTTATAGAATTCCTTAAAATCATAGATGATCAAAACAAATGCATTGTTAATATTTAGTATTGAGCTAGTTGTCATAACTAACAACTCTTTAAGGGCCTATTATTAACAACTCAATCATTGATACTCCATCCGGTCCTAAACATAAGACCTGATTGACTTTTTTAGAAAATCATATAAAAAAGCAAAATAAGTTAATTATAAATTGATATACCTAATTTTGTCCCTTCGATTAGTTTATTTTACCTATAAACTAATGTATAATCTAAAAATATATCAAATATGTCATGATTTAATAGCCTATTTCACAACCTTAACCTCTAAAAAAAGTCAATTAGGTCTTATATTTAGGACCGGAGGTAGTATTAATTAACAATTACCAGCACAATTCAATTTAATCACACTCATCACTTTAAGAATTACAATAATTTTAAGGGACTGATTATTATATTTTTTCTGTTTCCCTGGACTTATGAATGAGTAAGACTCCATAAACCTTCATTTTATCTAATATTGAATATTTTCTTCTTGCCATAAAATAACATCAACATTGTGATTTTTAGATCAAACTTTGAGTCAATCATAAACCAAAATTCATATATAATACTGAATCTGTTTTTATTATTCATGATTACTACTGCCTTTTATGTTTTGTTGGATAAAAACTGCTGGCTGATTTAAGCTCATGATTTAACAAGACAAAACAAGATGTCACTCACATCCAAGCCGGTAAGACTAAATTCAGTGGCCTCTTCATCCTATCGTTTGATTTTTATTGATTTTTTTCGTAATTTAATACCGTTATTTCTTATTAATAATTTTTTATTTGAGCTCAAGCCTAGCTACAAAATTAAGTCCACTAAATCAATAAAAAGAGATTAACAAAACCACAAAATTAACATACAAAGTCGATTAAGGTTTTTAATTTATCAGGACCAAATTAAATCCATTTACTAACTCATAAATGGAGAATAAGATGCACTCGGTAATTGGATTATCCCATCTGTGACCGATAGATGAGAGACAGAAAATAACCTGTTACTTAATTTTTCAGCTTTCAAGAATAATAGATCGATAGATTAAATTTAATTAACTGCCACTCTACAATCATGCCTTAATAAGTGTTATTGCATGGTGGACATTATACGTTAGCGAGTCGTAATCATAGTGCTATCTTTGGTTGGATTCACTTATTAATTAACTAAGTTACTTATTTTCTACGTGCCACTTCTGTTAATTAACCTTTTTTTGTTGTAACCACTGCAAAAGAAATATCGGTTCAGTTCAGAAAAGTCTCAAATAACTTTTCTACGTTAAGAAGTCACAATCAATTTATAGCCTTTTGTTTTGATTCACAAACTATATATGATTTTCTACGCACCTTCTTTCTATCAACCAAGTCACCTTTTTCTGATATATATGTGTGTATTTCTTTTTTATTGTTGCTATAGTATATGTCAAATTGTAATGATTAATGGAATTGTTTATAGTTGGAAGATAAAAGAGGGAGAGGAACATGGGATGTCGCAGGTAAAAGAAGACACAATGAGGGATCTGTTTGAATTTTGAGCCATGAATCTCGTGATTCTCATAATGTACATTTGATAAACTTGATTCCTATATATATATTGTGCTTTGCTTCTTCGATCAATTTCTGTTTTTATTATTTGGCCAAAAAAATTCTGTTTTTATTATTGGACAAGAATATATTGTCATTAGTCAAAGTCAATCACTCACTTTCATAATCCTTTTGCAGACACATATACAAAGTGGACATCCCCATAGAAGCCGCATCCAAACTTTTTTTAATGATTAAAAGGTAAAACTCATCATCCACCTTGTTATAATTTCATCTTATTTTTATTTGGGTCCACATAATTTCAAGTGAAAACAATTAGGTTAAACAATAGGGACCTGTAATTTATTTTATGATAAAATCAGATCTTGGATTATTATGATTTAGACTTGAACAGTATATTATGATTTGGTTTTCAAGAAATAAACCCATGCATTTCCATTGCACATGAGAGTTTCTACTTTTGGAGAAGATTAAAAAAATATGTTGGAGGAGATGTGTAGGGAAGGGAGGGAATAAAAGGGTAGAAACACTGATTAGCTGGGGGAATAAAGGTGAATGGAGGTACAAAATTTTGTCTTCGCTTTGGTCATCATAACCTCTTCTATCTTACTATCACTTACCTTTTAATGAACCCCTACCCTCCCCCACAGACTTACGGGTGATGTTATACTTACCACCTCGGCACAAGCTGATAGATACTAGTACTACCTTTAGTATTAAACCCATAGATCAGATGACATTGGGCTTGGGAACAAAACTCGGACCAGGCTTAGATGTGAAAGGTGAGACTTAGAGTAATCTCCTAAAATCAAGAGAAAAAACACCTAAGCTCGACCATCAATCAATGGTCTAATAAGAATACAAGCATCATTTTTTTAATTAAACAAAATGGGTTCAATTTTTGGCCGAAAAGGGTTCAATTTGGGTTATTTCGTCATTTTTTGATCATGTGCTTTTTTTTTTGTGTTATTAAGTTATGTACTTTGCCCCAGCTTGCAGCCCAAGTATGAAAAAGTCATGACCCTAACTTGCTTGTGGTCTGACTACTAGTTATAAATTATAAATCACGATAATTGTTAATTTGGTCCATTCCATGAGATGATGGATTCTTCTTCTTTTTTGTTGGGTAAAAGGCATCGGCTCCTTGCAATCATTTCCTCTTCTTCTTTTTTTCCCAACCAGTAATCATGTCTTCATTGTCATGCTGGTTGTAAAATAATAGTAACAAGCCAATAGTAATATATTGTTTATAAATTATAATATACTAAAGTAATGTCGAATTTTAACGGTCACTTGATCATGATTTAGTTACTATTATTCAAATATGGATGGAGCCTCTTGTCTATTATGAATTTACTATTTTCATACAAATGATACTGTATTACTTAGTATAATTAAATTTAAATTTGAAATTTCCATACAATCATTGATCCTGTGTATATTGTGCTCGTATCATTTCAAGAAATATCGTTTAATATTTCTTGACAAAAGTGAATGCAATTCAGTGCAAATATGAGAGTAACTTCCTATACTCCTTTTGCTCTTTAATATAAGATAAGTTTCAAATTTCAATTTGTCTTTAAATTTAAGATCATTTTCAAAATTTATCTATTTCAACTACAAAAAAAAGGTTTGAATTGGACGCTTGCGTTTCAGCGGTTACCCAGAAACCGCTGATATGGGTGCCCATTTCAACGCGTTTTTGTTGACCGCTGAAAAGGAAATGTCAGTCAACGCAATTTTATTTTTTTTAAACAAAACACCCCATATTAGCGGTTACAACCGCCATTCTGTACGTTAACTTAATTATTTTCAAACAAAAATAATAAAATAAATGTTTTTTTTAAAAAAAATGGCGGAACAACGGGTACACAACGGTCCCAACCGCTGTTATGGTTTAACATTTTTTAAATACATGTTGCAGAGCAGTTTATTGCAGGTGACATATCAGCGGTTCCAACCGCTTGTATGCGTGTTATTTTAAAAAAAAAACATTATAATATTGCACCTGGGAAGATGAAATTTAAAATAATCATATAGCTAAATAGCAGTTGTAACCGCTGTAATGGCAGATAAAAAAAATTTCAAAATATATCATATTTTAATTGATACATGGTGGCGGTTACCAACGCTATTTGAAGATGTCACAGGTATTACAATGGTACGGTCTGCCTATAAATAGAGCACCACCCACTCCTTCATTTTCGATGTTTTAAATTTTCTCTCCCTCAAGTTGCTACGCCATTTTCTCTGATTTTCTCTCCCTGATCTTGCTCTTCACTTTTCCAGTCAAGCCCATATCTTCAATTGTTTAATTTAAGCTTAGGTAAGATGTTCATATTATATTTGCTTCATCTTATTACTAGTTACCTACTCTTTTTTATATATACTTGTTTTATTTATTTATTTACACTTCTTGTTCTCTTTTCAGTTATAAATTCTTCATTTGTATACACTTATCTTGTTCTCACCCTTGCATATATATATATATGCTCTCAAACCCAGTTTTCTTCGTAGGCAACTGGGTTTGATTATATATATATATATATATATATATATATATATATATATATATATATACATATATATATACATATATATATATATACATATATATATATATATACATATATATATATATATACATATATATATATATATATATATATATATATATATATATATATATATATATTATAATATTGTTTAGCACTTCAGCGGTTAGAACCGCTGATGTGATGATTAAATATTTTTAAGGCATATTCTGAATTTTCCACTTCAGCGGTTGGTGTAACCGCGCAAGTGCTCCGTAGTTTCACAAAACGGCGGTTTGACCAACGCTACAGCTGTCCCATATACCTGCTAATATGTTATTTGTCACGCACTGAATTACAGCGGTCGTTGGACGCGCAGTAATTCAGCGGTTACAACCGCTAATGTGTTCATTGCTTAACACGCCGAAATGGTACCCTTTTTTTGTAGTGTTCTTTTCCAAATTAACTCTAATAATTCTTATCTATAATAATAAGTAAGAGAGAAAGTGAGAATAAATATATATAGTTAGGATAAATTGGTATTATCATGTATTAATAACTAACTTAACTAGCATTATTAATTGAATCAAATTAGAGAAAATGATCTTATATTTAAGAATGAAGGTAGTATATTTTAGGAAATAAGATTAGCAAATGTAAAATTCATAAAAATGTTATCACACACATAAATATTTTTCCTTAAAAAATGAAAATTAATACGTGTGTTTGACACCAACAAATGTGGCCCTAACGTATGGGAGGAACTTTTAACACTTAAGAGTGATTTATTGAGTTCACGAGAAAAACTGGTTCTTGGTGGGAGAATCGTCTCTCACCAATGCTTGGATTTGAATCATTAATCATTGACCATATCTAAAACTGTTAATAATTGATCCATGATCCATCAAGTGTGCTCTTATTTGGTATTAATTTTTCAAATTTCAAACAAAGTAATCTGGTTTTTCTAGAGACAAAATGATTATGTTATTATTTAACTAGAGACTAACATTTTAAAAGAAATAAAATTTGAGAGATCAAAACATCTTATTTAAAACTTGAAATACATAAACAAAAGAGGATAAACTTGAAAACCCAAAGATTTCATTTTTCATTTGTTGATAAATTTTTTTCGGGAAGGAATTGAGCTGGCCAACCATCCAATGACGTGCACTTAATGCTAGATGGACTCGTCCAATCCAACACAGTTTCGATGTTAAAATGGAGATTGTAACAATACAATAGTCGATAGGCAATTTACCAAAGATGTCTCTCCAAACCACATAAATAGAACACCAATTAAATGATACTATCTCCATCTCAGTTCATAAATATAAGATCAATTTTTTGATTTGATTATATTAATGATGACAGTTAAGACGATTAACACATGATATTACCAATTTATCTTACTTATATATCTTTATCCCCACTCTCCCACTCTCACTTGTTTATTAGACGATAAATGTTCTTAAGGTTTACTTGGAAAAAAGTTGAGAAAAATTCTGAATATTTATATTTAGGAACAAGTTGAAATCTGAAAGTAATCTTATATATATGAGCGGAGGGAGTACTATTAATTTCATTGAGATAAATAATGTGTCCCTACCTTAGTACTCCCTCAGTCCCTCTAGTCCGTAATATAAAAACATAAAATTTAAATGATTTTGATTTAAATCTTACATTATTTCTTTATTTAATGTACTTTTTCCTACTTTTCCCTTTACTCTCTTTAATATTTATTAACGTTTATGTATTTCTGTTGCTTAATTAACAAATATAGGCAACATTGAAAAGAAAACATTAACTTCAGATTTTCAACTAGCTTTCACATGTTTTTTAATAAGCGTGTTTTAGCTGGTGAACTTTTTTATTAGTGGAAGCCAAGAGAGTATTGTGGGGCAAACCTTGGTGTCTGTGTCCCTACCTGGAGCAAAGTCACGCATGAATATGCGCATTGACACGAGACAAACTCCCTAAAATTACGAAACACCACCACCAAGGGCATTTCAGTAATATCCACTCAAACGTATATCTCCTTGGTCCACACACCACCTCATCACTATTTCTATTGTCGTCTTCTTCCTTCTTCACTTCCTCTCATTCAAAACTCAAAACTTTCCAACCTTAAACTTATAAGGCCCTGTTTGGCTTCCCCATTATTACACACCCACCATGGATTTCAACAACAACAACAACAACAACAACAATGATCGTTTCAAAAGTGAGATTGATACTTCAGCTCCTTTTGAGTCAGTTAAGGAAGCTGTTTCCAGATTTGGTGGTGGTGTTTCTTACTGCAAACCCACCAACATTTCTCACTCTTTTCTTCAGGTATTCAACTCAAGTTTCAAACTTTCATTTCTGGGGTTCTTAAATAAATGCATGTCTGCTTCAAAGATTGAATCTTTTTTGTGTTTCATTTCTGGGGTGTGTACTTATGTGTATCAGATATATTGTGTCCACTTGATTATAGTGTACTTTGAGTTTTTTTTTTTATTATGTTGCAAAGTGTTTGGATATGAAGTGAATGAAGTAAGCTATAATCATGTCAGTTCAAAAGAAGTAGAATATAATTATGTGAAAAAGATGTGTGCTGCAAATGGTGATATTAAGTTCTGTATATTTTGTTCTGCCTGACTTGCTTATGGTGTATTGTTAGTATATTTCTGTAGTTGATTTCGTTGGTGTCTGTTTGGATTTGGTGTGAGTATAGAAGTAAATATAGTTATGCTTAATTGGATGTGTACTGGAAATGGTGATAGAGTATGCTGTGTATTTTGTTGGGTCTGACTTTCTTATGTTGTACTGTGAGTAAGTATATTTCTGTATTATCTTTATTTATTTATTTATTTTGAACTGAATTAGTTATCTTTATTCTGAGTGTTTGGATTGGAGGGAGTAAAATAGTGAGAGAGAGATAGAAAATAATTTTCATTTTTGTGGTCAGCGTGCATCGGAGGAGGAGGATGCTGGGAAGATAGAAGAGCAGACGGATGTGTTGCATAAAGAACTGATTTTGAAAGAGAGAGAAACTCTGGATGTGTTGAAAGAATTAGAAAGCACAAAGAGGCGTGTGGAGGATTTGAGATTGAAGTTACAGAAGGAAGAATGTGAGGTTAAGAATATGACACTTCAAACCAATATTCGTGATGAAGCCATGGATAACAAGGAGAAAGAAGGTGAAGAAAACCAAGGGAGCCCAAGTTCGATATTGATGGAATTAAAGCAAGCTAAGCTGAATTTGACAAGAACTACGACTGATCTTGCTGATGTTCGAGCATCTGTGGACTCACTCAATAAGAAGTTAGAGAACGAAAAGATCTCGCTAGAGAAAACCCGTGAGAGGTTGACTCATAATTCGTCAAAGATACTGTCTCTTGAGAATGAACTAAACCAGATGAAATTGAAGTTACAAGTGACCAAGGATGCTGAAGATCCTTCGAATATCAACAGAGAACTCCAACGGTTGAGCTCTGAGGCAGATAATTTCAAGAAAATGGGAGAAGTTGCGAAAGCAGAAGTCACGAAGACAATGTCTGAGATTGAGCAGACAAAAACCATGATAAGGACGGCCGAGATTAGGCTGGTTGCAGCCAGGAAGATGAAGGAAGCCGCTCGAGCTGCAGAAGCGATGGCCCTAGCAGAAATCAGCACCTTATCTAAATATGAGATGTCAAGTGGAGATTCCATGCAAATGCAGGATGGTGGAGTGACTCTTTCATTTGAAGAGTATCATGATCTCACAAAGAAAGCTCGAGAAGCTGAGGAGAAATCGAAGGAGAGAGTGGTGGACGTGATGATTCGAGTCAATGAAGCAAATATGTTTAAAATGGATATCCTTAAGAGGGTAGAAGAAGCTGCAGATGAAGTTCAAACAAGCAAGAAAGCTCTAGAAGAGGCTCTAGAGAGGGTTGAAGCTGCAAATAGAGGAAAGCTAACAGTTGAAGAGGCGTTAAGGAAATGGCGAGCAGACAGTAACAAAAGGCGATCCTCATCAGTACAAAACTCGACCAAGTTCAAAAACGCGTATCCAATGTCTCAGCGGAGGGATTCCCGGTTACTTGATGTGAATGGATTGAATCTTGTGAATGATGAGATCAAACCAGTTCTTAAGCCAACATTATCAATTGGACAAATTCTGAGCAGGAAGCTGTTTTTGCCTGAGGAGGAGAATGAAGCCGGTGGTGGCGTGGTTGAAGTTGGAGGAAGAAGCTCGGTGAAACGAAAGGTGTCGCTTGGTCAGATGCTTGGGAAGCAAAATGATGATCCAGAATTTGGTAAACTTGAAAAGGAAGAGATTAATGTGCAGAAGCAATCTGCTGCAAAGAGGAAGAAATTTGGATTTGCTAGATTCTCTCTTCTTTTGGCAAAACAACAGAAGAAAAAGAAGAAGAAGCCTATTATGAATTTTCGGTGATGAGAGATTGTTGGATCATGTGCATATTGATGTTGAAGCTTCAATTTAGAACTTACTAGTAATGGGTGAGATTAATTGCTTCTTTCAGTTGAATCTTTGGTTTTTCAAGAAGGTATTGATGTGCCTCTTCAATTTAGAACATTTAATTGGGTTGATAATTTTTTTTTCAAGTTTCTTGTGATGATCAGTTTTCTGAGTGTAGATAATATTCTGAAGTTAAGAAGCATTCTGATATGCTTTGAAAAGAAAAAAAAAAATCAGAAGGCCTATTTTATAGTAACATGTGATTTTGTAAATGCTAGTAACTTTGTTTTATAGTAACTTTGTTCAGTGGATAAATAATAAATCTGATTTGTACACTTATGATGAGATTGGTATATGTATATCTATATATTGATAAAATATGAAGGGATAATTAATTAGAGGTCCCCCACAAGGGAGTTAATACTGGAAAAATCCCAAAAGTTGAAAATATTAATGTAGGGTCCCAAGGGACCTCACATTAATATATTTGAAAAGTGAAAAGACAGTTTTACCCCTAGCCTTAAAAAAAATTTACCCCCCCACCCCCACCCTCCACCCTTCTCCCTCAGCCCGCCACCCTCCTCCCCCCACCCCAGCCACCCTGCGCCCCCCACCCCCAGCCGCCACCCTCCTCCCCCCACCCCCAGCCGCCACCCTCCTCCCTCCTCCCCCACCCCAGCCTCCACCCTCCTCCCCCCACCCCCAGCCGCCACCCTCCTCCCCTCCCTCCACGCCCCCACCCTTCTCCCGCCTCTCCCTCCCTCCCTCACGCCCCCCACCCCCCACCCTCCTCCCTCCCTCCTCTGAACGCCCCCACCCCCACCCTCCTCCCTCCTCGCCCCCTCACCCCCTCCTCCTCCCTCCCCCTCGCGAGTGGCCTTCATAAATCGCGAGGGGGAGGGAGGAGGAGGGGGTGAGGGGGCGAGGAGGGAGGAGGGTGGGGGTGGGGGCGTTCGGAGGAGGGAGGGAGGAGGGTGGGGGGTGGGGGGCGTGAGGGAGGGAGGGAGAGGCGGGAGAAGGGTGGGGGCGTGGAGGGAGGGGAGGAGGGTGGCGGCTGGGGGTGGGGGGAGGAGGGAGGAGGGTGGAGGCTGGGGTGGGGGGAGGAGGGAGGAGGGTGGAGGCTGGGGTGGGGGGAGGAGGGTGGCGGCTGGGGGTGGGGGGGCGCAGGGTGGCTGGGGTGGGGGGAGGAGGGTGGCGGGCTGAAGGAGAAGGGTGGAGGGTGGGGGTGGGGGAGGGGGGTGGGGAGGAGGGTGGGGGGGTAAATTTTTTTTAAGGCTAGGGGCAAAACTGTCTTTTCACTTTTCAAATATATTAATGTGAGGTCCCTTGGGACCCTACATTAATATTTTCAACTTTTGGGATTTTTCCAGTATTAACTCCCTTGTGGGGGACCTCTAATTAATTATCCCAAATATGAATGGAACGGAAAGAAATTAAAGACACTGAAACGCAATGTATTTAAAAAGCTAGCATGAGCATACAATTAGTGTGAATGTACTAACTGAATATACAGTTAGAGCTAGGAGTGTCCTTCAGTTTTTTTTATCAATGAAGGCACTGCCAAAACTTTGTAATGAAGTGTGAATCACTTCATTGCAAATTTAGTAATGAAGTGATTAATTTTATGTACCAATGAGGATAAAAGTATATATTTAGGAAATATATATTTAGGAGTATAATAAATGATGAATTGATGATAATGCTTTTATATATATATATATATATATATATATATATATATATATATATATATATATAAAATAAGTGAAAGAGGAGAGTAGAGATAAATGTATATGATTAGGGTGAATTGATTTACCATGATGATAACTAATTGAACTAGCATATTCAATAGAATTAAATTAGATAAAATTGTATTATAATTAAAATGAGGGAGTATATAAGTTGGAATTTGAATTTTTTATATCGATAATCATATATCACTTACAAGTAAAATTCTAATGTTTGACGAATTTGAATTTAAATTTATCTTTATGAGTCAATTTTTTTGTCAATTGAACCAACATTTGATGGCTTCTTACCCTCTTATAGTGTGTTTTCTTAGAGTTTTGTTTTATCACCAAAAGTTTTCTAAACTTGATTGGTATAAGTCGATTGCCCGGGAAGTTTATTAGATTTCCTATGGATTAAACTTGATAGTGAATCAACCTATTTTAGTTTATAGAAATATTGTTTCATTTTGAATTGATAAATAACTATTGCTGTTAAACCATACCACCACTAAAATGTTATGGTGACTTAGTTTAGAAATTATTTCCGACCAAAAAAAAGAAATTATGGTGACATGGCTAATCAGAGGTGACATATCAGGGTTAACTAATATTCCTTTCACAATCAATGGAATGTTTATTTCTATTAAAAGAAAATGGTGAAATTTCAAATCTGTGATTTTTTTTCAAGAGTTCAAGAAGTACAATCAAATTCAAATATGAGAGTTTATTTCTACTACTTGCGCATTGTTGTCAAAATAGCGCCAAAAAAGCCTGATTCAAATATCAGTAAGGAGGCAAGAACATGAGTGCTCATATCAGGCTTAGAAGTCATGTAGAAAATTTGCTCATTTGTATATCGAGAATCCTTCAAATATAAATCTCCAATGGACCTAGTAGTTTAACAAAGATATAAAGTAACATTAAATGACATAATCAAATAAATTGTACATATGTTGGCATCATTGCTGCTTTTAGCAGCGTAATCTTTACATTTTCACACAAGCATAGTATCAAAGCCAAAGAGAACAAGCGAAAAAAACACGAAAAAGTTTATAAACGTGGTATTTCTGATACTTAAAAAGCATATTGTAATTCACTTAATAATTTCTCAAAAATATTCAAAAATTATTAGATAGATTTGTGCTACAAGACTTGTCTAATTATTAATCAGCAAATGAATTAGGCTGGTAAGTTGTGGATATTTTAATGAAATTTTTTTCACTTTGTAAAATAAAATAAAACAATATATAAAATTAGTATTTTTTTAATTTGTCAACTGATTACGAGATTATTTTTGGGTGGTTCACTACCAATCAGATTGAAATTTTTCAACCTTATATTGACTCTTTATCTTTATCTTAGTGTAATGTGATTCATTCAATCTCTTTATGTTAACTATTGGTGGACCATCATTAGCTAAACAAGTACACTAGAAAAATTATATGGTCGGGTGAAGAACGTGCGCTTGATCAAAGATATTGGTATTATTTTATAATCAATATTAGACCTCTTTGGTTGTCAATATTTTCTAAAATTTGTGATTTCCCAAATGGGTTTCTTCAATTGGTTGTTTAATTAGATAGGATGAAGTTCAAATTTCAATTTGGGGTATATGGAAGAGGTTTCAAGTCTTAAGTAGAAGATTAAAAGATTTAAATTTAAATTTGGGGTGATTTTCTTTCCTGAACCAAATCGTTTTTCCTTTGAGCAATCCTTCACTTTTTCTTCTGTTTGAAATCATTTCCCTAGATTGATGTGTTCTTATATGATGATGATGATGATGATGATGCAGAGAGGGCCTTACCACGAGATCAGTTTCTGCTTCCAATGAAATTCAATTGCGTATTGATCTGGTCGGCATGCATGATGAGATCAACGGACTTCTTGGCCAAGTTGGGAAATTGAGAAATGTATGTTTTTATCTATTTCACAAAATTTTCTTTTCTTTCCTTTTCTTTCACTTTGCTTTAGCCTTTAAGGATTCCTTTTCCCCTTCAACACTGGATGACCTACTGATTTTTTTCCCTAATTATTTTAACCAAAATACTGCTTTCACATTTTATGAAAGAGTTTTTGTTTGAGCCTTATTCCTTGAACTTTTCATTTTCGCCAGAAGTGCTCCAAAAGCTTTTTTCTTCAAGGAAACAGGTATTGTATCACCAGAAGTTTTCTTAATATTGTACCTCACATTACAATGATTAAAGAATGATTTCAATTTCTAAAACATAATCCACATTTAATATATATGATTTGAATGTCTTGAATATGTAATACTCCTAATTGACAAGTTCATTTTTTTAGAGTTTGCTGACATCATTTGACTTGCCTAAAAATAGTAAAGAATGGATACATAATAAATCTGATTTGTACATTGATGATGAAATTGGTATATGTATATATATATATTGATATATAAATATAAATGGAACGGAAAGAAATTAAAAGGGAAAATTAATTCCAAGTCCCTTGTAAGGGACATAATATGGAAAAATTCTCAAAAATTGAAAGAATTAAAGTAGAGTCTCAACTTTTTAAAATAATTAAAGTAGAGTCGAAAGAGACTCTACTTTAATTATTTTGAAAATGCGGGGTCCACAATAAATAATAAAATAATCCCACCCTCTCTCCTCTCTCCTCTCTTCTTTAATTATTTTATTATTTATTGTGGGGCCCGCATTTTCAAAATAATTAAAGTAGAGTTCCTTGGGACTCTACTTTAATTATTTTGAAAAGTTGGGACTCTACTTTAATTTTTTCAATTTTTGGGACTTTTTCCATATCATGTCCCTTACAAGGGACTTGGAATTAATTTTTCCAAATTAAAAGACACTGAAAAGCAATGTATTTAAAAAGCTGCCATGAGCATACAAAGTGTGAATGTACTTACTGAATATACACAGTTACAGGCTCACAGCAGCTAGAAGTGTCCTTCAGTTTTTTTGATCAATGAAGGCACTGCCAAAACATTCTTTTTCTGAATGATGTAAATTTTTCTGATTAACATATATATCCATTTCCAATTAAAAAACTACCAAGTGAAGTTGATCTAGTAACAAAAGAGGGCTTCTTATTATTGTAAGAATGAGAACATGTGTTTGAAATTTTAAACTTTTAAATCTTATAAAAGTAGGGGTTAACAATGGGCGAGTTGGGTAGCCTAACTCCTAACCCATTGTTCCACCATTTAATATTTGATGGGCATGAGTTTGTCAATACCCTAACCTCAACATATTGAAGCCCACAATAAATGGACATGAGTTAAATGGGCGGGTAAAATGGGTAATGTGTAAACTCATTAATCCCTTAACCTATATCTTTTTTTTTTATAGTAAAATTTTAGGAAGGGGTTTGGGCTCAACCCAATCCAAGGGCAGGGCATCTAACTCATGATCCACTGGGGCCTATCTCTGTGGGCTCTGAAGCATGACTAGCAAGCCCTTTATGTCTGTCCACACAGGTAGGTTACTCCCAACTTCACTTAGCTACGGAGATGTCTCCCCAAGCGCCGCGATGGAGACACAACAAAGTGTCACTCCCCAGGATCGAACTCGCGACGTGGTGGTCAACCCGACGCTCATTGCTCAATCCCTTCGCAACTGAACCCACGGACGATGGGTATCCCTTAACCTATATCTTTACTATTATAAATTTTCAATTTTTAGATCTAAGTTAATCATTTATGTGTCATATTCACATATTTAAAGTGATAATCACAAAATTTACAATTCTGCACCAATGTTCACAACATATGTTGTTGCATAAAAGAATAAATTTAGACAAACACCATAATAATAGTTTTTTGTTCAAACTTCAAACAAACAAAATAATAACCACAACTTTTTTAAATTTTAATGATTATTTATTTTAATCATTTAGGAAAAATTAAAAAAGACTAAAAACATGTAAATGTGCTGTATGTGCAGCTCGAAAGGGTGTCCATCGCCTGCCTATTAACTCTTCAATAGGCTGGGGTCTTTTCCGTCATCATGGATTTGAAATGGGCGAGCTTATAATAGGTAAAAAGTGTTTGTGGTGGGTTAACCAATTTGGTTTTTATTATCTGCTCAGCCCTACATAAAACGCTCTTGTTAGTAGACAATGTAACCTTACATATGTGAACAATATTCATATCCTTTAAATCTAGATTAGTCTGTTAGTAGGCGCATGGTTATTGGAGGGTGTTTAGAAAATAAAGCTAAGATATTTTTCAGCCCAAAAAGAAAAAAAAACTTAGATATTTTAGTATATGATAGATACTTCTAATACTAGTTCAAAACAAGTTTTAAATTTTTTGCCAAAGGTAAATTAATGATGATAGATCTTATTTAAAATTCTGCAATCATTATTGCTCCCTGCTCAGACTGGAAGGTGGCACCAAGCCACCAAACAGTCTTCTCCCTAATGATGCAAAGTCAATATAGGAATAATATTAAATAAGGAATAAAAATCAGAAATGTAGACACCGTAATTCAAACAAAAAGTGTACGTTTCTGTGATGATTTTTGCGAGAGCCCATGAACCTTCTCCTACAATAATCAAATCAAAAGTGTTTAATATATCAATTGGTTACAGTTGTTTATTTAAAAATCGATTTAGATTTGATGCCTTGCCTTGTCGATGTTCCAAATATTTCTTTATTTATGTACTATCTTTTAAGATGATTTTCCTACTCTGTCTGGTACCGATGAAGCTTCCCCATGAATTATCCTGTCTACACACATCAGGAATCAGGATAAACCAACATTTATGTTTTTTATATATAAACCAAGATTCATATAATAAATGGAGGGTTCAGTTAATTTTTTTGGGGGCTAAACAACAATGATATAAATAAGTTGCTTAAAAAATATTTATATTACTCATTTTTCGAAACCAGTCAGTCCACTTTAGTTATATAATAATGTATAATCAAACTATAGAAATATATGTTTAAATTAATTCGTATTTGATTGTTTTAATCTTTTTTAAAAATCTTATCTTATATTCATGAGCTAAGGGAATAAATTTTATTGAGTCTCAAAGAAGGAGTGAAATCAAATAAATCCCAAGAATTTGTTATTGTCAAGATGCTTTTTCACTTATTCCTCCTAATTCTTATTATAAGACATCAACTAACATTTCTCATGTACCAATAAAATTAGTTAAACACATTAAATTTATCCCAAAATTCAAGTAATTTCCAATACCACCTCATTCATTAATCATTACATTAATTTCCAGAACTATTAACTCTTAGTCCCTTCTACTACACTTATTAAATATGGGCATTCATGAAAAAAATAATTAATGCACATTGAAAATCAATAAGTGCCTTATAAAAATTAAAGGACTAAGAAAATTTGATATATAGTTGATGTCTTATATGAAAGACAAGAAGGAGTATCAACATTAACATTTTTCACTTATTATTACTAGATCATGAGATATAGTACTATTTGATACTATTAAGTACTCCTTGGTCCTAAACATAAAATCGTTTTTTAATTGTTCCGACTTTTCCAAATTAAGTCTTAGAATATAGGGTTAAAGTGTAAAAATGCTCATGTAATTGTCACAAAGGTGCAAAAATACCCATGTAAAATTTTTCTGAGAAAAAATGCCCATCGAATTTCAAAACTGGGGCAAAAATGGCTATGACAATTAATTTTTGACTTTTTGACGCATCATTTTCTGTCGCATCATCATTATACAAGGGCAAATAAATACATAAGTTTGCCACATGTTTTAGTGAGAGATGAACCGATAGAAAATGATGCGTCAAAAAGTAAAAAAATTAACTGTGATGGGCATTTTTACCCCAGTTTTGAAATTCGATGGGCATTTTTTCTCCGAAAAATTTACATGAGTATTTTTGCACCTTTGTGACAATTACATAGGCATTTTTGCCCTTTAGCCCTAGAATATAGGAGTATATCAATATCAATAATAAACAAGTAAGAAGAGGTAGGGATAATTGTAAATAGTTATAAACTTATGATGAATTGATAATTTCATATGATAACAACTAATTTAAATTAAATCTGTATTCTAATCAAATTAAATAAATTTGTCTTATAAGCAGGGGAGGAAGTATTAATTAATTATATGTTAACTAAGTGCAATTCTGTCTTGCTTTAGTCTCATGGGAGTCAATCTCCCTTTTAGATAATGCCACGTGGCCATATTAGGAGACATATTTGTACTATCATGGACCTTCCCTCACAAAACCAAACTCTATCTCTTCATGACTAGACAATTCAATTATTAAACTATACAAAATAACAAACATTCAAAGAAGAGTGTATCTCTCCAACCCTCTTTCCTGGGATATCTCTTCACCTTCTTCTGTATATAATTTTTATTACAGGTAATCCTTTTTATTTTCCCTTTTAATTTTATTTCAATTCGATCTTATTTTTATATATGGGTGTGTATTATTTTTGGTCTGCTTCAAGCTTGTATCTTTATGTTGACTTGTGTTGTGTACATCTTATTCACCTAACATATATTTTTTTTTTTTTGCTGATTGGCTTCATGTGTTATTAGCTAAGATTAATATTGTTGATCTGTCAATTATTGTTGTCTGTTAGATTGATTGGTTGGTTGGTTGGTTGGTTGGTTGATTTTTCATGTTAATGAATGTTAGTTGTGTCATACTTGGGACTTTGCTAAATTTGTTGAAAATACTGTTGATCTGTTTCTTAGTAAGAGTCTGAAATTTGTGATTTTGATTGTAGGAAACTTTAACTGCTTTTGTTTTGGGTTACTGCTTGCTTCATATTGATTTCATAGTTGGGTCAAGTTCTATATTGATAGCTTGAGTTGTTTGATTGGGTCATGTTCGACATGGGCGTGGAGCATGTTGAATCTCCTGGCCGGCTGTTCCACCCATCGGAGTGCCTCCAATTAGCGATTCGAATTAGTCTTACTCTAGGGCCGTTGATATGCTTGAAAGATGGTCTTCCCTAGGATACCGATGGAGAAATCTAGGAAAAAGTGTTTTTTTTTTCGCATTGAACAGTCATAGCCCTTTCCACTAGGACCAACACATGTTAGTTCATCTCATGCCTTTTTAGAGAGGTTTGGGCATGAAATTGATAAAATATTCTTATGATGGGATTGTGTTGATGACTCAATCTTTACACGATGTCTTTGGAATGATATTGTGATATGGCTTTCTGTTGGCCTGTACACCTTGAGTGTCATCAGAGTTCACTATGTATATATGTCAAAAGCTTGTTATCTCTGTTTTTATGTTTCATCTTGTAATTTCCCTAATATTTTGTGAAGTGTATGTTTCTTGACCTCTGGAAAGTTGACTTAGCATTTGGTTGTAATCACAGGCATCATGGAAAGGAGAATGGGGCTCTTGTTTCTTGTTATCATGGGTGCTGCTTGGGCATGTGACGCCAGAGAATTGGCTAATACTGATCTTCTTAGTGGTAACATGTCAAACTTTGATGCTTACTATAAAATTTTTTTGACTGTCCACGATATCTTATTCGCTTGGCTCAACGGGAAGCTCGCTTGCCGTGGGGTCTGAGGTCGTAGATTTGAATCAGCTTTTTTGTTTATAAGCAGGGGTAAAACTGCTTAATAGATTCCCTTCCTTAGCACCACTATCAAGTGGGGACTCGAATTGGGTTGACCCCTCTTTATTATTCACTTGCTTTCAAGTTTTCCTGGTTTGTTAGCATTTGTTTATATTGCATTGAGGAGTGAACAATTCTCATTCTTGATCACTTTCTTCAAAATGACATGACATTCCTGAGTTTTTTGTTTTAAGAAATTTTGCAGCAATTTTAAGTATCGTTGATATCTAGTACGTGAAAGCAAAAGGGCAATGGTTTAATATTGTTGCATGTCGTCCACTAAGAATATGCAAATTTTCTCATATGAGCCATCTCAACTCTCAGTTATAAAGCCTGAACACTTCAAGAATGTGGTCATCCTTTTACATTGAATAATACCTTCAAATGAAATATCAACTGTACAATAAAACACCCCTCTTTTTCCCTATAAACTTTACATGTCAATTCACCCAAATTGCCTACTGTCTAATCGCAGATCCATAAGATCTGGCTTAACTGCTCTCCTATTATGCATTTGTCTTTTTTGCTTTCTAAGATTGACTCCCTTAGTCTTGTTACCGTCATTGAAAGAAAGATCTGTCCTAACTTAGCATTCCTTCTTGTTGTGATGAGTTTCGAAAGAGAATGGTTTAAATAAAAATGGAGTCAGAAAGTGAATGCTTATTAGGTAATTTTAGCATGTGAGATGTGTGTTGATAAAACCACTACTCTTCTCCTTTTAAATCTAGAAGAAGTACCCTTCATGAGACCACAGAGGTAGTTGTTATTAATTGAACAATTTTCCAATCTTTTAGTGTTCTGCTTATCGAATACACAAACATGTATGGCTAGTTACAAGTGATATATGATTAGTTCATCCACTTTACGTTTCCTCTAAAATGCAGAAAAAACCAGAGGACCAGATGTATGCACACTTTGTGAGGAATATAGTGCCAAGGCACTGGAATACCTAAAAGCAAACAAGACCCAGGAAGAGGTCATGCATTACCTTCACAATACTTGCCACCAGCTTCACTCTTTTGAACAGCAGGTTGGTAGAGGATTTTTCTCTTTGGATGCCTTAGTTTTTTTTCAGTTATATTGAAAGCTGACTATGATAGTATGTAATGTTCAACAAGCAATCCCAGTTATACCCTGTTAGTGATGGACTGAAAATCATTCACTGAATAAAAGCCAAGTTTTTTTTTTCTGAACCTATTACTGCTCGAACATAAAGGGTGAATAGGTGAACGTGTGAAAACTTATCACGCTTTGAATACTCATTTTGTTTATTCTTTATTGCACAGTGTATCACTTTGGTGGATTATTATGCTCCTCTATTTTTCTTAGAGCTTGATTCAGTTCAGCCTGGAGAATTCTGCCAAAAAGTCAATCTCTGTGAGCAGATTGCAATTATTTCCGCAAAAGTGCAACAGGATAGCTGTGGATTCTGTAAAGAAGCGGTATCAGAATTAATGGATAAGTTGCAGGATCCTGACACTCAGGTTTGTAAAAGTTTATCTAGTTGTTTCTGATATGAGCATCATTGTTGTACTCTTTCAAGTTCCCTACTTTTGTAATTTTTACAAACATCAGGGATGGTTGTCATGTGCCTCAATTATGGATGAGTTAAAATAAATCTGCTCGATTTCTTGACCCAGACCAATTTGGTGCATTAATTTCTTCGCTGAGCCTGGCTCAGCCCCGATTGATTACCTCTTTGGTTGGCTCAACAGAGTTGATTCTCTATTAGTAATTGCATGTTATGTTGAAATTCATTGCATTGTTTTGTTTATTTGAAATCAGATTTTGTTGTTTTTTAAGTCCTGCTCAGAAATTTTACATCAGAACCTACACAAAAGAGAAAAATATTGGTACTTATGGTTTGGGTGTAATAAATAGAAGTATATTGAGTAAAACAAGGAAATTTTTGTCACGTGGATTTGCACTGTCTTTCTGCCTATGATTAATGCCTGCTTGTAAATATACTGAAATATTCAGCAAAATGATTCCTTAAAATATTGCGTGATTCGATAGAGGTGTGGGGTTGACAGGTTGCTTGGATGATAGTTACCTTCTGTTAGGCAAATTACAAGAACTCATAATTGATGTTTATCTGACAGATGGAGATAATTGAAACACTTATAAAGGTGTGCAATTCCGTGGAGAAGTACTCAAAGAAGGTAAGTTAAATCTTTATCCCTTATCTAAAAAAAATATCTTTTTCCACTATGCATATGGTGTTGATCTTGCATTATCAAAATAGCTTGTGGCATGACTTTTAATCCTTTAATTTCATTATCGAAAGTCCCTTTTTTGCTTTTCATACATGAAGCCCCAATATGATTTATTCAATAAAATTAAAATTTATGACTTCCAAAATACATTTTTCATTAGTTTGTCGCCACAAAATTTTCCATTAGGTCAATCAATTTTCAAAATTTTGACAGTCTAATTTTTTTAAAAGTGTTGACATCCCGATCATCCACGCAGTAGGATAAGACTTTTTTATTGTTGTTGACATCTCAATCATACGTGTGTGCCTGTTACCTAACTACAAAGGAATGAAGTGGAGAGATTGGCTTGATTGATTAAAGCACAAGATGGACCAAACTAAGAGTATTAGTATAATATTAATGGAAGCCAAAGTATATCTAATGATTTTTACAGCCAAGTTCTTTCTGTTCACAGATTTTACACTTTTATTAATGTGTGATTATATTTGCAGTGCAAGAGGCTGGTATTTGAGTATGGACCAGTGATCCTAATAAATGCAGAAAAGTTTCTGGAGACAAAAGATATATGCACTGTAATTCATGCATGCAAGGCATCATCCACACAAGAAATGGCCTTGGTTTCAGACTCTTGATTGTTTGAAGATAAACAATTACACAGCCCTATAGTTCTGTATTATATACAAACAATCACTTGGTTGTTCTTTGGTGTCACTGTTTCACTGCTATTGCATCTACTTCAAATATTCAAAGGTTGTATCTATATTTGCTCTAGGGAGTTCAGTATTTGCTACACACTCTTAATAATCGCTATTGTTCATGAATATTACTATGATTTTTATTTATAAAGATATGTACATATTTGCATCCCTATAATGTTGCATCCCTACAAATTTTGTCAAGTAGGGTGAGGGTTTGATCAACTATGAGGAAGGTTAAAGCCAATAATATCGACCATTTGAATAGAAAGAGACTGAAATAATTGGGGCTTGGCCATGTTAAAAAATATATATTTCCTCAATATGAACTCAGTAACAACTTCGTACTATTTTAGTTGGTTAATAAATGTAAGAAAACAAATTCAAGGAAGAAATTAATAAATTTGACTAATAATGGCATTCTAGATATTAAATCATCAAGGGTCATTATGATAAGATGTGAATTAGTGAGAATATCTGTAAAAACAATATAATGACAAGAATTCTCACAACAAGTATCTAATATGCAATGACATGATCTGATGTAAAAAATGACAACAGATTGCATATTGCTTACTTGTTTTAAGACATTTCAATAATTATAATGATTACATAGTATTACACATTAAATCATTAATTCTCCCATATAAGTATGGTCTTTAATTATATGCGTTTTCCACCAATAGAATTTAATCCATGATGGCCTTATATTGTTTAATATTCAAATATAAGATGAGAAACTTCCTTCATATGATGAGTTGCTAATTGTCTAGGCTGTAGCATCAATCTATCTGGCAAGCTAAACTTCATTATTTTCAGTGAAATATGACGACACACAAAATGTGAAATCATTGGTTTCAACTTTGTTTTTATGCATTTATAGAACTTTGTTTTTGTTATCATGATAAGGATACATGAATAGCTTGGAAGAATCAAACATACATCATTTGCACTGTGTATAATGTAGGCAAATGCAAAACTTGGGTGGAAACCATGATCCGACAAGAAGGGATATTGTGTGCTAGCCTTAGATTTGTTTGTTAATACTAGTAATATATATAGAAATACACACATATTCCATAATTATGTGAGTCTATGTGCTGTGTTTTAATGTTGGACCCACCTAAATGCTGTCATATCAAACTAGACCATCCATTTTTAAGTGTTGCTTATCAAAAATTGATCACATGCTTCTTCATTGGGATTTCCCTATAGTAGGAAGATAACTGAAGCCTGTATAAGATAGTGTTACTGAAATAGTTAGGTTATAGTAACTTGTAAGAATCTCAATACGATAAAAAAAATTGTTTAAGTAATCTTCCATTTTGTTTGTAAGAGGCTACTTGATTATTTTCACATTTTGCGATTGACTACCTACAGCCAGTTAATCCGTTGACGCTGGCGTCGAGCTTTCATCCTAATTTTCTCTCTATTACTATATTTCTTGTTTTAAGAAGACAAATTCAAATTCTTTCTATTAAATCATATTGAATTTGGAGGGATATTGATATTTGATAAAGTTATATATTAATATTATTAATTATATCAAATATTAATATCAACTTACTAAAGATCAATTTAACCTCACAGTTTTGATCTTGTATTTTTTTTACCTGAAATTTTACTCTTATATTTGAATGAAGAGTAAAATATAAGAGTAAAACGTACAAATTTTTCTTGTCATGCATGCATGTCCTTTTATTTTCTCTTCTCATGCAAACAGTATAACCAAAGTCCTCATTTTCCTAATGTAAGAATTGTTTCAGTTTGAATTATTATTTTATTCATGAAAATGCATGTAAATGGATAAAACAAAAAAAAACACACTGCTCTAGCAAATAAAGATGAATTTAGAGAAATATTCCACCAATATGCTGTTGGTTTCTTCTAAATATGTTTACAATAGTCAATAATTAATAACTGCATACCAAACATATTGTTAAGTGTCCCCAACCTTTGTTTTCCATCAAAGGTTACTTTCCAATTTTGAGATAATATCCCAATATTGTCATGTCCTGCTTGGAAGTGAGCAGGCAGAAAGATCATCGGATAAGTTTGGGGAAGAAATAAGAACAGAAATAGAGAAAAGTAATTAAAAAGTGGAATTAGAACACAAGCAAATACTCTCAACTAATATACATAGTTTATGATAAATCTAAAATAAATGACCAATAATTAGGCTTTATTTGGAAGAAAATATATGATTATCTACAAGTTGCACCATTTCAAATCGATAGGCCCTATCGTTTCATCCAACATTCCAACCAACTCTCCCCTAGTTTTAAAATTTAAAGTAAACAAAAGCTAAATGTCATTCTCCACTGTTTGAATATTTTAATCAGAATTTCATTACGACAATTTTAATATTATAATTAGCAGTACATGATAGTGTTAATAGTACTCATCATGGGTTTGTCTGCATTTTTACAGATAAGATCGGCCGACTGGAGATATTTTTAGGAGTAATATTTATTTAATTCTTAGTTGCTTACTATATTTTCCCCACTCATGGTTATCATCTTTGCCTATGTTTCTTGAAAGCGAAAGGCACAATTAATTAAATAGAAAGCGAAATCTTAAACAATTCTTTAAAAGAATAGTGTAGTATTTGCTAAGAAAGTTCCATCTTACGCTCCACGATTCATTTGAACCACTAGAGAAAGCTAAGCCGAGTTTTGAGTCTCAATTATATTATATGATTGTGCGACTTTAGTTGTGGCTTAAAAGCCATGAAAATGTGGGGCATAAATTTTTCAAATCTTTTTCAATCTAGAAATTTCATCGCCTACTATTTGGTGACCCATACAAATTAAACTAACTTTTTTCTTAATATATTCAAGGATCCGTCCATATTACCTTTCAAGATTATAGTTTTTTTCATTAATACAGTCCGATTAATTTCACATATCGATCGACAAATTAAAAACTTGAGTAAACAATTAAAGAAAAGTACTTCCCAAAAATCAACACAATTATTATTTTTATAAAAAATTAATTTGATATTTATAAATAAATTATCAAGGGTGAAGGCCAAAAATGATACATAACTATTGGTCAAGGAACAAAAATAGTACATAACTATTCCAAGGTACACAAATGATACCCAACTTTTACCATGTGATAAAAAAAATGATATTTTCACTAATATGACAATAATATTAAACATGAAAAAGTCTAAAATGTCCTTATAAATTAATTGTCGTCCGGTAAAAGTTTATTTAATTATAAGGGCCTTTTGGACATTTCATGTCTAATATTATTGTCATATTAGTAAAAATATCATTTTTGATCACATGGTAAAAGTTGAGTATCATTTTTGTACCTTGGAATAGTTATGTATCATTTTTGTTTCTTGGCCAATAGTTATGTATCATTTTTGGGCATTCGCCCAATTATCAAATTGCTAGATGTTTATTGGTGGAGGGAAGCATACTAAGTCTGATATTCAATACTCCCTCCGTTCCTAAATATAAGACCTAGATAACTTTTTTTTTGGAAAGATTAAGGTTGCGAAATAGGTTATTAAATGATGACATATTTGATATCTTTTTAGATTATCCATTAGCTTATAGGTAAAATAAACTAGTTTAAGAGAAAAAATTAGGTAAATCAATTTATAATTAACTTATTTTTTGCTTTTTTAGGATTTTTCAAAAAAGTCATCTAGGTCCTATATTTAGGAACGGAGGGAGTACAATATAAACAAATACAATTGTGTGGGTGTGAAAATAGTTTTTTTTATAATCTATACGTAATATATATCAATCATGTCATAACAAAAAAATTAAATATTTTTAAATTTGGATAAACGAATGGTATTGTCAGGTTGAGCAGAAAATAAAAATAAATGGGAAAATTATAGTGAATTTATATCCAATACATTAAGCTTTCTATATACACATTCTCATTTGTCCAAATTTTTCATGTGAATTTATAGCTATATAATACTATTTTGATCCTATACATAGGGTAGAGTGAGAAAAACTGTGTATAAGACGCATATTGTAATTTTCATTGTAGATATACTAAGTTGACCTCATAGGTTTACTTAAGACCAATGACACATTGTCCTGTGTGATCCAGGTACTCAACATAGTGAATGTAAAAGTTTTTGTATATTATGTTATATTATTGGTTAATTGTTAATACCGATTCCATAAATTGTAGGCAAGTCCGCTACAGCCTGCATGTTGTGTGGTACGGGAGCCTGTGTAAGTTGTAACCTGCACATTAGTAGGATGCCTAAACCATGCCAACTCGCTAACTTTTCAAGCACAACAATTTATGGCTTGTTTGGTTGGTAGGGAAAATGTTAAAGAATTAGAAAGTTTAGGTTTTTGTGTAATTTACATATATTCCGGGGCCCACAAGTTTTCTCTCTCCATCTCACACTTTTTCTGGGCCCCACACACTTTATTTTTCATCATTACTTAATTTACCCCTACTTTCCATCTTTACCCCTTCCACTTTCCAATTCTTCACTTTCCTTCCCAACACCAAACGGACCCATTATGTCAACTACAATTTGTCTCAGTGAAATATAAAAAAAACGTAACGTAGAGGGACTTTTTCTTACAAAACAGTTAATATAACTTTCTAGTCCTTAAACTTTCATTTAATTTTGCTTTTCATCTATGAACTTTACAATTATTGGTTTTTGATCCTCCAATTTTTGTCAGTAATGATTTTGATCTCTCAACTTCAAGTCATTTATTGTCATTGTTATTTCAATGCTTTTTATATTCTAAAGATCTATACTAAAAAGTAAAAATTATGGATTTTAAAGTTTAGAGATAAAGAACGAAATTGACTAAAGTCAAAGACTAAAAACTACTTATTTTAAAATTCATGGACTAAAACTAAATTAAAGTGAAAGTTGAAGGGTTAAAGTTATTATCAAACATAAAAGGACAAGGTTAGGCTATAGGGAGCCTGTCAAGGGTCTGAGTCGTTCCTACCCCTAATGACAATTGAATGTGGATACTCCTTTTGTTTCTAAATATAAAATGATTTTCTAATTTTTCTCAAACCAACTTTATAAGTGATTTGAATTTTGGAGGGAGGAGAGCAAGAGTGAATGGGGCCCACATGGTGGGAGATAGGCGGAGAAGAAAGAAGTGGAAGAGTGCAGATGGAGACGTAGGCTTTAAGAGCTGCTGACCTGTCTTCATCTGCCACGGCCTCACCACCATTCATTGTTGACACGTGTCACCCTTCAATAGGCGTCCACACGTTAATTACGATGCTTCCTTTTATCCTACGTGTGCCTTTATTACTCGCTCCTCTTAGCAATGACCCAAAACACCGTTTGCTGTGCCAACAACCTTTCTTCCCTTATCCTTCTCCTTCGAGTAGTACTCCTAGTAAAGAGTTAAACCCATTTTGATTTTATAGATCTTTTCATTTTTTTCTCGAAATTGAGAGAGCAAGCACATGGAAGATGAAACCTTATGTTTATTGGAGAAATGTCATGCTATTAAATTATACTCTAAGACATTTGGTCTTTTATGTCAATTTTTCACAAAATGTCATTTTATCTTGTAAAACACTTGTAATGTCCTCTATATAATTACAATTGACTGTTGAATCTACCTAATTTTGTTGTAAACATTTTGTATTTCTTTATTCCTTATCAAATATACAAGGGAGGAGGATAATATATACTCCCTCTAGTCCTAAATTATGACTTAGTTGACTTTTTTAGAAAATTTTAAAAAAGCAAAATAAGTCAATTATAAATTGATTTACTTAATGTTTTCCTTAAATTAGTTTATTTAACCTATAATTTAATGGCTAATTTAAAAATATATTAAATCCGTCATAATTTAATAACATATTTTGTAACCTTAATATCTCCAAAAAAAGTCAACTAAGTCTTATATTGGGAAAATGTCATTTAAATCCCTCCGAATATACAAAAGGACAATTCAGGAACTCAAACTTCCAAAAGGACCATGAAGGAACTAGGACCTAGTTGACATTTTAAAATTGTGTGAAAAGACAAAATTGCCCTAATCATAAAACAGAAATTACTAACCACCCTATTAGGAGCAGAGGGAGTATTCCTCTAGTTTTCATTGTGTGTTAGTAGTACTATTTATTAAGAGTTAAAACCAAAAGCACATTTTGGTGTTGTATTTGATACGCATATGTATTTTCTTATTATAGATTATTCTTTTTGAGGTGTAACAAACAATATTACACACACAGGTGCAACTCAAAGCTAAAATTAAAATATTATTTAAATCCGTTAAAATGGACTAGCTAGCTTTTTTTAACTGTAAAAAATGGACTTGTTAGGTCAATCTGTATAAGCACATTAGCACATATGAGGAATATTCTCTTCTCCACAAAAGCTAACTCCCTTCATAGAAAAACATTAGTAACCTAATTATTACATATAATATAACCAGACACCCTAAGATTACATAAATAGGTAGCACAACACATTTTCTTTGTTTTATTAGGGTATCCCACTCGTGTGGCAAGTAGAACTAATCTCTCATAGTTCTCAAGTCTCATATAGGGGTGGATAAATGACTTGTGAGTTTGCTTCATTCATAAGGGTTGGGGATCGAACTTCCAACCGCTTACTTAAAGGACGAGAACTCTTACCACTCACACTAAGAAATAATGCTTAGAAGATGAAAATACATTTTTTTTATTAATTTCCATTTTGACATTATTTAATTAGTGATATTAATGATATTGAAGGATTTTCTTGGATTGGCTTTTTTTTTCTACTTTTACTCATACACCCTCTCTACCCTCATAAAATAATTTCTTATTCTCCCTCTTATACTGCTCTCGTTGGTGTAACATTATTACCCTCGTCAGATCTTTTATTCCGTAATTCAGTAAATATGTTTTTGGGGAAAAGTCCTTTTAATTTTCATTTTGCTTTTTTCTACATTTTTATTGGTTTTAATCGACTTTTTAATCTACACTATTCAGTTAAGTTTTTGATGATAGAGGGATGAGAAATTCTGATAGTTGAAACCAATTCAATATGTCAATTATTGTCTTATCAATTAAAAATAAGGACATATTTCTTTCAATACTAAATATAAGATCCAATTGGATTTTTTTTTGAAGTTAATGAAGTTAAATCACTTGATTATAAGACATTTTTGTATATTACTCCCTCCGGTCCTAAATATAGAACTTAATTGACTTTTTTGAAAAATCCTAAAAAAAAGCAAAATAAGTTAATTATAAATTGATTTACCTAATTTTTTCCCTTAAACTAATTTATTTTACTTATAAACTAATGGATAATCTAAAAATATATCAAATATGTCATGATTTAATAGACTAATTTGAAACCTTAACCTCTCCAAAAAAGTCATATATGTCCTATATTTAGAACCGGAGGTAGTATTAAATTATATCTTAGCTAATAAGTTGAATAATTTAGTTTAAAGATAAAATTCATATAAATCAATTTGTAAGTGAATCATATAACTTTCTTACAATTGTCTAAAAGAGTCAACTAATCATATATTTAGATATATAGGGAGCAATGTCTAATACTGATATTTTAATATGATTGAGCACTCTAAAACAATTAACTAATAGATAAATTGATTGTTATCAATAATACTATAAAATGACGAAAACAGATAAAACATGAGTTGAGGTAATTTTCTTAGAAAATAGTTTGCGAGATAGGCGAGGCATGATGAAATAGCAAAACGCGTCCACCCTACAACTTGAGTATAAATTATTAATTTTATTATATCCTTATGTCCTAAATATAAGATTTATGTAAATTTTTTTGAAGTGAAGGGAACAAATTAGATCACTAAATCTTAACATATGGATATAATTAGATGATATGTTTCTATATGTAGAATAAAATACAGTTTTAAAGGAGAAAGATAACTACAAAAGTGACTAATTTTGTATCTTATATTTTCAAAATAATCTTATAATTAAAAAGAAATAAAGTATTTGCTATACTATATTCTTGTGTAATATGGTTGAACTAGTAAATAAACAATTATCCATCTAAAGATGAGAATGCATTTCAAATCTCGAGAAACACTATGATTGGAAGAGGACAATCTCGAGAAACAATCTAACTAGGCGGGGGCATGAGTGATAACTACTATCGACTCTCGTCCTTTAAGCAAGTGGTTGGAGAGTTTGATCCCTAACCCTTTTTAATGGAGCGAATTCATAGATGAGTTGTCTACCTTGTATATGAAAACTTCAGAACAGCTAGAGATTGGTCTCACTTATCACGCGGGTGAGATATCCTTGAGAAACCAAAAAAAGACAATCTTGTCTGTCTACGTCGACAACACTCTTACTATAGTTCATCGTCAATAGACACCAGATTATCGCACTGTGTTTAAAAAAAATAAATGGAAATTTTGTTATGGGAGGCAAATTGAATTGTTGTAGCAATCAACCAGTGTGGGGTCAGGCAGGCGAGCTAACTAGGTAACGCATGTGAGGTGTATAAGAAGGAAAGCTACTCTACGCCCATAGAAAACTTTGGTTCTCTCAATCTTCTCTGTCAATTCACTTTCTTCTCTTCTCTTCTTCCATTTCTCACCCCCCAATTTCTATATTGACACTCAGGTACCACCCACCTACTCTCTCTCATTTCCCTTCACTCTATAATTGTTCATTGATAATTCTTGTTCCTTCAATCTTTTCCTTCCCTTTTATGTTGTAAAGTTTCAATCTTTTTTGCCCCCACTTTGAATTCTCTCATACCCATTTGAAGTTTTCATTGGTTAGTTCTTTAATTCTCTCTTTCACTGCTAATCATGATTTGTTCATCACAATATTGATCCATCTCTGCATCATGAGAATATTGATTTGTCTTATAGTTTATGATTTGTTGAATCCCTTTTTTTAATTGAAAAATAATTTCCTTTGCTTGTTTCTTGTGATGCATTTTTTCTAATTCTTATTCCTTTGGTGTTTTGCTTGATTTTATTGTAATTATGCTGATTTGTTATGACATCTTTTTGTGGTTTTTGTCATCAACTGATTTGTTTGATTACAAGGGTTATTATTGGAATTGAATTCTGCTTGTACTATTTTCCTTGCAAACTCAAAATTTCATGTAGTTTGGTTACTTGGATTGAACTATTAGTCTATTAGCAAACTATGAAGTAATTGTGTTCTGTCTTTCTTTCAGGTGCCTTTCATTTGTATCTACCCCTGACAGAATCTGAAAGATCTGACACAGTTGTGTTGATCCTTATTGGTTAGCTTGTTAAATTGCTAGTAGTTGCTAATCTTATATAGCATTCTCGTGTCAAAACAAATCCTAGGGAATGCTGAAAGATGTGCTTGAAAGTCAAAGTTTCTTTCTCTGATGTTAATAAGGGGATTGCTCCTTTTGAGCTGCCCTTGTTTATCTTTGAAGAAATTGGATGTTTGAATCAGTATTCTTGTCTGTGCCGTGCACAAGTGCATGAGGCTTCTATAAATCAAAGCGGTCATTTGATGTCGAAATATGACCTCTGCGAAGATGGTTGATCTCTGAAGTACTTCATTTCGCAGTTTACTGCTTCTTGTGGTAAACAAGTGCTTGGTATATATTCTGTTAGTATTGGTAGCTTTGGTTGTACAAAAAGTTATTAGAAATGGAACCGAAAGGTGTGCTTATGCAGCGATATGAACTGGGGAGATTATTAGGCCAAGGAACCTTTGCAAAGGTGTATTATGCAAGGAACCTTGTTACTGGCATGAGTGTGGCCATTAAGATAATTGATAAGGAGAAGATTTTGAAAGTTGGGGTGATTGATCAGATCAAAAGGGAAATTTCAGTTATGAGACTTGTTAGGCATCCACATGTGGTTGAGCTTTATGAGGTAATGGCCACAAAAACTAAGATTTACTTCGTCATGGAGTATGCAAAGGGCGGCGAACTTTTTCACAAGGTGGCCAAAGGAAAGCTGAAGGAGGATGTTGCCAGGAAATACTTTCAGCAACTGATCAGTGCTGTTGATTACTGCCACAGCAGAGGAGTGTCTCATCGGGATCTGAAACCCGAGAATCTACTGTTGGACGAAAATGGGAATCTGAAGGTTTCAGATTTTGGGTTGAGTGCTCTTGCTGAGTCTAAGCGCCAGGACGGCTTACTCCATACTACATGTGGTACCCCAGCCTATGTTGCTCCAGAAGTGATCAACAGAAAAGGGTATGATGGGCCTAAAGCTGATATATGGTCATGTGGGGTGATCTTGTATGTTTTATTGGCTGGTTATCTTCCATTCCGTAATTCCAATCTGATGGAGATGTACAAGAAGATCGATAAAGCGGATTACAAATTCCCTAACTGGTTTTCATCAGATGTACGCCGGTTGTTGTCCAGAAACTTGGATCCTAATCCAAACACCCGGATATCAATTGCCAAAATTATGCAAAGTTCTTGGTTCAAAAAGGGGTTAGAACAGAATGTTGTTGCCGAGACCGAATTGAAAGATCTTGCTCCTTTGGATGCTGATGGTGTATTTGGATCTTGTGAGAATAACAGTGGTCCTATTGCAGAGACAAAACAGGAACTCACCAAACCATGTAACATGAATGCTTTCGACATCATTTCCTTGTCTGCAGGTTTTGACTTGTCTGGTCTGTTTGAGGAGACTGATCGGAAAAAAGAGGCGCGGTTCACATCAAACAAGCCTTCCGCGATTATCATCTCTAAGTTAGAGGAAATATGTAAGCGCCTCCGGATGAAAGTGAAGAAGAAGGAAGGCGGATTGTTCAAATTGGAGGGCACCAAGGAAGGCAGGATAGGCGCTTTGGGTATTGATGCCGAAATCTTTGAGATCACCCCGCTCTTCCACATGGTGGACCTTAAGAAGACAAATGGCGACACATTGGAGTACCAGAAGCTTATGAAAGAAGAGATTAGACCAGCACTCAAGGATATAGTTTGGAGCTGGCAAGGAGAACAACCTCAGCAACTCCAGCTGTTGGAGCAACAGCCTATACAATCAACTCCTTGAGTCACATGCTGAACAAATCGCTTATAGCATGCCTGTACTTACTTCGCTATTGTTTGAGTCAAGGGAGTTGTAATTATAACAGTGATGGATCTAAAAATTGTTAGTGCTATCTTCAGTTTTTATGAATAAAATGTGACTTTATGATTTAGTCATTGTTAGCATTTACATCATTTGTGTTATTGCTATATTGATCTTTCCAAGGAGCACATAGCATGGATCATTGATCCTGCCACCACAACCCTTTTCTGCCTCGGGTTGTTTCTGAGGATAAAAGAAAGGCTACGCTCGGTTTCTATGCTAAAACAAACTTGGCCAAAATTGGGTTTTAAGGGCAAAAAACCCATAAATAGCAGCAAATTTGTTGTTTGATGACCAATCTAGTTATATAAGAAAAGGTAAGATTTATAATGACTATACATGAGAATGGGATGAAGTGACTTCTATTACTAAGAAAATGATAAAAAATCATTTGAAGTGATTTGTACATGTTCAAAGAAAACTAATAGATGCACCGGAGAGAATGATGAATCAAACAACTTGTAGTCCAAAGAAAGCCAATAGATTAGCATGGCCCGCGTAAGGATGACACAAAGAAATCGAGAAAAGAGGAAGAGGGGGCGACACTCAAGAAACTTATAGAACGTGACTTATTGGTAACAATATAATCCAAAAGAGTTGGTTACTGATAGAACTCAATGATGTCGTATGATTCATGTAGTCGACTCCACTTAGTGAGATAAGACTTTGTTGTTGTTGATGATCACTCCGTTTACTCATATTTAGATGCATATTTCATGCAAAAGCTTCTCCAAAGATAAGCTTATATTTATATGTTACGCCTTATTATAATGCCCAAATTTATGGATCAGAGCAAATATTTTAATGTTATACCTTGGCCAAATCAAAACCCGTTCCTTTTACATATTCTAGATTTCCTAAGAATGGATGACAAGTGATTCTTAATGCATCTTGTTGAAAATATGAACAAAATTAATTGCTTCGTGAAATCTCATCTGAGAGTTATTAAATGAAGAAAAAGACACTTAGAATCTCTAAATGGATTGTCAAGTGAAGATTCGAAAATGGGGAAGTCGGCCATATTTTAATTATTGAATGTATATTAAAATAAGTAACATATTTCACAAACCGACCTTAGCTCAGTTGGCAGAGCGGAGGACTGTAGTGGGAGTATTCCTGTCAGATTATCCTTAGGTCGCTGGTTCGAATCCGGCAGGTCGGATTCCTTTTTATTTTTGTTTATGCTTTTGTCCACTCTGTATTTATTTATTGATTTATTCCCTTCTATTTTCTATTATATATATATATATATATATATATACATATATATATATTCCTCCTACATTTAATATAAGATTGCTTTGATTTATATATACCAAAAAAATAATATGTTACATGTTATATCCCAGTTTATAAATCATGTACATTAGTTTGAAAAATGATAAATATAAATTATTTAAAATAGTGCATTTTGCCACATTAATCTCTAAAATATATCAATTTGATTTACTTTTTGAGCAACAAGTTTAATCTTGTATACTATTTTTTTATAAATTAATGGGCAATCGATGTTAAATCTGGATCCAATTATAAGATATTTGAGCAAATTATTACTCTAATTTTGGATTTATTGCTTCCCCAACTGACTATTGCATCTCCTCTATCATTAGAACATGATATCTCAATGAATTTAGTGGGGCTTTACATGGATAGACTAACTATGTGTAAATTATATCATGGATATTGTTACTTTAATTTCACTAAGAAAATCAATTTAATCTTAAGCAACCAATTTATTCTTATATACTAAGTTTTTAAGCATAAAGAGTATCAAATGAATATGAAATACTTAGTTAATCAATGAATGAAGTAATAATTGAAAATTCACACTCCAATTTAATTTGAAAATAAATATATTATAGATGTATTGATTGCTTTCAACAACTTTTAACCATTTTCTTTTTCTTTTACCATACTTTTAACTGTTTTCTTGGATATAAGGATTTGTTGAATATTACCTTATGTGGGACTGAGGAAGTAATCGATTTTGTTCTATAAAACATTGTAAAATATGTGTGTACAAATCAGTATCTACGTAAAATTTATGAAGCACATTTTTTTTAGTTGGGCCACTCAATATTTGGACATCGATTAATTTGAGTAGAGTAGGGAATGGAAGAATCTCAAACCAATCCCAAAATTGACATATTCCAAAAAAAAAAAATCATTTCTCATAATCCACACCGAATCCGTTTGGTGTGTAACTAATACTAATAATTAAAAAAAAAAATCATTTATGAATGGCGAAGTTTGTTTTAGCATAGAAGCTGAGCGTAACCTTTCTTAGAGAATGGACAATCCGTGATCCTATACCAGGTAACAAATCTAACCAGAATGGCTAAGTTTGTTTTAGCATAAAAACTCATTTTGGCGCCAGAGATTAATTTTATATGGTATCCATTAGACCATTACACAATAGGATCTAATTAAGATTTTGCATTTGGACTGCAAAGGAAATAAGAGAAATCTTATAAATTAACTACCTCACTACATAATTCATGATATACTACCTCCGGTCCTAAATATAAGACCTAATTGACTTTTTTTTAGAGATTAAGGTTGTGAAATGGGTTATTAAATTATGACATATTTGATATATTTTTAGATGATCCATTAGTTTATAGGTAAAATAAACTAGTTTAAGGAAAAAAAACTAGGTAAATCAATTCATAATTAACTTATTTTGCTTTTTTAGGATTTTCCAAAAAAATCAACTAAGTCTTATATTTAAGACATGAGGGAGTATTATCTTAGAGAATGGACAATCCGATATCCCATACCAGGTAACATCTAACCACTCCTATTTTTCCAACTACCTCACCATATACTTAATGAAATACTATCTTTTTTTTTTTTGTTACATCATGAAATACTATCTTAGAGAATGGACAATCCGATATCTCATACCGGGTAACTTCTAACCACTCCTCTTTCTCCAACTACAAATTGTTATTGTAATCCACCAATACCCAGCATATGAGAATTGAGGTCAGACTTGTTATCAAAAAAAAAAAAGAATTGAGGTCAGACCCGAAGATGGAATATACTTTTTTGGGACAAACACTAGCCATTGAGGATATAAACAGGATAGTTTCAAAACACTAGGCTGCAAGGTCATTACAAGAGGTTAAACATACTTACACAAAGCAGAACTTGGTCTCATGAAATGTAGCTTGAATCTGTTCCAATTGGGAGAACACCAGTTGGGGACAGTTGAATGAGGAATGGCCTTATTTCATTGCTTACCAAACCAGCATCAGTTTTATAAGGGACAACCATTTAACTCTCCAATAGTCTGTTTTTTCTCGGCATCCGAAATATAAACAAGGATAAACAAACTATAATATATACTTCCAATTCAATCCTAACAAAATCAAAGAGTCCTGATACCCATAGTCTTTCTAAGCTGAACATAATTTACATCTTAAAGCTGAACAAATTAATTCCTTCACTCCATAACAGGAGGAATTAGTTGGATAAAAATGCATGATTAGTGCAGTATTTTATTTCCTGTTAGTGCCATTTTTCTCATTAAGACATCATCAAGTGGGTGCATTTTCCTTTATTTTTCATTAATTTTTTTTTAAGGACCAGACAGTGCAACAAGCTCAATTCTCCAAAGGAAACACTGCCTTCAAAAACAGGAATTATTCCCTTGGAAAACAGAAGCGGAAAAAATAACTTGAACCAAATGGAAGGCACCTAATCACCTGTTGGCTCAAAAGGCCTATGCATCCAACATGTATTCCTATCCATGCCAAGAGGCATGTAAACATCAATCTCCCTTACAGAGAAAGGAAGATACAATGCATCCAGTAAATCTAAACTCTACCAAAAGAAGGCTAACAGGTTCTTTTCCTTTTTTTTGTCAAGTCTCATTTCCTGTCACTATCCTTTCTTAATCAAATGACCAAAGAGACTGTACATCTGGGGTGGGGGGTCGACTCCCTATAGGAAGCCTTGCAATAGATGACTTTCCGACTCCTTCCACTGAACCATGTATAGGCCGTTCTTGTCTGCCAAGTACATACAAACCAAAATCAGAACTACCACTCTTCATTAAAAATATGAAACACAAGCAGGATATAAACAATTATTCAGACAGTTTATAAAATAATACAAGTATATCAATTATATAATCATAGAAACACTAACATGAATATGAACAAAAAGATTGCACCGTCCATGACATCAGATAAAGCAATAACAATGCATTAATAATAATAGTATTGGTTTTGTCCAAAAAAGTAAAAATAAAAATGGTATTAGGAGCAAGAGTATGAAGCCAGAAGAAATTGAGAGACAAAAACAAAAAAAAAGAAGAGCACAACTGCTAAAGAAAGTCAACAGCTCATCACCATCTCACTTGAGGCACAAGAGAACAAATGGTTTATTATGAAAGTTTAGCTAATTAAGCTAATATCATCATTACAATAAACAAGTAATTCCTATTCACCTATCTATTAGCTGGACGAAAGAATTCCCTCCTAGACGTTTTTTTCCTGTTACAGTTATGTCTTCACACATTTCAGGTTCAGAGTAGGCAATTCATAATTAACTTAGAGGCCAGTGCTGGCGAGAAAGTTGTATCATCAAATGCTGATTAAACTAGGAATAATAAATACAGATGCATTCATATCTTCATATCATTTTAAACCACAATTTGATGACATCACAAACAGGAAGAAAAAAACAAGAGTAACAAAGGTTAATAACTAATCAGTTTGATCTCATCTCCAAAATCCACTTCTAACCAGTTCAAACTCATCTACCAAAATCATTGGCATGTAATTCACTTCTTTCAGATGTCAATCGACAAAGTCATACAGATCTTTCCAAATAATTGTTTTCATTTCTAACTGGAAAGAACAACTTAAACCTTGCGAGGAAGAAAACAATTTGCATTTAGATCACCAGCAATTCAAATTCCTTTCTACTAACAATTCTCTAGCATTTATATCACCAGCAATTCAATACACGACCCTCGCCATAAATATGCAGACTGAGCTCCAAGGAATGAAGGATCAAACAATACAAAAATACAAAAATTTCTTATAAACAATACAAAAATTTCAAGAGTCATAAATATCTAAACTCCAATTATGATGTGCAGGTTTGCATCCAAACTCTAGAGCTAGCAACCAAGAATTCTCGCTCACAAAAACTTTCCATGCTAATGTTTCACACATTCCGGTTCTCATCAATAAAATGACATGACAAAAAACCTGCTACACACATATTTATGTCCAAGTTACAACCATACACTGAGTGCTTTTATGATCCAAAGGTTTCAGTATAGTTGCAACTCTAGATTCCAATTTTTTCAAACATTCATAACTATTGCTCCTCAAGATTTTATACTAGCCTTTAAGCTCCTCTTTCCATTCACGCACGCAACATTTTCAAGTGCCCCACAGTACACACCATGAACAATATTTCCCTCTAGCTATACCCCCCCCCACCCCAAAAAAAAAAAAAAAAATCAACTGCCCACTTTTGTTTACCTTTATTAACATATAAGAAATAAACATGACACTTACAATAAAAAATTCACAAGTTTGGACTGCCAAAGTCGGCGACCAACAATTTTCATGTTCAAAACTTCAGCATCTCAAGAAACTATCTTTCATGCAGATATTAGGCAACATCTTGTTTTGCTTCTATGATGATTACCTCTAAGGACACATTTATTTCTAGATTAACAAGTAAAAAATCTCTCAAAATTGTAACTTATAAAGTTTCAACGTGGACTAAGTCAACAAAAATTTTCATGGACTAAGCCAACCTTGCAAAACCTATATGAAGGAGTAAAGGCCTCTTACAGTTCATTAATCATCAACTCCTAAAAAGCAAAACTCCAACAAGCAAACATAGACCTATGTGTCCTATTGCTGAAGTTTTTGTAGCTTCTGGTCAGAGCAATTTCCCTAGAACTTCTACATATTGATTATTGATATTGATCATTGAGAAACGACTTATTGATCATAGACTATTAATTATTGATAATTGTACAATCAGCAAATAATGTATCAACTGAAAGCCTGATTAGGAAGTATAAGTTATGGCACTAAGGAGTACCAGAAGTATCCTACTAATAAAAAAGGGCCAACCCAATCTAGGCCCCACTTGATGAGGGTGCTGGGGAAGGAAATATACTAGGCAGTCTTACCCCTGCTTTATGCAGAGAGGTTGATTCGAATCCACGACCTCAGACCACATAGCAAGAGTACTCTCGCTTACCGTTGATTCAAGTTGGTCCTTTAGAAGTATCCTACTAATATTTTTTAGAAATAAGAACGGTCTATGATTACTAAGATACATTCAGAAAAATGAGGACATTATTTGAAGATGATGAAAGAAATCACGTAAACAGAAAAAAAAAATACTAACAGACATAAGTTTAGAGATAAAGATAGCATTTTTGTTGACTTAATGCACATATAGGCTTGTCCAATGCTACATGGCTAAAATCAATTATGTCCACACAAAGCGTCAACACAGTGTCACAAATGACAAAAAATAAGATATTTTTTCCTATGGCAGGAACAACAATCCTGGAGCTCAATAGTTCAAGAAAAGAAAAAGGAATAGAAATGGAGGAGCCTTTTTGTTGCATCTTTAGAATAACATAGCTTATAAGTCTATAAATGTTTCAACCTTTTATATTGACATATACAGCAGAGATTTTAAAGTAGCTAGAGTAAAAGGAGAGGCAGTTAGTACTCACTTGGACCAATTGTTAGCAGAAGAACCTTCACGCACATGGACGGGAATAGATCCACAAGTACTCCCATATATCCTTTCACTCTGACCTACACCATCCTGAGCTTTAAGGCTACCTGACAGTGGTGGGAAGAAAGTATTCTGTAACCAAGGATCATAATCGCTTGAACCAGTTATAGGGCTGAAGGTCCCACCACTCTGGCCATTAGGAAGAAAAACGTTTTGAGCAGAATGGGAACTGGAAATAATGCTATCATCTTTGGTGAAAATGGATGCCATAGGTTTCTGACATGGAGGTTGCATTAGGTCATCCTTGTTTGTTGGGTTCCTTTGAGAGGGCAGAAGCCAGCCACCTGGGCATCCAACTAAGCCTAAACCTTCCTGACCAAGAGGTGAGGTATTCCACAACTGCCATCCCTTCTCATTTGCAGTTGCATCCTCTGAAGGAAAAGCATGTCCCTCATGGGCCTTGGGAGTAGTTGGAAACCGGTTAGAAGAGCTATGCTTTTCTCGGGATAATGGCGACTCAATTGGAGAAGGCTTATTAACTTCAGTGCATGCAGATATGTTTTTTAAACAGTGATGCTTTTCTACTTCCATGTCTGTCCCAAATCCACCTCCAAGGTCTAGCTGAAAATTTTCAATCGACTCAGAAACGGGTCCAATTAAAGATGCCGGGTCCGGAACATAACAAGGATCTTCATATAGCTCTTGCTCATCATTTCTAAAATCATGAGGTCCCTCTCCAACAGGGGAGAAAAAGGGTTCAATGGCAGGAGTAAAACCTAGACTACTGCTGGTTTGTACGCTTGGGAAAGTAGATATATTAAATGGTGATGGAAGCCCAAACTGGATTGGATTATCAAATAATGGTGCAGATGATAATGGGCCAGAATGCTGAGGGCTTTTGACTTCTGATTGACTTTTGGAATTAGGTCTACATATTACATTTGAATTCGAATTAGTGTTTTGACGTACTGGCGAAGATCGAGTAAATAAATGCTCCCACGACTTTTTAGGAGCTGCCCATGGCTGTGATTCAGGGAGGACCTACAAACAATAATTCAACATCTTGATATCAACACTGTATCCTTCATACAAGATTTGTCAAACTTATGAAAAGGAGCTAAACAAAGTATGCAACATTAAGTAAAAGACACTTTCAAATCAAATTTTTAGTTGATAAAATTGGATTATCGAATAATTCTATCACAAAGAGCAGGTAACTGTTATTTGAACATCACTCAAACATCTCGATAGCTTGATACCAGAACAATATTGTGCCAAAATAGTTTGGGAGATATAAAAAAGAGAGGAAAACTTACAGTATGATTGATGTTCTTAATATCTGTATTCATATTTGACTTAGCTGCTGGACGTTCAGGATGGCTAAAATCTCTCCTGTTGGTAACATTATGGACATGATCTACAGAATTGTGAAACTTATTTTCTTTCACCATGGTAGCAGGAGTATTAGCACCTTTTCCAAAACCAAGTGCCTTGGAAGAAGACATAATAGTACCTCTCATGCGATCAAAATACCTAGTCCCAGTACTCCCTTTGTGATAATTGTTCACAGCAACATTTTTACCATGTGCATTGTCCATACTCTGTCCCTTCCCATTCTCAAACGCAGATTTCTGATGATCTCTACGATCAGCTTCACCCTTTTTATCAAGATCCTTCTTCAATACAGTTTCCTTGCCAGATTTCTTTTCCAATTCTTCAACATCAGAGTTGCTCTTACTTGACCCTTTATCTTTCTCTTTTCTTTTTTCCTGATGCTTCTTCCTATTATCCTTCTCCCTAGTAGAAAATGATTTGCTGCGATCTTTCTCAGCTTCCATTTTCTCATCTCTAAGTTTCCTACGTTCCTCCACCAACCTTGCGACCTCTTCCCTCTGTTTTCTCTCTTCCTCCTCCAAAAGCTCCCTCTCTAACCTAGCCTGCCTTTTCTCCTCCGCCTTTCTACGAGCCTTCTCCCCTCTGCTCTCATTAAGGTTTCCCCCATTCTCACCCCTTTTAGCTAAGAGTGCCCTATGTTCAGCATCAGATGAGCACTCATCACTTGACGAACTAACTCTAAAAATCTTTCTCCAGAGCCACCTAATGCTCAAGAAAAATGATGTCAAAAGCTTGCAAGAAAAAAACAAAACACCAGAATATGGCTTCTCTGTCAAACTATGCTCATCTCCTCCAAAAAGGCCACCTTCATTCACCCTCCAGCTGCTAGGCCTACCAGCAACAGACCCACCAGCCCAATTTCCATTCTCCAACCAATCCTGACCACACATCCATCCATTCTCAGACCAAACCCTACCATTCAATATCTTTCCACCTTTACCAACTAACTCCTTCACAATATTAGAATTCGACATCCCCAACCCCGGCGGCAAGTCCAAAGCCGGCCTCTTCGAAATATGCCCACAATACGAACACATAAACCGACCCCCACCCGGGTTCTGATCCCTATACGGATTCAAACAGTTCCTACAGCGCCTAGTCGCCGTCTTCCTAAGCTTCTGCAACTCTATCGCCTCCGACCTCTTCCTCTCCCTCAGGCGCGCATTCCGCCGCACCCGCCACGCCGACAGCTGAGGCATCAAAATCTCATACCAAAACAAAGTAACCAGCAGCACAAACACACACGCCAGCCTGGGCGACGTAATCTCAAACCTAAACGCCGGCGGCAACAGCTGCGACACCGCCCACAACCCTATCAACGGTATCACCAACCAAGGCAGCATCGTCGCAACCCGGCGTGACCACTTCTGAATCACACACAGTATACACATTATCCTCCCAAAACCTCTCCAACTTTTCCCACTATCTTCCAAATCAGCCACACCAAACCCTAGCAAAATCTCCCTATATATATCTATATATCTCTCTCTATATATAGATATCCTTTCCTTTGTTAAATACAATGCTTGCAATATGGGGAAAAAACCCTAAATTTGGTTTTGCCCTAACCCTAAAAATCCGAAATCTATTGTAAGAATCATGACATGAACATTGTAATTCTTGGAAATGAGTGAGAAAATGGAATTGTGAAGCTGAAAAGAAAGCGAGGATGATGAAGTTAATGGAAGGGGAAATGAAAAGCTTGAGATTTGACGTTCATGGCTAAATATGAATGAAAAAAAGCGAAGAATAATAATGATAATGATAATGATAATAATAAAAGTGTGAGAAAATAAAGAAAAGGAAAGAAAGTAAGGAATGGAGAAAACCTGAGCTGAAGTTGTGACGTTCGATTGGGTAAGAGAGAGAGAGAAAGTGAGGAATTTAGAGAGAGAAAGTGAGGCGAAAATAGATAAGAATGAAGAGAGAAATGCAGAAGAAGAAAATGTGAGAATGAATTAAATTTCATTTTTATATGATGGGAGGGCGGTTTTTTTTTCTTACGGTCTGAAAAATGGATTAGGACGGTCTGAATAAAAATGGATTGGGACGGGTTGGTTTTTTTTGGAGGATGAACCGGACCGGGTCTTTGGGAGTCACAAAGGATGGTGACTATGAGTCTATGATGATGGAATTGGGGGTATTCATGGGATGGGATTGGGACACTTCTGTCACGAAAAAGGTTCGGATAGGGCTTTTATCCCTTGTCCCGACCTAAACTTTGTCACATTCTGATCGAAAAGGGGACGAGATAGTTGTACAAAAATCTCGAAAACTTTTTTGATTTCCGGATTCGAGGGATAGTGTTGCCCACATAGGTAAGGTTGTCACCTCTCCCAATGAGAGCGCTTCTCGGGAATTGAACACTCGTTCTCATCCTTATGGGGTTGTAGGCCACTTACCAGCTCAACCAACTACGCAATGGTTTTTTCTTGCCAACTTTATTGATGATGGATGAGTGATTTTAGGAGAAGGGAGGGTTAATTTATAGTTAAAATTAAATACTAGATTTTTTAACTATAAATTTTTTTTTGTTATAGTGAATGTTTTAAGAAAAAAGAATTATTTAGTAGGGGACTAATTTGTGCTCAATATATTTTGCAATTCTATGAACAAGTTTATAAGTGTTCTCACATGTATGATTTATGGTAGGGGTGTCAAAACACAAGATGGGTGCGAGATTGACTTTCCCACTCCCATTCCTAGAAGGGGCGGGAATTGATTTCTTTCCCTTTCTCATTCCCGTTCCCGGTGGTAACCAGAACAGGAGCGGGATTTCCTAGCTTCTTTTATTCTCGATTTTTATTATATAGAAATGAAAAAAAAATTGACTTTTACCATGACTAACTGCTAATTATCTAACTCATCTCTCTAAGATAGTCACACACTCATGTATTATTATTTCATTGTAAATTCACAAGTATTTCATTGGATCTATCGTATACTCTTTAGTAAAAAAGTTAAGTACAACCTGTGAATGGGAAGGGATTTTGGGGCCTATCCTGGATCCTGTCCAATCCCTGGCCTTTCAGTAATCTTCCCGACTTTGTCCGAAACGGAATATGATGGACAACCCTAAGTTATAGTAGTAACAAACTTTGCTAGAGCAATTCGGACTTGGTCTTGAAGAGTCTTAAGGGATAGTGATGGAGAGATTTGGTCAATTATAAGGTCCAAACTCTAGAGGTTTTCTTTTTTCCATTTTCACAAGGTAATAGTGGATTTAATTAACGGGCTCTCACTTTAATTTCTATAAAAAATTGACTTTATTGATGATGGATAAAGTACCTTAGGAGGGAGAGTTTAATTTGAAGTTATAACTGAATAGCTTTTTAAACTATTAACTTTTTTTAAATAGTATTCCCTCCTTATGATAATATAAGGCGAAAGTAACCGAATAACAAAATCTGAAAAATTGGTTAAAGTTAGTTAAAAAGCAAGATATATTAGGACTCACAATTTTAATTCCAAATGTACTCTTATTTATGGAATAATATGAAACAAAATAATGGTAACAATTAAGAAAGAGAGTGTGTGGAATGAGGTCATTTAGTAAAGGTGATATTTTTTTGACCAATAGTAAAGGTGATATTGAAAAATTATTTATTACCCTCACCAACTCAAACATCGCCTTATATTTTGAAACAAAGTTATTTAAAAAACTCTAACTTATAATATGGGATAGAGGGAGTAAATGACATCATAACAATAAAGTGATAAATAAAGTGACAAAGTATTTGGTTAGGGACCTCTATATGTCTGTGTTCAACATATTTTGCATTTGCTTGAACAAATCTATAGATACTCGCAAGTACGATTTATGATTTATGGTATATTAGCAAACTTTGCTAGCACGTCTGTTGCTATATACTCAAATCTTTACAGCATGAGTGAATTGTCACAGTCCAACTACGACATTGTAGTATAAAATATAAATGTATGATATAAAAATTTCAATATCGATTGTGAAATTTATTAGATGCACATTCTCCGATTTTACCATTATCGTTGACCCCATCCCCTTCAAGGTCTAGTAAGGCTAGGATTTGCAATTATTTTATGTAGAAAAGCCACAATATATCCTTTTGTTCCTTGCAATCTCCCACATTCCACCAACCTCTAGCATTCAGTTGCACATTAAATAAGATGTCAATGTTAAAATTTTATTCAACCCTCTCTCACTGTGGTTTTCAAAATTATTGACAATATTAAAACATCATGATGCCAGAGTTGCTTGGTTTAAATGACATTTATATGGAGTTGCGTGTTCATTTCTCTATGATATCATGGGTAGTTTACTAAAATATAAAAGTCACTCCTAACTTAATTTCATGGAAAGATTTGTGATATTAATAATTCAAGATTTTAGATAATATATAAAATCGAATAAGTTTTGAGATGCACCAACATTTTATGATACTTTACGTATCATTCTGTTTCGTTTATTCCAATCATTCAAATAACATTAACTAATTACTAATAATTTGTATTTTTTATCTTTGATGGCTCCTTGATTTTTTTATGGCTCTCATTCCTTCTTATAAGTTGCTTGGATACTTAAAAAAGAATCCAATTAGGCTTTCCAATTAATATAAAAAATATATGTTTACTAAGTATTATAACTTCATGCGAAATAATTTAGGAATTTTTGGGGTTATTCGATCAATTGCCAGTTCCCTTTGATTGTTGAGAAAAATATTTGATATACTTTACCTGACTGAAACATGCAATTAAAATGTTGTCTTTGTGCGAACAGGTCTTCTCTTTTTTTAAAAAAAACAAATTGGTCAACATTTGAGATGTGTGCGAGGGGGCGAATGACAACGGAAGGGGTTGAATTTTTTTTTCAATTTTCAAGAATGATGGTGAAATGTGGCACTCGTTAGTTCACGGTCATTGAAAAATAAATTAAGGCGGTGGGATTTAAATGACCAAATAAGAAACTAACATTTCAGGAAGGAAAAAAAATGCGCGCTGCTGTTTTATCAAAGGAAGTTGAAGTTGAAGTGTTTGAAAAAAAAAATGTGTGCTGCTGTTTTATAAATTTTGTCATTTATTGCTTATATTAATTCATACATTAATTATATCGATGCTCTGAATGTTGTGTTCCATTTAATGAATTAATTATTTTCTGAAAAAAAAGTAAAATAAAGAGGGGGAGTTGAGGAATAAAGTAATTGCCATATATTTAGGATCAGGCGGGATATTTTAAGAGTGATTTTGCCACATTATTTACATTATTCATATTTAGGATCAAACTTAGAATTATACCAATAGTAAAGCTAAGACCTATGTAGCTAGATGACAGTGTTTAAAACATAAATCACATAACAACTATTTTATCTAAATAAAGAAGAAACACCCAAACAACAAAAAGCATAATAAATATAAAAGAGTTAATTAATAGTCAATTTTTTCTAGAAAGTTTTAGGAAATGACCAATTTTGTTTTGGGAATATTTTTGTCTAATTTAATTATGAAAATATTAAAATTGAGCAGTTTTGTCATTTATCATTAAAATATTAGCAGTGAACATGAACTTCTTAACCTCAATGTAAGATTTTTAACAGAATATATAGGCCTATTACTACATTTATGATACTTCCTAGATAATCTTGAAAAAAAACTTCTGGAGCAACATTAGTCGCGTGAGAAAACTTTCAAAGGGCAAAGTACTCTTAACACAACATAAAAGGATATCAAAACATAGAAATAGAATATATTTGAAGTAGAACACCGTGATTTGGGTTTAAGTTAATAGCTGGTAATGCCACCTCAAGTGTCTCCTTTAAGAATTTAAGAACCAAGAGGATAGTGCAAGAAGTCTCGTTCTCTTGAGGAGTTAAGATGCAATTAATACCCTAAAAACTAAAATAACAACTAATTTAATGCAAGGAAGGTCTTTTTTTTAGTATTTTACTAGGAGATTTGTAAGAAAATGGACTAGGTCTAGTCCACAAGTAGTGAATTAGGCTCAAACCAATGTTTGGGATTTGACTAGAACTATTCAGAAATATTATGTTGTTAAATGTAATATATTCACTTATTTAATTTAGATTTAAATGAAATGATGTGTCAATGTGTCATTTGTTCTAAAGGGTATCTATTATTTGATCTAATGGTCATAAAAGGGGCTAGACATATATGATAACAATAAGAATAACTACGTCACAACATATACTCCCTTGTATTCATTCTTCTTTGTGTATTCTGCCGTATTCTAAAGTCAAAGTCCAATCTGTTATTCAGACTCCCAAAGGCATAAAGTTGAAGAGTTCTACAACCAAGTATGCCTAAATCCCTATAGTGGTAAAGTGAGAAAGGTATACATGTTAAAAATGAATAAATTGGACTGAAAAGGAATTTGGATCAAATAGGATGGTTCATTTTTTATTAGTGGGGGAGTTTAAGGGAAGCATCACTTCAAAAATATTTGGGGGAGTTTTTTGTTGTTGATTTCCCAATTGAACTCTAGAGGAACCCCTCTAACTTAGACTTAGATTAATTAAATTGATAGTGGAACCCCGAACATTATTTCAGTTTAACCCAAGTTGATTAAGTTTTTCAATTCAAAAAAAAGTTGATTAAGTTCAAAATCAAAGAATTAATCAGTTGTATGTGAAGACTTTAAATCCACAATTTGGACCACCTCATAATTGCTATAATTTTTTTTGTAGTTCTAGTTCATTGATGACTGCCCAAATGATAAATAAAAACTAACAAGGGTGAAAATCCAATGTCACAACAAAATTGCTTAATTCTCATGTTATTACATCCAAGCAAATAACTCAACATTCACAAACCAATAGTCAATGCACCTTGAACTAGCACCAAATATTCACAATGAGCATAATAAAAATCATGAACTCATAAAATTTATTGAAACTCAAAACTATTGTGAACAAATGTCAAGCATCCAACAAAACAATAGAATAGTTCCCAATCCAAATGACTTCAAACAACGCATGGAGAGAGTTGATTGTGTCCATTGATAGATGTTGTGATCAAAGCTTCATAGAGTCACAATGTTTTACATGTTACACTTGATAACTATCAAATGACAATATGGGACGTTATTGGACACAACTCCCCAAACATGACATGATCAGGTTTGGAGAATGGGGGACTTAATGTAGGCTCATATTTACAATTAATTGGGCTTGTGACAAGAAAGAAGGCCCAACATACAAGGAAGCCCAATATGAGGGCTGATTCAATTTTTTTTTGGTGAAATGGGCTGATTCAAATTTATGTTAAAACACTTCACCAAGGGTCATGCTCCTCATAGTTTTCCTTATTGACTGACAAATATATTTAATCAGTTGCAAGTAACGTCTAATTGACCCCGTCAAGATCGTCAAGATCACACCTAGCCAATTATTACACAATTACACACTCTGATTATAAAAAGGCAAACACATTTTGAAAGTGGTCGTCACACGTATTACATTCCATATTCACTACTAATAGATCACCCTAAAAATATAAAATCGCTATTTTACATTCATGTGATTGTATCTTGATGAAGTCATTCCTTGTAGCTTCTATTGCTAGTGACTCTATCACTTCTGAAATAAAATACATTTTTCCTCCATATTTTACTTGACCAAATTTTTAGCATCAACATATTTCTTTTTCTTCCAGTATCTCCGTTGATTAACAATTTGAGTCATCAGGTTTAGCTTTTCCTGCTGAATACCTAAACCAATTTGGTCCAAAGCAAGAGACTCTAGTGCCACTTTGGTCCAAGGCCCTTGCTGATGGTGTAATGAGTAATTCTGGGCATATGCAAGGGAAAGGTGGCAGAGTTCTAAAGCGTCTTGTTCATGAATTTGCAGATGCTCATTGAAACATGCAAATTTACCTAGATTGCTGCATAAATATTTTTTAAATTTACTGATCCAAGCCCTTATGCAACTTAGAGATCAAACGATTGAATATGTAATGTTTCACCTGTATATTTTAACTGAAGGGAGAAGTTTTCATCATGTCAATATGATTGTTTTTTCCTATTCTTGATAATGTCGTTTCATCCTATATATATCATGGAGACATGGACCATGAATGATGCGAATGAAAGACCATGCTCAAATTGACACAATTTGACCATATTTTGGATGAAGCTCTGTATTATGTAAAAATCAGATAATGAAGTGTGTGGCCTTGGCTTCCTTTTGACTGGTGGAGATGATGAATATCAAAAGAACCACATACTGCTGTTGCTGTTACAAATACTATTTCTAAATTCTACCCTTGTAATTAGCCTTATGGGAAACATAAGCAAAATTAACATGGAATTAGTCCATGTGGAACTTTTATGAATTACTATAACTTTAAGACAGGATACTGTGTTTAGACCAATATTTTTTCTCCAAGTGACTCTATACATGTACAGGGTGTTCTTATTCACTTTCAAAATTGGATGGTATAAGATACATGTTAGAATTATTATTCACTTTCAATTTGAAGTTATATGAGGAAGGAGAATATGCATAGATGATCATTTTTCCAAGTGGAGTTTTTTGTGACCAAATTAGGGATTAGATCTCTGGGAATGGAAAAATTCTTGTAAGTAGATGAAAAGAATTAGTTTGTATGGGTTGAATTAAGGATATGAAATGGAGCTTAAATGTTTAAAGGATAAATATTATATATAGAGATTTAGTAGAGTACTGATAATTATAATAGTGGAGGAAAAGTGTATATGAATTCAAAGTATTCAAAAAATAGTGTATATGAATTCAAAGGGCAACAACTTGCGAAAGAAGAATTTAAATAGGAAAGAAGGATTCAAATAGGAGTCTTCTTTGAAATGAAGCAAAGTTGTTAGAATCATGTCCCTATAAATAGAGTAGGCTAGTTAGAGATTTGTAACTAATTTCTTTAACAATAACCTATTTTCTGACAAATTTTGTAGCTAATATATTGGTTTCTTAAAAGATATAAATAAGAAAAGGGCAGTAAATTAAGGATATAATAATATAGAGAAAAGAGATAATTAATAGAGTAGTGTGCCCTTGCTAGTTTCTTAATATTAACACTATAAAAGTAAAAGTTGAGGAGAATTAGTTATGGATTTACACTTTATGAGAAGGATTGAAAGAGATCTTGTCTCACAGGATAACAAATCCAACAACGGTTGGTCTGCCATATGTTTTACATGATGTTACATTGTTGAGTTTTTCTTCCATGTAGCTATCTACCCCACTTACTCGTATATCCATGTATCTATAATGTCTATAAATATATATAGATGTGTTGATTTCAATATATCAAAATTCATATTTAAAAAGTTGTAATCGACAAAATCTTATTAAAACATTCAAATAATTGATATTTTTATAGGGAAAAAAGACAAATAAAGTCTTCCCAATTGGTAAAAGGACAATTGAGGTTGCTAAATTATAAAAAGGACAAGTTGGGTCATAGACACCTAATACACATTAACAAATTTGGGCAAATGACTCAAATACCCATAAAAACACACACTTACCCTACCCCTCACAAAACACACCATTCGATTCCCACTCCACCCTCTCCAATATCAAATTGGTAAGGGCATTTGAGTCTTTTCTCACAAATTTGTTAATGTGTATTAGGTGCTTATGACTCAACTTGTCCTTTTTACAATTTAGCAACCTCAATTGTCCTTTTACCAATTGAGAAGAGTTTATTTGTCTTTTTCCCATTTTTATAACTAAATTTTAGTAAATAAAAGAGTTAACTCATTTATAATTCAAGGGCATATTTTGTCTAGTTTCACTTACTTGTGGAGATATCTCCAGAAGCCCCGACTAAAACCACAACTGCCATGTTAAAATCAATCTAATAAGTTAGAGTATCATAATTGTAAGAAAATAAAAGAGAAAGGAGAAAAGGGTATTCTATGTTTGGATGGAATTAAATCATCCAAATGCTCAGGTGCTCATACCAGATTAAGACCACTATAAATTAACTGGCACAATATATTAGCACACTCGAGAAGGAATAAGAGACGGAGAGGAATTATAATCGAGGAAAACGCCCTTATTTACGTACAGCCTAGAGTGACAAAATATTAGGAAAATGAAATTACTTTAACAAAACTTTTCTTCACATATTCCAAATAATGTTGTGGAACATTACTCCTTAATTACTTGCCTTCAAATTAAGGATCTTCTAATAAATGCCAAAGCGAGGAATCATCAAATTCTGATTTAATTAGTTCATATTTTAATTGGGTGAGAAAATCCTAACAAAAATATCTAAACCCATCAAGGTGGACCTGATGAAGTCAAATAATATTATTAAATAAAAAAATCAAAAATACCACCAGTTGATAATGCTTGGATTGAGAGGAAGAGTTTCAATATTAGAAGAAAGACAGAGATTTTATGCAGAGAAAGTGAGAAGCTATTCTCATGAAAAATTCGATATAACTTGAAACTGAATCAATCGATAATGCAGGGTGATTTTCAAATTAAAATCAAAAGTGCTCGGTGCCTACTCCACTACTACATATAGAAATAGCAATTTATATCACTTTTCGTTTGATGGAGATCAAGTAAAGAAGATCAATGATCATCAAGCGCTAGCCATAGAAAATGGCCGGTTCCATGTATTGCGTGTGTGAAATGATTTTTACCTTTTGAAATTCTGTGGAGACAATTTGTGTGCAAATCCCACAAAGAAACTAAAACAAAGTTGGTGTCATGTACTGTGAAATGATCAAGTGAAATCCAACCAAACTAAAGTAGTTTCATTCACAAGAAGTCAATGCTTTTAGTTCAAAAATTAATTAACGAATTAATTATTCCATTGTCGGTTTGGAGCCTAGGGTATTTTAGCAAGACAATGTTTGTTGTTGATTGTCACCTGAAAGTGACAACAAAAGAGGAAAAGTGAAAAAAACCCTAAACTTGTATCTGTAACCCATATTTCAAGGAACAATAAAAACAAACGCACTTAATTAGAAGGTAGATTTCAGAAAGTAGGGCACTGACAGAGGGGTTTTAATTATTACACTTTTGATTTTGATGATTTGATTTGTCGAAGCTAGCTCATGCATGCAATATTATACGACATTGGTGCTAATCATAACACTTTAATCGGCACTTAACCATGATGCATGAATATTTCATCATAAAATACATAATATGAGAAGAATGAGGTTTCCTCCATTAATTATATATATTGGCCATACACTCTATATATAATTAATTAAGGCAGTTGTGAGTAGGGCCAGTAAGATGAATTAAAGATTATGAGAGAAACGAAGGAAATAAAAAACTAAAATTATAAAACAATATATACAACAGTTTGTGTTTTACTTTGTCCAACTTTATACATTTAATTTGTACTATAGCACATAATTCTCAGTCATTCTCTCTTTACACAAAAAAAAAAATCTCATTCATTCTCTCGCTGAGCATTTTATTGGTTTCAAGTGACCTATATGTCATGAAATAATGAAATATAAACAAAGGAAATAGTTTTAGTTTTCTTTAAAATGAGTGTGAGTGGAAGAGTAAATTAAAATCCTCATATACTTTTTTTCGCGTTTCGCACAAAGATAGAATAGTAAATGGAAATGGATGATAATGAATATCTCGATGGATTGGGCCGGGGTGGATAAAGAGTTAAACTACTATGACAAATTATCAAATTGACCTTAGAAATCAACTCTAGGCTAATAAAAACCCACATATTAATTGTTCCATTCAAGTTCAAAAAGTACTTTAACTAATGAATGAACATGTCAATTGCAATTGCAAGAAGTTTTGATCCCACAACTGGTACCTTATACTTCTTGATTAACTTTAGAGTCCTGACTCATTGATGTACCACATTCAATAAATTAAGACTAGAAATTGGATGTTCAATGGTTCTCATATAATTCGAAAGGCCATTCATCAATCACTCGATTCAATAACTTAACATCATAAAGAACTAATCAAGTCACCTTGCATAAGCACGATATTTTCAGTAAGACATTTAATTGAAAGATGAAACTATGCATTTATATGAAGTAAAAGTTAATTACATAAAATGCTAAGCATTCACAAATAGAAAAGTGATAATAAGTTACAATAAACATATACAACCAGTATTTACACCCAAATATAATAAAATTGAAAAGTTATCAAATTTTTAAATATAGCTAGTGATGATGTTTAAAGATTTTCTTGATCAATGTAATATATGTCGAAAGTAAGTTATAACTAAGAGGAGAGGTTATAGGAGAATAATAGAAGGTTATATTGATGCTTAATTTTTTTTTCATTCGGTAACTAAAATGCATGATGGTGTGAAAGACTTGCATTGTATTCATAAAGTTCATTACTTCATAAGCGGAAGTTGACTACCTTAAAGATATGTCATTCTTGTTCTCTCAGTGAAACAGATATATATAACAATAATATCCCATCACACCCTACTAGATTCTCTCTCCACATATCCTTCTAGTTGCAACTCTCTATATCCTCATTGATCATATCTCTCGTGGTTTCAAAAATTTCCTCTCACAACCTTCGATCCAAGGGACCCACCAGGGTGGCCCCATTAATTATGTCACCCTTCTTCACTATATAAATAATATACTCTTATACATCAACGAACTCACACAACACTCCTGACCTTAACATTTCCGAGAAGCCACTTCCATTTCATAGTATTGCAATCTCATATGCTTGAAGCAGCCATCAACAATGGCGGCTCAGGTTACACAAAAGCCATCACTCTCTACTCGGCTCAATTCGTTTGTAGCCAACAGCCGAGTTGGCAAGCGATTCAAGCTCACTGAGCGAAACACTAGCTTCACCACTGAGCTCCGAGCTGGCACCGCCACCTTCCTCACCATGGCCTACATCCTCGCCGTCAACGCGAGCATCCTAGCTGACTCAGGCGGAAGCTGTAGTGTCGCCGATTGCCTACCCCTATGCTCTAACCCCACCATAGCCCTCGTTGATTGCATCGACCCGAGCCTACATATAATTCAACCCGACCCGTCATGTAAGTACCCGCCCGTTAACCCGGGTTACGCGTCCTGCCTCCAAAAAACCCGAAAAGACCTCATAGTAGCCACCGCCATGTCATCACTAATTGGATGTGTTATAATGGGCATTTTTGCAAATTTGCCCTTAGCGTTAGCTCCTGGAATGGGAACCAATGCTTATTTTTCTTACTCTGTGGTCGGGTTTCACGGGTCGGGTCATGTTTCATATGAAACCGCCTTAACCGCCGTTTTTATGGAGGGTTTAATCTTCCTCCTAATATCGGTGGCCGGGTTTCGGGCCAAACTCGCCAAAATCGTTCCCCGACCCGTTCGGATCTCTTCCTCAGCGGGAATTGGGCTCTTCTTAGCTTTTATTGGGCTTCAAAACAATCAAGGAATTGGGCTTATCGGGTATAGCCCATCAACTTTGGTTACACTCGGAGGCTGCCCAAGGTCATCTCGGGCAGAATTGGCTCCCGTTATAACAGGAGCCAACGGGACCGTTAGTTTGCTGCCTGGTGGACCCGTATCTGATGACATATTGTGTTTGGGCCATAGGATGGAGAGCCCAACGTTATGGTTGGGAATGGTTGGTTTTTTAATTATAGCATATTGCTTAGTGAGAAACATTAAAGGTGCTATGATATACGGTGTCGTTTTTGTAACGGTGATATCATGGTTCCGTAACACTTCCGTAACGGTGTTCCCCAAAACGGAGTTGGGAGATTAAATGTATGAGTACTTTAAGAAGGTGGTTGAGGTGCACGTGATTGAGAGCACGTTTTGTGTCCTAAAATTTAAGGGTATGAATAAGCGTCATTTTTGGGAGGCATTGTTCACATTTTTGTATGTAGACATTTTAGATACCACGGGCACATTAACATCAATGGCTAGATTCGCAGGATTTCTGGATCTCAATGGTGATTTTGAAGGTCAATATTTCGCGTTCTTGTCCGATGCAGCTTCCATTGTGGTTGGATCACTCCTAGGAACATCACCTGTGACAACATTTATTGAGTCATCTACTGGGATCAAAGAAGGAGGACGGACGGGTCTAACGGCGTTAACAGTTGCCATGTACTTTTTCTTGGCGTTGTTTTTTACTCCGTTGCTGGCGTCAATACCTGCGTGGGCGGTGGGTCCATCGTTGATCTTGGTGGGGGTAATGATGATGCGATGTGTGGTTGATATTAAGTGGGATGACATGAGAGAAGCTATACCATCGTTTATGACTATAATATTGATGCCATTGACATATTCTATAGCCTATGGTTTTATTGGTGGGATTGGGACGTACGTAGTGTTGCATGTATGGGATTGGGGAGAAGATATATTGAAAAAGTATGTGATTAAAAAGGTGAGTGAAAATGGTGATGTAAATGATGTAGGAGATGATAAAGTGGTTCAAGTGTTGTAAGTTTGAATCTTATGAAATGTAATTTAGTTGTACAAGGAATCATGTTTTTATATGTAAAATTTATTTATTTAGTTTCTTATTGATGTAATATACTTTAAAACAATTTTGTAATATAAGATTTCATCATTATATATCACTTTTTAAATTAACATAATTTGTAGAAAAATAATAAATATAAAAGATCAAATATAATATATCAGTGTTATATACATTACATTATGCTCATTTGTTACTGCATATTAGACACACGTACTTAATTAATTTGATTAATAATGTTATTTATTTTAGTTAAAATCACATGATATTATTAAAGCACTCTAATCAACGAACTACCTTTATCTACGTCCTTCATCTCTTGTATGTTCTTGAGGAGCATTATTAAAAATAATTTGGGGAAAAGTTATGAACACTTGTTAAAAAAGGGATTTAGACCCCATAAAAGTGCTTTGAAACCAAACATCAGGTTTTGTTTCTGGGGTTTAAAAAGGCCAACACTTTTTAGACCTTATTAACAAAAGGTATAAAAAAGGATAATTTAAACCTTATATAATTCTGAGGTCTCAAAGTCTAACAATTTAGACCTCATAATCCTCATGTAAGGTCTAAAATTTTACACATTTTAAAAGCGTATAAGACCACTTTGTGAAAAGTTTTTGTTCCAAAACATAAAACTACATTCGAATTTTACTCAATTTTCCCAAATTGTCCCATTCATACTACTATTCAATAAAAAACAAGTAAATAGAGGGGTAGGAATAAAGGCAATAAAGCATTTATACAATATCATATGACTTTAATTAATTTAACTAATATTTTTAATCTCGTCAAATTAAATAAATAGATTTTATAGTTATTAGTAACAAATGAAGTATAATCATATAAGATCTATATTTACCCCGTGGAGGTATATTATTTCGTATTTCGTGCATGTCTGCGTGACATCACCAATGAAAGGAGGATAATTAACCGCTTAAGCACGCATTCTTGAAGAGTTTGTGTGAATATGAAAAAATGCATTTGGGAGAGCTTTTCTAAATTATGTTTGATAATCCTAGAGATCCACCTACTTAGATAATCACTTAAAAAACTATAGAACTTTTTAATAGGTGACATAACTCAAAATAAAATAATAGTGTAAACTTTTGAATTCTGTAAGCATAATAAACTGTAAGTTATTGTTCACCGGCAAGAGTATGGATTATAGAGTTATAGAGTAGTATAAAAATCATTCCACAGAGATTTATTTCTAAATCCAATCAAACAAAACGCTAATGAATTCAGTTAAGTTAAACTAATCAAATTCTTTTAGAAAATAGGTTTTGAAAACTATTTTTAAGAAAGAACTAAGGAAAACAAATAAGAAAGTGTTAACTATCGATGAATTAAATCTAAGATTAACTCTCACCATTAAATTTTATGAACTTTAATATTTTCCCTTTCATCTAGTTCTTAAATGCTTGTTTGTGTTTTCTTAAGTTTCTAAATCAACCGAAACGTTCTCTCAAGTCAAAATTGATTATATATCACAACAACTAATAAACACCTTATATCACATATAAAAGCAATATATATAATTTAAAGCTGAAAATTGAAAATACCGATCACCTAAATGGTCATCGTTTAGCTGGAGAAAAGGCTTGATTCCTTGAATATGGTGGATAAAATGTGTACAAGTTACAAATAGTGTGTCAAATTTTGATGTGTAGAAATTGCAGGGCTTCTTTCATGTTACAATAGTTCGTGTTTGTTGGAGGGGTGGTTGGGTTCTAACTTCTTCTGAGGGACAACATTTCGACTGCTAATGAGGTTAAGAAGCGGAGGAAGTAGCGGAAAGAGAAGAGCTGCTGCCACGGGTTGAAGAAGGAGGGCCGAATGATTAAGTTAAGGAAGAGGCTTCGAAGGTAGAGGTTGAAGGAGTGGGTGGGTAGTTTTTTAGGGGCATATGAGTCTTTTAACAACATTTCAAAATCTCATATTCCTCCCTAGTTCTTGACTTATCCTTTTGTATATTAAAGTTTCTTCCTTGTCCTTTTACAGATTTGAATTTCTTTTACGAGATTTTCCCAATAAATTATGTATAACATTTCATTATTATATATCACTTTACAAATGAAGTAAAATAGCTAGTTTTTAGAAAAATAATAAGTATAAAGGATAAAATGAATCAATGTTATACATTAAGAGTATACTCATCTATTACTATGTAAGACATGTTCACATATAATTTGATTGGATCAATGTTTGTGGAAGTTAATTATAATCATATGATAGGACCAAACCACTACCTTTATCCACTTACTCCCTCTCTTGCTTTTTTGCTATTGAGGAGTGTTATTAGAGATGATTTGAAAAAAAAAGTTGTGACCAATTAGAAATATATCTTATATTTATGATCAAACTTACCTCTTGAATATGTTTTATATTTAGGACCAAAGACCAATCCTACTAGAAAAAACATATAAACAAACCAACTGGCATTACTAGTAATGAAGAAAGGATTCATCTACTTAAGCACACATTCTTAAATTTGAGCTAGTTTGTATGAATATAGGACAAATGTATCTTGGAGAGCTACTCTCAATTATGCTTAATGATACTAGCAATCTACCTGGTTTCATAATCACTAAAAAAAAAAAAAACTAACTTTTTAAAGGTGACACGACTCATAATAAAAGAATAGTATTATAACCTTTTAATTTCTGTGAGCATGGACAAAATATAAGTCATTCATCACAATTTATACCCAATATGAGACCTTTTTTCGTCCATCATACCCAATATGAGACCTATCCAATTCAATTATAATTTTTTGCATGAAAATTAACAAAAAAATTAGTTTGAAATATTTTTGTTGTTTTGGGAATATATGATGGCCCATCAAAATCAATAAGGGGCGTGCGTTTGAATTGCAATTGAGTCCAATCTATGAGAATATTTCTTTTGTCCAAAATGTTGAAACTCTTTTCGGCACCAAGTGCAAGCCAACTTCAATAATCGTTAAAAATATACCTGTCACACACTGACACACAATACTGAAGCAAAAAAAAACTTGTTGTCTTAACTTCAGAACCAACAATAAAGAACATTTTTTTTTAATTTATATGAAATTAGTCACATACAGTTGACGTTAATGATGGTGTTGATATGAATACTAACTCCTTAAAATAAAAAAAATGTCACATTACTTTTTTTTTCGATAAAAAAAAAATGTCATATTTCCTTTTATATGAAAACATACATCTTTATTCTATAAAAAAAATTCTATAAAAAAACATATATCTTTATATGTGTGTGAGTTCCGACCCACTTCATCGTAAAAAATAAAAGAATTACACTTCATCGTAAAAAATAAAAGAATTACACTGGTATATATTTTAAAAATGAAAATGGCATCGTAAGAAATGGAAAAAAAAAGACGGGAAGGATTAGTAACCGTTGAAATTGTTCCATCATTTGTTTTAAACCAATTTAAATAACTCTCTTCATTTCTAAATATAAGAGCTAGTTGATCTTTTTAAATAATTATTGAAGCAAAATAAACTATTTGATCATAACATAATAGGGTAAAAACGCTGATCTAATAATTAATTATTTCAATTTGGGCAAAAATAATAAACGACTATTTCGCGGTGTATAAATAATAATCAACTTTGTGACCCGTTGTAAAAATAATAAAATCGGTATTAAATGTTAATTTTAATTTTGTGGAACCTTTCTGATATTATTTTCTAAACTAAAAATACCTTTTTACCTCCTCACAATTAAAACTGAACCCTTCTTCCTTCCGCCCTTCAACTTCTCATGCTAATTAGTATCAGCAAGGTTTTAATTAGGAGAGACAAAAATGTACTTTTCACTTTGAAAATAATATCAGAAAGGTTCCACATAACTACAAATTGACATTCAGCACCGATATTATCATGTTTGCACCAGGTCACAAAGTTAAATATTATTTATGCACCGCAAAATATGCATTTATTAGTTTTGCCCAAACTGAAATAGTTAATTATCAGATCAACGCTTTTGCCCTAACATAAGATGCATTTTATTATATCATATGTTAGCTTATAAGCAATGTTGTAAAAGTCGGACTGGAAAGCGAGTTGGAAAAGGCTTCGGGTCATGGTTCAACACGGTCTAACCGCTCAAACCAATGGTTGAACTGGATAACCGTTGAGACGGAATGTGAAGCGATCAACGATTGGTGTAGCGTCCGAAAAATTAATTAAATTAAGACGTAAAAATGGAGCCGCCACCAAAATTTTTTTAAAAGAATATTTTGGAAAACCTTTTAAAATAATAAAATAGGGTTCGGGAGTCGATTGTGCGTGGGGAAGGTGTTAGGCACACCACAGCACCTGTTCAAGAAAACGGTTACCCTAAGTTATTTATTTAAAAATACATATGACCTTAATTTTAACTTTATTTTAAATTACAAAGAGAAATCAATATATACAAATAAAATAAAAATAAAACAAAAAAGGGAAAAAATACTTTTTACATATTTGGACTTGACCTAGGATTTAACCTAGGGCCTACGTACCCTTAAGGGATCAAAGCCCACGTAGTTCGAGGTAGAAATGCGTGTCACTTAGTTGGTGTTTTTTAGGAAAATGATTTTTTGATTTTTGAAATAAAGTTTTATATTTGGTTTGTGTTTTTTATTCAAGAAAAGCCCATAGTTTATTAGAAAATTTATTTCTTGAAATGTGTTCGATTAAACTTCCTGAGGAGATTTAATATCTCTCACGGAAGAATAATCAATCATGATTGAGGAGGTTGTAAAAACCTTCAAACAACATGAACACCATTTTGAAAATAATTTAATTATTTTTTGACAAATGTTTTAATTTTATTGGGTTGATTTATTTGAGAAAATGTAACACCCCAAAAATTTAAATGGGGATTATAATTATAAATCAGGAATTTTAGAAATTGGGTATATAAATTAATTAAGGGGAATGAGAAAGAAAAATAAATTGATCTTTGTTGAAAGAGGTTAGGAAAATAAATAGGACTTTATAAATGGATGAATAGGCATTCTATATGTTTATTTAAGGATAGAAAATGTTATGTGATTAAGAGAAAAAGAGAGTAGAAGACAAAAATGCCCCTCCCTTCATTAACCTTGCATGCACACAAATACCCCTCTTTTAATAAAAAAATATATATGCACACACACATAAAACTCACGCACAAACACCTCACTTCACTCAAACTCACTTTATGTCACTCTTTTCCATCTCTCCCTTGGTTCCTTAATCTCCCAACACTCCAGCTCAAACTTTGGACCAAAATTTCATCCGATTTTGCTCAAAGCTTACATGCAATTAGTGCTATAGATTCATGCGAGAATTTTCTATCTTCCCATGTAATTTTTCTGCGTTTTGGTGAGGGGTTGGGGACTGAACATTGAAGAAAAGAGATTTGTTTTTCTGGGTTTGTGAATAGGTTAACAACTATTTTAAGTTTCCATTTATAGTGTGGATTTTGTTGATTTGTAAAGGTTGGCATTTTCCTCTCTTTCTCATTTTTTTTCTGCTTGGCCGATTGAGTTTTTAGTTTGGGGAGTTGAGGTGAACGAAAATTTAAGAATTAATAGGACTATTTGAGTTAGTTTTTGTACATGCATGTTAGTAATCAATTGATATGTCAACCATGTATAGAGGATTTAGTTGATTTTGGGGTTGTTTGGGTAAATAGATATTGTGCCTTCTTTGATTTGATTTCTTGTTACTTTCTTTGACATGGAATGAAGTTAAATTGTCATGCATGTGTGTTTTTATCTTGGGTGCTACTGAAATGGTGTATGGGCTATAGTGTTGATGATGGGAAATTTGATAAATGATGTTTATATCTTTGCACTCTAAGTGTTTGATAAAATGCCTAGTAGAATTAAGAAATTGATTGTAGCATTTTACTTCATATTATAAATAAAAGTTGTTATATCCGCATGTATATTGTAGTATTTATTTTTTCAAAACATGATAATGTTTATCCAAGAGGAGGAAAGATATTTATCTCAGATAGATAAATAAGAAAGTAGAGTACTCTAAGCATTAGGAGGGTCGCACCCCCTATGCCAAATTTTTACAGAAACCCTGCAGGTAAAGAATACCTCAATTAATTAACGAACATATCGTTAAAAATGGTTGGTATAGTGAGGCAGGTTCCAATAAGAGATTGGAAAGAGGCAGGTTCCAATAAGAGATTGGAAAGAGGAGGATATTATCATGATTATACTTTTATATTAAAAATTATTACTGCCTGTATAGAAGTAAACTGCAATGTACTCTTTGGTTTCAGGTAGTTAAACGAACATATTTTGGAAAGGTAGTGGTGGAGAAAAGACAGGAACGCTTGTCTGACTGTTGTGCATGAAGCTCTATTTTGGAAGATTATATGTTTTGAAAGTTTCCCTAATTTTTGAGTAGGTAGAATTAGGGTAACTTAGTAGTATATTTTAAAGATACATTCATAGTATTTTGTATAGGTAAAGGAACATCTGATCTTTACCTTAAGTAGTAAACATAGCTGTTTTTACATTATTATCTTATTAAACCTATGTTATGACTGAACCTACACTTAGACAAACCATCAAAACATTATAGTTGCAAGTGACCTTAGCAATTAGTATATGTTTCTTTTAATTGTTTTATAACCACTTGTTCTATATACATTTGACATATTTAAAATTCTTTATTGATAAATGCTTGGTTAAATACCATTTTTGAAGAAAAGTTTTAGTTCATTCAGATTTTCATACACATGTTTTTTCTAAAAAGGGTTGATCAAGTGGTTATAATTCAATTAAATCTTTTAATAGAGTGATAGAAAGTTGAGGTGTTTACAGAAAAAGAAATTATTCACAATAATATACCAAGCAATGATCAAATATCAACATATATTCATGGTAGAAGAAGGAGATAGGGTGTAATCAGAAAAAAAAGGAAGGAGATAGGGAGAATTCATACCTTTAGATGCATACAAGTGTATGTCATCACATGTATAACCCCTTTTCTAATATTCTTTTCTATGGAGCCTTTCACTGCCTCTTTTCTTTTCTCTAAAAACCTAGTTTTTCTCTCTAAATGCTTCCTCCAAAAAAAAATGCTCCCCTTCTATGCTCTCTTGCACTAACTTATATAGGCCATCACTCTAGGGTTTGCCTCTTTAATTCATTTATGTGATCAATCAAATTACCATGATGATAATTCAATCAAATTTGATGAGTGCATCATTATTTCCTTTCATTGTCTTATTCCTTTCAAAACTTTCCTATTTATCACAATCAAATCAAATTTCTATTGATTACCCACATTATTGTGATTATAATTTGTTTCCATTTTATTTCCTAATTCAAATAATCATATTTGACTCTTATACAATTTGAATTATGCTTGCCTTACAAGAAAGAAATCAAGAGAGCATATCTTTATTATTTTTTATTTTTTTATTTTTTATTTATTTTTTCATTTTTTACTTTTTTATATTTTTTTAAATTTAGTGGGGTCCGGACAAAATAGGGTGTTTACAGTTGCCCCTCTTTACTTACTCGTAGCTAAGAAGAGTGAACTTCTCATCTATGAAGCAAGTAAAGATAAGAACACTTATTTTGTCCGGCCCGACAACAGACGCAAGTAAGTAGGACCAGGATGCCTTTGGAAACCATGAAAGGATTGTTAGAATCTTAAGTTTTGATGAAGACTAAAATATGAAAGAACATAATGAACACTTAGGAAGAATTAGATGGAAGTCAAAAATCCTGAGTTAGAACTCAATCGGATGCAAAATCACAACCGGATGACTTAGAGCAAAAACAACGTAAGTAGCGCTTGCGGATGTAGTACACATCCCATATCGGAAGTTAATTGAACACTAAGTCAGATCCTAGTTAACCTAATCTAAGTTGAAAAACTTCCCATAGTAAAGAACTTCCAGTTAGACTTCCGGAAGCAAGTAGGCACATCACCAAGCGCAAGTGAATTCAACACTAGGCCTAATCCGAGACTAAGTGAAAAGCTTCCCATAGCAAAAATGCTTCCCATTGCACTTGATTATATTATACTGTTGGACTAACATTTGTGTGCAGAACTTAGCTCTCACTTCCGATAGCAAAAGAGCATCCGATAGTGAATACTCTTTGTATTGCACATACCTGGACTAACACTTGCAGATCGAAGCATTTACTTCCGGTAGCCAAGATTCATCCGATAGCAAGTTCAAAAGTTAGAAACCGTACAAGTGCTCAGATGTCAGAATTGATTTTGTCAGAGCAGTGTCGTCAGAAATACTTTTTAGAGCTAAAGCAAATCAACCCTGCTAAGCATTAATGTGCATTAATGAGGACAACGGTAACAAGGGATTAACGGCTATATTCAAACGGACTTATTGCCACTCAAGCAACTTGTGTATTAGAGGCTACTATAAAAGGAACAACTTCATCATTTATGAAGAGTTGGCGAGAAAACAACACACGCTGTAGTCATTGAGAAAAAGCCAAGAGCATTCAAGCATAATACTCAGAGAATATTCAGAAAGCTTGAGAGTTCAAAAGAGCACTTAATACCTTGAGAGTTATTATCACGGTACTCATCTTATACTATTTGTATTTAAGTCTCTACATTTATTGAGAGCGTTCATTATACTTAAGTGTGTAACACAATCTGTTCATTAAGTGAACTTTGTAGTAAATCCTTTGTGTAAAGGTTGAACCCTTGCAGGTAGTAAGGGGGAGTAAGTAAGGTTGCAAGTGAGCCCGTAAAACTTGCGGTTGTAAGGTTGCAAGTGAGCCCGTAAAACTTGCAGTTGTAAGGTTGCAAGTGAGCCCGTAAAACTTGCGGTTGTAAAGGTTCCAGGTGAACTCGTTGAAAACCTGAGAATTAGTGGAACTCAATCAGGGGATTGAGAACTGGACGTAGGTCAAGAGTTAGACCGAACCAGTATAAAAGAATTTGTGTTTGTGCCTGATTTTATCTTGTTTTTGAAGCCACAATTCACCCCCTCTTGTGTCTTAAGCCCTTTTCAAGGATAGGCAAAATAAAGTTCACATGCCCCTCTTTACTTATTCATAGAAAAAGAAACGAGACAAACTGTCTTCAAAGGATGGAGTCAATCGAGACTTTAAAAGAATGGTGTCTGCCGCTACAGGGCTTTTAAATAATTGTGCCAGCCGTTACTGGGCTTTAAAGAGAATGGTGCCTGCCGATACAGGGCTTTGAGGGTGCCTGCCGATACAGGACTTTGAAAAGAATTGTGCCAGCCGTCACTGGGCTTTGAAAAGAATCATGCCTACCGATACAGGGCTTTGAGGGTGCCTACCGCTACAGGGCTTTGAAAAGAATTGTGCCAGCCGTTACTGGGCTTTGAAAAGAATGGTGCCTGTCGCTACAGGGCTTTAAAAGAATGGTGTCTGCCGATACAGGGCTTTGAAGGTGCCTGCCGCTACAGGGCTTTGAGAAAAATTGTGCCAGCCGGTACTGAGCTTTGAAAAGAATGGTGCCTGCCGCTACAGGGCTTTTAAAGAAAGGTGTCTGCCAATACAGGGCTTTGAAGGTGCCTGCCGCTACAGGGCTTTGAGAAGAATTGTGCCAGCCGGTACTGGGCTTTGAAAAGAATGGTGCCTGCCGATACAGGGTTTTTGCCAAAATCTCATTCAATTTCATTGATTGTAATCAGATACAGAAGTATGCTTATATACTTGTAACAGAGTGTGAAGTAACAAACTAATTGACACGTCATCACACTTTGTAACTAACTAGTACACGTCAGCTAATTCCATAACAAACTACTTGCCACATCAGCATCTTGTCTTATTATCTCTAATATTCCCCCTGCTAGAAAAGAAAGAAACAAGCAGACTATGATTTTTTTTCAATTATCAACAGCATTCACTGATACATTCATATCATCAACATCATCATCGGATTCAACAAGAACATCATCCAAACTGGGTGCATCCAGTGACTCCACATTCAGCTTCTTGCGACAATAGTAAAAGAGTGTGCTAGCTTGAGCTTTTGTCAACACATCAGCTCCTTGATCAAAGGAGGGTACATACCCAACATGAAGTAGATCAGCAGCCACTTTCTCCCTTATAAAGTGTAAATCAAGTTCAAAGTGTTTGGACTTGTTGTGTAACACAAGATTTGCTGATAAAGCTACAGCTCCTGTATTATCACACCAAATAGTTGGAATATCAACTATGGGAATCTTCATTTCCTTCAATAGCTTCATTATCCATAACACATCAGCAACACAATCTGCCACGCTTCGATATTCTGCTTCAGTGGCACAGCGAGATACTACTTGCTGTTTTCGTGATGTCCAAGCAATGGGATTTTGTCCAAGATAAGTACAGAAGCCACTTGAACTCTAAACACATTTGCTAGTTTGATAAGTAAACCAAATGTACTGGTGCTGCGAAGATAACGAAGTAATCTTTCAAGGCAATTCCATTGTATGACAGTAGGTTCGTGCATATATTGACTTAGCTTATTCACCGTGAAAGCAATATCTGGTCTGGTATAACAGACATATTGCAAGGTGCCAAGAATACTTCTATATAAAGAGGGATTTGCACATGCTGCACTATCACCAGGTTTTAACTTGACACTAGTAGACATTGGTGTGTCATAAGATGTAGTGAGAAGTAATTCTGTTTTGTGTAGCAATTGATTTACATATTGCCTCTGTGTTAATAAGAGTCCTGCTGGTGTTTTAGTGAATTCAATGCCTAAGAAAAAAGACAACTCACCAAGATCTTTGATAGAGAACAAAGTTCCCATCTTAGAAATCAATTTCTGAACTAATTCCTCTGAGCTCCCTGAGATCATGAGATCATCTACATATACTAGTAGATACACCACATCAGAACCTTTATGATACATGAATAGACATGAGTCTACAATAGATTTTTGAAACCCAAGACCCTGCAGACTATCTGTTAATTTCTGGAACCATGCACGTGGTGCTTGCTTAAGCCCATAGAGAGCCTTTTTAAGCTTGCATACAAGCTTTTGACCTGTAGAAGAGGTTTGAATAAAACCTGGCGGTTGATCCATATACACTTCTTCTTGCAAATCACCATTTAAAAAGACATTATTGAAATCAACCTGATGAAGTTTCCAGCCTTTTGTAACAGCCACGGTGAGGATGATACGGACAGTCACAGCTTTAGCAACAGGACTAAAGGTGTCCGTGTAATCAGTTCCAGCTTCTTGCACATAACCTTTTGCAACTAATCGGCCTTTGTACTTAATTGGAGTGCCATCAGCATTAGTCTTAAGTTTAAAAAGCCATTTGCAACCAATCGTTTTTCTTCCAGAAGGCAAGGGGACAAGATCCCAGGTTTGGAAGTGAATTAATGCCTGAAATTCATCTTCTGCAGCTTTCTTCCAAGATGGAAACTCAAAAGCTTCATTAATAGTGTTAGACACAAATTCAGCAGCAGCAGCAAAATAAACTTTAGGTGTGAAAACACCATTTTTGGATCTGGTAATCATGGGATGGCTATTTCCTCTGAGCTCCCTGAGATCATGAGATCATCTACATATACTAGTAGATACACCACATCAGAACCTTTATGATACATGAATAGACATGAGTCTGCAATAGATTTTTGAAACCCAAGACCCTGCAGACTATCTGTTAATTTCTGGAACCATGCACGTGGTGCTTGCTTAAGCCCATAGAGAGCCTTTTTAAGCTTGCATACAAGCTTTTGACCTGTAGAAGAGGTTTGAATAAAACCTGGCGGTTGATCCATATACACTTCTTCTTGCAAATCACCATTTAAAAAGGCATTATTGAAATCAACCTGATGAAGTTTCCAGCCTTTTGTAACAGCCACGGTGAGGATGATACGGACAGTCACAGCTTTAGCAACAGGACTAAAGGTGTCCGTGTAATCAGTTCCAGCTTCTTGCACATAACCTTTTGCAACTAATCTGCCTTTGTACTTAATTGGAGTGCCATCAGCATTAGTCTTAAGTTTAAAAAGCCATTTGCAACCAATCGTTTTTCTTCCAGAAGGCAAGGGGACAAGATCCCAGGTTTGGAAGTGAATTAATGCCTGAAATTCATCTTCTGCAGCTTTCTTCCAAGATGGAAACTCAAAAGCTTCATTAATAGTGTTAGACACAAATTCAGCAGCAGCAGCAAAATAAACTTTAGGTGTGAAAACACCATTTTTGGATCTGGTAATCATGGGATGGCTATTTGTAGGTAAGGTATCAAGGGTAGTTGGAATTAATTGTTCAGTAGCAGCACTAGAGGAAGGCTGATCTGTGTAGATAGTTTGAGGATCAGGGATAGATGGTGAGGGATTAGAAGAGTTATTTATGGCCGGAGAACTTTGGGTAATTGGTGAAATGGAAGTATTGTGAGGTGATGGTGGGCAAGTTTGTGAGCTATTTGTGGTAGAATTTGGAGAGGAATGAGATATTTAGTTTTGAGATATGGTTTGAGGTGAATGTAGTTGGTTTAGGGAGGGAAAAGAAAAGGTTTGTGAAGTAATTTGATTATTTGCTGCAAGTTGACTAATATTCTGCTGAGATATTTTTGGGAAGACTGACTCATTGAACCTCACATGTCTGGAAACAAAGATTCGGCCGGTCTGAACATCCAAGCAATTATATCCCTTGTGCTGAGAACTATAACCAAGGAAAATACATTGAGATGATCTGTACTCCAGCTTGTGTTTATTATAAGGTCGAATGAAACGGTAACATTCACACCCAAAGACCTTAAGAATATTATAGTCAGGTTTAATCCCATATAGTTTCTCAAAAGGAGAAGCACCACTAAGAGCAGATGAACTAACCCGATTAGACAAGAAGGCAGCAGTACAAAATGCATCACTCCAGTAAAATATTGGCAATGAAGCTTGTGCTAGCATAGCCAAGCCAGTCTCAACTATAAGCCAATGACGTCTCTCAACCAAACCATTCTGTTCAAACGTGTAGGGACATGTAAACCTATGTTCAATCCCACAAGCTTGTACAAAACTTTTAAAACTCAGAAACTCTCCTCCATTATCAGACTGAATCATTTTAATTTTGTCACAAAAACGATTCTCAACCAATGCCTTAAAAATCTTAAAAGTCTGCAAAGCATCTGATTTATGTTTTAATGGATATATCCATGTAAAACGACTAAATGCATCAACAAAGGCAATATAATAAAGGAAACCATGAGACGCAACTGGGGTTGGACCCCACAAATCCATTGTTATTAATTCCAAAGGCTTGCTGTATACAGTAGTTGAAGGAGTAAAAGGAAGCTTATGTGCTTTCCCTAATTGACAAGCTTGACATAAGGGAAAAATTGAAGAACTACTACAAGAAATATCAGCAGCTCTTAAAGTGGATTTAACAGCATCTACATGAGGATGGCCAAGTCTTTGATGCCACAAATTGAGTGTTGAATCAGGTGCTGCTACATTTCGTACATGAAAACAAGCTGGAGTTGTAACTTGTGATTTATTCTGATCAGAAATGGGTAAACCACCCATTTTATACATTCTGTTGACCTCAATACCATCCATAATGATGCGTCCTGTCCTCAAATCCTTGACAAAACAAGCATGAGGGAAAAATTCAATAGATACTCCATTTTCCTGAGCAACTTGAGCAACAGACAATAAGTTCTTTCTTATATCAGGAACACATAAACACGATTCATGTGCAAATAAGAGTCACGTGAATGAAGATGCATATTACCAATATGAGAAACATTTAAAGATGTGCTATTTTCTACCATGACCTTACCATTACCATCACATGTAGGTTGATTGAGGTTCTTTGAAGAGTTTGTAATGTGATGCGTGGCCCCTGAATCAGCATACCAAGCTGAATCTGAGATTGTATCAGGAGTAGCAATGAATGCTTGTGCCACTGGAGGAGTGCAAGGTGCTGTGGGAATAATCTGTGAATTATTCTGAGCATATGTATCAACAGAACCAGCAACCATATTCACATTTCTAGATGGAGCACCAGTAGACTGATTAGATACTAGTGAAGCATTTGTAATAGGAGCAGGGTAGGAAGGATCATATGTACCAAATTGAGGTACACCATTAGGATGATAAGCCATATCAGAATCAACAGAGTGAGAGGACATTTTGGTAGTGATGGATCTTTGATGCTGATTTATTTGAGTAAATTCGATTTAATTTGGACCAGATTTGTGCTGACGTTTCAAGGCCAACAAGTTCCGGCAAAATCGAAGGATGCACAGAGGACAACAACCACGAAGCTAACGCAGAGTCTAGGGCTTCGTAATTTTCATACTCAGGATTGTCAACTATAGAGGAATTTGCTCCACAAATCTTGCGTTCTGGAATTTTCACCGTACCTTCCAGAAAACCTCGCAATTTTTGTTGCTTCACCATGAAAGCAACCTGTTGCTTCCATAGAAGATAGTTGGAATCATCAAGCCTCACCGAAATTTTCTTGTTGGTGAAATTAGGGCTTGAGTAGACATTATCTTTTTGATCTGATGCACCAGAACTGCTATCTGCCATTTTTCGTTCTTGCTTCTCTATTTTGCCTTTGATCTAGACCTGAGATTCATGGATCTGAGCTCTGCGCTCTGATACCATGCCAAAATCTCATTCAATTTCATTGATTGTAATCAGATACAGAAGTATGCTTATATACTTGTAACAGAGTGTGAAGTAACAAACTAATTGACACGTCATCACACTTTGTAACTAACTAGTACACGTCAGCTAATTCCATAACAAACTACTTGCCACATCAGCATCTTGTCTTATTATCTCTAATAGCTTTGAGGGTGCCTGCCACTACAGGGCTTTAAAGGGGTGCCAGCCATTATTGGGCTTCGGGGTGCCTGCCGCTACAGGGCTTTAAAGGGGTGCCAGCCGTTACTGGGCTTCGGGGTGCTTGCCGCTACAGGGCTTTGATTCAAACACGATCTCAGACCTCACGACAAGTGAAGTTACCGCTAAGCCAAGTCGATCCTTCAATGTATTGTGATTTTATTAATTCAAACAAAATGCTCAATTTTAAAATGCAATCAATGTTTTTTCATATTCGCTTTGGTACATGAATGTAGATCTAATCTAAATACAGATTCCAATGTCCAACAAAGCAGCCTGCAAAAATTCAACAAGCATATATTTTTTTTACAGAATACAAGTGAATGTTTTATTACAATTGTGAATAATTTAGGATGCCATATCTCCTCAACTAGGCTATCTAGTAGTGAAAAAGAAATATAATAAAATGCGTTATCACAAAATATAAAACCTTCGATAGTTAAGACTGTGATAACTTGCCTCAACTTTGCTGCTCTTATCTGTCTTTGCTTGTATCTCCTGTTTGTTTACATTCTTGGTGTTTTGCTCGGTCTTTTTAGCTTTTGACTCTTTTGAGTCGGCTTCAGCAACCGTTGGAGGTTTCACAATCTGCAATTGAAACCAAAGAACGAATTTGGGATCAAATACATGTATTATGGTGCACAACAGAGCACTTCAAGAAATATAAAAGATATGCATGGGTATAATCTATGATTTAAAAGGATCGTACTTGGTGTTCAACCAAAATGCCATTGTCATCAATCACAATATTGCTAGACAAAAAAAAACAATTACAATATCTACATCTACTGTCCAGAGTTTATGCCATTCAGTTGAAATGATAAAAATGCACATTCTCTGTTTATGAAATGATAAAAGCTAGTTGACTTTTTTTGAAAAATACTAAAAAAGCTAAATAAGTCACTTGTATATTAAACTACCTAAATTTGTACTCCAAACTAGTTTATTTGACTTATAAATTAATACATAATCTAACTACATATCAAATATGTTATGATTAACTAACCTATATTTTGCTTCCTTCCTTAATCTCCCAAGGAAAATCAACTAGTTCTCATATTATACATTTATATTCTCTACACATACACAGTATTATCATCATCAACAGATCCTTCTTTCGTCGTGTGGTGATATGATAGTTATGTATGTGTGAAGAAGAAACAGTATTACAAAACAAGATAGTGCACGCTCATGAGATAGGTGTGTATGTGTTTTATTTGCAACAGAATAGTCCATTACAAGAAACAAAAGAAATTCGATATGGCATAATCATACATCAAATAAGAACCTAACATGACAATGAAGAAGATTAGCCTTTATACAAGCCATATTAATCAAACAATTGTTAACAATTGAATTCATAACAAACACATGCAGTAAAACAGAAAGATGATTAGAAGCAAATACCTCAGCTTAAGGAGACAAAAGTTACTTCAAAAACAAATATATACTTCCTTCATTTTCATGCACTATTCAACAGGATAAATCAAAACAAAGTAAAATACAGCACAATCAAACGCATTGATCTTCAAATTCAAACGAATTCAAAAAGGAAAAACAAAATTGAAGTGCGAGAAATCACTTACAGTAGGAGCTTGAGAGAAGAAAAGTGAGATCAAAATCATGTAGAGAAGGAAAATGAAAAGCTGAAGAAGGAAGGTAAGAGGAAAGATTGAGTAAAGATAAGAGAAGAGTTTGATTAATGGAAAACCCTAAGATTATGGCTAATGGAATCGAAGCAATCGGAGATCTCTTTGTTACAGTCGGTGATGAGCTTACGGAGATGGAAGAAGGGGATGGCGGCGAGGTTGGCGATGGCGGCGGTGACGTCGGGATCGGTGGATTTGGCTATTGAGTGTTGAATGTCTAAATGACGGTGTTGAACGATGAAGACGTTGGGATTGGTGGATTCAGCAATATGTATTTTTCCAGTCTAACAAGAGTTCCCATATTTACAAAATTGTCACTGCTTATACTTTTTAAACCACATTTATAAATAAGTGGTTTAAACCTATTTCTTCATAACACTTTTTAAACCACATATATTAAAAAAGTGATTTAAATAAGTTTTTTAAACCGCATGTTATATAAGTGGTCTAAATATGGTGGTTTAAAATACTATTTTTGTAGTAGTGTTAAATTCAAAATATAAAATAAGTTATTTGCAATTGTTAATTTGTTACTCAACTACGTGAAAACTCATGTATGAGATTTTGAAATCAGAATATATTTTTCTGTAATCTACTCATAACATAAGCATAAGATATCAACCCGCACACAAACAAAATCGTACGCATAACCATTATATAAAACGTAGTGTGTGTAGTTTTTGTGAATTATATGAAACTTTGTTGTTGAAACGAAATATTTTGAGTGTGTCAAACGAAACAACTCTCACATTGTTTGGATGAGTGAGAGTACAATTCATATAATTAATTTTAATTAATATAATTAAGTCAAGTCACTTTTGTAATGAGAACTTAGTGTAGAAGGAGAAGGGAGCTTGCGTGCACGATGATGAGCACCTAAGAGAAATTCAATTGAAATACCTCGACTTCCCCTTGTTTGCTTAGCATATACTCCCTCCGGTCCTATTTATAAGTCACCAACCGCCACTAAATTTTGGTCCTTAATATAAGTCGCCAACTACCACTAACTAACTCATTAATTAGAGTTTTCCAAATATGCCCCTGTTATTGAAAAAAGAGATTTCTGCATTTAATGATGGAAATAACTAACTTTTGTTTGTCTCATTATGACTCATTTAATAGTTGTGACTTGTGAGCAGGGGCAAAGATGGAAATGAAAAATAAAACAAGACCTATTTAATGATGTAACCGCCACTAACCGTCATTCCTTGGTTTGTACAATATGGGCGGTTGGCGACTTATAAATAGGACCGGAGGGAGTACGCGGCTTGTGACCGTGTTATGAAAAACATCATTTCTTATACTTGAAGGAAATATTTGTGTTTTTAGCTGGATTCTATCATCAAGAAATTGAAACAATTTCATGCCAAAATTTAAATATTGCAACTGCCAACCAACTAATGGTTAAATAATTCTTAGAGATATATATTTTGTTGTTTGCGGTCAGCTACGTATCGGTTTGGTTGATTATCCGATATACTCGTTTTGTCTCCATTCCATATGTTTGTTCGCTCATAGAGGGATGTGCTTTCCGATAGCTATCCTATGCATATAAAAAGGATGGTGTCTTGATCAATAAAACCATCGAAACATTAATCATCATATTTTCCTTATAGTCGGTTAGTTTTACAGCTCATTTATAGTATTGCGAGAAGGCTTCGTTTAATCATAAGTAATGTCACTTCATATTTTGCCGATGGTCGTAAAAACAAGTGGTAATTTTCTACTCCCTTCTTCATTGTTAGATATAGGAGCTAATTTGGGAGGTAGACTTGTTTCAAAATATAAGAGCCACCTCTTTTAATTTTTGTTACATTTTTCCTAAATAGCCCTTTACTCTTTCATCAACACAACAGTACAGCCTCTTGCCCCACTTCATAGCGTCACCAACCAAGCACCTCACGCGTCTTTTTTTTTTGGATATAACCTCACGCGTCTTTTTATCTAGAATAAAAAGTTTCCTTTTATACACTATATCCACCGATTAAACCCATATATCCCTCAATTTTTTTGATCACATCGGACACCCCTACATTATTAATCATTAGCCATTACTCTCATTTTCTGCCCACGAAAACATGGATAAGTAACAGCCATTTTAATTTTTTTTTCTTCAATTACCAATCAATCAAACAAATAGATCAAAAGCAGATGGCAGCTCAGCTCTCGCAAAGAAACTTAAAGGGAAAGAATGAATTCAAAATTCCAGAGGAATTTGATTTTAAAATGATTAGATCCAAGAGTGAAGTAAAAACATCTAACCATGAAGAACTAAAGTTGATGAAGACCTATGAAATAAAAGATGTTCTCCAAGAACTTCAAAAAGAAAGAAAGAAAATGGAAAATTTAACTACTTCATTGCAATTGCAATTAACTTGATACCAAAAGCCCAATAGTCATACTTACCTTGTTAAGAACAGGAAAGAAGAGAAAGAGATAAAGTTACAACTTCAGGCAAGGAAAAATGTTGAAGCAAGTGTCATTTCTGATGAGATCGAGAGGCGATCTACTGCTACTTCTAGAGAGTTAGAAGAAAGCAAAAATAGGCTGAGCGAATTGCTGAGCTTATACAATGACTTGGTAATAAAGCAAGAGCTACAGAAAAAGGGTTGAAAAAGAAAATTACGGGAAGATGAGCTGGTCCGTCCAACTTCAAAACCTGTATACATATGGCGGTCTGAGAGAAAGCAGTAGCAGCTTCTAGGATGGACATCCATGTGTTGAGCGGTCATGCACTCATGTTGAGCGTTGTGGTAGAAATTTTCATGTGAAGGAGACTGGCCTGACAGCTAGCCTTATTGCATCCTTTGCTAGAAAACTGATTTTTTTAATTACGTTTGTCATTGGCTTTGTTTGATTTTGTTATGAACCCTTGCTCTGATACCATAAAAGGGAAATGAGAATGGAAAAGGGTGGAGAAAACAAAGATGGTAGAGTGAAAGAATGATCTCTTATTTTCTGTTGTAATTGTATAGTAATAGTCTATTTATACACAATAATAACATTACATAGTTGTCACTTTAAGTGTAACTAAATGGACAGCTGACATAACTAATTATAACTGAATATTTATCTAATATCACTAATATTGCAATAATGAATGACATACAAACTGAATGGGATCTTGCAAAGCTTATCGATAAGAAAAAGATGAAATATGTCGAAGAAGAAGAAGATGAACATGTAAGCTGTCAAAACTTAGGAGAATGGATCTGATTTTCTTTTTGGACTGAAACGACCTGATCTCTTCAAATATTTGAAACAACGTATTTTGGGGAAATTAATTAAAAATAATTAACTTAACCAACTTATTTAATCTACCCAAATTATTTAAGTAACTCCTATATTTCCAGGGAGTATTTGACATGTTCGTGATTAAAACATTAAGCATCTCTAGTCATCAAGAGAAATTCCAATAATGAGGAGGATGCGCATCATATTCATATAATTTTCCTATATAAGCAATCAATCCATCACGTGAATTGAGTTTTTATGATATTTCCATACACCATATTCGCATGGTAGCTGTCCCATTTCTAATAACACTTATAAAGAGTTTGATATGATATCTATATACACATTTCATCACTACTAACTTTTATAATTTCCCTTATTATTATATTTTCCAAAGACTTTTTTATGGGCACGTAGTCTTTGCAATTACTCCATATATATGTGCTACTACTATAATTTACTGTTTAACAAAATATAAAATATATTAAATTTATGGGACAATCATCTAGATTCCAAATTAAACAAGGGATTTAATATCAGATAGATTCAATAACAATTCATTCACTTATTAACAAATATTATTTCAGATGTTAGTTGGTGTCAGTAATAACTCTTTGGGACCTCTTTAAAATTAAATCTCTTTCCTGAGACTAATATACAGTTCCACCAAATATATTTGTTCTATTATCATAAATGTGGACCGAATATATAATAATACAAGCCTGCCATCCGAGCCGGCTATGCATGTGATAGTGGACCCGTCCATTAAAAGAAATCAAACACATACATCTATTAAAGAAGTGTCTAAATTAATGGAGGCTAATATAGGCTTTTTTAATCTGGAGTGGTCTGACTTTACTTATATTTTTTTATTCTTTATTTAGGTTCTTGTAGAATTAAAACAAATGACTGATCATTTAAAAATATTAAATTTAAATAATCCAAAACAAACCTAACTATATCATGCCATCACGCTGCTATTGATAATTTGATATCATCACTGATAAGTACAAAAATTGATTCCATATAGTTTAACCGAAAAAATTGGTCATATACATTTGGCACTTATTCATATTTATAATAGTGTGCCAAAAACAATGACATAGACAATCCAAATTCCCTACGCCCTGAATTATAAAAAATATCAAAGCCACAATTATTTCTCACATTTTCCCGACCGGCTATTGCGGTTTATACTCTAATTCTAAAATTCGAGGCCACAATGTATCTTTCCAAAATTGTGCACCAACTCCATCACCCTTTTCCTTCATCTTTACCTCAACCATAACCAGCTTATCCGTTAACCGGTTTACACAAATCCATACAACAAAATTACCACTTTGCCCCTCAAGCTTTACCCCACAACCATCCTTCTTTCTAGCCACCTTTACTATATTCCGGTCAGCCACTGCCTCCACCACCTCTACAATTCTCTCCGGCGCCTCCTTCGAAATGACCCGTTCCACCCGACCCGAAAATTCCGGATCTGGGTCACTACCAAACATACCTGACATATCCAAACCCGGAGATAAAGATATCAAATGAAAAGCATTTAATGATTTGGGCCTATCCTCTTCTTCCCATTCTACATTCTTCTCATGACAAACCTTAATTTCTCTATACCTTTTTTTAAACCATGGATCTTCCTTAATCTCATCAATTGTAATCCGGGTATTCGGGTTCGGGTCAAGTAACCGTTTGAGCAAATTTCTCAAATCGGGCTTGGCCCATCGCGGGATCCGAACCTCGCCCCGACGGATTCTCCTCAATTGGGCCTGCACATCCGGCCCACCAAACGGCAAAGAAAGAAATGTAAGAACATACAAAACGACACCACATTGCCACACATCAACTTTATCTCCATAATAACCTTTCCCACCAATCATCTCCGGGGATAAATAAGCAGGGGTCCCACATATAGTATAGAGCTTACCGTCGGGTCGGGTCATACCCATTGTGGTACTCAACCCGAAGTCCGAAACTTTGATATTCAAATCCTCGCCGAGGAGAAGATTATCTAACTTTAAATCGCGGTGATATATGCCTTGTGAATGACAATGTTCAACGGCTGAGATTAATTGTTGGAACCATCTACGGTTCTGATCTTCATCAAAATGGACTTGATTTCCAACGATCCTCTCGTGGAGCTCGCCGCCTTTGGCGAGCTCCATGACGAGGAAAATCTTGGTTTTGGTGGCCATTACTTCGTGGAGTTTGACGATGTTTGGATGATTTAATCGGCGCATGATAGCAATTTCTAAGTGGACTTGCGCCGTGAGGCCACGGTCTTTTATGTAAGCCTTGCTAACAACTTTGATGGCCACACTTTGGTTGGTACAAACATTGGTAGCTTCATATACTTTGGCAAATCCTCCTACACCAAGGAGACCGCAAATTCTGTATTTTTCAAATAAAACTGAATCTATTTCTAGTTCATCGTCTTTGGCTGATGAAGAAGTAGATTCTATTGCTCTTTCCTCAGCATCAATATCTCTATGAAGTTGTCGAATAGTTTGAAACATGGTGAAAATAAAAAAAAATGAAGAGTGAATAAGAAAGAAGGTGTACTGTGTGAGATTTTGATGTGGGTTGTGGGGGAGGGATATTATATATAGCTAGACGGAATATTACGGTATCTTTAAATCTATATGAATCATCATGTTGATATGAGTTATTTATCCTTATAATTTATAGTTGGCACTAACTGTACCGAGGTGTATTTAACTGTGTTTTATTCGTCTTTAACCAGGAGGTTAGTGTGGTGTTTGACTTATAAAATCGTAAACAATATTGCTGCTTTTTTAAAAGTTTGTCTGTATTATCCTGTTTGTCTTTGTAGATATGATGAAGTTATTTTTTTATGAAAATATTTAATATAATTGTCAATTCTTAAAAATAGTACTTATATAAAATAAGGGGAATTCAATAAATAAATACCATTAAAATATCAAAAGATATGAGTTTAGTGTGTGTGTAATTCTGATAAAAAAAGTGTGTGTGCAATTATGATCTCATTAAATTTTAAAGGTGTATCTTTTGAGGTGCGTATTAAATATATTTAGTTTTTTTAAAGTGCTTAAGACGTCACTTCAACAACTTGTTTTATTTTATTTTTACGTCTTTCTAAACCAAATATAACCAGTTGTGTTGATCTGTTAAAAAAAACCAACTTGTGTTAGTTGAATTGGGTTTAAGATATTGAAATTAAATTTCGGCCAACTGTTAACAGTGATTGACATCAAATGAGTGATAAATACTTATATAGCTATTTATCGACTTGATTTTGTCATTCTATATATACTAAAACGTTCTAGTTAATCATCAAAGATTACAATTTTTTTACGCAAAAACTTATTTCGTCAAAAAATAGTTTATACTCACATAAATTTAATTTCAACATCTTTATTAAAATGCCCTATATTGAATCGTTAAAAAAGAATGGGAACAATATTTTCACTCAAATATAAAGGATGGGTAGATTAAAAAAATTGCCCAAACACGATATAATTGTTTTAAGCTTTTAATATGTATATAGTATTATTTAATCCTGGTTTTAACTATGTGTCTTTTGACCTCTGAAGTAAAGTGTAATTAAACTTTTTATTTCCGTATATTGAATTAGTACTGCTAAAATATAATGTTAAATTAACTGAATTAAAGTATGACAAATCGATGGCATTGTTCATGCATGGGCCGGCTTGATTTGTAAAAGAAAATTAGGTTTAGACATTTAATAATGTATAATAATAAATCAAACTATAGCGACGTAAATATTATATTATTTCAATATACAATATTTAATTGAATGATTCTATGATTCTATCATACCAAAAGAGGTTATTGTGAAAAGATCCAAATGCTTGTGGTGGCTCTTTCCTTAGGTCGAATCATTTTCTCTTATCCCTAGTTTTTGGGTTATGAGAGTTCTTTTCTCGTCATTGTGCAAGTTTTCCTACGGTGTATTCTCCCTCAATCCTGGCTGGGGAATGAGACATCCGTAATTTATATCTGTGTACTTTTATTTTCATTTTGACATAGGTTTCCTATATGGTTGTGTTGCTTGTTTCCATGAAAATAAATTGGTTCGAGGGTTCAACTAACATTAAGGATAGATTTCTTCTACTCAATTTTCATCATTTATATAGATTCTTTTATTACTGTGATATATAATCATGAAATTTCGTCAAAAACCAAGTAAGTTAGTTTACTGCCGATAAGAGGTATGGATCCTTTAGGATGATTACGTTCTTCAAACAACCACTACATACTACTCATGATGACTTCGTTGCGGGTGATACCTTTTTTCTACCAACAAATTCTAATGAAAGAATGATGAAGACAATGGTAGAGAGTAGTTCTTGATGGCGTCACTCTCTCCTACCTATGTTATTTTTAGGGTTTCTATTGTTAATTGTGTTTTTTTTTTGTAAACATTTTATTTTATGTCTTGTATTTCACTTTTCCTTACTTTATAAAATGGTATGTGTTATTTGGCAAAAAAAAACTGTTGTGATATTATTTTGTTAGAAATAAGATATGATTTTGTTATTTGAAGTGTTACTTACTTAGTGCTTACTTATTTGTGTAACTAGACATTCAAGTGCAAAATTAAGGGTCAATCTAGTTCTAATCACCACTTGGTGAAGATGTCGGGGAAGGGAATATATATACTAGGCAGTTTAACCCCTACTTTTTGCAAAGTGGCTGACTCTAACCTACAACCTCAGACCCCACGGCTAACGAGCTTACCATTAAACCAAGTCGGTCTTTCTATTCAAGTGCAATATAACTCAGTTACAAAAAGTGCAAGATAGATTTTTGGATTTTGAAGAGTAAGAAGGGAATAATTAGATTTTAGGTATAAATACCTTGAATTATAGTAAGATTCTATATTGTATGTTTTTATAAATATAAAGTATTCTATATCATACATAATATTTGGGCCACAAAAATTATCGTACAAAAATCTCTCTAACTAGTAGACGACATTTGTAATAGATACTAGCTGCTGAAATTAATTAATATATATTAGAAATACCAACATTTATGTATGGCATTTTTTACTTTAAAAATATTTTAGACAGTCAATATTTACTGTATTAAAACTTTTCATCTTTAAAAACAGGACATCTCAGTTATAAAACTATATATAAATTATAAAATAATTTTGACTAATCTGACTAATCAGAAATAATATTTTATGGAACTTTTTACCTCATTAAAAATATTTTAGACTGTCAAAATTTACTGTAGAAAACTTTTCATTTTTAAAAACAGGACATCTCAGTTATAAAACTATTTATAAATTATAAAAGAATTTTGACTAATCTGACTAATAATCAGAAATAATATTTTATTTCTTAAATTATTACACATGCCTTAGTTAGTTAATTTTCACTTTTCTTATCATATTAACTCGATTATTGATTTGTTATTTTTCACATAATTTTAAAACTTTCTTTATAAGATTTAGTTTATATTATTAAGGTTTAATCATACATATCCTTTTAAACCTTATATCATTTGTAAATGCCTCAAACTCTTATATTAATTTCATATATATTAAGTTTTCGGAAGTTACATAGATTGACTCAAAAATAAAGTTTAATAAGAGGTACATAATATAATTAATGGTTAGGATTATTGGCATGGCCTTAAAAGCACAAATTTTGAAGGACTAACCCTTTTCTTAATTAATATCTAAATTAGTATATTGTTAATATATTGTTAATATTGGGATTTATCGTCTATGCCATGTTTTGGAAGAGAAAAATTGGTATCTTTGACGGAAAATTATATTAGGTAGAGGAAAAGGGTATATATATAGCACAAGAAAACTCTGCGCACGCGGGTGCGCGTGCAGTGTGAAACCTATTACATCAGTTGATGTTGAATCAAATGTGGAGCATATATAAATATATGATATAAAAATGTTGCATTATAAGTGAAAGAGGACAAAAGATTAAAGAGAGTGATAATGAAAGAACAAATTTGAAAAGTAGTGTCCAGAATTAATTCCTGGTATGTTGTGTCTGGAATATTAGATTACCTTTTATTTACAATATCTTGAATGTGGAGCTACTATATATATGCACCTCATATTTGGCCTCTTCACACATGAAAAATAATGTGTATACTATCTATGAGCTATAAATATAATTATTATACGTACATGCATGCAAGTATATACTCTCAAGATACTTGAAAGGGAAAACTCATTTTGAAACTCGCGTAGAATAATGATTGCATTATTATTTTTTTAAAAAAATATGCAAAAATAATGACTGTTTTTACTCGGATAGAATAATAAAGATTATACTAGCTCTGATTCTAAATGCAAAGGTTAGATTACTCTTTCATGCTCTTGCATTGAATAGTCAAATTATGTTTGTGTTTCAACATTTTTGTTCACAAATATATTATTAGTGTCGTTATGTAATTGTGCCTTGAATTAATATAATTGTCATTTTATAAAAAAAATGTAGAGGTTAAATGGGCTAATTTTTTTTTTTAAACATAAGGCCCTTTTTTCATTTTATCCTCTATATTTCATCTTACTTATAAACTGATATTCAATCTAGTGATACATGATTTAAAATGAATTTGTTAGAAATATTATTTAATATAAGTTATAATTACGTCGTTGATTTAATTTCCTTAATCTTAGTAAAATATTCAAATTGAGCCTTACAGTAGCATTGTAATTTTGAAATACATAAATAACGATAAATATAACTGGTATGCTGGGACGGATGAGGTCTCATGTGGCTTAACAAAAATGTGCTCAGACCCCTCCAATCTTTGATATGAAACAAGCAGATTTTTTTTAAAAAAAAAATTAAAGAAGCAACAAGAACTATATGTTATCATAGTATATATTTCAAGTTATATATAAACTAGTTTTAGGGGGAAATGAGATATATATATATATATATATATATATATATATATATATATATATATATAAGTATTTATGTAATTACTTTACTTCCTTAATATTCCAAAAAGTTAATTAAATATTATATTGAGGACGAGAATGGGTATATATATTTTGCTTATGGCTTATGAATATATACTTTCATAAATGATACGTGCTATTTATAAATTAATTGAAGCCCTTATTTCCCAGAAGTTTATAATTAAATCGAATTCCTATATTATTTACTTTAACTTGTGAAGTCTACCTATAAAATTGACCACTAGACTTATGTTCAAACCTTGGCATGCTACCTCTATAATTACTTTAGGTAAGATGATGCCCTGAATGTGAGCCCACATTCCACATGAAGTAGTTGCTAATTTGCCTGATATCAACGATAAATTCAAAAAAAAAAGTGAGTAATGCTTACATTCATAAGTTGATATACAAAATTACAATAATGTGCTATTACATATATAATAATAATGTAGTTTGAGAGAGAGTCTCAGTTGTCTTCGTAAGCTCAGGGCATATTCATAACATGTTTGATAAGTATACAATCATATCATATGAAAAATTCACTTTCATATAATTATTTTACTTAACCACCATCATACGCGTGCATCTCATTTATATATTGTGTGCTCTTTTTAAATTTCTAGATATTGATCTTATCAAATCAACAAGAAGGGGAACATAAATTAATCTCAGAATGAATAAAAATAAATCATGTTATCATAATTAAATTTAAATATAATATGTCTCTGGTCGGTAGGATTCTTTGTAATTCAACTTATCTCATAAGCGGTTTAAGTCACGCCATTCATATAATGTGGTGGCATCTCGATCGTACAATGCAAAAATCAATGAATATGTGGCCAAAAAAATTGTCAAAACGGGCAGTGCTAATATAGATTAATTATTGATATTTCGAGGACAAGAAGGTACAAGTTTAAAATATGTGGCCTTAAGTACATAAATTGTCAACTTTGACGTCCAACTTTAATTTGTTTCATTGTGGGGCAGTAAGTGATTTTGGATCCTTTTGAATTTTGAGGTAATGGTTTTATGGCTTTCTTTCATCAAGGATTCATCCATCCACTTGTATGGAGGGTTTAGCCTTATTATCTGATCTTACAATAAACTTCTAAGCGAGAGGCATTGGGTGAGAGTTGATTTATAAGGCCTTGGTGAATTATTTCTGTGGGGAAAATTGGGGAGAATTATATTGTTAAAAAGGATTTAAATGAAAAATTGTGTTATACTGCCTCAGCCCCTCTGATCTTTTCAATAGGTTGTAATTTTTTAAATAGGTAAGTAATAAGTCATTCGTTAGAAATATCCAAAAAAAATAATTAATGTAATTTTTTTAATTTTTACTCTTAATTAAACGTAACTGCATCAATCATAAATTTATAGGAGTAACTGTATGCCAAAAAAAATATAAATAATAAAATACAAATATATTTTTAAAAAATACATTTTATAAGTATTTATTGTATCTAATCAATGTTAAGTTTTCAATCTACAGGATGTAATTTGTCTATTTGCAACTGTATGATTCCTAGCTAAATTATACAAGTATTTTTAAAAAGATACGGTCGACCTAAAAGTAGGAGTTATGTCTTATTAACTTAAGAGGCAACACGAAGACGATTACTTTTATAATTTTTAGCTAAAAATAAAAGCACATCCGATTAATGATAAGTAAATAAAAGAAGATAAAGAACTAATTACAACGACGAAGACATTACATACAAGGAGACAGAGACTGAAAAGGGAAAATGATTGAAGTGTGAAAGGAACGAAGAAACGGTGGGGGGTGGGGGTGGTTATTAATATTTGAGCAATTTCTTGGAAACTTACTTACGAAAGAGACAAAATAGTGCGGACAATAAAAAGTAATGTATGGTACCGTCATTTTTATAATAGGATCCAAACAAAAAATATAGGAGACACCGAGAGAATAATATAGTTGTCAATATCTTCAAATTCGTGCTCCTTCCTCGATGCTTCCATGTCTATCTGTTCATGGAGACGCGTGTTGATGGACTCATACATCACTTTCCTACACCAGAGTTTCAACCATAAGATGTCCTTATAACAGCTTTGCCGTGTTTGAATGATATCTCAGGCTTGATCATAATGTTGATAAGTTTGTGCGTACGCCTACTTAAATTGGTTGTAAAACCTGTTAGACACTCTCATCAAAGGAAGATAATTCATCTGGGGGGCATATGAAGCACTTTAAAAGCCACCCTGTTAATTGAGGTTCATGGCGTTTAGTCATGAGGTCGGCTATTGTAAATTGGTTACCATTAAGTGTTATGATTGACGTAGTGTGGGCCATTGCATCACATCTTATTCATAATAGATAGTAGTCTCATGTTATAATCTGAATATGTAGTCATGTTAATTACATTGAGGCGACGAGGTTGACTCTTCTAATAAAAGTGAGTCTATATTTAATTTCCACCAACTCTTGATTGATAGTATTTCCAAATTATGTAGTAATATAAAATAAATTTGTTGTAACGTGTCGAATTTGGGTTAGGCGTCCCTACCCATCCTCTTCCCTAAATTTTCCTAGTATTGAGTTTTTTTTGTTTTATACTATCATCATTATATTTCACATAAAATCAATGAAATTAAATTTTGATATTATTGATGAAAAATGGTTTAGTTATCAATTATATACGATTTTCCAAAGATTTAATGTTAAAAATTTCATATTTTTAAATTTAAAATCATATAAAATTGAAAAGTGAACTGTTTTTTATCCATTATATATCAAAATATCTCTAATTTTATTTAGAATCTAACGGTGAAATAAAAAATTAACCCCAAATAAACTTTGAAAATTTAGAGTAGAGGAAGGGGCACATGATGGATAAGTTAGGGGAGAAAACCTCACGTCAAATTCTGTATGGTATGCAACACCTACAAGTAATTATTGATGTGTTTGCATAATGGATGTGTGTAATACAAACATTTTGGAATCGTTTTCTTCTTTGATCAACATCTCCTAATTTTATGACTTTCCCCATGTCCTCATCAATCATGCACCCTCATCTAAAAACATCCATTATTGAAGATAGGCTTAGATCCCCCTTGCCGTATTTTTTCTATATATCCACAATTATTATTATTACAAATATTAATCAGTATCATAATAATGTATGTTTATATGAGATTATTGTGGAAAATTCCAATAATCCCCTTAAAATAGAAATGATACCAAGCTTTCAGGATAAATATGAGACTTTGATATCTTACGAAAATACCCAAATGCTTTAAAATTGTCAAATACTTCATAAACATTTATAAGTTCAACATAGGGATTTTAACTTAATTATAAAGATTTTCAAGTTTATGTTAACAATTCAAAACTCCAACTTCTTTCATTAAGAATTGGCAAGGCATTGTAAACGGACTTCATTACAACTTCAACATAAAAATTTTAAAACTGATCATAACAATTTTCAAATTTATGTTAACAATTCATATAACTCTAATTAAATATTTCATTAACAATTGACATATTTTGAGAATCCTTTACAAGTTAAATGTAGAAATTTTCAACTTAACCATAACAAATTTTCAAAATCATGTTAACATTTAACAACTCAAAATGTTGAGAACATTTGTGTCTTTTTGTAATACATGAAAATCTCATGTTGCTCTCTTGAGTTTGATTGAATATTTCTCAATTTTAAGGCGCAGATTTGTCTTTTTAATAGGGAAAATTAATTTGAGGTCCCCCACAAGGGAGTTAATACTAGAAAAATCCCAAAAGTTGAAAATATTAATGTAGGGTCCCAAGGGACCTCACATTAATATATTTGAAAAGTGAAAAGACAAATTTGCCCCCAACCTTAATAAAAATTACCCCAAGCCACCCCCTCCCCCTCCTCCCCCACCCCCACCCTCCTCCCTCCTCCCTCCTCAGCCCCCCCCCACCCCCTCCCCCTCCTCCCTCACAGCCCCCCCACCCCCCATCTCACCGCCCCCACCCCCTTCCCCTCCTCCCTCACAGCCCCCCACCCCCCATCTCACCGCCCCCCACACCCCTCCTCGCCCCCCACCCCCTCCTCCTCCCCCACCGTCCCTCCCCAACCGAAGTTGAGATGTCTGTTGGGGAGGGACGGTGGGGGAGGAGGAGGGGGTGGGGGGCGAGGAGGGGTGTGGGGGGTGGGGGGTCTGTTAGGGAGGGAGGAGGGGAAGGGGGTGGGGGGCGGTGAGATGGGGGGTGGGGGGGCTGTGAGGGAGGAGGGGAAGGGGGTGGGGGCGGTGAGATGGGGGGTGGGGGGGCTGTGAGGGAGGAGGGGAAGGGGGTGGGGGGGGGCTGTGAGGGAGGTGGGGGGCGAGGAGGGGTGTGGGGGGTGGGGGGTCTGTGAGGGAGGGAGGAGGGGAAGGGGGTGGGGGGCGGTGAGATGGGGGGTGGGGGGCTGTGAGGGAGGAGGGGAAGGGGGTGGGGGCGGTGAGATGGGGGGTGGGGGGGCTGTGAGGGAGGAGGGGGAGGGGGTGGGGGGGGCTGAGGAGGGAGGAGGGGGAGGGGGTGGGGGGGTGGCTGAGGAGGGAGGAGGGGTAGGGGGTGGGGGGGCTGAGGAGGGTGGGGGTGGGGGGAGGAGGGGGAGGGGGTGGGGTGGGGTAATTTTTTATTAAGGTTAGGGGCAAATTTGTCTTTTCACTTTTCAAATATATTAATGTGAGGTCCCTTGGGACCCTACATTAATATTTCCAACTTTTGGGATTTTTCTAGTATTAACTCCCTTGTGGGGGACCTCAAATTATTTTTCCCTTTTTAATATGGGTGATGAAAAAGTAGACATTAATATGGCGAGAGAGGTACATGTAGGGTAATTAAAATTTTTTTGAGTGACCTAACAATTTTGTTTATGTATGAATTAGTGATTTAGTTAAAAGTGTTATTCGACCCAAAAAAATAGTTAAATGTGAGGCGTGCTAACTTGCATGCATTATGATGATCATAATATATAACGCGTGTTCATGTTTTTATTTAGGGATAAATACAAATTTCATTTTGGAAGTATTTGCCAGGGAGTAATTTTGTCCCTAAAGATTGTGTTGAATCAATATCACCTTGGAAGTATGAAAATTGCATCAATGTCACCTGAATCAAGGGAGATGTTAACCAACATCACGTCATGGTATTTGTTAGGATGGAGATGAATCATTTTCTCTAAAAGTTCTCTTTGAAGGGCCATTTTGCTTTGTATGTTTTTTAAATGTCTCCTAAGTTTAAAAAACTTACGTGACAAAATCGCTCATCAGGAAAATCTATAGGGCAAAAGTGACTCATCTACTATTTTGGTCTGAAAAATATTTATAAATATTTATTATTACATGACATGGTCCATTAACACAGCTCCATTAGTTTAAGGCAATATTATTACACTTTTTTTTGAGTTTTTAATCTGATATCCTGGGCCAGCCCCAATGTCACGGGGAACTCAACGGGCTCAGACTAATCCAGATCTGCACCGGGGCCTCCACTTAAGGGTAAAGTGCTGGCCAAGGGGCAGGCTGCATTCCCAGAGCTCGAACTCGAGACCTCTGGTTAAGCGGTGAAGTGAGGTAACCACTACACCAACCACGCTTGGTTAATATTATTACACTTTACATACTGACATAACTACATTGGTCCCGAAACAACTTCTACGGAATAATCACTACCCAACAAATACTTGTAGAGAAAAACTGATATTTGAACTTTTCATTTTATTTTATTTTTTTTACTTAACACGTGATTATGTTCTAATTAAGTAAGGTGGGCTATACAAAAAAATTTCAAACATGTTTTTTTAAAATTTTATTTATTTATATACTCTTCAAACGAATTCTAAAATTCTAAATTTTATTTTTAAAACATGTTCTAATTAAGTAAGGTGGGCTATACTCTTTAAAATTTTATTTTATTTATTTATATTATTGTAAATATTGTTGCCAATTTTTTGGGCAAAAGTATTTACACTAATACTACCTCCAGTCCTAAATATAAGATCTAATTGAATTTTATTTGGAGGGGTTAAGGTTGCAAAATACGCTATTAAATCATGACATATTTGATATATTTTTAGATTATACATTAGTTTATAGGTAAAATAAACTAGTTTAAGGGAAAAAAAATTAGGCAAATCAATTTATAATTAACTTATTTTGTTTTTTAATAGGATTTTCTAAAAAAGTGAACTATGTCTTATATTTAGGACTGGAGGGAGTATAAAAGACTTTTCTTCCCTTAGTTTCTTTATGAATTACTTACTTGTTTAATGTCTTTATGATAATATAATACAAACTTGAGTAATTTAACTACGTATACATAAAAATTCTTTTAACGAATATATAACTATAGAGTGTGTTCATAAATGTTCATAGTAAAAATCGGTTAACCAAGGCAAGATGAATAATAATTTATTCATAAATATTGATTATTCCTAATGCTATATTTAATTCATGCAAACACTTAACACTAACAATCCATTAATCAAGAAACCTTGAATCAGCACAAGATATTCATAAAGAGTATAATTAAATCATGGATCTATAAATTTAATAAACTCAAAGCTAACCTAGCACAATGTCCTAAATACGATAATTACATAACTCAAAGCTAATAAGAGGAAAATAACATATATAACATAAATCTTTGTTTCTACCATTCTCATACAAAATATAGATTAAATACACAATCAATTACTGTAACACCCCAATTTTCAAATTAGGGATAGTAAAGAATTAATTAAGGTCTCAGGATATCATTAGAGAATTACAAAGCAGTTTAGAAAAATTAAATGAGGATAAATATATTTTAATAATTTACTATACCTATTTTTGTTAGAAATTAAAGAAATAATAGTTAGAGACTAAATTATTCATTAGAAATTTTATGAAAGATAGTTTAGAGCTTAGATAAAATTATGGTGGGAGAAAGTATGTAAGTTGGTGGGTAGAATAATTTTACAAATTGTTTTAAGGTAGGGATTTAAAGTAAGAATGTAAATAATAATATATAGAAAGAAGGGTAAAATGGTAATTCCTGCACAAATACTTTATGTCACTATTCTTTATCCTTTTCATTGTCATTTCCATCCCTTTCTCTAAAAAAAAAACGTGTTCCCCCTCCTCTCTTCATTTCTCTTTCAAGTCTTCCTCTTCTAGTGTCCATTCATGGCAATTTTTGGCCCCAATCTCACATGCAAGTCCAGATTTAGCTTCAGGTGATCTTCCTCTCCATTTATATACCATTTTCCCTTCATTTTTCGCGAGTAGAGAGGGGAGGCCGAGTTGGGTTTGAGTTTTAGGTTGTATAAATGCTTTAGAAAGAAACTAAACTTCGATTTTAGTGTTTGAGAGAGAGACTTTGGTTGTTAATTTGAAGATTTAAGGTGTTTTGTGAAGTTTGTATAAAAACCCTAATTTTTAGAATATCAAATCCGATGACTTTAGGGGTGTTTGGGGTTTGAAACCTTCAATTTGTTGTTATAGGAGTTCATTTTAATGTTAATATGGTATTGCATGTTTGATTGATCAAAGTTTTGTTGATTTACAAATTTTAGTATTTTCCCTTTTCTATGATCAAACATATTTTTGATATGAGTGTTTGAGGTTGATGTTTTTAGTTGTTTGAATGATGTTTTGAAATGGTTGGGAAAGAGTATTGACAATTGGGAAGTTAAAAATTAATGTTTTAATATCATTGCACATAAGGTGTTTGTTAAAATGCCTAAAAGAAACTTTTTGTAAGTAGTGATAGTTTTTCTTTCATTTGGGTATGATTCTACATGGTATATGATTTGGGAAAGTGAAATGAACCTTATGTTGATTATTTTGTTGATATTATGACTCTTGATGTTGTTTATGGTGATTTGTGTGTATTAAAATAGATAGCTATGCATGTTATTAATATATTAAGGTAGTTGTGATGGTGAGATCTCATGTTTTACTTGTGAATTTTCTGTCATGTTGTTGTATTGTTGGTTATTGAAGTTACATGAGTAATTATAAGTTTCTGAATTTTTCTATCATGGCTGAAATTGTAATTAGGATGGAGGTATGTTGTGCATTTTTAAAAAGTGTTATGTGGTAATTAAAGTGCTTGCATGAGAAGCTTTATTTGGCTGTTAACCTTTCTGTTTTAATTGAGAATATGTAGGAATGAATAGAGGAAAGTGTAACATCTAAAATTTTCTAAGCAAATAATAATGATTTAATCAATTTATAAAAAAAATGATTATATTATTGGAAACATAAAAATACGAATAAATTAAAACTTTTTATTTTGAAAGATAAATAAATGAATTTTCTCATTTAAAACTATTTAAAATCTTTCTTTTGTGAAATGAGTTTCAATAAATAAATCATTTACTTGTAATATATTACTCCCTCCGTTCCTAAATATAAGACCTAGATAACTTTTTTTTGGAAAGATTAAGGTTTCGAAATAGGTTATTAAATGATGACATATTTGATATCTTTTTTGATTATCCATTAGCTTATAGGTAAAATAAACTAGTTTAAGAGAAAAAATTAGGTAAATCAATTTATAAGTAACTTATTTTTTGCTTTTTTTAGGATTTTTCAAAAAAGTGATCTAGGTCCTATATTTAGGAACGGAGGGAGTATTTCATAATTCAGGTGGATATAAATTCATTAAATGACTATTTTACATCTAATACTTAGCTCTATTAGGTGATACTTATTAAGTCAATCTATCCATGACCTTATTTGAATTATTTAAATAAATACACCTATTATTTAATTAATACAAATTGGCTATCTCAGGTGATAGCTTCCTACTTATGTATATCACAAGCTTTTGGCTTATTACATGATAATAAAAATAAATAAATCAATTTACAACTACCTAACTATTTCTAACATTCATAGGGCCTAGCAAGCTTTCCTGCTACTCAACTTAACCTTCTCCCTGCATCTCTGAAAACATTTTGAAAAACGGGGTGAGATTCAAAGAATCCCAATAGCAATTTATTTCATCCATATATCTTTTAAAACTGCTCAGATAATGATAGTGCGCTCCTGTTGGTGTTATACTACCTTTAGTAAAACACTCATACAGGGCCCCTACCTTAACAATATGTTTGTTATAGGCAGAATACATAATACATGTGCCTATCGCACCACCTACTACTTATAGCAATAAGTTCGCCTTTCGTAGTAGGCACACCTGACATGATTTTCTAATAAAAATAAATTCAACAATATGGCATAGGGGGAGCGACCCTCCTCATGCATGGAGTACTCCACCAAAATAAAAATGCAGAAATAAACCCTATCAAAATCTGAAGCAGTAATTTTCAAAATTTATAATCATTTATAGCATGCTATTTTTATGACTGAAATAACCCGCTACCTGGGTTCCAGCCAAATCTTCTCCAAATTCATATATACTTTTGTAATGATCCTTTCCTTTCACAAATATTTCCATGCATAAGCAACTGCACACCGCAACTCTGTTATAGTTATAAGTTGTGATAATCAAAAACATTGCTTATACATTTATATATATATAGCGCCTCTCGCGAATCCTAATGAATTGATTGCTACCCAACCCCTTTTTCATTTGTATTATTCGTGAAGATCATTCTGGTTTTCAATTTATGAATTAAACATTTACAACTTCTTGACAACCATCCAGAAATCCATTAACATAGAGTACATATAACTTTAAGCAACTATTCACACTTAGTTAATCAAGTAAAACATCCAAAAATTCAGTTCATAAAGAGGCAGTACACTTACAAAATCTCATTACCCTTATACATGTATATAGGTCAATTTAGAAAATTCAGCTTTATTTTCAAAAGTCTACACTAAAGTTCAACCACTACTAATATCTCATTGAATTCCATATGCATTTCACTAATGGCGGAGCATGCCACATTATTCCTCGGGCTTTGTTCAGCTTTGATAAGGTTATACATAAAAGAAGACCGACACACCATTTCCAAAAACGAATGATGTTTTAATAGTTTTGTTTTTTTTGCCATTGCTCACATAACTAGATAGGAAAAGAAACAAGTTTCATATACAAATAAATTCAATCATAAACCATAGTTATCATTTCAATCATTCCCTCATCATAATTAGAGAAATCAAAGCATTAGAGAAAAGAGGAAAATTTTCAAACACATAAGGCAACATAATCTGTTTCTCAAATTCAAAAATCATTCAAACATAATCACGAGTAATATTTCCAATAGTGTTAAACTTTGGTTAAATAACAAAAAGAAATCAAGAAAGTATACACATTATTTCTAGCACTCATTATTCAGGACATCAATGAAATACAAGAAAGAAAAGGAAGTGAAATACACACATAAGCTTCATAGTTCACAATAATCATACATAGTTTAAGGAAGAGTAAAGGTGAGAGGGAGAAAATAATCAAGTGACAGAATTGTTAGAAAGACAAAAACCAAGTTTAGTAAGTTCATGAAAGAATAATTCTTTGGAGTATAAGAGTCGAATCACATTTATGGAACCTGACTATTCATGTGTAAAAATCATTCTTCATCTTTCTTTATACTTTCACTGTTATTATCATGGTTTCCTCAACAGAAAATTAATACATCAAATCACCTATGCATATGTCCAAAATTGACTTAGTGAACATTACATCCATCACACACCTATTGGAAAAATATAATTTAACCATAAAAGAGGAAAAGTGAGAAATCCTTAGCATTCAAAATTCAACAACACGTCATATTTAAATACTTTAGGTTTCAAACATGCATATATTAGATTCAGCTTTAATAAACTACTACCATATTGATTAACTTGGAGGTTCAAAATTTAAATGTCTCAACTCGTCAGATTTCTTGAACACCAAAGTCTAGGGTTTTCAACAATTTGAACAAACTCATACTAACATTTAAATACTACCTTAACCATAAGGAATCGAAGTTTTACTTTGATTTGATTTTGATTACTTATTGAACCCCAAAGAATCAAACCCGATTTCGCTTCCTTTCCAATCACACTCGAGTAAAGAAGAAAAGGATAGAAATTTGAGAGAAAAAGCTCACCTAAGATCTCACATGGGTCATCGGAGTTATGTCCCGCCGTGGATATCGCCAGCGATGAAGAGGCACGTCGAAGAGAAAATCGTATGAGGTGAGGAAGAGAGAATTTGTAGAAGCAGGGGAGATGAGAATGAGAGAGAGAAAGGGCGACGGCTAGGGCTAGGAGGTTGGAGAAGAATATATATATGCAAGTACTAATGAAAATTACATTTATGTCACACTATAAGTTTTTCTTTCCAACTAATTCCCTGTTTCTAAGTTTCTTTTTATTTCAATTTAGTCCCTAAAATTTTAAGTTTCAAAACTTAAATGTTGTACCATGATGGTAAATATTTTGTTCATCCTTAATTTTGTTTGAACCTCAATATTATTTTTTTTATAGGTTTTATAATTCAAAACTAAATCTTTAACTATTTTTCTTTATTTTCGAAAGAAAATAAATATTAAATTTCTAAAAAAACATTGTTATCAAAATTTGTTTATAATTATTTTTAATTTGTTATTGACACCCCGAAATCCAAAATTAATTATTTATTATCTCTAATAAAATTTTTTGGGGTGTTACAGAAAGCAAGTGTAATATAGGGGTGTTGAATTATGTTTGTGGCTAGAAGTAAATTGTTATATGTGTAGTTAGGATTTTTGCATCATTTTACTACCAAAAACTGAATTGGCTTTAGGATAGGAAAGTTTGTGAAATTGAGAAGTATTTGTGAGGAGATTTAAGTGTCTTTGTGACTTTGGAAGATGATTTGCTTTGCTGCATTATATAAATATGGTGTTGATGTTTCTTATATAAAACAAAACTAAATGTAATCAAAGAGAAATAGAACTTCATTCTAATGAAATTTAGTGCTACGTGTATGCTGATTTCTAAAGGAAATGGTGAAGAATATTGTGTTTATAAGATTAGTGTGCGTGTATGGAAGAAAGTGATTATTAGTTAAAGCTTCAATTGATTTAGGATTTATGAAGTGAAATTATATATGTTTGGATTGTTTGATTAGGAAACTCTTGGCTTGTTGTTTGACTTTAGTTCTTAATGATTTAAAAATGTTTATTTCTTCTCCTTTTTGTTCATGATTGCTGAAGATGTTTTCTTTTGATTACATTAGTTAATTGTTGAGGAATGACTAAGATTGTAAATAGATTTATAAAATATGAAATATAGACAAGGGGTTGGGTAGAATCCAACTTAGGATACGAGAGAAACATTGCTTATTATATGGAATGATTATTTATAGTCATTATTACTTAATGTAATAATAGGAGAAGCTAGGAGACAAGTACTCGGAGCATAGTGAAATGAAGAGAAGATAGTTGGGGGACAGGTAACAGTTTAATTCAATAGTTATAAGCGCGCATGATTATTTTTCAAAAACATGATAATGTTGATCCTAAGAATAGGAAGGATATTTATCTCAGATAGATAAATAAGAAAGTAGAGTACTCTAGGCATCAGGTGGGTCGCTCCCCCTATGCCAAACATTTTCAGAAACCCTGCAGGTACAGAATACCTCCATCATTTGACGAATATATCGTTAATAGTGGTTGGTATAGTGAGGCAAGTTCCAATAAGAGATTGGAAAGAGGCAGGTTCCAACAAGAGGTTGGAAGAGGAGAATATTATCATGATTTAAAGGTAAACTATTGAAATAAACTGTTATTGAGATTCTTTGAATCTCACTGTTGTTTTAAAATGTTTTACAGATGAGCCGGGAGAAGTTAATTCTGAGGGAAGCTCTAGGAAGGTAGGAAGGATGCTTGTAAGGCCCGAAGCTCAATAGTGATATATATTTGTATTATATGTTAGTTGTTGTATATATTTTTATACAAGTCCATAACTTGTGATGTATATAGGTATAAGCTATCACCTGCGATAGCCGAATTATATTTATATAAAATTATAATAGTTAGACTTAAATATGTTAAGTATTTAGTTACATTAGATATTACAGGTGTATAGAATAAAACTAAGTAGTAGGTACTGATTTAGCTATTAAATGGATTTATAAACCGCTGCGAATTTCAGGAAATAGTTATGAATTTCATAAATTGTTTAGAAGCCCAAGTTTACTTAGGAAATTCTTTTATCTAGTTTTGCATAAATTGTTATTTTTAGACTTCTAATACTAGAAAAGTGGTTATTAATTGATTGTTTTGCTACAAATATAGTTGAAAATGTTAGGATTTTACAATTACATAACTCAACCTCTCTATAAATTCTAGATAATTTGAAATACATAAAAGTAGAGAGAATGAAGAACAAAGAACTCTCATTTGAAGAACTCAAAGCTCAACTCATCTTCTTCTACTTCCAAGAGCAATAGAGAGACATATTTATATTCATGGGGGAAGGAAAGAAATGGAGGAAGAAGTGAGAAATGGAGATGAAGTGAAGGAGGAAGCTAAAGAATGGAGAGATGATGACAATGGAGGTGGAGGTGAGAGAAGATAATGAGGGACTAGGATATTTTTAGTGTGGTCTCTCTTTTTGCTTTTTGGTCCTCTCTTTTCTTGCTTTTCTGTTTTTGGTCCTTTCTTCACTTGAGTTGCTTTGGATCCAATTTCAATCCATCTCAAACAGTCATTCAATAGTGTTACAAGTCAAAATAGCATAAAGAAAATATCAAATGCTCTATAAATTAATTATTTTTAACTAACTACCAATTATGACAATTAATCCTATATTTTTATGCTAATTTCACTTAAAGACTTAAGATATTAATTAATCACAATTAGACAAAAATTGCATCTCCAACATGTTAACTACTTCAAATTTAGCATTTAAAAACATAAAAGCTTGTGATTTGTCGGTTCTATAAATCATTTTCTTCCCCTTGAGTCAATATTCAATCTCTTATATGGAATACAGAAAAGTCGTTACAAGAAACTCACGGGAAACTGAGGTAGTTATAGTACCTTTTCTTATAAAAAAATTTGTTCGTCAGTATAATTTTATGCAATCATAAGAGTTTACATTATTATTATTATTATTATTATTATTATTATTATTATTATTCAGCAAACGAGAGGTATTCGGGTGAAAATAAAAGTTCAAGAGTTAGATTTAAGGGTTAAGGTGCATTTTTAGTACTCTAGAATATAGCAAAGTGCACCTAACATAATACACAATATTGTGGTCCATTTGTGGTAACCAAAAATTATTTTCGTGGCTTATTTAGTAACGACGTTAAATAAGTTAAGTTTGACCGTTATGTGTCAAATTTTGACCGTTTAATTGTGGGGTAAATGAGCATTTTCAGTACTCTAGAATATAGAAGGGGCATCAAACATAATTTACAATATTTAAACACTATAAACAACTAAGTCACAATATTATTCAAAGTGTCAAATAATTAAACACTACAAAGTTATAAAGATCCATAGATTATCCTTGTATCATGCATGTATAAACTAATAAGTCATTAGTATTTTACATATATAAAAAATGTAAGCAAAGAATCATAAACTAAACAGGCTGGCCTTACTGAGTTAAAACGAGTTGGTCATACTGGCTCGACACAAATTAAAACGGGTTGGTCATACTAGTTTGACCCAAATTAATGACCCTATGATGTAATAGAAGAATAGTTACTTCTATCTGATTACATATTTATAAACTTAAAATAATGTTCGTTAAATTGTCATTTCAATATACATATATTACATCATTATGTCACATTAGATTTTATCTTACAAACGTGAGTTTTAGCAAACGAAAATAATTCTTAGTTATCACAAATAGACCAAAATATTGTATATTATGTTTGGTGCTCCTTCTATATTCTAGAGTACTGAAAATGCTCATTTACCCCATAATTTGATGGTCAAAATTTGACACATAACGGTCAAACTTAACTTATTTAACGTCGTTACTAAATAAGCCACGAAAATAATTCTTGGTTACCACAAATGGACCACAATATTGTGTATTATGTTAGGTGCACTTTGCTATATTCTAGAGTACTAAAAATGCACCTTAACCCTAGATTTAATGGCAACTGATAGCTTGAAAGATTAGAAACAATCTTGAATATATAAAAGACGGTGTAATATGCTTTTTACATTCCTTATTATATAGTTTTTTAAAAGAGAAAAATTGTCGTTTTAATTTACATAAAATCGAAGGATAAATCGAGCATTTTCTTCTAACAAAACAAGGCCTTCAGTTCTAATATACTCATCTTGAATGTGATCCACACATACATGACAATGAGTTATGTTGCTCCATCACCACCACCACCACCCATCTTCGCTTCTTTTTTTTGACACTTCCTCTGTTTTTTTTTTGGGTTCTTTTTTTATCAAGTTTGGGGTTATATTAGAAGATTCTAAACATCATATTTCTACTCATTACTGACCAAATTTTAGCATGCGAACTAGCCTCAGCCCTCAAGTAGCAAACAGTTTTCCTTTTCATACAATTAGGGGTAGATGATATAGATAGATTATCAAGAATTCGGAAACTCTGAACTTATATACTGATGTGGATTCAGATCCTCTCATATTATTTGTCTGTGGGCAGTTAAATGTAATTATGTGTTATTCAAAGTCATATATAATAAATAGTCTTGAGTTAGGTGTGTGTGTGTGTGAACGATTTTTGCATGTTATTAGATTGGATGTAAGTGTGTAACTCCCATCTAATTTTCTCATTAAAAGAGAAACATATTCTTTGTTCTTTTAATCTTAGTCATAAATCTTCCAATTCCTTTACCCAAAGGAAAGTAGATATAACCTGATATGAGAAATAAACACACAAAAATGCAAGATATAAGTAAAAAAAATCAATGTTAGTTTTCTTATAGCACATATGTAACTAATTTGGTTAAGTTAATTGTATGAGTTTTCTTAGTTATTATGATGTGTTCTTTTTAAATACCCATATTTTCTCATCACACATTATTTATTGATTTGTTTGAATGGAATTGATAAAGATAATTCAGGCAAAAAGTTTATAAAAGTTAGAATTATTTCCACCAAGATCAACTCTTTATCAAATACTAAAATAATTTTTATTATGAAAAATTTTATATTATAATTTATAAATATAAATATTAGTTCTGTGCATGTACCAACTGGTCTCAAGATAGAAAGGGCTATCAAACTGCACCGAGTTCGGATGTGCTTGAAAATGCAAAGCCCATATTCAACATTTTTAGATCCCGTTATGCAATGATCAAGGACAATTTTCTTTGGGCCTCAACTACCTATGGAGAATTTTAAGACAAATGCTGAGAACGTTTTTTTAAACACAAACACTTAAACTGCCGTACAATAAGTCATAAAATGAGAAAGGGCGCCGCCAAAAGGTTTTCACGGGTCATTTTAACTTAGACAATGACCCTATTTTGCTCTTCAAATAATCACCATGGACCACTGGGCACCTTAAACTAACAACAGGTACAATTTTACCCTTGAAGTAACCAAAGTGGTCCAATTTTAAACTCTGATGAATGTAATGTTGACACGTGTCGTCCATGTGTCAACATTATATTCGGCAGAGGTAAAATTGGACCAGTTTGGTTACTTCAAGGGTAAGATTGTACGCGTTGTTAGTTTATGGTGTCTAGTGGTCCAAAGTGGTTACTTGAAGGGCAAAATAGGGTCATTGCCCTTTTAACTTTACGGACCCTAGTGGATCAGCTATAGGCCTTTCTTGTGCATCTTATGTTGAGGATGAAGAAGGCCTCATCTAATAAGCTCTACACCATTAGTGAGATGCCATTATAGAAGAGATAGAATTCAACATTGTCACAAGATCCAGCAAATGAACAATCTCATGTAGATTAGTTTCTATAGGCTAATTGTTTGTCTTTAGCAGATAGAACCACAATAATATTTTCACTATCCTCGGCGTTCCCGGGGTACGTTATGCATACATCCCACATTCAAAAAAGTGCCCCTGACACTCTGATAAGCACAACATTTATTCTTTATGGGGAGATTCGAAGTCTCAGAATAAAGTTCCACTAGTAGCATGGGATGTTTTTTATGGGAAAAGGAAAAAGGAGGGCTAGGATTGCGCCATGCAAGACTTCAAAATCACTCTTACATTATGAAGCTTACGAGGAAAATGGTGAAGAACAGAGGGGATTTTTGGGTTCGGGTCATGTGTGACAAATATCGCTGTGGTAATGATATTCTCACTATTCATTGATGCAAAGTAGCATGGATTCAAATGAAGGGGTGAGATAGGATTTGGCCTTTTCGGCATTTAACTACTGTGATTATTAAGGATTGTATTGGGTCAAATGAACTCAGGAATAATCTGAGGTATCCATCTTTAACATTAAGAAAAACATTAGCTTTCATATTAGGTATGACAATATTATTGGAAATTTGGAATGACATCATAAATTTATAATCACAAAAAAGATATAAGGATAGTGTTTACTTTGATGGTTTTAAAATAATGGTTGGTTTGGTAAAGTGCAAAATAAGATTCTTATGTCTATTAAGCTATATAAAGTAGTGACTTAGTTGGATGGAAGTTAAAGAAAAATATATTCCATAATTTGGCCGGCTAAGTCATTGACCCTCAATCGTTCAATATGTTTGTTATAACCAACTCCATTCTTTAATTATTTATCTTTTTTAAATTGTTTTGTGTGTCCCTCAATCCATTCATTAATATTCTCTCCATCAATATCATATGGATTATATTCTTTCAAATATATTAATTCAGTGATGCTTTTGATGAGTACTATATAGGCATGTAATGGAATCGTTTATCAGGAAGTTATTATTATATTCTACAGTTCTGAAATTAAATGACATGCGTAATTGATTTTCGCCGTAAATAAATACAAAGTTCTCTGTGAAAAAGTTTTCCATTTAGCAGCAGCGGCTACATTAAGATATTTAATGTAATTCTTTTTGACAGTGTAGTTTTAAGTTGACAACATAACTGATTAAATGAAATCGTTCTCGAGTTTTCTGTAATTTTCTTCAATTTTTTTATTACAATTTTTTTCAAATTTTAATTTAGTGCATATTTTCTTTTTATCAAATATCTTATTTTGCAGTTTTTAATTCTAGGAGTCGGAAATATATAAGGCGCGGGGTGGGTAAAAAAGTTGGTTTTAAGAGGTTTATTATTCTTGCTGAATTATATGAATGGTTCTCTTAACAGATTGTATGTACATTGTTAAAAATATAAAACAAATTGATTTAGTGATTGAAATTATCAATATAAAATATAATAAAAATGCTAGCAAGTCGTTCTTTCATAATTTCATATAAAAAATAATTTATTAATTAAATTCATAATTTTCTTAAACTATAGGGAGGGCGACATCTCCTTCTCCCTTATTCTATTTCATTATCTTCCTATTCTGATGACCACGTAGAGTAATATTTGAATGCTTTAGATATAGTTTTATATACAGATTTTTTTTTTATTTTCATCATTATAGAATTACATAATTAATATAAAAAAAACAAGTTATAATTCATTTTATTATTTTTAAATTAATAATTTCTATTTTATAATAATTTTATAAAATATTAACTTGGATCATTCAAATAATCATCACACACACAGAATAAAGAAGAAAGAAAAGAAATAATAGAAAAGGGGAGAACTGCATTCAGTTCTTAAAGAAGACAATTCATATAAAATAAGTTTACATTTTGACTTATCAATTAGAGGTAGAATTGCAATATTTATAAGGCTGTTGGACTTGTTAATAGATAAATATTAATTGGCTTTCTTATGACCTAAATGAAATTATGCTAAAAAAAATTCTCTCTTCGACTAAATGTTGGTTTTTATGAGTAAGTTTATCTAAATGCAAAAATATTGCATTTTTTTGTCACCCAACACAAAGCCACGCAGAAATAATTAAATGCCAAAAATATCAAGAAATCTAAAAGAGATATATTAAAATAAACAATATGCTATGATTTTCTATATAATTCAAAGAAGGGTTAAAGATCATTTAGGCTAACAACAATTTCCAATGTATCAATTTGGCCAATAAACAATAAATGGTCTCATTTTGGCCAATGAACAAAATAAAAGTATCACATTGGCCAATAAGACTTAAAGTAATATAATTTAATTGTAAAAAGTCTATCTTACCCTCACTAAACCAAACAAAAAGAAAGAAATATGTGGGTCCCACATTTTCATAAAAAAAAATCTTCTTCCCCACATCCATCTTCTTCCCCCATAACAGACGTGGAAGCATTATTTCCGGTCACCACCAGAACCACCACTGAAGTCAGAGGAGGATAGACTATAATGTGCAATCTTCCTCATCGAAGCTTCTTCACCCACTCGTCCACCGAATCCACAATTAGTTAAATAAAGTGTTAATCAATCTGTTCACAGTATCATTCAGAATCACAAACTCACATTTCAGATATGCAAGACATAGAGAGTACCTGAGCAAGTTTTACTTCTTCTGATTCATCATCAGTTGGTGGAGAGCCTTGGGAATAAGATTTTGCAGAGAAGGAAAGTTTGTTGGGTCCATAAAGAGCAGTGGCAGAGGAAGAAGGAAAAGAAGATGAAAATGATGATGTTAAAGGTTTAAGAGATTTGAGTGAGTAAAAAGCATGAAGGCCACAAATTTAAACGGTGGGGATGAGGAAGTGAACTTGATGAAACGGAGCCACCGTGAAAGAGCCGGCGGGAGACGCTGGTAAAAGTAGTGTTTGCAGAAGTGAGAGTGAGGAAGAGAAAGACGGTGGGAGGCAGCGAGTATGGTATGGAGGAGTGAGAGTGAGGAGGTTCAGCGAGGTGGTGGCGGTGATATGGGGAAGAAGATGTATTGAGGAAGAAGGTTTATTTTGGTTCAAGGAGGGGTAGGATAGACTTTTCAGAGGTGAATTATATTGCTCCTAAGTCTTATTGGTCAATGTGATACTTTTATTTTATTCATTGGCCAATATGATACTTTTATTTTGTTTATTGACCAAAATGAGACCATTTATTGTTTATTGGCCAAATTGATACATTGGAAATTGTTTGTTGGCCAAATTAATCTTTAACCCTTCAAAGAATTCAAGAAAAGGTATTTATGAGTAAAGATTACCCGGTCAACATACATCATTCGGCCAAAAAACATGATTTTCAACTATCAACGTTTTTTACCTACTTTTGATACACCACATAAATTTTTAAAATTGGATTAGGAGATCCACTTATATAAAAGATAAAAGCTCCTTTATTGCAACAAACAGTTAAGAGTTAAGATTTGCTTATGAGGGTTACTAACTAAAAATGATACTCCCTCCGGTCCCTAATGTAAGAGCTAGCCGTAAAAAAAACGCTTCTTAAGAAAACATATAAATGTTAGTTGGGTGTCTAGAGTTAATGCTTCTTTTCCAAAATTGCCCATATTTATTATTATGATACTTTTAAGAGAGAGAAATATATAAGCATTAATAAATATGAAAGAGAGTTAAGGGTAAAGTAGGAAAAAATGCATTAAATGAGGAGAGAATATGGGGTGAGCTCTTACATTAGGGACCAAAACAATTCAAATTTTGGGCTCTTACATTAGGGACCGGAGGGAATACTGAACATATCCATTAACTTCCAAGCGAATTAGCTTGTGGATATATTTTTAGGGGGAAAACACAATTGTTTGACCAAGTCAATAATAGATTTCCTTTTGCTTTGTTCAATTAACACACATATCACATGCCGAAAAAGTTAACACACATATCACGTGCAAGTTAAAGCACCTATCAACTACTCTTTAATTAAAGTATGTGGAAGTGGAGGACGTGTGACAAGAGATGCAAAACAGTACTCAAAGACGAGATTTATTTTCCCTCTCATCAACGAAACTTCCGTTGAATCACGAAATAAAATTCAGTAATTCACTACACGTTTCTTTATGTTTCATTATATATCCATCAAAACCAATCGGAACAAACCCAATACTTTTGCATTGCTTTCCCAGTAGTTATTTTATTTAAATTGGATTCTTATTATTTTATTCGGATTGTTTTGGTATATAGTTTTTGGGACATTTGCACCTACTCATAAATAAAAAATTTAATTACTACTATTAACAACTGCAAATAGCACTAGTTAATAAATGGTAACAACTCCTTAAATCTCTTATATATTTGGGATTTAGGTGATGTCCGATAGTTTTTTATGAAATTTCAATATAAAAAATGTATAGGTGTTACAATCATGTTAAATGAAACGAAGAAAATTGCATAAAGTCTATACATTCTATATTTTTTTAGGACAAACCATAAATTCTATAAATTAAAACTAGTGATTATTACGTTCAAGAAATGATGCCTATATAATGGATCGATTATGAGGACATACTAATATATGGTAATTTAAAACAAAATAAACTACCTATAGAGACGTTATTCAAAATCAAAATAATTTACAGTTAGAAAATCGAAATAATTTATAAGGCCTTACTAATTATATCCATCAGTTTACTCAATAATTTTTTTATCAAATCAGTTTACTCAATATTACATAAAAAGTAGTAATAAACTGATTGCATATGAAAATCATATATAATATTCATTTATGCTATATATTCTCTTAAAAATTTTAGTGAACGAAGGTAATAGCCTAATTTTGTTAGAAGAATGTGAAAATCGCTTAAGAGAGTAAAACATTTCGATCCCTAATTGGGAGGGAGGATTTGAGGTTGCTAATAATTTTTATCTTATATACTGTCAAAATTAATTCAGGTATCGGAGACCAACCAATGTTGCATGATCTTAATAAATAAGGTTCTCACATTGTGGATTTATATCTCCACGAAATGAATGAATTAATTAGTTTTTTTTTTATCAAAGGCAAAATGATATTAATTTAAAATGATTACATAGTTCTAACTATATCATGGAAATGAGAGAATGAATTAATTAGTTGATTGCTGCACTAGCACCTAGTACCATTAATTAGATAAATACAATAAAAAAGTGATTTTGGTTGTATAACTATTGATAAAGTTCAAATTAATCCATATATAGAAAAAAAAATGTATTATGAAGCAATATCCTTGATTGGACATTACAATCTTTGAATCTGACCTAATCAAAGAGATATGTAGAAAATTAATTTGGGAGGAATTAGCTCAATAATTTCTCATTAGATACACTATAGCATTCATGCATACACTATAGAGTGTAAATTTTTTGTGACTAAATGTTGGGCGGGTTCTTATAAGCTCAATGAATGCTTAAAAAAAGATAGTTATGAATCACTCATTAACAAGATCCATTGCTACACATTGATGGGATTCAGACTCATCACAACATTGTGGTTATGACTTATGATCCAACCTCTTTACCAGTTGGAATTGAATGATATTCATCAGTATTATAGGGATTTAATCATTAGCATATTAAGAAATCTTCAAGTTATTTTTTCTGGAATGTATAGTATGAAAACGTGAGTAATTAGTGGTAAACTGAAAGTAAGCTCAGCCATAAGACAACTTGATTGAATCTACATTCAATATAGTAATTAATATTTAATACTATTTTCTAGTAGTAATAATATATTTGGATATATATGTAATAAGGTGGGGGAGGGGGATCGCCCACCGAAATAAATAAATCCAAGTTTTCAAATCATGTAAATGTGTGCTAGCTAGCAGATTTCCATATTTGCAATGATGTGTTTAAGCCTAACAAAACACACATTAAAAAGATTGACCAAATTGAATGACGTCTTAGTCAAGAAAACAAAACAAAACAAATCACAACTACTAAATATCCCATGTTTTATGATTGTGTCCAAATGCAAACCCCAACGTTGTAGTCACTGTCAAACTGAAGTGGAGACCTTATCTCATTCTTTCATCTTTGGAAATAATTAGCTGCCGATCGATATCAAAAAATATGGTATATACGTATAGATAGTATAATTCATATTAGGTGTGCAAATATGGTATGTATAGATATAGTATAATTCATATTAGAATCAGTTGCCTCTCATCATCTCAGAAGAAGAATTAAAGAAAGGTAGTAGTTAACTTAGTAAAAAATGCAACATTTTCCCAGCTTTACTTACATTTGTAACCGCTAGCTACTTCTAATTCTAATTTTTTAACTATTACTTATTAAAACTTTTATGGTAGCTAGTGAATAATTAGAAATACTATTAGATATTTTAGTCTTGTCTTAGGATATTTAATAGGAATAATATGACAATAAAATTTAAATTATTAGTTAATTTTATTTATTTCTCATGTATTAAACAATGACATTTAAATCATTAAATATATTTTAACCTAGTAAAACATATGAAGTTTGCCAATTTTTTATTTACATTTACAAATCATTTATTATCTTGTTTATATCCTCGTTACCCTCTTTCTCTATTTCCAATATGTATTAAATAAATAATAATATAACTCCTCATATTGTCAACTCAGTCTAATTCTTTTGAAGAGGCGGAATCACAAACTGTGGGGGAAAGATTGTAGTACTACTAACTCTTTCAACAACAAAAAATGAGTTTCTGCTGCTAGAGTATTCGGAAATGAATTTAATTCACGATTACATGATACAAAACTCAACTTCACAATTCTACCTTAATGTCTAATGATGTAGATCGACTTGCAGCAATCATTCTCAGGAAAACTTGATTGGTTATTCACTCTAAACATGAAAACCTTGCTAAATACTCTAAAGCACAACAAGTATATATACTCCAATATTCACGTGAAATGATCAATTGAATTTATAATAATTAAAATAAACTCCAAATTTCAAATAATATTAATAAATAAATATGAAGAATTTGGGTCAAATTTAGACGGTCCGGAGTGCATTAGTTTCAAAGATACAGTTATAAAGGCTTAAATGTCAACTTAGATTTCACTAACTCATTGGATACTTTTCAGCACCAGAGGATTAACCCTTTGAGACTTTTACATTGTTTTAAGGATTATATTTCCTCACGTTATAGTACGACCATCAAACTTTTTTTTTAAAAGTTAAGAAAACAAATTAGACTGCTAAATCATAACATTTGCGACATGTGAAAAATATAATATATTTCATTTATAAATAGAATAAATAAGTTATGAGAAAAAAAATATAACTATAGACACTTTAAAGGAATTAATTTCGTGTAATGAATTTCTTCAAAACGTCTAAGGGGTCTTATTACTAGAATTGGAAGGAGGGAATAAATATTTTCAAACAAGTTAAGTTTTGAACTAAAATTATTATTAATAGTTTGGATCAGATGGACGATGGTTATCAAGTTTTATTTTTCTCCCCCTTAATTACCAGAGAATTAACGGACAAGAACCTGAATTTCTCACCTTACAAGACATGTGACTTTATTGCATGAAACCAATATATAAAAGATGATTTTTCAAACATTGACATTTGAAATAACAGTAACTATATCTGCACTTTTTTGCAATTAGAGGAATAAAAAAAGATTCAATAATGTTTGTTCAATAGTAATGTTTATTCACGTTAACTTACAGACAATCCCAGGCTAATAATTTCGTGAACTACGTCTTAAATTTTGGCAATTTGAATTCCTTTACTTATAATTTCAAAAAGGAACGATTTTTGCCCCACATTCATTTTCACCTTCTGAGGCATAATCATAACTTCATTGATTTCAGGAATAATTATAGCTTTTTAAATTATAAGCGAGCGTTTGTGATTTGACATTTTCACAATTCATTAAGTCAAAAGAGGTTTTTTTTATTCCACTCAAAATATAAAATAAATGAGTACTAACCATTTATGAAAGGGTAATGGACCTAATATGGCCCCCAAGTAACCACCAAGGAGCGCTGAGCACCCTGAACTAACAACAGACCCGTATCTGTACTCCAAGTAACCAAGGCGTTTAAAAACTACCCCGGTTGGACGGTCAACAACGTTTGACCGTTACTATGCCTATGTGGCCGCCACGTGAGACCTGTTTTGCCACTTGGCGCCTTGTCATCGCCACGTAGGATAAGTATATGTGGGTTACACATTAAATAAAAAAGAATTTCCCTCCATCTTCATCAACAAACCCCACCACCCGCCCCACACCCCCCCACCACCCGCCTTTCACCTCCCTCCCCAGCCCTCCCACCACCACCCACGGCCCACGTAGGATAAGGGCATCGGTGAGGACTTGTTCGGTTTCTGCGATGATGCGACGCGTGGGGTGTTCGTAAAGATTGGAGCTTGCTCCGGCGGCTTGCCGGAGGAGGCCGGCGAGTTGTTCGGTCTTGTGTTTCAGCTCGGTGGAGTCGCTCTGGAAATAGGCGTTGGGTTCGTCGGCAGCTTTGATTACTTGGTCGGCTAGTTGGATTGGCTTTGCTAGGATTTGCTTCACGGAATCCGCCATGGATGGTGATGATGTGTTGTGTTGATTCACTTATCCTACGTGGCGATGACAAGGCGCCAAGTGGCAAAACAGGTCTCACGTGGCGGCCACATAGGCATAGTAACGGTCAAACGTTGTTGACCATCCAACCGGGGTAGTTTTTAAACACCTTGATTACTTGGAGTACAGATACGGGCCTGTTGTTAGTTCAGGGTGCTCAGCGCTCCTTGGTAGTTACTTGGGGTCAGATTAGGTCCATTACCCTTTATGAAAAGTATTCCTAAACTAATTCAACTCAAAGCTTATTCAACTCGATGCCGCTTGTCATAATTAAACATAATTGTTACAAAGTTAATTTCAAAATACAAAAGAGTCAATAAGTCAATAACTTTGCGTTGAAAATGATCAATTACCGTAGTACATTGAGAACCTAGCGCTACATAGCTAAGCTAGCTTAATAATGAAGGCAAGCATGCGGTTTACATCTCAATGATCATACCAGCTGTTTTAGTGATGCTGATTATATTAGGCTACCATTAAACCTTTATATCAATTCTAGATCAACATTTCATTTTAAAAATTTATAATTTATCACAAGTTATTTTTATTGATGGATTACACATTGATTTCTATTAAGGATATTTCTATGCAAACATGGCCTTCCAATATCATATATTTTTCACAAGTAACTTCCTTAATGCTGTTTTTTTTTAAGAATAGGATCACTTTTTACTAATTCAATGGAAACAATAAAAATAATTAAGTTTATCATAATATTGAGTGACTTTTATTACTTCCCTTTTTAACTACACTATATATCTGATTATGAAATGTCTTTGCTATGTATTATAACATATTTATCATAACCTAACTTGGCTTTAACTACACTATATATACTCCAACATCATGTTTCAGATTAGAAAAAGGAAAATGCACAAATTTAACAACAAAGTTTTTTGTCTACATTGTCTAGCACTATAAATTTCTTCAAGGAGTAAAACTTGTACATGCAGTTATAAAGATGGGGTGATTTTATGTACATCTTTATAACTTTATGTACATTTTTACTTATCAAAACACTTTATGATGTTAAAACATGAAGCTTTTTTGTTAAATATATAATCTTTACATTTACCCTAAAAAAGCCTCCAAATTATTACACACTACACTTACTAAATTAAAAGCAAGCATCAATAATGAAACATATTTTAATAGTACTTAAAACCATCAATTGTTTTATGAAAAAAAAAGTATATTTTCTAAGAGGCACCTCGCATAATAAGATTATATGAGAATTGTAAATATGAGAAGAGGGGATAAAAATGTTTTATCAGAATTGTAAATATGAGGAGAGGGGATAAAATCAATGTAGGGAAAAAATGCTACAAACATAATAAATGCTCATCATATAATCTCATGTGAATTTCTATGATCAGAAAAATCAAGCAATTCAAATTTCATATTCTTGTAGTGAGAAGGAGCGTAAAGTACTTTAGCTGTCCCTATTAATATATACAAGAACAACTTAACTATTTTGGGTCAATTAAGGTAATTAGATATACTATATAACTTTAACGACTGTAATATAATCTCTTTCTTTATGTATGATATTATGTATATTTATGTGTAATTTAGTAAATTAAAAAAACATTATTAGAGAAAAGTGAACAAAATTAGTAATAACATGGATAAAGAACTCCTATTTAAGATGAAGAAGAAACGCCAAATTAACAACTGCATATAATATACACCATCATTTAATTATTCCCGATTGGTGACAATGAATCAGTTATCTAAAAAAAATCTAACGGGAAGACGAGATTTCTCCTCTAGTTGTTTCAAGCCGACACCTACAAATTACAATGACACTTTCTTTTTCTTATTAATTTTCCCATCAAAGGATAAATTCTCCACAAAGATTAAAAATAAAAACTGAAAACAAGAGTATTATTTATGAGAAAAAATACCAGAACTACCGAGTTGAAAAACCACACATATAATTCATAAAAAAATTTAAAAAAACCCCACACATGTATTGATCACAGTGGGAAAAACAAATTGAACCATTTTATTCCATGGACACTTCTCAGAAACCACAACATCATAGATATTATATATGTCGAGACCTGATGAGTGGACTCAATTGAGCAAAAGAACATTAAATTCTTCCTACAATAATATTAAAGGATCATTGATTTTATGCACAGGAAGTGATGGCGTGTTTCTTCTCAGTTTCCAGGCCATTTCTCTGATCACACTCATCACTGAAAACAAAAATTCATGAAAAAAATAAAGCTTTTAAAAGCAACCTACATAGCTGGGATCTGAATCATTGATTAGTGAAACAATTTGCACAAATAAGCGCATACTTTTTCTTCATTTTGTTCAACACATAATATTCTATAAAGTCCAAATAAAAAGAAACTTTAACCAAGGAGAATAACAATTAAAAATATGATACACACGCACACATAAAGTAAAGGGTAGAGAAAGTAAAAGGAAGCGTTCTTATAAAAATTAAAATGACAATGATAATTAAATCTTATCTGGATGGGCACCGAAACATTTTAAGTGATAACACCCAGGCATCCAATAATTGAGTAGTTCAACCAATATTTTAGTGAAATCGTGCCTGACAATGTCTTATTTTAAAGAATTTAATATTATTATGTACAGCCAATTAGACAGCCAAGTCCTCACCAACTTATGCCATTCGCTGCAGCCTCACCAATTTGATCAAATCTGTGCCTACCAGGCCAGTTCATCTTTCATTTACATGGTCAAGGAATTTCCTAACTCTAATCACATCTTAAATTTGTAGACATATATGCTTTTATTTTAAATTCAAATAAGAAACATTCTACTAATTTTGCTTCATTGATTTATGTTATCTGAAACTAATAAACAAGCTAAGATTTCATTTCATCCAAAACAGTACCCTCTCAGGTCTTTAACAAATGACATAATTAGGAAATTGATCTTAGATCTACTTTTTTATGAATAAGTAGTTGATCTTATTAGTTCTACATGCATGATTCATTTATAATTTTTTCAATTCTATCCTAAATCATTTTTATTGATATGGCCTCAACAATAATTAAGATAGAGAGAAAAGAAGAGAATGGAAGAAGGTATTATGGCATTTTAGGAAAAAAAAAAAGAATACATATATTATACTCCTTTTTGTCCTAATTATAAGTCTACTTTTTTCATGAAAAAAAAATTATAAGTCTACTTTGACTTTCTTTTGCGAAAATTAAGAAAACATATTAAACCACTAAATTATAAAATAAAGGGATGGAGGGAGTAGTAATCAACTTAACTAACATACTAAATATAATTAAATCATCATAAAAATATTTCCTACATCTAGCATATTCATATATATGATCTCTTGAAAATGTCTCAAGAGACCAAATAAATGCTTGCATACTTGACGTGGCATATTCATTTACATACAAATACATGAAAACGTCAAACAATACAAGTTGCTTCCTGTAATCTTTTGCAAAAAAAAAAACATACCCAAAATGAAAATGAATTACAAGAAGCAAAACCAAAGACCCCAATATTAATCTCGTGTGCATGTCCACGTTAACGGGAGAAAAAAACAAAACCAAAGCCAAAGTCGGCTGTTATCACAGCGCCATCAAGATCATATAGACTTGACCAAATGCCACAAATTTATAAAATCAGGAATAATTCCACTTAACAAACTCAATCAACCAATTAATTGATCAATTTCCGACAAAAAAAATTAATTGATCAATTTAGTACAATCTTTTATCCATAGTTCATAATATAAGAGTTCAAAATTTGAATATTTTTTTGTGTGAATTATAAGAGTTTCTTTTCTCATTTAATGTATTTTTTTACTTTACTTCCAACTCTCTTTTATCTCCCTTAAGTATCATAACAAACATGAACAATATTGAAAAAAAAAACATTAACTCAGATAAATTAAAACTAACTTTTATATGTTTTATTAAGAAGTTTGTTTTGCCGTTAGACTCTTAATAAAAGGAACAAGGCTATTTAATAAAATATAATAAAAACAAAGTCGACCAACCAAAACATAGTCAAAAAAGGACAGTTGTATATTATTCATTTCATTCATACATATAGTTTCCGCCAGCAAGAAGCATCCCCATACATATCCATAACCTTCTTCCTTCAATCTTCATGAGTATTCTTATTCTTCCCTCATAAGTTATAACCTCAAAAGTCAAAACTCATTCATCCTCGTTCCCTCTATTTCCATTCATGGCAATTCCTCCTCAAATTTTCCCTCCTCGTAAACGACGACCATCACCTACGTCGTTTATATCCCCAAACCTCACACAAAACGACCTTCTCCACTCTCTTTTCCACCTATCCAAACACATCTCATCCCTCAAACCACTCACTTTCCTTCACAAAAGAAATTCCATTTCCTTAATCAGAAAATCCCACCTCCTAAATCTCCTCTTCGAACACCTAATTACCAAACTACCCTCCCTCCCCTCACTAATCCTCTGCTTCGACGAAATGTACCTTATCCTACACCGCATCAAAACCTTACTCGAAGACTCCTCTAACGGCAGCAAAACGGCGTTACTCTTGCAAAACGACGTCGTCGCTGATAGCTTTCGTAAAATCACTTCTGATTTATCTACTCTTCTTGATATTTTCCCGCTCAAAGATCTTCACTTAAACGACGACGTTTTTGAGATTGTTCTTCTCATCAGAAAACAGTGCTATGAATCGAAGAATTTCGTGGATCCTAAGGATAAAAATCTCAGAGACGAAGTTTTAGCCATGCTTGAAGGTATTAAACAAGAAATTATACCTGATCGTTCAAAATTAGCTGAGATTTTTCAGAGATTAGATCTTAAAGATTCTTCTAGCTGTAGATCTGAGATTGAGAGTTTAGAAGATGAGACTCATAATCGAAGTGATGAGAATTCGAAGTCGAATCTTGTTGCTTTGATAGGATTAGTGCGTTACGCGAAATGCGTGTTGTACGGGGCTTCAAGTTCAACGGCGGTGAATTTGAATTCCGGCGAGGTTTCACGGCGGAGGGAGCCGTCGGAGATGGTGATTCCGGCGGATTTCCGGTGTCCGATAACCCTAGAGCTTATGAAGGACCCTGTTGTCGTGGCGACAGGACAGACGTACGATCGAGATTCGATCAGGCTCTGGATTGAATCTGGGCACGACACGTGTCCGAAGACCGGTCAACGTATGGCCCACACAGAGTTAATCCCGAACCTAGCGTTGAAGAATCTGATAGCTATGTGGTGTAGAGAGGAGAAGATTCTTTTTGATAATAATAGTACAGCTGGCGTTAACGTTAAGCCTCACGGCGTTATTGTTAATAAGGCTGCGCTGGAAGCTACTAAAATGACGGCGTTGTATTTGGTCAACAGGTTGACTTTGTCAATGTCAGTTGATGACGTTAACGGCGTCGTTTATGAGCTGAGGGTTTTGGCGAAGACGGATTCTGATAGTCGTGCGTGTATAGCTGAAGCTGAGGCTATTCCTTTGTTGGTTAGTTATTTAGGTTCAGAGAATCATGACCTACAAGTTAACGCCGTTACGACGATTCTTAATCTTTCTATTTTGGAAGTGAATAAAAAGAGGATAATGGAGACTGACGGCGCGGTAAACGGTGTTATTGAGGTGTTACTTAAGGGTGCCACTTGGGAGGCTAAGGCGAATGCGGCTGCCACGATATTCAGTTTGTGTGGGGTCCATGCGTATAGGAGGAGGCTAGGGAGGAAGGCACGTGTGATGAGGGGGTTGGTTGACTTGGCGAGGTGTGGGCCCACGGGTGCTAGGAGGGATGCTTTGGTGGCGATTATGACACTTGGCGGTGATAGAGAGATGGTGGGGAGGTTGGTGGAATGTGGGGTGGTGGGTATGGTGGTGGAGGTGATGGAGGGGACGCCAGATGAGGCGGTGGCGGTCCTTGAGGTGGTGGTTAGACGAGGTGGGTTGGCGGCAGTCGCTGCCGCATTCAACAGTGTGAGGAAATTGGGGGCATTATTGCGTGATGGTTCTGATGGGGCTAGGGAGAGCGCGGCGGCGACATTGGCCACAATGTGCCGGAAAGGTGGGTCTGACGTGGTGGCGGAATTGGCTGGAATTTCGGGGATTGAGAGGGTAATTTGGGAATTGATGGCCATTGGGAGTCCTAGGGGAAAAAGAAAGGCCGCCACTTTGTTGAGAATTCTCAGGCGGTGGGCCGCCGGTTTGGATGGTGGTGAGTTAACGGATGGATTTTCAACTGCCGTTATTTCTTCAACGACCATGGTTTCAACTCAATAGTATAAGGGTATTTGTCTATTTATTTATGAATTTGAAATTTGAAATTTGAAAATTGTAAATGATATTTCATAGATTTTCTATTGTCACAATTCTTGCTAAATTGTAACATATGGAGGAGTTCCGTGTATAATCTGATTCTTTCATTTGTTTTTTGGTACAAACAATGTGTTGTGTAAAATCTTTGGTTTGCTGTATGTTGTAGAAAAGTGACTTATTTATTGATGCTCACCAGAGTCACCACCACCACCATCATCATCATGATGTTCAATTTACATCAGTTGACTGTTGAATGCTGTTTTATTGTGCTCACGTGGCATTAGAATGTGAGATACTTACACGTTTTCATACATGGCATTGTCAACGCGAAACACAAAAGTCTTGCAGATAAGTTTGGCATTTCATTATATGACTAGCACAAAAGTATTTCTTTGAGTATATATATTTTTCTTTTAAGAAACAAACACTATCTAATGCCTATCTATATGAGGTTATAACTTATAAGCATATGTTGATTGAACTGTGACCTTGTCTTACAAGAAAGTTTTCAAGCCCATTGGGCTACCAAGTCATTAACTCATTGAATGCCCTGAATCACTACATTAATGTTAATTGATTAAATAGTTGTTGTGAAAATGAAAGCTTCCCTTACACAATCTTTACTAGGTGAGGGGCCTTTTCATTGATATCCATCTCCATTTCACCTCCATTTAATACAATGATATTACTAAAAAATATGTATTTAATGTTATCCTATATTTCCCTCACCTAATGGGATACCTATGTTTTCAGAAAGGGCAAAAGCGCTGATCTAATAATTAACCATTTCAATTTGGGCAAAAATAATAAATGACTATTTTGCGGTACATAAATAATAACCAACTTTCCCAGTGCAAAAATAATAAAACTGGTACTAAATGTTAATTTGTAGTCTTGTGGAACCTTTCCTATATTATTTTCTAAAGTAAAAATACCTTTTTAACCCCTCAAAATAAAACTCAATCATTCTTTCTTCCTTCCTTCATCTTCCCATGTTATCTAGTATCAACAATGTTTTATTTGGAAGGGGCAAAAATGTATTTTTCACTTTGAAAATAATATCAAAAAGGTTCCACATAACTACAAATTAACATCCAGTACCGATTTTGTCATTTTTGCACCGGGTCACAAAGTTATATATTATTTATGCACCACGAAATAGTCATTTATTAGTTTTGCCCAAACTGAAATAGTTAATTATCAGATCAGCGCTTTTGCCCTTTCAGAAAACTGTTCGATAAAATGATGGGTAATATATAAAGGATATTTAACTCTAAATAGAGATTAAATGAGGAGAAGCTCCTGGTGCAACTTTTTGTTGTTATCCATTTGAAAGAGCATTGTGCGTTTTTGATCCCACTATGAGAAATAATTGTGACTCTTAGCTTGTTGATTTTTTTTAACATATGAATTGATTCATGATTGAACATCTAGCATATCTCTGCATCTTCTTCTATCTATAAAATCCTGTTAGATGACTATCCAGTCTTCAGATTTGAATCCTCCACATTGATTGGCTTCAATTCCTTTGATCATGAAAATAGAGTTTTATATGAATCATTCCCGTGCATTCCTTTTTTGACCCGCTAGTTATTGTTGATCTTAATATCTATGATGAAGTGCATAATTTATTTTGTCCCAAATAATATGAATAGGAATTCTGATGGCCTTTAAATGAGAGATTTCTTCATTCCTGGACAAATAGAATCGTATTAAGAAACAACCAAATTAAATCAGATTGCATTTGTTAATGAACGTGTTTAAGATGCGTGATCTGTTGCTTCTTTACAGCTACAATCTATAAAATAAGACTAATTCAAAATAATACGTAGATTGATGTTTTTATTCATAATTTCACAATAAGTAACAGAATTAAGAAGGTTGAACTAATCATGAATGAAGTTAGTTGGTTGAACTGGTAAGTGGACTTCAACCCAAGTAAGAATGAAAACGTATGGTTGAATATGTTCGAATCTTGGGTAATATTCTCACTAGGAGAGAAGAAAACTCTGCCTATGTGGGCAATACTTCTACCCTTCGAGTATGGTTTAATCGGTTGTCAATAAATGTCCGATTACTGAATTAATCAGTTACTGGGCGATGTTTAAAAAAAAGGTTTGAAATAATCAAATAAAATTACATAAATAGGTATAAATAAATAAATATACCTATTTATAAATAAATAGGTATAAATAAATAAATATAACCATATTTGGTCAAAAAAATAAATAAATATAACCATAACTGTGGACGAATCGATAAGTATATTTTTTAACGATTATAATGTAAAAATAGATAATAACTTGTTTCATCAATTTATTCTTTTTTATAACATAAAGTTTACGTGAGTCGTGTCCCGGAGGCTCACCATGGTCCGGGCGGGCCTTCAGGCTCACTTACAGATCACACATCTACAAGGTCCTTACATCGGCAGGATTCAAACTCACAACCACATAGTTATAAGTCAAACCCTTCTACCAACTAAACCACCCTTTGTTGGCACCATCAATTTACTCTATTGAGGGATAAATTGAAAAATATTACTTCAAATACGACAATAAGCCCATTATAGACCATACCCAAACCACTGTGACTGTAGTTGAAATTCATTGAAATAAAGCCCAGAAAATGTTTAATGGGTCATGGGCATTTTGACAACTGATGAAAAGATTTTAAGGCCATTTTGCATCATCCCACGTGAAGTGAATCTTATCATGGTTCATTTTCAGAGTAGATTATCTATTGCAATCAAACAACAATCAGGGGGCTAAGCACAGTATTATATCACAAAATAGTACCAAACAATAAGCACAAGTGCACAACAGAAATGCACGACGTACATTCATTGTCCTTCCTAAAAAACAATCCAACTTAAAGACACAATGAGGTTGGTCCCCATCTTTTCATTAATGAGATGCTTGACACAAGCTTTATTTTGACACCTTCTAGGTCGTTACTATGGCCACACCCATCTTCTCTTTTCTTCGTGTACTGTTCTTTGGGACCATTCGACCACCACCTTCAAAAACATTCCCAAAACTTCAACTGTTCTTCATCATTATCATCTTCTTCTTCCTCCTCATCCTCAAGTTAATGATGACAAAAATAAGTATGTTCCCAATGCAATTTCATATTTTTTTACAGGCTAAGACATCATGTACTCATCACCACATTTCTTTGATGTACAATTCTTACCTTATTCTTGAAATTCTAGGGATGTGCGTGGATTTATGTCATTTTTAGTGCTTGTCTTCTTCTAATTATATATGGACCATGACATTCTTTTTTTATGCTATGATAAATCAAATTATTAAGATAAGAAATCTATTTGAGAACAGAGGACAGTTTAATTCATGTGAGTTATGTTTCAAGAATTTATCAGGGCAAGGAAATATGTTACTTATCAAAAAAAGGTCACGAGATGTATTTATTTGCATATGTATTATATTTCTATAACATTACTTATAAGGTTAAGAGAGAGCATTTTTTGGCTTAATATAAGTCATCTCTATTTAAATTTAATATATGAATGCTGATGTTACCTTAAGTTTGTTGTTCTTAATAATATTGTTATTTTGTGTATTATATTTCTCATTAAGGTGTGTGTGTGTGTGTGTGTGTGTAAAAAATGATTTAATTAGAGAGACTTAATTTGATATTTCTTCTCATTTTCTACACTCAAATTTTCATTTCACACTTTTCAATTCTTAGACTTTTAAGATGATTTAGCGCTCCAGAGTAAGCCATTGCCCATCAATATATGGAAAAGTCTCTTCTTTGAATATGATAGTGGCTCTTCATAAATTTTAAAACTGAGTTGATGAGATTTAAGTTTTTAATATTATTAGTGCTAGGGAAACATGTGTTAAATTTTCTTATAATCATATCAAAGAGTAATTATTTCATCAGTATGGATTATTAAAGCATAAGCGATTACGAGTATGAATCATGATCTTACCGGTTACAAGAACCAACTAAATTAATCTTTGTTAGCCAAAGGTTCCAGCTTTGATTATCTTGTGATGAGTAGTTAATTTTGTCTCGATTAGATACAGATTGCAAAGAGAAGTACAATTTCAGTAAAGTTCTACTTATAATTTTTATTGTGCTTAAGCCCAACATAGTTTGAGTACAATTTTGCTTTTTTCATTTTCCAAAAGCAAAAGATCTTCAACCTAAGTGAAGCTAAATCAAGCCCGTGATATAGTCTTGCACTAGAGATTTTTGACCTTATTATAATTTGCGTTGCTATTGAATTGATATCTCTTTGTCCAAATTTAGAGGCAAGGCAATATATACAGGGGCTAGCTAGAAAATGATAGATTCACGGTTATTCCTAATAAATTTAGAGGCAAGGCAATATATCCAGGGGCTATGCTGAATTATGAATATTTTCTGTGTTACTTTTTCCCTAAAAAACATGACAATATAATTATAGAACAAAAATGGAAATCTTTAGATTTCTGTAATCTGACATTAATTGGGACTCTAAGCTTTTCTAAATTGGACCCCCACACGAATTTTTCCACTTTAAAAGTTTCTTCCTTTACTTGTTGTCTTTTTACTCCCTTTTTTTCTGTGTTGTCACTCACTCTTTGCACAACATTTTTTCCTTTTAACCACAAAAGATATGGTTGCTCTTTGCAATAAGCCAATACCCACTTTGTTCAAAAATAGATTCTATCTCTGCCATTTTCAAAAGTGAACGTATACATAGTTGTCTTTTACATCTGATTTTAACTGTTATTTTTAGATGTGTACCTACGATTAACTAAGGATAGGATTAGGAGTTACTTAATTGGGTTTAGTTTCAGAGTCCGTAGTATATGTTTCATGTGACTTGCTCTATGATTGTAACATTAATAAATCAATAAAATAATAAATATGTCTTCCAAAAATATAGTAGATCATAGGGTGTCCCATATCACCTACGGAAATTAACTTCACATATCAGTACCTTCATGCTTATTATAGCATTAAATAATCAGCATATATTATATAATACATATGATTATTCCAAAGACTGAACGGTGCATTTTCTTGTTAAGTTTTCTATAACAGTATACCAAGAAAAATATGTCTTCGTTGAATTATTGGAAGAGCCAGTTCAAGCAGTAATGTAAACAAAGTATCCTTTCAAAAATTGAGTTTTATTTTTATATGAAATTGTTATTATGTTTTATGAATGATGAATTTATATTTATTTATGCTTTTTAGCCATGATAGAGTTACTCTTGTTAGATATATAGATCAATACTACTTTTGTTCCTTCATAAGAAATTAATTATTAAAACTTTACTAGACATAGTGAAAATTTGGAATTTTAATACTCACTCTAGTCCTAATTGACGTTTTTGAAAAAAAATTAAGGATGCAAAATTAATCATCACTTTTAATTGTCTATAGTCATATTTTTTCCTCAAAACTAATTTATTTAACTTATAATATAATTACATATAGAACATATTATAATTCAGTGATTTAATTTGTTTCATTAACTTACACAAAAAAGTCAAAGTGACTTTATATTTAGGGCTAGAGGGAATAATAAGGATTAAATATCAAGAATCTTAGTTTAATCTGTTGGCAATAAATATGTCAATTAAATATCATTTTACGTTTGAACAATTTCTTAACTGTTCAAATCGATCATAATCATCTTTTTCTTCATTCCATATATGCAAATCCCAAACAAGTTTTACAATACTACGCCAATCATCACTTCTTTTTATCCCATGAACTCGTAGTTTTAGGCTAAAAAAAATTGCTTTATTAAGTCTCATTGCTATACTTTTTAAGAAATTCTTTCAATCATGCTAAATAGTTGTCAAGAGAATTTTCTGGTGTTATTCAAAAAGAAAAGCAACAAGTATTTGATAAGACTTTGAATGTGAAGTGACTGTAGAGATATCACATGATCTGCATGAAGAGGGACTTCTTGTTGTTTTCTAAGTGTGAAAAGAGGGCTCATTCATGCATGTAATCTTGATAAATATTACTACCTCCGGTGCTAAATATAGGACCTAATTGACTTATTTTGTAGAGATTAAGGTTGCGAAATAGGTTATTAAATGATAACATATTTGATATATTTTTAGATTATCCATTAGTTTATAGGTAAAATAAACTAGTTTAAGGGGGAAAATTAGGTAAATCAATTTATAATTAACTTATTTTTCTTTTTTAAGGATTTTACAGAAAAAGTCAATTAGGTCTTATATTTAAGACCGGAGGGAGTACTTTCTACTGCTGTTTTCACCAATAAAAACTACCCACATTACGTAAAGTTAACTTTTAATTAAAACTAATTATAAATGATAATTATATAAGAGATACAATCTTTTTTATAAACATACTCTTACATATAACTGCAATCAGCATCAAGATAGAGAATAAAGAGCATAAACAAGATAAGAGAAATAGATGTAAAATAAAAGGATAAGAAAAATATATACTCCCTTCCCTTTGATCCTAAATATAGGACTTATTTAGGGAAATGATGTTGGTTCTAAATGTAAGACTATTATATTTGCTTGCAGCTTTTACCCAAAATTATCCTTATTTGTGGTTTTAAATAATAAACAAAAAAGAGGAGAGTAGGGATAAATGTTGTAAATATAATTAGGGTATATTGGTAATGTATAACATGATTTAAATTAACATAACTAATATTTTTAATCAAATAAATTATGTAAATATGTCATATATTTAAAAAACTGAGGGTACAAAGCCAAGGATAAAAAGGAAATTATCTTACATCAAATTTCTATAAAAAAATTAAATAGGTAAGAACATTTTTTGTATAAATAGGTTAAAGTAGTATACTTTTATTTATTTACGTTCGCATAAAATTTCATTTTAATTCTTAAGTTTAAAGGTACATTTATAGCCCAAATTTTTACTAACACCATTAATTTCACTTAGTAGAAATTGATGACTCTTCAAATGTAAATTGTGATGATCTAGTTACATGTAAATGAAAAATGATGGAATTTTAAAATAAAAATGATTATGCCAAAAAATCAAAATTATCAATAGTTTGTTAACATTGAATCATATTGTCATCCTATAAAATTGACGATTCATTGTTTCCATTAATCAAAACTAAGGATGTATGTTAACTAAAAATAACCAAAAATATACTTTTCAAAATTAAATGTTCAAAATGAAACCTGATGCAATGATAATAAATAACCAAAGTATGCTTTAGCTTTATACTTTATAAAAAAACATTAGAGGGATTATAGGGAGTTTAATAGGGATCATGGTATTATTTACTCATAAAAAAATTGTGGTCAGAGATTAAATCAATATAGTAATGGTAACCAGTATTCCTTTGATTTCACCTAAACGATTATGGTCATTTTTACAAAGCACTATCCACCACAATTTCGTTTGATTTCACCTTACATTATGAGACGTTATGGGATGGAGGGAGTATCATTCAATGAAGGCTAAATTTAGAAAAATGATACATTTATACATAGATTTAATAACTCTGTAACAAAAAGATTTAATAACTCAACTACGTGAGTGAATTGGTATGTAGTGTCTTGTAATAAAGTCAAGAGAGTGAGTGACAGCATTATATCTCAAGTCACAACTACTGCTACACTACAATATCTGTTACCAAATCTTTGTGTGTTTGGTAATTAATTAGTGTCGTAATTAATAAATCTCTCCTCTACCCCACTACTTATTTTTCCGTGTGTCAAACTTTTCTTTTCTCATGGACCCCACCTCTTCCGCCAATTCCAAAACCCTCTCTCCCTATTATATCTTCAAAACAGACAAACGCATGGAGGTATCCCATTTCCACACACACACACTCATCTAGGTACCACTTAGAAGCTTCAAGAGCAGAGAAAAACACACACAAACACACATTAGAGGGAGGGAGAGAGAGAAGAAGATGGGGAATTATAGGTTTAGATTATCAGATATGATCCCTAATGCTTGGTTTTACAAGCTGAGGGACATGGGGATGATGAAGAAGAAGAACCACACATTGGAAAACAAGAAGAACAAGAAGAAGAAGGAATCTCTATCCTCATCATCAACTTCAAGAACCTCAAAAACATCAAAACCAAAGCAGTCGCACAACCAAACCATTCCCAGAAAGTCTTACCACTTTACAAGGGATCTCAATGATAGAATCCTAACTTCACCACCTTCCTCTAACCCAAAACTCTCCATTTCAGACACCAATTTCACTGAAACACCCACAAAATCATCCTCCAAACACAAACCAAAGAGAAAAACCACAAGAACTTCCCCAAAATTCGTGTCCTCCTCTGTTTCTTCTAGCTGTCACTGCCGAACCACCATCGAATCTGTTTGGACCAAATCAGATTCTCCACGTGAAATTTCTTCTTCTCCATTTGATAGTTCTGTTGATTCTGAATTCCCTGAAGAAGAACCAGAGTTCAGAACAGACCGTGTCCTTCCAACTGAGTCATCATTTCATCATGATTTCCATGAAAACGACATCGTTATTGACGTGGACAAGAATTCAATCGCAAGAAAAGATGATAAGCTAGATAGTTTTGATCCATTTTCGCAGCTTGAATTACCTCCAATCATAACCAAGCCAACCAAATTGAAGAAACAAAACAGAGTAGTCACCAAAAACAGAGCACCTACATTTGAAGAACAGACCCAAGAACTAGGGAATCATAAAGTTGATATTTTGAAGGAGGATTTGAAGATTAATGGAGAAATGAAGACACCCCATGTTCGTAGATTCTCTGTTAGCTCACCGGGGGTGAAGATTCGGATGAATTCGCCGAAAATTGCTTGCCGGAAAAGTCAGGGGTGCGGTGGCCGGAAAAGTGTGTCGGCGGCGGCGAGGGGTGGCCGGAGAAGTGTCTCCGGTAGCTTTGCAGTGGTGAAGTCTTCGTTTAATCCTCAGAAGGATTTCAGAGAATCAATGGTGGAGATGATTGTGGAGAATAATATTAGAGCATCTAAGGATTTGGAAGATCTTCTTGCTTGTTATCTTTCTCTCAATTCTGATGAGTATCACGACCTCATCATCAAAGTGTTCAAGCAGATATGGTTTGATTTGACTGATACTCATTAGAATTTTGATTCGAGAAATTATATTAAACCAAAAAAAAATTCTCAATCAATTTCTCTGCTATTATACCTATTTTGTAGTAATATGTAAATCTGCATTTGTGGATGTTCCTTCCTTTCTTTCCCACTATTTTTTTTTTCGCGTGTAAAGTGAAACTAATCTCTCGTTGTTCTGAAGTCTCATATAGGAGGTAGACAACTGGCCTGTGAATTTGTTTCATTCACAAGAGGTAGGGATCGAACCTCAACCACTTGTTTAAGGGACGATAGTATTTACTACTCACACCAACCCACCAGTTTCCTTTCCCACTACTTTGCACGATCTATTACTATGCATTTCTAGAATAAGCTTAGACAAAGAAGGTAATTGTAAATAAGATTTGCATATTTTATGTATATTTATTATTTTAAGTTAATTTATTTTGAGATATTAGACAAGTTTTATTGAGTTATCACTTATCAATAACAATGACATTTTTCACTTCATAACAATGACATCTTCAATTGCCAATGTTGTCATTAATTCATTAGGACTTATCTAATATTATTCTCTTTACATACTACCGACCACAATGTGATTGTCCCACTTATTTTCAATCATTCAAGGAAGAGTGTATATCTGGATAAAAGTATTTGCTTAGAAATATTATTGGTCAAAGGTTTTAATGCAACTTATATTCAATAGGTACAACAATCTATATTCACCTATACTTGAAATGTCTCAAAAAAAAAAGAATATTTGCACAAAGTTCGGTTAAATATTTATTGCATATAGTTAAAGAAAAGTTGTATTATTGTCTAAAGATGAGTTACATATCTAGGGTTGAGTTACATCCAGATGAAATTCAATTCTATCCACCAACAAAAATTCCACGCAAGTTACTTAAAGCAGTTCGATGAAAATATTGTGACGACACAAAATATGTTCTTGTTAATGAATGCGAGGAATTGGTTTGGTAGTGATGTTGGGTGATGTTACTTAAAGAAAAAGCTGAAGGAGAGTAAAATATGGGTATGGAAAAACAGAGACCGTACAGAGCCAAAACTGTATAAAATGGTTTATTTATGAAGGGACCAAAATCTGACATTTTCTTCCTATGAATTTTGGATTTTTACCGCAAAAGAATGTGCCCTTTAAGTACAAGTTCTTTTATTTTCGTGTATTTCCTCAGAAAATTTGAATCCAAGCTTGGCCTCCCCCTGTTTCTCATTTCACATACACACAAACACAAACAGAGCTTTTTGGAGTCTGAAAAGTAAAATTAAAGAAAAAGCTTAAATGAATGTTTCAGGACAAATATAAGTGTGTGTGTGTGTTATTCAAAATGCAATGTGAGATTCAAATGAGTGAGAGATAGTGTAGCATTGTTGAACACAATGAAGCTTACTTGACCCACAAAAAAATAAAAAGTGTAGAATTTGCTGAGAGGGTTGTCTAAAGGTGTGGTGGCTATAGTGAATTTAATTTTGAAAAGCTAGTAAAGTTACTTCGGTTATCACAAAAGTTCTTTAAAAAGTGTTTGATGGACACGTAGGTTTTTGAGGTTGATTATTTTGCCTTTAGTGAAAATTGAAAAAAAGTTAAGTGCTGTTTTAGCCTTATAATATATCTACTTTAAAACATCTTTTTAATAATAGTAGGGCGCATTGGGGTTTCAATTAAAAAAATTAACAAAAGGTTAAGTTGGTATTTTCATTGGTATGTTTAACAAACAAACTTCTTAACATGAAAAATGTCAATAGAATTTTTTTAAGAAAAAATATTAATGTAAAATTAGAGCTAGGTACAACAAAAAATAAAAGTGTATCCAAAAAAATTGGATGATTCCATATTAGAATGATACTTTTATCTTTTTCTGTTCATAGGGACATAATAAAAGTAGAATGACAATGGGGTAAATTTGTCTTCGGGCAGGACAAATTAAACTATAGAGGTTATAGCTTGACAAACCGACCAAATCATAAAAAAAAATTCTGAATCATTAAAAAAAATGAAACATAAGGAAAAGTCCAGTGACTCTAGCAGGACGAAGCTAGATATTTAAAATCACAACCCACTTCTCCACGCAAAAAGTCCAGACAGAACTATTATGTAATCTATTTAACTATTTAATTAATAAAAAATCTATTGTATTTTTAATATGTAATAAATATGATGATTAGGAAATTATTATTTGATGGGAATCACAAAATAATCAGAAAGATGACAAAGAGATTTGAAGATTATCATATTAGGATTTGATTATTATCAATTAGTATTTCTAGATTGTTCTATTTTAATTTTGAATTAAATGTTATCAATTAGCATTGAGTATGATTTATATTCTAAAGTATTCTATCATTAGGGTTTAGGTTGAGGCTTATATATAGTCTCTCAACTATTTGCTATGTAGACTTTAATGAATTGAATAATAAACATATTGTTGTCTTCTCCTCTTGCTCTCTTCTCTTGTTCTCTCTTCCTTCTAAATTCTCTCTTTTCTCACTCTTCTCTCTTCTTATTCTACTTCTATTTCTAAACTCTCATACACTTTCTCTATTCTCACAAATATTCTGCATCATAACCTCATTAATTTTGCCTCTACACACGGTTTACTTGTTATGAAGTTGTTTAGTGTTGAAGTGTTGGGTAAATGATCATTTTCACCTATAAACTATAGCGCAAGTATTACTTGGCACATATAAATAAATTATCTCTTATATACTAAAGAACTTTATATAAAAATATCATATTCACCTATGAACTATGACACATATGCATGTCACTCAACATGTATTAATAGGTAGTCTCTTATATATTGAAGAGCTTTGAATAAAGTATCATTTTCGCCTATGAACTATAACTCAAGTATTAACTAGCACATATATTAAGAAATGGTCTTTCATTTCCTCCTTTATTCTTCCTTTGTTCTTCATTTCCTCCCTCCATTCAACCCTTTCTTTGTCTTTCATGCTTCGTCAACTCTTTCGCCTACAGTTATGGTTCCATTGTCATCCTCAAAGTCATTCTCTTTCCCATGTCTCTCATTCTTGCTAGCTTAGGGTTCTCTCATGATGAAAATTGGTTTATCTCTTTGATTATTATTTTTATTATTTTGATTACTTTTAGTTCCAATGCTTTTACTTTAAATTTTTAATATTAACATATGATTGTTATAAATTTAATTTTTATGTTTTTATTTTATGTTTTTTAAATATTATCTATTATGTAATGGTGAATTTTCAGATAGGTCCATATATTTTACTTAAGTAACATGAATATTGAGTTGACGCTAATGTGTCAAATAATTGTTGGCCAGTAACATAGTTTTAACAGTTTAGGAAAATTTTTCACTTTTTAAAAGTTTTTTGTGTATAAGAGACATTTATTAATATATGTGCTGAGTTATACTTGCGCCATGGTTCATAAAGGAAAATGATCTTGTACCCTAAATTGTGTGCGTGATTAGGTTCTCTCAACTCTTTTTCAAAGTGTTTTACAGGAGTATATTAATATTTGTATGTATTTGTAAGAGTATTAGTATATTATGTCTTATACGTTAATCTTCTAACACCATTTAAATCTAACTATGGCCATCTTCTACAGTTTAATCTTTTCAGGTTTCACGATCTTCCTTCACATCGGCTAATCTAAAGGCTGTATAGTGTGTGTGTGTATTTTGTCATATGTCTTGTCAACTTTTCTTTGATTTCACATACACAACACACATATGCGTTACACCCGCACAGACAAAAACTATTGGCTTGTTTGGTTGTGTGAAATCAAAGAAAGTTGAGTGTAAATAATTGAACAGTTAAGGGGTAATATGGTCATCTATATATATCTCCGGGCCCACAAATTTTCTCTCTCCATCTCACACTTATCGTGGGGCCCACAAACTTTACTCTTTAATCATTACCACTACTTTCCATCTCTTACCCTTTCAATTTTTAATTCTTTACTTTGTTTCACACAACCAAATATACTCTATGTATGTAGAGTAGGGACGCGCGAATAAGTAAGCCTGCGAATCTTATTTTAATATAAACAGTACAATATAAATTAAATTACTGGTGTAATTTTAATATATGATTGAATGAAATAAGATAATACTAACTTAAATGAAATCTAAAAATTTACTGGGTACATTGATATAAATAAAATTTCATTAGTCAAAGGACTTCCTTGGGAACTAAAGAAGTATTTTTACAGTTTTAAGAAACAAATCTTCTTTTATTTAATCGGTTAAGATGCAATGGAGGTTTCTCTCAAGAGATATTTCGTCATTTACTGTTAGGAATATTAATTATTCGTTTCAATTTTTTAATAGTCAATGTCTGCATTTTGGTATTAAAAGGCAAAATTGCTATGTTTGAAACTATTTGAGCAATTTTAAACAAAAAAAAAAAACTTACAAGGCAAAATAGTTTATAAGCAAAATTTTCCAAAACAAATTTACGCTTATTAACTCTTTATTTATCTTGTACAACATTTTTTTGAACTGATTTATCGATCTTGTATAAAATAATTAAAACCATTTAAATTATGTTAATCCAAATAAGCATTAAATTTGCAAATTAAAAAAATTAAACTATGCCCTTTATCCCTATTAGTATAAAGCATCTTTTGTTTTTGGCAACGTATAAAGCATCTTCAGTCACCTTTGATACGTTAATTATTCTCGGTGTTGAAGTCTCCTTAATATTATGAATGTACAAAAATATGAACTTTTAATATGGTTTGTTCTTTTGTTAATGTTATATTGATGTCTCAAAGACATATACGCCATAATTTTTTTTTTGGCCAACAAGTCATATACGCCATAATAAATCATCAGAATTGACAAGTTTGTATATGCGTAACAAGACGCGTTATACACAATTTAGCTTTTATGAAAGTATATTCTGATTTTCCTCTTCCCTAACAGAAAACAGATTTGATGATGTGTTAGGTCACCAGAAGACAGAATTTCGAAACAATATGTAGGATTTAATTCTAACGTATAGAATTGGGAAAATGCATGCACGCTAGTTAGCATCACCGATCTATCATAATTCATAAGAATTGTCAAAACTAAAAAATTTATACAAATCATAAATATCAGATAAAAAAATATAAACAATAAATAATATGAGAAAGATTAATGTTTCCTTTATATAAAGGCCCACAGACAGTTACATTTATGTTGTCATAATATCATATAATAATACAGACCTACTACAATAGGCTTGTGACCATGCGTGTGTGTGTGCATGTCAAACAAAAAAACCCCTACCAACATGTTTTATTTTATTTTGACCATTATTCATACATACTACTATTTGATTACTAACCACACAAATTAAACCAACAACTATAAATTTTCTTTTAAAAAAAGAAACAAAAAGTGGACCTTTTGCTTTGGTACCTACGACTCTTTATTACACCCTGCAGTTATCAATTGTAATTTTGATTCAGTTTGATTAATAGTTATGTATGTCAATGATAGCGTGTACAATCTAGGTTTCTTATTTAAAAAAATTGACCGCGTACAATCTGACCTTAATTGAAGGAACGTAAGGAGCACGAAATTGACACATATCAATACGAAAATATAGAACAGTTCTATACTTAATGGGTGATTTCAGTCATCGACGACCATTTATGAATATCTAAATGTGGTAAACAAATTGTATAGTACTCATAATGTACAAAGGCCTAGGCTACTCTGTCTACGTATAACCATAGGGTAACTTTAAGAGTTCAAAAGTATTATCATTCTTTAAGTTATTAGTAATTACTATTTATTATTCGATGCTTGGGGGAAAATGTATTGAATTCATATTGATTTATCACTATTTGTTTTATAACAAGCAATACTCATATGATTGGACATGGTGAACATGTTTTGGAAGAACTTCTAATTAACTTTAAAATCATAAATGTGTTCTAACATTTTGGTAGGTATGGGATCCAAAAAAATTTCATGTAGGCAATAACCCATAAGAAATAGGGTTCATCTTCTCAGTTTTCACGGGTTATATTTTTAAATTCAAACTATTCATTAGTTAATAGCATGAATTTTGTGTTTAATAATATATTTAAATTTATTTTTATTCTTCTTTCTATTATATAATCCGTGCAACTTTGCGTAAATTAAACGGGCACATGTTTATATTCTAGTTTTTATACATAAGATTAATGGAGTCGATGTTTTTCCTGGTTCTAGCTTATCATTTTAAATGTGACTCAGGATGAAATCAAATGAGTACTCTTTTAGTCCTATTTAATTTATGGATAAGTTAACAATATGTTGAAATTTTTTTATGCCATCAAATAATGACCATCATTTTTTTCTAGATCATATTACAAGGTATTTGAGTAGCTACTCAATGGTTTGGGTTTATGGCTAAATAATTATGTTGATTGAAAAGGCTTTGAATTTGAAGTCTAATGAATGGATCGGATTTCAATATTTTCTATTTTGTACTAGCTAGTTATGTTGGAAGTAACCATCAAATATCAAAATTAGAGTAGTATTTTCCAAGTTATATATGTCTTGCTTGGTTGAAAATATAATAGCTCTCAAGCTATTACTCCCTCCGGTCCCTAATGTAAGAGTTAGCCGTCAAAAAAACGCTTCTTAAGAAAACATGTGAATGTTAGTTGGGTGTCTGGAGTTAATGCTTCTTTTCCAAAATTGCCCATATTTATTATGGTACTTTTAAGAGAGATAAATACATAAGCATTAATAAATATGAAAGAGAGTTAGGGGTAAAGTAGGAAAAAATGCATTAAATGAGGAGAGAATATGGGGTGAGCTCTTACATTAGGGACCAAAACCATTCAAATTTTGGGCTCTTACATTAGGGACCGGAGGGAGTATAACTTAGTGTTGCCAATGAAGTAGCTTGGATCGGATCAATTAATTACTTTCATTAAGTAGTTGATTATTATAACTTAGTGGTGTCAATGAAGCATTAATGGTAAGCTTTTACAGAATCTTCATCAAATGGTATATGATGATAAAAATAATAGATTGACTGAAAAATAAGGAACTACTCTCACTGGTTTTAATTATAAAACCAATTTGACTTTTTTTATATAAAAATATACAAAATTTATCACTTTTTAAAATATTTATAATTATCTTTTTCTTCAAAACTAATTTATTGTACTTATAAACTAACATATAATCTAATCACATGTAGTGTGTGTTGTAAATTAGTGTTCTAATTCACTTTCTTAATTTCCACAAAAAAGTCAATGAGATTTTATATTTAGAGCAAAACCGTAGTTCTTATTAGGGAAAATGATAAAAAATTGATAATTGAATTTGAGTTTGACAAAATAGGGTCTCCAATTCTAACTTGAAAAAATAAGATATAATCCTCAATTTCTCCTAAATGAAGTTTGCGAATTTGTGACAAAAGAGTAGTTGATGACGATTCTAAAGTAGTTATCGGCTATATATGAGTATTTACTAAGTAGTTAACAGTGATACAAAGATAATTAATTGCGATACGCGATAGTTACTTCGCCGATAACTATTTGAGAATCGCCATTAACTACTCTCTTGCCACAAAGTCACAAACTTCATTTAGGACAAATTTGGGACTATCTTTTATTTGTCTAAGTTGGAATCGGAGACCCATTGTTCAACTCAAATTCAAGTGTCATTTTTTTCTATTTTAAATATAAAAAGTCGACCACACGTTGTGGAATATAAAGAAGGTTTTGGCAGAACATGCATATAAGAATCGAAAAAATTAATGTAATGTGTCGGCGAGCCGCAAGGAGGGAGTGATGATGAGTCGAAAAAGAGACAAAAAAAGAGACACAGACGATATAGAAGAAAACACAGAGACGACATTACAAAATATAAAAAAACATATAACATAAGCGCAGATTCTGCGTTTTGCTTTAAAGTTCTACAGCATTGAATTAATGTTGTCATGTCGCTCTTTGCAAAAATTTGTGTTGAGATTTTGTTATGAGAACGTGAGTGAATCGCACATGACAGAAAAGAAAGCCAACCAAGAAAATATCGATTAAACAATTATAAAAAAATGAGACGCGGTACAAATAAAAAGAAAATCAAATTAAAGGTCCTTGTTGTTTTTGAAGCCATATAGCTAGCTATGGTTATCTCTAGCCTTTATGTGTGTGTGTGTGCGTGCATGTCTGTATCTTTGAATATTTCTACCACCTATATATGTGCATTATTAATGGCCCTCCATTATTGCTACAATATGCCACCACCAAACCCCTTTCAGCATTTTTCTCATTTGCACGCTTGCACACGGTATATGGACAAATTCTTTATTCTTCTAGAGTCCCAACAATAAGACTCTAACACATACTTGTAATTAACAACTTATTACTCTGTTCGTTTCATCATAGTATGACTCGTTATCTAAAAGAAATTCTTACTATATAAATTTCTTGGTGGTTGTTGATCAACTTTTTTCTCTAACGTTACTCTTACTTTACTGTCTCTAATTACAAAGCCCTCTTCTTTTGAGTTATTGTACCCTTAATTATTTCACTTTATTTGAGTAATAAATATATTTTTACTCATTTTACTCATTCATTAGTTTCTCTCATTCATTCTCTTTCATCTATTTTCATCACTACTCTCCCCACTCATCCATAAACTATTATGCTTTGGAAAAATAATATGTTTTCTACACATTTACTTTTTAACAAATATTAAGTGCTTTTTTGATAAAAAAAAAATATTAAGTGCTTTTTAGAAAATCAGATTTTACTTTAAAATGCATTTTAGTAATACTAATCCGTCCACTCCTTATCATAAAGCATCAACTAGCAAATTTTTTTATCTCTAATATAAGACATCAATTGCCATATTAATTGTTTTTTTCTCACTTCACTCCTATTTTAATGCATTCAAAGTTGAAAATGTGAAATCACATTATTCAATGAAGGGTGAAATTGAAAAAAAAAAGTGACAAATTTAGCATATATATTTCATGACTTAATTGTCATTGTTTTGTTTTGTGAGAAATGATAGACGGTGTCTTATAATATAGTAATGAATAGAGTATATAGTAATGGAAGATGCATGCAGTTTAATTTACAAGGAAACGAGGAACTTACTTGAAAATTGAAGTCTAAAGCAATATGCTAGCTTTTAAATGGAAAAGGTTGGGATAAGAGACTGTTTTATTTTTTGGACAATGTTAACAAGTTAACCATATCTCATTGGTTCTAATGGTTTAGTTAGATATGACTTATAATACGAATGAGATGTAGCATGAACCGTTTGGGTGATGTTTAATCAATTAAAGCTCTGTGTGAAATCTTAGAAAAGAACATGAAAGTTGTTATAAGATGGGTGTTGTGGAAATTAAAGTAAATGTTGGGTTACTATATATGTCGTCTCACCTAGCAGCGTTGTTATAATTAGTTCGAACTTTTGTGTTAGACTTCAGAGTTCACATGCTCGTCTGGTTTGCAAATGCAACCACACACTTAAGTTTCTATTTAGGGATCGGAGTTACTTTTTGTCCTAATTATAATTTTTGCCAATATTTTATATATTATATATATTAGTAATTCTCCAACAAAACCTTGGGATGGGAAGGGAATAAGAGGAATTAATTGGGGAGGTTTAAAAAAAACGCATAGTCATAACTAATATATAAGAAATATTTTTAATTTAATCGAATTAATTAAATGTATTTTATATTTAAGACATGAAGGATTTTTTCATCCACATAACGAAACTCAAATGAATGATAATTATTAATTTTTTTAAACTTAACAAAATCAACTTCCATTTTCTTCTTTAAATTTGTTTCACATATCTCATTTTTCTTTTAATCATCGTGTACTACCAATAAATATATAGAAGTAAAATTGGAGTATGGTAATTAGTACAATCATTTTTTTTACCAGAAGTACAATCTTCTATATATGTTACTATATTACATACATGGATCAAGATCAACTATTTATTCTAAAATGTGATGTATATTATTTTAATTTGGACAGGAAGGAATATAGTATATATGTACTAAATATAAATTGCATAAACATCAAGCAATAAAGTATTTGAAACCTCTACCTCAACGACCAAATTCTATTTTAAAGGTAAGAAACTAATTTTTTAACACCCAACCAAATTTTTTAATCTATGTGAGTTTGTGTTAGATGGGGGCAGATAGTAATTAAAGATCGCGATAAGAAAGTTTGGACTTTGTGGTTTTATTACTCGCATGTCCTTGCGGAATCAAGGACGACCAAAATAAGTCTATATGCAATCAAAATTATTCCCTCCAATTTGTAATAATATAAGAGTGCAAAATTTAAATGATTTTTTTTTCAAAATATAAGAGTTCATCTCATATTTTCTCTTCATTTAATGCATTTTTCCTACTGTACCTCTAAGTCTCTTTTATTTTTATTAATGTTGATGTAATTTCTCTCTTAAAAGTATATAATTAATATGCACAATATTTAAAAAACATTAACTTCAGACATTCAACTAATTTTTATATGTTTTTATAAGAAGCATTTTTTGGCGTCTGAACTCTTATATTACTCAGGAGTAGTTACTCATTGATAAATGATTTCACACGCATACAAAAATTTTCCGCACTCATTTGTGCTGCTAGAGTTTTAAATAGATTATCGGGTACCGATGTCCAATTCTTTTATGCTTTTTCTTATAGATCTTCTATTTTATTAAGAAAATAAATCATATATTGTTATACTAACTTATGTTTAAGTTGCATATATCAATATGCAGTAACTAAACTAAATTATTAATTAAAGTGAAAAGGTTATATCGTAAAGACAACAAATTTACTTTGGCAAAAATAAGACAACAAATTTAATTTTTTTAAAAAAAAAATTAAACACAACATCTAATCATGATTTACTTAATCTGTTTCTATCATTTTCAACCTAATCATAATGTCAATAACTTGTATAATGCACGGATCCAATCCCTAATCAAAGTCACATAAAGTGGGTGAAATTAAGGACGAAATAAATACTCTGCGAATAAGACAAATTATATGGTTATATTAATGCAAATAAATTAAAGGAAAGAGGGTAGATGCACGTGGACAGGGGACAAAAATCTATGGGAAATCTGAAAAAATGAGGTAACAAATCATATCTTAAAAATTTTTATACTGCGACAATTTTGTGTATAAACTACGACCTCCAGTCAACAATACCCATCATATTTATCTTTATCTTTGTTAATCTTTATCTTTATAAACTACGAACTCCGGTCAACAATACCCATCATATTTATCTTTATCTTTGTTAATCTTTATCTTTATAAACTACGAACTCCAGTCAACAATACCCATAATATATATAAATAATTGTATTGAATATATCAATATTTATCTTTATAAACCTCAAAACTGAAAATTTTGATGAAATTTGTATATAAAATCATCGAACATGATCAAATAAAAATAATTAAAATGATTTTTACAGCAAAATAAACTAAGGAAATTTTCTATAAGGTAGAAATGTAAAAAACGATACATTCGACATGTAAATTCGTGAGCTTTTTTACTAGTTTAGAGGCAATACAAATTTAGGTGACTCGTAATATGTTTTGGTTAGATAGAGCCGTAAAAAGAGTAAAATTAGACGGTCAACTCGTGAGTTTGATAATAATGTTTATACTTTATAAGACATTCATAATAATTATTTATTATCATTACTAACATTTTTATTATATTAATTTATAATTTTACCTTTATTTAATATAAGGGTAAATGAGTATTTTTATTTTTCAGTACTCTAAAATATAGCAAGAAGCACTAAACATAATATGCAATATCTTGATCAATTTGTGATAACTAATAATTATTTTCGTTGCTTATATAGTAACCCGTTAGTTAGAACTCACTTTTATAAAATAAAAGTTGATGTGGTATAATGCTGTAATATAACTGCAATGATGAGTATCTGATGTACAGTTCCCACATAGCCCATCAGGATGATGATCTTCTAGCCTTTTATTCGTGAGGAGTTGATCATCCATTATCAACCAAAGGTGAGTTTTACATCGCTAGGGGATATTCTATTTTCAAATTTGAGCTCAGTCATTATTGGTTCATGTTTGAATAACACCTGTTATCCATGAGTAAATCGAACTAATGGTAAAACTAATGTAATTGCTATATATTAAATTAGTTCTTGTAGAATTACTTATCATGGCAGGTATATCACATCATTATGTCACATCAGCTTTTATCTTATGAAAGTGAGTTCTAGGTAACGAGTTACTGGATAAGGAACGAAAATAATTCTTGGTTATCACAAATGGATCAAAATATTGTATATTATGTTTTGTACTTCTTGCTATATTCAATAGTACTAAAAATGCTCTTTTATCCTAAATATAATGTACAGATTTTGTTCTTATGTACAATGTGTAATACATGAGTAAAAATTAAGAAAAAAGTGTAAAATTAAGAAAGAGATAAACTATTCGCACATCTTCTGCTCTTTTCAATAATAATTAATAAGGATAAAATTAGAAACAAATAACTAATAACATTAAGTGGAACAAAAAAACTAATAACATTAAAGTGGAATCATATTTGAGAACAATTTTTTCCTTGAAGTAGTGGACTTATAACAAGGAAAGGAGTGGTATAAATGTAAATGGAGAGTGCCAGAGAAAGAGGATATTTCTGAATATAAATAATGTAATTGAAGATAGAGGGAAAGATAAAGTATCACACGTTGCTGTGATGTCCCTTTGCTGTCAAAGAAAGGTATATATGGTATGGAGAAGCCACAACATAAGACAAGAGTGAAGGTTTCATGTGTTATTTTGGTATGAAGAGTCCTTATTTTGGACGCCCACATGTCCTCTCTTTAATCCCTTTCACACTCTTTGCTCTTTGTTTTCTGTACACATATCGCCATTTCTTGCTGAATTCAATAACCAACACTATACTCTCACATCACTCACACACACGCACACTCCTCAATAATTTTTTTTTACTTCTGTCTATTCCACATTCTGTTGTCTCTCTCGTGAATCCTGAAAGCACTGAAACTCATTCAACCATGTGTATCTCTGTGACTATATGTGTATGTGGTGAGAGCTTATAAGGCTCTGATTTAGTCCAATATCCAATGCAGATTCTCGTAATGTGTGGCCCTTATTACTAAAAACTACTCTCTCCAGTTTTTATTATAAGTCACTAGTCGCCTCTAAATTTTGGTCCTTAATATAAGTCACCAACTACCATTAATTAACTCATTTATTAAAATTTTCCCAATATACCCTTATCATTTGAAAATGAACATTGGAAAATGAGAAGAGAGAGAAGATGAAAAAGACACTTCTATACTCATAAAGATAGATGATTAATGAAAAGAGAAAAAAGATAATGAGTTATAGTGATAAAGGTGGGAGAGACAAAAATGAAAAAGACAAAAAGATAAGACTAATTTAATTATGCAACTTCCATTAACCTCCATTCCTTGGTATATACAATTTGGGTGGTTGGTGACTTATAAATAGGACCGGAGGGAGTAGCAAGTAAGGTATTCATTGCATCTTTTAGATAGTTATTGAAAGTTAGGTGCCATGTTGTTATTCAAGATGCAATTCTTAAATTAAAACAAGGTAAATTTGGAGATTTTCAATTGTCAAATATATTTAACGATTTAAATTTTATTTTCAGTCAATGTCAATGCATTAACCGCCTCTGTATATCTAATCATGGTAAGATAGTGAAAATTGACTTAAATTATTGATAGAAGGAATAAGTATTGTGTTGCTTTGTTACTCCCCCTCCTCGTATTATTTACAAATTAAATCACTCACCATGTACACAAAAAACTTCAAATTTCATTAGCTTTGTCTTAAAATGGTTGACGTTAGAGTTAATTAAAGCCTGTTATCAAAAAAGAAGAAGAAGAAGAAGAAGAAGAAGAAGAAGAAGAATAGTTAATTTTAAAGCCAAATTGATAATTTTATGAAAAAAATTCATGTACTTTATATCATATATAATATAGTATAAATTTAAGAAATTAGATAAGTGGTTCCTATAGTATAGGCATTAGAAATGAATTTGCATATATATTGAATAGGCTAAGTCAATCTTAAATTTAGGTTAATTTTCTGACCCTGATATATAAGGTTATAGCATATTTCATCCCCTAATAATTCCATTATTAAAATATTATCTACAAGAAATATTAAGTGTATGTGAATTATGAATATTAAATTAGAACTTAGCTACGATTCTAAAATAACCTCCCCCGTCCTATACCTATATTATAAGGTGAATGTTTTTGAATGATTTTTTTTGTCTTACAATATATATAAAGTGACACGGTGTTTGAGTTGGTGAGCATAATAAATTCATTTTTTCCATTATTTCCCTAAATAGATGCATATTCTTTTTTCTCATTTTTATCATTAATCTCTTTCTCATTATATTCTTCTTATAAATAAGTGCATTTTGAAACAAAATTTTGTCTCATAAATATTTATTTTTCTTAACTAATTTTAACAGATTTTTGTGAACTCATGAGTCGGTTAAAATCTCCTTACAATATGAGAGAGATGTAGTATAAATTACCAATTAATAATACTCTTACATTCACTTTCGATGAATAATGAGTCATATTCTTAGCAACAAGCGATCCTCTTCACAGTGTAAGTAGATTTGTAACTACATCATAGCTTTTGATATATACAAGAGCATGTAGGTTTTACTCATAGGCTAAGCTATAATGAAATTGATTAATAATAATACGAGACATGTTATTTCAAGACCCTTCATTATCGATGATTGTACGCGATGTGTTTTTTTCTGAGTTGATTAAACGATAAGTTATTTAAGTCGGGCTCTCGACCTCTCACAAATCACAATAATCTAACAGTAAGATTATGATTGGGTTCTTTTCTTTTTCTTTAGGATATACACTTGCTTCAAATTAGTTAGGGCCTCATACACTTTCAATTGTTAATATCATTATTTGACACTTGTGGGGCCTCCAACATCGACATTCTAACAGAAATAATTTACAATGTATTCTTTTGCTCCACCTGCATGACACATGATTATGAGTGTGCGTATATACTATACTATATTTATTTAACCGCGATGATTTTTGAAAATTAAAGCCAAAAACACACACACAAAAAGAGCAAAATGAAAACGGCCCCGTAAACCAATTTACTTTGATTTGACTTCATCATGGTTTAACGTTTATAGTTCCAAAAGTTTGAGTTAGAAATTGAAGAATTTTTTTATATATTTAAAGGATTGAGGAGTGATCCATAATATAAGAGTTCAGTCACTAAAACACACTTCTTAAGAAAACATGTGAAAGTTCTTTGAGTGTCTAAAGTTAATTCTTTTTCCAGTTTTGCCCTCATTTATTATAATACTATTAGAAAAATAAATATGTCAACATTAATAAATATGAAAAAGAGTTAATTAGGAGTAAAGTAGGAAAAACACATTAAGTGATAAGAGAATATAACAGTAAGCTCTTATATTTTAGATCAAAATCATTCAAATTTAAGACTTTTATATTTTAAACTAAAATCATTCAAATTTTGGGCTTTTATATTATATGCCAGGAGTGTGTAATTAATCTAATTGCTTCCTAATGTTTCTTAGAAATTGAAGATATGGAATTACTTGAACCAAGTTTGTATAGTAGTATGCCTAACCCATCTCGAGTTAAAAGATTTATTTTTTTGTGAACAAGTTGGTTTGACGGCCTTTGGGTATGGTAACACCAAGCCACAATCATGTTTATTGAATCAAAAAATTATCCCGGTCATGTGCCTAATAACCTGCCTAACTTTCCAAGTATTGTTTTTTTTTAAAAAAAAAAATTGTTGTAGTAGTATTTGAAATTGTGAGCACCAAACTATACTGCTTTATATTCAATCCGTTTTCATTAATTGATTGATGTTATCCTATATAAATTAAAGATTATCATTTATATGATGATATTGCTTTTTGATAAAAATAAGATATCATGATACTGCTTTCAAATATTTTAATATTGCAATTAACTTGCTTTATATATTTTTTTTCTATATACTTTATCTCTCTTACTTGGTAATTTTTTGTATGATGGTGACATATTAAAGTAAAAGTAACTTTCCTTTCAACATTTTCTTGATTAATTAACTCCTGCTTTTTTGTTCATTGAAGTGGTGTTGGGGTCATTACTTGGTTGATTACAGCTATATATCAAGTAAAACTTTGATCGGAATATTCACTTAGTCGGTCAAATTACCCAAAGGAGTTTTTTATCAAGAGTAAGGAGTTTATGAAATAAAGAAGATTTTTTCATGGTTTATTAATATTATGACTATGCAGTTTTGTTTGTGTAGCGAATATACATAGAACCTATATTTTATCTAAAATTGTAATATTATCCAATTGATTAAAAAAGTGTGCAAATTGTTTATAATTAAAAAAACTTTTCAAAATATTGTAAATTTGTAATATTGTACTGTCAAAGTCAAGGTTCAAATGTCCAATGAAGAAGTAGTCAACAATGGGCCTTCACTCAATGATTATGTTTCTCATGATTCCACTTAAGTGTTCGCAAAGAAAGGTCCTACTACGCATGTCCTGATATCCAGCATATAATATGCAGGCCATAAGCCCAATCCTAATTAAGTCATAATTTTTTTTGATCGAATAATTAAGACATAATTAAAATAATTCAATTATAGATTTTGCTTACCCTAGAAACATTCGTTTTTCCTATTAATCTTGAGATATTGTTTCTCTCAAGTACTACTAAAATATCATAGAAGGAAATCACTACTTGTACATGTTAATCAATGTAACATCTAATATCTGACTTTATCACTCCATCTTTATAATGCGTGAGTACAAGAAATATTTATGGTTCTTTTCCGTTACATTGTTTCGTTTCTCTAAACTGAAAAACGATTGATAGTGATTTTTTTTGCTCACAAATAAAATTGAAACAATTATGTTTTTCACAATAAAATTGAGTTAAACGTCTTTTTTATTATATTATTGAAGTCTACTTAAACATATTACATTGCATCATATATATAAATCTTTTTTATATCGTTAACTTGTATTTGATGGCTTGGTTTCATACAACTAACTATTTAAATTTGGATGCTTGTGACTTCCCCTCTTAACATAGTTGTCTTTCCTGTGACATAATGAACTTGAGACTTAGAGAAATTTAGTGGGTTCAGACTTCAAGAACATTAATGAATCAGATCGATGTCATTTTATTAACATTAGTCCAAGCAATCATGTATACAAGTAATGAGTCATTTATAAAGAGGGGTCAAAAAAAGGTGTGAGAATTGATACAAGAAATAGAGGCAAAGCAGGAAGAGAAGTTGGTCAAACAAGGTGATAAAACGGCCTGTTTTATCAAGAGGGTGAGATCTGTGTTTGAGATTAGAAGAAAAACACTTGAGCTCTATAGAAAAAGAGGCATCACATTGGTCCATTCTGCTTGGCATGAATATCATGTCCCCACGAACACTTTTCAATCTTCTCTCGCTCCATTCCTGTCCACACATTATCCAATTTTCACACGAGGTTTTACTTGGGATATATTTTAGTCCTCAAAATTTCAGTCCAAGGCCATAAAACTACAAAAATATTGGCTGAACTATACACATTTCTCAACTTTAGACTATTCATATATGCCTCATCTCTAGGCTTTAAAACTTTACATTGGACTCCATAAGCTCTTACATTTATGCATATCACTCACACATAAAGTGTTAATTCTTTGACACAACTTATAAACACAACTTAATGTTTTAGAGGGTTTTCTACATATCAATCGAAATTTGAGGGGTTGTCTATATTCAAAAAACTTTCAAGGAAACATTTAATCAATAGTTAGGACCACTTTAAAGTTTCTTGTTTGATTTCAAAGGACATGGAGTTATTTATTTGTAGATGTTGTTCAAATTTTAGAAAATCATCTTTATACCTAAATATAAGACCACTTTTAAATATCAATTATTTGTTCTTAAATATAGGACCACTTTCTAACTATTCACAACTTTTCTCAAATTAACCATAATAATGTTTATCAGTTATGAACAAACAAAAGAGGGAGGGTGACGACAAATGTATAAGGGTAGGGTGAATTGACAATGTTATGTGATAATAACTAGTTTAACTTACATTCTTAATTTAATTAAATTAGATAAAATGATCTTATATTTAACAACGGATGAAGTATAATATACTCCAAGATATTGACTTAATAGATTTTCTAAACTATAAAAACACTAATGACATGCAATAATAAGTGAGATCAAACACATAATAATCTTTTAAAAAAATTATCATGCCATTGAATAAGTACAAGACACCATTGGCGCTTCATTGAATTTCAAGTGTGAAGTGTAATATAAAAAACTTTTATAGCCCCGTATAAATCATTGGAAGGCCATGAAGTTGCCTTGAGTTCATTAATCAAGAAAAAAGTGTATATAGGGATTACATGAACAAGCACACGCATGTGATAATTAAGCCACATAAACACATGTTGGGGTGTCATGTGAGCTAATGTTCATTGGTGATTTTAGCATACTTTTGTTGGTAAGTTATCTTAGTAATGGACATACCTCAAGTTGTTTGCCAAGGGTAACAACAATGGTGTGTGGAGCTGCATCAAACGAAAGTGGACCTCTATGTGATTGAACATAGAATATGCAATGCTCCAGAGGTAGATAAAAACGCAAAGCATAATCCCACAAATCCTCGTTTTGATCACTCCCATTGTCGTTTCTGTGCCTATACCTACACAACCACGTCGCACTCTCCATCTCTTCAATCTTCACCACCCCCTTCAATTCCTCCATTTCACAAAGAGCCATAATCACCTGCTCCACAATCCCCTCTAGTTTCCCTGCAGCTTCCCCCATCTGTAGCCATAATCTCCCATCCTTCATCTCCTGATACGAATAATGCAAAAATAAATTTCAATAGATCAACAATACTGCATTTATACAACGAGAAATTCTTGTGTGAATTCAGTGCACCAATATCATTTGTGGTCCAACCAATCACAAGTAACTACATAAGCTCTAATGTGATCTCACTATTAAGAGATTAAGCGATTAACTAACAAATAAAAAAATTTCATGTTTTCAAAATTTTTATCATTATAGAATTTGAAAAAAAAAATTGTATCATTCACAATACCATCAAATTAAAAGTTTCAAGTGGAAACTTATGTGCTTATCACAATTAGTCAGACTATAAATGACATGGTGTACCATGTTGAGAAAATAATTAGTGGAATGAGTAGTTTAATTAAATAACATAATATCAACAAAATCACTATTATACCCTGTTCTGATTATCCAAAACGCATGGGATTCGAATTCTGTCACTAACACAACGTCCTTTGACATTGGAATCTTCAAAAACGTTATTAGCTTCAATGGCCATGGACTTCAAATTTTGATCAGAGATCCCATGCCCAAAGATCACAAAAGAACCGAAGGCCTTGGCTGATTTCTGTAATATTGTGTTCATTGTTCCTTCTTTGAGCTTATGGTAATCAATCATAGAAGGCAGCGCAGGATTTCTCATAGCCGCAGGCATGTGGGCATCTGGTAAGGTTAATTCGGGAATTTCATATGATGTTGTCGTATGCTGTCGTTCGAGGAAATTCATGAAGAGATCGTTTGCTGCGTTCCTTGTTCCTCTTGCCGTTGGTACTGGTGATGGCGGTGGCGCCTGTGTTTGGCTACGGCATCGCGCGAGATTTCTCATCGTACGTACGTGACTATGGATTTGAGAAATGCATGCAGAGATGTTTGTGTTTACGTAGATTTGTGTGTAGAATTAGTATAAATGTTGTGACTTTGATTTGTGTCATTAGGACATTGAAGATTGACCGAGCTATAGCAACAATTTCGGGTCTGTGGATCACTAGTTTGTTTTTTGGTGATTTTTGGTTTTAAAGCATAGTCTTGATCCAATTATATGCCTGTAGTAGATCATTCACTACTATGTATGTTAAAGATTCACTCAAAAAGGGGGGGGGGGTGTGTGTGTCAATAATCTATCTTATAACTCTTTGAATTTTTACCCAATTTTAGTTTGGGTTAAGAGTCAAATTTAGCACTCTATTATTGTCAAAAGTTCACCGAACATAAACAAGAATTTGATGGCTCAAATGTAGCACACATTTATTCAAAAATGACTCAAATCTAGTATTTCCGTCAATTTTAAGGGGTTTAATCGTTAAGTTTGACTTGATCATGCCACGTCATCTGTCACGTCACCCAGTTAGACCACATCGCCTGTTACGTCATCCAATGGGCCCATTCACTATCCAAGATAGAGTGGCGTGGTATGTGATGTGGTAGATGACGTGGCCTAACTGGGTGACGTGGAAGGTGACATGTCATGATCGAGTCAAACTTAAAGGTCAAACCCGTTATAATTGACGTAAATGTTAGATTTGACCCATTTTGTAATAGATGTGTGCTACATTTAAGCCATCAAATTCTTGTTTATATTCCGTGAACTTTTGACAATAGTAGAGTGTTAGATTTGACCATTAACCCTTTTAGTTTTTATTCTTGAAGATTAAGATAAGTGGTTTTAGTAGTCCTTCTTTAGTCGTATAACCATTTAATATATATGTGTGGGCGCGTATAAATAATCCCTCTCAATGTAAATTTTAGGGAAGTTAGGAAAGTTAATATTAACATCTAAATCTTTGGAATATATAGACACATATATAAAATAAACGTACGTTTCATGTGTGTGTGTGTAAATAATGTTATATAAGTAAATAGAAAAAAAGGAAAAGAAAGATAATACTCCATAATCATAATGATAAAAATTGTAGTAGTAGCAATAATAAGTAAATCAACACACTCTTACAAATCATATACCTACACACAAATTTAATAGGTATAGATAAGATCCAATATCTAAAACCTAACTTTATAACTAGCTAAGATAGTTGCACTTAACTTGTAAAATTTACAGATTTAAATTCCCTCATTTATAAGAAATATTCTATTTACATTAAGCATATAATTATCACATATAGCCATATCATCTCTTTACCCTTCATTCAAATTTAAATCAGAACAAATTTAAAATTTAGTGGCTTAAACTTAATTTGAATGAAAGTTGAAGGATAAAAAGCACATACTTTGAAGTCTAGGGACAACGAAAAGTGGTATTTAGCCCTAAATCAAAACTACATTGAAATTTTACACTAATTTTGGTTAAAAATATTGATTCTGAATGGCACCTATACATTGCACAACCAGATGTGTATATCCGTTTTCTTAGGATCGTAGAGAAAGTAAGGTTGATTATTTCTTATATATCTGTACACCTGGCTATTATATGTTCTGTTTTATGAGGTTGATGATAACTTATTTCCATGATATTTATATAAAGTTCTTAATCATCAAATGGAAGATTCAGATGCCCTTATTGTACAACAGGACATCAGAAAACAGAAAGCCAAGCACAACGATTAATATACAAATTAAAAACCACCCAAAGTTATAAGAAGAAAATGATCCAAAATCCATTAGGAGTCTTTATAAGAACCAGACCTCCATGTGCCTGTGGGATCCTGGAAGCCAATGTTTTCAATGGCACCTACAGTTTTGAACATCCTTCTCTTGTGTATCTCTTCCATCAATGATCTCTGCAACTGCTGGCTCCTCACATCCACATATGATCTCATCCTCATCATGCTCGCCGGCCGGCGATCAGTACTAGAACATCTCCTGCAACAATCTGTTGTTCTTCTAAAGCTCATCTTCTTAGTACTACTGCAATTGCCTTCCATCTCTTTTGCAGGACAGAATCTTGAGCTCTTGTAACTTGCATCATGCTCATCTTCTTCGACCCCCATGTCGCAGTGATTAATGTTTGCATACTTGAATGAATTCATGGATCCCTCTGAGCTTGTATCGTCCAGAAAGCCATAATCTGCTTGTACAATTCAGATTTTGAAGAATGATTCCAGATAAATATCAATTTTATAGTTATTTTATAGGGTGAATGTCTATTTATGATACATAACTATTACAAAGTTTAATAATGATACTCAATTTTCACCATGGATCAACAATGAGACTTTCTGTAACATGATAATAAGATCAAACGCGAAAAGTCTAAAATGCTCTCAAATACTCCTTGACAATATGATAATGTTATTTTATTTATAAGAGCATTTTGGACTTTTCATGTTTAATCTTATTGTCATATTAAGGAAAATCTCATTGTTTATCCTATGGTAAAAGTTGAGTATCATTGTTGAACCTTGAAATAGTTATGTACTATTGTTGATCCTGGGGCAATAGTTATACATCATAAATTGACCTTTGCCCTATTTTATTTGAAGGTCTATCTATCTATATATTACCTTGAAGCCAATCTTGAGGAAGTGGGAAATGGTTGTTCCCACCATAGAGAGCCTTGCTAGAGAAGGTAAGCATTGGTAGAGAACTATGAGAGGAGGATCTTGAAGAAGATGACAAATAAGGATGGTGATTGCTGATATCTTCTTCTTCTTCGTCATATGTAAAGCTGTGCTGACGTGGACACTGAGATGTGCCCCAATCCTTCCAAGTTGGAACTAGAGATAATATCTCTTCCTCTATCATTTGAGCTATCTCCAATGGCTCCAAGTCGTGTATTTCTAATTCCCTAACCATCTCAATGGCCACGTCCATTGCAGTGTCATTTATGGTGTCAAAGGGGAAGTATATGTTCCTAGCATGCCCTGATTACACAAAGAACAATTCTTGAAGTTACATGCTTGAAATAGGGAAAAGAAATATAATGGATACATACAAGGCTGCAATTTTGAATCTGCATAGTGCAATACCATTTTTGTCAGATATTTGTACTTTAAGGAAAACTGTGTCATCCTCTTCATTCAATGTCCCAGTTATTGTCATGTTTGTGCCCTTTGTTTGATCAGCCATGGAAGAATGCACCTTGGAAACTACTGAATTGTGGGAATTGGGCTTGTGAATTTGAATGAATGGTGATGGTAGACATGGTGGTGGTGGTCGTGGTGATTCGAGTTGGACCGGGGCTAAAAAGGGGTCCAACAAGAGTTCCTTAGCCGGCAATCTCTTTGACACATTTGCCAAACATATTCCCACAAATCTCTGGGCTTCCAAATCCTCAATTCTGTAAAATGCTTCTGGTAGCTTCCCCTGATAAACCAAAATATTTGTTGTTTGTCAACACAACTCACATCTAATAAGAAATATTTTGACAAAAGTGTGTTTGAATGGGCTTATGGAAAAGTAACTTATTTTTAAGTTGACTTGTTTTTAAGTCAGTTTGAAAATAAGTCAGATTGTGAAATGAGATTTATGTTTGGATCAGATGTGAAAAAAGTGAATTATAAGTGATTTATTTTCCATAAGACAAATTGTGTATGTTTGGATTAGTTCTGATTAGATGTGTAAAATAAGTAAGAATTTGCGAGGTTCACATCATAAGCTACTTATAAAACTAAAAATAAACTATTTTTTTTCTACTTATGAAATAAGTTACTTATTTCAAATAAGTCAGTTTAAAAAAATAAGTCCAGTCAAACATAACAAAAACATAATCTGATTCAAAAAAAGGTACTTGTTCAAAATAAGTAGATTATTTGGACAAAATAAGGCGAACTAAACACACTCAAAGTGTTCAAAATAAGTAGCTTACTGAGGTGACTTTCTTGTAGATTTGTGCAGGGTTGGAGCACTCGCTGTATGGAAACTCGGAGGTAAGCATCTCTATCATGCACATCCCAAAAGAGTATATATCTACTAGCTCATTGTATTCCTCTTCATACAGTTCTGGAGCCATAAATTCAGGTGTACCTGAAGTGTAACACCAAAGTAGAAAAATATTATTCAGAACTCATATTGACCATTAAATCACTTATATGTTCAATAAGGGAGAAAGAATCCATGCCTATGACACTGTGTGCATGTTGAGAGCCACGGAGGATCGCTGCGAGGCCTAAATCGCCAATCTTGACCTGTCCCAGATGGCCATTGACAAAGATGTTATCACACTTGAGGTCTCTATGTATTACAGGAGGATCATGGCAGTGTAAATACTCCAAACCACTAAGAATTTGACGAGCCCAGTTCTTCACAGCTCGAAGATTTACTCTAGGGTACTTCATCCTATACCTATATTTATATATTTATGTGTTTAATTTCATAGCAAGATGAAAATCATATTAGTTCATCATTTTAGAATGAATGAAATATAAGAGATGGTGGATTAATATTAATATTATTACTCTCTGAGTGTGCCAGAGGTGAAAAGTTCAGTGATGAAGTTGAAGGTTCTGTGGTGGACATCGATCCATGAAGCATGGAAGGACATGATGGATTCATGATCAAGGTTCTTGAGAAGATGGACCTCTGAATAAAGGCGTTGCAGTTCATCTGGGGAATGAAACACATCTCCAAGCTTGACTTGGTTCCAAGCTACTTCAACTCCTAACACCTCATCAAATGCTCTATACACAACCTTCATAGCCCCTTTCCCCAAAACATCCCTGAACTGCTTGTACCAATGATCACAAGAACAGAGTTACTATTAACCCACAAGTTAGCGTTTACAATATGGGTTAAAGGTTATATTTTCGCTGAAGCATGCACAGAAAGATCATATCTGATCCTAAAATATTTTTTGGCCCATGTATCATATTCGCCCTTTATAGTTAAACTTTTAACGATTAAATATGATGTTCGAGCATACTTGAGGGGTACCCTTTGTGGATACTTCTAGGGCATATATGACCCTTCATGTATATTTCAAGGGCAGGTATGATCCTTTGTGCACATTTCTGGGGTAAACTTGGGCCAAAAATACTTGAGTGATAGATATGATCTTTTGTGCATATTTCATAGGCAAATATGATCTCTAACTCTTACAATATTTCATTAATCAACACTAACATACACCGACAAATTATTATTATTGTTTGACATTATTATTATTGTTTGACCTCCTCTGCCCACATCAAGCTAATAAAAGTGACTTTCTAGACTCGATCATGGGAACCTGTCTAGAAAATACCTTTCTTTACCAATTTTCGACCCGTCTAGAAAATAACCTTATCTAGACCAGTTACCGGATAAGGTCCCAAAAACCAATTTGAACTGTCTAGAAAAAGGTCATTTTAATTTGTACTAGCTTTTTTTCACAATTGATTTAATCTCTAAAAGTGACTCTTGGCCCTTGGGGAACTAAAGGGTTGACCTTGCGTGAGAGAGTGAGTAAAACATGTCATGGGGAAAAATAGGTCTTATTATGTCAAACCCACTGGGAAATGTCATGTTTTATTTTTCTAATAAATAAAATTAAGAAAGGAAGAGAGATTAATTTTTCCCTTGGTTAACTTATAGGCTGATTAATTAAACAAAATTTCACCATATATAGTAGCCTATAAAAAAGCATCGATAAAATTCAAACATTTTCTGATAAATTTTCAGCAACATCAAGTAGCATCATGATCAATAAAGCAAGCAAAATCTCATAGAAATCCCAGACTGAAACAGTATATCTTAAATTGATCAGCAAATCCATGATATAATAATAGAAATATAACAACTCATCAATATCCTCCTATATTCAACCTGTTTATCAAGCACCAATTATTCCTCAAGGAAAAAAAAAGTCAACCAAAGGAAAATAATATAAAACAAGAAAAATCAGAATCTTACTCGTCCATATCGTCCAGATGGATCTGTTTCAATGTAATGAATCTGAGCCAAGCCCATACCTCCTAATCTCATCTTGTTCATGTCAGAGAATTTCAACCCCACCAACTAATATTAATCAAACCGATGCTTCACGTGTATATATATGTAACTATATATAAGAAAGGAAGTTGTGATACTAATAAGTTGACTTTGAGAAACAGTGTGTGTGATTGATTATAGGAAGAGAAGAAGAAAGAAGAAAGAAGAGAAAGAGAGAAGCTAAGTGCTAGGAAATCCGAGGTTTGCCTTCATAGTTCTCATAACAGAAGACACCAAATAGTAACCAAAAGAGCCTTGAATAATCAATACTAAGCATGGAGGAGGCCATTTCAATAGCAGCATGAGAAAGCTCGTAGTGTTTCTTGTGCTGGGGAATCATTTGGGTTATGAAGGGTGATAAAAAATGGCCTTTAAAAATGTCTCTCTGCCTTTGAAAGAGAAAGAGAGAGATATTTTTTGAAATAGAGCCCTATGGGCTAAAGATGATTATTGTGGAGGGAGAGAGTTTTGAAGGGAGTGAATAGTTTTAGAAAAGGAAATGAGCAGAGATGGGAGACAGGGACAGAATTATGGTGGTTCTGAATTTGAAGAATCTGTGGCCACGCTTTGATAAATACATTTGTGGTTGATGTGAGGAATAAGGGTCTCAAAAATCAGATTACAGAGAGAGAATAAGAACAAGAAGAAGAAAGAGTTTACCAGAGAGAGAAAAAAGATTCAGATTTTTAGAGTGATATGAAGAGAAAGTCTTATGTTTTTGAGAAGGTTTGAGTTGAGTGTCAATGCTATGGTGGTTGGTAATGATAGTGTATATAACTATGTATATGCAGAGTCAACAGAACCAAAACTGTTTGGTAGATTAATAATGTAGTATTTTAATGGAAAAAATAATGTTGTAGAAATTGAAATAGGAGTTTCTTTTGGGAAAAAAGGGATTATTATTCAGATTTTTATTTCATTTTGTGCTTTAAAGATTAATAATTAGGAATACTGTTGAAAAATTCCCCAATAAAATATGTTAGGTCCTAATCATGGGTTTACCCTAATCAGGGGTTTACGGTTTAACTACAATAAACTACTTATCTAATTTACGAAATGGGTTATGATCATATTCAAGCCTATTGTTAAGCCTATATATAAACAAGCTAAGTAAGACTTTTTTTAAAGACTTTGCATATAAGCATATGATGGGCTTGCTTAATTGTTTGTAATTTTCACCATAATATATACTTTGAAATGGATCAACTATATAAATTATTTAATATTATTAACTTCTCTTTAATTACCTCTAAACTTCACATATGATCATTTGTACACAAAGTTTAACCCTTTCACTAATTTGTCCTTTACTTCTTTTTTAACATTTCCAAATACTTATGATACTCAGTCTTAATTATAAAACCACTTTTACTTTCTTTTGGAGAAATTAAGGATGAAAAATTAATCATTTAAAATTGTTTATAGTTTATTTTTTCCTCAAAGCTAATTCATTCTACTTATAAATTAACATATCATCTAATTACATTTGACATGTGTTATAGCTTGCACAAAAAATGATCTTATTTTTAAGACTGTAGGGAGTACGATGCTAATCCATTACTATTCTCTTATTTGTATGATCTTCTCAAGAATAATGATTTTTGCAACTAACAAGTTTATTCCAATTGTGCTATATGAAATATTAAAATATTAAAAACAACAATTTATCATAGTTCCTATACAATACAGACAAAATATACTTTTACAACCTTAAAATCTTTTTGAGACATAAATATGTGTTTAATATGTTGAAAGATCATATGAAGTCAAAAGTATCTTCTTAAGCCTATTTAAGAATCTACATTTGAAGTAGGTTTTCAAATAGACTTTTATTTCTTGTTAGGCCTTTTGAAGGCCTTGGCCCAGGCGTAAAAAACTCACAGACAGGTTTATGCATTATTAGTTTAAATTCTACATTTTTTATCATACTCAAGTCTACTAGGTTGGGTACATACTTTTCATATGTAAGTTTTGGGTAAATGTTTTGTACTATTTGTAGTATATATGTTAGTTGAAGAGCCCATGGATGGAGGTAAAATCAAGATGGTTTATATGTTGATCGGCAAACTAAAATGAAACTGGACATGGCTTTTTCGTATACTTTTTTTTTTTTGCCATGCTTTTTGGTATACCATTACTTAATGTTGTGACTCAGATTATTTATTATTATCTATAATATTGTACTAGGTTGATATAAAATTTATATCATATATTATCCCAACAACTTTTAATGCGTAGGGTCAAAATTTAAAACACCCTCCCATTTATGAATTATAGGGCACCAAATAAATGCCTCCATTATATATATAAATTTTCGAAAGTTTCCCTTGTCTTTATAACAAATTCAAGCGACGTTAAAAGGAAAACCTAAAAACCAAAAGCAATTACATCAACAAGCATTATCCTTGCATGAGCCATTTGATTGAGTTTGATTCATCATACATGCTTTATTTTAATGGTTCTTTGATCGATTCATTCATGTTTATTCCTGTCTCCTTGTCGGTATGGGGATTATGGACTAATTTGCGGATAAAAAATATGGACCGATTGTATATTTAAATCATTCTTTAAAAAAACATATTGATTTTGCAATGCTCGCTAACAGTTTGTAATAATAATGAAAACATATATAATTCATCTAATAAAGGAAAATAAACAAATCACTTTAAAATATTTATATTTATCTTTTATTTCCAATGACAAAATATATTATGATTAAATAATTTATTCACATTGTTCATTAATGTTCTAACAAATGATAAATTGGATCTTATATTCAATACAAAAAGAAGTATTACTCCCTCTAAACCTTGATATTCTATTTATTTGATTAGCTAGATTATATTAAATATGTAGGTGAAATATTTTTACATGACATGCTTTTTATAGAACACTCCATCCATCTTCCTTTTTGCATCATTCTTTTCTACTTGCTTATTATTGTTGATTGAATATTAAAGGGTAATTTGGGAAAGCATTGATAGAAATTAGAAATATAACTTATATTTGTGATCCAAATAAACTTTAAAATTAGATTTTATATTAAAAACTAGACTAGATAAATGAAATATCAGTTGAAGAAACAAGTTTCAAATTTTAACTCGGGTAAAAGAAAAGTACAATTTTAGGAGAGGAGGATAACAAAATACCTCTCATTTTAGGGTCGAGGCTTTATTTATTTTGTAAAAACTAAACATTTTTATTGATAAACTGTTATGATTTGTAATGACTATAAAATTATAATTAGATATAATATAATATTGATAAGAAATCACATAAGTTACAAGATTGGATATTATAAGTAGCCTTTTAACAATATACTATGTTTTTGTAGCTTTGAGCCTTTTACGAAGAATTACAATTTACAAAATGATTAAAATTTTAGTGATCATTACAAAGAGCAAACAATAAACAAATTATCCCATAAAGTAAAAGTGAAGCACACGGGTTGAAGTTAATAAATTATAATAATTTATTAAGGGTTAAAGGTCATTTTATCCAATGATCTTTTGTTTAAATATCATATGGTACAAAATTAATAAATAATATCATTTCAACTAATTAAATTTTTAAATTGAACAAAATGACCAACATCGTAAGATGTTGTTAAACGTTGTATAGTCCTTGTCACATGTCAACATGTTACTGGTCCATGACATTATTTTCATTTGTTGTCAATCCACGTAAACACAAGTGATGTGTCAACACATGCTACGACTTAACATTGTTCAGTGTTATCTGACGATGTTATATATTAATAATTATAAATTTTTTGATTAATTATCCTTACTTAAAATAAAATACGATTTTTCCTTTTTCATAGTCTGAATTATTACATCAATTTAAAAAAATTCAAAGCAAACTTAATGATTTAATCACTTTTTCGGAAGTGTGTTATACAAGATATGAAGTAGATAAAAGAGTACAAAGGCCAATTAAAGTGTAGAGAAAATCTATTGAAGGGGATAGTGAAACCAATAATAGAGCATTAACAATTAACTTTTCTCTTTCATGAAGCCGGCTTAATCATGACGTTCAATGGATGATCACACGCGTGCTCCAAGATAAATAAATAAAAAAAGGCATCGATCTGAATCGAGTCGCTTAAATGTTGAATTTAGTCACAGTAATTTGTTTTTGTAGTTATATGTTTTAATCACTATATTTTGTAGCTTCTGCATCTAAGCGGCTACGTAAGTAACAAATTAGAAGTTAGATGTTTAAAAAAACGACAAACCACCCCATTGATAAATAATAATTTCAGCTACTAATTAAAAGATTAAACTGACATTTTTTTTATTAAGATCACTAAATCAAATTAAACCAACAAAATTGAAACAAATGCTACATTTAGATTATAGTAAGTTTATGAGTAAAAATGAATACATTTTAAGGAAAAATAAATATAAATAGTTTAAAGTGATTTATTTTGCAATCTTAATTATTTCTTTAAGAAGGTCAATTTGATCTAATAATTAACAACACGGGGAGAGGAGTTGTTTGACCCAAATCAATTTATTACTCAATTGGATGAGACATGACTAATTCTTCATCAAACCATTAAATTTTAACAAATATCATGCTCACATGCTTTTGCTTGTATTGTATTATCGGACATGTACCATAACGCAGGTAAAAAATTGTTCTTATTTAATTATTTTTCAAAACTTTTTTTAACCATCATTGAACAAATTTTCATATAAAAGCAAAAATTAATCTCTTAGTTTGGCACAATAATGGATATATAAATACAATTTTAATTCAATTCTTAATATGCATAAAACACTTGTAAACATTTAATTTTTTATAGATATAAGGACAGTGACCAAGAAGGAGCAGGATGTTATTTCAGAAGTAATTAAATGGAAGTTTACGTGTCGAAATATGTATAGGTATTCAAAAAAATCAATATTAATTGAACATGAATTAAAAATGATGAATGTTATTAGTATTAGTAGTTGTTAAATAATAATGTCGAGTAAATTATTGTTAATAGGAAACGAGAGGTTGTAGATGTAGATGGAGGAAACGAGAGGTTGACCAAAATGAGCGTCACTTGATAAAATTCAATAATGGCTATGATTTATTCGTTTGAGAGAGATAGGAAGCCACCTGGGATAGTCCCACCACCAATTTTATACAGTATATTCTTATCATTTTCCTGTTGATCAATCTTTTCATCTTTTACTAACAAAAAAATCTCTTCGACATTTGGTAAAATCACATATATGTTTTTAAATAAAATACCCTTGAATTCCAAAATTTAAGATAGGAGATTTATTTTGACTATTTAAGTTAAAATTTTAACTAAATGAGTAATCACACTGACAGCTTTACATCTATATGTAATTTAGAAAACTAAGTGGTGTTTCTTTTTTAATTTCCCCAACCTTTCATAATGTTCAAAATCCAACAATAATATTATGCTTACTCTTCCCGGTTAATATGATTATTTTGGTTTTAAATAATTAATTTTCACCCAACCAATTTACAATGTTTCCTCTATCCGTATGTATTGTTTACTTAATGCTAGGGATTCCTATCAATAATTCCAACGCAAATTATGAAATATATGGTATATATTCTTCATATGTGACATATTTGAAAGTTAAGGTTGGTCATAAATAAATTATGACTTATCTATAATTTTTGTCAAATTTCTTACAAATTACCTATATCAATGATCCATCAACAATAATTAAACAAGCTAAGAAAGAGGCTAGAGATGAAATTAAGAAAGATGAAATATGACATTTCAGGAAAAATATGCTATATTAATTAACCTTATTGATATATTTAATCTAATTATTAAACTAGAAAAATGTGTTGTACAACTAGGTCAAGAAGGAGTCGTATTTCAGTTAAAAAAAAGAAGAAGTCGTTTTTTAGGAAACCCATAATTCACATTCTGAGTGAATAACTGTTTTTCTAAAAAATTCTAGAAAGTAGTTAAATAATTAAGTTCTATATAGATGGGATAGTTAAAAATGTACTTTCATAAGCTCCTTAGGTGTGTGGTAATCAACTTCTTTTACTGTCTTTCATATCGATGTGCCCACAATTAGCAATTTAGATTGTGTGGAACTATGTATTATGTGTCTAAAACATGATTTGTCTTTAGGTACACAAAAAAGAAATCCTAAAAATGAATGGACTTGAACTAAACTCCAGTTATATTTACTTAGTGAGTTGTTTAAATTTGAGATTCAATTATTTCCAACTTCTTAGTTGTGACTTGCTTGTCACAATTCAATGTATGAGATGATGAGTCGTGATTATGGTTTTTGTAAATATTGCAGCTTTACTAAGTAAGTGATTGAGACTTTTAGGTGGGATATGTGTGGTTATTTGTTTCTACACGCTATTTATGTTTGAATAGGTTGTATCTACTGGTTAAACATTTAATAGGTTGTATCTAGGTTATTACTTTGGATTATTTTTTCCATTGATTAGTTATGGTAATACTCTTTGAAATATTATAATAAATTTGACTTTCTGATTGAACGACATGTGAGGATTTTGTACAAATATTGTATGATTGAAAAAATAACTTACCTACGTTGATTTGTTGGGTGATGATATATATAGACAATTAATTAGATTAGTTTTGAAAATTTTCGATTTTTATTACAATATATTTATTTTAAAATGTAAACAATTTGAATTTAATCTGAATAATTCATGTACACCCCTATACCTAATATACAACAGAAAATGAAAAATATTTGAATCTATTTGTTCTTGCATGGAATCTAACTTCTTCATGCGTCAGCTTGCCATGCTATTTGCGGAATTATTTAATATTTATCGACATACAAATCCCCTTGAGTGTATAATAACCACAAACAGCTACAACACGGTCAAAAACGACAGGCTATGGGATTATATATACAATGGAAAATCTTAAACAATACCAATTGAAACCCAAAATCTCATTTGATTATTTATATAGTTAAAATCATTACTCAAATAGTTGAAACCACGTCAACGAGAATTTTTACTCCAAGTGAAATTTTTTTACAATTCTTTCATTACATGATATACATACGTTGCATGCAATATTATAAAAAGGCCCTATACGTTGGTTAACTAGAAATATCACATTTGTTAAATTTTGGTCCATGCCTTTAATTCATCTAGATGAAGAAGCTCATGCATCCACCAAATCACAACATGACGTTAAGACTGATTAATGGATTTGAACTCAAAAGATTATTTAACATAATAACTATATTTATCCTTAATATAAGACTCATTTGATTAATTTATTTGAAGAAATTAAGAAGGTAAATAAATTACTTTAAAATGTTTATATTTTTTGTTTCTTCCAAACTAATATGTTTAACTTATAAACTGATAAGAATTTAATGATACACAATGAATATTTTAGAGAAACCATGTAATAACATACATTATAATCTGCCTAAATTAGTTAATGTGTCTTATATTACGGACTCATTGTGGTACTTTTAATTCACTCTTCTATAGTTATTACTTGCCCTGGTTTGAGTTTCTATTTTGTCTCTAAATATCATATAAGGTATATATCAATTACATTTCTAAAGGTTATCAATGTTTAAATTCTCATTATTAGATGTAATTTCAATGGTTTAATGGATGTGAAAAGTTCCTTTAATTTTTAGACAAAGTTGATGACTTAGCAAAATCTATTTGGTTGATGCTATTCTTTATAATAAAAATAAACTAAGCATTGTTATTACTTGTTTCAAATAATATAAATTTAAATGGATACTATCAAATGATGGTAGTTATCTTCAGTCCAAAAAAAAAAAAATCATGCAATTGACTCCCTAAACCATTTTGAACAAGTTATGATTGCAATGCTTTGGCATAATGTGTTCAACAACTGAACACATTGGCTCATGCATTCATTAAGACATAAGATACGTGACCAGATTTTCCTAGTACCCATTCGCTTGTCATCTTCCACGATCTCCCTCCAAAATTCTCTCCTCTTTCTCCCTCCAAGATTTCCAAGAATCCGTGGATTCCCTTCTCGGGGCATCATCAACATGGCGAACCAAGTTCCAAAATTGGATATTCCTATAGATGTTGTGGAGAACATCCTCTTAAGGATTCCCGTCAAATGTTATTTTCGATTTCAAGCAGTTTCTAAAACTTGGAAAACTTTCTTATTTTGGCCCAAGAATACTTCTCTCCTCATCTTCACTGACAAAGACCATAATGCCCCATTTCGTTTCATAGATCAAACTCTCATACCATGTTAAATTTTAGAGAGGAAACATAGAGTTTTCAAAGAATTGAGATGAAATCTTGTTAAATATTGAATCAATCTTACATCTAATAGACTTGTGTAGTCTATATATAGTGTGAGTGAGAACCAAATAGGGAACTAGGCCTTGAACATAAAGTCCAACGTATTTTAGCCAAGAAACCAAACACTATACATTAAACTCTAAAATTACAATACAAAATAAAACTATCTTCATATTTCAACAGCTTTGTATACTTCATTGACATATTTGAAAACCAAACAAAATATCTTTTGTCCATGCCATTCTTGTATTTTAGACATTTAGTTTACTGGGTAGTTTAGTTGAACATTGTCTTATTGTGATACGACCTGAGGTTATGTCCTATATACAATTCTTGGGTAATAAATTCTTGCATTTAATTAAACTCAAAGCGTAGGGTAATTAAGGTCAAATCACATTGCTATCGAATCCACATTTTATCCATATTAATAATTAATAACGGCAACGTGTGTATACGTGCATGTTGATGAATCTCATTCCGATAATAAACTTGACTTTATGCATGAAATGTAAATTTTATATTTCCCTCATCACTGCTACGCGTGGCTCGTAGCTTCAACTTTCAAGATCTATATGTTATTACTACTATATTTTAGTGAATACTTGTTCGACACGTATGGTATCTCTTGTTTTTACTTGTAGAGTGATTTCCAAAATATATATATATATATATATATATATATATATATATATATATATATATATATATATATATATATATATATAAGTAAGTAAATTCACACTTGTATTTTGAAGGGGAAATTCCAAATAAATTACACTTGAATTTCAAAATCGTAGAAACTAAAAAGAGGATTTTAAATAGTAAATGTCGATACTTTATTAGTTAATCTTGACACTTAACTAGTTAAAATGATTTTATAATTCAAGTGTCACCTATTTGAGATTTTCTCTAATTTAAATCGTGTGCTAGTTATTTATGTGGATCATGTTTTTCCACGTTAGTTCCCTTGATCTTCCTTTAAAACAATACATCTATCTATTGTTGTTGAATTTAGTATAATATAATTAGCCTATAACAAAATAACCATTATAAATATGACAAGTGTATATAGTTGGCAAAAAAATAACAAGTATACATGGTTTATATAAATGATTACGAAATTTCATAATCGACTGGGTGAAACAGATATAAGGCAAGGACAAGTATACATAATTTTATATGTGATTATGAAATTTCATAATCAAATGGGTCAAACAGATGTATATAAGGCAATAGTATTTCGACAAGTCTGTGTCTCATGATGGATGCACAGCACAACTCTCCACGGAGACAAGGGCTCATAAGAAAATTTAGGTGGACCTTATTTGTCATGTTTATTTGTGATATGATAAATTATAAAAGAAAATTTTAGGTGGACCTTATTTTTCATGTTTATTTGTGATATACTCCCTCCGCTCCCTAACGTAAGAGTTAGCCGTCAAAAAAACGCTTCTCAAGAAAACATGTGAATGTTAGTTGGATGTCTGGAGTTAATATTTCTTTTCCAAAATTGCCCATATTTATTATGATATTTTTAAGAGAGAGAAATACATAAGCATTAATAAATATGAAAGAGAGTTAGGGGTAAAGTAGGAAAAAATGCATTAAATGAGGAGAAAATATGGGGTGAGCTCTTACATTAGGGACCAAAATCATTCAAATTTTGGGCTCTTACATTAGGGACCGGAGGGAGTATATATATATATATATATATATATATATATATATATAAGCAAACATCTTTCTGGTAAAAAAAATGTAAGCAAACACATCTTAGGTGTAAATTGTACATTATAATCTGATTTGGCATCTAAAAGTTAGATTGCAGATAAAAAAATTAACTTACTGTTTTTGACTTTTTTTATTTTGAAAATTGAAATAAAAATTCAGCTAGCTAATTATTTTAGGGAAAAAGACAAATAAAGTCTTCCCAATTAGTTAAAGGACAATTGGGGTTGTTAAATTGTAAAAAGAACAAGTTGAGTCATAAGCATCTAATACACATTAACAAATTTGTGAGAAAAGACTCAAATGCCCTTAACAATTTTAGATTGGAGAGAATGGAGTGGGAATCAAATGGTGTGTTTTGTGAGGATGAGATAAGTGTGTGTTTTTAAGGGTATTTGAGTCATTTGTCCAAATTTGTTAATGTATATTAGGTGCTGAAGGATGCCGGATTAGCGGGTCGGTGTAGTACCTCGGGACCACTCCTTCAAGATAATTTGGACCTCGGGGTAAGTGGAAGTTATCCCCGGGTATCGTTCTCTTAGAGGAGCCTACAAATGTAAATGACCTTAGAACTAGTGTAAAACTTGTTTGAAAGAAGAAAAATCATTTTAGTTAATTTTTTTTTAATTTTTTTTTGGTATTAGGTTTGGAAAATATTTTGTATTGTAAAATAAAAAGTAGAATAGAAATAGGATTTTAGATAAATGGATAATTAAATGTTCTTAGTGATTGGGAAATTCAAGAATCATTACTTATATAAAATATTTGGGGTAAAGTGGTCAAATCAATAAACTCCCTAAAGGAACCCTTCTAGGCTAGACTTAGATCAATATAATTAATGCCGGAACCCCTAACATTAATTATCTTAATCTAAGTTGATTAAGCACATGACCAAATTAAATTTACTAAACACAATGAGCTATTAATCCTACGACCGGGACCCCAAATCGCAACCTAATTAACTTATTAGCTCTAATCCATTGTTGGGACCCCAACTAACAAATTAAAACTAGGAAGTTTAAATCCAATGCTACTCAAGTGTAAAATCCTTAAAAAGTAAAATAAATTAATTGTAAATTGAGTTACCTACTTTTTTCCCTTAAACTAGTTTATTTTACCTATAAACTAATGGATAATTTAAAAATATATCAAATATGTCATCATTTAATAACCTATTTCACAACCTTAATCTCTCCAAAAAAAGTCAATTAGGTCCTATATTTAGGACCTGAGGTAGTACCAGTTAAATCTATTGACAACTTTTCACTTGTTAACCAAGGTTATTTCATGGTTATTTCATTTGTTAATAGTGATCATTAACATTTCTTTTGGATCTCTATGAAATTAATTATCTTACTTAGGACCAGCTTGCAATTGTAGGCGATAGTCTAAAGCATCAACCCTTTATTGTTTACTCCCTCTGTTCCTAAATATAAGATCACTTTTAAAATTCAGCTTGTTCCTAATTCTAAGATTCTATCTAAATTTTACCAACTTTTTCCCAAATTAACCCTACAATGCTTATCTATAATAACAAGTAAAAGAAGGAGAGCGAGGATAAATATAAATAGGTGGAATAAATTGATAATATCATGTGTAAATAACTAACTTAACTAACTTCCTTAATCTACTCGAATTAGAGAAAGTGATCTTATATTTAGGAAGAGACGAAGTATGTATTTATTACTAGAGTGTGGATCAGAAGAAATCCATGGGCCAACATTGTTCCAATGAAGAGGCCCATGATATGTTCTATTGGGCCGACAGAGGCCCAAATAACTGAAACAATCAAGTATTTTGATGATTTTCTTTCTATTATCACTCTCAGCAGCTGAGAACAGAGATTGTAGAAGAAGAAGAAGAAGAAGACCGAGTGAACAAAACAAACATCTCATGGCTATGTCTACCTTCAGAGACAAATGGGTTTTCTCATTTCTTATGTTACTTCTTCCTATTACTGCTTTTGCTTACAGGCCTGGCGATATTGTCCCTATGAGCAGAATGGGTCAATACCATTCTGTATGTACTTTTTTGTATTTTCCAAAGTTCTCTCCTTTTTTCTCAATTCGTGATTTTTAATGATGGGTTTTCATTTTGTAGTCAAGAACTGTGTGGCATGATCTCATTGGCCGACATTGCCCCATATTTGCAGTGAATCGTGAGGTTCAGATTGTTAGGATTGATTTGTTGGTTTGTTTTATTTATTTGGTAATTTGGGCTGATTGATTCATGTGTTTGTGAAATTGATTTGTAGGTTTTGATGCCCATTCCCAAGCCCACCGGTTTTACTGGGGCTGATCCTTATAAAATGTAAGGAATTTAATGTGTGATTTTTCATTCAATGTTCATATAAGAAGTGTTATGTGTGATTTTTCATTAAATATAAGAAGTGTTATGTGTGAATTTTCATTAAATGTTCATAGTTTCATACTACAAAGTAGGCCTGAGCTAAGCTTGCTTGGCATGAGATCTGACGTCATGGATTCGAATCAGTCTTTCTGCATTAGTATATTCCCTTCCCTATGACCCTCACCAAGTGGAGATTAGAATTGGATTGACCCTTTTTAGTTTCATACTAGGAGGAAAACTTTTAGGGGAAATGGTATCTGTTGAATCGTTTGCATTATGGAAGTTGCTGTTGTAGTGACTGTAGGTTTGGGTGGGGGATTGGCATGGGTTATGAGTGAGTTAAGTGTTTGGAGAAAATTGTGTCACCTTTGGCTTTGAGTAGAGGAAGTTGAGTTCCTCTCTTGTACTGATTTTTTTATTTTTTTAGAAAGTTGATCTCCTGGATCACGGGCGTGTTTCTTGTTTTCTGTTGATTTTAAGACAAATGCATTAAAATGGGGTTTACTTTCTGAATAAATGGAGTTTAGTCATTGTATTATTTGAAATGGTTCTAGTATTTCCCAATGTAAAAGGGATGGTATAATATGCACATAGAAATCAGTTATATGTACTGTATCATTTAGGGTAGTAAAGTATTTGCTGATGAGGCTTAGGTATGACAGTAAAAGATAAATGTATGAACATAATGTGATGAATTGTTTCTTATACCGCTATGTTTCTGATATATGTGGGAGCAGATTGCTGTTGTTGGATTTATTTGTACCTTTTACAAAATGTGCTTCTCAGTAGTTTTTTTTATATGCATGTAGATCATTTCAAGTTGGAAGGGAAAAGTTCTTCATCCCATGGCTTCTGGTGGTAAATCGAAAAAGTACTGAGGTTCCAATGATTGAAGTGAACTTGGTAAGGCTGTGTCATGAATGCAATGGATTAAATCAGTTCCAAGATAAATTGCAATGGAAAAACTATTAAGCCATTTGTCACTTGAATAAACGTTAGAAGGCTTTTAAGCTGCCAATCTGTATTTCATGCAGAGGTATTCGGGTACTGATTTGCTTGGTGTCACTGCAAAAGTTGTGGATATGCCTCACCATTGTATGTGTTTCCTCCCTTATTGTTTAAGGTTTTTTTCATTATTTATTTTCTTCATTTTTTCAGTCCAAGCTTAGTTTATTTGTTTTTATGAAGTAACAAAGGAACAAGGAATCACTTGTTGTTATCATGATTGATGTGTGATCAATAGGTTGTATCAGAGAAGTGTACCTCTATGGTTGCACATTGTTCATGATTTTAAAGGCTTTGGTGTTTAATGTTTGAAAGTTGTATCACAAATTAGGTATTATTACATTATGCAGTGGGGGGCACTATTTTAATGTTGCTTCAGAAACTTTGCCATGTCTAATTTTTATGTTCTACAATATTCTGCTGATAATTCTTGATTAACAATTTATGCTAAGGATCAAATAGACACGATGTTGAAATGAATAGGGTTAACGGTATATTAAACACGTTGTGATGATGTTTCCTTCACCATATAATATGATTTACATTTTACTGATTTCTTTTAATTCCGATGATGTTTCCTTCACCATATAATATGATTTACATTTTACTGATTTCTTTTAATTCCCTACCCTTAAAAAGATGTTCATTCACATCATGAATATCTATTTATCTTGTGTGTTTATTGCACTTTGATCTAACGATTCAAAGGGTGGGGTCTAATACTAAAGGGATAATGATAGCTAGGAACAATATTGGGTAACCAGAAAAGTGGGAAAGAAGAGGGATAAAGAAGAACAGAAGGGTTGTATGTTATGTTATAGTAATAACAACTAATACACCCTCTGTTCCTAATTATAAAACATATTTACCTAATTTAATTAAATTAGGCTGCCTAATCTATTATTTGGGGGCTAGAATTAGGTTGGCCCTTTTAAGGATATTTTTTAAATTAGCTAAAATCACATGATATAACAAAACAGCATAATCACCTATAGTTATTCCCAAACCCACCCTCCCTCTTGCTTTTTTATTATTGAGGAGCATCAATAGGGTTAATTTAGGAAAAAGTAGGGAAAAGATAGAAAGATGAATTATATTTAAGAACAATCTAACTTCCCCAAATAGGTCTTGTATTTAGGAATGGAGAGAGTATGCCCTAATATCCCCTAAATTATGTCTTAATACATGTTTAGCAACCAGAGGTATATAAACACCTTATTGTGATTAGTGTAAGACTGATTTTGATTGTAAAAGAAAAGGTCAACCCACTTTGTGAAGGTTTTGGGGAAGGGAGAATATATTTAGATTTGAATCTTTCTCTCTTGGCCTCTCTCTATCTTCATCTACCTCTTCTCTACAACTCTTCACTTATCCTCTCCTTTCTTCATTGTTTCCCAATCTTTCTTCCTAAAATTACATTCATCTATCATTGTAGAAAAGAATAGGAAATCTAAGGTTGAAGAGAAAGAACAGACGACAGAAACTGAATAATCACACTAGTTCATTCATCATATCAAGTATGAGAAAATAATGATGATGACTATCATTATTTATAAGTTATGGGTAATCCTAATCCTAATGAAATATCTAATTCAAATCTCTAAATATTTAAGCTAAAACAAATCTTAATATGTAATAATATTTAATCGTAATAAAATAAATACTTTTAATCCAAATCCTGGTAAGATAGATGATTAATTTTAATCCTAATTAGACAAATACTTAAATCAAACCCTAACTTCTAACTTTTATTATGATTACAGAACAGATTGACTGTTGCTGTATGGGGGCGGGGGTGTATATGGGGTCAAGTGGCATGCATGTAATTCACTTTCCCTTGTTTCTCCAACTTTCTGACTCTATTCATGCTTTAGATATAATGACCATTCCTTAAATTTTATACTCATTTTTGGTTTTTACTTGACAGATGTTGAAATGCATCCTGAGATTCGTAAACATTTCTGGGATGTTGAGCACTGGCCAAAGCATATACTTGTTCGATATACATGGTTGGTGCTGTTTTGTTTTAGCTAAATGTATCCAAATTTAACATTGTAATTTTTGTTTGTCTATAACTTATATTTTCTAATAAATCAATGTTAACACAAGTGAAAAAACCCTTTGGTCAAATGTTGTAGCATTTGAATCACTTTTAAATATTTTCTTTTGAAAGCATAAACTTTTTTCCCCGTTTAGTTTTCTTCTATGCTGGTTATAAAAGATGTAGGGAGGACATATCTGCCTTGTGTAAAATTTTTCAAACTTCTATTAATCCTGTCTTCATAAGCTTTCCCTACTACTATTAACTTTATGGTAGTGGGACTGATGTATTTGATTGTTTATACTTGGTGATAAATAATTAGTTGAACCTGTGCTGAAAGTGGTCATATGCTAGCTTTTATCCGAGTCATCTGCTTTTTATTGCCAGAAATCTTTAATAAAAAAGCCCTTACAAAATGCTTAGTGAAAACAATGGGAGCAGACTTGAAGTATTTCACTCACCATTCTTTATTTTTATCATATGCTACCTGGTTTAAAACAAATACAAGTGTATTTTAAGCATCCATTGTGACTTTGCATTTGAAATTTTTCAGGCAGGAGCAATCAGAGATAGACGTGGCTTCTGGATTTTTTGTTCTGTTTGGCTCAGGTAACTAGTAATCATTTTGCTCTAACTCTGTTGTTAGGTGAACTTATGTCTTTGACATAGACAATAAGCCTTGTTATTAAATATTCCTTGCAATGTTAACTTTCATCCAATACCTGATCCTCACATATTTAGACGTTTTTATTAGTTTTGCTGCTAATTTACATCCTATCTCACCATTGTCTGTAGTTTGGTGCACAGCCTTTCTCATATTTGTATTATTGACCAATACACCTCAAACAACCTTGTTTTGTCTTGACATATACATGTATTGATGCAGGTCTTGCATTATCTTTTATCCTCACAATCTATGTATTACAGTCCTCGCGAGACAAATTGGAAAGGTGCTTCCTTTATATCTTGCTCATATTAGATTTCTAGTTCTCATATTTCTAGATTTACTTACAATTGTGCTTAATATCATTGCAGGTTTGTAAGGGAAACTGTGGTAGATAGCAGCATGCCTATAGGAGTTGGGGTAGCAAAGGTTGAATGACAAATTCTTGAACATTGTAATTAGGACACTGTTGTATAAAATGACATCTAAACAATAACATTTTTGTAATCTTTCACCTATATATGGTTGTCAAATGCACTATTTCTGGCTCTGCATGGTATCAATTTAAAATACATCCATATTCATAGCATATTCCAGAAGAATTTGATTGGAAAAATGAGAATCTGCTTCACTCTAATCTTTTGAAACATTTGACCAGTCTTCATCTTGCATATTATCCATTAATTTTAATTTGAAAGGTCTTCTCCCGCATCGACTGGTCAAATTGCAAACTTTTCCCTAATTGAACTTTTCAATAAACTAGATTATACCCTTTAATGAAGTGGGAAAACTTCTATTTCTGCTGTATATATTGTAAATTTTCTTCAGCTTGACAATGAAACGGGAACCTTTATATCCTCCAGGTTCTTGATCAAATATAATGGGCATTCTTTTCAAATTGGCAAAAGAAAATATATCTCTTAATTGTATAACACTAAAATAGAAAAAAAAAATTATTGTGAAGCTACGATATTTTTAGTAAAATGCAGAAAAAAATTGGATTAAGATTTGAGACTAATGATCAGAGATTTGAAGGAGTTTCACTTTATCCTTGTTTTGTGGCTTGACTTTGAAAATATCCCAAGTTTTGTTTGTTTGACATTGTTTTCAAAGAAGTTTCTCAACACCTAAATACTGGTTTGTCTAAAGGTAGGCATGAATGGTATGAAGTTATAAACTAGATCAAACATGTAACATCCCACTTAGAATAAGAGTTTCATAGCATTAGGCTAAAATACTATTGACCCCTCTCTATAAGTTAAGGTCTTCTTTCACTTAAGTTGGGCCTATGTTAGAGTCTCAGGGAATATATATTGTTATGATTTAAGATCACTGCTTACCTGGATTAGGCCTCTACTACTAGCTATGCATGTGCGTCTCCCTCGTATAAGATTTCAACCATAAAATCTAATTTGTCACTAGGCCAACTCTTGACTTCCATTCATTGAATTGAAGCTAAAAGACAAATTGCAGTCGCAGTGAAGAACTATATATGATCTGTGGTAATAAGGATAAGGATTTGGACAACTGTAGTGCAGACACTAGATACAACGGTTGGCGACTTTGAGCATATTTAGTACTAGAGGAGAGTTGGGAAAATTTTTGTCACTTTTATTAACAAAAATTTCAAAAGTGGATTTAAATAGGGTGAAGGCCCAAAAATGATACATAACTATTGGCCAAGGAATAAAAGTAGTACATAACTATTTCGAGGTACAAAAATGATACCCAACTTTTCCATGTGATCAAAAATGATATTTTCACTAATATGACAATAATATTAGACATGAAATGTCCAAAATGCCCTGATAATTAAATAAACTTTTACCGGCCGGCGATTAATTTAGGGCGAAGGCCCAAAAATGATACATAACTATTGGCCAAGGAACAAAAATGATACATAACTATTGCAAGGTACACCAATGGTACCTAACTTTTAACATGGAATCAAAAATGATATTTTCACTAATATGTCAATAAGATTACAAATGAAAAGTACAAAATGCGCTTATAAATTAAATAAATTTTCTTTCTCACCCTCCCCTTCCTTAGCTTTTTTCTTCTACTAACACTTCCTCCAATAAATAACTCGTCCACCGGCGGCTTCAACTCTCAGCAACTCGTTAGGGCGATCAGGTTGCAAAAACATGAAAACAGAGAAGTTAATCACCCACACTTACACATCTTAAAACACATCATTTCATTTCATTTTGCTACACGCACCACTCTTTTGCTCTCATTTAACTTCTCTGTTGTAATGAAATGATGTGTTTTAAGATGTGTAAGTGTGGGTGATTAACTTCTCTGTTTTCATGTTTTTGCAACCTGATCGCGCTAACGAGTTGCTGAGAGTTGAAGCCGCCGGTGGGCGAGTTATTTATTGGAGAAAGTGTTAGTAGAAGAAAGAAGCTAAGGAAGGGGAGAGAGAGAAAGAAAATTTATTTAATTTATAAGCGCATTTTGGACTTTTCATGTGTAATCTTATTGTCATATTAGTGAAAATATCATTTTTGATTTCATGTTAAAAGTTGGGTACCATTGGTGTACCTTGCAATAGTTATGTATCATTTTTGTTCCTTGGCCAATAGTTATGTATCATTTTTGGGCCTTCGCCCTAAATTAACCGCCGGTCGGTAAAAGTTTATTTAATTATCAGGGCATTTTGGACATTTCATGTCTAATATTATTGTCATATTAGTGAAAATATCATTTTTGATCACATGGAAAAGTTGGGTATCATTGTTGTACCTCGAAATAGTTATGTACTACTTTTGTTCCTTGGCCAATAGTTATGTATCATTTTTGGGTCTTCGCCCATTTAAATAATAATTACTCTTTTATTTTACATCCTATATTTCATAGATATCTAACAACTTCTTCAGCTTTTAAAAATTCAACTCACAAAAATTTTTCTCCCACTCCCCACTTAATCCCTTGTACTATACAAACCCTATGAGCCATTGGATATGCTTTCAATGGATGAGATCTTTTTGTTTCAATTGTAATAGGTATCCCTTGATGACAATAGTGGATATACTAAAAATTGATAGAAAATGAAGAGCCTTTGTAGAGGGGCCTCTAACCCCAATGGTTGGGTATAAGAATTATTGTAACTTTTTTTGCTAAATGAAACAGTCATCTTTGTTGTCCACTTCCACAAAAATGGCTCTTAAAAACTCTGCATAAATAGCCGCCTTCAATTCTGGCGCCAATAATCTACTACATTCGATGAAGATAGTTACAGTGCAAGTGATTAGAACATATATTCTATATAAATCAACCCATTTACTACAAATAGTTCATTCAACTAATTTTGTGAATATCTGTATATTAGTAATCTAACTCTTCGTTAATCATAATACTACCTTCGGTCCTAAATATAAGACCTAGATGACTTTTTTTTGGAGAGATTAAGGTTGCGAAATAGGTTATTAAATTATGACATATTTAATATATTTTTAGATTATCCATTAGTTTATAGGTATAATATACTAGTCTAAGGGAAAAATTAGGTGAATCATCAATTTTTATTTAACTTATTTTGCTTTTTTTGAATTTTCCAAAAAAGTCAATTAGGTCTTATATTTAGGACCGAAGGGAGTAGATAGTATAAAACGAGCATTGGTACATAATATATAAATGGCGTACTAATATTCTTTTTCTTAATAATCAATTATCACATTAACAATTTAAAAGAATGGCTGCTAATTATATTTATTATTATAGTACTCCAAGTACACAAACCTCGTCATCTACATACAATTTACCTCAGGCCATCATCATTAACTCACAAGGTTGCAAAGTAATCAAGACACTAATTAATCAAATAGAAATTTTGCAGCATAATTATTATTTTCCTTATTTTTTATTCTCAATATTCACAAAAAGATCAAACTCATGTATACCTGATTTAATCATTTACTAATTAAAGAGAAGAAAACAAAACTGATATATAGTAATAGCTAAAAACTAATATAACGATTTGCTGCTTCCTATGTGATGACAATGACAGGTGTTGCTTTGAGATCTCAAGGCAAACTAAGTCTATGCTTCCCATTATATTTTTATGAACATATGTATAACTAAAAAAAATAAAGGAAACAAAACACTTTGATTTCCTGCACCGTCTTTTTATGGGTGGAAGAATTCGATGACCCACATTACGGAAGAAGCTAAAAACAACGAAAAGTGAAGTTATAAATTATTAATGAACAAATTAAAATAATGCATGAGGGGGGATTGTAATTGGATGTCAGGTTGGTCCCCATTAAGATTCATAGTACAACCCAAAAATAAAAAGTCCTGACTCATGACCAAGTCACTAGCATCCCATGGGGATTAAAGTGCTCATTAATTAAATATATAGTTACAACGTAAAGCATGTTAACACACACACGCACATTATTTAGAGCTCTCAATGCTTAGTGATATTCCTTCCATATATGCTAATAATTTTGCAGTCTATTGACATGGGAGGTCCCCAATAAATGGAAATGTGCATGGTCAATTTTGTTTGTAACATCGAGTCGTTAAAAAATGTCTCATTTATTTTTTCTCGTTTCTAGGTTCCATGTAACCTAACTAATAAAAGTAATACAACATCTCAATTAATTTTTTTAGCAATTTTTTCAAGTTACAAATAAGCGTGTGTTCTTTTGTGTGGAAGATATATAATTCTTGAGTATCAGTAAATGAATATGATTGAGTGCCGATATATATAAGAACGTTATTAGTGAGAAATTTACAAATTCCTATATCAATGTTGAGTCGAATGCTTGTCTTGACCCTGGTGGGTTTTGGGACCCAATTCACATAGACATTTATGCAATGTATAAAATATATTAATTTATTTGTTTTGGGTATCATCATGTTAGAAAATTATATGTGAGTACCTATGAATAATTTAAAACTTGAGGAAACCTAATCATGTCATCATTAAGTCTCATGCATGCTGATGGACAAGGAGTTTTGAGATCAGAAAAAACTAATGGTGGGACTTTGTCATTATGATTGTAAATTCTCTAAGTGACATGCGATAATATAAACTAGTTGATGTGATTATAATAAGATATCCTTCTTCTGGGACATTAATTATCGTAATAATCGTACGATGCAAGCATGTTCTAGACTTAACCCTTTTACAATAAAATTTCTGCCCTAGAACGTGTTGGCCACCTTTCTGAACTTCGAAACCCTGACCGTTGATACCTTCGTTTACTTTGCTATTCCTCCTGAAAAAGGCTCAAGAACAAAGTTAGACAAATAGACTGTGTGTGCGCATTAAATAAACACACATATAATATATGCATCAAAAGCTGCCTTCAGTTGTTTTCCGTCTTATTTTCTTATGTAAATGATTCCCACCAACTATTGGAGTTCCAATGTGTGCCAAAAAAGTCTCATATTGTTGAAGATTGTACTAATGTTTGCCTTAGTGTATAAATACATAAACTTGAGCTAATAAAAGGCCAAACGCATAAATTATTTGCCTTAAACTGTAATTATACTAATGTTTAGACAGTTTCAATTGTTATTAAGCTATCTTTACACACTCAATTATGCGTGCCATCCATAACTTGGCATCTACCCATAAAATCATGTCCGTACTACATGAACAAGTGCCTTGAATTTTGGGAGTTTCAGCTTTCCTCTCCTGATCAGTTCATTCATATTTATACTGTTGTGTCTCTAGTTTCAGCAAGAAAAGTTGTTCACCTGCACCATAATATATGCATGTGTTTTTGTTCTAATCCCCACTTGATCTTTACAAATCGATTCATTAATTATGTGTGTGTGTGTGTGTAACTGAAATACACATTCTTTCCCGGTCATTAAGCACTATACGATAAACTCTATATTCCATAGATATATACGCACGACGACGCATCATCAAAATTGTTAAGTCAAGAGTGTATGTTCATCACAAGTAGATTTTGCAGCTTAGCGTTATAAATTTTGTAGTTTTGTAATGTGGGCATAATAATTTAAAAATTGCAAGGTTTGATATAAATTATAAATGAATTGTTAACTGTGTACTCTTAATTTTAAGATCATGATAAGGTGGCATATGCTGAAGCAGTGGTTGGTGTAATGGGGCAAGGGCAAGGGCCATGGCATCTTCGTACACTGCAAATTCAATGGTCCCAAAGTCCCTAGTAGTTATAGTGCCAACGTGCGAATGGTTTTCTTACATACTCACGCATGCATACCGAATGTACGATCAAACCCTTTTCTTTTGAACAAAGTTACAAAATGTATAGCATTAATTAATGGGCGAAGGTGAAAAACTAGCCACCGTAAATTTCAAATGGGACAAATGAGACACCCCTAAATTTAATGAAGCAAAACCGTACATTGTAAATCAAAATGAGACAAATTTAACTCCGCTGTTAAGTAGAGGCAAACAGACGTTAGTTCAAGCGTGGGTCCCACCTTCATTAAATGACGTTGCAAGACACTCAGTAGAGTAATAATATTCAGCATGACATCTGAATCCTAATTCCCAAAGGAGTATTTGCACTTAAGTCCCAAAGAAGGGACTTTAGTACTAATAGATCCCAAAGAATTAATCATATAATTATTATTAGTTCCCACCCCACCCCACCCTACTCCCCTCTTCTCTCCTTCATGTCCTCCTCCGTCCCTCCTCCCCAATTCTCCCTCCTTGCACGCTGCTGCCGCCGCTTCTCCAGTGACCAACACCTCTGGAGGAGCAGGAGTTCTCTCCCTGGTAATGGAGCTGTGTGAGCCCCTCACCCTCCTCCACCGCATCCTCCGCCGCCCCCTCCTGGAGGCAGAGGCCGCGTCACTCATGAAGCAGCTCTAGGAGGCCCTGGCCCACTACCACCTCCTTCGCATGGCCCACAGATATTGAGTCCAGCAGTGTCGGCTACTGAACCCACTATGTTGGACACCCCAGGGTCAGCCCTCGCATTTTCCCCAGTGTTGGCAGGCCCAACTCAGGTATTGTAGGGAGACCCAAGGCTCTCTCGAGTCCACGATCTAATGCTGAAGCATTCTTGGGAAAAAGCCTTATCATTGGCCCTCCAAGGGATTGAAGTGGAGACCTCCCACTTTATAGGCATCTAGAATTTTTTGTTGAGTCCAGCAGTGTCGGCTACTGAACCTACCATGTTGGACACCCCAGGGTCAACTCTTGCATTTTCTCTGGTGTTAGCAGGCCTAACTCAGGTATTGTAGGGAGGCCTAAGGCTCTCTCGAGTCCACGATCTAATGCTGCAGAATTCCTGGGATGAAGCCTTGTCATTGGCCCTCCCATGGATCGAAGTCGAGACCTCTCACTTTATAGGCATTCTAGATGTCTTACTTGTCACCACTTGAGCTGCTGGACTCGAGAGAGCCTTGGGTCTCCCTACAATACCTGAGTTGGGCCTGCTAACACCGGGAAAATTGCGAGATCTGACCCTGGGTGTCCAACATGGTGAGTTCAGTAGCCGACACTGCTGGACTCAACAAAAATGCGTTTTTTAGGGGAGCATGGAAGTATACTGAACTCCCCAAATGGGCCCCTGCCGACATAGTACTAAATCCCGCATTACTCGAAGTTGAAGGCTCCGTCGAGATCTCGATCCCCAGGCTGCAGCCCTGGCGGGATTCGATATCGCGACTTCGAGCTATCACTCCCTTAAGCCAACACTTAAGGGAGTGGCCTTTACCACTTGAGCTGCAGCCCAAGTGGTGATAAGCGAGACATCTAGAATGCCTATAAAGTGGGAGGCCTCGACTTCGATCCCTGGGAGGGCCAATGACAAGGCTTTATCCCAGGAATGTTGCAGCATTAGATCGTGGACTCGAGAGAGTCTAAGGCCTCCCTACAATACCTGAGTTGGGCCTGCCAACACCGGGAAAAATGCGAGAGCTGACCCTGGGGTGCCTAACATGGTGGATTCAGTAGCCGACAATGCTGGACTCAACAACAGGCCTTCACATCACTCTCTCTTGCTGCCCTGTTATCGTCCAATGACCCCCACGCCGTCTTCCTCTGGTCTCCAACTTCCCTCCACCTCAACCAACTCTCAAGCCAAGGTTAGTTAGCTTTCTTTCATTCCCCATTACACTTCATTCCCTTCATTCCAAAAAGAAAACTTTTTGTCTTTTCTGATCCAGCTCCTATTCAATCTTCACGGGACATTCTACTATTCTGGTATAATTTTTTGACTTGTTATTTTTTTTGAACGATCACTACTATTCCTCATGTTGTTTTCAACTCAAATAGTGTTACTTCCTTAACGCTGTTGGCCACCGAAGGAGAGGCGGCGCAGGTGTGCAGGGAGGGAGAGTTGGGGAGGAGGGACGAAGGAGGAGGTGAAGGAGACAAGAAGGGAGTGAGGTGGGGTGAGACCTAATAATAATTATATGATTCTTTGGGATCTCTTAGTATTAAAGTCCCTTCTTTGGGACTAAAGTGCCCCTTTGGGAATTAGGGTTCAGATGTCATGCTGGATTTCATTACTCTGCTGAGTGTCTTGCCATGTCATTTAATGAAGGTTGGGCCCACACTTGAACTAAAGTCTGTTTACCTCTATTTAACAGCGGGGTTAAATTTGTTCCATTTTGATTTACAATATACCGTTTTACCCCATCAAATTTAGGGGTATCTCAGTTGTCCTATTTAAAATTTACGGTGGCTAGCTTTGCACCTTCACCCTTAATTAATTAACTTGATCTTAAATTAAGGTAAAAGTGAAAAGCATATTCTGGTTTCATATTTAAATTTGGGTTTAGAGTTTTACAAAAAATGTCGTTAAACAACTGAAAATCCCAAAAATATCCTTAAAATAGAGAAGAACAAATCAGTCATTAAATTTAAAGTATTCCAAAATAGACTATAAGAAATATTGAGATTTTCATATATTACCAAAAAAAAAAAATACAAATGCGTTCAACAATTGGAGTTGTGAATTTAAACTCGTGAAATGAAATCCATAACTCAACTTGTGAAACTTATAACGTATCACTACTTGACAACAATGATGCCATTTTTGTCTATTTTCTATGATATAAAAATTGCATATTCCTACTTAAGAGTCTAATTTGGGATATCTAGAATTTAACGGACTATTTTATCATTTTTCATTTTCAAAGTGATGTGGGATTTGATCATTAAAAGTAATTCTGCCTTGACTTAAATTCCTGTTGATATAAGTAATATACGTAATACATAATTACCCTTAAAATTTACACTCACAAATTGTGGCAACATACAATCTAGCGCGTACACATACAACGTGTTTGGATTGAGTTTCTAGGGATTAAAAGCTCTGTCGCACTGTAAAAATTGTCTTTCTTGATTTTTTTTCATGCTTGACAGTGACCTTTTTTTATATAGGCCTTTAGTGCTACAGAGCTTTTTTGGTTAAGCTAATTAGAGGAGCTTCTGGCTTTTGACTTTTGACCTCTAGAGGAGAGAGAAAGACAATGGAAAAAAGCAAAGACTTGATCCCACTTGGTCCACTTTTATTCTTAAAAATAAGTCACTTTTTTGCTTACAGATTCAATTATAAATCACATCACATAATTTAATTTCTATTCAATCTTACTTCTAAAAAAGTTAATTAGATGAAAAAAGCTACCCTTCTAGTCCTTTTTATAAGTCATCAACTACCAATTTTTCTTGGTCCTTTTTATAAGTCACTTCACGGTTTTCAATGTGCATTAATTATTTTTTCCATATATACTCATATTTAATAGGGGTAGTGGGAGAGAACAATAGTTAATAGTTTTGGAAATAAATGTAGTTATTAAGGGTAGTATTGGAAATTACTTGAATTTTAAGACAAATTAAATGCATTTAACCAAGTTTATTGATATGTAAGAAAGATTAGTTGATTACTCATAATAAGGACTAGAGGAGGGAGTACTTCTCTTCCTATTTCAAACACACATATTCCAAACACACACATAGTTAAAAAAGGGTATAAAAAGCTTAAAGCTAGCTTACCTCTCTTGGAAAGTTTAATGCCCCCGTTTATTCAACCCCAAAAAAAAAACCCTCTTTTGAAGGAGAGAATTCTCTCATTACCCTTGATGCTTGGAATCTGCTACCCCGATGATATCACGCTAACAAACAACAAAGTGCTACCTTTATTCATATCTCCTCTGAATATTGAGTTATATATGAAGATATTATTTTTAATTTAACCTTCAAAGGTTAGTGCTAAACTTAAAGACATACAAACTTGTGCATATAAATTGTTATGTTTATGTACTTTTTTGAACTAAAATAATTGATTTACATATTTACAATCAAAGAGTTTATAAAAGTTATCCGTTTATATAATAATCTGAATTGAGTGACTTCTTTCTGTTTAAAAAATAAAATTTAAACGGATGTATACTATGCATCACCGTTTCTAACTAAAATATATACAAGGACTATAGTTTCACTATTACAATAATTAAACACTCTTCACACATCCGTTCTAGAGGGGATGTGTATGTGAGTAGCATAAAAAGTTTCCTCATCTATCTCCGTTCTACACGTATATTTTGGAACAAACGTAGAAAAGATTTATTCATGTCTATTGTTAGTCGAAATTAACATGGAATGTTTACTTTCCACATGGAAATTGTATGGGCTGATGGTTCCATTTAAGCCACATATATTAATATTACCTCTTATTTGATTATGTAAATGTTCTCTTAATCCCATTTCAATAAAATCTAATCTAAACTCTTACTAATTTCATTCTTAATCATCTTTGGTATATGCGAAATTATTAGTATGCACATTCTTAATCATCAATATATATTATGCTTCACATTAATTAAGACTATCCCAATACGGAAGATCAAAGAAAATAGACATTTCCTTCCATATATTTTTCTCGCTTGTGACCATTTCATTCTTACTGAAGATGACATTTGAAGTTCATTTAAGAAAACTTACAGGGTGTAATTTGAGACCCTTAATATTTTTTTATATATATATATATATATATATATATATATATATATATATTTTAAAATACTTTCTTCAATCCTTAATATAAGACCTATTTGGAAAGTTGATGTTGGTCCTAAATGTAGTATATCTATTAATATATTTTTCTTAAATAATTACCTCAATTGATACCCCCTCAACTATAATCAAGTAAGTGGGTAATAAAATTAAGAAAATGGATAAGGTGTGTTTGTTCGCACCGCAAGTGTACGGGTCGCGCCAAATAATAAAGTGATAAGAAACTTATCGTTCCCATGAGGATTTGGATTATAATCCCAACCAAGCAAAAGACTAGGTGAATTCAATTAAGTTGAACTAAGAAAATATTGGTGGTTGTTTAAATAAATAAAAGAAAAGAAATCTATTTCTAAAACTTATAAACAATTGATCTTTTGACTTAAACAATCAAATGGTGTCTAAGATTATTTATTTCCCTTGTATTTCTCAACTTTAGATTCACCTCCTCTTATAGATGATATTAATTGACATATGTGCTAATCTATGGTTCAAAAGGTACTTGTAAACGCTCCGTCAAGTCAAGAACAAATGTTTAATTCTATTTAGTTGCTCAATCTCTTTTTACAATTAATAAAACTCAATTTCTAAGCTCCAACCCTAATGTGACTATGCAAGGTCAATAAGTAAATCTCTATCTTATCAACAAAATCATCCATTCATCAAGCAAACTTCAAGTTCTTTCCCTATTTTACCCAAGTTTTACACTCAACCTAGCCCTCCCTCAAGCATCAATCAAGTGAACTCAATATCTAAATGGTGAAACAAGCACTTAGAAGCATTAGGTAAAGAGTAAAATAAACACATATGTCATTAATCATAAAATAAGAGGAAGAATCTAATGTTAATCCATACAAAGGTTCAAAATAATCCTAGAATGGGAGTTTAGCTACTCATAAATGGAAGAAAATTACAAATCCCAAAAATATAGGAAGTCATAACATGAAGTTCAAGACGGAAGAAAGGGAAAGAAGAAAAACCAAGGGAAATGAGGTTGAATCTCTTCAAAATCTTCAATCTCCACTTGAATTTCCTTCAAAACCACAAAACCCTAGCTAAGAGCTGCCTCCAAGAGTCCCCAAAGAGAGCCTAGGTCAAAAGATGTGTTTTTGTGTGTTTTGGGGCTCTTTTATAACCTAAATTCGAGCTGATTTTCGCCTGTCTTTCTTTTCAATGTGTTGGTTGTAGCCAAGAAAGTCTGTTTGTTTTCTTGGCTGTAGCTTGGTCCATTCTGACATGTGTTGGCTGCAGCTAACTATTTTTACTTGAGATTCTCAGCTGTAGCCAGATGCATTTTCAGCTTTCTTTAGCTCCTTTTTCTATCCTTCCACCTCAAGTCTCCTCCAAATGCAACTCCAATGTGGCCTACTTGTTTAGCATCAACAACTTACATAACAATAAGATCTATACCAAGCCAAAGTTGACAAGTAGATGGTCAAATATTCACATGAAAATCAATAATTCCATGATTTTAATCCAAACTCATAATTCAAAACAAGTATGAGTTTATCCAAAATATGTATGAAGTATAGGAAATGCTAAAATGACATGAATTTCATGAGGCTAACAGTGTTGAATAATACGTACCATGTTATCAAATAATTTTTTTCTATGTTTATCACTGGAGAGAATATTAATTAACTGATGAAAGATAATATGTGCAAAATTCAAAAGTTTAATTTTCATCTTTATTATTACGTTTTAATACAATTTGAATGCACACTAGCACATATACATGTCAATGGTCATCACCTCAGGTTTGGGGCTTGGATTTCTTTATCTTTTCAGTTCAAGTCCTAAAGGGGAAGCTTGTGTTGGAAGGGGAAGACATAAACCCCAAAAATAGAGTTATCAATTGCTCAAATACCTTAAGAGTATCCGGATTAGGCCTTAATTGCTAGTTGTATTTTAAAAAACCACGCCATTATTGCTCATATTGGGTTTCTTTTTTCCCCTCCAAATAATTTGAGAAACAACATTCAATCTAGTAGGAGTATATCTATGTTTAGAAAAAAAGAAAGAAAGAAACATTATCTCCAAATCAACTTTATACGAAATACTCCGTCAAGTCCCTAATATAAGAGGCCAAAATTTGAATGATTTTGGTTCCTATAAGAGCTCATCTCACATTTTTTCCTCATTTAATGCATTTTTTCCTACTTTACCTCTTCTCTCTTTCATATTTATTAATGTTTATGTATTTCTCTCTCTTAAAAGTATCATAATAAATATGGGCAATATTGGAAAAATAGCATTAACTCCAGACACTCAACTAACTTTCACATGGTTTCTTAAGAAACGTTTTTTTGGCAGCTAGTTCTTATATTAGGGATCGGAGGGAGTAATCATCAACTTTGCAAAATCAATAAGCTCAGACTCCTTTTTGGCCCAACCTCGAACATATATTCTTTCCAGTCCTTATTATAAGACACCAACTACCAAGGAATGATAGTTGAGTCTTAAAATTTATGTTAAATTTTGTCACTTCATCCAACTTCACTCTTCATTAAATGACATATTTTATATTTTCAATTTTTAATCTCTATTAATGTTAGGGGTAAAGTGGGAAAAGATCATTTTAATGTGGGGTTAGTGTTTTATAATAAGAACTGAATATTGTAGGTAGTTGGACCTTATAATAAGAAACAGAGGGAGTACTAAGGAGAAAAGACTTCAAGTAATTAATTAAGCCCTTGACACTTGAAAGATATTGCCCTCTTCATGATTGATATTGTGTTAAACAAATTAAATAAAAATATTGAACTTCATTAGAATGGGATCAATAATTCAGTTCTGTCATTCTCAATTATAGACGAAGTTCAAGATTATATTATTCAATTTTGTACTATGCGGGGGAAAACGGGTGTGGTCCATTAATCATAAACTAAAGTGTGTCGATTGACACAATTATTATGCAGTCTCATCAAATGCTTATTGGACCATAACTCCATAAGCAAAATAATTTAGTGCAACCCTATGTGTTTCTTGTTCCAAGGCTGCTATATAGCTTTTGTTGATGCGTTTTTCCAACATGCATGACTTTTCGAAGTTATACAAAATTAAGTGAACCTAATTGTCATTAATCTAATTAGCAAATTGTCCTTTAGCAAAGGGGAACCTAAGACCCCCATCATTTGGTCTTTGTTCCCCTACATATAATTGAAATTTCAGGAACCAATGAAAAGAAAAACACCAAACTTGAACCTTTGTAGACGTATATGTATATAACTTTTCACTTTGACAAATTCATATATAATGTGGTTTGTAGCTATGTAGGTAGGTGGATGTATTATAAATTAATAATAACCAGATTAATTAATATTATTGATCAATAAAGACCTAAAAGGTCATTACTTTGACTCTGTACTAAAGTTGGGTGTATGAGGTTTAAGTGAATAAATAACTATAAAGTTCCTTATCTACTTTATTTTTCTGGATTTATATTTAATAGTGTAGTTAAGAGCATAAGTTCAAGTAATAAAAAATGAAGTGCGGAAGTGGAAATATTCCATTTTCCCCATATGGTTATTATAAATATAATTCAAATATATAGATATCGTACAATATAGACAGCTAAGAAACTTGAGGAGCTTGATATATACTAACCTTTAAATTTGTGGCCACACAAACTATCGAAGAGACAATTTAAGATTGCAACGTCACTTTTTATCTTTGAACTTGGAAATAATCAGATGCGCGCGCACAAACAGACGCATCTTACTCATGTGTTTTTCTGGTATTTTGTAGTTTGAAACATGTAAGTATACAATTGATTTTTTGAAAAGGAAATTAACTATTTAGATGGACTTATTAACCAAGGATTTGATATTGAAAACTAACTTTTGGTTTCTATTCATTTGTCAGATTGAGGAGAAAGAACACAATTTTACTAGAATAGTCCTCTCTCCTTAATTATAGCATAGAAGTTTTTAAGAAATTTGTTGCTTTAGTGATATAGCACCACTGACCATACTTCGATGAGGTCTACCGGTGACAAATGTTTGTATGTAAATGTGTTTAAGCCATATAAAATAAAATAAAAATAAAAAAATAAAGATGTAACAATTTTCTCAGAGGGAACAGTCACACTGCAAATAAAGTTTTTCGTTCATGTGGTCTTATTTACTTCAACTTTTATCGGTTGATCAATCCTACAAGTGTTTTAGAGTCGCCTAGTAAGGTAAAGATTTGTTGATATCCTCTTAAAAGCCCCATGATTTGTATGATTCTATTGAACTATTACAGAATTTACAATGACTAGTATAAATTGTAATTATAGGTTGAATTGAGCATGTTAGGGGCAAAATTGCCATTACTCTTAATTGTTTCAGTTAATTATTTAGGACATATAATACTTTTTATGCATATTTTAAGCGTTTGCCATGACCTCGCACCAATGCAGCCACAAGCACAGTATGGTTCATCATGGGACTCGTACCAACGACTTATGGTGAAGTAGGCTCGATGTGTCTGACACAAAAAAAAGTACATTTTGAACTTAAAATACCACTTGAATAGGTTTTTTCTCGTCCAATCTAACCTAAGCCTATTTATTTCAAAACTTTACTCCTCACTCACCCAATTCAACCAAACCTTCGCCATCTACCCATGAGAAACTGCAATCTCTTATCCTTTTTGTTATGGTTACTTCATTTAATTAGTAGCTAAAAGCCTCGATCGGTTTTCCTAGAACAATAGATAGAGCTCAAGCTTGGAGCTCAATAGGGGCTTTACTTCGAATTTCTTCCTTTCTCTGTATTTCTTAAATTAGATTTTAAGTCTAGGTCTTTTGTGAGATACATTGATTGTTCTTTAGAGGTCTCATTCGGTGAAATTTTGGTGTGTAAACTTGTTTGTTTGAGTACTCGATTCCTTGTTCATAGAGCATTTTTTTATTAGACTTGTTCATAGTAGATGACATTATTGATTTTACAATCGGAATAGTCGGTCATTATTTCAATTATAATCAAACTCATAACTCTTTTTTATTTTCACTTATTATTCATTTTTTATCATCACTTAGTATATCTTTAATTAGCATCTCATGAGCAACGATAAATCAAATCAAAATATTAACTCATACTACAAAGAAATTAAATTCGGTTACATATTGGTTCCTTTGATATTGACAACCGGGATTGTATTCATTTTTTTTATACATAAATAAAGATTAGAATTGTAAACTAAGAAACACTAGGAAGTTTAGCACAAGTATGGCTGAGAACACTCCAAAGTTTAGGAGGAACTTGATCTACAATATGATAACCAAAATCCGCAGTAAGCACTCTTTTTGCTAAAAGATCAGTTGTTTCGTTATTAACCCTTGAGGTCCGAGAGAGCTCAACAACCCATTCATAGGCGATCAGTTCTCTAGCATGTTGTATAAGTGAGAAGTAACGATGATGAGTAGGAGCAAAACAACCGGGATTGTATTCATTACTCCTATTGGATTAAAAGAGTCTTAAAGAGTGAAATCCAAGGAATTAAAATAAATTTTCTAGAATATATATAAAACCGACCAACTCTTCAATTACTTAGCTATTTTATACAACATATAAATTCCTCAAGAATTCTTTAATAATATATCTCAGAGTTGTGTTTAGCCAACTCAAGGTTATAAAATCTACTAATTAAACTTAAGTGGGATCATGGATTGGGAGCAACCAAGTCATGCATTCTATATATTATCCACATTGGACTCAAATAGATGTAGCTCTTGTGATTTGATGCGAAAACTATCTTAAGGTATCTTTACTTTCTCTTGGTTATTATTACTTTGATATCTTTTTAGTTTATTCTCTTTGTTGAATTCTTTGAATGTTGTTCTATTATCACCATTAGAACGGTGCTGACAGAGCAAAGTTACAACGGGTAACAGTATTGGCATAGTTAACATTAAAGAATTTAATTGAAAGAGAAAAACATTCATGTATCAAATTAAAAATTGAAAGAAAGTACCAATATATACAAAATGGTTTCCCCATGATTTGAAAATGAAATCTTGAAGCCCAGCTTCTTAATGTAATTTTCCAATATTAACAAATTAAATTCAATGATCGATATGCATGGTTAACTATTGTTGATGTCTTATTAATCACAAGTATGTTTGTTCTTTTCTGTTATCTCTATCCTAACATCTGTGAAACAGATTTCGCGCGGGCACCGTTAAAAAGAGTGAAATATTCCCAATGTATAAAACAATGATTTTTCCTTGAGCCTCGCAGCTGTTGAAAATTAAACATCAGCATTTTTTAGTAATTACTAATTAATTGAAACAAAATAACACAATCTAGTAATACCTACTTAATCATTAGTCTATACTCTATAGTAGGTTAAATTATCCCGTACGTATATCAAGACAAAGAGAAAATGCAAACTAGCCAGCCACTAATTAGACTATATATTATACAAATTATGGCTCACATGGGGTATGATTAAAGAGGACAAGGCGACTCCCTTTCTTACGTGCGCGTGTGGCTCTCAGAATGGTGCTTGATAACTAATCTCTGTTTGTAGCTTTAGACTCTTTAGCACCATGTCAAATAATTACGGTTTTGAGTTTTGAAATTATTAAAGGTTATACAACCTCTGATATTTAATACGAGACGCAGTTGGCTAGTTTAGTTATATTTAGAAAACTATATAAATAATTTTAAAATACTTGTATATATCATATTTCTTCAAGTTAATTTTCTTAACTTGTATATTTATATACAATAGGGAGAATTACATCTAGATTTCATACATGGTAATTAATCACCATTAACTTTGAAAAAATCATTAAGTTACATTGGAAACTCTCAACACTTGATTAATATCATCCAAGCTCCTACGAACTTCAATATAATTTAATAACTTTTAGGATCAATCTGGTTGTGACTATAAATAACCATCCTTAAGACATAGTTGTAATTCTCCCTTTATAATATAAAGATACATATGTGAGATAACATAAGTATTTCAAAAACATTATGTAATTTATTTAGCTTCATGAATCCCACAAATAGTCAAATCACAAATGGGTGTTATATTAAGAAATTGATTTGTTATTATTCAAAAACCCTAATTAATACAAAACAAGGGACTAGGATCAAGTATTCACTAATTGTTTTTTTAATGAAAGGTCACGAGTAGATCTTAATTGTAAGAAAAAAACCAGTTACGAGTATAAAGCTAGTTACAGAAGTTCCCTTAAAAAACGGAAATTCTTGTACCTTATATATGAGCATTGTCCAAATACATAGCTTCACTATTATCTATATATATCTTGATAGGAGAAAAATCAACATAACATTAATTATTAGATTCCTTAAATGTCTTATTGAAGATGATAATCCAATCAGGTATGCTGAGATCTGTCGAAATTCAGCCCCAAAAAAAAAAGCTTATAAATTCTAAAAAAGCTTATAATATGAATGAGTCAAAGAGCATTTCCCATGAATGAGTCAATACTAAAGCTTATATATGTTATGAGCATGACATTGAAAAGTTCTAAAAAAGAAGTGGCGAATATAAATTCAAGAGGGTCTCTCACTTAATTGATTAGTCTTTGAGTTAGATATTTATGACCTTAAAAAGGCTACAATTGTTATTTCAAAATAGGCTAGTCTTTATTGTTGGCTCTCATCATTTTATATTTGTGCTCGATAACGTGATTCCCATCAGCTTGCGGGTGTGCTTGTGCTTTATAATCAGTTAATATTTTATTTTAATAAACGCTTAACCTATTTGTCATTCTTGTGACAGCCAACCCTCCACAAGAAACTTTCACTCTTCAATATACTGATCAAGCCTTCAACATCAAGTCTAACGATCGACCTTCTTGAGGTGGAAGCCATAAATAATTTGCATGTGAATTTATTTTGTGGAGTAGTTCGATTATCCGTGCCTTGTCATATCCTTGGTTGGATTTTAATGGTAGAATAAAGCATTAATCTTAAAGGAAACTTCAAAGTAAATCAATAATGAGATTGGAGCGTTAATACTACTCTCTGATGTCTAAAAAAGACGCTTACCTAGAGCTGTTTAATAGGTAGAATCAACATTGCTTTGTTGTTTTGTGGTGTGTCATTAAGGAAACAGCCTAGCAAACACATCAATTCTAGTGTGTAGGAGACCCACATGTGATTCCTCTCTCCTATATTATATGCTTCCTCTCCTATCAAATATATATAATTCTTTCTTTCTATCAACTTACATATAATTGTATACATGCTACTTTCGTCTCTATCATGAGCCACTATCTGTGTTCTTGGTCTTTTTGTCATTTGATAGTCTATATGAACATACTACTAGAAAAAAGGCTTTTAACGACCATGATTAACGACTAAAAACCCAACTTTGGTAGTTGATAAAAAACGCGGTGGCATAATATGTAAATAACTGTTTAGTCGGAGACTTTTCACGACCAAACTTGCAAGTTTGGTCGTGAAAAGGGCACTTTCTACGACCAAACATTCAAATGTTTGGTCGTGGAAAGTCACAGTTCCACGACCAAATTCTGAATGTTTGGTGGTGGAAGTGTGACTTTCCACGACCAAACATTCATATGTTTGGTCGTTTTGAATGTTTGGTCGTGGAAAGTCACACTTTGGTCGTGGAAAGTGTGAGATTAGACAACTGCGCTAGGGAGATTAGACAACCCTAGGCGAGTTGTAGGAGTTTCTGGGAGAGTTGGGCCAAAAACATTTTTTGGGAAGAAAATACGAGAGGTGTCTCGTAGCAGTGTGTCGACTGAGGAGATTGATGCAGTGGTGGAAGCACGTGTGGACGAAGTGGTGGATGCAGTGGTATACGAACGGGTGGCAGCCGAAGTGGCTTCATTTAAATCCCAGTTTGAATGGATGACATCGCAGTTACAGGCTCTTCAAGCATTCCAAAGAACAACTTCAACAGGGAGTGAGCCAAGTGCACCTGATCCTGATGACAACCACGAGGAGTGCTACTTGCATCTCGATGAGCCTCGTCTACGCCCTGTTGCTAGGGCTTACAAGGTCCCAAATCAAACCACCATTCACGGGACGCCTATCCGGGATGATCAAGTGAAAGAGTCAGTTATTTCTGTGATGGAGGGCCAGAATATTGCACGTATTCCTTTTTGTACTAAAGATATCACTACTTTAGGCCAAGCAGTGAGAGCCTTTATTGTTTGGCCTAAAAGACAGAGTGTGGCTATTATGTCTCCAAATACATGCTTGACATCGTATATCGAAATGAAATTAAACTTGGGAAGAAATTTCATCCTGTACGCTTCTAACATTTATCTCCAAAAAATAGTGATTTGTAATTGATAGTTATACTAGTCTTTTTTAACATTGTTTAATTATGTTGCAGCTTTTGGAGGGACTGTATGGACTTAGTACTGACCCATTTAGTAAAGATGAATATATTGACTTGGTACAAAACCTACTTGCAGAATATTTAATCACTATGTGAGGCAGAACTTGTATAGGCTTGTAATACTTGTTTAAGCAGTCATCTTAGTATAGACTTGTCTTGACTTAGATTGTGTCTTTTAGCATCTTTGTTGTAGCTGAATGTTGAACTTAATTATTATTGGTAAGCCAAAGTTAGAACTTAGATTATGTCTTTAGTATTTTGTTGTGTAAGTAAGATATTATTGGATACATAGATGAGATACGTTTTTTGAATAGTTCTGGTATTCTGTATATTCTGTACTGATAGTCTTCAAAGTGATATGTAAATGATCTGTAAAATGCAGATGACTACACAATTTAATCACAAATTAAAAAAAACACATTTCACGACCAAACATTCGCAAGTTTGGTCGTGATAGGTGTCTAGGAGACACCTAAATAGGTGTCTCCTAGACACTTATCACGACCAAAAAAGTTTGGTCGTGAAAACACACTTTTTTACGACGCTATGTTTCACGACCATATTTTTGTGGTCGTGAAATGCTCAATATTTTGGTCGTGAAAGACCTTATTTCCAGTAGTGACATAAATCATTTTTTCATATATGTAGTGAGGAAAAGTTAAAGTGTTGAAATTTAGTGCAATTAAGGTTGTACTGAAAACCACTTAATTAAATTTCGTGACAAATTTAATTTTTTTGAATATATTTTATTAAATGATACATGAAAATTTTTGTATATGTGAGGTTTGAAATGAAACTTGTTCAAGATGTTACAACGCCCACAAACAAAAATCCCAGAAATATATCTACAGTAAGCCGTATTAATTACTTAAATAAAAACTGGCAAAAGTCATTTTTTTTGGTCGAGAGCAAAAGTCATTTTCAGATTATTACATACATATATAGTGCATGAAAATACGTGTTTAGTCACTAAATACTTATTAGGTTTGAATATTGGAATTTTTTTTTTGATCAGAAGAATATTGGAATTAATGAACATCACGTGTTAACCAGTATAAATGATTTCAGTTTTGTAGTTCATAGCCTCATCGGTTTAATTAATTTAAACCAATTCTACAATCAAATACTCCCTCGGTCCCTAATGTAAGAGCTAGCCGTCAAAAAAACGTTTCTTAAGAAAACATGTGAATGTTAGTTGGGTGTCTGGAGTTAATGCTTCTTTTCCAAAATTGCCCATATTTATTATGGTACTTTTAAGAGAGAGAAATGCATAAGCATTAATAAATATGAAAGAGAGTTAGGGGTAAAGTAGGAAAAAATGCATTAAATGAGGAGAGAATATGGGGTGAGCTCTTACATTAGGGACCAAAATCATTCAAATTTTGGGCTCTTACATTAGGAACCGGAGGGAGTATATATTACTTTTTTGTATATGCGAAGTACGATTCTTGCAACTGAAATTATTATGTAACAACTTTATTAGCACAGCTTTCTGGGAGGTTGGAATGTCTTAAGATATTTAAACACAAGTTGATTTAATTTTTTTTGTTAGTTTATCATTTAAAAGAGATATTTTGTTTAGCAAGCATTTGGATCTTCTACATCACCGCGCGCCATGTCTAAGAAAGGGGAAAAAGCTTGAGATAAAGAAAAAAGTGAGTAAAAAATAAATTGAAGAACATATACACCCTCAGCGTTTGCATTAGTTTTTTTTTCCTACTTCATAGTAATATACTATCAGTATCACTTCGAAAAGGTCTAAATTTTATAAAGCAATCTTGTTGGCTGCTCAAGTAAAATTTAATTATTCAAACACGTGCCCGCAGCACACAAAAAGCTGCCCAAAGTGTTTGGCTAAACTTATATATACACGAACTCAATTTAATAAATAAAACCAACTATTTATAGTTTGTAAATAGTACAACTATTTTAGTTTTTTATTTATATTAGGAGGATTCGAATTATGACTTCTTCATACTCTGCCCTATTTTTCACTACTTAAGTTATCTTCCAAAGGTGATACAAACTGTAGGCAATGAATGAACTGTACCCTATTTTGAATCATGAACAGAAACACTACATAGTATACCCTAATTCTACCATTGATGGTTTAAAAATCGGTAAAAACATTTCTAGCTATTTTAAAAGTCCAGTGGCACAAAACATAAAATTTGAGTGTTGGTGTTTTCTATGCATGAAAACTTACGGATTGCCGATACTTTTATGTATAAAATTATATCAGGTCCTTTTGTGGTTAATGAAAATCAAGAAGTGCTAATTTTGACCGTTTTGAATATGGAGATCTAAATGACTGTCTTTCAATTACTGCTGAAAGAAATGGATTTGCCTTCTTTTGGAATCGGATTTTTTTTATCAGAACTTTGGAACTGGAATTTGGATGCATGAACTTTGAAAGCGTCTTAAATATGTTGTTTTGTAATAGCCTGTCTTAAATATGCTTTAGCTAGAGAGAATACGGAATGATTGTAAGAATGATTTAGGTTGGGATTTTGGAATTTCGATCTGTCTAGATGCAATATATATTTGATAGGTGTCACATCATTAAATATTCCCCTTATGTATTAATCGTACGTCTAACAAATATCCACATACCTCCGAATTGATTCTCCAATTAAGGTACATTTAGAATATATAACCTTGTACTGGATGCCTTAAATATATATTATTCTCGACAGTTTGGTCTTACACTTTAATTTGTTCACGCTGAAGTGCATGTAGCCATGTACATATAATGTTAGATTATTCATAATATTGATTGTATTGACCATTGAATTTCTTTCTGGAAATTTTGGCTTCCATTCAAAGCTATTTAGAAGGCATTTATTCACAAGCATTTTCTAAATTAAAAACAACTCGTAAAGCTCACTTTGAGAATAATAAATGAGGAGCTCGTATACTTCATAATTATTAATCTCAAGCCAAATATATATGACATCCTTATACCTGAATTGACATTACATACGATGCTACTTCATTTTCCAAATATCTAATTTATTATTAATTATATTACTGTGTCATGCCCAACTGTTCTAGTTTTCTCTCTCTAGCTAGCTCATCACATTGCAGGATGATACTCAAATCTTCTGCTCACATTGCCATGAATGTTCTTTAACTACGATTTGATCTATTTAAGGTTTTGAATTATTTGATAAACAAAAGAATTATTTAATGAGTTCATTTCATAATCCCTTACTAATTATCTTCCATTTCGGAGTTTACAAGATCAATAGTATATTTTAAGGTTAATAACCTATTTTTTAAAAAAAACTTAAAAAATCAACATACTCCACAAGTCCACAAACATATACACTTACAAACAAGAAACTTAAGGTCTATCAACAAATCTTGATACATTATAGCTTATGTAATTATAGGTCATTTATAAGTCAGATATCACATATTCAATTCTATCCACTTGTAAGTTGTAATCCTATGTTAGTTTGTGCTTATTTTCTTTGCATCAAAAGAACATAAGTAACATGGAGCTAGATACCACAATGTTGTGCTTCTAATTGAGAGAAGAGACAATTAAGCACTGGTATCAAATAAGAGATTTAATTTCAAAGAAGTTAAAAAGAGTAATTAATGACCACTATTTACAATTGAAATGACATTTATTACCAAGTGAAAAGTTGTCAATAGATCTATCTTAAATTAATTTTTTTGTTTGGGTTCTAGAAGCAATAGTCCTTGAAAGAATGTGCATGTGTGTGCGTGGCAAATAATAAAGACAATAACAAATCTCATTTGATTGAGTCTATCAAATAAGATTATCTTTTCTTTCATGTGTAAAATAACTTTGTATATCGAAAAGATTACGTTGCATTAAATATCCAATAATACCTGAATTTGACCGAAAAAAAAACACTTGATACCCATTTATTGTTGGAGAGGATTTTAACTTATTGCAAACGATTTCATTACAAAAAATATGGAAACCAAAAAGGCAGCTAGGAATATAAATTAATGTAAATTAAATAACAAGCACAGGTATATAAATTAAATACATAGGTTGTGTGTGTGTGTTCTGCTTCAACTGTTTCCAAAGCATCACATAATTCCCTCTCTGCCTCCTCTCTTCTGTTTCCTTCTTCCATATGCCAAGGCGGATAATTATTAGTCGCACAATCCAACAGTCCGTACATCTCCTTTCTTTGGACTTTGTAATCTTCTATTTTTTTCAAGGTTTGCTCTCACTTTCTTTTCATGCCACATATATTTGTGTGTGTGTGTGTATATATATATATATGTATATATATATATTATATATATATATATATATATATCAGTAAGGAAGAAAAAAAAAACAAATAACACACACACACACACAAAAGCAGACAATATATTTGACAGTTGAGTTTTTTCTCGATTTCAAGGAACTTTTTGTGCATTTATTTATAGCTATCTACGGTCTCTGGATAAACATGTGCACTGGGAATGCTGAATCTCGACAAATCCTAAATGGTGGTGAGGTCGTCGTAATTTCAAAGGTGGAGAGAATGAGAGATAGAGATAACATAGACGAAGAAGACGATGAAGAAGAGGACGATGATGATGATAATAATAACAATATTGGTGAAGGCTTTACTTCTTGGTTAAGAAGCAAAAGTGGCAGATTCTTTCATGGTCTTTTTCAACATATCTCTGCTCAACTTCCTACCATTTCTCTCTCTGAGGTTTCTCTCTATGTCTCTCTCTGGTTTTCAATTATTTGATTTTTCTCTTTCGGGTGTGATTCTTTGTTGCTTGCTTTTGGAAACCTCATAAATGTTGATAGCATGACGTGATAATGGAATAAAGACTAGCTCTTGGTTATAAAAGGAAGTTGATGTGAAAATTTCCATATTTAGCATTTTGATAGAGATTGTCCTTGGTTATCTTGTTGAATTAACAAGATTGATTATTAATTTTCACGTGTGGAATATTAATATAGCACAATTAAATTGTCTAGAGAAGAGGAGTTTTAAGGAAAGTTTATGTTTGTTTTTTTATTCGGTTTCTGCCTTTTTCGCCTATTCTTGTTTTCTCCTTATTATTTGTTACTCTTTCCAATACAATATTACAATTTACTTTCGTTATATTTATTTTATATGCATATTATTTTTATACATACAATTTAAAAACAAATGCAAGAACTTATGTATGACTTTCTTTGACTTAAGATCAACCCAAAAATTGTAAACACCAATAATTTATCAAGAAATAGTCGTTTTTTTTTATTTTTCAGATTCTGTATAATGAATAGGGCCTACAATTTATCATTTGACTTTTACAACGGTGTGTTGTCAATTTTTAATTTGAATGGATATTTCATGTACCTTCACAACCTTATTAACTATAAAAATCAATTGAATGTTTATATATATATTGTGGTTACATGAACTTGTACAGTGAGTGATTTTGTTGAGTTTGATGTATCAAAACTTGATTGTTGATCCATGAAAAAGAACAGTGACTTTTTAATAACAAGTGAATACATGTACGACAAATTAAGCAAATCCCATGTTCTAAGCTACCTAATCTTATCCTCATCTCCCCCATCTTGATTTGACTCCAACCCGGGAAACTAGTTACAATACATTAATTCAAATTTAAAATATAACAAATCTAAGGCACAATTAATTATAAAACAAAATACACCTCCTTAGCACATCATTATCCAAACTTGTCAGTTCACTTCTTTGGACAACATGTCTTTGTCTTGAATTTCTTACTTTTTTTATCAATAAAAGTTTGCTTGAGTTATGTTTTGGGGGCTCAGAGTCAGTGGAATTTGAACACCAAGTCTTATGCTTGTGAGTCAACCCTGATCAATATAATGTTTGTTGGCTAACTTTTACTTACGTGGTTACGTTTGGCTCAAATTAACAAAAAAATAAGTTAAGGAACTGCCCAGAACAGGGAGGGAGGGAGCGGGGGAGAGAGTCCTATTTTAGTTCAAATTTGGGCTTTAGTATATAAGTAGTCTACGTTTGAGTCATAGTTTAATTAAAGCCCAATGTCAATGTGTAGAATTTGTTCTGTTATGGTCTTATGTAGGGCCTAAGGTTATCAAATGAAAGGTTGAGGTTGGGATTTTATGGTTAAGTTTACGCTTTGAAAAACAAATATTATTTTGCTATAATATTTTTGAAAAAATAGTGATTAAATTTCTATTTTGAAGACCTCTACATATAGTCGAAGATATTTTACACACGATTGAAGAATGCTTTGTGCATGTTGATGAGATCACTGGTCTACACTAATCAATAGAGAAATCTTGTTGAAACATGATAATTAAGTTTACTAACGTTTATTTGCATACATGGATGCAAACAGGTCAAAGAAGAATCACAATCATTAGCCAAAGTGGCATTGCCAATTATAGCAACAAGCACTCTCATGTACTCCCGTTCAGTCATATCAATGCTCTTCTTAGGTCGACAAGGCAAAGTAGAACTCGCCGGAGGCTCACTCGCCATCGGCTTTGCCAACATCACCGGAATCTCGGTCATCAAAGGCCTAACAATGGGAATGGACCCAATTTGTTGCCAAGCTTATGGAGCCAAAAGATGGTCAGTTCTTAGCCAAACATTCCACAAAATGCTATGCCTCCTCCTCATTGTTTCCTTACCTATCATCCTCCTTTGGCTAAACATGACCACTATACTTCAATGGCTAGGTCAAGACCTCCAAGTCATTAAAGTAGCTCAAGTTTACTTACTTTTCTCTATCCCTGAATTACTAGCCCAAGCTCACCTATTCCCTTTAAGGGCTTTTCTTAGGACACAAGGTTTGACCACTCCGTTGACCATAGCCGCTTCTTGTGCTGCAATCATACACATTCCAGTGAATTACTTCCTATCTATGTATCTCAACCTTGGAGTTAAAGGTATTGCATTAGCTACTGGTTTGAACTCCATTAACATGAACTTAGGACTTGTGATTTACATTCTTGTCTCCGACAAGCCTCTAAAACCATGGCAAGGATTTCAAGAAGAGAACAAGATGTTCCTCTCTGCTTTCCAAGGGTGGGGCCCACTTTTGAGCCTTGCTTTACCTAGCTGCCTCTCTGTTTGCTTAGAATGGTGGTGGTATGAGATAATGTTGTTCCTTTGTGGACTTCTAAATAACCCTCAAATCACAATAGCCACCATGGGAATCCTAATACAAACCACTGGTCTTCTTTATATATTCCCATTTTCTCTTAGCTCTGCTTTAACTACAAGGGTTGGACATTCCTTAGGAGCAGGACAACCCGCACGTGCACATTGTACAGCAATTCTAGGGCTTTGTTTGGCTTTCATATTTGGGATTGTAGCCTTTCTCTTCACAGTTTCTGTGAGGAAAGTGTGGCCAAGGATATTTACCAATGAGATACAAATTATAGATATGGTGACAAGTGTGTTACCAATTGTGGGGTTGTGTGAGATTGCAAATTGGCCTCAAACAGTTTCATGGGGAGTATTATCTGGTACGGCACGTCCTAACATAGGGGCAAGGATAAATTTGTGTGCTTTTTATGGTGTAGGATTGCCTGTGGCAATATTTGCTACTTTTTTTTACAAGTTTGGAATGATAGGGTTGTGGAGTGGGATGTTAGCTGCTCAGATTTCATGTTTTGGTATGATGCTTTACACTTTGTGTCAAACTGATTGGGAACAACAGAGTAAAAGAGCAGAAGCATTGGCCAATAAAACTCGAGAGGTAGAGGAAGAAGATAATGGTGGTGAGAAGGATGATGAAGAAATGGGGTTGCTTAATTCTGATTTGTGAGGTTTCATGAATGATGATATGATTGGTTATTTTATAGGAAATAGAAACATTCTTTTCTTCCTTTGTGATTCATATTACACATCATATAAGGAGCAAAAGCAATAGAGGTTGATTGATTTTCTCGTGAACAGCTCGTTCACACACTAGACAGTCTTTGGTTTTCACATGTGGTGAGGAATTTGAAAAGGTGAATGCATGCCCAATATTAGTAAATTGAAGTTATGTTAGAATGGTGTGGTAGAAATAGCGATATGCGCATGTAATGATTTTGTTTGGACTTGTATGAGAATGATTCTAAAAAGTTAATCCAAAAAGCTAAGGTCTGTTTGGTACAATAAAAATGGAAGGGAGGGAAAGTTTTCATGAATTTGATTTAAAACAAATGAATAAGCAAGGTTCTTAAAGTTCAATAAATAAATGGGTTAGATAAAAAGGTATGAAAAAGTAATTAAAAACTTTTAAACCCTCTTTTCCAATATTTTTTAAATCATAAATCACATTGATTAAAGTTTACATAACCTTCCATTATGCCATTCAAATTTCTAGGTTCTGGTCATGAAGAGAAAGAACTGCAACATGAAATTGAGATTATAGTTAACAAATCGAAACCCCTATTTATTTTGAAGGCTATTTCCAAAGCATGAATATGAAAGTAGAATTACTTACAATAAGATCATATTCAACAAACCTAGAATCTCACCCTCTAAATATATACATTATACAAGCATCATCTTAGCAAAATATTTTTGGACATAGTCTCTTGTGTTCCAAACTGCATAGGTAATTTGAGAAAAACAAAGACTACCTCCTGCTTCTTCTGTTCTTCCGTTCGACACATAATCAAAGAAAAATTTGAACATGCATGTTGGTGTTGGATAGATACACCTCCACAATATAGGTTAAAATGGTTCAACGAGTGAGCAACATATTATATCATTTTTATTGTCATATGTCATTTTTTTATTAGATTATAATGGACTTTTTATTTAGAATATTTACCTCCTCTTATGCAAAAGGAATACAAATGGTTGTCAGAACATGATAGTACAATTTGGCAAATTAAGTGTGTAGACATTTTAAAAAATTTAATATATCAAACAAGGCAACAATACTTCAACAATTAAGTTAAGCCTTCGTAGATTTTTACCCTTGTGATGAATGGTTTAGTGAAAGTGTGGTCGTCAACAAAGTTCCATGAGATTAATGAGGTAGCTAAAAGTAATCGAGCGTCTCCCAAATGAGGTGTTTGTCATAGAGGGGGTAGTATTCCTAATACTTCACATAGAGGAAACTGACCGGAAGTCGAATCCGGTGATGCATGTGAAACCGGAGGCCGGAATCCGCTGTGGCTCGCCAGAACTCGCCGCCGCAATGAAGAGAGAGGGCGGAGAATGCGAGGAAGAAAAGTGTGTTTTATTGATGAAGATGAAGGTGGGGATTGGGAAGGTTAAATAGTTGCCCTTTGGAAATTACCTTTCTGCCCCTTCTTTTATTGTGTCTTTTCTTCGAGTCTCCGGTATCAGACACTCTTTGTCTTTGAGTACTAACCAATCTAGAGGGCTGCTAAGGTTTGAATCCAGGACTTTAAATGCAAGGAGATGCCTTATCCCACCTTTTTTAACCATCAGGTCACTAGTACCTTGGCTACTTTTATTTTTTATTAACATCTCCAGATTTAAATTAACAACTCAAATCTTAATTAATTCGCCACAGGGTAAAATTGAAAAATGGTTCATTTTTCCTTGACTAGACAGACCACCAATGGGGGTTGTCTACATGTCATTGTTACATTCACTAGATGGTAAAATTGGATCATTCTAGTTACTTTAAGGGTGAAATTATACCTGATATTAATTTAGGGTACTCGGTACTCGCTAGTCCATTATGGTTACTTGAAGGGGCAAATATCATCATCCACCTAGTTTTAAACAATCCAGCTATGTGTGTTGGGACATTTGGATCAATAGATGTAGAAAAGTTTTTGAACCTCAACTTACTGATGTGGCTAACAACAGTTATGAGTCTTTTTACAGAGCCTGTTGGGATGAACAGCTGATAGAAAAATGTATATTCTGTGGTAGAAACTCTATGCAGGTGACCAAGGAGGCTTCATTACCAAATGACCATGTCAAGCTGGAAGTCGATGGATCTACCACTGGCAATGGACTAAGTGGTTGCGGAGGTGTAATCAAAGATAAAGAAGATAGATGGATTGTTGGTTTCAGCTGCAAGTTAGTCTTTGTGCCATTAGTTATAGCAAAAGTATTAGGCTTTTTGAATGGCCTCAGTATTTGCTTGCTGGGCGAGAGGTTTTAAGAATATTTTGTTGTTGTCTGACTGTATTGAAGCAATAGATTTTTGCATAAGGGGATGTGATACCAATAACCCCTTTAGAGACATTATAGATGATGTTAGATCACTACTACAAATTGTCCCTCTACCAGCGCACCTTTACATGCGCTTAGAAGAAACGCATGTATTGAGGGTCCTTTACATGCGCTTTAAGCGCATGTACAGGTAAGAATCTATACATGCGCTTAAAGCGCATGTAGAGGCCTTATCTCTACATGCGCTTTAAGCGCATGTAAAGGCACAAACACCCTTTACATGCGCTTTAAGCGCATGTAAAGGCACCACTGAAGTGCAAAACATGGAGTCATGATTAAGAGGTCCTCCTCAGACCTCATAAGGTGTTCCTGCTTGTGGACTTAGTGTTTCAAAGCTCCATTACCACTTTTGGGTGCTATGAAAATGTTGAAACACCCTTTACATGCGCTTTAAGAGCATGTAAAGGCACTACTGAAGTGCAAAACATGGAGTCATGCATAAGAGGTCCTCCTCAGACCTCATAAGGTGTTCCTGCTTGTGGACTTAGTGTTTCAAAGCTCCATTACCACTTTTGGGTGCTATGAAAATGTTGAAACACCTAAGCGCATGTAAAGGCACAAACACCCTTTACATGCGTTTTAAGCGCATGTAAAGGCACAAACACCCTATACATGCGCTTTAAGCGCATGTAAAGGCACCACTGAAGTGCAAAACATGGAGTCATGCTTAAGAGGTCCTCCTCAGACCTCATAAGGTGTTCCTGCTTGTGGACTTAGTGTTTCAAAGCTCCATTACCACTTTTTGGTGCTATGAAAATGTTGAAACACCCTTCATGTAAAGGCACTACTGAAGTGCAAAACATGGAGTCATGCATAAGAGGTCCTCCTCAGACCTCATAAGGTGTTCCTGCTTGTGGACTTAGTGTTTCAAAGCTCCATTACCACTTTTGGGTGCTATGAAAATGTTGAAACACCCTTTACATGCGCTTTAAGCGCATGTAAAGGCACTACTGAAGTGCAAAACATAGAGTCATGCATAAGAGATCCTCCTCAGACCTCATAAGGTGTTCCTGCTTGTTTACTTAGTGTTTCAAAGCTCCATTACCACTTTTGTATGTGGAAATGCTGCCTGTACATGCGCTTTAAGCCCATGTAGAGGCTCTACATGCGCTTAAAGCGCATGTAAAGGCTCTAATATTAAAATAAAAGGTAGGGGTAAAGTTGAAAAGTGAATCAATGAAGATAAAAGGGCAATATGGTCTTTTCTGCGCAACACATTCTTTATCCTTCCTCCCAAACCATTTTCCCTTCATCCTCACCCAACAAACCCAACACCTCCCTCTCTTCTCTGTCTCTTATTTTCTCCATCGGCTCCTCCGGCTCCGGCAAGCAGTGTGCGTCTCCCCTCCCCAAATCTTCACGCGTCTGTGTGTGTGTTGCGAGAGAGAGAGAGAGGAGAGCTGAGCGACGGCGGGTAATGGCGAGGAAGCGTTTTCCGGCGAAGTAGAGGCGGAAAATGGGTAAAAGCTACAGCCTTTTTAGTATTTCTTGGGCTATGCTTCCATATTTAAGTATTTCTCATTGTTCTCTTTCTTTTTCTGGTTTCTTTTTCCGCCCTCCCCTTGGTGGTGGCCGATTTCCGGCGGCCGGCGGCGAGTGGTCCTTTTTCTCTCACTGTAAGCATTTTTGCACACTCTTCTTACCTTAGTTTCTGCGATCTGCACCGGTTGAGAGTTAGGGTTTCAAGTGGGTGTTTTTTTTTGGACAATTCAAGTGGGTGTTTGAGTTTGGGTGATTTAACCTGATTAAACGAAAGGTTGAACTTAGATGCATAGTTTCCCTTCCGAAATTTGAGTGTTGTTGGTCAAACGAAAGGTTAAACAAGGGTTGACCCTTGTTCTATTTTTTTTAGTTTTGCGTGGAATTTTAGAATCTTCAATGCTTTTCATTAATATTGAGTGAAAAACTGGAGCTAAAAAATGTGGTTTGGATTGACTCACCATCAGTTGTAAAGAAAGTGGATAATGACATACGATGACATTTTCAAAATAAATTATTATAAATTTAAGGCTGAGATTCAAATTGTGTAATGTACATATACTCTAAAATCCTGAAACATTAAACAATAGATTGCCCTTCAAAAACTTAATTTTAAGCATCATCCCCTTATTCAAACGTAGAATGTGAAAATCTTTCCTAATTTCAAATTCAAACATCAATGCCCAGGCCAAACAGTAAAATTATCCTTGCAATCGTAACAGACTCACTATTTATTTCATGTTTTTCATCAGCTTTGGGTTTGTGAAGACGAAGGTGACTGAATAGTCCAATATTTCATATTTATGATACAAAAAGTTCTTAAAGAAAATAATCTTCTCCTACAGGTATTTTATACCTTAATATTCTTCTACACACCCTTTGTGGTGTGCTAGGTTGGCTATCACTAAAAGATTATGCCCATATTTCAGCTATGAAGATCCCTAATTGATGTATAAATGTTCTGTATCATTTTTGTAGCCTTGGGAAGATCGTTTAAAATATGCACATGAATAGGGTAAACTAGTGTTGCTTCAAAATTTGGACCCATCTTTAACTTCGCAGGAAGTGGAGGTAATACCCATTCCATGGAGCCATCTAGATTGTCAATCAAAAATAATTGTACAACATCCGAGTCTGACAATGACTTGATTTTAGGAATCATTTGCTTGTTCCTAATATGCTTTGATCTTTCATGCTCAAATCAGGAACTAGTTTGGCATACATTCCAAGAAAAGTGCACGGCCAAGATAATCCAGGCAACTGCGTTTTCTAGTCCTCATTGTGGTGAGCATTGGAATCTTTTTACTGTGTTTTCATTGAAATCTTTTCAAAAGAACATGCAATATATTCTTCTTAGGTCATATGTTTTAGCTATGTTACACTAAAGCAATACTTTATCAGCATCCCTTGGTATAAGTGATGATATATCAAATATGATGTAGGTCAAGCTTTTGTTATATTTACAAGAAAGGAAGTAGCTGAAGAAGTCCTCAGAAAATTAAAAAAGAGTTGTTTATTGATGTCAAATGGAAGGTATGTCTACACTTCTATTGATGAACCATATTATATCATAAGTTGGTAACTATAATCTCTTTATGCACGTTCTAAATATATTATTTGTTGTGGTTTTGCAATAAAAATGGAAATGGGAAAATGGAAAGAGAACAAAGGAGAGGCCAAAAAAGAGTAAAAGTAGAGATGGAAAGATAAGTAGAACTGAAATTCTAATCCTCAATCAATATGTCAAAAACACGAAGTACAATAGATTTACGGATTAGTTATAGCCCAAGGTCCCTTGCTACCTTAATCACATTCATCACATACGATTCATTTATTTATTAACATATCCAATGTTTTAAAAACTAGGCCAGACATTGCGTCAGAAAGGATAGTGGGTCACAGTTCAATATAAAATTATCCCTAAACAATTGGTCATCTCTTAGACTCTTTTGTGTATACACACTCTTACATTCAATGAATAACTTATAATTCGTCTTTATCATCTGATGCATTGATTTTTGAAATACTGAGATTGCTTTATTCTCACCTGAAATATTTGCAGTCTTCCTATATTTACCTTTTTCGTACTAATGTGCTGAGATTTATTTGGTTGTGTGGCAGTCCCCTTGTTGGGTGCCCTGGAAATCCTTGCTTCCCACAAAAAAGGCGAAAATTTATTGGCCATATTGTTATTGAACAAATTCGGGTCACACGAGAGATGGTATGATTTTTATGCATCTTGTTCACATTCTTGGATCAATCTTAATAAGTGCTGTCTTCTGTAGAGGTATTAAATTCTTGTTTGCTATCCTTTTTTCTGTTTTTATTTTTCTTTGTGCAGAAAGATGTCGTCTGTACTGCTCATTGTTTTTCGTGAGAAGAGAGGGGAGGCCGAAATGGGGTTTTAGGATTTAGGTTCAAAGGGACTTTGGCTTTAAACTTGCTAATGTGTATGTTCATTAAAGTTGTAAAATGACTTTGCATGTTTGATTTGTGTTTGGATATAGGTTTAAGTGCTAGGAACTTGTGTGATTTAAATTTTATATCAAAGCCTATGACTATTTCCCAAAGCATGAATATTGAGAATGTATAAGTTGTGTATGTATGTTATTGGTTGTGCATGTGATTAGTGATTTTTGGGACTGTTTGCTATGATTTTGTGATTGATTTTCAGTATTGGTTGCTGTCATGGTTGGTTTGAAATTCGCTGATTTGTCTCTGATTTAATGGTGGATATTGTGAACCATAATAAATACATGTTATATAAAAGTATCTTGCATAATGCTTTGAGATTGATTTGCTAGGGTGCTAAGTTGGCTTCCAAAATTATCTAAGTATCATTGCTGTGTGTTTATAATGTGTACCATCAATCTTGAATGCAATATCTATCAATAATGTAAAGGTGTCAAATCATAGAATGAAGTATATATTGAGCTTATGATTTTAACATCAATGAGCTTAAGATTTGAAGTATATATTGAGCTTAAGATTTGGAGTATATATGTATCTATATATTGAGCTTAAGATTCCATCTTTGCATTAGATATTACAAAGCAGATTGGTTTCTTAATGTAAAAGAATATATTAAAAAAAAATATATAGCTGTACATGCGCTTAAAGCGCATGTAAAGGCATGCGCTTTAAGCGCATGTAGAGGTACATACCTCTACATGCGCTTTAAGCGCATGTATAGCCCCCCTCTACATGCGCTTTTAAAAGCGCATGTAGAGCCTTTACCAGCGCCCCCCTCTACATGCGCTTTATAAGCGCATGTAAAGGCCAAAATAAGCGCATGTAAATGGGGTAATCTGTGGTAGTGGATTGATGTTAAGTAGAGATTGACAGGTCATACTTAGACATAGGGACAAAAACATATGCAGGAGGCAGATTACTTAGCAAAGATGACTCATACTTTACCCGAATCTTTTTGTATCTTTGACCAAACTCCACCTAACCGTCACTGGGTGGATTTTGATCAGAGAGATTGAACCTTGTACCTTCTTTTTGTAATATAATAGTAAGCAATTTTATTCAAAAAAAAAACAATCCATTTTGTTTTATTACCTATGTTTTTTCATCCAATAAAGCAGAGGTAAACTAGAAATAGAGTACTAATAAGAAGCATATTTATTAGCAAAATATTGACTACTTTTGGATACTGACAAGCTTAAATAAGATTATTTGTGATTTTTTACTATGCAAAATTTATCCCTGGTGGCAAGTCAACATGAAAGCAGAAATAAGACTATGCAAGATTATAAATGATTAAACAAATTATCCCATTGGTTGACTTTGGGAAAAGATTTTGGAAAATTTTTTAAGTACAAAATTTATAGCCTAATTTTATTAAAAAAACAATGGAAAGCATGAGAGGTCCAAATATATTAGTCATAGTCTTCCACTTTCATTTAAATAAAAGATTATCATCTTGAAAAAATCAAATTAAACCAAGCTTTTTCATATTATATGTATCATTTTGACCAAAATTATTTAATTTATCTAACAATGCCTAATCTTTTTCCAAGTTCAATTCCTTTCATAAAAGTTCATGCAAAAAATGAGGCCTCATGATTATTGATTTGAAAATCCCCAATATTTCTACCATGTCCATTTTCACATTCCACGTATAAATTGTTGAAATATTACTAAATATGCCACGTTTTATCTTCATGAAAAACAAAGCAACCATAAGTAAGCACATGCACATCAAACTTTATTGTGGGATGATTATATAGTTGCAAGGATTTTGAGCCCATCATCGGTAAGTAGTGTGGTATACCAAGTATACGAAGCGAGTCTTCTGGGATTTCCCACAAAAATTCTTTATCTAGATTCTTCACACCATATTGTTGGGTCTTGACTCTAAAAGAAGTAGGTAAATATTAGAGTAGATTCCTAAACAATTTAAATTAAATTAGGAATATTGACACTTTGACATTTGACTCCTAACAAGAGGTGAAGAATGGAATATAAGCTTCCATGGATTAAAGGTGATTTCATAGTTTGCTGAAATTGAAAACACCTTCAAAATTTGCAAAATAACGCACTTTTCCTTGTCCTGGGAAGGACACATAATGATCAATCAAATTCTTTTGAATGGCAGAAGTTTCATTCTACAACACTACTAAAAGAAAATTAAGCAACAATAATAAGTAAGAAATTACATTTTAGGGGTGACATGAAACATTGTTTTCCAAATAAATGAATTTTTTTGCTAACATTCTCTTTGACTAAAATCATTCCTATTTTCTATATCGAATGTGGGAAAGCTTTTCTCCGAACAATCCACTTTCTGCGCACTCGAGCAACAATGATCCACATATCTTTATGATATATCATTAACATCGCCAATCATATCTTAGCTTGACGAGTATTAGGTTTCTTGACGTGAAACAATGAAAAACAAAATCAAGTGAAAACACTAAAATAAGTAGAGATCTAGTTTAAAATTACAAATAGTTGAGGTTGTACTGAGATTTGCATACACGAATATAAAAGGAACACAAGGTTGAAAAGAATGAATATAACCTTCAAAAGGGGAAGTGTTCATTAATAATATTGTGAACTGGCCGGAAGGTGAAACATTTTGCCATTACAATTAGGAAGGGTTTGTTAATAATATTGGGAAGTTGGTGCATTTTACCCTTATAGAAAAACATTTTGATTTAAATAAATATATTGAATTGGAATTTAGAAAATATTCAATTGTAGTTAGTTATATTGGTTTGTGGAACTTTTCAATAGTTTTTTCTTGCAGTTAATTTATTATCATATTTATCTTCTTAGTGTTTGATATGCATAAAAGTAATTATTAATCAATGCAAAAAAAAAGTAATTATTAAATAAACGCCAGGTTTATTCCTAGTGCTTATTTAAAAATACACAGTTTTTTTAACCGATAAACTACACAGCTTTGACGATATGTTAAGTGTGTGTACGTATGCTCAGAAGTCCTAAAACATAAAAGAAATTATAATTAAAGTGTAAACTTTCTCAGATAAGTGAAGGATTTTAAATGAAACTTTGGGTTAATAGCCATATCTGCCCTAAAGTATGCATGAAAGATTATATTTGTACTTGATGAATTTTTTTGTCCAAATCAGCCCCTGAAGTATATAAGAGGATCATAGTCCTTTAATTATAGTTAGAATATTAACAGTTAAATATGAAACTTCTTGCATATTTCAAAGGCAAATATAACTCTCTGTTCACACTTTAGGGGCAGATATGATATTCATGCATCCGAGCAAATTTTTGGGTAAAAAAAAATACTTGAGAGGCAAATATGATTTTAGTATATAATTAGGGGCATACATGACCCTTAACCCATCAAAATTTTGAAAATAAATTTTAGCAATATCAGATCATCATACAGGTTTTATTTTAAAACAAATTGATTAAGAGTGTATTTTATCTCAAAAGTTTTCATTCAAAAGATATTTTACCTTCAAAAATATTTCTTGGGTTTATAATTTCCTTGAAAATTTCAGAATGAAAACATTTTCTTATTCCATCAAAAGATCATGTTTACAGTTAATAGGTTAACATTAACTATTAATATTTTATTAATAAAAGGAAAGCCCCTCTATTTTAATACTTAAATGGTAAAACTGGACGAAAAAAATACTTACGGGCAAAATTTCTCCTCATAAAAAAACCTAGGAAGTAAATTAGACGCTAAACCTATAATGAAATTATGTAGGCTCTTCGTAAAATATTACTAAAAATTCCCACAAGTAGAGGCAATGTCTAATAGAATGGGTTAGTCCAGAGCAACTAAAATTTAATGTCTATATTTAATGTTTTAATCAAAATTGCATTAAACATTTCAACATTAATTTGTCATGTTGTTCTTAAAATAAAGCTCTTCTATTAAAGGAAAATTAAAATAATTCATTAACACATTTTTTTTATCAGAGTTCAACATTACATACACATTTTCACAATTCATTTTCTTATAAATTAAGGGATTTGTATGCATTACACCCTACAAAGGAGTGTTATAAATATATAACAGATACCTAAACCCTTGGAGTAATAAACATAAAGGATCCCTATTGCATAGGAAATTAAGATGATGACATAATTTATGATAAATTAGTTGAGAAAATATTAAGCGTGCGTCCCTTTCATAAAATTAAGTTAGTATGATATCATCCATTAATTTGTCAAAAGAAAATTAAATGAGCCATAAAAATTCGTGAGCCACTTCCTTTTAATTAGTACTTTATATCATGTTTATATTCATATTATATGTGTCATTGATACAGCTACACACTCACAAACCAAATATATATTGTTATATGAACAATAGCCCATCCATTTTTCTTTCAATACAAATATTATTTATCAGAATTTCAAAAACATTTAGTAACTATTGTTTATGGAATATATATATTCAAGCGCAGTTAAGTTTGTTTATGATCATGTGACTATGCAAGATTAGACCAATGTCGGACAAATATGGGGTAAGTCTCATGGGAGCATTTTCATTCTCTGCATGATCATGATAAACTCAAACTAAAAGTATCGTGTTTAAAATGTTCTTTTCAATTTGATCGAAGTCATTTTTAGTCATGCATTAATTGTCACGTTTAATTGGAGATAAATTTTTTTACCAGAATTAGAGATAAAATTTTGAAAGAAAAAAGACTAATAAAGACACTCAATTTAGGCTCCATCTTAGTACTTAGTTAAAAAAAACTTCAATCTTTGTTGATTTGAAAATTTTAGGAAGGGGTTCTGATAAAAAAAGAAAATATTAGGAGGGGTTTGGGCTCAACCCAATCCAAGGGCAGAGCACCTAACTCATTATCCACTGCGGCCTGTCCCTGTGGGCTCTGGAGCATGACCAGCAAGCCCTTTATTTCTGTCCATACAGGTAGGTTACTCCAAACTTCACTTAGCTACGGAGATGCCTCCCCAAGCGCCGCGATGAAGACACAACAAAGTGTCACTCCCCAGGATCGAACTCGCGATGTGGTGGTCAACCCGACGCTCATTGTTCAATCAATCCCTTGGCCACTGAACCCATGGACGATGGAAAAAAAACTCAATCTTGTTGCATTTGGTTGCGCGTTAAGTTGGTGCATAAAAGTTGGTGTGAAGGAAAATGAGCGGTTTTTTGGTAATTTAAATATATCCATAGACCATAGGACATAGGCCCACAAGTTATCTCTCTTCATCTAACACTTTTCCAGGGGCCACAAACTTTACATTATCATCATTATCTCTACTTTCAATCTTCACTCTTTCACTTTTCATTACTCCACTTTCTTTTCTTACAACCAAACGGACACATAGGACTTTAGGCAAAATTGAATGTTATGCATCGCCTGATACGAGAAAAAATTTAGTGGATGAGAAAGAATAAATTACCCCTACAATATTCTTAATTATTGTAGAAGTTTGTCAAGGGCTTGTCAACTCGACAAATTTGTAATTCACTGATTCTGATTCTGCAAATAAATATTACTTCCTTAAGCCCGTAATATAAAAATTCAGCCTCCAAAACACACTTTTTAAGAAATAATGTGAAAGTTAGTTGAGTGCATGAAGTTAATTCTTTTTTTCAATTTTGTTCTTACTCATTATGATGCTATTAAGAGATAGAAATGTGTAAGTATTAACAAATATGAAATAAAATTAGGAGTAAAGTGGGAAAAAACATATTAAATGATGATAGAATGTAAATGTGAGCTCTTATATTTTCAGCGTTGGCCCAAAAAAAAGCTCTTATATTTTCAACCAAAATCATTCAAATTTTGACTATTATTTATATTATGGACTCGATGGAGTAATACAAGAAGATTAAATTTTAAAATATCAAAAAGATCATATAAAAGAAATAATATTTTAGCGTATTTTAACAAAATTGAATTGCATAATCACAATTTAAATTTTTTTCGGGCAACCATTTAATCTGTATAAAATTAATTTTTTTTGATAACATGTATAAAATTAATACTGTTAAGAATAAAGTATTAAATAATTGTGTTAAAATATAGGACAAAAAGTGTAGTTTTAAACTTACTTATAAGATCAAGTCCACATGGTTAAAAAATATATTTTTTTTGGTTAAACAATACTCTCTCCGGTCCTAAATATAAGACCTAATTGACTTTTTCTAGAAAATCTTTAAAAAAACCAAAATAAGTTAATTATAAACGGATTTACCTAATTTTTTCCCTTAATCTAGTTTATTTTACCTATAAACCAATGGATAATCTAAAAATATATCCAATATGTCATCATTTAATAACCTATTTCGCAACCTTAATCTCTTCAAAAAAAAGTCAATTAGGTCCTATATTTAGGACCGGAGGTAGTATATCAAAATTAAAGTAAAATGGTATCAACAAACTGTCGGTGTTTGTTCATCATAATCTGTACTTATTTTGGTTTTACGTCAAATTTAAATTTGTGTCCCCATATTTCTGTAATTTGTTTAGTAAAGTTAGTTCATTTTATGTTTTTAAAGAACCAACAATTATAACTTGAAACTTTAAAACCAAACATGATATGGACAAATTATATCACTCTATTGCTTATTATAAGTCAAACTAGTAAATAACTTTTGTTCCTGAATAGTACTATATCTACTTAGTGGTTATTAGTTATTATTTTTCAAACTTTTTTTTCCATTATCATTTTTCAACTTAGTATCCATTTAATTCTATTGTTAGGTTTAACTGAATTTTCCTTTTTACTACTCTTACTTCTTTATTATAGACACTTTTCCCCTTGTATTAACTAATTTATAGGGAAAATAGAGAACAAACATTTATTACTTTGAATTTTGTATATGACTCCCTATGTATTAAAGCTGCAACAAGAAACGATTCTTCAGAAAATATCATGTAAAAGTTACTTGGATGTTTAAAATTGATTCTTTTTTGGGAAAATCTCAAATAAGTCCCTTCGAATATCCAAAAGGACAAGTAAGGAATCTAAACTTCCAAAAGGACCATGAAGGAACTAGTACCTATCTGTCATTTTAAAATTTTGCGAAAAGACCAAATTGCCCTATCTTAAAACACAAATTGCGAGAAGAGGGTGGGTGTTAGGGTGGGTTTAGGGTGGCGTAGGAATTTGTGTTTAAGGATGGGGGCAATTTTGTCTTTTCGCAAAATTTTAAAATGACAGATAGGTGCTGGTTCCTTCATGGTCCTTTTGGAAGTTTAGGTTCCTTACTTGTCATTTTGGGTATTCGGAGGGACTTATTTGAGATTTTCCCTTTTTTATAATTATACCCTCATTTATTATGACATTATTAAGAGATATAAATATGTGAGTATCAATAAATATAAAAGAGAGTTAGGGGAAAAGTAGAAAGATATATCAAATAATGAGAAAACGTAAGAGTGAACTCTTATATTTTAAAATAATATAAATTGAGTACCATCACAGGAAGGAGGGAGTACTCCTGAAACAAAAAAATTTGTATGCATATGTTACTATTGTACTTCTTATAAACATTCAATCCATAATATAAATCCATAATATAAAAGTCCAACCACCAAAACACGTTTTTTAAGAAAACATGTGAAAGTTAGTTGAGAGTTTGGAGTTAATACTCCTTCCGGTCCCTAATATAAGAGCTAGCAGCAAAAAAAATACTTCTTATGAAAACATGTGAATGTTAATTGGATATCTAAAGTTAATGCTTCTTTTCCAATATTACTCATATTTATTGTGATACATTTAAGAAATAGAAATACATAAGCATTAATAAATATGAAAGAGAGTTAGGGGCAAAGTTGAAAAAAAAAACACATTAAATGAAAAGAGGATGTGAGATGAGCTTTTATATTAGGAACCAAAACAATTAAAATTTTGGGTTCTTATATTAGGGATCAGATTTTTTTCCATTGTCACCTTCATTTTTTGTAATACTTTTAAAAGGGGGGAATATATATAAATATTAAAAAATATTGTGATACATTTATTGTGATAGACACAAAGTAGGGGGGAAATGCATTAAATGAAGAGAAAATGTGAAATGAAATCTTATATTTTATACCAAAATCATTCCAATTTTAAGCTTTTGTACCATAGACGTTGTACTCTCTCCTATCATTATTATAAGTCACCAACGGTCTCTAACTCTTTTGTCCTTAATATAAGTCACCAACCATCATTAATTAAATTATTTATTAAATTTTTTCCAATATACCCTCATATTCATGGGAAAAAGAGAACTCTTTGCATTGACTTTTCCTCCTACTTTTGTTTACAATATAAAATAACATTGAAAAGTTGAAAGAGCATTGGAAAGATGAAAAGATAGAGAAAAATAGGAGGGGTAGAAATAGAAAAGACAGATAAAACATGACTCATTTAATATGTAACCTCAATTCCTTTGTTTATGAGATTTAAGTGGTTAATGACTTATAATAAGTACAAATGAGTTAGGAGTATATAAATATTGAATTTGGGAAGAGGGATGGAGTAATGGAGGTCAGTGGGAAAGGTTGAAAAGGAGGTTAATAAAGGGATTGTGTAGAGTCTTCGGTGCCACGTGGGGAAGGGTACGAATGAAATGAAGGCAGGTGTTATTTTGTTGAAAGCTTAGAAGTGACTTAAGAAACAGCCATTCAATTTCCCTCAACTACCAACTGTCTTCATTATTCAATTCCATCTCTAAATCCTGCCGTACATAAGGTAGATCACCAATTAATGCCCCATGTTCTCACATCTTGTCGACATGCACATTTTTGTCTGATTAAGTACTACTCTAGTCCTTTAATATAACAATTTATGCAATTTATGCGGTTGTGAACTTATAAAAAGGACCGAAGTGAGTATTAAATAAGGAACAAAAAATAGTACTACCTCCGGTCCCTAATGTAAGAGCTAGCCGCCAAAAAAAACGCTTCTTAAGAAAACATGTGAATGTTAGTTGGATGTCTGGAGTTAATGCTTCTTTTCCAAAATTGCCCATATTTATTATGGTACTTTTAAGAGAGAGAAATACATAACCATTAATAAATATGAAAGAGAATTAGGGGTAAAGTAGGAAAAAATACATTAAATGAGGAGAGAATGTGGGGTGAGCTCTTACATTAGGGACCAAAACCATTCAAATTTTGGGCTCTTACATTAGGGACCGGAGGGAGTAGTACATAACTATTATAAGGTACGAAAATGATACCCAACTTTTATCATGTGATCAAAAATGATATTTTCACTAATATAACAATAATATTAAACATGAAATGTCCAAAGTGATCTTATAATTAAATAAACTTTTACCTGGTGACGATTAATTTATATGGGGCATTTGAACTTTTCATGTCTAATATTATTGTCATATCAGTGAAAATATCATTTTTGATCACATGGTAAAATATGAGTATCATTTTTGTACCTTAGAATAATTATGTACTATTTTTGTTCCTTAGCCAATAGTTATATATCATTTTTGGGCCTTCGCCCTAAAAATTTAGCTGTCAAAATATGCTTCTTAAAAAATTGTAAAGTTAGTTGAGTGTCTTAAATCAAATTATTTTTAATAGTACTCATATTTTATGATATTATTAAGAGAGAGAAATATATAAGTACTAATAAATATGAAAAATATTTAGGGACAAAGTATGAAAAATCGTACTAAATAAATAGAGAATGTAAGGTAAATTTTTATATTTTGGAATAAAACTATTCAAATTTGTGTTTATTTACAACCGGAGGGAATAAAAGATAATAAACAAAAGTTAAACAAATATATGTATATTTTCCATTTTTACCTTTATGTATCATTATTAAATGCAAAGAGAGAAGAAAAAGTGTGTAAAGTAAATAAGTAAATGTACAAAGGAAAAAATTTATTAAGGATATGTGATATGATTTCTCTTAAATAATTTTGTTTAACGTTAGTTATATATAATTTTACTAGGTTGGAGAAATGATCATTATAAGGGACAAACTCAGAAAAAAAAAAATCAATTCTCAACCTGCTGGCTGCTGTGTCTCGGATAAGAGTGGTTATTAGTTTTGGGAATCAATTTTTTTTAATGAATTGATTAAAGAAACCTCTATATATGTCGTGGTATATTATTTACAAAAATCTTTTTTAAAGATAATAATTCGCGAGATAGGCAATCTTTAACAATAATATTTATTGATATGGATTATGGAATCACTTAGTCACCCAATTATTTAATACTCTTTATTCTTCTAAATATAAGCTTATCTAAGTAGCTTATTTTTGTGTATAGATTAAATTAAATAAATATGAAGTGTGTGTGTGTGTTTCAAATATATTGTTATTTGTAAGAAAAACATATATGTAATAAATGAAAAATAAAAGAAAATAATATATGAGAAAAAGGGATTAAGCAAGAGCGTGATATAATGGAAAAAATGGTTAAATGATTTAAACAATTTAAACTGGAGCTTATGAAAAGATTAAACTGCTCCCCAAAACAAAAGTTCATATCTTGAACTAGAGTTAGTAAATCATGAATGTGAAGTCTATGTTTTGAATTCAGCCCCAAAATATATTTTGAATTATATTGGAGTTATTAGGTGACAACACGTTTTAACCAATAACCTTAACTCGATCCCGACCTCAATTTAGGTCTTGCTTTGGGAGATGATCTTAATCCAAATTACACGAACTACTTTTAATTATTGTTCACTTTTAATTAAATTATCTCGACTGATTGATGTTCCTTATAAATAATTGAAGAGAAAATAAATAAAGGGGTGATTGGGATGTTTTGAATATCATCTCATAAAATTAACACTCCTGTATTATACCCACTCTGGTCTGTAATATAAGAGCTCAACTACCAAAACATGTTTCTTAAGAAAATATGTAAAGATAGTTGGGTGTTTGTAGTTAATTTTTTTTTTCAATATTGCTAATATTTATTATGATATTTTTAAAAGAAATATATATACAAGCATGTGTAAATATGAAAGAGAATTATGAGCAAAGTAGGAAAAATACATTAAATGAGGAGAGAATATAATGCGAGAATTGTTATTCTATTTTGAACTAAAACCATTCAAATTTTAGACTTTTATATTACGGATCTGAGTAAGTAATATACTCCCTCCGGTCCTAAATATAGGACCTAGTTGACTTTTTTGAAACATCCTAAAAAAAAGCAAAATAAGTTAATTATAAATTAATTTACCTAATTTTTCTCTCACAGTAGTTTATTTTACTTATAAGCTCATGGATAATCTAAAAAGATATCAAATATGTCATGATTTAATAGCCTATTTTGCAAACTTAATCTCTCCAAAAAAAGTCAATTAAGTCTTATATTTAGGACCGGAGGTAGTATTATTTAATATACTTCCTACCATATATTTTAAATATAAGATCTATTTACTTAATTTTATTAGATTATAATAATTATAGTTAGGTTACTTAAAATCACACGGTATTACCAATATACCAAACATCAACCTTAATTTTTTACCCACACTCTCTTTCTTTTTTTCAATAAAAAGGCAATTTCATTATAAGTAAAATGATCACAATCTAAGACTCTTTCTTCAATTATTAAAGTTCATAGGGATAATATGGAGAAAATTTAAAACAATCAAAAAGTGACCTTTTCTACTGAATCGAACACACCTCTCCAAAATGGGTCTTATAGTTTTTTATCAGAGAGGGTTGTTAAATTAGGTAAAAATAATAAAATTATAATAACAAGATTCCATTTGGTCTTAATTATAATTTATAAGATCAAGTTAACTCTTTGGCTAAAGTATGTTTTTGATACCTTAACTTTGAACAACCACAATTTTAATCCCTTGAATTTGGAAAGTGTGTTTTTTGTTAATTTAAATTAACATTGTTAACTTCACTAAAGGAAAATACTTACGCTATAAATTTAAGATGGACACGAAAACATTAAAATGCTTACTTAATATTATTAAATTAAAAAATAATACAAATAAGAAACTAAATAAAATACTACTGTTCATTAAACACTTTAATTTTGTCTAGTAAGCATTTTTCGTCATATGTTAATCGTGTTAATTTAAAAGGATCAACTTGATTTTATAATTAGGACCGGAGATATAAGAGTAACATTTTCTATTTTTTAGGTAAGAAAATTAATATATATATATATATATATTATGAATTTTCAAAATCTTATATAAGAGGTTTAACTAGTTGGTCGCCAGCTGAAAAACGATACTAATAAACATAAATTTCATATTTGTGATTTTCGAGTCAAATGGACCTCTATTCGTCATCACTTAATTTTAAGCGTGAGTCTTACATTAACCATTTAGTGGGACTTTTTAGGGGAAAAAACAAATAAAATCCTCTGAATATGTAAAAGGGCAATTTAAGTCGCTAAATTTCCAAAAGGACAACCAAGCTAAGGTCACAAACACTAAATTAACCACTGCAGCATTATCATTTACAACATGCATATTTAACCATATGCATTAGCCATATTAAAAAATAGAGTGTAGCAATTAATCACAACTAAAGTGTTGTTAATTGACATTGGTTGTTCTTTTGGAAATTTAGTGAGCTTAATTGTCTTTTCATATATTCAGAGGACTTTATTTGTCTTTTTCCTATTATTTAACGAAATAATAAATCATTGGGAACTGTAGTTGTACTTCATCCAACGGATCAAATTTTTTTTTATTACATTTTTTTTATAAAACCAACGGATCAAATTTATAGTAGGGATGGGTGGATATATACAGTTTTCTTAATCTTTTCTTGTCTTTTTCCATAATGAGATAGATGGATGTATACTAGATTCCAACAAGCTAAAGTGCTCTCCAGTCTCTAATCTCTACCACTTGATCCTTCACACACACGCATGCATGATGCATGTATGTTCCCTCCAAAAAAAAAATATTTATATGAAATTTCAAATTGTAGTATAAGAGTTAAACAATATATGTATTAAATTTGATCTCAAAATAAAATCTTAATCTATTTTATCTTTTATTAGGACCCTAATGTTTACCAAAAAAAAATCCACATTGATTGCTTGCATGAAGGATATTTCTATCAATTTATTGATTGTTATGAAATCTAACGCACATGATTGAAAAAATGATATCTTAATGCAATCAACAACCACCTATAACAAATAACAAACATAACTTAGCTTTTTAATTTCCCATATCTAAAATTTAAAATTGCAGGTAGTATTGATTAAATTGGGGGTAAATGTGTATCTAGCATCCTAAAGTATTTTATATGTGTATCTATTATCTTAAAGTAATTTGTTGGTGCATACAACGTTCTGAAATTTTTTTAAGTCATCCAACATCTAAGGAGTGTGATACACACACACTTTTTAGAGCATCCAACATATTGGATCGAAAACCTTAAAATATTTTTTTGATGCGTGTTACATCAAGTGATAGGAAATAGTTTAGAGTATTGGACTCACCTAAAAAAAAATACTTGATGCAACACAAAATACTTGAAGATGTTGGATTCACCGTAAAAAATTTATATATAAATCTATATATGTTTATTTATATTCAACAGTGATCCCTTGAGTAAAAAAATATTACACTTCAGTTCTTAATATAAGTCCATGTTGACTAATTTGAGAAGACTAAAACATGTAAATAAATTATTTCAGTATAGCATGTCACATGATTTTTTGTATATCGTTATAATATATATCATTCTGATTACAAATTAAATCAAGCAAATGACGTTTGAGATAAATAATAAATCTAAATATATTCAAATAAGTTATTTAATTAGCTTAATTTTCTCCCAATTTCTGTATTAGTGATCAATAAGCAAGAAAATTAGAAGTACAAAAAACGAGTGGTTGACACCATGGCAATTAGTTGTTGTGAGTTATTAACTCACATCAATAGCGAAATCAAACCACCTAATCCTCTAGCTAGCCCTCCTCCTAGCCAAGAGAATTTCTCTATATAAACTCACACACCCTTCATCACTAAGCACAAACATCTCAACCAAGCAACTCAAGCCAATTCAAAGCACACATACACCCTTCATATCTCATAACATCTTTCATTTCAAGTGCAGTGTACAAACACAACAATATAATGGCAGCTCCAATGATGAAGGTGGCATGCATGGTGGTGCTATGTGTTGCCCTTGTGGCTTCACCAGTGGCAGAAGCCATCACCTGTGGCCAAGTTGATAGCAGCGTTGCCCCTTGTGTCCCTTACCTCCAAAAGGGTGGCGCTCCTTCACCGGGCTGCTGCAGCGGTGTCCGGGGCCTCGTCGGACAAGCTCAGACCACCGCCGACAAGCAGGCCGTGTGCAACTGCCTCAAGTCCGCTGCCGGCTCCATGTCCGGACTCAACCCTAAGAACGCTGAGTCCCTTCCTAGTCTATGCAATGTCAACATCCCTTACAAGATTAGCACCTCCACCAACTGTGCCAGGTAAATAGATCTTATATTTCAGACCGGAGGGAGTAATATTTTTTGTACTTGAGACTAATCTCTTTCGAGTTTTATTTTTTTTTCTTTTTTAACTGTGACATCAAAACTTCAACATGCATGTAATGAGGTATAAGCCAAAAGTCGAGGTTGAAACAATTTATTCTGTCTTCATGGCTTTTTTGGTTTAATTTAAATATATATACTAAAATTTAATCTTTAATATATTCTCTAAACAAGTATGTATAACAAATTAATTTTCTTAGGAAGTCAGTCCTAACACAAATTACGTTACGTTATACTAACGAATTTCTATCCTAATTAATATCAACTTTACAAAGTGGTCACTTTTAGTTTCATCACATAATATTGTTTTTTCTTCTGAAAATACTATGACCTATATATGTTCTCTCTATTTTTTACGTTAATGATGGTGTGAAATTGTATTGAAAATTGCAGCATCAAGTTCTGAGGCGATATGTAAAGGGGAGTGTATATGAGAAGGTATAGAAGTGGAGAATAAAGGAGGGTTTACTTTCAGTGATCGCTGTGATGATGACTTGAAGGCCTTCCACATATCTTAGTTTCGTTTTATATTATTATGTGGAACTTTTCTCTTTCTTTATATGCATGTAATATGTGAGCATCTCATCTGTACGAGTTTCATATTTATAGTTCTATATATCCTATTTTTAAACTTCTTTATTGCCTTATTAAGTATTTTAGTCCACTTAAATTAAATTGATAATCTTTTATAATTAAAAATATCTCTAAGTAATTCACCCAAAAAATATAAAGTAATTAAGCATTGGTTCTAGAATAATTAAAAAAAGGTTGCAATTATTACTCTGTTCAAAAAATGGTTAATTAAATATATACAATGTCTCTCAGCCCGACAATGCTTGAATAGATAATATCAGTATTTAGAAATATACTCCATATAAAGCTCATCCAAAAAATGGTCTGATGTTTATTATTAAAAGAGTAAAAATTAAAATGGAATTTTTTTTATAAAAAGATAAAATGATATTAATTAAAAAAGATTACATAATTCTAACAACATCATGAAAATAAAAAGAAAAGGCGCTAAACAAATCATCTTGAAAAAATGGAATTTATTGAACCATCTTTATACAATGTCATGGATCATAATCAATCCATCCTTTTATAGATAATATTGTCGCCAATCAAGTTTCTAATAAAAACTTACATAATGAATTTAATTAAAATTAGTTATTTATCATAAAATAGCATGATTAACCTCAATAAAATTGTTTTATTAGAGGAGATTAATTAATTAGTTAAGCGTTTTATAGGTACATAATTAGAAATACTGTGTGAAGAAATTTATATTATTAACGCTTTAAAACAATATATTATGATATCAAACAAATGGCTTCTAATAAGATTATCAAATACTCCCTCTAGTCCTAATTATAGATCTACTAGAATTTTTATTGTTGAGATTAAGAAAGAAAATTAGGCTATTAAATTACAGTATAATATATGCTACATATAAATAAATTATATATTAGTTTATAAATAAAATAAATTTTGAGAAAAGAAGGATAAATACAAATAATTGAATTAACGTGATTTATTTGAATCCCTAATTGTTCCAATAAAATAAATTAATCTTATAATCAAGACCGAATGCAGTATATGATGAATCACAATTTCATAATTGTGTAGGCTTACCATCTAATTTACAAATTTTTGAATCCAAGCTGAAAATCCAAAAAGCATCAATAATTGAAATCCTAATACAGTTAGAGATCCTAAAATCCTATTATTAGGATATTTTTAATTAATCATTTATCATATTCACAATTTCACACTCGAATTTGAATAAATAAAAAATAAAATAATGTATGCAAATTGGGAATGTCGGAAAAATGAATAGGATGATAGCATTGTTTAACTTAAAATTATTCTAACCAAAGCTATCAAAATTTCCATGACTTTCAAACATTTATACTTCAAGATTTTCCACTTATATGTGATAAGAGTAATTTAGGTCAAATGCCTTTTCTCTTAAATGTTAATACGTATACACCCTAGATTCTTAATTAAGTTGAAAAAATTTGGGGTCGTAAAATACCATTATCCTCTTACTTTAGTCTGAAACTATCATGCACCCCTAAATCGCTAATTTAAAGGTTATTATATATCCTTATACCTAAAATCCAAATCATGAGTTGCTATTAAACATATGGTAAAAAAAAAAGTTACTATTAAACAAATGATATAAAGAAATAGAGTGTTTTCAATTCATCTTTTATTAATGTTTTCTACTTTCTTTTAACTTAAGGTTGAAAATTTTCACGATAAAAAAGAAAAGATCTCATTATCACAAAAAAAATTAAAAATTAGATCTCAATGTCCATATATTAATACGATTGTTGAAACATTTTTATCATACATTGATTATTGTGGTTAAAATTCGGGTGCATCGCCTCACCTTTTGCTTTCTAATTAGTTGTTAGGTTCTATCCTTAATCAGTATAAATTGTCGCCTTTGTCCTTATCAGTGCGTTAGGCAGCTTATTTATGATTTTCATTTTCAACTAGCTAGGAGGACAACATTTATTAGTATTGCACAAACTATTGCTTTTTGATACATGTGTCAATGGGATAAAGATCATTATGGTTAACAAACAATTTCAAATGTATCAATTTGACCCACAAACAATTTCCTTTGTCCTTATCAGTGTGTTAGGCCTTATTTATGATTTATTGTTTGTAGACCAAATTAATAGTACATTGAAATTTTTTTGTTGACCAGAATGATTTTTTAACTCTTTGTCAATTTATATATGCAAGTATTTACAGACCCAAACGGGGAATTATTTTCTCAATATGATATTTTCTTATCCTTAGAATTTGAATTTCAACTTTACTGTACTTGAAAATATTAAATCATTTTCAGCAATACAATTACGAATAATTATCACTTCATCTTCTGGATTTAGGAACTAAACTGGATATATATTTTGGTCCAAGACATCAATTTGTTTTACCCCTTAAATTTATTATTTTTCCTCAAAACTCTATGTTGATTTCTAAGGCTACACATAAGCCTAGCAGCATGGTGGCCGGACACAAACCGACCCACTTTACCCAGTTCATAATAACAGTGCCTGCATGTGATAGCCTTGCTATTTCTTATTGTTATATATTTGGTCTTGCGGGCATAGTGTGGGCTTGGTTCCATATTTAAAATTATAACTTGAAAACTCCTCAATTGAATTGCTCTCTTTCTTATTTTTTCATTCCTGTAGGCCCACTAAAATTAACTTTCCATTGCATTTAGGGGTTTATCAGTCTTTTTCTTTATTTACCCTAACTTTTTCTAATACAATATACAATAAATTATGGAGTGAAACCTTGCTAATTTAAGTATAAATAAACAAATAATTTCGATTATTTTAAAATTTTGAAACCCCTCAATTGTAAAACTCTTATTCTTATTTAATTTCTGTTTTTTTTTCTTTCCTTTAGGGCCAGAAAAATCGATCAACTTTCCATTGCATTTATGAGTTTATATCAATCTTTTTTTCATGGGTTAAAGGTCATTGTGGCCAACAAACAATTTGCATTGTATCAATTTGGCCAACAAATAATTTATGGTTTCATTTTGGCCAAAAAACAAAATAAAAGTATCACATTGGCCAATAGGATTTAGGAGTAATATAATTCAAATGTGAAAAGTCTATCCTACCCTTATTAAACCAAACAAAAAAGAATATGTGGGTCCCACTTTTCATAAAAAAAATCATCTTCCTCACACCTATCTTCTTCCTCAAATCAGCCCGTCAACACAAGAACCACCACTGAAGCCACCACCACCACCGACGTCCCGACCGCCACCACCACCATCACCGTCCCGGCCACCATCACCACCATCAATTTCTCACCAAACAAGCTAAAGTTTTCATCTTTCACCCTTTCCTTACTTCTAACAGCATTTCCATCATCAAAAGTCAAAACTGAATGCAACATCACGAGAAAACCAACAGTAAAACCAAAGGCAAGAACCAAAACAAAAGCTGGAAGCAAAATCATGGAAGAAACCTTAACCATAGAGATTGACAATGCACTCACAAAACCCAAAAGGAAAAAAAATGTTCTTCCCATTAGTAAACCCAATTGAAATTAGAAATCTATGAATCACATCTGACTCACTAGGTTTTTCATTGGAACAAGCAATTTCTAGAAGCAAGGAAACGGCCAAGCTCATCGAGTTAGGGGGGGTTGGGTTTCAAGCGATGAACCCAAACAGCATCGCAGTAGCAGAGAATGTCCTAATAATAATAATAATAATAATAATAATAATAATAATAATAATAATAATAATAATAATAATGTACTCTGCTAGAGAAATTAGAAAATTTTAACTTGTTTGATGAGAAATTGATGAGTGATGGTGGTGGTCGGTGGCTTCAGTGGTGGTCTTTGTGACGGGAGCTGATTTGAGGAAGAGGATAGGTGTGGGGAAGATGATTTTTTTATGAAAACGTGGGACCCACATATTCCTGTTTGTTTGGTTTAATAAGGGGCAGGACAGACTTTTCATATTTGAATTATATTACTCCTAAGTCCTATTGGCCAATGTGATACTTTTATTTTGTTTATTGGCTAAAATGAGACCATAAATTGTTTGTTGGCCAAATTGATACAATGCAAATTGTTTGTTGGCCACAATGATCTTTAACCCTTTTTTCATTTTTCTTTAACTTCTCTAATACAGTGTAGTAGTGTACAATAAATTGTGGAGTGCAAGGTAGTTTAAGTATAAATAAAAAAATTATTATGATTATATTTTAGGAGATACTGTTTTGAATGCCTTAAGTTTAGAGGGATTCCTATTTTAATGCTTAGAATTTTATGGTAGAAGATGTTTTTGTATAGATAGCAACACCATCAATGAATATATTTACTAAAAAGTTTTATCTACATTTATGGGTTAATAATTTGAATAATATTAGCTATAATATTATTCAAATTATTAACTTTACTATTTGATGATAAACTTTGGGAAAATCCCAAATAAGTCCCTTCGAATACCTAAAAGGACAAGTGAGGAACTTAAACTTCCAAAAGGACTATGAAGGAACCAGCACCTATCTGTCATTTTAAAATTTTGCGAATAGACAAAATTGTCCCCATCCTAAAACAAAAATTGCGAGAAGAGAGTGAGAGTTTGAGTGCGTTTAGGGTGGGGTAGGAATTTGTGTTTTAGGATGGGGGCAATTTTGTCTTTTCGCAAAATTTTAAAATGACAGATAGGTGCTAGTTCCTTCATAGTCCATTTAGAAGTTTAGGTTCCTCACTTGTCCTTTTGGGTATTCGGAGGGATTTATTTGGGATTTTCCCATAAACTTTACTATTTGTTCATTAGATGTAACCAACATTGGTTTACCAAATAATAAACCCAAACTTTTAACTCATTTATAGATTTTGATAAGGTGTTGCCAAATTGATATATGAGTACCAAGATTCAATATCATTTTTACAAACTATAAGTATGAAATTCTAGATATTAAATATGCAATTACAAATTTAAGATGTGAAATTACCAATTTGAGATATAAAATTACCAAGTTTTTCAAACATTATATTTCCTACTTTAAATATGTAACTGACAACTTTAGACTTTACATTGTCGAGTTGCGATATAAAATTACTAAATTCTTCTACCAATACTTAAACCTTGGTAAGTTGTTGTCTCAATTTCTCTAAATTTGCAAATTGCATATCGAAACTCCCAAATATCATGTTTGAACTTCATAAATCTGATCAAAGAACTTGATAATTTTACATCTAAAATTGGCAGTCATATCCAAAATCTGATCAAAGACTCTGGTAAAGTCATATTTAATGTTAACTTGGTATTGCTTGATCAACATTCAAAATTAGTCAAAAGTTTGAATTTGTTATAAAGGTATAGGAAAATTGGCCAATACCAAAAAAAAAATTTGTAATTCCTTATCAAAATTTGAGAACAAATTGGATATCTGCAATGGGTGGTAATAATTTAAAACAATAATTTGATTAAAAGAGCATTTAGTTAATTTTCATTAAACCCTAAAAAAACATTTGAATCCTTGACACGTCATAGCAAAGGGATAATGTAGGATACTGTACCTTTTTATGCTGTACGCATTTCAAGATTCTTTTACTCTATATATCACTTTTTATGTGATTCCGCTCTCCTTCCTCCTTAAATAGACTAAGATAATATTATAGCATGAGAAGTAAAGTGATCCGTTCCATCCTTAGAATAATGGTTACCTTACTATTAAAAATATTAATTAAGTTAATTATTTTTATAAAATTTATTTTTCCTTAAAAATTACTTATTAAACTAGCATTGACTACATGCGCGATGCGCAAGTGCTAAAGTATAAGTATACTATCAAATAGTAAAATTTGATAATATACTTATACTTTATTTTGCATCTCATATGTGAATAGGTTTGGTTTCCTAGCAAAACAAACCGGATGTGATAAAATCATACCCCTATTACCGCTTTACCTATAATTCATTTTGTACAAACAAAATGTTCAAAAAATATTCACCATTATTGGAACTCTAACAAAATATTCACCTAGCAAACCGTTTTGCCGGCAGCAAGAAGTCCAACGGCAGATGAGGGTTGGTTTAAAAAAAATGATTGAAGGTATATTTACGTGATTTCCTTTGAATTTTGATAAGCATAAATTAGATCATAACAACTGATTAAAGTTATGTGCATCTTCCTGTCTTTCACTTATATAATATCTTCTTTTGTCTTAACCCTTTTATAAAACCTTCAATTTAGTGGCAGCTATTGAAAAGTGTAGAGATAAATGCAACCAAAATTACAAATCATACATGTTATTGATAAGATGGAATTACATAATTTATGTAATAGTACACTTAAATTTGATAATAAAATGATTATGACTTTGATAATAAAATGATTTCAACTATGTTGTCTAAAAAACAATACTACACACACACGGTAGTCGGGAGACATTTTTTTCGTTTAAACTAATAGGATTTTTCAAACTTATATTAAGAAAAATAAATGTTTTCACAGTGCACAAAAAACGTTTTCAGTGTTTTTGTTTGCGTAAAAGAACATTTTAAATTATTAAACAATGGAATATGTTTCTATTGGTTCCAATTAATATCTGTTTCTTTGGGCAATGCCTAACAGATAATTGGACCCCGATGTAATCATATCATCAGACCCATCAAGTACAGCTTTTGTCAAGGAAAGAAATTAATAATTTTTATATCTTTTGAGAAATTTTATAATGTTTAGTTTTTTACAATAATCAAAATTAAGGAAAAATACTTTTGATTATTTTGAGCAGCTAAGCTTTCACAAACAATAAGATGGGATAGGTGAAATAAGTGTTAATAAAAATAAGGACATGTCCCATTTGAAAATTATAATATAATAATGGGATAAGACCTAAAATGTCTTAGAAGTATGCCCCCAATAGGTCGTGGTGTCTGAAAGTTTTTGAATAGACAAATATGCCCTGAAGTAATTAAAAAGTATTGATTCCACCCTACATTAAAGTTACAAACAAACAATTAACCGTTATTTAATCAATTGTTTGTGACTAAAAGGACTGTTTTTGACCTTAAAGGAGGGACGAAATTGCTACTTTTTTTTATTCTAAGGCATATTGGTCCTGCGAAAACTTTCAAATACTGAGTGCTTAGTAGTGGATACTTCTGGGAGATTTAAGACCCTTATCCTTATAATAAATCCTTTTATAAACAAAATACATGAAAATATTAATTACTTTTAAGAAAAAGGATAAATATAAATAATTTGAAGTGCTTTATTTTGATTTTTGCATCAATAATTCTCAAAAAAATTAACATCTTATTGGATGAGAGGGAGGGATTATAATATAATCATATAAAATTAGCAAACAGAAATTATAGCCATGTTCTGAGACAAACTAAAGGCTCCACTTTATTCGTTATCACGATGTTTCTATCTACAATGAAAAACTTCGATATACCGTTTTATTTTGATACCAAACACGCGAAATGACGACGAATGATGTTAAAAATCAAAATTTCTGTAAGATTTATGTATGTATATTTCTAAGTATCTACTACTACCTACGGTCCTAAATATAGGACCTAATTGACCTTTTTTTGGAGAGATTAAGGTTGTGAAATAGGTTATTAAATGATAACATATTTGATATATTTTTAGAATATTAATTAGTTTATAGGTAAAATAAACTAGTTTAAGGGAAAAAAATAGGTAAATCAATTTATAATTAACTTATTTTGCTTTTTTAAGGATTTTCTAGAAAAAGTCAATTATGTCTTATATTTAGGACCGGAGGGAGTATCATATATGGCTCAATCACATTATCAATAAGGGATAAGCTCAAATCATTCCTGGAAGTTTTCACTAATTGATTGATAGTTAAATTGGTTAAGTTTTATGCATGTCATGCCACTTGATCATCTAATATTTGGGAATCATGATTTGGCCTTCGCTGCCTTTCTGGGTGTTCTGCCTCCGCTGCCGGATGGGTCCAAGTTCTCTGACACGTGGAATTAGTTTGAGTACATAGATATAAGGAGGTTATGAAAAGAAGCATCTTCATCTTCAGGGTACACGTTGGGCTAGCTAGTTTACTTAGGGTTAAGCACAATATTAATACTACTACGGGCATTGATTACATGATGGTTCTATATTTTCAATCTTATAGAGTTTCTCGCAGTTTAGCCCTTTCATGAGTTGGGTTTCAATTTTTTGTTAGTTGGTTTGTGATTGTGTTTAGATACTTATTCAATATTTAAGTTGGGCATTTAATTTGTGGCGAGAAGGGGAGAGATAGATAGAGATAGGAGGATTCTGTTATGGTTTTTAGGGTTATGTCTCTTCTTGCAAATTTGTTGAAGTTGGGAGTGAGAGTCTGGGTGAGAGGAAGAGATGATGTGAAATAATGTGTATTAAGTGGATGATTAATTAACATGACATGAAATAAATTTGACCAATTTAACCGTCAAAATTAACTTTGGTTAATTGCATGTTAAAAATTGACATGTTTTATAAATTTTTGGGACAAAATTAATGTTGAGCAAAAATTTCCTGGATAAATTTGACCTTTATCCCATATTACTAAAGGAAACCGAAAATTCAATGTTGTGCGGTCAATAAAATTTTGATGAAAAATATAAAATTAAACCACACATATATGAAGTTTATCACTCTAATCCTTAATACAAGCCATATTTAAGTCATTTGTAAGTTGTAACTTTCACATATTTTTTAATTTGTATTAATGTTTTTAAGAAAATAAAGTTTCCCTTATTTAAAGAATGGATATGGCTGGGAAAAGTTATTTTCCGAAGATACTAATGCATCGTTAATTTATTCATCTAACTTTTAATATTGAATAAGGAAAAACAATTTTATTAAGGTAAAGAAAAATATATGTAACTTTTTGCCTCTGACTTTTTTTTTTTCAATTCTTCATTTAATCTCTAAATTGTACTTCAATATAATGAAGTCCTTATAATTAATGAAAGCAATAGTTTTAGCTTTCGTGAAATATTGTTATTTCTGAAATTTTATCTGAATACCCACTAATTTTGTTTGCATGAGAATAAGTCACACTGATTCGTGTGTCATCAACACGGCTTGACTTTGAACTGTCGCTAATTTTTTGGCAGTAGTGTTAACATGTATACGTGAGCTAAGTGAATTAAATCTGATCAACGGACCAAAATCAGGACATTTTACTGGGATTAGAGGGCACCCAAATAGGTGCTTACCTTAATGTTTACCTCCAAAATTCCCACACAACAAAGAAGATTAAATTAATCACCTTATGAATTATGGGTCAACTTCTTAGTAATTGGACCAACTTTTGTTGGCAATTTGAATTTTCTTAAGGGTAAAAGGGCAAAAACGCCCCGAAAGATTTCATTGAAGGGCGATGGACACTCGAAAGTTTTTTAAAAGGCAATTATACCCCGAAAGTTTTAAAAATGGGGCAATTTTGCCCCGACTATTAGAAATGTTAATTTTAACTATTATTTTTTACTTTTATGCACACATGGCAGTTAACATTTATCAATTCATCATCCCACATCAACAAAGTTCATTCCAAGTTAATGACTAATCCTCTCCCCTCTTGCTTCTCCATCAACGATCAGTGGTGCCATTGAAGATCATCTTGCTTTCTTTCTTGGTCAACGATATATGATTTTTTTATTTTTGTTTTGAATTTTGAATTTTGCTAGAAATAACGATAGAGTGTTATCAATCTTTAACTCAACTTATAGATTAAGACAACATTCCAATTCCCTTAGTTGGTTCCGAATGTTGACGGAGAAGGAAGAGAAATGGGAGATGAATGGTCATATGGGAAAACTACATGACAATAGTTGACATGGATTTTGTTGACGTGGGATGATGATGTGATAGACGTTAACTGTCATGTGTGCATAAAGTAAAAAATGACATCTCTAATGGCAGGACAAGATTGCCCCATTTTTTAAACTTTCAGGGATAATCGCCCCCTAAAAACTTATGAGCGCTAAGTGCCCTTCCATGAAAAATTCCGGGCCATATTGCCCAATAACCCTTGGCTCAATCTCAAGGTGAATAAATTACCCTTCGTTTTTGAAAATGGACCCAGAGACTAAAAGCAGTTGAGTTATTTTTTGGTGAATACCTTTGGTTCTTGCCGAACTCTATCCCTTACTCAACTGAAAGTCAGAACTCAAAGTGAGTTGTAGATAAAGATAAAAGTTTGAGCATAGAGTGAAACTTTTGTATCATTCATTAAAAATGGTGTGCAGAAATGGCAGTGTTGCTCAGATCCGTAAAATACTGTCTGCTTCATCTTACCACCTTACATTGCTACACCTTACAGTGCTTAATTACTGCATTTAAATTTGCCCAACCACATCTCTTTATGGCCCTGAACTATTCCACCTACCCAAACAATCACTCCCACGTGCCTTGTCCCATCATTATCATCTTTTTGGAGGGAAACAAAATTAAACGGGCACATATAAACTGCTTAGATTGTAACTATAATTGAATCTAACATAAGTTACAAAGATTTCATGTGTACAAAGTCTTCACCTCTTGTGTGATCATCTTTCAATGCTTTTGAAATATAGGTGCAAGAAGTATTGGACTGCTTCTATGAATGAGGTCAAATGTGTAACCTCCCACTTGCAAAAAAACTTTAATACTTGTACTACTTTGCCCCATCCTCCCACACACAGTGTTCATGTTTGATATGATGTCGGCGTTTAAAAATTCATGTCTCTAAAGATAACATCTTCCAATGGTGTCCCATGCACCCCAACAATGAAGATTTCACCTAACCTTTTGCTATAGAAACAAAAAATTCAAAATTGTTTAATGTATCTGTATACTGTTTTTTTCCTTACTTTTTTGGTTTCATATGTTTGTATGGCATGATTGAATTTAAAATTTCCTGCCCATATCGAGTATTCATCTCAGACAACGTAGTTATAAACAGTCCACTGCATTTAGTCCAATCTTAGAAATTACGTAGTTATCTTGTATCAATATTATAGTATCCAAGGTACTATAGTATCAACCTGCTTGTCGTCCTTCATCATTAACTCGTTTCATATTTCTTTAAGGACTCTACCTAGCTAAAAGATTTAGAGAAAATTACTCTCAAGTCCCACACATTTTTGCCATTATTGCTAGGTAGTTTGATGGTAATTAAACTACCCATTCATAATTGACTTCAGTAAAACAAATTCACCATTGTAGTGAATTTGACAAGGACGAATTAATTAGAGATCTCATGTAAGATACATAATTAAAATGATGTCCCACGAGTTGAAATCACTAGGTCATAAGTTATTATTGTAAGGTCAAGAAATTGTAATTTATAACTTGTAGGACTTCATCTTAATTATCTTTCTTCCATGGGCCTCTAATTAATTCTCCCATTTGACAATTCCCTTCACAAGTACTCTATATCTTCTCTATATTGACAACCTTATAAAGAATTACCCAGCAAAAACTAACAATTCTAATATAAAAAAATTGGCAATAAATCAACTATGTGATGTGTGTATGTGATATAAACTAAGTGCACACAATGGTTCTTTTTTTTTTTGGACTATTAAACACAATGGTTCAATAATCTTAAGTTCACCTAGTAATCAAGAGGTCCAAGGGTTAAGTCCTACCAGCGCATCCCCATATGCGACTTGAGAATAAATTGAGAATAAATTGATTGTTTCAAGAGACTTTATTGTATTCTTTTTTTTTATACATGATCAAGGTATCCCCTCACTCGACAAGTGAGAGACTAATCCCCCGCTGATTTGTAGGCACCTCAAAGGGTGGGACAGCTGGTCTGGGAGATTTAATGCTTCTCCATACCCAACGCCAGGGATCGAACCCCAGACAATTGGTTAAGGGTGAATGAGTCCTTACCACTCAACCACACACCCCAGGTTGACTTTATTGTATTATAGATTGTTGTGGAGGATTTTTGAGTGATTTTTCCCAAAGTTTGTCCATCACACCGTTCTCTCCCTCTATAAATACCATATGCTGAAGCCTCAACCAACATAACATCCCAAAAAAGAAAGCTAGTTTGAACTACTACCATCTTGCCAAGAAAAAATAAAAACAAACTAATGGCAGGTTCACTAGTGGTGAAGTTGCTTAGCCTATTGATAGTGTGCCTAGCACTTTGTTCTCACAAGGCCAACGCAGTGGATTGCCAAACTGTGCTAAATGACCTGACTCCATGTGTTTCCTACTTAATGAACGGTGGTACCACCGTGCCGGGGCAATGCTGCAATGGGGTCAGAACCCTCTTTGGCCAGGCTAAGACCACACCTGACCGCCGCACCGTTTGCAACTGCATCAAGAATGCTATTAGGAATATCCCTTACAATAGTAACAATCTTAACCTGGCTTCTGGCCTCCCTAAGAAATGTGGAGTAAACCTTCCTTACCAGATCAGCCCCAATATTGACTGTAACAGGTATTTTGAATACCCTTTATTTATATTTTATCTTAAAAAAAATATTTGAATCCAAAGACTTGTTATTAACTATCCAGACTCATTACCACTAAACTACAATCATTGTATGTGGTGTGTCTGTGTCTATGTTACATTCCTAGAGGTTCAGATTTAAAATATTGCATGATGCAACAGGAAATCTGCACTATTCAACAGCATGACCAATAATATCCCTTCATTATTAACCTTTATGATTTTTGAGACTTTTCTTTTCCTTGGATGCAGAGTGCAGTAAGGTAGATGAAGAAGCAAATGAGGGATGTAGCAGTCTGTGTGTGAATAAGTGGATACAACCCACATGGAAAATTCTTAGAGAAATTGCTTCTTTGAAGCATATGATCTACTAGTTTAATTGTTTTCTTGTATCTTTGGGGTGTAGTAATGCTCAGTGCCGCTTCTACATGCTGCTATGCTGAAGGCATTGAGTTGTGCAATGTAAAAGCAGTTGTTTCCTTAATGATATGCAGTTTGTGTTGGTAATTTGTTCCAAAAACTAATTTCATTGCTCCCTTTATTCCTCCTCATAGGATACAATCAAACAAATCACGTTGCTCAAAACGAGCTTAAGTAAGATGGAGATAATAAAGATGTAAAAAAATGTAATTTATGTGAAAGAGAGAACGTGTAGCCCAGTAAAATACAGTGATAGGATGAGTAATATGAGAAACTAAAAGAGTCATAAAACGAAATCAATAAAATAAATAAATCGAGACAACCTCTCTGAGTATATCTTGTTAAGGGAATAGAAGGACTGCAGTTTTTGGTACTTCAACAAGTCACTTTGGCTATTTCAAGTCCCCTGAATTTACATAATAAAACATCAAAAGGGACTATAACTATAGGTACCTCAACATGTCACTTTGGTTATTTCAAGTTTCCTAAAACTACAAGGACTTCAGAAACAGTTAAGCTTTCAAGATCCAAAATAAGATAAATAAAACAGGACTATGAATTAGGATTGAGAAAAAATTTATGTAACACCAGGGTCTCAAAGCCAATGGAGAGATACAATGACATGAAAGAAATACCCATGAAACGTCACAAAATAGCAAACTTCTATGCCGTAAAGTAATAATAACTAGTACTAACCACAAATAAGTATTTTTACCACTACATCTAGAGCTAGTATAACTAATAAATTGGCCCAAATATATACAGCAAGGGTGAAAATACATAATGCCGTCTACAGAGTTACCTGCAAGGAATTTATGGATTATTTATAGAGCAACATCAGTTGCAACTTCAAGCTCAAGCCTACACTCATCGCCGCTACACCTAGTTCTTCACTTTTCAGCAAAAAATATATATACACTCCACGTCAAGGCCTTCGATAAAAATTTATGTGTGTGAGGATTAATCTGTTGTGAGAAAATACATGGAAGGAGACATGATCATATTAGTCTATCAGATAAGAAAGAAGTTTAATGAACCAAGCAATGCAGGAAGAAGAAGATACATTGCATAAAAATTGCTATACCTTAAGTAGTGCAGGTGATATGTTTATTCATTGTCACTTATTTCTGCAGAGCAAATGTGACTTTCCATTCGGTTCACGTAATTATTTATTAAGAGCCTAAAACGTTGGTTCTCTTCTCTTAAGATGTCCAGCTCTCTCTTCAACTCAGCATTCTGTGCTCCAAATTGCGAATTTAAAGAAACCTGCCTCTGAAGAAATCTATTTTCCTCTTTTAATCTGCTAATTTCCTCCTTCAATTCTGCAAATTTGTCATCTGATATAAAAGGTCTCTCCCTCAAATTATCCTGTAACCCAAATAAGTTAATCGTTTCATTGTTTCATGATTCAATGCAAATAAACTATATAAAGAAATTCAATAATCTATAATCTCACGTCACAAATGCGAAACTCTGGCGGAGTGTCCTCCACAACGAGATTTTCAAGGTTGACCTCATGCTCGTTGCATATTTGATCATAAAAGCTTTTTGTGGGTTTATCCTCTCCTGTAAGGTTTTCACTTTTTCTATGAGGTTCATAACATGAGTTGCTCTCTGTTGGGGTATCCACCACATTCAACTCTGTTGGGGTACTATCCACCACAATTAAGTTTACAACATTGACTCCTCCATGAACTCTATCACATGCACTTAACTTTGTGGGAGTTTCCTCCACTATTTGGTCTTCAAAATAAGCCTCTTCTCTATGAACACTATCGCATGTGCCCAACACTGTGGGACTGTCTTCCACTCTATGGTTTTCAAAATTCTCCTCTTGCTCTTTTAGTAGTTCATGAGATAGAGAAGTACTGTTTTTTAGCCCTGAATCCACATCAGGAACCTGCTTACATGCAAATCCCAATCAATCATAATGAAAAACGGTGACAAGCATGCATAATTAAAGTGGACCTAGCAGAAAACAAGAGAAAAAAATATCCATTTCGATTTGAAGCAAGATAGGTTTATTAAAGATCAGTTTCTTTTATGAATACATTTTAGAAAAGAAACAATGCACCATGGTTTAAACTAATTGGAACCACAACAAAGTGGTACTCCCCATAGATTAAACATGCTCCACATAGTCGCATCTCTCACCCTTTCACCCGTTAAATCCACAGACAATGGTTTATTTAAGACCACTTCTATTGATAGCATCAATTTATTTAATTCAATTAGTCCTTTAATGCACTTCAACTAAAACTTGTGACTTACGCTGATTGATGTATTTGTTGAAGGCTTTGGTCCACTGGGAAGCCCCTTAGAGTTATATTGTAACTCTAATGCCTCTTTGATTATGTCTACTTCCAACTCTTGAGAAGAAGGTTGAAGCGTCCAAATTACCTTCCACATGAAGAAAATAAAGGAATCTGATGAGAATATACGGTTGTATATTTGAATCAACATAGAATTACAATACAAAGAGTGACAATAATACAGAGAAGTCCAACGACTTAAGTGATTCAAGACACCACTCTCCTTATTCTCTCAATACAAGTATGCTCTCCTCTCACTTAATCTCTGTTATTTATACTAATCAACTGCTGTAACTAAATATCCTAACTAACAGACTTGCTTAGCTTCCCTGCGTCCCTAACTGTCACTTATCCTAGCTGGCACTTCACCCAAACTGCTATTCACATGCATCCACTTACCTCTTGGGCCTGTAATAGGCCCACTATCAGCCCACTCACTTACTCCTCCTCTTATAATATGCATAAAATGGCCCTAGTTAATTAGAATCAAATCCCACTTCTTCATCCTTATTTTCTTAAAGGCTTTATAAAGCATTTGAATGAAATTAATTTTATAACACAAACATGAGATTCAAACAACAAAATAACGCTTTAAATAGCAGCTTCAGACTAGAGGATTCACAATACTATTGCCATTTCAGTCAATACATATGTTTTCCAGCGTGGAGGAGCCAATAACAAGAGGAATAAATAAAAGTTCAAAGAAAGTTTTGATGTTACCTGGTCATCCTGCAGATCCTTAAACCTTGAAGCAAACCAATGCCTTTGATTCGATTTACTATTATGCCATCGACACATCCGAGGAAAGGTCGAATCAAGTTCTTGTATACCAGGCCGGCCTATGTCAAAATGCTCATAAAACCATGTCTGTTCGCCACAGATAAGAAAATAGACAAGTTACACAATAGCTCAAAAGAAATCCAAATATGAAACAAGCATTAACACCATAAGGGAATAAAAGGGTAGGTGCATAAGAGCGTACTCTCTCTGGTCCTAAATATAAGACCTATTTACCTAATTTAATTAAATTGAAGAAGTTAGTTAAGTTAGTTGAAATAACATGATATTACCAATATACCCTAATTATCTACTTTTCCCCTCACCCTCTCTCTCACTCTCTTCTTGTCTTTTATTAGGGAGCATTGGTTAGGATAATTTGAGGATATTAGTCAATCATATAAGTAACAAAATAGCCATACTCTAAACTTACTTGAAGAAAGATGAGACATCCACCCACATATTGCACATTACTTTCTTTCCTCTTGTCCAACCACTTAAATAAATCTTCAATGACAGCAGCACCCCATGCAAATTGATCAACCTCATCCAAATTTCGAAGAAGCGATAAATAACGGGAATCAACTTTTCCATTTGAACTCTGAAAAAGCAATGTCCCAAATGTATACAACAGAAACACCCTAATGAAATCATCACCAACAGACTCTCCCAAATCATCAAGCCTACTTTCAAGCGAAGCCACTGCGATTTTCCTATTCGACACCGTCGCCCCGAATTCCTCTTCCAAATCAGAGAAAGGCTCATCTTCTTTTAACCTCACATGATTCCCAACAACCTTTAACCCCAAAATCAAAGCCACATCCAATAGGCTAACTGAAATTTCCCCCACATGAAAAACAAAGGCTTGCTTTTCACAATCCCACCTATCCATTAACTCAGCTAATAAATTCTTGCTAAGTGAATGATTAGGAAACAACAATACACTACCAAGCCCCATTTTCCTTATTGCTGCTTTTTGCTCATCACTGAGTAACTGAACCCTCTTCACATATGACTTCAAAGAGAATCTTGTACTGATATTCCTCACCTAAAGATACAAACTTTATTAAATTTCTGAACCAAAAACATGAAAAAATATTACAAAAATCATGGGTTTGTACAAAAACACACACAAAATCAATCACACCAATTACAGTACAGAGAAAAGGAATTCAAAAAACAATTACCCACAAAAAAAGAAGGCAACTTTGTAGCTTTTAGTAATTTTTATTATGGTAATTAAACAGAAAATCATAAAAAAATCGTGGGTTGCAAAAAAACACATACAAAATCAATCACACCTAATTACAGTACAGAGAAAAGGAATTCAAAAACCAATTACCCACAAAAAAAGAAGCCAACTTTATAGTTTTAAGTGATTATTCTTATGGTAATTCAACAAAAAATCATAAAAAAAATCGTGGGATTGTAACAGATTTTGTACGGACAGAAGGAAAAACCAATTACAGTATAGATAATCAAATTGGAGAGGTTAAATTTGTAATTTGAAGTGATTTTTGTTATGAAGATTTGAGATTGTACCTGTTCTTCAACATGGGCGAGAGAGATAAGGGAGCTTCTGGTGGATCTTCTCATTGCGAAATGGGTTGTGTGATTTTTGAGAGTACAGAGATTTTGAGATGAAGAATTTGAAGGCTAAAGCTTGTTGAGGAAGCTTTGGTATTGAAAGGAGTGACGTGTCACTGAGATATCAAGAAGGCGCGAAAAATTAAAATTAAAATTTAGTCAAAATTTAAGTTAAATTAAGATGTATTACCTTTCTTTCCAAAATATAAGATCACTTTCCTAATTTGATTAAATTAAGGATGTAAGTTAATGTAGTTATTAACACATGGTATTATCAAATTACTACCCCACCCCTAACATCCACCATCTTCTTGCAATTTGTGTTTTAGGATGGGGCAATTTTGTCTTTTCGCAAAATTTTAAAATGACAGGTAGGTGCTGGTTACTTCATAGTCATTTTGAAAGTTTAGGTTCCTCACTCATCCTTTTGGGTATTGGGAGAGATTTATTTGAGATTTTCCTTTAAAATTTAATCTCAAAATGAGTATTTGTAGACTGCTCTGTATGAAAATTTAAGTTGAATTAAGAGGCATGTTTAACCTGTGTCTTATACACTAACATGTACCAGTACTACAGTACTACTTTGGTTACTTAAACCAATTCAAAATATGTCATCCTCATGATTACAACATAAAAGAAAATTTTAAATTTGATTAATTTGGGTAAATGTGCAACTTTTACAAACAAAAAAAATACCGAAAGAGCATTGGGCATAAGAAAATGTTTCGTAGTATAAATTTATCAATGGACAATTAAAATTGGTGCAATTTCGCCTATATTGTCAACTTTTGAACTTAGATGACTGTTAAAATTTTAGTTACTAAGAATGTTGACTTTTGAGAGTCAACATCCAAGACTTACAATTTTAGCGAAACTGCAAACATTTTAATAGTTTATTGGTAAATTTTCACCAAGAAATACTTTTTTGAGCCCATTTTTTTTTTTGCTAGAAGTCATTTGGTTAAATTATACATTTGTCCTTATTAATTTTACCTAAAAATCTTGTAACTTTCTAAATTTACTCGTATTTAAATACTCAATAATATTCAATACATCACATGAAAAAAAATTAAGAAATTGTACACGATGATAAAATATTACATTTATAAGAAAAAAATACTGAAATACTATGTTCCATGGGTTCAATTAGTGAAAAGGTTGGATGTTCGACCATTTGTCGAGTCGAAAGAATCACTTTGTTGTAATTCTAGTTGCAGCTCATAGGGAGGCATCTCCACACCTAAGTAAAGCTAGACAAAACCTACATATATAGGTATAATAAAATGGTTTATTTGTCATGTTTCATAGTTCATATCTCCAGGGATGGGTCCTGAATTGATCATGAGTTGAAAGTCATGCCTTTAAATTATTATGAGTGAATCCATTATCATACCTCCGGAACTTTTGCTGTAAAAATGAATAATGTAACTTATTAAAAAAGTTTACAAATTTGGCCAAACTTTTCGATACATCTCATTTGTCAATTACGAATGTGCATATGAAAATTTATAAATTTTAACTTATATCATGAAAGTTTATACAAAATATTTTATGTGTTTACAAATAGAATTTACAGGGTCCGGATTACCTTAGCGGCCATCCTCCTCAGAATCCCTCAACGGCCAAATCTAGACCCATTAAAATCAATCCTAGAGCTCACAATGCGCCACTTCAGCATACCCTAAAAAAATAAAAAGACTAAATTATAGTATATAATTAATGAAGAACTTTTGAAACATTTTCAAACCTTTTAAAATGAAAAATTTCGACTATTGCTCAAGGATGTGAGCCTGATTAACTCTTTTTGTCGCCTAAAAGAGCTAAGCAGCGCAAATAAAAACTAGAATAAACTACAATAGCTAGTAGCAAGTCCTAGGTCAATTTCACAATTTGGTTAATTCTCTTGCTTAGGTCAAATAATCACAAATTAATAAGGTTGTTGAGAGTGTTGAGTTTAAGCTACAAACTACAGTTTAAATTGCTAAAATATAAAAGTAACCGAATGGAAAATGTGAAGAAATGAGTTCAGAAATCACCTCCTTCTCCAAGTACTTAGTGCTTTGATGAATTAGATTTCATACACTTGTTCCACTTAATATAACCTAGTTAAATCCTTGAGAACTCTTTAATCAAAGAAATCTACAAGCATTTAACTAAATTAATCAAGCCTAAAGCTCTTTCAAGCCTAGAACATACCTAAGCAACATTAAGTACTATATCTAGCACTCAAGAAACACATTCATTCCACAAATGTAAGAGGAGCTAATCGCACACACATACATATATGAAACTACAAAAACTAAGCTTCGGTTTTTATGTTCTTAACATAAAAGAGAGATTTCAAGCCACATGAAGTAAAACACCTAAAATAAAGGTGTTCTAACCTATACAAGCCTAGATCAAGGTCATACATAGGCAAAAGTGTACATCTAGCTTGAAAACCTAAAAGAGCAAATTACAAGCATATGAAGCCGAATGTTGAGTTCTTCAAGCACTTTTCCTTGGAGAAGAAGGAGAGGTGATCTAGCCGGACATGGAGATGTGGAAATGGAGGGAGGTTGCGTGAGAATCCATGGAGGAAAGGAAGTGGCCGAGAGGTTTGAAGGTGAAGGAGATGAGAGAAAGTTGAGAAAATTTGGAAGTAGAGAGAGAAAGTGAAAGTGGAGAGATTGGAAGATGATATGACAAATGAAGTTAGTTAGGGATTAAGTAAGTGGGTTAGTTGGATGATGAGTTGGCAAATGGGGATTATGAGCTGTCAAAAGATATTTTGATGGTGGTTTAAGGGTAAAGGCCGTGAGGTGTAAGGTTAATGAAAGGAGGGGTATTTTCGGAATTTGGTGAAAAATGAGGATGAGTGTGGTCTTGAACTTGGCTCCATGCATTTCTAAAGGTCCCTCCTTTTTCTCCAAGTGATTGTGCTTCCAAAATTGCCCTTAATGAGGCCTCCAAGTTTGAATTTGAAGTTGGAGCCAATTTTGCCTCTTTTGGAAAGATGCTCCAAAAGTGCCTTGTCCTTTTACCAAAAATGGTAATTGTTGTTTTATGTCACTTTCCTTGCTAACTAGCCTCTTCCTTGCCATACAAGCTCCAACCAAGCTCCACCAAGGGTGTGTGGGGCCCACGTGGAACCCCCTACAATAAAATATCAACAAATAGTCAAAATGACCAAAATACCCTTGGTTTCTTAAAAATGCAAGTAAAAAGGCTAATATTCACCAATTAATTCCAATAAACATGCGCAATAATATATGCCAATAATGATCAAATATATCAATTAAATCACACTAATTAAGCTCAAATGCACATGCTTAAACTGAAATTCGTGGCTGTCACCCAAGAGGGGGGGGGGTGAATTGGGTGAGGGAATAAAAACTTAAACTCTTTTCGAAAGACTGCTTGTGCTCGGTGATGATGATAATAAATAATGCTATGCACAAGTCAGTATGCTATGTGATGCAAAATAGAATGATCAAGTATAAGTATATGCACACATAAATTTATCCTGGTTCGGTCACCCAGACCTACATCCAGTCCCCAGGCTACACCTGAGATTTCCAATCCACTATTCTTGTTTAAACCGGGCACAAGAGAAGCCTTTACACTTTAGGTTTTACGAGCACGGGTTCACCTAACAACCCACAGGTTTTACAACGGGTTCACCTGCAAACCTTACCGCAAGTTTTACGGGATCACTTGCAACCTAACAAACGCAATTTTTACGGGCTAACTTGCAACCTATGGAGATTTAGAAAACCTTCTAAATGCTCCCCCTTACAAAATGTAAGATTACAATTATGTTCACTCTATGAACTGATTTTGTTAAACACTTAAGCTCAAAACTAACTCTCTCAAAGAGTGGATGATGTTACTCACTTAAGTACAAATGAATCACTCTCTAAGAATATTACATATCAAAGTCCGAGAGTAGAAGATGAGAGGAATGTAGAATAGTGTTTTTCAGATAATAGCCCTGTTCTCTCTCTCTTTTCCAAGCCCCCACTTCAGAAATGAAGAACATCCCTTTTATACCAGCCTCTGAATATCTAACCGTTGGAGAGGCAATAAGACCGTTTGATTATAGACGTTGGGGCCTTGTTTACGTTGTCCTCATTAATGCTCAGCAGGGTTGACTTTGCTTTATCTAAAAAGGTGCTCTGACCAAGCTGTTCTGTCAACACTGTTCTGGCAATACTATTCTGACAAAAGTCGTTCTGACATCTGAACACTTTGTACGGTCCGACTCTTGCTTGTTGTCAGAGAGGACTTCGTTCCTCAAGCATAAGTCCAGGATGTTAAGAGACTCACTATCGGAAGCTCTCTTGCTATCTGAAGCTCGTGGACTCTAACATTTTGCTTGCTATCACATAGAGGAACTTTGTCTTCCAAGCACTTGTCCATGAATGATAAGAGTGCTTTGCTATTGGATCCTCTCTTGCTATCAGAAGCTCTCTTATGGACTCTGACTCTTGTGGGCAGTATGAGCTTTGACACCTTGAGTGAATCTTCAGATTATGTTCTCATACTCCTCATGCTTGGTAGGTAACAATGTTGTTTGAATATGTCTGTTATCCTCTTGTTACCGTTGGAAGGAACATCTTCTTAAATGCTTCAGCAGGGTTGACTTGCTTTATCTCTGAAAAGTAGTCCTGACACCTCTGCTCTGACATAAGCATTCTGACACTGCATCTCTTGAACGTTCAGACATTCTTTTTGCTTGCGGAAGTAACTTCTCATCCGGAAGCAACCTTACTGAGTGTGCTGCACTTGAACGTTAGTTTAGTAATATAATCATATAGTCTCATGCAGTGGGTGATCCCTAAATCTAAGGTGTATCCGGAAGCACTTCTACATCCGGAAGTAAATTCACTTGATGAGGGATTTAGTTCACCATGACTTGCTCTCGCTTAGTCTATTTCATTCCACCACTCAGCGCTAGTCACTGAGCTATCGGAAGCACTTTTACTTGACGTGGTGAATTCACTGACGCTTAGGGTGAAATCTATTCTATCAGTCTGCGCCAGTCAAGATCTAATAGGAAGCAACTTCACTTGATGTTGCATTTCCGCTGACGCTCGGGGTTATATCTAGTCTATCAACCTGCGCCAGTCTAAATCTAATAGGAAGTGCTTTCACTTGGCGAAGTAGACTTACTGACGCTTGGGGTAATAACTATTCTATTGCTCTGCGCCAGTCTAAGTCTAACAGGAAGCGCTTTCACTTGGGGAAGTAGACTCACTGACGCTTGGGGTAATATCTATTCTGTCGCTCTGCGCCAGTCTAAGTCTAACAGGAAGCAAACTCACTTCCGATTGAAACATAGCTTAGTCTTAAGATTTTGTGTACCTAATTCTCATGGACTAAGTTATTTCCCAGTGATTTACTTGCTGATGCTGGGGGATGAAAACATTCATCCGCATGCGCAAGTCCTAATCTATCCGGAAGTGATCTTACATTCTCAAGTGATCTAACTCAGGATTCTAACCATGTCATCTAATCCTTCCTAAGTGTTAATTATGTTCTTTTAAGTACTAGACCATATCATACCTAAGTCACCATCAAAACTTAAGATTCTAACATTCTCCCCCTTTTTGATGATGACAAACCCATAGATGACTAGAGAACATAATTAAACTTAGATCACTTCCAGAGCTATATTTCATTCCCAGTTCTCTCCCCAGATATCTTATCTTTCAGCTCTAGACTTCTCATGTCTCATCTCTAGACATCTCGTGTCTCATTTCTCTCCCCCTTTTGGCTTCATCAAAATTCAACAAGTGCAAGCTAGCCTTAGGGATGGGGATACTTTTATCGTTCTCCTAGGAATGGGCTTTCTACCTAATATTTCTCCCTATGTATCGCTAATAAAGATTTGTTCTAGACTATTCAATACAATGTACGAGAATTAACAAGGAACAGCAATAATGGCTCATGATCCTAAATGATTGTATTCTCCCTAAACACTATGTAGGATAGTTAAACATGTTTTTCAAAGGAGATATTGATACATCAAATCTAATCATAATTAAATTAAGATCAAAACATACAAAACAGTTTTCTTTTTGAAGGTGAAAATTCTTTCCAAATGTAATTTTGATCCTCTCGAATTGATTAACATGATATCAAAAATAATTTTGATGTGTTTAAAAATGATGATTATGATAAAATATGTGATTTTAAATTCAAATGAGATGAAATCTGATACCTAATGAAATCAAATGAGATCTGAGTTTGAACTTGTGGTATCAAAGGAAATGATTGAATGCCAAATGAAATTTGTGATACCATATGAAATGAAATCAAATCAAATGAAATTTGTGTTTTTTTTTTTTAAAAGTGCCAAAAATAATTTCCAAACAAATTGCATCACAGCATCTTAAGAGTTTATTATCGATGACAGCATGTGACTCTCTATTTTCAAGGGATCATTAACAGGTAATGTCCATCTACTTTTCTTCTATATTAAAAATTAATCATCATAAGATCAAGAATAGAAGCATATAAGAGAGGTATGTTATCAATTACTTTCCAGCGTGTCATATAAAGGATACAGATGTGTGAGCTGGGATGATTTTCTAAGGTAGAGGATGATTTTGAGGTCAATGCAGATTGAGAAAAGCATCTTAAATTGACACCCTTACCAATGCCATGTATGTATCATATATAAGAGATGGTAAGGTGTAGATATTACCACAGATGAGGGGTCCTCATACTCTATTAGATTCAGGAATCTGAATCATACGCAGATAAGCATGCTTCCTGACATCTTCAAGAGGTGTGCTATCTCAAGTGGAAACCCCTAGCGCAAGTGCTTTGATGATTCGCTTCGGCAAGCTGAGCTACAACCACAAGCAGACATGACTGGGCAGTCACTCTACTCTTCCCATGGTTCAATAGTTGGCCTGCTATCGAAGGCGCTGATTGTTGTGAAAGCAACCTTGCTCAAACTTGATGATTGGTCCTGCATATTCTTGAGGAAACAAATGCTTTCTGATGGTCAGTGAAAGAACTTAAGATTTAACATTGAAGACCATCCTCAGGACATTCAAGTCAATCTGTGTTAATCAGCACAAGTTAATAATTTTAAGAAATCATGCTTGCTAATTGGTTTAAGAAAATATGAGCAATGATTATGTGAAAACTAATTTTGAAATTGTCTATACGTTCACATAGTTTCACTATCAAGACATGAACTCTATTTACTCTCATAGATAAATATCAATGTGATAGTACAAAGAGTATCAAACAGGTGGCATATTTTCAGAGTTTCATAAGCAAGTATAGTTCAATAAATATGCCTCAAGGATGTTCATGTTAGATCATGAAGACAAGTGAATTATTAACACCATGAAATTTTGAAAAAAAATCTTCATCCTCACAAAAATGAAATACTGGAAATTTTCATGCTCACAGAATAGTTTGATTTTAAGACTAAATTCGGTTTACAAAAACAATCAAATTTCAGCATATGATTACGAGAATAATTTCCAAATATTAGCTCGAGTTCTTCTAGATATGCTCAATGTGATCTCATTATTCTTAGGATATCAACAAGCTTGAAATTAATACAGATTATAGCATGCTTGTGATACTATGCCATGTTTTACAGATCTAGCAGAGTTTAATTCAAGGCATTTCCTAAGATTTCTAATGCATGTCAGACAAGAGAGAGACTATCCATTTAATTTCACAACAGAATATGTAAGGGATAGAAATGCTCATGTGTATCGGCGAAAGTTTCTCAGGTTTGGTATAGCCATTCCACACATCTTGATAAGAGACATTTTCGTTGTCATTCTCTCTTGGTTATATTCATTGTTCAAGCTTCAATAATCTGTGTCAACATTCTTAAACCACAAACTTGAACTGAGATCATTAGTAGATTGAGAACTTAAAGATGTAATTAAGAGGGATGTATTGTTCTCGAAACCATAGCTGCTTATGCATTGAAAAAGTTGATGCAAGAGATACCACATGAAATGGAAAATCAGAAATAGCTTTTGAGTGCTATCATGAGGTACGGTTGTCATGTAGGTTTAAAGAGGATCAGAATCTGTTTTTGAAAGTTTGCATTTCAGAAGGATCTTTCAAAACTCAGGGTGAATGCATAAACTATTTTCTTTCATGACTATATGCACAAGGATATACAAGGTTTTTGATCAAGATAGTCATGGACAGTATGTAGATTATGAACATTACTTATTTCTTCAAGCTTTCTTCTATGATGAATATAATGTTCACACCTTAGGATGCTTAATGTAAAATCTCAATAAGTCCATCTAACATTAGCATAGGAGATTTTACTATCAAATGCTTCGTTGCTAAGTGATCCCTTGCTTACCCAAGGAGATCTTCTATACTTATCCTTGGTTCGAAGCACTTTCTTCTGAGAGGTAGGATTCAAGAGCCTTTTCAATGATGATCGAGGAATCCACTCTCTCTTGTTCTTCTCAGGATAGTTGAATGGAACTTTGTGATAGCTCATCCTTGAGACAGAACCATTGTCCCTTGTGGTGGCCGACAGCTTCTTATGATTGTACCAGTGGGTTTCAGCAGTTGCATCACCACGAGTTCTCTTCTTTGGGATAAGAGGAACTCTTGATTTTTCCTGCACAAGTAAGGCACTAGGAGGATGTTTTGGTACCCATTTGTACTTGGGTCCTACATGGTTAGCACTGGACCTTACTTGTCCTTTAGGAATCCATACAAACTTATTTCTCACATTTGAATTTCTTCTAAGACTGCATGTGTGAGAAATATGTCCTAATCTACCACAATAATGACAGATAATGGAATGATAATCAAAATGAGGCTTCCTATCATTATCATGATTAGTTTTCTTTAGAAAAGCTTTTTGTTCCTTTGAAATTTCAGTTTCTTTTGAAAGCTTTTCTTTTTCCTTCAACACGTGTTTACAATCAAAACATTTTTCAAGACATGTTGAAGTTTTCCCTACCGATAGTGGGCTAGCTATCGGAACCACTAGTTCTTTAAAAAAAACCTTCGGAAACTTTAGATGTAGAAGAAGAAATTAGTTTTTCAAGTTTCCTATCTTTTTCTTTTAAGCCTAGAAGTTCTTTTGCAAGTTTACAATATTCAGTATATAACTCATTGTATGCATCTTGCAAATCAGAGAGTTCAATTTCAGATCCAGATACCTCACTTTCTGAATCTTCTAGGCAGAGATGGATACTCTCTTCACTGAAGTCTGCTTCCTCAATATCAGCTTCCAGAAGCTCATCAGTAGATGATCCACAAAGAGCACGAGTTGAGCTTTGGACAGCTGTGCTTTCAAGAGATGGGTTAGAAGCATATATCACATCAAGAGTATTCCAAATATCTCTAGCACTAGAGCAATGTTTGATTTTCTGGAAATCATTTTCAGTTAAGCCTTTGTATAAAATTTGCATTGCTCTAATGTTTAAGGAAAACAAATTTTTCTCCCTTTCAGTCCAGTTTCCTCTTGGTTTGAAATCAAAATCATTTTCAAAAATATCCCACATTTTCAAACTAGTGGATTTTATAAAACTTTCCATTCTTGCTTTCCACCAACAAAAATCAATATTTTCTAACACAGGTGGAATGGTATGATCAAAGCCTTTGGAAAACATTTTAACCCAAATCAGCCAAGGTCTTTGCACTTGAGATCGTTTGATCCTTTAAACAAGTGACCTGCTCTGATACCAAATGAAATTCGTGGCTGTCACCCAAGAGGGGGGGGTGAATTGGGTGAGGGAATAAAAACTTAAACTCTTTTCGAAAGACTGCTTGTGCTCGGTGATGATGATAATAAATAATGCTATGCACAAGTCAGTATGCTATGTGATGCAAAATAGAATGATCAAGTATAAGTATATGCACACATAAATTTATCCTGGTTCGGTCACCCAGACCTACATCCAGTCCCCAGGCTACACCTGAGATTTCCAATCCACTATTCTTGTTTAAACCGGGCACAAGAGAAGCCTTTACACTTTAGGTTTTACGAGCACGGGTTCACCTAACAACCCACAGGTTTTACAACGGGTTCACCTGCAAACCTTACCGCAAGTTTTACGGGATCACTTGCAACCTAACAAACGCAATTTTTACGGGCTAACTTGCAACCTATGGAGATTTAGAAAACCTTCTAAATGCTCCCCCTTACAAAATGTAAGATTACAATTATGTTCACTCTATGAACTGATTTTGTTAAACACTTAAGCTCAAAACTAACTCTCTCAAAGAGTGGATGATGTTACTCACTTAAGTACAAATGAATCACTCTCTAAGAATATTACATATCAAAGTCCGAGAGTAGAAGATGAGAGGAATGTAGAATAGTGTTTTTCAGATAATAGCCCTGTTCTCTCTCTCTTTTCCAAGCCCCCACTTCAGAAATGAAGAACATCCCTTTTATACCAGCCTCTGAATATCTAACCGTTGGAGAGGCAATAAGACCGTTTGATTATAGACGTTGGGGCCTTGTTTACGTTGTCCTCATTAATGCTCAGCAGGGTTGACTTTGCTTTATCTAAAAAGGTGCTCTGACCAAGCTGTTCTGTCAACACTGTTCTGGCAATACTATTCTGACAAAAGTCGTTCTGACATCTGAACACTTTGTACGGTCCGACTCTTGCTTGTTGTCAGAGAGGACTTCGTTCCTCAAGCATAAGTCCAGGATGTTAAGAGACTCACTATCGGAAGCTCTCTTGCTATCTGAAGCTCGTGGACTCTAACATTTTGCTTGCTATCACATAGAGGAACTTTGTCTTCCAAGCACTTGTCCATGAATGATAAGAGTGCTTTGCTATTGGATCCTCTCTTGCTATCAGAAGCTCTCTTATGGACTCTGACTCTTGTGGGCAGTATGAGCTTTGACACCTTGAGTGAATCTTCAGATTATGTTCTCATACTCCTCATGCTTGGTAGGTAACAATGTTGTTTGAATATGTCTGTTATCCTCTTGTTACCGTTGGAAGGAACATCTTCTTAAATGCTTCAGCAGGGTTGACTTGCTTTATCTCTGAAAAGTAGTCCTGACACCTCTGCTCTGACATAAGCATTCTGACACTGCATCTCTTGAACGTTCAGACATTCTTTTTGCTTGCGGAAGTAACTTCTCATCCGGAAGCAACCTTACTGAGTGTGCTGCACTTGAACGTTAGTTTAGTAATATAATCATATAGTCTCATGCAGTGGGTGATCCCTAAATCTAAGGTGTATCCGGAAGCACTTCTACATCCGGAAGTAAATTCACTTGATGAGGGATTTAGTTCACCATGACTTGCTCTCGCTTAGTCTATTTCATTCCACCACTCAGCGCTAGTCACTGAGCTATCGGAAGCACTTTTACTTGACGTGGTGAATTCACTGACGCTTAGGGTGAAATCTATTCTATCAGTCTGCGCCAGTCAAGATCTAATAGGAAGCAACTTCACTTGATGTTGCATTTCCGCTGACGCTCGGGGTTATATCTAGTCTATCAACCTGCGCCAGTCTAAATCTAATAGGAAGTGCTTTCACTTGGCGAAGTAGACTTACTGACGCTTGGGGTAATAACTATTCTATTGCTCTGCGCCAGTCTAAGTCTAACAGGAAGCGCTTTCACTTGGGGAAGTAGACTCACTGACGCTTGGGGTAATATCTATTCTGTCGCTCTGCGCCAGTCTAAGTCTAACAGGAAGCAAACTCACTTCCGATTGAAACATAGCTTAGTCTTAAGATTTTGTGTACCTAATTCTCATGGACTAAGTTATTTCCCAGTGATTTACTTGCTGATGCTGGGGGATGAAAACATTCATCCGCATGCGCAAGTCCTAATCTATCCGGAAGTGATCTTACATTCTCAAGTGATCTAACTCAGGATTCTAACCATGTCATCTAATCCTTCCTAAGTGTTAATTATGTTCTTTTAAGTACTAGACCATATCATACCTAAGTCACCATCAAAACTTAAGATTCTAACATAAACATATAAATTTCGGTCCAATCAAATCCCCCACACTTAATCTTTGCACTCCGGGTAAAGTCATATAAAAAGACTAACTCAATCATGAGGCATAATGAAGGCACTTGGAATTGTCATAGAGTTCAAGTTGATCTTTTGAACCTTTCCCTAAAGCATCACATGGGCCAAATCTAAGAATACAAAGTGAATGCAAGTTTAGCAAGCAACTAGAAATAAGGAGGAGCGCCCATTGAACTTTTCCTCACCGGATTAAGTGTTTAACTCATTCACTCAAGTTAGGAAAAATGCATAACTAGGGACTTGTGATCACTCTTTGGCTCAATGCACTTAACCTCACCATAAGCTTGTAGTAGCTCTTAGTTCTCCACCCATTACTATGCATGGCACAACCGAATCTAGGGGACTTTAGGGGTTTTATGGATAGGCTAATATGAATGGTGAATGATGGAAAGTAGTCAATGACCAATGATATGAACAAGTAGCTACCACATATGCATACAATACAATGAATTCAAATCTACTAAAGCATGCTACATCTCTCTTTTTTTTTTTCAAGCACTTTGTGCTTCTCTCATTTTTCTTTGCACTCTTATGCCTTTGGCATACTTAAGCACTTTGTGCTTCCTTTCTTTTGATAGGCCTTTGGCCTTTTTTTTTTGTGGCTCTCGGCCATCTTCTATTTTTCACTCATATAACATGCTTTTCATAAGATACATCAATACATTACTAATATGAATGCAAGCATATGCTATAATCACTAATTCACACATTGGTCAAGGTGATAGAAAAGAATAGTGAATGGCCCAAAGAGGTTAAATCAAAGGATAATATTTAGTTGACTTAGTGTTTGGGTCATAAGGGTTTAGAAAGAAATGCCCCTTTCATTTTCAATCATGCCATGCATTGTGATCTTGAACAAGAGCTAGGACAAGTTCTAGGAGGTCAAGTAGACTATTGGCCCACTCAATTCGGTTGGAGGCTTCTCACTTTAATGGCTTACTCTAATTAGTCACTTCCTCCCTAAGAAAAGTTAAGTGAGAAACTAACATCCTCTTTATACCTTAAAAGTGCCCCATGCAATGCCCTAAGTAATCATTCCAAAAATTCTACTTACACACTAGAGGACAATTCCATTTGCTTTCAAGAGCCATGATCAAGTCAAACTTTCTACAAAAATTATGCCAATGAAGTCCAAAAATTAAGTGTGTGAACTATGAAATGAACCACTTTAAAGCACATAATACACCCCCCACACTTAAAGCATGCATTGTCCTCAATTGACCAAGAAAATCAAGTAGGAAGATGCATTTCAAAGGCAAGGCAGCAACATAAAAGGCCGGGCAGTCCAAGCATACAAATGGCCTATGCATGTATTATTTACAAACAAACACTAAACACAATCTAACACAAGTTTATTATTATTATTTTTTTAAACTAGATGCCTCTATCGGATGCAAATCTGCTATTGGAAGCCACTCTGGATTCAGATTCTAAGTCTCATCCCTATCGGATGCAAAAGTGCTATCGGAAGCCAAACTGGACTTAGATTTTTTTTCCAAGTTAAGTCCCTACCGGAAGCAAAAGTGCTATCGGAAGCTCAACTAGATACCGCTTGCGGAAGCGAATGTACTTCCCCTAGCAAAAATGCTTCCCTTAGTACTGATGCTGGCGGATGCAGAACACATCCGATAGCGGGAGTCAATTTAACACTAATCCGATCCTAGTTGACAAAATCTAAGTGGAGCGCTTCCCATAGCCAAAACACTTCCGGATACAAGATCCTATTTCCACATAGTGTGACTTCTGGAAGCAAATAAACATCCCCAAGCACTAGTGATTTTTTTTTTCTAACAACCTAAAACAATACACTAAAACATAAACCTAAAGACAATCCTATTTTTTAACAAATATCTTCCCCACACTTAGAATAAAAGCAATTTAAAGCAAGTGAGGAAAGGAAAGAAACAACCTCTTATGGAGGCTTGGAATTCTCTTTGAAAAATTTCTTGTTGTGGCCATTTATGAGCATGTTTCGGCCACTCTTGTTTAGGACACAATTGAGCTCTTTCTCCTCATAGTCTTCCTTGAGCAATTTGGCCACTGTAGAGAATGGAAGCTTTCTAGATGAATTTTTGTGAGTTGTTCCCTTCTTTTTTTCTTTTGGCCTCCTAGCCCTTCCATAAGCTTGTAGTTTCAAAAGAAACTTTTGAATTCTCCTCCTAAGAACACCAAGTAATGAAGGTTCACACATATCTCTTTCCAAAGCCTTGCCCTTCAACTCAATGTTCCTTTGGAGCATCCTCAAACGAACCACAAGCCTTGTTAAATCTTCTTTTGTGAGCTTCCCATCAAAGTAATCTTGCTCCTCTTGTGACACATCAAGCTCCAAGCTCTTCTTAAGATTCTCCTCGGCCTTAATCAATGTCAAATCATCTCTTCCCACTCTAGAAGTTCCTTCAAGCTCCATCATGCACTTCTCCTTTTCCCAATAATCCTTGTGCATCCTAAAAGTACCTACAACATAGCACAAACTTCCCTCTTGCAAGAGGTTGTAGGTATGCAAAGAATAACAAAGAGGAACACAAGGAAAATCAAGATGTACATGCTTAGAAGGAACATAATCATAAGATATGGTGATCAAATGAAAATCATGAAATAGATCAAGATTGTGCTCCTTCAAAGCACTCAACCAATGTTCCCAATTCGGCCTCATCATGAAATTAGTGGATTCTCCACTCAAAGCAAGGTCTAAGTGGTCCACATCAAGCAAAGTAGGTGCACTCAAAGCCTTGTGATGGAAATCCTCTTGCCAAGCGCTCTTTCCTTGTGTATTCCTCCACCGGCTCTTCCAATCCAAGATGTATTGTGAGGTGTAGTCAAACAAGTCTTCCTTCATAAGCAATCCATCACCCATCGTGAGAGCAAACATTCTTCCCAACCTATCCTTGTCAACAAAATGGAACAAACATCCCTTTTCCAAGGGGTTGTGGATAGGCTAAGAAAGAATGCATACAACAATATCACCAAGCTTATATTTGACACAAACAGGATCATGTGATTGCATCATGCTTACAATATTAGAAAAATCATTCTTAGTACCTAGCATGCATGCAACATTATCAACAATAGGACAAGAATCAAGATAGCACCTGTGAACATCCACATCAATCATGTTCATTCTCAAGGAATCAATATGCTTATCAACCATGACATGCATCAAAGAGTCAATGCAATGCAAGCCTAAATGAGAAAAATGCTCCTTAGGATGCTTAATGGTCTCAAACACCTTGAATTTTATCAATTGATCCCTCACTTCTAAGGTTATGTAACCATCCTTCAAGCTTATGATTGCATTGGCCGTTCTCAAGAAAGGCCTTCCCAAAATGAGAGGTTCCTCTCGGTTTGTGTCCTTGGACATGTCAAGGATATAAAAGTCGGCCGGGAAGACCAAACTTTGCACACTAACAAGAATGTCCTCAACAAAACCATAAGGTTTCCTAATAGAACTATCGGCCAATTGCAAAACCACATTAGTTGAGCTTATATTCTTCAATCCTAGGGAAGCAAAAATAGTCTTTGGCATCACATTAATGGCCGCCCCTAGATCTAACAATGCCTTATCAAACCTATGATTCCCTATTTGACAATCAATTGTATAAGCAACGAGGTCATCACATTTGATAGGCAACTCATTCCTAAACATAGCCGACACATTATGCCCTAAAGACACCTTCCCATTGGGTTTAAAAGTTCTCTTATTTGTGCACAATTCCTTCAAAAACTTAGCATAAGAAGGCATTTGCTTAACAAGGACAAGCATAGGCACATTCACTTCAAGCATAGAGAACAAATCAAGCATTTCCTTTTCTAATTGTTCATTATGTTTCTTCTTAGCAAACACATATGAATTAGGAAAAGGAAGATGCTTAGGGTCAAGAATTATACCTTTGGGGGAACCCTCCCCTTGTTGAGTAGATGGTTGATCTTGAGAAGAAGATTCTCCAACTTTGAGCTCTCCTTGAGCAATTTCCTTCTTCTTTTTCTCTAAAGAGCTCTCGGCCTCATCACTTTTCATAGGAAGGCTCTCGGCCTCATCAAGCAAATCACCAAGGGGTTGAGGCAATTCGGCCTCCACATACAAACCATCATCAACCAAGCCATTTTGAAGGCTAGTGTGGCCTTCCTCATTTGATATGCTCTTCTCGGCCTCGCAAGGTACTTGTGTGTCCTCCTTAGGTTCCTCCTCATGAGAATGGCGAACTTGAAAACTAGTGTGATCTTCCACATTCATATTACCCTTCTCGGCCTCATAGGTAATTTGAGGTTCATCCTCCTCTTCCTCATAATAGCAAGGCATTGAATCAACTTGTACTTTACTTCTCATATCAAGAGTCTTCAATCCCTTAGGATTCATTACAATATTGGAGGGTAAACCTCCCTTTTTCGCATCTTCTTGAGCTTGAGTGTTCAACATTTGAGACACTAAGGTGGTGACATTCTCTTACTTCTTAAGACTCTCTTCAAACGCATTCATCTTCTCCATTAAGCTTGACATCATTTGGTACATCATGTCTTGTTGAGAAGTTGAAGAGCTAGATGGAGGAACATAGGCTTGTTGATTCGGCCTATACCCTTGAGCATTAGGGTTAGGCTTCCCTTGGTATGATCCATATCCTTGTTGTGAGGGATAAGCATTAGAGGCTTGGAAGTTGTCTCCTCCCCACTTAGATTGTTGTTGTGGTTGGAAGGAGCTTGAATTTGCAGCTTGATTTGAACCTCCCCCCCCCCACTTGAAGTTCCGGTGGTCCCTCCATCCCGGATTGTACGTGGAAGAATAAGGATCATATTTGGCTTGAGGCCGAGAATTGGTGTACATGGTTGCTACTTCCGCATGGGATAGACAATGGGTGGATAGGTGCATCGGCGAGCCACAGTGATCACAAGAGGTAAGCACCAAGGCCATAGAATCATTAACACAAGCGGTAGGCTTCACAAACCGTCCGTCCATCCTACTGAGGCTCTCGGTCAACCTCTCAATAGAATTATACAGCTTGTCATCACCACTCAAAGAAGCAACCTTAGGCGCACCACCATAAAGAATATCACGGCCATAAAAGTTTTGGTGATTAGACGCCATGGTTGAAAAGAGGTTTCATCCTTCATTGGCGGATAAGTTGAAAATAGAGCCACTGGAGGCAGCATCCACACTCATCTTGAGTTGAGGAACAAGTCCATCATAAAAGTATTGTACCAAATTGCCTTTGGAGATGTTGTGATTGGGGCATGAGTTGATCAAGGTGTTGAACCGGTTCCAATAGTCATAAATTGTCTCTTGAGAAAGTTGTTGAACACCGGTGATGTCCTTCCGCAACTTAGATACCTTGGAAAGAGGGAAGTATCTATCCAAGAAGACCTTCTTAAGCTCATCCCAAGTCAAAGTGACATAATGTGTTGGAAGGTTCAAGAGCCACTCCTTGGCTTTGCCCTCCAAAGAGAATTGGAAGACCTGAAGGAGCACATTATCCAGATTAGCATTAGGTGGCTTCATGGAGGAGCAAGTATGATAGAGGCCAAGCAAGTGTGTGTGAGCATCCTCATAAGGAAAACCTGTGAACTTAGGCAAATGAGTAAGAAGAGATCCCTTGATCTCAAAGTTAGCCGGGTTAGCATAAAAACCTTGAGGTGCAAATGATGCATATGATTGTGTGAACTCCCTCATCGGTCTATCATCATCATGTAATTACCTACCCCCATCATAATGATGCTCTCCCTCTTGCTCTCGCCTATCATGCCTCTCATGCTCATGATTCCTCTCATCTCTCATGATCTCTATTAGCCTCTTGTCGTTCGGCCATAATGAAGTGCTGGTCTAGATTGTGTGATTGGACGCTACAGATGAATTTTGTGGATTTGATGTGGATCCTATATGTTGCTTATGAGCTTGCTTCTCTTGTTTTTTCTTTTTCTTGAGCTCCCTAAGGGTCTTATTAATCTCCCTATTCAACGGAACTAGGGTAGTACTAGGAATCATACAAATTCACTCAATGCAACTATATGCAAAATGAAGTGAAATGCAAGTGCTCAAGCAAAATGATGGATGAATGTTATCGGATGCACAAGACAACCACCAGCACAAGCAACAACCACCAGCACAAGCAGAATATGCAGCAAAATCCAGAAAATCCAGCAAAATCAAATACAAAACCACCAGCAAAAATCAGTGCAAAGTCCGAACAAAGTGAACACAACGTCTAACAACACTTTTCAGCAATAAAAGGCCAACTAGAGCAGCCTAACACTTCCAAAACAGTCTCGAATGTACAGAAAAACAAGGAGCAATTTACAGAATGCTCAAAATCACTCAAGTAGCCGAATTAAAAATCACCTACAACAAAAACTAAGAAAATATAACTAGAAACCTAAGACAAGAAAGAAATTAACCAAACCGGCAACGGCGCCAATTTGATTAACTCTTTTTGTCGCCTAAAAGAGTTAAGCAAATAAAAACTAGAATAAACTACAATAGCTAGTAGCAAGTCCTAGGTCAATTTCACAATTTGGTTAATTCTCTTGCTTAGGTCAAATAATCACAAATTAATAAGGTTGTTGAGAGTGTTGAGTTTAAGCTACAAACTACACTTTAAATTGCTAAAATATAAAAGTAACCGAATGGAAAATGTGAAGCAATGAGTTCAGAAATCACCTCCTTCTCCAAGTACTTAGTGCTTTGATGAATTAGACTTCATACACTTGTTCCACTTAATATAACCTAGTTAAATCCTTGAGAACTCTTTAATCAAAGAAATCTACAAGCATTTAACTAAATTAATCAAGCCTAAAGCTCTTTCAAGTCTAGAACATACCTAAGTAACATTAAGTACTAGATCTAGCACTCAAGAAACACATTCATTCCACAAATGTAAGAGGAGCTAATCGCACACACATACATATATGAAACTACAAAAACTAAGCTTCGGTTTTCATGTTCTTAACATAAAAGAGAGATTTCAAGCCACATGAAGTAAAACACCTAAAATAAAGGTGTTCTAACCTATACAAGCCTAGATCAAGGTCATACATAGGCAAAAATGTACATCTAGCTTGAAAACCTAAAAGAGCAAATTACAAGCATATGAAGCCGAATGTTGAGTTCTTCAAGCACTTTTCCTTGGAGAAGAAGGAGAGGCGATCTAGCCGGACATGGAGATGTGGAAATGGAGGGAGGTTGCGTGAGAATCCATGGAGGAAAGGAAGTGACCGAGAGGTTTGAAGGTGAAGGAGATGAGAGAAAGTTGAGAGAATTTGGAAGTAGAGAGAGAAAGTGAAAGTGGAGAGATTGGAAGATGATATGACAAATGAAGTTAGTTAGGGATTAAGTAAGTGGGTTAGTTGGATGATGAGTTGGCAAATGGGGATTATGAGCTGTCAAAAGATATTTTGATGGTGGTTTAAGGGTAAAGGCCGAGAGGTGTAAGGTTAATGGAAGGAGGGGTATTTTCGGAATTTGGTGAAAAATGAGGATGATTGTGGTCTTGAACTTGGCTCCATGCATTTCTAAAGGTCCCTCCTTTTTCTCCAAGTGATTGTGCTTCCAAAATTGCCCTTAATGAGGCCTCCAAGTTTGAATTTGAAGTTGAAGCCAATTTTGCCTCTTTTGGAAAGATGCTTCAAAAGTGTCTTGTCCTTTTACCAAAAATGGTAATTGTTGCTTTATGTCACTTTCCTTGCCAACTAGCATCTTCCTTGCCAACCAAGCTCCAACAAGGCTCCACCAAGGGTGTGTGGGGCCCACGTGGGACCCCCTACAATAAAATATCAACAAATAGTCAAAATGACCAAAATACCCTTGGTTTCTTAAAAATGCAAGTAAAAAGGCTAATATTCACCAATTAATTCCAATAAAAATGCAATAATATATGTCAATAATGATCAAATATATCAATTAAATCACACTAATTAAGCTCAAATGCACATGCTTAAACATATAAATTTCGGTCCAATCAGAGCCCAATTGGGTGGATTAAAGAACCATCACTTCCTTTCTCTTTTATTCTGACTTGAGCTACAATGAGTGTTAGTGAATCTCGTGAGCCTTCTTCGCCTAACAATTTGAATTACATTTGTTGTTTTGTTCCGTACTTTGCTTTCTATTATAGCGTGTTTGGTTGTGTGAAAGAAAGTAAAGAATTAGAAATGGAAAGGGTAAGAGATGGAAAGTAGGGGTAATGATGAGAGAGTAAAGTTTGTGGGCCCCATGATAAGTGTGAGATGGAGAGAGAAAACTTGTGGGCCCGAGATATATGTAAATGACCATATTACCCCTTAACTTTCTAATTATTTACAACCCATTTCTTTGGATTCTTGCTACCAAACATACCCTTAGTTTTCTCAGTCATTTGTTGTCTTGTTTTTTCCCATTTGATTGATATTCGTGTTTCACGCCTTTGTACCTAGTTTTTCATCTTCTAATAAAAGACATTTTCAGTAAAAAAATCCTCTTGTTACTTTTCTTCATACATCACTTATCCTCATACATTTTATTTCCTCTTTTTTATTGTTAGGCTATTTCTTATTTTTTTCATAAATAAAGGCATTTTTAGAAACAAAATTATATTACACACCTATTTATTTCTTTTTAACTAACTTTAATTGTTTTTCTATGAAGCCAAGGTTTAATTAAAAATACCTTATATTGTGAAATTATGAAATCGGACAGTGTTTATCAACAATGTCGGGTAGGATGAGGATGTATAGATTATTTAACCTATAATTTGAAGGTGATGTCTGATCTCAAAATCAAGTAATATTATTATTTATAAAAAAAAAACTCAGACAAAGACAACAAAATATCAGTGACCTGAGAGGTATAAGTCGCCTAACGTGAACAGTGAAAGGAAGGTAAAGATATTTTAGTGGGTTGATTTTTTCCTCCTTTTTCTTTCACTTTTTCTTTTCTTTTATTTATTCTCAATCATCTTTTGATAAAAATGTGCCAAGTAAGTATATGCATCATCACACGTCAAATTAATTAAATAGGAAAAAGTAGCCAGGAAAAAAAATCAAAAGGCCTAATGAAACTGTGGAAACCATGTCTACTTCTCACAACTGACAGTCACATTGAACAAAAGTCATATTGCATTTGCTGTATGAACTTTATACCAAACACTCACTGTTCATGATTACCTAAGTTTCTTAATCATTAATGATTACATGTTCTTGGTAAGCAAATCTCTCCCCACAATTTATCTTCTCCATCAACATGTAATTTTAAAACTCTAGTGCATTGTGCGTTTTGGAATTTGGTTCGAATACATTGAAGTCTCTGCCAAAAATGTAAAAGAAAAACTTAACCATGAATAACTATTTTGTATTTTTATTTTTTGCAATTATAATAATCAAATTGATAAAGGAAGTCAACTTACTAATGTAATCTAAAGTCTTCACGTTATTTTGGGGCAAACGAAAACCTATGGTTAGGAGGAGCTTATCCCATTGTGCTGCTTATGATTTGGATCGTTTAAATTGGTTTTGAATGGCCGTAATATAATTTTTTACATTCTAATTTTATTTTATTTTGAAAAATAAAAAATTAAAATTAGAAATAATCTCATAAAAATTTTAGAATAACAATAGTGAAAAAATAAATGAAACTAGAAAAATTAACCTCAATGATGAGCACTCATATATAATTGCGTGAACATGAGAAAATTACAAATAAATCCAAAATAAGGAAAACAATTGCTAATATATTTTTCTTCTAACAATGTATTAGAGGATAGTGATAACTTGTTAGTAATCATCGAGGCTCCAAGTAAAAAAATGATGAAATGTTTACCATTTAAGCGCCAGATTTTGGATTTGAGTCTATAAATACTAAAGTTAATCTTTCTGAGATGATTACTCTAGCCTTTTTTTATACCATGACGAGATAATTACCCTAAATTGAGATCCAACAAAACGGGCGTATTGATAATAATTTTCTTTAATCTGCCACCGAATCACTCTTTACCTATTTATATAAAAATTCACTACCTGTCATTATCTACGACTACATTCTCTTTATAACATGAAGTGTTGAACGGATCTACAGATAAAAAAAAGAAAAGAAAATCTGATCCCTTTGCTTTTGCAATTTATGCCCGGTCTTGTACGGTGTCTCCTAAAACCAGACTATACGCTGCTATTCATGAACAATATCCACTTATTCTCTATCTATCTATCTATCTATGTGTGTATATGTGTCTACACATTTATACACACATATACATATACTACTTTCCTGATACTGGATATAATATTTAGTTGACTTTTTTTGGAAAATCTTAAAAAAAATAAAATAAGTCAATTTTAAATTGATTTAACTAATTTTTTCCTTAAACTAGTTTATTTGACTTATAAACTACTCCCTCCGTTTCTAAATATAAGATCACTTTGGGGAAGTGGATAAGTTCCTAAATATAAGATCATTTCCTATTTTATCTCAATTTTTGCCCAAACTATCCTTATACTTCCTCTTTTCATTGAAAACCTCTCCTCCTTTTAAAGTTAAATAATTGAGGGGTTTTGGGAAGATCATGTAATTTTATTATCTTCCTTAACCTCTCCAAATTAACCAAAGTGATCTTATATTTAGGAACGGAGGGAGTACTTGATAATCTAATAATATCTTAAATATGTCATAATTTAGTAACTTATTTTAATACCTTAATTTCTAAAAAAATGTCAATTAGGTCTTATATTTAGTACTAGAAACAAGGAGTAATATGTCTATCTTATTCCACACCTATGAAGTAACCTGTGGGTGACCAGATATATCATACCAAAAACCTGAGTCTGAGTTTTCAGTAAATATTTTGGAATCCCCCACAAATCTCGTCAATCTTCTTATCCAAAATTGCTCAATTAAGCAGCCTAGCTTACAAGCAAGACAGGACCATTTCTGATTAAAAAATATCAGAAGCTGGGAATCAAATACACACCAAAACCAAAACACACAACACATAACAGAACGGTCCCCGCCAGTTCTTCTTTTCTTTTCTTTTCTTTTTCCCCCTCTATCCCTACATACACAAGAAAGTTCAAAAGAAAAAAAAAAGATCAAATATGCTTCTCAATCTTATTACCTTGTCCTTTGTCCCTTTCCTAGCCAGAATCTTCACAACCACACACCCATAAGGCCATCACTCACAACTCAGCTTCTCCTTCACAATCTCAAAGCACAACACCGCCATCCCTTGTTTTCAAATCTCACACTCAACAACACACAAGAAGAAGAAGAATCCTTAGTAGAAACTCAATAAATAGTTTAGTTCTTATAGCTGCCACTACAAAGTTCAAATTTTGAGTCCACACATTAGAAACTTCACCACAAGCAAGTCAATTCATATTCATCGAAGATTTAAGGAGAAGAAGAAGATCAAGAAACCATCAGTGATTCAAAAATCAAACCAACTTTCACTATTCAAGAAATCCAAAAGCAAAGGTACTATTCCGGAATTTTCAAATTTCACACCAAACAAAAATTTAAACCACCAAAATCCTCAAATCTCGCTCCAATCCAAGAACAAGAACACAAAATCAGTGATTTAGAAAGTAGAAACCCATTTCCTCAAGAAATCCAGAAGCAAAGGTATCATTCAAGAATTTCCAAATTTCGTATCCACACCCCGAAAATCTAAAACACCACTCCAGTCCAAAAAGAAAAGGAAAACCCCAAAATACCCTTCCAATCATGCACCGCCGACTTCTAGACACGGGTCTAACCGTATCACCATCGTACGGAAACAAAACAAGTGAATCATTCACAGGAGATGTCAACTTCGATGCCAACACAATAATTATACTCGTTGCTTTATTATGTGCATTAATATGCGCTTTGGGGTTGAACTCAATTGTACGGTGCGTTTTAAGGTGTACGGACAGTACGGAGCAGACAACAACGGTGTCTACTACTAGGGGGCTGAAGAAAAAACAGCTAAAAAAGATTCCGGTGACGGAGTACGGCGGCGACGGCGGCGGAGAGGGTGTTCCGGCGGCGGAGGCGGCGGAGTGTCCGATATGCCTCGGGGAGTTTGAGAAAGGGGATAAGGTTAGGATGCTGCCAAAGTGTAATCACGGGTTTCATGTGAGGTGTATTGACACGTGGCTTTTGTCTCATTCTTCTTGTCCTAATTGTCGTCATTCGGTTTTGGAGAAATCTGTGGTTAATGGTTTGGGTGGTGGTCCGGTTGTTGGCGGAGCACCTGTGGCCGCGGTGGGGCCCGGTGATATGGCGGTCCGTGATGTGGTTGTTGGTGAACAGACGAGTTCAGCGGGAGAAATTCTTGTGTAAATCTGGTCCGGTGATATGGCAGTTCGTGATGCGGTTATTCGTGAACACGTGAGTTGAGGTAGAGAAATTCTTGTGTAAATCTAGTCATCACCTTGAGGTTTTGAACAATCACAACAAATATAAAATTATGTGCTCAAAGGAACAATTGTTTGAGTTGAGGGGATCATGAGATGTTTTTTTCTGGCAACAAACAATTGCATGTTAGGATTAAATGATAGTAGTTGTGATTAGATTTGGTAAGCTTCTTTTTAGTGGAGTTTAGATAGATTTAATTATCTTCTTAGTATGATGTTTGAAAATACAAGAATCTTACTTGCAAATCAAGCATTTGAATCTCATATATTGCTACCATTAAAGATTTTAAATTCTCATAGTTTATAATTAATTTGAATTAATTACCATTGACAACATAAATTTTTTCAAAATTTTCTATAGGTCTTTCAAGGTGTTACTGATAACTAAGTAATCAAGTTCATAGGAATACATGTTTACAATGGAAAAGTCTTACTATATTTAAGTAATTATGGTGACTGTATAATCTGAACATTGATTAAATTGGTGCAACACAACATTTAAACATTTTTACATGATTTTTTTAGAACCTAAGCGTAGCTAATTAACTTATTTTTTTTAGTATCACTGTTCTTTTTTACTTAGAAATGAATAGTTATTGCTTGGCCACGATAATTAATTAATAATTAGATTTTTTGGGTAAACTTAAAATTTTAGGAGCTTTAATATGAATGAGCCAAATTTAAATATGATCCGGTTGTTCCCTTGGGGACATCCGATAAAATTGGAACGATATAGAGAAGATTAGCATCGCCTCTGTGCAAGGATGACACGCACAAATCGAGAAATGGTCCAAATATAATCCGGCCTAATTAATAAAGTATAAACATAATACTACATCCGGTCCTAAATATAGGACCTAATTGACTTTTTTTTTGAGAGATTAAGGTTGCGAAATATGTTATTAAATGATGACATATTTGATATATTTTTAGATTATCCATTAGTTTAGAGGTAAAATAAACTAGTTTAAGAGAAAAAATTAGGTAAATCAATTTATAATTAACTTATTTTACTTTTTTAAGGATTTTTTAGAAAAAGTTAATTAGGTCTTATATTTAGGACCGGAGGGAGTTTTATACAAATACAAAGGGGAATGACTAGTAGGTTTATAAAGTTTAGCATTAGCTTAGTAGGTTTATAAAGTTTAGCAGTTTTATACAAATACAAAGGGGAATGGCTAATATGCCCCCTTAAACATATATACATTCGTTTGATACACACACACGCATATAAGATAATAAACGTTATAATAAAAAAATAGTATAATCGGAGGTGTACCTCTAAAACCCTAAAAGGTTTTCTTTTATATCTATTTCATCAAATCAGGATAAAATAGTATGAATAGTATCTTTCCAATTTTTTACTTGAATTTTGGACAAATATGGCTGAACAAAACAAAAAGAGAAATATACTAGCTAGAAAAAACTTTTGAACGATGGAAACATGCCCAACAAGGGTATGGTTTTGAAATTTCCACCAAGATCAGATTAGCATGAATATACCTAATCACTGAACGCCGAAAACATTGAATAAGAAAGAATGTACTGTTGATTGGGAGTTTAAAAAAAGCTAAATCACAAAAATTCTTCGAATTTCATGCATAACATTTTTCATTTTAAAAAATTTGGAATAAATTTTATAAACTATTATAATCATATAGATAACTTTCCTATTACTCATTTGTACATAAAGTTCAAGGCCGTATATATTATGTGCAAATATTTTGAGAGATTGTATGTAGACAAAACTAAAGTTCATTGAACTACATAATTGAAGTTTGAAAGTTATCCAAACAAGTTAAATATTTTAGGATGACTTATTATTCAAATGTCAAATGTTAAATGATCTATCTTCTTATAGTTTGGAAGTTATCACAAATTTGGTGTAATTTAGCCTTATTTGATTCGATATGGGCACAACAAGCATGTATCTATCCGCATTTGTGAATGGTCATGTCAAATGAGCTATAAAAAATAAACGATCGTGTATTTATCTATCCATATATATACCCATACACAAACATGCATGTCCCATCCTATTTAAGATCAATCTAAATAGGATAAGTTTTACTAGTAGAATTATTGATGCTATCACTTTTTTGTCCATTTTATATTTAGTTTATTAAAGCATGTTCTAAATTGATAAGTTTACTATTAACTAAAAATCCATGATATATAATTGATTAGCTATCAACTTTAAGTTTGAAATCTGTGATTCTCCCCTCTAACACAACTAATGCTTTCTTTCTAACTCGAATCTTAAACTTATAGTATTCAAAAGAACCTCACATCACTAAACATATTACTCCCTCCATTTCTGAATGAATGTAAGATCACTTTCCCTTGGAAATAAACACATACTTCTTAGAAATTCACGTGCCTTGAAAATCTAATTGCGAAAAGTTGGATACTTTAGTGTTGGATTTCATAATTTTAATACTTGAAAAATATTCAGATTGATGCTGAAAAACATATAGATAGTAATTCTTCACATGTGTCGATGACTCTCTGGTTACAAAATTCAATAATTTGGTCTTTTACCTCAAACATTTTACCACTTTAGCTCAGTGGAGGTATGGGTTTTCAAATTCTTTGGGGGAATATGAGGTTAATTCCATTTTTTGGGTTTAATGAAATTTTCCCAATATAAACATCACGATTTTCCCTATTTTCTATGAACTATATTTGAATGACAAGTGGACCTCATGCAACATGTCATATACTCCCCTGGTCCCTAATATATAAGAGTTAGCCGCCAAAAAAACGCTTCTTAAGAAAACATGTGAATGTTAGTTGGGTGTCTGAAGTTAATGCTTCTTTTCCAATATTGTCCATATTTATTATGATACTTTTAAGAAAGAGATCTACATAAACATTAATAAATATAAAAGAGAGTTTGGAGCAAATTAGAAAAAACGCATTAAATGAGGAGAGAATGTGAGATCAGCTCTTATATTGGAGACTAAAATCATTCAAATTTTGGGTTCTTATATTAGAGACTAGAGGGAGTATTATTTTTCATATATTGCTTTCCACTTTATAACACGAATTATTGTTCGAGTAGTTTTGCATATTTTCAGTGCAAGGCTTCTATCAAATCTGTGTAAGGAGTCAACCTTCGAAGCCTTTTGTTCTTGTATAATGAAAGGCACCAGGGTAGATCATATGCTATAGTAGTATAGTTGAAGGTTATATATATAGTATGTTGATGACTTCACATTTTTAGGCTTACGCAAAGTTTAGATAATAATTAGGGGTCGTTTGGTCCGCTGGAAGAGGTTTTGATGGAAGTGGAAGTGGAAGTGGAGGTGAATGTAGGAGTGGAAGTGGAGGTGGAAGTGGAGTTTTAATGTGTCTTTGGTATGGAGTAAGTGTATATGGAAGTGAAGTATTTTTTTAATAAATATATATGTAAATAAACTAGGAAATTCCCAAAATACCCATAGATTAAAAAAAGAAAGAAAATAATTTCTTCTTCTTCATTATCTACCCAACCCCCACCACCACACCCACCACCACCACGAACTTGTCGCCGCCACCACACCCACCACCACCACGAACTTGTCGCCGCCACCACACCCACCACCACCAACACGAACTTGCTGCCGCCACCACGAACCCGCCGCCACCACCACCACACCCACCACCACCATACCCACCACCACCATCGAACCCAAACCTGCCACCCACCACCACCGAACTCTCACCTTCTGCTGCCATAAAAACTAAAGTTTTGTCTTGACTCTAACTCTTAAAAAATAAGATTCCATCTCGTCTTTCACCTCAAACTTCAAAATGGCAATGGCGTGATAAAAAAAACACAATTGTAGACCGTGATACATGCAAAACATTCAATTTCTTCTTTAGTTTACAGAGCAACTACGCCTTGCAGTATCACACGAGGTCACCCCAAATGAACCAAAAGAAATTTGAATGAAGGGTACATAAAAGGGATATGATATATTCTTATTTCCTTATAAAATAATGCGAATATAATTTCGAATATAGAATCGGGAATGGAGGAGCGAGAACTCTTAATTAAGTCTTCTGAATACTCATTCAGTTTTTAAATATTATGTCAAATCACCTAATTTAATTGTATTAATATTTTTAGTTAAGTTAGTTAAAATCATATTATATTATCAAAGAATCCTAATCATCAACCTTTATTCTAAACATCACTCTCTTGTTTGTATAATATTGACGACTGTTGATAGGGATAATTTGATAAAAAGAAATGAGAACAGAAATAAAGAAGTTTTATATTTAGAACCAACCTCACCTCCTCAAATGGATCATATATCAAGAATTCTCATAATATTATATATCAAGTTCAACCCTAACTATACATATGATCTAAAATTAACTAATTTATAGTTTTTAAAGAAATTAATCAGTAAAGTGAGTTGTTTATATAATATGTATGTCCTTATTAGAATACTTTCTGATATACCATATTTAGTAATTAATATTAGAAACTACTTGTGAATGGATCGGAGATCCCTCAACATGGGTGATTAGGGATATATGTGACGGGGAAAAGGTTCGTTTTAGAAATTGAAGTGGATTGAAGTTCAATACCTTGTAGCAAAGAAGACCTCATAGCAAAATGGACAATTAAATCAGCTAGCTGAGGTTGTTTCGGCTTAACCACGAGTCTTGATGAGTTCGAGACGTGAGAATACAACATTTGTTAGGGGCACAAACCTTTATGATTCATGTCATGCCTTGATTCATATTAGTTTAACGTCGTTGATGTACCTGAAAGATGGTCTGCCCCTGGATATCGAAGGAGAAATAAAAAAAAAAGAAGACCTCATAGCCAACTAACTCATATAAAGAAAGTATTAGATATTGATAGAGTCTTTCTTATAAAGGAGAGAAAACATTTTTGTCTCATTTAAAATTAATCGATCTCTTCTATCCTTATATAAAAGCCCAAAAATTGAATTGATTTGATCCAAAATATAAGGGCTCACACATTTTCTCATCATATAATGTGTTTTCCCTCTATTTTGTCCCTAAATCTCTTTCATATTCATTAGCTATCATATATTTTTCTCTCTTAATAGACTTACATAAATAAGGATAATATTAGAAGAAGATATATTACAGATAGATTTGATTGTTTTTACATGATTTTAAGAAACATAATTTGGCCGCCTGATAGCTTCCAAGGTAGCACATCATTAGTATCATATAACCTTTCTCTTTATGTATTATTATGCATACTTTTTTCTCGTGATTATTAGTATATAGTAAGTTGAATATGACTAAATTTTAAAGTTTAAATATGAAGGAATATGGTGTATTCTAATTTATGACCAAATTAAAGAGTTGGTATTGGTCATAAATGTATGACAGATTTATAATTTTTGTTAACGTTTTCTAAATTATGCATATTACTGTCCATTCAACAATAATCAAATAACAAAAGGAATAAAGGAATTGAAGAATATAATTGGGGTTTTTAGGAAAAACAAGTCATATTAACTAATTAATCAATCAATCAATCAAATATATACCTATAAATCTTGTGGCTCGTCTCTTATTGGTCCACTTGTCTGGCCTGTATTGGTTGTTTTTTTCAATTAAACCTTAGTCCAATGTTTCAAATCTTATAAGAGTACGTGATGTAACATTTTGTGTCGTGGTGGGTGTTAGGGAATTGCAATGGTTATGAATGGTGTAATTTTCTGCTCACTTAATGTTATTCAATTACGTGTTGCCGCTGCGCCTTCCCATAAGTGACCTTTTCTTTTTCCAATGTCGCTGTGGCACATCTTTATTGTTGGAATGACTATATATTCCGATCCTTTATGTGGTCATTTTTCCTGTTGTTGTTGAGTTTCCTGTCCAAACCTCCTCACCATAATGGTTGGAACTCAGGAAATCATAGCTTCCAATGCCATGGCAAGATATACTCTGTGCTTACTTTCTGCGCCTGTTTGCTTCACTGACCTGTCTTCTACACGTATTAGGGCGTACCTTGTAGAATGGTTTTCAAGCCTCAAAGTTAGACTCATAAAGGCTGGAGTGTTCCATGTGAAAAGTCTTACCACATGTTCCTCCCACCAACCAGATGATAAAAGACCAAGTAAACGCGCCACTACGATCAAAGATAAACAAACATGAAACATAGCACATGTGGGTTGATTTCCCTGGGAAGAGCTCAACTGACCCAAGATAAATGAGTGGGAATGACGCTGTTGATGTTCATTTTTAAAGTAAAATGCTTTGTTTCTATGGGAGTAGGTGGTCTCTGCAATTCTCCATGGTGATGAAAAGAAAAAAAAAATAAATGTTGTATTATGGGAATAGGACTATTGATGTTTATTCTCTTGACAAGAAAAAAAATAATGTTGTATGGGAATGGGACTATAGATGTTTATTCTCTTTAGAAGATATTTTTTCGTAGGTCACGAATTAAGGGTCTCCTCTTTGTCTTGGATTTTCTTTGATTATTGTGGTGGTCAATTATGAACACACTGTGACATGAGAAGATAATTATTTCATTTTATTCCCTGACCTTATTATGCTTATTATGGAAATGAAAATATTAATGTTTATTCTCTTGACAAGATATTTTTCCATTGGCCACGAATTGAGGGTCTCCTCTTGGTTATTTGGATTTGCTTTGATTATTTTGGGGCCGATTATGTATTGCGATATGAGAAGATAATGATTTCACTTAACTCCTGCTAGACAGCCTTTAGTGGATAGTTTCACGATTCAAGCTTGCTCTGTTTGGCTGGCTTGCTCGTGTGTTAGATTAGTTTTCGCCCCACCTCTTCCGTTGTCACTTTCGGGTGCCCTTCAGGGTGTTTGCACTGAAGTTCTCGATTGTATGTTCTCGATTTCAGCATGGTGCAGTTATTGGTATATGGAAACTAAGTTGGTTTTTGGGAATTTCTATGGGGATTCCATGTCTGGGGATGTACAACAAATGGACACGTCCTCATTGACAGGTCTATTTATTTTCTTTTAACACTTTTAGTTTAAAGTTGTATTTCATTTAATTGCTTTGTGGAGATGACCTTAAATAATTGATCATTTAAGTGTGCAGCCACATTATTCAATGATCAATGTCCTATTGTTTCTTCTTCTGTGGCTCAATTCGTTGCTCTTGATGTCTACATTGGAATACATGATCAGATGCATCGGAATGACCAAGGCATTAACCCATTTTTTTTTTATTTCTCAAGGGTATCCCACCCGCGTGTCAAGTGGGACTAATCCTTCGCTGTTCTGAAGTCCCATGTAGGGGGTAGACAGCTAGCCTGTGAATTTGTTCCATTCGCAAGTGCTGGGGATCGAACCCCAATCACTTGTTTAAGGGACGAGAGTACTTACCACTCACGCCAACCCGCCAGGTTATGTGTTTTATTAACCCATTTTTGGCCATGCGTTTTATTAATGCCATCTTTTATGGTTATGTGTTTTATTAAAGCCATCTTTATTAATATCATGACCAATGCATTGCTTTACAATACCATCTTTTAATTTTTGAAACTGATACATTGCTTAAGGTAAAAAAAAAACTGATACATTGCTTTAAGTTTCCCCGTAACCTCTTTCTAAATGGACGTAGAGGAATTACAGCTTGGACTCCAAACATTTACAAATATTATTTAGAAATATTACAGCTTGGGGTCTATATTCATGAAAGTTTAAATATTCATATAATATGAGGACCTTAGAAATAGGATTATATGGTAAGATCAACTACCAAAAAGATACTCCCTCCGGTCCTAATTATAAGTCACTAACTACTAATTTCTCACATACCAAGGAATGGTAGTTGAGTGTTAAAATTCATGTTTACTTTTCCACTTTTTTCAACTTCACCCTTTCATTAAATGATATGTTTCACATTTTCAACTTTGAATCTTCATTAATGACAGAGGTAAAGTGGGAAAGAAGCATTTAATGTGGCGGTTAGTGACTTATATTAAGGATAAAAAATTAGAGGTAGTTGGCGACTTATAATGAGAACCGGAGAGAGTATTAGACAAAATGATCTTTTGGCTAAGGGAGGTGCCCTAGGGAAATTTGATGTTTTTGTGGGGTGATTTGGATGGGGAGGTTGGAGTTTGAGTCTTCTTTGCTTTATACACGGGCGAGTTTGCTTCTTGGTCAACTTAAAAATATTAAATGTAATTTAAATTAAAATTATTTAGAAAGTTCAAATATACAATAAATAATTAAATATAGTTCAAGTGAACTCTGTCTTTCGGGCGTGGAGGTGCCAAGGGAAATTAGGATATTTTTTAGCGGCAAGGTGTTGAATGGAGAAGGTTGAGGATGAAATTTGTCTCTTCTATCATTTTTATACACTTTGAATATTTAGATTATTATGACAATATATTGTAATAATTAAAAGTCGTGGTTTAAAAAATTAAAATTATTATAACATTTCTCTTTTGAAAATTTAATATTGGGATTTGGGAGAGTTGTGATCACATTGTTAAAATAATTTTACATAATAGCAACGTGAAATCTGAGAAAATTAGTATTGTGTGTCAATGGAGCATTGCAATTAATTCACAAAACAAAAATAAGTTATTAATAACCAAAAATATTAATGTCCTATAAATAAATTCAAGGGAAAATGACAAAAAAATGACACTTGAATTTGAGTTAGACAAAATGGGGTCTCCAATTCCAATTTGGACAAATAAGGGATAGTCCCCAATTTGTCCTAAATGAAATTTGTGACTTTGTGGCAAAAGAGTAGTGAATGACATATTTTAAAGTAGTTAACAGCGATAGTTGAGTAGTTATTGCAAATGGTGGTTAATAGCGATACTTGAGTAGTTAACAACGATACTTAAGTAGTTAATGGTTAACTACTCAAGTATCGCTGTTAACTACTTAAGAATATGTCATTCACTACTCTTTGACACAAAATTACAAATTTCATTTAGGACAAATTGGAGATTATCCCTTATTTGTCCAAGTTGGAATTGGAGACCCCGTTTTGTCCAACTCAAATTCAAGTGTCATTTTTTTGTCATTTTCCCATAATTCAATATATCCAAGGTTTGAAATGACTATGTCAAAATCTTACAAACTTTCTCCCACATTTTTGAATCATTTGCAAACCTTTAAATATTTTTAGTTTTAACTATTTTCTTACTCCAGTCAATTGATTTCTTTATATTGAGACAAATAATTATGTAGATATTGTACAATTTTTCCTTACCCAATTATGTATAAATAATCTATTTGCTTCCTTATATTGTACCAAGTAAACTACTCCGCATCACATATAAGAGTCACATTCATTTGGAACATCAAACACCTTCATATTAGGACAATATATGATACTTCATCAAAAGTAAAAACATTTTCTCATGCATCCATCGAGTTTTGATGTAATATGTAATCTAAATTGAAATTATTTTAAAAGTACAACTATACAATAAATTTAGTTCAATTAAACTTCGGGTGGAAGTGCATAAGGGAAATTTGGATTTTTTTTGGGGGCGTGGGGGCAAGGGGGTTGAATGAGGCTGCTTGAGGATGAAATTTCTCTCTTCTATCATTTTTATACAACTTTAAATACTTAGATTATTGTTACAGATAAATTCTAATAATTTGAAGCGATAATTTGAAAATTCGAAGTTACATTATCATAATCATACATCTCATCACATATAAGGCTCACATTCACTTGGAACATCAAACACCTTCATATTAGAATAATATGTGATACTTTATCAAAAATAAAAACATTTGAGTGCATCAAGTTTACATATTAATGGGCCAGATGACTTAATTAGCAAAAAATATAACACAATAATGAGTTTACATATTAATAACATTCCATAGAATTAATTCAAACTTTATAAAGAGTATGCGGATATCTCTTTGTATGTACAACACAAACTAATTATGTGTTTATAAACTGAGATGTAAAACAACTAAATGTCAAATGCCCCCGCAACGCGCGGGGTCCATACTAGTTTAACTAAAATCTTCAATCTAATAATATTATTTAAAATATATGTAGACTAAATGAAAGGTCATCAACTTAAGCACATCCATATCACCCGAAAAAAAAAACGAACGAATATTCTTAATGAAAGGTCTTCTATGATGGAGTCATAAATGTTTGATTAAAGTGAATATTTGAAGGTCAATGTATGAAAGCCACAAAAGTTGGATATCTCTCCAATTTATGAAAGCCACAAAAGTTGGATATCTCTCCACATGGACAAAATAATACTCATGTTGTACTTATTTTTCAATGCATTAAACATAGAAAGCATATACTTTCAACTTCATACATCTTCAGTTTAAAATCTAAGATTAAAATAACTTATTTTTATTTATTAATAAATAATTTATAATAAATTAACATAAAATATAAAATATATACACTTTTCTTTTCAAATATGTCATAATTTTATGAGAATAAGTGAAAAAGATAATAATAAGGAAAAAAATAAAAGAGAAAATATGATAAAGATAAGGAGAGAAAGAGATAAAATTGAAAAAAAAAATCTCATCAAATTATTAAACAAATTTAATCTTTATATTATAAGAAAATAAGACTCCCCACAATTCATAACCTATATTTTGGACCGAGAATTTGAAAATTAAAATAGGAAATTCAATATTGGATGTTTATGTCTGGCACCAAATAGTCTGAGCTGAAAATAGCCCATGGTTTGGCCCAACCTAGGCCTACACTAGGACCAGATTGGTTATGGCGTGGGGCAACAGATAAATCATCAATATTATATTAATAAAGAATATAGATATATTCATTCAAAATGTTTTATTAAATGATGGTCAGATCAAAACACCATATTTCTTAGTTACAATTTCTTAAAATAATATATTTTATATCAGATAAAATAAAAAATGAGAATAACAAAGTCTTGATCATGAGTTTCAAAACTAATTGTTGGGATAAAGATTTGTCATAATGTCTTTCCTTAACTACCACCACATTTTCCATTTCCTTGAACACGGAAATCCAACTAGATGGGTCAGTGCTGGAAAACAGTAAAAGTGTGACGGATCGTGTAGGAGTTCTACACGATAAATGGGGGAGTTGGATATGCTGTTTCAATGGAAAACTTGTCTCCATCATTATAGTTTTTTTTTTTACAATTGCACCTAGGTCCCAAATAGGAGACTAAATTGCAAAGAGATCTCAAGGAGTTGTTACTACTCCCTCAGGTCCCTAATGTAAGAGCCCAAAATTTGAATGGTTTTGGTCCCTAATGTAAGAGCTCACCCTATATTCTCTCCTCATTTAATACATTTTTTCCTACTTTACCCCTAACTCTCTTCCATATTTATTAATGCTCATGTATTTCTCTCTCTTAAAAGTACCATAATAAATATGGGCAATTTTGGAAAAGAAGCATTAACTCCAGACACTTAACTAACATTCACATGTTTTCTTAAGAAACGTTTTTTTTTACGGTTAGCTTTTACATTAGGGACCGGAGGGAGTACTTGTTAATGTAGTCTATTGCAGTTGTTAATGGTAGTCATTAACAGCTCCTTGAGACCTCATTAAAATTAAGTTTCTTATTTGGGACTTATGTGCAATTATCTTAAAAATCATATGTTTTGAAACAAGAGATATAATAATGTACTCACTTGATGCTTTTCTATGAGAGCCCTTTAACTTTTGTTAAAGAAATTAAGGGTGTACAATTAATTATTTTAAAATATTTATAATTAATTTTTTCCTTTAAATGAAGCTATTATACTTATAAATTAACCTATAATCTAATTATATCTATCATATATTATAGTTCAATGATTTGATTTGTTTCTTAAGTTTCAAAAAAAGCTAAAATGAGTTTTATACTTTAGGATTGGAGGGAGTAAGTGTTAATTCTAACTCTTTTTAGGGATTTTTGCATAGAGTGCCATGCAGGGTTACATTATAAAGATGCCGTGCAGATCCAGAGTCCTAGTTCTCTCATAAGATAGTAGAGTCGTTTTGTATTCTTCATTAACTCTCCTCTTTTCTTGAAGAGGTGGAAAGTTTTGGCAAAAACAAAAATGGTGGAAAGTGATGAAAGAAACTAAAAACGTTTTGTATACTTGTTTAGCTAGAAAAAGATAAGTTATATTAAGGGAAAAAAAACTGATTGTTTTGAATGCATGTTTGTTAGTGTTTTTGTTTTGTTAAGACCGTAAGGGTGGGATAGAATTTAATGGAATATTTTAAGAAATTGTTGATATCAAGAAAAATAATGGTGAGATGTGGAAGCTACCTGGCCTTAGATCTGTAGTCCAGTTGCTTATACGAACGGAAATTTAAGCCTGAAATCGCAATTCAGTTTGACCAAACTTGCAGTTTTGTTTGTTTTTTATATTCTCATTTTTGTTTGTTTTTGAATAATGTTCACATATTGATTTGTTTTGAAGGATTTCTTCTTCAAACTTTCACATGTAAGCGATCATCCATTGCTGGTAATTTTTTTGCTATGGGTTGCTTTCGTATGGCTCTAAATTGGATACATCACTCTGGTCTACCTAAGGAGCGACTCAGTATCTAGAATGTTCGTAAGCATAGTATTGACTTTCATCACTGGGCTCCTTCAGTCTCCCATGTCATCGCCCGAGATGTGGTCTCTCTGCTCCGATCTTTTCAATTGCTTTCTATTTACTTGCTTATAGATGAACAATCTTCATTTTTTCCTTCTCATTTTCATGATATAGTTAGAAATAATCATTTTGCCTTTGATAAAAAAAAAATAATGTTAACAATAAATTAATAATAATAATAGTAATAACTAATAAGAATAAAACAGATTTTAACTTTGACCAGCTGTCACTTCATTAATGGAGTTGTACTTCCTTGAAATTCCCAGGCAAATACGGGAATTTACCATTATAGGCCATCCTTGTCTAATCCGTCTTCAAGTTCAACCACAATCAACACGTTTTTCTCAACAAGGCAAGCTAAGCAGAAATGAAAATAAACTACATTTCTTTCTATGACTTTTTTCTCGATGTCGTTATTTATAGTAGTTTATTAACATTTGATAATTAATGTTTTAGAAAAAAGGTGAAAAGTTGTTATAACAATTTGATTGAATATTCATTATAATAGTAACTTTAGGTGCTTTGTAAGATTTTATTAACACTCACCCTCCAAGATTACCATCGGAATCAAACTTACAACATTTCACTTATCGATGAGATATCTTATTATTGATTTACAAAACTTTAATAAACTATATTTTTTCTAACCTTAAATAAAGGGATCCTTCATGTTCTTTTGAGGATTTAATGATTCATTTTACTTTCAGAGCTATATACTATTTGCTTTTATACCCATATATGATATACGTATGATATATAAAAGCATAACCATTCAAAATTTATTGATTATATGACTTATTTGTGAAATTCTATCTAATGCAAAGACAACTAGTTATCATGATTCATGAACCCTTAACTAAGCATTCCATAAAAATAATGTGAACCAGATAATAGTACTCTTATAGTGTAGGGGGACAAAATGGTCAAAGGGAAATTAGCAAGAAATAAATTAAAAACAATTATATATTTGGTAGGTTTGACCACTGTTCATATCTCTTTGACTCAATCTCTTATTATATTTTTGGCATTCAAATGTTTCAACTTTCAACTTGCTTTGCTTCCAACTTCTCTCTTCCAAATCTTTACTTCTCAGACTTTCCCGTCTGCTTTTTTTGACTTCCATTTTTGCCTTTTCTTCTCTCAAACCATACCCACAATTTTCAATCTCACCATTTCCTCTTCTTCTGCCACCTTCTTCATAAAAGGTTTGTTTTTTCTTTGATTCCTTCATTTTTTCTGATTGCCCATTAAATTTTAAGCCTTTTCTATTGTGAATTTGCTAGGCAGCTTCTGTTCTGGTATTTTTTACCCTCTTAAATTATCTTTTGTTTGTTTGTTGCATGAATGGATGGGCCAATGAGATGGTGAATTAAATTAATATATGATTTTTTTTGCATTGGAATGTGATGGATTCAATTGTGGATAGAGGATATATGAGTGATTTGATTGGGAAATTCTTATTAATTTTGATTGGGAGCAATATTGAGAAAATGAATGGAATGAAAATAGTGATAGAAATGAATGGATTAGAGGATGGTATATTTGATTTGTGTACATTCATGATTATCATCTTATTGTTTAGCTATGTTTGGTACCCATGTATGATTTAGAAACATGAACCAAAACTAAGGCTTTGTGTATTTTTTTTCTTTGTATAAGTTGATGAAATTTTCCAACATGGATGATGATGTATTTGATTTTTTGTTCCATTTATGATTACCATCTTGTTGTTTGGTACCCATGTATGATTTAGAAATAAATCCAAATCTAACAGGTAACAGGTATTTTATGAAGAGAAACTCTCAATGTAAATGGGGGCTTTGTATATTTTTTTTCTTTGTATAAGTTGATGTAATTTTTCAAAATCATGTGTTTTGAAAACATGCATTGAAATCATTTCTTTGGGGTTGTCAAAATATTACTGATTGAACTAAGTTTGTGCCAGTATCTAATTTATGCTCTTTTTATTTGTTCTCTATAAGCAGAAGTATACTTCTCTTCAATATTGCTGAGTTCTTAGTACAAGATGAGGTGCTTTTCTGTCTTGAAAAGTAAGAAGAAAAAGTCTGAACAGTTCATTCCAAAGAAACATGTAAATCATAAAGAACATGGAGTAACGACAACCATATTGTCTGAAACTCGAATTCATACAAGATCATTGCAGTCTGCACCTCCTAGTTTCAAGACAAGAGTGAAAACCATTCAACCTGTTAATAAAATCATGAAAAATAGAATACGAGCGTTATCTGCTCCTTCAACTCTTGATGCTGCTGAACAAGATGATATGGTGTCAATTGAGTATGAGGAACAAGAAGAGTTAAGACACCGAGCTGGATTGATGAAGGAGCCGCGTGTGTCGACTTCACAACCGTTACCTCTCCCATCTCCTCATGGTGTTGCCACACTTAAGCCTATGAGTAGCTTTAAGTTAGGGACAGCTAGTGGTCCTCTTTATGCTTCTGGTCCTTTATATGCTTCTGGACCTTTGCCACTGCCACCAACTGGTTCCTTACGAAACTTTCCATTTGAGGATATTGCTGCTGCTTGCCACAATTTCTCTTCAGATCGATTCATGTCAGAAAGTCTTTCTTCTACCATGTATAAAGCTTCCTTTGGTGATGATGTTTCTAGTTCAAAAACTTTTGATGCCACTGTCACTCGCCTTCACCCTTCTACTCAGGTACTTCAGTTTCCAAACTGAATTTATATTTATTTTCATGTCTAGTAGTTGCGATTATCCTAGTACCACATACTTCTTATGCAATTAAGAGAACTAATGTCTTATAATTTACGTATGAATTGCATTTTAGCTGTGTTTCATCTTTTCTCTCTTGTTTTCCTTCTTACTCAGTCACTTTGTGATTAATGTGAACTTCCTGCACTGTTGTAGTTTTAATTGTATGTAACTAACTACAAATCATTGGAACATTATGCTGATTCTATGAATTTTCTCCCACCAAGAAATTCAAAGCACATGATGAAGTTATGAAGTTCTGTAATGCTGTCTCTCTTTTTCAGGGCTTGAAAGAATTCATAAATGAGGTTAACATTATTGCATCCTTGCAACATCCAAATCTCTGTAAATTGCTGGGCTATCATGCTCGTGAGGGTTCAGAACAGAGAATGTTGGTTTATGAAAGGCTCTCTCATGGAAGTTTGGACCGATCGTTGTATGGTAGATCTGATGGCCCACCACTTGATTGGAATACGAGAATGAGAATTGCGTTGTGTGCTGCCCAAGGTCTTACTTTCTTGCATGAAGAAGGGCCCTTCCAGGTAATATTTCCTATTAAAACTTTATTTCCTGCGAGTCTTTTCTCTAATGCAATCATTTATGCTTTATGCAACTATATTTTGAGTTCTAACAGACCTTCTATGGTACTTTGACTTAGTGGCATGCTTGTTTATATTGTTGCTGACATAACTCTTACTGTTTTCAGGCAATGTATAATGAGTTTTCTACAGCCAACATACAAGTAGACAAAGATTTCAGTGCAAAGCTTTCAGGATATGGTTGTGTTGGACATATTCCTGAAGAAGAGATTCCAAGCAGTTCATCTGTAAGTTCTGACTTTAAAGTGTTTTTACCAATTCAGTATATTGCTGAAAATGATGAAAATATTTGCAATCATAATATTAGGTGGTGTTTGTTTAGAGCCTAAAGAAAATGAAATCCTGAGAACTTTCAGCATATGGAGCCATCACTGATGGTTTCTGCATCGATTCTTTCCTTCATATTAATCTATTAACAATCGATATCATTAGTTTCCCAGACTTTATTTTTAATGGAGGCCAATAGCTTTCTTTATTTCGTTTTCATCTTACAGTTGGTGCTGTCAACGTTACAACTTACAAGTCCCAAGCTGAACTTTCACACAAACTATGCAATAAAGAATTCCTGTTTTATAAATTTAAATTCCTCTAGTAAACGTTAAACTATTTGACATTATAAACTGATCTTCTCTGCATTATGTGCTTCGATCGTTTCGTTGTGCAATATGATTGCAAATTTCTATCTCCATTCAGTCCATTCATAAACTTATTTATGTGCAGGCGGTGGGGAACCTATCAGTGGAGACACTGGAAAAACGATTGCTAACTCCAAAGAGCAATGTATGGAGCTTCGGCATTTTCCTTCTGGAACTACTGACTGGAAGAAAGAATCTGGATAGCCGTCACCCCAAGGAAGAGAGAAATTTAGTCAAGTGGAGTTGGCCCTTCTTAGCCGACGATTGTCGACTATCCTTGATCATGGACCCTCAACTTAAAGGTCGCTTTCCTTCCAAAGCAGCGAGGACAATAGCTGATATTGCACTAAAATGCCTTCAGAAGGATCCATCAGAAAGACCAACCATGAGAATTGTTGTGGAGGGTCTGAAAATGGTACAGGATATGAAGTACTCCCTTCGGTTTCCTCTGCAAGAGCCTGCTGCAATATCCGGGAAACAAATGTCTAAATCGCCGAGTCTTAATGGCATTGTCGTCTGTCCACAGCCTAGAATGAGTTTCTCTCCATCACCACCTCTTCCTTTTGGAACTCAACCATCTGGATCGCCTCCAAGATGGTCTGGTGGGGCCCACTTTCTTCCCATGAGAGGGTGTTCCTCCATGCTCTCTTTGGATGAGCTTGATAGGCAGTTGAGCCAGAAGTCATCTTCCTCAGCTTCTAGGAGGGCTAGTGTTGTAGGATATTGACTGTCTATAACATTTGTTTTTAATTTTTCATTCATGGGGTTAATAGTAATTCATAGGATACGAAAAAAATTAAAGGATCAGATTCTTCCACCTTTTACATTATTATTGTGAGAGGATGCTCTTTTGTAGATAGTGGAAAGGTATATTTATGGAATTTATAAGGTGATATTCTTTTTCTTTGCTTCCATTCTGTGTTTGACTACAGTCTATAGGGGGATGTACACAAGTAACTATTAACAACTAAAAGCATTTGAGTTCTCGACAGATCTAAATATTTTTTGTATTATTATTTTTTGAGGTAATTTTTTTATGATTAAAGTCAGTCCATGCTTTAGAAGATGGAGAAGACTGAAGACGTGACTTGATGACTTGTATTGGATGGTGAAAAATGTGTAGTCAAACAAGTAAACAAAACGCTAGATATAATGTTGATTCTACTGAGAGTTTGTTAAGCTTATACTACCTTCGGTTCTAAATATAGGACCTAATTGAATTTTTTTTGGAGAAATTAAGATTGCGAAATGGGTTATTAAATGATGACATATTTGATATATTTTTAGATTATCCATTAGTTTATAGGTAAAATAAACTAGTTTAAGAGAAAAATTAGGTAAATCAATTTATAATTAACTTATTTTGTTTTTTTAAGGATTTTTTAGAAAAAGTCAATCACGTCTTATATTTAGGACCGGAGGGAGTATTGTAAAAAGTATATATTTGTGCTTTACTAGAGAAAATAGGCACCAAACTTGAATTTGAATTAGTTTGACAAAAATAGAAAATATCTCTTGTACATGTTCAACGTAATAGGTACTCAAAACATTATTCATCATATATAAGCTCTCTAAAGTAGTCCATAGAATTTATCAAAGAAAAAAAAGTAGTTGATAGAAATATGGTAAAATCAATGCAAAATAACAAAAAATATATAGCAAGTCGTATCATTTTTCAAATATGTTGCACTTAACGTATTGGAAGTTCGTGTTAGTCTACTTTCTTCCAATACATGTACCTGATTTTCAAATCCGGCATTGTAGACTTTTGGACCAAGGCTTCTGAATTTTCAAAGCATTCTACCAAGCTTGCCGTGAAAACTTAGAAGGATATATTGAAAGGTACAAGGATAATAATATCAAGTACAAATATGCAATTTTACTAATAAAGTGTTGCAATAAAAGCATTTCACATAAATATGTTTAGAAGGGTGTTAATCTACATATAAATGTCTTTAAAAAAGGAGAAAAACAACTAATGTTAATTTTTCCAAAATATGTATCAGCTTAAACACGAACACACGCACTCCAAGCATAACTATGAATCATGTAGCTAATCCCACTTAGTTGGGATAAGACTTTGTTGTTGTTGATGTATGAGCTTAAACACAATGGATGAGTCAAAGAAATAAACAAATGCTTGAGAAAAATAAATGGCGTCAATGATTTTATTTTGTTTTTAAAAGTTGGGACAATTACATCTAGGTCCCAAATAAGAGATTTAATTTTAAAGATGTCCCAAGAAGTTGTTACCATTTGTTAATGAAGGCTATTGCACTTGCCACTAGTGGTTATTAACAACTCTTAAGATATATGTTTTGTTTGCAATATATGTGCCAATTTGATTTATACTCGAAGTATTATTCTTTTTATCCATTCCAATTTTCTTGATATTATGTTCTTTTTCTTTGATTTAGTTTCCTATTTTTACAAAAATAATTGTTATATAAATTTTAAACGTGCCAATTTTGGTTAACCAAGGTTGCTGGCAACTGGCAAGCAATCTATCTTACTTCACAGCTACAAGACCTCATCTAACTACCTATTGAAATGTCTCTTTCTGTTTGTGAGCCACGTGTTTGCTTAAACGGTGAATTTTATATGTACTGAGAATCGATTTGTCAGTCTCATTTTTTAAGAAACCAGCTGCTCCTTTGGACTCATTTTTATGGCACATGACAAAAGAACTTGTAAACTGTAAATAATTCCTTTCAAGCTATTGGCTTCTGTAGACTGCAGTTCACAGCCTAAAACACAAGTTCCAGCACGTATAATTATTGGCTCACACTCACAAGATACAAATTATGAAGCAAAGAACAAAAATATAAACATCCAAATGATGCCGAAATCAGTGTAACGTAAGGACTTCATGAAGTGGGGTTATTTTTACTTTTGTCTTGACCACTGTTCTCTTCATTATTGCTTTCTTGCTCCTTAACATCAGAAGCAGCGTGACGATCTTCTTGTTTTTCCTCGCTCTCATTAGTGGTCTTCCCCTGCACATTAGAAGCCGAATTTGCTTGTTGCTCTGATACCAAGCTAGTAAGACCATTTCGCTTCAGATAAGTCTCTAAAGGGAGACTTGCTTCTTGAAGTAGACTCATCATGCTGACGCCATTTGAGCCGGCTTGCATGTCATTTCGGTCGGGATCACAATTCAAGTCTAACTGTCCCTTGCTAATTTCAGCGATATCCGGTTGACTTCTTGAGTCCAACTCATTAGGCGCTCTTGCTTCCGTTTCAGAACCATCAGCAGGAGTTACATTTCTAGAACTGCTTTCTACTTCTGATTCGTCCTTAGGCCCGCATGACGGCTGATTTCTCTGAGCAATCTCTGCTTCACGTTCAGATTGACGTTTCTTCTTTCGCATCATCAGGGTCTTAAACCGACGTTTAACTGTCATGCATACATTGCAAGTGCATGTAGGTTTGTGTTTTCCCTTTCCACTTGGTGGCTGGATGCAGACAATGCAGGAGCAGCCAGGTCTATGCCGAGGGTGTTTTGTTGTGGTAGCAACTGGTGTCCTGCTAGAATCACCTGCTTCGTCTCCAAGTATTGCAGCATTGGCCAAAGCATCCAGTCCAGAATATTCATGCTGCTCCAGGGATAGCCGGTGGCAAGCCGCCAATTTTTGTTTCTTAAATTCTATACAAAAGTAATAGATGAAGTATCATCGATCCAGAACTTTTTAAAAGACAGAACACCATTAGTTGATCATAAAGCATAATTTGTTGAAGGACAAAGGTACAATTTACCAAAACATTTTTACCATAAAAGTGATTTTCGGTGCAAATTTACCAATGAACAATTAAAATGAGTATAATTTTACTGAAAGACTTTTACAAAAGAGCCTTGGGCACTAAAAAGTGTTTTTCGGTGCAAATTTACCGATGAACAATTAAAATGAGTGCAACACCATCAGCTCTTGGATGTTGACCAAATTTTAGTTACTAAAAATGTTGACTTTTGATGGTCAACATCCAAGGCTTTGACGGTTTTGGCAAAATTGCGCCCATTTTAATTGTTCATAGGTAAATGTGCACCAAGAAACACTTTATGTCCAATTCTCTTTTGGTAAACGTTTTTTTTGGTAAAATTCCACATTTACCCATTGTTGTTAATTACCAAATACATTTTCCAAGATCTGATGCGTTAAACAAGATAAGAATCATCTTGAAAACCTACATATTTAGTCAATGTCAACATGCAAACGGTATTGCCATGCTTTGTTTGCAACTATCTAGTGAAACCGCAATCATACAGAACCAGAGCTACATCGGTAATGCAAATTACACTGATGAAACAATTTTCTTCAGAAAATGGACTAAGGAGCGGTGACTCGATTACATCATATACATACATAGAAAGAACCGAAAGCTTGAGACATACCCTTATTTAATCTCAGAAGATTATCTAGTTCCCTTGGGGTGAGCTCATTAGGGGCAGAACATGAACACCTGTTGACAAAATCGCAAAAATGTTAATGTCTTGCAATGAACATTTTGATAATAACTGCATTGCAGTAAAAAGTTTTCTGCCGTCTGCTGACCTGCTCTGATCCCATGAATTGTCCGCGCAAGTCCACTTAGGGGGAACAAGTACATCCACAGGCAACTTTCGCCATTTTGAGCAACTATCACATTGAGTCCATTGTTCATGCATCCTAAGGTTAATCCATCCATTCATGCCATATTAGCACAACTTGGAAAAAGAAAGATATGACAAGCATTGAAATATAAATGACAAAGGGATAATAGTCAGGGGAAAATCAAGAAAGTTGTGATTACCACCAGAAATGACAACAATATGCATCTTACCCAGTTGACCGGGCTACAAATATAGTTCTCTTCCCAAAGATAGGAGGTTCCTGCAAGAATCCAAGCACAAGAATTTTACAAGTCAAGCCTTCCAGATCCTTTTGATAATCTGAAGCAATTATGTGCGTCGAAATTTCTCGTTTTTGTGGAAATTTTCAATCACACATTTTTGCAAAGACCAGAACTGAAGATGGAAAACTTGGGAAAAATCACCAATAAATGTGTATTTCATAAAATTTGCTACTCACTTCATATTCTTCAAATACATGATCTTCAATCATGACAATGCTTGGCTGAACTGCTGGTGGTGGACGAAGCAAATCTTGGGCCTCTTCCCATGTTAGTTTCAGCTCCAGTGCATCCTGGCTGTCAATAAGCAATCTCTTGCTTTTTGGTCCAATATTACGAGTCTTTTTCTTCTCTGGAACCAGCACAGGTGGCAGAGGCAATCCTTCTCTTTTCCTGCCTTCAGGCATTTCAATATTATGCCCATTCATGTCTCCACAAGCTGAATTCCACTTTTTAGACAGTGCATTTATATGAGTTTCTGAACTTCCTTTTAATGACTGAAGAAGGCCAGAGTAGCCACTTAATACAGGTAAATTCTCATAAACACCAGGATAGGAGGTTTCACTTGAACGATTGCCATTGGGAATGTTAGGTGGATGAGATTCCTGTTCAACAAGCAAATCAATATTAGATGGCTGTTTTGCCCACCATTTTGCTAAATGTGTGTATCAAATATTTTAGCTTGAGTTCTCATTTTGGCATGAAACCAAATTGGCTGTTACCTGAGCTGCAGTAGAATTTGTAGCCTTCCGAAACCCCATTATAAGTTTTCCCTCAGGGTCCATACGACTAAATGTCACTGCATCATTTTAATATAGAACTTTATATCCACATTTTGCACTCTAGAAAGTAGTAATAAAGTAAAGACACAACAGATGGTCTCCACAAAGTTAGAAGTGGTAACAAAATTAACTTTTCATCAAACAAAGGCCACTTGACAATATTTGCAAATTTGCAGATTCATGAGCAATGTTGATAGTATATAGCTCACGGGCAGGCAACTTTTATCAAAGAGAAAATGTAGCAAAAGATGTTCAACAAACTTCACAAATTTATTTATGAGCTGAAGAAATCATGGAACTTGAATAACATTGTAAGCAGCCAGCATCTTGAGACATTATATCTACCAGGTACACCTACGGGTTAATTATTTTTCTGAGAGAAAATATGTTTCACACTATGGGTTGAGAGGAGGGCATGTATTGCAAATATTGCACCCTTCTGGCTTTATGGCTATCCTGACAAAAGGAGATAGTCCAGTCTAAAGAAAGACTTTTGAAGAAACGCTAACAAAATTTTGTAGCAAATAGACCAATGTAAAATATAAGAATTTCCAACTTCTGTAATTGTTACAAGGTGCTCCTTATTTAAGGGAGTTAAAAAAAGGTGCACCTTTTTTAACTCAAAACATCTATGTTAATGAATTAAGCAATGCACAGTAAAACATACCAGTATCCCCAGCTTGCAACTGCATAGACTGAATGCAGGGAGTTACCCCTTCAAGAACATACATTCTGCTGTTATTGTTTGGCCAAAATCTAAACTGGAATACCCATTCTTTTCCTTTCACATCTTGGATTCGTAAGGGAAGGCCCTCAGGCTGAGAGATAGGAGGAAAATATGTCTGCACAATGATTTCCTCATTCAGTTCTAGCTGACTAGTAACAAGACTCATTAAATATATTGTAAGAAATAGTTTCATTAATGTTTGGATGAAATGACAGCATTGTACATAAAATTTGAGGGCAAACCCAAGCAAACTTACTTCAGCACAAGCCTTTGGAAGAACCAAGCGACCAATTCGACCAGCATCACTAGCACTAAGCATCTTTTCAAACAAAGGCACAATTATTGAATTTGAACTTGAACATATCATGAACAATGGTTAAGGAAATTGTGTAGTTTTTTATGTTAAAAGAGTAATAAGAAGAACAGTATCAGGTGCATCATTCTAATTTAAGTATCCTACCAAAAATTAAACAGTTTAAACAAACATATTGATGGATACTCTCCAGAGATTTGCTGCAACTCTTGATCAGTAATCCTAGGCCAATAACGAGGAAGTAACTGATTCCTCCCCCGTCCTTCAGCAGGTGGCCTGGCAACACGAATTTGAGATACCAACCCTGCATTTACCTCCATGCTTGACCGAGGAGGTTTGGGTAAGAGATGGCGAGATCTGGGCCCTGGTAATGTTGGAGACAATGTTTTACTGTGCTCCCTCTCGTCAAAAACATCATTACGCAAGGAGTTTGAATTTCCTAAAGGAGCACCAAGAGTCATACTCAAGTTCGTTTGGGCAAATGATTCATACATATCTCTGATTTCTCCATCTGTCTTGCAGTTGTCAACTTTGACAGCCTTAGAAGATCCATTAGACTTTGGATGGAATTGTGATATTGAAGTGCTTCCAAGTTCCCCAATATAAGGCATAACTTCTTGTTTTAATCGCATAGAAGGCCCATTTGTAGCACCATTATGAGAATGGAACCAACTCCTAAGCCCATCATTCTCCATATAATCCCCTACTCGCACCTCTCCCAATTTCTCAACATTTATTCCTTTAAATTGGTTAGGAGCCAATGAGCATTGTAGTTCACTGCCATTTCCCAGTTTCATTGTACCACATACATAAGGCTTTTCCATAGTTGAACTCTATAAAAGAAGGATTATCAATTCCAGAAAAATAGCATTAAACTCAAACAAAAGCATCAGAACATTAAATTCTCTTTTATTAACAGGCCTTAATGCAGGAAACAACAAACCATATAACATATTTGGTTGTAAGTCACGCACAATGCCATTAAATTAAATAATCAAATCCATAAACAAGGGGAATCATTTAGTGCTCCTATTTAATCAGCCTAACAACCTTTTGATAAAGCTAAGTGCAGCTTAAAAAGAAACTCCAATTCAAGATCTGGAATCTAAATCATTAATCTATAGTTCTGTATAAGTTGTCAAGATTAATAGGACTTTGGAAGTACATTGATTACTGTACCACCCTTTTCCCTAGCAGTGAATATGTATACATTTTGTTAAGTAACTGAAAAACTAAATTGATCTTACAGGCTGTCCTGAATTTCTCGCACAATCTGTGCAGCTTACACCACCGGTATCTAACAGCTCAAGCATATTTTGAGAAGCAATGCATCCGCAATGAAGACGCTACATATATTAAATAGTGCATAATCATCAACAAAAGTGTAACATTTAAGAAAGCCAGAAAACAAGGAGCTGAAAAAGTAAGTAACTTTCTTGTACATGCCTACCTTGCCACAAGAAGCGCACTCCCTCCAACCTGAATCTTTCGAGTGAAACACATAGCAAAATGTCGATTGCTCATAAGCAGAGCTAGGGAGGGAAAAACACAAAGTAAGAAAACGACTGTCATATTATCATCGTAAATCTTCAATCTAACTCCAATCAAGGCCACATGTAACCTTGATGAAGTAGTTCATAACTAAAGCCACAAAAACACTCAATGATCATCTAATTCAATACTTCTATTACTTCAAAGTATTTATTATGAACTTCATTTATTCTTGACATTGAAATTTAAGTGTCCATCCATTGAACAGTCAATTCCTCTGCATTACAGGCAGGCTACATAAAAATCCCAATTTGTTTCAACGTTTACCCGTGACTCCCCTTTTCATATCTAAAAATCTTACATCATTCCTAGGCCATGAAAAAATTAACTTATTTTCATCTTTAGCCATTTATATGTCAAATAATTAAATCTCTCATATTGTAAACTAGAATAGGATCCTGCCCAAAAACACTATGAATTAAAGTCCTATTAAAAACAAAGAAGTCAAAAGAATAAAAACACCGCACATCATCTTCAAGCCCTATTATTAGACAATGGATCAAATAAAAACAAACAAAATAAATGAGCTAAAACAATGGAACTGAATGAAATGGCTAAAAATAGAAAATAAGAAAATCCGTACATACAAGTACAACCCCATGAAATATGAATAACCCATATAGTAAAAAAAACACAAAATTTAAATAAATCATATGGACTTACCCACACTTATCACATAGATCAGCAAAATATCCGGATCTCAAGGGCCAACCTTTACGCCAATGAAGAGATGTACACGTGGCACAAGCCGCATTCATGCAACGTTGTGAACCCATTTTCAAACTCAATTCTTCACCCCCCATTATCACATCAACTACTCCAAACAATTATATAAACCCTAGCAAACTTGAAAATCAGAGAAAATTCACAAACTTTAACAAAAATAAAAAAAAAGCTGAATTAATAAAGAGAAGCCCAGAAGAAAAATATGAAAAGGTGGTTGGAAATAGTACTAACCTCAAGTTTAAGGTTACATTAGGAGAGGTTTGAAGTGTATTGTGGAAACCTTAAATTTGTCGAAAGATTTGGTGGCGGCGGGGGCGTTGAAATTGAGATTGAGGATAAGGGAAGTGAAGAGGGGAGAGGGGTAAAATGGGAATATGGTGAAATGTTGGGAGAAGAGGAAGGGAATGAAGGAGAAGATGATGAAGGAAGGAGGCGTGTGCATGCACAGAGAGAGAGAGAGAGAGAGAGAGAGAGAGAGAATAAGGTAATGTGTAATGTGTAAATGCATGCACGATGATGATGATGATGATACTTGAAGACTCAGCTAACTGTTCCACTTACTACTTACTTACCCCATTGTACCATACCATGTTTACTCTTTAAGTACTTTTTCCGGTACTAAATATAAGACCTAGTTGACTTTTTTTTTGAGATGTTAAGGATATGAAATATGTTATTTGATATATTTTTAGATTATCCATTAGTTTATAGATAAAATAAATTAGTCTAAGGAAAACATTAGGTAAATCAATTTATAATTAACTTATTTTGCTTTTTTAGTATTTTCCAAAAAAGTCAACTAAATTTTATATTTAGGATTGGAGGGAGTATTATTTTTATTTTCTCTATGTTTTCTTTTTTGAGTAAATGAACGGTTTGGTTAGACGGAAAGTGGATAGTTGAAATGAAAATGAAAATGAGTGTAAGTGATATAGATGAAAAGTAGAGGTAAATTAGTTACTTAATGATGAGATGTACAATTTGTAAGATCTAGAAAAAGTGTGAGATAGAGAGAAAGCTGATGGGTCTCGAGATATATGTAAATGACCAAAAAGACTTTCCATTTCCTTGGTCCAATTTTTTGCAACCAAATTGGCTCTTACATTTCAAATTTTCAATTACAAATTCACGTTTTCCCCCTCCCCTCTCTTTTTTCCGAGATAAACATTGTCCGGTAATTTGACTCGTATTTATAATTGACTAAACCATATTTATGGTGGCTGGAATACAGTACATATAGGTAGAAATGTTTTCTCTCCTAATAAGTGTGTTTCCTAGTACTCGAAAACGTATTATCATTGTTACAATTTATAAAAAACATTGGACATTTTATTACTAAATAAAAAAAACATTGGACATGGGATACCCAAATAACTAATAAAAAAGATAAAACAATTAATATTGACATTCCAAAAAGAAAAGTAAAAAAGTTTGGTGCGTTTGATACCTATTTTTATACAATTTAATACCTATTTTTCTTTGAGGTTTTGTGTTATAAAAATAATTAAACACATGGACAGTAAAATAAAATTATTTGAGAAATACAGTTCTCAATTAACATTTGTCGTCTCTTTGAAATGTGAGGTTCCTAAAGCAAAGGAAATGCAAAATTTTGTCTTTTATATATCATGGGTTGGTCTAATAGAAATAGGTTCAAATATGATTTGTCTTGTCTACAAATGTGAGCTATCAAAAGTGGTGGTATAGTAACCTCATTTTAAGCAGCATCCACGTCATTAATAAATTTTTCAACGTGGAATATTGGCACCCATGATTCACGATTCAGTAAACAAATATAATGTGGGCTCAATCAATATGTATGTGTGTCAATTCGAATCACGCTGAAAAGAATTCATTCCATCAAGTTCTGTTTGATGATGAGCACCTGACTTTTCCTGCATGTTAATGTTTATAGTGCGCACCTAAACATATTATTAAAGAAAACAAAAAATTATTTATATATATAGTCGTTTTTAATAGTAAGTTGTCATGATTTGATTTTGTTTTTAGTTATTTTATTTCATGATTTTATCGTCATACCCTTTCTTTAATTTCTTTGGCAAAAAAAGTACTCCATAATGTCTTAATTATTATAAGATTTGTTTTTGTAAAAATTAATGATATATAATTAATCACCTTTAATTGTCTATGTGGTATCTTCAAAACTAGTTTTTTTAACTAATAAATTAACACATAATCTAATTTAATGTGACATATATTATAATCTAGTGTTCTAATTTACTTCTTTAACTCAAACAAAGTCAATAAGAAAAACTGAAACCACGTGAGTTGATTATATGACATAGTCAATTCCCTCTAAGTCCTTTATATGCAATAAACAAAACTATCTAAATCATGCAGCAAATTAAATATATTCATAAAAATGTTTGAGACACACCATGATCAATATAATTTTTCTACCTTTATGGTTGTGTTCATACGGACGCCATATATATAGGAAGGCGTTAAATTTTTTTTTGGGGGGGGGGCTAAAGTAGTCAAGATTCATATATGGAAAATAATAAAATAATGGAATGATTAAAATATTAAAAGGAGATAATACGTAGAAGGTAAGCGTAAAAAGCAAATTAGATATAAGGGGGAATGGATAATGATGATAGAGCCAGGAAATGCTCCACTAAGGGAAGGCAGAATGACAATATAATCCAAGATTTGCTCGAAAAAGGCTCGATAGAATATGTACTTTTTTGTCATTTCAGAGATTCCACTTTTGACACCCTGGTCAACCATCATGTTTCGCCAGCATTACATTAGCAACCTTTGCCGTCTTGCTCTCTATTTTGTCTACTCAATAGTTAGGGAAAGGCCACAACACAACGACACATGTACCATTTTCCATAACTCGTTTATTCAAATTTATATGAGAATTTTTGGATCAAAAACTATATATATATACTCTGTATGTTCTTTGAAGTTCAATATTATTATCCTAAAAATTTTTAAACATAGCAATTTTATGAAAATTCTTACATTTTTGCACATGAAAAGTACTCCATATAGTACTAGATGCAATTATAATAAGATAGAAATATTTGTGTATGTTCACCAACTTTTATATTTGGATCCATGATTTTTAACGTTAGTCTTTGCAGCTATAATTTGTTTATTAAGACACCAATGTTTCGGTTGCTGCGGTCAGTATGAGCACCTCCGATTTGTTACGACTTAAGATAGGAGTATTATCGTAGCTGTTAATTTCTTAAAAAGCTTTAATTAATATAACACACAAAGATATCAGTTGATTATCTATAAGTATGGCAAAAGATAGAAAACGCTTAAACTGATTAACAAACATATTATATATATATATATATATATATATATATATATATATATATATATATATTTTGACCATACTAACATTATACTCCCTCCGGTCCTAATTATAAGTCACCTTTGACTTTTTTTGGAGATGTTAAGGTTACAAAATGTGTTAATAAATTATGATATATTTGATAAATTTTTATATTAGTCATTAGTTTATAGGTTAAACAAACTAGTTTAAGAGAAAAAATTAGTTAAATCAATTTAGAATTGATTTATTTTGCTTATTTAGAATTCTCTAAAAAAGTCAAAGACGACTTATAATTAGGACCGGAGGGAGTATATATAACAACCAATGAAATATGTAATATATACACACACACACTTCGATGATGTGTGCTCGATAATTGGAGTATTGATTAGATATCTCTTTCTTTTAATTAGTTGGGAAATGATACGTGGGAGATATCCCCTATTCTACCAATCATCAATCGCATACCAACTTTAAAGGTAAAAAAATCGCATACCAACTCTCTAAAATCCCATCACACGATAAGAATTACGTTATCTCAACTACCTTCTTGGCTTTTATCTCTTTCACGATCAATTGCTCCAAATAAACCAAAAAACTCAACATACAAAAACCTTAAATTGCTCTTTAAAAGGTACTACTTCCTCCGGTATATATTGGATTTAGCTTGTTATAGCCCTAAATTTGTGTATTGATGTTACTCCTTTATTTTATGATTTTTAATTTTCATACAAACCACATCTCTATTGAATGTACATGTTTTATAACTTTACTAGTTGTCAGTGATAACTAATTCAGTAATATTGACAATATCCTATATAATACGATTAATTTATTAATTGTCCCTCAAATATTTAAGCACTTAAAAAATTTGAACTGAATTAAGCACTTCAAAATAAGAACTAATTGATTTCAAAGAAATTGTTTATTTTTTCGATAGAACTTGTGTATAATATTGAGTAATGACATCATGTGAAGGAGGTGATGACGAAGATGGAAGGGAATAGGGAAAGAAGAGTCAGTCTCACGTAGGAATTAATTGAATGGAAATTAAAGGGAGGGCCATATGAGTGGGGAATATATGGCACGCGTGCGTGCATAGTTGTTAGTGTGCTGTGCTTGCGTCACCTGATACTCATATCCATCAATTATAATCTCAACCCACCGATAATATTCTTCGTACTCATATCAAGGAATGAAAGTTAATGGAAGTTGAATCGTTAAATTAATCTTATTTTTTTGTCTTTTCCATTTTTGTCTCTCTCACCTTTATTACTATGACCCACTACCTTTTTCATCTTTATGAGTATACATGTGCTTTTTTCATCTTCTCTCTCTTCTCATTTTCCAATGTTCATTTTCAAATGCTAAGGATATATTGGGAAAATTTTAACAAATGAGTTAGTTAATGTTAGTTGGTGACTTATATTAAGGACCAAAATTTAGTGGCGGTTGATGACTTATAATAAGAATCGGAGGGAGTATCTTTTTACCCTAATTATAGTGTTAGGATTTTCACGCTAACCGTTTCTTTTTCTTTCCAGTGATTTCATGCTAAGTATCCGATCCATTCATACGAGGTTTAATTGTTTTGACAACTCTCTAAATAAGATACTCATACAAAGCGACAAATATATTAGAATTTAATTTAGAGTCTTATAATAAGAAACTCATGGAGCAAACAAGAACCACTCCCTTTAAATTTCTAAAAAGGATTCAAACAAATGTCTTGAAAATGAAAAGAAGAGGGGTCTTAATAATTTTTGGGGAGCGTCAGAGGAAGATTAAAAACAAGGAAGCTTAGCGGCTTTGGGTTCACTGACGAGGGAGTTGAACAATGAGTGACGGGTTGCCACCTTGTCATGAGTTTGATTTATGGGAAGGACATTCAGTATAAATGTCTCCATTGAGGCGATCTAGGTAGGTGATCTTAGCTGGTGGTGAAGCGGGTGTCCCTGGGGAAAGGTGCCAAAGTGCTTCCTGCCCTATAGTTAGGCGGAGACGCGTGTACTCTCCCACCTGATCCGTGGTACTATGGAGCTGCTAGATACCTTGCCCTGACCTGGGATGAGTTAAGCCTGAACCCTACCTCAAACTTTTTTGTAAAAAAAACAAGGAAGAACGAGAGCATATATTATATATCTAGGCCCCGATATTATATCTAGCCCCCGGAACTGGATGAACAAGCTATGCATAAGGAATATAATGGGATGGATTTTTTTTTTTATTTTTTAGGATGGGGGTTTGGCATATAGAGTACCATATAGGGTGCAGGTCATGTGTTATTTGTAATATAACAACTGAAATTTGACGTTGACTTTGTTCAGGGTAAAAATACCATGTTTTTCTTTACTTCTGAGGTAATGATGCTAACGATAAATTTGTGGAGAGATTTAACGCCTTTGTGGATGCTTTTACATTACTCCCTCTTATCATTATCATAAGGTTATCAACTACAAACTATTCTTGCTGATAAAAAACTACAAACTATTCTTCATCTTTTTTATATGACACTTGTTAGTTTTTAAGATGCATTAATTATTTTTCTCCATGGATTCCCATATTTAATAGGGTAGTAGTAGAGAGTAATAATTAATTAATAGTTTTATAAATAAAGTGAAATTAGTTAGCGTAGTATTAGAAAGTATTTGAATTTTAGGCCAATGCATTTAACCAATTTTTTTGATATATAAAAATATTAATTGGTGTCTTATAATAATGACCAAATAGAGTATTACTTATTATCAACTTTATAGTCAACATGACCAAAAAAAATTATTTCATTCGTTCCTATTTATAAAAGTTCAAAATTTGAATGATTTTTATTTAAAATATAATTGTTGTTAAATGCTGTTTATGAAGTATTTTTTGTATTAAATTTTCTTTGTATAACTATTAGAGAAGGAAAATAATATGCCATGTTATTACTTATTACTATACTTATATCTAGTTCTATGTATCTATTCCATCAAAATTTTCAGTCTAAGGCCAAGTGCTTTACTTTTTGTGTGGATTTATATTTATAGTTACATAACAAAATTTCAAAGATAAGATATTGGAATATAACTTCTCAAAATATATTTAGAGACCTTGCTTTAAATATTTCCATTTATTTTGAAGCATAGCTATTAGGGAAAATGCCCTTTAAATCCCTCTGAATATACAAAAGGACAATTCAGGAATTCAAACTTCCAAAAGGACCATGAAGGAACTAGGACCTAGTTGACATTTTAAAATTGTGTGAAAAGACAAAATTGCCCTAATCATAAAACAGCATTTACTAACCGCCCTATTGAAAATGGTGGGTGTAAGGGTGATTAGTAATTTCTGTTTTTTTTTTTTGATAAATAGTAATTTCTGTTTTATGATTAGGGCAATTTTGTCTTTTCACACAATTTTAAAATGTCAACTAGGTCCTAGTTCCTTCATGATCCTTTTGGAAGTTTGAGTTCCTGAATTGTCCTTTTGTATATTCGAAGGGATTTAAATGGCATTTTCCCTAATTATTTTAAGGTCGTGATGAGAAACCAATAGTAGAAAACAAACAGTGCTGATTAACAATCAACCATGATAAAAATAAAACGATACTACGTGCCTAACAAGTTTCAACGAGGCTCATCATCATAGATCTTTTTTTTTCTAGAAAAAACATTTCGATCTTGGTTAGCTTTCGTTTTTACATCACATATATCTTTTGTTGATTATTGTAAATTGTAATACTTACCTTTTGGTTAAAGCATCTGTTTTCTCATTTCTCAAGTCTATTGTAGCGCCCCACTCGGATTTACGTGCAAGGCTCCCACTCTTCAAAATTCCAGGTTGTTCGGCTTATTCGACCCAAATAAAGTTCAACTAAATGTTTGCTTAGTGATATTTGAATTTCGATAGGATGTTGTATAAAATTAGAACTAATTATTATAAAAAGCTAACTGTAATTTGACTGAATTGATCATAATGCCTTCTTAGGTTCGTTTGCTTGCTGTTATATTAATTAGGTGCAATTCTCTCTTGTCATGTAGACTTTAAATTAGGGATAAACACTCAATTTTTGGTCATTTTTTGGGTAAAAGTCGAATTAATAAAAAAAAAAAAACGAATTGCATATATCATGAAAATTGAAATGAAACTGAATTATAGCTGAATTACATGAAATAGTTCCGTTCGATTTCAATTTTATCTTAAACATTGACTTTTTTTTTACTTTATAATAAATTGGATTTTTTGTTTTCAATATATAAAACTCAATACAAATATTGATATATTGTACATCATTTTGAAATTAAAATAAGAAACACAAAAGTATAGCTTCAAGCATTAAATTTCAACTTATTCAAAGAAAAGTATGATATAATTAATAATACTATTTTATTTTTTAATTTTTTTAGTATTTCAGTAATTCAATCATAACCAAATTATTTTTTAAAGATCCAAACCAAAAGCCGAATTTAAAATTGAAAAATCGAAATAACCGATTTTAATTTGGTTTGGTTTGGTTTTCGATTTGAGTTGCTTACCCTACTTGGAATTGAAATGCCTTGGCCCACACCGGCTAGCTAATGCATTGACCTTACCGTAATAGGGCTGAGAAGTATGACCCTTGGATTATAACGCCTCAAATCTCGTGACACCGGAGCGTGGCATTTCCTTTTATACACACACATATATTCCATCTCTAGTAAGAGTTTACAAGAAAGTATATAAACAAATACTACCTCTGGTCCTAAATATAGGACCTAATTGACTTTTTTTTGGAGAAATTAAGGTTGCCAAATAAGTTATTAAATAATGACATATTTTATAGATTTTTAGATTATTCATTAGTTTATAGGTAAAATAAACTAGTTTAAGGAAAAAAAAATTAGGTAAATCAATTTATAATTAACTTATTTTGCTTTTTTAAGGATTTTCCAGAAAAAGTCAATTAGGTCTTATATTTAGGACCGGAGGGAGTACTATTATGGAAGAAATTAAACAGTACAAGAGATATCATAATTATTGATGTGTAAAACCTTCGATTCGAGGGTAAAAATTAAAAAGTAAAAACTATATATAATACGTGGAGCAAAAGCAATATATCTCTCACGCTAAACGATTGAATGTCCACTTTTGAAAATGATGGCCTGCCTCTATGTTTCGAATCTAATAACCTACTTTCAGCCATATCTTACTATTAATGGATGCACAAACATTGGTAAAACCTGCAAAACTTGCTACCTCCCTATTCACATGTAGGCTCAATCTAAAAGAATCTCCAACCTTAATCTAACATTGGGCTCAAATGGGAGGGGCCCAAATCACAACTCATTTTTATGCCATTTTTAAATTACGTGTTTTTGGTAAAATAAAAATATTCACGATATAGTTATAAAAATAATTCACGAAAGCCACATTTATATGCGTCAGTGACCAAAAAAATTAGCGGCCAAAAATATTTTAAATCACCTTATTTTTACACGTTTAGAAAAGAGTAAAAATCATATTTTTATAGGATAACAAGAAGTCTTAGGGTTTTGTTCTTGATGGACAATAGTTTAGATCAATTATGTCTTAGGGTTTTGTTCTTGATGGACAATAGTTTAAATCAATTGTGTCTTAGGGTCTCATTAGGCCAATGGAGAACTCCAGGTTCAATGAGTGTTTACATCTTGTAAACCACTTAATCATGACATATTTTGTATATTATTATATCATATGCTAACTTATAATTCATATAAACTATATTAGAGAAAAAATTAAGGAAAACAATTTTTAATTACCTTATTATGATTTCTTAGTTTCTCAGAAAAAAAAGTCAACTAACTCTTATATTTTAGAATGAAGAGTAATACTTAATAGCTACCTTAGATCTAAAAACAAGTTCATGAGTGTGGAAGCTCTTCCCATATAATTTATGGGTATTGTAACAGTCTTTGCCAAATTGTTAATTGTGGGAACAAAAATTGGTAAATAGTCTGTCAGTTCATTAGCTTCCAATATTTAATACAAGAGATCTCAATATATCCCATGATTGTAGCAGGATTTGAGTAATACAGAAAATAAAGAGATTCTATCCTGATTCTATCTATCATTTATTTTCCTAATCAAATCATATAATTTCCTAATACTATAATTCACAATAATGACTAAGATATACAAATAGTCTACATAATACACATTAGGAAATATTAACATTATTTTCATAATTTCTAACATTAATTTTTGTATAAAAAAAGATTTAATATGATTATCGGTGATAGATTTGATTGGGTGAATTGGATTTATTCTTATTTTCCTTTTTTTTTAGATGACCAACTTCACACATTGATTAATATTTTGACCGCACCTTTTTTTTGTAGAGAACCCATTCTCCCTTCTTTGTATTGTTTAAGGAACTTGGAAGCGAGAGATGGCCGCTGCATGAACCCTTCTGAATAGAGAATCGTCTATTCTCTCTAAAAGGTAACCTTTTGCAATTTGATTTTATACAATGGCTAGGAACATGCAATCTATGGACTATGAGATCACGATGGAAGAGACCAACAAAAGCGTGGTAGAAAATAGTGCAAAAAACAAGAGTGAGTTTGAAAATCTTCCTCAACATATCATCCACCATATCATGAATTTTCTTCCTTTCAAAGAGGCAGCCAAGTTAAGTGTTTTATCCAAAACCCTCAATTCCATGTGGCTTTCCTTTCCAGTACTTGACTTTGAGTGGGACAATTCAATTTTTGGTCAATGGGAAGACCCAAATACCTTCTTGTCTTCCATATTTCAAATCCTCCGTCGTCATCCTCATCATATGGACAACTCTTTGCAAAGGTTAAGGGTCGATTACAAAGAAGGTTATAGAGCTAATCCTTCATTCCTCCATGTTGTACTTGACGAGTTGTTATACATTGCAATAAAGAACAATGCTAAAGAGATCATTTTTCATATAAGCAATGAAGCATACATTAATGTGACAGATTACACTCTTGATCGTCTATTCAAATCACAGTTTTTGACTGTGCTCCACCTCCAGGGTTTCCTATTCCCAATTTCTGATTCTATCATATCGTGCCCAAATCTCAAAGAACTATTTATCCATTCATGCAAAAGATTACGAACTATGACAGTTTTATCTTTGTCTTTGGAGAAGGTTGAAATTGGTTGTTGTTGTGAGTTAGAAGGAGTTGTGTTGAATGGGAAGAATCTATTGAAGTTCTGGATGGATGGTAGTGCAATCCAACGACGTGACGTTAATGTTTCTACTTGCGGAACCATAAAACAAATGACTCTAGTTCACACACACGCTTCAAAGCAGTTAATGAATTTAGTCACCGATCGTTTGGAAATTTATTGGTGTGTCTTGCCTGAGAACTTAACTTGTCATAATCCTAGCATCAAAGCATTGCAGATGAGGGATAACTTTTACCTGAAGAGCATGGTACTTCTGGCTACAAATCTAGAGCGTTTTGTTTTTTCCTCCCGAAGAAAATGTAGTGTTGATATCTCAGCATGTGTGGCTCTCAAGATTCTAGAATTGGGAAGAGTAACACTAACAGATGAGTATGTGAGGAGTACAATATCACATTTAGGTTGTCTTATGGAGCTTACAATAAGTGATTGTGATGAGTTAGAAAAGATGGAATTGAAAAATGAAAAACTTGAGAAGTTATCATTGAAGAGATGTTCTAATTTAAAAGAGTTAATTGTTGATGGGCCAAACATGCACATATTTGACTATGAAGGAAGCCCACAAGTTTATCCTATGCAAATCTTATCAACCAAATTCCATACTGCCCACATCATATTAGCAAAACACAACAGGAAGCAAAGAACTCTCTTATGGTATGGTAACATGAAGCAGTTTCTCAGTTGCTTTGTTCAAGTCAAAAACCTCTCTATTGATTGCTGCCAAACAGAGGTACTAATTGATTTATCTCTTTACAGTTTGGCGTGATTAGTTCCTAACGTAGTTTTTATAGGAATGTCCATTTTTGAACTGCGAAATTCGATTATCAAGCTTACAAAAGGATCGGAGAGAGTATCTTTAAGATGTGTTCAAGAAATGAGGTTTCTTAAGTCTTGAAATTGATTAATTTGGAAACAGTGCATGACTCTTTTGATGATCTTTTAACTAGTTAGTGTTTCTTGTTTTCCGTGTTGTGAGTTGATATTCATTTGTATGATTCATATATGAAATTATTAAAAAATGTGTATCTAGAAAACAAAAGGTCCACCTCCCTCATTGGTCTTATTTTTTTCTTTCATAAAATTGTATTTGGAATCTTACTTGGTTTGTTTTTTTTTTGGATAAATTTACAGGATTTGATCTTTCCAGCAGGTATTCTGAAAAATGATGCATGTCCATTGCGTGACACGAAGCATATTAAAATAACAACCAAATATACTATTGGTTGTCATACTATGAAAGGATTGGTGGATAGCATACTTCGACTGGTTCATAAACCGTTGGAATTGAAATTATTCATGATGCCTGGAAGCAGAACGGGCACTTTGATGGTATAGGTTTTATTAAATTTTTATTTACCTATCGAAACATCAACATCATCGAAGTTCTATTGAGTGGAATTGTCTTAATTAGTTATCTAAAACAAATTTATAAGTCGCTTCTAATATGATTCACGGAATCATGGTCATTTATTTAGCTTAAATTGCATTAACCTTCCTTTAAAGATAATTATATGAATTTGTTCGAGAAACTCACTTAATACACTAATACTCGCATCCTGTCATAAATGCAATTTCATATGTTAAATCATCTTTTCTGTAGCATGTCTTAGAGATGATTGAGATATAGATAAGAGGGATTAGGAGTCTTTTTCTTTTGTTCTTGTTGAATGGTTTTCTATAGCTTGTAACTAGTTGGTATGTAGTCTTGAAAAAACATGCACAAGGTTTTACCATGTTATATAATTCTTAAAACATGCTCTGAAATAAATTTGAAATATATTGCAGTTCGAATATGGCAAGATAGTGAAGAGGACGAAGCTCACGACATGCTGTCTAGAGACTTCCTCAAAATGCTGGAGACACTATGCACTCAAGGTTAACATTCAAGGATTCGAAGCTTCCGATGCAATGAACTTGGACAATTTGTTTGATCCTTATACTTCATTATGAAGTACTCTTTGTTTTTAATTCCTATTTAAATTTTGGCTACAGTGTTGATTAAATATACTCTTCTGATCTACAGAGAGAGATTTTTTTATTTAGTTTTATATATAAGTTGAACGTGACAAGTTGTTTGATTCTTATATTTAACGTGAATGTACGATAAATATAAATTTACCTTTCATTTATCGTGTGCATGTTGTATACAAATTGACCTTTCATTTATAATGTGCATGTTGGATATACTTCTTTGGTTCTATTTATGATCCAATATAGTTGATTGTGACAAGTTGTTTAATTCTGATATCTCATAAAAAATTACTCTGTTTTTAAATTTTGGCTATAAAATTGATTGGGTATTGTTGATGCACAAATTATAAGATAGCAAATTAAGGACTTGAATCTTTATTAAAGACAAATGTGTGGGTAGTCCACAATGGAAATACAAAGATTTAGTCGCTTGGACTTAGTCGACTATTACGAGTGAATACAAGTGAGTACAATATTCACTCAATATATGATGATCCTTTCTACATGATACCAAGTTCTATAAATAGTCTTCAAACTCACCTTTCCGTTAGCGCAGTTATTTCTCACATTAACAGCTTTTTCCGTTTTGATCTTCATCAATATGACGTTTACTAGTCGTTAGGGATGGGAATAGGCCAGACCGGCCTGATACGGCCTGCCAGGGCCTGGTTCGGCCTGATTAAAATTAGGTCAAGCCCAGGCTCAGGCTTTTTTTAAAGCCTATTCTTATTAAAAGGCCAGACTCAGGCCTCCACAAAAAGGCCTGTTAAGCCTTTTTACTTTAAAAAAATTGAACCCAAAACGTAGTCCAAAACTTCAGCCCAAACCCAACTTACCATATTTTGTGTAACACTCAAAAAGCAAAACCCAACTCCTACTACCTTTATAGCTGCCACACACCCTCTCTCTTCACTTCTCTCTTTCACTTTCACGTGGGATTCATTCTTCAATTTCACAAGACTCTTTTTTTCAAGAAATTTCACTAGACTCTCCCTCTCTGCTTCTGTCAATCTCTCTCTCTCTTCCATTAATTTTTCTCCTTCTTCCGATGACGGTGGCGACCTTCAACGGTGGAGAAGGTGAATCCTTACTACCTATTTCTTGTGATTTGGAGCTTACAAGTTACTAGTTGATCTAGCGATTCGAGGCTCACGAGTTGATCTGATCTTGCGAGCAAGAAGAAAGAAGAAGACGACGAGAAGAGTTGCGATCTGATCTTGCGAACAAGAAGAAAGAAGAAGATAAGAAAGGATCTTGCCATCTGATTTTTGCTTGTTAAGTTTGGATTTTTCTTTGTTTTTATATTTGTAAAGTTTGGATTTTGTTGGACTTGTGCTTTTTTTGTTAAGAGTTTCTTCTCTTCTCTTCTCTCCCTTTCCTGATATTTCAATCTCTTCTTGGATTCAGAGATTTGTGCGCAAGGGCCTTTGATGAGTTTATAATGAAGTATTGTTTTATAATGATGTGTTTTTTGTTGGTTTAAATTGTTGGTTTAATTGTTTGCATTGGGTGTTATTTCAGTGCGGGAGAGTTTGAGAGTTTGAGGGATGATATATTATGTGTTGTTTGATCCCAGGCCTGTTAACAGACTACCGGGCCAGACCATATCAGGCCTGAAAAATGCATTTTAACAGACCACAGACCAGGCTCAGGCCCCCTTCTAACAACACAGGTGTTCGCACCGCAAGTGCACGGGTCGCGCCAAGTAATAAAGTGAAAGTAAAGTATCGTTCCCACGAGGATTTGGTTCCAAAACCAGGTCAAGTAATGATTATTGCACTCTCGCTTAATTTGAGTGATACAAATATCATGAGTGAAGGGTAACTATATAAAAAAGATAAGAAAAACTATGAACAAGTGATTCTCCAACTTCAAGGATAAATTGGGACTTAAGATTATTTATCCCCCTTGTATTTCCTAACCTTTAAACGGTCTCCTCTTACAATTGCTTTTAATAGCTATATATGTGCTAACCTAGGGTTCACAATGTACTTGTAAACGCTCCGTCGAGTCAAGAACAAGTGTTCAATTCCATTAATCATGCAATCTCTTGTCACAATTAATAAAACTCAATTCTAAGTTTCAACCCTAATGTGGCTATGTGAGGCTAATAAGTATATGTCTATCTTATTAACAAAACCGTTCATTTGTCATGCAAACTTCAAGTTCTCACACTATTTTACCCAAGTTCTACACTTAACCTAGCTCTCTCAAGTCATAAGTCAAATGAACATATCAACTAAATGTTGATCAATCACTTAGAGGCATTAGGGCTAGAGTAAAATAAACACATATATAACATTAATCACAAAAGGAGAGGAAAAATCAAGAGTTAATCTATACAAGGGTTCAAAATAATCCTAAAACAAAGTGTTTAGCTACTCATGTTCAAGAATCCCAAAGAAAAATACACAAGACTAATCATAAACATTGAACAAGAGTTAAGGAAGGAAAATGGAGAAGAAGAACCGTAGTGTGAAGCCAAAATCTCTTTCAAACTTCAATCTCCAACTTGATCTCCACCAAAATTCATGCCCTAGCACACCACAAAGCTCCCCAAGAAGTCCAAGAAGTGAAGAATGCCCGCTCCGTCTGTTTTGCCCTCTTTAAACCCTAAATTTCGAGTGGAAACAATGTAAAACGCAGAGTTTCATTTCTGTTCGCAGGTTCGCTGTTCGTTCGCTGAAGGCTAACGTCCAGCGAACCACTTTTTGGCAGGTTGGCTATTCGTTCGCGAAATGCGAACCTCCAGCGAAGAAATTGGCAGAATGGGTGCATTTTGGGGCAGATTCGCGGTTCGTTCGCTGAGGGCTAACTTCCAGCGAACCTTTTCTTCCCTTTTTCTCTTCTTTTATTTATTGCTTCCATTCTTTTGATATACCTATGCTTGTCCATTTGTTCCTACTCACATTAACTAGAAAGGGATGGTGAGCTCCTCAACACATATATATCAAAAATTAAGCAATTTCAACTCATAATCTCATGCACATGTATTTCTTATCATTTTTTCTTTACCATATGAGTAATGCTATATTTCTATCTATTTATTTACCAAAAACATGCGATAAATCAGGAAATTCAGATGAAATGTGTGTACAATTATGGAGTTTATCACTCCCCCAAACTTGAGTCCTTGCTTGTCCTCAAGCAATTTAGAAATCTTTATGATTTGACCATATGTTTCCTCTAGTTTGATTTAATTACTTATCCTCACATGTTGATCTCTTAATTGAGTCTTAGAAAGTATGGGCTATATGTAACGATGTATGCATCTCAATTTTAAAACAAACTTTCCAATATCTTTGAACTTGTGTGTGTGTTGGAGTTAAGAGAGATTATCCAGATTATAATCCAGCCACTTGCAATAATTCAATGCATGTATAAAATTTCATTTTAAAATTTCTCCACTCTTTTCTTCACACTTCTCCACTTTCAACTTGTGGCACATAAATTCAAAATCAAGAGGGCTTTTAAAGCTTGTAATGGGGCTAGGGGTTCAAGTGTTTAGCTAATTGAAAGAATGAGATAAAGGAATTCAAATATCTTGAGATAAATGAATACATTTCATTAGATTCACTCACACACAGAATTTTCTTCCAAGAAGCTTGAAATTCTCCGAAACTTATCTCAAATTGATTCTTTGTACTCCTAGTCTTATTGCAACAAACTTTTTTTTCATACTTATTTTTTTTCTTTTCTACTTTTTTTTTTTGACTTAGGAGTACAAACTTTTCATTCTCAATCCATATTTCCCTTTTCAAAATGTTCTTACATTTACACAACTTTGGCAACCCTACATATCCTCACTACTAATGAAATGTCAATTATCTCAAGATTCAAGTAGTTCATGGTTTTTCGGGCTGTAAGGATTAAGTCCAATGTGGGTTTCAAAAAGAAATTTCACATGGTTTTTCATTATAAGGCTCAAAAGAGGGTGCAAATGGGATAGAAATTGTCAAGGATGGCTTGAAAGACTCAATCGCATTTAAGAACTGCCTCAATCATTTTTTAAAATTATGTGCCATAAGTTAAAAACGATGAAGTTTTCCAAAAAGAGTTTTGAAATTATCAAATGAAAGAGAATACATGCATAGGATTATTACAAGTTTCCTTCACAAAATCCATCAAATAACTCTAACTCCATTAGTGCTTAGGTTGTTCAATAGAAGCAGGGAAATGTTTGCTTTAACATTGACATATAGATCAACTTTTCACAGATCACTTAGTCAAACAACATATTTCTATCATTGGATTTTCATACATCTTTTCAAGAAAACTCATGGTCAAATTGATTCAAAAATGCAACAACTCCAATTTGGGATAAGAGCTCACACATTCACCCTTCAAAAACATCAAAAACAATTTCCTGTGCACTTATTATTCAGAAGCAAAAATTACTCATATTCTCAAAAGTTTCAAAATGAGCAAAGGAACATCTCCCTCCCCCAAACATAAATCACACAGTGTCCTCACTGTGGGCTTAAAAAATGAAAAGGGACAAGTAAGATGAAACATGCAATGGTACATCAAAGTGCTTGCATATCAATAATAATGTAGCAATAACAGCATGCAGCCAAAATGAGGTTAACAGTGGTCCTAGAACAGGCCTAAACAAAATCCTAGAAAGAAAAAGCCTACAAGTCCTACAATGGTCTTAAATTAAAGGTTTCCCCCAAACTTGGACTATTCTAACATTTGAGCTTCACTAAAGGAGATGATCAGCGGTGTGCGACTCGGAGTGAGACTGCGAGAAAGAAGAGGGGTGTCTTATTTAGGAGTTGATCTAGGGTTAATTTTTTTTTTTAAAAAAAGGGAGGCGTTCGCTGTGGCTTAGCTGACAGCGAAGGCACAGCAAACTGCCTTCTGAATAATTTCTGCAGAAGCTAGTGGAATTCGCTAACGGTTCGCTAGCTGCGAAGTCACAGCGAACAGTCTGCTGTACTGATTATGCAGAAATTTTCAGCAGACACACTTGAGCAAAATTCTCACTACACAAGCATCAAAACCATTCTTTCTTTCACAAGTATAACCCAGTTTATACCAAAAACTTCATAAACACTCATACACATCACCAAGAGCAATTGATAACCACAATTTGGCTAAAATACATCAAATTCACACATAAGCATTCAAGGGCATCAAAAGCTCAACTCATAGCACCCAACACTAGAAATTTTCCAACATTTCTGCAGACTGATAAACAACTCAAAACTTTCATCAACATTAACAACAAATCCACTCTCTTGCTCACAAGATCATCCAAAGTCACATCACATCTCATGAAGACTACTAGGCACAATCAATACCCACAATCCACCTAAGACTCATCAAATTCCTCAATAAGCTAAACTTCCTCATTCATAACAATCCAACACCAGAATTTTTCTAAATATCCACTCTCAACAGTTCAAGACACCACTTTCATGACAAGCCAAACAAACTGCACACAAAACCTTCACATATACATTCAAAGTATACTAAAACCAAGACTCATATGTGAACTCATACCACACAAAAATCAAGCACAAACCCACCACGGGGATCATTCCATAACAAATAGGCTCACCGCCTATGACAGTTCAACTCATGAAACTCAAATAGAACATCAGGCATAATGCAACATCACAGATCAATTCAGCACAAATTTCCAGTCATCAACATCATCATTCATTCTAGATGAAGAAGAAGAAAGAAGAGAAAATTGAATTTAGATGAAGATTGGAATATTACTCCCCTTTGTAGACCTCTTCTTGCCTTCCATAAACGTAAGCTTCAGCCATCATCATTGACTTGTCATCCAAGTGTGGGAGAAATCCTTTCTTCCTACAAAAAGTAAGACCAAGGAAAAATATACCAAACTACACTAAACTAGTTAGGAAAATTAAAAACTACAGAAAAGAGCAAGAACTTGGGTTGCCTCCCAAGAAGCGCTAAATTTATAGTCTTCAACCAGACTTTCTGCACCACTCACTAATCATAAGTATCAAAAACTAAGATCACCTTGTCCTCATTTCTTTTCAAAAGACAAGTTTTCGTTGACAATGGGAATTCATTCACAATACATGATCCCTCAATCAAAAGTGATTTTAAGAAACATGACACAATATGGCACATGGTAGGCTCTAATTCAATTGTTTCAAAATTATGATCACTAGCCCCCAAATATTTTGAAAACCCAATAAAATCCATTGGACTCTCATCAGTAAGAGTCAAAAAATTACTCTGAGAATTTTGAACAACAATTGTTGAGATTTCTACTTGCTCACAACAATAAGGATTAGGCTCCAAACTTGGAACCTCAATTGCACACTCAATATTATTCTCTCCCTCTTCAATTTTCAACTCACTATCACCCTCAAAATTTTCACTAACCCTTGATAACACATCATCACTTCTCATGACCAATTCTCCATTTGAAACCATATTTTCTTCACAAGAGTCATTCAACATATCAATAGACCAACCTTTTTGCATTAAAGACTCAAGTTGAGAAGTTAGTTCACCTACCTTGATTGCTAAATTATCAAGAGCTAATGTTTGTTCACTCAATTTTTCATCATCCCTAGCTCTATAATCATTTTCATTATCAATATAACGCTGAAACATATCCTCTATTCTTGACATCTTCTCATGACTAGAACTAGACTCATCTAAACTATTGGATGATATTTGACATTGTGGTGCATATGAGGGGAAAGAATAATTTGGATCCCAAGACAATGAATGTTCATGATTCCAACTAAGGTTAAAAGAATTATCATCTAAACTAGCTTGAACCTTAGCTAAATCATCCTCTACAAAATCAATGGTTGAAAAATGGGGGCATTGCCCATCATAATGATTATCTCCACAATAATTACAACAAATGTACTCACATTGAGTTTGAAAAGCATTAGGGTCATAATAAGAAGTTGGATAATCATTATCATGCTCAAATTCATCCCTTACCCCATTAGTCCACCAAGGATAGTCCATGACAAAGTTCTAAGAAAAGAAAATTAACAAACACAAAGACACACAAAGAGAACAAATATACACACGAACACAAGAAGAAGAAAAAATCTACAAAGAAACACAAGAACAAATATATACAAACTCAAGCTTAAGCTACTAGTGCTCTAATCAAGATTGACCAAGGATGGTTTTGGGACACAAATCCCCGGCAACGGCGCCAAAAACTTGTTCGCACCGCAAGTGCACGGGTCGCGCCAAGTAATAAAGTGAAAGTAAAGTATCGTTCCCCCGAGGATTTGGTTCCAAAACCAGGTCAAGTAATGATTATTGCACTCTCGCTTAATTTGAGTGATACAAATATCATGAGTGAAGGGTAACTATATAAAAAAGATAAGAAAAACTATGAACAAGTGATTCTCCAACTTCAAGGATAAATTGGGACTTAAGATTATTTATCCCCTTGTATTTCCTAACCTTTAAACGGTCTCCTCTTACAATTGCTTTTAATAGTTATATATGTGCTAACCTAGGGTTCACAATGTACTTGTAAACGCTCCGTCGAGTCAAGAACAAGTGTTCAATTCCATTAATCATGCAATCTCTTGTCACAATTAATAAAACTCAATTCTAAGTTTCAACCCTAATGTGGCTATGTGAGGCTAATAAGTATATGTCTATATTATTAACAAAACCGTTCATTTGTCATGCAAACTTCAAGTTCTCACACTATTTTACCCAAGTTCTACACTTAACCTAGCTCTCTCAAGTCATAAGTCAAATGAACATATCAACTAAATGGTGATCAATCACTTAGAGGCATTAGGGCTAGAGTAAAATAAACACATATATAACATTAATCACAAAAGGAGAGGAAAAATCAAGAGTTAATCTATACAAGGGTTCAAAATAATCCTAAAACAAAGTGTTTAGCTACTCATGTTCAAGAATCCCAAAGAAAAATACACAAGACTAATCATAAACATTGAACAAGTGTTAAGGAAGGAAAATGGAGAAGAAGAACCGTAGTGTGAAGCCAAAATCTCTTTCAAACTTCAATCTCCAACTTGATCTCCACCAAAATCCATGCCCTAGCACACCACAAAGCTCCCCAAGAAGTCCAAGAAGTGAAGAATGCCCGCTCCGTCTGTTTTGCCCTCTTTAAACCCTAAATTTCGAGTGGAAACAATGTAAAACGCAGAGTTTCATTTCTGTTCGCAGGTTCGCTGTTCGTTCGCTGAAGGCTAACGTCCAGCGAATGATTTAACCTGTTTCCTAGTCGCCTTGGGGGTTAAATGCAAGTTATTTATAAAACCAAGGATTGTAACGAGTGGTACAACCCCGGATCGTTCGCAAGGAGCCTAATGACCTACCTAAGCTACTAAATGCAATTGAAACAAACAAAGGAATTAATATGGGGGTTTGGTTTAGAAGATCATCTAATTAAACTACTGAATGTAAATATATATTTTTGGATTTTCGGGGTAAAATGGAATGATAGATGACAATCAATAAGATGAGGGCTCTCTTGGTTAGGGTCTTAGTGGCAAACTTGGGCTCATACATTAGGGGGTGTGAGGAGTAATTGGGCCAATATCATCCAACTAGGAGTTTGTCCCAATCACTCTTGTGGATTAGATTGGGGAATTGTATTGAATACTACAATGGGAGTTCAATTAATTAAATTACCCAAGCACTAGTGAACTTGGCAATTCAACCTAAATAAACTCAACCATAACAATTAACATAAGCATCAACATCAACAAGCTAATTGATTAAATCATCACACATGACATCATGCAAGACAATAAAACCACAAAAACTCCAATTGAATTTAACACTAGGGAAATTAAGTTCTCAACACAAGACCCAATCCATCAACACAAGTATCTTATCAACAATTACATATTCATAGTCTCAACAACACATAAAATCTGGAAATTCCAAGAGAAATACCAAATACAATATGTTGGAAGTCATAAATATAAGATTGAAATAAGAAAAACTCCCCTATTGTAGAACCCTAGCTTGCGCCACTTTAACCCATCACCAAGAGAGCTTGAGGAAGCCTAGCTACACATGGAAGAAGATGAAGCCACCAAGAGAAGCTCCAATGCCCAATTCATGGTAGAAGGATGGTGGAAAAGTGAAGAAATGGTAGAGAATATGGTGGAAATGAAGTTGGAATGCATAGAAATGAGTTGGAATGAGTGGGGAATGGAGAAAATTGAAGAACCCTAGGTTGGAACACTTATTTTCGGCCAAAGGGTGCTTGCCGAGATGTTTGGGGGCTCTTAGAAAGCTTATATAGGGCCAAGAAACCCTAAAAATCGCGTCTGACTTTTGACAGCGTCAGGCTCGCCAGTGGCTCGCCAACTGGCGAGAAAGTGGCGAGTTACCCGAAGGTACTCGCCAGTAGCTCGCCAACTGGCGAGCGAGTGGCGAGTGGCTCGCCAGTGGCTTGCCAGTGGCTCGCCAGTTGGCCTGCCTCAGGACTAAAATGCAAACTTCATTCAGAAACGTTATTTTGACCCCTTTTCTTGAATCTTCACCTTCAACCTTCCAACCTACATATTCAAATGTCTCAAAGGTAGCATCAAAATGTTCTTAAAACATGTAAAACATTATAGCATGCTAAAAAAGCCTAAATTGCCCTTAATTAGAACAAATTCCAATAACTAGTGCAATAGTTAGAATCTATGCAAATTAGGTGCAATTATCATCAAAGCATGAATTAATTCAATGGATTTGACCATGAAAATATATGCAAAAGTCTGGTGCAATCATTTCCCCCACACTTAGACCTTTGTACTCCTGAACAAAGGGTACATTGCTAAGAATACAAGATTTTAACAAATCAGTAGTCATCAAGTTAGCATGAATCAATAGGCAAGAATATGCATAGTGAGAATTGACAATGCAATTGGACATAACTTATGGCGATGAGAACTCTCAAGATTATAGTGTTTCACACTCCTCACCTAATGTGGAATTTGTCACTCTACTTGCTCAATAAACAATTTAACCATAGGCTTGTGACTACTCTAATATCTCCGCTATGCATGCACACATGACTGGATCAAGAGGACTTTGTGGGGTTGAAATGGTGGAGAAGGCTAATAATGAATGATGAATAATGGAATAAAGTCAATGACCAATTATGTAAACAATTATCCACCACATATAAATGCAATACAACAAATGGTAACTCAAGTTATAACAATTCCATACTAGCATGTTACATGTTACTCTTTTTTTCCAAGCACTTTGTGCTTCCTCTCTTTTCTATTCACACTATGCCTTTGGCATACATTAGCACTTTGTGCTTTCACTCTCTTTTTTTTCTGTTTTTTTCTTGGCCTTCGGCCACATTTTATTCTTTCTCTCTCTAGGCCCTCAACCTCTTTTTTTACTATGTATCATGCGTTTTCAAATCATACAACAATACAAGAACAATGGAAATGCAAGTATATGCTATGGATGCATGTTTCCAAATTGGTCAAGGTGGAAGAAAAGAAAGTGATGGCCCAAAGGGGTGAAACAAAGGATATATTTTTTTTGGTTTAGTGTTTGGGTCAAAGGGTTTAGAAATGAATGCAATAATCATATCCAAACATGAATGCATAAGCTTTGACTAAGAGTAGAAACAAGTTCTAGAAATTGAATAATTGAGCAAGTCACTCTTGAAACGAACTGAAGGCTCAAAAATCCTCACAAAAGGGCTACTCTCATGCCAAAGATAAATCTAATTGTAAGGCCAATTTACAAAATGCATATGCTTGGTATTGATTCAATACTAACTTGTTGAAAATTGAGAGGTTAAAATACATGATTCTTTGCCAATTAAATTTTCTTTCTGTTTTGAAAAATTGACATTAATGTGGAAATGACACAAACCCAATGAATCAAGCATGGCTACCACAAGTCCCTCCCCCACACTTAAATATTGCATTGTCCTCAATGCAATGTGGTGCAACAAGAGAATGACAACATAAGGGGTTCTTATTGACTCAACTAACACTAAACTACCTTTTCCTACTAGATGTGTCCCTCCCCCACACTTATCGTAACATGCATCACAAGATATCACCAGCTAGCCAGAACATGTATAACAATAAGACAAGAGAGGAAAGAGACAACCTAAGACTGTTATGGAGGTTTATAACTCGAATGGTAAAGGCGAAGCCTATCAAGCTTGCAACACATAATGTGGTCCTCATAGAGTTGGAGCGAAGCTTGATTGGTGCAAGGATCTATGGACTTGATCTCCAATGGTCCAACCCATCGAGCTCTCTCGCCAAAATCTGGATCTCTAGATTGAGCAATTTGAACCCAAACAAAATCGGAGACCTTAAGTGGGGCTTCTTCCATAGGATCCGGAAGAAAAGGGTCTTCAAAATTCGGAGAGTCCAAGACATCCAATCGAGTGAAGATGGGAGAAAGGAGAGGTAATAGCTTGGAGTAGACTGGCATTGTGACTTCCTTTTGTAGCTCTAAGAGTGCGACATCAACTGTGTTGGTCTTCAAGAACTTCTTTTGGGACCGCTTCCGCTTTCTCTTCTTCTTTGTCTTCATTGTAGGAGGTTGGATCTCCTTTCTAACACCTGCAACATCATATAAAGCAGAATCTTTGCCAAGCATAACAGGGTTAGATAAAAAATGAGGAGCACATGGCTCCACATCAATAGGAGATTTATGAGGAGTATTGGATGATGGGTGAGTCATGGTATCATCAATATTATCATGCATAGATGAAACAACATTTTCACAATTAAGCATACAATCATCAATTTGAACACCATACAATGAAGTAACTTCATGCATATGCTTTGAAGAATTATCAAGCATATATTTAATCTCATGCTCCCCAACAGACATAGTTATAGACCTTTCTTTCATGTTAATGATTGTATTTGCAGTGTCAAGAAAAGGTCTACCTAAGATGAGATTGCTTTGACCACTAGAATCAGTAGAGGTGTCTAAAATGACAAAGTCAGCAGGAAAGACTAAGTCCCTAACTTGTACAAGCACATCCTCAACAACACCACATGGATATCTAATGGTCTTGTCAGCTAATTGCAAAATGGTCCTAGTAGGTTTCATGCCTTTGAATCCTAAGGTGTCATACAATGATTTAGGCATCATGTTAATGGCTGCACCTAGGTCTAACAATGCATCAGAAATATGGTCTCTACCAATAATACATGGAATAGTGTATGATCCAGGATCCTGACTCTTATGTAGCATGTTATCAGTGAAAAGTGCAGATACACTAGAGCCTAATTGGATTCTCTCATCAAGTTTGAATTTTCTTTTTGAGGTGCAAAGTTCTTTCAAAAATCTAGAATAAGCAGGCACCTGTTTAACAAGTTTAATCAAAGGAATATTCACCTCAATCTTACTAAACAAGTCAACAACAGCTTGATCATCCTCAAGCTTATCATGCTTTCTACTTTTAATAAAAGTTTTAGGAAAAGGGAGATCACGAAGATATACCTCTCTACCTTTTTGTAATGAGACTCCATGCACATTGTTGTTTCCTTGTTCAGTTGATGATGGCGAATTTGAGCCTTTAGCAACAATCTCCTTCAGAAGTGGTGGTGTCTCCACTTGAGATAAGGGCTCATCAGTAGCTATGACTCCATTTTGAGTTGATTTTTCATGATTTATACCTTGAAATTGCCTCCCCTTAGCATTACGAGAAAGATTTCCTCCAAAGCTCTCTTGGAGAAATCTGGTTGGGCCAGGTGGGATGTGAGATATTCCATGTCGAGACTTTGAAATACAAGGCTTTCCTTCATTGTACTTGAGGAGTTCAATTGCAACTTTACTATTCCCATGAGGTTTCCTTGATCGTCTATCAACATTAGCTTTGTTGAGGCTTCCACACTCAATCTCTTCATCAACTGACTCTTCATGCTCCTCAACAAGGTCTTTGAACTGAACATGTTTCCCACTTCTTAAGGATATAGCATTGAGGGATTGGGTATCATGACTATTAGTCACAACTTGAGGAGAAGAAGGCCCTTGTTTTTGGTTTGTCAAGAGAGTGAAGGTATCAATGAACTTGTTGACAAAAGAAGCAAGTTGAGAGAATTTTTCATTGTTGGCTTCTTTCTCCCCTTGAATGATCTCATGGAGTTTAGAAATCTCATCGCTCCTTGACTCATGATTGGGAGTAACATGGGGCATGGTAAATAACTTTTCATAGCGGTTAGAGCACCCACTTGATATATGCAATTGAGATCCACAGAAATCACAACATGGTGCTATCAACTCTCTACTTGATGGGTTCATAAGTGAAGGAGGTGTAAATCTGTCGAGTCTAGTAGAAAGTAACTTGACCTCCTCCATAAGACCATCTAGCTTTGCTATATGAAAGGGAGTGGGCTCAACCTTGTCTAAAACATTGGTGGACCGGCTAGAGGTGTGGTACTTTTGCTTAGAAAGGGCAAATTTCCGGATTATTCGCCATGCATCATCAGGAGTGCAATCTAGAAAAGATCCCTGAGTGGCTGACTCTAACAAGTCTTGATCCTTTTCCAATAGATCATCATAGAAGGTATGTGCAAGTTGCTCTTCTGGAATTTGGTGATGTGGGCAACGGGCAAGAAGGTCTTGGAATCGGGTCCAATAGTCATAAAGGGACTCATCATGGTCTTGGAGGATGGAGTTGATCTCTTTGCGCCTCATTGAAGTTTTTATGGCAGGATAGAACTTGTCCAAAAATGCATGTCTGAGATTCACCCAAGAGGTGCATGCATCCGGATCAAGCCTAGGAAGGCTCATAAACCATGTCTTAGCTTTTCCCTCCAATGTAAGGTGGAACACACACCTCATAACATCTTCAACTTGAGCCCCGTTTGGCTTCAATGTATGACATTTTATGAAAAGCTCATCCAAGTGGTTGTAAGGTTCATCCTCCTGCATGCCATAAAACTTGGGCAAAGATTGAATCAATGAACTTTTAATCTCAAAATCATCATGGAAAGAAGGGAATGCTTGGACAAAAGGATTATGATTAATTTCTACACGAGTAGCATCCCTAATTGTTTTTCTAGTTTGTTCCATGGTGAGAATGAGAAAGCAAGAGAATAAGTCAAGGTAAAGTCACACAAGGAACAGACAGCAAGTGGACTAGCAGAGTTACCAAGACTTTAACAGAGCAAAAAGAACTTGCACAATCCAATGTAAAATCGATGAATGGGTGCAAGTGAGTATATTGTGAAATGTAGGTGTGTGTGTGTGTGTATGAGTATGTGTGAGTGTGAAAGTATGGTGGGAAAACTGTGCAAAAATGAGCAAGTTGAGAGTTGTCGTGGATGCAGAATAGGTGCAATGTCAAAAACAAGTATGTGCTAATGTCAACCACTATTAAGCAACCGACTAACAAAATCTCAACAAGTAACACAAGCAAAAAGGCAAACAATCTTTTTGGTATTTTCAAAGTTTTAACAAATAAGAAAATGCAAGTTATCCTAAGTAAGCAAACTACATAAAACCTAACCCTAGTACTCCTACCCCTTGTCAATGTTTCAATTGATACTTAGCTACCTTAGGGAGTCAAAAATGACTCCCCGGCAACGGCGCCATTGATTTAACCTATTTCCTAGTCGCCTTGGGGGTTAAATGCAAGTTATTTATAAAACCAAGGATTGTAACGAGTGGTACAACCCCGGATCGTTCGCAAGGAGCCTAATGACCTACCTAAGCTACTAAATGCAATTGAAACAAACAAAGGAATTAATATGGGGGTTTGGTTTAGAAGATCATCTAATTAAACTACTGAATGTAAATATATATTTTTGGATTTTCGGGGTAAAATGGAATGATAGATGACAATCAATAAGATGAGGGCTCTCTTGGTTAGGGTCTTAGTGGCAAACTTGGGCTCATACATTAGGGGGTGTGAGGAGTAATTGGGCCAATATCATCCAACTAGGAGTTTGTCCCAATCACTCTTGTGGATTAGATTGGGGAATTGTATTGAATACTACAATGGGAGTTCAATTAATTAAATTACCCAAGCACTAGTGAACTTGGCAATTCAACCTAAATAAACTCAACCATAACAATTAACATAAGCATCAACATCAACAAGCTAATTGATTAAATCATCACACATGACATCATGCAAGACAATAAAACCACAAAAACTCCAATTGAATTTAACACTAGGGAAATTAAGTTCTCAACACAAGGCCCAATCCATCAACACAAGTATCTTATCAACAATTACATATTCATAGTCTCAACAACACATAAAATCTGGAAATTCCAAGAGAAATACCAAATACAATATGTTGGAAGTCATAAATATAAGATTGAAATAAGAAAAACTCCCCTATTGTAGAACCCTAGCTTGCGCCACTTTAACCCATCACCAAGAGAGCTTGAGGAAGCCTAGCTACACATGGAAGAAGATGAAGCCACCAAGAGAAGCTCCAATGCCCAATTCATGGTAGAAGGATGGTGGAAAAGTGAAGAAATGGTAGAGAATATGGTGGAAATGAAGTTGGAATGCATAGAAATGAGTTGGAATGAGTGGGGAATGGAGAAAATTGAAGAACCCTAGGTTGGGACACTTATTTTCGGCCAAAGGGTGCTTGCCGAGAGGTTTGGGGGCTCTTAGAAAGCTTATATAGGGCCAAGAAACCCTAAAAATCGCGTCTGATTTTTGACAGCGTCAGGCTCGCCAGTGGCTCGCCAACTGGCGAGCAAGTGGCGAGTTACCCGAAGGTACTCGCCAGTAGCTCGCCAACTGGCGAGCGAGTGGCGAGTGGCTCGCCAGTGGCTTGCCAGCGGCTCGCCAGTTGGCCTGCCTCAGGACTAAAATGCAAACTTCATTCAGAAACGTTATTTTGACCCCTTTTCTTGAATCTTCACCTTCAACCTTCCAACCTACATATTCAAATGTCTCAAAGGTAGCATCAAAATGTTCTTAAAACATGTAAAACATTATAGCATGCTAAAAAAGCCTAAATTGCCCTTAATTAGAACAAATTCCAACAACTAGTGCAATAGTTAGAATCTATGCAAATTAGGTGCAATTATCATCAAAGCATGAATTAATTCAATGGATTTGACCATGAAAATATATGCAAAAGTCTGGTGCAATCAGCGAACCACTTTTTGGCAGGTTGGCTATTCGTTCGCGAAATGCGAACCTCCAGCGAAGAAATTGGCAGAATGGGTGCATTTTGGGGCAGATTCGCGGTTCGTTCGCTGAGGGCTAACTTCCAGCGAACCTTTTCTTCCCTTTTTCTCTTCTTTTATTTATTGCTTCCATTCTTTTGATATACCTATGCTTGTCCATTTGTTCCTACTCACATTAACTAGAAAGGGATGGTGAGCTCCTCAACACATATATATCAAAAATTAAGCAATTTCAACTCATAATCTCATGCACATGTATTTCTTATCATTTTTTCTTTACCATATGAGTAATGCTATATTTCTATCTATTTATTTACCAAAAACATGCGATAAATCAGGAAATTCAGATGAAATGTGTGTACAATTATGGAGTTTATCAACAGGCCAAGCCTATTTAGGGTGTAGCCTGGCCTGACTTATTCCCATCCCTAGTAGCTGTTGTTTGGACGTAATGAGTTGACGAAACTAATGCCCCTGATGCAGTCTTCAATGTAGTGAGTTGACAGAACTAATTGATTTATCTCTTTGTAGTTTGGCGTGATTAGTTCCTAATGTAGTTTTTATAGGAATGTCGTTTTTTGAACTGCCAAATTCAATTATCAAACTTATAAAAGGATTGGAGAGAGCATCTTTAAGATGTATTCAAGAAATGTGATTTTTTCAGTCTTGAAATTGATTAATTTGGAAACAGTGCATGGCTCTTTAGATGATCTTTTAACTTTTTAGTGTTTCTTGTTTTCCATGTTGTTGTGAACTGATCAATTTTATGATTTATATATGAAATGGTTAAAAAATGTGTATCTAGAAAACAAAAGGTCCACCTCCCTCATTGGTCTATTTTTTTCATAAAATTGTATTTGGAATCTTACTTGTGGTACGTTTGGTTGCCATAATCCAAGGAAATGGGCATGTAAATAATTTGGAAAGTTAAGGGTAATATGGTCATTTACATATATCTCTGGCCCCACAAATTTTCTCTCTCCATCTCACACTTTTTCTGGGGCCCACAAACTTTACTTTCTAATCATTACCTCTACTTTCCATCTCTTACCCTTTCCAATTCTAATTCTTTACTTTCTTTCCTTCTACCAAACATACTCTTGGTTCCTTTTTTCTAGATAAATTTACAGGATTTTATCTTTCCAGCAAGGATTCTGAAAAATGATGCATGTCCATTGCGTGACACGAAGCATATTGAAATAATAACAGAAGATACTATTGATTGTCATACTATGACAAAATTGGTGGATAACATACTTCGGCTGGTTCATAATTCGTTGGAATTGAAATTAGTCATGTGTCGAAGCAGAACGGGCACTTTGAAGGTATAGGTTTCATTAATTGTTTTTTTACCTATCAAAATATCAACATCATCGAAGTTCTATTGAGTGAAATTTTCTTAATTAGTTATCTAAAACAAATTATAAGTCACTTCTAATATAATTTATGGAATCACAGTCATTTAGTTAGCTTAAATTTCATTTATCCTGCCTTTAAATATAATTATATGAATTTGTTCGAAAAACTCACTTAATACACTAATACTCGCATCCTGTTATAAATGCAATTTTATATGTTAAATTACCTTTTCTGTAGCATGTCTTAGAGATGATTGAGATATAGATAAGAGGGATTAGACATCTTTTCTTTTGTTCTTGTTGAAATGGTTTTCTATAGCTTGTAACTAGTTGGTATGTAGTCTTGAAAAAGCTCAATGTTTTACCATGTTATATAATTCTAAAACATGCTCTGAAAAATATTGCATTTCGAATATGGCAAGATAGTGAAGAGGACGAAGCTCACGACATGCTGTTTAGGGACTTCCTCAAAATGCTGGAGACACTATGCACTCAAGGTTGACATTCAAGGATTCGAAGCTGCCCATGCAATGAACTTGGACAAGTTGTTTGATCCTTATACCTCATTATGAAGTACTTTTTGTTTTTAATTTCTATTTGAATTTCGGCTATAGAATTGATTGGATATACTCTTCTGATCTCCAAAGAGAGATTTTTTTATTTAGTTTTATATATAAGTCGAATGTGACAAGTGGTTTGATTCTTATATTTAATGTGAATCTACAAATTTACCTTTCATTTATCATGTGCATGTTTGATATACTTCTTTGGTTCTATTTATAATCTAGAGAATTAAACATGCTGAATGTGACAAGCTGTTTGATTCTGATATCTCATAGAAAAATACTCTTTGTTTTTAAATTTTAATTTAAATTTTTGCTATAAAATTGATTGGGTATACTCCTTTGATCCTATTCTCTCTAGTTAGTTAGGGACTAATTACACGGAATTTTGTACTTCAAATAGAATTTATTTGGGGAATTTTGTACTTCAAATAGAATTTTGTGTTTGAATCTACCATTATCAACTTCTTCACATATATAGCAGATTCAGACACTTGTGCATGATAGCTTGAGGTTGCAACAAGGTACCTTCAAAAAAGACCAATCCTGTGAATTCATGTAAATAATCACAAAGAAGACATGGTAATGTAAAGGTTAATTAGAGAAAGCCACACATTTAACAAATAAAAGTATATACTTTGCGGATGACTTCTTTTTTCTAAACCCTTTTGATTCAGGGAACTGTTGTGGTTTGATCATTTTTTAAATAAAAATGTAAGCGTGCATGTCACACCCCAAAATTTTGAAGCGTGGGCGGCACGAAGTTTAAGGTATTTAAACTTGGTAAGCCACTTCCATGAACCAATACTTCTAAACATTTATCATTTTCGTATTAATGCATACAAAGATAAATACACAAATTGAATGTATAGATAAGTATTATATTATTTACAATAATAATAAGAATAGGTTTTCTTTATAAAGCTAATTATACCTTCCTTCGTCTTAAAGCACGAAGTGTTGTTCCACATTCTTCAATCTGAAATACAAAATACTATATAAATATTTGCAATTTCTTTACACTGACTTCGTATTTACATTCCCAAAAATAGATAAATATATAAAGATTTGGAATATAGAAACCTCAGTAGTTTATAACCGTACTTGTATTTGAGAGTAAAACCCACAAGCGCAAAATCAGCATAACATAAAAGTAATTCCATTCAAGGTTTACAAAGTAAATATGAAAGCTAATATTTGTGAAAAACTTGTTTTCTATAGAGGAACTGACACGCAGCGAATAACAAGCGCATCACAGAGGCCACGAAACAAGCGCAGCTCGAAATCTACAAGTCAAACGCAACCCGAAGGCCACAAAAAACCAGCGTAGCTCGAGACTACGAAACAAGCGTGGACACACAGTCACACGAGGGTAAATAACCAAGCGTGACACGAAGTCACAAAAACAAGCGTGGCAAGCCACGAAACAAGCGTAGCTCAAGGTTACGAAAAAAAGTCAAGCGTAGCTCAAGAATATGAAAACAGTTCAAGCGTAGCTTGAGACTACGAAAACATTTCAAGCGTAGCTCGAGTATACGAAAACAGTTTCAGCATACCTCCAGACTACAAAAAACAGTTCAAGCGTACCTCGAGTCTACGAAAACATTTCAAGCGTGGTAAAACCACGAAACAAGCGTGACACGAAGTTACGAGACAAGCATAGTAAAGCTACGAAACCAACGTGACACGAAGTCACGAAACAAGCGCTTTGTGTCTAGTTCCTCAAAAAACGTTTACATAGTAATAAATAAATCAATTTGAAATCAGATATCAAATCTCATCGTCCATATGACTTCAAAATGTTTTGAAGCATGCTTGATGCTAATATATCAAAACAATAACAAATATTCTTGGAAAACAATATCTCCTTGTCAAATATTTTATAATGAAATCCCCTTTATGAAATTTCACAGCACTATCTTTAAATTTTTAAATCATTTTAATGAACAAGTATAAACTATACTTTTAACAAATATAATCAAGAATAATAAAACAAAAAAAATGAATTCTTTAGTCATACAATAAAGAAAACAATTTGATTGGCAACCCATATCCCACCACCCATGCCAAAATTTTTGTCTATAAACACTCCTTTACATCTAAAATACATTCAGCAGAATGTTAACACTAATGACAACATAGCAGAGAAATAACCCTAAACCAATCCATTTAATACAATAGAAAACAGAATTTAATCTTACAATTCACCAAGATCAACCTCATAACACCACAAAATATTTAAGATCAATAAAACAAAGTTTGAGCAAAACATCACTTCCCTGGTTGTCCTAGAACGGTTCAGCCATATCAGTTTCAGGTTTAGGAACATCACAATAGTACAGACAAGATTTGTATTATAACGGCTACCTAATTTAAATGTCCATGTATTACCTTTTGTTTCACATTTTCTTTGTCTCAGATAGAGGCAGAAATGTAATTAACACAATAATCATTACCATCAAACAATTCCTACTAAATTTCATACACATACTCATAATGGAATCAGATTTACTAATCAAACTCTTCCCCCACTAATTCAGCCATATCATAGTTTTAGCTACATATAGCAAGCAACACCCATTTCAATATCAAATCAATCCATTTTTTTTAGCAATACCACTCACTTGATGCAAATCTGAACTGAATTTATCCTTTAATCAATTAACATAGAATCAACTTCATAATACACCAAAGTTTTTTATTTCAATAAAACAATACCCATACAAAGCAACCTATTCCCAACTTCCTAAAATAGCTTCCCAATCAGCCAAGTCAAATACAACTGCACCAAATCAAAACTCCCTTTAAGTTTTCCAAATCAGCCCCAACCACAAATCATATCAGAAATTACTTATGTTCAAAACCAGTAACCAATGACAAGCAGTTAGAAATAAAACCATATAATTTAACTCATTTACATTTGATATTCATCTTATTTCTCTCCACAACGACTATCGTCCAGAAGTAATAAAGTAGAAGGAATCAGAATTTCTAACAACCACAAAGCTCAATTACATTCACACAAGGTGACTTAACCATGATACTAATAGAATTACAATTTTAACTATGATTTTCAACATATATACCAAAGACTCATTCATCCATTATGAAAGGAATAAACAAGAAAACTTTAAAACACACATCCATGATAGACTGAAAATTCCATTAAAATGTAGCATAATCACATTTCATCACAGTAACAATAAAGAAAAGATTTGAACTAATACCACCACACCCACCCACATGTATAAAAAATCAAAATTTCTTGAAGTATCATTCAAACAACTATTGGTATACACTTTCAAGCAAAGTACAAAACAACCATCCTTTTCCAATAAACTTAACAACCATAAAAATTCAAACTTCCCTCTTCAACTCATACATACCCACACTTGCAATACACTTTATACAAAAAATTTCTAATAAAAACAGAGAACACCTATTCAAAGGGCCCATTACATTTCAATATCTCATCTAAAATAGAACCTCATACTCAAGTCAATCCAATTCAAAGATTTAGCCCTCCTATAAGCATTTAAAAGTTCCCAATTCAATCCAGTACTAAATCTAACTCAATGAATCCAATCAACACCGTTGTTGAGCTCAAATGAACCTATAGAAACCATATTTCAAGTACAAAAGTTCATATTTAAAATACTGAATTTCCGTAGTTGATCGTAAGCCTACTTTAAGCAAGAAAAGTCTTAGATAAGATTATTTATAACTAATTGAAACTAATTATCATCATCACACAACTTAATTAAACAAGTTAGGGCCACCAATTCCAAGGAATCTTACTGGATTTTTCGAAAATGCTCACAAACCCTAACTTTTTAACACTTTAATTTGCCCAAACTCCATTCTAACCTCAATTAAAACAATCCAAACCCATAAACTAGTTGGAATCGACTCCAATTTGGTTTTGGGGCAATGAATTTCAACAGAAATGGCATAGGAATTGATTTACATTAAAATCCCCAAATTCCTCCTAATGAAAACCCTAAAAATCAAGCATATGACATCGGAAAGATTAGAGGAGCTTACATACTCTATGGTTGCCGGAGAATCGCCGGAAAACGCCCCAAATTTGCCGAATAAAAGTTCTCACTTGAATTCTCTCTTTCTTTCATATTGTACACAAACACACATATAAAAATGCCAAGAACAAGAAAGAGATGGAGGGAGCTCGACGGCTTCACTCACCATCGTCAACGGCGGCGGCTACGTGGCGGCGTGCGGCAGCGCCGGAAGGGGAGGAGATACTTTGTGAGGAGGTGGAAGAGGTTTCTAGAACTCATGAGAAGGGAAAATGAATTGTTTTTATAAAAGGGGATATGGGATAATAACAATTTTGGCCCCTTAATATTTTGTTCTTCACTTGAACCCCTTTTTGTCATTATTATCTTCAATTTAATCCCTTCTTTCTTATACATACTAATAATAATTGTGGAATATAAATGGATGAAATGGTCCCATAATATTTTTTTTCTTAAGCTTCTGTACAATATATACATATAAATCTGATTCTAAATCTCACAAGAGAAATAATAGGAATCAATTATTGACCAAGCAAAACAAGGAACCTAATCTAATTATATAATTGAATCAATAATTAAATATCTAATACCCTTATTATTAGGATCAGACTAACAATACTAAATTACAGATGATACTAATAATTACTGATATACCACAATAGATTTCACTTCTATAATAAGAATTTTCATCAACCATAATTTACATAGACCTCAAAATATTTTGCATAAAATTTTTAATCTAAAACTATTTTCCTCTTTTCTTTTTTTTTCTATAATTTCTAAAGGAAACATAACTTCAAAAATTATTTATCCTCATAAATTTATTCTTTTAAGGCTTTTAGTTCCCAAATAACACCACAGGACATATATAATTTTGTATTATCTCTAATTCAAAATTTGGGTGTTACAGTGCAGTTCTTTCTTGATGAATAAGTGAAATGACCCAAATTATGAGCATACAATTATCACATGACTTTCATAAATATATTATATGAAAGTTGAGAGAAAGGCTGAAAGAGATTGAAATGTGGTAAAGGATGTCATTTTAATTATCTGAGGTGTTTAAATGATAATAATGAGTGGTTATCCATTTAATTTAATAAACAACCGATTAATCATATGAAGATTGTGTATAAACTATAGAGAGCCCTCTTGATGTTATTTAAGTGCGCTTGCAGCTATATGGATTGGTGTACTTAATTTATTCAATGTAAGTCATCTCACGGAAACTTAATATAGAAGATTTGACAGACTGAGGGTTATATAAATTTCGTTAGGCTTTCACTTGTATTATTATAGTAAACGACCCTAATTTGATTTGCTTTTTCCAAAACTGTACTCGACATAGAAATAGGGCGAGAATCCAATGTCATTGACGTTAGTAAGAACAACATTGACAAGCTTAATTTGATTATTTTAGGCAAGTTTCTCACAACTATTTATCTAGGATTTTGAATTATACTAGTTAATTCAAATTGATATCATTTATAACTTTATTTTCACGGGCTTGCTTTAGATGGAAAATGGATTCTTTAAATCTAAGTTTCTCAAATATTAGTATTTGTGAATAAAATATATAAATATTGTAAACATACCAATATATCTTTTCGAAATTTTATGATAATCATTATGCAATAAGATTTATTGTAGGTATGAAAGAGTGGAATGAAGTATACCCCAAGTGATTTGAAAGAGTGAAGTCATATTCCAAATCTTTCAAGATATTTTTAATTTCTAAATTCAGATTGAAATATATAATTATAAAAAAAATTGTCAATATAAAAGATCTTTTATCATTTATTCAAATAATTGATCTAATACTCCCTTTGGTGAAATTCTCCCTTTATTCAAATACTTGTTCTAAGGTGAGAGGGTCTGATGGTAAGAGTAGAAATAGGCCATGTTTCTTTATAGAGGTTGATTGCATATCATATCTTTACATGTTTTTTATCGTCAAATTCATTCAAATAAAACACGTAACTTGGTTAATTGCATATAATTAATCAAGGGATCTATGACCTAACCTACTGTAACGTACCTCCTACTAACGAATTATTAACTTACTAACTTCCACCTAATTAAACACATATTTCAAATAACCCAAATAAATGGTGTCTAACCATGTTAGTAATAATACGTCTAACATGGTTAGAAAAAGAAAACGATATCATTCATAATTTAATGCCCTAACCATGTTAATAAAAGATTCACCTAACATGGTTAGCAAAAGAATTTCCCTACTATGAAGAGATTACAACCATATGCTTAACACATATCTAACTATGTTAGAAAAGAGAATCTCCTAACATAGTTAGCAAAAGAAACCAAACCAGCTACATAAAAGGTAACCATGGCAGAGAGGGGCCCGTCTAACATGGTTATATAAAGAAATCACATTAAATCAATCACATCATCAATGTGTTATAACCATGTTAGGAAAAAGGATTTCCTTAACACGGTTATTCCAAAACACCCATGTAAATAGTTACATAAAAAACAAATGTCTGACTTAAACATGTCAGAATCACAAGGCATAACCAAATATTGTCTATCACAACCATTTAATACTTCCATGTCAGGAAAAGGATTGCCTTTCCATTAACAGGCAATTCTCCTATAACAATAAATTCATCTGCACTCCATAAACAGGAAAACAAGATTGTCTTTCCATTACCAGACAATCCTCCTGTAGCAACCAACCCACATACGGTGCATACTCAGTTATCACATTACCACAAAATCCATAATCAAACAACCAGCCAACAGAGACAGTTAATATAGAAACCCAACAAATCAGACGTTCAAATAACTACAAACAAATGTGGAAGCTGATGCAGCCTAGTGAAATGGCAATATATATTCCTACATGGTCACCTCCGGCCTACCTACTACATCAGTATGGGCCGGACGGCCCTTTCCCTTCCTCTTCGCCTCCCTCTGCGCATGATCACCTGTAAAAAAAAATAAAGGGAATGGGGTGAGACAAAACTATGTCTCAGTAATCACTACTTAACTCACTGTGAGACTCAGATGTGAGGTAGCGGAGTGTCTACAGGGTACCACAGTTTTCAAAACCTGCATAAACCACGTAATATATACATATATATACATAACAGATACATCCATCTCTCAATAGGCAAAAATAAACGTGATTGACACTGTGCCCAGTCTCAAATCTGAAAGCATGAAAAAGGGACCACTCTAAAATGTGAAAAATCCCTGGTTCCTTAACAATCCGAGGAACCCGTACAATTAACCTATCGATTTGCGCAAATCGATGGTTACATCGGCCGACGGTACCAATAATCAGTGTCATGCAACATACAAAAGATTTATATAAATATGAATATATATATATAAAGTACAGTTCAGTTGAAAGGTACCCTATAGCCCACGTTTAAATATAAAATAATCTGAACTCATTTCATATATATATAAGTATCACAGTCAGTATTTTAGAAATCCTCAACTACCATCACCCTCAGTATCACAGTCAGTTAAGCGTGATTACCTGTTCAAGCTCAAAAACAGCAATAAACACCCTTAGTTATTGCCTTCCGCGAGCTCCACTCGAAGCACTGCCGTCTATAATCATGCAATGAGCTGCTGATGGTCAAGACACAATATTAGTGACTTTGACCACCCATTATATCTAATTCTAAACAATTGTTGAAGTAATAGTTACTTCTAATATCAGAAATAGTCTATACCCTTTAAACCTTCATAATTCCCTTAACCAATTACCTATAACTTCCATAGTATTAAACCTTATCATTTCTTGTCAAAAATCATCCACACTTACAAAACCTACCAAGCTAACCTTATTAATATTAATTTGACACTAAGGAGGTCTCTCAACCTCACTCAACGTCCTTCATACTTCTCACATTCCATTTTATAACATTTCCCCTTTCCTCAATATTTCATTAACCACACTCCTTTCCAAACACCACTTTAACTATTTCAATTATTTCAATATTTTCATAACCCTTAATAAGTATTACCAAACCACCAATTTTTTTTATTGTCACAACCTTTCACATTAATAAATCTCACTTTAAAGCACTTTAAAGGCTAACAAAATTTCAAACAACTCACCAAAATCTTCAAGAAACATTCATTACTGAAATTTTATCCTCATACTCTTCTTTACACTTCCATGATTTCATTTATCCATTTACTTTTGACTACTAAAGCATTTACTTTACCATTTTCCCTAACTTTTGCCTAATCACCAAAACATGTATAACTTACTAAAACTACTTCATTTATCATCATTTGGCATTCAAAGTAGCTCCCTAACTTCCCAAATATTCCACCACCTTTCAAACACACTTTTACATTAACAAAATCTATTTAATCAAAAGTTTAACTTCCAAATTTTCCTTTCCCCACCACCAATCCATCATAAACCAATATTCTAATATCCTAAACTACCCTTAGCAAGCATTCATAAATCACTACTTCATTGAAAACATCTTCCATTAACTCAAACCCCAACTCAAAGAGCCATACAATGCTCCAAAAATTCCCAAAGTTAATCCCAACTTCCAAAAACTTAATTCCTTTCCAAACATATTCATTTAACCACTTAAACATTCAAAAATTCCTGTTTAAAGCTCTATGGTATTAAGTATGAGCAAACCCCAACTTCCAAGAATACTAAAATATTCCCCAAAAATTCCAAAGTAGTTTCCGACTTTAAAAAAAAACATCAAATACCCTCACTAAACTTCAATTACCCACTTAACAATCATAATGGTAGCTTAAATAATCCTAAAGTCCCAATTTTTCACAAAAACCCTAACTTAAAAGAGAGAACTTTAACCAAAAATCAAAGTCATATGATGATCGGAGGACTTATGGAGCTCAAGGATGAGAGAGAGAGCCTCACCGCCTCCAGCCGCCGCCTAAGATCGCCGGAAAACACCTCCTCCTAGGTGGTTGGCCGAGTAATGAAAGGGATGTGAAAGGAAAAATGAGAAATGAAGTTGGGACATGAAGAAATCACTACAAGAACGAAAGAACTATCATCTACCTTCAAAAACAACTCCCCTCGCCGGAAAAACCGCTCGCCGGCGCCGGAAAATGAAGAGCTTCGCCGGAAAACATGAAGAAAATGAAGGAACTAGTGTGGGGATGAGCAGATCGGCCGAGTTCCATTGCACACTGAGTAACCCACGTGATTTTGCAACATTTAATGGAAGGAAGGAGGTGAAGAGATTAAGAAAAATGGTGAGAAAGAGAGGTGGAAGGTAAGGGCTGAATCGGTTTGAAGGTAAATGGGGGTGGGGGCGTCGGTTTTGTAGCATAAGGAAGGAGGGATGTGTTTGGTTTGAAAGTTTAAGGGATAGGTTTAATGTAATTGTAGCAAAATTTACCATATTGTGCTCTTTTAATATGAATCTACTAAAACAAGCCTCCAATCTCCTTAGCTTTCAAAATATTTTAGATTCCATCATACCCTCATATTTCTATTTCTTCAATTGTTTAATTAATTATTTAGGTACTAATTTCCCTAAAACTTCCAAAATATCCCAAAAATCACCAAAAATTCTAAAAAATTCCTAAATTTTCTAATTGTCTTCACTAAAAACATTTCTAGTCTTGTATTAAATTTCCAGGATGTTACAATTCTACCCACCTTTTTAGAATTTTGTCCTCAAAATTCAATATATCAAACAACCCTTCTAATATATAGCATAATCCGCTCAATACATCCTAATAACTTGAATTAGGGAAGAAAACTTCTAATTCTAGTCAAACTAATCCAAGTCATTTCTCTTTCTTCTAAATCTTTAAGTACTAATTCTAATCTTTGTACACTTTATTTGTCTAGCTTCCGTGACTTAAAAGACCACAAGAGTCACTCTTTACTCACTAGCCAAGATATTTTTCGCCAAATAGTCATATTTTGTCAAATCCTTATGTGGATATGAGAACAAATCTCAAAACCTATGTCAAAATTGATTCGTCATCTATCGACCATCTCCCCTTTTTACTCAAATAATTGGTTTCCCCTCGATTTAACATCAAAACTGCCTACACTTTAATTATCCTTATTATTCCCTCTCTTTTCCAACAAACATAACTCATGCTAGAACTGCCCTTAATTGGATCAAATTTCCTAGTCTCACCTTCCAACTCCAATTGTTTTCTAAATCCTACCCCAAGGTCTTCACTTCTTACCGTTAGATAACATGTCCCTAGGAATTTATTCCTTACTTTAACTCGTGACTCTAACTTAATATGTCCCACCATATCTAAATCATTTAGTTATATTTAAATTCCAATGAATCAATTAAGAGTTTGCTAAAGCTTTTGTATCTCTTTAACTCATCCATGATCACAATTCCAAAATCCCTCAACAACTCGAAATGTCTTAATTTCCTCAATAGGATAACGATGATTTCTCATAGAAATCTGCCTTCCCCTTAATATCTCAATAAATCACCATATCGCTAATAATAAATATGATTAACACTATCCAACTGAATCCTTTGATTTGATATTCAGAATAAAAATGTCATGTTAAAAATGTCATGCTACGTCGATTGGAATCACTTTATACACAAATTATTCACCAATTGAATTCTTCATTAGTATTCATATCCATATGCTCTATAAACCAAGAAAAATCTCACAATCTCTGTTGAACCTCAAATCATATCCATATTTCTATCATTTACAACCTTTGGCGAATCAACAATATCTTCTAAATTAACATCAACAATCTCCCCTCACTAAAATCACTTCCAATAGCCAGTAAACTACAAAAGTCCTTAAATCCACAATTGAATCCTAAGTAGTCTCCTCAATCCATGACCAATATATGGTATTATACTCCTTAAAAGTCAAAACTCCTTCAATTATATCAATATCAATCCATTCAAGTTAAACAACCATACCCTTAATTCCGTCATTTCGTTATTCCTTAAAATCTCAAATATGTGTTCCACGTCCAAGAATTGTAAACAAAGTGTCAAAATGAGAATCCAACTTTGAGTTCTTCAAGTCTTATATATTTAATTGGTACTCATATAATCTATAAGTCCACCCAACTAACAACCAAGACCAACCTTAGCCTTAACAATTTATTACTCAATTCCACCACATAACCTAACTAAAGTAATCAACTATAGTTTACATCCAAAAGCCTTCTTTGAGTCAATTAGAACTTTAACTCATGGAAACCCCACATAGTTGGATTCCGACAAAGCTGATCAAGCTCATACAACAACCAATAACTCATAAATCGTTCAACAATTCCATAATTTCATTATCCTACACTTTCGTAAGACCTTCTCCCTAATTAAATTTCTTAAGTTTTTCTATAACTACCCAAACCTCCAAATTCAGCATTGAATTACCATTATCATAATCCAACTATCATGTTTCCATCCTCCAATTTACCTTTACACATCCTTATTAAAATTTCTAACATTTCACCTATTCCATTATTTTCCCCTAAAATCACCTTTCCAATCCCTTAACATCACTCCAAAACAATCTATAAACCTACTAGATCATTAATAAAAATCAACCAAAATAACTACAATATTTAAAAGTAGAAGAGTCACTATGGATTTCGTCAAAACAATAATGTCACTAATCTATTCGCCTACAAGATTCCACAATTAACACAATATAAAGTCATTTACTGAATCTCTAGCCACTCAACTCTCTAGCCACTCAACATTTAAGCATTGAAAACAATATTCCTACAAAACAATCCAATTAATTAAATCTTACATTGTTAACCTTGTTTAAATTTTCTCAAGCTTCGCAAGTTCAGTCAATAACTCTCCCTTTCTCAGACCATTACATACAACCCAAAACCAAACACATCTGAATACTACAGTATTCCACTCTAAACACAAAATCGGGCTCAAGGTCAAATCCTTCAATTTAGCCACATCATCATTATCTCATAACCTTATAGGTATTATATAACAAATCTAGAATCGCAAAACTACACTTAGAATACTACAGTCATAGTTTTCTCCTCCCAAAATCTAGCTCATATAACAACCTAAATTCCAAAATTCACAACCAACTTCCAATCCTAAAATAAAAAATTTACCTAATTGAATCAAATTCACATCCAACGTTCCCATCAAAATATTCCCTTAATTGAGAATCCACACACGTCAATTCACTTAATATCATCATACAACCTTAAATAAATTCATATGAATCACCAATTATTCTCATTAGCCTCACACAAAAGCTTGAATTTCCAATATTCCTAACATTAATAAATTCCCATGAACACCATATCATTTCTCACTTAATTTATTAGTTCTAATATCGACTCAAATCCTCCCATAACCTTATAAATAAAGTTCTTTCCAACGACATTCAAATATATTATCATTCTATCTTCAATGAAACCAACTCGCAAAAAGTCTACCTCTTTTAACCAAATAAAGTTCCTCATGATGCCTCGACTATGATTATGGCCGGCTCATAATTATAATCGAGACCCCCGAGAAGAATCCTTATTCAGTTAACATCCTGATTCCTTATCAATCTCTCAAATACATTGAATCTCTATCTCCTTTATGTCAAATAAATCCTTATATTTTCCTCACTGTCAGCACAATTCCCAAAATATAGGTTGTCTTTGGTTTCATACCTTTCCTAAGCTATGTCAATCTCACTCAAACCATTTCACAATTCAGCAATGTTACTTACCAACGCATGATAATCGATTTAGTCCTCACCATAAGGTTTAATTCCTTTCTACTAATTGGTAAACAACTCATTAGAATAATTTCTTAAGTCCACAACATTTCTTTTGAATTCAAACACGATTGTAAACTAATCCACTTAACCTCTAAAACAACTTCAACATATCTATTTATTTTAGTTACTCTCAAATCAATTTTTAACTTCGAACATTTCAATTCCCACAACAGTCATGGTATACTTAAAATTTAACCTATTTTAGTAATTACCGTCCCGCTCATAAGCTTTAACTGCAAAGCTTATATCCACAAATACCAAGTCTCCCCACCATAGGAATTTTGTCCACAAAATTCGACTGCACATATCCTACAAACAACTGTTAGTGATCATGCACAATAGGAAGGGAAAGGAATATATATTGCCATTCTATATGCAATGCAACAGGCAGGGTATCGTTTACCATAAAACTGATACCAAGTTGTAACGTACCTCCTACTAACGAATTATTAACTTACTAACTTCCACCTAATTAAACACATATTTCAAATAACCCAAATAAATGGTGTCTAACCATGTTAGTAATAATACGTCTAACATGGTTAGAAAAAGAAAACGATATCATTCATAATTTAATGCCCTAACCATGTTAATAAAAGATTCACCTAACATGGTTAGCAAAAGAATTTCCCTACTATGAAGAGATTACAACCATATGCTTAACACATATCTAACTATGTTAGAAAAGAGAATCTCCTAACATAGTTAGCAAAAGAAACCAAACCAGCTACATAAAAGGTAACCATGGCAGAGAGGGACCCGTCTAACATGGTTATATAAAGAAATCACATTAAATCAATCACATCATCAATGTGTTATAACCATGTTAGGAAAAAGGATTTCCTTAACACGGTTATTCCAAAACACCCATGTAAATAGTTACATCAAAAACAAATGTCTGACTTAAACATGTCAGAATCACAAGGCATAACCAAATATTGCCTATCACAACCATTTAATACTTCCATGTCAGGAAAATGATTGCCTTTCCATTAACATGCAATTCTCCTATAACAATAAATTCATCTGCACTCCATAAACAGGAAAACAAGATTGTCTTTCCATTACCAGACAATCCTCCTGTAGCAACCAACCCACATACGGTGCATACTCAGTTATCACATTACCACAAAATCCATAATCAAACAACCAGCCAACAGAGACAGTTAATACAGAAACCCAACAAATCAGACGTTCAAATAACTACAAACAAATGCGGAAGCTGATGCAGCCTAGTGAAATGGCAATATATATTCCTACATGGTCACCTCCGGCCTACCTACTACATCAGTATGGGCCGGACGACCCTTTCCCTTCCTCTTCGCCTCCCTCTGCGCATGATCACCTGTAAAAAAAAATAAAGGGAATGGGGTGAGACAAAACTATGTCTCAGTAATCACTACTTAACTCACTGTGAGACTCAGATGTGAGGTAGCGGAGTGTCTACAAGGTACCACAGTTTTCAAAACCTGCATAAACCACGTAATATATACATATATATACAGAACAGATACATCCATCTCTCAATAGGCAAAAATAAACGTGATTGACACTGTGCCCAGTCTCAAATCTGAAAGCATGAAAAAGGGACCACTCTAAAATGTGAAAAATCCCTGGTTCCTTAATAATCCGAGGAACCCGTACAATTAACCTATCGATTTGCGCAAATCGATGGTTACATCGGCCGACGGTACCAATAATCAGTGTCATGCAACATACAAAAGATTTATATAAATATGAATATATATATATATAAAGTACAGTTCAGTTGAAAGGTACCCTATAGCCCACGTTTAAATATAAAATAATCTGAACTCATTTCATATATATATATATAAGTAGAAGAGGATTTTAGAAATCCTCAACTACCATCACCCTCAGTATCACAGTCAGTTAAGCGTGATTACCTGTTCAAGCTCAAAAACAGCAATAAACACCCTTAGTTATTGCCTTCCGCGAGCTCCACTCGAAGCACTGCCGTCTATAATCATGCAATGAGCTGCTGATGGTCAAGACACAATATTAGTGACTTTGACCACCCATTATATCTAATTCTAAACAATTGTTGAAGTAATAGTTACTTCTAATATCAGAAATAGTCTATACCCTTTAAACCTTCATAATTCCCTTAACCAATTACCTATAACTTCCATAGTATTAAACCTTATCATTTCTTGTCAAAAATCATCCACACTTACAAAACCTACCAAGCTAACCTTATTAATATTAATTTGACACTAAGGAGGTCTCTCAACCTCACTCAACGTCCTTCATACTTCTCACATTCCATTTTATAACATTTCCCCTTTCCTCAATATTTCATTAACCACACTCCTTTCCAAACACCACTTTAACTATTTCAATTATTTCAATATTTTCATAACCCTTAATAAGTATTACCAAACCACCAATTTTTTTTATTGTCACAACCTTTCACATTAATAAATCTCACTTTAAAGCACTTTAAAGGCTAACAAAATTTCAAACAACTCACCAAAATCTTCAAGAAACATTCATTACTGAAATTTTATCCTCATACTCTTCTTTACACTTCCATGATTTCATTTATCCATTTACTTTTGACTACTAAAGCATTTACTTTACCATTTTCCCTAACTTTTGCCTAATCACCAAAACATGTATAACTTACTAAGACTACTTCATTTATCATCATTTGGCATTCAAAGTAGCTCCCTAACTTCCCAAATATTCCACCACCTTTCAAACACACTTTTACATTAACAAAATCTATTTAATCAAAAGTTTAACTTCCAAATTTTCCTTTCCCCACCACCAATCCATCATAAACCAATATTCTAATATCCTAAACTACCCTTAGCAAGCATTCATAAATCACTACTTCATTGAAAACATCTTCCATTAACTCAAACCCCAACTCAAAGAGCCATACAATGCTCCAAAAATTCCCAAAGTTAATCCCAACTTCCAAAAACTTAATTCCTTTCCAAACATATTCATTTAACCACTTAAACATTCAAAAATTCTTGTTTAAAGCTCTATGGTATTAAGTATGAGCAAACCCCAACTTCCAAGAATACTAAAATATTCCCCAAAAATTCCAAAGTAGTTTCCGACTTTAAAAAAAAACATCAAATACCCTCACTAAACTTCAATTACCCACTTAACAATCATAATGGTAGCTTAAATAATCCTAAAGTCCCAATTTTTCACAAAAACCCTAACTTAAAAGAGAGAACTTTAACCAAAAATCAAAGTCATATGATGATCGGAGGACTTACGGAGCTCAAGGATGAGAGAGAGAGCCTCACCGCCTCCAGCCGCCGCCTAAGATCGCCGGAAAACACCTCCTCCTAGGTGGTTGGCCGAGTAATGAAAGGGATGTGAAAGGAAAAATGAGAAATGAAGTTGGGACATGAAGAAATCACTACAAGAACGAAAGAACTATCATCTACCTTCAAAAACAACTCCCCTCGCCGGAAAAACCGCTCGCCGGCGCCGGAAAATGAAGAGCTTCACCGGAAAACATGAAGAAAATGAAGGAACTAGTGTGGGGATGAGCAGATCGGCCGAGTTCCATTGCACACTGAGTAACCCACGTGATTTTGCAACATTTAATGGAAGGAAGGAGGTGAAGAGATTAAGAAAAATGGTGAGAAAGAGAGGTGGAAGGTAAGGGCTGAATGGGTTTGAAGGTAAATGGGGGAGGGGGCGTCGGTTTTGTAGCATAAGGAAGGAGGGATGTGTTTGGTTTGAAAGTTTATGGGATAGGTTTAATGTAATTGTAGCAAAATTTACCATATTGTCCTCTTTTAATTTGAATCTACTAAAACAAGCCTCCAATCTCCTTAGCTTTTAAAATATTTTAGATTCCATCATACCCTCATATTTCTATTTCTTCAATTGTTTAATTATTTATTTAGGTACTAATTTCCCTAAAACTTCCAAAATATCCCAAAAATCACCAAAAATTCTAAAAAATTCCTAAATTTTCTAATTGTCTTCACTAAAAACATTTCTAGTCTTTTATTAAATTTCCAGGATGTTACACCTACTTAAAGCCTAACCTATTTTAATTTACTCAATGCATAAGTCAAAATCATATTCAAGCTAATTAGTAGGCCTTTTTAAGTTAACATGCCACACCCTTTTTTTCTATTGCCTAGTCTACAAGGTTGGCCTAGGATAAATTATACTATGACATATAATAAAATGAATAAATCATCTATCTATGAGTTGGTATGACAACAATAACAAGCTCATGAGTAGGTCTAATAAGTTTATGACTAACTCTCTGACGAGCTAATGAGCAACAAATGACAATGTAATGGGCCACGAGCTGATGAGCAAGGGAGGAAGGAAATGAGGGGCAAAATTATCTTTTGGCATTTAGAGTTTATTAAAGTAAGATCTCTGTGGACCCTACTTTAATATTAGAAGGGACCCTACTTTAATATGAGAAGTTTATGAGACTTTTTTTAGTATTAAGTCCCTTGTGAGGGACCTCATATTAATTTTCCCAAGATTTTGGGTGTCACTTTTACCTTAATATATCCAAACACACATAAACCATTGTTCTATCCTTCTCCTTAATTAAAAGCTCTGCAAAAATCAAATCATCACTGCTTCTATTCTAATTCTTCGATTCGGCCTTTGCACATTCGGCCTTTGACTTATGCATTGAGTTCCCCCGATATTATATCTAGTCCCCCGGAACTGGATGTACAAGCTATACCTGAGGAATATAATGGGGATGGATTTTTTTTATTTTTTAGGATGGGGTTTGGCATATAGAGTACCATATAGCGTGTCATGTGTAATTTGCAATTTAACAACTGAAATTTGACGTTGACTAATGTTAGGGTAAAAATACCATGTTTTTCTTTACTTCTGAGGTAATGATGCTAAGGATAAATTTTTGTGGAGAGATTTAACGCCTTTGTGGATGCTTTTGAACAATAATAAACATTATTCCCTCTTATCATTATTATTATAAGGTTATCAACTATAAACTATTCTCGCTGATAAAAAAACTACAAAGTATTCTTCATTTTTTTTATAAGACACTTGATAGTTTTTAAGATGCATTAATTATAATTTTCTCCATGGATTCCCATATTTAATAGGGTAGTAGGAGAGAGTAATAAATAATTAATAGTTTTATAAATAAGTGAAATTAGTGAGGGTAGTGTTAGAAATTATTTGAATTTTAGGCCAATGTGGGATTTAACCATTTTTTTATATATAAAAATATTAATTGGTGTCTTATAAAAATGACCAAAAAGAGTATCACTTATTATCAACTTTATAGTCAACATGACCAAAAAATACATTATTTCATTCGTTCCTATATATTTATAAAAGTCTAAAATTTAAATGATTTTTGTTCAAAATATAATTGTTGTTAAATGTTGTGTATGAGGTATTTTTGTATTAAATTTTCTTTGTATAACTGTTAGAGAAAGAAAATAATATGCCATATTATTACTATACTTATATCTAGTTCTATGTATGTATTCCATCAAATTTTTCAGTGTAAGGCCAAGTGTTTTACTTTTTGTGTGGATATATATTTATAGTTAGTTAGTTACATAACAACATTTCAAAGGTAAGATATTAGAATATAATATGCAATCTGGTATTTTTGTATTTGAAGTATATTAAAGTATGGTCTCTAAAGACCCTACTTTAATAATATGTGAAATTTATGGAACTTTTCTACTATTAAGTCTTATGAAGGATTACAAATTAGTTTTCCCAAAATTAAATAGGGTTCTGGTGTAGGGCTTCTTCTCGTACTACCCTTCAGAAGCTTTTGTTCTATAGCTTTTACACAATTTCCAATGTTAGTGTTTTATATGTTTGACTGTGAGTTCCCATCTGGGCTGAAGGTAGAGAATAAAGGTCTCTGTCTTTTAAAGGATTGCATTTGTTTCTACCTGTTTAGTCAATGTTTGTTGTTTAAATTTTGATAAAAAAATGTTTGATGTTTAAATTAATTTAATTAATAATAAATAAGGTCATATTCTTCTTAATTAGAACGATGAGTGATGACGATAGAGATATATTTGCTTTTTGGGGAGGTGGGTATTTTTGTCCCTTTCGTTAGTTGCTGCAAAAGATTTTGATTCGAGCTTGATAAACCCTAATTTTTCAATCAGATGCCTAACATGATTAGCCCTAAATCGGTGACAAATATTTCCCCTTGGGGAAATCGGAGATAGTTAAATTTTATAATCATTTTAACTAGCTAGTTGAATAGCGAGATTAATTGTTAAATAGCGGCATTTACTAATCAAAATTCCGTTTATGTGATTTTTTACATTTATTTTAGATTTCTCTTTTCTCTTTCCCTATTTCCTATTTTATTAATAATAACTTGAAACCCTGAATTTTTTATAAAAAACCATAAATGTCAATTTTTTTAAGCATGTGCTTTATGAAAGATTTGATGTAGATGTGATGTGGCAACAAAAGCAAGGACTACTATAAATTACTCCTTTTCTATATAGTTAGTTGATTTTTTGGAGAATCCTAAGAAAGCAAAATGAACCATTTAATCATGATATATTTTATATATTATTAGATCATATGTTAACTTATAAGTCATATAAACTAGATTAGAGAAAAAATTAAGGAAAACAATTTTTAATTACCTTATTAATTAAGATTTCTTAGTTTCTCCGAAAAAAAGACAACTAGCCCTTATATTTAGAAATGAAGAGTAATACTTAATGGCTACCTTAGATTCAAAAATAAGTTCATGAGTGTCGAGGCTCTTCCCATATAATTTATGGGTTTTGTAACGGTCTTTGCCAAATTGTTAATTGTTTGCTAAATAGTCTGTGTGTTTCTATGATCATTAGCTTCCAATATATAATAAAAGACTTCAATATATACCATGATTGTAGCAGGGATTTGAGTGATACAGAAAATAAAGAGATTCTATTCTGATTCTATCTATCATTTATTTTTCCTAATTAAATCATATAATTTTCTAATACTATAATTCACAATAATGACTAATATATACAAATATTCTACATAATACATAATAGGAAATATCAACATTATTTTCATGATTTCTAACATTAATTTTGTATAAAAAGATATTTAATTAATATGATTATCATCGGGGATAGATTTGATTGGGTATATTAGATTTATTCTTATTTTCCGTTTTTTGAGATGACCTACTTCACACATTGATTAATATTTTGACCGCACCTTTTTTTGTACAGAACCCATTCTCCCTTCTTTGTACTGTTTAAGGCTTGGAAACGAGAGGAGGACGCTGCATCAACCCATCTGAACAGAGAATGGTCTATTCTCTCTAAAAGGTAACCGTTGTAATTTGATTTTATCCAATGGCAAGGAACATGCAATCTATGGACTATGAGATCATGATGGAAGAGAACAACAAAAGCGTGGTTGCAAAATACAAGAGTGAGTTTGAGAATCTTCCTCAACATATCATCCACCATATCATGAATTTTGTCCCTTTCAAGGAGGCAGCCAAGTTAAGTGTTTTATCCAAAACCCTCAATTCTATGTGGCTCTCCTTTCCTGTACTTGGCTTTGAGTGGGACAATTCAATTTATGGTCAACGGGAAGACCCAAATACCTTCTTGTCTTCCATATTTCAAATCCTCCGTCGTCGTCCTCATCATATGGACAACTCTTTGCAAAGGTTAAGGGCGGATTACAAAGAAGGTTATAGAGCTAATCCTTCATTCCTCCATGTACTTGAGGAGTTGTTAAACATTGCAATGAAGAACAATGCTAAAGAGATCATTTTTCATATAAGCAAAAAAGTATGCATTAATGTAACAAGTTACACTCTTGATCGTCTTTTCAAATCACAGTTCTTGACTGTACTCCACCTCCAGGGTTTCCAATTTCCAATGTCTGATTCTATCATATCGTGCCCAAAACTCAAATAACTATTTATCTATTCATGCAAAGGATTAAAAACTATGACAGTTTTATCTTTGTCTTTGGAGAAGGTTATTATTGGTTTTTGCCATGAGTTAGAAGGGGTTGTGTTGAATGGGAAGAATCTATTGGAGTTCTGGATGGATAGTTATGAAATCCAACAACGTGACGTTAATGTTTCTACTTGCGGAACTATAAAACAAATGACACTAGTTCACACAAACGCTTTAAAGCAGTTAATGAATTTAGTCACCGATCGTTTGGAAATTTATCAGTGTGACTTGCCTGAGAACTTCACTTGTCATAATCCTACCATCAAAGTATTGCAGATGAGGGATAACTTTTACCTGAAGAGCATGGTACTTCTGGCTACAAATCTAGAGCGTTTTGTTTTTTCCTCCCCAAGAAAATGTAGTGTTGATATATCAGCATGTGTGGCTCTCAAGACTCTAGAATTGGAAAGAGTAACAATTACAGATGAGTATGTGAGGAGTACAATATCACACTTAGGTTGTCTTATGGAGCTTAAAATAAGTGATTGTGATGAGTTAGAAAAGATGGAATTGAGAAATGAAAAGCTTGAGAAGTTATCATTGAAGAGATGTTCTAATTTAAAAGAGTTAATTGTTAATGGGCCAAACATGCACATACTTGACTATGAAGGAAGCTCACAAGTTTATCCTATGCAAATCTTATCAACCAAATTCCATACTGCCCGCATCATATTAGCAACACACAACAGGAAGCAAAGATCTCTCCTATGGTGGTATGGTAACATGAAGCAGTTTCTCAGTTGCTTTGTTCAAGTCAAAAACCCTCTATTGATTGCTGTCAATCACGGGTACTAATTGATTTATCTCTTCACAGTCTGGCATCATTAGTTCCTAACGTAGTTTTTATAGGAATGTCGATTTTTGAACTGTGAAATTCGATTATCAAGCTTACAAAAGGATTCGAGAGAGTATCTTTAAGATGTGTTCAAGAAATGAGGTTTTTTAAGTCTTGAAATTGATTAAATTGGAAAGAGTGCATGACTCTTTTGATGATTTTTTAATTAGTTAGTGTTTCTTGTTTCCCGTGTTGTGAGTTGATATTCATTTATATGATTCATATATGAAAGGGCGAAGGGGCAAAACTAGCCACTGTGATTTTCCAAATGGACAACTTTAACACCCGTAAATTGGATGGTGCAAAACCGGACATTATCAAGCAAAATGAGACAAATTTAGCCAACCCGTTAAGTTGAAGCTAACAGACGTGAGTGTTGGCGTGGGACCCACCATCATTAACCTCTAGCTTCAACTTAACGGCGTGACTCAATTTGTCCCATTTTGCTTTATAATGTCTTGTTTTGCACCATCCAATTTACGGGTGCCAAAGTTGTCCATTTGGAAAATTACGGTGACTAGTTTTGCCCCTTCACCTTATATGAAATGATTAAAAATGTGTATCTAGAAAACAAAAGGTCCACCTCCCTCATTGGTCTTATTTTTTTCATAAAATTGTATTTGGAATCTTACTTGTTCGTTTTTTTTTTTGGGATAAATTTACAGGATTTGATCTTTCCGGCAAGGATTCTGAAAAATGATGCATGTCCATTGCATGACACGAAGCATTTTAAAATAACAGCCAAATATAATATTGGTTGTCATACTATGACAAAATTTGTGGATAGCATACTTCGGCTGGTTCATAAACCGTTGGAATTGAAATTAGTGATGCCTGGATGCAGAACGGGCACTTTGATGGTATAGGTTTTATCAAATTTTATTTACCTACCGAAACATCAACATCATCGAAGTTCTATTGACTGGATTTTTCTTAATTAGTTATCTAAAACATATTTATAAGTTGCTTCTAATATGATCCACGGAATCACAGTCATTTATTTAGCTTAAATTTCATTAACCCTGCCTTTAAATATAATTATATGATGAATTCGTTCGAGAAACTCACTTAATACACTAATACTCGCATCCTGTTAGAAATGCCAATTTCATATGTTAAGTCATCTTTTCTGTAGCATGTGTAACATCCTGAAAAATTCAATACAGGATTAGAGAGTGTTTTAGGAAATAATAAATGGAGAAATTAGAAATTTTGGAATTTTTAAGAATTTTTGGTGATTTTTGGGATATTTTGGAAGTTTTGAGTAATAAGTGTGCAAATAATTAATTAAGCAATTGAAGAATTTGAAATATGAGGGAATGGTGGAATCCAAAATATTCTGAAGGTTAAGGGGATTGGAGACTGGTTTAAGTGGATTTAAATTAAAAGAGTACAGTTTGGGCTACAAATTATTATGAATCACCCTTATTTCTCCCAACCAAACGCGACCTTCTTCCTTTTCCTTCTCTAAAACCGTCGGACCACTCCCCCACCTCTCCATTTTTTTTTCATTTTCTCTTCCTCACCCACACACCCTTCGGCCATTCCTCCTCCAAAAAGTTTCCTCATTTCCATTTTACACCTTTTCTCCTCCTCAAATCCGTGTAGCTCAACCCTGACCGGTGCTTGGAGGGAGTACTTTGGTCGTGGCTTCTTCCGGCGGCGGCGGGTTGTTTTCCGGCGAAGGAAGTTCGTTTTGAAGGTAGGTGTTAGTGTTCTTTCGTTTTTATGTGTTTGCTTCTTGTTTCAACTTCTTTTTCTACATTTCTTCATTCTCCTCAAACTCCAGCTCGGCCAGCCACGCGAAGGATGTTTTCCGGCGAGTTCTGGACGGCGGCCGGCGGTGGAGAAACTCCTCCTTGCGTTCTTGAACTCCGTAAGCTTGTTCTTTACCTTTTGTCATGTAGATTTTTGGATAATGTTGTCTTTTGAACTTAGGGTTTTGGATGTACTTAGATTTTTGGAGTGTTTGTGCTTTAATATTGAAATCAAGTCATTGAATTTGAGTATTCTGTGGGGCATTTGGGTTTTCTGGATGAGATTAAGCATTTGTGAATTTTTGGTGTTAGTTAGGACTCTTTGAAGTTAGGATTTTGCTATGTGGGCATCTTTGGAGTTCTAAACCACAGATAATGAGTAATTAAATATTTGATTTGAGAGTTCTTGAAGGTTTTTGAGATTTCTAGGAGTTGTCTTAGTTATTTTGGAATTTCTTGGGTTTTGAAGTTTCTTGAAATTGAGGATTTTGGTGATGTGAGTTATTGGGAAATATTGGTATTTACTATATGCTTACTATGGTTACATAATGAGATTATAATGGTCAAATTAATTGAATTGAGGTTTAGGTTAAAGGTTGGCGAATAAAGTGTTGAATAATGAGAAATTGATTATGTGATTAGGTGACATATGATCTAATGGACGAATTGGTGGTGAGTAGAGGAGTAATAAGGTCATATGGTGATATTGGAATGTTGGAATTGATTGGGTAGATGTGTAGGAAAAGAATTGTGAGCAAAGTATTAAATAAATGAGAAATTAGTTATGTAAATGTATGATGGGCAATGTTGGAGGTTAACAAATAGGTTTGGAAGGCCATAGTAGGTTAGAATTAAAAATTGGTGAGATTGAAGTGGTTGATGTTATAGGTAAAGATTCACGTTGATTATTTGATAAGGTGGAAGAGTTGGATTTGATGAGGATTTGTTGAATGATAATTTGAAATAAAGTAGGATTGATTTGTTGATGTTGGATTATGATATAGATTTGGAAAAATGTTTAAATGAGACTTGAAGTTTCATTATGTTGGGATAAACTTCACAAAGGCATAGGTGCATAAAGTTGTCGAATTTATGGTGAAGGGGTTTATTAAAGAGTTGGGAGGATTAACTTGAGCATAAATCAATTTTTGAGTTATTATAGCTAAGTGAAACTAGGATTGAAAGGAAAAACTCTTGGAGAATGATAGCTTGCGGTTGATTATAGACGGAATTACAGAAATTAGAGGAGATGAGAGTATGTTTGGAATCGGTTGGTTTGGGATTAAATTTGACAATGGATAAATGATTACTCATCGTTAGTAGTTGTTTTGATGTTGATTGATTATAGATTATGGATGAATTAATATAGAAGAAAAGAATGCATAGTGACCCTATGGTAAATATTTGGAGTCTTAGAAGTGTTATAACTATTGTTCTTAATTGGGATATGGATACTTGAAGGTTTGAAGTAAAAGCACTATAAAGGTAAGTCTCTTTGTCAAGGAATGAATTTGTAAACTTCCTGGTATTTATAGTTAGTAATAAGTAGTTAGCATTAGTGAGTGGAGAATATTACCGTATGATTAAATTGAAAAGATGTGGTTAGTGATTGAAAATATTTCTATAAGTTCAAACTGTGAAACTAAGGTGGTATAGTGAAAAAGAGAAGAATTTTACTATGATAGGTTATGGTTGAATAGCAAAGGATGTCTTCTTAAACATGGGTTTAACTTAATTGAATTAAGTAATATGGAAGCGAACTATGTATTGACACTACATTGCACATTTTCTAGTGATTGTGGATAACAATGGGCCGAGCTGTGAGCAAGGACTTCGTTGATTATTGTATTGTCTTGATGTGGAGCAGGTTCAGGTAATCACACTTAAACTTGCTATAACATTGAGGGTGATGTTAGCGGGGATTTCTAAAATCTTTTCTCACTCTCTATATATATATTATTATCTTTGAAAAGTTATTTTTATACAAAACAGACTATCAGGTGCCTTTCAAACACGACTATTTTGGTCTAAATCAACTTGTTACTTGTTTTATATTTAAATGGTACTCTAGTTGGTAATGATGATCTGGGGAATAGTGTGAGAGATTAGTGTAGTACTCTGACAGGAATATTGAGATTAGGTTGAGGGGAGGAGTTGAATAATTGAAATTGAGATATTGAAAGGAATTGAAATTGATGGATATGGTGAGCATTGCATGACACTGTTATTTATGTACCATTGCGCGGTGATAACTGTCGATAGGCCAATCGACAGTTATTTGTACTTATCCTTTTCGGACTAGAGACCGGGGATCATGGGTCTACTTACTAGAGAAAGTAAATGACCTACGGTTGTTTGGCATTAAAGAGCCTAACCATTCCCGTTCTGCAATGGAAACAGAACTGAGGTTCCCTTTCTGAAGATTGTCAGGGAGGGAAATTTGCCCCCTCATTGTGGAGAGGGGCACAGTGTCAAATCATATAGTGAAAAGGGATTCTGGAATGAATGCCTCCGTGATGGCACGATGTATCTATAAGGGAGTGTGAGAGTTGTGGGGATGATATTGTTATATTGGAGATAGAGATGGTGAAGTGCATTGATTTGAAAATGACAGAGAGACTGGAGGAATGTATGAGATGAAGGTTTGAATTATCTATATGTATTACTTATTTGAAAACTGTGGCACTCTTTAGACGCCTTCGCTACCGCACATCTCACTGTTATAGTGAGTTAAGCGGTGATTACTGGGACAAATTGTCTCATCCCACGATTACTCACATTTTTGCAGGTGATCATGCACAGGCGCGAGGAACAGGAAAGGGATTAAGTTTCAAGGTTGTTTAGTTTATTTAGACATGTATATTGCCAAAAATGTATAGGGCTGCATTCACTTCCGCATATTTTTATTTGTATTGATTTTGTTAGTTAATCGAAGAATTGTAGTAGGCAGCTTCTTTTTCTAACCATGTTAGGTGATTATTTTCTAACATGGTTAGCTATTAATTGTCCATGATAGTGTTCAGGTTGTATTAGTTTATTCTTTTCTATCATGGATAATGATTATTATTAGGAAATTCTTTTTCTAACTATGACAGATTTATTGATATTATGGAAATCATTTTTCTATCATAGTTAGTAAAGCTATTATTGAATTAATTAGGAAATTAGTAACGGAATGTTACATCATGTTTTAGAGATGATTGATATATAGATAAGAGGGATGAGACGTCTTTTTTTTGTTCTTGTTGAATGGTTTTCTATAGCTTGTAACTAGTTGGTGTGTAGTCTTGAAAAAGCACAATGTTTTACCATGTTATATGGAGAAATTCTTAAAACTTGCTCTGAAATAAATCTGAAAATATTGCAGTTCGAATATGGCAAGATAGTAAAGAAGACGAAGCTCACGACATGCTATTTAGGGACTTCCTCAAAATGCTGGAGACACTATGCACTCAAGGTTGACATTCAAGGATTCGAAGCTTCCTATGCAATGAACTTGGACAATTTTTTTTATCCTTATACCTCATTATGAAGTACTGTTTGTTTTTAATTTCCATTTAAATTTTGGCTATAGAATTGATTGGATATACTCTTCTAATCTCCAGAGAGAGATTTTTTTTATTTAGTTTAATATATAAGTTGAATGTGACAAGTCTTTTTATTCTTATATTTAATGTGAATCTACAAATTTACATTTCATTTATCAATGTGCATGTTGGATATACTTCTTTGGTTCTATTTATGATCCAATATAGCTGAATGTGACAAGTTGTTTGATTATGATATCTCATAAAAAATTACTCTGTTTTTAAATTTTGGCTATAAAATTGTTTGGGTATACTCCTCTGATCCTATCATCTCAAGTTAGTTAGAGACTAATTACACGGAATTTTGTACATCGAATAGAATGTCTGCCTGCGGGTGATCCATGCTGTAGCTTTTGGACAGTAGCTAATATTTGGAGAATTTTGTGTTTGAATCTACGATTATCAACTTCTTCACATAGCAGATTCAAAGACTTGTGCACGATAGCTTCAGGTTGCAACAAGGTACCTTCAAAAAAGACCAATCCTGTGAATTCATGTAAATAATCACAAAAAAGACATGGTAATGTAAAGGTTAATTAGAGAAAGCCACACATTTAACAAATTAAAGTATATACTTTGTGCATGACTTCTCTTTTCTAAACCATTTTGATTCAGGGAACTGTTGTGATTTGATCATTTTTTGAATAAAAAATGTAAGCGTGCAGTTCTTTCTTAGTGAATAAGTGAAATGACCCAAATTAAGAGCATACAATTATCACATGACTTTCATAAATATATTATATGAAAATTGAGAAGAAAGACTGAAAGTGATTGAAATGTGGTAAAGGATGTCATTTTAATTATCTGAGGTGTTTAAATGATAATAATGAGTGGTTATCCATTTAATTTAATAAACAACCGATTAATCATGAAGATTGTGTATAAACTATAGAGAGCCCTCTTGCTGTTATTTAAGTGGGCTTGCAGCTATATATGAATTGGTGTGCTTAATTTATTCAATGTAAGTCTCACGGAAACTTAATATAGAAGATTTGACAGACTCAGGGACAGGGTTATATAAATTTGGTTAGGTTTTCACTTGTATTATTATAGTAACCAACCCTAATTTGATTTTCTTTTTCCAAAACTGCACTCGACATAGAAATAGGGGGAGAATCCAATGTCATCAACGTTAACGTAAGAACAACATTGAGATGCTTAATTTGATTAGTTTAGGCAAGTTTATCGCAACTATTTATCTAGGATTTTGAATCATAGTTAATTCGAACTGATATCATTTCTAACTTTATTTTCACGGGCTTTAGATGGAAAATGGATTTTTTATAAATCTAAGTTTCTCAAATATTAGTATTTGGGAACAAAATATATAAAATATTGCAAATATACTAATATATTTTTTCAAAAATTTTATGATAATTATTATGCAATAAGATTTATTTTAGGTATGAAAGAGAGGGATGAAGTATACCCCAAGTGATTTGAAAGAGTGAAGTCATATTCCAAATTCAAAATCTTTCAAGATATTTTTAATTTCTGAATTCAGATTAAAATATATAATCATAGAAAAAATTGTCAATATAAAAGATCTTTACCATTTATTCAAATAATTGTTCTAATACTCCCTTTGCTGAAATTCTCCCTTTATTCAAATACTTGTTCTAAGGTGAGAGGGTTTGATGGTAAGAGTAGAAATAGGCCAGGTTTCTATATAGAGGTTGATTGCATATCATATCTTTACATGTTTATTATCGTCAAATTCATTGAAATAAAACACGTTACTTGGTTAATTGAATATATTCAATCAAGGGATCTATGACCTAACCTACTTGAAGGCTAACCCATTTTACCCAATGCATAAGTCAAAATCATATTCAAGCTAATTAGTAGGCCTTTTTAAGTTAACATGCCACACCCTTCTTTTTTCTATTGCCTAGTCTACAGGGTTGGCCTAGAATAAATTATACTATGACATATAATAAAATGAATAAATCATCTATCTATGAGCCGGTATGACAACGCAATGTGCCGCTAATAACAAGCTCATGAGCAGGTCTAACAAATTCATGAGTAACTCTCTAACGAGCTAATGAGCAACAAACCACAACAATATGAGCTAGTGTGACAATGTAATGGGCCATGAGTAACAAGCTGATGAGCAGGAAAGGAAGGAAATGAGGAGCAAAATGGTCTTTTAATATTTGAAGTTTATTAAAGTAAAGTCCCTGAGACCCTACTTTAATATGAAAAGTTTATGAGACTTTTTTAGTATTAAGTCCCCTGTGAGTAACCTCATATTAATTTTCCCAAGAGACTTTGGGTGTCACTTTTACCTTAATATATCCAAACACACATAAACCATTGTTCTATCCTTCTCCTTAAAAGCTCTGCAAAAATCAAATCATCACTGCTTCTATTCTAATTCTTCGATTCGGCCTTTGCACATCCGACGCTCCACACCTTATGGTGAGTTCCTCTTTCCATTTTCCTCTTATTTGAGCAATTTGGGTGCCTTAGGTTCTAACACTTTCTGTTCGAATTGGGGATTAAAGTTTAATCAACTTCATTAAAGTTTTAATTGCGTCATAGTATAATGTTAAATGAAGAATTAGTGAAGTATTCCCTCCCTTCCTAATTATAGGCCTACTTTAATTTTTTTTGGGTTAAGGTGCATTTCTAGTACTCCACAATATGGCAAAGTGCACTTACAGTAATACACAATTTCGGGGTGCATTTGTGGTAAGCAAGAATAAATATCGTTGCCCCTATAATAACTCCGTTAAATAAGTCATCTTTGACCGTTAAGAGTAACATTTGACTGTTAAAAGGTGACATGGGGAGGAATTATTAATGACGTGGCAATGACTGGACGGACATGTGGCAATGCATGCTGACTGGATTAAGTTGTCGGGCCAAATTAAATTGAAAAAAAAAGGGAAAATTAATTAGAGGTCCCCCACAAGGGAGTTAATACTGGAAAAGTCCCAAAAGTTGAAAACATTAATGTAGGGTCCCTCCTCCCCCCAAAAGTTGAAAGTTAAGGAAGCAGATTAGGTTACTAAATTATAAAATATAACAAATGTAATTACAATATATGTTAGTTTAGAACTAGAATGTACTAGTTTTGAGGCAAAAAATATAATTTTGAAAAATTTAAAAATGACAAAGTTTGTCAAGTTGACCTATAATTAGGAACGGAGGGTGTAACACATTGACTTTTTACTACTATACTATATCATTTTAATAAATTTTGAAATACATTTCTTATTGTAAAAGACCCAAAAATATCAATAATTTAAAGGGTAAGGGACCTAATCTGCCCCTGAAGTAACCACCAAGGAGCGCTGAGCACCCTGAACTAACAACAGGCCCGTATCTGCACTCCAAGTAACCAAGGTGTTTAAAAACTACCCCGGTTTGACGGTCAACAACGTTTGACCGTTAGTATGCATATGTGGACGCCACGTGGAGACCTGTTTTGCCACCCGGCGCCTTGTCATCGCCACGTAGGATAAGTTAATGTGGGTCCCACATTAAATAAAAAAACATTCTCCCTCCCTCTTCACCTCCCACCCACGGCCCCCCACCCCCCCTTCACCTCCCACCCACCGCCCCCCACCCCCCTTCACCTCCCTTCCCAGCCCCCCCACCACCCGCCCCACCCCTTCCCTCCATCGGCCCCCCACCCCACCCCCATCCTCCATCCCTCCATCGGCCCTCCCCCCCACCCCACCCCCCTTCCCTCCATCGGCCCCCCCACCCCACCCCCCTTCCCTCCATCGGCCCCCCCCACCCCACCCCCCTTCCCTCCATCAGCCCCCCCCACCCCACCCCCTTCCCTCCATGGCCGGTGGGGGGGCGATGGAGGGAAGGGGGTGGGGTGGGGGGCCGATGGAGGGAAGGGGGTGGGGTGGGGTGGGGGATGGAGGGAAGGGGGGTGGGGTGGGGGATGGAGGGAAGGGGGGTGGGGTGGGGGATGGAGGGAAGGGGGGTGGGGTGGGGGGGCCGATGGAGGGAAGGGGTGGGGCGGGTGGTGGGGGGGCTGGGAAGGGAGGTGAAGGGGGGTGGGGGGCGGTGAGTGGGAGGTGAAGGGGGAAGGGGGGCGGTGGGTGGGAGGTGAAGGGGGAAGGGGGGCGGTGGGTGGGAGGTGAAGGGGGGTGGGGGGCCGTGGGTGGGAGGTGAAGAGGGAGGGAGAATGTTTTTTTATTTAATGTGGGACCCACATTAACTTATCCTACGTGGCGATGACAAGGCGCCGGGTGGCAAAACAGGTCTCCACGTGACGTCCACATATGCATACTAACGGTCAAACGTTGTTGACCGTCAAACCGGGGTAGTTTTTAAATACCTTGGTTACTTGGAGTGCAGATACGGGCCTGTTGTTAGTTCAGGGTGCTCAGCGCTCCTTGGTGGTTACTTCAGGGGCAGATTAGGTCCCTTACCCTAATTTAAAACTTTTCTTTTCAAAATATATTTCTAGCTATTTATTTATGTTTTAATTCCCAAATTCATTCATAAAATTTCTAAATATTAAACAATGCCCCAAGATTCTAAATATTGACTTATTTATTCTATTTTAAAATTTTGGGGTGTTACAGAGGGAGTATATAATTATTGTTATACAATTTTTTCTGGAAATTTGAAATATTGCATAATTTCTGAATATTCTCAGTTTTGTAGATTTAAGTCACTGATTTTGGGTGTGTGTAATGAAATGGATGGCTATGCATATTTGATTAATGTAGTAAAGTAGATGTAATGGTGATATTGCATATTTTGCTTGGGGATTATTTGTTACTTTGAAATCTTACCTAAAATGCGTAAACATATGCAGCTTAATCTATTAATTAAATTTTTTATTATTTTAAATTATTAAAAAATTTAATTCAACTTTTTATTTCTAAACTTGTTTTTCAAAATAATATCTAAACAATATACGCCTTAAAATTAATTTGTTTTAAGGCATATATTTTTTAAAAAAAAAACAAAAATAAAAATATATGCCTTAAAAAACACCATTGCCAAATAATGAATTTTTAAAAACTGTTTTTAAGGTTTTGAAAATCTAAGGCGCAAAGGAGAACAATTAATAAGAAAGCGAAGTGGGGAAATTAAATAGGGTTCTGGTGTATGGCTTCTTCTCGTACGGCCCCGTTCAGGTGCTTTTATTCTATACTTTAGCCAGTTTAGCACAATTTCCATTGTTAGTGTTGACAAATTGATATGTGAAAACAACAAGATGAAGAATGAAACAAATCTTTTTACTGATGATGAAGAAGAATACAAAACAACAACAATATATCTAATCCTCTTGGACTAGATCAAAACATCCCTCACATGAGGTGATGACCACTCCTCCTAATAGATTTACAAAACAAATCCGGGTAATGAGGAGAGAGACCAAATTAACTCTCCCTCTTGGTGTAAATTCTCATAAATCTCACACACAAAAACATTTAGGTTATGACCCTTTATATAGAGAATAAGGTCACTAACCACTTACAAGATTCAATACATTTAAATGATCCTAATATTTCTAACAGTTAGTGTTTTACATGTTTGACTGTGATTTTCCATCTGAGCTGAAGGTAGAGAATAAAGGTTTCTGTCTTTTTAAGGATTGCATTTGTTTCTACCTGTTTTAGTCAATGTTTGATGTTTAAATTTTGATAAAAAAAGTTTCATATTTAAATTAATTGTAATGTAAATAGGGTCATATTCTTTTGTAATTAGAACGATGAGTGATGACGATACAGATATATTTGCTTTTTGGCGAGGTGGGTATTTTTGTCCCTTTCTTAGTTGCTGCAAAAGATTTTGATTTGAGATAAACCCTAGCTAATTTTTCAATCAGATGCCTAACATGATTAGCCCTAAATCGGTGCCAAATATTTCCCTTGGGGAAATTAGAGATAGTTAAAATTTATAATCATTACTAGTTGAATGGCGAGATTAATTAGTTGACTAACGGCATTTACTAATTAAAATTCCCTTTATGTGATTTTTTGACATTTATCTTGGATTTCCCTTTCTCTTTCTCTATTTCCTATTTTATTAATAATTGCTTGAAACCCTGAATTTTCTTTTTAAAAAACATAAATGTCAATTTTTCTAAGCATGTGCTTTATGAAAGATTTGAGGTAGATGTGATGTGGGAACAAAAGCTGGCACTACTACAAATCAGCGGTCTCACCCTTTGAGGTGCCTACAAACTAACCGGGATTAGTCTCTCACTTGTCGTGTGAGGGATACTTTGATCATGGATAAAGAAAGCTGGCACTACTACAAATTACTCCTTTTTTTATATAGTTAGTTGATTTTTTTGGAGAATCCTAAGAAAGCAAAAATGAATCACTTAATCATGACATATTTTGTATATTATTATAGCATATGCTAACTTATAATTTATATAAACTTGATTAGAGAAAAAATTTAGGAGAACAATTTTTAATTAACTTTATTATGTTAATTATGGGAACAAAAAATTGTTAATTGTGGGAACAAAAAATTGGTAAATAGTCTTGTTTATTTCTATCTTATTAGCTTCCAATATACTATAATACAAGAAATCTCAATATATCCCATGATTGTAGTTGGGATTTGAGTGATACATAAAATAAAGAGATTCTTTCTTGATTCTATCTATCATTTATTTTTCCTAATCAAATCATATAATTTCCTAATACTATAATTCACAATAATGACTAAGATATACAAATAGTCCACATAATACACAATAGGAAATATTAACATTATTTTCATAATTTCTAACATTAATTTTTGTATAAAAAAGATTTAATATGATTATCAGTGATAGATTTGATTGGGTGAATTGGATTTGTTCTTATTTTCCTTTTTTTTAGATGACCTACTTAACACATTGATTAATATTTTGACTGCACCTTTTTTGGTAGAGAACCCATTCTCCCTTCTTTGTATTGTTTAAGGAACTTGGAAGCGAGAGGTGGCCTATGAGATCACGATGGAAGAGATCAACAAAAGCGTGGAAGAAAATAGTGCAAAAAACAAGAGTGAGTTTGAAAATTTTCCTCAACATATCATCCACCATATCATGAATTTTGTCCCTTTCAAGGAGGCAGCCAAGTTAAGTGTTTTATCAAAAACCCTCAATTCTATGTGGCTCTCCTTTCCTGTACTTGACTTTGAGTGGGACAATTCAATTTCTGGTCAACAGGAAAACCCAAATCATACCTTCTTGTCTTCCATATTTCAAATCCTCCACCATCGTTGTCCTCATCATATGGACAACTCTTTGCAAAGGTTAAGGGTGAATTACAAAGAAGGCTCTAGAGACGACCCTTTCCCCCTACATGTTGTAATTGATGAGTTGTTAAACATTGCAATAAAGAACAATGCTAAAGAGATCATTTTTCATATATACAGAAAAGTATACATTAATGTGATAGGTTACACTCTTGATCGCCTATTCAAATCACAGTTATTGATTGTGCTCAAACTCCGGGGTTTCCAATTTCCAATGTCTAATTCTATCATATCGTGCCCAAAACTCAAAGAACTACTTATCTGTTCATGCAAAGGATTACGAACTATGACAGTTTTATCTTTGTCTTTGGAGAAGGTTAATATTGGTTGTTGTCTTGAGTTAGACGGAGTTGTGTTGAATGGGAAGAATCTATTGAAGTTGTGGATGGATGGTCCAATATTCCAACGACGTGACCTTAATGTTTCTACTTGCGGAACCATAAAACAAATGACTCTAGTTCACACACGCGCTTCGAAGCAGTTAATGGATGTAGTCACCGATCGTTTGGAAATTTATGATTGTAGCTTGCCTGAGAACTTGACTTGTCATAATCCTAGCATCAAAATATTGCAGATAAGGGATAATTATAACCTGAAGAGCATGGTACTTCTGGCTACAAATCTAGAGCGTTTTGTTTTTTCCTCCCCAAGAAAATGTAGTGTTGATATCTCAGCATGTGTGGCTCTCAAGATTCTAGAATTGGGAAGAGTAACACTAACTGATGAGTATGTGAGGAGTACAATATCACACTTAGGTTGTCTTATGGAGCTTACAATAAGAGATTGTCATGCGTTAGAAAAGATGGAATTGAAAAATGAAAAACTTGAGAAGTTATCATTGAAGAGATGTTCTAATTTAAAAGAGTTAGTTGTTGATGGGCCAAACATGCACACATTTTACTATGAAGGAAGCCCAAAAGTTTATCCTATGCAAATCTTATCAAGCAAATTCCATACTGCCCGCATCATATTAGCAAAACGCAACATGAAGCAAAGACCTCTCTTATGGTATGGTAACATGAAGCAGTTTCTCAGTTGCTTTGATCAAGTCAAAAACCTCTCTATTGATTGCTTCCAAACAGAGGTACTAATTAATTTATCTCTTTACAGTTTGGCGTGATTAGTTCCTAATGTACTCCCTCCGTTTCGAAATATAAGATCACTTTGGGGAAGTGGATAAGTTCCTAAATATACTTCCTATTTTATCAAAAGTTTTGCCCAAACTACCCTTATACTCCCTCTTTTCATTGAAAACCCCTCCTCCTTTTAATGTTAGTAATTGAGGGGATTTTGGGAAGATCATCTAATTATATTGTCTTCCTTAATCTCCCCAAATTAACCAAAGTGATCTTATATTTAGGAAGGAACAGAGGGAGTAGTTTTTATAGGAATGTCGTTTTTTGAACTGCGAAATTCGATTATCAAGCTTATAAAAGAATTGGAGAGAGTATCTTTAAGATATATTCAAGAAATGAGGTTTTTTAAGTCTTGATTGGAAACAGTGCATGACTCTTTTGATGATCTTTTAACTTTTTAGCGTTTCTTGTTTATCATGTTGTTGTGATTGACCAATTTTATGATTTATATATGAAATGGTTAAAAAATGTGTATCTAGAAAACAAAAGGTCCACCTCCCTCATTCGTCTATTTTTTTCATAAAATTGTATTTGGAATCTTACTTGATTCGTTTTTGTTTTGGATAAATTTATAGGATTTGATCTTTCCAGCAAGGATTCTGAAAAATGATGCATGTCCATTGCGTGACACGAAGCATATTAAAATAACAACAGAAGATACTATTGATTGTCATACTATGACAAAATTGGTGGATAGCATACTTCGGCTGGTTCATAAACCGTTGGAATTGAAATTAGTCATGCGTGGAAGCAGAACGGGCACTTTGAAGGTATAGGTTTTATTAATTGTTTTTTTACCTATCAAAATATCAACATCATCGAAGTTCTATCAAAATATCAACATCATTCTTAAAACATGCTCTGAAATAAATCTGAAAAATATTGCAGTTCGAATATGGCAAGATAGTGAAGAGGACGAAGAAGCTCACGACATGCTGTTTAGGGACTTCCTCAAAATGCTGGAGACACTATGCACTCAAGGTTGACATTCAAGGATTCGAAGTTGCCCATGCAATAAACTTGGACAAGTTGTTTGATCCTTATACCTCATTATGAAGTACTCTTTGTTTTTAATTTCTATATTAATTTCGGCTATAGAATTGATTGGATATACTCTTCTGATCTCCAGAGAGAGATTTTTTTTATTTAGTTTTATATATAAGTTGAATGTGACAAGTTGTTTGATTCTTATATTTAATGTGAATCTACACATTTACCTTTCATTTATCATGTGCGTGTTGGATACTTCTTTGGTTCTATTTATGATCCAATATAGGTGAATGTGACAAGTTGTTTGATTTTGATATCTCATAAAAAATTACTCCCTCTGTTCCTAAATATAAGATCACTTTGCCTAATTTGAGGAGATTAAGGAAGACAATCCAATTAGTTGGGATTACATGATCTTCCAAAAATACCCCTTTCTAAAGAGAAAGATTGAAGGGAAAGAGAGAGAAACACTATCCTTTTGTGTATAGGGGTAATTTAGGCAAAACTTGGGACAAAATAGAAAGTGATCTTATATTTAGAAACTTATCCACTTCTCCAAAGTGATCTTATATTTAGGAACAGAGGGAGTACTCTGTTTTTAAATTTTGGCTATAAAATTGATTGGGCATACTCCTCTGATCCTATCCTCTCAAGTTAGTTAGGGACTAGTCACACGGAATTTTGTATGTAACACCCCAAAAATTTAAATGGGGATTATAATTATAAAGCAGGAATTTTAGAAATTGGGTATATAAATTAATTAAGGGGAATGAGAAAGAAAAATAAATTGATCTTTGTTGAAAGAGGTTAGGAAAATAAATAGGACTTTATAAATGGATGAATGGGCATTCTATATGTTTATTTAAGGATAGAAAATGTTATGTGATTAAGAGAAAAAGAGAGTAGAAGACAAAAATGCCCCTCCCTTCGTTAATTTTGCATGCACACAAATACCCCTCTTTTAAAAAAAAAAAATGTATACACACACACATAAACTCACGCACACACATACACACTTACACCTACTTCACTCTAATTCACTTTATGTCACTCTTTTCCATCTCTCCCTTGGTTCCTTAATCTCCCAACACTCCAGCTCAAACTTTGGACCCAAAATTTCATCCGATTTTGCTCAAAGCTTACATGCAATTAGTGCTATAGATTCAGGTGAGAATTTCCTATCTTCCCATGTAATTTTTCTGCGTTTTGGTGAGGGGTTGGGGACTGAACATTGAAGAAAAGAGATTTGTTTTTCTGGGTTTGTGAATAGGTTAACAACTATTTTAAGTTTCCATTTATAGTGTGGATTTTGTTGATTTGTAAAGGTTGGCATTTTCCTCTCTTTCTCATTTTTTCTGCTTGGCCGATTGGGTTTTTGGTTTGGGGAGCTGAGGTGAACGAAAATTTAAGAATTAATAGGACTATTTGAGTTAGTTTTTGTGCATGCATGTTAGTAATCATTTGATATGTCAACTATGTATAGAGGATTTAGTTGATTTTGGGGTTGTTTGGGTAAATAAATATTGTGGCTTCTTTAATTTGATTTCTTGTTACTTTCTTTGATATGGAATGAAGTTAAATTGTCATGCATGTGTGTTTTTATCTTGGGTGCTGCTGAAATTATGTATGGGTTATAGTTTTGATGATGGGAAATTTAATAACTAAAGTGTATATATCATGTAGGCAAGGTGTTTGTCAAAATGCCTAAAAGAAACTTTTAGTAAGTAGTGATAGTTTTCCTTTCTTTTGGGTATGACTCTACATGGTATATGATGTGGAAAAGTGAGATGAACCTTATGTTGATTATTTTATTGATATTGTGTGGAGTTCTTAAAACTTGTTTATGGTGATTTGTTTGTTGTATGTGTAGCTAGAGTTAAATGTATTGTTGCATGTGGGATTAACAGATTTTCTGCAATTGTGTTGTCATGACTGAATGGTTATTGGTATTTTGGAAGGTTAGTTGTGGTCTATGCAATATGAAAAGTAGGGGACATTGTTGTAAATGGAAGGGTGTTATATTGTGCAAGTAGAGTTGTTACATGTGGGCTGCACTTGGTTATAAATCTAATAAGAATGCATCATTTATCATTTATGAAATCTTATATTTGATGGTTTGGTTTAGTCTCTTGAATTGATTAGTTTTTTTTTTATGTATTGGTGTGGTAAATTAGTGGAGTATCATATATTGTTCTTGCATAATGGAGTGGAATTGATCTACTATGACTTTGAGGTTATTTGGTTATGTCTACTTTTGCTTGGTATTTAATACTTTGCTTTGTTTGAAAATGTGCTTAGGACTTTTAGAAGAATTTTGTTGTTAGATTCGTACAAAGTATTGAATGAATAAAGTGGATTGTTACATTGTTCTATTAAGTTTCATTAAACTGAATTTTGTTGAGTTGTATGTCTAGCTCCTTCTCAAGTAGCTATGTTGTTTTGCTTTGATTGTGAGATACATGTTCTGCTATTTTGTTTTATAATGAAATCAGATTTTTGTGCATTGAACATTTTATTTGGTGAGTTTCTACTATTTTCATTACTTGTATATGCCTTTTATGTCTTGTATGTATGTGCTGGTTGATTGATGGAGTATGATGATTGTTGAACCTGTTTTTCTCTTGATTGCCTTGTTCTTGGACTGCTTTAATTGAGAATTTCTTATGAGTATTAAAGATACTTAGGCTAAACAATAATTAAAATATTCCATAAGTTAATGTAAATGAGAAAGGTTTGGGTAGTAATATAGATTTGAGAGACGTTGCTTATTATATAGAATAGTTATTTATAGTCATTATTATTATGTAATGATAGGAAAAGGTAGAAGGCAAGTGTTTGAGAAGCAGCAAGAAGGAAAGGAGAAGTATTAGTAAAGTGAAGGACAGGTAACAGTTTAATTTAATAGTAATAAGCGCGCATGAATATTTTTTTTTTTTAAAGCATGATAATATTTATCCAAGAGGAAGGAAGTATATTTATCTCAGATAGATAAATAAGAAAGTAGAGTACTCTAGGCATTAGGTGGGTCGCTCCCCCTATGCCAAACATTTTCAGAAACCCTGCAGGTACAGAATACCTCCATCATTTGACGAATATATCGTTAATAATGGTTGGTATAGTGAGGCAAGTTCCAATAAGAGATTGGAAAGAGGCAGGTTCCAACAAGAGGTTGGAAAGAGGAGAATATTATCATGATTTAAAGGTAAACTATTGAAATAAACTGTTATTGGGATTCTTTGAATCTCACTGTTGTTTTAAAATGTTTTTACAGATAAGCCGGGAGAAGTTAATTCCGAGGGAAGCTCTAGGAAGGTAGGAAGGATGCTTGTTAGGCCCGAAGCTCAATAGTTAGATATATTTGTATTATATGTTAGTTGTTATATATATTCTTATACAAGTTCATAACTTGTGATGTATATAGGTATATGCTATCACCTGCGATAGCCGAATTATATTATATAAAATTGTAATAGTTAGACTGAAATATGTTAAGTATTTAGTAACAATAGATAGTACAGGTGTATAAAATAAAACTAAGTAGTGACTACTAATTTAGCTATTTAATGAATTTATAATCCGCTGCGAATTTCAGGAAACAGATATAATTTCAAAAATTGTTTAGAAGCCCAAGTTTATGTTGGAAATTCTTTTAATGTAGTTTTTGAAATAGAAAAGTTTTAATTTATTCATATTTTTGGGCTTCTAACATTAGAAAGTGGTTATAAATTGATTAGAAGGCTATAAATATAGTTGAAAAAGCTAGGATTTTACATTTGGTATCAGAGCAAGGATTCTGGCATAGGATAGCTAGAATACCTTACTCGTATAGACATATTTATGATTGGCATTAGAACGCCTTTTGTAAACTTTAGGAAACACCATGATAGTAGTAGGTGAAGGGGAAGTAGAAGTGTGTTTTGTGGAGAACCAAATGACTATGAGTGTTAAGTCAAGTTGATAAGATGTAAGATTTTATATAGTTGGAATTTGATAGACTATACTAGTAGTTAGACTTTATAGGACTTTGAAGATAAATTGGTGATTGATGTTAAAGGAGGATTATTCTATTAGAGAAATTTACCAAAGAAAAAAAAATTGATTGAGAATTTGAAATAGTTGAGCTAGGTTAAAAGGTATAGGATGAATATTTAGGGAATTTCAAAAATCATTTAGTTGATAGAATAAATTTTGAATAGTTTCTTGTTCATTGATGATGGAATAGACGATAGAGTGATTTTAGAACAACTTAGTTAAACCTTTGAATGAAATTGAGAATAAGAGATGTATTATTAGAAAATGAGGTTGGAATCATGGATTACATGCTTATTTGAGGTAAAGAGATTTGAATTCACATATCGGAGATGTGGAAATCAATGTTTAAGGTTTATAATTATATAGTTGAGTGTGGTTTGATAGCAATGTACTATAGGATTATGAGGTTGCAAGGGCCTAGCAGTATTCTTTTAGAGTTATAGGAAAGTAGAATTTTAATTTGTGGATAATATTGTAGAATACTTTAAAGATTAGAAGAAGTAGATGTTGAGAGGTAGATAAAGAGTTTAAGGAGAAGATTGACGGAATAAGGATTTTTCTTTGGGGTCTTGAATATAATTATGATCCGGACATAATCATAGTCAAGGCATCATTGAAAAACCTCATGAGTCAAGGGGTTTAGAGAGATTCAAAAGTAATAATAAAAGATAGTTAATATAGATTGAAGTAGGAAATATTAAAGTTATGTGTAATGCTTTTGATCTATTGCTGTATGATTGTTTTGTATTTCTCAACTTAATGTTTGTTTGAACAATTAGTGAGAATAAAACAAGAAAACTTAGTGATCCAAGTGTTCGTATTTAAAATGGTAAGTTGAAACTTCTAAAAGTTAGTCGGATGGGAAATTGTTGATTAATAATTAATGAGCTAAGATAGGACTAAAAGATAAATTAAGTGACTTGGTGATTCATCTTTTGATAATTGAATCTATGTTTCTGGTTCTGTTTGGATGTTTGGTTTGTGTATATGTGAAGTGTTAGCATGAGGTATTAGATGGTGATTCTGAATTATGATTGGTATGTGTGAGAAAGTATTTGTTGTTTTGGGTTTGAGTTGTAGGTTAATTTCTTTCAATTTCGAGGACGAAATTTATTTAAGGGGGAGAGAATTGTAACACCCCAAAAATTTAAATGGGGATTATAATTATAAAGCAGGAATTTTAGAAATTGGGTATATAAATTAATTAAGGGGAATGAGAAAGAAAAATAAATTGATCTTTGTTGAAAGAGGTTAGGAAAATAAATAGGACTTTATAAATGGATGAATGGGCATTCTATATGTTTATTTAAGGATAGAAAATGTTATGTGATTAAGAGAAAAAGAGAGTAGAAGACAAAAATGCCCCTCCCTTCGTTAATTTTGCATGCACACAAATACCCCTCTTTTAAAAAAAAAAATGTATACACACACACATAAACTCACGCACACACATACACACTTACACCTACTTCACTCTAATTCACTTTATGTCACTCTTTTCCATCTCTCCCTTGGTTCCTTATTCTCCCAACACTCCAGCTCAAACTTTGGACCCAAAATTTCATCCGATTTTGCTCAAAGCTTACATGCAATTAGTGCTATAGATTCAGGTGAGAATTTCCTATCTTCCCATGTAATTTTTCTGCGTTTTGGTGAGGGGTTGGGGACTGAACATTGAAGAAAAGAGATTTGTTTTTCTGGGTTTGTGAATAGGTTAACAACTATTTTAAGTTTCCATTTATAGTGTGGATTTTGTTGATTTGTAAAGGTTGGCATTTTCCTCTCTTTCTCATTTTTTCTGCTTGGCCGATTGGGTTTTTGGTTTGGGGAGCTGAGGTGAACGAAAATTTAAGAATTAATAGGACTATTTGAGTTAGTTTTTGTGCATGCATGTTAGTAATCATTTGATATGTCAACTATGTATAGAGGATTTAGTTGATTTTGGGGTTGTTTGGGTAAATAAATATTGTGGCTTCTTTAATTTGATTTCTTGTTACTTTCTTTGATATGGAATGAAGTTAAATTGTCATGCATGTGTGTTTTTATCTTGGGTGCTGCTGAAATTATGTATGGGTTATAGTTTTGATGATGGGAAATTTAATAACTAAAGTGTATATATCATGTAGGCAAGGTGTTTGTCAAAATGCCTAAAAGAAACTTTTAGTAAGTAGTGATAGTTTTCCTTTCTTTTGGGTATGACTCTACATGGTATATGATGTGGAAAAGTGAGATGAACCTTATGTTGATTATTTTATTGATATTGTGTGGAGTTCTTAAAACTTGTTTATGGTGATTTGTTTGTTGTATGTGTAGCTAGAGTTAAATGTATTGTTGCATGTGGGATTAACAGATTTTCTGCAATTGTGTTGTCATGACTGAATGGTTATTGGTATTTTGGAAGGTTAGTTGTGGTCTATGCAATATGAAAAGTAGGGGACATTGTTGTAAATGGAAGGGTGTTATATTGTGCAAGTAGAGTTGTTACATGTGGGCTGCACTTGGTTATAAATCTAATAAGAATGCATCATTTATCATTTATGAAATCTTATATTTGATGGTTTGGTTTAGTCTCTTGAATTGATTAGTTTTTTTTTTATGTATTGGTGTGGTAAATTAGTGGAGTATCATATATTGTTCTTGCATAATGGAGTGGAATTGATCTACTATGACTTTGAGGTTATTTGGTTATGTCTACTTTTGCTTGGTATTTAATACTTTGCTTTGTTTGAAAATGTGCTTAGGACTTTTAGAAGAATTTTGTTGTTAGATTCGTACAAAGTATTGAATGAATAAAGTGGATTGTTACATTGTTCTATTAAGTTTCATTAAACTGAATTTTGTTGAGTTGTATGTCTAGCTCCTTCTCAAGTAGCTATGTTGTTTTGCTTTGATTGTGAGATACATGTTCTGCTATTTTGTTTTATAATGAAATCAGATTTTTGTGCATTGAACATTTTATTTGGTGAGTTTCTACTATTTTCATTACTTGTATATGCCTTTTATGTCTTGTATGTATGTGCTGGTTGATTGATGGAGTATGATGATTGTTGAACCTGTTTTTCTCTTGATTGCCTTGTTCTTGGACTGCTTTAATTGAGAATTTCTTATGAGTATTAAAGATACTTAGGCTAAACAATAATTAAAATATTCCATAAGTTAATGTAAATGAGAAAGGTTTGGGTAGTAATATAGATTTGAGAGACGTTGCTTATTATATAGAATAGTTATTTATAGTCATTATTATTATGTAATGATAGGAAAAGGTAGAAGGCAAGTGTTTGAGAAGCAGCAAGAAGGAAAGGAGAAGTATTAGTAAAGTGAAGGACAGGTAACAGTTTAATTTAATAGTAATAAGCGCGCATGAATATTTTTTTTTTTTAAAGCATGATAATATTTATCCAAGAGGAAGGAAGTATATTTATCTCAGATAGATAAATAAGAAAGTAGAGTACTCTAGGCATTAGGTGGGTCGCTCCCCCTATGCCAAACATTTTCAGAAACCCTGCAGGTACAGAATACCTCCATCATTTGACGAATATATCGTTAATAATGGTTGGTATAGTGAGGCAAGTTCCAATAAGAGATTGGAAAGAGGCAGGTTCCAACAAGAGGTTGGAAAGAGGAGAATATTATCATGATTTAAAGGTAAACTATTGAAATAAACTGTTATTGGGATTCTTTGAATCTCACTGTTGTTTTAAAATGTTTTTACAGATAAGCCGGGAGAAGTTAATTCCGAGGGAAGCTCTAGGAAGGTAGGAAGGATGCTTGTTAGGCCCGAAGCTCAATAGTTAGATATATTTGTATTATATGTTAGTTGTTATATATATTCTTATACAAGTTCATAACTTGTGATGTATATAGGTATATGCTATCACCTGCGATAGCCGAATTATATTATATAAAATTGTAATAGTTAGACTGAAATATGTTAAGTATTTAGTAACAATAGATAGTACAGGTGTATAAAATAAAACTAAGTAGTGACTACTAATTTAGCTATTTAATGAATTTATAATCCGCTGCGAATTTCAGGAAACAGATATAATTTCAAAAATTGTTTAGAAGCCCAAGTTTATGTTGGAAATTCTTTTAATGTAGTTTTTGAAATAGAAAAGTTTTAATTTATTCATATTTTTGGGCTTCTAACATTAGAAAGTGGTTATAAATTGATTAGAAGGCTATAAATATAGTTGAAAAAGCTAGGATTTTACATTGTACTTCGAATTAGGGGTGATCAAATCAAACCGAAAACCGACAACCGAACCGAATTGAATTCGGTTATTTCGGTTTTCGGTTCTTCATTCGGTTTTATAGTTCGGTTATTTCTATATTCGGTGTTCGGTTCGGTTTTTTGAAAAAAAAATTCGATTAACCGAATTACTAAAAAATAATACAAAGAAATATTATTTTGTTATATTTTTTCTTTAGATAAGTTAAAATTTAGAGTTTAAATCTTTAGTTTTTGTATTATTTTTTAATTAAAAATAATATGCAATATATCAATATAAAATGTTGAGTTTTATATATTGAAAATGGGAAAAAAATCAAATTTATTATGAAATAAAAACATTTCGGTTTTTCGGTTAAAACCGAAATCGAACCGAATTATTTCGGTTAATTCGGTTCGGTTACCAAAACAATTCGGTTTCGGTTCGGTTTTCATAATATACACAATTTTGTTTTCAGTTATTTCGGTTTTTACCGAATAACCGAACCGAAAACCGAATGCTCACCCCTACTTCGTATAGAATGTCTGCCAGCGGGTGATCCATGATGTAGCTTTTTGACCGTAGCTACTATTTGGATAATTTAGTGTTTGAATCTACCATTATCAACTTCTTCACATAGCAGATTCAGACACTTATGCACTATAGCTTGAGGTTGTAACAAGGTACCTTCAAAAAACACCAATCCAGTGAATTCATGTAAATAATAATCACAAAAAATACATGGTGATGTGAAGGGTTAATTAGAGAAAGCCACACATTTAATCAAATAAAAGTATATTCTACCTCCGTTCCTAAATATAAGATCACTTTGGCTAATTTGGAGAGATTAAGGAAGAATTTCCAATGAATTTGGATTACATGACCTTCCCAAAATACCCCTCACTTAAATTTAAAAGACAAATAGGGATTTGAGAGAGAAGTGAGGAAGCTAAGAAGTATAGAGGTGATTTGGAACAAAATTGAGACAAAATAGAAAGTGGTCTTATATTTAGAAACTTATCTACTTCCCCAAAGTGATCTTATATTTAGGAACGGAAGGAGTACTTTGCGCCTGAGTTCTCTTTTCTGAAACCTTGTGATTCAGGGAACTGTTGTTGTTTGTTCATTTTTTTTAAATAAAAAATGTAAGTGTGCAGTTCTTTCTTAGTGAATAAGTGAAATGACCGAAATTAAGAGCATACAATTATCACATGACTTTCATAAATGTATTATATGAAAGTTGAGAAGAAAGACTGAAAGAGGTTGAAATGTGGTAAAGGATGTCATTTTAATTTTCCGAGGTGTTTAAATGATAATAATGAGTGGTTATCCATTTAATTTAATAAACAACCGATTAATCATGAAGATTGTGTATAAACTATAGAGAGCCCCCTTGCTTGTTGTTTAAGTGGGCTTGCAGCTATATATGGATTGGTGTACTTAATTTATTCAATGTAAGTGTCACGGAAACTTAATATAGAAGATTTGACATACTCAAGATTATATAAATTTGGTTAGGTTTTCACTTGTATTATTATAGTAACCGGCCTTAATTTGATTTGCCTTTTCCAAAACTGCACTCGACATAGAAATAGGGGGAGAATCCAATGTCATTGACGTTAGTAAGAACAACATTGACAAGCTTAATTTGATTACTTTAGGCAAGTTTCTCACAACCATTTATTTAGGATTTTGAATTATTGTTAATTCGAATTGATATCATTTCTAACTTTATATTCACGGGCTTTAGATGGAAAATGGATTCTTTATAAATCTAAGTTTCTCAAATATTAGTATTTGGGAACAAAATATATAAAATATTGTAAATATACCAATATATCTTTTCGAAATTTTATGATAATTATTATGCAATAAGATTTATTTTAGGTATGAAAGAGAGGGATGAAGTACCCCAAGTGATTTGAAAGAGTGAAGTCATATTCCAAATTCAAAATATTTCAAGATATTTTTAATTTCTGGATTCAGATTGAAATATATAATTATAAAAAAATTGTCAATATAAAAAATCTTTATCATTTATTCAAATAATTGTTCTAACTCCCTTTGGTGAAATTCTCCCTTCATTCAAATACTTGTTCTAAGGTGAGAGGGTTTGATGGTAAGAGTAGAAATAGGTCATGTTTCTATATAGAGGTTGATTGCATCATATCTTTACATGTTTTTTATTGTTAAATTCATTGAAATAAAACAGTAAGTTACTTGGTTAATTGCATATTACATGTTTTTTATCGTCAAATTCATTGAAATAAACCACGTTACTTGGTTAATTGCATATAATTAATCAAGGGACCTACGACCTAACCTACTTGAAACCTAACCTATTTTACTCAATGCATAAGTCACAATCATATTCAAGCTAATTTGTTGTCTCACAATACTCAATCCAAAAACCAAATAATAAAGAAAAAAATTATGAAACCTACGTTTTCCACAGTCAAGAATAACATAATGGGAATCGGCATCGGCTTCTCAGAATCGGAATTGACCCTTCATCCATACTAGCCCACTCATCTTCTTCATTCACCAAAAACCAAATATGACCTCTCTTCTTCTCTTCTCTCTCAGCTTTACTAAAACCCCATAATCTCCGCTACTCATTCAACCGTGGCCGCCTCTCAACCTCCGTAACCGCTCTTCCTCACAGTTTTCTCAACCATAAACCCTCTTTGTCTTTCCATTATCACTCCCTCCTACCTTCTTCCTCCTCTCTCTTCCTCATGCACCAAACCCAAAATTCATCTCTCACCCATCATCGTCTCCGTGAATGAGATGGTGGAGCAATGAAGGTGGAGAGAGAGAGAGGGTCGCATTAATCACCCATCACCATCAGTTCATTACCGTTTCCTTTTCTTCTTTTTTTACCTTATTTGATTATTTCCTTTTTTTCTTCTTTTACCTTATTTGATTATTCCCTTTTTTTGGATCTTTTTGAGATTTGTGAGACAACAAACACCTCCTTGTTGACGTGGAAAAAATAAACAAGTGGCAATATCTTATAGGTGAACTTGACAAACTTGATATAAGCAACTTGATATAAGTTTTTTCCAACATCTTTTGGTATTTGGAGTTTATCAAAGTATGGTCCCTAGGACCCTACTTTAATATGAGAAGTTTATGGGATTTCGACCTCATATTAATTTTCCCATTAGATTTTGGGTTTCACTTTTACCCTAATATCCAAACACACATAAACCATTGTTCTATCCTTCTCTTTAAAAGCTCTGCAAAAATCAAATCATCACTGCTTCTATTCTAATTCTGCGATTCGGCCTTTGCACATCCGACTTTCCACACCTTGTGGTGATTTCCTCTTTCCATTTCCTACCATTTTCCTCTGATTTGGGCAATTTGCGTGCCTTAGGTTTTAACACTTTCTGTTCGAATTGGGGATTAAATTTTAATCAACTTCATTAAAGTTTTAATTGCATCATAGTACTATGTTAAATGAAGAATTAGTGAAGTATTCCCTCCCTTCCTAATAATAGGCCTACTTTGACTTTTTTTTTTAAGTTAAGGAAGCAGATTAGGTCACTAAATTATACTCCCTCCGTTCCTAAATATAGGACCTAGATGACTTTTTTGAAAAATCATAAAAAAGGCAAAAAAATAAGTTAATTATAAATTGATTTACCTAATTTTTTCTCTTAAACTAGTTTATTTTACCTATAAGCTAATGGATAATCTAAAAATATATCAAATATGTCATGATTTAATAACCTATTTCGCAACTTTAATCTTTCCAAAAAAAAAGCTATCTAGGTCCTATATTTAGGAACGGAGGGAGTAAAATATAACAAATATAATTACAATATATGTTAGTTTATAACTAGAATGAACTAGTTTTGTGGAAGAAAAATAATTTTAAAAAATTTCAAAATGACAAAAATTCATAAAGTTGACCTATAATTAGGAAGGGAGGGAGTATATAACTATTGTTATACATTGTTTTCTGGAAATTTGAAATGTTGCATAATTTCTGAATATTGTCATTTTTGTAGATTTAAGTCACTGATTTTGGGTGTGTTTGTGTGTATAATGAAATGGATGGCTGTGCATGTTTGATTAATGTTGTAAAGTAGATGTAATGGTGATATTGCATGTTTTGCTTGGGGATTATCTATTATTTAGCTGAAGAAATTACCCTTGCTTGTTTCTCTAATTTTTGCTGGTATTTATGTGAAGTTGTTGCTCAAATCATTAGTTTTTTTGAAGGCTTGTTTGCTGGAGTTCACTATGGTTAAAAGCTACTAAAACGAGAGGTGGACGCTGCATCAACCCATCTGAATCGAGAATAGTCTGTTCTCTCTAAAAGGTAACCTTTGTAATCTGATTTAATACAATGGCAAGGAACATGCAATCTATGGACAATGAGATCATAATGGAAGAGACCGACAAAATTGTGGTTGCAAAAAACAAGAGTGAGTTTGAAAATCTTCCTCAACATATCATCCACCATATCATGAATTTTGTCCCTTTCAAGGAGGCAGCCAAGTTAGGTGTTTTATCAAAAACCCTCAATTCTATGTGTCTCTCCTTTCCTGTACTTGACTTTGAGTGGAACGATTCAATTTCTGAACAACGGGAAGAGCCAAATCATACCTTCTTGTCTTCCATATTTCAAATCCTCCACCATCGTTGTCCTCATCATATGCACAACTCTTTGCAAAGGTTGAGGGTGATGTACATAGAAGGTTCTAGAAAGGACCCTTTCCCCTTCCATGTTGTAACTGAGGAGTTGTTAAATATTGCAATAAAGAGCAATGCTAAAGAGATCATTTTGCATATTGTCAAAGAACAATACGTTCATTTGACAGGTTATACTCTTGACCGTCTATTCAAATCACAGTTCTTGACTGTGCTCTACCTCCAGGGTTTCCGATGTCCAATTTCTAATTATATCATATCGTGCCCAAAACTCAAAGACCTAGTTATCTATTTCTGTGAAGGATTACGAACTATACAAGTCTTATCTTTGTCTTTGGAGAAGGTTAAAATCGGTCGTTGTAGTGAGTTAGAGGGAGTTGTATTGAACGGGAAGAATCTATTGAATTTCTGGATGGATTGTAATTTCCAACGATGTGACATTAATGTTTCTGCTTGTGAAACCATTAAACAAATGACTTTACTTCTCACAAACGCTTCAAAGCAGTTAATGGATGTAGTCACTGATCGTTTGGAAATTTATGAGTGTGACTTGCCTGAGAACTTAACTTATCATAATCCTACCATCAAAGTATTGGAGATGCGGAATAATTCATACCTGAAGAAAATGTTACTTCTGGCTACAAAGCTAGAGAATTTTGTTTATATTTCCCCTACAAAATGTAGTGTTGATATCTCAGCATGTGTGGCTCTCAAGATTCTAGAATTAGGAAGAGTAACACTAACAGATGAGTATGTGAGGAGTACATTGTCACAGCTAGGCTGTCTTATGGAGCTTACAATAAGTGATTGTGATGAGTTAGAAAAGATGGAATTGAAAAATGAAAAACTTGAAAAGTTATCATTGAAGAGATGTTCTAAGTTAAAAGAGTTAATTGTTGATGGGCCAAACATGCACACATTTTACTATGAAGGAAGCCCACAAGTTTATGCTATGCAAATCTTATCAACCAAATTCCATACTGCCTGCATCATATTAGCAAAACGCAACAGGAAGCAAAGATCTCTCTTATGGTATGGTAACATGAAGCAGTTTCTCAGGTGCTTTGATCAAGTCAAAAACCTCTCTATTGTTTGCTGCCAAACAGAGGTACTAATTGATTTCTCTCTTTACAGTTTGGCGTGATTAGTTCCTACTGTAGTTTTTATAAAAATGTCGTTTTTTGAACTGCGATATTCGATTATCAAGCTTACAAAAGGATTGGAGAGAGTATCTTTAAGATGTATTCAAGAAATGTGGTTTTTTCAAGTCTTGAAATTGATTAATTTGGAAACAGTGCATGACTCTTTTCATGATCTTTTAACTATTTAGTGTTTCTTGTTTTCCATTTTGTTGTGAACTGATCAATTTTATTATTTATATATGAAATGGTTAAAAAATGTGTATCTAGAAAACAAAAGGTCCACCTCCCTCATTAGTCTATTTTTTTCATAAAATTGTATTTGAAATCTTACTTGGTTCTTTTTTTTTTCTGGATAAATTTACAGGATTTGATCTTTCCAGCAAGGATTTTGAAAAATGATGCATGTCCATTGCGTGACACGAAGCATATTAAAATAACAACCAAATATACTATTGATTGTCATACTATGACAAAATTGGTGGATAGCATACTTCAGCTGGTTGATAAACTGTTGGAATTGAAATTAGTCATGCCTGGAAGCAGAACGGGCACTTTGAAGGTATAGGTTTTATTAATTGTTTTTTTACCTATCAAAATATCAACATCATCGAAGTTCTATTGAGTGGAATTTTCTTAATTAGTTATCTAAAACAAATTATAAGTCGCTTCTAATATGATTCACGGAATCACGGTCATTTATTTAGCTTAAATTTCATTAATGCTGCCTTTAAATATAATTATATGAATTTTTTTGAAAAACTCACTTAATACATTAATACTCGCATCCTGTTATAAATGCAATTTCATATGTTAAATCATCTTTTCTATAGCATGTCTTAGAGATGATTGAGATATAGATAAGAGGGATTAGGCGTCTTTTTTTTTTGTTCTTGTTCAAATGGTTTTCTATAGCTTGTAACTAGTTGGTATGTAGTCTTGAAAAAGCACAAGGTTTTACCATGTTATATAATTCTAAAACATGCCCTGAAATAAATCTGAAAAATATTGCAGTTCGAATATGGCAAGATAGTGAAGAGGACGAAGCTCAGGAGATGCTGTTTAGGGACTTCCTCAAAATGCTGGCGACACTATGCACTCAAGGTTAACATTCAAGGATTTGAAGCTTCCCATGCAATGAACTTGGATAAGTTGTTTGATCCTTATACCTCATTATGATGTACTCTTTGTTTTTAATTTCTATTTAAATTTTGGCTATAGAATTGATTGGATATACTCTTCTCATCTCCAGAGAGAGATTTTTTTTTATTTAGTTTTATATATAAGTTAAATGTGACAAGTTGTTGATTCTTATATTTATTGTGAATCTACAAATTTACCTTTCATTTATCATGTGTGTAACACCCCAAATTTCTATGACAATAAATAAGGCAAAATTTGGAATCTTGGGGTATTGTTTAGTTTTTAGGAAATTTTAGAAATAAATTTGGGAACTAAAACATATCTAGATAAATCATATTGGGACTCAAAATATCATTCCAAATTCATCTTCACCCTCTTCAAATCTCATCCATTCATTCTTTCTGAAATATCTTTTCCCTTTTAATTCATATTTATCTCTCACAATTAACCACACCCACTAATTTCTAATATATATACACCTCACCGTCATTATCCTCACCATTGTCATTATCTCATAACTCACTCTCAACTCTTCCTTTTCTATTCTGATCATCATCATCATCAATTCATCAGTCATCCTCTCCATCACTCTCCCAAATCTCTCTCGGTTTGACACTCCTCCTTCCTTATACCATTTTCGTTTTACTCCCTCCTCTCACGCTCTGTTTTTCTCTTCCTCGTCAAAGGCAAGGAGGAAGGCTCGTTTGGCATATGCAAGACCATAACCCAGTTTAGGTGACTTTTCTCTTATTCCTTTATATTTTCTTTAATTTGGGTGAGTGGAGAGGGGGAGGCCGAAGAGGGTGTTGATTAAATCGAAATTATATATATTTCACACCCATTAAAATGAAGTTTGAGCTTTGATTTTGATGTTGTTGAAGAAAGTTTTAGAGTTGATTGTAGGTTTGACTTATTTTGTTTGAAAACTCCCAAGTTTTGTCATTGTGTATGATGCTGCTTGTATGTTGTACTGGCATATGATTCTCTTGACTTAATTTTGTTGGTCAGCCTTTCAAAGAAAAGTAATGAAGTTATTTGTTCAATTTGAGTCTTTATCTGATTGGTCTATGCTTTGAAAAATATGTGTTCTTTTGTTTCTTTAGTTGCCATATTTTGTTTGATATAGGTACTGCAGAATAAGAATCTGTTGGTGTTCAACTATGTGATAGAAGTTCTTTTTGAGAATATAAAATAAGTAGTATGATGATTAGAAGTGTAGTTTGAAGTTGGAACATAATTTGCATAATTTTGGGTTAGAGTTTTACAATTTGTTGGTGATGTAGAAATTAGGATACTAGGGTTTGTATGGTCAACTAATCATATGATTTTGGAGTAAACATAAAAGATAAAAAAAATTTGTTTAAGTATCACTATGGTAGTTGAATTATTTAGGAAATGATATATAACTTGAGGTTTGTTAAAGGTATAGTGAGAACTCATGTGAAAACTGCTGTTTGGATATATGATTTGGGACTATAGGGCTGTTTTGTTCAGTCTTTCAGATTGGGAAGCTTTTGATAGTAGGATAATGTGAATAATAGTTGTTTAGTGTGATGTTAGGAGTTAGCACGATGAATTTGCTGATTAGAATTGAAAATATGGATGTAAGGGAGTTTAGTTGAGAAGTTAGAAATGAAATTGCTGGTGGAAGGAAGATATTGTTAAGATTAGGATTAAGTTGAGACATGAGGTAAATTTTGAGAAAGGGAGTTGAAAGTATCTATTGTAGAAGAAAGTGAGTACAACTTTTGGTTAGTTGATTAAGTTCTCAAGTTGGAAACTTAATATTAGATTGAGGTTTGATTGTCGAATATGAGAAGTGTTGACTATGATTGCTTTTCAATTTGGTCTTACTATTGCTTGGTATTCTAATTCTTTGTTTTGCCAATTATGTGCTAGGATTATTTAGAAATTCTGTTTGTTTGAACCATTTAGATGGTGTCTTGAAGAAATGGCTGTATAAGTTATAATAATAGCTTTAAGTGACGGAATGTGAAAGCTAACACTTAAGTATTCCTATAAGGTAATTGTAATGGTTTAATCTTCTGATTAGTATTTAACTGTAATGTTTAATATGTAAGAATGTTTATTGAATTTATTACAATTCGAGGTTTAGACTTGAGAAACTAAGTTGGAAGCTTTAGATATAATTAGTTACATTATGGTTCATGTAAGTTCAAATCTTTGCATATCTTGAAAATAAGTTTGGAACATAGAAAATGAGGTTTCTTCTCTATTCCCTTTTTTGGTCTCTGTTTAGTGATGAAGTGAAATTATATTCCCTAAAGACATTTATGCATGCATGGAGGTTTAATTGGATGAACTTTGATGTTATGAATGTTACATAAGTATTTGCTATTTATTTAAGGTTGTTTGTGAATTGTGAACTTTCAAATTGACAATTTCTTTTAGTTGGTTTATTATGGGTGATTATGTACTAAATGTCTTAAAAATCTTAAGAGGTCTTAGGTCTTAAGGTAGACAAACTTTGAGAATCAGAAAAGATTAAGTAAAAGAGCTTAATTAGAGAATGACGAAGGTGTACTCTAGAAAGAAAATTGGGTAGTAATATAGGTTCGGGAGAGACGTTGGTTATTATATAGAATAGTCGTTTATTTCTAATACATTATGCAATAATAGGAGAAAATGTTGGAGCAGCAGACAGACACGGAGAAGGAGTAACAGTAATGTGCAAAGTGTTGAGGTAGCAGTTTACTTCATATATATTATGATAAATGTTCGTAGATTTTTATGAAAATTATTTATTTTATGATCATGATGATGTTTAATCCTTTGAGGAATATTGAGCAATATTTGAGTATTATTGAGGAACAATGAGGAATATTGAGAATTGTTGATGAATGTTTGAGGAATTATTGAGTGGAGTACTCCAAGGTATAGGTGGGTAGCTCCCCCTATACCAGAGCTTATGTTAAATCCTGCAGGTAAAGGTGCCTCCATTATTTAGCGGGTATCTCGTTATTAGTGGTAGTTGAGGCCCCAGCATTGGCTGGAGGGATTATCGTTATCATTTTCATGAAAAAGGATATATTTATGTTTATTATTATTATATGCATGTATATGAAGTAAACTGGTTTAACTGCTGCTTTTTCAGAGGCTCTTGGTGCTGGTGAGATGGAGGATATAAGGTGGGCTATTTTTTTGGAGTGCACATGTGGGATAACAAGAAGCCAATCATCCATAGGTATTCCGACGTCTGTATATATTTGAGAAATATTTTTGGTGAAAACAGGCGAACTAAAGCAAGCATGAGCTTGCATAGCAATTGTATTATTATTATGTAAATGCTTAAACTTAGAAATAGAAAGCATCCCTAATAGAGGGATTGTCGTGCGATAACCAATACTTTGATTTGAGCGTATAATAATAATAATAAAAATAAATATAATAATAGTAACATGATAGATAATAAAAAGGGTAGATATGTGGAGAATATGGAGAATCTTTATAAAGTATAAAATTAACTAACCTCTAGATTTGCAATTTGATTTAACTGAAAAACCTATTTTGAGAAATGAAATGTTAGGAAAATATTTTGAAAAGAAAAGTTTTAAGTTATTAGTATTTTTGGGATTTCTACAATAAGAAAAATATTTGAAAATCTATTAAAATGATATAGTATAGTAGCAAAAAGATTATGTGTTACAATGTGCATGTTGGATATACTTCTTTGGTTCTATTTATAATCCAATATAGCTGAATGTGACACGCTGAATGTGACAAGTTGTTTCATTCTGATATCTCATAAAAAATTACATTGTTTTTAAAGTTTGGCTATAAAATTGATTGGGTATACTCCTCTGATCCTATCCTCTCAAGTTAGTTAGGGACTAATTACACGGAATTTTGTACTTTGAATAGAACGTCTGCCAGTTGGTGATGCATGCTGTAGCTTGTGTACAGTAGCTAATATTATTTGGAGAATTTTGTGTTTGAATATACCATTATCAACTTCTTCACATGGCAGATTCAGACACTTGTGCACGATAGTTTGGGGTTGCAACAAGGTACCTTCAAAAAAGACCAATCCTGTGAATTCATGTAAATAATCGCAAAAAAGACATGGTAATGTAAAGGGTTAATTAGAGAAAGCCACACATTTAATAAAATAAAAGCATATACTTTGCGCATGACTTCTCTTTTCTAAACCCTTTTGATTCAGGGAACTGTTGTGGTTTGATCATTTTTTTAAAGAAAAAATGTAAGCGTGCAGTTCTTTCTTAGTGAATAAGTGACTGTGAATCCGTTAAAGATATGTCTCTACAGGGTATATATGTCTCAAAGAACTTAATGGAATTTGTCACAGTAAATTTGTCCATTAGTGAGTGTGATTCACCTAAGAACCTAAATATTCGAAATCCTAGCATGAAAGTGTTGGAGATGAGGGATAATTATGAACTGGAGAGCCTGTTACTCTTGGTTCCAAAGTTTGAGAAGCTGTTATTGAGGATACCTTCCGAATTAAAACGGGCGATTTTTGGTGCTCCAAACTTGATCAAATTTGAGTATGAAGGAAGCCTACAAGTTTATCGGATAGATGCAAATATTCTCAATCAAATGCAGTATTGCTAGCGTCAGATTATCACTGCAACATATATCCTCTCTTGTGGTTTGGTAACATGAAGAAGTTCCTCTCTTGCTTCAATCACATCAAAAACCTCACTATTGCTCCAAAGTGAAGGTAAAAATTGGTTTCTCTTTTTGCAGTTTGGTGTGCATGTGAATTATGTTTTCAATCTATTGAAAGAATGTGAATTTTGAGTCTGAGTCTTGGGAATAAATGCGGTTTTTAATTCTTGATCTTGGGGGAAGATATGTGAAGTCTTTTGGTTAGTGTTCATATAATATGCATAGTTGTCTTATTTTTGTTGGTAGAGTTTCTTATCATACACGTTTCTATGAACTAATTTACACACGTATGTAATAATGAAAACATGTATATCTAGATAACAAAAGGTCATTTTCCTTCATTGGCCTTTTATTAGGAAACTAGTGTTCGAAATCATAAGTTTGTTTGTTTGTTTTGATTTCCCGGAGTTGATCTTTCCAAGAATTTTTTTGGAAAATAATGCATCTGAATTGCTTGATCTGATTCATATTTGAGTACAAACAAAAGATATTCCAGAAGGTCAATCATTGAGGAAAGGTGTGGAACCAAAGATTTTAAACTAGTATATGAAATCATAAGTTTGTTTGATACCAGGATTTGATCTTCCCAAGAACGTTTGTGCAAAATACCGCATCTCCAATGCGCGATGTGACGCATATTAAAGTACAAACAAAAGATACTCCAAGAGGTCAAACATCAAGGATATTGGTGGAAAGTTCCCTTGGCATGTTCATAAACCTTTGAAATTGACATTCTTCATCTCTGGCTTAGACACGACAAGAACCTTGAAGGTGTGCTTTTATTGAATTTCACTTACCTATCAAATTATGAACCTATGAATGGCGGTTTTAATGTATAGAATTATACTAGTTATTGGAAAATTATGGCATACTTTTGCCCATAACAAGTACGTGGTTTTAGAATCCTGCTTCTGATCTATGGTTGTTTTTAACCATCTTGATGTATTTACTTATAAGTCTTACAGACAGTGTGGTGGGAAGACCAATCTGATCACACTACTTCATTTGAGAAATCGAAATATACTTCTTTTACCTTGTTTATGACTTTTATTGTGAGAAAATGAACGTGCTATCTGGGATTCGATGCAAGATCATCCCATAGTCTGTAAATGCAATTTTATATGGTTACTACCTCATCTTCCTTTGCCTTGTTGTTTTTAGAGTTGGTTGATTTAGACGAGGATCAGGTTTGTCTTGTTGTATGTTTTCTTTGAGCACTTTCTAGTTCTTATGTAATCTATAGCTTGTCAGTTGCTATGATGCCTTCAAAGGGCATGAGGTGTAATTACGGGCAAATCATTCTGAGTTCCTGAGGAATGTAACAACAAAAATCTCTAATAAATATTGAGCAACTTGGATTTATTGTCATTTCATATTCTGATACATGTTACTCCCTCCGGTCCCTAATGTAAGAGTTAGCCGTCAAAAAAACGCTTCTTAAGAAAACATGTGAATGTTAGTTGGGTGTCTGGAGTTAATGCTTCTTTTCCAAAATTGCCCATATTTATTATGGTACTTTTAAATAAGAGAAATACATAATCATTAATCAATATGAAAGAGAGTTAAGGGGTAAAGTAGGAAAAAATGCATTAAATGAGGAGAGAATATGGGGTGAGCTCTTACATTAGGGACCAAAACCATGCAAATTTTGGGCTCTTACATTAGGGACAAGAGGAAGTATTATATATGATGCATACTTGTTATGAGACCTTTTTTTGTAATTACTCCCTTATTTGGGACCTCATAACGATTTACTCCTTTTATCATATTATAATTATAATCATTAAAATATTAAATGGAATTGATTTGAAAAATATTGCTGTTTGAATATGGTAAGAGAGAAAAGAATAGGAAGGTGGAAGAGATATGTTGTTTGGGGATTCCACAAAGTTTTTGAGACACTGTATTTTCAAGGTAGACATTGGCTTTCAATGAATCTGAGAGCAAATTTGAACAAGTTGTTGGATCCTTCTACCTCATTATGATTTTATTTTTGTTTTAAGAGTTAGCTCCCTTTGATTATTATATGATTTTTTTTTGTGGCATTGCTTCATATCGTGTTTGTTATTTGAAGCATTTGTAATTCATGTCTACACAAATTCTTTTACTTAAATATCTTGCCATATGATCTCTTCGTAATTTGATCCCGTAAATTTATTTTGACTTGTGAGAAATCATGGCATGAGAAAATAATCCATAGCTTACACCTAAAAATAAATACAACGACTTAACCCCCCTAAAATAGGGATGGATGAAAACATAAATTTGCGATGTTATTCGTTTGAAAGAAATTTGGAAAAAAAATTATTTTAGCCCAGGAACAAAATCTATTTTGATCTTCTAAAAAATTGTTCAACTACAAGTGTAAAATTTTCTATGAGTATAAAATGAATATTTTTTAATGAAATATATACCCTATGACCTTGCTTTGCTTCATTGATCAGAAGATGTAAAGCTTATGAAAGTAAAGGCAATAATAATGCTAAAAGAGTTAATGATTTCTTTTGCAAGTGCCTAATACCCAGAATTTAGCACTATATATCTTCCCATTGACCAACTAGACAATAATTAGCACTTTACATGTAAGATTCATCGACCCATTTCGTAACATTATTATATCTACATATTGTCAATATCAATTTATGAATATATATAAAAATTCGCATTATCATGAATCACCAATTTGTTATTTACTTCTTACATGATTTGATTATGGGACAAAAATAGCTCAGTTCAATTCGTTATTAAAATGTCAGTTGCTTTTGAAATGTAAAAATTCAATTGAGATTTCCATAAATATTGCTTCATAATATAACAAAACTTTCTTAGTAGTTAATAGTAATACAGTTTTATGTATAAGTAGTAGTAAAACGGTTTGAGAATTAATTTGATTTTTGTACTCATGATGATGAGATGTTTGGCTGGTGGTCAGAATCTCACAACAATAGTTTGAGTAGAAAAACTACTCTTTATGTTGTTATACTCCCTCCATTCCTAAATATAAGATCACTTTAGGGAGGAGAGTTTGTTCCTAAATATAAGATCAATTTCTAATTTGACTCAATTTTTCCCCAAATTTATCCCTATACTCCCTTCACTCAAAAAAATAGTGGTTTGAATAATGTGATATTTTTAAAACTTAAGCGGGGGTATTTTGGAAATTTCATGTAATCCTAACTTATTGGAATGTGTTCCTTAATCTCTTCGAAATTGCTAAAGTGATCTTATATTTAGGAATGGAGGGAGTAGCTAAATATATCCACTGAGCTTAGTAGATGAAAGATAAGCAATCTCTCTCTTATTGTTAATTACTTTTTAAATTGCTGATAGCAATGACTAAGGGGTTAACTACCTTATTGTTCATCCAATTAGTAAAATATGCACAGCTAAAGTTGATAGTTTGCACATGACTTCTCTTTAAACCCTTTTAATTCATAGAACTTATGTGGTTTGTTTTATTTTCTAGAAAAACAGAATATCTGCAGTTCATTTCCGTGAAAAAAGTGTAATGGTCCAAATAAACATCCTAAAATTAACATATAAGTTTTTTAAATATATAACATTAAAGTTGAAAAGAAAGAGATCCTATGTGATTAAGGATGTCCTTTTATTAAATGAGGTGTTTAGATTATAATAATAAATGGTTATCTGCTTCAACAAATCTTAATTAAATGAACAACCGAGTAATTATGAAGATTGTGTATAAACTATAAAGAGCTCACTTTGTGTTCCTTTAGTGGGCCGTGCATTCATATTGGATTAACGTGATTACGCAACTCAGCGTAAATCTCACGAAAGCCCAACATAGATTTGACCGACTCAGTGCTCTATAAATTTGGTTAGGTTTTCACTTTTATTACAGCAACCCTAATTTGATTTTCTCTACCCAGATCTGCATTCGACGCAGACATAGAAGGAGAATCCAACACCACAAGCTTTTGTAAGAACACTTTTTTGACAACCTTGATCTGATTATTTTGGATAGTTTCATAGCCATTGGTTTTTAGTCATAGTTCAAATTGATATCATTTCTTATGTTTACCTAATTTTCATGGGCTTCAGATGGATAAAATGTGTTCTTTAAATATTAGTTTCTCAACTAATTGGTAACAAAATCTTAAAAAAAAATCATAAAATATATACTAAAAAATTTTATTAATGATTGCAAAGATTACGTAATAAGATCTATTTTAGGGATGAAAGAGAGGGAAGAAGTATATCCGACAAGCTTATCTGAGTTACTCGAAAGAGTGGAGTCATATTCAAAATTCTAAATCGTAGATCTGACTAGATCGGATGTTTTCCTGCCTATGACCTATTTGACTAATATTTTTGTAGAGAGCTATTTTATAATTCTAGTTTGATCAAACTAGCCACCAATTCTAAATCGTAGATCTGACTAGATCTGCTTGACCAGATTTTTGAAACCATGAAATTCTTATTATTGCTATAGATTTTGTTATTTTTCCGAATTTTATATCAATTGTTGTGGACTATATATGCTTTAATTTTACATGGAATTAATATATGGGAAAACATAAATAATGGAAGCCCAGCAGAATTCCATATATAATATCAAAAAAATTGTTGTTAAGATTTTATATAATTTTACCCAAATATTTTCTAAATCGTAGATCTGACTAGATCGGATGTTTTCCTGCCTTTGACCTATTTGACTAATATTTTTGTTGAGAGTTATTTTATAATTCTAATTTGATCAAACTAGCCACCAATTCTAAATCGTAGATCTGACTAGATCGGCTTGATCAGATTTCTGAAACCATGAGAAATTCTTTCTATTGCTATAGATTTTGTTATTTTTCCGAATTTTATATCAATTGTTGTGGACTATATATGCTTTAATTTTACATGGAATTAATATATGGGAAAACATAAATAATGGAAGCCCAACAGAATTCCATATATAATATCAAAAATATTGCTGTTAAGATTTTATATAATTTTACCCAAATATTTTCGACATTGTCACGAGCCTAATTTTGTTTACTATGTCTAGCACCCGCAATAGTTATAATTGTGGGCGAATTCGGCAAATGAATGGAAAACACCATATATTATACTCTCTCTGGTCCTAAATATAAGACCTAATTGACTTTTTTAGAAAATCCTATAAAAAAAGCAAAATAAGTCAATTATAAATTGATTTACCTAAATTTTTCCCTTAGATTAGTTTATTTTACCTATAAACTAATGTATAATCTAAAAAGATATCAAATATGTCATGATTTAATAGCCTATTTCGTAACCTTAACCTCTCCAAAAAAAAGTCAACTAGATCTTATATTTAGGACCAGAGGTAGTATATATTATACGAAAAATGACGGAGTTTAAAATCCCAAATATATGTTAGTTTTAGTTGTTTATCTATATTCAACTGATTAAAATCTCCAATTTGAGATTTGAAATTCATAAGACATTTTTTTGTCATCTCCCCTTATACTATATAGCTGCTTTACAAACACAAAATGTTTCCTACTAGTAGTGTCATCTCTATCACACACACACGTGTGTTTTTTTTTTATTCTCATCATGTGATGTGAGCATCTATGATAATTAATGTTTCTAATATTTCTTATTTGATGCTAATTTAAGGTGACTAGCTAGATGGAAGAAATTACCAAAATGCCTAGACTTGATGGTGATCAAGGTAAAGAGTTAAACGATTTTCCTGTTGAGATTATCCACCAAATCATGCATCCTCTTGATGGTAAGGATACAACCAAGCTCAGTATATTATCAAAGGACTTCTACTCTCACTGGCTTTCCTTTCCAGTACTTGACTTCAACTATGATTTCTTTCGCCGAACGAATAATTCTAATGAAATATTCTTCGATTATGTTCGAAGAACCTGCCAACTCCGTTCACCTCACATAAATTGTTCTTCTCCAACATTAAACTTTAAATACTATGCGGAGTTACAAACCAATCAACCATTTCAATACCGTACAGAATTTGATGCCTTACTAGAATCTGCCGCGACAAACAATTGTAAAAAGCTCATTTTTGATGTGCAAGTCACAGTCCCTATCCGCATTTTCATGCAAAACATGAATGTGGCTAGTGAGCTTGTGAGTTTTGAAAAGCTTGTTCCTATATTCATTTCCAGGTTCTTGACTGTGCTCAAACTTAGTGGTCTAAAGTTTAGACCAATTGCTGATGCTACCATAACATGTCCAAAGTTACAAGAACTACTAATCACTCTTTGTGAAGGATTCAACACTATAGATGTTGTGACACCATCAATTAAAAAATTTGAAATAAAATTCTGCCGAGGGTTAAGCTCATTCAGAGTGGCAACACAAAGGTTAGAGAGTTTCAAATTTGAAGGTGTCATAAACTGGAGTCATGGAATAATTCAACCATGTGAGTTTGACCTTCCTATTGGTGATTCCTTGAGAAATTTGCATCTTGCTAGAGTTGAAGTCATGATGGCTTGCTACCTTAATAACTTGGTTGTAGAGTCATTGTACCTTGGTCATTGTAACTTGCCTCAAGACTTGAGAATTTACAACTCTCACATTAAAGTACTAGAGATGGATAGCAATCTTGGGGTGGAAAATCTAGTCCTTAATACTCCCAATCTTGAGAGTTTCAAGTTTAAACCTAGTGAAGGACAAGAAACTACATTAAACATCTTAGCATGTGTGGCTTTAAGTGTTTTGAAATTGGTTGGTTGTACTTGCATTACCGAGGAGTGGTTGACTAGTGTGATGTCAAGCTTGATTTGTTTGAAAGAGGCTGAGTTCATTACTTGTGTTAAGCTAGAGAAGATGGAGTTCAAGAGTGATGTACTTGAAAAATTGACTCTTTCTGGCTGTCCCATTCTTGGTGAGATTGCGGTTGATGCTTGCAATATGGAAGAGTTTAACTATACTCCAGATCACTATGGAATTCCTATCATGATTAAGTCAGGAAAATGCAGTGGCAACATAAAATTTGCACGCAATACACAAGATCAGTTGTTATGGTTCGAAACCTTGGCAAAATACCTTCGTTATTTTGACCATTTCAAATACCTCACATTTTCTTGCTACTCACCACAGGTATTTAATTAATTTTTAATTTAAAATGCAATACACACACATAGACACATATATACATACTTTTCATTTTTCAAAGTATAACACCTAGTTAATTGACTTTTGTTTTGAGAAGTTAAAGAAGTGAAACGAGCAACTTAATTAATCATAACATATTATGTGTATAATTATACCATATCACAGGTTTTTAGTCAAATAAATTAATGTAGGGAAAAAACTTTAGATGAATCAATTCAAAAGCTAAGAAACTCGTTTTACTTTCTAAGAACTTTTCAAAAAAAAAATCAAGTAAACCTTATATTTGGGAATGAATCATGTGTGTATAAGTATATGCATTTCTCTTGTTATGACATTTGAATCCTCCTTGATATACATTTATTTAATTTTTTCAAAGGATGTGATCTTTCCAAGAGAATTTATGTGGATGAATCGGACGCCTCCTTTGTTCGATGTGAGACATGTCAGATTTGAAATGGGAGAGATCCCAAATGATGAAGTTGTAGCTCAGTTGGTGGAGTGTTTAATGTGGCTTGTTCCCAAGCCTCAAACAGTGGCTCTAACTTCCTTTTCCTCCGGGAAAACAAGAACATTAAAGGTATACGCCTTACTAAACTATATTGTTCTACTACTAATTTAATTGTATTTGATGATCAAGTATAATAATTTTAATATTTTACATATGTTTGATCTTTAACTTCATTTTTGTGGGTTTAACATTTCCTATTACTGTAAGTTAAGTGCTGATTTAAATTAACCTAAAGCTATTTCATGTAAATTTTCACCTTAAAGTCAATTTTAATTGAAGAACCTCCAACCCTATAGGAAAAATTGCATTTATCCCAAAGTCTTTTACTTCAAACTTAGTTGCCAGGCCACCAGAACATAGTTTTCAATATTTCCATCTCTTCTTTATTACCACCATTCAAAATCATCTCGTTAATATAGGCCGCCATGAAGATGTTTTTCACAAAAGAGAATCAATTTGTCTTGAAACGATATAGTGTGATCGATCATATTTCCTTTCTTGCTACTTCATTCTCCGCTTCAAACCCTGGCCATGAAGTATATCATCTTGGACATTGCTTCAAGGGAATATTTTCTTCACTCCATAATAACATACGACATATATGACTTCTTTTCAGAAAGATTAACGATGCTAAATAAGTTAACCAAAAACATGTTTGTTTGAATTTTGTTTTACTGATAAGTAATTAATTTCATGTCTGATTAATCCATTAAAAGACTTCCTCTAATTGCAAACTTTTTTGTCAATGTCTAATTTACTGAAATAAGAACGGTATGATATGATGTACACCTGATACCAAACTTTGCCACTAGAACAAGGATTGATCTCATTTAGTTAATTCCACGGGTGTATGTGAAGTCTGTCACTACTATATAGCTTCTAGCTAGGAGAGTTATATTCTCTCCAATCTTAATTATAAGACCACTTAAACTTTTTTGAGAAATTAAGAATAATATTAAAATGTTTATAATTATCTTCTTTCCACAAAATTAATTTATTCTAGTTATAGACTAACCTACAATCTAATTAATCACATGTGATATATATTGTAATCTAGTGGCATAATTTGATTCCTTGACTTCTAAAAAAAAACTCAAGTAGATGATTCTATATTTAGTACCATAGGGAGCATATATCTTAATTGTGGCATCCATCTACACAATAAACCCATTTGAATGAACAAGTGTCTTACCCTAGGTAAATGAACTTCTTCCCAATTTTGTACCGTTCTTTTAAAGAACTCTCATGCATCCCCTCCATGAATGCCTCTATGCATTCAAGCATCCTTAATGCCTATTGAATGTTATAGGGATAATGATACCGGAGGCCTTGTAGCCTTGTGCTATTGTATTCTCTAATAATATTGTAACCTTGTGGTATTGTATTCTCTAATAAGTAAGTAGAGGTTGCGAGTTCAATTATTTTACCTGTATAATTAACTCAAATGGTTAGTGTTTGCCCCATTAATTAATAAAAAGTATTTAGGGGTTGTTTGCCATGAGAGTAAGGGGAGTTTAATTTTTAATATTTAATTCTTAGAAAAATTGAAGAGTTGAGGTTATGAAATTTTTAATATAAGTTGTAAAATTAAAAATATTTTATTAACCTCACTTCTATGATCCTTCTTAATTCAACTTATAAAATCTTTTTCTCCCTTCATATTTCGGACCAAACAACCATTTCTCCGTGAGACTTTGTGGTGAAAGCAAGATGGCTTGCTGTAAGACTTCATACATATGAAACAAATTTTTTTGTAGAATCTAGTTCAACATATGGGTTCTTTTATAAAAGCAATTAGGAGATCGATATATTAGAAACCTCATCCACTTGTTTTATGTTATCCGATGCAAATTTCTTTTAAAGAAAGTTAAAGGTGTACATTTGTGCCGAAAATTTTAATAAGTTTCAAAATGTAACAGTTTATCAATTTACAAGTTAAATCTGTTGTGTTTTGAAACTTCTACCAAATTTGAAGCCACAAATCTTTCAAAGCAAAATAGTTTCTGAAGAAAAACATTGGAACAAATTTGCTATAAATTTGAGTTGTTCACCATTATATTGTTGTTCTTATTTTATAAACATTGCTCAGTAATTTGACATTTATTAATAATCGACTAATCCAAATTTAAAGGGTATTAGGAACACTGCATATTATCTCATAGTTTTTCCCTTAATCATAAGTTAAGTTTTTGATGCAATTAGTGATAATCATATTTCCCAAAATATAATCAACAAACAATTTAGTTTTACTTCATGATGAGCTCTCTTTAGGGCGCGCACACACACACACATAATAATCATCCTGGCCTTAACTGCTAGTGACGGCCTTATGGGTGTCTTTGTGCAACCTTTGTGAGGCTTCGAGAGTCTATGACTTCCAAGAGATTGGTTCTTCTAGGTTTCCATTTGGCTATATAATTTCCCATAGTCTTTCATTATCACTAGTATATATGTCTTATTTTAAATAGAATATATATAAGCTCTATTCCTTGCCAATAGCTAGAGATCACTCATCCCGCAACGTAGTGATCATATAAGTGGGATTTGGCTATCCCAACATACTCTAGGTCTTTTTCATTACCATTCCTTCAAGTGGTCAAAGCTTTGATTGAGACCTTCAAAAAATTCAAAAACCTTTTTTTAGGATATTTTCACTAAATTAAACAACAACATTTTTTATCAATACATTCATTCTTCATCAGCTATATCATGATAAAAAATACATAATCCATACCCCCAAGTTTTCTTCTCGATCTCTGACTTCGACTACTGGCTTTCTCTCTGGTAATTAGTGCACAGTGACCAAGAAGGAGCTCCTGTTATATGTTATTTCTGATATATGGACTCTGTTAATCATATAGTATTCATATGGTATCGGCCAAGATCATTGATAATCCACATTAGTAGTGATGTGTATTTGTCATAAATGCCTGATTAGTAGATGATACCCATGACAAAGTAATATTTTCCTCCTCGTTCATAAATATAGTTTTCAATTGAAGTGGTAAGATTGTTTCTAAATATAAGGTCATATAATAAAATCATATAATTTTGTTTTATATTTAAGAATGAAGGAAGCATGATATATTATTAAATAGAAAAGCATGCATGTATTGAAGTTAAATTTTTGAAAAATATATCATTGTAGTTTGGATATGGGAGGAGGGTGGAAGCGAGAATGGTGGGAGAATGCTGCTCTTATCTTCCATTCAAATGCTGGAGACACTTCGTACTGAGGGTTGCATATGTAGGGTTTGAAGGTGATGAAGATATGAAGTCGCCTTTGGAAACGTTCTTTGCTCCCTATATGCGTTATCCTGGGGAATATTAGAGACATCCATCAGATCAGATTTGATCGATCATCAGCTATATATGCTAGATGACTCTATGATTTATTTTCTGTTGTCTTTTTATAAACCTATGTCAATGTCTATGACTATGTGTATTTGTGTGTTGCTTTAATTTGTTATTTTCAGACCGATAGTGGTACTTGTTGTTTGTGATGTGTTTTTTGTCCTTGTTGAATGAATGAACCTTAGACAAGTTTCTCCCCTTCAAATTTGTATGCTTTCTTTTAGTTTATATATTTAATAATTAATTCGTAGTAGTTGTTCGCTATGGTTGGCATTTAGCCATTTAATGATCTCTTTTGGTAGTTTCCAGTATTTTTTATCTAGCAACTGAGATAGTTGCCGGTGACTTAATTAGATGGCCCGGGAAGAGTTGAGAAGAAATGTTATCTTATGTCTATGACATAGTTGCCGGTGATTACTACGGTCATGACGACACCATGGATTTTGCATGACTTTTTTTGAGTAATTTTCTTTTTGTTTTTAGGTTTGTAAAAAAAATAAAATTTCCATATTTTCTTTTCTTTTGTACATATAGGTTTCTTAATTAAGTTTGAAAAATGGTTTTTGAATTTAAAAAAATTGAAAAAAAAAGAAAAGAGTTGTTTGTTCGTGCAAGTTTTAATTTTAATTGTAAACATTGTTAAAGCTGATTTGATTTAAATTTAAAAGAATTGAGTTTGATCAAAATTTGATTCTATGTTTTTGGAATGTAAGTATATAGGTAAAGAATTCGACTTAGGTAATTATCTTCATGGATGTCAATTAACATGTGAGTTATTTGAGCCTTTATACATGTCATTTCTTTTTAGAGCAGTACACCTATTATTGTAATTTTATCTCTAGAACTTGCGTTCCTTGAATCTCTTTTGAGACTTAAAATTCGTTTTTATGTCTAAAGATGATTTAGACATTCATTTTCATAGCTAGTCATCGTTATTATCGTTTCCATCCTTAATTTACTCATTTGAGTCCACCGTCTTAAAAGAAAATTTGCATTGACAATATAGCATCTTTCATTTTCGTTTGAGTTGCAATCTTTGTTCCTTTTTCCATTCATTTTTTGGAAGAATTTCTCCCATTCATTGACTACTTTAATAAGCCCTAAGTTATTCAAATATAGAAGAAGAGTGATGAATCTTTCTTTAGAAAAAATAGTTGCACAAAAAGAGGGTACATGTGTATGTCAAAAGTAAGAGTTACAAAAAGAGAGAGAGACAAATGTTTAAAAAAATAATAGAAAAGAGAGAAACACAAAAAGAGAAATATGGACGTGAAAGAAAGAAAGAAAAAAGTTTACAGTTTAGCATGTAGAATGTGTCTTTTTTTAGCTTGATATTTCTTCACTCCGTAGGTATGACCATAGAATGCTTTGCCCTGATTGAAGTATTCCTCTCATCTCATGTTCATTCCATTATCTTTCCTTAATAATCATGGCCCTTGAAAACGCCTTTTGATTTGTTAATGCATTGACATTAAAAAGTGAAGATTGAGATGAAAGACAAGTTTATGGTATTTGATTTTCAATAGATGTAATAGAGTGAAGAACAAACCTTTATATAAAATGAGAAAAGAGTGCAAACACTTGACTTGTGAGTAACATCTTATTGTTATTTATCTTTGTCAAGTTACTTGCTTTGTCACTGACATTTATGGAATATAGAAAAGATAGAAAGATAAAGAGAATACTTACCACTATACTTGTAGTGACATTTTCAGAAACCAATTTATGGCGTGTTGTAGGGACCTGGGTTGCTCACATGACAGACAAGAATTAATACTCACAACTAAACCACAACCTGACCCATAAACTTGTTCCCAAAAATGTTATTGCAAGTATATGTGTCAAGTTAATTAGTAGTATATTAGTAAGAAAAGTGTGGTTCTGCTAGGACTTAAATAAGGCAAAAGTGAATTTATTGTTATAATTATAATTTCAATTAGGTTGGCGGAAAATATTTGTGGTTTGCATTCCTAAAATATCTAAAATGAAAATAACTTAGCAAAAACTAAATCAAAACTTCAACTAAAAAACAAGAAGTGTGTAAAATTACTTATATATTTTGTATTTCATGATGGTTGGTGCATAGAGCACAAAGACATCATATAATTCATGTAGCCGACCATATACATAATAAAGGTTTTGTTGTTGTATTTCATAATGCTCAATTGAATCCCCTCTAACAACTCCCCAATCTTTAATAATCCTTTTAATGTAGCCACAATTACTCCCGCACTAAAATATATACCAATTCTAATAAAAACAAATGGGGAGTCATCAGGTCATATTCTCATATGTATTGTTTTTTTATGTTATTATTTAAAGTATTATTTAAATAATTGGGACACATTATTGGTCATATATTTGATTATATATGGGCATATGTTTACTTTTTAGTTATACCAATTTGAAAGTTATTTTTCAATTTGTTTATTTGAAAAAACGTAGAGTATATATGGGTTAAAGTGTAAAAATGGTCATATAATCGTTACGAAGGTGCAAAAGTGACCATGTAAAATTTTTTTTGAGCGAAATTCCCCATCGAAATTCAAAACTGGGGCAATATGACCAACACAATTAATTTTTTAACTTTTTTACTTATCATCTTTTGCTGATTCATCTTACATGTTATGAAATCAACTAAAGACTATGAAAAATTTGTTTAATTTGACCATTTTCCTAAAGGAATCTCTTCTATTTATGTCTCCTCCGTCACAACATCTATTTATGTCTTCTATTTATTTAATTTGTTGAATTTGTTCATAGTTTTTGTTGAAAAAACCTTTGCAGGGCTCTGTGTAGTTTTACTTTGTCATAAACGGTAATCACAATGTGTGATTTCGGAAAGTTTTTAATTTTTGTAGGCAATTTGTATTTGGAAGTTTTTTTTAATTGTGTATTAAAATTAATCCAGAATTGATTCCTAAAATAATTGGTTCATGTGAAAACCCATTTATGTGTAGGAACAACATCATCATGTTTGGAACCCCTACTTTTAAAATAGTCACAATAATAGGAATTATGATATGATATTTAATTACTATTCTAATTTATTTTTATTTTAATATTATTTTCAAACTGGAAATTTTTGTTTGAATAAGGTTAAAATAAAGGGTCATACTTACCTCCAGTGCAATACATCAAGTACAACCAGTTCACCATTAATTAAATGACACATGTACACTCTTCCATACACCCACCACACCATATCACTCTCCCTGTCTTCTCTCCTCTCTTTCTCTCTCCTCCTACCTTCACGCCATGTTCCTCTATTTTTTCTCTCTCTTCCAAGTTCCATCTTCTTCAATTGATTCACACACAAATACTCCACTGATTGTAGATCTCTGTGAATCCATGGCAGCAAAGTAACACTCATCACCTAACAAATCACACATACATTCAGATCTCAATCTAACTTAACAAATGGGTCCGAATCGTCACCGTCATCGTCATCTCTGCCGCTCACTCCAGCCTCCCTTCCATGTCGACGTTCATCGTCCCTTCCAGCGGCGTTCGTCTTCCACCACTCACCTTTCATGGCGGGCGGCCATGGAAAACGGTGGGGGAGGTTATGGTTTAAAACTCAAAACCTGATTTTAATTAATTCACATACAGATTCATAAAAAAAATCACAAGATAATTAATGGCTCTTAATCAATGGATCTGAGAGAGGAGAGAGATCGTGAATGGTGAAGGAGAGACGTGAAATGAGGGAAGGAGATCATGAGAGAGGAGGAGAGAGAAAAGGTATGTTTGGAGGAGAGTGGGGAAGAAAGAGAGAGAAGGTAGGGTGAGTGATATGGTGTGGTGGGTGTATGAAAGATTGGACATGTGTCATTTAATTAGTGGTGAACTGGTTGTACTTGATGTACTGCACTGGAGCTAAGTTTTTTCCTAAAATAAATCTCATTTATGTTTGAGAACAATATTAACGTTTTAGAAGGGGTGATTAAAAATGTAAGAAGTTGATTTAGGCACTATAACAGTAACATCAAAGTTATCAACTTCACTCCCTTTCTTTGTTTTAAGAAATTAACATTTATTTTCAAAATTTTGTAATGTCTACATCTCTTGGATCCTCTTTTTTTTTTTTTACCTTTTTGCTCTTTCTGGATTTTTGACTTTTGATTAGGATAGGAATTCTAATTTCGTTTATGGGTTTTTTTTTATCAGAAGCTTGCGGGGGTTTTTTAAATAATGGATTTAGAGATTTGCCTATGTTGAGTTTGGTTGAGCATTATCAAAACCGGACGAAGCAGGACGGTCGGACCGCAAACCAGACCGGTTTTAGGAAACCAACCGTTCCACTTTTAGCCACTAGAAAAGTGAGAGAAAAAATTGAACCCAATATTATTATTTTTGATGGAAAAGAGACCAAATCGCAAATCTCAAATTTTTGAAGTCTCTATTCATCTTCAAATATATTTTATTGTTTAATCCATAAATATATACTTGTCCTTCAAACCAGTTCTACAATATGCTTATACTCGTCCTTCCTCCTTCTTGGGAAAGCAATCTCAACTCCCAAATACCTTCCTAATTAACTCCGCCACTGGCTTAAAACCACTTCTGTTGCATATTTCTCTTCTAGTGTTGTTTTCAACATTAGGAGAAAAATAAATAATTGTTTTATCTTATCTAACTCTGTGTTCTGACATATCTCTAAAAACATGCAAACACTGCAAAATAACATCTATATTTTTTTTGGTTAGCTTCTACAAAAAGAACTAAATCATCAACAAACATCAAGTGTGTAATGGTAGGGCCATTGCGGCCAGCTCTCATTCCTCTCCACTGTTTCGTTCTCACTCTATCTAGGATCAAATGGGTAAGTTTTTCCATTCCAAGTACAAATAGATACGGGGAAATAGGGTCCCCTGCCTCAGTCCCCGAGATGGCCTGAATGTGTCTAGCTTATCTCCATGCCACAAAATATTTGTTGTTGTTGTACAAATACAATTCATAATTCTTTTCATCATCATGTCTGGGCATTGTAACTCCTCAAGCACTTTTTCCATGAAATTTCAGTTTATCCGATCATACGTCTTTTCCAGGTCAACCTTGATAGCCATAAACCCCTTCTTACCTTTCTTCTTTCTCATGGAGTGAATCATTTCATTGACAATTATAATATTGTAATGAATGTTTCTCATGGAGCGGATGTTGAATGTTGAACTTAAATTGTTTACTGACTTTTGATTATTTACTAATATCGGCAAACAATTTAAGGTCAACATTCAACATTCGCTTTTTTTTTGCTGCAATTAAATGGAACTAAAAAATAATATAATGTATTAATAAATAGTGAACCGGTATGAAATATGATTTTAATTTAGAATCATAAAATAATAATGGATATAAAAAAATAATAAACAGATGTGTCTCCCTAATTCATTATTTTTAATATAATAGTGAGCAAGAAATTTTGAGAGAAAATGAGAGAAACAAAATCCCAAAAATAATGATGAAGAATCAAGTCCAAATTATTTGTCAACGTGTTAGTAATCCTCACCACGAGAAATTCGGGTTGGTAATCCTCACCACGAGAAATTCGGGTTCTCACCACGAGAAATTCTTGTGAGTTTCATCCTGACATGACATTTTTTTTATCAAAAAATCTGACATAACATGACATCTTAAAAATATTAATAAACTAATAACAATATTTTTTCCGTTTGTAAAATAAAAAACATTGAAAACATATTATAAAATTTGGAACATATGTTTTTTAACGTGTAAGTTAGATTTTTTAGGATACCAAGTCAAATTGGATAGGAAAAAACTTACCTCCAGTAATTTGGGCAAAAGACCCCTCCTATTCCCTTCGCCTCTATTCCCCTCCTATTCTTTCATCTGGACCATTCATTTGATTTAATGGCTCACATTTCACAATCCACCCTCTCTCTTCTCCCCTCCCCTTCCCGACCCTTTCTCCTTCCTTCAACTCCCTCCCTCTTCTCCATTCATGACCAGTCACGATAGCGTCAGCCTGCCCACCACCCTTCCACCACCAAACCTTCCTTCATTCTCCAACAGTGGCGAGTGGCGGCGACAATGACGTGATGGTGGTGATGCGCCGCCTCCTCCCAGAACGAAGTCTTCTCTCTCCTCCAATCATTCAGATCTGCAAGGTTGGTGGTCTCGACGCCGGTCAGTCGGTCACGGTGGAACTTACGACGGGGTTGGTGGTCGGCTATGGTTGAGGGTTGAGGGAGATGTCGTCTCTCGCGGTGCCTCCATCGCCGGCAGAGCCGACAATGAACAACAAGATCTGACGGAAAATATAGATCTGACCGTGAGCCCGCGGTGGTGAGGGGAGGTTGGGGAAGGAGGAAGTTGGTGGAGAATTGAAGAGAGGGAAGAGAAATGACGAGGGGTTGAAGGAGAGAGGGAGGGATAGGGTGGAGTGGGGTGCAGGGGAGTTTGTTGGTTATGAGCCGTTAGATCAAATGGATGGGAGAGATTAAGGAATAGAAAGGAATAGGGGGGAAGAGAATAGGAGGGATACCTCACCTCAGTAATTTACCTCCAATACATCCAGTATCCCAATCAAATTTTGACACCTGTCTAAATTACCACATCACATTTTCTTTCTCTTCTCTCTCTTCTATCTCATCTCTTCTCTCTCTTCCATCTCATCTCCACCACACCATTCCCAAACCCTAATCCCAAATCCCAAATAAAAAGAAATCGATGTCCCTCCTCCCATGGCTTAAGCTTGTAACCCAACCTCCCACCACCACAAAAACCATGTCCTCTGCCCTGCTTTTGTTCGCTTTTGCAGAAGCATGATTTTCATCATCGTGTCTTCCATATTGGTCCCCATCCATTAGCTCGTCTTTCATACAGGCTTCAGATTTCGCCACCACCGCCTCTGCGTTGTCGTCCGCGGCCGCCTCGGCCGCCGCGATCTCTGCTGCGTCAAAAGCCGTAGCGACCTCCGCCGCCACCCTCAACCTATGAATCGAAGAGAGAATAAGGGGAGTAGGTGTTAGGTAGACGAACAGAACAGGGTGGAGGGCCGACGAGAACTCCGGCCGCCGCCGAGATGGGTCGTGCTGCCAGATGAGAGAGGGAGGGAGCGCCGATTGCAAGGGGAGGATGGAGGTCGTTTTTTTTTCAATTGGGATTAGGGTTTGGGAGTGGGGTGGTGGAGAGATGACATGGAGGAGAGAGAGAAGGGAGAATTGCTTATGTGTAAAGTTGGACAGGTGTCAACATTTGATTGGGATACTGGATGTACTGGAGGAAAATTACTGGAGGTAAGTGACTTAGCGCGGATTTTTGTGCGCTTCCGTAAGCATACGGGTCGTCAAGTGTAGTATAGAAAAAGTGTCGTTCCGCAGAGATTATAGTTTAAACAAAGTGATTAGCACTAATTGCATGCCCAATTACCTTAAGTAAAAACATATTGAGAGTTGTTGTTCAATTAAGAAAAGAGTTTGGAAAATAAGTGTAAAAAGAGTTGGAGTTCAAACACGATTTAACAATGATAATTAAGACCTAGGGTTGCTAATCCCCTATTTACTTCATGAACCAATATTTCCCTCTCCTCTTTAAGTGATTAAATGAAAATATGTGTAAGTCTAGGGTTCAAAATCATTTGAAAAAGCTTTCCCAAGTCAAGATCAAATTTATGCTAGCATTTATTGCACAATCTCTTGTCACAATAAATGCTAGCTCTTTTCCTTAACCACCCTAATTATGACTATGTTAGGTCAATAACTATATCTCTATGTTATCAACAAACCTTCCATTTAAAACCATAAACTTCAAGTCTAACATGTTCTTATCCAAGTTCTAAAACAAAATACACTTTCCCAAGTCATATTTCATTTAACTAATTAAGTGGTGATCAAGCACTTAAAACAAATAGAGAGCAAGATAAAAACTACACATATACTTCATTAATTACTTAAAGAAAGAGAGAGTAGATGATTCAATCCATAAATAGGTTCATAACAACCCTAGATTAGGGTTTTAGTTACACATAAATGTAAATAAAACAAACCCTAAAACTATAAAGGAGTTCATTGAAGAGATATGAAGAAGAGGGAAGAAGATATACAACCACAAATGACGAAAACTCAAATCTCTCCAAGCTACCCACTTGAATCCCAAGCTTCCCCAATGTTCTTCAAGCTCTTCAAGCTCCAAAATGTGCCCTAGAGATGTCCCAAGTCGTCTGTTTTCCAGCCTCCTTCTAAATGCCCTAATTTTTCCCTTTTATATGCTGAGAATTTTGGCTAAAACGCGCAGCTGTCACGTACTCTCGCCAGTTGCTCGCCAGCTGGCGTGCCACTGGCGAGATTCCAGAGACTACATGCCGCTGGCTTGCCAGTTGGCTTTGTGACTCGCCAGCGGCTCGCCAGTTGGCGAGCCACTGGCGTGCAGCTTCCCTAAAGACTGAAAATTGGCTTTTCCTTGCTCATTTTTCCTCTTTTGTTGTAGCACTTGGGTTTCATAGAGCTTCTAACACCTGTCCACCTCTTCCTACACAAGCTAGAAAGAGGGTTGAAGAGTTTCTATGTCTCACATATACAATCATTAAACTCCAAATTTCACACAAATGAATGATTTCCTATTTGCATCACTTTCTATTAGTATTTGTGTGTTTTGTTGTCTATGTATCATCAAAAAGAGTGTGAACTAGAAGGAAATAGAGATGAAAATCTGTGAAATTAAGGAGTTTATCACTCCCCCAAACTTAAGTTCTTGCTTGTCCTCAAGCAAATTTTCAAAACACTTTAAGAGTTGACTATAAGTTCACTTTACTTTGATTGAAAAACTTGTTCTCATATGTTGCCATCACTATTTGATGTATGGAAAACATAGGATGTATGCAATGATAAATGTTTCGCTACATTAAAAACAAGCTTTTCAAGATTCAATGAGTGGGTGTGTGTGTGTGTTGAGGTTAAGGGAATCCTTCCAAGTTCTCCAGTCCTTTTGCAGTAACCTCAAACCATGAATATGCTGTCATTTTTCAAATTTCTCATTCTTTTCTTCTCTCTTCTCCACTTTACACTTTTAGCACATAAAATCAAAATCAAGAGGACTTTTCATGGCTTATAATGGGGCTAGGGGTTTTAAGTGTTTGGCTATTTGAAAGAATGGGAAAAAGGAATTCAAATATCTTGAGATAAATGAATACATTTCATTAGATTCACTCATACACAAAAATTTCTTCCAAAAAGCTTAAAGTTCCCTAAACTCCTCTCAATTTGATTCTTTGTACTCCTAGTCTTATTGCAACAAATTTTGTTTTTTTTTTTCTAATTTTCTCTTTTTCTTTTTCTTTTTTTTTTCGCAATTCATTCATCATATCTTGACTTAGGAGTACAAACTTTCCTTTCACAACTAATATTTCCCTTCTCACAATGTACTCACATTTACACACCTTTAGCACCCGTACTAATCCTCACTACTAATGAAATGTACATTATCTCAAGATTCAGGTAGTTCATGGTTTTTCGGGCTATAAGGGTTAAGTCCAATGTGGGTTTCAAAAAGAAATTTCACATGGTTTTTCTTTATAAGGCTCAAAAAGGGTACAAATGGGATAGAAATTATCAAGGATGGCTTGAAAGGCTCAATCGCATTTAAGAACTGCCTCAATCATTTTTCAAAGTCATGTGCAATTTGTGAAAAATGTTGAAGTTTTCCAAAAGGAATTTTGAAATTTTTCAAATGAAAACAGATGCATAGATTTGGGTTATTGCAAATCTTCCTTCCTCAAACCCTTCCAAATACACCTTAACCTCTAATGTGCACAAATTACTCATTAGAATCAGGTAAAGACTTGCCTCAATGCAACTACTCATGTTATGCAATGCATACATATCTATTTTTCCATAAACCCCACAGTTATTCAACTAGTTGTAATCATTGAACTTTCTAGCAGATTTCAAGAGAACTTATAGCCCACTCATCAAAACTAAAGCAACAACTTAAGCATGGTATGCAAATCTCACACTTTCATCATCCAAAACAAAAACTATACCCTGTGCACTTATTATTTACCAAAAAGAATTTATTCAATGTCCAAAAAGTTTCAAAAGTGCTTAGCAACCCTCCCCCAAACTCAAATCAAACAGTGTCCTCACTGTGATGCAGACAAAGAAAAGTGCAAGCACAAGGCACACAACCAACATATGTAGGAGAAGATTTAGCATGCATTCACAAGGTCAAGTGATAAGAACAAACGGTAGCAAAAGTTATAGTGAGGTTACAGCTAATCACCTACATGGCAAACACACTATCTAACTAATAATTAAAACAACAATCACAACAACAAGCACAACAATTAATCAAACAGATCAAGCACAGTCATTCCACCATGCTATCTGAATCATCTCCACTGTCATCATCATCGGAGCCATCGCCAGTCCCCTCATCATCCCCATCATCCTGCTCTATTTCCCCTTCAGTTGCATCATTATCTGTATCCGCTTCATTAAATGGAGCCTGCACTCCCAGCTCTCTCAAGCCAGCAACTATAAACTCCATTTGTAGATCACGCCTAGCCTCAAAATGATCAAAACGTGTGCGGAAGGCTGCAAGGTCTGCGGCTAGCTGATGGATGGGGTCAACTCCCTGCACAGGGTCCGCAGGGGCCACCACTGGAGGTGCAGGTGGAAGCATATGGGGCATGGGGAAGCGCCTGAGAAAGTGGTAATCACATGGGTTCAGGGGTAAGAATGGTCTGCGCCACGCGGGGTCAGGCATCCCTCCTTGGAGAAAACTATCTGATATCAAATGGGGGAATATGAGTGCTGCATCCTGACGACCTGATACACATGCTGCAGTGAGGCTAGAGTAAATAATGTCCTCAACCTTAACTCTTTGAGCGGTCATGAATAGATGGATGAGCAAAGCCTGCTCCTTTGTTTTGTCGCTCGTGTGTGTTGTTGGTTGGACATTAGTTGATATGAAATGGAGCCAAGTAAGAGCATCAGGATTCAGGCTAGCCTTAAGCAAATAATACTGAGGTCCTCTTTTGTGGAACCAACCACCTGCCCCTGGTGCTACTATGGTGTTCTGTATGTCTTCCAGGAGCTGGTCATTAAAGGGAAAATAGTTCGCTGCATATGCACAATCATCCAACTCCGGTAAGTCATAGAAATGTCGGATGCTCTCACATGTGAGGAAGGAGTTGATGACTACTCCTGTGTTTGGGTGGTAAGCCCTACTCCGGGATCTCCACAACAAATGCGCACCATAGAAGTGCTCCACCCACTCAAGATTCCCCACCTGTCTAGGCACTAACAGCCGGTGCAGCCCATGCACCCCAATAGCCAAGGCATGAAAGCCACATCTATTTGTTTCTGGGTAAGCCTTCTCTTGCCACAACCCTCGCTTCTTTTCAGGCTTACCAGATTTCGGATCCTCACTTGTTGATGGTGCAGGATCAACAGGCTGTTTACCTTTGCCTTTCTTAGATGAGGCAACTCTTTTGCCTTTTTGTTTCTCGACCCCCGTGGTGGATGACCGAGTGTTTCTGACTGGCATGATCTGTATGAACATCAAAATACATCAACAAGCACACAACAACATTTAGCACAAACAAATGCAAACACTAACCTATGAATAATCTAAGCTCAAACCTAGAAAAAGGACTACCTAACCTAAAAAATGCTTAAGAAAGAAAACCTATGGAGAAAGGCCTCATCACTAAATCCCCCAAACTCAAACTATGCTAAGCCTCAAACTTTCCACTCCCAAAAATTTTTACTCAACTTCTACAGAGTCCTAGAGAGGAATGTGTTCAAATCATTTGCTATAACATAAATCTGGGCTTAAGGTGATTGATGATTACCAAAAGCATTATAAGCTTCCACAAAGAGTGTACCATCTCTTGTTCCAAAAATCAAAACATGCCCTAATCATGTCTTGTTTCAAAGTTCATTTCCCAACAAGAGTTTCACCACCTAAACCAATCTACCTAGGCCATTGAAATCAGTTCCTCTTCTCAGCTCAACCTCTCAATTAACATAGCTAAACCATGACATGTTGCAGCACGTCCCCTCTCATCAAAACAACACAAATCCAAAAAACCTAAATCTCATCTTCACTCTCAGAATTTCCCTTCTCAAAACATCAGTTCTCAGCGTTATTCAAATCTAACTAAATTAACTCACTCTAACTCATAAGACCAAAAAGAGAGAAAGAGTGAAGAGCATTACCTAAGTGGAGTGAACTAGGCAAAATCACAATTGAGTGAAGAGAAGTGGGACGTGACAGTGATGGTGGTGAGAGCTCGTGACGCCGGCGGTGAGGGAGTGCCGCCGTCGAGCTTGGCTGCACCCAGAGAGGAAGGGGGACGGTGAGTGGTGGGAGAGGAGGACGCGAACGCGGGGGAAGAAATGGTGACAGATGAGATAGAGAAGTTGGTGGAGTTTAAGGAGAAGGGGTATGTGGGTTGGTGGCCGCATTTGTGGGTGTGGATGGGGAAGGCGACGTGAGAAAGAGAGAGAGAGGACGAGTGGTGGTGATGGGTGGCGGCCGGTGACCGGCGGCGCGATGGGAGGAGGATGGAGGTGAGAGGCCGATTTTTGTGTGTGGAGGGGGAGGGTGGCGACGACTTGTAATGGTGGTGGAGAGGTGGGGATCGGCGACGTGAGTGTGTGGCTAGATGGGAGGGAGGTGACGGCTGGGGAAATAGGAAGGGAAGGTTAGGTTAGGGTATTGTTTGGTGATTTCACAAATTTTTTTTTTGAAAAAAAAGGCTCGCCGGCCGCTTGCCAATTGGCGAGCGACCGACTAATTTCCAGAGGCGCCATGCCTTTGCTCGCAGTGCTGCTCGCCAGCTGCTCGCCAGTTGGCGAGCAGACTGGCGAGAATTTGACAGCAGAATCATTGTGTCTGCAGAATTTGCCCAAACCTCAGAATCCCAGTACAACATGCCCTATGCCTATTTCAACTAGCTTATATGCCCTTAAACCATCCCAATGATCAATCAAAAACATCATATCATACTCCCAATTGATTTTGGATCTAAAAAGATCACATTTTGACACCAACCCTCAATCACATGTCATAACCAATAATCACTAACACTCCATGCCATATCCAAAAATCAAACAAGCAGCACATACTCACAGGAATTTCATCACATAACAGACTCTTCATTTACTAGACAATGCAAGGTGCTTTTAGTACGCCAAGGAGACATGCTTTCAACAAATCAACACAAAGTCCAAACACCACAGACATAGATCCAATCACATGCTACTTAATTCTCACAACCAAAAGTACTCACAAAAACACCAAAGATTATTTCTACACAAACAAGCATTCATTCCATCACAATTCAGCTCATCAAGTTCAAGTTGGTCAAGTGGCACATTAACACCAGATTCCAGTTCATCAAGATGATTCTATGCAATAGCCAAAAATGATGCTCAAAATTGCACTGAAGTTTGAAATTTAGATCTACTCCCCCTTGTAGACCTCTTCCTGCCCTCCAAAACGTAAGCTCCAGCTCTCCCCATCAGGTGGTGGTTCAAGTATCAGTGAGGACCTTTCTCCCTACACACAAGAGAAACAAGAACAAAACTACCAAAAACAACCTAAAGTGAGGTAAAATATCAAAATGAAGGATGAGAGTTAAGAACTTAGGTTGCCTCCCAAGAAGCGCTTAGTTTATAGTCCTTATCTCGACTATTTGCAGCATCATGTGGACTGAGGGACTGAAATTGAGGTAGCTTGGCGATCAATCTCACCACCCCAATAATGCTTGATCCGGTGTCCATTAACCTTAAACTTCTCCCCACTCTTGCCCTCAAGTTCCACTTGACCCTTGTCATAAGCTTTCACCACTATGAACGGACCAGACCACTTAGACTTGAGCTTGCCCGGGAAAAGCTTCAACTTAGAGTTGTACAATAGGACCTGTTGTCCCGGCTCAAAAGTCTTTGGTTTGATGTGCCGGTCATGCCACCTTTTAGTTCTTTCCTTGTAGCTCATAGCACTGTCATAAGCATGGTAGCGGAACTCTTCTAACTCATTCAATTGCAATAGCCTTTTAGCACCCACAACACTCTCATCAAAATTTAGCTTCTTGATAGCCCAAAATGCACTATGCTCAATCTCCACGGGAAGGTGGTAAGCCTTACCAAAGACTAGCCGATATGGCGACATACCAATCGGAGTCTTATAAGCAGTACGGTAAGCCCACAAGGCATCATCAAACTTCATTGCCCAATCCTTCCGGGTAGTGTTCACAGTTTTCTCAAGGATTTTCTTAATTTCCCGGTTAGAAACCTCGGCTTGACGGTTAGTTTGAGGATGGTAGGCTAGAGCTACTCTATGACTCACCCCATACTTCTCCAAAAGAGCACGTAATTGTTGGTTACAAAAATGAGTTCCTCCATCACTAACAATAGCCCTTGGTGCTCCAAAGCGGTTGAAAATATGCTAAGGAACTTAATCACCGTCTTAGCATCACTAGCTGGAGTAGCAATTGCTTCAACCCACTTGGATACATAATCCACTGCTACCAAGATATATTGATTATTGAAGGAATTAGGGAATGGTCCCATGAAGTCAATCCCCCAAACATCAAATATCTCCACCTCAAGCATATTATTGAGTGGCATCTCATCCCTCATAGAAAGACCTCCCAACCTTTGGCATCGGTCACAGCTCATAGCAAAACCTTGAGCATCCTTGAAGAGAGTAGGCCAAAAGAAACCTGATTGCAACACCTTTGCAGCAGTCTTGTTTCCACCAAAATGACCCCCATACTCAGAAGCATGACAACAAGAGAGAATCTCCCACTGCTCACATTCCGGTATGCATCGGCGTATCACCTGATCGGCACAATAACGAAACAAGAATGGTTCCTCCCAATGGTAATACTTAACATCATGAAGGAACTTCTTCTTCTGATGATGATTCAAGTCTTCGGGCACAATCTCACTAACTAGAAAATTCACAATGTCTGCATACCAAGGTACTTCTATAACCATCACCATAAATAACTGCTCATCGGGAAACACTTCATGGATTGCAGAGCCCTCATCACCCTGAGTATCAGTATTCAATCGAGATAGATGATCCGCAACTTGGTTCTCACAACCTTTCCTATCAACAATCTCCAAATCAAACTCTTGAAGTAGCAAAACCCATCGGATCAACCTTGCCTTGGAATCTTTCTTACTAAACAAGTACCGCAAAGCTGAATGATCAGTGTGGACTACCACCTTAGAACCAATTAAGTAAGATCTAAATTTGCCAAAAGCATACACAACAACTAAAAGCTCCTTTTCAGTGGTGGTGTAGTTCTCTTGAGCACTATTTAGAGTCTTGCTTGCATAGTAAATCGGATGGAAGAGCTTTTCCTTTTTCTGCCCCAAAACAGCTCCCACTGCATAATCACTAGCATCACACATGAGAATAAAAGGAAGAGACCAATCCGGCGCGACAATAATCGGAGCAGTGATTAAGCGCTGTTTCAACTCCTCAAATGCCTTCAAACAAGCATCATTGAAGTCAAACACAACATCTTTCTCAAGTAAAGCACAAAGAGGCTTAGTTATCTTGGAGAAATCTTTAATGAAGCGACGGTAGAAGCCGGCATGACCCAAAAAGCTCCTCACACCCTTAGCATTGATAGGTGGAGGAAGTTGCACAATAACCGAAATCTTGGCCTTGTCAACCTCTAAGCCACTCTTTGAGACTCTATGACCCAAGACAATACCTTCCTTTACCATGAAATGGCATTTTTCCCAATTAAGGACAAGATTGGTTTCCTCACACCGTTTCAACACTTGCGCCAAGTGACTTAAACACTCATCATAAGAGTCACCAAACACCGTGAAGTCATCCATAAACACCTCTATGGTGTGCTCAATCATATCTGCAAAGATAGCCATCATACACCGCTGAAATGTGGCTGGAGCATTGCACAACCCAAAGGGCATGCGTTTGAAAGCAAAAGTACCATAAGGGCATGTGAAAGTGGTTTTCTCCTGGTCTTCCGGAGCAATAACAATCTGATTATAACCCGAATACCCATCCAGGAAGCAGAAGTACTCTCTACCCGCTAACTTGTCAAGCATCTGATCAATGAAAGAGAGGGGAAAATGATCTTTCCTAGTTGCAGTATTCAACTTGCGGTAGTCTATGCATACCCTCCACCCAGTAACAGTCCGAGTAGGAATGAGCTCATTCTGGGTGTTAGCCACTACAGTCATGCCACCCTTCTTGGGCACGCATTGAACTGGGCTCACCCATGAGCTATCGGAGATTGGGTAAATGATACCCGCATCAAGCCACTTGAGAATTTCCTTCTTCACAACCTCTTTCATGTTCAGATTAAGCCTTCTCTGATGCTCAATTGAAGTCTTATGATCATCCTCAAGCAAAATCTTATGCATGCACATAGACGGACTAATGCCTTTGATATCGGCAATTGTCCACCCAATGGCCCTTTTGTGAGCCTTCAACACCTCCACCAGATTCTCCTCTTGTTGAGAAGTCAAGTCAGAAGAAATGATAACCGGAAGTGTTTCATTCGAACCCAAGAATACATATCGCAAATGAGATGGCAACGGCTTCAATTCCAAAGAGGGTGGCTCTACTAGAGATGGTTGGAGTCGTCTAGGTCTATCGCTTGAAGCAATGTCAAGAGTCTCAAATTGAGAATAAGACTTAGGAAAGCGTAATGATGCATCCATGATAGCCATACAATCTTCCACTTCAAAATTCTCGATATTCACACCCACCAAAGCTGCTTCAACTGGATCACTAACACAAGACGAATCAAACTCTTCTTGAACCACATGGTCAATCACATTAATGGAGAAACAGTCTTCGCATGCAAGTGGAGTTCTCATCAATTGGCTCATGTTAAAAATGACTTCCTCATCTGCTACCCTCAAAGTTAACTCACCTTTTTCAACATCAATCAAAGTTCTAGCAATGGCTAAGAAAGGTCTCCCTAAGAGCATAAGCATCTCCTTATCAGCTTCAAAATCTAAGACAATGAAATCGGCCGGAAAAATGAACTTATCCACCTTCACTAGCACATCCTCAATAATCCCTCGGGGATAAGAGATACTCCTATCGGCAAGTTGGAGAGTGACAGTAGTCGGGCGAGCTTCTCCCAACCCCAAAGTGTTAAAGATGGAGGATGGCATCGAGTTGACACTAGCACCCAAATCGCACAAACCCTTACCCAAGAACTTATCCCCTATGTGACAAGGGATAAAAAAGCTCCCAGGATCCTTTAACTTTGGAGGTAGTGGCTTGATCACATCGGTAAAACTCTTTGTCACGACAACGGTTTCAAACTCATTAAAGCGCCTCTTCTTAGTCAACACATCCTTCATAAACTTTGCATACTTAGGCATTTGCTCAAGAGCTTCGGCAAAAGGAATGTTCACATGGAGTTGCTTGAACATGTCAATAAATTGCCGGAATTGTTTGTCCTCTTGATTCTTCTTAAGCCTTTGAGGGAATGGTGGCGGCGGCAAATACTTGGGTAGTGAGACCTTGGTCTTTTTCTTGTCATCACTACCATTCGGATTACCCACTTGCTCTTCAACCACATCATTGGTAGCCTCTTTGACTTGATCGTCCTTCTTTCCACTAGGTTCCTTTTCACTAGCATCAATAACAACCTCATCTTGAACATCTTTTTCCACCCCACTAGGTTGAGGAATATCAGGAAGTTGCTTTCTGTAACACTCTGTTACTAATTACCTAATTAACCAATAATATTTATTTCAATTCATTAATCTCTTTACTAACTATGATAGAAAAAGGAATTTCCATAATATTAATATCTCTATCATAGTTAGAAAAGATTATTCTAATCCTTTTATAATTTATCCATGATAGGAAAGAATAAACTAATACAACCTGAATACTATCATGGATAATTAATAGCTAATCATGTTAGAAAAGAATCACCTAACATGGTTAGAAAAATAAACAACCTAATGTTCAATAATATCAAATACATATAAATATATGCTTACTAACCATGTTAGAAAAGATTTGCCTAACATGGTTATTAAACAGAACTAATTGATATTAAATAATAAATAAATATGTATACATGCGGAAGCAGATGCAGGCCTATACAAATTGGCAATATACAATTCAAATTAATCTATATAACTACTCCTACCTAATTCCCTTTCCTGAAGTTTGCGCCTGTGCATGAATACCTGTAAAAATGTCAGTAATCGTGGGATGAGACAATTTGTCCCAGTAATCACTGCTTAACTCACTATAACAGTGAGATGTGCGGTAGCGAGGACGTCTAAAGGGTACCACATTTAAAACCAATAATATATATATACATGTCAAATCTTTCATTCATCATTCAAGTCCCTCCGTCTAAATCAACTCAAATTCATCATCTCTACTTCCCATATATCACTCAAATCCCTCAGTCAGTTCCAAGTCAACTCAACAGACGAAAATAAACGTGATTGACACTGTGCCCAGTCTCAAATCTGAAAGCATGAAAAAGGGAGCACTTTAAATAGTGAAAACGTCCCTGAAAAAGGGAGCACTATAAACAGTGTAAACATCCCTGGTTCCTTTACAATCCGAGGAACCTGTACAATTAACCTATCGATTGCGCAAATCGATAGATTACATCGGCCGACGGTACTAATAATCAGTGTCATGCAATACTCACAATCCCTATTCTATATTTCATCAACATAACTCTCAATACAACATGTAACTCTCTTTTCTATCCTCATCACCTCTTAAACCACTACCCAACACTATCCCTATATACATTCCACGCCATTACAGATCAATGGCCACCACCAGGCAGGATAATAGTATATATAATGTGTAAAAAAATCTTTTATATAGAAATAATCGTGTTTAAAAGGCACCCGATAGCCTGTTTTGTATAAAAATAACCTTTCAAAGATAATATATATATATAGAGGGTGAGAAAGGATTTTACAAAATCCCCAACTAACATCACCCTCAATGTTATAGTAAGGTTAAGTGTGATTACTTGTCGCCCTTTAGCAATTTATGCGATTTCTCAACCTTTCTTTCTTGATTCTCCGAAAGTCTACTTGCATCCACTCCTATAATAATATAGAGTAAAATGATAAATTAATATCATTTTCTACAACGTAATATTTATCGTCTCTCTCGTATCCGTATTACTACCCATTTCTCCATTTATGTACCATGTCTTAATAAACCACCTCAAACATAAACACATCCTTACAATTAAACCAATTCAATAAAACATGTGCTTTGTCAATAACCACATCCTGCCGCTAAAGAAGGAATAGTTTCCACTTCACACTAAATCACATTCCATGACAATTGCGAAATCAACACACAAAGCTTCATATTAAAAATTAACTGTGTTATAGTCCATACATCAACATGCATAATTTCCAATTAATATAAAACATCACATAACAACATAATGAGCCAAATTATTAAAATCAATTTCCTTGGCTAAGGCAGAATCTCAATGACATCCATTATTGAAATCACATGTTTGGTTCACTAGGTTAAAAGCATAAAAGATTTTCGCAATTATAATATGAACAAACCTATATAAATTTGCTTGCAAAATAGAGAAGTCATACACATACTAAATCAAACTTAGAAAGCCAAGTCAATTATCTGCACACACACACACATACACATTGAATCCCATAATTTCAATTTCTGGTACGATTCATATCTTCGATCATAAAGTGAGCTCAAGGTTACAAAGAAACTCAACCAATCCACTAAGAAAGACAATTCATAATCCACCATTCAATTCACTTATGGTCACATCCAATATCTTAGAACAACTTTAATTTCATTTCCAAAGTAACACATTATTTCATCAACCTTTCCTACCATCTAAAGCTTACAAAAACCATTCTAAAGTAAGACACAATTTTAAAACCACTCTCATCTCCCTAAGATTAATGCTCCCTACATCTCAAAAATTCTTGAACCAATTTCATTATTGCACAAACACAAACTATCTATCACTTCCATCAACTCTATTTCTATCATCATTTAACCGTTTCAATAGTCTCATACATCTTTAAAGTCAAACCGCTTCAAACAGCCCTATTTAATCACAAGGAGACGTAAATCAAATTCTTAAAGTCACTTAAACCATACATAAATGGTATATTCCATACTTCTTTTGCAACCTGCATTTTCTTTTAAACCTTTTAACAAATACCTTAAGTGCAGCGATATTCCAATAACGGTTATTAACTTCTCTATTATCAATAACCTTGCCCAATGGTTTCCAATCACCACATGCAACATAGACTTTTATTAAAGCTCCAAATCTTGAAACAAATATGATACTTGATATAAGATACTAGATCACAATTACATCAACACCAATCCACAATTTGAAACAAACTCCTTCATTGCTCCCTAAATTCATTTGGCTATTAAGAAATCATAGCATAAGGTTATAAATGTACTTTGAACATTAACAACTTCAAATCACTATTCCTCTTTTCTTCCTTACCACAAACACGTCCCAAAATAGTGCAGCAAATAATTTAACCTCCATTCAATTAGTTACTACCTCATTGTTCCCTAGCTCTTTCAGCCTAGGCAGAGAAAAAGTAAGAAGAACTTTCAAAAATCAATATATAAACACTTGAGATCACAAGTTTTCCTTTATGTCTATAGAAACAACAATGAGAGTCCCCAAAATCAGCATCAACATACATAATCATGTCCTAAATAAAGAGGACCAAAATTTCCATTTCAAAGGAAAGAACCTAAATTTTAGCATGCAAGAACACTATACATATATCTAAACATAGCATACCAATATGAAACCAACCATTGCCACACTTCACTCACAAAAGTATGGACCCTTGATAACAATGTTCACAAGCATAACCTAAAACATGTCCAAAACACACATCTCAAGCTCAAATGAATTTCTCCACTCTCCTAAGCATTTCAACGAACACCTTGAGTGCAATAATATTCAAATAATATGGTTATAAACTTCCCAATCATCACACTCTTGCCCAAAAGTATCCAAACACCATTTAATCAACTAAAAACATCAACTATAATATCTATGATTCTTAAATACACATGCAAGCATAAGAAATCAACAACCTCCTAATACCTTATTCACCAATTTCAAATACCCATTATCATTTACAATATTATTAATAAGCACAAAATCAGCAACATACAAACACCAAACAGATTTATCATGCAATAACACTCAATTATATGTTCTATATTTCTTCATCATTAGCTACCACCAACAAAACATTGAAAGTACAAAGCAAAGGGAGGGAAAGAAATCACCATAAAAATCACACAATAAAACTCAAACAAATCCTACTTGAAAATGATGACAAACAACTCCAATGGTTTCCTAAGCAAGTTAATTAGGAATTTCGAGCCTTAAATCCCCATGAAACTCGTTGGCCATGAAGCCCCAAAAGTTAGGGTTTTGTACAAACTTCATAAAACTTCAATCAATCCTCAAATCATCATCCAAAACACTAAAAGATGAAGTTTAAACTTAGTTATTGTTCATCATAACACCCAAAAATCTTAAAACCTAACTCAGCCCTTCTCTTAAGCTCGCACAAAACTGACCAAAAACGGGTATGAATAGGTAGAAGAGACTCACCTAAACTTGTTCTTGACCTTTCATGTCTAGCCGGAGATTCACCGTCGCCGGAAATAGCCAGACTCGCCGGATTTGAAAAGGAACGAATGGAGTGAGGGATGGTGAAACTGAACAGAAAAGAAAGAAGAAAGAAGGCGAGGATACTTACCCCAACCACGGATTGACCGCCGCCGCCGAATGCCGCCGTCACGTGTGGCCGGAGGGAAAGAAAGAGAAGAGACGAAGTGGAAGGATAAAGTGGGATGGAGCTCGAGAGAGTTGGAGTGACGAGAATGAGAATGGGAATGAGGAAGGAGAAGATTATATGTTTGGAATAAAGAGATTTGGAGCAAATTCTGTTTCTAGCCCTGCTACTATTTTCTTTTTAGTTTAGTCCTTACTTCAAACATCTCAATTAAGTCCATTCTTAATGAAGTGATTCCAAATAATCCTTAATATTTTTACTTTAAAAATTTGGGATGTTACACTTTCCACTCCTCAAATTTATTGCCTTACACTCTTCCTTCCCATCCCTTCTTGGATTAGGAATGGTGTCACTCGGTAGGGTTCCTCTTTGTGAGGCATTCATTTGAGAGGCGAGTTGGCCTATCTGTATTTCAATGTTCCGGATAGAAGTCTCATGACTGGCCGTTTTGGCATCATTTTTGGCATTATACACCCTTTGTGCTTCTTGTCCGGCTATGATCTGAGCAAACATTTTCTCCACCTTAGATTCTTCCTCCTTAGGAGGGATTTGTCTAGGTTGATTATGAAAACCAGGTGGGTAAGAGGCCTTTGTACCAGAGGATGATGATGCATTCACATTTTGCCCTTGGTTCCAGGAAAAGTTGGGATGATTTCTCCACCCCGGATTGTAAGTCTGAGAGTAAGGATTGTCCTGAGAATTCTGTCCTCTTCCCATATAATTCACAGATTCTGGAGTGGCGTAGAGAGGACAATGATCAGGTAGATGCACATCATAACACTGTTCACAGACAACCGGAGTAGACTGAATTGCTTGCACCTCTTGAGCACTACTCTTCCTAATCTGAGTTTCCAAGACATCAAACCGCTTGTTGAGTGCAGAGAGCATAGAAGCAAACTGGGCAATAGCGGTATCTTCCTTAGGAGCAATGGAAGAATGCGGAATCCTCCTATCTGTCCCTTGAGAATTGTTGGCTGATAGCTGATCTAACAACCGAAACACTTCATTCACTGGCACATTCCCATATCCACCATTAGTCATAGAGTCAACCATTGCCTTAGACTGAGGATTAAGGCGGGTGCAGAAAATTTGAACAATTACCCACTTGTCCACTTCATGATTATGGCATTGCTTCATCAACATCTTATACCTTTCCCAAGCAGCATAGAGAGTCTCATCATCATGTTGCCTGAAACTCAAGAACTCGTCTCTAGCCTCAACAGATTTGTCATCAGAGAAAAACCGAGCCCGGAACTTAGCTTCAAGCTTATTCCAAGAGGAAATAGACCCTTCCGGTAAGTTGTTGAACCACTCCCTAACTTTTCCTTGCAGAGAGAAAGGGAACAAACGCAGTCGAAGAACATCAGCTGGAACCCCATTCTGCTTGAATGAATCACACACCTCCAAGAAATACATCAAGTGTTTGTTGGCATCCTCATTGTAAAGACCATGAAACATCCCATGCATTTGAAGCATTGTGATCATCACCGGCTTAATCTCAAAGTTCCTTGCTTGCACATCGGAATCCGAATGCAAGATTGAGTTCCTCCAATGTTCCGAGTAGCAGAATCGTTAACTGTAGCACGATCATACTCATCCTCTGCCATAACTGCAGTTTCAACCTCAACCTCTTGCTCAAGATCCACTAACCCTTCAAGTACTACTTCCAAGTCTCCAAACTCAATGCTTTGCATACACTAAGAAAAGAGTACCTACAAGCACCACTAGATCACATGTATCACAATAAACAAAAGTGAAAATAAGCAAGGCAACCAAGGTAAAGATATTTCTAACACCGAAGGTGGCTAGAAACAACCCAACACGAAGTTACCAGAAGATAAGAAAAGAGGTTACTTAAAAGTAATTAATCACACAATTAAGCTAATCAACACAAGAGAAAAAACTTTTGCTTAAACTACAATCCCCGGCGGCGGCGCCATTGACTTAGCGCGGATTTTTGTGTACTTCCGTAAGCATACGGGTCGTCAAGTGTAGTATAGAAAAAGTGTCGTTCCGCAGAGATTATAGTTTAAACAAAGTGATTAGCACTAATTGCATGCCCAATTACCTTAAGTAAAAACATATTGAGAGTTGTTGTTCAATTAAGAAAAGAGTTTAGAAAATAAGTGTAAAAAGAGTTGGAGTTCAAACACGATTTAACAATGATAATTAAGACCTAGGGTTGCTAATCCCCTATTTACTTCATGAATCAAGATTTCCCTCTCCTCTTTAAGTGATTAAATGAAAGTATGTGCAAGTCTAGGGTTCAAAATCATTTGAAAAAGCTTTCCCAAGTCAAGATCAAATTTATGCTAGCATTTATTGCACAATCTCTTGTCACAATAAATGCTAGCTCTTTTCCTTAACCACCCTAATTATGACTATGTTAGGTCAATAACTATATCTCTATGTTATCAACAAACCTTCCATTTAAAACCATAAACTTCAAGTCTAACATGTTCTTATCCAAGTTCTAAAACAAAATACACTTTCCCAAGTCATATTTCATTTAACTAATTAAGTGGTGATCAAGCACTTAAAACAAATAGAGAGCAAGATAAAAACTACACATATACTTCATTAATTACTTAAAGAAAGAGAGAGTAGATGGTTCAATCCATAAATAGGTTCATAACAACCTTAGATTAGGGTTTTAGTTACACATAAATGTAAATAAAACAAACCCTAAAACTATAAAGGAGTTCATTGAAGAGATATGAAGAAGAGGGAAGAAGATATACAACCACAAATGACGAAAGCTCAAATCTCTCCAAGCTTCCCACTTGAATCCCAAGCTTCCCCAATGTTCTTCAAGCTCTTCAAGCTCCAAAATGTGCCCTAGAGATGTCCCAAGTCGTATGTTTTCCAGCCTCCTTCTAAATGCCCTAATTTTTCCCTTTTATATGCTGAGAATTTTGGCTAAATCGCGCAGCTGTCACGTACTCTCGCCAGTTGCTCGCCAGCTGGCGTGCCACTGGCGAGATTCCAGAGACTACATGCCGCTGGCTTGCCAGTTGGCTTTGTGACTCGCCAGCGGCTTGCCAGTTGGCGAGCCACTGGCGTGCAGCTTCCCTAAAGACTGAAAATTGGCTTTTCCTTGCTCCTTTTTCCTCTTTTGTTGTAGCACTTGGGTTTCATAGAGCTTCTAACACCTGTCCACCTCTTCCTACACAAGCTAGAAAGAGGGTTGAAGAGTTTCTATGTCTCACATATACAATCATTAAACTCCAAATTTCACACAAATGAATGATTTCCTATTAGCATCACTTTCTATTAGTATTTGTGTGTTTTGTTGTCTATGTATCATCAAAAAGAGTGTGAACTAGAAGGAAATAGAGATGAAAATCTGTGAAATTATGGAGTTTATCAGTAAGTTTTTTCCAATCGGATATACTACATAAGACATTATATGTTTATGAGAATTTCTTGTGTGAACCTGGTGCACCATGTCATTTGTGGTGTGATCAATCACAAGTAGACAGATAAGATTTGACGTGTAATTTTAAATTTGACGTGGCACACTAAAAACATCAACTAACTTTGAAATTTATTTTTTATTTAGAATGTATAATAAAAAACATTGAAAACGTAAGATTTAATTTTTTTTATTGCTCAGTTCCTATTTTTAGGGTGCCACATCCAATTTAAAATTATACATTAAATCATATGTGTTTTCTTGTGATTGGTCAAACCACAAATGACGTGGTGCACCAGGTTCATATAATAATTTCTCTTTATGTTTAGGCGCTTATTAGCCAAACCACAAATGACAATATTCACACAAAAAATTCTCCTCATAGAGTATTTTTCCATCAACAAAGTTTGATATAAATAGAAGCATTGATAATGAAGTATGAAGAAGATGATTTTTTTTATCAGAGTATGAAGAAGATGATTGATTTAATAAATGTAGGCATTTCATATACTTTTTGAACCAGCTTTGCGTTTATTATGGTAAAATTTGAAATCTCACTATATAAGGTTATGAACCACACATCATCATCATCATCATTATGAACCACACGATATATATAATTGAAGAATCGGGCATTATGATAATCGATATATTATAATTAATTCTGATAAAAAAGATATATTATAATTAATTTCGATAAAAAAAGATATATGATAATTAATGCCTTTTTTATCTGAAATTAAAGCCTAATTATATGGCAATGATTGATAATATTTTATGCTGATAAAAAAAATTAAAAGATAGATAAATCTTATTTTTAAATATAAGATCAATTTATCTAATTTATCTCTAACTATATAAATTTATTCTCACATTCTTTTTTTCCCCTCACATTCTTTTTTTTTTTTTTGGCCAATTTTTCCCCTCACATTCTCTCTTACTTGTTTATTATAGATATAGAATTATATATAGGGTTTGACTTATATCCAGTGCAATACAACAAGTTCACCCAGTGCACCTTTTTCTGACTGACACGTGTAACTTCAAACTTTTAAAGTTTTAACTCCGTTATCTCCCACACGCGTACTCCTCCTCCCCTCCTTCTTCTTTTGTCTTTCCTCTCATGCCGCCTCCGCCCGCACCCTTTTTCTCCCCATGACCAATCATTCCCTCTCTTTTCTCCTTTCCTTACAGCTTCCCAACTTTTTCTTGGAGCAGAAGCGCCGTTGACAAAAACGTCATTCTCGATTCCGTCGCCGACGGTTACACTACCACCGATCCAAACACAAATTGGGGGAATGTTTTAATTGTCCAAACACAAAATCATGAAATATCATAATTGGAAAGAGAAAGCAAAAGCACAACGATTTCGATTTGTTGAAAAAGAAGAGAATGAAAAAAATCAATCGATTTCAATATGGAGTCAAAAGGGTTGTGTCATGAGGGTGTTTAATTAGCAGCAACAATAGTTATAAATCTGTGCGAAAACACAAACGGTGTGATATGAATAATTTAATTAATTGATTTTGGTGCTCCTTCCACGGTGTGAGCGAGGAATTTTCATGGGCAGCAGCCAGCAAGCCAACAATCTTATTTCAGTTTTGTCATTTAGCACTGTATTGTGAGCGGAGAAGATGAGGTAGTAAATAACGGTGTTAAGATGGTGTGTTAAAATAGGCTACACGTGTCATTCAATAAGGCTGCACTGGTTTAACTGGTTCTATTGCACTTGATGTAAGTTTTTTCCTTATATATATAGATATAGATATAGATAAGCATTATTAGATTTTAATTGATAAAAGTTTGGAAAATTAAGATTATCTTATATTTAGTAACAAATTGAAATTTAATTTGGCCTCGTTTGAGGACGAAGTGATTGGTTTAATGATAAAATTATCCCTTATTATTATAAATTGGACGGAATTGCCCTCATAATTATGATGAAACGTGACTAATCTAAAAAAGCTTAGAAGGCAAGAAGCTAAGATAAAAGGCAAAAACGTAGTTAAAATTTGTTTATACGGGAAATATATAAAAAATATTTAATAAATAAGTATTTTTCCTATAAAATTAATAACTACTAGTAATAAATATTCTTTTGAACCAATGAAATTTACTTCAACAACGTACAAAAAGTTTTTTTCTCCGAAACAATATACAAAAAGTTGGAATTTTAATTTATAATATTGAGTTAGTTTTTTCACGACCTGAGCAAGATCTCAAAACAAGGTTTGTACCTGATTAAAATTAGTTTTTTCAAAAAAAAAGTATGAATTAGTTGAGAATTTTTTTTTTTATCAAAATAGTTGAGAATTTTTTTTATATATATATATATATATATATCAAAAAAAGATATATATATATATATATATATATATATATATATAAGGTAAATATATGAATTAATTTTCAACACTGTAACTAGTTTTATTTATTTATTAATATATTCAAGAAAATAATAATTAAATAGTGCCATAATAGGCGGTTGATGAAAAATAGGAACTGACCTATTAATATGGAAGAATTTCTCAAAATCATCCAATGAAGATTTGTAATTGAGAAATTTGTTTTCAAAAGCAATCAGAATACATTTAAAAGCTCGATAAAAAAAATACATTTAGAAGAAATTTATTACGTCTCGTATCTTGCGAGGAGAAGAAATCGTGGTTGCAGACTTGCTGGTACTTATACATCACCTACTTTTCATTGCATGTTTCGATTCGTAATTCCCAGGGTCTCATATAGTATCATCGTTTTTTTATTTTAAAGGCATGATTATTGAGATTATACATATAGCTTATGAATTTGCAGCAACTCATATGATTATTCAGGCTATCTCTCCTTCAATTTTCATCCTTTATTTCAGTGCAAAAAAAATTTCATCCTTTATTTATTTCTTGTGTAACCTATAGATATATTGTATCTCTCCTTTAATAATAATCTGAATCCTACGAATTTTTAGAATCCTACTGGCACGAGTTAGGGTTACTTTTCTATCCTCACTTTATTCTTTAAGTTATTTATTTAGTATAATATCGATGCTGTATTAGTGGTGAAAATTACTGTACTAAAATTTTTATTCTAAAAATAATGTTTATAATATTTTATATTTGATGTTGTGATTGTTAGTATCGAAGAATACACACACTGAGTACAAGAAGCCAGCAAAAAGACCCACAATAATGGATGATCTGCCTATTGATGTCATCCACAATATCATGATGCGCTATCTTCCTTATAAGGATGCAGCCAAGTTGATGTTCTTATCTAAATCCTTCAAGTCTTATTGGCTTTCATTCCCAGCCCTAAGTTTCAGCTTTGAATCAACCAAATCGGAGTGTGATAATGAACAAAATTACCAGGAGTTCTTCAGCAAAGTTAAGGAAATCCTCAAAGTTCGCGGCCCTCACATCAACAATGCTTTACACAGCCTAAGCTTATTTCACAATGGTATAGGAGAAAACAACTCCAATGCTTATCAACAGCTGTTGGATATGTTACTATACTTTGCCTTAGAAAAAAAGGTTGAAGTTATAGAGTTACAAAATTTGGAGTTAATCATTCATGGTTTCGGCTGTGTTGAGATTGTTGATGTCCATTGTAACTCATTTCTTCCATTGTTTTCCTCACAATACTTGACCATACTCAAGCTTACTGGCATAAATTTTTCACCTGTTGCTGACATTTTTATAAACTGCCCAAAATTGGAAGAACTATCAATAAAAGATTGTGATGGTTTTAGTGCCATAAAAGTTTCAGCTTCATCATCATCACTGAAGAAAGTAGAAGTAACATGTTGCACAAACTTGAATGGAATTCAGATAGAGGACGGAACAAGCTTACAAAGTTTCATGTTTGAGGAATTTTATGAAAGCGAACAAGATAAATTAGAGCAATATACGGTAGATATCTTAATAAGTTGTCCAAAACAACTTAGGGTTTTGAAATTGATCAAAGCAACCACCGTTACCGACGAGTGGTTGAACTCGATAATTCAATGCTCATCTTATTTGGAAGAGTTGGAAATATCTGAGTGCAATTTGCTGAGGAAGATAGAATTTGAAAGCCAAAGCCTTAGAAGTTTTCTTTGCTCAATTGCATGAATATGGAGGAGGTGATTACTATTGTTCCTAACTTACATGAGTTTAACTACGGTGCATGTACATCAGTTGATAAGATGCTCATTTTAGGTTGTCCAACTCAAATTAGGGTTTTGAAACTATTCAAAGCAACCGTCATAACCGACGAGTGGTTGAACTGGATAATTCAGTGCTCATCTTATTTGGAAGAGTTAGAAATATCTGAGTGCAGTTTGCTGAGCAAGATGGAATTTGAAAGTCAAAGCCTTAAGAAGTTTTCCTTGCTCAATTGCATGAATATGAAGGAGGTGATTGCTAGTGTTCCTAACTTACATGAGTTTAACTATGGTGCATGTGAATTAGTTCAAAGGTGCTCATTTTAGCTTGTCCAACCCAAATTAGGGTTTTGAAACTGTTCAAAGCAACCGCCATAATCGACGAGTGGTTAAACTGGATAATTTGTGGTTCATCTTATTTGGAAGAGTTAGAAATATCTGAGTGTAAATTTTTGAGGAACATGGAATTTGAAAACAAAAGCCTTAAGAAGTTTTCCTTGCTGGATTGCCTAAATCTGAAGGAGGTGATTGCTGATGTTCCAAACTTATACGAGTTCAACTACAATGGAAGTTTGTTGGTTAGTAGATTGTCCATTGTAGCTTCCGGATGCAGTGGAAACATCTCATTACCATCAATGATCCCATATCATGTTCTTAAGGGTTTCTTTCGTTTCTTTAGTCACTTCAAACAGCTCACTCTATCTTTCACAAGTTATGAGGTACGTAATTATTTGTGAAAAATCGAAAAATACAAAGTTCATCATTCCAGTATGTGTTTGATTCTTCCCTTGGTTCTTTTCTCTAATATTTATTTTCCCTGATTGGGTGTATTTTGCAGAGTTTGACCATTCCAATGCATAATTGTCCTCAATCTCCAGCAATTTATGGTAATGGTATGTTGGATATTATATTAAAAGTAAATCTTTATGATCCAGTACCAAGTGGTAAAACATTGACCCAAGTGTTGGAGACTCTGCTTTGGTTGATTTCTAAACTTCGTTCTATAACATTTTCCTCCACAGACACAGAAAAAAGGAGCACCTTGAAGGTATTATTATTCTTTCATCTCTTACTCATCAATCATGTTCACAAATATATGTGCTTGATTTGTAATTATACGTCAATATGTTCCTGTTTTTTATTAACTAATTCTTTTAATAGAACTTCAAAAGCTAACATGTGTACAAATGTCTTGATTTTATTATACATTTAAATAATTACACAAACTTGTGTTTATGAAATAGATACGCATTTTTACATCACCTGTGTTTATGTGCCTCCAAAAATGACATATTTAAAAAGTCTTTGTTTTTGTGGCACAAGATGTTATTTATACTTTATGATTAAGTGGTATTATCAATTGAAGCGGAAATTTGAAAATATTGTAGTTTGAATATGGTGAGGAAAGGAAGTCGAAGATTGTGAAGGTGGGAGAATGCTGTAAAGATAATCCTCTGAAATGTTGGAGACACTATGAACGGGAGATCATATTTGAAGGCTTTTATGGAAATAAGAGAGAGCGTCTGGAGAAGTTTTTCAATGTTAACTGATTTTTTATTCCTTAAATTTCAGTACATATGTTATATCCATGGTAATGCATTAGTTGCAATAGACCTCTTAACACTTTATCCAAGTTTCTGTTTGTAAATTATTTGTATCTTCCAGCTCTTTTTCATCTGAACGACACAAGAGTCCAATAGCTTCTTCCAACCTTCCACATACACATAGACCTCTTAACACTTTATCCAAGTTCGGGTCATTATTTGAGACCTTTTTTTTTGGTAAGGGAAGGGGCAAACACCCAATTACATTAACTCAACTACATTACTCATATTAAGGCTACTCAGGACTCGTGGTCCTCCTACTCCAGCTTGATCATCTTGCAACATGCCAATAATCTCCTCTGGCGGCAATCTCCAGTATATGAGTTCTTCTCTTTGGTGTCTACACAAGGAGGCTAATTTGTCTGCACACTTGTTTCCTTCTCTTAACGTATGTAATATCCTAACCTCCCAATCTCTTTCCAGCTAATTGTTTAGTCTAATCCATGGTTCTGTGCGAAATTCCTTATGTTTTCCTGCATTCACTAGTTGTACCAACTGTAAAGCATCACTCTCAGCTTCTATTTTCCTCAAACCCAAATTCCAGCATGCTTCCAAACCCAATAAGAGTCTCCATGCTTCTGCTGTTAGTGCATCGTCAGTCCTGACATTACATGAAAAACCTTGAACCCATTCTCCTTGCTCCCCCCTTATTACTCCCCCACATCCTGTATGTCCATTAGATGTAACCGTTCCATCAGTGTTCACCTTAAACCATCCAGTATTTGGTTTCTACCAAGCAATCAAGCTGACTTCCTCAGTTACCTCCCTTCATGTACCATTATCTAGATAATTGTCAACTTGCTTTCTCACTACTTGTTCAGCATTTGTAGGAAGATCATTCCCCACTTCCTTCACGTTTCTATTCCTCCATATCCATAATTGCCAACAACTAGTAGAAAACAATTCAGGCCAGAACTTGTCCTCCTCTTCCTCCCCCTGAAAAGTGTGTTTTCTGCTATCCATTCCCAGCAATTAGAACCAAAAAATTCTTCTCTTCTCTCGATTGGCACCAACCTTCTCCAAAATATTGTAGCAACCGGACAATCCCTCAATGCATGTAAGATGTCTTCCAACTGTTGACCGCATATTGAACACAATCCACCACTACCATCCCATCTCTGTGTGAGGCTATTAGTCGGCAACTTTTTGTGTAGACATCTCCACACAAAGGTTCCAACCCGTTCTGGCACCTTCAACTTCCACACTCTCTTCCAAACTGCTGTATGATGATTATGTGATGTTGATGATTGTCCTTTGTAGGCACTAGCTGTTGTAAAACCCCCATGATTTGTCAATTTCCATGTGATTCCTTCAAATCCATTTCTATCGTGGTATCTCTGTACATATTGGCTAAAATCATCCCACCTCCTAACCATTCCCTTCCAAAGTCGTGAATCACTTTGCTTCGCTGCCGGTTGTCCACATAAATCCCACTCTCTTCCGTACTTTCCCAAAAGAACTTGAACCCAAAGGCTTGTAGGATTGGTATTAAGTCTCCAAAGAATTTTGCTAAGGAATGCATCATTCATTCTTTCCAAAGATTTAATACCCACTCCACCCACCTCTTTAGGTTGACACAGCCTCTCCCATGCTATTGCGTGCCATCTTTTCTCTCCTTGGTCTTCCCCCCACACAAAATTTCTCTGTAGTCTCTCTATCTCTTGAATTATTCCATTGGGAATCCTATCATGTTGCATTGGATAAATTGCCATAGAGTTGGTTACAGCTTTCACAAGTGTCAATCTGCCTGCCATGGATAGGCTGGAAGCTTTCCAACCTGACAGTTTCCTTCGAACCCGTTCTACAATGTGCTTATACTTGTCCTTCCTCCTTCTCGGGAAAGCAATCTCAGCTCCCAAATACCTTCCTAACTCCACCACTGGCTTAAAACCACTTCTGCTGCATATTTCTCTTCTAGTGTTGTTTCCAACATTAGGAGAAAAATAAATAACTATTTTATCTTGGCTAACTCTGTGTCCTGATATATCTCCAAAAACCTGCAAACACTGCAAAATAACATCTATATTTTTTTGGTCAGCTTCTGCAAAATAACTAAATCATCAGCAAATATCAAGTGAGTAATGGTAGGGCCATTGCGGCTAGCTCTCATTCCTCTCCATTGTTTCGCTCTCACTCTATCTAGGATCAAATGGGTAAGTTTTTCCATTCCAAGTACAAATAGGTACGGGGAAATAGGGTCCCCCTGCCTCAATCCCCGAGATGGCTTGAATGTGTCTAACTTATCTCCATGCCACAAAATATTTGTTGTTGTTGTACTGATACAGTTCATAATTCTTTTAATCATCATGTCTGGGCATTGTAACTCCTCAAGCACTTTTTCCATGAAATTCCAGCTTATCCGATCATACGCCTTTTCCAAGTCAACCTTGATAGCCATAAACCCCTTCTTACCTTTCTTCTTTTTCATGGAGTGAATCATTTCATTGACAATTATAATATTGTCATGAATGTTTCTTCCTGGCACAAAACTCGCTTGAAGAGGAGACACAATCTTCGGTAAAATACTTTTCAGTCTGTTCACCAAGATTTTAGACATGCATTTATATATCACGTTGCACAAGGAGATGGGTCTGAATTGTTGCACCTTTTCTGGGTTGTCAATTTTAGGAATCAAAATAACTAAAGTCTTGTTCACATCTTTGATCTTCCTCGGATCCTCCCACATCTGCTTAATCGTATCACAAACACTTCCCCCCACTATGTCCCAGCATTTGTGGAAGAAGATTGCTTGAAATCCATCTTCACCTGGAGCCTTGAAACCTCCAATTGAGAATATCGCATCTTTGATTTCTTCACTAGAAATAGCTTTCTGCATTCTATTCCATTCCTCTCTTTCAATAGATGGCCAGGAGAAATTGGTTTGAGTCCAGCACCTTTCCTCTTCTTCCTCGGTAAACAACTTCATAAAGTACGAATTTATGAGGCTCCCTACTTCTTCTTTTCCTTCAATCCAGTTATTCTGCTCATCATTTAATGTTGTGACTCGGTTCTTGCTTCTTTTAATCTTTGTTTTCAAGTGGTAGTAAGTTGTATTTCTATCTCCATCATTCAACCATGTCGTTCTAGCCTTTTGGAACCACAGAATCTCTTCTTGCCAAAGGGTAGATCTCAGTTCTTCCTGAAGTTCTTTTTCCAACCTATCAAGGTACATGTTTGGTTTATACTGTAAGGATCTCTGTATACCATCAATTCTCCTGAGGAGTTCCTTTTTCTTCTTGTTTATGTGGCCAAAAGTGTGGATATTCCAATCTGTGAGTTCTTTTTCAAGAGAGCCCAAAGCAGTCCATGTGTCAACATTATTGTTCCATTTCTCTTTGATGAAATGCTTGAAATCCTTATGTTGAATCCAGGCAGCTTCAAATCTGAACGGTCTCTCTCCTCTTCTGATAGTTTGAGGCTCTACCATAATCAAAAGGGGGTGGTGATCCGATTGAATCCTCGGACTCACCTTAAAAATGGCTTCACTAAACATTAGTTTCCATTTCATATTACACATGGCTCTATCCAGTTTCTTATATAGCCTACTTGTGTAACACCTAATATTTTTACTGCTATACTATATAATCTTAATTGATTTTCTCATATTTTCCTAGTTTATAAAGCCCGAAATACCAAATAATTTAAAACTTTTCTTTACAAAATGAATTACAAATCATTATTATCACTATTACTACGCTCTAATCAAACTATTAGTTATCTTGATGAGCGATCCCTCAATTTGGGTATTGTTCTATTTCTAATTTTAAGCATTTACAAATAATAATACAATTACTATGCAAACTCATGCTCGTTTTAGTTTGCCTATTTGAACTAAAGAGATTTCTTAAGTATGTACAACCATTAACATTTCCACGAACGATCAACCTCTTGTATTCCCTCATGTGCACTCCAAAAATAGCTCACCTTATATCCTCCATCTCACCAGCTCCATGAGCCTCTGAAAAGCAACAGCAGTTAAACCAGTTTACTTCGTATACATGTGTATAATAATCATAATAAACATAGATATACCCTTTTTCATGAAAATGATAATAATAATCCCTCCATCCTATGCTGGGGCCTCATTTGCCTCATTGACCAGCCACTAATAACGAAATATTCGCTAAATAGTGGAGGTACCTTTACCTGCAGGATTTAATATAAGCTCTGGTATAGAGGGAGCTACCCACCTATACCTTGGAGTACTCCACTTAACAATTCCTCAAATATTCCTCAACAATTCTCAATATATCTCAATGTTCCTCAATAATGCTCAAATATTGCTCAATATTCCTCAAAGGATTAAACATTATCAAAATCATAAAATAAAAATAATTTTCATGCAAATCTAAGAACTTTAATCAATATATATATATGAAGTAAACTGCTACCTCAACTTTGCACATTACTGTTACTCCTCCTTGTCTGTCTGTCTGCTACTCCAACATTTTCTCCTATTATTGCATAATGTATTAGAAATAAATGACTATTCTATATAATAACCAACGTCTCTCCCGAACCCATATTTCTACCCAATTTTCTTTCTAGAGTATACCTTCTTCATTCTCTAATTAAGCTCTTTTACTTAATCTTTTCTGATTCTCAAATTTTGTCTACCTTAAGACCTAAGACCTCTTAAGATTTTTAAGACATTTAGTACATAATCACCCATAATAAACCAACTAAAAGAAATTGTCAATTTGAAAGTTCACCATTCACAAACAACCTTAAGTAAATAGCAAATACTTATATAACATTCATAACATCAAAGTTTCATCCAATTAAACCTCCATGCACGCATACATGTCTTTAGGGAATATAATTTCGCTTCATCACTAAAACAGAAACCAAAACAGGGAATGAATAAAAGAAAGTATATTCTACTATACTCTCAATAACTTTTTAACACTTGTTAACTTCACAAAACACACTCATGCATGTACGTTTATAGAACTTCCAATACACAAGTCCTTCAACACCCATACTTTATTTACAACAATCTAAATTATCATTCTAAATTGATATCAAACATCACATACATTAATCAAGAAGTAAACTAAAATGATCCCAATTATCTTATTATTCATTCTGCCGAAATAGGGAAAAGAGAAGAAACCTCATTTTCTATGTTCCAAGCTTATTTTCAAGATATGCAAAGATTTGAACTTACATGAACCATAATGTAACTATCTAGCTCTATTAAAATCTTGACTTGTCACTATAATCATTGTTAGTTCATAACAGAATCCAATATCATCACTAAAGTAGATGTGAAACTTTGATTCTTGTAATATAATATATATAGTCACACCTTTAGACCACTCTTCTCACATATAAAAATCTGCATCATCATTCTCAAGAACTCAAATAAGTTTTTCTTTTACTTAGACAATCAAACGTCAATATAATATTAAGTCTCCAGCTTCTACACTCAATTAACTGACCAAAACTATAATCACTTTCTTCTGCAATAGATACTTTCAACTCCCTTTCTCAAAGTTACCTTATGTCTCAATTTAATCTTAATCTTAACAATATCTTCTTTCCATTAACAATTTCATTTCTAACTTCTCAACTAAACTCTCTTACAACCATATTTAAATTCTAATCAGCAAATTCATTATGCTAACTCCCAACACCACACTAAACAACTATTATTCACATTATCCTACTATAAAAAGCTTCCCAATATGAAAGACTGAACAAAACAGCCCTATAGTCCCAAATAATATATCCAAACAGTAACTTTACATGAGTTCTCACTATACCTTGAACAAACCTCAAGTCATATATCATTTCCTAAATAATTCAACTGCAATAATGGAACTTCAACAATTATTTTGAGTCCTTTATGCTTACTCCAAAACCATATGATTAGGTGACCATACAAACCCCAAAATTCTAATTCCTACATCACCATCAATTTGTAAAACTCTAACCCATAAGTCTGAAAATTATGCTTCAACTTCAAACTATACTTCTAATCATACATACTACTTATTTTATATTCTCAAAATGAACTTTCATCACATATTTTAATACCAATAGATCCACCTTCTGCAGTACCTAAACAGAATATGGAAACCAAAGAAAGAAAAGAACACATGTTTTTCAAAGCATAGACCAAGCATATAAAGACTCAACATGAACAGACAACTTCCTTCCTTTTCTTTGAAAGGCTGGCCAACAGATTAAAGTCAAGAGAATCAGATGCCATAACAACATGCACGCAGCATCATACACGAACAGTGCTAAAACTTGGAGTTATTAAAGAAAATAAGCCAAACCCAAAATGATCTCTAAAAGCCTCTACAACAACACCAAAATCAAAGCTCAAACTTCATTTAAATGGTGTGAGAACCCCTATAATTTCGGATTAATCATAACCCTTTCCCAAAAACCTCGCTTGAATCGGCCAGGGAGAGAGGAAAAGAGGAAAAGAAACTCACCTAAGGCTAACCCAATCTCCTTGTACTTTCCCGTCATCCCTAGCCACTTTAGGTTGCCATGAATTTCTAGAAGGGGAAGAGAGAAAGATGATATGGTGAGAGAGAGTGAAGATAAAGGATGGGTTTCAACTCTTCAAACCCTAAACACAATTTCAATCTGAATTCATTTAATCAACGAATAGAAGGTGAAAACCAAATTGGAAGGCTCACCTTAGCTTCTTCGTCGCTGGCTGAACCGAAATCGCAGAGAAGGAAGAAGAGAGAAAAGATCGATGTTTCTAATTGTTGGGAAGTGAAAACAGAGTAATGAGAGTGATAGTGAAGACTGAAGATAATGGTCGGTGATGATGATAATGACAATGGGAATATATATATAAAATAAATTAGTGGGTGTGGTTAATTAGAGAGGATAACGATGAATAAAAAGAAAAAGATATTTTTAAGAATGAATGGATGAGATTTGAATAGGGTGAAGATGAATTTGGAAAGATATTTTGAGTCCTAATATGATTTATCTATCTATGTTTTAGTTTCCAAATTTATTTCTAAAATTTCCTAAATAATAAGCAATACCCCAAGATTTCAAATATTGTCTTATTTATTCTCATAGAAATTTGGGGTGTTACAACTTGCATGATTAACTATAGGCCCCCTCCAGGTAAATCTCGGCCCCTCAGTCTTCATTTCAATAAGGTTGCATTTTTCAATGTTGTCTCTAAATCTTTTACATCTCCTTTCATCAACACCAACTCCCCCTCTTTGCTCTTCCGCTCCTTTGATGTCATTGAAATCACTTGCTATAAGCCACAGACATTTTGTTTGATGGGCAATGCTCTCAAGCTCCTCCCATAATTCACGTCTCTCCATCTCTCTTGGACTAGCATAAACTGCTGTAAAGCACCAAGAGTGCTTGTTCAGCCCCTCCAACTCACAATGTAAAAACTGTTTGTGAGCTTTGAGGACTCTAATTATAATGCTTTCATCATTCCATAACATCCATATCTCACCTGACATTCTGTTTGCTTCCACTATAGTTTGTTTTTTAAACCCCATTCTCCTAATAGCTTATTGTGCCACCTCCCCACTACATCTAGTCTCAACTAAAACCAAAATAGTAGGATTGTAACGTCTCTTGATTTCTTTCACAGCATTACCGAAAGCTTTTCCGGCTGCTCCTCGTGCATTCCAAACAATTAACATTAATAACTTAAGATAAGGATTACTACATACCATTTAATTCTCTAATACCTCTTCAACCTCTCCCGCCAAGCCAAGAGGGGTCTCAGATACATAGTCCACTTCTTCAACTTGTATACCCATGAGCTCCTCCACATCTGACAAGCCCATTGAGTTCGCCTGGTAGGACGAATTTGGTGGTTTGCCTCCCCCCTTATCATTTAATGAGTCCAACACCTCAGGTGGGGTTTGGATTGAGCTAACACTTGTTTCCCTAATTCGAATAATATTATGAAGCCCTATATCAGACCTCCTTGTGCGACCCAATTCCATCTCTTCCTGTTTTCCTGAAACACTATTTCGGTCAAAACTGAGTCTCTCCTCATTAGACTCTTTTAAACCCACTGCTCTCCCTCGTTCACTGCCCCTATGTTCCACTGGACTCCTTGACCTATCCCTCTTATATTTTCTTTCTGCAGCTATACTCTGTACTTACTCCACCTCAGCTCTGCCTCCCTGCGCTCTTTTGTCTCCTTTTTTCTTTTCCTGTGTAACACTATTCTTCTCTCCCTTCTGACTCTCTGCTATTTTCTTAATTTGTTCTCTATGCCCGCCTACTTCCTCTTGACTAATTGCCACGTTGGAAATCTCTTTCAAAAATCTTTTTTCCTCCTCAATTTCCATATTGGTACCTGTCATCTCACTCTCCTCCTCTAAGACTACAAACCTTGAGGAAAAGTTTTTGCTAGAGTTAGCTAAGTTGTCCTTTTTCTGCCCTTGTTCAGCTTTCCCTCCTTTTTGAATTACCCTTTTGCCCTTCCTTTGATCTCTCACTACCATCCACTCACCGAATTTCTCAGGGTCATCACCACCATTTTTTCCGGCGATGTTTTCTCCAGCATTAACCATCTAAGCGTCTCTCTTTTGTTGTTCTTCTCTTGATTCTTGACTTTGTTTCATGGGGCAGTGGGCGGCATCGTGCCCAAATTTTCCACAGTGAAAGCAAATGAGATGTAATCCCTCATATTCAATCTTCAGAGAGTTTCCATCCACCACATACGATGGTACTAGAGGTTCCCCCAAGTCTATTTCCACACACATTCGCGCATACATCGTACAAGCACGATGTAATGTCATCTCATCTATCTTGATTGCTTTCCCTATCTTATTTCCCAAATTAAAGAAAAACTTTTTATCATAGTAGTCAACCGGTAGCCCGGGCAACCTTACCCAAATTGCCAGCTTCTGAATCTTTTCCGCTGATGGGCAAAAATTACTCTTCCAAGTTTGCACCGTGAGGTAACGATTTTGTATAAGCCATGGCCCTCCTTCTAAAGCAAAATAATAATCATCCCAAGTTTGAAAAAGAAGCTAGAAAGAAGCCATTGCCTATAACAGAAAGATCTACTCTTCCTCCCTGAGCCCACAACAGTTGAATCTTTTTGTTGAGTTGCATATATCCTATATTTCCTCCAAGAAGTTTAATTATTAATGACTTTTGCCATTTCCTTCCCAGCCTTTTCTTCTCTTCATCAGAAAATCTGATATGTGGCCCATGTTCTGTTTCTTGGATCTGTATACCTCTAGTCATTTCTTCCACATTGCTTATGAGCAGGTTTCCATCCCAATCTTCTTCATCTGCAGGGGCATATTCCTCTTCAAGAGGACGACTTGGTTTCGGTTTAACAGCTTCTCTATAAGACATGGGCTTTTGTTTGGTGCTTTCTTGATTCTCTTCTTGATCCTTCATCCACTCTTCTTCCCTACTTTCCAAAATTATATCCCCTGTGAAACTCCCGTTTCTTCTTGGCACTTTACCTCGTTGACTAGTAGCTTCTTCCTCCCCTAAGTTAGACACATGTCTAAAGTTAATCGGCGAAGGAATCCCTGTTTCAGAGTCCATTTTTGTACTTGGAATAGTCCCTTCTTGATTGGTCGGCGGCCTATCAGGGGGTTGTTTCTCATGATCTTGGTCACTAGAACTCATTTTCTCTCACACACTCTCTCTCTCTACTTTTTCTCTCTAACTTTCTTCGTTTTTACCATTATTTGAGACCTTTAAGTTAGAATTCATTACCCCTGTTGCCTTCTACCAAGTAATTGATATGACGTTTAACAATTTGATAATTGACATAAACATGTATATGATCTCTCTGTTAAAATCAAAATGAAAATGAATTTAAAAAATCATAACAATACACAATTAAAAATGTTTTGGTAAATATACCTCTGCATCACGTAGTATCATTTCTATGGGTAGATTGTTTTGAGAATTTTTAGGGACAAGAAGTTTCCAAATACGTATGTTAGGAACTTGACATGGATGGGAGTATTAGCAAATAAAATAAGAAAAGAAGTAAAATAAATATGCATCCAGGTTTTAAAATAATAGTGGGGTAAGAAAAAGTTAAGTATATATAGATAGATAAGTAAAGAAAGTTAAAAATATGAGATAGAAAGGAATAAAAATGATGAAAGAGAAACATGAGATAAAAGTTAGATATTGGGGATAAAAGACCAATAGGAAATAGACACTTATCAGTAAGATAGGCAAATTAAATGTCAAACAGAGAACATTCTAGTGTCCCTACTCAGATAGATAGATAGGGGCCAAGAAAAAAGTCTATGATTGTGTCTAGTCTATTAGTAAATAGCTTAGCCCAAGCTTTTGGCAGGGCAGGCCAAAGCGCGATTATGTTATTTCCATCCTTGTGCTTGCCCCTTTAATTAAGAAAAATATTTAGGGGTTGTTTGTCATGAGAGTAAGGGTAGTTAAATTTTTAATATTTATTTTTTAAAAAACCATCACAATAAATATCAAAAAAAAAAAACCATCACAATTTGGTTCTATGTTTTTGTTTGTATGTGAAGTATTTTTAAAAGTAAGATAATTTTCTTTAAGTATTACATCATTGGTTCGACCAGGTCTAACTGATCCGACCGTATGAACCATGACCCGAAGCTTCTTCTAGTCTGACTTTTACAACACTGGTTTGGTTGCTATTGGTTCACATGTTTGTGGATTTTGCTAGGTCGATTGTTTTTTTGTTTTAGAGACTGAGATGTAGATAGTGATAATGTGGTGAAGATGGTGATGATGTGGCAGGTAACATGGCCTAATCAGGGTGAAGTGACATGAGATGTGTTCTAATCAGATCAAAATCAACGGTCGAACCCATCAAAACTGATGAAGTTTTTACATTTGAACCATATTAAAACCGATGGGTCCTAGACTTAGAACCTAAAATTATTTTTTGTGTTCAGTAAAATTTTTCTAATAGTTAAATAGTTAAATACTTAAGTGGTAGATTTGAAACTTAACCCTAAAATAAATTGTATGCATATTTTTTTCGCTTAAAAAAGTAAACTTAACATTTTTAGGAAAGTTTTTTTTAATTATGGCATTTATAAAAATTCTTTTTCTAAGTTTAAACGTGAAATGAAATAAAATTGGACTAATATAGTAATATTCACAAAATAAAATATAGGCAAACATTCACTCTCTTTTGGCTGCAATTAAATGGAAGTAAAAAATATTATATTATGTATTAATAAATAGTAAACCGGTATGAAATATGATTTTAATTTGGAATCACAAAATACAAAAGGATATAAAAAATAACAGACAAATATGTCTCCCTAATTCATTATTTTTAATATAACTAGTATAGACCTCGTGCATGAGGATGTTAAGTTAGAATAAAGTTTAAGTATGTTTTCGGCTCCTTAATTTTAGAGAAAGTCATCGTTTAGTCCTTTAACTTTGAAAAATGTGTTTTAATTTTAATGATTGATTTTATTTTTTTATCTAAAATAATATATTTATGTTTCGTCAGCATTTAATTGAAGAGTCATCACTAAAAATTGATGAGTCAGCGATTTTCATTAAGTTGAGTGACAATGTTAGATTTGAAGGACTAAAAGTGTACTTTTCAAAGATAAACGACTAAATTGAAATTTGATGCAAATATAAGGGACTAAATGTATACTTTAGCCATTTTTGAAATATAAGATCAATTTTGATAAAAAAAAGAAAAATAAGATCAATCTATCTTTTTTTTTGGCTAAAGTATGTTTTTTGTCCCTTAACTTTGGAGAAAGTCATGTTTTGGTCCCTTAACTTTGGAAAGTGTGTTTTTGGTCCCTAAGTTTTGGACAAAGTCATCTTTTAGTCCTTTAACTTTGAAATTTGTGTTTTTAGTCATTTTAAATTCTTTTTAAGTATGTTTTTAGTTCTTAGGTTTGCACAAAGTCATGTTTTAGTCCGTTAATTTTGGAAAGAAGAGACTAAAAACATATTTTATCCTTTTTTGAAAGGACTAAAAACATCCTTTTGTCTAAAGTTAAGGGACAAAAAACACACTTTTCAAAGTTAAGGGACCAAAAACACGCTTTTTCTCCAAAATTAAGGACCAAAAACACACTTTTCAAAGTTAAGGGACCAAAAACACACTTTTTCTCCGAAATTAGGGACCAAAAACATACTTTTCAAAGTTAAGGGACCAAAACATGACTTTTTCCAAAGATAAGGGATCAAAAACATACTTTAACCCTTTTTTTTTGGTCAGAAGATCAATCTATCTAATTGTCTCTAACTATATACATTTATTTTCACATTCTCTCTTACTTGTTTACTTGTTTATTATTGATATGCATTATTATAGTGTAATTGTTAAAAGTTGGGATAATTAGAGATTATCTTACATTTTGTAATATAAAAAAAGAGATTATCTTATATTTATGAATAAATTGAAATTTGATTTGCCATCATCTGAGGACGGATGGATTTTTTTTTGATCAAAATGACGGAGGGATTGGTATAACATTAAATTATCCTTTATGATGATAAAATTGGACAAAATTTTCCTCATAATTAGGTTAAAATGTGACTAATCCAAAAATTTAGTAGCTAAAAGAAAGGCACAAATGTAGTTAAAATGTGTTTATATGGGAATATATAAATATAAAAAATTTTAATAAATAATATTTTCCTAAAACATTAATCATCAATAAATATTCTTTTGAACCAATGAAATTTACTTCAACAACCAAAAAAAAGTATGAATTAGTTGACAAATTTTTTTTTCAAGATGTTGAGATACACACACAAGGTAAATATAATTAATTTTCAACACTGTAACTAATTTTGTTGACTTATTAATATATTCAAGAAAAAAATGTTTCGAACCAATGAAATTTACTTCAACAATGTACAAAAAGTTGGAGTTTTATAATATTGAGTTAGATTTTTCAAAAAGAGTATGAATAAGTTGAGAATTTTTTTTCAAGATGTTGATATATATATATAAGGTAAATATATGAATTAATTTTCAACACTGTATGTAACTAATTTTGTTGATTTATTAATTTATTAATATATTCAAGAAAAAAATAATTAAATAGAGCCATAAAGGGCGGTCAATGAAAAATAGGAAAAATAGGAACAAAATAGGAGCTACCCTATGAATAGGCAACAATTTCTCAAAATTATTTAACAAAGATTTGAAGTTAAGAAATTTGTTTTAAAAAGCAATCAGAGTGTATTTAGAAGAAATTTATTATCTCTCGTATCTAGCGAGGAGAAGAAATCGTGGTTGCAGACTTGCAGGTACTTATACATCACCTACTTTTTATTGCATGTTTCGATTCGTAATTCCCAGGGTCTCATATAGTATCATAGTTTTTTTATTTTAAAGGTATGATTTTTGAGATTATACATATAGCTTCTGAATGTGCAGCAACTCATATTATTCAGGATATCTCTCCGTCAATTTCCATCCTTTAATTTATTTCTGTTCAAAAAAAAAATTTCCATCCTTTATTTGGTTCTTGTGTAACGCATAGATATAATGTATCTCTCCTTCAATAATATAAATCCTACTAACTTTTTAGGGGTTAAGGTGCATTTTTAGTACTCTAGAATATAGCAAAGTGCACCTAACATAATACACAATATTGTGGTCCATTTGTGGTAACTAACAATTATTTTCGTGGCTTATTTAGTAATGACGTTAAATAAGTTAAGTTTGACCGTTATGTGTCAAATTTTGACCGTTAAATTGTGGGGTAAATGAGCATTTTTAGTACTCTAGAATATAGAAGGGGCATCAAACATAATATACAATATTTAAACACCATAAACAACTAAGTCACAATATTATTCAAAGTGTCAAATAGTTAAACACCGCAAAGTTATAAAGATCCATAGACTATCCTAGTATGATGCATGTATAAACTAATAAGTCATTAGTATTTTACATATACAAAAAAATGTAAGCAAAGAATCATAAACTAAACAGGTTGGCCTTAATGAGTTAAAACGGGTTGGTCATACTGGCTTGACCCAAATTAATACCCAATGATGTAATAGAAAAAGAGTTACTTCTATTTGATTACATAGTTATAAACTTAAAATAATGTTCGTTAAATTTTCATTTCAATATACATATATTACATCATTATGTCACATTAGATTTATCTTACAAACGTGAGTTTTACCTAACGAATTACTAGAGAAGCAATGAAAAGAATTCTTAGTTGTCACAAATGGACCAAAATATTGTATATTATGTTTGGTGCTCCTTCTATATTCTAGAGTACTGAAAATGCTCCTTTACCCCACAATTTAACGGTCAAAATTTGACACATAACTGTCAAACTTAACTTATTTAACGTCGTTACTAAATAAGCCACGAAAATAATTCTTGGTTACCACAAATGGACCACAATATTGTGTATTATGTTAGGTGCACTTTGCTATATTCTAGAGTACTAAAAATGCACCTTAACCCACTTTTTAGAATAGTGTCATCATTTTCTTACTTTATTGAACCAAACAAACATGCACCTAATTAGAATAGCTTATGAATTTGCAGCAACTCATATATTTTTTTATACATGTAGCATGTCATATTATTCAGGCTATTTCTCCTTCAATGTCCATCCTTTATTTATTTGTTGTGCGACGCATATTATATATATATATATATATATATATATATATATATATATATATATATATATATATATATATATATATATATATATATATATATATATATATATATATATATTGATTGTATCTCTCCTTCAATAACCTAAATCCTACGAACTGTTTAGAATTCTACTGGAAGGCACGAATTAGGGTTTCTTTTCTATCCTCACTTTATGTTTAGTTATTTATTTAGTTTAATATCTGTGCTTTATTAGTGGTCAAAGTTACTGCACTAACATTTTTTATTCAATAAATAATGCTTTATTTAGTTTAATATCTGGGCTTTATTAGTTATTAGTTCTTTATTAGTCATTTTATATTTGATGGTGTGATTGTTAGGATCGAATAATACACACATGAAGCCAGCAAAAAGACCCACAATAATGGATGATCTGCCTATTGATGTCATCCACAATATCATGCACTATCTTCCTTATAAGGACGCAGCCAAGTTCAGTGTCATATCTAAATCCTTCAAGTCTTATTGGCTTTCATTCCCAGCCCTAAGTTTCAGCTTTCAATCTACCGCATCGAATAATAAACATAATTACAAGAAGTTCATCGACAATGTTGAGGAAACACTCAAAATTCGTGGCCCTCACATAAAAGGTTTTTTGCAAAGCCTAAGCTTATTTCACAATGTTATAGGGAAAAAAAACTCCAAGGCTTATAAAAAACTGTTGGATATGTTGCTATACTACTCCTTAGGAAAAGAGGTTAGAGTTATAGAGTTACAAAATTTGGAGTTAGTCTTTCATGGTTTCTGCCGATCTAAGATTGTTGGTGTGCGTTGTAACTCATTTCTTCCATTATTTTCCTCACAATACTTGACTATACTCAAGCTTACTGGCATAAAGTTTTCACCTGTTGCTGACATTTTTATAAACTGCCCAAAATTGGAAGAACTATCAATAAAAGATTGTGATGGTTTTAGTGCCATAAAAGTTTCAGCTTCATCATCATCACTGAAGACAGTAGAAATAATTTGTTGCCCAAACTTGAATGAAATTCAGATAGAGGACGGAACAAACTTACAAAGTTTCGTATTTGAGGGTTTTTATGAACACCAACAATATACATTAGATATCTTACGTTGTCCAACACAACTTAGGGTTTTGAAACTGATCAAAGCAACCACCATGACCAACGAGTGGTTGAACTCGATAATTCAGAGATCATCTAATTATTTGGAAGATTTAGAAATATCTGAGTGCAGTTTGTTGAGGAAGATGGAATTTGAAAGCCGAAGCCTTAAGAAGTTTTCCCTGCTCAATTGCATGAATATGAAGGAGGTGATTGCTGATGTTCCTAGCTTATACGAGTTCAACTACGACGGAAGTTTGTTGGTTAGTAGCATGTACATTATAGCTTCCAGATGCAATGGAAACATCTCATTACCATCTATGATTCCATATGATGTGCTGAACGATTTCTTTCGTTTCTTTAGTCACTTCAAACAGCTCACTCTATCTTTCACAAGTTATGAAGTACGTAATTATATGTGAAAAATTCAAAATACAAAGCTCGTCATTCCAGTATGTGTTTGATTCTTCCCTTGGTTTTTTTATCTCTAATATTTATTTTCCTAATTGGGTGTATTTTGCAGAATTTGATCATTCCAATGCATAATTGTCCTCAATCTCCAGGAATTTATAGTGATGGTATGATGGATATAATATTAAAAGTAAATTGGGATGATCCAGTACCAAGTGGTAGTACATTGACCCAAGTGTTGGAGAGTCTGCTTTGGTTGTTTTCTAAACCCCGTTCTATAACATTTTCCTCCCAACACACAGAAGAAAGGAGCACCTTGAAGGTATTATTATTCTTTCATCTCTTACTCTTCAATCATGTTCACAAATATGTGCTTGATTTGTAATTATACGTCAATTTGTTCGTGTTTTTAGTATTAACTATTTTTTTAAAAGAACTTCAAAAGCTTAACATGTGTAAAAAAGTCTTGATTTTATTATACATTTAATTTACATTTAAATAATTACACAAACTTGTGTTTATGAAATAGATACTCATTTTTACATCACTTGTGTTTATGTGCCTCCAAAAAATGACATATTTAAAAAGTCTTTGTTTCCGTGGCACAAGTTGTTATTTATACTTTATGACTAAGTGGTATTATCAATTGAAGCGAAAATTTGAAAATATTGCAGTTTGAATATGGGGAGGAGAGGAAGTCGAAGATTGTGAAGGTGGGAGAATGCTGCAATGTTGGTCCTCTGAAATGTTGGAGACATTATGAACGGGAGATTAAATTTGAAGGCTTTGATGAATATGTGAGAGGGTGTCTCGAGAAGTTTTTCAATGTTATCTGATTTTTCTGTTTCTGAATTTTCAGTACATATGTTATGTCCATGATATTGCATTATTTGCAGTAGTTTTTAGGTCCGATGAATTTGTGGTACTTGAAAAATATATATAATCCTGAATTTTTTTTTCTTTTTTTTCATGCTTTCAGTCTTCTTCTTGTTCATCATGGTCATGCAGATTTACCTCATCAGCTAAATTATTTTTATCTTCCAGCTCTTTTTCATCTGAACGACACAAGAGTGATAGACCAAAAGAGAATAATAACAATACGGGAGGTTGGTTTGTTTTTCAATACTTTTAAAAAAAATCAAAAAAGAAAGCGAGATATGAAAAGAGAGGGGGAATAAAGAAGTTGAAAATTGAAATGATCTGATAAGGATTTGGATAGTGGGGGAGAGAGGGAGTAATTTTCACTCAAGAAGGAAACAGTTAGTTAGAAAAAGATGAAACTTAGCTTCACAAGTGAACTGGAATAAAGCCATCAAATTGAAAAGGGAAGTTGAATATTGCACTTATGTTTAAAAAGAAAAAAATTGGAGTGAAATTCAAAATGAATGCATGTTGTCAAACTTAAACCAAAAGATAGTGAATGTGGAGAACAGATTATAGAAGTAATGGGAAAAGATGCAATCAATGTAATAAATAAGGAATTAAATGTTGGGAAATTCTCCCAAATAAATAGGCATAAGAATCAATAAGTCAACAAGAAAAGATGCAATCAATGTACTCCCTCTGGTTCTAATTATAAGTCGCCTTTGACTTTTTTGGAAAATCCTAAAAAAACAAAATAAGTTAATTATAAATTTTTTTACCTATTTTTTCCATTATACTAGTTTACTTTACCTGTAATCTAATTGATAGTATAAAAATATATCAAATATATCATAATTTAATAACCTATTTCGCAATCTTAATTTCTCCAAAAAAAAGTCAAAGACCACTTATAATTAGGGCCAGAGGTAGTAATAAATAAGGAATTCAATGTTGGGAAATTCTCCCAAATAAATAGGCATAAGAATTTGAAATATGAATAAGTCAACAACACTTGTGTAAAAATTGGGCGAAATACTAGGGGAAATAATAGACAATATTTTTCTGTGAAAAAAGAGAATTAAAAAATCAAAAGAACAAAGAAGAATAAGAAATATTCGAGAATTCATAGAACCAGAACAGCAAACCAGAGATATCTTGGGATGGAAATTGTTGACGGAACAATGATGATGATGAATAGTTGCCACTTAATGTAGTAATTGCCACGAGAAAGAGATGTGGAAGGAGGATTGTTAGAGAAAATCCCCGATGGAGAGAGAGAATATTGAGATATAAGGTAAATATACGAATTGATTTTCAACACTATATGTAACTAATTTTGTTGTTTTATTAATATATTCAAGAAAAAATTAATTAAATAGAGCCATGCCCATAATTGGCGGTGGATAAGAAATAGGAACTAAGTCAACTAACCTAAATACGCAAGAATTAGATTTGAAATTAAAAAAATTTGTTTTTAAAAGCAATCAGAATATATTTAGAAGAAATTTATTACGTCTCGTATCTAGCAAGGAGAAGAAATGGTCGATGCAGACTTGCAGGTACTTATGCATCACCTACTTTTTATTGCATGTTTCGATTCGTAATTCCTAGGGTCTCATATAGTATCATCGTTTTTTTCTTTTAAAGGCATGATTATTGAGATTATACATATAGTTTATGAATTTGCAACAACTCATATTATTATTCAGGTATCTCTCCAATTTCCATCCATTATTTCAGTTAAAAAAAATCCATTATCCTTTATTTATTTCTTGTGTACCACATAGATATATTGTATCTCTCCTTCAATAATCTGAATCGTGGGAACTTTTTAGAATATAGTGTCATCGTTTTCTTACTTTATAGCAGCATCTCATATTATTCGAGCTATTTCTCCTTCAATGTACATCCTTCATTTATTTATTGTTATCTCTCCATCAATAACCTAAATCCTATGAACTTTTTAGAATTCTACTGGCACGAGTTAGGGTTGATTTTCTATCCTCACTTTATTTTTAGTTATTTATTTAGTTTAATATATGTGCTTTATTAGTGGTCAACGTTACTGCACTTACATTTTTTATTCTATAAATAATGTTTTTGTTATGAATATCCTGTGATGACCAAGTCTCCTATCACCAAGTCATCCTCATCTCTCCTTATATCTAGTTTAACCCTAATTCTCCTATATAGAGGACGAACTCATACTGTAAAACACTCTGAATAATATTCTAGAACCCTAATTCTTTTGTTTCTCTTAGGCTCTCTTATTCTCCTTTATATTTACAACAGTTTTAAAATATTTTATATTTGATGGTGTGATTGTTAGGATGGAAGAATTATACACACTGAGCATGACGCCAGCAAAAAGGCCCACAACAATGGATGATGTGCCTATTAATGTCATCCACAATATCATGCGCTATCTTCCTTATAAGGATGCAGCCAAGTTGATGTTCTTATCTAGATCTTTAAAGTCTTATTGGCTTTCATTCCCAACCCTAAGTTTCAGCTTCCAATCAACCGCATGGGTGCGTGATAATGAACGTAATTACAACAAGTTCTTCAAAAATGTTGAGGAAACCCTCCAAATTCGTGGCCCTCACATAAAAGGTTTTTTGCAAAGCCTAAGCTTATTTCACAACGGTATAGGAAAAGACAACTCCAATGCTTATCAAAAACTGTTGGATATGTTGCTATACTACGCCTTAGAAAAAGAGGTCAGAGTTATAGAGTTACAAAATTTGGAGTGCGTCTTCCATGAATTCAGCCGATGTGAGATTGTTGATGTGCATTGTGACTCATTTCTTCCATTATTTTCCTCACAATACTTGACTATACTCAAGCTTACTGGCATAAATTTTTCCCCTGTTGCTGACATTTTTATGAACTGCCCAAAATTGGAAGAACTATCAATCAAACATTGTGATGGTTTTCAAGCCATAAAAGTTTCATCTTCATCATCATCACTGAAGAAAGTTGAAGTAACATGTTGCAAAAACTTGAGTGGAATTCAGATAGGGGACGGAAGAAGCTTACAAAGTTTCGTATTTGAGGGTTTTTATGAACACCAAAAATATACAGTAGATATCTTAAGTTGTCCAACACAACTTAGGGTTTTGAAACTGATCAAAGCAACCACCATGACCGACGAGTGGTTGAACGCGATAATTCAGGGATCATCTTATTTGGAAGAGTTAGAAATATCTAAGTGCAGTTTGCTGAGGAAGATGGAATTTGAAAGCCAAAGCCTTAAAATGTTTTCCTTGCTCAATTGCATGAATATGAAGGAGGTGATTGCTAGTGTTCCTAACTTACAAGAGTTCAACTACGGTGCATGTGAATTAGTTCATAGGTTGCTCATTTTAGGTTGTCCAACTCAAATTAGGGTTTTGAAACTGTTCAAAGCAACCGCCATAACCGACAAGTGGTTGAACTGGATAATTCGTGGCTCATCTTATTTGGAAGAGTTAGAAATATCTGAGTGTAATTTTTTGAGAAACATGGAATTTAAAAACAAAAGCCTTAAGAAGTTTTCCTTGTTCCGTTGCATAAATCTAAAGGAGGTGATTTCTGATGTTCCAAACTTATATGAGTTCAACTACGACGGAAGTTTGTTTGTTAGTAGCATGTTCATTGTAGCTTCCAGATGCAATGGAAACATCTCATTACCATCTATGATTCCATATGATGTTATGAAGGATTTCTTTCGTTTCTTTAGTCACTTCAAACAGCTCACTCTATCTTTCACAAGTTATGAGGTACGTAATTATTTGTGAAAATCCAAAATACAAAGCTCATCATTCCAGTATGTGTTTGATTCTTCCCTTGCTTGTCTTATCTCTAATATTTTATTTTTCCTGAATGGGTGTATTTTGCAGAATTTGATCATTCCAATGCATAATTGTCCTCAATCTAGAGCATTTTATGGTAATGGTATGTTGGATATTATATTAAAAGTAAGGCTCTATGATCCAGTACCAAGTGATGGAACATTGACCCAAGTGTTGGAGAGTCTGCTTTGTTTGTTTTCTAAACCCCGTACTATAACATTTTCCTCCCAACTCACAGAAAAAAGGAGCACCTTGAAGGTATTATTATTCTTTCATCTCTTACTCATCAATCATGTTCACAAATATGGGCTTGATTTGTAATTACACGTCAATTTGTTCCTGTTTTTAGTATTAACTATCAACTATTTTTTTAAAGAACTTCAAAAGCTTAACATGTGTAAAAAAAAAGTCTTGATTTTATTATACATTTAATTTACATTTAAATAACTATACAAACTTGTGTATGTTTATGAAATAGAGTTGCATTTTTACATCACTTGTGTTATGTGCCTCCAAAAATGACATATTTAAAAAGTCTTTATTTTCGTGGCATAAGATGTTATTTATACTTTATGACTTAAGTGTTATTATCAATTGAAGCGAAAATTTGAAAATATTGCAGTTTGAATATGGTGGGGAGGTGAGGTCGAAGATTGTGAAGGTGGGAGATTGCTGCAATGATGTTCCTATGAAATGTTGGAGACACTATGAACGGGAGATTAAATTTGAAGGCTTTGATGAATATGTGAGAGGGCGTCTGGAGAAGTTTTCAATGATATTGCATGATTTGCAGTAGTTTTTAGGTCTGATGAATTTGTGGTACTTAAAACTAGGGTAATGGACCTAATCTGGCCCCCAAGTAACCACCAAGGAGCGCTGAGCACCCTGAACTAACAACAGACCCGTATCTGGACTCCAAGTAACCAAGGTGTTTAAAAACTACCCCGGTTGGACGGTCAACAACGTTTGACCGTTACTATGCCTATGTGGCTGCCACGCGAGCACTTGCTTTGCCACCTCGGATTAGGTCCATTTAAAATACACACGTGGCAATCCGAGGTGGCAAAGCAAGTGCTCGCGTGGCAGCCACATAGGCATAGTAACGGTCAAACGTTGTTGACCGTCCAACCGGGGTAGTTTTTAAACACCTTGGTTACTTGGAGTCCAGATACGGGCCTGTTGTTAGTTCAGGGTGCTCAGCGCTCCTTGGTGGTTACTTGGGGGCCAGATTAGGTCCATTACCCTTAAAACTATATATATGTAATCAAGTTTTTCTCCTTTTTCATGGTTTCTGGCTTCTTCTTATTCATCATGATCATGCAGATTTACCACATCATCTAAATTATTTTCATAGACTTAGCTTCTTAAAACTTTATCCAAGTTGGGGTCATTTTTGCTAGGCACTCTACATTTAATCTGGTAATTCTACGTGGTGATGATTGCAAGTATGGCCAAAATTAAACAGGAGTTCTCACACTCAAACAAAAAAAAATTATAAGACAGATTTTTCTCTCTTAAGTAACAATCACAAGATAGATTTATATATCATGCATTTGAACAGTCAGCAACCTTGCATTTTTATAAATAAGGCATATAATGGCAGCAAATATGTGGGGAAATCCATTTGCTACATAGCTCTCCCGCCAGTCCAAAAACATTGGACCCATCTAACCAATTTGATCAAATTAAATATGTTAGTTAGCATGTTGCGCTTTTTTTTCCTTCTAAAACACCACAAATCATCTATCCTTATTCCTTTGATTATAATTGGAGAATAATTTGGGAAGAAATTGATAAAATATAGAATTGTCATTAATTGTCATATAAACTTCCAAAAACAACAGAATAAAGTAAGCTTTCCTGCTTATTGAAAATCAGCCATTAGTGTGAATACAGTCATAACCAGTTAACCACACATGTGCAAAGAGAATGAAAGCCAGCACGATAGTAAAAGTAATAAGGAAAATATAATAAAAGAAAATGTTTACCCACTGTTATTATCATTCTCTAACTGAATCCTTTTCCCCAAGAGCATTGGACCAACTATGGCAAAAATATCACCAGTGGGAGTAGGAAACGCCTCCAAATGCAAGTGTCAATTTTGAGATGAACAAATGAGATGCATAGAAGAAATGTGTCCAAATTGTTAAGACTAGGGCGCTGAGTTGGTCCTTGTAAGAACTCATCTATGTGGAGGGAGGGGGAGAGAGAGTTGTCTGTGATCATGTAAAAGTTGAGATGACATATCAATGGGCTCCAATTCTCCAAACCATCTGGCCAGAGATAAAAGAATGGAAATGAACAATCAATACCAAGGTTAATGATCTGCAATGGCTTGCGGATCAAAAGGAAGTGTAAGAGTCATCAACAAGTTTTGACAAGTACATTGAGATATAGAAGTGTAAAATGAGTATGAGGACTTCTTAATTGTTTGGTACAACAAATAAATGTTATATTACCAACAACCTCAATCTACAAGAAAATGGATTTAAATACACCACCACCTCGCTTTATTGCATAACCAAGTAAATTGGAGTGACTACACAATCTTCCTTGTGCATTGAGCTCCTTGATCAATTCATCAAAACAAAGTCCACTAGGGATTCTTCCATTTTCATCCATCAATACCAAAGTTGAAACTGCTTCTTCAATCCTTCCTCTATCACAAAGTGCTTGCATCATCACTTCATATGTCCTCTGATCTATCACTATTGAATCTCTCTTGGTCATTTTCTCAAACACTTGGCATGCATCTTCAAGCATACCTTTACCCTTTCCATTCCTTGATTCTCTACACAACCTTCTCACCAAAGTCCCCATCATCCTCCCATCCACTTCAAACCCAAATCTCTCCATTTCCTTATAAACCCTCAAAGCCTCACCAACCTCATTCCATTTCAATAACCCATGTAACAAAGTGGCATAACATACATAATCAGGAACACAATCTTTCCTCCTCATCATTTCCATAACATAAATTCCCTTCAATGGCCTCCCTTCCCTAGAATACCCTTGTAACAAAGTATTAAAAGTTACTACATTTGGCTTCAAATCCATTAATTCCTCAGCTTCTTTTAATAATCCCATGGCTTCATCTGATCTACCCACTTTACATAAGCCATCCATTACAACAGTATATGAGTAAATATCAGGCTTCATAGGAATCTTCATCTCCTTCTTCATATTCATCAACATTTCATATGCTTCTTCCACTTTCCCCACATAACACAATCCCTTTAACAAAAAGTTGTAAACTTGAACGGTGGGTTTTATTCCAATTTGTTTCATGAGGTCAAAAATTTCAAAAGCCTTCTTCATCCTTCCCTTTTTGGACAGAGACTGAATAAGCATCATGAATATATCAACATTTGGCTTAAACCCATTTTCAAACATTGAATTTAAAAGTCTTTCAGCTTCATTTATATCAAATTTCCAATTTTTATTGTCACTGGAGGATAAAATACTAATCCTGTTTTCTAGAGTTTTTGCTAGAGCCTCTTTCATTTCTGGTTGGGTGGTTGAGGAGCAAATTTCATGAAGAGTAAAAGCATATTTGAGTGTGGTTTGTGAAGGGTTTGATGTATTGAGTGGTGATTGTTTACCTGCTTGTATAGTGTTGTGTGGTACATTGTAGCTGCTTCTGTGATTAACATTGGAGAAAAGAGGGATGTTTGGTGCGGTGAATTGGAGAGGGGATTGAAAATTTTGATGGGGTGGAAGAAATTGAGAAGCCATGAATGCAGAGATGAAGAAATTCGAATGGATCAAATTGATTAAGCTTGTTTTTTCGCCATTGTGGGCAGGAAACAAACCTGGGATAATGACAATGTCAGGTTACTCTTTTTTTATATATAAAAGACAAAATGAAATTAATTGAAGTTTAGCTATTAGAAAAATGTGTACTAATATTCAAAGCATATATAAAATATTTAAAATGAAACCATAAGTTGAGAATTAAAACAGATAATAGAGAGACAACACCAAACTTTTTCTGTGCACTAACATACAAGTAGCTATGTAGAACCGATGAAGTAACTATGAAGTTGGAAAAAAGGGAAAATATACCATAAATTTTAAAACCAACTACCATTCCTTGGTATGTGAGAAATGGGTAGTTGGTGACTTATAATAAGGAACGGAGGGAGTATTTACCAATGGATAGTTGGTTGAGCTGGTAAGTGGGTTACAACCTCCATAAGGATGAGAAGCCGTGTTCGAATCCCGGGAGGCGCTCTTATTGGGAGAGAGGACAACCATGTGGACAACACTCCTATCCTTCGTGTCCGGATTAAATCGAGCAGTGATTAACAAAAAAAATAAACTACTATTATTTCACTTATGAAATAAGTTACTTATTTCAAATAAGTCGTAAAAATGAATCCAATCAAATATCCCAAAAACACAATATACTTAAGATAAACTATTTATTTCGCAATAAGTAGCTTATTTTGGCAAAATAAGCAAAGCTAAACACACACATGATTGACATTAAATGACTTCTGGTTTAGTTTTCATTGAGAATTGAGGAGCCATAAATGTAATTAATTGTCTTATGTAGAATTTCTCTGTGATTTTCCCCAACTTTGAGCTTGAGTACCGATTTTCAGTAACATTAAAAGAAGAGATGGGAAGACCAAAGGGAGAAAGACCCATTAGGCTTGTTTAAATGGTGGTACATATTGGGATTTGCATGTGTGTGTTTCTCAAGTGTGTATTAAAGGTTTGAACACGTTGATATGTTCAGCGTTATAATTATAGTTTACTAAATAGAATTATAGATATTAGATAAAAAATATTTAATTTGGGTGTGAGAACTTCTTTGCAAAAAAAAAAAAGAAAACTGATTTTTTAATTAGAAAAAAAAAAACTTGGGTGTAAGAACTGACTATTGAGAATTTTATAAATTCGTAGCATACGCCACAACGAACTTGCTCTATTCAGCCTTCTACAATTGCCTTTTCTTCACCTTGTTTCCCATCTTTTTATCCTTCAATGGTAGAAATAAAAAATGTAATACAGGGATCAAATTGTTATATAATTAATTCAATTATTCTTACTAATTAATATCCAATGATAAATTTTTCATCGAAGTAATGATATTTAATGAGTACCTATTGTACCATAATTCTACGTCTCAAACATGTTAAAAACCTCAAACAGTCATATAAGAAATATAAACCAAAGGGTTTCTCACACTTTTTTCACTACAAGAAAAGAGTAGGCTAGTCACGTGTCCTATGTGGCGCATGGGGCAAGAGTGACAAAACAATCTTTGTTTGTCACGTATGACTTCCCCCAAACGTGACACACACTGGATTCGCTTATGTTTGTGGCGTATGGACATGTTTGCGCGCGACAAAAGAATATATTTATTCATTTTTCATTTCTTTCATGGTTTGTCACGTACTAAAAACGCAGCAAAGTAAATTCATGCGTGACACATGCATATAAACACCTTTTTTTAATATAAGTGTTCTACAATAATTCATAAATGAGACACTTAATTATACATATCTAATAATAACATCTAATAATCCTTATCAAAGATTGGAAATCGAGCTTTTATTATCATCCACCTTATTTGCTTTTCTTCCTCAGACAAGTGCTCAAATGTAGGCCCATTTAAATAGTCATTATATGGTAACCTGTTCAAGTCAATATCATAATGATCAGAGCGTAGTGACACCTTGCTGCCTGAATGATCCCCAACTTCTTTGGTCTTTGGCGTCATCAAAGCTTCTTCTGGCGGCTTGTTCAAGTCAACTGTCAGACATAAGGTCTCTCCTTGTTTTACTTTATTTTGGAGGTCCACCGGTGGCAAAATCTTGTTCTGTGGCAGTTCTTCATGCTTCTTCCCACTGAAAATCCTTTGTCGCCTAATAACAGAAGATTCTGCTATAGGCTCATACCCTTGATCTTCAGTGTCTTGGACTATCCAATGTGAATAATTGTCAGTGTCATCGTTTCCATCGTAGTGATCCATACCGCAAGTGAAGCAATTGTGATGAATCAACGCCCTGCTTTTATAAGTAAAAATCAGACTGTCCCTCCTCGTACCACGAGGAGAGTTATGTGACGCATTGAAATGGCCATGCGTCACATAAATCACCTCGAGAGGTGGGTCATGTAACGTATGGCCCTGCCATACGCTACATAACCCACCTGTGGGTTATGTAACGTATGGCAGGGCCATACGTCACATACCCCACCTCTCGAGGTGGGTGATGTCACGTATGGCCCTGCCATACGTGACATAAGTCACATACCCACCTCGAGGTGGGTTATGTCACGTATGTGTGTGATTTTTCCCTTAGGTTTTTTTATCTCTAATATTTATTTTTCCTGATTGGGTGTATTTTGCAGACTTTGATCATTCCAATGCATAATCGTACTCAATCATCTCCAATAATTTATGGTAATGGTATGATGGATATAATATTAAAAGTAAATTAGTATGATCCAATACCAAGTGGTAGAACATTGACCCAAGTGTTGGAGAGTCTGCTTTGGTTGTTTTCTAAACCCCGTACTCTAACATTTTCCTCCCAACTCACAGAAGAAAGGATCACCTTAAAGGTATTATTATTCTTTCATCTCTTACACATCAATCATGTTCACAAATATGTGATTGATTTGTAATTATAAGTCTATTTGTTCCTGTTTTTTATTAACTAATTTTTTTTATAGAACTTCAAAAGCTAACATGCGTAAAAAAAAAGTCTTGATTTTATTATACATTTAATTTACATTTAAATAATAACACAAACTTGTGTTTATGAAATAGATACTCATTTTTACATCACTTGTGTTTATATGCCTCCAAAAATGACATATTTAAAAAGTCTTTGTTTTCATGGCACAAGCTGTTATTTATACTTTATGACTAAGTGGGATTATCAATTGAAGCGAAAATTTGAGAATATTGCAGTTTGAATATGGTGAAGAGGTGAAGTCGAAGTTTGTGAAGGTGGGAGAATGCTGCTATGATCTTCCTCTAAAATGTTGGAGACACTATGAAGGGGAGATTGAATTTGAAGGCTTTGATGAATATGTGAGAGGGAGTCTAGAGAAGTTTTTCAATGTTAACTGATTTTTTTGTACCTTAATTTTCAGTACATGTGTTATGTCCATGATATTGCATGGTTTGCATTAGTCTTTAGGTCTGATGAATTTGTGGTACTTAACACTATATGTAATCCAGAAGTTTTTTCTCCTTTTTCATGGTTTCTGGCTTCTTCTTCTTGTTCATCATGGTCATGCAGATTTACCTCATCATCTAATTTATTTTTCATCTTCCTCTTTTTCATCTAAAATTAAACAGGAGTTCTCACACTCAAACAAAAAAAATTACAAGACAGAATTTTCTCTCTTTAGTAACAATCACAAGATAGATTCATATATCATGCATTTGAACAGCCAGCAACCTTGCATTTTTATAAATAAGGCATTTAATGGCAGCAAATATGTGGGGAAATTTATTTGCTACATAGCTCTCCCGCCAGTCCAAAACCATTGGACCCATTTAACCAATTTGATCAAATTAAATATGTTAGTTAGCATGTTGCGTTTTTTTTTTCCTTCTAAAACACCACAAATCATCTATCCTTATTCCTTTGATTATTGTTGGAGAATAATTTGGGAAGAAATTGATAAAAAATAGAATTGTCATTATAAACTTCCAAAAACAACAGAATAAAGTAAGCTTTAATTCCTGCTTATTGAAAATCACCCATTAATGTGAATACAGTCATAACCACACATGTGCAAAGAGAATGAAAGCCAGCGCGATAGTAAAAGTAATAAGGAAAATATAATAAAAGAAAATGTTATTACCATTCTCTAACAGAATCCTTTTCCCCAAGAGCATTGGACCAACTATGGCAAAAATATCACCAGTGTGGGAAGAAAACGCCTCCAAATGCAAGTGTCAATTTTGAGATGAACAAATGAGATGCATAGAAGAAACGTGTCCAAATTGTTAAGACTAGGGCGCTGAGTTGGTCCTTGTAAGAACTCATCTATGTGGAGGGAGGGGGAGAGAGAGTTGTCTGTGATCATGTAAAAGTTGAGATGACATATCAATGGGCTCCAATTCTCCAAACCATCTGGCGCGAGATAAAAGAATGGAAATGAACAATCAATACCAAGGTTAATGATCTGCAATGGCTTGGGGATCAAAAGGAAGTGTAAGAGTCATCAACAAGTTTTGACAAGTAGCTTGAGATATAGAAGTGTAAAATGATTATGAGGACTTCTTGCAAAAAAACTTTTTAATTATAAAAAAAAAACTTAGGTGTGAGAACTGACTATTGAGAATTATATAAATTCGTAGCATATGAACCGCATTGAGGATTACAGTCCAAAAATTTAGTTGTTGATGGCCACAACGAACTTGTTCTATTCAGCCTTCTTCACAAACAATATCTTACCAGTTTCACCTAATTAAAACAGATCTTGTATCCATGTCACAAACCATATTATACACAACAATATAGAAGCTCCTAAATGTTTCAGAGTTCATTATTTCACTTGAATTTTCAATGTGGTACAACTTAGGGAACTTTCTTCACGAGTAATAGTTTAGTTTGAATTCCTTAAGTATCAAATATGAATTTTATTGGACAATCCAAATTACAAATATCAAAACAAGAAAAGCTTGAACTAGCAAGCTCTTTATCTACCTGATGCTTCAACACTGCATACTTGAACTAGGTTCCCCTGTATCAGGCATATAGTCCAGGCTCCTTTGCATAAGCCAAGACATCATGTTTTCCAGCATTTGCAGGCTTTAACTCGAAGAATTTCATCAAAGCAACCTTTGACATCAAATCTGATGAGAAAAAGATATGATAAAGCGAATAATAAAGTCAGTTTTATAGCGTAATAATTATTAACAATATATAACGATGCATAAATAAAATAAAGTGTTGTCTTTGTCAACATATTCTTTCATTAGACTAGGAAAATGATATCTGGCTGTTCATTACCTTGTCTGGATCCTTTATCCTTTCCTCTAATATACATATGGCATCCTGCGGTGACTTCACGTTTCAGAGAGTTCCCTCTTGGTTCCAGAAGTCTTCCAACAAAGTTAAACTGACATAGAGACGACAATATACTTTTAACACAACTAGATAATTTTTTTTTTTTTTGATCAAAAACAACTAGATAATTCAACTAAATAATAGGAGTAATAAACTATTCAGATCATGAAATTGACAAAACTCGCATCTTGGGAATACCAGACTCAATATGAATAATTGACCACACTAAATGACTGGACAGTTCCAACAAGTTGCTCACTTTAACACATAAATGGCTATGAATAATGATGGACCACAAGTAATCACAGCAAATCCAGACAACACCAACTACTCCATTGACACAGTAGTAATTTCCCCAACCCTAACAATCCTCCAAGTCCCAAGAGAAGAGATTAGAATGGAAACTTTCTCCATAGATACTGAGTGAAGGGATGCAAGATTCTAGGAACCAGCTTCAAGCCTTCAACAAGATTTAATGCCACAGTTTCAACAAATACTCTAATGAGAAACCAATGGTTTCTGAAGATGCACCACAACAACTAATTTTGAATCAAATACAGAATAAAACAGAACAATCAGCTATACACAAAGCAGCTAGCAGTCAGCTAGAAATAGAGGAACATATAGATCACTATCTGACAGGGTCTGTACATCAGATAATACTGAATGAGTGAAATTGACCTTCAATAAATACCAAGAAGACTAGAATAATGCTAGGGGAAATATACCCAACTCATACTGAATGATTTGTGCTTTACCTCTTCTCATCAATAATTTGAACTGGTTTACGAAAATGCCACATATTAGATACCCCTGGAACCAACGTCCAACCTATGTTACTATTGCACCATTGAAAAAAAAATGTTATATCCATGTCAGAAACTGTATTATACAAAACAATATAAAGCTCCTAAATGTTACAGAATTTATTGTTTCACATGAATTTTTGATGTGGTGTAATTTAGGGAACTTTCTTTGGAAATGATAGTTTGGTATTAATTCCTTAAGTATCAAACCGAACTTTAATAGACTATCCAAATTACAAATATCAAGACAACAAAAAAGCTTACACCAGCAAGCTCTTTATCGACCTGATTACTTCAATACTGCATATTTGTACTACGTTCCCCCTATATCAGGCATATAGTCTGCATCCATCAGGATGCATCTCATATCTTCAATCAGCTTATAAATCTCATCAGATTGATGATGAGATGTATCACCCTTATAGAAGACGAAAACTTCTCGTTGTACCTCTATCCTGCTATAACCAGGCTCCTTTGCAAGCCCTGACTTCTTCATCACAGCCCTTATGTCTTCAACATTGTCCCACAGCCCAGAGTTGGCATATGCATTAGCCAAGACAACATGTTTTCCAGCATTTGAAGGTTCTAACTCAAAGAATTTCTTTGAAGCAACCTTTAACATGCCCATGTCTCCATGAATCTTACATGCCCCAATCAACGCACCCCAAACTGCTGAGTGTTTTTTAAACGGTGAATTCAGCACAAACTCATAAGCCTCCTTTAACTTCCCAGCACGCCCTAAAAGGTCAACCATTGTTGCATAATGCTGACCTCGTGGAAGAATTTCATATTCACTAGTCATTGAAAGAAAATATTTCCACCCTTCATCAATCAAACCCCCATGGCTACAAGCACACAAAACAGCAAGGAAAGTAACATAGTTTGGTCTAAAACCTTCTGATATCATTTTATGAAAAGATTCTATAACTTCTACAACCCTTCCATGCTGACCATAACCAGAAATTAGAGTGCTCCAAGTAATGGTATTCCTGCTTGAACATTTATCAAATAGCAGTTGTCCATCAAAGATACTACTGCATTTAAAATACATGTCAATTAGGGCACTGTTAACAACTATGTTGCCCTTAATTTGACACTTGATCATCACACCATGGGCTTGCTTCCCAGGTTCCAGAGCAGCCAAGGTTGCACAAGCTCTGAAAACAGACGCAAAGGTATACTGATCTGGTCTCAAACCAGACTGCCTCATCGAATAGAAAAAATCCAATCCGACCTTCTCAAGGCCTTTTTGAATGTATCCAGCAATAATCACATTCCATGAAACTAAGTCCTTCTCTGACAAATTATTAAACAGAATGCAGGCAGTTTCTAAGTATCCTGATTTGGCATATAATATCAACAATTTGGTCTTTAAGTATTCATTGAGAACATATCCTACTACAATCATCTGTGCATGAATTCTTCTGCCTTTCTTGTATTCTTTCCTCAATATGCATTCCTGCAGCAGAAGAGAATAGGTTCTTGAGTGCACAGCTAATCCGGAACGACACAAGAGTCCAATAGCTTCTGCCAACCTTCCCGATATACATAGACCTCTTAAAACTTTATCCGAGTTGCAAGGCTTTACCTGAAAACTAATAATATCGGCCCGATGATGACCACAAACATGGCCAAAGCAGGAATTTTCCCACTCAAACAAGAAAACTAAGTGATTGAATTTTTTTCTCTTTGGTTAGAATTACAAGATGGATTCATACATCATACTTTTGAACAGTCAGTAATCTTGCGTTTCTAAAAATAAGGCATCTATTGGCAGCAAATACGTTGATCAGACTAAGGATGTTAGTTATGTTTGTTTGTATGCAGCGTTTTTTCCTAAAACACCCCAATCATCTCTTATTCCATTCTCATCTCTTAATTGATTATTGTAAGAAGAGTACCAATGAGTATAATTTGAAAAAACATTGATAAAAAATAGAATAAGTTTCCACAGTTAGAACCAAATTAGTCATAATTGCAATACTCCCTCCATTCCTAAATATAAGATCACTTTCAAATTTCAATTTCTTCCTAAATATAAGCAAATTTTTAATTTTTGCCAACTTTTTCCCAAACAAACCTTAATAATACTTATCTATAATAAACAAGGAGAGTGGGAATAAAGGCATATAGTTAGGGTCGATTAGTATATCATATGTTAATAACTAACTTAACTAGCATCCTTAATCTAATCAAACTAGGGAAAATGATCTTATATTTAGGAAAAAGGGAGTAAAATAAACTTCCAACAGCAACAAGAACAACAAAAAAGTAATCTTTTTCAGCTTATTGCAAATCACACATTAGTTTGAAAAGTAAAAGGAGCAATATAATAAGAGAAAACGTTTACCTACTGTTATGATTCTCTAACTGAATGCTTGGAATGTGAGGAGTGGTAGAAGATGAAGAAAATGGCTCCAAATGAAAGTTTGGATTTTGGGATGAACAAATGAAGCTGCGTGCTGAAATATGAAGTGGGGTGGTTTTGATTTTGGGGAAATGAGAAGAAAAGACTGAAAATTTGAAGTTGTGCACGGACTTCATCCTGGGAATTGATTTTTGGAGAAGGGTTTTGTCTAGGGAGGCAAAACTAACTAAAGGGTTTTGGGCATGGTTTTGTCAACGGCCTATATAAACGTTTATAAATGTTAGTTGAATGTCTGAAGTTAATGTATTTTTTTTAATATTGTCTATATTTATTATTTATTATGATATTTTTACGAGAGAGAAATGCATAAGCATTAATAAATATGAAATAGAGTTAAAGGTAGAGTAGGAAAAATACATTAAATGAGGAGAAAATGTGAGATAAATTATTTTATCAGTATCAAAACCATTCAAACTTTGGTTAGGATGTGAGGAAGTATATTTTTTTTGGTGAGAATTTACGTGTTATATTAAACGAGAAGAATATTGAATAAATTTAGATAAGTCAATGGCTAGAGTTTAAAATTATCTTAATTGGAATGTTTTTATTATTTGTTCTTATAAAATCCTGTTAATTTGATATTTTACCATTTTTTTATTACATTTGGCTTTAAACCCATCAATCCCTTAGCTTCCTTCAGTAATTCCATGGCTTCATCTGATATACCCACTTTAACAAGTCATCCATTACAACAGTATATGAGTAAATATCTGGCTTCATTGGGTGATTTGATGTATTGACTATTGAGTGATGATTGTTTATTTGTTTGGATAGTGTTATGGGTGTAGCACATTGTAGCTGCTTCTGCGATTAACGTTGGAGAAAAGAATCGGAGAGGAGATTGAAACATTTGAGAAGGAATAAGGTGGCATGTAGATATACGATACTAGCAATGTAATTTGGAGTCGAAGTTATCAAATCAGTAGTAAGAGAATTATTAAGTGGCATGATGTCAAGGATAGGTTGATGAATGAATGTGTATGGGATAAACAAGAATGTGCAAATGACCTATGGAAAGAATTGAGTATGTTGGTGCAACAGGTAGCCAAAGAAGTTTTAGGTGAATCAAAGGGTTATATTAGGCGTAAAAAGGAGACTTGGTTGTGGAATAATAATGTTCAAGAGAAAATTAAATTTAAGAAACAGTGTTTTAAAGATTTAAATATATATGATAGTGAGGGAAATTGGGTCAAATATAGATTAGCAAAGAAAGAGGCGAAAAAAGCTGTTAGTGTAGCTCGATCTACTTCTTTTGAGGAGTTTTATAAAGAATTAGGGACAAAGGATGGGGAACAAAAAATTTATCGTATAGCAAAGATAAAGGAACATAAATCAAGAGATTTAGATCAAGTAAGATGTGTTAAGGATGAAGAAGGTAATGTATTGATTAATCATGATAATATTAGAGATAGATGGAGGAATTATTTTTATAAGTTGTTTAATGATAGAGTAGAAAATTTGAATTATGTTATAGATGATTTAGGGATTAGTGATAGGAATAGCAGTTTTACAGATAATATTAAGATTAGAATTAGTGAAGTTGAGGATGCTCTTAAGGAAATGACTAAGGGAAAAGCTGTTGGACCTGATAGTATTCTTATTGAAGTATGGAAATGTTTAGGAGAAAATGGAGTGTGGTGGCTTACTAAACTATTTAATGAAATTCTAAGGTCTAAGAAAATGTCAGATGATCGGAGGAAGAGTACATTAGTACCTATTTATAAAAATAAAGGTGATATTCAAAATTGTGAAAATTATAGAGGAATAAAACTTATGAGTCATACAATGAAGTTGTGGGAAAAAGTAATTGAACGTATGTTACGTAATGAGACTAGCATATCGAAAAATCAATTTGGTTTTATGCCAGGAAGGTCAAGCACAGAAGCAATATATCTAATTAGAGGCTTAATGGAAAGATATAGAAGTATTAGAAAAGACTTGCATATAATTTTTATTGATTTGGAAAAAGCATACGATAGGGTGCCAAGAGATTTACTTTGAAAAATTTTAGAAAAAAAAGAGGTACAAGTTGAGTCCGTATGAAGGTGTAATGACTAGAGTCAGAACACCGGTAGGAGAAACAATTGATTTTCCAATAAGAATTGGATTACATCAAGGTTCGGCATTGAGTCCGTATTTGTTTAATCTTGTTATGGATGCTGTGACTGAAAGTATACAAGAAGAAATTCCTAAGTGCATGTTTTTTGCGGATGATATAGTCATTTTAGGGGATTCAAAAGATGAAATTAATTGGAAATTAGAGTTATGGAGGATGACTCTAGAGTCGAAAGGTTTTAGAATAAGTAGGAGTAAAACGGAATATATGTGTTGTAGTTTTGGCAATAGACAAACTCATGAGGACATAGAAATTATTTTAGGGGAGCATGTTATACGTCAAGTGGATAAGTTTAAATATTTAGGATCAATTATTTAAGAGGATTGTGAAATAGATGAAGATGTCAATAATAGAATTCAGGCTGGTTGGTGTAAATGGAGAAAAGCTTCCGGGGTTATATGTGATCGTATGGTGAGAAATAGAGTAAAAGGAAAATTTTATCGAACAGCTATTAGACCAGCAATGTTATATGGTAGTGAATGCTGGGCAATCAAAAAACAACAAGAAAATAAGATGAATGTGACAGAGATGAATATGTTGAGATGGATGAGTGGGTATACAAGAAGAGATAGAATTCGTAAAGAGTACATTCGTGAAAGAGTTGGGGTAGCACAAATTTCAGAGAAAATGACAAAATATCGTTTAAGATGGTATGGACATGTGCAAAGAAGAGAAGTAGATGGGCCAGTAAGAATAGTGGAGCAGATGGTAAGTGATCCTTATATAAGAAATAGAGGGAGACCAAAGAGAACTCTTGATGAAGTTATTCAAAGAGATATGTTAGTGACAGGTTTATCGCCAAGAATGACTAGTGACCGTGCAAAATGTCGTCGTGTGACCCATGTAGCCGACCCCACCCAAGTGGGATAAGGTTTACGTTGTTATTATTTATGGATAGAGGCTTGTAGTCCAAAAAAAAAGATTAAATTAAGGAAGTTATAGGCTTGTAGCTTATAATTAGGAAGTTTTGAATAAAGAATCAACATGTTGTAATAAGTAAGTTTTGAATAGTCCATGTTCTTGTGATTAAGACCATATATTTAAAATTAAAATGGAGAACATGACAAATGGTCATTCAAAGTGTTAGCTTTATGAGTCTTGGGGGAGGTAAATTGAATTCATAGTGAGGGAATGTTGGGCAATGAGCTTAAAATCGATTTTTAAGCCATTAAAATCGATTTTTAAGCTAGAGTGGTGGTGTAATTGTCCCCTATCACTCCAAGAAAAAATGTGTCATATTAGACAATTTTGTATATAATGAACTCAATTCATTTTCCATTTCTAATTCTTCGCCCAACATTTCCACAACCAAACAGCCCTTATTAAGAACGTATAGGGACTGGTGTTGTTGATGCCGGTCTTGGAGGATAGAGACTCCAAGCTCCTCATTCTCCAGAGGACTGGTTCAACCTTTCAGTTGACATCAACAGTCTTCCTTTTTGATCATTTGATGCCTAAATCATTCCAAAGTGTTCCATAAGGATAAGCATCACATAATGCACCAAGACAACAAGGCAAAAATATTCCCTCCATCTGAAGACAAGTAGTCAATGCTTCACTGCATGCAAACAGCCATTTTTGATAGAATTTGCTCATTTCTGGTTCAGTGGCTTTGAAGCAAATCCCTTATAATATAATAGCAAAACCTCCATAATTTTTTTTTCCAAAGCAAATCAACACAAATGGCCGATCACAGACTCAGTTTACTGTTCACCAGCATCTCCCTCCCCTTTTTTTTTCCTCGAAATCTGATGTAATTCAACATTTGAATATACTTTTGGAAGTCAAAATTCAAAAGTAAATAAAAGTAATATTGTTTCTCTCTCCTTCCTAAAACTTCCAAAAGTAATCAAAAGTAATATTGTTTCTCTCTCCTTCCTAAATAGCTTTAAAGGCAAATAAATCTCTTTTATCCCCAACTTTTATCTCACTCACGAAATCACCTCCTGGTACCTCTCTCTCCATTTTCTTTCATGCCACCCCCTTTTATATCTTCAATCATTCTTTGATTCACCATTTCCTTACGCAAAAGCTTTCTCTCCCATCTGTTCTTCTTTCATTCACCATTTTCTTTGACGAAATCTTCCTCTCCCACCATTTTCTTTGTAGGAGATCTTCTTTGTCGTGATCTGAGGATGACAGAGCTGTATTTGAACGAAATCACCCCCGGTGAAGATGATTTTCGAGATTTTAGAGTCATTGTTAAGGTGGACAGGTCTTTTTCAGTGGAGAACATATATTTGAAGAATTATCGACCAGCGAAGGATTTGCAAGGAGTTGTCTTTGTAGTTTATGACAAGAAGGTGATTTTTTGATTTCATTTTTTTCAATCAATTGCTTGCATGTTTTGTTTTCATTTATTAAAACATTGCTTCGTTTTTAAGTCTACGAGAATGATGCTTAAGCTGTCATCTATTGGAGTTCTGGATTGGTTTCTTGGAGAGTTTTTTTCAGATTGTGTTTATGAGATTGAAAGGCCCGTGGTTGTGATTGGGGGGGAAGGTATTCATGATGAGTACCATCTTGAGTTGAACCAAAACTCATTCGTGAAAGAGGTCATTGCTTTTTTTCCTTCCCTTCCCCTTAGTCTGAAGATACCATGTGAGGTGCCCAAGTTATATGAACCCACAGCAGGATTATTTGGTATGTAATTTGAGATCAATAACATTGTAGCTCGAAGGTTTTTTTCAGTTCTGTGTTGCCTTTTAATTTTTTGTTTTGGTCTCAGATGTGGCTGGGTTTGTCAACTACTGTGGTTTTGTTCATTGGGCGACAACTTCTGTCTATCTAGAAAAGGAATTTGTGTTGGTTCTGCAGCCCTGTCATGACCCTAATGCAAGGTAGATGTAGTAGTATGTTAAGAAAATTAGTTCTCACCATCGTTTTTTAGACTTCCAGCTTATGTATGAAAGTGTATAGCAGTCCCAAGAGCCTGGTAAGGTGTTGCCTAATTGGATCATGGGTTGACAAAGTCCATCGAGAGGTCAAGGAAGCACAAAAACTCAATCCTCACCCGTTTGTGTTTCTCAGATATTTTGTCTCAACAGAGCCATTAGAGGCTCCTCATGTTTTTGCGGGTAGATACTAATTTTGCTTCAATTTGGATCCTGAAAATCTCATTCCAGCTTTCTTCTTGACTGTTGATGTTTATGTGAAACAGGAATGCCTTCAATTAGGTCCTACACTAATGCATCTTCCCTTGATGTTGACCCTCCCATTGTGGAGGTTCAAGAGGTGAAGCTGAAAATGTTAGCACTGTAGAGTGTGCTTGGAGTTTGTATTTGGCAGCCATATGCATGGACTGAATGTTTAGGAGGATGGTTTATGATACATTGTTCTGTTATGTAATATTTACTTATGACATGGAACCAACTTATTAGGCCTGATATTATTTTTAGCGTCTGACTTTAAAATATTGGGCCCAACTATTTCATGATTTTGCTGGTGAATTTGCTGTGTTTTTAGGTTAATTTTGAATTTGAATTTGTAGTCAGCTGGCCTATATGTATTTGTAGTCTGATGGCCCAAGTTTTTACATCTTCCAGGTCACATTCATATTTTCCCTTCCATTTTTTTATTGTTTTGTATCTGATGATGCTTTTACTGTACAACTGTGTGTTGTATCAGACTTTTCAGGATTTAAGAATACCCACCCAAGCAATGACCTAGGTGGCTGCGAAAGTTTTGACACATAGAAGCAATAGGGGATGGGGTTGTACATGGTTGACATGACAACTGCTTTTAGGGAGTTGTTGTGAGGCTCAATGTGTACCCTATGTTCAGACCTTTCATTTCTTTGTTAGAGTAGTTTAATTTATATTTTGCTAAAGTAAAAGCATTCTTTTTAGCCTTTCACTTTGCTCCTTACCTATTTGTTCATAGTCTCTTCACATTTAGTTCGGATTTTCCTCAACATAAGGGTAGACCTTCACTGTTTTTTTCCCTCTGTACAATGGCCTTGAAGCTTATTAGCCAGCTGAATGATGGTTCTGGGATGTCCAAGATTGTTGCACGTGTCCAACGAAGGTGGAACCTTTATGACAAAGCTTCTCCTGATGAGGTTTTTTGTGTTACCATGTTATTGGTTGATGAGAAGGTATTCTGCGATTTCCCTTTCTTCTCTTTGCAGATTAATGTATACAAATGAAATTTACTTTCAAATGTTTTGTATTTAGGGCAACAAGATACAGGCCAGCGCAATTGGGAAGTCCCTGTGTGACAAATTACTTGGTATTGCTTGCAGTGTGAAAGATCGAGCAACCCCTATAGTTACACAATTCACTCAATCAATGCCTACACAGCGTAGTCGTGTGTCAGGTGGTGAAACTCTGCATGGTGAACCCAAAGTCACCCTAGAAAGTATACCACAGAGAAAATTGGTAAACTTGACTTGGATGTTTTCAAAAATGTGAATTCCATTTTATATTTTATTGTGTCAAAAGCTTAATGCTTAATTCATTCAACTCTAACTTGCAGAAAGAGGAGTTTGTTGTTTCATGTTTGCTGTGGCAGTTTGAAACACAATTTGATTGGTGGTATAATGGTTGTTCCAAATGTAATGCCAAGCCAGAGCCTCTTGATCCAAATGATCCCAACAGCCCACTCTTTTGTCCAATTTGCAAAAAAACACCTGACAGAACCGAACCAAAGTATGTATTCGGATCACTTTATAGAAGCTTGGAAACAAACTTTTGCTAATTTTCTCTTCCTCCATTGGATGAATTTCAGGATGAAGCTTACATTCACTGCCAAGGATGATTCAGGAACTGCCTTGGTCACATTTTGGGATGAACTTGCCACACAACTTATGGGCAAGACAGTCATCCAGCTTAAGCAAGAATTGTCTGAGGTGCTCACCAATGAGATATTCTTGCCAGCACAATAACATAGCCTGTGTTTATATCTGGAACTAACTTGATGCCATCCTTTTATTATAGGGGAGGGAAGATGATGCTTTTCCAGATGATTTGGCTTTGATTGAAGGGAAAAGAGTATTGCTCAAACTTAAACGCAATCCCTACCACATTAAGTTCCCAAAGTCCAGTGTTAGTGTATGTGCTTTTGCTATCTGTGAGGATTTGTTGGAGGAGTTTAATTCGGCCTGTACACAGGTATGAAGCTCATTTCTCAATTCAAGAAAAGAAGGCTGATTTCATTGTTTACTTATGGTTAAGCTATATTTTCCAGTTCTGCTTAGGAGACCAACTGTGTGTGTGATCTGATATTATTTGAATTATTTAGTTATGCTTGGGCTGGCAATTCTGGGCTGAAATTTGTGTAATTTATTATTGATGGCTTTCATGTTTGTGCACAGAACAAACCGGAGGCAGATTTGGTGAGTAAAGGGATAGCAGGGGTTGCTTCTAGCTGTACAGACTCCACTACTCCTTCAGTTGATCTCTCAGAGGATGATACACCTGATGATAAACCCCTGGCACAGACAATTGGCAAGGGCAAAAAGAGGTTGGGTGCTGTCACCCGTGCAGGCAAGGAAGCAAACACTTCCAGTGGTCTTCAAAGAAGTCAAGCACGTCCAGATGAAAAGTTGTTGAAGACCATCAAACAAGAAAAATTAAGTTAAACTTTTTTCTCATGTAGTATGTTAGTTATATCGTTTTGGTGATGTTTCTGGCCAATGAGTCCTGTTCAACCTGCCACATATGAAGGCTGGAATATTATGCCTTTAATTATGAACTCCTCTAGCTTTTATATTATTCATGGTTATATTTTGTAAGTTAACACGAGAAAGGAACTCAGCCGTGCATTGTATTATTTTGTATGCTATGTAAGGGTGCTTGATTCCCTTTGGAACTGAGTTTTATAATTTCTATATGCATGACTTCTTTGGATCAACAAATAATTTTGTTCAGGTTCATCAATTTTAATCAATGGCATGAATATTACTAGGTCTTGACCTCCTTCAATTTGTCGTTTATAAGGAGGTGTTCTCAAACGTGAATGACAAAGGCTCATAGCACAGTTGTACTTTGATTGCAACTTTTTGGTTATCTACTTTTGGCAAACATTTTGTTGTTCAATCAGGTAATATCTTTCATCAATCACGCATTTGATTACTTTGCTATTATATATATATTTTTAAGTGCCTACATTCACTATAATTTTGTTTTTTTTTTCTTTGTTTTGGAAGGACATACAGAATCTTTTTGGAGACATTTCTTCAGCGCGCATAACATACCATTTAGTGCGTGATATTACAGCTGCTTTTTGGAGACTTTCCTACATATTTCATTTGGCCATCAGAGCTGTAGTGCCTATTTTTGGAGTAGTTTTACCTTTTCTAATCAAACATCTTTATTGATATTCTACTACACTGCAAGGCTTTTGATGTAAACCAGTAAGTCTATTTTTTGTGTTTCTTTGCAAACAAATTCATGGACAAATATGAATATCTTATACCCTCAAATATGTATATATCTGTGGACACTACCAAATTAAAGTTTTCATCCATTTACTGTTGAAATTAAAATTTTCCGTGCAACACACGGGAGTCCGTTCTAGTTTTATCAAGAGTGAAACCATATCTGAGTGTTCTTTGCGGAAGGATTTGATGTATTGAGTGATAACTGATTATCTGCTTGGATAGTGTTGTTACATTGTAGCTCTGCTTCTGCGATTAACATTGGAGAGAAGAGAGATGTTTTGTGCAGTAGATTGGAGAGGAGATTGAAACATTTGAGAAGGTTGTCGTCCTGCAAACATCACTTTGTGGTGTAACTATGTATGAAAAAGAACAATTTGCGGCATAAATTTTTGGGGTGCAATGTGAGATAAAATTGCTCCTTCAGAAATTTTTTCATAGCAAAAATATTATTCCCTCTAGTCTTAATAATAACACATTTAAATCTTTTTTAGAAATTGAAGATGCAAAATTAAGTAGTTTGAATGATGGAAACAATAATTAGTAGGATAAGTTATTTAAAATTTACTTCAATGATGTAACAGGAATTAGTAGGATTGTTTTTTTTTTCTGACTCAAGGAATTCAGTCTCACTTAGTGTCTGTTTCACACACCCTCAAACTTAGGTTTTGAAATTAGAGAGCAGACAAAATCTAATTTTGAGGCAAAAAAAAAACGTAGGTTTTACTAGAAGCTATTTTTTCAGAAGTTATCCTTCATAATCTATAATTCAGAAGTAATTACATGGACTCCATAAATTATTATCTAAATAAAAGCTACATCCATAGAGAAGAAGTTGGCTTACTAACACTATTATAAAACCGCTATGATTTTCGGCTAATGAATTATAAAATCTCTAGGATTTAAGAAAAATAGTGTTTTTATATAGAGAATAGGAGTATTTTCCGACAAATTTAATCGTACTAACACATTGGGTAGAAAACGCGACAACAACTTGCATTTAATGAGTGTCATGACCTTAAATCATATCAGTACTTTTTTATTGAAATGAATGTTATTACCTCAATATTTAAGTATCATATGAGTATTTTTAACAATTTGACTTCTTAAATTGTGTGCTTTCGATTCCTAAATCATAGGGTGGGTTCCCCCCTCACATACATGGTATCAAACCCTATAATTTAGCAACAAATACGTTAATAGTTTGGTGTCAAACACTACAGGGACCATGGTGGAACCACCAGCTATTTATTTGATCAAATGTTGACTGACATTTGAGAAGGTCCAATTTTTTGATTTTGGTGTGATTAACTAGTATGATGTATCAGTATATGTCACCAAGCCTTGACCTTGTCTTATTTACTCGAAAAAATTACAGGGACCATTTGTTTGAATAAAATGAAACTTGAAGAACCAAAACCTCTTATTTTAAAAGTATATGGACTAAAATCAAAATTGATGTAAACTATAAGTATCAAAACCTCCAATTTTAAAATTTTAGGAACTAAGCCCTAAATCACTCCAAACTATAGGACCAAAAAATGTTTTAACGCTAATTTTAATTATTTCAATATTATCATAATAATCTTCGTTGGCTCAAGAAGACTAGTCATGAGTTTAGTCCTCTTGGATTGTCTTCTTCTTTAGGTCTAAATCAAGGGTCATTAAAGGCATAGTTTGTAACCAAAGTTTTCGATAATGAGCTATTTCAAACCAGATTTTTTTTGTTCAATATCGTTTTGGAAATTTCAAAATGGAGCAATTTCACTTTATCGATTCACACCCACAAATTTGGAATACGGGTAATAAGGAATTGCTTGTTGAAATCAAAGTTTATAAATTTAAAAACTCATTTGGACCTGGAGTTTATATATTTGATTTGTATGTTTGGAAAATTCTGTTTTCTTTGATCATCTTGGTTTATTCAATTTCATTATTTGTTGGATGGGAACATGCTAAAGTTTGTAAGAATTTATTAGTTGTATGTTAAATCCATATTTTGAATAAGGAATTTGATTTTCACTTTTCATGCTCCATTTTGGATGTGTTTGATGATAACAGGTCATTTAAAGCTTCACTGGGATTCTACAATGTCTCTATGCTAATTGAGCTTTGAAAAAGTATTTTGAATAGGAGAGAATGTTTGACTGTTGTTTGGCTGTTCGGTTGTTAATTGAAGTTAAGCTAGATCCTTGAGCAACTAATGATCAACTCCTAATTGAATTAAAGTTAAAAAATATCTAATATTTATCCATGTTTTAAGGAAAATATATAGGATTTAAAAAAATTAATGTTTTTATATTGAGAAAGGTAGTATTTTTCGACAAATTTGATTGGTGGAGAAAAATATTCACGTATATCCAAATTATAAACCGTCGATCCAAAGTTTATCAACAGTTCTAATTAGCTTAGAAGACAGTCACACGGATTCAAATAATGAGTCGTCAAATCCAACTTTATTGACGGTCTAGATTTTACATGAGATTTGAAAATTTAATAAAACCCAAAATTAAAAAAATCCCTACTATTTATCCATTTTTTAAGGAAAATATCTTTAATTTTTCAAAAAAAAAAAACATGCCACCCAAAACCTATAAAAGCCATCAATCACTCACTAGCTCACTCACTTTATTCCGGTCGCTCTCATTCTCTCATACCCGTACTTCCTTCCTCCACAATGAAAAGGAAAATGTCAACCTTCCAAGTTCCCTTCATCTACTTTGACGACACCACAGTTGACATCGGCAATCTCACCGTTGACTCCTCCACGACTTTCAAGAACTTCGAGTCCTATGTGGCCCGCGAAATCGGCCTCTTTCCTCACCAAATATCCATCTACCTCGGAAACACCGAAAGAGACCGCAAAATCCACGTCACACCTAGGACAAATTTCGCGGACATATGCAACGTAAGCAAACCACGCTTCTTCATTGAGCGACGCACCATACCGTATGAAGTTCCTCCTTCTCTTTCTGAGAATGTGAAGTTTCTGAAGCAAAAGTCAGACTTTGATGCCATCGATTTCATTAAATTTGCTGAGGACTGGAATAGGAAAATTGACGCTGAGGACGAGCAGAGAAGACTTTTGATGAATAAGAAAATGAGAATTCCTGTTGAGAATAGACACATTACTTAGGATTAGGTTATTATTTCGCTTGGGGTGTTGTTTCATGTTTCATATTTCATGTTTCATGAGTTTTTGAGTTAATGTTATGAACTGATTTCTTTCGCATTCAATTGTATTTTTGTTTCATGTGACTTCAATGATAAAGACATTTATTTATTTGTAATTTTGTAGAATCTTTTTTCAATTATGGCTTTGCGAATTTGCCATTTTTCCCTTTTCATTTACAACCATTTCTTTCCTTTTCTTGTGTTTCACGATTTATACCTTAAATGGAAGCCGTTGGTAAGGGAGAATCAAAATCCTTATGTGATTCTAGTTTATATTAAAGATACAATCAATGTGATAATGTCTTTTATATAAAATAATGAATTGTATAAATAATAAATAATTAGTCAAACTCAATTTATATTACCTAAGAAACACTATATCCTAAATAACTAAGAGACTGTATAGTGGACCACGGCTGTACTAACACATTAGGTAGAAAACGCGACAACAACTTGCATTTAATGAGTGTCATGACCTTAAATCATATGAGTACTATTTTATTGAAATGAATGTTATTACCTCAATATTTAAGTATCATACGAGTATTTTTTAACAATTTGGCTTCTTAAATTGTGTGTTTTCAATTCCTAAATCATAGGGTGGGTTCCCCCCTCACATACATAGTATCAAACCCTATAATTTAGCAACAAATACGTTAATAGTTTGGTGTCAAACACTACAGGGACCATGGTGGAACCACCAGCTATTTATTTGAATCAAATGTTGACTGACATTTGAGAAGGTCCAATTTTTTGATTTTGGTGTGATTAACTAGTATGATGTATCAGTATATGTCACCAAGCCTTGACCTTGTCTTATTTACTCGAAAAAATTACAGGGACCATTTGTTTGAATAAAATGAAACTTGAAGAACCAAAACCTCTTAGTTTAAAGTATATGGACTAAAATCAAAATTGATGTAAACTATAAGTACCAAAACCTCCAATTTTAAATTTTAGATACTAAGCCCTAAATCACTCCAAACTATAGGACCAAAAAAAGGTTTACCGCTAATTTTAATTATTTCAATATTATCATAATAATCTTCATTGGCTCAAGAAGACTAGTCATGAGTTTAGTCCTCTTGGATTGTCTTCTTCTTTAGTCTAAATCAAGGGTCATTAAAGGTATATTTTGTAACCAAAGTTTTCGATAATGAGCTATTTTAAACCAGATTTTTTTTGTTCAATATCGTTTTGGAAATTTCAAAATGGAGCAATTTCACTTTATCGATTTACGTTGTGTAACACCCACAAATTTGGAATAGGGGTAATTAGGAATTGCGTGTTGAAATCAAAGTTTATAAATTTAAAAACTCATTTGGACGTGAAGTTTATATATTTGATTTGTATGTTTGGAAAATTCTGTTTTCTTTGATCATCTTGGTTTATTCAATTTTATTATTTGCTGGATGGGAACATGCTAAAGTTTGTAAGAATTTATTAGTTTATGTTAAATCCATATTCTGAATAAGGAATTTGATTTTCACTTTTCATGCTACATTTTGGATGGGTTTGATGATAACAGGTCATTTAAAGCTTCACTGGGATTCTACAATATCTCTATGCTAATTGAGCTTTGAAAAAGTATTTTGAATAGGCGAGAATGTTTGACTGTTGTTTGGCTGTTCGGTTGTTAATTGAAGTTAAGTTAGATCCTTGAGCAACTAATGGTCAACTCCTATTTGGGTGTTTATATGTAAAATTGATTTCTCAGTAATGGGAATAAATTATATGTAGGCTAATGGGATGGTAAGAGAATGATTCAAGTTAGACATGTATTGTTGAAGTGTGCATGCTCGGTAATTGTGAAGGGTAGTTTATTTCAAGTGTGATTGGGAAATTCTGAACTTATTCTTGTGTTTGTATACATGGTGCTATTTGTAGTAGTGCATTTGCTAGACAGGTGAGGGGAAAAGTTTCTAAATTCTATTAAGTTATCTTAAAGCTTTCATATAGTCAAATTGTGAGAATTAGAAAAGATTAAGCATAAGCCACTCATTTAAGAATTTTTAACAAAGAATTATCAAAAATGGGATTGGGTAGTATTTAACTTAATAGGGATGAGAGAGACGCCAATAATCATAAATTTATTACTATTATTATATTATGTAATAATATGAGTGATTAGAGATGAGAATACTTGAAAACGTTGTAAAGGATCAGAAAATAATAAAGTTCAACAACAAATATTGGAGTTTAGGTAGTGATTTATTTCATTAATAAAAATAACATGTTATGATAAATATAGCACCGACTAAGTGATTTACACACAATCATCTTAATTTGAACAATGGTAATTAGACTGTTAGAGTGTATATTTGAAAATATTGCAGTCTAATTATGGTAAGAAAAAGGAGAGGATAGGACAAATGAAGGCATAGCACCTTGAACGCTGCCTATTGCTGCTATTATTTTCCCGTTTACATAAATGTTAGACCCTATATATGTGAATAAGCATTTGAAAAGGTTCTTTAATTAATTATATTATTGCTTCTTTATGGAAATTAGTAATTATTTACAGAGATACTTAAGCACACTATATAACTCTAGTTAATTGCACAACACTAAAAAGTCTTCTAGTCAATTGTAAACTTATGTATGAGTTAACCCACACATCAAAATACAGTCCACAAGAAATTCTTCCATTTTCAAACATAATCAAAACCAAAGTTGACACTGTCTCTACCAAGAGACGCATATTTTATAAATAGACAAAAAAATAACAAACATGATCAACAACTATATAAATTAAAAATAATGAATAAACCTGCAGCCAAACTTAATTTAATTACATTATTTAAGAGAAACTGCCGCGTAAATTATTAATGAACAAACAAAAAAGGATATATATTGATCAAAAGTGGAGAGATCTGCTATGAACCTTAAAAGTAAGAGGGTGTTGTTTAAGATCATGAACTTGCTGTATTGATCCATCACTCCTCTTAGAATTTACACTCCTCTTAGAATTTACACCAAGAATTGGATTGATGAACTTCTTAAGAACCCGATGTAACACTGGCCTGAAACCACGGCGTTTCTTTCCCTGCGTTGTTGATTCTTGTTCAAATGATGATGAGACGCTCAAGCTCCTGTTCTGCATTGCCATTTTCAGGTGGGACTCGTACCACATCCTCTCGAACTGGTCCAATAGATCACTCTCTTCATCACCAAATGGTGTTTTGAGTCCAACCATTTTTGGGTGATTTTAATGTTGTATCATCTTCTTCTTCAATAATCATATATATGCATAACGACTAGTGATGCCTTTTACAGAGAGGCAGATGAATAGAGATAAAGACATTTAAGTAGAGGTAGTTGTTAGAAGCTATACCAACTTTGCCACCAACATATACTGCAAACTCAAGCTCTCAAATAAATGTCCAATTCTTACTCACCAATTACTACTTCCTCATTTACTACTCCACTTTAAAAAGAGGTTAAAATTTGAATCTTATACTAGTCCTGTCATAAATTAAATATATATTTACCTACTACATCATAATTAACCATACACCATTTTATATAGCTCCCTCTTGTTTATTTATTAACTTCAAATATCAATAAGGATAATATGTTTTTCATTATTGGAATTGTTTCTTCTTCAATAAACAAATTTAGGTCTTATATTTATATTTAGGAGCAGATAAAGTGCTGCATAAAAGAGTTTATTGGAGTTGGTTTGTGTATGGTTTGAGTAAGAAATCGTGAGATACAAGCACATAATGCACAATCACTCATTTTAATTTGTTGTTTCGACAATCTAACTTATATATGAAATATGCTAATAGCAATAATTAATCAACGAGGTGCTTAGAACATAGGGAGAGAAGAGGAAATATGATAGAAAAAAGAGAGGTAAATGCAGTCATTAAGGTACACCTAGCATCCAAATGGTTGGCTTCCTTCATTGTTATTCTTTTCTGAAGGGATTAGGTTTTGTATCCTTTTCCCGTTTCTACTTGTATCCTCAAATTCTCTTATACAACCATTATATTAAAACTTGAATGGTGTGGATGCTTTATTAAATTAGTACAATTAATAAGCACAAATAGATATATTTAAACTCTTAAAAATTCTGTCAATTAATATAATTGCAATAAAAATCTAATGATACATGACTTTGCTAGAAATTTCAAGTAACATATTCTTCAATTAATTAATTAATTATATTAATTATCATCAATATAAACAATTTATGACATGTATATTACTTTTTAGTATTTTTAGAGTTAGAATTATTATTGTCAAACTATCAAGTCTACTCTTTGATTTTAATGTCACTACGCTTCTATCTAACTAAAATATGTCACGAGTTACTTAAATTCTTGCTACCTGTAAACTTGGTAAAAGCACATGAGTTTACACATCAAATTTGTCGTCTTTAATGTTCTACATTACAGAAAATCTTTTTAATTTACTAGAAAATCTCATGTTAATTTTTTCCATGTGAGATTATTCATGGAATTTATGTATGAATTTCATCAAATTAAAACTTCTTTATTTAACTTGGTAAAGTATATATGTGGATATATTTAGTATCAACTATTTATATTTATATTTTGTAATATATTCAAGTTAGATTATTATTATTTTTGTATTTCTTAATTCTTATTTATATATTGGTGAAATATGTATTTATTACTTAAGGTATATTCTTACGATTTTGTGATCCAATTTTATTCTTTTCACGAGTTTACTTAAATGTACGAGTTTCACAATCTTGATTAGAATCATTTTGTTCATCATCACCGATTAAGGGAAAATATGTTTCTTTAAGGATTGGTCGCAATCGTATTTAGCCAATCATGTATTTTAAAGACCACGTTCATTAAGTGTCGTCATTCTTCCTTTTGACATGTTTTCCAGTAGCAAATTTGAAAATGAAGAAAAAACTATAGTCAAGAAAATTATTCTATTACGTACCTAAACAGAGGATTAATCTACAGTAAGTGAAAACTGTAATAAAGGTTTCCACTCTGCATCACTTTGGTGGGGAAAAGCTTTAATTTGCAATTTTCAGCAAGTGTATGTATCAGTAAGTCAAATGTGAAGATATAATCTGCAGGATATGTTACGTTTTAGAAATACTATTAGAAGAAAAGCAAATCATAGATAATAATCAATGGGTAGTTAGTTGAGCTGGTAGGTGAGTTTCAACCACATAAGAATGAGAACTTTCGCTTGGATCCTGGGAAACATTTTCATTGAGAGACGAGACAATCTTACCTATGCACAGGTACACTACTGCTACCCTTTGAGTCCAGATTAATCGGTTGTATTAGACCCCAAATTAATGGCCAGTGTTTAACAAAAAATACAGAGATCATAGATAATAGATTTTGAGAGAATATTATATAAGTGTTTTTGAGATGATGGGAGTGTTAATTGAAGAAGGCATACCAACTTCTTCGTGATTTATTCAAGTAAAAGGAAAAAACTTGTCCAAGATTTGACTTGGGCATATGGAGTTTTAGCAGTATGATCGAAACGCATACAACTTTAACCAAGGTCAGGATAGTTTGATTTCTGTTTAGACTTAGCACATTAAAACTTATGGTCAGTTGTCTTACCTATTGATGTACCCATAATCAATGATTTGGACTAGTCGCAGGCCATTGATGTGTCTGAATGATGATCTACCCTAATAATATATAAGGCATGGGGGAACGAATTTTATTTAGATATAAGGGAAAAAATTGGTGGATCTCCAAAATCAAATTTGACTCTCATGTTTGATGAGTAGGGAATGGTGTGGACCATCGAAGTGCCCGTTTCCGTAACACTTTGAAACCTATGTTTGACTTCAAATCTTGAATTCATAATCAGATAGTTAAACACTCTAGTTTTATAATAGTTTTTTTTTCTGTTAATGCCTAGATTTCACTTAAGTCAAACAAATACTTGTAGATTTTTTCACTAGTCTTTTTGCATGAAAACCTAAGTTCGAGCAGAAAACCTTGATTTTGCTAGAAGTTATTTTACTCTACAATCTCAGAAGCTATTCTCCATAATTCATTCTATAAAACAAGGGTTTTTTCAACTTTTCTTCTTAGAAGTTTTTCTCCAAAAACTAATCCAAATAGGCCCTGAATCGATTTTAAATGAATTTGCATGTTCAATTTAAATCTTTTTTTTATGTTTTCAATATTTTTTCAATTTTAAAATAAAGACCATTTATAATTAACCCTTTAAATAATTATCATTTAGAAGCATAATTCAAATTAAATAATTGTAAATCTAAAACATCTACACTAATTTAGACAAAGTTTAAGGGACATTTGCTTTATGTTTAGAAATTGAAGCAAAAGTTGAAGTTCATATATTTAGGGGCAAATAAATTTGCTACTAAGGACTCAAAAGTGACGAGATAATGGGGAAACATTTGCTTATGGGGTATTTCTTATGACATACTATATGATATAATCGGACTATCGGAATAAAGTTTTGTTGTGGCCCCAGAAGTGCGTATATCAATTAATAATGTTAATGAGTGAATTTATATTTAAATGGTTTTATATCTTGAAATTAAAGAAGGGGATTTTGGTTATGCGTTGTAGTATTAATGTTGTATACAAGAAATCATTAACACACTTCATATATGTGTGTGTGTTTATACTCATTTCTTCCACTTTTGTTTCTCTCACACTTGAACGCATGTGCAGGTCATAACATATACTGATGTCTTCTTCAAATAGAAATAATGAGTTTGCTGACCTCTGAAATATTACACGTTACTGCGGAATTATATAGAGTTAGAGGGTAAATTATGTTTTCTTGTCATGATTGTACGCAACCAATATACGCTTTTTATTAAAAAATAAATTTACAAACCATAAGCTTAAAAACGATTTAAGAGAAGAGATTATTAGTGCAAATTGGACTGCATATATGAGTGCGAATTTCACCGATAAAATTGATTTTTTTTGTAAATGGATAATTTATAAGTGCCATCGAAATAAACTTTAAGCCACATATATAAAACTTTCATATTCATAGTCTACAATAGGTCTTTGAAACTCAATTTTTACCTAAACTTGGTATGTATAAAATGAATGAGAAATTGACATAAATATATACTTATTAATTAACTTTTTGTTGTAGACTCTACGGGAGTACTTCAAAATTCTAAGATACACTTGAAAAGCATAATGCGTTTTTGGCATGATGTTGTCGAGTATGTGGTTATGGAAGCTATGGGGTTAAGTATGATTTTGTCTCCACGAAGAAATGCAAGAGGTGTGATTGCACATTGCAAGATTAATCATTACAACTCATTATCTCATTTGGTGTAAGACTATAAGTGCATTTGATTATCCTTACAACAGACTTCTGCATCAAACTTTATCTCAATTCATTCCATTTTTCGAAATGATTTTTTTCATAATCATTATTATTAGTACTTTTTCTGTGAGCGAATTAAGTATTATCTAAATACTCCCTGCAATACTAGTCCTTTCCGCTCCATCCGTCCAAAATATAGGGTGTAATATACCCTTGCAGAAATGCTTGGTCTATATTCCTTGAAATCCATGGTCTATTCTTTATAATGTTATTTGAGGTAGTCAACTATTTTATACAAATTTAAAAAATATATAATAGAATCATTTATTATTGATCAAATTAATTAATTTTCCAATTTTTTTATTTTATTTACAAGCTCTCTCCCCTCTCTTTATATTTAGTATGTACTGGTTAAATTGTTTTTGTCCTGTGATGCAATAGCAAAAATTGAAATCGAACATTTTCTATCTTAACTTTTGCATGTTAATTACCTCTTATAATGTGTACAAAATGTCATGTTTCCTCTTAATTAAAACATGAACTTGAGGGAGTATAACTGTATAAGCCATAACCCAAAAGTTATTAATTACAAGTTTCCTGATTTACTTTTGTTTACATGCATATTAGATGAGTAGGATGAGAGATAGAGGAAGAAAGAGAGATGGGAATAGGATTATGAGCAAATATATGTGAAGTGCATTAATAGTTTTTTTAATTTTAAAAAAATTAATAATTCCTTATTAATAATTTTGGTGAGCTGATTAAAAGGGACAAATTATGGAAATAATTAAGTTAAGAAAGTATAAGACATATTTTTAATATCATCATCTATTGATAAAATGGAACTAGTAAGCTTAAAAATATAGTTGGTTCTTAGTATATTTTTTTTAGTCTTATTTTCTTTTTATACAAAAAAAATGGAACTAATACGGAAAAAATAGCCTTGAGAGATAGTTAATGTAGTGATATAATATAATAAATTGGGACAAAATAAAAAATGATTAAATTTTCAAACATTATTATTTTATTAAATTTTATAAATTGGATGGTGACCTTAAAAATTACTCTACCTATTCATGATGGAAGGGAATAGATAGGTGTACGTGCATGCTTGAATGTGTTGTTTGCAATAAGGCACGCATAACAACCATCAAAGTATATGGTATATCATTATTTAATGTACATGCTGAAGAAGCAAAGGAACAAGGGATTAAAAGTGAAGTGTGTAATGTTTGTTTTCTTTGAATTGAAACAGAAATAATGAGCGATGTACAGTTCACATGCATTTGTGGGAAACATGGGATCATTGTCCCATTCACCATGCCTAAAATGCTGCCAACTTAAAAGATAAAGTTTCTTGAATGGTTTATGCTTTTAAGGTCTCCTCCTTGTGATCACTTCTCATTATGTCGTCCCACCATGATATCACCCATATTTCATAAACCACCATCAGTTAATTTATCTATTCAAAGATTTAAACAAATTTACTTCACGACGACGACAAGACTTCATTATTCACTTATATCAATCAAGCAAAGTCGTATCTTTTACAAAATCATTATCTCTACTCTTGTTTGTTCCATCTCTCATTTTTTTATTAAGTGTAATATACTAATATTGAGTACCACTCTACTCTCTATTCACCACTACAATTTGAATAATCTTGCAAGAGGTGAATAGTACTAATTTTTATGAGGGCGTAATTTCCTTTTTAGTTTTGCAAATTTGGTGATTATCGGATGTTTATAAATTGAATTGTAAAGGCAATACTGTGCTTATACATTTATATGTTATGTGAGTGCATTTTAAGTTTATATGCAAATCTTTCCTCGTTTTTGTTGAAAATCGGGGGAAAATGATACCTTCTCTTTTAATTAATAAATTCCTTCAAAATAGTAGTCAGCAAAATTTAGAAATTGTACAACATTTTAATTTTTAACGCCATTAAAATTCAGTACGATATTTTTATTAATAGCTTGCAGCTAAAATTTTCCCAAAAAAAATCAATTAATACTTCTTTTCAAAGAAAAAACGGAAATACTGCTAATTCAAGCTAAAAAAGTATCAATAATGCAAGATAGTGCTTTTTAACTTTTCCTTTTCTGGTCACCACCACCCTTTTGCTGCATAATTTGTATTTTGTAATCATGACTATTAGTTAGATTTTTTTAATCTTGTTTCCCACTTCTTTTGGTGTTTTCAAAATCTATACTCATTCTCAAGCTCAGTTACTTACTTCCATAAAGAAAGGAGAAAAAAAAAACAACACTTCCTTTTATCCCACTGACATTGAAAAGTAACTGAATTTGAATGCATCAGTGATTCTCTTCAGTAAGGCTGAACAAGTTTAAAATAAATAAATAAATAAAAGAAGTAAAAAATTATATTAAAAAAACACAAATTCAAACAAGAAAGTAAACTCTCAAGGATAATTAATCCGGCTGAACATTCTTTGCCTGTTTATCTCTTTTAGCTTTTAGAGCAAGCAAACTGGATTTCTCTTCAGCATGCATGTATTTTTCTCTGCAATCTTTATGTTATTTTTCTCAAACTTTACTAACTTACACATTTATGCTACTTCCTCTTGTCCTTCTGAAGGGCACTGTATTAACTCTAATATGTTGATTACTTCAGCCATGTCTGGACGGTTTGAAGGCACTTGTGATGCACATATTAATCCTAATTTTATCACAGGAATTGCTTCTTCTGCAGCGAAATTTCCCAGAAGCCTCGGATCGATACATTGATCCACCTTTCCTTCCTCCAATGCTCCTCTCACCATGTCACACAACACAACCACATCATCCTCCATATATTCCACAGGCCTTTTCCCGGTCACTACCTCGAGAATTAGTATGCCAAACCCGTATAAATCACATTTCTCGGTTATCTTGACTGTGCGACAAGCAAACTCAGGTGCCATGTATCCGAGCGCGCTTTGAATCTTGCTGCTCAAGACACAATGGTCCAGCATTGGCAATAGCCTCACTAGGCCAAAGTCTCCTACCTTTGGCTCACCAGAGCAGTCAATGAGAACATTTGTTGATTTCAAATTATAGTGAATTATGTTCATTTGGTGCAAATGAGCTAATCCTCTTGCCATGCCAAGAATAATCTTGAACCTTTGTTGCCATGAAAGGATGTCTTTAGTGGTTTCATCATGTAAAAGCTTATGTAAACTCCCTCTGGATAAGTACTCATAGATCAGAAGCTGCAAGGATGAAGTCCAATAATAGCCTTCAATCGCCACAAGATTCGGGTGCCTCATCTTCCCAAGTGTTTTCACTTCCTTCTCAAAGTCTTCTTGGGATTTCACCAGACTGGAAACCGTAAGCTTCTTGATTGCAACAGATCGCCCATCTCGAAGAATAGTGCGATAAACAACTCCAAATCCGCCGCGACCAATCTCATTGTCTTTATTGAGAAGATTATGAGCGCCATCAGCAAATTCAGCATCTCCAGTGAACATGACAAGCTTGCCATAGTTTGGATCATCTTTAGGCGAACCACTATAGTCTTCACCACCGGATAACGCGAATGGTGCAGCAGAAAGCGACATTGAGTTACGTGCACGTATATTTAGCAGTGTAATAGCCACCACACCAATGATGATGAAAGCAGCAGCACCAATAGCAATAAGGGCAGAGATACTGAGAATGACCTTCTTATGACGACGGTTTTGAGAGGAAGGGCCAGAATTTGAGCCCGAAGAGTTTGGATTAAGGACAATGGGTTTGGGATGAACAGATGGGCAGGAGTGATTAACAATGGAACCACATAACAATGGATTAGCAGACACAGATGAGGGAGGGATGGTATTGAAGAAGCCACCCACAGGTAGCTCACCATGAAGATGGTTGTTGGAAACATTAAAGGAAAAGAGGTGAGAAAGATTTGTCAGCTCCTTTGGTAAGTTTCCTGAGAGTTCATTCCATGACAAGTCCATGTGTTGAAGGTTAGATAAATTAGCAATTGCTGAAGGGATTGAACCAGTAAGCTTGTTGTGATGAAGATTCCTGCACCATTCAATTCAAACAAACAAACTTGAAATAAGATTCTCCAAATTAACATTTGAATTTCACTATTATATAGATATATATGTATATTAAGCAAAGAAAGGATAACAGAAATCATGGTTGAGAGCTTACAAATATGTCAGGGATGAACACTTATCGATTTGGGTCGGAATTTTCCCGCTTATGAAATTCTTCTGCAGTCTCAATTCACTCAGTGAAATCAACCCTTCTATTTCAGGAGGAATGCTTCCATTAATCTTGTTGTCACTAAGGTCAAGAATGAACAAAGATTTGATCTCTCCAATGCTCACTGGAATAGCACCAGAGATATTATTGGTGGACATGTTCAACACTTGCAAGCTACTAAGGCCACCAATGCTAGATGGAAGACTACCAGAAAATGCATTGGATGACAAATCCAAAACCTTGAGGCCATAATAAGATGTCGAAGTGGACGAAAGCGACGGGATATTGCCCTTAGTGAAGTTGTCCCATGAAAGTGACATACTTTTCAAACCAATCTTAAAAATCCATGAAGGAATGTGGCCATATAACATATTGTGGCTCATGTCAATATCCAAGAGCTTAATGCAGTTACCTAGTGATTCAGGCAAGTTTCCTGAAAGTTGGTTCCTAGAGAGATTCAATTTACTCAGGGAATCAAGATTCCCTATTGACTTAGGAATCCAATCAGAGAATGCATTTGAAGAAAGGTCCAATACCTCAAGATTTTTCAACTCTCCAATCCAATCAGGAATGACACCAGTGAATGAATTCCCTTGTAAACTAAGAGATGCACATGAACTAAGTTTCTGCATAGAATCAGGAAGCCTCCCAGAGAGAAAATTACCACTAAAATCAAGTGATTTCAACAGCAAGCAACCTCCAATACCCTCAGGAATCCTACCAATAAACCTATTCTTCTGCAGAATCAACTCTCTCAAATCATTCTGATTCTCAATCCCCTCAGGAATCTCACCCTCAAGCAAGTTATTAGACAAATCAAGAGACTGCAATCCCCTCAAATACCAAATCCCAGAAGGCAACTCTCCACTAAGCTGATTATAAGAGAAGTTAACACTACCCAACATAGAACAAGAACTTAATGAATCAGGAATTTTACCAGAAAGATTGTTCCTTGCAAAAGAAACAGCCCTCAAGGACCCACATTGCTGGAAAAACTCTTGAGGGATTGATCCAGTGAGACTATTCTCACTCAAATCAACAAGCTGCAAACTCCAAAGGTGAGGAAGATCAGGAATTATGGTCCCACTAAAGTTGTTCCTAGAAAGTGATAGAACCTGAAGAAACTGCAATCTCATTAGGCCTTTATCAATATGTCCTGACAGTGAAAACCCATCAAGGACTAAAGCAGAGACCCTTCTTGTTGTTGGGTCACATTTCACTCCTACCCAATTGCAGGGTGTTTCATCATCTTCATTCCAACTAGAAAGCTTAAATTTTGGATCTTTTAGACCCTCCTTGAACACAATCAACCCCAGAACATCATCATTGAGTCCTTGGTCTGAAGAGATAACAAGGAATGTAGCAAAAAGAAGATGGAGAACAAACAGGAAATAGAAAAGGGTATGTTGCATTTTCATAGAGAAACAAAGAGGGAGAAATATTTTTATGTATGTATGTATGTATGTATTCAAATGGGAGAGAGCATAGGATATGATGAAGTTGGCATAATGCAAAGGAAGGAAATTTGAAGAGAAGATTCAGTTTTGAATGGTTTTTTGTGTTGTTTGGTGAAGAGAGGAGAGAAAATGGAAGGAAGAGTCATTATGAATGAATGGCTAATGGGTTGGTGAATGAGGAGATGAGGAGGTTGTTGAGGTAGTAATGAGATGGAATAGTAATGAGGAGTACACTTTAATTTAAGGATTCAAAGAAGGATTAAATAAGGGGAGAGAGAGAGAGAGAGTGATGACTAATGAAACTGGAAGGAACATTGGGAGAGGAGAAGCCATTAAAGCAGAGGGAAAAGCTTCTATTCTCTCTGGCAGTGGCAGAGAGAGAGAGAGAGAGAGAGAGAGGCTTGTTTATTACGAAAGAGAAGTGTGTGAGGCATGTGAATAGTGAAGTGAGAAGTGTTTTTTGGTCAAACTCGAATCCTATGAATGAATGATGCATGTAACATGCTCTCACTTTTTAGTCTCCCTCGCATCCACCAACTTCAAATGCATATCCATGTTAGTATTTTATTTATCATCTTCTCGTGTTTATATATCCATAATGATGGGTAGATGTAGAAGATTTTATTTGATCGTATTTATAGGGAAGATTCTTAAATTTTTGTATGTGAATTTACAATTTTATCTTTGGTTATTATTGTTTGATTTTATTTATTATGTGGTGTAGTGTATATTTGCTCTGACACGTGATATAAAAGTTCAGCCGTCAAAATAAGTTTTTTAAGAAAATATGTAAAAGTTAGTTGGGTGTCTAAAATTGATTTTTTTCAATTTTGTCCTCATTTATTATGATAGAGAGAAATATGTAAACATTAATTAATATAAAAGAGAATTACATAAAAAATAAGAAAATGCATTAAATGAAAAGAGAATTTATGAGTCACCTTTTATATGTTTGTTCAAAATAATTCAAATTTATGTATCAAAAAAATAATTCAAATTTTGGACACTTATAATACTAGTCTTACTAGAGAATATTAAATAGAATAATAATTGGAAAGTTGTCACATTTCAACATATAATTAATGGGGTTCAAGGTTTTCAATGCATTGTGTGAATCATCACAGAAATGCTTTATAAATACTCCCTTTGATCCTAATATAAGAGCTAGCCGCCAAAAAACGCTTCTTAAGAAAACATGTGAATGTTAGTTGAGTGTCTGAAGTTAATGCTTCTTTTCCAATAGTGCCCACATTTATTATGATACTTTTAAGAGAGAGAAATACATAGGCATTAATAAATATGAAAGAGAATTAGGGGCAAAGTAGGAAAAAATGCATTAAATGTGGAGAGAATATAAGATGGGCTCTTATATTAGGGACCAAAATAATTTAAATTTTGGGCTCTTAATTATATTAGGGACCAGAGGGAGTAGAATTTAAAAGTACTCCCTCTGTTTCTTAATATAAGAGTTCAGTCGCTAAAACACGCTTATTAAAAAAACATGTAAAAGTTAGTTGAGTGTTTGTATTATATCTTTTTCAATACTGCGCATATTTATGATGATAAGTTTAAGAGAAAAAAAACATATATATTAACAAATATGAAAGAGCGTTACGGAAAGTAGGAAAAAATGCATTGAGCTCTTATATTTTAAATTAAAATCATTCAAATTTTGGACTCTTATATTAAAGATTGGAGAATAGTATTATTAAATCATGTTTTCTTGTCTTTACATATGATATGCAATGATAGAAATCGAAATCAACCATTTACCATATTAGTTATTACTCTCATGTTACCTTTAAAATGGGCAAAAAAATTACTCCCCTGTCATTGCATTTGTGAGAGTAATAAAAATATATATACTAAAAAAAATGCAGTATCGTTGCATACAATGTAATAATGTAATGAATGGATACATTCATTGCATTTTTAGTACATGTTACATCTTATAATGTATACCAGATGGAGTAAGTTATGTAGATAATGTTTATTAACAACTAACTAGCGGTATCTCCCGTGCGTTGCACAGGGGTTTTCCCGCGCTCCGCGCGGTTTTGTTTAAAAATTAGCATTAACCAAAAAAACTATTATCTAACCTTAACCTTAGAAGGAAGAACATTTCAATGACAACTTCTAGTTTACATTATCAAATGACCATTTTTCTGTAAGTTGTAATGAAAATCGAAATTAAATCTAACTGAACACATATTCCCTATGTGAAAAAACAACTCTTCTTTTTGTGTTCTATATTTACATGGAACAACTTCTAGTTTGCACAGGAAAGATAAGCAAATAAAAAGACACAATAAAACATTTGCAGATATATATTAGGTCAAAAAGATCATCATAATGGTGACACTAAAGATATAAATCTTTAAGGCAAATTCACACTAAAAAAATATATGACAAATTTTCTCTTAACTTTTTTTACCTTCTTTTTTAATAAATTTGCACTAAAAAAATATATGACAATTTTTTTAGGTAAAATATGTGGTGAAATAATCATATAATAACTAAAAAAAAACTTTTTTAAAAAAAAATTTAAAAAAAAAGTTAAAAAAAATATTATATTCCACCAAACACTGTTCATGCACTCACAAAAACACTGTTCATGAACAGTGTTATAAACAGTGTTTGGTGGTGAAATACTTTTATAATTTATATTGATGATGTCATCAAACTTTGCATATATATGATAAATTTATTATCCAGACTCTGTTTTCAATACATATAGTTGATATTCTCTCCGTCAAATTTGAGAAGTTGTTTTCAATATTTTTTCAAATTCCGGATCCGAAAGAGAATATTTGAGCTCTCGCAATAACTAAATATTTTATCATGCGCAATTCTAAGAGTCCATGGCGTGTAAGAATTGGATAAGAGTGACGAATAACAGTTGAAAAAAGATAATAAAGAATATATGAAGAACAAAATAATTGGAATTTGGAAGTAGTGCAATAAAATTTTTAGAGAATTCTAAAGAAAGTTTATAGTATGTTGGAACATTTTTATTCACAAATATAAAACTTATACTCCCTCCGGTCCTAAATATAAGACCTAGTTGACTTTTTTGGAAAATTCTAAAAAAGAAAAATAAGTCAATTATAAATTGATTTGCGTGATTTTTTTCCTTAAACTAGTTTATTTAACCTATAAACTAATGACTAATATAAATATTTATCAAATATGTCATAATTTGATAACATATTTTGTAACATTAACATCTCCAAAAAAAGTCAACTAGGTCTTATATTTAGGACCGGAGAGAGTAATATAAAAGGGCAAATGGAGTAAATAGAGGCAAATTTGTAAAGTTGTTAGCTTCCAATGTAGTATATTGATTAGGTTTTAAATAAAATGGTGATTTATATAATAGGTAAGATATTAAATCATTACTCCATCCTAATTAATGAATATAGAGAAAAAGAAGATGTGAGGTCTAATAAATAATCAATAACAGGTAAGGTATTATTAAATCATTACCATGTTTACTAAAACTACAGTTTAAACACCTATTCATAAATGACAATAATTTTGGAAGAAAATATTAATTTAGTCACATTCGAAGAGTTAACTACGTTTTTTGTACGTGAGAGTTAGGCTAAAGTATGTTTTTGGTCCCTTAATTTCGGTGAAAGTCATGTTTTGGTCCCCTAACTTTAAAAAGTGTGTTTTTGCTCCCTTAACTTTAGAGAAAGTGTGTTTTTGGTCCCTTAAGTTTGAAAAGTGTGTTTTTGGTCCCTTAACTTGAGACAAAGTGATGATTTTAGTCATTTCAAAACAAGATAAAATATGTTTTTGTCCCTTCCTTTTTAAAGTTAAGTGACTAAAATATGACTTTGTGCAAAGTTAAGGATCAAAAACATACTTTAACCGAATTTAAAAGGACTAAAAACACACTTTTCAAAGTTAAAGGACTAAAAGATGACTTTATCCAAAGTTAAGGGACTAAAAACATACTTTTCAAAGTTAAGGGACTAAAACATGACTTTCTCCAAAGTTAAGGGACCAAAAACATACTTTAGCCTCAGAGTTATATACTCCCTCCGGTCCCTAATGTAAGAGCCCAAAATTTGAATGGTTTTGGTCTCTAATGTAAGAGCTCATCCAATATTCTCTCCTCATTTAATGCATTTTTTCCTACTTTACCCCTAACTCTCTTTCATATTTATTAATGCTTATGTATTTCTCTCTCTTAAAAGTACCATAATAAATATGGGCAATATTGGAAAAGTAGCATTAACTCCAGACACCCAACTAACATTCACATGTTTTCTTAAGAAGCGTTTTTTTGGCGGCTAGCTCTTACATTAGGGACCGGAGGTAGTAACATATAATTATACAAGGATCAATGTCAGAAAACATATACATATGATATAAATAAATAGTTAATTTAATTTCCTTATTATTTCTCAAATTAATAAACTGAATATTAAAGAAAATGAGAGATGTTTAAGGATAAATGTTTGCGACAAAACTCCATCTTGGAAATCTGTATGTATAACCTGGAAAAGATAGGAAACAAAATCATAAACAGCACATGATGAATATGAATGCCAAAGGCACTAAACAGTGACTTTAACATAAACTAGTGCCAGTAGCTGCGACTTTTTTTTTGGAGAGTTTGACTCTGGGGGACTGCTCCCTCGTTTTATTGAAGCTAAGACCATGAATTTAAAATTCATTTTTTCTAAACTGAACATGAAATGATGATTCAAGATAAGTAGATATACTCATATACCACTCCATTTCATTTTATATCTTAAATTAACACTCTCGCTTGTCCATATAATAAAACCCTTCGATTGTAATTCACATGGATTGAAAACATTACATTTATTCAAAAATTTCAAATAATTTTTAGTATCATCTTATTAACAATATTAAATTCTAATATTGTATTAACTATTAGCTCTCTCGCTGCGCATATTAAATATGGGCATAAAAATAGTCGAATCCTATCAAAAGTATCACAATGTAATATAATATGAACTAGATCGATAGGTTTTCAATATTTTTTCAAAATATCTCTACTAATTGCACAGTTCATATTAAAAATGCAACAAAATTTCTATCAATCAGCTGTCTTAATACATATTATTAACGATAATATTTTATATATTTTTGATAGAATAAAAATATTTATTACAAATAACTACTTTAAGTATAAATTATAGTCTCAATTAATAGTTTTTTGGTTTCCCAAGTATATCCTCATATGCGTGTCAACTGTCAAGTGGGACAATCCCTTACTATTCTGAAGTCTCATATAGAGGTTAGACAACTGACTGTGAATTTGCTCCATTCACAAGAGTTAAAGATCGAACCTCCAACCACTTACTTAAGGGACGAGAGTACTTACAACTCACGTCAACTCGCCAGGTTAGAGTCAAGTAGTATTATCATTATACTAAAAAAATAAAGCAATTAAAAATACAGCTCCCCAATCTATTCTACAATATAAAATGGTCTGCGGAAAAAAGGCTAAGCTCGGAGAAGAGCGAGCCTCCTTGAAAAAAATTAAATTCCTCTCTGACTCTATTGTGTTTTGTTTTGTTCAATGTGTAAAACTGTTTACGTTTTTTGTCTTGAAGTTTGACAGTCTCAATGCCACATGGTGAGCATGGTTTTTGACTCTTTTTGCCTTCAAAGGCAAGCAAATATTATGTCTTGCTCTGTTACTCATAACCCTCTATCATCCTTCCTTCTTGACCTCCATGCTCCATCCCTCTTAATTATTTGACTAACATCATCAAGTTAAATTCACATGCCTCTTTGTATTGGTATTGGTGACATTTCCTTTTTAAAATTATTAAATTTAAATTTATAATGTACCCTTAAAACTTTGTTTTCTACTACTCTTTTCAAAAATTTTGATTAACTTTTGACACGGTACAATTAAATTCTTAAAGGGTTAAAGGGCAAAAATGTCCATGTAATTTTCACAAAGGTGCAAAAATGACCATGTAAAATTTTTTGGAGGAAAATTGCTTATCAAATTTCAAAATTGGGGCAAAAATGTCTGTCACAGTTAATTTTTTTACTTTTGGACGCATCATTTTCTGCAAATTCATCTCTCACTAAAACATGTGAGTTGTGACAGTTTTATATATTTATTTGTCATTGTACGACGATGATGCGATAGAGGATGATGAGTGAAAAGTCAAAAAATTAACTGTGACGGGCGTTTTTGCCTCAGTTTTGAAATTTGATGGGCAGTTTTGCTCCAAAAAATTTTACATGGGCATTTTTGCACCTTTGTGAAAATTACATGGGCATTTTTGCCCTTTAGCCCATTCTTAAATTATACGTGAGCGCGCGAATAGCTAAAATCTACAATGTTCTTTATTGAGAAACTTCACAACGTTTGCAGGTACAATCAAATGGATGCGAGGATCTAATTCCAAAGCCAAAGGGACTTGAGCCATTGACTCTTAAGTGGTGTTATAATTATATTTTTTTCCCAACGTAATTACAGCTATATATAGACTCAAAAACATTCTCACAATTATATATAAACAATAAACTCCTTTATGGGAGACTATCCCTAACTTTCTTAATTAAATTTACTTTTTCAAAATATGAATGAGAACAAATAGCTAAGCTTTTAATTTATTTTGGGTGCTAACATTAATAGCTAAGCTGTTTAAGGAGAATGTAAACACAGGTAACTTATGGAGTATATTTATCTGCAATTGTCCACGACTGTATCTGAAAAGTGTTGAAGTTCATAATGTGGATACTCATTTACTGCTTGTCTATGCCGGAAATGGCGCTGCTGCCAAAAAGTAAATCAAACGCATTAAAATAACACTTCGAAACTAAAAAATTTGGGTCTTTATTCCCTCACATATTGAATTGGGATAAAGCTCTAGAACCAAAACTCCACACTGTTTTGAAACTCTAGTAGTCCAGCCCAATAATTTATCACACAGAAAAGGTGTACACCATAACTTGGGCCCTTTTCCATTTGTCCTTCTCAATCTTGCTGTCAAGCCCAGTGGCCTTGTCAAATCTCATTTACCATTTTGCTCCTCACCCATATTCTTTATTCCCTCGTTTTTTTTTTTTGGAAAAATCAGTATAAGTTTATAAAAGGGTTAAGGGTCAAATCTAGCACTCTACTATTGCCAAAAGTACACCCAACATAAACAAGAATTCGATGGCTCAAATGTAGCACGCATCTTTTCAAAAATGACTCAAATCTAGCATTTCCGTCAACTTTAACGGGTTTGACCGTTAAGTTTGACTTGACCATGCCATGTCACCTGTCACGTCAACTAGTTTTGCCATGCGGCCTGCCACGTCACCCGTCATGTCACCCAATAATGGATAGTGAGTGGGCCCATTGGGTGACGTGGCATGCCACGTGGCAAAACTGAGTGACGTGGCGTGTGACGTGACATGATCAAGTCAAACTTAACGGTCAAACCCGTTAAAGTTGACGGAAATGCTAGATTTGAGCCATTTTTGAAAAGATGTGTGCTACATTTGAACCATCGAATTCTTGTTTATGTTGGGTGAACTTTTGACAATAGTAGAGTGCTAGATTTGACCCTTAACCCTTTATAAAAGAAATGTGACGACCAACGTCAACAAAAGGCGGTTCAGTTAGAAAAAGAGTTTGACTTATGACTATGCTGTTGTGAGTTTGAAACCCACCAATGTGAGGACCTTGTTGGTGTTCGTTTTATAAGTACATCTGTAAACGCTCTTTGACCTTGGATGTCTTCCTTAGACAAAGATATGTGATGACCAACACTAAAGAGTTCTTCTCCTTTCTTACATTTACTTTCATTAGTAAACAGATATGAAACAACATTACAAATAACCCGCAACAAAGAGCACACCAAGTGTTTTTATACTCCCTTCTCATAAGATTCATCCTATTAGCTTTTAGTATCATGTTATCAATCTTAATGAAATATTCCACTTTGGTATTCAAAATACCATCTTTAAACCAAGAAATAGTTGACCTAGTAATATAAAACTATCATGGATCCCTTAGGGTTTAGAGTAAAGGGAAAGTCACGAACCACAATATTAAAGTTAACAGTTGCTCGAATACTTGCTAACATAATACAAATTAGGCTCTGATTATCAGTTTGTGTGTGTGTAATGCATTCCTTAAATGTGGTTTGATGTCATACTCTTTCCAATAAATTATATTGATTGAACATTAATTTAATGATTGCATGAATTTCGGACATCAAATTAACATGTTTAAATTTTATTTAAAGCCTTAATTTGTCTAAATACATGAAAGAATTAATAAGTTCTTGGAAAAAGAATCGAATATAGCATAACTAGATGAACCCTATATGTCATGAGGATCTTCAAATTTAACAAATTATTATGGATACTTTGAGTCCTTGCTCTAATGTTATTTATGCCTCACAATTTATTCCCAGATAAATTCTCACAATTTAATTTTAATATGAGAATTTAAAATGAAAAGTAAATATAGGTAGAAGGGTAATTTGGTAATTGCACCATAAACCCTAATTCATGGTGTTGGTTCATCTCCAAGCCTAGGTGAGTTTTATTCCTAGGTTTCTATCTATTTCCTCACTTTAAATCTGAACTCTCACCCTTCATTTTGCTTTGATCTCCTCTTTGTTTTCTTGTTTCCATCATCGTTTTTCCGGCAAGAAAACTGGCGGAGAGTTGTGAGAGTCTGAATTTCATTTTTCATTTTAAACCTTCTACCTATTTCTTACCCTTCACTTTAAACCTCGCTTAGGTAAATTTCATTTTTCCATTTCTTACCCATTTCACTCTGATTTCGTGGGAGGTTGTGAGAGTCTGAATGGGTTTTAGGATTTTGAGGTTAGAGATTAAATAAATCAGTGTTTAAGCTTTGGTTTTGGTGTTTGGATGAGGATGAACCAAAATGAAGTTATCTTTGATTTTTAAGCACTTGAAAATGATTTTTGAATGTGTTTTGGGGAATCTATTCATGTAAATAAATTGTTTGACAGATATAAGTGGTTATGTTGCTGCAAGAATAACATTTCCTTGATTGATTTTGGCACTAATATTTAGTTATTGAAGTGTGATGAATTAAAAGTTATGTGAGTTTTGTGTGATTTTAGATTTATGCACTCTCCTTTCTCTACTGACCAAATTGGATTCTGGTTGCTGCATAATTGGTTTCTATCTAAAATTAAATGGAATTTGGATTTATATTAGGATATTTGATTTATTGTTATCCTATGTATTCATTACTGTTTTGCTAAGGGGGCGATGCAGAACAAAGGGTGATAACCATAGAAGTCATGTTTATTCATTGGTTTCAAGAGTTGTTATAATGAAATTGTTTCAGAGTTCGTTGGGCAATTAAAATAAGTTCAAAAGCTAACTTGAATACTTAATGAATGGGAATATATGTTTGTAAATATGCTGGAGTCAAGTTCTTTTATATATTGGTTATAAGGAGCTTATTTTTGTGTCAAATTTAATTATAAAATCTGAATTGAAATGGTTTGGGTTTTCCCAAGAATCATCCAGTGGCTCAAGGTTTCAAATGAATGGTGCTTGCTGAGATTATGAATGATATTGTCAGCATAGTGGAATGAGGATCGAAGTTTTTTTATTTCCTATGGTGACTTATTTTAATAATACAAGGCTAAGTTCCATTCTAGTATTCAAGGTTTGCTCGTAATTTATTTTATACAAGTGAAACTAATATATTAAAGACAATGAATGTGACTTTATGTGTTAAACAGGGGCATCTCCTTGGTAATTTCTGGAGCTAATGGATGTGAAAGATCTCACATTATCTCATGTTAAAAGCCACTTGCAGGTATGCACTCTTTCTAGCTTGTATAGTTATTACTTATTGGGCAGCACAGAAATGGAGATCCATTATTTCTCTATTTTTGTGGTTTTATTGCAAAGTTATGGAGAGCCTTTTGCAGAATTTTAGAGGGCTAATCTAAATCTGAAATTGGTTATTGGAATGCTGATTTTTAATAAACTTGAGTGTGATTTGGGTAAAGGATTTTACTGCAAGAAGAGTTTTAAACCTTCTCGGTATTACATAAGTTCCAATACTAATTTTAACCTTATCTGAGTTACATTGTATAGAGCTCAAATACATTGATTTGGTTAAAACTTGGGTAGTTGATGTTATCATTTTATTTAGATTTCAATAGCCTATTATGGTGGAATTTGTGTTTCAAAAGTGTAGATATCACAAATCTTTGCTACTAATTAATGTACAAACTTATAGTAGTGAATTTGCATGATTAGTGTGATTGTTTTTGTGAATATCATTTGTTACTTTAAAGGCATTGAACTCTTGCAATAAAAGTGTTCTGTACATAAAGAAACTATTCTTTATGATCCAATTACTTATATAAGTCGCTGCTTGGAAATTAAGGAAGCAGCAGCAACAATATATACTTGAGGGATGCTTTGGGCAAGGAGGGAATTCAAGAACTCATTAGCAATCTTTCTAAAGTTACAGGTCTGTCATCCTGTTCTTGTATTGCTAATCGATTCCATCCATTATTTGTTCTCATCATGGCTTTATTCAGTTAAAGATCAAAAGAAATTGGAAAAAGGAAAAAAATACTGCTCTTATTGAACTACTTTGTTTTGAGTGATTTTCTATGGTGTTAGAATTCATTTGTAATTTGAGAATCATCATGAGGTTACTGAAATAAATGTTTGTACTTTTTTTTAATTTAGGAAGCGTAGCATTGACATGCTTAAAGCGCATGTAACAGGGGCATGCTTAAAGCACATGTAATAGGGGGCATATTTTTTTAAAAAAATAAAGAAGCCAATACAAGCGTTTTAAATGCATGTATTGGCCCACCAATACATGCATTTGAAACGCTTGTATTGGGGGGCTAATACATGCGTATTAAGGGGCCAATACACGCGTTTATGTAAACGCATGTATTGATAACCAATACATGCATTTTAAGCATGTCAATGGACCAAAGAGCCTCCACCTCTCCCTCCCCCTCCGCGGACGTCATGGACCAACGAGCCTCCACCTCCCCCTCCTCGGACGCCATGGACCAAAGAGCCTCCACCTCCCCCTCCCCCTCCGCGGACGCCATGGACCAAAGAGCCTCCACCTCCCCCTCCTCGGACGCCATGGACCAAAGAGCCTCCACCTCCCCCTCCCCCTCCTCGGACGCCATGAACCAAAGAGCCTCCATCTCTCCCTCCCCCTCCGCGGACGCCATGGACCAAAGAGCCTCCACCTCCCCGGACGCCATGGACCAAAGAGCCTCCACCTCCCCCTTCCCCTTCTCGGACGCCATGGACTAAAGAGCCTCCACCTCCGCCGACGCCATGGACCAAGGTTGCCAGTGTTTGCAAAACACGACCCAGAAATGGTGTTTCTGGAAAGGAACATTTGGTCATTGGATAACATGTGCATTTTCAACGCTGCCCAACTGGATGCGATACCAGCTCAAAACAGAAGAAAAAACCACTATTATGACAACATTTTAACCCTCACTGAATTAGAGTGGGAGAAGCAGGACGACATTATGGAAAAGCTTATTAACAAGTATCTGAATTGCTTCATCCCTACACTCCAAACTAAATTACCCAAGGAAAGCTTGAAACCTTCACAACCATCATCTCTTGGAATGTCTGGTGGTGTTGTGGGAAGGGATTTGACTTCCATCAATATTTTGATGGAAAAGGTTCAGATTTTAGAAAGATTGGTGTTGAAATATGTGGAAAAGAGTTTGAAGAATATCAACCACAGAAGGCAAAAGGACGCTAAGATACTACAAAAAAGGTTCAAAGATCCATCAATTAAAACCGCTAGTGAAGTTTATTCTCAAAAGTTATTGTCTCTTACGTGTCAGATTGCGGCAAAGAAGGATGTCTCTCATGTGTCAGATTGTTGGGGCAAAGAAGGAGATGGAGAAAATTGTTGACCGGGTAAGTGTTAGGGTTTTTTTTATCAACATGTAAGTGTTAGGGTTCAGATGCTTTCAGAAGCAATTAGCTCACTATTTTGGTATTTTCTCCAGAAACTTGCAATCACTATCAGATTTAAATCTGATAGTGATTGCAAGTTTCTGGAGAAAATACCAAATCTGATAGTGATTGCAAGTTTCTGGAGAAAATACCAAAATAGTGAGCTAATTCCTTCTGAGAGCAACTGAACCCTAACACTTACCCACTCAACAATTTTCTTCATCTCCTTCTTTGCCACAACAATCTAACATTGCCACAACAATCTAACACATGAGAGACATCCTACTTTGCCGCAATCTAACACGTAAGAGACAATAACTTTTGAGAATAAACTTCACTAGCGGTTTTAATTGATGGATCTTTGAACCTTTTTTTGTAGTATCTTAGCATCCTTTTGCCTTTTGTGGTTGATATTCTTCAAACTCTTTTCCACATATTTCAACACCAATCTTTATAAAATCTAAACCCTTTTCCATCAAAATATTGATGGAAGTCAAATCCCTTCCCACAACACCACCAAACATTCCAAGAGATGATGGTTGTGAAGGTTTCAAGCTTTCCTTGGGTAATTTAGTTTGGAGTGTAGGGATGAAGCAATTCAGATACTTGTTAATAAGCTTTTCCATAATGTCGTCCTGCTTCTCCCACACTAATTCAGTGAGGGTTAAGATGTTGTCATAATATGTGGTTTTTTCTTCTGTTTTGAAATGGTATCGCATCCGTTGAGCAGCGTTGAAAATGAAAATGTTATCCAATGACCGAATGTTCCTTTCTAGAAACACCAATTCTGGGTCGTGTTTTGCAAACACTGGCAACCTTGGTCCAAGGCGTCCGCGGAGGGGGAGGGAGAGGTGGAGGCTCTTTGGTCCATGGCGTCTGAGGATGGGGAGGGGGAGGTGGAGGCTCTTTGGTCCATGGCGTCCGAGGAGGGGGAGGTGGAGGCTCTTTGGTCCATGGCGTCTGAGGATGGGGAGGGGGAGGTGGAGGCTCTTTGGTCCATGGCGTCCGAGGAGGGGGAGGTGGAGGCTCTTTGGTCCATGGCGTCCGCGGAGGGGGAAGTGGAGGCTCTTTGGTCCATGGCGTCCACGGAGGGGGAGGGGGAAGTGGAGGCTCTTTGGTCCATGGCGTCCGCGGAGGGGGAGGTGGAGGCTCTTTAGTCCATGGCGTCCGAGGAGGGAGAGGTGGAGGCTCTTTGGTCCATGACGTCGGGGGAGGTGGAGGCTCTTTGGTCCATGCCGTCCGAGGAGGGGAAGGCGGAGTCTCTGCATCATCAGAGAGAGTGTTTAGGGAGAGAGAAAGTGTAGCAGAGAGAGTGTTTAGGAGGATGTTGCCTATAGAGCCCATAACGTTTTAAACATAGCTAGGTGATGTTTTGAATAGGCAAAAAATATTACTCAAGTTACTTAGAGATACCTTTTGGTCTTTTGTTATTCTAGCTAGAGAAAAAAATTGGGTATAAAATAGGGACATCAGAATTATATCACATAATTAAAGGGTAAAGGGTCAAATCTAGCACTGAACTATTGGCCAAAGTACACCCCACATAAAAATGAATTTCGGGTCTCAAAATTAGGACTGTTCAAGTACAAAGTGGGTCAAATGTAGCAATTCCGTCAATTTTAACTGGGTTGACCGTTAAGTTTGACCGGATTAAAACATATCACCTGCCATGTCACCTAATAAGGCTATGTCACCTGCCATGTCACAACATCTTTGCCACATCATCACCGTCTTCCCCAACACCTTCACAACTCAGAACAAAATGAAAGCAAATCGAAATTCACAAAATAACATTAAAGAGAGAGAGAGGGGGGAGAATGACCAGTATGAGGGAGATCTCGAGCTTAGGAAGAAGGCCGAGGGCAGAGTGAAAGAGAGGGACGACATCGGAGATCTCGAGGAGGTCGTTTTTGGAGGAAACGCGGCCGATCAAGACGGCGTTGACAGCGGAGGTTTTGTGCTTGAGAGAGTGGAGAATGAGCTTTATGTAGGCGTTCTGAGAGATCTCGTACCTTAACTCGCTGCTTTCCATCACTCACTCCCCGACTTCAATAGCCTTAACTCAGATCGCCGGCGGCGGAAAAAACAAACAAACAAACAGAGAAGAAGAAAAGGGTAATGGGAAATGTGAAATGGTGGTGTTGTTGAAGAAAAGGTGTTGATGTTGAAGCTGTTGATGGTGGTGGGGAAGAAGGTGATGATGTGACAAAGATGTTGTGAGATGGCAGGTGACATAGCCTTATTAGGTGACATGGCAGGTGATATGTTTTAATCCGGTCAAACTTAACGTTCAACCCAATTAAAATTGACGGAATTGCTACATTTGACTCACTTTGTACTTGAACAGTGCTAGTTTTGAGACCTGAAATTCATTTTTATGTGGGGAGTACTTTGGCCAATAGTTCAGTGCTAGATTTGACCCTTTACCCTTAGTTCAATTACAAAATTTACTTTCATTCCTTATATAATTACTCATTAATTCAAATTGTTTCCATTCTCCTTAAAATTCTTTATATCAATTTAATCATAAAGGAGCAAAGTCAAACAATCAAACACATCACTTCACAGTCAACCAACATCAAAGCAAAAATTAACAAACATAATATATCATTCGCCTAGAGTCAATAGATCATAAAACAGTATATCAATCTCAAGGTAACCATGTAACTAAAGCATTAAGGTAGACTTAAAGCAATAGCACTTAATTAAATACTAATCATAAGTACTCCATATATGGGTATTATCATTTTTTTTAGAATTTCCTTGTAATCAATTCAATAGGCATATTAAATCCTCAAGACTCCTCATTTCACCACCAAATGCACAAACCCATGTGTAACATCAAGTTCAATCATTGTTTAAATTCAATTCATTTCATAATCCAACTTCAAGCAATACATGTATTCAAGAAAATCCCCAGGCACTTCAAAGGAGCATATTAGACTTCCACAAAAGACAATCGTTTTACATTTTCAAAGTATTTCCAAATAAACTGCAATATAAAACAAGATAATGATTTCAAATCCTACATACCCTTTAACCTCATTTAAACGTGGGAACCATACTATTTGCATTGAACTTTTTTCTTTGAGACTTTAAACACCATATTTTGTAAATTAAACTTCTTGCTTATAATTTAGTGATATTTGAAGTAACTGGATTATTTCTTTAAATTTATTTGAAGTCATTATCTCATCTCACTCTCATTACAACACAAGACATTATCACCTGATGTAATACTACACTACTCCTTTTTAACTAATACTCCCATTTAGCTATAAAAATTCAAACTAGTCAACACAATCACCGAATAATTAAGAAATCAAATTTACAAAAAGGAATTCTATTCTACTTTTTCGAAAATCATAATAGTTCAAAACATGCTTGAAGTAATTTAAAATCACATGTAAATTTCAGCTTCTTTATCCAGTTTAAAATCACATGAGATTTCTCTTGAATGTATGTGGGTGCTCTGTTATGGCTTGTGTGTGCTGGAATTTTATTGCTCTTAGTAATCTTGGTTCATTGCATTGAGGACAATGTTGAGTTTAAGTGTGGGGGAGAGTTCTTTGTGTGCATTTGTGTCTACTTGGCTGAAGTTCTCACTGTTCAAAGTCCATATGGCTGCTATTTCACTGCAAATTCTGATATATTAAAAAAAAATCTGATGCATCATGCTTTGCTGAACCTGAGATATTTTTCTTTGCTGAAATATGGTCTATGCATGCAAGTTTGTTGAGTTTTATTGGTGAACATGGTTTATTATGAATTGCACTAGTATTTGAGCTGGAAATTGAGAAGTCATTTCTTTTGTGCAAATTGGCAATTGATTTTGTTATGCTACATGTAACTGACTTGAAAAAGGATCCTGCATGGAATGATTAGGAGATGACACCACATTACTCTTTACTACTTTTATGGCATAAATTTATAGGAGGGTTAAGCTTGAATATGACTCTTGAATCCCTTTAAAAAAATTTTTTTTTTAGCATGCAAGTTTAATATTTCAATTTAGTACTTGAAGCATTGTATGTGACATTTTAACTATAAAGTGATTGTTACTTTCTCATGCAACTTTTTTTAGGGGGGATTGACCATATGAGTGAGCTATCAAAAGTGAGTTAGACCTTCAACTGATTATGAGTGGGCCAATTACTCTCTTACCTCCTAGAACTTGTCTTAACTCTTGTTTGAGATCACATTGCATAACATATTTAAAATGATAGGGGCGTTCATTTCTAAACCCTAATGACCCAAATACTTAGCCAACAAATATATCCTTTATTTCACCCCTTTGGGCCATCACTTTCTTTTCTTCCACCTTGACCAATTGGTAAACATGCATCCATAGCATATACTTGCATTTCCATTGTTCTTGTATTGTAATATGTTGTGAAAAGGCATGCTATATGGTGAGAAGAGAGAGTGGCCGAGAGCCAAGTATAAAAAATGAGAGAGAGACGGCCAAAAGCCAAGAAAAAGCAAAAAAAAAAAAAAAGTGGCCGAAGGCCAAAGAAAGAAGAAAAAATGAAAGCACAAAGTGCTAATATATGCCAAAGGCATAAAGTGAAAAGAAAAAGAATAGAGAAGCACAAAGTGTTTGTGCTTGGAAAAAAAAAGAAAAGAAAGAAAAGAGTGACATGTAGCATGCTAATGTGGACTACCCTTTATTGTATTACATTTATATGCGGTGGTTAATTGTTTACACTATTGGTCATTGACTGCATTCCATTATTCACCATTCATTATTAGCCTTTCCATTCAACCCCTAAAGTCCCCTTGATTTAGTTATGTTATGCACTTAATGGGTGGAGAACTTAGAGTGATTACAAGCTTATGGTGTGGTAGAGAGAATTGAGTCAAAGAGTGAATTTCCAAGTCCCTAATTAGGCATTTTACCTAACTTGAGAGTATGAGTGTAAACACTTTTAATCCGGTGAGGAAAATCTCAATGGGCACTCTTCCCTACTCTTAGTTGCATGTTAAACTCTCACCCACTTTATATGCTTGAATTCGACGTATGCATTGTGTAGAGAAAAGATTGAAATCTTAAACTAGTAATCTAGACCTATTTCAATTGGATTCACCATGTCATGTGATAGCTTAATTTTCTTGTATGACTTTGCCCGGAGTGCAAAGAGTAAGTGTGGGGGAATTTGATAAACCATAAAATTAGCTTGTCAATGTGTGCATTTTAATTGTAATCAGTGGACTTAATTGACCAAAAATTGAGAGATATTGAAGAATTAATAAGAATATGCACATAGTAGACAAAAATGAGAATTTAATGTGATTCTTATATTTTAAATATGGAAGTCCAGAATTCCACTTGGTTTTGTGTTTTGCTATGTCTTTATAACAGGGGCTAATTTGCAATTGATGGAGCAAGGGATATAAGTGGAATTCGGCATTAAAAGGAGGGGGCAGAGCTATAATTTCAAAAGAAGAAATCTGGAAGGAAGGCAAGAAGTAAAAAACAAATTCAGTTTTGGGTTGTTAGAGAGAAAAAGGGAGTTAATTATAACCGAATTTGAGAGCAATTTGTAAATTCTTATTCTTGCTTCATTCTTTTAACTTGAGAATTCACACTCTCCTCTCTCGGTTCCATCACCATCTTCATCCTTCACGCCTCAGCTCAAATTCCTTCTTCTTCCATTTAATTGTTGCAATGGAGAACTTTATTTCTCAACTTGCTGATTTTAATTTCAGAACCATGAGCGGATAGATTCTTCTTCTTCTCTAAGAGATGAGTCAACGTCTGAGTCATTGATCTTCAAGAGAGTAAATCTGATTAATGTGTTAGATTAGGATTAAACTTGTCTCTGTTCAGAACTTGTTGTTCTTAATTCTTTTCTGATTACATGATTCTTTTATGGCTGTTCAGTCAAGATTATGGATTGATATGTTTTTAGGTGCTAATGCTCTCTGATTTAGAGTAGATTCAGTGGTGATATTTGGCTTGTCCAAGTCAAACTTTGTGGCTGAGTTGATTGATTTTTAATGAGTATTGTTCAATATTCATCTAGGAGTTCTAAATGCATTTCAATTTGATTAATCTCTGGAATTAAAATCAGCATCTGAGTTCGGTTTACTCTGAATTTATAATTTTATCTTTATTTATTATTGTTTGATTTTAATTTTTATGTGGTGTGGTGTGCACTCGCTCTGACACGTGATATAAGAGTTCAACTATCAAAACAATATATAAAATATATTGTTGAGTGTCTCAAATTGATTTTTTTTTTCAATTTTGTTCTCATCTATTATGATACTATTAAGAGAGAAATATGTAAGCATTAATTATAAAAGAGAATTACAAAAAAATAGGAAAATGTATTAAATGAAGAGAGAAATGAGTGACCTCTTATATTTTTGTTCAAAATAATTCAAATTTTGGATACTTATAATACTAGTCTTACCGGGAAATATTAAATAGAATAATAATTGGAAAGTTGTCACTTTTCAAAGTATAATTAATGGGTTTCAAGGTTTTAAATGCATTGTGCGAATCATCTTAGAAATGCTTTATAAATAGAATTTAAAGAGTACTCCCTCCGGTTATTAATATAAGAGTTCAGTTGTTAAAACACGCTTCTTAAAAAAACATGTAAAAGTTCCGAAAAATGTGTTAAAAAAAACATGTAAAAGTTAGTTGAGTGTCTCCATTATATCTTTTTCAATACTGAGAGAAAAATACATAAGTATTAACAAATATGAAAGAGAGTTACGGAAAGTAGGAAAAATTGCATTGAGCTTTTATATTTTAAATTAAAATCATTCAAATTTTGGACTTTTATATTTAAGATTGAAGAATAATATTATTAAATCATGTTTTCTTCTCTTTACATATGATATGCAATGATAGAAATGGAAATAGACCATTTACCATATTAGTTATCTTTTTTATTACATTTACCATATTAGTTATTACTCTCATGTTACCTTTAAAATGGGCAAAAAAATTACTCCCCTGTCATTGCATTTGTGAGAGTAATAAAAATATATACTAAAAATGCAGTATCGTTGCATACAAATACAATGTAATCATGTAATGAATGGATACATTCATTGCATTTTTAGTACATGTTACCAGATGGAGTAAGTCATGTAGATAATGTTTATTAACAACTAATGTCATCAAACTTTGCATATATATGATAAATTTATTATACAGACTCTGTTTTCAATACATATAGTTGATATTCTCTCTGTCAAATTTGAGTTGTTTTCAATATTTTTTCAAATTCCGGATTTGAAAGAGAATATTTAAGCTCTCGCAATGACTAAATATTTTATCATGCGTAAATCTAAGAGTCCATGGCGTGGAAGAATTGGATAAGAGTGACGAATAACAGTTGAAAAAAGATACTATAAAGAATATATGAAGAACAAAATAATTGGAATTTGGAAGTAGTGCAATACAATTTTTAGAGAATTCTAAAGAAAGTTTATAGTATGTTGGAACATTTTTATTGACAAATATAAAACTTATATAAGGGCACATGGAGTAAATAGAGTCAAATTTGTTAAGTTGTTAGCTTTCAATGTAGTATATTGATTAGGTTTTAAATAAAATAGTGATTTATATAATAGGTAAGATATTAAATCATTACTCCATCCTAATTACCATGTTTACTAAAAATACAGTTTAAACACTTATTCATAAATGACAATAAATTTAAAAGAAATTATTAATTTAGTCACATTCGAAGAGTTAACTACGTTTTCTTTATACTTGAGAGTTATATAACATATAATTATACAAGATCAATGTCAGAAAACATATAGTATATATATGATATAAATAAATAGTTTATTTAATTTCCTTATTATTTCTCAAATTAATAAACTGAATATTAAAGAAAATAAGAGATATTTAAGGATAAATATTTACGACAAAACTCCATCTTGGAAATCTGTATGTATGACCTTGAAAAGATGGGAAACAAAATCATAAACTGCACATGATGATGAATATGAATGCCAAAGGCACTAAACAGTGACTTTAACATAAACTAGTGCCAGTAGCTGCGACTTTTTTTTTGGAGAGTTTGACTCTGGGGGACTGCTCCCTCGTTTTATTGAAGCTTAGACCATGAATTTAAAATTCATTTTTTCTAAACTGAACATGAAATGATGGTTCAAGATAAGTAGATAAACTCATATACCACCCCAAATCATTTTTTTGAGTTTTTAATCCGGTATCCTGGGCCAGTCCCAATGTCACGGGGAACTCAACGGGCTCAGACTAATCCAGATCCGCACCGGGGCCTCCACTTAAGGGTAAAGTGCTGGCCAAGGGGCAGACTGCATTCCCAGAGCTCGAACTCGAGACCTCTGGTTAAGCGGTGAAGTGAGGTAACCACTACACCAACCACGCTTGATTACACCCCAAATCATTTTAGTATATCTTAAATCAACAGTCTCTCGCTCGTCCATATTATAAAACCTTTCGATTGTAATTCACATGAATTAAAAACATTACATTTATCCAAAAAATTTCAAATAATTTTTGGTATCATCTTATTAACTATGTTATTAAATTCTAATATTGTTTTAACTCTCTCATTGCGCTTATTAAATATGGGCATAAAAATAATTAAATCTTATCAAAAGTATCACAATGCAATATAATATGAACTAGATCGATAGGTTATCAATATTGTTTTTCAAAATATCTCTGATAATTGCACAATTCCATCAAGCAGTGGTCTTAATGCATATATTAACGATAATATTTTAAATATTTTTTATAGATTAAAATATTTATTACAAATAACTACTTTTAGTATAAATTAAATATAGAGTCAAGTAGTATTGTGATTATACTAATAAAATAAAGCAATTAACAACACAGCTCCCCAATCTATTCTACAATATAAAATGGTCCCTGCGGAAAAAAGGTTAAGTTCGGAGAAGAGCGAGCCTCCTTGAAAAAATTAAATTCTTCTCTGACTCTATTGTGTGTTTGTTTGTTCAATGTGTAAAACTGTTTACGGTTTTTGTCTTGAAGTTTGACAGTCTCAATGCCACATGGTAAGCATGGTTTTTGACTCTTTTTGCCTTCAAAGGCAAGCAAATATTATGTCTTGCTCTGTTACTCATAACACTCTATCATCCTTCCTTCTTGACCTGCATCACTCTTAATTATTTGGGTCACTCTTAATTATTTGACTAACATCATCAAGTTAAATTCACATGCCTCTTTGTATTGGTATTGGTGACATTTCCTTTTTAAAATTATTAAATTTAAATTTATAATGTACCCTTAAAACTTTGTTTTCTACTACTCTTTTTAAAAATTTTGATTAACTTTTGACACGGTACAATTAAATTCTTATATTATATACCGTGAGCGGGTGGATAGCTAAAATCTACATTGTTCTTTATTGAGAAACTTCACAACGTTTGCGGGTACAGTTCAAATGGATGCGAGGATCTAATTCCAAAACCAAAGGGACTTAAGTCATTGACTCTTTAGTGGTGTTTATAATTATATTTTTTTCCCAACGTAATTACAGCTATATATAGACTCATAAAAACGATATTACAATTATATAAACAATAAACTTCTTTATGGGAGACTATCCCCAACTTTCCTAATTAAATTTACTTTTTCAAAATATGAATGAGGACAAACAGCTAAGCATTTAATTTATTTTTGCGTGATCACATTAACAGCTAAGTCGTTTAAGGAGAATGTAAACGCAGGTAACTTATATATTTATCTGCAATTGTCCATGAGACATGACTGTATCTGAAAAGTGTTTAAGCTCATAATGTAAATATTCATTTATTGCTTGTCTGTGCCGGAAATGGCGCTGCTGCCAAAAAAGTAAATCAAACGCATTAAAATAACACTTAGAAACCCAAAATTTTGGGTCTTTATACCCTCACATATTGAATTGGGGTAAAGCTCTAGAATCAAAACTCCATACTGTTTTGAAGCTCTAGCAGTCCAGCTCCAGCCCAATCCTTTATCAAAACAGAAAAGGTGTACACCATAACTTGGGCCCATTTCCATTTGCCGTTCTCAATCTTGCTCTCAAGCCCAGTTGCCTTGTCAAATCTCATTTACCATTTTGCTCCTCACCCATATTCTTTATTCCCTCGTTTTTTTTTGAAAAATCAGTATAAGTTTATAAAAGAAGTGTGATAACCAACGTCAATAAAAGGTGGTTCAATTAGTAAAATGGTTTGACTTATAATTATGTGGTAGTGACTAGTGAGTCTAAAACCCACAAATGTGAGAACCTTGTTGGTGTTCGTTTTGTAAGTACATATGTAAGCGCTCTTTGACCTTAGATGTCTTCCCTAGAAAAAGAAATGTGATGACCAACACTAAAGAGTACTTCTCCGTTCTTACATTTCCTTTCATTAGAAAACAGATATGAAAAAACATTACAAATATAACCCGCAACAAAGAGCACACCAAGTGTTTTATATACTCCCTTCTCATAAGATTCATCCTATTAGCTTTTAATATCATGTTATCAATCTAAATGAAATATTCCACTTTGGTATTCAAAATACCATCTTTAAACTAAGAAATAGTTGGCCTAATAATATAAAACTATCATTGATTCCTTAAGGTTTAGAGTTTGCATTATAGATGAGACACTTATATCAAAAGGGAAAGTCACGAACCACAATATTAAAGTTAACTGTTGTTCGAATACCTGCTAACATAATACAAATTGGGCTTTGATTACTAGTGTGTGTGTAATGCATTCCTTAAATGTGGTTTGACGTCATACTCTTTCCAATAAATTATATCGATTGAACATTAATTTAATGATTGCATGAATTTTGGACATCAAATTAACATGTTTAAATTTTGTTTAAAAGCCTTAATTTGTCTAAATACATGAAAGAATTAATAAGTTCTTGGAAAAAGAATTGAAAATAGCATAACTAGATGAACCCTATATGTCATGAGGATCTACAAATTTAACAAGTTGTTATCGATACTTTGAGTTTTCTTGGTGAAAACCAATTAATATATTCACTCGCTATTCAATGATGTGATGATGTTTTAATTTGATATCTTGTGTTTGGTTTGAGGAAAAGAAGAATGATTGTACTTTGCTTGCATTGGAGGTGCATGCAGGGGGCGGAGGAATCAATGCCTTGCTTGCCTCGTTTCTCGAATTTTAACAACCTCTCTAGTCAAGCCTACAACTTGACCCATACTAACAAATGCTAGTACATTGTAGTATATCATAATTGTCACTTTTTACATGGAAAACCATTTTTCATGTCATCATATTTTTCTTTTTTTTATAAAAAGGCAATTTCATTAAAATTAAAATGATTATAAGCTAATACTCACTTATATAGCTATTTAAGAGAGTTTGTTATTAAAGTACATGCAGGAAAATAAAAAGTAGACTGAAACACAAAAAAGAGAAAAGTTAGAAAATAGACAACCATAATAAAATTAACTAACGCTAACCGACTCCATTTGAGGTAGAATCTGCATTGGATGATATAATAGATTGAAGAGGTGACAGCCAAAAGAGAGAGTTAAAGCAGATTCATGATCTGCAAGGAGTTCCATAAAAGTTACGCACTACGAAGTATAAGGTTATACTTCACAACTTTGTCACCCAAAAGAGGGTGATAGATGGAAACAGAGAGACAATCTCTGCAAGAATCTTTAACAACACTCACAATCATTTCAGCCAAAAGATGCAAAGGTACCCGATGGAGTATGATCATTATAGTAGTTGTATCATCATATTTTTCTTCAATTCTTAATCTGACATCCAATATTTTCTCTTCTAAATAAATTCTTTATTATTTGACCCTTCTTACCCCTATAGCTCTTTTTATTAGCACTATCAACCCCATGCAACAGAGTTAAGATTCTAATTAAGAGGAAAACCATAAGAAATTGGACTAAAAATTGAGAGAAAGCAAAAGTAATTCACACAAAATTGTTTTCTCAAATATTATATAATAATTATTTAAGAGGTGGATACTATCAAGTTAACATTAAAAGAATCAAATTGAATTAAATATAATTATCTCAATATATGAACTCAACAAGATTGGTTGAGATGATAAGTAATCTCACTAATAAATACACGAATTAAATTATGAGAAACATACTTTTCATGGAGGAGGAGTTAGGGTTCAAACTTCAAAACAGGGATGAAGGGTTCCCCCACACTTTCTTCTTTCTTTGTGTTTTTAAAAGGGCAATGACCCTATTTTACCCTTCAAGGAACCACCCTATATCACTAGGCACCGTAAACTAACATCAGGTATAATTTTACGTAACCAAAGTGGTCCAATTTTACTCTATTGTGAATGTAATACTGATACGTGTCATCCACATGTCAATATTACATTTCACGTGTCAACAATACATTAGTAAAATTGGACCACTTCAGTTGTTTAAATGGTAACATTGTACCCGGTATTAGCTTATGGTGTTCAGAGTAGTTATTTGAAAAGCAAAATAAAATCATTACCTTTTTTTTTTTAAAAAAAAAACAAATGTATAGAAAAGAAAATGAAAATCATTAAGAAAATATATTTTGATGATGAGGTGTCATGTTCCTAGGACTCAACCTTGAACACTCCAAATTACCAACGACAGAAGCTCCTCTGTGTCCCCACTGTTATAGAAAACTGGACTCTCTCCTCAATTCATTCATTCATACAAACGCCTCTTCCTCCCACTCTCCTTTCTTCCTTTTGTATTCTTCACAACTATAATCTCTTTATTTATTCATTACCTTCCTCTCCATTCACACACTCTCTCACTGCTTAATCTCTTTCTCTTTTGGGATACCCAGAAATGATTTCCACTGTGAAATGTGTTTCCCTCATAAACCCTAAGCTTTCCCATGTCTCAATTTCAATGGGCATGCCTTCTGGTTCCATAAAGTTCCATCCTTTCCTCAAAACTCCCACTTCCTCTCTCTGTGTTGTCCCCAGTGGTTTTTCCCCAAATGGGTTTCTCACACTTAATCGCCCTACCCCTTTGATTCTTACTTTTGCAGCTTCCCGTGATGACCCTGTAAGATTCAATCATTCTCAAAAAATCAAACTTTTTATGCTTCTCTTGATGAGTTTCAGCTATTGGGAATGCTTCAAATGTGTTTTTTTTAATGTTTATTTTGATGCTGTGGTGTTGACAAGTTGGTGTTTTTATCATTGAGGAAGCTCTGTGATTGATACCTGTGGTCTACATTAATCTGAATTATCTTTAAATTGCCATGTAGTTGTTTGTGTTTATTTTTTGGATGGGCAAGGTCCCTTTTTCGCCTGCGTTGAGTATCCTGAACTAACAACTGGTATATTTCTGTACTGAAAGTAAACAAAGTGAGCCAATTTTCCCTGACTAGGCGAACCCACTAATGAGTGTCGTCCACGTGTCAGCATTATATTCACCAAAGGGTGAAAATGGCCCACTTTCATTACTTTCAATGCGGAATTGTACCAGTTGTTAGTTCAGGGTGTTCAGTGGTACATAGTGGTTACTTTAGGGGCAAATAAGGTCCTTGCCTTTTTTGGACTCATGCTCTTCCCCAAGCAAAAAAAAAAAACTTGCTGGGTTGTGAGGTTTGTTACCAGGTTATCCCTTTTCTTATTGATTAGTTATGAGATAGTAATGACTAAGTATGTTGCTTATCGAGATTACTCTCAAGGACTATAGACTTATCCACATAGGTTATACTTTGTGGATTATTTATATTCCAGATGTTAGAAAGGTGTTGTCATCCCAAATCACAGTGTTGTTTTCATACAGAATAGCAAGGTGTTTCTATGGCAACAAAATTATTTCTTTCCCAATAATCGGAATGATAGGTTGTAATTTTAGGAAGAGTGAGTGATAGCTTATGGAAACACCGGTGGCAACTTATTTCCATGGTATCAATGTGAGTTTTGATGTTTTAGGCATGAAGCTATTCTTCATATAAAAATGTGGGTCCTTCCTCTAGACCTGCTCTTGATTTCATCTTATACAATCATTCTTGATATCTTCTAGTCAATCTGGATTGGAACTGTAAGATGATACTTTTCTTTTGCACTTCAAACTTCTTTGAAACAGAAGGACATTGAAGTAGACAGCGGAAAGGAGGAGCTTGAAATGGGATCTGAAGAATCACAAGAGGCATGGAAGCAAGCTCTAGATACATTTACAGAACAAGCCAAGAAGATTCAAGGTGTTTCTCAAGAAGCATATGAAGAGTATTCAAAGAAGGCAATTGTCATTTTGAAAGATACTACTGAACAGTTGAAAGTTCAGGCAGATAAGGCAAGGCACGATTTGACTGTGGCTGCAAAAGAAATCGGTGAAGAAGGCAAAGAGTATATCACCACAGCTGCTGAAAAATCTCCTGAAATGAAGGAGATTGTGGAAACATTTACCTCCCCAACTGATGACCTCAGTCATCTTTCTGGAGTGCGAGACTTCTATGTCGGTATACCTTACGGTAAGTATTATGTGGACTTGAACCTAATGCAATCCTTGGTAAATAAAAGTTACTGAAGAGTGATAATATTCCTTATTTTTGTCCTTTTAATTCTTCTTTTGCAGGGTTGTTGCTCTCTGTTGGAGGCTTCCTTTCCTTTATGATAACAGGAAGCCTTGCAGCTGTTAGGTTTGGGATGATTTTAGGCGGTCTCCACTTGTATTTAAGCATTGCAAGTCTAAGAGCATTCAAAAGAGGGGAGTCATCTCCCCGGGCTTTGAAAGGCCAAGCTGGTAAGGTCATATGACTGGAAAAATAATTTGAATCACATAAATGGTAAACATAATTAGAGAAAAATTTCAAAATGCAAATTTAACCATCTTCAAGTTTTTAAGCAATTATACAATGTTACTCCTTCCGTTCCTCATTATAAGGTCACTTTAACTTTGAAAAAAGTTAAAACTGCAAACTTGATTAGTTTAAATTGTCTAAAATTATCTTTTTTCCTCAAAACTAGTTATTCTAGTTATAAACTAACATATATTGTAATTACATTTGTGTTTTGTTATAATTATTGATCTAATTTGCTTCCTTAACTTACGCAAAAAAGTCAAAGTGACTTTATATTTAGGGACAGAGGGCGTATCATTTTATGTACAGATTTTATATTACATCTTTTTTGTATCAATTCAACGTAATCAATAATCATTAGACTGACTACATAAACTGGTTGTATCAGGGCAAAGTATTCGTTTGGCAATGAATTATACAAAAGGGGTGTGATAGCTGAGCTAATTAGTGTAGTAATTTGATTGGGCTTAAACCTGATGGATTGTGAAATGAATGGGGCGAACTTGGGGAATTTCAACATTACTTTTCTTTGAACGATCATACAGTTTTGTTAAGTGTGATAGGGTGTAGTAAAATCTTTGAATTCAGACTATATGATTTGCAAGTGTTGTTTAAACTCTTTTAACAGTTTAATTTATGTGCCAAACAAAAATGGTGGAATGCTTTAGGTTAGAGATAAGGGATTGATTGCATTATGATGTTTTCTCAAATCAGGGTAGCAAGGTGGCATTGCCTCATATTACGCCATCTTTGCATTATTTTAATTTTAATGTACATGGTCAAAATATTTGTTAGCCCTCGTATACTTGACCACTGTAAGATCAACTTGCAATTTATTTATGAATGGTCACCTAATTGAATATGGTCTTTATTCATTAACAAAGTCTTCAACCTTCTTTTAGTTGTTATTTGTATACTTAATTAATAATTAATACTGCAAATGTTTTTTTTTTAAAGTGTTAGTAAAAAATTTTCTACTCTGTAAACCATTAGGAGGAATAGACAAGTAATTGTTTTGGCATCAAAACTTTTGGTGTATACACTACTCACATTATTTTCTTCTATCATGTTTTACTGGTTTCTTTTTTATTTTTAAGCTTACGATAAATTAATTGTTGAACTTGCAGCAATAGCAAGCATAATATTCCTGCGGGAAGCTATCATACTAGGCAAGGTAAGCCATTTTATATTTGTAATTTATTTAAATATATTATAAAGCATAATATATTGGCTCAATGGTAAGTTCATTTGATGTGGGGTCTATGGTCGTGGGTTCGATTCAACCTTTTTGCATAAAGCAGTGGTAAGACTGCCTAGTTCTCCCTCCGTTCCTAAATATAAGATCACTTTGGGGAAGTGGATAAGTTCCTAAATATAAGATCACTTCCTATTTTATCTCAAGTTTTGACCAAACTACCCTTATACTCCATCTTTTCATTGAAAACCCCTCCTCCTTTTAAAGTTAAGTAATTGAGGGGATTTTGGGAAGATCAAGTAATTTTATTGTCTTCCTTAATCTCCCCAAATTAACCAAAGTGATCTTATATTTAGGAATGGAGGGAGTATATCCCTTCATAGGGATTAGAACTAAGTTGACCCTTTTATAGTATAAAGCGTAAATTAATGGGCTGACTTGATTCAACGGTAAGCTCACTTGCCTTGAGGTCTAATGTCGTGGGTCAGCCTGTTTGCATAAAGCAAGAGTAAGGCCACACCAAGTGGAGACTGGAACTGGGTTGGGCCTTTTTGTATTATAAAGCATGAATTTCAAAAAAAGGATAGTCTAAAAGGTGGCTCACACACCAAGACAACAAGTATTTCAAAACACTGATATTTTATATTATTTCTTTCCTTTTCCCAGGGGTCGCCTCTCATAACTCGATTCACTGCTTTGATCAGGTTCGTGAAATCTTCTTGATATACTCCCTCCGTTCCTAAATATAAGAGCACTTTGACTTTTTTGGAGAATCCTAAGAAAGCAAAATGAACAATTTAATCATAACATATTTTAAATATTATTAGATCATATGTAAGTTCATAAGTCAAATAAACTAGTTTAGTGAAAAAATTTGGGAAAATTAATTTTTAATTACCATATTTTGCTTTCTTAGGATTCTCCAAAAAAGTCAAAGTGCTCTTATATTTAGGAACGGAGGGAGTAGTATTTAGTACATATCTGACCATTGTTTGAGAACTGTTGCCTTTCCCCTTATTTTCCATAAAGGTCAATTACCTATGCATATATTTGTAAAGGCACGCTTCTCTGTACAAAAAGGATTTCTTCAGCCATTGGTTGAAGAATGTTTCTCACCCTTCAAAATGCAATGCGTATAGTTTCTGATGATCTTAAATTACCGCCATTTCAAACTTGAGAGGACCATAGGCATGAATATTCCATCAATTGAATCATGGCATCAATGATTTAAGATCAATGGCCCATGGCATCAAAACCATATCTATGACTGCCTGTACTTTAGCCTTAATCCTTATAGATTTTGCTAAGGTTTCTATTGGTAGTTTCAGTGACTTGAAATAGTGCCTTGAGTGTAGATGAGTGTTTGATTTTAGATGTTTCACTTTTTCTCATAATTTATTGACATATAAATAAATTACGTTCCCCTAGCCAATAGGTTAACTATAAGAATTGAAACTTCCATATTTCACTTCCTCACTTACAGTTGACATGTGCATGAATGAATCACAAATGGGTTCAATTTTAGCAGAACTATTCTTCAGAAATTTTCCTTTTGATTTATTATCCATGTTCATGAAACTAAGTTACTTCAGTCTCAGTGAGATTGATTTTGTATGATAACAACGTTTTTGTCCAATGCAGTGGTGCAGTGGCGGCATTTTATGTCTATAGATTGGTACTGGAACGTAAACCACTTAAAGACTCAAACTTGGAAACTGGACCAGAAAATTAATCTAATAACATTAAGGTTAGAATTTTGATGTTTGTTGTAATTCAGAATGCAAGGATGTCACTTACACATAAGTTCTCTTTTATTTTCCACTCAGTATTAGAAGATCCTCTTGGAAAAATGTCAGGGTAAATTTCCATTTTTGGTAAAAATATGGCCTTCTTGGCTGATGTGGGAGTAAATTTTATGTTCATTTGTAGTTTTAATTTGTGGGAAGCGGTTGTCCCATGTTGAATTCCTGTATGAAATATAAGCTTTGGAGAATGTTGATCTGATTTAATAATCAATCTCATTTAATATTGTGATTTGAAGTGGGCATTTTTTTTATTCTGTATTCACTCTTAAATATTAATGACATGTACAGTTGGAAGAAAATACATTTAGCCTTATAAACTCAATTTTATTTTGTTACAAATGAAATATTACAATGTCTTTGAACTCCTTCCCTTCTGAAAAATGATTCTGTAAAACATTTTTAAAGCTCACAATGTGGAATAGAATATGGGTTTTCTTTAGTAAAACTTATATTATATTTTTGTTTAACAAATATAGTATTGATATGATAGATAAGGCTTTTATTTGAGATTAGCATAGTTTTTAACTTAAATTTTGTTCATGGATAATTTTTGGCGTGCCAAGACCCATATTTATCAGTACCATAAGGTATTAGTTCTATGGGGATATTTATTAAGGAGTTAAAAAACCCAGTGGAATATGCTCTTGTTTTACTCGTATAAATTGAGATAATTTGTTTTGTATAGATCTGAAAACTAGCCAATTTTTCAAGGATCATTACAGAAATCAAGAATATGTAATCAATAATGATAAGGTGAAGGTCCAAAAATGATACATAATTATTGGTCAAGGAATAAAAATAGTACATAACTATTCCAAGGTATAAAAATGATACCCAACTTTTACCATGTAATCAAAAATGAAATTTTTACTAATATAACAATAATATTAGACATGAAAAGTCCAAATTGCCCTTATAAATTAATCGCCGCCCGGTAAAAGTTTATTTAAATATAAGGACATTTTGGACTTTTCATGTCTAATATTATTATCATATTAGCGAAAATATCATTTTTAATCACATGATAAAAGTTGGTATCATTTTTATACCTTGAAATAGTTATGTACTATTTTTGTTCCTTGACCAATAGTTATGTATCATTTTTGGGCCTACGCCCATAATTATTGAATATGTGAAAATTCATTTCCCATAGGGAATATCAGCCATGTTTGCTGTAAGTAAACAAAATCTTGCAATGTGATTTTTATATATAAAGGGTCAATTCAATTCTAATCCCTACTCGGTGAGGGTGTTGGGAGAGGGAATATATTATGCAACCTAATACCTGCTTTTCTGCAAAACGGCTAATTCGAAATTACGACCTCAGATCTGACGGCAAGTGAGTTTACTATTGAGCCAAACCGACATTTCTATGTGAATGCTATATATGGAAAAGAAAAATAACTATAGCATTGTTAAAATATCACACTACAAATCCCTAATTTTATATAAATAATGATAAAGGGAATGATGATACTCAGTTGACTCATTCATATATAATATATGACATGTAATTATCATTCCCTCCATTAATAAACTTCAGCAGCTGCAGAGGATGGTCTAGATTACACCATGAGCTTGATTATGGACGTCTGGTTGATTATCCAAGGGCATGTATTGCGCCATAATTGCCCTTATTTCTGAATCCATGTATCTCTGCATATATTCCATCCCAAATCCAAAGCCACAAGAAAGGAATTACTCACAATTTTATTACCCAATATATGAATTGCATCCAAGAAGTTATAGAAGGTCGCTTTCAACTAGTACTCACGCCAAATAATGACAAAATCATTATATTTTTTAACATTTTTTCAAGTTTACCCTTATTGAATCATTTTTATTGGAAAAAATACACACACATACACACATTCTCGTCTCCTTCCTCATTCACTAGGGCTAAAGTTGGAGAAAAGACCTGATAACTAACAAGTCTATAAGGGAAATGTATTTAGGATAAGCAATTTCTTTCAAAATATACTTACAAAAAATATCAGAATGGTAACAACATTTTGAATCGGGACAATATTGGAAAAAAAACTAATTAATATACCTCCCTTTGTGACTTATAATAAAGAACATTTAAGATTAGAGAGTAATTCATAATATTTTACTATTGGCATATGAAGGAAAGGGAAAGGGGATGCTATTAATTAGCCTAACTACTTTAATCTAGTGAAAGAAACAGAGAATACCTGGATTCTGTACTTGTAAAAGGCATACCCCCCAGCAGAAGCAATCAATATGAAAATAATGAGCCAAATAAATCCCCCACTACCTCCTGAATTAGCAGCATACTTTCCTGCATTTACATATATCATATTCACAAGATAAAAGTAATATTGATAAGCACAAAAACTTCACATGTATATATATTTGTTTCATACAAAGGGATCGTATAGATGTAAAATATCATAGTCTCACCAATACAGATATCATTCTCTCTCACGTAAAACAAGTCACCATTGCAGCTGCAGTCATAACTTCCCCAAGTATTTCTGCATTTGCACTCTGGACACTGGCATGCCAACTTCTCTTTACACTCATCTATATCTGTAACGTAACCAACACAATAGTAATCCCATGTCAAAAGGTTTGATACTCTTGTATGTATAATAAAGAATATTATAGTTCATAGATAACATGATTAAAATGCATTCATATATATGCAAGCATTATTCTACAGAAAACACCAACATCCGGGTAAAATGTATTTAGGAAAGATTAATCTTTGTGCCCTTATAGTTTTGATTTAGTTGTAATACAATCTTTAAATTTTGATTCGGTGCAATTCAGCAATCCCTATAGTTTTGGCTCAAGTGAAACTTGGTCATTGAACTTTAATTTATCACAAGCCATTCCATGCAGTTCTAACCATTTATAAGTATTGTCTCCAAACTTCATGAAATAAATAATTTTTTTTTCCAAATTATAACACTTTAAATGATTAAGCTATAGAGAGTAAATTGCATTGAGTCAAAGTTTAGCGATTGACTTGCATTGACGAAAAATTACTGGAAACGAATTGCATCAAGGTAAGGTGTAGGGATTGAATTACAAAAAAAAAAAAACTTATTGGCAAAAATATTAATTTTCCCCAAAATTTATAGCAAGTTGAATTATACATGGCTTAAGAATAGTTCAACTCATTTTTTTTGCACTTAGTATTAAGATCCAATGTATAAAATTCATAAGGTTAAAAGGGGATGTATCACAATCTCACCATCACTGCACGAATAAGCACACTTATTATATAAAGTGATCAATTCTACAATTATCAAATTAGTTTGAATCTTGAAGTATAGTAATCGAAACATTCCTTCCCGATCTCACTCAGTTGCTATATCTTGTTCTATATTCAAATGCTTCCTATTCCATATGACCATTCTTTGAGCTATACCTCTATAAGGATTTCTTCATCCATTAATAAGGACCAAATATATCCTTTAATACACAATCACACTTTACTTTAATACCAACCAATTTATTTCCACTAAAATTTATTGTTGAACTCCCACTTCTTCTAAAATATAGTTTCAATTGAACGTCCTGAATTTAAACATTTCTTTCAAATCCTACTGATTAATCACTAATTACTAATTGTAATCTCGTTTGTATTGCCTGTCACCCCCACTATAATTTACTTTAAACCAATAGAATCAAATTGATTCATCAAAATTACTATACACTTCACCAACACTCACCATTTACCTTGAAAATTATGTTACCTAAGAAAATCACAGTCCAAATCATTCACCAATAAGTCCCAAAATAAGATATACCCTTTCATCAAAACTCATTCTACTACGCTCAAAATCCAACCAATCTCATCTTTTCAAAGCATAATGTGTCCTCATTCTATTTAACAAGGGTCATGACTTAACATAATACCTGTACTTAAATTCTAAATACTCTTGATACATTGAACAACAAATTAAATAGATCGTTACTCTTTAAACTTGCGTAGTCCTTTAGCTCCTAATTACTATCTCACTTTACCTGTTTTCATATTAATCTACATTTCCATTAACATCCCTTCTCCATTAGAAATCTTCCTCCAAATAAAACATTAATTCAGTCTCCCAAGACAACATTCAAATGATCTACAAATCAGCTTACCAATATCACAGTCCTAATCCATTCACTAATCTCATCTGAACATCCTTAATGCGATTTTACCTTTCTCCCCACCAATCGAATTTTGTCCTCAAAATTCAACTGCACATATCCTCAATAGAAAGGTTAGTGATCATGCATATCAGGAGGGAAAAGGATATATATATATATTGCCATTCTATATGCAATGCAACAGGCAGGGTATCGTTTACCATAAAACTGATACCAAGTTGTAACATACCTCCTAATAACACCTTATTGACCTACTCACTTCCACCTAATAAAACACATACTCAAAATAATCCAACCAAACGGTGTCTAACCATGTTAGTAAAAGTATATCTAACATGGTTAGAAAAAGAAAACGATATCAATCAAAGTTAGATGCCTTAACCATGTTAGTAAAGGATTCATCTAACATGGTTAACAAAGAAATCAAGAAAACTACATAAAAATTAACCATATCAGAGCGGGGCCCATCTAACATGGTTATATAAAGAAATCACATCGTCAATATTTTATATAACCATGTTAGGAAAAGGATTTCCTGAACATGGTTACTCCGAAACACCTGTACAATAATTATATCAACAACAAACATTTGATTTAAACATGTCAGCATCGCAAGGCACAATCAAATATTCTTCGCCACAATCATCCGCTACATATGTATCAGGAAAACAAGTATTGCCTTTTCATTAGCAGGCAAATGAAATAGGGATTGCCTTTCCATTATCAGGCAAATCTCTTGTACCAATAATCCTGTACGAACATTTCTGCATCATAGCCCTATTCATCAAACCAATATCTCATTTACTCCATAAACAACCATTACACCAAACAGAATACGTAGCATAGCTATAACTATGACATCTGTCATAGTTACACCTTAACTATCAATAACCAAACAACAACCAGCAAAAACAGCTAATACAATCATCCAACAAATCAAACATTTACAATAATACAAACAAATGCGGAAGCTGATGCAGCCTAATAAATGGCAATATATATATTCCTTATAAATCACCTCCGGCCTACTCGTATGGGCCGGCCGATTCTTTCCCTTCCTCTCTGCTTCCCCCTCTGGGCATGATCACCTGTAAAAATAAAGGGAATGGGGTGAGACAAAAACCATGTCTCAGTAATCACCTTTTAACTCACTGTGAGACTAAGAAATGGGGTAGTGGAGCGTCTACAGGGTACCACAGTTCAAAACCTGCATACAGCACATAACATTTACAAATATATAGATATATATATCCAGAATAGATGCATCCATCTCTCAATAGACAAAAATAAACATGATTGACACTGTGCCCAGTCTCAAGTCTGAAAGCATAAAAAGGGAGCACTTTAAAAAGTGAAAACGTCCCTGGGGAGCACTTTAAAAGTGAAAACGTCCCTGGGGAGCACTTTAAAAGTGAAAACGTCCCTGGGGAGCACTTTTAAAAGTGAAAACGTCCCTGGAGAGCACTTTTAAAAGTGAAAACGTCCCTGGTTCCTTTAAAATCCGAGGAACCTGTACTATTAACCTATCGATTGCGCAGATCGATAGGTTACATCGGCCGAAGGTACAACTAACCAGTGTCATGCAACATACCAAAGAATATATATAAATATGAATTTATATAAAGTACAGTTCAGTTGAAAGGTACCCTATAGCCCACGTTTAGATATAACATAAATCTGAATTCATTTTTATATATATATATATATATATATAGGTAAATAGAAGAGGATATTAGAAAATCCTCAACTACCATCACCCTCAGTATCACAGTCAGTTAAGCGTGATTACCTGTCAAGTTTAGTAGCGATAGATATACACAGCTAATGTCTTCCCTAAGCTCCGCTCGAGTCTCCACCGTCGACAATCATACAATGAGCTACTGTTGGTCAAGGCACAATATCAGTGACTTTGACCTACCATTCAAACTAATTCTTAAACAAGTATTAATTTACTTCCAATATCAAGAATAATCTATATCGTTTAAACCTCCATAATTCCCTTAACCATTTATTTGTAATTCCTAAAGTATTAACTTTACCACAATCATACTTACCTTCACATAACTTAAATTTCCTTTGATCCACCACTTTAGTTACTAAACTTTTCTTTAAGCACTAAACCAAATCAATCCAACCCTCTATCATCGTCATAATACCTTAGTGAACATTTCCTAGTCACCAATTCAATTTATACAGCTCAAAATAATCAAACCCAACTTCAAAGAAACCAACAATGCTCACTAAATAGCAAATTAATTACCTATCCCTAAATCATTCCATTCACCACCATAAATCCTTAACTAATACCTCAATCAATCATAACCTTTCCAAAATTTACTAATTATCCACCACATTCCAATCATAACTTTGCATAACCAATTTTCCAAACTTTATTTACCAACTTTATCCTATACACCATTTCAAACAATTTCACTTTTCCAACATCTTCACAACACCTATACATACATATCTTAACTCCCAACTTAATCCATACAGTCCACATGAACGAAATTCCACTTTGAAGAACTAAAAAAAATGCCTATAAAATTTCAAAACAATCACCAACCACCAAACCATCATATTAATATCAAATTTACAACTCAAAGTAACTTCCTAACTTCACAAACACTCCACCACAATTTCTTGTTTAAAGCTTCAAGGATTTAATTTTGTGCAAATCCTACTTTCAAAGTATCATAACCATCACCAAAAATTTCTACATATTTAATCTTCTATAGAAAATCCAATTGCTCCCAAGAATACTCAAATTAAATGCCTCAATTTCAATATTAAAGCTTTAACATTTCAAAAACTTTAGCATATCCAAAACCCTAACTTCAAAGAGGCAACTTTTACCCCAAAATCCAAAATCAAAGAGGTAGAAGATGCTCACGTGGGTACAAATGAAAAAGAAGGGCGCCTCCACTGTCGGCCGCCGTCAAACTCGTCGGAGCAACCACTGTAGGTGGCCGGCGGAGTCCAAGAAAAAGGGAAGATGAAAAAGGTGAGACTAATGAAGTTATAAAGGAAAGGAATGACTTGTAAAACCCAAAGAAATTACAACCTACCTATGAGCCGCCGGAAACCGCCGCCGGAAACGAGTCTCCTCGCCGGAAAACGCAACACGACGCCGAAGAAGAAGGAGGAGCAGATCGGGGTTAAGCTTCACGGATTTGTGGAGAAGAACTGATGAAGAATGAAAATGAGGAAGCTTTATGAACACAAATGGCCGAATGAGTGAGTGTGTGAGGAGAGAAAATGAGAAAATGGTGAAAAGGGGAGGGGGTGGATTTCGCGCGCAGAGAAGAATGAAGAGGAAGGAGATGGTTCGAAGATTTTTTATGTCAAATAGGGGGGTTGGGGCGTGTTTGGCATGCGGTTTATTGGTCAGAAATGGATTATCTCGTACCGGAAGTTACCATAATGTCCTCTTTTAATTTAAAACCACTTAAACCAGCCTCCAATCTTCTTAAACTTCAAAATATTTTTAGCTCTACCACTCCCTCTTATTTCAAACTCTTCATTTCTTTAGTAATTATATGCACATTAATTACTCAAAATTTCTAAAATATTCACAAAAATCACCAAAAATTCTCAAAAATTCCCAAAACTCCTAATTTCTCCATTTATCATTTCCTAAACACTCTTTAATCCTGTATTAAATTTTCAGGATGTTACAGGATGTATCATTAATAAGCTGTGTAAAGTTCAGCTCAACTTAAATCTTTAATTTGTGTTATTATTACCTTCACAGGATTGGACTCCATCACCCTTGAAACCAGGAGGACACTTGCAACCTTCCGTATGGTCATCCTGCTCCATCAGTTAAACAAGAAATCAGTTTATCATTAAGATATGTTCTCAAATAGGCTCCACCATGAAACAGTAGAAAAGGATAAAACAAACATATATTTTTTGAGTTAAAACACCATATGTAATTATGAACTTCAAAATATGGCATAGATGGTTTCCCGAGAAATATGGTTAATTTACTAAGATATGTGCATGTTTGAAAATAACAATCGTACTACTCTATTTTTTAAAATCGATCATTTTACCATTCTTTTCTGAAATAATAAGAAACAAATCACAATAACAAATAAGCAGCATGGAACTATTTTCATTTCATGCATGTTTTGCTTATTATTGATAGACTTTATAGTGATTAAAATATTTTCAAAAAGACAAAACTAAAAGAGAGAGAATGAGAAAGTTGATGCATTGAGAAGTACTCACAATACAAGCTGAATACGTCCTGCCATTTTTGGTTCCCTTCCAGCAACCTCCATTGTTGATATCACATCGCAAGGCTCCTGAAGCTGCAAGATTCAACAAGCTCTTTACGCATAACAATTAAGTGATTAATTTACACCCTAGAAACATGAAAGACATTTAAGAAAGAACCACTTAAAAATAACTTTCAAACACCCTAAAAAGTCACTTTTACGCTTTACAAGACAAAACTATAATGAAAAATCATTTCAAATAAATTAGACCAAACACTAGGCCATTTTTTTTTCTGGACTGTGTTTTAATCATAATTTATTTGCACTCTTGAGTCAAAATTATTTACCTTCACAGTGGGTATATCCATCACCAATAAACCTCACATTTTGAACAATAGGGCATTCACACACTCTACCTCTGAATGTATCCTACAACATAAAAGGAACAAAGAGTTAGGTTTCAATAAAACAAAAAAAAATAATTATTAATCTTTGCTCAAAAAAAATGTGCTGAACAGCTAAATGAATACCCTGCATGCAGTAATGTTATTAGATGTGTCCTGCCAGCAACCACCATTGTTCTCTGAACACTGGTTTGTTTCTATGTCTGCAAAGAAACATCACTATACTTCATTAGCTTTTGGAATAGGTTAAATTCAATAGGATAATTTCACAAACAAATATCTGCCCCCACTAAAATGAAATAATTTTTTTTTTACAAAACAAATGTCAAAAATGTTCCCTTCCCTTTATTAGTGTAAACTAAGAGGTCAGTTTGGTACGAAGGATTTGGATATGAGAGAACATTTTTGTGAATTAAATTGTAAGAATTTGGGTTATGGTATTTTAAGAAATATATAATTAAAATTTTTAATCTTATTTCTCTAATTTTTGTAAATTCAAGTTGAAAAGATTTTCCCTCCACCCAATTTCCATTCCTTCCCCTCATACCAAATAGGCCAATAAGGTAACTCCAAGCCATTTGAACTTGAGACTAATCCTTGTTGGGCCTTGAGCGATTCAACCATAGCCCTCCTAACAAGTGTAGTTTCTAAGATTCAAACTTTTGTAAATGTAGAAAACGCCTTTGTGAGAGCTACCTCCAATTCGGCCCAACAATATTCAAACGTAACTCAGTCAGACAATCATATATAAAAAGGAAAAAAAAAAAGAACTGTTTATTTCTTTTGATTTGTTGGGATAGAAGAAGTTTCAAGAAGTACTGAATAGCCAATACATTCAATTCAAAAAAAAAAAAAAAGCCAATACATATCATCCACTTCACCGCATGAGCGATGAGCCTAGGGAAGTTAGTGGCACAAATAATTTCCTTGAAGTAAAAGTAAGGACGAAATGAAGTATAAGGACCTGGAGTTAAACAAATTGATGGCTCAGTGGTTTCTTGGAAACCTGCACAGATTGCTTTGAGAACAGCTGCCTTTTCCAACTTACCTAAAATCAGTAAAAACCAATGTTACAATGTAGAATGTAGTTATATATAGTTACTAAGATATCTAGAAAAACCCTTATCACACCTCTATACTGTCCGTTGTTTATAACAAGAGTTGGCAGTATTGTAACATCACCACGAGGACCCCTGCCAACCTATAAACAAAAGTGGAATAAGATGTAATATGATACCAACAAAATAAACTGTATGATCTAGTTTGAAAATGAGCGCAGCAGCTAATAGCCTTATAGTCTTATGACATGAAAGCTTCATTGTAAATGGGAGATCATGGCCGAATGTAATGTCAAGTCATTAGTGCATGCCCCTTTAATTCAAAAAAAGAAAGAAACAAAGAAAGAAAGAAAACAAATGAAGTGAAAAAACCAAGAAAAATTAGTTTACAACACATTGAACTAACCTGTGCATCCTGTTCAGCTTTGAGAACAGGATTGTCAATATCTGCTTTGGGATCTCCAATACAATCCTTAATTTTCTTCAGATCAACGCCTGTTAAGTGAAAAGAGTGTGTTGACATTTTTCAACTTAGGGAGTGCAAGTGTCTTAAATTTATGCCACAAGGAAAGAATAAGACAGCCAGTTACATTGTTTATTGTGCTAGGTTGAGATTTTAGAATAATATGGTTCAAGGTGCTGATATAGATTTAGTATTGTTCTTTTGCATAACGAGGCAAAGTTTCAGCATTCGAAGAAAAGGAATTCTAGGGATCTTGAAGGACTAAGGTGAAGATTAAAATAAGTATTCTCTAAGTTTTCATTAAAACAATGACACTGGATCTCATTCCTTAAACTGGTCTTGGACAAGTTTCTAGTTGTTGAAAGAATCTGCAGATTACTAAAGAGTTTGATAAAAAAAAATTAGTAAAAGTCAATTTTTAGTAATCCAGTTGAAACCAATTTATTCATGTATATTGACTAAACATTCAAATGAACAACAAAGGAAAATGCTATCACACATACAATCACACACACACTCACACACACACACACACACTTCACTTGGTCCCTATTTTAGGGATCTTTCAACCAATTCACATGGGTAGATGAATAATAGTTAACTCATTAAATTTGTCCATGCCAACAAAATTTTACAACTTTACCCTCATTAATGAGATTTTGGAGGAGAGATTACAACAAATACAAAGATACACACTTAAGCATTAATCAGAGGAGAAAATTTGGTAAATAAGCATTAATGACTTTTCCAATGACTTACATAAAGGACCAAAGAATCTTTCTAAAAGGCGCCCTATAATAAGAACGATAGAGTATATGCATGGCTACTCCCTGTATCCCCCAACCCCCCAAAACAAATGAAAAATTTTCTCCATGAACAAGGTTTTGTAGAAGAGACAAAAATACAAAGATCTACATTTAAGCATTAATTTTAAGGATAGGCAAATAAACCATTAAATGACTTTCCATTTGGCTTATATCAAGGAACGAAAATTCCTTATAGAAGAAGCCTTATAATATATGTATGAAATGTGCTGAAATGAATGAAAGAAAAAAAGAAATAAAGTGTCCAAACCTTACCTAGAGATTTAATTACTTCATCAGAGCATTCTTCAGTGTACTTGTTCTCTTTCATGGGGCAACGGATTGAGAAGTCAGTGACATAATCCCACCATTGCCATGGCTTTCCACTCTCATTCGCCACTCGAAAGAAGCAAGCTTGCCTCAAGTTCTGCATAACTACATCTTTCCCCTCATACCCTCTACTGAAATCAAGCTCAGGATCAGGAGCACAATACCTTCCATTGTTAATGCATTCAGACTTGCACTGCTTGCTATTTTTGAATGCTTCAGGGCAATACCAAGTTATATAGTGAGGAGTGAATTGTGTGAAACCTTGCATCTCAAGAAATTGAGCTGCACCTTTAAAGTCTTTAACAAAATTGACTTGCATATTACACTTTGGTCCACACTCATCATTGCTATTAGTCCAAAACTCATATTCAACTCTATCATCTGGATGTGGAAGAGCTTCTCTCCAATCAAGGTTGACCTTAACCATGTCTCCTTTCAAGAGGGACTTCTTGATGCTTTCTCCTAGTGCTTTGGTGATGAGGGCTGAGGGAATGTTGATCTTTTCCACGTAATCCTCGTTCGAATTCGCTCCTTCTTCCGGCGTGTCCATGGTTATTAGTGGCTCCATCGTGTTGTCTACAACCAGAACAGCTGCTGCTCCTCCCTTCTGTGCATTCCATGCTTTCAAAGTGAAGAAGCAATCTAACAATGGCAAAGAAGAGTCACCATAGTATCAAAATGTGAGAGTATCACAACAACTAATTAAATATTGAAGGCATATAATAATAAGAGATCATGTCCTAGATTAAACTATTTTGATAAAAGACAACTTTAATGACTATGCCACCAAAATTTGGAAACATCTTATACAGTAAGAATGTCATTCGATATGGAGTCCAAAAAACAGAAAGGAAAGTAAAAATGAAAAGAATTTTAAATTCTTTTTTTTTTCATACAAAAAAGCATGTAAATTTTGCATGAGGTTGTTGAGACTATATAGAAAAGTACAAGTTCCTATCAACTTAATTTTGCTATTAGTAATTCCCTCCCTTCACATACGACTTCTCAATATTTTCAATATGAATTAACTTCTTCAAAACTTGTTTTTTTGTTCTTTTAGCTCGTACATCATATTACAAACACGTAGACACCTACTTTTACAAACACATGTATATATTACATTCTAATCAAACTCACAACCTCCTATCTTTTTGAGTAATAGTGAGGTAATGTGCTAGTGGCCCAAGTCCAAAACTTGTTCATGTAGTACTAAGATTAAGTTTAATGATGTCTCCATTCAATTCCTTAAGAGATAATGTACATAAAAAAATAGAACTTGAAACATTTTTATTCTTTGGCTATCTGATTATTTTCATTGCATACAATCAAACATAGCATAAAAGGTAAAGGAACTTCATTGATCCAACACATGAGGTGATTTAGGTGTGATATGCATTGTATATGGTAGAAAACAAAAAAAGGAAACGTTTATGAATATGGTAGATATTATAATGACTAAACTAAAACACAAAGAATAATGAAATTAAAGGATGCAAAAGAGATAATGCATGTAATATACCTCCACGATCAATAAGAACAAAAGTGGGAAAACTTCCAGGCGTAGACTTAAAAGCAGAATCACCAAATTCTTGGCATGCCTTTTGATTCTCTTTTGGGTATACCACAGAACCAATCATAGTTCCTCCATATTTTGGAACCCCAAAATTCCCAATAGCACATTTATATGTTCCTTTCAATGAATTAGGACTTGTTATTCTTATATTGTTCTTCTCCACCACAAATCTCCCACAACAATTCCCCCAAAGAAAACCCCACACACTCAACACAAATATCACCTTCTCTATCATATTTCCTTCCTCATTAACAACATCAAATTAAAAGATTCAAAACTTACATATGCTTACACAAAGAACAAAACCAAACAATAGAGAATCAAAAAACGAAAAAAAAAATATGGGTTATGAGTGTAGCTTAAAGATGTAAAAGTCAAAGGTATTAAGCATCGAAAGAAATGGACAAAAGGGAAAAAGTGTTAGCTTTTTTTTATGGACAACGGGATATAAATTAAGTTTATTACGTTCAACAACAACGTTAATAGTAGAAATCATGGCCGTGCAAATATTGACGATGAAAACGGATTGCATGATTCATTGGCCATAAATAGCATATGAAGCTGCATGTGTATATATTTGCATGCGCCATGTGGTGAACTACTTCTATAGTTACGAGTTTTGTTCTGAAATTATCAAACTTATTGCATTTATTTATTGAGAACCTATTACATTTATAAGGGGGACCTTTCAGCAATATTATCATTTTTATTACTCCCGCCCTTCAGTCTTAATTATAAAATTATAAGATAAGGTTGATTTCTTTTTTAAAGTTAAAAGAAGCGAATTAATCTACTAAATTATACTCCTTGTCCTAAACATATGATCACTTTGAGAAGATAGGCTTTGTCCTAAATATAAGACCTTTTATAATTGTTTCAACTTTTCCCCAAATGATCCCTACTAATGCTCTTTAATAATAAAACAACTAAGGAGGGAGGGTAGGATAAAGGTAAATGGTGATGGTCTTTGATAATATCATGTGATTTTAATTAATCTAATTAATATTATTAATCTAATCAAATTATTAGGTTAAGAGGTCTTATATTTAAGACTAGAGAGAGTAATATATATTACACTAATCAAGACTATAAGTTACTTTATGACAAAAATAAATTAGTTTTTGTAGAAAATAAATATAAACATTTTAAATCAGTTCACTCTCACACTTTGCATCTATCTTTAAGTTCTCCTCAAATAAAATAAGTCACTTTGATCTTAGAATTAAAACTGGAGGGAGTATATACGTAGATGTGCATATATATATTTTTTATATAAAAAAAATGTATGTGTATCTGTGTGTGTATTTTTAGCTTGATAATTTACTCGAACTACATATCGTTTTCATGATGCACACATTCTGAATTAAGGTTTTTAAGATTTGACATGTGAGAGCCAGAAGTTCAAACATGTCCTATATATTGAGATGCAAAGGTTCAGATTTAAAAATATTTTGACACATTTCTAATAAGGACAAAGATAATTTAACAATTTTGTAATCTAATTAAATGACTACATTGCCCCTCACTTTATTTAAAGCCACGTATTTTCTTCCCAAGTTGCCTCTTGCGACAGCTCAACAGCCCAACCAGCGAATGAAACTCTGGTGACAACGAGCTTCGGCATCAATTAATGCTCCTCGCGGTAATTGATGAGAGAGAAAACACACTAGTAAAACGTTCAAGGGCATTGATGTAAATTTATAAGATCATAAAATCCCAAATTAGTTCTCTTGATCAATTAATGAATTTGATGAAAGTATAGGTCAGGATGTAAATTTCAATATTTCAGCTAAATTTAATTGGGCCTTTCAAATGATTTTTAGGCCCAAAAGGCCAACACTAACTCAAATAACTACATTTAACTAATATTAATTGAGAATATTCAAGAAGGAAGGAAGAGGTTTTGGCTACCAAATCAAAGATAAGTTCAAGCTACTAGCTCTTCTAATTAAAGGGTCAACCCAGTTCTAGTCCTCACTTGGTGAAATTGCTAGGGAAGAGAATATATACTAAGCAGTCTTCTCTAGCCTTATGCAAAGAGGCTAATTCAAACCCACAACCTCAGACCTCACGACAAATGAACTTACCGTTAAGTCAAATCGACTCTTCCCCCCACACACCCAACACACAATTTTTAACCAAACAATAAGAATAATATATTGCTTGACTAAATTGTTTACGTTAAATTTAAATTGCTTAGGTATTCCAATTACACAATCAATATCAATATGAGAATATTAAAAAAAATGAGAAAAGCCACACTATTTCCAGTGTATGGGTTTAACTTGAGCTCCATGGGAATCTCTAGTTCACTTGATTACTCTATCAAGACTATTCAGGTTTGGGGAATGCTGGCAAAGATTAAGGCAGTTCAATAAAATTGCAAGGAACACTAGGATCTCAATCTGATAACCACCATAAGCTGTTGAAAATGCCCAACTATACATATCCATTGACATTGGCATTACTCTTTCATTTTGAACAATTTTGGCCTAGTTTTCCATTTGCCAAATGGTCTGTTTTACATATAAACCACACATGTTTATGAACAAACCTAAAGGCCTCTTGAAAGATAAGAGGTCATATGGGATCATCCACATCTATGGCTATACACAGGTGGGGTTAGCAATATCATTCTCGCTTATCTTCCTCAACATCTTCAATATATGTAAGATCTGTCGTACTAGAGCCTTTTCTTTCTTTCCGGTCCAGCTTGGCAGCCACATCCCCACTCATCTTAATTACACCGCTTGTCAGAGAGATACCCTCCTCATCAAAGTCATCTCCTGTTCCTTCTAAGTACGCATACCTAGGAGAAATCAAGGTATTAGGTACATACCAGAAGAATAATACCAATATCATAATTTATATCATAATTTATATGTCGGCTTTATAGATCACATTACGTCATTATACTCCATTAACAACCAAGTCTTCAAATGGAATTATGGAAATACTAATATAAAAAAACTTTTGAAGCCACATTATGTCATTGTGCTCCATTGACAACCAAATATTCAAATGGAAATACTAATATAAAAAACTTTTGAAGCTAATCATGCATCAGCACAGGCAGCATTTCTCTAGTTATGTAACAACAAAACTGTCATTCATTTAAGAGTCTGCTTGATAGAAGTGAAAAAAGAAATCAACTTGAATGATTATAATCACAATGCATGAAAACAAGCTTAGTATCTTGATGCAATTTTGCTTTTCCCTTCATGTCTTACACCTTCACCTTAAAACATAAACTTACTATGAACAAAATTACATTAATCTCCATTGGAATTGTTTAAAAACATACACTCCACCATCTACTTTCAGTTTATATGCAAACACCTCCCTTATATCAACAAGAATCCAAAAGGCCAAACTAATGCCTATATAACACAAGGCAGGTTGTTAAACATTTTTAAAACCACAAGGAGCTTAAGTGTGAGGTTTATAAAATTAAGAAAACAACTTGGCTTTGATAGAAGCCACAAGCATGAAAATTAATTTCAAAACATCAAAAGGGGTGAAGGATAAAATACTTTGGCCCTATTTTGCTGTTCAAGTAACCACCCTGGACTACTGGGCACCTTAAATCAACACCAGGTATAATTTCACCCCTGAAGTAACCAAAGTGGTCCAACTTTACACTCTGGTGAATGTAATGCTGACACGTGGATCCACGTGTTAGCATTCCATTCTTCAGAGGGTAAAATTGGACAACTCTGGTTACTTCAAGGGTAAAATTGTACTCAGTGTTAATTTAAAGTGTTTGTGGTCCATGGTGATTCCTTGAAGGGTAAAATAGGCTATTGCCCTAATCAAATTATGCAAACAGGTCCGATATTTTGGAATGGAGGAAATATTGCTTCAAATTAGTAAAATACATTGAATGGAGAGGACACATGTTACCTTACATCAATCAAATTCAGAAAAAACAACCAACTCTAGAAAGGCCAAAGAAAAGGTCACTACCTAGTAGGGTTTCGAGAAGGAGCCCAAAGGATACATATCACCAACAAGAGAGCAAATGCAAGAAGTGACCAGAAGGCAGGAATAATCCATGCAATTCGCCACAGCTCACTCAGTGGGTCCGTTGCATTAAAGTACAGCTGATTTAATTCAACACATAGATAAACCATGATCAGCAATGACTCACAAGCCAAAAAAAAATGCATAGCATTCCAATGTACGAAATCACATGGCAACTTTGAATCCACCCTTCTCCCCAAAAAAAATAAAAACAGAAAGAGAATAAAAGAAAAAAACTACCTCAAATCCAATCCATGCAATAGAGAGCAGCACAGACACCGCAAGAGTATTAGTAAATTTCCTATAGAGATCCAGTTTAGCCATGTTTCTCCTCATCTGCACCAAAAAATTAAATGCAAAGATTAAATAAAATTGACACAAAATGGGCAGAATCACAAGCCTCTGCACACACAGAAAAATGTTGCAACTCAACAGATCAGCACCCATAGCACTTTTTATTAAAAACACAGATACAAAAGAATAAATGTAATAAACACCCAAACTGAAAGCTAAGGAAGCAATGAGAAGGTTGAATTCAAGGAAAACAAATTACCTGAAGTTTCTCCAAGGTTTTTGATAAGGATGAAAAGATCATTAGAATAAAGCAGGTGTCTAGGAAAACGACAGGAAGGACCAAAACTAACTTTGTTTTCCCAGAAAAATCATTGATATTGCCCAGGTTTTCAACAAGCTCAAGAGCCTCTGATGCAACAAAGTAGACCAGCCCAAGAAGAAGAACCTTTGAAGTGATACCACCAAGGGTTGGCCTAACTACACCAAAACCCATTGAGACAACCAACAGAAGAAGGCGAGAAAGAGTCTTTTTGACACAAGTAAATGTCACAGCCCATATAGTGATTCCCATTGGCCTAGTTCCTGTTGAATTAAAGTTGACATATTCAAAATACCATATAGCCATTTCACACATTCCAAGAGCAATTACTGCTGTAATGTGGTAGTGTAGCTGAATTATATCCCTCCAACGCTGAACAAAACGCAGGAACCAGACAAGACCAAGCAGAAGGTATGCTAATGACATAAAGCCATAGAAAGTCATTAGAGGAGCCATCTTCCCTGGCAGATAACCATCAGGATTTCTCCATACTGTCCTTCCTGTTACAATAGTCCCCTTAAGCTGAGGGTCACAAATCATAAAGTAAAGGTAGTACATCCCAGTACTATTTACTTGAATGCTCTGTGTTTCCATTTTAACTTCCTCACTGTTTCCTTGGAAAAATGTCTTAATCCGTTTAGGAAACTCGGAATCTTCTTGGTCTTTATGGATGATAACTTCTCCAGTATTGCAGTGTCCCTCTTTAGCAAGAGTGGGTGTGCAACATATTAAATCAGACTTCAGAAAAGAACCTCCAATCCTTTCCCTATCTTTTACCTCAAGTATGATGGCTTCAACCAAACCAGTGTTCTGTTGCATCTCATTGTGCTTATCAGCATATTCCTTTGGCCTCACAAAAGTCACGGTATCAAACCTGCAGTTCTATAAGTGAGAATGAAATCATCCTCAAAACTAAATCAATTAAGACGAAAAGTATCCACAAACAGTTTTCTTTTCACTGATAAAATCAACATTTATGAGCCTAATCTCACAATCACCCTATATTAGTCAACAACTTCACATCAGGTATACACAGTTCCTCCAACAAAGGAAATCTCAGTGGCCCTAAAAGTATCAGCTTGATAAAAATTATTCCTCCATCTAAGACCCAATCGCGTTTTATTGGAGAACCTAATGAAGACAAATGAGCCACATAATCATAATGTATGTATTTTGTATATTATATATTATATAAGTCAAATAAACTGAAGGGCCGGCTTAGCTCAACGGTAAGCTCGTTTGCCGTGTGGGTATAAGGTCGTGGGTTCGAATCATCCACTGTGCAAAAAGTATAAGTTAGACTGCCTAGTATATTCCCTTCCCCAGCACTCTCACCAAGTGGGGACTAGAACTAGGTTGACCCTTTATATAAGTCAAATAAACTAGCTTAGAGAAAAAAATTAACATAAATGAATTTATAAGCAACTTATTAATCTTCCTTATAATTCTCTAAAAAAGTCAACTAGGTCCTATACAAGGTGAACTATTGAACAGGGTTCATGTCTTTCACAAATCACAATACTGCTACTGGAAACATGCACAGAGGAAAAAACAACCCAAACCACGTAAAACAAGGAATAACTGAAATTCCAAAGAGTTTTGCCATTTTGCATTACTGTCAATTCAGAATCTAGCCAATGCAGACAATACCAAGTAAACAAAGCTCATTCCAACAACACCAACAGAAACACACAACAGAAACTCAAAAAAAAAAAAAAACATAAAATCAAGCATGCAACTAATTCAAGGGAATAAACATCCCCAGTCAAAAAATAACCACCCAACAAGAGACTTTCCCGTAAAAGCACATTCCAACAAAAAAAATCAGTCATGCAAATAATTCGAAGGAATTAATGAACCCAGTTAAAAAGATCAAAACTTGCAGTTCAAAAAATAACCACCTCATAAAACACCAACATAAACACACAACACAAACCCCAAAAACACAAAACCATAATTCAAGTAAATTAACGAAACCCCAGTAAAAAAAATCAAAACTTTGAGTTAAAACAATAAGTATTACCTAATAAAAGATTTCCCCTTGAGAGGCTTATCTGAAGAAATCTGAGTAGAAGAAGAAGAATCAGGAATCTTAGAAGCGTAAAGTCCTTCACTACCACCATGGAAGAAGAAAGCATTAGACCTATGAGTGAAAGCTTCGTTTGCATATTCATGAATTGAAGCATTCACAAAAGGAATCAAAACGCAGAGACAAATGACGCATTGGATTAAGAAGAAATCAATCTTCTTCTTCTTCATGTTACTTCTTAGTAGCATTTCTGATCAGAACTTGTTTGTTTGATCGATCGATGTTCTGAGAAAAAAGTGTGTGATTTTTTATTTTTTTTTTTTGAGATTCTTGTTGTTCTTCGAGGTGTTTCTTTTTTTTTGTTTTAGCAACTTCTATGTGTTTCTGTAAAACATTAAAACGCTTCTTCACATGATGGCTACCCTTAAGACGATGTCGTTTTTGAGTTGGCCCATTACTAGGCCTAACCCAACTTATTTAGCTTCAATTTTTTTTTATCTTTATTTGCTTAGAGCCTTCGGTGTCCGGCCCCTTTGGGGAACCGAGTAATCCGAAGTCACCGCCGGGATTCCCCATTTTGTGGTGACGACTTCCCAAGGGTTCGAACCCATGACCTGGTGGGTACGCGGTGTCTTACCTTCCCTTTCTTTACCAGCTGGTCTACGCCCCTTGGGCAGCTTCAATGTTTTTTTTTCTCATAATAACTTATTTAGCATCATTTAATTTTGAGTTAAAGGTGCAAAAACGACCAATAATTGTCACGAAAGTGCAAAAATGATCATCATAATTAGTTTTTTTTAAACTTTTTCACTCATCATCATGTGTCGCATCATTATCACATAAGGGCAAATAAATATATAAGTTTGTCATATATTTTAGTGAGAGATGAATTGATAGATGATAGTACATGTCATTTGTGCTCCAAGGATGATCATCCCGTGTCCATCATCATCACACAAGAGCAAATAAACACTATATTCAGGAATTATACACACATGTCATTGAATTTTTTTAGAAATTGTATACATGTCATGCTGTACATGGTGTATATTAAAATTAACATTACGATAAAACAAAAAAAAACTTCTTATATTTGATAAAAAAAATAATTAATTAGTTTCTCATATATTGTAAGATTCCTATCTATTCATTTTTGCTAATTTCAGAAAGAGACAGAAGTACATTATTTTTATCATCCATGGAAATCTCACATTCATATGAAATATTTCATTTTGGATTTTGTTTTGTTTTGTGTATCTCTCTCTAAAGTCGATGAAAATTTGTGAAAAACAACAAAGAGGTGTACCTACCTCTTTATTAATCCACAAATCTTTCCCTGAAAATACTAGCTTGCACTATATAACTTGTAATGTTTTATAATTTTTCAATTATTGGTTCATTATTTAGATTTTCTTCATTTCATCTAGATATTTGAGTTAAAAAATTATATATGGAAAATGAGTTGAATGCTTTAATAAAGATGGAGCTATTTCAAGTTTAAATACCAGTGATTAACTGTTAAAAGTTACAGTTTTCTGTTTTTTCCCTGTTGCCATCTATTTTTCCCTTTCCTTTTTGCGTAACCATATTAGGATATAATAATATTGGATATTTAAGTATTGTGAAGATCAATTAAAAAGAAAGGGATGAGGTTCAATCAAGAACAGGGAAAGTGTGCATTTTTAACCGGAGTTATGCATCAATGAGTATTATCCAGAAGTTTGTTCATGAGCTTTTTGGTTATGGAGGTAGGTAATATAAAATGAAGCAATTATGTCCTAGGTGTTAGTCAAAGTTACGTTAAATCTCACTATTAAATACTCCCTCCTCCGTTCCTAAATATAAGATGGTTTTCCCTAATTTGAGTAGATTAGTTAAGTTAGTTATTTACACATGATATCATCAGTTTATTCCAACTATATATCTTTATCTTCACTCTCCCTCTCTTACTTGTTATTTTAGATAAACATGATAGGATTAATTTGGGAAAAATTAGAAAAAGATCTTATAATTAGGTACAAATTGGATTTCAAGAGTAATCTTATATTTAGGAACAGAGGGACTAACACATACCACTCTACATGCATGGCACTTTATAAAACGTAACGATACCACCTAGCACCTAATATTACACTTGAAAAAAAAAATTCACTGAATTCTCCCTCTCCCGTCTCACTACCTTCACCTAAGGGCGGAAAGATTTTTTTTGAGAGATGAGGGGCAGAGATAGATCGAGTGATAATTTTCAAATTTATTTTTCAAGTGTATATTAGGTGCCAAGTGGCATTGATGTGGGCATGTGGCTAATAGAATGCCATGTAAAGTAACACATATTATTTCATAGTTAAAGATAACTTTGACAATCACCCTAGACAAAATTGCTTCGACAAGAACGCTCCTAAAAAAGCTTTGAGATATTCTGTACTTCTTGGTGCATACTTCCAACCCAAAAATACACCTTAGGCCCAAAGAAAAATATTTTCAAATACATTTTGTTAAAGTTAAACTTTCACATATGAAATTGCTATTTGTAATGTTATTTTACCAATCCTTTGCTACATTGCCAAATTTTTCCTTCAAAAATGTACTCTACATATCATCACCACTGTAGGCATAATTTATAATAGACGGATTTGAAAAGAAAAATAATTTTAGACGGATAAAATGTTGGTTTTGATAATAATTGGATATATATGAAAGGGATAAAATTAAAAAAAAAACATACAAGAAACATTATAATGGGCTCATTGTTTGTTGATTTAGCTGTTGAAATGGTTGAACTTTCACCCATCTTTTCTAATGTTTGATCCTTAGGAGTACCCTTTGGTTGTTATTCCGGTCGTTATGTTTAGGGAGATATTGCCAAAGTTAAGTGAAGTTGGGTAAAACCTACCTCAGTATATCATGAGTTAGGAGTCATGTCATTGGATTATGGATTAGCCAAATCCATTTCCTAAAATTTTTTCATATATAAAAAAGGAAAAATACAAATTTATTAAAGTGATAGATTTATATGAGATTAGGCTGCCAAATACCTTATTATATTTGTAAATTATTGTTCATTTAGGTAATTATTGGGTTGGTGGGCTGTTATGAATTAATTTTTTAAATTTATACCCTTATCAGAAGAGAATTTCAAAAGAAGGGGCGACCTAACTACACTTTCTATTGACAAATTAAAAGACACCAAATACTTGTGAGGTTATATCGCAATACGTGTGGTTGTCATAACTCATATATAACTCGTTAAAGTAATAACCGAGTGCATCGTTGTTTGATTCTCATGTATTTTATTTCCCCCTATACCCATTGAAGAATCATTATTAAGAAAAACAGAAAATCAATCTATTCAAGCGCTACTTAAGGATACTATTCTTAAAAGTCATTCCTAAATGGTTAATCACTAGCAGCACAAATAAAAAGCCTCAACCCCAACCCAACCCATTGTGCGTGAGTTCAGTGGCGAAGGGATTGAACAATGAGTGTCTGGTTGACCACTACGTCGCGAGTTTGATCCTGGGGAGTGACACTTTGTTGTGTCTCCATCGCAGCGCTTGGGGAAGCATCTCCATAGCTAAGTGAAGCTGAGAGTAACCTACCTATGTGGATAGACATAAAGGGTTTGCTGGTCATGCTCCAGAGCCCACAGGGACAGACCCAGTGGATCATGAGTAGGGGTGGAAATGAGTCAGACCGTAAACAGGCGGCCTACGACTCGACCTATTTAGGGTCTCGCTAGGCCTGGCCTTTTTATTAAAAAGGTCAGGCTCAGACTTATTTACATGCCTTTTTACCTAATATTATAGTAAAGTCTGGCTCGAAAGCCTTCAGGCCTGACCCGTTTAATATTTACTACTAATAATAAAATAATAATATTAATAAAAGCTATAGCATTCATTTACACAATCTATACTCTAGCCTCTTGTGGTCTTGCCCTCTCAATATGGTCCTTTTAAGTTTGATATGTGAGCCTTTGAAAGGTTTAAAAGCCTTTTAAATCCTAAATTTGAAGTAGGTTTTTAAAAGCCCAAAGCCTTTTAAAGGCCTACATTGTTAGTAGGCTTTTAAAAAGGCTTTCAGGCCTTTACTATTTTTTGTAGACCTAGGTTTTTTTCTGAAACAAAGCCTACAACCAAGCACAGACCTAGGCCTAAGTTTTCTTATTGCGTTACGGATCCATGCCTATTTAGGCAAAGTCTGACTCGGCTTGGATCATTTCCACCCCTAATCATAAGTTAGGTTGAGCCCAAACCCTTCCTAAAGTTTTATTATAAAAAAAGCCTCAACCCCATGATTAAAATACTCTTCTCATGACAGTGTAAGGAGGCAGAACTTATAAAAATAAAAACGCAACACAGCAACAGAGTTAGATGAGAGGGAATTATAATTTTTTATGCCAATCATGGTTTCACCCTTTCTGTGGGCACAGGCAGACATAGGAACCGAAAGACACAGTCACACCCTTTTGTGACTAAACAGGCTGCAAATATTTGCGGAAAACCAAAAAATGTTTTTATAAAATGTGTTGAACCACATTTATAGTTTTTTTGGTTAAGTTCTTATGTGCTTTCTGAATTTCAGTCTATGTATATATACAGTGCAGTTTTCATCCAAAAAAAGAGCTACACACACAAACACATATATATACTATATGTGATAAAAAAAAACACATATATACTACGTGGCTACGAGCACAAGAGGGAAAATTACCGGATTTCAAATTTCCCTTAAGCTAGCCAATCATTGTGCATGTGAGACCACCTATCATTCTAGCCTAAGTTCTAGCACATAATGGTTGTTTCATTTGGGACGTCCACAATTTTCCTCCTTTTCACAACGGTAAGCAGAGTCACTCAACTGATAAGGATTAAAATATTATAAGATTAGGAAGAAGAGTAGTTTAGAATAGTAAATATATAATAGTGCTTTTTGCTTAGATTTTTTCAAAAATATAGTTGTTCAGTATAGAATAATCAGTGTTAAACAAATATGACTCAAATTCCACAACAAAACCGTTGGTGAACAGTGTAGAATTCCCACTATGAGAAAGTGACTACTACACACCACGTAATTATTAAGGACATCATTGATACTAGATATCACGAATTCTAGATATATTAGAAAGATCTAACGATATTCTGCCATTAGTTGTTAATTAAAAAGTCCCAAAGCCAACTAGTTTTTGTTGGATAAATCCTATACTTGTAAAATATGCATATAAAATTATTTCCACCAATCTCAGAGTAAGCAATGGAAGACTTAATTTATAAATACATGTCTCCATGATAAGTGATCTTTAGGAAGAATCCATATAAACCCTGAATTCTCCCTCGAACCACCAGAAATAGAAAGAACCACCATATACAGAAAGGAAGAAACAAAGAAATCTATTGACTTGTAGATAGACACAGTGATGACCTGATTCTGGGTTTTCTTCTCTCGTTAGAGAATCTCCTATTTATAAATAAATATTTGAATTAATATATCTCTAAACTACATATGAGACATGTATGCATCGTTAAAATTGTATGACATATTAATTTCCGATCCCATGGGTCACACAGATATATTTTAATATATATTCACAATATTCACAATTCATTATATTCTAATATAACCATATATTAAAATTTATATAATAAATATTATATAACATATCTAATAGTTTTATTTTAGAGGGATCTTCATACATTGGCGCACCCTTTATAAGAAAAATTAGGTCATTTCACAACAGTCTAAAGTAGTCTTCCAAAACATCTTATATATTATTTCATTATGGTGGGGGGCATTATGAAATTCTCGATTTTAGTTATCTCTATGTCCTTCCCAAAAGTCATTTCAAGATATGTGATCTCTATATTATTAATATCCTTACAGGATGTCATTTTCGCTTTCCACTATATGGAACAACTTGAACTGCATTAAAACAAGTACTATTAATTTATATATGTTGCATTAATTATTAACTACGACTTTATATTCGACAATCCTTTTTTAGAGGCAGCCATGGATTTATAAGTAAGAATCATCAAAAGACACCAAAAACAGATCGAGTTAAGAATCAAAGAAGGATGGCTATAGGAGGAGGAGTAGCCCATCATTTGGATGCAATTTTGATCTCAATGAGTGTCTCACTCATAGTAGGATATCATGGCTATCTTTGCCACTACATCAAGATCAAACCATCCATCACTACTTATGGAATCAAGAGGCTCAGGAGATCAGCTTGGTTCCTCCACTTAAATCAGGTTCATATATTTTCTATTTTTTGGGAATGGATTCCATATAGATTAAAATAGACGGAACGTTCCAGTAATTTTGATTAAATTTAAGAGTGATGTATAATACTCTGATTTTCAATTTTTTTGAGAAATTTATTTTCAATCTTTTATTGGCAAAAGAAAGTAGTTTTGGGACCCTTTCCTTTTTCTATCTTCACCTTGAACTCCAAATGCACTTTTATAGACAATTTAGATCCATTTCTTGTTTCGATCGCTCTTTATATTTTGATCCTTGTAGATGTACAAAGAACTCATTCCTAGACTATTCCAAACAAGTGTCCTGCCCTTCAAGTTTAAAATATAAATGGCTCTTTAATTTGAATCTTGGACAACATAAGATCATTGAAGTTAAACTATTGAATTCAATAATATCGTATGGAATTTGGAACTCATTTTTGTTTATCACTACTCATCAATTATCAACCCACATCCTATATGTTGTTTTTAAACTTCATTTCTGAGAGATCTTTTATTTTGATACTATATAATAGTTGAGAATCATCAAAAGAAATATTTCTTTCTTAAAAGATTTATTGGTCTAACTTTTTTTGTTAGATTGAAGCTTTACCAAAAAAGCTATAATTTAGTTTATCTGATAATCACTCACAATATTTTATAGCAGTCAATAGTTAACAAACTATGATTACTGTAAATTATTGTCGTTTTGAATGTCAATTTCCTCTCACTGTTTTGTTAGTCGTGTTTTGATAAAATAGGGAAACAAAGAGCAAGCAATGCTAGTAGTGCAAAGCATGAGAAACACCCTAATGTCAACAATCTTCATAGCAACTATAACCATTCTTATCAACTTCGCTTTTGCCACCATCACAAGCTCCAGCTACACCGCCAGCCGCAACCACCACCACCTCTTTAACGGCACACTCATGGGCTCAAAATCAGAAACAATATATGCATTGAAATATGCATCAGCCTCATTTTTTGTGTTGATTAGCTTCGTTTGTAGTTCAATGGCCATAGGGTTTCTAATCGACGCAAACTTCTTGATGAATACTCATGGAGGCAATTTGTATGAAGATTCACACATAGAAATGGTGTTGGAGAGAGGATTCACTATGGGTGTTATTGCGAATAGAGTTTTATGTTTCAGTGTGCCCTTGTTGTTATGGATGTTTAGTCCTATTGCTCTAGCATTGTCCTCTTTGGCTTTGATTTATGTGTTTCACCAACATGATTTTGTCCCCAAATTCCCATGTAATATTGTTCATAAGTAGTGATGGATGCATCACTTCAAAATAGATTGAACTCCATCGATGCTTAACTGTTGCTTGTGGTATTGGCAATTATTTATGATAACGTTTAATATTTCTGCATCCAGTTCTTAATTTATGACCTTCTTAGCTAATTTAAGATTATTGAAGTAAAAAAATCACTTAATTATAGTTAATATATATCTCTTTGAAACACTTATTTGTACCACAAGCGTTTACTCCCGTGCGGTGCACGGATAGTTTAATATTAGAAAGTTGTTTACTATTAGGATTTTTTTTAGCATAGATGCAGGTGATGGAACACTATGTGCTGTAATTGCAGCTTTTTAATCAATGAAGAAGACATGTTATGTACAAATATGCTAGAAAAGAAAAACTGAATAAGAGATTGGTAAGAAGCTTAGGCATTGATTTTACTGGAATGAAGACTTATGAAAGTTGAATAAAACGAAAATGATAATCTAGATAGAATTGTGATAGGCAAAAACCTATGAAGCATAGATGTATGTCACCAAATGAAGAACTATCAAAGATAGTATTTAGACATAGCTGTAAAAGCATGTAGCTCTAAACTGCAACATTCATAAATGGATCAACATATGAAATTGCACCAAAAAGATGCAGCAATTTACAAAAGAACTGAACAAAAAAAAGATGAAGCTGCAAAAGAAATCAAAAGATGCAGCTGTCTATGTAATACAACAATGATATTAAAATATAAAGTGAAGGAGGTGCCTATAATTGACCTCAAAAGGAAATGATTTTTGTTCGATAAGTAATTGTTATGCTACCAAGTGTTGGGAGCATCATTGGCCAAAACAGCACCATGCTAGCTAGTATTTTTCACTAGTGAGTAACATGTACATAACAGAAACTAATAGTTTATTATAATGAAAATAGGCAATCGAAATTACTGTCAATTATTCAAAGAGCAACTATTTAGATGCAAACTAATTAAAGTTGAATTGGCTGTCACAATTGATGTCAGTCAAGAAATCAGCAATTAAACTCCCAAATATTCCACATGTTTCAACCTTAAAACAGATCACATACTTCACTTCATGACATTAAACACAATAGTATTTAGTCTCACTTCACAGAGTTATAAAAAATGTTAGAAATTACATCTGATATATATCTCAAATGGTGCATACTGCATTTCTGACTTTCTGTAATGTAAGAGTTGCTGGATGTTTAAGGCAAATTCAGTTGCCATGTCAACGGCTAAAAAATTACCAAGTCATGTTCAATTAACCCATGATTCTTGTTGACAAAACAAATGCCAGCTAGGGAAATACAACACCAACATTTGTGAAACATCCATTGCACACTAATAAATGCCAGCTCCTTACTAATTCTTTCGAAACATACGCAACTCAAAGTTATATATCTAAGCATGCATGCAAAATCAGTCAAACTTTGGTACCCTTGCAACCTTATCAAGACAAAAGGTCATCATGGCATAATTGCACAACAGAGTGTATATAATTGACGTCAAGTAATTGTTGCATAAAGAAAGAAAAAACTGTGGCACCTTTGCATGATAAGACAAATGACCACCATGGCAGAAGAAATATAAAGTGACAAATAGAGAATAAGAAATAGAAACCCATGCAAACAATGATGAACATTGATCTAATTTAGATTCTTGCATGAACATTTTATCTGATATGGAAAGATTAAACTTTTTATTGTCATCACTTTATCATCAACATCCAATTTATCAGCAAAACAAAAACTAAAATAGAGCAAATAACAAAAATATCCAAAGCCAATTGTACAATAAAAAGGTAGAATAAATTTTTGTTTGCCTTCTAGCTATTCGTTTGGCTTCAAGCTATTCGTTTACTTCCCAGTAAAGATTCTACCTGGAGAACAAAGAGGAGATTAGATCCATAAAAATTATTCTGCCTAACTCAAATCCTGAGAAATGCTCACAGCTAAAAAATATAATACCATTAGAGACCAGTTATAAGAAATAAAACTGAAAGCATAATAAATGGGGAAAAAACAAAAACCAAAATGTGGTACCTTGTTTACGTTGTGTGGGTGTGATCATAAGGTGAAAAATTATCTTCGCCTCATTTCCCGTGTGTGGCTAAAATGGTGAGAGATACATAAAAATAAGAGTGCTAACAAAGGAAAGCTTTGGGAAAAGAGGAAATGAATGAACTTTTCCCCATCAACATGTTTAAGAGACCTTTGCATGATAAGACAAAATAAGTGGGAGAGAATAATTAGGTAAAACTAACTCTAGTAAACCCTTCTACCTTATAACTCAAATCAAAAGTGACACCAACTGGAGAGAATAGCTAATAGCAGCCAAGAGATAGTGAAATATGAGAAATATGAAGGCTAAATTAGGATATTTTTAAATGGGTAAATAGAAAAGAAACCTTGGAAACATCGAGAGGAGAACAGATCCTGAGCTTGAGCATAGAGAGAGTAAAGAGTGAAAGCCTTTGACTTGGAGCAGAGATTAAGCTTTCTGGAGGTTGAAGATGGTGAAACATGACGATGATGGTGTAACACTAACGGAAATGAATGAACTTTTCCCCATCAACATGTTATTTAAGAGACCTTTTTTTTATCAGCTTCGCATGGGGGAATGACAGATATCATCAGGGAGGCTTTATAAAGCCATAGGTGTATACTTGAAATTTCAACCCCGTCGGTTTGAATTGAAATGTTTTTGAATTTTCAATTTCAAATTCCTTCCCGCTGGATTGAAAACAAATTTTGTCTCAAATATGGGTTGGAGTTACGATGAACAGTGCTAGCAACAGTAATCTGTGTCTATAGATGGCTTTTGTCATAGGAAAGACATTTTTTTAAGGCTAAATGAGGTAGAAGCTGGTTGGCGGGAAGGCTCAGTTTCTTATGTTAAAGAGATTACATTATATACCAATAATTTAGAAAATTGACAAATTAATTTAGCTGACATAATAAATATAGATATTTTTAAGTATTATATTTAACTTTATATAATTATACTAGGTTGGCTATTATAATACTCCCTTCGTCCCTTAATATAAATTAAAAGCCCAGAATTTGAACCATTTTAGTACAAAAACTATAAATGTTCATCTCACATTCTCTCATCATTTAATATGTTTTTTTTCTATTTTATCTCTAACTTTCTTTCATATTTATTAATACATATGTATTTTTTTCTCTTAAAATTTATCATAATAAATGTGAGCAATATAAAAAAACATTAACTTCAGATACTCAACTATTTTTTATCACATGTTTACTTAAGAAACATGTTTTGGCGGCTAAACTCTTATAGTACAAAAAATTACTTTCATTTCATCATGATTATTGAGTGAGTCCATTACAAGTAACTCCTCTGGTATCCACTAAGGCCATTTTGATGACAAGAATTTAAAAAACGAAATGAGAATGATAATTTTCATATATCACGAAATTCACAAGTTTTCTCTCACCATCTCACATTTTTCTCGCCCCACAAATTTTACTTTCTCATCATTACCTAATTTACCTTTACTTTTCATCTTTATCCCCTTAAACTCAATTTCATTTTCATTATACACAACCAAATGGGCCCTAAATACCCACTATAGCTAGTTTCTCAATTGACTCCCTATAGATGTTTTAATTTGTATTCCAATTTACTTGAGGTCTCCAATTTGCGAAGCACTCATCAAGAGTTGTTTTTGTTTGAGTATTTTTGTGTACCTCGTTTCACATAATAATTATGGGCTAATGCATGTGGGCAAACTAACACTCTTTGCAAGGGCATCTTCTTGAACCACTGGCGCAACTTGTTTCTGGTGCTCTAGTGAAGTAATCGTACCTATAATGAATGAGTTGCTATGCTGGGAATTTTTTCATGTAATTATCAGATTAAATTAGATACTACTAGTGGTATGGTAATCCGGAATGAAATTACTCAAATTACATTACACATCTTGTGAATGGTGTAAAATTTCCAGGTTAATTATCTTATTATCATGTGGAGTAATATCACTATACCCAGAAATGACCATTTTAGTAATATCACTATGCCCAGAAAAAAATAAATGTAGTTAACTTCTAATTGTTTTTAAGGTGTTTAATTAAGTAATTATATTAACGTTATATCCTATGTTTTTACTTATAATTGGGAATACCATAAATGACCTGGTGAATGGAATTCACCTAATAATTTTTCCATAATGAAAATATCAGTTCTCCAATGAATCACCTGCACAAAAATGGGAAATATGAAGTAAGAAAATCGGACCAATTCTAAATTGAATTACAAGATGTGTGCGAAGCACAAAATCCATACGGCGTCTAAAAGTTCAGTTAAGGAGAATTAATTAAATATCCATAATCCACTAGAAGTTGACATATGAATTCCCTTTATAAAACACAATTTGTGCTAAAAATCAATTCTATCTGGTTAAAACTCCAGATGGTGATGTATCAAAAAAAACTCCAGATGGTGATGTATCAAAAAAAACTCCAGATGGTGATGATGGTGATGCATTTTATCTTAAATGATATATATAATTGATATTTTAAAAAATTCATATATATTTCATAATTTACTTTTTACTCAATTATCATTCTCCACAATTAATTTACCCTTTTTAAAACACGTTTATAGTTCAACTACATGGCCAGTCTACAATGACAATCAAAGTTACATTACCAATTTACCATAGAGAAAGCATCTGGTTGTTGTTCTTTAGGGTCTGTATGGTACTAGGGATTTGGAGGGGAGGGGAGGGGAGGGGAGGGGAAGGAATATTTTTGTAAGATGAATTTTTAAGTATTGAAGAAGTGGGGTTGTGATATTTTAATAAAGATAAGATGTTAAATAGGAGTATAAGAGTTATATATATTAATTTAGAATTTCAAACCTCATTTCTCAAATTTTTATAAATTCATGTCACAAAAATTTTCCCTCCACTCATTTTCCCTCCCCACCCCTCGTACCAAACAGACCCTTAGTGTGGTAATAAGGATTACCCTGGCAATGACTATTACAACAAAAATAGGTAATCACCATTCATAACTCCCATGGTAAGGTTCATTACCATCCATAGCAGTATTTTAAAATATGTAAAATATTCTTAATTTAATTTCATATGTTCCCTTACTTCTATATGTGAAGCTAACGTTTCATACGAGTAATCCACCCATCATGATCTCTTTCCCGTCCCCTTCCGTCGGCATACCATGATGCTGCACTCAACATCTTCCGTAGCACGACTAAATGTCTGTTTAGACCTTATTCCCATCCTTTTTCAACGCTAGTCATATTAATTGCCTGTCGACTTCATAGGCTTGTACTCCAAATCTAAGCAAGCAAGATAAAACCTTTTCATTGTTAGTGATATTCAAGTAAGTTCCCATCCTTTGTTAGTGATATATATTATTCCCATCCTTTGTTAGTGGCATTCAAGTTAGTTCCCATAGATGAGTAATGTATAATGATCAATTATTGCATTTTCAATTAATTTTGTTTGATTTAGAATTTCTGGGTAAAGTTTGATTAATTTCAAAATATGATCAATGTATGAATTTGTTACAATGGTTTGATGATTAGACCCTTTTATTAGCTACGGGTAAAATAATACTAGTACTTTTTTATACTTTGACTAATGAATGTCATTCCATATTTTTATAACGTACCGTAACATTGCATGTAACTTAAGCTGTTATCTAGAAGATTAGTTAACAACTTTGTTTCTTTTGATCTTGAGTCTACCAATAATTTCTGATATATTTACTTCAATTTCTTTACCCCACACTACCACAGATTACCCCATTTACATGCGTTTATTTTGGCCTCTAGGCGCTGGTAAAGGCTCTACATGCGCTTTTTAAAAGCGCATGTAGAGGGGGGGCTCTACATGCGCTTAAAGCGCATGTAGAGGTATGTACCTCTACATGCGCTTTAAGCGCATGTAGAGGCACATCTACATGCGCTTTAAGCACATGTAGATGTACTACATGCGCTTTAAGCGCATGTAGATGTACATGCGCTTAAAGCGCATGTAGAGGTACATACCTCTACATGCGCTTAAAGCGCATGTAGAGGTACATACCTTTACATACGCTTTAAGCGCATGTATAGAATGTTTTTTTAAAAAAAAAATTATTATCAATTTACATTATTTCCCAATATAACCACCAACTAGATTTTAATCCCCGGGCATACACTCAAGCTAGGTTAATGGTTTTTCGAGGAATGATTGTACATTACACATCATCAACAACAATCAAATAATTTATTAAACAACAATTGCTTATCTCATCCACAAAATATTTCCCTGTAATGAAATTACATTACAACAACCAAAAGGCAGACCTTAATGTCAAACTTAAGTAAACATCAGCAAATTAATCCTTAACCCATAGCATACATAATGGTCAACTCTATAAACAAATTACATAAACCTTCTATCCGTTATCTAGCTGCTTCCATTACCCAGATATTATCACTAAGTAACACACAACAGCCACCAACCATTAAGATCATAAAGCATAAATAATTTCCACTCCCACACTAATAATATTAAAAAAAACCAGCAATATCCAATAAAGATAAGCATAGAGATACCAAAGGCAAACAATTAAAATCATGAGTAACGGAGCAGGTCCAATTTATTACCTATCCAATCATATACATGTAGCAGAAAGTCAAAACATCTATATTACATGAAATTCAGATGATTATCATTGGAGAAATTATTACATGAACCTAAACAACACTTTCACATGTAAACACAAGCTAGATCATCTAAGTTTTTACCAAAGCAATCAGCCATAACAGAAAAATGATGCCAAAAACATTTAACTACACCTGCAACAATGCCATTCAGCTTCACCAAATCATTAAATCCACATGCATTCATAGTATTTCGATAAACCCCACTTTAGGATTAACTTAAAACCTTCCATATTTGAAAGAGAATCAAGTCATCTATTTAAATACCTCTATCTAACACCACCATTTACATCATTACAGTCCAATCACTCATATTCCTATTACCTATCATTCTAAATAAAATTCTCCTTTAGTAACATGTCGTTGAAAGATTCAGTAGTAAAACCAAATTCCCCATGTCATATTCATAAACCTTTCCTTCTTTCTTCCCTTGTACCTGAACCTAACAGTGGCAGCAAAAAGAAAATAATTGCATCTGAAATTTATACCGGCTTGAATTAAACCAGAGAAACAAGTGGCATTCCCAGAATTTAACTTACAAGTTTGATAAGATCTATAATCTATCTTTTGATGTATTTATTTATTTATGTTAAACTACTACTTACATCTACTTCCTTGACTTTAGCCATTTTTTGGTAATTCTAGAGAGGTATCTAAGGTAATTCAAATAATCAAACATCAAGTCCTATTTACCATATAGTCTTAAAAATTCTGATTTCAAAACTACCCAACTTCACTCATCTAATTATTCAAATCTCTTTTGAACCAAACAAAATCAGCAACATAATACTCCCATTAATCTTAGCCCAAGATAATCAACCATAGGATCTTACCCCTAATACAAAAGTCATCTCTTAGGTCTCACTATAACAATGAAGCCTTAGTTACAAGACTTGAACCTCCCAGTTTCATATATCTCAGAAATAAAAGAGAATCAATATGGACTACTCTATCAAGTTTCTAAAATTTGTGGAACTAAAATTAATACATTCCACTAAACAATTCAAAACAAACCACATTAAGAGTCAAAGGAAAATCTAGAGGCATAGTTTCAAAGATCCACTTCAACAACTTCCACAATAAATATCCTTACTAATCCATTCTTTATAAATTCTGCTTCAACCAGAAAACTCTGCATCCTTGATAACAATATTCACCAGCATACATAAAAACTTATTCAAATACACATTTCCAACTCAAATTAGTTTCTCTACTCTTCTAAGCATTTTAACAAACACCATAACCATACTCAATTGGCCACTGCAGAACATAAAGCAATTGGAGTCATACTAATTTGAAATAAAAAGGGGTTGACATGCAAGACACAAAAATATCACCAAAAATGTAAATCTAATCAATCAAAACCTAAAGTAATATCATATAACATGTTTAAACAAGTTAAAATTCACTAGAATTTTCGGAATCCCCTTCAAACCCTAACTTCTCAACACTTTAATTTTCCCAAACATCATTCTAACCCCAAATCAAGCAATCCTAACCTATAGTCTAGTTAGAAACCACTCCAATTTGGTTTTGGAACAACAAATTTCGACTCAAACGGCATAGGAATTGATTTGCATCAAAATCCCAAATTTTCCTAATGAAAACCCTAACAAATTTCAATTTGGAATTCAAGCAGAATGAGGAAGGAATGAAAGAGGAATTACCCATGCCTATCTATCTCTCCATAACCATCTGAATCTCGTTGGAAAACGCCCCGGAACAGTGTCAAAGTCATTGGCCACACACCTTCCTCTCCAATGTCTCTTTCTCATCAACCACACGGTGTCGCCCTCACTCATCATCGGCGGCCCACAAAGGAGATGGGGAACGAAGAAGAGTTGTTTTCTTGCATGTGTGTGTCGTTTTTTTTTCTTTGGGGAGGAAGGGAGGGAATCGTTCTAGAAGAGTAAAGAAGTGAAGTATTTTAATTGGTCCAACTAATGCATTTTACCATTTTGTCCCTCATTTCATTTTTATTTAACCTATAAACTAATGACTAATCTAAAAATATATCAAATATGTCATAATTTAATAACATATTTTGTAACTGTAACATCTCCAAAAAAAGTCATCTAGGTCTTATATTTAGGACCGGATGCAATATTATATAAAAATAAATCTTGTGCTTGACAATGTTATAGTGAATTCCATTTAAGAACAAGCCTTTACATGCGCTTTAAGCGCATGTATTGGCTTTCCTTTGTTATAATAATATTTTATGGCTTATACATGCGTTTAAAGCGCATGTAAAGACCAATGTCCATTTAATTATATGGATTTTCATATGATTTGGTGCTTTTCAACTAAATTGTTTCAATATTTCATCTCAAAATGCTCAAATCTTGTGCTTGACAATGTTATAGTGAATTCCATTGAAGAACAAGTCTTTACATGCGCTTTAAGCGCATGTAGAGGCTCTACATGCGCTTAAAGCGCATGTAGAGGTAGAGACACCCTGTACATGCGCTTTAAGCGCATGTAAAGGGTTTTTACCTCTACATGCGCTTTAAGCGCATGTAAAGGGTGTTTCACCAACCAAAAGTGGTAATGGAGCCTTGAAACACTAAGTCTACAAGCAGGGACACCTTATGAGGTCTGAGGAGGACCTCTTATGCATGACTCCATGTTTTGCACTTCAGTAGTGCCTTTACATGCGCTTAAAGCGTATGTAAAGGGTGTTTGTGCCTTTACATGCGCTTAAAGCGCATGTAGAGACCAATGTCCATTTAATTATATGGATTTTCATATGATTTGGTGCTTTTCAACTAAATTGTTTCAATACTTCATCTCAAAATGCTCAAATCTTGTGCTTGACAATGTTATAGTGAATTCCATTGAAGAACAAGCCTTTACATGCGCTTTAAGCGCATGTAGAGGCTCTACATGCACTTAAAGCGCATGTAAAGGGTGTTTCACCACCCAAAAGTGGTAATGGAGCCTTGAAACACTAAGTCTACAAGCAGGGACACCTTATGAGGTCTGAGGAGGACCTCTTATGCATGACTCCATGTTTTGCACTTCAGTAGTGCCTGTAAAGGGTGTTTGTGCCTTTACATGCGCTTAGAGCGCATGTAGAGATAAGGCCTCTACATGCGCTTTAAGCGCATGTATAGATTCTTACCTGTACATGCGCTTAAAGCGCATGTAAAGGACCCTCTATACATGCGTTTCTTCTAAGCGCATGTAAAGGTGCGCTGGTAGAGGAACAATTTGTAGTAGTGCCATATCAGATACAAGATCTATCAATCTCCCCTACATTTGTAAATGGTGAAAGTGACATAACTTTTAGCGTTTCCTTAAAAGGCTTGCCCTTTATTGGATAGCTTGGAATGGAGCCCGGAATATGGGTTGGTCCGTCTCAACCCAAGGGTCAGATGGGAAGGTCAGAATGGCCGTATTAAATAGGCTGAAATTTGGCCAACCCTAACCCGGCATGCAGGGTTACAGGGTCAACCCATCACTTAAAAAAACAATTTTCTAGACCAAAAAGATATAAGAGACATAGTCACTCTTCGTGCGATAGTGCAATGTATATAAAAAATAAATATTCAAAATTCGAATAATATCAACACCGACTAAAAATTAAGAGTTGCATTGTTCTAATAATATCATAAATAAAACAAGTCTGACCAAATTCAGACAAATAATACAAGTTTAACACACCGAAAATTCAAAATACAAAGGTCAAATAAAACAAACTAAAACTTCATCATTCAATATCTTAGGAAATTGAAACTTCAATAATTTTCTTCTCCTCAACTTCATCTATCTCGGGTAAAAAAAAACTCCATCTATCACATCATGGATTTGGGTTTTGGCTTAGGCCTTGGAGAATGAGGTTTTGAACTTTTATATTTTTGGGATTAAAAAAACAGGGTTGACTTGCTAACCTGCCGAGCTAACCCTTGTTAACTCAGGGGTTGAATGAGTTGGGTCAGAACGACCCATTTTAAATGGGTTGAAATTTTATCAACCCTAATCATATAAAAACCTATGGGTTGCCGGGCTCAACCCACGGGTTCGACCCATATTCTCGGCTCTAGTTTAGAAGGGTTGAATTAAAAAAATTGGTTATTCTGAAGTTATTTTATTATTGAATCTTGCCGTTTTGGAATTGCATTTAGGGAAGTCATTGTATAAGTGAATCAAAACTAAGGAATTGCGGGTAGGTTTAATTGAGAGGTGAGATTCTTCTACACAATAATTTACTTGTGGTCGATAATATTAATGAGAAAGGTAGAAAAAAAATGAGGACATAATTTTCTCCAAATCTATTATATATACTAAGATTCATGGCGACATTCCTATTGAACCAGTTGCTACAATATATATAATTGGATCACATGTTTACATAATTATTTGAAGTTAAAAAAATTTCAACATAAATAGTTTCCTTTTTACGAATTTTTTGAATTATTAATTTAAACATTCTTGTACCAATATCTTATACCAACATTAATTTAAAATTATGAAATTCTTGTACTGATCGATATCTTTCAATTCACTCTAAAACTAAGACATCCTGATTATTCCTATTATATACTCTAAAAGTGGTGACTACATTTTTATTGGACCACTTGTTACAATATGAAAGGACCACATGACTAGCTAGTTATACCAATTTAAAAAAACAATTCCAATAATTTCAGTTTTTCCTTTTCCGAATTCCTTTTAATAATAATTTTTAATTTGCCTCTATTAGTTTTGCTTTAAAGGGATCCTAATTAGACCTGAAGAAATTATTTTCTATAATGGCTAATTAAATTATCAAACAATCAACAAATAATTTCACTCTTTCCTTTTCTGAATTTATTGTAATAATAATTTTTAATTCGGATCAGTTTTCCTTTAAAGGGATCCTGATTAGAATTGAAGAAATTATTTGCAATAATTGGCCATTAAATTATTAAACAATCAATTAATAATCAGCAATTAGTTTGAGTTTTTCACTTTTTCCTTTTCTTTGAAATTACTGTAATAATAATTTTTAATTCGGACCAGTTTTTTTATAATAAAAATTTAGGTGAGTTAGATCTCGTTGGCTCACCAAGACCAAGGCAATCCTTCAGGCTCAAAGAGAACCTACAAAGGTACTTACCTAATGTCAATCAAAAAGGTCCTCATACAATGGGATTCTACTAAGGTACTTTCAAATAATCCTTCAGTTCCCACGTTTGTATTCTTTCTCCACATTGTGAAGGATTCTGCTAAATTCAACTCATGTTTGTTTCCAAAGATCCTTAATTGACCATTCATTCCATCATGATTATCACTATCCATGATCTTAATTGTCATTTGATTGTAGGAACCTTATTACTCTAGAATGAAGGTTAGTCATAAACATAGGTCCAATAGGAATAACTAGCCTTCTAAGAGAATTTTCACCCACAAACCTACAAACCGTGACAATTTTCACGATTTTTGGAACCCAAACCATTACTAATGGCTGGAGGAGAGGAATGATCATGAGTCCAAACAAGGTGCTCTGATAACATAATTTAAAAGTGAAACGCTAACTATAGTGCTAATTATACTTACTTCAATTTCTTTAACCAATATCAGACAATGATCTATCAATCTCCTCTACATAATTGGTTTAAGGGAATTGTGTAGTATAACATTTATGGCAAATGAGAAAAAAATTAGGACAAAAATTTCTCCAACTTGTTCTTAAGTTGAGATAACTATACTCTGACTTGTTCTGGAAAGGCATAATGTAAACCCAAAATAGAAAGCAAATATCCTAATGTTAGTTTTTGTTTTTTAATTTAATAAATACTTCAATTCAATTTCAATTTTATGCATTAAGTTCATAAAATACTACCTTCGTTCTTAAATAGGACCACTTTTCCTAATCTATATATAATAACAGGACCACTAGCAGCCCCTCTAATTGACATTTATCCCTCTAATTGACATTTGTCAAGTGACAAGTGTTCCTCTTTTTTTGATGTTTTCAAGACATAGTACAAGTGTTCCTCTTTATTTCCTCTTCTTCCCTCTATTTTTAAACTTCCTTTCCCACGTTCAAAAAAACTGAAACAATCCACTAACTGCACACTTATTTCAATTCTTTATTTCCCCCACCCCCACTAACCCACCTTCTTTCGGTTAGTTATTTTTTTTTCCGATTTTTTTTTTCAGTTTTCAATATGTTAATCACAACCATTTTCTATTCCCTTTTTTCAATATGACATTTTCAAAATACTATCATTCATTGTGTTCTATGTATCTCTTTCATCCACCATAATTCTTTTAAAACACACGTTCTTTTCATCAACATTTCTCCCCATCATTTTCCATTTTTATCATGACTCCTATTTTTTTAAAATCACTTGCCTATTTTAACTACCATGTCCACCCATGATTTCAGTTTGCTTTAATCGTAGAAACGGATAAGATAGATGCAGAGAGATCCCACTAAAAAAAATTCTCCAAGCAATTAATGGTATGTTTTCTTTTCTTCCCAAATCAATCAAAGTTTCTATTTTTCTTTGGATTTTGAAGACTCCGTTCTTCTCATACATTTAATCAAACATAAATGTACATTATTTGAATTGCCTTTATAATACCCTTCTAAATATTTCTCTCTTCCAAATAGTATTTATACTAACATAAACTAATTACTGAAATATTATTTAATTAGATAGATTAAGGATGATAGTTATGTTAGTTATGAACACATGATATTACTAATTTACCTTAACCATATAACTTTATTTTCACTATCCCAATGTTGCTTATTTATTATAGATAAACATTAGTAGGGTTTATTTGGAAAAAATTAAGAAAAATTAGAAAGTTATTTATATTTACAAATAAATTGAAATCTGAAAGTGATATTATATTTAGAAATGGAAAGAATATCATTTAGTTTCCCAATCCTAGCTCCATTAACTTTTTCCAATCATTATATAGTAAGTTATATGAAGAAGATATAAAAAATGCATCTAAAAATGAGAGAGAAATCGATGATTGATAATAAAAAGGCTAAAGTATACTTTTGGTCCCTTATCTTTGCATCAAGTTTCAATTTAGTCTTTTATGTTTGGAAAGTACAATTTTAGTCCTTTTTTGTTAACACCGTTAGTTTAACTTAACGGAAAATGCTAACTTAACAATTTTAAATGATTACTTTATAATGAAATTAGAACAAAAATGATAAATTTTGAAAATATAAGAATATTTACACTCAAATATTTTAATTTGAACATTTTTACAGTATTTAATAACCATTTAAAATTGTTAAGTTAGCATTTTCCGTTAAATTAAACTAACAGTGTTAAAAAAAAGGACTAAAAGTGTATTTTCCAAACATAAAGGACTAAATTGAAACTTGATGCAAATATAAGGGACCAAAAGTATATTTTAGCCTAATAAAAAAGTAAAAAAAAAATAAAAATAATCCAAAAGTGTTTACAATGCTCTTTTCTTTAAAGAAAAAAGCAATCTTTTCTTCAAAGAAAAAAATTTCTCCTTTTAAGGCATGCCTAATTTTCTATTGTGAGGCAATCTTCCTCAGTGCATTATCAACCACTAAATGTAAACACTTTCATATAGAGGTTTCTACACATTGTGAAGGACTAGCTCATTCTACTAACTTCAACCAATGTTTGTTTCCAAAGATCCTTAAATGACCATTCCTCCTATCATGATTATCTATCCACTATCTTAATGGTCTATTGATTGTGGGCCCTTCCCACTTTGGAATGTTAGCCTGAAACATAGGTCCAATAGGAATAATTGGCCTTCTAAGAGAACTTTTACCCACATGATAACTAAAAAACTCATGTATAGATTTTTTCTTCTTCTCTTCCTTTTTGGATCTTGATGATTTTGAAGAATATGAAGAATCTTCCTCAATTGCCAAACAATTAAGTTCCTTTAACTTTTGATCTAATATCTTAACTGCCAAGTTTTCTTTTTCTACTTGGGCTGACTCGTCTATAGAGCAGATAGAGTCTTGTTGAGGCATAATACAATTTGGTGTGTCAACATCATGGATGATAGGGAGAGCGCTATTAGCTGCCTTCTTCCTTTTAAAATTAATTTCTTTTTTCACTTGGGTTGACTTTTCTATAGAATGAATAGAATCTTGTTGGGGTATAGTACAATTTGATGTGACAACATCATCAATGATAGGGAAAGTACTACTAGCTGCATGTTTTCCTTCAAAATTAATGTCTTTAGCACTGTTATGATTGGTCCATGAAATGGGAAAGGAAAGATCTCTCAACCTTTTCATGGCATTTTGATTATGAGTAAAATTATCTATAGTTAGTCCCAAAAGAGGAGTAAACACGTCATCAAATAAAAATTGCTCCAGATCATTCCTCTTCTGAAAAATATAATAAGCATCATAATTTCAATTTGTCAAACTTCAATGAAAATATTAAATATATTTAAACTTATTCTATCCTCATTTTCTTATAATAGGCCTATAAGTGTCTTATTGACAATTTCCTTTTGAGAGAAACTAACATTCTTGGCCAATGAGATATTCTTTTTTACTGTTTATAGGCCAAATTGACACGGATTATTAGACAAATCGATACTTGCGTAGTTGTTTGTTTGAAAAATTGATTATTAAGATTATATTTGAGGTAAAGGAATTCAATTACCCGGCCCACGAGCATTGCCAGATCTTCAGTTACCCGGCCCACGAGCGTTCCCAGCTTCGAACACGAACCCGAACAGAGTTCCTTTCACAACAAGAACAAACAAAATTGTGATAACAACCTTAAACGAGTTCCTTTAACAACAAGAAAAAAAATCGTGATAACAACCTTAAACTCAGAGCCAAAAATCCCGAAGGATTTATCCTATGCAGAACCGGGTTACTACACAAATCATATTTGCACAGCAAATCACCCTCTAAAGAAAACAGTGAGAAAGAAAGTCAAAGAATGCAATGGCTGGAGTAAGTCACAACTAAACGTGACACCTCTATTTATAGTGACACTCCTGTCGTGATGAAAGGTAGAAATGTCATCTTCATAATTGCAGCTCATCATAACGCCAATCAGCAATAATGACTTATTTGAAAATCAAATCAAAATCAATCAGCATTAATCACATATTATTTCTGATTTGCCAACTATTTACTTCCCTGGAGACCGTCAGATTAAGCAATCGGACAATCCAGTCCATTGAAGGCAAATCCGATTAAATATTTTCAACATGAGCATTGATTCAACATTACAAATCATGATTGCGGAATTAATTCCTCTTAACACGGCTAAGCTACTAGATAAAAGCGGCGTGGAACCCCTCCTTTTCTCTCTCTCCTTTTCTCCCTCCATTTCCCCAATTATAACCTTTCATCTCATCTAATGTTCATAATGTCTCACTTATCTCACAACTCATTTCTCCTTCCATACACACAATACCACCATCTTCTCTCTCACCATTCAATAATTATAATTGTCTATTTTAATTTAATCAATCATATAAAAACTGCCTATTTTATTATTTTATCCCATAATTATAGACCATTGTTTCTGTCATTTTCATTTCTTTGGACATTAAACTTCCTATTTTATTCAAAAACCAAACTATATATTTTTTATCAATCATATATAAACTGCTTATTTTATTATTTCTTCATTTTTTTTCATAGGAAATTATTAATCTCCCCCTTAATTATCTTATCCACCATTAATCCCTCCCCCATGATTTTCTCATTGTCAACTCATCATTGTTTTTGTAAACAACCTATTATTTCTTTAAGCAACATCTCTTACATGAATTAACCGAAAAACCTATTGTTGTTAAATAGGAAATTATTGATTTTCAGTCGGAATCCTACACAAGCATCAATATATTATTTCCAAATTATATTATTTTTAATCACTGAAAATATTAACCAAACAATATTATTTCCAAATTATATTATTTTTAATCAGTGAGAATATTAACCAAATCGAATATTAATGTTTGGACTGATAATCATGCTCTACAACATACCTCTACAAACCGCGACGGTAGACCAAATGTTTACAGTATGATTATCGGTCATCAATTCCCAATTCACGCAACAATTCCTAAACTTCATCCTCTCCCAACACGGCCCCTCTTCCCTTCCCTACACAGAAGACACCAAGTGGCTAATCCCTTCCTCTCCCAACAAATCCTTCCCTACATGCAGACCCTCTGTCAATCTCCTCCAAGCCGACGACACAATCCCCATGACCTTCCAAGTCGTCACCTACAACATCCCCGTCATCATTTGGCAAATGGAATCATACCCACGTCACCCTCCTTGTGTTTATGTCAACCCCACCAAAGATATGATCATCAAAAGACCGTGGGTTACGTTGTTTGTTTGGAATGATAGTGAAGTGCATTGTGTGAGGGAAAATATAAGGGTTGTGTAGTGTTTGGAAGACAGTCTTTTTGGTTTTACAAGGATGGTTCAAACAATTTTTGAGATAAATAAGTTATTTTGTTCATTTTAATTGATTGAGCAAAACAAAAGAGTAGAAGAAATAATATATATATATATATATATATATATATATATATATATATTCGCAGGTTTATCAACTCAATAAGTCAGGACTTACTTTTCCTTTTCAGCATAGAACCTTCATTTCTCTATTTATTCACCGTACAGGCTTAGGCTTTCCTTTGAGAGAATATGATAGTTTTTTAGAGTTTTTCTCTTTTTTTCCGTTTTTGACTTAGCTTTATACGTATATATATATATATATTATCCATCCTTTTATTTTTTTTATTTTTCTATAATTACCTTGAAGTAAATACGTGATTATCTTTTGTCAAGTCAGTCATTAGATTTTATCTAAAACGTATATATATTATCCATCCTTTTATTTTTTTATTTTTCTATAATTACCTTGCAGTAAATACATGATTATCTTTTGCCAAGTCAGTCATTAGATTTTATCTAAATCTGTTTCTAGAATTCCTGACTTCGTCCCTTACTTCATTCTCACGTAACAATTTGTTTTATTTTCCTCTTTATTATTTATGTTGTAGTAGTACTTACATAATTATCTCAACCACTAACTTCTATACCTCCTAGTTTTTATTTGTTATTATTATTATTTATTTTATTTTATCTTTATCTTTCTAAATGTCCATTTAATACATTATTATGTAATTATAATTATAATTCTAATAGATAATATTTTTATTTTATTTTTATATGATTACTAATATATATGTGTGTGTGAGTGTTACAGGTTCGACCCATATTCTCGACTATAGTTTGGAAGGGTTGAATTTAAAAAATTGGTTATTCTGAAGTTATTTTATTATTGAATCTTCCCTTTTTGGAATTGCATTTAGGGAAGTCATTGTATAAGTGAATCAAAACTAAGGAATTGCGGGCATGTTTAATTGAGAGATGTGAGATCCTTCTACACAATAATTTACTTGTGGTTGATAATATTAATGAGAAATGTAGAAAAATAAAAATGAGGACAGAATTTTCTCCAAACCTATTATATATACTAAAACTCATGGCGACATTCTCATTGAATCAGTTGCTACAATATAATTGGACCACATGTTTACATAATTATTTAAAGTTAAAAAAATTTCAATAGAAATAGTTTCCTTTTTACGAATTCCTTGAATTATTAATTTTTATTTCATTTGTATTTAGTTTTGAAATTCTGAAATTTTTGTACCAATATTTTTCAATTTGCTCTAAAATTAAGAGATCATGAGTATCCTATTATATACTTTAAAAGTGGTGGATACATTCCTATTGGACCACTTGTCACAATATGATAGAACCACATGACTACCTATTAATATCAATTTAAAAAAACAATTTCAATAATTTCATTTTTCCTTTTCCGAATTCCTTTTAATAACAATTTTTAATTTGTCTCTATAAGTTTGCTTTGAAGGGATCCTAATTAGACCTGAAGAAATTATTTGCTATAATTGGTCATTAAATTATTAAACAATCAATTAATAATCGGCAAATACTTTGAGATTTCACTTTCCCTTTTCTTTGAAATTATTGTAATAATAATTTTTTTCAGACCAATATATTTTTGTAAATAAGAAGTTTAGGTGAGTTGGGTCCCGGGGCTCATCAAGGTCAGGACAACCCTTCAGGCTCAAAGAGCACTTACAAAAGTACTTACAGAACATCAATCATGAAGGTCCTCATACAGCGGGATTCTACTAAGGTACTTTCAAATAATCCTTCAGTTCCCACGTTTGTATTATTTCTCCACATTGTGAAGGATTATACTAAATTCAACTCATGTTTGTTTCCAAAGATCCTTAAATGACCATTCATTCCATCATGATTATCACTATCCATGATCTTAATTGTCATTTGATTGTAGGAGCCTTCCTACTCTAGAATGAAGGTTTGTCATAAACATAGGTCCAATAGGAATAACTGGCCTTCTAAGAAAATTTTCACCCACAAATCTACAAAACGTGACAATTTTTCACGATTTTTGGAACCCAGACCATTATTAATAGCTGGAGGAGAGGAATGAACATGAGTCCAGCAATGTGCTATGATACCAAAATTTAAAAGTGAAACGCTAGCTATAATGCTAATTATACTTACTCCAATTTCTTTTACCAATATCAGACAATGATCTATCAATCTCCTCTACATAATTCGTTAAGGTAATTGTGTAGACAAATGAGAAAAAAATTAGGACAAAAATTTCTCCAACTTGTTCTGAAGTTGAGATAACTGTACTCTGACTTGTTCTCAAAAGGCATAATGTAAACCCAAAATAGAAAGCAAATATCCTAATGTTAGTTTTTGTTGTTTAATTTTATAAATATTTCAATTCAATTTCAATTTTATGCATTAAGTTCATAAAATACTACCCTTGTTCTTAAATATATGCATGATATTACTAATTTACTAATTTAACCATATACCTTTATTTTCACTATCTCAATCTTGCTTGTTTATTATAGATAAACATTATTAGGTTTTATTTGGAAAAAGATTAAGAAAAATTAGAAAGTTGCTTCTGTTTAGAAATAAATTGAAATCTGAAAGTGATATTATATTTAGGAACGGAGGGAGTATCATTTAGTTTCCCAATCCTAGCTCCATTAACCTTTTCCAATCATTATATAGTAAGTTATATGAAGAAGACATAAAAAATGAGAGAGAAATCAATAATCGATAATAAAAAAGTAAAAAAAAATTAAAAATAATCTAAAAGTGTTTGCTATGCTCTTTTCTTTAAAGATAAAAAGCAATCTTATCTTTAAAGAAAAGATTGTTCCTTTTAAGGCATGCCTATTTTTCTATTGTGAGGCAATCTTCCTCAATGCATTATCAACTGCTAAATGTAAACACTTTCATATAGAAGTTTCTACACATTGTGAAGGACTAGCTCATTCTACTAACTTCAACCAATGTTTGTTTCCAAAAACCCTTAAAAGACCATTCATCCTATCATGATTATCATTATCCACTATCTTAATGGTCTTTTGATTGTGGGACCTTCCCACTTTGGAATGCTAGCCTGAAACATAGGTCCAATAGGAATAATTGGCCTTCTAAGAGAACTTTCACCCACATGATAACGGAAAAACTCATGGATAGGTTTTTTCTTCTTCTCTTCCTTTTTGGATCTTGATGATCTTGAAGAATATGAAGAATCTTTCTCAATTGCCAAACATTTAAGTTCCTTTAACTTTTGATCTAATATCTTAACTGCCAAGTGTTCTTTTTCTACTTGGGCTGACTCGTGTATAGAGTCGATAGAGTCTTGTTGAGGCATAATGCAATTTGGTGTGTCAATATCAAGGATGATGGGGAGAGCACTATTAGCTGCATGCTTCCTTTCAAAATTACTTTCTTTTTCCACTTTGGTTGACTCTTCTATAGAGTGTATAGAATCTTGTTGGGGTATAGTACAATTTGATGCGAAAACATCATCAATGATAGGAAAAGCACTACTAGCTGCATGTTTTCCTTCAAAATCAATGTCTTTAGCACTGTTATGATTGGCCCATGAAATGGGAAAGGAAAGAGCTCTCAACCTTTTCTTGGCATTTTGATTATGAGTAAAATTCTCTACAGTTAGTCCCAAAAGAGGAGCAAACAAGTCATCAAATAAAAATTGCTCCAGATCATTCCTCTTCTGAAAAATATAATAAGCATCATAATTTCAATTTGTCAAACTTCAATGAAAATGTTAAATGTATTTAAACTTATTCTATTCTCATTTTCTTATAATAGGCCTACAAACAATAAAAAAAAGTGTCTTATTGAAAATTTCCGTTTGAGAGAAACTAATATTCTTGGCCAATGAGATATTCTTTTTTACTGTTTATAGTGTTTATAGGTCAAATTGACACGGTTTATTAGACAAATTGAAGCTTGCGTAATTGTTTGTTTGGAAAATTGATTATTAAGATTATATTTGAGGTAAAGGAATTTAGTTACCCGGCCCACGAGCGTTCCCAGATCCCGAAGCTTCGAACCTGAACCTGAACAGAGGTCCTGTAACAACAAGAACAAACAAAGTCGTGATTACAACCTTAAACTCGGAACCAAGAATCCGGAAGGATTCAGCCCACGCAGAACCGGATTAATAGAACACGAATCAGATTCGCATAGTAAATCATCCTCTCAAGAATATCGTGATAAAGAAAGCCAAGGAATGCAATGGCTGGAGTAAGTCAAAAATGAACGTGACACCTCTATTTATAGTGACACCCATGTCGCGTCGCCGATAAAAGGTGGAAATGTCACCGTCATAATTGCAACTCATCATGACGCCAATCAGCAGTAATAACTTATTTGAAAATCAAATCAAAACCAATCAGCATTAATCACATATATTAATGCTGATTTTTTAATTCTTTACTTTCTTGGAGACCGTAACATTTAGCAATTCGACGATCTGATTCATTAAAGGCGAATCCAAATAAATATTTTCAACATGAGCATTGATTCAACATTACAAATCATGATTACGGAATTAATTCCTCTTGACACAGCTAAGCTACTAGATAAAAGTGCATACCTTAGAATTTACCATAATATAGTTAAGTATAACTATAATATTATAGTTCAGTATCTCTTGTATAAGCTTCTCGGTAGAATATTGAGATGACTCCATAGACCTTGTGCCCAAACCTGCATACAGAAGAAAAGATGGGTATAGAAGAAGAGATGAGTATATGTAGAATGAGGGAGTAGAGGGTTTATATAGATAGTGATGCAACCAAAATTTTTTATTAAAACTCCACAAGTATACGGCTCGTAAAATAGTAAAATCAAGATCGATAACACAGAGACTCAGACAATTACTAATTAGGCACTAGATTTCCTACTTTCGTTTAAGTTGAGTAAAACAAGAGAATTGATTTTATAAGCTAGTGAAAAAGATTAATTGTGATCTAAGAAAAACTACGTTAACACAGGTGAAATTTACGAATCGAAAGATCAACCTAGGGTAACTAATCCCTTATTTGCTTCTTAGATTTTATTCCCACTAAAATTAATTATAAATTAATCAAATTAGCTAATCTTGAGTACTAGTGTCTATAAATGTCTTTCAGTTTCCATCTATATCCTTGTCTAGTTTAATTACACAATGTTTTGCATTAATTTATTAAGCCTAATTTAAATCGGTATCACTCTAATGTGACTCTGTAAAGCTTCTAGGTATATGTGTATCCTAGTCGCAGATTAAAAATCTAATCTTACACTATTTAATCTCATGGTCTATTTAAAATTCCCCCTTTCAAGTCCAATTCTAAATTCCTTAAACATGTTCAATGGTGGTCAATCACTAAACAAACAATAATACCAAGATTAAAAAAACTAAATTAATTTAAACATAACTAATAGTGTGAAATAAAATATCTAATAATCAAATAAGTTCATAGTACCTAAGTTGAAAAAGAAATTTAGCATCCCAATAAACATTGAAAATAAATCTGAAAGCATAGTACCAGATGATGTTGATGATGTTCTAGTGGATTAAAGGATTCTTAATACCAATAACAACAACTTTCTCTTCTATGCAATCTAACAAAGAAGAAAATTGAAGATGGAACTTCTTCTCCTCCTTGCTTTGATCACTTTGTTCCCTCTGATGCTTTGGTGAGTGTGTGTTGAAATTGAATAATTGTTGATGAATGTCACCACACAAAAGACAAAAGGTGCCTCTTCCTTTTTTTTTTTTTTTTTTGACTCGCGTGCGTGTGTGTATATGTTTAGAACTCCAGCTTCTCCTTTCTATCTTTCTTTCACTCGTTAATCTCCCGTTTGTGTGCGTGCTTTTTTTTCTTCCCCAGCAGCTGCGTGAGTGTGTGTGTGTATATATATATGAATCGTCCCAAAACCGTCGCCTTCTTTTTCTCTTATTTCCTTAACTGGCTTGCGTGAATATCTCCCTCCTATTGACTGAGTGTATAGCCGTTATCTTCCTTTGGCTCAGCTTGCTTGAATATCTCTTGCCCGTTATGTCATATGTTTGTGTATTTGATATTTTTTTTTAATCTGCATCATTATATCATCAAATGGAGAAAAGAGAAATAGGAAATAATTACAATAAATAGTCATACATTCCCATTAAAATGAAAATTACTTTAAAAATATTACTTTACCTATTTTCAGTTCCGTACTTCAATTAAATTTTAGTTCAAATAGAATTACTTATATGATTTTTAAATCATTCTCTTTTTAATTCACATCAAAATCTCTTAGTTATTTAGATGATGACTCCTCAAATACAACAAAATACTTTTAAGAAGATGTGGCGCCCCAACACATCAAAAATGAGAAAAAACAGTGAAATGACCAAAATACCCTGAGTAGCTTCTAGTGCAAGTAATTAAGCTTAATATTTTTTTCGATCAAAAAAAATTAAGCTTAATATTTTTCAATTCTTTTCAAGCTAGAATGAACATATATAAACCTCAATAATGAATAAAAATACCAATTAAATTCCACAAATTAAGCACAAATGCACATGCTAAGCTATGTTTTTTTTGTCAGAACTAAGCTATGTAAATATATGTATGATCAGATAGAAACCTAAAAAGGTTCAGCATAAAAACAAGAAGAAAAACTCTAAAAAGATAATCATGGTTCATGGGTAGGAGTGAGTAGTCGTCATCGCAAAAACCCTACAGTTTTCTTCATCTTTCCTTCATGTGAATTTGTGGGTAGAAAAGAACCGTCACCGGTAAAAAAATCATTGAGTAGTGGTTGTTATTTAAAGAATCATCAGAAAGAAGAATTCATACATCTTATCGGCAATAAACCAATCAATTTGGTTTTAAAAAACCTTCCATGAGTAGATCTCACAGAAACAAAGACACCCATAAAACTAATAAAGATAAAGGTTGGGTAGAAGAAATTAATTTTTGTCGTTGCAACTCCAAAACAAATTTATTTCAGCATAAACATGTCATTCAAAACGAAAGAAACATAAAAGCAAACCAATGGAAGTTACAGACGTCTCCTTCCTTAATATGAACCGGGGAAGGAGACGCTGATGACAAAACTCGTACAACGATGAGAGGAAAGATCTCACCACCACCCAAAACGTAGAGAGGAGGGGGAGAGAGGATAGAGCCGGCCCTAGAAAGTTTTTGACTTCATTCCTTCTTCACACACACATGTATACATATTTATGTATATTATTATTATAGTTTTTTTACTTACCATTTATTCCACTTAATTTTTATTTCCTTCTCCCAATATAACACTTAACTTTTAAGTGTTCAAGATAAGGTAAAAGGGACGTTTTACGGAACAACCAATAAACCAGCAATGTTATATGGTAGTGAATGTTGGACACTCAAAAGACAGTCTGAATATAAAATGGAGGTGACAGAGATGAGAATGTTGAGATGGATGTGTTGTCATGCAATAAAAGATAGGATACGCAATGATCATATTCGAGAAAGAGTTGGGGTAACGTCAATTACAGAAAAAATGGTAGAAAGTCGCTTAAGGTGGTTTGGGCATGTTCAAAGAAGAGAATTAGATGAGCGAGTAAGAATAGTTGACAAAATGGTATGAAGTCCTTACAAACGAGGGAGAGGGAGACCGAAGAGCACTCTTGACGAAATTATTCTATTAGATCTTAGGTTTAAGAATTTATCTCCAAACATGACTATCGATCGAGCACAATGGCGTCGTGTGATCCATGTAGCCGACCCTAGGCCACCTAGTTGGGATAAGACTTTGTTATTGTTTCTTTATTTGTTTGAACAAATTTATTATATCTCTAGTACTCTATTCTTAAATTAAATAAAAAAATTAAATATCATAAGGACCATTTATTTCTAATTGCTAAATATATGGAATGTTAGAGAGAGCAACTGTAACATCCTGAAAATTTAATATAGGATTAGAGAGTATTTAGAAATAATAAATGGGAAAAATTTAGAAATTTTGGGAATTTTGGAGATTTTTAAGATATTTTACGAGTTTTAGGAAATAAGTGACTAAAAATAATCAATTACATAGTTGGGAGAACTTAGAAATTATGGGAGTTATGGAAATTAAAGTATTGGGTAGGTTGACTAAATTAGATGTTTGACTTGGTAAATCCAATGGTTTAGGGATTAAGGAGGGCACCTAAGTAATTTTCCTTAAATATATACAAATTAGAAGCCAAAAAAAAAAAAAAAAGATACTCCCTCCTCCTTCCCTTATGCGTGGCCGACCCCCCCACCCCTCACTATCACCATTTTCTTTCATTCTCTTCTCCACACACACACATAATTTCTACTCATCCCCCAAATCTCACCCATTTCATGATAGCGAATCTCCTCCCCTCAAATCCTTGCAAAAACCTAAGTTGTTTTGTTCCTTTTCATCCACCACCGTTCTTCTGCAGTTTTCCGGCGTCGGCGGCGTCGTTCTCCGGCGATCAACGGCGGCGAGAGGTGGGTGGTTCTTGTTCTTTCGTTTTCTTAAGTCACTTTCTGGTTCCAACTTGTTTTCTCACTTTCTCTTTTCCCTTTTCCTACCCTTGCTCGGCCAACCACCTTCAAAGGCCGATTTCCGGCGACTCCGACGGCGGCCAGCGGCGGAGATCCTCTTCCCCTATTATTCTTGAACTTTGTAAGCCTTCTTACACTTTTTGAGGTTGATTTTTGGATAAAGTTCCCTCTTTTGAGCTAGGGTTTGACCATGACTAAATCTTTGGAATTTTAAACAAGAATTTGTGTTATGCATAAGTGGTAAATTGAAGATTCTTGGAGGTATTTAAATTTGTTAAAGCTGGAAATTAATTTGAGAATGTTCATGGGCATTTTGGGCTCTTTGAGTTAGGGCTTTGTTTATATTGTGATTTTTGGGATATTAATGTTTAAATATTGGAATTGAGGTATTGAATTTGTTTATGCTTGGAGGCATTTTGATTTTTCTAGATGAGGTTAATTATTTGAGATTTTTTGGTACAAGTTATGATTATTTGAAGTTAGGAATTGTTCAAGAAGGATAGTTTGAACACATTGGTGGTTATGAAATGTTTATTCAAGTTAACTATTGATGTTGGTTTTGTTAGATTGGTGTTTGGGATGGAGTTTGGTAAACAAAGTGTTGAAGAAAAGGGAATGTGGATATGTAAGGTTATGTTGGAGTTTGGTGGAAGTTTTGTGAAGTTAGGAAGTCACTTTGAGTTGTAAATTTGATAGTAATATATGGTGATTTGGTGGTTTGTGAGTATTTTGTAATTTAATGGGCATTTCAGTCTTATTAAAGTGAAAGTTTGTTTATTTGGACTATATGGATTAAATAGGAATTTAAGAAGTGTTTATATAGGTGTTATGAAGATATTGGAGGAGTAAAATCATTTGAAATTGTGTATAGGAGGAAATTGGTAAATAAAGTTTGAAAAATTGGTTTGCAAAGTTATGTTTGGGATGTGATGGATGATTAGTAAGTTGATGAAGGTATGAGGATAAAACTTGAGTTATGAGTTTTCTTAAGGATTACGACAAGTTTTTATATTTTATAAGCCTTTAAAATGCTTTTGAGTTGGGATTTGATGATGTGAAAGATAGTGACAAAATTGGTGGTTTGGTAATGCTTCTCAAAGTGTTATGAAGATATAGGAATAATTGAAATAGTTGAATTAGTGTTTGGAAAGAAGTGTGGCTATTAAAGTATTGAACAAAGGGGAAATATGTTATGTAATTGGATGTGGGAAGCGTAAAGGAAGTTGTGTGTGATATAGAGACTTCATAGTGTCAAATTAATATTAATAAGGTTAGTTTAGTAGGTTTTGGAAGTGTAGTATAATTTTTGAAAGAAATGTCAAAGAAACATAATAAATGGAACAATTGTGAGAATATTATGGTGATGAGTAAACTGGAAATGATAAATGGAATTTAATTAAAGTATTTAGCATTCTCATTGCTTAAAATATAATTAGTTGCAAAGACTTTGGTAAGAAACACTAAAATTGTGTCTTGACCAAGTTACGTTTGTTGTAAAATTGTAGGCGGTAATTCTAGCGGTGTGCGTGGGCGACCTTAGCTTAGTATGCCTACGGCTATTGAGTTATACAGGTAATCACGCTTAACTGACTGTGATACTGAGGGTGACGGTAGTTGAGGATTTCTAAAATCCTCTTCTACTTTTATATATATAAATGAAATGTGTTCAGATTATTTTATATTTAAACGTGGGTTATAGGGTACCTTTCTAAATACATTGTACTATATATATATATATATATATTCATATATAAATCTTTTGTATGTTGCATGACACTGATTATTAGTACCGTCGGCCGATGTAACCATCGATTTGCGCAAATCGATAGGTTAATTGTACAGGTTCCTCGAATTGTAAAGGAACCAAAGATGTTTCACATTTTAAAGTGCTCCCTTTTTCATGCTTTCAGATTTGAGACTGGGCACAGTGTCAATCACGTTTATTTTTGTCTATTGAGAGATGGATGTATCTGTACTGTATATATGTGTATATACTATGTGGTTATGCAGGTTTTGAAAGCTGTGGTACCCTGTAGACGCTCCACTACCCCACTTCTGAGTCTCACAGTGAGTTAAGTAGTGATTATTGAGACATTGTTTTGTCTCACCCCATTCCCTTTATTTTTGCAGGTGATCATGCCCAGAGGTAGTCTGAGAGGAAGGGAAAAAGGGGCCGGCCAGCTGCACTGAGTCAGTGAGTAGGCCGGAGGTAAACCGTAGGGATATATATATTGCCATAAAGTAGGCTGCATTCGCTTCCGCATTTGTTGTGTATTTTGGGTGAAATGTATTGCTAATTGACTGTTTAATTGATTCTGTTAATTGTTGTTTAGTTACTGATATTGTCATAATGTGACAGTTTTGGCTGTATCACACACTTTGTTAGTGTGATGATTGATTATATACTGTATGTGATAATTTGCTACAGAAGGATTGCCTGCTAATGAAAGGCAATCCCTTTTACAGATTGAGCATTAGCGACGTTTGATTTCGCTTTGTGATGCTGACATGTTAAGTCAGAGAATTGTGTATTTGTGATGTGTTGATTTAATTTAACTAGTTACTGGTGTTGTTGACACATGCTGTGTTAGGTGATTAAGTCACCATTGTACTGGATAATATTATTAGTTTTACAGGTGAATGGTCATAATCAAGTTAAGGAAATTCTCTTTTCTTAACTTGATTATATTATGTGAATGTTGATTGTTTGTAGGTTAATGGAGGTTGTTTTTCTCATATAACCATGTTAGATGGGCCCCGCTCTAATATGATTATCGTTTCTGTGTGATATGTGGTTTCTTTTCCTAACCATGTTAGGTGATTCTTTTCTAACATGGTTAGATTTGTGTTATTACGTTGATTGTATGAATTGGTTAGGATGATGATAATTCTTTTGTCAACCATGTTAGGTGAATCCTTTACTAACATGGTTAGGGCATCTAATTTTGATTGATATCGTTTTCTTTTTCTAACCATGTTAGATGTACTTTTGCTAACATGGTTAGACACCATTTGGTTAGATTATTTTGAGTATGTGTTTTATTAGGTGGAAGTGAGTAGGTTAATAAGGTGTTATTAGGAGGTATGTTACAGCAATGAACAATAGCAGCATGTTCAAATTTGATATGGAAGAATAGAAGAGAGGTTTACCTAATTGATTCCCCAGTTAATCTACCTAGGTTTGAACAGCGTTGGGTGGAGAAGGCAAGGCGTTTATTTATAGAATTAGGGTGAGGTGTCACACAATTGTTGGTGATTTTTTTTGTGTATATATATTTTAAATTGAAACTAGATTTTTCTCTTATCTTTTTTGATAGACCATCGAGGTATCCTCCCACTCGACAAGTAAGAGACTAATCATTCGCTGCTTTGTAGGCACCTCAAAGGGTGGGACAACTGAAATGAAATGAGAGATTTAATGTTTCTCCATACCCAACGTCAAGGATCGAACCTCAGACAATTGGTTAAGGATGAATGAGTTCCTGTTACTTAACCACACATCGAGGTTAGATTTTTCTCTTATCTACTATACATGGAAATTAAAATTTATTTTTAGTAATTATTTTATGATTTAAAAAGTTTTTTTAGAACCACAAAACTTGATTTCATATTGATGATGTTTCCTATTATTAAAACCCAATCATAATCACTAAAGGTCTGTTTAATACGAGGGATTTGGAGGGGAGGGGAGGGGAGTGGAAGGAAAATTTTTGTAAGATAAATTTTTTAATATTGAACAAGTGGAGTTGTGATATTTTAATAAAAATAATATGTTAAATATAAGAGTTATATATATATTAGTTTAGAATTTCCAACCCCACTTATCAAATCTTAATTAATTTACGTCCCAAAAATTTTCCCTCTGCCCATTTTCCCTCCCTTCCCTCGTACCAAACAAACCCTAAGAAGATCTTAGGTGAACCCGATGCACCACGTAATTTTTAATTTATTGTAGCACCCTAAAAAACTCAACTAACTTTGAAAAACAATTTTATTTATATTGTAAAATAAAAAACATTTTCTGCCAAAGTAAAATAAAAAACATTGAAAACATGAGATTTGAATTTTTTTATAGGATTCAGACCAAAAAAAAATTTATAGGTTAGTTCCTATTTTTAGGGTACCAATTTAAATTAAAATTTCACGTCATTTCTTATGTGTCTACTTGTAATTGGTCAGAGACATGGTCAACAAGTTCACACAACAATTTCTCTTTGAGTATGGGTGTTGTTTTGATTTTAATTTTTTCCCAATATAGTGTCAGCCATTACTATTACATTATGAGAAATCATATTCATAATTAACAATATTTATATGTCTATTTGTAATTATTCAGAGACTTGGTCAACAGATTCTCACAAGAATTTCTCAGAGTATGGGTATTTTTTTTATTTTGATTTTTTCCTAATATATTGAAGCCATTAACTTTTAAATTATATGATATATTTATTATTTGGAAATATGACATATTGCAAAACTTTTTTTGTCAAACACCTCGTGATAATCAACTATTTATTGGTAAACAACTAATTCGCACTCGAGGAGTAGGAGTGCTACCTACATACGTAGGGTTGTCTCCTCTTTTAATGAGTACGCTTCTCGGGATTTGAACACACGTTCTCAACTTTACAAGTTGAAACTCACTTAACAACTCAACCAACTACCCATTTGCGGTAGGGTTATCTATCACATTTTTTTCCTACGGTTCGTGTCCCATTCCCGAGCAAATAAGACCAAAAAATTCTTATCCTGGACAAAACCGGGAAAATTACGCACGGTTGAGAACAAGAATTCTCCAAGAATAGGATGGATCCGAGATAAGCCTCAAGAATCTCGTTCCTTGGTTGTACATATTTTTTGCTAAGCAGTGAGTATATGATAGATCCAACGTACTACTTGTGAATTTATAATGAAATAATATTGATTTAGACTTTAGATTATAATATTATCTGGGTGTGTGACTGAAGGACACCGAATTAACTGTCGATGTGGTGATGCCTTGGGTCTAGTCCTTCAAGAAATTTTAGAACCAAGGGATTAGTGGAAGCTAACCCTCGGGTATCGTTCTCTTGAGGAGCCTAACACAAAAGAGATCCTAGTAACTAATGTTAAACTTGTAAGGCGTGGGAAAATGCTTTTAATTGGACGGATAATTAATATGAAAAGTATGTAATCAAATAAAATGGACTTACTCTTGGGAAATGATTGGAAATAACTATCCTAGCTCAATTAATGTATTTAGGGAGTCATTAGGGTACTAATTCTCTAAATTACCAAACCTCATGGACCCATGAGTCCAATACCTAGTTGTTGAAACCTCATCCAATTAGGTATTGTTAAGCTCTTTAGTACTAGCGGACCTATTGTTTGCAAGGAACTATTAATCCTACGACCGGGACCCCGAATCACCACTTAATTAATCCTAAGATTTCAATTCACTATTAAAACCCCACATAATAAAATAAAATCTAAGGATTGAAGTTCAATGTCACTCAAGCAACTGATAATTTCACTTTGAATTTCTCTAAGTTTCCTAGAATACCAAACCTCACCGACCGGCAAGTCTAACACCTAATCTCATGAACTCATTCAATTAGGTGTTATTAAATACCTTAGAGTGTGATTAATGGCTAGTAATGATTTAGGTTCAATTATAATTCAATTCAATCAAATTATCTACCAATACCATGAATAAATAGAAAGATATCAAATGAAACATAAAGAACATATACATGACCATGTATATTGATGAGTTCAAATCTCTCATTATTAACCAAAATCACAAATAAAGTCAAATAAACATGATAATCTAAATCTTAAAGTATAAATGATAAACCTAAACCTAGGAAAATCATAAATACAATAGAAAGATAAAGAACAAAACTCCCCTATTAAGCATGAGAGCTCAAGCTATACTCCCCATCATTCCCAAGAGTAAAGAGGTTTAGTTTGAGAGGTGGATGGTGGAAGAGATATGAGGGTTATGGGACATTAGGGTTGTAGAAGGTTAGGAGAGACTATGTTAGGTTATGAGAGATTGTGAGGGGTTATGATAGGTTAGGGTTTTCTAAGGTGTATGAGTGTATATATATAAATCTGCTTCTCCTCCTTTTTAGAATTAAGTTGTTATGTTGCTCCTTTAATTTCTCCTCATTTGAATTCAAAATAATTGTATCATAAGAGCTGCCTCCTTGAATTCTTCCAAGTTTTTAATGCATGTAGTTTGACTCCTTCGATTTCTCCTCTTTTTGAATGAACATGTGTGCACATAGTCATACCTGCCAAGTTGATTATATAATTTAATAATATCTAACAAACAAGGCAAATATTATATCTATTAATTAAATAATGTTTCATAAAATCCCTTTTTAATCTCTCATGTGTTTCTAACCAATAATTAAAATGACTAATAATATAATATATTCTTATTAATTCAAATCAGCCTAGATTAATGCCTAAATTGTAGGGATAATGTGAAATATTAAATATAAAATTATTGACTTTATTAGGAGCATTTATAAACTAATATTTCATCTAAATATATTAAAAACCACAAATTAACCTATAAAAAATATATAAATATTAAGGTCTATCAGTGACTATCATAGAAATGAGTAAGATAATTAATAGTTAGTCATTGTAAAAGTTAATTTTTTCTTTGTTTTTGTATAATAAAAATCAATAATAAAAGAACCTGGGAAATCCCACTCCCATTCTCATTCCCGCCGGGAACAAGAATCTCTAGGAACGGAATCTCTAGGAACGGGAACGGAAAGGAAATCCAATCCCGCCCCACTTTCGAGAATGGGAGCGGGAATGCCAATACTTGCACCTGTTCCAATGGTGGTGTGGGATTGGAGGGGGAGGGGAGGCCGATTGTGGTGTGAGGAGTGAGGAAGACTGGATGTGTGGGTGGTGTGGTGGCGGCCGGAGGGGGTGTGGATGGGTTGTGGTGGTGGGGGGGGGTGGGGGAAGAAGAAGAAGGGGGGGGTCGGGGGGTGTTTTTTTATTTTTTGTATTAATTTAAATTATGTGGGCCCCACACACTCAGAAAATTATTGTCACGTCAGCATGCCACGTCAGCAAAAAAATCTTATTTCTCCCGCCACGTCAGCATTTAACGATCAACGTCGGTCATCATAAACGATGTTCCCTATATTGTACCAATATTTATTATTCAGTCCCACAATTGAACCGAAAATACTTGTTACCCCTATATGCTTTTGGCGTAATAGTTTGAACTCATTTTTGCACATTTACCCATTTATAATTAACTTATTTTTCTATTTTAGGATTTTCCCAAAAAGTCAACTAGATCTTATATTTAGGACCGGAGGGAGTAATATCATTTAAAAAAAATTTCCTAATTTGCAATTACCACTAAATTTCTTTCATATTTATTAATATTTATGTATCATACTAAATAATAAATATGGATAATATTGAAAAATAAGCATTAACTCCAAACTTTCAACTAACATATTCACATATTTTCTTCTTTAAAAAGTGTTTTTTAGTCTAACTCTTATAGGCCGACTCTTATATGTATCTCTAGTTGTAGAAGTGGCTTTTTTGTTTCAACTTGACTTTTTCAAACGTTATTAAATATTTTATTAATGCAAATACGAGTAAGCCAGTCACCAACGCCTAATAAGCTACAAAGTGGAACTTCTTTTGGTAAGCTGGTTTGGCTTAAAAGTTAAGTGAAAAATAAGTAAGACCCAAACATAGGAAAAAAAAACTGAAAACAGCTTATCCAATACAAACCAGCTTATTTGGGCCCAAAAGCTCCTCCCAAACACACACATTATAGACCTGAGGGAGTATTTAGTAATCACTAACCACTAAAATGTAGTATTTTTCACGCCATCTTACTATCTTAGATATTGCAACATAAAATTCCTCGTACTTTTCTAAGACTCCTGACAAAAACGGTGCGTTTAGTCAGAGGAGAGTGGCAATGGAATACCATAGATTTGTGTCATAGAACAACAATGCATTCTATGTTGTAAGAAGGAAGAAGAAAGTGAAAGAACACAACTTTGAAACAAAACAACACAACCCACATTGAATAAATCAAACATGAGGCGTTTCATGAACAAATCTTCATTCATTAAAGCTTCCATGCTTGTTTCCTCACAAAATAATCTCCAAATACTTCCTTCATACCCTTTGTCTCGTATGGCTTCTAATCGTTTCCTTGATATCTATCAGGTACCCTCTTTTTTATTTTTTATTTGATTTGTGATTAATGACATTTTCTTGAAAAAAAGGATTTTTTTTTATGTTTTGTGGGGATTGATTGAATTTGGTTGTAGTTGGGAAGCAAGGCAGCTATTGAGAAGGAACGTGCTAGAATGTAAGTTTTGTTTTTTGCTTTTTGCTTTGTGGGTATTGAAGGAAATGTTAGTTTGATAGTTTTGTTGAAGCATTGTCAGTGATTTTGGGCAGTGCAGATGAGATGAGTAGGGGTTACTTTGCTGATATGGCTGAGATGAAGAAACATGGTGGCAAGGTATTGCTACATTCAATTTGGCTTTGATATACTCGCATGGTTCCTTAATATAAGAGTTAGTTGACTTTTGTTTTAGAAATTAAGGAAGCGGAATGAAAAACTTAATCATCACGTATTTTGTGTATTATTACATCATATGTTAGCTTATAAGTCAAATAAAGTAGTCTCTGAAAAGATGAAGGAAAATCAATTTTATAGTAATAACATATTTAGCTTTACTAGGATTCTACAAAAAAGTCAACTGACTGTTATATTTAGTAACAAATGGAGTAATTGGATTGTTTTAGATTTTTTCGACTGACAATTCTTTGTTGAACATCTTTGATTTTTATGCATAGAATGTACTAAGATAGAATTAAAGGTATCCTTCAGTATAAACTAGCATAAATGCTTCAAACTCATCTTTTTTCTTGATCAATTTCATCTAACTTATATAAAAATTATGTTCTGAATTTGTTCAGTTGATGCATGCTTTTTATGTTGAGTTTTCTACTAATTGAACCATAAAAGTGAAAATGCTAAATTTCTATGGTAAAAGCCAAATAATTGCTTGTTTTCTACTGCAGTTACATCTTTGGATGCTTGAGTTTTACCAGTTATACTTTTACAGATTGCTATGGCAAATAAAGTGATCATTCCTGCAATGGAAGCGGTTAAGTTCCCTGATCTGGAAGTCATTGATGAGGACAGTATGACATCTAAGCTTCCCTTCCGTCAGTGTGGAAATGTTAATGCTGACCAAGCAACAGTTCCAAAGGCATCTTTGCTTGGTCTTTCATTCCGAGCAAGCTCTCAGGTAGTGAATGATGGTAAATGTGTAGTTAAGATATTGTTACTCTTGTTCTTTACAAACTTGCATGATGTGCCCATCGAAATTTATCTAATACCAACAATGTATGTCTGAAATGGTTAAAATCCTTGATAATACTTCACATATTTTTATTATCCAATATAAGTTTTAAGAGGCATATTGTAATTTCTATCCACTAATTAGTATTAAAGGGTTATATGTTTCTTCTAAGAAATTTGTGGGTGAACACAACAATTACAACAAGAATAACAAAGTCTTATCCCACTAGGTGAGTTCGGGTATATGGATCTAATGAAGACATTATCGTTGATCCATGTTTATGAGATTCAATAGGATTTTACGTTAGCTGTCGAGGTCTAACACAACCCTCCTCCTTTAATAAGACAAAATGGAATAAATGGTAGAGAGTGATATGTGAACTTGAGAGCCTTTTTTGTGCTTACTAGGCTAAGTCTCGTCATACTACTTTAAGACCAGCGATACTCTATGGTAGAGAAGGCCAGTCATTTAAGGGATAACAACGACAAAAAATAAAAAAAATAGAGTAGCACAATGTTAACGTAGACATGTGATCATACTAGAGAATATTATATCAATTATAACCATATATAGGGAAAAGTTGGAAGGCATCTATTGTAGAGAAGCTGTTAATATTATTTTTGGTGGTTTGCATAGCGCAAATATGTCCGAAATAGGTATCAATAAGGAATGTTGAACAAATGATGTTGATGCATTAAGAAGAATACCAAAATGTTCGTAGGGGACCTTTTGGTTATTGGTGTATATTGAGAGTGGGTATTAAAGAGTGATCCATGCATCTAACCCCACCTAGTGGAATAATGGAATAAGACTTGCTGTTTGCATACTAGGTTATGTTTAAAATTCAGCCTTAATGCATCATTTCCTTGTTGAATTTCAATTAGTGTGAGAGGAGGGAAGTATCTTTTCAACCTTTGTAAAGAAATTAGGGGTTTTGTGCATAATTATTCTGTCTTTTTATAAATTATTTTCTTCAGATCCTTTTTGCCCTGTTCCTCTTACTATAAAATTCCTTACTTTATACTCTTCAGGCAATGATCAATTCTTGGAGCTTGCCATTTATTGAAGCATTTAGTAAATCAGAAAATGTCCACGTCTGTGAGGTACATTTCTAAACGTTTTTGTCTCTTCGCATTTTCCTACTGCTTGTTAGAGGCTCTTCCTTAAAGCATGCAGCTGGAATTATCCTCACTTAGATAATGATCTCCTGTTTAGTTTTGGAATCATATTGAGGAAGGAGAGATTACTAGACCATCGACTAATCTCTTACCTTTTAGATATCTTGATTACAGTTTATGGTGCATACTTCTCTGATATCTGATATTCTGTAAATGAGGGCACTGGGTGGTTCTTTAGATTTTTCTTGATGGGTTGTCACCGTACCTCTGCAATTGCAAGGAATGTTACTAAGGAAGTGGACTTGCACCCTCAAATTTGTTTTATATATTTTCATACATGCCACCGTGTTTTTGTTTACATTTCAACTACCACCTGATAGTCTAGTTTAGCTTTTTTAAAGGAGTGTTTTACACTTCCATTACATTTTTTGTGATTATAGCTCATCTCAGAAAAAAAGTTGTGCAGTTGATCCCTTGATCTCTCTCTCTCTCTCTCTCTCTCTTTCTCTCTCTCTCTCTGGATGATGCAAGTGAGTTTGTCAATTTAATCTAGGGAACAAGTGAATTGTTTCAATATAGACATATATCTTACAGATTAAATGCATGTGGATGATAAACTCTAGTTTTTTCTGCTTCCATATTATAAATGATACCTGCCAAAATTTCAATGAAATATTCATGTTTTATCAACAGGTGTCATTTATAGACTCATGGTTGTTGCGCCAAAGTCCTATCAAGCGGATGCTTCTGTGGTATATAAGGAAATCTAATCGCGTTGAAAGCAAGGATACGCTTCCGAAGAAGAAGACGGTGTACTCATTTGGTGATCATTATTATTTCAGGAAAGAACTCAAGATACTAAATCTCCTTACGGGGTATATGTTAGGACTTAAGCTAGTCACCTTTTTGAATACTGTGGTATATTTTGATTGAATCAAAATTAACCTCCCTTCAGCCACAGCTATGGCTAAAAGGGAGTCAAAAAGTAACTTTCACATCCCTCCTAAATCAAAAGATCGTTCTATAATACCCCTAGAGCAAATCTAACTCTCAACATCTTCCTCCAAAATTGTAGGAGTCTAAAGTCAACTTGAATATTAAAAGCATCTATTTCGTTTGCTTGCAACTTCCTATGTTTTCTTTATAGGGTTATTACAGTATATGAATTGTTCTTTGCCTATCTAATCCATGGTGAGTCTGTAAATTTGCTCTCAAGTCATTTACTGTGCTTAACATGTTATTTTCATAGGTACGTCTTTCTACTTGATAAATTTGGTAGAATACGATGGCAAGGCTTTGGAATGGCATCAGAAGATGAGCTAGCTTCCCTTTTTTCTTGTACATCAGCTCTTCTAAAAGAGGAATCAGGTAAAAGCTCTCATCTATCTTTGGATGCTAGCTAGCTAACAAGACTGGAGTTTTATTTTTGTACCTTGTTTAGATAATAAACTCTAGATTTCATCCATCTTGATGCAGTCTCGCTATGCTTTGTAATTTTTTCTTGAAACAAATGTTTGGTCCACTCCTCATCCGATTAATTCTGTAGTCAGATTTCTAATCTGCACTTGTGGAAATTTTGGAGATGACAAGCTAAGTCAGAAGAGATTTTTATGAACATTTTTTTTTGTGATTGAATGATGTTTATTTGCTTGAGGTAAAGTATAGTTTAGTTGCTCTGAAATTTATATATTACTTGTTGATCAAAAAAAAGAAATTCATATATCACTCGCTTATCGTCTAATCCTTTTAGTAATTTTTTTCTTTATAAAAAAAGGAAAAAAACTAAAGAAGTTCTAATAGCTTACACCTCAGCTTAAAATGTACAAGGCTCTGAGATTGATTTGTCCAACTAATAGGTCATGGAAATAGTTGTCTGCTCATTTTTGGAATTCCTATAAAAAAATGTGATTCAGTGATCATAACACAAAAATAGATATTAATAAAATTATCATGTGTTTTTCCTTATTCCCTTGTAGATGTTGGACACTGTCCAGAGCAGCAAGGAGCAACAACTAAAAAATGTGAGGATCATCTCAAAGTTGAATCAGATAAAAGCGCTCTTCAATCTTCGGCTGCAAGATAACTAGCCTGAAACTTATGTGGGGTACATGTGTGCCTCTTATTCCTAGAGGGAAAATTCTGATTGCTTCTATGTGAAATTTTCAATACATGGGGTCGTTTTTTAAGGGATAATCACAATGAGGTTCCTCATAAGACAGTTAATCACATTTATATCTCACAGAATGGTGAAATTGAGTTGAAGTTCCCAAGGGATTTGGGTGATATTGAATGATTTGTCATCGAATTATCAATATCAGCCCTTGAGTTGTTTATGTTGCTCTTGAAAATAACAATTCAAGAAACTAGAATTTAAAACTAAATGACAAGTCATTTGATATCACTAAAGTCCCTTGGGAGTTCAACTCAATTTCATCATTCTTTAAGACCTAAATTGTGATTAATTGTCTTATGAGGGACCTCACTGTGATTATCCGTTGTTTTAATTTGCCATCCTATTTGCTCTTTATAGTCAGATATTTATCTACCTTAGCAAAGATTTTAGGTATTATAAGCTAGATAAGAAATAATTTTTTGTCGGCCAACTATTGTGATTTGACCAAAACTGTAACCCGAGAGAATTTCTGGGTTGGAATAATTCCATGTAGAATTTTTGAGTAGTTTGAGGGCAAAAAAATAACTGTAAAATTACATGTTAAGTTGCTCCCAGTTTCATGTTCTACTCATTTACCATCTAACCATCTTGGTCTTGTTTGCTCATTGTATTGTTGAAAGAATAAATCATATATGCCCTCCAATTCTGAACAATGTGAGCAATCCATCTTTGAAAAATGTTTAAAGTTGATTTGCTTTTCATCCTCTTCCCTCCAATATATATTTTTAGGTTCGATTTTTTCGTTTGATCTTCTATAGACGAAAAATGGCTCAATTTCAAATTTGGCATGATTTTTCAAAGATTAAATGCTTTAACTTAAAAAAATTGCAGACTTTTGAGCATTTAATCTTTAAAAAAACTTATCAAATATATCTTATTCATGTATAGTAACAACATTGGAAGAAGTTATTGGATACAAATGATATTTGAAGTTGTGTTCAACTGGTCATTCTTCCCAAAATCCATGATATCATATTACTTGTACTTAATAGAAGAGTTTGGTTTGTCTCAAATATGAAATTTCGATTCACTTTGTCTATGAATATATCAGTGGTAAATATTTCTTTCATCCAATGATTAATCTTTCAATACAGTGATGACTTAGATTGTTTCATTTGTGTGTGTCAGTTATTCAAACTAATAGTACAACTCATGACTTGAAACAATGTTATAGGTCAAAAATTATATCTATATAAAATTTCCTGAGGGAGGTTCTATTTGATTGGCCCAAGAAAGTGAGAGTGAAAAGGAAAGTGGAGAAAGTTTTGGTTTTTTGGTAATTTATCTATATTTCTGAGCCCACAAGTTTTCTCTCTTCATCTCACACTTTTATGGGTCCCACAAACTTTATTTTTCGATCATTACCTAATTTACCTCCACTTTCCATTTTCACCCTTTCACTTTCCATTTCTTCACTTTCTTTCCTACAACCACATAGACAGAGAAAAAGTCTCGTGTTTTGAGTGAAATGCCCAATGAAGCCCAAAAAAACCAATATTCAGGGGAGATCTAATTTTATTTAGAAAATAAAAAATTTATTAAGGTGCAGTCTAAATCTTCCCGAGGTGTCAAAAGAATCCTAACATTTCAGTCGTGGGCCTCAAAACTTCAATTCATGTGGTGTACTGGTCCAACTAAATAAAGCGACTTGGTGGGAGTTATGGTCTTAGTCTTTGGAATTCCTTCAATTAAATTAAATTCAATATAATCCGTGTTATATAGATATGTGTGTGTGTGTGGATAAAAAAATTCTTCAAAACTTAAAAGCATAAAATATTGTTTTATAAATATATAAATATGAAAGACACACTAATTTGTTGAAAAGAGTGAATAGAGTAAAATAACTTATTGGGGGGAGAAAATAACACCCACACCCACACCACACCACACCACACTGAATAAAAGCCTAATTCTGGCAAGGAAAAAAAAAGAATAAAAGGCTAGTACTTTAAACCTTTAGACAGAAAAGAACACCAGTCATAGCAACAGCGGAGAGGTTGCATTAATCTCTACTATTGGCAAAATAATATCTATATATGTGTGAATGTGTCTGTGTACACACACATTCATTCACACACAGATATATAAATGTTATTTACCAGGTAAAAGGTCGCCTATTGTTCTTCAATATTATTGTGAACTAAACTTTTCTGAGAGAATAGATGAATACTGGAAATGAAAATTTTATTGAGAGTATTTAGAGATGACAAGAGATTGGTGGTTCAGAGTTCTATTTGCCTCTGCCTTTCTAACATGATTACAAGGTCTTATTATATAGAGAAGACATCCCCTTCTCTTTCTTCATGCTATCATTACATGTAAATTATTTCTCATATGCTTACAAAGTTTAACTAAATGTTTACAAGCCTATGTATAGTCACTATTTTTTTTTACCATCATATGTATAGTCACTATTCACATCATCTTTATGCCACTGGCCAGAATGAAACACACTTAATATTTAATCAAACCTCAACATTCAACAAGCTAAATAAGTTTACAACTTTCAACAAAATGAAACATTCAACAAAAATCCAATGACAAAGAAAGTATCTAATAACTAATAAGAACTCTTAATATAAAATAGTATGGATTTGAACAACGATAAAAATAACAATTTCTAACATAATCTAAATGATTCTCCAATACTATGCAACTTCAGCCTTAAGTCCTTCACATATGAAGCTTTAAACCTTAATAAAAACTACAGTCTACTACATGTATTCTTTTTAATGGGCGGGGCAGAATTACCCATGCCCTCACCCATACCCATACCCATTAGCACTTTATTGGGCGGGGCCCGCCCAAAAAACATTAGACCCAAAATGGGCGGGTCCAAAATGGGGATTTTTATAAATGGGTGGGCGGGGCCCGCGGGTTGGGGTCCCAATTCACACCCTACATACCCACACATAGACACACACACACATAAACACACACGTGTGCATGTATGCGAATATGCTATATGTGTGAATATAACAAAAAAATTTGGGATAGACAATACGATATCTATGTACATGGTGATGGTGGATATATACAAACGTGTCGATTCCCAAAAGAAATATCCTACAAAATGTTGTTACTATCACAATCTCTGGTTATTAACGAAACAATTGATTCAATAATATAACACAAATAAATGAATATATCTTCCACACGCACACACAGTGTTAAAGCTCGAATGTAAAATTCGAATTTATATTGCATGAAACGTATAGATATTTTTTTGGACATAAACAGTAGTCAAACGTATATATATTACCTGTATTTTATTGTTGCTTTATTTTGGTCATGCCGCATCATTCAATCTATGGTGTCGTTTTCATTTAAGACAATGAATAATGCTATTTATTAACTATTAGAGTGTATTGGATATAAAGAAATCCCCAAGTCCTAAATAAATATAGAAGCATTCACCAATTTCTAATATGAATATTAGAGTTTGTAGAGAGTACGATATCTGATTGATCCGTAACTGCCAAAAAATATTGTTTTTAAATAAATTTATTCACTAATTTAACTATACTGCATATAATATAGCTAGGTAGTTTGATTCAGAACCGAAAGAAAAGCATTAAATATGTTTTTCTTTGCCTGATTATTAAATTTTCAAAAATTCTCAATGCAGGCTGGTAAAGGAAAAAAGTAACAGATGTATAAGATCAAGGCATGAAATAATATTAATCAAGAAATGCAACCTTAATATTCAGCGCTGACTTAATGGGGGAACAACATGCTGTATAGCTAGCTGTCTATGATCATCACATGTGAACAAGGCAAAGAATATGATCCAACGAACAAAAAAGAGTGTGAAATTGAAACCAAGAAAATTATTTTTGAAGTCAAATAGTTTTAAACATCACAACATGCATGTATGAAATGAAGATGTCTGTTCACATTTAATTATAAAAATTTCGATGATGCATTTGAAATTCAAGTGATAATCTAACTGTCCAAGCTAAGTCTTCCATCCAAACAATTAAATCACATTGATTACAACAAAATTTACACAAAGGGATTAAAAGTTAAGCAATGTTTTTTTAAAAGAAATGAAAAATAAATTATCATTATGACAGAAATATTTTTCACGTTTGTACATAACTTTAATTAGGAAGGATATGCCTTTTTTTCTTTTTATCCAGAAAGAGATATTTATTCATCACAGGTGTTGGACAATGCTATAAATAAAAATATATAGTTCGTTTGATGTTTAAATTTGGTTTTTAAAAATAATTTCAAAGAATATGAATCTTTATATATGATCTCTGAAATTCTCTCTGATAATAATGATGGTAAAAAATATGAATCTATAAGAAAATATAAATGATAATTTATTTTTTTAATCCCATAAGAGTCTTATTTTCTTAAAATATTTATTTTTATTTGTTCAAAATAAATGTCATTTGTGAAAGACTTTTTCCAAATATATAACAGCATGCACAAGGGTTTAGGATCAAACTAATATATTCTTGATTATAAAAATAGTAAAAAGTAAAGGAATGAAACAAATAATTTTCTGTCCATTTCTACTGGAAATATGCAAATTTTGAATGGTTCTCTGCACTAATTACAGCTAGATGGCATGACAAAGAAAAAGGAGAGATGATATATTTCCAAAACTATGTTAGTGGGCGTTGGTTGTGGAAATAAACATAAAAATACAATGTAGCAAATAAGAAGATTTTTTATGAAAGTCATGGCCTATGGGTTTGACATATTAATTTTTACTAACTTAATTGACTATATGTAACACGCGAGGTGTCAAAACATAAACAAGTTTTTTGATGAAAAAAACATTAACAAGCTTCAACTAAATAATGTGTAATAAAATTGAGATCGCACAAGTTAGCAACTTATTTTCTATTTTCTGGGGCAAACAGTAATTTGGATCATTATACAATAAATAAATGGTGTAGTTGAAAGAAGTCTTCTCGTTTGTAAAGTGTGAACCCTTGTTGGAAAATTGTACAATGGATTATGAGAACGTGTGAGAAAGAGTACGTAATATTCTATTATGACTTGACTTTGATCTCTATCCTATACTCGATCCTCAGGTTTTAGTTACATGGGCTGGTAAAACAAGTTCATCTCAATCATATTAATTAGGTAAATTTTATAAGATGAACTTTTTTATATTTTATGAAAATTATGTCACATTTGTTATTATTAAATGATTTATTCAAAATTTTAATATCATAAAATCAATCGAAGAAGTACACAACACTATACTATTATTACTTATTCCCTAATTGTCTTTTAATTTTTAGTATGATGTCCATACAAAACAATTCCTTGTGCTGGATGGAAAGTGGTAGGCGACGCAAATATCGTTTTCATCACGTACTTTGGCTTCTTTCTATTATTTTTTTCCCTTGTCATTCTCTCTTCTTTCGAATATGTATTATTTTAGTCAATAATTTTGAACAAATTAAATTCATTATTTTAATATCAAGGCCTTATATCATAACAACTAAGGGGAAATTATAACAAATTATAATAAGATAATTACTAATCATAACTGAATCTCTTTAGAAATATATAATGAAGTAATTCCTAGAAATCTATGATCTGATTAAATTGAATTACCATGTTAATTATTAATAATGTTCATTGAGTTATTATCAAAAAATTTTTAGAACATATAGTTCTTATTAATTAATGTGCAAGGAAAGGAGAAGGAAAATTTTTCTTTTTATATTCTTTTAGTTTATTTTTATTTTTAATGTAAATTATTATACATATTCATCGTTAATTGCTCATTCATTGCTTAAGTTTAATCACCTTGTATTTTTTGTTAAAGAAACTAACTGTACGGTGTTAGATTAATAATTAAAATGCATTTTGTGATCTTACGGAATTAAAATAAAAGTTTATGGAAGTGTAAAAAATCAATAGTACTATTATAAAGTTTAACCGAAGATAAATAGCACATTATTAATGGACAAGTTAAACAACACCTAAAGCGCTAAAGAAACTAATACATATACAAGAAATCGAGAATCGCCAATTAACTTATCTTTTAGCCAAAGATTTGATATCCTTGTCCGTTGTGCCGAAATTCTAATGACGTCGTCAGTAAACAATAATTTAATTGAGTAGAAAATTTTTCTTCCTCGGCCGCCATTTAATTGCCTTTTTTGTTCAACAAGAAAAGTCCTAATTTGGTTGCGAGGAAGAGCACAAATAGCCTATAGGAGGTTAGATGCATTTCACTTTACTTTTTCTCTTTTAAAATAATTGTTGCTATTGCTTCTTTTTTTTTTTAATTACAACGAGGGGCCGGGCTAGTAGTATTCAATATGGATTACGTTAATGGGTAGTCTCAACGCACAATTATTTTACAATCAGCAATAAGTATCCTAATTAAATTATTTATTGGAGTAATCTCATCTGTTAAGTGTAAAGATCATTTCTAATAAATATGGATGCTTAGTGCTAACTTAATTCAAATTTATTTTAAAGATCTTTGTTCCTAATATAAATTTTTAGGGAAGAATAACTAACACAGAATAATATATATATATATATATATATATATATACACACACACACCATTTATTTTGCTTCATTGTACATGCATGGCATCATATTGAGTTGTGTCATGTATTTTTCAAATTAGGTTTTCAAGAAAAGAGGATTTAATTTATTTAGATTAACATAGATCAATTCACATTGATCTCACAAGTTATGTGTGTGTGTGTCTATTATAACTTGATAATTGTTTCGTCGATACGGTCAAGGAAAAAATCTTGACATATCTAATGGTCAGCATCAAAACATGACGACACACATATTTGGTTGGAAATATGGAATCATGAAACGCATGTCATCTAGCTCGTTAATTAAGAACTCATTGATAAAAAGAAAATAACGTTTGTAAGCTCACACTAACTATAGATAGATGGTATGTAGAATGGCCCCATATCACACACACACACACACTCACACACTCACACACACACACACATGTATGTATCCATCGTCCTAACCAGGTATAGACTGTGTAGTTACTATCTAGAATATTATTATTTTATGGTATGTGGAATAGCTAGAATATTAATTATTTATGCAGACATAATTAGTGTCAAGTTACTATTCATTTTTAGTGGGTTAATTTGAAATCTTCTATGCCTACTTGTCCATGGGATTGAATAAGTTAAAGGATGTGATGGTGACAGGGGTACATATCCTTATGACGATACTTTTTTTCCTCCACGCGCGCGCACACACATAACTCAGTTTCAACAAAAATAAAAATGTATTCATTACTGAAAAATTTTACATTGAACAACCAGTAGCTGATTTTGTTGGAGCCAGGAAAAGAAATAATCTTCATTATTAGTTAATTTAATAAGCATTCTAAGTTTTTTTTAAAAAGAACGAAAATAAGTAAATCAATTACAATTTAAATTAAAGATGAGAAATAGAATACCAACGTATCGATAAAGAACAATTTTATAAATTAAAGAGTACTTTCTTAAGAAAAAGGAAAGGTAAGTTTCAAATTCGAATGGTGCAAAAATACTCTAAACCATATTGTTCTGTAATTAACACTGTAAAGAAAACATTTATTCTCAAAATTTCCAGGAAAGTACACATGTGTATATATGGGGGCCAAAAAGACAAAATATTATTCGAGTACAGTGATCAAATCATCTCAAGTAAGAGATCTTCAAACACGAGAGGGTGTTCATAAAATATGGGAGAACCAAACACGTCCAGTTGTTCACCATTACTAGATCCGAATGGAGGAAGAACAACTTCTACATCAAGAGGAGACACAAGACAATTATTGGGTGAACTTGAAGGACCTGCAGCATTAATAATCTTATCATTATTATTAATGCTCTTCTCTTGCTTGATGTTTTGATGACATTGCTCCTCGATTTTGTCGAAGCCACCAGAAGATGGAAATAAAGAGTCAGGCGAGATAAAGAGATCACTATGATGATTTTGTTGGATTAAGAAGCAGCTAGTGTTATTGTTGTTGTTGTTGACTTTTGGGTCAAAGTTGGTAGCAATAAGATTATTATTGTTGGTGTTGTGATTATTGTCGAAGCTGAGAATATAAGAAGAGGATGAATTACGTCGGTCATCATGAGAATCATCAAGAAAGATGAGAGGATTGAGGAGGTTGGTGCAAGTGTGGTGTCCAAAGTAAGTGTTTCTATATAGAGGAGGATTTTCTTGGATTTTCTGAACGTGTTTTGTTGCTTCACATCCTTGATCGTACCTGTGAGTGCATCTGAAGTAGTGCCTGCATTTACATAAAGGAAAAAAAATATTAGACATGTCTTTTTATAAATTAATATTTTTTTGAAATTAAACTTGTATAGAACCATATATAAAAAAAGGGTGAAGGTACAAAAATGATACTAAACTTTACCCAAAATTGCATTTCTATTACTAAAGTTTTGCGAGGAGCAAAAATAATACCCAACTTGAGGTCCGGATGCAAATATAATATTTTCACTTTAGGGAAATAAAATTTAGATATGAAAAGACTCTTATGCCCCTCATTATATAAAAATTTAATGAGGGAGGAATAGAGGCATAAGAGTCTTTTCATATATAAATTTTATTTCACTCAGGTGAAAATATTATATTTGCACCTGAACATCAAGTTGGGTAATCTTTTTGCACCTCGCGAAATTTTAGTAATAGAAATGCAATTTTAGGTAAAGTTTAGTATCATTTTTGCACATTCGCCCTAACAAAAATTATATATTAATGGCAACTTATCTTGCTAGCTCTGAATTTTATAAGTATCGTATGCATTTTAAACACCATATTTTAGTCTGATATAATTAAATATCATAAACCAATGGCCTGATATTATAAGTAGAAGCGAGAAAACCTAATTGTACAAAAATTTTCATGCCAATGATAACCTAAAGCGCAACAATTTACGAGGGTCAATTATATGTGACTTGAAGTTTAAGATTGGGGGGGGGGACTCAAATATATTTTATGGAAATTAAATTTAATTGTCCACAAAATTGCTTGGGATAAATTAGAATCAGACCTGGGATGCTTAGTGTTGAGTATGCTTTTTTGGCCATATTTCCTCCATGCATACCCATCTTCCTTTTGAGTCATTTTGGAGTCTTCCACCCAACTTTTCCTGCACAAAAACTCATTTATTATTATCAACTTGAATTACTAATTAGCTCCTTATTATATTATTCAATATTACTCCAGTATTAAACTTAATTAAGCACCGATAACAAATATATTCTTATTTTGATCATTAGCATGAAATGTGAAGCTATCATTATATTTAGGTACCAAAGAACGGTAGCTAAGTCATTAAATTTAATTATCTTAAATGAATGATTTTTTAAATTTATCCCTATTTTAATTATGTGACCTAACTTTTCTTAATTAATAAGGATAAAGTGAAAAAAATTAAATAATTGAAGTGACTGTCAGTACTTTATGTATATGTGGGACAAAAAATTGGGAAAATCACATTTGAGTCCCGCTTAAGAGGAATAATATTCGTTTATGATAAAAAAGAAGAATAATATTCAACAAGCTAAGTCTCTCAACATGTAAATTACAAAAAAATGTCACCTTTAATAAGTAATAGAGCATCATTAACTAGTTATTAAATTTATTTAATATCAAATATAGGTGGAATGATTTTTCCAAAAGAAAAGTTTTAGTTAATTAGTGCCTTGTAAGGAGATTGGATTTTTGAGCACAATCCCAAATCATTTCGCCTAGATCTATACCCAAAAGTCGAGGAGATCGATGTTAAATATAAGAAATGTATCAAAAGGTTTTGAAAAATCGGATCTGAGAGAAAAAGAGTGCATATATATAAGAACCTTTTCTTGGAAGAGGATCTTGTTGGATCTTTAATGGAGAAGGTGGGGCTTGTTTTGGTATTAGGGCTATCATCATGAGATTTACCATAGGTAGAAGGAAAGTGATGGGAGAAGGAAGAAGAAAAAATGGTGGAATTTGCAGAAATATTATTATGATTGAAGAGAGAGAGTGTGTTGGTGAAAGAATCAATCACTTTGGCCACCAGATCCTCAGCATACGACGTTGTTTGGGCCTTAACCTTATCATCATAATGATAATTATAGTAGTTAGAATCTTACGATTCGGGATACGTATCCTACGATACTATGCAAAATTGAAGGAAAAAAATTCGATTCATATTGTGTATCTAAAAGTACTTGGAATCTCATATTGAATCCTGAGATACATTTAGAATCCTATGAATCTCGATACAAGGACGATTCCGGGAGTTTCTTCGACGACGTCGGTTTGTGGTTTTGTGCGCAGAGCAATGACGTTTAAATCGGACCGATCTGGACGATTCAACAGGTTGGACTGTCAACCGGAAACACAGGCGGCCTGTTCCGGTGGGTATAGCCGGACGGTTTAAAGCACACCAAGAAAAAATGAACACATCTCCAAGGGAATGAGAAGATAGAGGACGGATTAGCTAAATGTTAAATGTTCACTGCTTGTGTTATTTTTTTGCTTCGATATATTGGGAAAAAAGTGTGTGCTAGCCAGATTAGAGATGTTGAACTGAGTTGAGAAGTTGATACTTTTGAACAAGAAGACACGAAGAAGGAAGTTGAAGATATACAATATCTTTCTTTTACCAATGGTTAGTAAAGTGCATTGTTTTTCTTATATGTTATACTCATAGGATAAAGAATAAAGAGTAAAAACGCATGATAGAGCTCATCATTTTTTCCTAGGCTAACCACGTGACTTGCTCCTCCCCATTTTGTTTTATTTTGTTTTTTAAAAAATAAAAGACTCTTATTTTTATTAATTAAGTTAAATATAAAAAATGATTTGTTTAATAAGTTTTATTGAGTTATGATTTTTGAAGTGTGACAATTACTTCGTTGATTTGAATTTGAGACTTGTTTAGACTCCCTTATGGTTTATTTTCATGTGTACTCTTTACATGTTATTTCCATGAAATGTTATATGTCTTTTGATATTTTATGCCTTTAGTTTTTAAGGTAAAAATTGTAAATATTTTATCTTCTATATTTGATTGTGAATCTTACGATTCACGATTTGATTCGATTTACGATTCAAAAAATGAGGTTTTCGATTCACGATTCGTATCCCGATTTGATAATCATGATCATAATGTTGTTGAGATATCAATCCTTGAAGCTGGTTGACACACTCTCTCCCTGTCTCTAGTTCCTTGATCACCGCCATCAGATTCTCCATATATATATAACCACTCTGATCAATAATAATATAGAAAACCCTTTTATTAAAAATATGAATCGAGTGTATAAGGATAAGAAGAGTGTATGAGACTTAGAGAGGGAGGGAGGGAGATGAGTAGAAGGAGAAGGGAAAACAAAAGATGCCATTTATATTAGCGACGAGTGACTAGTGATCACTAGGCCTACCATTTTAGATGATACTTCAGTCTGTAATATAAGAATTCAACCACCAAAAAACGCTTTTTAAGAACACGTGCGAAAGTTAGTTGGGTCTTTGAAGTTAATGTTTTTTTCAACATTACCCATATTTATTATGTAACTTTTAAAATAGAGAAGTACATAAGTATTAATAAATATGAAAGAGAGTTAAGGGCAAAGTAGGAAAAAATGCACTAAATGAGGAGAGAATGTGAGAAGAACTTTTATATTTTAGATAAAAACCATTCAAATTTTGGACTCTTATATTATGGATCAGAGGGAGTAATTTTTAAAATTTTGTCTTTCTTTTTTTAAAAATTCGTGGGAACATGAAGAAAACCCATGAAAAGCAATTAGATCAATTGAGTATGGCTGCACTAGCCTTATTAGGGGCATCAATTTGAGATGAAATCATGTGAGGAATACATTATGTTAGGAGCTAATAGTTCAACCTTAATGGTTTATATTTAGCATTAAGTTTAAACTAATCTAAATTCATTGGATTCCATGCATGACATAGAAACTAGGGTTAAAGGTCATTTTGGCCTATGAACTATTTCCCAAGTATCAATTTAGCCTACAAACAATTTATGGTCTCATTCTGGCCACTGAACAATAAAAATGGTTCAATTTGACCATTGGGCTATTGGAAAATACTAAAATACCCTTTAAGATTTAATTAATATAATTTTTAAAGATTGTGGGTCCCACTTTTAAAATAAAAAATTACCCCATCAACTCCACACCCCTCTCTCCTCCCTCCTTTCACCCACCCACCCACCGTCCCCTCCTCCCTCTTTTTTCTGTTGTTCATTTCAGAAAACAAGAACAAAGACCATTGTAAGATTCGCACTACAACACAATCATCTTTATACTTCATAGTCACCATCCCGAAAACATTTAAGACTCACCAAATGCGCTTTTTCTGCTATAATTGTCTCCAGAACCTCTCAAAAACCTCCCTTCTTCTTCTTCTTCTTCTTCTTCTTCTGCAAAGTCAAAGGCTCAAGCTTTATTGTCTGGGGCTTCAATCATTAATCTTGCTCCTCCCTCCTCCCTTCAATTATTAATTCTCACCCACTATTCTCTTCTCCCTCTTCTCTTGCTCCTCCCATATTCCTAATTTAAAGTCAGTGGCTTCGTCATCTTCAACATCATCATCATCATCATTCTCTCGCACAAGTATGGTCATTCTCCTCCGTCACAAAACCTCACCCACCATAAAGTCCACCGTACATAGCCCTCTCTAATACATACCCATGAATTAATTCCTCATCATCAAAATTGTATTAATTAAAGAGAAGGGTAAGGGAGGAGAGGGAGGAGGGGACGGTGGGTGGGTGGGTGTCTGGGTGAAAGGAGGGAGGAGAGAGGGGTGTGGAGTTGATTGGGTAATTTTTTATTTTAAAAGTGGGACCCACAATCTTTAAAAATTATATTAATTAAATCTTAAAGGGTATTTTAGTATTTTTCAATAGCCCAGTGGCCAAATTGAACCATTTTTATTGTTCAGTGGTCAGAATGAGACCATAAATTGTTTGTAGGCCAAATTGATATTTGAGACATAGTTCATAGGCCAAAATGACCTTTAACCCTAGAAACTAACACATGATATTGCCGTACATAAAAATTGGAAGCCCAAGGGAAAATTTCTAGGGCGGAATTATTTTTTGAGGTTCCATTCGCTTTCATTCATGTGCGTGAGACACCATGGGTCGAGATTACTTGTCAAGGAGGGATGTATTGTAGTGTATGTTGGGCTATGACGGGGAATGACGTCACCCAATTGCGTCATGGATAATGCGTTAACCAATGACAGCAAGCAACGTGGTGCTTTCTCGTTGGTTGGAATTCAAACCTACCTATTGTTTATTAAAAACATCCATTTACTGCCCGGGGGCGTAGCTTGATGGTTTGAAGAGGATCCCCAAGGTGTGGATTCCGTCATTTAGCCCAAAGGTGCCAAGTTCGAACCCCCGGGAAGTCAGTCACCCCGTTTACGGGAATCCCGACTGGCGACTCCGGATTAGTCTGCACCCAAAGGGTGTGGGACACCGGGGGAAGCAATTCAAAAAAAAAAAAACATCCATTTACTAAGTATTTGGCTATTTGCCCTTTGATGAATATCATTTATATGGGATATCCTTACTGCTTGAGCTGCACGTATCTATGAGAGTGGCTGCTATAGTAGTTGGGAAAAAAACAGAAAATGGGGTAATTGGACATATCGAAGGTGTGTTTGGATTAACTTACGATAAAAGTTTAGTGAGAAAAGTGATAAATATCATATTTGAAAATATATTATAAAGAAAATTTTTGGAAAGCAGAAAAAATTAGGGATTGATCGTATTTATTTATTATATATATCTGATTTTTGTTACTAAAATTGTCTTATAAAAATTTTACACTAAATCAACTATAAATATCAAAATTGGAAAAAAAGAATATTTTCGAGGCATTTATCAGATTACAATAAAGTGTCTATAAAAAAAGATATATTTAATTTACACATTATTTTTTATGACTTATCAATATATGTAGTTTAAATTTCCGCACAACAAAATTGGGTGGGCTTCAAATATAGATATTTTCTCATAATGTTATAAAGTTCATCAAATTAACACCATTCTGGTAAACAGAGAAACCAATCTTAGTCTGGTCAAAAAAGTTTTGCACAGGTCAATCTTATTTAGCTTTTATATGTTTTTTGTATTTTCACGGAGCTTAAAATGATATGATATTTTTTTGAGTTAAAAATTGCCAACATATTGTCATATAAGTTTATATTTTACTAACTATATTTTCTTAATTAAGAATTGCCAACATATTTTCTTAATTATAGGCCCTACATATTGTCATATAAGATTTAATTATTGGCAACAAAGGTCCTTAATTAAATACTACTCCTGAACTTGTATAGCAGTAGGAGCTGCCATACCCATTAATTAACTATTTTAGGTATCTTAAATACCTATGGACTACCATTTTGGCTTTTAGGAGCTGAAATACTCAAATTTAATAGAGACCTCAAATGACGTTAACATATACATATCCACTTTTTCTTCTCATTTTGGAAGTTGAAATACCCATGAACTATCTTTTTGAGAGCTGAAATACCCATGAGTGAGGGGCATGTTGGGAACAAAAGGTGGATGTGTTAATGCTGTTGGAGGACTCTATTACATTTGAGTATTTTAGCTCCCAAAATGATAGTTTATGGATATTTCAACTCCTAAAATGATAGTTTATGTGTATGATTGTTCCCGCTATATAAGTTTCGGGGTATTTAAGAACTTTTCCCTTTTCGTTTTTCACCAAATTGAGATAAAGAAGAAATTTCCAAAAGAAAATGAAGATAAAATTCTAGCTATTTATTATAGTTTTATTTTTATTTTGGTTTCTGATAGATGTGCGCAGATCTCCGGAAAGAAAGGATTGGACCTTAGGATATCTACGTCTTGAAAAAAATCATTTAAAATTGACTTATGTACATTATTCATAATAATTAAAATCTTCTTAAAATTCATTTATTTTTATAATATAAAATATGTATGATTAATATGAGAAAAGGAAAAAGGGTATATTAAAATGATTATTATACATAATTAATATGTATTTTTAATGAAAAATAAAGGTGAAAAACATATGAAGTAGCGTGAATACCAAGCTCAAAATTTATTGACCCGTTGTTGTCCGGTTGAACCTTGTCTTGTCTGCTACTTAAGCTCATCTTTGATGGTCGGGTTGTGTTTGGGCATGGGGTATGGCCAGGCAGAGTAGGCTGTGCATCCCTACAATTTAATTTTCACGATCATTGAATGGTCAATGTCTTTGGCAGGAGTCCTCGTCCGATAGATGGTCAAAAGTAAAACGAGTAAATAGAATATTAAATTGTAGTGTAAATCTTTTGGACGAGTCAAAATAGTCCTAATACTTCAGTTGTGGGCCTCAAACTTAAAGCCCCTTAAATGGATTAGTTTAACTTATGGCATAGCATGCTCTTTTTGTCTTTATTTATACAACATTGTACCTCATATATAAAAGATGTAAACTCTTGATCTTACGTCTTAAGAAGACTTCTGACCCATTTGAATTAGTGTTTAAGAAACATGTTCAAATAAACCAATACCACATGCATGCATGTCTCATACTCCATAAAAGACCTCGAAAAAACAATATTTGCAGTCGATCTAAATATATAAACACTTAAATTTATAGAAATGCTAAGTAGTGTCATAGGGAAGAAAAGCTGCTAATCCCAATTGTACATTCTTAAGTATTCTCATGCTGACCCATCCATATTTGCCACGGATAAGTCAGGCATAAATGACGTTTGGCAACGTGGTCCGACCATACCATTCTATCACTGTTAACTCGGCTTATTAAAAAGAAGTTAGATAGTTCTAAGACTAAAACATGCAAATTAATATTAACCAATAAACCAAGCGTGGTTGGTGTAGTGGTTACCTCACTTCACCGCTTAACCAGAGGTCTCGAGTTCGAGCTCTGGGAATGCAGCCTGCCCCTTGGCCAGCACTTTACCCTTAAGTGGAGGCCCCGGTGCGGATCTGGATTAGTCTGAGCCCGTTGAGTTCCCCGTGACATTGGGGCTGGCCCAGGATACCGGATTAAAAACTCAAAAATATTAACCAATAAGTGACAACTTGGCAATATTAAGCATTCATGTTCATTAAAACAATATAAAAAGTATATTATAACATTACAGGCTTAAATGGAAAAAGACAAAAGAGCATGAAAAACAAGGTGCTCCCATAAAAATAAGGCATGTCTATGATCACATGTAAATAAGGCATAGAATATGGTCCAAACGAATAATAAAAGAAAGAGTGTGAAACTGAGAAAATTATTTTTGAAGTCAAATATTATTCAACGTTAGTGCATGGAAGTATGAAATGAAGAACCCATTTCATATTAAATAGTGAAGAATGTTATGATGCATTTGAAATTCAACTATTTATCATGAATTCAATGGTTAAGTCAACAGTGCAAGTTTTCCATCTAAGTCTTATAAAATCTGAAACCTAGGCTCACTTATTCCTTCCTTTAATTTACATTTCTTCACATGTATGACCCAAATTACCACATCTATCCTTGCCAAATAGTGTTTGACACAATCCACAATTTTTTAAAATTTGTCATTTCAAATTTCATAGTCCTTATTAGACTTTTGAGTGATTAAATATATTCTCAATCTGAAAAAAAATGATTACATCTCTTTTTTAAGACCTTTTAGTAATTCCTCTCTATTTTAATTTTCAAGTTGTTTATTACCAAATATTAGATTGTGGAATGTAACCTTTAATATAATTTGACATAAGTCATGGAGTATTAATTAATCCTATTAATATGGTTTTATATGGTTTTTGAAGATATGTTATTATAGATATATAGGATAGATCGACATAAATTTGTACTGATTTATATCATAATTATAGTGAGATTTAGTGATTTTCTTTAAATTTAAAAAATTAGTTATGGTTTATATAATTGTATTAGTCTAAGTACTACAATGGAACAATTAGCAATATTTCCCTTTTCTGTTGAAGGATGATCTTGGTTAAAAGAAATATAGGTCGTCATACTTTTTTAGTTTAAAAACATTATTAAAGTAGATTGAGGATTTAGCATATAATATGACGTGAGTTCAAGTCCTATTGCTAATGTATTAAGGGTTAAAACGCAAAAATGACCACGTAATTGTCAAGAAATTGCAAAAATGACAATGTAAAATTTTTGGAGCAAACTTGCCCATCAAATTTTAAAATTGGGTAAAAATGGTCATCACAGTTACTTTTTTTTACTTTTTCACTCATCATCCTCTGCCGCATCATCATCACATACACAAGGGCGAATAAATGCATAAGTTTGCCACATATTTTAGTGAAAGATGAATCAGCAAAAAATGATACGTAAAAAGGTTAAAAAAACTAACTGTACTGCTCATTTTTGCCCCAGTTTTGAAATTCGATGGACAGTTTTTCTCCAAAAAATTTACATAGCCATTTTTGCACCTTTGTGACAATTACATGACCATTTTTGCACTTTAGCCCAAAACTTAATTGTTAATTAGGTGTTCTTTGTGCTTAGACCCATACCCAAGCTATATTTTTTTAGCCCCTACAATCCAACTCACATAAATATGCTAATACTATATATACAACTATAAATGCTAATAAAATTATAGTGTGAGGGATAGATGCTTTTTTTCAATCCCTTTTATTTTACGTACTAAATATTTCGGGTAATGTAATTTTTTTTTCAATAATAGAGTACTCAAGTCTTTAGGATCATCAGACTAACATACTCTCTCTCTCTTATCAAATACATACTCTCGATTATTTGAGAATAGTAAAAAGTAAAGCTACCAAAAAAATTTAAAACTAATTTGTGGCAACTTTAAATATATATATATATATATGCAAATCTTGAATAATGGTCCTCTCACTACTTACAGCTATTGGGGTGGCAAAAAGAAGCAATCATATGCTAAAAAAATTACGTTAATGGACGTTGGTTGTGGAAGTAAACATAGATATGAGAAAAAAGAAGGTTCTTAGTTTTTTCTTAATGGGTTGTTAACCCTTGCTGGGAAACAAGTTTCGGTTTGACTTAGTACTTTAATTAATTGAATCGAAAAAAATAACACATGGCGTTTCAAAACATTAACAAACATTAAATAAGTAAAGTTAAAAATAAAATTCGTGGTCACCAGTTATACACCTTTTTCTTGTGGCAAACAATAATTTGGATCAATATACAAATTAATAATGGTCTAGTTGAAAGAAGTCTTTGTCGTAAGTGAAGTGTGAACCCTTGCTAGAAATTGTTTAGTAATGTGTGAAAACGTGTGATAAAAGAACTTGTAATAATATTCTATTGGACTTCACTTTGGTCTTTGGATAGTACTCCCCGATCCAGTACTACTTCTTGCTCATTCCAAAATTCAATTTTTGGTGCATCTTATCTTTAATTAATCCAAAGGAATGAAACCTTACTATGCCCATTTTGTATGTAATTGATTCTAGCTAGTAGTTAATTAAATATGAGATCAACAAATACTCATGGTCTGATGACTATTATAGACAAGGTTTTGAAAGCCGAACAAGACTGCGAGCTGGAAATACGAGTGGATCGAGGTTCAAACGGTTGATTCAGCCGGGTCATTTGGTTGGGCCGGTGATATAATAATTTAACTTAAAATTGTATATACAAATGTATTTCATATAATTTGCATGAAAATAGAAAAAAGCAGTTGAACCCCATTGTCCAACAATTAAAAATATATAGAAAATATTTTATTGAAGGACAAGGAAACAGATAAACCACATGCACCCACTTTATCAACAATTATCCGTACGTTAACTTAGCTTGAGATTAAGGTTAATAATTTAGGATAAAGATATGAAACCCTTCTTCTGAAATTCTAATGATGTCAGCAAATAATAATTGAACGGAGTAGAGATTTTCGTCACCGGCCGCCACAGGCTACTTGCCTTTTTCTTTCAAGAAGAGGAAAGTCCTAACTTGGGTGCTATGAAAAGCCGCCAAACAGGAGAGTAGATTAATTTAACTAACTTAATAAAAAATAATTGTCACTATTATTTTCAAAATTAATTAAATTATTGCAACTAGGAGATTAGTCAATATCATTAAATAAAATTTCAACTTTATTATATGTTGGGTTGAAGGGTATTTTAACCACACAATTGTTTTGCAAGCATTGCGATAGATAAGTATCATCTAAGCCAATCATATGTTTTATCAGCAAGCTAAGCCATTTATTAAGACACTGCCATCTATTAATTTTCAAAAATTATTACAATGCCGTCCGCTTCACCAACAAACATTGATTTTTTACATTTAAATTTTTGGGCATATTGTGACGGTTAATTTTGGGTTAATGGTCATATTTTCTTGTAAAGTATGCGTGAAGGATCATATATATGTCCCTAAAGTATTCATATATTGGACAAATTTATTTTTTTCTTCCATTGAAGTTAAGCTTTCTCATATGTTGCTAGGTGTCTCATTTAACTTACAAGTGCTAAATTTGCACCCTGAAAATTACCATGCTACTGGGTGCACCTTTAATAAATTACCATACTACTAAGTGCACCTATGCCCTTAAAAGTTAAAGCTAAGAATATAAATTGAAAAGTGATTTTAAAAACCCTTAACGAACAATCATATTCAAAGGTCCAAAAGTAATCCAAACAATATATTCCCTTTTTTGTGTCCAAAATATAAGATTCCTTTGATTTTTTTAAGAGTACAGTTAAGGAACCATCAGACCATTAAATTATAACATTTGTCGGCACATGTAATTATAGAATATAAGTCATTAGTTTATAAGTAGAATGAATTAGTTTTGAGGATATATAATTATAGGCATTTTATAATGATTAATTTTATATATTTCATTTCTCTAAAAATGCCCAAGAGATCTTATAATTAGGACTTGGGAAAGCATTTTTTATAATTAACATTGTAAAGGGAACATTTTTTTCGCAATATTTCCAGGAAAGTAACACTCACGCACTTAACTAATAATCTCGTATAAATTTGGGAATAAAAAAAATCAAAATACAGTAATCAAGCAATATCAGCTATGAAATCATCATACACGAGAGGATCATAAAATAGAGCAGAGTCAAACCCGTCCACCGGATCATCACCACCATATCCAAAAGGAGGAAGAACGGCTTCTTGATAATGAGGAGATACAAGGCAATCATCGGATGAACTTAAAGGAACGACAACATTATTAATCTCATCATTTTTATTAACGCAATTGTCCTTCTTCTGTTTCTTGATGTTGTGACACTGTTCCTCGTTTTTTTCAGAAGCAGAAGATGGAAATAAACAGGAGCCAAACGAGGGAAAGAGATTATTGTAATTGTTGTTGACTTTTGGGTCAAAGGTAATAGGATTATTATTGTTGGTGTGATTATTGTCGAAGCTGAGAATATAAGAAGAGGATGAATTAAGGTGTTCATGAGAATCATCAAGGAAAATGAGAGGATAGAGGAGGTTGGTGCAACTGTGGTGTCCAAGATATGTGGTTCTATATATAGGAGGATTTTCTTGAATTTTCTGAACTTGTTTCATTGCTTCACATCCCTGATCATGCTTGTGAGTGCATCTGAAGTAGCTCCTGCATTTATCCCATTACATGATTAATTTAATCATCTGAAGGAAAATTAAATTAGTGAATATGGTCTAATTTTTATGGAAAAATTAAAGTATTTCCTTTTTTCTTTTGGAAAAAACCTGCATATAAACGTTAGCTAGGTTACTCTAACAGGGAAAAATATGTTTATCATAATTCTTCTAAACATAGAATTTATCCATAACAGATTATTTAAATAGACAACTTGCTCTGAGTTTTGTACATTATATGAACTTCAAAATTTGTGAGAAATATTTTTTTATTATGAACTTGTTTCTTTCTGAACAAGAATGATAGAAACTAAAGGTTTAAGGTTACAAATAGAATTTAATCTGACTTAGCTTTCACTCAAAAAGAAGCTTTGGTAGGTTACAAGGCCATTAATAGCAATTTGTTCATGATTGTGCTAACAAAACACAAGTTAAGAAGGTGATTTGTTTGTAAACTGAAGTTTAGACGAGTAAGAATCATATAAATTATATGAAAATTAAGTATATTTTTCTAAAAAAAGGTGCATGAAAAATAAGGGAAAATGATCGAACAACCTAGGGTGTTCAGTATTGAGTATTGTTTTTTGGCCATATTTCCTCCATGCATGCCCATCTTCTTTTGGAGTCATTTTGGAGTCCTCCACCCACGTTTGTACAGTACTTTTCCTGCCAGCACAAATTAATTAGTTATTAGCAACTTGAATTAAAAATAAACTCCATAATTAGCTCCTTAATTGTATTGCTTACCCTAACATGAACTCCAGCATTAAACTTATCCAAATACTGACAACAAACACGCGCACGCACGCACTCACAACTTACAATAACACAGCCCCATATCATTTCATCTCACCTAGATCTTAACTAAATCTGAGACTTGAAAATCAGTTAGAAAGATTGAAGTGAAATGTATCAAAAATAGTAAAGAGATTGTTGATCTATCCGAGAGAAAGAAATAAGTGATGTAAACATGGTTCAGGTGGTTCAATCACACACACACGCGTGAAATTAAATTAAAGTACCTTTTCTTGGAAGAGAATCTTGGATCTTTAATGGTGGATGAGGCGGAGCTTATTCTCTTAGGGCTCTCATCATGAGATTGAGATTTATTAGAATTAGAAGGAAAGTATTGAGAGAAAGAAGAAGAAGAAATGGAAGAATTTGCAGAAATTTTTTTATGATTGAAGAGAGAGAGTGTGTTGATGAAAGAATCCAACACTTTGGCCGCCAGATCTTCAGCAGAATCTACCATCTTAGCCTTATCATCATGTTGAAATATCAATACTCGAAGCTTGTTAACAAATTCTCTGCCTCTCTCCAGTTCCTTCACTGCCATCAGATTATTCTCCATGTATTTCACCAAAACCACTGATCAATAATAACACAACCGATTTATAGTATATAAGAGTGAAGTAGTACTGTATGAGAAGAAGGAGAAGAAGAGTATTAGACTGCGTTGCGAGAGTGAGAGAACGGTTTTTGAAGGGGAAGGAGAATAAAGAGAAGGGTAAATATATAAACACACACATAGCATATTAGCAAGGAGCTATACCCACTGATTTTTTGGATGGTTCCTTTTTTTTTTCTTTGAATTATGGATGAATATACTATGGGAAAATGATAGAAAAACAACTTTTGAATATGAAAATTCTATACAAGTGATCTGAAATTGTTAGTACTTATATTTAACTACAATTGTTAATACTTATATTTAACTGGTTAAAATAAATCACTATTTCAAAATTTGAAAGTCTGAATATATTTTTTGCATTTTCCAATATTTGATGCCAACCACTTTAGATTTGAGTCAGGTCCTGCTTTAGATCTGAAAAATCAAAAAACTTTCGCTAAAGATTAACTCCTTTTAAAATTTATAGATCAAATTTTGCTCGAACCTATGTTTCATCGGATTCTCATTCCATGCTCACTATCAATTTACACTATTAAAAAGGTAATCTCATCATCAATCCACACTGGTAGATTGAATTTTGACTGTTAAATAAATTTGTTTTGAATTAATTTTTATATTTCAAATAAATTTGCATTTCAATATATGTAAAATGTGAAATAAAGATAATATTACAATTACTCCCCCCATCCCACACTGTAAGCTTATGTTTTAGGAGAGATTATGTCTCATAATATAAGCTAATGTTGTTTTTAGTTTGATCATTTAATGTTTTTTCTAGCTTTGTCTTTTGTTGACAACACTCCCTCTCATGTTCCTCATACACACAATTCTTTCATTTTTCTCTCATTCAATTATCATCTCACTTATCCTCTTCATAAATACGGGTAAAATTGGAAAAAATATGTTCATAATATATTGATTGTTTTCGACGATTTTTAACAGTTTTATCGAATATGACAATTTGGTTAACATAACAAATATATTGGGACAAAGGAAGTATATACTCCCTCCGGTCCTAAATATAAGACCTAATAATTGACTTTTTTATAAAATCCTATAAAATAGCAAAATAAGTTAATTATAAATTGATTTACCTAATTTTTTCCCTTAGACTAGTTTATTTTACATATAAACTAATGTATAATCTAACAATATATCAATATGTTGATTTAATAGCCTATTTCACAACCTTAACCTCTCCAAAAAAAGTTAATTAGGTCTTATATTTAGGGCCGGAGGTAGTATCATTTATCAAAAAATGGATTAATCACATTATATACAGATTTTAAATGTGAGCCGAGATTGAAAACTGAAGGTTAAGATGTCACTACAAATCAAAATGTGTTTTCTCGTCACAATATTGAACATCGTACGCGGAACCGTGTTTCATCGTAAATGGGCTTGCTTAGCTCACATATTTTTATTTTATTTTATAAAATATTAATATTAGTCATATGCGCGGAAACAATGGAGAAAACCATATAGAAAATTCCATGGGAGGATTAATTTTTTAAGGCTTCAATTGCTTTCATGCGCGTGTGAAGCACCAAGGGCTGGGATTTATGCCAAGGAGGGGTGGATTCAGATGGGATGGAGAGAATGACGTCACTAAGATTATGTCATGATGACGATTTGGCCAATCACAGGAAGCAACGTGGCATTTCCCTGTTGGCTGGACTTCAAAGCATAATTTTGTTTATTAAAAACAAAGGGCGCAATCCATTCAATGTTGGGTGTGTTTGGGAAATGTGGTGGAGAAATGTTTTTTTTCAACATGGTTTTTTAAAAGTTGGTTTGGGTAAAAGTTGGTTTGCGAGAAACCATTTATGTTTGGATCCGTAGTTGCAGAAATGTTTTTTATAGACTACTTTTACAAACATGTTTGGATGGTGATTTTGAGAAACCAGTTTAGATGGGAACATGATATTTATTGAATAATACACAATTAAAATATTCATATATTTTCAATAATTTAAAATTAAAAAATTTAATAGATTAAATTGCATAAGGTTTCCAATAATTTCAAATAAGAAAAATTTAATACATTAAAATGCATATAAATTAGAGGTCATGTCTATCACATTACATTTGGATGATTCAATTTCATAATTAGTTGTATCAAAGATGTTCTACAACTCGATCTCGAATCCTGTCACGGATACGATTCATGCGAGAAGAAGATGATGTAGAAAAATTTGATGATGAAGCCTCTTGGTTTTGATGACAATTATCTTCATCTATCAAATTTTCATCTTCAGAAACCAGTTTCTCAGAAATAAGCTGGTTGGAGAAGCTCCAAATTGGAGTTTCTCAGAAACCAGTTTCTCAAACCAGTTTATCCAAATAAGCTGATTAGAAATAAATAGGACCCAAACATGACCAAAAACCAAAAAACTGTTTATGTAACTCAAACCAGCTTTTGGGAGTCCAGAAACAGTTCCCAAACACACACGTTATTGTTTGCCCTTTGAGATAGATACGTTACTTTTGGAGGCATGCATCTATTAGAATGGGTGATGCTTTTTCACTCCTATATGGTAGGATAACAAGTTGGACACTTGGATTAGTTTTTTTTAAACAAAAATGTTTTAAAGAATAGTTTTGAAAAGCAGGGAAAGGGGCTTCTAGAAACTAAAGGTTATTTTTGTAAAAAGAATTATGAAAAAATGAGTGTGTTTGCTTTGTTTTTTTCTTAGAAACCATGGTTTCCTCTCCAAAAGAATAAACAAACACACAATTAGTCACTCTTCAACTATGTTTCTTAATACAACGGAAAGAAATTGGGATTTTCATGTTTGCTTGGTTAAATTTGAGTAACTTTAATTTCTTAATTTTGGCAATTACCTTATTATTTGAGTAACTTTCTAGGTGTTTTGCTTATATAATTTCATCTCATAGAAGCTAAGTTCTCCAACAATCAATCTGTTTGAGTTTTTGCCCATTAGATGGGTGGTTCTTTCATTTGGGGTGTGATGGTTTTTTAAACCCCAGTACTAGTCCTTACAATGATATTGATTTCGTTCATGACATTTCTTTCTTTGCAGCATTATATTGGATGATGAAGCATGATTCGGATTAGAGTGCTTGGTGGCCTTGTATAGGGTTTCCTTCTTTAATCTGAGTTAAAATGTGTTTGGCATTTATTCATAATTATTTTTGGCTTTAATTTGTACTTTTATTTGTTGAGCCTATGAAATTATTATAAGATCAACAAATAGAAGTACAGTATTGTCAGGACAATATATTCATAGTCGTTTTCTTACCGGACTGACAATATTGTCCGGTAAGAAAAGGTCTATATACTTATGTTATCGTTTTATATTCTTGTGGTATATACACACACATATGTAAACTGTTTATAATAAAAAAAAGTTATTTACAAACACTTTGATTATCAAGATTTATGTTTTTCAAATTTCCTAGACTCTTTTTTTGTTGAATGAAGTGTGTATACAAGAAGTCCCGAATGCTCCATTTAGTTTAATTTAGATGAATACTTTATGAATTTAAATATTAATCTTTTTAATGATCCTATCAGAATATTTTTAATATTTTAGTTAGTTGTTTTTGAGTCGATCATTTGTAATCATAGTTGAATTATTCACGTATGCAAAACAATTTAATCATTATTTTATCAGAATCAGAATCCTTTTACTTAGGTTAAAAGGATTATAGAACAGCGAATAAAAACAAGCATTAAACTAATTTAGGAATTTTGTTTTCCTAAAACAAATCTAAATAAAAAAGGTAAATATAGATATTTGTTATTAAACCAGTCAAACAGGAATTCACACAATTGATAAAACTAGAATTAGTACAACTTTGAAGTCAGCCAATGATGCCATCATCATTCGACGAGACATCATCAATATTCAAGAATCCCGCGTTCAGCGACGAGGATATATCGAAATTATAGCTCTTTTGTTTTTTTCCCATAATCAAAATTATTGTTTTGAACCCATACAAAGGCACAGACTAATAATAAGACGGTCATTATTAAAAGCAGTAAAAAATCTGTAGGGCGCTATAACGATGAGTTGCCATTGTTGATTCCTTTCAAAAGACAATAGGACGATGCATCACTACTTTGTGAAAGTAACAGAAAATGTTATTGTATGAGGAAATCAAGCATGTGCATTTTGCAGAAAGTGCATTAGTGTTGCTTTAAAGATATGTAATTTAATTTTAGAAAGAGTTTCAGCCATTATAATTGTTTTTACAGAGAATCTTAAAGATATGTTTGCTAAATCATAGAAGGTATAAGTGCAAGAAGACTAAACTCTTTTATTATAATTTTCTGATAAAAAAAGCTCTTTTATTATAACTCATTTTTTAATTCTTTGTAATTGTATATTCCCTCTCAAAATAAAAAAAAATAAGAGTTAACCTAATCAACAGGGATTAGTCTCCCACCTGTCGGGTGAAATACCTTGATTATCAATAAAAAATAATGAGAGTTTTTGGTTTGGATTTGACCATATATATAAAAGCTCAATCTATATTTATTTTCTATATTTATTTTTTATCAAATTAGTTTCTCAAACTTATGAATCCATATATAATCTACTGTTACCAAGGTTTTTTAAGGGAGATAGTGTTGCATTTGTTATAATGAATTGAACTAATTTATCTTTTTTATAATTTACTTATGTTAATAAAAATGATATTTTATTATATTAAGGACAAAAAAGAGCCTTTTTGGTTGCTTGTAGATTTCAAATGGCCCACGCATATATGTTTTGCCCCAGGACGGCAGAAATTCCACATACACTTTTTTTTGTAGTATTTCATCATTACACAAAACGAGTTTTTACTTGCCCCCACACAATGTGCCGGGGAACAAGTGCTTCTCTATTATATGCCGTTAATATTGTTTCGTTTTTTTCGTCATCCCCCTTATGATAACCTCAATCTACATCCATTACCAGAAACACTCTTTATTTTTACTTTTTTTTTTGTTGAAGGTTTATTTCATTATAGAAATTTTAGTTTATGACAAAATATTTTGTCAATATTTTTTGTTCCATTTTTCCGTTTTTAAACTCAGACTGGCTATCAAATCGAAAAGTCAATAAGTCATTGTTCAAATGGACACTTCAATTTAATAACAAAAATTAAAAATATTAAATCATGTGTTTTTTCGATGTTACCTTGTACGTGTTATTTATTAAACTATAGATGAAAAAAAGAGCACAGTTTTGACTCACATAAAGAGAGAAGAAAATCTTAACTTTTTTAAGAAAAATAAATAAAGAAACTATTGGAATTAATTTTAAAATTTAAGTTTGAAATGTCCTATATATATACACTGGGCTTGGCCCTCATGACCTCAATGACCAAAACTTTTTGTGTATAAAAAAAACTTGGTCCAATGTGACAGTTGATTGTTCATAATGAGATTCTTGATCTTCTTCATAGTGCCAATGAGAGGATGATCATAAAAGTGTGTTATGGATGAAATTACAGATAATTAACATTCCAATTAATTTAATTTGGCGACCTTAATTCAAGATGCCCTTTGCCCATAGTTCCTTGTGCAAGACAATTAGAGAGTTTATACCTTTGTTTTGATGTAAAAAGTGTTCATAATGTAAAAAGTGTTCATACTAGCTTACTCCTTTTCTAATTAGATCATTCAAAATTTACTCATTTCCGAACACGTCATTAATAATTATGATATAACTTACCAATGGGTAGTTGGTTGAACTGGTAAGGGGACTATAACTTCCGTAAGGATGAGAATGTCACATTGCTTATATGGGCAACACTCCTACCCCTTGAGTCTGTATTAGTCGGTTGTCAATATGAGCCCACTACAAAACAAGTGCCGCTTACCGGCGTTTATTTTTGCCTCTCTCCGGCGTTTTTTTCCGGCGAAACGACTCTACGGCGTTTTTGCAAATCGCCGATAAAAAAATGTGGAAAAGTAGCACATCGGCGTTTTTACAAAACGCCGTAGAGTGCCACAAACGCCGAAAAGCGGGTTGCAAAAAGTAATATAATATTCAGACATACCGGCGTTTCCCGAAACGCCGATATGTCCATTATTTTAATAATTGACATACCGGCGTTTTGGGGAAACGCCGGTATGCTATTATTTAATATGAACTTTTCGGCGTTTACAGAAACGCCGAAAAGTGTTTAAAAATTATTAAAAAAATAAATTTTCGTCCCAATTTAATGTTAAATTGGGACGAAAATTTTAGTATTATAGATAAAAATAAAAAATATTAATAAATGATAACGACAGAAAAATCATATTACACACATTAAAAGAAAATAATACATATAAAAGCAACTAAAGTATATCAAATATGTAAATTAATAATGATATAAAAATAAACAAAAATGAAGCAAATATAATTAAAAAGAGATAGGACAATAAGCAAGGGATGATTGCTGAGAAACAAATAGAAAGAAGAAGGAAGGAGAAAGAAATGAATGAGCAAGGGAAAATGAGGGGGGAGCATCGTTATTTATAGGGAAGGTGGAGCATACCGGCGTTTATTATAGGAACGCCGGAAAGTGATATTATATTATTATTTTACCGGCGATTTCTCAAACGCCGATACATATTTAAATACTAAAAAAATACTTACCGGCGTTTTGCCTTCGCTTATCGGCGTGTCATGAAAACGCCGCTATGTAGTTTATTTTTTTAAAAAAAAAAATATTGCATATCGGCGTTTTTCCAAGAAACGCCGATAAGTATTTTTATTATTTTTTAAAAAAAAACACATACCGGCGTTTTTCCTTCGCTTACCGGCGTTTCCCAAAACGCCGGTATGTAGTTTATTTTTTTAAAAAAAAATAAAAATGCTTATCGGCGTATCGTCGTTTCTTGGAAACGCCGATAAGCATATTTTATTATTTTTTTTAAAAAATAAAAGACATATCGGCGTTTTCAAGAAACGCCGATATGTCTTATTTTTCAAAAAAAAAAAAGAAAAGAAAAGCAAATAACAATTTTTTTATTAAAATATACATACCGGCGTTCTTGTGTCCAAAAACGCCGGTATGTGTGCGCGGGAAAGAAGGCGGGAAGCGCGCGCCAAATTTTGCGGCGTTTCTTTTAGGCGTTTTTTAGTAAACGCCGGAAGGCATGTTGTTTCCGGCGTTTTTGTTGAAAACGCCGGAAGGTGTACGCCGGAAAGCGCCGCTTTTTTTGTAGTGGCCGGATTATCGGATTTAACCAAAAAAAATTCAATAATCTACTTTATCAAGTCAAAAACAATACTATAGGCTGCCATTCATTTCTAGGACAATGTTCAAAATCCAAATCCACAAAAATTAACAATATAAACACATGTATCTTTTTATTTGAGAAAATCTTGTAAAACAATTGTTAGATATTAGATGGGTCCATCTTCAATAAGAATTTGAAATTTTATTTGTCATATTTTAAGATGATATTATTTTAATATTTTCTTACAAAACTAACTCCAATGGTGCAAAATATTGATGTTTTGTTATACATGCATGTGTCTTGAAAGATGGATATTGTTGTTGTGAAAATTCTCTAGCTAATATAAATGTAATATTACTAATGAGTAGTTGGTTAAGTAGGAAAATGACCTCATCCCGTAAAGATGAAAACATGGGCCGGCACTTGTATATATTGAACTCTGATTGGTCAATAGGCGCTAGATTAGTGAACGATGTTTAACAAAAAAATGTAAGATATGTGCTGATGAACACATACATGCAAATGTTTATCAAGAAGTGACAATCTAAATATTCAAGGTTGACTTGTATCAAAAAAATATTCAAGGTTGACTTTAAATATTCAAGGTTGACTTTAAGCGGAAACAAAATGTTATATAGTAGTTAGCTGGTCCAACTAATAAACAGTAGAGTGTGAAACCAAAAAAAATTATTTTTGATTTAAAGTCAAATAATATTAATAAACCACAACATGCATGTATGAAATGAAGAACCTCTTCACATTTAATTGTGAAGAATATGATTATGCTTTTGAAATTCAAGTCATAATTAAGTCAACTTTCCAAGTCTTTCCATCTATAATAAAGTCTTATAAAATCGAAATATAATTCACATATTCCTTTCTTTACATTTCTTAAATTAAATCGGTATCTTATGAAATGTTCAAAATAACTACTGAACATTTTCATCGAATCAAAAGTTTGAATCAGAAAGTGCATTGTATTCAATTGTATTAGCTTGAGTACAATGGAACTACTATCGTTTATTTTTCGAACAATGGAACTGTGAACTTAATATTAGTGGCTAACTGGCTAATGATAGCCAGTTAGCCACTAATATTCTGCGGAAAAAAATGGCTTAGTTCACAAAGAAATAAATAATTGGTGTAGGTGAAAAAGTCTCTTGTCGTTAGTAACGTGTAAATCCTTGTTGGAAATTTGTACAGATGGATGAGAACGTGATAAATTAACTTGAAATATTCTAATGGACTTGACTTCGGTCTTTAAATAGTAATCCTCCTGTTGGCCACCAAAAAAAAAAATTAGCAATCCTCCTGTACTGAGCCAGTATATATGAAAAATTAAAGGTTCCAATTAGTGTAAATTATATTTTTTTCTGAAGAAATTAATTTCTTTAACTTATAAACTTACACACACACACAATGTTATGCAAGAAAATCAGGTCATCAGTCATTATAGTTAATTAAGTTACAATATTTTCATACTGAAAAATAATAAAATTTCTAAGAAAATTTGTTATATATATAGAATATATAGATAAATATATTGATGATGAGCGAGCTAGTGAAATGCAACCTGCATCACTTTTTCTAATAATTCATGAATCACTTCACTGAAATTGCTAATTAACTTAGCTAATTGATAGTACTAAGGTTAAGAGATTTTTGGCCTAACAATTATCAAAAAAAGAGTAAAATTTTTTTTCACCGGCCACTTACTTTTTCAGTCAACAAGAAAAGTAATAATTTTCGGTATTATCAAAATTACGTTAGATTTTAACCATACAAAATTGAGCTAACCTCAACCCTGCTAATATTTATGTAAAAAAATTAAAATTGTTACAATGTCTTTCTTTTGACTAACAAAAGTTAACTATAAAATTTATTTGAAAGAACATCTTTACTCCTAAACTATATGTATTCATGGAAGAATAGCGAGTTTTATTTTAAAACGCAGCATAGTGCTTAAGGTATCATATATTTTGCCAGTTAAGTAGTCATAAAAAAATCAAAGCTTTATCAATCTAAATGATTCGTTAACAGTACTGTTACAAGTTATATATTTCTGTCATAACTTTATAATTGGGTACTCGCTCGTCAAAAAAAGAAAGGGAAAAAAAACCCTTCGATCGCCTATTCTAAAGGTCAACATCAAATTAAATTACAATACACATATTTTGGTTAAACAAAATAGGAGGGTGAAATGTATATGTCAGTTAGCCCATTAACTAAGAACGCGTCGATAAAAACAAAAAATAACATTTGTCAGTTCTCACACTAATTATAAGTCGATGATATTGTACTCTACACACACACACGCGCTTCCTTAATCATCCGAATGATTTATTTAATTTTTCGAATAACATTTATTTAGATAGTTATTTACATGTTACTATTCAAGTTATTTACGTGTAATAAAAATCTCAAGTACAAAAATAATTTATCTAAAAGAAATCAAAGAATTACAAATGTATAATTGCTTTTAAATTCTCTAAACCTACTTGTCTGAGGGAAAATCAAAGATAAAGGATATGATGTTGACATGGTACATATCCGGAGAACGATACTTATTGTCTCAACAAAAACCGATAGAAGTGTGTGCGACTCGATAAAAAATCATAATTTATGACTCGCATAAGAAAATCATGTCACTGAACTATCAGTAGTTGATTTTATGTTAGCAGGAGAAAAATCTTTATTAAATGATATTAAGATTGGAAATTTTTTCGAAAATAAAATAAAATAAATAATAAATCAATTAGTACTGCAATTTAGCATTAGAAAATGGAATACCAACTTAACAAAAGCACTTGTTTAAATTAAAGAGTGGATTAACTATTTTTTCTCTCTTAAGAGTAGTCTTCTATAGTGAGAGTGCCATTTTTTCCTCCTTGGTGATAGTATTTTTTCTCCATGTTTTCAAGCGTGCGGGTTTAGTTTCTCACCCTATGGCGATTATCCCTATGTTGGCCGCCAGGTGAGAGAGAGTCGGATGGGTTGTGTGAATGTGTTCATGGATTTGACTACTAGATTTAGAAAGCAAGTGGACAAAGACAGCGATGAGATCTAGATTTTGGGGGATCAAAAGTTAGCTAAAAGACCTTCTACACTATCACTGCGGTAGAGCATTATTGAAAAAACCATATTGGCCTTTCATCTTGCAGTTATTGCCTATAAATGTGACCACAATTGAGTAGGTTAAGAAACAACCACTTCCTTCGTCTTTTATTCTGTTTTCAGATGCAGTGGTGTTTACGTTGATGAATCTCTTAAGCCTCCTTCGCCTATCAAACAGCAATATGAAGTACACTTGTTGCTGCATTTGTTGGGTACTTTGTTTCTCACTCATTTGCTGTGTTGTTTCCTCCTATTTCATTTATGTATTTGTGTTTCAATGTTTTGTATCCAGTTTTTCATCTTTAAATAAAAGACATATTTTCAGTCAAAAAAATTAAAGAGTGGATTTTTTTTTTAAAAAAAACAAAGACTTGTAATGAGATTCATATATGGCCCAAAAGTAAATCTAAACCATATGGTCTGATTATATAATTATAACAGTGGAAATAAAACATATAGTCTCAATTTCCAGGAAAATATATATCACACACTTTTAAAAAATGATTTAGTATATATGAGGAAAAAATATTAAAAATACAGTGATCAAATAATCTCAAGTATGAGATCTTCAAACACGAGAGGATCATCATAGAATATGAGAGAATCAAACACCTCCACTTGATCAGCGTCACCAGATCCAAAAGTAGAAAAAACAGCTTCTTGATCATGAGGAGACACAAAGCAATCACTGGATGAACTGTTGTTATTAATGATGTTCCTATCTTGCTTGATGTCGTGGAATTGCTCTTCATTCTTCATAGAACCTGAAGATAGGAATAAAGAGCCAGACGAGCGAGAGTGATTATTGCTTTGGTTTTGTTGGATTGAAAAGGAGCTAGACATAGTGCTGTTATTTTTGTTTTTGACTTTTGGGTCAAAGGTGGTAATATGGTTATGATTGCCGTTGTGATTATTGTTGAAGCTGAGAATATAAGAAGAGGACGAATTAAGGTGTTCTTCTGAATCATCGAGGAAGATGAGAGGATTGAGGAGGTTGGTGCAAGTGTGGTGACCAAAATAAGTGGTTCTGTAAAGAGGAGGGTCTTCTTGGATTTTCTGAACTTGTTTTGTTGCTTCACATCCTTGTTCATGCTTATGAGTGCATCTGAAGTAGTTCCTGCATTTATATATGTACATATGATTAATTTAATCATTTTAAGTAAAGTAGTTATATATGGTCTGGTTTTAATTAAAGGAATGATTAAATCATAAAAAACCTATGTATATTTCCTTATTTGGTAAAAAACTTCGAAAGGGTGTGATTATAGGAAAAATGCCATGTTAGACATGCCTCTTATTTAATTTATTAACATTATTGAAGATGATGATTTTCTTAAACCAAGAATAGTAACAAAAAAATTATATAAATAAGGCAACTTGCTCTATGTTCATGTATCTGGGCTTTGAAATTTGTGCTAAACAATTTATTATTATCAATTTGTTCTCAATTATAGCGTAAGGTATAAACTAAAGGTTTATGAGATTTAAATAAAACATTATTAATGTTAATCTTTCACTTATGTGTGTGTGTGTGATAAACTTTACATCATTAAGTTAATATCATTAACAAAAGCACAATTTGTTAAGGAAGTGATTCGTATATGTATGTAGTTTGTTTTTTCTAAAAGATTGTACGGGAAGAAATGAATATCACTTAAAGGGTTTCATAACTAAGTGGTTGTAGTTTCAAATCAAGCCAATTTGAAGACCTTGTTAATGGACGATTTATAATATAAATACCTATGTAACCGCTCTTTTAGTCTGAAGATTTGTCCTAACCCTATGAACCTAAAATCTAACTCACCTAAAATTTTGTTATAAAAAACAAATATCCAAAAATAACAAACCTGGGATGCTCAGTATTGAGTATGAATTTTTGGCCATATTTTCTCCATGCATACCCATCATCCTTTGGACTTATTTCGGAGTCTTGCACCCATGTTTGTACTAAACTTTTCCTGCCACCACAAAATTAATTAATTATTGGCAACTTGAATGATTAATTAGATCCTTAATTATTCTATACCGTAACATGAACTCCAGAATATTGTTTGAAAGCATATCCAAATAATGATCACAAATACACACATACTTAGTACTCACACAACCCCATATCATTTCACCTAAATATACTAATTAACAAGATCTGAGAAATGCATGAAAAAGGGTTAAGAAATAGTACCTTTTCTTGGGAGTGGATCTTGATGGATCTTTAATGGAGCTTGAAGATGAGGGGCTTCTTCTGTTCTTATTCTTAGGGATCTCATCATGAGATTGATGAGATTCTTGAGAGTTAGAAGGAAAGTGGTGAGAGAAGGAGGAAGAAGGAGAAATGGAGAAATCTGAAGAAATATTATTATGAGAGAAGAGGGAGAGAGTGGCAGTGAAAGAATCAAGCACTTTAGCCACCAGATCCTCAGCAGAATCTACCACCTTAGCCTTATCAGCATGTTCAAATATCAATCCTCGAAGCATATTAGCAAACTCTCTCCCTCTCTCTAGTTCTTTCACTGCCATCAGATTATTCTCCATAAATATGTATATAAGATGAGAGTGAAGTAGTACTTTGTGGTGTTGAAGAAGTAGTTGAGAGTGTATTAGACTGTGTGTTGTGAGGAGAGAAGGAGGCAGGGAGAGAGAGAGATAGAGAGGGAGGGTTTAAACTAAGAAGATGAGTAGAAGGAGAAGGGTAAACGTAAGATTCTATTTATATAGGGGCCGGAATGGCCACCGGCAATCCAAGTCTACATGTTATAGAAAGATGATAAGGAGAGCCCAACATATTTTAATAATCTAATCTTATTTAAACATCTATAGGTGATTTTACAAAAGAAAGCCTTTGGTCGACAACCTAAAGTTGAATCTAAACGTTTATTTGATATATAAATGGTTCAGATATACTTCATTTTAGCCGAGAGTGTTTAAATGAATGGTACATATTTCATCTAACCTTAACTAAAGTCTAAATTTCATTCTCTAATCTATTTGTGCATATGGAGAAAGTTAAAACTTCTAAGTGGTTGTCCCACACATGGAGGTAGCAACAATTAGCGATTAGGATTAGTTTGTGGTCATTAATATACCTAAAATATTGTATACACTAGGATATCAAAGAATACATTTAAACAAGAAAATGCTTAATTTCTGCTGTATGTACAACTATTGATGTGAAAACAATTGGCTCCCTTTTTTTGTTAATCACCACCCAGTTTAATTCGGACTCGAGGTGTAGGAGTGTTGCCCACACAGGTAAGATTGTCCCCTCTTTCAATGAGAGCACTTCCCGGAATTTGAACACCCGTTCTCATCCTTACGAGGGTTGTAGCCAACTTACCTGCTCAATCAACTACTCATTGGCAGCAATTGGTTCCCTTTACTATGGCTATTTTATTTTATTTTTCATAATTTGCTATAAAAATTTAATCATTGGGCACATTCGTGGAACATGGAGGAAGCAAATGAGAAAATTCCACGGTGAATAATTTTAAGGATACACGCGATTTATAGCGCGTGATTAGAACGGAGAGTCAGAATTTGTGGAGGGTGTGGAGCGTGGGGTTACTTTCATGGCAAGGAGGGATGCATTTAGGGGCTATAAAGAAGAATGACGTCACCAAAATGATGTCATAGTAAGTCAGTAACTAATGACAGCAAGGACCGTGGCATTTCCGCGTTGGTTGAATTTCATTGCATTTATTAAAACACAAGCATCTTGTGTCCCATGTTAGCCCAAATATGACACATGTATTCAACAAGTTCAAATTAGTTCATATAGTCACTATAAAGTAGTTCAGCTATTAAAATACGCTCGTAAGTAAGAAAATATGTAAACATTAATAAATATAAATTAGAGTTAGGGGCAAAGTAGAAATAAACACATTAAATGATAATAGAATGAAAGAGTGAACTCTTATATTTTGAAACAAATTTATTCAAATTTTGGGCTTTTATATTACGGACTAGAGTACTCCCTCCGATCTGTAATATAAGAGTCAAAATTTAAATGATTCTGATCCAAAATATAAGAGTCCATCCTTAGATTCTCTCATCATTTAATGCATTTTACCCACTTTGCCTATAAATCTCTTTAATATTTAATAATGCTTATACATTTCTCTCTCTTAATAGTATCGATCAATAAATGTGGGCGAAATTGAAAAGAAAAAAGAATTAACTTCAGAAACTCAACTAACTTTTACATGTTTTCTTAAGTAGCGTGTTTTGGCGGCTGAACTCTTATATTATGAACCTGAGGGAGTATTAATTTGTAGTGTGTTTGAATCCTTGAGACTATATCGATAAATTTGTAAACAAGATTTTTCACTTATTCATGTGCGAGAATCAAATGTTATTGCTATTAGAAACTAAAAATAATTTTGAACCAACTTTGAACATATTTTTCTGTATATAATATACAAATTTTTAGACTTGCCCTACTTCAACTGGATGATTTATCAGAGTTTAGACCTGAACAAATCCGTCATTTAATTTCTGGAAATCTTGTCTAGTTTGGACTTGGATTATAAATTCTTCTATTGAATTAAGTGCATCCATCCATCAAACCGTAATTACTTGCATTGATGGTAGAATTGCTTCGTCTTTGAAAGCATCTAAATCAATCCGTACCCCTTATCAATCTTCCAAATGAAGTGAGGTGAGTTTAGAAAACTCTATGATTCATGCACACAAAATATAAAAGAAAATTGTTGAAAAATTATTCAAATTTGATTTCAAGCTTTAATAAAATGATGCATGGTGCAGCACATACATGAGCATTTCCATTTACCTGGATCGATAGATTCACAGCGGATAAGAGACAATTGGAAATTCGCTTTCAAGTTAAAAGAGAATTATAGCACAGGATGTCAGTTTTAGAATATATTTTGTTGTCGCATTGATAGCTAGCAAGATTATTGAACTCAAACCAGCATTTAGATCGGTCAAGATTGTGAGTGAAGGGTTAGTGGGACTGGGACAGTTCAAAGCTGACTCTGGAATCATTCCAATAAAAAATAATTGAGAAATAATTAAATTTTTTAAATTTATTATCATACCATAATTAACTCGGTTGCCAGATTCTGAGCTGATTTTAGTTATTCTAGTAATTAGTATCTTTTTACTGTTATATTATTATTAAGGTTATATGTGTATGCGTGTATATATGAACATTTTAATATTTTGATTAAAATCATACTATTTCATTTATATTTGAGTTTATTCCATTTTTTGCCAATTGATTCCAATTCAACTATAGTTAGATCTCCATGCTCGACCAATTTGACAGTGCCTTCATCATCATTTCCAAAACGAAAGTGTGGCCTTATAAGTTTACAAACATGACCAAATAATTGTGCAGACGTAGTACGCACCAATCATTATTTTCTTTAGAAGCCACCGAGATTAAAAAGAATTCTTTTTTTTGGCCAACAGATTAAAAGGATTCTACAACAGAGAATCCAACACAAAATATAAAAAATTAATTTAGGGATTTTATGTTTTTTTTCAAACATATCTAACTAGAAAGAAATAGATATCTATAATCAAATCAGTCAAACATGAATTAGCACAATTGATTAACAATGAATAAGTACAACTAACTTTGAAGTCATTCAGTGATGCTATTCGATGGATTCACATTATCAATAATAATATAAAATGCTTACCTTAATCACGCGTTCAGTGACCAGGATATCAAAATTATAGATCTTTTAATTTGTTTTCCCTCCAAAATCGAACTCTATATAATTCTGAACTTCGAATTGATTAAAATTTTATGTATTGCAAATTCAAAAGGAACAAGCATATCCTTTATAAAATGTGGATAAAGTAAAATTAAATCAAAATTTTAAAAATGATTATCTCATTTATATTCCGAACTTCTATAGTCATGTCGAAACCAAGAAAAACGGTTTCCCAGACTAGTTATCTTACCCTTTGGCGCCTACGAATCAGCGAAGGATTAATCTTTTAAGCACTTGTCGGGTTAGAGGAGATACATTGATTATTGATTAAAAAAACTGTAGGGCCTATAAAGGGAGTTGCCATTGTTGATTCTTTCCAAAAGTCAATAGGATGCTTCGCATAGTGAAAGCAACAAAAAATGTTATCGTATAAGGAAATCATGCACGTGCGCACAAATTAAAGTATATTAGTGTCACGTTAATTTTCAATGATCACCATAAGACATTGTGGTTGTTCTTATTCACAAAGAATCTCATTAGATATGTTTGTTAATTCATAGAGTAAGTGCAAGAATAGACTCTTTCATTAGAATTTCTTTTGTTTCCATGCAATTTTATACTCCCTTCGGAATCAAATATAAAAAGTAGCTGGAATATGTTGGATTACATAATAAGTATGAAATCTCAATTTTTTTGTCTTCTACCTTAGTTTTATCCCCTAATTAAATTAATCTACCTAACTTTCATAAGTAATCTAATACTGCTCAGAAGTATTTCAAGGATATCATCTCACAGCTCACACTTGCAATACTATATTTAATCCTTAATATAAGAGGTAATTAATTCTCAAATTATTTTGGGAAAAAATCTAAATAAATTACTAAATTATATAGCATTTGTTACACAATCTCTCTAAAATATACCTCTATGTATTATATTATACAATCTCTGGTCTATAGGATCGATTTGGTTAGTTGTATAAATATAGGACTTAATTCTCATTTTTGTTAAGTTCTTACCAGATTATCCCTATATATTTGTGCTCCTCTAACAATAATAATTTTTAAAAATCCCTTTTGTTATTAGAATTGATGTTTAGAGACTTTTGACTACTTGACGAGTAGTATATAACCAGGCAATGTCTCGCTGCCCCAAGACAAGCTAGGCACAAGAATTCCACAAAGACTGTTTGTTGTTCTTAATCATTGAACACAATAATGCCTCATAGACAAGAAGTTTCTCATTTGTTGGTCAAATCTTCTTATCTAGATATACCATATTGAGAACTCTTTGCATCATAAATATTTTCGTTTGTTCGGTTATAACCTTAAGTCCCAAACGATTAATTCATATTAGGAAAGAGGAAGATTCATGTGTATCCATTTAGGGGATTGGTAATGATTCCTATATATTTATCACCTTCTACCAGTCCAACCACAAAGTTACATCCAGTCGATCAGTGGTTGACTTATGATTAGCACGGTCTTGAGTTCAAATACAGTCGTTAGCATATAAATTTTGTTAGTTGGTGATCTGCGAATATCACTAGATATGCCCTAATCCTTGCAAGTCATTAGGATCCAATTCTTCTAATTGTTTTGTGTATGAAATGAGATCACTGATTTTCTTGATAGTGCTAATGGGAGGATGATAATAAAAGTGTTATGGATGAAATTATGGGTAATTGTCATCCAAACAAAGAGAAGACCTTAATGGATGCCCTTTTCTCCAAGTTCCTTGTACGGACCTGTTAGTGTTATTCTCAAGGTTCGAAAAACCGGACCGGGCATCCAACCGGACAAGCTACTGGTTCAAGGGTTATTGGTTCAACCGTGGTTCAACCGGGTTAGACCGGAAATAATAAAATAATATTATTTAATTGTTATATATAAGAAAATAGATAAATAAGATAAACTCAAGGGACATTTTGGCAATTTTTCTCTCTATTTAATAATATATGGGGATATATGGATCATATGCTAAACTCATAGGGACCTTTTGGCAATTATGATGTGAGCCCATTAGCCCAAACCCTAATATTTCCTTCCATATATAAACTAACTAATCTTCCTTCTCTCCCTCATTTGATATGCCGCCACTCACACCCAACACTCCATCTATCACCATCTTCACCAACACTCCATCTATCACCATCTTCACCTCCTTAAACAAAAACACATCTCTCTCTCTTTAGATTTTCTCACGTCTAAACACACCCATCAACAAGATCAAGTTTCTCCATCTTGTTTTCACTCATCGTTCCTCATCTCCGGTGAGCCCCAGCAGCATCGACGGCGTGTCTGGCGGAGCAAAACACGGCGCCGACGAATCAGAAAGAAGGTAACTGGGCGCGGTCTTGAACAAACCGGCCAAACCGGTTCCATGCCGGTTTTCACGGTTTAAAGCCGGTTTGAACGGTTCTGGCCGGGTGAACTCCGGTCTGAAGGGGTGGTCGTTGTATGGCCAGATCGGACCGCCTTTGTGTCCGATTGCAGGTTTAACCGGTCGGACCGGCCGGTCCGATCCGGTTTTTTAAACCTTGGTTATTCTCTACTTTGATGCAAAAAAAAAAAAAAAACAAATGTTCGTCCTGGCTAGCCTCCATCTTAAGATCATTGAAAATATTTTAAGTACTAATGAAAGTTACATCTTTCTTAGACAACATCTCATACTTCATAATATAACATGTGCCGCATTTTATTTTCCAAATGTTTCAACTTGACCAAAAAGTGTTGACCAGGCAGATTGGTTTAGTTGCTTGGACCAAGGAAGGTAAACACGCTTTTACAAGACACTCCCATAATAATTATATTTCTTAATTTTTGTAATAAGTGGGAGCAGGTAACAAGCTTAATACTAATAGTTGACTCATTTTGGAGTTCAATTGGACTGTGCAGTGTGGGCTTAGCGTGAGGACAATGGACCATTATTGGTTTATTAGTTTATACAAGGAAATCTAGTCTACCAACTGTGAACATTTACTTTTGGGCAGCCACCTGCTAGAAATTTTATTCATATGTAAAATGTTCATTTGTTGATTTTCTAGTCAATTATTATTCGATAATTTATATAAATAATTTTTATAAACAATATAAAAATAATTTTTAATTGATTCTTATTTGGGTTGAAGGTCATTCTAGCCAATGAACTATTTTTTTTATCCATGATCAAGGTATCCCCACTCGACAAGTGAGAGACTAATCCTCCGCTGATTTGTAGGCACCTCAAAGGGTGGAACAACTGGCCTAGGAGATTTAATGTTTTTCCATACCCAACGCCAGGGATCGAACCCCAGACAATTAGTTAATGGTGAATGAGTCCTTACCACTCAACCACACACCCCAGGTTAGCCAATGAACTATTTTGAAAGTGTCAATTTGGCCAACAAATAATAAATGGTCTCATTTTGACCAATGAACAATAAAAATGACTCATTTTGGCCAATAGGCTAATGAAAAATACTAAAATACCCTTTGGTATTTTATTAATACAATTTTTGAAGATGTGGGTCCCACACTTAAAATAAAAAATTACTCACCAAGGCCCCATCTAAAACTCTGCATTCATTTTTTAATGGAACTACTATATTATTATTTTGTTATATGTTTTGCATTAGAGCCAAGAATGAAATTTAAATTTTAAGAAACTCGGGTTGTTCAGTTCATTTCACAAAAAATATCTTACTACTAATATTTCTAGCATGAACTTGTTATTTCGTACTTTGAGATTGAAACTTGCATACCATACTAATCACTTGATATGAAACTATCTAATAATAAAGTCCCTTTCTTTGAATCTCAATAGAGTTTCCCTCATTGTGAACATGAAAGACTAGTTTTGCTTAGTTTGATGGCTTAGAAAAGAAAAGGGTAACGTACATTGGCCAGTGAATATTAACTTCTTTCGTTTCAACCTTTTTTATAGAAGAAAAGAAAATTTTTCCTTTGGAATAAACTGATTTTTTTACACCACTAATATACACTTCTATAATGTAACGTGTCTCCCAATTTTCCCTTTGGGACCCCACCTGCTTCATATTCCTCTATTCTTCCCATTTGCCCTCTATATCAAATATATATATAGCAAAACATCCCCTTCTCTCTTTCCTCCTCACTAAGACTCTCAAAAGTCTAAACAAGTATTCTATCCCGACCAGAGGCATTTGAAAAAAGAAACCATTAAGATTAGCTTCATGACTTGCCTGTGATCCCCATTCATCACCACCACATTACATTCTTGGTTTACCATGTTATATGTGCTTGGCCATTTGTGTCACGTCAATGCACTCTGCCACTGCAACTCATCTGCAAATCAAAATAACAAGAGATCACATCAGGAGGCACAGGCATGAATAAACATATCTTGACATGTAACAACAATACAAAATATGATCTCAAGGTTTCCTTTTGATCCCCTGACTTTGCATTGTTAAAATTGATCCTTTAACTCTTGATTTGTATTTAAACCTTTGGCTTTGCTAGACAAAACTACTAGTTTGAGAATTATCTAAATCCACAAAAATAGTACTTTCTGTTTGTCAAAGTTTATCAGGTTCTTCTCACCAAACAAGTTTCCCCAATATTTCCAAGAAAATATATCATTGACAGATAACCAGGTGGACAAAACTACTAATTTGGGATAAGCATACAGATCAATGAACCAATTTTCCACGGAAGAAAGAGCCAATATCCTACCACTTCAGCATCAACATATCTACCAATACAATACACGCTAGCGTGACCATGAAACAAATATTGAAAAAAGGGGGTCAACCTAGTTCTAGTCTCCACTTAGTAAGGGTGCTGGGGAAGAGAATATACTAGGCAATCTTACCCCTGCTATATGCAGAAATGCTGATTTGAACCCACGGCAAGCGGACTTACCGTTGAGCCAAGCTAGCCCTTCGAAACAAATACTAAAGAACAGATAAAATTTTGGCATGCACTTCTTATCACAGATCCACTTAATATCTTACACACACAACTATGGACCCACTTTTAACTGCGATAAAACATGAAAAGGCTGCCTGTCTCATCATAGTAGCCTTAAGAAGTTTTTATAACAGATAAATGTAACAAATAATTTTGTTGACAATCAGTCTCTACTCCCGAGACCACCTCCGTCACCCTACATTTATCTTTTTCGTTTTTCTACTTGGGTTTGCCCATATCAGTCTCAACTTTAACCTCATGTTTCAATTATGTAGCTTAATTATAACAATGAAACATAGTAATGCCTCTTGAACTTCTGTTAGTTTATCTGTTTTCAGGACTACATGCAATTTCAACATGATTAATAGCAATAAAACTACCAAAGAAAAGCAGCTGCCATAGATTATAAACATCTCTCTGATATCACTCCTGATATTTTCTACATATGTAAGATCCGTTTGGCATGATAGTACAAGCCAATGCACTAAGGGATAATCATTTTATTTTGGGCATCTAATGTATTATAGAAGTTTATATCAAACATCACCGCCATAACTAGCTGCTGCCACCATCATTGGGCACCATGACCACTGATCATCATCACTATCATCACTAACCACCAACATCAATATCATGATCACCACCACTACCACTACCACCTTTGGCCACCACTGCCACAAGTCATCACTTCTTCCGTATCATCATGACCATCCCCACCAGCCCCACTTGCATTATTGTAACATTACAAAAATTTTCCTCTACAAATGAATATAGAATAGCAGTTCATTGTCCCAAATAAATTTATTTATTTAAACTTTTAAGTAAAGGGAATTTCTGTCAAAAATTGTACATTCTTCAAGAGTATCATATATCAACAAGCATGAGATTTATTTAGATACAACATTATGAATGTGATATCAAACATGGCATACTTTATCAATCCTTCTTATCCTATCAAGCCTTATGCTATACAGTATGCCAAATGAGCCTTTAGTCATCCAAATAACAATTATGGAACTTCCTTTCAACTTTAGGACACAATTAAGTCCAAGGAAAGCAATTCAAGTACCATATTGAAAAACAGATACAAAAGGAAAATCATAAATAAATTATGAAAAACAACACACATACCAGATGACCTTAACAATCAACAGCCACAAGAAAGCAATGTGATGGTCAAATACAAGGGGTGCCAGTCGATCGAGATCTCACTAGTTTCTAGAAGACAGACACAAGTTAACTAGAAACTTCTTGACTTGGACTCTGGTAATCACGATGTTTTGTTATTATCTCAGCTTCTCTTGCTATCTGGATATCAGAGGGCCAGAATACTTGATAAACAACTTTACAGACAAATCGGGGGAGCATTGCCACAATAATTATAAGCAAAATTGTGATCCAATATGTAGGAGACTTGGCCACATGATAAAAAGTCCTGCAATAATTTGGGGAATATTAGTCATCTGCTAGGCATTACTGCAAAAACAATAACAGGCATTACTAAAAAAAAATAACACACAATACACATATTGGCCAAGGTAAATGTAACTAACCAGTAGTTGGGAAGGACAGGAAAAGAATCCAATACCACCATGCAACCAAACGTGGTTACTATAGACCCCCATACAGCAAGATGAGTGATTAATACCCAATGCTTAATATCCATAGCCAAATGTACATTTACAAGGACAACAACCGAAATTGTCCACAAACTGCCCATGCTCCATATGTCAATTGTGCCATCCTTATAGGTGAACAGTGGTATGTAGAATAGAACAAGACTCTGCCATAGTGTGTCAATCATTGTGATCCAAAATAAATGCATATTGTAAGCTTCATGCCGGTGGCCTGCACCATACAGTTTGGGATGCCGCAAGAGTGTCTTATGACTCAAGTCTTTGTCCATAATACCAACAACAATTGTAGGGACTGAAGTATATATCACAGAATAGAATACACTGCTCCAATCCGTCAATGCAGAAGTTGTTGAAAATGCAGTGCATAATATATACCTACAGGCAAAAGAAACAATAAATTAAAATTAATAAAGACTGATAAGTTTACAACTATTGTTAAATGATAGCCTAAACAATGAAGTATTTAATCCAATTTTGAGGGCAAAATTTTTTTACCCCCTGCATACAAGTTTCAACAAGGATAGTATACAGAGGAAAATAAACATGAGATTTGCATTAAAATAAAAGATAAAACAAACTTTTGATCAGCCTACTTGCTATTTAATATATATTAAGTTCAACCCTCAATATCATCCTTTATTGATTGAATTTCCTTTATTAGTAAGAAATACGAAAACTCATAAGCTGCCACGTCCAGGTTACCAATCAAAATTTAAATACAGAACAGTTCTATAAAAATACATATATTTTGCCCTGTCTCAAAAAGTAATCTGTACTTAACATATTATCTGGACTGGTTTTGCCAGTTCTACTAGACAAAATAGACAACTTAACACTGAAAAATCAGAATACACAAAATAAAACAGAGGCCTTCAGTTAGTAACATGATGGAAACTATACATACCAGAATAACATCAAGACAAAGACAGCATTGCGGTAGAAATTGTAGAGAACTAAATAGCCAACACGCTGATAATTCCAGTGTCCATGCACCAGAAGCAATCTTTTCAAGAACCGAAACTGTCCCATAGCAAAATCAGATGCCATCACTGCTTGGCGCCCTTCCTGCCCACATATTCCAACACCAACATCAGCCATTTGGATCATTGACACATCATTGGCCCCTGAAAAAATGGGAAGGCGAAAGGGTTATAATTTCAAATTTAGTCAAGTCTTAATCACTTCAGCATACAAGGGGTATCTTACAGAAATTGGCATTCTCGTAATTCATACAACCCTAAAGAAAAGGGTATCTCACATAACAATTTAAAATTTTACTGGCTTACAGAAACTGTTGAGTCCATAATTTCTTATGCAACTTTTTATTATGCTACCAGATTTGGAAATTTTAAATAGGCGTAATATCTCGCAGAAATATAATACTCCCTTCATTCCCACAATATAAGCTAATGTTTTGGGAGAGGGTCTGACTGATTATATAAGCTAATGTTGTTTTTTGTCTGCGAATTTATTGTATTTTTCCACTTTTACCCTTTCTTGACAATGTTCTCTCTCATCTTCCCCATACACTCTCATTCTTTTATCATCCAACCACCATCCCACTTATCCTCTTCATAAATAGGGGCAATGTTGGGAAAAAAATATGTTCCAGACGTATTCATTTCTTTCAACAGCTTTTAACAGTTTTCTCGAATAGCGATTTGGTAAACATTAGCTTATATTGAGGGACAGAGGGAGTAATACACAAGAGGCACAAGAATATAAACATCAATGTGCGACACACCCAAAAATAAATCCATTGCAAGCCAAGTCCTGAATAAAAGCAAAACACAAGTTATAACATCCCCAGCTTCATAATCATTATGAACTTACCATCACCAATAGCCAGTGTCATATCAACAGTGCGGCTCTTGATCAAGTCAACAATTCCTGCTTTCTGCAAGGGTGCAACACGGCAGCATAGCACCACTCTACAAGAAGTCGCAAGGTCGAAAAGCTGTTTGACAGAGAAACAAAATAAGAAATATATCATGATATGGTGAATGGTATGGCTCAAACATAAAATAACTGTCTGTGCACCAAGCTTTAGCATCCCAATGCACAAAAACATTCCAAAAAAACTTCAAATGAAGAGAAATAATCTTACCTCTGACTCCAGCTCCTTCTCCAAGATGTAAACCAAACTGTTTCCATCAATTACAAGTGCCAGTGCAGCATTAGTTCCTTCATCCCTTGGATCGCATTTAGGCATATTGCATGACTTTGAATTATTGGCAGTCCCAATATTACCATTGGCAGTCCCAATATTACCATGTCCATCATTTGTTTTGTGCCTCATATTCTGGCCTCTTTTACATACAGATCTTATACCATATTTGGCTTTGGCATCAGCCAAAAGATTTCTGCATTCATTTTCCGATGTACCATTTATAATTATCATCGGCATATCTGGAGTTAAGAGTTTGCAGGAGAGACCAATTGAAATTGCTGTCTCTTGCTTATCACCAGTAAGAACCCAGACCTTAATTCCAGCTTGCCGCAGGGACTCTATAGCTTCTGGTACACCCTCTTGCAGTTTGTCCTCAATCCCAGTTGCTCCAAGCAGCTTTAAGTTGCATTCTATTAGAGCAGCTGTTTGTCGTAGTTTTGTACCTCTATCTGTTAATGAAGTGCTTGCTTCTTCATACATGCTCTGCCACTGCTCAAGTTCTGCATCTGAAAGATTCCTGGAAGCAACTACAAGAGTGCGTAAACCTTGCAAAGAATATTCATTCAAATGACCCAGAGTTGCACGACATATACTATCACTGCCCTCAATTTCATCAGCTAAGATGCTAAACATTGAAGTATCAGCTCCTTTAACCAACACCTTTACTGTATTGTCTGGAAATCGAATAACAACAGACATTCTTTTCCGAACACTATCAAACTCGTGCAGACCCAATACATCCAACCTGTATTGCATTAAAATAATTAAAATACTGAACAACACAAACCATAAACAAATTTCAAGACTAAAACAAATTAGCACAATAAAAATCCTGGGTTTCGCAAGGGCCATGATTCCATATTTACCTTAGTTTCTCACCATTGACATCAATAACAATATGTCCTGATGTCCGCTCAAAAAGTGTATATCCATAAGCAGATGCAGCAGAAACCAAAGCTTGTTCATCAGGAGATTCTCCCTGATACTCAACCATACCTTCATTTGACTCACTTGCTGCACAGCTAACGATAGGGATCACCGTATTACAGGCAGCCAATGTAAGGAAAAATTCATGAGCGGCAATCCTCTCTTCTCTATCTGAGCCTGTATGCAACAATGTTACGAGTTCTGAGTCAACAGTAATTTCAGATTTCAGCTTCCACCTCCCACTGCCACAAACTGTTGACGCTGCTATTGTGAAATAAAACAAAAAAAAAGCATTCTGGTCATAAATATGCAACAGAAAAAATTGACAATTCACAAGCTAAAGTAAGACAACTGATGCGCTCGATTAACAACTCATTTGAAAACACCTTGAGACTCAAATCCAGACATCCCTCAATCATTGAGTTTATAATAGATAATCTGAGAATAATCAAGTGAGAATTGGGGGAGAAGGGGCAAAAAAGAAAATAAATTGTAAGAAATTATGAAAGTAATATTGCTAATATTGTTGTTTCCTATTTTGTATTAGAAGAATATTTAGAGTAGAATAATATTATGTTATTATTAGGTGAACTTGTAGGAGAAGTTTATTGTCTTGTAGGAAGTTTTTGTATTATAAATATGATATCATATCAATGAAATATTCATCGGATTATTCAGTCATCTTTGTTTCCACATAAATCTTACGCAAAGGATAGATCGCTTATCCATATTTTTTCTCATTGCTAATACAATAACTACAGACTAAATCTTATGCTAAGGAACAGAGGTAGTGTTACTAATAAACAACAAGGCCTAATCTCAACTAGGTGGTAGTGCTACTAATAAAGAACCAATATCGAGTGTGTCCCTAAAACTTCCACAATGAATCAAATTATTTCCATTATCTAAGTAATTAGTACCATAAAAGAATTGGAAAATCTTTATATCATAAAAAAGAGATATTGGCATTATAACACATTATCAAGCAGTCTAGAATTTCACAATTATCTTAGAGAAAACAGAATACCTGTTGTATTATCTCCCATATGCAATGAACTCCCATAATTCATTCCATGTATACTAGCTCTTCGAAATTCCATTTTATTTTCTGTAAGTGTTCCTGTCTTGTCTGAGAAAACATAACGTATCTGACCCAAATCTTCATTGATATTTAATGACCTACACTGAAACCTTGATCCAGAGCTGGCACAATACATATCTGTGTCCTCAATCATGAAATATGACTGGCCCAATCGAACTAACTCCATAGTTATGTAGAGAGATATGGGTATCATTATCTGAAAAACTATAATAGAGCTCAAAAATGAGAAAAAGATTTCCATTGGTATCCCATAATATCTGTATCTTTTTCCATTGTCAGGGCCCTTTGTGAAGTATCTTTTTCTGTAGTATGGCAAGGTGTCAAGTTGGTCCTTATGACGAATCAGCCAAAGACCCATCCCAATGGCCACAACCAAACACATGGTAAAGAGAAAAATTGACAACCAAAGAGTTTCTCTGTTCATATAGCCCTCTAGTCTGCTTCTCTTTGAAGGGGAAGCTGCACTGTTCAACATAGCCTTTGTTTCCTGTCCGGCATAAACCACAACCCCAATTATCCAATCTGTGTTCTTCAGTTGGCAACCACGGAGAACAATATTTGATTGGCTAAGGGGAAACCTATGCCCATTGAACTCCATGTTCGCTGTGAATTCATATATATTCCTGTTTGGTTGCTCACACCTAATGATCCCAGAAACGGCACAACAATCTGGAGATACCACTGAAGCCACTTCCTGGCGAGCATACCTAGTCTTTAAATTAGATTCACCATCCAAGTTCATTGTCTGAATATAGGCAAGCCCACTCTGATCACTAGTCCCCAATAAGACCATGTCAACGGGTATAGTTTCATCAGCTAAGATTTTAACAACCTCGCCAACTTCAATATTTTTCCATTTTTTTGGTCGGAAATCACCACATTGAAGTACCAGAGACTCTCGGTTGTTCTCATTGCGATCCGACCTGTGCCTCCTCCAATCCTCATAACCATCCTTAATAGCTGTGACACAGAGAACAAACAGGAGGGGGAAAAGAGACACAGTCCTGCCAAATACGGCCAGTGGAGGGAGCTGATTCAAAGCAGCAATAGCAAGGAAGTACAAATAAGCAACACGATGAAACTGAATGAAAAGATTCTTAGGCAGGAAGGTGATAACTGAGTATCTACTAGTACGTATCTCATTCCCTGTGAACTCATATTTGTCATTTGTCTTCTTGGGATCATTGATGTATATTGACCTCGAGTTGTCATCATGCAAGAAGTTATCTTCAAATTGCACGCTTCTGTGGCGAATTCTTTGTGATTTATTCTTTTCCTGCACTCGAGATGAAGCACCTGATATTTCGAATGGCACAATATTACTATTCATATCATGATGTTCCATTGCACCCCACGATGTCAGGCGCCTCCTCTCCCGAATGGAGCATTCCAGAGGTAGCTGCTGGCGATACTCAAATTCAGCTGATAAAGAGTCCCTATCGGACGCAGAGTTGCGATATTCAAGCGCAGTACGAAAACTAGAGTCTCCAGCAGACACGGCGTCTTCCTCCTTTACACCCAAACTACCAATTTGAGTTTCATCAAAAATGGTAGACGGGAAGGAGACAAACCGGCTGAAAGTTGGTTTCCGAGAACGCCTATGAATCCCCAGAGAAAAATCCGATTCTGAAAGCAGTGGCCTATCAGGACTCATACAAAGCTCTTCATCTCCATTGGAGGATCACATACAACAACACCAACCACCATCAACAAAAACAATTCACAACCTATATCAGTCGCCACATAACCATATCTAATGTGGTCCCGGATCTCTAATCCGGCTGCTATTATTTTCATATTTCCTCCCAATCCTCATAGATACTCTGAGTATTATTCCAGCATGAGAATATAAAAATTTCAAAAATAAATGTAACCTTTAATGCCCGGATCCAAAAGAAGCTTCTTCTGAATCAGAAACAATCACCAGTGCTTCAAATACACACAAAGCTGTAGAAGGGATCAATCAAACAAAAGGGAGTCACAACTCACAATATAAACATCAACACACACTTCAACAAATCCAAAAAACTAATCATTTTCCTTCTAGCCACATCCTAGTCAACATCATAACAAAAAAAAAATCCCACATTTCAATCATTCTACATATCATCACACAAACAAACCCACCTCCCTCCAAATCCTAATCTAAGCAATAAACCAATCCAATCACAAACCACAATCCCTTCAAATCCACATCACAAACACATCCAAAAACCACATACATACATACACACACACATACATACATACATACATACATAAATACATACATACATATATATATAGAGAGAGATGAGCAAAGCTATGATACCCTTTGGGGAAAAGAGGAAAACCCAGATGGGGAATGGAGAGAAGGAGCTAAAAAGGCGAAGAAATGAGGAATGGGATCTGAAGCGAGGAGAAAATGAACCGGATCGGGTGGGTCTGGAAGAGATTTTGAAGGAAAAGAGGGATAGATGGGAAAAAAGGAAAATTTTTAGGGCTAGAGGAAGAGGAAGAAGAAGAAAATGGAAGATTGATTGATTGATTGATTGAGCAGAGTGATTAATTTGGGATGGGAATGGATGAGAGAGAGAGAGAGAGAGAGAGAGGTTTTAGAGCGAGAAAATGGGAAGGATGAGGAAATTGACAGTGAGAGAAAGGAGCGGTAAGCCACGAATAGCTTTTGGATTTCCCCTCTCACATTCAATTCTCAATTTCCTCGAACATACACTCTTTTTTTTTTTTTTTTTGTTTCTCTATCTCTCTTAACCCGGAGTGTTGTAAGAACCGAATGAGACTGAACGGTCGGACCGTTCACGGCTTCATATTTAGGTTCAACGGCTATCAGTTTGATAGTGGCTTTGACTATCGGTCTGAGCGATTTGACTGAGTTGAACCATGACCCGAAGGTTGTCTAGCTCGCCTTTTGGTCTGGCTCGCAAGTGTTGTTAAGAACCGAACCAGATCGAACTGTAGGACCGTTCACCACTTCATATTTCGGTTTAATGGCTATTAGTTTGACCGTCGCTTTAATTATCGGTATGAGCGATTTGACTGTGTTGAACCATAACTTGAAGGCTTGTCCGGCTCGCCTTCTAGTTCGGCTGTAAAAATCGAACCAGACCGAACGGTCGAACCATTCACTGTTTCATGTTTCGGTTCAATAGCTATCTGGTTGACCGTCAGTTCAACTATTGGTCTGAGTGATTTGACTATGTTGAATCATGACCTAAAAAGCTTGTCCGACTTGCCTTCTGATCCAGCTTTTCAACTAAACTACGTGTTTAGTTGGACTGAAAGTGTATAATGGAAAAGGAAATGGAATTGAGTGTATGGGTAAAGATGAAAAGTAGAGGTAAATTAGGTAACGATAGGAAAGTAAAGTTTGCAGGGCAGAAGAAAAGTGTGAGATTGAGAGAGAAAAACTTATATTTCTATTTCTGATTATATTTCTGAAAATTATATTTCCCACAATATATGAAAATTATATTTCTGATTTCCTTTTCTCAATTCATGTCATCCAAACGGGCCGACTCTTTCTTCTTCTTTCTTTGTTTCTTTCTTTTCTGTTTTGGTTTTCACCTAACCAGTGCCACGTATTGCTGCTTCCCTTTATTAGTTTCAGTGATTCATGATTTCTCTGTTTTCTCTCTTTCTTTTTGGTACGGATTTTACAGGCTTCTTCTTTTTATTTTCTTTTTTTTATATTACTTGTCTTCTGAATTTGTGTACGAATTTGTTTTTCAATTTTTGTACATTATTGTTTTGTTGGTTATGCACGCAAGATCCCACTTGTTTAAGTTTTTATCAGTACTACTTTTTTTGTACTATGGATATGGATCTAACTATGGTTCACAGTCCACATGACCAACTAGAGATTTTAAAAGTTTATTATAGTGCTTAATAACATGCAGTAACTTTTCAGTTTTATACCTGTATAATGTGTGTTGTGTACTATACTTGGTGAGTACTCTAGAATTACAGCTCATGCCCTATTTATAAGTCAATTCTTGCATGTTTCACACTAACCAAATTAATTATCCAATAAAACCCAACAAATTTTCTTATTATACTCATATTTAATATCTATTGTACAGCATGAAAACAAAATCAATATCAATGTATAATAAAATAAGGGTACACAACACACATTATACATGTATATGCATGTTAGGCACATGAAGAATAAAGAAAACATATAATGCTACATCGGCATGTTAAGAACATGAGCAGCTATAAGAATCTAATAAAAACCTACATAAAATAATTAAATACTTCATCCGGTCCTAAATATAAAACCTAGTTGACTTTTTTGAAAAATCATAGAAAAGCAAAATAAGTCAATTATAAATTGATTTACCAGTTTTTTCCCTTAAACTAGTTTATTTTACCTATAAACTAATGAACGATCTAAAAATATATCAAATATGTCATAATTTAATACTCTATTTCGCAACCTTAATCTCTCCAAAAAAGTCAATTAGGTCTTATATTTAGGACCGGAGGTAGTATAATGTAAGATTATATAAATGATATTAGATTTGCTATCCCTCAATTTTAAAATTAATTCGGATATAAGTATTATACACTTTTCTTTTTGCCATTGAGAATGAAAGAGCATTAGACAGAAAATGAATTGCATACTGTTTACGTGTTTTTCCAATTGCGATACAACCATGGAAAGCGTTATATGAAGGAATTGATGCATACAAAAATAAAGAGAACATACATGTTAACTAAGTTCTATTCAATGACCAAAAAAGGACTTTACTTAGGTCAAATTCCTCCATCCAGGTTCTCCAATTAAAAAGCGATAGCTGACCATTAGATTGAATGGATGGTTGATATAAAAGGACATGTGTCACTCATATATTAAAATAACTTGAGAACCTGGAGAAAGGAACTTGATGTAAATTTTTCCCACAAAAAAAATATAAGTTTGATTCGTGCGAACATTTAAGCTATTAATTGATTACCATGCATGGTTGCATACTTAAGACATAAACACGATATTATTTAAGTTGACAAACAATAAGTTAATTTAAACATTTGGTGGTGGTTTGAACTATATCATTTATTTTGGTCCTATAAAATATACATACATGGGATTTATTATATTTTTAGGATTAATGTGATAAATTAGTAAAGAGACGTGGCATATATACTTGAAAATATATACCAAAAACATGCTACATGCATAAAATAAATAAGCTCACGTTCGTATGGATCTATCTCGATTCGAGGTTTTTAATCCAGATTCATCCCAAAAGGTTAATTGTCATCCCGTTTGGCCCCACCCAAATTACGTCAAAAACTGCCATTTAAATTAGCAAAGTGAACAAATAAATACCTTTTTTCTTAGTGTAGGTGATGGGTCAAAGCCAGAGAATGAAAATATTAATGAAATGATTATGTTGGAAATTCTAGACAAAGTAATGCTTATTTTGTACAAGCATTATCTATGGCTTTTCATTAAAAAAACTAGGTAAATTATACACATTTCTAGAAATGTTGAGAAAGTGAGCCTCTTTAACTCTTTACATAGTGACATTTTTTATAGAATTTTTTTCTCATAATTATATAACAAAATTATGAACAGTTGTTCATATTATACTCTTAATGATCCTCACTTCACTACTACAGAATAACCTCTTTACATGCGCTTAAAAAGCACTAGCAATGCCCTCGCCGGGAAAGGCTTTACATGCGCTTTAAAAAGCGCATGTATAGATATACCTATACATGCGTTTTCTCTACAAGAAAACGCATGTATATATACCTTTATACATGCGCTTTTTAAATAACAGCGCATGTAAATGTGACATCTTTACATGCGCCTTTTATAAAGCGTATGTAAAGGTGAATCCTATACATGCGTTTTCCCTACAAGAAAGCGCGTGTAAAGATATCACGTGACTTTTTTTTTCATTTGTCATAATTCGTTTTCTCTGCTTTTTGGCAGTTAAATTACTACCTGCCAGAATAACCAAAATCCTATATATACCAAGAACTACTTTAAATAATATAAAAGTCATCCACATATCCCAATCAGAATTTACATCTAATTTGTACCACCAAAAGTCATCTAAGTTGTACCGGCCAAAATACACATCAAAGTTGTACCAGCAAAAGACATTTAGATTAAATAACCAACTAGCCAAAATAGTTCATCTATCAAAAGTGACATACTCCCACTTCCTCCTTACATGTATGGAACTCTAAGAATGTCAATAAACAGTTTAGAATAGTGATATGAGGGCCATTGCTAAACTTGGTATGTTTGAAGGTGAATTATAATAAGCAAGTGAACAGTACACACATAAAAGCTTCAGAGCTAACCTGAAAATCCAAATCAACATAACCATTGCAAAATCAAGTAATATCTTCCATGTTGTTGGTGTTAACTTCATCCACTAACTTCTCTGCACAATCTCGAAGAGGATCATCAGGTTGAGCATTTTTATAATCTGAAGATGTCACCCATTCACCATCCTAGAAACATAAACATAACATTTTGTGTTGGATGATAACTCTAATATAATGAAAAGTACAGCAATAGAAAGTAGAATACTTGAGTCTAAGAAAACAGCCTTCTCAAAACAAGAGTAAATATAAAAGCTGTCACACCTCCTGGAAGTCTTCCATATGTAGGATCTTCTCTACAGCAACAATGTAAAGCAAATCTTCATTGACTTCTTCACCAAACCTCCTTTTCCATAATGACATTAGACTCTGCATAATGGAAACTAACGTAAAAAAAATATGGCTAGAGGATCAAATAAACCAAAATTGAGCATCAGTGAATTGTTCCTTTAAGTAAAACAATCATTTAAAATTCTGAATCATCAAACCCAACAACCAATTGTTAATGTTAATACACACTGAACACATAACAGAGATAATAATACAAAAGAAAAATGTTAATGTTAATTACCACACACTTATCATACATACATAGCTAACATCTATAATCTCCCTTTTCAGGATTCAAATCAAATATTTAGTTTGGACACATCACATATCATCAAATTCACAATTTAATTAATGAAACCAAAAGAAAGCATATTAAGAAATGAAGAACGAAAGGAAGAGAGAGACATTTTTAAATCACCAAGTACTAAAATCAAGCAACAACCAAAAGTTTCCCATCAAACAATTCAAATAATTAACAGTCGGTTATCTTCCTTGTCTGTTCCAAGCTGCCAAGTCATAATAGACTAAGAAGAGGTCATTGCACATTGACAATCAATAATAGAATCAGCTTTATATTCTTTTACCACCATTAGAATATTTCTCAACCTGTTACTAATCAAATCTAATAAAACATTAGCATTACAACTCAATTTTCAGCTATACTCTACAGATTCTACTTCATTTTAATATTTTGAAGCTTATTTTTCATGACATACAAAACATTAGAATCATGTGAGAAAACAAGGTTACAGATATAGCCAAACTTTCCAACTTACTAAAAATAAGGAATTCTAATCACTTTAACATAACAGTCCATGAAATCATATAAGAACTTGGATTGATATATTTGACCCTTCACATTCAAAACAACTGAACATAAACTTATATTTGCTGAAAGTAATACCTAATTTGAGACACCACAGATTAGTCAACTTCCTTAAAATTAAAATTCTTCTTCACTTCCCATATACACACCAAAACTCATCAGTCATCAACATACTTCAATAATTCAGCATATTTCAAATTGTAAACCTCCTTTTATTTCACCCAATCAAGGATCAAACAGAGAAGAAAGAAAAGAACATCAACAACCTTTAGAACCATTAGATTCTTGCAGGCAAAACAACACAATTAATTAGTATTTCAATCTGAATTAAACTGAATGTACTATGTATGACCAAATAATTATTATCTTGTTTTTATAAACCTTTAATCAAAGTTGAAAACATCTAAATAAAATGTAAAAACCTGAAAATGAACAAAACCTGAACCACAACTTCAACATACCACATGCTTAACAAACAAATAATTCTCAATGAACACTTATATCCTGCTAAGCACTTCTTTAAATCCAAATGCCAGAAAAACATACCATACATATATAATTACCCTTACTAGTCATGAACTAAACAGAATACCACTTTCCTATCCATATGTTAATGTCATTATCAATCTTTTCTTCTATATTCAGCCATGTTAAAATCAAATTGCAGAGTAAGGCATCCACATGTGAAACCTCAAAGATCAACAAATTCAGCAAGATTCAAGCAGCATACAAGCATACACACAACATTAATTATTCCTCATGAATCACTACAAAAATTTAAACAAAAGAAATAATAAGCAAACCAAAAACCAAACAGACACATTCTTTAGCATTGCATTAATTCCCTTCCAACTCATAATTTAAAATGCAAAGTGAATTTATATTTAACTTTTAATTCCATTAAACCCTAAGTATACAAAAATCTGAAATTTTCGTGTAAACCCAAAAGAAATCCAAGAACACATCAAAAAATCATTTCCAAATGCTTAAAATCAAAGATTAATTTCATTTTGGTTCGTTATTTCATCCCAACAGCCTAGAAATCAATCGGCCTCTCCTAAACTCGTCCAAAAATCAAAGCAAAAATGAGTGGGAATTGAAAAGGACACTCTCACCCAAATTTTCTGGCCGAAACTTAACTCCTCCCGCCGTCGCGTCGCTGCTGGGTTCACCGGAGATGGAGGAAACGTTGAAGGAAATGAGAACAATGAAGAATCTTGGAGCAGGGAGGGATGGAACCGAAGATGGAAGGAGGGAGGTCGCCTAAGGACCACGCCATCTCTTGCTTCTGGCCGTCGGCGCTGCTGCAAGTGGCCGGAGAACGCAAAGATCGAAGGGAGACAGAGGTGGGAGTGAGAAATCGAAGATGGAGGGGGAGGAAGAAAGTGACGATCAGATTTGTGTTGGGTGGGTTAGGGTTTTTAAAGTATGTATTTATATATATTGATTGGGGAAAATTGCCACCACATACCCACTTATTTATTTTTAATTGCGTTTCTAACCCCAGAAGTTTGTATATAATACTATACCCCTTACTCTCCATAATACTCTTGTCTAAAATTTATAATACTCTTTAAGAAGATTTCTAATTCTAAATGACTCCTTTAACTATATTTTTCTTTAAAATATAAGATAATAAGGTTTAACATTAATAAATTATCCCCATTATCATAAAATTCCTCCCTAAATCTTTAAATTTTCTAGATGGCTTCTCAATAATTTCTTATTATTTTTTAATTAGAAAATTGGGATGTTACACTAACCTTAATTATTCCAAGAATTTCTAAAGAGAATAAACATATTATATATATTTATGGTGGTTTAACTTAATGTATATGAGTATGAGACATGTTTTAACATATAAATTCATCCTATGCATGGATATATTGTTCAAACAATATAATTTTAATTAAACGCTATACATGCGCTTTCTGGGTTAAAGCGCATGTAAAGATGGATATATACATGCGCTTAAAGCGCATGTATATGGCACAAACATGTACATGCGCAGTTCCTCAAGAAGCGCATGTAAAGATTCCCTATATACATGCGCTTTAAGCGCATGTATAGCTTTGAATGATATACATGCGCTCTTTCTTATAAAGCGCATGTATTAACATATTATATACATGCGCTTTATGCTGTTCTTCTTGAAAGCGCATGTATAGATGTCAATTACCAGCGCTTTTCATGAAGCGCATGTAAAGGTGCGCTGGTATAGGGTTATTCTGTAGTAGTGATTGTTCATATTGCAATTTTTGTTTACATAATGATATATTAAAATTATGAACAATTGTTCATATATTACTCTAGCTCTATGATACTTAAGTGTTCATAAATGCACGTCATAAGTTACCGATCATGGAGAGTTTGACATTCGACCATTTTAAAGAGTAGTATATCATTTTGACGAGCATATCATTCATGTTGCATTTTTTTATTTTAAAATATGTTCTGTTACATGACGTGATATGTTTCATGTTTTTATTTAAAAGCAACAAGTCACGACAAGTTCCTTACAAAATTGTAAAAACCATGTCGCACCACTACGCGTGACGTGGTGCCTTTTCTTCATTTAGATGTGGTGCCACTGTGGCGCAATACATGGAAAATATATTAAAATAAGGTTGTCGTGTCACGAAGGTGTGGAATATTAATCACTTATATATATTCATATTCCTTCTCATATCTCTTATTCCAATTATTTTTCCTCCTTCTCCTTTTTCTTCTTCTCTTTATATATAAAGCTTATTTCTTCGACTCCCTATCATTGATTTTTTTATTTTTTTTCTTCAATATAAAATTTGTTGTTCATTATTCTTTTACTTAACTAGTTGTCTTTTCTTATTTTGCAGATTATTTGCCTATACACTATAATTTCTACCCTACTATTTTATTTTTCTACCAGGTATCCCTCTACTCTTTCTCTATCACAACCATATATTTGATTCTCCACTCTTTCTCCATTATAAACACATATTCAATATTTATCTACCCTTTCTTCATTACAATTGTTGTGTTCATTCAACTAGTTTTTTTTTTACATTGAGAGTGTTGTGTCTCGGTTAACTAGTGCGACATAAGTTGAGGAATTTTTTTAATTGTTCCAATCTATGTCGTGGTTTGAAGCGTTACATGAGATAATTTTTGCATTCTTAGAAGCCCATGTCGTGGTTTGTTCCCCGACCTAGACTAGGGAATTTTTATTAAATATTTAGATGTCCATGTCGCGTATTTTTGTTCATGTGTCCCGTATACTGGGCCCACCGGCCTGCGAACTGGTGTCTCGTTTTGCAACCTTATATCATAGTTTAGTCAAAATCTGCGATATAGATTTAATTTCGCGCCTAAAACCGCTACTACATGCACAATCCAGGTGCGGATACAGCTTCCAGTTCAAGCTCTTTATAAAAGCATATGAGAAAGTACATATTAGACAATCAAACAAGTGTTAATATTCTCCTATTTACAATTTATTCACCAATAATAAAATATCCATATTGACCATAATATTGTTGGTATTATATTGGGCCAATTATTACTTATCAACTAGACCAAAGTTCATTGGTTAATTATTAATATTTTACCTAAACACGGATTTGATGGATGGATTATCAAACGAGCTAAGTGCGAGAAACACAAGAGATCAAAATAACCATCATTTCATGTAATGTCTACATTTTATATTCAGATTCAAACAACCATCGCCAATGTGATTCACCCTAGGAATAGAAAATAGTTATGCAAGAAATATATTGTTTTTTGACTTGCATAAGCATATTTTGTGCACACTAATAGAATAAGTCCATACTTTTAAGTTGAATAGTTCACTAATGTCATTTACATTGTATCATCATAAAAAAATGCTTAAAGAAATATTTAGAACTTACCCACTTACAAAGTTTTCACATGGGATTGGACGTGAGATTTGACACTAGAGTATTGTAACTTTGAGTTACAAGTTACCCCGAATCAAACCAAATTTCATGGGTTTAGTTCAAAATTTACCTTATAGAGAAACTGGAAGAAGGATGATAAAGTAGAGGTGGGAAAGACAAGAGAGGAACACGTGCACATGAAGCCTATTTGTCGTGTACTTATGAATGAGCATGATGAATAATGCTAATGCTGATGCTGAATCGTTTTTCCATTTTGCCCTTTGCGTGGATTGCGTCTCCCCGTAACTTGTGGATGTTTGGTGCCTCTTTGGAATTTACATTTATACCCTTCCCTCTTTTATTTTTTGTCTCATCCTCCTCCTCCTCCTGTTCTTTAATTTTACTTGTACGATACGTACTGCCATGTTGTTTTGTGATATGTGGACGAACGGAACGGAGTTAAGACTTCCTTAACGGGAAGCTCTGCTATCTCATGTTACTACTATTGGCTTCAAGTTTTCTATACGTTACGGATGGTTCAGGGGAAAGGACTCTCTGATGTGTACTATGTGGATTGGAAATTGCCACGTGACCCTGGACCCATCTTGATTACTTGTGTAAGCAAACACAGTTTTATCTCATCCACCGTCCGTGGGTTTAGTGGCGAAGGGATTGAACAATGAGTGTCGGGTTGACTACCACGTCGCGAGTTCGATCCTGAGGAGTGACACTTTGTTATCGAGGCGCTTGGGGAGACATCTCCGTAGCTAAGTGAAACTGGGAGTAACCTACCTGTGTGGACAGACATAAATGGCTTGCTGGTCATGCTCCAGAGCCCACAGGGACAAACCCCAGTTGATCATGAGTTGGTGCTCTGCCCTTGGATTGGGTTGAGCCCAAACCCTTTCCTAAAATTCTGTAAAAAAAAACAGTTTTATCTCACCTGTTAAAAAAAAGTTTATAGTAAAAAAGAACTTTGTATGGTATTATTATATGATAAGAAAAATGAAGACCGTTTGAAAATAATAAAGAACACAAAGTTGCTCTCAATTTAAAAACAATTACTAACTCATTTTATTAACAATTAAGTATGGACTAATTTACATGTAGTTATATTTTGAATTTGTATCTCCCAATCTCTAAATTTACCATATTTAAAAGGATTTATAATTACAATAAATTAAATGAAAGACTCGAGGAAATATTTTAATTTTCTTAAAAAGGGAATAGTATATCACTTAAAAATTTATACTACTTCTATCATTTCTATATAATAAGACCTCATTTAAGAGATAATTTTAGTTTTATAAATATACGACACATTATGATGTATGTTAATTTATTCCCAAATTATCTAATTGATGTCCCAAACATGGATCATGTGGGAGGGTAATAATGGAATAAGATTAACTTAAAGAAAAGAATAATTAAGATCGTTTTTTTGCCACCATTAAAAGATGGTATATTGCATCTAGACAATGATCTACAACAAAAACTTAGCAGATAAGAAATTGATTTATATTTTGTTGTGGAAGAGAACTGCTCGTGAAGGTCTTTGTTGACGTGATGGTCTTTGTTGACACGTGCATCTTTTGCTTTTCCTTTAATAGCTTCGACGGCGGGTAAGGAAGTCCCTTTGGTGTTGAGAATTGAGATCCTCACATTTTGCTTTTGAATCATCATCCATTCATCCCGGAGGGGTGTTGTAGCTAATGATACTCATGCTTTTTTCCCTTTAAAGAAAAGGAAAAGATCATTATAAAATCTCAAAAACCATGAATATGACCATAAAGAAGTTTCACAACAAGTGAACATAATGTAATAACAAGTTCCAATCAAGAAATGAGAACAAGTCTATAGCCGCAATATTTTTGAGATTTTTATGATAATTTTGAAATGAAAATTAGTAAAAACATTTATTTAGTACAGTTTCAAACAAAGTCTTCATGTGAATTATTACAGCGATTAAAAGTGAACACATTCTCATTCCGTATAAGTTTATTATTTTATAAGAAATAAATTTATAATTATATTACATCTAAAACATAAAAAGCAGTTATTTTATTGCAATAACATAAAGGATGAGTATGCATGCATGCTATAACTTTAACTTTTCAAAGAGATAAACTATCAACTTCAGAAATCATTTTTATAAAAAGGTATAACTTTAAACAAAAATCCAATAATATGCTCTTTATTCCTTTCAAAATCAAATTTGAAATATATCAATAGCAATGAAGCACTTGAAAATGAAGTTCAAATGACATACAAAATCCAAATGACAAACAAAAGGAAGATATTTCCTTTTTTGGGAAATTAAATTAATTTGAGATTCTAGCATAGAAATATAATTAATGTGAGGTCATACGGAGTTTTAATCAGCTGACTATAAGTTGTTATTGTTAGAATAAAAGTGTTATTTACAATTCTATTAGAGCTCATCTAAATTATGTTACATCTTTGGCAAACAAATTATTTTTTTACCTTTATTAAATCAACAATTTTAGAAGGTTTTTTTTTTGCCAATACGTGGAATCTTCAACCAATGGACCATTTCACATGAAACGTATGTGCATGTAGTGGTATAGTGCGAGATTATAATGGAGTGTTCAGCAAATGTTTCATATTTTAGAGTGAACAATAAATTGGGTTTTGTTGCTCAAGCACGCATTAATGATCTCAATTAGACATCCACTAATTGCTGATAAGATCATTCAACTATGCTATTCTAGTAGAGACATAAACACTCAATGAATGGGGAGTTAAGAAGTTGAGATTGTTTAATTTGAATGTTAAGTAAATGTAGTTGTAGATGCTACCAAAGGAAAAGTTTGTTCTTTATTGTCAACGATAGTAGCGATGCAACCTCTCCCATAGTCGATGATTTCGTTTCTATAGAAGAATCAAGTTAAATTGACACTCCACATGAGTCAGGATAATTAGTATGGTATAAGACATTTTTTATTTTAGAAAATAAAGGTTAGTTCAATTGATAAAATGGTTAGTCATCACAGAAAATTTATGAATTTCAAATCCTATCTATATAATGACCATATAAGTAAGGGGATAATCACAATGAGGGTCCATCGTAAGATAATTAATCACATTTAAATTCAAAGAACGATGAAAATGAGTTGAAATCCTATAGAAGTTGAGTGATATTAAATAACTTGTTATTTAGTTGTCATTGATTTGTTAATATCAACCATTGAGTTGTCAATGATGCTCTTGAAAATGAAAACTCAAGAAGCTCGTATTGAATGACAACTAAATAACAAGTCATTTATTATCAATCGAGTCCCTTGGGACTTCAGCTCAATTTCACTATTTTTTGGGGCCTCAATGTGATTAATTGCGTTATAAGAGCACTTCATTGTGATTTTCCTATAAGTAATTGAAATTTGAAACTGAAGCATGAAGGAATATATGTAAGTATCTTCATAATTGATATTTGAATTTGAAGCCTGAAGGAATATCTTGATCCGTTTATTGTACCCAATTCACCTCGTTGTTTTAAAGGGCTCTCTTTTAACAAATGGGCAACTGGGTATAGGCTGGCAAATCCTGCCTCTCTCTGACAAATAATGGAATACTCATGCTTGCATACTTGTCCTACACAATCATACACACTCAAATTTATCATGTCTCTTGTCGCATTTCACTAGTTTCTATTTTTATTTATTAGAGATCTGGTACAAAGTATGTAGCCAGCTTCACCCAACAGGACAAAAAACTTGCTTATTGTTCCTACTTTAATTCGCATTTGTTTAATGTTTTAGCCAAAAACAAACCCCATTTGATGAAAAATCTGTAATAAGCTGCACAAATAATGTACTCTTTCCATTTTAAAATACAAGGTGTCTTCTTAAAATATGGTTTATCTATAGGGTGTCTTCTTAAAAAAAAATAGTTTGTGTATATTATTGGGAAAATTAATTAAAGGTCCCTGTTAAGGGACATAATACTAGAAATGTTCCCATAACTTGTGAAATTAAAGTACAGTCCCACATTTTCAAAAATAATTAAAGTAGAGTCCCTTAGGACTCTAATTTAATATTCCTTTCTCCTCTCTCCTCTCTCCCCTCCCCCTTCTTCACCATCTTCATCATCTTCATCACATGCATGCACGGCGGGCCACCCCCCTCCCCCACCCAACTCACCACCCTCCTTCAACACTCACCCAAGGAATATTATATTATTAACTGTGGTGAAAATGTGAGACTTCACTTTAATTTCACAAGTTATGGGAACTTTTTTAGTATTATGTCCCTTACTAGAGACCTTTAATTAATTTTCCCATTATTTTTGGTCACTAAAAGCGTTGTTAGCTATGTATGATACACCTATTTCGGAAAAGAGTAAAGGTCAATTTTACCCTGAAAGTTTTCCCTTAAAAACTATTTTGTCCAAAAAGTTTTTCCAGTTTAAAATTATTGTTTTTAAAGTGTTACAAAGGTGGTGTTAATCATTAATATTTAAACGGTAAATTACAAAATTGCTCATTTTAATACCTCTAGGCAAAATTGGTCCGAAAAGTAATTATGAGATGAAATTGGTCCTAAGCTAAAGCTTACAAGGCATGGCATGACAGACTTAACCTGTTGAAAAAAAGATTTTACACATTGAGGTGTTAAACTAGAGACATATTTGAATAAAGGAAAAATTTTAAATTTTTAAAATGGCACATTGATTGAATTAATGATGATAAAAAAGGTAAAAACTCGACGAAAACTAACAAATCTTCGTTTGTTGACAATGATTATCTCACAACCCATATTAAGTTATGAGATGAAAATCCCAACACCGATTTTAAGAACAACGTCACTTGATATGCAATATGTAATTTCTTTTGTTAAGCATGTTTTGAACTTAGAGCTATACCCCAATCATAACAAGTCCCCTGGAACCAACTTAAACTTTATATAAAATGGTGTTAAAAAATTGGTCAAGACCAAGTATAATAAAGCAAGCTAGTATACTTTGCTTGGCTTATAAATATTGTTCAACTTGTTTGTTTATTTAGAGACATGTTTCTTTGAGATTTCCCAGATATAAGTGAATGAGCTAGAGATAATCCATAGGAAGTTCCAAATCTTCCTCAGTATCCCAATCTCTAAGATTGCCTTTCTTTCTCCTAAAACTTCTTGTCCTTGAAGGTCTTTCAAAGTCTGAATATTCTTCAACATCTTCCACAGTCCCCACGTTCTGGTTTCCCAAAAAGCCCTGGTGTGAAAAAATAGTCAGTTCTGTTACCAACAGTGCATAGCAGTGGTTTGGCTACAACATTGAAAACTGATCCAACGCATGTAAAACAAGATTTATTATGTGTTGTGTGTTTGACTAGACTTATTTTGCTGAAATAAGTTACTTATTCTGAAAAGTAGCTTATTTTGGCCAGAATAATAAGTTTTTGGTATGTTTGGCTGAACTTATTAATAAACTAATTTATTTGAAATAAGTAGCTTATTTCATAAATAGAAACAAGTAGCTTGCTTTCAGCTTAAAAATAAGTCAAGCCGAACTCATAGTTTTTCCTTATTTATTCTTTCTTCCTTTCTTGTTGATTTTACTAAGTGTACAGACACGTGATTATTTAATATCTTCTCAGTTTTTTTATTTTTCTTTTCATACCATTATATGATGCATGACCTGTGATTTTAAGAGGAAATAATTTTCAAAGTTAGAAACATAAAATGAGAAAAAGTATAGATACATTTTATATTTTCAAGTTATGAATTGTGCAACTTATTTTGAATTTTATGCAAATATGTACAGTAACTATAGTTTCACACGTTATTCTTTTACTGAGGGACCCCATAACAGAGTAATTCCATCCAGTCTTGTCCAAATCAAATCAAAATGAAGATCAAAAGTCAAAACAGTTTCAGTTCATGTGTTTCCATGCATATAATGAGTATGAAGTTATAATCTTGAGTAGAAACTTGCAAAGCCAGCAAAGCCTACTATCAGGAAACTGATTGAGCTACAGACTTTACCAGACCTATAGTAGAAGCTCAGAGTAGGAAAATAAGTTGAAAGGGCTACTACAACAGGTCAAGAAGCTTGCTTTAACGTTTACAACAGTAAAGCAAAAAAATGACAGATAAGTAGGAGTTTAGGTGCAGTCATGAGAAACGTGAAGTGTTGAATTTAGTTGATGGTAACTTTTTGGGATGAGTAAACTCTATTCCTGTGGGTGAAAAGGGGGTGTGAACTATTTTGTTTGAAACTCCCTCCAGTCTCTAATATAAGAGCCCAAAATCTGATTGGTTTTGGTCCCAAATATAAGAGTTCATCTCACATTCTCTCCTCATTTAATGCGTTTTTTCCTACTTTGCCCCTAACTCTCTTTCATATTTATTAATGCTTATGTATTTCTCTCTCTTAAAAGTATCATAATAAATATGGGCAATATTGGAAAAGAAGCATTAACTTCAGCCACCCAACTAACATTCATATGTTTTCTTAAGAAGCGTTTTTTTGGCGGTTGGCTCTTATAATAGGGACTGAAGGGAGTATTAGAAAGTGACCAATAGGTGTTAGAAAGGGCTAATCCCTCACAACATGACAAACAAAAGTTTGAATTCCTGTAGAAAAAGGTGTTCATATTTAGGGTCTGACATTGCCTCAAACAGAATCACCCCAATGGGAGGATCCCGTGCCCAATTAAAAAAAAACGATATAGTGTGGTAAGGAGAGTTCTGACCCTAGAAAGCCATGTTATCCTGTATTGCAAGCTAGAGTTGTCAAAAGTCTGATCTGAATTTCTTTCTTATTATCATGTACAATTTGAGTATATATACATCAAGATAATGAATGATAATCCCTGATTTGTTGGGATAGCTTCTTAATTCCATATTATTTCCTAACAATCCCCCTCAAGTTGGAGCATATATGTTAGTCAATAAAAAGTAAAATAGCAATTAATCTTCCAAGTAAGTTGGCAACTAATATCTCAATTCTTGAGCTAAAGGTACCTTTGAAAGTCTTTGTATGCGTGAAGCAGCAGCTTCATGTACAACAACTGCATCAGATACAACCTCCAGTACATCTTCAATCATCAAAGAGTAGGTAGTCACCTAAGATACAAGAAACAAATATACTCAATTTGCAAACTAAAACATTACAAACTGAATCTACGAAAAATATTGGAAATTGTTCTTGCATTTACTAACAGAAGGTGGAACAATTAAAAGGCAAAAAGTGATAAGAGTCAGCAATTTACCAAACTTGATGGGATGATGGAGAGTCCGAATGAATCAAGCTCAAGCTCTTCAACAGCCCCAGAATTTATATTGAAAGTGTACCCACGCACCTAAGCCAATTAAGATCTCCAAAATTTAATAAAGATTTATAAAATTTCAAAATAGCTATGGTACAATTGAGAGAAAAACATATAATCACCTTTCCAATGTTCTGCTGAGAGGGCGTTACAACCTTGTATCCTACCTGACAATAATTCATAAAACATTTAAAGGCTATCACAGAAACTTGAGCCAATACCTCAAGCTAGTTACACAATTGAAGAAAATAATAAGCAATATAGTTCTAAGAAGAACCATTTTAAGAGAGGAGTGGTAAGGAATTCGAATATAAACACCACAAAATCCCTGAAGAAAGAAAGGATGTGAAATTTGTCTTCTGACTATAGATTAAAACGATTCTACAAAAATACAACTCCATAGAGTGGCAAACAAGCGCTTATTTCAAAAGAAGACATTCCACAATTTTGTCTTCCATCAATCACAGCTAGAATCCCAAGTCAAATAGCAAAAGATAAAAGAAACAAAGTCACAATTGAAAATTTAACTCGGCAGAAAAAAATATCATTCCTTCCATCAAGAAATATTTAATTGTCTGACATGTCTAACATAAGGATGTGTTCTAAGTTCTAAATGTCCCAAAAGGACACAGCCATATGTTTGTGGCCAAGTTTTTCTCTGCTTTCAAACAAAAGTGGTGCAAATATTGTCTACATAGAAGTATCATCATTACACAAACTTTATTTTATGGTTGTCTAAGCATTTATTGCATTGCTTCCAATTTTAGCCATCCTTTATCTTCTCCCCATACACTCTCTTTCATCTTTTATAATAACGGTAGAGTTGGAAAATAAATTAGATTCATCACATAATTAATGTTTTCAATTAACTTCAACAGATTTTGCGAATAAAATTGTATGACATACCAGAGTCTCCAGTCCAACCATTCGATATTCATTCTCTACAACACTTTCATCTTGGACAAGGACAACATCCCCGACCTGAGAAGTAAACAAGAGGAACACTGAAAATTTTTAATCAAGAAGTCACATGTAGCAAAAGCAGCTAGGTTCACCAATACTTTGATTTAAAATGAAAAAGTGAAAAAGAAGTTCTAAAAATAAAGAAATAAAGAAAGAAGTTTGAATTAGCTCTAGCCTTCTTTTATGTGAGAAATATAGAGTTGGAATCACTACCACAATCATCATAGTCAGCGAATAATCTAGCCTAAGTGATTATCTTCTTCAAATTAAGCATGCAAAAGAACTAAAAAAGAAGGTAAAATTCAAGAATATATACAATTAAATAACATGTTTAAATCAGCATATCCACATTCATCTCAGCAGTATAGGTTCCCATGAAGGAAAGTAATCCCTGCATTTTAAATTTTCTACCTGACTAATATCCTCCAAAAGGAACCTTTCTGATTCCCCAGAAAGCAAGTTGAGCCTCACCTCAACAAACAACACCACCCACTGAAAAAAAATAAAAATTTAAACAAACAACTCAGTCCCATAAATATACATCATTAACAAACTAATTCACACATTAAAAATCTTAAAAAAAAAACTTGCTTACAAAGTAATTTTACATGGCTTGAACTGACAAATTTAAACACTCACAGAAGTGGTGTCCACCCAAAGCTGAGAGACAAATCCCAAGCTAACAGCAGAACAAATACTGATCACTTGTTTAGCCAACAAATTAGACCTCCTAATCACCTGTTTAGCTTTTCTAATCCCAACTTTACCCCTAAATTTCTCAAAGTCCCCATCTTTATCTAAATCAACCTCATCTTTATCATTCTGAACTGGAACCAAATCTTCCTCACTAGAACCATCCTCTTCCTCAAAAATATTATCTGATTCCAATGAAGAAACCTTTGTATCCTCCTTAAAACCCAAATTTTTATCTGGGGTTTTAGCAGATATCCCAGGTTTTGTGAAACTTACCTTATTATCCTCATCATCATTGGCCTGATTTCTCTCTAAAGAAAATATCTTTTCCCCTTTATCTTCAAATTGAAGTTCACTGAAGCCAATATTCTTTGACCCCATAAAGAAAGATTGTCCCTTTGACACAGAAGAAGTCTTAAGGGACTGTGAATCAGCATTGTTATCATTGGTAGGGTCTAAAAAACTGGCATTTATTGAGGTAACACATATGGGGGTATGGAATTTGGGTTTAAGTTTGATTGTTGGGTTTATACTGAGAAAAGCTAATCTTTGAGGTTTGGATACTGAAATGGGGAGAGAATTTGAAGGAAGGTAATCACACATAGTATTTGGAAAAAAATTTGTTTTTTGGTTGAGGTTTTGACTAGAATGACCTGGCTTGTGAAGCAAATTTTGTGCAGGCACTATAGGAAGAGCAAGATGGAATAATGGGTTATTGTTGGATTCTTTTTTGGCTTGGGCCAATTATTCTTAGATTCGGACGAGAGAAAAAGTGGACAATTCTTTTTCTTTTGAGAAATAAGGGAGCGTGGAAATGTATAGATTTTAAAATAGGAGTTTCATAATATGTAGTTAAAAGGATCTAAGAACTACTCATATCATTTCATATTTCCATTCTTGGAATCCGTTTTATATTTGTTGGAGTGAATATATGGATGAAATAATCTTTTATTTCTAGATAATTTGTGAGTAGTTGATACTTCCTCCGTTCCCAAAGATAAGATAATTTTTGAAATTCAACTTGTTCCTAATTATAAGATCACTTTCTAACTTTTTTTCAACTTTTTTCCCAAATTAACCTTGTCTATAATAACAAACAAAAAGAGGAGAGTGAGGATAAAAATATATGATTGAGATAAAGTCGTAATATCATGTGCAACTAACATTTGAGAACAGAGAAAATATTTTATATTTGGGTTAAGGTTGTTAAATATTTAGGAAGTTTTACCCAATGGGCACGACAAAGAAGATTTTTTTGGATCTTGAATACTATGGAAGAATATTTTCATAGCTTTTTGTCCATTTTTAATGGTGACAAGTAATGGGGTTTAAGTGGACAATGCTTAACACTTAATAAATGCTTTACACTTAATGAATAATAAAGTTATGAAATAATACTCTCATGACATTTAAGATCTAAAATCAAACCTTCCAGGTGCTGTTTGATCCATTGAGATAGATAATAAAGCTATGATATAATACTTGTAAGACATAACACTTAATTGCAACCTAACTAGATTGACCTCATTAAGGAAATATGGTATGAGGATGTTGATCGTGTTACCACCTATTGAGTAATTGGGTTGACTACCTAAGGGTCTATTTAGCACGAGAGGAGGGGAGGAAAGAAAGGAAGAGGGAACCTTTTTGCCACTTAGATTTACAAAAATTTGACAAATGAGATCAAAAGTTTTAAATCAATATTCATTACTCTTTTATTGTACATTTCATCTTTATTAAAATATCATAACCCTACCTTTTTTATTCTTAAAAATTCAACTTATAAAAATTTTCCTTCCCCTCCCTTTCCCTCTATATCCCACTAAATCCCTCATACCAAATAGCCCACTGAGTTTCCTAACCTATTTTCTATGTATTCTAATTTTAACAACTTATATTTGACAGCTTACATTCGATTTTTGCTAGTTACATTTGATTTTAACTACTTGTCTTTATAAATTATTTTGTATGCATTTGTCTTTATAAATTATTTGATGATGTGAATATTAAAATTATTCTATCATTGTGGAATTTACTAGTATTTAGTTTATTTTTACCTATTAGAAGAGTAAATATTTTAATGATGCACCTCATTTTTTAATAAAAAATACCATGTAATATAAATGTTGGTTAAGCAGCATAGTTATACGTTTAATCTCTTCAAAATAATAAACTCTTACCTACAAAGATATAAGTTAAGATATTAAGATATCATCACATAAAACAAGATTCATAAACATATGACTTAATAATAACATATTAAAATTTGGTAGAATTCATGACTAGGATTTTCTCTACGGCAAGGGAAAATAATATTATAAGAAAAAGTGTCTTTTTATGAAAAAAATGGTACAAGAAAAAAGTATATTCCCATGTGTTTAACATTATAATTGTGTGTGAAACCAAAATTCCAAAGGCATAAGGAATAAGAAGGCAGAGCCAAATAGCATATTCCACCCTCTAAAAAAAATCGGCCAATAACACAATGCCTAGCGTTATGAACCGAAATAACAGAAGAAGCTATCAATTTTTCAAAAATTCTTTTTAACTGTTTCATATTTGTATTCATTCAATTCAATTAAAAATAATTTTTTCGAATAATGGGTTCTATTATTTTAAATTATTTGATTTGATATTGCTAATGTTAAAATATTTAAAATGATTTTGACTTCTAAATATTTTTAAATAGAATCATTTTTATAGAAGAAAATATTTTAATGAAACACGTAAGTTTATTCATTACCATGTCACATAAACTTTAATTAATCAATATAGTTTTATGCTTTCATACATTCAAATTAGTTAACAAAATCTTACAAGTAAAAAAAAAGATAGCATCATATTAAATAAAATTCATTAAAAACACGTCAAAACACTACTACAGAATAACCCTATATCAGCGCATCTTTACATGCGCTTCAAAAAAAGCGCTGGTAATTTATACCTATACATGCGCTTCCAAGAAGAACAACATAAAGCGCATGTATATAATATGTTAATACATGCGCTTTATACATAAGAGCGCATGTATATGACTCAAAACTATACATGCGCTTTAGTGCCTCTTTACATGCGCTTCTTGAGGAACTGCGCATGTATATGTTTGTGGCATCTACATGCGTTTTAAGCGCATGTATATATCACATCTTTACATGCGTTTTAACCTAGAAAGCGCATGTATAGTTTTTAATTAAAATTATATTGCTTGAACAATATATCCATGCATAGGATATACAAAATTGATATCAAATAATTAAATAATTTAAAAACTTAATTATTAAGTTCACATACACTATTGATCTTAAAATAATAAACTTCTAGCCTAGTAAATAAACTTCTAGGCACTAGATATTTATTAAAAAATTTCATTTTTGTAATTTCCCGCGCCCTTATGTCTTCCTTCGTTTTCCAAGTCCTCTACTACCTTTAACATCCCAATTTTTGGAAGAAATAAATATTATAAATTCCAAAAGGAATGAGGAATATCAATCACAAGTTGTGGGTTATTAAAATGGGATAAAGGAGAAATTGTAGACCAATTGACTTTTTATTGAGGTAAATATGTAAATAGGAAGAAAGAATGAAATAGAAAGAAAAAGGTATAAGTGTTATAAAAAAGATGTTGGGGCAAAAATATAATTAAAAACAAACAAGTGGGCATATAAGTGGATTGTTCTCTAATAAATACACAAACCCTTACTCCATCCTAATCTCTAAAACTATCGGCCACCCTCCAAATCCCAACACTTCTTCATTTTGTCTCTTCATCTTCGTCCCTTTTCTCCTCCCTTTCAAAGATGAAATCCGGCGGTGGTGGACGTCGACGGTCCGGCCAGTGGGAACGAAAGGCTCAGACGAGTTTTTTCTTCATGCTTTAGCCTCATTTCTCCGATTTCTTCTGTCTTCCTTTGATTTCTCCGTGTCTGACGGTGAACGAGAGTGGTGACGGCGAGTTTGGGCGACCTATGGTGGTGGAAAAATGTAAGCTTTGACTATTCCCTTCATTTCTAAAGTTATTTCTCCATCCACTATCTATTTCTCACTGTTTCCTCTTTATTCTCGTCATTCTTCATTCCTCACCGTCAGAGTCTTCGTTTTCCGGCAAGTTTCTTGGCGGTGGAGGCCGCCATTGACGTATGTAGAAGATGACTCTAGCTTAGGTGAGTGTTATCTTTTGTTTCATACCTATTTTGCGTGATTTTCGAGAGGAGAGAGGGAAGAGTTCGAACTGACTTTTGTGTTTGGGGTTATTGGAGACTAAAGCTATGAACTTTCTAATACATATGTTTATTGAAGTTGTAAAATGACTTTGTTCGATTCTGGAAGTTTTTTTGCTTCACAAATTTCTAGTTTTCCTTTGATCTTTCCATTTTGAGAACTGATTTGGGGAAACCGAAAATTGTAATATACACACACATATATAGTAGTTTAAACAGGACACATAATATGTGTATAGGAATTTTGGGTTTTGAAGTTTTGGGGAATTGTTGAAACTTTGTATATGCATGTGTATTTGGAATCATGGATGATTGCTTTTGGAAACTGTTTTGGAGTATATATGTGTATAACTTTAATTCTCCAATGTTTTCTCTGTCATGGCTGATTTAAAATTGAGGAGATAAATGAAGTTCATCTTTTATTTGAAATGGCTGGTATGATAGTTGAAAGTTAATTAATTTGAGTGGTATTGGCTTGTTGTTGCATGTGGTGCCTTTGATCCTTTTGTTGGAAATGAGTATATGGATTTACATTTTGGTGCAATTCTGCTTGTTGTTTTGGTGTGGTCTGATTCTGAAAAAAAAATAAATAAATATAGGTTAAGGACACAAACCTTTGTAAATGAGTAATTTCAAAGCTTCATTCCTCAAAAAGGTTTGTGCTTTTAGGTTAAAAGTATGAGATTATGAGATTTTTGTTGCAAAGGTTTGTGCTTTTAGTTTAAAAGTATGAGATTATGAGATTTTGGTTGCAAAGGTTTGTACTTTTAGTTTAAAAGTATGAGATTATGAGATTTTGGTTGCAAAGATTTGTGCTTTTTGTCTAAAGGTATTGCCAAGTTTTGATTTTTAGCTCTCTCTGTATGTTGATATATGTATGAGAATCTTTTTGTGTTTTGATGATAAGTTTTGATTATAAGTTTTGATTTTGATGATACTACTATGGCTAAAAAGAGGAACAATCTCATCATAGTGCTATGGAAATATATAAACACCTATGGTCTATGGATGCCCGCCAAATTGTTCAGTTCCTCTTAGATCCCTGTTTCATCATCAAACCTCACTGCACCACTTTCCATTTACCACTCCCATCCTCTCTGCAATAATAATAATAAAGATATGATTCTTAATGAATCAAATCCATGTTTGTTTGCTCAACATTGACAGAATAATACTTGTTTGTAAGGCTAATTGAAAACTAAACTGCCTATTTACTTCACTTTAGGAGAAGGGATTCCTAATTTAATTTATTCTTTCATTGCATACTGTATTACGGGATTTTAGATCTTTATTAAGTTGCTTAGAATTGTTGGTATAGTCCCATCAACGTAGAATCATAAAGAATTCCTTGTAAATTGTTTTTAGAATCAAAATACTTAAAAGTATTTCATTAAAGAAAAAGTTAGTGTCCATGACTGTGTTTAGTACATGTCCGTTTTATATTTGGGATTACCTGAATTCTAGTTCTTGTTTTGTAGTTGTTGGAAGTTTTATCAATTGGTTGAGGTTAATATTATTTAATTAGGCTTTGTTTTTGTTTTTAGTTATCAGTGAGATTGTCTGTTTAAAGATTACGTGCTGAATTCATGTTGTGTTAGCTAGTTAGGCATTGTCAAAACATGATATATAAAAGGGTTAAGGGTATATATTGTGCTTCTTAGTGTTGAAATCTATTGTTGCTAAAAAATGTCATTGCACTAATCAAATTAGGTGCAGTCCAACTTGGTGTTGGATGAGCAACACTTTTTAAGTACAAAGGGATGTTGCTTTACATCCCTTTTTGGTTACTTCCAAAATCCTAAGTCATCTCTTGTTACAAGAGTTGGATATATCAGTTTAGAAAATTAAGAGAAGATAATTTCTTTAAGGTATGTGTGGTTCTCTCTGCATGATCTCATTAACAATTTAATATGAAATTGCATTCATGTTAAATTTTACTATTGCACATGACATATATAGTCTTAACTTACATAATTGTTGTTGACTTGTTATTTAAAGTGAATTGTCACATAAATATGTTTATTATGTCCATTAACTCAGTATTATGAAGATTGTCGATCATCAAAGTTATCTATGGAGGAGGTGGATGATCTCATTGAAGAGTGGTGCAAGTATGTTTTCCCTATTGCTCATCCTATTATTCAAAATTTACATCCTTCTTAGAGTTTCATACATCTAAGGAGGAAGTGGGAGTATGACACTTTTGATAGATGAACTAGTTGATTATTTAATCTAAATGTCTTTTGTTGGTACAACTTTGATGTGTATTTTGGCTGGTACAAATTAGATGACTTTTGGTGCTACAAATTAGATGTAAATTCTGATTGGGATATGTGGATGACTTTTATATTACATGTAAAGTAGTTCTTGATATATAAAGGATTTTGGTTATTCTGGCTGGTTGGGTATATTATATTGTGCAGGTAGCAATTTAACTGCCAAAAAGCAGGAAGAAGAATTATGACAAATGAAAAAAAAAAAATAACTTATACATGCGCTTATGGCGCAAGCTCATAAGCGCATGTAATAAATAATCTTTACATGCGCTTTTAATACAAAAGCGCGTGTATATATATATATTTACATGCGCTTTTATTGCAAAAGCGCGTGTATATATATATTTACATGCGCTTTTAATACAAAAGCGCGTGTGTATATATATATTTACATGCGCTTTTATTACAAAAGCGCGTGTATATATGTATATTTACATGCGCTTTTTTGACGATAAAACGCATGTATAAGTATAGATATACATGTGCTTTTTACAAGCGCATGTAAATCCTTTCCCGGCGAGGCCATTGCCAGCGTTTTTTAAGCGCATGTAAAAGCCAAAATGAGCGCATGTAAAGGGGTTATTCTGTAGTAGTGAAATAAGATATTGAAATTAGGTACTCCCTCAGGTCTTAATTATAAGTTACCTTTGACTTTTTTGGAAAATCCTAAAAAAACAAAATAAGTCAATCATAAATTGATTTAACTAATTTTTTCCCTTAAACTAGTTTGTTTAACCTATAAACTAATGACTAATATAAAAATTTATCAAAAATGTGATAATTTAATAATATATTTTGTAACCTTAACATCTCCAAAAAAGTTAACCGTGACTTATATTTAGAACCGAAGGGAGTAGAACTTTTCAATTAAAAAAATAAATTAGGTGGAATTCAAGATGAGCACTATCTGATATGAGGGAAAAAAAGTAGAAAAAATATAATCAATATCCAAAACTATGAATGATAATGAAAAAAATATAATCATTATCAAAAAAAAATTCCAAAACCATATCATTTATAATCGACCAATAACAATTAAACACATTATCCTCTATATGGAATATCCAATTCCACTTAATAGCCTAAAAAATATAACTTTTTTACCATACCTTAAAAAATCTAACTAACACATCAACTTTTTTTATCAGATTAACTTACACATTAATAAAACTTTAAATTTCATGTTTTTTTGGGTGCATTTGTCAAAATAATAGCATATTCCATCCTCACAATCACAACTCACACGGAATAACGCCACGTGTTTCCCGTAAAAATAACGCAACCCATTATATATATATATATATATATATATATATATATATATATATATATATAATTCGACCGCTTCCATTTTCTTCTTCACACAGAATTTCGTGAAAGGCGACTTTCCTCTCTTTCTCTCTCTACAACCTCCACAGGTTCTCTCTCTCTCTTCATTTTCTGAGTTTTTCAGCGAACCTTTGAATTAAACGACTGCGTTTCAAACTTTGACTTCCTTTTTTAGTTGAATTCAATAACTGTTCGCATATTGGTGGCGGCGGCTGAATTTATTTATTTATTTATTTATTTATTTATTTATTTACTGTTTGATTAATTGATTGCTTGCTTGTTGTAGTTCTGTGTGTTAATGTTAATTTGATTTTCGCTCGTCATGAATTTTGTGTTCTTGGTTTGAGTTTTGCGAATTTGGGTCCCAATTGAGATTCTTATTTTTGACCTATCTGTAGATCTTGGTTCGTATGGAAATCTGCTTTTTTTTAAGTATCTTACTTGAATTTCATTTTATTTTTTGTTATGCTAAGCGTTTATTAATGGGAAATTCACAATATGTGTAGCTGTTGGTATGGTTTGGAGATTTGTTTGTGAATTTAGTTATACTTGAGAACCGTTTTTCTTATTTTCATTTTGTTTTTTTTTTAAAAGGACTATTTTCAGATTTCCTGTGTGTTAGTTTCTATCATAGTTGTGCTTGAAATTTGGGATGAGATGAGATCATCCAAGTGTCTACATGAGCTTAAGTACTCCCTCTGTTCCCAAATATAAGATCACTTTCAAATTTCAATTTGTTCTTAAATATAAACAACTTTATTATTTTTCCCAACTTTTCCTAAATTAACCCTAATAACCTTTATCTATAATAAAGGTAGATTAGTAGTATCATTGCTAATAACTAACTTAACTAGCATCCTTAATCGAATCAAATTAGGGAAACTGATCTTATGTTTAGGTATGGAGGGAGTATATCATTTATACATCGTTGACTTATTTCATTCAATTATCAGCTCAAGTTATGATACTTAGTGGTGATGTTGTGATTGGTTTATGTCTTCAAAATATTACATCCAGAATTGGCTAAAAGAAATTAAAGGAAAAGAAAACTAGCCAAATCAGATATGCCTTTGTGTATGGTGTTTTTTCTCAACCTTTTCCTTTCCTGGGTTAAATATGCAGATTGCTAATTGGATCTTCATGAGTTCAACACCTACTGGACCATACTCCGTTTCCTGTGCATCGGGAAACAAGAACTGCCTCTTCTGCTGGATTTTGCTCTTCTTACTGCCAAAGTATTTGGGAACTCCATTTGCACGCTTCAACTTTCTTCTCATTCAGGCAATTGACAGGAGTCCATCGGCAGTTGGGGGATTTTGTTGCGATTAGTTTATAGTGTTGATTCGTTTGGCCATCAGCATATTTGGATCCCTGTGTTAATTGGCATAATGGTTTCCCCTCAGCTTGATTTGCCTAAGAATGGTGTTTGCAAATCATTCCAGACCCAAGTACTCTTTCCTGCAAGCATCACTGACAGTGTAATTACAGACCAAGTTGAGCTTGATTTCTCTGATATATTTGGTCCAGTCACAATGACTTCTATAGAAGAGATTGATGAAGATTCTGCTATTGTTGAGAACGGTGAAGAATCAAGTGAACTCGTATATGACGACCCGGCTGTTATTTATACCCGCTCACACTCGTTGGTTGGCCCTTCCAGTTGTGTTAGCCAATCACTCAAGCTTGGAAAACTCACTTTAAACGATAGTGTGGATTCGTTGGAAGAAATGGAACATGTTGCTGGAGAAACCATTAAAGAAGTTGATGAATCTAATGGCAACATAGGTGAGGAGTTTCTTGATGGTGATAGCAAGCATCACATGCAGACCCAGAGTGTGAGCATTGAAGATTTTGAGATTTTGAAGTTTGTGGGACAGGGAGCATTTGCAAAAGTATATCAAGTGAGGAAGAAGGGTACTTCTGATATTTATGCAATGAAAGTTATGAGAAAAGACAAAATAATGGAAAAGAACCATGCTGAATACATGAAAGCTGAGAGAGATATTTTAACCCAAATAGAACATCCCTTCGTTGTTCAACTCAGATACTCTTTTCAGGTACTCATTCTCAAATTAGTAATTTTAGAGTTTGCAGTTGCTTGTTTATCATTGTTGGTATAACAATTAGCATTTATTGACATAGATTCTTACAAATTCAACGTTGCTTATGTAATTTATTATTATATTTTATTTTTAAGTAATTTTTAATCACTGTCATTGCTTTCTCTTGATGATCACAGACCAACATAGTGTTGTGTTTGTTTTTTTCAGACAAAATACAGATTGTATCTTGTGCTGGATTTTGTAAATGGGGGTCATCTTTTCTTCCAGCTTTATAATCAGGGCCTTTTTAGGTATTTTTTATTTTTGGCCTTTCATTTTTAAGAAATATTGCATAGCAAGGAGCATAAATACCTGACTTTGTGGTTTTATTCTTGTTTACGATTTTCAGAGAGGATCTAGCTCGTATATATGCTGCTGAGATTGTTTCGGCGGTTTCCCATCTACATGAAAATGGAATAATGCACAGGGATCTAAAACCTGAAAATATCCTGCTGGATGCTGATGGCCATGTATACCTCCCTTCCTTCAACTTAATGCTTTTATGACTTATGGTTCTGCTTTAGACTTAAAATAATGTGGTTTTTGTATTGATAAATTAGGTTATGCTGACGGATTTTGGCCTGGCCAAGCAATTTGAAAGTGACACAAGATCTAATTCTTTGTGCGGAACAATAGAGTACATGGCACCTGAAATCATTCTTAGTAAAGGCCATGATAAGGCTGCTGATTGGTGGAGTGTTGGAATTCTTCTGTATGAGATGCTTACTGGAAAGGTTTGTATCTGCATATTGTATAATTGTAGTTGTTAATTTTGAAGGGCCAACTTAGCTCAACGGTAAACTCGCTTGCCGTGGGGTATGAGGTCATGGGTTTGAATCAGCCTCTATGCATAAAGTATAAGTAAGACAACCTATTATACTCCCATTCCCAACACTCTCACCAAGTGGGGATAGAACTGAGTTGGTCTTTTTGTTTTTGCAGTTGTTAATTTTAGCCACTGAAGTTGTTTGAGACTTATTTCTCATCTCTTCTTTAAATGATACAAAAAATAGTGTGGCAACGTATCCTATTTGCTTTAGTTTTGTTACCTATTTACTAATTTATTTATTTATTTTTATTGGTGAACATATTATAATATGTTATTGCAATGAACTTTTGCGTTCATGGTGATTTAGTAGCCAATGATGTGCTTTTGGTTTGGGACAGAAAATGATTGTTTTTGTTGTTTGGTCATCTTTCCTGCAGCCTCCCTTCTGTGGTGGAAATCGTGATAAGATTCAGCAGAAAATAATTAAAGACAAGATCAAGTTGCCATCATTTTTGTCTAGTGAAGCACATTCTCTGTTGAAGATGGTAATAGTTCACCCAGAACTCATTACTTTATTATAATATCCTTCGTTTCAAATCAGATTTTTCCTTGTTTAGTGGGTTAATTGACTTTAATTCAGGCAAACTGGGAGAGATGTCAGTTTGCATGATTAGAGGTGATTAAATAGTAGGGTGGTATAGAATTGGGTTATATCTAGGCATGACATATTTTTATGTATTATAAAACATTTCCGTTTGACATTTGAGAAGTTGGCTCATCAATTTCCTGTGAATTTAGAAATCCATTCACAAGTTTTTTTTTCTTTCATGTATATTATATAGAAATATTCAAGTTAATCATGATTGTCTCTGTTACAGTTACTTCAGAAGGACGCGAGTAAGAGATTAGGCTGTGGAACAAGTGGTAGCTTAGAAATTAAAAATCACAAGTGGTTTAAGCCTATCAATTGGAGGAAGTTGGATGCACGTGAGGTCCAACCAAGCTTTCGTCCGGAGGTCGCCGGTAAACATTGTGTTGCCAACTTTGAGAAGCGCTGGACCGATATGCCCATCACAGTTTCACCAGCTTCTAGCCCAAGGGGTGGCGAACATTTCATAAACTTCAGTTATGTGAGACCTGCAGCCTCTTTCCTTCAAAGGAATGTTACTGCTTGATAGCTATAACTGGCGTATGCACCAGTTTTCTTCAGCAGTCATTTTTATTTATTTAGCTGTGTGAAAATAATAGTACTATGGGACAACACCAGACATTTTATTGTGCTCTTGTGTGTTTTTGTAACTTTCACAGCTGATTTATTATTATATTGAGCTCTCGTGTGCTCTCGTGTATTATTATTATATTGAGCTGATTTGGTTGTCTATTGTGGTGTGGACATATATTATTGCCTATTTGCTTAGATGTAATTTCTTCATCTTTACTGTCCTGAGTTGGATGATGTTGCTGAAACAGTTTTTTTTTTCTGCACCAACATTTTATTTGAGAAATTAGAATAGAATGGGAACACCGCTATTTTTTTTTTGTTTTACCGAGTATCGTCATGTTGCTACAATATTTGACTCATGTATTTTAGTATGAACGTTTAAATAAGGAAAAAAAAAATCAAAGATACACAATAAAATGGACATAATTGTAAGATAATTTAAAAACAATGTAGATGTGGCTCTATGAATGTTAGTTTGTAAAATTATTAATAATAATGCCAATGGTCTCATGCATATATGTAAAAAAATTGTATAAGAAAAGGATACAACATGAACAGAATCTATTGTTTTATTATTGAATAGGTTCAAATATTTAATTATCATTGGTCAATTTTTTTGATAATTAAAAAAAAGAACTGGTTAATGTTGGGTGCTTAATAGTTAACAAATTAAATGCCAAAAAATGGTACAAGAATTAGTTTGATTTTTTTTAAGAGATTAAGCAAATAAAATAAATTATTTGAATCATTACATATATTTTTAGAATTTAAACAAACTAGTTCAAAAACATTTAAATAAATCAATTTATAAGTGGTTTGTTTAATATATTTAGAATTTTCCAAGAAAATTTAACTGAATTTCAGGAAGTATAAAATATATGTTGACAACCCAATAAAAATAACAATGGATGCATTGCCATTTGTTAAATTCGTTTTTCATAGAAGAAATTGCAATGTTGTACGTGGATTCTTAATGATTCATACTCTTAACAAAACACAAGTTGCGTCAGCAATAACAAGAGCTATTCATTACTTAGGATAAAACCATGAGGCACACACAATTGTCATGGCATTTCTCAATTTTTATCTTAAAATATGCATGTTGTAGTAAAATTTTGGTCCAAGAAAATATATATATTCTTGTTGGATAAAGCAACAACAGTGACACATGGCAAAAGAGTTGCCACTGCCTTATGCTGACGTTACTCCAAAAGCTACCTCAAGTTTCTGAACACAACACACTCATCTTTCAGTTTTCATGGCTTCCCTTATTCATCTCCCTCCTACTTCATATATGCTTCAACATAATCTCATGACAGTACCCTTCTCTTCTCTTAAACCAACTTCACCAAATAACATACCCTTCTTAACAAGTCAACGTTTCAAGAGTAACAATGTAAAGTGTAAAGCATTTTTGGACAACATTCCTAATGATTTGCTGGAGAACACTATCTACTTGAATGAATTTCCTGTTTTGAGATCAGGGTTAGTCCAGTTTCAGAGGTTGACTGAGGACTTATCAGATTTCCAGAAGTGGGGTGTCCTTGGTTTTGCAGGGTTGACTTGGATTTATTTGACTGCTAGGCCTGGTGTTCTTATAGGTGCTATTGATGCTTACATTTTGGCTCCTTTGCAGCTTGGTTTGGATAATTTATCAGGAAGAAGGAATCTTAAGAGGACTGATTTTATGATTGGAGATAAGATTGGAGAAGGGTCATTTGGTGTTGTTTATTCTGGTGTTGTGGTTCCAAAGAATGGTTATGTTGAAGAGAATGTACAGCAGACGAGGGGGAGAGGAAAGACTACAACAAATTTGAATGTGAAATCTAAGGATAAAGTTATTCTCAAAAAGGTATTTTTATTTTCATAATTCAATGAAGCCATTGTTGGATCAGTTTCTTTCTACAGTTAGTAAAGACAAAGTGTGTGTGTTAGTTTATATGAATTTCCCTTGTTTACTTTGCTTTGGGAACCAGTCCGGTCCCAAATAATTTGGGTAGATTTAGGTAATAAAATAAATCGGATAATTTTGAACAAATGTGACATAATCTATCTTAAATATTCTTGTGTAACATTAGATTATATATTGGTTTGAGTTAGGTAAATGAGTTTGGGGGATATTGATAAATATATAATGGATCGAGAGCTTATATTTTTGACCAAATCAAACACCCAAACTAGCTCTTATGTTAGGGACGTGAGGTAGTAGCGTTTATAACATTCAAAAAATGAGACAAAAATTAAAATCTTTAAATTTTGTTACATGAGCTTTAAAGTTAACGAGAAACTTGTGAGCTCCTGCATGGAAGCAATATCTTTCTCAATGCATTCCCTTGTTTTTGTCCTAATTAATGATAAACATGTTAAATGTATTCAAACGTTGGCTGGATGGCATGGGCAGGTGAAGGTTGGAACTGTAGGTGCTGAACAGTTTGGTGACTTTGAGGAGTGGTTCAATTATAGGCTATCCAGAGCAGCTCCTGAAACATGTGCTGAATTCCTGGGAAGTTTTGTTGCTGATAGAACAAATTCACAATTCATAAAGGGTGGAAAATGGCTTGTTTGGAAGTTTGAGGTGCTCTACCTAATACTTTCATTGCATAAACAACAGGCATAGATTATTTATCAAACGATGCTTTACTGAGATAAAAATGGGAAAAACTGATGAAAAATCCTTTCCATGCATAATAACATTTTAGATCCTTACTATGTGGGGTTAATATTCATTTTGGCCAATAATTTATAAAGCATCAATTTGGCAACAAACAAATTCATATGCGTTGAAGTTAAGATGGTGGGTCAACGGAGAAAGGGAAGACGGTGGAGGCTGTGGTTGTATGTGGTTGAAGGTGGAGATCACGGTGGTGATGGAGGTAGGAGGGAGATGGGGGATCAAAGAAGGAAGGAATGCGTTTTATTTTAGAAAGTGCATGTTAGTATTTTCCAATAGTTTCTTTTGAACTGAAAGTATTTTCCAATAGTTCATTGGCCAAAATCGGACCTTTTTTGTTCATTGGCCAAAATGAGATTATTTATTGTTTGGTGGCCAAATTGATACTTTGTAAACTATTTGTTGGCCAAAATGAATATTAACCCTTCTATGTATAATAACATGTTAGGTCCTTCTGGCTATCAAATTCCCAAACAAAGACTATACACCAATTTCCCAAAAAATTTTGTTCCTCTTTGCATCAATCATCTTCCAAAAAATTTGTTTCAGTGTGTTGTGGTGGTCTTAATTGTCATCTTATAAATACTTATACTAAATCAAGAAATTTGATAAAAATGTGCACACACATCATTACCATCTATATTTTTATCTACTAATTGTAGGTTGTCTCTGTGCAGGGAGACCGCACACTTGCGGATTACATGAAAGATCGTAACTTTCCTTCAAACTTAGAGTCTGTAATGTTTGGAAGTGTGTTGCAAGGTGTAGACTCTTCTAAACGAAATGCCTTGATCATCAAGCAAATAATGCGTCAGATCATTACATGTCTTAAGAAAATTCATGACACAGGCATTGTTCACAGAGATGTGAAGCCTGCCAACTTAGTAGTCACTAGAAGAGGGCAGATTAAACTGATAGATTTTGGTGCAGCAACAGACCTTAGAATTGGTAAGAATTATATACCTGACAGTACCGTACTGGATCCTGACTACTGTCCCCCAGAATTATATGTTCTCCCAGAAGAAACACCAATTCCTCCTCCTGAGCCTATTGCAGCTTTCCTTTCACCAATCTTGTGGCAGGTTCTAATGCCTATTCATACCTTGTTTCTTTTTTAACCATTATTCATATCTTGTTTACAGACTCAAAATTAGAAGCTACTTCCTCCGGTCCTAAATATATATAGGACCTGTTTAAGGACATAGGATTGGTCCTATAAGACCTCTTTTTAGTTTTTTTCTCAAGCTTTCCCAAATTGTCCCCCCTCAGTACTGAACAAGCAAGGAAGGGAGCATTGGGATGTAAATGAATGTATATGATTAGGTTGCATTTTGTGATATGAAGTGATTTTAACCAACTTAACTACTCCCTCCGTTTCTAAATATAAGATCACTTTGGTTAATTTGGGGAGATTAAGGAAGACAATAAAATTACATGATCTTCCCAAAATCCCCTCAATTACTTAACTTTAACAGGAGGAGGGGTTTTCAACTAAAAGAGGGAGTATAAGGGTAGTTTGGGCAAAACTTGAGATAAAATAGGAAGTGATCTTATATTTAGGAACTTATCTACTTCCCCAAAGTGATCTTATATTTAGGGAGGGAGGGAGTAACATTTTTGTCCAATTAAATTAATTATATTGATCTTATATATAGGACCAGTAGGAGTATTTTATAAGTTTGAGCAACGAATTAAATTATTAAAGGCAGCCGTTATGCTAAAATAATTATGTCTATAAGGTATAGTGTGGGATTAAGGGAAAATGACCATGAGGTTTCAATGAAGAGATGTGATCAGAAAAATCCCACAGCAAGTGAGCATCATGATGCACTGGAACTTTTCATTGCATACTTGTTGTGGGACATTGGGGTAATTACATTCCTTCCTTAGGATCTCGTGGTTATTTTTCGTTAGAATTTATTTATACTTTTTGCTCCATAGGTTCTTGTTCTCTTGAGGTTAAGATTTTTGTATTGGCTAGAGTCTCCAGATTGAGATGAAATGCCATTTTATCTGGAGTTATTCTGTTTCCATCTTATTGTATGTGTACAGTGAGTACCAAATATGGAATCATGTGATTCTTGTTGCAGCTGAACAGTCCTGATCTGTTTGACATGTACTCTGCTGGAGTTGTACTCCTGCAAATGGCATTACCATCCTTAAGGTCTCCAGCTGCTATAAAGAACTTTAAGTTGGAGATCAAAGCATGTCAGTATGATTTGAACAAATGGAGAGCTTATACTCGCTTGAGGCCCGACTTCGAGATTCTTGACTGCGACTCGGGTAGAGGGTGGGACTTGGCAACCAAGCTTATCTGTGAGAGAGGTCCTTTTAGAAGAGGACGTTTATCTGCTGCAGATGCTTTGAGGCACCCTTATTTTCTTCTTGGTGGTGATCAAGCTGCTGCAGTACTTTCAAAATTGAGCCTAAGCAGAAAGTGAGATGGTTGATGATGTGAGTATATATATATTCCTATTTTCATTATTTTTGTTAGAAAAATTAATCTATTTGTCATTATAGTTTTGACTCAGTGTAACTCGGTCCTTAAACATTAACTTGGTGCAACTCAATCCTTATAGTTTTTACCCGATTGCGACTCGGTCCGTGAGCTTTGACTCAATGCAACTCATTTCCTTTGGTTTAACCATTTCAAATATTGGTCCCTATACTTTAGAAAATAAAAGTATATATTTCATGAAGTTTTGGAACTAAAAGTATTTGATGGTTAAAACTAATAGGAATTGAGATGTAATTAGTGAGAATTCAGGTGCCAGTCTCAGTTGAGTCAAAATTATAGGGACTATTATAATGAGTCAAATTTGATGGACTGTTTTACAACCAAATGAAATCTATAGGGACTAAATTTTCCCCTCTTTTGTTTTATATTTCTAAGATTGGGCTAAATGTTGTGTTTTTGCTGTCAGTTTGTCTTGTGAAGCTGTACAGCAGATTCTTTCCTGTTTGCAGGATGAGAAACTGAGTAAATAAGTCCAATATGAACCTGAAAAGTTTTGTTACACATTGAATTAATTATACAAGGATGAAAGGATGCCCTCTATGTGGACAGATTGTGACTTTTCTTTGTTCAAACTTCCTTCTTCAACTTCGTGGGCACGCACGCACGCAATGTGCTTGATCATAAGAAAGATTTGAAAGAAAATGTGTTTATATTTCACACAAAAGAGAACTTCCATTGCTTCTGGCCTAGGTGTATATCAAATTCAGGTAAGATCACTCTGTGAAGTGGGAGCTAAATCAATCTTCTCCCATGATTCATAATTTGGTTATTTGAGTTGTATATCAGAGCTGCTTTGTGGGATGTCACATGTAATTCCTTCTTACTCCTATGCCTTGAAAATAGAAGGATAGAACAAAGTGAATCCGGTATCTACTGCCATATTCTGGTATCTGATGTTCCATTTATTTGGTGAAACTGATTATACATCCAAGAGAAATGATATGATCACTTCTATGTGATAGATTCATTTGAGATGTGGTCTAGTAGATGATGCCTCTTTTGCAGCCTTAGTTTTCACATTTTAATTCTCTCTTTTTTTTATAATATTGCACATTTTAATTCTAGCTTGATGCAAATGCTTGTGTTTCACTTGTAAATTATAGTAGTATCCTGTCACTACATAAACATTAATACAAATTGAATGAGAAGTCCTCCCCCAATTTTCTTCTCTGAAGACAAGAAGGACCGACTTAGCTCAACGGTAAGCTCGCTTGAGTGTGGGTATGAGGTCGTAGGTTCGAATCAGCCACTGTGAGAAAACATAGGTTAGGCTGCCTAGTATATTCCCTTCACAAGCACCCTCACCAAGTAGGAAATAGAACTGAGTTGACCTTTTTAGAAGAATGTAGACATATTCATAAGCTTCAAGATATTTGTCAGCTAATTTTGATAAAAAAAAAAGATATTTGTCAGCTAACATCATCTCCATATTGCATATATGCAAGATTTTATAGTTTCAAACGAAACAATACAACTACATGTTTGGATCACTTTTGGGCCAAAATATCTTGGATAATTTTTTGGAAAAAGGAATTTTTCAGGGAAAATGACAAAAAAATGACATTTGAATTTGAGTTGGACAAAATGGGGTCTCCAATTCCAACTTGGACAAATAAGGGAAAGTCCCCAATTTGTCCTAAATGAAATTTGTAACTTTTGTCAAAAAAATAGTTAATAGCGATACTTGGGTAGTTAATTGCGATACTTGACTAGTTAATCGTTAACTAGTCAAGTATCGCAATTAACTACCCAAGTATCGCTATTAACTACCCTTTTCATTAACTAGTCAAGTATCACTATTAACTACTCATTGTATCGTTATTAACTACTCTTTTGACACAAAGTCAGAAATTTCATTTAGGACAAATTGGGGACTATCCCTTATTTGTCCAAGTTGGAATTGGAGACCCCATTTTGTCCAACTCAAATTTAAGTGTCATTTTTTTGTCATTTCCTCAATTTTTTAGCCAAAAGTCAGAATTCAAACCGAAGCAAGTTTTCATGACATGTCTTTATAACACTCTAAAACTAATTTTTCAATATATCACTTAAATAAATTTATATTAAATCGAAGTCTAAAAATCTAAATTAAATCACATTACGTTGAGAAAATGTTACTCTAACTTTTACTTGTAAAATTTAGTTGAAAAAAGTTTTTTTTTTGCAAATGATAATTCAAACAAGAGGATATAGGCAACACCATTTCATATACTTATACTCTAACCAAACCTCGTATATCTAATCTTTTTGTTCCATACTTTCGTTACCAGCTGTATGGATAAGATACATAACAGGTGCATAGGTACATAAATTAGGATGCATTAATGACTAATAATTGCCTTTAATTTGTTCATGTACCTATGTATCAAAAGCAAGTTAATCTAGACAAGCTTCCAAGTTTATTGCTTTATCAATTTTAGAAAACTTCATTTGACAGCACTCTTTCTATGTTTGGTCTATGATGGAATAATTTTACACTAAACTAGCTGCCGTTGAAATAAAGTTTAATTTATTGCTGTATCAATTTTAGAAAAATTCATTCGGCAGCACTCATCCTAAGTTTGGTTTCTGCAAGGAATTATTTTAAAGTGAAAATTGCAAATTCATCTATACATGTTTGGATACTCATACATCAGTATATAAGAATTTTAGCTATTAATCTTTTCGAAAATTTTAAATATTATGTTTTAATGACAGGAATGTTACTGAAAAATCCTCACTCCAATATTTATTGTCCGAAAATACTTTAGCTGTATGCATGCTAAATCTAGTTATGTGCAAAACGGAAGATATTTTGATGGAGTTAAAAATACATTGCACACAAATAAATGAAACTACAAGTGCTTAAAGTCTTGGTTTTCCGAAATGCCTTGACGCGTTGTAGTAAATAAATTTTCAGCATTTTTTCTTCAACTTAAATGTTGATGTTCATGCATGCGCTCTTGTAAATGTAATCTCACAAATCACTAATGTACAAACGTTTGAGAAAAAAAAATTGATACAAGGTACAAGCAAATTAAGGAAAATCTATCCATCGATTCCTGTCACTATAAGTAAGCTATTAATGTCTCATGGAAAATTTATAATAATTTCTTTAGATGTCGTACAACTTGCTATAAATACTTCCTTCAGGCTCGACTTGTGGAAAAGTGACTTATTTTAAGTTGACTTATTTTTAAGTCAGTTAGAAAATAAGCTCTAGGTTGACTTATTTTTATGTTTGCATCAACTTTGAAAAAAGTGGTTTATTTTCCCATTTGACTTATAAACATGTTTGGATGAATTTTTGTTTAAAAGAGGCTTATTTTTAAGCTAGCTTATTTTTAGGTCATGTAGAAAAATAAGCTGACTTTTTTTCTGAAATAAACTACACAAAGTGGCTTATGAATAAGTTGCTTATTTAAAATAAGTTGGGTGAAAAATAAGTCCAGTCAAACATAAAAAAAGCCACACACCCAATATAAGCTGGCTTATTCAAAATAAGATGATTTATTACTCAAAAAAAGTCCAGCCAAACATACCATGAGAACCCTTACATTTTCTCATAATTTAACGTCTTTTTTTCTACTTTACCACTAAATCCCTTTCATATTTATTAATGCTTCACACATTTTTTCCTTTTAATAGTATCATAATAAATAGGGGCAAATTTGAGAAAAAAATTAAATTCATACACCCAATCAACTTTGATATGTTTCCTTGAGACTTGAGAGTTAAATTTTAAAGGCTAAGCTCATATATATATTATATACCAGAATGAGTACATCATAGTTTCATAAACAAAATGAAACATGCTATTCTTTATAAAAATGACAAGATTGGTTTCATGCTTATTCTGTTTTTTATTAGATTATTATATGTGCGTATAAGAGATGCTTTTCTTGTACTACATAATACATACATATAAAGGTTCGTCAGATAGTTAATTTTATTAATAAATATAAGACGACATTAATTCATTTTATTATTTATATGCATCTTTTTCACAAACTTATGTACCTAGCTGATAAATTCACATGTTGCTTAGACATCATGCCCTTTATATGAGAATTACATAATTAATTTAGGTTGATTAAGTAACAAGTTAAACTATTCAATTGTACCAAACATGACATGAACAATTTATAAACTTGGTAGATTATTTGGAGGGGAAATGATAATTATCAGCTCATATATTTATAACTAGAGGAGCGTGATGTTACTCAAAATACCTTTGCTTGATCAAATCACACATTATGATTTTTCGAAAATTAATCATTTCATCTTTATAGTCTGATGGAGTCCACGCTCCAAGTTTCCTATGTCTTTTAATAAAAATTTGAGTCAATTACTATAATAGAAAATAAATGTTGCTTATTTGACATCTCCACAGCTATTCAGTCTTCTCCCTCCCATTCCATTGCCCTCTTTCTTCTCCCTTTGCCTATGACAAGGATACCAAATAAACATTTATCCCTATTAGTACCACATGGGATAGATCATGGCAGTCTCAAACTTTGTTTTTCTTTTATAAAAACAGGAAGCTGAATGAAAGAGATATAGCGAGATAAACTATAATAAGGATGAGTTAGTCACCAATTCGTTCAAACTATAATAACAATAAAATGATGAATTTTCTCTAAGATCAAATAAGATGCTTACCTTTCTTAATCCACTCAACTTCAATTTTGACCTATTTTCAAGGATTAATACTATTTTCTTCTTTTAATTTTCACTATCAAAATCGATGGTTTTATCCCTTTAACTTTGAACATTTTGTTGCTATTGGTTCATAAATCTTGAAAAAACTTTGACAACCAACGGTTAAAGGTTTTAAATGACATAATGTTGATTAACGAAAACATTGATATAAAGTTCATAAATCAAATCCAAAATTTAGTAAAATTTTATCAAAACTACTAATTTTAAGTTTCAAAACCAAGACTAAAATCAGGTGAAAATTCTAGGTCTTGAAGTGATATTAATCAAATTTTTAATGTTAAGGACTATACTACTATTTACATACATACACGTTAGTAACATAAAATTTATTATACTTACTTTTATCCATATTATAATAGGAAATATGAAAATTGTTTTGGTCTACATTATAAAAGGTTATACAAAAAAGTCAAGACAATAAATGTTTTATTTTATTTTTGCCTTCCTAATTAAATATAAAGTGGAGAGAATATAGGTGTATAATAAATTATGTAAGGATAAAATTGGAAAACCATATTAATTCTACTTACTCTATAATAAATAATTTTCTTGAAACACTTTGATTACTGCAGTGTGTGTGTTTATATAGGCATAGGAGAGTGAATTACATATTTCATCAGTATCCTACATTCACTACATGAAGAACTTTAAATAATTACTACTCCCTCATTTTTTGAAATTCAATTTGTTGCTATAAGATCACTTTCTAAATTTTTCCAACATTTTCCAAATTAACCCTACAATGCTTACCTATAATAACAAGCAAAATAGGAAGAGTGAGGATAAAGATATATTGCTGAAATAAATTGGTAATATCATGTATAAATAACTGACTTAACTAACTTCCTTAATCTACTCAAATTAGAGAAAATAATCTTATATTTAGCAGGGAGTATTATTTTGTGTGTATATATTTAAGGGAGCATTAATTAGATGTCCAATTAAAGAAATATAATTAAGATGAGGTTTTACTGAGCTGTAAATAGTAAAAAACTTATAAGACCTCATCGTAAATTCTTAATTGAACCTCTTATACTAAATTTTGTTTATTTTGGGGAAGATCCACAATAAATATTTGATTAAATGGAGCCACCAAACTTCATTACATTACAGGGAGGCACACAAACATAAATAGTGGACTACACTACACAAACCGCGTGGGGCCCACATATTCTTTTCCCATAACTCTGATCTGTCATGGCTCCCCTGAAATATTCCACCGTTGCAAGGTCATAACCGTCATTTCACCCTCAAAAACACCTCTTTCCTTAAAGCTTTCCTTTCACACAATCCTCAATAATCAACTTGTAACATCCAGCTATATTTTGTTAAAACAATCTCAGCCGTTGAAATCTCATCTCAACGGTCATCACACGCATTACTAAAGTAACCACTGAAACATGAGTTTCACTCATCAGATCTCTCTCATTTCTTCAAAGTCTCAAGCTTTTGTTCATCATTATCACTTAGCTTCTTCAAAGTTTCATTTTTTTCCATCTGGGGTTATCATATTGCTATAAAGTTCACATTTTTCTGAGTTCTTCTGATCATGCATGGTAATATAAGGCTTTGGATGATGAAAAACTCAAAAGGGTATCATCTTCTTCATTGGTTTGTTCTTCTCTTAGCTTTTGTTGAAGTTCTTGAAGCTGCAGATTATGTTCCTTCAGATAAAATCCTGTTGAGTTGTGGGGGCCCACCAGATTCAACAGACACTGATGGAAGAAAATGGACTTCTGATATTGGCTCAAAGTTCTTATCATCTTCATCAGCAAAGTCAAAGACTTCTGATGCTTCAACACAAGATCCTTCTGTGCCAGAAGTTCCATTCATGTCAGCGCGTGTGTTTCAATCGCCATTCACATACTCTTTCCCTGTGGCAGCTGGTAGGAAATTCATACGGCTTTACTTTTACCCTTCTTACTATGATGGATTCAATGCCTCAGATTCACTTTTCTCTGTCCATGCTCAATCCTACACTTTGCTTAAGAATTTCAGTGTTGCTCAAACGGTGTTGGCTTTGAATTATGACTCTATTGTGAAGGAATATTTGGTTAATGTTGATGGAGATTTGTTGAATGTTACTTTTACTCCTGCTTCCCCTAATGCTTTTGCATTTGTTAATGGGATTGAGATTGTGTCTATGCCTTCTGATGTTTATGGTGCTCCTAGTGATAATCCTATGATTGTGGGGACTGGTACTCCTTTTAGTTTTGATAATAGTACTTCACTTGAGACTATTTATAGGCTTAATGTTGGTGGGAATGATATTTCGCCTTCACATGATACCGGTTTGTTTAGGTCATGGACTGATGATACTAAGTATCTTTATGGTGCTGGTTATGGGGTCACTGAGCCTGCTGATCCTTCTGTTAACATTACCTATCCTCCTGGCACACCCTCTTATATTGCCCCTCTTGATGTCTATTCCACGGCTAGATCGATGGGGCCGAACGCGAATATCAATGGGAATTACAACTTGACTTGGATTCTTACTGTCGATTCCGGGTTTTCTTATCTTGTGAGGCTCCATTTTTGTGAGGGTTCTACTAATATCACTAAAATCAATCAAAGGGTGTTTGATGTTTTCCTTGGTAATCAAACCGCTGAAGATGGACTGGATGTTATTGGCACGGTGAAGACTGAATATGATCTTCCACATTATAACGGGGTTCCGGTGCATAAGGATTATGTTGTGTTTCTTCCTAATGGGGGGCCACAACAGGATCTGTGGCTTGCACTGCATCCTGATTCTAAGTCGCAGCCTCAGTACTATGATGCTTTATTGAATGGGGTGGAGGTGTTCAAAATTAGTGATACGAATAAGAATCTTGCTGGGCCGAATCCTATTCCTGCTCCAGAGCAAGATGTCATCGATCCAGCTTTGGTTAGAAAGGGGATTAATGGCCAATCGAAGAGTCAGACAGGAGCAATTGCTGGAGGAGTTAGTGCGGGAGTGGTTCTATTACTTGTTGGACTTATTGCCTGTGTTGTTTTGCGTCGTAGGAGTCATGGCAAGAAGGATTCTGGCACGAGCGATGGGCCATCGGGCTGGCTTCCTCTTTCTCTTTATGGAAACTCCCACTCTGCCGGTTCTGCTAAGACCAACACGACGGGAAGCTATGCGTCATCACTCCCATCAAACCTTTGCCGTCATTTCTCGTTTGCTGAAATCAAGGCTGCGACAAATAACTTCGACGAGGCTTTGCTCCTTGGCGTGGGAGGATTCGGTAAGGTTTACAAAGGAGAGATTGATGGTGCAACGACCAAAGTAGCCATTAAACGTGGGAACCCTCTTTCTGAGCAGGGTGTACATGAGTTCCAAACTGAGATTGAAATGCTCTCTAAGCTTCGCCATAGGCATCTTGTTTCGCTGATTGGCTACTGCGAAGAGAACACTGAAATGATCCTCGTCTATGACTACATGGCTTATGGAACTCTTAGGGAGCATCTATACAAGACTCAGAAACCTCCTCTTCCATGGAAGCAAAGGCTTGAGATATGCATTGGAGCCGCCCGAGGTTTACACTATCTACATACTGGTGCCAAGCATACCATCATCCATAGAGATGTGAAGACTACGAACATTTTACTGGATGAGAAGTGGGTGGCAAAGGTTTCGGACTTTGGATTGTCGAAAACCGGTCCAACATTGGATAACACGCATGTGAGCACCGTAGTTAAGGGTAGTTTTGGGTACTTGGATCCAGAATACTTCAGGAGGCAACAATTGACTGACAAATCCGATGTTTACTCCTTCGGGGTGGTTCTTTTTGAGATCCTATGCGCTCGCCCAGCTTTGAACCCGACCCTTGCAAAAGAGCAAGTGAGCTTAGCTGAGTGGGCTGCACATTGCTACAACAAGGGCATTCTTGACCAGATCGTTGATCCTTACTTGAAGGGCAAGATAGCACCAGAATGCTTCAAAAAGTTTGCTGAGACCGCGATGAAGTGTGTGGCTGATCAGGGAATCGAGAGGCCGTCAATGGGAGACGTGTTGTGGAACCTTGAGTTCGCTTTGCAGCTGCAAGAGAGCGCAGAAGAGAGCGGTAAGGGCATCGGAGGAATGCATAACATCGACGAGGACGAGCCATTGTACGCAGCCTCCAAGGGCAAGAAGGACCCGAATGACACTTTACCAGGTTTCGACAGCAATGTGACCGATTCGCGAAGCTCAGGGATGAGCATGAGCATCGGTGGTCGAAGCTTGGCTAGTGAAGACTCTGATGGACTAACACCAAGTGCAGTGTTTTCTCAGATCATGAATCCAAAAGGTCGTTAATTTAATGTCATTGCAAGAATCAACAACGCAAGGATGAGAGGAGTACATGATTACATAAGTTCAAGTTGAGTAGTGAAGTCCACTCTAGACTACTTGAAGCTGTTGATGTTAATGAATGTTAATCAAAATTGGTTTTTTTCAACTTAATTATTTTGTTTCATGTAAGTTATATATATTCTGTTTGATTTGTTTTGATCTTGTAAGTTGTAATTTGTGACCACATTATATGAGGATGAAACATAGAGGTTCGGTTATTGACCATTACCCTCCCCTGAAACTTTTGGTCAATATTTATCCTTATTAATAATTCTTTTAAGCAAATTCAAGGTTATAGCACTTTGGTACATGAAAATATTCTTATCTAGCGTTTTCTTCGCAGATTCAAATGTATATTCTTTTTTGGTGGTTTCTCTGTTTTGCCCTCCATGAAGCAGAAATATTAAGGTTTTTTTTTTGGTTATATATGATATTTATTAATTAATTTAAATGATAAAATGTTACAAAGGACAGAAAATTCAGATCATATGTGTACTCGACAGGTTGTCTTTTTTCAGATTTACAGTTTAACTTAACTATTAACTAGAAAAGCTTTTCATAAAAAAGAAAAAAATATTAACTAAAAAAGCTTTGGATTTCTACAAATGAGGGACAAAAGCATACCCGTTCATTTTCAAATATTTATGACTTTATGTAGTACAAATAGAATTTATAACAACTAGGGAACAAGTCAGATGCTTTGATATATCTTAAATTTAAAGCAATACCGATATAATTTTTTTAAAATAAATTTGACATTGATATATCGAAAAAGGACCTACCCAGAAGCGCATTTGCATGATTTGCGGTGGATAGATAGTGCAGGTGGGCCCCAGTTTAGCTGTGACCATGTGGATTGTGGAGGCGTTCTGTGACTTTGTGAGTATGACTCTTATCGTGTAATAACTACTCCCCCTCCCATTTTCGTACATTTTTTTCTATAAGGGATTTTTTTAGTAACCGAGAAAAAATAAATTATAGTAGTAATAAAATACATTAAAAAACGAAGAAAAAGAAGAAAATCTTAAATGAGGTATGGAAAAGAAATTTGGGATATGAAAGTTTGACCAAAAGATAGGACTCCCCCAAGATTTAATTTGAAACTCGGTTTAACACTAAAATTCACAGATTCAAAATTTAAAGTTTTAGTGACAGTGAAGTTTGAACCATTGCTCTGTTAAGAGCTAAAGGGAAATTGAATGAATTGATTTGTTAATTGCTTATATAAAGTATGAATTTAGTTGGAATCTGATGTATGAATTTACTTGCTTTTAACTATTTGAACTTTAAAATATAATTATATTTTGTCTTTCAAGGACTATAGTTTTGAATAGTTAAAGCTTATATTGATTAAGTTGCATCAAATTAAAATTGAGGTATTAATCTAAAATTGAATCAAACAATGAGATTTGAGTTGCATATAATGTTTCCCCTACCAACACTGCGTTGCATATAGTTAAGTTAAATGTTAATGCTAATACTATAATTTTTGGACCTCAAATTTGCTCTCATTTCAGTATTGATATAATCTCTCTTATCATAAATATAAGACCTATTTTAAGAGTAAATCTTGTTTCTAATTATAGGAAATATTTATAATTTACTTTTTCCTAAAATGTTGCAAACCAAAGGTTTTTAGTCTCCAAAATTTCATTTCATTTCAAAAGTTGATCCCTTAAATTTATTATAAACTTGGACAATTTTCCTTTAGAAAAATCAAAACATCTGTTTTATAATTTGGTTGTTAATGGCATGTCAAAACCAAAATATAGTAAAATTAAGCGACCACAAGAATATGTTAGCACTGAAGGTTATGCCAAAAGTATAGGTATTAAAAGATTAGTATTTTTTTTCTCTTTCAGAAAAAGCACTGTGCTATATTTTTCAAAGGAAAAAAGTTGGGGCCAGTCGATGTCAAACGCGTCGGAGAGGATAATGTGAGTTCAACTTGATTGATTTGATTCTTTGAAAACTGTATAACAACATAAGACACCTGTATGTCAAACTCAAATTAAATTATATCCCTCTCCACCAAACCTGGTTTATTTATTATGAAGGCGCCGTCTCTATTATATTCCTAATTATTCATCCCTTTTGTTCGAAGTTAGAATTGGAATATATTTTTTTTTAAAAACACCACCCATCCGACATTTATTGACAATCGACCAATTCAAACTTGAGGCGTAGGAGTGTTGCCTATATAATCAAAATTATCCACTCTTCTCATGAGAGCCCTTTTAAGGGTTGAAACACACTTACTATTTCAATCAACTACCTATTAGCACAATATATTCTAATATAATGCAATTAATCTTGTGATGAGTGAATGTGAAGAAGTCCACCCTTTTTTGATATTATTACTGATATGACTTTTAATGCATAGGGATTGGTCCGTAAGGGTTACTTATGTCCATAGGGAACACATTCCATCAGCAAATTATCTTGCTAAATTTTCTCATAGGTTAGATAGTGGTTTTACTATCTTTGATTAACAACCACTTGGTCTTCCATTCTTCCTCAAGTGGGGATTGATGAAGGATAACTAATCTCTGGTTTAGAGGTGATCTTGTTTGTAATCTCTTGATGAGTGAAGGACATCTAGTTTCTATTTAAAAAAAAGTTGACATAACCATGCTGTAGTGGGTGCCACGTACGTGTACCATTTTTCTGGTATGTGTAGCTTGTTTGGTTGTTTGAAACCAAAGAAAGTTACTTGAAAATAATTGAAAAGTTAAGGGGTATTATGGTCATTTACATATATCCCTGGGCCCACAAGTTTTCTCTCTTCATCTCACACTTTTCGTGGAGCCCACAAACTTTACTTTCTAATCATTACCTCTACTTTCCATCTCTTACCCTTTCCATTTCTAATTCTTTACTTTCCTTTCTACCAACCAAACATATATGTGTGTATTGCATCGTCATCGTAATTAATCAAACAATCATTTTCAATCAATAAAATACAATATCTTGTAGTACTAAAAAAATACCATATCTTATTTTTATATATGGTTGGCCAAAAAAATCTTTAATACGTGCCCTGGTTAACTAATTTAAGAGATTATACAATTTAAATAAACTAATAATTCATAATACATATTATGATATATCTATGAAAAAAATGTATATCATTATACTATATATTAATTTATAACTCAAACAAATTACAAATCAACCCGAAAACATGGTGCATATAATAATTAAAATAAAAATATATATTTAGGATAAAAAATAAACTCGAACTCACTCGTTTATATTTAAAATCGAGGCAATATACGAAATCTATTCGTCTTTCCCAATTTTGTTTTCCTAAATAAGAGGTAGTATACTATGCCTAATGATCGGCCTTGTCCATGAAAGCCCACTTTTTCATTGGGCTACTTTTTTTGCGCAGGGTAGGGCATTTTTTACCAGGTTAAGGGGGGTGATTGCACTATATTTTAATACACTTTTCATGGTTAAAATAATTATATTAGTGCATGTTCTTGGGGGTAATTGCAGATAAATAGCGTTATATTTTAACTATTGCACACTTTGTTGGGGTTTATACTTTTTGAGGGCAATTTGGGCATAAACAGCCTGATTTATTGATTAACAGCCTGTTATACTTTTCATGGTTAACATTATACTACCTCCGTTCCTAAATATAAGATCACTTTGGCTAATTTGGAGAGATTAAGGAAGACTTTCCAATGAATTATGATTACATGATCTTCCCAAAATACCCCTCACTTAAATTTAAAAGACAAATAGGGATTTGAGAGAGAAATGAGGGAGCTAAGAAGTATAGGGGTAATTTGAACCAAAATTGAGACAAAATAGAAAGTGATCTTATATTTAGGAACTTATCCACTTCCCGAAAGTGATTATATATTTAGGAACGGAGGGAGTACTACATTTGGGTCATTTTTAAGCTTAGGTCTCGTGCCTATAATATAATTCCCAGATGACTTCAAGTCTTAGTTGTCAGAATGACATGTCATTTTTATGAAAAAGAGAATGTAAAAGAATGCAAAAAGAAAAAAAGAAAAGAAACGGTATAGAATGCGTGGAGACGTGGGTGGTTAATCCAACAATGGGAAATTAAAAATCTACAATTTAAATGTCATGTGGCACAAAAAGAGATGTGACAGCAGGTGGCAAAACATTAGACGTGTCAGATGTCATTCAATGGAACTCCAAGGGTAAGAATAACCTAAGCTGCTCCAGAATTGTAACATAATTGGCCTGATCTATCTTGTTGAAAGGAGGTATGAGTCTGACTTGTGACCTATTAAAGACTATTTTCATGCCTAACTATGGTCTGTAGCTTAGATTGACATGACTATTAGCCTGTTAGAAATATGTGTGGGCAAATTAAATTGAAAACTGAAAATCGAAAGGTGACATATATTTGTTAGTAAGTGTAACAAATACACATGTGTTTTATATTTTTTGGCATAAAAAGACACATGTAGCCAAGGTAACTTTGACCTCGAAAGGTGCTCGGTAACCAGAGTAACACACGTGTGTATTTTTTTTCCAAAAAAGTATATGGTAGTTAGTGATACAATGAGAAAAATACTTAAATGAATTTCACTCATTAAATTGGTTTTCGTCAGTTGGCCCTTATCTCACTGGTTTTCCATTAGATTTTAATTGATTTTCTGTTTATTTCCTCTCGTGTGTTTTTCCTTTCCCCAAATCTTAAAAGTGGTTTGTTTAGTTGTAACAAGTGAAAGTGGAGAAACAAAAAGTGAAAAGATAAAAATGGATGTAGAGGTAACGATGAAAGTAAAGTTTGTGGGTCCCAGAAAAAATCTGAAATAGAGAGAAAAAGCTCGTGGACTCTAGGATATATGTAAATTACAAAAACAAAACAAAACAAAATTTTCTTCACTTTCACTTTCTTCCCCACTTTCCTTGCCCAACTAAACTGTCTACTTTGAATTGATTTAATTGATTGAATTGATTTTTTTAGCAATACCGAGTCTTCTACTAGCAGACTGTGGATATCTTAGTAACTTAATGTTTTGATCACGTTGAAAGAAGACAATTACTCCAGTAAAGAAAGTTAATCAAATAATGTGGAGCCCTCCCAAAGAAGGAATGAGAGATCAAAGATAACTTTTAATGAAGTTATTAAATGAGATCTTTTGATCTATAATTTATCAAAGAATATTATTTTTGACAGATCACAATGACATTATATGATCCATATAGTCGACTGCAACTAGTGGGATGATACTTTGCTGTTTTTGTTGAAAAATCGATTCAAACTAAGTTGTTCTGGTTTCTCAAAACAGAAAACTACATTGAAAACATTGAATCAAAGAACATGTACATCTCTCCTTCTACTTCTACTTCTTCATATCAACATCATGTCGCAAGTCAAATAAAAAATCACGACTAAACAATTATCATCACGTGAGACAGCAAAAGATAACAACTTGTCATATTTCCAAAAACACCAAACTTGAATACAATGGTCACATGAGGCCCCCAAAGGCCCCTAAAAAACAATTTCTACATTAATCCATACATAAAAAATTCCACATAATTTTATTGATGGCTACCTAACACAACCCTCCTTCAATCTCCCTCAAAAAAATACATCGATCACATATTGCATGAACACATCACATGTGAAATGTCATATTTACATCACAAATACAAAGTTTACAGATAATCCACCAGAAAGTCAAAAAAAGGAGAATGCCCATGAGTTCTTTTCTTTTTGTAGAAAACAACCTATGAGTCCTTACTTTAAGTTAATAGCAATCACCATTGACTTTGGGGCCTGGAGGCTGGATCAACAATGGCATTGATCTTCTTCTGCAGCTCTGGCTTGTTAGCTCCCACAAGTTTGTCAACCTGTTCTCCATTTTTGAGAAAGAAGAAAGTTGGAGTGGCTTTGATGTCCCATGAAGTGCTGAAGTCCTGCAACATATAAAACCATGTCAAACACTTGCAAGTCTTCACTCACATCAAGAGTCAACAAGGTCACATAAGAAATTTACTACTGCCTGTTTTTTGCTGTACAAGGTAGACTGTGATTTAGTTTTGTCTTGTGAAATGCCAGAGCACTTTTTTTGAAACTGATCCAAATAGCTTTAATAATTATTATAATATTGAAGAATAACGTCTACAGATTCATTACTTACAGCTAGTTCATCCACGTCAATCAACAAGAACATCAAAAATGGGTATTTCTCAGATAAGTCGCTGTAATAAGGTGCAATTGTCTTGCAAGGACCACACCATGTGGCACTGAAATTTGCAATCACCTGTGAAACACACAATTTTAGAATTAATTCTGTTAAAAAAAAAGATCACTCAATTAACAAGTTTCTCCATGCCTAGAAAGTTCACAATTTATAATTTTATATCAATAATAACAAACCAGTGATTTATCTCATGCCCAATTTTGAAAAGATCATTTAATAACTTTAGTCTTTTAAAGAAATTTTATTTAAAGTTTCTGCTTGTATCAATCAGCAGAGATCAATACTATATCATGGTTCTTAATCAGAGCATAAGATATATCACTCAGATTTTTCCAAATAAAATCCAATTATCAGATTGAGTCCGATTAATTATGGAAATAGTAACCAAGCTTTTAATGACATGCAAAAGGAAATAGAAGACAGTAACATATTCAATGACTTCTGCATATCGTTGAGCTGGAATCACATAAAATGAATGGTTATAAACTAAGGGAAGGGAAACAAAGAAGACAAAACAAGAACTAAGGTGCATCTCACTGATATGGACTCTCAAATGCAGATATACCATCAAAGTTCATACGGCAACATTGACAAGTGTGAGATAAAACAATTACTGAGGCTATCAAATATAGAAATGTGAGGTATAATTTAAGATTTATCCAAACACACAAGACAAAATTGGTCTTTGTAATCTATGGTGTTGAAAAAATCTTTATGATGGAAAACTTACAGTTCTGCCATCCCTTGCTGCTTCTGCCAACTTTTGATCCCATGCTTCTTTGCTGGTTATAAGTTGCACATTTCCAGAAGCAAACTCCACATGCTGATCAGAATCATCATCCTGATCTCGTGGCTACAAGCATCACAATCATTATTAAACTTGTCCAGAAGAAAACACCACATAATGAAATATGAAGACTGATAAACAATAAATTTTATAAGCATCAAGGTTCCATAAATAATGCCCCAAACTATCATAAAAACAAATCATTTTCTCATTTTCTTCTTCTAAAACGTATGCATTGGGAATGATAAAACAACTCAGGAGGATAATATATTGGCAGATAACCAAAGTTTTAAGCTACAGTTGGAATACTATAGAATCAAGCTGATTCAGTAGGTTTCATTTTCTATCCATGGGCCCCCACTAACTATAGCTAAGTAGATTCAGATTGGTTTGAGCAAGGATTTAGAACATCCTTTTATCAAAGATTAATTACTTCCATCATTGTGATAGACAAAGAAGGATCGGCTTGACTCAGCGTAAGCTCACTTGCTATGGGGTTTGAGGTCGTGGGTTTAAATCAGCTTCTCTGCATAATACCAGGGGTGAGGTTGCCTAATATATTCCCTTCCCCAGCATCCTCATCAAGTGAAGATCGAACAGGGTTGGCCATTCATTGTGATAGACAAACTGAAAGCTTCTAGAAGAACTCATCCTTTAACTAGCCATATTGCCCTTGGATCCATTTTTCATTCTTTAGTATTTCATAATCGTTGATCAACACAGCTTTACAAGTTGTGTTCAATTTGACATATATTTGATGATTACTAATTATGGCGGGATGGGGGACCTGGGCTAAACCAGATCAAATATGGAAAATTTATGTACATTGAAGAATGGTTTCCATATATTGAGCAATCTCACAATATACAGTTGTTTGCCTCAGTCATATTGTCATATTGAGCAGGAAATATAAGCTGCCTAACTTCATATGGCAAATCTTTTACTTTTGCCCCAAGGGTGCCATTTGAACTACGACCATTGGATGATATAGAGAAACTTCAGTGTGAAATCAGAATGCCCAAGATAATTAATAACCGTTCAATTTCACTAAAAGCTAATTGTGACATTTTTGTTTATCTGCCCATTATTATCTTTATCTAACAATCTACTACAGAACACCTATAATGGAGTTTACATAAGTGGGGTTGAAGATGCCATGTTTCATCTGATTGAGGGCTGACAAATGTAGAAACTTCCAATCAACAAGAAATGAACATACAGGCTAGGTAACAAACAAAAAACAAATAATTCTTGAGCTACAGACTAAGCTTAGTTCCTGCACTCAGAATTTGCAATCGCATTCTAAATTGATGACTTCCACAGCAAGAATATGCGATTTGTTAAATATAAAAGTTCATCACCACAATCGAAAAAAGAGGTGCAAAAGCCATTAGCTCTTCACATTTTTATCACAATGGTTTCGATTGATATGCTCACCTTACAGAAGCAAATACCCATTCTTAGTTTCAGAGAAATAAACCTGTAACCTTCAATGTCTAATAGCTACAACACCTGAAGCCTGAAATCAGAAAAACCACCAATGTCAGAACTCATTTCCAAAGTCCTTCAAATCTCAAAATAAAGGATAAAATACAGAAGGAAACACAAATATCACAGATCCACCATTCAATCCATGCAATCCTTAAAAATGGAAAACACTTTTTTAACTTCAAGGTGTTAATTAAAAAACCTTAATGTTTATCACTTGCTTCTATAAATGTAAACCAAAAAACTCACAATCAACTTCCTTGCATGCAAGAAATCATAAACAAGTGGAAGCTAGGTAAAAAAGACCACATAAAAATACATCAAAACAGCAATTTTAGCAGACTCAAACACAAGTAAAAATCAAGCAAAACAAAACTTTCAAGCATTGAAAAATAATAGAAGAGAAAGAAAATTGGAAATAAAAGTGAAAGAAAACAAATGAATAATTGAAAAAAAAAACAATCAGGCATAATTCACCATTTACATATTTGGTTACATAATCATGACCTTTAAAGAATTTCCCAAAATTCCAAGAGTTAAGTACCTTAGCTACATATATTATTCTATCAACCCCATCTCCTATATTCTCAAACCCATCAAAAGCAATAAATCAATTTTCAAAAACAACAAAAATTTCACTCCACATTAACCATATGAATCTAAAGTTGCAAGCTTTCTAAACAATTTGCAAAGAAAATCATTAAAATGACACAAATTTATGTACAAGAAAATACAATGAAGAAAATAACCTGTGAAATGCAATGGATCAGATCGTGAATGAATTGCCAAACGCGGAAATCTAAATAGTAAATACAAGATTCAAAGTAGAATCCCAGAAAATCTGAAGCTAAAGAAGCTTGTATGAAGAAAGAAAAGGAAAACAGTTTCCTTTAATAGCTTTGAAGACAAAAAGGGTAAGAAAAAAGATTGTAACTTTGGATTGGAAATGTCATATGATTAACATGGGATTCATTAAAGCCATCAAACGTTGAACGGAGACCACTTATAAAGAGACTTGGTTTTGAAGGTGGAGAGATAATGTTTGGATAATGACCAAAGTGCCCTTGGGAGGTTGGAAGATGGGGTGAGGGGAGAAAGGGTATTTTGGGAAAAAGAAAAGAAGTTTGAGGGAGAAGTTATTGGTGATGAGAGATATGATGTCAGAAGTCAATGTTTGGATAATGACCAAAATGCCCTTGAAGGTTGGATGATGGGGAAAGGGTATTTTGGGTAGGAGAAAAGAAATTTGAGGAAGAAGTTAATGGTAATGGTCTATGATGGCTAGGGCTGCACAAAAGCCTGGTGGTTCGTTTGGTCCGCCATGACCCGACCCGGTCATATACAAAAAGTGGTCCGTCACGATGTGGCCCGGAACCAACCCTATTAGGACATGACTGACTCGACCATCGGGTAGGATAGGACCAGGGCATATGCTCCATGATCAATCAGGCGGCTCGGCCCGATTATTATATTTTTATAATTTTTTTATTATTTATTAATATTTTTATAAAAAATGTTTTATTAATTTTTCTATTAAATATTTTTTTCTTTGCTTGTTTCTATTATAATAGCTTCAATTCCTATATGGTTAATGTTTATTAATATCTTTAGAGTAAGTTATCAGGTTATGTTAACAATTGTATTTGCATTTTATTAATCTTCAGTTAACCATCTTAATTTAAAAGTCACTCAACTATCTCTTTAATTTTCAATTTAGAGTAGTTGGTGCTATATTCAAAGTGATTTTATTTTGGTTGAGAGCTATATTCAAAGTGATCACTAACTCCTTTTTGTAGTAGCTATATGTGACTCATTATATTTATCATTGCATTGATGCTTCTTAATTGTTATTGATGAATGATGATCAAATTTTTCCTTTATTCTTTCTAAAATTGGGGTTGAGTTTCTCTCATTTTGTGCTTGGTATGACCATCATGGTCCGTCATGTGGCTCTGCGGTCATGTCCTGTCCGATCTTGGTGTAGGGCCAAACAGGGCATGACCGGGTCTCGGGCAAAAAATTTTGGCCCGACAATTATTTAGGACATGACCAGGGCATATAGGTGGCCCAGTCATGTCCGTCATTTGTGCAGCCCTAATGATGGCATTGATGGGATATGATGTTGGAAGTCAATGTTTGTATAATGACCAAAGTGCCCTTGAGAGGTTGGAAAATGGGGTGAGGGGAAAAGGGTATTTTGGGAAAAAAGAAAGGAACCTTGAGGGAGAAGTTAATGGTGATGGAGATGATGATGTCAGAAAAGAAAAGTGGTGTGAATAAAGAATTTGGTCAATGTGGGAATGGAAGACCAAGATGGTGGACGGAGAAACCTATTTTTATAATTCCTAGGTGGTGAGTTATTATGTTATCTTATGCAATGATTCTTGTCTTTTTTCCATGTTCTTAGAATCGGTTTTGTGGGGGTTATTAGGAACATATTAATATGACCAGTGAGAATATAGATTAACTAAACTTATTTAGAGAGATGATATTGATTATACACACATATTATCCCTAATAATACTCTTTGATAATGAATAAGCATGAGAGAGAGAGTGACATGTGATTTTAACTAACTTTCTTAGTATAATTAAATTAGCTCTCATATAGAAGGTCTATAGATCTTGATGATCTAAAAATGAGAGCTAAATGGTTTACATAAGTATAACTTTCTCTACTATTATTCCTTTTATTAGCTAAATGGTTTACATAAGTATAACTTTCTCTACTATTATTCCTTTTATTGAGCATGGGAATCAATTCCAATAAAAAAATGGAGAAATTTACTGTCTCTTTGACAAATTATTGTGGTTAAATACTTCAGATTTAAAGTTTCAACACTCGCAAGGGTTAAATTGGAACTCAATTTCAGTTGATATGAATCATATGATAGAGGCTTTTTGGTGATACTTTGATGATCTTTGTATGTTGCTCGAGAATTTAGGGTGATTCTTCCACTTGTTTTTTTCCTATTAAAAACTAAATTGATGGTTTTGTATATTTTTTTAAGAGAATCATATTAAAGGAGGGAATCTATAACTTATGATTAACAAGGTATTAAATTTATAACTCATATAGCAACAATTTAATTGTCAAATTATAACTATTTATCATGCATTCATAGTCAAGTTTCATATAAATGATATATGATATAAATTTAAGACATTATTTAATACATTAAATAACTGAATTTCATTATTGTTGTAAAGACCTATCTGCAAGAAAATTATGTGCACAAACAAAATACTTGCTCTAAGGTGGAATAAGTAGACCGTAACTGACACACAGGATCATTAAGGCATTTCATTTTTATTAATTTCAAGGCCTGCTTTGATTTTGATTAACTTTTTAAGACTCAACTCATAATAGCTTATCATTACAATAAGACTAGAGTATACTTTTGGTCCCTTATGTTTGCATCAAGTTTCAATATAGTCTTTTATGTTTGGAAAGACTTTTAGTCCTTTTTTGTTAACACCGTTAGTTTAACTTTACGGAAAATGTTAACTTAACAATTTTAAATTATTACTAAATACTGAAAAAATGTTTAGATTAAAATATTTGAGTGTAAATTTTCTTATATTTTCAAAATTTATCGTTTTTGGTCCAATTTCATTATAAAATAATCATTTAAAATTGTTAAATTAGCATTTTCCGTTAAGTTAAACTAAAGGTGTTAACAAAAAAGGACTAAAAGTGTACTTTCCAAACATAAAAGACTAAATTGAAACCTATGCAAACATAAGAGACCGAAAGTATACTTCCTTACAATAAAGAAAAATCATTTATCAATCAAACTAAGTTTGTTTATATATAAACTTTACGTATCTGTGGACCCAGTAAATGATCTCATTTGCAACAAAATAAAAATAAAACACGTAGATGTGATAACGAAAGTATTGGAAAGATCCCCCCTGTGGAAGGGGATCTCGGCGCTTTGGGCTCAATTCTACAAAGGGACAGGGAGGATTATTAAGGATGGTACCACCAGCAGTTTCTGGTGGGATCTTTGGTCCCCTCTCAATGAACCCCTCATCCACTTTGTTGAGGCAGACCTACACCTGCTTAATTCGCATGCTACGGTGCGCGATTTGGTCCTTCCCAATGGCTCATGGGATATTGAAAAATGGCAGAATCTCCTTCCCCATTGGATCATCAACACCATTAGGAGAATCCCCCCTCCAAAGGGCACTGAACCCGACCAATTCAGCTGGAGAGTAGCGTCAGATAGCAACTTCAGTGTGCGCTCAGCATACAGGTGGATCCATACCGAGCAAACTCATCCGAAACCTGTCCAGTGGAAAATGTTATGGAAACTCCCCGTTCCGGAAAAAGTGAAATACTTCCTATGGCAAGCTTTCCAAGAGAGATTACCAACAAATAGTGAGAGAACTAAGAGAGGAATATCACAGAGCGCGGAGTGTCCTTTTGAGTGCCAACGTGAGGAAAACACTATACACATCTTGAGAGACTGTGAGATCGCACGACATGTGTGGCTCCTTTTTGTTAATGCTAACGACCGTGCTAGTTTTTTCTGTTCTAATTTGCAGGTATGGCTTAAGGAGAATATGACACACAGCTTTGGAGAAGGGCCCTATCAACACTGGAGCTGGGCAAAAGTTTTCAGCATCATTTGTTGGCTGCTCTGGAAGAACCGCTGCACAGGAGTCATGGAGGGCACACGTCTCCAAGCACAGGAAATCCGACACCAGACCCTCTGTCATCTGATGGAGACCACCACTGCGGATACACTTAAGCACAAGATTTTTGGCTACCAAGGCTCACAAAACCCGGACTGGACCCCCCCACCAGATGGCTTCGTTCGTTTGGACACAGACGGCTCAGTCAATGGACAGCACCAGGCGACATGCGGCGGGGTAATCAGGGATACAACAGGCAATTGGTTACTAGGATTTCAAGAGAAACTGGGGTACATCCCTGTTACTACAGCAGAACTTAAGGGCATCTATGCAGGACTCAAGCTGTGCAAAGCTCAAGGATACACAAAGGTTGAGGCTTACACAGACTCCATGGAGGCTTACCAACTGATCATGCAGAACGGCAACCCTTCCCACCCTCTACGGCAGGAGCTTAATTCCATCAGGGAGCTGATCTACTCACACTGGGAGTTGGAAATCAAACACTGTCCAAGGGAGGCGATCAAATGCGCAGACCAGCTAGCAAAGGAAGCTCATGATATGGAAGCAGATACTAATATTCTTTCAGAACCATCACCAAGCTGCATCAATATTTTGATTGAAGACCAACGCGGTAGAAGCGGCCAAAATGTCGGCCTAAGGAACCTGTAATCCAAGTATACTTGGCCATGCAACCTCAAAAAAAAAAAAAAAAAAAAGTATTGGAAAGATGTAAGCTTCTCGTTTACCTTTGTTTTGTGTTCATAGTGGGAACTTGAGTGTGGAATTAGAGAAGACGCGTCAAGAATGGATTGAAGAAAAAGAAAATGACAAAACACAGACATTCAGTGGCATCACATGGAATTTGTGCTCAAATATGTTCATACCAAAGAACCTTCCACCTAATTGCTTCATCAAACTACGCCAAAAATAAATAATACTCTTAAGTTGCTTTCTAGTTTTGTTCCGATGACAAATAGTAGAATCACATAGTTATATTAAAAATGCATTGAGACCACTTTAGTTAAATTTTCAACACGGTAAAACCCTTGCTTTTATGAATAGTATATGATCGTTCTTTTTTTTTTGACTGAATATGATCGTGTTTCCTACATCCATAATTAATAATTAATTATAATGTAGTTCATCCGCCACTTTTGTAAAGAGACAATGAATTAATTTCCAAGTAAGAGAAAATATAGTGGTTGAAGTTAGTTGAATTAATGTGGCCAAAAAAATGTTAGCTGAATTAATAAAAATACAAGTTTTAATTATCCTCATTTAATTTGAATCAAAAAAAAAATTATCCTCATTTAATGACTTTTTGATGAATTTTAATGAATGTTTTATTAATAATTATTCCCTTTTAAAGAGGGGATATAAAACTCAATAAATAATCTACTCAAGAGGTTGTTTTGCTCATAAATAGGGGGTCACTATAAAAATAAAAAAAAAAGAGCTAATTCATTTTTATTTCTTACTTGTTGACGTTATTGGGGGAGGATATATACTAGACATACTTATCCCTGATTTTTGCAAAGAGGTTGACTCGAACCCACGTCGACAAGCGAATTTACACTTAAACTAAGTCAGTCCTTCGGTCACTAAAAAAATATTTACAAAAAGACAAAAAAGGTGAAACAAATTTCAACAATTTAGTGATTTTCTGAAATCAAAAACAATTTAGTGATTTTAAATGAATTAGTGATTTTTTCGCTGATATACTCCATTGCAAGTTTTTTAAAAAATGCGAATTTATTTTTTTCTAAACATATATATGCTTTTATAGAAGGTAATTCTGTTTGAATCACTATTGGGCCCTAAATAAGTAAATATTAGCAAAAAAAAAAACCTTAGTTCCACATTTTGCAAGGCAATTTGAATTTTGAAGGCTTTTTTGAAGTTGATTAAAAAAACTGATGACATTGATTTGTGGGTCAAACTGCAAGGAAATAGGCAACAACTAGGCTACTTTGTTTTCTCAGCATGTGATTAGATAAGTTATGCATTCCAATTAGAGAAGGTAGAGAATAGTTAAGGGAAAAAATTCATCATCAAAAGTACAATTAGAGATGAGATATATTCCTAGCATAACAATGTTTATATAGCATATTACTATTTCTACATTGATTCAACACACGACAAGCCAAGCAAGACACAATAAAATCTTGTTTGGGTCTTTGTATCATGATTTAGTATCACAGAAGTTAAACTAGAACCTTGTCAAGATTAATTAAGAAATTATGACACCACCATCCACTAACCCTCCCCAGAGAATTGGAAGAGACAAAACACAAGCCCACAAGAGTTTTTTCTTTTTCCATATCCAATGTACAAAGTTTAAAGCACTAGCGAGTTCAACCCATGGCATACTTCTGAGTCCAGCTGCGAGCAGTGACCTCATACTTGGACCGGTCTGTTTTATACATGTGAGCGATCTCCGGTACAAGGGGATCATCAGGGTTCGGATCCGTCAACAGCGAGCAGATTGACAGTAGCACCTGAAATGCCAAGCAAAGATATGGGTTACAATCTCAATATCAAGATCATCAAATTCTTGATGGTGAAATAAGAAAACCTGTGTCCTGTGAGCAATTGAACATGAGCTCTTAAAAGAGTAGATTGCTTAAGAAAGTTCACTAAGAAAGAGACATGGGCTAATAGTCATACATGAAAAAGTTTGACAAGTATTTATTTGCTATCATATAATAGGGGATAAAAGCCAGGAGCAGCACTGATATCGAGAGAAAATTATTCTACAGCTAAAGTAACACTCTCGACAAAGAAAATTTTCGCCCTGGAGCACAAAAAAGCGTACACATGAGTATTAATGTTGCTCAAGAATCTAGACTACACTTCCTTATCAAGTAACATACCAAATCAGTATCCAAATCATGTTGGTAGTTTCTATTAGGATTACTCTTTTAGATACATGATACCAGATGAAAATCACTTATTTTAGGAAAATTTGAAAAATTAAGGCTGCATCTAACCATTAATTTTAAAGGGTTAGTTTTTCAGTTATAGGTCACTTTTAGAAAGTAAGAAGTATGAATGAATTGTTTCAATGAGTGAAAGGTGACCTTTTAAGAATTCTGAGAATTTAATGTATCAAAAAAAAAGAATTCTGAGAATTTCTAGCAAACTCCAGCCAGCCCTCCTTACTCTAATAAAAGGAATCTAAGGCCCCATTTGGTTAGCATTAAGAAAAAGGATTCATTTTATATCACGTAAAAATTGATATGCTTCTATTATATCATTGTAATGTAATGTAATTATTAAATAAAAACAATTATTCAATTGTAGTACTATTTTTTTCCAGTGCCACATAGGCACATATGACATTACAAATTACAAAAGTCTCTTTAATTACACTCTATTCCCTTAAGCATTCTTCATTCCATTCTGAAAACCAAACAAGGTCAATTGATTAAGGGTAAGTAAAAGTATTTTTTTCATTAAATCAAATCAAATGCTTGCATATAATAGCCCTGTCAGTTTAAGTAACATAACTCATTGCAATTACATATTTCATATCCAATAATTGTATATTTGATGGAAAGAAAGGCAAACCTTGGAGATGGTAAGGGCAGGGCTCCACTGTTCCTTCAGGATATCAAGACAAATACTGCCATTGCTATTAATGTTCGGATGAAAGACCTTAGTCCTGAACGCAACCTAAACGAATAAGGTAATGAGATCTCAAGAACATTTAAGAAATTGAATCCATCAATGTACAGACATTATGCCATGACGCCGTTGTGCCAACATAATACTCCCTCCGGTCCTAAATATAAGACCTAATTGACTTTTTTGAAAAATCCTAATAAAAGCAAAATAAGTTAATTATAAATTGATTTATCTAATTTTTTCCCTTAAACTAGTTTATTTTACTTATAAACTAATGGATAATAAAAAAATATATCAAATATGTCATCATTTAATAGACTATTTCGCAACCTTAACCTCTCCAAAAAAAAGTTATCTAGGTCCTATATTTAGGACTGGAGGTAGTATAATTTACCTTAGGGGGCTTAAAAGGGTAATCTGGAGGGAAATGAATCGTAACTAGAAAAACACCTCCGGCATATGGGCTATCAGCAGGGCCCATGATCGTTGCTTGCCAGTGAAACATATCTTCAGCAACTGGACCTGTTTAAATAAATCATTGTGAACACAGACTTTGAGATACAACATGAACATTCACATAGATGCATACAAGATCAATATAAAAACTGCACTGTCTAATCTATATAAAAACTACTCCTGACTATATATCCTTTGAAAATACACTCATGTAAGTGGCCGATTCAACCTTCAGACTGAAAACGATAAAAACATTGGAGACTTTTATAACTTGTAGCCCCTTCAAGCCAGATTATGTATAATCATCTCAAGCGGTGAGACAACTTATGTTCAGAACCTTACATTAGAAACTTATTGTCATCAATCAGATAAGCAACAAAGTAAGAGGATGATCAGTTTAACTGAGGCTAATGTATTGCAACCCTGGAAGCTGCTGCCACTAATAACTTTGCAAAGCAAATTCAACAACTTAAAATTTAAACCTTTTTTTAACCAAGCGTGGTTGGCGTAGTGGTAGCCTCACTTCGCCGCTTAACCAAAGGTCTCGAGTTCGAACTCTGGGAATGTAGCCTGCCCCTTGGCCAGCACTTTGCCCTTAAGTGGAGGTTCTCGGTGCGGATCTGGATTAGTCTGAGCCCATTGAGTTCCCAGTGACAGGGGTTGGCTTAGGACACCGGATTAAAAAACTCAAAAAAAATTTAAACCTTCCTTTACTTTACCACGACATAACAAACAAACTGAAACAAAAAAATACACCAGCAATATAATAAAAAAATCCCACTGCCAACTATCTTTGATCAAACCACTTCAGTGAATTATACCAGAATTTAGGGTAACCTAAAGATGAGCCATGTGTATTAATGCTCAACATATATAAGAAGTAATCTATGTAATTAAGAGATTAATTATGAATTCAAGACCAGAACCCCGCACTTAGATTAGATAGCAAACTTAATTCCAAAAATCTTTCCACTTTAGGTGAAGGGCATACTTACCATTGATAAACCAACAAATATTTATTAAAGAACACAGTTGCCTCTCCAATGACTGGAGCAAGACAATCATGACAATTTCAATTTTTACCCCATAAATTCCCCTATACACTGAAGATTTCGCCGAATTATGATTTAGAAGACCCAAAAAACTGATCAAGATAAAATATCTTGAATCTTATTCTGCTCTCAATATTAAGTGCATCAGCCTTTCATAATAACATTAAATTCAATTTCAAAACTGGACCCCAGACACGACGAGTACCCATAATAGGTGGAATATGCAGGAAAAAGTGCAAATACATTAGCTATGTAACTAAGAGATTGGATAAAGAGAACCTAATTGTAAAGCGCATCTAAGTTCTAATAATAGTCATCCAGAAAAAAATCTGCAGCATAAAGATCAACCTGCAGTGATACATCCATCACATTCAAATACATTATCTAAGAAGAAGCTAAGCATACATTGAGGCTAAGAAGTGATAAAATATACGGTTATAACTAGAAGTGAACAGTTGAAAACCTGAAGATCAGAAGCTGATATTTCATAAAACAATCTTTTTCTTTACTTGTAACCAGAACTAGACATACAGCCAGTGCTGATAACAGAGACATGGTCATGAACAAAAAACAAGTGAGGGACACATAAGAGCTTGACATGACATAAAAAGCAAATACCTGCCCTATAATTCGAATCGCAAAATGGAAGAGATCAAATTCGCAAATCAACACGTAAATTCATATCAACCTGAAACTTAAACTTCAGACTATAATTCCTCACAGCATAAATATTTTCCAACATCAATTCCACATTGAATATAATAAATTCAAGCAAATGCATTCTATAGACAAGTCTACAGCATGTTATCAGCTAACTTACTACAAAGTCCAAGCATTATTACATAATCACAAAATCCCAGAAAGTTAATGGAAATTTATGATCAGAAACACCTAAATCCAACCATCTCACCTAAATCCAACCATCGCAACATGTAAAACACATGAAAAGAAAATGCACACAAATGGAAGTCCAAAGTGTAAAAGTAATAGTGACACAAAAGTGACATTTTTTGTTGAAACCTGCACTGCATGAAGTAGGTGGATCTTTCTGCAAGTCCTTAAGCTCCTTCAAGATGCGCTTTGAAGCCATGTCACTTCCTCAAACAAAAGAACTGATTCAGAACATGCAGGGAAACAAAATGTACTCATCCACAGTACAATCAAATATCTATTCACTGCAAAAACAAGCCAAAGACTTGATTTTTTTGTTACAATATGTGATGCAAAAGTGTAAAAGTGAAACAAACAACAACCCCAGAAAGTATACATCAAAAGAATCATAGGAAAGCAAAAGGGAAGGAAGATGTCATTAAAAAAAATGAATGCACTCATGTGGGGTTGAAAAAAATGGAGGAAGAAAGAGGAAGAGGAAAGAGTAGTACCTTAAAAAGAGAAACTTGAGAGACCAAGATTGAAGAAACAAGATTGAGGAGTGAGAGATTCAGAAACCAACAAGTCTCTCTCTCTCTCTCTCTCTCTGAGGGATTGGTGATGACAAGAACTGAAGCTTTTGCTGATGCAGTCAAAGGTTGTTTTGATGGAGGCTAGAATAGTAAAATGACATCCTTATCCATTTGACCATTTCATATTTCATTATTCCCCTCACTGTCCCATGGTAGGTTGTAACTTGTAACTGAAATGTTTATTCTTTATTCTTTTTTTACTTTTTAGTATTGTGTTGATTTGGCTTAATTGGAAATTAAATTTATCTTACATATTCGTACTACTTCATTACCTAATAATTTGATTAGATTAAGGATGTTAGTTAATTTAGTTATCAACACATGATATTAATAATTTATCCTAACTATACATTTATTCACACTCTCCCCCTTTGCTTGTTATTATGAATAAGTATTATGAGGGTTAATTTGGGAAAAAGTAGAGAAAAATTTAAAAATGATCTTATATTTAAGAACAAATTAAAATTTAGAAGTGATCTTATATTTAGGAACGGATGAAGTATTATGGTTGAAAAATTGATTTAACAAGTTTGAATCACATTGGTCCAAAAAAAAAGTTTGGATCATATTGCTGAAGTTGTATGAAAATAATATTTTGTGATTCCTTCTTTCTTCATTGATTTAATTTAAGGTCTTTTGTCTAATTTAGAATTGAATTTATCTTTTATCTTTTTGTGTATGAAAAAATATGTATGAAAAAATATCTTTTTGTTGGAGTATGTTACATGTTTTTTGAACTGAAAAAATATGTCACATTTGAATAATTGATATTAGAAGTTTCAATCACAGATTCACAGTTTTGAATTTATCTAAATAAAGATTTTGTGAGATTATTTGGGAAGCCAAAAGTGAGTAATTATATAAACATCCTTATAATCAAATATTTTGCTGATAAAAAAATATATAATCAAACATTTTTGTCTGAGTATGGTTACTAATAAGTAATAACCCATTCAATCGAATAATTCATCCCCAGCCCAAGAAGACAAATTTTGTGTTTCATACATCTTGACAAATATACCCATCCTAATCTTTCAAAATTCCATGCCTACCCCTCACACTACAACCCTTTACCTCCTCCCTTTGTTCTCTCCCACCTCGTTCATCTCTCTCCGCTTCACTCCTCCTCCTCAAAATCCCACCGTGGACAATAATGCCCTTCATAAAGTTTCAATCTTTTGGGGTCACTCTAACTACCCATTTCTTCAAAATCCTTCCTTTCTTTCCACATCTCAAACCATAACCAAAAAAAATAAAATAAAAAATCTATCCCCACAAGGAAGCCTTCAAATTAATTTCATAACTTTTCAATAAACATTTCCCATTTACATGCTGATATATACATAATTTATTTACATTCATATTATATTTGACATATTTGTTTAACACCTTGTAGTATTTGGATCAAAGTTTTCATCTTTCATGAGGTATATTGCTATTATATGGTTATTGAGGAATGCAAATTTAATGACTTCATATTAGAAAAGTGGATTTGTAATTGTCTGCTTGGGAAATATCATCATTCACAATTTTATAGTGATCACACATTCTTGAATTTATAGTGTTATCATGGATGGCTCATCAACATAAGTAGATATGTGAGATATGTGTACTTTTGAATTTACATTCATTGATGTTGATTTATGAGAGTGATTTCCTTTTGATATTGACTCCTTGAGATAATTCCCTTTGCTTAATTCTAATTAGCTAGTTACTCCTTTAGCCAAATGTTTAGTTAGTTGTAGAGCTAGTGGAAGCAAATCAAATTTTCAAATTGTTGCTTGCATAAAATCAATGGCTTCTGTTTTGATGTCTCGTGTTTCGCGTAGATGTGTTAAATCGTCATTGTCTAGATGCCGATTGATATTTGATTCTTCAGTTTCCACTCAGTCTTCTATTGATCTAAACTCTGCACTGAAATATTGCCCTTCAAATCGTCCATTTAGTCCATTTAGTCAATCTATCCCTCAGATTTTTAATTTAGAATTGTGTAGAAGTGTTAGGCTGCATCCTGGTTTCAGTTTTGTTGAACACCTCTCTACATCATCTGGTGTGGGAGGGGATTCTGAGGAACAGAAGGATTTAGGTGGGAATGAAAATGACATGAGATTTCCAGAAGCCATCTTGTCTTGGATTGATTCTTATCTTCCAAGGAAGATTCAGCCGTATGCTCGACTTGCTCGGCTCGATAAACCAATTGGAACATGGTTGCTTTTGTGGCCTTGCATGTGGTAAGAATCTTTATTTTGGTTGTTCCCCCTTTATCTTTGTGAAGGAATTGATTATTGTTGAGGTAGCACGTAAATTGTAATAGTTTTGATAGATAACTCGACAACTAGTTAATACACAAACAAGCGTGTTCGTGTTTGTGTATATAGCATTGTATATAATATGTTTTGAAATAATAATCCAGATATAATTTGCTAAGTGAATGATGTTCTGGAGTTTTAATCATTTATATATCCACAGAAACTTTTTATTTGTTATCACTTTATTTGCTTTCATGGTTGAAGGCCCTTATTCTTACCTCATTCATTTTTCATCGGTATTTCTGATTGTGTATGCTATATGTTGCAGGTCAATTACATTGGCGGCACCTCCAGGGCATCTTCCTGATTTTAAAATGTTAGCGCTTTTTGGATGTGGTGCATTGCTTTTACGAGGTGCTGGCTGTACTATCAATGATCTCCTTGACCGAGACATTGATACAAAGGTATTTTAGTTCCTTTCATATCTGGTTTTACTTCTAATGGGAAATAGGGATTTTGTGCTTGAAATTGTTATACCCTTGAGTGTGACCAAAAGGAATCCATTCATTGATTAAAAATCAGACAAGAGGAGCAACCAAATCTAATCAAACCAAAGATTATCAAACTGAACACTGAAAGAAAACAACTAAAAGTATGGCGACGCTGGACAGCAACTCACATTAACTCAATCATCCGATCTATGTTCACCTGGAAAGTCTGCAATGGAGTTGGAGGTCGTAAAACCCAACTAAAATCCCATACTTGTGATCAATTCATTCAGTTATCAACAGCTAGAGAGGTGTATTCTGTGAATTGTGGCTCTCGAGCACATGGGTTTTAATGTTCATACAGTTATACAGTATATACACAAGCAGCCAAAATGGTATAAGAAAATGGGAGAATATGGTGGGTTAAAATTTTGATCTGTTAGTTACTGCTTGTCTCCCAACCCTTGCCTGACCCTGGGGAGTTTTGTTGCATAATTCTTGTTTTACAGTAGTTTCATTGCTGGTTTTAATTTCATGTTCTGAATAAATTTATTTTTAAACATATAATGCAGGTAGAGCGTACAAAGGTCAGACCAGTTGCAAGTGGTGTTCTGACACCATTTCAAGGAGTTTCATTTCTTGGTTTTCAATTGCTTTTGGGTCTTGGGATTCTTCTACAACTTAATAATTATAGGTTAGTGCTAATTATTTATGAGTCCTAAGTTCTCATCTTGTAACCCTGAACTGCCTTCTGCGATTCATGAAAGATTTATTTTCCCAATGGCCTCTATATCCTGCAGCAAGTTGTTTTGAACTGTATTCTATTAGGACTCTCACTCTAGCACTTCACCAAGTTGCACAATTAGTAACTGTTTCTATCATCATTATGGAACCGGAGTAGATTCTTGTTTGAGTTTTTGACAGAATACACTCTTGAGTATTAGAGGTTGAGCCAACCACTTGTTATGAAATGTAATATGAGGAAGGTGATTATGGTCAGGATAATACTTTGGTCTTGCTAAGATTTTAGGTGAACAATTTACCCCAATCTGCTCTATTGATTCGAAAAACTTACAATGATTTGTTTCTGCCTGGTTTTCTTGTACAATGCATCTTAAATATATTTTTTTATCATTATCCAGTTTGTATACATAATTTTGGTAAATACTCAATATTCAAGGACATATGGTTCTTATATGAAGTTTTAAATAATTATGCCTTCTGTTCTTTTGGCAGCCGTGTCTTGGGAGCGTCATCTTTGTTGCTTGTCTTCTCCTATCCCCTCATGAAGAGGTTTACATTTTGGGTAATGCAGTTTCCTTATTTCTAGTTCGATTAGTAGATCTTAATCCTATCGTTGATGAATGATTGCGCGAAACTTTAATCTTATATGACTTCATCTTTTAGCCTCAAGCCTATCTTGGGTTGACCTTCAACTGGGGGGCTCTATTGGGATGGGCTGCAGTCAAGGGAAGCCTGGATCCAGCTATTGTGCTTCCACTTTACGCCTCCGGTGTTTTCTGGACTCTTGTATATGATACAATATATGCTCACCAGGTACTAACAATTGTACTTCTTGTGAGAAGCCAATATCCTTTTTTTCTGTTTTTTCACCTCTCTTCCTTTTTACAATATCTTCATATTATTTAGTTCCTATTTTCTAAGGTCCATGCAATATGTTCTGTCTTCCAAGATAATATGTGGGTCTAAATTCTGTTGCTGTAGCTGATGTTAAATTTTAGATAATATGTGGGTTTGACAAGGTTTTCTTACCATTCTTACACAGTCTTCTAATCAGTCACTAAAACTTAGAAGCCTAAGCTGTTTGAAGAAGATGCAATATTTTCTTAAATATCCTTACAGAATTTAATCACATAAATCCCACTGATACTTAAATTGTTGGAAAAACACTACCTCATCATGCTTTATTTTTTTAATTTGGATTTATTTGTAGAATGACAATAATTTGTTTCAATATATATGCTTCACGATCTTTGTTTACTGTTTTCTTCATAACTCTTGCCATTAGAGTTCTCAACAATGATCGTGCTTTTTTCACTTAAGTTTCTTGTTAAGTCATGATAGGTTTATTACTTCCACCAATTGTGATCCTGTTGACTCTTTAAACACATCGTCCTTCTTGGCAAATAAACCCTTTTTTGCATCTCTCACTCATTACCCAATGGGTTAATGTCAAATTCTGGTTTGTGAGGGAGAGACATCCTGGTAATTTGAACTGTGGGGAGCAGGTTCTAGTTTTACAAATTTACACAAAAATAGATTGAATGTGGTTATATTTAGAAGATTGGAGGAAATTTATGCTCATTTTGATCAAGGATTTTCTGGAAAGAATTTGGCATCTCAAAAGCTAGTGCCTATTTATGTTTCTGAATTTTCTTTCTTTGTTGCCAAACTGTTCTGTTTTACTGTTGTTCTTCTGGTTTTTGATTTATACCCACAATTCTATCTATGCTCACATATTAGTAGGGATTTTTCTGTGTTATTTTCACTTGAATAATGCTTGAGCAGCCGAGTATTATTACTCTCAAAATTTGTCTGGATCAGTTTTAAGGCTTTGGTGCCAGTATAGCCTAACTTGAACATAGAATTACTTATTTGGATATATCAAAAAAAAAAAGAATTACTTATTTGGAATTCCTTAAATTTCTGGAGGTTACTATTTGCACTTCAAATTTTTGGGTATTCAGGGACCTTTTTTCCCTTGACATTATTGCGTTTTGAAATTCAATAGCCAACTCATTAATTATGGTTTAGATTTTAACTTCCTGTCTGTAAAGGGGAAGCACTGTTAGCTCCTTCAGCTAAGCTATGTTTAAATGTTAAGATATAGTTATTCACTATTTTGGATAACTTGTCCAGTTTGGGTATTATAAAACAGAGTGCAATGACGGTAAGAATCCTGAATCCTAAAAGTTTTGGGCAAGCTTCATGGGGAATATAATAACACTGCTTGAGGCCCTTTTATTGAATCTTGTAGCTGAAGCCATGTAATTGAGTTTCTTATGCCATATATTGGCAACCAGGATAAAGATGACGATGTGAAAGTGGGAGTTAAATCAACAGCATTGCGCTTTGGTGAGTCAACAAAGGAGTGGATTTCTGGTTTTGGCATCGCATGCATTGGTAGTCTTGCCTTGAGTGGATATAATGCTGAGATCGGTATGCCGTATAACTTCATTTGTTCCATTTGTTTTATGGATGTGCCTCTTACAGCTGGAACGCAATTACTGTTTTCTGCTGCATGATTGTATTTACATGTGTGTGTTGTATATATATGCAGGCTGGCCATATTATCCATTTCTGGGAGCTGCATCTGCGCACCTAATCTGGCAAATTTGGACAGTTGACCTTTCATCACGTTCTGATTGCAATAACAAGTACGTTTATGGGGTTTATCAACTTTCTGGTTTTTGGCCATAATATTTCTGTTATTTACCTATTTTCTTATCTTGAAGTCCGGCTTTAGTGTGTCCTACTGATTTTTCACTTTTCCTTGGCAATTTATTGGTGTCAAACTTCCATTGGAGCTTTAGAAAAGCTAGTACAAGTCTTGTTAGTTGCACGGAGTTATGAAAATGGGTTGCACAGATCATGGGTCATAAATTTTAAATAATACTCCCTCCAGTCCTCAATATAAGATCACTTTTACTTTTTTAATGTTTTTTTTTACCAAACTTTTACTTTTTTAATGTGGAAGTTAAGGAAGCAAATTAGACCGTTAAATTATAACATATATCACATGTAACTTAGATTATAGGTTAGTTCAGGAGTAGAATAAATTTGTTTTGAGGGAATAAATTTGTTAGTTGTATATATTATAAATTTATCTTAAATTTTTCCATGTGACTTAATTAGTAAATCAGTTTTTACTTGGGAAAATGACAGAAAGATGACAGTTGAATTTGAGTTGAACAAAATGGGGTCTCCAATTCTAACTTGGACAAATAAGGCACAATCCCCAATTTGTCCTAACTGAATTTTGTATCAAAAGACCTAAATGCCCCTATCATATATCATCAAAATAATCCTCTCTCCTTCATCATCTACAGAAAGCTTCATCCTTTATCTTCTCCTTCTCCTTCGTTTCTTCCACTGGACTGTCTCCTACATCACAACATCCCCTCTTGGACTCAAACAAAAGATCTTTCCTTTCCATATAGTTTTCGAATGATGAAGGCGAGTTCCATAAAGAAGGACGATTGGGTTCGATGAAGGAGGGGGAACAATGGGGTTTATTTGCTGAGAAAGATGAAGGAGTTCGGGTTCGTTGAAGGAGATGAATAATGGCGTGAGTTTTGTTTGCTGATAAGGAAGGAAAGTTTCAGGGGTTCGATCAGGTGGTTTGAGGAAGGAGATGAACAGTGTCACTGGGTTTGTTTGCTGAGAAGAAAGGTTTCCATGAAGGGGAGAAGGGATCATTTGATGATATAAGATAGGGGCATTGAGGTCTTTTGATACAAAATTCAGTTAGGAAAAATTGGGGATTGTGCCTTTTTTGTCCAAGTTGAAATTGGAGACCCCATTTTGTCCAACTCAAATTCAACTGTCATTTTTCTGTCATTTTCCCTTTTTACTTCCTACATTTTGTGGCTGGGGGAACCCTCACCAGTCACTAATCAATGTTATGCATAGACGTAGAACCACTTGAAAGGGATTATTATTTTGAGTGTGCTAACTATTTGATTAGATGCAACTTACTATATGTCTGTTATAGCGAAATGTTCATTATAATCTATCTGTATTTGATGTCATCTAAAATGTTGAACTTAGCTATACAATGTGACAAAATGTTAGGGGCACCTATTGAGCATCCAGTATCCTGAGTCTTGAATATGAACTACAGACCACTGGATGTTTTAATTTTTCCCAGACCCAACCTGGTGGGAGCCTTCTGCATTGGGCTGACCTTGTTTACAATTTCATGTTTGTGCTTGTTTCTTGCTTTTGAACATAATGAACTCTATGTTGGCACTAATACTTTTCTTCCAGATTTAACTCAAATAAGTGGTTTGGAGCCATAATATTTGCCGGAATCCTTGCTGGCAAACTTGCATCATAGCGGTAAGGTTTTCAATGTATCTAATTCTACTGATAATATCTGTTTCTCATAGCCTAATAGGCCTATGGATGCCAAAAATGACCTTATGCCTATGGATTTGATGTCATCTTTGCACACTGTTGGCGTAAATTTTTACTGAACCAAGTTGCTCAAGTTGGTCTATATATTTCATTTTGCAGGGCTATTAAGTTCTCGAACTCAATTCATCATGGCTATTCTTTATCAATAAGTTCCCAACATAATAAAGGACCAATCTAGTTCTAGTCCCCACTTGGTGAGAGTGCTTTCCCAACATAATATTTATTTAAAATGAATTAGTCATCAGCAATCTTGTTTCTTTTTCTCTTTATGGTTATCTGGCTTTAGAGGGTACAAGATGCTCTCGAAGCCTCATTCAGTTAAGGTGAAGTAAAGGGTTGGAACTTCACGCTGATGGATAATTAGATTTCTCAATTGTTTGCTCCATTCAATAATGCCTTAGCACTTGGTACGCTGACGCACTTAATCCACATGACTTCAATCTCAGAGCCCATTTGGCGTCATGAGTTTGGGAAAAAAAAATTTTAATGCAAACAAAAAATGATATATGATGTCTATTATGTTAGTTATAATCATTTAAACATTGATAATCTCTTTGTATCATTGCTTTTATATCTAGAAGAAAAGTGTCATTTTGTCATCTGACTTTTGGTTTTCACCAAACGGTGAGAGTTTGAATATTTATTGCAAAACTTGCTCTAACAAATACTCCCTTGAATCCTAAATATCGTCAGTTCAAAAAAAAATCCTAAATATCGGATCTATTTAATTACTTTGATTAAATTAATGGTGTTATTTATGCTAGTTAGTATGTTGTGTATTTTTGTGTTAATATAATGCTTTTCTTTTTTATCAGAGTGTTAATATAATGTTTAGTCTATATAGTTTGCCTTCATTTTGTTTTTAGTCCCTGTAGTTGGTTTTGGTTCATCAAGTTCTCTTCCGTTTAAAAGATTAGTCTCTATGGTTTAATAATGACCTTGACAGTCTTAAATACGATGATGTGGCATTACCGTCAAGTAGGCTAATGTGGCTTGTAGACAATCCGATTGTACATCTTGTGGCTATCTGATAGGTTGTTATAAATTTTTTTAAAAAAAACAAATGCTTTTTAAGGTAGTGGTAGACAAGACAACATATGTTATGGAAAGTTTGAGGCCATAGGCAAATGATGGTGTTAGATATTGGACTAGATTGTATTATTATATTTTTTAAAAACTTAGTTAAGAGACCTTACCCTATGCATCCTTAGATGTTAATTCTTCTTATTACTGTTTGATTGCATTAGATTCGAGCATTGTCAGACTTAGTTGAATATAGTTGTCTGACTGCATTTTCTCAATTCATTGAATTGAATCGTGATCTTTTAGGGTGTGTTTGGAAACCGTTTAGTGTGTGTTTGGTAACCGTTTATGGACCCCAATAAGCTGGTTGGAGTTACATAAACAATTTTTGGGTTTTTGGTCATATTTGGGTCCTGTTTATTTCTGACCAGCTTATTTGGATAAATTGGTTTGAGAAACTGGTTTATGAGAAACTTCAATTTGGAGCTTCTCCAACCAGCTTATTTCTGAGAAACTGGTTTCTGAAGATGAAAGTTTGATAGATGAAGATAATTGTCATCAAAACCAAGAGGCTTCATCATCAAATTTTTCTACATCATCTTCTTCTCGCATGAATCGTATCCGTGACAGGTTTTGAGATCAAATTGTAGAACATCTTTGATACAACTAATTATGGAATTGAATCATTCAAATATAATGTGATAGACATGACCTCTAATTTATATGCATTTTAATGTATTAAATTTTTCTTATTTGCAATTATTGGAAACCTTATGCAATTTAATCTATTAAATTTTTTAATTTTGAATTATTGAAAATATATGAATATTTTAAGGGCGAAGGGGCAAAACTAGCCACCGTAAATTTCCAAATGGACAACTCTGGCACTCGTAAATTGGATGGTGCAAAACCGTACATTATAAATAAAAATGGGACAAATTTAGCACTCTCAAACAGAGGTGTTAAGTTTGACCGTTAGTTGACTGGGAATACTGATATGGCATAATGACGTGGCACAATAAGGCATTATGTGTCGGGCGAAGGTGCAAAACTAGCCACCGTAAATTTTCAATTGGACAACTCTGGCACCCGTAAATTGAATGGGGCAAAACCGTGCATTGTAAAAAAAACGGGACACATTAAACCCCACCGTTAAGTAGAGGCTAACAAACGTTAGTTTAAGCGTGACAATCCAGCATTGCATTTGAACCCTAATTCCTAAAGGGGTATTTGCACTTTAGTCCCAAAGAATCATATAATTATTATTAGGTCACAACTCTCCTTCACCCTCTCCTCCATCCCTCCTTCCCAACTCTCTCTCCTTCCACGCCGCCGGCCGCCTCCGCCGCTCCTCCGGCGTCCTTGCCGGCGACGGCTTCCTCATAACTTATGCTTGATTACACCAAAAAAAAGGAATAATACTATTCATCAATTGTATCTAAAATTAAACGTGGGCACAATTCAATTCCCCAAAAATTTCAACAAAAAATGACCCTCCACAAAATCAGAATTGATGTGGGAATCTGTAGAAGAAGAAAAAACTGCAGGGAAGAGAGAGAGAAATAAGAGATTTAATTGGTACCTGCCAGAGGAGGAACAAAATCACCGGAAAAGTTGAAGAATATAAAAATTGCAATAGAGAGAGTATTAAAAAAATTGTTCCTAAGTACTTGAAATTCATGGAGGAGCTTGTTGATGATGGAACATATAAAGAGATCTAAATGATGCTTATTTATTAAAAGTAATAAAGGAGATGGAGGGAGGTGTGAGTGAGGGGCGGCGGAGGAAGCCGCCGCCAGCAAGGACGCCAGAGGAGCGGCGGCGGCGTCCGGCGTGCAAGGAGGGAAAGTTGGGGAGGAGAGATGGAGGAGAGGGTGAAGGAGAGTCGGGACCTAATAATAATTATATGATTCTTTGAGACTAAAGTGCAAATACCCCCTTAGGAATTAGGGTTCAGATGCAATGCTGGATTGCCACGTCATTTAATGAAGGTGAGACTCACGCTTAAACTAATGTCTATTTTTGCCTCTACTTAACGGTGGGGTTAAATGTGTCTCATTTTTATTTACAATGTACAGTTTTGCCCCATTCAATTTACGGGTGTTAGAGTTGTCCAATTGAAAATTTACGGTGGCTAGTTTTGCACCTTCGCCCGACACATAATGCCTCATTGTGCCACGTCATTATGCCATATCAGCATTCCCAGTCAACTAACGGTCAAACTTAACACCTCTGTTTGACAGTGCTAAATTTGTCCCATTTTTATTTATAATGTACGGTTTTGCACTATCCAATTTACGGGTGCCAGAGTTGTCCATTTGGAAATTTACGTTGGCTAGTTTTGCTCCTTCGCCCATATTTTAATTGTGTATTATTCAATAAATATCATGTTCTCATCTAAACTGGTTTCTCAAAATCACCATCCAAACATGTTTGTAAAAGTAGTTTGAAAAAAAACGCTTCTGCAACTACAGATCCAAACATAAATCGTTTCTCGCAAACCAACTTTTATCCAAACCAACTTTTAAAAATCCATATTTGAAAAAAAAAAACATTTCTCCACCACTTTTCCCAAACACACCCTTATAGACCCTAATAAGCTGGTTGGAGCTACATAAACAGTTTTTGAGTTTTTGGTCATGTTTGGGTCATGTTTATTTCTGACCAGCTTATTTAGATAAACCAGTTTGAGAAATTGGTTTTTGAAAAACTCCAATTTAGAACTTTTGGTGGCACCAACCAGCTTATTTGAAATGGTTTATGAGCATCTTTTTAGTATATGTTTGGTTCTTGTACTCATATGAATTTTTCTCACATACGAATAAAATTAGTTAAATGCATTTAATTTGTCCTAAAATTCAAGTAATTTTCAATACTACCCGCAATAATTACATTTATTTCCAAAACTATTAATTATTACTCTCTACTACTACCTCTATTAAATATAAGTATATATGGAAAAATAATTAATGCACATTGGAACCATGAAGTGACTTATAAAATGGACCAAGAAAAATTGGTAGTTGGTAACTTATAATAAGAATATAAGGGAATAATAGGGTATTGCAAGAATTATTTGAAAATAGCAATGAGACATTTAACTTTTACCATTCAAGTTTGAGGTGAAGTATACATAAGACTTTAAGTATATGAAAAGACAGATTTGAAATCTTATACAAAATGCGTAACTATAAATTTTCAACACAGGTTCGATTGTTTTGTGCATGACGCGCTATACAGAACTTTATCAGAAGGAATTTTCTATCTGACAATCATTTTAAAGAAGCTGAAGAAAATGGAAGTTTGATAGATGAAAATAATTGTCATCAAAATCATGAAGTGGCTTAAGAAATAGACCAAGAAAAATTGGTAGTTGGTGACTTATAATAACGATCATTGAATTACACAACTAATTAATGTAATTCAATCATCCAAATGTAATGTAGATAGACATGACATATAATTTATATGCATTTTAATGTATTAAATTTTTCTTATTTTCAATTATTGAAAACCTTATGCAATTTAATCTATTAATTTTTAATTTTAAATTATTGAAAATATATGAATATTTTAATTATTTTTCAATAAATATCATGTTCCTATCTAAACTGGTTTCTCAAAATCACCATCCAAACATGTTTGTAAAAGTTAGTTTGAAAAAAACACTTCTGCAATTACGGATCCAAACATAAATCATTTCTCGCAAACCAACTTTTACCCAAACCAACTTTTAAAAAATCATATTGAAAAAAAAAACATTTCTCCACCACTTTTCTCAAACACACTTAATTAAGCACTCAAAGCCTTTTGCCTTAACTACCACCTCTTTGATATGAACATTTGATTTTAGTAGATGATAATCTGGATAGAAAAAGAAAAAGAAAAGGCGTGTTTCTCTAGGTAGGTATATAGTGATTGCATGTGAGAGAAGTTTAATACGGCGCATCATGGTGATATTATTGGTAGGGGTGTTCATGGGACGGGACATGATTGGGACACCCCTATCCCGTGTCCCGTCCCGAAAAAGGCTTGGGACGGAGTTTTCGTCCCGTGTCCCGTCCCGTCCCAAACTTTGTCCCGTCCCAATCGGGACGGGACGGAATCGGGATGGGACGGGAAAATTCCCGAATTTTTTTCGAATTGTTTTTAATAAAATTATTTACTTAGAAAAGAAAATTATGACACTTTGTGTTAGTAAAACACAAATAAATTAGTTCAATATTACTTTTATAATACATTTTATACAATATAATAAGGTAAAATTTTATTATGCTCGCATTTTCCCTAAAAAAATGTCATGTACACCCATACATATGGTATATATATAACACATGCATTTTTCTAAAAAAATTATATAAATACACATATATTTGTATTCGGGACGGGACAGGATTGGGACGACCCTGTCCCGTGTCCCGTCCCGTCCCGAAGAGAAATTTTGTCCCGTCCCGATGTGTCCCGTCCCGAAAATTTTCAGGACAAAAATTTCCCGTCCCAAATGCCTTGGGACGGGATGGGACGGGCGGGACGGGATGGGACGGGAAAATTTGAACACCCCTAATTATTGGTTATCAATTAATAAAATGATTTTCAAGGGGTATTATTGCATGAATTTTCCACATATATATCAAACAACTGCATGGCATCTCTATCCTTGATTGCCAGGTAATGACTAATAAGTACTAAGCTTTACAGTCTGTTTGTACTTTGTAGTATGTGAACATCAATATCAACGTTTGGTTGCGGCTCACTTTACATAGCTTTACCTTTTTCTTTTGCCAGTTAGAAGAATAAGAGGTCCAATAAGACTCAAGATTGGTATAATGTGAAAGGATTCAATTTTTTTTATTACAAAAGGATTTAAAATATAAATGTTTCTAGATTAAAATTTCTGAATATAAAAATTATATTAGAAAAGTCTTACTCCCTCCGGTCCCTAATGTAAGAGCCCAAAATTTGAATGGCTTTGGTCCCTAATGTAAGAGTTCACCCCATATTCTCTCCTCATTTAATTCATTTTTTCCTATTTTACCCCTAACTCTCTTTCATATTTATTAATGCTTATGTATTTCTCTCTCTTAAAAGTACCATAATAAATATGGGCAATTTTGGAAAAGAAGCATTAATTCCAGACACCCAACTAACATTCATATGTTTTCTTAAGAAGCGTTTTTTTGGCAGCTAACTCTTACATTAGGGACCGGAGGGAGTATTACTTAAGCGTGACTTGGTATGAGTCTAAATTGATTGGAAGTGTTTGAATATCAAATAGACTGGTAAAAAAAATTTAAAAAAAGTGAAAATCTACTTAAGAGGTTCAACTATGGAACAAGTCTCATTAAGAGAGCCTGTTTTTTCTTCTTCATGCTTAGAAAATTATTACTAGTATTAAGTACTATTTTTAGTCCTTAATATTATATTAAGGACTGAAGCTGTATTAATTGAACATAGCCAGCATCTTACAAAAGGAAAAAACAAAAAAATTAAATAGTACAAAAGTCCCATGAACTTTAAGCTAAGTAGAAATAATTTATCTAATATTTAGTACATACTAAGCTAGAGTAATTATTTGAGTTAAACTTTAGTTTCATGCAGAGGCCTCATGAACTGAGTTAGAGCCATAGTATAACTCTTTCAAATTTTAAATGTTGTGGATATAAACATGAATATATAAAACTGATGATGTGGGAGTTATCTACATAAATCTAAGAATTTAGGGGGGCTTTTGCAAAGTTACAAAGATAAAATTCAGGGCAGATGCCTCGAATTTATGGAGGAAATTAAAAAAAGTTCAACTTAGATAGTGGCTTTTAATGGTTAGTGAGTGTGAAGCAAAAATGATAATGAGGATTGTGTGAATGGCCATTTGGCATTTCAAAGGGGAGAAGTGCGTGGATGCTTTCAACATCTTATCATAATCAAAATGGAAGACATTTTCAGATTGACGGATCTAAAAATGCTATTATATTCTAATGAATGTATAGATACGCAACTATCCATTTGAAGAATCACTATGAGATACTGAATTAACTAAAAAAACAATATAATTATAAAAAATTAAAAAGAAGTGATTATCATATGTGATGCAAAATTTTGGCATAAACCATTATTACAAAGCTATACTGTTCATTTGTTATTAAAAGTTTACTGAAATATCTTTTGGTTGATACTTAAATATTTAACAATACCACCTCAATTTGTAATGCATTGCAGTTACTTAATTTAGTCATTTGGAAAAAGAAAATTATTCAACTATTTTTTTTTAGAATTTAGGTATTCTCACTCTACTCTTGAGGCGTGAAAATCACCGGATTGAGTTTTGTCTGTCTCAATAAAACTTTTTTGTGTATATAGTCTAGTTTAAACTCGAGATATTGTGTCTAGACTCAATCATATTTACCAATTATACTAACCCTTGTTTGTCTATTTCATTTTGTTTTAAACATGAACAATCTAAGGTAAGTGAGACCTGAAGATTCAGTATGATTTGAGGAGGCTCATAGCTTACAAAATGCTTACAAAGTGACATGCACATCAATAGCAAATTTAATTTTTTTTCTAAACATAAATTAGAAAAATAGAGATATTGTTTAGATTTACTAAAATTACGAAGACCACACCACTTATATCATATATATTAATATATATACAATCTAGTCCAATTTTCAAAATCAGTAATAATATTCTGTTTTAATGAAAGCAAAGAATAGACTTTTTCAAAATAGTAATTTAGAAGTAGCGTAGCGTCATGGTGATTGTGTCATTTACACAACGGTTTCAGTCAGTTGTTGTCTCATCACTCTTAATTCTTAAAGGGTCTGATTTTTATAACAAGCCTTAAAGGGTCAAATTAACCTCTCAAGATTGTAGGTGAAATTTCAAATTCAACTTTTTTAATAGTTATAGATTTGTTTGCGTAATCGAGTAATATGACTATATTTGGAAACTTTTTGAGTAGTTTTAAGGGCAAAGGTGCAAAAATATGACTAAACTTTACCCTAAGTTGCATTTCTATGACTAAAGTTTCGCAAGGAGCAAAAATACCACTAAACTTGGGATCGAAGTGCAAAACTATGATTTCCGTCAACTATGACGGTGTTGACCGTTAGTTTTCGACTTGTAGGATGCTGAGTGTGCAATAATGACCATGTGACATGCTGAATAAACTCTTTATTGGTGTTATGTGGAATAAGGGGTAAATGTATTTAAAATAATGCAAAAAATATGATTATTTTATTCTAACAACAGACCCATATTTGCACTTAAAGTACATTTACTTTAAATACATTTACCTTTTATTCCACATAACACCAATAAAAAGTCTATTCAGCATGCCACATGGTCATTATTGTACACTTAGCATCCTACAAGTCGAAGACTTACGGTCAACACCGTCATGGTTGACGGAAATCATAGTTTTACACCTCAATTCCAAGTTTGGTGGTATTTTTGCTCCTTGCGAAACTTTAGTCATAGAAATGCAACTTAGGGTAAAATTTAGTCATATTTTTGCACTTTTACCCTAGTTTTAAATCTAAAAGAACTTCCTGATCAAAATATATAGCTATTCAATGAAAACTTCAGGGGCAAAATATACTCTTAGTCCTATTATTTTTGCAATATACTTTCTCCTTAAATAACCTGACAAACCAAGACCTTCATAATTCAATTGTCATATCATGTATCCTCTCATAGGTCATGGGTTCTACAATGCATGTTTTCTATAGGAGTAGGTGTGCATGTGATAGGTGGGTTATCTCTCTATGAAATAAGAGATGTGTGAGTTCTATGTTTGGTATCTATATTCAATTTCGTTTTGGTTCAATGCATGCTTTAGAGGCAATTCTATTATATCGGCTAATGAATGTAAACCAAAGGAAAAAAATTGGACGATCATTTCATTCTTAATAGATTCAATTGAATTATTGTAAACAACCACTTGCTTTTTCCCTTCCACCTAGCATATTTAGACGGATACCATTCACACTCTCTATTAATTTAAAATATTAACGGTAATGGTAATTTCAATGTGGATTAAGATTAGAATAAATGTACAAAAATGGTAACGAACTATTATGCTAGGAGCATTCAGGGGGAAAAAGTGTTTTCGGTCTCAATTCTGGGAATGAAGAATAAAAATTGGTGCAATTTTAGGAACTCCGTTAAATTTGACCAACGTTGATCAATAGAAGCTGACGTGACAGGGCAAAACCATTTATTTCCTGACGTGGCAAGCCCATGTGTCAATCATTTTTCTCCTTTTTCTCCACATCACAATTTTTATTTAATTAATTGTTCAAAAAATAGAGAAAAATGATTGCCTAGTGGGATTTCCACGTCAGTAAAAAAATGTTTTCCCCTACCACGTCAGCTTCTAACGGTCAACGTCAGTTAAACTTAACGGTGTTCCTAAAATTGCACTCGTTTTTATTCTTCATTCCCAGAATTGAGACCGGAAACACTTGTTTCCCTTGAGAGCTCCAAGTGTAATAGTTTATTACAAGTTTTTGTACCTTAACCTTATGATTAAGAAGTATATTAAACAACAACAACCCAAACCCTCATCTCAACTAGGTGGAGTTAGCTAAATAAATCTTAAGACGCCATTGCCCTCTATCGGTAGTCATGTGTGGCAATATTTGATTGGCCACCCGATCTTGTAGAATAATTTCGTTTAGAGTTTTCTTAGGTCTCTCTCTTCTTCTTTTAGGAGGACTCCATACTATTTGAACAACTATTTGTACTCACACATCTAATTATCTTCTTTGAACATGCCTAAATAACTCAAGGGACTTTCTAACATTTTCTCTCCACAATTCGTTTTCAAATATGATCATTCCAGATCCTACCTTTTCTCTTGTGACCACACATCTATTTTAACATTATCATCTTATTTTGTGAGAGAGTACAAAGCAGAGTGACATATAATATTTATCATCAAAGTAAACTCCCACTAGATTCGTACTCCTTCCGATCCGTAATATAAAAGTTCAACCGTAGGAAAGAGAAATACATGAACATTAATAAATATGAAAGAAAGTTATGGGCAAAGTAGGAAAAAACACATTAAACGAAGAGAAAATATGAAATGAGCTCTTATATTTTAGAGCAAAATCATTCAAATTTTGATCTCTTATATTACGAGCCGGAGAGAATATAATATTTTGGATTATAATCAGTATATTAGACTCTGATTCGTAATATAAAATCTAGTTTGTAGTACAATTTTTTAATTACAAATTAAATCTTGAATGATAGACAGAAGCTAGTAGCATACTATTAGGCAAAGGTGACAGTAGTTTGTTAACGATCCAACTAAAAATGTTAAGCAGCAGGGGAAATCAAAAGGAAAGGTTTAATGGGTAGATCGAGAATCAATGAAGAAAAAGATGAGAACAATTGAAAATTTTGTCTTGGGAAGTTATGCGATTAGTAGACACGCACATAGTTTACTGACAGTCATACAATGTCATCATAAACTTAAGCAGCAACAATAATAATTAATAACATATATATGAGCCTCAAAAGTTGAACAAAAAGGTGTAATTTGATGTCGGGGGTGCGTCTGCCACACCAAACTTCAAGTCTCATATTATAGAAAACATAATTTCAGAGAAATACAATAAAAAATGTGGTCGTGATTGACAAAATATATGTTGATGATGTGGTAATAAGTAACTCGGCACGATCTTTAAGACTAGCAATGAATCTTAGTTTAATTAATATTTTTTTGGTCAAATAGTTCAAATTATAAACAGAGAAAATATTTATTGAGAGATACGAAATTTATTTACGCACTAAGCTTAAAATAAGATTATGTACACTTAAACAAAGAATTAATGTGTGACTTTGAATTGCATTCATATTCCATAATGAAAAAAAGTTTCAAGTTGTCTCTCTCTGTTTGGTTTCTCAAGGGTATCTCACCCGCGTGTCAAGTGAAACTAATCTCTTTCTGTTCTGAAGTCTCATATAGGGGTAGACAGCTGGACTGTGAATTTACTCCATTCACAAGAGCTGGAGTTCAAACCTCTAACCATTTGCTTTAAGAACCAGAGTACTTACCACTCAAGCCGACCCGCCAGGTTCAAATTGTCTTTCTTTTAACTTTAAATAATATTTAAAATGTGATTTGTTAATTTTACAAAGTAGTTATCTCTAAGGTTTGTCTCTGAATAAAAAAAACTTATATGTTATTTTTTAAATTAAAAAAGTAAAATTAATAGTATTTTTTAGTGTAAGTATTAGAAAACTGAAAAAGAAAACACTACATGAAAAGAAACAATTAGGTGAAAGTTAAAGAGACTAAAAATACATTACATCTTCCATGACTGTATATGCACTATTATCTTTTTTATAATATTGTACTCATTTTTGTATCGGAATAAGTTTATACTCGTGGGTCTTTAATACCCTACACCTTGTAAAGTTTAATGCATATTGATTTTTAAAATGTCCTTATCTGATTATCTCATTATCTTTTAGCTTAAACAATAGGTCAATAATGACTTCAATTAATTTTAAATTTAAATTTTAAAAATCATAACATTCTTTGACATTTAACTAACTTTAAATAATTCCCTTAAATTTAATAATGATTAACAAAGCCTTATGATAAGAATAACCGAAAATGAGTTTTTTATTTCTTTCCCCAAGAACCAATGCATCACACATAAATATATAGGGAGTATAATGATACTGATGATTTGGTAAAGTAAAAGGATACAAACTAATTAAACTGGTTTTCTTATTCATAAAATGAAGAAGTTGAGAGAGAATTAAATATATCTAAATCGTCTGCATCTCATCTGGACGGTGTATATTTTAAATTCTCTATATCTACATATTTGAATATTTTAATAACATTAAATTAGATTGTTTATATGAGATGTAAACCTTCTAAATATATGTAGCCAATACTCTTATTTTTTATAAAGAAGAAATCTTGCTTCAATCCAAATTCCAATCAAAAAATAATGTTATGAGTGAGTTCTTTTTTGGCCAAAATGTTATGAGTGAGTTGGCAATTGGCATCCATATCTTATGGAGTATTTAAATATTGATTTCTCGGAATTTGCACTGTAGTTCCTGGTAAGGGAAATTAATACTAGAAGGTCCCAACACATTCCAAAATAATTATCAAGTCCCATAGGCATTTCCTGCAATTATTTGCTTATCTTCAATGACCATTTTGCCCTCATAAGATGAAAGCATAGTCCCCTTGTAGGGACCAGTGAGATGACAACCATCTTTAATGAGGGCAAAACGGTCATTGAAGATAAGCAAACAATTGCAGGAAAGGGACCCTGGGACTTGATAATTATTTTAGAATGTGTTAGGACCTTCCAGTATTAATTTCCCGACTACAGCGCGAATTCCCCTTGATTTCTCTCCCACAAACGTGTCAAACGGATGCTATACGCATTATTCTCAAATTGTTATCATTATTCATTACATTTATTCTTCCATATTCTCCTGGAAAAACAAAAGAAAACAAATCTTCCATATTCTAGAATGTATTATTTAAATTCCACATTCCATTCCCCCCTCAATTTTTTAATTATATTATATTATATACTCAACAAAAAATTAACTAGAGATAAAAGGTAATTGAAAATTGTTAAGGCTTCCGAAAAAAATTGTTAAGGCAGTATTGACTGACGAATTTATTTTATACAGTTTACTCTCAATCTATAGTATTGTTTATTCATAAAATTTAACTTCAAAACCTTTATTCTTTTGAGAAAATTATTGAATTTTATTACTTTTATATTTAAAATTTTTTAGAAATTCTTTTTTCAGAGAAAATTAGATGTGGACGACGAATGAATGGACAAAACTTAAAATCCAAACTCGTGATACACAATAGGCACAATTTTCTCTCCATCACTACACCATTTCATCAAATATTCTCAAAACCAGCTGTGCTTGTGTATGTGGAAAAACTCAACCCTTAAAGATATATGGAGAAAATGAGTGAAATAGAGTGCTAAGCCAGCTATCATTAATAGTTGGATGATTTTATACTTTAAACAAGATTTTGGGTTTAAGTCCTTAAAATCATATTATATGAAATTTAATTTATTTTATAAATTCAAATTTATTCATTAAGAAAATATCCCTGCCTAGCTATTTTGTGTTTCAATTAAGATAGATTGGTGTTTATAGTATTTTACTTTGAATTATCTCAAAACATTCTATCTTTTTTTTAATCTCACCAAACATAACAAACTATATTGTTTTCCTTTTTACACATAACATATTTATCATGCCTATATTTGTTTTCATGGAGCCCACTTATCTAGTTTGTTTTTTTTTTTGAAAAAGGTGGGAAAAAGATAATTAGCTGCCTTTTGAATTTTATCTCCCTTTTAAACTTGCGTTCTCGCTTATTTTCTTTTGTCTAGAAATACAGCCCAAACCTAAGTTTAACTGTGGCTAATGGATATGCATTATTGGTGAAAAAAGTTATCCATCCTCATAATTTTCTGATATAACTCCTTGTTTCTAAGATCATTTTTTGTGGAAATTAAGGATGTCTTCCTATATACTAAGGTCAATCTCAAGATATATATACATCATTTATTACAACTTGATGTTAATAGTGTTTTCTGTAATCAAACAGAAGAGTATCAACATCACTTGTTTCTCTCCATTGTAACTGGGCAAGAACGGTTTGGTTTGCATATTATTTGGATTTTAATTTACAGGTCAACCAGGCCAGATGATAGCCTTCAAGTAACTCCTTGGCTAAATCATATATTCTCTAGTTGCTCATTAATTGATATCCATAAGGACATTTGTATTAAATTGTTTTGATTTTGTATCATCAAAACTTAAAAAGTGCATGATCAAAGTCAAGGGCATCCTTGCGAGGTTTTGGAATTGGCTTAAAGATTCTCTTATATATCAATGTGCATAGATAGAAACGAAAATAGATTTATTTTGAACTTGAATCCTCCCATTCATCAATGATGGATCATTCTTCATTCTACAAGTAAAAACGAAGAGACTGAAGGCTGCAATGCCAACCTATACTACTCCCTCAGTTCTTACATATAAGATTTAAATTTAGTTGATATTTGGGAAAATCCTAATGAGACTAAATAAGTTACTTATAATTCAAGTAAATTAATTCAAATTTGATTTAGACTACATATCTATTAAAATAGATACACAATCTAGACTATGCATATATGTAAGTTGATTTTTGTCTAGCTCTCCCTTCTCGTTTTTTTGATGAGTAGAAAAGTTGGGAAAGCAGATATATATATAGTCTCATATTTTGGCCGGTAACCTTGATTAAGATTGTCTAAATACAACATTAACTCTATTACTTATTCGATCTGCAGACTTGCTATTATTTACAACTGTGGACACATATACTTGCAAGCACAAAAACAACCTTTTGATGGAGATGTCATTCACATGGATATCAAGCAGCTTTTATCCAATTTCTCTGCAATCTTTTTCTTCAAGGAAACAGACTCAACTAATCTAGTTGATCTCATTTCTTCTTTTCAATTTTCTATTGGAATATTTTAATCATTTAGTATTTGATGTTTATGAATGTACCCTTTTTTATTTATTTAATGAAAATTGTCTTTATTACATGAAGAAAACCCTACACTCTCCCTTAGTTTTGCCCATGAGCAAAAATGAGAGCTATTTTGTTTAAGTCTATGCAGACATTGGTTTGAACTTAATTAAAATGTAGAGACATGGATTTAATTTTACTTCTTTTAAGACATAATTGCTAAGTTCACTTTGTCACTTACAATATTTAACGATCACGCATCGAAGTTTGCCAACATTTAGTTACACGGTTGTAAATACTAAACTCTTAGTTGTAAATTAAGAACGAAAAGAAAATAAACATTGGAATTTTCAACTAGCCTAACAAAATTACAAATATAATGGATTGTTATGCGCAATTTGTATTTTAATAAAGTTTCAAAATGGTACGTTATAATTTTAAGATTTAGAAAAAAAAACAAGTTATACTCGACCAAAAAAAAAAGAAAAAAACAAGTTATAGCATTATTTACTGATACCAAACAAACCGTTGGACACGTTTTATTCCACTTGGGAAATTTGTATGCTTTTTGTTGTCATTTTTTGTGATAGGGTATCTAGCTAATGTCAAAATCATATTATTGACCACCACCATGTCATATATGCCAAATCATTCATGTTTACATATCAAAATAAATTCAACAATAAATCATGCTAATATAAATGTACTTCGATCTAAATCTAAAAAGCAGAGTAAAAAACAGAAAAAAGAATATAATATTTGGCAAGTCAGAATACTTTGGCTGTTGGTAGGAAGCTTCCCATATTTTCCAAGAACTTACTAAAAGAATGGCTAATGAATAATGATAAAGTCACTAAGGATTCGTCATTCATATGCATCATCATCAAGGAGTAATTAAAATGAAATAATGTTATAAAAAATAAAATGAAATAATGTCTCCTTTGTTTTCCATATTTTTTTCATGATTACAATGGCCCAAGTCTTAGCAATGAATTCATCTACTCTGTTCATTCTTAAATATAAGACCATTTTACCTAATTTGATTAGATTAAGGATATTAATTAAGTTAGTTATTATCACATGATGTTACCAATTTACCATAACCATATACATTTATCTCCACTTTCTCTTATTTGTTTATTATTGATCACTATTAGTGGGGTTAATTTGATAAAAAGTTTGGAAAAATTAGAAAGTGATCTTATATATATTTAAGAATAATCTGAAATTTAAAAGAAGTCTTATATTTAGGAATAGAGAGAATACTAATAAACTCAAACCAACTAAATACATTTAGGATGCCACTGACAGCATCCTCGCCACAAAATCATAAGTCCACCTTGAATTCTACTTCCGGCACAAATTTGGAAAACCTAACGTCAACATTGCCGCCTATTTTGATGTTGTCGCTACTTCGGCATTGGAGGCATTCTTGTGGTGTTGCTCTAAAGTTTCTAGTTGATAATCGTCGAAAGATTTTCCGAACAAAGTAGGGGATTTTCCAACGAGCCAAAGAAGTTGTTGGAGAATGTAGTTACCAAGAGATTAGAGTCTTTTAAATTTGTCTTGTGTTGGGTGGGTTTAGCTTATATTGCTCTTGGAGATGATATTTTCAAGTGAGCTCACCATGTTTTTGGGAAAGATGAAAGAAGATTCCAAAGGAGAGGAGAGGGTGAAAATTAAATGTTCATTTCTCATCACCTAAAAATCTCTAAAGAACAAAGAAGGGGAAACTTCCGTTGTTTATATTTCCAAGTGTCGTAGCACTTGCCGATGAAGTGACACGCCACTTCAGCACAATCAGTCAACTAACAGTTGATCATTTGAGGTGACAAATGCTCCTAGTTTATTATGACTTCTGGCACAATATTGCTCCTTAAAACCTTCTAGGGCAGAATTGATACTTAGATAATACTTTTATAGAAAAATTGGTATTTATTATTCCAATATGTTATACCCAATTTTTTTTTACTAAATTCATATATGTGTATACATTGGACAATGAACTTTGTAGTAACAATCACAAATTTTCAACAATTTCTTCCCTTTATCTTCATATATTAGATGCTAAATGAATTAGATTCAGCCGTGATTGTTATGCATAGTTATATTAGAGGTTTGATTATTCCCTTTAAAAGGTTTTCTCTCCATTTACATACATATTTAATTATTTCTTCAAAAGAGTTTGATCTTTATTATAAAAATAAGGAAAATATAGAATATTGAAAAGAAGAATAATAGGAAGATGATGAAGAAGTAAGATGAGAGAGAAAATAGGAAGAGAAATGTGCTGATATTTTTATTCATTCTTTTTTTTTTGTTACAATATTTTTATTCATCCTTTGAATACACAATATGTAGTATAATATCTCTTATTTATAGGTCATCAACCTTAACTAAGTAAGTTACAAGAAAGTAAAAAAACAAATTCAAATTTTACAAGTGCGTAACATTTGATTTATGACAAACAACTCCTAAAAAGAATATATTCATTAGAGAGCTTATGAAAAAACTGAAAGGTTAAGAGTTGTAGAAGAAGCATGAACATCTATATAATCAAATACTTGTAACTTTATTAAAATTATCATGATTAATCAACCCACAACATATGCATAACATATATATATATATATACATACATACATACATATATATATATATATATATATATATATATATATATATATATATATATATATATATATATATAATTGGCATCTACTTCCATATGCCAAGGGGTCCCACACAAATTCAGACAGACGACGGATCATTCAATGAGGGAAATTGTACAATTGTTTTTGGGCCCAGCTCATTAACCATGTGCATGTGTATATAATAATATAACCAAAACGACCAAGTCTATTTAACCAAAACGACCAAACCCCAAAATTGAACTATAAATTTGTGTAATCCATCATGATACAAAGAGCTATAGAAGGCATAACATTATTTGTGACCAAGATACTAAACACCATCATGGACATGGTAGTGCTAGTGAAGAAGCACAACATGTTGTTGTCACCACCTTGGCCACCACCACAACCATCGTTGTCCTCGTCGGAGACGGAGTTGGAGATGGAGGAGGAAGATGATGATGAGTTTGGTATGAAGTGGAGGTTAGGTGTGGAAGCAAACAATGTGGGACCATGGAGAACAGTTCCGATGAGATGTTATAAACATGTGGAGAGTTATATGATGGAAGGAGAGTACCAAAATGATGTTCAACTTGTCTCCGACCGTATTCTCTCTTATGCCCTCCATATTCCTCTCTCCTCGGACGGTCGTGATGCCTGGGTTTTTGATGTTGATGATACTTGTATCTCTAACATCAGCTATTACAAATCTCTACGATTTGGGTAATTTCTTCCTTCCTTCCTTCCTTCCCATCTCTCCTTTTAATCTCCCAAAACTCTGAATTTTGTTGTTTAATGGGTTATGGTATCAAGTTCAAAGGAGAACCCATGGCAAAAGACTTGGTTTGGTTTTCAAGTGAAGAAACCCCCTTGAACTTATAAACTATTCTCCCTCCACTCTGTTTTGAATGATACGAATGATTTTGGTACAAAATATAAGAGTTCATCTCATATTTTGTCTAAATTTAATGTATTTTTCTTACTTTACCTCTAACTCTCTATCTTATTTATTGATGCTTATGTATTTTTCTCTCTTAATACTATCATAATAAATAAGGACAATTAAAAAAAACATTAGCTCCAAACACTCAACTAACTTTTACATATTTTTCTAAGAAGCGTATTTTATCGGTTGAGCTCTAGGAAAGGGTTAGTTAAGAGATCTTGTATATATTATGAACCGGAGGGACTACTTATGTAAGACTCTCCAATGTGATATTGTCATGATGATGAGTCTAACATGTTGGTTAAATTGCACTCAAATTCTAAGGTATTCTATGGAATCACCAAATTACTATGAAGTTCATAGAGAATTTAGAGTGAAATGTTGGAATTTAAAAGAACGCGCCCTTATCCTTATGTTTATTCAGTTGTCGTCATTAACATTTGCCATTGTCAAATCATACATGCCTCACTTGTTAATTTAAACTCATAATGAACCTCCCTTCATTAAATGGTTTTGTAAAGACTCATGTTCGTTCAGTTAAAGAAAAGATTTTATGTTCTTTAGAAACACTTAAATAAGATACATGTAATTCATACAGGAGAATAAAGCGTTTTTAGGTAAAATTATTTGTGTTTGTGTGTAGGTGTGATCCATTTGATTCAGGGAAGTTCAAGGAGTGGACAAAGAAGGGAGCATGCCCGGCAATCCCATCAATATTGGGAGTGTTCAAGAAACTCATAGAGAGAGGCTTCAAAGTGTTCTTGCTCACTGGTAGAGATCAAGCCACTCTAGGCCAAATCACTACTCTCAATTTACATTCCCAAGGTTTCATTGGTTACCATCGTCTCATTTTGAGGTACTCATCATCATCATTTTTAAATTTTGTTTATTATTTATGTTCAATCTATATGTGGAGATGGAGAGAAAGCAAAGTTTTTTTTTTCAGCGGCACACACAGATATTGATTCTTGTACTACTTTTATAGTTTTGCGTGTTTAATGCGCTTTTGTACGTTTAGTATGGTAGAAATAAAGACATACACGCATATATAGTTGTGCCCAAAAATGGTTTAATTAGTTAGGGAAAAAAAGCAAAATTGAGACCTTATATTAGGATGTCATTTTAGGCGTGAGAATACAATTTTTTTTATAAATTAAATGAAGAGTAAGGGATATAAAATAGGTGCGTATATAAGGACAAAGTGTTTACAAGCAATATATAATAAAATTTGTTATTGCATGCGTACTTCTTACTCAAGAAGTAGATAGAAACTACCTATTTCATAATACCCACGCATGAAAATTATATAATAATATCATGATAATTTAGGCTGATACGATAGGAGTTTTTTTTTTTGCCCATGAACATATGATAGGAGTTCTTTTAGATTATTGAGTTTCTCCCCAAATTTAATTCCGAGCCTCGTGTCTTATCTGTAAGATAAGGTCAAGATGTACGTTCAATTTGAGGGTAAACTGTAAAAGCGGTGTCCAACACCATAACAATTTCGAGGGTGCAAAAAACAACATCGTAAGCCAAAATGGGGCACTTCATCATCTTTTTTCCTCACTACTTCGTTCCACGGTGCTGGGTGCCCCATTTTAGTTTACCATTTATAATTTTGCACCCTCAAAATTATCATGGTGCTAATTTCGCCTTTTACAATTTACCATGTACATATTTATAATTTTGCATCCTCAAAATTTATCATGAATCATAGTATTTATAAGTGATATTGTAGACAATATTATGTATTTTTATGATCATGTAATGTCTATTATAATCACATGTAAAAACTTTACATTAAGAACCTCTCTAAGTTTTTGCAACCATGCATGTAACATTTTATTTATTTATTTTCAAATGGCTTAAAATTTAAGAAGATTATATGCATATACAACGACGCAAAGTTGTTTGGTATGTGTGTGTGTGTATACATACAAACACACGCACAAAATAAAGTTTATAAAGGTATAAAATTAATTATTTGGAGTTTATTTACATAGACTTATGATGTTGTTTATAAAAAATCAATTATATACTGACTTATGAGGTTTATGAATAAATTTTAAACTGTATTGGAAAACATTTTATTAAAATATTTCATATATGAAGGTTTGAATGTCACCATATACCATTTAAAATAGTCTGACCATTCATGTGCCACGGGTTTAATATTTTATTCATTAGTTGTTATCCATGAAATGCATATGAGGGGATATATTTTACGCGTGTCTATACAAGTATTAGAGAGGGGGTGGCGTAATTGTAGCTTTTAGCCCCTATAAAGTATTGCTTTCCACCTTAGTCCCTGTCGTCCACTCATCAATATTATCTAAAAATGCGGTGTGGCTTTTATTGGTATCACACATCATCATCATCTCACATTGGAAGATCAATACACAATTTCTTCACGTTTGACATGTTCAAAGGTCGCAACAGATTCTAAATTTTTAATGATAGCCGAAAAAGAGTCGAATTACGGACTATCGACTGACCTGTATGTATAATCCACTTCAAACTTTAGCACTCCATTTAGTGTTAAATGTAGGATGTCTTCTCAAGAAAGTTTGCATCCATAATACAAGTCATCCGTTGGTTAGTGATTAATGAATTTTTTCAAAATTAATATCCATTCACAATTCACTTTGAATAGACCTCAAATCTAATATACTGTTTATTTATTTTAAAATATAGGCAAATTTAGAAAAATGTTGCATTTCTAAGGTTAATTAAAAATTAATAAGTTAGTTGGCCGGTTACATCGCCTTAATTCTGATGAGATAGTTAGAGGTGACTTTTAATTTGATTTAGAAAGACTACATTTAAGAAACTTGTCCAATTTATAAGTAACCCTTGCAATAAAACTCTAAATCATCATCCACACATGATGTTATGTACTTATGTTAGGTCTTTTTTTTTTTGCCAGAATATGTTATGTTAGGTCATACCTGAATGTTTTTTTTTAAAGGTTTTGCGTGCGTAGATGCTTTCTCTATTTCTTGATTACATTTTTCACGGCACATGCACTGTCGTGTAATGCGTATTTATATACGTGTGTACACACACACACACACATATTGCCGACTTCGTTCACAAGTGGGAATTAACTAGTTGGAGGACAATTACTTGAATAATCATGTTTTACTTCTAGCTAGCTAGATAACATATTACCAGTAATGGATTATTTTCATATTAAATGTATATGAGACCAGTTTCACACGACTCTTTCCCACATATTTGTTCCTTTCTGTTTACTTTGAACGGTTCAATTGGTATGTTTATATTTTATATATATTATCTTGGGATCAATGCGTTTATATCTGATAAAAAAAAGATCAATTCTTTTATGTATTTAAGAATTCGTTAGTGGGATAATTAGAAAAATACATATGTAGATTTGAAAATGATGCATTTTCTTTTCAATTTAGTTTAGAAGGATCAGAAAATGTGTGTCTTGAATATGTGTTTGCCAGCCCACTAGTTTAATCTAGGTACCCTTGAAAAAGGGAAAGTTACAGGAAATTCTGTCAATTTGATTGATTGTTTGCATTTTTTAGCCAACTAAAATTAACGAGATGGGTTCGAATGCAAATTTTGACAAGACTATTTGACTAATTAAATATAAGTACTGTTATATCTATAATATGATTACTTGAAGTTTCAATGAGTTTAATTTGAATGATATATAGTTATTTTTGTTCCAAAACTTAATAATCAATTCTCAATTTCTCACGAACATTTACTTATGTAATGCAACAAAACTCATTATATTGCCTCTTTTATTTGATTTTTCTCTTTCACACCAGAAAATTTTAAAATTTTAATTTGAATTATGGCCCTCTACTCATATTTTACCTTATTCTAATCATCATTTGAAAAGAAGACTTAGGAGGCATCATTTTATTTTGAAGTGATGATTTTTTCCATTGACATGAATTTTCAATTTTTATTATTGTACACTTTTGGTCAAATTTTGTATGTAAATTTAAACATTCACTATAGCAATTCATTGCTCATATAAAATTTAATTTTTTTAGCAAGAAACTTTGACCAAAGAAGAAGACATTATCTGCCGTCAAAGAAACATCATGTGATTTGGAATCTTTAAGTGTGATAATGTATAGTAATTAGTAAAAAAAAATTTCTATAAATGACATCAAATGAATAACTTAAATTTTCAAATATTTATATAGTCGTCAACCTCTCATGATTGGCAGAGGAAAATGTGATGAAAAGGAGCGATTTAGGATTGACATTGTCGTACATTTTAATTCAGCTTACCTCCACGATAATTAATTACTCTTTTAGTTATAGGCTTATAGCCACAGCCCACATGTGTCGTGATTTTTTTGATTAATCATTCCCACGTTAGTAATTAAGTTTGTAAAGTTTGGCACAATAGTCAATACAAGAGGAACAAAGAACAAGTCTTCTTCGTCTTTAATTGGTTAAATAGCATTTTCAGTCATTCATGTCGATCCTTGTTTTCTCTTTTCTGCCGTTTGTGATGACATTTCAGTTTCAACTCATAATAATATAATATATATATATATATTATATAATTATTTTTTTATAAAAAATAATAAATTAAATTCGGTCCATTTTGTTAAGACGAAGCTCTTGTGCCTGCTGCTTCACGACGTTTTCGCATTCAACGTCGTCCTCATTCGTTCTCCTCACATGCATGCACCTTATCATAGATCAATGAACTCATTAATTAATTAAGTACTAAGTGTGTTTTTATACATAGTACCTTGATTTACTGTTATAGTTAGTAATGCATGTAATTAATTAATCAGAAGTAGTTTTAGCAATAAATAAAATCGTGATAGGGAGGAACTTAATTTTTTTTATTACTAGGGAAGAACTTAATAATTATGATTGCTGGGATATAGTCATGATTTTTATATACCTAATTATGTTGTTATATATAGTTATGTATATTTATTTTCCTGATGAATGCGCATGTTTTCATGGTTTTAATATATACTTTTGATTTACTATTGGTTGTAAATGTTATCCATGACTTGTCATAGATTCATCTGTGTGTGTGTGTGAATAGGTTTGAGAATCCAGAAGAGCTTGATGTATTTTTGTATTAATACAATCTTTGGAAAAATTAGTACTTCAAAGTTTTCTCTCATTTTAGTTTCCGTCCTACAAAGTTTTGATAATGGGTTTTGGTTTTGAGTCCTCATCAGTGAAGAGGTCAAATGCATGGTCCATGATTTTATTAAATTATAGGGATCTGTTTTAAATGGAATAACATTTGAAGAACTTGAAACCTGTGGATTTGAAACTTGATGATTCAACAAAAAATTAGGGCAGAGTAAAAGAACTACAAATCGTATTAACCCATTTTTTACTTACATGAAAAAAAATACTCTGCATTATGTTATACACTTAAATTTAGGCTATAGCTGATAAAATTTTTAAATAATTTAAGACTTTTCATCAGTCTACTACAAATGTTATTGTTGTATCATAGATGTGATCGATTTCTTTTGATCTTTAGGCATCGCCCAAGAATTTTATAATATAACTAAGATTATTATATATTTGTGTATAGGAGAGGAGAATACAAAGGAGAGAGTGCATCAAAGTACAAGTCAGAAAAGAGGAAGGAGATAGAAGGAGAAGGATACAGAATATGGGGTAATGTTGGAGATCAATGGAGTGATCTTCAAGGCTTCTCTTTGGGAAAATGTATTTTCAAGCTTCCTAATCCCATGTATTTCATCCCCTAATTAATATTAATTGTCCACTTTAATTCACAACTTCAATTAGCTACCAGCAACCTGGCCAGCTAGCTATTTTCTTAATTGTAATATTCCCTCATTAGTATTAGATTGATCTCCCAACAATGTAATTGCATGCCAATTCGACATGTGCACTCACATCATCAACAAATTGTGATGCCAATATGATTTTAATCAATGTCTTCAAACGAGTTTGGCTGCCTAATTTGATATTCGAGTTACGAATCTCTCTTCTCATTCCTTCTATACCTATAGAGATATCTGCAAATTATATGACTTGTAGTCCTTTCTAAATACAGAAACTCATGTGGCAAAAAAAAAAAAAAACAGAAATCTTGGGAAAAGGGTTAGGCACGCCCCAATCCAACAGCAAGGCTTATAATTTACAACTCACTGAAGTCTATCTTGATGAGTTTTGGAGCATAACAGACAAGTAAACCATTTTTGTCTAAACATGTAGGTTTCATACAACTTCACTTAGCTGTAAAGAAGTTTCCTTAAGTGCTATGATTGGAATTGCAACCAATTAAGTACCCATAATTTGTTGGTTCAGCTGGCAAAATGGTTGAAAATTTGACCATTTTGGCAAGTGTTTAATTCCTAGAGAATACCATTTAGTTGTGGTTTCGGTCATAGCATTTGGGGAGGCATTTGCAGCTAAACGAAGTTGGGCGAAACCTATCTATGTGGACATAAAGGGCTTGATTATCATTTATCATGCTCTATAATCCACAAGTACAAGCCCTGGTGGATCATGACTTAGGAGTCATGCCCTTGTATTGAGGTGAGTCAAACCCTTTCCCTAAAACTTATCTATGATTAAACACCCATTCATGATAGTTGTAGTCTTTTTTGCAAACTTTTTTATGGATTGTAGAGCTATTTTTTAACAGCAACTTTTTTAAAAAAATTGGGGAATTCCATGTCTCGTCTTAATCATGATCGAGACGGGATAAATGAGAGTTTTTTTTGGAAACACCGTACCTAATAATCTAGCGTTTATTGCCAACCAACTAATTCAAGAGGTAGGTGTGCTGCACATATAGACAAGGTTGTCCTCTCTCAATGAGAGTATGAATTAAAGTTGTTTAAATAAAAACAATAAATGTGTTTGTATGGGCTTATGGAAAAGTGACTTATTTTTAAATTGACCTATTTTTAAGTCAGTTTAAAAATAAGTCAGATTGTGTAATGAGATTTATGTTTGGATTAATTGTGAAAAAAAGTGACTTATTTTTCAATTTGACTTGGAAAAAATGTTTGGATGATTGTTGAAAAGTAAGTTGAAGATGAAAAAGACCAAAAAGTAAGTTAAAATTTGTGGGGTCCATATAATAAACTATTTATAAACTGAAAATAAGTTACTTCTACTTATTTGGGCAAAAGATAAGCTACTTTTCTACTTATTTGGGCAAAAAATAGGCTACTTTTTCACAAGTCCAGCCAATTTACTTATGAAATAAGTTACTTGTTTTAAATAAGTCAATTCAAAAAATAAATTCATCCAAAAATCAAAACACAATCTCCTTAAAATAAGCTACTTTTTCAAAATAAATAACTTATTTGGACAAAATAGGTCAAGTCAAACACACACATAGTGGCTTTCATGCTAAATCTAAATCAATGCCTCCCCTAACTCAAAAATTTAGAGCATAACAATATTATTCGTCTCCTTAGATAAGGTCAAAAAGACCAATTCAAAATATGTGTATGTGTTGAATGGGTCAAAGGATTAGAGCAAGAGCGAGAGTGAGAGTGAGAGTGAAAGAGAATATATAGAAGATAATGAGTGAATTTCCTAGAAGATACATGCTGTAAAGTACATGATATTTAATACTTAGATTTTTTGGAGTAAATTTAGTTCTTACATTGTTAATATTATCTTTGCTCTCAACAAATTTGCCGTCATTTTGGACAGATCCTTCAAAGTTTCAATATATTGAAACATATTGCATGCAATCTAATGAAAAATTGGAATATTTTGCTAATAACAGGACAGAAATCTCTTATTTAAAATTTAAGAGACAAAAATCCAAATAAATGCAAACTCAGAATGTTATATTGACCCACATTTAAATATATGAATGTAATTGAGGGAACGTTACTACGATCTATATAAAAATAATAGTAAGAGAGGGCATGCAATACGTGTATATAAAAATATAATATAGCAACAAAACATAAAAGTGAAAGTTCCAGGAAGATTGAGGACCATGTGGGTTGGAAAGTTTCAAAACAAGATACTGATCGATGAGAAGCAGATAGAGAAGTGATGTACCCTTTTGACTCTTTCAACATGGATTAAGGGCTATTATTTGCCATATACTTGTACTTGTCAATTTGTCATCATTTAAAAAGGTATATAAACTGCAACTATATCCAAGAAAGCCACATTATTATTGACTCGAAAAAGCTACGTTCCTATTTATCACAAAGTCTAGAAAGTATCTAATCACGTGGCTTACCTGGCTACTTAGATTACAAGGGCAAAAGGACAGATTAGGATATGTTTGATTAAGCCTTACAAACTTAAGTTTTCATTTAGATTTATAGATGTTTTACCAATAATAATTAGATTTAGAACCAAAAGGAGTATTAGGGTCAGTTTGGTACGAGAGATTTGGAGTGGAGGGTAAATTTTTGTAAAATAATTTTTTAATTTTTTTTATCAGAAGAATTTTTAAATATTTTTTATCAGAAGAATTTTTAAATATTGAAAAAGTGGGGTTGTGATATTTTAATAAAGATAAGATGTTAAATATAAGAGTTATACATATTAATTAAGAATTTTCAAGCTCACTTCTCAAATTTTTATAAATTCGTGTCACAAAAATTTTCCCTCAACACATTTTCCCTCCCCCTCGTACCAAACAAGCCTTAATGTTGAGAAGGAATGTTTATATAGATCCTTGCTTCATCATATAGTAAGGTCACATTCCCACTTTTATTTGTCAAATATTAGAACCATTGATTAGGGGGTGGGATTCTCTCATAATCATTGATTAGGGGTTGCTGTATCTATTATCATTACCTTGATAATTAACTTTCCCAAGTCATGAATTTATTGTTAAAAAATTCTGTGCTCAGAGTCTTATTTTATATATATATAGAATTTTGATTGAGTAAAGAAAATGTACTTTTCGATCTTGTGTGTCATATTTTATATTTTATGGTTGAACTTAAATTATGTCACGTTCTTTTGTTAGTTGTTATTCACTTTATATTCTTCATAATTAGTCTCCTTTTATATTAATTTGTGTAATTTTTTTGGGTTTATTATTTATCTACGTCTACACAGTTTACACACCACTGATTATTATCTACTTTACGGTGCAAAGTCAGTTTTTATTCATAGATATTATACCTAACCAATTGTTTTTAAATATAAATCTCCAAAAGCTCCCTACTTACCTTATCGCCAACAAATTGATTAATATGTTTCTTCTGGGTTAAAACTAATTAATGGTTTGATCATTGGGGAGATAACTCACTTTAACTGTTTAAGGGTACTCCCTCAAGTTGTTATAAATTTTAGTATAAATTGTAAAAGCTCATCTTACACTCTTTCTTTATTTAATACTTTTTTCTTATTTTTTCCTAATTTTCTTTCAGATTCATTAATGCTCATACATTTCTCTTTTTAATAAACTCATCATAAATAATGGTAACATTAGATCAAGATTTAAATTTTAAACATATTAAATAATTTTAACATTCTTTTTAAGAGACGTATTTTAACAGCCACCCTTTATAAATAGGATAAAGTATTAATGTTGGAAAGAAATCTTTATAGTCCATTCATCATTTCTAATTTTTTTATTGTTAATTATCTGATAGTCCACTATTTGCTGTATTTATTATCATTACCATGATGACTTTTCCCAAGTCATGAATTTATTGCTAAAAAAATCCTGTGCGCTCATAGTCTTGTTTTATATAGAATTTTGATTGACTGAACCAAATGAACTTTAATATCATGTACGTGTGTCATATTTTACAATTTTATGGTTGAACATAAATTTTGGTAAGTTATTTCTTAATTGTATGAGAAAATCTCAAAAAAAAATTCTGAATATTTAAAATGATAAGGAAGGAATTCAAATTTTTTCCAAGTATGTATGGCCTCCTTCCAAGAATACAATATTTTTTCCAAGAATTAATTTGATGGAGAAATGATTCTGTTTAAGAATTTCAAAAACAAAATCAAACAAAGAAAGAAAGAAAATATCTTAAGCTGGGCTTGAAAAGTTGATAGTCCATTTTAAAAAATTTAATGAGCTAGAATTCTTAAGCATATGCTTGGGCCAAGTTTCTAAAAGTATGAATGAAAGAATTTGGGTCATGTTTTAATCCAAACTATGTCCTGGGTTGGGTCTTCAAAACGAAGGAGGAAACGAATTTAGACCGAGCTTAAATTCGAAGCCCGTTTTATATACATTAAGATGTAAATCCAAACCATGTTGGCAAAAAAAATTTAAATCGATAAACCATTTTCTAAAAAGAAAATCATTAATTAGTTTTTAACTTATTTTAAAGGGAGTTTTACTTCATCGCTAAAAATATACATTACATCTTCAAACAAATTGGAAAACATAATTGACATGAAGAAATAAATCCAAATCAATAAAAAAGAATACGTCTTGATAATTTTATGAAAATCATATAGCTATCATTTTTAGCTCCAAAATATATTAAATTTATGCTAATCTTCTTTGAGTTTTGCCCATTTTACAGTAATTTTCATCCTTCACATTTTTATTATATATACTAGACTATATTTCCTTAAAAATAAGATATTTTTTCAAGGTTACCTTCAGTAGATATGTTCTCTAATATTTTGGAAATAAAATGTGTACATATGAGATATGCTTCAAAATAGAGAGAATATATCCTTACAACTTCAATGTGGTAAAAAAAGGAGAGTCATGTTTACATTAATTAATAGGCAAAATTATGCACACGTTTCCACACACACATATTAGTTTAAGGGTGTGCATAATTGATGTTAGGGGGTCATATATACAAATTTAAAAATGTAGGATAATTTACTATATGACGTTTTACATATTAAAATAGTTATAATGTAGGATAATTTACTATATGACGTTTTACATATTAAAATAGTTATCTAAGCATGATGTTATCCTATATTTTACTGTTCATCTTCTATACGTTATCATGAGTGTTTGTAAACACCAAAATTATATCCCTCTGAGTGGATCGAACGGATATTTAAGAATCATATATACATGTCAAAGTCCCATCATCAACTGTTCCTTTGACTTATGATGTGATCTCTTACCCTATTAGTTAATTGTTGAATTGATTTATTTTAGGGTTAAAGGTCAATCTAGCCACCAAACAATTTCCAATGTATCAATTTGGCCTATAAACAATTTTCGGTCTCAATCTGGCCTATAAACAATATAAAAGGTTCATTTTGGCCACTACTCTACTGGAAAATACTAAAATACCCTTGAAATCTATTTAATATAATTTTTAAAGATGTGGGTCCCACCTTTTAAAAATAAAAATTAATCCCCTACCCCACCCCTCTCTCCTCTCACCTTCACCCACCACACTCCTCTCTCTCTCCCAACCTCACCCACCGTCAGCCGCCTTCCCCCGCCACAGCAAATCCACCACCCCCCTACTTCATAAACTCCATCAAAACTCAAAACTCAAAACTCAGTCAAGTCTCTCTCTCTCTCTCTCTAGGAAATCCAAACATGTGAATATGTTCAAACGACAGAGTGAAATTCTACGTGGGTGGAAAAACCTTCGAGACGACTGCAACAACTCTTGCCAACGCAGGCAGAAACTCCATGTTTGGAGCCATGTTTGACCAAACCTGGAACCTTGTACATAAAACTAATAACCTTCCCTCCCACCCATGTTTCATTGACCGTAATCCTGATTGCTTTGCCGTACTCCTTGATCTCCCTTCACGTCCCTCATAACATCTCACACAAACGTGAAGCTCTCTACTATGGCCTCCTTCACCATGTTCGCTCCGCCACGTGGGGCCCTTTCGACGGTAACAGGTAACTCACACAAATAATACTGTGGCGGGGGAAGACGGTGGGTGAGGTTGGTAGAGAGAGGAGTGTGATGGGTGAAGGTGGGAGGAGAGAGGGGTCGGGTAGGGGATTATTTTTTATTTTTAAAAGGTGGGACTCACATCTTTAAAAATTATATTAAATAGATTTCAAGGGTAGTTTAGTATTTTCCAGTAGAGTAGTGGCCAAAATGAACCTTTTATATTGTTTATAGGCCAGATTGAGACCGAAAATTGTTTATAGGCCAAATTGATACATTGAAAATTGTTTGGTGGCCAAATTGATCTTTAACCCTTTATTTTATAATAATTGGTAGTGAAACTTTTATATGAAGAGCTCCATTAAACCCTTTCTTTCTTTCTTTCTTTCTTTTGCCTAATTCATTAAACCCTTTCAATCTATATTTTTGTAATACCGGTGTGTAAAATCATTGGCGAAGACTATATTTTATTGAGGTCTATGCAATTTTTCTCCTCTAAATGCAAAAAGGGCAATGGATCATGTTTTTAATATGAGGTGGTTAGGCTATCAATGCTAGCTCTATAATTTTTTGAAAAGTGACACATGTTTAAATTGAATTATGTCATTTTTCTCATGATATATATTCTTAAATTCAACGTCAATGATGTATATGTTATGTTAAAATAACAATAAAACAATTGGTTATATTGTAATTTTGTAATGCAGTGCCGTAAAAGGAATACATGCGTTTTCTCAGTCATGCTACATTACTACTATCAACAAATCATGAGTGTGAAGAGAATATATGAAGCGTTGCTTGGATATGCAGGCAACCATGCCCATCAAGGGTGAGACACAAGCACTATTTAATTAAATTATATATATTATCTCATACACGCACAGATGCATGATATATGTTGGCTTTCCAAGAGCTACCAACATTAATAATAATAAATCTGCTGGCAAAAAAAAGATCGAATCTATTAGATTTTCCATTGAATATTTTATCACAAAAAAATTATACGTAAACTAGTTGACCTTAGATAATCGTGTAAAGCCATTAAAGAGGTGTTTTAGCCAAAATGGATAACTTTCTCTCTGAAAAGCGTACTGTTATCGTTATATTGATAGGCTTGATCTAACAGCTAGAAGAAAGATTAAATACACCAAGTGTGGGTGTGTCACTGGATAATTATTATTATTTGACCATGTCCTTTTTTTTTATCAGCAATTCGACAATGTCCTTTATTTTCATATAATCTTGTTATTTCCATTGATGGTCTATAACGTTTAGTAAGAACAAGACTAATTGTTGTTATGCTAAATTATTCTTTTTTTTTTTGCCAGAAGTTATGCTAAGTTATTCAATGCGAGATAATAGGCTAAATTCTTTGTTCCCCTGTTTTACAGATAATGGGCTAATTTCAACCATATTAAAAGATAATTGCAAGGTAAATTCACTCAAAAAGATGCAAGGTAACAATTAAAGTCTTTGTAAGTATAAATAATGTAAAACGATAAGTTTTTAATTTGTAAACAACAACTAAGTAATGTTGGCCAAAACAACAACTAAGTAATCGTGTCTAAATTAAAAAAAAGTTAGCCTAGCCTTTCTCTCCCCTTTCTCTTTGTCTTTTAATTTAAGGTTGTAGGAGCTTTTGGCTTGTTGTTGTGTAGTTTTTTTACGGCATCTCCCTCCACAGTTCTAACTAAGGAACGAGATATCCATATTTTACAACTGTCTGCTTTTATTTATATGTTTTTTATCCATATAATGGTGTTACTTTTCTTTGCAAAAATATGTTGGTTTGAGTGTTTAAGCATCAAACCAACATATTTTGAAATGTTCATGGAAATTTTTTAAACAAATTTGGTTGATTTTTGTGTTTGTGTGGTTAATTTATTTCCGTGAGATATGTTCATGGAGATTTTTTAAACAAATTTGGTTGATTTATTGTCGACAAAAGGAGTTAATCTTTTGAAATGCTTCTACGAACAACTACTATACTTGTGATGATTTTGTTGCTAATGAGAGTTTTTTTCTACCAACAGATTATGACAAGAAGATGATATAACTCTTAGCAGTGAGCTTTCCTCCTACCTATATTAAGTTATGTTACTTTTAGGGTCTCTACCTATTTTTTTTCTTTTTACAAACCTTTTGTTTTATGCTTTTTCCTCAATATTTTTAATTTGATAAAATAATATATTTTATTTGACCCAAAAAATTTGTAAACAACTAAACATATGCTCCTTTTCCTAATTATAGGATCACTTTGATTTTTCTGAAGAAATTAATGACGTAAAATTAATCATTTCAAACCATTTATAATTATGTCTTTTATTCAAAACTAATTTAATTTACTTACAAACTAACCCATAATATAACTATATATGACATATGTTATAATTTAATAGTTTAATTAACTTGGCTTCCACCAAAAATTAAAGTGATCTTTAGAGGGAGTATGCTTGACTTGTGAATTTTGAAGTTTCTTTATTACAAAATTGTAGGAAAGATGTTTGAGTCATCACCTACAATCTTGGGGCAAGACCCTCAACTCATGATCTATTGGGGACTATCTATGTGGGTTTTTGAGCATGACAAATAAACCCTTTAATTCCGCCACAGATAGATTTTTGTCCAACTTCAGTTAATTGTGAATTCTAAAATTTTAGTTGTATGCATGTTTCTCATTTTATATTAATTAATTTCTAAATCGGTTTTGATTGTCCTTCTCCCTATCCAAATCTTGTTTTGTTGTTTTTTCTTTGGCCACGAATCTTGTTTTGTTGTTGAACAACTTGAGTGAGATCATTTTAATCTCATATGAAAGCTTAAGTTTTATTATTTTAATTTGTTTACCTTTCACAATTTGTGATTTTAATCATATGATCTAACATAGACTTCCTCTTGTTTTAAATCAATAGTTATATCAAGGATTTCGTGCATTTTGGTTTGAAAAGTCAATTTTCATTATATTAAATATTTTATTTTCGGGTACATCCTCTACTAATTAATAGATTGTAAAAATTATGATGCCTGAATTTAAGGTATATATAATAGTGAAAATATTAATATTTCATCAACTTAAATACTTTAACTAGCTTTCAACTAATTTTTCACTTGCTTTATTTTTCAAACATATTTTCTCTTATATTCATATGAGCTCAAATTGGGTTTAAACAGCCAACAATACTTTTATGAAAAATAATGCCTTGTACTTTCGATTTCCACTCATTTTCATGATTTGTCTAATCATTGGGGTCATTATATTATTATTATTTAAGTGAGGACATGCCAGGCCATATTTAAAAAGATATATAGGTGTTGAGCACCCACTGGCTGTTCAAATTTGGTGAACCATCGTATGCCAACGTGAAACGCATATATATGAATACTTTAATTGGTTGGACTGAGTATGAATAATTTAATTAGGAGCTAGTAATTATTAATGTTTAAGCAAGAAGAAAGCTCTTTCTACTAAGCGAATAGATTGAGATAGCAGAAGAAGGAATATGTGATTTAAGAGAGGAGAATATGAAAAAAATGAGTAGAATATTAATAAATGAATAAAAGAAAATGAAAAGAAATATGTGGTTTATATAGGGCACATAGAACATATATGTCGCGGTTTTTACATTTTAAATATATGTCGCGCCACATTTGTGACACGTATAGGGCAAATGATCCATTTTATGTCGCGCAACGTGGTGTGACATGAGTTTTTAAATTAAAATAACATGTCCCGTCACGTGGCGCAACTTGTATTTTTTTAAATCTAAAAGATACATGTCGTGCAACGTGGCATGACGTGTCTGAAGCAAATTATCATGACTGCTGATCATTTTATGTCGCGCCATATTGTATGTTTGAAGCAAACAATCACAAGAGGATAGATGGATGCACCAAGTTCTAGCCTTAAATGGTGGTGTGTTTAAAAGGCTTTGAGTATAGGGTAAAAATAATGAATGTCAACTATGCTTACCCTAAGGGATAAAATTGTTTGGAGTGTAGTAGCGATATTTTGAAAATTTTACAAGTGAGGAGAAATGAATGGATTTCTCTTCGACACTAGGAGCGGAAACAACTACAAAGCTAAGTGTGAGTATTCTAATAGTTGTGGGTTTGATCCAACTTATAATTTCAAGACATTAGTGTCTGTCTTTTAATTAAAAAACTAATAACTTAGTTTTTCATTGCAAAGTACTGTTGAAAGAAAAAAAAATAATTTAGAATTTTGATAAACTTAATTCACAAGAATGCAAACTAAAAAAAACACAAGAAAATAGAGCTATTTCTAAATAACAATCACGAGCAAAAATATTTTAAACAATATATTCCATCTGCCAACAACTTACAACTCCAAGAAAAAACAATAAATCTCACAATCGAGTTAAAGGTGAGAAAGATTAAGACTTAAATTTAGTGTTTACACATGATATCTTTAATAATAAAATAAATAATTCAATAAAGGAGTATAATGCAATCCAATAATGACTATTGTGTGTTTGAGACATATAGGATCACATCGTTGACCAAAGCCGCCACATCCACCAACCATGTTTCAGTTTCACTTCCTGTTTCACATTCTCCCTCCTAACCCCACGCGCCATATGGCGCGTGCATATAATCCTCTCTCAAAGGATGTGTCTGTTCATTGTAAGTGGAAAGTGAAGGTTTTTTTACAAAAATACTACACTACAAAAAGAAAATTTACCAATATGCTATAGGAAAAAAATATTATACTACATTTGCCAGAAGTCGTTCTTGGCGTGAACGACTTCTAAAGTCGTTAACGACTTTAGAAGTCGTTCACGCCAAGAACGACTTCTGGCAAATGTAGTATAATATTTTTTTCCTATAGCATATTGGTAAATTTTCTTTTTGTAGTGTAGTAGTGAAAGTACCCCAGATGGAAAAAACGTATAAAATATCCAAAGAAAGCAGCTTTCGTTGAAATGTACCAACCCAAATGTCTTTTGAATATTCAAAAACCAATCTTTTCATCACCATCACCACCTCTTATTGTTGTTATTGTTGCTTGCACAGAAAAAAATGGAAAAAGAAAAAAAACTCACCTTTTGATTGGCATAAAATATCTTTTTTCATGATTTATCAACCAAGTTCCTACCCACTCCATTACCTGCATTGACTTTTGCACTTAAAAAATTTTCTTGGCTTGTTTCTAGCCCATATTGGTGAATATTTTTTTCCCTTTCTCTCTATTATAGTACTCATCTGAATTCCCTTCAGTTAAGATTTTTTTTTGGTTGGTGATTGTGTTTGTACATTTGATTCCTTTATTGAGTTTATTCTTATTTGAGGGTATTTGTTTATATGTTTGTTTGTTTAGTTTTGTTGTGATTGAGGGGAATGTAGGCTTTGGATATATCAATATGATTGGCTTTGATTTTTTACTTGCCTTGATTCATGTTTTATTCATTTCCAGGTTGTTGGGATGCGGGGTAGGAAGTTATATGGATTTGGCCTGGCTTTTTGGTTTCTTTGTTTTATTCTTGTAGCAGCTGCACAACAGACACATCCTTCAGAAGGTGAGTAAACGAGTTCTATATGGATTGGCTTGTTCTGTTTCACCTCTTATCTGTTTCTCTTGTGCTTCATTCTGTTCTGTAGACAAGCACCTTCATAATGAATCATGATGCTGCATTGTGTCAAAACACCTCTGTGTCAGGATTAGAAAATCAGTATTATTATGTCCTATTTTGTATTAGTAGAATATTAGTCATAATAATTAATTATAGAATCAGGAAATTAGGTTATTAGGGAATCGTATTAGGTAAACTTGTAAGAGAAGTTTATTATCTTTTAGAAAGCTTTTGTATTATAAATATGATATCATATCAATGAAATATTTATCGGACTATTCAGTCATCTTTGTTTCCACACTCTGAAAGTAGGAAAATGGCTTGGTAGTTGGCATTTAGAAAATGTTAAAATTTCAAAGTTTTCACATGAAGTGTTATTGATAAATTGTGTGTGTATGTCAGTGTGTGTGTGGGCTCTTGATACTAATGCCAAAAGAAAGAAATTTCCACTTTTTGCCTATACTTACTATTTTACTCTAAAGGGTAAATAATCCATACTTGCATATCTGGCCATCATGGTAAGCTGGGAAAAGAATATTACCTTGAGGTTTTAAGTTCAAATTCTAGTACCCACAAGCAGTAGAAGTAGAACTGGAACTGTGTTACACTGCAACCATTTTATCTCCCTTTATCTGAAGCTGCAGCATAATTTGATTTGGTGAATGAAACTTCTAAACCTAATATATGGCCTGTATAAACCATTTGTAGTGGATGCATTGGTCCAAATCAAGAAAAGTTTGATTGATCCCAAGAATCATCTAAGGAACTGGAATAGGGGCGACCCGTGTACATCAAACTGGACTGGTGTTTGGTGTTTTGGTAGGGTTGAGAATGATGGATACTTCCACGTCCATGAGCTGTATGGCCCCTTTATCTTCCTTTTTTTTCCGTTTGTTTTTTAAAGGTTCAATCTGGCAACTTGTATTGGTGGAACTAATAGGGTAATGAGGATAGGTATAGATTTACAGATATATTGACAAAGTTTTGATTATTATTCTGCAACTTTGCTGCAGATACTTAATGACTTCAAATCTCTCTGGCAGTCTATCACCTCAGCTTGGTCAGTTATCTCAGCTTCATATAATGTGAGTTGTCTCAATGGATATACTTCAATGTTGAAATTAAACCAGATGTGCTAATCTTATAATTTTCTTCATGAAGGAATTTCATGTGGAATAATCTGACAGGAACCATACCAAAGGAGATAGGAAATATCAAGTCACTGAAGCTCTTGTAAGATGGCTTTAACTTTTTTCTAGAGTTATTTCTTTTATACATAAACTTCATCATGGAACTGATCCTCCAGCGTTAACCTATATAATGTAAGAAGAAATGTGCTGCCTTTCTAGATGATGATGATGATGATATTTTAATAAAAAATGGTCTGTCTTATTTTTGTATCTATTTGTTCTTTAGTTTTGCTATGCTGACAGATATATTATAAATTAGCATAATACCAAGTGGTGGAAATCTGAAATTTAGACAGCAGGACTACAAAATAAATTTATTTTGGAATTTTCTGTTGTTCTGATTTCTGTATTTGGGTGTTTGTGGTTGAAAAGAAAAGTGAACTTGCTAATGCTGCAGAAAGTTTTTTATTGATATGCAACAGACTTTCGATTCAATTCGCTTTTATATTTTGTAACATAAAAATGACTATACCTTTTGTGAACTGTCTCTCCAGACTCCTGAATGGCAACAACTTATCTGGTTCTTTGCCTGATGAACTTGGCAATCTCTCAAACTTGAATAGGCTTCAAGTTGACCTAAACCAATTGTCAGGTCCAATACCACTATCGTTTGCCAACATGGTCAATGTTAAACATCTGTAAGTGAATCTCTGAGCTAAATGCATCACTTACTTGGTTTGGAGCTGGATTTTCATTTGTTAACTTTATCTCCCTTATCTGTGTCATTCCAGCCACTTGAACAATAACTCATTGACTGGTCAAATTCCACGTGAACTTGCAGCTTTACCTAATCTACAGCATTTGTAAGTATTCAAGGCTGAAGGATTTTCTTCATTTACTTTATTAGCTGCATGTTTTTCCAATTTATAGTTTTTGTAAAAGTTCTTCAGCACGCTTACTTGTTGAGATGACATTACAGGCTTGTAGACAATAACAACTTTTCCGGTCATCTTCCACCAGAATTTTCTGCTTCACCGGCTTTACGCATACTGTATGCTTCTGTTCCTAGATAGTTTAAATTAAACTGCATTCATTAGCTATGGTGGTTTATCTTCATGATTTTTCTGCTTATACATTGTCTTTGGCGGTTTTTATACATTCTTCTTGATTTTTTGTGGGAGAGAAAGAAATGTAGTTATAGCAATGTCTCATTTATCGTATTTTCTTTTTTACTTGTCACAGCCAAGTCGATAACAATAACTTAAGTGGAGCAGAAATCCCTTCTGCCTATGCAAACTTTCCCAAGCTAGTAAAACTGTAAGTATTTCTATTGATAACTCTTTTTCTTTATTTTTATTCTAGGATGTTTCATGTTAGAGATGTTAAATAGTGTAATTTTAAACCACCATCATGGCTCTCTCATCTTATGGCTTGAACTATTAGATCAGAAGGTTCTTTGACCTTGTTTTTAAACCTTGTTAATTATGAAGCCAAGAGTTCTATTTATCCTTTTGCAAATTTAATTTTCATTTAAGATTAGAAGAGTCCAACTTTATATCCTTCAAGGACAAAAGGCTTTTATAAATGGATGCATGTTGAACATGGAAATATCTTTCGGGATTCAAGTGACAGCTCAAACTTCAAGATTGAGGGTGTTTTGTTTTTAATAGATATCCTTAACTAATGCATCCAAGGAATTTGCTTGCCTTTTGTCCCGAGGATACTGCGTTTCTGCTAGAAACAGCAACTATGATTCTATTGCAATTAAAAATACCAAGAAAGGATAAGAATTTTGTTGGGATTCTTCAATTATAATAAGATTAAGTTGGTTTGTTTTCCTGAGCTAACATGATCTCTTTGGCTTTACAGAAGTCTTAGAAACTGCAGTTTGCAAGGAGCTGTTCCTGATCTGAGTTTGATAAAAGAGCTAAGCTATTTGTATGTACAAATAGATTCTGTGGTTTGGTTATACTTGTGCCTGATGACAGTTCATACCGCTTCCCCATCACTCTAGACCACCTATTAACTTGTGTTGGGTTCCTGTTTCAGGGATCTAAGCTGGAATCATCTTACTGGGCCCATACCAGCAAAGAAACTCTCAGATAATATCACAACTATGTGTGTAATTGGATGATTTAATTCTTTGTTCTGTAACTTTAATGCCCCAAATTTCCCAATCTACCTTCATAGCAGATATTAGAGATTGACATTGTAATTCTCTATTTATTGCAGTGACCTATCAAATAATAAGATCAACGGATCTATTGATGGAAGCATCAAATCACTTCCTTTACTTCAAAAATTGTAAGAACATACTCATAAATCTGCAATTATTTCGGTAGTATGAGTGATGGATTATGAAGTAATTTATTGGAGTATCTTAATTATAACACTTTTCCAGATAAAAAGGCAGCTTCCATCAAGAATATTCTTTACCATAATACCGTGTGTATCACCTGTTTGTATATCTATCTTTTTGAATGTGCCAATTGCAGGTCATTAGCAAACAATTCTCTGTCTGGATCTATCCCTGCAAGTTTATGGCAAAACGCATCCTCCAGTCAGAACTCTAAGCTAACAATGTAAGTTCTGAATCAAACTCGTGCTGTTTACAGATCTTGTAGTAATTCTTTGCATCAAGCTAACTCTTCTGAGTTAGTACAATTGGAGTGTAATCAAGTTTTCATTAGCCACTTAATGGTGGAGTTGGTGGAATGGAATTTCACAACATGTTTTTCAAATTATATTCTAATGTTTTGTCCATTATATGCAGTGATCTTAGCAATAATGCATTTTCAGACATTTCAGGCAGTTCAAGGGTACCAGAAAATGTCACCTTGAGGTATTTTTTTACTGTTCATATTCAGCAATACATGGGCTTCCATGCATCTATTGTTCTGCAAGATATGATTCTCTCTCAATTGTTCTGTTTGATTCATGATCATAATGTGGCAATCATTTTTGTAGTATTTTATGTGGACTTCTAATTGAAATTGAAGCTGATGTATTGTCTTATAAGTGGTTTAGTAGTTGATGCTTTTAAGTTAGATCCACTGTAACAACCTAAGGTGGAATACAGGAGATTAGATTATCACTAAACTGTAGGGCAGTCTCAAGGAAGCTGCAATGCAATGGAATGGAATACATATGATTAATCTAAATGATGCCAAATAAGGTGTTCTATACTCAAACTTCTGTTGTCATGATAGGTCTATTTATCCTTCCTCGTGGTATTTGCTCTTCATTCCTTTAAAGGTGCTAATTTGCTGGGCATGTGAAGGGGTAGTGGGGTCTTTTGGGATTATTTATATTTCAAGTAGGATATTTTCTCCTTCAACCAAAGCTGTGATTGTCTCTTCTAATAATGAATTCTCTTGGGTAGGGCAAAAGAGGTGATATCAAAAGGCTTGTAGTGTATTTATGAAACCATCTAACATGTTAGAAATAGGTTCTTTAAAATTGATGCTTGTTTAAAAAGTATTTTTTGGTATTGTCACTTTCTCATTAATTTCTTTCTTTTTTTCCTTGAAGGCTTGCTGGCAATCCTATCTGCAAGAATTCCAACATTCAAAATATTGATCAATATTGTGCCTCCAAAGAGGATGAAACTGAAAAACCTTTGAATTTAACAACCTCCTGTCCTGATCAAGCTTGTCCAAAGGACGGTGGCTTTGAATATGTCCCAGATTCTCCCGTTCCATGCTATTGTGCGGCACCTCTAAGAATTGGATATCGTCTGAAAAGTCCAAGTTTCTCTTACTTTTCTCCTTATAGAACTTATTTTGAGTTATATCTGGCTCAGTCTTTACATTTGGACCTATACCAAATATGGATAGATTCAGCTGCTTGGGAAGCAGGACCTCGTCTTAGGATGTATTTGAAACTTTATCCTAAATACAATGATTCCCAATCTCATACGTTCAATACGAGCGAGGTTCGGCGTATTCAAGGCATTTTCGGATCATGGAGTTTTCCTCGCACTGATTTTTTTGGACCATATGAACTTATGAACTTCACTCTCCTTGGACCTTATAAAGAATGTGAGTTTCTTGATCAGCATGAAATTCTTATTATTTTATCAAAAAAAATAAAACTTGTATTTTATGTTATCTTATAGCGTTTTCGATTTCTGCTAAAGTCTTATATCTTCATTACCTAGTTCCACATGTATGTAACATTTACCACGTATCCAATTGTATTTACTGCTTGCATTAGTGGTTGGCAGATTTTGTTCATGATACAAAGAAACTAGCCATTCACTTTGGTGCTTTGAACTTCAATTGTTGTCACTTTTGTTTCATGTACAAGTGGAAGCCATACACCTATCTGTATATTTTGCAATAATAATTTTTTCCGTGCGAGTAAAAAGTATTAGTGTGCATTCGTTTATGAATTCAAATTGCTTCTTCTATCAAACTAGAAAATATGCAAGAATTATTTTGATCAACCAAAGAATTTGAATGTCAATGAAAAAGCAAGCGCCTTTTTGCATGTTTTACTTGCACAGACCAAATTTTATTTGGATTGAATTGATATAGCATGTTTTACTTATTGTGGTTCTCTAATTTACTTTTCTTGTTGCCATAGTAACTCCTGGGCCCAATAATGGGAAGATCAGTACAACCGTGTTGGTAGTTGCCATAATTGCAGCAATCGCTTGTGCTGGCGCTGTCTCTGCTATTGTCACTCTTGTGATGGTCAAAAGACATATCAAATATCGTCCCAAGTTATCCAGGAATCATATGTGTAAGTATGTTCTATATCTAGAGTGGGTTCTGTGCATGGAACCTGTGATAAGTTATGCTGCTAATGGCTTGTAAATTATTCAGCTCCTTATATTTTTAATATATTCTGTCAAGACTTTTCGAGGTGAGCAATGGCATTCTCAAGTTTGAAAGCTTATCTCTTTTTGTAGCCTCTATTTCCATCAAAATTGATGGTGTGAAAGCATTCACTTTCAAAGAACTGGCTCATGCAACCGACAATTTCAGCAGTTCAGCTGTAGTTGGCCAAGGAGGTTATGGGAAGGTTTATAAAGGAATTCTGTTTGATAAAACAGTTGTGGCCGTGAAGCGAGTAGATGAAGGTTCTTTACAAGGCCAAAGAGAATTTTTGACTGAGATTGAACTTCTGTCAAGGTTACATCATCGAAATCTAGTTTCACTGGTCGGATACTGTGATGAGGAAGGAGAGCAGGTGATTGTTCTTAGCTAGTTATTCCTTACCTAAACCATCTTGCATTCTCTTGTTTATTTCTCTTTTAAGCACTCATTAGGTATTGGAGTTTGTTAGGACACAACAGATTTAAACACTAAGAAACAAAATTCATTCTTGTTATAATAATAAGCACCATAGTTAATCAGGCTTGTTATATTAGTTTTAGAATATTTAATGGATTTTAGATGTCAGATTATATTACTGAGTCTCATCTACCATTTTGCTGGTTCAGATTCTGGTTTACGAATTCATGCCTAATGGTACCTTGCGGGAGTGGATTTCTGGTATGAAATTTTGAACTTTCAATTCATTTTCACAATGCTTTCATTGTCAAATATAAAGTAGTTATATCTTTCATTAAGTTCTATATATAAGCTACAAATAACTAAACTACTTCTAAAAAAGTTAGTTAATGGAAATAAATGTCAAAGAAATGTAATTTTCCCCAAAATATTCCCTTATTTATGGAGCATTGAATGAGAGAATGGGTGAGAATTGCTAAAAGATTTGGGAGGGATGGAGTAGGAAAAAGAGATGAGGGAAACATAAAATTGATTGGAATAAAAATGAAAAAAAAAGTCAAATTTTTTAGAAGTACAAAGTGTTACCTATTAAAACAACCAGTTCTATCCAAAAAATTGTTGCATTTAAGGGTGAGAGGGAGTATTTTCACGTCGAAATTTCCCTAGCTATAGTTTTTTTTCCTGCTTAAGTAGGATTTAGGATTTAAGGATATTGTTATATATGATAGGTAAAAGGAAGGGAAACCTAAGCTTTGATATGAGGATGAGAGTTGCAATGGGGGCTGCCAAAGGAATACTGTATCTCCATACTGAGGCTAATCCTCCTATATTCCACCGAGATATTAAAGCTAGTAACATACTTCTGGATCGCACGCTGGTTGCTAAAGTTGCTGACTTTGGACTCTCACGGCTTGCACCGAATATGGACGATGAAGGGAACATGCCTAAATATGTGTCAACTGTTGTGAGGGGAACACCAGTAAGTTTGCTTATGAAAATTGCAGGAGTGACTTCAATTTCATTGTTGAGGATTAGACAATAACATACACACTCATTTTGAGACTGTTCTGGCTGCTCAACTTCTTCACTTAGTGTTTATATGCTTCTACTTGTCTGTTTTCAGGGATACTTAGATCCTGAGTACTTTTTGACTCATAAATTAACGGACAAAAGTGATGTTTATAGCTTGGGAATTGTGTTTCTAGAGCTTCTGACAGGCATGCATCCAATATCACATGGGAAAAACATCGTTCGTGAGGTACCATGTTTGATTATAGCACAAGATAACTAGCTCAATTAAATCAGTTTAAATGTTGAAAAACTGATTTAAAACTTTGTTTTTTTTTCAGCTATAGTGGATTTGATTTTTTATGCTTAATCAGTTTGGTTTTGAACTAACAATGCCAAATGTTTTGACAGGTTAACGTGGCGCGTCAGTGTGGCACGATAACATCCATTATAGATAGCAAAATGGATTCTTATCCATCAGACTGTGTGGACAAGTTTCTCAATCTGTCCCTCAGCTGTTGTCATGAGAATCCTGAGGAGAGACCATGCATGGTAGATGTAGTGAGGGAGCTAGAGATTGTTCTCTCATTGTTGCCAGATTCTGAAAATGCTTTCCCAGACTCACATGATTTTTCCTTAAAAATGGCCTCGTCATCGTCGTCATCAAAATCCTACATGGCACGAGATGGCCAACATATGACCTCTCCTATGTTGTCAGGAAGCAACCTCATCAGTGATGTTATTCCCACCATTGTCCCTCGTTAACCGGGGCCACACACTTTCTCTAAGACACATGATTATAGGAGATCAAATTGGAACTAGATCCTTTCACCTTAACAATTCTGCCACCCTCTCCTGTGCATATTCCATGTAGGTGTTTGGATCAACTTATTTCGAGTGATCTTGCGATGTACAAGGTAAATATGTGAGATGAGTTTCTCTCGTTAATTGTTATAATTTAAACTCCTTTCAAATGGTTGAGAGAACTGAATTCATTAACTATGAGTGCATTGCATATACTAGTAAGAACTTGCTTGGTCAAGTCCCTCTTCTAATAACCCTTAGAACAGATCAACGGTCCGAAATTTCAGACAAGAGAAGACAGTGAAGGTACATAATATGTTGAGTTTTTCAGAGGAAGAAGGTTGTTAGTTATGGAAGCTGAGAAGATATTTGATTCTAAGGTGGGGTTGTGATTAGTCGATGGAGTTGAGATGTACTATGATTTAGTGAAGAGATTGCGTGATGCTAAAGGCAAGTTTGTAGATAGAAATTCTAATATAACTGTGGCACTTGACTGATCTAAAATTTTGATGTATCATATAAAAGCATGAAATTACATTGTTTGAATATGGAAATATTTATTTTTTTGGTCAATTATTCATTAGATCTTCATCTACAGTATTGAGTCCATGAGGGGAGGGGAGTACTTCAAACTTGGATACTAATTCTGCAAGGTAATAGCAGTATTTTCCCCCAAAATGAATGTACAAGTTAAATTACTATGCTTTTAATAAAGTCAAATTTTTATAACCATCTCAATTGAAGTAGTTGAATGTTCCATTCTCAACATTTATGTATAGACTATAGATGAAACTTAATTAAAAAATGTAAGCATTCTTATTCTCGATTATTCTTTTATTTCTATTACAAGTCACTTGGTATATTTCACACTCATTCAGAAAAACTTCAAACCTTATTAACTATGTTTTTGAATTAACAGCTTTTCAAATTTATTCTTATCTAATATCCAATGTTTCACATCAAAATAAAGCCAATACATACATAATAATAAAAGGTGAAATTGCACTCATGGAAAATTTTAAAGAGTACTTTATTAAGATCACTGCCTTTTGAAAGAGATTGGTATTCTATTGGGAACAAACAAGAGACTATTGACTTAAGTTTCAAAAGACTATTGCACTTAAGTTTCAAATAAGAGATTTAATTTCAAAGAAGTTCTAAGGAGTTATTAATGACTACAATTAACAACTGCAATAGCTTTCATTAACAATTGATAATAACTCATTAGTACCTCTTTGAAATTTAGTTTCGTAGTTAAAACCTAGGTGCAATTGTCCCATAAAAATCAGAGATTCGTATTCACTATAGATTAGGAAAATTATTCAAACTATGTGATTTGAAGTCCAACTACTGATATCCAGCTCAGCTTCACTAGTAGGAGGCAACAAAATTGGACTCACTGATCCTCTGAAAAAAAAAAAAGAACAACATGATTCTGGACAACTGAACCAAATTTTAAATGATTTATCAATTCATTATTTAAAAACATGTTGATGGAATTTTGACTTTCCCTCTAAGGAACTAGTCCCTATATATTAATAAGACAAAGTATGAAGACGAAATTGTTTAGAAAGTAGAAAATTAAGAAAAAATATCTCTGCCTAATTAGTGGTCCAGACTAGTATTCTCCTTTTTTCCATTAATATTAATAATAACTGATGTGACTAAATCTAGGCCGTAAAAATTGGATTATTAAGAGTTTGTGCAAGGGCAAAAAACATGCAGATCTTATTCCCCCAGAAAATGCAATGGACCCATGTGACTCGCTTTACAGATTCAGAAGTGCTTGAAAAATAATGCATGATCACATTATTCTAAAAAGAAAAATGCAAGCATATATTAAATTAATTTATTTATGCTAATGTATATAATCATCCTTATAAGAAAATTAAATTTAATGAAAATCATTTTATTCATGTAGGATCAATAAGTTTATCCTATGAACTCCAAAAAAAAAAAAAGTTTATCCTATGTTTGATTCAAAGGATGTGTCGAGGAAGGATAGGGGGCAAGGGGAAAATCAGTATAGGTTTCTGAAAAGGATGTCATAACTAAGAAAATCTCATAAAAAACCTTATTATCATTTTTACAGGGGAACTATCAGTATACGCTATTCATAATATTGTGAATATTTTTGTGATTATATCCATTTTTTAAAGCAAGAAAAAATCCTCCCAAAATGAATCAATAAATAATCCCCTTATCCGATAAGGTGACTTTAACTAATTTGAAGAGATTAAATAAGACAACTAACTTAGATAATATTATGTGTTTTTCCAATAATGCTCCTCTTCATTCCTCCTCCCACCTCATAAAATTAGATTGTAAAAAAATATACAATGAGGGTAAGTTTGAGAAAAGATAGATAAATATATGAGACAAAATGGAAAGTGATTCTGGTTCCAAATTATATAGATTTTTTCCCAACCAAATTTTATTCTATCATTAGATCTAAGGAAAAATACTCTATATGCATCATGGGAATATACTTTAAAAAGTTCATCTCACTTGAAATTGAAACTATGATTTTATATATTTAAGGATTTGGATAAATAAAGTTAAGTAAATTCGTGAAGACAACATAAAATAGGGTCATAAACTTGTAAGAGTTCACGTTTATTAATAAACATGTATTTATCGTATATAATTAAATAAGAATACAAAAAATAACAATAATTTAACTTGAATATATTTCAAATATAGATAGAAGATTTATTTTTATCAGAATATGGATAACAGATTTAAATATATCAATATTCATACTATATCAACATCAATAAATAAAATTCTATTTCAGTTCAAAAAAATAAATAAATTTCTATGCATGAAATTTAAATTTCTATGAAATTTAAATTTCTATGAAATTTATATATAAATTCAATGAATTTTGTCAAATAAAAATAATAATTATAAGTTTAATAATAAATTTAAGGGTGAAGGTGCAAAAATGATACTAAACTTTACCCAAAATTATATTTCTTTTTTTATACAAACCAAAATTGTATTTCTAATACTAAAGTTTTGCGATGAGCAAAAATAGTACCCAACTTGGGGTCCAGGTGCAAATATAATATTTTCACTTGAGGGGCATAAGAGTCTTCATATCTAAATTTTATTTCCCTCAAGTGAAAATACTATATTTGCACCTGAACACGAAGTTGGGTACTCCTTTTGCACTTCGGGAACTTTAATATTAGAAACACAATTTTAGGTAAAATTTAGTATCATTTTTGAATCTTCGCCCTAAATTTAACACAATTTTCTATAAAGTAAAAACATAAAAAACATTGAATTAACAATATATACACGTGAGTTTCTATCGAGTTTTCATCCAATACTCTGAGTCGTGACACATTTTAGTTAAGTAAAACAGCAAAAACATAAAAATAATCCTGAGTGTCAACTCTCTCCATGTTAGATTGATGTTATCTTGTCTTATAATCAAGTCTAGACCCTGTCTATAATCTAATCTATGCATCAAATTAACACACTACTACAAACAAGCATTTGACAAATATAACAAGGGAATATCCTGAAGGCAGTAGTACCGTTAACTTGTTTCTGGGGGTACCCACCAAAAGGAAGGAACAATATCGCACACAGTTTCTTCCATTTCATTCATTATACATTATTTTTTTTATACATTTATTCATTTATTCATTATACATTATACATTATACTCCCTCCGGTCCTAAATATAAGATCTAATTGACTTTTTTAGAAAATCCTATAAAAAAGCAAAATAAGTTAATTATAAATTGATTTACCTAATTTTTTCCCTTAGATTAATTTATTTTACTTATAAACTAATGTGTAATCTAAAAATATATCAAATATGTCATGATTTAATAGCTTACTATTTCGCAACCTTAATCTCTAAAAAAAAAAAAAGTCAATTAAATCTTATATTTAGGAGCGTAGTACATTCATTCTCTTTTTCTTTACTCTATTCCCTATATACACGCTACCCATTAGCCAATCCAAAAATCCAAAATCCAAAATCCAAAAATAATCCAAAAGTTCCTAATAAATCAGCTTATGCTTAACCCAATTCCTTAATTATTATATCAATCAAAATCAAAACAAGGGGCTTTCTTTTCTTCGTTCTCTCTCACTAATAAATCAGCTTCCTTTCGAAGAGGCACGTGAGAAAGAGTCACAGTGTCCTCACGCAACGAATTCGGTTACAACCGAACTGAGAGCTGAGATTCTGATTTGAAAAGAGGAAAGAGAGGTTTTCATGGCCTTAACTCCGGCGAACGTGGTAATTGGAGCGGGAAGTAATTCTGCTGAGGAAGATGGTCTGCTGTATAGAAGCAGGAAAAAAGTGAGGGTTGGGGAAACTAAGATGTTGAATGATAATACTGTTATTCCAAGAAAGGAAGACTGGATGTTTGAGGAAGATAAATTCAGTTCAGATGATTCTCCTAAGGTTGTTCCTAAAAAATCCTATAGGAGTGTGTGTGTCAATGATGAACCGAGTTTGCATGAAGAAGAGGAGGATGAGGAGGGTTGGTGGTTGGATGACGGATGGAAGTCAAGAATTCGTATTGAGGAGACGGAGAAGAGACCGAATATCATTATCCTCCCGGAGTTCTGTCAGAAGTTAGCCAAAAAATGGGGAACCTCTCTGATTGTTAGACTTCTTGGTCGTACAATTCGGGAGGATTACCTTAGCATGAGACTTCAAAAAATGTGGGGATATAGGGGAGATGTAGACACAATGGAGATTGGTTCAGGCTTTTTCATAGTTAGATTACATAGCAAGGAGGATTATGACTTTGCCTTGACAGAGGGTCCTTGGATGATCATGGAGCATTATCTTGCTGTTCAACCATGGAAGTCTGACTTTAACCCTGATGCTAATGAAGTTTCAAAAATTGCGGCATGGATCCGTATTCCGAAGTTTCCGGTGGATTACTATGAGGAGGGTATCTTATATATGGTGGGAAGTCAAATAGGTAGGGTTTTAAAGATTGATTCCAATACGTTACGCCAATCGAAAGGGAGGTTTGCAAGATTATGTGTCGAGATTGATTTGAGTCGTCCTTTGTTACCAGCTATTCTGATTAATGGAATAGAGAAGAAGGTGGTTTATGAAGGACTTCATTCAATTTGTTTTTCTTGTGGTCGCTATGGTCATGACATGAGGAGTTGTTCTTTCAAGAAGAATGATACGACAGAGGTAAGGAAGGATATGGGTGTGTCGTCGAATTATAATGTAGATGAAGAGGAGTCAGAGTTTGTAGCTAATCCTCATGAAAATAAGTCCAATGAATTTGGAGAGTGGATGGTAGTTCCTCCTCGTCGTCGGCAGCAAAGAACGATGGTCACGTCGACGACACAAAAAGAGAATCGTACGAGGTTTGAACCAGTCATTAACAGTAAGCATGGAAGTAGGGTGATTGCCAAGAATGTAGGAGCTGTTGAGGGATCTCGTTTTGTTGCCTTGAATGTAGAAGATTCAGTTGAACAAATTATGGAGAAGCAAGATATTGTTGTCTATGATACACATCGTCGAGTCTCTAAAAATCCCCAATCACGTGAGATAAAACGTGATGTGTCACTGGGGAAAAAGAAAATAGGCAAGCAAGCTGAAGCATCTTTGAAGAGTGGAGGGAGCCAACTTTCATGCCCAATAAATATAAATAATATGATAAAAAGAAAGGTCCAGGGGAGTCAAATGTTGATAGGGTCATCTTCATCTTCTTGTTCCTTTCCTAGTGTGCTGAATGATGTAATTGTGTCTAAGGATGTTCTGGACAAGAGTAGGCGCCCTACTTGTATTACTCAAAAGAATAATTTTGATTTAATGGATCCTGGGGCTATTGATAAAGCACTAGTGCATACAACAAAGCCTTTGAAAGATATTGTGATTGGGTTAAGTAATGGGGTCCTTGGAGTTGTTGATGATGTCGAGATACTTGTGGGAGATGATAATATGCATGATGTTGTCATGTCTTCTTGAAGTCGTATATTGTACCATTCTTTGTATATATATCTTTTTTATGATTTTTATGTCATGGAATTCTAGGGGAGCGGGAGGTGCTCCTTTTCACCGTTTTCTTGGAGAATTGTGCAGGAATAAATGTGTTAATTTGTTGGCTTTGTTGGAACCTCGGCAACCTGGGTCAAGAGCTAGAAACGTAGCGCGTAAGTTGGGATGGCCTAATATGCATATTGTGGAAGTTAGGGGATTCAGTGGTGGGATTTGGTTGTTTTGGGATGATGAAACAAAATTCTCAGTGTTGACCACGGGGGATCAATTTATTCATGGTGTGATTGATGTTGGTACTGGGAATGAGTTTTTTGTTACATTGGTGTATGGTCATCCGAACATGATTTTGAGGAGATCTTTATGGTCTAGTCTTAATTCCATATGCAACCCGGAGGAAGATAGATGGATGATAATGGGGGATTTTAATGCAGTTACTTGTCCTGAAGATCGAAATAATTCCTCTCAGAGCAGTGGAGGAGTTGATGTGTCTTTTCGAAATTGGGTTTTGTCTAATGATTTGGTTGATATTGGATTTTCGGGTCCAAGGTTTACATGGGGAAGAGGATCAAGTCAAAGTAGAATTGATCGAGTGTTTGTTACATCAAAATGGTATGAATTTTTCTCTGATGCTCATATTGTTCATTTGCCGAAATATAAATCAGATCATTCTCCGATTATACTAGATACGAGTATTTTGAAAAATTATGAGAAAGTTTACAAACCATTTAGATTTTTTGCTCCTTGGGTTTTGCATGAGGATTTTCCAAATTTTGTACAGAATAATTGAAAGATTAATGATAGTTGGAATTCTTCTGTTTCTTTATTCACCAAGAAGTTATCCGCTTGGAATAGAAAGACCTTTGGGCATATTCAAAGGTCTAAAGAAAGAATTTTGAGGCAGCTGGATGTTTTAAATGATACTATTTCTCGCATGGGTTGCTCTTCATCTCTAGAGTTGACGCAAAGAGAACTATGGAGTGAGTTTGAGAAGATTTTAATTAGAGAGGAAGTTATGTGGATGCAGTATTCTAGAACGAAGTGGTATAATGAGGGAGATCGTAACTCAAAGTATTTTCATGTGATAGCTAATGGGAGACGTCGCAGAAATAAAATTTTATCTTTGAAGTTGGAGTCAGGAGAGTGGTCTTATGATCCTGATGAAATTATGGAGATGGGTAGGAGATTCTTTGAGAACTTATACACTTCATCAGAGGTATATAATGGTTCATTAGTTTATGGGTGTACATATCCTAGGATTGATGAGAACTCTCTTTCAATGTTGGGAAGAGGGGTAAATGAAGTGGAGGTCAAAAAAGCTCTTTTTGATATGGGTCCTTTGAAAGCCCCGGGTCCTGACGGTTTGAATCCTTTATTTTACCAGAGCCAATGGGAGACAGTGGGTGGTTCTGTTGTGAAGTTGGTTTTATCCATGTTTGAGAAGCCAGATTTAATAGAGCATATTAATGGGACGCAAATAGTATTGATTCTAAAGGTTGCTATCCCTCAAACTATTCAAGATCTTCGACCCATTAGTCTTTGTAACGTGATTTATAAGATTGTTACAAAGATAATATCAAATAGATTGAAACCAATTATTTCACGTGTTGTAGCTCCAAATCAGTGTAGTTTCATAAAAGGGAGGCAGAGTTCTGATAACATTATCCTGGTTCAGGAAATTATTCATTCTATGCGAAATATGAGGAAGAAGAATGGTTTTATGGCAATTAAAATTGACTTGGAGAAAGCTTATGATCGTATCCAATGGAATTTTATTTTTGATTGTCTGAGGGAGCTTGAGATTCCGGAGAATATTCAGAAAGTTATTCAGAAATGTGTGTCCACACCATTAATGAACATCTTGTGGAATGGTGCTGATGCTGGCTCTTTTAAACCCACACGCGGGGTCAGACAAGGGGATCCACTATCTCCTTATCTTTTTGTCCTTGCTATGGAGAAACTTGGCCATTTGATTCAAACAGCTGTGAATGATAAAGATTGGCAACCATTTCAGATATCTAAAAAGGGTATAGCAATCTCTCATTTGTTTTTTGCTGATGATCTTATTTTATTTGCTAAGGCAGATATGGAGCAAGCAGGAGTAGTAAAAGCTATTCTTGATGATTTTTGTGAAGTGTCGGGACAAAGAGTTAATGCTTCCAAATCGAGGATTTTCTTTTCAAAGAATGTAAATCATATTAGATCTAAAGAGATATGTGACTTTCTGGAGTTTACTCCCACGTCAAATTTGGGAAAGTATCTTGGTATGCCTATTATCCATGACAAAGTTAGTAGTTCAACGTATAATTTTGTTTTGGAGAAGATGGAGACTAGGTTATCTAACTGGAAGGTGAACATGTTATCGTTTGCTGCTCGTCAAACACTTGTATCTTCGGTATTATCAGCTATGCCATCTTATGCGATGCAAACAGTCCCATTACCGTCAGGTATGTGTGATCGAATTGATAAATGTTGTCGTAATTTTCTATGGGGAAACTCGTCATCTGGAAGAAAGATTCATGCTATCTCATGGGAGAGAGTTTGCTCTGGGAAGGAATTTGGTGGCCTTGGCATCCGGAAGGCTAAATACCAGAATAAGGCATATATGTCCAAACTTGGTTGGGCTCTGATTAGTCGAAGGGATTCTTTGTGGGTTCAATTCTTGAGGGAGAAGTATAAGGGAGGGGCAGACTTGATTCCAGAAGTAAAGAAACGAAGGGTAGAATCATCAACATGGAAGGGTATTAGATGCAATTGGAATACAGTGAAGGAAGGTATTGCTTGGCGTGTGGTGAATGGAAGAGAGATTTCTTTTTGGGAGGACTCGTGGGTTCCCCATTTGGGGAAATTAAGTGCACTTACAGTTCTGGCAATTCCTGAGGATATAAAAAATTGGAAAGTTGCTGATGTTCTATCTCCTTCAGGTACCTGGGATTGGCAGAAATTTAGAAACTATTTTGTTCAGGATGTGTTAAAGGCTATTGAGAGGGTCTCATTGAGGTCAAGTGAGTGTCAAGACTTCCCGGTTTGGAGGTGGACTTCAGATGGTGTTTTCACAATTAAGTCGGTGTATGAGCAACTAAAGAAACCCAGTAATGCTACGATATCTAGAGATTGGAAGGTTGCTTGGAGTTTAAAGGTGCCTCAAAGATATAGAACTTTCTTATGGCTATGTCTTCATGATAGAGTTTTGACTAATGAGTTGAGGTTGGAGAGGAAAATTTCTGCTACGAGTGCTTGTGATATCTGTAAGGATTCAGAGGAAACTCTTATTCATGCTTTAAGAGATTGTTGTGGCTCTGATCAGGTTTGGAGGAAAGTGCTCCCTCAGTTTATTGCAGTTCAATTTTTTAACTTCACTAATGTATATGAATGGTTAAATTGGAGTATGAGGCAAAGAATCTTAATTCAAGGTTTTGAATTTAGGTTATGGTTTGCTATTATTTGTAGAAATCTTTGGCTAAGGAGAAATGAGTTTGTTTTTAACAATAATTTGTGGGGTGAATATAATGTAATTGCTCGAAGTTATGCTTGTTTGGGATGGGGCAGACCTGTTTTGAATCAAGAGTTGAAGGAAAATAATTTGGATAGATGGGAATGTCCTGCTTATGGGTATTTGAAATTCAATATTGATGGAGCAAGAAATTTGAGTTCAGGATATTGTACGTGTGGGGGAGTGCTGAGAGATCATAATGGGGATTTCATACAGGCTTTTCAATATCGTATTGGTATTGGGTCTTCTTTGTCTGCTGAAGCTTGGGGCTTTTTATGGGCTCTCAAGTTATCATGGGAGAAGAAAGTTCAAAGTTTGATTGTTGAGAGTGATTGCCATGAATTAGTTAATATTTTGCAAAAGACGATTCCAGTTTGTCATCCAGATTTCGAGGTTTTGCAGGAAATTAAAAGTTTTTTGAGAAAGAAATGGACAGTGATCCTTAAGATATGCCCAAGAGATGCCAACTGTGTTGCTGATATGCTTGCCGGAGTAGCTCAAGATATGAAAGTTGATTTTTTGGTCTATGTTGACCCTCCAGATCTGATTCATAGCCTATTGGTTTTTGATTTGAGTTTGTTGTCTTACTGTAGAAACTCAGTAACCGTTGCTGAGTAATTGTTTTATATTGTAGTTCTTTTTATAAAAAAAAAAAAAAAAAAAAAAAAAAAATCAGCTTCCTTTCACATTCTTCCCACCTCATACGCTAATTTCCCTTCTAGGGTTTTTCTCTCATTCGCAGGATCTTTGGGTAATTCTCTTTTAATTTTGAAATTGGCTCTGTAATTGAGGGTATCATTTTTACGATTACCCAATTGAATATCTGATTCCTGTTCTGATCTTTCCTGTTGGGTTAAAATTTCTGACTTTGAAGATTGAAGATGCCCTTTGTGTGTGATTGAGTTCAGAAAGTGGGTTCTTTTCATGTGGGTAGATTGAGATTCTGAATATTATGTGAAATTGAGTTTAAAGTTTGTTCCTTTCTTGTTTTTTAATTAGTTTGGGTGATGGGGTTTAGCTGGGATTTATTGATCATTCATGTTTGATTGTAAAAGAATGTCTTTTTATTAGAATCAAATTACTACATGTACTTGATTTGATGTTTTATTGCTGCTAATTTTTTGTATGATTATTTTATTTGCAGGCTAGTTGACTGGAGAGGTGAAATTTGGTTGGAAATGTTAACTTGTGATTGCTTGTCTAGATTCTAGGCTAGTTTTTTGGTTTGGATGAATATTTCTTGTTGGTCATATCATTATTGAGTGGGGGCTACCTAATTGTGCTCATAGCATTTTCTCTATGCTATGAGCTTCTGTTATGCATCCTTGATTGATGATCATGGGGCACTAGCATCTGAAGATTGCATTTGGGGCTGGTGACCTTAGGAAAGCCTTGTATTTGTTGACATCTGGAAGGGTAATTTGGGTAACATGGCTTGGAATCTAAAGCTGCCACTATGTGTTGCTGTCTTGTTTTTACTGTCCTTTGTTTTATTATGTGGAAATTCAAATGCTGAAGTTGACCATGAAGTTACACAAAAAGTCATATCTGCTCCTCATAAGAATGTAGGAAGCAAGGTCATTGATGGTACTGGTCTAGAGAATTCTCTTGATTTTGACGAAACGAATAATGGGCTGAATGATAGGAAAGGTGGTAATAGTAAAGTTTCTGTGTCAACTGTTGCATTATTCACTTTGGCAATGGCGGCTGCAACCGGTTTAGGTGCTGTACCCTTCTTCTTTGTGGAGCTTGATCCACAGTGGGCTGGATTATGCAATGGAATGGCAGCAGGTGTCATGTTAGCTGCAAGTTTTGATCTTGTACAGGAAGGACAGGAACATGGAGCTGGAAACTGGGTTGTGATTGGGATTCTAGCTGGTGGCGTTTTTATTTGGCTATGCAAAAAGGTGAAGCTCTGGCCTGTTCTTTGTACCAAAATCATAATTCGACTTGCTTTGAAGAAAGTGGTTGAATTAATATTTTTTTATCAATGTTGAATTAATAATTAACACACACACACACACAGAGAAAGAGAGAAACAGTGATTCCGTTCTGATGCATGAACTTTTCTTCAGTGTTGTTGTGGCTGAGCATTTAGAATGTTGACTATAGAAAATGTACTATTAATTTTTTTCACAAAAAAAAAATCCAATAAGATTTAAGCTATTCATCTTAGGCATATCTCTTGGGGGTGAACCCATCTACTCAAAGAATGTTGCAAATAAGATGATTTGTCATTTGATGAACGAATTCAATGTTAACATCTGCTTCTTTTGTTTTCTTATCTTTCGGGATGCAGTCATTGAATCCTGTATTTGTGATTATAATTTTAAATTTTGGTTCATTACATTCTTATTTTGTTCTACATTATCTCCTTGGTTTCAGTTTCTTGAGCAATATGGGGAAGTAAGCATGTTGGATATAAAGGGAGCTGATGCAGCTAAAGTGGTTCTGGTTATTGGAATAATGACACTTCATTCTTTTGGAGAGGGTTCTGGAGTTGGGGTTTCATTTGCTGGATCAAAAGGCTTCTCTCAAGGTCTGTTGGTTACATTGGCTATTGCTGTACACAATATACCAGAGGGATTGGCTGTGAGCATGGTTCTAGCATCAAGGGGTGTCTCCCCACAGAATGCTATGTTATGGAGTGTAATAACTTCTTTACCTCAGGTATTGTTGTTTTTGTTGTTGTTATGGATTGTAATAGCATTTCTAAGGTACAATGATGATATATTCAGATATAATAGCAAATGGTAGGATACAAACTAATAACTTCTTTGGCACAACTCTTCAAGTTTAAAGTCAGAGTATCTGTGCATGACTTAAGATTCATGACATCCTTTGCAATTGTCTATTTTTATGTTTCATGCAATTTTGAATTTGTTTATGAATTTTTTATTTTTTTTATCAATTATCTATGGTTCAAAATTTGGAAACAAGCTTTTATCTCTTGTTGCCCATGTTGATACTGATTGCGATCATTGGTTGAGTGGTTAGGTTTTGTGGTAACAAAATAATCATCTCTTACCATGTTAAGCGTGATTTGATGCAGCCAATTGTAGCAGTTCCTTCATTTATGTGTGCTGATGCATTTAGTAAGTTCCTTCCTTTCTGTACGGGATTCGCAGCTGGGTGTATGATATGGATGGTTATTGCAGAAGTTCTCCCTGATGCATTCAAGGTGATATACTGGCATGAATATTATCTATTCTAAGTTTTTTCTTCATGACTTATCTTTATTTTGTCTTTTAATATTTTAATATAGGCTTGCAACATGGTGACTAAAATTGGTACACAGTTCACCATGAGCATTATTTCCATCAGGACATGACACTTCCACTCTCTTTAACCGGCATTGATTCTAACTTATTCTTGCATTGGCTTGACTTCAAATTTGATTATCCCACTTGTTCACATTTCATGTTATATGTAAAGATTGGAATTTCATTGTTATCATAAGGAACTGTTCCCCTGGATCCATAATGCATTTCTTATGTCATTTTCCTCCCTTTATGTAAAGATTTGAATTTGTATCTTCTTATTTATTAAATGTAATAATTTTTTGTGCTTTGAGTTACAGGAAGCCTCTGCTTCACAGGTTGCATCAGCAGCAACCCTTTCGGTAGCATTTATGGAAGCTCTCAGCACCCTCTTTGAAAATTTCAGCCATGACTACAAGTGAGTTTATGACAAGGAATAAATTGAATATTTAGATGCCCACATCATTGTTTCAAAGAAGTAACTCTTACTATTTTTCCTTTTCCTTCTCCATCCTGAAAGTTTGATTTCTTTTTCAGCTCTGAGGATGCATCTGGCTTTTTTGTTTCATTACTTTTTGGCCTTGGCCCATTACTTGGTGGCCTCATTCTGGTTGCATTTGCTCTTGCCTTTCATCTACGGCATGCTCTTCTCATGGGCACAGCTTGTGGGATTGCTTTTGTTCTCGGTGCTTGGCGTCCATTGCAGCTTATTTTATCATCGAAGTTGGGATTTTTCCCTGTTTTATTCCTCCTTGCAGCAGGGGCTGCTTTTGTCCATGTCTCTAGCTCCAGCATGTTGAAGGTTGCATATTCCAAAAAGACCTCGGCTAGCGACTTACCCACACTCACCGGGTTCCCACTGAGCATTCACACCCTTCAATCATTCATTTCATGTGGAACGATTGCTATTCATGCTTTGGCCGAAGGACTTGCATTGGGAGTAGCCGCACCAAAAGCATACGGACTCGGCCGTCACATGGTGCTTCCTGTCTCTCTCCACGGGCTCCCACGAGGGGCAGCCGTGGCTAGCTGCATCTTTGGCGCTACTGATAGTTGGCAGACCTCCCTTGCTTCTGCCGCCGTAATCGGATTTATGGGCCCTGTATCAGCAATTGGGGCTATTCTTGCTGGTATCGATTATAGTGGTCTCGACCATGTTATGGTCTTCGCATGCGGCGGATTAATCCCAGGTTTTGGAAATATGGTTAAGAGAGCACTAAGTTTGGAAAAAAGTAAAAGCACCTGTGGCCTTGTAATGGGTATGGGTTTCGCTATTCTCTGTCTTACATTCAATAGGTTGGTTTGCTTGCATACACCTTACTGCAATTCTGCACCAGAAGCTGTAAAATAGGGATTACTGTGGTGCATCACTATCTATACTGTTAATGTTCTTATACAACAGAGACATAGAAAGAACTCTTTGGATTGATTACCCAAGTCAGTTTCCAGCCATGAAAGTATGGAGATCATTGATCAAAGGAGGATGGATATTCATCAATATTTACAGTGGAGCTGTCCTTTGGGGGGGGGGGGGGAGGGGGGGGATTTAAAGAAACTAACCAAGTTTTGTTTTTTGGCACTGAGGCAGATTTTTATTGCAGGCGCTAGAGTTTTCATTCAGAACTTAATGTGTTGAAAACATGTAGCTTTTGCTTTGTATATAGTTTTATATTATTGATATGATGTTCTTAATCCTTATTTCAACAAGTGTGATGGATGAAGCAACACTCAGAAAAATCAGCAGATTCTGATTTTTGGACTGGATGATGTTATACAAGGATAAACAGCTGTTTAACTGGGTTCAAATTTATACTCGGTATAGTGTATTGTTTGTAACTTTGTATACAGCTAAACATTTTTTAGCTTGACTTTTTATTGCCAGAATTTTTAGTTGCAAATTTTATGACTGTGATAGATACTAGTGATATTTCAAAAATGTTTTCTAATTCTAGTACAATATATTTGAATGATTCTTTTAAGGGTTAAATATCGAATGGCCTTGGAGGAGTCGTGCTTCAACTATCAGTTTGATTGAATTCACCAAGTAATTATAGATTAATAAGTAATCAAATATCAGTTTGATTGAATTCACCAAGTAATTGTTTTGTTTGATTCAGTTAAATTTTTTGGACCACGTCAACTAAGTCCCTTTGGTTGATTGAAATTGAGAAATGGAATTGGAGGTGAGAATTGAGGGTAAAGGGTAAAGATGGAAAGTAGAGATAAATTAGGTAATGATGAGATGTAAAAGTTTGTGCAGCCCAGGAAAAGTGTGAAATGGAGAGAGAAAGTTTGTGAGTCTTAGGTTATATCAAAATCATCATTCTCAATTTACACCTCCATTTCCATTTCCCAATTCCAATCAACCAACCGGAATCTAAAAGAGAGGAGAAATATTAAAATTTCAAACGACAACTTTTCATGTCTGAGTGTCTGACTTCTCTTATTTTAATGTAATCATTTTCCCTAATTTGATTACATTAATAAGTATGTTTGTTATACTCCCTCCGGTCCTAAATATAGGACCTAGTTGACTTTTTTGAAAAATCCTAAAAAAAGCAAAATAAGTTAATTATAAATTGATTTACCTAATTTTTTCTCTTACACTAGTTTATTTTACCTATAAGCTAATGGATAATCTAAAAAAATATCAAATATGTAATGGTTTAATAACTATTTTGCAACCTTAATCTCTCCAAAAAAAAGTCAATTAGATTTTATATATAGGACCGGAGGTAGTATTAATTATTAGCACATAATATTACCACTTCAAGCTAACCATATACATCTATTTTCAGTCTTCATCTTTACTTATATATTATAACTAAGCATTATTGAGGTTAATTTAAAAAAATTGAGAAAATTTACAAAGTGACTTGTATTTAGAAATAAATTGAAATTTAGAATTCGTTTTATATTTTAGAATGGCAGTATTATGATAGCGCGTATGCCCGCTCGTGGATGTGTATGTTCATATATGTAGTGATATATTAGCTGGATGTCACATTTCTTAAAGGCTAATATAATGTTTCTCATTGAGCTTGTCTTATCCTACTTTTTTTATGAGATGTCTGTTCCTACTTTTAAAGGAAAATTTTAGATAGTGTCCTAAATATGCAAAAGTACAATAAAGGTAGTTAAATTTGTATAAGAACAAGACCGGTCCTAAAACCTAAATTGAGACTATGAAATGTTAGGCGCAATGACTCCAATGTCCTATTCCTCAAAACTCAGTTTCAATTAATAACACTTTCATAAGTATTTACAAATCTATGATACGCATTAACAACTTCATCATAATCTTTAACAAACTTATAATAATGTTATACAACTTTTACATAGTAGATTGGTATAATCTCAACGATTAACAACTTTGTCATTCTTATTAACAATATCTTCATACTGATTAACAACTTTAGAAAAGACATTAACAACATTAACATGGTCAATAACAATACCTCTGAATAACAATTTATAAGCTTCAAGTTTGTTAATGGCTATAACGAAGTTGTTAATATATATCATATATTTGTTAATCCTTATAAAAGTGTGTTCAATCAGAAGTGGGTTCTGAGGGGTAAGACTATGGGTGTGTGGTGTATTTTGTAGAGAACATTTGAGTTATTGTGCAACATTTCATAATCTCAATTCAGATCCTACTATCTAATTTGTCATTTTGCAAATTTGAGTATATTTATTCTCGTTGAGAGTACTTATTCTGTGATATTCCCCTCTTTTTATCCATATTATATCAAACAAATATCTTCGTTTGTCAAATTTCTTTCCATCTAGATGATTGGTCCCCTTATTTCAACATAAAAACCCAACCATTTTGTCATAAAACCTGGGTGGCTCCCAAACTTGTGTATTAAAACTAGGATGAGGACAGATACCAAACATTACATAACCACTACTTCTATATCTAATTTCAAAATTATTTTATTCATCCAGAAAAAGATTTTAATACATAACTTAGCTAGCTACAAAATAAATACATTCATCCACACTCAAGTGCAAAAGGATGAACTACTCGCTACTCTAGCTAGTTCCTCTGCAACACTCAGAAACCAAGTAAAGCCTCACAAAACAAAACACCTTCTGATCTTTCAGCCTTCATCATCTTCACTTCGAAATCGATTCGTTACTTCTCTGCAAATCCTCTTCTCTGCTCTCCAAACCCTCCTTCTCCACCAACAATGGATCCTTCTTTTGTGCAGACACACTCTGAGAACCAGTCACCCTTGCAAGCATCACAAAGGTCATACCACCAACAACATTGTTCAAACATCTCACCACAAGCACAAACGTTTTAAACACCAATGGAGGAAGCCTTTTCTCCAAAAGAAACTCAATCCCATTCAAACTTTGATACCTCAAATTACTACTGAACCCCATATGAGCAGCCCATGTCATAGCATTCAACAATGTAGGAGGTGGCTTATTAGGTGTCTCAAAATTAGGATCCATCTTCTTCCTAATCTTAATCAACCCATTTGAAATTGTAGTCCCCACAAGTCCAGCTCCAAATCCCACTGCAGCAAAAACAATCCCCTTATACACCAATGTGCCAAATCTCTCAACAATCCCATAAGTACCTGGCTCAAACATATGACCAGGAGGACAAGTTGCAAAAATTGAAGGCAAATTTGATGACAATGAGGAACTAGCCATAGTGGGTGCTAACAAATACATAAGTGCAAAATTCAGAATTGACCCAACAACAAGTGTGCAAAACACAAAATCAAGCTCATTCAATCCAAAATTCGGCCTAGTTGCCATGTCACCAATTATACAAGCACTCACACCCACAAGTTCCTCCATCAAAACCTTGAAAGGAAATTGAGGATCAGCTTGTACCCTTGACCTCCATCCCTCCAACAGCATCCCCAAAATCCCAAATTTCTCCGAATCCCCAGAATTCGAATCATCATCGGAATTCGAATCCCCGCCGTGACCGCCCCAATCTCCACCGTCCCCACCGTCATTTCCATCACCGCCGGCAAAGGAAACTTGGAGATTTTCAGGCAGATTTGGCTCATAAACCTTTGGATTTATGAGAGGAAAGGAACGATTTTGAGATTGGAGGGAACATGGGAAGGGATTAAGGGTTTTGGGATTGAATATTCTAGCATGGTAGGTTCCAGAGAGAGGAGAAAAACGAAGCTGAGACATGGCTGCCATGGTGGTTGGGTTTGTTAACTCCATGATCTGAAAAATTAAGAACAAAATTAAAAAACCCATGAATTGATTTGACAAAAGCACATAGATTTGGGATATATAGTGTAATAAGAACATGGTTTACAGATCAAGAACAGAAATAAGAAACAGAAAGTTCAAATTGTGTATCATTCACCTCATTTTCCATTGTGTACGGACGCAGAACATTACTACTACTACAAGAATAATTAAAAAAAGAGGGAACCCCACAAAATTCTAAGGAGTACCCAGAAAAAATTGTGAGAAAAAAAGAGAGAAAGTGAAGGAAAAATGTAAACTTTAAGAAAAATGAATATTGAAAAGAGAATATAAGGAGAAGATAGTAATTACCTGAGGAAGGAGAAGATGAGAGAGTGGAAGAATAGAATTCAGAATGTGAAGCTTAGATCCTCAAAACCCTAAGTAGTAAGTACTATGAAGATACTATGTTGTATAAATAGATACATACATATATAGTTACAGGGTGGTCTGAATTCTTGAATCTCAGGAACCCTACTTACTATGTTGAGAGTGAAAACTGAAAAGGACCTTTCTAAACTAAAAAAAAAAAAACAAATCATGTTTGGTTTAGTTTTATTTTTTACTTTTCTTTTTTAAATTAAATTCAGACCAGATATAAGAAATGAAATAAAATAAAATAAATAAATTCTGACCAGGCTTTTTTTTAAGCAAAAAGAAATAAAAAAATGGGATGTGTGTTGAATCGGACGGTCCTATTCGAAGCAAATAAGCAGGTTGAGTCTGAAGCAGAATGTCAAAATGACAAAATTAATACAAAAACTTCCTCTTTATTTACATTCATTAATTTACCCAATTGGGAAAAAAACTGGGATGGTAAGATACTAAGATTTGGTATATTTAAATACTACCTCCATTTGGTATATTTAAATACTACCTCCGGTCCTAAATATAGGACCTAATTGAATTTTTTTGGAGAGATTAAGGTTGCGAAATATATTATTAATTGATGACATATTTGATATATTTTTAGATTATCCATTAGTATATAGGTAAAATAAACTAGTTTAAGGGAAAAATTAGGTGAATCAATTTATAATTAACTTATTTTGCTTTTTTCAGGATTTTCTAGAAAAAGTCAATTAGGTCTAGACCATAGAGAGTATAATTTATTCACCTCATCAATTTTTAATCAAACAATAATAGACAATTGCATTTACAGCATGAGATCATAGTCTATTCTCGATTATCGTTGAGTCTTGGTCATTCCTTCAGGCTGGTCATTCCTTCAGGCTTAGTCCACCTTCTCAGACTTCGTGAGATCATTGAGAAGAAATCTTCAAGAAGTCACATGTCTTAGCTTGGATAGTACACGTGTCACGGATGGGCGTTAATTTGAATTTTAAATAAGCTAATGAGCTTTATCAGTGTTAGGCTGCCAGAAATGCTTCTAGGCCTTCTAAGAATCACTTTGAACTGGACTTGTGTGAAGGTTAATTCTTTGGCATCACAACTATGTAGGCCACCGTTAGATCTTTTGTGCAAACTGGCTGAGTTATCACTTTCATTGGCTTCATTGATAACTTTGTGGGTTGTTTTAATAGAAAACCTCCACACATCATTCGAATATCTCCAACAGATAGTATTTCTCTTCTCTAATTGGGTCTAAAGATTGAACTAGGATTAACTGTTTGATCTCCACAAGGGAATCATTCCCCTTTTTTTTTGTCCCCATATTTTTCATATTCAACACCCATGTGAGATCTAAAATCAATGACCACCTTGTAAGCAGATTCAGTCAAACAATCACAGCCTGGTAAAATGCCAGCCCAAATAAAAGCAGGCTGGCCCGTGCAACCCAGCAGGCTAAAGGGGCTGGCCCGTTTACCATCTGATTCTTATTAAACAAAGGCACTACTTCACACCTGCAAAATATTTGTCAACTATGTCCTGCTCAAAGCAGTATGGCCTGCAAAAAGCCTCAAAGCAACATGCTCTATCATTAAATCAACCAAAAACCATGAACTCATTTCTGAAAAGTTGAACAAAGAGACGATGGCTATATTGACATTGGTGCTAGTATCTGCAAGATTAGCTTTGGTTTAAATCACCACCACCAGCGTTACCACCAGCTTTTCTTTATCATCAGGCAAAATATCAGAATCAACATTGTTCTACTTTCGAAGCATTTATTATACATGACCAGCGCTTTATTTCCTTAACTTCTCAATCTGATGATGAAACAATGAAAATAAATGTCAAGGGCATTATTTTTTTTCCTCACCCAGTAGTCAGTCATTGAATTTGATAGTTCTATCTCATACAGAAGCGGAGAAAAGAATACAAATCACATTTCACAATCATCAGGCAATGCACGTTGAATCCTCCTACTTCTACAATGGGATGCTACACAGTGCAACAATTTTCCGTCGCCCTCTCTACAATCATGCTTAAACTTCTACAATTATCCTCCAGAGGCAACCAATTTATGGAGCCCTCACAATAAGTAATAGAATTATCAACGTGAATTGCAGTTTGCAGCCACACCTCTAAAATTTGTCTCCATTAGGAGACATAATTGTCATTCAATAATAAAATTTACATGTTACATACTACTACCAATAATTCAGTTCATAGGATTCAAAGGGGACAATACTTTTTCTAAAATTATTTGGGCTAACATACTTAATCCAAATATCAGGGCTATATAACAGTTAAACAACAATCACACAACTTTTTTACATGCTACTTACCGAAGCAGACCATCCTCTAAAGCTTTGATTGAAGATGGTACCAGACTACCAGTGACCAAAATGGTTATATTGCCATTTCTTCAATCACGCTAAAGATATTCAGCAGAACTATTTGTGCTACATACATCAACAGAGAATAACCGTACCTTGCCCATTAACTTCCCTGCTTACCTTTTCATGATATTATTTTCCCCCTGAATAACATGGAAATCCACAGTTGATTACTAGAGGTTGATCCGTCTTTATTTATTGCTCTTCTAGATTCAAAATATCAGCGCAAAGTCTACTTGATTGTGATATAACGGTTTGTGCCATGTTTAGCCCAGTTGTCCTTCAAGTCAACTGGGTTTGACAGATCATGGCCCTCTGCTGCAAGCCGGCTAAGAAGCTTATTGAACGCACCTCCACTCATCTTTCGTCCACCAACCCTAGCATGCCTCTTGTTGGGAACTGCTGGAAGTGGATACATTGATAGAGTTGTTGTGCAACAAGCAGACTGCCAGCCCCCATTCCCCCATTTGTAGCACTGTCTCAGAACACCAGTACAAGAACATACAGGTGCTGGCATTGTTGACTCATCATATACTACCTGGTTCAACCCCAAGTCTTGTCCTTTCCAATCTGCCTTCGAAGCCCCTAATTGCTTGTTAAGATCATCACCTCCATTAACCATTTCCTGACCACTCTTCCACTCATGTGCCTTGCTAAACATCATCTTATTTAAGTCTTCACCCTCCCTCTTGATCTTTTTTGCTCTTGGTGTCTTCTTATTAGGTGAAACTGACTTACCATCCTTAGGCCGCTTGGCCCGACGTGATTTACCAGCTTCATTAGGCATTGATGCTGTTGGAAGGTCATCACCAGTGTGCATTTCCCGCGTGCCATAAGAAGTGTCTCCCATATGAGGTAAATGATGTCCTTGTTGCTGAGGATGATGCACATGCTTGACACCTCGGGCAATCTGGCATCCTGGAGGGCAAGAAGACATGCTACCATTAGCCAAGGAGTTCTCTCGATATTGAAGGGTAGCAATTGCATTATCTCGTTCCATAATGGCAGAATTTCGTTCATTGATAGCAGTATCTCGTTGCAAGAATGCCATATCACGCTCTGCAAGGGCTGCCTTTTTTTCAGAAAGGGCTAGATTCCTCTCTTGTATAGCTGCATCTCTTTCAGCCATAATTGCCATAATTTGCTTCATTGAGGGTTGATGCTGCATCAACCACTGCAACAAGAATGTTGTGATCACTATAATTAAAGACACTTTATATTCGGAAGGAATAACATACCACACTAAGTAACAATTACTTCATTCAAACTTCAACAGTAATAAAGCACAAGCCAGAAAACACAATATGTACTCCAGCATTTAATCACTTAAGAGCCGTGCAAGATGAAAGTCTCAAAGTACTAGTATGTAGATGTGCAGAAATTTATTTCAATTTACCTGCCCCTGTGCTGATTTATATTGATCGACTTTGTGCCTTCCATTTTCACGATGCCCAGCATCATCCATCAGAAACACACAAATGAACAGAAATGATGAGAACTTTTCTACGTATGCTCAGCCAGTAAAGAACTTGGTCAATTGAGCAATACTGTATTCTACAAGTCCTGCATATAAAAATATATGTGTTACGAACATGATTTAAGCATCACTTTTCCGCTTCTTTTTCTTGGTGTAAATCTACAACCCTAGAGCTCTACCCAAAAATAACGGCTTCATGGGTCAAATAACTTACCATGATTGTAAAAAGATATTGTAAACAAAATTGATGAATGCTCAACTGATTAAAATTCCCCCTGCATATATGAATACAGCATATGTAAGTAAACAATGAAGTACAAGGATCCCAACTTGCAAATAATGCTAGCTGTGTGAGGTTGCAACATGCATAGGAGGGCAGATACATTATGGAGACATATATTAATGATGTAATAAGTTACTTCCATTTTAGTGATTAGTTTGAGGTCTTGGTTGAAACTTAAGTTGCAAATCTATGATTAACAGTTGGAAGGGTAGCATAAAAGCATGCAGTGGAATACAACGAACCTATACTAAATCTACTTCATGTAATACAATGACGCTTGTTGGGTTCCATAAATCCTAACCATTTCCCTCTTTCTAAGAACGTCAATGGTGAACCTGTCAAAACCACCTACCAAAGTCAAACGCATTTCAATTTTCCCAATTTGATAGTAACTACTCCCTCCAGTACTAATTTCTCCCTCCGTTTCTAAATATAAGCGCTAGTTGACTTTTATGGAGAATCGTAAGAAAGTGAAATGAACCACTTAATATTAACATATTTTGTATATTATTATATCATTTGTTAAATTATAAGTCAAATAAACTAGTTCACAGGAAAATTTAGGAAAATCAATTTTTAATTACCTATCTAACTTTCTTATGATTTTCCAAAAAAGTCAACTAGCTCTTACTTTGAACAGAAGAAGTATAAAACCACTTTGACTTTTTTTTGGAAAAATGAAGGATGCAAAGTTAACCTTTTGAATTATGTATAGTAATCTTTTTTCCTCAAAACTAATTACTTCTACTAATAAACTAAAACCCATAATCTAAACAAACATGACATATATTATAATTAGCAGTCTAATTGGATACTTAACTTCCAAAAAAAGTCAAAGTGAAGTATAATAACAAACTAGCTCAGATGATGTCCTTCACCTAGTACCAGAGCTAAACAAGTCTTAAATTCAATCAACAAAAAACTGAAACCATTCAAAACATCTCATCTGAACAATCTAACCTCAAAACCACTCAATTGAGCAAAAGTCCAAATTCAAAGAACAAAGAAACTGAACTTCCTTAAAGCAACTCATCAAAACCACCATAAGAAGCTAAGAACAAGAGAACCACGTATAAATAATTCAAATTCAAAGATCAGAATTGAGAGCTCAAGCATAATAAGAGATAGTATGAATTATGAAAGAGAGAAGAAAGAGAAGATAAGAGAGAAGAATGATTGATTACTGAAAACCCTAATCTGATGAATGAGGGACAAAATTCCCTTCCCCTTTTTCCACTTCACTTCTTTCTTCAATGAAAATGTTTTCTTCCATTCCATTATTGCCTTTTTGTTTTTCCCATTTTTCTTTTTTCTTTTTTTATTTATTTAATACTCTCTTCGGTCCTAAATATAGGACCTAGTTGACTTTTTTGAAAAATTCTAAAAATACGCAAAATAAGTTAATTATAAATTGATTTACCTAATTTTTTCTCTTACACTAGTTTATTTTACCTATAAGCTAATGGATAATCTAAAAAGATATCAAATATGTCATCATTTAATAACCTATTTTGCAACCTTAATCTCTAAAAAAAAGTCAATTAGGTCTTAGGTAATACTCCCTCCGTTCCTAAATATAAGATCACTTTGGCTAATTTGGAGAGATTAAGGAAGACTTTCCAATGAATTAGGATTACATGATCTTCCCAAAATACCCCTCACTTAAATTTAAAAGACAAATAGGGAGAGAGAGAAGTAAATGAGCTAAGAAGTATGGGGGTAATTTGGACCAAAATTGAGACAAAATAGAAAGTGACCTTATATTTAGGAACTTATCTACTTCCCCAGAGTGATCTTATATTTAGTAACTAGTAACGGGAGGGAGGGAGCAGTATTTATCTATGAAGTAGTACCATGGAAGTAAGTAAGAAAGGAAGTTAATTGACGCGCCACGTCGGATTAAGACAATAATCATAGAGAGAGGAAACAATTATTATGGTGGGCGAAATTAGGTAACAGCGTTGACTTAGTCAACTGAACAGGCAGTATGTGTGACTCTCATGACATTGGTTTGAGGGATAAATACCCTCCTCACTTAAGTAAATACTCCTTCAGGTCACTAATATAAGAGTTAGCCGCTAAAAAAACGCTTCTTGAGAAAACATGTGAATGTTAGTTGGATGTCTGGAGTTAGTGTTTCTTTTCCAATATTACCCATATTAATTATGATACTTTTAAGAGACAGAAATACATAAGCATTAATAAATATGAGAGAGAATTATGGGCAAAGAAGAAAAAAATGCATTTAATGAGGAGAGAATGTGAGATGAGCTCTTATATTAGGGACCAAAATCATTCAAATTTTGAGCTCTTATATTAGAGACCGAGGGAATAGTTGGGTATTCAATTTCTAGTTCTTATGAATGGACAGGTCACATAGTTTGTCCACCTGACACGGATGGAGATACTCTTGAAGGGGGGGATTAGGGAATGAAAGAAGTGGAATAGAGAGGCTTCAAACACGCCCTTTTGAAACTCTCAAGACTAGTTGATTACTATGAATGATTGACCACTTCACTTCATTGGGTGAGTGTTTTAGAGTTTGTAGGTGTATTTAGTTTTTTGAGAAACATGATTTGATGATCATTTTGAAAAATAAGTTTAGATGGAAATTCACTAAAATGAACATGGTAATTTTTAAATAGACATATTTTAGTAAAGAGATTTGGCTCACATACAATCAAACAAAATGACTCTTAACTCTTTACAAGAACTTGTCCCTGTAGGCTCTTACATATCAATATCATGTTGTAATAGTCTTATTTAACATATAATTTAATAAAATATATTTGTTTAATTTATAAACTAATATATAATTTAATTAGCTTATTTGACATCTCTTGAAAATGAATTATATCTTATATTAAAAAATAATGAAATACTCCCTCCAGTCCTAAATATAAAACCTAATTGACATTTTCTAGAAAATCCTTAAAAAGCAAGATAAGTTAATTATAAATTAATTTACCTAAAACCCATCGTCCGTGGGTTCAGTGGATTGAACAATGAGCGTCGGGTTGACCACCACGTCGCGAGTTCGATCCTTTGGAGTGACACTTTGTTGTGTCTCCATCGCGGCGCTTGGGGAGACATCTCCGTAGCTAAGTGAAACTGGGAGTAACCTACCTGTGTGGACAGACATAAAGGGCTTGCTGGTCATGCTCCAGAGCCCACAGCTAGGGACAGACCCCAGTGGATCATGAGTTAGGTGTCCTGCCCTTGGATTGGGTTAAGCCTAAACCTCTTCCTAAAATTTTGCCAATCAAATTAATTTACCTAATTTTTTCCATTAAACTAGTTTATTTTACCTCTAAACTAATGGATAATCTAAAAATACATCAAATATATCATCATTTAATAACCTATTTCACAACCTTAATCTCTCCAAAAAAAAGTCAATTAGGTCCTATATTTAGGACTGGAGGTAGTAGTAATTAAATTTGTTTGGGGGGGGGGGGGGGGGGGGGCCGGGAACCATGTTACTCCTCTTTTTTATTTTCATTAAATTCTAAGACGGCCCACACATTTATCACAGGCATTGATACAAAGAAAAAAAGAAATTAATGTCTACGTATTCTATTGTCAAACTTATATTAATTTAGTTTTACTTATAAATCACTTTTTACATATTTCAGTGTAATTAAAAAAATTTATGTTATTTATAAATTTTTAACTCTACTTTAATATTTTATAAATTTTTAACTTTATGTTATTTAACATACATTTGCTTTATGATCCTCTTGTGAGACACCAACTTAAAAAAATTATTTCCAACATAAGGCAACAATGTTTATTATATTTGTTCCACTCAATCCTTACTACTAGTTAAGGTTTACATCGAGAAAATTTGGTAATTAGATAGAGTAAACTCTATAAAATAAAAAATGTAAAGTTAAAAAAATGCAACCATATAAAGGGGTCAACCTAGTTTTAGTCCTACTTTGTAAGGGTTCTAGAGAAGGAAATATACTATGTAATTCTACAACTACTTTTTGCATGAGATTGATTTGAAACTACTCATCTATTCATAAATCTTATATATTTACGTTAATATTAAGGACCATAGGGAATATTTGGAATAAGAACAACTTAGGGAAAATAACTTATATTTTGGAAGTGTGAGAATGTAAACATTGCTCCTATAATTTTACTACTACTACTTTAAATACATTTCAATAAGACGCAAATATAATTTCATTAGTTTTCCCTTAAAATTCAATACCTTTTGCAATTTATCCTTATTAAAAACCCATGAAACTTACAAACCATGTCTAAAATTTAATTAGTATTTATTTTTAACCCCTATTAAATATACATGCACTAAAAATTAATTAACATACCCCAATATGTATTGAGGTGTAAACGGAGAAACTAATCTTTAAAGGAATAAATAATAATTAATTAATAGTATAAAATTTATGTTAATATACATGTCCGATCAATTGTGGCCAATGGCCAGTATGACTTGTCCTTCCTCGCACTCATAAATATAATGCCCCACCACATCTAGGCTAAGTAATAATCTGTAATCATTTAACAATATCAACGTTTTTAGATCACTTTATGTGTATTTATTTTCCTTATAGATCATTTAAACTCAGGTTTATAACCATAAGTGTAATCTATAAATGGATTATAACCTTTTTTTTTATCGAAGATTATAACCTTTTGACAAACTAATAAAAGCAATATTAAAACTAATCTTGTAGTTAAGTTAATATGTTTGAGTTACAGAATCAAAAGTTTTTTGTTCTAATAATCATATTCTTAATTTTTTGACTCGATAGTTCTCATAATGTGTTTTTTTGTCCTAAAAAGTTTTGTACGAATAATCATGTTCATAATTTCTTGAATTGATGACATTATTTAAGAATGCAAGAATTTTATTTTTTAAAGTCAAACTTGGGAAGCTTGATACATTCGAATATAATCATTTATGTTTCTATTTTATATTTAATAAAAAATTTATTAAATAAAATATAGGTATAACATAACTACAATTAACCTTGAAATACTTTTCAAAATCATATGAATTTAAGTGAAACATCACCACAACCCTCTAGACATATAGCCATTATTCATTTACTTCAATAGATAACAAAAATTCTCTCAACACAATGTAACATCCTAGAAATTTAATACAGGATTAGAAATTGTTTTTAGTAAATGACCAGTAGACAATTTGGATTTTTTAGGATATTTTGGGAAATATTGGATTTTTGGAAGTTTTGGGGAAATAAGTGCCCAAAATAATCAAACAAGTAGTTGGAAAATAGGAATTATGAGGATTTTGTGGAAATTAAAATATTTTGGAGGTTAAGGGGGTCAGATGCTTGACTTAATGAATTTAAATTAAAAAAGAGGGTATTATGGTAATTTTCATTATAAGTTACATTAACCCATTAAATAAAACAACAGGTCATTTGTAATTCGACAAATAACAACTAAACATTTAGGTCTAACGTGGAATATCCAATTTGACTTGATATCCTAACAAATCTAACTAACACATTAAAAAAAAAAATTGAAATGACATGTTTTCAAAGCTTTTTTATTTTATAAATTAAACAAAAATATTGTTATTAGTAAGTTAATATTTTTATGATATTATGTCAGATTGAAAATTCCACATAAGACCTTACATATTTAGTTGTTATTATGGTGCATAGGGTTCAGGAAATAAGTTCTTCTTACTTACGGAAAGAGTAAAATATTTATAAGGAGCCACGTCCTAATAGAGCTCATTGGAATGATTAGACATACAAGTAAATGTGGAGACAAGCAATCACTAAAACATAAATATATGTGACAAAAGTGAACCTTTAATTACCTAACGTTATAAAAATATTCCAATATGGCCCCTTGATTGTATAAAGTACCTTTTCAATCCTCTAACATTATTAATTTCAAATAATATCCATTATGTCCATCATCGTTATTTTGTGAAATCAAACTTACTATGCTAACATCAGTGAATAACTTGTCAACATTCACAATTTCAATGTCGGTATTTTCAGTTAATGAAACTAAAAGTATCAAGGTTATGAAGATTGAAAGGACGCTTTATAAAAAACTAAGGGACCAAAATAAATTTTTGTGCAAAGTCAAATGACCAAATGTGCACTTTTACCTTAAATATACATATCAAAACTTTTGGCCAAGAATTATATATACAAATAAACAAACCCACTTTTTTTTTTGTTTTCCTTCATTTTCGGTACATTCTAAGATATACCTGACATGCATAGTTCTAATGGTAACATAATACAAATGCTTTGTGACAAACAACTAGAAATAATTCTCCCCTATGCTTCCTTATATATATAATTATAAATCATAGACACTAGACATGCCTCACAAAACTTCTCAGACCCTAAACACTTTCACCATCACATGTATTTCCCACACTTCTCAAGGGTAAATCTAACACAAGAATAAATCCAATGAATGTATTAAAGTTTTGGAGAGCCCCAAAAAAAAAAAAAAGAAGAATAAAAGACTGATCTAAATAGACCTAGTTTCATCTCAATACCCAACTATATGTCTTGTTTTAATCTTTTTTTTTTTCTTTTTTCCTTTTTTTTGTTCAGAAAGGACCAAAACCACCAGAATGCTAGCCAGCAAAAATTTCATAAGCCTATGTTTTTTGTAGCTGGCCGCGTCGGTCAATAATGTATGAGACGATGATAAGATGAGCATTTTTTGACAAATAGTAAGAGAGAGGTTTCTCAGCGACCTGTTTTTGCACGTTTCATTCCACTAGAATTGAATGGAGATACACTACCACTTGGTCCAGGACTCTCTTCTCTGAAATTTGAATTCAGCATGGCTAGTTCGCGTAACTGCTGCCTCTTTATGTAGTCTTGTGACTCATCCTACACATAAATTGAAGATTCACAACTCAGAAGATGTATAAAAACTTTTGCCTCAAGTAACATCATTCAGCAAAATTATATTATACTCCCTCCGGTCCTAAATATAAGACTTAATTGACTTATTTTTTGGAGATGTTAAGGTTACAAAATATGTTCTTAAATTATGACATATTTGATATATTTTTAGATTAGTCATTAGTTTATAGGTTAAATAAACTAGTTTAAGGGGAAAAATTAAGTAAATCAATTTATAATTGACTTATATTTTGCTTTTTTAGGTTTTTTCAAAAAAGTAAACTAGGCCTTATATTTAGGACCGGAGGGAGTAGTAATTTGACCTACAAACTAATGTTCCAGCAGAGAAACAAATCATGGCATCAAAACCCAAAGAAAGCAAAAGTACAAAAGTTAAGTGCAATTTTTGTTGGCAGAATTTTTCTTAAGCCTCTAATCGGATCCAGTAATCAGAAATTAAGAGAACTATAGATACTTGTTAGAGAAATATTTTTCCTAGTCTTCACTCAAACAAAAATATTTCACCTAGTCTCATATTGATCAAGAATTTAAGAGAAGAGTGAGAGTTTCCTTGAAATAGAATCTAAGGTACTGATTTTTCTTAACACGGACAAAATCCAGATATTGAGTGGTTGTTATCAAGAGGTTTGGGCTTCAAAACCAAGTATTGGGCTATAACTTGTAAGGATCTCGTGTAGTTGTCATTCACAAAGAAAGTGTTACAACTTTTTTGGGTTCAAAACGTGTTGAAAAACATTATGACGACGGAACTTTACTAAGGTCTTGTCCACGGTAAACGTCCAAATAACGAACACCAAATAAACTTGTGTGTAGATATTTGCTTGAAAACGTAATAGTGTTTATTTTGGGTGCACACTTTTCCAAGTGTTGATGATCTTAGACAAAGAGAAGCATAATGAAAACCCATTCACCATTCATATCACACAAAGTGAAAGGCTAAAGGAGAAAAGAACTTACTACAGGTTTGAGCAATTCTTCTATAATTTCCTGTGCCTGTCTAAGCCTTAAGTCAACAATACTTGCAGGCAAATCAGCCTCTATCAAAATGTGCAGCAGTTCATTGAGATGTTCATAGCCTGGTCTTCCCCTTAATTTCTCTTCCTGAAGATTGACAGAGAAAAACATATAAAGCACATAGTAAAGTCATTTTCAAAGCCTAATAACTAGTAATAATATATAACAATGCATCAATAAAGGTATTATCTTTGTCAACATATTCCTCTATGAGATTAGGAAAATGATATCATGATGTTCATTACCTTGTCTGGATCCTTTATCGATCCCTTTCCTCTAATATATACACGGCATCCTGTGGTAACTTCTACGCGTTTCAGAGAGTTGCCCCTAGGTCCCAGAAGTCTTCCAACAAAGTTAAACTGACGCAAAAATGAACACTTTACTTTTAATACAAGTATATAATTGAACTTCTACTATCGAAAAAAGTATAGTACAGATGTGTGATCAAGTATTCAAAGACAGGTTTGAGCAATTGGAATGTTTGAAAGCTCACATTGGGGAATGTATCTACTGGAATTTCCAATCGCAATATCCTCTTGACAGTGACTGAACTAGGACTTGCTGGTGCTCCACCTTGCCAGTCCATTGTCATTCCGGTCGGTCCAATAAATCTCTGCTTAGCAAAGAAGATAATGTCATTTCAAATGTATAGAAATTCTTAAAGGCATACAGTGATTATGTTGGGGACTGATGGCAAACGACAGCTTTTCATTATAAAAAATGAATTCATCAATGCTGTTGAAATCCACAAAACCTCTCCTTTACAAAGCAGGTAATGTCATCTCAGATGTACAGGAGTCAATAGATGGCAGAAAATAAATCATCTCCAGAACCAAAAAAAAGTATGACAGTCTCCACCAAAATGGACTATGGAATGAACAACAATTCCAAACCTTAGTGTCCCCAAAACACATTTTCTTAAGGGTTTACTAAAATAATATGGCAAACAGAAATACTTCCTTTGGTCCTAAATATAAGGCCTAGTTGACTTTTTTAGAAAAACCTAAGAAAACAAAATAAGTCACTTATAAATTGATTAACCTCATTTTTTCCCCCTAAACTAGTTTATTTGACCTATAAACTAATAGATAATCTAAAAAAATATAAAATATATCGAAATTAACTAACTTATTTTGTTTCATTAATCTCTTAAAAAAAAAGTTAACTAGGTCTTATATTAAGGACCGAAGGAAGAACATTGAAATGCAAAGTTTCCTGAAGAATTCAGTGTCAAAGTATTCTTCAAGTCATATAGCTCACTTTCATGGCTCGTATGGTAACATGATCAGAATGATAACTCATTGGGCACTTTCTGACCTCATGATGTTGTCAAAATAAGAAAAAAATCACGAGAAAGTAAGAGTCAATCGATCAGTATGCTCAAATAATATGAAGATACAGTACCAAGTTAGTGAATTAAGCATATCTTTTATCCACGCACATTTATCTGAAATATTTAACTTTCTTAATATTCCCATAAAAGTTAATTGCCTCTTATATTAAGGACTAGATGCAGTATAAAATATATATTTCAGATCATCGCAAGTATTTTGGTCAAAAGATTCAAATTAAACCCTCATAGACTTTTAGATTAAGTTTTAATTTCAAGAAAAATTTGTCTGCTTTCAGTAAAAATAAAAGAAGTCCTGAAAATAATGTTAACACTAATGTTAAATGTTGACGCAAAGATAACCATAACAAGTAGATATATTATTTTATTGAATTATCCTAGGTTGACTATTATGGAATTTGATTTTGGCAATTTCTTTTATCCTATCATCTGTCACCCCTTGACTTCCAAGAAATTTCACCAACATAAACTAACCAATCAAAAAACCCTTCTCGGTTCAGTCTTTATTGACATTCTCATGCAACTGCTTTCAATGACAAAGCAAGACTAGCAATAAATATTACCTCCAACTTAATCTCATGAACTATGGAAAAATCATTATGTACTAGAGTATTCTAGGTACAGAAACGAAGCATATCATGTAATATGTTGTATACTTCCATTAAACAAACCCATACCATTGGCTATGGTAAACATGAAACTTTGGACATAAGCAATAGGAGAATTTATGTTAATGATGATATCAAGATCAATCGCTAGCATGCTTATAATACAGCCCAAAAAAATCAAAGACCGGCTCATTTGTATGTACAAATGATCCATAGATAGTAGTGGCAAGCATAAGTTGAGGTGTATCATAATTTTATATTTTATTACTTTCTGTTTTTACTTATTTAGTGAGTGGGTTGTCTTCATCGATTCACAGGTGATTACCTGGAGGTAAGGAAACATTAGCAGTGGCTTCTAAAAATAGGCACAATGCATCACATGTAAGGCAGATTTGGAAGATAATGAAAATGGATTTTGATATGGTTTAGCTACCCTCTCTCTCCCACCTTTCTTTTTATTCTCCCCCTCAAGTTCTTCATCCCGCCCCCCCCAAAAAAAAAATATTCCCTCTTTTCACACCAGTAAGTGAAAGTGTGCCTAAGTCTGTTTGCTTGTCAATATAATACAATATACTAGTATATGCAAAAGTTACAAATTTAAGAAGTTCCACCTCCTGGGGATTCCAGCCACCTAATCCAGTCCCAGCAACATTTGACATGAAATTTGAAGAAGCCATAGGACTCGGACTTCTATTTCGCAGTCTGTCAAGATCACCAAAATTTTGATTGGACATCATTCCAGAAACTTTCATTATTTCTGCACATAAAACCCAACTAATCAGATATTGATAGGCATTAGGTTAAACCATACTCAATAATATAGAAAGACCTAAATTAACATATAAAGAAAGAGGATCATGTATAAGTAGACTCAAGTCAAACTATATCAGATTGACATTAGCCTAAGAGCCTTTCAAGTCCATCCCTAATAAAACAAAGAATAATCAGCAGAAGCCAGTCAAGCCACTTCCCCTAAAGTTCTGTCAGCTGTTAGGTTCATAGCTGTCAAGTATTTTTGTGTTAAAGGCCACATCAATCTACATTGTATCGAAATGAAATTCTTGACCTTTACGAGCAAACTTAAAAGTCAAGAGCTTGTACAAAATGAATCAAGTAATGCCAAACCCTTTGCAGAAACTTCAAACTACTTGCATAAACTAAAGCAACTTCATGTTTTCCCAAGAAGTTTCTTCTTCCAGCCACCAAGAGGGACTGCACGAAATTTCTTCAAAACCAACCCCAAAAATAAAAAATAAATAAACTATTCACCCCATGAAATTGACAAAAATCACTTCATCAATAATTGTACACAACAAATAACTGGACGGTTCCAACAAGTTGCACACTTTACACAGAAACGGCAATGAATACTAATGGACCACAAGGAAAGCAATCAATGTACGATCAACAGGTGTAAAGCTAAGAAAACTAAAAATCAAGATTAACAGAAACAAAATCCATTAATACATGATCTGAAGTACAACAGGCGAGAAAACAAAAAGGAATGTAGAGATCCACAAAAGGGATGATTAAAGAAGCAACCTTGATTCAAAAGCCGACTGCATATCGGTAGAGCCTGAATGAAAGGTCCAAGCTTTTGATGTTCTGCTAACAATTCAGACAAGTACTGACTGCAAAAAATAAAACCCATGTAAAAAAACTCTCATCTTTTGAATCAAATGCAAAGAATTTTGCTAAAAACTAAGCAAAGACACTGACTTTCATATTCCACTTGATTTCAATCAAACATTTTACAAAAAAACCCACCTATCCACCACATCAAACAATAAAACCCATGTAAAAAAACTCATCTTTTGAATCAAATGCACAGAATTATGCTTGCTAAAAACTAAACAAAAACAGTGACTTTCATATTCTACTTGATTCTAATCAAACATTTAAAAAAACCCACCAATCAAAAAATGAAACCCATGTATAAAAAACTCATCTTTTGAATCAAATGCACAGAACTTTGCTAAAAACTACACAAAGACACTGACTTTTCATATTCAACTTGATTTGAATCAAACATTTAAGAAAAACCACCTATCAACCACATCAGGGGTACTTCTAATCTGAGGAGAAGCTGCTCTAGCATGAGAGAAGTTCTGATTGTACAAACCAGACATGGGTTTTCACCAAAGCTTCAATTTTGAGCAAAGAATTGAAGAAAGAATGAAATTTGAAGAGAAGGGGTTGTTCAATAGATGATGTTGTAGTTGTAGTTGTAGTTGTTTGTTGCAGAGAAAATTCAGAGAGGAAGGAGGCAAATGATAATTATGCGTTTTTTTAATTATTTTTCATTTTTTATTTTATTTGTGTCAGTCAGTCACTGTGTTGTGTACTTGTGTGTTGTGTAGGCCTTTATATATATATAATCCTTGTCCACAAACAAAACAAAGGTGTGTGGTGTGAATATGGGAAAAAATGGGAAGGTGAAGGAGAGATGAAAGAGAGTGGAAAGTTAAAAAGACGTGTTGGTCATGCAGCAGACTTGACAGAGAATCTATTGTTGTGTTCCTAAATACATGGCTTACATGTACAGTCGCTACCTTAAATTAAGGAAACTAGGTGAATCAGTAAAATTTACGTTACATTATCCAAATACTACTCTAAATATTTACATTTACTCTCATTATCCATCTCTATCTCTTGTGTATTCTCATCATGCTTCAGAAATACTTTCATGGTATTTTGAGAACCTTAATATGACCCACATTATCATTCATTCAATAAGGATTTAATCTGAAGTGGCGTTCAGTCTTACATGGACAACATCCATTTTATCCGTTTATTAAATTTGATCATAAAAGCTATGTAAGATTAAAAAAACTTTCATATGTCAATAGCCTCTTAGGTAAAATTTTCTGAGTATTTAAAAGTTTTAATGCTCTTGCTATCAACGAAAATCAATTGAGACAATTTAGGAAAATGTAATAAAAAATTATTAGATAAAGGTATTATATTCATTAGCAAGTTCCCATTCTCAATTAGGTCATGTCGTATATTTAAGAATGTATACAGTAATACCTATAAATAAATAAATTATTATTGTGTCTAAACAATATGGACTAGAAGATTGATTTCCCTATGGACTAGTAGTTCCAGCGTGCTTAAGTGTAGGGGTGAATCTAAACAATATGGACTAGAAGATTAATTTCCCTATTTTTTGTGTTAATATTGTGATTTTTGAATGAAAAGGCAATTACAACACCCCTTCGTATATTAAAATTCACTTTTCGTTTAAATTGACTCAAAATAATATAAACACAGAAGTCTTAGTTTTGTGTATGTGTGTGTGTATAAATGGATGGATTTAAATTGTTTCGCCCAATTCAACTTTAGCCAATCTTAAGCTATATCTGAATGACTTCTTTTATTATGAAATAAAGATCATGTGATTTGGATCTTGAATGTGATTTGAATCTTGAGTGTGGAGTATGGTCATAACATTCGTTAAAATGACTGTAATGGCTTCTGATATTTGAGTCATAAAAGTGACAAAACAATATAAGACATTGAAGGGATGAATAAGTCTTATTATAAGTAATAAAGCAAAGCATTAATTACATTTTTAGAAATTAACTTAACGTCAGATTTAATTTTCTATAGCTTATTGGGTTGAAGTAATTCATGGTTCTAAATATGAACAAATTTAAATAAAAAAGATAGAAAGTAAAATGGTGAGTGTCAAATGTAACCAAAACATAAAAAAATCGCCTGTAATTATTAATTATTTCAAGATTTGGTGTCAATTTTTAAATGGTTAACATTAAAGTTTAAACAGCTAGGGAATATTTGCTCATTTTTTAACACATGCAAATTTGTTTCCCAAAAAACTTTAAATAGCCCATCCTCCTAAGTAGGCACTTCCAAAGCAAATTTGCACATTAATCATATAACTAAATAAAGTAATACTGAAAACAAATGCGATAGCTTTGAAACGGATTATATTCAAAATTTGAGATGAACTAAGAAAGTATTGAATGTGATTTTGCCAATCAAATGGCAAGTTGCAGCCACTCATTACACTTGGATACAGTCTCACTCTACTCTTACTTTGACATAATTATACGTGTTGAATTGTATAAAATAAAAAAAGTGGTTTTTCCTAAGCAACATCATTTAAGTACTATTAGTTGTCTGGCAAAAAAAAAAAATTAATTGCAAACAATCATACATTTGACTTTGATGTCAATTTACATATTGATATAGATTATGTTTCTTCATACAATAAGTGGCCTAACATACAACTTATCAACAATCAAATTTAGTTTAAAAATGAATTCATGTCTAATATAATTTGATATAAAGAAAAATCACATTGTTCCCAAATGATGGGTGGTAGTGCTAGTCATTACTTGTGATGCACCCTAGGCAGCTACATCAAGTTAATAAATCCAATAGCTCATCGGAATGTTTTCATAAGTCACCAAGGTTAAGTTAGCGAAAAACCACCAAGGTTAAGTTGGCGAAAAACCATTTGAGGTTAAAAAAAAAATGTTAATGTAATACCATGATAAAACAAACATATCAAAACTTTTGAACTAGAATTATATATACAATAAACAAAAAAAGCCACTTTTTCTTCATTTTTGTTGCATTCTAAGATATTCACCTGACAATGTAAGGTTCCAATGTTAACAGAATAATACTTGTGACAAACAACTAAAATGAATTCACCCCTATACTGCCTTTATATATAATATAAATATAAATATAAATCATAAGCACTTGATGACATGCCTCACAAAACTTCAGACCCTAAACACCTTCACCATCACATGTATTCCCCACACTTTTCAAGGGTAAAAATCTAACACAAGAATAAATCAAATGAATGTATCAAGTTTCTGGGGAGCCAAAAAGAGACAAGAATAAAGGACTGATCTCAACAGACCTAGTTTCCATCTCAATACCCAACTTTATGACTTGTTTCAATCTTCCTTTCCAACTTTGTCCAAAATGGACCAATTCCACCAGATTGCCAGCCAGCAAGAATTGTGTTAACTTATTATTTTCATGGCTGCTGGACCGGTTGGAAATGTACCGGACCACAATGAGCTAAGCAATTTTTTAGACAAATATGTAGGAAAGAGATGTTTCTCAGCGACCTGTTTTTGCACGTTTCATTCCACTAGAATTGAATGGAGATACACTACCACTTGGTCCAGGACTCTCTTCTCTGAAATTTGAATTCAGCATGGCTAGTTCGCGTAACTGCTGCCTCTTTATGTAGTCTTGTGACTCGTCCTGCACATAAATGGAAAAAATCACACCTCAGGGGAAACAGATGAACAACATTTTCATAAATGACTTGACTAAGCAAACTTCTATGATAGTAATTTAACATACAAAATGATGTTTAAACAAAGAAAGCAAAAGGGAAAAAAGATAGAAGCAATTTTTGTCAGGAATGTTATCTCAAGTCCCTCACCACATGCAAAAGTCTGAAAGAAAAATTTGATTTCAGGCAAAGTCAAGATGTTTAGCACTTTAAATAAAGGAAATACTTGTTTGAATAATATTTTTCCTAGTCTCAAATTGATTGAGCATTTGAAAGGGTAGAAGTTCCCTAAAACTAGAATCTTTAGCATAGTATTAAAAACCGGCACAGCTGATGGAACAGGTAAACTGGTGACATGGTCGCCTGACCAGTCCCGAATTTCGATTCCATTGGGAGTTGAGTAAACCAGATTCAACCTGGTGCAATCCAATTGGTTGAACAGATCAAGCAGGCTACCTTCATGTCACGCAACACAAGGCTATAGGAGGAGGGTGCTTACCACAGGTTTGAGCAATTCTTCTATAATTTCCTGTGCCTGTCTAAGCCTTAAGTCAACTATACTCGCAGGTAAATCAGCCTCGATCAGAATATGCAGCGGTTCATTGAGATGTTCATAGCCTGGTCTTCCTCTTAATTTCTCTTCCTGAAGATTGACAAAAAATAAACTAAGATTAAGCACATAACAAGTCATATCCAGAGCCTAATGACTATGAATAATATATATACCAATGCATCAAGATAGGCACAGTCTATGTCAGAATTTTCCGTCTATTAGACTAAGAAAAAGATATCTGGTAGTTCATTACCTTGTCTGGATCCTTTATTGATCCCTTTCCTCTAATGTACACGCGACATCCAGTAGTAACTTCTACACGTTTCAGAGAGTTGCCTCTCGGTCCCAAAAGTCTTCCAACAAAGTTGAACTAACAAAAAAAAAAAGAGCAATATAATTTTAACACATGTGGATTATTGAACTTCTAGATTGAGAAGAGGTATAATACAGATATATAATCCTGTATTAAAAGACAGTTTAGTGCAATTGGAATGTGTAAAAGCTCACATTGGGGAATGTATCTACTGGAATTTCCAATCGCAAGATCCTCTTCACAGTGATTGAACTAGGACTCGCAGGTGCTCCACCTTGCCAGTCCATTGTCATTCCCGTCGGTCCAATAAATCTCTGCACAGCAAAGAAGGTGGATGTCATCTCAAGATGTATAAAAGTCCATATATTGCTGAAAATGAAACATATGAAGAACCAAGCAAACATGATAGCCTTTTGCAACAAAAATGGACAAATAACTCCTTTAAGCTGGCATTTTCTGACTTCATGACATTGTTAACATTAGAAACAACCATGAGAAGGAAGGCAAGGTTCAGTCCACCAGCAGCTCAAACCATATGCAAATGCAACACAAAGTTAAAGAATTTTTTTATTTACGCTAGATTTCAATTTCCACTACCCTTAGATTTCCTTTCACAGACAGAAATATCACACAGAGATTAAGATCTCAGATGTCACAAGCATATGCAATGTCCACTGCATTAATGTATACAACTGAACACAAGAAATAAACTAATCCAATACATTTCACCTGCATCCTATTGATTTTTATGACATGCTAAGCTCACTAACCATTGTAGCTTAGAATGCAATGAGAGTAGAGTACTAATATAGTCTTCTATTTTTCATCAAAATGCAAAACATTATATTAAAGTAAAAATATACTTATTCATGAGACAAGTACAGAGTAAAAGGTAAAAGCAGGCATCATTGGATGATAAAAGATACCCCATCATAAGGCGTAGTAGGTGTAAAATGTGATAAATGTAAATTGTAAAATAATAAACACAAACTTGTCTTGAAATTTACTAAAATACCATATTCCTCACCTTCATAAAAAACTTGTCCATAAAATAAGTATTTTGGTTAATCAAACGTATCTTGGTCAAAAGATAAAATTAAACCAAAGTGTAGGCTAATAGCATAATTTTTTCTTTTGTTAGTTTTGTGTAATTTCAGCAAATTGAGGAAGGTAATGTAAGCTAATATAAACATTAATCAAAATAATGTTAATATTAATTTTATATGTGATCGCCATAACAAGCAGAAATATCAGTTTATTGAGCTAACCTAGGTTGATTGTGGCTTTAGATTTTGGCAGTGCCCTCATATCATTTATCATTACTTGGATCTCAAGAAATTTTACCACATTAAACCAACTAACCAAAACGCCTTTCTTAATTCAGTCTGTATTCCCATGCAACTGCTTTAGCAACAAAGCAAAACTAGCAAGTAGTTTATCCTCAAAGGCTAAAACTATATCTTTTGTACTTTTGGTGAATCATTATTAATTTCTGGGCTCCCGTAAATAAAGACTAGCAAGTACTATAGAAAGATGAGTACAACAAGGAAACAAAGAAAGAATGAAAGGCAACAGAGACTTCACTCATTTTAACCCATACCTCTGGGCTTCTATAATTGTGAACACAAAACTTTTGACTGAAAAATTCGAGGATTATGTTAATGACAAGGATTTATGAATAATCTCCAACCATAATATAAATTTATAACCCAATCGAAAAAAGAAAACAGCGACTTGGTTTTTTTGGCATGCACAAATGAAACATAGAAAGCAGCAGTGACAAGCATAAGTTGAGGAAATTAAAAAATACAAGTAAGAAGTACCACCTCCTGGGGATTCCAGCCACCTAATCCGGATCCAGTGACATTTGACATAAGATTTGTAGACGCCATAGGACTTGGGCTTCTATTCCGCAATCTGTCTAAATCACCAAAACTTTGGTTGGACATCATTCCAGAAACTTTCAATATTTCTGCACATAGAAAACCAGTATTATGAGAAATTAGCAATGCACAACGACCTTACTCAACGGATAAAAAATGGGGGGGAAACCGAAATGAAAAGATATTGAGTGATCTCAAACAAAAGATTCGTGTATAAGTAGACACAATCCTAGATATATCTAATTGACAGAAGCCTGAAAGTCATTCCAGTCCAACCGATCTGGAAAATTTTACGTTGATCATTAACAAAACAGAAAATGATCAATTATGGCAGTCAAGTATTCTCATGCTGAAGGCCCCAATAGCCTACATTGTATCAAAATGACACTCTTGTCCTTTAAGCCCCAAGTAAAATTGAAGAGAAAAACTATTCCAAGTCCAAAGCCTGTACAGAATCAATCAAGCAATACACAACACCTCATGGAAACTTCAAACTACTTGCATAAACCATAAGAACTTCATGTTTTCACTCGAAGTTTGTTCTTCCGGTTCCATCCACCAAAAGAGACTGCACAAATTTCTTCAATACCAACCCCAAAAATAAAGAATATTCAGACTTTGAAATGACATAAACTAAACCTTGGAAATACACACTACACATAATTGGACGGCTCCAACTAGTTGCTTGCTTCAAACACACACACACACACACACACAGAGCAAATGATATGTACATTTCAACAATGTCCAGCTACTAAAGGTGATTCAGATGTTCAGTCATAAAAGAAATAGGGATCAACATTCATTTCAATTAAAACTAAACTAATAGTGTCCCCATACACGTGACTATCCAAGAAAGTGATGATGGCTACAAGCAAAGCAAACAGTGTAAGATCGAAACTTCTGGGAAGTGAGATTCACAAACAAAAACATCATTGATACACGATCTGAAGGGAATGTTAGAGATCCATGAAAAGAGTATGTTAAAGAAGAAACCTTGATTCAAAAGCCGACTGCATATTGGTAAAACTTGAATGAAAGGTCCAAGCTTTTGATGCTCAGCTAACAACTCTGACAAGTACTGACTGCAAAAACAAAAAGAAAACCCAATAAAGCAAAACAGAAAAAAAAAACATCATCTTCCAAATCAAAAGCACAAAAATTTAGTCACAAACTAAACTAAAGACTGAAACTTTCACACCATACTTGATTCATATCAAACATTCAAAACAACCCGTGTAAAAAAAAACCTCATCTTTTAAATCAAATGCACAGAATTCTGCTAAAAACTAAACAAAGACACTGACTTTCATATTCTACTTGATTTGAATCAAACATTTAAGAAAAACCCACTTATCAAAAAATGAAACCCAAGTAAAAAAACTCATCTTTTGAATCAAATGCACAGAATTCTGCTAAAAGCTAAACAAAGACACTGACTTTTCATATTGTACTTGATTTGAATCAAACATTTAAGAAAAACCCACCTATCAACCACATCAGGGGTACTTCTAATCTGAGGAGAAGCAGCTCTAGCATGAGAAAAGTTCTGATTGTACAAACCAGACATGGGTTTTCACCAAAGCTTCAATTTTTAGCAGAAAATTGAAGAAACAAGAGAAGTGAAAAGAAGAAGAAGACTATGAAGTTGATGTGGTGATTGTATTGTTAAAGGGGAAAAGGAGAAATAGAAGAGGAAGAGAAGCAATAAATCTGTAAATGAGTTTCTTTTTACAGAGAGGAAGGAAGGAAGGAAGGAAAATCATTGATTGTTTTTCATTGTTTTATTTTTTGTTTTTCTGTCTCTATGTATATTTTTATTTTTTTTGGCTTTCCTTTTTTATTTAAGTATCATGCTTGTCCACAAGCTGTGTGTGTTGTTGTTGTTACCTGTAAGATGTGAATGGCAACAAAATGAAATATTAATATTAAAATATTAAAAGGGAAAAGGAGAAGAAGATGGACTCTGTGACTGTGAGTGGAAAGTGGAGCCAGAAATATTGAAGGTGGTGGGGATTTTTATTTTATTTTTAGCGCCGATTTGATGGACGAAAATATGAAATTGTGATTATGTAAATAGAATTGGAAATGGGTGTAAGAGCTGTTTGGTTGCATTGAATTGGGAAAAGGAAATGAAAGGGAAGTAAATGGTAATTTACATATATCTCGGGCCCACAAGTTTTCTCTCTCCAACTCACATTTTTTGTGGATCTCACAAACTTTATTTTCTCATCATTACTTAATTTACCTCTACTTTCCATCTTTACCCCTTTACACTCATTTCCATTTCCATTTCTATCATCCACTTTCCCTCCAACCAAACGGAGCTAAGGATCAAAGTATGGAAAGTAGAGGTAATGATGAGAAGTAAATTTTGTGAGCATCAGGAAAAGTGTGAGATGTAAAGAGAAAATTTGTGGGAACAGGGATATATGTAAATTACCAAAATACTTCCATTTCCATTTCACTCAACAAATTTTATTCAAAGCAAACAGGCCCTTAGTTTTATTTGTATTTTTATATTTTTTGTTTTTTGTTTTTTGGGGTTGCACAGAAAGAAAAGGTTTTGACCGTGTGGGAAGGCAGAGGAGGAGGAAATAAAGGAGAAAAAGGTTTTACCTTTTTTTTTTTGAGTTTTTAATCCGGTATCCTGGGCCAGCCCCAATGTCACGGGGAACTCAACGAGCTCAGACTAATCCAGATCCGCACCGGGGCCTCCACTTAAGGGTAAAGTGCTGGCCAAGGGGCAGGCTGCATTCCCAGAGCTCGAACTCGAGACCTCTGGTTAAGCGGTGAAGTGAGGTAACCACTACACCAACCACGCTTGGTTAAGGTTTTACCTTTTTTAAACAATGGGGATTGGTGAATGGTCAGAGATAGTGAAAGAAAGTTAAAAGACATGTGTAGGTCATGCAGCATAGCAGAGAATCTATTGTTGGATGCCTAAATACATATGGCTTGAGTATGTAAAAGGAAAAACCTAATTCCAATGAAATAAAAAATTACTCGATGTGTTTTTCTTATTATAAAATTCAGAAAGTGGTTAAAAATATTTGAAATTAGTTATAAATTATAAATATATAGAAAATGTATCGTTTCTTTAAATGTGGGAAAACTCATTTGTAAAGTTACTTATAGATTTTTTTAAAAGGTTTAATTTGGTGGTACCAATACATTTTCTTATTTTAATGTATGCTTTCAGTGTGTTTTTGTTGTTACAAGTACAAGGGCTAACAATGCTAATAAAATATGAAATCGTCAAGGGACCAGCGAACTAATGGTTAAAAAAGAAGAGATAAGGTCTCTCTTCGCCTTCAAAGTCTTGGGTTCAATATTTGATGCACCCTCCTTAGGCAAACTCTGGATTAGTTGGTTTCATTTTTCCAATTGATCTTACTGTTCAAAAAAAAACATAGCATCCTATTAGGAGCCAATTTCTCCTCAACCCATCTCTCTCTCTCTCTCTCTCTAGCCATAAGGATTCTTAACTCCGCATTTGAAGAGAGATTTCCGAACATCATGGACTTTCAAGAAGATTATTGTCAACAGATTTCTACCACATTTTCTAACAAATTGGTGAGTGTATTAGTCTCCATTTGGTGAATGTGTTGAGGAAGAGAATATACTAGACAATCTAACCTCTGTTTTTTTTATAAAATGACTGATTCAAACCTACGACCTCAAACCCCACGACAGGAGCTTTTAAGCTTTGTTTTTTGTAAAACTCTATGACGTGGCTCAATTTTAAGTGTTGAGATCAATTGAATGGTTCAGATTTTATGATTCTGATAGATTCAGAGAATCATGCCGCAGAGAGAATTAAGACTCCTCTTCCAACATGTGTTCATTTTATTCATCACAATGAGGCAGACTATATTGGGTCATTCTATTAGAGTTATCCTCCATTGGTCCAATAAAACAAAGTTATAAAAACTTTTGGGAGGTGTCAAAATAAAACTAATGATTTAATTAAGAAAAAAACACACAAAAATCAAACTAAATGAACTGAAATATCGAAGCCTAATACCTAAAAATGAATTTTTCCTTTAAATATTCCCTTATTATATAAATGGGTGTGTGAAAGAGATATGAAAAATAATATTGCACAGTATATTAGTAAAGGATAAAAATGCAAAATTGTATTTAATGTTCTGACAATCAGAAAATGAATTTTTTAAGTAAGGGAACAAACCAGTCAGAAATTTTATATATTATAATAAGGGACGGAGGAAAGGATTTTTTTTTATAATGTTTTAGTGAAATTAAGTTTAAATATCTATAGTTTTAGCTGATCTCAAAATATTATAAAATCTGAATTTCAATTTTAATAGTTGTAGGTAGAATTCTAATTTTGAAGCCTCAATCTGTACCCCAATTCATCCAAATATTGATAAAAGGCTGGTATAAAGTGTAATGAGTTAGCTCCTCACAAATATAGCCACGAGTACAATTTTGGTTGTCTATAAGGACCTTATTTGTCAAATGTGGTTTGAATTTGATGAATGAAAAAAAAATACGCCTCACCTAAGTTATAGAACCATCTAACTTAAAAGAACAATCTCATTTATGAGGACATTTTTATTTATAAAAATATTGAAACCTAAAAAATAATATATGAATTTAAAAAAGTAGATGGACTTTTGAATGGAAGAAGGGCATTAATAGATATAATGTTTGCTTTTGCTTATATCGGAAGGGTACACACGAAGCTGCCAGAAAATTATTTCGTTTTGCCAACAAGTTGTGAGCTGGAGATTATGATACCCTTTACACACACATACACCCAAAATATATGGCTCTTGAAGTAGAAGTTGCATCTTTTGTATTTGCAGCATGATAGCTTTTGTTACTCCCTCTAACCTTAAATATAAAAGTAAGTCCACATAAAAAAACTTAAATATAAAAGTTATTAACAGATTTGTTTTAATTTGAAATTGAGTTAATATTCATTATGGATAATAAACAATTTACAAAGTCTCAATTTGGTCAACAAAAAATAAAAGGTCTCATTTTGGTCAATAAACAAAAAATAGGCCTCATTTTGGACAATCAACTATTAAAAATACTAATATGTCCTTTATTAAGATTTAATCCGAAGAAATATTTTTTATTTTGTTAATGGCATATTCGTTTTTTCCAATAGTCTATTGGTCAAAATGAGACCTATTTTTTATTCATTCGTCAAAATTGGTCTTTTTATTATTTATTGACCAAATTAAGACTTTGTAAATTGTTTATTAGTTAGAATGAATATTAACCCTTTAAGATTTCAGTCCATTTTGTAACTCCCATTCAAAAATTATATCAAAAAGATTTTTCATTGTAAAGGTAATCCTTCTATTCAAGTCAATTTCAACCATTTTAGCATTTAGCTTGTTAAATATGCCTTTTTCAAAAAAAATATGATAAGATTTAATTTAACTGTTAATTACATTAATTTTGTCCCCAAAAAGTTTTACTTATTACAAGAATAAAATCGGGCGCATGCATTATATATATACTCCCTTGTGGATTTATCACTTATGTTAGGATAGAACTATAGAAAAAATAAATCTAAACTTGACTTGCACTATATTTATTTGGAATAGTTTGCAATATAGTATAATATTATTAAAACAGTACTTCAGGAAACCAACATGTAATAACCAACACATAGTTGGTCTACCATAGTTTGTCTTCTTTGTAACTTTAATTATACTCCCCCGTATTAAATATGAGACCTAGTTGAATTTTTTGGAAAATCCTAAAAAAACAAAATAAGTTAATTATAAATTGATTTACCTAATTTTTTTCCCTTAAACTAGTTTATTTTACCTATAAACTAATGGAAAATCTAAAAATATTTCAAACATGTCATCATTTAATAACCTATTTCGCAACGTTAATCTCTAAAAAAAAAGTCAACTAGGTCTTATATTTAAGACCGGAGGTAGTATCTCACCTCTATTCCCACCCGTTCTTTATTCATCGCATTCATAAATAAGGATACATTTGAGGAAAAATCACCTCTTAATGATTCATTATTTTGAACAAATTGTAAATGATATTCAGGTCTACACGTTTTTGTTATTTGCTACCTATATACCACACTGATCCTTTTGTGAAGAACATTTTGGGAAAATGTTTTTGCCATAATCAAAATTCCACCTAGAAAGACTATTATTTATTATTTATTGTTTTACGACTATTATTACTTTTTGAGCAACCCACTGTTCAATGCTTTTTCAGAGTATGTTTGGTTGCAAGAAAGAAAGTAAAGAATTAGAAATTGAAAAGCTAAGAGATGGAAAGTAGAGGTAATTATGGGAAAGTAGAGTTTGTGACCTCAAAAAAAGTGTGAGATAGAGAGAGAAAACTTGTGCGTCCGGGATATATGTAAATGACCATATTACCCCTTAACTTTTCAATTATTTTCCATCCACTTTCTTTGGTTTCTTACAACCAAACGAAGCCTGAATATTACCTCAGCTATATCTAGCAACAAATTACAAATTACTAAATGACCATATTACCCTTAACTTAATTACATCACCTATATCTTACAACCAAACTAAGCTACTCCTAAAACACAAATTAATACCCCACCCTAAACTCACCCTAACACCCACTCTCTTCTTGCAATTTGTGTTTTACGATGGGGACAATTTTGTCTTTTCACAAAATTTTAATATGACAGGTAGGTGCTGGTTCCTTCATAATCCTTTTGAAAGTTTAGGTTCATCACTTTTCCTTTTGAGTATTGGGAGGAATTTATTTAGGATTTTCCCAATTATAAAAATATGGGTCAGGAAAAGAACAACAGAAGGACCAAGGTTGGTGATCCTGCCGATTTTGATTTCGGTGATCTCCCTCCATTATAAATGTTTGTCTTAATATATATATATATATATATATATATATATATATATATATATATATATATATATATATATATATATATATATATATAAGCTACTCAATTGCTAGCTTAGCCATGTGTTTCAACTACACACAAAATTGAAGAAATGTGCAATAATGAACACAAGGCCAAGTTGGTGGTATTGTGTCGTATCGTTTTGTTCAACAACATATTAAAATATATGGAGGATCTTAATGTAAGTAACCAAAATTATATTTAATAATGTTTTGGAGCGAGCATACATATAAGGATGATCATTTGGCTTAATTAATTATGGGTCAAGTAACACATGATACATATATTAATAAATATCTTTATACTATAATTGACAATTAGGATTAAGATTCTATTTATGGAAAATAGGAAAAAAGATTAATTTTTTAATTCTAACACCCGTTAATCCATTTCTCGAACTTATGGGTTTGATTCATATATGTGCCAAGAAATTTCAACGTCTAATTTAGATTTGACGGCATTAGCCAATTTGTTCAATTTCAAAACTTCTTTAGTTAGCATCCATCATGTCATTTATCAGCATTTATGTCAAGTGATACTTTGCACAATAGTTCTGAGCAAAATAATCTTTAACCCTATATATGATAATAAGAAAGAGTTTAGAAAAATATAATAACTCAAAATCACCATTGATATTAATTGTTATAATTTCTGTTCAAAAAATTAACTTTTATAATAAAATTATATGTAATTTTATCAATAATAATTGAAAGATATTAGTTGTTAGAAACTAAAGTTTCAGTTATCACCTAACTCTCCTGTCTATTGGGGCTTTTATGTAACTTACCTACCAACAACTTTGTTATGTTGACCACGTCCTTCCAAAAATATATAGGCTTTATTTTTTCGGCGAACCAGAAAAAAGCTTTTTCTTTATGCCAACAAAGAAGTACTGGCATTCACATAAAAACCAATTCATAACATCTAAATACAAAAAATAGACAATAAAACACCAAAATAAATAAATAACCTATCGGTTGCAAATTTACTTGACATCTATCTCTTCTGAAGGAGTTCATAAATGAAGCAATTTGAGTCATAGTTGTAGGATTTCGTCCAGATTATAACAAGTTATTGATTAATGAGATTTTCAAATCTTTATATGATTAACAAGATCAAATCTACTTAGCTTGTTAATTAACTAAACTTCGTTGATAACTGAAGCATATAATTTTTGGAAAACCGAAACATATATATAGGTTGCCACTAGGCTAGGCACTTGATTTTTTTTTTATTTCAAGGCTAGGCATTTTAAGTTGAAGGTAGGTTTTGGCATCAAAGACCATATATACAAACCAAATAATATGTGATTTTAACCTATATTATTCACCTTTCTTTGTGTATACCATTTTAATTAACACGCTTGATTTATTGTATTTCAGCTCGTTTTCGTTTTCATTATTGTTGTAAAATTTATGTAGTTATTATTTATTAAGAAAGAAAATTTTCACATCTACATAAGAGCACGTATCTTTGTAATCACACACTGGCAAAAAATGTATTTATAATTTTATATACACACATTCTGCATGTGGCTTATGTTATAGCTAGATGAATAATTTACGTAGATGCTGATAAAAACAATTTATGTAGATTAAAAAAGGATTAAATATCATATTTCTTTTTTAATAGACAGAGAAATAAGGTTAAATATCTTATTTCACAACCAACAATTAATGAATTATTATATTCCACAACAAATAATGAATGATCTTATTTTAACAAATGAACCATAAAAATGTCTTTGATTGGCCAATAATTCCATTACAATAAAACAATACCAAATTTTAAGCGGAATGAAATGTCATTTCACATTATTGGCCAATCATAGATTTTTTATACTCCAGTCCATAATATAAGGGCACAGCCACTAAAACATACTTCTTAAGAAAACATGTGAAAATTAGTTGGGTGCGTGGAGTTAATGTTTTTTTTTCAAAACATTGCCCACATTTATTATATACTTTTAAGAATGAGAAATACATAATCGTCAATAAATATGAAAGAGAGTTAGAGACATATAAATGAGGAGAGAATAAGACATGAACTCTTATATTTTGTACAAAAATCATTCAAATTTTAAACTCTTATATTACGGACCGGAGTGAATAGTTCATTGGCCAAAATGAAACTATTTATTGTTCATTGTGAAATTTAATATTTTATTAATTATTCATTGTGAAATATGATATTTAACACTTAAAAATATTAGCTATGTGGATCATTTGTACCCTTTGAATAGAAAGAATACAAGTTAGTTACCTTTGTATCCAATAAATATGATATTAGGGAAAAAATCGTTTTGGCAGGCAAAGTAATTTGAGGTCTTATATTATGACGAATTCAACATCAATAATTAATTTTTATATCAAGGATCAATACCGTAGAGGTGGTGTGTGTGTATTATTTTCTCATATATTTACCATGCATGCTCATTCTTCCTATATCACAATTTTAGATTTAAAAAAAAAACATCATCGACTAATGACAACTAGGAAACCGATCAAAAGGAATAAACTGGGTTGCTGGTTTTCGCTTTTTTTTTTGGTTTGAAAAAAAAAAACATAAAATGGTTTTCTGCTTATTTTGTGAAGCTTGGATCCCCACCTACCCTTAATTTGCTTCCGATACAGCTTTTACATACATATTCTTTTATGATACTAATATAATATTACCTCCATCCTAATGCAAAGACATCATTATGCAGTGAATTTATAAAGGTCCTAATAAAACATGTATCCATCGTATTCCTCAAGTAGTCAAATTTACAATTTCTTCACATTATACCCTTCTTAACTACACATGTAAGTGGGACTTTATCAAAGTTTTTTTGATAATATATGTGCATCATGATTAAGAGGATATTTTAGAAAAAACCAATCATATTTTTTTTTTACAAATATCTAGTTTAAAAGTCAACACGTTGATTAAATTAAAAATGGTTTACTTTATTATTTGCAGGAAAAATGTGTTGCCCTCACATAGAAATACCGTACCCTCTTTTCTTAGTTGCATATAAATTACCACTTAATAAAAAATATACCTTAATATAAGTCATCAACATGAAATGGTTTTTTAAATGCTACACTATTTGATAAAAAATGTTGAGAAGCTAGTTAAGATAAAAATTTATATATTTAAAAATTATATTATGTTTTTAGTGAAAATAATCTAAACAATAAGATTGCTCAAATAAACATACTTAAATATGACATTTTGAGGAAAACAATTTCATTTGTTTCAAATACTTTGTTTAACTAATTTTCAAAAGCTATAATTGAGACCTAAATATATTTCTTATAAAGTTATATTAGAATTTCGGAATTTCATTAATGGCTGAATTCTCAAATACAATAATGACATTTAATTATGAGAGTGACTAAATATCGTTGTCGCGGTGGAAGCCACCAAAAGCTGGACATGTCATGTGATAAGAAGAGTATGATAATTAAACTTCCTTATATACTTCTCACAAGAGAGAAAAAATTATCACATTATATATACTTTCAAAATGCGTTAAACGGTGTCGCTTTTGGTGAACACGAGATGCACCCAAACAAATGTTTATAACGATAGTATTGCTCTTCAATTTATTCTGTTGTTTTTCATAATAACAATTGGTATATATAAAGTTATCTCAAAATTAGGATACCAATGAAGTTAACTCTGAATGCATGATTGAAAAATATTGTATTGAGTATCTAATTATTTTTGGTACCCAAGCCTTAGATATTCAACGGTTTAAAAGTTAAAACAGAATTCAAATGTTCTATAATATTATATAATTGATTTTTCATCTCCCATAATTCAATCCATAGATAGAGAGAGTCTGATATAAAATCTACCTTTTGATTTAGAGGCCGTGAATCCTGACTTATTCATTCTTACTTCGTAATTTATTCACTCATTCTTACTTCTTAAAAAAAAAGAAATATATTACCAACTTCATGAATGCATGTATATATACATACTACTCCTTATCCTTTCAAAAAATCTGGAAATATCAATTGTTTAAATAACTTATTGGTTAAAATGAACTGAATCCAAGTACTAGAATTTTTTTGTACAAAATTTATAAAGAATACTGATACTTTCTATACATAAAAATGTAATTTCCATCCATTTCTTTTTGAAAAATTCACCGATTTTTTTAATTTGATTGATTGAGGACAACAATGACACACCAGCAAAAGCGCAAAAGACTGAAAAGAGCCGATTGATTCCATCCACGAGAAGAAGAAAGAATGTATATAAATGACAATGATAAATGCACAAGAAGAGAAGACACAAAATTTGTGAGTTAAAGTCATTGAGGAATATATATAAAAATAAACATAATTTGAAGACAAAAAAAGAGGAAGAAAAAGCCAAGAGAGGGTGGGTATAGGAAAATGGGAATGAGGGGGTTTTCTGGACTAAACGATAAATGATAAGTTGAGCACAAGGCAGACAATGGATAGTAGTGGCCCATTCCCTTCTCTGTTTGCCTTGTGAAGAATCCTAGAATGTTTTTTCATTTTATATACAGAGTATAATGGTATATACAGACCTAACAACCCTACGTTTTCCCAAAAAATAGCATTCTCCTTCTTGGTAATTTACTTATTTATTTCACTTCGGATGCAAGAATTTTTTGTGAAGTTTGAAATTTTATCCACTCAATTTATTTTTTGATTAACTATCCACTCAATTTATTAAGTTAGATGTTTGGAGTTGATTGGAACATGCAAAATAAAAGCGATAAAAAATGTCAATGGAAACAGTATTGAAGTATTTTGAAAAGATGTAGTGAAAACTGAAGATGATGCTCTATTAAGTTTTGAATATGACGTTTAATTAATAATATTTTTCACTCATTTAGTTATTGACAGAATTTCATAAGACTATAGGAGTACTATCTATATGATTAGTCTCACCTTATACAATAAGGTTTAGTTGTTGCTATCTTGGTGGTCTAGTACGTGTCATGTGGGTCAAACAATGTAACCTATCCCACTTGATGGGAGGATTCTTTACAACCTGTGCCTTTTTGACGCATAGGAAATTTATCAATTCTACTACCATTTCCCATTCTCTGGTGTGTTTTTCCCATGCTATTAAAGCTCAACCGATGAACCATTTTGATAGCAAATTTGATCAAGAGTTTTAAACCAATTACCTAGATTGAGTTTTATATTTTTTGTTCTATGATTGATGAATATAAAATTGCGTGGTTTTGAGTTTATTTTTTATTAAACACCACCCGGTAATCAAGAGTTTATTGACGATCGACTAATCCAGATTCAAGAGATAGGAGTGAATTTTGAGCTTTTTTTATAAAATAGCAACATGTCATATTTACATTTTAATAAGCTCTATCTTGGTGGAGCGATTCATTTATATGTGGATTAACATTTTTTAATTTTTTAATAAAATGATCAACTATACCAAATACAACCACATTAAGATACTTATTAAATAACCAAAAATCAATACAAATGCGTGATACATTAATACCCCGACTTCAAACATAACCATTTCAACTAACCTAAAGAAATCATACTTGTAAATATTCTAATTGTCGGGTCATAATCAAATAATAAATAATGCGGAAAAATCCTCCTATAGTAACATGACATAATATAGAAAAGTTGAAGTTGATGAACTTATTTTTATTTAAACATGATTCAATCTAAGGATTCCACCTAAATATTTCTGCATTATTTAAATGGGAAAGACCCTATTTGCCCCAAAATAAGTACCATTAACCATTGAGCACTCTGAACTAACAATTGGTACATTTCCACTCTGAAAGTAACCAAAGCGGGCAAAATTTCCCTAGATTGGACGAATTCACTAAAGGGCGTTGTTCACTTGTCAGCATTACATTCACTAGAAGATGAAATTGGCCCACTTTTGGGCCTGTTTGCTTTCAAGAATTGAAAATAAAGAAATGGAAACGAAAGGTTTTTTGGTAATTTAAATATACCCCTGGGCCCACAAGTTTTCTATCTACATCTCACACTTTTCATGGGCTCGCAAACTTTACTTTCCCTTTCCATTTCTCCACTTTCCATCTTTTCCCTTTCCCTTTCCATTTCTCCACTTTACTTTCTCAACACCAAAGGAGCCCTTAGTTACATCCTGAGCAAAAACATACCAATTGTTAGTTTAGAGTTCTAATGGTTGGGGTAGTTATTTTAGGGCAAAAAAGGTAAAGTCTAAAAGTATGGATTTCATGGTCAAACACATGGACAAATTGATCCCAACAGATAACACAGCCCAATAAGAAAGCCCATCTAAAGAGGCCCATTACAATACCAATGATGAGGCATCATTGTAATTTCGTACCCTTGAAAAACGAAAATTGCATTTTGAGGCCTAAGAGAGAGAAAAGGAAGAGATCAGAATCATCTCATCGAAGAAGAAGAAGAAAGGATGAGTTGGATTTGGCTGGAAGCAGCTCTTCCATTAGGAATAATCGCAGGATTCTTATGTGTTATGGGAAATGCTCAGTATTACATTCACAAGGCTGCTCATGGCAGAGTAAGCAGCTTTTTTTTTTTTAATTTTTGTTTATTGTGTTTTTTTTTGGGTTTTTGTTATCAAGTCTGGAAATTTATTGATACCCTTTTGAAAATTTTGGATCTTTTAGCCAAAGCACATTGGAAATGACATGTGGGATGTTGCTATGGAACGAAGGGACAAGAAACTCATGGAGCAAGCCTCTTCTGCTGCTTCTCCCAATTGATTTGGTATGTTTCTTTTTTTTGTTTGTACTATGTTTTTGATTTGAGTGATCTTTACGTTCTTAGGTAATGATTTTTTGTTTTTTTTTTTTTGGTGTTTTGGAACTTGGAGGATTCTTTTTGGTTGCAGCGTGTTGCTGATTTTTTGATTTGGCTGCCTAGGGTTTGTAATGGGATTATTGTAGTGCTTTGTTTTCATTGGCTGTTTTATACAAATTGTGCTCTGTTTGCATTAGGAAGAGGAAGAGTTTCCCTTGGGGGAAATGCATCAATTGGCTGTTAGCCTATAATTTTAGTGAAGGCCCGACTTGGCTAAACGGTAAGCTCATTTGCCGCGGGGTCTAACGTCATGGGTTCAAATCAGTCACTTTGTAAAAAGTATAAGTTATGCTGCATAGTGTATTTCCCTTTACCAGCACCCTCACTAAGTGAGGACTAGATCTGGGTTGACCCTTTATATAGGCAAAAAGAAGTTAAAAAATCTGAATTCACACATTACTACACTAATGTAGATTGAATTGAACGAGAGTTATTAATATGAATGGAGTGGTGGACAATGTTTTTCCTACAAAGCTTTTCACACCTAATGTATGGGAACTATGCAACTTCTTTTTGTTTACTATATTGAGCAGTATATTGTGTGCGATTAATGATCAAGGGTAATCTATTAAGTTTTTTGAAAGAGGAACGGGACAAAGAACAGAGGGAATGAGAGTGAACTTAATGATTTATGGATGAAAAATGGTTAACATATATTTGTATGACAAACGGCATTGAGTTGAACAAATGGTAATACAGATTTGATTGATGTAAGAATAAAAATCTGCCTTCACCCCTCTTTTCGAAATGTCAACTGAGGTTCAAGTGTCTTGTTTCTTAACTCTTTTTTGGATATGTCTATCCGGTATCATGAACCATTGGTGATGGTGCAAAGTTGTTCTTGTTCCTATTAGTTATAAATTGTAAATTAGGTTTTGGGAATTTTGCCCACAAGTGGCTTGTGTGGTATTGCTGTCAAACGAAAAATTCTGTATGCTAAATATGTATATCTGTAGCGCTAAGCTTTAGGAGGCTTTATTTACTGTATAAATATTACCCCCTCCGGTCCTTATTGTACGATCAATTGGGAAGTTGAATTTGGTACTAAATGCAGAACCTATTTCTACTTTTGGTCATTTTTTCTCAAATTACTCCATTGATGCTTCCTCAACAATAGTCAAGAGGAGGAGTGAATTAAGGAAGATTGTTGGGTGTTAGAGGAAAAACATATTTTAATTAACCTAACTATCATCCTTAATCCAATCAAATTAAGTAAATAAGTCCTATATTGAGGTATGGAGGAAGCACATGCTATTGATGTGAAGTTACAAGACTAATATAATTAGAGGACTGTGGGTAATAGTCATGATTTTCTGTTAACCTTATGATTGAAATTAATAATGAATGCAGATTTAAGCCTGGTTTCCTGTGAACCTGAGTAGTTATTTGTCTCTAAAAGTCGGATACTTGGAATGACTATATTGAGAGAAAAAATGATATTGTTTGATGTCTCCGGTAACTATGGCAACCACCATGTGACTACATTGTTGAATTTGAATATAGCAGAAATGATATTGTTTGGTGAAAGAAGGGACAAGAAGCTGATGGAGTAAGCTTCTTCTGCTTCCCCCAAATAAACTGGCATCTACTTTGTTTGTTTGTCTCTCTTATATTATATTTCTGATTTGAGTGAGGTATGTTCTTAGGTGTTGATTTTTGCTCGTGTTATTTTGAAGTTTTTTGGTTGCTGCGGCATATGGCTAATCTTTGATTTGGATACCAAGGGTTTCAAATATGATTGTTGTAGTGTTTTATTTCTATTCTATGGTTTTGTACAAATAGTGCTATGTTTGCATTAGGAAGAATTTCCCTTGGGGCAGATGCACCAATGTGGTTATTATCACAAGAATTCATTACCTAAGTAACTCATGTGAGGAATTGGAGAGGGGGGGGGGTATGGATTGACTCATCACTCTACCAATGTAAATTGCAATTGAATTATTGATTTTTGTTGCAAGAGTTTTTTTTTTTTTGAGAGAAGTGAGGGGATTCCATGAACAGGAATGTAGTGCACAGTATTCTTCCTTCTAGACTCTTCATGGCTGATGTAAGTGAACTATGCAACTACTTTTGTTTGCTATATTTAAGAGTATGCTGTGTGCGATTAATGATCAAGGGTAATATATAATGTTTGTTTGGTACACAAAATTGAAAGAGGAACGAAACAAAATACACATTTTCTATGCTTATTGCTGTCAAGTTAAGCCATTTCTCTATGCTAGAAAAATGCATATCTGTAGTGCCAAGCGTTAGGAGGCACTGTGTCTTGGATAAATATCTCCTACATGTTATTGCTATAAAGGAAGCAAGACTAATAGAATTGGAGGGATATGAGTGAGATCGGACTTTAAAATGTGTAATGCTGATTTAAGACTAGTTTCCCGTGAACTTGAGAAGTTATTTGCCTCTAAAGTTGGGTACTTGGAATTACTACCTTGAGAACCAAAAATGATATATGGTTCAATGTCTCTGGTTAATATAACAACCTTTAAGTGACTACATCGTTGAATTGATTTCCTTCCCCCCTTCCTCCCTGTCAAACAAAGGAAAGTTCATGGAGTGTGTTTCCTTATTTTGAAGTGGACCACTAGACAATTTGACCTCAAAATTTGATTTTGGTTTGTGTAAAACTTTAGGATGCAATTATGGAGTACAAATTATGACACTGATGTTGCAAAATGCAGGCTATTCCATCAACATGCTTCTGGAAGAAATAAATCACTCATCTGATGATCCAGCTGTTTCAAGTTCTGACAAAACAATATGGGTGACAAAAGTTACATTTCATCATATGATTTCTTGTAATATACCTATCCTGTGAATCACTTTTCCAGATCTGAATATTTTAACAGAGGCTTGTTCAAGCTTGTGTTTGGCTTTGAGATATTTCTTCCCTATTAATGTTTGATCATTCTGTGCTTGATTATCAATTTAGAGACAGTAGTTTACTACATGACTTGGTGAGCAACCCTCGTAGATCATTAGCCCGTATTTAATACATTCCTAACGTGAAGGCATTGTTTGCTTCACTTTATAGCAAGGTATAGGTTGAAATTTGAAGCTTTACGCTGAGATTTGACAATGTGTGGTAAATAATGACATGATGAAAGCCTGGCTTGAGATTGGTCCATGTGACGACTTTTTATGTAGCAGGGAGTAAACATGTGATGTGAGTTTGTCTTATAGAAGGAAATTAATGTGCAGGTTTTACCCAAGTTTACAAACCATTATCATTCATGCCCCACCTACTACACCTTTTATGAAGGATGAAATAAACCTGAAGAAAGGTTTCCATGTGTTGATGAGAGCATATCATAGCTGAAAAATTTTTGCAGGGCTGATTTCCCTGCTGATGCTAGTTGAATTTTTTTGCTTTTTTAATGTTCATGTATTGATGGGTGTTAATTGAAAATTTTCATTCAAAATCTTCTCATCCACACTTCACAGTACAAATGCTCTCAAAGAATGATTCTCCTTTTCTTTTCTGGCTTGCCACGCAAGCTTCTACACAGTGCCACCTAGACTCAATCGTTTGCCACTTCAGTGACATGCAGACAGATTTTTTCTCACTTTGGAGTCTTTAAGGATTCGGGTGATAATTTTATAAAACTATGATGTCTAACCAAATAACTGGGGCAAATTATTGGGGTCTCTGCATTTCACATTTATGACATAGAGCTTGCATTGCAAGTCATTTTCCCCACCTTCTATGCACATTTTTAAGATAGGCCTCCGTCAGGCCATTTCTCTTGAGAAATTGTTTCAATTATATCCAAATTAATGAATCATCCATATAAAAAAATTTTAAATTTTATTCACCTTTATTTTGGCCCATATGATTTCATTCACCTAGTTTTGTTACATTTGAAAATTGGAAAAAAATATTTGATAACCCAAAATTAATAAAGTCAACTTTGAAAAACTCTGGGATGACATGTTGCTTATGAGACGGTTTTACTTTGTTCAGCCAAACAATTTGTTGACTTCTACAATTATAATTTTTATTGGGGATATGAATAGGAGTGAAACAATTTGATGTCAACTTGCAGCTTGATAGTCACTCTCTGCTTACAACATAAGTTAACTTTCAAAAGCATTATTGCTGGTCCCCAGAAACAAACAGAACAAAAAGAGAAACAAAAAATTTGAGCAGCACCATTATTATTAAATTATCTGTATTAGGGTGATATTTCAATAAATAAGCCTGTACAGAAACAAATTCATATATATTCCATAAATTTCTTAAAACAAAAATTCGTTAATGTCCATTAAAGACAATCTAGAAGTGGGAACAGGTGAATCTTAATAAAAAGTTCTTGAGTGCTGACAGAATAGATATAGACCCCCCCCCCCCCAAAAAAAAAAACAAAGAAAGAAACTGAAAAAACCAGGTGTGACATAATGACATTGACCTTTGACCTTGCAAAAATAAATAATGGTATGTAATATTGTAAGTGACAGCTCAACTGTTCAAATGGTCCTTTATTGTAAGCCAGTCACTCCAAAACTTGCACTCCCACTAAGTCACTAACTTTGAAATAATGCCCTCCTATTATTTGCCGACTTATTTGTTGCTATAAAAGCAACTTCCACAATTTCATTTCAATCCAATCCTGACCTATTAGTGTAATTTTTATCTCAGACTTTTTGGTCAAGTTAGTTGTTTCGAAAACGAGGTAAAAGTATGAGAAGAGAATACTAAAGGAAGACAAGATTTTTTTATAATTTGAATAGCAAGAGAAAACAAAAAATCAAGAAAAAGAGATATAGGGACCACGAGCTTTCTCCCCTGTGTTTTTTCTTCAAAAATAGAAACACTTAAGATGGGAAACACGCTTTGAGAGATTGTTTAAAAAGAAGCCAATATCCTTTTCATATGGCTATTATTGTTTAAATAATTGCATCTTCTATATGGTTGGATTCCTTAAAGAGGACCTCATATATTCCAATTAGGCTACATGAAAAATATTTTGTTGGGAGCAAAACCAATTTTAGTGATATGATCTTTATGCCTCAAGAGGATTAGTTGACGGTGAAATATTTCATGAACTCTATTAAAAAAGATTAAACCATGATCTTTCTAAAGTTAACAAATCGAAAGAAAACCTTTTGTCATTTTCTATTATCCTAATTTTTTTTAACTACAACAAAAGAGCTATAACTAATTGAACAATATTAATAAAAGTAGCTTAGTTAGGTATTAGAAATATATGAGTCTTGATTACTCTAATATACTTTCTTAAATAATGTGTATTAGAAGTCTAGAACTATTTCTTAACGAAACCCTTTTAAAATTTGTAAGTAATTATACTTTGGAGATAAAAAATTAAGAATTTGAGAGATAAAATAGAAAATTCGTTATCTCAATTTTATATTACAGAGACTGAAGGAGTATTTTCTCTTCTAGTTCAAAAGAAAGGTGAATGTCCCTTGAAGGCTTGAACTAATATATGATGAGATGCATCTTTATAGTTTATTCTGTTAAGCTCTCAAGACTCAAAAGTCAAAAGTTATTTTACCTTTTGACACAGTCAAAACGAAAAATTAGAGGTTAAAATTTGAAGAGGAATTTGACTTTTTAGTAATTTTATGTTCTGTCTGTTTGCTTGCTTGTGGATTCTTAGGGATGCCCCATGGCTATGGGCAGAACAAGAAGGTTCTTGTCTTTATCTTCTAACACATTCAGCTTTCGCAGTACAACAGCCTAAACAAGAGGAAGAGATCAAGTAGAAGAACAAGGAGAAAGTTGACACCATTTCTAAAGATATATATAAATATGAAAAGTCCTGCCACATAGAATCAAGAATCCGTAGCTAAAAGTCACATAGAAACACATAGTTCTTTTTTTATGTAAGCTTTAAATATGAAGACCTAACTGATTAGGTAATATGTAAGCATCCTTTGAGTTATGAAGTCTTGTGAAGTTCGCACCAACACCCTTAGGACCTAAATGTATATACTTTCTTGGATCTTAACGTTGGTTGTTTATAATAAATTGCCTGCAGATTATTCTTTTTTTTAATTTCGCTATATTTAACCATTCGTATTTTATCTTATTATGAATTGAAACTCCTTTAACATATGCAATCAATAAAAATAATTGAAAAAATATTCGTAAACTTGGAAGATAAAGTAAGCTAAGGATATTACGCCTAATTGCCTAAAAACAAAGTAAACCTCTAAATCAGTTACTGTCTTTTTTGGTTAAATATTGTCTGGTAATTCAGCGCCTATTAGCAACTAACAAATCTGGATTTGAGGGTAATTAAGATTGCTGCCCATAGAGATAGGGTTGTCAGTCTCCCAATTAGTTTCTACCTTTAGGATAGAAGGAAGGATATTAAATTTTGAAATTGATGAGTTATATGATTGAACCAAAATAATAAATACATGATGTAAAATGGAAAGAGATCTTAATATTTAGGATCAACCCAAATTCCTTTATTAATCCTTATATTTCTTACTAGAGGGTGGTAGTAAATAAGATATTGTAATTGTTTTATGAGTATTATGTTGAGCCAAAAAAAATATGCGGGTTTTGTTTTTCTTGTTACGTTCCACTAGTCTTGAACATGATCATCCAAAAGCTACGGATAAGCAAGAGGACAAAAAATTGCATTTTAGGGAATGGTATATTTATGTGGGGCTGAGTTGTGATCATCTGCTCATTTTTGTTGAAATATTCTGCCTTCTTCTGTAATTATATATTGAAACTAAGCGCTCTCCTTTTAGCCTTGGTGATGATAATGTGATAATGTGATAGTGCTTATTACCTTAAATAATTATGATGCACATAATGACAAAGATGGAAGCTTTAAAGGTGATGACAAGAAATTGAAAATCTGTATGTGTGTGTGAAAATGTTGTGAGTGGAAGCAAGAATGATAGACAAAACAAGTATTAAATGTTCACATGTGAGAGTCAGAGAGGAACAAGAATTGGATTCCTTTGCCTTGGCCTTCATGTGCTCTCATCTCTCGTATTGTCTTATGATAAAAAAAAATCTCTCGTATTGTATTTACTCGAAAATACTTTCAACCCCTAACTTTATTGCTTACCACTTCTATTTGCAACTCTTTGTATTCATATGTACACTTTACTCTAATTAAATCATGTTTTTTTGGACAATGAAGGAGCGAAACTATGGATGAAGTTCACTTTTCTCAAAATATTGAACATACATTTGAGCATCTTCTAAAAAGGTCTCATGAACAAGTCATACCATTCTTATAATGTGTAACAAGTGTTACTACTAGGATTTTGTTACATGGACTGCTTCAAATTAATTTCTCAACTCCTAATCCTAGTACAAAAGCAAGTACAAAAGCAAGTTAAGGGTTTGTTTTATTTCTAAATGTAAGATCTTAATTGACGTTGCCTTCTAATTAATTTATATATTATTTTCTAAATTATCTATTAGCTGAACAATTAAAAGAGTTTTTAGTAATGGGGAGAAGAATTAAAAGAATATTTTAAGAAATTCAACACACATTTATTAAAAATAAAATATTTTTATATCTATAAACTAGTTATTTAGCTTCTTCACTTAAATATGGAGGAATACTTTTTATATTGTCATGAAATCTGATAACCAAAGAAATTATTACTCTTTAAAACTTGCATTCATGTAGAACTTTAGGAACCAAAGTTTTAGGAAGGAATTCTAGAAAGTGATCTTATTGGGAGAGTGCACAATTTTGCCCATGTGAGTAATACTCCTAACCCTCAAGTTTAGATTAGTTAATTGTCAAAAGGCTACGGTCTACTACTGGGCACTCTTTAACAACAAAAAAAACAATTAGGAAGGGATTAGTCTACATACAACTCCACCTCTTTTTTTGATTTCTCAAGGGTATCCCACCCGCGTGTCAAGTGAGACTAATCCTTCGCTGTTCTGAAGTCCCATGTAGGGGGTAGACAGCTGGCCTGTGAATTTGCTCCATTCGCAAGGGCTGGGGATCGAACCCTCAACTACTTGTTTAAGGGACGAGAGTACTTACCACTCACGCCAACCCGCCAGGTTACATACAACTCCACCTCTAATTCCCATTATACTCCTACTTCACTAACCTATAGAGAGACCTTTTTAAGTGTTGCAACTGAAAACAATAACAAATGATAATCCTCAAGGATAGGAAAAACTCTCCAAAATAGTCACTTGTCTCACCCATTCGCCAACTAAACCCATATACAATAGTTCATTCATGTAGAACTTGACAATGCTGAAACTTGCATTTAGTCAAAAATATTAATAAAGCTTGGGGAAATCCTACAATGGAAAAATTATTGGTGATGAATATCTCTATCAAACTATAGATATTTTATGATACAAAATTTGCAAAATACGGCAACTTTCTATATATAAAAATTTATCACGTGTTTCTAAAAAAATTCAACAATGACTCGCAATAAGAATTAATTCATACTACCAACACATAGTTGGTCTAGATTTTAAGGTTCTTGAGTTCAATTCAAATCATCGAGAAAACACTTGTATTTGGGAGGAAGTTACATAATAATAAGATCTAGAAATGTGCTAATTGCAATTGATATATAAAAAAAAATTTTGGTGCTAATACCTTATTCAATTATTATAAAGTGAAGTTTTTTGTGTTTCATGAAAATATTAGAGATTCCATGGCTTGGGGAAAGGAGATAATGTGAGATCTTAGCACCATTTTTAGTATTTTTACTATTGCAATTGTTATTATAGTGACAGAAGTAAAATTCATTTGCATCACAAAATACTTATATGAAGTAATAAATAACTCCCACCAAGTTAATGTGATTTAAGAAATAGGAGCAATTTAATCATTTTATTTTAAATTACTGTAAGTCCTTTTTATTACCAAGAATTATATATTTCTCATGAAAGTATTTTGTTTACATTCCTAAGGCATGCTAAGCATAATTTCTTTATTACTCCCTCCGTTCCTAAATATAAGATCACTTTGGTTAATTTGGGGAGATTAAGGAAGACAATAAAATTACATGATCTTCCCAAAACCCCCTCAATTACTCAACTTTAAAAGGAGGAGGGGTTTTCAATGAAAAGAGGGAATATAAGGGTAGTTTGGGCAAAACTTGAGGTAAAATAGGAAGTGATCTTATATTTAGGAATTTATCCACTTTCTCAAAGTGATCTTATATTTAAGAACGGAGGGAGTATTATTTTTCTCAAATGTGTCTTCATTCCATTCATACATTTGACATTCCCTTCTAGTAAAAATCTTTTCTCTCAAATCTCAATCAACCAAAACAAAGCCAAATTCATTCCCTTTTGACCTTACCATACGTACTCCTTTTGTCTCTATTACAAAACACCTCCAACCAACTCACTTTAACAAATGAGTGATGGATAAGTCATTATATTTAGTTTTTTTTTTTAAAAAAAATCACTATTACTCATTCAAAACCATAAATTACATAACGTGAAGGAAAATTTGTATCAAACTTTTATTAGAGGTGATATTATAAAATGTAATTAATGACCCACTTGGTAACTTTACCCCTCCCTTATGAGTTATGACTATGAGAGATGTTTTATAATATTGTGGGAGGCAGTAATGTCAATTTAAGACTATAAAAATATCCGGATTTATGGTTTGATGTAGGATCCTGGAAAGCAACCCCATATTATAAATAAAAACATCAAACTCACACATCTTACAGAATGGTGAAATAAATAAACAACAGTCTTTTTGTCTTCTTGGTTAAGACATGAGACAGATCACACAGAATAGACAGATAACAACATATATGAAGTAGTATATGTGTGTGTGTGTGTTCATACAAATTCAGACTACTACTAAATAGTACTCCCTCCGGTCCCTAATGTAAGAGCTAGCCGTAAAAAAACGCTTCTTAAGAAAACATGTGAATGTTAGTTGGGTGTCTGGAGTTAATGCTTCTTTTCCAAAATTGCCCATATTTATTATGGTACTTTTAAGAGAGAGAAATACATAAGCATTAATAAATATGAAAGAGAGTTAGGGGTAAAGTAGGAAAAAATGCATTAAATGAGGAGAGAATATGGGGTGAGCTCTTACATTAGGAACCAAAACCATTCAAATTTTGGGCTCTTACATTAGGGACCGGAGGGAGTATGAAATACGATCACTTTAGTCAAAAGAAGTAGAAATTTTGATTTCCTTTGCTTTGGTTGGTTTCAATCTATTTTCGAAAATTAAGACTTCAATCTGCAAATTGTTAGATGTGAATAGAAAACAGTTGGCTACCTTTTTTTTCTTTGCCTCATTTATGTCATTTGACATAGGATTCTTAGAGAACAACCATTTATCTTGGTCAAACTTATACAACTCACACAATGTCAGGAAAAAAAATTGGTTTCTTTTGTTACATACTAAGAGCCTAAGAGGCAGTGTCTACAGTCTTTTATATATACTTGTGTATACAATTTGAAGTAATGACTAATGAATTATTGATGTTAAAGGATTTCAAAAATTAAAGCATGCCTTAGGATTTAAACCACATATATAAAACATATTTCTGTTACCTATCAATAAGGTACTATTATTTTCTTGTATCTCATTTAAAAATCATTTCTAGCATTTTTCATTAAAACTGAGCAAAGCAAAGGATGGAAAAACGGGCTTTATTATAAACCCTTTAAAAAGTTTCATACTTTCCTAAATCATTGAACAGGGGAAAAAGGTAAAGTTGTATAATAAATAAACAATATGGTGCCTTCTGAAAAGGATCACAAAATCCATACACATCTTATAAATAGGACCAAAATGGTTTTTTCTTTCAAGTTTCAATAACCCATTTGGCAGTTAAAGTTACACTAGACTTGAACTATTTTAGGTTCAAGCAGGTCAAAACCCTACTTAAAAGTAATTCTCCCATTTACATCTTTTTTAATTTAGACATTCAATTTCCTCTTGTTATATTTATTACTAGTGTTTCTTCTTTTTTTCTCCCCTTCTTTTGCTATAGAGGTGCATTAATACAATTGAACTGTAAAAGTTCTGGATTGAAAAGTGCATGCTCTTAAAATTATGAGGATTTTCATTTACACCCTGTCCTGCAGACCAGACTTAGGTTCCAATGTCCCTTTCAGGAGAAGATGGGCCCACACAAACCGCCAGCAAGCACTTGTTATATATCTGTCATCTCTACACTTTCCTATGCCCACTTGTCACTTATGTGCTTAAATACAAATCACAAAAAGACTAAGGATTAATTAGAAATTATTGCTCAAATCATTTCAAAACTTATATCTCAATCCCCCTTTCATTCTTCTACATAAAACTCATTCATCAGTAATATCATTAACATTTAACAGTTACAGAGAATTTGAAAAGATTTTCTCAGAAGCAAAGTAATGGCCTGCTATCTTTGGTCCCCCTTTCACATAAATGAGTGAACAGAAAGCAGAGAAGACACCAAAAAATGTAAAACTACATTTTTCTTTTATTCTTTGTCAATGGAACAACTGAATCATCATCACATATAGAATCACTTCTGGTTGTTTGTTTTCTGCTACATTCACACCACAATGAATCAACAAAGAGATAACAAGAGATATACATAAAAATTCTATATTACCAACAATTTATAAAAACCAAAGAGCCTAATAAATATGCCAACGATGGGAGGGAGGTGAAAAGATGCACAACACCACCAAAAATAGGTGTGAGTGAATGAGGATTGATCAGATTAATTCCTGAATTCAGTGGAGTAAGAAGAACATCCCAAGATTCTGTAAAAATAGTGTTTTTTCCCTTTTCATGGAGCGTATTCATGTTCAAGACTCGGTTGTGTTCGAGTACCGGATGCAGCAGGCGCTTTCGTGTCCCCAACCGGAGCCATATGAAGAGCTTCTCCCACTTCTGCTTCTTTTTCCATCTGTTGCCTTCTCTTCTCTTGCTTGAACTTCTTCACACACAATACCAACAATACCAGCAATACCAGAAGCGCCAATCCGCCCAAAACAGACCCAACAATAATCCACACTTTCTTGTTACTCTTCTTTTTTGCATTCTCATTAGGAGCCGGCGTAACCCCAGGACCCGGTGCAGGCGCTGGAGAGGGACTAATTGACTCGGTCACAATAGAGAAATGGCCCTGCTGGGTAGCTGAACATGTGTTGCCTCCTGTGACATTGCTGAAATTGAATGAACCTTGTAAGTCAAACAAGACACATCTTGCAACAGCACCATCAGGAGCCAGAGTTACAGCATCAAACTTTACCGAAATGGGGTCACCGGACACTGTTACATTCAGTTCTTGTAGGCTTTTAGCAGACAAATCAGTGCCATCATAAGCAAGAAGCCCCAGCACAGGAGACAAGAAGGTATAATTTGGCAACTGAGTCTGATAGTACACACTTGACCAATTCCCCAAATTTTGGTACACCAAAACAAGTCTCACAACATATGGTGTAGCAATAAGTCCCTTAGGAATACCAAACTCTTTGTAACTATTCACACCCTTTCTCCTTAAACTACCACTTCTCAGCCTCAATGCTGAAACATTAATTCCAGTCAAATTAGAAGGTACAATCCCATCATAAATTTGGCCTGTCACCGGCCTCACCAAAGCGCTGAAAGCATAATCTTGAAGAACTGCATCAAGGGCTCTTATAGAAGACACATTTGTTGCAGAAGATTGAGCTTTCACATAAGGAAACCTTTCAGAATACAGCAGCAGAACTAGCATAAGCATCGCGAGACTTCGACAAAGAAGTCCCATCGATGCAAAATTCACCTCAATATCTCTCTATATTGAAGTAAAAGTGAAGCTATCAGCTTGAAGACAACCACAAGATGTGTCAACCACAATATTATAATCCCCTTGAGAGCCTCAAATCTCAAAGAATTGTAACAGATGAGCAAAATGATGCAATTAATTTGTTGTTCTGGCAGGCACGTTTTGCTCAAATAAATGAGAAAATTAACATGAAACGGAAGTGAGTAAAGAGAAATATTCTTCTCTTCAGAGAGACTAATTAAAGCAGCTTTGAAGGTTTATTTAACCGTTACAACTCTTAGCCTTTCTTTTTTTGCTTTCAAGAAATAGAATCCTTTCAAAAGAAGCACTTAAAGGCAAAATGCCAAAGACTAACTAACGACTTGAGAATCTTCAGAGCATTTCATTTCATCATATCATATCATTCCTCAACCAAAATCAAAACCCTCCTTCATTCTTCATCACCATGCAATAATTGGGGTCTAATACAAGACAATAAAATACAACCTTCAATATCTGAATTTCAAAATCAAGCAAAATAACACAAATTCAGAATTGAGAAGCAAGATCCTTGATTGAATCACCAAATACCTGAAGATAAATGAAACCCCTAAAGTACTTTACTGAAGCTGAACACAAAACCACCTCTCAAGATACAAACTTTGGACTTGAGGATCATTTGGGAGCTGAGAATCTTGAGGAAAATCATGACTGTTTTTATCAGTGAAGTGAAAATGAGAAAACCCAAATGAAAAAGCAGTGAAATTGAAGAATTATAAGCTAAAAAGCCCCCAAAGAGGCTGCATTTGAGATAAATCTGAAGGATGATGATTGATGAGTGAAGAAAAGGGTGAAAATGATGGTGGGTATGGAAAAAGGAAGAAACTTTGAGGTTAAAATGGGAAATTGGTGATGGGTTTTCAATGTTTCTATATTTGGAGAAGAAAGGAGTGTAGGAGAGAATGAAGAAGATGGAACAAATGAGTGATGGGGAATAATAAGGCTGTGTTTGGTTGAACACTAAGGGATTATTAGAGAGAATTATGTATGTGAGAGAGAAAATGAAGAACAATCAGAGAGAGAGAGAGAGAAGATAAGTTTCTAGAGTTGCAGATGCTTAGATGGCCACTGAAGATGATGGACCTATGTGGGAAAGAGGAAAAATAAAAGACAGAAAGGCAAAGAGGTTTTGTGTTGTGTGTGTGTGTTTGTGTGTGTGTGTGTGAGAGAGAGAGAGAGAGAGAGAGAGAGAGAGATGACAATTGTTTGGTTGCTGTGTGTATGAAAAGTTTTTTTAGTCTTTGATGATGATGAACAAAAGGAGGGAAGTACTCCCTAAATATAAATATAAGATGATTTTAGCAAATTTGGAGAGATTAAGGAAGACATTCCAATGAGTTAAGATTATATGAAATTTCTAAAATATCTCTCACCTAAGTTTTAAAAATATTCTCTCATCTTCAAACCACTATTTTTTGGATGAAAGAAATATATGGGTAATTAGGGGAAAACTTGAGTCAAATTAAAAAGTCATCTTATATTTAGGATTATATTTAGGAACGGAGGGAGTATTAAAATATGTTAGGACAATGAAACAAAATAAAATAATATTATAAATTGTTTATTATTTATAGACTTGTAACAAGTATGAGTAAACTTTGATTTTTTATTCCCTCTGTGGCTCCTTTACCAACTGTAAATTGGATCGAGTGCTTAGATTTATAATAATTGGCTGGATTTTCACTTCGCTATGATTGATGGAAATGAATTAATGTATGTAAAAAGGTAAAATAATATACTCCTTCCGTTCCTAAATATAGGACCTAGATGACTTTTTTGAAAAATCCTAAAAAACGCAAAAAATAAGTTAATTATAAATTGATTTACCTATTTTTTCTCTTAAACTAGTTTATTTTACCTATAAGCTAATTGATAATCTAAATATTAAATATGTCATCATTTAATAACCTATTTTGCAACCTTAATCTTTCCAAAAAAAAATTATCTAGGTCTTATATTTAGGAACGGAGGGAGTATTAGATTGGTGTTTGTGAATATATTTGATATTTGATCAAAATGAAAGGCATGTTCTTTTCATGTGATATATTTTTGTCCATTATAGAAATATCTTACCAATTCCTTTTATTGAAAAAAAAAATTTATAAACTGATTTTTATTTTTAATGTGAGGATACAGACAATTATATCAATATTTATTATTTAACTTATAAATTATAATTTATTTTTGATAGTATTGCCTATTTTGGATAGCTACTTCATGAAACAATTTCAAGCACATAATAACTAGGTTTTTATTAATAAGACAGTGTTTTGAAAAAAAAAATGACATCAATTGAGATAATGACTTACAAATAATCAACCAATGTGGAGTTGTATTAATAATAAACAAGCTAGAGAGTAATAGGTTTTGTTATTAAATTTGAGGATGGACTCTCTAGTTTTACTGTCATTTTTACCATAAATTATACCACGAATTGTTTGAATTCGTACTGTCTCTATTGAGAATAAACAAACTGGAGGGCCATAGGTAAGTTTTTTTCAGTGATTGACAGAGGAATTAATGAATGGTCTAATGTGTGAAGGCACACTAAATAAATGCAATACTGGAATGTTCTTCTTCTCATTGTATTAAGTATTTACCAAAATTCAATAGGTGTATATTTCATATAGACTAGGAGAATTTTTTTTATCAAGAAAAGTTAAAAGAAGTTGAAATACAAGAAGTTGTTCACATTTGATTTGGCTTTATGTTAGTTATATAGAAAGAAAACCTCTAAGTATCCTTTAAATTTTTTGAATTGAAGGACAAACACTAATAGGTTGAGGTTACAAAGTGACAGCAATTCACAACTTTTCACCTAATAGAGAGATGTCGTCATATCATCAAAATATAAGACCCTTTATTCATAAACGTTAAATGTTATTACTTATTTTAGATTCATGTAAAAAAATTTATTTAAAAGGTTTATCATAATTAATACTCCCTCCGGTCTATAAGACCTAATTGACTTTTTTGAAAAATCATAAAAAAAGCAAAATAAGTTAATTATAAATTGATTTACCTAATTTTTTCCCTTAAACTAGTTTATTTTACTTATAAACTAATGGATGATTTAAAAATATATCAAATATGTCATGATTTGATAGACTATTTTACAACCTTAACCTCTCCAAAAAAAAGTCATCTAGGTCCTATATTTAGTACCGGAGGTAGTATTTGTGAGTGTGTGTATAAATATAATTGCATAAAGTTCACGAGAAACCTCACTCTCAATAAACAGTATCGTGAACCTCACTCTCAATAAACAGTACTATAATCGATCTGAAATTATACAAAAACACACATAACCACTTACTTAAAATGTAAAATGAATATGAAGATTTAAAAATATCAATCTACTTTTTAGAATTATTAGGTGTGTTTCTTAAAGTGACTAATACATCATTTCGATTTTACTTAATTGTTGACCACGTTGTAAAATGTCAAAGGAATTTCAAATAATTTTTAAAATTCTAAAATATTATAATATCAATTAATCATTTCATAATGGAGGGAAGAAGAAATGTGAAGTTTGTGAAGAATGAGAATTGTAATGATTTCAGTCCAAAAAAGAATTGTGAATGATTTGACAAAAATGCGATATATTTGACAAAAAAAATGCGATGAGAAGGATGCATGAGATTTGCAATAATAGAAGGAAAAGGCAACAGGTAGTTAGGTGGACTTGATTAATTAATCATTCGGCATAAACCAATATCATTTCAATTTATTGTAAAATGGTTAAAGTAGATCCCTTGTATTTGCATCAAATTTCAATTTAGTGTTTTATGTTTGAAAATTACACTTTTATTTAGTCCTTTTTTGTTAACAAATTTAGAAAGAAAAGACAAAAAGAGTAGTTATTAGGTGGACTTAATTAATTAATCATTCGGCATAAACTAATATCAATTCAATTTATTATAAAATTATACAATACTTTGTGGTAAAAGATAAATATTTTCTCTCAACCAGCTGAGTAATTAATTTTTAGTTAAAGAAATTCATAAGTTTGAATAATATATTTATCAAGAATAGGCTACTGTAGAAGCCATATTAAGTTTTTAAACACCATGAAAATTGAAAGCATAAATAAGTGAAAGAAGTCGTTGATCATGTCATTGCACTACCAGTTGTATAGGAAAAAAATAGTAGAAATATTTGATGGAAAGGTTTGCAAACACATTAAACAGACAATTGCAGCTTTGATTATTTCTCAAACAATCCTGAAATTTTGATCTAGCAGCAAAAACTTTGCTTGTTTTATCTTTTGCAATCTTATATTCTGGAATGAACAAAGGATATTTTATTAGGCTTTTATCATATGTATAAATTAAATTATAGTCAACTAATTAATAACATGAAACTAAAATACTCTGTGCAACGTACAGCAGATTTAACTCGTTGAAACACAAATGAAGAAGAGTTGCTCTAACACACATTATATAAGAAATGAAAGGGGAATAAATAAATTTTAGTTATAGGCTAATTAAAAGTTGCATATATAGTAATAGTATAGATATAAAATTATTATTACTTTACTGTACAGAGTAATACTATATTTTATTTACACGCACAAGAAGTTGACAGCTGTGAGTGTGGGGATCCCTTTTTTTTGGTCGATTCTAAGAGAAAGTAATAGACTAATAGGAGTACCTCCAAAACATTCCAACCGCAACGCGCAAAAATTTCTGTACTTCCTTCGTTCTCACACTTTATCTTTCTTTACTCTTCTCTTTTTTCCTTGAACACACACACACACTCATATGTATAGAACTTTAGATGACTCTCCTCTTTTTTACAAGTTAAGATTACTTAATTCTCATATTTCAAGACAAGTTGATTTACTCATTAAATATGTCTATTTTTTTTCCAATGTTATCTAAATGAATTTTATACATTTTGTTTCATCTCTCTTCTCTCGTCATTTATTAACAAGGGTAAAATGTAACATTAAAATAAAATATGTACATTTCATCAAAAAATAAAAATATGTGTATACATACTCTATAATTATCCTAAACATGAAAGTTTCTAAAATAGTTTGAAAATGTAATAGTCATCCATTGTTTAATAAATGTATCAGTCACAAGAATGGTATAAAAATATACATAAAAAAAATTAAAATAGTGCATAAGTGTTACGATCATTAGGTCCAATAATGTTTATTGCTATAACTTATAACAAACAATTCCAATATATTTTGCACAATAATATTGAAAACTCTCGAAATTCCATTACGATCATTCAATAATGTTTTTGCTCTCGAAATCAAACTCTTGCATGGTATTTATTGGATACTTTGTATGACACACTCTATGCTACTCCGCGAAGGCGCTGCTTCTCCTACAACAACCTCATTCTAAACTAATTCAATTCACAACCTCATCTTTAGCATAAGCAATTTAATTTTGCCTGATGAGTTAATGATAAGCTTTGGGTCAAGGGCAAAATAATAATAAATGTTTCATCTGTTTGAAGAAAACAAAGAAGGGATATTTGCACTTAAACTTATATTAAAAATTACATTATTAATACTCCCTCCGGTCCTAAATATAGGACCTAGATAGAGACTTCATTTTGGTCCTAAATATAAGACCTAGATACATTTTTGGTCACATTTTTCCTAAATTACCCTTCTTCTTCTTAACAAGAAATTTGATAGGGAAGGACTACTAAGTAATTAAACTAATTAAGGAGGGGTATTATTGGAAAGACATCTAAAATTAAGCCTTCCTTAATCTCCCCAAAAAAAGTTATCTAGGTCCTATATTTAGGACCGGAGGGAGTATAATTTATTTAACTTTCTGATGAGAGGCTGATTTGAGTAATTAGAAAGGTAGCATATTGGTAGAGCTAACAAAAGAAATAAAAGATCAATGAGAAGGGAAACTATTCTTAAATACTCCTGTGCTTATATGGTAGGAGTTGTCATACTCATGAAATATTTTGGACACCTTAAATACCCATAAACTATCTTTTTATGAGATGAAATACTTAAATTTAAAAGACTCCTCAGACGGAATCAAAGACCAATCTTTTATTCACATTATGTCTCTCATTCATGGGTATTTCAGCTTCTAAAATAATGATAGTTAATAGGTATTTTAGCTCCTAAAATAAATTTCATGGGTATTTCAACTCCCAAAATGGGAACAAAAGGTTAATGTGTTAACGACGTTAGAGGAATTTATTAAATTTGAGTATTTCAGCTCACGAAATGATAGTTCATTGTATTATTTAAGCTCCCAAAATAGTAGTTCATATAGATATGGTAGCTCATACCATATAAATTCAAGTTCAGGGTATTTAATGCCAAATAATGAGAAGTTCAATCCTTCATAATATAAAATAAACGTTGTACACTTGTACTCCTATTATTAATTTATCTCAAATTTCATATTGTTGATGAGCTCACGATTCGGTTTTTGTTAATGTTCATGTTTGTTTCGATACACTCATACACCTAATAACTTATTTGATCAGAACGGCTTGATACACCTCGTATATTAGTTTCCTTTTTTTTTGGCCAAGTATATTAGTTTCCTTTAAAACGATTCTCGTTTTGATTTTTGATTTAATTTGAAGAAAACATTATAGTCACCATTGATTTTGAATGATATTTTTTCTGACAATATTGTTTTTATAACAAATCAATGTTATAGACTTTTTTTTAAAAAAAAAAACTAATAGTATTATGGTTGATGACTTGAACGACATTTTATAAAATGTAGTGACCACAAGAGAAATGTGTAGCTTTTCCACTTTAATTTGTTAATTACCTAAAAATTATATTATATTATATAAAATGACTACATCAGTTAAAATATGTTGTTTACATACATGAATGTGATTTTCTTACCCATATTGATTTATACATATTTAAATCGACTTACTTGTCGATAAATAGGTGCTAGAAATTAAAGACAAAATGAGGTGATCATAGATGTCAGAAAAGCATATTATTCATTTTCCAAATAAACTTGGCCCATCAGTCTAATCATTTCTTTATTATATATTTTATAAATTAAATATGAGCAAACTGATTTACAATTACAAATTAGTAAAACGGGGTACATCAGTTGAGATTTTGAAGAAATTAAGTAAAAGACAAAATTACAAGGTGTCATTTAGTCGGTAGTGCTGATTTTTTTAAGAAAAGAGGAAAAAAGGGGCATGAGAAAAAGAGATGACAGCTAATAAAATCTGAGTGTCATGATATTTGTTGGAGAAGGTCCACAGTCCCATCTCCCCATGCCACTACACGTGCTTGCTCATGCATCCCAGGGCATGTGAACTCCCATTTCCAATTTTTTGACATCTGCCTGTACTTTAGTTTTGACTAGATTGAGCACATAAATAAAACTAATCAACATGACATGTTTATGATGACAATAATGTTATGAAGGACGATTCAAGTTGTTTCGATGTTTTCTTACTCTAATTATAATCCCCCTCCCCTTGCCCCAATTTACCTTCTACTAGCTGTAAAATATGTTCCTTATGTTATATTTTCATAATACTATATTAGCAAAAATAAAACATTGACATGTTTCATCTAAAATATTAAAATTATTTTTCTTATTATTCCTTCTATGAATCTCTTACTTGATTAGTACTTAAACAACTATATCTATGGATAGTGTTAAACAAATTCTAAAATAAAATTATCCATGCATGTAGAGAGTAAATTATTAGTGAAAAAGAAATCCTGTAGATGAAAGGTATGTGCAGTGCTTATGGAGAATTCCGGTCACATGTAAGGAAACCTTCAAATGAGCAAGAATATTTCTATGGATTGATGTGATGTGTGCCGCTCAACAAATGTTATTTGTATCCTCACATTAATGTTAAAAAAATATCGTCTTCTGATAAAAAAAAATTAAATATCCTCACATAAGATATTGGCCAGACAAATTACGATGAACGAATCCTAATTTTATCTAAGGTGCATGTAACATATATGTTGGATTGTTAATGATAATGATAATAAAAAATAATAAAAATCACAACAAAGCTATATGTCTTGTCCTTTAATGAGGAGTAGTATGACGTTATGGCAATTCAAAAATAAAATGCAAATTACTCCTCTCATATATAAGTCATAAATATATAATAACCAAATTGTGCAGACGAAGAGTTTTATTTTGATTAAAAGTAATCCATATGTGATACATGTTTTTCACAGAGAACATATATGCTTATCTGTGGAGAGAATGCGGCAAGGAAAATTCTTAACCATCGTGTGATGATGTCTAATAAAAAGATTAGTATTCCATAAGAACAATAATAAATAAGGGTACAAGATTATTTTGTTTTTATCCATGAAGTGTTCACAGATAAACTGAGGGCTTTAGAATAGTTTAGTTGAAAGTCATCACCTATAAACCCATGCATATAACAATTTCTCCCCACTGTAGAAAACATGTCTATGCTAAAAATCATGAAGATGCTGGCAAACGAAAATCATGAATATGATATACGTATAATTAAATTTTACAGTCTTTATCATTATAATGATCATGGAGATTATTTTTGCGTATGAATGTATTAACATCTTTAAATATATCACCACCACCACCACTTTCTTGTTCATGACTTATTTTTGCCCAATTGTGGGCTTTCAAAAAATCAACCACACTTTTTCCTACAATAAACATGATTGCCCAATTTATATTGTTTTCTAAAACATATATTTTAAAATATTAATTAAGTTATAGTTTTTTTTAATCTCCCTACATGTTGTATTCGATGTTCCTATCAATAGAATAGCCTAGTTCGTAAGAATATAAACATAATTGCATTGTATTTTAAAAATTGGGAGACAATGGTCCTACTATCAAGTAGATATACTTTCAAAAAAAAATTAATATTATCTTTACTCTCTTAAATTTGCTGTGATTTTTATTTGTGATACATCAAATTTCAAATTAGAAGTTTTAGTCTTCAAATTTCATTTTTAAAAATATTATTAGTCCCTATAGTTTGATAAAACAATTTGTATTATTTTGTCTCTACAAAGAATAAAACATCTTATTTAAATATAAAGGATCAAAATCAAAATAATTACACACTTGAAAATTATTATATTAGCTAAGGAGCGTTGAGGGTTGACCACAGCCTATCAAGTATCAATATGGGGAAAGTGAACGTTCAAGAGCGTCCCTCCTACGGCTACGACTTAAAACAATAAAAAATTTCATGACATAAATTATATTAAAGCCAAAACATACCCATTCTTATTATTAAAACTATTTTTTTCCAAAATATAATAAAATGGAAGATATACATAGTTTTCCCATAAAACAATGTAAACGTGTGACTAACTACTGCGCAAGATCACATTATATATAGGTTTCCAAGATATGATAAATGTCGCTCAATGGACTGTCACTATTACTTTAATTTTGAATTTGAATGTTGTGTCTTTCTGATAAAAAAAACAGAATGTTGTGTCGATAAAAATTGTGGGATTATTAATTGATAGAGCCCATTATGTTCAAGTTTCAAATTGAATTAAATGCTTAATTAAGGTTGGGAAATTAATTAAACTGAGAAAGTGCAACAACTATGGTGGGGCGGTGGTCCTAAGGCAGAAAGATAGGCCCTCCAAGGGGGATCAAAATGATCCTAAATTATGTCTCTTCTAAAAAATAAAGCTTTTTTTGGCTGAATTCTAAAAAATAAAGCTGACATAATATTTTGGTACACTACGCATTCAGTCTCTATTTATTGCTACCCTACAAATTTAAACCAATAGGTTTATGCATCCCTTATTTGTAGTTATATAATCAAATTTTAATATGAGTAGATATTTTTATTCTTCATTTATGATTAACATTGTGTAGAGATTGTATTCTTGGATAGAGTGTATAATTAGTTATAAGTTAAAGAAATTTTATTTTTCTTAGTTCCGATAAATTTGATACAAATAACGTATAAAACTATAAATAGTATAGGAGCATAGTTTATCAAAGTATATAGGAGTATTAAGCTACGCTCACCCCTTGTATTTCTATACTTAATTAAGACCTGACAAGATGAACTTATTTCAAGTGAATTTATTATATTTGAGATAAATGTCTACAATAAAGAAAAACACAATTTAATGTCTAAATAAATTAAACTAGCGAGAAATTGAAGTTTTGTTATCAGGCACAATATACTAGCAAAACACATGCATATTCATTCCTCTCTAAAAATGAAAAATTAGCGAGGGGCAATTCTAATTTCTAAGTGTCTAACGAGACAAAATTTATATTTTGCTAGGGAAGTTAGTGATTTAATCAATAAGTTCCAGGTTTATTCAGTTATTTTTAAGCTAACTTGAATTATAATTATAATTTAAACAATGGAGTAATTATTGAAATGCTCTTTGACAAAATTAAAGTGATGAGAAGAGTGGCGGGGGCAGTTGTGACATAAATGAAGGGAGCTTTTTTGGTAAGGAGGGCAAGGTAAGGAGGGCAAGGGTAGGGTGACCCCACTAATTTCTTTTGATGAGTTCCACTTTGACACCTTTCACTTATTGTAATTTTAATTATTCAAGTATTATTTTAAAGGAGAGCAATGCATTTCTGATACATAACTATTTTTCTAAGAAAAATAATTGTACGTATTTATTTTTTTGTTTAAGAGTGATATCCAACTTTTATAATGGGTTCAACAATGAGATATCCGTCAATATTGAATAAATTCTGTTAATTTGACATTTGAGGGGCAGTAAGATTAAAATGCAAAGTTCAAAATGTCCTTCTAATTAAAATTAAATATTTTCTTCTTCCTCAGTATCAAACACTCCATCATATCAAACATTCTATCATCAAATCTTAAAGGAAATGAAAGCAGGAAACAAAATTGATAGATGTTATTCAGTGGAGGAAATTTGTGAACAATTTTGGGCTTTAACAACACCCACCATGAAGGACGAACTATTCTTCGGCGACATGAATTGCAGTGCCTACGAGTGTGCCTTCCAACGGTTTATTTAAGAAGATTCTGTAGCAGTAACTTCTACTTGCGAGATTAAGGAACAACCTAAAACTAAACAGGACTTAATAGCGTCGTCCATTCCCGTCATATCCAATAATACAGCTGCCTCTACAAGCATTCCTATGGAATCAGACCGGTATCAGGTCATTCTTAAGAGCAAACTCAATCTCCCTTGCGCTGCTGTCGCCTTGACTCATGTAATCCCTCCTCTATTACAATTTGCATTGTACGCCCACTTTAAATGATTTTTTTGTATTTTGTATTGATATGGTGGAGTGTTTTATGTTGAGGAAGAAAATGAGGAAAAAGGAGGAGGAAAAAAATCTTTAATTTCATTTGGAAATACATTTTTAACTTTTCATGTTTAATTTTATTTCCTTAAGTGTCAACTTAACAAAATTCATCCAATATTAACAAAAATATCATTACTGATCTCATGTTAAAAGTTGTGTATCGTTGTAAAACAAAAAAAATAGATATGATTTATTGTTGCTCCTAGAGTAATAGTCATTTAGCATAAATGCTCATTAGCTCTTTTATAAACTTCTTTTTTATCCTATTTATAAGTTTAAACAAATCCTTTGGAAGAACCTCCTTAATACATTCTAGAGGAACGTCAAAGGACCTTACTTAGGTCAAGTTCCTCCATCCAGGTTCTCCATTTCTCTAATTACTGGCCGTTAGATTGAATGAATGATTGTTATAAAAGGACATGTGTCACTCCTATATTAAAAGAACTTGAGAACCTGGAGAAATGAACTTGATGTAAGTTTTTCCCAACGTCAAAAACTACAATGTTTCCGGATGCTCCTCAAAAACATCAGAGAGGGCTATCATTTTCAAGGACCGGAGCCTTGAAGCCTGACTCCCACGCTAGCTACAGAAATTTCACTTCTATGGTGGTTTTTTTTTACAAAACACCAAAAAACTTTAAATATATTAACTTTATATTAAGTTCAATAACTTTAAAACTTTATTATTTCTAAAAAAACTTCTCAACTTTATTATATTTATTATTTTCCCTTGAGATCAATGCCAATATACACCGAAATTTGAGTAGTTGATTGCTCAGACCGAAATTTGAGTAGTTGATTGCTCAGTTACTTGATAATAAGATCTAGAAAATGTGTTATAAAAAAAAATATCAGAATCGTATAATCAACCGAGAGAAAAGGGGTCAATGGTCAAACTATGATTTAACTAGAGTTGGGTACCACAACTAAATTAAATATAAAGTATTCATATATAAGTTATAACAATGAAAACAAAGAGGTGCAAATGAAAAAGAACATCAATTTTAGAAGAGAAACATTATTTATGCATGAGTTACACATAATCTGGCAACATAGAGCTACTAAAGTACGAATATGATACCACTATTCTTTAATTTAGATTAAAATGACTTCATTTGAGGCTTAGTTAAAAAAATCAATCCAGTAAATTCATCTAACTTTGGGACCGACATGGATTTTGATACCATAGGTATTTATTTTCAAACAACACTCAATTCAAGCTCAAAAACAAGACATAATTACTTTTCAATACTTATTTATTTTTAAACAACATTCAATTCGCACTTATATATCACAAGACATAAAACTTTTCAATGGGTTGCGTTGTCTATACAAACATTGCTTGTTGATATTGTATACCTTTGAGAATTGATGAGATGAGACTTCACACTCAACAATCCAAATCATTATCCATGCATTCCTACAAATGCTCTGCGTGTAATTGATACAAGAGCTCAATCCTCGCACAAACAATAATGACACTTGCCCTTTTAATTGTTGGCACACTTGGCAAATTAAGATATATTAATTCATATCCATCACTACTCACTTTTTCTACCTAAAATCTGATTGATTTGATGTGATGAAAGTATGCAATATGATTAAAAAATCATATACTATAAATAAATCACTCCTATGTAATCCTAAATATAAAACCACTTTACCTAATTTGATTAAATTAGAGATGTTAAGTTAAATTAGTTATTATTACATGATATTACCAATTTACTTTAACTATATATCTTTATCCCCACTCTTACTCTCTCATTTATTTATTATTGTTAAGCATTATATGATTAATTAAGGAAAATTTGAGAACAATTAGAAAATGATTTTATATTTAAAATCAAATAAAAATTTGAAAGTGATCTTAATTTAGGAAAGGAGAGACTACGTAATAAGTAATTGAAGAACAATTTCATCTACTTTAGAATATCATATCAAAAACATAATATACTATTTTTCTCCACCATTTGGCTAAGATCACGTGTGTCCATGCATATCAAATAATGCGTGGACTATAGTCAAATAAATGCAAACAAATTATGTTAGGCTATATTCTTCCTATTTGATTCACTGAATATGGATTAATCAATGGACAAATAGGAGAGGCAGTGAATGAAAACAAAATCGCGTGGAAACGATTTTGTGAATAAAAAAATATGTTAAGAGGCTGGCTCCTCATTTAAGCTGTAATATAATTCAAATTGAAATTAGTTGGTAGTTGTCGTTAGATGGCTACAAGGGGGAAATCTGTGATTAATAAAAAATTCATTTATTTTTAAATAGATTAACTATAACTATTGATGAAGAGTGGTCAATGTACGTTTACTAATTTTTTTAAATGTTGAATTGATCTTTTCACTAAATTTTTAAAATGTTGAATTGCTTTTTATTTTTCGCATAAAATGTACTCGGATCCATTATCTAGTGTCAATATAATATTAAATTAACTTTTTTTTTGCTGGGATTAAGAGCTTGTTCTGTACACAATAGTTGAAAGCTAAGGGAGAGAAAATTTGTGTGAGTTGAATTTTGAAGATTTGAAGGAGTGGGGTTTCAATTTTTTTTTTATAAAAGGGTTTCAAAAATTTCAACAATAATAAATAAGATAAAATAGTAAGAAAATTTAATTGAAAACTTTCAACCCATTTCTTTATTTTTTTTAAATCGATTAAAGATTTCCATTATTGGTCCACTTTCCTCCCCTCTCCTTCATTCCAAAACAAACCTTAAGGAGACAAAATAACTTCTTTAATTTTTCATATATTATATATAATTATCTTATACATTAATGTAAAAGTAAGATAAATTTGTTATGAGAAAAAACTATAAATATAAATATACTTTAAAGCATTTTATTTTGTATCCATAATATTTTTTAAATAATCAAGTTGATTTTATATATATGGATGGAGGGAACACTAAATAATCTTTTAAAATAATGGAATAATATTATCTTGAGTTAAACCACAACACAGGTCAAGTTTGTGAAAGAATTTTTAGCTCCAGTCTTGACTTAGCAATAATGGTAAAAAAAGAAAGACTATATTGCTCGTATCGATTTTCAAAAACTACGTGGCTAAATCGTTGTCGAAAATCCATTCTATTCACTAAAGGTCTTAGTCTAAGTGGTTTGAATATGGTAAAAAAAAAGTCCAAGTGGTATGGTCATGCATCTGTCTGATGAATTAGGGTTGCATGTGTGATTCCGTTTGTAAAGTTACTACCATTATTCAAATAATAACTTCTGCATTTGATTATAAGGTATTTGTATTACTCCATCCGGTACTAAATATAAGACCTAATTGACTTTTTTAGAAAATCCTATATAAAAGCAAAATAAGTTAATTATAAATTGATTTACCTAATTTTTCCCCTTAGATTAGTTTATTTTACCGATAAACTAATGTATAATCTAAAAATATATCAAATATGTCATGATTTAATAGTCTATTTCACAACCTTAACCTCTCCAAAAAAAAGTCAATTAGGTCTTATATTTAGGATCAGAGGTAGTACTATTTATGAGGCTGATGTAATCTCAATGCACTTGATTAAGGAATAGACAAAACTAATTAATTCAATCTAACATCTTTAGAGACAAATTCAATCCAACTATATAATTATAGTCACTCATTAATACACAACTTTTTTTTTCTTTCTTCCTTTCTTTTTTGTTAAACACTTGGTATAATGCAACGCCTATTGACAACCAATTAACACAGACTTGAAAGGTAAGACAACTGTTCATATGAGTAAGATTTTCTCCTCTTTCAATGAGAAATTTCCCTATGATTTGAACACCTTTTTCATCCTAATTGGTACGAATACATTTACCAGATTGGCTAACTGCTCGTTAGCAACTCTTTATATCCTTTTTTAATAACAACTTTTTCTATTCTTTTTTCGATAGGGTTAAATTGTAATTTTGTTGTGTAAGTTCTTTTCTTACATTTATTATTTTAAGTTCGAATTGTCTTGGAAGTTTCAAAAAGCAACAATTCTGCCATTTACCATTAAAACATCAATGTTCACCATTGAAAATTTAATATTGACCATTAATATTTCACCTCCAAAAGCAAAATCACTACCTCTTCAAACTTCCTCCGTAATTTTAAACCCAAAAAAAGCTTCCAAGACTCCATAGGAAAAATGCCCAACTAAATTTGCCCATGAACCCTCTCCTCACTCTCTAATACTACCTCCGGTCCTAAATATAGGACCTAGATAACTTTTTTTTGGAGAGGTTAAGGTTGCAAAGTAGTCTATTAAATGATGACATATTTGATATATTTTTAGATTATTCATTAGTTTACAAGTAAAATAAACTAGTTTAAGGGAAAAAATTAGATAAATCAATTTATAATTAACTTATTTTGCTGTTTTTTAGGATTTTTCAAAAAAGTCAATTAGGTCTTATATTTAGGACCGGAGGGAGTATTATCAAGTGTTCAGACTTCAGTCACTCATAGAACGTGACATATTGATAAATTATATACTCAAAGAGTTGGTTACCAATAGAGCATAATGACACTATAATTAGAAGTGTCCAAACTTAGAAACGAGAGTGGGAATTGACATTCTCGCTCTCGTTCCCGGAAAGGGGCGGGAACGGGAGCGAGAATGTATTTCGATCCCGTTCCGGTTCCGGAAATTCCCGTTCCAAGGGAATGGGGACGGGAGCGGGAACATGATTTCCCGGTTTTTATTATATAAAAAAAAAGACTTTTGTAGGGATTAAGTACCAATTATCTAACTCATCTCTCTAAGATAGTCACACATCCATAAAATATTATAATCTAAAGTCCAAATCGATATTATTTCATTGTAAATTCACAAGTAGTTCATTGGATTTATCATATACTCCATAGCAAAAAACAATTAAGTACAACTCGGGAACAAGAACACGATTCTAGAGGCCTATCCTGTATCTCGTTCCGTTCCCAGCTCCCGAGAATATTTCCCGGCTTTGTGTAGACGGGAAATTCTCAGTCCCGTTTGCCCAGGAACGGGACAAGATCCACGGGAACGGGATATGCTGAACATCCCTACACCATATAATCTATGTAGCCGATCACACATGATGAGATAAAACTTTTCTGTTTTGAACAACATCTCATTGAAACTCTCATAATAATTAAACTCGTGTAATCAATGAGAATGAAGAAAGTGTGATTTATCGAAAAAGCCCAATTACTTTCAAAATCTCCAATTCCAATCCAATCCCCACAATAACCTCAACACACCCATTCATTTGACATATCAAAGTCCACATAACATAACACAATTCTCTTTTCTCCTTTCCTCAAAATCTCCACCCTTTCCTTTCTTCCTACACACACACACAAACACACACATACACTTGTGCTTCTTCTTCCCTCAACGATACGTATCCTCTGATTCCATTTTCACCTTCCCTTCATCCAAAGCTTCAATCTTTCCACCACCCCTTCTCCTTTCATGTCATACCCACTTCCCAAAATCCCTCCTTTTTCCCTTTCATGATTAGGGTTAGGCCAATCTCTCGCATGGACCCTCCCACAGGCAATCCCTCCCTCCCTCCTCCTCCCTCCTCCTCCAATCCCAATCGGTACTCTCTCCCTTCTCCCTCTAATTTCATTCACGCCCCTTTATCTTTATTGCTTGAACATTTAGGAATTCTCAGAAGCACAAATACTAGGCCTAATGGTAATAATAGTCATGATTCTGAGGGTTTGATTAGTAATAGCAATCGTTTGTCATCTGGGTTTGGTGATGTTGTTGTGCCTAATGATGGGGAGGTGTCAATTAGTATTATTGGGGAGCATAATAATGGTAATGGTAATAGGATTGAGCATAATAATGAAGGAGAGAGGGAGGGTTTGGGTTTGAGTAATGAGGTTTCGATACCGGCCGTGGGAGGGCAGGCGATTTCGGTTGAGAATGGTGTGGTGGAAGAGGGTGTGTCTCAATCTGTGAATGGTGGTGGTGGTGGTGGTGGTGGTGGTGATGCTGAGGCTGGTGGCGGTGGTAGTGGTGGTGGAGATAGTAATGGGAGGGATTCTTCGTCATCGACGTCGTCCCAGAGGTATGATATTCAGCAGGCTGCTCGCTGGATTGAGCAGGTGCTTCCGTTTTCTTTGCTGCTGCTCGTTGTGTTCATTCGGCAGCATTTGCAAGGTACATTTTGAATTCTTGACTGAGCTTTGCTGTTATGGGACTTTGCTTTGTGTAGTAAGTGTTGGTTAGTTTTGTTTCCATAGGTTTTGTTATACTGAGGTTCAATCCCGATGAATGACAATGGAAACAGGAATCTTTTGTGTGATTAGCGCTTAGTGTTACGTGCAGTTATATCTGGTTTATGTATGGACTGATTGCTCTATTTCCATGTAATGAAGTTTGATGGAAGTGAGGACTGTTAGGTATCTTGTAGTTCATATATGGACAAATAATTTTAGACGGTGAGAGAGATAGACTACAATGATTTCTGATTAGGAGATATTAATGTTAGTACTTTTGCTTTGGCATGTTACTTTGTTGGGCTGGTATACTGAATTGAAGTTCAGTGTATTGATCTCTGATGGTCATATTTTAAATCAAAAAGTGGAAATCTGGGGCTATATTCTTTAACAAATAGAGGGTGGGTAGGTTGTAGGATGTTCCAATTAGGTTTGTGCTGTCCGTTATCATGAGTTATTGAAGGAAAGAAAGTCATTAGGGATGTCAAGTGTGGTAGGAAAGATCAATCATCTTTGAAGCTTATTTTTTTTTATCTGAGCCACTTGGTCTTGCCACCTGCTGTGCTAAATTATTCTGTAACTGTACCTCCGAGTTCCCTCTCAGTGTAGTGCTTCAGTCAAATCAAAACATTGGGAAGGGATTGAGAATATTTGTTCATTTTGCTTTATGAGTTATCATACTCTACCAAATCAAAATGTATATACAACTTTATATTGTGTTGAATGTTGATAGTTCATTCTGCCACATTTTGTGATCAAATGTTGCAGGCTTTTTTGTTACAATTTGGGTTACAGCCATCCTTTTCAAGTCAAATGACATTTTGCGGAAGCAGACAGCTTTGAAGGTTTGGTAGCTCATGCATTTGCAATTTTTTCCTTGGTGACCTTTGTACAGCCCTTTGTTGTCAGTCGAAGTTTGTCTTGCTTATTAAGTTTTCCTGTTATTGGCTGCTGTAGGGAGAGAGGAAAGTCCCTGTATTGATTGCCATTTCTATTGCATTTACATTGCACGTGGTTGGTGTATATTGGTGGTGTCAGAATAATGATATGCTATACCCATTGGTTATGCTTCCTCCCAAAGTCATACCTCCATTTTGGCATGTTATTTTTATCATCACAGTTAATGGTATGTTCTAAATTTTATGTGGCAAAGTTTTCTCTATTGTAGCATTGTTGTTTTTTTCACTTTCTTCTGCCAAAGGATACTTGTTAAAGTCTTTATTTCTTTAAAGTCTGCCAGTGAATTACTAGCACACAATTTACTTTAACTTTTTGTCCCTGAATAAGAGCTTTATACATTAATAACGGCAAATATATTTTGACATTCAGAATATACTTTAACTTTTTGCATAATTAGTTATGACTGCTGCTCCTTTTCCATGCAATTTTATTTATTTACTTTTTCATTTTTGTTCAACATGCAATTATTGTTATTTGTTAAAAATTGAAATACAGTGCACATTATCATAGAACGTTTCTTGGGGGGAGTGAATTCTGACTAGTTGCAAATTACTCAGTTCTCTTGAAATATTTTTTTGGAGGCTTGTTTCTTCTAATTTTATTGCTACCCTGTCTTATAAAACTTCAGATGCTTTGGTCCGCCAGGCAGGAATGGTATTCAAGTGTATTTTGTTGATGTATTACAAGAATGGCAGAGGCCGAAATTATCGTAAGCAGGTGAGGTAATATAATATAAAATGCTAGAGTCAATTGAATTTAGCATTTTGTAATTCACTGAAAATAAGGTAGGTGACTGGAACTTTGAAAAATGAAAAATTTGAGTCTCTAATTTACTTCCGATGGGCACAGCATCTCTAGTATATTTTAGTTTTCATTCAGAAATCAGGATATTATTACATTGTACATGTTATCTATTTATGGTTAAAAATATTGTCTATTCAACAGGGCCAAATGCTAACTTTAGTTGAGTATCTACTTCTTCTTTACCGTGCCTTGTTGCCAACTCCTGTATGGTATCGCTTCTTCTTGAACAAGGAATACGGAAGCTTCTTTTCTTCATTGATGACAGGATTATACTTAACATTTAAGCTGACATCAGTCATTGAAAAGGTATTTAGCCCCTTAAAATGTGTTGTAGATTCATATTTTTTTGTGCTTGTGAAAAGTAAATTGTTGGATTCACTCAGCCTTCTAGATTATCTCCCCGTATTTAAAGCTGACTTTTAGTTTTTTAAACCATTGAATCATTCTTCCTTCCGCTTAACCCTAACAAACTGAAGTAGTTATATTCGCATTAGATAACTCTTTAGTGTGAGAGTGCTTTTTGGGTATTCTCTGTTAAGTTACTTGTTTTAGGCGAGAAAGTCTTAAAATATCAAGAAATAATGTCGGCATGCTGTTTGCCCTTATTGTTCAACTCTTTTATTCTTCTCTTTTTGTAATGTTATCTCCTTTTATCCTAGAAGCAGAATTAAATGAAGCACTTTTTGGCAGTTCATGAACTGCCTGTAGATTGCATTTCTCTTAGTTGTTATATTCTGCCCCAATACTCCTAAATTGTTTTTTTCCTGATGTATGTGCCGGTTGTCAGGTGCAATCCTTCTTTGCTGCAGTGAAGGCTTTGTCACGTAAAGAGGTGCACTATGGGGCTTATGCAACATCAGAACAGGTAGTCCACTGAGTTAGCAAATGCCTCAAAAATATGTTTGATCCGTTTTCTTTCTCTACCCTTAGTGATAGAAGTCTAGGGAATTTTTGTATTCTGCATTATATTATCTGTCATCAAAATAATGGTATAACGCCCGAGTTTCTTATCTGATGAATGATCACTGGGTTCATCAAATTGCATGCATATTAACTTCTTAACTTCTCTATTTGATGCATGCAGGTGAATGCTGTTGGTGATCTTTGTGCTATTTGCCAGGAAAAGATGCATACCCCAATCTTACTTTCTTGCAATCACATTTTCTGCGAAGAGTGTGTTTCAGAATGGTGATTCTTTTGCTTTCATTGCCTATTATTTTGCCTTAGGGCCTGTTTGGTTGGCCAAGGAAAGTAAGAGGGAAATGGAAAGTGAAGAAAGTAGAAGTTTTTTTTGTAATTTACATATATCTCGGGGCCCACAAGCTTTCTCTCTCAATCTCACTTTTTCTGGGCCCACAAACTTTACTTTCATCATTTTCTATACCTTCCATTTCTCCACTTTCCTCTCTTACAGCCAAACGGGCTTCTGTGCAATTACCATTTGCTACTTATTTCCAATTACAGATGACTTTGCTAGCATTTGATTTTGTTCTTGTAATACATTTGCTTTGCCCTGTATTTCATTTGACCTTCTATCTTGGTGTTTCTCTTAAAAATATATTTGAGAAAATTTTTCTTTCAAGGGAAGACATGTGCAAATTGCTTAAAGTTCCAAATGTTCTTATTTTTCTCCTAATTGTTGCTTGCTGTTACATGTTTCATGCTGACCCTCTTCTGCTTATATCTTATTTTGCCAGGTTTGAGAGGGAAAGGACATGCCCCTTGTGCAGGGCTTTGGTGAAACCTGCTGATCTAAAATCATTTGGGGATGGCTCTACTAGTTTATTTTTCCAGCTATTCTAAGTTCACATATCATACAAAAAGATTGCAAGTTATCCAAAGCTGATACTAGAGTCCTTATCTGTACATCAGCACGGGTAACTATGTGCCCTGATCCATCCATGGTTAAAAACCAGTGCACCAAACGGAGTTAAACTGGTGATCTTGTTCATATGATGTAGTAGTAATATGTTGATGTGTGTATCTATCTAAACAGGCCCTGTAAGTGTAAGCTAGAGGGAAGCTAATTGAACAATTAATCAAATGTACATTTGTGGGAATGAGTATCTGCTTTTCCATCTCCCATTGTATTGTATGGTTGAGATATAACATTTCTTGACAGAAATTCAAGGCCAAAAAAATATTCATAGTAATTACTGCTTCTGGACACTTGTTCTTTTCTGTTTATATGCTAATGTTAAGAAACACCAAAAACTTGGATTATCACTTCTTTAGAAAAAAAAATGAGCTAAGGGATGTATTTACTGATCAGAATAACTGTACAAAGAATCTGGATAACGAAAAGGATAGCAAAATGTTTTTGTTCTATTTCATATGATCCAGCGCAACGAAAAATTGCTTTACATTGGTAGATTAAATTTGGAATTGAAATAACATTTTACTCCATTGGTTTCTAAATATAAGATCTAAATGAATTTTGATAAAGTTCTAATAAATGTAAATAAGTTACTTGCATATTGATTTGTCTTAATTTTTCTTCTTTAAACCAGTTATTGAACTTTTAGACTTGTATACAATTTAATTAGATATAAATTTGTTATGATTAAGTGACTTATTTAACTTCTTTAAAATCTAAAAACAAAGTCAACTAAATTTTATAATAAATAAGACTTATATTTAAAAAATGAAATAAATATATTGACTGGCCTAGACTAGAAGGTGGCCCGTATTGAATGAAAATACAAAGACCAAATAAATCAAATGAGATGAAAAACAAGCTTCAACTTCACACCCTTTTAACAAGGTCTAGAGTCTAGACACTGATGTATTCAAATTCCAAAATCTCAGTGACACACGTAAGCTGAACAGACAAGATTTGGGCAAAATTAAAAATAAAAAAAAAATATTGACAAAATAAACCCAACCCTGATTGAAAAAAAAGATACATACAAAAAAAGAATAACAAATATGTAATATGCTCAAGCACTCACTCCAAACACCCTCATGCATAGCATATCTAGCTACAAGTGAAAATCCTTCCACAAATATTCCAAAACAAAACATCAAAACCCCATCTAACCTATAAAATGGACCATTTAGGAGGATCATTTTCAGATATTGACATCCCTTGGAGGAGACTCAAAGTGAGGCCCTGAGGTATTATGCAGTTCCTCTGGATGGACTGGTGAAAGTTCTTCTGTGGCTGATGCATTTTCCTCATGCAATGAAGAGAGTGAAGAAAGAGACAACATTCTAGGGATACCATCATTGTTGCAAACTACTTCAGTCACTTCTTCCATAGTTTCATCTACATACACCAGATCCTGCATTGTCAGTTGGTGATATTCCACTATTTCCCTTAGGAACCTGTTCTCTCTTGCATATGTCTCATTCTCATTAGCCAAACGAGCCTTCTCAGCTAGAAGTGTTTCAAGTTGTTCTCTTATCTGTTCAACACATTTAACTAAAAAAGTTACTTTAAGTTTTGTTTCACTCTGCACAAAAAGATCTTTCTTACACTGAACTTTACTATAAGCAATGTAATGTTCATAGTAGAGCATGTTATAAGAGATAGTCAACCATTTTACAAAAATCAAGGAAGCATAGTAGAGCAATTTAATATGAGTAAAATTTATGTGTTTTTCCAATTTTACCTTTATATTATTTATTATACACTCACATGCTCACACTCTCTACTCTTTACATTTAATAAGTATGGGCAAAAATGGATTAAGCATTTATTATGTTAACTTTTACATGTACCTCTAATAATAATGTGGGCAAACAAAAATTCTCATGTTACCTCTTATACTATGGGCCAGAGGAAGTACTTCATATAGTTGTAGGTAATGCAGTTTCAGGGTCATGAAAGATAAATTTAAGATGAACATCTAGAAATAAGGTACATGAACCACAAAAAAGTACCAGATCATCATCTGTACGATCATGTCCCTTTTCACGGCCTTCCCGGTCTCGAAGTAACTTATTTTCTTCTTCTAGTTGAGCACAACGTGCTTTGGCAAATGCTAAATCTGCTTTAACAGTTTTCAGCTCACGAAGAAGTAATTTTGCTTTGGCAGCTGTTGCCATTGCCACCTGTAACCAAAGCAAAATGAAATTTATGACAGTCAACTCATATGCATCTAAAGCCACTGGTTTTAATAGAATAAACAAGCATTAGAAACCCGGTTAAGGATCATTATTTTTCCCTCAAGTATGCATGGAGGATCATATTAGTCCCTGAGCTATTTTTGGCCCATATATGCCCCTAAAGTATACATGAGAATCATATTTTCCCTTTATAGTTAAAATACTAATGGTCAAATATGATCCTTTGTACATACTTCAAGGGCAAATATGACCCTTTTTATACACTTCAGGGGTAAATATGACCATTTATATATACTTTAAGGGCGAATATGATCCTAGTGCACACTTCAAGGGCGAATTTGGGCAAAAAATTATTTTAGGGGCATATATGATCCTCTACACATACTTCAGGGGCAAATATGACCATTAGGGAATCCTTAGAAACCCAGACAAGTCTGTTAAAACAATTTTCCCACATGTAATGAGGATGTCCCCACAATGAAAATTGTGGGAACATATAAGAAGAGCATAATTTTGCTTGAGATGCAGTATAAGCTAAAACTAAAAAACAACTATATGACATCAAAACAACTACTTAATGGTTAACTTCAGATTCATTTATATTAGAAAATGCAGCCATATGATGGATGCATGAACCACAATTACATGGTTGCCACCTTACGTCGCGGGATGCCTTGAGTTGTGTTTCATGATCTGTTAGATTCTCTGCCTGTGGTGGTTGATTAAATGCATTGCTTAATAACACACCAGAAGCTTGATTTGGATCCCCAAGATTGCTTCCTTTACGCCTCATTTGAGTCCTCAAGTCTGCAGTTTTGGTTTCCACAATCGTCCGGCCTTCCTGAAAAATCAATATATGTTCATACATCAAATACATATCATAACACTCATATGCTTGAACAATAAACGAACTAACCAAAAAAAAATAAGAAAATGCAGTTATCTCTGGAGTGTAACAGAATTATAGAATATGTACCTCATAAGCTCTCTCAAAGGTGTCTCCAAGTTGATTGAGGGAAGTGGTAATAGCATCCAAGCCCTTCCGTAATCTAGGATTATCCATTTTTAGAAGACCCTCAGGTGATTGGTATGATTGCCTGAAGTTGAACTGTTAACATGCCAAAAAGAAAACACAAAAAATTGAGTCCAACATAAGGTTCAAATTAAAATATCAGGAAACCAAGTTTTGAGTTGCATGCCCTGCATTAAACAAGCAATCTAATTTCTCTGCCCCATTTTCAGAAAGCATCACAATATTCTTAGAATGTAACTCAGGAAAAATCCATCATTCTTATTATGAATCATTTATAAAATGTAGAATTAAGCAAGCAATCCAATTTCTCTACCTCACTTTTAACAGCATCACATTGATCAACATTTTACTTCTGTTTAAACACCACCTAGTAATCAGGAGCCTATTTGCAATAGACTAATTCAAACTCGAGAGATAGTAGTGTCGCCCAGATAGGCAGGTTTGTCCCCTCTTACAATGAGAGGGCTTCCCATGTTTCATACAGGCAACCTTCTCATTCCTACTATAGGGTAGTGCCACAGACCAGCCTGACCAAGTGGCTGGTCGATTAAATAACATTTTGATGAACACACATAAGACATATCAAATAACATATAAATGTATGATAGAATGCATAATCTGTCACAATCACCTGGCCAGTATTAGAGAAATTATTGAAAGCCTGCGATCTAAATCTGTCACGCATTTCAGTTGGTGACATCAAACTATCGTCTTCAAGAATAGATTTAGCCTTCATAGCCAAAGTCCCCCAGAATCCTGACTTGGATTCCTCCCTGCCTGGCCCCTCCTCATCCACAACATCAAATCCCTTCATTCACACATAAACCCATGTCAAACAAACATAACATGTGTCTGTATACACCCACAAAGACAATTGATTGGTTAAAGATCATATTTCCATCTCAAGTATGCATCGAGGATCATATCTGCCATTAATAGTCAAATATGATCTTTGTACATACGCAAATATGACCTTCTTATATATTTTTGAGACAGATACATGACCATTTATGTATACTTTAAAGGCAAATATGATCCTTGGTGCACACGTACATGACATATTTGGTTCAAAAAAATACTTTATGGACATATATGATCCTCTGCAGGGGCAAATATGACCCTTAACCCCACAATCAATTCATATTTCAAGAATGTATGTGATAAAAAGTAAAGGAATGAAATGAAATGAATAAGGTAAGGGAAAGGAAGGAACCTTGGATCTGACATGGTGGGGAGGAGAGGGATCACGACGAGAGGAAGAAGGAGAGAAAGAATGAGAAGGATGTAACGTGGGAGAAGAGTTATCATTGAGGGAGGGATCATGAGGAGAAGGATGGAACTCTTCTTTGAATGTTGATGCTCTTGAAACTCCTTGCCTCCTCCTGTATGCCATTGTCTTGTGTTGTACGTAAGGAACGAAGAAGGAAGGAGGATTGGTGGATTTAACTGTGGTTTCGGTTGGGAAGGAGAGAGAGATGTTATAGTCTGAGGATAATCCAAGAACGTTAAAGTGTTGAGATGCATGTTTCTTGTAACAGAAACCAAAGGAACATAATGGAGATGTATGTGGGGCCTCCAACATATATATTTATTAATGGAAAGAAAGAAATAGAGTGTGTGGGACCCAGGCAAACCATACGTAGTAGTAGTACGCATGTGTTGGCGGGTTAACGTCCTACTTCCATGAAATGCATGTACAAAGGTTGTGGAAAAAAGGAAAATAAATTGTGCAAAGGTTTTCAAAGTAATTCATGTAATTTTATATTGATGTTTTTGCTCTCTATTTGTTTTAGCATTTTGCTTTCTATAATTACATGAAATCTTGTTATGGATTTAATCGCCAATTTTGATTGCCAATCTTTGATTCATATACTTTGAACAAAGGTAATAAAACATATATATACACCGAAGTTTGAAGCGATCTAAGTACTGAGCCAGGCCAGTTTGGAATTAGGTGGCCTTACTGGTGGCCAGTGGAGGGGATAAAAATGTAAGAAAAAACGCCAATTAAATCATATTAGTAATTTAGATTTAGACCACTATAAAGAAAAGGCCTAATACAAATTTGTGATTTTGAACGTTGTAAAATTTCTTCTAATTGATTACTTTCTCAGTTCCTAAATATAAGATCACTTTAGTTAATTTGAGGAGATTAAGGAAGACAATAAAATTACAAGATCTTCCCAAAATTCCCTCAATTACTTAACTTTAAAAGGAGGAGGAGTTTTCAATGAAAAGAGGAAGTATAAGGGTAAATTGGGCAAAACTTAGATAAAATAGGAAGTGATCTTATATTTAGAAACTTATCCATTTCCTAAAAGTGATCTTATATTTAGGAACTGAGGGAGTACCTTCTATGATTTGCTGTTGCATTGCACTACACAATTTACATATCTAGATTTCAGTAGATTTTGAGAGTAATTGATCTCTTGTATATGAATAAAAAGCAAATGCCCATAAAGCAAAGCCTAGACTATATGTATATTGTTTTGTATTTTATGCTTTGCTCTTAAAATTGTTTGAGTTGGGGTCATAACGTCATCAACAGAGCCTAAGGTAACTGTGTAAGCGAAAACACTAGGCCCAAAGGAACAAATGACAATTCATAAGATACTTCATCACTCTATGCATTATCTTGAGATGCCACTACCATTAGTTATTGAACTTGATAATTTTAAACACACAAGTGAATGGTGAGGTTGGAATTCAGAGCTCAATTTTTCTACAAGGTATAGTTGATTACAAGTGGTGATGATCTAGTTCAGCAACAACTCAGAATCGTTGGAGGAGATGCTTTCAACGAAAGTAAAGCAAAAAAAAGTTTTCTTTATTGACAGCTAATCCACTTCTCTTCACTCTTTAAATTTATTCTCTTGAATAATACATGTAAAGTAGAGATGCATCTGCATTATTTATTCCTATATATAGTGAAAGCCATTCAATTTCATCACCACTAAAGGAAGACTTGTCTAGTTGAAAAATCTTTAGCCTTATAGTCATGTGTCTAACTTTTTTAATGATGAATTGATAAATAATTCTTTCAAATACATTTCACAGACTGTATCAAGTATATGTAACATCGGCCAAAAAAAAGGTATATGTAACTGCATCAAATGGTTCCCAGTCAAACTGTCAGGGCCGGTTTGCTCCATGGGAATTGAAGAATGGAATTGAAATTTGGGAATTGGGAAAAGTACTTTACATATATCTTAGCCCCACAAACTTTTTCCATCTCACTTTTTTTGGGCCCACAAACTTTACTTTTCCACCATCATCTAATTTACCTCTACTTTTCATCTTTACCCCTTATACTCAATTCCATTTCCATTATACACTTTCAGTCCAATCAAACGGGCTCTTAGTTATTCAGTTAGTAATTTTTTTTATATATCTATTTATGTATGTATTCAAGATCCTTATACTTTAAACTGAAATATTGATTGTTGAATTTCGCTATTTGGATTAAGGAGCTTCGGCTGTGATCAGTTGACAATTGTACTTGGGGGAGACTAATCAAATATTTATTTTTATCATCTGACATTAATAATATTTATGTTCTGATTAAATTATGGGAAAATGACATATAAAGTATTCCAAATATAAAAAAGAACAATGTAAGTAGTCAAATTCCCAAAAAGACAACTCAAGTACTAAGGAGGAATATGAGATATTGAAATGTCAAAAGACCCATATGCCCCTACTTAATCTCTATTTTCTTTCCACATTTTTCCCATACTAAATTCTTTTTATTTCTCTCTCACTAATCAAGGGTGCAGCACCCTTGACAAAAATTTCATTTTTTACTTATTTATTACTTCAACTATTTCAAACCAATTACTTAACCCACATAATTTAGTTATCAGCTTCTTACAATGAGGACTAGATAGGCACTAACCAAGTGTATAAAGTTTTGTCATTGATTCACAGTAATTTTATAATAAAAATAGTAATAATATCTATCCTTTCCTGGTCAGGATCTAGGAAAGAAAAATCATGTATTCCTCTATTTTTATTCACATAAACTTAAACAGTGAGCCAATATACAAATTTCACTAGAGAGAAGTCACCTTCTAAAAGCAGAGATGCTTTACATTGAAGTGGTACAACAGCCTAACTTGTAAACTAGATGGAGTTCGAAATCACCACTACATGCCTTTCATCTATATTTTTTCTTGGGAAGGGATTGTTATACATTAATCAGGAGTAGCCATCATGATGAATCCCCATTAAGCCAAAAGACAAAATCAGTGAGATTATATACCCTAAACAATTTTTGCAATCTTTTTTTTTTTTGCTGTGGAACAATTTTTGCAATCAAGTTCACCATTTCTGCCTCAGAAAAGAATATTTAAAAACAGAATAATCCACATAGCCATTGAGAAGACAGCAAAAATGTGAACCCAAAAGAGTACAGCAGCTGCTTCCCTTCCACAACCTCTTAAATTAGCAACAGCACCTGTAAACAAGTAAGATTCAGACATGAAAACCCAATGTTCAGTGTTTTGTTATTTACATTTGAAGCAAAAACCAAGGGCTTGTTTGGATTAATGGACTTCTATCCCTGTTGACTTTTTGCAAACAGAGGTTGGGCAAAAGTCAATTAGTAAGAGAATTAAGTCTGGATATACATTCACAAAATTGTCAGTTCAACATAAACTTGATTGGATAGGACCTAGATGACTTTTTTGAAAAATCCTAAAAAAACAAAAAATAAGTTAATTATAAATTGATTTACCTAATTTTTTCTCTTGGACTAGTTTATTTTACTTATAAGCTAATGGATAATCTAAAAAGATATCAAATATGTCATGATCTAATAACCTATTTCGCAACCTTAATCTTTCCAAAAAAAAGTTATCTAGGTCTTATATTTAAGACCGGAGGTAGTATATTGAAAAGTTTCACAAGGTTCAAGAAGAAAATGTCTTACAAATGAGGACTAAGAATGTCTTAATAACGTGTTTCAAAAGGTAAAGCCAAAAGTCTTAACAATGAGGACTAAGAATTACCGGCAAGAACAGATGTGGGCATGGAATGCTGAAGGAGAAGGACAAATCTAAACATCTTATCATCAGGGGGCAGGAAACCAAGCTTATCAGCCAACATGACAATACCAATTCCAGCTGGAGGCACCAAAATTAACCGCCCCACTATAATAGCCACAGTTGTCCGCAGACCAAGTTTCGAGCTTCCAGGTCCTATTAACATACATAGCACAACAATGATAAAAGAGTTTCACAAAAAAATAATTGATTTGAGGAACAATATCAGCATAGATATTCATATGAAATGACACTGCCAAAATGAGTTTACCGTCAACAAGATTGCCTCCTAATGCCAACAGGATACAAGGAATCATGGCCTCCCTGATAATAAACAGCACTATCAGACAATGTCACCAATAAAAGTTCCAATAACATACCTGACAAACATCTACTTCTAGCTGAAAACAACATTTTTTGATCAATAGTATAGATTATGTAATGATACAACTTGACCAGACTCCATATGAAACACTTATAATTGAAAGTTATAGATTGCTTTGTAAATTTGATTAATATCTTCATTAATAATTTTGAAGATAAATCTTCTAATGGCTGTGAATCAAATTTTGATGTTACAAATCAAAAGATGAACAGCTACATCAAATGATTAGTCACCACAGCTATACACTTTGTATTTTTACTTTAGGTCTCGTCATGCAGCTCAAACATTTCTAAATGATCATTCTAATTGTCACCAAGATTTTAATTATTAAACACTTCATTGCAAATTAAATAAGCATACCCCAGAATCATGCAACTATCAGTGAAGAAGAATAGAGGAGCATCAGGTGTAAGGATCAATCGTTTCAAAAATGGTACCGCACCAAGTCCCATGGCTAGAATCTGCAACATATATAATTTCAGTAAATTAGTACCAAAGCAAGACAAATATAAGTTAACAACCTTATATATGAGAACATAAAGCAATACTTTGGTCAATATAGTGATGTAAAATGCACACAAGGTCAGTAAATATGTATGTAAATCTGTTTAAAAGTTCTCATAAACACTCCAGATGCTTTAAACTTTCTACTTGATCGGGTTGAATCAGTTTTAAAATGGGATCATAAAAGCATGCCTATTTCTCACAGGTTACCCCAACTGTCACTGACCACTGCACAAAGTTTTGAAGCTCAATTGTCTAGCCTACGTAAATTGGATTAGTCTATCAAGACAAGTACATATTCTTCATACCACAACACATACAAACAGAAAAAGTATAAGGGGGTGCAGTCAATTCAGTGTGTGGAGCTTACTGATGCAATAATAGGAGGCTGAAGAATTTGCTTAAGCTTAAGCTTGAATTGCTCATACAGGAATGCAAAGAAGTTTTTAATCTGCATCAACAATAATGTGTCACTGAAAACATACTATCCAAGGGATGGGAATATGTTAAATAAGATTATAACATGTGTGTGCATTTAAATATAAAATTCAAAGACAAAGTCAAATTAAGAATCCAGAAGAAGACATGTCTTTGATAATTGGCCTCATTGACTTGGAATGAATCATCTTAGATACTTTGTGTCCAGTTAAATTAGATAAAATAATTATGAATATAGAATGAAACATTAGTAATTACTATTGCAAAAGAAACACAATTGTTGGGAGGCACAAAAGAAAAAATAGAATCCATCTCTTTTTTTTTTTGGGAGTTTTTCATCCGATATCCCAGGCCAACCCCTATGTCACGGGGAACTCAACGGACTCAGACTAATCTAGATGGACCTCTACTTAAGGGCAAAGTGTTGGTCAAAAGGCAAACTTCATTTCCAAGGCTTGAACTCAAGACCCTTGGTTAAGCGTCGAAGTGAGGTTACCACTACGGCAACCGCGTTTGGTTAATAGAATTCATCTTTTGATAACAAAATTGCCATAAACATAAGCACATAAGATCAGACTATTAGCTCAACACTACCTGAAGTTGGAGCCTGGGAATTGATTTTTCAGTTTGTCACATTGCTCAATCTACTTCAATTGGTTATGTTATCTAATAGGATCATTTGATTATCTTAATACACATGGCTTGACTATGACATCATCATCCAATCAGGGTGATTTTTTATTACCATTTATAAATTTATTGTACTAAAAAGATCATGGAACACACAGAAAACCATTTTAGACACGGGAAATTAGATCACTAATAGAATAGCTTAAATGTAAGAGACAAATATCAATGTCTGTGTATCAAGTGATTCTCACCTTGCGTGTTTCAGGAACATTTGCTTCTGTTGGGATGGCCTCTTCCTCAGTGAGCAAGGGAACTTGTACATGAGAGCCATCACTCTTTGCACCACTCTTTAGGGGAAGACTTTCGTGATCAATGTCAAAGGTGCCTTCAGGAGGAGGCGCCAACATATTAAATACATATGTGTATAGGATGATAGCACCAACCTAAGAAAAATCCAAATGAATAATTCCTGTTGACTAGTATAATTTTATTTTACTGGAAGTATGGTCTGCACTCTGCAGAACTGGCATTAAAATATAAACTTGCTGGCACTAAAGAGAGAGCTTTTTTCTTTTCCTTAAATCACTTTTCAATTGAATATTCACAAGTTAAAGCACTAAGACAGAGAAAGTAGTATCATGCAGACATCTAAAACCTACCCACTGGCCAAATGATATATAGGCAGTTCCATCTGTGCTACATTTTTCTGAGTCTCCAAAAGGATTAGATTGGTCTCTACATAAAGCAGCAAGTAGGACGAGCGGTATGTTCCCAATGTTCCCTGTTTCAGAATTTCACGAAGACATATGTTAAAAATCAACACAAACTTCACAACACTAAGATAACCTGAGCACTAGTTTAGGCTAACATTTCAATATTACAAGCTTGAAAGATACAGTCAGAAAGCTTTGCCAAGTGCCAAAATTGCTGATCCCAGATATTGGTAAATAAGGTTGGGAAAAAAGATTATATTGTATGTGATTAAACATGAGTTTCAGAATAATTCATGATAATCTACTCATAAGATGGAGGCTTTCAAAACGTTCATTTACACGGCAGGTGGCAATAGGTTCTGGATTTGAGATCCACATGTTCTTGACTCAAATATGCACAACATCAAAGGAAGACAATTTTTTTTTGATATATAAACTGGTAATCAGCCCCTATTCTAGATTCAATAGTGCTCATAGCCCCCCCCCCCCCCCCCCATGATAACATTTGTGTCTCCTCTAGAACTCATGCTCGAGACCTTAAGGGACCTAACAGGGCCTCATGCTGCTAGACCAACTATGTGTTGGTCAAAGGCAGGCAATTTAAGAGTATAACAAAATTGCAGATATAGCTGGCCCATTGAGGACTGTCAACTATATAAACATAAGGGCAAAGGTGCACCCAGTAGTATGGTAATTTCTAAAAGAAGCACCTGGTAGCATGGTAATTTTGAGGGTGTAAATTTGACACTTGTAACTTAAAATAGGGCAACTTGTTTTTCTTCCATTGAAGTTATGTTTTCCCATGCTACTGGATGCCCTTTTTAGAAATTACCATGCTGCTAGATGCCTCATTCAAATTACAAGTGCCAAATTCGCACCCTTAAAATTACCATGCTAATGAGTGCACCTTTGTCCTAAAGGTAACAGTATATTAAGGCCGTTTCTTAGGGAGGGCTTACCAATTCCAATCTGTATGATTGTGAATCTGAAGAAAGGATAAGGGGGACGGACAATCGAGGCCACAATCAAACCAATCAATGAACCAGATATGGAGCCCAAAACAACATTCATAGGAATGAACCACCTGAAAAAAATTGACACACACCTTCTAAGCATTTAAGGCCAGTAAATCTCACAAATCTAACACACAAATCAAACAAGTAAAACAAAAAAGACTCATGAGAGTAAAGCAATAAAATTAATCACCATTGAAGCATTTTCTGCAAGGTAACAGCTTGACCAAGTTGAGAAAAGATCAAGCAAGGCAACAACAATGAAAAAACCAACTGCATGAAAAAAACATCACATATAATCATCAAACACAGAACAAAACACATAAAAGTGAAAGGAATGAATCAAAATTAAGCAAAAGATTGGAACTTGAAGTTGAAATTGCTGACCCCATTTAACAACTTTCTTCCATTAGCAGGCAAAATGTTAACATACTTAGAAGCCATGAGAAAGCCCAGAAAACACATAGTGAAGACTTTAGCTATGGGCAAGACAGCAATTTTAATAGAACCCAAAAGGGATTCTCCTCCTTGCTCAGAAGCCAAAAGGGTTCTCATTGAATCCATGTTTGCACCAAAAAATCAAGCCAATTCCAACAAGATCCTAACAATAACAAACAACACCACCACCAAAGACTGAAGAACAAACATAAAATTCAGTCTTTGCTATTGAGAATCGAATATATTTATAGGAAAGATTTCTTTTCACAGCAAGAAAGTTAGATTCATATTAGAATGACAGATGAAGCTAAGTTAGGAGTATAATATAATTGTGTGTGTGTGTGTGTAATTATATATACATGGGAAAAAAGAAATGATGGGAATTATTATATGATGATGGTTAGAGAGTGAGTAGCGTAGAGAGTTTACCTTAAACGTAGTATTCCCTCTCAATTGACTTTTTTTTAATGTTCCAAAATATTTTATTAAATTATGACATAATTTGATATATTTTTATATTAATCATTAGTTTATAGGTTAAATAAACTAGTTTAAGGAAAAAATTGGGTAAATAAATTTATAAATTACTTATTTTGTTTTTTTAGGATTTTCCAAAAAAGTCAATTATGACTTAGAGTATGTTTGGTTGTGTGAAAGAAAGTAAAGAATTAGAAATGGAAAGGGTAAGAGATGGAAAGTAGGGGTAATGATGAGAGAGTAAAGTTTGCGGGCCCCACGATAAGTGTGAGATGGAGAGAGAAAACTTGTGGGCCCCAGGATATATGTAAATGACCATATTACCCCTTAACTTTTCAATTATTTACACCCACTTTCTTTACTTTCATTGAACCAAACAAGCCATTATATTTAGGACTATATTTAGGACTGGGGATATTAATAATGTACTATTAGGGAAATACTATTTAGAAATAAATAAGGAAGGTCCCACGAATTTATTTATGGAGAATTGAATTGAAGTAAAGTAGAAGAAGACGCCAGAATATGATTCGACCCGAAACTATCACATCACAAAAAACAAAAAAACTTATTGATTATAACTCATATCTTTTGTTATATACAATTTCAAATGAACTGGTTATTGAGAAAAATTCGTGTAAAATATTTTATAATTAAATTATTTAGCATTTTTATTATAAATAAATTATATTTTATTTAGGAGCCAATGAAGAATTAATTTATAATTCAAATAAATTAATTTTTTTAAAAGAAGAAAAATTAAACTTTTGAATCGCTAATTTTACACGGTGCTTACTTATATATTAAAAGACATTTTCAATCATTCAACCCTGATGTTTTTTTTTGACCTTGATCCCTGATGTTGATAGCATCAAATGAATTATTATTATTATTATTATTATTATTATTATTATTATTATTATACTTAATATATTATCATTTTAATTGTTTTTTAATTTAAATTCTTTATATTAGTATTTTGTGTTAACAGTATCAAGGTAAAAGGATTAAAACAACACGTTTTAAAGTTTAGGGACCAATAGAAAACATTTAAATGAAGTTAAAAACCACTTTAACCTAAAAATAATGAATATAAAGGATAATATAATTAGGTCCAAAAAGTTGATTGGACTCAGTAATAAGCATGCATCTTTTTTTGGTAATTAATACTCACTCCGTCCCTAATACAAGGTCACTATTTAATTTAGTTAGATTTAATATATTGGTTAAAGTAGTTATTATCTTATGATGCTATCTATTCACTCTTACCATATATTTTATCTCCACTACATCAGTTAAAAAAATGTTGAAAACAATTAGAAAGAGAGCTTATAATTAATGACAAATTAAATTTAAAAAGTCACCTCATATTTAGTTGTTGAGTAGAATTACCATAAATGATTCGTTCCTTGTATGGAAAGCTTTTTTTGGGGGCATCATTTATACAGACCGTAGAAGATGCTTGTGGTTTCCAAAACAAATTGTCCAATGCTTTCGTTATAGCAACGTCATTCGGATGTTGACTACTAATTCATAAGTTACTCTGAACCCATGAAGTTATTAACAATCGAATCATGAACGTTTTTGTCATATTTGCATGCAAAACTTGTAATGGTTTTTTTTTTTTTTTTACTGAATAATGAGTTACTATAATTCCTGCTAATTCTGAACTCCTTAAACTCACCAATATTTATAATGAGTTTTCCATTTTTATGTTTTTAACTTACAAAATAATCTTATCATTTTGGTCTTAAATTACACGTTAATTATTTTTATTTAACCATAGATCCAAGAAATTTATATAAATTTTATAGAGATTTCATTATTGAATTCGACAAAGTATTAATGTTGATATAATTAATATCTATTATTCATATTTGAAGTATATTATTCAATAACGTAATTTAAAAACATATTTATTAATAAAAGTAAACTTTTTGTGAGGTTACAATTGGAGTTCACAATCTGATTCTACATTATTGTCACGAGTTTACTTAGAATCACAATTTCGTTTACAACATGGGAGAAGAGAAGAAATAGGATATTTTCTTATTACTTAATTATGAATTATGAATGAGCTTGAGTTCACCAACATTTTAAGGGCATGACTCCAAACTTATCTTCATTGAAACTTGCTCATATGGGCTTTTATAGCATAGCAAGCATTTTTTTTGTTTTGGTTAATCACCGCCCCTTTCAATCCAGACTCGAGGGGTAGGAATGTGGCCCACATAGGTAAGATTGTTCTCTTTCTCAATGAAAGCGCATTCTGGGATTTGAACACGCGTTCTCATCCTTACGGTACTGTAGTCCACTTACCAGTTTAACAAACTACTCATTGGTATAACAAACACTTTTTTTGTTCACACATGTATGTTTTTACTCAATTTCACTTTGTTGTGGAGATACATTTTGAAGTACCACAACTCGAATCACAACTAAGTAGTGTTCCCTAAGAATCTAACATTTGTCAAGATAGTCGAAAATTCAACTTTCTCACTAGTTGAACATGAAAGATTGGCAGAAAAAAATAGTACTACTATACCAAAATTTCAATAAAATCAAATTAAATTAAATTTAGTAAATAAGATAAATGTGTGAAGGACACCGATTTTGCGGGTCGGTGTAGTGTGCCTTGGGCCTAGTCCTTCAAGAAATTTTAGAACCTCAAGGTAAGCGAAAGTTACCTCGGGTATCGTTCTTAAGGGAGCCTTGCTTAATTAAACTACCCTAATAAGTTTAATGCAATGCAAGATGGATTTGGGTAAAGAAAAACTATTTTGTTGATTTTTTAAAGATGGAATGAAGGATGCAAAACAAATAAATATTTTTGGTATTTCTTGGATAAAAGGTTGTAGTGGAAGTGAAGTGCTCTTGGAAATGAATTTCAATGGCTATCATAGCTTTATAAGGATTTTTGGGGAATTCAATACACTAATTTCCTAATTTGCCAAACCTCATGGACCCATAAGTTCAATACCTAATTGTTGGGACCCCATCCAATTAGGCATTGTTAAGCTCTTTAATGCTAGTGGACCTATTACTTGCAAGGAACTATTAATCCTACGATCGGGACCCCGAATCGCCACTTAATTAATCCTAAGATTTTAATTCACTATTGGAACCCCGCATAATAAAATAAAATCTAAGGATTGAAGTCCAATGTTACTCAAGCAATTAATAGGTTCACTTTGAGTTTCTCTAAGTTTCCTAAAACACCAAACCTCACCAACTGGCAAGTCTAACACCTAATCTCATGGACCCATTTAATTAGGCATTATTAAGTACCTTAGAGTGTGATTAATGACCAGTAATGATTTAGGTTCAATTATAATTCAATTCAATCAAACTATCTACCAATACCATGAATAAATAGAAAGATATCAAATGAACCATAATGAACATATACATGACCATGTATATTGATGAGTCCAAATCTCTCATTACAAACCAAAATCACAAATAAACTCAAGTAAACATAATAATCCAAATCTCAAAGTATATATGATAAACCTAAATCTAGGAAAACCATAGATATAAGAGAAAGGAAGAGAAAGAGAACTCCCCTTTTAAGACCATGGGCTCAAACTATTTTCAAATCATTGCTAAGAGCAAGGAGGGTATTTTAGTCACTCGTAAAGAAGAGCTTAGAAGCTCCAAGCTCTAATTTATGAGTGAGCATAGTGGGTGGATGGAGGAATTTATGGGAAATGAGATAAGAATAAAGAGGGAAAAATGGGTTTGCTTTTCGGTGCATCCCTGCATCCCTCTGCTCTCTCTCATGTCCGCCTCCCTCCTCAATTCCTTCCTTTCTTCACCGCCCCTCACTCCCTTGCTCATTCGGCGCTCCTTCTTCTTATTCAGTTCCTCCCTAGTTCACTTCCTTTTTTCCCTTGCCACGTGTCCTCTTTTTTTTCAAAACGATGTGCTTCCTCTGTTATTCCTTTCCCATTGATCAAATAAGGTCAAAATAGTTTTGCTCTCCTCAGATCCTAACATGTGGCTGCAGCATCTTTCTGTTAGAATCTTAAGTTTTGATGAAGACTAAAATATGAAAGAACTTAGAAAGCAACAGGTGAACATAGAACCCTAAGTAAAAGTACAACCGGATGTGGACTTACTTCCGGATAGACTAGGACTAGTGCTCGCGGATGAATTTTTCATCCCCCAGCGGCAGCAAGTAAACCACTAGGGAAATGACTTAGTTCATAAGCATTAAGTATGCAAAACCTTAAGACTAAGCTAAGTTCCAACCGGAAGTGAATTTGCTTCCTGTTAGAATTAGACTGGCGCAGCCTAATAAAATAGAATAACCCCAAGCGTCAGTGAATCAGCCTCGTCAAGTAAAATTGCTTCCTGATAGATTTTGACTGGCGCAGACTGATAGAATAGATATAACCCTAAGCGTCAGTAAGTTTACCTCGTCAAGTGAAAGTGCTTCCGATAGCTTAGTGACTAGCGCTGACTGTTGGATTGAATAGACACTGAGCGAGAGTGAGTAATAATGAACAAAATCCTTCATCCAGTGGAATCACTTCCGGATGTAGAAGTGCTTCCTGATGCAAGGATGACCTCTTAGACTAAGAACACTCCCACTGCATGTGACTATATGTTTTTATACTGTTAGACTAACACTCAGTGCAGCACACTCAGTAGAATTGCTTCCGGATGAGAATCTGCTTCCGCAAGCAATCAGAATGTCAGAAGTTGCAGTGTCAGAACGCTTATGTCAGAGCAGAGGTGTCAGGACTACTTTTCAGAGATAAAGCAAGTCAACCCTGCTATGCATTGATGAAGCATTTAATGGGCAAACGGTAACAAGGGATAAACGGCCATATTCAAACGGCTATCCCACCTACCAAGAGACAGATTGCTTGAAGACTATATAAAGAGACTCAAACCTCATTTATGAGGTTAACTATTATCTTTGAATATTCTTGAGAGAAGTTAGAGCGAGAAACTAAGAACATCTTCAAGCATTCAAAGCTGCCCAGAAAAGTAAAGAGCATTTAACACATAGAGTGATCCTTTCATCTACATATTCTGTACTCTTTGTTGTTAAGTCTCTTCCTGTTATAAGAGCATTGATTGTACTTAAGTGTGTAGCACTATCTGTTCTTTGAGAGAACTCAGTTTGTAAAATCCTTTAATTCTAAAGGTTAACCCCTTGCTCGGTGTGAGGGGGAGCTAGTTAGAGAGGTTGCAAGTGAGCCTTGTGAAACTTGTGGTAGAAAGGTTGCAAGTGAGCCTTGTGAAACTTGTGGTTGTAAGGTTGCAAGTGATCCCGTCCAAAACTTGCGGTTGTAAGGTTTCAGGTGAACCCGATTTAAAACCTGAGATATAGTGGAACTCGGCCTGGGTGGTTGAGGACTGGACGTAGGTCAGGTAGACCGAACCAGTATAACTCTTGTGTTGTTTTATTTGAGCATTTATTTTTGAAGCACAATTCACCCCCCCTCTTGTGCATCCATTACTTTCACTTTCTTTTATATATCTTTGCTTTTAATTGCTAGGCTGCCACATCAAATAAAATAACCAAATCATCAAGGCTTGTTGCAAAATCTAGAGCTGACTTTTCAAACATTTTAATTACAACATGTACTATTAACAACCTTGAATATATATTTTCTTTTGAATTGATGACACCTAAATATGATTAAATTATATATGAAAATATACTAAAATTAGGAAACCATCAAGACCAAAATTGCATCTTAAATATGTTTAGAACTTCATTTTAGGCATTTAAACACATACAAATTTTAGGATTTGTCAATGTGACTCTAACATAAAGTCAAAACCAATTGAATACACAATTCTATTTTTAGAAGATGTCGTACAATTAAGGTACAATGTAATGTCTTGGGACCAATTTAATCATGGGAAAATTCCATTCACGTCTCAAAGATTACAAATTAACATTGCAAGGTCTTTTGATATCTCAACATTACTTACACGTCTCTAGGTATTTGTATATAGTATCATGAAATTGTGAAATTACTAAGTTGTCCTTAGTGATTAGTTGTTAATTAATACACGTTGATCCAATTATTAATGTAATTTTTTAAATTGTTAATAACAAATATGTTGAGTACATAGATATTATTTGTTTATAACAATATGGACATATCATTGATTACTAGTTTCTATAATTCGATACTTGTGTTTCAAGACATCCTAACTTGTTATCAAAGGCTAAATTGATAACAATCTTCTTTGTCTATAGCAAGGGCAATAAAATAATATAGCAATTGTATAATATTATTGCTCTCAAAATCATGAAACTAATTAATAATTTGAAATTTTGATGGGCCTTCTTTTATTACTCCATCTATTTATAAATACAGGACATACTTGAGGATATGTGCTAGTTCACACATATAATTAAGACATCTTTTGATTTGTTCTCATATTTTCCTTAATATCTCCCTATTAATACTCCACAATTATTAACCAATTGTTTGCAATATAGCATTAACCGCAAGTGCATGGGTCACAAGTAGTATATAAATAATATCATTGCAACTTAGAATTAGACTAAAATCCCAACCGCAAACAAAATGCTAACTAATTCAATCAAGTTGAACGAAGAAAAAAGTTTTGGGTAAGCAAGTGAAAGTTGAATTCTATTTTTGGAACTAAAAAGTGATAAAACAATTTTTTTTACTTAAATAATTAATTGGGACATAGGATTTTTATCCCCTTGCATTTCATAAGACATGAAAGATTATTCCCTCTAAAATGGTATTTTCAATGAGTATATGTGCTTGTCTAGGGTTCTTAGGCCCTTAACTAAGCTCTCTAAAGTCAAAATCAAGTTTATCTTTCTATTAAAATGAACAACCTCTTGATACACTTAATGAAAATCTCTTTGAGAATCAACCCTAAGGTGACAATGAAAGGTTAGTACGTAAAGATCTCTTTATCTTACCAACAAACTTTCCATTTAACATGTAAACTTCAAGTCAAGCATAATTTTAACTAAGTTTTACACATGAATTAGCTCTCTCAAGTTAAACACCCATGTGTACAAATCAATCTAAATGGTGGCCAAACATAAAGAAGTATTAAGAGAAAGATAAAATCCACACACATATTATTTCATACCAAAAGAGAGGAAGTATCAAGTCATAACTCATACAAAGGTTGAAAATAATCCTAGAATGGAAGTTTAGCTACTAATAATGAAAGAGCCATAAATCGAAGGGAAATACAGAGTCATAGCAGAAATTACAAAGAGTAAGGATAGAAGAATAAGGAAAAACCAAGAGAAACGAGGTCGAATGTCTTCAAATCTGTAATCACCAGTTGAATCTCATTGAAAATCTCCAAACCATAATAGAGACAATGTCCCAAAATGAAAGCCTAAGTCGACAAGATGAGTGGGTGAGTGAGTGAGTGTGAGCCCTTTTACACCCTGTTCTTTAAGCTGCTAATTTTTCACTCTATCACACTTTTCGCTGCAGCGACATGTATTTCCTTTGCTACAGTGGATTACTCTCTGTTTGGAAACACTAACCCTCCTTGGTTGCAGCAAAAAGTGTAATGTCTTCGGTGCAACAAATCGGCCTCTGTCTCTCAGATTCATTTAAGCTTTACTTTCTTAATGCTACTACTCCACTGTCTTTTCCACTTCTTACGAGACTTTAACTTCAAATGTAACTTAATTATGACTCAATCCACTAATTTCAACAACCTATAAAGTAATGACATCTATCAAAACCAAAGCTGGTAGAAAGAGGTGAAATATTCCCATTGAATCAAGAATTTAATTATTTCAACCTAATATCCATTTAACACATATTGATACTCCCTCCGGTCCCTAATATAAGAGCCAGCCGCCAAAATTACGCTTCTTAAGAAAACATGTGAATGTTAGTTGGGTGTCTGAAATTAATGCTACTTTTCCAATATTGCCCATATTTATTGTGATACTTTAAGAGAAAGAGATATATAAGCATTAATAAATATGAGAGAGAGTTAGGGGCAAAGTTGGAAAAAACGCATTAAATGAGGAGAGAATGTGGGGTGAGCTCTTATATTAGGGACCAAAACCATTCAAATTTTGGGCTCTTACATTAGGACCGGAGGGAGTATAATATATGTACACACTAAAATATGTATGAAATTACTCAAAACATGACTAAGTCAAAATGTGCTGAAACAACATGAATTTCATGAGGTTAACACCAACAATAATGGATGGTGGGAATAAAAGAGTGTGATTTTGATGTTTTAGCAATGTAATGTGATCCTGTTAACTTAATTAATATCCTTAATTTTATCAAATTACATTAAATATATCTATTATATTTAAGACAAAAATGAGCAATAATTTACATAACTTGAGCCATTGAACGCAATATTCCCTTTCACCTATTATTATGTGCCCACCAATTCGTAAGTTGAGCTATCAGATAAAGACCGAGCCGCCCCTGAAACTTATGACCTATACCTAATCTTTTATTTTCTTTTCTTGATTTAGAAAATAACTTTTCAATTAATTAGTTAACGAATTTGTTATAACAATATTGTGATTTCAAAATTAAATTCTACATGACCACAAATTACATAAATTAGTCATTTGCTAAAAGCCAAATATGGATAGATAAATAAATAAAAAATCATGTTTAATAATATACTAATATTGACTAAATAATGTATTTTATGTAATTAATATATACTCCCTCTCACTAAAAAACTCCAAATTACCGACAAAAAAAACCCAAATTACTGATTGAATTTTGTCGGTAATTTGGGGTTTTTGGTAGTATTTAAATTAGTAAGATATGGAATATCTTAATACGTATCTTAATTTAAACTATTCAAATATACTACTCACCCAATACAATTTGAATTAAAATGTTAAAAATATATCAAGGTAATATTAAATTATATTTATTAATCCAAAGGTACCTACACTTATTTGTGTAAAAAAACATGGTGATCAATTATCTAATGCCTTGATATGGTTTCCATTTCCAAATTCTGTAGTTAAACTAAAAAATAAAATTATTTTAAAAAATTATTTGAGACTACACCTTTGTTTTTCAGACTTGGAGATGCTGCACGGTCGTCCTTGATCATTATATACTAAAATTTATTAGAGACTATAGCTTTATTTTCAACCAAATTGGTATTAATTTTATGTCAACTTAAAAATAGATGAGAAGTGTTTGTTTTATTTCAAACTTTTATTGAGTAGTAGGAAGGCCTTGTATGATTTTATATACGAAAAGTACCCATGTCCTACAAGCTAAGATGGAGTATCCTTTTCTTTTTCGCCAGATACAAGATGGAGTATCATATACATAAAAGTTACCGGTACTCAAACTCAAGTCATTCACTTGAATATGCTGTTGCGTGTATTGATTTAATTTAGTACAAATGTGTGTGTGTGTGTGTAAACCAATTAGCGGGTTACATAATCCAAGTACTCAAAACGGGTTAGTTATCCACCTCACATCACATGCAAGAGCAGAACACATGTCTCCCACATTTCTTTTGGCTGAGATGATGCTTTGTTTTTGTTTTTTGTGCTCATCAATCTGACGATTTTTCTAATATAACATGTTGATTTTAATTTATTTTTCTGGCCAAATATTGAATTTATTTATCAACTTCCACACACATACACACACAACCTAATATATTTCAAAATAGAAGCGTGCATGGTAATTATGAATCAAGCAACAAGAAAAATACTATGACATGATTTAATTACATGCTTCAATGCACTGTTTCATAATATATCTAAATTTAGTTAAATTATTCAATATGATCTTCTTCTTTTTAAAATTTTGTTTAATTAATTATCAAAAAATATTTTGTTTAATTATATGAATGCGTGTATTTAATATCTAATACCAGTTGCCAACAGTGATTGATCTAGTTGGTATATGAGATTTGATTCATAACTATGTGTTTGTGAGTTTCAATCTCACCAATGTGCGAACCTTATTAGTGAGTGATCTGTAAATACCTATGTAAACATTCGTTGAGTCTAAAGACATACACTTACCCTAGTGAGCCTCCAAGTCCAAACTCACCTAAACTTTTCTTTATGAAAAAAATATCTGATAGGAGTTAATTAGTAATTCAACTATCATAAGATCAATTGATTTATATTTAATTATATTCTATTACTTTTGATATTTTGATATATATCATCCAAACTTGTTTCTCCATCCATTTAATGCTTTGTCAACTAAAAATTAACATTAAATCTTAGTAATTTTATCTTTTTCGAAAATAGTCATATGTACTAGGAATGCAATAAATTTTCCTTGCAAAAAAGCTTTGAAAAACACAGATATTTATGAAGACAAATTTGTCATAAGTGACTAAAAGGAATTGGGTAAAAGGAGTTATATGTTTCCAGGAATTTGTTTTTGGCTGAGACTGGTGATGAATAAGTAATTTCGGATGTCCCATTGCCAATAATTGAGCAACTAAATTATTGGTTTCACGCTGCTAGAGCTTCGGTGACCGACTGGTGTCTCTAACGAGGATAACCTTAAGTCTAAAAAAATTGTAATATCTGTTTAATCATTATGTATGAATACGGTGTTTTGTTTATTGACACATCAGCGTTTTGGAAATGTGAAATTTATATCGTATTTTTTATGTATTTTTTTCAAAAACCAAAATTAAATCATTGCTTCAGTGAATTGAAACCCTATTATTTCACCCAAAAAAATTTAAAGCCTATTGCATATTCTTTTCTTCGTGAACTCTTAATGACCCGTTTGGTTGGCTAAATCTGGGGGGTAGGAAAAGGAAAATCAGCATTTCCCTTAAAATGTTCATCCAGTCAAACTTGAGTTTGATCATATGGAAATCGAGTCCAAGCCAAGCATACAAATTGGAATCTCATCTAAATTATTAAAGGTAATATGGTCATTTTAACATGTATTTTACTTTCCTTACCACTATTTCCAACCTACTAAACATAAATCTTCCTATCAAAATCATTTTCCGTCCTGGATCAACCAAACACATCAACCCCTTTCAATTTTCTATTCTATTCCTTTCCATTACAAAATTTGCTTTCTATTCTATTCCATCAAAGAATTTTCTGCCAATCAAACGGAATGCTCTTCAACAAAAGCTAAAGTAATGATCTATAAAAAGGAAAGTTTAAAAGTAAATTATTAATTTGGTTATAAAATATTGTATGTGAATGTCCATAAACTCTTCATCTTTTTATTATTCCTCATTAGATCTTTTTACTTCTAAATGTCATTAACTTTGTAACCCACGGTGAATTACATATAAAGAGTTTCTAATGTCATAAATTTCATCATAATTCTCTTTAACTCCACACATAGTCTTCAATGAATTGGGCGCTATAAATAGAGGTTACGTACAAGACATTTGGTACTATTGAATTACAAGTGAACGTGATTCTTCTTCTTCTTCTTTCTTTTCTTATATGTTTTACTTATCCATCTATCTCTTCTTTAGTTTTATCACAAATTCCAAATTCATGTATAGCTGCCGAATTTTCGCTCCACATTAGGCAGTAGAAGCAAATAATAATAGTGGTCAAAAAATGTGGTTCCGCTAAACTAAAAAGAGACGTTTGCATTCTGATAAAAAAACAAAAGTAATGTTTGCATGGATAAGCTTATAACCGAAATAACAATGACAGTTTTTTTCATCTAGATGGGAGTAGTTTTTTTTTCCTTAATTTTTTTCTTCATTTTTCAAACATTAATTAAGTTGAAAAAACTAAAGTAACATTCAATCAAATCTTTAAAATTCTTACAATAAGGTTGCATGTTGATTCCTTATATTTATAGAGCGCATATTTAATACTAGGGTTAAGGGTCAAATCTAGCACTCTACTATTGCCAAAAGTTCACCCAACATAAACAAGAATTTGATCGCTCAAATGTAGCACACATCTTTTCAAAAATGGCTCAAATCTAGCATTTCCTTCAACTTTAACAGGTTTGACCGTTAAGTTCGACTTGATCATGCCACGTCACCTGCCACGTCACCCAGTTTTGCTGGCCCGCCACGTCACCCAATGGGCCCATTTACTATCCATTATTGGGTGACGTGGCGGGTCATGTGGCAAAACTGGGTGACGTGGCATGATCAAGTCAAATTTAGCGGTCAAATCCGTTAAAGTTGACGGAAATGCTAGATTTGAGTCATTTTTTAAAAGATGTGTGCTACATTTGAGCTATCAAATTTTTATTTATGTTGGGTGAACTTTTGGCAATAGCAGAGTGCTAGATTTGACCCTTAACCCTTAATAGTTAATACTAATTAAACAGAAAATTACGGTCTTAAAATTATAGAACCAAAACTATATTTTTGACAGCTTATACAATTCTCTTGGAGCTTCGACCGCCTTCACAGCGGGCCACCGAAAACTAATTATTGTTCTATTTGTGTTTTTTCGTACTCAATGCACTTGTTTATAAAAGAGTTAGACATTTGTAAACGAGACTTGTTTAATTTCTATTTTTCATATGCCTATTCATCATCTTGTTCACGAGGAGTTGAACACTTGCAAATGTGATCTTTTTTTTTATAACACTTCGCTTGCAGATGTTTTCTATTCATTAAAAATCGTTGGATCAAGAGTATATTTTTGACAGCTTAATTATTTGATTCTCGTCTAAGCTTCAACAGCCTGTAACACAGCCAACAACCGAAACTAATTAATTAGTTCCACTTGTGTTTGTTAGTACATGTATTACATTTACTTATAGAAGAGTTATACAAACATTATCAATGAATAATTGGTCGAGCTGGTAACTGGATTTACGGGTCCATAAAAATGAGAATGTGTGTTTGAATTCGATCCTGGGAAACGTTCTCAATAGAAGAGGATAACTACTCTGTTTATATAGATAACACTCATAAGTCATACCCCCGTTTCCAAATAATTCTATTGCTTTTATATAAAGTATTCATACATTTATGCTACCTATATATACCCCCTCAATCGTTACTATAAGTCACTAACTACCTACAATTTAGGTCCTTAATATAAGTTATCAACCGCCGTATTAAATGTTTTTTACCACTTTACTTATGTTATTAATGAATATTCAAAATTGAAAAATGAAGGGTGAAGTTTGAAAATGTGGCAAATTTAACATCAATTTTAAGACTCAACTACCATTTCTTGATACGTGAGAAATGAGTAGTCGGTGACTTATAATAATTAAGGATCGAAGGGAGTATATGAGAAGTTGGACACTCATGGGTCCATTAGTGTTTTTATTTTCCCAAGGGTATTTCCACCGGCGTGTCAAGTGAGACTAATCTTTCGCTGTTCTGAAGTCTTATATAGGGGGTAAATAGTCTGACTTGTGAATTTGTTCCATTTACAAAGGTTATAAGGATTGAACTCCCAACCACTTGCTTAAGGGACGAAAGTACTTATTACCACTCACGCACGCTAACCCGCTAAGTTTGGATCCCGTTAATTTGTGTTGTTCATATATGTACTTCGTTTGTTCATGATAAGTTGCATTGGATACTTGCAAGTGATCCACACATATAAACAACGCATATTAAACAAGTTTCATTTAATTTATACTTGAGTTTATCTCAGCACGAACAAATAGAAAGCACATATAAATTAAACAAATTGAATAAATTAATTTTCAGTGCTTGTTGATCTACTTATCTTATTCGTTGAAAGCTCTACTTATTGTAAATATTCTACTTATGTGTATACATTACACACTACCATTCGTATCCAATGTTATTAAAGTAATTCAATTATTGTCAACGAACATAATTTAATTTTGTTAAATGTGTTTTTCGGCACCCCCACTTGAATTTAGTTTTAAAATTTCATTCTTGAGTGGTCATCATAATCTCATGAGTCATGATCTCATGCACCTTTCAATATGATTAACACCTTTGCATCTTTTCAAATTAACTTTGATATCTTGAAAAAAGACAAATTTATATTCACATCAGCTTATGAAGTAAGCGATGGAGAGGAGACATATTGTCTTATGAGAATAATGATGAGTATTTGAATTGGAACTGTACGGCGTCATATTCTTGAATTAATAATTGAGCAACTAATGGAATGCATTATTACTTATAGAATAATTGAGCACCTAAATGTAATATAAGGCATAAGTTTTGTTTGGATTTATAAAATAATCATTGTTAAATTTAACTCAATTAGTCAACATTTCAGTTAAATTAACTATTTGTAAGATAAATGATTAAAAATGGATTTTAAATTTAAGATCCAAAATCAAATTTGACACAAATTTAAATGACTAAAAATATATTTGTTTTTAGTTTTAGTTCCTTTATATAAATATATGACGAACGGAAAAATGTCACCCACCTTTTACAATCCCTGCTGCCTTATCATTGATACAATGAAAACGAAATGTTTGCGTGTTTGGGTCATCAATTGAAACTGCCTTCATACTCATGCTAGATTTTTTTTTTAACCGAAATACCCATGCTAAATTATTTTAGGGTTACATGTCAATTTTTCTTTAGAAGTTTTTGCCCAAGACAAATTTTACTCCATAAGTTTTTTGTGTTCAAAATTCTGTGATAATATTAAAATGGAGTAAATTCGCAGTTTATTGTTAAAATATTAATGATTGTTTTCAACTTTTTACCCGTCAACATGAGTTTTTTAAAAGGATAATGTAATATTGCGAAGATTTAAGACTTCAAGGGAAATTTTCAACACAAAATAATTTCAAGACAAAATTGGTCTTGAGGGAAAACTTCCTGGGAAAAGTACCATTAACCCATTATTCTTTAATGAATTGGAGAGAGCAAGTAATGGATAAGTAGTAAACCATATTAGATTAAAGAAAAAAGTAGAAAACATAAAAATGTTGGCTTAGTTTTTAAAAACAATCTTTTCGTTTTGGAGAACAACTAAATGGAAACAAGTTTTTTTTTCTTGAAAACAGAATAAGCTATTCTGAAAACATGTACTAAAAATGGGGTTCATGGTGAATTCTTCGAAAACTTGTTATTAAAAAATGTTTTCATAAACAAAAAACCAAGAACAAATCCATACAACCCTAACTTGTTGAAACAAGTAAAAACATTGCAACTTCTTAAGTTTCGAAATGGATTAATCTCAAGTCCAAAATGGTTTGAAAATATCTTTGATTCTAACCCAAAAAGTTTTATGCTGCTTTAATGTGTAAATATATATTTCTCTCATCGGTTCTTTACTATAAATATAAAACATATTTGAAAATTAAAGTTAATCTTTGTCATAAATATGAAGCCTATAGATAAATTTTTGTCAATGTTTTTCCAAATTACCCTCTATGACACTCCTCATCAATGATCAAGTAAGCAATTGAGATTGAAATTATAACTAACACCATTAATTTAAAAAAATTAAACAAATATGTTTATATTTAAAAATAATTGAGTATATTCTCAAATAGTAATACTCTTTATGTTCCTAAATATACGATATATTTAAAGATGTAAATTTGTTCCTACATATAAGAATTCTTTATAATTTTTCTCAACATTTATCCAATAATATTCAAATTGATGCTTCTTATTGAAAAACAAGTAAGCAAGTTTAGGTTTAACGGAAAGTGGATGATAGAAATGAAAATGGAAATGAAAATGAGTGGAAGGGGGAAATGAAAATGAGATGGAAAGTAAAGGTAAATTAGGTAAAGTTTGTGGCTCAGAAAAAGTGTGAGATGAAGAGTGACAACTTATGGGCCTAGGATATATGTAAATGACAAAAAATTTCCCATTTCACTTTCCTTTTTCATCTCTCTTCCAATCAAACGTACCCTTAATTATCATTATTTTTCTAATCAAATAAGCTAGATGTGTTTTATATCTATATATGAATTATAGATGGAGTATTAATCAAACGTACCCTTAATTATCATTATTTTTCTAATCAAATAAGCTAGATGTGTTTTATATCTATATATGAATTATAGATGGAGTATTATATTGAGTTATTGACGCATTTAAACGTGTGCTAATGAAAGATTTAAAAAGTGGAAAAGCCAACGAGACAGTATGCATGAACGTGAGGGACAGGAAATATAGATCTAATATGAAATTTGTCGAGACATGTATAGATGGAAACTGAAGATGATAATTTAATTTGTACGTGCTTCAATGGACACCATTATTTTACACTCCTTAAATATATGTCTCCTTAAATATTTATAATTAACGATGTCAAATAACGATGCATTTCAAATCAACTAAGACAATATGCATGTGGTATGTTACACTCCTTGAATATTTATAATTAACGATGTCAAATAACAATATGAAAATCAGTTATCATAAGAAGAAATACAAATACCAGCAACATCCATTTATTGTCTCCGATTTCTTTTAGGAAGAAAAACACTCCTTCCGAATTATAAAAAAAAACACTCCTTCCTCTCCTTTTTTACTATCATAAATATATAAATATAGGATGTGTGTGCCTAATTTGATTAGATTAATAATGCTAATTAATTTAATTTTTCATATTTTTTCTATAACAGTATGTTTATTTTCCTTAATTATGTCCCTTTCTTTGGCATATGATCATTGTTGACAAAATATCATCAGTGGTAACTTAGGAAAAAAGTAATAATAAAAATTAGAAATATGTCACTCCTTCCTCTCCTTATTACTCTTTACAATATTAAATATAGGATATGTTTACCATATTTGATAAGATTAATAATGTTAGTAGATTTAGTTTCATATGTTTTTTAAAGGCTGCAATTATTTTCCTTAATTTTTTGCCACTCTCTGGCACATGATTATTGTTGACAAAACATCATTAGTGGTAATTTAGGAAAAATTAATAAAAATTAAAAATATGTCATACAATTAAGATTAAAAGAAACTCTCTATATATAACTCATCTATTTATGATCAGATTGTGCATAAACTACAAGAAACAAATCTCGTAATCATGCAAAAAAATGTGAATAATGTCACGTCGTATAATGTGACAGGAGACATGTGTCGCTATTTTACGTTGTGCCATATACACATCCAAGATGAAGACATATGTCACGATTCTGGAAAATTGCAACATCTAGCATGAAAACCACGATATAGTTGATTTTTTTAAATAAATAAAATATTAGTAGAGGTTTATTGAATGAGAAAGAGTACAATGATAGAATAATGAAGAAAAAAATTAGATGGTGAAATAACATACTTGGAATTATAGTATTTAAACAAGTAAGTATTATAAATTGTACACTTGATAGGCAAAATAAATAGTAGGACTGCACAAATAGTAGGACCAGGGCATAAAGTTGACTCGGTCATGTCCGTCATTTGTGCACCCCTAATAAATAGTGGGGAGAGAAATTATAGTGTTTAAAACAAATAACCTACAAAAAAATAAAAGACAATTACTTATGAGAAGGGTGAAGGATGAAAGTGGAGAGATAAAAAAGAAGAAAGTGCAGAGAGTGGAAAAAAGAAAGTAGATAGGGTGGAAAAAATAAATAGTGAAGATGGAAAATTTATGAGAAGCGGCAAAATTTATATAGATGCTTATCATGTTACGCCTTAGTGGTCATATGTGCACCACTAAGCACTACACTGTTTCATAATTTATTAAAAACATGTTTATATTATAACATGTCGTGCCACCAAGCATGACATTTTGGAGTTTTTTTCTTTAAAAAATAAAAGTACTATGTCGCGCCACAAGATGCGACATATTGCTTTAATTAAAAAAATAGAAGCAACATATGGCGCCACCAAGATGTCAAGTAAGGGAATTCAAAAATCCTTCAACTTGACACTTTCTTAATATTATGCTCTAAAATATATATAATACACCTACTCCAAGTCCTAGTCATGTATAATAGATAGGACATCATCATCTCATAAAAAAAAATAGGACATCATCATCATATGCCATGTGAAAGATTAATCAATCATAATAATGTCAGTCAAGTTTGATATATCCATTTTTTGTAAGAAGACGCTTCACGATGATTAAAATAATTTGTTCATAATTAGCGCTTTGATTTCTTTTCTTTTGTTAGTTTTGCCAGCATAAAATCAACTCTTTCATGTCTTTTTCTTTATTTACACATTCATTTATTCAATAAAATATCTCTGTAAAAAACTTAGATGACTAAACAAGTTTGTATACACAAAACCTGCCGGTGACTATTTTAGAGGAACAAATATTGACAAAATTGGGAAATCACATGATAAGGAAAAAAATTGGAACGGCCATTATTGTGTTGCTTAAACTCCCAACACATCTACTTCCTCCGGTCCCTAATATAAGAGCAAAAATTTGAATAATTTTGGTCCCTAATATAAGAGTTCATCTCACATCCTCTCTTCATTTAATGTGTTTTTTCCTACTTTGCCTCCAATTCTCTTTCATATTTATTAATGCTTATATATTTCTCTCTCTTAAAAGTATCATAATAACTATAAGCAATATTAGAAAAGAAGCATTAACTCTTGATGCCCAACTAACATTCACATATTTTCTTAAAAAACGTTTTTTGGCGGCTAACTCTTATATTAGGGACCGGATGGAGTATCATATAGTGGCCTAATCTCTCCAGCGTTTTGTTTTTTTTATCAGCAATCTCTCTAGCCTTTTGTACTCCCTCATTTTTGTCAATCCAAACGATCTATTCAGGGACACATGTCCGCTCCGATCCCTTCCAAGTCTATGAAGTCTCAGGAACTACTTCCTCCGATTCAGTAAGACACGGAAGCAAAGACTCAGTCGAAGGGCATTCTGAAGGCCTAACACTTATCTTAGCAGTTAGAATTTAAGAAGGACTAGCAGGTCGATCTAGGAATAACCCCCTGAACGTTGAGTCTATAAATACAAGAGGTCGTTATGTGAAGTGTAACATCCCAGCGCCTCGCTCTCGAAATTGTCCGCTTTGGGGAATCCTCACCCCTCACGGCTTTAAAACGCGTCGAGAGGGAGAGGTATCCAGGCCTATATATAGCACCTTTCGTTCTCCTCCCTAGCCGATGTGGGACTTTACAATCCACCCCACCCTTGGGCCCAGCGCCCTTGCTGGCACACCGACCCGAGCCTGACTCTGATACCATCTGTAACATCCCAGTGTCTCGCTCTCGAAATTGTCCGCTTTGGGGAATCCTCATCCCTCACAGCTTTAAAACGCGTCGAGAGGGAGAGGTATTCAGGCCTATATATAGCACCTTTCGTTCTCCTCCCCAGCCGATGTGGGACTTTACATGAAGCATCTGTAAATCCTCATGCTTATACTTGTTACTCCCTTCGGTCCCTAATATAAGAGTCTAAAATTTGAATGATTTTGATCCTAATATAAGAGCTCATCTCATTCTATCCTCATTTAATGTGTTTTTTCCAACATTGCCCCTAACTCTCTTTTATATTTATTAATGCTCATGTATTTCTCTCTCTTAAAAGTATCACAATAAATATGAGCAATATTGGAAAAAAACATTAACTTCAGACACCCAACTAACATTCACATGTTTTCTTAAGAAGCGTTTTTTTGGTGATTGGATCTTATATTAAGGTTTGTACTCATTGTCCCTATCATTTACTCTTGTAATTGGATTGTGCATGAGTTCACAAGTCTTTCTTGTAATGGTCAACTCATAATGAAGATCTTGTTTCATCTTACTCTCTTGGTCATCTATTTGTCTCGTCTTTCATATTTACCCTGTTGATCACTCAAAAATCTGAACCACTCTTACATATATTACATTTTTTGGGTAACACATTTTGGCGCTGACCGTGAGGACCGGCGATTTGAATCGACCGTGACAATACATTTTTTGGGCAACGACGCCATGCATTTTGAATCGACCGTCATCGCCCTTGGATCAATTGCAAAAGATATTTATATCGGATGCAAGGTTGTAGTAATATGGTGCAATCCGAGTCGTTCGCAAGGAGTCTTGTTTAATTCAACTATTCTAGTAAACTAAGTGCAATGCAAGAATGATATGGGTAAAAATGATATTTGTTTGATTTTTAAAAATGGGAATGAATGATGCCAAAAAAGTAAATATTATTGGTCTTTCTGAATGAAAGGGGTGTAATGGATGTGAAGTGCTCTTGGAAATGACTTTCAATAACTCATGAGTCCAATTACCTAATTGGTGAAACCCAACTAACTAGGAATTGTTAAGCTTTTTAACATATTTAAGTTTTCTTTAAGTTTCCTAAAATATTAAAATTCTAGTCTCATGAACCCATTCAATTAGGCATTATTAGGTATCGAACTTTAGAGTGTGATTAATGATTTGTAATGCATTAGACCAATTATAATTCAATTCAATCAAACTATCTACCAATACCATGAATAAATAGAGAGATATCAAATGAATCATAAAGAACATATTGATGACCATATAATCACATATATATTGACGAGTCTAAATCCCTCATTACAAACCAAAATCACATGTCAATGTTGCAGCAAAAATTGGTCACATCAGACAACCTTTTTACAGATTAAGGACCACTCAACTTTCCATTTCCAAGCTCCCATTTCTCAGAACTAAATGGGCCCCAAGACTTATAAATGGTCATAAGGCTTAGAGCCTCGAACATAAGCATGATTATTATAAGGGGATTCTTAAAAAGAAATTTCTACAATAATAAATAAAAAAATACATATTTAATCTACATACTTTAACATCTCACAGATTTTTCTTAAAAAATTTTGATAGTTTTTTTACTCTTCATCATATGCCCTCCTGAAGTGTTAAAGATTAAATTCTTACTATTTTAACAATTGTCGCCACATATATTAGATCTCAACAATTGTGAAGTGATGATCCAAGGTATAGATAATGAATAAAGAAGTAAGTGAAGGGTATATATTCCCCTCTCAACCGTTCTCATCATTCCTTGTCACTAACAAAAAATTATGAAGAGTACAATTTATTTATTTATTTTGCCAGAATACAATGTAGTTAGTATTATGTAATCCAACTTTGTTGTAAACCCCTTCCTTTATTCAATGTAAGCTTCAACCGTTTAAAAGAGGAAGGAAAAAGGAAAGAAACAATGGAAATACAAAACAACAAGAAGAATCTGACATATATTCAGACTGAAACACTAGTAGTGTTTCTGCTTCGACTGAAACGATATGCATGCAACTTCTCACACAAGCACACGTACGTATTGTATACTGGATATATAGAACCTAACGAGATTTTCTGATTCTATTATATCATACAGAAAAATGTTTATTTTGTTTCAATTATGAGTTATATTGTAAAATTTTCATGTAAATATATAAAGTGCATCATATGTGAAATTATATCGTTGAAAAATTGTTAAAATTTAGCAAATTGATAATGAAATTTAATATTTTCTTGATTTAGATGAAATATGTTGGAAATAAAATTTAAGTAGCTAGGATATGAGGAATAACTCAATGCTACAAGTCATACACCGGAGAATAAGATATACAAAGACAGACATAATAAAAAAATTAAATAACCCCACTCCCTCTAAGTGTGTGTGTGTGTGTGGGGAGACGTACTGTATTGCGACCCTATAGGTATAATTCTTTCAATCCTTTTTATATACCATTGAAAAATTGTTTATTTCATTGCCATTTATAAGTTGCAATGTCGCAACATTACCATTTTTTATATAAATATACAACCATGCTGCTCTTCATTATGAGATACATTGTAATAAAGGTAAAATTAAAAATTGTTACATTTTAATGGAGTGTTATTGAATTGTAATTCTTTCTTTCATTTACCTAGAAGCATGTTAAGGGCCCGTTTGGTGGGACGGAAAGTGAATGATGAAAATGGAAATGGAAATGTAAATGGAAATGAGTGTAAGGGGTAAATATGGAAAGTAGAGGTAAATTAGGTAATGATGGGAAAGTAAAGTTTGTGGGGTCCACGAAAACTGTGAGATGGAGAGAGAAAACTTTTGGGACCCACAATATATGAAAATTGCCAAAAAACCTCCACTTTCTTTTACTTTCACTTTCCCTCTCAACTTTCCCTGTCATCCAAACACACTCTTATGACCTGTTTGGTTGCATGAAAAAATCACAAAGAATTGGAAAGTGTAGAAAGTAGGGGGTATTTTTGTAATATACATATATCCCGGGCCCACAAGTTTTCTCTCTCTATCTCCCACTTTTTTTGGGCCCCACACACTTTATTTTTCATCATTACTTAATTTACCCCTACTTTCCATCTTTACCCTTTCACTTTCCATTTCTCCACTTTCCTTCATGCAATCAAACAGACCCTTAGAGTGTCATATTCCATTGGAGGAGTAATTTAAGTTTAAACTTGTCAAACTCGTAATTTTATGTATACTTGTGAAAACTGTAAAATTGGATTGTAAATTCGTTAGAGCTTACTTTTATCAATGAATCTTTGCTAAAATTATATAATAAGGTAGAAATACAAAAATATCACCAATTTAAAATAAATATATTTTTAATATGAATAGTTCATATATGATACATCAATATATTTTTAATATGGCGTTTTAGATAAGTAAAACTCTAAAATTAGAGAGTCAACCCGGTGAATCTGACAACATTTTTTTATTACATTATATTGCACACACATGAACACTAAATAATCTCTCTCCATTTAATTATTTTATTGTGAGAAAGAGAAACATGAAGCACGTCATACAGACAGAGATCAGATAAACATACAAACCATCGCAACAATACTGATTAATTAGAGTTTGGTGACTAGAAGGGGAGCTCCATATTTGGGAAACAAGACAAGTTTGTAGAAAGGAGAGTGACGATAATTAGGCGACATGGAGAATGAGAATTTGGAAAGAAGAAGGACCAAAGCTAACTTGACTTCAATAATGGCGAAGTGTTGGCCTAAACATATTCGAGGTCCAAATCCAAATGGCATGTAGGCTTGTGGATACTTGCATGCTTCAAAAACACCACCTTCAAAGCTCTCTGGTTTGAACTCATCCGCATCTTCTCCCCAAATCTCTTTGTCCCTATGCATCGCTGCTATAAAAACCAAAATGTATGTTCCTTTTGACACCACCATGTCTCCAACTTTCAATTCTTCTAGTGCCTCCCTTGAACTTGATACTCCTGGCCCATATAGTCGCAGACTTTCTTGAACCACCATTGCTAGCTACAACAATATTATCATATAGTACTAAATTAGTTGGTCATAGTGTAACATTTGACCTTCCGGAATAAAAGTTAAACATGAGAATAAAGATCTGTTTTGCCTTGAGTTGAAGAAATTGAAAGAAGGCAACTTTTGAGGTTACAGCGAATTGGGGTTGAAATCATAATTTTGAAAAGTTTTGGGATATATAGGATGGATGATTTTGAAAATGCACCCAAAAATTTAGAGAAGAGGTTAAAATAAAGATAAAACCTCAAATATGATTTCATTTCGAAAATCATCTTCACTTTCATGAAACTTTCCAAAATTATGTTTTAACCAACTTTTAATCTAATCTCAAATGTTGTCTCATTTAAGTTTATACCATTATATAAAAAAAGGTGTGGTCAACCCAGTTTTAATCCTCAATGGACAAGGGTGTTTGAGAATAGAATATATATTAGACAGCCTTACCCTTACTTTATATAGTACAGAGTTACGTTTATAACAATATGAGCTGGTGAAATTCTATTTGAACCGCACAAATATTGTTGTATTAACGAGCTCTTAGTGCTCAACATTAAAAATGTTACACCTAATGATATTTGGCCTTTACTTAGGAAGGTGGGATGTCACACACGTTCATAATGGTAATGAATGTAATGCATTACAAAGAAATGAAATATTATAAAGTCTATACTTTTATATAAGAAAGTGATTAGCTAGATGGTGTACTTACTTGTTTCATCTTGCGAAGCTTGTCCATGTCATTGTTGATGGAGTGAGACGATATGTTGGGAAAGGTTTCAAAAATCTCAGCTCTTAGGCGATCCTGCCATTGAGGGTGCAAGGAGAGTTGAATAAGGATCCAAGTGAGTAAAAGAGCAGTTGTATCAGAGCCTGCAAAGTAAATATTTTTGCATATATCCACTATCAGTTTCTGGGTTTCGCGTTTATGTTTGCGCCTCTTCAATATTCCCCATACACTACTATTATTATTGGCTTTATCATCATCATCACGTAAATTTTCAAGAATCATATGAAGTAGATCCTCTTGATTCTCTTCGATACGGTTCTGGCTTTGTAACTTGTGATGGTGAACAACTTCAAGAATCAGCTCTTCTATCTCTTTCTCCAACCTCCTTATTTCTTTGTTTTCCTTGGTTGGAAGAATTCTGGCAACGACATATACATACAAGATTGTTAAGTACATACATACGTATTTATATATTACTGAGTACACTCATGCATTCCTATTCATAATCCTTAGAGGATTATTTTTATTATATTTATAAATTCTAAAGTTTTTTTCACCTTAATTTAATATTGTGCATACTTTGTACTCAAAACATAATATACTAATAAGGTTAAAGTTCAAGGACTATTAAATCTTAAGGAGTAGGTGATAAGATTTAACTAATGTTTTTCGTGCTTCTATCGAAATATGTATGACTAGTCACTAATATTCCTTTTATCCTATTTATACTGTAGAAAAGTAGATTTTGTTGTTGTCTGGATCAAATGATTAGATTTTTGCATGAATATACAGTTTTACCCTTAACTTGTTGTTTAAATTTGATACCTTTGAGATAGAGTTTATATTATTATATTAAATATGGGTGAAGAAGTTGGAAAGATAAAGAACTGATTAGGCTTAATATTTCTTTAGATTCTAGTAAAATAATACTCCTTCCGTTCCCTAATATAAGAGCTAGCCGCAAAAAAAACGCTTTTTAAGAAAACATGTGAATGTTAGTTGGGTGTCTGAAGTTAATGCTTCTTTTCCAATATTACCCATATTTATTATGATACTTTTAAGAGAGAGAAATACATAAGCAGTAATAAATATGAAAGAGGTTAGGGGCAAAGTAGGAAAAAACGCATTAAATGAGGAGAGAATGTGAGATGAACTCTTATATTAGGGACTAAAACCATTCAAATTTTGGGCTTTTATATTAGGAACCAGAGGGAGTATATTTTAGGGTACTTATATAATATATAGATAAAGGTGTATAACATTGGTATATCATAAATCAATGGAGAGAGCAAAGGTGGAAGATGTCAAATGTATGAATGAAACCAACCTGAGGTATAAAAATCCGAAAAGAACAGTAGGGCTAGAAACAAGATTTTGCAAGGCAGTGATTTTAGCAAAAATCTGATTTCAAGAGCATAAGAACCTCCAAAACAAGCCTTGGAAATGATATCAGCAGTGAGTTCCTTCATATCATTATCAATCGCAATCTCTGCCATTTCCCCTCCTCCACTTTCTTCTATAATCCTTTCCCATTTCCTCATTATTTCCCTTGTTGACTCCTCCATGAAATACACCATCTTCTGCAAATTCCACAACAACAACTACAACAAAAACTGTTAATAATACACACACATACACAAGCCACTACTACTTGATGATATATATAAATTAGTAGGTGGTAATGACTGGAAATCTATCAGCCAATGAACCTGAATTTTGGAGAAGTTAAACTGAGGAGCAATAAGGCTTCTTTGGAAGTGCCAGTGGGGTCCATTAGATCCGATAATGCCAGAACCCAACAATGGCTTTAATGGCTTGGACATATAGGTAGGCCAACCAAGATCCCAACTCTTAATCCGAATTATATCTTTGAGAACTTTGGGATCTTCCAAATACAGATGCTGCCTATGTCCAGTGGAGTACATGAATGTTGTACCTGCGCATATCATATATAGTTTTCGGCCAAGCATATCATATACACGCACACAAGCCCAATAACAAGGATTGTATGAACTATGAAGTCAACAAACATAAGCCAATATTAAATAAGCAATATAATAAAAATAGTAAAAGCATAACAATTTAACATGGTAGAATCTTATCTTCAATGAGGGGAAGCAAAACAAACGGGTACAGATTCTTTGTTTTCCAATTTTTCTTTTGACACCATTATTGAAAGATCCAATGATCCAGATTGAATGGTTTTTATAAAAATGAATATAATTATGATAATACTTGAAAAGTCTGATAAATAAATTTGATCTATCATATTTTTTAACAATTAACAATTGTATATAAAAAAGAAAACTAAAAGATAAATTTATGAAACAGTTTAAATTCTAAATAATTTATACCAAATTTTGACAGATCAAATTTATTCATGAAATTTTTAAAAATTATTTAATTATATTTATTTTTATAAAAAACATTAAACATGGACCATTGGATCTTTCTTCTATTGGTGTTAAATGGGAAAATAAGTGGGAAGAAGATGAGAAAATCTGGACGCAGAACAAAATCGATCTTAAAAAAAAAGTTGAATACAACATTCAAGTGCTTAAATAAATAACTTCTCGCTTTTCTTTTAAGTCAAAGCTTTGATAAGAAAGTTTTATAAAAACAAAAACTTTAATGAGTTCAATTACTTCATTCAGGCAAAACAAAGTGCAATTACATCCCTCCAAATAAAAGTGCAAAACAAGGTTTTAGCTTCTCACGTGTCTCTATTCCATCCCTCCAAATCCCCTGTATCTCTATAACCGAAAAAACCGGAAAACGATTTAGGCTCTTCCAAGTAACCGAACTGAAACCGAAGTTTTGTATAAACCGAACTGAAATAACCGAAAAATATTCGGTTCGGTTTCGGTTGTCTTTGAAATAACCGAACTTTTTTTACTACGATTTGACCGAATTTTAGGATTTAAGAATTCAACATTCATAACTCATAAGTATGAGAATGAGAAAGGATTCTGTAAAATTTAAAATGCATACAAACCAATGCATTCAAAATTCAACCTTACATAATATATTCAAAATACATAAGATGATCATATTTAAAGTTTGTTAAAAAAATCATATTTAAAGTTGAAATACAATAAAAGTTCTCCAAAATAACTTGTTCAATAGTGATTCTTCTCTCATCAGGATGATCATATTTAAAGTTGAAATAAACTAAAAGTTCTCAAAAATAAGTTGATCATCAGTAGTTCTTCTCCTAGGTTTAAAATAAAGCAATCAGTTCCTGCAAAAAAAATTCCACCAATAGCGTGTAGGACCGATAATAAATCTGGTAAAAAAGGCCTAAAAATAAAAGAAGCAAAATTGAGAATATATATATATAAACATAGACATATATTACACACACACACGTACGCGCGCGCGCACACACACATTTCGGTTTTCGGTTTTAACCGAAGTTCTTTTTAATTAACCGATCCGAAACCCGATATCCGAAATAACCGAAATACAATAACCGGATTATACCGGAAAACCGAAAAAACCAAACTTATTTCGGTTTGGTTAGGTTTTCGGTTTAGCTTACTCACCCCTAGAAAAGATTGTGTTTTATTTTTTTTTAAATTTCAAAAAAAGATACTCTCAAAAGTAAGCATTTTTATCTTCAAAATCATAAAATTTAAAAATTGCAGCATTTTATACCAAAAAAATTAAAATTTCACTCATTCCACGTATAATCTAATGATCATGAAATAAAAATAACAAAACAAGGGTGCATTAGATCTAATGCTTAAATATATGCATGTGGTAGAGATGACCAAAATCAAATTTATCATAAAAAAAGATGACTAAAAAATACAATAGTTCTTACCATAGAGTTTTCTCCAATGTTGGAGAAATGGGAAGAGAGAGGGAAACCATTGTTCATCAGGTTGGTGAGAGGAAGAAGAGATATTGTTGGAGGAATGTGATTGAATGCGTTTTATCTCAGGGATGTTTCCCAAAGGGAAAAAAGGTTTTGGTCCACTGATTCCTTGTTTCTTCAGAAGTGATCTGATTCTTTGAGGTTCCAACCACAGTTTCTTTTCCATATTTTCATCACCATCAAGCTCACAACAATGGCTGCCACCGCTAATACCATCTCTTTCCTAATTATTTTCTGCCATTGCCATAGCCACAACCCTTCACCACCTTCCATCTCTTTCTCTCTCTCTCTCTCTCTCTCTCTCTCACACTCACACACACACACACACACAACTGAGCCTAATGAGCCTGAACACTGTTAAGCATTGCTCTTATAAGAGTCTGACACGGATGAATTAATGATTGCGACGCAAAAGGAATCATTTGGATATGTTTATGAATTACTCCCTCTGGTCCGATTTATAAGTTGTCAACCGCCCAAATTGTACATACCAAGGAATGGATGTTAATAGAAGTTGAGTCATTAAATTGGTCTTATTTTTTTGTCTTTTCCATTTTTGCCCCTCTCACCTTTATTACTATGACCCACTACCTTTTTCCATCTTTATAAGTATACATGTGCCTTTTTGATCTTCTCTCTCTTCTCATCTTCCAATGTTCATTTTCCAATGCTAAGGGTATATTGGGAAAGTTTTAATGAATGAGTTAGTTAATGTTAGTTGGTGACTTATATTAAGGACCAAAATTTAGTGGTAGTTGGCGACTTATAAATAGGACCGGAGGGAGTACACATGTTTACGAGAACTCGTGCCATATTTTGAAATTTTATTCATTCATAATGATATACTATATATGACAGTGACCCAAATACATTAGGGTTGGGAGGAGGGGGTTAGTAAAAATACTTGTTGTGTTATGCATAATTTGATTATGAACATGATGACCCTCCAATGATGAATAATGTCATAGATGTATTTTGAACTTATGAGGTTCATGTACACATTTATTTGACATTCATGCACTTAGACTATTCAGGTATAGTATTTAAATATATTCATCAATTTACAATTGACCCATGACATTTGTTCACATATTTAATACCTTACCTTATTTAATTTCAACCTTACCTTATATAATTTTGGTCTCTCGTTTTTTTATCAGGAAGCAGAAGTTTTTTATTACACTAGAAAATCAGAATACAAAATAGGTTTGCAAAAAACAAAATTCAAATGATAATACATAGAAAACCTAAAAAGGTAAACATGGATAAATAGGAGTGAGCCGCCACTATCGCAAAAACTCTACCATCTTCTTCATCTTTCCTTCATGAGAATTTGGGGGTAGAAAAGAACCGTCATTGGTAGAAAAACCATTGAATAGTGGTTGTTCAAAGAACCATCCCAAAGGACTCACACCTCTTATCGGCAATAAACCAATCAATTTGGTTTTCAAAGAAGCTCCTTAAGTAGATCTCACGAAAATAAACATACCCACAAAACTAATACGTAAGATGAAGATTGGGTAGAAGAAATTTCTCTCGTCGTCGAAACTCCTAGACCAATTTATTTGAAAATGAAAGAAACATAAAAGCAGACCAATGAAAGTGACGGACGTCTCCTTTCCCGACATGAACCGGGGAAGAAAACACTGATGAAAAAGCTCGTACAACGACGAGAAAAGAGATCTCACCACCACCCAAAATATTTGAGAGGAGGGGGAAAGAGGATAAAACCAACTCAAGAGAGTCGGCCCTTAATTGTTTTGGTCTCTTAAACATGTGTGAAATCAGCTTTTGATGTTTAAAATTATTCATCATTGTCTCGTGCCAATAAATCCGAATAGTTAGCTCACAAAAGTCTGCTTTTATTAATAAAACTATATTTAAAGTACATTATTAAAGAAAATACAAGATATAATAATAATATGACTTAAATATATTTTAAATATGAATAATTGATATTAATATAACTTACATTCATCTGGCCAAAAAAAATATAGTTACATTCATACTTTCTCAAACTCAATAAAAAATGTCTGCATATTAACTTTACACATAAATTTATTGAATACATGATCTAATAAAAATAATTAACTTGAGATTTAGAGCAAGTTAATAAAATCATTATCTCGTAAGTTAGAAACATAAAAACGAAAAACTTGGTGTGTAAACTTTGACTTATGCGTAACTGAGTTTACAATTAGTATGTATTAAAGTGACTTGTGACATGCTTTTTATATTACATTTTGGTGATTTTGCTTGCATGGGATACATTGTATATTGAATAAAGGTAAAGTTAAAAATTGTTAAATTTTAATGTAGTGTAATGTTTTTCTTGGTTTATATAGAAGTACGATAGAAGTGACTTATTCTATTGGAGGATCAACTTAATTTTAATATTTTCACTCATGAGTTTAATTAAGTAAATTTGTGGTAAAGATATAAAATTGGATATTAAACTTGTAAGAGTTTATTTTTATCAATAAATACTTGTTTAAACTATATCATTAAATAATATTTGACTTATTTATACTTTTTTCTATTTTTTTTTCAAAAATTACCCTCATTAAAACCCTCTCAAAAATAATTGAATAAGAGAGGCGGGAGCAAAAGTTGAGTAATATGAATGAGGTGTTTTGTGAGTGTGTCATATCAACTTTTGCTTTTGACCTGAGGTCATACTAACTTAATTAAATTTTTAATATAATCAAATTAGGTAAATATACGACTTATAAATAGGAGAGAGGGATTATATTCTAAGAATAGTTATAGTATTATGTTGATAATGAAGTCTTTTCTTGAGTGGGAAGGGATCGCATTGCTGGTAATGTAACACTTATAAATGGTCATAAGGCTCGGACATAAGCATGGTTATTATAAGGGGATTCTTAAAAAGGAATGATTGTATATGATTATTTGACATTTGTAACCCATTAATTATACTAATTTGCCTCTTGTCTTAGGATAATATATGGAAACTTAGGTACTTTTATACTTAAAATTTTAATGCATTGAGTTATTTGCAATTAGTGCTAAATTGATCATTTTAAGCATTAAACTCATGCATTTAAGACTTGTGGGCTTGGGATATTACAATTGTGCTTGAATTTGTTCATTGCAGGAAGTTTCAAAGACATGAGGCCTGAATTTCAGAAATTGCATTTTAGTGCTCAAATTTGGAAAATTGCAACTTGGTGCTATAACACTGCTTGTTTGGATTGGTCAAGGACAAATTAGGCTATTGGGAGCTTATTGGAGGGCAAAGATGAGATAGAAATTTCTGGAGTTACTTTCCTATTTTTCTTATTGGAGATTATAAAAGTAAGGGCCATGTTTGGAAGCTCACTAGGATATCTTATCTAAACCTTTAGATCTAGGGCTTTAATTTGGTAAACCAAACAGTCCCTTAAGCTCTCCAATGCCCTAAAATCCAGAGTGATCACGCAGAGGCCAGAGGAAGAGAGATACATCGCACAAAGCCACTCCATCACACACCATCCACTTCACCCACCGGCCACCATCGTCGACGGCGTCCGCCTCCGCTACCCACTGTCGTCGGCCATCCCTTCATTCACTCTCCATCTCCAAAGATTCACCCACTTTAATAAGTGTCTTCTCCACCTCAGATTGTTGTTGATGGCCGAGAGTGGGATTTACTTCGGTGGAGGTAATCTCATTGTCATGAGCAGCTAATCCTTGGTTCCTTGGTGATTGTTGAAGCTAGCTGGAGTTCTTTGAGCTACTAGGGAGTTTCCTCTTTCCTTAGTTTCAGTTTTATTCTCTTTATTATTGTATATTATGGTACTAGATTTCTAGGAACTGTGATTTGCATTTTTATCGAGTTAATGTTTCGTTTGTTACATTTTGAGACTGAGATTTGTATTATGCTTGCACCTTAATGATGTGGTTGGATGTTTGTTAGCCTAATGTTAGCTTTATTCAATGACTCATGTATTTGAAGCTCTTAACTGGCCATTTGGTTTCTAGCCTTGTCAATAGGAGTTGAGAACTCTTTATGCAAAGTGTAATGCATATTGAGTGCCAATTAAATGTACCTACTGAACTAGACTAGTCTAGGTTACTAAAAGCATTGTTTGGAGAAGATTTCTTCTCACAAGCCTAAGTACTTGATAAAGGAAGTGAACTCAATTATTTTGGAACAAGGATAGTGATTGAACCTAATTTTATATTGTTTAGCATGTGCAATGTTTAGCATGTGCAAATGTGCTTAATTAGTGTGATTTAATTGTCATATTTGTTCATTATTGATGATTTTTCATGTGCATGCTAGTATGTTGGAAGTTGTTTAATATTTGCCCAATTACTTGCACTTTAAGTAACTAAGGGTATTTTGGTCATTTTCACTGTGGGAATTACTTTTATATGTAGGGGGTCCCACGTGGGCCCCACATACCCTTGGGAGGAGCTTGGAGGGCAAGGAAAGGGATAGGTGGCAAGGCAAATGCATAAGGACAAATATTACCCTTTTTGTCAAAAACAAGGGATTTGCACTTTGAAAAATGATACCAAAAAGGGTAATATGGAGCCAATTTTCAAATTTCAAGCTCAAATGGCACATGAAGGGCATTGTTGGAAAGAGGAAGAAGAGCATAAAGTGAAAAAGCACATGGGGAAAGCATCCACCCTCATTTTCCAACCACATACATTTTACATTCCCATTTTGCCCCTCATCTCACTTTACACCTTCATTTCACTCTCATTTCATTTACCTTCACATTTCCTCCCACACTATTTCGGCCAAACAATCCCAAGACCACAAAAATCTGAATCTAGCCTCTTAAAAACTCATCTCCCACTTCATTTGACACATTCCTTCACTTTCCATCTCATCTTCATCTTCTTTCTCTCCATTTTCTCTCTTCTTTCCACCACACACACCTCATGGCCGAAATTTCTCCCCACTTTTCACCTCATTCCTCCATGTCTAGGCTTGGCTAAGCTTGCTCCTTCCTTCTCCAAGGAGAAATTGCACAAAGAAGATCATCAATTCGGCCTTATGTGTTTGTAGTTTCATCTCTTAGGTTTGCAAGCTTGTTTCATTTTGTACCTTTTGTTCTCTTTGATGTAAGGTTCATTAGGTTAGGAGATTTAATTCTTAAATGTCCTACTTTAACCTAAGCTTGCAAATCTCTCTTCTTGTGTAGTTACATATGAAAACCTAGACATATTCTTTTTAGCTTCTTGAGATCTATATATGTGCGATTTGTATGTATTAGATTCTAGAAGTGAATGACTCAAATAGGTGCTAGGTTTCTAGTCCTATCTTGTTTAGGTATATGTAAAAGCATAGGAAGAGCCTTTGTTTGGTTGGTCTAGTTAAATTCTCCTAGGTTACTTTGATTAAAGTGTCTTGGAGAGTTTAGCTAAGTTATATCAAAAATATACAAACATATAAGGCCAATTAAACCTAATGTGCAAGAGTATTCTTGGAGAGGGAGGTAATTCACTTGATTCTTCCTCACTTCATTTCGGCTAATTAGTGTTTTTAGGTTTAATTGTAGTTGTTAAATGTTTTCTTAGGTTTTAATTGTAGTTTGTAGTTAAAAATCATCTCTCATATCTTTTATTTGTAATTTGTGTGACATTTCTATCCTAGGATAAGCAAGATTGTGAAATCAAATTGTGAGATAGACCCTTACTCATCACTTTACCTAAAATGAGTTTGAGTATTGTATTCATTTGATAAATCTAAGGGCGACATTAGGTTTAATCAGATAGCTAGTGTATTCAATCATCAAGGAAACATACATTCACATTTTATTTCACTTATCTTGACATAAAACACCAAAAATATAGTAGCTTAGGATTTAATCTTGTTTCATCCAATTAGTTGTAGTGAAAATATTCAAAAACTCTCATCTCCTTTTATTGCTTTTGATTGCATTTAGGTAGCTAGTAGTGTAGAACGACTCCTTAGAGACGACCCGAGGTTGTGCCACTGTGTTGCAATCTTTGGTTTAAAATAAATTTGCATTTAACCCCCAAGGCGACTAGGAACCGGTTAAATCAACGAATTTATACAATATTAAATAAAAAAATATTTAATTTACATATATACTTTAACATCTCAGATTTTTTTTTTTGAAAAAAATGTTGATTGTTTTTTTTTTTACTTTTCATCATATGCACTCCTGAACTGTTAAAGATTATATTCTAACTATTTTAACATATTTATATTGTCGTCATATATTAGATCTCAACAGTTGGGAAGTGATGATCCAAGGTATAGATAATGAATAAAGAAGTAAGTGAAGGTATTCCCTTCTCAACCGTTGTCATCATTCCTTGTCACTAATAAAAAATTATGGAGAGTACAATTTATTTATTTATTTTGCCAGAATATAATTTAGTTAGCATTATGTAATCAATCCAACTTTGTTGTAAATCCCTTCCTTTATTCAATGTAAGCTTCAACCGTTTAAAAAATGAAGGAGAGAAAAGAAAGAAACAATGGAAATACAAAACAACAGCAAGAATCTGACATATATTTAGACTGAAAAAAAAACTACAAGTAGTGTTTCTGCTTCGACTGAAACGATATGCATGCAACTTCTCACACAAGCACACGTACGCATTGTATAGTGGATACTGAATATATAGAACCTATAATGAAATCTAATTTTCTGATTCTATTATATCACATAGAAAAATGTTTATTCTGTTTCAATTTATGAGTTATATTAAAAAAATTTCATGTAAATATATGAAGTGCATCACATGTGAAATTATATCGTTGAAAAAATTGTTAAAATTTAGTAAATTGACAAGGAAATTTAATGTTTCTTGACATACGTTGGAAATAACATTTAAGTAGGATATGAGGAATAAATCAATGCTACAAGTCATACAATAAGCTACGTTACAAAGGCAGACATAAAAAATTAAATAAGCTCCCTCCCTCTAAGTGAGTGTGTTTGTGTGTGTGGGTGGAGGGGGGGGAATGTAATCTAATGCGATCCTATAAGTATAATTTTTATATTGTATTGAAAAATTGTTTATTTCATTTCCATTTATAAGTCGCAACATTACCATTTTTATACAACCATGCTGCTCTTTATATTATACTTTGGGGGTTTTGTTTTCATGACATTGCATATTGAATAAAGGTAAAGTTGAAAAAACCCGTTTGGTTGTCAGAAAGAAAGTTAAGAATTAGAAATGGAAAGGGTAAGAAATGGAAAGTAGGGGTAATGATGAGAGAGTAAAGTTTGTGGGTCTCAGGATAACTGTGAGATTGAGAGAGAAAACTTGTGGGGCCCGAGATATATGTAAATGACTATATTACCCCTTAACTTTTCAATTATTTTCAACCCACTTTCTTTTACTTCTTACATTTTGGTGCAGTTAGTGTATTGTAATGCTTTCCTTGATTTATATGGAAGCATGTTAGGAGTGTCATATTCCATTGAAGGAGTAACTTATAAGTTTAAGCTTCTTAAGCTCGTAATTTTAGGTAGACTCCTGGAAATAATATAAAATTGAATTCAAAATCTTAATAGCTTACTTTAATGGGAAAATGACAAAAAAATGTCACTTAAATTTGAGTTGGACAAAATGGGGTCTCCAATTCCAACTTGGACAAATAAGGGATAGTCCCCAATTTGTCCTAAATGAAATTTGTGACTTTGTGCCAAAAAAGTAGTGAATGACATATTCTAAAGTAGCTAATAGCGATACTTGAGTAGTTATTGCGAATGGTAGTTAATAGCGATACATGAGTAGTTAACAACGATATTTAAAGTAGTTACTGGTTAACTACTCAAGTATCGCTGTTAATTACTTTAGAATATGTCATTCACTACTCTTTGGCACAAAGTCACAAATTTCATTTAGGACAAATTGGAGACTATCCCTTATTTGTCCAAGTTGGAATTGGAGACCCCATTTTGTCCAACTCAAATTCAAGTGTCATTTTTTTGTCATTTTCCCTACTTTAATCAATGAATATTTGTTTAAGTTATATAATAAAGTAAAATAAAAATATCACTAATTTGAAATAAATATATTTTTAATATGAATAGTTCATATATGATATATCAATATCCATACCAAATTAAATAAAGAATTTTTATTAATTTAAATGTCAATTAATTAAATATGGTCAAATAAAAATAAATAACATGAGATTTAAAACAAGTTATTAACAAGATTATTCCATAATGTAAACAAGTAAAAACGGCAAACCCAATTTGTAAACTTGTGGGTTTAATCGAATTCACCCCTAGTACAAATTTAAATACTTTAGGACACGTTTTAGGTAGGTAAAACTGTAAAACTGGTAAAATTAAAGAGTTAACTGGTAAATCTAGCAACATTACAAAGACATGAACATTAAATAAGCTCTCTCCATGTAATTATTTTATTATGAGAAAGAGAAACATGAAGCATGTTGTAAAGTCCCACATCGGCTGGGGAGGAGAACGAAAGGTGCTATATATAGGCCTGGATACCTCCCCTCTCGACGCGTTTTAAAACCGTGAGGGGTGAGGATTCCCCAAAGCGGACAATTTCGAGAGCGAGGCGCTGAGATGTTACAGATGGTATCAGAGCCAGACTCGGGTCGGTGTGCCAGCGAGGGCGCTGGGCCCCAAGGGGGGTGGATTGTAAAGTCCCACATCGGCTGGGGAGGAGAACGAAAGGTGCTATATATAGGCCTGGATACCTCCCCCTCTCGACGCGTTTTAAAACCGTGAGGGGTGAGGATTCCCCAAAGCGGACAATTTCGAGAGCGAGGCGCTGGGATGTTACAGATGTTTATAAGCACTAACGGTTTGAGGTTACAAGCGGAATCGAACCCGCAACCTCCCACCTAAAGGGGAGATATCATACCACTGGGCTACTCCCACATCGGCTGGGGAGGAGAACGAAAGGTGCTATATATAGGCCTGGATACCTCCCCCTCTCGACGCGTTTTAAAACCGTGAAGGGTGAGGATTCCCCAAAGCCGACAATTTCGAGAGCGAGGCGCTGGGATGTTACACATGTCATATAGACTTGGACAAATATGAACATACAAACCATCGCATCAATACTGATTAATTAATTAGAGTTTGGTGACTAGAAGGGGAGCTCCATATTTGGGAAACAAGACAAGTTTGTAGAAAGGAGAGTGACGATAATTAGGCGACATGGAGAATGAGAATTTGGAAAGAAGAAGGACCAAAGCTAACTTGGCTTCAATAATGGTGAAGTGTTGGCCTAAACAGATTCGAGGTCCATATCCAAATGGCATGTACGCTTGAGGATACTTGCATGCTTCAGAAACACCACCTTCAAATCTCTCTGGTTTGAACTCATCTGCATCTTCTCCCCAAATCTCTTTGTCCCTATGCATGGCTGCTATAAAAACTAAAATGTTTGTTCCTTTTGGCACCACCATGTCTCCAACTTTCAATTCTTCTAGTGCCTCCCTTGAACTTGATACTCCTGGCCCATATAGTCGCAGACTTTCTTGAACCACCATTGCTAGCTACAACAATATTATCATATAGTACTAAATTAGTTGGTCATAGTGTAACATTTGACCTTCCGGAATAAAAGTTAAACATGAGAATAAAGATCTGTTTTGCCTTGAGTTGAAGAAATTGAAAGAAGGCAACTTTTGAGGTTACAACGAATTGGGGTTGAAATCATAATTTTGAAAAGTTTTGGGATATATAGGATGGATGATTTTGAAAATGCACCCAAAAATTTAGAAAAGAGGTTAAAATAAAGATAAAACCTCAAATATGATTTCATTTCCAAAATCATCTTCACTTTCATGAAATTTTCCAAAATTATGTTTTAACCAACTTTTAATCTAATCTCAAATGTTGTTTCATTTAAGTTTATACCATTATATAAAAAAAGGTGTGGTCAACCCAGTTTTAATCCTCAATCGACAAGGGTGTTTGAGAATATAATATATATTAGACAACCATACCCTTACTTTATATAGTACAGAGTTACGTTTATAACAATATGAGCTGGTGAAATTCTTTTTGAACCGCACAAATATTGTTGTATTAACGAGCTCTTAGTGCTCAACATTAAAAATGTTACCTAATGATATTTGGCCTTTACTTAGGAAGGTGGGATGTCACACACGTTCATAATGATAATGAATGTAATGCATTACAAAGAAATGAAATATTATAAAGTCTATACTTTTATATAAGAAAGTGATTAGCTAGATGGTGTACTTACTTGTTTCATCTTGCGAAGCTTGTCCATGTCATTGTTGATGGAGTGAGACGATATGTTGGGAAAGGTTTCAAAAATCTCAGCTCTTAGGCGATCCTGCCATTGAGGGTGCAAGGAGAGTTGAATAAGGATCCAAGTGAGTAAAAGAGCAGTTGTATCAGAGCCTGCAAAGTAAATATTTTTGCATATATCCACTATCAGTTTCTGGGTTTCGCGTTTATGTTTGCGCCTCTTCAATATTCCCCATACACTAATATTATTATTGGCTTTATCATCATCATCAGGTAAATTTTCAAGAACCATATGAAGTAGATCCTCTCGATTCTCATCGATACGGTTCTGGCTTTGTAACTTGTGATGGTGAACAACTTCAAGAATCAGCTCTTCTATCTCTTTCTCCAACCTCCTTATTTCTTTGTTTTCCTTGGTTGGAAGAATTCTAGCAACGACATATACAAACAAGATTGTTAAATACATACATACGTATTTATATATTACTGTGTACACTCATGCATTCCTATTCATAATAATCCTGAGAGGATTATTTTTATTCTATTTATAAATTCATCATTTTTTAAATTTTAATTTAATATTGTGCAACTTTGTACTCAAAACATAATATATTCAATAAGGGTAAAGTAGAAGAACTATTAAATCTTAAGTAGGTGATCAGATTTAATTAATGTTTTTGGTTCTTCTATCGAAACAATATGACCAATCACTAATATTCCTTTTATCCTATTTATACTGTAGAAAAGTAGATTTTGTTGTTGTCTTGAATCAAATGATTAGATTTTTGCATGAATATACAATTTTACCCTTAGCTTGTTAAATTTGATGCCTTTGAGATAGAGTTATATTATTATATTATATATGGGTGAAGAAGTTGGAAAGATAAAGAACTGATTAGGCTTAATGTTTCTTTAGATTCTAGAAAAATAATATATTTTACGTTACTTATAAAATATAGATAAAGGTGTATAGCATTGATATATCATAAATCAATGGAGAGAGAAAAGGTGAAAGATGTTAAATGTATGAATGAAACCAACCTGAGGTATAAAAATCCGAAAAGAACAGTAGGGCTAGAAACAAGATTTTGCAAGGCAGTGATTTTAGCAAAAATCTGATTTCCAAGAGCATAAGAACCTCCAAAACAAGCCTTGGAAATGATATCAGCAGTGAGTTCCTTCATATCATTATCAATCACAATCTCTGCCATTTCCCCTCCTCCACTTTCTTCTATTATCCTTTCCCATTTCCTCATTATTTCCCTTGTTGACTCCTCCATGAAATACATCATCTTGGAAATTCCACAACACCAACAACAACAAAAACTGTTAATAATAACCTGGCGGGTTGGCGTGAGTGGTAAGTAATTTCGTCCCTTAAATAAGTGGTTGGGGGTTCGATCTCTAACTCTTGCGAATGGAGCAAATTCACAGGCTAGTTGTCTACCCCTATATGGGACTTTAGAACAGTAAGGGATTAGTCCCACTTGACATGCGGGTGGTGATACCTTCGATAAAAAAAAAAAAAGTAACACGCACACACAAGCCACTACTTGATGATATATATATAAATTAACAGGTGGTAATAATGACTGGAAATCGATCAGCCAATAATGAACCTGAATCTTGGAGAAGTTAAACTGAGGGGCAATAAGGCTTCTTTGGAAGTGCCAGTGGGGTCCATTAGATCTGATAATGCCAGAACCCAACAATGGCTTTAATGGCTTGGACATATAGGTAGGCCTACCAAGATTCCAACTCTTTATCCGAATTATGTCTTTGACAAGTTTGGGATCTTCCAAATACAGATGCTGCCTATGTCCAGTGGAGTACATGAATGTTGTACCTGTGCAATCATATATAGTTTTCGGCCAAGCATATCATATACGGTTATACTTCTGTCTGTGTGTAAAAATATTTACTACACGTACACAAGCCCAATAACAAGCTAAGGATTGTATGAAGTCAACATAAGCCAATATTAAATAAGCAATATAATAAAAATAGTAAAAGCACAACAATTTAACATGGTAGAATCGGGAGAGGGGTTTCTCCTTTTCCTTCCCTCTCCTTTTCCCTTCTTTTCCTTTTTAACAAAATAATCCAGTATTATTTTGCCCATTGAGATTCATCGAAGAGTTCATAATTTGTCACTTGTACCATTAAAAATAAAAACAAAATGTATTATAATATAAAAAAATTTTAGCATAAAAAAATTCAACTATCTAGACCTATTTCATTTCAATATAAGGATCTATAAGAGATATAGACTAGTCCAGTTAATTGTGAAAGTTAACTGTAAAATTATTTCACAGTTAACTGGAATAGTATGTATCTCTTATAGATCATTATATTGAAATGAAATAGGTCTAGATAGTTGAAATTTTTTATGCCAAAAAGTGTTCAAAAATAAAAAAAAAATTAAAAGTTCTTCATTTATTTTATATTATAATACATTTTTTTTAATTTTTAATGGTACAAGTGACAAATTATGAGCTCTTAAATGAATCTCAATAGACAAAATAAAACCCCAAAGAGGGGATTCTGAGGGAATAGGAGGGTTAAGATTCTGAGAGAATCCGAACCCGGTAGAATCTTATCTTCAATGAGGGGAAGCAAAACAAACGGGTTCAGATTTTTTGTTTTCCTCTTTTTCCTTTTGACACCATTATTGAAAGATTCAATGGTCTAGATTGAATGGTTTTTATAAAAATGAATATAATTATGATAATACTTAAAAAATCTGATAAATAAATTTGATCTATCATATTTTTTAACAATTAACAATTGTAGTAAAAAAGAAAATTAAAAGAAAAATTTATAAAACAGTTTACAATTCTAAATAATTTATACCAAATTTTGACCGATCAAATTTATTTATGATATTTTTAAATATTATTTAATTTACAAAAAACATTAAACGTGGACTATTGGATCTTTCATCTATTGGTGATAAATGGGTAAAGGAAAGGGAAGAAGATGAGAAAATCTGGACGCAAAACAAACATAGCCCAAAGTGAAAGATTCCACAATCGATCTTAAAAAAGTTGAATACAACATTCAAGGGCTTTAATAATTAACTTTTCTTGGCCAAAGAAAAAACTTAATAATTAACTTCTCGCTTCTGATAAAAAAAATAATTAACTTCTCGTTTTTTTTTGTCAAAGCTTTAATAAGTTCAATTATTTATTCAGGCAAAACAAAGTGCAAATGTGCAATTATATCCCTCCAAACAAAAGTGCAAAACAAGGTTTTAGCTTCTGACGTATCTCTATTCCGTCCCTCCATATCCCTCGTGTTTATCCTTTATGAATAACATAAGTAACATTTTGAGCCTGTTTGGATTAGCTTCTGGAGAATAGCTTTTGTGAAAATAGCTTTTTGAAAATAGCTTTTGAGTAGAATAGCTTTTCTGGAAAATAGATTTTGATAAAATGAGAGTGTTTGAATAAATCAAAGCAATAAATAAATGTTTAATTGGTAAAATAAATTAGGGTAAAATAAATCAAAGCAAGGCCACACATAAGAGGGAAAATGAACAAGACTGGTGAATGAAAATAGAAATGAGATGAAGAAATAAAATGGTTAGATCGTAACAACCATTCGAAAACCAACAATAACCCCAAAAAATGCTAAATCCGACATGCCTCTTTCCTCACACACGAGATCGGCCACATAGCAATAAATTTATGAGAAAAAATCAGCAACACAGTCGAGGAGAGGAGAAGAAGCGCACGTCTCAATGGAACTTGAAGAGAGGAACGAGAAGGGTACTTTTGGGTGAGAAGATGTTTTACACTCTCGCCTACCACTTTTCTGTCTGAAAAAGTCAAAAAAGCAAGAAAGGATAGCTTTTCTCTAAACTGAGGTTTTGAGTCTGGAATTGAGGTTTTGGAGGTAAAATAGCTTTTCCAAATATTTTGAGTGTTTGGCAAAAATTGTGTGAAACCTAGGTTTTGTTTCTAAAAGCTATTTTAAATGGTTATCCAAACAGGCCCTTTGACATGGGTGTGAAATGATTGTGTTTTATTTTTTATAATTTCAAAGAAAGATACTCTCAAAAGTAAGCATTTTTATCTTCAAAATCATAAAATTTAAAAATTGCAGCATTTTATACCAAAAAATATTAAAATTTCACTCATTCCACGTATAATCAAATGATCATGAAATAATAAGAACAAAACAATTGACAAGTTGGAAATTATATGGGCATTAGAAGAGGGACACTAAATTAAAGATAGTCCTTAAACATAAGAACAAATAAAAGTTATATGGATAATAAGTAATACTCTTAATAATCGGAAATTATTGCTTAAATATATGCATGTGGTAGAGATGACCAAAAACAAAATTATCAAAAAAAAAAAAGAGATGACTAAAAAAATACAATGGTTCTTACCATAGAGTTTTCTCCAATGTTGGAGAAATGGGAAGAGAGAGGGAAACCATTGTTCAGGTTGGTGAGAGGAAGAGGAGATATTGTTGTTGGAGGAATGTGATTGAATGCGTTTTATCTCAGGGATGTTTCCCAAAGGGAAAGAAGGTTTTGGTCCACTGATTCCTTGTTTCTTCAGAAGTGATCTGATTCTTTGAGGTTCCAACCACAGTTTCTTCCATATTTTCATCACCATCAAGCTCACAACAATGGCTGCCACCGACAATACCATCTCTTTCCTAATTATTTCCTGCCATTGCCATAGCCACAACCCTTCACCTCCTTCCATCTCTCTCTCTCTCTCTCACACACACATACAACTGAGCCTAATGAGCCTGAACACTGTTAAGCATTGCTCTTATAAGAGTTTGACACGGATGAATTGGGTATGTTTGGATGTCAAGAAAGTGATGGAAGGAAAGGGAAAGTCAAAGTGAATTAAAGGTTATTTAGTAATTTACATATATCCCGGGACCCACAAGTTTTCTCTCTCCATCTCACACTTTTTCTGGGCCCTACAAACTTTTACATCTCATCATTACTTAATTTACTCCTACTTTCCATCTTTACCCTCTTATACTCAATTCCATTTCCATTTCCATCACACAATTTCCGTCCATCCAAACGGGTCCTTAGGGCCAGTTTGGTTGGCAGGAAAGTGTATAATGGAATTGGAAATGGAATTGAGTGTAAGGGGATAAAAATGGAAAGTAGAGGTAAATTATGTAATGATGAGATGTAAAAGTTTGTGGGGCCCATGAAGAATGTGAGATGGAGAGAGAAAACTTGTGGGTCCCGGGATATATGAAAATTACCAAAAAACCTTCACCTCACTTTCACTTTCACTTTCCCTCCCTCGCTTTCTTGCCATACAAACGGACCCTCAATGATTGCGACGCAAAAGGAATCATTTGGATATGTTTATGAATTACACATGTTTATGGGAACTCGTGCCAAATTTTGAAATTTTATTCATTCATAATGATATACTCCAGCCCAAAATTTGAATGGTTTTGGTCCCTAATGTATGAGCTCACCCCACATTCTCTCCTTATTTAATGCATTTTTTCCTAATTTACCCGTAATGGATAATCTAAAAAGATATCAAATATGTCATGCTATAATAACCTATTTTGCAACCTTAATCTCTCCAAAAGAAAGTCAATTAGGTCTTATTATATTTAGGATCGGAGGTAGTATTAAATTTGAATTTCATATTTATTAGGTATAATTTTGGCGAGAGCATGATTATATGGGCGTGAGATCCTATTGTAAATCCATTCGCATTCTGCATGGGTTCTATCAATTGTAAAATTTTTTTTTTTTTGCCTTTTGAGGGATTGGATTTAGCTTTTGCATTTTTCATTTGTTATATGTTTGTTTAGTTCAGGGAACCAGGATTTAACTCATTTTATTTTAATTGTATTATACTTATGGCATATTACTCAGTTCATTGGTTTGATCTGTTGATTTGCCCTCCCTTAACTCTGTTTCTTTTATTTACATTTATGTTAGGTAACCCTATTTTGTCATCTTTTTATGATGCTACCCGTGTGTTCTTTGATCCATTTTCTGTAATGTTCCCCCAATACACTGGTTAGCATCTCTGCGTTATTGGTGGATAGGGAGGTGAGAAACATTTTAGCTTTACATTTGTTTTTTATGCCATTCTGTTATATTAGTTTATTGATGATTTTTTTCCGAAACAGGGGACAAAAATTCAGGCAAGTGTCATGGCAAAACATTTGCTTGGGGCTTACAAATATAAACTTATGGAAGGACACACGTATAAGTTGGTGAACTTTGTTGTCACCAAAAATGAAGGACAATATAGAGCATCAAAGCATCCTTTCAAGATAACTATTACTCCCATGACACATGTTGTTGAGCAAGAAAACTTTGTCTCTGAATTTCCATGTTCTTTCTGGACATTACGCGATATTGTTGCTCTTGGTGAAGAGGCGAAGCTGGACTATCTTATAGGTTTGTTTCTTTGCTTTTTCCTGTCATTCATCTGGTGTAGTTTGTTTGGTATTTTTTTATCATGTTATTTTGGTTCCCTGTATTAACTGTTTTTTCTGTCTTTTCCCTCAGATGTTGTTGCTTATGTTAGAGAAATTGGTGCATTGGATGATTATAAAATGGATGATGAAATAAAGCACAAGTTGCTCATGCGTTTATGTGACTTAGAGTATGTTATGTCTGTTATTTGGTTTTTGTTTTTCTTTTCTTTTCCTACACTGTGAAGTGGATAATAATTTAATTTCTCATTACAGGGATAATGAAGTTGATTGTGTGTTGTTTGCCGATTGTGCAACCGATGCCCATATGTGTCAAATTCAAAATATGAACGAACCTGTTGTCATTGTTTTAAATGTTGCAAGGATAGCATTCCGTGATGATGGTAATTTATGAGAATCTGTTCTGTCATGATCTACAAACATATTTCATTCTCTATTATGTCTCCAGTGTATTTGAAAGATATATGTTGAGCCATACTGTTTGATTTTATTATGGTTGTAGGTAAACCACAAATCCTTAATTCATTTAATGCAACCAAAGTATCTTTCAACCCAGCAATTCAAGTAGTGAAGGATATGATTCTCAGGTCTGTCTTATTTTGGCATATTCAATATAGACTCAAAATTGTGAATTATTTTTTGTGCTAACTATATTGTTTGGTTGTGATTGTTTTTAAAATTTTGGCATTTTTTAAAGAGCAAAGGCACATAAGTCTCCAATACTTCTTAAGTATAATGGTTCTTTGAGTAGGACAACTGTCGATGTTTCCCAAAGTCCCTCATTCAATAGAGGTAGGACAGTAACAATATCCGAGATTCCAGAACAGAAAGCGGTATGTTTATTTTGGTTTAAGCTGTTGGGTGTATTTGACCAAGCCTGATATATACTTGTGTTAGTTTATTAACTTTCTATTTTTACTTTGCTCCATGTTAAAGGGAGAGGTATTTGTAATAAACTGCGAGATTGTTAAGCTTCAAACAATGCATGGGTGGATGTATGAAGGTTGTTCAAAGTGTGGGTCAAAACCACGTGTGCAAGATTCTATTGTGATGTGTGGTATCTGCAAGAAAAAGCTTGAATGTATTGAACCTAAGTAAGTTAATGCATGACATAGTTAATTCTTCTTTACTGTGATAAAGTTGAATGCTAAGTTGTTTTTCATTTTTTGCTTCCTTAGGATGAAACTTCATTATATTGTTAGAGATGAGAGTGGCACTGCTTCTGTTATTTTTTGGGATAGACAAGCCATGCAATTGGTTGGAAAATCTGCAAGAGAAATGAAGTTAAAATTAGATGAGGCAAGTTGTGTTTGCTAGCTCATAGTCCTTTTTGTTTGCTCACTTGCAATATTGGTGATGCTTTATAAATTGCAGGAAGATAGAGGATATGATTTTCTTGAGGAATTAGACAGTGTTGTGACAAAGAGAATGGTGTTATCTTTGAAGCTTAATGAATATAACAAGCTCCATTTTAATGCTAGCATTAGTGTCCTTAGTTTTACTCCTTGTCAGAATTTCCTGCACAAATTTAATGAATCTCAGGAACAGGTATTAAAAATTTTATGTTTGCAACATGTTTTTGAATTCTTCAATGTTTTGCTGGTCTGTTTAATTGTGCTTTTCTGCCTGTTAGACCCAGGGCTCACCTGTTGTTGATTTGAGTGAAGAGGTAAATTGTGTTGATTTTTTTGGCTGCATATTTCGTTTAGTTCATGCAATAATAATATCTGATTTTGTGTATTTTGCAATATCAGGATGATACTATCTTGGCTTCTAAGAGTTCTCATAAAAGATGCAAAACTGTAGCACCAAATGTCTCTGCTGTTATAGGAAAAAATTCTGGTTCTGGTTCTGGTGCAGCTTGTAGTGCAAAGAATTTTCCAGCAACATTGAGTTCAGGGAACTCAATGTAAGGGCAAAAGGAATAAATGATCAGACTGTAATGACTCCAGTTCCATTGAAAGGTTTTAAAGGTAAGGGCAAAAGGAATATTTTGAAGGAAGGCGTTGAAGCACTCAAAGAAGTGGATTGCAATGCAAGTCCTGTTGGGAGATCACTCAAAATTATTAAGGAGGTAAAAAATGAGATAACGTGTATGAGTATTGATCAAGTGGAATGGTTGTACTGATATATTATAGTAAGTTAGTTGTCATTGTGAAATAGGTTGATGTGTTGTTTTAGGTATGGGAATTATGTATGGTATGGATAGTATATTTTGCTAAGTATGTTAGTTGTCATTGTGAAATAGGTTGATGTGATATTTTAGGTATGGGCATTATGTATGGTATAGATAGTATATTTTGCTAAGTAATGTAATAGAAGACAAACCATTGCAATGGCGGTCTTTGGTTTGTCTTATATTACGTATGTATTAGTTACAAATATGGTCAAGTCGTTTGTAAAATAGCAGATATGTGTGTACTATATGGTGAGTATAATGTTTGTGGTGTGTGTATTTGAAGCATAAATATATATATATAAAATTATAGTTATTTGTATAATGTTTAGTAGATAGGTTCATACTTGCAGAGATGTTATTGTAGTCCTTGTAAATGAAATCAGCCCCTCTCAGAAAAATAGTGTGATCAATTTTTGGAATGTAACAACCAAAACTTCCCAAAAATGTTTAAGGAAAAAAAGGGGTAAATTTCAGTTGTGAAAACATATATATCCACTTAATTTAACAAAGACCACTAAAAACAATGTGAACTGCTTCAGTATTTGATAAAAAAGAGTTCCTATGACTGCTCAATTCTTTTCAATTTAAAATAAAACGATTTGAGGGTTATGGAAGTACATAGGAGTGTGTATAAATTTTTAAAAAATGATTATTTCAATCAGATGATATTCTTTTTTCAATCGGTCAGTTCAAACTAAAAAAAAACACCTATATTATTTCTCTAAAATAAATGATTATTTTAATACTACATTATAAAATAAAAGTCATTTAAAAGTTAAGTATTTCTAATTACTCCTTCTAGTCCTTAATATAAGAGTTGACCATAAAAAAAATTCTTCTAAATAAAACATGTGAATGTTAATTTGAAGTTTGAAGTCAATACTTATTTTTCACTATTGCTCATATTTATTATGATACTTTTAAGAGAAAAATACATAAGCATTAATAAATATGAAAAAGAGTTGAAGGCAAATTAGGAAAAAACGCATTAAATGAAGAGAGAATGTGACATTAGCTATCACATGAAATTTCTTAATTTTTTGGGATTACATGAAATTTTCAAAATATCTTTATATTGGAAAAATATAAAATCTCAAAAATTGAAAGAGAGTTAGGATTATATGAAATTTCCAAAATATCTCTTACCTAAGTTTTAAAATATACTCTCACCTTCTTCAAACCACTATTTTTTGGGTGAAGGGAGTATATGAGTAATTTGGGGAAAACTTGAGAATATTAAAAAGTGATCTTATATTTAGGAACAAGATCTTCTCCCTAAAGTGATCTTATATTTAGGAACGAAGGGAGTATATTAGAGACAAAAAAATTCAATTTTTGAGGTTTTATATTTTAACTTTGACTATTCCATTAGTTACTTTTATATTTACTTGGATTTCACGAAAAATGTATGTGCATATTCAATGCGTTTGTGCCAAAAAAAATGGTTTTTTTTTACTTAACTTTTATTGTTAATGCAAAATAAATTTTAAATTAATTTCTAGCAACACTTGTGTTGTTATTCATATATAATTACTTCCATGGGTGGTAAAATTGATCATGGGAAAAATAAAGGTAGAGGCCCTTACTCTTTCATTCTTTCTGGAGTTAATCACCACAGAATTGGAACTTTGCTTCCTCGTGCTGGCCAAAGTCCTGTGTATTCTCAACTATACATTTATGACACAGACAACGAGTTGACAAATAGAATTGTTGTTGTTAGGTATGTATATTGTGTTTTTGCTTTTTCATAACTCTAGAAAATCTAACTAACCGCTACTAATTATTGCCCTTTTGAATGCAGTAAACACAAGCAGAAATCAGAAATTGATCCGTCTATAGTGGAATTAATTAAGACACATTTGGATGTTGTAAACCCATCCATTTGTGAAACAGTACAGAATGACTGCATCTATTATTGATCAGAAGACACATTCTCCATTACGTCTTTGCTTGCTAGGATCTAGGAAAACTGATGGTCGAATTTATAACACTCCAACAGCAACAGAAGTTGCTATTTTAGTCGTTGGTGATCTTGACGACTCATTTACTGTTAGGGACATCATTATTGAGGAAAATTCTGGTGAATTGCATCGAATTAATGAATTGCATGCCTCTTATTTGCCATTACAATATCCTCTGTTGTTTTGTTATGGTGAAGATGGATACAGTGATGATGTTCCACATATGAATCAGGACAATAATAATAATCAGCAAAAAAAGATGGTTAGTATGCGTGAATTTTTCGCTTATAGATTAATGACCAGGAAAAATGAATGCTCAACTATTCTCCATGCATCACGTCTATTACAACAATTCATTGTCGATGGTTACACTATGATTAAATCTCAACGATTACTCTGGTATTGTTCCCACACAAAACAACTCTGTGTTGACTTATATCAAGGTCTATCGGATGCTCTTTCAAGGGGGAGCGAAATGCAGCTGTTTTGGGAAGGCGTATTATATTGCCTTCTTCATTTACTGGAGAAGCAAGATATATGATGCAGAATTATTTGGATGCAATGGCTGTTTGTCGTATAATGGGATATCCTGATTTATTTTTGACTTTCACATGTAATCATGTGTGGCCTAAGATAAAAAGATTCACATCGTCAAGAACAACACTCAACATTGTCTACCCAGAAATATTTAGATCTGTAGAGTGTAGTTTTTTACCAACGTGGCTTTTAATTAATTGTTAGCTTTATACTACCCTTCAATCCCTAATATAAGAGAGTTCACCTGTTAAAACATGTTTCTTAAAAATTCTAAGAAAACATGTGAAAGTTATTTGGATATGTGGAGTAATGTTTTTCCCAATATTACCCACATTTATTATGATACTTTTAAGATATAGAGATATATTAGTATTAATAAATATAAAAAAGAGTTAGGGGAAAAGTAGGAAAAAAACATTAAATGGGGAGACATGAGATGAACTCTTACATTTTGATCCAAAATCATTCAAATTTTAGCTCTTATATTACGAACTTAAGGGAGTAATTACTAAAATCTTACAAAGATTTATATGAAGATCAACCATGGTGAATTACTCCATAAATATTTACCAATATTAATACAGCTCATACACTGAACTTAGAACCATACTATCACTATCACATTCATTCATTTATAAGATCAATGAGCAACACAAAATCCAATGGAATCGCACTGAAGAAATTGATATATTAAATAATTGCTATGGAATACCAAACGTTGTTCATGAGAACAGCCTCTAATGATATACTCCCTCCGGTCCTATTTATAAGTCGCCAACCTCCCAAATTATACATACCAAGGAATGGAGGTTAATGGAAGTTGTATCGTCAAATTGGTCTTATTTTTTTGTCTTTTCCATTTTTGCCTCTCCCACCTTTATTACTATGGTCCACTACCTTTTTCATCTTTATGAGTATACATGTGTCTTTTTCATCTTCTCTCTCTTCTCATCTTCCAATGTTCATTTTCCAATGATAAGGGTATATTGGGAAAATTTAATAAATGAGTTAGTTAATGTTAGTTGGTGACTAATATTAAGGACCAAAATTTAGTGGCGGTTGACGACTTATAAATAGGACCGGAGGGAGTAGTACTATATATTATTTATAACAGTACAATCTATAATATACGGAGTATAATCTATTAGGGATAAACATTAACTTTTTTTTATTACAAGGGATAAACATTAACTTTATGTAAGAACATAGGGGCCGAGTTTTGCATATAATTTAAGTGGCACTATTAAAGAAAACAAGAGAAACTGAGACTTGTTAGCAAAAAATAGGATAAACTATGAAACATGTTGTATAAGTATCTAGACCTGACTTAATATGAGAATGTAACTCATATTTTTAGATAATTTAATTGCCCCTTTCACTTCAATATAAAATAATAATATATTTTGGAAGAATATTTATTGATATCTAACTATCATGAACAACATTCTTTAAAAACTTAAAGCTCACAATTTCAAATCTTGAAAATAATATATTCACTAGAATTCTTTGAAAGGCTAAATCATGCATTTCAATGCTGAAAATAACTTCTGCTCATGCAAAATAAACTGTACACACAGCTTTCACTACTACAACACTTTTTACAAGCTCTGTAAATAATGGCTTAGAAGAAGTATACATACATACATACATACATACATACATACATACATACATACATACATACATACATACATACATACATACATACATACATACATACATACATACATACATACATACATACATACAAACACACACACACACACATAGATATATATATATATATAGTTTGAATTTACATGATAGAACATGAATGAGGGTTATCATCATTGAAGAAGACCATGAGCTTCATTTCAGGAGTCTTGGGGTCTCCAAGAGCTTCAGGCACATTTCTGACAAAACCATTGGGAGCTCTGATGTCATAAACTCCGATTTCAGGGGAATGTCACTAAGTCATGATCCACAAAAGGCCATGCCTCCACTTTCTTTCCTGTGTTCTTCACTTCCTCAATCACATCTTTTGTCTTCACATAGCCCTTCACTGTCACCCTTTGTTCCTTTTGGTTTATATCCACTGATTCCACACCTTCATTCCCACAAAACTTTTACATTATCCTTTAAAATAAGAAAATTGCTATTTGCATTACTTTTAATAACAAGAAGGATAGATTGAACAGTCAAATTAAAAGAAAAAGTCAAAGGTCAACAACGCTTTATTGCATATATGAACAAAATAACACCTAGCTGTTCACCAAATATAATAACATATCATATGATCATATGATATGATAAAGATAAGAAACTTATACCAAGCTACATGCCGTTTTTTCCATTGGACTTATATGGATGGTAACAAATTTTACTTTGACTGCCTTTTGTAAATTTACGTGTGGATAAAATTTAATTAGTGTGATGTGATTTGCATTTGAATGTTTCTAGTGAAAAAAATAAGTCAATTTTAAATAAACTTGTTTGAATGAAATGTTGCGTTTTTTTTTTTACAAACCAGAAGCAAGTGGCTGAAAAATAAAAATTGCCTCAATTTTAAAGCTAACTTGTAAACCAAAACAAAATTAATAGCTCCCAAATCCATGGCAAATATAGTTTGTTATCCAATTGAATTTTTTTTTTATCCCAATTGACTTTCGAGGCTTCCTAACACTATGGTGACATATTTTGCTGTCGAACAATATCCATGCATGGAACAAGATAGAAAGACTGAAAGAGGTTGAAGAGGGAGAAAAGTAAGATTAAACTGAACCTTCCAAGCCTTCCACAGCACTCCTAACTTTCCTGACACAACCTTGGCAGTCCATTTTCACCCTCATATTTACAGTCTAATATATATCCTCATCATCAACAAAAATGGGAATGATTTTAATTAGTTACATATACGATATTTAATTGAAAAGAACCTACAGAAAGTAAAATATGTAAAAATCAAAGAAAGACATATAGGAGTGTCAAAGGTGAAAATTAAACCTGCAAAGGCAAGCGTTTGTTAGTTGGAAAGGAACAAGAAAAGCATTGAGGAAGATGATAAAGAAACCCCATTTATGAGAATGATGAGATCTTACTTCTTCTCATGCTTAGGTAAACCCATAATCTTTGAATGTTCTTTTATAGAACAAAACTAAAGTATTCGAATACAAAATATCTTAAGATTTTCCCATTTTAATTTGTTTATACTAGTTAGCTATAACTAACTGTTAGAATCCGTTGAATACCGATTAAAAAATTGAGATTTGAAAATGTGACATTAAATTATACTACATTTACTCTAGTTACTTGTCCATTTTATGACGTTCTACTACAGTTGTAGGCTGCCGCCATCAAATTTAAATGTATTATCGTTTATAAGTAAATGATTGGAGGCAAGTTTTCTTTGTAACTTCCCTAGCATGAAGAAATATATAGCACCTCTTGGCTACTGAATAATTAAATGTACTGAATAATTTGACTAATTCCACCATGCAATCATATACATCCATGTAACTTCCCTAGCATGAAGAAATATTATTGTTCAGCCAATTGCATGAACGTAAAATGGCCTCTAAAATAGTCAAATAAAAGTTGCTAATAAACAATCATGTACATAAATGAACTACTTTATTAAATGTTATATTTGGTAGGATAGAACTCTCAGCCAGAAGAGAAAAATATTTGAAAGGATAGAATGGGTTATTTAATGGTTGGAAGGAGTCAAAAGACATGTTTGGTTGAATGAATACAATGATCATGGAAATTGCTTCTTTCAAGAAGAAAAAATCAACTTCTGGCGTATACAAATATGCACAGAACAGATATATGATTATCGAGAAGAAAGGGAGTAGAGTTTATTCTGCAATATGGGCTTGCCACATGGCGAAATTTTGCCACGATTAAGTAGTATGGATTTACATTTCATTTCACACACTTTTTTATGCATGTAAACTGATTCGGATCAAGATGTCATTTTTGTGGCTCGGACATTCTCGTTCATATCGATATTTTAGAAGATGAAAGTACTTAAAAAGGCATTTTTCTTTATGGTAAAAAATGAAGATGTAAAAATTTTTCAACATATGTATCAAAAAAAGAAACGAAAAGATATATTCAACATATCATACCACAGTTGAATCAGTTTCTAGTAGAAATACCATCATTATACATGTACAAAATTGCATCAGAGAAAGTGAGTGTCAAGCTATTTTCTAAAGTTCTGATTTGAAAATGTTCAGAGAAAACATAATACTTCGTCCCTCCAAATACACAGTGTCAATCTCCTAGCCCTCTGACAAAAGTGTAAGAACAATAAAAATTTAGAGGAAATTTGGTTTAATCTGGTTTCTTCAAGTTTAAGCAATTATCTGACGCTTGCCTATACAACTCCTGCACCTGATTTAACTCCTTCTCTGGCATCAATAACATATTAAGAATGTTAGTTAGTCAGTCACAGATCACAATTGTCTAGAAACTAATGTATCATTTCATCATAGTTGTGATTTCATTACAAATTGACATGCGAATCCCATGTTCGCAACATTATTCTACTTCAAATGAGAATCAAATACAATGCCATCTATAGACCCATGAAACAATCTTTTTTTGTTTGGTTTTCTCATATTCCCCACATTCGAAAAAGAAAAGAATGCAGATTTCTCAAGCATAAAGTGAAGGTTAACAGACCTGCGGCTTCCAATTGCTTCTGAAGTTCTTGACCTATTAGATCATTTTCAGCCTGCGAAAATTAGAGAACAGCTTGAGAATATGAATTAGATTTAGCAGCACAGCAATCTTGCAAGCATGAAATCTATCAAATAGAATATACTCCCACAGGTTTTTTGAAGGACAAATCCTGACAAAACATTACTCTTGTAGGACACGCAATCATTAAATGATGCAAGTTTATCAACGAATGAATTGAATTTCATACCTGTAATTCTGCAATCCTCTTAAGTTGTGCTTCTTCTTCCCCTCCCTCAGATATCGGAAGTGCAGCAACCATTGTATCAAACTGGACAAGCAACATACGACATACTCAAAAGTCAAAATCACTAGGTGTCATGTAAGTCGTGTCTTCCCAGAAAGGATATCATAACATGTATCTTAAGTCTGAACAGTATAATTTTTTATTTGTACAGTCTCAATAATATCAATCACAACATATAAGTGATCTATGTAATGGATCAATTGATCTGATTAAGTTTAATGCAATTCATGCCCTCAATCCTTTTTAATTCCACCATAAATCACTGCTACAACATGTTCTGCTGTGTTCAATGTGCTTCCTAAAATTTCTATTCCCACTGCATTAGATAAACTTGCTAGTATATACTAGCCTTGTTCTATTTTATTTTGAGCAAAACCAAAAATATAAATACCTGTTTCGCAGCCTTTACCAATGCAGCACTCATAAGCTTGGGCTGTTCTGCAAAATTTGCTGCATCCTCTGTCGGATGTGCAGGTGGTTCAGGGTAATTTGGTGACAGCCGATTAGGAGGAGCATCCCTTTGCAGCGTCCCAATGGTATTAAAGGCAAGATTGGCAATTGAATTAACTTGTTCTTGTAGTTGAGAGATTATATCCATTATGTTGACCACCTGTAGAAGAAAATTGTCTCACGTAAAATTTCAGACAGAAACATTGTGTACAATTTACATTTCATACAAATAAAAAAACTTTATCCTAAATAGCCAAAGTATCCCAAAGTTACTGGAAACATTGAGACTTAAAGCTACACATGCATTTGTACCAAACATATGATTACACAGGTACAAAACCCTTCTACATATTGATCCACAGATTATGGCTATATATTGTCTAGCCACCCTAGACACTACACAAAACCTGTTTGCAAGCCATATACTGAACAAAAATTAACTGCTTCAACTAGTACAAATCTGTCTCTAGTATATCACCCATACAGCAAAACTCACCAACCTACTATTAGTGATGTCAATTACAAGATTCGACATTCTTTGAATGATAACTTGGCGGTTAATTGAATTTTGTCCAGCATTCTTATGGTTACCTCATCATGACTTCTCAGAGTTTATCTTGTGGTTAATCAAATTCCCTAACTCCCAAATAATATAAGTATACCATGTAAATCAAAGAAAAAAATGGGGATGCTATTGCATATCATATTGCTCTTTTAGCCATAATTTCATTAGCAAGCAAATGTAATCTACAACTGAAATTGCACAAGTGTATGAAGCACGACTAAAAGGGCAATGTTTATGACCTTAAGCTCTGGATAATTCAAGGTAAAAACAATGCATCCTACTGGAAGCTTGGAATCACTCATGTCCATCTCATAAGATTAAACCAACTACAGAGTATCTATCAATCCAATATAACTTTCTTAGACTTTGGTACATTACTTCCTCTGCAATTTTGGATTGCACATCACCTGAAGTCTTTGATCGTTTGAAACATTATCTCTCAACAAGAAAACCCCTTTCTTATCATAAGAGGTATTTAGTTCAACAGATCAATTAATGGCCAACTAAACATGCAAAAGGAACAATTTGTGAAATTCCATTAATCACTTCCGAATTCCAAAATCTGAATCGCACATCCTGAGATATAACAACTACACCAATAAATATATGTGCGCATATAAGCATCTAGTATCACATTCTCGTCTTCTTTCATACTCCCTCCGGTCCCAGTATAAAATCACCTTACTTTTTTGTGGGGATCAATGAATCAAATTAGATCCCTAAATTATAACATATCCTATATGGAATTAAAGTATAAATTAGATTATAAGTAAAACAAATAAGTAGAACTTAACAATTAGGATGAAGAGAGAAGCAACAACAGCAGAAAAATGACAAACTTTATTTCATACAAAATCAACCTTTCGTAAGTGAAACAATAAGTTGAACTTTAATACTGTATAAAAATTAAAGTGATTTATTTAGCATAATTAATTTCCTTAAAAAATCAACTTGAACTTCCAATTAGGACCAAAAGAGAAGCAACAACAGTAACAGGGCAACAAAAATTCATGCAATCACAAAAATAAGCTCCATTTGATTCTGAAGCAGCTTCATAGGGCTCTATATCATAAAATCAGCATAGGAAACAGCTCTATTACACTAACAACTACTAGTAGTAACTGATTTTATGCGAAATCGGAATGGATTAAGGGATGAACAGTAGCAGTATAAAACTATATTTCAATATCTGACAAAGAACTCTCTATTTCTTTAAAGAAGCTAAATTGCTAGGGTTTGCTTTAGATTTAATGAGTTCAATCACACTCAAAATAATCCCAATCACAAATCGACCCTCACTCTCTCTTTCTCTCTGATGTAGCTAAGGGTAGGAATAAAAGAGGAAGCTCACCGGAAACAAGGAACGACGGAAATATCACGGCTTCTACTTCGCCGGCCATCGTTCGCAGAGAGATGATTGATAGTGTTCGTGTTCTTTCGAAGGTGAATGGGGCTTGCAGGAAAAAGGTAAAATATAGACAATGACATATTTGCCCTTCTCTTAATAACTAAGTACTGTATTTTTTTATCCATGATCAAGGTATCCCCTCACTCGACAAGTGAGAGACTAACCCCTGCTGATTTGTAGACACCTCAAAGGGTGGGAAAGCTGGACTCGGAGATTTAATGCTTCTCCATACCCAACGTCAAGGATCGAACCCCAGACAATTGTTTAAAGCTGAATGAGTCCTTGCCACTCAATCACACACAGGTTATAACTAAGTATATTTAATTACTCCCTCTATCCCTAATTACTCCTTTATAAGATTACATTATTTAACTTTGTTAACATTCTAATTCTACAATATATGAAATGACATTACATGTATTTTATACTTTAGTGTGTGTGTATATATATATATATTTCTGTATTACTTAGTATATAACCTAATCATTAGTATCCTACTTATTGTATAAGGACCGACTATATGGATGTTGTTTATTTTTGAATTAGTATGGATATGGATATTTGTTAAGTCATGTGGTAGTTTTATTTTTTATTATTCCATTGTTAGACTTATTTTACAATATGGAATTACATATTACTCCTTCCGGTCCTAAATATAGGACCTAGTTGACTTTTTTGAAAAATCCAAAAAAAAAAAGCAAAATAAGTTAATTATAAATTGATTTACCTAATTTTTCTCTTACACTAGTTTTATTTTACCTATAAGCTAATGGATAATCTAAAAAGATATCAAATATGTCATGCTTTAATAACCTATTTTGCAACCTTAATCTCTCCAAAAAAAAGTCAATTAGGTCTTATATTTAGGATCGGAGGTAGTATTAAATTTGAATTTCATATTTATTAGGTATAATTTTGGCGAGAGCATGATTATATGGGCCTACTAGTATAACAATTTATATATTTTTATTTTTCAATGTGTGTATTTTAAAACCTACAAATGAAGGTAAAAAACTTTGAAGAATTTCATTAGCTTCTGACTCTTGTATTTTCAGCCCATATTGCAGAATAAACTCTTAAATTTGACGGTCCTTTAATACACACATGAATCATATTTTTTTAAAGTCTTATAATTACATCTATTCTACATCCTTTTGAACTTAGCTATGCTATACGCTTTTGTTCCTCTCAAGACTTAAATCCTAATGATTAACAAGATTCATATGTAAAGAAAAATACCAACAAACATGTACTCACTTCACACTTTTACATCCTTCCAATATATACCAATTATCAATTCAACTATTTCCCACATTATTGATAACAGAAACCTTACACCCATCAAATTACATCCTCTATCTCACCTTTGTCCTATAATCAAACACTCATTAATCAAATTCAAACATCCAATGTAACAATCTATATTCCTATTTTTGAAATGACTAAGCTAGTATTCCTCATAAATCCTTTATATTGCATAACCTGAAAACTATTAATTCCACATCAATTTGACTTTTCAAACACCTTTCGACTAGAGCAGAGACTAAAGATCATTGTAATCTTACATATAAAATATCACAGCAACCATACATTGCAAATCTTGTGGTCCTTAATCAACAACACTTTTAGGTCTTGCAGAAATAAATTTCCAGTTTTAAATGATCCATGTTATAATACTTAGCTTGAGATAAACTTGCATACTCAAACCAATTATTCTTCCTTAAATAATTAATTCCCTTTTAAGATAAATAGTAAAGTAATAACTCCAATTCCACCTTCAAATTTAACATTTTCTTGTTCAATCACCCATCTCTACCGCTAAAACCAGTTTCAAGTTCTACATCAATAATCATGCTTTACATTTCAAGACATACCTCAACAAGACTTCTAACACTTTTAGTATTACCTTCCAATAGATTCTTTGCACAAATCCTTTAGCACTAACTTCCTATAATCCTATTTAAGTCATACATGATTACCCAAATTCATTCATCATTAACTTAATCTCTCTGTTTTTTTTTTCACTATATTCCATATAACCTTCAAAAGTCCTCTATTTTTATGTTGACCAAACCAAATAAATCAATCCCCTAAAATTTTACATAATACCTCTCCATTAAGTCAATCTCAATACCTCAATATCAAATAATATCCAACAAAACAAAATGGAGCATCAAATCATCCAGCCAAAAACAATTTATATATAAAGACATACATGTACATATATGTTTCTGTGTTTAGATTCTAACATGATAGCTTTCACAATTATAGCCCTCAACAATCATAACTCAACCAAGTTCTTCTTCTACACATTTTTGCAAACACCTTATGTGCATCAAAACTCCAATCATGAAAGAAGAATAAACATAGACACAAAACTTCCCATTTTCTTGAAGCCTCTAGCTTTCTCTATTCTTTTATCCTAGTCGGCCATAGCAATAGTTGCAGCAAAAACTTTACAACCACACATAAGAACTAAAAATCGAACACATGAGAAGAGAAAAATTCAGGAATTCTTAAACATCCAAAATTTAAAGAAAATCTACATTTTTATTATTCTTTCAACTTTGTGACATTTCTACTTAGATTAATTAGAAGTTTTAACCCCTGGATCCTCTGTAAAACCAATCGAATCAACTTAGGGTATTTGTGAAATCTCAGCTAAACTCAGTTCCAACCTCAAATTCCTTTCTAAAAGATTAAAAAAATCCATATTTATCACTATATTCAGTTGATTATTACACCTAAAAAGTCAAGACCCAACTTGAAGCCCTCACAATCACCTTCCAAATACTAAAATCGGGTATATGAAGAAAGGAGAAGTTCACCTTAGCTCACGCATGTGCTTGCACGTCGGAACCCGCGCCGGAATCGTCGCCGGTGATGGAGGTCAAAGAAGAAAATGAAGAGAGCAGGGAGAAGAGAAATTGAGGTTGATCCGTTGATGATGAAGAAGAGAAATTGAGGTTGATGATGAAGATAAAGTCGGCAGAATATTCTGGAAGGGAGGAGAAAAGTATTGATTTTTTTAAAAAGATAACTGATGGGACAATAACAATTTTTTCACTTGAGTCCCTTTTTTTTCCATGAGTTTTTATTATCTGCAATTTAATCCCTTATTATACATCCTAAAAATAAATTTCACTTCTCTATTAAAATTTTCATCAACCCTAATTTACATAATCTTCAAAATATTTTGTCTAGTCTAAAACTCCCGAACTATTTTCCTTTCAAATACCTTTATATTCACAAAATTTAATTTTAACACTTTTTAAGTTGTCAATTATTCTCTATAGCTTTAACTAATTCTTTATTATTTCTATTCTAATTTTTTTGGGGTGTTACATGACTATTTTGTGGTGCATAAATAATAATCAACTTTGTGACCCAGTGCAAAAATGATAAAACTGGTGCTGAATGTTAATTTGTAGTTTTGTGGAACCTTACTGATATTAATTTCTAAAGTGAAAAATGTTGGAAATATTGAGTGGGTGTGTCATAGGAACATGTCTCATTATTTGGGATTGTGGAGTCCAAATTATAAATGAATTTAGATTACTGTGTATAGGTAAAGCGGAGGAATTAACTTACTTAATAATGAGCCACTCGAGACCAAATCAGGCTAATATTCTCCATCATTATGTGCAAGTTAATGGTGGATTCATTGAACACCTTATTGGAAGTTTTGGATTATCAAAATTATACTATGAATAGCATTGGTGACATAAAAGTAAATTGTCTTAGTCTTTGATTGCATCTAAACGTTAATCAACATAATGGCACATGATAGCATTCAAATGCTCTTTATTTTGTAACTGATACAAAGGTTTTATTATTTTATAACCTCTTAATTCCTTCTACCACTGCACATGCAATTATTACAATAAAAAATTTTCACTAATTTTATTAATAGTTTTGTAACGGATGATTTGTTGGCTTGGGAGGGTGGCAACTTTCAGATGTTTTATTGGTGTCTATTTAAGGTGTTCAATCAAGGTGTGAAATAGAGCTCTTGAGTTCTAGAGCACCACTCTCTTCCTCTTCCTAAATATTTCATGTCTTAGTGAGTAAATTATCTCCCATAGTTCTATTTACCCTGTTTTACATGAAGAGTTCGTTTCATCCTGGGGAGCAAACGTCTTGTTTTGCCGGTAGTCGTGAAATAACTCTTAAGGAAAGTGTCCTTGAGGACGCAACTCGAACTGTGTTTTCAGTGGTTGCAGGTATTGTTGCTGACTGGATATATTAGCACTCAAGAGGAGCTAGAAGATATCCATGGATGTATTTGAAAATTTAGGAGCGAACGCCAACAAAAAATACCCTTTTGCCCCTCCCAATTAAAAACTTGCTGATATTAGTTAGTATGGGAAGAGGAAGAGGAGAAGGAAGAAGAGATAATTTTTAATTCTGAGGGGTAAAAAGGTATTTTACTATATAAAAACTATCAGCCAAATTCCACAAAACTACAAATTAATATTTAGTACCGGTTATATCATTTTTGCACCGGGTCACAAAGTTGATTATTTTTACACCGCGAAATAGTCATTTATTATTTTATCCCAAATCAAAATAGTTAATTATCATATCAGCGCTTTTGTCCTTTACATTTTTATTAGAAGTACTTTTCGTTAATAAAGTCAACATTACTAAGGTTAGAGGATATTGTGAAGATGGTGATGGTGTGATGAATATGGTGATGATATGGCAAGCGGCGTGGCCTAGTCAGGTGATATGACAGGTAATGTAACCTAATTAAGTCAAAATTAATGATTAAACTCGTCAATATTGACAGGTTGCTAAATATGACTACTTTGTAAATCATGAGTGTTAGATTTGGGACTCGAAATTATTATTTATATTTGGTGCACTTTTGTTGACAGTTGAGTACTAGATTTGTAGTTAACTCCACATCAAAGTAGAGACTTGAGAGCTAAAGGTGGATTTGCGTTTTGACAAACAAGAGATGAAGCCAATAAAGCCCTATTGTTGGTAATTCAAATCATAATATAAATTAAAAAATATCTTGATTAACACATTTAAAATTTAAATGTCTGGGGTTCGATCCTTGACGTTTTTTCAAATATGAGTTTTGACGTTGACGTTGGGTATGGAGAAGCATTAAATGGTCGATCCTTGACGTTGAAAATATGAGCTAATCACGTTGAAAATGTGTATGAGCTAATCAAGAATTTCAGTACCAACATTGTACAATCATTTACTCACGTCAGTTGCTATCGGAGTAGAGTTTATTCTGCAATATGGGCTTGCCACATGGCGAAATTTTTCCATGATTAAGTAGTATGGATTTACATTTCATTTCACACACTTTTTTATGGATGTAAACTGATTCGGATCAAGTTGTCATTTTTGTGGCTCGGACATTCCCGTTCATATCGATATTTTAGAAGATGAAAGTACTTAAAAAGGCATTTTTCTTTATGGTAAAAGATGAAGATGTAAAAAAATTTTCAACATATGTATCAAAAAAAGAAACGAAAAGATATATTCAACATATCATACCACAGTTGAATCAGTTTCTAGTAGAAATACCATCATTATACATGTACAAAATTGCATCAGAGAAAGTGAGTGTCAAGCTATTTTCTAAAGTTCTGATTTGAAAATGTTCAGAGAAAACATAATACTTCGTCCCTCCAAATACACAGTGTCAATCTCCTAGCCCTCTGACAAAAGTATGTAATTAAGAGAAAACATAATCCATTTTTCAAAAGATATAATCCATCTTCCCAAAATGGAATTGCCTTGTAGGTAAATCAACTAATAGGTATATCATTTGAATTGAAGATTTTTTGCAAGAGCAATATGATATGCAATCCTATTTGTTTGTAAAAATTACAAAACAGGTATACAAATAACCCATTTCAGTACTTTTGTTTGTAAACCCTAACAGGAAACTTGGTTTAATCTGGTTTCTTCAAGTTTAATCGTTAACCAAAAATTGCTTAAACAAAATCAGAGAAAGTGATTTTGGTCAAAATGACAAACTGATTGGTTGAAATTTCTGTTCGGAGAAATTTCTCCTAGCATTGATTGAGTGGACAAAAGTACAGGGTGATTTCTTCTGATGAAATTTCATCAGTTTTATTGTAGAAATACCTAGCATTGTAGAAGACCAACAAAAGATACCTTAGCATATGTATATTTGTGATCTCACTAAATGGGTTAAACTGATTGACCAAGAAAATTGCCAAAATAGGATTAATCTATTGATCTCACTAAATCAATAGAGCAATTGTGTAAGAAGAAGAAATTGATTTAGTGATCTCACTAAATCAACAAAAGATACCTAGCATTGTAAGAAGAAGAAACTGATTTACCAAGTTTCCTTTATTTCATTTGTGTAATCAAATTTTTGTTCAGTTTTATTGCTAGGATTACCTCGTTTGAAATTTCTCCTAGCATTGATTTTTTGATTAAACAAATTTCTCGTAGCATTGGTATTAGTGAGAAATTACAAAATCACTTAAATTACAAAATCACTTTGCGAGTGTCAATAACCCTTAAGCATTGATTACACTAAACTGAAGAAATTGCATCAAACTGAAGAAATTACTGTGACAACTAATGGTATTGATTTTTAAAATCAATACCTAGTAGTGTGTAGTTATCAATAGAACACAATTGCTAAACCTCACTAAATCTTCAATTCAAATCAATACCTAGCATCGACCATTTTATACACACCACTAAATCAATAAAAAGTTTTGTCATATTGCTCTATTGATTAAAAATCAATAACCCATTAGTTGATTGCTTAAATGAGAAATTTGGCATTAGTGAGAATGCAAAGAGTGTGTATAATGTATACCTTAGCATTAGTGTTGATTTGTGAAGGGTTATCAAGAAAATTTGTCCGTCGTTCGTCATATATATATATATATATATATATATATATAAAACACATTTAGCTTATTTGGCAATATAGGGTACGCCGTTAATGTTGACCGTTAAACGCTGACGTGGCGGGGGAAATAAGATTTTTTGCTGACGTGGCATGCTTATGTGGTAATATTTTTTTGAGTGTGTGGGGCCCACATTATTTAAATTAAAAAAAATATAAAAAAAACACCCCCCACCCCCTCCTTTTTCTTCTTCCCCGTGCGACCGTCACCACCCCCCCAACCAAAAAAAAATATCCCACCACCCACCCACTTCACCCCCACCCACACCTGCCCGCCGCCGCCGCCGCTTCTCCCCCGCCCCAAAACACCTCCACCACTTTGGCCATACACTGCCGCCGCCGCTGCCTCCCCCTCAAAACAAGCAGCCACCACAATCTCAGCCCCCCAACCACCACGAAACACAGCCCCACCACCCACAACACCCACCCCCTCCAGTCCCAAACCCTAAACCACAACCGCCAACAATACAACCCCCAGTCATCTTCATCACGCACACACACCCCCAACACACATACACTCGTCGTCGGCCGTCGCGGGCTAGAAACGAGGAAGGACGAAGCAGAGCAGAGAATGGATGGTGAAGACGGATAAGATGATGGTGAGGATGGGGGAGGGTGGTGGAGGATGGTGGCGGCGATGGAGGTGTTTTTGGGGCGGGGGAGAAGCGGCGACGGCGGTGTATGACCAAAGTGGTGGAGGTGTTTTGGGGCGGGGGAGAAGCGGCGGCGGCGGCGGGCAGGTGTGGGTGGGGGTGAAGTGGGTGGGTGGTGGGAGATTTTTTTTTTGTTGGGGGGTGGTGGCGGGCGCACCGGGAAGAAGAAGAAGGAGGGGGTGGGGGGTGGGGGGAGGGGGTGGGGGTGTTTTTTATATTTTTTTTAATTTAAATAATGTGGGCCTCACACACTCAAAAAAATATTGCCACATAAGCATGTCACGTCAGCAAAAAATCTTATTTCCCCCGCCACGTCAGCGTTTAACGGTCAATGTCGGTCAACATTAAAGGCGTACCCTATATTGCACCAATATTTATTCTTCAGACCCAGAATTGAACCCGAAAATACTTCTTACCCCTATGTGCTCCTGGCGTAATTGTTTGGACCCATTTTTGCACCTTTACACTATAAGAATTTCTCTCCATTAATTGTCTCTGGTTTCTTTTAGAAAAAAACACTCCTTCCTCTCCTTATTATTTCTTAAGATCATAAGTATCATATACCTAATTTGATTAGATTAATAATGTTAATTAATTTATGTTTTGATATTTTTTTCTATAACACACTGATTATTTTCCTTAATTCTCTCCCTCATCTCTCACATAGAACATCTTTCGATTTCAATTAGGTTGTCACCTTAAAGACACGTCTTTAGAAATATAAAACGCATTATTTTAAATTGGATTTATTTTCATTATTTGTTCTTTTCCTGTTAATTAATCACATATTTTTAAGTCATCAATTACATCTACTATGAACCACACGAAATTAAAACAAAAGGTATACTATGTTCTAAATATACTGTACTAAGCGTTAACTAATTTGTATACATTAAAATAATTAATAAAGTAAGCTACCTATAAAACGTGCGCTAATTCCAAAAGATATTTTTTTCATCAGTCTTTTGCATTTGCATTGATACTAGTCTTTTGCATTTGCATTGATCCTGCACTTTCTTAATAAATTCTTTTTCATCAGTCTTATGTGTAACCAATAGAAAGTGTTGAAAAAACATGGCTATAAATTTGAGAGACAAAGAGCATTTTGAAGCCTTATAATCTTCCAATCCTAATGTGGGATCTATAGTTCAAACTTCAAAGTAAATTTTGGTCCCTAATATGAACCCTTTTATTTATTTTTAAATTAGCTTGCCTAACTTGTAACCTGTCATAATCTAAAATTTTAGAAAAACATTTAGAGAGAGATCATTGATTATCTAACTTCTTTAACATCTCCAAATCAGATAAACATGTATTGCGTTAAAGGCCATCAGAATATTTAGGACAAAAAAAAATTAATCTACTAATTAGTAAAAATTATAATTCTTTCTCCTTAGATTTGTTATATAAGATCTATTTGAGGAATTGATATTGATCATAAATATAAAAACTATTTATAATTTTTATAAATTTTTTTTATCAAATTACTCATATTGATGCTCCTTTTGATTAAAGATGTTTATAGTGTTTAAAAACAAAAAAACATATATGGTAAAAAATCATAAAACATATAAACTCATTTGAATAATATAATTATGATCGTCAAATAAGATAAAGAAATTTCGATTAAAAAAAAGATAAAGAAATCATGTGCTGATTAGAGGAAAAACCTACTAGCTCCGGCGAGAGTATCATATTAAGATGGGCTAAATGCCTAAATTGCCCAAAAGTATCAAACGCCTTTCTCGCGTCATAATTAAGCCCAGACATATTGCTTTTGAGAAGTGAAACTTCTCTTATTAACGATTTGTTTATCTCTATAAGGGATGTTGACTACTCCCTCCAATCCTAATTATTAGACCATTTGATTTTTTTAAAAAATTAATAATGTAAAATTGATCAGTGTAAATTGTCTATAGTTATTTCTTATAAAACTAATTTATCATACTTATAAACTACTAACATATAATTTAATTACATGTGACAAATTTTATAATTTAATAATATAATTTGATTCCTTAACTTTCACAAAAAGTCAAAGAGGAAATATTATATTTAGGACATTAGATAATACTCCCTCCAGTCTGTAATATAAGAGTCCGAAATTTGAATGATTTTGTTCCAAAATATAAGAGCTCATTCTTACATTCTCTCATCATTTAATGTATTTTTTCTATTTTACCCCTCACTCACTCTTTCATATTTATTAATGTTTATATATTTCTTTCTCTAAATAGTACCATATTAAATGAGGGCAATATTGAAAAAAAATTATATTAACACTCAACTAAATTTTACATGTTGTCTTAAGAAATATGTTTTGACGGCTAAACTCTTATCTAATGGACCGAAGGGAATATTATAGAAGGGCTAGTACCTTATTATGATGAGACGAGCCAATGAAAATTCCAAAAATGTCTCCACATTTAGTGGCCACAAAATGTATCGAACTTGATTGCCTCGGGAAAAAATATACATATGTTTTGAAGAAGTTTTTATCTTGTAAATAATACTCCCCTTGGTCTTGAATATGTGACATATTTGGGGACATAGTGTCAATCCTATATTAATGAGTTATTTATGACTTTTTCTATTTTTTTTTCTAAACTACCCTCATTAATACTCTCCCAACAATAATAGAATAAGAGAGGTTGGGGCAAGAGTTGAGTAATATTTTTTTGAACTGAAAGAGTTGAGTAATATGAATGAGGTGTTTTGTGAAAAACATGACTTATCAGCTTTTAATTTGTTTATGAACTGAAGTTATATTGACAAATTTAACAAACATTTTTAATATAGTTAAATTAGGTAAATATATGAGTTATAATTATAGGAAAGAGGGATTATATTCTAAGAATAGTTATAACATTTTTGTTGATAATGAAGTCTTTTATTGAGTGGGATGGGATATTGGGATCGCATTGCTGGTAATGTAAGACTTATAAATGGTTATAAGGTTCTGAGCCTCGGACATAAACATATTATAAGGGGATTCTCAAAAAGGAATGTCTACATATATTAAATAAAAAATACATATTTAATCTACATACTTTAACATCTCACAGATTTTTTTAAAAAATGTTAATAGTTTTTCTTTTTTACTTTTGATCATATGCACTTCTGGACTGTTAAAGATTAAATTCTAACTTTTTCAATATATTCATATCGTCGTCATATATTAGATCTCAACAATTAGATAATGAATAAAGAAGTGAAGGTGATTCCCCTCTCAACCGTTCTCATCATTCCTTGTCACTAATAAAAAATTATAGAGAGTACAATTTATTTATTTTGCCGGAATAAAATTTAGTTAGTATGTAATTCAACTTTGTTGTACATGTACACCCCTTCCGTTATTCAATGTAAGCTTCAACCGTTTAGAAACGGAAGGAAGGAAAAAGGAAAGAAACAATGGAATACAAAACAACAACAAGATTCTGACATATATTCAGACTGATACAAAAGCAGTGTTTCTTTCTTTTTTTGGACAAAAAAAAGCAGTGTTTCTGCTTCGACTGAAACGATATGCATGCAACTTTTCACACAAGCACATATACTTTTCACACAAACACACGTACATACTGTATAGTGAATATATAGAACCTAATGAGATTATCTGATTCTATTATATCACACAGAAAAATGTTTTATTTATGAGTCATATTATCAAAATTTTCATGTAAATATATAAAGAGCATCAACGTTGAAAAAATTGTTGAAGTTTATGTTTTCTTAATTTAGATGAAATATATTGGAAATAAGTAAGATATGAGGAATAAATCAATGCTATAAGTCATACACTGGAGAATAAGCTACGTTACAAATTAAAGAGTCAAAGACAGACATAAAAAATTAAATAAGCCCCCTCCCTAAGTGTATGTGTCTTGGGTTAATTTTTTTTTTTTTCAAAATCGCTCACATTTATTATGTTACTTTTAAGAGAGATAAATACATAAATATTAATCAATATGTAAGAGAGTTAAGGGGCAAAGCAGGAAAAACACATTAAATATGGAGATTATGTGAGGTGAACTCTTATATTTTAGACCAAAATCGTTATTTAAATTTTGAGCTATTATATTACTAATTGGAGGAAGTACGATTGAGAAATTGTTTATTTCATTGCTATTTATAAGCCGCAAGATTACAATTTTTAATAAACATACAACCATGCTGCTCTTCATATTATATTTTGGGGATTTTGTTTTCATGGGATACGTTGTATATTGAATAAAGGTAATGTTAAAAAAATTGTTACATTTTAATGTTGTGTTACTGAATTGTAATGCTTTCCTTGATTTATGTAGAAGCATGTTAGGATTGTCATATTCCATTGGAAGATTAATTTAAGTTTAAACTTGTCAAACTCGTAATTTTAAGTAGACTCATGAAAACAATATAAAATTAGATTATAAATTCATAAGAGTTTACTTTTATCAATAAATTCTTTTTTTACCTTTCATTAAATCCTTGTTTAAATTATATGATAAAGTAAAAATACAACATCTCACTATTTGAAATAAATATATTTTTAATGTGGATAGTTCATATATGATACTCCCTCCGGTCCTAAATATAGGACCTAGATAGAAACTTCATTTTGGTCCTATATAAGACCTAGATACATTTTTGGTTACCTTTTTTCTAAATTACCCTTCTTCTTAACAAGAAATTTGATTAAACCATACCTCCTCCAGGTTTCTCTCTCGCTAATCCTCTCTCCCTTTTCTCCATTCACATCAAATCTCTCTGTTTCTGATTGAACTCTCAATCTCAAATCTTCACTCCCAATTTCACTCTCTCTCATCGATCTACCTCCCCTGAACTTTCCTCCGCATTATTATGAATGGGAGGACCTTCATTTTCCAGATCTTTAAAGGTTTTGCATTAAGGCGCGTGCTTTTTCAAACATTCTTACTCGCCTCTGCGTTTTCAATTGCAACGTTAATCCGCATACCTGATAGCTTAAATTTGGGAGCTTTCGCTCCAATTGATTACATTGACTGTGTTGCGGATTCAAATGCAAATGGCTGTGTATGAGCTTTATTTTCAAGACTCCTCATTTGATTCATCAGGCGAGAGAGGATCTAGTAAGTAATTAAACTAATTAAGGAGGGGTATTATTGGAAAGACATCTAAAATTAAGTCTTCATTAATCTCCCCAAAAAAGTTATCTAGGTCCTATATTTAGGACCGGAGGGAGTATATCAGTATCCATGCTTTACCTAATTCAATAAAGAATTTTCATTAAATTTAAATGTTAATTAATTAAATATTGTCAAAGAAAAATAACTAACATGAGATTTAAAGCAAGTTATTAACAAGATAAATAAGTAAAAATGGTAAACTCAATTTGTAAATAATTTGGGACACGTTTTAGGTAGGTAAAACTGTAAAACTGGTAAAATTAAAGAGTCAACTGGTGAATCTAGCAACATTACAAAGACATGAACATTAAATAAGCTCTCTCCATGTAATTATTTTATTATGAGAAAGAGAAACATGAAGCATGTCATACAGACTTGGACAGAGATAAGCATACAAACCATCGCAATAATACTGATTAATTAGAGTTTGGTGACTAGAAGGGGAGCTCCATATTTGGGAAACAAGACAAGTTTGTAGAAAGGAGAGTGACGATAATTAGGCGACATGGAGAATGAGAATTTGGAAAGAAGAAGGACCAAAGCTAACTTGGTTTCAATAATGGCGAAATGTTGGCCTAAACAGATTCGAGGTCCATATCCAAATGGCATGTAGGCTTGTGGATACATGCATGCTTCAGAAACACCACCTCCAAATCTCTCTGGTTTGAACTCATCCGCATCTTCTCCCCAAATCTCTTTGTCCCTATGCATGGCTGCTATAAAAACCAAAATGTTTGTTCCTTTTGGCACCACCATGTCTCCAACTTTCAATTCTTCTAGAGCCTCCCTTGAACTTGATACTCCTGGCCCATATAGACGCAGACTTTCTTGAACCACCATTGCTAGCTACAACAATATTATCATAGTACTAAATTAGTTGGTCGTAGTGTAACATTTGACCTTCCAGAATAAAAGTTAATCACGAGAATAAAGATCTGTTTTGTCTTGAGTTGAAGAAATTGAAATAAGGCAATTCTTGAAGTTACAACGAATTGGGGTTGAAATCATAATTTTGAAAAGTTTTGGGATGGGATGGGTGATTTTGAAAATGCACCCAAAAATTTAGAAAAGAGGTTAAAATAAAGATAAAACCTCAAATATGATTTTATTTCCAAAATCATCTTCACTTTCCTGAAACTTTCCAAAATTATGTTTTAACCAACTTTTAATCTAATCTCAAATGTTGTCTCATTTAAGTTTAAAACTTTCCAAAATTATGTTTTAACCAACTTTTAATCTAGTCTCAAATGTTGTCTCATTTAAGTTTATACCATTATGTAAAAAAGGTGTGGCCAACCCAGTTTTCATCCTCACTCAATAAGGATGTATGAGAAAGGAATATCTAAGACAGTCTTACCCTTACTTAATTATAGAGTTAAGTTTATAACATAATAAACTAGTGAAATTCTATTTGAACCGCTCAGATATTGTTGTATTAACGAGCTCTTAGTGCTCAACATTAAAAATGTTACACCTAATGATATTTGGCCTTTACTTAGGAAGGTGGGATGTCACACACGTTCATAATGATAATGAATGTAATGCACTACAAAGAATGAAACGTTAATAAAGTCTATATTTTTAATAAGAGAGTGATTAGATAGTGTACTAACTTGTTTCATCTTGCGAAGCTTGTCCATGTCATTGTTGATGGAGTCAGACGATATGTTGGGAAAGGTTTCAAAAATCTCAGCTCTTAGGCGATCCTGCCATTGAGGGTGCAAGGAGAGTTGAATAAGGATCCAAGTGAGTAAAAGAGCAGTTGTATCAGAGCCTGCAAAGTAAATATTTTTGCATATATCCACTATCAGTTTCTGGGTTTCGCGTTTATGTTTGCGCCTCTTCAATATTCCCCATACACTAATATTATTATTGGCTTTATCATCATCATCAGGTAAATTTTCAAGAACCATATGAAGTAGATCCTCTCGATTCTCATCGATACGGTTCTCGCTTTGTAACTTGTGATGGTGAACAACTTCAAGAATCAGCTCTTCTATCTCTTTCTCCAACCTCCTTATTTCTTTGTTTTCCTTGGTTGGAAGAATTCTAGCAACGACATATACAAACAAGATTGTTAAATACATACATACGTATTTATATATTACTGTGTACACTCATGCATTTCTATTCATAATACTGAGAGGATTATTTTTATTCTATTTATAAATTATCATCTTTTCACCTTAATTTAATATTAAATATATCAAATAAAGGTAAGGATTATTAAATAATCTTAAGGCATTTGTGATAAGATTCAATTAATGTTTTTCGTGCTTCTATCGAAACATATATGACTAATCACTAATATTCCTTTTATCCTATTTATACTGTAGAAAAATAGATTTTGTTGTTGTCTTGAATCAAATAATTAGATTTTTACATGAATATAAAATCTTACCCTTAACTTGTTGTTTAAATTTGATACCTTGGAGATAGAGTCTATATTATTATATTGAATATGAGTGAAGTTGGAAAGATAAAGAACTGATTAGACTTAATGTTTCTTTAGATTCTAGTAAAATAATATATTTTATGTTATTTATAAAATATAGATAAAGGTGTATAACATTGGCATATCATAACTTAATGGATAGAGAAAGGGTGGAAAATGTAAAATGTATGAATGAAACCTGAGGTATAAAAATCCGAAAAGAACAGTAGGGCTAGAAACAAGATTTTGCAAGGCAGTGATTTTAGCAAAAATCTGATTTCCAAGAGCATAAGAACCTCCAAAACAAGCCTTGGAAATGATATCAGCAGTGAGTTCCTTCATATCATTATCAATCACAATCTCTGCCATTTCTCCTCCTCCACTTTCTTCTATTATCCTTTCCCATTTCCTCATTATTTCCCTTGTTGACTCCTCCATGAAATACACCATCTTCTGCAAATTCCACAACACCAACAACAACAAAAACTGTTAATAACACACACACACACATCACACACAAACACAAGCCACTACTTGATAATATATATATATATATATATATATATATATATATATATATATATATAATGACTGGAAATTGATCAGCCAATGAACCTGAATCTTGGAGAAGTTAAACTGAGGAGCAATAAGGCTTCTTTGGAAGTGCCAGTGGGGTCCATTAGATCTGATAATGCCAGAACCCAACAATGGCTTTAATGGCTTGGACATATAGGTAGGCCTACCAAGATCCCAACTCTTTATCCGAATTATGTCTTTGACAATTTTGGGATCTTCCAAATACAGATGCTGCCTATGTCCAGTGGAGTACATGAATGTTGTACCTGAGCATATCATATATAGTTTCGGCCAAGCATATCATATATAGTTATACTCATATGTCTTTGTGTAAAAATATTTACTAAAAGCACATAAATATAGTAGAAGCATAACAATTTACACATGGTAGAATCTTATCTTCAATGAGGGCAAGCAAAACAAATAGGTTCAGATTCTTTGTTTTCCTCTTTTTCCTTTTGACACCATTATTGAAAGGTCCAATGGTCCAGATTGAATGGTTTTTATAAAAATGAATATAATTATGATACTACTTATAAAATCTGATAAATAAATTTGATCTGTCATATTTTTTAACAATTAACATTTGTAATAAAAAAAGAAAAATAGAAGATAAATTTATAAAACAGTTTACAAATCTAAATAATTATGAGATTTTTTAAATATTATTTAATTTATAAAAAACATTAAACTTGGACCATTGGATCTTTCATCTATTGGTGATAAATGGGTAAAGGAAAGGGTAGAAGATGAGAAAATCTGGACGCAGAACAAACATAGCCCAAAGTGAAAGATTCCACAATGGATCTTAAAAAAGTTGAATACAACATTCAAGGGCATCAATAATTAATTTCTCTTGGCAAAAAAAAAACTTAATAATTAACTTCTGGCTTTTCTTTTTTGTCAAAGCTTTAATAAGTTCAATTAGGCTAAAGTATGTTTTTGGTCCCTTAACTTTGGAGAAAATCATGTTTTGGTCCCTTAACTTTGAAAAGTGTGTTTTTGTTCCCTTAATTTTGGATAAAGTCATCTTTTTAGTCCTTTAATTTTGAAAAGTGTGTTTTTAGTCCTTTTAAATTCAGTTTTAGTATGTTTTGGGTCCCTTAAGTTTGCAAAAAGTCATGTTTTAGTCCCTTAATTTTGAAAAGGAAGGGACTAAAAACATTTTATCCTTTTTTCAACGGACTAAAAACATTACTTTATTCAAAGTTAAGGATAAAAAACACACTTTTCAAAGCTAAGGGACCAAAAACACACTTTCTCCAAAATTGAGGGACCAAAAACACACTTTTCAAAGTTAAGGGACGAAAACATGACTTTGTGTAAACTTAAGGGACCAAAAACATACTTTAGCCGTTCAATTATTTATTCAGGTAAAACAAAGTGCTATTACATCCCTCCAAACAAAAGTGCAAAACAAGGTTTTGGCTTCTGACGTATCTATTTTACATCCCTCCATATCCCTCGTGTTTATCCTTTATGAATAACATAAGTAACATTTTGACATGGGTGTGAAATGATCGTGTTTTAATTTTTTTTTAATTTCAAAGAAAGATACTCTCAAAAAGTAAGCATTTTTATCTTCAAAATCATAAAATTTAAAAATTGCAGCATTTTATACCAAAAAGTATTAACATTTCACTCATTCCACGTATAATCTAATGATCATGAAATAAAAAGAACAAAACAATTGAGAAGTTGGAAATTATATAGGCATTAGAAGAGGGACAGTAAATTAAAGATAGTCCTTAAACATAAGAACAAATGAAGTTATATGGATAATAAGTACTCTTAAAAATCGGAAAATGCTTAAATATTTGCATGTGGTAGAGATGACCAAAAACAAGTTTATCAAAAAAAAAAAAGAGATGATGACTAAAAAAAATACAGTAGTTCTTACCATAGAGTTTTCTCCAATGTTGGAGAAATGGGAAGAGAGAGGAAAACCATTGTTCAGGTTGGTGAGAGGAAGAGGAGATATTGTTGTTGGAGGAATGTGATTGAATGCGTTTTATCTCAGGGATGTTTCCCAAAGGGAAAGAAGGTTTTGGTCCACTGATTCCTTGTTTCTTCAGAAGTGATCTGATTCTTTGAGGTTCCAACCACAGTTTCTTCCATATTTTCATCACCATCAAGCTCACAACAATGGTTGCCACCGCTAATACCATCTCTTTCCTAATTATTTCCTGCCATTGCCATAGCCACAACCCTTCACCACCTTCCATCTCTCTCTCTCTCTCTCTCTCTCTCTCTCTCTCTCTCTCTCTCTCTCTCACACACACACACACAAACACAACTGAGCCTGATGAGTCTGAGGGATGTAGCCTGAACACTGTTAAGCATTGCTCTTATAAGAGTTTGGCACGCACTAAGTAATGATTGCGACGCAACTTTGGAATCATTTGGATATGTTTAATATTTTCCCTTAAATACTTTAAAAACATTACACATGTTTACGGGAACTCGTGCCAAATTTTGAAATTTTATTCATTCATAATGATATACTATATATATGACAGTGACCCAAACACATTAGGGGTGGGTGGAGGGGGTTAGTAAAAATACTTGTTGTGTTATGCATAATTTGATTATGAACATGATGACCCTCCAATGAATAATGCAAAAGATGTATTTTGAATTTATGAGGTTCATGTACACATTTATTTGACATTCACGCACTTAGACTATTCATGTATAGTATTTTAATATATTCAATTTATAGACTCATGACATTTATTCACATATTTAATACCTTACCTTATTTAAATTCAACATTACCTTATTTAATTTCGGTCTCTTAAATGTGGGTGAAATAAGCTCTTGATGTTTAAAATTATTCTTTATTCACAAACTCGTGAAATCGGATTGTGAATCCGATAGTAAGCTCGTAATAGTTTACTTTTATTAATAAATTCGTTTTTAAATTGCATTATTAAAGATAAATACAAAATATAATACTAATATGACTTAATTATATTTTAAATATGAATAATTGATATTAATTTAGTTACATTCATAATTTCTCAAACTCAAAAAAAATGTCTGTCCATAAAATTTATACATAAGTTTATTGAATACATGATCAAATAAAAATCATTAACTTGAGATTTAATTTAGAGCAAGTTAATACTCCTAAAATCATTATCTCGTAAGTTAGAAACATAAAAACGAAAAATTTAGTGTGTAAACTTTAACTTAAGCGTAACTGAGTTTACAATTAGTATGTATTATTGAAGTGACTTGTGACATGCTTTTTATATTATATTTTGGTGATTTCGCTTTCTTGGGATATATCGTATATTGAATAAAGGTAAAGTTAAAAAATTGTTAATTTTAATGCAGTAAAGTTTTTCTTGGTTTATATAGAAGTATGATAGAAGTGACTTATTCCATTGGAGGATCAACTTAATTTTAATATTTCCACTCTTGAGTTTAAGTAAATTCGTGGTAACGATATAAAATTGGATCGTAACCTTGTAAGAGCTTACTTTTATTAATAAATATTTGTTTAAACTATATCTTTGAATAAAAATACAAATAAAAACAATAACTTGACTTAAGCATATTTTAAATATGAATAGTTGATACCAGAGCTATCAACATTCACACTTTAACTAAACTCAATAAATAAATTCATATTAAATTTAAACATAAAAACTATTAAATATGTTTAAATAAAAATATTTAACATGAGAATCAAAGGTTATTAACTGCAGGATTGGGTAAGAAATACATATGTGTTTTACCCAAAAGGTCACCCAGCACCAAATATTATTTAGGGGTCAAAATACACATAAGTTTTCAAAGTAGTTTCATAAATGCACATAGAACATGTGTATTTGTGAATCCAATATGAAAACTTATGTGCATTTTTTACCTTAATATGAAACCTTAGCTTATGTATAAGTTTTGCCAAAAAAAACACATCTATAATTTTGGTCCTTAATCTTTAACTAAATTATATCATAGAGTAGAAACGTAAAAAGATAAACTTGTAAGTTTAATTGAGTTTATACCTAATGCAAATTTTAGTAACTCATGACACATTTTAAATAGGTATAATCATAAAACTAATAAAATCGAGAGTCAATTCATTCATGTGTTTAACAATAATATACAAGTCTATACACCCCATTAGCTACCTTACAAAGAAACACAATAACATCATTAAATAAGATCTCTCTATATAATTATTTTATTACGAGAGAAAGAAGCATGAAGCATGTCACACATACTTAGATAGAGATGGACATCAAATCATAGCAATACTAATTCACCGATTATTAGAGTTTGGTGACTATAAGAGGAGCTCCGTATTTGGGAAACATACAAGACAAGTTTGTAGGAAGGAGAGTAGTGACATTAATTAGGCGACATGGAGAGTTAATGAGATATTGGCAAGAAGGACTAAAGCTAAAGCTATCTTAACTTCAATGATGGCGAAGTTTAGGCCTAAAAGCTAAAACAGATTCGAGTTCCAAATTCAAGTGGCATGTAGGCATGTTGATACTCACATACGAGTACTTCAGAAGCACGGCCTTCAAATCTATGGTATAAATTTTAGTGTTTATGGACTTGTGAGTTAGTGAGCCCATCCGTAACACATGAAATTTTGTTTGTTTAGGGCCTGTCATTTAGGCTCGTGATGGTCCAAATTGTACCCATGAGCCAATGCAACTACTACCAATAGATAGAGTACGACAATTAATTTGTGCCATAGATAGAGATTTGAATGTGGTTGCGGATGTGCTAGTATCAAAGTTTGTCTACACTATGAGTATAATTTTGTTGGTGTTTATGGACTTAATTATCGTCTTACCTGAATATTCGTAGAATGTGTTGAACAGAAGGACCTCCTTCTTTTTGGAACTGAACACAATTGACTTTTTTTTAATTAAAAGGAATATATTCATCCATCATGTAATCATATAATTACAGCTTGGGAATCGATCAAAAGATGTACCTGTTGATATAAATATGTAACTACTCCCTCGGGTCCCTAATATAAGATCCAAAATTTGAATGGTTTTAAGAGTTCATCTCACATTCTCTCCTCATTTAATACGTTTTTTGCAACATTGTCCCTAACTCTTTTTCATATTTATTAATGTTTATATATTTCTCTCTCATAAAAGTTTCGCAATAAATATGGGCAATATTGGAAAGAAGCATTAACTTCAGCAGACACTCAATCAACATTCATATGTTTTCTTAAGAAACGTTTTTTTTTTGTTGACTCTTATATTAGGTACTAGAGGGAGTACTTCCCATTAACTTCAGCATTAACTTCAGCTTATATATTTCTCTCTCTTAAAAATTTCGCAATAAATATGGGCAATATTGGAAAGAAGCATTAACTTCAGCAGACACTCAACCAACATTCATATGTTTTCTTAAGAAACATTTTTTTTTTGTTGACTCTTATATTAGGGACTAGAGGGAGTACTTCCCATGTATAGGACCTATCCTGACTGTGTTTTGCACAATGAAGAAAATTCAGAAAAACAATTAATTGAGTGCAAGACAGTGATTTAATTTGACTAACAATTTCATCCACTTGATGGTGTGCTCCCGTAAATATAGCACTGTTCCTGCATGCATGCCCACAGTTTCCAGCATGTTACAAAGATCCCCCACACACCATGATGTTGGCCATCTTCTCTGAACAAGAATCTCCTTAAGCCAAGTAATTATAGAGGTCCCGTTGACTTTGCTATTATAATTATAAATTTATAATATCAAGTTGGTGCATTAGTTAGGGAATTTCAAGAATAATTTTCAGTAAAAAATTAAAGAAATCATTTGATATTAGGTGAAAAAAAGTATTTTTTTTAAAAAAAATATAAAACTGTTGCTATTCTTGTTATATGTTACATTTTCGTTTTGCTTCTCCTTCCCTTCATCAGATTAGTATCTTGGGCCATTTGGAGAGGAAAGCTATTGACCTTTGTTAGATCCAAAGACAATGGACTACTAGTAGGGAGCCTACTAAGCATTTTAATTGCACAAAAAGATATGCATGACACAATAAACATAAGAAGAGCCATTGTTCTAAATTGATGGACAATGTTTACAATTCAAGATGAGAGACTGGTAACAAGGAGGGGTGCACCATATTTAGGCATCAAGAGCATCTTGAAGGAAGGACAATGGCGATAATTTGGAGAAATTGAGAATGAAAAGTTACAAAGAAGAAGAGAGAGAATGATCTTTGCTTCAACCAAAGCAAAATTCTGCCCCACACAAATCCTACTTCCAAGTCCAAATGGTACATACACTTGTGGATACTTGCAAGCTTCTGAAATCCCTCCTTCAAATCTCTCTGGCTTGAATTCATCACTATCTTCTCCCCATATTTCTACTTCTCTATGCATTTCATGTATTAACACCCATATATTTGTTCCTTTTGGCACCACAATTTCACCTATCTTCAAATCTTCAAGTGCTTCCCTTGCAACTGTTAGTCCCGGTGGAAATAGACGCAGACTCTCTTGAATCACCATTGTTAACTACCACAAAAAAATTTGTCAATTAACTAAGCTTGATATAATAATATAAGTTGATAGATGAGTTCAATATATATATAATGTTGAGGCAAGCCTTTTCGTCTTAATTTAAACTTATATGATAGAAAGACAAACTAACCTGTGTATGATACTGTTAATACATGTTTACGCATGGTATCAGAGTCATTCGATTAGTGAGATGTAAAACAAATAAAAGATATGACATAAAGCTTTAGACAAAAAAAATTAATTATGTGTATGTTAAATTTGTTTATATATATATATATATATATATATATATATATAACTTAAATATATTATTTTCCATATTTCCATGTGGACTTAACTTATGTTCCAATTTTATTACATGAGTTTGATTTGAGTTGTGTTTTTAATATTATGCTTACTTGTTTAAGCTTTCTGAATTTGTCCATGTCATGGAAGCAAGAAGGTGATGAAATGTTGGGGAAGGTCTCAAGAATTTCAGAGCGGAGACGTTCTTGCCAATGAGGATGCTTTGCAAGAAGAATTGATGTCCATGTGACTAAGAGAGCAGAAGTTTCTGATCCAGCAAAGTAGATATTGGAGCACATGTCCATTATTATTTTCTTGCTTTCATGTTTCTCTGAAGCACCATCAATGATTATCTGTAAGAGGTCCTTTCTATCCTCATTTTCTTGCCTTTGGTTTTCCAACTTACGATCTTCTATCACTTTTAGTATTAGCTTCTCGAACTCTTTTTCTAGCTTCCATGTCTCTTTGTTTGCCTTAGTGGGAAGAAACCTGAATAAATGAATATATATTTACTTGATGAAATAGGAAAGAATGAAATGAATGTTGGTAGTGATACAGAAGTTTGTATGTTCTTGTGTTCAATTTAACTGTTTACTCTGTATACAGGTTTGTTGATATGAGACAGTTGAAAGTTGTTCAGCAATAATTATTATTATTAAGAAATTTGTTGTGAATCTTATATGTACCTAAATTGTGGTTCTGAATTGGTAAAGGGTGTTTATTTGAGCTACTTAAAATTTCCCTTGACAGAATCAACAATAGACAAAACTATAGCCTGTTTGGATTCAGCTTCTAGAGAATAGTTTATGGGAAAATAGCTTTTTGAGAATAACTTGTAAGTATAAAAACTGTTCTGAAAAATAGTTTTTGATGAAATCAAAGTGTTTAGATTAAGCATTTTGAGAATAGTTTGTAAAAATAACTTTTCAGTAGAATAGCTTTTTTTGAAAAATAGTTTTGATGAATAGTTTTTCATGTTTCATTTATTTGAAATAAGCGTTTTCCTAAATGAGAGATCGAAGCTTTCAGCTGGAAAATAAGAAAAATGTAGTTTTTCCTCGAAATAGCTTTTGGATCCCCAACCTAACTTTTCTTCTAAAAATAGCTTATCCAAAAAAAGTTGAGTATTTCAGTGTCTTTGTATGAAATCTAGGTTTGGGAGTCAGAATAGCTTTTGAAAATGTATACAAACAGGCTATAATTTTAGATAACCAAATTTTTATTATCCAGAATAACTTCTTAAACGTATTGTATTAGTAACCAAATTTTTAGATATATTTTTTATTGATAGATTTCGCCCTGCAACTTCACTAAGTGTTTTCTTCAGTCTCCCTCTTCCTCTTTTTTTTTTAGATAAAATCTCTCTTCCTCTTTTAATTAGACAACTTCAGGCAGTTTAATCTACCCTCTTCACTGACGTTATCTAAAGTCCTTCTTTGAAACATGTTTAAACCACCTTAAAAGATTTCTTACCATTTTCTCACTAATAAGTGTCGCTCCAACTCGTTCACATGTATGGTCATTCTGGATCTTGTAAATTTTTTATATGACCACACCTTACATGTTTGATGAATATTGCATGACAATGATTTATTGTTCTGTTTTATATATACTACTTGATTTTGTAGTCGAGAGGATTTATGGATTATGCCACTAAATTATAAGTCAATAGGAAGGGATTTAGAGACAAAACCTGACATTTGTGAAACTAAAAAGAAGGTTTGGTTTTGCAATAGCAACTTGCAAGGCATCAAGCGTGACAAAAATTTGATTGCCTTGAGCATAAGAGCTCCCAAAACAAGCTTTGCAAATAACATCAGCTGTGAGTGCTTTCAAATCCTTGTCAACCACAATCTCAATAGTTTTCCCTCCACTTTCTTTAATACTCCTCTCCCACTTCCTCATGGTCTCTCTTGTTGATTCTTCCATGTAATCCACCATGTTCTGTAACTTTCACAACAATTAAACATCCTACTATTTCACCCAAATACTCCCTCTAGTCCTAAATAAAAGATCACTTTAACTTTTTCCGTGGAAGCTAAGGATGCAAATCAGACCACTAAACTAAACCATATGTCACATGTAATTATATTATAGGTTGGTTTATAAGTAGAATAAATTAAGAAAAAAATAATTATAGACAAGAATCTTATAATTAAAAGTGAAGGGAGTAGTTTTTTGGGCTCCATATTTTTGTCATGCTTAAAAAAGTCAGAAATAGGGAGAATGGAATTAAAAACTGACCTTAATCTTAGAGAGGAAAAGTTGAGGAGCAATAAGGCTTCTTTGGAAAGACCAGTGATGCCCATTAGCTCTAATGATGCCATGTCCTAAGATAGGTTTCAAAGCCTTAGACAAATAGGAAGGCTTACCAATTCCCATGCTTCTTATGAGATTTAACTCTTTGATCAATTCTGGATCTCCCACATAAAGGTGCTGCTTATTCCCAGTGGAGTACATGAATATTGGACCTGCTCATCATATTCATATCCATATTCATGTACCTCTCTACATATACATACACATGTTGATATTAAAATGTGAGATAGATATATTTACCATATTGTTTCCTCCAAGTATGAAGAAAAGGGAAGAGAGAGTGAACCCATTGGTCTGAAAGTAAGGAAGAAGGGAGATTAGAGAACTGTGATTGGATTTTTTTAATCTCAAAGATATTTCCCAAAAGGAAGGAAGGTGTTGGCCCTGTAATGCCTTGCTTATGAAGAACTGATCTTATCCTTCTTGGCTTCAACCAAAGTTTTTGACATATTATCAACAAAGTGCAGCTTATCACTATGGTTATCACTGACCAAATTATCTTCTTCATCTGCCATTGCCATACCTCTTCACCACCTTCCATCTCTCTGTCACATGTAGCAGATGGGCCTAGCAGAATCTTTCTTTTATTTCTTGGCTTCCAAAAATAATGGACTAATGATAACTCAGGCTAGTTTGGAAGAGTCTTTTTTGGGTTTAAAGAGTTTCATAGCCATTTGATGAGCTTAACATATTGATATTAAATATCATCTGTTGACCAAAATATCATACTCACATATATATTAAACAATAAGTGTTGATATTTGATTGATTCAATCATAGGCTTATAATTTCCTTTGCATATGTAGTTTTTAGTAGATGACTTGACAAATGTTTAGCAGTTTTTATGCAATTTTTTAGTTCAATCATCAACTCATTGGTAAATGATTGTTATAAAATATATATTATATTATGCGACAAAAGTAAATGAGATCATAAAATAGAAGTTTTCAACCCCCCCCCCCCATTTGTCAGGTTGTAACCTCTTGGCCACAGATGTCGAAAATGGAATATGCTTTCCGTGTTTTTATAAAACTTATTTCTTTAAACTGTTGTAAAATTTGAATATGCTGCCCATGTGAATGTACAGTTAGCACTAAGAGATGAATGAATGAGTTTAATAAATAAATGACTTCTTATGCTACTTGAAAATGACATGATATAATAAATTTTCACTTTGTACTTCAAGGGGCCACACAGATGTGGAAGGAACACTCTATCCCGACAGACCCGGCAACTTAAGAATCTAAGGTGAGATGCAATTAGAATAATAAGATAGGTTTGTTCAAATACACACACATTTGTTATGCTTGTTAGTGCCAACTTGCTAGAATGCGGATTGCTCCATCCTAACAGTCAACAACGAGTTGACCCATATTACTAACTCCATATCATGCAAATATAAATTTTAAAATGTGATTTAACTTTTAAGATAATTAACATTTACATACCTATATAAATAATAAAGGTCAATTCAGTTTGATATCTCATTTGGTGGGTGCTAGGGAAGGGAATATATTAGACAACCTTATCTTTGTTTTCTTGTAGAGAGATTAATTGAACCCATAACATCAGACTCCATCAAGCGAGCTTACCACTAAACCAAGTCAACCCTTCTAATATATCCAATAAAAATATTAATCAATGTCAACTACTCCCTCCAGTCTTAAATATAAGACTCTGTTGACTTTTTTTTCAGAGAAATTAAGGAATTAAAATGGGCTAGTTAATTTCACTATGTTTGATATTTTTTAGATTACCTATTAGTTTATAGGTCAAATAAATTAGTTTAAGGAAACAAAATCAGTAAATCAATTTATAAATTAAATGACTTATTTTCCCTGATTTTGCAAAAAGTCAATTAGGTCTTATATTTTTAGGACATAGGAAGTATCACACAACAACAACAAAATTCACTTATTTACGTAAGTTTCAACACAGTATAACAGCTTACGAGAAGGAAAAATCAGAAGTTTGTCCAAATGAAGTTTTACAGTAGGCAATAGCAGCCTGAATTGAGTTATCAGAAGTACGAGTGATAGAAAAGCCCTCATGAATGGGTGAGTTGTCACAAGAAGACATAGTGGAACAACTTTTCCTCTTATTAGAACTATTTCCTTTCTGTGAAGTACCAACAGAACTAAACATGCCTTTGAGTGCACCCAAATCAATCTCCACCACTGATTTGTTCCATGAAGATCTTCTGCTGCTTCTGAAGGATCCCTCATCATTATTACTAATATTATTAATATTGTTGTTGAAATCCCAAAAGGATTTGCTTAATCTTTTTGATGATGCTGATAATTTTTCTTCCTGGCATGATGAGACAGAGGGATTAACCACCATGTTCTTTTGATGGTAGCATTGTAAAATGGTTCTGCAATATTTTCTAGTGCGTCCCTTATTGTTATTGTTTTGGTCTTGGCATGATGGTGGCTTTAGGAGGGATGATATCACTGTTGACAACTTTATGCCTCGAAACTTAATCAACATCTTCATTATCATCCCTCCGTTTCTCCTTCTCATGCTTCCTTCTTTTCCTCTGCTGTGCCTAATATACATGTACATATATTGACATGTCAACGAATTTTCCAACAATACCTTTATTAAAAAATTAAAGGCTGCCTTTATGCATGAAACGTAGGGTTAAGAAGTGAAGTCAAAGTTCCTTGTTCATTAATTGCTACATACATATAGATACTTATTGACATTTCAGTAAGAAAGCAATTAATGAACAAAGAACTTTGACTTGTCATTGATATTGGAATCATCTCAGCTGCAGTTTGTTTTCTTGGGCTTAAGGGAAGTTAGCTACTAGTACTACTATGATTTAAAAAACCTTACCTGACATAAAGTAAATGAGGTAGCATACTTACCACTCCTCACATTAACTAAATAACTAATTTTCAAATACCAATATTGTAAATTGTTAGTTATATCATTAAATATGTCTTACATTGATAAAAATTTACTAAGACTACCATTCAAGATTTCCCACTCTCTACATTTATAAGTTATTATCTCACATCTCTCCTCTATTTTTTTTTTTTTTGCAAATAAGAATTAAATAAAGTTAAAGTTGGAAAACAATTATTGATAACCTCTACGTGAAATGATATTTAGGAAAAAAATACCTACAAAATAAGGATAAAAAACATGGTTTCTAAAATAATTTATTCTTTATTCCCAAAGGAGATTTCACGTTGCCTAAAAAAATTTCTGTCATTTTAATGTTCAAAAATAAATTTTGTATTATACTTTGTTTAGATTTGAAAAATTAACTCTTCCTTTTCAGCCCATGAAAAGCATTTAACCTTAAGAACTATATAGGGCCGAATCTCTTAAAAAGTGTTGGGTTTTGTAAGAGATGAGTCTTGGTTGCTACTTTCCGCTGTGCTCTTAAACATCGGATATTCTTTGATTATAAAACTTCCCACAAATCTTTTTTTTTTCTAAAATTTTATTCATAGTTGCAGGTATAATAAGGGGATTTTCCACTCAATGAGTACTTTCCATTTTCAAAGAACGATTGAGAGAGTACTATTAATAATTCATATATCAAGATTGTAAAATTACATATTTCATATGAGACTGAAAGAAAATTGGAGCAAAAAATGTGTACCTAGTAGGGGAGTGGAGGCCCATGTCATGACAGGAGTTGAGAGTTATACGTGTACTGTTATGATCTGATAATGAACCATTTTGAACATTGAATTCTCCCAATTTCACTCTGCCTTCATTTGAATCTGCAGAACTAATCTGTCTCACAAGAGGAGGTAGTGGACCTGACATTGATGAGGCTAAGGGATTAATACTTTTCTCAGAGAAATTGACAACACAAAATTGTTCATCATCATCAACATTATTCGGAAGAGCAATCCTTGATGATATAGAAATGCGCAATTCTTCTTCGTTCTCTTGTTCATCCTCGTCCACCTTGTCATCTTCTTTCCCGGGATTCGAACACAATGTTGGTGGCTTCACCATTGCACATGAAGAATAATCCAGCTCTATTTCAATGTATGAATCTTCATTCTCTGCCTTATTGTCTTTCATGCTCTCTTCTCTCCACTTGTCCTTCATCCTCTATCATCACCAACATATGCCTTCCTAAATAGTATAGCTGTATTTGTAGTGTGTGTGTGTGTGTTTCACTATATCTTTATATATAATATACAGTCACATGAAGGGTTGTGAGTATATTTGTACTGTTATGCCACGGGGTGTGATCTCCAGATTTTTGGATGATTGTATTGGGGTTTATTTGATTATGATTTTATGATTATTAAATTGAAATGCTGATGGATGCGTTTCCATAAAATCAGGTTTGGTAGCGTTATCTTTAAGTGATTCATCCTATTATATTCGTATTATTGACCAAATTAAATCAACTAGGGAATAATTGTTAGCTAATCAAATATGTCTGCCTATTTTAGGGTTAACATCCCAGCTAATGAACCTTATATACTTTTTATTTAAATTTTGAAGGAAATAGTGAAAGATAATAGTAAAACTGTCAAACTTACAAGTTTAAGTAAAAATCTAGAGGTTGAACAGAAACATGAATTGTGAATATTGTGTGAATTTTGAATAGTTTATTTTTTTCAATAAATATGTGTTCAAAGTATATAATTAAATCGTTATAAAAAATATATAATTAACAAGATTTCATAAGGTGGATAAGATTGAAACATAAACTATGGTGAAGAGTCGTAGTTATTCATTAACTATATAATGAAATTGACAAATAAACATGGATGAAACTTGGGAAAATGCCATTTAAATCCCTCCGAATATACAAAAGGACAATTCAGGAACTCAAACTTCCAAAAGGACCATGAAGGAACTAGGACCTAGTTGACATTTTAAAATTGTGTGAAAAGACAAAATTGCCCTAATCATAAAACAGAAATTACTAACCACCCCTGGTGGTTAGTAATTTCTGTTTTATGATTAGGGCAATTTTGTCTTTTCACACAATTTTAAAATGTCAACTAGGTCCTAGTTCCTTCATGGTCCTTTTGGAAGTTTGAGTTCCTGAATTGTCCTTTTGTATATTCGGAGGGATTTAAATGGCATTTTCCCATGAAACTTTAACGACCCGAAAGAAATAAAAATCGAACAATTTATTACTGCCCATATTATTATAGTCAAGAGGGGATTCCTTTGATCTTTGATTAAAAAAGATAGTCAAGTGTGTCAACAATATTATACAAACAAAACATATATAATGGAATCATTTATCATGAATAAATTTAATGTGGTTTACCAATTTCATTCTTATAATTTATGTTTTAAGAATCGAAATTAAACATTTATATAATCATACTATTGACTTTTACATTCTACGATGTGGATTAAAAAAACAAAACTCTAAAGTTACCTCTTAAATTATGGAGCTGGTGGAGAAACGTTGAAAAAAAAAGAAAAAAATAGTCCAAGAGGATGTCTAATAATGATTGTAATAAAAAAAAAGAGGATCTCTAATAATAATAGTAAGGGCAAAAGTGCTGATCTAATAATTAACTATTTAAATTTGGGCAAAAATAATAAATGACTATTTCGCGGTGCATAAATAATCACTAGCTTTGTGACCCGGTGCAAAAATAATAAAACTGGTACTAAATGTTAATTTGAAGTTTTGTGGAACCTTTTTTATATTATTTTTTAAAGTAAAAATAAGTTTTACCCCTCATAATTAACACTCAACCCTTCTTCCTTCCGCCCTTCATCTCCCCATGTTAACTAGTATCAGCAAAGTTTTAATTGGGAGGGGCAAAAAGGTATTTTTCACTTTGAAAATAATATCAGAAAGGTTCCACATAACTACAAATTAACATCTAGAACTGGTTTTATCATTTTTGCACCGGTTCAAAAAGTTAGATATTATTTATGCACCGCGAAATAGTCATTTATTAGTTTTGCCCAAACTGAAATAGTTAATTATCATATCAGCGCTTTTGCCCTAATAGAGGTGACAGAAAAAAGATATGGTTGAATTTTCCAGGAAAACCGCAAGGAACTCAACGAATCAATCTGACTCAAATCTAATGATACTTAGGTAGGACTAGTAGTAGGAGTGAATCGTAGATAGATCAGTTTAGTTTATGAGTTTGCTTGATTCCCTCATAAACCACCACGTGTTCCCTATCCCTTAATTAACGCTAATCCATAAATAATTAATTAATCATGATCCTGTTTAACCCCGCTAATCAGTGACAACCCTCTGTTTGTTTCTTATCCTCCTCCTATGTCATTTACTCATTCCTAATTTTTTTCATGAGACAATTGCAATTAGGTCTCAAATAAGAGACTTAATTTCAAAGTAGTCCCAAGGAGTTGTTAATAACCACTAGTAACAAGCATTATTGTCAAACTCGCGAGTTGACTCTCCGATTTTACTGCTTTTACGACACTACCTAAACAAAACGTGTCACAAGTCACCTAAATTTTCAGTCTTTAAAAATTCAGTAGAAACTTACGTGTTTATATTGTGAATTCACCGTTTTTTACGTTTCTACCTTATAGAAATTTGTGTTATCTTGCTATTGAACTCATTTTAATTATTTTTAATTGACAAATTCAATGAATTTAAATATGGATTTCATGGAAATTTATCTATTGAGGTTAATATAAAATAAATATTGATATATTTAAATCTACTATTTGTATTCAAAATAAATTCAAGTCAATTTATTATTATTTTTTGTATTCTTATTTAATTATATAAAAGAAATACATGTTTTTTATAAATGTAAACTCTTACGAGTTTACGATTCGAGTCTATCGATCCGAGTTTACCTTGTCTCTACAAGTTTATTTAAACTCACGAGTTTTACAACCTTGGTAACAAGTGCATAGCCTTCATTAACCAATGGTAAGTGGTAACAACTTCTTGGGACCTCTTTAAAATTAACTCTCTTATTTGGGACTTAGGTGCAATTGTCCATTTTTTCTTTCATTTGAAGGTTACACCCTCTAATTCTTAATGGAAGAACTTTTTTATTGAAATTCTTAATATAAGAACTCAATAGCCAAAACAAGTTTATTAAGAAAATATGTGAAAATTAGTTAGATGTTTGAAGGTAATTTTTTCCAACTCTGCTCTCATTTATTATGATACTATTAAGAGATGAAATGTGTAAACATTAATAAATATGAAACAAAGTTAGTGGTATAATAGGAAAAAACATATGAATGATTAGAGAATGTAAGAGTGAACTCTTATATTTTGGATAAAAATCATTTAAATTTGGCTAAAGTATACTTTTGGTCTCTTATGTTTGCATCAAGTTTCAATTTAGTCCTTTATGTTTGGAAAGTACATTTTTAGTCCTTTTTTGTTAATACCGTTAGTTTAACTTAACGGAAAATGTTAACTTAACAATTTTAAATGATTATTTTATAATGAAATTGGACAAAAAATGATAAATTTGAAAATATAAGAATATTTACACTCAAATATTTTAATCTGAATATTTTTTTCATTATTTAATTACCATTTAAAATTGTTAAGTTAGCATTTTCTGTTAAGTTAAACTAACGGTGTTAACAAAAAGAACTAAAAGTGTACTTTCAAAACATAAAGGACTAAATTGAAACTTGATGCTAACATAAGAGAGTATTTCATAAATAATGCAATATAAGCCCGGACAAAAATATTTAGACCTAGCCAGACAAAGCCTAATACAATTTTCTGGTTTGTCAAAGTCAGGACACAATTGGCAAGACTCCAGGTCCATTTTGTTATTTGGAAAGAGAATTATAATATTACATAGGATGATGTGTGTGTTTAATGTATACATATTGTATTATATATCTAAAATTTGAATTGTGTCATTTGTAAATCAAATTTATAGATACCAATTCTTTTTTTTTTTACCAAAAATATCAATTCTCTTAAAACATTACCATATATATTAAACCAAATTTGTGGTACTTATTCATATGAGAAAATGAGTGAATGCCAATAAGATAACATTTGAATTTCAATTGGACAAATATATAATTTATCTCTTAAAAGACCAAATAAGGCATAGTCACCGATTTATTCTAAATGAAGTTTGCGTAAAAAGACCCAAATGAGTTTATCTTATATCTGGATGGGATTATGACGGGATGAGATTCTCTTTGCGGCATCAACCCTCTACGTCCCTCTTTTCTTAAGTATTTCCTTAAATTTCAGCCACTAAAATTTTAATGTAAGACCTCATGGGATACCACATCATCATGTTTTTTTAACAAATTTATCTCATACTATTTAGACATGGAATAGCTTTGAACTATTTTATTAATCTATGTTTATTTTTAATTTAGTATCTAATTTTTTTGGACTGCTTACTTTAAATGCAGAATTAATTAGAGATACAGATTAATGCAATTAATTATAAAATATAAAAGACTCTCCCTATATTTATATACAATTTTTTGGCCTTCCCTCATATCAAGAGAAAGATCCATCCTAATCTAGTCTATTATAAATTACAAGAACATAAAATGAGATAAACCTATTATGAAGTATCTTGGTAGTTGAGTTTTACCATTTTTTATGTAACTCTAATAAACTCTATAGTTAAAATAAGCATTCTGAAAAATTAGATTCTAAACTAAAATTAATTACAATTACAAATTAAATAAAATAGTTCAAAGATTTCATGTCTAAATTAAATAGTATTCCCTCAGGTCCCTAATATAAGAGTCAACTGCAAAAAAAAAGCTTCTTAAGAAAACATATGAATGTTAGTTGAGTGTCTAGAATTAATGTTTTTAGACATTGCTCATATTTATTATAATACTTTTAAGAGAGATAAATACATAAACATTCACTCTGTGAGCTTATTCTTTTTTTTTATACATGTGAGCTTATTCTTTTTAAGCTTGATTCATTCTTTTCTTAGAGAATGACAAGATTTTCCCTTTTCAGTATTCCAAATTTTATTCTGTCAAGATAGTGTGAATGACAATTCAACCCGTGGTGATAATAGTTGATGCTCTAAGTATCAGTGAGTGATGATTTGATATTTTGTATTTTGACTTGGAGAAACTACATACTTTTTTTTTTGGCCAAGGAGAAACTATATACTTATTCTTAGCTCTTAGTCTCTTCGTTATTTTTTTTTTTGATAAAAAAGAAACAAAACAAAACAACTAAAAAACTAACTAACTAACTATATCTACAACTTGCTTTGACCGACTATGCCTGACAAAACTTCCATAACCGCCCAGACTTCTTTGCCCGCGCCATACACCGAACAATATCTATAGTCTCCGCTACACCATCATCAACGCTAGAGCAAGATCCATGATGAAAAACTTCATTTCTCCTCCTCCAAATTAACCAACAAGCTACACAAAAAATAGCTTTCCAATTTTCTATATCTGCCATGCAAGAAAGTTTCAAATTACTCTTCAACCATGTCTGAATATCACTCTCCCAAAAGTCTAGATCATGAATAGAAATTCCCAGCTTAATTTCCTTAATTTTCCTTAATTTGAGTAGATTAAGGAAGTTAGTTAAGTTGGTTGTTTACACATAATATTAACAATTTATACCAACTATATATCTTTATCCTCACTCTCCCTCTTTTGCTTGTTATTGCGAAAAGTTAGAAAATAATCTTATAATTAGGAACAAATTGAATTTCAAAAATGTTCTTATATTTAGGAATGGAGAGAGTATTTTATACCAAAATTAGAATTTTTCATGGGAAAATGACAATAAAATAACATTTGAATTTTAGTTGAACAAATAAGTAACTCCAAATTTCAAAAGAACAAATAAGTTATTGGCACCAATTTTTACTAAATAAAGTTTAGGGAAATTGACCAAAATCCTCTTAATTACTCATGTATCGCAAATAACTAGTTTACCAATGCAAGTAACAAATCGAGTATCAGTTTTACATGTTATGATTATCCACTATTTTGAGACATTTTAAAACATCATTCAAGTAGTTAACTTCTTCTCTATTTCTCTCTTCTCTTCTTCTCTATTTCTCTCTTCTCTTATTTATCTTTATTTCTTCTTTTGTTTTGATTTGCATGTTTAATTATTTTCTATGATTGCAAAGGACTGAATTAGAGCCGTGTATGATTAGTCCAAAAATTTCATCTTTCTCTTATTTTTATCTTCTGAAAAAAAAAATACAATCTTGGTTCCCATAGTGATATCAGATTTTTCCTTTCTCCATTTTTCCTCTTTTCCTATTGCATACTTGCAATTCATTATACGATTTAATTTCAACTCTTTCTTTACCTTATCTCTTCAAAATCTTGATTCTTTCAAAAATAAAATTTTACACCAATTTCAATATAAAAATCTAACACCAATTTCATATTATTCAATTCTCAATCATAAAATTTATCGTCGTTGATAACTTGTGAGATTATTCTTTCTAGTGGATTCAACTTCGTCTACCGGTGACTTTTTCCATTTTATTCATTTATTTCTTTATTAATTTTTTTATTCTTATATTTATTTATTTATTTATTTCCATTATATATATATATATAATATCCGTTGCTTCTCTTTTTTTTGTCTGAATATCCGTTGCTTCTCATCCGTATAAAACTGTTGCTTTTTGACGGTTGTTTATTCTGAGAAATTCTTAGGTGAACCCGGTGCACCACATCATTTGTGGTCTGACCAATTATAATTTGACACATCAATTAAAATTAATCATAATCATCCTGCTCATGTGGCATAATATTAAATTAAAAAAAAAACTGGCAAAAAAAAATTAAAAATACTTCCTAATTAATTTATAATCCTTTCCTCCTTCTTTGCCCTAATCTCTCTCTTCTCTTCGTCAAAAAGATCGGCCAAATCAAAACTCATTTTCCAGGCAGAGAAACTTCTGAGTTTTCTGGGCTTTCACTATAATCTCCATTAGAGATTTCAGAACTTCAACATCATTATTTTCTGGGTTTTCATATTAACCAAGTGCTCTTCAATAACAAGTCTCTCCTTTTCTTCAATCAAAATTTTACTATCAACGGACAACCCCACCATATGCAAAGAAATGGGAGCAGCAATAACAGAATAGACATATAGTGAAATCAGAAGAAGAAAATCGCACAAGAGGCTATAGCGGTGCAAGCGGTTTTAACAAAAGGGGCAAAAAAATTGCAAATATGCTAACACAAAAGCATGATTATGCTCAGCAATCATGAATTTGCGTGGCCCATATGTAAACTCTGATGAATTAGTTTCTCCACTAGATGATCTGCCATTTGGGGGTAAGTTCATTTCTTTTTGACGAAGGAAGAAATTAGGGCAAAGAAGGAGAAAAAGTATAAATTATCTGGGAAGTATTTTTAATTTAATATTATGTCACATCAGCAGGATGATTATGATTAATTTTAATTGATGTGTCAAATTATAATTGGTCAGACCATAAATGACGTGGTGCACCGGGTTCACCTAAGAATTTCTCGTTTATTCTTTTGTTTGTTTGTTATTCATTTTCATTTATTTATTTGTTTATTTGTTTATTTATTTATTTTCCCTTTTATATGCGTTGCACAATCCACAAACACACATATATATACCGTTGCACTTTGGTTTGAATGGTTCCTTGCTTCTTTTATTTATTATTTCATTTATTTATTTATTTATTTATTTTAGAGGTTCTTTCTTTTCATATGGAATACTCCGCCTATATTTATAGCCGGTCCCAAGCCCGGATAAAGTAGTAGTGTTGTGTTAAGCTTCGGCAGTCAACGTAAAAATATGTCGAATCTATTGAGCATACGGACACATGCATTGTTTATAACAATAGATCATTGCTTGGTGCTTCACAAGGAATATCACACTATCATGGGAGAAGACACATAAAGAAACAAAAGGTTCAAAGAAGAGAATTGGATGAGCAGTAAGAAGAATTGATCAAATGGTATGGAATCCATACAAAAGAATGAGAGGAAGACTGAAGAGAACTCTTAACGAAGTTATTCAACGAGATCTTTTGATGAAAGGTTTACCTTCAAGCATGACTATTGATCGAGCACAATGACGCCATGTGATCCATGTAGCCGACCCCACTTAGTTGGAATAAGGTTTTGTTGTTAATGTATTCAAGTAGTTAACTGCATTGCTAAACTAGTTATGTGCGATATAGTGCGAAATTAGTAGTTAATGGGTTCATTATTTTTGTTCATTATTCCTAAATTTCATTTAGTACACATTGGTGAATTCCATTGACATTTTTATCCAATTGAAATTTAACGGTCATCTAATTGTCATTTTCCCATTTTTGTTCAAATAATTCAACAAAAAAAATAAGGATCCATGAAAAAATTCCAGCTTGTGGGATTTAACTACATAGTGAAAATGACAAAAACAAAAAAAAATGACAAAACCAGTGATAATTAATCCACCAATAACAATTGGCCACGTGGAAATTACCTCGTACTCATCACTAAATATCTCACTCTTATTTTTACTATCTTCCTCCGATCTTCCTCAGGTTCGCTCTTTTATCCTTATCTCTTTCTTTCCTCCAATAATTAAATCTTCAAATAAGATAAAGTTCTTTCTTTTCGCTTCGTTCTATTGATTCTCTCACAAATATTACAACTTCTTCATTCTATTCCTTTTCTTTAGGTTTTCATCCTGATTTTACTTCATTTTTATATGTTACATCTCTGTTCTTCATTTTATATATTGTGAATTTTTTTTTTCGAATCTTTATATTTTTTTTGTAATGTCTCAGGGTGTTTCATGCATTGAATTAGGGTTTTCATTTCGGGATTTTGTGTTTTTCATTTCTTTCGTATTTGCGGTGGATCAGGGGTTTGAGTTTTGATTTCAGATATTTTTTTTTTTGAGCAGTTTGACTATCTTAGATATCTTTTTTCATTTGATTTCAGGGTTTTTTCTTTTTGCGGTGGATCATGGTTTCATTTTTGTTTTCTTTTCACTTGTTTCCATTTTTAACTTATGTATGTACAGATAACTTAATGAGCTTAATTGATTTTTTTTTTATTTAATTTAATATTTCCCCAATCTTTGTTGTTTTTCAAGGTTTGAGGGTTTTTTATGTGGTGGATTAGGGTTTTGATTGTTTATTTTAGGTTTTGTTTTTCTTGAGCAGGTGGACTACCTTGCGTTTTTTAATTTCATTTCATGGCTTTTTTTTTTTTTGTTTTCAGTTAACTTGTTCCCATTTTACTTGAGAAATGTATGGATAATTGAATGAGCTGAATTGATTTGTCTTTTGTAGACTCAGAAGAAAGTTGGTGTTGTGTTTTCAAAGAAACAACAGAAAGAGGGTGCTGTTAATAGAATGGGGGGAGACAAGAAATATGTTTCTTCTGAGCAGCCACATTCAATTGCTGATAGCAATAGTTCTTTAGCGCCTATAACTCCTATTATAGACACAGAAAATGGGGACTTTTGCATTGGTCTTAAGAAATCACCGCTCACACTAATGAAGAAGACACCATTTAAGCTATATAGGCTTGATTCCATTTGCAAGGAAAATGACAGTAAGGTTGATGATGTTGCTGCTGCTGCTATTGCTGATTCTGTTGCTGATAATGGTAGCCCTATAACCCCGGAGGCTGATGAGTATGATTCTCTTTCGGATCAGGAGATGTTTGAATGTTTATATGAGGATCTCCTGGAAGTTATTGTATCAACACAAGGTGAATCCTTGCTTGCTGAACTTGCAGATGTTGCATATGATTCGGATGATTGTAAAACGCCTTCTTCAGCTGTCTTGTTAAATGGAATCGCCAAAACCTGTCCCAGTGTGCCTATGAAACCTGCTTGCAAAAGAATGGTCATTCCGGTAGAGCTACGCAGGAGCTTTGAGTTTTGATTGGAGAGAGTCATGATCAATTTATTTACGTAAACAAAGTGTTGTGAGGTAGGTAGGTTAGAGGAAGGTTTTATATTTTGATGTAATTTTAGAGTTCCTTGTGTGTATAGGCATATAAGTACTTGACTCTTAATTACATGTCTAGTATATTGTTTTCCCTTCAAAGTCTAGTTCCTTGTAATTACATGTATAGGTAAAAATAGCCTATTCTTTGTAAGCTTAATTCATTCTTAGAAAGTAATAAGATTGATCGTCCTCTTCATTCTTCCAAATTTTATTCCGCCAACACACAGTGAATGACAATTCAACTAGTGGTAATAATAGTTGATGCTACAAGTATGAGTGAGTGTTAATTTGATATTGATATTTTGTATTTTGACTTGGACAAACCACATAATTATTCTTTTTTCTATAACAAAATTTTAGAAGAATTCACTTTTTTTAGGGAAAGGGCTAAAGTGCAAAAATGTCATGTAATTATCACAAAGGTGCAAAAATACCCACGTAAAATTTTTTGGAGCAAAACTGTCCATTGAATTTTAAAATTGGGGCAAAAATGTCCATCACAATTAATTTTTTGACTTTTTGACACATCATTATCTACCGGTTCATCTCTCACTAAAACATGTGGCAGACTGATTTATTTATTTGCCTTGTATGGTGATGATTTGACAGAAAATGATGCGTCACAAAAATTAAATGTAATGGACTTTTTTTTTGCCCCCAGTTTCAAAATTTGATGGGCATTTTTGCTCAAAAAAATTTTACATGGGTATTTTTTCACCTTTGTGACAATTACATGGGCATTTTTGCACTTTAGCCCTTTTCCTAAAAAAGTGAATTCTTCTAATGATTGATTCGACAATTTTCGGTTTATATGAAATTATTAAAAATTGTCTCATTTATAACATTAGAAGTCATAAGCTTATTTTCAAGAACTTAGGATTACATGAACAATACGATAATCAATCGCAAACCCAACATTTTGTTATCTCTAATAGTCATATCTAAGTAAATGAATTGATGAAAGGAAAGGAAACAACATTTTCCATGTCTCATAGTTAACAATTTGAAATAATTTTAATGAATAAAAGATTGATTTTAGTAATTTGGATCATGAGTGATGAACGAAGTATTAAATGGTTAGGTTGATTGATGATATTAAACTTTCTATTAATCAAGTATTCAATCTTCAACGATTTCAAAGCTTATTGGTGAATTCAATAACATACTTTAATTTATTGGTGAAATCAATATTAATATTTATTTCATACTTTAATTTAGGAAAAGGTTTTGTGGAGATGTATTACCTTCATCAATTGAGAATAACTGCAAAGGGTGATGAAAGAATGTCTACATCATGTTTGAAACACATGGCCAACGCAAATTCAATCAATTGGGATAAGTTCAAGGGAAAATCCCAAATAAATCCTTTCGAATATCCAAAAGGACAAGTGAGGAACTTAAATTTCCAAAAGGACCATGAAGGAACTAGCACCTATCTGTCATTTTAAAATTTTGCTAAAAGACAAAATTGCCCTAATCCTAAAACACAAATTCCTACCCCACCAACTCACCCTCTTCTTGCAATTTGTGTTTTAGGATGGGGCAATTTTGTCTTTTCACATAATTTTAAAATGACAGATAGGAGCCGGTTCCTTCATGGTCCTTTTGAAAGTTTAAGTTACTCACTTGTCCTTTTGTGTATTTGGAGGGACTTATTTGAGATTTTCGCGTAGTTCAAAAAATCAACGCATTAAGCAATCATGCACTCAATTTGGTGTGAGCCCAAATAACCTCACGGCAAGCTATAACCCACCCATAGTTTTTCGGCCAACAGCTATAACCCACATATAATCATTTAACGAACAAATACAAAGAAATTTCGCAATGCTTGCCTTAAACAAAGGGAAAATGTCATTTAAATCCCTCCGAATATACAAAAGGACAATTTAGGAACTCAAACTTCCAAAAGGACCATGAAGGAACTAGGACCTAGTTGACATTTTAAAATTGTGTGAAAAGACAAAATTGCCCTAATCGTAAAACAGAAATTACTAACCATCCTATGGTTAGTAATTTCTGTTTTACGATTAGGGCAATTTTGTCTTTTCACACAATTTTAAAATGTCAACTAGGTCCTAGTTCCTTCATGGTCCTTTTGGAAGTTTGAGTTCCTAAATTGTCCTTTTGTATATTCGGAGGGATTTAAATGACATTTTCCCGTTTAATCTCATAACCAAATTTTGAAAATTAAAAAACAAATGTTATAAACGTATTGCAAAATCTATCCATTCTAAACTAACAAACAATACTAAATGAGTCTTTTCTTGCACAATCTATATATCTATATATATACTCCCTCCGTTCCTAAATATAAAATCACTATAAACCTAGGGTGTGTGGTTGAGTGGCAATGACTCATTCACCCTTAACCAATTGCCTGCGGTTCGATCCCTGACGTTGGGTATGGTGAAGCATTAAATCTCCCAGACCAACTGTCTCACCCTTTGAGGTGCCTACAAATCAGCGGGGATTAGTCTCTCACTTGTCGAGTGAGGGGATACCTTGATCATGGATTAAAAAAAAATCACTATAGGGAGAAAAACTTGTTCCTAAATATAAAACTACTTTCTAATTTGACTCAAGTTTTTCCCAAATTACCCTTATACTCCTTTCACCCTAAAAAATAGTGGTTTGAAGAAGGTGATATTTTTAAAACTTAAGTGAGGGGTATTTTAAAAATTTCATGTAATCCTAACTCATTGGAATGTCTTCCTTAATCTCTCCAAATTTGTAAAAGTGATATTATATTTAGGAACAGGTTAAAAGCCAAGATCAAAATGATTAGACTTTTTCTTGTTTCAACCAAAAAATAAGGATCCATCATCCATCACTACCTTGTGGGATTTAAATCAAATACAATACAATGTAACGGTAGAAAATTTAAATACAAAAAAGTGAAAAGGAAAAAACAAAATAAAAAAGTGGCAAAAGCAGTGATAATGGATCCACCAATAAAACATTGGCACGTGGAATTACCTCCATTTTATGACTATATATCTCACTTTTTCCTCCTTGGCGCTCCCTCCTACCTTTATCTCTCTTCGCCTTCCTCCCATCTTCCTTCCGCCGCCACCATTTCCCTATCTCTTTCTCAGGTTCGCTCTTTTAAACCCCAAAATTCAATGAACTTCGTTCCTTTTCGCTTCTTTCTATTCATTCTCTCACAAATATTCCATCTTCTTCAATCTAATCCTTTTCTTTAGGTTTTCATTACATCTCTGTTCTTGATTTTATGTATTGTGTTTGTTTTTGAATCTTTGTATGTTTTTTGTAATGACTCTTGGTTTTTCATGCATTGAATTAGGGTTTTCATTTCGGGGGATTGTGTTTTTCATTTCTTTCGTAAATTCATTCCTTGTTCTCTCTCTCTTTTTTGGATTGATTTCAGCTTTATTTAATTTTATTTAAATAAAATTAGGGTTTAAGCCAGCAAATAAGTAAATGAGCTGAATCGAATTTTCATTTATTTAATTTTTCTCCAATATTTGTTCTTTATGCAGTGAGTTAGGGTTTTGATTTTGGGTTTTGGGTTTTTCATTTCTTTCGTGATTTTATTCCTTTTTTCTTTTATATGTATTGATTTCAGCTTTACCTGAATAATGTACGCACAACTGATTGAATTTATTTGATTTTATTTAATTTGATTTTCCCCAATTTTTGTTCTTTATACGGTGAATTAGGGTTTTGGTTTTTTTTATTTTGGGTTTTTTTTCTTAAGCAGTTGGACTATCTTGCGTTTTTTGATTTCATTTCATGGTTTTTGTTTTCTTTTAACTTGTTTACATTTTACCTGGGATATGTAGGGATAACTGAATGAGCTGAATCGACTTTTTTTTTTTGCAAGGTTTGAGGGTTTTTTATGTGGTGAATTAGGGTTTTGATTTTTTATTTTCGGTTTTGTTTTTCTTTAGCAGTTGTACTACCTTGCGTTTTTTAATTTCATTTCATGGATTTTTTTATCCCTTTAACTTGTTTCCATTTTACCTGAGAAATGTAGGGATAACTATATGAGCTGAATTGACTTTTTTTTTTGTAGACTCTGAAGAAAGTTGCATTTTTGTATCAAATTTCAAGTCTTTATTGAGCTTAATATGGATTCTGGAGCTTGCAAGAATCCCTGTGGTGAATCTTCACATCAACAACAGGAGGAGGGTGTTGTCAATAGAATGGGAGGAGACGAGAATGGTGTTTCTTCTAAGAAGCCACATTCAGCTGCTGAAACCAATGGGACCTTAGGGCCTATAACTCCTATTGTAGACAGAGAAAATGAGGACTCTCGCATTGATCGTAAGAAATCACCTCTCACGGTGATAAAGAAGAAACCATTTGAATCATATGGAGTTGATTCCATTTGCAAGGAAAATGGCAGTGCGGTTGATGATGTTGCTGCTATTGTTGCTGATTCTGTTGTTGATCATGCTAGCCCTAAAACCCCGGAGGCTGATGTTTTCGACCCGTTTGCTCCTGGTCCTGAAATCCTGGTACGAGCACCCATGTGCAAGAAGTATTGTAATTATGTTACGGGTTCGGTAGCTCGGCGGATTAATTTTAACGAGTATTCAGATGAGGATGATGATGTTCAGCAGAAGATTTCTTCTGGAAGTGATGGGTATGATTCTATTTCGGATCAGGAGATGTTTGAATATGTATATGAGGATCTCTTGGAAGTCATTGTATCAACGCAAGGTGAATCCTTGCTTGCTGAACTACCCGATGTTGCATATGATTCGGATGATTGTAAAACGCCTCCTTCAGTTGTCTTGTTCAATGGAATCGCTGAAACTTGCCCTGGTGCGCCTATGAAACCCACATGTAAAGGAAGGATCATCCCGGTGGAGCTACGCAGGAGGCTTGAGTTTTGATTTGAGGGAGTCATGATCAATTTTCATAAACAGGGTGAATGGCAGTTCAACCAGTGTAATAAGAGCTGATGCTTCAAGTATCAGTGCGTGATGATTTGATATTTGATATTGACTTGAAGAAACTGCAGCTGACCAAGATGATATAGTGTTAGGGGTAGCAGTAACTATGTATAGCTAATCTGTGGCATTGGTGTTTTTCGATATTGAAATTGAAATTGCGTCCTGATATTTTTCTAATACATGATTTGTTGAGCTAATTTAATGCTTTCCTCTATTCATATTTTGCATACTCTTAAAGCTTGATTACTCTAATTTTTGTATGTTTATTTCATTGGTACATTCACGGGTTATTTATCCTCCTGTTATATTCGTTTTCCTGGTACTTGTTCAAAATGGAAGTATGCATATTTGTCCTGATCCCCTGAAGAATGTTTTGGTCTAGAGAATTCCATTTTTGTGGAATATTGGTTATTTAGTCTTTGCTTCTAGTTTGACTGAAATGAGAGTATCGTGAGCAAGTGTTGTCTTCAGTTAAAGGTTGAAGTGATTATATTCTGCAGCTGATGCATCCCATTCAACCATAACTTAGCCATAACTTTTGGAACTAGAAAAGGGGCAGGCAGGGGAAAAAGTTGTTTTTCCTCTTCCCTATTTTTCTGTTTCAAAGCAAAATGTTGGTGGACATTCTCAGATTCTGTTTCCTATTCAGTTGAGAAATCAGAAATGCCTATTATACAAGAATGCGGTGTAGTAGTTGTTGTTGGCTCAAGCGTAAACGATGTAATAAATGGACGAAGGGTTACTGATATACTATTTGTTTTGTTGTTAATTTTTTTTATAAAAGATTGTTTTTTGTTGATGAAATTACTAATTTGTCAAATGAGAAAAAGCAAAACGATAGATAGATAAACCAAATAGGGGCTCACTACGTCAGAAGTGGATGTAAAGCATGTGAAAGTCCAATATGAGGACCACATAAACACGGAACTAACAAACACAGAAATGTAAGGCATGTCAACCTAAACAAACTGATGCAATATACCCAAAAATGATAAATTTGCAAGTCCAAAAACAAACCTTTAAAACTGACGTCAACTATGTACATGTATGAAGCTGGTATGACATAGGGTACTCTTAGTGTGTCAGTTTTTCTTTTCCTTCATAACTAAATCTCCATCATCAGATTCAATAACTTTATAGCTTTATGTTTAATGTTTCAGTTGTGGATAAGATGGTGAAGATTGAACTCTAAGAAAAACAGAGAATATATGATGCTAATAAAAACATGGCCCGTGTTCCTCGAGATATTGAAAAATACTTGAGGAGGAAAATTCAAAAGCTGCAGGAATTGACCCTAAGATTAGGAAAGAGCCTCACAAATCATCACTCCTCAATGTTTTACACTCCAAGAACAATAGACTGGGGATAAAAAAACCCTTAAAAAAACAAAAGAAAGAAAAGTAGCTAAATATAAAATCCTAACAGAAAAAATAATTAAAGTCAATCATATAAAGCTGCAAGTGAGATATATATATCAGATAATCATAAATTACAGCTGAGTATATGTGTAGACCACCCCACTAAAACATATTCTGTATGATCATAATAAAAAGGCATAAGAAACCAAATACAACCACATCCACCATCAAACTAACAACTCCTATCACACAACCCATCCAAAAAAAATAGCCTCTCCAACATTAGTTTCAAAACTTGGTCTTATTTTTGCAAGATTGTGATTTAATCTTCCTATCTGAAACATCAATAGTGAACTGACATTCAGAAATTGCAACAGCATGTCTCTTAATGAAACCAAGTATGGTAACTCTTCCTGGAATCTTAGTAGAAGACTCCATAGACAATTCTCCACCCATCAAATCTCCTATCAACTCAGCAACATCCGAAGCCAACTTATCAACCTGAAGCGTCAACCGGCTCGGAAGAACGGTCGACCTCTTCGCCGGAATCTCACCGGAAAATATATCAGTCTCTCCAATCTGAATTCCCTTATAAAACAACATGCTTTTCCCTTGTTCATGCTTGAAGCTTGCATGGTTTGGATTATGAACCATGAGATTCAAATCAAGAGTGATGTTTAAATGAATCTGAACTGTTGGAAAAGTAACACTCGGTGATACACCATCAAGTGAAGCTGACACAAGTGAGACTCTAGGACTCTTGGGCTTGAACACAGTCAAGGCTAAAACAAGAGCAACAATGAAGAAGAGAATTATAAACAATAGGAGTAAGCATAGGATAAGGCGGCATCTTCTTCTGTTTTTGATCATTCTACTATGTGGGGCTGTGATCTGAGCTTCATTATTGTGTATGGTTGTTGATTCTGTCATGATGAGGTATTGTTTAATTTGAGTTTGTGGTATTGTTGGTTGATTGAGGGAGAGATGTGTGAAGTGGAGATGAAATATGAGAAAACTAGAGATTATAAATTGCCATGGATGTATTAATGATGTTGAGACTTGAGAGGATGAAGATGGTTAGTAGTTGGAAGGTGAAGCTCATCTCATTTAATGCCACTCCGTGTCTAAAAAATGACCGTTTTCTTCGCTGTGGGCTGAATTATTTTTTTAAGAGATCTATATTATTTTTTTTGTTAAATACTATCGGCATCCAGTGTCTCTGCCTATTGACAATCGAATAATTCGAACTCGAAGGGCATAAGTGTTGCCCACATAGACAAGGTTGTCTCTACTTCCCTCTCCTAATGAGAGTGCTTCTCGGGATTCGATCACAAATTCTTATCCTTACGGGTTGTAGTCCACTTACCAGCTCAACGAACTACTCATTAGCTAAGAAATCCATATTAATACAAAAATATATACTCGTTCTAATTTTAATTATAATATCACTTTATTTTTTAAAAAAAATTTAAGGATGCTAGGAGTATTTATTATCACTTAGAAATTTATCTGTTTCTTGAAAATCAATCTATTCTAACCATAAATTAACCTAGCTATAATTTAAATACAAGTGGAATATGTTATGATATAATGGTCTAATTTACTTCCTTAATTTTCAAAAATAAAAATTGTTAAAGGGAACTTATATTTTGAATCAAAAGGAATACACACATATAAACATACTGCATACACAAACTATATGTAATATGATGCCTCCCTAATAAATGTTTGATATGTGGATGGGACGAAGCCAGTTTCATCCTCACAAGCCATAATATGAGTTTAAGTGTTAAACATATATATTGACCTTGAATTTTTTAAGTATAGACTTTTTTAAAAAAAACAATTAAATCTAGACAGGTCAAATCAGGTATAGACTGTCTTCATGTGTTTACTATCAATACAGTACTTTTTTTTTCATTAGTAGAGAAATCTACTCCCTCCCCTGTTACTAAATATAAGATAAGTTCCTAAATATAAGATCACTTTCTATTTTATCTCAAGTTTTGCCCAAACTACCCTTATACTCTCTCTTTTCATTGAAAACCCCTCATCCTTTAAAGTTAAGTAATTGAAGGGATTTTGGGAAGATCATATAATTTTATTGTCTTCCTTAATCTCTCCAAATTAATCAAAATGACAAACGGAGGGAGTATTTTAGAACGGAAGGGTACAGATACAGTGCTACTGTTTATCAGGGAGACTCTTCCTGACAAGTTAGACTAGATTTTCATATGATTCTTTCTGTTCATGTACGAGGCATTTCCGCAATTAATTAAGGAGAAGAAAGGTTGGTTGAATAGTTTTTTATTTATAAAAGTTAGTTGAATGATTGATTTTGCTGAAAATAAAAAAAAACATATAATGACAATTTTTAGATTTATACATTGATATCTAGTGTTATTAACAATCAATTAGTCTGGTTCGCGTGAGTATAGGCACACAATATAATTGGAACAACTTTGCATCCACCAAAATTGCATATACTTGTATTTAAAAACATGGAAAATCTCATTTGAATCCATATAGAATCTCCAAATCCAAATTTATGCCAATGATTCCATCAAAATCTCTAATCAGGCTAAGAGGCTTTTATTCGGGAATTCTAGATTTTGCTATGCGCACTTGTGTTAAAACATGTTCAATTGTCATTATCAAAAAAAAAAATATGTTCAATTGTATTATCTAAAATTTTATTTTAATAATAATAACAAGAAAATGCTTTTTTATATAAGATACAGACTTTTTTTAAAAAAAAAACAGAGAGATAAGACAAGAAGAGAAGACTTAGAGAAAAAAAACACAAGTGCATATATAGGTATAATCAACTAATTCATAAATCCCTCATAATACCTCTTTGCTTAATAAGAGGTTTATTGAAACTAGCTACATGCATAAATTTGGATCTTTGTATTTTATATGAACTTAAATAATTTTAATTAAGGCATTAGTACGTTGGATTTGTTTTCATTGGTTGAGATCCAATACAATTGTAAAATATTATACAATCATCGGTAAATAGATTACAATATTTTAATTAACCTTATAATAAATCCCGACCATTAAAAGAAAATCCAATGGTATACTAAGTGGAGAGGAAGTCAGAGTCTACCTAGTGGAAAAGCTCTTGGGCAAAGTTTTATGTTGTGCACATTGTTGTTAGAATCATATTTTACTCTATAGCTTAGGAAATCAAATCAATTTACACTTAGACTAATGTTAGCTATAAATTCAATTAAATTCACTGGGTTCCGCAGAGTATGTTGTTTTTACATATGTCTCTAACCTAAAAAAATTATGTCAAATGCTCTTAAACTCATACTACTCCCTCTAATTCTAAATATAAGACTTATTTGAGGAGATGAAATTGATTCTAAATATAAGACATATTTCTAATTTTTATAGAGATTTCCTCAAATTATTCTCATGAATGCTCCTCAATAATAGACATAAAAGAGAGGGAGGGGTGGGGTAAAGGTAGATAGATGGTTAGGGTATATGAGTAATATCATGTTGTTTTAACTAACTCAATTGACATCATTAATTTAATCAAAATAGGTAAATAAGTCTTATATTTAGGATAAGAGGGAGTAATATTTTTTTTGGCCAATAAGAGGGAGTAATATTTTTGATATAATCATGTTCAATATAGCTTTTGATGCGTACTGTATAGAAATGTTTTCATTGAATATGATAAATTATTCAAGCTGTTGGATCAAATTCCAAAAATATCTTGGTATAGTATATATTAAAATCAAATCTTTGTTGTTTATTTTGTTTCAATTATTTACTTATACCATCAAAATGCATATTTATTAGTAAATTTAAATTCTTAAAAAGTTCACATTTTAAATACATGAAATTAGTTTATTCCCTTATCACAATTTTCTTATAAATTATAATCAAGAGTTTCACAACCTTATCTTTCATCTGTCAAAAGATTGTAAAAGAAGTCACAATCTATCTATATATCTATAAAACTCCAAACATAAATCTAATTTTTTTTTGGGGGGGGGGTCGGATGACAAAAAACATCTTTTGAATTTCAAAACCCCAAATATAAGATTATTTTAACTAGTTAAAAATTGCAAATCATTATTCTTGGATTTTGAAATTCGGTATTTTTTTATCATTCCCCCTACTTTTTTTTATCTAAAACACAAGTTGTCTTGGATCACTTGTTTGAAAATGTCGTCTTCTTTCAACCTTTATTTAGCCACACATTGGATCAAGCCATGTCAAAAAGTGTGTGATAGTGCATTAATAAAAACCATGTATATAGCTTCCATGAGTGATATTAGACATTCTTCTATTCATTTTCAAATATCTCCATATTATCTTATATTCACGCTCGTTACCCATCTTTTCAACACTTTATTTATCCATTTTCAAATAGCTTAAAATGATAGAGTATGGGAAAAATTCAAATGAAGGAGGTTATATATATAGAGTTTATACTTAGAAAAGGGTCAAAGGTAAAACATACCATTACTTCTCTCAAATGCTCGTCTTATTATACCATATATGTTTTTTATGATGTAAAAAAGCCCATGAACTTCACAAATTGGGGCAAAAATACCATCCTTTAAATTGTCAAAGCTTCCATTAAGTGGACATCATTTTACTATTTTTAAAATTTTAGTTTCCTTAAAAAATTCAACTCTCTGATAACTTCCCCACAACCTTTTTCCCTATTACGATCGTCGGCCCTCTCCCACTCTATCTCCATTTCTTAGGAGACATTAGTCATAAAAAAACATCCGGAGAAAAACATAGCAATATCAATACTAACAACAAAATGGTGACATACATTAACATTAAGGAAACCAGGGAAGTAATACTCATAACTAAATATTCGTCATAGCTAGCTAGCTTCTATTACCGTAGTATCCACGAAAGATCAAAGGATAAAACATGACTAAATCGTGCACGCTTAATATTTTATCATAAACCAATATAATTAATTTGGTGCATTTTCTTTTGTTTACATTGTTATTAGGATAAGTGAAGAGTTTATCCCGATTCTCCTGTAATCTTATTTGAGATTTTGGACAAATTAAGAGAACGATGTGATAGTGCCAAATAGTTCAATATACAATTTCAAATCTCAATTGTTTCACTCATACTTTTTTAAATACCAACATTTATATTTTCATACCCACAAGAGATCGATAACCAGTGGAAAACATACTCGCTCGTAAGTCTGCCTTAATAATCATGACAAAAAAATGTAAGAATTAAAATTAAAATTCTGAGAAGAAGTGTTTTATAATTAAAGAATTAAAAAATGAAATTTAAAATAAATTAAAAAAAAAACCGCAATCACTTTGACAATGGTATCGTCATATAAGTGGAACTTTCTGTTTTTCCCCTTAACACGAGATATCATCTTTATTATTAGTGAATTCTTTTTGGCCTGGTGGTAGGCAATTCAAATAACTTTATACATATTATTTATATTATTCAATAAAAATTTTGTATCCACTGAATTATTATTTGTTTTTATTCTTAAAAATATATGTGGTTATAAATTAAACAACATGGATTTCCGGTTGAGAGGAGAAGCTGGATGTGGAAAAAGAGCAAACAATTCAGTCAAAGCTATTTCTGGGTAGTACATATTGTATAAAATGTTACTCACTCGTGATCTAAATATAGAGCTTATTATTCAGAAAGTTGACATTGATTCTAAATATAGGATCAAATTTCAATTTTAATAAAAAAAACTTCTTCACAAAATTAGTTTTATTAGTGCTCCTCCAATAATAATCAAGTGATAGATGATAGATTGTACAAAATGATGGGATGTTTTAGAAAAAATATATCCATTTCTGTTCGATCTAATTATAATATCAAATAGAATCTAACCGAAAAAATATAAGTCTGGAAGATTTTTTTTCTCTAATACTTTTGAGGGCTATTATTCATAATTTCAAAGTTGTCCAAAATTTGATGATAGTCCCGTGCTACACGCTGGTGCGAGATGCCCGACTCCACCCAACTTATTTCTCCATCACATGTTGTCCATATCAACGCACATGCATGTTAAAATATCAACTAAAGAAATATTTCGTTGCTTTTAAATATAAGATTTGATTGATTAACATGAAAATTCTGAAAGAACCAAGTTAATATATAAATTGATTTAGTTGAATTTTTCTCTAAATTAACTTAATTGACATATAACCTAACATATATAATATAACAACACACATGTATAGTAAGATCAATTGATATATTTAGCTTCTTAAATTTCTCCATAAAAAGTAAATTATATTTTATATTTATGACAAGAAGAAGAAGTAAAAAATGATGCTTAAAAATATTTGGGAAAAAAATTTCTAATTATTGCTGGACATTTTTCTATTCCTTATATTTTATTTATCATTTTTCTCTAAAACTACTAATTAACTTGTTTATATATATATTTGAAAAACGTAATTGATCCTCGCTGGCACCTAATGATATTGCTGAAGAATTGTTTTTCACTTTCAGCTTCATATCGCTCCCTTTCTCTTTCAAGTATCTTTCAGTTTGAAATATAAGACTCAATTTTTATTTTATTAATTTCTTTCCTAATCATCCTTGTTGGTACTCATTAAACAATAATAAAGTAAAAGATGAGAAAAAGTGAGGAAAGGTGATTGAGGTGTTCCAAAAAAAGACACGTCATGTTAACTAATATAACCACCGTACTTCATTTATTCAACTTATTTAGATAAGTCTTCTGGATTATCTCACTCATTCACGGAGCTAAAGAGTGGATTAATAATTTAGGTAAATACAAAATAGCATATATACGTGTGCGCGTGTGTTTTATCGTCTGCCAAGAATATAAGCCAGGTACAAAATAAAAAAAGTAAACAAAAATAAGTAAATACACCTCATAGACACTGTTGATTTTAATGGATGGTGTCTAAAGAAGAGAATCCGTTATTTCACGAATCTCAAGCTTCCTCTCTCAAATCATCACCACCATTATTATCATAATCTCCTCCTCCTCCTTCTTGGTGTATCTGTCTCCATTTTTTCAATTCTCAAAAAATGAAGGCAGATCCATCCTCAAAACGACGGCGTAACGTCTACCTCGCCGTCACAGCATGTTTGCTCAGTGCAATCATCATCACCACCGTGGTCTTAGGATTCACATTATTCAAACCAAAACCTATAATAGCAACCGTTAACTCCATCTCCCTAGAAGAAATGAACGTGGGCCTCAATGTAGCAAGATTCAACGTAGATCTTAACATAACTCTTGATATTGATGTCTCTATAGAAAACCCTAACATGTACGGACTCAAGTACTCGGATTCAAATGCTCAAGTTTATTATAGAGGGAATTTTGTAGGAGAAGTTCCCCTCCCTGCAGGTGAGATTGTTGCCCGGGGGAATTCAGCGGTTGACGTGAGTTTGACAATAATGGCAAATAAGCTTTTGTCCAATACTACTCAGATTTTCACGGATTATGTCAATGGTTCGTTGCCTATGAGTACTTCTATTGAGATTTCAGGGAAGGTTAATGTTCTAGGGTTTATTCATTTTCCTGTGGTTACTAAATCTTCTTGTGATTTTTCCATCAATGTTGAGAATAAGACCATTGATGATAAGGATTGTGATTACAAAACTAAGCTTAATTGATTGATTTGGCGGTGTTCTTGAAGAGGATCTTTAATTTCTACTGCTTATATCTGTTTGATGAAATCAATTGTATACGTAGTGTATGTTTGGTTTTAATGTATACGGCAGGTTTATTTTGTAGGAATATTAGGCATTCTTTTTGTTTGTAATTTTCTATAACATCAACTTATATAATTGAGGCCAAAAAAAATAGTGATCAACTTATATAAATGTCCATTTCGATTTTATACTATTATCCCTTGAGGAAATTCATCGTCATGCACTACTCATGCAGTCATGCTTGTTATTGCAACAAAGGATATAAGTTAGATTTCTCATGATTTTAGACTTGGAATATTTAGAAACATATACTTTAAATCGTTTGAAACTATTTATTTGAAAATGTAAAAATAAAATATATATTGGAGATGTGGGCAAAGAGGGTATATCAGGTAATATATGGAGTTATGTGAAAATGAATCAGAACGTGAACTGGAACAACTAAGTGATGGTTTTATATATTATGTTCCTTACATGAGAAGTAGAATTAATTTACCTATTATTATTGAATGAAACCACTTAACTAACACATTTTAACATTATTGTAGTTTAATATAGTGTGCCCCACTAAGTGAATCAGATGATAAGACTTGTAAATATCACGAATTGGCTTGCTTATATATCTATGTTTTAAATTTTAGATTTTATGTACAAACTTTAAATTTTAAAACTTATAGTTTAAATTTAAACACACTTGTGACATCGACATAAACTCATATGTTGTTGAAGTCGAATTATAATATTTAAAAAGGCTTAAGTATACTTTTGGTCCCTTATGTCTGCATCAAGTTTCAATTTAGTCATTTATGTTTGGAAAGTACACTTTTAGTCCTTTTTGTTAACATTGTTAGTTTAACTTAACGGAAAATGCTAACTTAACAATTTTAAATGATTATTTTATAATGAAATTGGACCAAAAATGATAAATTTTGAAAATATAAGAATATTTACACTCAAATATTTTAATCTGAACATTTTTCAGTATTTAATAACCATTTAAAATTGTTAAATTAGAATTTTCCGTTAAGTTAAACTAACGGTGTTAACAAAAAAGGACTAAAAGTGTAATTTCCAAACATAAAGGACTAAATTGAAACTTGATGCAAACATAAGGGACCAAAAGTATACTTTAGCCTATTTAAAAATGTATTTTACAGATCAAAGAATAAATATCAATTGTACCTCATGAGTATATTTGTTTCTATTTTTTGTGATTTTTCTCCTTCTATTATCTATATTGCTGCTTTCAATCATAATCAAATAGGAGAAAAGAGAGAACTAGAGAAGATGATTACGGTGTTTCAAAAAATATAGGTCATATTAACTTACTAGTTAACATTTTAATATAATTAAATTAAATAAATATATTACCATATATATTAAAGATCGAAAGAGTACTTGTTGGTTGCAGTTATCTGTCTGCTTTCACTCTATGCCAAAGAAACGAAGTTGGCCAAATTATAAAGGAGGGATTATTATATTCATAAAAAAAGTGAGCTTAAGTTTGCTTGATTTCATCATGAGATTCAACTTTTTATATAAAATGCCTTCACCATTTTAGAAAGATGTTTTTCTCAATACTAACTTTGGTTAATCTGATCAAAAAATACCAACTTTGGTTATTCTGATAAAAAAAAATACCAACTTTTGTTATCGAAAGCTAAATTATTGGACCCACCACTGGCTGATTCGAATGTTGAGTGTAAGCAAAGGTAACGTGAGCATGAATTGGGGAGGAAAAGCAATTGATGAGAATATTGAGAAGTGTATAATTATATAAGAAAATATGAAACTTGTGGGTATCACGTACAATGTTAATGTTATCATAGCATTTCAATGAAAACCTCTTTTGAGCTTATAGATATCATTTATCTTTCAAATTATTTCTATGTTTTTATGATTAAATTTATAATCATATATGCTATATTTTATACTCTATTTAAAACCCTTCAACTCTAAGGACAATTACACACACTTGGAATTTATAATTTTATAACTTCAATTTATATATAGTTAATCTTTTCTCTCATTTCCTTAACGGGAAGGAGATAGTCATATCATCAACAAAAATCAATTGCACACACTTGGAATTTTTTTTGGTATATGATATACCAGGTCAAAACAAGTAAGGATTCAACATGATATCCATGATGCAGGTCATCGTCAATCATTAAAAGGTAACCATGCATTTGTGTATATCCTAACGTTATATATCTAATTAATTTCAACATCTCTCTTTTTCAAAACTTTTCAAAATACTTCTATTTTCATTTTGATGAAATCACTACTATCTAACAATTTATATAGATCATATTACAAGATAATTGGTAATCAATTAATCCTGCCCCACCCGATGGAGGTATACTGAAGGAGTTGGGGTACTCATGCTAGCTAGAGTTTTCTCCATACATAAAGATCAAATACCAACTGATGATGAAGGTTTTGAGTTACCTAACGCCAGGTTCAATATCTCTCTCAATGTACAATAATGAACTTTTGTAAAATAAAAAACTAATTGCAAGTCAATTTCAATATTTTTTTCACATATTAACAACAAATTTAAAACGCATGCAAACACATCATCTATATTCACGATCTCCTTTCTCCTTTCCTTCTTTTCAAATGAACTCGAGACACTTGATGAAACCACCATAACACAGATGGCAGGACCAAAATCCCATGCCTATTAACTTATTTAATGACTCTTAAATTTTATCTTTGCAGCTACTTGAATGCACTCTATGTATTGTACTACCAAACGTCGTCTTAATTGACAACTTATTGTGGAAATCAGTAGAATTAACAAACTTGTGCATTAGTCACTATAAAATCAAACCCGAGTTATACAAATTCAAACAGAAACAAATGATAATATATACTGAACAGAATGGTTGTACAAATAAAATAACCTTCTTCTGTCCCTTTTCTGTCCTCTATTTATTTTTCTTTTCTTTTCTCTCTCTCTGTACTTCATCAAGTCACAAGGCTCAAAAGATGGAATTAATAAAAGACCTATTTCATTGAAAAGAGCAGTTATAAGAATGAACAGATTAGTTTTGTGAATTTGGTGGAACTTTACATCTCAAAACCACCTGTTTTACTTATTTATCAAAAGGTGGGACGGAAATTAAAGTCCCAAGTTTAATGTGATGGTGATAAATAATTAATTAATATTAATCAGATTGGGGACCTTTTCCTCTTGAAGGTTTGAGAATATGAAAGGAGCAGAGTAATGTCTCATCCACACACATGAGAGCTCCGGCGTTGTCGAATTCTCCACAATAGTTTGGTGCAGAGAATATTGTCACTAATTGTCTATCAGCAAAGAACTCATACCCATCTTCCACCACCTGCCAATTATATTTTAGCCTTTAAAATTATTATAATTCCCAAAATCACTGATAAAATTATATAGATCTATCTTTTCTCAGGTTTTTCTAAACCTACATACGTTCTTCCTATTTTTATGATCCATGACAATTTTTTCTAAATACAAAGTGACAAGTAGCTAGGCTGATTCCTTGAGATTTTTGGCCAACTACTCTAGAATTTTATTGGAATAATCAGACCAATTTTATTGTGTATAGTGTCAACGTGAAAGAAAGAGAAGTGTATATGCTTTTAACATAACACTTTTAATACACACACATATAAACTTGAAGTATGCATAATTTGAACAAAGCTTATTATAATTCAGTATAATTATTTATGATTCTGAAAATATATAAAAATTGAATGATTCAGGAAAAGTGCATCATCGATCAACAAAGATTAACTATTTGTTATAGGATTAAGTTACAAATATGTCTTAAATTTTTTCTTTCGAACACTATTACTTCCAAAGATTTTTAAAAGCAATGCTACTTAAACAAATGTTAAAAGAATCAATTTTGCTCTATCCTATTATAATATGTTACATTTTTAAAATTTCGGAGCAAATTTAATGTTACATTACTTATCTAGCTCGGAAGTGTGCAAAGTACATCATCCATTAAAATATCGAAGGGCAGCATCAACTATTTAACCGTTAATATGATGTTTTCAATGGTAAAGTAAGAATGTAATACATCTTGCAAACATACGAGGCAAATTGGACAAAAAATACTTCCAAAACACATGATACACCTTGCAAAATTTTTAGGCAAATATAAACTGATAGGCATGTCACTTTTCTTATCACATTCTTCCGTTCAATTTGCCCTTTGTTAAATTGTTAGGAATGTCACTTTCACTCATTGAGATTATAACATTCTGGCATATATTGCCCATATCATCATCATAATCAATCACTCCAACATCCCAAAAATTGTCAAAAACAACAACATCACATAATCAAGAAAGAAAAATTCAAAAAAGAAAGAGCAAGCAGAAATTAATATTGGATAATGGCTCTATTTTGCCCTTCAAGTAAGCACCCTGGACCACTGGGCACCAAACTAACACCGGGTACAATTTTACCCTTAAATTAACCAAAATAGTCCAATTATACCCTCCAGCCAATGGAATGTTGACACGTGGAAGGTAAATTTGTACCCTATCATCCAAGTGTCAACATTGCATTCATCAGAGGATAAAATCGAACCACTTTGGTTACTTCAAGGGTAAAATTGTACCCGATGTTAGTTTAGGGTGCTCAGTGGTTCAGTGTGGTTACTTGAAGGGTAAAATAGGGTCATCGCCCATTAATTAAATTTACCTGATGAGCTCTACAAATAAGATCCAAATCATTCTTCTTCAAGAACTCAGCAACCTTATCCGCTCCAAACGTAACCGAAACACCTCTATCATTCTCAGCCCACCCTTTAACATTCTTATCAGGATCTGCCCACAACAAGTCACACAACAACCCTTGATCAGGCACATCCACAGGCCTCTCAATCTCCTTTATCTGACTCAAACTCTCCAGCTCAGGTGACAACCCACCATGCATGCACAATATCTTGTCATCAATAACAGCAGCCACAGGCAAACAGTTAAAACAATCCGTGAATATCTTCCATAGTCTTACGCTGAATCTTCTCTTACATTCGTCGTAGAATCCGTAGATTCGGTTGATGGATGCACATTCATGGTTGCCACGTAGGATGAAGAAGTTCTCTGGGAACTTTATCTTGTATGCTAGAAGTAGTGATATTGTTTCTATGCTTTGTTTACCTCTGTCTACGTAGTCTCCTAGGAAGAGGTAGCTTGCTTGTGGTGGGAAACCTCCGGATTCGAATAAGCGTAGTAGTTCTGGGTATTGTCCATGTAAATCTCCTGTTCAACATGCAAAGAAATTGCAAGATTATTGTGAGATAATAATAATATATAGAAGTTGATTTTTTTTCATGGTAAAAGGTTTGACTTGTAACCATAGGATTATAGTTTTGTGGAATCTGTGTAAGTTTCTTTGAGGCTGGGTCTACCTGACCTTGGTGGGACCTCAGGATCTAACTCACATCAACTTTTATTTATAAAATGAAAGAAATTGATTTGTAAGGTAATAAAAGTTTAGGTGAATTGGTTTTGATGGGTGTATACCAAGGTTAGGGTTGGCTTCCATGCATTTTCAAAAATACTCTTATAGAGATATTTACAAATTTACAAATTGTCAAATAATTAGGTTCTTACATGCAGATGTGGAATCTCTGTAAGCGCTCTTTGAGTCTAGATCTAATCTGACCTTGGTGGGGCATCGAGATCCAACTCACATGAACTTTTATTTATAAAATGAAAGAAATTGATTTTGTAAGGTAATAAAAGTTTAGGTGAATTGGTTCTAAATGTTTATCAAGGTCAGGGTTGACTTCCATGCATTTAAAAAAAATGCTTATAGAGATATTTACAAATTTACAAATTGTCGAACAATTAGGTCCTTACATAGTAGGATTCGAACAACATCATTTGATTAATTATGAGCCAACTTCTTTAGCAATTAGACCGACATTTGTTGGCAGAATTTGATTTTTTTTATTTGAATCAAAGAAGAAAAGAAGTACCACAAACATTGATGGGAGCTTCCAATTCCAGAAGATTAGGCTGGTCAAGGAAGATATCTTTTGCTGTGATACAGAGATTTCGAATCTCTGATTCACTTAGAGTAACCCTCTTGCCTCTATTTTTCTTTGCATCCAGTAGCCTCTCTATCAATTCATCTAATCCTTCCATGCCCTTTGTGTGATTATCAAACCAAGAAAATATTATCTTGTTTTTTTTTTTTTGCTGTTTGTTATTGTCTTTGTTGTAATCTGTGTGTTGTGAATTGCATTTTGTGATGATAGCTTGGGATATTATTGAAGGTGCTGAGGAAGAAGATTGTAAAATGTGGAAGGAAATGAATTGGTTTAATTTTTCTGGGTTTAGATGAAATGATGGTGAATAGATGAGAAATGCATCCCAAAAGAATAGGAGAGAAATATGGTAATAGATAATGGAGAATAGATGGACTTTGACTTTTATTTTCATGGCTCAAAAGTTGAGGTTTAAAATTAGAAATGATGAACCAATTTTGGAGAAAAATGAAGAGTGCCCCATCTGGCCATGGAATCCAATATGAATGGTAGAATAAACAGCATTTATTTATCAACATAATCATTTTGTTATATAGTATATCATCAATAGAAATGTTAATAAAGTTAATATAAATTCGGACATTATTAATTTATTTCATGAAGAGTTACAAATAAGGAAGTTTTTCTTTTCTATTTTAAGACGTTCTTACTAACAATTTTCAATTGGTCCAAGCAAAAAAAATCAATTGGACACTCATTTCCAATATTCTTGTAATTTTCTTCAGATTTTTTACCAACTAGTATCAACCCGCGCGATACGCGGAGTATATTATACATAATTACATAACTCTGATACCATTTTTATTATTATAATATTAGTCAAAATTTAATAAATTTCACTAAATTTTTTTTTCATAGAAATCAATTTTGTATGAAAAAAATACAAAATCAATTTCTTAGTGAGTAGTTATTTTTGGGCAAAGTGTTAGTGGGTGTATGGGTAGTTTATAATTTATCCAAATAGTGTTAGTGGGTGTGTGGGCAAAGTGTTAGTGGGTGTGTGGGTACTTTAGTTGGTGTCAAAAGTAGGAATAGTAGGAGAAATAGTAGGTTATCCAAATAGTTTATAATTAAAAATAAATAAGGAAATAATGAGAAGTAAGATAGAAAAATAATTTAAAAGGTCATGAAAAAAAGATTAATTTTGATAATTTTTAAGGAAAAAAAAGGAGAGAATTCATAGGAGATATTTAAGGAGAGATTATAAATTATTGAGAAATCTTAACAATGCATTAAAGAATCAAATGTCAGTTTTTTTATCTTAAAATATATGGAGAGGGAATGTGCTTATATGCATATTTCTTGTAAAAGAATTTATAAGACATAATTAAGGATATTATAATTTAGAGAGAAATTAGAAAAGATTTAATAAAGAATTATATGTCAGTTTTTTTTTTGTTAATAATAGATGGAGAGAGAATGTAGTTATGTGCAATTTTTTTTCTAAAAATAGATTGAGTGAGTGGGTGGTTATCTGAATGTAAATAGATGAAGAGAGAAAATGCTGAATTTAAATAGATGGAGAGAGAAAGTGCTTACGTGGCTTCTTAGAATTCTTGCTTTTGGCTCTCTCTTTATATATAAGATAGATTTATATTTTAATATAGGAGAATCGATTAGTGCGTTGATTTATTGAAGAAGATATATTTTCAAGGAGTACATAAGAAGAGGCATGCTTTTGACAGGTTGCTGGAAACAAGAGCCCTAAGAGGCATGATTTTTTTTTTTTGGGAAAATCCCAAATAAATCCCTTCGAATACCCAAAAGGACAAGTGAGGAACCTAAACTTCCAAAAGAACCATGAAGGAACCAACACCTATCTGTCATTTTAAAATTTTGCGAAAAGACAAAATTGCCCCCATCCTAAAACACAAATTCCTACCCCGCCCTAAACCCACCATAATATTCACCCTCTTCTCGCAATTTGTGTTTTAGGATGGGACAATTTTGTCTTTTCGCAAAATTTTAAAATGATAGATAGGTGCTGGTTCCTTCATGGTCCTTTTGGAAGTAGGTTCCTCACTTGTCATTTTGGTTATTCGGAGGGACTTATTTGGGATTTTCCCAATTTTTTACCAATTTATGGTTAGTTGCCTTGTCAAAAAATAATTCCTAGTTAAATATAATCATTCACAATACTATATTATTTTAATGTAGCCAATTCAACCCCAAATTGACCTTAATTGAACTTTTGACTTTTGAACCAATGCCTTAGCCGATGCGCGAACAGTTGAAACCTTGAAAAAAAAATTGATGTTATAAAATATAAAGTCAATGTGATTATTCATTATATAACTCAAAAAAGTTCTTCCAATCACCAATTCTTTTTTTTGGCCAATCACCAATTCACTCTTATGAACTACCATACAATCATATTACTAATGCGTCTGATATGAATGTGAATGTTGCTATCAAGTAAATGTACCAATGTTCAATACATGCTTGACTTATTTTCAGCACAAAAGCTGAAATTTGTATCACTTGGTTTGAAGGTAAGAAAAAACTCGCAAAAAGTAAAATGCATACATATTACATTATTATGTCCCCTCTATATCTTAGAGTATGTTTGGTTGTGTGAAAGAAAGTAAAGAATTAGAAATGGAAAGGGTAAGAGATGGAAAGTAGAGGTAATGATAAGAGAGTAAAGTTTGTGGGCCCCACGACAAGTGTGAGATAGAGAAAGAAAACTTGTGGGCTCCAGGATATATGTAGATGACCATATTACCCCTTAACTGTTCAATTATTTACATGCTACTTTCTTTGATTTACAACAACCAAACAAGCCATTAATTTACATGCAAATGATGCAATCCTACTAGAAATTTAAGTAACAATGTAGTCTTACCAAAAAAGAGTAACAACATAGTATAACATCAATATCAATAACATTATAATGCAGGAGCGTGTGGAGAACTTCTCGCATGTTAGACTCTAATAAAACGTAATATCCGACTTCATATATTAAGAACAATCAAGAGTCAGACAAAAACAGCCGCATTCAAAATCTCATTACAAAGTGATCCTGGATAACCAGCCCAGGATAATACAAACAAGACAATAACTTAGAAAGTGTAAGTAAAAAACCCACATTAAAATAGTGGGCAAATATTTGTCAATTATTCAATTGAAGGCTAACACTATCTCCTTCCTGATAGTAAAATTCAGGTAATCTCTTTTAACTCTAGTTATCAACAACTTCAATGAGAGTTGGCTCATAGTCGCTTGGAGCCTCAAATCCATGGAGATTCATCACAGTGGCAGCAACATTGGCAAGCCCACCTTGGGGAAGGTCTTGCCTGAACCTCACACCAGCTGACAGACCAGGGCCTCCAATTGCAATAGGCACCTAAGGCAAGCATAAAAAAAGCACCCAAAATTAAATAAACATTTAACTTCAACATCCATTACAACAAGTGAAGATCATTCTCTAAGGGGCAATGGGTTGAGAAAGTCTCTGGATTTTCTCAAGTTTAGGCAGACTGATGATATTAACTTAAACAAACTCTAAGTTCAGTCAATTTAAACATTCCAATTCAGGCCATAAAAAAAAGAATGAGGGAAAACCCATTTGTTGGTACTCTTATTCAATTGATTTTGGTACCTTTGTTTTTACCACTATTGGCACATCTTATCTTTGTTCACTTAGCATGGATACCAATGGTATTTAAAATTCAAAACTAAAGCATTTAACTATGATAAAAATACACATAGGTACCAAAATCAAAACTAGATAAAAGTGTAGGTACCAAAAAATGTATTTTCCCAAAAGAATAGGCAATGGAAAGTTATTAAGAAACAAGTTGTTTTGATTATCCACAATAAAGTAAAGGCCAAAATCTGATCAAAATCACTCCATTTACAACTTAGAATTGAAACAGATTGGACTCAATTAGAGGGCAGGGGGGAGCCTGCCACACATGCATGCACTATTGTATTGATAAAGACCATTTTGTTGTTAACAGAACAGAGTTGTGAAAAGAAAAATAACAGAACTAGCAGGAACCACCCAGGTCATCAATAAGCTGAAGCAAATCACAGTGACGTGAGATTCCTATATTTATAACCAGAAATTAGGAAAAACTTACAGGCTCAAGAGTGTGAGATGTGAGAATTTGGATCTTTCCATCCTTGCCAAGTTGAGGTTTTCCGGATTTATCCCTTTTCACCATGTCCTCAGCATTTCCATGGTCAGCAGTGACCACATAAATTCCTCCCACTTGCTCTATCGCATCAAGGATTATCTGCAATTATCATATATGATGGGAGAATGAGAAAACGTTTGTATCTCCCTCTAATTTCCTTATTTCTCACAGCAGCAATCAAACACACATAAAACATGCATGCATATGTATTCCTTTCTGCGATACAGGTAGATCCACAAATAAAATTTCCTTTTATCCTCTATATGGGGTAAAAATAATTAGTTAAATAAACCATCATTAATGAAAACCCATGATAAACATACAATGATTAAAATCAAGTATTCATAATCAATAAAAAATTGAATATTATAAGATAAAATAAATGCCAAAATGATCATGAATTGACACTTTTAACATTAAAAAATCCCGCTACGCATTCCAATGAATGTGATGTAAGCATAACAAGCGAATTTTTATTTACTAGCTGGAACAAGTTAGACTGTTGTTAATGTTTCAAAATATACAAAAGTAACAAAATCTTTTTATTCTTCCCAAGAAACATGAGTTCCACGCATGATTTCCAACTTCTTGTCATTTTCATCTCAATAAGTATATTTTTTCCTCTACATTGCAAAAGAGATAAGCCTAAAAACTTTCTTAAACAAGGTTGGCTGAAGTCCATGAAAATGCATATACTTTTATTGGTTTTGGGGTAAGTGGAGCTGAACTGAAAGAGCCATATAATACATGATTTATGAATAATACAGCCCCTATTTCTTTAATATATTATTAGTATTGATTAGTTAAAAACCTTGCAGCGCAATGAATTCTCAAAATTTTATGTAGATCATACAATACACAATGTCCATACCTTAACAGCCTCATCAGCTGCCTTGCACGCCACAACTGTTGCTTCAATGTCACCAGTATGTCCCACCATGTCACCATTTGGTAAATTAACACGTATCTATGCAGCATATACAATGAACAGATAAGTGAAAGTTATTCCAACAAAACCATAGCTCTCAAATATTTCCTGAATTAATCCTAATACCTGATCAAACTTTTTGCTGAGAATAGCATCTCGTGCCTTTTCAGCAATCTCCAATGCCTTCATTTTTGGTTGGACATTGAATGTGATCCCAGAGTCACTGGGAACTTCCACATATTTCTCCAATTCCGAGTTAAAATATCCAGAACGATTTCCATTCCAGAAGAATGTGACATGTCCAAATTTGACAGTCTCACTATTAGAAAAAGAAAGAAATTAATGTTTATATTTAGGCCAATGAGCCACCAATCATTTATAAGAAAATAAGGATAGATGGAAGGAAGTAACTAGTCACTCATCCCTGGGTGCCAGAGACCACTTTTTTATTCAGGAACTATTTTTACTTCCCATGTCCAATTTTTTAATGGCTCCTTATTTATAGTGCTAAAGGGCAAATAAAAGAATCACTAAAAACAGGTTAAAGCTAACTACGGTAAATAATAAGTTAACATTTAGTGCATTGCAAAGTTATAATTAGTCACAGTCAAGAATAGAATGAAGATCTAGAAACACAAATAATTACAAACAATTCAAAAGATGATGGAAGTTCTATCACAGATTAAGAGAGTGATAGCTTACCTGCATGCAAAAGTTCGGATGCCATTATGCACTAAATATTCACCAGAAGTCCTGTCAATCTCTGGTGGAGAAACAAGGTAATGACTAGGAAGTTTCAATTCACCGTCATATTCAAGCATACCAGCATAGTGGATTTTAGGCACACGGACTCTATCAAATTTGTCAAAGTTTTCATATTCAAGAGACTTAGCAATCATAACCATACGATCTGCACGGAAGTTGAATGTGACAACAGCATCACCATCAACTATAGGGCCAACAGGCTTCCCGTTCTCATCAACAATAACAAAAGGGGGTAAATACTGATCATTGGCCTTTGGTTCTGCCCTAAGTGTCTTGACAGCATCAACGGCATTTGCAAATTTATAGGGTGCTTCACCAAGAACTTGAGCATCCCACCCTCTTTTCACAACATTCCAGTCATTCTGCAGCATGCCCCGATATCAATATAAGGACAATATACTAGAATTGTAATAGATAATTAAGCTTCAAAACACCTTTTACAAATTTCAGATGTAAAATAAACATGTTCATATTGACCCACCAATTAAAAAACAAGATAAATCTGAACTGTACTTCTTAGTTTATACAGAAAACTAATCCTGATCTTCATACATTTAAAATTCTTTAAAAGCTCTAGAGCTGCTATGGAACATATTTAACAAAAATAGACGTGCTCATTATTCCCCTTTTAGACAATATGCAAAAATATTCGTCCCAAATATGGATGTCATCTACAACTAAACTGCAATATGGGAGTGGTGCATGCTAGATATATCCCTTACCTCATAACGGTCCATTGTAACATACATGCGACCTCCTCCAGATGCAATCCTTGCATCAACACCTTTCTGGCGCAATGCTTCAAGATCCTTTTCTAGAGTTTCCACAAATCCCACACTTGAGCCATCCAAAACATCACGGCCATCAGTGAGGATATGGACACGGATTCTTTTAGCGCCACGTTCACCAGCACCTTTGAGCAACAACTGCAAAAAAAAACCAGTTCATGTAAGAAATTTTTAGAAGTGAAAGAACAGAAGTTGTACCCAAGAACATACCTGTAATTGATCGAGTCGGGAATGAACGCCACCATCACTGAGTAACCCAATGAGGTGCAGGGTGCCAGTTTCAAAACATTCCTGAATGTACTTGAAACCTGCTCCCTCAAAGATTTTTCCATTAGCAAGAGCAATGTCAACAAGCTTTGCACTGCAATCAGACACGAAATACCCCCAACCTCAATTAATAAGCCAATAATTAAAGATAAATAAAATACAAAAAGAACATATAAAGAAATTCATAGACAAATCCACATTACTTCAACAATTCAAGGTGGTATTACTATAAATTACCATATGCAGTTGACCTCCCATGGATGAGAACATTAAGGTTATGGAAAATGAGAAAATGCAATAAGATGAAGACCACTTTTTTCAAAATAAACTTATTAGATCTTAAATGTATGCAAGCAAAATTAACTATAACACACACAATAAAAGAAAGCCTGTAAGACAGAAATAAACAGTGAAGGTCACTCAAACAGAAAATCATATTTACTGCCAAGAGAACCGTTATAACACAAACAAATTCACATGAAATGAGATTAATTTCTGTTCTAACAAACAGTGAGAAAATAGAGTTACCATGAAACCACAAATATCACAAATTAGAAATCACAAATCAGTTCCATAAACATTAAAATCCAAAGAAAAGGTCAACTTTACCCTTGAGCGAATATGCGTCCAGCTCCAAGAGCATTGTGACCAACTTCACTGTTACCCATGTCATCCTCAGATGGAAGTCCCACCGCAGTTCCATGAGCCCTCACCAATCTCCATTTCTCAGGAGCACCCTATACATCAACAAACAAAAACAAAATCAATAAAATCCCAAGGATAAAACCTTTGTACCAATACTTTTATTCAATTTTGATTTTTCTACCTATGCCTCATAATCTCCTAATTAACTCATTAATTTTTATCAATCACTTCCCTTAGGATAGTTAGAAGTTAAATAGAAGCTAATGATAAAAGTACACATATATACTCCCTCCATTCCATAATATAAGATCACTTTCACATTTCAATTTGTTCCCAAATATAAGATCACTTTCTAATTTTTACCGACTTTTCCCAAATTAACCTCGTAATATACTTAATAATAATAAACAAACCAGAAATGAAGAGTGAGGATAAAGGTATATGGTTTGAGCGAATTTGTAATATCATCTTATATAACTAACATAATTAACTAACATCCTTAATCAAAATGATCTTATACTTGGAAACGGAGGTAGTAGTTACCAAAATCAAAGTCAATATATTTTCCCAATACTTCTATTCAATTTTGATTTTGCTACCTGTGCCTCATAATCTCCTAATTAAATCATTAATCTTTATCAATCACCTCCATTAAGATTAGTTAGACTTTAAACAGAAGCTAATGTTAAAAGAACACATATATAGTTACCAAAATAAAAACTCAATATATTTTGCCAATATAAAATGATGGGAAAAAACAAAAACAAAAACATAAATATAGATCAAGATCTGATTTTTCTTACGTCTTTGAGGGAATCCATGGTGGGAGTTTCAGCAGTATGGATACAATTATATTCATTGGGATTAGCCTCACCCCATCCATCAAGAACAACAACAGCAATAGGCTTTCCCTTTGGGAGTTTTGGGTGATCAGGAAGTTTCCATGAGAATCCAGAGCTACCCATTTCTCTTTCAATCAATTAATCTTCGCTGACACAATCAAATCGAAACCCCACATGAAAAAAAAACAATCTTTTTCAGAAATAACAACAACAACAATATGAACAACAATAGGAAAACATCATGGGATGTTGTCGTTATGTAGATGTGGAAACATGTGAAAAGTGAAAAAGGGTACCTTTGTTTTCAAGATCTGCGTGCAAAGGAAGAGAAGAGAGAGTGTAAGGTGGAAGGAACTAAACAATGGAATGGTGGGTGATGGAGAAAGTGGGTAGTTTTGGAACCCTTGAATGTATGATACGGTTGGCGTGCATTGTTTCTTTGGTTTGGACCGTCTCTATTAATAGATACAGACAAGGGTAAAATTGTCCTAAAAGGTTTCTTGCGTCAAAATCTAAGAAGTTGGTCAAAAAAAAATCAAAATCTATGCAAAAATTTATTTTTTTTTGGCCAACAGAAAAAAAATTTATTACTTCTTAATACACATATATATATATATATATAGATGTAGTTATTTAATTCATTAAGTACTCTCTCCAATCGGTAATATATGAGTTCATCCGCCAAAACATGCTTTTTAAAAAACACTGGTAAAAATTAGTTAGATGTCTGTAGTTAATTCTTTTTTTCATTATTACCCCTATTTATTATGGTACAATTACGAAAGAGAGATATGTAAGTATTAATGATATGAAAGAGAGTTATCAGCAAAGTAGAAAGAAACGGATTAAATAATGAGAGAATGTAAGTATGAGCTCTTATATTTTAGATCAAAATCATTCAAATTTTGAGCTTTTATATTGGAACAGAGGAAATAATATGAAATTTAATATATATATAAAATATGTTATGATTAAGGGAATTGTTTAGTTTTCCTAATCTCTCGAAACAAAATCTACTAGATGTTGTAATTTTAATAAATACTCCCTCCGGTCCTAAATATAAGACCTAATTGACTTTTTTAGAAAATCCTATAAAATAGCAAAATAAGTTAATTATAAAGGGAAAATTAAATACAAATCCTTGGTAAGAGACATAATACTGGAAAAGTCCCAAAAATTGAAAAAATTAAAGTAGAGTCTCTTGGGACCTCACTTTAATTATTTATGAATGTGTGGGCCCCACATTTCATAATAAAAAAATCCACCCACCTTTTCTCTCTCCTCTACTTTAATTAAATGTGGATTTTTTTATTTTTTCAAGGGAATCTACTTTAATTTTTTCAATTTTTGGGACTTTTCTAGTATTATGTCCCTTACCAGGGACTTGTATTTAATTTTCGCTATTATTAAATTGATTTACCTAATTTTTTCTCTTAGGTTAGTTTATTTTACCTATAAACTAATGTATAATCTAAAAATATATCAAATATGTCATGATTTAATAGCTTATTTCGCAACCTTAACCTCTCCGAAAAAAAGTCAATTAGGTCTTATATTTAGGACCGGAGGTAGTATAACACAAATACCATTACATCAAAAATATTTTAGTCATGTTATCAAAAAAAATATTTTAGTCATATTTATCTGTTGTGTGTAAAAACAAAAACGAAATTCGATCATTTAAGACCTCACGATTTAGAAAAAGATCATATATAATGATTAGAAAAGAAATATCTAAGATGGTAGAAGACAAAATTATACTCGATAAATTATTATTTTAAAAATGTTGATTGATAGTTACTCTAAGATACTGTTGAAAAAACAATTCTACAATAATACTCCAAAATATCACTTATAGCTTGAATTTCAGATATTATGACACATATTTTGAAGAAGTTTTTGGAACATTCTAATAATAAATATACAAATAAAGTATACTAATATCTAAAGTTCACAACTCATACAGTCTATGAAAGCGGTTGTCCATTTTTGCACGGCAACATTCACAAATTGAAGTCAAAAGAAGAAAAAGTTGCATGACAAATGCTAGAAGTGTCAATATAATTGTTCTAGAGAAGCATAAAAGAAATTGAAGAAAGTAGAGTCTCCTTCAAACCAGGCACATTCATCTTAAGCCATTGGATCAGAATAGTAGGTACACTTCACACTTATTGCTTACCATCATCATGCACGCTTGTTTCGTTTGTTTATATGTTACGGGAAAATGCCATTTAAATCCCTCCGAATATATAAAAGGACAATTGAGTAACTCAAACTTCCAAAAGGACCATAAAGGAACTAAGACCTAGTTGACATTTTAAAATTGTGTGAAAAGACAAAATTGCGCTAATCGTAAAATAGAAATTACTAACCACCCTATTACTAACCACCCTATTGAAAATGGTGGGTGTAAGGGTGGTTAGTAATTTCTGTTTTACGATTAGGGCAATTTTGTCTTTTCACACAATTTTAAAATGTCAACTAGGTCCTAGTTCCTTCATGGTTTTGGAAGTTTGAGTTCCTGAATTGTCCTTTTGTATATTCGGAGGGATTTAAATGACATTTTCCCTGTGTTGTTAATTATCTCCCACCTATAAATAATGATCACATTTAATATATTATGAAATTAATACTTGTTCTCTCTCTCTCTCTCTCTCTCTATATATATATATATATATATATATATATATATATATATATATATATATATGCTACCTCAATGCCAAAAGAAAAAGTTACTCTCTCCAATCCTTATTACTTCTATACATTCTGTAAGATTTTATCACTTCCGTTTTTTTTATAATATCTTGTATGTGTTTTTTTATTACAATATCTTGTATGTGTTTGTTTGGACATTAAGCAAATAATTTTTGATCAATTTTATTAATTCTCAATAAATTTAATAATTTATTAAACTAAACAATTTGGTTATTTTGGATATTAGATAATTCTAGTCATCAATATAAAACTTTGTCATTTTCATCCCAAATTAATTCTATTGATAGTCCTCTAACAAAAATCGAGTTAAAGATGTGGAAGATAATATGAGAAGATGATTTGAGTGTTTTAAAAAAAGTAAAACATACTAACATTTTAATTTAATCAAATTAGTTAAATGGACACTGTATATGTGACTAGAGGGAGTATATGAGAATAAAAAAAATCAAAGGATTGTGTGGATGAAGTTACAAATGAAAAAAACAATGTCAATCACATTCGTATGTTTGGTTTTGTGATAAAAATCTCTTTTTTAACTGAATTTTTTTAAAAAAAGACTATCAAAACAATGTTTTGGAGGAAGCAAAATCTAAAATAAAATCAAATATATCTTGACATTAATTAGTGTACAGCTTTTACCACTTATTTCTTTGAAATTGTGATCAACAACAATTTAAGTTCCCCAGCGATTAATTACTAACTTTTTTGCCAATAACAATATACTACTGGGATTTTTATGAGATCCTATATATAAAGTCATTACTAAATCGTCAATAAAGGTTGATCTAATTGATAAATAGTTTGGCTCATATATAAGTCATAACTATGTGGTTATATGTTAAAATTTTGCTAATATAAAAACCTTATTGGCAAGTGATCTGTCTTCCTGACCCTAGTAAGCCCTAAAGGCCTAACTCACATAAACTTTTCTGTATAAAAAAATTCACCACTAATGGTAACAAAATCTATATAATGTATCTCAATCAATTAACAAAATATCTATAAAAATTTCCAACAGTTTTATTCTATGACGAGTGAGCGAGATGACAATTGAACAAGAATAATAAAAACGAAAAAGGGGTGACTCATGTTTCAAAATGAAGAATAAGGAATAATAATTAAAAAAAAGATGCCACATTTCAGAGGCATCTTGCAACGTTTGGATTGAACCGAGGGTCATGATAAGAATTAAACAATAAATTAAAAAGGAAAGTAAGGTGAAAAAATTAGTTGGGGGAAATGTTTAAGAAGAAGGAATATCCGGTATATTCTTTTTCATAAGGTTTCTTCATTTCTTGTCTTATTCCTTTGAGCTCAAAAGTGTCAATCTCTTGAAGTTTATTTGAATTGAAAATTTATACAATGGGTCGTCTAAATTCTTTTATTTTTTATTGTTGTTTCCTAAACTGATAAAGTTTAGTTTAGATTTTTCAATGTCAATTGTTAACACTATAAAATTTAAGTAATAATTGTGCCACACATTCACCAAAGTTAGGGTTGCTTAAGTCTTAATATTTTTAATTTATAAGATTCAAATTTAAAGCATGTGAAATACAAAGGAGAAAAAGACAAAAAAAAAAAATACATGGGTTAAGGGTCAAATCTAGCACTCTACCATTGACAAAAGTTCACCCAACATAAACAAGAATTTGATTGCTCAAATGTAGCACACATCTTTTGAAAAATGGCTCAAATCTAGCATTTCCGTCAATTTTAACGGGTTTGACCGTTAAGTTTGACTTAATTATGCCACGTCGCCTACCACGTCACCCGCTACGTCATCCAATAATGGATAGTAAGTGGGACAATTGGGTGACGTGGCAGGCCACGTGACAAGACTGAGTGACGTGGCGACGACGTGTCATAATCAAGTCAAACTTAACGGTCAAACCCGTTAAAGTTGACGGAAATGCTAGATTTGAGTCATTTTTGAAAAGATGTGTGCTACATTTGAGCCATCAAATTCTTGTTTATGTTGGGTGAAGTTTTGACAATAGTAAAATGCTAGATTTGACCCTTAACCCAAAATACATTCCAATTTTAAAATTTCAATAACTATTTTTATATATGTATTAACACCTTCGTTATTGTATCAACAACTATCAACAGCTCAACATTTGAAAGGTATTTTTATTCATTCAAATAGAAATTTAGAAAATTTAAATTTTGGTCAGTTTCAACAAAATTTTGTCTCAGTTTACACACTAGAAGTCGTTGAAACTCAATTCATGTCTATTTGATTTTTTTGAAACTCAATCCCTAAGCTTTGACTAGTTACAATTCAATATAATTTTAGCTATTTTATAGTTTAATCAATGTAATTAAATCATGCTATATTTGTAAAGGTGAATTATTAGAATCATGAGTCCCTCCTTCTAGAGCCTTCCAACTTCCACAAAATTTGTAATTTCATACAAACGTAAACAAAATAAAAGAACAAATCCAACTGAGTTGTATGGGATCAAAGTTTAAGGACTACATTACAACTGATGAGTTAAAACTATGAGTACCATATTACACTATTTGTAAAAACCATGTTCCAACTTAGTCGATATTTTTTTTTGGTCAAATACATACAACTTAGTCAATACTAAGAACACTAAGTTTCCCTTTTATCATGGACACATTTTTTTTCAACTGGAATCTCCTGTACACTACAGGACACAATATATTTATTTTGATTCCGATTGAACTTGTGAATTTATGTATTTTGTATCGTTTGAAAAGAACAATGTATTTATATTTTTATTTTGTACTGAAAAAACCAACGAATGTATTGTACAGGCAATGGATTACTCATGCCTATGGGCCTGGGGTGTACGTATGGACTGTCACCCACATGAAGGCAGTCTGGACTACAACAAAAGTACAAATACTTAATAATTAAACAAGGCCTTGTTTGTTGATCCAAAAACAAAATAAGGGCTTGTTTGAAAGTGAATTAGGAGAACAAAAAAAGTTAGATTCACTATGACATTGTATTTGTATGTCTCCTTACGTTAATGAGGATGGAGCTACTACCACTAAGGGAAGTGTGTCTGCTTGTTCTGGTATCATGCGTGATTATAGAGGGGAAGTGAAAGAGAGCTTCTTATTCAAGATTGGAAGAGGAAACAGCTTTTTAGCTAAAACATGGGTCATTCTAATGGAGTTAAAGTGGTGTTGGGAGTTTGGTGTGAGACATGCGTTAATTGATCAGATTGCCTTCATCTTGTTCAAGAGATTGAAAATTCCGAGATTATGATGTTGAAGACCAATGGGAAGGAATCAGAACTGAGGTCAAGGAGATTATATCTTTTTGTAGACGTCCATGGTATGTTAGAGTTGAATGGTGTAAAAGGGAGTAGAATATGGTTGCAGACAGACTAGCGAGGCATGCACTAGTAGGAGATCATAGTTTTGTTCAGTTGTAACAGATCCCGGCTGATGTCCAAGATGTAGTAGTAAACGAGCAGCAGTTTGCTTTGCATTAGTTTTTGTGCTTGTAATCAAAAATATAAAATCCTGTTCACAAATACTCCCTCCGTTCCTAAATATAAGATCATTTTGGCTAATTTGGAGAGATTAAGGAAGACTTTCCAATGAATTAGGATTGCATGATCTTCCCAAAATACCCCTAACTTAAATTTAAAAGACAAAAAGGGATTTGAGAGAGAAGTGAGGGAGCTAAGAAGTATTGGGGTAATTTGGACCAAAATTGAGACAAAATAGAAAGTGATCTTATATTTAGGAACTTATCCACTTCCCCAAAGTGATCTTATATTTAGGAACGGAGGGAGTACTACTCCTACTAGTATCATTTTTTGGTTAGGGGTATTTTACTATTTTTGATATTCTCACACAATTAGTACGGGCTTAACTAGAAATGTAACCAACGTTAACACATTCAATACTGATGGACGTGTTATTTTTGCACAGTTAATAAAACAATTATGTATATTTTGGCACCCAACAGACTACAGCATTAGGCTTAACTATATTAAACTACCAATGGTAGATTTGCAAAGTCACCATGACTGAATATAATTATATAGAGGAGTTTTGCCATCAAGTTAAAAAAAAATCTAAAACAGAGTGAAAGTGACAGAGGTATGCATGGTGTGTTCCTAATTTATCTATTTATTTTTCCCATGCTGTGGTGTTGAGTTGAGATAGTATCAAAGCCAGAAAAGATCCTCACAGACATTGTGCTCAGTGCTACAAGTCACGAGCGCACGTGATGTGAAAGTTTTTGAACACCATTCCTATTTAACAGCTTTTGTCTGCTTCAACCAAGAACATAAGTTTACAGCTTTCTGCAGTTCATTGGTAAAACCCATCCTTATAAAATTCCAGCACTAGTACATATATCAAATTAGTATGACTTGTTGGGAACATAAATCACATATGTTTATTTTATTTTGAACTCTCCGTGCTCTACAAGGAAGAACATCTTTTTAATTCTATTTATAAGTTAACTTTGTAAAACACAGTTATTATAAGCTCATTTTGGAAGCAATGAATGTGAATTTAACAAATTCATCCCTATTAAATGTGTTGAAATTAAATAAGAGAGAATGTTGATAAGTACAGAAAAGTAGTGTAGTGTAAGATACTATTTCAATATTCATGGTAAAATTGAAAAGATCGATAAAAGATATGCATTATTTAAGATAAAAGATATGCATTATTTAAAATCATAAGTACCACTCATTGCCATGTAAGAATTAGTTGCAAAAAACATATAAAAAATAATAGTGGTATATATGTATATACAATACAAACGAATAAAATAAAAAATGAATTGTTTTATAAATACTTGTTATTTGATTTTTTCCAACTAAAAAAAGAATATAATTTTTTCTCTAACAATTATTAGGGACAAAGGGCGGACAGGAGAGAGGGGAGTGCATTTAATTTATTTGATAGTACCTGTATTCTATTTTGACTAGGTAAAAAAGTTATTTTAAACAGATAGCACGATACTCTATATATTTTGATGTTTTCGTTACCAAACTTTTTCTGAATCCCATTGCATATGCACGATTAGGCTCCTTATGTTTCAACAAATTTACGATTAAAGCTGAAATATCATCTTAAAGATGCTAAAAAATTAATTATTTTGCCAAAAATAATACATTAAAAGTAAACATGAAATCTGATTGCGTTAAAGTACATCAATAATTCAATCTAACTTAACACATTTTTATAACCCTTTTGTTTGAAAACAATAATAAGCATAAAAGCATTTCAATTCTCTTCCAATAATAAAAAGCACTCCAATTAATCATTGTTTAGTTGGTTGACATCATTGATACTGGTAGTTATTAATTATTTGTATGATTAAAAAAGTATTAGATTATTTATTATGGTGGAGTATGATGGTGAGTGGCATATTGTTATTATTAGAAATGATAAAAATGATAATAAATACAGTATTATTGTAACTTTGAAAAGAAAGAAAGGGACATTCCCCAATTTTACCCAAAACCGAAAATATTCACATTGCTACTTTGCAGTTTGCAGTTTGCAGTTTGCACTTTGCACTGAAGTTTTTATATGATCAATCCTACATGTTTTTTTTTTGAACTGAAAAATCCTACATGGTTTTAGAAGTATGAAAACTGTAACAATCTTGATGTGAAGTTATGGATGCATGAACCAACGTAACATTATGATCTTGCCATGGCCCACCTACTTCAGTAGAGTGACACTTGCCGGAAATATCTTTAGGGTAAAAATTATGTGAATCCTTATTTAGTATACATGAATTTTAAAAAAATTGCTCACCCACAATCTATAGGCATCATTCTTAATTAATGATTTATTAGGTACTCTCTCTAATTCTAATTATAAGTTCACTTGGCTTTCTTTGAGAAATTGAGTATACAAAATTAATCACTTCACGATGCTTATTGCAATCATTTGCCTTTAAAACTAAGTTACATTGATTACAAACTACTTATTTTATAATACAATTACATCAACGATATGTTTAAATTAAGTTGTTTACATAGCTTCCTTAATCTCCACAAAAAGTTGGTCTTATCCTCCTTCCCTCCCAAATATATTTTTGTCACTTTTAATATCCAATTTGTCCCTTATTATAAGGTCATTCTCCATTTTGTCTCATATATTTGTCAATTTTTTCCCAAATTACCTCTATGCATGTATACTATTTTACAAACAAATCATATCCTCCACATTCTCACTCATTTCTAATGTTGAAAGAAATGCATTATTAAAAAAACACATAAAATTATTTAACGTAACTACTTTCCTCAATCTCTCTAAATTAGGTAAAGTAGCTTATATCTAAGGACGAATGGAGTATTTAAGACATGAATTCTGAAGCATGATAGACAAGTAAACGTATTTTAATCCAGAAAAGTAATTCCCCCAAATTCATTTGGGTAATGCCTCCCCAAACGTCGTCATGACTATAATCAATAACTTAACTTCTACTCTAGCAAGAGTCGAGAGTTAAGACACAAGATGATCAAATGTCCAACTATTTCTCGAATTGGGCCCACAAACTATGGGCGAGTTTGGATTACTAGAAGGGGAATTTGCACTGTAGTCCCTGGTAAGGGAAATTAATACTGGAAGGTCCCAATACATTCCAAAATAATTATAAAGTCCCAGGGGACCTTTCCTACAATTGTTTGCTTATCTTCAATGACCATTTTGCCCTCATAAGATGAAAGCATAGTCCCCCTGTAGGGACCAGTGAGATGACAACCATCTTTAATGAGGGCAAAATGGTCATTGAAGATGAGCAAACAATTGCAGGAAAGGGCCCCTGGGACTTTATAATTATTTTGGAATGTATTGGGATCTTCCAGTATTAATTTCCCTTACCAGGGACTAAAGTGCAAATTCCCCTTACTAGAAAGTGTATGAGGAATTGAGATTAGGAATTGAAAAGGGTAATTTTCATATATCCCGGGGCCCACAAGTTCTTTCTCTCTCCATTTCACACTTTTCCTGGATCCATAAACTTTTACATTTCATCATTATCTAACTTACCTCTACTTTCCATCTTTAACCCATTACACTCAATTCCATTTCTATTTCCATTACACACTTTCAGGCCAACCAAACGGACTCTACGTAAACCTAGCAGATTGGCGTGAGTGGTACTGGTAAGTACTCTCATCCCTTAAGCATGTGGTTGGGGGTTTGATCCCTAGCCCTTGTGAATGAAGCAAATTCATGAGCCAGCTGTCTACCTCCTATATGAGACTTCTGAACAGCGAGGAATTAGTCTTACTTGGCATGCAGGTGGGATACCGTGGGAAAAAAAAACGGGCCCCACATAAATTGAGGTGAATTTTATTGAGGGACAAAATTGTTATTTATCCCACCCAAGAAAAAAAAAAGAAAGAAAAGAAAAGAAAGGAAAGGTACAGAGAAGGCGAAGAATGAAATTCTGGGCCTCCAACATATCAACATCTTCTCCTTCTCCTTCTTCTTCCCCAAAGACTCACTCACTCACTCCATTCATTCCTACTTCCTCACCTTCTTCTTCTTCTTCCTCTTCTTCACTTCTTCAATGGGAAACTGTGGCACCAGAGAAGAATCTGCTGTCATCTCCAATGCACAAGGTCCTTCCTTTTCCTTTTCCTTTTCCTTTTCCTTTTCTTCTTCTTCTTTCTTCTTTTGTCTTATTCCTTTCAGATCTAGGCCTCTATCTTCAATTCCATCATTAAATTTCACATTTTTCAATACCCAATTGCTTTACTTTCCAAAAATCTCAACTCTTTTGGCCTAATCTAAGTCAAACTCATCAACCCCATGTTCTATTTGGCCTTATTTTTAGCTTCTGGATTGATTTTTTCATGCATTGTGAAATTTAACTTGTGGGTTTCACTTGAATTGACTTGCATTTTGATAAAAATGTGAACTTTTTCAGTTCAACAGCTTCATATGTCAAGCTTGAGTACTAAAAGTGTGGCTGGTGAGAAGAAGCATAGTAGGTCTGTGTCAGATCTGAGTGACATTTCTACACCAAGGCATAATTTTGAGGATGCTAGGAAGAATACTCTTCTGTATACTCATGTCATTGCTTTTACTTTGTATGAGCTTGAGACTATTACCAAGAGTTTTCGCTCTGATTATATCCTTGGAGAAGGTGGTTTTGGTACTGTCTATAAAGGTTACATTGATGAGAATGTTAGAGTTGGCCTCAAATCCCTTCCTGTTGCTGTTAAGGTTCTAAATAAGGAGGGTCTTCAGGGACATCGTGAATGGCTTGTATGTTTTTTATGCTTTGTTGATGGTTTTACTTTTTTGGTTTTGTTTTTCATGAATTTGATTTGATTTGGTTCTTTGTTGGTTGGTTATTTGCTGTGATTGCAGACAGAAGTCAACTTTCTGGGGCAGCTCAGGCATCCTAATTTGGTTAAGTTGATTGGATACTGCTGTGAGGATGATCATAGGCTGCTTGTTTATGAGTTCATGTTTCGTGGAAGTTTAGAGAACCATCTATTCCGAAGTATGCAACATACTTAATCCTTTTTTCCATTATTTGTGTCTCCTTTTATGCTTGTTTCTTTGACTTGTCTGTTTTGATATACCATAGTTCAATATTCCCCCTAGTGAAAGAAACAAGAGAAGGAAAATGTTGGGTTGAACTCCAAGTCTATGTATTTTTTCTATTCTGTGTGTCTTTGTCATGACTTCTCGAGTGATTAAACTAGATGATACCCTCAAATGTATGTTATGATGCATGCACCTCTAATTAGCATTTTAATGGTGACTAATGGACTTGTTTAGATCCCATGAATTAGAGTAATTTATAATAGTAAAATTTTCTCTTTTTATGTCGAGAAATCTTAATCTGCAAATGATTAACGCATTAGAATCTTTTGGATTTCTTTCAGAAGGTAGCTTACTGATTTAACATTTTTTATGTTGCTTGATTTTATTTTAAGTGTATCACACTTGCTGAATAAATAAATTCGTGGTCTGTACCCCTCAAATTAATTAGATTGACATCTTATTCAATGTTATGATTACAGACTACACACGGATGTAGTTATTTAATAGCAAAGTTGCACAAAATTATGCTGAGATGCTTTATATTTTGCTATCTTTGCCTTGTTTTGGTGCAAGACACTTGTTTCACTTCAAATATGTATGGAGGTAAAAGCATAAGTCAACATAATGAATATCATAAATCTTTTATGTTAGCCTTGGAAATGTTACTAGTCAGCCCTGAAACTAGTGAAGAGGAGGTTCTTCTTAGTTTGTTGGTGTATTTTGTTAACTCAAGTTGATATGACCTTTCCTGAGGTTTCCAGAGGCAACTGTTCCTTTATCATGGGCTACAAGAATGATGATTGCCCTTGGAGCTGCTAAGGGGCTTGCTTTTCTTCATAATGCTGAAAGGCCAGTAATCTATCGAGACTTCAAAACATCTAATATATTGTTGGACTCTGTAAGTTTCTAATATTTTAACATTCATCTGGATATTTCTTAATACTGTGGAGAAAGGTAATAATTATTCTATTCACTTGATGTTATCAATGTCTTCACAGGATTATACCGCCAAGCTTTCTGATTTTGGATTAGCAAAAGCTGGACCACAAGGTGATGAAACCCATGTGTCCACCAGGGTTATGGGTACTTATGGATATGCTGCCCCTGAATATGTAATGACTGGTATAGCCTCCCACTTTCTTGTAAATGATTTTTGGTCCATAAGTAGAAGCAAAACGAGTAGCTGCAGGATTGAAAAGAAAGTTGCGCTTGAAATATTGACTTTCCCTAAAAAATCATTATCCTGTTGATGTACAATGTTATGGGGGATTAAAGAGAGTTAGGTGGGTTTTTGGAAGAGCTGGGAGTGATTACTCAATTTGGAGCTGTTCTCCCATCTCCTGGCTAGGCAATGTAAGAATTATGCATTATGCAGCCTGATCCCATGTCATTTAGTATTGGAGAATAACTTAGAGATATCTTTCTTGCATTCTCCACCAGTAGAGGATGAATGGCAAGGTGAGATTATTAAGGAAAAGCAAGTAAGGCAAACTGAAAGTTAATTTGTTTATACATTGATTCGACTGAAATTAGGTTGGGTGTCGAATGGTCAAATATCCATAAGAAACGATTTCCTCTTACCTGTTGGTGTTTTACCATCCTTGTGTACCTTCCAAATTGTTTACACGACTACAATAGCTTGCATGTGCTCACAATGTAACTTTCATTGTGCGTGGGTGCGTGATTGTGTATGTTAGATTTTTTTCAAAGGCATGTCTAAACACGCCCTATGTGAAATTATCAGGGCACCTGACTGCAAGAAGTGATGTGTATAGCTTCGGAGTTGTTCTTTTGGAACTTCTAACCGGAAGAAAATCTGTTGACAAAACAAGACCGGGGAAGGAGCAGAGCTTGGTGGATTGGGCTAGACCAAAGCTCAATGACAAGAGAAAGCTCCTGCAGATAATTGATCCTAGATTGGAAAGCCAATACTCAGTGAGAGCAGCACAGAAAGCATGTAGCTTGGCTTACTACTGTTTGAGTCAAAATCCTAAAGCCAGGCCGTTAATGAGTGATGTAGTTGAGACATTGGAACCGTTGCAAAGTTGTAGCGATGGTGCTGGTGAAGTCTCATCATTGGGATCAAGTAATGGATTTGCCATGACTGGAATCTCCGACTACCGGATGCGCCAGAGGTTTTCAAACAACGTTGGTCCAGGCGCTACTTGTCGGTCTCCAAATCCAAACTGCTCACCAGGTGCCGCCGCAGCGTGTCGCGTCAGATGATAATCTCACCGAAATGTATTTCTTATCTTGTGTGCTTCTAAAATCTCAATTTTCACCTGATCTCATCAAAGTAGTATAATTTGCTTGTTAGAATGGGGGGTGTTCATGGGTGTAGTATTTGCTGGTTTGTACATGGTGTTTTGGTTGACTAAAAGGCCCTTTTGTGGATTTGTTTATTTTTTCATCATCAATGTTTGGTTTTTGGGTTTAAGTGGGTGTTAATTCAGTGAGGATTAGTAGTCTACTGTGTGTAGTTATACATAATCATCAACATCAAAACTAACATCACTGATTCCAGTTTTTACCCATAAAGGGCTCATCAGGAGGCTCTAACTCGTGTGTATCTCAATGTTTTATGACTCACCAGCAGCTCATTCATACTATAAATACTTTTCCTGTGTAGTTTGGTTTTTTCCAGGAAACTGACGAAGGGTGTTGTTATGACTTATGATTTCCTTTTTTCTCTTTTCCTTGAAGCCTAAGAAGTTTGTTTGTGCCTCCATTTTGATGTTTGATTGCATTTTATGTATATTTTAGCAATGGAAAGAAGTGTAAAATGTCAGCTATCCTTATGTAAAATAACAGGTATTTTCTGAATTAAAGTACACCTCTTGTTCGAATATTTATCATTTTTAACCTTTTCTCCATATGCTAGTGTGAAAAGCAAAGTATTCTTTTCCATTTCTTTTGTTTTCTTTTAGTATTTTTAAACAACCACTTGGTATTGGCTATTATTTGATTTAGACTTTAATGTTATCAGGTATAAATGATGGGGGCCTTTTTAAATTCAAACTTTTTTGTCATCCACAAGACTTGATTCGATAATCTTAACAACCTATTAAACTCTAGGACAGTTTCTCTACCAGAATTATTTTATTTATTAGAGGTTCACGTTATTTTGGGTTAGGCCTGTTTAAGCTGATTTTAAAAGATTTACAATTGTTAAAATAGTGCAGACTGCAATATTTGGACTGGTATGAGATTGAGGCATCTATCTTTTTCTTTTTAGGTGTTCTTTATATTTTATTTTTTGCAAACATCTTTAATAAATAATGTACTTGGATACAAGGATGAAGAAAATAGAGACAATTCTTATGGTAAAAAAATGGTGGAGCTCTAATATGTGTACTAAAGAAAAGTGCAGCAGATGAAAGGCAGGCTTAGCACTTAAGTGTAGTCTTGTCCTACCCAAAACCTTAGAAGGTACATATACTTCAATTCTTCAAATACTAGCTTCTGATTAGATAGGGACAAACAATTTATCATTTAAAATTCATGATTTATCCTCTAGGCTACCTTTGGTAATTAGCTTCTTTAATGTTGGCCAAAAAAAAAAATTAGCTTCTTTAACTCCTTAAAATTTAAAATATACTTTCTTCAGTCTTAATTATAAGACCACTTTGGCTTTTTAGAAAAATTCTAGAATGCAAAATTAATCACTTTAAATTATATATAATTATCTTTTTTAAAAAAACTGATTTATTCAATTTATAAATTAATTTATTATCTAATTACATGTCAAACAGAAGTATGTTATAATGTAGTGGTTTATTTTGTTGTTTTTTAGAATAAAAAAGTCAAAATGACCTTATATTTAATATAAGAAAGTGGATTTATTTTAGTTTGATTGGAAGCAAGCACGTTAAGTATATAAGCTTTAATGCTTAGATTCTCTCATTTGTCCCGTTTCTTTGCTGTAATACTGATTGGAATATTTAAAGTTATTTTTATGTTTTATATAGGTTTGATGTGATAATAAAATGAGGGCAAGGAGAGCTGTTTTGAACCCATCTTTATCTTGTTATATTTTATTTTGTCTGAAAATACCAATAATTAGAAAAATCATTCAATAGTCCAATACAAAAATTAAATATATAGAAATACACTAACAACAACAAAAAGTCTTATCCTATTACATGAGCTCGAGAAATTACTTTCTTACAACTTTTACTCGTACAATGATGCAATTCCACTTGCACATGGATTTGTAAACAGCTAAGCGCATGTATTGTTAAATTTTACTTGTACATACAATTCTTTTAGATGTTTCTATGTTTAATGTTCTTCTTTCAGACTTATGAGTAATTTTCTCCTTTCTTAATTTTTATTTTAGCACTTCTTTCAGGCTTTTTAAGTTTGAACTTGTAGGAATTTTATATTATTTTGTATTCGTTTGATTTTGAAATGCACAAAAAAAATATGTTTAAATAAAATCTCTTTCAAAATAATGAATATTTCTATTCATTATAAATATAAATATCATCATACCAAAATAAATCAAATACAACTGACCAATACTTTAGTTTAAGATCAAATATGTTCAATCCTGCTGTCAACTTTTGTAGCATTGCTAATTTGCATGTGTATGCTACCGTGTCCAAATTTGTACCTATATATTAAAATTATAATAATATAAATTAATTCTTGAATTTTAAATTTTTTATCTTTAATCAAACGGGGACTTATCCATTCAAGACAGAATGAGACAATATGGATACTAAAATATCAGGCCTAAATTACTGATAAAAATAATAAGATTACTGTGGAAACAATTTTTATGTGCATTTTTATATCAATAATCAATAAGTTTTTGAATACATGCATGGTGAATGCAGGCAAAAAACATGGTTGGATGACATAGTTGGGAATTCTTTAATTTGGCTATAATTGTTAATCATATCCCCCTTTTTATGTATTACTGTAGTACTATTGTTTATATATTTTCAAGAATATCTCATGTATATATTACTATGGTTCTTACTGTTATTCTAACTAATTCATATAATGAAGAATAACAATAAATTATATGTATGAGTTGATAAACTTATTTGATTTTACACTTATCAAAATTCTTTTTTTTTTTTTTTTGATAAAAAGGAAGGAAAATACAAACAAAAAATAACCTACATCCTTAAATTGGGCAAGACAGATTTCGCCCTATGCATACATCTAATAATGCCTTTGATCTCTGCTATGGCTTCATACACACTTGAACATTCATTATTATGGGTCACTTCATTCCTTCTTCTCCAAATCAACCAGCAAGACACACAAAAAACTTCATTCCAGTTATCCATCTCATACCCTCTACGCATCTTCACATTCTTCCTTAACCAATCATGTAAATTACTTTCCCAAAATTCTTTATTTGCAAAAGAGATTCCCAAGTTAAGCCAAACCTCTTTAGCATTACCACATTCTCTTATCACATGTACCGTTGATTCCAACTGCGAATTACACGACGCGCAAGAACCATCTGGATGAATTCTCCATTCAAGCAACCTCTCATTAGTAGGAAGTCTATCATGCATAAAAAACCACATCTGCATTTTACATCTCTGAGGGACCTTGAGCCTCCAAATGTTCCTCCAACATTGATCCTCCTGAGCATTAAAATCAGCAACTTTCGTATATGCTGATCTGACAGAGAACATCTCACTCCTCTCAAGCTTCCATCTAACTTTATACTCCTCATTCCTGTGAACAACCTCAATCTCATTCTTAACATTCTCCCAAACAGCTTTAATTCCACTCCACACTCTTGACCCCGGCTTCTTTGCTCGTATAATAGGGATCAAATCTTGACCACAATTATATTTACTTCTAATTACTCGGGCCCACAATGCATCCTTGTTATTCACCAACCCCCATCCCACTTTCATCATAAAAGCCTTATTCTGAAGAGAAGCATGACGAAGACCCAATCCACCACACACTTTAGGATAACAAACTTTGTCCCACGCCACCAAATGAGCTTTCTTCTTATCACTTGTTGAACCCCATAAAAAATTCCGGGCATTCCTCTCAATCTCATCGCAACAAGCAACAGGAATAATAGACGTTTGCATCACATGATTAGGAATAGACAAAGCCACTGAATTAATAAGAGTATTCCTCCCTGCCAGAGACAAAGAATGACACTTCCAGCTAGCCAATCTTTGTTTATTTTCGCCTCTCCCGTTCTCCTATTTCTCTTTTTCCAAGGAGATTGAAGTATGATTAAAATGGGAAAAAATTTAAAAACAACCGTTTGAATGAATCTATGTTTAGGAAAAAACTTCCTCCAAAATGAATCTACAATCATTATTAGGAGTAGGAACCTTGAATATTCACATAATTTAACTGTAATTGTTACAATTACAATTTATGGAAAAAAATGTTACAATTACAAGATAAAAAAAGATTATTCAAAAGACACAATAAGAAAACACTAATGAAGTAATGATAACAACACAAATTTAGAGATCACATACAGAACTCATCAATTTAAGACTTTGACCCCTAACAAAAAAACTGACTTGTTTAGATACCTCCTTAAACTAAAAAACCAAACTTTAGTTAGATTACAAATAATAATGTGGAGCTCATCACAATAATTTGCTGTTAGGACATTTTTTCATCTGTTATTTCTTTTCATCATTATTAAAACTTATATTATGTGTTATGCTTTCGTGAATGCTTCTATAAATACATTAGCTGGGGCCTTCGTGTCTTCAAGGACTATGATTATGTCGTGAAAATAATAAGGACCTTGTTATATTTTTTCCCTACAACTTTATTTGATCATTTTAATTTAATTAAATTCACTTTCACGATTATATCATATAAGTCCTTTTTTATTGCCAAATTTTTTGATGCATCAATAACAATTTAGGAAGAATCTTTTGATCACTCCTACATTGTAATCAATTCCACTAATTTTTTCCTTTTTCTTTCAGATTTTTTGTTACTTTATTGAGAACCGTTTATCACATGCTCTAAGGCTAAAACTGTATTAATAGTTTAATTCATATTTTACATTTTCGTCATCAAAATTTCATATTTATTATTATTATTATTATTATTATCATTATTCTTTTACACATTTAAATAGTTTTTAACCCTTAACTTATACTTACATCTCATTTCACCCACACACGCACATGTGTGTGTGTATATATATATATATATATATATATATCGTACTTTTGGTTGACAAGAAATGGAAGAAGAAAATGGAAATAATAATTTACATATATTTTGGGCCCACAAGTTTTCTCTCTTCATCTCACACTTTTCTTGAGCCCACAAACTTTTACATCCCATCATTACCTAATTTACCTGCACTTTCCATTTTTACCCTCTTACAGTCAATTCCATTTCCATTATACACTTTCAATCCCCAAATTTAGTTGTCTCAAATTATTCACCTAGAAGCAAGTGTAGATTTCTCCCAACATGTTGTATAGCATTTTTCAAAGTTTGAAATTGGACCTTATTCTTTCAATTTTAGTTAGCATTTTTTATTATTAGTAAAAAAATGGTTGTGTTGGTTTTGAAAAATTCCACGTGAATGTTGAATTTCAAAATCTAAGAAAGGGGATTTGAATATTAGTAAATGTCACTACTCTACTAGTTAATTCTGCTATTTCATTAATTAAAATGATTTTGAAATTTATTAGAACTGAAATTTACCCTTTTAGTTTTGAGATATAGTTTTGCCACATGTTAGAAGACTCCATGCGATCGATTACGGTTTTGTGATGATATTTTTGATAGCTTTGAAATTGATGAGAAAATCAAAAAAATTAGGAACTATAGAAAATAATATTTAATAAGAAGAAGCATAATAATTATAGTTATTTAGGAGACAAAATATCAAAATATAAGCTTAAAGGTACCAAATTGCCCCCTCAAAATTTTCTGTCACTCCCCACGATCCCCGACTGAGTGGTTTTTGGCTCACTATACTGAAGTGAGCTTAAAGTTTAACCAAAAGTTGTATCACCACATGGGCAGATTAATGGTCAAAAAAGTTGTATCACTTCCAAAGTTCAAAATTTTCTGTCACTCCCCACGATCCCCGACTGACGAGTATGATTAAATTCCATAGTGAGAGGAATGTTATAGCTTACAAATTGTATTTTCAAGTTAAGTAACATAATGATTTTCATTAATTTAAAATTATAAAAATATTAAGAACATTTAACTTTTAATTTTCAGTGGTCAAAGATAAAAATTGTTGGGTTATGGATGATGATCAGTTCATCATAAATAATATTTTTTTGGTGGAAACCGTACACCCAATATTTAGAATATATATAAATAATAGATCAGATAACGAGTTGTGAATTAATTATAACAAAGAGGATGCTCTTGTATGAGTGGGATGATTATGTGTGTGGCTGAGTTTGAATATGGAAGTTGGGAAAGACAACAAGCTTTGGTAGGTTGAAAACAATTGGCACAAAGCAAATTGCTGCGATAAATGACAAACTGTGAAACCTTATTATATATAATAAAATATTATATGAAAACACCATGTCACCATCAATCAACACATATATTACATATATACAAATTATAAAATCCACGTATACCTTTAGATTATATATAATATTGATTATTTCTCGAATTCCATGCAATGTAATGAAAGCCTATACATCTCGTGAATATGCATATACTCTCTTTTTTCTTAAATATAAAAATGGCTATATATATCACTAATTTGTTTCATGGACCAGACATATATAGCAAGTTCTGAAAGAGATTAGGAAAAACTAAATCAAAGTAGTTCTTTATGAAAAAGTTTGCAATTTTTCATGGACCAGACATATCGAATCAGCAACTTCTGACCTAAGAAAGGGATGATATATTATAGGGTTACAAGACTTTTGGTAATATATTTTATTTAAAGATAAAGATAAATTCCTCTATACTAACTCTTACATTTAGTACGAGATATAATGGATGAGTGTTTGTCATGATAAGAATAAATAGACTATAATAAGAAAAATTAGCGGTTTATATATACAAGGGTAATGGACCTAATCTACTCTCCAAGTAACTACATAGGAGTATTGGGCACCCTGAACTAATAAGAGACCCTTATTTGCACTCGAAGTAACTAAAATGGTTAAAAAATACCCCGAGTTGACGGTCAATCACGTTTGACCATTAATCTGCTCATGTAGCCGCCATGTGGGTTAAATTTTTGCCACGTAGGATAAGGGTAATGGACCTAATCTACCCTCCAAGTAACTACCCAAGAGCACTGGGCACCCTAAACTAACAATAGACTCATATTTGTACTCGAAGTAACCAAAGTGGTTAAAAATACCCTCAGTGGACGGTCATTCACGTTTGACCATTAATTTGCTCATGTGGCCTTCACGTGGGTTAAAGTTTTGCCACGAAGGATATGTCATGTGAGGCCCACATATAAAAAAATCAATTCCCTTTGGGGGTGGGGTGGGGCTGTTTGGAAGTGATGAAGAGAGAGAGGGAATTGTACTTTTATTATATGTGGGCCCCACATGACAAATCTTACATGGAAAAAATTTAACCCACGTGACGGCCACATAGAAAGATTAACGGTCAAACGTGATTGACCGTCTACTCGGGGTATTTTTTAAACACTTTGGTTACTTTGAGTATAAATATGAGCCTGTTGTTAGTTCAGGGTGCCCAATGCTCCTGGGTGGTTACTTAGAGGGTAGATTAGGTCTATTACCTTTATCCTACGTGGCAAACATTTAACCCACGTGGCGGCCACATGGGCAAATTAACGGTCAAACGTGATTGACCGTCAACTCGGGGTATTTTTTAACCACTTTGATTACTTCGAGTGCAAATAAGGGTCTGTTGTTAGTTCAGGGTGCCCAGTGCTCCTGGTTGGTTACTTGGAGGGTAGATTAGGTCCATTACCCTATATACAATGAGATGTTAATATTTTCTGATAAAAAAAGAGATATTAAAATCAATTAATATTAATATTATATATATATATATATATATATAGAGAGAGAGAGAGAGAGAGAGAGAGAGAAGCATCTTTGATTTGAAGAAGAGACATATTCACATTAATTTCTAGTAGTGGTTAAAGGGAATGAGAGAGAGACAAAGAGAGAAAGAACAAGAAAAGAGTCATGGTTTTGTACCAAAACTTGTGGCATACATCCACTAAATCAAATATATATTAGTTGCTACTTGCTATTTCTTATTTCTTGTCACGAGACAGATGTTTCCACTTTCTATCTATCTTTATCTCACCCTCCACATGCAATTTTATTACTATATTATCATGTTAATTAGTTTTTATGCATGGCCGCCTTAAGCATGGTAAGATATTATTATAGTCGAATTTATGTCAATGTTCAGAAGAGATACCCTTTCTGATAGAGTTGTCTCTGTTCAACTTGTTTTTAAATTTTCACATGGCTGTAGTTTGCAATTTAAAGGGAGAGAAAAAAAAAATACATCAGATTTAATCAATTAAGCCAATTCTGATTTTGGAGTTACATACATTTCGTCACCACATTTTCTCAAATTTTGTTATTCTTTTATACCTTTCTTTGAACATCTTTATACAAGACTATTTGTCTGCATTTATATTTCAAATCCATTGATTGGATAAATTTGAGGAGTCTTTAATAAAAGATAAATTTGAAGAGAATAAAAAAGTGTGTGTGTGTGAGAGAGAGAGAGAGGAGGGGGGGGGGGGGGATGGGGGCAAGTGGATTGAATCTATATTGTTTGTCAAGAATGAATCTTTTAAGTTTGGCAATGCCAAATCTTTTGTCACATGAATATAAATAAAAGAATATATATCTTTTTTGTTTGTATTTAGATTCTAAATCCACCGGATCAATTTAGAAGGAAACTAAATAAATAAACAAGAGAACGACAGAAACGATTGAGTTGGTCTCTCCTTTAATTTCTTTAATTTGATGAAGACTTATAAATACTCTAAAATAAAAAATGGTATATTGCTTAATCTATAAATATTTTTTTTGGATTTATATATCCACTTATATTTGGCTGTCACTATTTGCCACCAACCAATTCGATTCACAGACTAATGTTGACTTACAATGAGCGAACCGCATTAGCCACTTCTAATAATTATCAAGGCCACATCTCTAGGTTTGAACTTGAAATCTCTAATTAACTCATCACGCCAGTTGATCCAAACATTTTGTGGTAATATATAAATATTATCGAATTAAATTTTCAGAAAAAACACACGCAAACCTTTGTCTTGTATATATAAATTATGCACACACGCAAAAATTTGTCTTTTATATATATATATATATATATATATAATGCATTTTATTATTTGATTTATGGTCAGTATCATTACAGAATTGTTATTCTCTACTTGTCTGTTGTAATGTCAGTCAAAGAGTCAAATATTAGGCAAATATACAAATTTTCAAATTGAGATGTAGTGGGTCAATAATTCATGTAAGAATAAAATTGAATATTGACTACATAGTCATGGACTATGTATTATTTTTTAAAAGAAATAGGAATATTTTCTAAATGAACTTTCAGTAGGTTTGTGTTCATACCATGAGTAGTCTCAAGTCTCAACACTTTGAAAATATGCTCATTTCATTCTTTAATTTTCAAACTCTGTGAGTGTGTGTGTATTTTTACAAAATTTTAAATGCTCAAGTTATAAACTTTTTAACTTCACAATATACTCATACATAATAAATTATAAATTAAGAAAAATATATAACATTATAGTATGTATTATAGAAAAGAAATTAAAATAGATTTTCAAAAGATGAGTTTGCTAACTCGTTTCATAGTTAACTTGGAATAAAAAGCAGAGTTGATATGTGATGTACAAAGATTATGATATTCTTAATTAAGAGATTATGATTTGATTCTATAAAAAATTAGTAAACATAATCATTTCAATTTTAATATTAATATTAGAAAGCAAAAGGACATTTGTTTGAATTGGCTCCCTATATTTGTACTCAATATTGTTAATACTATTTGTGTAATTATGATGTTGTTTTACTTCTTTGAAATGAGATTAAGGGAACAATAATACCCCATCATATCATGCATATGACATATTTAGTTGATTTGAGTAGAATAAGTATATTAAAGCGCTTTCTATCATCGAACATAGATGCAAGTTCAGGGTCATGCAGGACGTAATTAAACTTTAGTTTTGTTTTATTTTGCTTTTATTTTTGTTTCTTTACTTCCTTATGTATATAAAAAAAGAATAAGTATATTAATTAATATGATACATGCTTGTTCTATTATTCTCTTACTTAATTATTGTTGAGAAATAATCAATGTGGGTAATTTGAATAAAATAATATTAAAATTGTAATATATTTAGAATTAATACCAACCCCTTAAATAATCACACATTAAGGACAGAAGAGAATAAATAAATTATTTTGTTTGTTTTGAGCTAATAAACACAACAAGGATTAATTAGAGATTAGTGGCTTTCAGGCAAGGGTTGTGCCACTATTTTATTTAGCGAGGAGTCAGTATTATAAACTATACATACTCTGGTCACTTAAGCGGTTTGGGTTGGTTGAAATTCGAATTCCAACGCTTGGTTACCAATTTAATTGGTATTATGTCCACCCATTGTTCTCAATGTTGGAGGAAACTTTGTTATAGGGTAGACTATAGAGTTTAATCCTTGTGTCTCCTAAAAACCAAGAAAAGCTAGCATAAATCTTGGAAACTGCAAAATGCATTGGGAAAAATTGAAGTTAGTTTAGTATATATTAGATCGTTGTTATAGAAGCCCTCATGATATAGTGTTAATCACTTGCTAGTTTTAGGAAATATTAAATCACAATACATGTATATATTTAATTAAAATAGTGAGAGCAAAAACTAATATGATATTAGAATTTAACATAGTTAATAAGAATAACACTAAAAAGCAATTGAACTCAATAGATTGTGTTAGTTATAGAGTGACTACGATCTAAAATCATATTATTACATATCAAAGCAACCGACTAATTAAACAAACAAAGCTATATCTTTTTGGATGACTAAGTATAATTATATACATAATTAAAGATGATGGGTGAGCAGATATAATTTAAAGAGAGACCAAGTAGTACTAATTAAGGGGAGAAAAATAATGAAATTAAAGGAAGAACGCATAAGCAGCAAAACCATTCTTAGTGGCAGAAAGTAGGGCCCTACTTGAGAAACTCATGTTTCCCACTAGACACTTATATTCCCCTTTCCGCGTACACACTTGTATTTAACATCACGTATCACACCCTCTTCAATTTCATTCTCAACCAAGCTATATCTTCATTTTCCTCTTCTTCTTCTTCTTGTTCTCTTGCCATGACCACCAGAATTTATCCAAGTCGCCACCATCATCATAAAGGTCAAGAGGGGTCCATGTCCAAAGAGGTCAAAGCTCATAATCAGCCTTGTGTTCTTACTGTATGGAAGAGATCCACCATGAGCTTCCAGGGTACCGATGGCTTCACCGTCTTTGATCACCACGGAAAGCTCGCTTTTCGTGTCGATAACTACTCCAAAAACATGTCCTCCGCCATCCTCATGGATGGTGCAGGCAACGCCTTGCTTACCCTCAAACCTCAGGTACCTCATACTATATTATGTTGATGATTATATATTTATATTAGACATATTTTTGTTATGATCACAAGTATAATTAGAGAGGGCATGTTCCATATATAGCACCATACTTCACTTGGTTTCTTCTCATCAAAAGATTAGCATGTTGGATGGAAGAACTCCTAAAACTTATAAATCACATCCACTTCTTTTGTGAGTCTTTCTTACATAAGACTCGATAAAAAGAAAAGCTTGTAGGAGAAATATCCTACTTGTTAAACTTTCTATAGGTAGCCCTTTCTAAGGTCATCGCCTGCTCTCATCTCACCTGAAGACTAGTCCTATTGATGGGGATAGAATTAGCCGCTGTTGAACTTATAAAACCGACTTTTTTGTATGTAATACTATTTAATTTGATGTGATGTGGGACTTCTAATTTTTTTTTTATTTTCAGGAAATAATTAATGCAAGAGATGATGAGTCATGATGTATATATGTTTATAAATATATGAATATTATTATATTCTAGATGTTGAGTTGTTCATTATTATGGTGTGACAGATATTCAGCATGCAATGGAATGCATACAGAGGAGAAGGAAGTTGCAGTAGAAGAAAAAACAGCACCAATAGTGAGAATGGTAGTGAAGGGGCAAAGCCAAAAGCATTATTCTGCATGAAATCAAGTGGATCAATGGTATTCAATGGAGGAGGAGACAATAATAAACATAGTCATGAAGAAGCTCAAGTGTATATGGGATCATCATCATCATCAAGAAACAAAGGTCAAGGTTGTAAGTCTCATGATGAGACACCGGATTTCAAGGTACAAGGTTGCTTCAAGAGAAGAAACTGTGTTATCAGGAACAACAAAGGACACATAGCTGCCAAGATTTCAAGGAAGAGAGTGAACAATAAGACTGTGCTTCTTGCTGATGATATCTTCAACCTTATTGTTCAACCTGGTTTTCAAGCTCAACTCATGATGGCCTTTGTGATTGTTTTGGATCGTATTCATACTAAGTACCACTATACTCCCCTTTTGTGTTCTTAATTTAATTAGCGTGTATTTACTTATACATCACATGATGTACACCTTCATTATATTATAAACATAACAAAAGGCATGGCTTATAATTCTGAATGATATCTTGTTTACTGCTATTTCAAACCTGACTCAAACTCGGTCTCATTCCACTGGCTTACTGCTAAATCTTCAATTCGTTTAGTTACCTTCAGGAACATGTATAAAAACTTCATAAGCTGGGCTCGGTTCTAATGGTCGATGATATCTGTGAGTACATTTGTAAAGAATGAGGATTATTTAATAGGGTAAACCTGAAAAAATATACATGGTAAATTGTAAAAGAGGCACTCATCACTATGTTAATTTTGAGGTGAAAAAATGTATAAGATAAACCAAAATGGGGCACTCCATCATCTTTGTCCCTCACTCCTATAGTGTTGGTTGCCTCCTTTACAATTTACTATGTGTATTTTAATTTTGCATTTCTTACAACATGTATATTTCTGCTTCATTTTTTTTATCATGTATATTTTTGCACCTTAAAAATTGTCATGGTGCTGAGTGCCCCATTTACAATTTACCATGTATATATTTACACCTCCTCCCTATTTAATATTGATAGGAGATCTATAAATATCTATAGAGTGTTCATAAGTGATGAAAACTAGTTCATATTTTGTTTGGAAAAAACTTGCAATCTCTACACGAGACATTTATGCAAAAATGCTGGAAGCCGAAACTAGACATTTGGTTGAATTGAGTGTTAAGTCCATTAGGTTTTAAGATTTAATAGGATCATTTGAAGCTGGGTCAAACTAACGTGAACAAAAAAATGACTTGTTTATCATGCTCCAGAGGCCAGAGACAAAACTTAATGGATCATGATTTAAGAGTTATGCTCTTGGGTCGTTGATGAGCCAAATATCTTTCCTAAAGTTTGTATAAAAAAATTTATTCCTTTCGATCCTAATATAAGATCACTTTCAAGTTTCAATATTTAATTTGGTCCTAATTATAAGAACCTTATTCACTATGTCTCATATATTTGTCTATCTTTTTCTTAAATAGCCATACATAGATTCCAAAATATTTGAGCCTAGTGTATGTCTTTTTAATTTAATTTGAGGTTATTTTTTGAATAGCAGAAAAACTAACTAATTTAACTACCTTCTTTAATTTCTCAATAAAAGTGAAAGTGATCTTATAATTAAGATCGGTGGAGTGAGTATAAAATTTCAGATCTTCTTTTACAAGTTTCAAGGCATAGTAAAGATGTGTGAACTGATCTAAAATTCTAAAATTACATGTATACTTTATCAAGCAATAATAATGTTTGGTTACTTAACAAGGTAATGGGAGGAAAAGGAAAAAGTCTAAACATGGTAAGGAAGAGAATTTTTAACGAAGTTATTCAACGAGATCTTTTGATGAAAGGTTTACCTAAGCATGACTATTGATCGGGCACAATGACGCCGTGTGATCTATGTAGTCGACCCTACTTAGTTGGGATAAGATTTTGTTGTTGTTGTAAATTATATCTTTGTTCATTTATGTTTGCACCAACACTTTAGTCCTTTTTGTTATCACGGTTGATTTATAAAATATACTCCCTCCGGTCCTAAATATAAGACCTAATTGACTTTTCTAGAAAATCCTTAAAAAAACAAAATAAATTAATTATAAATTGATTTATCTAATTTTTTCTCTTAAACTAGTTTATTTTATCTATAAACTAATGGATAATCTAAAAATATATCAAATATATCATGATTTACTAACCTATTTCGCAACCTTAATCTTTCCCAAAAAAAGTCAATTAAGTCCTATATTTAGAACTGAAGGTAGTATAAAATATAAGGAGACTCAAATTAGACTACATGGGGTGTGATATTTTATGGGCTATTATTATTTTCACCCATTTTGTTTTTTTTTTATTGGAAACACATTTTTGGGTTCTTGGTTCTGAATGAGTGAGTGAGTGTGTATATTATGTTGAAGATTAATCTAAAGGCATCTGAACACTTAATGCTTGATTTTAACTATGATTGATCCTTGTAAAAAATATTCACCATGCTTCCAAATTAGCTGCACAATTGGTTGAATAAAACCTTAGCTTCATATTTTTCAAGGTCCAATATACTCTCTCCCTCTTGCTAAATATAAGATAACTTTCACATTTCAATTTCAATTTACTCATAAATATAAGATCACTTTATAATTTTTTCAACTTTCACCCAAATAAACCTCATAATATTTATCAATAATAAACAAACAAGAGATGCATGGTGGGGACAAAGATAGATGTTTTGGGAGAGTTGGTAATATCATATGACAACCAGATAAAAAAAATACTCCCTCCATTCATAAATATAAGATCACTTTGGGGAAGTGGATAAGTTCCTAAATATAAGATCACTTCCTATTTTATCTCAAGTTATGCCCAAACTACCCTTACACTCCCTCTTTCCATTGAAAACCTCTCCTCCTTTTAAAGTTAAGTAATTGAGGGGATTTTGGGAAGATCATGTAATTTTATTGTCTTCCTTAATTTCCCCAAATTAACCAAAGTGATCTTATATTTATTAACGGAGGGAGTATTTAACAACCGGACGTAGACTAACAGTAGTAGTACAGTTATACTACCTCCAGTCCTAAATATAAGACCTAGATGACTTTTTTTTGGAGAGATTAAGTTTGCGAAATATGTTATTAAATTATGACATATTTGATATATTTTTAGATTATCCACTAGTTTATAGGCAAAATACACTAGTCTAAGGGAAAAATTAGGTAAATCATCAATTTATAATTAACTTATTTTACTTTTTTAAGATTTTCCAAAAAGTCAATTAGGTCTTATATTTATATTTAGGACTGGAGGGAATAGTATACATGTAGCTTTGTTGGGTTTTAAAATAAAAGAAGAAAGCCCAAGTAAGTGAGTGAATGAGAGGGCCCAAAGTTACAAACCCTACCCTATGCATTTGCGACCCATTTTGCTTCTGCAAGTCTCTTCACTTGCAGTCACCGGCGCCGCCGAGCGCCACCACCGGAGAAATCACACGGCGGTAAAGAACTGAAGAAGTGAAGATACATTATTGAGGTTTTTCTCTTTCTTCATCTTCTCATACCAAACCTACAATTTCAAATATAATCTGTAGCATTTCCATTCACCCTGCAAGTGATTTTTGAAAATCTCCTTGAATATGGAAAAAGGAAAGAGAATAAGATTGGTGCTTGTGTGCTTTAGTTGCTTTCCTTTTTCACTATGATTGATTTCGTTTTCTTTTGCATTGACTTGAACCCTAGTTTTTGTACCCTCAACTTATTTGTAATTAGTGGACATGAGATGACAAGTTATGTAGCATCATAGACGTAGTAACAAGTTATGTGATAGAATTAGTGGATATGAGGAGTCATTAATTGACCATGATGAATAGAAACAAGGCACCTTATGGTGTTAGAAGGACACACTCACTACTCTATTACAAGTATATTGATTTTTCCCTAATAACTGAATACTTTTATTTTGTAAATATTGCATATTTGATTCCATCCGTAAATCTATTTTCTTCCCTGTGAGTTCTAGTCTCAATAAGAATTCTTGTTCTTAATGTTGATATGTTATGATATGAATTCTTGTTCTGACTGTGGATATTTGTAATATCATAATAGGATGTTTAAAGATATCATAATAGGATATACTACACCAATTTGTTTGATACAGAGCCAATTTCAATGGACTTATTGGAGGATCCCATTGGCGTGCATCTAGTAGGGACTGAACTTGCGAATTCGCCAATTATGAGTTGGGCGTTTTGACCATTCAGTCATGGATGCTTAGTGGGGATCCTCATACATGGTGAATAACCAAATTCCAATTGAAATGAAATCTTTTTGATAAATCAATGCAATTTAAGATAAGATTTGATCATTGTAAAAAATATTCACCATGCTTCCAAATGAGTTAGCTATATTTGATCAAATATGTGTGTGTACTTGGAAGTATGTCATGCTCCGTGATAATGCTATACTCTCTCCTTCTCCATAGAAATGATTGGATAGAATGTTGATCTGATGTGATTATCCAACTTGTATGAATTATCACGCTTCTCATTACTTGTGGTTTACTTCATGATCTTGTGGCTACTGAAGTACTAGTACTAGTTTTTAAAGAAAGTGGTGTTGAACTTTGACAGGGGGCGGAGCAAATATCATGTTGGAAGAGCGACTTTGATTCCCCTGCATTTTGATTCTGAGTTACGTTCTTTGATTGAATGAGAGCATGAGATTTACTGTAATTTCCAGATTACTTCCTCGCCGCCAAACTCTGCCTAGTGCATGTGCACTTGGGAATTTTCGTGCATTCCAACCTGATTTTGTACCCAGAGATCCAAAGGCAAAAAAAATTAAGTACAAAATTCCACAATTTTATGATCCATATGGGCCTAGACCTCCTCCGTCAGAGAAAGTCGTTCAGCTTGCAGAGCGAATTGCAGCACTACCTGATGAAGAGCGCCGCTTAATCATGCCTACTTTGGCACAAAAACTAATGCTTCCCAAGTTGCAGCAAATTTCAACTGAAGGCATGGACTTGGCCCCACAGGGTGGTGGTGCGGCTGGATCAAAGGCTGAAGAGAAAAAAGCAGAAAAAACTGCATTTGACCTCAAGTTGGAAAAGTTCGATGCTTCTGCAAAGATCAAGGTGATTAAGGAGGTTAGAACATTTACCAACCTGGGTTTGAAAGAGGCCAAAGATCTAGTTGAAAAAGTACCAGTTGTGATCAAGCAAGGGGTCACTAAAGAAGAAGCAAATGACATGATAGAAAAAATTAAAGCTGCTGGAGGAGTAGCAGTTATGGAGTAAAATTGTGATAAAGCAATGAGAACTACGTTCTGTAGGTTGAGGAAAACAAATTACAATTTGATATTGTTTTGAGAATTTTCCTATAGATATTGCTAAAGCTCACTGTTGTATCTTGACATTTAAAATTGCAGTTTGTCCTGGAGGTCAATAATTTTGAATGGTTCTAAGATGAACTCAACAAATTATGTCAGCCAGTTGCCTGTTCACATATTATGCATTCCATGATTCTCCTGCAGTCCTGCGCATGACTCTTCCATGATAATGAGTTAATCTTGTATTTATATTTTGTGGCTGAAAAATTTGGGGTAGGGGTTTGTTTATGCGCATGTTTGAATTTTTTTGGAGGTCTCTTGATGTATTTTCATATTACAGTAAGCATGAGATGAAAATTTTGATTAAGCTAATTTCTGTTCATTTTTGTTGGTGCCCCTTGTTGATTTTTTTTTTCATTTGTTTTGGTCATTTTTATAAAGCACTTGGTAGTTTCTAATGAGCATTAATCACTTTCATCATATATGTTAATTGGCTTTGTTAGTGTATATATTTCATTGGAAGCATCTTAATTTACTTTCGTCTCTTTACTGTAAGTTTACTGTGGTTCTCTGCAACTTCACTGTTCTTTCACACGCATCTATACCTGCCGTCAAGGGGCTATCTGCAGCATCAGTCTTCAAGCCTTATAATCTACACACACAATCCTTGCACCTTCTTCTTTCTTTCTTTCCCAATACACACAGTGTACTCTTTGTCTCTGTGTGTTTGGCAGGTCATTGTTAGTCAAGCAGTATTCCCTCAATCCCTATATATAAAGGACTTTTGGATAGAATTATAAAGTCTATGTCAAGGAAGTGATTGAAGATATGAAATAATTATAATTTTCCAAATTTACCCTTATTTATGATAGAGAGTATATGAGAGAGAATTTTAAAGTAAATATGTAATCAAACCTTACCGGTTTAGAACCTGCCGACTTGGGCATCAGGCCGAGTCAGGTTGGAAACTAACATGAGTCAGGGTGGAAACCCATTCCCACCATGATGTACTCATTAGTTCCAACATAGGTTTATGAATATCTATTAAGTCATGAGTTAATGATGTACCGGATTGGTTGCCGGTTCGAGTTTAATTACCTTGAGAGCTATAATGACAAAATTAGCATGAGAGAAGGTAAAAGAGAGAAAATATTCAAAAGCATGGAATGAAGGAACGAAAAACATTAATGTCAACTCTATATTATTGCCACATTCAAAAGTAAATTGGGGTAATATGGGAAAATTTTCATTTAATTAACAAGATAAACTTTTGTATACTCTTATATTTAGGGGCAAAGTCATTCAAACAAAGTATCTTTATTTATAAATAGTACTACTAAATATTAAGTATAGTTTAGATATAGGTCATGGTTGTATTTTGATAACGAAAATTGATTTCTTGGATCATAATAATTTTGGGTTTGATATACGTATATGTGCTTTTAATTAAACGATTAATTTCACTCTATTAACACCGTTAACTTTTCTAACTTGATTCTACTAGTATTATTAGGTTGTGTATAAGAACTAGTGTACTAATAAAATAAAAGTAAAAACATTTAATTGTGATAAAAAAAACTGCAAGTATCAATATTAAATCAAGGGCTAAAGGATATATCTGCTCCTGAATTATGTACGATGGATCATATATGCCTCATGAGTATTTTTTGCCCCAATTATGCAAAGTATATTGAAATTGCCATTTTCCATTGAAAGTCTCATGTTGACTGTTAAGTAATTGACATTATTGTTAATATTTTAATGGCAAAAAGAGAATATGACACTTTGCACACTTTAAGGGTAAATATGACTTTCAACTTCTAAGTCAATTTTCCAAATAAGTTATATTTTGAGGAAATTAATTGGCAACAAGAATTACTACTGTGTCTTTCAGAAGTTTGTTGTTAATAACAATTTAGTTAACCACATTCTCAACTATAATTACATTATATTTTCAATAAAAAAACTATAATTACATTATAAGTCGATTCAATGTCATTGATCTTTCAAGACTTAATTCAATGATTTTAAAAGACATGACTCTTTACAAGGGCTTGATTGTAATTCTATATATTTTATATGCTCCTTTGGTCCTATTTTTTTTTTCCAGAATCCTTTGGTCCTATTAGGTAAGAGAGAATGTAGAATTTGGTCATATATCTAGGACATATGATGTAATTTTGATATAAATATACAAAAATGTCCATATTAAATCAAGAATGTAGAAAACTTATGGACCCGAATATATGTAAATTACAAAATAACCAGCTATTTTCTACACTTTCCATTTCTTTACTACATTCCCTAGCCAACCAAACGATATTTTTCTGAATAAGAACAAAGAGGATAGCATATGATCAACTGGTTTGGTTGGGAGTTGGAAAGAATCGTTTGACTGAAACCTGAAAGAGAGAGGGAGTCAGGGAATCAGACTGTGAGACTGAGAGACTAACTATCACATCTCATCCACTGAGCCTTTGACACTCAATGTTATTCCCCCTCTCCCATGCCTACCCTACCATCTGTTGCTCTATTCTATATTTTATTCCCCTAAATTCTCATCATTCTTTATTGGGAAAATTAATTTGTGGTCCCCACAAGGGACTTAATACTAGAAAAGTCTTAAAAGTTGGGAAAATAATGTAGGGTCCCAAGGGACCTCACTTTAATATACTTGAAAAGTGAAAAGACAGTTTTGCCCCTAGCCTATTAACACTTGTCACATGTGCTCAGTAACTTGTCAAGGTTTGCCCAAAGAGTTCTCAAGCGTGCCCAATAACTTGTCATTTTGCCCTGCCCATTAATTTAAAGAGTATTGGCCATTATGTTGTTACGCATGCCCAACTAGTTGTCACATGTGCCCAGTAACTTGTCAAGGTTTGGCCAAAGAGTTGTCAAGCGTGCCCAGTAAGTTGTTACACATTGACAAGTTACTGGGCACATGTGACAAGTGTTAATAGGCTAGGGGCAAAACTGTCTTTTCACTTTTCAAGTATATTAAAGTGAGGTCCCTTGTGACCCTATATTAATTTTCCCGATTTTTGGGACTTTTCTAGTATTAAGTCCCTGTGGGGACCTCAAATTAATTTTCCCTTCTTTATTTAATAATTTTAACCACTTTTTTATTCCTAAATAGTTTTTATAAGTATTACATAATCGGACTTGCCTCTTCTCCAACTCTTTTTACGTCTGTTCCCATTATTTTTCTCACATTAGTTATCTTATGGTGACATTTTTAACTCTTTATAAGTAGATTTTACCAAAAATTAGTGACATTTTGATATACTATGGACAAAAATTAGTTACTTTTTAAATTTTACATTATTTTTTTAAAATTCAACCTATAAATTATGAGGCTTTTTCAAGTAAAACATTAAATGTTTAAAACTTAAAAAATTACAAAAGTTACTACATTTCCGTCCATAATATATATCAAAATATTACTAATTTTATGTATAATCTAGTGACTGAAACACCCTTAAAATATGTCGTTATTTGGAAGTAAAGGATGGAAGAGAATGAGAAGGATATTGGAGATGATTCAAATCCTACACAATCACTTTTGTCTTCAGTATTCATATAATTTTTTTCTAAAATGTTACCCATATCACAAATTGTTAGATCAAACTAATGTGGACATATATGTTCATTCAAAGATCAAGTTAATGTTATGCTGCCACCAAAACAGTCAAAGGTATAAGTGTTAAACATGTAATTTATATGTTCCAAATTTGAATTAAGTTAACTCTTTTATATTTTGCTTGTTTGATTTGTATGCGTTGAAATAGGTATTATTGTCCATCTATTCTTCTTCAAATTAAATTTTATCTTATAATCTACAATATTTTTTTCCATTTTTATTTCCGATATCAGGATGAATCATTAACATAATGTGTCGTTTTATCTCTCTTTTTGTGCTTTTGTTAATCATTTATCTTTCTTTCTTTTTCTTTTTTTCGTTAATTTATTTTTTGTCTTTTTTTTCTTTTTTTAATATTCGGATATGAGTGTACATATAAATTCTGAAAGTTATATTAATATACAACATAACACCTCTCGAAAACGATAACTTCATCTCCTATTACAAGATATGTACTTTCTCCTTTCCTTATTATAACTCACTAACATCTCAAATCTCATATACTCCCTCCGTTCCTAAATATAAGATCACTTTGGGGAAATGGATAAGTTCCTAAATATAAGATCACTTCCTATTTTATCTCAAGTTTTGCCCAAACTACCCTTATACTCCCTCTTTTCATTGAAAACCCCTCCTCCTTCTAAAGTTAAGTAATTGAGGGGATTTTGGGAAGATCATGTAATTTTATTGTCTTCCTTAATCTCCCCAAATTAACCAAAGTGATCTTATATTTAGGAACGGAGGGATTACCAAGGTATGGATGTTACATCATGAAATGAGTCATATTTTTTTTCTTTTTCATTTCTACCCCCTCTCATCTCTCTCTCTCCCTCCCCTTTTCAATACCTTTTTTATTTTTCTAATGCTCTTTTATATTGGAAACAAGAGTAGGAGGAAAAATCAATGTAATTAAAGAGTTCTCTACCCATGGACGATGAGGCAGATCATATATGATTTTCCATAAATACTTCAAAAGGGATTTATGACCCTCAAACCTAATTTAAATTTGCTATAACTGTTATGGTTATGTGTAAGGGGTTGTTAAGCAAAGTATTAAATAAATTTGGTTTAAATATTATACATAGTATGAATTTGGTACGGTTGATTCAGTTTTTTAAATATGATATACTCCTATTCAAGGAATGTGAAAGGTTGTAACTGATGTCATTAGGTTTCTCATATCTGTAGTCGTTAATTAATACTTTAATGGAATGTGAAAGATGAAAGGAATATTGTTGAATAATATAAATTAAATATGTTTGATTCAATTTTTATTAAGATCACACACCCTTATTAAAGGGTGCGCTTCCCCCTCTATATATACGTCCCTTTTCATTGCCACTTGCCTTGCACTCTAACACTCACCTCTCTCCATTAGATGATTGTGTGATTCGCATTGCGAGATTCAGCTTCCACATTATCTAATGGCTTCACCGTTCGTGAGGAACCACGCAAAGAAGCCTTCATTCTTTAAGGTCTTGATTGAGGATTTCACCACTCGCTTGGTAAGTGTAGTGAGTGTTATATGTGTATAGCATCCTTCGTTAGCTTTGTTATTATCGGCCTTTTTACAGTTTTATCATAGGATAACAATGACTTTAATTGCAATCTCCTTGATTCTTCATTTCTACATTTCTATTTTATTATTTCTCTCTTTATATTACATTATATTGAATTCATGATGGGTTCACTGAGAACGTATCTCAGCTTGTAGTCTCACTTATTATGATGTCCAAAAGTCAAAACTTTTCATTCGCTCAACACACACACCTTCACGGACCAGTTTCTTTACTCATTAGAAAAATGAGGAAGGAGAGATAGTCATATGTAGACTGTTCATATGAATTCTAGACGGTAAGTTACAACTCTCCTTACTCATCTTTTTTATGCACACACTCACATACACTTATTTAGTTTATTAATATCTATGGTTAGTACAACATTTAAGTAGATAAATTTTAAAAGATAATAACAGTACTTATATGTTTTTTTTTTCTGTGTTGAAATGTATATATGAATAGAAAATCCCACCAGCTTTTATACAACATTTCGGGGAGGATGTGCCAAAGAAGACATTGCTTGAGACTTATTTTGGTAGATTAGAGGAAGTTGAAGTGGAACAGTGTAGGAACAAGTTCTATTTTCATAATGGATGGAAAAAGTTCGTGGAAGTTAATGATTTGGAAACTGGTGATTTCTTGGTGTTCAAATATTTTGAACATGATTCAAAGTTTAAGGTGAAAATCTTTGGTAAAACTTGTTGTGAGAAGAAGTACGGCATGGTTAGTGGTAACGACGACATGGGAAATGCACAAGAAAGAAGAAAAGGAAAGAGGGATGTAGTAGATGGAAACAAAGAAGACATGAGAAATGTACAAGAAAAAAGAAAAAGAAAGAGGGATGTAGATGGTGAGGAGGATAATGGAATCGAAGATGGGGAATCCAAATCAAAAGCTTTTGAAAAGATTATAATTGATATTGATTCTAGCTCTTCTGAATCTGATGATGATTATGAAGGAAATGGAATTGGTAAGATTCAATTCATTTTGTCTTAATTTTTTTATTATATTTGTTATTTCTCTTAATTAATATCAAAGTTGTTTGTGTTTTTATTGAAAAATTAAGGAGGTATACGGAAAACAGAAGCAAAGACAATCAAATCCAAGAAGAATAGAAAAACCAATGCATTACCTCCAGATTACAGTGACCAAATACATTTCCTTTCTGAGAATCCTTTTTTCCATCTTCAGCTAACGCATTCAACTGCCAATCATTATGTTGTAAGTCCTTTTAAACTTAAGGTTCTTAAATCTTATAATTTGTATGTGTTTTGTCCTAATTTATTCACCTATATAGACCAAATCATATTAGATTTCACTGTATATATGTATTGTGTATTTTGTTTCTGAGAATCTTCATTACCAGAAATCCTGGTGAGAAATGTAAAAAGAGGGTAAAAAATATTTGGGTTTTTTTAGGGTTTTTGTTGAAAATATCAAAATACTATCGGTGAAAAAGTTGAAAAAAAAGTTTTCTTACGAAATTCAGTTACATACAATAAGTTCTCATGGTGTTATTAGTTATTTCTTTGCTTAATCATTACCGTGCTCTAAGGACTTTCTTGCGAATTCTCTTAATTACATTGAATTTTATTTTATTTTATTTTTGCAACCCGTAATATGTCAAAACTCCTGCAGTAAAATCGCTTTTATCTGAAGAAAAAGGTTATCATCTCTCTGTTCTTTTTTGGTCTACTGAATTTCCTTTTCTGACCGTTGGTATAGATTTTTTTTATCTGCATTGTCATAGATTATGAACGAACACATAATTACTGAGTGATGGGTTGACAGAAACAAAGCCAAAAATATTTTCTATTGCGACAGTATTTTTAATATTCTATATTTATATGCAATTATTATTACTGCCCGTTGCTCTATTATTTAAATACATTTCCTTTCCCAATTGATGTTATTTTATCACGTATGAAAATTATACTAACTACTATATGGGGCGTGTGTGTGTACACATGCATATATGTGTGAAAAAAAATCTTCCATGTTTGATTTTAAATATGCATTCATGTTTGTTTCTACAGTATATACCAATGTGGTTTCTTGAAAGGTATATGGAGGTACTAAACAAAAGGATCAAGTTTCAAATATACCAAGAAAGTTGGGATGTGAACCTATATCTTACCGGACGAAATGGGAGGGAATCAAGGGTTACTAGCGGATGGAAGAAAATGGCGAAAAAATATCATTTAAAAATAGGAGATGTTTGCATTTTTTAAATGATCAAAACTGATGATGATTTCGGTGACTGTTGTTTGTTTCGTATTCACGTTTACAGATGGGACTCTATGAAGGAAGAGTTTGCTAAAAAAATTTAGTCACTAAATAATCTGGATGAGTGCTTGCAGAATATTGGACATTTTATTCGCTGTGTTTGTGCCTTTTTTATAGTCGGAACTTTGTAAGATGTGATTAGACTATTTGGATTTGGGTTTGGTTTTTGTTTGCAATATGTTTGAGGTGTTGTAATATTTATGTCTATATTGTCTTTTTTGGCAGAAATAGTCGCTTTTTATGTTTACCGAAAAAAGCTAAGGTGGTCAATGACATGTATGGAGTATATTTCTCAATATTAATTAGTTCATATTAGTTAATTAGTATGTAAATGATTCTTATCACTTGATTAAGTGTTTTAAGTTTTGGTGGGTACATATTAAGCCCTCGATCAGTTGACAACAAGTCTTACAACACAATTTGTATGTGTAAAGAAAAAGATTTGATTTTTCTTAATTTCACTTAGTAGAAAACCGGAAATTTATTCATGATGTCCACCAGCTTTTGAGAAAATTAAATCTATGTAAAAGTTGGGTCAGATGTTGATGAGCTCTAGAGGCGTATTTGCAAGATACAGCTTTTCTAATAAAATGCTTGTTAAGGAATTTGATAAATTAAATTTTTTTAATTAGTAATGGATATTTGGAGCTCAACTTTCTGAACTTATCTTCTATTAAAATGTGAAAAGAAACATGACGTTCTAATGAAAAGTTTTGAAGTTTTTATTCTTTATTCAGTTATATATTATCTAGTTTGGTCGGTTCTTTTAAACAACTAACCTATTCTATTACATTTTTGTTCTTTGATTGACTCTAATAAGTTGTTTTCATGAGATGTCATGCACTTTTTCATTTAAATAAAATTTTCTTGTTTGATACTAGGGATTTGGAGGGGGACTGGAGGTGAATTTAAAAAAAAAATTGAAAATGTCTGGTTGTAATTTTTAGTATGCCTCAGAAAAAGTTTTCTCAATCCACTTTCTCGCCCTGCCCCATACCCAAAAAAAAACCCTAAATAAACACGAAGGATTTTATTATCTATCTATGTTATTTTATATGTCCATATATGTACTCCTATAAAATTTCAATCAACCTTAACCCTTGTAAAGAATTCAAATCACAGATTATGGAAATTGGAAAATACAGCACGACTACCTCTGTCATAACTAACGAGCTTACGGTGTGAGATCATCTGTAGTTAAACTTGTTTTATGACATCTTAAATTCACATGTAGGTGTTACAATCAGTTTTAATTAACATGATGTCTTAAGCTTTTACCAGTTTTAATTATATCTTCTAATGGCTTTGAATAAATAACTAAAAGAGTTACTCAGTTCTAATCCTTACTTGATGAGGGTGTTAGGGAAGAAAATATATATACTAATTACTAAACAGTCTTACGATACCTTCGCTTTATGGAAAGGCTAATTCGAACCCACACCTCAGTCCCTACGACAAGCTAGCTTACCGTTGAGTCAAGTCGGTTATTTCATTGATGAATAATTATTTACAAAAAATAAAAAATGAAATGAGGACAATAAAAGATATTAGCTTTTTTTTTAATATAATTTTGGACAAATTAAGAGGAAATAAAAAAATATTATTTACTTTAACTCGCTCAAATATCCGTGATGTATTCATTATTGGTTTACTTTTTTTTCCCAGCTAGTAATAATCCAATTTGATTTCGAATCCAACGTATTATAAAGTAGAACCAATTATATTTTTTTGGTTAAATGATAATAAATGTTAAAACCTTCTTTCACTTTTTTATAGAAAAAAAATAAGATTTTTCATTTTTTATGTTCTTAAGTGCTTAAATCCCTCCATGTCTGACCTCAACTCGGATATGTCATAGCAATATTCATTCTCAAAAAGCCTTCATTAAAATGTACATAACTTCTAGAAGTCAAAAACGTACCCTCTTACCTCTTTCATCATAGTAAAAGAGGTACTATATGTTTTTTTTTTATATTTAATCTCATCAACTTATTAGAACAAAGGAAATTATTGTAGCCGGACACTCTGGAATATACTTAGTTGATCATGTGATGTAGGGACTTAACAATTATTTACCAAGTGATGAAGGAACCACACTGAACGTAACCCTTCACAAATTGTTCTTCACCAAAGTCAAATTTTACCGACAAAAGGAAACTGAAGACAATATTTGTTATGTCGGCTTCATATCATCTACGAGTATTGTTTTTCCGACGTATTTATCACTATAAGCAAACAAGTTAAAATATATTATTGACCTTATGAAAAATTAATTTATCCTTCTATTGGACAAATAGCGGAATACGAATGACGTGCCCTCAATAAAGGAAAAGCAGATTTTTTTACCTATATATGCTACAAACAAAAAAACAAATACCAATATGTTTACAGCTAAAGAAATATTTACCAATATGCTATATATATGTAGGAAGTCGTTCTTGGCAAGAATGACATCTAAAGTCGTTTTTGTCAAGAATGACTTTGGATCCCACATATTCCAGTACATCATTTTTCCCATGCGTGATCTACAAGATGTTATTAGTTAACCTCAAACTATCTGTCATCATATTTATGTAGCTTACCTAGAATTAAGCATATTAAACATATATCTTCTTTAATTTTCTCCATTTTCGTTACTATCTTTAGAAAATTTTATGTCATATAAAAAAATAATTACACATAAATTTGATAAAGTGCATAATAGTCTAAATTTAAAGAGCATATAAATAAAAACTAATAATGAAAGTTCATAAAAAAATAAATTAGTGTACCCTATAAATAATAACTATCTGTACCACATCTAGTTCCCCTCCTCCTACATTGTGGGCTTGGTGGACGTTGCTCTTATATGTCATTTTGTTGATGTTGAACGGTACCATTTAGGTGAGAGCTTGACATATTTAAATCAAACCAAGGCGACTCATTCAAATGAATAGAGTGTCGAGGTGTGACAAATGCGTCGTTTGACGGCCTACCATACTCAAAAATAGAAGCATTATATTCGGCTGAAAATATTGCATCATCATCCAATAAAGACATGAACGATGAAAATTGATCGTGATTAGATGGTTTAAAGGGGTGGTGAACGTTAGTGACATGAATTGAGGTTCATGGTGAACATGGTCGGAAGATGTGAAATGAGATGAGGATGATGATGACGCCATATTACTAGGATGACTGAAGTTTAGAGGTTGTTGTTCACTAACATCTTGATCTTCAAGTTATTGTTGGGTAGACAAGTATCCACCACGAGGAATATGTGGTTTATCACGAGGAATATGTGGTCGTGGCAACTCAATTGTTGGTGGAGCGGGTTGAGGGTTCATATTAAATCATTGCTCTCTAAGTGCAAGCAATATACTCCGCTGGTCTTGAGCAACTCTGTCTCGATAATTAGCACAATCAGAACATGTTGGACGAGAATTAATAGTAAGTCTGTATAGCTCCTCTGCTATGTCTTTTGATCAAAGCTCCTATACTATGTCTGACTACAATAAACAATAAAAAATAAGTTATGTCACTTTTCAAATAAAGAAAAGAAAATGATATTCCTCACAAAAAAAGAATATGGTATTTATAGAAAAAAATGGAAAAATTACTATGCATCCACTTCAGCACTAATACAATGAATCCATCTTCTTGTATGTCTCCAGTACCATTGCATGTACTATGATGTTCGGTCAAATTCATCAACAGCCACTGGAGCATTGACAATAGTTTGTGACCAGCTATTCCAAGCCTGAATAAATTCAGAGTACTTATCAATCCAATTTGTTGTGACTCTACCCCGTAATTGCATAGTGTGAAAATTTCCTAAACGAACAGGATTGACAGGAATCGGTTGTTGACGACTAAATTGTTGTAGCACACGGTCAGGTTGATGCCACTCAATGATATTGAAGCAAAGAAGTGGAACTGAAACACGCCAGATTTCAGTTGAGCTCAAGCAATATTCTGGAATCAATTGTTTTGTAGGGGAAATTCATATGGCTGCCAAACTATCTCTCATCAACAATTTTATCTAAGAAACTCCTATATCTAAGCAAAGTCTCGTTTGGAGGGCGAGTGTTTTGTCTCACATTTTTTCACCTATTACCACAAATGTAGTGTTAAAGTTTGTATATAAATGTAATGATATAAGTAAATATAAAGTATTTTATAGATAGATTTAGCATGCTAGAAACCCAGAGGAGGTAAGATAGGGTAAATATCTAAATATGGATCTGGGTACACCAGCTTTGGTGCAATCATAAGGAAGCGATCCCATGCCCACAAATGTAGTAATGACGAAAATCCTCCAATCCCATTCTTCATTGGTGATGAAGATCATGTCATGGACAATGATGAGATGGAAGACCAACATTCTAAAAGATCCAAAAAAGGTGGTCACAATGTTAGAAGCCCAACAAGATGATGTTCGAGGCCCATGCGGTGTCCATATTGAAGAAATCACTTAAAATGCATGTGACAAACAAGAGTGACGTGTTGGACAAGTCAATAAGCATCATTGAATTTGATTTTATTTGTCTTTTATTTTATTTCCATAAAAATAAGGCCATTAGGGCATTGACTGTTTAGATTCCTTTTTCATATTTTCCTATTTTGAAAAGTTGACTTTTCCTTCAAGAAAGAGTCATCTTCTCTAGATAGGACGGTGCAATTCAAAATGTCAATTATCATTAATCCACCAACTATTAGGTTGTTTCTTAATTCTAGAGTATTATATTGTTGCCTATAAATAGGCTTTACCTTGTACTACAATTCAGAAGAGATTTGAATGAATTGAGAATTTTGTTTCTCTTATGTGAGCTTTGCTTGCATCTTTGTATTCCTTTGAAAATACTAGACTTATCAAGGTTGATTATCCTTGTGGCGTCTTGGGGTTAGGGTTGTAAGAGACGGGTACTCTTCTTCCCATCGATCATCCGGTTCCTCTTCTTTTGTGGCTAGAGTTATAAGAGATGGGTACTATTCTTCTCATCGATCATCTGATTCTTCTTCTCTTATTTTCTAGCTGATCCGGTCACGCTAATCCATCAGTTGGATTGATGGCATTGCATAATTCTCTATACAAATGAGCTAATACTGCCTATCCCCAACTATAATTCTCGACTTCTTCAAGGTCGTTAAGTGAAGGTAAGTACATTAAGTACATCAGACCACCTGATCTGTCAGGCATGAGGTAGCCGCCAATCAACATGAGGATGTATGCTCAAGTGAATTGTTGCACTTGTACATCTTCGGCATCATCACATGGCACATCACATGTGTGTTGGCATACAACTCCGCACATGTCAATTGTCTTGAAAATATTGCAATTACTTGCCACATTTTCTTTACATCCAAATCATCTTCTAAATTACATGCTTGATATTGTGGATAATTCATGCAAGTAAGATACCTATATACTAGATCTGCCACAATTTGATTTGGAGAAATACACAGCTTTTGTCCAACATTTCTTTCAATTTATCCAATGTAATATTTGAGTTAACTTTGATTATTTTGACTCTATAGAGTCAAATGTTGCACCAGATGGGCCATTATATATGCGTTCATTAGCAAACACGCACAGTCTTCTTTCTATAGTCTATTCTACTTCCTAAATATAGCATTATGATAAGTATTATTATAGTTGATCAAACAAAGTATCTTGTAAAAATTATCTACGTAATAATTAAAAACAAGCATAGTAATAGAACATTTCTTATGAATTATCTTAATTACATAAACCTCCAACTTAAATAAACTAGATTTTTCTCCCGTGCGTTGCACAGATAGTTTGTGTCAAAGAATCAATCAGTTGTTTTTTTTGTAGAAAAATGATGTATATTTTGTTTAAGGTGAAACTAAAATGGAATGTAAACAATGCAGACATTGATGTAAGAAAAAGAACTATTGTTGTTTTTTAAGTAGCATGACATAGTATAAACAATGTGGATTGTCTGAAAGAACACAATGGAAACACCTGTAAAAATAATTTTCAATGCACAAATTTCTGTAAGTACAACAATTACTATAATTAGAAGAACAAGGATATACCAAAAGTAAGAACCTAGTTAGGCCAAAAGTGCAAAGTTGATGGTGTTGACAACAAAGGAAGTGTTACAAAATGAACACTGGACTATGGATATGCCAAAAAAGAACAAAATAAAGTAAGATCAATAGGGTTGCACACATTGTTACTCTGTAGTTGCTACATTGAAGAATACTTCATGGAACACAACATTGGCGGTTTTGTTTCCTTGATCCTGATGCTCTGTGTTCAAAACAATTTTTAATCCCTCCATAGATGTAACTCTTGAAAGTGCCACATATAATTGCCCATGTGTGAAAACTGGCTTTGACAAATAAATGCCTACTTTTTTCAGAGACTGACCCTGACTTTTGTTGATAGTCATTGCAAATGAAAGAGCTATTGGGAATTGTCTTCTCTGCATCCTGAAAGGAAGGGATGACTCAGAAGGATTCATATCCATTCTATGAATCAGAACTTTCTCATTTGGATTCGAACCATTCAAAGTGACTGCCTCAATTACTAGTTTTCCAATCTTTGTCACTCTCAGCCTGGTGCCGTTGCAGAGACCTGATTGTTGGTCCACATTTCGAAGCAGCATTATTGGAGCTCCGACCTTAATTAGTAGCTTGTGTGGTGGCAACCCAGAAGAGGAAATAGTGTTCAAAAACTCAGTAGTATATAAGTTGTCAAGTGTATCTGACGCGGTTGATGCTTTGCAAACACTGTCACAACTAAGAAATTCATGTAAGTCACCTGGAAGGAGACTACACATATGATCATTAATTTGGTTGACCATTTGAATTGTTGGTGTGAGAATTGCACGATCATTAAAGTATGCATTTGAAGTAGCACTTGACTCTAAGTTGTCATAAGTCCATCGTATAATAGTGTCAATTGGATCATCATGACATGGTAGGAGTAATTCATCAGGAATTTGAATCTCAGATACCCCTTCGATAGTTAAACCAATCTTGCCATCTCCAATGTCTAATAACCATTTTGAGAACTTTTCTATTTTGGCATTTGAATCTGGATCATTGGATGAGGTTAGGCGCATGTTTTGAGTGAGCTGGAAAACTTTGCAATACCGCCACAACAGAGATGAATTGATGCAAGAATTTACTATCACAGCTCTTGGAGCTTTTGGAATGACAGGCAGAATTTGTCTGAAGTCACCGCCCATAACTACACATTTTCCACCAAATGGGAGGGCACAATGTGTAATATCTTGCATTGACCTATTAAAAGCTTCGACACAATATTTCTGTATCATAGGCGCTTCATCCCAAATTATAAGTGATGTAACCCTCAAAAGATTAGCTAAGGCCGAGTTCTGCCAGATGTTACAAACGGAATACTCATTAATTGAAATAGGAATGGCAAAACGGGAGTGTGCTGTTGTACCTCCAGGCAATAATGTTGCGGCTATACCACTAGATGCAACTGTTAGCACAATGTCTCCCTTAGCCCTCAAAGATGAAGCTAGTGCATTCCATAAGAATGTCTTCCCTGTTCCTCCATATCCATAGACAAAGTAGAACCCACCTAATCTCTTGTGTACGGCAGACATGATTTCTTTGTATGCTTTCATTTGATCACGGTTGAGAGTTTTGATCAAATCTGTTGATTTTTCTTTCAGCATTAACCTGTCATAACTCAATTCCTGCAGTATAAGATGATTAGAGACATCAAATTGTTCAGAGTCATCAGGAATAGGCATTTGGTTGAAGTCGGATAAAGTCTTCCCATTTAATTGTAGCAATCTATTGATTTCTCTAAGTGCAGCTTGTTGCTTCTGTTCTTGTGTAATGTTTACAGCTGTTAAACAGAATTAGTATCATGGTATTGTATTAGTTAAAAATTGAAAATCATTGAGAATGACTAAATAAAAGGCTGTAATGTGCAATAAATTTGTTTGATTAAAAATGCTCCAAATTAAATTAGAAGTTACCTGAGCAAGATGGATGATTCCTTGGAATGTAAAGCAGATCCTCTGAAATGATAGCGGATGTTGCTTCCCATACAATTCTTGGCCTTTGCAATGATCCACATAACAACATTTGAACGAAGAGTCTTCTTAGTGAAGGTCTAGTTGCCCAAGAAGCTGCTTCTTTAATAGCAGAAATATATTCTTTGTCGTCATCAAGGAGACCACGTGCAAAACATGCATCCCTAAAACTATCATGGACAATTCCATTGACAGTTTTGATGTCATCATATGATTTTGGACCTCTAACCTGAGTTAAAAGAATTCGGAGATAGTATAGTTCCCCTGCAGATGGTGAGATGTGTGCCATTCGGCCAATAGAAAATCCCTTCTTCCTAATCTTCCATGCACGACTATTCTTCTCCCACACATATTTGTTTGGAAATTCAGAGTATGTTAATTTAGCAGCATCCTTATCCACAGCATTAGTTTTCATCCAAGAGAGAAATTGCGATTCACATACTCTAGGCTTCTTTAAAAGATTAGACATATCTTCAGTGGCCTGATATACAATGAATTGCTGATTTGGAAGATGAAAACTAAGTCTTTCAACTGAAGGAAACCTATGATGGATAGGAAATCCGAAAATACGCCATGCAGCTTCACAGGATGAAACATATCTACAATTAAGGTACTGCTGTATTTCATCATTTTTGGATGCATTCGATCCATCATTGCTACTGTCGAATAACCCGGCAACTACTCTGTCATCACCCTTACTAATATATTTAAATAAGTACTTGATTGCACTTGATTGGTTGCACCTCTCAATATTAGTATGAGCTTGAAACATTTTAAGTAGGGTGGAATTGTATGGAACAACAAATCGATTGTCCAAGTGAATATTTTTCACCTCAATTGTTCTCCCATCGTTCCTACGTCTATATGTAGGATAGCCATTGTCATCAATAGAAGTGACATCTTCAAACTTCCTTGGAAAAAACTTAGAACATTGTTTCTTTTCCATGCAAACAGCATCAGGAAAGTCAGCACCACATGGACCATGAAGCATTAACTTTCCAACTAAATCATGTAAATGTGGATCCTCATTCTTGTCTGGGATTTCAGCTGAGATGATCTGGTCAATCTTGTCTGGGTCATTAATCTGATGAGTCTGATCTAACCACAGTAGAATATGCGCATGCGGTAATCCCCTCTTTTGGAACTCTATAGTGTAAACCTCTGAAGAAAAAATGTTATATACAACATGAAAGTGGCATAATGGTCTATGATAATAATAGAGTGAATTGTACGATAATACATAGAAGCATAAAATTGTTTTAATAGTCTATGGTAATGAATTAGGAAATACCTGCTCGAAGTTTTCCAAACAATTTTCCAACCTTCAAAACTTTCATCAAGCTACGCAGCTTCATGAAGAACATACGTGATAAGATTTGTGGGCAATCATTAGGACAGAGATTCATCTGATCACATATCCTTGTTATAGGTAATAAATAAATCAGGGTAACCCATAGTTTGACAAATGACCATTGCATCTTGATAATTGCCTAACATGTATCTTGCCCCACCTGTAAAGGAGGAAGGCAAAATAACTCGTTTTCCTGTGGCTGAAGCATCTGTTTCACCACTCATCAATGCTTCAGAGATGCCTTTGTACAAATCAGCCCTTAATTCTTTTTGATGCATACGGTACCATAATAGTCTCTGTGATTCTATCATTGTGTATGTGTCGACAATAAATTGTTGGAACAGTTTGGTAGCATGAAGTAGTGGTGATCTCTCAATTTTCCTAAACATCAACTTGTAAGCAACCCATTCACGTATGCTAACCCTTTTTCTGGATTTAGTACTTATCAATGTCTCTTCACGATGCATGATGTTATCTCTATAGCCATCTTCACCATAAGGAAAAAGCAATGGATATTGAAGAGGAAGGTAAGCAGCATGCAACTCATTAATATACTGCAAATCTCCTGAAACTTCCTCGATAATGACGTCTCGAACACTAAAAGATTCATCTATATCTCCAACGATGAGAGCAGCAACCTCAAAGGCGGTTGGTAAATTATATGTTCGACCATCATGTTTTCTATTCCCAAGTAACACCATTTTCAGTGTACATTTGTCTGGAGAATGAAGCATCTCGGCTGCACGGCGGAATTGTTTGACATATGGATTACACAAATCTAGCTCGGTTTTTATATGTTCCACAATATCTGCTCTGATAATAGTGGTATTTTGTTTGGAGCTGCAGAAAAGTTTGCCTCATGTCAGTTTTTGTATTTGCACAGGAATTCAATAATAAATTTCAAAATATATTGCACTTTTGTCTTACCTGACAGCTTTAATCCTATTGGAAACTTCATTTCCAGTGTCATGGATGTATAATTGCGATAAAACTGGAGTTCCTCCCTCTGTGGCCAAGATGGATTGCAGGTATAGGTAATAAATAAATCAGGGTAACCCATAGTTTGACAAATGACCATTGCATCTTGATAATTGCCTAACATGTATCTTGCCCCACCTGTAAAGGAGGAAGGCAAAATAACTCGTTTTCCTGTGGCTGAAGCATCTGTTTCACCACTCATCAATGCTTCAGAGATGCCTTTGTACAAATCAGCCCTTAATTCTTTTTGATGCATACGGTACCATAATAGTCTCTGTGATTCTATCATTGTGTATGTGTCGACAATAAATTGTTGGAACAGTTTGGTAGCATGAAGTAGTGGTGATCTCTCAATTTTCCTAAACATCAACTTGTAAGCAACCCATTCACGTATGCTAACCCTTTTTCTGGATTTAGTACTTATCAATGTCTCTTCACGATGCATGATGTTATCTCTATAGTCATCTTCACCATAAGGAAAAAGCAATGGATATTGAAGAGGAAGGTAAGCAGCATGCAACTCATTAATATACTGCAAATCTCCTGAAACTTCCTCGATAATGACGTCTCGAACACTAAAAGATTCATCTATATCTCCAACGATGAGAGCAGCAACCTCAAAGGCGGTTGGTAAATTATATGTTCGACCATCATGTTTTCTATTCCCAAGTAACACCATTTTCAGTGTACATTTGTCTGGAGAATGAAGCATCTCGGCTGCACGGCGGAATTGTTTGACATATGGATTACACAAATCTAGCTCGGTTTTTATATGTTCCACAATATCTGCTCTGATAATAGTGGTATTTTGTTTGGAGCTGCAGAAAAGTTTGCCTCATGTCAGTTTTTGTATTTGCACAGGAATTCAATAATAAATTTCAAAATATATTGCACTTTTGTCTTACCTGACAGCTTTAATCCTATTGGAAACTTCATTTCCAGTGTCATGGATGTATAATTGCGATAAAACTGGAGTTCCTCCCTCTGATGGTAAGAGATTTCCAATTGTATGATGATTCATCCCAGAAAGAACAAAAGTATAAGGTCCTTTTCCTTTGTTTAATGAATGGTTGATTTTCCCACCCATGGAAGTGAAAGAGAACATATTGTTGTATTGCCTAATGTTTTCACGAAAGTTCTTTGATTCTTTAGATCTTTTATCAAAGAACAAATAGTTGAGAGCAGATGGCGGTTCCTTGACAAGGGGGAGAACGACCTTTCCTTTTAAGCAGCACATTGAAAACAGGCTTACTACACGTTGGTTTCTATCTTTTTTTACTCTCTCATTATACCACATAATAGCCTCACAAAATTGGCATTCATACACGGGGTCTCCTTCATCTACAAAATACATTTACGCAGGTGATTAAAAAAACGACAGTTCTAATAATGGAGTTTTAAGTCATGAGATGATATGAAGCTGTCATTTTTTCCTTTTCGTTTAGACAAAGACGATAGAATACCTATATAAGCTACTCCGTCTGCTTTTTTCTTCCCCTTTTGTGATCTCTTGGTTGTGGTTTTCCTTGGTTGTTGGCAAACCAAAACATCTGCAGCAGAAACGGTGTAACAAATACAACAAAGAGAAATAGATTAGCATATTGGCCTTCATACATATTATTAGCAAACTAAGGCACACCAGTAGATATTGTGGACATCATGTTTTTCAACCAATAATGGGTTATATATACTGCAGTTTACTTACCTTCCTGTACAATATCATCACTATCACTGTAGTCTTCTGCAGGTGGTTCTGCCTCCAAATTGAATTGCACATTTCTGTAATGCTCCTCTTGTGGTATACTAAAATTGGTTACAACTACACACACATCCATTAAAAAGAATGACATGAGTATTTTTTATTGCATAGCCTGTCTCTTGGTAAACACTCAACCATTTACCTCGTGCATTAGAAGAGCTTTGAATGTTAAGCTTTTTCCGAAACCTTGATGGAGGAACACTTGTTTTAAAGTTCTCAAGGCCGCGCCACCTAGCACTTATTCGTATTGGTTGTGTCACTGAAGGACATGAAGCAGGGGAAAAAGCCGGATTATAGGAAAACAATTGTCCATACCATTAAATCAAGTAACTATGTACAATAAGTGTGTTCCAAATGTGACTTACGATGTAAGGTATTACTCTCGCTGTCAAAAAACTGTGTGGCGCCCACTAAGGGTATCCTCCTTTTGTTCTTCCTTGTTCTAGATGTATAAGTCACATCAGTAAGTTGACTCATGCACTGTGTGTGTAGAGTGGAATTCTCAGTTTGTAGTGACATATCAGATGAGTCAACTGCAGAAAACAGAGTTAAATATGATTATTTTGTTGTAGGAAACATTTATATGGTTCATCTATCTTACAATATTCATATCTTTACCATTTAATCCAGTTGGTGGGATAACACCATTTGGCTGTGTCACGCATGAGCATGCTGCCTTGCATGTTGATATTTTTGCATTTTGACGTTGGTTCTCCTTGTTTATTTCATGGTTTTCTCCTTCTTTCTGGATCTCCCTCATCGTTTTCCAATGGATGCAAGTTCCTGATGTTTCCTATATAGCACAGTGACATGGAGAAGGTCAATTTAAAATTGACTTAAATGTGTACAGACACAAAGCAAAATTATATTGTATTTTGTAAAAAATAGGATTTTTTGGATAAGGAATAAACAAACTATGGATAAATCTAAGCTTCTCTTTTTTAAATCCAAGCGATCTTTTCATAGACGTTAGGCTCAAAAAGCAAACTGACCATCATATATAAATCATGTCAGTGTGGCGCGCAAATTTTAGGAGGATAATTTCATTAAGGATGAGTATTGAGGATTCATTTTTGTTTTTAATTTTGTAATTGTCACTACACCAGGGTAAACCATGTAAAAGAATCACTGATCAACATGTCATACCATGCTTAAATAAATCTCCCAATTATTTAAGAACTTTGTTATTTTTTATTCTTTTTCCTATTATGTATAGTTTTCACATGAACCATTCATGTGAATATACTTAACTGTAATTAGTCTATTTCTCAACTTATATTACTAATATTCTTCACTATAAAAACATATTACATATTCCTTTACTTACTAATTTTCTCACTCAAACAACAAATTTAAACGAAAAATATAACTAAAATAAAAATATGTGTCTCTCAATCAGACCTATAATATATATACCATGATTCATTATAATATGATTAAATGAGAAAACTTACTATTGAACGAGACACCACTATGGTTTTTCAAATTCATTAGGCAACCATTGTTTGATCACCTTAAATAAAAATATAGATTTTACTAATTCTATACATAACTGGAACAAATAAATTATATAAACAAGCAAATTTAAAAATAAAATTACAGAAACTTACCTCACACAAGCAATATGAATTGAAAATGAGAATAAGAATAAGGTGTTCTGCAAATGAGTGGTGTGTGTAGAAAAATATGTAAGAGAGGGGCAAGGGAAGACTACGCAGAAACTTCAAGTGTAGATGTGAAGAATGAGAGGAGGGAGTGAGAGTTATTTAAAGAAGAGATTGAGAGTTTCACATGCATGCAAGAATGAGAGGCGAGGGAGTGAGTTATCTAAAGAAGAGAATGAGAAGTGGGAGTGCACTGTGAGTTCACGAGACTGAGAGAGACCTTCACATGCATGCGTGCTGGCTGTACACAATTTGACATGAGAGAAGAGGAATTGATGTGTATGCAGAGAATATGTTGGCGTGTGGTATGAGAAATGAAGCATGCGTGCAGTGCAAATTCACGCACACACATATATGTATATATATAGACACACACACATATATGTATATATATACACATACACATATATACTCCCTCCGGTCCTTATTATAAGTCTTCAACTACTCATTTTTCACATATCAAGGAATGTTAGTTGGGTCTTATTCATGTTAACTTTTCCAACTTCACCCTTCATTAAATGATGTGTTTTACATTTTCAATTTTGAATCTCCATTAATAACAAGGGTAAAGTGGGAAAACAACATTTAATGCAGCGGTTAGTGACTTATAATAAGGACAAAAAATTAGAGGTAGTTGGTAACTTATAATAAGGACCGGAGGGAGTATGTGTGCGTGTGTATATAAAGTCGTTCTTGACAAGAACGACTTCTTCTGAAGCATTAATATATTGGTATATTATATTTTTGTGTAACATCTTGGTAATTTTTTTTTTCTCTACAGCATTTTGGTATAAGAACCAGGAAAAGCATATGACCCAAAAATAATTTTTTTTAGGTGGAGTAAAGTAGAGGAGAGGGGAAGTGAAGAGACCTTTCTTTCTCTATCCATTGACAAAAAAGTAGGTTATCGTATGACTATACATGTAAGATACAATTATATATATTTAGACTAGCCAGTAGTATAAACACATCATTCATGTCCTGAATATATAAGTGGAATAAATTGATAGATAAAATATATTAATAGAAAATGATTACACCTTTAAGCCTATATCTCTCGTTAATATCAAAAGCACACAATATATAATGTACAGATATATTTTTACTATACAACTTATACCCATGCATATTTCCTTTTAATTAAACATTCTTATCTCAAATGATAAGTAATACTCCCTCTGGTCCTAAATATAAGACCTAATTGACTTTTTTTTGGAGATGTTAAGGTTACAAAATATGTTATTAAATTATAACATATTTGATATATTTTTAGATTAGTCATTAGTTTATAGGTTAAATAAATTAGTTTAAGGGGAAAAATTAGGTAAATCAATTTATAATTGACTTATATTTTGCTTTTTTAGGATTTTTCAAAAAAGTAAACTATGTCTTATATTTATAACCGGAGGGAGTACAATCTTTTGGTGTGAAGATCAAAGATTGAGAAGTGTTCCATCCAAGCACTATGATGTATTCCAAAAGAACATATGATCGAGTGGCCTGTATGAAATTATTGCATGTCAACTATTTATTAAAACAGGCATGATGCATGGATAATCTTTAATAAGGTCATTACAAATGCCGTGGTAATGTGACCTAAAAAAGGACAGATTAACCGGAGAAATTTAAAATATGGTGAGACACTTTATTTTAAATTTGCCCCATGTATAGTTTGTCTTTGTCTGTCCTTGATGACAATAAATGTTGAATCTATATTTTTGTCATTTGTGCTCTTCCCTCTGCTATATCTCTACACAGAATTGGATTATTACTTGAATTCTCCACCTAGCTTCACAATCACCCGCTCTTTTTTAACTTGTACACTTTTGAATTCTGCGTCAATAGAGACATGAGTATATGCTTGTCAGTCATCTCATACTCCACTTGGTAAGAGTGTAATTTTAAATAATGAATAATGAATAAAATAATAATGCATATATATATGGCATGCAATCTTTTGCACATGCTGAAGCCCGTAGAAAGTTCATTGATATGTCCTTTCCGATCCAGAGACAGATCTGCATCTAGAATGGACAATTCAATTCAAAAAAGAAAACAAGAAAAGAAAAATTTAAAGCCAGTGAATCAGCTGAAACTAAAAAAAGAACCACCTATTTTGCAAATCTTAGATACCCTAATTAATTTACAATGTAAAGGTTAGAGATACCTTCTTTCAATGTAAAGCAATTAATTTAAGTAATATTCATTTATCAAAATCCCGTTCCACCACCAACACAAACAATTAAAGTAAAGTTGTTAAATTCATGAACTTAATGGAGTTCTAAACACATAACGTAAACTCACATGGTAAAAAAGTAAGAGTATACTTGTTAGTAATAAAAAGGGTTAAATATTATTTTAATCCATGGAAAATTATCCAAATATTCACAATGAACAATAAAATGTCTCAATTGTACCTAAGAACAATTAAAAAGTATAACTTTGGCATGTCAATGACAATTAGAGGCAAAATTTGTCAGTATTGGCCAAAATGAAATTTTTTTATTTATTCTTAGGCATAGTTTTTTTTTTTTTTGGATTCTAATTCTTAGGCATAGTTAGTTCATACATTTTACTGCTCATTTTTTCGATTGATACTTAAGTAATTGTTCATTAGCAAAAATGAAAGTTAAGTCATTAAAAATTACAAAATTTCTTACTCATGCTTCAAATAAAATAAGATATATTTCAAAGGCAAACAATTAAATTAGATCCTCAAACTAACATTCTTCATGTTCATTTATGAACTTTTTTAGCAGTTTTGCTAAAATAATATTTCCCAGGAGATTAATTTTTCTCATTCATTTATGGTTGAAAGCATGTTTAATTCAAATGTATGGTCTAGCAATAAAAACATCTCTAAAATTTGAAAGCAATATATTTTTAAAATAACCATGAATTTATATTCACAAATAAATAAAAGGTTTAACATAAGTTTTAGTTTCTCAAGTTTCACCCGACTCATTTTTATTCCCTCGTATTTGAAACAATTGGTTTTAGTTCCTCAAATTTACTCTAGTATATAACAGTAACTCAGCAAACTTTGAAATGGACTTGATGATACATTTATCATCATTAAATTTCCCTAGGTGGCACTATTCTGACGTGGCGCTGATTTATAAAATCTAAGCTGGATATCTACACGATTAAATGATAACGAGAAAGGAAAATTTAAAAAGGAGATGAATATGGAAGCAACATCCTTGTTAGCAAAAATTCCTCAAGCTTTCCAAAAAATAAAAAATGAGGAAACAACAAAAACAAAAAAATCAAAGTATGAGTATCTGATGAACAATCTCTAATAATGTTCTCCCATCACAGCAATACAATTTATCAAATCATAGCCTAAACTAAAAGGCTAAAACAAGCATTAAAGCAATCATTTTATAAATAAAAACAAAAGTAATACAATAATTAATCTCAAGGTTCTCTGTGATATCATATGTAAAGAAAACATAAGCATATGCGCGAAAACTCAGTGTCATAATCTAACTTCAAGATATCCTAGATATATGGTTAAGAGGTAGAAAAGGAAGATACAAAAACCAAAAACAAGTATCTTCCACAGCAGATAAAGGACGGTCCATAAAATCAGTCACCAGCCACGTATGACTTATCCTCGTAGTATCTTTTCTCGCTCTCACCCTTCTTTTTGTTGCGTTGCTGCATTCATTCATAATGGAAAACAATAATGACAATGATAATCACAAGCAAAACTAGAACTAACCTTGTAAGCACATGACATGAGGAATTAATACACAATAAAAACATACATGATATATTAATAAAAAGATAACTACAATGCCAGGATCCTGTGAGGTAAATATTGGACAATTATATTTAGGAAATGAATAAACTGAAATTCCTGAGATTCCAACAAAAATTAAAAAAACAACATTACTTGGTTCGTTCACAGAAGTTACAATCATCACTGTAAAAGTGCTTCTACTGTTGTGCCATCTTCGTTTACATTTATTTACATAATATTAAGAGCTAACAAATTATTGAAGTGTCCTGCATTATAGATTAGTTTTTTCATGTTTGCGGTACGACGAAGCACCAAAATCATATCGGTAGCACACATATAAATGGATTCCTATAAGTAGCACATGTATGATAGAAGGATGCACTAAATTCTTCTTTCTCTAATAATTATGCAGTCGTCACTACAATATTGTGGTGTAAAGCAGCTTGATAGTTTGCAAGGGTCATAAATTTCTAAAGTCTCGTGTTCAAATCTCATCTTGGCGAAAATTCAATTTAAGGCATCAGAAAAGCATAAAAAATAATACAGTTAAATGTAACAGGCATGGAAAAAGATAATTACCTGGTATGCCTCATGGTTTGCTACAATCCTTTTAATTATAGTAGTAGTTGTGATATCTCGAGGACTTTCTAAGATCTGCAAGATGCCCATGCTGATGGGAACTTCATATGGATTGGTATCTTCCTGTATGAAAACCAATCTCAGTTAACACCAAATAGAAAAAAATTGTATATAACAAGCATGTTATTGCCTTCTACTGGCACCTGGGGTATGAAATTATAAGAATTGGAGACTGATTTGGTTAAATAATTAAAATAATTAAGGGTGGCCATTTCTGGAAAACATTCCAGATCTAGCATGAATAATTACTGACCCAAATCTTCTTTTAATGCCCAGATTTCCTGTAACCGTTATATTTTTTTTTTCTCCTCTTTTTCACTTTTTTACCTTTTTTGATATATAGTTAGGCTATTATTACAAAAATTATTGTGTTTTGTTTTCTTCTTTATGCATAAAGCAAAGGTAAGGTTGCCTACTATATTCACTTCCCTAGCACCCTCAATCTGGAGCTTGGGCTGCGTGCTATCTTCTAGCTCTGGTAACTATTTATTTTATGTGCTTGCCCTCTGTAATTCAGATTATTCACAACAAAATAAGAGTATTCTTCCATGAGACTTTTACCTCTATCAGGAACAATAAGTAATAACAGTACATGAATCGGAGTTTGATGTAAATTATGTACACTTGCCTTCTGAAAATCACTATTTTCTGCTACGGTGCCATGGACAACTAATGAGATGTTGAATGTAGTGATCTGCACTCGAAACAGAAATTCAACTGTCAGTACATCACAATAATGGATGCATGAGTAATTACTTAATATCTACTTTTAAAAATGTTATAAACAGAAAAGCATTTATACTTCATTTCGAATAAGATATCTCTTCAAACATATTAGCTAAATGGCAGCAGAAACAACTTTGCTATTGAACCTAGCAAAACATTTTAAACAGCTCTATCCAGCATTCAGAAGATATGTTTTGCTTCTTTGCTGCAATAATCAAAACATGTCCTCCATTGAAAAACGTTCATAAAATAAGCTAATCCACATCCTAGTTACTTCTGAAGAAAAAGGATAGGTTATTTAAGAATGGAAGGATTCTAGTCCCCTCAAGTCTCCTCTCTCCCTTTCTCTAGCAATTAAATAACCTAGACAAAGGCTCAAAACTTGAAACACAGAAAAAGAAAATTTTCAAATATTAATTGTCATCCAGTTTTTAAGTTTATTATTTCTCAGTACATTTATAATACATAGAACATCAATTCAATTATTCCTTCTATTAATTGATCATTGATCAAAACAATATTGACCACATGAACAAATAAACATTCCAAAACAAACTATTGAGTTTAAGAACCAACCATATCCTTTGACACTTCCCAGGGTGCTCCAATTATAACCTCGTCCACATAGCGGCATGCTAACACACTTAGACTTCTCTCGTGAAGATTCATAATGGGACGATGTGCTCCTCTAGTTGACCTATAAAGCCATTAACAAAATATGTCAGAATTTTCTAACACTACCCAACTTAGCATAGTAAAACATGTACATTAACAGCTTTACTCATAATAATTCCAATAATTACTATATTAAGAGAGGATAAATTGCATCAAAGAAACAAAGTCCTGGGATAAGTCACCAAGGAGGAAAAGTACTGACATTTCCATATGACAGACTACAACCTATTCAGGGGAAACAACAGGGACAAGAAACAAAGAACATTGATGAGGTGTTTTTGAACATGGAGTTTTCTTTTCACCTTTTAGGTATAAATCATACCACCAAGCCAAAGGGAATTCTCATTATCTTCTTCAGCATAAGGAACACACAGTGTGATTAAAAATAGATCATAAATGTCAATACTGGTTACATGAAGCAGGAATACAGCCTTTCCAAAGAAAAAAAGCCCCCTTTTTCAAGTATGCAACCTCTTAGAAATATTTTTCACAAGAGGGTCTCATAAAAGAAATATCCTTTGGCTAGTTCCTAGAGGAACTCCTATACTTTAGAGCGGCTGAAGAGCCTGACAGCTAACAGGGGAAACAGAGAATGTCTATCCTAATCAAGACCTGCTAATATGGTCGTGAATGAATTAGTCATGTAGAACAAGGAAGAACAGCATTACTATGTTGCTTACGATGATTCAGCATCTAATCAAAGAGGAACATCATCCAAAAACAATAGATGACAAAGTAACACCTCCAAACAAACAAGAATATTCTTACTAAAGAATATCCTTAGTAAGAGGCTAAAATCCCTTCAAACAGCCAGAACATCTTCCAATGAAGTGGTGAACTGCGCACATGAATGTCTTAACTGATTATTCATCAGAATTAGGAGAAAGTGCACATGGTGACATGATGCTTGCAGAATCACATAAGAAGCGGTTCTTAGTATTTTTTTTAGTCTTATCTTATTTTCTTTTTATATAAAAAAAATATCACATAAGAAGCACAAAATAAAAAAAAAATCAGTGTGGAAAAAGAGAATTCAAATAACCCGACAGTCTGATCAGTGTGAATCCCAACAAGAAGAAAATCTCCAAGCTCCCGTGCACGCCTCAGGATCTATACAACATGAAAGCCAACAGTCAAAACATCACGTTGCTAGATCCAAATTTCATGTCCGCATATATAAAGGTCAAGATTAAAAGATACTATCAAGGGGGAGAGTTAAAAAGGAAATCCACTTAAATAAGGTATAAATAACTAAAAGACAGGGATGAAAGATAAATCTCAAGTTGAAAAGTTGCCCATAACGAATCATTTACACAATGACAATGTCCATATGTAAGAAATTTTCCTAAAACCTCATTATATTAACTACCGAATGATGTGAACCACAGAACATCTTGGTGTTCATGAAACTTTCTTTCAGCCAGTAACCCACATCTTCAATCAAACCCCACCCAGTTTGGAATTACTGATCTTGCACCAGTTACCACACTTGTTAATTTTACTTTATAAACTAAAATGCCTAAATTTAATATGTTAACTTTGAAGAATTAAGAAATTAGCACTGCCTATGCAAAATTCTCATCATTATGAAGTCCAGCAACATGCCAAATAATTGCAGTCCAGTAAAGAAGGCACTTAAGTATGAAAGTAAAGCAAGAATGCTCGCATAGTAGCATACCTCCACATGTCCAGCATGGAAGAGATCAAAAGCACCATCTATATAAACTATACGGGAATTAGGACCTGGACCCTGGACAATAAGCACAAGAGAAAAATAAGTAGGGGGTAAGAGATATAGCATGCACATTTCTTGCCTAAATTATAACCAAGTTGAAGGAAAAAATGCGCCTTTCATCTGACATGCCAAATGACTAACTAAACAAAGGAGCTTATAGCATGCTGTCCCCCCCCCTCTCTTCAAAAAAGAAAAAAAAAAATAATATCATATAAGAATTTAGAATGGAGGGGAAGGGAGGGAAGAAGAGGACATTATTTGATATGAAAAAAAACTGGCACTAAGAAAGTTGATGAAAAAGCTACCGTGTTAGAGCAAAACATGAACATACCCTTCCATTTGAGAACTGGACAATTCTGCGAGATGTAGGAAGAAAATGAGATATGCGAGTTGCACTTGCAGATGCACCATCTTCTACCTCGTGCCTATTACCATGGCTGAACTGTCTTTGTAAAGAAGAATGACTATTACTATCACTAGAAGTCCTTTCTCTTACGCAGAGAAGCATTCGACCTGGACATAAAATTGTTGAGTTAAAAAATAAGTATCAATGTGAGTATAGTGAACAATAAACAAACAAAATTTGATTTGAAAAAGTCAAATACTCAATAAAAGCATAATGACACAAAAGCTATATTGTGCAAAGAAATTTCATCACTACTAGCCAACTTTGAAACAAACCATGTGCAAAACAAGCCCGAAATAATGAGGAGTGCCACTTGCTTCAATTTAATTCCCAAGTCTGGGTATTAAAAAGTTAATGCAAAAGGCAGGAGATATTTCAAAGAGGTGATAAGATGAAAGGTCATAGAAATTTCATCTTTAACTAGAATAGGAAATTGTAAAACTCTATAATTACAACAAAAAAGAAAATCCATGAAGACACTAGCAAGTGCTCTATATTGGATAAAACAGGGCAAAGAGATGGCTCTGTTCTTCTCTTTTCCTTTAAAATCTAGTATTGATACCAAAATAATAACCTTTGTCAGCTAAATTATCATTTATTATAAATTTAGTAGTATTATAAAAGTAATATATTTTATGGCCTTTGGGGAAATTTTAAGTTGATTTCTCAATTATTTCATATTTTATGATAACTAAGTATTTTTCCTTAATTTAAAGCAGCTGATCTTGTACTCCATGAATCTCAAATCAACTCTGTTGGAAAGACCATCTATACATAATATTGAAATTTCAGATTTATCTCACTGAATGGATATTATTTCCTTACCTTTCGCAATTTAATTTTTCAATTCAACACTTTTATTTTCATGGCAAGACGAGCTATTATTCAACTTCACAATTCTTCAATTGAAATGCTGAAGGAGTCGATTTTCTCTCCACGCACAAATCTCAGTGTCAGTGCGAATGCTAAGAATGACCCTCAAATTACAACCACATACCAATTGCAAAGCCTCCAAAATAAGTAAAGGTAATTCAATAAGACCAAATCAAAAAGGGAAACAAAAAACCATAATTCTCACCAACAATATCTGTGCTTGAAACTCCTTCTGTGCGCTTAATCTGTTTATATCGACCAGCTCTTTTTGCAACAGCATAAGCATCAGTTCCATCAGGCAGAACACAAGGATCATCTCCATGGATAATGTAATCTATGTTGTATTCATCAAAAAGCTTTTTCATGAATTCTTCGGTTATAGCATAAGGTGCATCAGGAATAACCTCGTCAACCCATTTGACACCATTAACCATTATTAACCTATGACAAAAGACACATTTTCACCAGTTAAAAACTGCTGATAAAATTCACAAAATATTCAAACAACAAATGAAGTTGTTCCAAATAAGAGCTGACTAAGAATACAATCTGATAAGGCCTCAAACATAAAAGATTCATTCCAAGAAATGCCAGATCCCCATAAGCATAGCAGTTTAAGCAAGTTTCTAGACACAGTTAATATAATTCTATCAGACAATCCTAAAGCAAGCTACAAAATCCAGTTACACAACATATCAGATATAGAAAATCCCGTCAATAGAAGTTAGATATCCAGCTAACAAAAACTTCAAAGATATACATAAGAATCAAATTAGGCAACAAAGACTTCCAATTCAATAAAACCCCATTTCTTCTTTAACTACCACAACCAATACCAAAAATGACAAGAAAAAAAATCAAATTTTGATAAGCAGGGGAAATAAACCTACAAATCCAGTTGCACAACATCTAAAACAGAAAAATCATTCCATAACAAACAATAGAAATTAAATAAATTGCTATCCATGAAAGAAATCATAAACATCCAGCTAACAAACTCTTCAAACGTCATACATAGAATCAAACAAAACCCCAACTACAACCAAAAATCATGCATAGAAATCAAATTAAACAACCAGAACATCCAATCAATAAAACCCCAATCCTTCTACAATTGCTACACCCACAACCAAAAATAACACCCAACAAAACAAAATCAAATTTTGATCAGTCCCAAAAAAAAAAAAAAAACAGAAACCTTTCTTCAAAAGGAGTAACAGGAGTCCCTTTATTACCATATCTAACACAGAGAAATCATTCCATAACAAACAATAGAAGTTAAATAAATTGCTACCCAAGTAAAAAATCATAAACATCCAGCTAACAAACCCTTCAAACATCACCAACCCAACAAAAAAAAAATCAAATTTTGAACATCCCCAATATAATTTAAACACGTTGCTACCCATGTAAGAAATCATAAACATCCAGCTAACATACCCTTCAAATATCATACATCGAATCAAACAAAACCCCAATTCTTAAAAAAAAAAACAAATTTTGAAGAGCCCCAAAAATAAAAATGAAACCTTTCTTCCAAAGAAGTAACAGGAGAAATCATTCCATAACAAACAACAAAAGTTAAATAAATTGCAACCCATGTAATAAATCACAAACATCCACCTATCAAACCCTTCAAACATCACCAAAAATGACACCCAACAAAAAAAAAATCAAATTTTGAACATCCCCAATATAAGTTAAACACATTGCAACCCATGTAAGAAATCACAAACATCCAGCTAACAAACCCTCCAAACATCATACATAGAATCAAAATTCACAAAAAAAATAAAACTTTGAAATCCCAAAAACAAAAAAAAAAAACCTTTCTTCCAAGGGAATAACAGGAGGCCCTTTATTAACATATCTACCACAGAGAAATCATTCCATAACAAAAAATACAAGTTAAATAGTACATTGCAACATAAATTGCAACCCATGTAAGAAATAACAAACATCCACCCAACAAACCCTTCAAACACCATCCATAGAATCAAAAAACCCCAATTGACAAAAAAAATCCAACCTTTCTTCCAAGGGAGTAACAGGAGGGCCTTTATTGGCAATAATCTCATCATCACTAACAACACCAACCACCAACTGATCACCAAGGGCACGAGCCTGACGCAGGGCATTGCAATGCCCATAATGCATCATGTCAAAGCACCCATCCATGTACACTCGAATCGGCCTCTTCCTTCTTCTTCGCTTTCTCCACACCCCCAAAGGTAAAGCCTTCTCCTTTCGGCAATATAGTCCGTACAGTGATGCCCCCACGATTACGCCGCCGATTATGCACGAAGCTATTAGCTTCGCTGCTAGCTTCTTCTCTTCTGATTCGAATGCCATCATTGAGATTTGAATGTGAAGGAGTTTTTGTTTTTATTATTATATAAGGTGATGAAAGGAAGGGAATGAAGGGAGTGACTTAGGGATTAAGATTTGAGAAAGGTGGTGATGATTCGTCGTGAGATTGTTCCATTTGGGTGCGAGGAATAATGGTGATCTTCCATTTATGACTACTAGCTACCTAGGGTTCACATTCTTTCTCCTTCTTCTTTACTCTCTCTTTACCTTTTTTCATGCAAAATTATTTAACTCACATTATACTTAAAATAAAATAAATCAGAGCTAGCTAATACTCATATTTAACCCCTCTTAACTGGCATGAAGCATGTATGCATAAGGATCAAGGATCATATTTATTCTTTAGGGTTAAAATATTAGCGGTCAGATATGATCTTTTATGCATACTTTAGGGGCAAATATAATAACCCTTTGTGTAGGCTTTCGGGGCATATATGACCATTCGTGTATACTTTAATGGTAGATATGAAGATATGATCCTTTTTTTGCTTAAAGTATCTGATATCCGGCACTCTTTAAGTTTCGACTAATGCGAAGTTTGCCCGAGAAATTCATCAAGTTGATGATAAAATACATGGACGTTCCAGCGGACATTATGCACTTGTTACCCAACAACCCCTTAGAGGAAGGGCCAAACAAGGGGGACAACACAAGTGTTGGAATATGTAATGAAATATATATGATAGACGTAAATTTTGGTTTCTATATGATAAATGTACAAATTAGTGCTTCAAGTATTGAACCCAGGACCTTGAAGGCGAGGAGATGTCTTATTTCTCCTTTCCTAACCATCAGGTCATTGGTCCCTTGGCGATCCTTCATACAAACTTGCGAGGCAAATTTGAGCAAAAAAGTACGTCATAGCAGATATGATCTTCTAAGGGCAAATATGATCTTAAACCAATATAAACAATTAACTGGGTTGTTATATCATTTTCTTTTAGTTTTTAATACTAATCCAGATCTACAACTAAGATAATTTAAAGTTAGTTTGTAAGTAGAATAAATTAGTTTTGAGGAAATATGATAAATTATCTAAAGTGATTACTTTTTCATCTTTAATTTCTCTCAAACTCAAACGAGTCTTGTAATTATAAGCAAAGGGAGTATTTAACATATGGTAAAATGTGGTTTGATCACAGTTCTAAATATAAGGTTTTCTTTTTTTCATTTTACGTTTTTATTTTTTAGAAATAATTCGAAATATTTATGAACTTACATGTGCAAATATATATTCTAATGATAAGTGCAAGTTTTTAAATGTAACATTTGTCCATTTTAAATATACATCCCAATTGAGAATTGAGGAGGTGTGTTCATATATACATATAATACTTCTTTTGAATGTTTTTACATTTTTCTAAAATTATCTCACAAAAACTAATTTGATAGGCATGCTTTGGTAATGTCATTTAGTTTTAATTAATTTAACTAGCATCCTTACTTTAGTTAAATTAAGTAAATATGTCATTTGGTAAGTGAGAAAGTAGTTAAGTAGTATATTTTAGTTAATGATTAAAAAAAGCAGTTCTTCCATTCACCACACGAGATATGCCTATGATGCACCAATAGGCATTGCAATTGTAATGATGAGTCATTACCGAAAGCAGAAAATGGAATGATCCTAAATTTTTTGGCCAGCAAATTGATCCAAATCTAACATTGGTTCTAACATTGGTTTAATGGGTATTTATTTTTCACCTTCAACTACTCCAACATTGTTTTTTTGACATTCATCAACTACTCCAACCTTTTTTTGATCAGCTCAACTACTCCAACATGAGTATTTGGTATCTTAACTATTTTATAGTGCATTGTAGCCTCTAAAATTATGAAAACATTACAATGTTAGCCCTGACATTAGAAGCTAACATCCGACAAACAAAAGAATAAAAATGAAAAATTTTCATCAAACTTCTTTCTCTTATTACCAAATTTTTAACGATGTCTATCTCATATCATTTGCTTACAGACATTTATTTCTCATTGCCATATGGGTAACAACACAACATTTCTATATTTTTTATATGATAATAAATGGAACATTACACCACAAAAAAGTTCAGAATACTATTTTCTTAATTCTCGGAGAACAACACACACTAAATAACTAAATTATAATCAATCTTTTTCACTGGTCTAAATTATAAATAATCTAACTTATAAAACGCTCAACACTCACCACATGCAATTTGTGTGGTTCATTCAAGGCCATCATCACTTGTTTCTCACTTAGATCATTGAAGCATTTATCAATTTTCTTAACTTTCACTCTTCATCAGTCTTATTTTAATAAGACTTTCAGTCTTTTTTGTATAATAGCTCTTTAATCATCACTACTGTAATATTCTAATCTTCACGGAATTACGGATTATTATTAAAATTAAAGGTAGAGAATATTTTTAGAATGAACTTTTAATATATAATGTGAGGAATACGACATCGCTTGCAATGTAAATTACAAGGAAAGGAAATAAAACACTTGTGAGAACCAAAAACGTCGTAATTTCAAATGTGTTATTGACAAAAAAGTACAATAAAATGAAGTTAATTGTTGTGTAATATTCTATGGAATATTTAAAAGCATATCCTATGGTTTGGAACTTTTTATTCGGTCTTGTTACCATCAAAACATATAAAAGATATTTCACTCTTTATTTGTCAAAACAAAGAAATTTCACTCTAATTTTTCTAATTTTGGTTGGCACTTGTATTGTCTCTTTTCCACGTTCCGGATGGATCTTACTTTTTCTACCTTTTCTTACATGGGCAAGAGGGTTCTCTAATGTTCTGATCTTTAGTTTAAAAGGAATTTATCTTGTCTATTTTATGTATGAAAATAAAAAAGGACAAATCAATATCTCTTAAACTTGAGAAATATTAAATCAGAATCTGAAGAATATCACATTTCTATAGCCGCAAAGTTTTGTTTTGCAATAACACATGTTTTTTTTTAAATGTCTTTTTCTTTTTTAGGCGTTGTATGTTTCGAATTCACTTGTCATTTTGCAAACACCTTCATGTGAATTGGAAATAAGCATGTTTGACTTGAAAATTCTTCTATTTTCCTTACAAACAATATAAAGTCAATTGACACTAAATTTATTTAATTTTTCAATTAAGAGGTGCACTGATCTTTCAAAAATTTATGGGATCGTTTGACAACAAGGTGTAAATCAATGATTTCTCGGGAATTTTGTCTCATGAAAGACAAATCAATACACAAAGGTCCTTTTTAATCTCAAAGTTTCTATTAGATCTTGAAGAACATGAGGATAACATAATGCAATTATGAACTGTTCTTTTAGCCCATTCAATGAACAAAGAAAATCATTAACGAGTAAATATGCATTAATAAACGAGTTGAGCTCAACAACAACTTTCTTAATAATATGAACATGCTCAACACGCTTGATATTTTTTGTTGGAACATGCTCAACACGCTTGCTATTTTCTTTTGGGAATATGCTCCACACGCTTGATATTTCTTTATGGGCCAAAACACTCTTGATTTTGACAACCAAACTAAGCTACATCAACAACTATTGCTCATATATTAATACTCAGTTTCAAACTTTCAATCCTAAATATAAGGGCACATGCCTGATGCATTCCAATGCCCATAATGCATCATATCAAAACATTGATCCATATAAGGTGGCGAAGGTGCAATATGTCAATGACAACTAATGAAAGGGGCATTCCAAAAAAAAAATAACATTTTTTAGGAGCAAATTTACTGAATGACTTTTCTGAGGTGCAAAAATGTCAGCATCGTTATCAAACTAGAACACCCCACATATGGACATTAACTGGCGCACACATGGTGCCCTGTGGGACGGTCAAAGAACACGTTTTGCATTTGATTTGGATAAAAAAAGGGCGAATGTGCAAATTTGTAAATGACAATTACTATAGGGGCATTATTTGGCACAAAAAAAAATTTCCAGGGAGCAAATTTATCAATTAACTTTTTATGAAGTTCAAAAATGTCATAAAAAAGGGCGATATCTAATTTGCATAAAAAAGGGCGAAGCGAAGATGTAAACTTGACAGTGACAATTATCAAAAGGGCATTTTGCACAGACAACATATTTGAGGAGCAAATTTATCAATTGACTTTTTTAAGGCGATAAATGCCAACACCGTTAGCAGATTAGAGCACCTCCACAGACTGACATTAACTAGCATTCATGTGGTGCCATGTGTAAACATTTTTACCCCCATAAAATGTCATCTCATGTATTCTCCTTACAAATTAGAGTATAATACAAAGAAAGCATATCCTAAAAGCTGTTTGTTTTATAATTTAAGTAATGCTTTTTGAAGTACGTGATTTAGATCACTGTTCTTTATGAAAAAGATTAGGGGGGAGTTTTCCAAAAATACATAATATGATCATGAACCTGAAACCCTTAAACAAAAACTTTTGAATGATTCGCATGAAAGAAATAGATCTTCAATTAGAAATTTCAAGGATCGACCAAACTATCTCCACTTTTGCATCATAGCTTTTTTCCAAAAGCTCTTGAAATCAGCTTCATGGAGAAACTCAATGGGCAGTGAAAATAGGGTGAAGGACTTCTTTTACTTGAAACCCAAACATGTAAAAAAATCAAGAAGACTGCTATTACTGTGGGGCTGAGCTTTTTCATCTAAATGGAGTTGCCAAACACGTTGTTTTATGTGTTAGCAATCCAGTTTGGATGAAGATGGGCTGATGACTATATCCCAAATAGTTTTTCCTATTTTATCCACACCAGACTATCTTATCCAAAGTGTTCTAAAAATTAACTTAAAAATTAGACCCTTAAATTTTAATATAAACGACTCGTAATTAGAATATATAATGCTCCCTCCATACCTTATTATAAGAGCAAAAAATTTGAATTGTTTTGTTTCTTATTTTAAGAGTCTACATAAGGTAGTTTGAATGATTAATGACTTTTTGCTAATTTTCCCTCATCTTTTTTGACCTTGTTATTTCTGGGCAACTACTATCATTATTGCTTTATCTTTCTCTCTCTTGTACAACCTCATAAATAAGGACAAATTCGGGAGAATACATTTATTATAAACATATTTATATCTCCAAACTACTTTTTTAATGTGGTTTTACCCTTAGTTCTTATAATAAGGGACCGAATGAGTAGCTACACTCCTTTTAAGGAAAAGGACATATTTTACATCTTTAATTTTTCCAGAAAAATCAAACAATTCTTATAATAAGCACAGGAGAGAATTATAGATGAGATTTCAAACCAAAAAGTTACAGTCCTTTCCTTGCACATATATTTACATTTATTGATCAATTACAAAAAGGATCATTAGCAATATATGTACATTAGGGGACCTCAATCTAATAAAAAAGAATTTCAAAATAATTAAAGGGAATGAATTGAGTTATCTCATCTGGGAACACCTTTTGAGCTCCCCTTTTTGATATATATCCTTCTTAGACACACTAACAATACCTGATTGTTGCTCAACCTTTCTTATGAGAAGCTTCAATAGTGGAACCTTTGATAGGGTTCTACAAGAACCCACCATGATCAGCTTTTTCTGCACAAATATTCACAAGCCAACTTTCAAGACACAAGCCACTCACAACATACATATATACAGCAAACATAATAAAATACCTTGCCACGTGTGAGGGCCACATTTATCCTGTGCCAGTCTCCAAGCAGAGAAGAAGCACAGCATGATGGATTTTCACTAGACCTCACAAAAGATACTAATATACAATCCTTATCTCTACCCTGAACAAGGAGTAAAAACCTCAGATCAAGGACAAGTATATCTATAAAAAAATATTTTAAAAAAGAGAGCAGAAACAACTCAGTGATGCCTGACATAAGTAAAATGCTAGAAATAAATATTGAGAGTCGTTATTTTACCAGAAGTCAATAAGAGAATTTTAAGCTATACATCATGTTCTATGCTTTTAGCTTATTTTATTACAACAACAACAAAGTCTTGTCTCACTAGGTGGGGTTGGTTTTCAACTAATTTTAATATGCTAATGAAAACCAAATCAAAATAAGCTGACAATAGATTTTCTTCCAACAATAGCTCATGTTTTAGAATAAGGTTCTCTGGAAAACTCCTCATGTAACTTCATCTAAATCACTTCATTTTGCTAGTATAAATAAAAAAAAGCCATGAATTGTAAGGAGAATCAATTATGATAAAAAAGTAGAACAATGCACATTATGTTATGTAGTCTTAACATGTATGTCTAAAACGGACCTGGTATTTGTCAATAGTATGAACCTCCAATGAAGTCATGCAAACAGCCTGACGGATGAGATTTGCCTGGGAATTGTAGGGGGTGATAATGCCAACATGTTCTTCTCCAATTCCATTTTTTATTAATGCCTTTGCTATCTGCATAACGAGAAGAATAAAAACAATTACTATGCTTCAATTTAATAACATATTAAGGCCAAAAAATAGAAGGTTTATCATCATGTGATACCTCGGTGATTATGTGAACTTCAATAGGGTTATTTATAGTTTTCTGTTCTCTCGTCTCTAAAGCGGGCAATTGATCTAAGATGGAATGAATTACAGCTTCGTTAATAATTCTAAAATAACGAAGAGCATGAGTAGTTAAAGATGAAACATCATCTTTACATACCAGTATCAATGAATATCACTGGCCTGCTTGGATTCAAAACCTGTATAACACGCCGAAAGATGGAAATTTACATCCTTTAAACATAGTCAATTCTGTAGGGTAAACTAGTTTTCTTTTGTTTTTTTATTGGCAGGGTAAACTAGCTTTCAAGAGAAAAATGTTTTGGTAACTTCAAGTTCACGCAAATAAAAATTTTGCAAACCCATTCAATAGGAAATAAATTTCTAAATTAAGTTTCTTGCAACGAAAAGATAGAAGATAATTTTTTTTTTAAATGGCAATCATTGGCTTGCTTAGCCAAATCTCGTGTGTATTTATACTTAAAAGGATGTATAAAACATCAGATAGTACAATAAACACCGACTAGTCAGTATACTTATTTATTTCCATGTAAACAATACATAAGATTATATCACTTTATAAGATTGGATAATAATCATACTTCACCCATGTGAAGAAACACTATAATTGAAAAGCTTAAGACAAGCTTATTCCAGTGTTGGAGTCAAAGCCAATCCATGGAGTCATTATGCCCTTAATTTTCTATCTGCAACTTTATTTCAGAAAAATATATTGTTGCATTCACTTCCTATCTTACAATCATTTCTATCAGCATTAGCTACTTAATGCGGCTTTGGATAAGCATTAGACAACCAGAATTTCAGTCAATATAATGTAACACACTTTTTGCAAGTGAGAACAATGTAGCAAGGCAACTGAAACAATGAATTTCAAGAGTTTGTATTAGCACTACAGAAGCCCTTACTAATGCAGAAACAACTGAGTAGTAAAAGGAAAATGAGGCAAAATTTTGAAGATGGCCAGCATGTAGAAGACAGGATTAATGACACAAAAGAAAGTATAAGAAGAAAATAAAAATTGTTTCCTTCAATGAGAAGCTTATTGAATAAATAAAATTCTGTGAGCGTAATTCCAATAACAATTAAAACAATGAGAACCTGGAGTAGTCTTACATTTTTTACCCAAGCTATGCCACTTTTTAATGTAGAAAAGCCAAGTTTAGCATTCGCAATCTCAGTGGAACCACACCTTAACCGATCACCATATATTAAGGCATTCGATAAGTCCATGATGCCCTGGCACATACGGTACTGTGTAGATTTCAAATTAGTAAGTAATTCAATAGATATCAAAAGCAAAAGAAACTAGCGTGTTAAAAATCATACAAGTACCTGACTCTGTAGTGCCGAAATTGCTTGTGGATGTGCTTCGGAAAGCCTACAAAATAAACTTATCCCCATTCCATTCTCTCGAGCTTCCGCACTCTAAGAATTATTTGACATAAATTTTAAAAAGGTTATTAACAATATAATACCAAAAAACTGAAATAATGATGCAAGGTCAATACCTGGACAAGTGGAGGAAGTTGATAGTGATCACCCACAAGTACAAACATTGAGGAAAACATGAGAGGGCCCAAGGAAACCTAACAAAACAACAGTTTGCAACAAAGTTATATCCAATTATTTAGTAGTTTTAACTGAAAACAGACTTGTTTGCTACTACTTTGACACTTAAACTACAAAAAATTTCAATGGAGAACAGAACCAAGCATGAAAAGCTTAAAATTTCAATGGAGAACAGAACCAGAAAATTCCGGGAGGCCTAAACATTGGTGAGGGCTGAAGAGATTATAAAGAATACCCAATTTTTTTTTTTGGTTAATCACAGCCTGGTTTATTCCGGACTCAAGGGGTAGGAGTGTTGCCCACATAGGCAAGATTGTTCCCTCCCCCAATGAGAGCGCTTCCCAGGATTCAAACACGTGTTCTCATCCTTCCGGGGGTTGTAGCCCGCTTAACAGCGCAACCAACTAGTCATTGGTGAATACCCAATTTTTAAGAGCTGACATTTAGGTAAATTCTTTCCAGACAAGTACTTGAGTTCAAGAACAGAGAAGACACATCCATTTCAGGGACATCAAATATTTCTAATGAGTAAAATGTCCTAAAGAAACCTTTTCTGTTCAGGGATTCATCTGAACGAAATAAACTATAGTTCAACACTTGAACATATAGTACATACCATGACAAGTATCACATGTACTTCAAAAATATTAGAAGGAGCAAGTAACATACTGGTAGAGTTGTCTGCCCAGCTTCGTCCATAATGCATACATCAAAAGTCCTGTTGGCAAGCAAGGGACTGGTGATGCCCAGACATGTAACTGCAACTACTTTGACTTGTTCTAACCTTACTTTGATCTCATCAACATTTTGTACATTTGTTGCTGCCAGTAGTGACATTACTGAGTAAAACTACAACACCATGTCCAGATTAAGAGTAAAAAAGACTGCACAGCCAACCTGAAAGGCAGTTTTCTCTGACCTCCTCATGCACAGCTTCATATCTTCCAATTCGAACAAAATCAATTCCCTACAATTCAATTTCACTATGCTATGAATCTTTGAATTCGAAATTTTTTAAAGTATAGTAATGCAGAGGAATATGCATCATACAGCGTTGGAATAGTGAATCCCACCATGTAATCAAGAAACTTATTTTGATGACTCATGGGTTTTCAGAAAATAATATTTATTTAGCAATGCATTAGTGAATGAAAAGTTTCAACACGTGATCTTGTGCCCTGGTTTCAAACCCTAGAGAATTTGACGAGAAGTGTATTAGAGGTTTAGTAAATAAACTTGTGATGGTCTTCACATGAGGTCATGTGCTTTAAGAAGCTGCAATAAATGAAAGCACAGATACCTGAGCTTTTAATTTGATAAGTAAATTATCTACTGCTGAGTTTGTATAGGCTGTCAGCAAAATAGATGTGCCTCTGATTAATAATGCTTTCACAGCATGGACCATGGTTGATGTCTTTCCCGTTCCAGGCATTCCAAGTATGAGTGCATAATCCTTTGCCGTAAGAATCTGATTATTAGTAACACAGCAGATCCACAGAAACGTCAATTCTATGTTAAATTGCCACTAAAACTTGCTGAATAGATCTGGGGCATGAATTAAGGGAATTCAGATTTAATTGGAACCTTGAGGATTGATCTACGCTGATCATCGTTTAAACTCTTCTCTGACCACACATACGATATTGCTGGGTCCTGACTGACCATGGATCCACTGTCGAACTTGGGAGCCTACAGGCAACCTCCAGCAAGAGGGTGGAATAAGATCATGTAACTAGTAAAGAAAATTAAAGTTAGGGGATTGAGCATGAAAGCAGCAATCAACTTGCCTCAAGATCAACAATCATCTTCCTCAGATGAATACTTTGAGCATTTTGGAGAAAAAGTTGTACTAGATTAAACCTTTAAGGAGCAAAAAGTCACAATAAATCATACAAGTAAATAAATTTAAAACTGCCAACTGTCTTAAAAATTGAGGTCTAAGTTAAGTAATAACAAGAGACGCACCTCATAATAGCAAATGACGTAACAGTTTCATCCTTATCAATTCTCCAAACCAGCTTACAGAGATCTTGGCTAGAGGAGGTGCAACCAGGAATCCGCAGGCGCTTTGAAAAGGAAACCTAGAAGATTTAATAATAAATAAACAGTTGTTATCTCCAGATCAGCAAGGATTCTGAATCTTCTAGTCCTTGGAAACATATACTTTAATATGAGCAATGGAAGTAAAATGCCCAATGAGAAAGTTTAAGAGAGAACAATAATAAAAATCAGACAAAAGATATTCAGATACTCACAGAAACATGGTCATGACTAATATCTGCAATCACCCCACTAGCAATAGCTTGACGGCTAGATTTAGTGCTCAATATCTAAAATGTTAAACAGAATAAATAAATAAATAATAGTATGAGCAATTAGTGAAAAATAATATGTATAATCATTTTCAAAGTAAAATAGTACACTTATTTTATTCTGGGAATAAAATAATAAGTGTAATGCGTACTGATGAAAGCATGAATGATAGACTTATAGCCACACAAAATACAACCTGAGGTAAAAGAATAACCATAATAACATGAAACCATGGGCTAAGAGAAAAAAATGGACAAATCATTTTCAAGTTTATGTTTGAGCTACGATTTGAATATATTTCATTGCTTCATGCATGTTTTCGACGCTAATTTTCTTGAAATAAAGATGGAGTCTCATTTAATCAACCAAATAATAACAAATAAAAACTGTAGAAACAAATCACAATTGTAATAGAACATCATATTAAAAAAACAACAGCAATGTGATCACGAACTTTTTTCCTTTTTTTTTGTTTGGGGGGAGGGGGGGTGGTTAGATGCCTGATTAGAAGTAAGACGAAGTGATTCCTACCACATAATCTCCACTTCTTAGTTTGAGGTCCAAATAATCTGTAGAAGCCTTAGAAGGATCTGACACTTCAGATGGAGAAAATGGACCACATCGTACAAAACGATAAATGAAAGAATTATCTTTAAAAGATTTCTGACATGCAATTTTATTTGAAGCATCAAGGATGACGGAAGAAAGGCCAGAGCTATCATGACTTTTAAAAGTATGTGATCGCCACATCTCTTTCTTCAAAAGCTGCAAGAGTAGTGAGAAATAGACATAAATATAAAAGTTACTGCTGATATAAATAAAGAAGAAACCTCAGTGAGGCCTAATATAAAGATCACTTCCTTAAAAATTATACCTCAGTCTCTTTTGCTTCTAAATCAATCAGCCGATCCCAATGGCAAAGGAACTTACAATAAGTAGTTGAAAGGTGATTAGTAAGTGAATCAAATACATCTCCCAATCCACTACTTTTTGCACTTCCTCCTTCAACCTGAATCATTTCAAAAGATTGCAACAAAAGATGAACTAATAAACACTTCAACAAGACTAAAGGCTAACTGAAATTATGCTATAAGATCATGAAAAGCTTGGAATAAAAACAGTCGACAGGATCAGAATATTATAAATCAACACAAGCCATTTTGATTTTCTTGGAATAGTATTACTTTGAACCATTTCTTTATTTAGCTACTCTATACACGTTCTACATTGGCTCTATCATAAGAATAAGCTTAAAAAATTTTCAGTGTGAAGAAACTTAGACCAATCATTAAATTAGTAAAAGCACCAATTCAAAAGTCAATAGTTGGACTATGGTGAAACCATTTATGAATGAATGGATCATATATTTAGGACAATCATCAACTCCCAATACGTCCTATATTAAGGACTAAGGGGAATAAGTTTTAGATAATATTCTTTCAACAAAGAGAAGTATAAATCTATAAATAAAAATGAATGATCCATAATCTTCATCCAAAATGCATATACTTAATTTATAACTTAAAAATTAAAATGACTTAAGGTTCATCACCGAAGAGCACTGGGTATCCGTAAGCTTATTAAAGAGCATTTTTTTGCCTTGGAAGTAACCTAAACATAGCATTTTCACCTTGAATGTTAGTAGTTAAATTTGACATTTAAATGACATGTGACACGACAAGCCACCTCATAGATATAAAGGGAAGTTTTTCCTTAAAGACAGATGGTTAATTTTTTATATTGTTGCAAGTTTATGTTTATTTTTGCCCCCAACAAAACATAATCACATTGGGTACACATAGTGAAATCCTTTGTTGCTAAATTTGCATCTTTACACAAATTTTTAAGAATTAGGAGAAAGCAAAAGAAAAGGTATGAATAATCATAAGTGAATAGGTCAAAAACAGTTATCATAATTTTCTAAACCCACTTGACAAGGTACCTTATGATAAATGCTACAAACATTAAGATGGCGGCAACCTCTGCAAATACTTGGACTCTGCAATTGGAATGTGAAAAAACAGGGAGTGACATTTGATAAAATTATCAAAAACACCAAGTTTAAAAATGTGAAATAAGCTCATGCCTGTAACATTGGAGGCATTTGTTGTGTGGTTAGTGCCTTTAAAATATCACTAGCAAGCTCATTACGTCTCATGATTAGCCCAACTAAGTCAGATCTTTGAACCGCAATGCCCTTCATACAAAAATAAAAATGACCAGACTACTCTTCTTATCAAAAAGATATAGCTAATTAGTAACAATATAACCTTACCTCTGTCTGATCCGAGCGGAGATAATATAGAAGACCAGAATCAATAGTCTTCATGTACCTGTCAAATTAAACCGACGAAAGTAGATAAGAGAATGTTTTCATTTAATATTCTAAAATAGATACACTACTAGAAAAAGATTATGCACCTCTCAGACATCAGAAGAGTGTACAAAATCACTTGGGCACGATGTTCTATCGATGACTGCAAATAACAAATGCATTTTTCACAAGAAATGTCATACAAGATAAGAAAAGTGAGTGATGTTTTATGCATTCTCACAAGAATATAAATCCAACATAACTTTTTATCGCAAATACTAGTAATATGGACCAGAATCTTGCCTGGCCAGACATTGCTTTCCCAGTTTTAAATTCTAATGGCATAACCTTCTCATCTGCTTCATTACCCTTTGGTAGAACTTTCACACTGACAGAAGCATCAATCATCCCTTTGAGACCATATTTAGGAGCCCACGCCATCTCCTCAATATCAATAACCTACATGTGACCCAAATGCCTTTAACAATAAAAGATGTTCTTTTTATTAAAAAAACAGAATTAAAAAAATCATATATACATGTGCATGTAAGGCGAAACTCTTTAAATTATAAGTTCTATGATTTTTAGAATATGACAATAATATGAGTACTCTGGAGTCTGGACATAAATTACAATCAAGGACATTATAACTTGATAATGAAAATACTAAAATCATATTAGCATACTCCCTCTTAGGCTTATCAATGAATTCAATCAAGGAGCCTGCACACCGCAGTTCATTCAAAAGATCTAGAGTCTACTTTCTTTTGGGAAACTGTTATTTGCTGCTTTCATTCAACTACATTTGTAATTCTAAATCCTTTAAATCTATTGAAGCAAAAAGGCACTGTGGGAGAAAAGCAACTTGAGACACCCATCGATCCCACTAACAAGTTGAGCCTAAATGATAGGACAACTCCCATAAAGAGAGGGAGGTATCAAGGATTGGTGCAAAGCTCATTTATCCCTAACACACAAGACCAGACATGGGCCTTCCCATCAAAATGGTATCTCAAATCATGACAGCCCACAAGAGGAACATATGAAGGCATTAAAGAAAATTTTGAGATATTCAAAGACACCTCCTGGAAAAGGATTGTTCTTTCATAAAGGAAACTCTAGAGATGAAGTCTACAAGTAAAAACATGCAGGTTGGGCTGGAAATCTACTATCAGGAAATGCTACAGGAGAAAGAGTAACAGCGCATGAAGTGTGTTTGAACAATGTTTCGGATGGGTAGGTCAGTTAGCAAATTCCATGGAGTTTGTAAGGTCTTTGCAGCAAAAAGGAATCAAACAAATGGAAGTCTTGTGTCAATATTTATAAAAGATACAAATCGATATTACTAGAAAAAAATGGCACCAGACAATCAACTCAAAGACAATGACTGAGGAAAGCAAACCAAATGAGGAGGGAAATAGCCAAACTTTGTTAAGTGTTTGGACAAAAATTTGGACCATAAAACTCAAAGCTTATTTCTCCATGACAAATGTCAAATGCAATGACAAAGTCTGAAAATCTCACATTCATTAGTTTTAAATTGGGACAATCATGTAAGATGCATAACTTAAGGAGGGCTGTGCTAGGGACCACATTTAGGGATATCAGAAAATCATGAAACATAAAAAAAACATGTATATTAAAAAAACTACATTATTTTTTATTTCAATCCTAAAACTGATAACATGATCATATGCATATGAACTTATTGGACAGAAAACTATAAATTTTGAAAACAAAGACCACATCAACATTAACAATTAGGCATATATCCAACAACTTTTATTTTCCTGATAAAAAAAAAAACTTTTATTTACAATCACATCATCTGCTATTTTATGCATGGGTTCATAGTGAAATGCAATCGATCAATTCGGTTAAGCAGAGAGATCAAATTTGGTGCTTGCCTCAGATATTTCAACTTTCTTTACACCATCATCGCATCCAAAATCAACATAAGCATCATTCATTTCCTGTCGAAGTCATTTAGTCATCATAGCAAACAAATGAAGCATCAAAATCATGACAAATATAGATATAAATACACATACACACTCAAACACGGTGCAGACTACTAATAAATATAAAGTGGATATAAATATGCATTCACAGGCCTTACTTAAATGTTTTCTCTGTATGACTTCTTTGTCCACATAATTTATTACGCTAATTTCACTTGTGCAATTCACTTTCTTACAGTTTAATTTCCTTAATGTTACTCTCTTCGTTTTGTTGTAACTATATGATAGGCATTATGCAATCTATATAGCCGACTCAACCTAGTGGGATAGTGGCAACCCCAAATAATGTAATTATTTCCTATTGTGTATTAGTAAAATGTCTGTAGTATCTTAGTCATAATTATCAAGGGTTAAGGTGCATTTTTAGTACTGTAGAATATAGCAAAGTGCACCTAACATAATACACAATATTGTGGTCCATTTGTGGTAACCAAGAATTATTTTCGTGGCTTATTTAGTAACGACGTTAAATAAGTTAAGTTTGACCGTTATGTGTCAAATTTTGACCATTAAATTGTGGGTAAAGAAGCATTTTCAGTACTCTAGAATATAGAAGGAGCATCAAACATAATATACAATATTTTGGTCAATTTGTGATAACTAAGAATTATTTTCATTTCTTATCTAGTAATTCGTTAGCTAAAACTCACTTTTGTAAAATAAAATCTAATGTGACATAATGATGTAATATATGTATATTAAAATGACAATTTAACGAACATTATTTTAAGTTTATAACTATGTAATCAGTTAGAAGTAACTCTTCTTCTATTACAACATAAGGTCATTAATTTGGGTCAAGCCAGTATGACCAACCCGTTTTAATTTGTGTCGAGCCAGTATGACCAACCCGTTTTAACTCAGTAAGGCCAACCTGTTTAGGTTATGATTCTTTGCTTATATTTTTTATATATGTAAAATACTAATGACTTATTAGTTTATACATGCATGATACTAGGATAGTCTATGGATCTTTATAACTTTGTAGTGTTTAATTATTTGACACTTTGAATAAATTATGACTTAGTTGTTTATGGTGTTTAAATATTGTATCTTATGTTTGGTGCTCCTTCTATATTCTAGAGTACTGAAAATGCTCCTTTACCCACAATTTAACGGTCAAAATTTGACACATAACGGTCAAACTTAACTTATTTAACGTCGTTACTAAATAAGCCACGAAAATAATTCTTGGTTACCACAAATAGACCACAATATTGTGTATTATGTTAGGTGCACTTTGCTATATTCTACAGTACTAAAAATGCACCTTAACCCTAATTATCAATCATAGTATTTCGAAATTCTTGTATAGAAGACTAGGAAATAGTATTAGGTAATACTTTTAGGAGAAGAATAATTTATTTTAGGAATTTTCTTTTATAAATATGATACCTTATCAATGAAATTATCATCAGACTATTCAGTCATCTCTGTTTTCAATGGGGATAAGTCTTTGTTCTTGTTGTTACTCTCTTTACTTTAGTTTTCTACATTCACTCAACTTTCTCTCAAACCAGTCTACTGTGGGCTACTGCTGCTCTAGCATCCTTTTCATCTTGCATAAGTTTAAATACATATATTCGCACATGTATTATTTTCTATTTTCATGTAAATTAAGCATTCTTCCTGCTTTTACTTCTCCCCAGTCTTATTATGCTTTGCTCCGTTTTCCACAAGGCTTTCTTCTCTACTCTTTGTGCGCACGGACATGCACAAGGATAACACAAACACACACTAGCACATCTATGTAAATGCTCAGACTTTTTTTAAAAAATTGAAATTTAGAATATCTTGATGTATTTGAATGGAATTGAAAGGCGATTATGAAAACCCTTGTAACAAATTTGCCATATCAGAAACCCATAAAATCTGTTAAAAGATTATAACGTATTGCAACATGTTTGCTGCTAGAATACAACAGATTAAGCCATTAACAAAAAGAAATGATTAAATGAGAAAACCCTTCACGTTGTTGAGTAATGCTTCACTTAAACATAGCAATTTCAGTTTGATGCATACAATACAATTCAATACTTTAGAACCACTACCCTCAGCCCAATGATGTGTCATAAGCATGATAAGGATCATATGAATTACAAAATAATCGTCCTTTATTCTTCGAAACCTCTTATGATTCTTTCTAATAAATTCTAATCTCACAAAACTAAATCAAATTATAAATAAGATAGGCTAAATATTAAGCATAAGTTTATGTTATTAAGAACTGTTCATTTCTACCTAGACAAAACTAAAAAGCAAAAAGTTAAGACATGTATTACAAAACGTAGCAGCTAACGATAGTTGATAATTTATGGACAAAAGCTAGAGCTATTTTAACGCACCTCTGAATTCCTGAACAGTTTAATCCAATTTAACAACCGTGGGATAGCATCTATCAAGGTTTTGTGTACATCATTTTCATTCACTGAAAATATTCACAACGGCTAAAATCAATACTCCTGAGGATGATACAGAACAGAAGACCAAAAGTTTTTTCTGAACAAGTGACAAAGGAAACGTTAAGAATCAAACACAGGAGCAATAAAGTTAATTCAGTCTTTTGCTGCTTATCTATGCAATCAAAGGTTGGAAAACTACCAGCTCACAGTGAGAACTAGCAATGTACGTCTCATGCATGCACAAACTTATATAAATACATGGACAGACCCTTACCTCCACAGGCATACAAGCTTTCAATGTTTCTGTGTAGAACCAATCCTGCATATTCCTCTAAGAAGTTTATTGTAGGGCTATCCTTGATAAGTCCAGCCTGCCATACCCATCAAATCCCCATCCCATTGCAAAAACAAAGGAAGAAAAATGTGAATCTGAAATTCGATGTTTGCTTCATCACAGTATAATAATAATAAAGATGCAATAACAACTTTATTGGCTGCAGAGCTTTATAGACCTGAAAAATTTGGTGAAGTAATGTTCCAGTTAATGCAGCAATTGAGTACTCATTACTTTTTAGCCTCTCATCTAAGACAGTTCTCCTCGGACAAGTAAAACTAGAAGCTACCTGGAATAATTCTGTATATCAGAAGGAAGTATACAAAATAAAAACAGTGCAATGGACTTTTAAAAAAAATCATAAAATAGAATTCAAAAAAAAAATCCTCCAAATCTCTGTTTAGAAAATAACAAGAGCATCTATATAGGGAAGAGAAGACAACTAATCTCCAATAGCAAAAACTGGTATTCTCATTTTATACATGAACTTTTAACAAAAAAGATCTGTAATTACAGAAAATATGGAAGTTTTGCTCCTGTAAAATTACTCCATTATATAAAAATTATCTAATTAAATGTATTAAAGATAGAAAATTCATGGACTGGAAAAAATATATAAGTATAGTTCTAAGATAGCAAAACAAAAATACCCGAGATCCAGACACCAGAATATCTGGACGTACAATCAAAAAATTGTTATCATGATCTACATCACAATGCCCCTCATCACCAAATTGGCCAATTATATTCACAGTATCTCCAGGAGCAACAACACTGTAAGACCTGAAATAATTTTAAACAATTACAGAATCCAAAATATAATTACTCAAAAATAGTATTAACAGACAGGATAATTAAGAAAGAGTCAAAATTCAATCATCAACAACAAAGCCTTATCCCAGTATGTGGGGTCGGCTACATGAATCATACGGCGTCATTGTGCTCTATCAGTACAGTTTTTAACTAGAATCAGCAGATATGATGAACCATTAGGCATGCCAAATAATGTCTCTTTTGAACTATTACATATACATACAATCATTTACATTTACATACAATCGTTTTACTAATTAAAAATCAGACTTAAGCACAACTTACCATTCTTCTAACAAGTTTACAGCCTTTTCTTCTCCAGTCTGTTCATTTACTAAACGAAGTACCTAGAAAGCAATCAATCACGTAGATGAATTAGCAAGCCTATGCAAAGCCTTGACAAATAAGCGTGTTTTAACAATGAGACTAAATAAACCTTGTATGGGCCTCGCGGAGCAGTTGAATTAGCAAGCCCATGGTTTTCAGATACCTAAAACAAAACACAAGTGGTAAGCCTACAAGAATATAATTAATGTTTATTGAAAACAAATAATAACGGACCACAATTCCAAAAAAAAAAATACCTCCAACACCAAATAATTAGAATTAGACCCACCAATGGCCTCTTTTGGTGTATGAATTATAGTGCTTTCTGCTGCAGAATCAACTCCAATGGGCAGATTATCCGCAATTCCATCTTGAGATTTGATGTAATTTGCATTTTCATTACATATTGTGGGTTTTTCAACACATATGGCATCTTCAACTTGATCTAAAAGTTCAAGTAATGCCTATAGAAACAAAGGAAACAAAATAGCCAAATAAGTATATGGCTTTCACATGCATTGTAACTCATGCGGTTTAAATGATTATAGTCTTGTAAAAAGTCACAGGCCCCTTTTCATGAAATAGAAGTATATGCAATTGGAACAGAAGACATTTTTTTGAAAATGTGCATGCAATCATCACACAGGAAAATGTAATTATTTCTCTCCATATAACATTGCTTGGGATGCACTTCCTTTATCATATGCTTCTTGACACCACTCTCTGAAATCAAAATATTTTCCTTTCCTCGCTAATCTAACTCTAACTGGTTCATCAACAACTTTTCCAAAAGTGAATTGGTCCTTGTTGCAACAGGAACAATAAGTTGCATACAGCAATTTACAGATTAGAGCTGGAACTAATGTCACATGCCTCAGATTTTCAAATTACGGTGAACAAGATCTGAATGAATTAATATTGCAAAAGCAAATCCAAAGGCCTGACCTTTTTATGCTGTCTCAAATAAAGCTGGTCAGGTAGTCCATTGTGCTCAACGCCCCTGTCTTGCTGCACCTTCAAATGGAACATGAAATGCAGATGGTACTTGCAGATGGTACTTAAAAGCATTATTTGAAAGACACAAAGGTTATCATAAAAATACAAACATGTTGAAAAATAAAATAAAATAGAACAATGAATTTTGAAACAACATTTTCTATGAATTTTTTATCTATGTCTTCGATTGTGGAGAACTATTGGGCATTCCATATTTTTCTATTCTAAAATAAATAGTAACAGATCAACAAAACTAATAATACACTATGAAGATTAGAATACCTTATCAGAGCAATAGGAGAAAGATGGTGGAGTTCTGAAGGGGCTCTGTCCAATACATATGTCAGAATTATTCACAGAAGTTGAGCTACCATCTTGGTCTGGGTTCAAGCGTTTCAAGTGTTTTCCATTCTTAGACACTGTTGACCTCTCAGCAGCCTTTGTAGCTGGTGAAGTAAGCAACTTTTCGAATTTGCCTCCTTTAGTCAGAGAAGTCTGCACCATCCACTGTAATCATTAACCATATTGAACAATAAAAATAATTTAAAGTGCACTCCTCCTCAAAACTTGCCTGATTCCCTGCAGAAATCCCAACAGGCAATAAGTTGATCCTAGACGATTCAGCCAAAGCTTGAATTACCTTAGGCGTGTGTTTTGAAACTGCTTGAAGTCTTTCATTCACAGGAGATATCTTCCATGTAACTTCATCAACCCCATCATCCTGGCTCTGTTTTATGTACTACCCACAAATATATATATATATTTGTAAAGACATAATTAGAAACATTGAATGAAACGGGAAAAGATGTAAAATTGCGATTTAACCAGAAACTTGCATTTGAAGGTGATCACAGAGGAAATGTGTTATCACCACTTCCAAGTTATAAGATCAAACCACAGAAATTGTAGCTCTAATGACTAATTAGCTACCTGAACTAAGAACCTGTAAGATTTTAAGGGCTACTTTTGAATAATTAAGTGTTGACAATCAGTTTAAAAATTTAAATAAAAATGAACAAAATGATCAATTATTACTCACTCTGGTCATAATTATAAGACTCCTTTTACTTTTTTAAGAAGTTAAAATACAAAATTAATCACTTTAAATTGTCTTTAGTTATCATTTTTCCTCAAAACTAATTTATTCTGCTTGTAAACTAACCAGTAACCTAATTATATGTGGCATTGGTTATAGTTTAGTGAACTAATACTCATCCTTAACTTCCAAAAAAAAGGTAAAAGTAATATATTTATTAAAAACAAATACCATTCCAGGTGAGAACTTGAAGCGCTTATGGGACACAATCTTAGAAATTTCTGGAGACGCCTCAGGGAGATTTTCCACATCAACCGCTGGTATTGAAGAATTCTCTGAGGGAGTATTCTGCAACACAGCAGTGGATTCATTTGCTCCTACTGGCACGGTATCTTTACGCTTTTGTGATTCTGAATTTCTCAAATCACATTCAGCTCCAGGAAGAACGGAAGAGATGTTCTTTGCAGCAACAGCTTGCGACCCAGTAACAGAAGATGATACATCAGAATTAATACGCCCATGATCATCAACTTTTGACGGCTTCTGAGAGGCCAGAAGAGCATTTTGAGTGTGCCGCTCAAAAAAATGTTGAATGCCAAACTTGGAAGGTTGAGCCTCGCCGTTGGAATTCGATTTCTTGGAGGAAGAACTGGGTTTCTTCCTCGGAGGCATGTAGGTACGTCAATGGGTAGTTCCCAAAAGTTTAACTAAAAAAACCCAAAGCAAAAAAACAGAACAGAACAGACATCAGATTATTCAGCACAAAAGGCACACCAAAGAGAAATAAATAAATCATGGGTCCAAATCAGCCTCTCTGCATAAATAGAGGTAAGACTGCCTAGTATATTTTCTTCCCCAACACCCTCACTAAGTGAGAATTGAACTAGGTTGGCCCCTTTTTTCTCATTCGGCATCATCGTGGGGCAGGCTATTTTTCAGGCACATCAACAATCCCAGACTAATCTAAACTGTTGATTGTAAGCACCTCGATAAATTTAAACATGCTCAATGCCCAAGCAGGGATCGAACCCCTGACCTTGACCTTGGTTAAGTTTGAATGAGTCTCATACCACTCAACTAAACAATCTTAATTAGGGTTTTGCATTAATCAAACTATGAAATGACAATGACAATGACAATGTACCACTCTCAGAAAAGGAAATACTAAGTACTAACTACTCCAAGCCAAAACCCTCAATGACAGTTCTAACCTTGAACTGAAGTCAATCAAATTCACGCAATCTTTGGTTCAGTGTTATTATCTCAAATTGTTTGAAGAATATTTCGTTTTGTGTGTATAAAAATATATGGAATAAATAAGCCACAAATATGTCAGATTGCTAAGCTCATTGTACGACATAAAATTAGGGTACTTACCTGAATAGAACAGAATACGACCCTAATGAGAATGAAATTGACGAGAGAGAAGAGAAGAGAAGAGAATGGCGGTAAAAAAGAAAAGAAAAATCCTTTGAGGTTTCCCGCCTAAAGTGTTGCAGGATTTCGCACATGGGCCTCAATTTTTGTTATTGGGCCTACTTCACATGAATCAGTTAGAGTCCGTTTGTGTTTGTATGGATAGAATTGAGACGATGGAAATGGAATTGGAAATGGGTATAAGAGGTAATGATGAGAATTAAAGCTTGTGGGCCCCAAGAAAAGTGTGAGATGGAGAGAGAAAACTTATGGACCCTGGAAAATATGTAAATTACCAAAATATCTTCACTTTCCATCAATTTCACTTTCCCTCCCAACTTTCCTTGTCATCCAAACGGACTCTTATGGTCTGTTTGCATGAAGGAATTGAAAATGAAATTATATATAGTAATTGAAAAATGGAATTTCCTTATAACTTGGGCTCACATACAAGTTTTTTCTTTTCATCTCACACTTTTTCTGGGCCCCACAAACTTTTACATGTCATCATTACCTAATTTACCTTTACTTAACATCTTTACTCCCTTACACTCAATTCTATTTTTCATTTTCATTACACACTTTCAGTCCAACCAAACGGGCCCTGGTGTTTATTTGTTCTTTACAAAATATAGGAGGTGATCGCCCGTTTGGTTGGACAGAAAGTGAATGATAAAAATGGAAATAAGTGTAAGGGGGTAAAGATGGAAAATAGAGGTAAATTAGGTAATGATGAGAAAGTAAAGTTTGTGTGACCTAAGAAAAGTGTAAGATAGAGAGAAAAATTGTGGGCCCCGGCATATAAGGAAATTACCTTTCTCATTTCCCACATCCATTTCCCTTTCTCAATTCCATTTAACCAAATTGGCCATTATTGATTTGTCTCTAATTTGTCTCAATTTTTTTCTAAATTGTCCCAATTAAATATTTCACAATAACGAGCAAGTAAGAGAGGAGGTTGGAGATGCTTAGAGTGTATTAGTAATTTCATGTGATTTTAAGCAATATAACTAATATCTTTAATCGAATAAAAGTAAGTAAATAGGTTTTATATTTAGGATCAGGGAGTATAATGAAATTAATTTTGATTAAAAAAAGTACATGGTATGTTTTTTTTGTTACAAGTACATGGTATGTTTGATAGTATGGGAATGAGGCCTAATTTCCAAGTAAAAAGACAAAAAAGTCGTCTTGATTTTTTTTCAAAAAAAATAAACACTAAATTGTGGCTTGTTTGGGACAAGGAATTTGGAGGTGAGGGAAATATTTGTAAAGTACTACCTATAAGATCACTTTGGATAATTTGGAGAGATTAAGGAAGACTTTCCAATGAATTAGGATTACGTGATCTTCCCAAAATACCCCTCACTTAAATTTAAAAGACAAATAGAGAGAGAAGTGAGGGAGCTAAGAAGTATAGGGGTAATTTGGACCAAAATTGAGACAAAATAGAAAGTGATCTTATATTTAGGAACTTATCCACTTCCTCAAAGTGATCTTATATTTAGAAACAGAGGGAGTATGTTTAAAGAAGTTGAAAATGTGGGATTCTATTTTTAGACGTAGAATAAATATATGAGATAAAAGGAATACCTAAAAATTCTTAACCCCATTTTTCAATTTCTTTTATAAAAACCGAGTAAGAACAAGTTTCCCCTTACCTTTGTACAATTACCATACACATGATTGAGGTCTTTGCAAGAATTCAGCAAGTTTTTAGCCTCAATTGAAGCAAAGCAATGGCTTGTGAAATTAAGAAATCAATCAAATCCATCCTTCATTAGATGATTGTTAGACACTCAAAGATCTCATCCTAATCTAGCCTACGCTAATCTAAAATGAAAACAAGAGAAGCGAAGAAAGATGTCTATATAGGAGAAATGAAGAAGAAACATGGAGAATGAATAGAGTGCCCCAAAAATGAACTTAGGACTCGAAAGACTAAGGTGCTTTGCATTGAGGGTGGGTGGCGCTTGAGAGAATTGTAAATGAATTATTTGGTCGGGTGACAATGGGTGGAAAAGACTTGTGGGAATAATCCTGGTAATATAAATAACATTGTAGGATTAGAGTACAACTATGTTATGGTTTAAATATACAAAAATTTAAATTAACTTATTATTACTAGGACCATGAAAACCTTCAGGTCACATAATCTCGCCTATCTGAACTCCTTTTAAAAGAAAGAAAAACTAATGATGATAGATATTTGAAGAATTATCAACCTACGTCAATGTTTTTATATTTATTGCATCAAGTCCTCTAATGACACATTTTCATTGTGTTTCATTTATTTCATATGGATCTGTAGTTAAAATCATGATAGTTCAAACAAGAAATTTCATCATATGTAATTGGAAAACTTGAGAAAGTATACATCTGAAACGTGGCCTCTGTATTTTTCAAAAGAGCTAAATGTAATTGAAGAAGTGAACAAAAAAGATATAAGGGGCTCCACCTAAGTATTTTTTGTGTTTATATAGTTTGTTAAAAAACCGACGTTGAAATTGATCAAGCAAAACTGATAAGAAAATTACCTCATGTATATAGAGGTTAACAAGGGACAATTGTTTCTAGGTTCCAATAAGTAAGAGATTTGATTTCAAATAGGGTCATTGACAATTTTTTCACTTGTTAATTAATGTTATTGCAGTTGTTAATGGTGGTCATTAATAACTTTTTCACTTGTTATTAATATTATTAGAGTTATTAATAGTGGTCATTAACAACTTCTTGATGCCTCAATGAAATTGAGTCTCCTTTTTGAGATTAGTGAGCAATTGTCCCTTAATTGAATATGTAGTTTTTATTTTTTTTTCATGATATCAAAAATGCAGATAATTTTTTTATTAATTTTATATATAGTTCTTTTTTCCAATAATATGAATGTGATAATGTCTTCATAGATAGAAAATATACTTGATTGTGCTAAATGAAGAGCAAGGATCTCTCATCAAAAAAAGAAGAGCAAGGATCAAACCTTTCATATGCCTTGCACTTGTAAATACTCCCTCCGGTCTTAAATATATGATCTAATTGACTTTTTTTTATAGATGTTAAGGTTACAAAATATGTTATTAAGTTATGACATATTTGATATATTTTTAGATTATTCATTAGTTTATAGGTTAAATAAACTAGTTTAAGGGGAAAATTAGGTAAATCAATTTATAATTGACTTATATTTTGCTTTTTTAGGATTCTTCAAAAAAGTAAACTAGGTCTTATATTTAGGACCGGAGGGAGTATGATATAAAAATCAAAGAAAATAAAACTTAAACTAATTAAGTTATAATAAAGGTAGAGAATATTTTGTTATAAAAAAGGTAGTAGAGAATATTTTTAGCATGAACTTTTAGTATATAATATGAGGAATTCAACATCACATGCAATGTAAATCATAAGAAAGGGAAATGAAACATTTGCGAGAACCATAGGTGTCGTGATTTTAAATGTGTTGGGGGCAAAAGAAATAATAAAATGAAGATGATTGTCATATTACTCCCTCCGTTCCTAAATATAAGATCACTTTGGTTAATTTGGGGAGATTAAGAAAGACAATAAAATTACATGATTTCCCAAAATCCCCTCAATTACTTAACTTTAAAAGGAGGAGGGTTTTCAATGAAAAGAAGAAGTATAAGGGTAGTTTGGGCAAAACTTGAGATAAAATAGGAAGTGATCTTATATTTAGGAACTTATCCATTGCCCTAAAGTGATCTTATATTTAGGAACGGAGGGAGTATATTCCATGGAATATTTAACGGCACACCTTATGGTTTTGAACCTATTTTTGGTCTTGTTACCATAAAAACAAATGAAAGAAATTTCTCTCTTTTTGTCAAAACACAGAAATTACAAACTAATTTTCCTAATCTTGTTGGCACTTGTGTTGCTCTTTGACAGTTTTCCAGTGTTCCCTTACATGGAGTTTATCTTAATTTTATTTCTTATTTACTTAAGAATAAAGTTAGGGAAAATTAATTTTAGATCTCATCCACTAATTGGTTAAATTAAAGTAGGTCCTTATGCACCTTACTTTAATTATCACCTAAGAGAAAAAGGCAGTTTTGCCCTTTATTTATCTTATTTTTAAAATTATAAGAAGGCAAAAAGAGTCCTTTTTCTTTAGAGATAATTAAAGTAAGATCCTAGGGACAAATGTGGTTTGTCATATCCAATTTAATGACAAATAAATGTCCAATCAAATAAAGTTGCAATTACAAAAATATAACCTCTAGCATGATGAAGTTGCATTTGGATTCTTGCATATCTTAATAGTGTGTTCAACCCATTGATATCTTCCACTAATCAAATCCAATAATGTTCTCCAATAATCAAATCCCTCCATTTCGCACAATGCACCTCTTTAGGTGATGTTGAGATCATTTGTTATGTAGATCATTCAAATGGCTAATTCTTCATTCAACAAAGCAAGTAAAGACATATATAGGGATAATAACCCTCTATCAAATCAACTAGCAAAATTTTCTCATGGTTTAAATGTGAACTTTACTATCTTTGATAAAAACTACCTAACCTCTATCAGGTGGCATTTGATGAAAGATAGTGAACCTCAAGTTCTCTTTTTGGAGGATACTTAGTGTTTTATAATCTTGCAATGAATTAATACAGTCCAATTTCATTCAAAAAAAGATATATATATAGACTATCTATATGAATCACCAACAATGTTCTCCTTCATGCATGTAATGACAACTCAAAGTCTTAGTAATGACAACTCAAATACATTTCAATGATAGCTCACATGGAAGTGAGTAACATATACAACATTAGTTCAAATATGAAATTTGATTTATTCATCTTACTCCCCCTTTGAATCTTCAATTCTTTGTATGATTTGATTTGAAAATTAATTCTATGTATATATGTCCACTTTCTCAACGCAAGTTAATAGAGTTACTCATTCCTTCCTCTACGAGGTCCACAATCATCAAAGCGAATAGTGAATTTAAAAAAGAAACTGCACTACTTCCTTTTCTTAGAATTGATGTACTTGCCATTAATTTTTTGTTCTGCTACAGAATCCAACTGTTATTGACAACTATATGAGATACATTATCATCTCTTGAGACTTGTATTGTTGACCAACAAAACAATATAGTTATTGACAACTCAAACATTACATCTTGACAACCTCTGTGTCCCACATTGACACACAAATTTTAATGGTCTAACAAATATTCTAAAAGTTTCTTCCTTTCTATAGATACCCAACTTTTTATATTAAGACACTCAAACACCTAGACATCCAAAAAAATGATGACTTCGTATATTTTAGATGGAAAAGAAAACAAAAGTCTTAAACCTCAAATTTTGGCATGAAGATGAACAGCATTGGTGGCTCCTCCTGAAGCAGTGAAGAAGGGCGTTAGTTTTTGGATCATTCATGGGGAGACAACATTGATGGAGATTTTTTGTATTGCTTCATGTCAACGAGTAAATAATGCTAAGACTAGAGTATTTTTTTTCAAAGAATGTGAACCATAACGTGAGTGAAGAACTCAATAATGCTCTAGGTTTTAGTCGTGCTGCAGACTTGGACAAGTATCTTGGTGTTCATCTTCATAATGGGAGAGTTACTAAGGCCACTTATAATAAGTTTGTTGTTGATAAAGTTCGGTCTAGGCTCTCTAGGTGGAAAGTTAGATCATTGTCATTAGCAGGCACGAGTATTCTTTTGAAGGCAACTGTTAATCTTATACCTAACCACAGTATGCTGAAGGCTCTTTGGGTATACCTAATTAACCACGAGATCAATTTCATCATGGAATTGTTTCTTCTGTGCAAGAAGCTTTAGATGAGATTCATGAGATTGCAAGATGTGTGAAATTATCTCCTCAACTGTTGAAGAAAACAAAGGGGATAAATCCTTCAAGTAGATGGAGCCTTCTCTAGAAAAGATTTGATTAATGGAGATGGTGTGCTTGTGAAATCTTTTAGTCATAATATTCACTGCCATACAAGTTTTGAAGCGGGGTTATGGGGTGTATTGCAGGCATGAAAAGAATATGAGATATGAGCTTTAGATTTTGTTAAGGTAAAGGTACAAAAATGGTAATGAAATATTATGCTAGGAGCACTTAGAGGAAAAAATGTTTCGGATCTCATTTATGCTAATGAAGAATAGATTTCATTTCAATTTAGGTAACGCTAAGTATGACTGGTATTGACCGTTTAAGTTGCCATTTGGAGGTATTTAATTAGATATTACGGTAAACTATGTAGCTCATGAAAAGTAGCGGCGCGATTGAAGTTTTTCAACAGCTTTTGACGAAGTATTGGCAAATTCATGTGTCATGGAAAAACAAGGATGAGAATCACCTTGTAGATTATGTTGCAAAACACACATTACAATGTGGAGTAGGGATGCAAATATTTAAAAAAGAGATGGAAAGTGGCATCGACTTATTACTTGATGGATATTCAATGGTGTAGTTTATTTTTAATTGCTCTTATGTTCAATTATAAAAAAAGAGCTACTAGCAACTAATTAACTCAATTAAAGTATTAACTGAAAGGGAAAATCTTAGAGAAAAGACGGTTTTTTATTATCTATAAGGGACGATTAAATATCAAAACCATTTTCACTATTTCAATAATCTTTCTTCCTTGAGAAGGGTCTGCTTAGCTCAACTGTAAGCTCACTTGCCGTATGGGTATGAGGTCGCAAGTTCGAATTAGCCACTGTGCAAAAATCACAAGTTAGGCTGCCAAGTATATTCCCTTCCCAGTACTCTTACCAAGTGGGGACTATAAAACTGTTGACCTTTTTTTTCTTCCTTGAAATAATTAATTAACCATCTTTCTGATAAAAAATAATTAACCATCTCCCTAACAACACGAAACCATGATCGGTTAAACCAGATCAACAAAAATAGAACCAGTTGAAAACAGTTACATACAATTGATATACATACATACATGTGTATCATTAATCATTAAAGATTACAAAGACAGAAGTCGGTGGGTGCGTTGTGTCGTACTTTGATGACTCTCTTCTAACCTCCCTTCCTTCTTATTGTCTATGCGCTACTCAGTTTCAAAAGAATATACCAACAGAATAAAAAACAAACCTCTTCAAAACTCTCAAAAGGCAAAAATACACAGAAAAGAAGAAAAGAAAGAGGTCAAGTTTGAATTTTGAGAAGTGGGTTTGCTTTGATTTGATCTCACAATCATTCTCATGGCTTCCACTGAGGGCCTTGTTCCTATTACACGCTCTTTCCTCGCTTCTTATTACGATAATTACCCTTTTCAACCTCTTTCTGATGATGTCTCAGTTCTCACTTCTCAAATTCGTTCCTTGGCTAATGATTTGCTTCAAGATTCTCCTCCTTCCCAAGGTTTTTTCTTCATATCTTTTTGTTTTTTGAAGTTGGTTTGAAGAAAGATTGCATTTTTTTTTTTGGGATGATCGACTAGTAGTGTGGAGTTAGTTTTGAATTTTCTTTTTTTGTTATCTGGGGTTTATTTATTTTTTTATTTTTGGGTTTTTACTGTTTTTAAAGAATGTGGTGTTTTTCTTTATGTAGAGCTTGAAATGGGGGTTGGATTGAGTTTTGATGCTTATATAGAGTGTGGGGATTTAAGATCTTGGGGATACATTGAAATGCATGATGTTTAGTTAGATTGGGTGTTTAAAGAATGTATGAATGTTAATAGGTTTGCTCTTGAATATGTCTCAAAGACAATCTTTTTACCCTCTCTGCTCTTGCCTCTGAAGATGCTGAGTTGCTGGCCAATTAGCAGTTAGTTTGAATTTTTATCTGGGGTGGTTTTATTTATTTATTTATTTTTTTGGCTTTTTAGTGTTTTTAAGGAAAGTGGTGTTTTATTTTGTAGAGCATGAAATGGGGGCTTAGATTGAGTTTTAATGTTTATATAGAGTGTGGAAATCCAAGATCTCTGAGTTCTTGGGGATACATTGAAATGCATCGTGTTTAGCTATATTGGGTATCTAATAATGTGTCAAAGATAATAGATTTGCTCTTAAATATGTATCAAAGACAATATTTTTGTCTTTCCTGCATTTGTTTACCCTTGCCTATGAGGCTGATGAACTAGTTGTTAGGAGTTAGGATGAATTTGTATCTGGGGCTGTATTTTATTTATTGCCCCTTCTTTACTGTTTTCTAAGAAAGTGCTGTTTTCCTATTTAGAGTATGAAATTGGGGTTAGATTGAGTTTTGGTGCTTGCATAGAGTGTGGGAATCCAAGATCTTCACATTCTTGGGGATACATTGAAGTGCACGATGTTAAGTTATATTGGGTGTCTAATGTATCAAAGGTGATAACAGATTTGCTGTTGCAGATGTAAGATTACTTTGTCTAACCAGGCATGGGCATCATATATGAATCTTGAACATCTTTCAATTATACAAGCATTCTCATATATTACATTGCATCTGTATGTTGCGTCCAAGATGGCTACAGTTTACAACCTTGCTTGATTATTCAAGGGAAATATGTGTCGTATTGGCATTTTTGTTCTCAATTTTATGTTCCATATAGTTATTTTTTAAATAAACAGATAATTTTAGTAGTTGATGTCGTTTCAGGAGAAAAAATTTTAATAGAAGAAGCTGACCGCCAACCTCCGCATAAAATTGATGAGAATATGTGGAAGAATCGAGAGTGTATGGAAGAGACAGTCTTTTTATTAGAAAGGCCCAATTGGCCAGAAGGGGTAATCTCTTATTTATATCCCCTCTCCCATTAAGCTCAAATTTATGAAGGATAATGCATTTGGTCAATTTCATAACTTGTGAAAACTAAGTGAGTACATTGTTGAGTTTTCCATCAACAAAACAGCCATAGTTTTGACATTCTACTTGGTATAATTTTTCCCTCAAATTTCTTCCCCCCCCCCCCCCCCCCCCAAAACGTTTGTCTAGAACTGAGAAATGGGTACCCATTCTTAGAAGCTTTCATGCTGTGAATTCAGCTCAGGCAGCAGGCAACACCTGATGATGTAGAATGTGCTGCATTGCTTGACCGGCTTAAAGATAAAGTTCATAATGTACTAATGCTATTGGAGTCTTTCCAAGCTAAAAATGCAGACCATGTTTTCAACACAGGTACTTCCTTGTCTTTGTCTTGAGCTAGTTGCTTTTGATGCATAACGGACTTATAGTTGCTTGTGTTCATGTTATTATTTATAGTTGCTTGTGTTCATCTCATGTTATTATTGTGTGTGAATTAGTAAAAGGAAAGAAAATGGGAAATAAATAAGGACTCTAAGCTTAAAATTTCACTATTACACGATTATAAATATATGCACCCAAGATCTCATGAGACTCTTCCAATTGTTAATTAACGTTAGTAAGATTCTAAAATAGAAAAGCTAATGCCGTTTAATGAGTTCACATGGTGTTGCTTCAGTTGATCTTTTTATTCTAGGTTTACATATGTTGATTCTTCTATTTACCTTTCATAATACCCAAAATTGCTAACTCAAGGATGCGCACAATCAGAATTCAGAGATGTACTCAGGTGATCCTTGGGTTATACTTTGGACACTTACAACTTTGTAAATAACTACATTTTCTCTCTAGATATTCACACGTAGCTTATTCATGTTTTTTCAATTTATTTTGCATGTTTCTCTGATTATCGAACATGTTCATTGGAATATTATTCAGAAAAATGTTACCTGCAAGAATTTTATACATATAACTTTTTGTTGCAGTCACCTGAGTTCTGTTTCTCTGGTGCGTAAAATTTCCTTATATTGGTTCCTGCGCTTGTTTTTTCATACTAGAGATCCAACAGAAATATTGGCATTCCTTAGATGAATGATAATATCATATAGCAGACTTCTGCCATGGATTTACTTTAGGACAAGGTTTCTGTTTAAAAAATGAAAAGGCATCCTTTAAGCTGAATGGCTTTGAGATTTTCAATTTCCGCACTGTATTGGTTTTACAAACAGTCCTCAAAAGAAGGAACTTGATGCTCCTGATATTTTCTATCCTCATAATTAACTGTCTGACTGTGTATCTTTGATAACCTCTCAATCAACTTCTCAAGTGTGAGTTGAAGAAACTAAAAATTTTTCGCAGTGATGACATATTTGCCTCAAGATTTTCGAGGAACTCTCCTCAGACAGCAACGTGAACGGTCTGAAAGGAATAGGCAAGCAGAGGTTGATGCTCTGGTAAATGCTGGAGGAAGTATACGGGATCGATATGCATTGCTGTGGAGACAACAAATGGACAGGTTAGGTTCATCTCTTTTGTTTACCCTGTTATGTATAGCTGTTGCATAATAATGTGTTAGCTGTTAATGGTTTGCAGGAGAAGTCAATTAGCTCAGCTTGGTTCTGCGACAGGTGTCTACAAAACACTCGTGAAGTACCTGGTTGGAGTTCCACAAGTATGTCTTTGGATGCATTTGGAATACATTTGTAACTTGTCGGATTTATGTCTTCAATTGTTCCTCGATCATTAATTCATGTAATTTAGATTTATGTCTTCAATTGTTCCCCCCTTGTTAATTTATGTAATTTCAACTTTGTTGTTTTTTTATTATTTTTCTATTTGAGTTGCAGGTATTACTTGATTTTATACGGCAAATAAATGATGATGATGGGTATGAATTCACTGGTTTCATTTTTCAATAGAATTTCTTTGATTGATCTCTGAATATGATAATGTATGAAAAAACATAATACAAGAATTTTTTTTCGCTGGTAGACCCATGGAAGAGCAACGACATCGCTATGGACCACCATTATATAGCCTCACGTCGATGATTCTTGCTATTCAACTCTTCCTCTCATTGTCATGGAAGCGGCTTGGGAATAGTAAATTGTGAGATAGCTTCCATCTTTTGTAGTTTGTATAGTCTTACTAGTAATTTCTGTAGCAAAAAAACGGATATTTATGGTTGATTTTATTAAGCTACTTTTATTTTTCCAAAACTTGAAAGTCTCCTAGCCTGCAGATAAATTGTGGGTGGTGGGGCTTGGAGAGGGTAAGCATTCTGTGAGTGCTGTATGATTAATATTCTATCCACTTGAACATCCAGTCTATATAGTGGTCTTGTATGTTTTTCACTTTTTTATGACTAAATATATCTCAATCCATTAGACTTGTATTTTGTGGTTTTTCTTTTTTATTCTTGAATGAATTTGAATTATGGAATAATGTTTCATCAGATTTCTGAAATCTTATAAATTTCTGCAAAATTACTTCTTTCTCTTGGAAAATTGAGATTTGTGCGCTGTTCTGGTTTTCCCTTTATTATTCAAGAAGCTAAAAAACACTAATTGAGTCACGCACATTCGATGGGCAGTAGTTGACCTGAGCCTGGATGGCTGGGTGGACCTGTTCAGTTTGCTGAGTCATGCACATACACCCACAGCTATAACTTCAATCAGTGCAGTGGCTGATGGGATTGGCATGATTGGCAGAATACCTTGTCGTCATCAAACAATCTAAGACTTCAAATCCTGACCTTATTAGGAATGCTATCAATATCATGAACACTATCATTTTTATTTTTGATTTCTACTATTAGGGCATGCTAGGTTTAGAATTAATCATTTCGGAATAGGTTGATCTTATAAAACTACCCTTTTTTATTGGCTAAATATATCATGGAACTTCCTTAATTAAAATAAATCTTATGAAATATTTTGTCTGAGATGGAGGGTCAAATATTGTGGACATGTATCTTGTTTTCTATTTTTTGGTGCATTTAATCATGTTAAACTTGTTTGAGGAAGATTATTGATGCACTTATATTTGCCTATTTAGTGTTTAACCTTTTATAATGGTTGCTAGGAGTTTTTGTCATGTCCATGTTTGTTTTTGGCCTTACTGTAGATGTTATTTGGTGGACTATAGTAACTGATGCCTTATTCAATTTTTCTTGATAACTTGATAGGAAAAAGGAACAAATCAGTGTTCTGGAACAAGCTATTGATATCTACACAGTTGAATTCGAAAGGTTCATTAGATTCCTCAGGTACTCCCATGCTTTGATATTCATACAAATGTCTGCTGCTTATTTGTATCGATTGGTATATTGGGATAGTAGGTTTCATATTGTAGTTGGTTAAATATATAGAGTGAACTGGAGGTGGTGAACTGAAGGTGGTGAACTGGACGTCTTTTTGAATTTGTTTTTCCCAACCTAAGACCAATGAATCAGTGAAGAGAAATTGCAAAACTGAACTTTGAAATGAGATAAAGAAAAGAGGAAGAAGAAGAACCCACTTGACCTATGTCCAGTTCTAAAAAACATCTTGAGATTTTCAATATAATGTTGTAAGATTCAAACTTGGTACTTAGAAACCACGGCATATCCCATAACTCACTATGTTTGGTCTTGATTTCGTTTCTCAGCCCTTACAGTTACCATCCAAATGATTACTAGTCATGTAATTTGTAGCTTCAGATGCAACGTCCCAAATTTCAGTTATTTACCCTGGAATTCAAAGCTTTAGAAGTGCTACATAGTTTTTTTAAGCAGTTCTGCAACTTACGTCTTTTCTTGTAGCTAATAAACTAAGCTTTTAGCTTGTATTTTCCAAATAAATTAGCTACTTGGAATATGTTTATATAACCTTTGTTAATTTTTTGGTTCATTTTGTATCAACTTGTCACTTTGGTCAGGGAGGTCTTTGCCAATTCGCCTTTCTTCATTTCTGCAGAAGTTGCTGGGGCGTTAGATGGGTAAGTTTGGAATATTCTAGTGTTATTGTTTTTGGGAAAAAATTTTTGATTTTGCATTTCTGAAGTTACCTGGTCAAATTTTAGGAACAATGATGAGTACAAGGAGATCAGTATTCCTGCTGGAAAAAGTCATGAGGTATGTTTATAGTTCTTGCAAAAAGTATGAACAGATTTTTTTTTAGATTGAGGGTGACCGGACCATTGAGGGTGAGCAAGGGTATATAGTTCTGTGGAAAAATAAATAAATAAAAAGAGTATATTTTCTAAAATGATAGTAATCCATTGTGAATGAGTGATATCTTTTTATATGCCAAAGAATTTGTTGATGGGAAGAGAAACCAATACATTGAGGGGGGATAAGTGGTCTTAAGCATGAGGAAGACAATGATGAACTTTAACTTAGTGGACTTTGCCAGTTATTTTAATGCTTTTGAACATAATTTCACCTCTTGTTATATATTAGCTCTAATGTTCTATGATGATGCTCTTTTATTAGGTTCTACTCACAGTGGACTCAGTGAACTCGTACATTGCTTGGGATTTTTCATTAGTACAGGGCAAGATAACTCTGGTATTTCTGCAAATGTTTTCTTGAAGAGCTTGAATTATATTTTCCTTTGAATTATGATATTGACCTTTATGTTGTTTTCATCAGGATATTGGTTTTAGTTTGGAGTTTATTAGTCCTTCTGGTGAAAAAACTGTAAGTTGCTATGCCATAATGCATTGAATCTCTATCCTATTTTGTTTAGTTTCTCTTCAGGCTTTTCATTTTTTGGATTAAAGAACCCTTGAAGCAGTGCTAGACAATTTATTACAAGTGTGGATATCATGCCATGGAGGAAATATTAGGATAGCTGAGATGTTTTGGTCTAAAGAAGACATGAACTTCAAGGGGATTTTTGGATTTCCATATTAGTTTATAAACAGAAGAATTTTTCATAGTCATAAGATGGTTAGAAAAGTACTGAAAATACTTGCAGGAAATGCACCATGAAAAATCATGGATTCTAACCCCTTCTATACAATTGTAGGATTTAATAAAAAATAACATCAAGCACATGCAACAGCATTCAAGTTCAGAAGTTACCCTTTTATTTAGGTTCTAACGAAAATGTAATTTTCATATAATGGAATTATTAATGCCAAGGGAAAGCTTTTGCTGTTAGTCTCAGTTAGCTTTTCTCACCAAGTTCAGAAGTTACCCTGCATGCTACTTTTTATTGTCTCAAATATTTTTCTTGTGTATTCATTTCTTATATTCATGTTGGTTGATTGGATATGATGCAGCTGATGTTACCGTACCGGCGTTTTGACGCAGACCAAGTGAGTTTAGCAATCTTATTGCAGATTTGATATTTCATCTTGGACTTGAGAAAAGTTTCTTATCTTGTTGTGTATGAATAATATCCAGGGAAACTTCTGCACATTAAAGACTGGAAGCTATAGGCTTATATGGGACAACACATATTCTAATTTTTTCAAGAAGGTAAATAACTGTTAACTGTTTCAGTTGAATGGAAACCATATTGTTATTTTCCACATGGAATGTAACAATAGAATTAATTCAGACAAAGGCATGGATTCAAAAAAATGTAACTGTATATGGAGCCACTTCTCTTTATATTATTCACCCCTACACCAAAAAAAAGTGTAACTTTTGCTTTGTAATTATAGAAGATTGGAATCCATCTTCATGCATTTTTTTATATTGATTTACATAAATTTTCTCATGTGTACTAAAAATATTATTACATGGACCGTAGGTGTTACGGTATAAGGTGGACTGCATACCTCCTGTTGCAGAACCTGTGCAGTCTGAATGAAGCAAGAATGAAGATCTTGTTAGTAACTGATGGATGGATGATGTAATCTGATTCCTTTTTTAACTCTACCTATGCTCTTGAGGTTGATGCTAACCTCTGGTTTTATTCACTTTGAGATTGATACAGATGACTCGATTCATTTGGTAGTGGAGAAGGAGAACTGAATTGGAAATTGCATTAATCATTTGTATGTTATTATTCTTGTATGACATTAATGGTTACAGAAATTTCAAGTGATAGCAAAAGTAGCTATTCTTGGTAGATTGATCTATGGATTATATGCTTATATATAGACTTCACATGCTGATCATTACGCAATGAGATGTGAAACTTGTATTTAAATATTATTCTTTTTAATCACTACGCTTTGCATAAATTGCAATTTTTGTTTTAGCTACTTGCTAATTTTGATTAGAATCTTGATCCTTTGTATATTATTTCACGAGTGACTAAAATACACCTTAGTAAATAAAGTTTTTTAAAAGTGGCTCTCTTGTTAATACTTACTCAAGTCTTAACTACAATTTATGCTTTAGAAATATGGATTGAAATTTAAAGTGTATGTATGACAAGCTAAATAACGGATTCTTAATTGGTTTTGGCCCTTGGATTTTCTATATTTGAATTCAGACCAATTTCCACCACAACCTATTGAAAAAACCAATTAGATCTGGTTTTCTAAACTATGGTGGTAAAATTAACATATTGAACACATGAATATTTCAACAAATAGAGCCAGTAATAGTAATATGAGTTTAACCTGCCAACCCACTATTTAGGATTGGAAAACCCTCTAGATGCAGTTCACACCAAATAGATGCACTTCATATATATATATATATATATATATATATATATATATATATATATATATATATTAGTTTTTAAAATAAAATAAAATCTCTGTTTACTTCATTGAAGATCTACTAATATAAATTGTGTTTGACACAAGTATTTGTATAGTGAAACCTAAACTTTGTTTTTTTTTTTATATAAATTCATTAAGATAAAATGAGTACAACAAAAGTCTTCAATTACATAGGAGGCTCAACAAGCTACATACAGAGCAGAAATTACAAACTTAATATAAACCATCACATAAAAGCATAAACTATAGGATGCACAGATCATTGGACCCAAAAAAGTCAAAATAAACCAAGTCCATAGACCCAGTTGTATTATAAGAAGTGTTGCACAAGTTTGATATAGGAAAAGTCTAATGATATTCTCTGTATATGAATGGTGGGGGCTATCGCTAGGAATTTTTTTAATCTCAGAAAGTAATCAAGTATGTTGAAAGTTGAAAACACCACTAGCTTTGAAATATCCTGACACAACACAAACACCATCACGTAGTAAGCTATAACAAGGAGAGTTTCATTGAAGCTCTCCAATGAAAGTAACAAAAAAACTTCTCCAATCAAGTGAAAAAAGCATTTCCATATCCCATAATTATTAGTGAACAGTACATAATGAAATTGTGCTTTCTTTAAAATTTAAAACAATTAACATAAATATTTATATTGGTCCAGCCCAAATCTGGGCCTACTTCCATTTCTCCAATTTGCAGATGGGTTCCACTAATAATCTCAAGATTCACACATGCTCATGAGTGCCTTTACTTCCAGTAAAAACTGTCTTACATATCGCTCCCCTTTACATTACAATCACTCTTAAGTTCCTACTATCTTAATAGTAATTTCACTTGCAATGAAATCACAACAGGGATTTGTTCACTCAAATGAATTGATAATGATACACACTGAAGAAAATTACAGAGTATTTAACGAATTGTTGTAGATTGTGCTAATCCATAACCTGTACAACAATTTATTGACAACATTGCTATTTAACCCATCAGAATATATATTCTACCCAAAGAATAAAACATGTTAAATCTTCTAAATCTGCATCCAGTTATGCTTAACATAGCCTAACTTGGCTGTTCATATCAACAACTTCTGCTGACTCATTGGCAATTATGATTTGTGGCAGCTTGATGCAAGATACCTCATCTCCATTACAGTTTAGTTTCATCCAGCAATATATCTGCTTCTAATAATAATATTCTTAATCTTAATTATATCTTCGCCCAAAAATGATACTACCTCATATCCTCAATACTACCTTCAGTACTTGATATAAAATCCAATTGATTTACTCAAGGAGAATATAGAAGCCAAATAAATAACATAAATATAGCATACCTTACATGATCCCTTCAAAATACTAGTGTATTATTAGATTATACATCCGTTTATAAGTAAAACAAATTATTGTGATGAAAATGATACATGAAAATTGTGAGAATATTCTGTAATTATTGTAAATATTCTTGCTGATTATGTAGGCTCTTATTAGGCTTTATGAGTTATCATTAGCATTAATTAGGGATTATTATCCTGTCTTCCTTCTAGCCTATAAGTAGGCTCTTGTACATCAATTTTGATATAAGAAAATACATTTTCTCTCTATCTTCACAAATATGTCCATGATTATCCACATGGTATCAGAGCTTAGGACTCAGAAATTAAAAAATTAGGGTTTGCACCATGAAACTTTCTCTTCAAAGGATAGGGGTATTTCTGGGCGCGATGATTGAAGCTTTGTTAGCTCTCACCGCCGGCCCCATTGGGAAGAGGAGGTCCCGGTCGATCAAACCCCAGAAAACCACCACGAACGGCGGCGCGTGTAGGTCCCACGCGCCGCCCAAACCTTCGCCGGCAGACACGCCATCCCGGCGCGTGGCGGCGCGTGCGGCGGCCAATCCGGCGGCGAGTTTGACAGAGACGCTCGCCACCTCATTTCCGTCAAGATTCCGGCCTCATATGGTGGATCCGAGGTCAGATGCTTATTTTTCAAGAATGGGCAGAGTTGCTTGCGTACTGTTCATCTATGGGTTTACTTATGAATGTTGTGGTACTTGATCTGTGCCTATTTCATAGGTTTATTTACATTTGGAATTTCAGTAATGATGTTGATCATAAGCCTTTTTAGTCAATGCTGCCAAGTATCTTCTAACTCTGGTAGTAAGTAAGGCAACTCATCAATTAACTGAAACAACCATTGCTCTGGAGACAATATCATCAGCGTTTGTGGCAAAACGTGGTAATTTTCTTCAAGCCCTTAAAACCTCAAAAGATCGTCAGGTGTGGATTGTTGATTCTGGAGCCTCTGATCACATGACCGACAATCACAAATTGTTCACCACTTACATCCCATGTGCTGGCAACATGAAAGTGAAAATTGCTGATGGCTCACTCGCTTCTATTACTGGGAAAGGGAGTATTAAGAGTATCACTTTGGAATCTATTTTACATGTGCCGAAATTAGCGTGCAGCTTACTACCTGTCAGTCAGTTGACAAAGCAATCGAATTGTTCTGCTAATTTTTTGCCTACTCATTGTGTGTTTCAGGATCTATCATCGGGGATGGTGTTTGGTCATGCTAAGGAATGCGAGGGACTTTACTTCCTTGACGACGCCAGAGTGAGTCACCAACCTATCAGAAGGGTATGTAACACAATCTCTAAAAATGAAGATATTATGTTGTTGCACAAGAGAATGGGTCACCCTAATTTCCATTATTTATCCCGTATGTTTCCAACTATTTGCCCACCATCAAACCTTGATATGAAATGTGAAGTCTGTGAATTGGCCAAACACCACCGGTCATCATATCCTAGAGCTCCATATATTCCTACCAAACCATTCACTACCATTCATAGTGATTTATGGGGACCTTCCCGCAACCCAAACCGTACCAAAGCAAGGGGGTTTATTACATTCATAGATGATCATACTCGTGTTTGTTGGGTTTATCTGTTGAAGGACAAGTCTGAGGCACCAAATGCTTTCATGAGTTTCTATGCTATGATTAAAAATCAGTTTAATACAAGTATCAAAGTTTTACATTCTGACAATGGCACTGAGTATTTTAACCGAACTTTGAGTGATTTTCTCCAAACTCATGGTATTATCCATAGAAGTTCGTGTGTTCATACACCTCAACAAAATGAGATTGCTGAAAGGAAAAATAGACACATCTTGGAAGTCACTAGGGCTCTTATGATCACTTCAAATGTACCAAAGTTTTATTGGGGAGATGCCATTCTAACTGCCACCCACCTCATCAACCGAATGCCGAATAAGGTGATATCTTTTGAAACTCCACTCAAAATGTTACAAAGTATCTTTCCTACCACTCACCTTGAATCAAATCTTCCCTTTCGTGTCTTTGGTTGTACTGCCTTTGTTCATGCTCATCCAAATAACAAATTTGATCCTCGTGCAGTGAAATGTATTTTTCTTGGGTATTCTCCAACTCAAAAAGGGTACAAATGTTTTGATCCTGTCTCTAAACACCTATTTGTAAGTTTTGATGTTACTTTTCATGAAGATACACCTTTCTATTCCAAATCTTCAATTCAGGGGGAGAGAACGAGTGAATCTCAGACTTGGGTACCTGAACCTGTACAAGAATATAACACTCTTGAACAATGGATAACCCTACCACAGATAGAGTCATCACCTTCACCTTTACCACAAACAGAGCCACCACCTCCATCTATACCACAGACAGAGCCATCACCACCACCACAAATCGAACCTCCCTTAACCCAACCATCTCTTGTGCAAAATTTGAATGCAGGGAACAAAGATATGATGGTGTACTCACGAAGGCAAAAATCTAAGGGAGGAAAGAAACATGCATCTGAAGCACTCAAGCATTCAGAACCAGTGATAGCTCCTGAAGAACCAAAGGAGCCAGAAGTGGTGGTGGTTGCTGAAGAGACTGTTCCAGAGGTATCTCAGGAAATTCATATAAATATTAATGAATATAATGACCTTGATGTGCCTATTGCTCACAGGAAACAGCCTCGGTCGTGTACTCTACATCCAATTCAAAAGTATATGTCCTATAATGCTCTCTCCTCGGGCTATAGGGCATTTGTTACCGGTTTGGATAAAGTCCATATTCCTAAAAACATTCAGGAGGCACTTGAGGTACCTGAATGGAGAGCAGCAGTTATGGAGGAGATGAGAGCTCTTGAGAAGAATGAGACGTGGGCTGTTGTTGAAAAACCGAGAGGCAAGAAACTTGTTAGTTGCAAATGGGTATTTACCCCTAAGTATATGGCTGATGGTACTCTTGACAAGTTAAAAGCACGACTTGTGGCAAGAGGTTTCACTCAGACTTATGGTCTAGACTACCAAGAGACGTTTGCACCAGTGGCAAAATTGAATACTATCCGAGTTTTATTGTCTGTAGCAGCTAACTTGGACTGGCCACTTCATCAGATGGACATCAAGAATGCCTTCTTGAACGGAGAGCTTAAAGAAGAAGTTTACATGACTTTACCTCCTGGTTTTGAGGAGGGAAGAGGTGATAAGGTTTGCAAGTTGAAGAAGTCTCTCTATGGCCTGAAACAGTCTCCTAGGGCTTGGTTTGACAGGTTTTCAAAGGTCCTGAAAGTTGAAGGCTACAAACAGTGTTTATCAGATCATACTATGTTTGTCAAAACAGAGGGAGGAAGAAGATGTATCCTTATTGTGTATGTTGATGATATAATTCTTACAGGAGATCATATTGATGAAATGTCTAGGATAAAACTTGCGCTTGGCAAGGAATTTGAAGTCAAAGACCTAGGGAATCTGAAGTACTTTCTTGGAATGGAAGTTGCAAGATCAAGGAAAGGAGTATATGTGTCCCAAGGAAGTATATACTGGATCTCCTCGAAGAGACAGGCATGTTGGGGTGTAGTCCTGAACCAACTCCTATTGTACCTCCTAAGAAAAAGAAGAAGCCTAGAGAAGAGGGGGATTCAGAAGAGGATGATCTTGATGATGATGCTGAAGCTGAAAAGGAAGATAAAGAGCTAGAAGAGCCAGTGGATAAAGAAAGATATCAAAGACTTGTTGGGAAGCTAATTTATCTTTCCCACACAAGACCTGATATAGCGTTTGCAGTAAGTGTTGCTAGTCAATATATGAGTGATCCAAGGAAGAAGCATATGGATGCTGCGTACAGGATCTTGAGGTATCTAAAAGGTACTCCCGGGAAAGGTTTGTTCTTCCGGAACCAAGAACGAAGATCGATTGAAGTTTACACTGATGCAAGTTGGGGAGGAACACATCCTGACCGAAGATCTACTTCTGGTTATTGCTCCTTTGTATGGGGGAATTTAGTAACTTGGAAGAGTCAGAAACAGAGGGTTGTGTCAAAAAGCAGTGCTGAAGCTGAATTAAGGGCGTTGGCTCAAGGAATAATGGAGGAAATGTGGCTAAAACGTGTTCTTTGCGAGTTACAGGTCCAAGTGGATTTGCCACTCAAACTCTATTGTGACAATAAGGCAGCTATAAGCATGGCCTTAAATCCTGTTCAGCACGAGAGGTCAAAGCATGTGGAGATAGACAGACATTTCATCAGAGAAAAAGTTGAAGAAGGGACCATATGTTTGATCTTTCTTCCGACAAACCTTCAAGCGGCTGATGTACTAACGAAGGCGCTACTCAAACCTGCATTTGATAATTGTATAAGCAAGTTGGACATGATCGACATATATGATCCAACTTGAGGGGGAGTGTGAGAATATTCTGTAATTATTGTAAATATTCTTGCTGATTATGTAGGCTCTTATTAGGCTTTATGAGTTATCATTAGCATTAATTAGGGATTATTATCCTGTCTTCCTTCTAGCCTATAAGTAGGCTCTTGTACATCAATTTTGATATAAGAAAATACATTTTCTCTCTATCTTCACAAATATGTCCATGATTATCCACAAAAATATTTAAAATCAGTTCATTTAACATTTTTAATTTCCTCAAATTTAGGACATAAGTATAAGATCCAATATATTTAGGACATGAAGTAGTATTAAGTGGATCAAACAGCAATTGCCCAAAATGAATGAGTCCACTCACCAGAATTCTATAACCTTCAGGCGACAGATAAATACTGTGCTGTATGAAGCATTGTTGGACAAAGTGATTATGCATATAAATGTCTGAGACCCCATGCTAATAAAGGCACTTCATTCCTTTTACAGGGAAGAAAAATATTCAACACCACCTACAAAACATATGCACTTGTAAACTCGACGTGCTGAGAAACATCATACTTCACTTATAATTTGGGGTAAATGTAGAAAGAGAATCAAACTCTCATTGAAACCAAGTTAAATTAAATGAGATTGTGGACATTTGAATTTCATTTAACAACCCCAATCTATTTCAAGAAGCATCTAGTTCTAATAATATTCTATTATAAAAATAGCACAACATAAATGAGGTAAAAGAATATCATGTTGAAAACACCTTTCAAAGCTAGTTAGTGAAAGTCAAGCCAATACTCGCCTATATAAAGCCAATTCTCAATTTTCTTAAAAACAATTATGCAAAACTCACCTTTTTGGTGCAACTCAGGCCCATCTCCTTCCCATTGTTTCTTCAAATAAGTTCACCCTGCAAAGATGTGAAGGCAAGAACCAATACAATCACATAGAGAGCATCGTTACACAATTTAAGTGGTCAGAAAATAAGGGGAAAACAAATATTCTCAATGAAACTAATGATTCCACCAATGACAATTATTTTGCTGATTAACAACTTAGCAATAGAAGAAGACTACAATGATGACAATTGACAAATTCTTATCTCATTGGGTAGAATCGGCTACATTGGACTACACAACACCATTATGAACTATCAACAACCAAATCTTTAGATAAATTATTAATCAAAAGGTCTCAAACCTAGGTAAAGGTGGAGAGACGTGTTAGGCTCTCAACAGCCAGTGTTAGAATTTGTTGAATCATTATGAACTTAACACTAGGAGACATGATAAAAACACACAAAAATATACAATAGATGCATGATATTTTTCTATAGAGAACTAGCAAACTCTCCCGTGTGTTGCACGGAGAATTTCTATATACACCAATAGTTGTGATTTGTGAATAACATATTTAGCAGTAACAATGGAATGAAAAGGAAACATCTACAATGGAATACATTAGTTTGAAAAAACATAAACTTATCATACAATGACAAAAGACTTGAGATGGTGATCAAAATAACAATTGCCTAAATCAATTATGGCATTAGTCATATTCCCTGTAACCATTGTTTTTGTCTAATGTACATTTGTTCTGCAAAGAACAAAGGAGATTAGAGCAAGATCCTGGAGGGCTTGATCCTGTAATAGGATTGATAAATAATGCTTTGATCCTGTAAATTAGAGCATGATCCTGGAGGGCATAAGCAGGTTTCAAGAATTGGCTATGATAAGCCATGGAAATTAGAGCATGATCCTAGAGGGCTTGATCCTGTAATAGAAAATAATTGGAAATGCCATAAGGATAACAGAAGCATCACAACATGCTGCAGAAATAGAGAACAAAAGTGTCATCTCATAGTTGTCTATGCTTCTTTGTATATTGAAGACAATTAACCAAGGTGGTGAGTTCAAACCATAAAGATAATTAATTGGTTAAGAAAGACAATTTTAAAAAAAACATACAAAACATAAGACATTTATTTATTACAATATACCAAGAACATGCAAAGCATAGTAGAAATCTGTTGCTAATTACGTAAGAACCAAGATCAAAACCACTCATGCCTAAAAACCATAAAAAAGTGTTATGATTCAGAGAATTGTAACCTTGCTTGAACAAAAACCAAAAACACCTATGAAGAGTAACTCAATACATAAGATCAGAATCAACCACTCCTCAAGCTTAAAATGATGACTAAGATCTGATAAAAAAAATGATGACTAAGGCAAAAGCACAGTAGAAATCTAATTACTTGTACCTTCCTTTAGCCTTTTGCACTTACTTGAATAAACAATATACTATTTGTCATCAATAGATAATAGATTTAACTTGCTATAAGGATTAGAGAGAAGACAAGAAGATTAAATATGTTTGTGCATGCATGAGAACTTGATAAGTGAAAATAGGAAACATGAAGCTTTGATAGCATGCAGCTTAGCAAGCAAGAAAAGAAAAGTTTATGCAGCTTGGCAGTTTACAGCAGTGAACAGCCGAGGAGGTCTTGCTATCAACGAAGTAAGGTTGAAGGCAAGATGAAAGCAAGCTTAATCTCGTAACAGAACTATGGAACAAAACTTGATTATAAAAAGAAAACCTATGATAAATCCCTTTACAAAATGTTCAATTAAATACTAACAATTAATGATGAGGAAAATGCAAATAATAATTTTGTAGACAAACTATAAGGTTTCACAAAGAGTGCAGAAACTATAATCAAGTTTCAGATCAAAAAGGGAAAAATTTTCAGTACCTTTAACCATCTTCATAAACAAAAATGGCCTGATTATTATTTGCATCAAAATTGCTTGATTGGATCGCCAGCATTTTATCAGTTTGTACAGAGTTAACAGCACTAAACCTTGGCAGAGAAATCCATGCTTATGCCGTTAGAGCACTGATGGATGACAATATTTTTGCTGTAATGGCTTGATTAATATCTATATGAAGTGTGGTGGTTTCAAGGAAGGGCATTTGGTGGAAAGTTATACATTCTCAGCAGGGAATGTTATCCAATCAGAACTGGAAGAAGTATTTGCATATGCTTAAGAAACACCTATTATAAAAAACACCTATCATCTCATTAAGCATTCATGAAACTGGGAAGAAGAGAGAGATAATGCTACATAGACAAGAGGTTAAGCCTTGTTGTCCAACTACTAAATGAAAGAAGAAGAATAAATATTCACCTAAGAAATTCCTTATAGAAGTCACCTAAGAAATTTCTTAGCAACAAATCCCAAGCTAATAGCAGAACAAATGCTGATTACTTGCTTAGCAACAAATTCGACCTTCTAATCACCTATTTATGCTTTCCAATCCCATGTTTAACCTCAAATATAAACTCCAAATTCACATCAAGGCAGCCACAGAAAAGTCAGAAACAAACAAAAGCTACAATAAAATGAGAAGGGAAAAATACCAAGGAAAAAGAGATTTTCTCATGTGATGAAGAGCAATCACCGAAGACTAAGGCACATGAAAAGAAAATACCATGAACAACAATAACACTAAACCTACATAGTTAGAAATTGCCATTTTTTTTATAGTTCAACATGTTCCTGCCAAAACTATCCCTGAAAAATCATACAGAGCACCATAAGCACAATTAGAGAAATTCATGAACAAATCATAATAAAAAATTACTCACCCACCAAGCAACTAAAATTCCAGACCACTGTTAGACCACTCTAACAAATCATGAAAAGACATGACAAAGCCAATTAGTCCCCATTTCCCAACATCTTCAAAAGAGTTAAAAACTCTAAACAAAAGACAACAACAACCAATCTTCATCCCACGAATTTTAGCTGAAATCATTAAACGCAAAACTCCTTAAAATTGGGCAGATATGATCAGCAAAATAATTGAAGAATCAAACTTGATCGGAAGAAAAATTGGTGTAGGTGAAGAGAAACGAAACAAAAAGAATAGAAAGATAAATCAACCTGAACAATTATAAAGCCCCAGAGGTTGAAGAAACTGAGGAAGAAGAAAGCCGAAGAGAGATGGGGTTTTTTCATCTGTTAATATCGTCCAGATAAACTTCCTCCATCGACACCAGCGACTCAAAGCAACGAACACCTGATAACATAAAAACCAAAGGCATCACCACACATGTTCATCACTAAGAAAGGATAAATAGAGGTGAAAATAATGGCCTTCAAAACAAAGGCATACCAAAGAAGATGACGAGTTGATGGCTTTCGTGTTGTGGAATCTTTGTAAAGTGATGTCCCTTTAAATATGAGATTTGAATTTGAGTTTTAATTTGAATTTGACATTGAATGTACAGAAAGAGAGGGATAAAAACAATTTCAAATTCAAATTTGACTTTTTCAAACTTGAATACAGAGCCGAAGGAATTTTTAGCGGCTGATGAACAGTGAATATAGTCTAGAGCCGGGCAAATGAAAACGGCTCAGTGTATTGGGATTAGGCGGGAAGGATTTTGCTATTTATATTATAGAAGATTTGAATATTGATAGTGCGATGCAAGAGAACAATACACAGCATCAGCTGCATGAGCGACCAGAAACATACATGTGTAAAAGATAGCTGTTAATTGAATAATGGATAGGGCAGGGGTCTCATTGATTGGGATATCCATATATGGAATGACAACTACAATATAAATAAAATCATTATTAAAAATAAAAAAGAGGAAAAAATTTCCCAACTTCGGGCCATGGTTGGTGCTTACATGAAAAAATCCAATACATAATAAGACATCATTCCAGCCTAGAAACAACAAGCAAGATAACACAGGTAATTTAGCCCAGACAAAGTAACTTCTTCATGTAGGGTGGCACGTACACAATATCCTATAACTATTTACAATGAGGACCTATTTCTTCAATTTGGGGCACAAACTAAGAATTAATATATGAAATTATCAAAAAAAAAAAAAAAAACTGTCAAATCCTTTTACCTGACTAAAACTCTGAAAGTTTTGAAGGCCATAATACTATATGTTCATCAAGATCAGATGATGTCCAATTTGAGCCTACCAGAGAAATTGCCAGCATTTGGCAATACAACAATTTCAGCCATTGGTGATTTTATTTCTTATTTCCCAAGTATCACGAACTCCAAAACTCTTGCAAGCTCAGGATATTTCTTTAACCAGCCTTTAGATGTAGAATGTTTGAGAACCTCACAAGTAATCCCATCAGGTTGGCACCCTTCCATGGCCATACTTTTAAATAGCCCAATGATATCCCAAAACTTGCCTCTATGAAACATTGCTTTTAGAATGGCATTGTATATTGCAATGCCTGGAGTCATCCCATTCACAAGCATTTGCTTTCTTATATGCAGAGCAACTGATATTTTCCCTTCCCTACAGAAACCACTGATCATGGATCCATAAGTAAAATGATCTGGTTCCAGTTTCTGCCTATACATGCCTTTGAATAATTGGCATAAAAGTGACCTATTGTGTTTCCTAATTGAAGCATGTATAAGAATATTATATGAAATAATATCAGGCGGAAAACAAGTGTTCTGAATATATCTGAAGAAGGAGCATGCAGTCTTAAGTAAACCATTTTTGCAAAGTTGGTCCAGAATCACATTGAAAGTAATTGTCGGATAACAACCATCACGCAATATCAATTCTAGAAGCTCAAGACATGCAGATAATTTCCCCACTTTGCCAAAATATTGAATTAAACAAGTTGTACCAATAGCGTTTGGCTTAATGCCTTCAGACTCCATGCGAGACAATACTCTCTCAATAATTGATGAGTTTTCTTGTTTACATGCAGCACACAAAATTGTATTGAAGGAAACTGAATCTGGCTTATTAGTATCCCATTCAAAACAATCCAGGAGCTTAAAAGCTTCCTCAAGATTCTCTTGAGCAAATCCCTTCAAAATTGTATTATAAGTAATATTATTTGGACGGAATCCATTTTCCATCATTGGTTTCAACAAAGATATTGTTTCTTGTGATCTCCCCTCGAGGCATAGGCAGTGGAACAATATGTTTAAAACTGCAGTATCAAGAGCATAGCCTTTTGTATTAAGCAATATCTTTAAAGCAACCCCTGATTTTCCTGTTTTCAAAAGGCCTCCTGACAAAGCAGCACATGTATGTGGACTAGGAGCATACCCTTTCTGATCTATGACCTGAAGGAGTTCCACAACATCATTCTCTCTATCTTGATGACAGAGTTCACGGAGAATTACATTATAGGTGGTCAAGTCTGGTTCACATCCTCTACTTCGCATCTTGGCAAGGTATTCTAGTGCCTGTTCAATTTTCCCACCATCACATAGAAATTTGATGATTATAGTAAAGGTTTTGACATTGGGCTTACAACCATCACATTCCATGTCATGTAGACAGCGTAGAAGAACTTCTTCATGCCAACCTTCTTTACAAATTCCATATACTAAAGCAGTATAAGAGCAGTCATTAAGAACCATACCTTTCTTCTTCATTAAATGAAGCAGTTGTAGGGCAGCATAACTCTGCCCAGACTTACACATAGCCCATAGAATTTTATTATAATTATGTGTGCCACAGAGGTAACCCTCTTCTTGAAGGGTAGATAAAACAAAGTATGCTTGTCGGATCATCAAAGCAGTGCCAAGCATAGAAATCAAAGAATCTACGGTGTGCTGCGTAGGAAAATACTTCAACTGCACAATGATGTTAAAAACACTGAGGGAATCAACATGATGCCCAGAGTATATCATTTTTTTCAACATTTTAGACAATAATCTGAATGATGGGATAAATCCGCTACTGTGCATCTCCTTTGCAATTGAAAAGGCAGTTTTCAGATCATTGAGAGCCAATAGCCCAAAAAGAAGTGTGTTGAAAGTTTCCGCATTTGGAACAGGACCAAACTGTCTCATTCCCCTATACAATTGTTGTAGCTTGTTTGTTGATGCATTATGGGATCTCAAATAGCAATGAATCAAACCATTATAGTCATAAACAGTAGGCTTCCCAGCAATATTTCTCATGCAACACAGTGTCTCCATGGCTCTTTCAAAGTGGCCTGAGGTAGCATAAGCCTTCATCGTATGCTGCAATTCTATGTAATTACAATCATGGGCTTCACCAGCATCCGCCAAATCCATTGTCTTGAGAGCACTAAGCGAAGAAAAATTCACAAACACACTGTCATTCCTACAAATCCGATATAAATTACTTACAAAAGTAATCGTGCCAGAAGTCACCACTGGCATGAAAGCCGCAATCTTTGCAGAGTAGGGTCAGCTGCTCCTTAAACTCTGGTAAAAAGGTAACATCCAGGAAACGTTAGATAAATCTCGAAGGACAATTACTAAGAAAACCATTAATATCACATAATAAACACTAATGAATTTACAGAAACTGTAGAAAAGCTTCATTACAAAGCACGGTTCATTTCAAATGTCAAATGCATTTAGTGAATTCTAGCTGTGCTAATTCCAATAACAATCAAATTCCAAGCTTCCAAAGTTCAAGCTACAAACACTGATTTGAAACAATAAATGCTGTGACATAGTTACACATTAAGCTATACAAATGCAGTTGTATATAAACAAGGGAAGCTGAAAAACAAGGTCCACAACACAGACCAACCAAACTAATCAAAAACCGATTTCAAATTTGAAACATTTCAACCTCCCCAAGCTCAAGCTACAAACATTGACATCAAAGCTGAAACCATAACATCTCTCACATAATCACCTATTCATTCAGCTTCATAAATGTGCATGTATAAACAAAAGCTATAAAAATGAGATTTTGACCAATGATACAAAAAACCCAACAAGCAAAACTTAAGTCAAAACAAAAAGAAGTGAAAAATTACAGCAAAATGAAGAAAAATAAGATATTGGGTAGAAATTTAAATGTGCCATTAAACTAAGAAGAATATAATTGGTACCTATAAAGTTGCCACCGCCGCCGTAGATTGTTTTTGGGCAGCAAAGAAGGAAAGTTTCATTACTAAGTGAGAGATAAGAAAGAAAGTGTGGACTAAGAGAAGACTACGAGGGAGGCTGCTTCCTTTGGAGAGGATTACAATTACAGTTGTATTGGGCTAGTCTAGTAATATCTCTTTGGTACTCTGAATATACAAAATGACAGTTAAGGTACTTGAATTTATGAAATGATAGATTAGGTACTAGACATTAAATTGAGATTATTAAATCAAGCTAGCCTCTGCCCTCTGCACACTTTACGGCCACCAGTATTTGGCGAATCTTTGAGTGAGATCAGGAAGAAGAAGGAAGTAGTGAGGATGAGAAGGCCGGAGGTAGTACAATGTATGTATCAAATTTTATATAGGACCTAGATAACTTTTTTTGGGGAGACTAAGGAAGGCTTAATTTTATATGTCTTTCCAATAATACCCCTCCTTAATTAGTTTAGTTACTTAGTAGCTCTTTCTCCCCTATCAAAGGAGTTGTTAAGAAGAAGAAGGGTAATTTAGAAAAAAGGTGACCAAAAATGTATCTAGGTCTTATATTTAGGACCAAAATAAAGTCTCTATCTAGGTCCTATATTTAGTACCGGAGGGACTATATTTATATCCCTATGAACATAAATTACCGAACAAAATATTTTATCTAATGAAGTTATAGATAAGATTTTGTATTTTCGGGATGGAAGAAAGTAATAGGTCTTATTTTATCAAAAAAAAAAAAAAAGTAAAAGGTCTTACAATTTCACTTAATTTTCAATTGCTTCCAAGATCAATTATAACGAAGTTCTATGAAAGAGAATTAATTATAACTAAATCATTGAAATCACTAAATCAATTTAAAATTTTTGTAGATCTATGTAATATTAAGTCTGATATGCCAGAAGTTGTTAATGCAACTCTTTTGAGTTGACAACTAACAATTATTAAATTGCATTTGATTTAATATCACTAGTAGGGGTGTTCATGGGACGTGAAAGAACCGGTCCCGTGTCCCGTCCCAAAAAAGGCTTGTGACGGAGTTTCCGTCCCGTCCCGAACTTGTCCCGTCCCAATCGGGATCGGGATCAGGACGGGAAATTCCCGAAAAAAAATTGGAATTTTTTTATTAAAAATATCTACTTGTAAAAAAATATGACACTTTGTTTTTGTAACAAACAAATGAATTAGTTCAATATTACTTTTATAATACATCTTATACAACATAATAAAATCAAATTATATTATTACCGTGTTTTTCATAAAAAAAATGTCATGTATATTTATACATGCACATACATTTTTTAAAAAAATATTATATCAAAACACATAATCATATATTCGGGACGGGATTGGGATGACCTCGTCCCGTCCCGAAGAGAAATTTTGTCGCGTCCCGAAACTTTTCGGGACAGAAATTTCCCGTCCCAAAATGCCTCGGGACGGGATGAGACGGGACGGGAAATTGTTGAACACCCATAATCACTAGTTGCTGGTTTCCTAGTGACTTCAATAGATATTATTGGATTTGGTGGATTGATTCTCTTATATGAACTTAGTTGTAACTTCCCCCTTAATATTTTATTTTCTATTTTTCTAATTGGTGACTTATCCTTTTTTTTATATCATAACATAACAAAAGAGAAAAATAAAAATAAAAAATAAAAACAAAATAAGCTCAAACTCTCATGTGCCCACTGCACAGCATGTGTCTAACTACACTTAGCCCAATGTCAAAATCTGGGCTATTTTTGTTTGGGCCTAAATAAGCCCAATATCAACACTGAAGGAATCAACCCAGAGCATATCATTTTTTTTTTCAACATTCCAGACAAAATAAAGCCACCTAGACATAATGGAGACTTGGAGAGGTTACAAAGGATCGCTCGTCGAAAGCTAATTACTGGAGATAATGAAATGCAATACAGTGTTTAATACTTTTCAAATACTATTAGTCACATTTAACGAGAAAAATTCTGACTGAGCAAATTTATATAGTTATTAACTTATTTTGTGGTACAATGTTGACCAAATATAATTAAGTTTTAATTTTTATCATGATAATTTTTCTTTTTTAAAAAAATCAGCAATTTCTAGCTGAAAAAGAATTGTTAAGACACCATTCCTACGGAAATGAAGCTAAGGACTTCAGTTAAAATGTTAAAAGTGCGCCTTTCAAGCTTCAAAGATGAAAATATTTCCCAACACAAAAAGTAAGTGAACCGAAGTGATTCATTCAATTCTAAATACAAGATTTACTATTTAACAAAGAATATTAGTTTTTTTTTGCCATGAACAAAGAATATTAGTTATATTAATAAGTATTATGTATTTTTTTTTTGGTAAATTACCGCCCGGTTTAATCCGGACTCGAGGGGTAGGAGTGTTGCCCATATAGGCAAGGTTGTCCCCTCTCCCAATGAGAGAGCTTCCCGGGATTCGAACACACGTTCTCCTCCTTACGGGGGTTGTAGCCCACTTACCAGCTCAACCAACTACTCATTGGTAGTATTATGTATTTTTTCGAGAACACCAATCATCTCTCCATATTCTCTAACCAATGTCGTATTTTGTTATTATTGTTGGGTTACCAATAATGATAATTTTAAGAAGAAATTGACAAAAATTAGAATTAGATCCCATATTAAAACTAGAATCAACTTTTTTATCTACCGCACGTTGAAAATTACACACAGTCATTCCATGAAGGATAAAAGCTGAATCTTGAAGGCAAGCATAACTGAAAAACAAACATGCGAGGAACACATAAATTAAATATGTAGAGAGAGGCCACTTTATCTACTCTTATTTTCTAGGTGGGACTCGTTGGAGTAGATTTTTGTCATTGTCAAGTGTGAAAGATGGTTTCTGCGACTATAGACTTGTGATCTTACAGCAACCAAAAGAAAACATGAAAGCAAATGATATGAAAGAAGATGACAAATCAACAGTTTCAGTAGCGTGACATTGTGCTATTTGCTTTTTTAGAGGTTTAATTTATTTTAAAAAAACTAATTATTTTTTAAAACGTCTGAGTAAGTGACTTAGACCCTACATTAATATTGATCAAATTAAAAATAGGTAAATTCTCAATAAAAAAATTGGTAATTTTATGCAATCACATGTAGCTCGTTCAGGAATGTTCAGTGAGATTTACATCCGAGTAATTCTTTCGAAAACAACAATATTGTGTGACTAATCCTGCAGTGAGGCCATGATTATTTTAAATAAGCTTCCCGAAGGAGATACAAAATGCACAAAACCAATAATATAATTAAATCACTGGTAGATTTAGGCGACAATGAAGCACTTGGTTATAGTGCATGTTTATTAACCAAAAAGTCCTTCAATACCATGCTTCCCGGTCTTGGAATTTTCAGTTCTCCTTTTTTGTCCCCTACTTAAAGAGTTATACTTGTGCATGCAAAAAAAAAAGTTAGCCTTAAATATGGCGGAATTTTTTTATATATAAAAGATAGGCCGAAAATTTTTGCTGATTTTAAAGTATTAAGGTAATGCCTTAACTTATGACATTCATATTTTTTAATTTTCTTCTTGTATGGAAGTAAAGGTGGTGAAATAATTTCATGGTTTCATTGTATCACCCTCAAGTCTTTTGTGACCTATTATTAATTTTAACATTTCAGAACCGTATCATATTGTTGATAGCAATTTTCCCAAATTATAATACTGTAGTATCACACACAAACAAGGAATATATGAGAGATTTTTTTTTTAACTGAAAATATACGAGAGATTGAAGATACAGGTGAAATGGAAAATAACAATGCCAATAGCGGTTCTGATTAAATAAAAACATTTACTAAAGAATAAAAACTACTGGACTTAGGAAGGCAACTGTAATAATAATCTCATCGAGTCCGCTTGGTACGCCGAATCAGCCATAAAATATCACTCCCATGGAACGATTTTCTATGGCATCCAACTTTCTGGGTACACTACAAACACAACCACAGTTAACAAAAAAAAAAAAAAAAAGAGCAAACCCAATTCAATATATAGGGCAAAGGTATAAAAATGACCTTGTAGTTTAGCTTATTGTACACTCAACACCACACCTCATTTTTAGAGACAAAAGTGACTTATGGACATGGTTATTAAAATGGAACAAAAGTGACTCTATTGTCAATATTCATTTGACACTATTACTTTTCAAGGTTAGAGCACCACATAGATGCATATTTTTGACACATAACTTCACAAATCATGGTTGAAGAAAGAGAAGAGAACAAGGACATTTATTAGGTGTCAAACATATGCTGATGTGTGAAGTTACGAGTAAACAATTAACATCCATTTGGTGTGTCGTAACCTTAAAATGTAATGTTGTTAAATAAATAGTAATAGTAAGGTCTCTTTAGCCCCACTTTAATAACCATTGGGTTACTTTTGTCCCTGAAAAACTATAAGGTGTTTGGAGCACCTTGAGCTAAATTACATTGTCATTTTTGTACCTTTACCCCTCAATATATTAAGTATATATGTAAAGATTTAGGATCTAATAATAAACTCACTTGGAAATGAAATGTTGGATTTGGGACTTTAGTTAACACGGACAAACCATTCCGAACAGGCACCACTGTACATAGTATATACAAAATTCAGATATATTGTATTAGTCTATGCCCATTACTATTACTATTATGTATGAGAAGATATTATCTTTTCTCAAATGGGCCTTACTTGTAGCAGAGGCTGACTTTACATCCTGATCCATTGCATACTTAGTTTTCATGTTGCAAGGCGTTGTGCCTTCAGAATCACTGCGTTAAAAAAACCATAAATGCATGTGAGACTTCTTTATATCAATGATATTTCTAACTGTCTAATAAACAAATGACCACTTTCTTCTCATTATTAGTTGAAGTACCTTGATTTTTCGCTGTTTGATTTCCCAATAGTGGCCGCTGTCCATGAAAGCGTATAAATTGTCAAAAAGGTATATACACTTTTGTGATTTCTTTAAGAAAATCTATATGGAAGACTTGAAGCACTTACATGATGATAAGTAATGGGAGTGAAAACGTGGTAACTTCTCACCCCATCGCATATTAGTAAGGGCAAACTTATCAACATATTGTTCACAAGATTGAAGTCTCTGCAAAAAAAAAAATGAAAAAAAAGACCAACTTAATTTATAGCTCTATTTGCAGCCAATAACACAAATAGGCTCTTTCTTAAAGTGTTAAAAGAAGACTGACTTGTTTGAGGGTATTGATGCGCAATTCAGTGTCAGAAAATGCATTGGTATGAGAAATAAGGCTTTCAATATTGGCAGACACGTTTCCAAGATGATCTATAACAGTAACCACAGCCCTGCATAAGTACTCTTTTGTGTTCTCCACCACCCTGCATCAAGTCATCAACATCAGTACGGAAAATCTAAATAGTTCACTTTCAACAATAATACTACCCAAATTCAGTAATGGGCCATTTTAAGCATGGAGTATGCCCATGTGTGCAAACACATTGGGTATGGGCTCAAGCCCAGCTCATGGTGTACCCATAAATTTCGAAACTGCACTCCAAATGATAGTAAATAGATATCAAAACTTCATAAAGCCCCAACTTTAAGAAAACTGTATAGCCTTTTTAATTGTCTCAATTTCAATGAAAGTGTCGCTATAAGTGCTGGGAAAAACCAAATTAACCGTTGGAATTATTGGGGTGGCCAAAACCTTATACCATACTTCAATGTAACCTTTTTGTGGATGTAATAGGTACTAAATCTAACAACAACAACAAAGTCTTATTCCACTGCGTGAGGTTCGCTAAATAAATCATACAACGCTGTTGTGCTCTATCATTCACCAACATTTTTGGTATATAACAATGTACAAAAAAAGTTGAAAACTCCAAAAAGACATTAGTGAAATGTAAAAGCTCAAGCCAGAAGGCAGATATTAATGTTTGTACATGTCACTCACTGTGTCTTCTCTTTTCCTTTCAAGAACGTACTATCACTATAATCTGCTGCGTTATGAAGCTGAGACCTCAGCTCTCTTAGCTCCTGCAAATTCATTATGAACAAGAGCCTTAAGTTCTTTTATAAATTATTAATAATGTAATTTACATGTAGTAAGACAAGGCAAATAAAATATGACCTGAAGAGACTTGTCAAAGTTGATGCTTTCTTCCACCTCAGCTTCTGGGGTTTCAAAGGGACAAGAAGAAGAAGGCTTGGATACAGGTACAGTCTCCATGGAAGAAGAAGATATATGCTAGTTCAAAGTTCTGAAAGTAAGGCTTATAAACAATCAGAGTTTATAACAGTGTAAAAGCTAAGATGGGTTTATGTGACTACCAATCAGAGTGTAAAAGATGTGGGATTATGTGACAACCATAGGCATAGGCATGTGAAATCTTACAGCAAACAAACAAATATAAAACCATATGAAATGGAGGAAGGTGACAAATGAACAGTTTCACTCCCGTGACATTATGTTCTGCACTTTTTAGAGCTTTATTTGTTTTAAAAAAAAGTGATCACTCACTGACTGAGCAGCAGCAAACACAGTACAATGTAACAACATCACTGCATTGATCGAATTGAAAATTAAAGAATTTTATATGCAATAATGTATATATTGTTCATAACTGTTCAGTGACATTACCACCTGTAATTCTTTCAAAAATGACAAGATTGTGTTTCCAATCTTACAGTGATGCCTATATTTGAATGTATAATAAAAAAATATTATGAACAATGAGAGTTGGGTGTAATTGTACAGTTAAAATTTGGTTTGGACAATTTTTATTTTAGATTGTACATTGATTAAATTAAAATATGTCTAATAGAATTAAATATGGGCTGCCCATTTTATATAGGGCGAAGGGGCAAAACTAGCCACCGTAATTTTTCAAATGGACAACTTTGGTACCCGTAAATTGGATGGTGCAAAACCGGATATTATAAAGCAAAATGGGACAAATTTATCCACGCCATTAAGTTGAAGCTAACAGACGTGAGTGTTGGCGTGGGGCCCACCTTCATTAACATCAAACTTCAACTTAACGGCGTGACTAAATTTGTCCCATTTTGCTTTATAATGTCCGGTTTTGCACCATCTAATTTACGGGTGCTAAAGTTGTCCATTTGGAAAATAACGGTGGCTAGTTTTGCCCCTTCACCCTTTTATATATAGAGGATCTAGCTCTCTATACACATCTTTTTGAAGAGTAGAGAAACCAATTCTGATTTTATACCCATGTTTCAGAAATAAGGAAATAAATTATTCCCTGAAGGATGAGTGGGGAAATTGGTCCCATTTTTATACCTATATTTCATTTCAAAGAGAGAGATACAGTACAATCTCTCTTTAAAAATGAGTAAGGAAACTTATTCCGTTTTTTAACCTATATTTCTGAAACGTATATATAAATTACTCCTTATTATTCTTATAACGTGAAAGTTATAGAAAAAAATTATTTTAACTTCAAGCTTCTTGGCATATACCACCTAAATTTTGATGCTCGATGGTAATTCATAGCCTAATGGGTATGTGAAAAAAATATAAACCTTTGAGATCATTACAGCCTACACATTTATCCCTGAAAATGCTCGTATGGTGATGCAAGGATATGAAGATTACGTGATACTAATGTCATTGTGAAGATAAACATATTATGTTTGTAATCATTAATCATGTGTATCCACCACAAAAAGATATAAATAATAAATGTCCTTCCATGCTTCTAAGCTCTAACTTGAGAAAGTGCCATGCCACTTATAGTTGACCACATAAAAATAGACTTTGATAAAAAAAACCTAGCTTTTTCTAAAGGTTGACCTTGATTTTTGTTTATTGTTATCACAAATGACAGTGTGACAAGGAGTTGTTCTTTTTTGCATCATGTATGTATGAGAGCCATCTCATTTGACTATTAAAACGTATATTTAGAAATTGATTGTTACACGATACAACTTCAATTTAGAAAAACAAAATTGCATAAACTCTGGATAATTGATACTGAGATACATTCTGATGACACTACCCCAAAATCCAATTTTGGGCCGAACTCTATTTGGGCCGATATAAGCCCAATATAAGACAATAATATCCATCTTCAACCTTCTTATTCAAACCCTAGGGTTTCTCAGAACATCAGCTTAAGCAGAAAGACGCCGAAACTCCATTCTCCGCAGCCATGGTTCTCAAGTAACCTCCCTTTCCCTTTCCTTTCCTTTCCTCTCTCATTTCTCGTTTATGCATAGTAATCACGATCTCTTATCACTGTTATTTCACTTTTTCTCGCTTTTTTCGCCATCGTTTATTTTTTCATACATTTATAAGGAAATTAGTGGATATAATAGATTTCTGATGAACTAATCAATTCAACAATGAAAAGTGTAATCCTTATTTTCACATCTGATATTATAGCTTCATATTGTTGAAACTGGATTTGACTTGGTTAAAAAATATTTGTAGTTCTGTATTGTGTGGTATTGTGTGGCTAGAACTTGAAATATCGTTAAACTAATAATAATTGGGAATTATTACACGCAAGTCTGTTTTTTTTTCTCGGTTAGTACAGAGAAAAAGAAATTTAATTTTTTGTTTTTCAAATAATTGGCTTGTGAGAAATCTGGTAACTGATTTTTGATATTGGTATGTTAGGACGGAGCTCTGTCGTTTTAGTGGGGGCAAGATTTACCCAGGGAAGGGAATCAGATTTGTTCGTGGTGATTCTCAGGTGATTGATTGTAATTGGATTAGGCTTTTATGTTTAGACTGATATTATGATGATGGTGATGATGTGCATTAGGTGGTGAGTGTGTTCTTTTTTATGTATTTTCTTTTGCAGGTGTTTTTGTTCGCCAACTCGAAATGCAAGAGGTATTTCCACAACAGGTTGAAGCCTTCAAAACTCACATGGACTGCCATGTACAGGAAGCAACACAAGAAGGTATTGTTAATATTGAAATTATCATTAGTTTTAATCAACCATAGCTGGTGGTATTCGATATGGTTTGCATAAATTTATCATTCTGTGATGGTAGCATAGAAGTAGAAGATGGTAGGGAAATCTAGGAGAGATTGAGGGTAAACAGGGGTCAGAGAGGAATTAGAGAAACAGAGGATTATAAGGCATGGATAAATTAAATTGGTCTGTTAGTTAGCTTTTGTTCCAGCATAGTGACTTTACTTCTTGCTTGTGTTCAATGCTTGCTGCACTGAGAAGTTAGAAATAGGCACATATGACATGATGTGTGCATTTCACTCATTGCATTGTGAGATGTGATATCTTAAACGTCAAATGTATGATTTTTGTTTTTTGTATGAGATGTCTGCAGGACATTGCCCAAGAAGCTGTGAAAAAGAGGCGTCGCACAACCAAGAAGCCGTATTCTAGGTCTATTGTTGGTGCTACTTTGGAAGTTATCCAGAAGAAGAGATCTGAGAAACCTGAGGTTCGAGATGCTGCTAGAGAGGCTGCCCTTCGGTGTGTATCCTTGGCTCTCTTTCACTGAGACTCTTTTATCATCACCTCATATTGGATGGCATAAGGTTTTGTGTACCATATATATCATCTGATTATTTGAATGTATTGATGCAGTGAGGTTAAGGAGAGGATCAAGAAGACAAAGGATGAGAAGAAGGCGAAGAAGGCTGAAGTGATGGCCAAGACACAAAAAGCACAAGGAAAAGGAAATGTTCCCAAGGGTGCTGCACCCAAAGGTCCTAAGCTTGGTGGAGGCGGCGGAAAGAGATGAATTTGATTTTGAGTTTTGAGATTTCCATTTGGTTTCATGTTATATTTGGGTTGCTTAATACTTTATGTGGATCTTATGTTTTGTGGTTTAGAGCACCTGACTGAATCAAAATGCAATTTTCCAGCAGGTTTATTATTATTTTCTTGTACTTTAGGCTTGTGTTTGAATTGGGGACCACCCTTTAATTTAAATTTAAACTTTATTAAAAGGAGATGACGTAATTTCTGCTTAATTAGAAGTGTCATAAACTAGTAGGATAATGGATTTTGTGCAGAATTTTATCTCTCCATCTACTTTATCTCGCATATTTATAATTCTTTTTCTTTTTGAAACATCCATTGATTGATTTCGCATTTGAGGAGTTTCTGTTTAATGATAGTCATGTTAAAAGATGTTAGTATTTATGAAAAATCTGCTTTTCGGTTGTCAATCTGCAGAGTGGCCTAGAAAGAAAGAAATAAAGACAAACAAAATGAACTGGTGCGTTTCCTTGCATTCACATGCATGACTAATTTTTTTCACACGTCAAGTATATATTTTGAAGAATGAGAAAACATTGATATACAAGGATGAGAAATATTGTGATATTTTGAAGAAACCTTCTAACGAAAGAAGTCTACATGATTATTATATATTTTAATTTAACAAGTTTTATTTTAGTGGCTTGCAAATTGATGTATTTATCAATATTTTATTGAGCAAGCTGTTCTTGTATATTGTACCCTTCTAATCGTCTTTTAGTAAGTTTTCATTTGTAAGCTGTAATTTTCTGCGTTAGGAAGGAAAACTTACTCTACCAATAGGATTGGGATCATTTGTATTCGTTAGACTTTGAATCATTAGACTTTGATGATGAATGGAATTTGTTAGCTAAGTGAGTGTGAGTATTTTCCAATCAGTTTTACACCATCAAGCTATAAATCATAATCTTCATATTCGGCAAGAGATATATAAGATCGGTATGATATGCATATACATTTTTTTTTTGAGTCTTTCTCCAAATGCATTATTTAGAGAACCAATAGTTACAATTTTTTTTTACTCAGTACTAGCACAGTTCCTCTCAAACACCTTTGAATCCATTCTCTGAGAATTCCTGGATGTAGGAGAACTAGATCCTCTAGAAGAACCCAGCCCAAAGAAGCTAAGCTTACTAATCCTTCTTGAGAAAGAAGTCAAAAATTTTCTTGAGCCAGACTTTGCCATATCCCTTTTCAAGAACACATGGTCCCTCTCTAGATCATTTAATCTCATTCTTAACCGAGCTAGCTCAAGTTTTAGCTCACGATTTTCGCGTCTCAATGATGCATAGTTGTCTCGGGGGGACATTGCTGCACTTAATGCTCCACTACTCATGCGCCATGACTGGTGCATTGGCCTGTGGTCATCTTCCACAGAGGAGCAGCACAAGGCATTTTTCAACCTTAATTGTTCAAAGTAAAGAACTTGAACAATAGATTGGAGTGGCAGGCGCTCATTTTGAGCAGCATGAGCTCCAGCCTCTTGTGAAAGCTTTTGGAAATCAAGTAATTTGCATAGCTTCTTCTTGTCTGAATCTGACAAGCCTTGATGAGCCTGAGAAAAGCATTGAATGAAGAATTAAAACAGGTGTGGTTATAATGATGTTAGGGGCAATGTGAGAGTAAAATTGTGAGACATATTTTGTGTTAGATTTGTACAATGAACAAATCAAAGACAAAATATTCTAAAGTGATGAATAAATTTGAAGGTGAATGATTCCTCAGTTTTACCTTAAGATTTTGAACCAAGAAATAGCATCAAAGTCAAACTCACTTATCTGTTTTGTCAAAATTCTAACAAGAAAAGGCCCAATGAATATACCTGGGTCATGACTCTACAAGAATATAATTTAACACATCTTAAATTTTTGTGTGAAAGAAATAAAAATGTTCTTTGGTCTCATGCTAGATTTGAATGATGCGATTCTAGAGATAGCTTATCACATTTAAGAATACAATTAAGAAAGAAAAGTTAATTTCATGTTTTAAGCAAGAACTATCTATTGTAGCCATAAACCTTTATAAGCTACGTTAGGAAGAGAATGACTAGGCAATTAGTCTCACAGAAATTTTATTCAGAAAGCATTTCTGAAATAAATAGAAATTTTCTTTGGTTTAGTTTCATTCCTAATAGGCTTACTTCATTTCTACCCTTTGAAAACCAAACTAAATGATTACTGAAAATCTTGTTCACATATATATGCTAAGAAGGATGACAAAACATACTTTCAAATAAATGTCAATGGCTCGATATAGCCCATCATGAACTGTTCTTGCATGTGCTGGCAAGGTTTCTGCAATGACCATAAACTTTGAAAGCTTCAGATTTACATCAGGAGCAATTTCAGCAAGGTAATTGTCCACTAATTTTGCCACTTTAACTAATGCTGTCTGTGAAGGAGACCGAGGGCTATCAGATTCGAAAACCGACACATCATCCAGATCATCCTCACTATCTTCCTGCTGACAAAAGTTCAACAGAATTCTATGTACTGTGTCTACATCAAATAAGGTATCACCTTCATGCTTAAATGATGGAATCAGAAGATCATCAATAGTGGCAACATCAAGATGTGATCCAATCCTTCTTTCTAAGTCCAGTCTGGAAGAAATAGAACAATCAAGCATCACTGCACTTCGAAGAAGGCCAAAAAGGAAAGTGATTGGAACTGCAAGCTTCTCAACTGGCAAAAGGCTGACTATAGTTTCAACCACAAGCTTTTCATGATCAATCAAATCAGAATCAGCTTTATTAGTCTGACTAGATGGATTCCACAAGCTGGATTTCTTTGTTAATTCTTTCTGAGCATAACTTACAAGGGAGGCACCAATGTTCTCAGGCCGGACGCCACGACATTTCATTGCGGTCATGACTCGTTGATACATGTCAATGCGAAGAACAGACAGATCTTCTATCCACCAGTCACCATCACAATTGGCTTGCCTGCTCATGTGTAGCCTTCCTGAGCTGCTATACTCTAATCTTGAGAAACTAGAAGCTATTTGCTCTGCGCAGGCTCTTGAGGCGATCGCTTCTATGCAACGGTTAACTATTTTTAGCTCATCAGCAAGAGGGAGTAAGTTTTCACATTGTTGCAACACTTCAATGCACATTTCAAGGTTCTTGCAAACAATTCTGTCTAGATATTCCTCAGCCCTGGAGCCAAGGTTGTCTTTTGAGAATTCTTCCGTCATTTCGAGGTAATCAGAAACACAACAGAGCTGGGCAACGTTTTTCGATGTGATTTCAAAGTTTATGTTGTAGCAGAACTTGGCAGCCAGCTCAAAGAACTCGGTGCCTCCTGGTAAATTACGGAGCTCAATTCTTGAGACATTAGAAGCCCGATGTTCTGCAACTAAGCTCCGTATTCGACCACTTCTAGAAACAAGAGGAAACTTCATATAAAGGGAAGAACAATCAGAAACCTTTGAAAATGTCAATTAGAATAAAATTTCAAACTAAAAAAATTGATACTTGCCTTATGCAAAGAAAATGTCACTCCATTAACATCTATAGTTATATCACTTGGTACATCCCGGAAAATCCTACAAATTTTCAAGAGTCAGACTTTCAGAAGAAATTATTTATTGCAGGAATAAACTTGAGGATAAAGACTAATTTAGGATTTTAAGAATCAATTGAAAAACTATGACTTTCTTGTACATATTTTGAAATTGAGAAGAATTAAGCAAAACGTTTACCGCATCCAGTATATAGTTAAGCTTTCATGGAAAAAAAAGAACTTGATCTGATTCATCACTAGCTGGCATCAACAGTTAACCAAATAATATAAAGAAAACATGTTAACATAAATTACACTAGAGTTCATGTGTTATGAACTATTATGCACCAAGCCTATTCCTCAGTTATGAGTCCTACAAGACATAAATATTGGCAAATCAGGGAAATTCATATAAAGTGTGAAAATATTCAGAAAAACAGGATTTAGATAGTTTGGGAATAGAAAGAAAAAGAATTCAGATTGTACACATTCGTGGAGGAGAAATAAAAAGAATTCAGATTATGCACCAAGCCTATTCCTCAGTTATGGATCACAGAACCAACCCATTGAAGAAGTATTTTTAGTTTTGGAAAAATCAATAGCAGTATGATCTAATCAAATGAAGTATCAAACTAACACCACTTGGTCACCATTGAGAAAACTTGAAACAAAGACTAAAACATCACCAAATGTTAGAATTTGATAGCTTGGAAAATATATGTCAGAAGCATACCCCTCAATTGAAAATTTTCAAAAAAGGGAAAGATGAAATGAAAACATGTAACTCCACTGAATAAAAGCCAACCATGCAATCCATAAGTTTTAGCTCCATGGTATAAAAACTGTGAGTAAGAGGCTAAGGATATAAATTCAGCTCCCACTCAATAAAAATCACCAAAAACAATATTAGTCACATAAAGTAAACAAAAAGAGCAAATTAAGCAAGCAAAAAAGCATTAAGAAATCATGGAACAAAGTACAAACCATTCACTGGATCGATGCCTTGCACTCTTTCTCAAGGACATTTGCTGCTGCTGCTTCTCAGTAATATCCATAAAGAATGAGTATTCACAAAATCCAGTAATATGGTATTAAAAAGATGTCAGAGAATGAAAAAAAGTATAGCAGTGTCATGACTTTAAGGTAGTGAAGTGGAGAAAGAGACAGAAACACTCAAATGGGAGATGTTGATATATAGTGGAGGCTCTTTGGCCACTTTCATTAAACAGCTGTTGTTCAAACCATAGATTGTAGTTGTTCAGAGCCATGGGCCCCACCTGTTTGTGGGTCATACTTTGCTTTTCTGATAATCACCCTCTTCAATATATTCAAGTACATTATATTGAAAGTTCATACCCCATAATATATTATGGTTAATCTTCAAGGTCTATAAGTCTATAAAACTATGAGTTTAGTGATAAATAAGACAAAAGAATGTGGCAGGAAACTAGAAAGGTACACACACAGGACAAAGTCAAAAATGGGAAATGTAGAGTATATAGCTTTAGATTCAACATAACATAACAGAAAGGAAACTGAGTTAAAAACTGGATGTTAGGGAAAAAATGTGTAACATCCATTTTGCCACTGTCATGACTCATGTATGTACCTTTTCACGTGAAATAAAAAAGAGATAGAAAGCGAGAAAACGACAAAAAGTAGGAAGACCAATAAAGGAACTTGGCCTATAGAGTTAATGGAAGTGGGGTATCGACTATGGACCCATATACTAATAATTACAGAGATACGATATGATATCTTGCACTAGTAGTTAGTCAGTCCTTAATACTCCTCCATTCCGTAATATAAGAGCTAAAATTTGAATGATTTTGGTCTAAAATATAAGAGTTCATTTCATATTCTATCTATATTAATGCATTTTTTCCTATTTTATCTTTTATATTTATTAATGCTTATGTATATCTCTTTCTTAAAAGTATTATAATAAATATTAGTAGTATTGGAAAACAAACATTAACTCCAGATACTCAACTCACTTTTACATGTTTTCTTAAAAAACTTTCTTAGGAAGCGCTTTTTGGTGGACCAAGTCAAAGTCTTTTTTGATTGAGAGACCTATCAATTGGGCGCGTGACCATGTAGGGTTGGCAGGAACACTAAAGCCATGCGCATGTGCGTGTGTGGCAGTCATTTTATATGGACATCATCAATAATTCTTCATTATATTTTTGCACTGTTTGAAATTTCTGATCACTTATTGAAGAAGCAAGCTCATAACATCACAATCATTATAATGTAAAAATTAATCTATTTGAATATCAAGAAACTGGTAGATTTGGTTTCCCTTCATAGCTAAACAAAATCATACTTATAGGGCTAAGTCATTAAGTATCAGAGTATTAATAACACCTAAATGCAACACTAAAGTAATTATTGAGTAGTACCCAATATTCAAAAATAATTTTTGATTCATACAATTCTCTAAAGTACTTTTCTAGTAACACTCAATATCCTAAGTTTAGTTGACAAAAAAAGCATCATAAGTTCACTTTGTTACAACCGAGAGGAAACATTTTAGGCACAAAATTATACAAAAAAAATTACTTTAAGTGAAAATACTTTAAGGATTTGAATCCATAAAATTAATTTATGATATTGAGTGTCACTGGAAAAATACTTTTCAGTGTTTGATCTATCTTAACCCAAATTTACATTAGGATCGGATTTGCACTAGCATGTCAATATGTGAATGCCATTGCATTCATATATCATCTCACGTAATCAGTTCTAAAACTAGAGAAATATAAATTTGAAAACTGATTTCGAAAAGTGGAAATAAATTTTGAATAAATATTTGAGATATTATAAAAAGCACAATCAATGACAACTTTAATGTGTTTGGTGGAATGTTAGATCACATAATTGTCTATATGGTGATGTTGTCTCCATTTAGGTTTGTTCATGATGAACATCTAAAAAATGAATCAAAAAACGAGTTCAGTTAGGTGCTCATAATGTCCAATGCTTTCCTGTCGCTGGACACTTGTTTTACATGTTGTACCAATAACCTATGGCCAGGATTTATACTAGAATCGGCCATTAGGTCAAATAAATAACATTTGCCTTTGACTTCGAAATAAACACAACACTACCTGCTTTGACAAGTAAAAGAGATTCTAATAGCGAGTAAGTTGAATTGGTAAGTGGGCTTTGACGACTCGCCCCATAAGAGTAAGAATGAGAACATGTGTTCAAATACCGGGAAACACTTTTATTAAAAGAAAAGACAATATTCCATATGTAAGCAATACTCATATCCCATGACTTCGAATTAGATGAGATAATTGCCAATAACATTGTTGTCAAACTCACAAATTAATATTTCAATTTTACCGTTTTTATGGAATTACCTAACCAAAACGTGTCACGAGTCACTTAAATTTTCAGTTATTATAAACGGTTAGAAAATCACGTGTTTAGATTGTGAATTCACCGTTTTTACGTTTCTACTTTACTGAAAATTGTGCTAACTTGCTACTAAACTCATTTTAATTATTTTTGATTGAGTAAATTCAATGAATTTATATTCATAGAAATTTCTCTATCGAGGTCGATATGGTATATGAATATTGATAATATTTGAATCTACTATATATATATTTTAAATAAATTCAAGCCAAATTATTGTTATTATTGTTATTTTTGTATATTTATTTAATTATATACAAGAAATTCATGTTTATTAATAAACCAAAATAATTTTATGAGTTTAGGTTTCTTGTCTAAGATCCGAGTTTACCTTCTTTCCTCAATTTTATTTAAACTCATGAGTTTAATAACCTTGACCGATAGCACCAGATTATCATGTGGTACTTTGAAAGAGTTGAAGAGATTCATATTTTTTATTTATTATTACAAACTAATATTTCTTTATACTCTGGACCTCTAATATAAGACTTATACAATGAGTTAAATTTCATCTAAACTAAAAACCTCAATAAACTTTGTCTTCTAACATTATTTTTTTACTAACCGAAGTTTACCCCTTTAAATATTACAATTAATCACTTATATTTGGAGGCTTTACATCAATCAAATCAATAGAAGTTCCATTGTTCATGATTAAATGGGATATTTTATAAAAACCATCCATTTATTACCAATAAATAACTTAACCTGTTTTTCATATTTGTAATTTAGATATCTATCTCTTATTTGAAGGACAATTGGTATTCCCTACAATCCTAAATATAAGACTTATTTACCTAATTAGATAAGATTAAAGATTTTAGTTAAGTTAGTTGTCACATGAAATTATCAATTCACCCTAATTAACTATTCAACTTTATTCTCATCCTCAGTCTCTTCCTTATTTATTATTGATGTGCATTGCTAAAATTAAGTTGTGAAAAAGTTGGGAAGAATAAAAAAATCTTAATGTTTAGGACCAAACTTGTCTCTCAAATAAGCTCTTATTATTTAGGAATAGAGGGTGTAGTATATTATATTTTTATGATGTATTCGCTTCAATAATTAGTTATCTAAGTTTTTCTTTTGTTTTTGAAAAATGGTATCTCCAGACAAACTATTATTACAGATATTCTTCCTAAGTTTTTGATTCATTTTAGTCTAATCAAATGGAAGGCATTGTAATTAAGGTAATCCATTTTTTATTTTTTGATATAATTAATATATGTGTGTGTGAATTCAAAAATACTAATAAATTTCACTACATAATATTTAAATCGAATGACATAATTATTAATTATTAATTCCTACTTTTGTTGACCGCTACTAAAACCATATTTCTTATGAGAGTTAATAGTTGATACGTCTTTCATTCTTAGCTTTTTTCATACATAAATTGTATCAAACTCCGAATAACTAATTTCAGAAAATGAAAGCCCAAACTTTTATTAGTGACTTTAACTATAGTTGATTAGGACATTACATTTTTTTTGGTTAATCACCACCCAGTTTAATCCAGGATTCAAAGGGTAGAAGTATTGCCCACATATGTAAGGTTGTCCCCTCTCCTAATAAGAACACTTCCAGGGAATCGAACACGCGTTCTCATCCTTACGGTGGTTGTAGCCCACTTACCAGCTCAACCAACTACCCATTGATGATTAGGACATTAATTCTTTTTACACAAGAAGGCCATCAGAAAGAGACCTAGCTAAGGTTTTACATCGAATTGCATTAATGTAAAGCCTACATTACTAATTTGTGGAAATTAGGAAGCTAAACAATTACTTGATTTCAAACATTAATTTATAAGACAAATTAGTTAATAAATTTAAAAATTCATAGTACACTACCCCATCCTAAATTTAAGACATTTTTCTAATTTGATTAGATTAATGATGTTAATTAAGTTAGTTATCTTCGATCTCTTGATTATTGAGGGGCATTAGTGGCGATAATATAGGTAAAAGCTGTGAATAATTAAAAATGTCATATATTAAAGATAAAACTTAATTTCTTAAATAGGTTTTATATTTAGGGGTGGAGAGAGTAATCAATTAGCTTGCTAATTATTCAATGGGTTCTAAGAGGGTGAAAGTAGTAAATAAGGCGTTGGAACTTGGAAGTGCATGTTTTTTTTTCTTTTCTAAAGTTAGATGTAGTGAGTCTGTGCCTCTGTGGGGTTTATCCATGTCGATGCATATTTTTGAGTTTAGAGTAGGTTCGTACAAAGACCATACCTGCTGATAAAAAGAAACATACTGGATTAGGCTCAACATACATCTGAACTCCAATAATAAAAGATGACCCGATTAGGCTTTTGGCCCAAGACCAAAACCAGGCTGAACAATAAAAAAGTTAATGTGAATTGATAATATCACGTGTTAATGAGTAGTAATAACTAATTTAACTAAATGGTTAAATATCATTTTAGCCAATAAACAATTTCGAAAGCCTCATTCTGGCTAAAGAACAATAAAAAAGTTTATTCATTCTGGTCAAAGAACAATAGAAATGGTACATTTTGGCCAATGAGTTTTTTTTTTTTTGAAAATACTAAAATGCCCCTTGGGACTTAATTAATATAATTTTTGAAAATGTAAGTCCCAAAGGGTATTTTTGTATTTTCAAGTAGCTCATTGGTCAAAAAGAACCATTTTTATTGTTATTTGACCAGAATGAATAAGCTCTTTTATTGTTCTTTGGTCATAATGAGCCTTTTGAAATTGTTTATTAGCAATGATATTTAAGGAAAATAGTCTTATATTTAACCAGAGAAGAGAGATTAACATGTAAAGAAAGGGTTCCATTTTTGTCCATGAGTTATGATTGGTATTTGAGTTGATCTCTATCTAACTTTGGTGATTAAATAAAGTTGGATTCAAACTATAAGTATAAAGTTCATGTTGTGATTTTCATAAACATTGTTTCAGAACTTGGAAAAAATTGAAATGCAAATTAATTAGATGTTTGAGGAAAGAATTAGAATCAAGTGATATTTTAGTATTGAATTTCTAGTGAGATTTTTCTGAGACTACTATGATGTTTGAGATGCTCAATTCGTAATATGATAAGATGATTGTTTCATGGCGTTGATTTTTCAGTGATTGATATGTGGTGTTTGAGCAGATGCTTGAAGGGAAACTCTTATGTGCACGGAATAGTTTCATTAGTTGCTGCTATGAATCAAGTGACATGTAGAACAGTCTATGGCAATATGTATTATTCAATATATCTCATCTCATTTTTTATATGATACATCAAGTAACACTGACGAAAATGAGACATTAAGATGACAAAGTACACAAAAGAAACTTTTACAACCACTACTCAGTGCATCAATAAGCAAACTGCATAGGTTTTATTTGGAAATATATTCTCTAAACTCTTCTTATATGGAGCCTTTTAAGAAGAAGCAGCACATGCCTCTCTGAAATAAGAATGCTTCCCATAGATACACCAAATGCAAGTCCACCTCCATATCCAATCACAATTACTATCCATTTGATAAGGGACCCATCATCTTTGTCATCAGTAGCTGAAGGGGGAGTTATCACATGATCTCCGTGATGATCTTTATCACATTTATTCAACAATTGCATCCCACACAATCCTTGGTTTCCCTTAAATGAATCACTTCCAAACGTGTCCAGCTGAGTAGTTTGAGGTATAGGACCTGAGAGATGGTTGTAGGACACATTGAGGAATCCAAGGAACTTGAGTTCTGCAAATTCTTGAGGAATCTTCCCTGATAAATTGTTGTTGGAAATGTCTAATGCCTCAAGTTGAGATAACTTCCCCAAGGAATATGGAACGCTACCAGTAAAAAAGTTATTGGACAGGTTGAGCAAAATAAGTCCCGTCAAGTCTCCAATGCTCTCTGGGATTTCTCCACTAAAGTTGTTGCTTGAGAGATCGATGGCTATAAAGAAGTAAAGGTGTTGGAGCTTATTATAGACCATGAGGTTGCCTTTGTTGAAAATTTTCATTGAATAAAGGTAACCAACGTTTGAGCTTGCTCTCAAGTTCTTGTAATAGTGAGACCAGGTTTTGTACTTGAGCTGATTTGAGTTGAAAACCTGCATGGATGTCCAGTTCTGGAACAACTCAGGAGGCAAATTTCCTAAGAAATCATTTTGAGAAAGGTCAACGATGTGCAGCTTGGGAAATGTACAAGTTCTTGGGGCACTTATAACTCCAGAAAACTTGTTAGAACGCAGCACAAGGACTTTCAACTCAGGTAGATTTCCCAACCAGAAGGGAAAAGAACCATTTATTTGGTTGTTGCTGACATCGAGATACTCTAGCATTCTACAGTTGCTCAATGTTTTAGGAAGCTGACCTTGTAACTTGTTTTGGCTAAGATCAATCAACTTGAGGGCAGTTCCATTCATGAAAGTCTGAGGAATGAAGCCTGTTAACTTGTTGTTGCCCAGCTTTAGTGCCTTCAAGTCTTTGTTGAAGGTTGCTAAACAAGGTGGAATGTTGCCACTTAAGTTGTTATAGGATAATTCAAGGAACTCAAGTGACTTGAGATTGCAGATCATTGGTGGAATTTCCCCAACAAAAGAATTATTAGAAAGTGATAATACCCAAAGATATTTCTTTCTAAATATCCAACTTGGGAGGGTACCTTGAATTTCATTGTTTGACAGGACAAGTACTTCCAGCTAGCCCTGGTCTTTCAGAATTTCTGGAAACTCCCTCACGCCGCAGGAAGCCAAACCTAATTCTGTAATGTCCATGGTATGACTTACATTGAATGTACTTGTCTTGGTAAGCAATGATAGATTGTTATATGATAAACCGAGAACGGATAACATCTTAAAGCTCCTGAAAAACATGTAAAGGTCTAATTGCCCAAACAAGTGATTAAATCTCAGGTCCATATAGCTGAGATTCTCTAGTGAGAAAATTGAGAGTGGTATCTCCCCGTGAAGCTCATTGTATAAAACATCCAGTTGAGCTAATTGGGTGATATTTGACAAGGAAGAAGGCAGCTTTCGCGTGAAATGATTATATGAAAGATCCAAACAAGATAGCTTAGTAAGGTTTCCAATTGAATCTGGCAGATTCCCTCGAAAGCCTGCACCTTGGAGTTGTAAAAACTGTAATGATTTACTCGAGTGAAACTCAGGCAAATACCCAGTTAGACCCGGATTCAATTCCACATGGAGACCCTCCAATTTCGGAAGATGAAATATTCCCACAGGAAATTCACCATATACTCCGGTGCCACGCAGAAAAAGATATTCCAAAGAAGACAGATTGGTGAGTGTTGCTGGTATTGTCGATGATATATTAACAAAGCCCAAATAAAGTACTTGCAAATTAGTCCAGTTTTGAACAATGTTTCTCAAGTTCTGCTGCTTCAAATGCAGCAGATATATTAGAGGAGATGATGGATTATAGTCACAGCTCAATCCAAGGTACACCAAGTTAGATAGTAGTGAAATCTCTCCACGGATTTCTCCAGAAAATTTGGAATAAGAAAGGTCCAAAATGGTGAGCCTTGTAAGATGGGCTAAGCTTGATGGGATATGAGAGTAGTTGAAGTGATTATCAGAAAGGTCGAGCCTTTGAAGTTGTGAGAGGTGAAAGAGAGTACTATTGGACCCAATGGAAGCATAAATCTGACTGCTGCTAATGTCAAGGCCAATCATATGGCCTGTTTGCCGATCACATTCCACACCAAGCCATGTGCAGCAGTCTGAACTTGAATTCCAAGAATTTGTTTTAGGATAGCTCATAGAACTTTGAGAGGCAAACTCACTAATGACAAAGGTTTGCTTAAGTTGCAGCAAGGCAGAACTTTCGGCTTCATGACATGGTGCAGGTTGCACATGAGCAACACAAGTAATAATTGTAAATGTGAACAGAAAATAGTGGGGAAGATTAAACATTGATTTATTTAGGAACCACAATTGTCCCATCTATAAAACTTGAGCTCAAAGTTTTAGAGTAGAGATGTATGTGATTGTGAGCAGTGAGGGACACCATCCAGGTTTTATGTACAAGAGATATTGATTGGTATTGGAGCATACAAGGGAAAACACATGGTGATGGTGACGTTGTATGGTGAGGAATGAGATTATTGGTGATCAAGAGAAGTCAGTATTGTCTGCATTTGTTTTCATTGATTAGTTATTTTGTTATTATTTCTTTCGTTTATTTGTTATTTTATTAGTTATTTAAATAATATTCATTAGTTATTATTTAATCACCTCTTTTAATTTTTTATTCTCAAAGGTTAGTTATTCATTGGATATTTTTTAATATTTCTTTTCATTTATTTTGTTCTTGTTGTTTAATCTCTAATCATCTTTTCTCATCAATTAATTTCTTTGTTTAGAAGTCTTTTTTTGATCAGCTTTGTTTAGAAGTCTAGAAGCTTCTTTTTAAGCTCTATTAATGATACATTAATGATATGAGCTTCTATATATCCCTTTCATTTAACGATTTTCATTAAATAAACGAGTTAAATAGAAGTTATTTTACTAAATACTCTGTACTTGAAATAACCGCTGAGAAGAATAATTACATATAGAAGCAAACTATAGGGAACAAAATATCATATTCAAGTCCTTATAAAACTATAGAAACTAACTGTGCTAACGGAATCAAACTTGAGTGACCAAATGTTTTAAACCACAGGGACTAAAATGAAAATTGAAACAAATTATAAGGAACAAAATATCAATAAGAATAATATATGGGATAAATATGCAATTTCGCGAAGTTTTTAAATGGTTAAACGTCATTGATTGTTAGGTGAGAGTAAAATTGGACCACTTTGGTTAGGTGAAATTGCACCCGTTTTAGGGTGCCCACTGGTCCACAATGGTTACTTGAAAGGGCAAATTAGAATCATCACCCTTTATTTAACAATTCAACATTTGTTTAAACACCGCAAAATCACTTTGCCATGGCAAATTTCTCGGCATCTATCTATCTAATATAACTAATAGTTTTCCGTATGGTCAAGCCACTGTGTTCACACTATAATGGGTTTTAATTGTGGTTTATCATAATAATTTGCATTTATTTTCTTTAAAGAGGACAAACAAAACACATCAGTACGGTTGTCTCCCTTTTCTCCTTCCTCCCCAAAATAATCCTGACTTTTCTCCTTCCCATAACTCTCACTTCTTCATCCACATAACTCTCTCTTTGCCCTCTCCCTCTGTCTAATGTCCATTAATGACATAAAATTTTGGTAAAGATGAATTGTTTACCGAAATCCTTTCTTCCTCAAATCTTTACCCATCCTCCACACCTTCCTCCCCATATCCTCAATCTCTTCGTCTTCACCCTCACTCGACAGTGGCTTCCCATGGCGGCGGCTACGATTTCCGGCGAAGAATGGGTTCGACGAAGCTTGCAAGCACTGAGTCAGCTTCACGTGACTCTTCTTCTCTCATTCCCATCCTTCGTTTCAACGATTAGGGCTGTTTAAGTGAGGGTTTGATCGATATGAAATTTCAGAAATCGAGGTGAGGATCTCTCTGTTGTTTGTTACTGTAAAAATTAATACCCGATAAGTTTCACGTCACTACTCTTCTCTCATTCCCACCTTTCAATCCCTTGCATGCGAAAATTTATACCCGATAAGTTGTGAATGGTTGTGGTTTTCTAAAACAATTTAAAGCTTCTCCTATCAGTCGTGTTTCTTTTGGGTTTTGTTTTTCATTTCAGATGAGTATGTAACCGCTCGGTAGGATTGATTGGTGGGCTTTAATTATGATTTCGAATTGTTTCTTATGGGTGACCCCTGGATTGTTTATTATTGCAGAACTGGGTGTTGATGAAGTTCTTAGCTTAGAATGATTTTGAATACGAATCACTTTTTGCCTCAAAGACACAAACTAACATTCTTTTTGTGTTGTTTTAGAAAGTGGGTATTTATGTTGATCTAAAGCATAAGAGGAACCAGTGGTTGAAAAGGAATCTATTGTTCAGGAGAAGCAAGTAAGTATTGTTATGAATAATGGGTCGGCTACTATGAAAAGTATATTTCTGAGATTTATCATCAATTATATATTGACTCTGGGTTCCTTTCTTTTACGTAAAGATTGGATTATTTAGCTATTAAATTGTATATATTTTCTGAAAGAATTTTGTGTTATTTAATAAAAAGTAACCTATTTCATATAATATATGATTTGTAATTTAGATGGTATTGTTTTATTCATATTTGAGGATATTATTAGTCAAAACCATGAATGACATGCCAACGTGATTTGTGTGTGATTGTAATTTTCTATTGTAAATTTATTACTTATGTTATACTATTATTTATTGTCGAATATGGTCAGATAAGTCAATAGCAGCACCTTCAAAATTAAAAATGTAATCCTGCTGATTCAGGCTATCTTAATTATTGATTGCATGACTCTTTTATGGTAGACAGATTGGCATCTGCGATTAGCATGCCTACTGTTATATGCATTGGACTCAGGTTAGCTTTTGGCATTTGTATGGTGACTTCTTATTCAGTGTTGAGAATGCACTAGCTTACTTCTGGCAACAAAGGTTAGTACAACCTATATTATATTTACACAACTATATTTACAAAAGTATCATGAACCTCAACACTAGAAATTTGGAAAAGAGGGAAATAAATATTTTAAGCAATTTGATGTAATCTTATTCCATCTTATTAAAACGATTGACTGATATAGCTTTGACGTGCAACATGCAGTATCTCTATATTGTAATCATACACATGCATGTAGTATCTCTTTATTGAGTCTAGCCTTATTAAAAAAGTTCAATCAATTTATGATGATTTGTAAAACAAATATTCATTGAGACACATTTTTTTATTAGAAAGTATTATTATGTTAACAATGCTTGATAATTATATCTCTTAGATCATCAAATATCAAATATAACTCTTAATTTTCCGTATGGAATCTTCATCGTGTTCACACTGGGAGCTGGATTCATATGTGGTTTGAGAGTTTGAGGGATTTTAAATTAAATGCTGGAGCAATGGATTCATACGTGGTTGGAGGGGTTTTAAATGTTGGAGCAACTGTTAAGCCTCTTAGACTTCTTGAATGTCCCTTCCTCACAAATCCCTTCAAATAACAAGAAACAAAACACTGTCTTCCTCACCCACTTTTTCCGTCACCATCGCAGACCTAATATGTCCCTCTTCACCACCACCGCCCTCTTATGTTTTTTTTTGTTGATTATAGGGAACGGGGATTTTATGACTGTGTGCAAGAGTGATGACACAAGTGAATAAGAGGTATGTATAGTATTGGGATTCTATGTTTCGATTTTTGTTTTGAAAAATTCCGTACTGAAATTTGTATATTGTTTACAAGTTTAGTTGGTTTTGATTCTTGGTATTTTATATAACTATGTTTGAACACTTTTCCATGTGATGGTACATTACAGATTTACAAGAGGATATTGATCCCATTAAATTTGATTTTTTTGCTTGCTTTAAATATTTTTACAAAATTGTGACCTTGATTGCTCACTGAACATGGTTATTATGCTTTTGTGTTTCTAAGATATTAATTGTGAATGTGAGTATTTTGAAGTTCTGATCATACATTTACTAGCTTTATAGACATCAATTTTTGCGCTTGAAGCTTCCTTCTATCTCCATCTCATGGTGGTAATGATGTGGTAATCTGTTATAGGTTCTTATGGGTCTACTTTCTGATACGAGAGCATTGAGCTCTTCAAGCCTATTGGCAAACATACTCTTTTTGGTGCCAGCAGGGAAATGAGTGCTTTTTAGGAGATTATTCGCTACCTTGATTAACTCATATAGGACTTAGTTATTATAGCATGTTATAAAAGGACTTTAATTGCCTTATCTATATCCTGCATTTATTCTCCATGACCACTTCCTTCTCCCACCACTGTACATCAGCCCCCTTGGCTTCTCTCCTCAACTCCATCAATCAAATTGAACCTTAACACAACAACCCCATCCATGGCTTTGGGGTATAAGATTGATGATTAAGAAGATAAAGTGTTGTTTCATCATACCACCGTTGATAATTGTTATTTTATCCTGTTTTTTTTTTTTTGTAAATATAGAGCTGACAATGATCCTGTTGATTCAAAGGGATATATTGAAGAGTCTTGCTAGGGAGTGAAAATTCAAATGTCGAATGGAGGGGAGAGGCCAAAGGAGGTGTTGGGAAGTAGTGAAGAAGATGAGCTTCCTTTGTTTTAACAACTCTGGTACAAAAAAAGATAAAGTTTAGAACTTTGTTCAAGGAATTCAAATTTCTTTTGTTTCAAAAAATGGCAATTTTTTTTACTAATTCACGTTTAGTGAATGTATATTCTATCTTAGTAAAGTGATTGTGGTTTATGAATGTTTCCTTGGTCGCTTTGATCAGGGAGAATGAGAAGACTAAGATTAGTAATTACTATTATTTTTGTTGCTTTTGAATTGGCTATTTTCCCTAAATTTATGTGTTGAGCCATTATTGTTGCCACAGAGATTGTAGTCATGCTTAGTGATTATTTATTTGTATTTAATTATGTATACAACTTTCTTCTCTCCTAATGCTTTTGCTGCATAAATTTTGGGTTGATTCATGGATGACAGACCATAAACTCTAGGAGGTGTTGTCTAAATAGTAGTTGGTATTCCTTCTAAATTTAGATAAGTCATTGGCTGTTCAATTATGTTAGGATAAGTCCCTGCAATTTTCTTCTATTTGGCATGATCTTTTAGTACATGAGATTTTTACTTTTAATTGTTTGATTGATAGTTTTCTTACTTTTATGTTCTGTTTTTTTCACTCTTAAACTTTTTTTAATCTTAAGAGGCCTAAAACAATTTATATTATTTATTGTTGTGCTAGAACCCTGATTATTCACTGAACAAACTTAAAAGGAACTGAGAAGAAGACACATACAAGACAAAAAAATGTGTCTTTTCAGCAAAAAACAACTGTCTGGGTTCACAGCTTTTTCCACAACCGAGGAAGTCAGTTGAAGAATTGTTGGCACTGGCCTCAATGCTATTGTTACAGGTTGAAGTTAACATCTTTTTTTTCAGGGGTGATGTTTTTGTTTTAGACACTATTTAATCATTACCCAACATGGGTATGAGCATGCTTAAATCATATATATACTACTACATATTTTCACTATCTCTATAATGAAGTCAATGAATGATTTTAAATTGAAAAAGAAACTATACATTTTAATTGAAAATTTGTCTTCCCTGTTCATACTCAATACCATGAAATGTAGTCTTCATTCATACCTTTTCATACTCTCAATACTGTGAAATTTAGTTTTCTCTCTTATTTAGACAAACTCTACTTATTGAGTCTAATGTCAGATTATTGCAGAAGAATGATAAAAAACCAGTTTTATGTATTAAATTGATGATATATTGAGGATTTTCATTTTTGTAATTCTAATCCATTTGTGTTTCTATTATTTAGTCGTATACCTTATCATGTTTGTTCTTGGAAAATAGGTAGGGGACTTTGACAAGTTGAAGAATATTATTTTTTTAGTTCCAACCCAACATTGTTTTAATTAATTTTTTAGGAAAAAGGAACAAGGCTGCAAAAGGATGCTTGCTGCTAGAAATGCTTCCCTTAAGTTTAAAGGGGTTCTACATAGAATTGTTGTTCCAAGAATAGTCTTCTCTTTTATTTTGTTATATGGGTTTTGCATTTTTCTATTTGTATATTTGATGGGATTTGCGCATTTCTACTTGATTCATTACATGTGCAATGAGTGCGGTCTTTGAATGATTAAATGAGTGTGGTCCCTTATGAAACTAATTGATTTGTAGCTGATAGAAAGAGGACATCCCCCATAATTCTTATGCAAATGGAAACTTCAATTGAGAATGTGCAAATAATGCATCCAAGATTGTGCTATGATATATAATCATTATTGATAAGCATTAGTAGGAGGGTTAGTTTGGGAAAAAGATTTGAAAAATTTTAAAGCAAACATATAAGTAGGGACCAATTAAATTACACAAGTGGACTACATTTACGAAGTGACGGAAGATGCTTTTTTCTTCCGCTTTATCACTGCTGTTTAGCAACTTCTATGAACCTAGCTGTTTAATTTTTCATTTATCATTGATATTGCATTATTGCTGGAGTTTTATAATGACTTTCCTATCATTGGTGATTGTGTTTGCTGGTGGTGGGCTGCAGGCCAAAAAAAAATATTGACCCTCAATTTGACAAGCTTCCTCTTCGTGACTTTGGGAAGGCTCAACCATCAAATTGGTGGAAAACACTAGGATCACAACTAATTTATCATGGTATTTGACTATTTGGAGTGGGAATATTTTCCCTTGGTTATATATTCATTGGGAGAAAATAAAAAAGGAAGAAAATAAAAGAGTCCTCAATTAATTTTAACTAACAGATTTTCTTCTATGTTCTTTCTCTCTCACTCGAAACTAGATCCTCTTCTATTTCCCATTGTCTCTCTCTCTCTCTCACATAACTTTGTTATTGCATGTGTTTGGTAATTTAGGGAGAAGGGCCATTTGGTTTTTGTGCTGGGCGGGTTATATTTAGAAAAAAAAATATAATTCAAAATATTATTATCATTGACAATTGTAGGTTTTTAAGGTGATCAATGAAATATTCCTCCATCTTCTCAATCAAAGTATATCTATGAACTAATTAAAATACATATCTCCTCAATTGCCCTAAAATCGGATAATATCTATTACTAATAAGATTTCTACGGGAAAATTTGCTTCTTTGTTATTGTGTGGGAGGGGGTTGGATTGAAAGGGGCTGGGAAACTTTGATTCTTTTATTTATATTTATGAGGAGTTCGATTCTCAATCAAATTGAAAATACCTTTATATTGAGATTTGAGATAGTATGTACTATTTTACAAACAAAATCGTTCTCGTGGATCCTACAGGGTAAATTGACAACTAACTAGATTTGATTTGTTTGAAATAATAAAGTCTTTGACCCCACAATAACTCATCAAAATTTATACTCTTTGTTTTGACATAAAATTTATGACGCACTCTTGCATTTTTTACCTTTGTTATATTATCAAAAAAGCTCGAGGTTTTTTACTTATTAGTTAATTGGTCTTATTGGTTTAATGTTTCATTTTCCGTTGCGATACTTCTATTCTTTTTAATAAATAAACTCTTAACATTTAAAAACAAAATTAGTGTTATTCCAAAAATAAACTTTCTACTTATTATTAATTTGTGAATATTATACCAACACAACTAATATCTAGGCCATTTATACCACTCCCTCTCATTTAAAGTGAGTGATCAATAATTTTTAAAATTGCCTCCTTAATATAAACTTTTTGACCCTATTGACTCTCCACGGGCGTCATGCCAATGTTACTTTGTCTATATAAAAACGCACTGGGAAGGTGCACAAAATTGCAACATGAAATCAATTTGATCATGATTTTAATTTTTACCTTCTATTTTAATAATATTAGTGACTCATAATATTACCAATGCATTGCAAAATCAAATAGAGCAACAACATACTTCATTTTCCTAAAATACTTTAGTTTCGATCCATCTCAAATTAAACAAAATCTATAAATTTAATACCTCTTGTAATTTCAGACTATCTATTATTAATCTTCTTAATTTTATATTTAAGTTAAAATGATAATAAAAAATCTCTTAACACCACAGCATCCCGTGCATCGCACGGGGTCAATTACTAGTTTATAAAAAAAATGTCGTAGTGTATTTCCGGCGTTTATAAACTCGGTAAGTGGTGAAAATGAATGCCGCCTTATAGTAAATCTTTTTGTAGTGTTTGGCTGTTTGCTACCCAATTTTTTCTTGGCTGAATTTGAGCCCGACATTCTACCAAAATGGAGACTCATATTTGAGAAAATATTTGGTGAACCCGATTCATTACATCATTTATAGTCTTCACCAATTGCAAACCCACATGTAATGTGTGATGTGAAAATTTTCTAAAGACTGGGCACTATAATAAATAATTAGGTTATTAGCTAATCTATCGTTTTGAGTTGCCTAAGTAAATTAAAATATCCACCTCATACCTACATATTTGATTGTGATTATTAATGGAGACCAGATTTGAGAATTTCTCTCTCTTTTTAACCATAAAAAAAAAGAAGACCAAATTTTTATTAACGTTGCAATGACTTTTTTTATAATGTTGCAATTTTTATTAACGTTGAAATTACTAATAATTAAAAAATAAACAATCCAACCAATATTCCTAAAAATTTTATCTAGCTAAACTGATTAAATTTCCTATAATTATTCAACAAATAATAAATTTCGTAATTAGAAATTTAAATTATTCAAAAATAAAAAATATTCAACTTAGTTTTGAATTAGGCTTCAACACTCCTCATAATTCAAAAGTGAATTATGCATAAAAAACAAGACTTCATCATCGTGTGACTTGTCTGTTCTTCGCCTTCTTCTAGAAAATATTGTTCAAAACAAGACTTCATCATCGTGTGACTTGTGTATTGTTCGTCTTCTTCTAAAAAATATTGTTCAAACTTCTTTTCATCATCCTTTTGTGGTCCCAAACACATACTTCTCACACCTTAAAGTCATTCCAAAAAAAAAGCAAAAGAAGAGAGCTTTGCACACTTCCATGCAATGCACGGAGTATTTCTTTTTTTTATGGAATATCTTATACTGTGATAATACAAAGGTATTTGAATATTAAAAGTGAATTAATATATTAAGTTATATTTGATGAGTTATCAAATAATGGTTATGTAAACTCCCCATGTAATGTTTAAAATCAAAGAGTATATTAAGTTATACAACAAGTGTTTTTATTTTTGATGAAAGATCATATACCCTTTTAATATAAAGGTATTTATATGTTTTAAGTGAATGAAAGTCTTATATATGATATTTAACATGATATCCAACGATTTTTTTTGTACCAAAGTGATATTTATGTTAAGGGTAATGGACCTAATTTGTCATCCAAGTAACCATCCATAAGCACTGGGCACCCTAAACTAACAACAGACTCATATTTGCACTCAATGTGTTTAAAAATACCCTCAGTGGAGGTCATTCACGTTTGACCGTTAATCTGCTCATGTAGCCGCCACGTGAGTTAAAGTTTTGCCACCTGGCGACTTGCCACCTAGCGGCCACATGAGCACATTAACGGTCAAACGTGATTGACCGTCAACTGGGGTATTTTTTAAACACTTTGGTTACTTTGAGTGCAAATATGAGCCTGTTGTTAGTTTAGAGTGCCCAGTGCTCCTGGGTGGTTACTTGGAGGGCAAATTAGATCCATTACCCTTATGTTAATACCAATGAATTGTGTTTTTAAAAAATTAGATTCAATGTAATACTACCCCCGGTCCTAAATATAAGACCTAATTGACTTTTTTTTAGAGGTTAAGGTTGTGAAATAGGCTATTAAATTATGGATATTTGATATATTTTTAGATTATACATTAGTTTATAGGTAAAATAAACTAATATAAAGAAAACAATTAAGTAAATCAATTTATAATTAACTTATTTTGCTTTTTTATAGGATTTTCTAAAAATGTCAATTAGGTCTTATATTTAGGACCGGAGGGAGTATTTTATAACTTAATCGAGAATCAAACTCGCCCTTTTATAAAAACAATAGAAGAGTCAAATTCCATACCCAACAACGTCACTCACCGAAAACCCCCTCTAAAAAAAATAAATGACCCCCAAACACCCCCATCTGAAAGTTCACTTGATCTAAGTTTTCCTAGTAGTTAATCTCTTCAAATAATTTTAACTTACATTATATAGATTATTTTTGATATGGTAAAGAATCAGACTCGTCTGTTAATAAAAACAAAAGAGGGTCAAACTCCATCTCTAACCAATATATATATATATATATATATATAATATATATATATATATATATATATATATATATATATATATGTTTAGAATCCCATTAAAATCAAAACTCGTCCGTCTATTAAAACAAACTCCATCTAATCTATTAAAATTATTTACTACTAAAAAATCCCATTAGATTACACGATTTATTTTCAACTCACGTTTAAAAACAAATAAAATAAGATTCAAACTTCATCCCCAACTCCCCCCGGCATAAAATAAATTTCCCCGAGTAATTTTTCGTTTTTTGGTGAATTTTCCCAAAAAACTGAGTTCTTCAGGGATCAATTCAACAATTTGTGGTATATATATGCAATTAGTAAAAGTAGAAATTTTAAATAAGGGTGTTGTTGGAAAATACTATCAATATATGCTATATTGAATGATTCACATTCAACAATTTTTGGTATATGTGAAATTATTAAAAGTAGACTTCTAATGTCAAACAAATTGGTAAATTATGTTTCCAAGTCACACATATGAAAATAACTATTAACACATTCCATCAACACAATTCCTATAGCATTCACTTATAAAAATTCTTTTGAAGTCTTATTTGTACTTACGACTAAATACATGTTAACCTAAAATTGTACCCAAAATGTATAAATTTACTATCTTCAACCACCCCTTTTGAGTAAAACAATCTCCCCACAACAAAAGAAGAGCCAAATTTCCCCAGTACCCCAAAATAGAAATTGTTGGAAAACTTATTATTTTTTTTATGAAATGGAAAACTTATTATTGGTGAATATTGTCTTATTTTAAATTTGTTGTGTCTGATGAAAATATGTATTTAATCAATCCGCATATCCATTTAAATTGAGAAGATGAAGAATGTTTCATAACCATAAAAATAGACCAATGACAATCATTTTCATGAATTCAATATTTTTAAGTTCAATCATATTATCAATATGTCATAAACAAACTTTAAAGTGTAAAACCTATAATAAAGTAATTTTTTTATTTGTTGGAAGCATAATAGACTAATTATTTAAATATTGGAATATTTATGACTAAATTGACTTGGGAAAAAGGTAATCAATAAATCTAGCGCTATAATTAATCAAATCGTAAAAAAGTCCTTTATACTGTAATTTGATTAGTTTGACATTTTTAAGTAATTTTTGATTTTATCATAATGTCATAAATAAGTCACTAAATAACCAATACAATCCATTCATTGATTATTCTTCCCTCCTTTCTTTTTCTCTTTTTCTATATAATTATTAATTTCCCAGAATTATTTGTGAGTCTCAAAAGCCTAGTTTATTTTCTAAATAGCCATGCTACAAATTTTAATGTGTTTAAATATATTAGGAATATATACCCTAAGCTTTAGATTATGAAATTCTAACTAATGTAATATTTAAATTTAAATACATGATGATAAATTATGTTGGTTGCTGACCCCGTGGATTGCACGGATAGATAAATTGAAAAAGTTAGCACATATTTGTCCATATAAGAGTAAATTCTATGATTCTTATTATAAGACACCAACTATCAACTTTCTTAGTCCTTTTTATAAGACACTTATTAGTTCCAAAATGTATAAATTATTTTTTCCATGATATCCATATTTAAATGGGGCAGAAGGAGAATGTAATAGTTGATAATTTTTTTAAAAAATAGTGTAATTAGTGGGTACTTATACAAAAAAAAACATAAACTTTCATTTCAAGTTTCAATGAATTTACACCCCTTTTATTGAATGCATGAAAACTCCCATCAATGTAATTTAATTGAGCAGGTTTGAAATAATTATGCATCAAAAACACGTTTTTATTAACTTTTCCAGAAAAAAATCTAATTGGTAGTTACCTTTGTTGACATGATAGTACTACCTTAATTATGAACCTATATTCATAGCATCATTCTCTGACTTGTAAGTTATTGAGAGGCATTAGTGGGGATGATATAGGTAAAAGTTGTGAATAATTTAAAATATGCCTTATGTTCAAGACAAAACTTACCTCCCCAAATAAGTCTTAGGTTTAGGGGCTGGAGGGAGTAATCAATTTAGCTTGCTAATTATTCAATGGGTTCTAAGAGGGTGAAAGTAGTAAAAAGGTTGGAAATGCATGCTTTTTTCTAAAGTTAGATGAGGTGAGTCTATGGGGCTTATCAACCGTCAATGCATATTTTGGAGTTTAGAGTAGGTTTGTACATGGACCATACCTGTTATTAATGGGTAATTAGTTGATCTGGCAAGTGAGCTACAACCCCCATAAGGATGAGAACACATGTTCGAATATTGGGAATCATTCTCATTTAGAGAGGGAACAACCTTGCCTATGTAGGCAACATTCCTCCTTGAGTCCAGATTAAACAGTACTTTGGTTAACAAAAAAAAAAAGACCATACCTGGTGATAAAAGAAACACATACCAACCTGACGGGTTGACGTGAGTGGTAAGTACTCTCGTCCCTTAAGCAAGTGGTTGGGGGTTCGATCCCCAGCTCTTGCGAATGGAGCAAATTCACAGGCCAGCTGTCTACCCCCTATATGAGACTTCAGAACAACGAGGGATTAGTCTCACTTGACACGCGGGTGGGGATACCCTTGGGTAACCCAAAAAAAAAGAAACACATACCGAAGTAGGCTCAGCATATATCCAAACACCAATAATAAAAGATGACCCGTTTAGGCTTTCGGCCCTACCTAAACCAGGCTGAACTTTGATTTACCAAGTCATTGGGCTGGTCCATTTATAGTATTTTAAATGAATTATTAGACGTGATAGAAAAATGCATGACATCATCTCATAAAAAAATTAGTAAAAATGAATTTTATGACTTTGAAACACACCAAATAGAACTTTGTAACCAATTTATAAATAACTTGTTATATATATATATATATATATATATATATATATATATATATATATATATAAAATAAAATATAGTTTATGAATAATTATTATCACTGGGTGGTTGAGGCCAAATTGTTTGATTATTTAAGAGATAGTCACAATGAAGTCGCTCATAAGATAATTAATCACATTTAGATCCCAAAAAATAATCAAATTATGTTGAAGTTCTAAGGGACTTGTTTGCTATTAAATGACTTGTCAATAAGTTATCATTGAGTTGTCAAAACCAGTCTCGTGAGTTGTCAATGCAACTTTTGAGAGTTCAACTCAATTTCATCATTCTTTGTGACTTAAATGTAATTAATTGCCTTATAAAAGACCTTCATTGTAATTTTCCCATTATTTTAACCTGAAGTTCTGTCCACACAGTGGTTGAACAGAATGACCATGTCTAATATTGCTTTGGCGCTATTGTTTAGAATTGGATGGTTTTTGGCTGAGACCAAGTTCGAATGGATGAGTGAGTGGGGTTACATGTGGAGCCTAATTTAAAGAGTACTTGTAAACATAGGGAAAAGTCCAAAAAAAAACTCCTAAATTTCAAATCATGCAACCATTTATATCTGGTTAAAATAATAAAAAATTATTTCTGATTTTATTTTTAATGATGGGGAGAAAATGTATCAAATTGAAAATCAATCCTATTTATTCACTATTTTTTATACAAAAATTTTGGGAAAAAAATTTGACTCACTATGATCTAAGAATTGTTCTTAACACATGTTCCTTTGAGATGTATCCTATTTATCTACTTTTATGCTCTATGGCATGGTTGGATTCTTTTTTTTTTGATACATGCATGGTCGGATTCTTGTGATGCATAAAAGAAAATATATTAAAGTATACTTTTAGTCATATTAATTTGCATCAAGTCTATTTTTTGTCATGAAGTTTGAAAAATTCTCTTATTTTTGTTAACATCATTAGTTTTATTTAGCAGAATATGTTAACTCTACAAATTTAAATGGAAATGATATAGTTCAATATTGACAAAAAGGGTTAACTTTTATAAATAAATATACTACATAAAAGCAAAATTTAAACTTGTTTCGTCAAAATTTAAAAACAAAAAATTTATTAAACTTGTAGAGTTAACATTTTTTGTTTAACTAAAAGTGCACTTATCAAATTTAAAGAATAAAAAGCAGACTTGATGCCAAAACACATCAAACAATGAAACAAAAGTATTGTTTAGCCTTAAAAATAATAAGCATTTTCTATTGCAAATTCGGAAAATCCCAAATAAGGGACAATTAAATTTTAAAATGATTTTAACTAATGAAACAACATGATTAACTAGTTGAGTAAAGAAATTTACTACTGAAAATCCTTTCTTTTTTTGGGATTTTGAAATTCGAATTTCATTCATCTTGTATTTCCCCTTGTAAAGTTAATGCTCTTGCACTACAAAAAAAAAACTCTCTTAATGGGACGGTTACATTTCAGCGGTTGCTCGCTAACCGCCGAGATGTGTCCACATCTCGGCACACATCTCGGCGGTTGTTGCGTAACCGCTGAAATGGAAGCGACAGTCAAAGGATTTTTTTTGAAAATAAACTCGGCATATTGTTAGAATCTTAAGTTTTGATGGTGACTAAGGTGTAATATGGTCTAGTACTTAAGAGAACATAATCAACACTTAGGAAGGATTAGATGACATGGTTAGAATCCTAAGTTAAGTCACAACCGGATGCGGAATCACTTCCGGATAGACTAGGACTCGCGCACGCGGATGAATGATTTATCCCCCAGCGGCAGCGAGTAACTCACTAGGGAATTAACTTAGTCCATGAGCATTATGTTAGAATCTTAAGTTTTGATGAAGACTAAAATATAAAGGAATAGGCCAAGTACTTAGAAAGCAAAAGGATAACATAGGATCCCAAGTATGAGTGCAACCGGATGTGGATTTACTTCCGGATAAACTAGGACTCGCGCATGCAGATGAATGATTTATCCCCCAGCGGCAGCGAGTAACTCACTAGGGAAATAACTTAGTCCATGAGCATTAGGTACACAAAACCTTAAGACTAAGTTATGATTCAACCGGAAGTGAAATTGCTTCCTGTTGGATTTTGACTGACGCAGCCTGATAAAATAGAATAACCCCAAGCGTCAGTGAATCAGCCTCGTCAAGTGAAATTGCTTCCTGATAGATTTTGACTGGCGCAGACTGATAGAATAGATATAACCCTAAGCGTCAGTGAGTCTACCTCGTCAAGTGAAAGTGCATCCGATAGCATAGTGACTAGCGCTGACTGTTGGATTGAAGGACACTGAGCGAGAGTGAGTAAGAGTAAACAAAATCCCTCATCCAGTGGCTTTTACTTCCGGATGTAGAAGTGCATCCGGATACATCATAGACTAAGAGGACTAACGTTCAAAGCAAACAATACACTAAGTCAGAACATAGTCTAAGTAAGACTACTCCCCATAGCAAACAAGCTTCCCACAGCATGTATAGCTCTTACTATACTTGATTATATATATTGCTATGTTGGACTAACCAGTATGTGCAGAACTTAGTCACACTTCCGGATGCAAATGCGCTTCCTGATGGAAAAGACTCTTGACATTGGAATTCAGAGATTAACACTTGCAGAGCAAGATTGCCACTTCCGGATGAACGATGATCATCCGTCAGCAAAAGTACAAGAGTCAACATCACATACTCAGAAGTCAGAATGCTTTGGTCAGAGCAGAGGTGTCAGGACTACTTTTCAGAGATAAAGCAAGTCAACCCTGAACGTAATGGATGCACAAGAGGGGGGGGGGTGAATTGTGCTTCAAAATAAATACTCGAAATAAACAACACAGGATTTATACTGGTTCGGTCTACCTGACCTACGTCCAGTCCTCAACCACCCAGGCTGAGAGTTCCACTATAACTCAGGTTTTAAATCGGGTTCACCTGAAACCTTACAACCGCAAGTTTTACGGGCTCACTTGCAACCTTACAACAAGTTTTACACTGGCTCACTTGTAACCTATCTAACTGTCTCCCCCTCACACCAAGCAAGGGTTTGAAGTTTACACTTGAAGGCTTTTCTGACTAAGTTCTCTTACAGAACAAATGATGTTACACACTTAAGTTCAATAAATGCTCTTTTAACAAGAAGAGACTTAACTACAATGAGTACAGAATAAGTACGTGAAGAATCACTCAAAGTGTTAAATGCTCTTTTCTATTTCTGGGCAGCCTTGAATGCTTTGAAGATTTCTTGTGTTCCTCGCTCTAACTTCTCTCTAGAGTATTCAAGGATAATTGTTCTTCTCATAAATGAAGTTGAGCTCCCTTTATATAGTCTTCAAGCATTTGAACTCTTGGTAGGTGGGAGTCCCGTTTGAATTTGGCCGTTTATCCCAAGTTACCGTTTGCCCAATAAATGCTCCATTAATGCATAGCAGGGTTGACTTGCTTTATCTCTGAAAAGTAGTCCTGACACCTCTGCTCTGATATAAGCATTCTGACTTCTGAGTATGTGATTTTTACTCTTGCACTCTTGCTGACGGATGATCATCTTTCATCCGCAAGTGGTAATCTTGCTCTGCAAGTGTTAAGCTCTGAGTCCCATTGTCAAGAGTCTTTCCATCCGGAAGCTCATTTGCATCCGGAAGCGTGACCATGTTCTGCACATACTGGTTAGTCCAACATAGCAATATATAAGAATTATACATGCTGTGGGAAGTTTGTTTGCTATGGGGAGTAGTTTACTTAGACTGTGTTCTGATTTGGTCTATGATGTATCTGGAAGCATTTTTACATCCGGAAGTAAAACTACTAGATGAAGGATCTTGGTTCACTATAACTCACTCTCACTTAGTGTATTTCATCCCAACACTCAGCGCTAGTCACTAAGCTATCGGAAGCACTTTTACTTGACGTAGTGAACTCACTGACGCTTAGGGTGAAATCTATTCTATCAATCTGCGCCAGTCAAGATCTAACAGGAAGCAACTTCACTTGATGTTGCATTTCCACTGACGCTCGAGGTTAAATCTATTCTATCAGTCTGCGCCAGTCTAAATCTAATAGGAAGTGCTTCCACTTGGCGAAGTAGACTTACTGACGCTTGGGGTAATAACTATTCTATTGCTCTGCGCCAGTCTGAGTCTAACAGGAAGCGCTTTCACTTGGGGAAGTAGACTTACTGACGCTTGGGGTAATATCTATTCTGTCGCTCTGCGCCAGTCTAATTCTAACAGGAAGCGCTTTCACTTGGGGAAGTAGACTCACTGTCGCTTGGAGTAATATCTATTCTCTCGCTCTGCGCCAGTCTAAGTCTAACAGGAAGCAACTTTGCTTCCGATTGAACCATAGCTTAGTCTTAGGGTTTGTGCATCTAAAGTTCATGGACTAAGTTAAATCCCTAGTTATTTACTTGCTGACGCTGGGGGATGAAAGCATTCATCCGCATGCGCAAGTCCTAATCTATCCGGAAGTAGATCTTCACCCGGAAGCACTCTTACTTGGGATCCTATGTTATCCTATTGCTTCCTAGGCACTTGGTCTAATCCTCTACATTTTAGTCTTCATCAAAACTTAAGATTCTAACATTCTCCCCCTTTTTGATGATGACAAACTTAGCTTTATCGATTAAGTTCATATGAAAGGATTAGCTGAAGAATAAAAGCAATAGTTCAGAATAAGTAACTTAGACAAATATTATTGATAAGCATAGGTTACAGGTCAGAGCATATAATTAGATAACATTTACAAGCAGCGAGCATATAGTAGGCAGATATGAGAACATGCATGAAAAGATGAACATTTCTAAGTAAAAAAAAAATTTGGGCTGGGGGTTGTTTCTTTGTTTCTTCTGGGGGGTTGTTTCTTTGTTTCTTCTTTCTCTCCCTCTCGCTGAAGCTCTTCTTCATCAAGGAACTCCCAGGGTAGCAAGGCTAGTGGTCAATGCATTTCTCCCCCTTTTGGCATCATCAAAGAGTGTTTTCCATATTTGATCGCCGCAGCCTCCTCCTTAGGGATGGACTTCCTCTTCTTAGAACCCACTAACAGTTCTGCCATTCTACCAGAAGTTTCAGGCTGACCTTGAATATTTTCATCCTGCCCTAGGGCTATTTGCCGAGAGACTTCATGATGTTCTTGATGTCTTTCACGATGCCCAGATTTTCCAGAATGTTGATGGCTTGATTTCCCAGATTTGGACTTGTGTTTCTTAGATGAGGAGGGTTTCCTCGAAACTGGGTTTGCTTCAGAGGGTTCGGCCATTTTTTTTTGTGGGGTTGATGAAATGTTTATATGAAGAACATAGATGAAAATGAAGAATGTGTGAAATGAGATGTCCCTTTTATAGGTAAAGTCACTAAGGGCAAAAAGGTCATGCTCCTTCACATTATCACACATTTGGTAGCGTAAACGCCTTAAGTTGGATCGATATACCTGATGACACGTGTCGCTTCATATTGTCAGAGAAGTCGAAACGTCTCATTTGGAAGTTGAAGCGTTTTCTGAAGTGACGTGTCTTCTTGGACTTGTGCTGGCGCTCTCTTGGTTTGATCATCCAGCGTCAGTGTGTAATCATTCGGAAGTGGTTTTGCTTCCGGTTGTACTTACTTAAGATTCAACATTGAATACCTGCAAGGACATATATTGGCACTCCGATGCCTAAGTTAGTATTGTTTGAAGTATTTTGAAAAACAATTAAGTACATGGAATTTACACTTCATTTGGGTTTACCATTCCCAAATCACCTCTAATAAAAGTAAATTGGTCAACCCCCAGAGGCTTGGTGAAGATATCAGCAAGCTGTTGTTGTGTGGGGACAAACTGTACTTTGACATCTTTCTTTTGAACATGGTCTCTGATGAAATGATGTCTGACATCAATGTGCTTTGTCCTAGTGTGCTGAACCGGATTCTTGGCTAGGCTGATTGTGCTTGTGTTGTCACAGAGGATGGGTGCCTCAGGGAATTCCAAGCCAAGATCTCTCAACTGGTTCTTCAGCCACAACACTTGGGCACAACAACTGGCTGCTGCAATGTATTCTGCCTCAGTGGATGACAAGGACACGCAGGTCTGCTTTTTGCTCGCCCAAGACACCAGACAACCACCAAGGAAGGCGCATTGTCCACTGGTGCTTTTCCTATCAGTTTTATAACCTGCATGATCAGAGTCAGAATAAGCCCACAAAAACTCTTGGTTACCTCTGGGATACCAAAGACCAAGTTCTTGTGTCCCCTCAAGGTATCTTAAGATACGTTTAACACATGTTAGATGTGACTCCTTGGGGTTGGCTTGAAATCTAGCACACATGCCTACACTAAATTGAATGTCAGGTCTGCTGGCTGTTAAGTATAGGAGGGAACCTATCATTCCCCTGTACATGGGCAGGCTGACAGATTTACCCTTTGCGTCAGCATCAAGTGCGGCAGTGGTGCTCATGGGAGTATCATACTCCTTGCATTCATCCATCCCAAACTTTTTGAGTAGTTCTCTGCAGTATTTGGCTTGGGAGATGAATATTCCATTCTTCTTCTGCTTAATTTGCAGGCCTAGGAAGAACGTTAGTTCTCCCATCATTGACATTTCAAACTCACCCTGCATGGTCTTAGAAAAATCCTCACAAAGCTTTTCGTTAGTTGCTCCAAAGATAATATCATCAACATAAATTTGAACAATTAGCATGTCTCTATCTTTGTGAAGGATAAACAGTGTATTATCAAGTTTGCCTCTTGAGAAACCTTTGCCTAGCAGAAAGCTGCTAAGTCTCTCATACCAAGCTCTAGGAGCTTGTTTTAGGCCATATAAAGCTTTCTTTAATCTATACACATGTTTGGGGTGCTTATGATCCTCAAAGCCAGGAGGTTGTTCTACATATACCTCTTCTTTAATATAACCATTAAGAAATGCACTCTTTACATCCATTTGATATAGCCTGAAGCCCTTTATGGATGCAAAGGCTAGAAGAATCCTTATTGCTTCAAGTCTCGCGACTGGAGCAAATGTTTCTTCATAGTCAATGCCTTCTTCTTGGTTATATCCTTTGGCAACTAGTCTGGCTTTGTTTCTTGTAATTTGACCTGTCTCATCCAGTTTGTTTTTAAAGACCCATTTGGTCCCTACTATAGATTGATGAGATGGCCTAGGGACTAGTTCCCAGACTTGACTTCTTTCAAATTGGTTTAGCTCTTCCTGCATGGCAATAATCCAGTCGCAGTCCTCAAGAGCTTGTTCAACTGAAGTTGGTTCTATTTGAGATAGAAATGCACCAAACTCAACTTCATTTTGAACCTGCCTTCTGGTTCTCACACCAGAAGAAACATCACCAAGCACTTGATCAAGAGGATGATCTCTGTGATGCCTCCTAGCTGTTGGCAACTGTGCCTCATCATGCACAGTCTGCACTCTAGGTTCATCGCAGAGTTCATCTTCTTCCTTAGGATTGTTTGCTGGTGTTTCTTTTGGTGGTGAAGAAGATGATGGTAATTTTGGGAGGTTAAGTAATTCATCATCTTCTCTGGATTGTCCCCATGTAGGAATTTCATCAAATACAACATGCATGGATTCCTCTACAGTTTTAGTTCTCATGTTGTATATCCTATAAGCTTTACTCCTAAGGGAATATCCTATGAATATACCTATATCAGCCTTTGGATCAAACTTACCCAAGTTTACCTTTCCATTATTATGCACGTAGCATTTTGATCCAAATATTCTGAGGTGGCTGATGTTTGGCTTCCTTCCTTTGTATAGCTCGTATGGAGTCTTATCCAAGCCTTTACGAACATAAGCTCTGTTGGAGATATAGCAAGCAGTGCTCATAGCGTCCGCCCAGAACACTTGAGAAACCTCTTTCTCGTTGAGCATGCTTCTAGCCATCTCCGTCAGAGCCCTGTTCTTTCTTTCAACTACTCCATTTTGTTGAGGAGTCCTCGGAGCTGAGAAGTTATGTTCAATTCCATTTTGCTCACATAGCTCAGAGAAGCTATGGTTCTCAAACTCTCCTCCATGGTCTGTCCTTATGGCTGTGATTTTGAGATCCTTCTCATTCTGCACTTTCTTAGCCAGGACAACGAAAGCATCAAAAGCATCTTGCTTAGAGGCAAGAAACAAAGTCCACGTAAACCTTGAATAGTCATCCACCACCACTAAAGCATATAGGTTTCCTCCCAAGCTTTTTACTCTTGCTGGCCCAACCAAATCCATGTGGATTAGTTCCAAGGGCCTGCTGGTGGAGACTCTCTTCTTGGTTTTAAACGAGGATTTTGTTTGCTTTCCCCGTTGGCAGGATTCACAGATAAAATCATGCTTAACCTTAAAAGAGGGAATACCTATAGCTAGCTCATTTTTAATTAGCATGTCCAATTGAGTAAAGTTAACATGAGCTAGTCTCTTATGCCAAAGCCAACTATTCTCGTCACTAGATATTAAACATTTTTCCTCTAGCTGTTGACATAAGTCTAAGGTATATAAATTCCCATTTCTGTTTGCCTTAATCTTGCATTTTAAGTTGGCCTTATCTATATTTAGATCCTGCTTATCAACTATTAAGCACTCATTTGAATCAAATATTACCCAATTTCCTCTGTCCGTGCTCTGGCTCACGCTCAGCAGGTTGTGACAGAGACCGTCCACAAGGTAGACATCTTTTACTGGTCCGACCTCTCCAACTCCAGTGATCTTGCCACTTTGATTTCCTCCAAAGGTTACTGTGGCCCCATCTTTGATCACCAGAGATTTGAACTTGTCTCTGTCCCCAGTCATGTGTCTTGAGCATCCACTATCAATATACCATTTCTTGTTCTTGGATGCCTTGAGACACACCTGTAAAATTTAAGCAAACTTAGGTACCCAACTTTTCTTGGGTCCTCGATCATTAGTTTTTAATGCCCTTGGTTTAGAGTCATCCTTGATCTTGGGCTTGTGACTTTTCTGAGCCTCTGGCCGAGTGCTGGCTCTGGACTCTTGGGTTTTCCCTTTGGAATAATTCCAGGCTTGGGATCCTTGTCCTCTCCTAGTTTCCTTTGCAGGAGGAGGATCTTTTGTTGCCTTGGTTCTTTTAGGGACCCATTTGTAGGAGCTGTTAACTCCATGCTTCTTAGCATTACAGGTGGACGTGGAGTGTCCTTTCCTGTTGCAGTAATTACAGAAGCTAAAGGGTGAGGAGCCATGATTGGTGGCTTTATGGAAGAACTTCAGGTAAGGCTTTACTTTTGGTTCTACCCACCTTTTTACCTTAGGGGTATATCCCAAGCCAGTTCTATCCCTATATGCCCTTTGGCTCATTAAAATTACTTTTAGCATTTCTGAACCATTGGTGAACTTCTCCAGGGCATTTTGCAGCTTATTATTTTCCTCTGAGACTTTGCTGCAACTAGAGCAACTCTCAGGTGTTGGGGCGTTGGGTTCTACCTGTGGAGAACCCTGGCCATCCACTATCGGAAGTCTTCTAGCTTCCGCTAGTTCCTCACTTAGTGAGTCCACCTTGGACTCAAGTGATTCCTTTTTGGTTTTCAACACCTTATAGGCTTTACATAGTCTAGAGAATTCTTCATGAATCTCATTGTAAGCCTCTTGAAGTTCAGAAAAAGTTACCTCATGATCTTCGTTTGTGAGGTCAGCATCTGAAGGTGCTTCTTCATCCTCCTCTCTAGCTACCAGGCAGAGGTTGGCAACTTCTTCTTCGTCACTTGCTTCCTCATCTGAGCTGTTAACCCAAATAGAGGAAACAAGAGCTTTTCTTTTGTCCTTGCCTTTTGACCTCTGCAGGCTGGGGCACTCAGCCTTGAAGTGACCAGGCTTATTGCATTCAAAGCACACAGGGACCTTCTCTTTCTTGTATCCCTTCTTCTCACTGGTATCACCTCTCTGATAGCCTCCCTTCTTTCTGAGGAATCTTCTAAATTTCCTCACCATCATAGCCATCTCCTCATCGTCCATCTCATCATCATCATCTTCATCATTGTCATTGATCCCTTTGCTGGGAGCAACGAGAGCAAGATTTTTGTTCTTGGGTGAAGGTTGAGGAGCTCTCATAGCCAGCAAGGTAGGTTCATATTCAGCAAGAGAGCCAAATAGTGCGGTGATGGAGCTGGTTGATTCACCTTGCACTTCTTGCAAAATAGTTACTTTGGTGATCCAGTCACCCTTCAAGATCTTTAGGATCTTGCTCACTTGCTCTCTTTCAGGGATATCCTTACCCAGCGAGGCCAAATTATTGATGAGATGAGTGAACCTGAGTTCCAGCTCTCTGATAGGCTCGGTAGGGCTCAGCATGGCGAATTTATGGAATTCTTCAACCAGCATTTCAATACGTCTCGCCTTTACTCCCCTGGTTCCAGAGTGTGCAGCCTCAAGAGCCTCCCACATATCCTTAGCAGTTTTGTGGTGGCTGATTCTGTGAAATTCTTTGTGGGTGAGAGCACACTGGATGTAGTGCATGGCCCGATGGTTTAGTTGGACTAGAGCATAGTCCTCAGCAGTGTATCTGGCTCGCACTTTTGCAAATCCATCTTCGTCCAGTGGAACATTATCCCCTCGTTCTATGACATCCCAGAGTCTCAAGTCGCTTGACTTGATATATGTCTCCATTCTGTACTTCCAGAACGTATAGTTGTACCCATCGAAGCCTGGGGGCTTATTGGGTTGAACGGCGACATCTGGTAGGCCATAATCAGGATCCATTACTTGATCTTTGCTTTCTGATTCGTTGGAATCGGGTGAGAAAGACCTGCTCTGATACCAAATGAACGTAATGGATGCACAAGAGGGGGGGGGGGTGAATTGTGCTTCAAAATAAATACTCGAAATAAACAACACAGGATTTATACTGGTTCGGTCTACCTGACCTACGTCCAGTCCTCAACCACCCAGGCTGAGAGTTCCACTATAACTCAGGTTTTAAATCGGGTTCACCTGAAACCTTACAACCGCAAGTTTTACGGGCTCACTTGCAACCTTACAACAAGTTTTACACTGGCTCACTTGTAACCTATCTAACTGTCTCCCCCTCACACCAAGCAAGGGTTTGAAGTTTACACTTGAAGGCTTTTCTGACTAAGTTCTCTTACAGAACAAATGATGTTACACACTTAAGTTCAATAAATGCTCTTTTAACAAGAAGAGACTTAACTACAATGAGTACAGAATAAGTACGTGAAGAATCACTCAAAGTGTTAAATGCTCTTTTCTATTTCTGGGCAGCCTTGAATGCTTTGAAGATTTCTTGTGTTCCTCGCTCTAACTTCTCTCTAGAGTATTCAAGGATAATTGTTCTTCTCATAAATGAAGTTGAGCTCCCTTTATATAGTCTTCAAGCATTTGAACTCTTGGTAGGTGGGAGTCCCGTTTGAATTTGGCCGTTTATCCCAAGTTACCGTTTGCCCAATAAATGCTCCATTAATGCATAGCAGGGTTGACTTGCTTTATCTCTGAAAAGTAGTCCTGACACCTCTGCTCTGATATAAGCATTCTGACTTCTGAGTATGTGATTTTTACTCTTGCACTCTTGCTGACGGATGATCATCTTTCATCCGCAAGTGGTAATCTTGCTCTGCAAGTGTTAAGCTCTGAGTCCCATTGTCAAGAGTCTTTCCATCCGGAAGCTCATTTGCATCCGGAAGCGTGACCATGTTCTGCACATACTGGTTAGTCCAACATAGCAATATATAAGAATTATACATGCTGTGGGAAGTTTGTTTGCTATGGGGAGTAGTTTACTTAGACTGTGTTCTGATTTGGTCTATGATGTATCTGGAAGCATTTTTACATCCGGAAGTAAAACTACTAGATGAAGGATCTTGGTTCACTATAACTCACTCTCACTTAGTGTATTTCATCCCAACACTCAGCGCTAGTCACTAAGCTATCGGAAGCACTTTTACTTGACGTAGTGAACTCACTGACGCTTAGGGTGAAATCTATTCTATCAATCTGCGCCAGTCAAGATCTAACAGGAAGCAACTTCACTTGATGTTGCATTTCCACTGACGCTCGAGGTTAAATCTATTCTATCAGTCTGCGCCAGTCTAAATCTAATAGGAAGTGCTTCCACTTGGCGAAGTAGACTTACTGACGCTTGGGGTAATAACTATTCTATTGCTCTGCGCCAGTCTGAGTCTAACAGGAAGCGCTTTCACTTGGGGAAGTAGACTTACTGACGCTTGGGGTAATATCTATTCTGTCGCTCTGCGCCAGTCTAATTCTAACAGGAAGCGCTTTCACTTGGGGAAGTAGACTCACTGTCGCTTGGAGTAATATCTATTCTCTCGCTCTGCGCCAGTCTAAGTCTAACAGGAAGCAACTTTGCTTCCGATTGAACCATAGCTTAGTCTTAGGGTTTGTGCATCTAAAGTTCATGGACTAAGTTAAATCCCTAGTTATTTACTTGCTGACGCTGGGGGATGAAAGCATTCATCCGCATGCGCAAGTCCTAATCTATCCGGAAGTAGATCTTCACCCGGAAGCACTCTTACTTGGGATCCTATGTTATCCTATTGCTTCCTAGGCACTTGGTCTAATCCTCTACATTTTAGTCTTCATCAAAACTTAAGATTCTAACAAACCCTGCTAAGCATTAATGAAGATGTACTTCTCAACGGTAACATGAGATTAACGGCTATATTCAAACGTTCATATTCAACCTGCCACCCAAGAAGCCGAGTATAAAAGGGAACATCTACATTCAGAAGATGGTTGGAAGAACAGAGCATATTATCTGATGTATTATCTTCTACATTCCTCTCATCTTCTACTCTCAGATCTAGAGTTGTAACATTCTTAGAGAGTAATTCAATTGTACTTAAGTGAGTAACATCATCTACTCTTAGAGAGAGTCATTTGTACTTAAGTGAGTAACATCATCTACTCTTAGAGAGAGTCATTTGTACTTAAGTGATTATCAAAATCAGTTCATAGAGTGAACATATCATTAAATCCTCTAATTAATAGAGGCTGTTCTTAAGCTTGTGCTTGAAGAACAGAATTGTTATATTACAATAGAAAGGGGGAGCATTTAGAGGTTTTCTAAATCTCCATAGGTTGCAAGTTAGCCCGCAAAACTTGTGGTTGTAAGGTTTGCAGGTGAACCCGTTGTAAAACCTGTGGGTTGTTAGGTGAACCCGTGTTCGTAAAACCTAAAGTGTAAAGGCTTTCTTGTGCCTGGTTCAAACAAGAAGGTTAGTGGATTGAAAATCTCAGGTGGAGCCTGGGGACTGGATGTAGGTCTAGGAGTGACCGAACCAGGATAAACTCGCTTGTGCATATTTTGCTTATTTAAATCTCACACCAAGCACCACACCACTGTATACTCACTTGTGCTCGGGATGATCCATCGTCACTCTCATCAAGCACAAGGAGTAAAGATTTCAAAAAGGGAAAATTATTAAGCTTTTATTCTCCACCCAATTCACCCCCCCCTCTTGGGTGACAGCCACGCATTTCATTTGGTATCAGAGCAGGTCACTTGTTTAAAGGATCCAACGATCTCAAGTGTAAAGACCTTGGCTGATTTGGGTTAAAAATGTTTTCCAAAGGCTTTGATCATACCATTCCACCCGTGCTAGAAAATATTGATTTTTGTTGGTGGAAAGCAAGGATGGAAAGTTTTATACAATCCACTAGTTTGAAAATGTGAGATATTTTTGAAAATGATTTTGATTTCAAACCAAGAGGAAACTGGACTGAAAAGGAGAAAAATTTGTTTTCCTTAAACATTAGAGCAATACAAATTTTATACAAAAGTTTAACTGATAATGATTTCCAGAAAATCAAACATTGCTCTAGTGCTAGAGATATTTGGAATACTCTTGATGTGATATATGCCTCTAACCCATCTCTTGAAAGGACAGCTATCCAAAGCTCAACTCGTGTCTCTTGTGGATCATCTACTGATGAGCTTCTGGAAGCTGATATTGAGGAAGCAGGCTTCAGTGAAGAGAGTATCCATCTCTACCTAGAAGATTCAGAAAGTGAGGTATCTGGATCTGAAATTGAACTCTCTGATTTGCAAGATGCATACAATGAGTTATATATTGAATATTGTAAACTTGCAAAAGAACTTCTAGGCTTAAAAGAAAAAGATAGGAAACTTGTAAAACTAATTTCTTCTTCTACATCCAAAGTTTCTGAGGTTTCTTTTAAAGAACTAGTGGTTCCGATAGCTAGCCCACTATCGGTAGGGAAAACTTCAACATGCCTTGAAAAATGTTTTGACTGTAAACACGTGTTGAAGGATAAAGAAAAGCTTTCAAAAGAAACTGAGATTTCAAAGGAACAAAAAGCTTTTCTAAAGAAAACTAATCATGATAATGATAGAAAACCCCATTTTGATTATCATTCTATTATCTGTCATTATTGTGGTAGATTAGGACATATTTCTCACACATGCAGTCTTAGAAGAAATTCAAATGTGAGAAATAAGTTTGTATGGATTCCTAAAGGACAAGTAAGGTCCAGTGCTAACCATGTAGGACCCAAGTACAAATGGGTACCAAAACATCCTCCTAGTGCCTTACTTGTGCAGGAAAGATCAAGAGTTCCTCTTACCCCAAAGAAGAGAACTCATGGTGATGTCACTGCTGCAACCACCTGGTACAATCATAAGAAGCAGTGCGCCACCATAAGGAACAAAGACTTGGTCTCAGGGATAAACTATCACAAGGTTCCATTCAACTATCCTGAGAAGAACAAGAGAGAGAGGATGTCTCAACCAACATGGAGAAAACCTATGAATCCTGTCTTTCCTAAGAAAGTGCTTCAGACCAAAGATAACTATAGAAGATTCCCTTGGGTAAGCAAGGGATCACTTAAGGTTGAAACATGCAATAATAAAATCTCCTATGCAAATGTCAGATGGACTTATTGAGATTTTACATCAAGCATCATGTATATGAACATTATATGCCTTATAAGAGTTTACCACAATGTTCATAGTCTACATGCTATCTATGACTATCATTATCAAACTGTGTATAACCATGTGCATATAGTCATAGTTGATTCACAATGCCATATTCATAGAAAATGATTCTTAGATGCATACGAACTTTACACTTCCTACAAACTAACCTGTCAGATCCAAGTTTGGAAACTGAAAAATGGAAAAAGGAATCACTTGGTATTTTGTAGGAAAGAAGATCCAAAGGAACAACAATATTCAAGATCATATCTGAGCAATATGTCAAATCTGAATGAGCTGTTGTTCATACTGGGCTCCGAGTGCTACTGCTCCTGAAATTGAAAAGTTCAAACACCACATGCCAAGATCAAACAAGCTACTACTTGGCGCAAATGTAACCTTGATTATGAAAGCTTGATCGATGTGGATGCACAAGAGAGAACTTCAACAAGTGTGCTCGTTATCAAGATGAGAAGAAATGGTTGCTCTGAACGTGATCTTGAGGAAATCTCGCCAATCTTATATGAGCATTTCTTTCCCTTACTCCTATTGTAGATTTTAATAGAAAGTTTCTCTTATCGGACAACCTTAAGAAGTCTTAAGAATTGCTTTGAATCAATTTCTGCAAAGATTGTTAAAACCTAAGGCTTTTAGAATTTCATTGTGTTGACAATTTACATATCTTCATAATCTAGCATGAACATTCTTAGGGCATATTTATCAAATTATACTTGTTTATGAAACTGGAAAATATGCAATCTATTTCATACTCCCTGTACTATCTCACTAGTATCTATCCAAAAGAGTATGAGTAAAATTCATGACTTGAGAATGAAACTATGTGAAATTGTGAACTAAATTTTCAAAAGCTGTCTTCACCCTATCAATGCTCGTGTTTTACCAAACTAATCAACAAGCACGTTCTCTTAGAATTTTGGTTATGAGCTGATTAACATAAGGTGACTAGGAAAGTCCTCAGCATGTACACTAATGTTAAATCTAAAGACCTTCACATCCGGAAGCAAATACACTTCCGGAAGCATGTGCAAGAATGGTCTCTCAACTACAGATATAGTCTCCAGACAACCACTAAGGGTTAATTAATTTATCCTTATAAAGAGACATTTGGGAATGTTAAGATGAAGTTTAAATCTTCAGAGAACATCTATACTTAATTATTAAAACCTGCCAACTGTGCTAACTTAGGCATCGAAGTGCCAACCTTTTAAGTTTTGCAGGTCCCTCATTGTTAAATCTTAAGTGAGTCCAACCGGAAGCAAAATCACTTCCGGATACTCTTTTGCTGGCGCTGGATAATAACTCAATGTGATCAAGAACACCACTCCAACCGGAAGCAAAACTACTTCCGGATGATCACTCACTGACACTGGATGATCAAGCCAAGAGAGCACCAATGCCAGCCCAAGGGACACGTCACTTCAGAAACGCTTCATCTTCCTCTCTGAGAAGGTGTGCCCTATCTGACAAGATGAAACGACACATGTCATAAGGTGCGCCGTTTCAATTAAAAGCTTTACGTTATTCAATGTGTGAAAAACTGAAGAGACATGACCATTTTATCCTCAGAAGTTTTACCTATAAATAGATGTCATTTTTCACTTTCATCTTTTACTGCATCTTTTTCACTCACATCATTTTCTCTGAAAAGTCTCTTCATCTTCTCCATCGTGTTCTTCATTTTTTCTCTATATACTCCTCGCATTTCATCTCTATTTACCACAACATTCATACAAAAATGGCCGGTTCGCATGAATCCAACCCAGTTACCCAGAAAGTCTCTTCATCCAAGAAACACAAGTCGAAATCTGGGAAATCAAGTCACAAGCACTCTGGTAAATCTGGGCATCATGAAGAACATCGCGATGAACATCATGAACACCGTGAAGTTTCTGGGCAACCACTGGGACAGGATGAGAATATTCAGGGTCAGCCTGGAACTTCTGGTCGAGTAGAACAGTTAGTGGTTTCTGAACAAGAGAGGGATGCTCAGAGAAAAGGAAAGAAGAAGAAGGTTCAATTTGCTGAGGAGCCTTCTTCCAAGAGGCAGGGGGTTGAAGAAGATGATCCCACAGTATATAGAGATGGGGCATTGGAGAGTGTGACCGCCAAATTTGAGACATCCACTCCCATCTTCAACCATGGCCTGTTCATCAATCCGGACAAGATGGATGAACTAGGGTTTCCCCATCTGCGCCCTTACTTGGAAAAGTATATGCCTTGGCTGGGCATCAACCAGGACTACAACGTCAACGTCTTGCGAGTCTTCTGCCAATCCCTCTCTGGCAGGGCCAAGTACAGGAAGGTTGATGGGAAAGAGCAAATCCACAAACTCTCCTTCTCCGCCACAGTAAGGGGGAGAACCTTCAGGTTCACGTGGAAGACGCTGAATGAGTTAATGGGGATAACGGATGAAAGCATGAATGAGTGGCTATATCCAGAGGCGCACAAGTACAGCAAGGAGGATCTTGTGACACTATATGGCACCGATGACAAAAAGGTGTCCAAAATGTCTGATTCATACAGACTGCTGTACTATGTTTACTCCCGGATGATGACTCACAAAGGGGGTAACTTCAATGAGTTCGCCAACATTGACAACCCTTGGTTCCCCAGACTTCTCAAACAACAACCTATCAATCCTGGCCAGTTGATCTGCTTAGAGCTTCAGAGATGGTTGACCAATGACAAGTCTGGCCATCTTCCCTATCCCACCATCATTGCCTTCCTCCTTGAGAGACATCTGATCAAGGCTACATCTGCTGTGGAGGAAGAGAATGTCAAGTGTAAGCCTGTGGGAGCAACCAATATTGGGAAGATGGGCATCAGGTACTCCAAGCCTCCTAAGCCCACTCGCTCAGGCTCACAAGCCAGTAGTGCTTCTGGCACTTCAGTTCCCTCTGCATCTGGAGCAGGGGATCAAGAAGTTGACTCACATGCTGGGCCAAGCCGTGTAGTAAGAGTGCCAGCCTCTGTTAGGGCCTTTGCCGAGGAAGTAAAGGAAGAGCTTCTCTTCAGATTGCCTGAGTCCTTGGTGGTTCCTCTCCGTGCTGAATGTGAAGCTGGTTTCCAGCATCAAGGGGAGCGGATCCAGCGGCTCGAGGACAGAGTAGGACAGATCGAGAATCACCTTGCCAGGGTGGATGCAAAGTTGGATCTCATTCTCCAACACCTACAAATTCCCCAACCATCTCAAGGTAACCTACCATCTCCTCCTCCTCAAAACCCACCTCCTCCTCCTCCTAATCACCCTCAACTTCCCCCTCCTCCTCCTAACACTCAACAACCTCAGCCACCTCCACAAAATGACCATCAATCCCCTCCATCACCAAACAATGCTCACCAATCCCAACCTTCACCCAACCATGAACACCAAACCCAAGACACACACCAACAATCTCCTAGCCAATCACCCCTTCACTCCAACAACTCCCCATCTCCACAAAACTCTCCATCTACAACTCCCTCACCCACTCGCCCCAACGCACCCACTCGCTCACCTCTCAATCCTGACTCTAGACCTAGATCCAACTCTTTGGCTGAACATCTCGAATTTCACACTGCCATTCACCCCCTCAGTCACATATACCTCCGAGATTATCCCCGTCTTCAGCAAATCCCTGAGAATCCTCATGAACCCTTTACCCCATTCACCCCTTCCACTACCTTCACTGAATACTCCTCCACCTATCCCTTTGAGGGACTCTTTGTGAATTCCAGTTGGTTCCCCGAGCCTGCCTCATCCCCCGAGCCTAACCTCCCTATCTCCTCCCCAGAAACCTCACCCTCACCCCCATCTGGCTCTGAACCTCCACCCTCCACCTCATCCGCTCCATCCCTGGCCCTCTCCCTTGTTGATGATGACAAAAGGGGGAGAGATATGCTGTCCGCGCTCCGCCTACATATGGACACCAGGAATGTTCTTAGCCAGCCATCCCTTTGGGTTGATGAAGATATCGCGGCTGCCCTTCGCCGTGCTATGGAATCCCAAAGGTTGGGTGGAGCTGAGAACCTAATAAGGGGGGAAGCCATCCGGTTCATGCAGCAGCAGAGGGTGACTGAGCAAGGCCCACAATTGGAGATGGTTGCCCTTGAGCCAAAAGAATATCCTTCACAACCTGAGCCATCTTCATCAGAGCATCCTCTAACTAAGTCAAGTAGAGAAGCTATTGAGGAGATTATGACAAAGTATGGGTTGAAGTGGGGAAGTCATCCTCCCATTGTGATTGCCAAGCCCATTCCTGCATCCTCTGGGCAAGAGTCTGAGATCCCCTCTGAGCAATCATCTGCACCTCCTCCCTCATCTGAGCCAGCAATCACCTTCAGTGAATCTAGAAAGAAGGCCGTTTCTAGGAAGCGGGCCAGGAAGTTAATTGTCACTGAAGCTAGTGAAGATGAGGAAGAGACTCCCTCTGACCAGCCTGAGCAAAGGATTTCGTCTGCCCAAGTGGAGACCCCTGTGGTACAAGCTGCTCCGATTCTGAAGGAAGTCAAGTTAGAAATAGAAGACATGACTCCTGAAGAATTTGAAAAGTATGGGTTCACGGACAGACTAACCTTCGGTCAGATGGCCTGCCTCGATGCTGACAGAGCAAGTGCCCAGCCCTCTCCATCAATCAGCAAGAGTAAAGGGAAGAAGGGTAAAGGGAAAGGGAAAAGGAAAGCCCAGGAAGTTGAGGATGATCCCAACTTCCCAGTTTGGAATGTGAAAATTCGGGCTGTCCACTACCCCAACGGAGAGGTCGCCTACTTCGACGATGCTACAGGGTTTCCTGGTTATGAAGAAGTAGAAAACATGAAAAGGGCATTCGAGGAGTCCATAGAATCTGAAAAGCTCAGAAGGGAAAGAGAGGAAGAAGAGCTTCAGAACATCATTGCCCAGATAGACCAGAATGTGCATGAGGCTGAGGTAGCCAGACTCCAGAAAGAGAGTGAGGAAAGGCAGAAGGAGAGGGAGAGGAAAAAGAGACATCAAGTCTGAACCCCCAATCCAAAACAAAACCCCAAATCCAAATTTTCGTTTTAACTTGGAGATTTACTTGTTTTGTTTTCATGCATACTTTCATACCTGCTTAGTGATAATTACTTGTAGATATTCTTCACCTGTAAATGTTATTTGATTGTATACTCTGACTTGTAACTCTTACTTGTCAATAATATCTGTTCAAGTTACTTGTTCTTATCCATTGCTTTTACTCTTTTGCTAATCCTTTCTTAGGAACTTAATTGATAGAACTAGGTTTGTCATCATCAAAAAGGGGGAGAATGTTAGAATCTTAAGTTTTGATGAAGACTAAAATATAAAGGAATAGGCCAAGTACTTAGAAAGCAAAAGGATAACATAGGATCCCAAGTATGAGTGCAACCGGATGTGGATTTACTTCCGGATAAACTAGGACTCGCGCATGCAGATGAATGATTTATCCCCCAGCGGCAGCGAGTAACTCACTAGGGAAATAACTTAGTCCATGAGCATTAGGTACACAAAACCTTAAGACTAAGTTATGATTCAACCGGAAGTGAAATTGCTTCCTGTTGGATTTTGACTGACGCAGCCTGATAAAATAGAATAACCCCAAGCGTCAGTGAATCAGCCTCGTCAAGTGAAATTGCTTCCTGATAGATTTTGACTGGCGCAGACTGATAGAATAGATATAACCCTAAGCGTCAGTGAGTCTACCTCGTCAAGTGAAAGTGCATCCGATAGCATAGTGACTAGCGCTGACTGTTGGATTGAAGGACACTGAGCGAGAGTGAGTAAGAGTAAACAAAATCCCTCATCCAGTGGCTTTTACTTCCGGATGTAGAAGTGCATCCGGATACATCATAGACTAAGAGGACTAACGTTCAAAGCAAACAATACACTAAGTCAGAACATAGTCTAAGTAAGACTACTCCCCATAGCAAACAAGCTTCCCACAGCATGTATAGCTCTTACTATACTTGATTATATATATTGCTATGTTGGACTAACCAGTATGTGCAGAACTTAGTCACACTTCCGGATGCAAATGCGCTTCCTGATGGAAAAGACTCTTGACATTGGAATTCAGAGATTAACACTTGCTGAGCAAGATTGCCACTTCCGGATGAACGATGATCATCCGTCAGCAAAAGTACAAGAGTCAACATCACATACTCAGAAGTCAGAATGCTTTGGTCAGAGCAGAGGTGTCAGGACTACTTTTCAGAGATAAAGCAAGTCAACCCTGCTAAGCATTAATGAAGATGTACTTCTCAACGGTAACATGGGATTAACGGCTATATTCAAACGTTCATATTCAACCTGCCACCCAAGAAGCCGAGTATAAAAGGGAACATCTACATTCAGAAGATGGTTGGAAGAACAGAGCATATTATCTGATGTATTATCTTCTACATTCCTCTCATCTTCTACTCTCAGATCTAGAGTTGTAACATTCTTAGAGAGTAATTCAATTGTACTTAAGTGAGTAACATCATCTACTCTTAGAGAGAGTCATTTGTACTTAAGTGAGTAACATCATCTACTCTTAGAGAGAGTCATTTGTACTTAAGTGATTATCAAAATCAGTTCATAGAGTGAACATATCATTAAATCCTCTAATTAATAGAGGCTGTTCTTAAGCTTGTGCTTGAAGAACAGAATTGTTATATTACAATAGAAAGGGGGAGCATTTAGAGGTTTTCTAAATCTCCATAGGTTGCAAGTTAGCCCGCAAAACTTGTGGTTGTAAGGTTTGCAGGTGAACCCGTTGTAAAACCTGTGGGTTGTTAGGTGAACCCGTGTTTGTAAAACCTAAAGTGTAAAGGCTTTCTTGTGCCTGGTTCAAACAAGAAGGTTAGTGGATTGAAAATCTCAGGTGGAGCCTGGGGACTGGATGTAGGTCTAGGAGTGACCGAACCAGGATAAACTCGCTTGTGCATATTTTGCTTATTTAAATCTCACACCAAGCACCACACCACTGTATACTCACTTGTGCTCGGGATGATCCATCGTCACTCTCATCAAGCACAAGGAGTAAAGATTTCAAAAAGGGAAAATTATTAAGCTTTTATTCTCCACCCAATTCACCCCCCCTCTTGGGTGACAGCCACGCATTTCACATTAGCTATACAAAACCTAAGACTAAGGTATGATTCAACCGGAAGTGAAGATGCTTCATGTTAAACTTAGACTGACGCAGACTGATAAGATAGATATCACCCCAAGCGTCAGTGAAAAAGCCACGTCAAGTGAAATAGCTTCCTGATAGATTTTGACTGGCGCAGACTGATAGAATAGATATAACCCTAAGCGTAAGTAAGTTTACCTCGTCAAGTGAGAGTGCATCCGATAGCGTAGTAACTAGCGCTGACTGTTGGATTGAAGAACACTGAGCGAGAGTGGGTAATAGTGAACAAAATCTTTTCATCCAGTAGTTTTACTTCCGGATGTAAGAGTGCTTCCAGATACATCATAGACTAAGAGGACTAACGTTCAAAGTAAATAATACACTAAGTCAGAACATAGTCTAAGTAAGACTACTCCCCATAGCAAACAAGCTTCCCACAGCATGTATAGTTCTTACTATATTTGGTTATATATATATTGCTATGTTGGACTAACCAGTATGTGCAGAACTTAGTCACACTTCCGGATGCAAATGAGCTTCCGGATGGAAAGACTCTTGGCATTGGGACTCAGAGCTTAACACTTGCAGAGCAAGATTGCCACTTCCGGATGAACGATGATCATCCGTCAGCAAGAGTACCAGAGTCAACATCACATACTTTGAAGTCAGATTGCTTTCATCAGGGCAGAGGTGTCAAGACTACCTTTCAGAGATAAAGCAAGTCAACCCTGCTAAGCTTTAATGGAGCATTTAAGAAGATGTACTTCCCAACGGTAACAAGAGGTTAACAGATATTCAAACAACATTGTTACCTACCAAGCATGAGGAGTATGAGAGATAAGGAGAACAATATCTGAAGATTCATTCAAGAGGTCAAAGCTCATACTACCCACAAGAGTCAGAGTCCATAAGAGAGCTTCTGATAGCAAGAGAGCATCCAATAGCAAAGCGCTCTTATCATTCATGGATAAGTGCTTGGAAGACGAAGTTCCTCTATGTGATAGCAAGCAGAATGATAGAGTCCACGAGCTTCACTTCAGATAGCAAGAGAGCTTCCGATAGTAAGTCTCTTAGCATCCTGGACTTATGCTTGAGGAACGAAGTCCTCATCTGACAACAAGCAAGAGTCAGACCGTACAGTGTATAGATGTCAGAACAACTTTTGCCAGAACAGTGTTGTCAGAACAGTGTTGACAGACCAGCTGGTCAGAGCATCTTTTCAGATAAAGCAAAGTCAACCCTGCTGTGCATTAATGAGGACAACGTAAACAAGGCCCCAACGGCTATATTCAAACGGCCTTATTGCCTCTCCAACGGTTGGATAATCAGAGGCTGGTATAAAAGAGATGTTCTTCATTTCTGAAGAATGAGAGCTTGAAAAAGAAGAGCGAGAGAAGAGAGAGCTTCATGAGTTTGACAAGCAAGAGAAATAGAATGAAGAAGCTCAAGCCTACTATCTGAAATATCCTTCTCATCTTCTACTCTCTGATTATGAAGTTGTAATATTCTTAGTGAGAGAATTCAATTGTACTTAAGTGAGTAACATCATCTACTCTTAGAGAGAGTTATTTGTACTTAAGTGATTATCAAAAACAGTTCATAGAGTGAACATATCATTAAATCCTCTAATTGATAGAGGCTGTTCTAAAGCTTGTGCTGAAGAACAGAATTGTTATCTTACAAGTGTAAGGGGGAGCATTTAGAGGTTTTCTAAATCTCCATAGGTTGCAAGTGAGCCCGCAAAACTTGCAGTTGTAAAGGTTGCAAGTGATCCCGTAAAACTTGCAGTAAGGTTTGCAGGTGAACCCGTTGTAAAACCTGTGGGTTGTTAGGTGAACCCGTGTTCGTAAAACCTAAAGTGTAAAGGCTTCTCTTGTGCCCGGTTTAAACAAGAATAGTGGATTGAAAATCTCAGGTGTAGCCTGGGGACTGGATGTAGGTCTGGGTGACCGAACCAGGATAAATTTGTGTGTGCATAAATTTATATTTAATCATTCTACTTTGCATCACATAACATACTGACTTGTGCATAGCATTATATATTATCATCATCACCGAGCACAAGCAGTCTTTCGAAAAAAAAAAGGAGTTTTAAGTTTTTATTCCCTCACCCAATTCACCCCCCCCCTCTTGGGTGACAGCCACACATTTCATTTGGTATCAGAGCGGGTCACTTGTTTAAAGGATCCAACGATCTCAAGTGTAAAGACCTTGGCTGATTTGGGTTAAAATGTTTTCCAGAGGCTTTGATCATACCATTCCACCTGTGTTAGAAAATATTGATTTTTGTTGGTGGAAAGCAAGAATGGAAAGTTTTATACAATCCACTAATTTGAAAATGTGGGATATTTTTGAAAATGATTTTGATTTCAAACCAAGAGGAAACTGGACTGAAAAGGAGAAAAATTTGTTTTCCTTAAACATTAGAGCAATGCAAATTTTATACAAAAGTTTAACTGAAAATGATTTCCAGAAAATCAAACATTGCTCTAGTGCTAGAGATATTTGGAATACTCTTGATGTGATATATGCTTCTAACCCATCTCTTGAAAGCACAGCTATCCAAAGCTCAACTCGTGCCCCTTGTGGATCATCTACTGATGAGCTTCTGGAAGCTGATATTGAGGAAGCAGGCTTCAGTGAAGAGAGTATCCATCTCTGCCTAGAAGATTCAGAAAGTGAGGTATCTGGATCTGAAATTGAATTCTCTGATTTGCAAGATGCATACAATGAGTTATATACTGAATATTGTAAACTTGCAAAAGAACTTCTAGGCTTAAAAGAAAAAGATAGGAAACTTGTAAAACTAATTTCTTCTTCTACATCCAAAGTTTCTGAGGTTTCTTTTAAAGAACTAGTGGTTCCGATAGCTAGCCCACTATCGGTAGGGAAAACTTCAACATGCCTTGAAAAATGTTTTGACTATAAACACGTGTTGAAGGAAAAAGAAAAGCTTTCAAAAGAAACTGAGATTTCAAAGGAACAAAAAGCTTTTCTAAAGAAAACTAATCATGATAATGATAGAAAACCCCATTTTGATTATCATTCCATTATCTGTCATTATTGTGGTAGATTAGGACATATTTCTCACACATGCAGTCTTAGAAGAAATTCAAATGTGAGAAATAAATTTGTATGGATTCCTAAAGGACAAGTAAGGTCCAGTGCTAACCATGTAGGACCCAAGTACAAATGGGTTCCAAAACATCCTCCTAGTGCCTTACTTGTGCAGGAAAGTTCAAGAGTTCCTCTTACCCCAAAGAAGAGAACTCGTGGTGATGCAACTGATGAAACCCCCTGGTACAATCATAAGAAGCAGTCGGCAACCACAAGGGACAATGGTTCTGTCTCAAGGATGAGCTTTCACAGAGTTCCATTCAACTATCCTGAGAAGAACAAGAGAGAGTGGATTCCTCGATCAACATTGAAAAGGATCTTGAATCCTACCTCTCAGAAGAAAGTGCTTCGAACCAAGGATAAGTATAGAAGATCTCCTTGGATCCAGACTTGGATACAAAAGGAAGAAACTATCTGATATTTTGTAGGAAAGGCAATCCGGAGGTTCAGCAAGACAAGGGTGAAGAAGACTCTGGCTAAAAAGAAGATCTCCTCCCTCGGTGAGCCATCAGACAGTGAAGAAGAGTCAATTGCTGATCCTAAGAATGCTCTGAATGAACAAGAAGGGAAAAGGGAAAGCTAGGTCAAGCCAACCTCAAGACCCCAGCAACCCTGTCTGATAAACTCAGACTTCCCAGTTTGAAGGTTGAGATCAAAATGTTTATCTCCCTCACGGATCCATTACAATAGGAGATGCATCAACATTTGAAGGATCTGTTGAATTTAGTGAGACTGTTGATCTGAAAAGCCATAGTAGAACCCCTGGAGCTTCAACAGATTCTTGTCCAGATCAATCAATCAGGGTTAGATGAGTTATGGGCTAAAATGAACAAGGAACATGAGCAAAATCAGAGAGAGATAGGCTAAGATAGCCATCCCTCGGACTTGATCAGGATGTCACTGCTGCCCTCAGAAGGGAAATTGAAATGAAGCGGATTGCCCAAGCAGGAAGGCTCGCCCTTGGGGAAGCCATCTGATTCATGTGCCCCCAACAGTCTGCTAGCACAGAGGCAAGCTTGAGATAGCACTGAGTGATCAACCTGCGGAGATACCCTCTGCTGAACCTGTGTCTCTCTCTGCGCCAGCACCCAATCTGAGTGAAGAGCTGTGTATGAAGTATGGGTTCAAGAGGCCAGAGATGCCAGTGGTAGTGATCACCAAGTGAATTCATCCCTCTGCACCAGCTCCAATCCATCCTATTAGCCTCAGCAAGACTCAGGACTGTACCTCATCTGAACAATTAGTCAAGTCTTGATAAGCATTCGTCACGCATAGATTTTGGTGCTGCTCTGAAAATAGAATCCTTGCATTGCCAACCAAAATCAAGCGAGCTACTGCCTGATGCGAATGGAGCTATGGTGATATCATTCTTACCTTCCTCTTTACTTGAATAATCATTTGGGTAGTAAATGCATGATGAGCTTAACAGCTTTTATTTTTCTGAAACTGATATGATTTCCCTTATCTGTGACAACCATACCTCATGATAGCATTCAAAAGTTATTTCTGATTTTCCATTTCATGTGGTATCTCTTGCATCAAGTTTTTCAATGCATAAGCAGCTATGACTTCAAGAACAATACATCCCTCTTAATTACATCTTTAAGTTCTCAATCTACTAATGATCTCGGTTCAAGTTTGTGGTTTAAGAATGTTGACACAGATTATTGAAGCTTGAACAATGAGAATGACCAAGAGAGAATGGCAACGAAAATGCTCCTTATCAAGATGTGTGGAATGGCTACACTAAACCTGAGAAACTCTCGCCAATACACATGAGCATTTCTATCCCCTACACATTCTGTTGTGAAATTTAATGAATAGTCTCTCTCATGTCTGACATGCATTAGAAATCTTAGGAAATACCTTGAATTAAACTCTGCTAGATCTGTAAAACATGGCATAGTATCACAAGCATGCTATAATCTGTATTAATTTCAAGCTTGTTGATATCCTAAGAACAATGAGACCACACTGAGCATATCTAGAAGAACTTGAGCTAATATTTGGAAATTATTCTCGTAATCATATGCTGAAATTTGGTTGTTTTTGTAAACCGGTTTTAGTCTTAAAATCAAACTATTTTGTGAGGATGAAGATTTTTTTTCCAAAATTTCATTGTGTTAATAATTCACATGTCTTCATGATCTAACATGAACATCCTTGAGGCATATTTATTGAACTATACTTGCTTATGAAACTCTGAAAATATGCCATCTGTTTGATACTCGCTGTACTATCACATTGATATTTATCTATGAGAGTATAAATAGAGTTCATGTCTTGATAGTGAAACTATGTGAACGTGTAGACAATTTCAAAATTAGTTTTCACATAATCATTGCTCATATTTTCTTAAACCAATTAGCAAGCATGATTTCTTAAAATTATTAACTTGTGCTGATTAACACAGATTGACTTGAATGTCCTGAGGATGGTCTTCAATGTTAAATCTTAAGTTCTTTCACTGACCATCAGGAAGCACTTGTTTCCTCAAGCATATGCAGGACCAATCATCAAGTTTGAGCAAGGTTGCTTTCGCAACAATCAGCGCCTTCGATAGCAGGCCAACTATTGAACCATGGGAAGAGTAGAGTGACTGCCCAGTCATGTCTGCTTGTGGTTGTAGCTCAGCTTGCCGAAGCGAATCATCAAAGCACTTGCGCTAGGGGTTTCCACTTGAGATAGCACACCTCTTGAAGATGTCAGGAAGCATGCTTATTTGTGTATGATTCAGACTCATGAGTCTAATAGAGTATGAGGATTCCCCATCTGTGGTAACATCTACACCTTACCATCTCTTATATATGATGCATACATGGCATTGGTAAGGGTGTCAATTTAGGATGTTTTTTCTCGATCTGCATTGACTTCAAAATCATTCACTGTCTTAGAAAATCATCCCAGCTCACACATCTGTATCATTTATATGACACGCTGGAAAGTAATTGATAACATACCTCTCTTATATGCTTCTTTTCTTGATCTTGTGATGATTAATCTTAATATAGAAGAGAAGTAGATGGACATTACTTGATAATGATCCCTTGAAAATAGAGAGTTACATGCTGTCATCGATAATAAACTCTTGAGATGATGTGATGCAATTTGTTTGGAAATTACTTTTGGCATTTTGAACTCACAAAATTCATTTGATTTGGTTTCATTTCATATGGTATCACAAATTTCACTTGGCATTCAATCATTTCATATCACAAGCTCAAACTCACATATTTCATTTGATTTCATTTGGTATCACGAATTTAAAATCACAAATTTTCATTTGATATCATAATCATCATTTTAAACGCACCAAAATTATTTTGATATCATGATAATCATTTCGAGAGGGTCAAAATTACTTTTGATGTCTTTTATATTTGAAAAGAATTTTCACCTTCAAAAAGAGAACTGTTTTTGTATGTTTTGATCTAGACTTAATCTTTGCAAAACATGTTCTGTTATCTTGCATAATGGTTAGGGAGAGTAAACTCACTTAGAATACTGAATCAATATTTTCTTCCTTTTGTCTCACACTGTTTAGCTATCCTACATAATGTTTAGGGAGAATACAATCATTTAGGATCATGAATCAATATTGTTGTCCCTTGGTTAATTCTCGTACGTTGTATTGAATAGTCTAGAACAGATCTTTATTAACGAAACATAGGGAGATATATTAGGTAGAAAGCCCATTCCTAGGAGAACGATAGAAGTATCCCCATTCCTAAGGCTAGCTTGCACTTGTTGAATTTTGATGAAGCCAAAAGGGGGAGAGAGATGAGATATAAGATGTCTAGCTAGAGATGAGACATGAGATGTCTAGAGCTGAGAGATAAGATAAGATGTCTATATCTGGAGAGAGAACTGGGGAAAGAAATATAGCTCTGGGAGTGATCTAAGCTTAATTATGTTCTCTAGTCATCTATGGGTTTGTCATCATCAAAAAGGGGGAGAATGTTAGAATCTTAAGTTTTGATGGTGACTAAGGTGTAATATGGTCTAGTACTTAAGAGAACATAATCAACACTTAGGAAGGATTAGATGACATGGTTAGAATCCTAAGTTAAGTCACAACCGGATGCGGAATCACTTCCGGATAGACTAGGACTCGCGCACGCGGATGAATGATTTATCCCCCAGCGGCAGCGAGTAACTCACTAGGGAATTAACTTAGTCCATGAGCATTAGCTATACAAAACCTAAGACTAAGGTATGATTCAACCGGAAGTGAAGTTGCTTCATGTTAAACTTAGACTGACGCAGACTGATAAGATTGCCACTTCCGGATGAACGATGATCATCCGTCAGCAAGAGTACCAGAGTCAACATCACATACTCTGAAGTCAGATTGCTTTCATCAGGGCAGAGGTGTCAGGACTACCTTTCAGAGATAAAGCAAGTCAACCCTGCTAAGCTTTAATGGAGCATTTAAGAAGATGTACTTCCCAACGGTAACAAGAGGTTAACAGATATTCAAACAACATTGTTACCTACCAAGCATGAGGAGTATGAGAGATAAGGAGAACAATATCTGAAGATTCATTCAAGAGGTCAAAGCTCATACTACCCACAAGAGTCAGAGTCCATAAGAGAGCTTCTGATAGCAAGAGAGCATCCAATAGCAAAGCGCTCTTATCATTCATGGACAAGTGCTTGGAAGACGAAGTTCCTCTATGTGATAGCAAGCAGAATGATAGAGTCCACGAGCTTCACTTCAGATAGCAAGAGAGCTTCCGATAGTAAGTCTCTTAGCATCCTGGACTTATGCTTGAGGAACGAAGTCCTCATCTGACAACAAGCAAGAGTCAGACCGTACAGTGTATAGATGTCAGAACAACTTTTGCCAGAACAGTGTTGTCAGAACAGTGTTGACAGACCAGCTGGTCAGAGCATCTTTTCAGATAAAGCAAAGTCAACCCTGCTGTGCATTAATGAGGACAACGTAAACAAGGCCCCAACGGCTATATTCAAACGGCCTTATTGCCTCTCCAACGGTTGGATAATCAGAGGCTGGTATAAAAGAGATGTTCTTCATTTCTGAAGAATGAGAGCTTGAAAAAGAAGAGCGAGAGAAGAGAGAGCTTCATGAGTTTGACAAGCAAGAGAAATAGAATGAAGAAGCTCAAGCCTACTATCTGAAATATCCTTCTCATCTTCTACTCTCTGATTATGAAGTTGTAATATTCTTAGTGAGAGAATTCAATTGTACTTAAGTGAGTAACATCATCTACTCTTAGAGAGAGTTATTTGTACTTAAGTGATTATCAAAAACAGTTCATAGAGTGAACATATCATTAAATCCTCTAATTGATAGAGGCTGTTCTAAAGCTTGTGCTGAAGAACAGAATTGTTATCTTACAAGTGTAAGGGGGAGCATTTAGAGGTTTTCTAAATCTCCATAGGTTGCAAGTGAGCCCGCAAAACTTGCAGTTGTAAAGGTTGCAAGTGATCCCGTAAAACTTGCAGTAAGGTTTGCAGGTGAACCCGTTGTAAAACCTGTGGGTTGTTAGGTGAACCCGTGTTCGTAAAACCTAAAGTGTAAAGGCTTCTCTTGTGCCCGGTTTAAACAAGAATAGTGGATTGAAAATCTCAGGTGTAGCCTGGGGACTGGATGTAGGTCTGGGTGACCGAACCAGGATAAATTTGTGTGTGCATAAATTTATATTTAATCATTCTACTTTGCATCACATAACATACTGACTTGTGCATAGCATTATATATTATCATCATCACCGAGCACAAGCAGTCTTTCGAAAAAAAAAGGAGTTTTAAGTTTTTATTCCCTCACCCAATTCACCCCCCCTCTTGGGTGACAGCCACACATTTCACATATCGGCGATTGTAACCGCCGAAACATTTTTTTTTTAAAAAATATATTGTTTTAAAAAGAGTGCAGAAGAGTGCAGAAGCTTCTCGATTTTTAATATTAAAATAACATATCGGCGGTTGCACCCGCCGATAAGCTCCTCGATTTTGCAGCCGGCCGTTGGACTCTGGAACATTGCATCCCTCGAAAACCTAAATTGTAATTAATTAAGCATTTCAGCTGTTTCAACCGCCGAAGTGCAGGGCCTTATATATAACACCTCCGTCACATTTCATTTATAGCGTGTTGCATTTCTTTCCAGTGTTTCTTCTTTCATCTTCATCTCTGGCCCACCTGCGAAGTGATCTTTCATTATATATAGCGTATCATGTCGGGGCGTGATAAAGGAAAGAGCATTGCAAGTGATACAAGGGAGGACATTTCAGATTCGGGGAACAGCAGTAGTGTGAGCAAAGATTTTAATTTGGACGTGCGTGCCTGTTATTCCAAGATTGTTCACACTGCCTCTGGACCGCAATAATAATGATGTATCGATGGATAGACTGTTTGATGAGGCTAACAGAAGAGGAGAGCTAGGTGGACAACATTCAGGCAACTGGATCAATATGGGGCAACATGAGGGCGGAGATTACTATGAAGAGGGACATGGGAGCATGAATGATGACGAGGAGAACTTTGATGAGGAGGAAGGAACCATTGAGGATGGGAAGAGGATGAGGGGGGAAGTGGAAGGGTGCCGCCTGCTCAAACCATATTTACTCGGGGGAGAACGCATACAAGTGGAACTGGCTATGACGTTCGAGTTAGAAGTGAGGAATTCAGTTTGTTTAACTTTTATAATTTTAATATTAATAGATATTTTTTAATATTTGTTATTTCTTTTTTATATCACATGCAATTTAATTAATTTATTTTTCACTCTTCACATAATGCAGATGCTCATGGTGGCCAGATTTTAAAGAGGCGGTTGACTGTCCAACAGACTCATCACCTCCCTCTGCATGAGAGGCTGGTGATTGATTATTTTGACGTCACAGGGCAGCCCAGCGGACAAGAGGGTAGCCTATTCAACCGCTTCTGTCGTAGTGTTGGAGTTGATTTTTCCTTGTTTCCCATTGAATTGCTTGATTGGAAGAAGGTGACGGAGCACAAGCGTAACCACATGTGATTCAATATTGTGAAAGTAAGAATCAATTACTTAATTTTAGTTGTTTAATTCAATTTTATTTTTAAAAATTCTCCAGTTATTGTATTTAATTATTATTTGTATACTAATATTATGTCGTGCTTTCTTTTATTAGAGAAAATTTGAGATTGCAGATCGTCGTGGTTTCGTGAAGAACTATGCACTCAAGAAGATTGGGGATGGGTGGAAGACGAAGATAAATGATTATTTCATCAAAAGGAATCCGAGGGATGAACTATCTGAAGAGGAGGTTGCTGCACAGGTGCCGCCTGGGGTTGATCCAACTCAGTGGGATAATTTTGTGACCCGGCAGGCATGCAGAGGTCTCAGATTGGTAAACAGTCCCGCAGTCAGCAATAGGTTCGCCACACCACTGGCTCTAGTCCCTTTTCGGTTATTCTGGGCGAGATGGTACGTGCATGATGGGTAGGGGTGGGAATAGGCCAGGCCAGGCCAGGCCACACCCATAATAGGCCTGACCTGGGTTATCAAAATAAATTTTAAGCCTGGCCTGTGGCCTTTTATACCAAAATTATCAGGCCTGTGGCCTGGCCTGGGCCTGTTAAGGTCAGGCCTGGAAAATAAACAGGCCTAACAGGCCAAAAGAACTCAGTCACAATATGAACATATAATGCCAGAAACACACTCCTAAATCTAATTATATCCTCAACATAACCCCAAGCATCAACAAAAAATAATCCATCCTTTTCCACATTACTACATAATTTCATTTCATTTCATCAAACCATCATTTGTACCTGGTAATGGGAGGAAAAAGAGAAATGGGAAGAAATAGAAAATAGATCTAGAAAAGAAAATAGGAATGGGAAGAAAACATTTCAAAGTTCTGGGCTTTTCTTCTTTATCTTTGCAGATCGGCGACGGCGAAGCACTGACGGTGACTTAGTGAGTGAATGACGGCCGAATGACGGCCGAGGTCTTGCTTGATGGTCGAGCACCACCGCCGCGTCTGCTTCGAAAGTCTCGCCATCGGAGCTCTTCAAGATGTTCTTCTTCAACATGGTTGATTGGTTGGTGAGATTTTTTTTTGTTTTGAACGGAGGTTGCTGAGATCTTGAGAGAATGAGAGTATGGTTTAGTTTAGGTGAGAGATGAGAGAAAAAGCTCTTCTGCCAGCAAGACGCATGAAACGAGGGAGAGAGAGTGAAGAAACACCTTTTTTTTATCAAAAGGGAGAAAATACTTGGACTTGACTTTGGTTGGGCTATTTTTTTTAAATGAGATGCTTACCAGGCTGGCCTGTAGGCTTAACAGGCCTTTTTTAGGGCCTGTACCTGACCTTTTAATCAAATCAGGCCCTAAAAAAAGGCCTGAGCCTGAGCCTGGCCTGAATCTAATCAGGCCAGACCATGCCTTACTAGGCCAGGCCGCAGGCCTTACCAGGCTGGCCTGGCCTATTCCCATCCCTAATGATGGGTATAAATATGCAAATTTTATATATTTTGTTTCAATTTTATTTTTATTTTGTTTATTATAATAATAATTATGTAGTTTATATATGTTTTGTTGTTTAAAATAATAATATAATTGTAATTGTCAATTCCAGCTTAGAAGGGGTCATGAGCAAGGAAGAACTACTGAGGCCATCGTGAGGGATTTCTTATTGGAAATATGTAGACACGCTGACGGGTCATTTGTTCCTTATGCTGAGAATGAGCTGGTAATATTTTATTTCTATGTTATAGAAATGAATTGTATAATTTTATTGAATGTATAATTGTACTCTAGGCGGCGATTGATCGAGACTCTAAGGAGTTTGCAGACGCAGTTGGGTTGGGTAACGAGTTTAACAGAAATGCTAGGTCTACTAACCCATTTGAGATCATAGGCAGACTCCGGGCTGCCATTAGTGCTCGTGAACATTCCGGGTGAGTGCCAGGAGCGGGATTTGGTGCTACCCTTTGTAACATCCAAATTTTTAAATTAAGGATAATAAGAGATTATTGAGATTTTATTTAGAAAATTTAAAGTTTTAGGGAGAAATCTTAGGATATTTTGGGCAATTTATGAATACTAAATCTTAATTTTTGAAATTTAAGGAAATATAGTTAAAATAATTATTTGGAGTTAGAAACTTTCATGAACAAGTATTTGGGATAGTAGATAATATTATGATGGAAAGAAGGGGATATAGTAATATATGCAAACTTTTGGGTTAAAAATATAATTTAGAATAAATGATAGGGTAGTTAATGGTAATTTTCACAAATGAATATATATATAAACACTCAACTCACTCCCTCCCTCTCACCCGACATCTCTCTTCTCCTCCCCCACCCCTCAATTTCGATCTCTCTCTCTTCTCTCCTCAGACTCCGTCGCCAGAGACGGCGGAGGGTGGCGGAGCTAGCCGTCGTCGGTGCGGCTGGCCCTCCCTCGCAAACAACCCGAAACTCGTGCCCCTCCTCTCACCCTCTTTGATTTCTCCTCGTTCTCCGGCGGTTTCCGACGAGTGAAGCATCTTCCAGCGGCGGCGGCTCGGTTTCCGGCGGCGGACGTTCGTTTGGAAGGTAGGTGATGAATTTCTTTTGGTTTTCCAAGTTCTTGCTTCCACTCTTGGCCAGTCTCTCATTTTTTTTCTTTTTTCTTCCTTGGTTGTTCAATACTCAACCACCTTTGCTTTGGCCGATTTCCGGCGAGATAGTCGGCGTCCGGCGGCGGGTTTTCTTCCTTCTCTCATTTTGGAACTTTGTAAGAAATTTCTACACTCTTATTGCCTTTGATTTTCGTCTTAGCCCGTGTGAGAATGAGAGGCTGATTTGGGGTTTTAGGTCTTAGTCTTGGAAAAGTAATAGAACTAAGTTAAAGCTTCATCTCTTTGTGTCCTAATTGTCAAATTGAATGTTGATTGAAGTTTTGTGAAGTTTTTGCAAAACCCTAAAAATTGGGAATTCTCAAATCCAACGGGTTTAGAGTCATTTTTGGCTTAGAATCCTTAAATAATCAATAACAAAACTTGTTTGAGTTTGATTATATCACTGCTGGTTGATTGATTTGGGTATTAGTGTTTTACAACTTTGATTTTGTTTCTTTTGGATGATTGGACTATTACTTGGATGTTTTAGATTTGGTGTGAGTTATTTTGATTGTTGTATGTTAAATTCCAATGATTTACCTTCTCCTTGCAATTGCTGAATGAGTTTATTTACTGTTTTAAGATGTGATAGTTAAATGGGTTGATTGAGTTTGTGGGATTTGGATGCAGGGTCTTGTGATTAATGTATGTGAGTAAAGAAATTCATTGTTGAATTGGCATGCTGTTTTCTTTTTTTTACTTGCTTTTGCTGATTAAGATAATGTACTAGGAAAGATGGAGGATTTTGGGTGTTTACAGATGATTAGAAGATGTGACTTAGAAGCCCAAATGTTACGTGTTTGAATTCAAAGAGAGTGAAAGGATTCTGACTTGAAATCTCAAATTAATTGGATAGGAATATCATAGGATTGTATCTTATGGTGCATCTTTGGTTTTGTTTGAGATTGTGTTTTGATTGCTATTGGCCGTACAGGTTAAGCAAAGAAAATGCTTTGAGTTTGATTTAAATTTTAGGAAATACGATAGTAACTAGTTATGTACCATGTGATTGAATATCATTGATGTAATCCTAATGAAGAAAGAGGAAGTAAAATGTTAACTGATATTTAATTACTGTGATAGTGAATTGGAATTTGATATGCTTTGTGTTAGCATTTTTCTGTTTTGGAAGGTGTGAAATCAATTGGATAGTTGCTTTATGGCTTAGTAATTTACTGTCATTCAATATGTGCTCTCTACAGTTTTGTGACCCATTGGAGTTGGATTTAATTGAGGTATTCTTTTGTAAATGTGGCCATCATGTGTACCTTATTTAAGTGCTTAAAGCTATTGAGGGAGAATGTAATTCGAGTTGCTAGAGACATGCTTGAGTTATGTTGGAATTTAGCTGAGTCATAACTTGAATTTGAGTGGAAAAGGGGTTAAGGCTAATGGTATTCTAATTTATAACAATGGTCTGCTTCTTAGTTGAATTTAGTATTAAATATGTTGTTGAGGCCAGAATGTTGTTTAGAATGGTGGCAAAGTGGCTGATGTATGGAATAACAATGTAAAGAGGATTTTTATTTACTAGATTGAGTTCTTGGCTTGAATTGAATTATTGTTGAGTTTGTGATGAATTTCTTATTAACTTTTGGAATCAATGTGATAATCCATCTATCATGAATTTTATGAAGTGATAATAGGTAATACGATTGTGAAGATAGTATACATGTGTGGGAAGTTGAAATGATTCTTGTTCCTCTTCCTTCATTGATCGAATCATGGACTTAGAGGGAATATATATATATATATATATATATATATATATATATATATATATATATATATATATATATATATATATGAAGTATGATGGAGTGTCATTTCTTGAGGTTCAATGTAGGGTTTTAGTGTTATCTCACATTGATGTTGATTGACAGGAAGGGATTGGGTAATATATTAGGAATCGAGAGAGAGACGTTAAAATATTATAAAGTGAAGCGATATTAATTTATCATTGTATCCTATCATTATAGGAGGAACTAAGGAAAATATTTGGAGGAAATCTAAAGAAATGGTAAGGAAGAGCAGTTGAGTGCTAAAGGGCGACAGGTAATCACTCTTAACCTTGTTATAACATTGAGGGTGATGTTAGTTGGGATTTTCAAAATCCTTTCTCACCTTCTGTATATATAAATCATTGAAATGTTATTCTTATACAAAATAGGCTATCGGGTGCCTTTCAAACGCGATTACTTTCATATAAAAGACTTTGATACATATATATATTATCCTGCTTGGTGGTTGCTATTGATTTGGAATGGTGTGAAGGATATATAGGTATATTGTTTAGATAGTGGTTTGAGAGGTATGATGATAGAAAAGAGAGTTGGATATTGAGTTGAACTTGTGGAAACAATGATATGTTGAGATTTAGATATCGAAGGGAATGGTAAGAGTGCAAGATATTGATGTTGAAATTGAGGTACTGACGAGGTTGAAATTTATTGGACATTGTGGACATTGCATGACACTGAGACATATGTACCATCGCGCGATGATAACCGTTCGATAGGCCAATCAACGGTTATTTGTACGGGTTAACAGATTGGAGACTGTGACCAATGGTTAACAGATTGGAGACTGTGACCAGCAGTCTTCTGATTGGAGACAGGGACTGCTCCCTTTCTGATTGGAGACAGATTGGGGTTTCCCTCTCATGGGGTTACCAGAGAGGGAAATTGTACATGAATGTGAGCCGAGAAATTGGATTTGAGAAAGGTATGAATGAGAATTTCAGTAAGGAAAGCATGGATTGAAGATTGGATGGTGAAGTTTAGTTGATGTGGGAATTAATTGAGGGATTTTGAGTGATATTTGAAAAGTAGAGTTGATAACCTTGATTTGAATTGGACGTGACAGAGGTACTGAAGTGTTAAATGGAAGAAGATTTGGGTTATATACATATTACTGAATTTAAATTGTGGTACCCTTTAGACGCCCTTACTACCGCACATCTCACTGTTATAGTGAGTTAAGCGGTGATTACTGGGACAAATTGTCTCATCCCACGATTACTGACATTTTTGCAGGTATTCATGCACAGGCGCAAGCATCAGGAAAGGGAATTAGGTTGTGGAGGTTATTTAATTTGTTTAGAAATGTATATTGCCAATTTATAGGTCTGCATTCGCTTCCGCATGTATATATATCTATTTATTGTTTAATATCAACTAGTTTTGTTTATTAACCATGTTAGACAAATCCTTTCTAACATGGTTAGCAATAAATTATCCATGATAGCAGTTGTATTGTATTAGTTTATTCTTTTCTATCATGGATAATAATTTAGTCATTAGGATATTCTTTTTCTAACTATGATAGAGATATTGATATTATTGAAATTCCTTTTTCTATCATAGTTAGCAAAGATATTATTGAACTAAAAGAGATGTCACAGGTTAATTAGGGGAATTAGTAACAGTTTGTTACAACTTGGTTATCAGTATTTGGTATACGATAACCCTGGACTGTGCTGCATTGCATATAGATTGGCAATATACATATTGTACCTTCCCTTCCTTATGTGTGATTGGACCAAATTTTATACCTATAAGCATGTGCATTTGAGCTCAATTAGTGTGGTTTATTTGTTATTTGTGATCATTATTGGTACATTTTCATGCGCATACTTATGTGTAAATATTTGAAGAATAATAGCCTTATTACTTGCATTTTATGAAACCAAGGGTATTTTGGTCATTTTGACTGTGTGATGTGTTTTTCATGTAGGGGGGTCCCAAGTGGAACCCATACACCCTTGGTGGAGCTTCAGTGGAGATAACTTAGCAAGAAGGAAGGCTAGATGACAAGTGCTCAAAGTCATATCCGGATGCAGATTCACATCCGGAAGCAGAGCCACTTGAGGAAGGGAACTCACATCCGGAAGCGGATGCACAGCCGGAAGTGAATGCCCTTGAGCTTGTTGAATGAAGACTTACATCCGGAAGTGGATGTACATTCGGAAGTAAACTCACATTAGGAAGCAGGCTCACATCCAAGAGTGGATTTACATCCGGAAGTAAATTTACTTCCGCTGGCGGACGCAGAGTTACATCCGGAAGCTAAGCCTATCCGCCAGCGAGTACAAGAGCCAGACTGCACAATGATCAGAAATGCCAGCTACTTTTCAGAAGTCTTTTGTGCAGAGTAAATTTAAGGCAAAGTCAGCCCTGCAGCTTGAAGGTACTTGGGGAGCATCTTTCCAAATGAGGCAAAATTGGCGCCAAGGTCAAATTCGAATCTGGAGGCCTCATTAAGGGCAAAAAGGGAAGCACAATCACTTGGAGAAAAAGGAGGAACCTTTAGAAATGCATGGAGATGAGATCTAGTCCACATTCATCCCCACTTTTCACCAAATACCAAAAATACCCTTTGGGCGTTAATCCCAAAGTTACTCACCACTATATAAGCTCAAATGCCACAAACTCTAACCAACTTTTTCTCTCACTTCACTTTCATTTTCTCTCTCCTCTAACAAACTCTCTCAACTCCATCTTCATCTTCTTCATCTTCTTCACTTCGCAAACCTCCGCCATGTCCAGAACATCACACCTACCTTTATCCGCCTTCATCTCCATGACAGGCTAGATCGCCTATCCTTCTTCTCCAAGGAAATGTGCTTGTAGAAATCAACAATTGGCTTCATATGCTTGTAATTTGCTCTTTTAGGTTTCAAGCTAGATGTAAGTTTTTGCCTATGTATGTCTAGATTTAGGCTTGTATAGGTTAGATCATCTTGATTTGAGGTGTTCTACTTAATTGTGGCTTGTAATCTCTCTTTTATGTTAAGAACATGAAAACCTTGGCTTAATTCTTGTAGTTTCATACATGTATGTGTGTGCGATTAGCTCCTCTTGCATTTATGGAATGAATTTGTTTCTTAAGTACTGGATCTAGTGCTTAATGTTGCTATAGGTATGTTCTTGGCTTGAAAGAGCTTTAGGCTTAATTAAATTAGTTAAACTCTTGTAGATTCCTTTGATTAAAGAGGTCTCGAGGATTTAACTAGTTTATATTAAGTGAAACAAGTATATGAAGTCTAATTCATCAAAACACTAAGTACTTGGAGAAGGAGGTACCTCTCATTCATATTTTCACATCTTTTGTTTCGCTATTCACTGTTTTTGTTAGATTTAGTTGTAGATATAAACACACACTCCAACTGTTTGTTAATTTGCGTGACTTAAGTACTTGAAATTAGCTAGATAACCTGAACCGTGGATTCGACTCGTACTCACCACTACTACCTAGTGGAATAGAGTATTGAATTAGTTTTGATTAACCTTTTTAGGCGACGAAAAAGAGATAAATCAAGTGGCGCCGTTGCCGGGGAAGTAGATTCACATCCGGAAGCAGAGCCACTTGAGGAGGGGAACTCACATCCGGAAGCGGATGCACAGCCGAAAGTGAATGCCCTTGAACTTGTTGAATGAAGACTTACATCCGGAAGTGGATGTACATTCGGAAGTGAACTCACATTAGGAAGCAGGCTCACATCCAAGAGTGGATTTACATCCGGAAGTAAATTTACTTCCGCTGGCGGACGCAGAGTTATATCCGGAAGCTAAGCCTATCCGCCAGCGAGTACAAGAGCCAGACTGCACAATGATCAGAAATGCCAGCTACTTTTCAGAAGTCTTTTGTGCAGAGTAAATTTAAGGCAAAGTCAGCCCTGCAGCTTGAAGGTACTTGGGGAGCATCTTTCCAAATGAGGCAAAATTGGCGCCAAGGTCAAATTCGAATCTGGAGGCCTCATTAAGGGCAAAAAGGGAAGCACAATCACTTGGAGAAAAAGGAGGAACCTTTAGAAATGCATGGAGATGAGATCTAGTCCACATTCATCCCACTTTTCACCAAATACCAAAAATACCCTTTGGGCGTTAATTCCAAAGTTACTCACCACTATATAAGCTCAAATGCCACAAACTCTAACCAACTTTTTCTCTCACTTCACTTTCATTTTCTCTCTCCTCTAACAAACTCTCTCAACTCCATCTTCATCTTCTTCATCTTCTTCACTTCGCAAACCTCCGCCATGTCCAGAACCTCACACCTACCTTCATCCGCCTTCATCTCCATGACAGGCTAGATCGCCTATCCTTCTTCTCCAAGGAAATGTACTTGTAGAACTCAACAATTGGCTTCATATGCTTGTAATTTGCTCTTTTAGGTTTCAAGCTAGATGTAAGTTTTTGCCTATGTATGTCTAGATTTAGGCTTGTATAGGTTAGATCATCTTGATTTGAGGTGTTCTACTTAATTGTGGCTTGTAATCTCTCTTTTATGTTAAGAACATGAAAACCTTGGCTTAATTCTTGTAGTTTCATACATGTATGTGTGTGCGATTAGCTCCTCTTGCATTTATGGAATGAATTTGTTTCTTAAGTACTGGATCTAGTGCTTAATGTTGCTATAGGTATGTTATTGGCTTGAAAGAGCTTTAGGCTTAATTAAATTAGTTAAACTCTTGTAGATTCCTTTGATTAAAGAGGTCTCGAGGATTTAACTAGTTTATATTAAGTGAAACAAGTATATGAAGTCTAATTCATCAAAGCACTAAGTACTTGGAGAAGGAGGTACCTCTCATTCATATTTTCACATCTTTTATTTCGCTATTCACTGTTTTTGTTAGATTTAGTTGTAGATATAAACACACACTCCAACTGTTTGTTAATTTGCGTGACTTAAGTACTTGAAATTAGCTAGATAACCTGAACCGTGGATTCGACTCGTACTCACCACTACTACCTAGTGGAATAGAGTATTGAATTAGTTTTGATTAACCTTTTTAGGCGACGAAAAAGAGTTAAATCAATGTGCATGAATATCTGCCTTTTGAGAGGAATATCACTCATCCCGTGGTGGGGAGAGAGTGATAAGCGCAATTGAATAGGTATTGTGGAGAGGTTTAGAAGAATATAAGAAGAATGATGAAATAAGTGATGATATTGATAAGAATTTCATAAGAATGACGAAATAAGGATGCTTCTCTGGGGTCTCGATTATAGTTATGTGCCGGCCATAATCATAGTCGAGGCATCATGAGATCCCTTATATTGGGTTAAGGGGTTGAAGAAAATTTGAAAATAAGATTTAATAATGAATATGATGTGAAATAAGAATCCTTGACCTTGCTTCTTATTTATTTAGTTTATTTGTTGAATATGTGCTCTCTACAGTTTTGTGACCCATTGGAGTTGGATTTAATTGAGGTATTCTTTTGTAAATGTGGCCATCATGTGTACCTTATTTAAGTGCTTAAAGCTATTGAGGGAGAATGTAATTCGAGTTGCTAGAGACATGCTTGAGTTATGTTGGAATTTAGCTGAGTCATAACTTGAATTTGAGTGGAAAAGGGGTTAAGGCTAATGGTATTCTAATTTATAACAATGGTCTGCTTCTTAGTTGAATTTAGTATTAAATATGTTGTTGAGGCCAGAATGTTGTTTAGAATGGTGGCAAAGTGGCTGATGTATGGAATAACAATGTAAAGAGGATTTTTATTTACTAGATTGAGTTCTTGGCTTGAATTGAATTATTGTTGAGTTTGTGATGAATTTCTTATTAACTTTTGGAATCAATGTGATAATCCATCTATCATGAATTTTATGAAGTGATAATAGGTAATATGATTGTGAAGATAGTATACATGTGTGGGAAGTTGAAATGATTCTTGTTCCTCTTCCTTCATTGATCGAATCATGGACTTAGAGGGAATATATATATATATATATATATATATATATATATATATATATATATATGAAGTATGATGGAGTGTCATTTCTTGAGGTTCAATGTAGGGTTTTAGTGTTATCTCACATTGATGTTGATTGACAGGAAGGGATTGGGTAATATATTAGGAATCAAGAGAGAGGCGTTAAAATATTATAAAGTGAAACGATATTAATTTATCATTGTATCCTATCATTATAGGAGGAACTAAGGAAAATATTTGGAGGAAATCTAAAGAAATGGTAAGGAAGAGCAGTTGAGTGCTAAAGGGCGACAGGTAATCACTCTTAACCTTGTTATAACATTGAGGGTGATGTTAGTTGGGATTTTCAAAATCCTTTCTCACCTTCTGTATATATAAATCATTGAAATGTTATTCTTATACAAAATAGGCTATCGGGTGCCTTTCAAACGCGATTACTTTCATATAAAAGACTTTGATACATATATATATTATCCTGCTTGGTGGTTGCTATTGATTTGGAATGGTGTGAAGAATATATAGGTATATTGTTTAGATAGTGGTTTGAGAGGTATGATGATAGAAAAGAGAGTTGGATATTGAGTTGAACTTGTGGAAACAATGATATGTTGAGATTTAGATATCGAAGGGAATGGTAAGAGTGCAAGATATTGATGTTGAAATTGAGGTACTGACGAGGTTGAAATTTATTGGACATTGTGGACATTGCATGACACTGAGACATATGTACCATCGCGCGATGATAACCGTTCGATAGGCCAATCAACTGTTATTTGTACGGGTTAACAGATTGGAGACTGTGACCAATGGTTAACAGATTGGAGACTGTGACCAGCAGTCTTCTGATTGGAGACAGGGACTGCTCCCTTTCTGATTGGAGACAGATTGGGGTTTCCCTCTCATGGGGTTACCAGAGAGGGAAATTGCCCCCTCATTGTGAGAGGGGCACAGTGTCAACTCATTTGGAACATATATATAGGGCTCGAGCGTAGTGCCTCCGGGATGGCATGAGTAGAGCACCAGGGATTGTACATGAATGTGAGCCGAGAAATTGGATTTGAGAAAGGTATGAATGAGAATTTCAGTAAGGAAAACATGGATTGAAGATTGGATGGTGAAGTTTAGTTGATGTGGGAATTAATTGAGGGATTTTGAGTGATATTTGAAAAGTAGAGTTGATAACCTTGATTTGAATTGGACGTGACAGAGGGACTGAAGTGTTAAATGGAAGAAGATTTGGGTTATATACATATTACTGAATTTAAATTGTGGTACCCTTTAGACTCCCTTACTACCGCACATCTCACTGTTATAGTGAGTTAAGCGGTGATTACTGGGACAAATTGTCTCATCCCACGATTACTGACATTTTTGCAGGTATTCATGCACAGGCGCAAGCATCAGGAAAGGGAATTAGGTTGTGGAGGTTATTTAATTTGTTTAGAAATGTATATTGCCAATTTATAGGTCTGCATTCGCTTCCGCATGTATATATATCTATTTATTGTTTAATATCAACTAGTTTTGTTTATTAACCATGTTAGACAAATCCTTTCTAACATGGTTAGCAATAAATTATCCATGATAGCAGTTGTATTGTATTAGTTTATTCTTTTCTATCATGGATAATAATTTAGTCATTAGGATATTCTTTTTCTAACTATGATAGAGATATTGATATTATTGAAATTCCTTTTTCTATCATAGTTAGCAAAGATATTATTGAACTAAAAGAGATGTCACAGGTTAATTAGGGGAATTAGTAACAGTTTGTTACAACTTGGTTATCAGTATTTGGTATACGATAACCCTGGACTGTGCTGCATTGCATATAGATTGGCAATATACATATTGTACCTTCCCTTCCTTATGTGCATGAATATCTGCCTTTTGAGAGGAATATCACTCATCCCGTGGTGGGGAGAGAGTGATAAGCGCAATTGAATAGGTATTGTGGAGAGGTTGAGAAGAATATAAGAAGAATGATGAAATAAGTGATGATATTGATAAGAATTTCATAAGAATGACGAAATAAGGATGCTTCTCTGGGGTCTCGATTATAGTTATGTGCCGGCCATAATCATAGTCGAGGCATCATGAGATCCCTTATATTGGGTTAAGGGGTTGAAGAAAATTTGAAAATAAGATTTAATAATGAATATGATGTGAAATAAGAATCCTTGACCTTGCTTCTTATTTATTTAGTTTATTTGTTGAATGGTTTGCTTAATTGATGGATGGAATTGTTATGTTTGCTTGTTTAAACCGAAATCTTTTAAAAAAAAAATTTTGTTTCTTTGGTTGGGAATTGTGTGTGCTATATCCAAGTGTATTGCCATTATTCAAGTTTGGTATAGGCTGAGGGGAAACATCCTTTCTAATGTTTCCCTTGTTTTTCGTGTGTTTGTTTAGTTAAAGAATGATGAAAATGAATTATTTGTATACTTGTTAGGTAGAATCTGAAGCTTACATGTTAACCTGTCAACTTACTGGAAATCATTAAGGATTTTTGAAGTAGGAAATTGTGACAATATTGTAACATCTAGTAGGAAATTTAATGGCATTTAAAAAGAGGATATTTGATTTTACCAAGGAGGAATTATGGGTTGAAGTAAATTGTTGTATACTCTTTGAATAAGTTATATGATGCAATTGGAATTTGGTTTAATGGTCCTACCCTTGTTCTCATATTGCTTCGTTGGATTCTTTCAATAGGATAATATTGTGATATGAAGGATTACTTCTCAATATGATGAGTTTGAATTTTGTATGATTGTTTACAAAGAACAATAAGAAGTAACTATATAAATTCGTTTTGCTTGACAACGATTTAAATGTGGGGTTATCATTCCTTAGTACATGTGTAATGAATTGTGACTGAGATGTGTACACTATGTTTGTTGGATTTTAGTTCAACTATTCAAATGTGAGATTGGAAATTCTGTTTTCCCTTCTTCCTTCAATGTTGGCTATGAATATTATAGGAAAGTGAAATGTTAAGTTGAAATTGGTTAATTCATTGTACTATAAAGTTTTGAGTTATAAAAGGTTATCAATTTTTGAAATCTGATTTGATGGATTGCTTTAGTATGAAAATGTCCTCAACTCTTGTGAAGTTACTCACATGTTTGTTAGCCTTATTATGTGATGTATATGTGGTTTTACTAACGTACACTATTTTTGAATTGAGGAGAGGATTGAAGTAGTTGAATTATAATTCTGAAAAGTGATTAGATCTTTTGGTAAGTTTTATGTTATTGTTGCTAAATAAATCATGGTGATAGAACATGAAATGCAATTGAAATGAATAGGTGAGGGAATGGAATAAAATTGCGAATGCTTATGTACTTAATAATTGATATAACTTAAATGTCTATGTGTATGTACGATTTTCATAGGACAAAACTATCCATTTGTTCTTTTTGGTTAGCATTGATTTCAATGGATCTTCAATTTTGTACATTTGGTTAGTGTTGGTTTGAATGCCTCTTGAATCTTATGCTTTAGTTTTAGTTTAAAGGAAAGATAAGTGAAGTCAAAATGCTTTTGGAAATTGTTAAGTTGACGGTTTGAACGCATGTTGATCCCTATAATTTTCACAGTGTGATTCGCTCTCATTTTCCATGATTTGAGCCATTATTCTCTCGTTTAGTTTTCTAATTACATGACCATAAATTGAAAAAAATGCATTGCTGGATTTAGTGCATTAGAGTTGTTGTGCAGGTTATATCTAATTATGTATCAGACTCTTGCATCATTCTTGTTTTGTGCATCAGATTTCGCATTGGAATGGACCTTGTGCTATGTGATTTTTGACAGATACATTCATTAAGCTGCACATATAACAGGATTAATTGTGATTTTGTGTAGAATGTTATTTATGCACCTAGTTTTCTTACGTATTACTTCTAGCCTTGTTCAAAGGTTATATACATTTAAGTCAATCTGACTTGATTTCACCTCTTTTCAATCCCTAAAGGAACCTGGGAATTGGTGTTAGTATCTGTAATCTCACCTTTATCCTAAGATAATATCTCTCATATGTCGAACTTGACTGCTATTTCTAGGAAATTTCGATCAACAACTTCAAATAGATTGTTTAAAGTTTTTCTAATTCCATGATATCATCTCTATGGTGTCGCATGGATGACACTTAGGGCAATGAATTTTCAGTGCCAATGACTTCAATATTCCCAAATTATCTTCAAATTCCTCTTTCTCTCACTCAAACTACAATTATCAATAGAAGTGACTATTCCTTTCTTTGTATCTAATGATAATTTCTACTAATTTCGAGGACGAAATTATATAAGTGGGGTAGAATTGTAACATCCCAATTTTTAAATTAAGGATAATAAGAGATTATTGAGATTTTATTTAGAAAATTTAAAGTTTTAGGGAGAAATCTTAGGATATTTTGGGCAATTTATGAATACTAAATCTTAATTTTTGAAATTTAAGGAAATATAGTTAAAATAATTATTTGGAGTTAGAAACTTTCATGAACAAGTATTTGGGATAGTAGATAATATTATGATGGAAAGAAGGGGATATAGTAATATATGCAAACTTTTGGGTTAAAAATATAATTTAGAATAAATGATAGGGTAGTTAATGGTAATTTTCACAAATGAATATATATATAAACACTCAACTCACTCCCTCCCTCTCACTCGACATCTCTCCTCTCCTCCCCCACCCCTCAATTTCGATCTCTCTCTCTTCTCTCCTCAGACTCCGTCGCCAGAGACGACGGAGGGTGGCGGAGCTAGCCGTCGTCGGTGCGGCTGGCCCTCCCTCGCAAACAACCCGAAACTCGTGCCCCTCCTCTCACCCTCTTTGATTTCTCCTCGTTCTCCGGCGGTTTCCGACGAGTGAAGCATCTTCCAGCGGCGGCGGCTCGGTTTCCGGCGGCGGACGTTCGTTTGGAAGGTAGGTGATGAATTTCTTTTGGTTTTCCAAGTTCTTGCTTCCACTCTTGGCCAGTCTCTCATTTTTTTTCTTTTTTCTTCCTTGGTTGTTCAATACTCAACCACCTTTGCTTTGGCCGATTTCCGGCGAGATAGTCGGCGTCCGGCGGCGGGTTTTCTTCCTTCTCTCATTTTGGAACTTTGTAAGAAATTTCTACACTCTTATTGCCTTTGATTTTCGTCTTAGCCCGTGTGAGAATGAGAGGCTGATTTGGGGTTTTAGGTCTTAGTCTTGGAAAAGTAATAGAACTAAGTTAAAGCTTCATCTCTTTGTGTCCTAATTGTCAAATTGAATGTTAATTGAAGTTTTGTGAAGTTTTTGCAAAACCCTAAAAATTGGGAATTCTCAAATCCAACGGGTTTAGAGTCATTTTTGGCTTAGAATCCTTAAATAATCAATAACAAAACTTGTTTGAGTTTGATTATATCACTGCTGGTTGATTGATTTGGGTATTAGTGTTTTACAACTTTGATTTTGTTTCTTTTGGATGATTGGACTATTACTTGGATGTTTTAGATTTGGTGTGAGTTATTTTGATTGTTGTATGTTAAATTCCAATGATTTACCTTCTCCGTGCAATTGCTGAATGAGTTTATTTACTGTTTTAAGATGTGATAGTTAAATGGGTTGATTGAGTTTGTGGGATTTGGATGCAGGGTCTTGTGATTAATGTATGTGAGTAAAGAAATTCATTGTTGAATTGGCATGCTGTTTTCTTTTTTTTACTTGCTTTTGCTGATTAAGATAATGTACTAGGAAAGATGGAGGATTTTGGGTGTTTACAGATGATTAGAAGATGTGACTTAGAAGCCCAAATGTTACGTGTTTGAATTCAAAGAGAGTGAAAGGATTCTGACTTGAAATCTCAAATTAATTGGATAGGAATATCATAGGATTGTATCTTATGGTGCATCTTTGGTTTTGTTTGAGATTGTGTTTTGATTGCTATTGGCCGTACAGGTTAAGCAAAGAAAATGCTTTGAGTTTGATTTAAATTTTAGGAAATACGATAGTAACTAGTTATGTACCATGTGATTGAATATCATTGATGTAATCCTAATGAAGAAAGAGGAAGTAAAATGTTAACTGATATTTAATTACTGTGATAGTGAATTGGAATTTGATATGCTTTGTGTTAGCATTTTTCTGTTTTGGAAGGTGTGAAATCAATTGGATAGTTGCTTTATGGCTTAGTAATTTACTGTCATTCAATATGTGCTCTCTACAGTTTTGTGACCCATTGGAGTTGGATTTAATTGAGGTATTCTTTTGTAAATGTGGCCATCATGTGTACCTTATTTAAGTGCTTAAAGCTATTGAGGGAGAATGTAATTCGAGTTGCTAGAGACATGCTTGAGTTATGTTGGAATTTAGCTGAGTCATAACTTGAATTTGAGTGGAAAAGGGGTTAAGGCTAATGGTATTCTAATTTATAACAATGGTCTGCTTCTTAGTTGAATTTAGTATTAAATATGTTGTTGAGGCCAGAATGTTGTTTAGAATGGTGGCAAAGTGGCTGATGTATGGAATAAAAATGTAAAGAGGATTTTTATTTACTAGATTGAGTTCTTGGCTTGAATTGAATTATTGTTGAGTTTGTGATGAATTTCTTATTAACTTTTGGAATCAATGTGATAATCCATCTATCAAGAATTTTATGAAGTGATAATAGGTAATACGATTGTGAAGATAGTATACATGTGTGGGAAGTTGAAATGATTCTTGTTCCTCTTCCTTCATTGATCGAATCATGGACTTAAAGGGAATATATATATATATATATATATATATATATATATATATATATATATATATATATATATATATATATATATATATATATATATATATATATGAAGTATGGTGGAGTGTCATTTCTTGAGGTTCAATGTAGGGTTTTAGTGTTATCTCACATTGATGTTGATTGATTATCCTTGTGTATTTAAATCATTGATTTTTGTGTTTAAATTGTGTGTAAAAACATGAGAATCTATAAAATTTATTATAATGATATAACAGGAAGGGATTGGGTAATATATTAGGAATCAAGAGAGAGACTGAAGTGTTAAATGGAAGAAGATTTGGGTTATATACATATTACTGAATTTAAATTGTGGTACCCTTTAGACGCCCTTACTACCGCACATCTCACTGTTATAGTGAGTTAAGCGGTGATTACTGGGACAAATTGTCTCATCCCACGATTACTGACATTTTTGCAGGTATTCATGCACAGGCGCAAGCATCAGGAAAGGGAATTAGGTTGTGGAGGTTATTTAATTTGTTTAGAAATGTATATTGCCAATTTATAGGTCTGCATTCGCTTCCGCATGTATATATATCTATTTATTGTTTAATATCAACTAGTTTTGTTTATTAACCATGTTAGACAAATCCTTTCTAACATGGTTAGCAATAAATTATCCATGATAGCAGCTGTATTGTATTAGTTTATTCTTTTCTATCATGGATAATAATTTAGTCATTAGGATATTCTTTTTCTAACTATGATAGAGATATTGATATTATTGAAATTCCTTTTTCTATCATAGTTAGCAAAGATATTATTGAACTAAAAGAGATGTCACAGGTTAATTAGGGGAATTAGTAACAGTTTGTTACACCCTTCCCAAGTATATGGTACTCGTTATCGGAATGTGAAGGTTGGCAATACAAGTGGAACTAGTGGCACCTATGGCGGCTAGGGGTGTTCAACGGGCGGGTTCGGGCCGCCCGTGGTTATGCCCATACTGAAATTCGTGGCTGTCACCCAAGAGGGGGGGGTGAATTGGGTGAGGGAATAAAAACTTAAACTCTTTTCGAAAGACTGCTTGTGCTCGGTGATGATGATAATAAATAATGCTATGCACAAGTCAGTATGCTATGTGATGCAAAATAGAATGATCAAGTATAAGTATATGCACACATAAATTTATCCTGGTTCGGTCACCCAGACCTACATCCAGTCCCCAGGCTACACCTGAGATTTCCAATCCACTATTCTTGTTTAAACCGGGCACAAGAGAAGCCTTTACACTTTAGGTTTTACGAGCACGGGTTCACCTAACAACCCACAGGTTTTACAACGGGTTCACCTGCAAACCTTACCGCAAGTTTTACGGGATCACTTGCAACCTTACAAACGCAAGTTTTACGGGCTAACTTGCAACCTATGGAGATTTAGAAAACCTTCTAAATGCTCCCCCTTACAAAATGTAAGATTACAATTATGTTCACTCTATGAACTGATTTTGTTAAACACTTAAGCTCAAAACTAACTCTCTCAAAGAGTGGATGATGTTACTCACTTAAGTACAAATAAATCACTCTCTAAGAATATTACATATCAAAGTCCGAGAGTAGAAGATGAGACGAATGTAGAATAGTGTTTTTCAGATAATAGCCCTGTTCTCTCTCTCTTTTTCAAGCCCCCCTCTTCAGAAATGAAGAACATCCCTTTTATACCAGTCTCTGAATATCTAGCCGTTGGAGAGGCAATAAAACCGTTTGATTATAGACGTTGGGGCCTTGTTTACGTTGTCCTCATTAATGCACAGCAGGGTTGACTTTGCTTTATCTGAAAAGGTGCTCTGACCATGCTGTTCTGTCAACACTGTTCTGACAATACTATTCTGACAAAAGTCGTTCTGACATCTGAACACTTTGTACGGTCCGACTCTTGCTTGCTGTCAGAGAGGACTTCGTTCCTCAAGCATAAGTCCAGGATGTTAAGAGACTCACTATCGGAAGCTCTCTTGCTATCTGAAGCTCGTGGACTCTAACATTTTGCTTGCTATCACATAGAGGAACTTTGTCTTCCAAGCACTTGTCCATGAATGATAAGAGTGCTTTGCTATTGGATCCTCTCTTGCTATCAGAAGCTCTCTTATGGACTCTGACTCTTGTGGGCAGTATGAGCTTTGACACCTTGAGTGAATCTTCAGATTATGTTCTCATACTCCTCATGCTTGGTAGGTAACAATGTTGTTTGAATATGTCTGTTATCCTCTTGTTACCGTTGGAAGGAACATCTTCTTAAATGCTTCAGCAGGGTTGACTTGCTTTATCTCTGAAAAGTAGTCCTGACACCTCTGCTCTGTTAAAAGCATTCTGTCTTCTGAGTATGTGACGTTCACTCTTGTACTCTTGCTGACGGATGATCATCGTTCATCCGGAAGTGGCAATCTTGCTCTGCAAGGGTTAGTCTCTGAAATCCAATGCCAAGAGTCTTTCCATCCGGAAGCTCATTTGCATCCGCAAGTGTAACTAAGTTCTGCACATACTGGTTAGTCCAACATAGCAATATATATAATCAGATATAGTAAAACTACACATGTTGTGGGAAGTTTGCTATGGGAAGTAGTCTTACTTAGACTATGTTCTGACTTAGTGTAATGTCTACTGACTCTAAGGGATCTCTATTCCAATAGTCAGCTTAAGTCTCGTTAGTTTACTCTAAGTCTTCCTAAGTGACTCAGTGTGTCATTCATGCTATGTATATTAAGTCAACACACAATCACATGAAGTGGGAGTTTACTTAGTCTAGGATGTATCCGGAAGCACTTCTCCATCCGGAAGTGAATTCACTTGATGAGGGATTTAGTTCACCATGACTTGCTCTCGCTTAGTCTATTTCATTCCACCACTCAGCGCTAGTCACTGAGCTATCGGAAGCACTTTTACTTGACGTGGTGAATTCACTGACGCTTAGGGTGAAATCTATTCTATCAGTCTGCGCCAGTCAAGATCTAACAGGAAGCAACTTTACTTGATGTTGCATTTCCGCTGACGCTTGGGGTTATATCTAGTCTATCAACCTGCGCCAGTCTAAATCTAATAGGAAGTGCTTTCACTTGGCGAAGTAGACTTACTGACGCTTGGGGTAATAACTATTCTATTGCTCTGTGCCAGTCTAAGTCTAACAGGAAGCGCTTTCACTTGGGGAAGTAGACTCACTGACGCTTGGGGTAATATCTATTCTGTCGCTTTGCGCCAGTCTAATTCTAACAGGAAGCGCTTTCACTTGGGGAAGTAGACTCACTGTCGCTTGGAGTAATATCTATTCTATCGCTCTGCGCCAGTCTAAGTCTAACAGGAAGCAAACTCACTTCCGATTGAAACATAGCTTAGTCTTAGGGTTTGTGTACCTAATGTTCATGGACTAAGTTAAATCCCTAGTGAGTTACTCGCTGCCGCTGGGGGATGACACACTTATCCGCGTGCGCGAGTCCTAGTCTATCCGGAAGTGATTCCGCATCCGTGAGCGCTAGTCTTAGTTCATTCGGAAGTGAATCCGCATCCGGTTGCGACTCTAGTGCTAATACTTCCGGAAATGATCTTGCATTCACAAGTGATCTAACTCAGGATTCTAACCATGTCATCTAATCCCTCCTAAGTGTTGATTATGTTCTCTTAAGTACTAGACCATATCATACCTTAGTCACCATCAAAACTTAAGATTCTAACATTCTCCCCCTTTTTGATGATGACAAACCCATAGATGACTAGAGAACATAATTAAACTTAGATCACTCATCCTAGAGCTATATTCCTTTCCCCAGTTCTCTCCCCAAAAATCTAGGCATCTTATCTATCTCTTTTGATGATGACAAACCCATAGATGACTAGAGAACATAATTAAACTTAGATCACTCATCCTAGAGCTATATTCCTTTCCCCAGTTCTCTCCCCAAAAATCTAGGCATCTTATCTATCTCTCAGCTCTAGACATCTCATGTCTCATCTCTCGCTAGACATCTTATATCTCATCTCTAGCTAGACATCTTATATCTCATCTCTAGACATCTCATCTCATCTCTAGACATCTCATCTCTCTCCCCCTTTTGGCTTCATCAAAATCCAACAGGTGCAAGCTAGCCTTAGGGATGGGGATACTTTTATCGTTCTCCTAGGAATGGGCTTTCTACCTAATATTTCTCCCTATGTATCGCTAATAAAGATTTGTTCTAGACTATTCAATACAATGTACGAGAATTAACAAGGAACAGCAATAATGGCTCATGATCCTAAATGATTGTATTCTCCCTAAACACTATGTAGGATAGTTAAACATGTTTTTCAAGGAGATATTGATACATCAAATCTAATCATAATTAAATTAAGATCAAAACATACAAAACAGTTTTCTTTTTGAAGGTGAAAATTCTTTCCAAATGTAATTTTGATCCTCTCGAATTGATTAACATGATATCAAAAATAATTTTGATGTGTTTAAAAATGATGATTATGATATCAAATGAAATATGTGATTTTAAATTTAAATGAGATGAAATCTGATACCTAATGAAATCAAATGAGATCTGTGAGTTTGAACTTGTGGTATCAAAGGAAATGATTGAATGCCAAATGAAATTTGTGATACCATATGAAATGAAATCAAATCAAATGAAATTTGTGTTTTTAAAAGTGCCAAAAATAATTTCCAAACAAATTGCATCACAGCATCTTAAGAGTTTATTATCGATGACAGCATGTGACTCTCTATTTTCAAGGGATCATTAACAGGTAATGTCCACTTACTTCTCTTCTATATTAAGATTAATCATCATTAAATCAAGAAAGGAAGCATATAAGAGAGGTATGTTATCAATTACTTTCCGGCATGTCATTTAGAGGATACAGATGTGTGAGCTAGGATGATTTTCTAAGACAGTGAATGATTTTGAAGTCAATGCAGATTGAGAGAAACATCCTAAGTTGACACCCTTACCAATGCCATGTATGCATCATATGTAAGAGATGGTAAGGTGTAGATGTTACCACAGATGAGGGGTACTCATACTCTATTAGACTCAGGAATCTGAATCGTACGCAGATAAGCATGCTTCCTGACATCTTCAAGAGGTGTGCTATCTCAAGTGGAAACCCCTAGCGCAAGTGCTTTGATGATTCGTTTCGGCAAGCTGAGCTACAACCACAAGCAGACATGACTGGGCAGTCACTCTACTCTTCTCATGGTTCAATAGTTGGCCTGCTATCGAAGGCGCTGATTGTTGTGAAAGCAACCTTGCTCAAACTTGATGATTGGTCCTGCATATTCTTGAGGAAACAAATGCTTTCTGATGGTCAGTGAAAGAACTTAAGATTTAACATTGAAGACCATCCTCAGGACATTCAAGTCAATCTGTGTTAATCAGCACAAGCTAATAATTTTAAGAAATCATGCTTGCTAATTGGTTTAAGAAAATATGAGCAATGATTATGTGAAAACTAATTTTGAAATTATCTATACATTCACATAGTTTCACTATCAAGACATGAACTCTATTTATACTCTCATGGATAAATATCAATGTGATAGTACAGAGAATATTAAACAGGTGGCATATTTTCAGAGTTTCATAAGCAAGTATAGTTCAATACATATGCCTCAAGGATGTTCATGTTAGATCATGAAGACATGTGAATTAATAACATAATGAGATTTTGAAAAAGAGAATCTTCATCCTCACAAAATAATTTGATTAGGATTGAATTCGTTTTACAAAAACAACCAAATTTCAGCATATGATTACGAGAATAATTTCCAAATTTTAGCTCAAGTTCTTCTAGATATGCTCAGTGTGATCTCATTGTTCTTAGGACATCAACAAGCTGGAAATTAATACAGATTATAGCATGCTTGTGATACTATGCCATGTTTTACAGATCTAGCAGAGTTTAATTCAAGGCATTTCCTAAGATTTCTAATGCATGTCAGACAAGAGAGAGACTATCCATTTAATTTCACAACAGAATATGTAAGGGATAGAAATGCTCATGTTTATTGGCGAGAGTTTCTCAGGTTTGGTATAGTCATTCCACACATCTTGATAAGAGACATTTTCGTTGTCATTCTCTCTTGGTTATATTCATTGTTCAAGCTTCAATAATCTGTGTCAACATTCTTAAACCACAAACTTGAACTGAGATCATTAGTAGATTGAGAACTTAAAGATGTAATTAAGAGGGATGTATTGTTCTCGAAATCATAGCTGCTTATGCATTGAAAACGTTGATGCAAGAGATACCACATGAAATGGAAAATCAGAAATAACTTTTGAGTGCTATCATGAGGTATAGTTGTCATGCAAGTTTGAAGAGGATCAGAATCTATTTTTGAAAGTTTGCATTTCAGAAGGATCTTTCAAAACTCAGGGTGAATGCATAAACTATTTTCTTTCATGACTATATGCACAAGGATATACAAGGTTTTTGATCAAGATAGTCATGGACAGCATGTAGATTATGAACATTACTTATTTCTTCAGCCCTTTTTTTTTTATGATGAATATAATGTTCACATCTTAGGATGCTTAATGTAAAATCTCAATAAGTCCATCTAACATTAGCATAGGAGATTTTACTATCAAATGCTTCGTTCCTAAGTGATCCCTTGCTTACCCAAGGAGATCTTCTATACTTATCCTTGGTTCGAAGCACTTTCTTCTGAGAGGTAGGATTCAAGAGCCTTTTCAATGATGATCGAGGAATCCACTCTCTCTTGTTCTTCTCAGGATAATTGAATGGAACTTTGTGATAGCTCATCCTTGAGACAGAACCATTGTCCCTTGTGGTGGCCGACAGCTTCTTATGATTGTACCAGTGGGTTTCAGCAGTTGCATCACCACGAGTTCTCTTCTTTGGGATAAGAGGAACTCTTGATTTTTCCTGCACAAGTAAGGCACTAGGAGGATGTTTTGGTACCCATTTGTACTTGGGTCCTACATGGTTAGCACTGGACCTTACTTGTCCTTTAGGAATCCATACAAACTTATTTCTCACATTTGAATTTCTTCTAAGACTGCATGTGTGAGAAATATGTCCTAATCTACCACAATAATGACAGATAATGGAATGATAATCAAAATGAGGCTTCCTATCATTATCATGATTAGTTTTCTTTAGAAAAGCTTTTTGTTCCTTTGAAATTTCAGTTTCTTTTGAAAGCTTTTCTTTTTCCTTCAACACGTGTTTACAATCAAAACATTTTTCAAGACATGTTGAAGTTTTCCCTACCGATAGTGGGCTAGCTATCGGAACCACTAGTTCTTTAAAAGAACCCTCGGAAACTTTAGATGTAGAAGAAGAAATTAGTTTTTCAAGTTTCCTATCTTTTTCTTTTAAGCCTAGAAGTTCTTTTGCAAGTTTACAATATTCAGTATATAACTCATTGTATGCATCTTGCAAATCAGAGAGTTCAATTTCAGATCCAGATACCTCACTTTCTGAATCTTCTAGGCAGAGGTGGATACTCTCTTCACTGAAGTCTGCTTCCTCAATATCAGCTTCCAGAAGCTCATCAGTAGATGATCCACAAAGAGCACGAGTTGAGCTTTGGACAGCTGTGCTTTCAAGAGATGGGTTAGAAGCATATATCACATCAAGAGTATTCCAAATATCTCTAGCACTAGAGCAATGTTTGATTTTCTGGAAATCATTTTCAGTTAAGCCTTTGTATAAAATTTGCATTGCTCTAATGTTTAAGGAAAACAAATTTTTCTCCCTTTCAGTCCAGTTTCCTCTTGGTTTGAAATCAAAATCATTTTCAAAAATATCCCACATTTTCAAACTAGTGGATTTTATAAAACTTTCCATTCTTGCTTTCCACCAACAAAAATCAATATTTTCTAACACAGGTGGAATGGTATGATCAAAGCCTTTGGAAAACATTTTAACCCAAATCAGCCAAGGTCTTTGCACTTGAGATCGTTTGATCCTTTAAACAAGTGACCTGCTCTGATACCAAATGAAATTCGTGGCTGTCACCCAAGAGGGGGGGGTGAATTGGGTGAGGGAATAAAAACTTAAACTCTTTTCGAAAGACTGCTTGTGCTCGGTGATGATGATAATAAATAATGCTATGCACAAGTCAGTATGCTATGTGATGCAAAATAGAATGATCAAGTATAAGTATATGCACACATAAATTTATCCTGGTTCGGTCACCCAGACCTACATCCAGTCCCCAGGCTACACCTGAGATTTCCAATCCACTATTCTTGTTTAAACCGGGCACAAGAGAAGCCTTTACACTTTAGGTTTTACGAGCACGGGTTCACCTAACAACCCACAGGTTTTACAACGGGTTCACCTGCAAACCTTACCGCAAGTTTTACGGGATCACTTGCAACCTTACAAACGCAAGTTTTACGGGCTAACTTGCAACCTATGGAGATTTAGAAAACCTTCTAAATGCTCCCCCTTACAAAATGTAAGATTACAATTATGTTCACTCTATGAACTGATTTTGTTAAACACTTAAGCTCAAAACTAACTCTCTCAAAGAGTGGATGATGTTACTCACTTAAGTACAAATAAATCACTCTCTAAGAATATTACATATCAAAGTCCGAGAGTAGAAGATGAGACGAATGTAGAATAGTGTTTTTCAGATAATAGCCCTGTTCTCTCTCTCTTTTTCAAGCCCCCCTCTTCAGAAATGAAGAACATCCCTTTTATACCAGTCTCTGAATATCTAGCCGTTGGAGAGGCAATAAAACCGTTTGATTATAGACGTTGGGGCCTTGTTTACGTTGTCCTCATTAATGCACAGCAGGGTTGACTTTGCTTTATCTGAAAAGGTGCTCTGACCATGCTGTTCTGTCAACACTGTTCTGACAATACTATTCTGACAAAAGTCGTTCTGACATCTGAACACTTTGTACGGTCCGACTCTTGCTTGCTGTCAGAGAGGACTTCGTTCCTCAAGCATAAGTCCAGGATGTTAAGAGACTCACTATCGGAAGCTCTCTTGCTATCTGAAGCTCGTGGACTCTAACATTTTGCTTGCTATCACATAGAGGAACTTTGTCTTCCAAGCACTTGTCCATGAATGATAAGAGTGCTTTGCTATTGGATCCTCTCTTGCTATCAGAAGCTCTCTTATGGACTCTGACTCTTGTGGGCAGTATGAGCTTTGACACCTTGAGTGAATCTTCAGATTATGTTCTCATACTCCTCATGCTTGGTAGGTAACAATGTTGTTTGAATATGTCTGTTATCCTCTTGTTACCGTTGGAAGGAACATCTTCTTAAATGCTTCAGCAGGGTTGACTTGCTTTATCTCTGAAAAGTAGTCCTGACACCTCTGCTCTGTTAAAAGCATTCTGTCTTCTGAGTATGTGACGTTCACTCTTGTACTCTTGCTGACGGATGATCATCGTTCATCCGGAAGTGGCAATCTTGCTCTGCAAGGGTTAGTCTCTGAAATCCAATGCCAAGAGTCTTTCCATCCGGAAGCTCATTTGCATCCGCAAGTGTAACTAAGTTCTGCACATACTGGTTAGTCCAACATAGCAATATATATAATCAGATATAGTAAAACTACACATGTTGTGGGAAGTTTGCTATGGGAAGTAGTCTTACTTAGACTATGTTCTGACTTAGTGTAATGTCTACTGACTCTAAGGGATCTCTATTCCAATAGTCAGCTTAAGTCTCGTTAGTTTACTCTAAGTCTTCCTAAGTGACTCAGTGTGTCATTCATGCTATGTATATTAAGTCAACACACAATCACATGAAGTGGGAGTTTACTTAGTCTAGGATGTATCCGGAAGCACTTCTCCATCCGGAAGTGAATTCACTTGATGAGGGATTTAGTTCACCATGACTTGCTCTCGCTTAGTCTATTTCATTCCACCACTCAGCGCTAGTCACTGAGCTATCGGAAGCACTTTTACTTGACGTGGTGAATTCACTGACGCTTAGGGTGAAATCTATTCTATCAGTCTGCGCCAGTCAAGATCTAACAGGAAGCAACTTTACTTGATGTTGCATTTCCGCTGACGCTCGGGGTTATATCTAGTCTATCAACCTGCGCCAGTCTAAATCTAATAGGAAGTGCTTTCACTTGGCGAAGTAGACTTACTGACGCTTGGGGTAATAACTATTCTATTGCTCTGTGCCAGTCTAAGTCTAACAGGAAGCGCTTTCACTTGGGGAAGTAGACTCACTGACGCTTGGGGTAATATCTATTCTGTCGCTTTGCGCCAGTCTAATTCTAACAGGAAGCGCTTTCACTTGGGGAAGTAGACTCACTGTCGCTTGGAGTAATATCTATTCTATCGCTCTGCGCCAGTCTAAGTCTAACAGGAAGCAAACTCACTTCCGATTGAAACATAGCTTAGTCTTAGGGTTTGTGTACCTAATGTTCATGGACTAAGTTAAATCCCTAGTGAGTTACTCGCTGCCGCTGGGGGATGATACACTTATCCGCGTGCGCGAGTCCTAGTCTATCCGGAAGTGATTCCGCATCCGTGAGCGCTAGTCTTAGTTCATTCGGAAGTGAATCCGCATCCGGTTGCGACTCTAGTGCTAATACTTCCGGAAATGATCTTGCATTCACAAGTGATCTAACTCAGGATTCTAACCATGTCATCTAATCCCTCCTAAGTGTTGATTATGTTCTCTTAAGTACTAGACCATATCATACCTTAGTCACCATCAAAACTTAAGATTCTAACACATACCCGTGCCCGTGTAACATAAACAGGCGGGCTAAATATTGATAAATGGGCGGTCCATAAATAGGCGGGCTATAAATGGGCGCAGAATAAATGGACGGGCAACAAAGTTAAATGGGCGGCCCATGTAAGATAAACTCAGAAAAAATTTAAGAAAGATCCAACAAAAATCCCCACAAAGAGTAGAGCATGCTTCAATTTTTAATAGACTTTGAATTTAATTTTATTCTAACTAAGCAATACCAATAAAATAAAATTAGTTACGAGGAGGGAGTAATGTAAAAAAGACTAATACATCAAAAAATATTTTTAAAAATAATAAATGGGCATTTAAACGGGTATGGGCATGCCCGTAGGTATGCCCATACCCGTACCCGTGTAAGATAAACGGGTATGGGCATGTCCATACCCGTGTAAAAATGTGACGGGCCCTAAATGGGCGGGCCTAAACGGGGGAAATGCGGGCGGGTACGGGCGGGCTCAACGGGTATGGGCATACTTGAACACCCCTAATGGCGGCAACCAATCTAATGAGGACCACCAGCGGGAGGAGAGAGTCTGCAAAAGGAATCAGAGGAGAGGGATCAACGGCTCATGGAAGTAATTAATGAGGAGAGGGATCAGAATAGGTAGGAGAGGGAGTAGCTGCAGCGGCGGATGGATGAGTTTGAGCAATTCAGACAACGGTATGAGTCAAGATACCACAGGCGCGAGGAAAGACATGAGAGGCGGCGTCAGGGTGGAGGTGGAAGAAGCTAAAGAAGAGATGATGGCGGTGTGGACGTGAGAGGCTGGTTGGGTTGTTATGTAGCTAGTTACTTATTTTGCTTATGTGTTTTTTTGTTATATTTGATTATGTTTTTTTATGTTGTAAAATTTATCCTTTTTAAAAAGGAATGAATATTATTATATATGTGTTAAATTATAAATCTATCCTGTATATATATAGTTGATATTTTAATTAAAGCAAATTAAAATAGTTGAAATTTAAAAATCTCGGTTACATGCTAATATTTCGAAATAAATCATTCGTCGTCTTCTTCCTCCCTAATAGCAGGTATGTGCACATCATCTTTAGTAATGAGATTCTCCAGATTCTGCGGTACTTCAAGCTGAGTAGTTTCTATTGTTGCATCATATTCCTCGCCCATGTTGTACAGGTCTCAGGGCTTCACATGAATAACCATGTGCCAATCCTTGTGTCTAGGATCAGCAACGTAGAAAATTTGTTGTGCTTCGTCAGCAAGAATATACGGCTCATCGTCTGGTGATGATCCTGTGTCGATGAGTCTTGAAAAGTTGACCGATATGATGCCCAGATCGTCCACGTTTTTTCCTCTCTATCCCCTAGTGTCTGCCCAATCACACTTGAAAAGAGGCACAAAGAGATGACCATTATATGCAAGCATAAAGATGTCAACGAGCTTTCAGTAATATGCAATATCTCCCTCACGCATCTCAGTGTCCTGTACACTAGCATAACTTCTTGTTCCAAATGTACCAAATACTCCGGAGTTTTGGGTCGTCGCTGATCCGCCATCTCGAACAACGATTTTGAAGTGGAAACCTTTGACGTTATAAGCCGTATATCTTAAAGCATGATCGAGAGGACCAATAGCTAAATTTATCATTTCTCTGGAGTCGCATTGGGATTGTTAAGCGTCGTGTTTCTAAACCAATCTGCGAATTCACGGTGACCATCTTATCCACAACAGCTGCTGATGCCCCTTGTCGTCTACCCCTAAGTGATCGTCTGATGAGTCTTCGGTACTCACTTATCAAACTATAGAATAATTCAAGGTCAAAATTTCAAAAAACTTCTTGTCAGTATTAAACAATTGAAAATATAGAATACTTACTCGCGATATGTATCTAAACAAGAATAACTTGTCAGTACATGCCTATGCGCTTGCATCTTTTGGATCGGGTCGAGATAAAAATATGACCAGCTCCGACTGGCATACCGTCAACTGGAGGGAACAATGTGCGAGACGGTGATGACACATTGGTCGTATTATCATCAATATTGGACATCTCTATTTCATTGAAATAACGTGTGACATCTTCCACAACCTCGTCTCCGATGTAACACTCTGCTATACAACCCTCTGGTGAGGCAATATTCCTCACATAAGACTTGAATTTCCCCAAGCACCTACAACCAAAATAATAGTATTAATTGAATGTCTATGGGAACATACTAATAATGATAAAAAAATATTGGGGAACGCATAAATCACCTCCCAATTGAATACATCCAATTATAGTGCACTGGTCCTCCCATGTGCGCTTCATGGATAAGGTAGATGTAGAATAAGAAGAGAGAGAAGTGAGAGAAGAGAGAATTTAGAAGGGAGAGAGAGCAAGAGAAGAAAACAACTCAATATTCTTTTTATTCAATTCATAAAAGTCTACAAAGCAAATAGTTGAGGAACTGTATATAGGCATCAACCTAACCCTAAAAATTAATGATAGAATACTCTAAATCATACTTAATGCTAATTGATATCAATCAATTTAAAATTAAAATAGAACAATCTAGAAATACTACTTGATAATAATCAAATCCTAATATGATAATATTCAAATCTCTGTCAACTTTCTGATTCTTTCTGATTCTTTTGTGATTCCCATCAAATAATAATTTCCTAATTATCATATTCCATAATTTCTCACACGCTTGAAAAACTCGACTCCCGACGAGTTGATAGAGATGTGTAAGTCTGAATCATCAAAGTGGTTTCTTGATTTGGGAATCCCTTCCAAGAAGTGAGGTACTTGAAGATGAAACCATTGCAAGTAGTTTGAGAACAATTAAACTCTGGAAAACCTTTCCAATCGGTGAGATAATAAAAGAGAAACCCAAGCAAAAAGTGAGCAACTTGCAAAAACTTCAATGTAAATTTTGATTTGGAAGTCCCTTCCAACATGTGAGGTACCAAAAGAGAGAAGCCTTGATAAAGTAGCTAGTTTTATCAGTAAGAGTATCTGGAAATCCTTTCCAGCAAACAAGGTACTGTTGGAGTGACTTGTTAAACAAAGAAGCACTGGATTTGACAAATGAAGCTTTAGTTTGATAATCTTGCATTTTCATAGTCCCAATTAAGGAAAGATCTAACTTTATTGGTATGGAGTAATTGAAGTATTCACCAAAAATAAACTCTTCACACTTGAAATCAACATGATTAGTGTTACCAATTATATGATTAATTTGATCCTTAGTGGTTAAAATTTGAGAATGATCCACCTTAGTTGAAATAGTGTCTGGTAGTGTTTGTTGTGAAATAAGTTCTGGTAGACTAACCTCATTAGCATGAGTTATTTCCACAATTGAAGAGAACTCTCCTAGTTCTAAAGGAGAACCTCTTACTTCTATTGTCTGTTGTGGAATAAGTTCTGGTAGAGTAACCACATTAGCATGAGTGATTTCCACACTTGAAAAGAACTCTTCTAGTTCTAAAGGAGAATCTTCTACTACCTCAGTTGACTTAGTTGCTTGGTTTGTTTGACTCCTCCCCTGAATGTAATGATTTCTCATACGTTGGCGAATAGTCTCCAAGACATCCAATATCATAGAATGTTCTTGTTCAAATTCTTCATTATATACTCCATTAGTCTTATTACATTTCTCAATAAACTCGAGGCGTTGGAATAAAGCCACATACATATCTAAATCATTGGAGCGTTCTTCCACCCATATATATTTTTCGTAAACTTAAAATTCCTTTGGGTAGACGTTAATGCTATCATCATAGCATTCTTCATCAATATAATACTCTTCATCATATTTTTCATAATCTATATTCATATATGGTATCATATTCAAAAAGATATTCTAACGATGTATATTTCTTCAAACTCATTGGTGTAACAAGGTAACATGCTTTTCAGGTTTAAATGTGAGTCTCTAACTTATATAAGGTTCCCAAGTTGCATCCACCAAAAAGGTGAAAAATACTTAACAAGTTTAACCTTCAGGGACAAGCCACATGGGTTATTCTTGTTAAATAAGTAAGAACTTGAGCGAGACCTTCACAGAAACCTCAGAGGGAAACCCTTCAGAGAATCTGTTAGAAATCACTACTAACTTAGGGTAAATGTGACCTGGGTATAAGGCCAAATGTTGAACAGATAAAAGGTTTATAGATGACTAAAAAAATAAAACAAATCAAATTTTTTCACAATTTTTTCTCTTCTTTTTTGATTTTTTCTCTTTTTTGACTCTTTTTTTTTTTGCCTTTTTTTTTCTCTCTTTTTTTTCTCGCAACAATAGGAAAGAAAAACTAATACAAAGAAGAAATTATCAAACTTTTTTTTTTCTGTTTTACTAAAAACAAGATAACACTAATAAGAAGAGAAAATTACCGTAGAATTTCTTCCAAGTGAAACTTTTTCTGAATGATGATCTTGATGAACAGTAGTTAGTTGATGGCGATGAGGGAGTTTGAGCAATGGAAAGGATTGACAAGGCTCTGGTAACAATTGATGCAGAATGGGTGTGAGAATAGAGAAGATATATGAAAATTTAGAAGTAGAGGTAGAATAAGAAGAGAGAGAGGTGAAAGAAGAGAGAATTTAGAAGGGAGAGAGCAAGAGAAGAAGACAACTCAATATTCTTATTATTCAATTCATAAAAATTTACAAAGAAAATAGTTGAGAACTATATAGGCCTAAACCTAATCTAAAAATTAATGATAGAATACTCTAGAATATAAATCATACTTAATGCTAATTGATATCAATCAATTTAAAATTAAAATCGAACAATCTAGAAATACTAATTGATAATAATCAAATCATAATATGATAATCTTCAAATCTCTTATTCTTTCTAATTCTTTTGTGATTCCCATCAAATAATAAATTTCCTAATTATCATATCTCATCAATAGTTCATGTTGTGATTTTGACAAAAGCATTGTTTCATAACTTCGAAAAAATTGAAATGCAAATTAGATGTTTGAGGAAAGAATTTGAATCTAATGAGATTTAGGTATTGAATTTCTAGTAAGATTTTTCGGAGACTACTATGATGTTTGAGATGCTTAATTAGTAATATGATAAGATGATTGTTTTATGGCATTGCTTTTACATGTGGGGCTTGTAAAACTAAGTAGATACGGTATCTAGTTAAAATAAGGTTGTTCTAAGTTTATGGGTTCATTTTCAGCGATTGATATGTGGTGTTTGAGTAGATGCTTGAAAGGAAATTCTTATGTGCACTGAATAGTTTCGTTAGTTGCTGCTATGAATCAAGTGACATGTAGAACAGTCTATGGCAACATGTACTATTCAATATATGTCATATCATTTTTTTATATGGTACATCAAGTAATACTGAGGAAAATGAGAGACTAAGATGACAAAATACACAAAAGAAACTTTTACAAACACTACTAAATGCATCAATAAGAAAACTGCATAGGTTTTATTTGGAAATATATTCTCTAAGCTCTTCTTATATGGAGCCTATTAAGAAGAAGTAGCACATGCCTCTCTGAAATAAGAATGCTTCCCATAGATACACGAAATGCAAGTTCACCTCCATATCCAATCACAATTATTATCCACTCCAAAAGGGACCCATCATCTTCGTCATCAGTATTTGAAGAGGGAGTTATCACATGACCTCCTTGAAGATCTTTATCACATTTATTCAACAATTGCATCCCACACAATCCTTGGTTTCCCTTGAATGAATCACTTCCAAATGTGGCCAACTGAGGAGTTTGAGGTATTAACCTGAGAGATGGTTGTAGGACACATTGAGGAATTCAAGGAACTTGAGTTCTGCAAATTCTTGAGGAATTTTCCCTGATAAATTGTTGTTGGAAATGTCTAATGCCTCAAGTTGAGATAACTTCCCCAAGGAGGGTGGAATACCACCAGTGAACAAGTTATTGGACAAGTTGAGCAAAACAAGCCCCTCCAAACCTCCTATGTTCCCTGGGATTTCCCCACTAAACTTGTTGCTTGAGAGATCGATGGCTATAAAGAAGTAAAGTTGTTGGAGCCTATTATAGACCATGAGGTTGCCTTTGTTGAAAATTGTCAATGAATAAAGGTAACCGAGGTTCCAGTTTGCTCTCAAGTTCTTGTAATAGTGAGACCACGTTTTGTACTTGAGCTGATTTGAGTTGAAAACCCGCATGGATGTCCAGTTCTGAAACAACTCAGGAGGCAAATTTCCTGAGAAATCATTTTGAGAAAGGTCAATGATGTGCAGCTTGGGAAATGTACAAGTTCTTGGGGCACTTATAACTCCAGAAAACTTGTTAGAACGCAGCACAAGGACTTTCAACTCAGGTAGATTTCCCAACCAGAAGGGAAAAGAACCATTGATTTGGTTGTTGCTGACATCGAGATACTCTAGCATTCTACAGTTGCTCAATGTTTTAGGAAGCTGACCTTGTAACTTGTTCTGGCTAAGATCAATCAATGCAAGGGCAGTTCCATTCATGAAAGTCTGAGGAACGAAGCCAGTTAACTTGTTGTTGCCCAACTTTAGTGCCTGCAAGTTTGTTGAAGGTTCCTAAACAAGGTGGAATGTTGCCACTTAAATTGTTATAGGATAATTCAAGAAACTCAAGTGACTTGAGATTGCAGATCGTTGGTGGAATTTTCCCAACAAAGGAATTTTTGGAAAGGAATAAAACCCAAAGGTTTTTCTTTTGAAATATCCAACTTGGGAGGGCACCTTGAATTTCATTTTTTGATAGGTCAAGTTGTTCCAACTGGTCCTGGTCTTTCAAAATTTCTGGAAACTCATTCACCCCGCAGGAAGCCAAATATAATGTTGTAATATTCATGGTATGACTTACATTGAATGTACTTGGCTGGCTAAGCAATGATAGATTGTTATATGATAAACTGAGAACAGATAGCATCTTAAAGCTCCTGAAAAACGTGTTAAGGTCTAATTGCCCAAACAAGTGATTACAACTCAGGTCTATATAGTTGAGATTCTCTAGTGAGAAAATTGAGAGTGGTATCTCCCCGTGAAGCTCATTGTAGATAACATCCAGATGAGCTGATTGGGTGATATTTGACAAGGAAGAAGGCAGCTTTCCCTTGAAATGATTATATGAAAGATCCAAATAATATAGCTTAGTGAGGTTTCCAATTGAATCTGGCAGATTACTTTGGAAGCCTGCATATTGGAGTCTTAAAAACTGCATGGAATCACTTGAGTAAAACTCAGGCAAGTGCCCAGTGAGACCCGGATTATATCCCACATCGAGAGTGGATAGTTTTTGAAGATGGAATATTCCTATGGGAAATTCTCCATATACTCCAGTGCCCAGCAGACAAAGATATTTTAAAGAAGAAAGATTGGTGAGTGTAGCGGGTATTGGTGATGATATATTAACATAAGGCAGAGAAAGTACTTGCAAATTAGTCAAGTTTTGAACAATGTTTCTCAAGTTTTGCTGCTTCAGATGCAGCAGAGATATGAGAGGAGATGATGCAACATAGTTAGAGCTCAATTGAAGGTACACCAAGTTAGATAGTTGTGAAATCTCACCAGGGATTTCTCCAGAAAATTTGGACAAATAAAGGTTCAAATGGGTGAGTCTTGAGAGATGGGCTAAGCTTGATGGGATATGAGAGTAGTTGAAGTGATTATCAGAAAGGTCGAGCCTTTGAAGTTGTGAGAGGTGAAAGAGAGTACTATTGGACCCAATGGAAGCATAAATCTGACTGCTGCTAATGTCAAGGCCAATCAAATGACCTGTTTGCTCATCACATTCCACACCAAGCCATGAGCAGCAGTCTAAACTTGAATTCCAAGAATTTGTTTTAGGATAGCTCATATAACTTTGAGAGGCAAACTGACTAATGACAAAGGTTTGCTTAAGTTGTAGCAAGGCAGAACTTTCGGCTTCAGGACATGGTGTAGGCTGCACGTGAGCAAAACAAGTAATAACTGTAAATGAGAGCAGAAAATAGTGGCGAAGATTAAACTTTGGTTTGTTTAGGAACCACAATTGTCCCATCTTTAAAACTTGAGCTCACACTTAGAGAGTTGAGAGGTATATGAACAATGAAGAGCACCATCCTGGTTTTATTTACAAGAGATATTGATTGGTAGTGGAGCATAAAAGGACAAATGCTTGGTGATACTATTGACTTTGTATGGTGAGGAATGAGATTATTGGTAATCAAGAGAAATCAGTTTTGTCTGCATTTGTTTTTATTGATTTGTTATTATGTTATTTTTTTTACGTTATTTTGTTATTTCATTAGTTATTTTGATATATTTATTAGTTCTTAATTAATCGTCTCTTTTTAATTTGTTATTCTCAGAGGTTATTTATTCATTGGTTATTTTTTAATTTGTTTTTTCATTTATTAGTTCTCGTTGTTTAATCTCTAATCATTTTTCCCGATTAATAAATTTCTTTGTTTCAGAAGTCTAGAGCAATTTCTTCTTCCCTAAATGTTTCTTTTCAACTCTATTAATGATACATTAACCATATAAGCTTCATTTTTCTTATAATAATGATATAAGCTTCTATTTAGCGCTCATTATAATAAATATTGTTAAATAAGAAACTAAATAGAAGCTATGTTATATTTTACTTTTTAACGGTTATATATTGTACAAACGTTTAAATTTTTAAAAATTTTTCTCCATCATTTTAACCGTTGCTTGGCCGCGGTTAAAAACGGGGTAATATATTGTCTAAAAGTTTGGGCGTTTTGTTTACGCTATGTTTGTATAGACTCGGTAAATTGCTTTGTCACAGTAAATTTCTTGGTGTTCATAAACAATTTCGTAGTGTCTTTTCCATGTTTATATACTCGATAAGTGGCGAAAATAAATGTTACCTTATGGCAAGTTTTTTGGTATGGTTTGCCCCCTATTTTTTTCTGGACTGAATTTAGGCCCCCACGTTTTACCAGAATGAAAAGTCATATTAGAGAAATTATTTGGTGAAACCGATTCAACATATAATTTACGATATTCACCAGTTTCAATACACACGTAATAATATGTGTGGTGTGAAAATTTTAAAATGACTAGGCACTCTAATAAATAATATGACATAAATCATTTATCTCATATTTTCTCTTAATTTTGCAAGTCGTAAAAAATAAACTTATTATCTAATAGCTAATATTTTGAGTTGTCTAGTAAGTAGATTAAAATATCCACCTCATACCTACGTATTTGTTTGTGAGTATTAGTGGAGGCCACACTTAAGAATATCTATTAAACTTATATACATTTGTCTTTACTTGCCAGTCAAGTCAAGTTCCGTGTGAGTTAATTTGGGCATCTCATTCCAATATCCCATCCAGTACGTTCGCAATGACTTGCTGTGGTTGCATGAAGGAAAAGCATGGCGATAATTGTGTGCATGGTTGTAGAAATACAAAGATTTTAAGGATGCAAAAAATTCATGTTATGTCAACCTTTTAAATCGATGATATTCTAATTTCGTTCAATTGTACGAAATGGTGAATATTCTTGCAAAGAAAGCCATGATATAAAAAGAATCAAATACTAGTCAAAAGAAATTGTTAGCCGGATTAGAAAGTCTCAATCACTTAGCTTGACCTAGTACTGATCGAGATAGTCCCTTTTATGGCTATTTGCAAATGAATGAAGTTTTCAAATTAAATAACCATGAAATCCTTAAAATTCAAATTAAACTGGACAATGGCTACCGTTAATTTATAAACGGTTTTGGGTACATGTAATTTTTTTTTGATAAACTGGGTACATGTAATTTTTTGTTGCTACGTAGTAAAGAAGTAAAATCATAACGGTGATGAATTGGCTTACTAAGCTTAAACGGATAACGACTATGAACCATATTTACAGTACATTAACAGTGGGATGTTACGTTTGTGCATGGGATGTTGATTGAACATGAGATATGGCTGAAGGTTTCCTAAATTTTTTTCATGAACACACACAGACATGTCATAAATATTGCATCATGCATGAATTTAGGGGAAAACATTTTTAAAGTTTATAAGCAAATATATTTTAAGGGTAAGGGTTTATGAGAAGATATATTTTGAAAAGGTTATTGTCTTATTTTCATATAGTAAATGAAATATTACATTTAATATAAATTAATCTTTCTCCTAAAATTCTTTCACTAACAAATCATAAATACTTGGGAAAATGACAAAAAATGACACTTGAATTTGAGTTGGACAAAATGGGGTCTCCAATTCAAACTTGGACAAATAAGGGATAGTCTCCAATTTGTCCTAAATGAAATTTGTGACTTTGTGCCAAAAGAGTAGTTAATGACATATTCTAAAGTAGTTAATAGCGATACTTGAATAGTTATTGCAAATGGTAGTTAATAACGATACTTGAGTAGTTAACAGCGATACTTAAGTAGTAAATGGTTAATTACTCAAGTATCGCTGTTAACTACTTTAGAATATGTCATTCACTACTCTTTGTTACAAAGTCACAAATTTCATTTAGGACAAATTGGGGACTATCCCTTATTTGTCCAAGATGGAATTGGAGACCCCATTTTGTCCAACTCAAATTTAATTGTCATTTTTTTGTCATTTTCCCATTCATCAAGAATGTGGATTGAGAAGACAATGTTTTTGAGCCTTATAAGCATATACATTTTACGGGTGTACGTGGGGTTTCTAAGAACATATATTCTGAAAGTGTATGTGGGGAATTTTTTAAATAGTATTTGAAGTATTACATTTAATATACAAATCAATTTTCTTCCAAAAATTTTCATTAGCAAATCATATAGGTTGCATCATATATGGGGATTCAAGCAACAATATTCTTAAGGGTCATAAGCAAATATATTTTAGTTGACGGTTTAGAAAATATGTTTTGAAAGGGCGTGGGGGACTTATATATCTTCATATAATAGTTGAAGTATTACCTGTTTAATACAAATTAATTATTTTCCAAAAAAATTCATTGATATATCATGAATAGTGCATCATGAATGAGGATTTAGTGGATAATGATTTCACCCATTATAAGAAGATTTATTTTGGGGTGCACTGTTATAAAAAGATATGTTTTGGAAAGGTAGATGTTCATATTCATAGTAGTTGAAGTTTTACATTTAATATAAATTATTTTTTTGTAATTTTTAATTAACAGTATTCCAAAATACTAGATAATGAATCTGGATTCAGGGGACAATATTTTTAAGCATTATAAGAAGATTTAGTTTAAGGTGCGGGGTTTTCTAAGAAGATACATTTTTGAAGTGTGGAGACTTATTTTTATAGTAATTGAGATATTACATGTAATATAAATCAATTTTTTTCCTAAAATATTTTCATTAACAAATCATAAATACTAAATCATGAATTTAGGGGAGAATATTTTTAGGGATATAAGCGAATATATTTTAGAACAATGGACCTATTTTGCATATGTTTTGAAATAACGAGTGATCTATTTTCATAGTACTTGAAGTATTACATGTAATATAAATTAATTCCATTTCTTAATTTTTTCATTAACATATCATAAAAGCATGGTGACACTATTGACTTGTATATATGGTGAAGAATGAGACTTCCTTGGAAATCAAGATACATGCATCATCAGTCTTGACTCCAGTTGTCTTTATTTGCCAATCAAGTTCCCGATCAATTAGCGTATCGAACTTCAATATGCCCATTTAGTATGTTGGTAGTGACTGAATGCCGATGGTTGCCTAAAGGAAAATCATTGTAATTATTCTGTGCATGGTAAAGATTATAATGAAATAGATTTTGTAGAAATATCCGTCGCAACTAGACTTTGTACAAGGTAAAATTTTTAGGGAAAGTTAATTTATAGTCCAATGAAAGATATATAATAAGTGAGAGGTCTCATCCCACAAAATGGTAAAATCAAAGAACGGTCCCATGGGTTATTATACATGCGGTAAAATACAATATATTAACAAATTATTAGACTTGTGAGTGGTGCTCACTAACTTTAACTTACAACAGAGAACACATAATGTACATCCCAAAAATTTATTATGAATATTAATAATTTACAACACTTGTGATCATGCTCAAAAGATGTTACATATGCCGAAAAACTAATTAACATTTGGCCTTGTACAACTTGTGAACTAGACTCATAAGTTTAACTACTGTATAAAACTATATCCTATAAGCTGTACACTATCTCTGGTCCTAATTACAAGACCACATTGAATTATTTGAAAAAAATTAAAAATGCAAAATTTATTACTTTAAAATGTCCATAATCATCAATGTTTTCCTTAATTAATTTAACCTATACTTATAAACTAGGGTGAAGATCCAATTTTGATACATAACTATTGATTAAGGAACAAAAGTAATATATAACTATTGAAAAGGTCACAAATGATCCTCAACTCTTTGGAATGAGATAAAAAATAAGATTAGCCTTGAAAAGTCCAAAATACCCTTATAAAAATAAAACTAAAAACAACAGTTGTGCATGGTCTAAATGACCTTATAAGGAGTTGCCTGCGTACAATGGTGGTCACCAACACACATCAATGCACCATCAACTCCTATTCGAATCCCCCTCCTCAGCCACACATCATCAGAGTTTGAAGTTGCAAGGGTGGTGGGGACAGAAAATGTATTTATTTTTATTTTTTCATAAGGGTATTTTGGACTTTTCATGTGTAATATTATCGTCATATTAGTGAAATATCATTTTTGATCCCATGGCTAAAAAATGAGGATCATTTGTGACATTTTCAATAGTTATGTACTATTTTTGTTCTTTGGCCAATAGTTATGTTCACCCTATAAACTATCGTATAATACATTAATATTTAAGAGACATTAAAATTAAGTGGTCTATTTAGTTACCTTAAGGTGGTAGTGGCGATAGCGGCAGTTACGGCGGTTCTAGCGGTGGCTGTGGTGGTCGCGGCGGTTACAGTGGTGATCGCGGCGGTTATGGTGGTGGTCGCGGCGGTTGCGGCGGTGGCCGCGGTGGTCCGAGCGGTTATGGCGACGGTTAAGGCAGTGGCTGTGGTGGTCGTAGCGGTTACGATGGTGGTCGTGGCGGTGGTTGCGGTGGTCCGAGCGATTACGACGGCGGTTAAGGCGGTGGCCGTGGTGGTCGCAACGGTTACGATGATGGTCGTGGCGGTTGCGGAGGTAGCTGCGGTGGTCACAGCGGTTTGGCGGTGGTCACGGTGGTCCGAGGGTTACGACGGTGGTTAAGGTGGTGGTCGTGGTGGCCACGACGGTGGTCGCAGCGATTACGATAGTGGTCGTGGCGGTTGCAGAGGTTGCCACGGTGGTCACGACAGTTACTGTGGTGGTCAAGGCGGTGGTCGCGGTGGTCCCAGTGGTTACAGCGGTGGCACAACAATTAAGGCGGTGGTCGTGGGGGTTGCGGCAGTTACGGTGGTGGTTGCAATGGTTGCGGAGGTGGTCGCGGCGGTCACGACGGTGACAGTGGTGGTTGCGGCGGTTCTAGTGGTGGTCGCGATGGTCCTAGAAGTTACGACGGTGGCACGACGATTAAGGCAGTGGCCGTGGTGGTCGTGGCGGTTGCGGCAATGGTCACAGTGGTTGCAGCGATTACGGCGGTGGCCGCGGCGAGCGTGGTGATGGCCGTGGGGGTCGCGGCAGTGGAGGCGATGGTCGCGTTTGTGGAGGTTGTTATATCTGTGTTGAGGTTGACCATCTTTGATAAAATTAGTAATTTTGAGATGCTGATCTTTTAGGGATAAAAATAATATTTTGACATGTGTAAGTAGGGTAAAATAGAGATTTTATATCTCATTGCAGAGGTGTAATGAAGATTCATGGGGGTAGCCTGCATTTAGTGATTACCATGGTTTGTGCAATCATGATTACATAGGTAATTTGGATTACCATGCTAAAGCCTAACCAAACAGGCCAAGAATGGTAATGCAATGATGATTACCATTGCATAGGTGCAATGGGGTTGAACCAAACGGGCCGTAGAGGAAAAGTTAAAGTAGGTTTATATTTAAGACATGAGAGAGTAAATAACAACAAATTCAAGCTTTGATTTCATAGAAATGACGGCATTAAAGTTAGGGCCAGTTTGGTTGGATGGAAAGTGAGTGATGGAAATGGAAATGAGTGTAAGGGGGTAGAGATGGAAAGTAGAGCTAAATTAGGTAATGATGGGAAAGTAAAGTTTCTGAGCCCAAAAAAAGTGTGAGATAGATGGAGAGAAAAAACGTGTGGGTCTCATGATATATGTAAATTGCCAATTTCATTTCCCTAATCCAATTCCCTAGCTTTCTCAATTCTAGCACACCAAACGGTCCCTAAGAAATCACATCTATAATTCAAATACCATTATATTTAAGGAGAGAGCTGGTATGCCACTAATGATTTTGTCTCGCTCCCAGTAAATATTGTTTTGGCTGAAAAAGCCAGCTGAAACTATTTCAATTACTTGAGCTAGCAGCCTAGTAGAGTCCAAGATTAGTCCCTTTTTTCAAAAAAAAAAAAAAACATTGTTTTGGCTTTTCGTATGTGCTTGAAGTTTTTCAATTAGCCGTGAAATCCTCAAATTTCCAAGTTTTTTTGGTACTTTCAATTTTTTTTGTTCAATGTAGTAAAGTAGTAAGATCATAGCGGTGAAGAATTGCCTTAATTGATAAACTTAAATGGGTAACTATGAGTTGAAATATAGTTCACTGCATTGCCAGTCAAGATCCGTATGAGTTAGGGCATCTTATTCCAATATCCCCATCTAGTATGTTGGTAATGACTGGCTGTGGTTGCAAGAAGGAAAATCATGGCGCTAATTGTGTGCATGGTTGTAGATATTAAAAACTAGTGGTGACTAGACTGTGTAGATAATAAAGATTTTAAGGTTGCAAAAAATCATGTTTAGTCAACCTTTTAAATGAAGAATATTCTAATTTGATTCAAATGGACAACTGACAAATATTCTTGCAAAAATGGCATAATATGAAGAGGTTCAATTGCTAGTCAAAAGAGATTGTTAGCCAGATGATAGAGCTTAAGGAAAGAAAAGAGAAATCTAAAACACAGAATCCGTTGCTCTAGCCAGAGAGACTATAAACATCGATAATTTTATTCATGCCATAGTAATTGTTTACAATCAGTTTTTGTAACTCTAAATGGAAGGAGATAACAGACTCCTAACTGACACATGACTCATGATTTGTGGCTTATCATGCCACCTACAACTCCAACTACTAATTAAAGAAACAATTAATTAAATCATCTACAACTATATGGTAAGACTCATCATAACAAATGAATGAAAATAATAATAATAAATCAATAAACAAAATCAGCACATAGCAGGGCCACGAACTCAGTTATCTAAATCAGCAACTCAGTCGTTTGATCTAAATCAGCAACAACATGTGCTCTTTTCTTCTTCCTCATGTACACGTGGCCAAACATTCTAACACCAGATTAGAAAGTCTCAATCACTTGACCTAGCAGTGACCGAGATTGTCCCTTTTATGCTTGCAAGTGAATAAAGTTTTCCAATAAGCCATGAAATCCTCAAAATTCCAAGTGGACAAAGGCTACCATTAATTTATAAAAGGTTTTGGGTACCTACAATTTTTTTTGCTACTACATAGTATAGAAGTATGGCCTAAGGGAGGGGAAGTAAAGTTTCTGTATATTCTATTGCACGCAGCCAACATCCCGTATAAGGTTGAAATCTCTTGTGGTATTCTTGACCATATGTGCGATGTTCTAGCAGTTCCCCTTTCTCATTCCATCTTGATAATCCTTCGCAACCATCTGGTGAAACATGAGACGTAATATATTCATCACCTTCTTTGACGAATAAGAACGACTGATTATAAGAAATATAATTTTGATGCAAATTTGGGACAGATATTAACTTAGTCCAAGATGCCCCCAACGCATATTCTCTCATCAACCACAATTCAATACCCGTATCTGTTACACAAGTCAAAGCAAGACAACCTTCAAGTACTCCCAATTCTGCACTGGTTAAGTTGGAATTTGAAAGAATTGAAGGAGTAGTTACCTTTTGTAAATCCTTTGTTTTTACATCATATGCAATAACTGTAGGTTGAATTGAAAATACTGATCCATCACGATGATCCTCCAAAACCATGAAATGCATGGCACCCTTAAAGATTGGACCACAGTTGCGATAATGTGTTCTATAATGATGATTGAGTTCAAGTTTGTCCCATGAATTGTTTCTCAAAGAGAGAACCGCATAAGCAAAATAACCATTAAAATATTGAGGATGGGGAAGGTATGTGGAGCCAATGAAGTAGTCATCAAGAGATTCATCATAGCAAAAGGAAAAGGGAAGGCATATCTCGGCTTGAGGAGGGATATGTGAGATGCATTTGTATGCCCTAGTTGTAGGGTTCCACATCCAAATATGAGAATCATTTTGGAACAACACAATGCCTCGACAGGAATCTATGATCCTAGTATTGGTGTATGGTATGTGAGTGTAATGCCTTAAAAATCTTATCAAAGCAATACGGTATAAATTATACTTGAGCACACTAAAAATAATAATCTGGAAATTACTTCTTGAATTTAAACCAACAGAGTTCTTTACAAGATGGTTCTCTTAGCCAATCTTACAGAATGTGCATTGCCGAGTACAAGACATCTTATTTAAACTAAAATACATCTAGGATAACTACCACAACACGTTCTGGGATCACGTGTTGTGGTGCAAGATAGGAACTATCCACGTGTCATAGTGAGCACTCCCCACGTTCGGTAACTTCATCTCCAATTACTCAGAATGATCTTCCACCGAGTTAGTGGTAGTCTTCAGCACCCACGAATAATCCTGGACTCCATCTCTTGGGCTGCAACGGGTCGGGTTCTGGTCTCGGTGTGGATCCTAACAATGATACAGGTATGTAGCCGTACGGGTTATAAGAGAGTAGTCTGGTTTAAGCGTTTAAATTGGCCACATGTCAATCATCATTTGAATTTTGAATTAGTAAGAGAGATAAAGGAGGGGTAACGGGTTACCACATTAACTCCCCCACAGCGACACGTGTCTGGCTCTGGTTGACGCGGGTAGATGTGACTGCTCCCATCCGTTGAGATCTCACCCAAATAGCCGTTGGATTGGGGAGTTTCCTATTCAGACACCTTTTAAGTCTTATAAATTTGACTTTTTGGTAACTTCTTGTACTTTCGCTTCTGGTTCAAAGTTTCTGGGTATTCTGGTTCATTCGAGGAATCTGGTCTTTGTTCCTGCATTATCAACAACAAGTCACGCTCTCTGGTGAGTACAAATTAATCCGGACAATTTGATTTGTTGTGTTGCTTATTTTGTTTTGTTTATTCTGGTACGTTAATGCCTAAGTAGTGTTAATGGGTTTCTCGCCTTCTTTATCTTTCTCACACTTGAATGGCCTTTCTGGGTCTGGTTATTTTTGTTGACTCATGGAGAGGCTTAGTTTACGTGTCAATGTAAGGTTTCTGGTCTTAGGTCAACAAAGTGACATCTATCTGTTTTTTTCTAAGGAAGAAGAAAAACATGCCGAAGGTTGGTGGTGTTTCATCTTCTGGTGCTTTGAAAAGGTCCGCGACGAAGGGCTTTAACCCCATTCCTGCTGAGTTGGTAGAGGAACTGCGAGATGGGAAGTTGATGGAGAAGAAGAACAACGACGAGGCTCCTATGCTCTCGGAGAGCGACGTGGCTGCGCTCCCGGATGAGATCGGTCTTGATCGATCATTACTACTCAGGGCTCCCAAACCAGAGGAACGCTTGGACTGGGGTAGTGACAACTGGACTCTCTATGCACGGACTACTTGAGATTGTACCCGTGTTTTCCCCTTCCGAGTCTGATTCTGGAGATCTGTCGTTTTTATGACTTGGCACCATCCCAGTTGATGCCGGCAGTGTGGTCGGTGGTTCTGAGTTTGGAAGTGATCACTAAGGATTGGGAGGAGAAGCTCTCGCTGGCGGAGTTGCTTAAGAGTTACAGTTTTGGCAGGAAGTCCAACGGGCTCTTTACTCTTTCCCGGATCGATGCGAATCCCTTGATCATTACTCCTTGGGATTCCGTTAGGCGCTGGAAGCGTAGGTTCGTGGTTGTGCACAAGAAGTGGCTGGTCCTGGATGGCGGCCGTCTCAGGACTGAATGGAACAATTTGTGTAAGTCCGAGTCTTTGTTTCTGGTTTTGGTTTCAGGTGTCTGGATAATGGTTTGGAAGCTTAATACTCGTATGTCTTACTATATATTTTTTTATCCTGATTGACTTTGCATGCAGTTAAGGCTGAGGAGAAGAAGGTTCCCCTTCGCCCAAATTCCGAGAAGTTGATAGAGGCGGTTTTGGCCCTTCCAGCCGAGAAGCGCACCTACATCAAGATTTTTAAACTAGGTATGGTTTCCTATCTTCCAGTTTGTTTTGTTAGGAGCGTGATCTAGTTAAGTGTTATGTTTCATCTCCTGTTTCTGGCATTAGGTGACCCTGATGTTCCCAAGTTGAAGCTGAAAGCAGTTGCTACCTGGAAGAAAAAGAGGAGCAGTACAGAGAGTGGGTCAAGCAGCGACATAGCCTCAGAGACGATAGCGACCCGGATGAAAAGGACTAAGCATGCTGCAGCAGTGTCTTCAAAGGGGGGTCTCGAGTTGGACCCCATTGATGAGGAGGTTGATAAGCTGAAAGAAGCTGGAGTTGTGGCTGCTGTCCCGGAGACCACTGTTGTGGATCTTGATGTTATTCTTGAAGAAGGCGACGGGGGAGGCAACACACTGAAAACTCCTGGTAATACTAGTGGGCAAGACTTGCTAGTCTCGTTGACTACGATTTCTCTTAAGGTATGTGGTGTAGTATCTGGTCTGGTCTTTATTACAGGATGAGATTCTGTTTTTCGTGAGCTTGTTGTTAAGATCTCTGGTTCTGACAGGTCAACCAGGTGGCTGAGGCGGTACGTGGGCAATTCTGGGATCTGGCAAATTCGGTCGAGGTCCTTCGTGTAGAATGGGATGATTTAGCGAAGCGTGTTAAGCATCTGGAATGGTTTGACAAGGAAATGAAGAAGCAGTATGAAGACTACCAGGCAACAACTAAGCTGTACAAGGACACAACCGAGGCGAAGCTTCAACAGTTTACCAAGGATCTCGAAAATGCTCGGGATGAGATTATAGATGCAAGGGAAGAAGTGAAGCTTTCGGACATCACGATTGAAGGTTTGAATACTACAGTTAGGGATTTGAAGAAACAACTTGCTCACTTGGAGGAGGAGAAAGATAAAAGTGAGAAGAAAGCTCAAGCTTTGGCTGAAAGGGAGAGACGAGAAGTTTCAAAATTCATGTTGTTTGAGCGCATCCGGATGGTGAAGGAGTTTCAAGCAGGAGGGAGCACTAACTGGGATTTGAAGGAGCTGGAGCAGGAGTTTCAGGATGAGGGTTACTCGATGCCTTCGTCGGGTGATAGCGAGGATGATTCAGAGAGTGAAGAGGAGGTCAATTCTCATCCTAAAGTGTCTGGTCTAGGCGGGAAGCGAACTCCAGATGATGCAGAAGGCACCGGGGATTCGCATGAAGTTGACGGGAAGAAGGCGGACGGGAAAGATGCTTAGACATCCTTGTGTAGTAGTTTCTTTTTTAGTTTCGTGTTTTGTTCTTTGAACTTGTTTCGTGTTTCATCGACTAATGCTTATAAGCTATGTATTTTGTGCATTCGAATATGTAACTTTGAACTTATGGTAGGCAAGTTATATATACTTACTTGTGTTCGGGTATGTATTCGTCTGATATTTTGAGTTGACTTCCGGGAAACAATGTGTATGCGTCCGTATCAGGTTCAATGATCTGGTTAGACAAACACGATTAGGTTATGTTAGAGAAACAAGAATTAAAACAGGAATTAATTAGAGTCTGGGGTTCGTGTTAATCTGGTTAGAGTTTGGTATACCTTAGACATTGGAATCAGGCTGGTCGGGGATGTGTTGGATCGTCATCCATAACATCTTTCGGGATTCTGGATGGTCTACAGGTTTTGTATCGGGTTAGTAGCTACTATGTGTTTGAATTACATGATAATCGTTCTAAATTAACATGTGAATGAATAAATGAAATAACATAAAAGAGGTAATTTTAGAACATAAGTATTATGTACCTTTGGCTCCGGGAAGTTGTAAATTACATTCTAAATTAACATGTGAATGAATAAATGAAATAACATAAAAGAGGTAATTTTAGAACATAAGTATTATGTACCTTTGGCTCCGGGAAGTTGTACCAAGTGATGTGTGTTCAGTTGGTGGAACTTGTGTCTGTAGTTGATTTAAACTTTTGGCTCCGGGAAGTTAGAATGTAACACCCTCCAAAATCATATACAATTTATAATAAAATTATATTTACACTCCTAAAAATCCAAGTCGTAGTGACAAATTTAAATAAAAAATAAAACATTTTTAAGTCTTAGGTCCATGACAAAATAAATATAACTCAACGTGCTTACTCCTCAAGTGTCTTCCCTTGCTTATTGTTAGATCATTCACCTAAAATTGTTAATACTGGAGTGAGATCGACATCTCAGTAACTACTGAAAACATCTAAGATACACTAACAAATCATGTACAATTATTTTACAAATAATTATATTCCACAAAATAATTTGTGGCCTCCTAATACACCAATGTTACATTACTCATACATTTAGATAGATATAGTTTACTTATGAATGTATCATGCATGCCTCCCTTATATCGCCTACACCCTTATCCCGCTAACAGGAGCCATAGGCTAACACACAGTCCAAATAGAAACAGATCCAATTAACTAGATTGTCTCAAGCTCACCATACTTGAGATATACCCTGCCAAAGGTATAGAGCTCAAGCATGGACTATGGCTCCCCTCCTTAAAGAGCAAATATAAGGAGTTGTCACATGTCCCATAACTTCCATGCAATCCCTGGCAAAGGAAGGCATAGAAGAAAGGGCCCTGACAAGTACCACTACCATCCACTGTGCACCGAGTGGTGGCATACCACGTGGTAATAAAATTCACCATACAGATCTTCTCCCCTCTAAATTCTATCCCATCACCATGAATGCAAATGTTATGACAATTATACCCAATTTCAAAACCACATCAAATTCCAATTCATGATACCATAATCACGTTGCAATTCCATGATCACTCATAACATATATAATCATGCTTCACATAGGTTTAACTGACAAGTAAACTGTATCAATACATATAAGCATGCTTGAAAAGGAACAAACCAGCATACATCTCACATAATATAGATAAAAAGCAAGCATGCTTAAAAGGATTATACCTCACATAATTTAAACAAATTATAATTATTTATAATATAACTATACACATATTTGCAAGTATCCATCAGAATTTTCCAGAGTTACCTGGTGCTCCTTAGCTCGCAGGTAATCACACAGTTAGTATCACTTCAAAGCTCCTAATAAGAGTCTACATTATCACCAACATAAATATCTATTAATATATTTTATAGCACTATCTAAAGGTATTCTAAGGCACCTATACCTTATACTATACCCACAAATATAGAAAACATGTATTTTTTTTTTAATCCAGACAAAATATTATTTAATATTTTGGTTATTCCATGCAACATATTGATTAAAATTATATCCAAAATCACTTAGAATAACATTGTATGTCCGTAGATGTATAAGGTCAAACGAAAAATCAAAATAAATAAATAAGGTATGGGTGTGAGGATTTGGGCACAAGGATAAATCGATGAAGGCTTGACTTGTATATAATAGGAGAAGTGTTGTGTTTATATATATGTAAGAGAAATGATAACAGAAAGAAGTTATAGTAACATGTACTCTTTGATTAAAGGGGTGGGTTATGGGCTATAAGATAATAATAGAGAGCTCATATATACACACAACTTAAACAAAAATCCATGTGGTAAGGATGCTGATTCGTTATGATAAATAAATAGATCATAAGAGGTGGAATTATATATAACAAAATGTGTCTACCTCACCCTCTCATTTACAGTCAACGTTGGGTGTTGAAAATGTGTCTATACCTCACAGCACATCATTAGGTGATATAAAGAATGAATTTTTAGCCTAGGACACACACAAGCGCGTACAGTGAATGGGAAAAGGAGAGAGGGATATGACAATATATAAGGGCATAGAGGAGTGAAGAAAAAAGACAAAATATAAAAATAAAAATATTATGATTAAAGGAGATAATGTCAAACAAGAAAAAAAAAGAACGGTGAGTGATAATGGAAGTTACCTAGGAGTTTTTGACAAGTAGCAGTGGCGGCTATCATGTGTTAGAGAGAGCAAGAAAAGTGAGAGTGAGGTAAGCTTATGGAGCAAAGGGTAAATTTAAAAAGAGTTGTGTAGGGTTTATAGTGTAATTGGGCTTTTGTCAAATGGGCTATCAAGGTCATCATTCTTAACATCTAATTATCTAATTTAATTATACACCACCAACTGTTTTACTAAAATCAAACTAGATAAATATACATATATATTTTTTTAATAAAAATATTAAAAATATCTCATGACCCCATAATTTACCTTTTTTTTTAAGTTTTAAATCAAATTTATTAATTATTAAAAGCACTATTCTCAAATAAGAATTTTAAATGTCACAAAGACCATTTATATATACGTGCTAAAATATGGGATGTTACATAGAACATATGGGTAATGCTTTTATTTAGAAAGCTTGGATCTGGTTATTGCCTGAATGTTGGCTCCGGGAAGTTATATCATCGGGAGAGTGTTCCTGATGATAGAACTTGGTTCTGGGTACTGCCTGAATGTTGACTCCGGGAAGTTATATCATCGGGAGAGTGTTCCTGATGATAGAACTTGTTTCTGGGTACTGCCTGAATGTTGGTTCCGGGAAGTTCGGCATTTATGCTCTAGCTTAGGTCAACGTTGTACCAAGATATACATTGGATTGGAAAAGTGGATGTAGCTGTCAGGGAAAGTACCTTTTCAAGTGCATTGCGTTCCAGCTTCTGGGAAGTAGCTTTCCTTTAGAGTCTCGCAACTGGTAAGATCCTGGGCCAGTGATGCTTTCAACCTGGTAGGGACCTTCCCAGTTTGGACTAAACTTCCCGTCTCTGGACTCCGGTGTATTTGGGAATACTTTGCGTAGAACTAGCTCTCCTACTTGGAAGTGTCGTTCTTTGACGTGTTTGTTGTATTGGCGTGCTATTCGTTGTTGATAAGACGCCATCCGGATTAGGGCTTGCTCTCGTTTGGAGTCTAGGAGATCTAACTCGTAGTTCAGGTGGATGTTGTTGATTTCCTCATTTGTCCATTTGTATCTCAAGCTTGGGACTCCGTATTCGACAGGAATCATTGCTTCTGATCCGTAAGTCAGGGAGAAAGGTGTTTCTCCCGTAGGTGTTCTGACTGTTGTCCTGTAAGCCCAGAGTACTGCCGGGAGTTCATCTGCCCATTTCCCTTTGGCTTTCTCCAATCGTTTCTTCAAAGAGGATACGATTGTCTTGTTACTGGCTTCCGCTTGGCCATTTGACTGCGGGTTCCTGGGAGTCGAGAATTTTAGTTTGATATTCCATTTCTTGCAAAATTTTCTAAATCTCGAAGCAATGAATTGGGACCCATTATCACACACGATTTCATAGGGTAATCCGAACCTGCAGACTACGTTTTTCCAGATGAAATCAATGACTTCTGGTTCTTGGACTTGTTGAAATGCTCCTGCTTCTATCCACTTGGTAAAGTAATCAGTCACCATTAGCAAGAACACTCTTTTCCCGGGTGCTGGTGGTAACTTCCTGACTATATCCATTCATCATCTCATGAAGGGCCATACAGGGGTGAGAGAGTGGAGGAATTTCGGGTGTTGCTGGAGTGCCGGTGCGAATCTTTGGCACTTGTCACATTTCGAGACAAGTTTCTTGGCATCCTGCTGCATTTTTGGCCAGAAATAACCTGCCCTCAAGAGGTTTCTAACCAAACTTCTGGATCCGGAATGGTTGCCGCAATCGCCTTCATGTGTTTCTCGCAGTGCATATTCAGACTCTTCCGGGCCAAGACATTTTTGGTAGATTCCGGCGAAAGACCACTTGTAGAGTTCATTCTTGAATATTCGGTATCGGGATGCTCTTTGCTTGATTCTCCTGGCTTCGCTCAGGTCGTCTGGGAGTATGCCTATGTCTAGGTATTGGTATATTGGAGACCTCCAATCTTCTGGCTGGTAATTTGCCTGCACAAGGTGAACGGGCGTAGTTGTTAGTACTGATTCGGGTAATCGTATAACCGGGATGGCCCGTGTTCTGAAACTTGGTATTGTGGATCCAAGGTTTGCCAATGCGTCGACATGTTTATTGCCGTCTTTGGGTATCTGTGTTAATTTGAATTCTTTGAATGATTTTGATATTGAATTGACTAAACCATGATATCTTTGCATTCGGGAATCTTTTACCTGGTACTCTCCTTGAATTTGCTTAGACACAAGTTGGGAGTCACAACATACTTCCACGTTTTGTGCTCCGAGTTCTACTAATAAGCGCATCCCAATGATTAATGCTTCATACTCGGCCTCGATGTTGGTTGCTCTGAAAGCACACTGGAAAGATTGCTCCATAGTGTCTCCAGTTGGTGACTGGATGACTACTCCGAGCCCGGTTCCTTTCGAATGTGTTGATCCGTCGACATACAAGATCCAGATATCTGGGATCGATTCATTACTCATGCAGACCAGATTCCTAGCCACACTTTTTTGGATTTCAGGTGCAAACTCGGCTGTGAAGTCCGCGAGTATCTGGGATTTGATTGTTGTTCTCGGGACGTATGATACGTCGTATTGACCGAGTTCGATAGCCCATTTGACTAATCTGCCAGATAAGTCCGGCTTCTGGAATATGGCCCTGAGTGGATGAGATGTCACAACTTGTATGGGGTGACTCTGGAAGTATGGCCTCAATTTCCTGGATGCCATGACTAGGGCCAATGCCAGCTTTTCTGTTGGCGAGTATCTGGTTTCAGCGTCCAGGAGGGTTTTACTTACATAGTATACCGGGTATTGGACTCCTGGTTCTTCACGTATAAGCACGACACTGACAGCGTGTCCGGATACGGATAAGTATAACTGGAGTATCTCGTTGGATCTTGGTTTAGAAAGGAGCGGTGGTTTGGAAAGATATATTTTGAGGCCTTGTAGGGCTGTTTCACATTCGGGATCCCATTCGAACTTCCGGTTTTTCCTGAGTGTTTTGAAGAAAGGATGGCATTTATCAGAGGAACGGGAGATAAATTTGTTCAGGGCTGCTATCATGCCTGTTAGTTTTTGCACATCTTTTGATCTTCTGGGAGAGCAGATGTCTTGGATGGCTTTTATCTGTGTGGGATGTGCCTCAATACCTCTACTCGAGACTAAGTATCCTAGGAATTTCCCGGATTTGACCCCAAATGAGCATTTCTCTGGGTTGAGCTTCATGTTGTATTGTTTCAGGATCTTGAATGCTTCTTGTAAGTTCGGGATGTGCTATTCTAAAGTCTGGGATTTGACTAACATGTCGTCTACATATACTTCCGTAGATTTCCCGATCTGGTTTTCAAACATTTTGTTTACCAACCTCTGGTAAGTGGCTCCTGCGTTCTTTAAACCAAATGGCATCACTTTATAGCAGTATGTTCCTCTATCCGTGATGAAGGACGTTTTTTCTTGATCCGGTGGGTACATCCTGATCTGGTTATATCCGGAAAAAGCATCCATGAAGCTTAGCATCTGTTGTCCGGATGTGGCATCTACCATCATATCGATGTGTGGTAATGGGAATAAATCTTTGGGGCAGGCTTTGTTCAGGTCTGTGAAATCTACACAAACACGGTGCTTCCCGTTTTTCTTGGTCACTACTACAACATTGGCTAGCCATTATGGATAAGTCACCTCTCTTATCGACCCGACTGATAGTAGTTTTTGAACCTCTTCCTGGATGATTTGGTTTCTATCCATACCAAACTTACGGCGCTTCTGTCGAACAGGTTTGTGTCCGGGATCCATGTTTAATCTGTGTAGGCTGACCTGGGGTCAATCCCAGTCATGTCGGAATAAGACCAAGCGAAACAATCTTGGTTCCGGGTCAAGAATGTTATCAATTGGTTTTTCAGGTCTATGTCAAGATCACTTCCGACGAGGAGTTTTCTGTCTGGTTGGTTTGGGTCGACTTGGATGGCTTCAAGTCCCGTGGTCGATTCATCCCTGATTTGAAGTTTCAGGGATGATCCCTGTAATTGCTAGGCTGAGAGTTTTTCAGACTTCTTCAGGGAAGTCTGGTAGCATTCCCGGGACGTTTTCTGGTCCCCTCTGATCTGGCGTACCCCCCAAGGGGTGTAGAATTTAACTCGCTGGTGCAGGGTGGATGGTACTGCTTTCATCTGGTGGAGCCAGGGGCGTCCCAGTATGGCGTTGTATGGTGACGGGCAATCCATGACGTGATAAGTGAACGTCTGGTTGATCCCGGCAGCGTATGTTGCTAGGTTAACTACGGTCATTGACTTGTCCGCTGCGCCGTTACCAAATACCAAGGTGGTGGGGTAATATGACATGGCCGACTCCATGTTCATTTCTTTAACTGTGTTCAGGTAGATGATATTGACAGAACTTCCCGAGTCTATGAGAACCCTTTTAACTTCACAGTTGGCTAGGTGGATCGAGATGACAAGAGCATCATCATGGTTTTGGTCATTGATTTCATTGTCGAAGAATGCCAATGGTCATTCCTGGGCTTCTAAGTCCTCGCCACCTATAGTCAAGGATTCCATCTGGTCGGTCAGAGTCCTGATGTGTCTCTTGGCAGCAGAGTAACTGGTTCACGTGATGCATGATCCACCGTTAACGAAGTTTATCATCTTGGTAGAGACTGGTGGGTTTGCAGGTGCAGGCTTCACACTGTTTACCGTTCTGTCTGTCTGGTTCTGTTTCTTTGATGCTTTGAGTAAATGTTCCAAGTAACCTCTTTTTAGGAGTTCTGAGACCTGGAAGCACAGGGATATGCAATCATCAGTTTTGTGCCCATGATCTTGGTGAAAATCACACCATTTGGATTTATCGCGTTGTTCCGGGGGTACTTTTATCTTTCCAGGCCATCGCACTTGGTCTCCCATTTTTCCCAGTTCTTTTACTAACTCCTTTGCGGATAGCTTCAACCCTTGTTCTTCTATTCGAGGAGCCGGTGGTCTGCTAGATCGGGTGTATATCCCGGATCGTTCTGGGGCTTTCTTCGAGTTCGAGTAGGATTCTGCTCTCGGAGGCTTCTCGAATCGCTCTTTTCTCTTTCTGTTCTTACCAACGTGACTAGACTCGGATTTAGGTGAATCGTAGTCTCAGTTCATTCGATCCTCTTCTAATCTGACTTCGGCCAATACTCTCCTCATGACTTCTGTCCTAGTCTTGGGTTGACATTTAGTCAATTCTTCATACAAGGGCATCCAAGTCCATAATCCTTTCTGGAATGCATTAATGCATGTCATTTCGTCAGGATGGTCTATTTCAAACCGTTCTTTGTTGAATCGGGTGACAAAACTGCGAAGAGTTTCTCCCCGTTTGATATGGAGTCTGTACAGGTCATCAGCGGTTTTTTCTAACCGTTTGCTACTTGCAAACTGAGTTACAAAAGAATCATGTAGTTCAGCAAATGTAGCAATGGAACCCACCGGGAGGTGCATATACCATTTAAAAGCGGGTCCCGTGAGACTCATTTCGAATCCTCTGCACATACATGCTTCACGTACCTTCTCAGGAACTGTGATGGCGAACATACGTTGCTTGTAATGTGTCATATGTTGATCTGGGTCTGTGGAACCGTCATAAGGCGTGATGGCCGGATAAACCAGTCGGGAAGGTAGTTTTGCTCTATGCTCTCAATGAATGGTGAATCTGCATAACTGAAAGGATCATTTTTCTCAAAGGGGATCGGTGCTCCTGGGAGTTGAAACATGGTTGCTTTTAGTTCGTCCAACTCTCGTTGCATCCGCTTAATTTTCGGGTATGTTCTTCTCAGTTTCCGTATTCGGGATGTTGAATTTCTGGGAACGGTTATTTTAGAGGCCAAGTGTCTTCGTGGCCTCTTAGGAGGTTCAGGCTTTTCGAGTGTGTCGTTTGAACTTCCAACTCCTTCTTCATCCTCGTCCGAGAGTTCTACTTTGGGGTTATAATCTAGGTCATCATATTCCGTGTTTTGGTACCTGGCTTCCGTCCTGGTGTCTTGGGACTTGTTCTCCGGGTTCTGGTATCTTTCTTTCTTCTTGGAGTGATGGTGTTTATGCTCTGGATTTCTGTGCCCTTCTTCTAGTTCAGTATGTTGAGATTTTTGTTCTAGAATCTGGTAGTTATCCCGTTGTTCTGTGCGTCGGGATCGGTGTTCGTTTTGGTCTTCACCAAGTCGGTGCTGCTCTGGGTTCTGGTATCTGGGATCTGGATTTCTGTGGTGCGTACTCTCGGAGATCACTCTTGGGATGTGTTGTTCGTCCTCCACGTTGTCTTCCGGTATATGGAGGCGTGCCATCCTTAGTTCAGTGATTTCGAGTTTCAGGTTCCTATTCTCGTTTGACAGCGTCTTCAACATAGCGAAATGTTCTCGTTGCTGCTCTTGTAACCGTTGTACAGTGAGTAGCAGCGTGTCGTTTTCTGGAATGCTCTGGTCAGGCTCCTGAGCGTTCCCTCCAGGACATCCTGTGGAGGAAATCTCTTGGATGTTTGAACGTATAGGCGTATCGGATTAAGCAGCGACATTGCGTCATCTTCCATGATCTGGGACTTAAGAATAAAGAGAAGAAATACAAATTTCTCCCCACGGTCGGCGCCAAATGTAATGCCTTAAAAATCTTATCAAAGCAATACGGTATAAATAATACTTGATCACACTAAAAATAATAATCTGGAAATTACTTCTTGAATTTAAACCAACAGAGTTCTTTACAAGATGGTTCTCTTAGTCAATCTTACAGAATGTGCATTGCCGAGTACAAGACATCTTATTTAAACTAAAATACATCCAGGATAACTGCCACAACACGTTCTGGGATCACGTGTTGTGGTGCAAGATAGGAACTGTCCACGTGTCATAGTGAGCACTCCTCACATTCGGTAACTTCATCTCCAATTACTCAGAATGATCTTCCACCGAGTTAGTGGTAGTCTTCAGCACCCACGAATAATCCTGGACTCCATCTCTTGGGCTGCAACGGGTCGGGTTCTGGTCTCGGTGTGGATCCTAACAATGATACAGGTATGTAGCCGTACGGGTTGTAAGAGAGTAGTCTGGTTTAAGCGTTTAAATTGGCCACGTGTCAATCATCATTTGAATTTTGAATTAGTAAGAGAGATAAAGGAGGGGTAACGGGTTACCACAGTGAGCATCACAAAAGAAGGGTTGCAGACAAAAAGGACACCATTTTGGGATGTTTTTGGGGGAGGAGGTGGGGTGCCTTTAACAAGGACTCTGATGCCAAGAAGTTTTGAGTTGAACAAAACGAGTTTTTCAGGTAAAGGGATGTTAATGTATATCCTTAATTTGGAGAGTATTATGCCAATAGGGAGCCATAGAGTGCCACAAGAGGGGTTGGCCTTTGAGCTAAACGGCCGTCGTGGAAGATAACTTGACTCGCAAGTTTGTTTTTGGGTAGTGGCTCACACTTTGTTCTTGGCACCACATACGCCTCCTGCACAACAAGAAAATAACAAGCAATCCATGAAATGGAAGAGGCAACTCAATGATGAGAGAGAGAGAGGGAGAATATTTATGTTACTATCTAATTAGTTTGGAAACTGGTGTATCGACTTATAAAAAATGAGTAGGAAAATCTAAGCATATTTAAATTATATATATAGATGGTCTAGATTTGATTTTAAATCTTGTATCTATTATAAAATTGTTACATTACTTTTAAGAATGAAATCTAGTATGTCCCAATAAAATATGGATGGTCTATATATGTTTAACAATGTTTACTCTTGAGAGTGGGAAACAAAAAGAATAAAAAGTTTTATTTTGAATTTTTTCCCAACATTTTATCAGCTACCAAAAGAGTAAAAAATTTATAACCAATAGAAAAATTTACGAAAATTTAATTATGTATGCCATGTTTTTCTGCAAGATATGAAAATATTACTTCTTTTCTTAGAAAATAATCTAATTTGAATATAAAAAAATTATTTGGAGAGTTGATAATAATACTACAAAAGATACAAGAGAAAGAGCCCTACGCCAAATATGGGCATCACAAACCTTGCAAATTGACATGAAGTTGTCAGATTTACTCTCTCCAAGTCCCAAATCCGGCAATTCACATCCAAATAATTTCACAACAGCTTCTTTCTTATTCACACCAACCATAACTCCTGCCTCATTAACAAGCCCTGTCAATGTCTTCGCTGATTTGGTCACTCTAAGTTCACTCCCAATAACCTTATCAGCCTCAAGGAATGTCTTATAGCAAATGGCTCCACCATCAACCTAGAGATATTTTAAATGAGACACGACTAAATATATTCATTGTATCTATTAAATTGCATTATCTATTTTTTTGGATAAAAAATTACTTTATCTCTTCCTAAAATATTATTTAATATTATTTTTTTCGATAAGAATTTATTCAGATTACAGATTGTGATTTTAACCCTCATATATAAATATTCTCTTTAAATATTTAAAATATTATGTTAAAATCTTAAATACCTACATCAAAATTATCTATATATTTTTAAATATTAGAATTGAAATTTATGGATGTTACAAGAGAAAAAACCGCAAGTTTTTGTATGTTGGTTGTAAATTCTTATTTTTTGATGATGTTAGGTTGTAAATTCTAAGCTGAAACATTAAATTCACTAGGACTTGATGAGAAGAAAAAATATATAGGAACCACAATTAGATTATAAGAGATTTCTTTTAAGATAAATTTTAAATTGCAATTTAATTTTGCAGTTTTTGAATTCTTTGTTCTAAGATAAATTGTAAATAGCAAGTAACCTATAAAGCTTTTTTTTTTAATAAAAAAGTAACCTATAAAGCTTAAATGTTTGATTTTCATGTACATTATTTATATTGTTATCTGAATGAATTGATATTTACAGTCGTATAAAAAAATTAGAATTTGTTAAGTTGATATTTTTAAATATACATTTTTGTGCTAAAGTGCAAAAATATCCATGTAATTTTCACAATGGGGCAAAAATACTCATGTAAAATTTTTTGGAACAAAACTACCTATCAAATTTCAAAACTGGGGCGAAAATGACCACCACAGTTAAATTTTTGACTTTTTCACTTATCATCCTCTGTCGCATTATCAAACTTAAACATATGTTGGATTGAGCATGAGATATGGCCGAAGGTTTGCAACTAGTGTCACAGAAGCATGAATGGAGCTAAGGCAAAGTCTAGACTCAGAGATATGGCTGAGAAATCAGAAATGTAAATAAGAATATACGCTGTAATTTTGTTCATATATAAAAAGAAGGGAACTTTGACGCAGTTTGACTAGCTAAATATATTTTGATTTGTGTAGATGGTGCATAAATGACAAGTATGAGGTGCATACTAATGTTTTAATGGAGATGCTAAAATATAATGTGATGGTGTGTCGCTTTCCCAAGATATTGTATAGATATAATGAAATAAATCAAATAATCTCTCATTCATGAATATATGACCTAATTGACTTGTTAAAAATACAAAGAAATTTATAATTTATTTCTAAATTAGTTTGCCCGAATTTTTTTCTACAAATTTAAAAAGTCAATTTGACCATTTTCTTTGAAAAAACAGATGGACTTTGACTTATAATCTTATATATAATTTAATAAAATTAAAATATTAAAAACGTTATAATTAAGTGGCCTATTCCACTTCATTAATATCTAAAACAAGTGAATTAATTCTTCTATGCAAGAATGGATAAAGAAATAGATATGACATTCACTTCACTTTTTTGGCCAAGTTTTGCTCCAATTTTTATCAAAAGAAATTGGATTCAACTTCACTTGTTAGAAAGGTTTGGATGTACGCTTGAAAGTGAAATAAGATTATTTTGAAAAATTAAATTCAGATTATTTCATCTTATCCGTTTTTTATTTCACAAATTAAAAAATTATTTTTATCTAAATAATATAAGTTGTTTGCTTGTGATTACATAGACAATAGTTGGCTAGCAGCAAAACATATTGAAAGTTTTAATATATTTGTTTCAATTTCCTCATATTCCGTTTGAAAATCATAATTAGTAGAGGCAATAATGCCTTCTTCTAGTTAGCCAATTAAGTGTTTTGTTGTTTGAGGATCTAAAATAATACGCAACACAAATAATGTTATTTTGGCTTAAAGCAATTAAATAGCTTTTAAATATTATATATATGATTTACAGAGGGTGATGATGTCACAACTAAAACCATTTAAATATATATAACTGGAATTTAAAATATTGAACTTGCCGTTCAAATTTCATGGTAGCAATGTTTTTCGGTCATTTTTAAAAAACTGATATTATATATATATATATATATATATATATATATATATATATATATTCAATTATTTCTTTGTTAATTTTAATTTTTCAAAGTATTTTTATTTTTTGCTCAAAAAGAAAAGTCTCCCTATTTTTCTAACGACCCTCTATAATTTTAGAAAAAAAAAACGGGTTCAGATTCTTAAGCATTTCTTTTTTTTTTTCTTTTTTATATCATTTCTTACGTATATATTGTTTTTGCCTCAACGGGTGCGGAGATTTTGTGGGGTCAGATGCGTTCGTTGCGGTGACCAAAGTGTATGATCACTTTGCTTACACAGTGTAAAGCATTCCTTCCGTACACTCACACCACTCACTCCACTTACGTACGTTTCCAGATATATGAAGCATTCTCGTAAGAATAAGAAGCAAGACAAGTGCACCAGAAAAGTTGCTTCCTTCGCTGTTAGATCCATCCCCGAAGAAAAGAAGCTGATATGGATATTCAAGTTTAAACCGAACGAAGAAGATAAGAAGGCTCATGAGGAGAAGCGTCAATCTCCTCCTCCTCCGCAGACGGTGCCACTCAGACGAATCTGAGGAGTAGTAATCAAAAGAGCCATAACCACTCGTCGGAGAAACCAACGAAGAAGTGTGAAGTTAGAGTGGCCTTGTCCGAAAGCGAGATTGAGGAAGATTACATGTTTCTTTTCGGTCGTAAGCCTCCGGGAATGCCGACGTGTAAGAGACCGAGGAAAGTTCACAACATTTTGGACGTAAGTTTTGATTTTATATTTTCTTTCCTTTTCCATAACTCATTTCAATGAATGATTTGAAATCCATTTTTTACTTTCAAAAACCTCCAAAGGTTTCAAAAACTTATAATGTTGTGTGTTGTGAGTTGTAACATCCTAGGATCTCGCTATAGAAGTCTTTCGCTTTGGGTAGTCCTCATCACTCATGACTTTAAAACGCGTTGAGAGGGGGAGATATCCAGACATATATAGCTTACATATGGCATCAGAGCGAGACTCAGGTTGATGTGTCAGCGATGGCGCTGGGTCGCAAGGGGGTGGATTGTAAAATCCCACATCTGCTGGGGAGGAGAACGAACGGTGCTCGATATAGGTCTGGATACTTCACATCTCAACACGTTTTAAAGCCGTAAGTGGTAAGGATTCCCCAAAGCGAACAACTTCTAGAGCGAGGCGCTAGGATGTTACATGAGTGCTCCCTTATTTCTTGACGATTGACCTTGTGATTTCTTTTGTGTATGCAGAAACTTTCTCCTGGATTCTCACTTGATGATTCCAAATCATGTACGAAAAGCAAGGTATTCCAATAATCTTCTTTTGACATTTTTTTGAGTACTTACTCATCATCTTAATCTTTTTAATCAAAGCAACTCATAAGAAGAATGTTTCTAATAATTTTAGTGTTTGAACTAATTCTTTTTTAATGGGTTTCCTTGCAGAAGTGTTGTGCTGTGAAGAATGCTGATTTAACTCTTTTTCTTAAATAGTATTTGTTAGAAATATTATGATCATATTAAATGAGTTGTATCTTGTAAGTGGTTAGTGACCTTATTATCTATATAAAGGGTCCTAACCTAAACATTGTAGTGTGTGAGATTTATGAGAGTCTACACCAAGAGGGAGAGTTAACTTGGTCTCTCTCCTCATTACCCTAGTGTTAGGGATCTGTTTTTGTAAATCTATTTTCTCAAGAAGGAATGGTCATCACCTCTTGTGAGGGATGTTTCTTGATCTAGTCCAAGAGGATTAGATATGTTATTGTTGTTTTGTATTCTTCTTCATCAATCAATATAAAGATTTTTTCATTCTTCATTTTGTTCCTCTTTCCACATCTACTTGTCAACATGGTACCAGAGCCATAGATGATCTCTAATAAGATTAATTCATGTCATTATCACCAAGAATTTGAGATAGTGATTCATGTGTTTCAAAAACCCTAAGATGGATAATCAAGAATCCATTCAAAAACCTCCAAATCAAGACCTGACCTGTAGTTATGAAAATCCTTAAAAATAAGAAATATCTAGAATGCCTCAACTATTGTTTAGATAACAGAAAGGGTTGTGCTCAAATTTATGCTGCAATCCTTCACAAATTACTTGAAGACATTATTCAAGAAAATGAGCAAGATTCCATTGTGATTCATGTGTTTCAAAAATCCTAAGATGGATAATCAAGAATCCATTCAAGAACCTCCAAATCAAGACCTAGCTTGTAGTTTGAAAATCCTTAAAAATAAGAAATATTAGGAATGCCTCAGGTATTGTTCAGATAACAGAAAGGGTTGTGCTCAAATTTATGCTGCAATCCTTCGCAAATTACTTGAAAACATTATTCAAGAAAGTGAGCAAGATTCCATTGTCCAAGAACCAAGAGACGAAGAAGGTGAAGACTTCCAAGATCATAATGATTTTTCTGATTCTGGTAATAATATGCATTGTCGAAGGAAGATTAATGTTCAGGAGGGCCCACTTCAAATTGAGGAACACTTCAAGACTATACATTTATTGTTGTTTTGTATTCTTCTTCATCAATCAATATAAAGATTTTTTTCATTCTTCATTTTGTTCCTCTTTCCACATCTACTTGTCAACAGTATTCAATTGTTTAGTTTCATGTTGAAGACCATTAAAACCATTATAAGTTGTTTAGGTTGAACTCTTTAATTTTATTTAATTTAAATCAAATTTAATACATATCTTTTTTTGATAACATATTAACATTCAATACATATCTTTGTCAAAAAGAAACTCTTTATAAGCCAACAACTTAAAATAAAATTACACGAAGAAATTTTTCAAGAAGCTTGAAAGATACATGTAAGAAGATATCCCCTCAATAGAAATTTTCAAGAAGGGGAACGAAGATATACATCCATGTAACTTCAATCAATTGAATCCAACCATACAATCCATAAGTTTTGGTTCCATGGTATGAAAGTTGCGAGTAAGAAGCTAAAGATATGGGTCCTGCTTCCAGACTTTCAGTCATAGTCAAAATCACCAAAAACAATTTTATTTGCATAATGTAAACAAAAAAGGGATGAGCAAATTAAGGGAAAAAAAAGCATTAAGAAATTATGGAACAAAGCACAATCCATTCACTGGATCAATGCCTAGCACTCTTTCTCGAGGACATTTGTTGCTGATGCTTCTCAGTATGATCCATAAAGAATGAGAATTCACAAAATCCAGATGGTATTAAAAAGACATCACGAAAAAAAGTAAAGCTGTGTTATAACTTTAAGATAGTGAAATAGAGAAAGAGACAGAAACAACCAAATTGCAGTTGTTCAGAGCCATGGGCCTCACTTGTTTGTCGGTCATACTTTTCTTTTCTGGTAATCACTCTTTTCAATATATCTAAATTTCATACTTCACAATATATTATGGTTCAACTTCAAGGTCTATAAGTCTATAAAACTATAAGCTTACTCATGAATAAGACAAAAGAATATGGCAGGAAATTAAACAAGAATGGTACACAAACCGGACAATGTCAAAAATGGAAAATGAAAGTATATAGCTTTAGATTCACCATATCATAACAGAAAGGAAATGTAAAGTATATAGTTTTAGACAAAAGTATTTTTGATTGAGAGACTTACCAATTGGGCGCGTGACTATGTAGGGCTTGAAGGAACACTAAAGCCATGCACATATGCGTGTGTATACCAGTCATTTTAAATGAACATCATCAAAAATTTTGGCCAAATAGAAGGTTCAAATCCATCTCAACAACAGTCAAAACTAAATGAGTAATGATGGGAATTATGGGAGGAAAACAGAGTTCAACAATGATTACCCATAATGCAATTCCATCTGTGGATGTGCTTAATCAGCACCACCTTCAAGCCTGTGGAGACTGCCAGTTTGGATGCAATGTGGAAGAGACAGTGCTTCACACTTTCTGCTCATGTAATTTCTCTAGAGCAATTTGGTCGATGAGGGCCAATTATTCTGCTGAATACCATTTGGAGGAAAAGAAATCAATCCTACAAGGTCAACGCAAAGCACTGCTTCATGAAACTCTTGGGGAAATTGAGGCTGAATTTCAATTCTGCAAAATGGCCTTTAATGTTCCTCATGAGAAGTGGGAGTCCAAACTGAATGATGCGAAGTGGGAGTCCTTATGGACCTTAATCTTTCAACCAGAGAAATCAGTAGGCCAGGACATCTCACTGATCATTGTGAAGAAAAAGACAGTCTTCTCAGAGCTCATACTGAGCAGCTCAAATGATATCATGAGCAGAGAAATTGTTTCACTACTTTCAGTCTTTACTAAAGTCAGTATCTTTTATTCTGTATAGGGGGTTTTAATTTCTGTCATTTTTAAAAGTACACGTTAGACTGTTATACCTAATATCATTTTGCCTCTATTAAAAAAATGAATTTATCAGAAAAAGAATTAACTAAATGATACTCAAATTATTATCTTTCCAATTCATATCAAAGACTCTTAATCATTTATGCTGATGACTCCCAAATATACTTAAAATATACTTAAATTACACTTTTAATACACTATAAATCAACATAAGGGTTCAGTTAAAAAAAATCAAAATAAGGGAGTCATTAGTTGCATCTACCTTTGTTACATTTTAGAGAGACCAGCTAATTCATTTATAATATTTTAAAAAATTATTGAGATTTTAAAATGTAACTTTCATTTACAAGGGATTTTCCGTTGTAAATTTATAATACTTTTGTATGTTTGAGTGTTAGTTTTTTTTTTAAAAAAAATAGTTAATAAACATACGAATCTGATTTTTCACCAAATCCCTTTTTTTATCAGAAACCAAATCCCTTCAGCCCCCTTCCTTATTACTCAAACATTTCCTAACTATTTTAGCACTTTCAAATTTTAATCACTTTCTAAATGTTTTTAACTATTTTTCAAATTAAACCTAATAATAATTATCTATAATAAATAAACAAGAGAATCAGAATGACAATATCGCATGGGAATAACTAATCTAACTAACACCCTTAATATATTAAAATTAGGGAAAGTGGCATTAAACTTAGAGTAATTGATGATTGAATAAAGGGTCTCCATTCTTGTGGATGAGTTATTTCCTTTTTGTGCAGTATGGGTTATGAAGCTTCTCACATTTATCACCATCTTCCTCTCTTTTAATTAACTTCATTACTGTATGTATGAGTTATTCAATTCGCTGCTTTATCTCATCTCTTATGTGTTGATTGTATGTTAAGTATGTATATTTCTTTTGGTTTATTCTTCCTCCTTTGATTTTTGAATGCCCATTCTTCTTTTTATTTTGTGAACATGGTTCTACTTCTTTGACGTTATGGTGCGCGGAAATTATATTTATCATTGTGTTACAATATATGCTTATGATTGGTTTTTGAGTTCATCTGTATCTAATTGTGGTGATTAAATAAAGTTGGATTAACACTATAAGTATAAAGTTCATGTTGTGATTTTCATAAAAACATGATATGTTGTGCTTAATTAGTAATATGATAAGATGATTGTTTTATGGGGTTGATTTTCCATTGATTGATATGTGGTGTTTGAGTAGATGCTTGAAAGGAAATTCTTATGTGCACTGAATAGTTTCATTAGTTGCTGCGATGAATCAAGTGACATATAGATCAGTCTATGGCAACATGTATTATTCAATATATCTCATCTCATTTTTTTATATGATACATCAAGTAACACTGAAGAAAATGAGAGATTAAGATGACAAAGTACACAAAAGAAACTTTTACAACCACTACTCAGTGCATCAATAAGCAAACTGCATAGGTTTTATTTGGAAATATATTCTCTAAACTCTTCTTATATGGAGCCTTTTAAGAAGAAGCAGCACATGCCTCTCTGAAATAAGAATGCTTCCCATAGATACACCAAATGCAAGTCCACCTCCATATCCAATCACAATTACTATCCATTTGATAAGGGACCCATCATCTTTGTCATCAGTAGCTGAAGGGGGAGTTATCACATGATCTCCGTGATGATCTTTATAACATTTATTCAACAATTGCATCCCACACAATCCTTGGTTTCCCTTAAATGAATCACTTCCAAACGTGTCCAGCTGAGTAGTTTGAGGTATAGGACCTGAGAGATGGTTGTAGGACACATTGAGGAATCCAAGGAACTTGAGTTCTGCAAATTCTTGAGGAATCTTCCCTGATAAATTGTTGTGGGAAAGGTCTAATGCCTCAAGTTGAGATAACTTCCCCAAGGAGGGTGGAATGCTACCACTGAAAAAGTTATTGGACAGGTTGAGCAAAACAAGCCCCTCCAAACCTCCTATGCTCTCTGGGATTTCTCCACTAAACTTGTTGCTTGAGAGATCAATGGCTATAAAGAAGTAATAAAATTGTTGGAGCTTGTCATAGACCATGAACATGCCTTTGTTGAAAATTTTGAATGAATAAGGGTAATATATGTTCTCGTTTGCTCTCGAGTTCTTGTCATAGTGAGACAAGGATTTGTACTTGAGCTGATTTGAGTTGAAAACCCACATGGATATCCAGTTCTGAATCAACTCAGGAGGCAAATTTCCTGAGAAATCATTTTGAGAAAGGTCAATGATGTGCAGCTTGGGAAATGTACAAGTTCTTGGGTCACTTATAACTCCAGAAAACTTGTTAGACCGCAGCACAAGGACTTTCAACTCAGGTAGATTTCCCAACCAGAAAGGGAAAGAACCATTGATTTGGTTGTCACTGACATCCAGATACTGTAGCATTCTACAGTTGCTCAATGTTTCAGGAAGCTGACCTTGTAATTTGTTTTGGCTAAGATCAATCAACGTAACGGCAGTTCTATTCATGAAAGACTGAGGAATGAAGCCAGTCAACTTGTTGTTGCTCAGCTTGAGAGCCTGCAAGTCTTTGTTGAAGCTTCCTAAACAAGGTGGAATGTTGCCACTTAAGTTGTTATGGGATAATTGAAGAAACTCAAGTGACTTGAGATTGCAGATCATTGGTGGGATTTCTCCAACAAAAGAATTGTTGGAAAGTGATAATGCCCAAAGATTTTTCTTTCTAAATATCCAACTTGGGAGGATACCTTGAATTTCATTGTTTGACAGTTGAAGTTGTTCTAGCTGGTCCAGGTCTTTCAGAATTTCTGGAAACTCATTCAAGCCGCAGGAAGCCAAAAGTAATGCTGCAATATTCATGGTATGACTTACATTGAATGTACTTGGCTTGGTAAGCAATGATAGATTGTTATCTGATAAACCGAGAATGGATAACATTTTAAAGCTCCTGAAAAACATGTAAAGGTCTAATTGCCCAAACAAGTGATTAAATCTCAGGTCCATATAGCTGAGATTCTCTAGTGAGAAAATTGAGAGTGGTATCTCCCCGTGAAGCTCATTGTATAAAACATCCAGTTGAGCTAATTGGGTGATATTTGACAAGGAAGAAGGCAGCTTTCCCTTGAAATGGTTATATGAAAGATCCAAATAATATAGCTTAGTGAGGTTTCCAATTGAATCTGGCAGACTCCCTCGGAAGCCTGCACCTCCGAGTTGTAAAAACTGCAATGGTCTACTTGAGTGAAACTCAGGCAAATACCCAGTCAGACCCGGATTCATATCCACAGTGAGACCCTCCAATTTCGGAAGATGAAATATTCCCACAGGAAATTCACCATATACTCCGGTGCCGCGCAGATAAAGATATTCCAAAGAAGACAGATTGGTGAGTGTTGCCAGTATTGGCGATGATATATTAACAAAGCCCAGATAAAGTTCTTGCAAATTAGTCAAGTTTCGAACAATGTTTCTCAAGTTCTGCTGCTTCAATTGCAGCAGATATATTAGAGGAGATGATGGGTTATAGTGACAGCTCAATTGAAGGTACACCAAGTTAGATAGTTGTGAAATCTCTCCAGGGATTTCTCCTGAAAATTTGGACAAAGAAAGGTCCAAAATGGTGAGCCTTGTAAGATGGGCTAAGCTTGATGGGATATGAGAGTAGTTGAAGTGATTATCAGAAAGGTCGAGCCTTTGAAGTTGTGAGAGGTGAAAGAGAGTACTATTGGGCCCAATGGAAGCATAAATCTGACTGCTGCTAATGTTAAGGCCAATCACATGACCTGTTTGCTCATCACATTCCACACCAAGCCATGTGCAGCAGTCTGAACTTGAATTCCAATAATTTGTTTTAGGATGGCTGATAGAACTTTCAGAGGCAAACTTTCTAATGGCAAAGGTTTGCTTAAGTTGCAGCAAGGCAGAACTTTCGGCTTCATGACACGGTGCAGGCTGCACGTGAGCAAAACAAGTAATAACTGTAAATGAGAGCAGAAAGTAGTGGGGAAGATTAAACATTGGTTTGTTTAGGAACCACAGTTGTCCCATCTGTAAAACTTGAGCTTACACTTAGAGAGTTGAGATATATATAAAGAGTGAGGAACACCATCCTGGTTTTATTTACAAGAGATATTGATTGGTAGTAAAGCATAATGGACAAACGCATGGTGATACTATTGACATTGTATGGTGAGGAATGAGATTATTGGTAATCAAGAGAAATCATTTCTGTCTCCATTTGTTTTTATTGATTAGTTATTTTGTTATTATTTTTTGGTTAATAGATCTAATTTGCTCTTTAAGTAACCATCGTTGACCACTGAACACCCTAAATTAACAACATGCCCTAATATGTCATTCAAGTAATCAAAGTGGTCAAATTTTACCCCAGCTCACGGTCAATGACGTTTGACCATTTAAAAACTTCGTGAAATTGCATATTGACCCCATATATTATTCTTATATATTTTGGTCCCTATATTTGGCTTCAATTTTCGTTTTAGTCCATGTAGTTTAAAACAAAAGGTTTATGTCCCTTAAATTTCATTATGTTAGCATAGTTAGTCTCTATAATTTTAAAATATAAAATTTTGGATTTTTAAAAAGTTAAAAAATTTATATTTTATTCGGCCGCATCTAACCATGTCATCATAATTAAATTTGTCAGCGACAAGTCAGTATGTTTAACACCTTTAACTCATGTTCAATTCCTTATTAAACTATAGGGACTAACTGTGTTGATAGAATCAAATTTGAGGGACCAAAACCTTTTGTTTTAAACTATAGGGACCAAAACCTTTTCACTTTCCTACAATCCAAACTGACCTAAGTTTTTAATAACTTACCAATTTGGGTAGTTGGTTGAGTTGGTAAGTAGGCTACAACTTCCGTAAGGATTAGAACGTGTGTTCGAATCCCGGGAAGCCCTCTCATTGGAAGTCAAGACAATCTTGCCTATGTAGGCAACACTCCTACGCCTCCAGTATATATTAAACCGGGCAGTGACTAAAAAAAAAGTTGTTAACAGCTAATTCTGAATTTTATTTTTCTGATTATAACACATGTGAGTTAGACACGTATCCTATGGGTCATGTGGTAAACTAGCAAAGGTTGAAGTCAATATTAGCGTATAGAAAGATGAATGTGAGCAACAGAAAAAAAGTGAGCAACCAAAAACAAAATAAGTTACTTGATGGGAAATTACTTTGATGTTGCTTTAAGGGTCTGCTTGGATGGAGGGAAAATGGGAGAGGAAAGAAAATGGGAGGAGAGAAAATGGAGAGGAAAGAAAATGGGAGAGAAAATGTTATCCCTCATCATGCTTGGAAGGATGAGAGAAAATAGAAAGGAAGGAAAATGGGTGGGTGAGGTAGAGCATGGTCATTGGACAATGATGTGTAACTTTTCTCTCTCCTATAATCCCCCCATTTTGGGAGGAAAACTTTGGGAGGAAAATGGGGCATGTGGCCCACCCACTTTTCCTCTCCCCTTTTCTTTCCTCTCCCATTTTCTCCTCATCCAAGCAAGGGAAAATACTCCCCCTCACCCCATTTTCCTCTCCCATTTTCTTTCCTCTCCCATTTTCCCTCCATCCAAGCACACCCTAAAGGAAAAGCGGTGTCCATTAACCATTGATAGTTTGGTACTGATTGCGCGTGACAGTGAGAGCTATATCATATTAAAGAGCCCCAAGAAAATAAGAAATTTCAGTTGCAGCCTAGTAAAAGCAATATAATATTAAAAGAACCAAAAGAAAAAATAATTCTGAATTATGACCGCACCACCATTAAGTAAAAATGAAAGGGAATATTTAACGGTAAAATGGCTTAATTGTTAATGTGTGATGATAGCTATAAGAATTTTTGAGACAAACATGTGAATTTCCAACACAACAAGTGAAATTAATTTTAAGACGATAAATGAATTTAAACCATATTAGTTATGGGATATGTTTTATTTGCAAAACAAATATAAAAATTTTCAATAGAAGTATGTTTTTTTTTTTCAAATTTGAATGTCCTAGTGAGCATCCTTCAAGTCTTGAGCATCCGTTCATAAATATATAATTCACAGTAATTGAAAATGTTCATGGGTATTGATAAAAAATGTTCATGGGTAGATATTACCCAAAAATAAGCCATCTAATTTCCATTGCAATCTTTATACCATTAATAAGTCCAATAAAAAATAGCATTTATGATAATATAATGAGGATTACCATCACATTCATACATTGTGATTGAACTAAAAAGACTTTTAGATGTTAATAAATCTTAAATTTTTATCCCAACTTAAAAGAATATATAAAGGACTTTACTTAGGTCAAGTTACTTTCTCCAGGTACTCAAGTTCTTTTAATATAGGAGTGACACGTGTCCTTTTATAAAAACCAATTGAATAGATGATTGTTATAAAAGGGCACGTGTCACTCCTATATTAAAAAAACTTGAGAACCTGGAGAAAGGAACGTGATGTAAGTTTTTCCCTATATAAAACTATCATGTAGGGTTTGATAAAAAATTATGATTTAGTAATAATTATAAATAAATAGTGTGAAGCGTAGGAACCGAAATATAAGGTCATCTAACTATACCGTGCATAATAGCGAATTTCCAGATTTTTTTTTGTCTTAGTTTTACTTTTCCATATTATTTGCCTCTCTTCAGAATACCCATGGGAAGTTTTACTCTTGTGTTTTTTTTTCTTTTTGGCCAATTACTCTTTGTTTATTAGGTTGTATTTTTACATGTTCTCATACCTATAAGGAAACCTTTATGTCATTAACTGGTCGGCAACTGGAAATCCTTGTTTTTTTATAGTACTCGCTCTACTCCTAAGTATAAGACCTAGTTGACTTTTTGAGAAATCCTATAAAAAAGCAAAATAAGTTAATTATCAATTGATTTACCTAATTTTTTCCCTAAGACTAGTTTATTTTACCTATAAACTAACGTATAATCTCAAAATATATCAAATATGTCATGATTTAATAGCCCACTTCGCAATCTTAACCTCACAAAAAAAGTCAATTAGGTCTTATATCTAGGACTAGAGGTAGTATCAAGCTTTCGGATGAACCGATGAAGGTGCCAACGACATTTGGTAAATATTTCAGAGGTAGTGTCGTGGTAATGTCCTTTTACAACGTCCAATTTGTTGTTCCATTTAATGCCGTCTCTTTCCCGCATGCGATTTTCTTTTGTGGACAGACTTTTCTACACATGAATAGCACATAAAAATCCCTATTCAGCAGGACCTCCATTACTTGATCATGGAAAACTGGAGATTCATGTCATGTGAAACTTCTCAGTAGTCACGCTGAAGCCAATTCAATCTTATCCTTTTCCATTGACCTGGTTGACCCAATCTACTCCACTAGATTTTACTACCCATATGATATACATTATTTATTATTAACAAGCAATGTCAACACAGTCGAGAATCGAGATACTTATTATCAACAGCTAAACAAAAAACTATTTCAACAACTATCGTGGCTGGTAATATGTATTAACAACTAATTAATCCGTAATTTAAACTTTCACAATTAAATCATATAAAATCAAGTGAGTAGTTGATAAATTAATTCTATCTAGTTTGTTTTTTTTCCAAAATTATGTCCGGTTAAGAGTCTTCAATAATAAGTTACTATTTTATTATTAATGGTTGTAAAAACATGCATGCACACTTGTGTTTTATCCATTTCGCGCGCTGTCATGTGTGTACCTTTTCAAGTGAAATAAAGAAGAGATAGAAACAAGAAAACGTCAAAAAGTAGGAAGAACAATATTAATAAAGGAACTTGGCTTAGAGTTAATGGGAGTGGGGTAATCTATTGGGGACCCATATGTAATAATAATTAGAGAGATAAGATAAGATATGATACCTTCCACTAGGAGCTCTATTCTACCATTCTTTTTCATGGAGATTAAAAAAAATGGGTTTTGGGGACCAATTCAAAGTGTTCTTGATTGAGTGACTTATCAATTGGGCGCATGACTATGTAGGGCTTGACGGAACACTTAAGTCATGCACATATGCGTGTGTATCAGTCATTTTAAATGAACATCATCAATAATTCTGGCCAAATATGAGATTCAAATCCATCTCAACAATAGTCAAAATTAAATGAGAAATGATGGGAAATATGGGAGGAAAACAGAGTTCAACAATGACTACCCAAGCATAGAAAGAATTTTATTCTTGACATGAATAATCCCACATTTCTTTAATTTGATTGTTTACTCACATTTGCTGAACAGCAATAGTCTCCGTATTCCAAACCCAATTGATTGAATACTGCTGCTGCTGCAATAGTATTCCAATGACATAGACATATTCTAATCATATACCCATTAGTGATTCTAAATCTTCAATTCTTTCATCAATTCCAACAAGGTCTGTGAGGTCACTTTGATACACATTACTCAACTTGTTTGACACAGATGTGAATATTTCTTCAATAAACTTAGCTTCATCCCTATAATGAATCCGGGAAAAGTAAGAAAAAATGGCGTAGATAATGCCTTTTCTGCTTGAGAAGTTCCCATTTGGCACCTCTTCCTTTGTAATTTGAAATATGTTGAGCTAAAGCATCTGCATTTTATTCAAAAGTCTGCTTATGCTGCAATTTTCTTTTCAAATGGATAAGAAACAAGAACGTGTATCTATGCCACAAAAGAAGATGAAGACATCATGTTTTATTCAAGAGAATTGCGTCATTAGACAGAGACAAACAACGAAGCGTCTCTATCTGCAGATTTTATATGTCCCAAATAAGAACAAAAGCAACAGTAGCTTCACGAACCAAGAATGAAAGAGAAGAGAAACAATACCTTCAAGAATTAAGAATAAAAAAGATAAGCCTAAAACTTGAATTGACGTTACATAAACCATTCTTGTCACCTAAGGTAGCCCCATTTGGCTAAGATATTTCAATGTATTTTTATTATTGAAAATAGGAAGAACAAATTGTAGTACTTTCAAATCATTTCCAAAAGAACAATATCATTTCCACATATTGTTTGAATATGCAACAGAAATTCACAATGACAACACACAGTGATGTGCTTAATATAAAGTTCATCCAGCTAAATATATAATCAATTAAAGTAAATGAAAATCAATATTTTTCTTGCTCAAACTGCAAATGTAATTTTTTTTGGAAATTATAGAAAATTTAAAGGAAAAGAAATAATAACCTTGATGTGCAGTTGATGAAGATGTTACTGTAATATGGAAATCTTGATGGTCAGATATAACCATTGCTAGTCTCATGTCTTGAACAATATTGTAAGAAGGCAAGCCTCAAATAAATAGAATTGAATGTCAATAAAGAACCTTGAATTCTTTGTATCCCAATATTACACAAGAAAAACCTAAAATCAGAGTATACCTTTTTTGAGGTGGGTGGAAATAATGCATCAAGTTGAAGTGAAACAGATCATTCATTTGCACAACTTTCACTACAATCCTCCAACCTTAGAATCAAACTCATCAGAACATTCAAATTTTTTATAATTCATCAAAGATGGTGAAATTCTTCAAATTCTTAAAATTTTCCCAGCATAGATTCAAATTCTTTAAATTCACGAAAGCTTCCAAAAATAGAATCAAATACTTCAGATTCCTCGGAGATTTTAAACTCGGAATCAAATTCTTCAATACCATGATAGTGTTCACACTTATAATCAAATTCTTCAAATTTCTCCGAGCCTTAAAGCTCCAAATCAAATTCTTTAAACTCATCATAGATTTGAAACTCAAAATCAAATGCTGTAAAAGCATGAGAGCTTTCAAACTTGGAATCAAATTCTCCAACAACATAAAAGTTGCAAGATTTGGACTTTCAAGATGACGCCTCCCCTTTAATGCCAACTGAATTTGTTGAATGTAATTTTGATATTCAAAATGAGTTTGAATTGAATTTGAAGCAAAGGATGATAAGTGTTTCCTTGAGCTTCTCTTGTCTTTTGTTCAATTTTCCTTTTTATTTCTCCACATGAACGTCTATTGCACCAAAGAATAACATGATCTAAGAATAAGGGCCCAGGAAGATTTGTTTGGGACGTGCAAAAATGTTGACCGTCAATAAAATATTTGGCATAGATGGTTTTCCACTCTGCAAGTGGTGATTTAGAAATGATGACACAGAAAAAGAAAGAGGCATCCCAAGGTCGTGGAATGGAAGGGAGATCCACAGTCATGGAAGATTGGTTAGACCTATACATGAACCACTGTGGTACTCTTTCTCCTGGATACTCTAAACTTATATTATACTCATTCATGGATTTAGAGGACTTAAGTAACATATTTGCCTCAGCAGCTTTGATTGATTGCTCAGCCAACATCAAGCAATTGTAGAAAGAAAAGAATGGAGGTGTGTTATAATGATAGGGGTGATCATGAATGTGAGATAAATGTAATGTCTTAAGGGATACACAGTTACTGACACACAATTGGGTAACAGAGGGAGGGAGTTGTGGTAGAGAATGAAGCCTTTTGCATCCATTCAAGCGAAGATAATGAAGGCTAGAAAGATGTTTGATGCTCGAAGGTAATGTCTTTATATTGATCCCTGAGAGATCTAACCCATATAATGATGACAACATACTGATGTTGTCAGGAACTTCAAATGATTCATTGCAATCCCTCAAACATAGATAATGCAAAGCATGCATCTCATCGAGGATGGAATGAAGATTTGATGCCACCTTATTACAACCATTCGCATAAAGGTATTGAAGGTCACATAGGTTAAAAATTTTGTTGAGAGTTGTCACACTTTTGCATCCATCCATCTGCAATATACCGATTTTGCTGAGTTGTCCACTTGATGGGCAAAGCTCATCTTTGATGGTTGTTCCCGAAATATCTAAGCTAAACCCCTGCTTTTCTGAGGTCACTGAAAATATGCTCAGTCTTAAGCATCCTCCTAGTAGGAGATTTTTAAGTGATTTGAGATGGGTGTTGCTTGTAAGGCTGGTAAGGGCTTTGCATTCTTTTAGATAAAAACCACGAAGACTATGGAGAGATAAAATAGATGGATCTACACTTCTTAACTTTGAACAATGATTGAGATTAACTTTTTCATGATGTATGGCCTTGGTAAAATTTGGGAGCTCAATCAAATATTTTGATCCTTCCAGCACAATTTTACGCAAATTCGTGAGATTCTGTAAAGATATAAATTAATCAGTAAAATAGATGGCAAAAACAAAACCCAAGTGCCCCTCCCATTAGAGGCATTCTCAATTATTTTCCTATATGACGGTTAATAAATTAAGACCTTTTTCATTACAAATATCCCAAAGTTAGCCATAATACATAATTATAAGTTTCAATGCAAAATTAAAGATGTCTGCATAGAGGTCGTTTTTTTTGCCTCTTTCCGGTGTTTCTAAACACGGGGAAAGCACTACGGCGTTTCCAGAAAACACCGAAAAATTGTACATGGGAACGCCTCATATCGGAGTTTCTAAAAATGCGGAAGAGTTGAATAAACACCGGTACACAATATTATTTTTAATAAAAAACAAAACTTACCCGCTATGCTATTTTTTAAAAATAAAATTCCAAAGTTACGCATCGGCTTATATGGAAATGCCGGTAAGTATCCTGGATTTGCAAAAAAAAAAACCTTTATTTCCTGCCTTAATTAATGTAAATTAAGGAGGGAAATAGAGGGGAATATTATTAACATATTTAAATAAGAAATTAATATTAAAAATAATAAATGCAATTAATAAAATTTGTAACTCATATTAAATACTCCCTCCGATCCTAAATATAAGACCTAGTTGACTTTTTTGGAAAATCCTAAAAAAGCGAAATAAGTTAATTATAAATTGATTTACCTATTTTTTCCCCTTAAACTAGTTTATTTTACCTGTAAACTCATAGATAATCTACGAAAGTTTCAAATATTTCATAATTTAATAACCTATTTCGCAACCTTTATCTCTACAAAAAAAAGTCAACTAGGTCTTATATTTTGGATCGGAGGTAGTATTATAGAAGCAGTAGACATCACTAAGCAAACAATAATTAGAACATCAATAAGCAAACAATCAAATACAATAATTATCATATAATAAGAAATAAACAGATTTATTAAATATTAAAATGATCAATATATAATAAAACATGTAATAAAAAATAAACTAATAGAAGCAATAGCTGGCCCGAAAAAAATTTATGTGTGGTATTTTTTTTTTAAATTATCCCGAATATAACACCAATATGTTGGATAGTCAAAAAAAGTTAAGCATATCGACGCTTCTGGAAACGCCAATATGTATATTTTTTATTTTTTATTAACTTTTTTTCCACATTAAACTTAATAATGTTTATATATAATAAACAAATAGGAGTGTGAGAATGTAAATAGATTTATATAGTTAATGTGAATTGATAATATCACGTGTTAATGAGTAGTAATAACTAATTTAACTAAAGGGTTAAATATCATTTTATCCAATAAACAATTTCGAAAGACTCATTCTGGCCAAGAAACAATAAAAGAATTTATTCATTCTGGTCCAAGAACAATAAAAATGGTGCATTTTGGCCAATGAGTTTTTTTTTAAAATACTAAAATGCCCCTTGGGACTTAATTAATACTCCCTCCGTTCCTAAATATAGGACCTAGATGACTTTTTTGAAAAATCCTAAAAAAAAACTAAAAATAAGTTAATTATAAATTGATTTACCTAATTTTTTTTCTCTTAAACTAGTTTATTTTACCTATAAGCTAATGGATAATCTAAAAAGATATCAAATATATCATGATTTAATAACCTATTTCGCAACTTTAATCTTTCCAAAAAAAAAGTTATCTAGGTCTTATATTTAGGAACGGAGGGAGTATAATTTTTGAAAATATAAGTCCCAAGAGGTATTTTAGTATTTTCAAAAAAACTCAATGGCCAAAATGAACCATTTTTATTGTTCATTGACTAGAATGAATAAGCTCTTTTATTGTTCTTTGGTCAGAATGAGCCTTTTGAAATTGTTTATTGGCAATGATATTTAAGGAAAATAGTCTTATATTTAACCAGAGAGTAATATGGAAAGAAAGGGTTCCATTCTTGTCCATGAGTTATGATTGGTATTTGAGTTGATCTCTATCTAATTTTGGTGATTAAATAAAGTTGGATTAAACTATAAGTATAAAGTTCATGTTGTGATTTTCATAAACATTGTTTTAGAACTTGGAAAAAATTGAAATGCAAATTAATTAGATGTTTGAGGAAAGAATTATAATCAAGTGATATTTTAGTATTGAATTTCTAGTGAGATTTTTCTGAGACTACTATGATGGTTGAGATAATCAATTCGTAATATGATAAGATGATTGTTTCATGGCGTTGATTTTTCAGTGATTGATATGTGGTGTTTGAGCAGATGCTTGAACGGAAACTCTTATGTGCACTGAATAGTTTCATTAGTTGCTGCTATGAATCAAGTGACATGTAGAACAGTCTATGGCAATATGTATTATTCAATATATCTCATCTCATTTTTTATATGATACATCAAGTAACACTGACGAAAATGAGAGAGTAAGATGACAAAGTACACAAAAGAAACTTTTACAACCACTACTCAGTGCATCAATAAGCAAACTGCATAGGTTTTATTTGGAAATATATTCTCTAAACTCTTCTTATATGGAGCCTTTTAAGAAGAAGCAGCACATGCCTCTCTGAAATAAGAATGCTTCCCATAGATACACCAAATGCAAGTCCACCTCCATATCCAATCACAATTACTATCCATTTGATAAGGGACCCATCATCTTTGTCATCAGTAGCTGAAGGGGGAGTTATCACATGATCTCCGTGATGATCTTTATCACATTTATTCAACAATTGCATCCCACACAATCCTTGGTTTCCCTTGAATGAATCACTTCCAAATGTGTCCAACTGAGGAGTTTGAGGTATTGGACCTGAGAGATGGTTGTAGGACACATTGAGGAATCCAAGGAACTTGAGTTCTCCAAATTCTTGAGGAATCTTCCCTGATAAATTGTTGTTGGAAATGTCTAATGCCTCAAGTTGAGATAACTTCCCCAAGGAGGGTGGAATACCACCAGTGAACAAGTTATTGGACAAGTTGAGCAAAACAAGCCCCTCCAAACCTCCTATGCTCTCTGGGATTTCTCCACTAAACTTGTTGCTTGAGAGATCCATGGCTATAAAGAAGTAAAATTGTTGGAGCCTATTATAGACCATGAGGTGGCCTTTGTTGAAAATTGTGATTGAATAATTGTAACTGATGCCTTGGTTTCTCCTCAGGTTTTTGTAATAGTGGGACCAGAGTTCATACTTGAGCTTTTTTTGGGTTCGAAACCCACATGGATGCCCAGAACTTAATTGACTCAGAAGGCAAATTTGCCAAATTTCCTGAGAAATCATTTTGAGAAAGGTCAAGGATGTGCAGCTTGGGAAAGGTAAAATTTCTTGAGGCGCTTATAACTCCAGAAAACTTGTTAGAACGTAGCACAAGAACTTTCAACTCAGGTAGATTTCCCAACCAGACAGGAAAAGAACCATTGATTTGATTGTTGCCAACATCCAGATACTCTAACAATCTGCAGTTGCTCATTGTTTCAGGAAGCTGACCCTGCAACTTGTTTTGGCTAAGATCAATCAACTTAAGGGCACTTCCTTCCAAAAATGTTTGAGGAATGAAGCCAGATAACTTGTTGTTTCCTAGATTGAGTGTTTGCAACTCTTTGCTGAAGGTTCCTAAACAAGGTGGAATGTTTCCACTTAAATTGTTATAGGATAATTCAAGGAGCTCAAGTGATTTCATATTGCAGATCAATGGTGAAATCTCTCCAACAAAGGAATTCTCGGATAGAACTAATAACCAAAGATTTTTCTTTCTGAATATCCAACTTGGGATGGTACCTTGAATTTTATTGTTTGATAGGATAAGTTCTTCCAGCTGGTCCTGATCTTTTAAAATTGCTGGAAACTCATTCATGCCACAAGAAGTAAGAGATAACCCTCTAATATTCAAGGTAGTAAGACTTAAGTTGAATGCACTTGACTTGCTAAGCAATGATAGATTGTTATCTGATAAACCAAGGATGGATAGCATCTTGAAGCTCCTGAAAAACATGTTCAATTCTAATTGCCCAAACAAATGATTTCTGCTCAGAATCATATAGCTTAGATTCTCTAGTGAGAAAATTGAGAGTGGTATTTCTCCATGAAGCTCATTGTATGAAACATCCAGATGAGCTAATTGGGTGATATTTGACAAGGAAGAAGGTAAATTTCCTTTGAAATGGTTATATGAAAGATCCAAATAATATAGCTTAGTGAGGTTTCCAATCGAATCTGGAAGATTCCCTCGGAAGCCTGCACCTTGGAGTCTTAAAAACTGCAGGGATCTACTTGAGTAAAACTCAGGTAAATACCCAGTGAGACCTGGATTTGATCCCACATCAAGAAACTCCAATTTTGGAAGATGAAATATTCCTATAGGAAATTCACCATATATTCTGGTGCCACGCAGCAAAAGATATTCCAAAGAAGACAGATTGGTGAGTGCTGTGGGCATTGGAGATGATATATTAACATAGGCCAGAGAAAGTAATTGCAAACTAGTCAAGTTTTGAACAATGTTTCTCAAGTTCTGCTGCTTCATATGCAGCAGATAAATTAGAGGAGATGATGCATCATAGTCACAGCTCAATTGAAGGTACACCAATTTAGATAGTTGTGAAATCTCTCCAGGGATTTCTCCAGAAAATTTGGACAAAGAAAGGTCCAAAATGGTGAGCCTTGAAATATGGGCTAAGCTTGATGGGATATGAGAGTAATTGAAGTGATTATCAGAAAGGTTGAGCCTTTGAAGTTGTGAGAGGTGAAAGAGAGTACTATTGGACCCAATGGAAGCATAAATCTGACTGCTGCTAATGTCAAGGCCAATCACATGACCTGTTTGCTCATCACATTCCACACCAAGCCATGAGCAGCAGTCTGAACTTGAAATCCAAGAATTTGTTTTAGGATAACTGAGAGAACTTTGAGAAGCAAACTTACTAATGTTAAAGCTTTGCTTAAGCTGCAGCAAGGCAGAACTTTCCGCTTCATGACAAGGTGCAGGCTGCACATAAGAACAACAAGTAATCACTGTAAATGTGAACAGGAGATAAAGGGGAAGATTGAACATTGATGTATTTAGGAACCACTAGTCCCATATACAAAACTTGAGCTCAAATTCAGAGTTTAGTGATATATGATCAGTTAGGCACACCAGCCAGTCTTTATGTACAATAGTGTTATATTTATTGGCATCAATCAAGTATACAGAGTAATTTTCCGTGGGGAATCTCCCTCGCTTTCACACTTGTATCCGGTTTCAATGTGGGTTTCCCTAAGTTTTAATTTTTTAAAGTCTAATGTTTCACTCATATTATTATACGAGCGCGTATGTATTGCATTCAGTTTTCAATTTGCATTGTTTTAGTGGGTTTTAATTAAGTGTAATGGTGACACCATTACTTACTTGTATGGTGAAGAATGAGACTTTATTGGCAATCTTGATACAACATCAAAACGCATGGTAACACTAATGACTTGTATGGTGACGCATGAGACTTTATTGGCAATCAAGATACATAATCAAAACTTGGTAATGCTATTGACTTTTATGGTGAAGCATGAGACTTTATTAGCGATCAAGATACATAATCAAAACGGATAGTGACACTATTGACTTGTATGGTGAAGAATGTGACTTTCTTGGAAATCAAGATGCATCATCAGTTTTGACTTCAGTTGTTTTTATTTGCCAATCATGTTCCCGATGAGTTAGTGCATCAAACTCCAATATGCCCATTTAGTACGTTGGTATTGACTGAATGCCGATGGTTGCTTAAAGCAAAATCATGGTGATGATTGTGTGCATGGTAAAGATTATATGAAATAGATTTTGTAGAAATACTGTGTGGCAACTAGACTTTGTACAAGGTAAAATTTTTAGTGAAAACTAATTTATAGTCCCATGAAAGATATATAATAAATGAGAGGGGTCCTATCCCACAAAATGGTAAAATATCGATTAATTAAAGCTCACAACTCACAAGGGCTATTTATACATGTGTCAAAATACAAAATATCAACAAATAATTACTAGACTTATGAGTGGTGCTCATTAAATCATAACGAATGGAGAACCCATTATGTACATCCCAAAAACTTGTTAAGACTATTAATAATTTACAACACTTGAAATGATTCTCAAAAGATGTTACATATGTCGAAAAACTTGTTACATACACTAGACTCATAATTTTATAAAAGAAACTGTTGTATCAAATTATATCTTCAATAAATCTCTTCCACCACTTTGTTCAAAACGCACTTGCTTTCGGTCGTTTTCTTTGTATATTTACTGTAGCGAATGTGAAATCACTGTAGCAAGGACTGGACCCACTTGGAATATGTTTCAGGTTTGTATATTTTTCGATAAGTTTTGAGAAAAAATTAGGTAAATCAATTTATAATTAACTTATTTTTTGCTTTTTTTAGGATTTTTCAAAAAAGTCATCTAGGTCCTATATTTAGGAACGGAGGGAGTATTAATTATTGATCTAATGGATCATTGTTATGGTTTGAATCTCATGATGCTATTAGGAGAATAGGAGAGAATATTCAGTTCAAATTTCAAATATGGTTGATTAAGTATTGAGAAGATTGTTAGGGGATTTATGTAATTTATTTTAGGCAATCTTTTATCACACTGTGGACAATGAAAATTGCAAGGTGATTTTTTCAATAGAATACTTTTTTTCAATAGAATACTTTTTTCAGGGAAAAACTATTAAGTTGTTGGTTTTGCAGGTTTTAGCCAATGTGTTTTCCAATTTTTATGTCATTTTGCATATCTATTTATAAAATGACTTTTGAGTATATGAATGATTGGTTCTCTATTTATAAAAACACCAATTGTTTGCAATCCAAATTTTCGATTTGATCCAAAAAAATAATAATGTATACTCCCTCTGATCCTTATTATAATTCACCAACGTACTTTCTCATATACCAATAAAATTGGTTAACTGCGTTTAGGTTGTCGTAAAATTCAGGTAATTTTCAATACTACCCTTAATAATTACACTTATGTCCAAAAATATTAACTATTACCTTCTCCTATACCCCTATTAAATGTGAATATATATGATAAAAAATTATTAATGCACTTTGGAAATCGTGAAGTGACTTTTATATAAAGGTTTAAGAAAAATTGGAAGTTGATGACTTATATCAAGGATCAGAGGGAGTACATTACAACACAAGATGTTGGGTAATATTAGAAAAATGTTGCCATTCAAAATTTTGTCCATGTTATTAGGCTTCACTAATAAATTAAGGTGTTCTTAATAAAATAAGCATAAAATGATATAATTAATGATAATGAGTGAAATTTTCATACATGCATGAACAATCCTTAAACATTTCAGTATAAAAAAAAATCCTTAAACATGGTTTGAATTGACAAACAAAGCTAATTAAAATAATCAAACATTGAACTATTTTTGAGAATGGCTACATAGTGCATCTTCTTCCCTACTTTCTTTTTTCGGCTTCCATTCTCCTTGAAAGTGGTTTGCTATGGAAGGAGGTCCAGATGTGCACTCAGCGTCATCCTTAGATCATGTTTCAAGTGACTATAAGTTTTGCAATTACTATAAGTAAAAGTCAAAGGCATTTCTTGAAAAAGGTTGGTGTGTATCTTCAACAACCTATCTTCACCCATGGGCAATTATACGTTGCATTTTCACGTGTGAGAAATATGGATGGTTTAAAGATTTATGTTCCATGAAGATGGTTCAAAAGGAACCACAAAGAATGTTGTTTGCAAAGAAATTTTTGTTATCATTCCTACTTGATGTAGTGCAATGTCAACAACAATGTTTCTTAACTATACTAATCGATTATATTTTGTTTGTAATGGATCTAATCGAATGCGTAGTATTGGAATTCATATTTATTATTTTTGACATATTTAATCTTCATTGTATATTTACATTGTCTGTATTTTTTTTGTATGACTTTGATTAACAGTTTTTTTAACATTATGTCATTGTTGTTATTTCATAACTATGTATGTTACGCACCTTATATTCTCTTTTTGCATGAGGTCATATTTCCTTTGATTTTGCTAGTCGCGCTGGCCGCGGGGGTTACTGCTAGTTATCTACTATAAGTTGTATACTACCTTTGGTCCCAATTACAAAAACACATTGACTTATTTGTAGGAATTGAAAATGCGAGCCAACAAAGGTTAGTCTAATTGGTATAGCCTTTGACTCATAACTAAGTGGTTGTGAGTTTGATTCTCACAGATGTGAGGCCCTTGTTGGTGGGCGATCTGTAAGTACCTTTGTAAGCGCTCTCTGAGCCTGGAGGTCTGCCCTGACCCTGGTGAGCCTCCAAGACCAAAGTCACCTTAAACTATTTGTATTAAAAAATGAAATTGAAAATGCAAAATCAATTATTTTAAATGTCTATAAATATCTAATTTTTTCTTAAAATTTTACCTTATTTATAAACTATCGTATAATACATTCACATGCAAGATACATCAAAATTAAGTGGTATATTTGGCTTCTTTAATCTCCACAGGAAAAATTAAAGTAGGCTTATATTCAGGAAATAAGAGAGTAAATATCAATAAATTCAGCTTTGATCCCAAAGAAATGCAGGCATTAAATTTTGAAATCGCATGCTCCTACAAATGTTGTCCCACTCTCATCAAATTAAACATCAATTTTAACATCAACCCAACTTTTCTTTCAACTTTTTCAATAGTTAACTAAAATTAACAAGTGCTACATATGAAGTTGATCCATCAGAGAATAACACAACTACCACATAGCCAAATCGAACGCTCAAAAAGTTCTTCAATATTTTACATTTGATAAATCTAACACGAGTTTCAATAGAGTAATTTCCTCTAGCGATCACAACCTTTTTAGCAGAGTGAAGTTCACAATAGGCAAGTCCTATAATTTATATGTGTCCAAATCTCATCATACTGTTAAATAACAAGCAAAAATATAACTCAAAAGATGAAATTATGTGTCTAAGAAGTTGCATAAAGGTACTAAAACAAAAAGATTAATTATTCGTCCTCTCACCTAGCTTCTCGGAAGGGTAAATTGGTTTTGAGACTTAATACAAATAAGTCTCTAAAGAGCAAACTTTAATTTAACTATTTCATAAGATATCTCCTAAATTATGTTTCCTCCATGGACTCCAAATTAATTTTCTCAAATTTTCATCCATTTAAAAAGTCTTATTTAGTTACCCTTTTGAATCCAACTATATTTGAATTTGATTCAATGGTACCTTTCTCACCGAGTAGTGATAAATAGTCTTGGAAAAAAAAGTCATAATATGAAGAGACTCAAATACTAGTCAAAAGCAATTATTTAGCCAGCTGAAACAGTTTCAATTACTTGAGCTAGCAGCTACCAAGATTAGGACATTAATTCTTTTTACATAAGAAGGCTATCAGGAAGAGACATAGCTAAGGTTTTACATCGAATTACATTAATGTAAAACCTGAATTACTAATTTGTGGAAATTAAGAAGCTAAACAATTACTTGATTTCAAACATTAATTGGGAAAATGCCATTTAAATCCCTCCCCGAACATACAAAAGGACAATTCAGGAACTCAAACTTCCAAAAGGACCATGAAGGAACTCGGATCTAGTTCACATTTCAAATTTGTGTGAAAGGACAAAATTACCCCATCATTAAACAAAAATTACTTCCCACCCTAACACCGCACTTGTTAACAATTGAACTTTGGGCATTAACAACTGAACTTTAGGCATTGACATTTTGAACTTAAGAATTAACTTCTTCGTTAATAAGATAACATTGGTGTTAATATTTACATCGCACATGTTAATAATGGAACTTTCGGCATTAACAGCTGAACTTTAGGCATTAACATTTTGAACATAAGAATTAACTTCTTCGTTAACAGCATAACATTGGTGTTAACATTTACACCGCACCTGTTAACAATGGAACTTGGTGCATTAACAACGGAACTTTAATGATGGGGGTAATTTTGTCCTTTCACACAAATTTGAAATGTGAACTAGGTCCGAGTTCCTTCATGATTCTTTTGGAAGTTTGAGTTCCTGAATTGTCCTTTTGTATATTCGGAGAGATTTAAATGGCATTTTCCCACATTAATTTATAAGACAAATTAGTTTGGAGAAAACAATAAATTTAAATCATTCATAGTACTCTCCGGTTCTAAATTTAAGACATTTTTCTAATTTGATTAGATTTATGATGTTAATTAAATTAGTTAACTTCAATCACCTGATTATTAAGGGGTATTAGTGGCGATAATATAGTTAAAAGCTGTAAATAATTAAAGATGTCTTATATTCAAGATAAATTTACTTTTCCCAAATAGGTTTTATATTTAGAGGTGGAGACTGGAGAGAGTAATCAATTGAGCTTGCTAATTATTCAATTGGTTCGGTGAAAGTAGTAATTAAGACGTTGGAAATGCATGTTTTTTTTCTAATTATTGACGTCATCGCCTATGTTTGAGTTTAGAGTAGGTTCGTACAAAGACCTACCTGTTGATAAAAAGAAACACACTGGATTAGGCTCAGCATATATCCAAACTCCAATAATAAAAGATGACCCGGTTAAGCTTTAGGCGAAGACTAAAACCAGGCTGAACTTTGATTCACCGAGTCATTGAGCTGGTTCATTTTATCCATTTATAATATTTTAATTGGGATTTTGAAATTCAACTTTCACTTATATAGGATTTTTCCTTCTAAATTTGTAATGCTTTTGTATATGTTTTAGGATTTTTTAAAAAACAAATTAGTTAATAAACACAGGAATCATATTTTTCACCAAATCCCTTCATCTACCCTTCCTTATTACCAAGTCATTACTTAAATATAAGAACAATTTCGAATTTTAATCACTTTCTAATTGTTTTTTTTTTCTAATTAAACCTAATTATGTCTATCTATAACAAATAAATAGGAGAGTGAGAATGTGGATAGATTTATATATTTAGTGTGAATTAATAATATCACTTGCTAATGAGTAGTACTCCCTCCGGTCCTTATTATAAGTCGTCACCTACTCATTTCTCACATATAAAGGAATGGTAGTTGGGTATTAAAATTCATGGTAAATGTTCCATTTTTTTCAACTTCATCCTTCATTAAATGATGTGTTTCACATTTTCAATTTTGAATCTCAATTAATAACAGGGTAAAGTGGGAAAAAAATTTAATGTGGCAATTAGTGACTTATATTAAGGACAAAAAATTTTAGGTAGTTGGTGACTTAAGATAAGGACCGGAAGGAATAATAACAAATTTAACTACATTAATGAAAATAGTCTATATATTTAATCAGAGAGAGAAGAGGAAGTAACATGGAAATTAAGGGTTCCATTATTCTCCATCAATTTGATAAGACAAAATGTGATGATAAGATAAGATTTTTTTTCAAACCATGTTATAATCTTAATGGTCTAAGACAAAATTTCACTTCATTGTTGTTGTACTGAGATTTCAATCAGATTACAAAGGAGGCTTCCTAATTCTAAAAGATATTGAAAACATAAAAATAAAACACAAAACAGCAAAATAAATCCTCATTCCTTGCTGCTCCTTGGACTTCGCTTTCATTCCTTGGGTTTTCCAATTATATAGGCATGCATAAAACCAATAATTATATTAGTGTTGTTTTAATACAAATTGTTGTTTTAGTTCATAAAGTAGTAGTTATGTGGTGGTTGTGATAAAATCCTTATACTTGGTTAACTTAATATCAATTGAATCATCTTGTATAAAATGCTATTGTATTGTTAATATGTTTTATTTATTCATTCACTTGATAGGGAGGATGTGGGTTCTTCTTATGGGAGGATGAAGTGGCTGAGAAGACAAGAGAAGTGTTTAATGAGTCTTGCTGTGTGGACAACATTGTATTGATCATAACATTGCAGAGATTTAGTAGGAGATGAAGAACACACAAAGTAGCCTAAGGGTGTAATTGAAGTACTTGAAGTTGGGAGTGGATATATGTATGTATTAATTGGATGGTTTGTGTATATTTAGAATGATAAAAATGAATATATTTGGTTTTTTGCATTGTATCAAGAATATCTAGTTCTCTAATTTGTAGTTACTAATTTTTTCATAGCACCAGAAGCTTTTGCAAAGCTAATATATAGTTTCTGTTGCAAAGTGATAAAAAGTGCGTACTGCTGCAAATCTTCTACAGCAAAGTAATAAAAATACTTTTTGCTACTCAAGTAATAAGTACTTGTAACTACAGGTCTGGTGACTTGTTACTACCTACATACCTACATGTCAATGGCGAAAAATTATGTGAGCAATATATTATACCAGTTTAGATTAGCATTTGGGGTACCTGCTAATGTTAATGTATCATTGCAGAAATAAAAGGGCCACAAATGTTAATGTAAATTGCACATGGTATGATGGTCACATAATTTCGTCAGTAACAAGTTGTTAAGCTTGCAATTACAAGTCGCCACACTAGGTATGATGAACTTGATTTTTGGCTTGCGACAAGTGGTCATGAAGCTAATAATAACTACAAAATAGATGCATTAACAGGTCCCAAAAATGTTAATCTAAACTAGTCATGATTTATTGCTCACTTAATTTCACGCAAATAACAAGTGGACATATCTGTAGTAACTAGTCTCTAAACCTGCAGTAACAAGTGTCCCACTTGTTACTGACAATTGCCCTTTACAAATAATGAAATTCATTTTTGGCCACTAACAAGTAGTCATAAAATTAATAACAACTACAAAATATATGCATTAACAAATTCCCTATATGTTAATCTAATTTGGGCATGATATATTGCTCACTTAATTTTTTGCTAATAACAAGTGGACATGTCTATGGTAGCAAGTCCCTAGATCGGCAGTAACAAGTGCCCCGCTTGTTACGGGCAATCTTCCCGAACGATGGAGTTGATTTTTGGTCAGTGACAAGTGGTCATGAAACTAATAACTGCTATAAAATAGATGCATTAACAAGTTCCCAGATGTTAATCTAAACTGGGAATAATATTTTTCTTAGTTAATTTTTTGCCAGTGACAAGTGGGCATGTCTGCGGTAACAAGTCCTTAGACCTACAGTGACAAGTGTCCCACTTGTTATTGGCAACACAACTGCCCCACTATGTATGAGCATCCCAGATTGCTTCCTCACATGTGAAGGATCTACTCTATAGAACACAGGTAATACAAGATGAGCTTGATTTTTGGAACAATCTAATATTTTAGAAAGCTCCTTCAAGCACCAAGTGGAGGATGCATAGTTTTGTGTGAAGATGACAAGGAAGAGAGTTGAATCTTCAATAGCTTCCACAAGTGATGACCATACTTCTTGTCCTTTCTCAAGTCTGTAGTCTATGAATGTTTCTATGTTGTTTGTTCTAAGAGCATGATAAAGATGGCTTGTGAAATTGACGCGGATGTCCTCACCTCTAAAGCTGATCAAAACATCATACTTCTTTGGAGATTGATCAGCAGGAGAAGATGTAGCCATTTCAAATCAGTTTTCTATGTTTTGCAAAAGTGTATGGAAAACCGATCAAAGAATTATTTGTGATATATACATAAGAAGTAAAGTCAACCGAAGAGCCAAGAGGGAAGGTAGTGGCTGACATTTAAATTAATGCATGAGAAATTTCCAGGAAGGTCACAAAACAATAAAATAATAATTTAAAGCAAAGGTAGTTGCCTAATTTTGTCTTTTTTTATGGAGCTATTTGTTAAAATAATGTTCTATGAAGGGATAAAAGTATAATTCGAGTTTCAAATACTACTACAATAGTACAGATAAGTATAGGAAAAGATTTAGTCTTCAAATACACAATGCCATTATATTTTCGTTGACAGACAGTTTTATAAGCTGAGCCTCACCCCTGTAACAACATGGAAATCCTCGGATTTGGATAGAGAAATTGTTGTTGTTGACAGAAGTAGAAGTCATGATAAAAAGACCCCTCTTTTTTAGTATTCCTAAGAAGAAATGGAATGGGTAGAGAATTTTAGAATTTAGAGATAGATTTCGCGGTTGCACAGTCTCCAAACACGGGACATGTTGTTTTGACCAATAATGACTGTCTCTAAACATCATTTATTTTCCCCACTACGTCAGCGTTAGAAATGGTCAACATTGGTCAAACTTACGGACAATGCTTGTGAATAGGATACAACTAAATATTTATCTCAAATAATTTTGATTATTTACATAGTTAAATACATTCTTCTATTCAATTATTTACATGATTTCAAGTCTTAACTTGTTTTTTTCCATGTTTCAATGTATCACGTTGAAGAGAACAGATCACTCGACTTCTTTTGTTTTTTGGACATAGATCACTCAACTTCACAGCATTCATCAACAGAGCTTGGAAATCCTTTCAAATTCAAAATCAAATTCTTCATATATACTAAAGCTTCCAAACACATCCTCTAGAGCTTCAAAGCTCGGAATCAAATTTATATCAAAGGCTTTAGATAAACACAGGAAAAAAAATGCCCAAATAGCAAAAATGGAGTTGAAAAAGTTGGGATAACTACTCCTGGTGTATGCTAATGAGTTCAAGTAGTGTGTATAAGCTTTTTTGGTGTTTCATTAAATTTGGTTCTTTATCAATATCCAATTCCTGCCATTTGTATCAGAAACTTATCCATCTGAATCAAACACGCTAGTTTCTTTTCTCACATTTCAAATTTTAAGATTTTAAGGTATCCAAATTTAACGTAACTTTGTATATTTGCAGATGTTTTAAAAAACTTTCTCATAGTTTCTCTAAAAAAAATGTATGTTTCTATGACTTGAAGCATATCAAACTTTTTGGGTACTGATTATGAGTTCATGACTTCAATAGATGAAGCCTAATGGATAAATAAAATGGAAGTGTAGAGCCATGAGAGGGACAAAAGGGCTGCAAAAAAGTAAAGATTAGAGAATATTATTAATGTTCAAATTAAAGATTAAACCCCTGTTGCTTCTTGTTCAGCTCATATTTAATCATGAAATGCTTTCTAGTCTATAGAGATTACACACCCAGACTGCTTCACATGTGTACGTGCAGGAACTTGGTTCATACTCCCTCCGTTCCTAAAATATAAGAGCACTTTGACTTTTTTGGAGAATCCTAAGCAAAATGAACAATTTAATCATAACATATTTTAAATATTATTACATCATATGTAAGTTCATAAGTCAAATAAACTAGTTTAGTGAAAAAATTTGGGAAAATCAATTTTTAATTACTATATTTTACTTTCTTAGGATTCTCCAAAAATGTCAAAGTGCTCTTATATTTAGGAACAGAGGGAGTATATTCTTATAGATGTGTGTGTGCGTGGAGTATATATTTGAAAGCTCTTTCTTTATTTTCCTCAACTCAAGCAATATTTATTACTTTGATCATCAAAGAAGACGCATCAATAAGGTAAATACAGAATATATATATAGGAAGCGAGTTCACGGTATATAGATTGACATACACATACAAACCAGATATAATTTTCTTGCTCAATTTGCATACAGGTAGTTGTGAAAAATTAAAAGAGAAATAATAACCGTAATTTGCAGTTGATATAATCCAATTCCTAAAGATTGATCCTACAGAATGAAGTTGTGGCCTTATTATGGCAATCTCAAAGGTGGATCATATCTTAAACAATAGAGTGAGAAGCAAGACTAGATAAGTAATGGAATTTTGACAGTAAGAGAATAAAAATGTATGTCAATAAAAAATCTTAAATTAATTGTCTGTATATGAATGCAACACGAGGAAAAGTGAATGGAAAATCGATCAAAGAATTATTTGTCATCTATAAGAGCTAAGTCAACTGACAGAGCCAAGAGGGAAGGTAGTTTCTGTGATTTAAATTAAACCTTAGAAACTTCCGGGAAGGTCACAAAACAATATAAAATAATTAAAACAATTTTGCTCCTTCCACAAAGAAAAGTAGAAAACAACAACAGAAGGCTTCTAAGAGACTTCCATTGCCCAAAACGCATAGCTCCAGTACTTAAAATTTCTTTAATATAAAAAAGTACTTAAGATTTCCATTTCTTATCAATAATGATTCTCCTCCCGTGTGGCAACTAAGAGCAATTGTTTCCTTTTTTTATATAATCAGAAATCTGCATTGCCATATTATCCAAGTGAATTTCTGATAAAAAAATATTATCCAAGTGAACAAGGAAACCTGAAATAATTAATATACTTTCACCACACAAAAATTTCCTTTAAAATATTATTTTTCTATTTTAAAATTTCCCATTTCAATTAATTTTTAGATATTCCTAAAGAATTACATATATGATGCCCAAATTATTATATTTCCAATTCAAATAAAAAACTCTTGATATTTACATTGGTGACTACAAAGTATACTTAAAATATGTCTTAAAATATACTTATTAAAACACTAAAAATCAAAATAAGGGAGGCATCGGTTGCATCTGCCTTGTTACTTGCCAAGAGGATATTACTGCAGTTGACATTGGGGACATTGGGGTGTATTATTCACAGTTCATCACTTGCATTATGTAAACAATCCAATCCATCCAGGGTAGAAAAATGAGAAGAAAGAATGAAAATTAGGCATATAAGTATAAACATAAATTTCTTCAATCAATGAAGACACAAACACACTCATTGGAGAACAGGATCTAATGTTAAGGCAGCAGATTAAATACCTAGTTTGTTTGAGGAACAGAATTATTTTATTTTTCCCTATTGGTTCATATATGTCAGAGATTATAGATATGCATTTGTTGTTGTTGTGTTTTTCAAAATTAAATTTGATTATGTTTGAATTGATACAAGTCTTGTCAATCTGATTTTGTATCACTATTTTCATATTACAACTTTATTATAGATATGTAAGATGTTCGTAAAAACATTGGATGGGAGAATTTACCTGTCACTAGAGGATTTTCATTTGTTAGACTATTTAGGAATCTAATTTGTACCTTTTGCTGCATCCGATCCACTGCTATTTTCAATCTATGAACCCAACTTAATGACCTTTTTTGGCTGTTTGTAACTGGAAGAAGTGAAAACAGGTGTTAGAACCCTTAAGCTGACAGTATTTGTGATTGTTTGAAGTAAAAAGAAAGAAAAGGCAGAGCAAAATTTTTGTTCAAGCAAGTAGAGTGCCATGAAGATGATCAGCCAATGATCCACCAGCCAAGAACTCATAAACCAGAATCTTATGCTTTGATTCATGACAAAAATCCATCAAATGACACAAGACTTTGATGGCGGGTTTTTGACAAAAGATGAACCTAAGAACATCACAAGATATTAAAGGAAGAATGAGCTCATCACCAAAAGGGGAAGAAAAATGATAGAAGCAAGCTTCTCAATAATATATACTGCAGAGAGACCGTGTGCCCGTGTGCCCATTACTACAAGTATTGATTTTGAAGAATGCATTCACAATGGAAGAGGCATTATAAGTTCATGTACAAACTCACTTAAGATTTTCTTTTAATTAAAATTGTTGTATATGTATTTGAAAGCCATTCACAACTCTCTCCTCATCTCCTCTTTATAATAAAAATTAAATAGAAGTAAAATTAGAAAATGATATAAATTACACAGATAAGCAAAGTGGCATTTCATTAGAGATGAGTTAGCTCAGTTACAATGCCATAAAAAAGATTGTTGTATGGAAGTTTTAAGTAGTGAATTTCATTGACGAAAGAATCAGCTTCAAGTTTGGTCCAGCAGAACTTTGACAGCGACTGGTTTGACATCCGGAAGCTTTCCATGGTAAACTGATCCAAATCTTCTTCTGAATGTTACAATACACATATGTACAACACCTGTAACTTAAAAATAAAGTAATTGCATACTTTCAGTGTGAGAGACTTCATATCTCCTTTTAGTCATCATGTGTAGCAACATTGAAAGAAATATATATCAAGAAATGAACAAGCTAAGCTTAGTATGATTGCTAGCGTCTATGTGTTTTGTGCTTCTTTCTGGGAATTGAAGGTTTCAATGATGATGCATCAACACAAATGGCCGCGGAGAACAAAAGACAAAAATTTCCAGATGATCTGCAAAAAGAAAAAAGGTATCAGCATGCATAGTTTTGAAGGTAATAGATATAAATACTCCCTCTATACCTGATCTCTATAGTTGGTTTGTTTAATGACTAATAATGGATCTTGTAGCTTGTTATTTTCCAGATTCCTGAGGAATTTAAAACAAGATATTGTACTGAGTAAAGAATTTAACACTGAAACAACTATAAAGAACAATGTTTTGATATGACTATATGAGATGTTATCGTTTTTGCAATGCTGAACTTACATATAGTGGAGATTTTCTAATTCTCCCGAGCTATAAGGAATAAATCCTTGGAGGATATTGTTCTGCAACTCTATAGACTTACAATGCAAAAAGAGAAACGGATGTGTAAGAATAGTATATCACTTTGTCCTGCAATATAATTTTTGAGACAGAATATTTTGATTGAGGAGAAAATCATAATTTAAAGTGTATTTGTCACAACTATTAATTGACTTTCACTTAATTACTTAAACTTAGAAGATGAAAATGGTCTTTTGACATGGTATTTGAACCTTCATAACCAAGAAGTTCAATTAACTAAGCTAGAAAGAGTTCAAGGTGTGAAGTCTCATTATAAACATCAAGAATGAAAGAGAAACAGCTCAGTCATAATAAGAAACAATGAAGAGTCTCTATTGGCAGATTTTATATGTCCCAGCTCAGTCATAATAAGAAAATCTTTGTTGTTCCTTATTTGATCCAAGCAACAGTAGCTTCAAAAACCAAGAATGAAAGAGAAGAGAAACAAAAGCTTCAAGAATTAAGAATAAAAAAGATCAGCCTAAAAACTTGAATTGATGTTACATAAACCATTCTTGTCACTTAAGGTAACCCCATATGGCTATGATATTTCAATGTATTTTATTATTGAAAACAGGAAGAAAAAATTGTAGTACTTTCAAATCATTTCCAGAAGAACATTATCATTTCCACATATTGTTTGAAATATGCGACAGAAATTCACAATGACAATGACCAACAACACATAGTAATGTGCTCAATACAAAGTTCATCCAGCTAAATACATCAATTAAAGTAGTTGAAAAATCTGGGTTATATACACTTGGTCAGCCCGCCAATAAACTCAGTGACAGCCGCACAAAATGAAATCCACAACATGGAAGGTGGATCAGAAGATAACAAGTCAATAGTTACTATATTGATAGCTGCCTTGTCCTATTGATGAACCACTCTGGAACATCGCTTCCCGGTAAATAATATCAACTGCATGATCATCACAAAAGGCACAACAATAAGTTATAATGGAGACTATATATATATATATAAAGGAAGGAAAATCACAGTGTATAGATTGACAAACACACAAACACACACCTAAAATATTTTTCTTGCTCAAACTGCAAATGTAGTTTTTTTTTTGGAAATTATGAAAAATTTAGAGTAAAAGAAATAATAACCTTAATGTGCAGTTGATGAATCCAATACTTGACAATTGAGCAAACAGAATGAAGATGTTACTGTAATATGGAAATCTTGATGGTGAGATATAACCATTGCTAGTCTCATATCTTGAACATTATAGTAAGAAGCAAGCCTCAAATTAGTAGAATTGAATGTCAATAAAGAATCTTGAATTCATTGTATGTATTTCAATATTACACAAGAAAAACCTAAAATCAGAGCATACCTTTTTTGAGGTGGGTGGAAATAATGCATCAAGTTGATCATTCATCTTCACAACTTTCACTACAATCCTTCAACCTTAGAATCAACTCATCAGAACATTCGAATTTTTTATCTGATTCATCAAAGACTGTGAGATTCTTTAAACTAGACATCTCTCCCCCACGCGCTGCGTGGGTGGCATACACTACTGGCTTACACTAAATTAAACACTCCCACCAAAGCATATGTATGGCATTTTACATTAGTCAACACTTCTTTCCCTTCCTACACTACCACTCTTCCCTCATTTTTTTCCTAACAGCAGACACTTGTAAGCTTATAGATATAGATTTCTATAACACTACATTCTTAGAAAACTTAAATTCACTACCAAATCACATTTAAATAGTTTCAGGTTTGCTAAATGAGGAAATAACTCGACCATGATGCATAATATTTGGAGTTGATTTTGTGCTTACAAAATAATTCGAGAGCAGCAGCAATAGCTGATTCAAAAAACTTCATGAAACAATACTTAATATGAAAGAGAACAGTACTGCAGCTACATGGTAACGCACATTTGTTAAGCAACCTGAATGACAAAAGCTGGTAGAGAGCTTCCATAGAACATCTGTGAAATAACCACATGAAAATAACCATGTCAATTAATACGGTTTGCATAACGTCAAAATAATGATATAACCAGCAACAACAATTGACTTGGTTACCTAGCAGATCTAATGCAACAGCACGTTCCTAAAAATTTCTCGATATACCACATTTTTTGTGCAAGTATTACCATCTACATCCACATCAGGTGCATATATCTTGAGTCCCGAAATGCTCTTGACCCGAGAAAGAGCCACATAAAGTTGACCATGGGTGAAGACTGATTTTGAGAGAAGTAAACCGACATGTGCTAAGGATTGGCCTTGGCTCTTGTTTATTGTCATTGCAAAAGACACAATAATTGGGAATTGACGACGTTGCATCTTGAAGGGCAAACGATTATCAGATGGATTCATGTCCATCCTATGGATCAATACAATGGCATTAGGGTGTGATCCATTTAAAGTGATAGCTTCAATGACAGAATTTCCCAACCTTGTCACATGCAATCTTGTGCCATTACAAAGACCAGCAGATTGGTCAATGTTTCTAATTAACATAATCGGTGCACCAATTTTTAGTGCCAACCTATGTGGAGGCATACCAGAACAACTTATTCCATTGAGAAATTCAGCGGTATACAAGTCATCCACACTCTCACTTTCATCCATAAGTTTACAGATGGAGTCACAACTGGAGTAGACAGTTTCCTTACCAGGCAATAATGAAAGCATATATTTGTTCACTTCATTCACAACAACAATTGTTGGGGCAAGTATAGCTCTGCTATTGAAGTAGTCATTAGAGTACAAGTTTTTCAATAGACCTACATATGTTTCTCGCACAAGGGAAGCAATTGGGTCTCCATTTGAAGCAACTAATAATTTTTTTGGAATGGCTACATGGGACACACCATCAAGCGAACTACCCAAATTGCCATCACCAATATCTAATAGCCACTTTGAAAACTGTTTCAACTCGGCCTGACTTTCTAATGAAAATGTTCCCTTTAGTCTCATGTTTTCACTGAGGTGAAAGATCTTACATACTGGCCATAGATAGGAGGAGTTTATGCATGCATCAACTACAGTTGCTCGACCACTCCTTGGTATCACAGGCAATATTTGCCGAAAATCTCCGCCTAATACAATACACTTGCCTCCAAACGGAGAATCACAATGCATAATATCTCGCAGAGTCCTATCAAAAGCTTCAAGACAATATCTTTGTACCATTGGCGCTTCATCCCATATAACCAGACTTGTAACCCGCAACAACTCACCAAGAGGGGTGTTCAGCCCTATTGAACATGTAGATGATTCATTGATATCGATCGGAATAGCAAATCTGGAGTGGGCTGTTCGCCCAGTAGGCAATAGAGTCGCCGCGATGCCGCTGGATGCAACGGCCAAAACAATGCCTCCTTCCGCTCGAATTGCAACTGCAAGGGCACACCAAAGATATGTCTTTCCTGTCCCACCATATCCATGGACAAAAAAAAACCATTGACTTTAGTTTTCAACGCATGCATGACATGATCATAAACACACCTTTGACCATGATTAAGGCCTTCAACCAGGCTTACAGCTTCAACACGCAAGTCTTCTCTGCCGTATGCCAACTCTTGCAGAACCATGTGATTATTTACATCAAACAGAGGTGTCTCATCTAGCTGGGGCAACGATGAGTAGTCACTTAAACTCTTGCCATTTGGTCGTAGAAACTCATCAATAATATGCAGCGCAACTTGTTCCTTAATGTTCGATGGAATATTCCGACCTATTTAAGAAATCAAACTTCAATAATACTGTAAAGTTCATTAAAAATAGTTATTAGAGTAGAAGTAAAGAAGCAGGAAGTCCACCTGAAAAACGTGCTTTGTGAGCATTATGCATGAGATCTTCATACAAGTATACTGAACACTTTTGCCATACATGATCCGGGCGTTGCAAACAACAGCTAAGAAGCATACTTACAAATAATCTCCGGAGTGAATTTCCAGTAGACCATGTTGATCCCTCCTTAATTGCAGCAACAAACTCATTGTCATCTTCAAGCAAACCCCTTGCATAGCAAGCTTCTCTAAAAGTAGAGTATGTTACACCATCATAAGTGCGAATGTCCTCATAGGAACATGACCCCTTAACTATTCTTAGCAAGATGCGCAAGTAAAACAACTCGCCCGTACTAGGATGGGCATGACTTATTCGGCCAATTGCAACTCCTTGCTCTCGTGGCTTCCACTTTCGCTCTGGCTTGATATATACGAAGTGATTAGGAAATTCCTGGTATGTTAACTTTCGAGCATCCTTATTAACCTTGTTCATCATCATCCATGATAGGAACTGCGATTCACAAACACGTGGTTTATCTATCAGATCTTGCATGTTGGTTGTGCTTGTATAGAAAATGGCTTGATTGTTTGGTAGATGAAAACTCAACCTCTCCACGGGTGGATATCTCTTATGAATACCAAATCCCAAAATTCTCCAAAAGCCCTCACATGCTGATATATACCTACAATTGTAGTATTGTTGCACTTCATCAACCAGCTCATTCTTATCTTTACCACCAGTAGAGTCAAATAGGCCAGCAACCACACGATCATTACCCTTGCTTATATATTTGAATAAGTATTTGATAGAAGTAGACTGGTTACACTTTTCAATATTTATGTGTGCTTCAAACTTTTGTAGCAGAATAGGACTATATGGCACCACATTTCTTTTGTCAAGCCTTGTCTTGCTGATCTTTATTGATCTACCATCATCCTGTCTCCTATATGTGGGATATCCTTCATCATCCATAGTAGTTTTATCTGTAAATGGCCTAGGATAGTACTTGCTACATTTCTTATCGACGATGCATGGGCATCGCTTGTGATTTTCTCCGCATGGACCATGCATCATACAGATTTTGACCAACTTTCGCAGTCGTGGAGCATGAACTTTGTCAGGTACTTCGGCAGAAATGAATGAATCTATCTGATCAGTTGTAGTAATCTTGTCACCAGGCTCCAAGAATAGCAGTATGTGCGCATGTGGTAGTCCTCTTTTTTGAAACTCAATTGTATAGACCACTATAGCAATAAAGAAACAGACGTAACAGGAAAACCGTTAAGTTGGGCCTTATAATGTAAATATTAAGTAAAAACAGAATAGTGGGAACCACCACGATACAAACATGATAATGGCTTTCAACTTCATTCAGAAAAGAAAACAAATGAAAAAATACCTGCTTTAACCTGACCAAAAATCTGTTGCTCCTTAATTGTAGTCATAAGTGTTTGCAGCTTCATTTTGAACACACGACATAATATATCAGGTCTACATGACGACTTCAACTTCATTAGATTTGTGAAGCATGTAATTTCAGGCCACTTGGCATTACAAGTAAATGTCAAAAATATGTCAGGATATCCTGCCCAACGACAAATAGCCATTGCGTCCTGGTAGTTTTGAACCATATAGCGTGCACCACCGGTGAATGAGGACGGCAAGATTACCCGTTTTCCAGTTGCCGAAGCTGCTGTCTCTCCTCACAATATTGCATCCGAAAGTCCTTGATAAAGATCTACCCTTAATTCCTTTTAGTGTGTCTTAACCCAGAGTAGTCTTTGAGACTCCATCATTGTGTAACCATCTACAATAAATTGTTGTAGGAGTCTTGATGAATTTAGCAAATAATGATATCTCTCCATTCCTTCCCATTAACCGGAAAGCAAAAAATTCACGCATGCTCACCCTTGTCCTACTTCTCATATTTGGCACACCGTGGTTGTAGTGTCTAACATCATCTCGATAACCATCATCCCCATACGGAAATAATATAGGATATTGTAGGGGAAGATATGCAGGATGCAATTCATTTATACGTTTTGGTGTGCCTTTCTTGAATTCGACAATGATATCACGAACACCCGATGACATATCAATGTCACCAACTACAAGGGCAGCAACTTCGGAGGCCGTAGGAACATTATACATTCGGCCATCACGTGATCTCATATTGATCAGCCTTAACTTAAATTCACAGTGATTAGCTTGATGGATGTGGTTTGCTGCACTCCTATACTGTTTAACGAATGGATTACACACATCCAAAGTATTTTTGACGAGCTTGACTATGGTAGGATCTAAAATATCAGGATTTGTAAACTTGCTACAAAAAAAACATGAGTTTGGATGATCAATAACAGTATATAAAACAGCTCTCTATATCTAATTTATGTACTAATAGCACTGATATTATGTTTACCTAACAGCTGAGATGCGATTTGCCACTTCATTGTCTGTATCAAAAATGTATAGCTGGGAGTATACAGGGGGTGCGCCATCCACAGGCAGTAAACTGCCTATGTTATGGTAATTGAGTCCCGACAAAACAAAGCTATATGGCCCGCCACCTTTTTCATTGACATTCTTAATGTGGCCACCCATGGAAGTAAATGAGAACATATTGTTGTATTGTCTAATATTTGTGATGAAGTTTTTGGACTGGGCTGATTCTTTGTCAAAAAAGAGGCTGTGCAACGTTGATGGAGGTTGTTTCATCAATGGCAAAACAACTTTACCTTGTTGACAACACATCGAGAAAGATGTAGGAATCCTCTTCTTTGAGTCTTTCTTTAGCCTTTCTCCATACCAGAAAAATGCACCACAATGTTTGCATTCATAGTTAGCATCACCTTCATCCAGGTATTCTGTAAAATCAACATACACCCATGGGGAATGTTAAAGAGAAAAAACAAAACACACACATAACATTCCATTGCAACCACGTACCATATGAGTCAGTTAGTATACAAGACACATCAACGCTTGATATTTGCTCTTGGTGATGCAGTGCTGCAGTCATGGAGATGCAATATCACAGTTCTGAATGGAAAGATTTCCAGAGAATATCAAAATAGTATTACATAGTACATACTCTGTTGTTGAACATTTTGATCATGACTATTATCATCGTCCTCTAATGATTCAAACCTAAAAACTTTGTCAGTGTAGTCAACTTCCTCCCCTGAAAATCAGAATACTCAAGCTTATTGTTAGACCATACATGTGATCAAAACATGAGGCAATACACTGCTGCAGTAACTAACTTATATGAAATGACCACCATACTATATGATACCAAACAGACAAAATGACAAGTAAAATAAATTATGAAGTTTTACCTAGTATATTGTATTGCACTTCTCTCAGAACTTTGTTGATCGTTCCTTCATTACCACCTGATAGCAAAACAGGGAACCTAGTGATGTTCTTCAACGAATTTCTTAAAAGGTCATACTGAGAAACAATTAAGGTAAAAGGACAGAAAGATATGAGCTCCTGTCGCATTAATGGTTCTATTTCATAACTCACATGTTACTTACAATTACAAACAATTACATTGTGTTTCTTAAATTGGTTATGTGTCTTCCATAACAGTGTGATATTGTTGATTTAAGTTGAAGGAAAGTACAGCCACGTTTATTGCATAATTTGATTATGAAGTGTACATCCAGCTTAAAGTGTCAACTTAGAATGTTTTGCTAAATCTCATTGACGGTTTTTAAAAGTCTATTTGGCCTTTTATGAAGAAGATATTGGCACTCCTTAGTTAATTCAGAATTGGATAAGTTCTATTAGAATACAATAGTTTTTCCAATATGATAACATAAGATAAGAACACAAATTCACTTGTATAAGAGAACAAAAATAAATTGAGGGATAAGCATAACTGAATTAAGAGAATAGTTCAGGCACATAACAAAAATGTCAAAGGGAACAATTAACTAAATTAGCAAAGACATAACGATTGATTGAGGCTATTTATGTCTAGAGAAATACCTGCCACATGAGAACCTTGAAATTTTGGTTCATTTACAGAAGCTTGTCTTCTCACTGGTCCTGACTTTGCTGTGTGCTTGCCCGGTTTAGGAACACGTCTGGAATCAGGTTGAATATTAACAGTGCCTTCATGACAACCAGTTATAAATTAGTACTGGAAAATTTGGTTTTATACCATGTACTTGAGTTTGGCGAAGTATGTATGGTTAAATTAATAATACTGTAAGCTGCCAGATAGTTCAGATTAAAAAAAAGGTAATAACAATATACATCAACCTGTCAAACTAAATCACATCAATGTTCACCACCCTAAATATCTTCCAACGATTAAAGGAATGCAGACATATCCTTGTATAGTTTGGCGGTATAAGTCAATTAGCAATTTATAGCATAATATAGAAACAAATGAAGCACCTGATAAGCTTTGAGAGTTGCCCAGTATGTTACTGGTAAACAAACTTTTATATCTCCTACTCTTGCGTTTGAAGACTGACTCATCAGGCATAATCTGCCGTTCATTCCCATTCGTGATGTCTTTGAGTACACCGTTTCCCTTTCTATGACACTTCCTCCGTTTTAGCTGTGGATTTGAAATAGGAGCTGAAACCTCAGTGTGAGTATTGGTGAGTGCTTCAGAGCTGGATGAACCTTGACCAAAATCTCTCGGCATATTGGATTAAAAACCAATGAATAACCTGAAGATGGGATTGGTGCGCATGCTCATATGACTAAAGCTGAGCCAAAGAAATGTGGTAGAATATCATCCTCCAGTTTGACGAAGGGAGTCAAGAGAAAGCAGAGAATATGCAAGTCAAAGGCCAATTGAAGTGAAATGTTGTCATTTGACAGCATCCTAAGTCATCGCGATTAGTTGGCCCCACATGCATGGGCCTTGTTATTATGCCTGATCGTGCTAATTGGATATTATATTATAATACAAAAAAATAAAACAAATTTTCATAACCAAACATGATTCCCCAACCCATGCTATAGGACCACAAGCATCTTGTAGACACATGACTGGCCCTGTTTTTAACATGTGTCCTTAGAAAAATTTACTTCGAATTATTATTATCTTAAATTTATATGTATAGTGAAAGCATGAATATTATTAGAAAATACTCAGTGATAATTATATATTGTCACATATATACCAATAACTTAATTTGAATTTTTATTTGAATTTATAAAAAATTGAATGATGCCTTATGTTTCGGACATTTATAGTAACATGTTATTGAAACTAAAATAGGTGCTTTAGTATTCAGTGCACCACAAAGATGATTCAAAATACTTTGCCGAATTCTTAGTTTGTATTATAGCTTGTTTTGTAATATTGACAACCACAACTTAATCATGCTGTTCAAACATTGTACTATATTAACTGTGCATTAAAATGCACTAATATAAATCTCTTGCGGGAAATTAATGAGAATGTAATGTTCCTGTGGGAGAAATGTCTAAGCCATTTTGTAGATTTGATTTTATCATGGCGTCACCTGATTAAACTGATATCCGAGTAACATTCACAAAATCAGCATGTTCATCCTACAGTCGTTTGTATTTAAGGTTTATGAGATAACATATATGAACTAACTCAATTGTTCACCGCGCTTCCCATAACCCACTGCTTTAGACACCTTAATGCTGATATGTAGAGAATACTATAAATAAGCAAAATTCTTTCACCACAAGTACTATGGACAGATTAATAAAGGTGATGATAAACATGGTGGCCTTTAGAAGGAAGGAAAACCAGTTGAAATTGAATCCAGTAACCCAAACAGATTCATTGAATCATGGTAAACAACAAAAGAAACTAAAGCCATTAAAACAAACAAATACATTGAAGCATGGTCAACAACAAACCATGACACGAATCCAAAACAGCAAACAAACTAAAGTGATAACAAACTTGGTGGGGCCAAAAAGGCAATTGTCATGCCACAAAGATTCCTGAATCTAACTTACTAATAGAACAATGGAAAACAAATGAAACCAGGTGTAGAAACCACCCACTGTGATGTTGCCAAAAAAATGTGAAGTGATTTCTTCTACATTCCCCCTACTCTTGCTTCACCTTACGGACCCTCTTGTCAGACTTTGGCTTCATGGGGGATTCCATAACATCCTTGCTTGATGTAGCCTTTGATGACCTTTTCTTGAAGCAAGCCTTCCTACCCTTCTGGCCAGAATCATTTCTTGTGAGCTGTGCAAGTGGGACATCTTCATCTTCATCGTCATCCAATAGGGTTATCTCCTCCTTATCTGATGATCTAGGTGATTCATGCGTTTCATCTTTCTTCTTCATAGCAGACCTCATACCCTTTTTCTGTTTAGTTCAGGAAAAAAGCCCATGTCAGTATGCTATGATAAACTGAAATATACAGGTACATGAAAATCAGGGAAATAAAAGCTTATTATACTCAATAAGTGAAGTATTTTGATAACTCTGCCTCCACTTGGATCATCACCATCATCGCCCTCAGAGGCAACCTGTTCAAAGTCACCCAGCAAGTCATCACACATCATGTACTGCATGACACTGATGGAAGAGTTTGGATGATCAATGTTGTGAAAGTGAGGATGCACAAGAGGGGGGTGAATTGTGCTACAAAATAAAACTTAGAAAATTAAAATGCACAACACTTTTATACTGGTTCGGTCCAAACTCTTGACCTACGTCCAGTTCTCAATCTCCCAGATTGAGTTCCACTAATCCACAGGTTTTACAGCGGGTTCACCTGCAACCTTTACAACCACAAGTTTTACGGGCTCACTTGCAACCTTTCAACCTAACTCGCTCCCCCTTACAACTTGTAAGGGTTCAACCTTTAAAGAAGGATTTTCTAACTTAGTTCACTCAATGAACAGATAATGTTACTCACTTAAGTACAATAAATGCTCTCAATAAATGAAGAGACTTAAATACAAGAGGTACAAGAAGACTAGAGAATAACTCTCAAATACAATAAGTGCTCTCTTGCTTTCTGGGTAGTATGAGCTTTGAATGCTTGAATGATTTTTGCAGATTATGTTCTCATACACCTCATGCTTGGTAGGTAACAATGCCGTTTGAATATTGCCGTTAAACCCTTGTTACCGTTGGCTCCATAAATGCTTAGCAGGGTTGACTTGTTTTATCTCTGAAAAGCAACTCTGGCAACTCTGCTCTGACAAAAGCATTCTGACTTCTGGGCATATGTACGTTCTGTCACTTGTACTCTTGCTGACGGATGAACATCATGCATCCGGAAGCGGCAATCTTGCTCTGCAAGTGTTAGTCTCAGAATCCCAGTGCCAAGAGTATTTGCATCCGGAAGCTCGTTTACATCCGGAAGCAAAACTAAGTTCTGCACACAAATGTTAGTCCAACAAGGTAGTATATATAATCAAGTGCAGTAATAACCATACATGCTATGGGAAGCAATCTTAGACTAGGGTTTGATTTAGCATCCTATTGACTTCCGCTGAGGGATGTATTCTTCATCCGTGAGCGTTAGTCACATTATTTTACTCTAAGTCTTCCGGAAGCAATTTTGCATCCGGTTGTGTCCTAACTTAGTCCTCATCAAGGTTTAATACTCTAACAGCCTAGACTAGGTTCTGACTTAGTGTCTCACTTGCTTCCGCTATGGGATGTGTATTCCATCCGTGAGCGCTAGTTCTAATCCATCCGGAAGTAATTCTGCATCCGGTTGTGACTTAACTTAGGATTCATTTTTAACCTAATTCTTCCTATGTGATCAATTAGTTCTTTCATATTTTAGTCTTCATCAAAACTTAAGATTCTAACATTCTCCCCCTTTTTGATGATGACAAACTAAGTTAACTTATGAATTCATACTTAAAGGCATATAATTAAATAACACACAGATATGAATTCTAAAGCGAACTTCATTAATATGTAAATCAACTACATGTATAATCAACAAAAACAGTAAGCAGATTTACAAGTATGACAGATAACTATGTATGAAAAATGAAAGAACAAAAAGTTGTGCTATGCATGAGAGGCTGGGTTTTAAAGTTTGTGTCTTTTGTTCCTCTCTCTCTGATTCTGCTCATGCTCCTCATTCATCTTTGCCCACATCTCATCCATCTGCTGTTGGTCGATCTAGGCAAGAATCTGTTGGAGCTCCCTCTCCTCATTGGCCTTTCTGACCCTTTCCATTTCAAGGGACTCCTCAATCGCTCTCTTCAGATCACTGGCCTCATTTATTACAAAAGACCCTCCAAACTCTGTATCTCCGATGGGGATGGATCCATGAGGGAGATGGACAACCTTAACTTTAACATTCCAGGCAGGGTAATTGGGATCTTGAGGTAGGCTTGACTTTGCTTTCCCTTTTCTCTTCCCTTTCCCTTTCCCCTTCTTCTCTTGAAGATCCTTAGCATGAGCCCTCTCAGCATCCAGAACGAAGAGCTGCTCATATGTGAGTCTGTCTGTTCTACCATAGCGCTCAAACTCTTCTGCAGTCAAGTCTTCCACCTCGAGCTTGACAACCACTGGCGGTGGGACTTCCTGAGGTTGCTCTTGGATGAAGGACTGAGGTTCAGAGGCTTCCCCTTGCTGTGGCACCCTTTCAATCTCAATATCCTCAGGAGCCTCTTCACTATCTGAGGATGCACTAGGGGAGGAGGCGACCTTCCTTTTAGCCAGAGTCTTCTTAACCCTTGACTTACTGAAACTGACTGGAGGAGGGACAGGGGCTGGCACAGAGGGAGGAATTGGCTTGGCTATAACCCTTACTGGCGGCTCTGGCCTCTTAAAACCATACTTCATGCATAGCTCCTCAAACAAGTAGGCAGCAGGCGCAGAGGCTGGCACAGGCTCAGCAGTAGGTGACACCTCAGGTTAATCAGCCAGCACCATCTCAAGGTTGGTCTTACTGCTGGCAGACTGCTGTTGGCTCATGAAGCGAATGGCTTCTTCACGAATTAGCCTTTCTGCTTGGCCCATATGCTTCATGTCCATGGCCCGTCGGAGATCAGCAGCAACTTCCTCATCCAGCCAAAGGGACGGCTGAGTCAGCATTTCTCTCCCCCTTTTGGCATCATCAAAGAGGGTGAGTGCCAGGGAGGAGGATGAGGAGGGAATGGTGGGAGGAGGCTCAGGGCCATATCTGGGTGGTGAAGGTGGGGGTGAGGAGGTGTGGTCGTCATAGTCTGAGGGGGGTGAGTGGGTAGGTGAAGGAGAGTGATGGGAGGAGTGAGAGTGGCGAGGGGATTGAGAGTGGCTGGGGGATTGAGAGTGGCTGGGTGATGGTGAGTGATGAGGGGAGTCTTGGTGAGGAGGGGGGTCAGGTCGTGGGGGAGGTGGAGGTGGAGGAGGAGGAGGAGGAGGAGGAGGATGAGGATGAGGGGGTGGTTCAAGGAAGTGGTGAAGGAGAAGGTCGAGCTTGGCTTCCACCCTCGCAAGACGAGTCTCCAATCCCTGGATCCTCTCGTTCTGACTGTTAAAGGCTGCTTCACATTCCTCTCTGAGGGGAGCCATCAACGGATCCGGCAGCCGAAAGAGAAGCTCATCTTTCAATTCTTCAACAAGGACCTTCTGAGCAGCAGACACTCTTGGAGCACGAGTGCTGCTGGGGCCAGCCTGGGAGTCTACTTCCTGATCCCCTGCTCCAGATGCAGAGGGTCCAGAGGTGTGAGAGGCACTCCCAGCCTGAGAGCCAGACTGAGTGGCCTTCACAGGCTTGATATAGTTCACTCCCATTTTGCCCAAATTCATCTATCCCATGGGCAAGCACCTCTTGTTGTCGGCTTCCTCAGTTGATTTGATGTTAAACTTCTCCAGGAGGAAGGCGATGAACTGAGGATAGGGGAGAGATGTGTTCCCCTTGTTCTTACTGTCTACCCATCGGTACAGCTCCAGGGAGATCAGTTGCCCAGGGTTGATAGGCTGCATGGTGAGGAATCTGGCTAGCCACGGGTTGTCCAGTTGGGTGAACTCGTTGAAGTTACCACCCTTGTGCGTCATTATTCTAGAGTAGATATACTGGAGCACCCTCTGTGCGTAGGGCATACCTGAGACCTTCTTTCCACCAGTCCCATATGCAAGCTCCAATTCTGCATGGTCCAGGCGCTCAGGGAAGGACCACTGGTTCATTTCTTCATCAGTGACCTCGAGGAAGCGGTTGATGGTTCTCCAGTTAAACTTAATGCTTCTTCCCCTGATGGTGGCCTTGAAGTCAATCCGACCAATTGCAGTCTTGTCCTTGCTAATGTTCTTATACTTGGCTTTGGCAGTCAGAGATTCATAGAACACCCTCAGCACTTGCACGTTGTACTCATTCTGAATCCCCAGCCAAGTCATGTATTTCTGCAGATACCCAGCGAGGTCATAACCCAGATCTGCAAGCTTCTTTAAATCTACGTAGATCCCGTTGTTGAGATAGGGGGTTTTGTTTTCAAAAGCCTGGGAAACAGCCTCCAGCGGCCCAGACTTGTATCCTGAATAATCGTCTTCTTAAACCTTCTGGCATTTTGAAGGCTGTTCTTCAGCAAACTGGACGCGTTTCTCCTTCCCTTTCCCAGATTTCTTAGAGGAGGAGGCTTTCTGTGGATTACGGTTAGATTCGTTTGAATCGGCCATTTCTGTGATATTTTTGTGGAATGAGAGGAGTGCAGAGAGGATGAATGTGGATGAAGATGATGAAGAAGATGAAGAACACCAGATGAAGATGAAGAACAGGCGAGAGAGTTTGGTTGAATGTGTGTATGAAGAATGACGAATGAGTACCCCTATTTATGCAATGTGACGTTTTTGATGCGAAGGGTCATGATGGCAGTTTATGGAAAACACACACTTTTATGGGAAAACGTAAACATTTAAAATTGAAACGGCGCACCTGATGCAGCGTGTCATTTCAGGCTGCCAGAAAGAGGCACAACTTTTGTGAGAGGAGATGAAACGTTTCTGAAGTGACGTGTCCTTTTCCCAACACTGGCACTTCCAGTTGCTTAGCATCAAGCCCAATCGTCAGCATTCCTGCTGAATAGAGGAAAGAGCTTCCGGAAGTGGATTTGCTTCCGGAAGTGACCCACTTAAGATTTAACATTGACATGCTAGGGGACCTGCAAAACTAAAGATTGGCACTCCGATGCCTAAGTTAGCACAGTTTACAGGTTTTAACATTTAAGCACAGGTTTATTCTGAAGATTAAACTTCATTTAGGTTTACCATTCCCAAATTTCCTCTAATAAATGTAAATTGGTCAACCCCCAGAGGTTTGGTGAATATGTCTGCAAGTTGATGCTGAGTAGGAACAAACTGCACCTTGACATCCTTCTTTTGAACATGGTCTCTGATGAAGTGATGTCTGACGTCAATGTGCTTTGTTCTTGTGTGCTGTACTGGATTCTTGGCAAGGCTGATGGTGCTTGTGTTATCACAGAGGATGAGGGCCTCTGGGAACTCTAAGGCAAGATCTCGAAGTTGGTTCTTCAGCCAAAGCACTTGTGCACAGCAACTTGCAGCAGCAATATATTCTGCCTCTGTGGATGACAGTGATACACAGGTTTGCTTTTTACTTGCCCAAGACACCAGGCCGCCTCCTAGGAAGGCACATTGGCCACTGGTGCTCTTTCTATCAGTCTTGTAACATGCATGGTCAGCGTCAGAATAAGCCAACAAGAACTCTTGGTTACCTTTGGGATACCAGAGACCAAGTTCTAGAGTTCCCTCAAGGTATCTTAAAATTCTTTTAACACATGTTAGGTGTGATTCCTTGGGATTGGCTTGAAATCTAGCACACATGCCAACACTAAATTGAATGTCAGGTCTACTAGCCGTTAAATATAGTAGGGAACCTATCATACCCCTATACATTGACTGACTTACTGTACTTCCCTTAACATCTGCATCGAGAGCGGCAGTGGTGCTCATAGGAGTATCATACTCCTTGCATTCATCCATCCCAAACTTTTTAAGAAGTTCTCTGCAGTACTTAGTTTGGGAGATAAATATGCCATCCTTTTTCTGCTTGATCTGCAAGCCTAGGAAGAATGTCAATTCTCCCATCATCGACATCTCAAACTCTCCCTGCATTGTCTTTGAGAACTCCTCACAGAGTTTCTCGTTAGTTGCTCCAAAAATGATATCATCAACATAAATCTGAATCACTAACATGTCTTGACCCTTATGCAGTATAAACAATGTATTATCCAGTTTGCCTCTAGAGAAACCCTTTCCCAGAAAAAAGTTGTTAAGTCTCTCATACCAAGCTCGTGGAGCTTGTTTCAGGCCATATAAAGCTTTCTTTAGTTTAAAAACATGTTTGGGGTATTTGGGGTCTTCAAAGCCAGGAGGTTGTTCAACATACACCTCTTCCTTAATATAGCCATTAAGAAAGGCACTCTTTACATCCATTTGATATAATTTAAAACCTTTCATGGATGCAAATGCTAGAAGAATCCTTATGGCCTCAAGTCTTGCAACTGGGGCAAAGGTTTCTTCATAGTCAATGCCCTCTTCTTGGTTATATCCTTTCGCAACTAATCTGGCTTTGTTTCTAGTGATTAGCCCGGTCTCATCCAGTTTGTTCTTAAAGACCCATTTGGTCCCAACTATGGATTGGTGAGAAGGCCTAGGCATTAGTTCCCAGACTTGACTCCTTTCAAAATGGTTGAGTTCTTCCTGCATGGCAATGATCCAGTCACAATCCTCTAGGGCTTGTTCAACTGAAGTTGGTTCAATTTGAGATAGAAAGGCTCCAAACTCAACTTCATTTTGAACCTGCCTTCTAGTTCTAACACCAGAAGAAACATCACCAAGCACTTAGTCAAGTGGATGATCCCTGTGATGTCTCCTAGCTGTTGGCAACTGTACCTCATCAGGCACCGTCTGCACTCTAGGTTCATCAATGGGGTCATCCTCTCTTTTAGGATCACTTGCTGGTGTTTCTTTGGGTGGTGAAGATGATGGTGGTTTTAAAAAATTTAGGATTTCATCATCCTCTGTGGATCCTTCCCATGAGGGGTTTTCATCAAATACAACATGCATGGATTCTTCTGTTAGAATCTTAAGTTTTGATGAAGACTGAAATATGAAAGAACCAGTTAAACACTTAGAAAGAATTAGGTTAATATAGAACCCTAAGTAAGAGTACAACCGGATATGGATTTACTTCCGGATGGACTAGGACTAGCGCTCGCGGATGAATGACTCATCCCCCAGCGGAAGCAAGTCATACACTAAGTCATAACTCAGTCTAGGAACATTAGAAGTATAAAATCCTTGAGATTAAGTTAGGACGCAACCGGATGCAGGAATGCTTCCGGATGCTTAGTGACTAGTGCTGCCTATCGGATTAGGCAACACCGAGCGTCAGTGAATATAACTTTAAGTCATAATTAAAGTCTAGTAGGAGTACTTCCGGATGTGGAATTGCTTCCGGAAGTAAGAGAGCTTCCTTAGACAAAATGAACTCCCACTGCATGTGACTATGTGTTAATATTGCTAGACTAACGTTCAAGTGCAGCACTGAGTGATGTTGCTTCCGGATGTGGATTTGCTTCCGGTAGCAATCTGAATGTCAGAACGTACAGCAGTGCAGTGTCATAGTGCTTTTTGGCAGAGCAGAGTTGTCAGAGTTGCTTTTCAGAGATAAAGCAAAGTCAACCCTGCTGAGTATTAATGGAGCATTAATGAGCAACGGTAACAAGGGAATAACGGTTAATTTCAAACGGCTGGTTACCTACCAAGAGAGAGAATACTTGAAGATCCTATATAAAGAAGCTCATCTTCATTTATGAAGATAACTTGAAGAAAATCGAAGAAACTAGAGAGAAAAACTGAGAATACTCTTCAAGCATTCAAAACTACCCAGAAAAGCAAGAGAGCACTTAATACATTGAGAGTTCTTTTCATCTACTCATCTTGTACTCTTTGTAGTTAAGTCTCTTCATTTATTGAGAGCATTCATTGTACTTAAGTGTTTATCATAATCAGTTCATAGAGTGAACATATTATCAAATCCTCTAATCAAGAGAGGCTGTTCTAAAGCTTGGTGCTTGAAGAACAGATTTGTAATCTTACAAAAGTGAGGGGGAGTGTTTAGAAGTTTTTCTAAAACTCCAAGGTTGCAAGTGAGCCTCTTAAACTTGCGGCTGTAAAGGTTTGCAGGTAAGCCCGGTGGAAAACCTGTGGGTTGTTAGGTGAACCCGTGTTCGTAAAACCTAAAGTTGTAAAGGTTTGCAGGTAAGCCCGTTGCAAAACCTGTGGGTTGTTAGGTGAACCCGTGCTCGCAAAACCTAAGGTGTAAGGGCTTTCTTGTGCCTGGAATAAACAAGAAGTTTAGTGGATTGAAAATCTCAGGTGTAGCCTGAGGACTGGATGTAGGTCTGGAAGTGACCGAACCAGGATAAAACCTGTGTGTGCTTATTCTGTTTTTGATCTTCATTTTTCAGCACCACTCCATCACATACTTTCTTGTGCATAGCATGATTTATGGTTTTCATCATCAAGCACAAGAAGTAATGTTTTAAAAGAGAAAGAAAAGAAAGTTATTTTATTCTGTCACCCAATTCACCCCCTCCCTTGGGTGTCAGCGACGCATTTCATTTGGTATCAGAGCAAGGTCACTTGTTTAAAGGATCCAACGATCTCAAGTGCAAAGACCATGGCTGATTTGGGACACAAAATGTTTTCTGAAGGTTTTGATCATACCATTCCACCTGTGTTAGAAAATATTCATTTTTGGTTGTGGAAAGCGAGGATGAAGAGTTTTATACAATCCTCCAGTTTCAAAATGTGGGATGTTTGTACAAATGTATTTGATTTTAAACCAAAAGGAAACTGGACCGAAAAAGAGAAGAATTTATTTTCCTTAAACATTAGAGCAATGCAAATTTTGTACAAAGGCTTAAACGATAGTGATTTCCAGAAAATCAAACATTGCTCTAGTGCTAGAGATATTTGGCACACTCTCGATGCTATGTATGCTTCTAATCATTCCCTTGGCAGTAAAGCTGTCCAAAGCTTCTTTTGTGCCCCTTGTGGATCAACTGATGGTGAGCTACAGGAAGCTGATATTGAGGAAGCTAGCACCAGTGAAGAGAGTGTCGATCTCTGCCTAGAAGATTCAGAAACTGAAGAAAATGAGGTACCTGAACTTGAACTTTCTGAATTGCAAGACATTTATAATGAGTTACATATTGAATTCTGTAAACTTGCAAAAGAAGTTCTAGGCTTAAGGAAAAAGAACAGGAAACTAGAGGAATTCATTGCTTCTTCTACATCCAAGGTTTCCAATGTTCCATCCATAGAAGAACAACTATCGCTACCGATAGCTAGTTCCCTACCGGGAGCGGAAGCTCCAACATGTTCCGAATATTGTTCCAATTGTGAATCCCTATCAAAGGAACAAGAAAAGTTTTCAAAAGGCCCTGAGACTTCAAAAGTTGGTTTAAAAGAACAGAGAGTCTTTGAAAACAAAATTGACCAACAAGATAATGATAGGAAATCCCATTCTGAATATCATTCCATTATCTATCATTATTGTGGTAGATCAGGTCATATTTCTCACACATGTAGTCTTAGAAAAAATTTACATGTGAGAAATAAATTTGTATGGATCTCTAAAGGACAAGTAAGGTCCAGCGCTAACCATGTAGGACCCAAGTACAAATGGGTACCAAAACTCCCTTCTAGTGCCTTACTTGTGCAGGAAAGATCAAGAGTTCCTCTTGCCCCAAAGAAGAGAACTCGTGGTGATATCACTGCTGCAACCACCTGGTCCAATCATAGGAAGCAGTGCGCAACCACAAGGAACAAAGATTCTATCTCAAGGATGAGCTATCACAGAGTTCCACTCAACTATCCTGAGAAGAACAAGAGAGTGAGAATTCCTCGATCAACATGGAGAAAGGCTAGGAATTCTGTCACTCATAAGACAGTGCTTCACGCCAAGGATAAGTATAGAAGATCTCTTTGGTAAGCAAGGGATCACTTAGGGTCGATGCATGCGATAGTAAAATCTCCTATGCAAATGTTAGATGGGATTATTGAGATCTTACATTAAGCATCTTAGATATGAACATTATATTCCTTATAAGAAAAAAAGTTTAAAGAAATTCACAATGTTCATAATCTACATGCTATCTATGACTATCATGATTAAAAACTATGTATATCCCTGTGCATATAGTCATGACAGATTCACAATGCCATATACATAATGAATAACCTTTAAGTGCATGTGAATTATACAAACTGACCAGTCAGATCCAAGTTTGGATACTGGAAAACAAAGGGAACTATTTGGTATTTTGTAGGAAAGGAGATCCGAAGGAATGGCAAGACTTGACTGTACCTCATCTGAGCAATTAGACAAATCTTGATGAGCTGCTCTTCACGCTTGGGTCTTGGTGCTGCCCTTGAAATGAAAAAAAACCCTTGCATCGCCTGTCAAAATCAAGCAAGCTACTACTTGACGCGAATGTAGTCTTGGTGATGACATTCTTACCCTCTCCTCTACTTATGTGATTATCTGTGGGTAATGAATGCATGTTACTCATTCCATCGGCAATTGACATTCATGTGTCTAAGGATAAAAGTCAAATTGCTCTATGGAATGGATGTGAAGAACATGTAGCGCCTAACTACATGATTGGCTTAACAATTTTCAAATAATGTGAGATTGATATGATTTTTAACCTGTGGTGATCTTATTTTTGAAAATGATCAAATCATATCAAATCCATTTTTTTTGGGGTTTATAATATTTGTGCATATCAAATCATTTCTTTTTGAAAAGGCACCATTCACAAAAGAAAATAGTTTATGCATTCATTTTGACTTTTGAAAGATTTTTGAAATGCAAACTTTCAAATCAAAGATAGCTTGTGCTACTGATGAATCATAAAACATCTTGACTGTCTATCATAATATTGACCTTTATTAGTCATCAACTAGAATCTTGTGTTTACAAACTAATCCTGAATATTCTTAGCGATAAACTGACTGGTTGTGAACTCGAGCAATAATTTTTAATCACATCTTAAGTCTCCATCTACTAATGATCTCAGTTCAAGCCTGTGGTTAAGTATGTTGACAGATTATGAAAGCTTGAACGATGTGGATGTACAAGAGAGAACGTCAATGAGTATGCTCTTTATCAAGATGAGAAGAAATGGCTGTTCTGAATTCAATCTTGAGGAAATCTCGCCAATCTTATATGAGCATTTCTTTCCATTACTCCTTCTGTTGTGCATTTTAATGGATAGTCTCTCTTGTCGGACATACATTAGGAATCTTAGGAAATGCCTTGAATTAATTTCTGCTAAATTTGATAAATCCAAGGGCAAATGCCAATAGGATAGAAGCCTAAGTGAGTGTAGATAACTAGGCTGGAAAGAACTATTAAGAATCTCTACCCACTGAAAGCCTTATATCCTGGCACATTATCACAAGCCTAGTACAACCTGAACTAAGTTCAAAGCTTGTTGAAATCCTAAGAATAATGAGATCATATTAAGCATATTTGAAAGAACTTGAGCTAAGATTTGAAAATTATTCTTGTGATCATATGCTGAGAATTTGGTTGTTTTGGAAACTTGATTATGGACATTAAAGTTTTTAGAATTTCATTGTGTTGACAATTCACATGCCCTCATAATCTGACATGAACATTCTTAAGGCATATTTATCGAACTATACTTGTTTATGAAACTCTGAAAATATGCAATCTGTTCGATACTCCCTGTACTATCACATTGGTATTTATCCAAGAGAGTATGAGTAAAGTTCATGACTTGATAGTGAAACCATGTGAAATTGTGAACTAAATTTCCAAAATCTGTTTTCACTTTATTAATACTTCTGTTCTACCAAACCAACCAGCAAGCACGTTTTCTTAAGATTATGATATTGAGCTGATTAACATAGCTTGTGACTTGGAAAGTCCTCAGCATGTACACTAATGTTAAATCTTAAGTTTTTCCACTGACCATCCGGAAGCGCATATGCTTCCGCTAGCACCTGCAGGTCCCCTAGTGAAAAGGCCATAAGAACTGTCAATATTAAATCTCAAGTCTTTCACATCCGGAAGCGAATCCACTTCTGGTAGCAATTACAAGAGATACTCCTCAACCTGGGCTAAGATGGCAATCGCAAGCAAATCTGCTATCGATAGCAAGGATTGCTGTCGAATCATGAAAGTTTTGCAGGTCTCCTAGTATGGAAGCTAAGGGCTATCAATGTTAAATCTTAAGTCCTTCACTTCCGGAAGCAAATTCTCTTCCGGAAGCTCATTTGCTGCCGCTTGGTGATGACTCAAAGCAACAGGGAGCGCCAGTGTCTGAGAAGAAGAAAGACACGTCACTTCACAAAACGTTTCATCTTCCTCCACAGGAAGTTGTGCCTCCTCTGACATTGTGAAGAGACACGTGTCAAAAAGGTGCGTCGTTCCAATTAAAATGTTTACGTTTTCCCATGAACAAGCGCATGTTTTCAATGTAGAGTCATTATGTGCATCCCATCCGTTACTACTTGTATAAATAGGCATCACCACTCATTTTCACATGTTACACAACTCTCTTACCCACAAAATTCTCTGAACACATTCATCGCACATTCATATTGTTCATCGTGTTCTTCATCTTGTTCTTCATCTTCTTCTTCTTCTGCATTCCTGTGCATTCCATCATATACATACCATACATTCCACTCAAACCCTAAACCACTACACAAAATGGCCGGATCACACGAATCAAACCCCGACATTGAGATAGTCACTGCCTCCAAGAAATCAAAGTCTGGAAAAACAGGGCATCACAAATCTGGGAAATCTGGGCAAGTGCATGAACATTTTGGGCAATCTGGGCAACGGCATGAATAATCTGGGCATTCTAAGAAAAAGAGTAAGAAGAGGGTCCAGTTCAGCGAAGAGCCCTCCTCCAAGCGACAAAGAGTTGAGGATGATCCCACAGTATACAAGGATGGGCCTCTTGAGGCTGTTTCTTCTACATTTGAGAAGATCAAACCCTACTTCACCAATGGATTGTATGTTGATATGAAGAAGGTTGAAGATCTGGGTTTTGGTCACTTGAAGGAGCATCTCCAGAAATACATATGCTGGCTGGGGATCAACAGTGAGTACAACATCAACGTACTCAGAGTGTTCTACCAGTCACTCTCAGCCAAGGCCAAGTACAAGAAGATGAATGACAAAGAAAGAATTGGCAGAGTTGATTTCAAAGCCACAGTCAGGGGGAGGAAACTAAAATTTACTTGGAGAGACATTAACCGCCTGCTCGGGGTCACTGAAGAGAGTATGAACGAGTGGCTCTACCCTGAAAAGCTGAGCCAGGAGGAGCTTGAAGTAGTATACGAGACCAAGGGGAAGAAGGTCTCTGCGATGCCAGACTCCAAGCGGATACTTCAGTATGTCTACTCCCGCTTGATGACTCACAAGGGTGGAAACTTCAACGAATTCACCCAGCTAGACAACCCCTGGCTCCCCAGGTTCCTCACCTTGCAGCCTATCAACCCAGGGCAACTGATCAGCTTGGAGTTGCACAGGTGGTGTGAAACCAAGGACAAGAAGTATCTTCCCTTTCCCCAAGTCATCGCCTTCCTCCTGGAGAAACTCATGATCAAATCCACTAAGGAAGCTGACAATATCCCGTGCCTGCCCATAGGATCAGCAAATATTAGCAAGATGGGGATCAGGTACAACAAGCCTGCAAAGGCCACTCGGTCTGGCTCTCAGGCAGGGAGTGCCTCACATACAACGGCTCCCTCAGTATCTGGCGCAGGGGATCAAGAGGTAGATTCCCATGTTGGCCCAAGCCGAGCTCCTCGGGTGTCTGCTGCAATGAAGGGCCTTGTTGAGGAAATGAAGACTGAGCTCCTCTTCAAGATGCCTGAACCCTTGATGGCTCCTCTTCGTGCTGAGTGTGACGCAGCCTTCCAACAGCAGGAGCAGAGGATCCAGGGCCTCGAGGATCGCCTAGGAAGGCTCAAGGCCAAATTAAACCTGATAATTAGCCACTTCCAAATTCCTCAATCTCATCTCAACCAACCACCACCTTCTCCTCCTAACCCACCTCCACAGAATGACCCACCTCCACCTTTACCCAGAAATGACCCTGACCACTCCACTCACCACTCACCCTCACGTCACAACACCCCTCATAACTCGCCTCAAAATTCCCCTCGCCAATCACCTCATAACTCATCCTCACCTCATAACTCCCCTAGCCACTCCAACACATCTCACCATCAAAACTCTCCCAACCACTCACAATCCACCAACTAAAACCTTCACAACCAACCTTCCATTCCCGAGACTCTTGGTTTCTTCTCTTCCATTCACCCCCTCAGTCACATATACCTGAGAGATTTCCCACGCCTTCAGAGGATACCTGAGAGAAATATATCCTTCACTCCCTATTCACCTACCTTCCCCTACCCTGACCTATTCTCTGAGTCAAACGACTTCTGGTTCCCTAGCCCCACTCCTTCACCTGAAAACTCACCCCCTTCCTCACCTGAAAACTCACCACCCAAAAACTTTGGCCCTGAACCTCTACCCTCCTCTTCTCCCAATCCTTCCTCCCTGGCCCTCGCCCTTATTGATGATGCCAAAAGGGGGAGAGAAATCCTAACTCAACCCTCCCTATGGCTAGATGAGGGTATTGCTGCTGCACTCCGCCGAGCCATGGATCATCAGAGATTGGGTAGAGCAGAAAGTCTTATCCGTGGGGAAGCCATCAGGTTCATGCAACAGCAGCGCCCTTATTGTATGATCCTAACTCAACCCTCCCTATGGCTAGATGAGGATATTGCTGCTGCACTCCGCCGAGCCATGGATCATCAGAGATTGGGTAGAGCAGAAAGTCTTATCCGTGGGGAAGCCATCAGGTTCATGCAACAGCAGTGCTCAGACAGCCAGAGGTCTAAATTGGAAATGGTATTGTATAATCCGCCTGCTGATGCATCTCCACCTGAGCCTGAGCCCAAATCTTCTTCTTATGAGCCTCGTCCCTCTGTGCTTACCCGGAACATTCTTGAAGAGATTATGATGAAATATGGGTTAAAGAGGCAAGCCAATCCACCCATAATGATTGCCACTCCAATCCCTCCTTCTGAGCCAACCTCTGCCCCTCCTCCTCCTCCAGTAATCAAGTTCAGCAAATCAAGGAAGAAGTCCTTTGCCAAAAAGGGTGCTGGTACTTCTGAGTCTTCTGAGAGTGAAGAGGAACCACGTGGTCGCTCTGAGGATCATGTGGGAGAAAGGGAATCTCAAGCAGGGGAAGCATCTGAGCCCTAGTCCTCCACCCAAGCGCCTCCAGAAGAAATTCCTCCACTTGTGGAAGTTAAGTTAGAAGTGGAAGACATGACTCCAGAGGAATTTGAGCGATATGGCTGGACTGATCGACTCACCTTCGATCAATTTGCATGTCTCGATGCTGAGAGGGCAAATGCTAAGCATCCCCAAGGGAAAGGGAAAGGCAAGGGAAAGGGGAAAGTAAAGCCAAGCCAATCTGAGGACACCAACTACCCTGTCTGGAACGTAAAGGTCAAGACTGTCCATTATCCCTTTGGATCCATTCCCATCTCAGATTCACCCTTTGGAGAGTTTGCTGGGCTTACTGAGGTCAATGAACTAAAAAGGGCTATTGAGGAATCTCTGGAGCTTGAAAGGCAAAGAAGGGCCAGAGATGAGGCAGAACTTCAAGAAATACTTGCTCAGATTGATCAGAGTGAGAAGGATGCTCAGTTGGCTAAGTTGCAAGAGGAGTGCGATCAGAAACAATTAGAGAGAGAGAGAGGAAAAAGAGACACCAGCTCTAAACCCAAACTCCTCATGCATTTAACTTAGAATTTTTCTTTTCATATTTCTCGTGCATAGTTATCTGCTCATTTGTAAATCTGACTGTTTATTATATTTCTATCTTGTAATTGATTTACTTATTACTAATGAAATTTGCCTTTAAGTTCATCTGTGCACTTTATTTGATTAATTCTTTAATATGAACTTAATTAGATAACTTAACTTAATTAGATAACTTAGTGTGCACTTTCTAAGTTCATTTGTGCACTTTAATATAAATCTTAAGTTTTGATGAAGACTGAAATATGAAAGAACCAGTTAAACACTTAGAAAGAATTAGGTTAATATAGAACCCCAAGTAAGAGTACAACCGGATGTGGATTTACTTCCGGATGGACTAGGGCTAGCGCTCGCGGATGAATGACTCATCCCCCAGCGGAAGCAAGTCATTCACTAAGTTATAACTCAGTCTAGGAACATTAGAAGTATAAAATCCTTGAGACTAAGTTAGGACGCAACCAGATGCAGGAATGCTTCCGGATGCTTAGTGACTAGTGCTGCCTATCGGATTAGGCAACACCGAGCGTCAGTGAATATAACTCTAAGTCATAATTAAAGTCTAGTAGGAGTGCTTCCGGATGTGGAATTGCTTCCGGAAGTAAGAGAGCTTCCTTAGACAAAATGAACTCCCACTGCATGTGACTATGTGTTAATATTGCTAGACTAACGTTCAAGTGCAGCACTGAGTGATGTTGCTTCCGGATGTGGATTTGCTTCCGGTAGCAATCTGAATGTCAGAACGTACAGCAGTGCAGTGTCATAGTGCTTTTTGGCAGAGCAGAGTTGTCAGAGTTGCTTTTCAGAGATAAAGCAAAGTCAACCCTGCTGAGTATTAATGGAGCATTAATGAGCAACGGTAACAAGGGAATAACGGCTAATTTCAAACGGCTGGTTACCTACCAAGAGAGAGAATACTTGAAGATCCTATATAAAGAAGCTCATATTCATTTATGAAGATAACTTGGAGAAAATCGAAGAAACTAGAGAGAAAAACTGAGAATACTCTTCAAGCATTCCAAGCTGCCCAGAAAAGCAAGAGAGCACTTAATACATTGAGAGTTCTTTTCATCTACTCATCTTGTACTCTTTGTAGTTAAGTCTCTTCATTTATTGAGAGCATTCATTGTACTTAAGTGTTTATCATAATCAGTTCATAGAGTGAACATATTATCAAATCCTCTAATCAAGAGAGGCTGTTCTAAAGCTTGGTGCTTGAAGAATAGAGTTGTAATCTTACAAAAGTGAGGGGAGTGTTTAGAAGTTTTTCTGAAACTCCAAGGTTGCAAGTGAGCCTCTTAAACTTGCGGCTGTAAAGGTTTGCAGGTAAGCCCGGTGGAAAACCTGTGGGTTGTTAGGTGAACCCGTGTTCGTAAAACCTAAAGTTGTAAAGGTTTGCAGGTAAGCCCGTTGCAAAACCTGTGGGTTGTTAGGTGAACCCGTGCTCGCAAAACCTAAGGTGTAAGGGCTTTCTTGTGCCTGGAATAAACAAGAAGTTTAGTGGATTGATAATCTCAGGTGTAGCCTGAGGACTGGATGTAGGTCTGGAAGTGACCGAACCAGGATAAAACCTGTGTGTGCTTATTCTGTTTTTGATCTTCATTTTTCAGCACCACTCCATCACATATTTTCTTGTGCATAGCATGATTTATGGTTTTCATCATCAAGCACAAGAAGTAATGTTTTAAAAGAGAAAGAAAAGAAAGTTATTTTATTCTGTCACCCAATTCACCCCCCCTCTTGGGTGTCAGCCACGCATTTCATCTTCAACTGTTCTAGTTCTCATATTGTATACTCTATAAGCTTTGCTTCTAAGGGAGTATCCTATAAAATTCCTATATCTGCCTTAGGATCAAACTTACCCAGATTTACCTTTCCATTATTGTGGATATAGCACTTTGATCCAAAGATTCTTAGGTGGCTGATGTTGGGCTTTCTTCCCTTGTATAATTCATATGGAGTTTTGTCCAAGACCTTGCGAACATAGGCCCTGTTGGAGATATAACAGGCAGTGCTCATAGCGTCAGCCCAGAACACTTGAAACACCTCCTTCTCATTAAGCATGCTCCTGGCCATCTCAGTCAGCACTCTATTCTTTCGCTCAACCACTCCATTTTGTTGTGGAGTCCTAGGAGCTGAGAAGTTGTGATCTATCTCGTTCTCTTCACACAGCTCTGAGAAGTTGTGGTTCTCGAATTCTCCACCATGATCTGTCCTTATAGCAGCTATCTTGAGATTTCTCTCATTCTGCACTTTCTTAGCAAGGACAACAAAGGCATCAAAAGCATCATGCTTAGAAGGAAGAAACATAGTCCAGGTGAACCTTGAATAGTCATCAACCGCAACTAGAGCATACAGGTTTCCACCCAAGCTCTTCACTCTCGCTGGCCCAACTAAGTCCATATGGATTAGTTCTAGAGGCCTGCTAGTGGAGACTTTCTTCTTGGTTTTAAACGAGGACTTTGTTTGCTTACCTCGTTGGCAGGATTCACAGATATAATCATGCTTTACTCTAAAAGATGGAATCCCTAGGGCTAGCTCCTTTTTGATAAGCATATCCAACTGTATAAAATTTACATGTGCTAGCCGTTTGACTTATCGGCCGTTTCCGGTCTTACCGTAAGCGTACGGGTCGTCAAAATAAGTAGTATAAAAGTTATCGTTCCCACGGAGACTAAGGCAAAACGGATTAATTATTACAACTATGTTGTCAATTAGGTTGAGTGAGAATATTTGGGTTTTGAGTTTCTAACCTAACTAAATTGAAAATATTTTAACTAAAACTAAACTAACACTTAAAATTAAGAAAAAGGTAGTTTAGGATTATTTATCACCATTCCATTTCATGAGACATAATTAAAGCCCTCTCAATTAGTATGCTAATGAATACATGTGTTTGCCTAAGGTTCATAGGCATTTGAAAAAAGCTTTCTCAAGTCAAGATCAAATTTCTACTTGTATTAATTGTGCAATCTCTTGCTACAATTAATACAAGCTCTAATCCAAAATCAACCTTTTAGTGACAATGTTAGGTCGATAATTATATCTCTATGTTACCCACAAGCCATCCATTTAAAACCATAAACTTCAAGTCTAACATGTCTTTATCCAAGTTCTAAAACAAAATATACTTTCTCAAGTCATATTCCATTTAACTAAGTAAGTGGTGATCAAGCACTTAAGCAAGTAAAGAGCAAGATAAAAACCACACATGAAATTCATTAACAACTAAAAGAGGTCTTAAACAATCTCAATCCTTGGAATGGGTCAAAATAATCCTAAACCAAAACTAACTACTCATAAGTAACACCAAAATCATATTCAGGCAGCATCATCACAAGCCACTGCAGGATAATAAAAATTAGAAAGAACAAGAAAAAAAGAACATGTTTAGGAAAACTCCCCAATGACATTCTTCCTCTTTATCCATTCTAATTTCTTGATGTCCATAGAGATGAGATGATGATGAATAGCTCTCAGCTGGCTCAGATTCTTTCTCTTCTCACTACTGCAGCAGCTCCAACCACACGACGGTGTTCGGCGGCGGCTTGGGCGGTGGCGGCGGCTCTCCGTCCAGCAGCGGCGGTGATGACAGTTTGGTCCCAAATCCACCACCTCCACAGTCCTCTCGTCCTCCTGTGGAGATGCTAGATTGAAATCCAAGCCCCTCTTGCTTTTTCACTCAAGCTCGCAGCTCCACCGAAAATGATGATGAAGGAAGATGTTTTGTGAAGATGATGAACAGAATATCGCCACCCCTCTGCTTGCTGCGTCCTTTTCTTTTTAGCTCTAGGTCTTCAATTTTTCTCTTGCCCAAAACGGTGTGTTTTGCTGTAGGGAAAAAATGCAATCCACTAAAACATAAAATAAATCATATTTATATAACTATTAAAATACTAGAAATAGAAATAACAAAAACAAATAGACTAATGCATATGCCACTGCAACTTCGGATTTCACTATATTTTCTTTTTTTTTCTTTTATTCTTGTACCCTATTATCAATCTCTTCTTTTTTTCATTAAAATCATGTTTTTAATAAAATCCCCAATTAATACTCAACTTTGATATCTTACCAAAAACTCAACCAAATCTCTTTATTTTACCATCAATGACTCCCAAACTTCCCCAAAATGTACATCAAATCTAATTAAAATTGGGGAGTCATCACCGTTTATGTCATAACCAACTATTTTCATCACTAGTGATTAAGCATTTTTCAGTTAATTGCTGGCATAAATCTAGGGTATATAAATTTTCATTCCTATTGGCCTTAAGTTTGCATTTAAGACTAGTTTTATCTATGTTCAGATCATTTTTATCAACTATGAGGCATTCATGTGAGTCAAAGATTACCCAATTTTCTTTGTCCGTGCTCTGACTCACGCTCAGCAAGTTATGGCAGAGGCCATCTACCAGGTAGACGTCCTGGATAGGACCAACTTCACCAACACCAGTGATCTTTCCACTTTGATTTCCTCCAAAGTTCACTTTGGCTCCATCTTTGATCACCAGAGATTTGAACTTGTCCCTATCCCCTGTCATGTGTCTCGAGCATCCGCTATCAATGTACCACTTCCGGTTCTTGGATGCCTTGAGACAAACCTGCATGGATCAGACAACCTTAGGTACCCAACCTTTATTGGGTCCTTGATCATTAGTGCTCAGAACCCTTGGTCTAGTGTTGACCTTGGGTTTGTGAATGACCAGTGCCTCTGGCCTTGAGTGGGCTCCAGGCGGATGGATGTCCTTTGGAATAGATTCTAATTCTTAGACCCACGTACACCCTTAGTGTCTGGCCTTGGAAAGTCCCTAGGCAGTTTAGTTTCTTTTGGAACCCACTTGTGAGTGCTATTGGTTCCATGCCTTTTAGCATTACAGGTGGACGTGGAGTGTCCCTTCCTGTTACAATAATTACAGAAACTGAAGGGTGAGGACGTATGACTAGAGTCTTTGTGAAAGAATATTAAATAGGGTTTCACTTTAGGTTCCACCCACTTTTTCTCTTTGTGCTTGTAGCCTAATCCTGTCTTATCTCTATAAGCCCTTTGGTTCATTAAGATAACATCAAACATTTCAGAACCATTGGTGAACTTTTGCAAGGCATTGTGTAGCCTATCTCTTTCAATAGAGATTTTGCTGCAGTTAGTGCAACTCTCTGAGACTGGGGCATTGGGTTCCACTAGGGGATGTCCCTTAGTATCCACTACTGGAAGTGACTTCACTTCCGTAAGCTCATCACTTAGTGAGCTTAGAGTCATCTCAAGTGATTGATTTTTCCTCTTTAAAATCTTAAATGCCTTTGTCATTCGATAAAACTCTCTATGAATATCATTGTAAGCTTCCTGAAGTTCAGTGAGGCTTACCTCATCACCATGGACAGACTCAAAGTCTGAAAGAGTTTCTTCACTACTATCTTCCCTAGCAACAAGACAGAGATTTACAACCTCTTCCTCATCGCTAGCTTCCTCATCTGAGCTATTAACCCAGATAGAGGACACGAAAGCTTTCCTCTTGTCCTTCTTTTTGAACCTTTGGAGGTTTGGGCACTCAGCCTTGAAATGACCAGGCTTCTTACACTCGAAGCAGACAGGGGTCTTTTCCTTTTTGTGACTTGACTCTCCTCTCTGAAATCCTCCTTTCTTCTTATAGAACTTTTTGAATCTTTTAACCATCATGGTCATTTCTTCATCATCAATATCCTCCTCCTCATCATCTTCCTGTTCTTTGCTGGGAGCAACTAAGGCAAGATTCTTGGCTTTTGTGGCTGCTTGGGGAGCTCTTTGTGCCAACAGAGTAGGTTCATATTCAGCCAGTGAACCAAATAGAGCGGTGACAGATCTGGTTGACTCTCCTTGTACTTCCTGCAAAATAGTAACTTTTTCCAGCCAATCACCTTTTAATACTTTCAGGATTTTATTTACCTGCTCCCTCTCAGGGATGGTTTTGCCCAATGAAGCAAGGTTGTTTATAAGGTGAGTGAATCTGAGCTCCAGATCTCTGATCGGCTCATCAGGAAGCATTGTGAACTTGTGGAACTCTTCCACCAGCATTTCCACCCTTCTATCCTTGACTCCTGAAGTCCCTGAATGAGCTGTCTCGAGAGCCTCCCACATCTCCTTTGCGGTTTTGTGGTGACTTATCCTGAAGAACTCTTTCTGACTCAGCGCACACTGAATATAGTGGATGGCTCTGTGGTTCAGCTCGACCTTGTAGTAGTCATCATTCGTGAAACTGGATCGAGGCTTCGCAAAACCTTCATCATCCAAAGGAGTATTGTCACCATGTTCTATAACATCCCAGATGCGAAGACCATTAGCCTTAATATAGTTCTCTATTCTGAATTTCCAGAATGGATAGTTGTATCCATCGAAACCAGGAGGCTTGTTTGGAGGCATCGAGACATTAGGGAGACCACTCTGATCAGCATCCATCACTGGATCTTTTCTTTCCAGATTCGTTGGAATCAACTCAGGAAGACCGCTCTGATACCAAATGAAAGTGAGGATGCACAAGAGGGGGGTGAATTGTGCTACAAAATAAAACTTAGAAAATTAAAATGCACAACACTTTTATACTGGTTCGGTCCAAACTCTTGACCTACGTCCAGTTCTCAATCTCCCAGATTGAGTTCCACTAATCCACAGGTTTTACAGCGGGTTCACCTGCAACCTTTACAACCACAAGTTTTACGGGCTCACTTGCAACCTTTCAACCTAACTCGCTCCCCCTTAAAACTTGTAAGGGTTCAACCTTTAAAGAAGGATTTTCTAACTTAGTTCACTCAATGAACAGATAATGTTACTCACTTAAGTACAATAAATGCTCTCAATAAATGAAGAGACTTAAATACAAGAGGTACAAGAAGACTAGAGAATAACTCTCAAATACAATAAGTGCTCTCTTGCTTTCTGGGTAGTATGAGCTTTGAATGCTTGAATGATTTTTGCAGATTATGTTCGGTGCTTCATAAATGATGAAGTAATTCCTTATATAGCATCTTCTCATACACCTCATGCTTGGTAGGTAACAATGCCGTTTGAATATTGCCGTTAAACCCTTGTTACCGTTGGCTCCATAAATGCTCCATAAATGCTCAGCAGGGTTGACTTGCTTTATCTCTGAAAAGCAACTCTAACAACTCTGCTCTGACAAAAGCATTCTAACTTCTAGGCATATGTACGTTCTGTCACTTGTACTCTTGCTGACGGATGAACATCATGCATCCGGAAGCGGCAATCTTGCTCTGCAAGTGTTAGTCTCAGAATCCCAGTGCCAAGAGTATTTGCATCCGGAAGCTCGTTTACATCCGGAAGCAAAACTAAGTTCTGCACACAAATCTTAGTCCAACAAGGTAGTATATATAATCAAGTGCAGTAATAACCATACATGCTATGGGAAGCAATCTTAGACTAGGGTTTGACTTAGCATCCTATTGACTTCCGCTGAGGGATGTATTCTTCATCCGTGAGCGTTAGTCACATTATTTTACTCTAAGTCTTCCGGAAGCAATTTTGCATCCGGTTGTGTCCTAACTTAGTCCTCATCAAGGTTTAATACTCTAACAGCCTAGACTAGGTTCTGACTTAGTGTCTCACTTGCTTCCGCTATGGGATGTGTATTCCATCCGTGAGCGCTAGTTCTAATCCATCCGGAAGTAATTCTGCATCCGGTTGTGACTTAACTTAAGATTCATTTTTAACCTAATTCTTCCTATGTGATCAACTAGTTCTTTCATATTTTAGTCTTCATCAAAACTTAAGATTCTAACAATGTTGTACTTATTTTTCCTCTGCTTTAGTATTGCCCTCTTGACAAGGACTTCTTCCACTTCATCAGGAATATCGTGCGGAGCATTTTTCTGCAATTAAAAACACATTAAACAACCTATTAATAATAACGCAAAAATGCATTAACTTGGCAACTTGACTTAGCACTATCCACAATAAGAAATTAGTCAGTACAACCTCAGCTAGGATAAATTTCAATTGCACAGCAGTTTTATGGACCAATTGTGTGGCCTCCTTGTCCCAAAATACAACAGAACAGCTGCCACTCTCATCACTTACTGTGTAGTGTAACTTCAGTCTATAACATTCATGTATTACATGTTAGTGATAAAAACACATAAATAGGACACAGCTTGGTGATGAATAACCACAACCAAACATAATAGTAATTAGCATAAAAATTTATCAACACACTTAGCCTCAACCGCATTCGGCTTCTTCTTGCATAGGGGACATATAAGGTCACCTTCATCGTCCTTAAGTTTCCAGAGCACTTGGAACAACCATCATAAACCCAGTTATGAATGGTCTCCAACTTCAGGAACTCAGCACAAATGACAAAGTCATTGCCCTGGTTTCAAAACAATAGGTGATACATACCAACTTTACTGATATTAGGAAACAACTCAAAGAGAATGTAAATGGAAATACCTTGCCCTGGTCACCTATTGTAGAAATTGGAATACGAGGATGAAAAGACAAGTTTGTGGTAGAGGATTGTCGGTTGTGCCTTGAAGGGAAAGGCCTACTTAGTGGTGAAACGATTGGAGATTTCCCATCGGAGTTACTGTTTTGTAAAAATAAACATGAGAAGTGGATAAACAATAAGAACAAATGAGGAAAAAATGTAATTACAAAAACATTCCATATATGCTGTGAAAAAATACCTCTTTATAAATTTCCGGACTTCTTTAGTCTTTGAATTAAAAACAACTCCAGTAGCATTGTAAGAGTTGTGTACTTGAGCCACACCTAATACCAAAAGCATAGCTTGTAAGGATTAAATGGATGCATGCAACTGAAAAGGAAATATAATTGATATATCTATTCAGCTTACCATCTTCAGAAAAACCAATGCGTGCATAGCTTAAGAGAATGACCACTGGTGGTTTGGAGTTCCTTAATTAGATAAGCGGAGTATGCTTCCTCCGAACGCTCATCCCAAAGAACACACTCAACATCAGTGATGTTGTGTAGAGAATTAAGCACAATTTAGCAAAACAATGACCATGCGCATCCTCGTCCCCAATAAAATAAAAACACAAAATGCAGCCTAGTGAACTAACATGTTATCTGTTAAGACCATGAGCAACTTGTTCTTTTTAACATCATCTCGGCCATACTCCTCTAATTCACCAATCTCCTTAACAAACGCGATAACATCTGCATAAGTTGACAAGGAGTTATGCTTGTACATTATATACAAATAAAGGGTTACTGTGTTTAACTAATTATGTTTCTGCAGTACACATCCCATAAAATCAATACACTAACCAATTAAGGGAGGAACGTCCTTCTTGTTCTTAATTTTCAGAACATCAGGAAGGAGCATGAAATTATATGCATATTCTGGAAGTGCAGCTTCCTCTTCCTGAATGTGAGTGGTTGATGAAATGGTCAACCTATAAGGGTGGGTTGTTGGCCTGTACTCAGCATCATTGTCTTCAACACCAAAATTAGCAAGGTAATACACTCTTCCCTCATGTGCTGTTTCCTTCCACTTGCAATGAAGTGATTTGTGCTTAACAATGGCTTGAATCTTAGAACCCTGAAAAGGAATGAAACTTGCATATGAAAAAACATGAACATGCTAAAATATTAAAAACGACATGTGCAAATAGGGGCGAAAAGAACATAAGACGTAAACTAATGCAAACCTCCTCATCCATTAAGACAATTGAGATTGCAAAAAGCTCAGTTGGTGAGGACTTGGGATAGATCTCCCACTTCCTATCAACACGAGCAACTAACCGCCACCTGTCAGTGGATCGATTGATCTCTTTGATAAAATGATGATCAGCCATTACAAAACTGAGTTAGTATACAAGTAGTTTTAATCTGCAATTAGTCGATTGTAGTGAAAAATAGTGTAATGAACTATCCTTTTTATACCATATGAGTTTGGCTTGTATCGTATCAATGGCACAAGTTGTTACATCATCACAAGTCCAAGTCATCCCAGAACATATCGACTCAATGGCACAAGTTGTTACATCATCACAAATATAAAAAAGCCAATTCCACTTTACTGCATTGCGAATGAATCTTCCAAAAATATGATAGACCTGGTCATCCTAATGCCTGGCTAGATGCAGACCTAATCAATCTGTGGTGTGTACTTGCTATAGGAACATGTAAAGTGGCTTTTCACAGTATGAATCCATCAACACAATATGATCTGTGGCACAAGTAGTGACATAAAAATCACATCATGCTCTGTGTTAGAATCTTAAGTTTTGATGAAGACTAAAATATGAAAGAACGAGCCAAACACTTGGAAAATATTAGGTTAATATAGAACCCCAAGTAAGAGTACAACCGGATGTGGATTTACTTCCGGATGGACTAAGACTAGCGCTCGCGGATGAATGTCTCATCCCCCAGCAACAGCAAGCACTTCACTAAGTAAATAACTTAGTCTAGGAGCATTAGATATACAAAACCTTAAGACTAAGCTAAGATGCAACCGGATGTGGATTTGCTTCCGATTGTATTAAGACCAGCGCTGGCTGTTGGTATAGATAACACTGAGCGCCAGTGAACACAACCCAACGTCCAGTAGAATTGCTTCCGATTGCTTAGTGACTAGCGCTGGCTGTTGATATAGATAACACTGAGCGTCAGTGAGTAAAATGTGAATATAACCCTTCGTCCAGAGGAAGTGCTTCCGGATGTGGAATTGCTTCCGGATGCAAGAAAGCTTCCTTAGACTAAATGAACCCCCACTGCATGTGACTATGTGTTTATATTGCTAGACTAACGTTCAAAGTGCAGCACACTAAGTAAAGTTGCTTCCGGATGTGAATCCGCTTCCGCAAGCAATCAGAATGTCAGAACGTTCAGAGCAGTGCAGTGTCAGAATGCTTTTGGCAGAGCAGAGTTGTCAGAACTACTTTTCAGAGATAAAGCAAGTCAACCCTGCTAAGCATCAATGAAGCATTAAATGGGCAAACGGTAACATGGGAAAAACGGCCATATTCAAACGGCTAACCCACCTACCAAGAGTGAGAATACTTGAAGACTATATAAAGAAGCTCACCTTCATTTATGAAGGTATCTAATATCTTTGACATCTTGAAGAAAGCTAGAGAGAGAAACCGAGAAATCCTTCAAGCATTCAAAGCTGCCCAGAAAAGAGAAAGAGCATTTAACTCATTGAGAGATCTTTTCATCTACTTATCTTGTACTCTTTGTAGTTAAGTCTCTTCTTGTATTAAGAGCATTCATTGTACTTAAGTGTGTATCATTATCTGTTCTTAAAGAGAACTAAGTAAGAAAATCCTTTATTTGTAAAGGTTGAACCCTTGCTGGTAGTAAGGGGGAGCTAGTTAGAAAGGTTGCAAGTGAGCCTTGAGTAAAACTTGTGGTTGTAAGGTTGCAAGTGATCCCGTGCAAAACTTGCGGTTGTAAAGGTTCCAGGTGAACCCGTTGTAAAACCTGGGGATAGTGGAACTCGACCTGGGTGGTTGAGAACTGGACGTAGGTCAGGAAGACCGAACTAGTATAAATCCTTGTGTTGCTTTTGTTTGAGTTTTATTTGGTAGCACAATTCACCCCCCCTCTTGTGCATCCATTACTTTCATTTGGTATCAGAGCGGGTCTTTCTCACTTGATTCCAACGAATTCAGAAAGTAAAGATCCAGTAATGGATACAGATTACTCCTTGCCAGATGTCTCTATTCAACCCAACAAGCTCCCAGGCTTTGATGGGTATAACTATCCATTCTAGAAATTTCGAATGGAGACTTACATCAAGTTTAGCGACATCCGACTCTGGGATGTGATTGAACGTGGGGATCACACCCCCTAGATGAAGATGGTTTTGCAAAGCAGCGATCCAGATACACCAATGAGGACTATGCTCTAGTCCAGCTAAACTTCAGGGCCATGCACTACATTCAGTGTGCTCTCAGCCCTAAGGAGTTTCATAGGATCAGCCACCACAAAACTGCTAAGGATATGTGGGAGGCTCTTGAGGCTGCTCACTCTGGAACCAGGGGAGTGAAGGCAAGACGAGTTGAAATGTTGGTGGAAGAGTTTCACAAATTCGCCATGATTAGTCCAACTGAGCCAATCAGAGAGCTGGAGCTCAGGTTCACTCACCTTATCAATAACCTGGCCTCCCTGGGCAAAGACATTCCTGAAAGAGAGCAAGTCAGCAAGATCTTAAAAGTCTTGAAAGGTGATTGGATCACCAAAGTTACCATCTTGCAGGAAGTCCAAGGAGAGTCAACCAGCTCCATCACTGCACTCTTTGGTTCACTGGCTAAATATGAACCAACCCTGCTGGCTCAGAGAGCTCTTCAAGCTTCATCCAAAACCAAGAATCTTGCCCTTGTTGCTCCCAGCAAGAAGATTGATAATGATGATGAGGATGATGAGGAGGAATTGGACGATGAGGAATGACCATGATGGTGAGGAAGTTCAGAAAGTTCTTCAAGAAGAAAGGAGGCTTTCAAAAAGGTGATTCCAGTCAGAGGAAGGGATACAAGAAGGAAAAGGCCCCGGTGTGCTTTGAGTGTAAAAAGCCTGGCCACTTCAAGGCTGAGTGTCCAAGCTTGCAGAGATCAAAGGGGAAAGACAAAAGAAAAGCCTTCGTATCCTCTATCTGGGTGAATAGCTCAGACGATGAAGCAAGTGATGAGGAAGAGGTTGCCAACCTCTGCCTGGTGGCCAGAGAAGATGATGAGGAAGCATCCTCAGATTTTGATCTCACCCAGGAAGACAATGAGGTAACTTTTTCTGAACTACAAGAGGCTTACAATGAGGTTCATGAAGAATTCTCTCGATTATGTAAAGCCTATAAAGTGTTGAAAATTAAAAAGGATTCACTTGAGTCCAAGGTGGACTCACTGAGTGAAGAGCTAGCGGAAGCCAGAAAGCTTCCGGTAGTGGATGGCAAGGGTTCTCCCCAAGCAGAACCCGATGCCCCAACACTTGAGAGCTGCCCTAGTTGCAGCAAAATCTCAGCTGAAAGAGATAAACTGCAAAATGCCCTGCAGAAGTTCACAAATGGATCTGAAATGCTAAATATCATTTTAATGAATCAAAGGGCATATAGGGACAAGACTGACTTAGGATACACACCTAGAGGAAAAAGGTGGGTGGAACCAAAAGTGAAGCCCTACTTAAAATTCTTCCATAAAGCCACTGATCACAGCTCCACACCTTTTAGCTTCTGTAATTATTGTAACAGGAAAGGACACTCTACGTCCACCTATAATGCCAAGAAGCATGGAGCAAACAGCTCCTATAAATGGGTCCCAAAAAGAACCAAGGCTACAAAGGATCCTCCCCCAAGAAAAGAAACTAAGGGAGGACAGGGATCCAGAGCCTGGAAACAATCCACAAGGAAAGCCCAAGAGCCTAGAGCCAACACTAGGCCAGAGGCACAGATTGATCATAAGCCCAAGGTCAAAACTAACACTAGACCAAGGGCACTGGGAACTAATGACAGAGGACCCAAGAAAGGTTGGGTACCTAAGCTTACTTGATTCCTTCAGGTGTGTCTCAAAGCATCCAAGAATAGGAAGTGGTATATTGACAGTGGATGCTCGAGACATATGACTGGAGACAGAGACAAATTCAAATCTCTGGTGATCAAAGACGGAGCCACAGTTACCTTTGGAGGAAATCAAAGTGGAAAGATCACCGGAGTTGGAGAAGTTGGACCAGTGAAAGACGTCTATCTGGTGGACGGTCTCTGTCACAACCTGCTAAGCGTGAGCCAGAGCACTGACAAAGGAAACTGGGTAATCTTCGATTCACATGAGTGCATAATAGTAGATAAGCAGGATCTGAATCTGGATAAGGCCAACTTAAAATGCAAACTTAAGGCAAATAGAAATGGAAACCTATACACTCTAGACTTATGTCAACAACTGGAAGAAAAATGCTTAATATCTAGTGATGAGAACAGTTGGCTTTGGCATAAAAGGCTAGCACATGTTAATTTTACTCAACTTGACATGCTAATTAAACAGGAGCTAGCTATAGGTATTCCATCTTTTAAGGTGAAGCATGATTTTATTTGTGAATCCTGCCAACGAGGGAAGCAAACAAAGTCCTCGTTTAAAACCAAGAAAAGAGTCTCCACCAGCAGGCCCTTGGAACTAATCCATATGGATTTGGTTGGGCCAGCGAGAGTGAAGAGCTTGGGTGGAAACCTGTATGCTCTAGTGGTGGTGGATGACTATTCTAGGTTCACTTGGACTATGTTTCTTGCCTCTAAGCAAGATGCTTTTGATGCTTTTGTTGTCCTGGCTAAGAAAGTGCAGAATGAGAGAGACCTCAAAATCACAGCCATAAGGACAGACCATGGAGGAGAGTTTGAGAACCATAGTTTCTCTGAGCTATGTGAGCAGAATGGTATTGAACATAACTTCTCAGCTCCTAGAACTCCTCAGCAAAACGGTGTAGTTGAGAGGAAGAACAGGGTTCTGACTGAGATGGCCAGAAGCATGCTCAACGAGAAAGAGGTTTCTCAAGTGTTCTGGGCGGACGCTATGAGCACTGCTTGCTACATCTCTAACAGAGCCTATGTTCGCAAGGGCTTGGACAAGACTCCCTATGAGCTGTACAAAGGCAGAAAGCCCAACATCAGTCATCTCAGAATCTTTGGATCAAAATGCTATGTGCATAATAATGGAAAGGTAAATCTGGGTAAGTTTGATCCAAAAGCTGATATAGGTCTATTCATAGGGTATTCCCTTAGGAGTAAGTATTATAGAATATACAACATGAGAACTAGAATCGTAGAAGAATCAATGCATGTTGTATTTGATGAAACTCCTACATGGGGACAATCCACAGAAGATGATGAAATACTTAACTTTCCAAAACCACCATCATCTTCTTCACCACCAAAAGAAACACCAGCAAGCAATCCCAAAGAAGAAGATGAACCCAGTGATGAGCCTAGAATGCAGACCGTGCCTGATGAGGCACAGTTGCCAACAGCTAGGAGACATCACAGGGATCATCCTCTTGATCAAGTGCTTGGTGATGTTTCTTCTGGTGTCAGAACCAGAAGGCAAGTTCAAAATGAAGTTGAGTTTGGAGCATTTTTATCTCAAATCGAACCAACTTCAGTTGAACAAGCTCTTGAGGACTGCGACTGGATTATTGCCATGCAGGAAGAGCTAAATCAATTTGAAAGAAGCCAAGTTTAGGAACTAGTCCCAAGGCCGTCTCATCAATCCATAGTTGGGACCAAATGGGTCTTCAAAAACAAACTGGATGAGACAGGTCAAATAACAAGGAACAAAGCCAGATTGGTAGCCAAAGGGTATAACCAAGAAGAAGGCATAGACTATGAAGAAACTTTTGCTCCAGTCGCTAGACTCGAAGCAATAAGGATTCTTCTAGCCTTTGCATCCATGAAAGGCTTTAGATTATATCAAATGGATGTAAAGAGTGCATTTCTTAATGGTTACATCAAAGAAGAGGTTTATGTAGAACAACCTCCTGGCTTTGAGGACCACAAGCGTCCTAAACATGTGTACAGGCTAAAGAAAGCTTTGTATGGCCTGAAACAAGCTCCTCGAGCTTGGTATGAGAGACTCAGCAGCTTTTTGTTGGGCAAGGGTTTCTCGAGAGGCAAACTAGATAATACACTGTTTATTCTTCACAAAGATAGAAACATGTTAATTGTCCAGATTTATGTTGATGATATTATTTTTGGGGCAACTAATGAAAAGCTTTGTGAAGAATTCGCTAAGACTATGCAGGGAGAGTTTGAAATGTCTATGATGGGGGAACTAACGTTCTTCCTAGGCCTGCAAATTAAGCAAAAGAAGAATGGCATCTTCATCTCCCAAGCTAAGTACTGCAGCGAGCTACTCAAGAAGTTTGGGATGGATGAGTGCAAGGAGTATGACACTCCCATGAGTACCACTGCCGCACTCGATGCTGACGCAAAGGGTAAATCTGTCAGCCTGCCCATGTACAGGGGAATGATAGGTTCCCTACTATACTTAACGGCAAGCAGGCCTGACATTCAATTTAGTGTAGGCATGTGTGCTAGGTTTCAAGCCAACCCCAAGGAGTCACATCTAACATGTGTTAAACGTATTCTAAGATACCTTGAGGGAACACAAGAGCTTGGTCTCTGGTATCCCAGAGGTAACCAAGAGTTCTTGTGGGCTTACTCTGACTCTGACCATGCAGGTTATAAAACTGATAGGAAGAGCACCAGTGGACAATGCACCTTCCTTGGTGGTTGTCTGGTCTCTTGGGCTAGCAAGAAGCAAACCTGCGTGTCTTTATCATCCACAGAGGCAGAATACATTGCTGCCGCAAGCTGTTGTGCCCAAGTGTTGTGGCTGAAGAACCAACTGAGAGATCTTGGCTTAGAATTCCCTGAGGCACCCATCCTCTGTGACAACACAAGCACTATTAGCCTCGCCAAGAATCCGGTTCAGCACACAAGGACAAAGCACATTGATGTCAGACATCACTTCATCAGAGATCATGTTCAAAAGAAGGATGTCAAAGTGCAATTTGTCCCCACTCAGCATCAGCTTGCTGATATTTTCACCAAGCCTCTGGGGGTTGATCAATTTACATTCATAAGAGGTGATTTGGGAATGGTAAACCCAAATGAGGTTTGATTCTTCAAATAACCATGTGCTTAATTGATTAAAACCTGCAACAATACTAACTTAGGCATCGGAGTGCCAATCCTTGTTTTTGCAGGTTCCCAATGTTAAATCTTAAGCAAGTGCAACCGGAAGCAAAACCACTTCCGGATGATCATTCGTTGGCGCTGAGTGTTGAACTAAAGCGAGCAAGAGCGCCAGTGCCTGAACCAAGGGACACGTCACTTCAGAAAACGTTTCATCTTCCTCATGAGAAGTTGTGCCTTCTCTGAAAAGGTGAAACGACACATGTCAAAAGGTGCGCCGTTCCAATTAAATGTTTACATTACCCAATGAATAAACGCATGCTTTCATGAAGGGTCAACATGAACATTTTACCCGCTGTTACTTTGCATATAAATAGGAAGTCATTTTCACTTTTACTTCTTCACTTATACAAAATTCTTACCCACAAAACTCTCTGACTTCATTCATCACGTTCATCATATTCTCTTCATCTTCTTCATCTTCTTCTTTGCATTTCATCTCATATAAACCTTAAACCCAAACAAAAATGGCCGGCTCACATGAATCTAACCCCAACACAAAGAAAGTCACCTCTTCCAAGAAATCAAAGTCCAAAACGGGCAAATCTGGGCATTCACATTCTGAAAAATCTGGAAAATCACATGAACACCATGAACGTCAAGAACAATCTGGGCAAAGCCAAGGGCAGAATGAGCGAGTCCAAGAACAATCTGGGCAGAGCCAAGGGCAGAATGAGAGAGTCCAAGGACAACCTGGGCATTCTGAACAACAATAAGAACACTCGAAAAGAAAAGGGAAAAAGAATGTTCAGTTTAGCGAAGAGCCCTCTTCAAAAAGACAAAGAGTAGAGGAAGATGATCCTCTGGTATATCGAGATGGGCCTTTGGAGGCTGTTTCCTCCAAATTTGAGACTGTCAAACCCTATTTCAACACTGGGATGTACTTAGATCTGGCCAAGATAGATGAACTAGGGTTTCCACACTTGCGGCCATTTCTGGAAAAATACATGCCCTGGCTGGGGATCAACCAGGAGTACAACATCAACATCCTGCGGGTGTTCTGCGAGTCTCTCACTGGGAAGGTTAAACATAAGAAAGTGGATGGGAAGGAACAGATTCGGAGACTCACCTTCACAGCCACAGTAAGAGGAAGAACCTTCAGTTTGTCTTGGAGGGACATCAATGACCTAATGGGGATCACTGAGAAAGGAATGAATAAGTGGCTATACCCTGAGTCACTTAAACTCAGCAAGGAGGAACTTGAAAAGGTTTATGACACCAAAGGGAAGAAGGTGTCCGGGATGTCTGACACCAACAGGCTCTTATACTACGTCTACTCCCGCATGATGACACACAAAGGGGGGAACTTCAACGAGTTCACTCTCCTGGATAACCCTTGGTTCCCCAGACTCCTCTCCCAGCAGCCAATCAACCCAGGGCAGTTGATTAGTCTTGAGCTGCACAGATGGATGGTCAACAATAAGGCTGGAAGTATTCCCTACCCCACAATCATCGCCTTCCTCCTTGAGAAGAATTTGATCAAGGCTACATCCACTGAGGAAGAAGAAAATGTTAAGTGCCTACCTGTCAGCGCAGTTAACAATGGCAAGATGGGGATAAAGTACATCAAGCAGTCAAAGGCTGCTCGCTCAGGCTCTCAGGCAGGCAGTGCCTCTCATACCACAGCCCCTCGGTATCTGGCGCAGGGGATCAGGAGGCTGACTCCCATGGCCCAAACAGAGCACCAAGGCTGTCTGTTGCACAAAGGACAATGATGGCAGAGTTGCGAGAGGAAATATTTCAAAAGCTGCCTGAGACTTTGCTGGCCCCTCTCCGAGCTGAGTATGATGGAGCCTTTCAGCAGCAAGGGCAAAGAATCCAAGGCATTGAGGATCGCCTAGGACGGGTTGAGGCCAAACTTGACGTAATCATCAACCACTTCCAAATTCCTCACCCTCCACCACAAGGTAACTTACCACCACCTCCTCCTCCTAACCCACCTCCTCCTCCTCCTCCACCTAATCAACCATTACTTCCTCCTCCTCCTCCTAACACTCAACAGCCACAGCAACCTCCTCCTCAGAATGACCAACAACCCCAAACATCACCCAACAACGACCACCAATCATCCCCTCAAGACTCCACTCACGACTCACCCCAACACTCCCCTCGCCAATCACCACATCACTCCCCATCTCCACATAATTCCCTTAACCGTTCACCATCTTCCACTTCCGTCGGGCCCTCCAATCCTAACCCAACCACTCAACCCACCATAGCCCAAACCCTTGGTTTTCACTCTCCTGATCACCCACTTCACACTTACTACCTCTGAGACCAACCCCCTATCCCATGGAAAACCAACCAACCCGTCGCCTACTCCTCCACCCACCCCTTCGATGGGCTATTCACTCACCCCGACTTCTTCCAAAGAAACACAGTCCTCTTCCCCAACCCTCCTGATTCACCAGAACAAACCTCACCCACATCCTCTTCACCCACATCCTCACCCAACACTTCACCACCTAGACCCTTTGGCCCTGAACCTCCACCCTCCTCTTCACCCAATCCTTCCTCCCTGGCCTTCGCCCTCCTTGATGATGACAAAAGGGGGAGAGATGCTGCTATCGCCCTCCGCCATACCATGGAAACAAGGGATGTTCTTACTCAGCCATCCCTCTGGCTAGATGAAGACATCACTACTGCTCTCCGCCGAGCCATGGATTCTCAAAGATTAAGTGGTGCTGAGAGTCTGATCAGAGGGGAAGCCATCCGTTTTATGCAACAGCAGCGATCGGATGAGCAAAGGTCCAAGTGGGATATGGTTGTATATGAGCAAAGTGAAGACATCCCACAGCCAGAATCTTCGTCTTCAGAGCCTCCTTCATCTGAGCAAAGCAAGAATATTGTTGAGGAAATCATGATGAAGAATGGGCTGAAGAAGATTAACCATCCTCCCATAGTAATTGCTAAGCCAATCCCTTCGTCTTCTGGGCCAACATCTGCAATTCCTTCTGAGCCAACTTCTGCTCCTCCTCCTCCATCTGAGCCAACCTCTGCTCCGCCTCCTTCAGCAGTTAAGTTTAGAGAATCAAGGAAGAAGGCAGTTGCCAGAAAGCATGCCAACAAGAGTTCTACCTCTACTGAGTCTGCTGAGAGTGAGCAAGAGATTCCATCAGTCCAAGCTGAGCAAGAGATCCCATCAGTTCAAGCCATCCCAATTCTAAAGGAAGTTAAGCTGGAGATAGAGGACATGACTCCTGAAGAATTTGAAAGGTATGGGTACACGGACAAGATCTCCTTTGGTCAGATGGCCTGCCTGGATGCTGAGAGAGCAAGAGCCAAGCCTACCCAACCAATAGGCAAGGGCAAAGGAAAGGGTAAAGGCAAAGGGAAGAGGAAAGCCCAGGAAGTTGAGGAGGACCCCAACTTCCCAGTATGGAATGTGAAGATCAGCGCTGTCCACTACCCAAATGGCGAGGTCACTCCCTTCTCAGATGCAACAGGGTTCCCTGGGTATGAGGAAGTTGAAAACTTGAAGAGAGCCTTTGAGGAGTCTGTTGAGTCTGAGAGACTCAGAAGGGAAAGGGAAGAGGAAGAGCTTCAAAGGATTATTGCCCAGATCGACCAGAATGTGAAGGATGCCCATCTAGCCCAGCTCCAAAAGGAAAATGAGGAGAGACAGAAAGAGAGGGAGAGGAAAAAGAAATATAACCCCTAAACCCCACTTCACCCTATGCTTTCACCTTAGATTTTTTTCTCTCATGCATACATTTTGCATAGTGTAGATTACTTGTGAATTCTATCTGCATTTGTAACTCTAACTTGTAATCTCTTGTTTATCAATGATAATTGTCTATGTTATTTGTGCTTGATCTAACTGTTACTTTTAATTCTTTCATATGAACTTAATCGATAAGACTTAGTTTGTCATCATCAAAAAGGGGGAGAATGTTAGAATCTTAAGTTTTGATGAAGACTAAAATATGAAGAACGAGCCAAACACTTGGAAAATATTAGGTTAATATAGAACCCCAAGTAAGAGTACAACCGGATGTGGATTTACTTCTGGATGGACTAAGACTAGCGCTCGCGGATGAATGTCTCATCCCCCAGCAACAGCAAGCACTTCACTAAGTAAATAACTTAGTCTAGGAGCATTAGATATACAAAACCTTAAGACTAAGCTAAGATGCAACCGGATGTGGATTTGCTTCCGATTGTATTAAGACCAGCGCTGGCTGTTGGTATAGATAACACTGAGCGCCAGTGAACACAACCCAACGTCCAGTAGAATTGCTTCCGATTGCTTAGTGACTAGCGCTGGCTGTTGATATAGATAACACTGAGCGTCAGTGAGTAAAATGTGAATATAACCCTTCGTCCAGAGGAAGTGCTTCCGGATGTGGAATTGCTTCCGGATGCAAGAAAGCTTCCTTAGACTAAATGAACTCCCACTGCATGTGACTATGTGTTTATATTGCTAGACTAACGTTCAAAGTGCAGCACACTAAGTAAAGTTGCTTCCGGATGTGAATCCGCTTCCGCAAGCAATCAGAATGTCAGAACGTTCAGAGCAGTGCAGTGTCAGAATGCTTTTGGCAGAGCAGAGTTGTCAGAACTACTTTTCAGAGATAAAGCAAGTCAACCCTGCTAAGCATCAATGAAGCATTAAATGGGCAAACGGTAACATGGGAAAAACGGCCATATTCAAACGGCTAACCCACCTACCAAGAGTGAGAATACTTGAAGACTATATAAAGAAGCTCACCTTCATTTATGAAGGTATCTAATATCTTTGACATCTTGAAGAAAGCTAGAGAGAGAAACCGAGAAATCCTTCAAGCATTCAAAGCTGCCCAGAAAAGAGAAAGAGCATTTAACTCATTGAGAGATCTTTTCATCTACTTATCTTGTACTCTTTGTAGTTAAGTCTCTTCTTGTATTAAGAGCATTCATTGTACTTAAGTGTGTATCATTATCTGTTCTTAAAGAGAACTAAGTAAGAAAATCCTTTATTTGTAAAGGTTGAACCCTTGCTGGTAGTAAGGGGGAGCTAGTTAGAAAGGTTGCAAGTGAGCCTTGAGTAAAACTTGTGGTTGTAAGGTTGCAAGTGATCCCGTGCAAAACTTGCGGTTGTAAAGGTTCCAGGTGAACCCGTTGTAAAACCTGGGGATAGTGGAACTCGACCTGGGTGGTTGAGAACTGGACGTAGGTCAGGAAGACCGAACCAGTATAAATCCTTGTGTTGCTTTTGTTTGAGTTTTATATGGTAGCACAATTCACCCCCCCTCTTGTGCATCCATTACTTTCACTCTGTATTGTTTTCAATAAAATATGTATATGTGTAAAGTGACTTTTTCCCATAGAAAACGATCAACTCAACATTCTAGGTAATCTTTGAAAGGATAAAAAGCATATCATGAAAAAAAGGAGGATCAACGCTGCTAATATAAAGTGCTTTGCAGGAAAGTGGCTTTGAAAGTCAATGTGCAGGAACAAAACGAATCTCTTATCAACACACATAGCCTCACACATGTCAACATCACACATTGTGTCAAAATTTCATACCTAAGCATACTCTGGTCATCAAGCTAAAATTCCTATATATATATGAAGTGGCTTTTCACCACAGACAAGCAACCAACCATCATTTTAGGTAAACATCGATTTTGGAAAATGGATATCGTATCAAATAGCAGGATCAATGCTGGCAACATGCATCAAGCTAGCACATCAGAATGCAGGTCAATGTGCAAAGAGAATGGACATCACCTTTTTTGTAAAAAACAATGCCATAGCAACATTGACCTTATCAGGAAAAGAAAGGAAAATGCAGTTCAATGTGCATAGAAAAGAACAATGGAGATCATCTACCTAAAGCGATCATGCCATTGCAACAATTAACATAAGATGTGGACAACATCTTTCTTCAGACCACTTTAAGAAATCATCCTTTATGTCAATCTTAGACCAAAGATAGAGTACCTCATCCTTTAGGAAAATAACCCTAGTATGCTACTTGACCATGAAAAAAACAGTAAATTAATTATAGCCTACTGAAAATGAATACACTGACATTCGCTTACATTTAACCCTTAGCAAAAACTCATGTTGGGCATATAAATTTAAATTATGATTTCAGCTAAAAAAAAGATCAGCTTGCCATATAATATTCTTTTTTCAAATGCCAGACATATCAACCATGGGGATAACATATATACGTTCAGATTTTCTTCAACAAATGCCAGAACATCATATTTTAGCTAAACATTGTGCAAATAAAAAGCAGACTACAGATCATAACATGTGTAAGAGTACCTTTTATCTGCCAACTGCCAAATATCAACCTCTGAGGTAAACTTCGTCCAAACAAAAAGCACCTCGATATAATAACAATATGCAATGCATGCACATGAAAGCTTGAATACAGATGATACCATTACAAAAATAAGCCAGATAACACAAATTTGTAGCAGGTTTGACTCACAAGCTACCAAACAAAAATCTTATATAAGTTGAATTGAACTTGTTCCATAAATCGAAACTGAGTTCAGAAACAATGAGGTAGAGATATATGAGGTCTTTAAATATTGCAGACCTCAGCATTCTGTGGTATCCAGTGTTTTCATACATAAATTTACTTTGGCTTTTCACCACAGAATAGCAACTAAACATCAATTTAGGTAATCTTCGATTCGTGATAAAGGGATATCACGTCAAAAGGCAGGCTCAACGCTGGCAATATACAGCAAGTCAACAAATTATATTGTACTATTGCATGCCTGATTGAATTCAGACCTAAAGAGGTTGACAGATTGCAGGTCTATACATAGAATATGACCACTATCACGTTTGAATTTGAAATGACATATAGGAATTTTCAAAATTTGCAACTTTAAATTTAAAGATGGGACAATATTAGAACAGACAAATAATTAATATATATATGTAGTTTAAATCTTGCTCCCAGCCCTGTGAACATTGAATATGGTTAATATATAATGAAATTATTGAAATGGCTCTTGAATTATTTATCCAATAAAGGCAAAAGCAGGTCCAGGCTTAGAAAAGAGTACATTGAGAACAACAACACCAAGCAACTGTCGAGCAACCTTTTGCTCATGCAGATAAGTAATATACACAATCGTGTATATGTAGGAATTGACTTGTCTGCTATGCTACTCAGACAAAATGACGTTTAAAAGCACATACTTCCAAAAACACAGACAAAAGCACTTTAAAAAGGCTGCATATCTGGATTCTCTGAATAGACCATCAGACTAATCTATATATACAGTGGCTTTTCACCAAGGAAAACGAGCTAAGCAACATTTTTGGTAATCTTCGGGTTATGCAAATGGGGATTCACTCCTAACAGCTGGATCAACGCTGGCTACATACAGCAAGGCAACACATTATGGTGATCTATTGCATGCCTGTTTGAAATCAGACCTAATGATGTATGCAAATTGCAGGTATGTACCCTAGGAAGTATCATATATCACGTTTGAAAGAAAATATGAATAATATATTGATCTGATATCCTTAATATATTGTTCTGATATTGTAATGGGACAACAAATAATTAACCAATTCTCACACAAGTAGGTCAACGCTTTGAAAATAATTTCCACTAACACCTTTTGCTCATTCGAAAAAGTCATGTGCACAATCGTTAAAGTCTAGAAAAATGATGTATACTATGCTACTCAGGAATAAATTCATTTAAAAGCACAAAATGCCAAAATCAACACATAAAGCACTGACAACAAGGGTCTGCATATGTGGCATGTGAGAATTGACCGTGATACAAAACAAATATCGTGAAACCTGTTTTATGCGCACAAGAATAATCAAATAAGGAAGTTCACTTTATAGATGTTTTGAATATGCCAAATATCATAAAAGTATGAGCATATATCTACATGTTAGATATTATTATTTCCACTCATCCTTTATTTACCCCACGTGACTTAACCAAGCACGTCACCATGTCAATATATACCAAACCCCTATGAGCTTCACATACATCCCCAACTTGAAGAGACACCAAATTTCACCTATTCTCCCTGAAAAATCTCAATCTCCAAATAATGACTGACTTTGTACCTTTCTCCGCCGAAGATTTCAATGTTCTTTTCCAGCTATGGAGGGACTGTGGGTATCACCACGTCGGAATCGTAATGGGTCCACTGGATTTAGATTTGGAATTAGATATCTACCGTTTGACGATCAACATCCATGCGTACGACGGCGGTCAAGTAAATCCTGGGACATTGGAGTGGTATGAATCAAAGTATATCATATTCTGGTGCGTTTACGGCTTGATGAGGACAAACGGACTTAGGAATCGGGCGTGGGAGAAGACTCATGAGTTTGATGAAAGCGACCCTGCGTTGTATCAAGCGCATTTCCGGGCTTACGAACCTCATTTGAGAGTCCAGTTACCTCAAGTGCTAGAAGATCCAATCATCATCAAAAACATGTGGTCTTATTCTTACATGAAGTTGTATCCCAACATGGAACGTCACGAGAACAATACATGTATCCTGGCGGTGAAACTACTGTCTGGGTTGACAGCTTCCTAAACGTGGACCCAAGCTTCTGCCCAGAAATACTTTGAAGAAGATGATTGTCATCAGATTTCCTCACTTCTCCCTTTGGCGCGTATTTTAGGAACATTCGGTTTAGCACTGTCAATCTTTGTTCAATGGTTGTTGTTTAATCTTAAAATTATTGTCTCAAACTTTTTTAAATGCTTTCAGTTTAATCTTAATATTATTGTCTCAAACTTTTTGATATGCTTTATGTTTAATCTTAGCATTAATGCCTCAAACTATTTTAAATGCTTAAACTTTAATGTGTGAAATCATCTTTAATTCGCGGATATGATGCAACATTGAAATTAACCACAAAACTAAATGGTTTTTTGTTTTATATTCCATGTTAATAGCTTGCAAAATAACATAAAGGTTCCTGGTTTGCATTACAACAAAGACGACCCAACAACGGCCCAACATCATGTTTGGCAACACCACTTCAGGGATATTCAGCCCATAACACAACCTCCCAAACAATATGCCCACTTGCATCATAAATAATGCAAGAATGCAAAGCAAACCCAAACAAACTATACAGCACAAATAAAGGAACGAAAACCCCATGATAAGACATATGAAGGAACGATTACAACAGAGAATCCAATGGAACACAAAACATACCATTTTCTGAAATTAACCAATAAGCAGCCCAACACCTAAACGGCTAAGACTTAGAAATCAAAGGCATAGTAACTTGAAATACTAAAAACACAAGACACGATTACCGGCCAAATATGCTCCACAACAGAACACTTTGGACCGGTGGGACTAAGTAATACAAAAGACGAACAAAAGCTGATACGCGCTCATAAACCTAATGTAAAGGGGCTTCAAACACTTGGCTCCAACAGGTCCTGCAAAGCTATAACATCCTTATGGACCTGCTCCAACACAACTCTGGTAAGTTCACCCATGCTTTTAAGGAGAGGAACCCCTGATACATGAGGCCAAACACACAGCAAGTTCTTCACCAAGATAAATGGTTTGCCATCAGTTTTCTTCCTCATCTTGTTGATTTTCTCACACCAAAACTCAACAGGAGCTCCACCAAGGCAAACCTTAACCATATTCGTTTCATTTCTACAATGTAAAATAAAAATAAAACTTTAATGTTTCGTTTCCAGTGAACAAAGCATCATATATAACATAACACTCTATGTAGATACTCACCTTGCTTCACCGCGAAAACGTGACTCATTCATAAGAATCATCTGACGGTTGATTTAACTCTTTTTGTCGCCTAAAAGAGCTAAGCAAATAAATCTATACTCAAATTACTAGGTAGCAAGTGAGAGCAAGGTCAATTCCACAGTTTAGTTAAATCTCTTGCTTAGGTTAAAGTTACGCAAATTAATAAGATGTTTGAGGTTGAATTTTGTTCTATAAGCTACAATTATATCCTAATGAAAACAATAAAAGTGACCGAATGTAAAAGAGTGAAGGAACGAGTTAGGAAATCACCTCCTTCTCCAAGTACTTAGTGCTTTGATGAATTAGACTTCATAACTTGTCTCACTTAATATAAACTAGTTAAATCCTTGAGACCTCTTTAATCAAAGAAATCTACAAGAGTTTAACTAATTTAATCAAGCCTAAAGCTCTTTCAAGCCAAGAACATACCTATAGCAACATTAAGCACTAGATCTAGTACTTAAGAAAAAAATTCATTCCATAAATGCAAGAGGAGCTAATCGCACACACATACATGTATGAAACTACAAAAACTAAGCCTCGGTTTCATGTCCTTAACATAAAAGAGAGATTTCAAGCCAAAATGAAGTAAAACACCTAATTCAAGGTGTTCTAACCTATACAAGCCTAAATCAAGGTCATTACATAGGCAAAAATATACATCTAGCTTGAAACCTAAAAGAGCAAATTACAAGCATATGAAGCCAAATGTTGATTTCTTCAAGCACTTTTCCTTGGAGAAGAAGGAGAGGCGATCTAGCCGGACATGGAGATGGTAGAAGGATGAAGGTTTGCGTGAGAAATCATGGTGGAATGGAAGAAATGGAAGGTGGCCGAGAGGTTGAAGATGAAGGAGAAGTTGAGAGAGTTTGTTAGAGGAGAGAGAAAGTGAAAGTGAAGTGAGATAAGAGTTAGTTAGAGTTTGTGACATTTGAGCTTTTATAGTGGTGAGTAACTTTGGGATTATCGCCCAAATTAAATGCAAATTAAACTCAAATGTCACTTACATGAAGGTTATATGACGTGGAGATGGAGGCTTAAGCAAAATAATGGTGAGGTGTTTGTGTAGTGAGAGAGGCCGAGAGGTATAGAATGAAGAGGGAAGGGTATTTTTGGTATTTGGTGAAAGGTGAGGATGAATGTAGACTAGATCTCATCTCCATGCATTTCTAAAGGTTCCTCCTTTTTCTCCAAGTGATTGTGCTTCCAAAATTGCCCTTAATGAGGCCTCCCAGTTTGAATTTGAAGTTGGAGCCAATTTTGCCTCTTTTGGAAAGATACTCCATCAATACCTTAAAGCTGCACCCCTTTGTCTTTAATTCATTCTGCACAGCAGACTTCTGAAAAGTAGCTGACATTTCCGTACATTGTGCAGTCTGGCTCTTGTGCTTGCTGTCAGATGGGCTTTAGCTTCCTGATGTCAAGACTTCATTGTGCAAGCTCAAGAGCATTCACTTCCGGATGTGAATCTGCTTCCTGATGTGAATTTGCTTCCGGATGTGACTCAGCTTCCGGATGTAAACCTGCATCCTGATGTGACTCAGTGTTAAATTCACTTCCACAAGCAGACACATGCCTTGTCATCTAGCCTTCCTCCTTGCCAAATTATCTCCACTGAAGCTCCATCAAGGGTGCATGGGGCCCACGTGGGACCCCCCTACAATAAAATATCATCACATAGTTATAATGACCAAAATACCCTTGGTTCCTTAATAATGCAAGAAAAAGGCTAATATTCACCAATTAATTCCAATAAACATGCGCAATAAAATATGCCAATAATGATCAAATATATCAATTAATTCCCACTAATTAAGCTCAAATGCACATGCTTAAAGGTATGAAATTTGGTCCAATCAACGGTCAAAGAACCCACGAGAACTGTTGAGATCAACACATGGCTCATTGGAAACGAAGCCACAAATATCTGAAATGAAGAACAAAAACAACGTATTACTGACCGCGAACGTTCAACAACGCAACATCAGAAGTGAGAAAGTATAAATACATACCAACCAGAGTACCACATGAAAAATTACCACCAGGCACATTAGAGGGACATCTCAGGTTAAATACACGGTCCACGAATGGAATGGATAACTCACGCACACCAGTAAACTCATCAAGTGCAAGATGAAACCTTGGGTTCACATAATATCCACCATCACTGACAATGAAACGGCAAATAGAGTAAGAATGGGCTTCCTTCAACATGGTTGGTAGAGAAGCCACACCATTAAGAGAGCGCACGGTAGCAAGCATGCGTGTACCCTACAGTCCATGAATGTGATTAAAAACCTGAGCATTCCATAACAGGAAGTCCACGGCAGAGACACTCTTGGAAGAATGGAGGGGGAAGCCAGAAACGTGGAGGTAATGACGAATAGCAACGCATCCCACCGTTACATAAACAGGCTTGCTAGAGAAACCGGGTTTAAGCAAGTACAGGGGGTAAAGGATTCGGCATCCATTTCAAATTGTGTGGAAGAAATGAGAAGCAAAGAAAATGTGGACTGAATAATAGTTCAAACCGGATTGGAAAAAAAAATGGGAGGTCACCTTATATATAGGTGAGAGGCAGTGTGGTTTAGGCCTGAAATATTGAGGCAATGGCAGGAACAAAATGGGCTCAAATTTGAACAAAAATGGACGGAGACACATATGCAGGCCCATAGTGAGCTGGAGCAAGTGAATTTAAACCAATTAAACAAGTGGGGACCACTAAGTGATGACTACATATGCCTAATAGACTCTTGTGAACAGTGTTTTGAGTCTACTTTTCAAAAAGGTAGTGGAACTCCCATTAGAGGATAAGTGGATTCATAAAATTTCCCAAGTGTAGATTCAAATTCTTTAAATTCATGAATGCTTCCAAAAATAAAATCAAATACTTCAAATTCCTCATAGATTTTAAACTCAGAATCAAATTCTTCAATACCATGATAGCGTTCACACTCAGAATCAAATTCTTCAAATTCCTCCGAGCCTTCAAGCTCCAAACCAAATTCTTTAAACTCATCAGAGATTTGCAACTCAGAATCAAATGTTGCAAAAGCATCATAGCTTTCAATCTTGGAATCAAATTCTCCAAATACATCAAAGGCACAAGATTTGAACTTTCAAGATGTCGCCTCCATTGCAATGCTAACAGAAGTGCGGATGTGGGGCATGCCCCACACTGTTTGATCTTTACATTACTTTCAGGATACGAAGAGATTGTGTATTGAATTTGAAGCAAAGGATGACAAGTGTTGCCTTGAATTTCTCCAATTTTCCTTTGTACTTTTTTACATGAACATCTATCGTGCCAAACAAAAACATGATCTGACAATAAAGGCCCAATAAAATTTGTTTGGGACCAGCAAGGTTGTTGACCTTCAACAAAATAGTCAACATTGATGGTTGTCCACTCTGCATGTGGTGATTTGGAAATGATGACGCAGTGAAAGAAATAGCCATCCCAAGGTTGTGGAATGGAAGAGAGATCCATAGTTAGGGAAGATTGGTTAGACCTATACATGAACCACTCTGGTACCCTTCCTCCTGGATATTCCAAACATATACTAAACACCATGAATTTAGATCTCTTAAGTATCATATTTGCCTCAGCAGCTTTGATTGAATGCTCATCCAACATCAAGCAATTTTTGAATATAAAGCATACAGGTGTGCTATGATGATAAAGATGAGTGTGAGATAAATGTAAAGTCTTAAGAGATACACAGTTTCTGGCAGTAAATACAACAAGAGAGGGAGGGAGTTGTGGTAGAGACTGAAGCCTTTTGCATCCATCCACGTGAAGATATTCAATCCTTGAAAGATGTTTGATACTTGAAGGCAATGTCTCTATATTACTCCCTTGGATATTCAATTTACTTAACGATGATAACATATTGATGTTGTCAGGAACTTCAAATAATTCACTGCAATGCCTCAAGCATAGATGTCGTAAAGCATGCAGCTCATGGAGTATGGACCAAAGATTTAATGCCAATTTATTACAACCTTCCGCATCAAGATGTTTCAGGTCACCAAGGTTAAACAATTTGTTGAGACTTGTCACACTTTTGCATCCATCCAACCCCAATTTACTGATTTTGCTGAGTTGTCCACTTGATGAGCACAGCTCATCATTGATGGCTGTTTTCAAAAGTTCTAAAATTAACTCCATCTGTTCTGAGGTCACTGAAAATATGCTCAGTCTTGTGCATCCTGCTAGTTGGAGATATTTAAGTGATTTGAGATGGGTGTTGCTTGTAAGGATAGTAAGGGCTTTGCATTCTCTCAGATATAATTTACGAAGACTATGGAGAGATAAAATAGATGGATTAACGCTCCTCAGCTTTGAACAAAAATTGAGATCAATTGTTTCAAGATGTGTGGCCTTCGTAAAATTTGGGAGCTCAATCAAACATTTCGATCCTTTGAGCACAATTTCACGCAAATTCATAAGATTCTATAAAGATATAAATTGCTATGTAAAATAGGTGGCAAAAACAAAACCCAAGTAGTCTCCCATCAGAGGCATTCTCAACTATTTTCCTACAAGACAATTTATTAACTAAAACTTTTTAGTTGCAAATTTCCCAAAATTAGCCATAATCTATAATTATAAGTTTCTAGATCAAGTTTAATGTCCCAGTGAAGGAAAACATCAATTTTTACTGTGAGTTATCTTTGTCTTGTTAAATTTTTGGAAGGACTTTTTTTATTTAAAGATTAATAGATAGTACCTAGCAAAGAGCATATAATTATAATAAAATTCAACTGCATAAACAACTTGTATTATCAAAAAAAATTACCAGCTCTCCGTCCCAAAGTTTCGTCAACTTGCTATTGAGCATTTTAATTTCAACTAGATGCTCCCCAGTGAATCTTGATGGCAAGGACTTAAAAGGATATCCAGTCCAACTTAAAAGTTCAATGAGTTTATTTGGCAGAAACTTTATTCCATTGGGAAATTTCAATTTGTTCTCTCCGGGGTCATTAAGGAAAATAAGGAACCTCAACTTAGGCATTAAATTGAAGGATCGATGACTTAAGCACATCCCTTCAAACTCTTCTGATGCATCTAGAAGTATGCCTTCTGTGGCTTCACTTACCTAGCAAACAAACAACAAATAATGGTAATAGGGAAGTTGAATGGGAATTAATCTGGAAGAATGCAACATTTATTCAGAAATAAAATATTGTTGGCATTTTTCATTCTTACCGTTACATTATTTGAACTCCAAATCTGAATGCGCATTTGAGGATATGATTTTTTACGAACAATTTCTAGACCCATTTCCTTTATCAAGGGATGCATACATATTGTTCTATTTTGAATATCTAAAAGAGCTTTATCTTTGAGACGTTCTAGCCCCATAAAGATCGAATAACCACACATATCCAACCAACTTATTACATCCTCCAAATTTTTTTTCTCCAAGAAACATGCAATATGCAAGAAAATGTTTTTCTCCTCATCATCTTTGAGTCCTTCAAAACTCAAATGCAAGATATCATTAACTCCTTCACAAGGTAGGTTTTGAAGTTTTTTTAATTGACTTTCCCAGGCTTCCCAACTTTTGCCATTTAATAATGAGCCTAAAACTGTTAAGGCCAATGGATTTCCACCTGCATATTTGATTACTTTTACTGCTAGCTCTCCTATCTTTGGGGGGCAGCATAATTATTTCTAAAAGTTTTGATGGAGAACAGATGAAAAGCATCACCATCATTCAAAGCCTTAATCTCATATATATCATCTACTTCCTTGCCAAGCACCACTTGCTTATCTCTAGTTGTTATCAAGATTTTACTGTCCTGCCTGAACCAAACATCTTTTCCAGCTAAATCTTCTAATTGTTTTGGATCATTAACATCATCAAGAACAATGAAAACCTTTTTGCCACAAAGTGCTCTCTTCGCAGCAATCATGCTTTTATACTCCTTATTCCCTAATAACTCCAAAATAAGCTTTTTCTCTAAAGTAGACATTCCATTTTTCTTTGATTCTTCTGCGATATTCTCTAAGAAGCAAACCCCGTCATATAAGCAAACCCCGTCATATGCTAAACAATGTCTATTAAACAATGCTTTTGCAAGAGTTGTCTTGCCCATCCCACCCATGCCCCAGATGGCAACACACTGAACCCATTTGAATCTTTTTCCAACAATGATTCTACAACTGTCATTCTTCTATGAATCCCAATCAAGCCTTCTAGATTTTCTTTGATGTGATTAGTCATTTTCTTCATCTTGTCTTTGACACATTGCACTATTTCTATAATTAAGTCTGCCTCATTCCTACACACAATTAAAAACTTTAATATGCATCAAATTTAATTTGATAGGAAGCATACACACACACAAATATGAGATATACACACACTCACATATATATGCGTGCGCACGTACACACACATTAATTGTTCTTTCAAAACTATGAGCTATTCCTAAATAATGTGACTTTAAAGAATGCAGATTTATTAAATTTGTTATGATATAGTTTTTTTGTGAAACATCAGTAGAGGACTTAAATTTTGGATATATAAAATTTCTGTTTCCTTATGCCTATAGTGAAATAAGAATTTATATGTGGATATCATAGCAACTAAAGTTGTTGAGCCTAGTGGATTGGTTAAGCGTGATGTATTAGAGAAGGTAATCTCAATGATTATCAACAAACATCCAACACAATGGCAAGAATAAATGTTACTGGGATTTTGTCTCATTGATTGCTATTCATTTTCAGGTCTTAGTTCAATGTTAAACAAAAGGGCAAAGAGCTAGTGGAAACTCACAGAATATAAAACCTTTGAGTATTTTCTCGTATTATGTATATTGTCAAGCACTAGGCTAGCGCTAGACATACATGCATGATAGCTTTCGCATCTCATTTGATATTATGGATTATTGTATGGTGGTACATTCTAAAACATGTTCCCTTTGGGGGATCTGTGGCTGGAGGCGAAATGGTTTATTTATGTTTCTAAAAATTATGTTCATAATGTATGTTGTCAACCATATTAGCTGGGGAATTCTACTGAATATGATTCACTTTGGCCGTCATAGATTGAGCCAGTGGCTCCTTTTGTGATGATAATCTTTCTAGATTTTGGACATTGTATTAATTACCATATTAGACATATCCTATTTTCTAACATGGTAGACTTGCTATTCTTAAGAATATGTTTTCCATGTTACAAAGATTTTCTAACATAGTTAGGTTAAATGAATTACTCATAAATATTAATAACCATGTTATCAATTAACATTCCATAACATAGTTAATCTATTCAAACTATGCTAATCTTTTGTTATCCATCATAGCATTTCGAAATATTTTGCAATGTTTTTTCCTATCATGGATGATTTTGAAATATCATCTTGCTCCTAATAACTATGACATATTGTTTTCTATCAATTTTAGGTTTTGTAAATGATTATTCTTTTCTTTAGCTACAATAAAGTCTTCTGATCTATGCATTTTTTCTTATATGGGGGTAATGACCCTTTTTTGCCTTTCAAGTAACCACCTTGGACCACTGGACACCCTAAACTAACATCGGTTACAATTTTACCCCTGAAGTAACCAAAGTGATCCAATTTTACCCTCTGGCAAATATAATGTTGACATGTGTCGTCCACGTGTCAACTTTACATTCCACGTGTCAACATTACATTCGTTAGAGGGTAAAATTGGACCACTTTGGTTACTTCAAGGGTAAAATTATACCCGTTGTTAGTTTAGGGTGCCCAATGGTCCAAGTTCCTACAATAAGTCATTTTACTTAACTTGTTTTTGATCTTTTGATGGAATGGTGATTTAAAAATGGAGATTTGTATAGGATTTTACAATAAGTCATTTTACTTAACTTGTTTTTGACACATTGCTCTATTTCTATAATTTTCTCTGCCTCATTCCTACACACAATTGAAAACATAAATATGCATAAAATTTAATTTGATAGGCATCATATAATACACACACACATATTAAAGATTCACTAAAAACTATGAGCTATTCCTAAATAGGGCGAAGGCCCAAAAATGATACAAAACTATTGGCCAAGGAACAAAAATAGTACATAACTATTTTAAGGTACAAAAATGATACCCAACTTTTACCATGGGATCAAAAATGATATTTTCATTAATATGACAATAATATTAGACATGAAAAGTCCAGAATGTCCTTATAAATTAATCGCCGCCCAATAAAAGTTTATTTAATTATAAGGGCATTTTGGACATTTCATGTATAATATTATTGTCTTATTAGTGAAAATATCATTTTTGATCCCATGGTAAAAGTTGGGTATCATTTTTGTACCTTGAAATAGTTATGTACTATTTTTGTTCCTTAGCCAATAGTTATGTATCATTTTTGAGCCTTCGCCCTCCTAAATAATGTGACGACTTTAAATAATGTAGATTTATTAAATTTGTTTTAATATAGTTTTTTTTTGTGAAACATTAATAGAAGACTTAAATTAGGGATATATAAAATTTCTGTTTCCATATGCCTATAGTGAGACAAGAATTTATACGTGGATATCATAGCAGTAAAGTTGTTATGAGCCTAGTGGGTTGGTTAAGCATAATGTACAAGAGAAGGTAATCTCTCAATGATTATCAACAAACATCCAGCACAAGCTTAAAATTGATCTAGTTACCTATCAGAGCGACAATGCCAGCCAGACGAATTGGCAGCTTGAGTGAGATCGTCCCTCCACTTTTGAAGTTGTTGCTTGTTGATGCTTTTGTTGCACTCGTGTGTTTCAAATGGTGTCTGATAGCTCCCAGATTGCTTCCTCACATGGGAAGGATCTACTCTATAGAACACAGGGTAACACAAGGTGAGATTGATTTTTGGAACAATCTAATATTTTAGAAAGCTCCTTCAAGAACCAAGTGGAGGATGCATAATTTTCTGAGAAGATGACAAGGAAGAGAGTTGAATCTTCAATAGCTTCCAATAGAGATGGCCACACTTGTTGTCCTTTCTCAAGTCTGTAGTCTATGAATGTGGCTATGTGGTTTCTTCTAAGAGCCTCATAGAGGTGGCTTGTGAAATTGAAGCGGATTTCCTCACCTCTGAAGCTGATGAAAACATCATATTTCTTTGGAGGTTGATCAGCAGAAGAAGATGAAGCCATGTCGTCAATTCAATTTGCTATGTTTTGCAAAAGTGAACGGAAAACCGATCAAAGCATTATTTGTGATCCATAAGAAGTAGAGTCAACAAAAAGAGCCAAGAGGGAAGGTAGTTACTGATATTTAAATTAATGCATTAGAAATTTTCAGGAAGGTGACAAAACAATAAAAAAATAATTAAAAGCAAAGCAGCTAGCTCCTTGCATAAAGAAAACAACCGAAGACTTTATATAATTAGACATCAACCCCTTCCCTTGCCCGAAAATCATAGCTCCAGCAGTGCTCAAAATTTCCTTCTCTTTTCATTTATAATTCTTCTTTTTATATAATCATAAATCTGCATTGACATATTATCTGAATGAATATGGAATTAGTAATTAATATACCTCACCACACAAAACTTTCCTTCAAAATATTATTTTTCTATTTTAAATTTCAAATTTCAATAAAATTTTAGATCTTCTTAATGAATTACCTAAATGAATTTATCAGAAAAATAATTTACTAATAAATGATACTCAAATTATTATCTTTCCAATTCATATCAAAGCCTCTTAATGACTGAATCATTTATATTTATGGCTCCCAAATATACTTAAATTACACTTTTAATACACTATAAATCAAAATAAGGGTTCAGTTAAAAATCAAAATAAGGGAGACATTAGTTGCATCTGCCTTTGTTACTTTTTAGAGAGATCAGCTAATCCATTTATAATATTTTAAAAGATTATTGAGATTTTAAAATTTAACTTTCATTTATAAGGGATTTTCTGTTGTAAATTTATAATACTGTTGTATGTTTGAGGGTTTGTTTTTTTTAAAATAGTTAATAAGCATATGAATCTGATTTTTCACCAAATCCCTTTTTTTTATCAGAAACCAAATCCCTTCAGCACCCCTTCCTTATTACTCACACATTTCCTAACTATTTGAGCACTTTCGAATTTTAATCCCTTTCTAAATGTTATTAACTATTTTTCAAATCGAACCTAATAATAATTATCTATAATCTATAATAAATAAACAAGAGAATCAGAATGACAAGAGGTATATGTATATGGTGAATTGATAATATCACATGGGAATAACTAATCTAACTAACACCCTTAATATATTAAAGGCTACAGTATACTTTTGGTCCCTTATGTTTGCATCAAGTTTTAATTTAGTCCTTTATGTTTGGAAAGTACACTTTTAGTCTTTTTTTGTTAACACCGTTAGTTTAACTTAACGGAAAATGCTAATTTAACAATTTTAAATGGTTATTAAATACTGAAAAAATGTTCATATTAAAATATTTGAGTGTAAATATTCTTATATTTTCAAAATTTATCATTTTTGGTCCAATTTCATTATAAAATAATCATTTAAAATTGTTAAGTTAGCATTTTCCGTTAAGTTAAACTAACAGTGTTAACAAAAAAGGACTAAAAGTGTACTTTCCAAACATAAAGGACTAAATTGAAACTTGATGCAAAACATAAGAGATCAAAAGTATACTTTAACCTATATTAAAATTAGGGAAAGTGGCATTAAACTTAGAGTAACTGATGATTGAATGGTCTCCATTTTTGTGGATGAGTTATTTCCTTTTTGTGCAGTATGGGACTATGGGTGATGAAGCTTCTCACATTTATCACCATCTTCCTCTCTTTTAACTCCATTACTGTATGTATGAGTTATTCAATTTGCTGTTTTATTTCATCTCTTTTGTGTTGATTGTATGTTAAATATGTATACTTCTTTTTGTTTATTCTTCCTCATTTGATTTTTGAATGCCTATTCTTCTTTTTATTTTGTGAGCATGGTTTTACTTCTCTGACGTTATGGTGCGGGAATTATATTTATCATTGTTTTACAATATATGCTTATGATTGATCTTTGAGTTTATCTGTATATAATTTCGGTGATTAAATGAAGTTGGATTAAAACTGTAAGTATAAAGTTCATGTTGTGATTTTCATAAAAACATTGTTTCAGAACTTGGAAAAAATTGAAATGCAAATTAATTAGATGTTTGAGGAAAGAATTTGAATCTAGTGAGATTTTGGTATTTAATTTCTAGTGAAATTTTTCTGGGACAACTATGATGTTTGAGTTGCTTAATTAGTAATATGATAACATGATTGTTTTATGGGGTTGATTTTTCATTGATTGATATGTGGTGTTTGAGTAGATGCTTGAAAGGTAATTCTTATGTGCATGTGCACTGAATAGTTTCATTAGTTGCTGCGATGAATCAAGTGACATATAGATCAGTCTATGGCAATACGTATTATTCAATATATCTCATTTCATTTTTTTATATGATACATCAAGTAACACTGACGAAAATGAGAGATTAAGATGACAAAACACACAAAAGAAACTTTTACAACCACTACTCAGTGCATCAATAAGCAAACTACACATTTTGTTTGGAAATATATTCTCTAAACTCTTCGTATATGGAGCCTTTTAAGAAGAAGCAACACATGCCTCTCTGAAATAAGAATGCTTCCCATAGCTACACCAAATGCAAGTCCACCTCCATATCCAATCACAATTACTATCAAGCCGATAAGGGACCCATCATCTTCGTCATCGGTAGCTGAAATCACATGATCTCCATGATGATCTTCATCACATTTCTTCAACACTTGCATCCCACACAATCCTTGGTTTCCCTTGAATGAATCACTCCCAAATGTGTCCAGCTGAGTAGTTTGAGGTATTGGACCTGAGAGATGGTTGTAGGACACATTGAGGAATTCAAGGAACTTGAGTTCTGCAAGTTCTTGAGGAATCTTCCCTGATAAATTGTTTTGGGAAATGTCTAATGCCTCAAGTTGAGATAACTTCCCCAAGGAATATGGAATGCTACTAGTAAAAAAGTTATTGGACAGGTTGAGCAAAACAAGCCCCTTCAAGTCTCCAATGCCCTCTGGTATTTCTCCACTAAACTTGTTGCTTGAGAAATCAATGGCTATAAAGAAGTAAAATTGTTGGAGCTTCTCATAGACCATGAGGTTGCCTTTGTTGAAAATTGTCAATGAATAAAGGTAATATTCGTTCGTCTTTGATCTCCATTTCTTGTCATAGTGAGACCAGGGTTTGTACTTGAGCTGATTTGAGTTGAAAACCTGCATGGATGTCAAGTTCCTGAAACAACTCAGGAGGCAAATTTCCTGAGAAATCATTTTGAGAAAGGTCAATGATGTGAAGCTTGGGAAATGTACAAGTTCTTGGGGCACTTATAACTCCAGAAAACTTGTTAGACCGCAGCACAAGGACTTTCAACTCAGGTAGATTTCCCAACCAGAAAGGAAAAGAACCATTGATTTGGTTGTTGCTGACATCCAGATACTCTAGCATTCTACAGTTGCTCAATGTTTCAGGAAGCTGACCTTGTAACTTGTTTTGGCTAAGATCAATCAGCGTAAGGGCAGTTCCATTCATGAAAGTCTGAGGAATGAAGCCAGTTAAATTGTTGTTGCCCAGCTTTAGTGCCTGCAAGTCTTTGGTGAAGGTCCCTAAACAAGGTGGAATGTTGCCACTTAAATTGTTATAAGGTAATTCAAGGTACTCAAGTGACTTGAGATTGCAAATCAATGGCGAAATCCCTCCAACAAAGGAATTGTTGGAAAGTAATAATACCCAAAGATTTTTCTTTCTAAATATCCAACTTGGAAGGGTACCTTGAATTTCATTGTTTGACAGGATAAGGTCTTCCAGCCAGTCCTGGTCTTTCAGAATTTCTGGAAAATCATTCATGCCGCAGGAAGCCAAATATAAAGCTCTAACGTTCATGGCATGACTTACATTGAATGCATTAGGAGGCTTGCTAAGCAATGATAGATTATTATCTGATAAACCGAGAATGGATAGCATCTTAAAGCTCCGGAAAAACATGCTAAGGTCTAATTGCCCAAACAAGTGATTAAGTCTCAGGTCCATATAGTTGAGATTCTCTAGTGAGAAAACTGAGAGTGGTATCTCCCCGTGAAGCTCATTGTATATAACATCCAGATGAGCTAATTGGGTGATATTTGACAAGGAGGAAGGAAGCTTTCCCTTGAAATGGTTATATGAAAGATCCAAATAATATAGCTTAGTGAGGTTTCTAATTGATTCTGGTAGAATTCCCTTGAACTGGTTATATCCAAGATTCAAATAAGTGACCTCTGAGAGGTATCCAATAGAATCTGGCAGATTACTTTGGAAGCCTGCATATTGAAGTCTTAAAAACTGCATGGAACCACTTGAGTAAAACTCAGGCAAATGCCCACTGAGACCCGGATTATATCCCACATCGAGAGTGGACAGTTTTGGAAGATGGAATATTCCTGTGGGAAATTCTCCATATACTCCAGTGGCCAGCAGACAAAGATATTTTAAAGAAGAAAGATTGGTGAGTTTAGCGGGTATTGGTGATGATACATTAACATAGGGCAGAGAAAGTACTTGCAAATTAGTCAAGTTTTGAACAATGTTTCTCAAGTTTTGGCGACTCAAACGCAAATGATATATAAAAGGATATGATGCAGGATAGTCAAAGCTCAGTTTAAGAAACAACAGTTTGGAGAGTTGTGAAATCTCTGCAGGGATTTCTCCAGAAAATCTGGACCAGGTGAGATCCAAATGGGTAAGCCTTGAAAGATGGGTTAAGGTTGATGGGATATGAGAGTAGTTGAAGTGATTATCAGAAAGGTTGAGCCTTTGAAGTTGTGAGAGGTGAAAGAGAGTACTATTGGACCCAATGGAAGCATAAATATGACTACTGCTAATGTTAAGGCCAATCACACGACCTGTTTGCTCATCACATTCCACACCAAGCCATGTGCAGCAGTCTGAACTTGAATTCCAAGAATTTGTTTTAGGATAGCTCATAGAACTTTGAGAGGCAAACTCACTAATGACAAAGGTTTGCTTAAGTTGCAGCAAGGCAGAACTTTCAGCTTCAGGACACGGTGCATGCTGCACGTGAGCAAAACTAGTAATAACTGTAAATGAGAACAGAAAATAGTGGTGAAGATTAAACATTGGTTTGTTTAGGAACCACAATTGTCCCATCAAGAAAACTTGAGCTCACACTTAGAGAGTTGAGATATATATAAAGAGTGAGGAACACCATCCTGGTTTTATTTACAAGAGATATTGATTTGTAGTGGAGCATAAAAGGACAAATGCATGGTGATACTATTGACATTGTATGGTTAGGAATGAGATTATTAGTAATTAAGAAAAATCAGTTTTGTCTGCATTTGTTTATATTGATTAGTTATTTTGTTATTATTTTTTTCGTTTATTTGTTATTTCAATAGTTATTTTGATAATATTCATTAGTTATTAATTAATCATCTCTTTTTAATTTGTTATTGTTAAAGGTTATTTATTCATTGGTTATTTTTTAATTTGCCTTTTCATTTATTTTGTTCTCGTTGTTTAATCTCTAATCATCATTCCCGATTAATTGATTTCTTTGTTGAAGATCGATATCTAGAAACTTCTTCTACCCTAAATATTTCTTTAAGCTCTAATAATGATACATTAATGATATAAGCTTCTATTTTGCGCTTTTATTTATGACAAACCGTTAAATAAAAGCGCTAAATAGTAGCTATATTTATTTTATTAATATTTTACTATCAGTTATATACCAGACCGTTTAAAATTTTTAAAATTTCTCTCAATCATTTTTCATGGTAAAATTGCTTTACCACAAAAAATTTCGTAGTATCTTTTCCGCGTTTATAAACTTGGAAATTGGCGAAAATAAAAGCCGCCTTATAGCGAGTTATTTTTGTATGATTTGCCTTCTAATTTTTTATGCCCCACGTTTAACCAAAATGGAGAATCATATTTGAGAAATTATTTGGTGAAACCCATTTAGCACACCATTTATGATCTTCACCAATTTAACACACACGTAGTGTGTGATGTGCAAATTTTAAAATGACTAGCCACTCTAATAAATAATATGACAAAAAATTTATCTCATATTTTCTCTTAATTTTGCAAGTCGCAAAAGATAAATTTATCTAATAGCTAATATTTTGAATTGCCTAAAAACATTGAATTGCCTAGCAAGTAGATTAAAATATCCACCTCATATTTACATATTTGTTTTCCTACGTATTTGTTTGTGATGATTATTAATAGAGACCACACCTAAGAATTTCTCTCACACTTGTTTCTATTTGTTTTTATTTGCCAGTCAAGTCAAGTTCCCTATGAGTTAGGGCATTTAATTCCAATATCCCCATCCAATACGTTGGTAATGACTTGCTGTGGTTGCATGAAGGAAAATCATGGCGATAATTATGTGCATGGTTGTAGAAAATACCAGTGGTAACTAGACTGTGTAGATGATAAATATTTTACGGATGCAAAAAATATGTTTTCTCAACCTTTTAAATCGTTGATATTCTAATTTGATTCAATTATATTGTACCAAATGGTGAATATTCTTGCAAAGAAAGCCATTATATGAAGAGAATCAAATACTAATCAAAAGAAATTGTTGGCCAGATTAGAAAGTCTCTATCACTTGACCTAGTAGTGATCGAGATATTCCCTTTTATGGCTAGTTGGCTACCAGTGAATGAAGTTTTCAAATAACCATGAAATCCTCAAAATTCAAAGTGGACAATGTGTAACATCCTAGCTTTTTCCTACTATATTTATAGCAATTTAATCAATTTAATGTAACATCCTAGCTTTTTCCTACTATATTTATAGCAATTTAATCAATTTATAACCACTTTATAATGTTAGAAGCCCAAAAATACGAATGAATTAAAATTTTCTCTTTGAAACATGTATGAAATATTTTTCCGCGTAAACTTGGGCTTCTACACAACTTTAAAAATATAAATGTTTCCTGAAATCCGCAGCGGTTTATAAATCCATTAAATAGCTAAATCTACACCTGAACAGCCTAATGTAAATACAAACCTGTCATATTTAAATTTAATTACTACAATTCTATCTAAATATAATTTGCCTATCACAAGGGATAGACTTTACCTAATAAATCACAAGCTATGAGCTTGTATAGTACAACATATATCACAAAATCTATCTCACTCATCTTCTTCGGGCCTATTAAGCATCCTTCTTATCCTGAACTGCTTATCTGTAAAAGTTTTGTTTGAAAAACAGTGAGATTCAAAGAATCCCAATAGTAGTTATCATTTATTATCATGCATAACAATTGATGAACTCATAAACAAAGATTATGATTTTGATTACCTGATTAACCATAATCCTGCTGCTCACACAACAATGTAAATTTATTTTCCTGATTGTGTGGCATATGTCATGAATATAACTTTTCAGTTATATCAAATAAACTAGAAGTAGCGAACCTCTAGTCATGGAGAACTCCGATAAACTCACTGTTCTGACAGGATTAGAGCGACCTTTCGGCCCTGAGGTTATTAGAGCGACCTTTCGGCCCTGATGTGATATGATTTTAAAAATGCTTCATGCAATTCTCATACATCATAATAAACAAAACTACTACCTGTACTCCAGCAATTACAAATCACCTCATTCTTTAACCTCTTGGTGCCACAAGAACCAATTCTCATTCACTCCTATATTTAACAATACATGAATGATAAATTAATGTCATTTTAAATTCATTATACTTAAGCGTCTCTCACGTGCCTACAACTACCCAACCATTTCTATATTCTTTACTAAATTATCATTTTAATCATTCTTTTATAAATCAAACATTAGATCTTTTATTGATTCCAAGAATCTTTAACAATTGTCTATCACAACATTCATCAAAACAAACATTACATTTATATATCCAAACAACTCCATACAATTCGCAAGTAGAGTAAGAAACACAAATGAGTCAAACAATATAACTTATTAGAACTTAGCATGCATTTCATACTTCTATTCAATTTAATCCTTAGCATCTACTTATAGTTATATCATTTTTCATGCCCATATTCAGAACCAAAAAGAACATGCCAACATAAGAAATGAATCGGGAATTCAATAATTATTCATTGAACATCCTTACATTTACCTATACTCTAACCAAAGCATTATTCAGTTAGTTAGGAAGAAAGAAAGGATTTCATTTAAGAAATTTCCAGCATAACCAACCATGTTGATAATCACTCAAATTACAATCAAAGTGCACATTAAACATGAAATCTCAAAACCATAATCATTTGACCACTGCAGAACATAAAACAAATGACATCATACTGATTTGAAAACATTCAATAGACTAACATGCAAACCACAATGCAGAGCCAAGAACTATATGACTTTAATGCAATATTTAACAGGTAAGTTCTAAAGTTATTATCATAGATTCCTTTTTCATGTTCAAGCCTTTCTTTCTTTAAAATTTTCATTTGTTAAAGCCCTCCTCTATTTAGAAATTCTGCAGAAAATAAATAACATGTACACATAGATTTTGTATACACTAACACACGATTCTTTCCCTTTCTCTTTTAGAAATCAGCATACATTTAACATCCTTTTCCATTAAAATGAAGTTCCAATTTTTTATTCAATGCAGCAAGGGTATCATCTTCCAAATTCACGTGTAAACACTCAAATCACCACACAAATACTTCTCAATATCACAAACTTTTTATCCTAAAACCAGTTCAGCTTTGACATCAAAGTGATGCAGAAAATCCTTGTTATACTTGTAACAATTTAATCCTAACCACTAGCATCATTTAAATATCCTTTCATTACATTTGATTTCATCTCTTCATTCCTACAAATTATCAATCAAAAGAGAAAACTTAACAGCCCAAACAAAACTTCACAATCAAACATGAAATGAAATATTTCAGTCTCAATAAACTCTTACAAAGATTAATTAAAGTTTGTAGCTTGAAATTCCAGAAAAACCAAAGGATTAAAAACAATCAACTTAAGGTTTCATGCTAACATATACTTCAATTATTACTCATATTCTCTTACAAACACCTCATACTAAAGCTTAAAACTTTCTTTTGAGTTCATTAGCTCATCCCAAAAACCCATACCCAAACTCATTTCTATCTCAATCTCGTCTAAATCAAAAAGAAAAGGGATAGGAATGGAAGAAATGAAGCTACCTAAACTCGTTCTTGCCTTCCCATGACTAGTCGGAGTTCCGCCGTCGCCGTAAACGGCCTTTTATTGCCGCTGGAAGTGACCGGCCAAACAAGAGAATGAAGAGGAAGAAATATATGGTTGGAGAAGAGATGGAATAGAGAGAAGATATGTGTGGCTGACCCCATTTTCCACCGAGAACAAGCAGCCAAAGCTCGCTGGAATGGAGGAGGAAGAAGAGAAAATGAAGAGAGTGAGAGAGAAATGGTGAGGGAAGAGAGAGTGAAGAAGATGATGTTTTGGGGGGAAGGGGAGACGGTGCAGAGAAAGAGAGAGTGTTGAAGTGAGAGTGATGAGTTATGATGATGAAGATAAATATGAATGATATTTAATAAATAAATGAATTGATAAGAGTGATTTGATGAGAAGAGATAAGGGTGGTGAAGTAGATATTTTCCACAAAGTGGGCTCACTCATAAGGAGAAGATAAATATAAGTTTAGTGAAGATATTTTTAGTCCCAATATAATTTATCTAGGTATCTTTTAATTCCAAAATTTATTCCTAAAAATTTTTAAATACTAAATAATACATCAAGATTCTAAATATTGCCTTATTTATTCTATTTTAAAATTTGGGGTGTTACAATTCTCTCCCCCTAAAATAATTTCGTCCTCGAAATTGAATGCAACTACCCTTCTATTTTAAACTCTTACAATACCCTAACAGCTCAAATACAAAACACAAACAATTTCTTGCACAACAATCAGAATTCAAAATCATAATAGAACATCATCAAAATACTTAACATATACACATGCTCAAACTTCATGTAAAACCAATAAGCACTCTAACTAATTGCAGCCATATACAAGCCATTCATTAGCAAACAGAGAATCTAACACATTTATTGTAATATATTATTCCACTCATTACAACTTATTTCAATTTATATCATCTCTTATCATTTTCAAAGTTGGTTGTATTCCCTTTAAACCATAAGGTTTTCAATGATACCCCGACTATAATTATGTCCGGATCATAATTATGCTCGAGATCCCAGAGAAAAATCCTTATTCGGCAGTCCTCTCAACAATTACTTCATATTTGCTAAAATTTTCTTCTACTTTAGGTTTTGCCTAACAACTGTTTTATGAATATCTTATGGTATCATACTTGATGAGTTCCACATTCTTTATTTGAGTAACCTTTCACAAGGCTACCTATAACTAAAACTTCTTTATGTTTTAATCATTTTTATAAGGATACCTCTAGGCCCTTACAACCTCATAATTCTATATTCTATCAACTTCACCTAACACTTAGTCATTTGGTTTCCCTATAATGGAATTCTACTCCCTCTCTATCTACTACTATCACGGTGGTTACTAAGGTTTACTTCAAGTGTTCTAATAGCATCTAAATATATCTAACTTAACTTCAGAGCAAAGTATTCCAGCTAAACTATGCCAGAAATCTTGCTCTGATACCAAATGTAACATCCTAGCTTTTTCCTACTATATTTATAGCAATTTAATCAATTTAATGTAACATCCTAGCTTTTTCCTACTATATTTATAGCAATTTAATCAATTTATAACCACTTTATAATGTTAGAAGCCCAAAAATACGAATGAATTAAAATTTTCTCTTTGAAACATGTATGAAATATTTTTCCGCGTAAACTTGGGCTTCTACACAACTTTAAAAATATAAATGTTTCCTGAAATCCGCAGCGGTTTATAAATCCATTAAATAGCTAAATCTACACCTGAACAGCCTAATGTAAATACAAACCTGTCATATTTAAATTTAATTACTACAATTCTATCTAAATATAATTTGCCTATCACAAGGGATAGACTTTACCTAATAAATCACAAGCTATGAGCTTGTATAGTACAACATATATCACAAAATCTATCTCACTCATCTTCTTCGGGCCTATTAAGCATCCTTCTTATCCTGAACTGCTTATCTGTAAAAGTTTTGTTTGAAAAACAGTGAGATTCAAAGAATCCCAATAGTAGTTATCATTTATTATCATGCATAACAATTGATGAACTCATAAACAAAGATTATGATTTTGATTACCTGATTAACCATAATCCTGCTGCTCACACAACAATGTAAATTTATTTTCCTGATTGTGTGGCATATGTCATGAATATAACTTTTCAGTTATATCAAATAAACTAGAAGTAGCGAACCTCTAGTCATGGAGAACTCCGATAAACTCACTGTTCTGACAGGATTAGAGCGACCTTTCGGCCCTGAGGTTATTAGAGCGACCTTTCGGCCCTGATGTGATATGATTTTAAAAATGCTTCATGCAATTCTCATACATCATAATAAACAAAACTACTACCTGTACTCCAGCAATTACAAATCACCTCATTCTTTAACCTCTTGGTGCCACAAGAACCAATTCTCATTCACTCCTATATTTAACAATACATGAATGATAAATTAATGTCATTTTAAATTCATTATACTTAAGCGTCTCTCACGTGCCTACAACTACCCAACCATTTCTATATTCTTTACTAAATTATCATTTTAATCATTCTTTTATAAATCAAACATTAGATCTTTTATTGATTCCAAGAATCTTTAACAATTGTCTATCACAACATTCATCAAAACAAACATTACATTTATATATCCAAACAACTCCATACAATTCGCAAGTAGAGTAAGAAACACAAATGAGTCAAACAATATAACTTATTAGAACTTAGCATGCATTTCATACTTCTATTCAATTTAATCCTTAGCATCTACTTATAGTTATATCATTTTTCATGCCCATATTCAGAACCAAAAAGAACATGCCAACATAAGAAATGAATCGGGAATTCAATAATTATTCATTGAACATCCTTACATTTACCTATACTCTAACCAAAGCATTATTCAGTTAGTTAGGAAGAAAGAAAGGATTTCATTTAAGAAATTTCCAGCATAACCAACCATGTTGATAATCACTCAAATTACAATCAAAGTGCACATTAAACATGAAATCTCAAAACCATAATCATTTGACCACTGCAGAACATAAAACAAATGACATCATACTGATTTGAAAACATTCAATAGACTAACATGCAAACCACAATGCAGAGCCAAGAACTATATGACTTTAATGCAATATTTAACAGGTAAGTTCTAAAGTTATTATCATAGATTCCTTTTTCATGTTCAAGCCTTTCTTTCTTTAAAATTTTCATTTGTTAAAGCCCTCCTCTATTTAGAAATTCTGCAGAAAATAAATAACATGTACACATAGATTTTGTATACACTAACACACGATTCTTTCCCTTTCTCTTTTAGAAATCAGCATACATTTAACATCCTTTTCCATTAAAATGAAGTTCCAATTTTTTATTCAATGCAGCAAGGGTATCATCTTCCAAATTCACGTGTAAACACTCAAATCACCACACAAATACTTCTCAATATCACAAACTTTTTATCCTAAAACCAGTTCAGCTTTGACATCAAAGTGATGCAGAAAATCCTTGTTATACTTGTAACAATTTAATCCTAACCACTAGCATCATTTAAATATCCTTTCATTACATTTGATTTCATCTCTTCATTCCTACAAATTATCAATCAAAAGAGAAAACTTAACAGCCCAAACAAAACTTCACAATCAAACATGAAATGAAATATTTCAGTCTCAATAAACTCTTACAAAGATTAATTAAAGTTTGTAGCTTGAAATTCCAGAAAAACCAAAGGATTAAAAACAATCAACTTAAGGTTTCATGCTAACATATACTTCAATTATTACTCATATTCTCTTACAAACACCTCATACTAAAGCTTAAAACTTTCTTTTGAGTTCATTAGCTCATCCCAAAAACCCATACCCAAACTCATTTCTATCTCAATCTCGTCTAAATCAAAAAGAAAAGGGATAGGAATGGAAGAAATGAAGCTACCTAAACTCGTTCTTGCCTTCCCATGACTAGTCGGAGTTCCGCCGTCGCCGTAAACGGCCTTTTATTGCCGCTGGAAGTGACCGGCCAAACAAGAGAATGAAGAGGAAGAAATATATGGTTGGAGAAGAGATGGAATAGAGAGAAGATATGTGTGGCTGACCCCATTTTCCACCGAGAACAAGCAGCCAAAGCTCGCTGGAATGGAGGAGGAAGAAGAGAAAATGAAGAGAGTGAGAGAGAAATGGTGAGGGAAGAGAGAGTGAAGAAGATGATGTTTTGGGGGGAAGGGGAGACGGTGCAGAGAAAGAGAGAGTGTTGAAGTGAGAGTGATGAGTTATGATGATGAAGATAAATATGAATGATATTTAATAAATAAATGAATTGATAAGAGTGATTTGATGAGAAGAGATAAGGGTGGTGAAGTAGATATTTTCCACAAAGTGGGCTCACTCATAAGGAGAAGATAAATATAAGTTTAGTGAAGATATTTTTAGTCCCAATATAATTTATCTAGGTATCTTTTAATTCCAAAATTTATTCCTAAAAATTTTTAAATACTAAATAATACATCAAGATTCTAAATATTGCCTTATTTATTCTATTTTAAAATTTGGGGTGTTACAATTCTCTCCCCCTAAAATAATTTCGTCCTCGAAATTGAATGCAACTACCCTTCTATTTTAAACTCTTACAATACCCTAACAGCTCAAATACAAAACACAAACAATTTCTTGCACAACAATCAGAATTCAAAATCATAATAGAACATCATCAAAATACTTAACATATACACATGCTCAAACTTCATGTAAAACCAATAAGCACTCTAACTAATTGCAGCCATATACAAGCCATTCATTAGCAAACAGAGAATCTAACACATTTATTGTAATATATTATTCCACTCATTACAACTTATTTCAATTTATATCATCTCTTATCATTTTCAAAGTTGGTTGTATTCCCTTTAAACCATAAGGTTTTCAATGATACCCCGACTATAATTATGTCCGGATCATAATTATGCTCGAGATCCCAGAGAAAAATCCTTATTCGGCAGTCCTCTCAACAATTACTTCATATTTGCTAAAATTTTCTTCTACTTTAGGTTTTGCCTAACAACTGTTTTATGAATATCTTATGGTATCATACTTGATGAGTTCCACATTCTTTATTTGAGTAACCTTTCACAAGGCTACCTATAACTAAAACTTCTTTATGTTTTAATCATTTTTATAAGGATACCTCTAGGCCCTTACAACCTCATAATTCTATATTCTATCAACTTCACCTAACACTTAGTCATTTGGTTTCCCTATAATGGAATTCTACTCCCTCTCTATCTACTACTATCACGGTGGTTACTAAGGTTTACTTCAAGTGTTCTAATAGCATCTAAATATATCTAACTTAACTTCAGAGCAAAGTATTCCAGCTAAACTATGCCAGAAATCTTGCTCTGATACCAAATGTAACATCCTAGCTTTTTCCTACTATATTTATAGCAATTTAATCAATTTAATGTAACATCCTAGCTTTTTCCTACTATATTTATAGCAATTTAATCAATTTATAACCACTTTATAATGTTAGAAGCCCAAAAATACGAATGAATTAAAATTTTCTCTTTGAAACATGTATGAAATATTTTTCCGCGTAAACTTGGGCTTCTACACAACTTTAAAAATATAAATGTTTCCTGAAATCCGCAGCGGTTTATAAATCCATTAAATAGCTAAATCTACACCTGAACAGCCTAATGTAAATACAAACCTGTCATATTTAAATTTAATTACTACAATTCTATCTAAATATAATTTGCCTATCACAAGGGATAGACTTTACCTAATAAATCACAAGCTATGAGCTTGTATAGTACAACATATATCACAAAATCTATCTCACTCATCTTCTTCGGGCCTATTAAGCATCCTTCTTATCCTGAACTGCTTATCTGTAAAAGTTTTGTTTGAAAAACAGTGAGATTCAAAGAATCCCAATAGTAGTTATCATTTATTATCATGCATAACAATTGATGAACTCATAAACAAAGATTATGATTTTGATTACCTGATTAACCATAATCCTGCTGCTCACACAACAATGTAAATTTATTTTCCTGATTGTGTGGCATATGTCATGAATATAACTTTTCAGTTATATCAAATAAACTAGAAGTAGCGAACCTCTAGTCATGGAGAACTCCGATAAACTCACTGTTCTGACAGGATTAGAGCGACCTTTCGGCCCTGAGGTTATTAGAGCGACCTTTCGGCCCTGATGTGATATGATTTTAAAAATGCTTCATGCAATTCTCATACATCATAATAAACAAAACTACTACCTGTACTCCAGCAATTACAAATCACCTCATTCTTTAACCTCTTGGTGCCACAAGAACCAATTCTCATTCACTCCTATATTTAACAATACATGAATGATAAATTAATGTCATTTTAAATTCATTATACTTAAGCGTCTCTCACGTGCCTACAACTACCCAACCATTTCTATATTCTTTACTAAATTATCATTTTAATCATTCTTTTATAAATCAAACATTAGATCTTTTATTGATTCCAAGAATCTTTAACAATTGTCTATCACAACATTCATCAAAACAAACATTACATTTATATATCCAAACAACTCCATACAATTCGCAAGTAGAGTAAGAAACACAAATGAGTCAAACAATATAACTTATTAGAACTTAGCATGCATTTCATACTTCTATTCAATTTAATCCTTAGCATCTACTTATAGTTATATCATTTTTCATGCCCATATTCAGAACCAAAAAGAACATGCCAACATAAGAAATGAATCGGGAATTCAATAATTATTCATTGAACATCCTTACATTTACCTATACTCTAACCAAAGCATTATTCAGTTAGTTAGGAAGAAAGAAAGGATTTCATTTAAGAAATTTCCAGCATAACCAACCATGTTGATAATCACTCAAATTACAATCAAAGTGCACATTAAACATGAAATCTCAAAACCATAATCATTTGACCACTGCAGAACATAAAACAAATGACATCATACTGATTTGAAAACATTCAATAGACTAACATGCAAACCACAATGCAGAGCCAAGAACTATATGACTTTAATGCAATATTTAACAGGTAAGTTCTAAAGTTATTATCATAGATTCCTTTTTCATGTTCAAGCCTTTCTTTCTTTAAAATTTTCATTTGTTAAAGCCCTCCTCTATTTAGAAATTCTGCAGAAAATAAATAACATGTACACATAGATTTTGTATACACTAACACACGATTCTTTCCCTTTCTCTTTTAGAAATCAGCATACATTTAACATCCTTTTCCATTAAAATGAAGTTCCAATTTTTTATTCAATGCAGCAAGGGTATCATCTTCCAAATTCACGTGTAAACACTCAAATCACCACACAAATACTTCTCAATATCACAAACTTTTTATCCTAAAACCAGTTCAGCTTTGACATCAAAGTGATGCAGAAAATCCTTGTTATACTTGTAACAATTTAATCCTAACCACTAGCATCATTTAAATATCCTTTCATTACATTTGATTTCATCTCTTCATTCCTACAAATTATCAATCAAAAGAGAAAACTTAACAGCCCAAACAAAACTTCACAATCAAACATGAAATGAAATATTTCAGTCTCAATAAACTCTTACAAAGATTAATTAAAGTTTGTAGCTTGAAATTCCAGAAAAACCAAAGGATTAAAAACAATCAACTTAAGGTTTCATGCTAACATATACTTCAATTATTACTCATATTCTCTTACAAACACCTCATACTAAAGCTTAAAACTTTCTTTTGAGTTCATTAGCTCATCCCAAAAACCCATACCCAAACTCATTTCTATCTCAATCTCGTCTAAATCAAAAAGAAAAGGGATAGGAATGGAAGAAATGAAGCTACCTAAACTCGTTCTTGCCTTCCCATGACTAGTCGGAGTTCCGCCGTCGCCGTAAACGGCCTTTTATTGCCGCTGGAAGTGACCGGCCAAACAAGAGAATGAAGAGGAAGAAATATATGGTTGGAGAAGAGATGGAATAGAGAGAAGATATGTGTGGCTGACCCCATTTTCCACCGAGAACAAGCAGCCAAAGCTCGCTGGAATGGAGGAGGAAGAAGAGAAAATGAAGAGAGTGAGAGAGAAATGGTGAGGGAAGAGAGAGTGAAGAAGATGATGTTTTGGGGGGAAGGGGAGACGGTGCAGAGAAAGAGAGAGTGTTGAAGTGAGAGTGATGAGTTATGATGATGAAGATAAATATGAATGATATTTAATAAATAAATGAATTGATAAGAGTGATTTGATGAGAAGAGATAAGGGTGGTGAAGTAGATATTTTCCACAAAGTGGGCTCACTCATAAGGAGAAGATAAATATAAGTTTAGTGAAGATATTTTTAGTCCCAATATAATTTATCTAGGTATCTTTTAATTCCAAAATTTATTCCTAAAAATTTTTAAATACTAAATAATACATCAAGATTCTAAATATTGCCTTATTTATTCTATTTTAAAATTTGGGGTGTTACACAATGCCTACCGTTAATTTATATAAGGTTTTGTACATGTAATTTTTTGCTGCTACGTAGTAAAGAAGTAAAATCATAACGGTGATGAATTGGCTTTATAAACTGAAGATAACCATGAACCATTTTACAGTACATTAACACACACAGAGATATGGGATGTTGATTGAGCATGAGATATGGCTGAAGGTTCTATAATTTTTTTTTCATGAACACACACAGAGACATATCATAAATAATACTGCATCATGCATGAATTTAGGGGGAAATTTCTTTTAAGTTTATAAGAAAATATATTTTAGGAGTGGGGGTTTATGAGAAGATATATTTTGAAAGGGTTAGAGTCTTATTTTCATATAGTAGTTGAAGTATTACTTGTAATATAAATAAATTAAACTTTCACCTAAAATTCTTTCACTAACAAATCATAAATACTTCATCATGAATGTGGATTGAGAAGACAATGTTTGAGCCTTATAAGCATGTATATTTTATGGGTATACGTGGGGGTTTCTAAGAAGATATATTCTGAAAGTGTATGTGAAATTTATTTTAATAGTATTTGAAGTATTACATTTAATATATAAATTAATTTTCTTCCAAAAAAAAATTCATTAGCATATCATATAAGTTGTATGGGGATTCAAGAAACAATATTTTTAAGGATTATTATAAGCAGATATATTTTAGTTGGTGAGTTCAGAAAATGTTTTGAAAGGGTGGAGGACTTATATATTTTCATAATAGTTGAAGTATTACATGTTTAATACAAATTAATCATTTTCGAAAAATGTTCATTGATATATCATGAATAGTGCATCATGAATGAGGATTTAGAGGATACTGATTTCACCCATTATAAGAAGATTTATTTTTGAAGTGTAGAGACTTATTTTCATAGTAATTGATATATTACATGTAATAAATAAATCAATTTTTTCCTAAGATCTTTTCATTAGCATATCATGCATTTAGGGGAGAATATTTTTTTAGGTTATAATATCAGATATATTTTAGGGTTGGGGGATTATGAGAAAATATATTTTGAAAGGGCGAGTGATCTATTTTCATAGTATTTGAAGCATTACAGGTAATATAAATTAATTTCATTACTTAATTCTTTTCATTAGCATATCATAAGTGCATGGTGACACTATTGACTTGTATGGTGAAGAATGAGACTTTCTTGGAAACCAAGACACATGCATTATCAGTCTTGACTCCAATTGTCTTTATTTGCCAATCAAGTTACCGATCAGTTAGTGTATCAAACGCCAATATGCCCATTTAGTACGTTGGTAATGACTGAATGTCGGTGGTTGCCTAAAGGAAACTCATTTTATGGTGAAGAATGAGAATTTCTTGGAAATCAAGACACATGCATCATCAGTCATGACTCCAGTTGTCTTTAATTGCCATTCAAGTTCCCGATCAGTTAGTGTATCAAACTCCAATATGCTCATTTAGTACGTTGGTAATGACTGAATGCCGATGGTTGCCTAAAGGAATATCATTTTATGGTGAAGAATGAGACTTTCTTGGAAATCAAGACACATGCATCATCAGTCTTGACTACAGTTGTCTTTATTTGCCAATCAAGTTCCCGATCAATATAATTAGTGTATTGATGACTCCCCATATTTAGTGATTTTTAGGAAATATTTTATTGTATTTGGGGAGTCATTAATTAAATAAATAAGTGATTTTGTTGTGAATTGGAAAGAAAGTAATTTGAGGATTATATGAGTGATTCTTTTGGAAAATATGAAATTTAATTGAAATAGGAAACTTAATATATTAAAAGAAATATTTTGATGAGAAGTTTCCTATTAATGAGATTATGTGATTGAGTCATTGTGATTATTTCCTATTTCTTTCTCTTCATGAATGCAGATTTTAAAAAAAGGAAATAAAGAGAAAGGGGCATACAAGAAAAGGAAAGAAAAGAAACTTAACATAAAAGACAAAGGCAATATGGTGTTGGACTATTTTATTATAAATATACACATGCAGAAGAGAGGCTGGTTACAATTCTTCCAATATCCTAAAGCCTAAACACACACTCTAAAGGGAATTCATGAAAGAAAAGCAAGAAGATTAAACTAACGTGAGGAACCTGGGGAGAGCACGAGTTGGAACATAGCACGAGTTGGAGCACACAAGCTGAGCACAAGGCGGCATTTAAAATATACATACGCACGCGAAGGCAACTGGGCAAGCAAGGAAGGAGAGGAAGCAACACTTTTGTCTTTTCTTGGTTATCACCATCATCCAAAGGAGGAGATTTGATCTTCATTGACATTGCAAGTTTTGGTGTGTCCTTATTTCTAGATCCATTTCTATATTATGGGTTTGAATCTAGATTTTGAATTAATTTTTGTGATGATTTTGATAGACATCATGTGCGGTTAATTTCCTTTTGCAACCTAGAGTACTATGAACTTGTTTGTAACTTAGTATTTTATTTCCCACTATTTAGTCATGATTAATTTGATTTAGTTTATTTAATCTTGCTATTATTGATTAACTTGTTTAGTGCTTGATCACCATTAGACATGTCTAGGGAATTTAGAATTGGACTCGAAAGAGGGAATTTTAAATAGACCATGAGATTAAATAGTGTAGGATTGGATTTTTAATATTTGATTTGCGACTAGGATAGACATATACCTAGAAGCCCTACATAGTCACATTAGAGCGGTACCGGTATAAATTGACTTAGTAAATTAGTGCAAGACATTGTGTAATTAAGCTAGGCAAGGATATAGGTGAAAACCGAAAGACATTTATAGACACTAGTACTCTAGATTAACTAGTTGAATTAATTCATAATTAATTTAGTGGGGAATAAAATCTAAGAAGCAGATAAGGGATTAGTGGCTCTAGGTTGTTCTTTTGACTCGTGAATTTCATCTGTGTGAATATTTGTTTTATTTTATTTTCTTAGCTATTAGGTAATTAAAATCAAATTTTCTTGTTTACTCAACTTGAATGAAAAAAGGAGATCTAATGCCTAGTTATTAATTGTCTGAGTCTCTGTGGGATCGACCTTGATTTACCACTTTACTAAAATACGATCCGTACACTTGCGGATATTTTTATCAAAATTTTGGTACCATCAAGTTTTTGGCGCCGTTGCCGGGGACTCATGGCAATTAGTAATTAGAATTAGAAATTCTTTAGTAGTTTTAGCTTGAGTTTTTTTTTTCTTTTGGAAAAATAGAAATATGGACTTTTTGGAGCTTAATTATTATAAATGGTATCGATGTTATCACTGTGGAAATAATCATGTACCAGGAAATTGTCCATTTTTACCTACCATAAATTGTATAGGAGATGATTTCACTAGGCAACAAACTTATGTTGATAATTTTTGTAGACCTAGTTGGAATTTTGAGCAAGATGAGTGTTGGAACCCACATTTAGATCCTTATTCACATGCAATAGACCCACCCTTCATATCTTATTCACATGTTCAAGGAAACAATTTTGAGGATAGTGAAATATCTCGTAGAGAAGAAAGATTTGACATATTAGAAAGATTAGCCGATATGTGTTTGAAATGGCAAGAGAATTGTTTCAAAAGGTTACAATCAATTGAGACTAAGTTTGAATCAGGCATACAAAATATTGTAGTACAGGTAAGTCAAATGTGCAAAGACCTTGAAGAAGTGAAACAAAATCCCTCCTTAAATCATAGTTCCCCTTTGTTATCTAATGAGATTGAATATGAGGAAGTTGAGGATAGGGATGAACAGGAAGTTAAAGAAGATTTAGAGATTGTCATAGAGCCTGAAACTTGTTTAGAAGAAATTGATGGGTGTTTAATTGATCTTCAAAGTGTGAATTTAAATGCTTGTGATTCTGATGTACATGTTGATGTGAGTGTACCTATAACTGCTTTGGATGATTCTCCTATTACTGTTGTGACTCTTACTGATGAGAGTCAAATTGATTTTATTGGATGCTCATTATTCTTAGAAAGACATACATCTAATTGTTTGTATGAGCATATTCTAATTCCTTTAAAATCAGTGATTGCTTGTTCTTTGAAATCGTCTATGATTGAAAAGGCACAAGTAATTACTTTGGTTGATCACTTATACTGTTTGAAAAGGAATGAAGATGAGGTGATTATGGTTTTTGATACTTATGACTAAGGATTTGTTTGGAAAGTCTGGCTGAAGACTTTAAACTTAGCGCTTCTTGGGAGGCAACCCAAGGTTTTGGTATTTGATGCTTTGTTTTTGAGTTTGTAGGATTTTTTTTTTCTTCTTTTGGCCCCAAAGGATGCTTCAACTTGATCTTGATGGACTAGGAGCTAATAGTGGAAATCGAGAAGAGGAAGGGGAGTATTCTTCTAACTTTTTCTTGATATTATTTGACTGGAAATTTTTTTTGGTAATGAGTGATGGTGCTTATTGATATGTGCTTGTGTGATGATTAGTCTTGACTGTGTGCCTCTTGAGTACTTTGCTTGGTTGATATGGAAGTTGAAATATTTGTCATCTTTACACTTGCTATCGATATTTTTGTAATTCCACTACTTGTGTTACATGTTCACATTGGGGACAATGTGACATATAAGTGTGGGGGTATGAGGGTATCATTGTTCTCTAAAGATTGTCCTCAAGCTTTCATTTTGCAAAATTTTCTTAAAAAAAAAAAAATCTTTTTGCCAATTTTGGGATTGATTTGGACTTAAAACAATTGAATTTGATTAGACTTTGATCTCATCTTCTTTGAATGTAAGTGAAAAGGCAAACTATTTGATTTAGATAAATTACTCTAGTATGTCAAAAAGCCCTGTGAGGAATTTGAGCCTTAATTTTATTCTTTCATGAGTGGGTACATCTATTGTAATTTCCCCTCTAGAACTTGTCTTGAATCTCTTTTGACGCTCAAATCTCTTGCATGCACAAAAATGATTAAGGCCTTCGTTTCATAGCCAGTTTAGCCAAAAAGCCACCCTTTTTACATCATTTCCATTGCTTAACCCCTTTGAGCCTGCTTCTCTTTTAAAAAGAAAGATTGCATATTTTAGCCTTTGAATTCTTTTGATGCAATTTTTCATCTCTTATCTATTTCTTCCATTTACGCTTTGAAAAGTGTTATACTATATTCATATGGAAAGGGGTGAAGGAATTAGAAAAGAAAAAGGGGAAATATAAGTGTTGAAGAAAGGAGAAAAAAAAAGAAATAGAAGTAAAAAAAATAGAATAAAGGTGAAAAAAATGAAGGTGAAAAAGGAAAAGAAAAAAAAATCACACAAAGTGTGAAAAAAAAAGAAGAAAGAAAAGAAAAAAACAGAAGAAGATGAAAATCGAAAGAATTGAAGAATTGTGGAATTCAAAAGAGTCAACCTCTATGTGCTTATTAAGTTATGAGATTCCTTCATTCCTTACTATAATTGAAATGGTTTAGCACTTTTCAAATATACCTCCATCTCATTTTCATTTCATTATCCTACCTTTTTCATTACAACCCTTAAAAGTCCTTTTGATTTGTGTGTGCATTAAGATATAAGAGTGGATATCGAGATGATAAACAAGCATATGGTAGCTGGAATACATAGATGGAATTGAGTGAAACACAACCCCTATATACTTTGAGAGTAGAGTGTAAACACTTGGCCGGTGAGGGACATGGTTTTGTGATTTACCTCTATCAAATTGATTGCCTTATTACTTGCATTTGGGGATGGTGAGAGAGATTTCTAAGAGGATTTAATTGTTGAGAGTTTGAATTGATTTCAACTTTGTGATGATAAAATCTTGATTTCATTTTTTGTGCTAATGTGTTAACAATTTGAAATCTTGAGGACAAGATTTAATGCAAGTGTGGGGGTGTGATGACTCCCCATATTTAGTGGTGTTTAGGAAATATTTTATTGTATTTGGGGAGTCATTAATTAAATAAATAAGTGATTTTGTTGTGAATTGGAAAGAAAGTAATTTGAGGATTATATGAGTGATTCTTTTGGAAAATCTGAAATTTAATTGAAATAGTAAACTTAATATATTAAAAGAAATATTTTGATGAGAAGTTTCCTATTAATGAGATTATGTGATTGAGTCATTGTGATTATTTCCTATTTCTTTCTCTTCATGAATGCAGATTTTAAAAAAAGGAAATAAAGAGAAAGGGGCATACAAGAAAAGGAAAGAAAAGAAACTTAACATGCAAGACAAAGACAATATGGTGTTGGACTATTTTATTATAAATATACACATGCAATTGAGAAGAAGAGAGGCTGGTTACAATTCTTCCAATTTCCTAAAGCCTAAACACACACTCTAAAGAGAATTCATGAAAGAAAAGCAAGAAGATTAAACTAACGTGAGGAACCTGGGGAGAGCACGAGTTGGAACATAGCACGAGTTGGAGCACACAAGCTGAGCACAAGGCGGCATTTAAAATATACATACGCACGCGAAGGCAACTGGGCAAGCAAGGAAGGAGAGGAAGCAACACTTTTGTCTTTTCTTGGTTATCACCATCATCCAAAGGAGGAGATTTGATCTTCATTGACATTGCAAGTTTTGGTGTGTCCTTATTTCTAGATCCATTTCTATTATGGGTTTGAATCTAGATTTTGAATTAATTTTTGTGATGATTTTGATAGACATCATGTGCGGTTAATTTCCTTTTGCAACCTAGAGTACTATGAACTTGTTTGTAATTTAGTATTTTATTTCCCACTATTTAGTCATGATTAATTTGATTTAGTTTATTTAATCTTGCTATTATTGATTAACTTGTTTAGTGCTTGATCACCATTAGACATGTCTAGGAAATTTAGAATTGGACTCGAAAGAGAGAATTTTAAATAGACCATGAGATTAAATAGTGTAGGATTGGATTTTTAATATTTGATTTGCGACTAGGATAGACATATACCTAGAAGCCCTACATAGTCACATTAGAGCGGTACCGGTATAAATTGGCTTAGTAAATTAGTGCAAGACATTGTGTAATTAAGCTAGGCAAGGATATAGGTGAAAACCGAAAGGCATTTATAGACACTAGTACTCTAGATTAACTAGTTGAATTAATTCATAATTAATTTAGTGGGGAATAAAATCTAAGAAGCAGATAAGGGATTAGTGGCTCTAGGTTGTTCTTTTGACTCGTGAATTTCATCTGTGTGAATATTTGTTTTATTTTATTTTCTTAGCTATTAGGTAATTAAAATCAAATTTTCTTGTTTACTCAACTTGAATGAAAATAGGAGATCTAATGCCTAGTTATTAATTGTCTGAGTCTCTGTGGGATCGACCTTAATTTACCACTTTTCTAAAATACGATCCGTACACTTGCGGATATTTTTATCAAAATTTTGGTACCATCATGTATCAAACTCCAATATGCCCATTTAGTACGTTGGTAATGACTCAATGCCGATGGTTGCCTAAAGGAAAATCATTGTAATTATTGTGTGCATGGTAAAGATTAAAATGAAGTAGATTTTGCAGAAATACCAGTGGCAACTTAGACTTTGTAAAAGGTAATATTTTTAGGGAAAGTTAATTTATAGTCCCATGAGAGGTCTTATCCCACAAAATGGTAAAATCAAAGAAAGGTCCCATGGGTTATTATACATGCGGTAAAATACAATATATTAACATATTACTAGACTTGTGAGTGGTGCTCATTAACTTTTACTTACAACAAATAGAGAATGCATAATGTACATCGCAAAAACTTATTACGAATATTAATAATTTACAACACTTGCGATCATGGTCAAAAGATGTTAGTTACATATGCCGAAAACTAATTAACATTTGGCCTTATACAACTTGTGAACTAAATTCATAAGTTTATAAAGGAGACTACTGTATAAAATTATCTCCTATAAGTTGTACAGTATCTCTGATCCTATTTACACGACTACAATGAATTATTTGAAAAAAATTAAAAATACAAAAATAATTACTTTAAAATATCCATAATCATCAATTTTTTAAAGTAGACTTATATTTAAGGCATGAGAGAGTAAATAACAACAAATTCAAGCTTTGATCCCACAGAAAATGCTGGCATTAAAGTTAGAACTCACATCTATAATTCACATACCATTATATTTAAGGAAAGAGCTGGTATGCCACTAAAGATTTTGTCTCGCTCCCAGCAAATATCAAATTGAAGATCCACCCAACTTTTTATTTTCAACTTCTTCTTCAATAGTTAGCTCCTCTGAAAATCTAAAACAAGTGCTAGATGTGAAGTTATTACGTTGTTCCAACAGAGAATAACATAACAGCAAAGCAAAATCCAACATACCCAAAAAAGTTCTTCAATATTTTATATCTGATAAATCTAACACAAGTTTCAATAGTGTATTTTCTTGTTACGATCACAACCTTTTTATAAGAATGAAGCTCACAATAGGCAAGTCCTATAATATAAGTTAATTTATAGGTGTCCAAATCTCATTTAGTGTTATATAACAAGCAAAAAGATAACTCCAAAGAGGAATATTTGCAGCTGACGGGAAGGTAGCTTCCCAAATTTTTATCCATTCAAAAAGTCTTATTTAGTTACCCCTTTTAAATCCAACTACATTTGAATTTGCCTCAATAGTACCCTGTCTCACTGAGTAGTGAGTAGTCTTGGAAAAGAAGTGTTATAATATGAAGATGCTCAAATACTAGTAAAAGCAATTGTTTTGCCAGCTGAAACTTTTTCAATTACTTGAGCTAGCAGAGTCCAAGATTAGTCCTTTTTTCCAAAAAAAATTGTTTGGGCTTTTCGTATGTGGTTGAAATTTTCCAACTAGCCATGAAATCCTCAAATTTTCTAGTAGACAAGGGCTACCATTGAATTATAAAAGTTTTTGGGTACTTTAATTTCAATTTATTTTTTTGCAATGTAGTAAAGTAGTAAAATCATAGCGGTGAAGAAATGCCTTAATTGATAAACTTAAATGGGTAAATATGAGTTGAAATATAGTTTACTGCATTGATCAAGTTCCGTATGCGTTAGGGCATCTCATTCTAATATCCCCATCTAGTATGTTGGTAATGACTGGCTGTGGTTGCAAGAAGGAAAATCATGGCGATAATTGAGTTGTAGAAATTAAAAACCAGTAGTGACTAGACTGTGTAGATAATAAAATTCGATTTTAAGGTTGCAAATAATCATGTTTAGTCAACCTTTTAAATCAACTTCTGATAAAAAAAAAATCTTTTAAATCAATGATATTTTAATTTGATTCAATAGGACAAGCAAATGATGAATATTCTTGCAAAAAAGACATAATATGAAAAGATTCAATTGCTATTCAAAAGAAATTGTTAGTCAGATGATAAAACTTAAGGAGAGAAAAGAGAAATCTAAAACACAGAATCTGTTGCTCTAGCTAGAGAGACTATAAACATCGATAATTTCATTCATGCCATAATAATTGTTTACAATCAGTTTTTGTAAACTCTAAATGAAGGGAAATAACTGACTCCTAAGTGACACATGACTCATGATTTGTGGCTTATCATGCCACCTACAACTCCCACTACTAATTCAAGAAACAATTATTTAAATAATCTACAACTATCTGATAAGACTCGTCATTACAAATGAATGAAAATAATAATAATAATAAATCCATAAACAAAATCAGCAAAGCAGGCCACAAACTCAATCATCTCAATCAGCAACTCAGTCGTCTGAATCAGCAACAACACGTGCTCTTTTCTGGGTGAGGGATCCCTCCTATTCCATTCCCCCTATTACCTCCTATTCCCCTCATCTCCACCCTCCATCTGATCTAACAGATGAGAATCAATATACCCCATACACCCCACTACACTCTATCCCTCTCCCTCTCCCTCTCCTTCTCCCTCTCGTCTTCACACTCTTCAATTCTCCATGGCCTATTCACTCTCTTACTTCCCCAGCCTCACCACCATCGTCGGACACCAACGGCCGCTGGAGACAGCGTCGCCGCTTTCTTCCCCAGACTCACCACCATCGTCGGACACCAACGGCCGCTGGAGACAGCGTCGCCGCTTCCTTCCCCAGACTCACCACCATCGCCGGACACCAACGGCCGCCGGAGACGGCACAGCGGCGAGGCCGAACAACAACAACAACCTCGCCCCTGTCCAGAATTTCGTCCCTACCCAGAATCCTCCGGCGAAATCCGATCTCCACCGCCATGGTGCAGTCCGATCCGAAATCGGTGGTTGTTCATCTTTTCCGGCTGTTGGAGTCGAGGCCGATGGTGTGGGGGAAGAAGTGGTTAGTTATGGCGAAGTCGACGACAAGATCGGAGGAGCCAAGGCAGAGGAGGAGGTGGTGCAGGGCGGAAGCAGCGGCGGAGGAGAGGGAGGCGGTGGTGAGGTGCGAGAGAGATTGAGAGAGAATATAGGGGGAGAGATATGATGATATTGGGTGTAGGGGATTGAATGAGGTGTGAGCCATTAGATCAGATGGAGAGTAGAGATGAGGAGAATAGGAGGGAATAGGAGGAATGGAATAGGGGTCCCTTGCCCCTCTTTTCTTCTTCCTCATGTACACGTGGTCAAACATTCTAACACCATATTAGAAAGTCTCAATCACTTGACCTAGCAGTGACAGAGATTGTCCCTTTTATGCTTGCAAGTGAATAAAGTTTTCCAATAAGCCATGAAATCCTCAAAATTCCAAGTGGACAAAGGCTACTATTAATTCATAAAAGGTTTTGGGTACCTGCAATTTTTTTTGCTACCACATAGTAAAGAAGTATGGCCTAAGGGAGGGGAAGTAAAGTTTCTGTATATTCTATTGCACGCAGCCAACATCCCGTATAAGGTTGAAATCTCTTGTGGTATTCTTGACCATATGTGCGATGTTCTAAAAGTTCCCCTTTCTCATTCCATCTTGATAATCCTTCGCAACCATCTGGTGAAACATGAGACGTAATATATTCATCACCTTCTTTGACGAATAAGAACGACTGATTATAAGAAATATAATTTTGATGCAAATTTGGGACAGATATTAACTTAGTCCAAGATGCCCCAAACGCATATTCTCTCATCAACCATAATTCAACACCCGTGCCTGTTACACAAGTCAAAGCAAGACAACCTTCAAGTACTCCCAATTCTGCACCGTTTAAGTTGGAATTTGAAAGAATTGAAGGAGTAGGCACCTTTTGTAAATCCTTTGTTTTTACATCATATGCAATAACTGTAGGTTGAATTATTGAAAATACTGATCCATCACGATGATCCTCCAAAACCATGAAATGCATGGCACCCTTAAAGATTGGACCACGGTTGCGATAATGTGTTCTATAATGATGATTGAGTTCAAGTTTGTCCCATGAATTGTTTCTCAAAGAGAGAACCGCATAAGCAAAATAACCATTAAAATATTGAGGATGGGGAAGGTATGTGGAGCCAATGAAGTAGTCATCAAGAGATTCATCATAGCAAAAGGAAAAGGGAAGGCATATCTTAGCTTGAGGAGGGACATGTGAGATGCATTTGTATGCCCTAGTTGTAGGGTTCCACATCCAAATATGAGAATCATTTTGGAACAACACAATGCCTCGACAAGAATCTATCATCCTAGTATCGGTGTATGGTGGTATGTGAGCATCACAAAAGGGTTTTAAAGTGAAGGAATCATAACGAAGGGACGCTTTAATGTCTATACATCTCATTCTACAAGAATCGTTGTTTACTTGAAGGATTCTATCTGGGCATTGGGGGTGAGAAGATAGTTGGAGCTTATGCAACTTGGCAAAAATAGGGCTTGAGATTATAGTGTACCATGACTTTGACACGCACTTCAAACAAAACACACATCTTACAGGCAAGAGTAGAAGGATTTTCAGCATGAGGTCATCAGGAAGAGAATCAATGGTCGCCTCCGCTTTCATCAATGAGGAATAAAAAGGTTAATTTTGTAGCAGCAGATTGGGGTGGAGGATTAATTTTCTCCCTAGGTTACTTATCCCTTGTTTTTATCAGGCCTAGGTTACTTATCCCAACAATATATAATTATTAATATTAATATTAATATTAATTATTAATTATTAAAATCTTATAAGAAAAAGTTGCCAAGTCAAACGGATAAGTTAGATATATCTTTTGATTATTTTCTTTATTTTTAATAAGTTATTTATTTATTTATTTTTGCTCAAAATACTCAAAATAGTTATTTAGTTATATCCATTGGAAAAACCCCATTCCATTCGTAAGAATTGATGAGATAAAAAAGAAACACAAATTTTAAACCCTATTCCAATGGCATAGGTTGAATCTTTCTTAGAAAAAAAGAATGGGGAGGATGGGGGTTTTTTTTTCAATTGGAAATAGGGTTTGGGAATGATGTGGTATGACGTGAAATTTTTTATTTGACGTGGCACCCTAAAAAATCTCAACTAACTTTAAAAAATATTTCTTTTTTCCTTACATACTTTAAAAAAATATTTCTATTAACACCATTAAATAATAAAAACATTGAAAACATGATATTTGAATTTTTTTCCGTCGGGTAATTCCTATTTTTAAGGTACCACGACAAATTATAAATTTAAAAAGAAATTGGATTTAGCTTCACTTGTTAGAAAGGTGATGCTACCAAAATTTTGATAAAAACTCCGCAAGTGTACGGATCGTATGTTAGTAAAGTGGTAAATCAAGGTCGATCCCACAGAGACTCAAACAATTAAATAACTAGGTATTAGATCTCCTATTTTCATTCAAGTTGAGTAAACAAGAAAATTTGATTTTAATTACCTAATAGCTAAGAAAATAAAATAAAACAAATATTCACTCAGATGAAATTCACGAGTCAAAAGAACAACCTAGAGCCACCAATCCCTTATCTGCTTCTTAGATTTTATTCTCACTAAATTAATTATGAATTAATCCAACTAGCTAATCTAGAGTACTAGTGTCTATAAATGCCTTTCGGTTTCCACCTATATCCTTGCCTAGCTTAATTACACAATGTCTTGCACTAATTTACTAAGTCAATCAACACCGGTACCGCTCTAATGTGACTATGTAAGGCTTCTAGGTATATGTCTATCCTAGTCGCAAATCAGATTAAAAATCCAATCCTACACTATTTAATTTCATGGTCTATTTAAAATTCCCTCTTTCGAGTCCAATTCTAAATTCCCTAAACATATCTAATGGTGATCAAGCACTAAACAAGTTAATCAATAATAACGAGATTAAATAAACTAAATCAAATTAACCATGACTAAATAGTGGGAAATAAAGTACTAAGTTACAAACAAGTTCATAATACTTGCAAAAAGGGAATTAGTCAAACATGAAGTTCAAATCAAATCAAAATACCAAACACTACAACTTGCTCCCAACTCTGACTGACTCTGGCCAAGGAAGAAAATCTGAAACTTCAAGCTCTCTCCCTCTCCTGCGTGTGTGTGATACACCATAAGTGTTGCCACCTCCTGCTTCTCTTTGCTTTCCTCGTGTGTGTGTTCAGATTTTGAATGAATGCCACCAAGAAAAGACGAAACTTGTTTCCAAATCCCTTCCTTCTTTCTCGTTGCCACTACAATCTCCTTTCTTTTCTTTCGTGAATTCCTCTTAGGCTTTAGGATTGGAAGAATTAAAATTAGCCTCCCTTTTTTCAATTGCATATGTATATTTATAATAAAATAGCTCAACACCATATTGCCTTTGACTTGCATGTTAAGTTTCTTTTCTTTCCTTTTCTTGCACATAATCAAATCATCTCCTTCTCTTTATTTCCTTTTTCATTAAATCTGCATTCATGAAGAGAAGGAAATAGGAAATAATCACAATAACTCAATCACATAATCTCATTAATAGGAAACTTCCCATTAAAATATTTCTTTTATCAAGTTTCCTATTTCAATTCCCAAATAATATATTTCCAATTCACATCAAAATCTCTTAATTACTTAATTAATGACTCGCAAATACAACAAAATATTTCCTAAAACCACTAAATATGGGGAGTCATCAAAAGGTTAGGATGTACCCTTGAAAGTGAAATTAGATTATTTTGAAAATTAAAGTCAGATTATTTCATGTTATCCGTTTTTTATTTCATATATAAGTTAAAAATTATTTCTATCCTGTATAAAAAAGTTATTTCTATCAAAATATCCAATCTAAGTTGTATAAAAAAAATCCAATCTAAGTTGTTTGCTTGTGATTACATACACAATAGTTTTTTTTTTTGATCAGGACATACACAATAGTTGACTGGCAAAACATATTGAAGTTTTAATATTTTTGTTTCTTTTTTTTATCGAATGAATAATATTTTTGTCTCTATTTCCTTATGTTCCGTTTGAAAATCAAAATTAGTAGAGGAAATAATGCCTTCTTCTAGTTCGCTAATTTTTTTTGGTCGGAATCTAGTTCGCTAATTAAGTGTTTTGTTGTTTCTTGGATCAAAAATAATACGCACCACAAATAATGTTATTTTTTGCTAAAAGCAATTCAGTAGTGTCTAAATATTATATATATGATTTATAGAGGGTGATTATGTCAAAACTAAATCCAATTCTATTGAACCTGCCATTCACATTTTATGGTAGGAAATTTTTTTCCGGTCATTTTTTATAAAATTCAACATATATATTCAATTATTTTTACTTTTGCTTTGCAAGATCCCACTGCCATTTTTTGTTTTGCTTATTTCTTACTTTTGGCTTATATTAACTTTTTAACATGTTTGGGGACAAATGAAATGTGAATTGCTTCTAGAGTTCTACCTCATATATCCAATGAGAGCAAAGGCATCTAAGAGTTACTTTTTGTTCTTTTTTTCTGGCTTAAAGCAATTAAGCAGCCACTAAATCAATTTAAATATATGTAATTAGAATTTAAAATATTGAACTTAGCTGTTATAAAAAAAAAATATTGAACTTAGCTCGTTTTTGGTCATTTTTATAAAATTGATATATATATATATATATATATATATATATATATGAGGCTTCAACGGATTCAGATTCTTAAGCATTTCTTTTCTTTTTTTTTTTTGCCTTTTTATATCATTTCTTAAGCATTTCTCTTCCATAGATAATGTTTTGCCTCAACGGATCCCGAGATTTTGGAGGGTCAAATGTGGTTTGTTGCGCTGACGAGCAATGATCCACATATATATGAAGCGGCCTCAAAACCTTTCTTATGATCACTTTGCTTACGTAGTGTAAAGCATTCGTTCCGTACATTCACTCCTACTTACGTACTGTTTCCAATGTTAGAAATATTATGATCATATTAAATGAGTTGTATCTTGTAAGTGGTTAGTGGTCCTATTGCCTATATAAAGGGTCCTAACCTAAACATTTTAGTGTGTGAGATTTATGAGAGTCTACACCAAGAGGGAGAGTTAACTTGGTCTCTCTTCTCATTACCCTAGTGTTAGGGATTTGTTTTGTAAATCCATTTTCTCAATGAGGAGTGGTCATCACCTCTATGAGGGATGTTTTAATCTAGTCCATGAGGATTAGAATATTGTTGTTGTTTTTATATTCTTCTTCATCATCTATCAATATAAAGATTTGTTTAATTCTTCATCTTGTTCTCTTTCCCTACCGATTTGTCAACATGGTGTCAGAGCAAATCTGAGTTATTGAGCCATCTTCATCATCTTCTTCAGTTGATATTGAGTTTTAATGTTTATCGTCCAAGAAGTCATCAAATCTTCATCAAGAATTCAGGTTTTGCATTATTATTAAGCAATATTGAGTCTTTGCTATTTGGGATGGTGGTATGTCGTGAAATCAAGATTTGAGGTGCACATCCCAATAAGCAAATCCAAGTCCAATACATTTATTCAAGATCCTCCTACCCAAATTTATCCTCCGCGTTGTGTTTCACTACATAACTCAAATCATCATATCTGACTTTAAAGATTTTCGTTGAAGTATCTTGAAGACAAAAGCCCGATTCTTCTTCATTTTATGCAATTCAACCCTTCCTTCAAATCAAAGTCAATCAACAAAGATTGTTCAAGAAGTGCTCTCAATCCAAAGAATTCATCCTTACTTTGAAGATCTCTCCTACCACTTTCTTTATTTGCTGTTGCAATTCCGATTCAAAGAAACAATTGTTTCATATTCTCTTGAAAGATATGAATGAGATAGATGAGTGTTGTGAAGTGTTGAAATTCTTGGTTATGTAAAGAATGGAGTGTGCTTAGAGGACGAGTTTGGAGTGCCTATGAACTCATATGTGGTGAATCTGTTTATTCAGCAGGTACGTGATGGAAATTGGGATGAAAGTGTAACCACGTTATATTGCATATTGGTTTAATGGATGAAACAATTATAAGAGTCCAATGCAAGAAGTTTGATGAGACAAGTTACCATTATTAGTTTGTGATAGATACAATTGATATTTGCATGGTACAACAATTCAAACGTTGGTTGCTAGAATGCAAGATTGTAAATGAAGCATCGGTCATGTAAACGGTGATGTAAAGATTGATGTCTTGTTAATGCGTGTTATGACTTTGTAAGAAGTGTTTCATGAGTTCTGCTGCGGAATATCATAATATTGAAGACTAAGATGAAGAACAATGTATTGAAGATTAACTTGAAGAAAATGATGAAGAGAAAGATTAAACGCATGTCTTTTTGAAGACAAACAGAGGAAATTGTCTTCCATTTTTTTTACAAGATCAAAAGAACTCGATCTAATTAATTCACTAAACCCTATTGTTTGTATTGACAAGTTGACACTTTCTTAAGTTTAAGTAGTGTCAACTTGAGGGGGCGTGTTAGAAATATTAGGATCATATTAAATGAGTTGTATCTTGTAAGTGGTTAGTGGTCCTATTGCCTATATAAAGGGTTCTAACCTAAACATTTTAGTGTGTGAGATTTATGAGAGTCTACACCAAGAGAGAGAGTTAACTTGGTCTCTCTTCTCATTACCCTAGTGTTAGGGATTTTGTTTTGTAAATCCATTTCCTCAATGAGAAGTGGTCATCACCTCTATGAGGGATGTTTTAATCTAGTCCATGAGGATTAGAATATTGTTGTTGTTTTTATATTCTTCTTCATCATCTATCAATATAAGATTTGTTTAATTTTTCATCTTGTTCTCTTTCCCTACCGATTTGTCAACATCCAAATATGAAGCATTCACGTGAGAATAAGAAGGAAGCCAAGTGCAGCAGAAAAGTTGCTTCCTTCGCTTATAGATCCATCCCCGAAGAAAAGAAGCTGATATGGATATTCAAGTTTAAACCAAACGAAGAAGATCGATAAGAAGGGTCACGAGGAGAAGCGTCAATCTCCTCCTCCGTAGACGATGCCACTCAGATGTTGGAATCTAAAGAGTAGTCAAAAGAGCCATAGTCACTCGCCTGAGAAACCAATGAAGAACTGTGAAGTTAGAGTGACCTTGTCCGAAAGTGAAATTGAGGAAGATTACATGCTTCTTTTCGGACGTAGCCCTCCGGGAAGGCCGACGCATAAGAGATCGAGGAAAGTTCAAAACATTTTGGATGTAAGTTTTGATTTTATATTTTCTTTCGTTTTCCATAAACTCATTTCAATGAATGATTTGAAATCCATTTTTGCTTTCAAAAACCTCCTAAGGGTTTCAAAAACTTAAAATGTTGTGTGTTGTGTGTTGTGTGTTGTGAGTTGTAACATCCAGTGCTTCACTCTTGAAATTGTCCGTTTTGGGGAATCCTCACCCCTTACGGTTTTAAAACGTGTTGAGGGGAGGAGGTATCCATGCCTATATAGCCGATGTTACGTATGACATCAGAGCCAGACTCGGGTTGATGTGTCAGTGATGGTGCTGGGCCCAAGAGGGTGGATTGTAAAATCCCACATCGGTTGGGGAGGAGAACGAACGGTGCTCCATCGGTTGGATACCTCCCCTCTCGATGCGGTTTAAAGCCGTGAGGGGTGAGGATTTCCCAAAACGAATAACTTCTAGAGCGAGGAGCTGGAATGTTACTTGAGTGCTTCATTATTTCTTGACGATTGACCTTGTGGTTTCTTTTGCGTATGCAGAAACTTTCTCCTGGATTCTCACTTGATGATTCCAAATCATATACGAAAAGCAAGGTATTCCAATAATCTTCTCTTGACATTTTTCTTTTTTAAGTACTCACTCATCATCTTAATCTTTTTAATCAGAGCACCTCATAAGAAGAATGTTTCTAATTTTGGTGTTTGAACTAATTCTTTTTTAATGGGTTTCCTTGCAGAAGTGTCGTGATGTGAATAATGCTGATTTAACTCTTTTTCTTAAATGGTATTCAATTGTTTAGTTTCATGTTGAACACCATCAAAACCATTATTAGTTGTTTAGATTGAACTCTATAATTTTATTTTATTTAAATTAAATTTAATACATATCTTTGTCAAAAAGAAATTCTTTATAAGCCAACAACTTAAAATAAAATTACACGAAGAAATTTTTCAAGAAGTTTGGAAAATACATGTCAGAAGCTCACCCCTCAATAGAAATTTTCAAGAAGGGGAACGAAGATATAAAAACATGTAACTTCAATTAATTGAATCCAACCATACAATCCATAAGTTTTGGTTCCATGGTATGAAAGTTGTGAGTAAGAAGCTAAAGATATGAGTCCAGCTTCCAGACTTTCAGTCATAGTCAAAATCACCAAAAACAATTTTATTTACATAAAGTAAACAAAAAAGGGATGAGCAAATTAAGCATAAAAAAACATTAAGAAATTATGGAACAAAGGATCAATGCCTTGCACTCTTTCTCAAGAACATTTGCTGCTGCTGCCTCTCAGTATGATCCATAAAGAATGAGAATTCACAAAATCCAGATGACATTAAAAAAGACGTCAGAGGATGAAAAAATGTATAGCTATGTTATGACTTAAGATAGTGAAGTAGAGAAAGAGACAGAAACACCCAAATGGGAGATGTTGATATCAGAGCCACCGGCCTCACTTGTTTGTGGGTCATACTTTTCTTTTCTGGTAATCACTCTTTTCAATATATCTAAATTTCATACTTCACAATGTATTATGTTTCAACTTCAAGGTCTATAAGTCTATAAAACTATAAGCTTACTCATGAATAAGACAAAAGAATATGGAAGGAAAATCAAACAAGAAAGGTACACAAACAGGACAATGTCAAAAATGGGAAATGTAAAGTATACAGCTTTAGATTCACTATAACATAACAGAAAGGAAATGTAAAGTATATAGTTTTAGACAAAAGTATTTTTGATTGAGAGACTTATCAATTGGGCGTGTGACTATGTAGGGCGTGAAGGAACACTAAAGCCATGCACATGTGCGTGTGTATATCAGTCATTTTAAATGAACATCATCAATAATTCTGGCCAAATATGAGGTTCAAATCCACCTCAACAACAATCAAAACTAAATGAGAAATGATGGGAAATATGGGAGGAAAGCAGAATTCAAAATTGACTACCCAAGCTGAAATTTGTCACAGCCCTCTCTTTGAAAGATGAACAACAACGCCTCCCTTCCTTTATTTTTCTCTCTTGTAGTATGAATGTGTGATGATTAAATAGCTGCCCCTTCCTGGAAGTCCCTTAGCATACTCAACCATCCTCCTTGATAGTTCACTCCATTCCATGTATGTCTAAAAACTTCTGATTGAAGGCATTCATGTTAAAAAGTTGAAGTGATTTTTCATAATCCTATAGTTTTACCTCATAAATTTTGTCAACCATTTTATCAAGAACTTCCTTATCTCTAGTTGTGACAGTGATTCTACTACCTGACCCAAAACAATCAAATTCTCCAACTGAATTTTCTATATCATTGACATCGTCAAGTACGACAAGAACCTTTTTCCAGAGAAGCCTTTTCTTAACATAAGGGGGAACTCCATAAGGCTTGCCATTGTGTAAATCATTTTCCTTCAATAGCATAGAAAGAATTTTATTCTTGACATGAATAATCCCAAATTTCTTTGATTTGATTCTTCGCTCACATCTGCTGAAAAGCAACAGTTTCCATATTCTAAACACAATTAATTGAATACTGCTGCTGCTGCAATAGTATTCCAATGACACAGACATCTTCTAATCATTAACCCATTAGTGATTCTAATTCTTCAATTCTTTCATCAATTCCAACAAGGTCTGGGAAGTCATTTTGATACACAGTACTCAACTTGTTTGACACAGATGTGGAAATTTCTTAAATAAGCTTAGCTTCATCCCTATTATAAAGAGTCAAAAGTAAGAAAAAAATGGTGTAGATAACGCCTTTTCTTCTTGAGAAGTTCGGATACTTTGATCAATGAAATCCGGATAGATCAGCAGCTTTATTCAAAGCATATTTCCAATTTGGCACTTCTTCCTTGTAATTTGAGTTAGGCTGAGCTAAAGCATCTGCATAAGACCCCTTTTGATGTCTCACATCCGAGAGATCTATGATGTAGAAAACGGGAATGACAATCTTTTAATATTTGTCCTTGCATTCCATGATTTTCACCAGTTCCTTCAAGCACCATGTTGAAGAAGGGTAGTTCTTTGAAAATACGATAAGCAAAATGAATGATTCTTCTATTGCTGCAGAAACTACTAGTGATATCACATCTCTCTATTAACTTACTGTCATCCAAAAAGGAAACAATTTGCTTATGCAGCAATTCTCTTTTCAAATGGCTAAGATCTTTCAATGTATTTTTATTATTGAAAACAGGAGGAAAAAATTGTGGTACTTCCAAATCATTTCCAAAAGAACATTATCATTTCCACATATTGTTTGAATATGCAACAGAAATTCACAATGACAATTACCAACAACACACAGTAATGTGCTCAATACAAAGTTCATCCAGCTAAATACATCAATTAAAGTAGTTGAAAATCTGGGTTATATACACTTGGTCAGCCCCGTCAATAAACTCACTGACAGCCGCACAAAATGAAATCCACAACATGGAAGGTGTAGCAGAAGATAACAAGTCAATAGTTACTATATTGATAGCTGCCTTGTCCTATTGATGAACCACTCTGGAACATTGCTTCCCGGTAAATAATATCAACTGCATGATCATCACAGAAGGCACAACAATAAGTTATAACAACAAGTTACTATATTGATAGCTGCCTTGTCCTATTGACACACACACAAACACACACTTGAAATAATTTTCTTGCTCAAACTGCATATGTAGTTTTTTGAAATTATGAAAAATTTTAAGTGAGAGAAATGATAACATTGATGTGCAGTTGATCATGCAGTTAACTAACTGCACTAGTTACACTATCAAGTAGAATTGAATGTCAATATAGAATCTTTAATTCATTGTATGTATCCCAACGTTACACAAGAAAAACCTAAACTCAGAGTATACCTTTTTTGAGGTGGGTGGAAACAATGCATCAAGATGAAGTGAGTAAATCATTCATCTTCACAACTTTCACTGCAATCCTCCAACCGTAGAATCAAACCCATCAGAACATTAAAATTCTTTATCTTGTTCATCAAAGACTGTGAAATTCTTTGAATTCATAAAATTTCCCCAGCATAGATTCAAATTCTTTAAATTCATGAAAGCTTCCAAAAATAGAATCAAATTCTTCAAATTCCTCAGAGCTTTTAAACTCGGAATCATATTCTTCAATACCATGATAGTGTTCACACTCAAAATCAAATTCTTCAAATTTCTCCGAGCCTTCAAGCTCCAAACCAAATTCTTTAAACTCATCAAAGATTCGCAACTCAAAATCAAATGCTGCCAAAGCATGAGAGCTTTCAAACTTGGAATCAAATTCTCCAAACACATCAGAGGTACAAGATTTGGACTTTCAAGATGTCGCCTCCAATGCAATGCCAGCAGAAGTGCAGAATAGGGGTATGCCCCACACTGTTTGATTTGCACACTACTTTCAGGATACGAAGAGATTGTGAATTGAATCTGAAGCAAAGGATGATAAGTGTTGCCTTGAATTTCTTTTGTCTTTTCTTCAATTTTCCTTTGTACTTTTCTACGTGAAGGGCTATTGCTCCAAAGAATAACATGATCTGACATGAAGGGCCCAGAAATATTTACTCTGGACGTGCAAGCATGTTGACCATCAATAAAATATTTGGCATAGATGTCTATCCACTCTGGAAGTGGTGATTTGGAAGTGATGGCGCAGAAAAAGAAAGAGCCATCCCAAGGTTGCGGAATGGAAGGGAGATCCACAGTTAGGGAAGATTGGTAAGACCTATACATGAACCACTCTGGTACTTTTCCTCCTGGATAATCTAAACCTATAGCATACTTCGAGGCTTCAGAGCCCTTAAGTAGCATATTTGCCACAATAGCTTTGATTGATTGCTCATCCATCATGAAGCAATTTTTGAATGTAAAGCATAAATCTCTGCTATGATAACAAAGATGAGTGTGAGATAAATGTAAAGTCTTAAGGGAAACACAATTTTTGGCAGAAAATACAACAAGAGAGGGAGGGAGTTGTGGTAGAGACTGAAGCCTTTTGCATCCATCCAAGTGAAGTTCTTGAAGGTTGGAAAGATGTTTGATGCTTGAAGGCAATGTCTCTATATTGCACCCTCTAAGATCTAAATGAAATAATGATGACAACATACTGATGTTGTCAGGAACTTCAAATGATTCTTTGCAATCCCTCAAGCTTAGATATTCCAAAGCATGCATCTCAATGAGTATGGAACAAAGATTTGATGCCACTTTATTACAACCATGTGCAAAAAGATATCGAAGGTCACCTAGGCCAAAAAACTTTTTGAAACTTGTCACACTGTTGCATCCATTCATGTGTAATGTACTGATTTTGCTAAGTTGTCCACTTGATGAGCACAGCTCATCATTGACGGCTGTTCCCGAAAGATTTAATTGAAACTCCCGCTGTTCTGAGGTCACTGAAAATGTGCTCAATCTTGAGCAACCCTCTAGATTTAGAAGTATAAGTGATTTGAGATGGGTGTTGCTTGTAAGGCTGGTAAGGGCTTTGCATCCTCTTAGATGTAAACCACGAAGACTATGGAGAGATAAAATAGATGGATGAACGTTCCTCAGTTCTAAACACCCATTGAGAATTACTTGTATAAGATGAATGGCCTTGGTCAAATTTGGGAGCTCAATCAAATTTTCAGATCCTTGGAGCACAATTTGACGCAAATTGGCAAGATTCTATAAAGATTAAATTACACAGTATAATAGATGGCAAAAACAAAACCCAAGTATCTCTTCAACAAGAGAGACACATTATCAACTACTTTCCTAAAAGACAATTATTTGACTAAAACTTCTTCGTTACAAATTTTCCAAAATTAGCAATTATAAGATTTTAGATCAAGTATAGTGTCCTAGGATTTTTTTATTTGAATACTAATAGATAGAACCTAACAAGTAGGACGAAAAGGAGCATATAATTGTAATAAAATTCAACGGCATAAACAACTTGTATTAGCAAAAATGAAAACAAATTTACCGGCTCTCCATCCCAAAGTTTCGTCAACTTGCTATTGGGCATTTTAATTTGAACTAGATGCTCCCCAGTGAATGTTGGGGGCAAGGATTTAAAAGGGTATTCGGTCCAACTTAATAGTATGAGTTTATTTGGCAAAAACTCTATGCCATTAGGAAATTTCAATTTGTTCTCTCTAGAGTCATCGTGGAAAATAAGGAACCTTAGCTTAGGCATTAAATTGAAGGATTGATGACTTAAGCACATCCCTTCAAACTCTTCTGATGCATCTAGAAGTATGCCTTCTGTGACTTCACTTACCTAACAAACAAACAACAAATAATGGTAATAGGTAATTTGAATGGGAATTAATTTGGAAGAATGCAACTTTTGCTCGGAAATAAAATACTGTTGGTATTTTTCATTCTTACCGTTATGTTATTGGAACTCCAAATCTGAACGCGCATTTGAGGAAATGATTTTCTACGAACGATTTCTAGACCCATTTCCTTTATCAAGTGATGCATACATATTGTTCCATTTTGAATATCTAAAAGAGCTTTATCTTTGAGACGTTCTAGTCCTATAACAGTCGAATAACCACACATATCCAACCAACTTATTACATCCTCCAAATATTTTTGATCCAAGAAACATGCGATATGCAAGAAAATGTTTCTCTCCTCATCATCGTTGAGTCCTTCAAAACTCAATTTCAGAATATTATTAACTCCTTCACAAGGTAGTTTTTGAAGTTTTTCTAATTGACTTTCCCAGGCTTCCCGACTTTTTCCATTTAATAATGAGCCTAAAACTGTTAAGGCCAATGGATTTCCACCTGCATATTTGATCAGTTTTCCCGCTAGCTCTCTTATCTTAAGGGAAGCATAGTCATTTCTAAAAGCTTTGAAGGAGAACAGATGATAAGCATCACTATCATTTAAAGCCTCAATTTCATATATATCATCTACTTCCTTGCCAAGCACTGCTTGTTTATCCCTAGTTGTTATCAAGATTTTACTTTTTGATGCAAACCAAACATCTTTTCCAACTAAACCTTCTAATTGTTTTGGATCATTAATATCATCAAGAACAATGAAAACTTTTTTCCGACAAAGTAATCTCTTGGCAGCAAGCATGCTTTTATATTCTTTATCCCCTAATAACTCCAAAATAAGCTTTTTCTCTAAAGTAGATATTCCATTTTTCTTTGATTCTTCCGCGATATTCTCTAAGAAGCAAACCCCATCATATGCTGAACAATATCTATTAAACAATGCTTCTGCAAGAGTTGTCTTGCCCATTCCACCCATGCCCCAGATGGCTACACATCGAACACCATTTGAATCTTTGTCCAATAACGATTCTACAACTGTCATTCTTCTATGAATTCCAATCAAGCCTTCTAGATTTTCTTTGATGTAATACGTCATTTTCCTCAACTTGTCTTTGACACATTGCACTATTTCTATAATTAGCTCTGCCTCATTCCTATACACATACAATTGAAAACTGAATTATGCACCAAATTTATTTTGATAGGCAACATTTATTTATGTGTATATGTTCAAAATTATGAGCTAATGTAGAATTATTACAATTTATTATCATATAGTTTTTTTGTGAAACACTAATAAAGGATTTCAATTGATATATAAAATTTCCGTTTCACAATGCCTATAATGATATGAGAATTTATATGTGGATCACATAGCAGTAAAGTTGTTGAGCCTAGTGGACTGGTTAAGCATAATAATATACTATAGAAGAAGGTTGTCTCTCAATGAATATCAATAAACATCCATCACAAGCTTAAAGATTGATTTTGTTTATTCCCACCCAAGAAAGAACATGATAAAAGAAATATCACGAGCATATAGTTGGTTACCTATCGGGGTGACAATGCCAGCCAGACAAATTGGCTGCATGAGTGAGATCCTCCCTCCACTTTCGAAGTTGTTGCTTGTTAATGCTTTTGTTGTTCTCGTGTGTTTCAAATGCTGTCTGGTAGCTCCCAGATTGCTTCCTCACATGTGAAGGGTCTACTCTATAGAACACAGGTAACACAAGCTGAGGTTGAGTTTTGGAACAATCTAATATTTTAGAAAGCTCATTCAAGCACCAAGTGGAGGATGCATAGTTTTGTGAGAAGATGACAAGGAAGAGAGTTGAATCTTCAATAGCTTCCACAAGAGATGGCCAAACTTCTTGTCCTTTCTCAAGTCTGTAGTCTATGAATGTTTCTATGTGGTTTCTTCTAAGAGCATCATAAAGGTGGCTTGTAAAATTGAAGCGGATGTCCTCTCCTCTAAAGCTGATGAAAACATCATATTTCTTTGGAGGTTGAGAAGATGAAACCATATCCATTCGGTTTGCCATGATATACAGAAGAGAAATGGAACTGCTTTCAGTTCAGTAGTATGAATTATTTGTAAGAGAAAACAAAGTAGAACGTGAAGATATAAGAAAAACGTAAAAGCAAAATTATTTATAGAGGATGGGAAATTGCGTTGATGTTGCGATAAAGGAAATGCATGTCCGTTGATTTCGATTGCGTGTTGTTTAAACTTTATTTAGAAGGGGAAAATTTTCAGTTAGCCCCTCATAATATGAATACATTATTAATGAGCCCAAAAAATTTCTGAAAACCGATGCAACTCCAATTTATGTCGGGAATTGACACACTTGTCTTAAAATGAAAATGACACATTTTTTTTCTTGACCAAAAAAAAAAAAGAAAATGACAAATTTTTCTTAAATAAAGATAAGGGCTATGTAAATTTAAATTCTTTGAATCTTCAAGATTTTATAATATTTTCATTTAGCGTGCAGTGATTTTTAAAAAATTCTTAAATTCTCATTCGATATATTGTTTACACATGAATTAAATGAAAATTTTCAATTTTCAAAAGTGTAAAAAGTTTTTCAGTGAAAATTGACACGCAATTGGATACATGCACTCATACGATTGGGAAAATGACAAAAAAATGACACTTGAATTTGAGTTAGATAAAATGGGGTCCCCAATTCCAACTTGGACAAATAAGGGATAGTCCCCAATTTGTCATAAATGAAATTTGTGACTTTGTGCCAAAAAGTAGTGAATGACGATTCTAAAGTACTCCCTCCGGTCCTAAATATAGGACCTAGATAGACACTTTATTTTGGTCCTAAATATAAGACCTAGATACATTTTTGGTCACTTTTTTCCTAAATTACCCTTATTCTTCTTAACAACTCCTTTGATAGGGGAGGAAGAGCTATTAATTAATTAAACTAATTAAGGAGGGGTATTCTTGGAAAGACATTTAAAATTAAGCCTTCCTTAATCTCCCCAAAAAAAGTTATCTAGGTCCTATATTTAGGACCGGAGGTAGTAGTTAACAGCGAATACTTGAGTAGTTAACCATTAATTACTCAAGTATTGTTGTTAACTACTCCAGTATCACTATTAATTACCATTCGCAATAACTACTCAAGTATCGCTATTAACTACTTTAGAATCGTCATTCACTACTTTTTTGGCATAAAGTCACAAATTTCATTTAGGACAAATTGGGGACTATCCCTTATTTGTCCAAATTGGAATTGAAGACACCATTTTGTCCAACTCAAATTCAAATGTCATTTTTTTGTCATTTTCCCGACGTAAACTAATTTATATTTGTTGAGTTTGTAACTGATATGTAGTGAATAATAATAATATCAAAATAAAAAAGATTGGTTTGAAAATTTATATAGTTATTTGTATGTGAATTCACAAGTGATGTCTAAGCATGCTTCTGACACTTAACTAAAATTCAATTTATCAACAAGTTTCTTGGTAAGATCTAATAATTTTGAAATTATTAAGTTACTCTAGTATGCTAGTTGTTAATAGGCGTTGGAAGTTATTAATATATTTTTTGTTTGCTTGTTAATAATAAGTGTTTTTTGCATATTGATATTGGTTGTTAATAATAGATGTAGCTGTCATAAAGACAATTTGATTAACTTGTTAGTGAATGCACTCATAATCGTCATCAATGTTCTTTTTTATTTTATCAGTCGAGTAAAGAAGATAATACTACCTCTAGTCCTAAATATAAAATCTAGTTGACTTTTTTTTAAAAGATTAAGGTTGCAAAACTATTAAATAATGACACATTTGATATATTTTTAGATTATCCATTAGTTTATAGGTAAAATAAACTAGTGTAAGGGGAAAACTAGGTAAATCAATTTATAATTAACTTCTTTTGCTTTTTTAAGATTTTCCAAAAAAGTCAACTAAGTCTTATATTTAGGATCGGAAGGAGTATTAAAATTGTAGTTAAATACTCTCAGGTCTCCGTAGAACTAATAGTAATTTTAATATTTCAATAGATATTAAAATATTAATTTGCTTTATTTGAGAATAAAAAAAATATTCCAATAAATTTAGTGGAAAAGGTTGAGTCAACCAAGTCATCAATGAAAAAAAAATCAAAATGATAACCAACGAATAATTTTAGGGAAAATTAATTTGAGTCCCTCACAAGGGATTTAATAGTAGAAAAGTCTCATAAACTCCACATATTAAAGTAGGGTCCTTAGGGACCTTACTTTAATATACTTCAAATACAAAAAGACCATATTACCCCTCCCTTTGACAAGGCCATGAGTAGGGAATGACGAGGTCATACGCACGTATAACAAAATCATGAGCAACTCTAACAAGGTCATGACCCACCTTTTGACAAGTTAATGAGTAAGTATTGACGAGGTCATGGGCAAGAATGACAAGGTCATGCACAAGTATAAGAAGTTCATGAGTAGCGAATAAGGGGGCAATCTAGTCTTTTTGTATTTGAAATATATTAAAGTAAGGTCCCTAGGGACCCCTACTTTAATATGTGGAGTTTATAGGACTTTTCTACTATTAAATCCCTTGTGGGGACTACAAATTAATTTTCCCTAAATTTTATAACTAAAAACAAGGTTAAGATTGACTAGGCTATAGCGTGACTTCTGAGAACATTCACATGGCTTGTTTGTCAATACCCAAATGACGGTGGCCCTACCTACTATTAGTGTGTCGAAAAGTTACAATATTAAATGGGAAAACGAATAGAAGCCACAAAAGAAATTACACTCGCACCTTCTCTGAAATCTTTATTAGATTTTCCTTTTCCTCCTCTTAAAATAAGTTATTTTTAAAGTATTTTTCATTTTTAATATCAGATTTTTACATAAAATTAATGATATTTTGATATCATTTAGATAAAAAAAATAGTTCAATTTTCAATTCCACATTATTTGTTTAAAGATTCAATGCCTTTTCTTAAGAAAATACATCATTTCAAGCACTGAATCTTTTAGAAAAATAATATAAAATTTATAACTAAACTATTTTTTGTCAACAGACCACAAATATCAAAATATCATATCAAAATTTTGTTGTGATCTTTAGTCATTATAAAAAAAAATATCATATCAAAATGCCATTGCTCTCCTCTTTTGGAGAATAAGAGGAGTGGAGAAAATACACCCTTTCATTGTTACCTTCACCCAGAAGTTTTATAACAAAGGTCTTAAAGGCTGGTAACAACAACCAAATTCTCAAGTAAATGTATAGACATATCAGAATTCCTAATTAATAAAATTGGGCTTGATAAGGCCATTTATGGTTCTACTTATTTTCTTGGTTTGCACCATGTTTAATATCAATTATTTTTCTCTCTACACATTTTCTTAGATTCTACCATGTAAATCTGATTCTAAAGAAATATGAAATATAACAATAGTTTCTTTGCCCAAGATTTGTATACTATTTGAATAAAATCAATATATTGGCGTGTTTTTACTGCTACCATGTCTCTACATCTCTTCCAAGCCTTTGGAGAAGTTGGGTCACTACAAATTATAGAGGCCATATAGTTTTTTTACCTTTAATTAATGTCGTTTTCATTTCATATTCCAAAAGCAAATGGGGTACAACTAAGCCAAGTACACAGCATGCTGGGAAACAGTGGAAAAGACAGCACAAAAGCCAAGACAATGATAAAAAGCAAGGACATTGAGGTTCAGTAGGGCCGTTTGAAGTCTTTGATGCTTGCTTTACTAGTCCTCAACCCACCCCATTCCTCTCACCTCTTAATACAGAGACATCACGCGGATACAGGTCAACATGGACGGTGTTCGTTGGGAGGTTGCTAACATATCAGCAACAGAGTTGCCTTCAGGCAGAGTTAGCAACTAGCAAGAACTTAATTTTAACTAAGCATGTGGGTTCAATGGCGAAGGGATTGAACAATGAGCGTCAGGTTGATCACCACGTCGCGAGTTCGATCTTGGGGAGTGACACTTTGTTGTGTCTCCATAGCGGCGCTTGGTGAGACATCTCCGTAGCTAAGTGAAACTGGGAGTAACCTACGTGTGTGGACAGACATAAAGGGCTTGCTGGTCATGCTGTAGAGCCCACAGGGACAGGCCCCAGTGGATCATGAGTTAGGTGTCCTGCCCTTTGATTGAGTTGAGCTCAAACCCCTTCCTAAAATTTCTTTATAAAAAAAAGAACTTAATTTTAACCGTTCACATGACAAGTACTCCTTCCGATTCTTATTATAAGTCACTTAACTAACTTTCTCACATACCAATAAAATTGGTTAAATACATTTAATTTGTCTTACAATTCAAGTACTTTCCAATATTACCCCTAATAATTATACTTATTTCCTAAACTATTAACTATCACTCTCTCCTACTACCCCTATTAAATATGAGTATATGTGGAAAAAAATAATTAACGCACATTGGAAATCATGAAGTGACTTATAAAAAGGACCAAGAAAAATTGGTAGTTGGTAACTTATAATAAGGACCGGAGGGAGTATATAAGTTTTAGGCATTTATTAATTGTTATTCTCATTACTCCTACACCTAATTATAAGAGTCATTTGACTTTATAAGTAAAATAGACCACTAAATTTCATTATGTATTATATGTAGTTTGTTCATATCTTAGTTAATAATTACAATAAATTAATTTTAAAGTAAAAATACAAATACAGATAAATTATAAAAGTGTGGTTTGCATCTTTAATTTTTCCAAGCATGTGGAAAAATGGTGTGAGCAATAAACCCAAAAGCAAGTCAATTGCGTGTAGATTGTGCAGAATGGTGTTCAAAAATGCAATGTTTCAATAGGTTCTCATTTGCATTTTTCAAAGATGAAATACTTGTATGAAAGTGGCTTTAAAAAAGCACTTTAATGAAACACGTTGCTCCAAATGTTTTTTTAATTAAAAATAAATTCAATTTCTTTAATAGAAAGTAGAAATCAACCATTTATGCAACAAGTGTAACAAATTAAGTTGCCTTTTTAAAAATGGTTTTTTAATTGCATCAAATTTTTTGTCTTTGACTAATAAAATGTTTTTATTATCCCACAAGTGTAACAAATACACAAACTATTCATAACCAACCTGAGGATAGTCAAGAGAACTCATGAAAAGTGTATATAATTTTCCTGATCCAAGCTGTATCCACTCAACAAATCCCCAAAATCATCCTGACCAACCCTTGCAGTTGGCCCTTCATGTGATCTGATGATCAGCTATGCACAAAATAATGCATCACAGGTTATTAGATTATTAGCAGAAGTTTCAAAGTTGATAATCATAAACAAGGTAAATCTTCAGCAACAGTTTGAAAACAAAAGAGTTTGGATATTTTGAAATCAAAAAATGATTTTCCTATTGAGAAGGAATAACAAGGCCAGTCGATGTTTACAACTGTTGAGAGTGTAGGATAGATTTTCCATGTATAGGGTAGTGTAAGAATTGTTTATTTTATATAATGTAATATTTTTAGTATTATTTGATGTATAGGAATTGTGAGCTGGGCCCTATATTATGGGCTTGGTTCGTGGGCTTAGTTCCCCTTTGCTGTATGTTAGTATATATAAGGACATTATGTCCTTGTTATAATGTAACAATTCATTATTTTTTCTCTCTTTAAGCAATAAAGAAGTTCTTTGTGTTTTTCTCATACTCTCTCCAATATTTTCATCATGGTACCAGAGCAGAGATTCATGGGAAGATTTATGAATTGTTAATCATTTTTCTTTTGTTGATTTCCGATATATTTTTTTTTTCTCACTAAAGCAATTTAGGTGTATTTTTTTTTTTGGGCTTTTGAGTATCACCTGAAAATCAAGAATTCAGGTTATTTTTTTTTTTTCAAAAACGCATCCCAAGCCCAATTTCATTTTCAAGAACAAGTGATTCTGCGCTCTCCACAAGGGATTCGAGGCTGCGCTTCATTTTGTTTCGGAAACCCAAACTTCTTGAATCATTTTTTTCGTTCTATTCGAGTTCTTGTTTTTTTTCTTTCATATATTGATCTGAGTTTATCAACTCATTCTTCGAATTCAATCATGACGAAGACATCTCATGAACATACCAAAGAATCTGAACATTCCAAGAATGATTTTCCCAAGATTGAATCACTTCCATTTTCGCACCCCTTATATCTTCATCCATCAAATACCCAAGGTAATACAATTATTCAACAAGTTCTTACAGGAACTGAGAATTACACCGTCTGGTCAAAAGCTATGAAGATTTCTCTGAAAGGAAAACAGAAGTTAGGCTTTGTTGAAGGTACTTGCCGAAAGGAGGACCAAGAAGACTACCTTCAAGATCAGTGGGAAAGATGCAACGCCGTTGTGTTATCATGGATACTAAATTCTCTCTCTAAGGATTTAACTAATGGAATGGTATACTTCCAAGATTCATACCTACTTTGGGAAGAACTTCGAGAGCGGTTTGACAAGATAAGTGGTTCTAGACTTTTTAGCCTCCATCGTGAAATTACCTTGCTATCTCAGGGGTCACTTTCTGTAGCAGCCTACTACACTCGCTTGAAAGATCTTTGGGAGGAGCAGTCATCATTATTGACTGTTCCTTGTTGTTCTTGTGTATCCACTCAAAGTTATGCAAAGGCTATTCAACAACAAAAGCTTCTCCAATTTCTTATGGGCCTCAATAATCGACACTATCATGCACGAAGCCAAATTCTTTTAATGGATCCATTACCCTCTGTGAACCATGCATATAGCATGATTTATGAAGATGAAGCCCAAAAGATTGTTGCACAAGGAGGTTCTGTGAATGATCCTACTCAAGGTTTGGCTATGATTACTACTGGTAGAGGACGAGGCCGAGCAGGAAGAGGACGTGGCCGAGGAGGTTCATTTCTTGAATGTGACTATTGTCACAAGAAAGGCCATACTAGAGAATTCTGTTATCAATTGGTTGGGTATCCTTCTGAATCTAAGAGTAACAAAAAGGAACAGGAAGTAAAGGCATTACCTGTAGATACTGAGTTTGCAAATGAGGGTCAAATCATTACTCACAAGGCTGGAGTTGTATCACCAAGTTTTACTCAAGAACAATATGAAACGATCCTTGAACTGATACGTCAGAAGGAGGAAGGTTCAGTTCTTGCATTGGCTGGTACAGGTTTGAATTCCTCTAATACTGTAAGAAACTCACATATATTTTGGCTTTTTGATTCTGGCGCTACAGCGCATATGGTTGGAGATCTGTCGTTATTACAATCTTATAGTAAATATTCAGGTCCTGTGAAAAACATTAAGATACCAGATGGTACTTTATTACCTGTTACTCATCAGGGTATTGCTAAAATCTCTGAGAAATTAGTACTTATAAATGTATTATATGCTCCTAATTTAAAATTCAATTTAATATCTGTTTCCAAGCTTACCAGCGATTCGCATTGTTTTGCTACTTTTTATCGCGATCGCTGTATTTTGCAGGACTTTCAGAGTCAGAGGATGATGGCGACTGGTAGAATGATACATGGGCTTTACCTATTAAGTGTAGATGATGGTTTAGCTCAATGTATATCTGTTTCTAATTCTGTGTTTGCTTGTAAAGACATCAAAGCAATTTTATTGCATAATCGCATGGGACATGCTCCAATGTCAATTCTTAAACGTTTGCATTTTGTGACTAATAAAATTAATGATTTTGATATTAAATGTGATGTATGTTTTCAATCTAAACAAACTAAATTACCTTTTCCTACTAGTACTATTAAGAGTGTTAGACCTTTCGAATTGCTACATTTAGATGTGTGGGGGCCTTATCAAAGGGCAACCCATGCAGGTTTTCAATATTTTCTTACCATTGTCGATGACTTTTCAAGAGCTACATGGTTATTTTTAATGCGTCATAAATCAGAAACAACTTCTCATATAAAATATTATTTAGCACATGTAGGCACTCAATTTTCAGTTTCTATTAAAAAAATACGTAGTGACAATGGAACTGAGTTTGTCAATAATGAGCTTAGATCTTATTTGGCAGAAAAAGGAATCATTCATGAAACAACTTGTCCATATACTCCTGAGCAAAATGGAGTAGTGGAAAGAAGACATCGTACAATCTTGCAAATAGCTAGGAGTCTTCTGTTACATTCTGGACTTCCAGTTTTGTATTGGGGAGAGTGTGTTAAATTTGCTGTTCATTTAATAAATCGTACTCCTAGTAAGATTCTGCATTTTAAGACACCTTATGAGATAGTACATAAAGTTTTACCATCATATGATCATTTGCGAGTTTTTGGTTGCTTGGCTTTCACTACTGACATTAATGTTAAAGATAAATTTGCATCGCGATCTATTCCTTGTGTTTTCTTAGGATATCCAGATCATCAAAAAGGGTTTATCTTACTTAATCTCAATAACAATAATATATTTGTGTCTCGACATGTTAATTTTGTTGAAGATAGGTTTCCTTTCAAGGATAGTAAAGCAACTGATCAAGGGGGAGTAAGACAGAAAATATCTGATATTTTTTGGCATGATTCAGAAAATGTTGATTTTTCATTTCAACGTGCTTTAGACTCTGTACCTATGCCTGCATTGAATGAACAGAACATACAGTTTGAGTCTCCAGCAACACAAGAAAATGTATCTAATACAACCGGAGATACTCAACGTACAGCGAGCAAACCACATAGAGAGCGAAGAGCTCCCATATGGGCGACAGATTACATATGTAATCTTACAGCTAATAAATCAGGTTTGAGTAAGATTGATCATTTGGGTATAGGTAGATGCAAATATCCCATTCAGGATTATTTATCTTATGATAATGTTTCTTCTTCACATTTATATTTTCTCAGTGCAATTAATTCTGTTGTTGAGCCTCATTCCTATAAAGAAGCTGTTAAGCACAAATATTGGGTAAAGGCAATGGAAAAATGAAATAGAAGCACTAGAAAACAATCATACATGGGATCTTGTTTCTTTACCGAAAAATAAAAAGGCCATAGGATGTAAGTGGGTTTACAAAATTAAATTTAGACCCAATGGTGAAGTAGAAAAATACAAGGCTAGATTAGTAGCTAAAGGTTATAGTCAAACCGAAGGTATAGATTATCATGAAACTTTTTCTCCAGTGGTTAAGATGACTACAGTTAGGATAGTTCTTAAGTTGGCTTCTCTTTATAATTGGAATCTTTTTCAAATGGATGTTAGTAATGCTTTTCTACAGGGAGACTTAGATGAGGAGATATACATGCATATACCTGAAGGTTTTGAGAATAAACATAATAATATGGTTTGTAAATTAAAGAAATCGTTATATGGCTTGAAACAAGCCTCGAGACAATGGAATGTAAAACTGACGCAGGTTTTGATTGGTGGTGGTTTTAAACAAAGTATGCATGATTATTCATTATTTACAAAAAGAGTAAACAATGAATCTGTTATAGTGTTGATATATGTGGATGATTTATTGATTACAGGTGATTCACATCAAGGAATTAAGGATGTGAAAACATTATTGAATAAACATTTTAAAATTAAGGATCTTGGAAAGATGAAATATTTCTTGGGGATAGAATTAGCAAAGTCTAAAAAGGGTATAGTTTTATCTCAGAGGAAATACATTTTGGATTTACTTTCAGATACAGGAATGAGTGGATGTAAGCCACTTTCATTACCCATGCCGACAAATTTGAGGCTTGTACCATATGAGGAAGGCAAGCATAAAAAGGAGGATTTATTGAAAGATCCAGAAAGATATCGAAATTTGGTGGGTAGGTTAATTTATCTCACCATGACTCGTCCTGACATAAGTTTTTCTGTGCAGGTTTTGAGTCAATTTATGTCAATTCCATTAAAAACTCACATGGCGGCTGCTCTTGGAGTTTTGCGCTATCTTAAAGGTTCTCCTGGACGAGGAGTGCTGTTGAGTTCGGATGGAGAGCCAACTTTGAGCTGCTGGTGCGACTCTGATTGGGCAACATGTCCGACTACACGAAGATCAGTGACAGGATATGCTGTAAAATTTGGAGGATCGCTTGTCACATGGAAAACAAAGAAACAAAATACAGTTTCAAGATCCTCAGCAGAGGCGGAATACAGAGCATTGGCCACTGCAGTTTCAGAAATTATTTGGATTAAAGGCATTTTAACAGACTTAGGTATCATAAGTTTGAAGCCTGTCAAAGTTTTATGTGATAGTAAGTCTGCCATTCATATTGCAACTAATCCTGTATTCCATGAAAGAACTAAACACATTGAAATTGATTGTCATTTTATTAGGGAAAAGGTCAATCAAAAATATATTAGTTTAGATCATGTAAGTTCAGCAGATCAAGAAGCAGATTTGTTGACCAAAGCAGTGTCTAAAGAAATACAAGGTAGATTGTTGAACAAACTGGGAACTATTGATTTGTTTAGTTCTCAGTTTGAGGGGGAGTGTTGAGAGTGTAGGATAGATTTTCCATGTATAGGGTAGTGTAAGAATTGTTTATTTTATATAATGTAATATTTTTAGTATTATTTGATGTATAGGAATTGTGAGCTGGGCCCTATATTATGGGCTTGGTTCGTGGGCTTAGTTCCCCTTTGCTGTATGTTAGTATATATAAGGACATTATGTCCTTGTTATAATGTAACAATTCATTATTTTTTCTCTCTTTAAGCAATAAAGAAGTTCTTTGTGTTTTTCTCATACTCTCTCCAATATTTTCATCAACAACCTTTCTCATGCATGCAATATGCGCTTATGCATCTAACATGCAATCTGTTTTGAACTTATTGGCATTGCCAATCATAAGGAGATGAGCAACTCTATACATCTCACGACAAGTCTAATGACCAATGCAGTAATGAATTGAGCAAGAAGCTAAGGTAGATGGGAGTCAACATACCTTTAATATGTTCTGTTTTAAGAAAATCTCAGTGCAATCAGGACCCCACCATAGACCTAATTTTTTACTTGTATTACCCCTCAAGCCGTCCTTCTTAGATGGTTTTGATCAAATAATTAATGTCAGTCAATAACATATTAGGACCTTCATAAGGGTAATCTACAAAAGATCTTTTAACTTCAGATAATTCAGCTAGAGAACCGATATCCACTTTTTGCGTCTTCTTTTGCTTTGGCTTATGCATAGGAGCAGCTTTCATGTTGCGAAAAAGCCCTCCATGAGTAGTATAAACACAACCACATATAACTGAAGCTAATGAAAGTTCCTTGAAACACTATTCTAGACATTTGTTATACACATCTTTACCTTCAGCACCATATTTGATCAGCATCTCCTTCTTAAAACCATATCTTGCAGTGCAATATCTCAATTCATGATTTCCACGGAGTAGATATACTCTGCGGCATCAAGACCTGAGAGTCAAAATGATACGCTTTAGACCATAATTAAGCTTGTATGACTAAACCATGTGTATGCATGTTATTTAGTAATAGTAAAAAGGTTATATAATTGGAATATCTAAATGTAAGAAAAATCATTACCATCAAATTACCTTCCATGCTAGCAAGACCAAAAGAACATCCATGCCCGCTTCTTTAGCTACATAATTTCCATTGAAAACATAGAACTTGCTCTCAGAAGGCATGCCAAGAGTCCTAAAAACAGAATGGTAAATCTAAAAACTGCCCATGGATGTCACCTACTACAATGACCCTTGAATCTTCTCTTTGACATTTGATCTCCACAAAGTTGGGTTCTTCTCGTAGTATGCTGCAAGCAGAATCAATCAAGTTACCAACATTGATGGCATGACTAGGCAAAACCCAGATGGCAACAACATCCTATACGAATCCACATCAAGGGTGAACATCATGTCAGAACCCAATCCAAGGTGATGCAATCATCTAGAGGCCACAGAAGAAATTTCTGAAAGGATCATGGCAACAGGGTCTTCCTATACTTCATTTATTCCATTTTCAAGTGCTAAAACATGTTCTACCTCCAACATCTCATTTTCATTTATTATGTCTTGTTCCTCATCTATTAGGACATCGTCATTGCTGGTCCTAGCTGACTCAGTCATGGGACTATATCCAATCCCGTCGTAACAAACTCCAACCTGTGAAATTGAATGATTTACTTTAAGAGAATTCTACACAGAGAAAGGGAATTAGAATATATAAATATATATTAAGATGTCTTGACCACTTATTTGTTCTGCAAGTATGTCATTCCCACTTATAAATATAGCTCGAGCTTGTTTATAAGCAATCTCATGGGCCATTTCTTTCTTCCTCACTGCCAAATGCATTCTATGGTCATCTAACCCTTCAAATGACATCCTGCTAATTACTTCAATAATGTCCCTAGATACACACACCTGGAAACTTCAACTAGTCATTTGAGATACGTTATTAGCCTATTATCCATCATGTTTAATTCATGAAAGATGCTTTAAGAACCATTCTATCAATACTGTAGCTCAAAGCACTAATCACTTCATTCTTTGTCACCTGTAAAGAGCATACAATTTATCAGGGTGACTTCCTGAAAATGGAAAATTAATGTTGAAATTTCCTTACAAATTCTCTCTCTAAGTTCAGGAACTCCATCAATACATTGGAGCAATTTTGTTAAACATGGTCATATACCTTTATGTATTAGAAATCTGTCTTGCCCAATTTAAGGATGTAGGTTATATTTTTGTTTGTATTTTTCTTTTTATCAAAAAAAAGGGTATGTAAATGATCACAAGCTAAAATAACACTCCAGAATCCGGAAAAAAGCATAATGACTCAACCACTCCAACCAGGGGGGAAGTTACAAGACATTTGAAACTAAGAAATTTCAAAGAGGAAAAACATCAAATTTCCATTGAAACCACCCTAGCAAATCAGTCTGCGTGAAATGAAGTTTAAATATTGTGCCAAACTGAACTGTTCTATTCCGCATTTCATGCTATATAGCAAACTACAGAAACCCCAATAAGGTCCAGAGTTTTTCAGTTGAAAGTTAAAACAGTTTGTTTATAGTTTACATTGTAACCAGTAAACCCCATTTGCAGGGAATCTTGATTTTGCAAGAGAATTATGAAGATTTGATGCTAGCTTTTCACAACCATTTTCATAAAGATATTGAAGGTCACGTATGTCAACCAATTTGTAGGGAAGACTTTGCACACTTGAGTATCAAATCAAATACAATGAATTAATTTTGTTGAGATGATCGCTTGATGAGAACAGCTCATCATTAATAGCTGTTCCTGAAAGATGTAAATGAAATTCCTTATGTTCCAAGGTCACTAAAAATTCGGTCAGTCTTGAGCATTCACTCATAATGAGATATCTATGTGATTTGAGATGGGTGTTGTTTGTAAGGCTGGTAAGTTCTTTGCATTCTTTAAGACCTAATTTACAAAGTCTATGGAGAGATAAAATATATGGATCAACAATCCTTAGTTTTAGTGACCCAAATTGAGGTAGTAATACCCTGTGAATTTAATATATACTAATGAGTCCGGTTATATGTTTCTTACATTAATGAGAAATTATTCCAGTAAGAACAAACACTATATCATGTATATTTATATGTACCACAACTCCATCAAGTTTTTCTATATTGTTGTAGTTCATAACAAGTTGAACAAGATTTTCTGCAGAAAATGTTGGAGGTAGGAGTTTCAGAGGGTAATTTTGCCAAAGAAGAATTCTGAGTTCATTAGGCAAATTGAAGCCCTCGAGGTAGATGCACACATGCTTCCAACGATTGTATGTGAATAAATATTTTAATAAACTTCTGCTTGTGCATCCAAGCAAAAACTTGAGGATTTAAGGACAAAGCTCCAGTTATGGTCATGTCTACACTTGTGCTTTAAATGACTTTTTGAGTCACCTGGCAAGTTCTTCAATAAGCTTAGCTTCATCCCTGTAATATATGGTCAAAAGTAAGAAAAGTTTAAATAAATGATGTCTTTTCTCCTTAATAATTCTTCATCTTGTGAAACTAAATGCAGAACAGAAACTCAATAAATTGAGTCAGGCTGAGTTAAAGCATCTACATAAGACCTCTTTTGATATCTCACATCCGAGGGATCTATGTTGAAGAAAACAAGAATGACAATCTATTGATATTTGTTTTTGCATTCATGATTATCACCAGTTGCTTCAAGCACCATGTGATAACAAGTCAATAGTTATTATACTGATGGCTGCCTTGTCCATTGATAAACCATTCTGGAACATTGCTTCCCGGTAAATAACATCAACTGTACTAAAGGAAAAGTGAGAGAAAGTATATGTGCAGAGAATATGAGAAAATGAGAAGTCTATCTTATTACTGTACAAGAGGTGTATTTATACATAATAAGATAATGTACAACTGTCACTCATAACAACAAACTCTGGACAGCTGTAAGTAACAATATAAAAACTAATTACATTCAGTTACACTAATCATAACTAATTCAGTTTCTAACCCTTATCTCTAATAGTCCCCTTCAATTTGATGTACTCTCTAACACCCAAATTCTGACGAAAATCTTCAAATGACACACTTGACAAAGGCTTTGTGAAACCATCAGCTATTTGAGCAGAGGCAGGAATATGTTGTACTTGAATTTCTCCTCTGATTGCTTCCTCACGCACAAAGTGAAGATCTAGCTCCAGATGCTTAGTCCTAGCATGTAAAATGGGATTAACAGACAAGAAAACAGCACCTTGATTATCACATAATACACGAGGAGCAGTCACGATTTTAATATTCAATTCTCTCAATAAGGACTTAATCCATAATATATCAGCTACAACAGATGTCATGCTTCGATATTCTGACTCAGTACTAGACAAGGAGACAGTTTGCTGCTTTTTAGATGCCCAGGAAACAAGATTAGGACCAAAGAAGATACAAAAACCAGTTGTACTCCTTCGATCATTACAATCAGACGCCCAATCTGCATCACAATAGGCCAATAAGTTCTTACATTTCGAAGGGTAAATAGTGAGACCCATGGACAAGGTTCCAGCTAGGTAGCGCAGAATTCTCTTGACAGCCTTCCAATGTTCTTCTAGAGGAGCTTGCATAAACTGACATACTTTGTTAACAGCAAAACAAATCTCAGGTCGTGTAATAGTTGCATATTGAAGTGCTCCTACCACTGACCTGTACTTATGAGGATCTGACATAAAAGCATTACCATCCTTATACAACTTAATATTGGACACCATAGGTGTCCTAACACCTTTAGCATTCAGCATACCAGCACGCTTTAATAAGCTACAAATATACTTGTGTTGAGACAAAAACATAGCACCATCAGATCTGGTCTGCACTTCAATACCAAGGAAATAATTGAGATTACCAAGATCTTTAAGAGCAAACTCTTTATTCAAAGTCAGAATAAGGGTGCGAATAGCTATAATAGAGTTTCCAGTGATAATTATATCATCAACATACACCAGCACATAAAGAATTTCAGATCCATGATGACGAATGAATAATGATTGGTCACATTTACTGCTTACAAGTCCCAACTTACTTAGCACAGCTCCAAGACGCTCAAACCAAGCACGTGGTGCTTGTTTAAGCCCATATATTGCTTTGTCCAGCTTGCAAACCAAATCTTTAGATCTCTCATATCCTGGAGGTTGAACCATGTACACTTCTTCACGAAGAAATCCATTCAAAAATGCATTGTTGACATCAATCTGGCGTACACACCAGCCTTGTGACACTGCAATGGACAAAATTAAACGAATAGTAATAGGCTTAATAACAGGGCTGAAAGTCTCAGTTAAGTCAAAACCTTCACGTTGATGAAATCCTTTTGCAACTAGACGTGCTTTGTATCTAGCAACACTACCATCAGGATTTGTCTTTACCTTGAACACCCACTTACACCCAATGACATGCCTATTAGGTGGTAAAGGAACTAATTTCCAAGTGCAATTCTTCATTAAGGCATCATATTCTTCATCCATCGCCTTTTTCCACACAGATGATTGAAGTGCATCTGTTACGGTGGGTGGTTCTGTTTCAGTTAGCAGTATCTTGGGTTTAAAAATCCCATTCATGGACCTGGTAATTATCCTAGTAGAAGGACGCACAGGCAGAGGGGAGGGAGGCCTTTCATGTTCTCTGAACTGGATGAAGATACAACTTCATTTCCAGAAGAATCATGAGTTGAAATTAGAGTAGGAAACTCCATATTAGAAGATCTCACATGCTCCATTGAATCACCATTATTTACACAGACCTTAGGTGGAATGGCAGAAACACAAGAGTCACCTATAAGCAGTCTGGATGTACTGGAATTTGCAGATCCTACAATCTGAGTATATGGGAAAACATTCTCATGAAACACAACATCACGTGAGATATAAGTTCTCCCATTTGGATTCCAACATTTGTAGCCTTTATGAAGAGGTGAATAACCAATAAAAATGCATTCAACAGATCTAAATTCCATTTTGTGTTTATTGTAAGGACGAGTATAAGGAAAACATGAACAACCAAATACTCGTAAGTGATCATACTTAGGGACTTGCTTAAACAACTTCTGAAATGGTGAAATTCCTCTAAGCACTTTGGTAGGTAGTCTATTACTAAGATAGGCAGCAGTGGTAAAAGCTTCTGACCAAAGAGATAGTGGTAATGATGCATTAGCTAACAAGGTAAGACCAATCTCAACAATTGTTCTATGCTTACGCTCAGCTAAGCCATTCTGTTCATGAGTATATGGACAACTCATACGATGAATTATACCATGATCTTTTAAGTATCTACCAATTTTCATATACTCAGCTCCCATATCCGACTGAACAGCTCTAAGTTTACAATTTAATTGTAACTCAATCATTTTATGAAAATCAACAAAAACTTGATAAGCCTGAGACTTGGTTTGCAGAGGATAAAGCCAAGTGAATCTAGAAAATGCATCAGTAAAATGAATATAATAACGATGACCATCAATCGAAGGTTGAGGAGAAGGCCCCCAAATATCAGTATGAATCAACTCAAGAGGATTAGAGTAAGATGTAACTGAATTTGCAAAAGGAAGTTTATGAGATTTTCCCAAACAGCAAGCAGAACAATTGTCAAACACCCAATGGTGTGAAGATTTCACAGCAGTTTTACAAGAATTTAAAACTTGTGAAACAATAGTAGATGCTGGATGACCCAACCTATTATGCCATACATGAAAAATTGACTTAGCAGCACTACAATTATTGCAAGACTCAATAGCAGACACTTGAGACTGAGGTGTCTGTGCAATAGCTGCAAAAACAAGAGAAGACTTTGAAAACTTTGAATGTTCACCACCAAGCGACTTGAGAGGTAGGCTGTGCGCCTGTGCAGACCATTTCCCTTCAGTGTCCCTTTGTAGATTACTTGATTAGTGGGAAGGTCCTTGATAACACAGATATTAGAATAAAATGCTATTAGCACATCATTATCCAGACATAAACGAGGAATACTGATGAGATTTTTCGTAATACCAGGCACATGCAAAACATCTCGCAATTTAAGCTTGTACTTAGAAGAAGAAATAGAGAAAATAGAATTTCCAGCACCATGAACAGGCAAACCAGTACCATTACCAACATAAACTTTGCTGTAACGAGAAATATCACCTGATTTCTCAGAAAATTCCTTGTCAGAATGAGTAATGTGGCTAGATGCGCCAGAATCTAGGTACCAGTCTGGATCAGCCACCACATCAGAGGTTGCAACTAGAGCATTCTTATCATATTTCGAGAATTTCTCATCAACATTCATCTTTTGAAAATCCTCATCAAATCTATTCCAGCAATCAAAGGCAATGTGACCTCTTCTACCACAAATCTGACATTCTGGAGCATTACCACGAGCTCCACTGCGACCTCCAGTACCACGGCCTCCATTATTATTTCCACGGCCTCTGTTGCTATAACCACCACGTGAATATCCTTCAGAGTTGTAACCACGACCTCCACGAGAATTACCTCCACGAGTTGCAAAACCACCATGAGAGGAGGATCTCGACTGCACAACATTTGCAGTAACTTCAACCTTCTTATTGTTCTTCTCTAAACGTGCTTCTTGAGCAATAATAAGTGATTCAACCTGATCAACAGTGTAAGGCTCTGTGCGAGAAGTCAGAGCAGTTATGAAAGGATCATATGCGTCACCAAGTCCTTCAAAGATATAGTCTATATGATCCGATTCAGAAATCGGATGGCTAATTCCAGCAAGCGAGTCAACAATTGATTTAATCCTCAACAAATAGTCATTAGCGGAGGAACTACCTTTCTCGGTGGACTTAAGTTGAGCTTTCAATTGACGAACCCTAGCTCTGGTTTGAGAAGCAAAATGAAGCTCAATTCTGGTCCAAATCTCAAGAGATGTCTTGCAACCAACAATTCTTGTAAGAACACCTTCACTCATCGAACAAGAAAGCCAAGACATAAGCAGATGATCTTGTTTCTGCCAATCAAGAAATTCTGGATTCGCCTTGAAACCTTCAGCTGAATCCTTATCAGTAAGAAACATTTCTGGTGGTTTAGCAAATGGATTGATGAAATTGTGCAAATCGTGACCTCGAATTGCAGTGTAAACTTGATGTTTCCACAATAGGTAGTTATTTTCATCAAGCTTGATGGAAATAAGATGAGAGAATGTAACAGCATCCCTACGAGCTTGAGGAACAGAGGCGGAAGCGGAAGACGAAGAAGAATTCATTGAAGCTTCTCCTGTAAGCTCTGATGCCATAAAGGAAAAGTGAGAGAAAGTATATGTGCAGAGAATATGAGAAAATGAGAAGCCTATCTTATTACTGTACAAGAGGTGTATTTATACATAATAAGATAATGTACAACTGTCACTCATAACAACAAACTCTGGACAGCTGTAAGTAACAATATAAAAACTAATTACATTCAGTTACACTAATCATAACTAATTCAGTTTCTAACCCTTATCTCTAATATGTACGATCATCACAGAAGGCACAACATAAGTTATAGTGTGTGTGTGTGTGTGTGTATAAAGGAAGGAAATTCAGAGTGTATAGATTGACACACACACATACACAAACACACCAGAAAAAATTTTCTTGCTCAAACTACAAAACTGCATGTGTAGATTTTTGAAATTATGAAAAATGTAAAGTAAGAGAAATAATAACCTTGATGTGCAGTTGATGAATCCAATACTTGACAATTGAGCAAACAGAATGAAGTTGTGACTGTAATATGGCAATCTTGATGGTCAGATATAACCATTGCTAGTCTCATGCCTTGAACATTATAGTAAGAAGCAAGGCTAAAATAAGTAAAATTGAATGTCAATGAAGAATCTTGAATTTATCATATGTATCCAAATATTACACAAGAAAAACCTAAAATTAGAGTATACCTTTTTGAGGTGGGTGGAACATGCATCAAGTTGAAGTGAAGTGAGCAAAATCAGCAAATCATTCATCTTCACAACTTTCACTTCAATCCACCAACTTTAGAATCAAACTTGTCAGGACATTCGAAATTCTTCAAATTCATAAAATTTTCCCAGCATAGATTCAAATTCTTTTAAGTCATGAAAGCTTCCAAAAATAGAATCAAAATCTTCAAATCCCTTAGGGCTTTTAAACTCGGAATCAAATTCATCAATACCATGATAGCGTTCACACTCAGAATCAAATTCTTCAAATTTCTCCTAGCCTTCAAGCTCCAAACCAAATTCCTTAAACTCATCAGAGATTTGAAACTCAAAAATCAAATTATGCAAAAGCATAAGAGCTTTCAAATTTGGAATCAAATTCTCCAAAGACATCAAAGGTACAAGATTTGGACTTTCAAGATGACGCCTCCACAGCAATGGCAACCTATGTGCAGAAGTGGGGCATGCCCCACACTGTTTGATCTTCACACCACTTTCAGCTTCAAAATACGAAGAGATTGTGAATTGAATTTGAAGCAAAGGATGATAAGTGTTGCCTTGAGCTTCTCTTGTCTTTTCTTCAATTTTCCTTTGTACCACTTCTCTCCATGAATGTCCACCGCGCCAAAGAATAACATGATCTGACAAAAAGGGCCCACAACGAGTTTCTCGGGACGTGCAAGCATGTTCGCCATCAATAAAAAATTTGGCATGATCTGACAAAAAGGGCCCACAATGAAGCCTTTTGCATTCATCCAAGTAAAGTGTTCGAAGGTTGGAAAGATGTTTGATGCTTGAAGGCAATGTCTCTATATTGCTCCCTGAGAGATCTAACCAAGATAATGATGACAGCAAACTGATGTTGTCAGGAACTTCAAATAATTCACTACAATCCTTCAAGCATAGAAATATCAAAGCATGCATCTCATCGAGTATGGAACGAAGATTTGATGCCACTTTATTGCAACCATTTGCAAAAAGATATTCAAGGTCACCTAGGTTAAAAAATTTTTGAGACTTGTCACACTTTCGCATCCATTTATGTGTAATGTATTGATTTTGCTGAGTTGTCCACTTGATAAGCACAACTCATCCTTGACGACTGTTCCTGAAAGATTTAATTGAAACTCCTTGTGTTCTGAGGTTACTGAAAATATGCTCAGTCTTGAGCATCCATCTAGTTTGAGATGTATAAGTGATTTGAGATGGGTGCTGCTTGTAAGGCTGGTAAGGGTTTTGCATTCTTTTAATTGTAAATAACAAAGGCTATGGAGAGATAACATAGAGGGATGAACGTTCCTCAGTTCTGAACACCCATTGAGAATTACTGATGCAAGATGTATGGCCTTGATCAAATTTGGGAGCTCAATCAAATATTCAGATCCTCTGAGTACAATTTCACGCAAATTGATAAGATTCTGTAAAAATTAAATTACATGGTAAAATAGGTGGCAAAAACAAAACCCAAGTACCTCTCCCATAAGAGAGAGACATTCTCAACTATTTCCTTCAATACAATTAATAAATTGAAACTTTTTCTTTACAAATATTCCTAAATTAGCCATAATGCTAAATTATAGGTTTCTAAATCAAGTTAAATGTGTTGGTGAAAGAAAAAACCAATTTTTACAATGGGTTATCTTTGTCGGATTAAATTTTGCAAGGTTTTTTTATTTGAATATCATTAGATCGAACCTTACATGTAGGACGAAAAGTAGTATATTATTAATAAAAAAATTCAAGTGCATAAACATCTTGTGTTAGAAAAATAAAACAAATTTACCGGCTCTCCATCCCAAAGTTTTGTCAACTTGCTGTTGGGCATTTTAATTTGAACTAGATGTTCCCCGGTGAATGTTGGTGGCAATGACTTAAAAGGGTATCTAGTCCAACACAATAGTATGAGTTTATTTGGCAAGAACTCTATGCCATTGGGAAATTTCAATTTTGTCTCTCCAGAGTCATTATGAATAATAAGGAACCTTAGCCTGGGCATTAAGTTTAAGACTTGATGACTGAAGCACATCCCTTCAAACCCTTCTGATGCATCTAGAAGTATGCCTTCTATGGCTTCACTTACCTAACATACAAAAAAATAATGGTGATAGGTAATGAGGAAGTTGAATAGGAATTAATCTAGAAGAAAATGCAACATTTATTGAGAAATAAAATACTTCCTCCGTTCCTAAATATAAGATCACTTTAGCTAATTTGGAGAGATTAAGGAAGACATTCCAATGAGCGAGGATTACATGAAATTTCCAAAATACCCCTCACCTAAGTTTCAAAAATATCCTTTCACCTTCAAACCACTATTTTTGGGTGAAGGGAGTATAGGGGTAATTTGGGGAAAACTTGAGTCAAATTAGAAAGTGATCTTATATTTAGGAACAAACTCTCTTCACTAAAGTGATCTTATATTTAGGAACGGAGGGAGTACTATTGGCATTTTCCATTCTTACCGTTGTGTTGTTTGAACTCCATATTTGAATGCGCATTTGAGGATATAATTTTTTACGAACAATTTCTAGACCCATTTCCTTTATCAAGTTATGCATGCGTATTCTTCCATTTTGAATATTGAAAAGAGCTTTATCTTTGAGACGTTCCAATCCCATAACGGTTGAATAACCACACACATCCAACCAATTTATTACATCTTCCAAAAAAGCTTTATCCAAGAAACATGCTATATGCAAGAAAATGTTTTTCTCCTCATCATCTTTGAGTCCTTCAAAACTCAATTTCAGGATATCATTAACTCCTTCGCAAGGTAGTTTTTGAAGTTTTTCTAATTGACTTTTCCAAGCATCCTGACTTTTGCCATTTAATAGTGAGCCTAAAACTGTCAAGGCCAATGGATTTCCACCTGCATATTTGATCATTTTTCTGGCTAGTTTTCTTATCATTGGGTCATCATAATCATTTCTAAAAGCTTTGATGGAGAACAGTTGAAAAGAATCATCATCATCCATAGCCTTAATCTCATATATATTATCTACTTCCTTTCCAAGCACCACTTGCTTATCTCTAGTTGTTATCAAGATTTTACTGTCGAACCCAAACCAAACATCTTTTCCTGTTAAACCCTCTAACTGTTTTGGATCATTAACATCATCAAGAACAATGAAAACTTTTTTCCGACAAAGTGCTCTCTTAGAAGCAATCATGCTTTTATATTCTTTATCTCCTAATAACTCCAAAATAAGCCTTTTTTCTAAAGCAGGTATTCCATTTTTCTTTGATTCATCTGCGATATTCTCCAAGAAGCAAACCCCGTCATATGCACAACAATATCTGTTAAACAACGCTCTTGCAAGAGTTGTCTTACCCATCCCACCCATGCCCCAAATGGCAATACATTGGAGACCATTTGATTTTTTCTGCAACAATAATTCTACATCTGCCATTCTTTGATGAATCCCAATCAATCCTTCTAGATTTTCTTTGATGTGACACGTCATTTTCTTCAACTTGTCTTTGACACTTTGTACTATTTTAGTAATTAGCTCTGCCTCATTACTGTTCACAGTTGAAAACATAAATATGCACAAGTTTAATTTGATACCACAATATTATGGTGCTTATATAAAATTTCAAAGAACATGAAAGCACCATCAATGCTATATCTAGCTTGATGGTGAATTGAATGAGAATATCATAGTAGAAAAGCTGATGAGCCTAGTGGACTAGTAAGTATATAGTAGAAGGTAATCTCACAATGATTATCAACATACATCAAGCACAAGCTTAAAGATTGATTTAATTTCCCCCTACCCAAGAAAGAACTAATGATAAGATAAATATGATGAGCATAGAGTTAATTACCTATCAGAGCGACAATGCCAGCCAGACAAATTGGCAGCATGAGTGAGATCCTCCCTCCATTTTTGAAGTTGTTGCTTGTTGATGCTTTTGTTGTTCTCATGTTTTTCAAATGCTGTCTTGTAGCTCCCAGATTGCTTCCTCACATGTGAAGGATCTACTCTATAGAACACAGGTAACACAAAGTGAGATTGATTTTTGGAGCAATCTAATATTGAAGAAAGTTCCTTCAAGCACCAAGTGGAAGATGCATAGTTTTGTGAGAAGATGACAAGGAAGAGAGTTGAATCTTCAATAGCTTCCACTAGAGATGACCACACTTCTTGTCCTTTCTCAAGTCTGTAGTCTATGAATGTTTCTATGTGATTTCTTGTAAGAGCATCATAAAGGTGGCTTATGAAATTGAAGCGGATGTCCTCTCCTCTGAAGCTGATAAAAACATCATACTTGTTTGGAGGTTGATCAACAGAAAAAGTTGAAGCCATGTCAAATTAATTTGCTATGTTTTACAAAAGTGAATGGAAAACCAATCAAAGCATTATTTGTTATACATAAGAAGTAAAGTCATCAACAGAAGAGCCAAGAGGGAAGGTAGTGACTGAAATTTAAATTAATGCACGAGAAATTTCCAGGAAGGTCACAAAACAATAAAAAATAATTTAAAGCAAAGGCAGTTGCCTAATTTTGTCTTTTTTGATGGAGTTAAGTGTTAAAATGATGTTCTTTGAACGGATAAAAGTATAACTTGAGTTTCAAATACTGCTACAGTAGTAAAGATAAGTATAGGAAAAGATTTAGTCTTCAAGTACACAATCCCATTATATTTTCGTTGACACAGTTTTATAAGCTACTGAGCCTCACCCCTGTAACAACAAGGAAATCCTCGGATTTGGACGGAGTTGTTGTTGTTGACAGAAGTAGAAGTCATGATAAAAAAACCCCTCTTTTTTATAATTCCTAAGAAGAAATGGAATGGATAGAGAATTTAGAGATAGATTTCACGGTTACACCGTCTCCAAACACGGGACATGTTATTTTGACCAATGTTGATTGTCTCCAAGCTTCATTTATTTTCCCCACTACGTCAATGTTAGAGATGATTAACTTTTGAAGTTTTAGAGGATATGTGTTTGACAGCTTTAGTAAATATGAAGAATTTGATTTTGAATTTGAAAGAATTTCAAAGTTCTGTTGATGGATGCTGTGAAGTTGAGTGATCTATGTCCAAAAAATAAGAAGTTGAGTGATCTGTTCACTTCAACATGATACATTGAAACATGGAGAAAAACAAGTCAACACTTGAAATCATGTAAATAATTGAATCTAAGAATGTATTTAACTATGTACATAATCAAAATTTGAGAATGTATGCATGTACTTAAATATTTAGTTGTATCCTATTCACAAGCATTGTCCGTAAGTTTATATCAAAGGTTTTAGATAAACACAGGAAAAAATGCACAAATAGCAAAAATGGAGTTGAAAAAGTTGGGATAATATGTTAAAATTAATTAAAGACAAGGAATTTAATTAAAAAAATAAAAATTATGCAAACCTTATAAAAACCAAATAAATATACTTAACCTAAAGCATAAAAACAGTTGTTGAATTTATTTCCATTGTATTAAAAAACATTTGTTAAATTAAAATGTTATATGATAAACTATAGTTTAAAAGTACATTCACTATAAAAAGCGTAGATAATATATTTTCGATAATTTGATTCACATTGTTAATTTCAAAAAATATAATTTTATGAGGTAATAACAAGTCCATATGTTGATATATAGGGGTATGCAAATATAATTCCCAAGCCTTTTCGGGAATGGACACGGGACGTGGATGTCTTGATCCTGTTACGTGAACACCTCGAATGATATCCCTTTAAAATTATGTATATTATATGTGCTTTGAATTAATTCATTTAATTTAAACTTGTATCCTTTCATAAAATTAAAATGAAACCAATAGTTACTAATAATATAAAAGGTTATAAGTAGAACCATCTTTATATCCATATTTCAATGTTTTTGCGTCCTCTTTTTAATTCATCTTTCAAAATTCAGCACTGTGAGGTAGTGTTGCTGATGGGAAGTGGAAGCATTTTTTCTATCAAATTCTTTTCATTTCTTTTGATAAGGAAATCATTTTAATAATTAAACACCAGACTTGTGTATTTCTTTTGAGTGTAACGAGCAAAATCTCCCGTGCGTTGCACGGGGAGATTAACCTGTTTTATGATTTTATTTTTTAAGACAATATTTTCAATTTTGATTAAAAGGGGTATGAGGAGCAAAAAAGTAAAGTATATGCACTTTATTTTCTCAAAATAAACTACCAAAGTAGTTAGAAAGTGAGAAAATATTTATTATCATGCAAAACATTAGTGAAATGTTAAATCTAGATTTCCCGCGCTTCGCGCGGTTTATTTATAGTTATTACTATTCCACAAACACGTCATTGATGAGATGATGTTTTATGAGATAAATCATTGGTCAAGCTACATATAACTTACACGTGTAGTTGGGTCTAATGAAATTGTTATATGATTTTGAAATAACTTACAAAATGCTCATTTTGAAATAATAAAGCTGAATTTCTCATACGACTTTAATTACAAGTGCTATTCCCTAAAAAAATCAACAAACCATAAGATAACTCAATATCTTTCGATCGGATTCATAGTAATGATCAATGACATTCTGTTGGCCTTGGCTACTTCAATGAATTCCTTACCTCAAGATTCCACAGTACCTTCTAAACTTTCTATCCAAAGTCATCATTCTATGATCGCAAGGTCCAATAAATTTGTCTAAGATATATGTTTCTGCTTCATACCTGATTCTAAACCGTCTAACATTAAAAAAACTCAATACATGGTGACCAAACTTCCATAATCTTGGGGTTAAAAACCTTAAACATCTTCCATTCAAAGAGACAAAACAAAAGTGAAGTTGGATATTACCACAATCAGTTTCTTTCATAGTTTTTCATCAAAACCTCTAGGTATGTCTGTTTCTTGACTGAGAAATAACAAAACAGTAAAAGAGGCGCATAAAAGCATTTTATACTGAGATTGATAAAATGATAGCTGTTCTCGGACTACCTCATTTTTTAATGACCCTCTTCAACGGGACAACAATTCAGTAGGACATCAAAATGCTATTCCAGGAAACCATATATGCTAATCTTAGCATCCACAAGAAAAAAGAATATGCTCTACCGTTGAAAATAATTGCGTCTAAGAGGAGCTTCTGTTATTAATTCTGTTGCACAATAGCTGAACCATGTCTCACATCACAACTTCCCATTTTATGGGAATCACGAGTTTTACAAACTCCAAGTAGGTAAATGGCATCTCCCAAGTAGAAAATAAAACTCAGCCGAGTACATAACCTAAGAGTGATAAAATTGCTCAGGAATGTGCTTCACTAAGCTGAAATCTTGGATCAGCTTTTGCCCAATGGTCCAAAACTCAGAGGTGGCCACAACCAAAGGAAACATAAATAAAAGTTAGGGAAAACATTAAAATGGAATGTAAAGGGACACAAAGAAAAGTGAAGGAATATTAGAACTTAATTTACCCTCCAGAAGACTTTAGCATGAAGAAGGGCATAAGGAACAGGACCAAATTGATTGGAATCCTTGCAATTATATATGTTATCTCCCTGCACCTAAACATGCCCCTTTGGAACCTAACCAGGTTACATAAACATCCAACAAACAAAAATATCACCATAATCATCAATAAGCATTCCAAAATTTGCTATAATTGTAAGATTAAGGGTATCATTTTGCATGGAGAAGCAAAGTTATATAAAAAAATTTGTTAATGAATACAACATGCTGAGAATGAGGCTTACTTTTACAATCTTCTAGCATACCCTTTTAAGGCAAAACAGAACTTGCTGAGGAAGATGAGGCTGAGAATGATGAGACTAAAAGTGAAATAAATATCAAGGAAGACAAAAATTTGTTAGAGGTTCAAGTACTCCTTCATGCATTGCGAACCCCAAATTTTTCCATGAAATGGATGGTATATTGATCAAAAAATTATGTACAGGGTGGCCATCAAATGGCTGTACAATTTAGCTACTGCTAATGCAAAATGCTTAGTGTGTCTATCACTTTGAGTGTGTGTTCAGTGAGCACATTAACTTTGAGGGCAATGACTTCAGCACTTTGGGTGATACTTGATGAAGTAATGTATGATACACATTGGATTTATTGTTTTGAGGACATTGAGGTCATACTTGATGAAGTTAAACATTGTCTCCAATGAGGGTAAACCAAAAGACAAATAATGGGAGCAAAACTGTATTCAATGAACTTATGACCAAAACACAAACAATCACCAAAACAGAGATAATTAAATTCTAATGAACTTGTGACTAAGACTACTAAACAAAAAAAAAACATACAAAACAAACCAACACTGATCCTACCATCTGTCATTTAACTTGTATCTTCATTAACCTCCCAAATTGAAGCTTTGATCAGAAAGTGCAATATTTGCACAGCACAATTCTGTTGTCAGGTGACCAAAAGCTTAACTTATGGTATACATCCAGTCCACAAAAAGCTTTGTACACCTAATGACAGCTAATCACAAGAAACACCACAAAGTCTCCAAAAGAAAGACATTACAGCTTCTCATCCATTTTACATTCATGGCTGTTGTAATATATCCATCTTATAAGGATAAATAACATGATTGAGCAGAAAAAATATACTTTGGAGCAGAAAAATATTGTACACATTGAAGAAAATTATTTGTAACGAATCATAAGATTTCGAAAATGAAATACCTAGAAGAATTTGATCTTGAGCAGCCTTCCCCAAATATTTTCAATGATCAAACGATGGATCCACAGGAAACCCTAAAGAAACCCACATCATTAGAAGCTCTTGTTAAACTTAGAAGATGCAAATGAAATACCCAAAACCTACAAGTAACTCAAAAATTCGAAAATCACAATAAACCCAAACAAATTTCACTTTAGAATTAGTGAGTAAAGGGCAAATAAGTATAAGCAATTACCCATCATCCAAAAAAGCCACCTCAGCCTCCAAAAACACATCGGAACAACGAACCCGTCGCCGATAGTGATCAAACCCTCTATTTTGTCTTCTCTCATATGAAGAAGACAGTGATGATGATGAAGAATGGTGGATATAGTGAAAGGGGATGACAGAAAAGGAAAGTGCAAGACGGATCTTGCAAGATGAGAGTGAAGAAGAAGAAAAGAAGGGAAGAAAGGACTGTGAGGAAGAAGCTGAAGAAGAGTAAGGAAGAAGATGAAGAAAGAATGAAGAAGACCACATTGAGGAGAGAAATTGAATGCCCTAAGTCAAAATAGTTGTCAGAGGTCACTTATCATCGTCGGGCTGGATACAATGTGTATGGGTGTCTGTGAGGGTAAGTCTTTTGGAGCAGCTTGTTGAAGAAGCTAAGTGAAGTGGGCCCCACGGAAAAAGCAAGTTGGAGCTAATTGCCTTCAGAGAAGTGGACCCCACCGATGATGTGGACCAATAGAATTTTTGCTAATGAACAGTGTTTTCCCCATAGCAAATCACCATTTTCCCTTTATTAATATATTGATTCTCTTAATGTTTTTTTTCTCCGTGAGAATAACTGCAGACACATGCATCATTAAGATCTTGATGATGCCAGCAATGCAAATGAAGTATTGCTCATATATATGGCAGAATGAACTGTCACTATAAAATGAGTCTCAAAATCCAAATTTAATTCCGGGCAAAAGTGGTAATATGATAATTAAGTATTTCACTTTGGGCAAAAATAATAAGTGACTGTTTCGCGGTGCATAAATAATAACTAACTTTGTGACCCGGTGCAAAAATAATAAAACCGGTGCTATGCGTAATTTTGTAGTTATGTGGAAGCTTATGAATATTATTTTCCAAAATAAAAAGACCCTTTTGCCCCTCTCACTTAAAAACTAACTCTCTTTCTTCTTCCCCCTCCCTCCTCCCTTTCCTCTCAATTAAATTCCTGAGACATATTCATGAATCATAATTAATGTAAAAGAAGTGTGATTTTGAACAGACGAGAGGAGGTAGGCGGAGCGTTAGCGGAAGTGTATGGGGAGGTGGGAGATGCAGTGGAGGAGAAAAGGATTCTGGTGAGGTGTTGGAGAGTGAGGTTGAGGAAAATGTGAACGAGCTCTTGCTCCGATGTGGCGGCGGTGAGTAATAACCCACCGGAACATGAGACTTAAAGGAGGACCCATCAACGACGCCGTTTCCAGTAGACATAGGCATCTGTATGTGTGTGTATATATCATCTCGAAGATCGTGTGGTTGGATCTGGTGGTGAGGAGAATTCATGGGGGAAGAAGAAGGGTTGATTCCTGGTTATATTTGGTTGCTATTTGGCTGCATAGTTATATGTATGTGTGTGTATAAATGGATGTGAGTTATGGTTTTTTCTTGAGATGTGTGAGTAAAGTTTAGAACTTTTTTGTGGGTTTGGGAGTTTGTCTGAGTTGGGCGGCCGTAGATTGTGACGAGGATGACGGCAGAGAGGGGGCAGAGGAGAGGAGGAAGAACTTCCTCTTCTGTGAATGGGAAGAAGAAAGGGATGAGAAAGTAGAGTAGAGTTAGTTTTTAAGTGAGAGGGGGCAAAATAGTCTTTTTATTTTGGAAAATAATATCCATAAGCTTCCACATAACTACAAAATTACGCATAGAACCGGTTTTATTATTTTTGCACCGGGTCACAAAGTTAGTTATTATTTATGCACCGCGAAACAGTCACTTATTATTTTTGCCCAAAGTGAAATACTTAATTATCATATTACCACTTTTGCCCTTTAATTCCGAATCCATTTGCTCAATGAACTTGTGATTTTTACTCTTTTATCAAAACATCCCTTTTATTCTCCTAACTACTTCCAATTTGTGTAAAGAATGCAAATGTCGTTTTCATGCTATTGCTTTCATATGCTTCCATTCTTTCATTAGTTTCAGACAACATCTTTCATCATACCACAAGCACACATGATCACATAAATTCACAAGTGGATATGCTAGTCCATGCACACATATTCCTGTCATTTTAACCACATGTTTTTCCAACTACAATCACATCTAACAAGGTTCTTGCCATTTGATGTGAATTTACTGACAACCGCAAAAAAAAAATGAAACAAACAAAAATGGAAGATAGAGCAGAAGATAACGAGTCAATAGTCACAAATGGCTGCCTTGTCCACTTGATGAACCACTCCGGACCATTGCTTCCCTGAGAAGTAACATCAATTGTACGGTCTCTTAATAGTCACTGATAAATGTTTCTACTTCAAATAATAAGCAACCATTGAAGAAAACATGAACTCTCAAGGGAAGTGCAGGCAGTCACATAATTCTTTAATGGTAAGTGGCTGATTGGGCAAAATCTGGAGCTTTCTACATTTACTCAACTTTTTTTCAAGCAAAATTGTTCCTCCTCCACTAGCAACCCAAACCTGATCAAACACATCATACTGAAGGTAGAAGAACAAGTTTCAGAAATCAGATACATACATAGGCAAAATTGTTACCATATCTTCAACTTTCACGTCAGACATATTCATGGAAAAAAGAATGATCAAAACAACCAAACATGAAGGCAGACATATGTAATAATTTTGAAATCAACAATGATAAATTGGATAGCAAAAATTAATGTCTGTCACTTTTTACCATCTAACTCTTGTAGCACAGAACACAAAATTCAACTATTGGTGATTGGCTTTCAGCCAAAAAGTCAACCATTGGTATTTGGCGTCAGCAAAATAGTGTAATAAGCACAGTAACTTGTCTTTATGTTCTTCGAACTACTACTAAGTAAAGAGATGGACATAAGGTAAAACATCAATAAGAGATCACTCATCAAAGAAATGTATAATGAGTTATTATATTGTACAGAAGATTACAAATGTAGCTTGTCTTTATTTTCTTCTAACTACTCCTGGTGTATGCTAATGAGTTCAAGTAGTGTGTATAAGCTTTTTTGGTGTTTCATTAAATTTGGTTCTTTATCAATATCCAATTCCCGCCATTTGTATCAGAAACTTATCCATTTGAATCAAACATGCTAGTTTCTTTTCTCACATTTCAAATTTTAAGATTTTAAGGTATCCAAATTTAACGTAACTTTGTATATTTGCAGATGTTTTAAAAAACTTTCTCATAGTTTCTCTAAAAGAAAATGTATGTTTCGATGACTTGAAGCATATCAAACTTTTTGGGTACTGATTATGAGTTCATGACTTCAATGGATGAAGCCTAATGGATAAATAAAATGGAAGTGTAGAGCCATGAGAGTGACAAAAGGGCTGCAAAAAAGAAAAGATTAGAGAATATTATTAGTGTTCAAATTAAAGATTAAACCTCTGTTGCTTCTTGTTCAGCTCATATTTAATCATGAAATGCTTTCTAGTCTATAGAGATTACACACCCAGACTGCTTCACATGTGTACGTGCAGGAACTTGGATCATACTCCCTCCTTTCCTAAATATAATAGCACTTTGACTTTTTTGGAGAATCCTAAGAAAGCAAAATGAACAATTTAATCATAACATATTTTAAATATTATTACATCATATATAAGTTCATAAGTCAAATAAACTAGTTTAGTGAAAAATTTGGGAAAATCAATTTTTAATTACTATATTTTACTTTCTTAGGATTCTCCAAAAATGTCAAAGTGCTCTTATATTTAGGAACTGAGGGAGTATATTCTTATAGATGTGTGTGCGTGGAGTATATATTTGAAAGCTCTTTCTTTATTTTCCTCAACTCAAGCAATATTTATTACTTTGATCATCAAAGAAGACGCATCAATAAGGTAAATACAGAATATATATATAGGAAGCGAGTTCACGGTATATAGATTGACATACACACACAAACCAGATATAATTTTCTTGCTCAATTTGCATACAGGTAGTTGTGAAAAATTAAAAGAGAAATAATAACCGTAATTTGCAGTTGATATAATCCAATTCCTAAAGATTGATACAACAAAATGAATTTGTGGCCTTATTATGGCAATCTCAATGGTGGATCATATCTTAAACAATAGAGTGAGAAGCAAGACTAGATAAGTAATGGAATTTTGACAGTAAGAGAATAAAAATGTATGTCAATAAAAAATCTTAAATTAATTGTCTGTATATGAATGCAACACGAGGAAAAGTGAATGGAAAATCGATCAAAGAATTATTTGTCATCTATAAGAGCTAAGTCAACTGACAGAGCCAAGAGGGAAGGTAGTTTCTGTGATTTAAATTAAACCTTAGAAACTTCCGGGAAGGTCACAAAACAATATAAAATAATTAAAACAATTTTGCTCCTTCCACAAAGAAAACAACAACAGAAGGCTTCTAAGAGACTTCCATTGCCCAAAACGCATAGCTCCAGTACTTAAAATTTCTCTAATATAAAAAAGTACTTAAGATTTCCATTTCTTATCAATAATGATTCTCCTCCCGTGTGGCAACTAAGAGCAATTGTTATGTTTAGGAATCTAATTTGAACCTTTTGCTGCATCCGATTCACTGCTATTTTCAATCTATGAACCCAACTTAATGACCTTTCTTGGCTGTTTGTACCTTGAAGAAGTGAAAACAGGTGTCAGAACCCTTAAGCTGACAGTATTTGTGATTGTTTGAAGTAAAAGGAAAAAAAAGGCAGAGCAAAATTTTTATCAAAGCAAGTAGAGTACCATGAAGATGATCAGCCAATGTTCAACCAGCCAAGAACTCATAAACCAGAATCTTATGCCTTGATTCATGACAAAATCCATCAAATGACACAAGACTTTGATGGCGGGTATTTGAAAAAAGATGAACCTAAGCACATCACAAGATATGAAAGAAAGAATGAGGTCACCAAAAGGGGAAGAAAAATGATAGAAGCATGGTTCTCAATAATAATTAATTAAGACTGTAGAGAGAAAACATAAAAGGTTCAAGATAGAGTTTAAAAAGAAGACCATGTGTCCTTGTTCATTTTGAAAACTTCCTTTGAGCTCTCACAAGAATGAAAGCAACCCATGATTGTTATGTTCCAATACTACATATATTGATTTTGCAAAATGCTTTCACAGTGGGAGAGGCATTATAAGTTCATGTGCAAACTCACTTAAGAACACTTCTGCTGAACATTTTATTTGCCAGCTTAAAGGGTCCTACAATAAGAGTCAAGCGCCTTACCACTATGTTTCTCTATATGCAAGTCATTAGTACCTCATTATCGCCCACTACAGAAAGCATCGTACCAATAACATTTTTGACATTTGTTTTTTTTATTAGAATTGTTGTTTCTGTTTGCAAGCCATTCACAATTCACTCCTCATTTCCTCTTTCCAATAAAAATTAAATAGAAGTAAAACTAGAAAATGATGCACATTACATAGATATCACAAAGTGGCATTTCGTTAGAGATGAGTTAGCTCAGTTAGAATGCCATAAAAAAGATTGTTGTATGGAAGTTTTAAGTAGTGAATTTCATTGATGAAAGAATCAGCTTCAAGTTTTGTCCCGCAGAACTTTGACATCTACTGGTTTGACATCTGGAAGCTTTCCTATAATTTCTTTAAAGTTTCCAGTTGCTTTGATTCCTTTATATGAAAATACTTTTGCTAGACCCCAGTTCCTTTTATCAAAATCTTCTTCTGAATGTTACAATACACATATGTACAACACCTGTAACTTAAAAATAAAGTAATTGCATACTCGCTATGTGAGAGACTCATATCTCCTTTTAGTCATCATGTGTAGCAACACTGAAAGAAATATATATCAAGAAATGAACAAGCTAAGCTTAGTATGATTGCTAGTGTCTGTATTTTGTGCTTCTTTCTGGGAATTATTGTAACCTGTGGTGTCTCAATTGAAGGGTTAAATGATGCATCAACACAAATGGCTGCGGAGAACAAAAGACACAAATTTTCAGATGATCTGCAAAAAGCAAAAAGGTATCAGCATGCATAGTTTTGAAGGTAACAAATATAAATTATGACACATTTAATATATTTTTAGATTATGCATTAGTTTATCATCATCATCAAAGTCTTATCCCAATTAAGTGGGGTCTATAAATATAAATATAGGCAGAGTATTTCAGACGTCACAGACTTTTTTCTTATAATTCTCTCGAAAATTCTTTCTCTGAATATAATGTTTAGAGCAACGAGAATGTGTCTTTATTTTCGCGGAAGAAGAACTAAGAGAACCTATACCTCCATCCAAAATCCACAACAAATAAAAAACGAAAAACAAAATACAACAACAAAACTAAAGTTAATGATAATAATAAAAAAAGAATGGAGTAAAAAAAGAAGAGATAAATCAAAAAGATAAGGCAGGAGTGTAGAAAATCAACTAGGTCAAGTAAACTAAATTTTAAGTAAAAAATTAGGTAAATCATTTCATAATTATCTTATTTTACTTTTTTAGGATTTTCAAAAAAAAAATCAACTAGAATTTATTTGTAGGACTGGGGAAAGTAACTCCTTTGTTCCTAAATATAAGATCATTTTGGGATGCAGATAAGTTACTAAATATAAAATCATTTTCTACGTTGTGTCAAGTTTTGCCCATATTAAAAGCAAATTATACTCTCCCATGTCTCTTGACTTTAGTATTGAGATTTGGATTTCATTAGGCTATCTTGTTATTGAATTGTTCGCCATTTCCCATGATATTGATGCAATGATGAATCCATTGGCTTAGTTATTTGATGAACGAGATAGCACTCCCGCGCGATGCGCGTGGGGTTTGCCTTCCCAAGAAATTAAAACTCAATATTATCACAATTCAAGGATTTTGAGGTTTTATATGTGGAAAAATTAAGTAAAAATGAACATCTATATGTTGCTCTAAGGATTCTACTTTAATTAAAGTAAAAACTGAAGATATGAAGGAGTAATTATATTTCGATTTCCACATCTCACCACAAATTATAGAAGTAAGAACGTGTGAAATGGTTTTTGTTGCCAATAAAATGGTATTTAAGTGAGCATGTGATCTTCATTGGTAAATTAATCACCTAAATCACAAAGATAATAGTCTCTCGTGGTGTGATTGGAAATTATCAAATGCTGTTATAAAAAAACAGAAAGAAATCATCAAATGCTTTTTATATTGAATGGGTTCTTCAAGAATCAAGCAAAAATGAATCCTATTAATGCACATCAATGAAACTGTAACTGCTAGGGAACATTTATACGCTATAAACCCATATTGCTCATTTAGTTTGAAGACAACAACAATTTGACACAGATACAAAGAGGTAACAGAACAACCAAAAGAGGTGAAATAGGATTGGATTCTGTCTAGTGTCTATTTGGGCACAAGATTTTCATTTGAACACATGGATTCTCATATAAAACATGCTCCTGCGAATTAAAATAGAAATCTTCACATTTTGTGTTTGGAAATATATAGACATCTAAAGTTAAGCTAACCAATATTTACCAACAGAAGTAAACTTCAAATAAAAAACAATTTCCCTTAGCAATAAGACAATTCTTTTGATCATGCTATTAAATGGTAGTAGAAATCATATGACTGTCACCTACATAAAGTAACTTGTGAAGTCAATAAAGCATGTTTGAAAGAAGAATTGGCTTCAATTGATTCAGATTAAGGCAATATCCCTTGTCTAGGTAAAACTTTTGTAACAATTGAAGTCAAATAAATCCAATTAAATGTGATTTCTTACCCCTGGGTTTTTTGAAGATACATATGGTTCTCCTTTCTTCAAAATGCTAAATTGGTTAAAAAGAATAGCTCATACTTCAGACCCATTCCTTATGCTGAGAGGTGCAAAAACTATGGTTTTCCTTATTGTGTGAGAATGAGCATTTTTTTGTAAGAGGACTTCAGATTCAAGTATACTATCAACTTCCTCTTGGCAAAAAGCTACCTTCGAAGGATTTCTATTTGATACACTTATAAATCCAACTTCAACAACTGCATAGCCACCAAAACAAAACAACTTCCGAAGGGTCTGAGGTATTAAAGGGAGAAAGCTAATTCATATTAGTCAAACTTTCAATGAATTGAGATATGCACAGGAAAAACAGTCATTAATGAATTGAGATATTTTGGAGAACTTACCACCAAAATATTGGCAAGTAAATTTGCATTGAAGTAAACCCAAACACCAAACATTCAGCAAAAACAACAGAATGAAATCAAATTGTCTCACGTTGTAAGCTTATCCAAACAACAAAAAAGAAGCTTTGAAAAATCACATTCCCTTGGAGGCTTCTAGCAACATAAAAACTTCCATACATATCATTGAAACAAACAGACCTTCCTTTGGTAAAAAAATCAACCGTGCCAAGATCGCTTCCATTGTTCACCTCTTGTGCTTCAAAAAATCAACAGAATGAAATGTTTGTGTTTCTGGTTTACGCAAAACCGAAAAGCCTGTACGCTATTAGCAAATTTTTTTTAGGCAAAACAAAAACACTTCATTTAAATACTTCATAGCATTTTTAATTTACTCATAATAAAAACACTAAAATCATAATCAAAAATAAATATAATAAGATCAAAACAAATCATAAGAAAGCCTTAAAGTTAAGAGGGAAAAGAAACTCCTAAAAAGAAATAACTTACCCTCCACCACACCTTGCTCGACGACTACCCCTCCCCAATGGTTGCAACCACACCGCACCCAACCTCTCCCTCCCCAGGGACGCCTTCTATCTCACCGCCTACTCCAATATCACCTTCAAGCTTGCTATATGAAAAATATGAAAGTGGAATGGACATGAGTTTTGTTCAACAATGACACCAAAAAATGTAACAGAGCTCAATGAGTAAAGATAAAATCAGAGACATGGGAGCAAACGAAGAAGGGGGAGAAAACCTGTACAATGAGTACAAAAGATCACAGTGAAAATAGTGTTGGACATAAACTAACAAAAAACAGAGCTTACATGAACTAAGGAAGAGGTAACTGGGTCACACCTCGACAGAAAAAAAAAACCACAAAGGAAGCTTCGTTGTTGGCTAAACAGCGGCCATAAATAAGATTGCAAACAGAGGAGAGGAGGGGTGAAAGGTTTAATATGATTAGGAACAAAGTGTCAAGCTTCTGGACAGGTGTCAAAGTTGTGTGGAGGCCAATATGTTTAGTGTTTATTGCAAGTAACATATGAAGCTTCTTGGAGAAGCTTATTAGCGTGGAAACCGAAACTCACCTACTCTGTTTCATTAACTCAGAAAGTGGACCCCCCCACAAAATTTTGAACTGGAGAGACGAATATATGCTTGCTTGAAAGTGGAGGCACTTTTGAAGAAGCAACTACGTGGGCCCTGTCATAATGTCAGGGACAATATTTTAAAAGTCTGATTTTTATTAACGTGACGCATTAGAAAAGCAGATGGCAAAAAAGGGACACGTGTCACGCAGTGTATGGATGTTATGAACAGTAATCTGCAGTGGGGTTATAGGGGTGTAATGTCTTTATTGATATATAGATATATATGACCCTTCCTCCACTGCCTCAATTTACAAAAGCTAAAACATTTTGCAATCATTCCTTTCACAAATTAAAGTCAGCAGTTGATTCATTGTGTATTTGTAATCAACAATTGATTCCTTAATTGATATACAACATTCAAGAAGAAGGGAAGAATTGAAGGAATTAAGGAGGGAGAAATTAGGGTTCATAGCCCCTATTTATCTTTTGAATTTAAGTGAGAGGTAATTTAGGAGGATCATGTAATTTTATTGTTTTCCTTAATCTTTATAAAATAGGTAAAATGATCTTATACTTAGGAAAGTAAGGAGTATTAGACAAAATATTTTTAAAAGTTACTCTCATGTTTTTTTTACCATAACTAATCTCATTTTTTCTTTTTTTTTTCCCAATAATTCTGAGCTTTTTTTAACAAAAACCTATAATTCTGATCTCATGTTTTCAAATTTTGAAAAAAAAACGTCTTTTAAAATATATACAACCAAACACACCAACGCAAGGCATACATACAACCTTTCTTTCATTCATTGCCTTCTTGTTGATCACATCATATTCAATTTCATTCACAAATTTTCTTTAGTTCCTTGCCTTCTCGGTTCTTTTCAACAATAATACGTCACCTCCACCTCGACACATGAAGCGTGCACGTGAGAAAGAGAAGTCACTCGATTTTAACAACCTCGTTCTTGTTGAAGCCGACGAGTCCACACTCACATTGAAGTTCAGACGTGTAGAGCATACCAAGACCCATGATGAGGAGAAGCCTATAGCTCCTCCCAAACGTCAAGAACATACCAAGAACCATGATGGGGATAAGCCTGAATCTCCCCACAAGCCATGGAATCTGAGGGGTGGTAAAAAGGTTCTTGCGGAGAATCCTATATTATCTCCTCCCAAGAAACGCTGGAATCTGAGGAGTAATAAAAAGAGTCATCATAATGATCATGATCACTCGCAGAAACCAACGGAGAAGCCATCAAAGTGTCAGGTTATCCAAAAGTGAGATTGAGGAAGACTACATGCTCATCTTTGGTCATATGCCTCCACAAAAGCCCCCGTATAAGAGAACTGTGAAAGAGAGAAACATTTTCAAGGTATTCTTTTTTATCACAATCTTTAATTTCTTCCCTGATTTGGTTCTTCATCACGTTGTAAAAGGAATTGAGAGGCTGAAGGAGGTGAGGGAGGTGAGGGAGGTGAGGGAGGAAAATTTGACAGTTATCTCCTAACTTACCCCCATTTTGTCTTGTGAATGATCTAGGATTTGTTGAAAAGTTGACCTTGTGATTTCTTTTGTGCAGACCCTTTATCCTGGTTTCTCCATGGAAGGTGCCCCACTTGATTATTTGTGAAACTTCTAAATCTTGTAACAATCGCAAGGTATTCTCTTGCCATTTTAATTCATCATCTTAATCTTTTTAATTGAAGTTTCTCATATGATAAAAAATATTTACAATTTTGGCATATGAACTAATTCTTTTTTAATGGGTTTTCTTGCAGAGTTAGAGGTGCCTTGAAGAATGCTACTTTAATTTGTTTTTTTAGAATATTATTCATCTACTTGTTATTTGGGTTGTATGTTGTTTTGGTATTGTTATATTTATTATTTTTATCTTAATGTTTCTTGTTTAGTTTTATCAGTTATAACATAATACTCCCTCCGTTCCTAAATATAGGACCTAGATGACTTTTTTGAAAAATCCTAAAAAAAGCAAAAAATAAGTTAATTATAAATTGATTTACCTAATTTTTTCTCTTAAACTAGTTTATTTTACCTATAAGCTAATGGATAATCTAAAAAGATATCAAATATGTCATCATTTAATAACCTATTTTGCAACCTTAATCTTTCCAAAAAAAAGTTATCTAGGTCTTATATTTAGGAACGGAGGGAGTACTTGTTTTTATCATTTTCTATCAAACCACTTGCCATGATTTTGTCAATTTTTCCTTAAGTTATTCATAATAGTCTGAACGGCAATGATTCCTACTAAGACAACCGCATCTCATGACCATATGAGAAATAACAACTTGTATGTTCTTGTTTATGGTTATAATTTTTTTGCCAATGGGGTTATGCTTGTTGAAAAATGGAAAATATACAAAGTAACCAACATTTGGTAGTCAAAGAGTAAGCCACATCTCAAAGGTAACAGAAAGGGATAGAGCCAAAATTGACTAGAAGTTTAAGGAGCATATCAGAATTGGCTAAAATTTCAAGAGCCAAAACCATTAATTTTGAAGTTCAGGGATCAAGAACAAAATTGACCAAAAATTCGGGCCCAAAACTACCAATTTCAAAGTGAGAGACCAAAACCACAATTGAGTGAAATTTTAGTGAATAAAAGATCAACCCTATCCAAAATTGTAAGTAGAATCTCCACACCTCAACATTTTACCCCTCTTTGTAATGGAAGTGGGCATTTTTTTCTGTCATCTTTTTCATTTCTTTTGATAAGGAATTGTTTTTCGGTTAAAATCAATTACTTCTCCTCATCACAATATTTGGCTCCACACCTATTGCATTATTGAGATCTAAATCAATTATATCATTAATTAAATAAAAATGAATGATACCAGCAGCAATGCAAATGAAGTATTGCTAATATATATGTCAGAATGGATTGTTACTATCCTTTGCGCCAAAGTAATTGTCTCCACATTTCACTTCTCATCAAAACATACATTGATTCCACACTATTTTATCATAATATCCCTTTATTCTCCTCACTACTTCCAGTTTGTGCAAACAATAATGCAAATGACATTTTCATGCCATTGTTATCGTCTGCTTCCATTCTTTCATTAGTTTCAGAACACATCTTTCATCATACCACGGGCACACACATATGATCAGACATAAATTCACAAGTAGATATGTTAGTCCATGCACCAATGTTCCTGTTCTTTCAAATATTTTTAATTTCCCAACTACAATTCACATCCGACACGAGGTTCTTGTCATGTGACGCGAACTAACTGACAACCGCACAAAAACTGAAACCCACAAACATGGAAGATAGAGAAGAAGATGATAAGTCAAAAGTCACTCATGGCTGCCTTGTCCACTTGATGAACCACTCTGAAACATTGCTTCCCTGATAAGTAACATCAATTGTACGATCTCTTAAGAGTTACTGATAAATGTTCCTTTGCCAATCTATTATTGTTCACATGAGAATTTATTCCTATAGTTCTGACTCGAATTTTCTCCTTCAAATGATCAGCAACCATTGAAGAAAACCTGACCTCTTGAGATAAATTCAGTTAGTCACAAATAGCTCTTTAATGGTAAGTGGAAGATTGGGCAACAGCTGCAGCTTTCTGCAGTTAGTGAAGTTTCTTTCAAGCAAAATTCTTCATGCACCACTAGCAACCCAAAACTGATCAAACACATCGTACTGAAGGTAGAAGAACAAGTTTCTGAAATCAGATACATACAAAGGAAGAAATGATATGATCAAAACACCCAAACATGCAGACAGCAGACATATGTACTAATTTGGCAATCAACAATGATAAATTGGATAAGTAAAAGTTAATGTCTTTCAGTTTGTATGATCTAACTCATGTAGCACAAAACAAAAAATTTAACTTATGGTGTTCCGCCAAATAGCCAACTGTTGGTATTTGGCGTTCAGCCAAAAAGTGTAATAATCACAGTAACTTGTCTTTATTTTCTTCGAACTACTATTTAGTAAAGAAATGGACATAAGGTCAAACATCAATAAGAGATCACACATCAAATAAATGGAATGAGTTATTATATTGTACAGAAGATTACAAATGTAACTTGTCTTTATTCCCTTCTAACTACTCCTGTCTCCTGGTGTATGCTAGTAGTGTAGAAGCTTTTTGGTGTTTCATTAAATTTGGTTCTTCACCAATATCCAATACGTTCCCTTTGCATCAGAAATTTATCCATTTGAATCAAATGCCACATGCTAATTTCTATTCTCATATTTCAAATGTTAAGGTTTTAAGGTATCCAAATTTAACCCAACTTTTGTATATTTGCAAATGTTTTCAAAAATTTCTTTTTTTTCCTCTTAAAGGAAGATGTATGGTCCGATGACTTGAAATAAATCAAACTTTTTGTGTACTGATTATGAGTTCATGACTTCAATGGATGCAGCCTAATGGATAAATAAAATGGAAGTGTAGCCATAAGAGGGACAAGGGCTGCAAACAAGAAAAGATTAGACAATATTACTAACGTTCAAATTAAAGACTGAACCCATGTTGCTTCTCGTTCAGCTCATATTTAATCATGGAATGCTTTCTAGTACATAGTGTAGTGGTTACACTCCCACATTGCTTCACATGTGTGCGTGCAGGAAATGAACTTGGATCACACACACACAGATATCTGAAAGCACTTTCTCTATTTTCCTCAACCTCAAGCTATATTTATTACTTTGGTCATTAGAGAAGGCGCAGAAATAAGTTAAATAGATAATATATATATATATATATATATATATATATATATATATAGTTCTCAGTATATAGATTAACATACACACAAACCAGACATAATTTTCTTGCTCAATATGAATATAGGTTGTTGTGAAAATTAAAAGCAAGAGAAATAATAACCTTAATTTGCAGTTGATAAATCCAATTCTTGAAGATTAATCTCCAACAGAATGAAGCTGTGGCCTAGATGTGGCAATGTCAATGGTCGATCATCTCTTAAACAATGAAGCAAGGCTAAAATAAGTAATGCAATTTAGACAGTAAGAGAGTAGAAATATATGTCAATAAAAAATAAAATAATTGTCTAGATGTGGATGCATCATGAGGATAACATAAAATTAAATTATACCTTTAAGGTGAGTGGAACCAATTTATCAAGTTGAAGTGAGCAGATCATTCATATGCACACCTTTCATGAGTCTTCGAATTCGGAATCAGATTCATCAGAGCCTTCAAATTCAAAATCAGATACATCAAAGCATTCGAGTTCAGAATCATATTCATCAGATGATAACCTTTCATCCTCAGTCAAATTCTTCAAATTCAAAAAAGTTTTCCAGCATAGAATCAAATTCTTTAAATTTGTGAAAGCTTCCAAAAATAATCTCAAATTCTTCAAATTCCTCAGAGCTTTTAAACTTGGAATCAAATTCTTCAATACCATGATAGCATTGACACTCATAATCAAATTCTTCAAATTCCTCTGAGCCTTCATGCTCCAAACCAAATTCCTTAAACACATCAGAGATTTGAAACTCAGAATCAAATTATGCAAAAGCATTAGAGCTTTCAAACTTTGTATCAAATTCTCCAAACACATCAGAGGTACAAGCTTTGGGCTTTCAAGATGACGCCTCCAATGCAATACAAGCAGATGTGCAGATGTGAGGCATGCCCCACATTGATTGATCTTAACACTATTTTCTGGATACGAAGAGATTATGAATTGAATTTGAAGCGAAGGATGATAAGTGTTGCCTTGAATTTCTCTTGTCTTTTCTTCAAATTTCCTTTCTACTTCTCTACGTGAATGTCTATCCAACCAAAGAATAACATGACCTGACAATAAAGGCCCAGAAAGATATCTTTGGGATGTGCAGGCATGTTGACCATGAATAAAATATTTGGCATCAATGGTTGTCCACTCTGCAAGTGGTGATTTAGAAATGGTGGCACAGAGAAAGAATGAGGCATCCCAAGGTTGTGGAATGGAAGGGTGATCCACAGTTAGGGAAGAATGGTTAGACCTATACAAGAACCACTCTGGTACTCTTCCTCCTGGATATGCCAAACTCATATAATACTCATCCATGCTCTTTAGTAGCATATATGCCTCGGCAGCTTTGATTGATTGCTCATCCAACATCAAGCAATTGTTAAATAAAAATCGTGATGTTTTGTTGAAATGATTAAGATGAAAGTGAGATAAATGTAAAGTCGTAAGGGACATGCAGTTAGTGGCGGACAATTCACCAAGAGAGGGAGGGAGTTGTGGTAGAGACTGAAGTCTTTTGCATCCATTCAAGTGAAGAGATTGAAGGCTAGAAAGATGTTTGATGCTTGAAGGTAATGTCTTTATATTGCTCCCTGAGAGATCTAACTGAAGTAATGATGACAACATACTGATGTTGTCAGGAACTTCAAATAATTCACTGCAACATCTCAAGTGTAGATATCGCAAAGCGTGCATCTCATTGAATATGGAACGAAGATTTGATGCCACTTTATTACAACCATCTGCATAAAGTTCTTCAAGGTGACCAAGGTTAAACAATTTGTTGAGACTTGTCACACTTTTGCATTCATCCATCCACAATGAACGGATTTTGCTGAGTTGTCCACTTGATGAGCACAGCTCATCATTGATGGCTGTTCCCGAAAGAAGTAATCGAAATTGCCACTGTTCTGAGGTCACTGAAAATGTGCTCAGTCTTGAGCATCCATTTAGACGGAGCTCTTTGAGTGATTTGAGATGGGTGTTGGTTGTAAGGCTGGTCAGGGCTTTGCATTCTCTTAGATATAATTCACGAATACTATGGAGAGATAAAATAGATGGATCAACGCTCCTCAACTTTGAACAAAAATTGAGATTAACAATTTCAAGATGTATGGCCTTGGTAAAATTTGGGAGCTCAATCAAATATTCGGATCCTTCCAGCACAATTTCACGCAAACTCGTAAGATTCTGTAAAGATATAAATTACTCACTAAAATAAGTGATAAAAACACAACTAAAGTACCCCTCCCATCATAGGCATTATCAACTATATTTTCCTACAAGACAATTGATTAACTAAAACTTTTACGTTAACAATATCCCAAAAATAGCCATAATACATAATTATAAGTTTCTTTATCAATTTTAATGTGCTGGTGAAACAAAACACCAATTATTACAATGGGTTATCTTTGTCTTGTTAAATTTTGCATGGGGTTTTTTTATTTGAAGATCAATAGATAGAATATTACAAGTAGGACAAAAAGGAGTACATAATTAATAAAATTTAAGTGCATAAACAAGTATATTAGCAAAAGAAAACAAATTTACCAGCTCTGTGTCCCAAAGTTTTGTCAACTTGCTGTTGGGCATTTTAATTTGAACTAGATGGTCTGCCGTAAATGTTGGTGGCAAGGACATAAAAGGGTATCCAGTCCAACACAATAGTATAAGTTTATTTGACAAAAACTCTATGCCATTGGGAAATTTCAATTTGTTCTCTCTATAGTCATTATGAATAACAAGGAACCTTAGCTTTGGCATTGAACTGAAAACTTGAGGACTTAAGCACACCTCTTCAAGTATTTCTGATGTATCCAGTTTTATGCCTTCAATAATGGCTTCACTTCCCTAACAAATAAACAAAACAAAATTTGGTAATATGAAAATTCAATAGGATTTAAAATGCAACATTTTTTTGTTCATAAAAATAATAATAACACATTTCATTCTTACCTTGTCAATTGAATCCCATATTTGAACACGGATGTGAGGAAATGTTTTTTTACGAACAATATCTCGACCCATTTCCTTTATTAGGCAATGCATATAGATTTTTCCTTGTTCTATATCTAAAAGAGCTTTGTCTTTGAGACGTTCCAATCCAATAAGGGTAGCATAGCCACACGCATTCAACCAATTTGTTACATCCTTCACATCATATTCGTTGAAGAAACATACGATGTGCAAGAAAATGTTTTTCTCATCATCTTCGAGTCCTTCAAAACTCAATTTCAGGACATCATTGATTCCTTTACAAGGTAATTTTTGAAGTCTTTCCAATTGACTTTCCCAGGCTTCATGACTTCTACCGTTCAATAAGGAACCTAAAACTTTTAGGGCTAATGGATTTCCATCAGCATATTGAGTCACTTTCTCTGCTAGCTCTCTTATCTTTGGGTCATCATAGTTATTTCTGAAGGCTTTGATGGAGAGCAGGTCAAAAGCCTCATCATGACTCAAGGCCTTAACTTCATATATATTATCTACTTCCTTGCCATGCACCACTTGCTTATCTCTAGTTGTTATCAAAATTTTACTCCCTGACCCAAACCAAACAAGTTTTTCAGTTAAATCTTCTAATTGCATTGGATCATCAACATCATCAAGAACAATGAAATTTTTTTTCCGACGAAGTGTTCTCATGGCATGAGGAGGTATTTCAGCATGCATGCTCTTATGTTCTTTATGCCCTAATAACTCCAAAATAAGTTTTTTCACCAAAGTAGGTGTTCCAATTTTCTTTGATTTTTCTGATATATTGTCCATAAAGCAAACCCCGTCATATGCTGCACAAAATCTATTGAACAATGCTTTTGCAAGAGTTGTCTTGCCAATACCACCCATGCCCCAGATGGCAACACACCGGACACCATTTGATTCTTTGTACAATAATGATTCTACATCTGTTATTCTTTGATGAATTCCAATCAAGTCTTTTAGATTTTCTTCATGTTGATCCCTCAAATTCAACTTGTGTTCGACACATTGCACTATTTCTATAATTAGCTCTGCCTCATTCCTAAACACAAATGGAAACTAAAGTATGCACAAAATTTAATTTGATAGGCAACACACACACACACACATATAATAAATGTTCATTCAAAATTATAAGCTGTTCATAAATAATTTGACTTAAAGAATGTAGAATTATTGAAATTTGTTATAATATATATTTTTTCTGAAGCATTAATAGAGGACTTAAATTATGGATATATAAAACTTCTGTTTCGTAATGCCTATAGTGAGATGAGATTTTATATGTGGATAACGTAGCAGTAAAGTTGTTGAGCCTAGTGGACTTGGTTAAGCATAATATATAACATACTAGAGAAGAAGGTAATCTCTCAATGATTATGAATAAACTTTCAACAGAAGATTAAAGATTGATTCAGTTTATTCTCACCCAAGAATGAACATGATAAGGGAATTATGATGAGCATATAGTTAGTTACCTATCGGAATGACAATGCCAGCCAGCCAAATTTGCTGCATGAGTGAGATCGTCCCTCCACTTTTGAAGTTGTTGCTTGTTGATGCTTTTGTTGTTCTCGTGTGTTTCAAATGCTGTTTGATAGCTCCCAGATTGCTTCCTCACATGTGAAGGATCTACTCTATAGATCACAGGTAACACAAGGTGAGATTGATTTTTGGAACAATCTAATATTTTAGAAAGCTCCTTCAAGCACCAAGTGGAGGATGCATAGTTTTGTGAGAAGATGACAAGGAAGAGAGTTGAATCTTCAATAGCTTCCACAAGAGATGGCCACACTTCTTGTCCTTTCTCAAGTCTGTAGTCTATGAATGTTTCTATGTGGTTTCTTCTAAGAGCATCATAAAGGTGGCTTGTGAAATTGAAGCGGTTGTCCTCACCTCTAAAGCTGATAAAAACATCATATTTCTTTGGAGGTTGATCAGCAGAAGAAGATGAAGCCATGTCGTCAATTCAGTTTGCTATGTTTTGCAAAAGTGAATGGAATACCGATCAAAGCATTATTTGTGATACATAAGAAGTAAAGTCAACAGAAAGAGCCAAGAGGGAAGGTAGTTACTGATATTTAAATTAATGCCTTGGATACTTCCAGGAAGGTCACAAAACAATAAAAAATACTATCAAAAGCAAACTAGCTCCTTGCACAAAGAAAACAACCGAAGACTTAATATAATCAGAAATCAGCTACTTCGATTGCCCAAAACGCATAGCTCCAGTAGTGCTCAAAATTTCCTTTTCTTCTCAATAATAATTCTTCTTTTTATATAATCAGAAATCTCCATTGCCATATACCCATATTATCCAAGTGAATAAGGAAATAATTAATATACCTCCACCACACAAAAATTTCCTTCAAATTATTGTTTTCTATTTTAAATTTCGAATTCCAATTAGATTTTAGATCTTCCTAAAGAACTACCTTAATGATACTCAAATTATTATATTTCCAATTCATATCAAAATATCTTAATGATTCATATTGATGACTCCCAAATATACTTACAATATGTCTTAAAATACACTTATTAATACACTATAAATCAAAATAAAGGAGTCATCCATTGCATCTGCCTTGGTTACTTTCTTAGAGAAACCAAAGTTACAGAACTTTCCATTCATCTACAAATCCAAGAGGATATTAGTCTATCACTGCATTTGACATTGCGGATTGGCGGTTCAATTCCATTATGTAAATAATCAATCCTAACAGGATAGAGTAAGGGAAGAAAAGAGCATTAGGCATCTAAGTTGGATCTAATGCTAAGGCAGCAGATTAACTACCTAGTTTGTTTGAGGAACAGGATTATTTTATTTTTCCCTATTGGTTCATATATGCCAGAGATTATAGATATGCATTTGTTGTTGTTGTGTTTTACAAAATTAAATTTGATTATGTTTGTAAAGATACAAGTCTTGTCAATCTGATTTTCGTATCTCTATTTTCATATTACAACTTTGTTATAGGTATGTAAGATGCTTGTAAAAACATTGGATGGGAGAATATACCTGTCACTAGAGGATTTTCTTTTCTTAGACTAGTAATTACTATTTAGGAAAATTACAAATGCAACTGGTCTTTATTCTCTTCTAACTAGTCCTGGTGTATGATAATGAGGTCAAGTGAAGCTTTTTGGTGTTTCATTAAATTTGGTTCTTTATCAATATTAACCTTCCCGTTGTATCAGAAATTTATCCATTTGAATCAAATGCTGCATGCTAACTTCTTTTCTCATATTTCAAATGTTAAGGTTTAAAGGTATCCAAATTTAACCCAACTTTGTGTATTTGCTAATGTTTTCAAAAACTTTCTCATATTTCTTTTTATCTTGAAGGTAGATGTATGGTCCAATGACTTGAAGTAGATCAAACTTTTTGGGTACTGATTATGAGTTCATGACTTCAATGGATGCAACGTAATGGATAAATAAAATGGAAGTGTAGTCATCAGAGGGGCAAGGGCTGCAAAAAAAAAACGATCAGAAAATATTATTAATGTTCAAATTAAAGATTAAACCCCTGTTGCTTCTCGTTCAGCTCATATTTAATCATGAAATGCTTTTTACTTCACATTGATTACACTCCCAGCTATATCCTGTCCAGATGATTATGGCTTCCACTCAGTTTCATAAGGAAGTATCAAGTTTAAGAGTCATGATTGTACAGTTTTAAATAGTCTCAAAGCATATTTATTAGAGATTAAATTTAACTCTACTAAGTAAAGGTTGCAGACTTGTTCTGAAGTATGAAGACTATATGAGAAGTGATAAAACTTAAGCTTTTACTACCACTTTCCTTAGTTTGGAGAACTAAAATCTAAAATTGAATATAGAAATAACTGCCAGTAAAAATAAAGCTTTTAGCCAAGCAAAATATCAGAAACACACAATTGCTCATAAATCCCTTCTCTTTCCTCACAAGACCTTGACATGACATTAACCTTCATTGCACAATCATTTGAGACAGTCAAACCAGAGCAAATTTCCAGTTTAGATAGTTGAAATCTAATATTCACAACAAAAGAAAGTAATCTTTTTTAACAAAAACAAAAATTACCCTTCAAGAAACAATGACTGCATGTGAATTTAAAACTTAATACTCAAGAAATCATGCATGCATAAATAAACACACAAATTAGGACATTGATAAAGAAAACATAAAAAACCTGGGGCTGAGATTGTTGCTTGATCTCATAAAAAACCTCTGCCTCAGGATTATTTAGGCTTTTTGGAGAATATGGTTGAGTTCTTGGGACACCTGGCATCTCCTCGTCTCGTCTGTGATTTAAGTTGGTTTGCTTGTATGGCTGCCTCATGTTCTAGGAATGGGTAGCATGCACAAAAAAAAGAGCAACTTCTGATATAAGAACGAGAGTTTGGAACACCGACAAAATTAAAGTGTATTTGATTGAGGAGAAAATTAAATCATAATTTAATTAAAGTGTATTTGTCACAACTATTAATTGACTTTGATCACTTAATTTGTTAAACTTATAAGATGAAAATGGTCTTTAATTTTGACATGGTATTTGAACCTTCATAACCAAGAAATTTAACTAACTAAGCTAGAAAGAGTTCAAACTTCTAATCTAATGTATGTGTGAACTGGGAAATCTCGTTATAAACATTACAATTTACAAGTGAACAAACATACTATTTATGGAAAGACTTTACAAATAATGGGTAGGATTGGGCCAACCGGCCAAATACATATCCTAAATTTTCTACATTAACACGTTTTTATGAAGATTCTATGATCCATTGATTGGCAGTAGATAGGCAGTTCAATCATATTGGTTAGAGAACAACAAAACCTTAAATAATTACTTCCTCCGATCCTAAATATAAGACCTAGTTTACTTCTTTGGAGAGATTAAGATTGCAAAATAGGTTATCAAATTATGACATACTACCTCCGGTCCTAAATATAGGACTTAGATAACTTTTTTTTGGAGAGGTTAAGGTTGCAAAATAGTCTATTAAATCATGACATATTTGATATATTTTTAGATTATCCATTAGTTTATAAGTAAAATAAACTAGTTTAAAAGGAAAAATTAGGTAATCAATTTATAATTAACTTATTTTGCTTTTTTTTTTTTAGGATTTTTCAAAAAAGTCAATTAGGTCTTATATTTAGGACCGGAGGGAGTATTTGATATATTTTTATATTATTCATTAGTTTATAAGCCAAGTAAACTATTTTAAGTAAAAAATTAGGTAAATCATTGTATAATTATCTTATTTTACTCTTTTTTAGGATTTTCTAAAAGTAAATCAACTATGTCTTATTTTCAAGACTTGAGGAAGTATTAGACAACAAGTTTAAAAAAGAGTTACTCTCATGCTTTCAATCATATTTCACAACTTGAAAAAATTTGTATTAAAATAGTGTTTTGTTGCTTGTACATGAAATAATATGCACATGGCACAAATAATGTTATTTCGCCATGTAAAATAAAATAAAGCGGTATAAGATTATTATTTTTATTTTTTAATCTATCACTGATTGCCTTGCCTAAGAAACGGAATGCAATATATTATCAAAAAAAAGAAACGGAATGGATAATGCTGAACCCGAAGCTAGCCTATAAAAACATAATATTAAAATAAAAACAAACTCCGAAATAGTAGTAGATAGAGGCAAAAGCGCGGAGGTTCATTTCAAACACACCTGCGAGTAAAGTAACGTTACCAACGAGGCTCACCCTCACATCACATCATATTCCATTCTCATCCTTTCTTTTGTTCGTCGTTCGTTGCCTTTTGATTGATTTTCACCAATAATATGTCACCTAAACACATGAAGCGTGCACGTGAGGAAGAGAAGGCACATGATGACTACCACCTCATTCTTGTTGAAGGCAACGAGTCCACACTCATATTGACGTACGGACGTGTAGAACACACCAAGAACCATGATGAGGAGAAGCCTATAGCTCCTCCCAAACGTTAAGAACATACCAAGAACCATGATGGGGATAAGCCTGAATCTCCTCACAAGCCATGGAATCTGAGGGGTGGTAAAAAGGTTTTTGTGGAGAATCCTATATTATCTCCTCCCAAGAAACGCTGGAATCTGAGGAGTAATAAAAAGAGTCATCATAATGATCATGATCACTCGCAGAAACCAACGGAGAAGCCATCAAAGTGTCAGGTTATCCAAAAGTGAGATTGAGGAAGACTACATGCTCATCTTTGGTCATATGCCTCCACAAAAGCCCCCGTATAAGAGAACTGTGAAAGAGAGAAACATTTTCAAGGTATTCTTTTTTATTACAATCTTTAATTTCTTTCCTGATTTGGTTCTTCATCACGTTGTAAAAGCAATTGAGAGGCTGAAGGAAATTAAAACTCGTCCTTTAATAGAGAAAACATGTCTATTTTTGTTAAGTTTGTGTCAAATTTTTTTCTCACCTCCAAAAACCCTAATTGGGAGGTGAGACTCATGCACTGTTTGGTTGGGGTTTTTTGGGTGGGAGGTGAGGGGAGAGGGTTTTTTTAGCATTTTGTTGTGTGTTTGGTTGGAGGAGGTGAGGGAGGGGTTAAAAATTTGACAGTTATCTCCTAACTCACCCCCATTTTGTCTTGTGAATGATCTAGGATTTGTTGAAAAGTTGACCTTGTGATTTCTTTTGTGCAGTCCCTTTATCCTGGTTTCTCCTTGGAAGGTGCCCCACTTGATTATTTGTGAAACTTCTAAATCTTGTAACAATCGCAAGGTATTCTCTTGCAATTTTAATTCATCATCTTAATCTTTTTAGTTGAAGTTTCTCATATGATAAAAAATGTTTTTAATTTGGTGTATGAACTGATTCTTTTTTAATGGGTTTTCTTGCAGAGTTACAGTTGCCGTGAAGAATGCTACTTTAATTTGTTTTTTTCAGAATATTATTCATCTACGTACTTGTTATTTGGGTTGTATGATGTTTTGGTATTGTTATACTTATTATTTTTATCATAATGTTTCTTGTTTAGTTTTATCAGTTATAACATAATACTTGTTATCATTTTCTATCAAACTACTTGCCATGATTTTGTCAATTTTTGCTTAAGTTATTCATTATAGTTTGAATGACAATGATTCCCACTAAGACAACCGCATGTCATGACCATATGAGAAATAACAACTTGTATGTTATTGTTTATGGTTATACTTTTTTGGCCAATGGGATTATGCTTGTTGAAAAATGGAAATATACAACCAACATTTGGGGGTCAAATTAAAGATAGAGCCTTGTAAATGTTGTGCTTGAAAACAAATACTTGCAGGTATGACCTAAAGGAATGTAGGCCAATTCTCCATCTACCTCTCTTTTTAATCAGACTCTATCGAACATCTCATTGCATAGTACATTTGTTGGTACATTCAGGATATTTTAGGAACTACTATTATCAACTAAAAAGCTTTCAAACATATAGTGTTCGTTTGTTGGTACATTCAGGATATTTTAGGAACAATATCCTTATATACTTATATATAATATTATGATCTAATGTTAATTAAATAACATATTACTTGTTTATTATCGTTCCAAGTTATTTTCACTTTCTTATTGTACAATATTCATTTTTTGGATTTGCAATATTATGGAAATTGTATTCAAGATAAAGAGATAAGAAAATCGCTTTAAGATGGTGAATGTTAGTTGGCTTAATCCACCACAAAAAACGGCGCTTAACCGCGCAAGCATTCTGACGTTTTGGAGAAAAACACGAATAAAATACAACATGCCGACGGTTTTTGTAACAAACACGGGAAAAGATGAGACAATAAACATGGACAATGTCTTTTTTTGTATTTATTATAAGGGCGAAGACCAAAAAATGATACATAGCTATTAGCCAAGGAATAAAAATATTACATAATTATTCTAAGGTACAAAAATGATACCCAACTTTGACTATGTGATCGAAAATGATATTTTCACTAATATGACAATAATATTAGACATGAATAGTCCTAAACACCCTTATAAATTAATCGCCGGCCGGTAAAAGTTTATTTAATTATAAGGGCATTTTAGATATTTCATGTCTAATATTATTGTCATATTAGTGAAAATATCATTTTCGATTACATGGTAAAAGTTATCATAATATTATTGTCATAATATTTCCCACATACCGGTGTTTAAGAAACTCCATATTGTGGACATGATAATTTGTCAAATATTAATTACATGTTTGAAAATTGTAAAATATTACATGATAATTTGTCGTATTTTTTACATTGATATTTCTCGCATTGTCTCATCATTGAGAATCCATCTTCTCTTGGTACTCAACTATAAGTGTTAATGTAATGATCTATTTCGCTCTATAATAGACATAATTTAGTCCAATATTTTTTATTAATTTCACCATCATATTTAGAGGTGTAATAACCCCATTTTGCCCTTCAAATAACCACCCTGGACCACTAGGCACATTAAACTAACACCGAGTACAATATTACCCTTGAAGTAACTAAACTGATTCAATTTTACCTTTTGACAAATGTAATGTTGACACGTGGAATGTAATGTTAACACATGCATGACACGTGTCAACGTTACATTCGCTAGAGAGTACAATTGGAACACTTTGGTTACTTCAAGGGTAAGATTGTACCCAGTGTTATTTTAGGGTGCCCAATGATTCAGAGTGGTTACTTAGGTCAAATAGGGCCCTTACCCTATTTAAAGAGACTCAAGGTATCTTAACTGAATATCATAGGCTTCCCTTAGTTCTGCTAATACTTCTGCAATAGTTGGTCTAAGTGATGCATCCCTTTCCACTGACTTCACAGCAATATAAGTTGTCTTCCTCATGCTCTCTACATCAAAAATTTCCTTTTATGCTTTCATCCACAATTTCATATGCTTCTGCCTGCAAGTAAGGTTTTGCCTGCAGTGGGTTGTTAAGAAACAACAATGTAAATTCCACAACAGGATTACTAATAGAAACTAAAATTAGAAATAGGAGTAATAATATGACAATTTGTAAAACTGAGAACTAAATGCTCACTAATAATAAGTGCATCTTTAATTTCATATAATATTTAAACTAAGTAGTCTCTTTTTACAATTGTACTTGAATGTCATAATTATAAGAATTCCTCAACAGGATACACTAGTAGAAATGACATAATTATAAATAAGAGTATCATGACATATTGTATACCTGAGAATCAAATGCTCAAAGAGTTCTTATGTCATAATATTTTAAATCAAATAGTCACACATTTTCTTTCTTTATTGGGTGATGAACAGTGAAAAAAGTTTACTCTTATTCATGCCTTTTTTAATAAGGACAGTTAAGAGATAAAGTTTTACATGAACTTTCGCCTAAAATTTGTTTGGTTGCTTTTCCAAAAGTGAATTCAAGTTTTCTTTGTTGTGTTATTCTAGTCTCAATTTCTAAGAGGTGAGAAGTTTAATCTTTCTTGATCCTTTTCTTTTGATTAAAATTATATTCCATAATATTAATATATGACTTCCCTAGTATGGAACACAGTCATCAAATAGTCATAGAACAAGTTATTAGCATGGACCTATTTTTTGTAACATAATTTGTAATTTCATGTTGCACACTTCTAAAGGAACCTTCTGGTGGGGACCTCATTATTTTTTCCATTATATTTTAGCATTTGGTGGGATTAGCCTGTGTCATTGCCCATGATTTAAGCTTGACTAGGACTTTCATGTGAAAGATCACACTAAATATCATTATAATAGGAGTACTAATTTGTCTTTACTTGAGAACATCTTAAAGTTTGAATGGAGGTGGTCTTAAAAACTAGTCATGCTATTGCACTGTAGAAAAAACATAAAAGGGAAGATTTGAGTTACCCATAACACCAAATTGAAAGAATCAGGGGATCCAGAGTGATTCAATGGCTCTCTACCACAAATGAGTTCCAAAAGGACAACTCCAAAGCTATAAACATCGCTTTTCTCAGTGAGTTGTTGGGTGGAATAGTACCTATAGAAATAAATATGTTTACAACAGTGTAGATTTTCCAATAAATCATTACATTTCTTGATGTTAGGAACATACTCAGGGTCTAGATAGCCAGCAGTTCCCTTCACAACTGTTGTGACATGAGTAGCATCTGCCTTGGTTACTTGCTTAGAGAGACCAAAGTCACAGACCTTTCCATTCATCTCCAAATCCAAGAGGATATTACTGCACTTCACATCGCGGTGTATGATTCGCGGTTCACTTCCATTATGTAAATAATCCAATCCTTCCAGGATAGAAAAATGGAAGAAAGAAGGAGCTTTAGGCATATAACTATAAACATAAATTTCTTCAATCAACGAAGAGACAAATACACTCATTGGAGTTATAGAATCTAATGTTAAGGCAGCAGATGAACTTCCTAGGTGGTTTGAGTAACAGGACTATTTATTGGTTCATGTATGCCAGACATGACTTATTTACCTTAAAAATGGATAGTTGAGGTAACAATATCTTCAAACTAAGGAGATTATAGATATGCATTTTGGTATCACTCCTTTCATATTACAAATTTGTCTTGGATATGTCAGATGCATGCAAATACTTTGGATGGGAGAATTTAAGAAGGGTTGCCTCCCACAGTTTAGATTTGTCACTAAAATATGTTCATTTCTTAGACTAGTTATTCTTTAAGAACATAATTTGTACCTTTTGCTGCATCCATTGCAATTTTCAATCTTCGAACCCAACTTAATGACCTTTTTTGGCTGTTTGTACCTATAAGTAGTGAATACTTGTGTCAGAATCCTTAATCTGACAGCATTTGGGAATGTTTGAACCAAAAAGGAAACAAAAGGCTGAGAAAAAGCTTTGTTTAAGCAAGTAGAGTACCATAAAGATGATCAGCTAAGGATCCACCAGCCAAGAACTCATAAACAAGAATCTGATGCTTTGATTCATGACAAAATCCTTCCAATGAGACAAGATTTTGATGACGGATTTTCGATAAAAGATGAACCTAACTCCAACATAAGATATGAAAGTAAGAATCAGCTCATCAAAGGGGGAAGAAGAATTTATTCAGGTGCAGGCTCATTAATAAGAGTTCAGCTGAGCATGTAATTTGCTAGCTTAAAGGGTCCTACAATAAGAGTCAAGCGTTCCTTACCAATCTGTTCCTATGTCAGTAAGTCATTAGTACCTCATCATCGCTCACTACAGAAAGCATCAAACTGATAATATTTTCACATTTGCCTTTATTAAAATTTTTGTGCCTGTACTAGAGAGTCATTCTAACCTCTTTCTCCTTATTTCCTCTCTCTAATAAAAATTAAATGGGGGTACAATAGGAAAAATGATATAGATTAGGTGACTTATATTTAGAACCAGACTTTTTTCCTACAAGTGAATTACATAGAGGAACAAAGTGGAGTTTCATTAGAGATGAGTTAGCTCAGTTACAATGCCATAAAAAAGATTGATGAATAAAAGTTTTTGCTACCTCATTGATGAAAGAATCTGCTCCTAATTGGGTTTTGTCCAGCCGAACTTTGACTACAACTGATTTACCATCTGGAAGCTTTCCATGGTACACTGATCCAAAACTGCCTCTTCCTATAATTTCTTTAAAGTTTCCTGTAGCTGCTTTGATTTCTTTGTATGTAAACACTTTTGCTGGACCCCAGTTCCTTATATCAATTTCTTCTCCTGAAATTTAGAGTACACATATGTACCACACATGTAAGAAAAGCTAATGAAATATGAGATAACTTAAAGACAAAGTAATTGCATACTTGCTGTGTGAGAGACTTCAAATCTCCTTTTAGTCATGTGTAGCAGTAATGAAAGAAAGATCAACAAAAGGACAAGTGTGGCTCCACCAACCAAGCTTATTATGATTGCTAGATGTCTATGTGTTTTGTTCTTCTTTCTGGGAATTATTGTAACCTGTGGTGTCTCAATTGAAGGGTTGAATGATGCATCATCACAAATGGCTGCAGAGAATTGAAGACACAAATTTCCAGATGTTCTGCAAAAAGCAAAAAGGTATAAACATGCATAGTTTTTAAGGAAGCAGGTACAATACTTCCTCTATACCTGATCTCTATGGTGGGTTTGTTCAAGGACTCTGGTAGTGGACCTTGTAGTATGTTGTTTTCCAGATTCCTGAGGAATTTAAAACAAAACAATGTACTGTACTAAGTAAAGATTGTAACACTGAAACTAGTATAAAGAAAAATGTTGTCATAATAAGAGATTTTTTCTTTTTTGCCATGTTGAACTTACAGGTAGTGGAGATTTTCTAACTCTCCCAAGCTATCAGGAACAAATCCTTGGAGGCTATTGTTTTGCAAGTCTCTAAACATACAAATGCAAAAACAGAAGATTGTGTAATAATAGTATAACACTTTGTATCTACAGTAAAATTTTTGAGATAGAATATTTTGATAGAGGAGAAAATTATAATTTAAAGTTTATTTGTCACATAACTATTAAGTGATTTTCACTTAGTTACATGAAATCATCAGAGGAAAATGGTCTTTTGGACATGGTGCTTGAACCTTCATAACCAAGAAGTTCAATTAAATAAGATGTAGCTAAGCTATGAAGTTTTACAATAACATTCAGAAGTTTTGTACTCACAAGATTTGAAGGCTAACTAAGTTGTCCAGCTCCACTCCAAAAGATTTTAGCTCATTGAAACTCAGGTTCCTGAAATTTTTTAAACATTCATTAAACATCTTCCGCATAAAACCAAAGATCAAGTTCTTTCTTTGGAGAGGCATTACAATTTTTCAAGTTGTTGCAAGCTACCCAGGTTTTGTATTTCACCAGCAAGAGATGTGTTGTGTAAATCTCTGTTAAATAATTACCACCAAAATTTATAAGGAAAAACCAATATGATCAGGATATAAATAATGTCAACAAATTTTTTCTTGCCAAGTAATGTTACAATTTTTTGAGATCCAACAAGTCACCAAAAGTAGGAGTAATTGATCTGAAATTCACACCAGAGAGATCCCTGAAAATAGAAAAACTTGCTATTATTAAGATAAGTTAATGAAATAACTTGAAGAAGAATCACTATTTTGGAGAGTAAATAAAATGAGGCACCCACAGTGAAGTGACAAGGCTTCCTTTACACCCAATATGATCCCATGTTGTAGGAGAGCATGGATCATCTTGCCATCCTAGATCCAAGCCAGCTGATTGCTGAATAACCTGCAGTGCTGAGACTGGAAAAAATAACAATTGAATAGATCACATGTTAAATAAATTAACTAGGAGTTTTCTCAAATTTACTATAGTGAAATTAGAATAATGTTTATTTCTCAGAAACTATGGATGCACCTGTGGTTGAAGAAACTTCAGGTGGAATATCAACCATCTGATATACCTCAAATGCATTGATTTGAGGGTAAAAGCTGATACTCTTCAGTGCTATATTCAAGCTGCTGATTCCCTTTTGTGTCACATATAGAGCACTGATTTCGGAACTGTTTATTTTGTAGTTTGATTTTATGATAACTCCATTTATGAACACATCAAAGGAGGGGAAAACAGGAAGTATGCAAGCAAAATAAAGAATGATATAATAGTCCCCAACTGCATCAAGAGGAAGGTTATATGTCAGCAGATTTCGCCGTGCTAGAACTCTCCCCGTTTGAAGAACAGCAGCAGGTGGTTTTTCCATTAGACTGGACTGATTGAAATTATGCTGAATCTTGAATCCAGTTGCAACATGAAAGGGTGTAAAACTTCTATCAGGTTGCCATATTCTATCATATGGATCCAAAGGGTACCTGTATTTGAGACCACTAAAGATTGAAACTATAGTACCAAAAAAGAAAGATTTGAGCTATTGTGCAAACATTTTCATCAATTTTGAAAAGCAAGAAATAACTCCCTCCTCTATTAATGATATTCATGGAGATATCATCTCAAACTCTGTCATTTGTCACAAGGACTATAATTCACTTAGAAAAACTAACGACAGAACTTAAGGTCTACCTTCATTTGGATTTAAAAGAAACTGGACAGCAAAGCAAGTGTGATACTAAAGAGGATGTTTGTAGATGGATTAATGTAGATGATATGTATTTTATTTTTTGTCTGAAAACATTTATGTGAGTCAAGATCATGATGGTTTTTACCTGATAGACTCATTGCTGTAGCCGCAATCAATTCGATAGCTCTTCCTCAGCAACTTTTTTGGGAAATCTTCCAAGCCATTTGTGTAAGCACCACGAGGAAGAGGCCGGATTTCGAGGGATGAAATTACAGGAAATCCACCATTTAAGGTTGGAAGTAAACAGAAGGGCAGTGTGTCCTTATTGACTGTCCATATAAATTCTTCAGTCCAAGGATCATCTTTAGTAAGATTTATAGTAGCAGCAATGGCTGTGCCAAGAGAGACTGAGAATGTAGGAGGATGCTCAAGTCCATCATAGTTGTTGTACTCAAACATGGCTCTAACAAGGACAAGACTTGTGGCATTGCTCAATGGTAATTTGTAACATTTTCGGCCTTGTGAATCCGGGAAGAATCGAAGAGAGATATTCGATGATGAGTTATTAATGTTGTAACTGATGGCAGTAGTGCTTGTGCTTATGTATGCAGTGTCTGGTATCCATAAGATGTTTGATGAATCATTGAAACTGGTTCTTCCACCACAAGATAGACTTAAGAAACCTGTCCCAAGAATGAAAAATATCTGCTCATGTCTTTCCATACATGCATGGAATAACATTTCAGCTCATTTTCTAGTAAGCAATATGACAGTGATAAGAACAGGTGAAGAAAATAAGAACATGTCCTTGCACATTGACAATTCAAAATAAATTTTAGTGATTAGATTGTTTATATGACTAGCTTGACATTAATAATTCATATTATATTGGTCCAAATTTTTGGATGAAAACATATTATTTTACTGAAGTGTGTGGTCTTTCAGCTCACCAAATGATGATTAGTTCAAAGAATTTGTATTTGGCATGTGAAATAACTTATATGATGGCAAGTTATGAAAAAGGAAATGGAAAATAATATCTGAAGAAAAAAGCTCAAAACTTTACCATCTTGATCACAGAAAACTGCTACCCAAAAGTTTAACAACAGAAAGAAGCCGAACCATGAATACCAATAATACTCCATGAACTCTCAAATTCCTACTATATATGGAGCTAGTTTCTTTCACTATCTTCCTCACAAGTATAACAAGGATAAGACAATTCTGAGTCAAAGGGAAGGTTGTATCAATGTTTGAATGAATAGACACATTAACACTGATCACTTAAAGGTGTCACTGAAAGAAGAAGAATGAGTGATAAATGATTGATGAGAGGGACAGAAGGAAGCTTGAAGGAAGGGAAAAGTACTCAAAAAGTGGCAAATATGTCTTGATATGTTAGGTGACAGAATCATTTGAAGTAGAATGATGGAGAAAGAAACTATAGAATCATGAAGAAAGAGGAAATGACTATGAATCCAGAAGAGTTAATGATTAAAGAAGTTTTGTTTAGTCATTGGCAGTAGGTAGTTATGTTGCCATACTATCACCACTATCTCCACTTGTAGCAAAGTGCTGGAAATTACTCCCTATTGCCCTTCTTAAAGATAACCAAATTGTTTAATTTTTTCATTTTGCCATCAAATGGTTTGGTGCAAAAATTAATTAAATGGGTTGATGAGAGTGAGAAAAGTTTGAGGAAAAATGTACAGGAAAAAAAATAATGAAGAATTTGAAAGAGTATATTAATTAATAAAGATGGTAAAATGTATTTAATATTCAAACAAATTCAGTAGATTTTATTACCATGATAGATTTTTCATCGGGATATTTATGTTTAGCAAAAGAAGACTAACTTAGCTCAGTAAACTCACTTGCAGTGGAGCCTGAGGTATTGGTTTGAAACTGGTTTAGTCTTACAAGCTGTGGTAACAATTTCTTGAGGTAGACATGAGTTATATACTTATATGGGACTTGTAGAATGCAAGGGATATGAAACGGCAAATTGTGGTCATTCAGACTTATAAATTAGAATTGGTGATCTAATTGAGTTATGTTGGAACTGATCATCTTCAAGCCAGTCTAATTAGATCAAGCCTTATTGTCATTGGGAAGTACTTATTGAAGGATGTAGAGTGGCAAAAAGTCAAAAATTGTTGCCAATGCATTAGAGAAAGATGCTTTCTATACTTCTGATCGAGTTTGGTTCTTAATCCAAAACTGTTAGCAAAATTAGCTAGAAAAGTTAAACAAGTGAAACTATCAGAACTCAAATCTTAGACTACAAGTTTTAATGTCAGTCAAAGTAATCATAACTGATCGATATATTGTTTCACTTATTTTATTTATTGCTGTCCGCTTGCTTTGAATGTCATACAAAGCTCTCCACTATGTAAAGAAAAATAAACTTGTCGACAAAGCCATCATCAATGACATTCTATTTCTACTTCAAGGAATTGAAAATTTTAGGATTCACTCAATTTACTCATAATTATTTGGATATACGAAAATGTAAAATAAAATTCCATCTTATTGTCACAATTCATTGATATAATTTTATTTAAAAGTAAGCAGCATGTTAATAAATAATAAAGTTTAAATTATGATATAATAAGTATAAAATTTACACAAAAGTTTACTTTTGACCATTAAATTCATATCAAATATCATTTTGATTCTCCAACTTTATAAAGTGGGACTATTGTTTTAGTTATATGATCCTCACATCTTTAATACAAAAATATATGCATTGGATTTTAAGTGTTCACATAACATTATCAATGGTAACATATTCGAATTAGTTTTCAAAATAATTATTGTTATCAGAACTTTTTATAAAAATATTATTTGAGTCTACCAATATTAGGATTTAAAAAAGATTCAATAAATTGATATTTGAAGTGAAAAAATTTAAAAGACCATAAGAAGGAGAACACAACTTTAAATTTTGAGAAACACAAGAAAAAAACTCTTTGTGCTTTGAAGTTGAAAGATATTCCTACATAGATTAAAAAAGATTTTTTTTAGGTTAAACCAACTTTTGGTCCCTAAACTTTCACCTCATTTTGCTTTTGATCTCTGAACTTTCAAACTCATGGTATTGGTCCCTAAACTTTGCAAAGTTTAGAAGGATTAGTCTCTTAAGCCACAAATTCTAGTAAATCCTCCTATGTGGCATTGACTGGTTAAGTTGGATGACTTGACAGACTTATTAGGATGCCTATGTGGCAAATATATTTTATAATATTCATTTGGAAATGATTTCCCCTTTCCAAAATTCATCCATGAGACTGTAGCTACTTAGCCGCTTGGATCTGCTCGACACATGTACACTTTTTTTTTTTTGATTTCATATGTACACTTTTCTATATTTGTCAAGATGATTGACATATTGATGATCAGTTATAGTAAAATTTGTTGGGCCGGTAATTATAATTGTTATTTTGTGTGTGCTCTTTTAAAAATACTTTTATGGAGATGATTCTGCACTGCATAACACCTTTATCATTATTTTGAACATAATATATTTCTGCATAAATATGTTTTAAATAGAAAAAAAATGGATCAAAAGGAGAAAATAGATGAATGTACTCTAATCAAGTTTGTATATTATGATGACTCAGATTATTTAAGCAAGATTGATTAAATGTTGTTAGACTCAGTGATTAGGGATTGAGAATTACATTTTACGTTAAGTTTGAATAATCAAGACAAAATGTTTAGCAAAAAGATTTATGGTCTCTCATGATTAAATCCACCATTACACCCTGGAGAGGGGTCTGAATACCCTGCATATTTGATTTATGAGCAGAGGTATGCTCATCCCCAAAAAAAAAAATAGCTAGCGTTTTGGGATACCTATTTTTAAATTGACTTTTATAATTTTTTTTAATTTGTCTAGATAACTTATATAATGTATTTTGAAATATCTTTCCTATGACACCCAATACACAATGTCTTTTTTTATTTCTATCCAGTGTCTCACTATTTTTTTTCTCAAAATACATTATTAGCTTCCTGAAGTAATCTTCAAATCTTTTTTTACGAGAAAAGCAATCTTCTAGCTGCACTTAATTAATTAATTTTTAGTGTACATTTTTAGCATATCTAAAGCCCAAACATTTTTTTATGGTATATCTCATTGATTGAATAAAAAAATAATTCTTTACGTTAGTATCAACTTATCTATTGTTCTTAGGAAACCATGTGCCAATAACGAAGCTACAACTTGATTCAGTTTAAAAAATTAATGAGAAAGTTAAAAAAGGATAAATGACAAAAAATTGACACTTGAATTTGAGTTGGACAAAATGAGGTCTCCAATTTCAACTTGGACAAATAAGGGATAGTCCCCAATTTGTCCTAAATTAAATTTGTGGTTTTGAATGGCCAAAAAAGTAGTGAATGACGATTATAGAGTAGTTATCAGCGATACTTGAGTAGTTATTGAGAATGATAGTTAATAGCGATACAAGGGTAGTTAACTGCGATACATGAATAGTTATTCATTAACTACTCAAGTATCGCTGATAACTACCCTATAATCGTCATTCACTACTTTTTTATCACAAAGTCACAAATTTCATTTAGGAACAAGTTGGGGGTTATCACTTATTTGTCCAAGTTAGAATTGGAGACCCCATTTTATCCAACTCAAATTTAAGTGTCATTTTTTTTGTCATTTTCCCTTAAAACAATAGGAGAAAATAGGTACATTTGTGGGATGAGCATTACCTGATAAGCATGTAATGTGGACTGCCTTGGGAGTCCTTTTCTTCAAATGAAACGAAATAAACTCTTATTCCAACCATTGAAGACATACATGCATGAGAAATTGAGGAAGGGACCAGAGAGTTTTGTTCTCAATTGACCATGTAGATATCCACACAACCGCCACTTTTTCTAACGTTCAGATTTTGCCCACAATTTTTCAAAAAACCAAAACAAAAACAAAAATAAAAGATAGCCCGAGTCAACACCCTATATATAGGGAGCACCTATCGTGCCCCGTCACAAAGTTGTAGCCATCGCGGCCTGAGTGGCAGCAGACAAATCATTAAATTCACGAGTCAGTTGTTTCTCTCAGCAGACACGTGGCAGCCATGAGCCGTTGACACGTAGGTGCTCAAAAGGTCATCAACCGATGTGGCATCACATGTTATGCTACCCTGTCATGGTTCAATCAAGGTGCCTCAATACATCACCATGACATGTCATCCAGACAATGATTCAAATGTCAATGCACATGTGGCCGTCTCTATCTTGTGATGACATGTAAGCAATATATCCCAGTCATTAGTACGAAGTGACTATCCTGTGTTGTGATGTGTCACTGACATGTGGCTATCAGAGTTACAAGGTGTCCAAACACGTCACCAATACACGTTAACCAACAAAAGCCATGAACCTATCTATTCCTTCCCTTAATTTACTGGTATGAACCTTATCGTGAGATTCCCATAAAAAGTTGCCATTAAGTTTCTATAAATTAGTATGTGGACGCAGGTCCACCGTGTTTATAACATTATATATAGTAGGGAAAATGCCATTTAAATCCCTCCGAATATACAAAAGGACAATTAAGGAACTCAAACTTCCAAAAGGACCATGAAGGAACTAGGACCTAGGGGACATTTTAAAATTGTGTGAAAAGACAAAATTGCCCTAATCATAAAACAGAAATTACTAACCACCCTTACACCCACCATTTTTGTTAGGGTGGGAAGTAATTTTTGTTTAATGATGGGGTAATTTTGTCCTTTCACACAAATTTGAAATGTCAACTAGGTCCGAGTTCTTTCATGGTCCTTTTGGAAGTTTGAGTTCATGAATTGTCTTTTTGTATATTCGGAGAGATTTAAATGGCATTTTTTTTTTTTTTGGTCAAGATTTAAATGGCATTTACCGTATATAGTAATTCCCGATTCAATATGACTGGAGATATAGTAAATCTTTCTACGACATTTGAGTATTTGACTACAAAGTGAAATTTCATTTATTATTATTAATAAATATGATTTGGAACTTTTTAAACTTTCATCATTTTGAAAATAAAATTTGAATACACACACACAAGTAAAGCATGAAAATGTGTATTTTATTTTTGAAATAAAATCAAGAAGACAAATTTACCTGATTTTGTTTGGATCAAGTAAATTTACTATCTCACTTTCATAAACAAAATTGGTATAGGACTATAGGTAGGAGATATCTGTATAATACATTTTAGTACTATATTAGAAAACATTTACTCCCCTATTAATGTAAAACCTTGAAATTTATCTTATTCTCCAATATAAAGCATAATTTTTTACTTTTGTCAATGTTTTCTCAAATTATCTCTATATATCTTTTAATAGTTTCTCAATGATAATCATATAAGAGTAATGTAGATAATCGAGAAAGATGGTTGAAGTGTTTTTGAAAAACATATCATATTAACAAATTCAAATAGCTAGCATATTTAATATAAAGTTGTTAGATTAAATATATTTTATATTTAGCAAGAGAAAACCTTCAACAACATATACTAATTAAGAAACTCCCTTGTGTGGAACAAATTCAACAAGAACAGCAGGCATAATTAAATGAGAATACATGTAGGAGGAAGCTAAATAGACTATCATTTCAGAAAGAGAAATATGACTTGCTCATTGCGAAAACAACCTTTCGAAATAAGGAACGTCACTTCAGTTCAAAAAAAAAAGGAACATCACATTGTGGCTCATCCTTGTCCACATATTTTATCATAAGTTCATAAATCATAATCCTATATCTCCTCTGACATCGGGTACTAAAAATAACACTTGACTAGCTAATTTAATTTATTAGGAATTTATTAGGATGCCGATTAAGTTAGTTAGCATGTAAAAAACACTACAATCATCACTTATTTCATCCGTATTTGAATATTAATGGGAAGAGAACAATTGAAATAATTAGGGAAAACTTGATAAAAATAAGAATGATCTCCTATATTTTGTGCCAAGAATAATTTTGAAATAAGTCCAACATTAATACCTTTTTTGGAAATTCATACATAACGAATGTATCATAAAAATAAACAAGAGAAAGACAAAATAAAAAAACTCAAGAGTCAGTTAATACTAGATAGAAGCGTTCGATTTCACTAATAACAAACGAAGACTTACATTTCATTGAATTTGGAGGACAAATAAAAAATGATATGTAAATAAAAGTTTGAATTTGTTATTCATTGAATAAAAGTTGGTCGAATCTAACAATATTTGGGAATATCATAACAAAATATAGGAAATTAATTAGTTCTATGATGGCTAGAACTTATGATGGAAATATAATAAATTAGGCCTAGCTAGGCTTTCAACTAAATAGACTTAAGTCTACAATAAAAATGTAAAGCTCAAGCATAGGCCTAGGCTTGTATGTAGATTTGTTTTTCGGCTTAAACTTGAGCCTCTAAAAAGTATGACAAAGCTTAAAAGTCTTTCTAAAAGCCTACCTAAAATATAGAAATGTAAATAAACTGAAAAACATATAACTCAAATTCCATATATTTTCTATTAATCTATTTGAATGTTGTATATTTCATGAAAAGTTTTCATGACCACAAAACTACTTTTTTTCTCTTTTTATTATCGTAGAAATTGTGAGTGACTCATGAATAAAAGAATTAGAAATGTGTATAGATTTTTTTATTATGCCTTAACAATGTGCTACACAAGCTTGGTAGGGTATGTGTATAGATAATAAATTGTAAATTGTTAAGTTTAGAATTAAAGATACTTTGATATTGTTATAAATAGTTTATAAGCTTGTGGGATAGGCTTAACAGAAAAAAAATCTGCCCCATTTACTCATGTAGACATAACAAGTATGATAGTGAGCATGACCTATTTACTAATAACAAGGTCAGGCTAGGTTTAAAGTTTGTTAGGTCCTAAACTCCTGATAGAAGCATGTCTTATTTCCACCTCTACCAAAACTCCAACTGCTAGTGAATTTTCTAACATAAGGGATTGTGACCTTTTTTAATAAAAAAGCAAGGGGTATTCTAGTATTTTTCCTCCAAATTTAAAATCTCATTTTAGGATGTTAATCATTCTTCATTTCTAAGTAAAATTGAATGCAGAAACTCCAATCTTCAACAATTTCTAGAATTTTTTTCATGTCTTTCTCCCAAATAAATGATTTTCTAATTTGGGGATGACAATATAAGTGAAAGAGAGAAAAGTGATGGTTGAGTACACAACAACGTGTTCAATTCTCAACCAAACTCTGCGGTCCCATTCCCATTGCCTTGAATAAAATGCTTATCTCATCACAAGTTCACAAGGCTCCAATTCCAAGCACACAAATTCTTTCACTTAACTTCACTTGTAAAATTCTCTACCAAGGAATAACAAAAGCTCTTTTTTATATTTCTCTGGCTTCAAGCAGAAAGAGACATGTCTGTTCAACTCAAGCAAGGTCTTGTTTCTGCTTCTTCCTCTTCACCTTCTTCATGGAATCACCACCACACCCTCAACAATAGCAACACTTTCTCTCTTCACAAGTCCAGCAAAATCGGTAACTTCATAACTACCCTCCTAATTCTTCAACATATCTACAAATTTTTTTTACATAACAAATCTTCAATATTTTTATCTTCCATCTTTCACCCCTACTCTCATGTTCATTTTCATATAAATACCATTATCGTCCTTATTACTATTACATGCCCAATTTTTTGAAGAAATTAAGCTCTTATCATTAGGCCACTCAAATGTTATTAATGATTGACAGTGTTACAATTTTGTTCTTATTAATAAATGTAGAGATAACAAAGATGAATGTAGCGTTTTTTTTTCTAAATATCCATTCAAATATGAGAGTGAAAAGAAAAAAAAATGAAACTTCTCAATATAGAAAATCACGTAAATGAGTTGACTACCATTCTTCAGTAATAGGGAAATATGGAAAATGAAAAATAATGAACTTGTTAAATGTGTAGTATGAGAAAGATGAAATATATAGTTAGGAACAACGGTAGGCTTCATTGTGATATGAAAATGGTGATGCAGAAGAAAGTGATGAGGAACTGTTCAGAGTTCCTGACATGGAAGAAGGAGGCGGCGGAGAGTGTGGAGGAGGAGGAGGAGGAGGAGCTGATTTTTCTAATGAGAATGTGAAGGCAGCCGCGAGCTTAAGCAATGTGACAGTGACAATGGCAGCAGACACTCAGAATCAAAGTGGAAAACGAAGAAGAGGAAGAAACCCTGCAGATAAAGAATGCAGGCGCCTCAAGAGGTATTTTTCTTATAGTCTTTCTTTTTTATGTTGTCCTCTATGAATTCAAGAGTGAAGATATATTACATTACATACATATATTCATGTGTGCGAGTGTGTGTGAATGAATGAGCAGGTTGTTAAGGAATAGGGTATCAGCGCAGCAAGCAAGAGAGAGGAAGAAGGTGTATGTGAATGACTTGGAAGGAAGAGCTAAGGAGTTGCATGATAAGAATTCCAAGTTGGAAGAGCGTATCTCTACTTTGATCAATGAGAACACCATGCTTCGTAAGGTGTGTGCCTACACACATATTTAATTTTTCTTCATACAAGACATAAGCTTGTATAGGTTTGGATCTGAAAGAAGGTGTCATTTTATCAATCAGACTTTTGGATAAGTCATTTTGACATCTAATGACTTCTCCAAAAGTCTTGTTGAAAAACTCAATTTCAATGAAAATCTTAATATATGGTTAAAAAATGAAAATCTTAATATGTTAAAACCTACTTTCCATTTTATCAATCAGAATTGTTGATTGTAAAATTAATGTCGCCATTTTGGGTTATTACATTTCAAATCAAGGGCAACTAAGTAATTTCAATACAAAGAGTAGTCCTAGTCTAATCTTCAGCTAGTTGATGGTTAGGGTATTGGTGATCCTAAATGAAAGAAATTAGTTAGGAGGGCTGTCTAATTCTTAAACATAAGTTCAGGAATAACTAAAGATGATAGTTTCTAGATAGTACTTTGTAAAGCTTATTTACATTAGTCATTTGGAACAGTAATTTATGAATGTGCAAGTCTAGATGATTGAAGTGTGTACAATTGCAGTAAATTTTAGAGGAAATTTATGAAATTCAGCACTTCCCTAAAATTTATTAATGATAATTATTTAAGATATTAACTTAAACAGAGATTGTCCCAGATTTATTGCAAATTTAACTTTGTTAATCTGTGATCGGCAGGTTCTTATGAACACGAGACCTAAAGTTGATGAAAGCTGCGAACCAAAGCAGGACTAGTTTAGTAAAGGGCAGCCTTCAGATTGGAAGACTGGAAGTGCCTAAGTGCCTATATTTTGAAACACATCACATCAGTCATTCCTTTTTATTACTAGAAACCAAAAATCCTTAGAAAACCGTTCTTTCTACTCATTTGCTAATAGAAAATATTCATTATGGCAAACCAAAAATAGAAATATTCATTGAAGATTGTAAGATTTAACTAAGGACAATGACAATTTCTTCATAGGTAGATAAGTCCAATCTAATTACTCATGAAAATTCTCGCTCCGCAATAACATGTACTGATGAATTATGGATCAAATATTCACTTTAAAAAACCTTGTCATCTTGGGTTGAGGTATATATTTAACCATAAAATATTCCCATATACACCTCTAACAACTTTGAAGCTTGGCAGCACGAAAATGACAGAGTACATGGTCAATATCGCATAACTATATGAAAATGACAATTTTCCCCCATTTGAGCGAGCTTATGTTTACTGTTGCACCCAAGGAAACTACGGGATATCATATAGGCATAAAGAAATACATTATGGATGGGTTTATACCTTGAACCTTTTCAACAAAATTCAGCAAAGATAAACTTGGCTGCATCTAGGGGCAGAGTCCAGATTAAATGTGAGTCTCATGTATTTAAACATGGTCATTAAGATATCTCGAACTACAAAATTTGAGTGATCGTCAAATAAATAAACGTATATACAGTAACACAATAGATATGAAATTGAAAAATTGGTCAGAAAAATAAATGGAGAAAATGAAATGCTGATGACTAAGAATAAAACTTTCTACAACCTGATATTAGTTAGAGTTATTGGTCATCCTTAACTCGATCAAAATAGTAGAGTGAGGCCCAACATGTAAAGATATCTGTAAGGACAAGACCAACCACATCGAAAACAAACTTGGGAGCAAATAAACCCCATACCTGCAACAATATAAAAGATTTACTAAATTGGATTAAGAACACAAAACAGAAATTTGTTGTCCAAAATAAAGTCTGACATGATTTTTACCATCAAGTGCCGCCTCTGAACTGTGACACATAATATAGCAAAAGTTGTTGTAATTGCTGTACTTAGCCCATACATTATATACACCTTAGTAAGACGTTGAATTTAAGCGTGTCAGGAAACAATACAATCAATGTTAACACAGGAGAAATCCTAGAAAGTAAAGGAAAATCACTCACTTGAGTTAATTGTGTGTAGATAAAATGTCTACTTTCATTAGCTTGTTTCATAGTCGCTACAAGAAATGGGAGACCAAGTACTGGAAGGATGATAGAAAAACCGAAGGTATCAATTGTGAGGAGGATTGCTTGACGAATGAGAACAAATTCTTCAAACCTGGAACACAGTAAGACGTGAAAACTCCCCCCATTAAGATCAATTATCAGTAGTTCCCAAGAGATAGAGAAATTCGATGGTTGTAATGTAGGCCTTGAATTGCGAGATATAGTGATTCCACTAGTACATGATACATTTACAAATACCATTGAAAAATGGCAAACATTAATAAAGTTAACTAAATACCCCACAAATGCAGCACCATAACGGAGACCATCAAAAGCACACCTGAAAATAAAAACGCAGAGGTTTATCATGCGCAATTTCGGGAGAAAGCATTAACAATTTATATGCTAAATATGTGTAGTATATGCTGAAGGAAGACGCAGAATCCAGGAGTGTTCACCAGAGAAAAATAAAAATACAAATCCTAACCCCAAAAGGAAACAGATAACATACCAGTGACCACTGCAAAAAAAGAGACACACAGCAAAAAGGCTCCATTGCATCACACGGAAGGGGACTACAGCAGAACTGCTGCTACATTTTTCCTTAGCACACTCCCCTGTGTTGTCCATCCTCAATATACAATAACCTGGAAGATAGTTTCATAGTATGGGGCACAATCTTCAGAAAAATGTATGCATCTTCATGGTCATACATATGAAAGAAAATGTATTACTGATTTGTAAAGCGAAAATTATTATTATTATCCTCATAATTTTGACTTAGTAGTAATTAAGTCCCTAAAATTTAACCCGGTACAACCCCATCCCTATATTTTTTACTTTGTCGCACATCAGTCAGTGACCTTTGGCTCAATGGAATTCGGTTCTTATAGTTTGACCATTCAAAATATAAGTCCCTATCACTTAAAAGATAAAGCATGCTTAGGGACTAAAGTTCTAAATGGTTAAAAATATTAAGATGAGTAATAATAAGTTGAAAGTTTAGTGATTGGGTTGTGACTTAGTTGCACCGAGTCAAAGTTTAAGAAATGAATTACAATCGAGTTAAAATTACAGAAACTAAAAGATTAATCTTCCCATGTGTAAATTATGGCAGGAATAAAAAATGCAATATGTTTTAGGATTTGGGCCGCAAGATCTAGTAAAATAACACGATACAGTAAGTAAATAAAACCTCCAATTAAGGATGCAAAGGCAATCATGGGACCCTGCTTTCCTGCTAGAATAATAATGATTGGACTCCACGCAGATAACATGGCTATTGTTTTTATGATTAAGCTTTTCTTGCAATCCAAATAGTTATTCTCAAATAAGCCACCAAATGACAGTAATAACAGCTGCCCCAAAGAAATAACATGGATGATCCTGGGAGCGTAATATCTTCCGATGCTTTCAGGAACCAGCAAAAACCCAGCACTATTACAGTCTGGAATCCAATGCACAAGTATTAGCATGTAACTTAAGATGGTACTCCATATAGTATACTTCCATGGCCACTTGAAAGAACTGCTATTGGTGGCCTTGTACAGTAGAAATGCCATCAAGATCAGAACTAGCATGGGTGCAACTTCAGATACCAAATTCCATATTGGAAAAACTGATGTGATGTTGAGGATCCATGAAGTGTGCTCTTTCATGAATGCAGATGTGGCAGCCTGTTTTGTCAGCCCAACTTCAATGCAAAATTGACAAAACATGCACAAGAGAAGAAATCCAACACCCTGCAGAAAATAAAAATCATGTTTAAGGATTTCTTACCAATAATCAATAGAAGTTCTACAAAACTTTATGCCTTAGCAAGTAAGAAAGTTGTCAAAAAACAAAAAACTTGCTAAACCTAGGTGAAATACACACTTCCACAAGTAGCTTCTCCTTCATGACAGCAAATCGTAGCATCATGATCCCAGATGTGGCCAATAGGAAATTTGCGACTTTTCCTTCCTCCACTGACAAAAAATTCCAAGCCAAAAAAATGAGAATGAATGTCTTGGAAAGTTAAGGTGTACTGTGCACCAACAGAAATACCAAATACATCAAACTCACAGATATAACTGTTTGAAAGGAAACTGCATGCACGGATTGCCAATAAAACATATGCCAAAGTTGAGATGGAAAAAGTTCCAGAAGCTCCAGATCGTGGCATAATACCAAGCTGCTTGTTCCTTCTTAAAATGGTAAGAATTTGAAAAATGATTGATACAAACATAATTATAATGCCAGACATCATCAGTTTCAAATCAAACTCAGTCCATTTTGAACGAGCTAACTCAGCGACAGTTTCCAGAAAATTGAAGTATGCATCAATTTGCCTCTTGAGGGTAGGCAAAACTGTATCACTGCCAATTTTGCTGTCTGACAGTAGCTGCTTTGTCGAATGCAACCAATGGCTCTCTGCTTGAGCATAAGTGCTTTCTATTCGAGACAAGTCATCAGAGGAAAATCCAACAGCTGATGAAGCTGAATAAACATCTATATACCTCTTCACCTGAAAAGCAAGTCCTAAAAATGATTAAAATGCGATAATGAAAAAACATGATCATATTTATACAGAGAGAAAATCTAACCCTTCTCCTTACAACTTATTTCACTTTAAAAATTGTCAAATAACACCTAGAACGTGATGTTAAGGCAAAGAATGTATACTCAAATCAGAATTAAACAGTTGGAAAGTATACACAATATAACAATCTGAAACAAGATTTACTTTCATCGAGTGTAAATATTATCTGTGTGCGCATCTGCTATCTGCTATTTAATAAAAAAGAGATGATACGAGAGCGTACTAAATTATGAGTAAGAGTCAGCTTTATGGAATTTTGAAGCATTGCACTTGCAATTCCATTTCTTAAGAATAAGCACTACTTTTTTATAAAAATTTATTGAAGAAACTCCACAAGAACTGATGCCATCTTTATATGTATGAGGCAGGATAAGACTAAGAAATATTGCAGTAGTCTAGAAAAGGAAAAATGGGAACTTTTGAAGTACATTATTTGAGTACTCAAGATCCATTTTGCAATTACCTAGCCAAATCTATGATTGGTGAAGTTGAAGAGATGACAATATACTTATTCCGTAATGAAACCAAAAGTTCAAAAGATTCAAAAACCTGCCAAGAATTGACACATAGAACATTAGCATAATTCCGCATCCAGATATCTGATTCTGACAACTCCTGAGTGACTTCCGAATCTCGCCTCCCGGCTCCTAGAGCATATAGCTCAGGATTGATACGGCCAATGCTGAGGAACAAAATTAATACTGCCCTGTGAGTTCTTAAATTCGGTCCCAAGATAATTCTTTAACTGTGTGAGTACATCCTGGTGATGGATAAGAAAAATTATGCATCATGCCAGAGGATTCCAGATTTAAAGCATACGTTAATGTAAAATGGCATTGTGATCTACAAAAAATAAAGTGCTATGTAATTGTAATGAAATGTTAAAAGCTGTTTGGAGTAGGTTAGTATAAACGGCAGTTAGAATTTGATACAGCATTAGAGTTAGTTATTAGGAATGAAAAGGATCAGCTGTTACATTCGATTAGGAGAATGCAACACACCCATAAATAGATGTGCGTCCCTATAGTAAAGGGGGTCATGATGCAAATAAGATTAGTGTGCATTTCAGTTCATCTTCTCTTCATTCCCTCTTGGTATCTCTGTCTCTCATTCTCTTTGATCCCTCTCTTATTCTCCCTCTTTCCCTCCCATTATTAAATGTAATTGAATCACTCCTCTATACCAACATGTTTTTTGGACAAACTCCTCTATATCAATATAAGATGTAAAATTATACGTAAAATTGACAGAATGCTTATACTGCACCTTCCATAAGGGAAAGGAATACCAATCAATGCTGAAATTGTTGCGGCAAAGTCAAGCTGCAAAAGTACAGTAAAAGATGAATAATTATAGGTCTGCATTAATTTAAGGGCTGTGTGGAGTGACACTAAACAAAAGAGCTTTCCAAACCTGTTGCATGGAGCTGATGCAAACATTATTCCCATCCTGTCATCAATGACAAAATTATTGATTTTACAGGAAGAAGAGAAAACATTTGTCATCTCCATTGAAAGATGCTCAGAGTAACTCACAACAACATAAATTATTTAGTAGATTACTCATTCCTCCCCAAAGTCATGCTCAAATCATACAGACATCTTTTCTATTATGAAAATACATAAAATATATCCTATAAAACTATGTAATACATTTCCAACTATGATAGGGATTTAGACATTTTCCATCAAGCTGAGAATTGTATAAGCTCTGAGCTTGTTACAAAGAACGAATGTGATTATTATTAAAAATAGTCTCTTTTATACGTATCTAACTTTTTATGTTAAACTTAAGTTATCTTCTAATAATTTTCTACTTAAAGAAGATTTAATATACAGCTCCATGTTGACTTTACATCTTTTATATTCCATTTCCCCGCCACAGCTTCTCCATCTATACATAAATTTCATTCTCAGGTTTATTTTTCTGGCATAATTATGACACCATGAGAAGCCAGTAATGAGGGATGTGCTAATACCTTGTCAAGTCGACAAGTAGAACTATCAAATTCTGGTGGTATGGAAGAGAGAGGCTTCCCAAAATTCATGGCAAAGACTGCAGTTTCCACCTGCAAGATGAGGCAGTAGATATCCTAAATGACTGAAAAAACGAAAGACAAAGGGCACTCGTGTAGCCAAATGTGTTGACAGCGACTGTATAACACACCTCTTCAGAACCTCCACCACCATGATCACCATTTAGGGTTTGTCCATGGTCCCCCATCACGATGAGCATAGTATTCTCATGTAAACCCCCAAGCCCAGATTGACTTTCCAGCTCTTTGATTATTCTCTGCAGTAAAATGCTAAATTTGTTTAACAGATTGATATGGGATAAAGCAAACACCAACCAGTGAAATTGGACTCAAGTAAAATAAAACAATACAATGTTGCACAAAGGGATGAGGAAGAGAAGTAGGGATGCAGAAGTAATCTCAATAATATTCAACAGGAAAAAGTCTAACATTAAAGTTACACTAGAGCCACTCATTATAGAGCCCAAGGTACACTTATTACAATAATAATAATAATTTTAAGCCATCTTAAACCTAGATATGATAAGTTGAAAACCTATACCCCAGTAGCAGTTTGATTTTCCAAAGTAATAAACAATGGAAAACCAATTAGAAATAAATTGCAACAAAGACAATCCTATACTCTTAGAAAGTAACTGTAGAAAGGATTGTAAGAACTAAGACAGTATGATACCACAGAATATAATCAGTATACAACATAAAACCAAAACTATCTACCACTATTTGAAATGCATGTAAAATCAAATTATTTATTACCATTCATTGAGATGGTATTTTTCAAAAATACAAGGACACTATTTGTTTCAGCTTTTTTTTTCCAAGAAACACATTAATATCCCCATGCAATGCGAGGAAAAAAATTCCAGTTGAACTAAAAGTAGCATCACTAAACATGAACTGAAAGATCCAGTCAGAAGGTTAACATACCTCTAAAATATTATTGTACTGCTCCAACTTATCAATCATCGGATTGGAATCAACACCAAATATATGTCCAGCATGGTCCTGGAATATTATGCAGGAAAAACATAGAGAAAATGGTGGAAATTACTTACCCTCTGTATGCTTATGATTCAGGATAACAAAGGTAAAGACTAAAGACCAAATGTTAAATCTGTTGTGCAAACTACTTATCCTGTGCATTTTTATAGGTTCATAGCCAATGTACACTAAACTTCAAAGCCAAATTACTCTGCACATAATTTTTCCTCATTATAAAATCCTAGATTTTTATTTGTTTACTTTTCATAAGAAAAGAAGTTTTATTGGTAGGACCAATTTATAGCTAGCTGAAAGTTAGATGTCTTCAAACCAGAAATTAGAAGAAAAGATTAAAACAGGACAAAGTATAAGATAGCCTATAATATCTAAGTCTGAAAATGGTATCCAATCTCTTTGCATATTGGATAAGAGACAGTGTGCTGCGAATCAAAGGGAAGTCATGTGCATGAATATCCTAAAAGCAGCAAAGGAGAGGTTTCCTTAAAGATGCACGCATACCATTCCAACCATACAACCAAGAAATCCCATATATTGCATTATTAATGTGTCTCCAGATAACAATTAGCACTGCCATACCCACATACTTTTCAAGCAATAGCATTTGAAAAGTTGATAAACTTCTCCAAATATTCTTTTCAAACTAAAATAAAATCAGTATTCAAGATCAACGTCAATGATTGAAATTGCGGTCTACTAAACTAGAAGAAAAGTAAAATATATTGGCAGTGTAAAAAAAAGCTGATTTGGTAGAGGTAAAACCAAGCAACCGAACAAAAAAAGCATAGTAAAAAGACAAATATATTCTTCGGTTAAAGATATCAATCATACCACTCCAAGAAAATGTGAAATAAGAACATCCCAATCTTCATCATAAAGAGATGGAATAAGGTGATCAATGCATCCATTGTCAACCTGGAGGATCATCAGCGATGTTAGAATGACTAAAACTATAAGTCAAATGAAGAAGTTTTATGCCTATTCACTGGATGAAAGGCCACGAAACAATTCAATCTGAAGTTGTAAGGATTAAAAATTACCACAAAGTCAAATATAACTATTATATGGAATTCTTCTAAAATTGAAAGTAATTCCATGCCATACCGTATCAAGATCTTTGACATTGAAAGAAGGATATGGATATGATCTTGCAAAATGATGGGGAAACAATTGTGTCCATGTATCATCCCCCATCATAAGAACTTTTTTTCCGTTCTGAACCAGCTGTAAGTGGTTTGAAATTAAAAAATTTGATAAGAACCTTTATGCTTCTCAATGCAAAATGAAATCACACGTGAGCACACAACTTGGTGCTATAATACAGGGAAGAGAAAAATATTATGCCTGATGTATTAGGTTATCCTCAACAATTGCTGGGGCACCAAAGCTATTCCCAACATCTACAAAAGTGGGTAGTCCCCCTGTCGTCAAGCCCTACCCAAAGGAAGGAGCCAAAAACCGTCAGCCATGAGTTTAGTCACCTTTTAAAAGCAAAGGATTTCCATCAAAGTGGAATGAAAGAACAGAACACAAGATGATCAGGTATCATCTTTGACTGAAAACAATTAAAGCAGATTATATATAACTACATTAAGCTTTAAGCAGCATCCCAATCACACTATGATAGATGAGCGATGCATGTGGCTGCATTTAGTAAGCTTCTAGTACTATTGATGTAAAAATCATTTAGTTACACATCAGTTTTTTCTTTTGTATGTTATCCATTATTTCTTGTCAATTATTCTTTAGTACACATTGTTATGCATCATGTGGGTGATATTTTCATTTGGTTACAATCATGTGGCAGTGAATAAAAGAATTCATTTGGTTACTCTTTCTACCTTTTTTATAAATCTGCATGTTAATATAAAAAAAAACACAGGAAAAATGGCTCTAAGGCCCAAAATAAGAAAGCAACGGAAATTATCGTGTCCAAAAGGCAGCCCAAAGGAAAGTACCTATTACAAAAATGCAAGCAATTCAATCACCAAATGACCGTACAAAAGAAATAGAAAAAACAAACGAGCTCCACGACGATTTTCAATAGAGATCTAATGTCTAAACAAAATCTACTTTAGAATAAAATATTCCTAGGCTTGAAAACGTTAATTGACCACCCTAAATTACTGATGAGTTTTACATTTCACAATACCCCAAATTCCTGATTGTGAACTTGTTTCTTCCTGACGTATGCATTAGAATGTTACCCCATGATGCACAAAAGGACAATGCAATATCTTACACCACACTGAAAAAGCCCTAGTAGTAAACATCTAATTAAATTTACTTAGAGATTGAAAACCAAAGAGAACAAATAAATTGAAAACTTAGATTGCCACTCAGATTATACAATAGGAATGGACATAAGGGCAGGTTTCACATCAAGGGAAACACCACAGATCTAAGAAAAGATTTGCATGCTCCTCAAAAGGCGTACATCATGAGCAGGATAGAAGATGATGCATCATGTACACAAAGTAAATAAGCACGAGTAGAAAACAAAACATGTAAAGTATTAAGATTAAGAGTCAGTAAAAAGATGCACAGTATATTATAGGGCCATAGCACATTGTCATCGCTTCATGGGAGAGCTCAAATTTTATTCAAAATTATCAGAAGATATTTATTGCCGCACTGCTTTGAAAAGAAAGCAACTAAATTAACCTTCAATCGCTGCAAACTTGTTGTAGGTGGATCAGCAAAGGCTTTAAAGATTCTAGCAGATGATCCATTTCTAGAAGCCACCATCTTCAACACTTGTAATTTATCCATCCATGGTTTAGATTCTGAAGAGCATTTAATGAAACTTAATTAAAGTTGCAATCCACAGTCAATCCAAATATTTGTACCAAATTGTCCCATTGAAGCAGCAATTCCACAAGCAAATAATACAGGTCAATCCAAGTCTTCATTACCCCCTTTTCCATAAGCCCTCGCCACAGTTATATCAACTTCAAGGAATAAAAACAGAAACCTACATTTGATACTAATTCACCCCAACAAAAAAAAAACAGAATAATAGAAGTTAACTAACCAGGAAAGAACGAGCTGGGAGCTACAAAATCAAACCTGAAAATAGATAAACAAAATCAAACACACCCAAATCATCATAATCCAAACAATGAAGCACATAGAAAAAGTACCATATACAATTCCAAAAGGTAAAATAAAAAAAAAACTCTCTCCAGTCAATATAAATATAACATCCCTATGCTACTTGTAATTAGATTATACTCCCTCTGTTCCCAATAAGAACTAGTTAACTTTTTTGAAAAATCCCAATAAAGCTAAACAAGGTAATTAAAAATTTATTTTCCTATTTTTTTTCTCTAAACCAGTTTATTTAACTTATAAACTAACATATGATCTAATACAAAATATGATATATTCATGTGGTTCATTTCGCTTTCTTATGATTCTCCAAAAGAGTTAACTAGCTCATATTTGAGGAACTACAGAAAATATAAAAAGTGATTAATTTTGCATCCTTAATTAAGTGATCTTATAATCTAATGCACCCAGATCATCATAATCCCAAACAATAAAGCACTGTAAATAAAAAAAAACTACCACATACAAATCCCAAAATAACAAAACAATAAAACCAAGTGACATACATATATGAATGATTCATATAAGAGCATACCTAAGAGCATCAAGAACAATGATGACCAAACGAGACACAGAAGGTTGGGTCCAACAAGAGGCATTTGAGGAAAAGCAAGGAGATTGAGAAACATGAGAGCAATTACTATAGTAAGGAAGTTCAGTTCTTGTGAGCAGAAATCCTCTGGTGAATAGGAAAATGGCGAGGATGTGAAGCAACAACGTTAGCCACATTGGCCATATGTATTCCCACTTTCCATTTGGGAATTTGATCGCCATTTTTGAAGATTTTGGTTTGTCAAATGTGGGTTTTGTTGTTCTTCATTTGAGCTTTTGTGTCGTTGATTCTTATGTTTTGAAGACCTAGACTTTCATTTTGATGTCTCTGAGCTTTGTCAAAAGTCGCTCTGTGCGGCCAAGAGTGAATAGAGCGACCTGATTGTTAGAAAATGAGAGATAAGACATCTTCCTGCCTATCCTGGCCTGGGTTCCATGTGACTCGCTTGAGGTTGCTTAAGTGAGAAGGGTGGATTGGGGATATTGAAAAAAATAATACTCCCTCCGGTCCTAAATATAGGACCTAATTGACTTTTTTGAAAAATTCTAAAAAAAGCAAAAATAAGTTAATTATAAATTGATTTATCTAATTTTTCTCTTACACTAGTTTATTTTTTTTGGTCTGAATTACACTAGTTTATTTTACCTATAAGCTAATGGATAATCTAAAAAGATATCAAATATGTCATGATTTAATAACTTATTTTGCAACCTTAATCTCTCCAAAAAAAAGTTAATTAAGTCTTATATTTAGGACCGGAGGTAGTATGACATGGAAAGTATTAGAAAGGTAAGAGTAAAAGTTTACCCTGTTAATCCAGGGCAGTTGGTTGAATTGGTAAGTGTGCTGTAATCCCGTAAGGATGAGAACGCGTGATTGAATTCGGGGAAATGTTCTTATTGGGAGAGAGGACAACATTGACTATGTGGGCAACACTTCTACGGCTCAAGTCTGGATTCGTAGGTTGTCAATAGGTGTCGGATTAGCGGGTGGTGATTAACCAAAAAAAAAGTTTATCTTCTTATTCTTCCCTAAAAAAGAAAATTACAACTAGATTACTCATTGAGGAATTAAAATTAATCGTAACCAGGCTTGGAACAATCATCAAAATATATGGAATTCTCAAAAAAAAAAAGGGTTAATTTAGGGTGGGAATAATAGCCTAGGCCGGAGGGTGGAGGCCTGAGTCTGGTCTATTAGATACTCCCTCCGGTCCCTAATGTAAGAGCTAGCCGTCAAAAAAACGTTTCTTAAGAAAACATGTGAATGTTAGTTGGGTGTCTGGAGTTAATGCTTCTTTTCCAAAATTGCCCATATTTATTATGGTACTTTTAAGAGAGAAAAATATATAAGCATTAATAAATATGAAAGAGTGTTAGGGGTAAAGTAGGAAAAAATGCATTAAATGAGGAGAGAATATGGGGTGAGCTCTTACATTAGGGACCAAAACCATTCAAATTTTGGGCTCTTACATTAGGGACCGGAGGGAGTACCATTTTTAAAGCTTAAGCATGATATGTGGCAAGGCTATTATGATAGTATAGGATATAGGATATAGGATATAGGATAAAGTAAGAAAAAATAGAAAAAAGTTTTATATATGGGAGAATTTCATTGTAGGACCAAAAATGAGAATTAAATTCAGTGCAGGACCAAAACATTATGACAATTCTCTGTAGGACCTAGGTCCTTAAGTGAAATAAAATCTCTGTTTGAAAAGATTAAAACGCCCTTAGTTAAGTGAAAGAGCAAGTCATTCTTTCTTGCTTTCTCCGATTCATCTCTTCCTCCACAACATAGATGACAACGATTTCCGGCGAGTCACACAAGTTCAGGTGATTATCATCTTCTCATTTTTACCCTCTATTTTAAACAAGGCTCTTAATTATAATTTCAAGAGAAATTATAATTGTAGCATGTTGGCTTTGAAATTATAATTAAGAGCCGAAGGATTGTTTGGGATTAGAGGATATTTTAGTTTGAAGTTCACATTTTGTGATTGTCTTTGTTGTTCGCTCCTATTGTATTAAGTGCAGATTTTGAATCTAATTTCATATACTCTGATCTGTTCCTTTTTGCTGACTACTACCTCCGGTCCTAAATATAGGACCTAATTGACTTTTTTTTTGGAGAGATTAAGGTTGTGAAATAGGTTATTAAATGGTGACATATTTGATATATTTTTAGATTATCCATTAGTTTATAGGTAAAATAAATTAGTTTAAGAGAAAAAATTAGGTAAATCAATTTATAATTAACTTATTTTGCTTTTTTAAGTATTTTCTAGAAAAAGTCAATTAACCCTTATATTTAGGACCAGAGGAAGTATTAATTAGAGGCTTTTAATTTCTTAGCTTTATAGACCTTATGGCCACTACATATTGATTGTTCTTTTTGCTAGGTCGGACGACTTGTGTTTTTCTTAATGGTTATATGGTACTTTGTTTGGGTTGGTTAAACGAAACATATATTGTTTTATATGTCCAGTAGATGTCAAGGATTTGTATGGGGAAGAATTTTTAGTTTGCTTTGTTCCATTTGATTTAGAAGGATAGTATGATGAGGGTTATGCCGATTAATGAAAATTGTTCACAATTCATGTGTATTGTTTGGATTGAAGTGATTATTTCTTAAGTACCTTGCTTGGTTTAGTAGTTGGATGAGTTGGGATTACAGAGGTCTTGTGCTTTGTTCTTCACTGACCAAACACCTTTAGAGTTGGGAATGTGTGTGGTTTGGCAGTGGCATAAGGGCAAGAATCAATACTGTTTTGTGACAAATTTTACTGCATGGAGGAAGCTTATTGTGTCACAATTCAGATTTTCATGACTATGAAATATCTAGATTTGCAGGCTTCTTTGGCTCACATGGAAAGGGCATAATGATTATAAATTTTATTATGTTAAACCTAATCCATTTGAAGTTATTGAGCTGGGGAAAAAGATGTGTGATGAATTATATGCTACTCATAATCCAAGGATACATTCTGATCCTGCACCTCAAAAAAATCAGATTATATGGTCTCGGCCTCCTCAAGGACATCAAAAAAGAGTTTACATTTAGCAGAGCAAATGAGATACGATGATATCCTTTTGAACATTTCAAAAGCTCCCCATTTGTAAGCACTTCCAACAATGACAGTCCTCAAATGTGTTGCATTCTCCATTATCAATCTCACAAATTCAAACTCCTTTTTGCTTCCACTGAACTCAAGAACATTAAACTCTTTCAGGTGATATGAAACACACGGAGGCACATCAGGTGCATGTTTCATTCCCTCTTCGTCATCACATCTTTTAAACTGCTGACAACAAAGTAGGGTGTGTGCGTGTATCAGAGAATTTAAAAACTGGATAAAGATAATGTATTTCAAACATCCATGTGAATTGGGTTTCACTACTGGGGGTTGGTGACTTATTATAAAGACTAGAGGGAGTATATAATACTCACTCTCTTCCTGAATATAAGATCACTTTTGAAGTTCAACTTGTTCCTAATTATAATTATAAGATCATTTTCCAATTTTTTTCCCAAATTAACCCTCCAATGCTTATCTATAATAATAATAACAAGCAAAAGAGGGAGAGTGAGGATAAATGTATATAGTTGGAACAAACTGGTAATATCACATGTAAATAACTAACTTAACTAACTTCCTTAATCTACTCAAATTAGGGAAAGTGATGTTATAGAAAGGAGGAAGTATATATAGTTATAGAGAAACGGAAGGAATAGACGAATACTTGGAGAGCTTCTCATTCTCGCCTCACCATCAGAGGACTTTGTAGTTTGTACCTCTCCAATCCAATCTAATTGACCAAGCTTATGCGTGTTAGTTGTACAATTCATACTACTTCGTGACTTTGGAATCGTTATTTAAATGTGGGTCCTCATATTCTCGTCCCTATTCTCTTCATCACCTTCTACTTTGGTTGACTCAATCGCTAAAACACAAAAGGAAAGAGAGGTACCTGTTAAGCTTATTTTTTCTCTATTCTCAAGCTTACCCATTTTTTATTTCTGCTATATTTCACCATTCTCATGTTCTATCATAACTATTTGAAATATTTTGTGAATTACTATGACTTTTGTGAATACTAGGTACTACTGACTATGAGCATGTGAGGAAAACAATAAGGAAAGGAAAAAAAGGGGTATGACAGTTTCAACTTTGACTTATGTGTAATGAAGAGACGAGATGATAATTCATTTCATGTTATTCACAAACTCATTTGCATTTGCATTACTCAACATGACTTCCAATAATGCCTATGTATAGCACAAGTTTTATTTTTGTTCATTGAGTTTGTGCAACTGAGCAAGAGAGCATGCATTGGCCTTCCCAAAGCCTGCAAATCAATGTTCCATCTTAAGCAAATACATGGTCAGATGTTTCCTGTGGGTCTACATGAAGACTTGGACACACTTGGTAAGCTTATGGTCGTATGTACTGACTCATCTGTTGGATGTAGTGGAGACACTTGGACACACTTGGTAAGTTTATGGCCAGATAATTATACATATCCGTTTGTTCTCAAGTCTATTGGATGTAGTGGAGATTTCAATGAAGCTGTGAAGGTTCATGGCTTCATAGTGAAGACTGGGCTTGAGTTTAATGCTTATGTGACTTAACGCGGATTTGATGCGCTTCCGTAAGCATACGAATCGTCAAAAGTAGTATAGGAAAAAGTGTCGTTCCACATATATTTGTTGTTTAAAAAAAGTGATTAGCACTAATTATATCATTAATAACTTTAAGTAATAACATATTTAGAGTTTGTTGTTCAAGTAAGAAAAGAGTTTTAAATTTAGAATGTAAAAAGAGTTGGAGTTTCAAACACGAGTTAACAATGATAATTAAGGCCTAGGGTTGCTGATCCCTTATTTACTTCATGAACTAAGATTTCCCTCTCCTTTTTAAGTGATTAAATGAAAATATGTGCAAGTTTAGGGTTCAAAATCATTTGAAAAAGTTTTCTCAAGTCAAGATCAAATTTATGCTTGCATTTATTGCACAATCTTTTGTGACAATAAATGCAAGCTCTTTTCCTCAATCACCCTAATTATGACTATGTTAGGTCAATAATTATATCTCTATGTTATCAACAAATCATCCATTTAAAACAATAAACTTCAAGTCCAACATGCTTTTATCCAAGTTCTAAAATAAAATACATTTTCTCAAGTCATATTCCATTTAAAAAACAAATAGAGAGCAAGATAAAAACTACACATATACTTCATTAATTACTTAAAGAAAGAGAGAGTAGATGGTTCAATCTATAAATAGGTTCATAACAACCCTAGATTAGGGTTTTAGTTACCAAGGTTCAAAAAACCGGACCGGACGTCCAACCGGTCAAGCTATTGGTTCAAGGGTTATTGGTTCAACCGTGGTTGGACCGGGTCAACTCGGAAATAATAAAATAATAATATTTGATTACCATAATACAAGTGACTAAAATATTATATAAGAGTTTATGTGTGTGTATATATTTTTTTCAATGGTTTAGACCAAAAAGTATATATATTACTTTCAATTTTTAAAACAGTTTGTTCTTTTGCATTTTAATTTTTTTATATTTTGAAACAGTTCTAATGGTATTAAAAACCGGACCGGCCCGGACGGTTCAACCGGAATAACCGGGACCCGGCCATGCCACCGGTCCGGAAGGCCATTAAACCAGCCAGGGTATCCAACCGGAATATTCCGGTTGGCCCAGGCCGGTTAGCCCGGCAACCGGGGCCCGGAACCGGGACCCGAGTTGGAATGCCATTTAAGCTTTAAAAATAAAAAGAAGAACAGAATGCAAGTGCCCCTGCGTGAGTGAGAGTGTGAGTCCGACGGTATTTAACCTAACCATTCTTCTCTCTTCTCTGTGGCGGACGGTGGCGGTCGACCGTTGGCGGCGGATGGACGGACGATGGCCGGAGGTAATTTCTTCAGAATCTCTCTTCTCTGTTCAGATCATTCATCGTCTCTTTCCCAATATGAGAATTTCTTTCTTCCAAGTTCCAAGCCATACCATGGGTTTCAATGCAAATTTCTTTTTAATACCATGGGTTTGCTTATTCTCTTATTGTTTATGATTATGAATCTGGGTTTGCTTTGGATAAGTCACTCTCTATTTCTGATCTTTAGCTAATGCTCACAGTCTATAATCAAAAATTGTACCAGTAAAGTGTTTGATGAAATGCCTGAATGAGGTGTTGGTGTTGCTTCATAATTTATAATGTCAGTCAAGTGTTTGATGAAATGCCTGAATGAGGTGTTGCTTCATAATTTATAATGCCAGTCAAGAGTTTTTGGGATTTTTGTTGAATACTCTTATAATTAAATTTTAATCTTAGTTTGTTATTAATTATTAAATATTTTAATATTATTTAATGTGGCCGGTTAAACCACCGGTTGAACCACGGTTGAACCTTTAACCCTTGACCCTCTGCCTTTACCGGGTCAGCCTCCGGTCCGGTTTTTAATACATTGGTACTTCTACTTAGTCCAATTTTTTGAAATATTTAAGTCATTAATATGACATGATCTTGGTGTATAAAAATATTTCCTTTATTATTTCAATGTGTGTGAGTGTGTCTAATTTTTCAGTGGCTTTTCAGTAAAAAAAAACTGTATGACCTAGCATTTTAATGATAAAAAAGCCCAAGCCCATTAGAACTAAAAAATCCCTAATTAGTCATCAACTCATCATATTGCAGTTGCAGCCGTATCTTTCTTCTTTGTTTCTTCCTGTCATCATCGTCGCCTTCTTCAGATCTGAGAGGAAAGTATAGCAAAGTCCAAATGTTCTTTTAGTGAAAATAGTCTTGTTTCAATCTCATTTTCAATATCTTTTTCATGTTATCTTCGTCCTCACATCCAGGTTTTTCCATTTTCCTCCTTGAATCTCATCACCTTCCTCCCTTCTTCTTTTCCTCTTTCTTCAGAATCCATGAAAATGTAAACAGGGTGGCTCGTCTAACTCGCTGGGTTGTCCGGTTTTGGCGGGTTTGAGCGGTTCAACTCGGCCATTTTCCGGTTCAATGCCATCTCCGATCCAAAGGCAGCTCGGACCGCCTTGGGAGCGGTTGAGCGGTTTTCCGGTCGGACCTCCCGGTCCGATCCGGGTTTCCAAAGGTTGTTAGTTACACATAAATGTAAATAAAACAAACCCTAAAACTATGAAAGAGTTCATTGAAGAGAGGTGAATAAGAGGGAGAAGGATATAACCACAAATGAAGAATGCTCAAATCTCTTCAAGCTTCCCCACTTGATTCCCAAGATATCCCAAGGTTCATCAAGCTCTTCAAGCCTCCAAGAAGTGCCTTAAATGTGTTTCCTTTCGTGTTATCCAGCCTCCCTTCGAAAATACCCAACTTTCCCTTTTTATATGTTGAGAATTTGACCAAAACGCGCAGCTGTGAAGTGATCTCGCCAGTTGCTCGTCGGTTGCTTGCCATTTGGCTTCAGTTGCTCGCGAGTTGGCGAGCCACTGGCATGCAATTTTTTTAAGGATTTTTATGATTTGTTTTCTCTTGCTCCTTTTTCTCCTTTTTTGTATCACTTGGGTTTCATCGAGCTTATAACACCTGTCCACCTCTTCCTACACAAGCTAGAAAGAGGGTTGAAGAGTTTCCATGTCTCAAATATACAAGCATTAAACTCCAAATTTCACACAAATGAATGATTTTCTATTTGAATCAATTTCTATTAGTATTTGTGTGTTTTGTTATCTATGTATCATCAAAAAGAGTGTGAACTAGAAGGAACTAGAGATGAAATGTGTGAAATTATGGAGTTTATCATTATGTTTGTAACTCGCTGATGAGAATATATGCTGAATTGGGGAAATTAGATTGTTTTGAAAAAGTATTTGAAAATATGCCTGAGAAAGATAAGGTTTCTTGGAATATTATGATTACAGGTTATGTGAAATGTAGGAGATTCAAAGAGGCAATTACAATTTTTCGCCGGATGCTAGAAGAAAGCAATGAGAAGCCTGATGAAGCTACAGTAGTAAGCACTTTATCATCTTCCACAGCATTAAGAGATTTGGGTCTTGGTAAGGAAATTCACACTTATGTCATGAATGAATTCCTTTTAACTACTATAGTGGGCAATGCGTTGGTGGATATGTACTGCAAGTGTGGCTTTGTAAGTATAGCTCGGGAAATTTTTGATGGGATACATGTTAAAAATGTAATTTGTTGGTCAAGTATGATAAATGGGTATGTAACTTGTGGTCAGCTGGATGAAGCCAGATGTTTGTTTGAGAGAAGCCCGACAAGGGACATTGTTCTTTGGACAGCTATGATTAATGGCTATGTGCAGTTCAATCATGGGAGTCTAATATTTTAAACCATGTGAGCCTTTTCTCTCTTGCTTTGTTACTGTTAATTCAAGCACAAGCTTTTATTCTTAATTAAATTCGGTTTATTCCCCTGAGAAGGGTGGACCAAACAACTTGGACTAGCAAAACTCCTTCCATTGTTTTGGACTGTTTCTTGGAATGCAAGATAAGTGGTTAGTTGACTTCACGGTGGACTACGAATTCTCAACAAGGTCAAAATCAACATAGGAATTTGTGATCAAATACAAAGGGAGCTCCAAATGGTGTCCTCCATCTTAGGGATGAGCTCACCATTAAACGCTAACTATAAATGATTTCTGTAAACTTCAATGTTCTAGGTGGTAGTTCAGTTGATGTTATTTCTTAAACTGGTGGATCCGAATCATGTATATTCAATCAATGTGCCCCCTCAGGTAAAAAAAAAAATCAATGTGCCCCCTGAGGTAAAAAAAAAAACAATGTGCCCCCTAGATCATTAGTTGTGGCATATCACAAAATAGCTAAACTGCTTTTTGATCCAATCGATTGATTGATTGGTAATTTGGTATCATTTCAAGCAATATCCGTTAAGAAATTGAGTTTTTGGAGTGCATTTTTATAAATGTAACGTGTCCTAAAATGAAATTTGATTTATTCTCAACTTTGAATATTTGCAAGTATTATAGAATGAAAAAAATAATTTATTAATCAAATTTCAGTTTTTAGGGAGCGGGGGCGGGGGAGTCAATTTTAATACTGTTCCGTATGGCGAAAATGTATGCCTTTTTTTCTAATTTAAAATTAATTTTTAAAATTGTATCTGTATATTTATTTAAAATATATTCAAGATACTTCAATTACATCATCATTGCCCTTAAAGTAATATAATTAATAAAATCCCCAATTAGTGTTGGAAATAGCCTATGTCAAAATGTCAATCCAAGTCAGTACCATAATTGGTCTAACCTATACTGCTCAAAGGATGTTTGAACTATTAGAGGCCATTTTTTGAGCTTTAGAAAAATTAGAAGATATAATTATACTTTTGTTAAGAATGAGTAACAAAATAACATCCACTAATCTATTATATATACTAAAATTAGTGGCAACAATACTATTAAATCACTTGTCACATTATGATTGGACCATATAGTTACCTAATTATTTAAAAGTAGTGGCAACATTACTATTAAATCTCAACTTTTCCCAAATTTTATGTTTCTCTTATCAAATTAGCTTAAACACTTATATGAGTTGGATCATGCATGTTTGTTAAAATTAAAATATGTGGAATAAAATCTCTCTATTGTAGCTTATAATCTTGCTGAACGAAGGGAATTATATTTCATGAATCAAATATTGAATAAAAACAAAAAAAATTATATATACTTATTGTTTATTTGATTTATTAGTTAATTTTTTTTCTCCTTTATTCAAATACTATCTACTATTTCAAATCCTCAACAATGTTCATGGTTTCAAGCATGAGTGAGTCATATACCTAGCTAGAAAATTATTAAAAATTACTTGAAAGAAAAATAGAGATGGTGTATGATGATTAAAGAAATTGAGAGGAAGAATAAGCAAAGAAAGTTCAAATCATAAATGTCTACAAAGCAAATAGTTGAGTGCTATATAAGCCTAAACCCAATCCTAAAAATCAATGACAAAATATTCTCCAAAATAAAAACAAAATAAAATGTAAAACACATTTAGAAATCAAGAATAGACACCACTACCATCCACATCTTTTAATTACTTTTGGTTTGTTGATGTTGTTGCTCATGCTCTTGTGATAAACTCACGTGCTCTTGAGTCTGATGGTGTATAGGCAGTTGGTGTATAGGCTGATGCTCTTGTGATAAAATCACGTGCTCTTGAGTCTGATGGTGTATAGGCAGATGGTGTATAGGCTGATGCTCGTGTGATAAACCGACGTGCTCTTGAGTCTGATGGTGTATAGGTCGATGCTCTTGTGATAAACTTACTTACGCTTGAGTATGATGGTGCATATGTTGATGCTCGTGATGTTGATTTTGCATTTGCTGCTCATGATAGTTTCCTCCTTGACTATGGCCTTGTTGTACTTGCATCAAATGGTAAGGATTATTGTCATTAGTGTTCAAAATTCATGAATCCAGATAGCTCAATAAGTCTCTCCCTGATGGCATAGGTATAGACTGTTGTTGTTCATAAATATTATTAAATTGTGAACCTAACATCATCGAAGAATGGACCATTTCATTATGATGAGAATCTACAGGGGGAAGCATGGGTTGTTGGTGTACGTGAGTCCCTTCAAGCTCTTTCTTAGCTTTATAGTATTTATTTTGTACATGGAACAACTCATGTCGGAGAAGTGTAAGAACGCCCACAATACCATATCTTGGTTCTTTGATTCGTACATTAGCCTCATAAACTAGGGTATCCACAGCTTGTGCACGCTGAGATTTTTCTAAATCAGTCAATAGCTTAGAAATATTACTGGCACCATACACTCGGTGTACACGTTGAAACTTTTCAGGGTCTTCTGGTGGAAAATAAGGTGCGAATACACATTCTTCTTTGCATTTTCGTCTGTGTAAGTTGCACGCTGCACATGGTTTTCTAGATGACATTTCAATTTCTTCCCGTTCAACTCCTGTTTTAATTCAAACATTAAACATTATTAATTAACTGAAATCTTAAAATCTCACCAACAAGGAACTAACCTTCAATGTTTTCACAACTTCATAATACTTATCAATAGTAAACAACTTAACTAACATCCTTAACCTAATCAAACTAGGATGGGATAAAGATATATAGTTTGTGCAAAACGGTAATATAATGTGATAATAACTTAACTTAACTAGCATCCTTAATCTAATCAAATTAGGGTACATGATCTATATAGAAATAGAGATAATAGCATATCAAAAGAAATATGAAATGAGAGAAACTTGCATGTCAGTTGTAACTTTTAATATTTATTTAGATTTTATTTATTATGTATATATTGACTAAGTTTGTTTTGAACATTTCAACCTCTTTGCTCAATTGAATCATTATTTACATAGCCATTTATTTTATATTATTTAATGTTTATCTTATGATATTTGTAAAAATACATATTTAATAATTAGTCCTACAATCATGCATTCAGTTTTTTTAGACTAAATCTAACTATTTCAAAGATACTCTATTTAAATTTAAATTTAAATTTTAACAATAACAATATTGCTACAAAATTTCAACTACCTAATAACATTATAATTTGTTATATTTTATATTTTATACCATAAATATTATATATTAATTATTTAATTATTAGAATTAAAATTTTAGGATGATACAATTCTCCCCACATAAAAAGGAATTTTGTCCCCAAAATTCAGGAAAGTGCTACTCTATACATACATCTTAAGATAATTTTTAAATCTAAATTCTATTTATCGTCTCTCTCCCCACCTAAGGAGGAAACCCACCAAATAAAGGACTAAACTTTTAGACAATATATATGACTATTTAAGTAAATAGTCAGAAGGGAAGGTATGTGCACCAATTAATTATATTGTCATTTCACCACTATATGCAATGCAACACGGAAAACGTGGTCACCAAGAACCGACGGCTCTGATACCAAATTGTAACATCTCGTTTTCAAAACATATTTTCCTCACAAAAACAAGAAAATTAAGAGGCTACCCAGGGCATAAACATACAATGAGACAAATCTCAACCCACGGGCCCGTCACATGTTTCATTTTTATCAATAAAAGTTGATAAAAAATTGTATCATTTTTGTATTTTGAAATAATTATATACTACTACTATTTTATTCATCGGCTTAACCCAGCCCTATCCACAACTAATTTCAGTTCCACATGGAAACAAAACAAAACAGAGATAAATAAATAAATAACTCAAGTCAAAAGCCGCTGTGTGTGTTTTTTTCTTCACCTAGTTCTGTGTGACTCGCTTGAGATTGATTAAGTGAGAAGGGTAGAACGGGATATTATAAATATGGCATGGATAGTATTGGTAAGGTAAGGGTAAATCCGTAAATGTCTATCGTCTCTATAAAAGGAAAACAAAGCTACGCTACTCATTCAGAAATTAATCATAACTTGGCCTGAATAATCATCAAAATACATAGAATTCTAAAAAAATATGGTTATATTTAGGGTGGGAATAGCTTATGCCGAAGGGCGGAAACCTGAGTGTTTGGTTTATTAGAAACTACTCCCTCCGTTCCTTAATATAAGAGTTATCCGCCAAAAAACGCTTCTTAAGAAACCATATGAATGTTAGTTGGGTGTTTGAAGTTAATGTTTCTTTTCCGATATTTATTACTACCTCTGGCCCTAAATTAGTTTCATTCCACAGAACATATATATAATAATGTTAACCATACATTCAAAATATAGAGCTTACGTTTTTCTCATAAGGCTATGAAAATGTTGCGATCTTTTTGTCCTTTTCTCAGGTGGTAGGATGCTCTGTTTCAATAATAAGAAATACATAGCATTGATAATATTAATATTGTCTTTTGATATTTTGGAAAACCTCACATAAAGAAGAAGAAAGTACCGTACCAATGAAATTTGGAGTGTGATTGGGATTCAAGAAAACGTTGAGTCAGTGAGACTGTGAGAGAGTGAGAGTGAGAGCAATGGTGGAGATGAAATAGGAAACAATTATGATTTTTGAATCTAATTAAATGAAAATATGAAATTCGGTGGGAAATTAATTGTGTTAAACCGGTTTGAATTAGGAAACAAATTTTTATGTTATAAAAAAATTAGGAAACAAATTTTTCGTTTTTCATGTTATTTCTTTTTTTTAAAAAAAAATCAGATTGCACATTTGCATCTAATTCGTAGTTTAACCGGTTTGAATTAGGAAAAAAAACAAACTTTCCATTTTCATGTTCTTTTATTCTTTTTTATTTTTTTAAAAAACAAACTTTCAGATTGCACTTTGAATTAGGAAACAAACTCTCGATTTTCATGTTCTGTTATTCTTTTTAATTTTTTTTAAAAAAATAAATTTTCAGATTGCACATGCCGAGTTTACACACATTACTATCATTTCTCTCTCATTCATGGAGTTTTTATTCATCTTATATGAGATGTTTCCAATACATATATTATAATTAAAAACTAAATTTTTTTAGTCAAAATTTTGACAAAAAAACTAAATTTGAGTATAGGAAAAATCTTACCAACAAAAAAAATATAGGAAAAATCATAAACAATTGTGAAAATGTCAATAATATTAACCTATCAAAAGTTTAAAAAGCAAAAAAGTTATTCATTGATGTACGGATATTTTACAATCTAATGTAATCTACCTAATAATATGGATCTTATTAATTTTTATACTTCTAAGTATATTATTACTACTAATTTCTAAATATAAATTAGATTAGAAATAACACTAATAACTAAACCTCGATAATATTTAATTCATCATCATTCAAAATTTCAATTTACAATTAAATTGAAAATGAAAGTTATGGATTTCTTTTTTTTTCTGTTAATAATTTGTAAAGTTATCAAGTAATATGATTAGTTGACAACTAATCTAACATTAACAGAGAAATCATCTTTTTTAGATTCATTTGGATGGTTGAGATAGCAGCTAATGCCTCTTTCCCTACAAAACTGAATAAAATGCTGTATCTCATGATTTCTTTGATAATTTTTATGTTAATAAAAATAAATGAAATCATGTATAAATATAATGTCATACATAACTCACATGGCGCGGGATGGTTAAATGATATATTTGTCTCTATCATTAAAAGTTTATGTTGACCGTTAAATAGTTGATCATCACTAAATGGTGAATATAATACACTTTACACTCTTTCGAGTCTAATATAATACTTTGTACATACTTTTAGGACAATATAACATTTAATCTAAAAGAAAGCTCTTACATAGTGCAAAGTCTTAAAAAAGGTCTCAATTGATGTATGTTGAAGCTTCTAAGGAATCCTTGGCCATTAGGTAGAGAAGATGTTTAGGAAAATCAACAAACTTATGTAAAATTAAATCTAATTACTTTTATAAGAATAACATTATTGCAATAATGTATAAAAATCCTTAGTATGTATAAATTTGTTCTTAGTTGTCCTAATTGTAACAAAAACATATCCTAAACTAGGAGTACCTTGTTGAGGGTAAAGGACTTATTCCACCTTAGCCAAGATCAAAGCTTGATTTTTCTTAAAAATAAAAAGAAATATAAATAAAATACTACATCCGGTCCTAAATATAAGACCTAGATGACTTTTTTTTGGAGAGATTAAGGTTGTGAAATAGGTTATCAAACTATGACATATTTGATATATTTTTAGATTATCCATTAGTTTATAGGTAAAATATACTAGTCTAACGGAAAAATTTGGTAAATCATCAATTTATAATTAACTTATTTAAGGAATCAAAATAGATTTGTTAACAATGACATATTTGATATTTTTTTAGATTAACTATTAGTTTATAGATTAAATAAACTAGTTCAAGGGAAACAATTATGTGAATGAATTTACAAGTTGCTTATTTTACATTTTTAGGATTCTCCAAAAAAAGTCAAATAAGTCTTATATTTAGGACCGGAGGTAGTATAAGATCACTATCCCTAATTTGAGAAGATTAAGGAAGTTAGTTATTTACACATGATATCAACAATTTATCCCAACTATATAATTTTATCGCCACTCTCGCTCTTTTGCTTGTTGTTATAGATAAAACATGATAGGGTTAATTTGAGAAGAAGTTGAGAAAAGTTAGAAAGTGATCTTATAATTAGAAACAAATTGAATTTCATAAGTGATCTTATATTTAGAAACGGATGGAGTATTAGAGAAGGATATAATGTCATTTATAATGTGTTTGTTGCATTACTCCTCTGATTCCTGAATAGAAGAACTAATTACCTAATTCCATTATATTAAAGAAGGATATATAGCCAAATCACCTTAGCCACATCTACCTTTATGTTGGGCCTCCTCTTTTTGCTTGTTTATCAATAGGGGTGATTTAGAAAAAAATGAGATAAATGTCTTGTACTCGTATTTAGTAACAAGCTTGCTTACCTCGCTCTTATATTTAGAAACAATTCAATGTTGATTATTTCTTTCATTAAGTGAATTTAATGACTTATCAATTGGGTTTGATGTGTGAATTATGTGTGAAAAATAAATGAAATTATCATTTTGTTCATCAATAAGAACTCCATTACGAACTCTTCCTATTGTTCTCAACTTTCTCCCAAATTCAGTTAAAAAACACTTTCTTTCAAATTATCCTATTACGAATGCTCATCAATAATACGCCAAACAAGAGAGGGAGAGTGAGGATAAAGATAGATGATTAGGGTGCATTAGTAAAATCATGTGATTTTAACTTTATTAATATCCTTAATCTAGTCAAATTAGGTATATTTTGGAACTGAATGGAGTAGTTTAGAGCAGGGTAATCAATTTATAAGTAATTTATTTGTTCTTTTAAATATATACACAATGACGTCGTCGTGCTATCCATGTAGATAAAAATGAGATCATTTATTTCACTTCAAACCCAATGCCTCCAACAACAACAACAACCAAATATTAAAAGTTACATCTTTTACCACTATGTACTGAACCATGAGATCATTTAACATTGATTTCAAGTTTTATTTATGCCAAAAACACATTTAAATTAATCAAATATCATATTTAAAGATTCAGTTTACTGATAGAAAACTAAAATGTCTTATGATCCATGTAGTCAACTGCTACTTAGTGGAAAGTCACCGTTGCTGTAAAGAAGCATCATATTTCTCAGTCTCTATTGTTTAGCTTGAGCCCATGTACTTTAAATCTGGTAACATTTTCTTCGGTTGTGATAATTAAACTAGATGTTCATGTGTAACAGCTGCCTCTTGAAAATTGACAGAACAACACAAATATTTGGGCTTCTGCACTTGTACATTTTGCTCACAATGTGATAGCTAAAGTTGTTGATTTTACTCTATATTATATTGTCTTACTGAAAATGAATGCTGATGAATTTACTAATTGGTGTAAACCTTATATGAACTCCCTCATTGTAAAACTCATGGGAAAGTCATTCAGCTTTGGATTTAGGAGGCAAAGAATGGAAAGGATGTGGGGTTCAAAAAACCCACTCAAAGTCACCCCTTTGAGTAATGGATATTTTATGGTTTCTGTACTGATATGCTATACTAAAAAAAAATATTACCAATATGCTATAAGAAAAAAAATAAATACCAATATGCTACACCACACAGAAGTCGTTTTTGCCAAGAACGACTTTCACTCTTCACGCTTCCCAATGTCACATTCACATGAATTACATCGCATATACACTCACATAACATACTACTCTCTCCAGACTTAAATATAAGACCTAATTGATTTTCTTTTGGAAAAATTAAGGAAGCAAAATAGGTCATTTAACTATGATATTTTTATCAGACCTATTAATTTATAGGTCAAATAAACTAGTTTAATAAGAAAAAATAGGTAAATCAACTCATAAGAAACTTATATTGCTTTTTTAGGATTTTCCAAAAAAGTGAAATAGGTCTTATATTTAGAGCAAGAGGTAATATCATTTAACCTTAAACTATCTCATATATTTAAGTAGCTTAATTAAAATTAAGCATATTAAACCTATATCGTCTTTAATTTCTCTAATTTATTATTATCTTTAGAAAAACTAATGTCATATAAACAATAATGACACATAAATTTAATAAACTGCATCTTGGTTTCAATTTAAATAGCATATAAATAAAAAGTAAAATCAAGTTGATAGAAATAAATTAGTGTACCCTATAAACATAGACTATCTGTACGACATCTAGTTTCCCTATTTCTACGTTGTGGACGTGGCCCTTGTATGTCATTTTGTTAATGTTCAACAATATCATTTAGGTGAGAACTTTATTAAATTCTAAAGATAATAATAAAATTAGAGAAATTACAGACAATATAGGTTTAATATGCTTAATTCTAATTAAGCTACTTAAATATATGAGATAGTTTAAGGTTAAATGATACTTAAATATAAGACCTATTTCACTTTTTTGGAAAATGCTAAAAAAGCAATATAAGTTTCTTATGAGTTGATTTACCTATTTTTTCTTATTAAACTAGTTTATTTGACCTATGAATTAATAGATATGATAAAAATATATCATAGTTAAATGACCTATTTTGCTTCCTTAATTTTTCCAAAAGAAAATCAATTAGGTCTTATATTTAAGTCCAGAGAGAGAAGTATGGTATGTGAGTGTAAATGCGATGTAATTCATCTGAATGTGGCATTGGGAAGCGTGAAGAGTGAAAGTCGTTCTTGGCAAGAACGACTTCTGTGTGGTGTAGCATATTGGTATTTATTTTTCTTCCTATAGCATATTGGTAATATATTTTTTTAGTATAGCATATCAGTACAAAAACCGATATTTTATAGTGTCTTTTTCCACAAAAGAGGATAGAGACTATGCATTGCAAGAGGGACCATGGATGATAGCCAACCATTACTTGCTAGTTCAACGATGGAGACCAAACTTTAATCCCATAAAGGCTGATAATCAGAAAAAGATAGTTGTGTGGGTGCAAATTCCACATCTCCCTGTGGAATTATACAATGTGGAATCACTGAGACGAATTGGGGACTTCATGGGCAAAACACTGAAAATAGATAGAACAACAACATTTTCTGAAAGAGGAGGATTTGCACGGTTATGTGTGGAAATAGATCTCGTCAAACCACTACTTCCAGGATTCCATCATTTTGGTCAAGATTATAGATTTGAGTATGAGGGCTTGCACTTGGTTTGTTTTAAATGCGGTCAGTATGGTCATCGCATGGATCAATGTTCTTTGAACTTTTGTGAAGTTAGTAATAATAAAGAACCATCTGAAACAACTTGTGAACCTCCTCAAAGCAACCATGAAGCGAAACAAAAAAGGGAGGAGACATCAACAGAGTCCAAGTTGGAAAATACCAAGACGACGGTAAATCCCAACTTAGGAAAGGGTTCTAAAATGAATGATACAACAACTTTGGTGCAAGGGATTAGCTATGGACCTGAAATGTTGGTTAAAAGAGATTTTGGGAGAAGATTGGGGAAGATAAATTTGATGGGACCAGAAACATCTAATATGGGAAACAAAGAAGAAGTATAATCTGTCACTTCTTCAAGGTTTTCAAGGCAAAGTGAGTTAAAGGGAAAAGAAAAGGTTCAAGGAAATAATTCAGCATTAAATAAGGGAGATAGTACTACTGTACTTAGAAACGATTTCAGGAAAACTTCTCAACAGTCTGAGTGGGTCAAAGTGGGTCCCAAAAGGAAGTCGGTGGGCCAGAGGAATTCAAAAGGGAACGAAACTATTAAAGGAGTGAAAATCCTAGTAAGAAATAAAGAAAATGATAAGGTTAAGACTGGGGTAATATCACAGAATTTATTTTCTGCTCTGCAAAGTGGGGTGTATGGAGGGGAATCTCCTTCTTGCTCTACACCTCTGAATGATGGGACATCTCAAACAAGGGTGAATCCAAATGTCACTATAAGTGAGTCTGGGTTAGGAGCTGAAGTGACCCAAGTCCATAATAGTGGAGGTAATCACATGAGAATTGAAAACAAGGATGAAGGTAGGGAAGTTCATATGGGAAGGCTGGGTGAAGAAAGTTGCCAGGGAGTGGGCCTCTCAAACAACCAAAATAAGTTTCCATGAATGCTCTTTTTTGGAATGTAAGAGGAACAGGTTCACGCTCCTTTCCTACTTTGATTAGAGATATGGCTAATTTACATAAATTGGATTTTGTTGCTTTGTTTGAAACAAGATGTGGAGGCAATAAAGCTACTCAAATTGCAGAAAAATTAGGGTTTGATAACATGCACTTAATTGATGCAGAAGGCTTTAAGGGAGGTATATGGTGCTTATGGTCCAATAAATTGCGTCAAGTAGAAGTCATTGAAACTTCTGATCAATATATTCACGTTCGTGTGACCAATAGAGATTTCAAATCTTGGTTTCTTACCTGTGTTTATGCAAGTCCCCACGGGATGCACAGAAGAAGGCTATGGAGGAAACTGTTTGCTTTAGGTGAAAGTATTAATGAACCTTGGTGTTTAGGTGGTGATTTAAATGCTACACTTCTTACTTCTGAACGTAAGTCTACAAGAGAATCTAGAGGTTCTGATAAAGATTTTTGCTCTTTTATGGATGACTTGATGCTTACGGACTTGGGTTATATTGGACCATCCTTTACATGGAGGAGAACTGGAGCAGAGAGTCGAATTGATCGTATAGTATGTAACTCTTCTTGGATGGAGGAATTCAAAAATGGTTTGGTAACTCATCTAAACTGGCTGAAGTCAGATCACAGACCGTTGTTATTAAAGATGAATGGCTTTGAACATGTTCCAAAACATAGTCGACCTTTTAGATTTGATGCATCATGGATTCTTGATGATAGATTTGAGAAACTTGTTAAAGATACTTGGGAAGTAGGGAATAATTGGTCAAGAACTGTTACTCAGTTTACGGAAACTTGCTATAGGTGGAACAAGGAGGTCTTTGACTTCATTACAGATAGGAAAAAGAAAATTTTGAGGAGTCGTCATGGAATAACTCGAGAGGAAGCAAGGAATGGTCTCTCTGATTATTTGGAAGATTTGCAGAGAATGCTTTGGAAGGAACTAGAAGAAGTTATGGTCCAAGAATCATTATTATGGGCTCAAAAAGCTCGGAGTGAATGATATGTCAATGGTGATAGAAATACTAAGTTCTTTCACGCTAGAGCAAATGGGAGAAGAAAGAGAAACTTCATAAGAGCCTTAAGGGATGATAATGATGATTGGGTTTATGACTTGGAGGTTATCAAAAACAAGGGAGTGATTTTCTTCACTACCTTATTCTCTGAAGTTTTAATCTCTAGACCCAAGTTAAGATGTGATGTTTCCTTTCCGGAGATTCGTCATCATGACTTTAGGTGGTTAGAAAGAGGTATGTCTGAAGCTGAAATTAAGGCTGCTTTATTTAGCATGGGGGCTCTTAAGGCTCCTGGTCCAGATGGTTTGAATGCTTTGTTCTACCAAAGCCAGTGGGATCATGTGGGAGAGTCTATTAGGAATTTCATCAGGTTTCTTTGGGAAAACCCAAGAAATATTGGGGAGATTAATGATACTTTTATAGTCCTAATCCCAAAGAAGGATAATCTAGAGGCCATCCAAGATTTGCGCCCAATTAGCCTATGCAATGTGGTATTTAAAGTCATTACTAAGATTGTTGCTAATAGGCTCAAGACAATTATCCACCGTTGATGAGCTACTGGATGGTGATGTAGTAGAAGCTAGTATCAGCAAAGAGGTGAATTTTCTTGACCATATTCATATATAGATATACACACTCCCTGCAGCCACGAACTGGTGTACGAATTACCCGACAGATAAGACACGATATGTTTACTTGTCTCTCGTGATTTTGACCTTCGTAATCATTTCATCCTTATGTGAACTTTAGTTTACTTTATATACTCAGATATAATAAAATAAAATTATACACGCACGATAAAATGCTAAGCCTGTAAAGTCCCCCAGTGAAAAGGCCATAAGGGCTGTCAATGTTAAATCTAATGACCCTCACTTCCGGAAGCCGATACACTTCCGGATGCATATGCAAGAATGGTCTCTCAACTACAGACATAGCTACCTCTGAGGGTTGATCAATCTGTTCTTATGAAGGAAAATTTGAGAATGTCAAAGTGAAGTTTGTCCCCACTCAGCATCAGCTTGCTGATATTTTCACCAAGCCTCTGTAGTTTTGTTCCTGGGAGGCATAGTTCTGATAATATTATTGTGGCACAAGAGGTGATTCATTCCATGAGAAGCATGAAGGGGAAAAGAGGTTTCCTTGCAATCAAAATAGATTTGGAGAAAGCCTATGATAGGGTCAATTGGAACTTTCTTCTTGATTGTATTCGGGAATTGAAGTTACCAAGCAGGCTAGTGGAGATTATTGAGTATTGTGTGACAACCTCTCGAATGCAACTTCTCTAGAATGGTGAGAAGGGAGGAGAAATCCATCCATCTAGAGGAGTTCGTCAAGGAGACCCACTTTCTCCATATCTTTTTGTCTTATGTATGGAGAAGCTAGCTCATATGATTCAAGAACGCATTCACTCTAGAAATTGGCTCCCGATTAATCTCTGTAAGAATGGCCCTCCTATCTCACATTTATTCTTTGCTGATGATGTTGTTTTATTTGTGGAGGCATCAGTTCAGCAAGCACTAGAAGTCAAACTATGTCTGGATAAATTTTGTGAAGCTTCAGGCTTGAAAGTTAATGTGAGGAAGACTCGGGTATTCTTTTCGAAGAAAGTCAACCATAATAGACGCACAGAGATTTGTAATCTTCTTGGCTTCCAAATCACTCCAGACCTTGGAAAATACTTGGGAGTTCATTTGCATCATGATAGAGTTGTTACTGCATCCTTCCACGGTGTCGTCGATAAGGTTCGACAACGTTTGTCCTCCTGGAAGTGCAACTCACTTTCTTTGGTTGGTCGATCAACTTTGGTATCCTTAGTTACATCTACCATACCAGGGTATACCATGCAAACTGTTGTTTTACCGGTAAGTACTTGTGAGAGCATAGATAAGAGCAATAGAGCATTCATATGGGGCTCCTCCTCTGACAAGAAACACCCTCATTTGGTAGCATGGGATCAAGTTTGTCAAACTAAAAGGAAAGGTGGTTTGGGAATTAAGCATCTTAAATCCCAAAATCAAGCGTATATGGCAAAGCTTGGCTAGGGATTGATTAAGAGAAAAGATGAGCTCTGGGCAAAGGTCATCCGTAGCAAATACAAATGTGGAATGGATTTGATACCTCGTATCGGAGTCACACGTCCTGGATCTAATACTTGGTCTGGTATTAAGAATGCATGGAAGTTTGTAGAGAAGGGCATGTTTGTTGATCATCAGGAAGGCACGGTGTTTTGGCGTCATGACAGGCACAGTGAATTCAATATTAAATCAGCCTATGCGAACATAGTGAATGAGGAGGGAGAGGAAGATCACTCATGGCAGCGAATATGGAAGTTAAACACTATTGCTCGGTGTAAAACCTTCATGTGGATTGCCTTTCACAACAAATTGTTAACTAATGCTGATCGGTGTCGCAGGAGAATGGGTGTTGATGATGGTTGTCCTAGATGTGGAAAAGCACCAGAATCCTTACTTCATGTGCTGCGGGGTTGTGGTGAGACGAAGTAGTTATGGCTAGAGATAGGAGGCCTTAGTCATTCACCTTGGTTTTTTGAAGCTTCCTGGATGCATTGGTTGAAAACTAATATTCGCAGGCAAGGAAGAATTCATGGGATGCAATGGTGTGACCTCTTTGCAACTATATGTTGGCTTCTGTGGAGGCGTATATATGAGTTTATTTTCCAGGACAAAAACTATAGCAATAATAATACTATCATTCATGCTAAAAACTTGATGATGTCATTGGAGCAAGCACGACAAAAATTCAAAGGAGTTAATTTGAATGGGAATGGAGTGCAGGTGTGAAATATGTGTTGGAAACCTCCAGGTTCTGGTTGGGTCAAGCTGAGCACTGATGGAGCGTGTACTCAGAGAGGTTCTATAGGGTGTGGCGGTCTTCTTAGAGATGCAGATGATCAATTTTTAACAGGATTCATTCACCAAGTACCTGAACCCGGTGATTCCCTTCAAGCAGAATTATGGAGTGTGCTAATGGGGCTGAGGATGACATGGGAGCGTGGAAATCGACAAGTTGTTCTTGAGACAGACGCCTCCGATGTGGTAAGATTGGTAAGTTCACAATTTGCTGAAATGCATCCGGACGCCAATCTAATCAGAGAGATTAAGTTCATGTTGGCTAGAGATTGGGAAGTCTCAGTTCAACAAATTGCACGGGAGGCGAACTCATGTGCAGACTTTTTGGCAAAATACTCACTTTAGGCTATGCCAGGATATTTTCAGTTCAACACACTAGTTGAAGAACTGATTGCGCTAGTGCATAAGGCACTAACTACCTCGGATCATTTTGATCCGGACTGATAGTTAGTCAGTTCTGCGCTTCTTATTTGTATCAAAAAAAAAATTTTCTTTTCTTGTAGGTACAAATAATCCAAAAAATAGATCATGATGGAGATGTTAACAGGGCTCGTTATATGCCTCAAAACCCATTTATCATTGCCACCAAGTCAGTTAGTGCGGAGGTTTATGTGTTTGACTACAGCAAGCATCCATCAAAGCCTCCAGTGGATGGTGCTTGTAATCCTGATTTAAGGCTAAGAGGTCACAATACTAAGGGATATGGTTTATCATGGAATAAATTCAAGCAGGGTCACTTGTTAAGTGATTCTGATGATGCTCAGATATGCTTATGGGATATCGATGCTCCTAAAAATAAAGTCCTGGAGGCCATGCTTATTTTTAAGGTTTCTTTTTCTTTTGACCATGTGTTAAAGTGTTTACTTATTTTATTTAGTTATGATTTACATGTTTACTGTGGTTTATATTTTTTCTTCAAGAAGAATTATCTCTTTTGAATGCGTTTTCTGCATGATAATTATAATAGCAGCTTGAAGTGTATGATAAAAAGCCCTCATTCCCAAATGGGATTTCGTGTGAGGGCCTATTAGTTTATAGATCATTACCTAATAGCTTAAAATATTGAGTTAAAATAATCTTTAGCATCTCTAAATTTTCATTGCTCCAACTTCCAACAAACAACCGAAAATTTTGTTATATTTTGCTTTTGACTTTAACATGAACGGGATTGGTTTTGAAATACTCCCTCCGTTCCTAAATATAAGATCACTTTGGGGAAGTGGATAAGTTACTAAATATAAGATTACATCCTATTTTATCTCAAGTTTTACCCAAACTACCCTTATACTCCCTCTTTTCATTGAAACCCGTCCTCCTTTTGAAGTTAAGTAATTGAGAGGTATTTTGGGAAAATCATGTAATTTTATTGTCTTCCTTAATCTCCCCATATTACCCAAAGTGATCTTATATTTAGGAACGGAGGGAGTATTGATTTGTGACTTTTGGAGCATGATAGTGGTTTTAGATGTGTTCTTTGACTTGGTTGATGGAAGAGCTAACTTGAACCAAAATAACAAAATTTGTAAACTGAATATATTCCTTTATTTTAACTCCATTTCTATGCCTTAATTTGTTACAAAGAAAACAAGGTATATCAATATTATACTAAGGCATAGTGATCAAGATGACGAATTCTTTAAAATTTCATTTTCGTTACTCTCTGATTCTACTAAACAGTCTATCTTGTAAACCAGAAGTTTCTTGATTGCAACAGGTTCATGAAGGTGCTGTGGAAGATGTGGCATGGCATTCAAGTTATGATTACTGTTTTGGTTCTGTTGGTGATGATAAATACTTGCATTTATGGGACCTTTGGACTCCATCAATCAGCAAGCCTTCCCAATCTGTAGCTGCTCATCAGAGAGAGGTGCATATTAAGGACTTGTGTGCTTTGGCAAATTCATGATTTTGTACAAGGAGTTCAGATCAATATATTCATGTTTACTTTTTGTAAACACTATTTTTATGTCCTGTTATGGCAATTACTGTGAATTGCATCTCATGGTTGAAAATCAATGTGAAATTTAGTATGTTTTTGAAATGAGCATAGTCTTTGTTGATATAATCATTTAGATGGACTGATACCTAGCTTTGATAGTTGAAATTACTGATGCTTTTGTAATGTTAAATAGTTCTCCATGGCAAAAAAAAGTGAAATAGTTCTGTATAACCAAAAGTGAGAGGGGAAATACAAAGCCAACTTATCAAACCCTAAAGATGGTTCTGTTTATGTTGCAAATTTGTTCATGATTTAGTTATGGCTGTGTGCGTGCACGCATTCCTTTTACTCTACCATGCTTAAGTTTGGGTCTTGCATTATATCAATTAACTTATCAGTTATGAATGTCTCATTTTGTATTCACTTCTCTTATGCATTTCTCGATACCTTACCAGTACGTTTTTATGAAAATTGAGCCTATTATTAAGTGTATAAAACCTGAAGTAAAAGTTTCAATTTTAAATGTATATATGCTACATTTTTTTCTTATAACCATTATTGATTATTGATGTTTTATTGATTTATAAGTGGTTCAGGAACTTGATTGCACTGTGACAACTCCTTACTAGGTTACTCATCAGCAATTATTAGGATTGTCTGGATGGTGATTAATGTCTTTGCTTTATTTATGATGCAAAAGTTTTGTGATGCTTCTATGTGCTCATAATGATATGAATATTGTAATTTCTAAAATGCTTTTAGTTTCTTATCTGATTGGTGGCTAGTTGTGTAAAGGATGTCAACAACATTACATTGTTGACATGAGCAAATAAGTTCTTGTAAAAAAAAGAAAATTAGTGAATTGCATGATTTTCTTGCTCATAATTATTGATAAATTGCCTTTTGGAACAATTGCACTTAGGTCCCAAATAAGAGATTTAATTTCAAAGAGTTCCCAAAGAGTTGTTAATGACTACTATTAACAAGTGCAATAGTTTTCATTAACAAGTGATAACAATCCTTTGGGATCTTTTTAAAATTAAGTCTCTTATTTGGGACTTAAGTGCAATTATCCCTTGCCTTTTTGTGTTGATGTTGACAAAATCATTCTATAGGTTTTATTTGTTTCACACCTTGAACTATGAAAGACTTACTGAATTAGCTTTTAATGTGGAATTCATTGATAGGTGAACTGCTTGGCTTTTGATCCATTCAATTGTTGCAACTGGATCTACCGATAAAACTGTGAAGTTGTTTGATCTTCGCAAGATTGATACTGCTCTACACACCTTTGATTGTCACAAGTAACAATCCTTCATGGAGATGTTTTAACTTTCTCCAAATGTGTTTTTGCTTATGAAACTTCTATCTGAAAACTTATTTTTGTTTACCACAGGGAGGAGGTTTTCCAAGTGGGCTGGAGTCCAAAGAATGAAACTGTCTTAGCTTCTTGTTGTCTTGGCAGGAGACTCATGTTATGGGATATTAGCAGGTATTATCTTATGGGATCATGAAAACATAGACCCAACAATTTTAATTGATTATGGAACCAGTGCCAAGCTGGGTTGTGTTAGCGTGGATGGTGACATGAAAACATAAAAGAGAAACGACATATTTTAACCCAACAATTTGACTTATGGAACTATTGTTTTCGGGACTTTCATCCCTGAAAAGTGCATTAGACCTTCCAAGAGGCAGTTGTTGGAGGCTAGGTTAACTCTAAATTCTAAACTGTTATAGACAATACAAGAGGTAAATGCCATACTATTCCTAATAAAACACGACACTTCAAAAATGAGATGATGCATCATCATAAGTTTAGGTGGCTTTTGAAATAATGAGACTGAAACTCCGTGAAAGGTTGATGCACGTGTATATATGGTGTGTTTGGTTTGTGTGGAATGATTCCGCTTGAAACAGCTTTTTGCCTAAGATATTTATGGGATTGTGGTATACTCTACAACATAAATTAAGCAGGCTTTGCTGCACTTTTGTGGACTGATTTTCTGACCAAAATGGATTATCTAAATGTATCAATTCTATGTGCTAATATCTAGGGCTTAAAATTCTCTTTATAGCTAAGTGTCTTCATTGTATGTGTAGGATTGATGAAGAGCAGGCACCTGAAGATGCTATGGATGGTCCGCCAGAATTGATTTTTGTTCATGGTGGTCATACAAGTAAAATATCTGACTTCTCATGGAACCCATGTCAGGATTGGGTCATCGCCAGTGTTACTGAAGACAATGTAATTCAAATATGGCAAATGTCAGAGAACTTATATCATGATGATGTTGTATCCGAAGAAGAATAATTGTTGTTCCCGAAGAATTAACCAAGGCTGCTCCTTACTGTAATTTCCATCGTCCTCTTGGTAAAGTTTTCTCTCCATATTACCTAGTTTGTAGAAGCTACTTTCTTATTGTGTGATCTTTAGTGCGAACACGTTAAAATACCATTTGAAAGCACTCTGAACATTGTGATGTGAATGAAATACAAAGAATTAGATCTTTTAAAGATAGATCTTTTTTTTTTGTGAGTATATAAGTAGGACATTCGCACTTCAGCTTACCAACCGCGTTAGTTGGTTTTGCTGTTGTGTTTGGTCCGAAAAATGTGTTAAAAAAAATGGTATGTTCCTTGCGAATGTTGGTGTGGGTGGCGCTTGCGCCGTACTGGGGGTCCCTGTGGGATCTCTTAGTCCCACATCGACCAGAAATGTGTGTGTGTGAGTATATAAGTAGGACATTCGCACTTCAGCTTGCCAACCGCGTTAGTTGGTTTTGCTGTTGTGTTTGGTCCGAAAAATGTGTTAAAAAAAAAAGATAGATCTTTTCAAGTCATTTATGAAATTTGCATCATGTTAACTGTTAAAAAGTACAAGCATCGTCTCATAATAAAGTTCTAATTTTTTGAATTTGTTTATCTCAAAATATAACTCCATGTTTAAGTTTATAAATGCACGTTTTCCAATATTACTCTTACTAAAAAATTACAATATAGTATTTTAAAAAGTTGTCTTTTTGAGAGAGAGAACACTCAGAAGTGTACCAAACCAAGCTCTCTCTTCTCTCTAGGAAACACCTTCACCACCACCGTGCATGGAGGACTTGTTCCTCTCAAACCACCATTTCCATTGAAGCATCTCTTAATCTACTCATGGAAGGTTCTTCAAACTTGGAGAGCTTATCTCTCTCTCCATCTTAAACCTCATAGTCGACCACCACCGTGCACCGCCAACCACCGCCGTGCACCGCCGTGTACCGCCGCCGCCAACAGCTGTTTTCTTCCACTATCGATCTTTTTTAAATCTGCCGCCATCGTTCTCCTCAGATCCGTTGCCGCCGTTAACTTGTTCTCCGTCGTCGATATTCTCCTCCGCCGCCGCCGATCTCTTCCGCCCACCGCCTCTGAGATCCGCCGCCACTCTCTGCCATTCCCGCCTCCGCCGATCTCCTCAGATCCGTTGCCGCAGTTAGTTAGATCTCCGTCGCAGATATTCTCCTCCACCGCCGCCGCTCCGCCGATCTCGGTCTCTTCTGTCTGCCGCCGCCGGAGAGTTTTCCTCTTTGCTCTGACCTCACTCATCACCTCCACCACAGATCGATCTTGCTCCGGCCATCTCTTCCTCCACCTCCGAAAGCTTGTCTCCGCCACCACCGAACCTACGCTCTCTAATCCGCCGCCGGTGCCGTCGTTTCAGTCAGCCGCCGTCGCCACTCAAAGCTTGTCTCTGCTGCCGCTGTCCTCCTTAGTTTCAACAACACCACAAGTTTGTCTTAACCTGTCTTGTCCTGATTTGGGACTCTTTTGGTCTTGCATGCAAGGTATCTTTCATGATCTGAACAGCTGCCTTATAGAGGTCATATATCTAGCAAACAAGAGGGTCCGATAGGGTCTTAGAGTGAGCTTTAACTTATATGGATTTCTGAACTGGAACAAGCAGCTTCATTTAAAATGGATCATTATGCTCTTGCTAAGGTTGTAGACAGTCGAAAGATTCATACTTCTAAACTACAATCTTTGATTAATGTACATTGGAAACTTCAAGGATGGATTTCTGTAGTCAAATACATTGATAACTCCTTCTTAATTCAGTTTGAGTTCAAGGAGGATCTGTTGTATATGTGTTGTCATGGCTCTTGGCTATTGAAAGGCTACTTTATATATCTGATCCCATGGAGTTTTAAGGTCCCCTTGAGTACTAGCTTTGCTCATTCCTATTCAATTTGGGTTCAAATTCATGGTTTACCTCTAGATAACTTTAATGAGATGGCAGCAAGGTTTTATAGGAATAGTTTAGGGAAGTTCGTTTGTTATGATGATACAAGTCTTTGCAAAGGAAAAGGTCTGCGTATTCGTATTCAACTTTCTGAGAGGAAGCCTTTCGATTTGGGAAGCCTAAATTTCTTTCATGATCATATCAAAGGAGTTCACATTGTTTTAGAGCAGGTTGGCAGACTATGTCCTCATTGTCTAAGCATTGGTCATGTTGATAGGTACTGTAAAGCTTCTACTGCATTCCAAGCTAAAGGGGTGATTTCAGTTCTTGGCAACAAATCAGTAGGTGTTGAATATGATAGATTCCTTGGGTGTTATTGGTCCAATTTTCAAGAGACAGGAATCAAACTGGTTCCTATTTTGGATAGAACCATTTGTAAAAGAAAATGGGAAAATTTGGAGAAGGAAAGCTGTATCAACAAACGTCCTTGTCTTACCAGCTATCAGAGGCTTGATCACCAACTAAGACTTTCTGCATCCGTTCTTGAAAGGCAGGAGCTTTCTTTCAACATCACCATTGCTGTGATACTCCTGTGCATGGTGAAACTTTATCAAGCAAAGTTGACAATCCCAAGCAAGTTCAAACTGTGAGGAGGAAACGAAAGAGGTATTGGGGAGAAATAATTGTTTTTCCTCCCTCTTTTAAGAAAAGGTATATGATTAAAGAGCTAAACATTCCCTCTAAGAAGCGAGAGTTCACTAGCGTGGAGGACAAGAGAGTTGACCATTGCTATCACCATCATTCAAAGAAGCGCACATTGGCGGACTTTTTCTCCTCTTGGAAGCCTATAGATGATGATTTTCATGTCCAGCTCAACTTGGTATACCTTTGCACCTTAAGGAAACACACAAGGGACAATGTCTCTCAAGTTCAAGATTTGGGTTTTAGCGGAGCTTATGCCAAAAAGCTCCGCAAGTGTGGATGATCACGATGAGGACCTCTAAGTTCATCAGCAGTCACTTAGAGGTCCATCTTGCAGTACTGCTCCTGGGGTCTTGGTTTTATTTTCTTATTTGTTTCTTTGTTTGGTTATTTCATCAAGTAGAAGGTGTGCTGATCAGACATAATTGGATGGGTTGTCAAAGTTCTTTCTGTGAGACAACTATGATGATCATTCTCCATCAGGTTCCTTTGCATCTTTTGGCTGAAATGGTTGTGAGTATCGTTAAGGACTCTTGCGGAGATTGTCTCTCCGTTTTCATCTATCACCCTCTTTTGGGTGACAGCGTCGTGAAGTATAGATTTATACTTCGTAGTGGCGTAACCTTTATGGAGCTTCTTGCAGATCATGGATCTGCTTCAACTCTCTCTTTTGGCGGTCACTTCTTCAATCCTTTCTACCATCCATTGCAGATCCTACCTCAGATGGAGTTGGTTAACTTAGTTGTTTCTGATCCCAATCTTATTATGTTTGTCTTATTTTCTAACTTTTCTTTGTTTTATGTTTCAGACTCCTTTTTATTTTCCTACATGTACTCTAGTAACAGACTCCCTTATATAGCCATATAAGGGAGTCTTAGTTTGTAATCATTTTAATTTTAATGAAATTGTCTTTTTATCAAAAAAAAAGAGAGAGAGAACACTCTAACTAAAAAGCACATCATTTTTCCTCTCACATTTTCTTTCCTCCTTTTTTAAACTAGTACAGGACCCGCACATATGCGCGGGTTCACTTGTTTATCATATAATTTATAGCCTACTTTTGCTCCATTCACCATGACTCTCAATCACTTGTTTAAGAGACAATAGAACTTACCACTAACGTCAACCCGCTAGCTTCCTTCATTAGAGTTTTTTAAAGCAAATATGTGATCATCTAATTATTGAACATATTATACAATCAAAATGTAACAAATACTAATGAATAAATACATTGCACAATGCTTTTTTAATCATGTTCTCATAGTTTGTTTTTTTCATATGTTTTGTTGAGAGTGTGATTTTTTAATCAGAATGTTTTGATAGAAAGTGTACATTCCACGTTATTTATAGAGTTAATTTATTATATTAATTGGCAAAAAATATTGAGTAACCAAATGTAGATGTGATGTTAGTAAGTAATTATTTTTGGTCAAAGTGGTAGTGGATGTGTGGGTAGTTTCATAAGTTACCTTTAGTTGTTGTCAAAAGTCATTTAGTTGGTGTCAAAAGTAGGAGTAGTAGGAGAAATAGTAGGTTATACAAATAGTTTATAGTTAAAAATAAATAAGGAAAACCATGAGAAGTAAGATAGAAAAATAATTTAAAAGGTCATGAAAAAAGATTAATTTTGATTAATTTTAAGGAAAAAAAGAAGATAATTTATAGGAGATATTTAAGGAGAGATTATAAATTAGGGAGAAATCTTAACAAAGCACTAAATAATCAAATGTCAGTTTTTTTATCTTAAAATATATGAAGAGGGAATGTGCTTATATGCATATTTTTTTGTAAAAGTCAGTTTTCCTAAATATAGAACCTAATTGACTTTTTTTAGAGAGATTAATGTTGCGAAATAGGTTATTAAATGATGACATATTTGATATATTTTTAGATTATTCATTAGTTTATAGGTAAAATAAACTAGTTTAAGTGAAAGATTAAGTAAATCAATTTATAATTAACTTATTTTGTTTTTTTAAGGATTTTCTAGAAAAAGTCAATTAGGTCTTATATTTAGGACCGGAGGGAGTATGATAATTTTAAGGGAGAGAAGTACATAAGCATCAATAAATATAAAAAAGAATTAGAGGTAAAGTAAGAAAAAACACATTAAAATTAAAACTGGAGAATTTCATGGTCAATGACATAGGAATGAGAAAGAATCTTCCCCATTTTATTTTCGTTTTCCTTCCTTCTCTTTCTCGGCAAGCACTCCCTTCACCGTTTTTTTTATGCTCTCTTCCACCACCCATGTACACTTTTCTCTCTCACTTTACAACCACACCCGTTTCGTTTCTTCCTCAAATACTCGCGCAACATCTCTCCATCACCATTTCTCTTCCTTTGTCACAATTTTCCCGGCGTCTCCGGCGGCGAACAAAGGTGGGTCTTGTTCTTTTGTGCCTTCTTTGAGCTGTTGCTCGGATTTCTCATTTTTCTTTTCTCTTTGGGTATTCATTTTCGTTCTCCCTTGTTAGTGGCCGAATTCCGGCGACTTTTCCGGCGGCCATCACCGGAAAATAGTGGTCTTCAACCTCTTCTTCATGTTGCGACTCCGTAAGCCTTTTCTACCCCTTTGTGATGTAGATTTTGAGATTAATTTGCCTATTGGATGTTAGGGTTTTGTGAAAAATTGGACTTTCGTATTGTCAAGCTACCATAATGAATGATTGTTAAGTGGTTAATTGAAGTTTTGTGAGGATATTTGATGTTTCTTGAAGTTATAAACTACTTTGAAATTTGTAGGGAATATTTAGGTATTATTTGAAGATAGGGTTTTGATTATAATGACATTTTGGGAATGTTAATGCTTTAATATGGATATTGAGACATTGGATTTGAATATTCTTGGGAGCAATTGGATTTTCTAAAGGAGATTTAACATTTGGGAATATTTGGGTGATGAATGTGATTCTTTGAAGTTAGGGATGACATATGCTTAATTCCTTGGGAACTTTAAAACAAGAATAGGATATTTAAGTGGTTAATGGAAGATTTTTAGACAGTATATAAGTTTATTGAAGTTGAGAATTATTTTGGAATTTTTGGAGCATTTTTATGGCTCTTTAAGTTAGGAGTTTTGTTAATGTAAGATGACTTGAATGGATTGGTAGTTTATAAATGCTTGTGAAGGTTATATTAAGATGTTGAAATGTTTGTTTTGGTTGAGTTGGTAATTGGAAGGAAATTTGGAAGTAAAGTGTTGATTAAAAGAGATTTGGTTATGAAGTATTTTTTTTTGGAGATTTGGTGGCAGGTTTGTGAATTTGGGAAGTCACTTAATTGGTAAATTTGATATTAATATGGTGGTTTGGTGGTTAGTGATTGTCTTGCAATTTTATGGGTATTTTTGGTTTCTTTAAAGTAAAGGATTGTTTTTGTGGATTGCAAATGGGAGGTTAAGGAATGTTAGTGTAGTTGTTATAAAGGTGTCGCAGGAGTAAAATCATTTGGAATGGTGTTTGGGAAGGAGTTGAGAATAAAAGTGTTGGATTACGGAGAAATTTGTTAAGGAATGATATCTATGGAAGGTTGTGAAAGTTTGTGAGTTATGGAGGTCACTTGAGTGGCCATTTAGTATAAATGAGTTGTTTTGATGGAGGTTAACATGGTGGATTAGTTTCGCAAGAGTTATAGAAAATGGTGGTGTTTAATATTTTAGGAGTTATAAATAATTTGTTAAGGGAATTGTGGGTACAAAATAATATAGAAAAGTGTGGATGTTAGAAGTAATTTATTACTTCAATAATTGTTATAGAATTAGTTTGAATGGTAGGTCTAAGTCACTGATAATATGTCTTGACAAACAGTAGGTCATTGTATGATTATAGACGGCGGAGACTCTAGCGGAGCTTGAGAACGACTTTAGCTGTGTATTTATTGCTACTATGCTTTGCAGGTAATCACACTTTACTGACTGTGATATTGAGGGTGGTGGTAGTTGAGGATTTGTAAAATCCTCTTTTACTTATATATAAATAAAAATGTTTTCAAAATTATTTTCTATATAAAATTGGCTATAGGGTGCCTTTCCAAATGTGAATTACTTTATATATAAAGACTTTGGTTGTTGCGTGACACTGAATATGAGTACCATTGGCCGATGTAACCATCGATTTGCGCAAATCGATAGTTTAATTGTACAGGTTCCTCGGATTGTAAAGGAACCAGAGATTTTTCGCATTGTTAGAGCGGTCCCTTTTTATGTTTTTTCAGATTGTAGAACGGGCACAATATCACACACGTTTATTTATGCTTATTGAGAGATGAATGTATCTGTTCTGTATATATATATGTATGTATTGCGTCAAAACCTGCATAAACCATGCAATACAATCCAATCTAATTGACCAAGCTTATGTGTGTCAGTTGTAAAATTTATACTACTTCGTGACTTTGGAATCATTATTTAAATGTGGGTCCCCATATTCTTGTCCTTTTTCTCTTCATCACCTTCTATTTTGGTTGACTCAATCGCTAAAACACAAAAGGAAAGAGAGGTACCTATTAAGCTTATTTTTTCTCTATTCTCAAGCTTACCCATTTTTTTATTTCTGCTATATTTCACCATTCTGATGTTCTATCATAATTGTTTGAAATATATGTTTGTGAATTACTATGACTTTTATGAATACTAGGTACTGCTGACTATGAGCATGTGAGGAAAACAATAAGGAAAGGAGAAAAGGGTATGACAGTTTCAACTTTGACTTGTTTGTAATGAAGAGACGAGATGATAATTCATTTCATGTTATTCACAAACTCATTTGCATTTGCATTACTCAACATGACTTCCAATAATGCCTATGTATAGCACAAATTTTATTTTTGTTCATTGAGTTATGCAACTAAGCAAGAGAGCATGCATTGGCCTTCTCAAAGCCTGCAAATCAATGTTCCATCTTAAGCAAATACATGGTCAGATGTTTCGTGTGGGTCTACATGAAGACTTGGACACACTTGGTAAGCTTATGGTCGTATGTACTGACTCATCTGTTGGAGATTTTCCCTATGCATGTACAACTTTCAACTATGTTCATGAGCCATCCTTGTTTATGTACAATTTAATGATCAAAGCCTTTGTGGCAAAAGGTGGTTTCAGAGAAGCCATGTCTCTATTTAGTCGATTGAGGAAAGATGGTTTATGGCCAGATAATTATACATATCCATTTGTTCTCAAGTCTATTGGATGTAGTGGAGATTTCAATGAAGCTGTGAAGGTTCATGGCTTCATAGTGAAGACTGGGCTTGAGTTTGATGCTTATGTTTGTAACTCGCTGGTGAGAATGTATGCTGAATTGGGAAAGTTAGATTGTTTTGAAAAAATATTTGAAAATATGCCTGAGAAAGATAAGGTTTCTTGGAATATTTTGATTACAGGTTATGTGAAATGTAGGAGATTCAAAGAGGCAATTACTATTTTTCGTCGGATGCTAGAAGAAAGCAATGAGAAGCCTGATGAAGCTACAGTAGTAAGCACTTTATCAGCTTGCACAGCATTAAAAGATTTGGGTCTTGGTAAGGAAATTCACACTTATGTCATGAATGAATCCCTTTTAACTACTATAGTGGGCAATGCGTTGGTAGATATGTACTGCAAGTGTGGCTTTGTAAGTATAGCTCGGGAAATTTTTGATGGGATGCATGTTAAAAATGTAATTTGTTGGACAAGTATGATAAATGGGTATGTAACTTGTGGTCAGCTGGATGAAGCCAGATGTTTGTTTGAGAGAAGCCCGACAAGGGACATTGTTCTTTGGACAGCTATGATTAATGGCTATGTGCAATTCAATCGTTTTGATGAGGCTGTTGCTTTATTTCAAGAGATGCAAATTAGAAAAATGAAACCAGATAAATTTATTGTCGTCACTCTCCTTACAGGTTGTGCTCAGTTGGGAGCACTAGAGCAAGGCAAATGGATTCATGGTTACATAGATGGTAATAAAATGACAGTGGATGCTGTGGTTGGTACTGCCCTTATTGAAATGTATGCAAAATGTGGTTGCATAGAAAAATCTTTGGAGATTTTCTATAGGTTAAGGGAAAGAGATACAGCCACATGGACTTCTATTATTTGTGGACTTGCAATGAATGGTGAGACAAGCAAAGCACTTGAGCTCTTTGAAGTGATGAAAAAATTTGGGGCTAGACCAGATGACATCACCTTTATTGGTGTTCTAAGTGCATGCAGCCATGGGGGGTTGGTAGAAGAAGGGCGTACGATCTTTTATTCCATGAAAAGAACATATCAAATTGAGCCCAAGGAGCAACACTATGGGTGTTTCATTGATCTTCTCGGTCGAGCTGGATTGTTACATGAAGCAGAAGAGTTAATAATGAAGTTACCAGATCAAAACAACGAGATGATAATTCCACTCTACGGAGCTTTGCTGAGTGCCTGCAGATTTTATGGCAATATTGAAATGGGTGAAAGGATTGCACAGCATCTGGCAAATATTGGATATAGTGATTCCAGTTTGCATACTCTTCTGGCTAACATTTATGCTTCTGCTGACAGATGGGAAGATGTGAGCAAGGTGAGAAACAAGATGAAAGACTTGGGAATCAGAAAATTTCCTGGATGTAGTGCTATTGAGGTTAATGGTGTTCTCCATGAGTTTCTTGTTGGGGATCCATCTCACCCAGATATAAGAGACATATACTCCATGCTGCATTCAGTATCTAAGCCCTTGTTTGGTTCAGAAGAAAATGAGATAGAAACAGAAATTTTATGTTCAATAAATTCTTAGACTGCAAATTTGTGGTTGAGGAATCAATTTCCCTGTCATACTAAATATCATTCATGCAAGAGATTGAAAAGTTTTCTTGCCATTCTTTTACCTTGCAGCCAACATGCCACAAGAATTGGTGGAATCCAATTTTAAAATTCCTCTCTGGAAGATGCACCAATTGTTCAAGAATGAAGTTTTGGTAAAAGGTTGAAATGCTATTTATAGATGAGATTTCCCCTCTGAAATTTTCTTTACAGATTTGCTGCTGGATTAATCTTCAAAACTTTATGAAACGTTTTGCCAATGTTAGCCTAAGACGTTTCACACATTGATAGGCATATACTAATTCTAAAAGGCCTCTTATTGGGATACTCCAATTTCTAACCAGATGCTTTAGATTCCTCAGTCATGCATCATGGGAGTCTAATATTTTAAACCATGTGAGCCTTCTCTCTCTTGCTTTGTTACTGTTAATTTAAGCACAAGCTTTTATTCTTAATTTAATTTGGTTTATTCCCCTGAGAAGGGTGGACCAAACAACTTGGACCAGCAAAACTCCTTCCATTGTTTTGGACTGTTTCTTGGAATGCAAGATAAGTGGTCAGTTGACTTCGCGGTGGACTACGAATTCTCAGCAAGGTCAAAATCAACAGAGGAATTTGTGATCAAATACAAAGGGAGCTCCAAATGGTGTTCTCCATCTTAGGGATGAGCTCACCATTAAACGTTAACTTTAAATGATTTATGTAAATTTCGATGTTCTAGGTGGTAGTTCAGTTAATGTTATTTGTTAAACTGGTGGATCCGAATCATGTATATTCAATCAATGTGCCCCCTCAGGTAAAAAAAATCATTGTGCCCCTTAGATAGTTGTGGCATATCACAAAATAGCTAAACTGCTTTTTGATCCAATGGATTGATTGATTGGTAATTTGGCATCATTTCAAGCTATATCCATTAAAAAATTGAGTTTTTGGAGTGCATTTTTATAAATGTAATGTGTCCTAAAATGAAATTTGATTTATTCTCAACTTTGAATATTTGCAAGTATTATAAAATGAAAAACATAATTTATTAATCAAATTCCAGTTTGGGGGGGGGGGAATTTAATACTGTTCCGTATGGCGAAAAGATTGGTGAAAATGTATGTCTTTTATCTAATTTGAAATTAATTTTCAAAATTGTATTTGTATATTTATTTAAAAAGCGATGGTCATTAAAAAATAGTAATTAGCTATTTTGGGTAACAAATCTTTTAAAAAAATCGGATAGTTCTTAATAACAATTCTTGAATAAAAAAAAATAAGATATAGGAATATATATATCCTTGCTTAGATGGAAAGAAAGAACAAATATGTATACTTCCACAATCAAGGAAGGGGAATTTTGTTATAACATTGGAAGTGGGTAATCTGGAATCAAATTCTTTTATCATCCAACCACAAAGGAATTCCTTTGTGGTTTTTTTTTTATGAAAAAAAAACCACAAAGGAATTTGGGAAGTTGGGACCCGTGATATTACTTTAATATCTCTCCTTTTAAAAAAAACTATTCTTATTTGTTTTACACCAATATTTTTTTTAAAATATATTCTTTTTATCAAAATTTTAAAATATATTCGAGATACTTCAATTACATCATCATTGCCCTTAAAGTAATATAATTAATAAAATCCCCAACCAGTTGGAAATAGCCTATGTCCAAATCAGTACCATAATTGATCCAACCTATGCTACTCAAAGGATGTTTGAACTATTAGAGGTCATTTTTTGAGCTTTAGAGAAATTAGATGATATAATTATACTTTTATATTAAGAATGAGTAACAAAATAACATCCACTAATCTATTATATATACTAAAAGTAGTGGCAATATTACTATTAAATCACTTGGCACATTATGATTGAACCATATAGTTACCTAATTATTTAAAAGTAGTGGCAACATTACTATTAAATCTCAATTTTTCCCAAATTTTATATTTCTCTTATCAAATTAGCTTATACACTTATATGAGTTGGATCATGCATGTTTGTTAAATTAACATATGTAGAATAAAATCTCTCTATTGTGGTTTATAATCTTGCTGAACGAAAGGAATTATATTTCATGAATCAAATATTGAATAAAAACAAAAAAAACTTATATATACTTATTGTTTGATTTGATTTATTAGTTAATTGTTTTTCTCCTTTATTCAAATATCTATCTACTATTTCAAATCCTCAACACTGTTCATGGTTTCAAGCATGAGTGAGTTATATACCTAGCTAGAAAATTATTAAAAATTACTTGAAAGAAAAATAGAGATGGTGTATGATGATTAAAGAAATAGAGAGGAAGAATAAGTAAAGAAAGTTCAAATTATAAATGTCTACAAAGCAAATAGTTGAGTGCTATATAGGCTGATGCTATTGTGACAAAATCATGTGCCCTTGAGTCTGATGGTGTATAAGAAGATGGTGTATAGGTTGATGCTTTTGTGATAAACTCACGTGCTCTTAAATATGATGGTGTATAGGCAGATGGTGTATAGATGCTCGTGATAAACTTATGTGCTCTTGAGTCTGGTGGTGTATAAGCTGATAGTGTATAGGTTGATGCTCTTGTGATAAACTGACGTGCTCTTGAGTCTGATGGTGTATAGGCCGATGCTCTTGTGATAAACTTACTTGCGCTTCAGTATTGAAGGACACCGAATTTAAGGGTCGATGTAGTACCTCATGACCACTCCTTCAAGATATTTATGGACCTCAGGGTAAGCGGAAGTTACCCCCGGGTATCGTTCTCTTGGAGGAGCCTAAAAATGTAATTAATTACCCTAGAAACTAGATGAAAAACTTGTTGAAATCAAGGAAAGTTCTTTTAGTTGAAATTGAGAAATATTTTATATGATAAAAATTAGAATAAAAGAGAGTTTAGATTAAATATGATTATGATATTCTTGACGGATGGGAGTTTAAGAAATCCTCACTTCAAAAGATTTTTCGAGGAGTATTAATATTGTTGGCTTTCAAATGAACCCTAAAGGGACCCCTCTAGGCTAGACTTAGACTAATTTAATTAGTGTTGGAACCCCAAACATTACTTAAATAAATCTAAGTTGATTAAGCTCTAAACCTAAGGATTGATTAATTATGAAGGACTTTTGATCCACAATCTGGGCCACCCCACAATTGCTCTAAATTAATCTTGCAGCTTCAATTTATTAATGGCCACCCAAATAATAAATTGAAGCTAATCAAGATTGATGTCCAATGCCACAAAATAATTAATAAATCCTTTTTGTCATTTCATGCATGCAAATAAATTTGACCCACAATCCACTAGCCAAACCACCTTGTATTAACACATAATTTTCACCAAGAGAAAAACAAAATCATGAACCCATAAATTTTATAAATCTCAAAGCTAAAACACATCAAATCAAATATTCAACAAGAATGAAATAACAAAAACAATAAAAATGTAGTTTCAATCCCTAATACAAATATCACAAATACACTCCTAGAACCCTAGAAAAGTATAGATATAAGAAAGGAAGAGGGATTATAACTACAACTCCCCTATAGAAGATTCAAGCTCCTTCCTTCGCTCCCATCATCAAGAACGAGAGAGGTTTAGTTTAAGCGATGGATGGTGGAAGAGGTATGAGGATTATGGGACATTAGGGTTGTAGAAGGTTAGGGTTATGAGAGGTTATGAGAGGTTATGAGGGGTTATGAGGGGTTGTCAAAGGTTGTGAGGGTTTTTTTTTTGGTTTTCTAAGATTCATGAGCATATATATAGTTATTTGCTCCTCCTCATTTTTAGATTAAGTTGTTATGTTGCTCCTTTAATTTCTCCTCCTTTCTATGTGTGTGCTTCTTCCTCTTTTTATGCATGTAGTTTGACTCCTTCAATTTCTCCTCTTTTTAAATGAACATTTGTGCACATAGTTATACCTGCCAAGTTGAATATATATATATATATATATATATATATATATATATATATATATATATATATATATATATATATATATATATATATATATATATATATATATATATATATATATAATTTAATAATATCTAATAAACAAGACAAATATTATATCTATTAATTAAATAATGTTTCATAAAATCCCTTTTTAATCTCTCATCTGTTTCTAACCAATAATTAAAATGGCTAATAATTTAATATATTCTTATTAATTCAAATTAGTCTAGATTAATGCCTAAAATGTAGGGATAATGTGAAATATTAAATATAAAATCATTGACTTTATTTGGAGCATTTATAAACTAATATTTCATCTAAATATATTAAAAACCACAAATTAACCTATAAAATTATATAAATATTAAGATCTGTCAAGTATGATGGTGCATATGTTGATGCTTGTGATGTTGATTTTGCATTTGCTGCTCATGATAGTTTCCTCCTTGACTATGTCCTTGTTGTACTTGCATCAACTGGTAAGGATCATTGTCATTAGTGTTCAAAATCCATGAATCCAGATAGCTCATTAAGTCTCTCCCTGATGGCATAGATATAGACTATTGTTGTTCATAAATATTATTATTAAATTGTGAATCTAACATCATCGAAGAATGGACCATTTCATTATGATGAGAATCTACTGGGGGAAGCACGAGTTGTTGGTGTACGTGAGTCCCTTCAAGCTCTTTCTTAGCTTTATAGTATTTATTTTGTACATGGGACAACTCATGTCGGAGAAGTGTAAGAACGCCCACAATACCATATATTGGTTCTTTGATTCGTAAATTAGCCTCATAAACTAGGGTATCCACGGCTTGTGCACGCTGAGACTTTTCCAAATCAGTCAATAGTTTAGAAACATTACTGGCACCATACACTCAGTGTATACGTTGAAACTTTTCAGGGTCTTCTGGTAGAAAATAAGGCGCGAATACACATTTTTCTGTGCATTTTCGTCTGTGTAAATTGCACGCTGTACATGGTGTTCTAGATGACATTTCAATTTCTTCCCGATCAACTCCTGTTTTAATTCAAACATCAAACATTATTAATTAATTGAAATCTTAAAATCTCACCAACAAGGAACTAACCTTTCAATGTTTTCCCAAATTAACTTCATAATACTTATCAATAGTAAACAACTTATCTAACATCCTTAATCTAATCAAACTAGGATGGGATAAAGATATATAGTTTTTGCGAATCAGTAATATAATGTGATAATAACTTAACTTAACTAGCATCATTAATCTAATCAAATTAGGGTACATGATCTATATAGAAATAGAGATAATAGCAGATCAAAAGAAATATGAAGTGAGAGAAACTTGCATGCCACTTACCATACCCGATGAGATGTATTCCTTACTCGTAAGGTTGAATGAGTCGACTTCGGCTATAAAAGATATAACCTAAAGAGAGGTTTCTTTTCTTTTGAATGAAAAAAAGAGAGGTTTCTATTTTTTATTACATAGGAGAGGTTTCACTTTAACTGTATTTTTCCTTTTATTTGGTCATACATGTTTTTTTTGTCTGAATGGGTCTTACGTGCTTTTTTTTGTCTGAATGGTCTTACGTGTTTTATTTTTTTATTTACATGATTTAATTTTTTTAATTTTTTTTATCAAAATGCCCTTATAATTAAATAAACTTTTACCTGGCGGTGATTAATTCATAAGGACATCTTAGATTTTTTATGTCTAATATTATTGTCATATTAATGAAAATATCATTTTTATCAATTAAAGTTGATAAAAATTGTATCATTTGTACTTTGAAATAATTATGTACTACTACTATTTTATTCCTTGGCTTAACCCACCCCTATCAACAACTAATTTCAGTTCCACACAGAAACAAAACAAAATAGAGATAAATAAATAAATAACTCCAAGTCAAAAGTCGCTGTGTGTGCTGTTTTTGTAACATACTGTTACTAATTCCCTAATTAATTCAATAATACCTTCACTAACTATGATAGAAAAATGATTTCCATAATATCAATAAATCTATCATAGTTAGAAAAAGAATTTCCTAATAATAATCATTATCCATGATAGAAAAGAATTTTCTAATATCACCTGAACACTATCATGGATAATTAATAGCTAACCATGTTAGAAAAGAATCACCTAACATGGTTAGAAAAAGAAGCAACCTATTACAATTCTCCAATTAACCATTAATATCAATACAAATAAAAATATGCGGAAGCGAATGCAGACCTATACATTTTGGCAATATACATGTCTAAATAATCTAAACAACCCTTGAAACTTAATTCCCTTCCCTGTTGCTCGAGCCTGTACATGATCACCTGCAAAAATGTAAGTAATCGTGGGGTGAGACAACTTGTCTCAGTAATCTACTGCTTAACTCACTATAACAGTGAGATGTGCGGTAGTGAGGGCGTATAAAGGGTACCACATTTCAAAAACAGTATATATATATATATATAAAGCCAAGTCTCCTTGCTATCACCATTGTAAATGTTATTCGCACTTCCTCAAATCCAACTTCTCGGCTCACATCTATGTACAATCCTGGTGCTCTACTCATGCCATCCCGGAGGCACTACGGTCGAGCCCTATATATGTTCCAAATGAGTTGACACTGTGCCCCTCTCAAAAGTGAGGGGGCATTTTCCCTCTCTGGTAACCCAATGAAAGGGAAACCCCAATCTGTCTCCAATCAGAAAGGGAGCAGTCTCTGTCTCCAATCAGATGACCGCTGGTCACAGTCTCCAATGTGTTGACCATTGGTCACTGTCTCCAATCTGTTGGCCAATACAAATAACCGTTGATTGGCCTATCGAATGATTATCATCGCGCGATGGTACATATATCTCATTGTCATGCAATGATCTCAATTCTTTTCAATATCTCAAGCTCATTCAATACCTCAATCACCATCTTTGATACTTTCCACCAAAACAACATTTCAATTCCTCAACCCTAATGTACGATACTTCCAATCCAAATCACTTTACAATACCTCTGTCTAAGAACCAACTATATATAACTCCACCACTTTCCATCGAAGAAACTATCAACACCGCTGTCAGAGCACCACACCCATATATATATATATATATATATATATATATATATATATATATATATCCCACTATTCCAGGAAAAATCACCACCACCAAACAGGATACTATATAATATATGAAGTTTCTTATACAAAAATAATCGTGTTTGAAAGGCACCCGATAGCCTGTTTTGTATAAAAATAACCTTTATAGATTTTGAGGGCTAGAAAGGATTTTAAAAATCTCAACTAACGTCACCCTCAATGTTATAGTAAGGTAAGAGTGATTACCTGCCGCCCTTAGCACTCCACTTCTTTCCTTACTGTTTCTTATAGATTTTTCCTTCCACACACCATCACCACAAGTTGCACCTATAATATAGTACAAAATGATAAATTATTATCATTTACACTTCATAATACTTAAGCGTCTCTCTCGTATCCTATATCACTACCCAACCCTTTTTAATCCAACTAATCTATACAACCATGCCTATTCCAAATTAGCTAGTTAAGCATTCATTCACATACATTTCATATATACTCATTTATATTTTCAAAGAGAAAAATTCTTTGTAAAACCAAATTTACATTCAAACATACCGGATTCAGGGTTCAGTCACACATCAATACCAATTCAGGGTTCAGTCAAAACAAAAGATTACAAATCCTATCAAATATAATGCCAATTAAGGAAGAAATCACATTCCCAACCTCATTCAAGTACACAATCATAACCCACATACACCCAAAAGTCAATAGAGCATGAGATAAACCGCTAAGCTTATAAATTGTATTACTCCTTTCCTTTAGCACCAAATTCAGCCAAGACAAAGAAAGAGACAAGAATTCACAATAACCACGCACATACAGAGCACAATAACCCAAAATAAGCTCACATGTATATATTTACTAATTCTTTAGTTAAATCACACTCATATTCATTCATCTTCCAATCTAAAGTTGATCCACAAATTTCTTATTACACCTCTTAATTAGCAGGTTGTCTTGCAAGGACAATAATCACTAAAATAATCCCCCTTCTTCGTGGGTTTCTCATCTTAGTTCAAACCTAAGGATTAATATTTTCCCCAGAACAAACATATTTTTAAATCATCAGCCCCTGTTAGAACAAGAATCATTTCAGCCCCTAAGAGAAAGGGGAACAAGAATCTAGGAGTTGGCATATATAGTTAAAGTCATTCATGCTTATTTGTATGCCCCAGTTAACTCACAACTTAAATCACTCTCATTTCAACACTCATTTAATCAATGCAGCAACAACCATAAACAAGTAGTTTTCAAATACTTGCAAGCACCTAAAGCACTTCACGATACTTCACAAATCATATCAGACATAGCCAACCCAAAAGAACAATAACACATATCTCATATAATAACAATGCCTAACCAACCCAAAAGAACAATAACACATATCTCATATAATAACAATGCCTACCTAATAAAACAGTACTTTAGTCTCCCTAAACAAATAATTTCAGCACATAAGCTCTTAAGATTTGAGAATACCAAAGTCCCAATTTGTTCAAGGCTTATTAACCCTTTTTCATCAACAAAACCATCAAACCAAACAGAATTACATGCAGCAGCACAATAATCTGTCCTTATAATTTTTTTGATTACAGCAAAATATCATATACACACAACCTAGTAGTACCTAATGTATAGAGCGAAAGAAAAAGCTTTAGGAAGTCGTCAAAAGTCAACAAATCATACATGCACAACTAGACTATGACACAATTGGGTTTACCTAAACGCTAATTTGAAGATTACACCTTTTAAAATCCCAAGATAAATAAATTATCAAAGCACACAAAGTTAGGGTTTTTCATACCATCAACAAATTCTCTACCAACTACTCAAATCTCCTCTCTAGCATCATTAAATGAAGATTGAACTCTGTTTTAGTTACTAAAGGACCCAAAAATTGGAAACCAAACTCAGACTCCCTCTCAAATAGCGTCAGAAACGGAAGAAAATAAAGGAATCAAAGGGGAGAAGCTCACCTAACCCGAAGATGGCTTTGTGTGGAAGATTTGCACCGATCTCCACCATTTTCTCGCCGGAACCGCCACTGAATCCAAGAACACGAAGAAGAGATCGAAGAAAACAAATGGGGAAGGGTTAGGGTTTATACTTGGAGTGGTGAAATAGGTAGAAATTTTAGAATATGACTTACCTAAGCTTGACGGTGAACCAACACCGAACGACGGCCTTCTTGCCGTGCTTCTCCGCCTTGAGCTCGCCGGAGAACGCAGGGAAACAAGTATAAACAGAGAGAGGTCGAAGGCAGTGAAGGAGGGTTTTGGGAGAGAGAAGAGGACGAATGGAGACACGGACATCTTCCTCCGCCGTCGCTGTCGCCGTCGTCCGTCACGGCGTCGCCCTCCCCTTGGATGGCCGGCGAGCATGGAGAGGGAGGAGCAGAGACGAGAGATTAGGGAGGAGAGGAGATATGTGGTGTGTGTGTGAAGGAAAGGAAAAATGAGACCTAGGTATGCAAATGACCATTTTGCCCTTCTACTTTATTTATTTACTATTCCCCTTTAAATCCCTACATTAAAACAAGTTATGAAAGTAATCTACACACCAACTTAAGTATTTTCTCCAAAAATGCATCAATATGTGTGAAATTTCACTTTGGAACTCCCTAACCTCATAAATAAATTCTAAAATTAAACCTAAAATTACCACTAATCCCTATTTAAAATTTGGGATGTTACAGTTTTCTTCACCTTGTTCTGTGTGACTTGCTTGAGATTGATTAAGTGAGAAGGGTAGAACGGTGATATTATAAATATGGCATGGATAGTATTGGTAAGGTAAGGGTAACTCCGTAAATTTCTATCGTCTCTATAAAAGAAAAACAAAGCTACGCTACTCATTCAGGAATAAATCATAACTTGGTTTGAATAATCATCAAAAATACATGGAATTCTCAAAAAATATGGTTATATTTAGGGTGGGAATAGCTTATGCCGAAGGGCGGAAACCTAAGTATCTGGTTTATTAGAAACTACTCCCTTCGGTCCTTAATATAAGAGTTAGACGCCAAATAAACGCTTCTTAAGAAACCATATGAATGTTAGTTTAGTGTCTGAAGTTAATGTTTCTTTTCCAATATTTATTACTACCTTCAGTCCTAAATATAGGACCTAATTGATTTTTTTTGGAGAGATTAAGGTTGCGAAATAGGTTATTAAATGATGACATATTTGATATATTTTTAGACTATTCATTAGTTTATAGGTAAAATAAACTAGTTTATGGAAAAAAATTAGGTAAATCAATTTATAATTAACTTATTTTGTTTTTTTAAGGATTTTCTAGAAAAAATCAATTAGGTCTTATATTTAGGACCGGAGGGAGGGGGTATGATACTTTTAAGGGAGAGAAATACATAAGCATCAATAAATATGAAAGAGAATTAGGGACAAAGTAGGAAAAAACTCATTAAATGAGGAGAGAATGTGAGATGAACTCTTACATTAGGGACTAAAATCATTCAAATTTTGGCCTCTGATATTAGAAACCCGGAGGGAGTATTTTGGAAGCTTAAGCATGACATTTGGTTTGACTGTTAGGGATAGTATAGGATAAAGTAAGAAAAAATAGAAAAATATTTTATATTTAAGATCAGTCGTACTTCCAAAAAAGTTTTTTTTTTATTTTGGGTAGGGGTAATTGAAAAACTTCAACGTGCGGAAATGAGCCTCCCTATGACGGGGCTTTATGGAGAGAGGGCCAAAATTGGGAAAATTTGTGGACTTAAACTTGTGGGTTTGATGGGTTTACTCATTCATTCTTCCAAGCTTAGCTTATCAAATATTATACTTTTGTTGTTAAATATAAGATTAAATTGTTTTTTTTTAACTGAGTTTATTAAAACACATTATTTTACCTTATTTTGTCTATGATTAGATTATAACTTACTTTATAAATAAGAACCAAATGCTTATTTGTGAAAAGAGTACCAAAGGAAGATTTAAATCAACCATGAGGGGAAATATGCAGTTTTATGAAATTGATTTGAAGTGAATTTCATATGATTAGATCATATGAAATATGCAGGTTTCGGATGATTTCAAAATTTCTTGGCTAAATTGTCCCCTCAAGCTGATATCATTTTGCTAATATTTTGTGCTATGTACCTATATTATATGAGCTCAAGGATGATTTTATCTGTAGTGATTAATGATCATACATGGAAATGTCCTAGGCTATTCTCTCGTTTTAGCATTGTACACGTCTTCCTTACCAATGTTCTACATTTCACAGAGTGGGTAATGGAGATATCTTTTCCAACATCTTGAAGCATTCAGTTGTGAATGTGTGTGAGTTTTAACACTGAATAAAGAGAATGCATTACAAATAGATGCATGCAAATCCAATTTCACTTCTCATGAAAAAAAAGATGAGTTGGAGGACCCAAACATATCTAATCATTGAAAAATCACCCAAATATTCTAGACATTAAAATAGGAAAATCCTTGTGGGATGGAGAGGGTCAAAATATGCCTAGCAATGAGTAGTGAAACCAGTTCCATATGAATCAAGCCACTATTAAATGAGCAAGGAAAAATTCAAAAACAAACTTTACATAAAATCTTAAGTGTGAAAAGTAGCAGCATAAACTTGCTTATAATAGTTGTTCATACATGGAGGTGAAGAGATTGAGCATAGTAAAAGCTTCTCGAGAGATTCGATATTCTGGAATATCCGCAAATATTAAATGTTTTAAACTTCCAGCATTGATTAAACAAAAATGGCTCAAGGGGCATGTCTCGAATTGCCAATCAAAATAAACAAAAATGGATATAAGAACATGGTCATTACGAATTATAATCATGGATCAAATTAAGGACAGAAATTTAAGAAATTTGTATGTAAATTATCTAATAGAGTACATCATCTGAAATTTTCAGGATGTGTGCAAGTTCAAGAAACAAGAAAGAGCATGATTGTTCATACATTTAATGAGACAGAAACAGAACTAAATGGATGCATCTCATACTCAAAACAGTGGCAACTAATACCTGAAGTTTCCATGACTAGGAATAGAATACAACTTCCTAATTGTCAAACATTTTCTCATTGCCTCCTTAATACTTTCTTTTGAAACATAAAAAAAAGTCTACATTTAGCATAGAAAATCCGATGATATCCTTTTGAACATTTCCGAACATAAAGTTTTCATAACTAGGAATAGCATACAACTTCCTAATTTTCATAACTAGGAATAGCATACAACTTCCTAATTGTCAGACATTTTCTCATTGCCTCCTTAATGCTTTCTTCTGAAACATCAAAAAAGAGTCTACATTTAGCAGAGCAAATGAGATACGATGATATCCTTTTGAACATTTCAAAAGCTCCCCATTTGTAAGCACTTCCAACAATGACAGTCCTCAAATGTGTTGCATTCTCCATTATCAATCTCACAAACTCAAATTCCTTTTTGCTTCCATTGAACTCAAGAACAACAAACTCCTTCAGGTGATATGAAACACACGGAGGCAAATCAGGTGCATGTTCCATTCCCTCTTCGTCATCACATCTTTTAAACTGCTGACCACAAAGTAGGGTGTGTGCGTGTATAAGAGAATTTAAAAACTGGATAAAGATAATATATTTCAAACATGCATGTAAATTGGGTTTCACTGCTCCAAAAAAAATATGAGTAAGAGGAGCTAAACACTACTACTCATCGAAATATCATCTGCACAGTCTACAAATTAGAATAGAAAAATCAATATTTTTGAAGAATCAAATCTACACCATTATATGAGATCTAGCGAGTCTAAATTACTAAATATGCCCAACTAATGAGCAGTGAAACTAGTTCTATTTGGATCAAGTCACTGTTAAATTTCCAAACCTGATGGATTACAAGACATTGAAGCTTGGGGAAACATTGGAGATAGCTCATTGTCATGCAGCCGTCTTGACAATAAAATTTATTCAATTCTAGGTGGATTACATTGTGAAATGTTGGAGCTTTGTGCACAGTGTGCCTACTGCATTCCTGCAAGAAGAATGAGCAAGTGCAAACTTAAAAAACAAACTGGACATAAAATCTAAGTGTGAAAAAGAAGCAGCGTGAACTTGCTTATCATAGGTGGATACCTTGAAGTGGAGAAATTGAACGTTAGTCAAAGCTTCCCATGAGATTAGATATTCTGGAATATCTGCGAACAATAAATGCTCTAACCTTCGAGGTTTGATTGACGAATGGTAAAAATTAAACAAAGATTTAAGAACCAATTCTTCAAGATGAAGACAATTAGACAAAATCAGATTCAGACATTTACGATTTGAAAATTGCATATCCAACAAATGCAAGACTTTAAGTGAAGGCAAATCAACTGTAGAAACATTACACGAGAACCCACTCAGCTTCAAAACACTAATGGTATTGCAGGTGAAAAGCCTAGGAGGCAAAGGATAGAATGCATCCCTCTGTCGAAGAAGAACTTCTAGATACGTAATGGAGCTGCGACTGAGCAATGCGTTTAGCCAAATGCTGACCTTAAGAGGAGGAAGAGAATAAAACTCGCAGTTGAGAACAAACTTTTGAACAGGCTTCAAATCAACAAAAAGGAGGGTTGCATCAACGGATTGAAGTAAGAATTCATATCTAAAGTGTAAATCGTCGAACTCAAGGTTTGGAAGGCAGTGCCAGAGGAACCTCCACCTCTTGGACAAGCGGCTTGTGGCAATGGCTTGTTTGATTTGAAGGGAAGAGAGAATTTGCAGAAGCAATGAGTCTGGTAGACTACTAATCCTATCAGCCATTGTAGGAACTCGAAATGCCTTAGCCGAAGCTCAAAAGCTCACAATAACGGCAATGACAATTTCATGGTGTACTGTACTGCTGTGTATGCATATTCCCACCACAGTGAAGAGGTTCAAATTCAACTAAGGGTGACATAGCAGCATTTGCTATTCCACGCATTCTTCCATTTAGCGCTGTGCAACGGGCGGGCAGTAGCCAAATTTCTTAACAACTTGAATCCTTCAATAACAGCCCTAGAACAATTTTCACAACAACAACAAAATCTTATCCCACTATAAATCATATGACGCTATGTATAGTAATTATAAAATCTCAAATTAAACTAGAAAATAACACTGATATGACAGCAAAAGATTCTCATGTGAACAATTTTCACAGCATCAATAACAACAACATAGAGTCATATCCCACCACATCGGCTACATGAATCATACGATACTGCTCTATCAGTAACCAATTTTCACAATTAACAACCTTTAGCTATTACAAAATCCCAAATGAAACTAGAAAATAACAGTGATATGAAAGCAAAAGATTCTCAAGTGAATAATAGCCCAATCCAATTCCAGATGGTATCAATAGAAAATGCAGAGCAACTTTCAATGTAAATTAAGTCAGTGGTCAACACCACAAATTCAAAACCCTATCACAGCACGTAAAATGACAGCTTAAAGTAACATAATGAATGACAGTGATAGCATGAATGCACATTATACGTCCTTTTTTTTACAGTTTGATTCAATAAATAAAGGATAGCAATAATTGTTGTGAGTTGTATGAAAGAAAATGTTAATAGTAATTTTACATTTTTACTCATCAATACGAAGTTCATAAATAGAGTGTTTTTTTTATGAGAAGTATGTATATATAGAAATATGAGGAAAAGAAATGAAGAAGGAGAACACCTGCAGCCTGCAGCTGGGTTTAGGGCTCCGAGACTGAGGGGCTCAATCAAAATCAAAATCAAAATCAAAAGTGAAAAAATAACTAAAATTAAAGTAAAAAACTAGGGAAAATGACAAAAAAAGTTTCTCCCAATATCCAAAACGAAAAAGTGAGGACCTAAAATTTTAAAAGGACCATGAAGCAACCAGACAATATTTGACATTTTCAAATGCTATGAAAAGACTTGAATACCCTTCTTCTCAACCACACCCCACCCAAACCCGATTGGGGGAGATTTTTTTGTCATTTTCCTTAAAAAACCAGAAGATCAATATGTAGAAAAACAAATAAAATAAAGGGTTGAGTTGGTAAGTGAGCTACAAGCTTACAACCGTATAATGTAAGAATGAGAAAATGTATTGGAATATCAGGAAGCCCTTTCATTGGTAGAAGGACAAACTTAACTAAGTGGATTACATTCCTACCAGTACCACTCTTGATTAGTCATTCTCAATAAGCATTAGATTACCGAGCAGTATTTAACAAAAAAAGGACATTTGCACTTAGGTCCCAAACAAGAGATTTAATATCAGATAGGTCCAGCAACAACTCATTCACTTATTAACGAGTAGTTGTTAATATGCTTCACTAACAATTCATTGGGACCTCTATGAAATTAAATATCTTACTTGGGACTAATGTGCAATTGTCCAAAAAAAAAAACAAGAGAAAAATTACACAAGAATGGAATGAACTCTTATTCACTTGTATCTCAAATATATTACATTGTGCTCTATGTTGTCATCATCGCTCCCGTTCATTCCCGTGTCCCATCACGATTGGAAACGGGATGGGAAAATCCCGAAATTTTTTTAAAACTTTTTATTTAAAATATTTACTTGTGAAAAAAAAAAACATTTTTGCTTATATCAAGCAAAGAAATTAGATCAATATTACTTTTATGATACAACTTTTACAATAGAACGCAAAAACGCTGATATGATTATTAACCGTTTCAGTTTGTGCAAAACTAATAAATGACTATTTCGCAGTGCATAAATAATATCTAACTTTGTGACCTGGTGCAAAAATGGTAAAACAATGTTGTATGTTAATTTGTATTTATGTGGAACCTTACTGATATTATTTTCAAAGTGAAAAATACATTTTTGTTCCTCCCAATTAAAACCTTGCTAATACTAGTTAGCATAGGAAGATGAAGGTTGGAAGGAAGAAGGGTTGAGTTTTAATTATGAGGGAGTCAAAAGGTATTTTTACTTTATAAAATAATATCAGAAAAGTTCCACAAAACTACAAATTAACATTTAGTACCAGTTTTATTATTTTTGCACCTGGTCAAAAAGTTTGTTATTATTTATGCACTGCGAAATAGTCACTTTTTATTTTTGCCCAAATTGAAATAGTTAATTATTATATCAGCGCTTTTGCCCTACAATATAATAAATTTAAAAAAAAATAGGATCATATTTTTTATAAAAAAATGTCACATATAATACATAATACAAATGACACATGTACTTTTTTTCTACAAAATTAAAAATCACACACACACACATTTGGGATGGGACGTGACCGGCACGACCCTATTCCGTGTCCAGCCCCAAACTTTTTGGGGACGAGAATCCCAAAAAGACACGGGACAAGAAAAATTTGCACACCCCTACTCTATTTATAAGCACTCACCTTCAACAAGGAGCTAAACAAAATAAATAGCAAGTTTAATCCTCGTAAGTATATATGTTGTAACATGTCCTTAAAACAATTTATTATGGAGATTATCGAGTATAGAATGAAAAAGGTCAAGAATTAGGAGGTTTATGGACATTCATATGTATAGTATTTATAACAAAATTAAAGTTAAATATAGGAAGTAGAATATTGTTTCTTTTTTGAAAATCTTTAGAAAATTAAGTTATTTATGAATTGAGTCAATGATACATTTTTCTAAACTATTATATTGGACTTATAAATTAATACATAATTATATAATATACAAAACATGTTATAATTAAATATTTTGTTTACTTTCCTTAATTTCTCCCCAAAACTCAATCTTTCTAAAATCGATTTTAAGCCATAAACGATTTTAAGCGAGAGTAATGATGTGATTGTACCATGTCACTGTTGCATTAGAATGGGTCCCATCAGGATACACTTCTTACAGTTTGAGTCGACTCAACTTTCCATTCACTACAACAAAATTTGTCACTAGTCGCGTTTGGAACTTTGGAAAATTGTGTAGAATGTCGTGTAAAAAAGAGCTTTGTCGCATTGAATGCATGCGCGATTACCGGAATCGTAGCAAAACAAGTGTCGCGCCGCTTTGTCGCGTATTTTACGTGACAAAATTTTAATATTAGAAAAATCATGTCGCGCCTAAATGCGCGACATCTATTGCAAAAGATGTTGCGCATTAATGCTCGACTTAAGTTGCAGTGAAAATAAAAAAAACATGCAGCTTGTCGAGGAATAAGCTTCCTCGGCAAGCCGCAGGTTAGTTTAAAAAAATAAAAAAAAGAGATAATAATAAGGAAGAAGGAAAGAGAGTGTTTGAATCAGAGGGAGTAGAGTGAAAAATAATTAAAAACTAGTGTTATAGTGAAATAAAAGAATTTGAATTATAACAAATGAGGGAAAAAACAAAGTATTAAAGAAGGATAAAGTGTATACCTTAAATTGTGGAATATTTTAAACAATGAACCTGCAAAAAATTAAGTATAATTAGTTAAATGAGAAATTAAATTTGAAGAATGGAAGTGAAGAGGAAGAAAATAATGGAGTAGAGAAAGAGGAGAAAAGAAAGTGGGGAGAGAGTAGGAAAAAATAGAGTGGGGGAGGAAAAAAGGGAATACGAGTTAAGTTTATATAGGGAGAAAGTGGAATGGGAGGGAAAAATTTGAATTTAAATCTGTGCACACTTATCGCGCCACGTGGCGCGACAACCACACAGCCAAGGCACGACATCGGGCTGTTTAAATATATATATCTCTGTCGCGGATTTCTTTACGCAACAGTATTTATTAATTAAATATTGATATATGTCGCACTTTATGATGCGCGACACAAAATAAATAATAATTAATTCTAGAGCTCTTTTTTTGGGTGCAATTCATGCTGTCCCGTCATGTAGCGCGACAAGTGACCTTTTTTGCACGATAAAATTTGTAAAATTAAAAAAAAAAGTGTCACCTTTGTTTTATGCACGACAATTCATGCGTGACTAGAGGCTTAATTTCTTGCAGTGATTTCTCATGCCCCTATTCCTCACAACCAAATGGGCACTATTTAGCCTATCTGAAACAACTCGGCAACTTTCTCATTTCAACCTCCTCATCAACATTTACTCAACTCATCCTCCTCACACATTGCCTCTCATTTAATAATCTTCTCCATCGCAAAATTGCATCACGAAGTCCTGTGCTTTTACTCTGAGAGTTGATACAGGGCCTAGTTTTTGGAGATATCATTGTCAAGGTGGATCAGATGATAACAGAGGAGGTTGTTTGTTATTCTCTTGGTCCACATCGTCTTGCGAGGGAGCAAAAGGCATTGTATTGTCTAATTTATTCTACTTAGAAATTAACTTATTATCTAATTACATTATGACATAAGTTATAATTTAGTTATCTAATTTGTTTCCTTAATTTCTAAAAAGATCAAAGTGATCTTATTTAGGATCACAGGTAATAAAACATTATTTTTCTATTGATTTGGAATTAAATTATGATATCAAATGAATAGGTCTAATGAAACTCAGCAAAAACTGGAAAGCTATACTAGGTATTATTATAAAATATTAATACGTGGACAAGTTGCTCTTCAAAAAGTCATCATATTTGACCACCTATTAATTGAATAGTACATATGAATGTTGCTGAAACTCAAAATAGAGGAGCTATGATGTCCTTTTAGTTAAAAGCCATGCTGTTGATGCTGATCTTAGAGAAGACATAAGGTTTATAGAAGATGATTTATGATTATATATGAACTAGTGTCGTAAAAATCGGACCGGACAGAACGGTCGGACTGATTCAATCGCTGAACGCTTCTTATTTCAGCTTAACGGTTATTAGTGTGATCGCCAGTCCGACCACCGGTTTGAGCTATCTGACCGTGTTGAACCATGACCCGAAGACTTATCTGACTCGCCTTCTGGTCCTGCTTTTGCAACATTGATATGAACATGCAAGAAACTAAGAGCATATACATAGAAATTAGTAGCTTTGACGAGTGAATCATTGACAAAACAGAAAAGAGCTTTGACATGTGAAACTTATTAAAGTACATATACGAGCTTTGATATCCTTCAATTGCAAAATATTATTCTCCACTACATGTTTCTTCATCACCTAAACTACCACTATAAGAATGTGTGGGAATGATAGTGGACGTTTCTTGGGTAGAGGAGAATTCATGATCTACGAAAACTTCTTCATTAGGATACAAAGAAGGTTTTGGAGGAATTTCAAGACTTTCAACATCACTTGCTTCCGGCATTTCTATTACTTTGCTCATTGAAGGACGATCAGCAGGCTTCAGCTGTATACACCATAGTGCCACAATGAACATTTTCTTTGCTAAGCACTTGTCCTGTTCTGTCAAATCTTCCATCTCTATATCATTTTCTTCCTCAAATTGGTCATAAATCCACAAAGGAAAGTAAAGTTGGCTTGAATGTTCAGCATGTGGATTCAAATTCTTTCTTCGACTAGCCATTTCCATCAAAAGCATGCCAAAGCTATAAACATCAGCCTTGTAGGACACTCCCCCAATATTCTTATAAAACAATTCTGGAGCCATGTATCCTATTGTCCCTCTTGCCGCTGTCAAATTGACAATGCTATCATCAATAGAATATAATCTTGCTAGTCCAAAATCTGATATCTTCGGAGTGAAGTGAAGTTTTCGTCGAGAAGAATGTTGTGGGGCTTAATATCAAAGTGCAATATTTGCATATCACATCCATGATGAAGATAAGCAATCCCACGAGCTATTCCAAGAGATATTTCAAATATCTTGTGATAATTTAAGGAGAATCTTTCTTGTTTAGAAAATATATATTTATCTAATGAACCATTAGCCATGAATTCATAGACAAGAGCTCCCTTTGTTCCTTCCACACAGAATCCAACAAGGTGTACTACATTAAAATGGTGTATCCTACCAATAGTTGCCACTTCACTGATGAATTCTTGGCCATTGGCTTTGGATTTACCGAGCATTTTGATAGCAACATCATATCCGCTCCTTAACTTCCCTTTGTATACAGTGCCAAATCCTCCTTCACCTAACTTGTTATTGAAACCTTTGGTCATTGTCTTTAAATCCTTGTACGAGTATCTTATTGGAATAAGGTTTTGAAGTCTTATAAAATCTTCTATGTTTTCAAACATTGACATGTGTCTTCTACTGAATGTATAAATCAACAACATAGATAGAAATATGATACCAATTGGAACTCTGACTAGGTTGTAAAATACAAGACCTTTAGCAGTAATTAAACCCAATGTGATTGCAGGAATTGTTAGGATAAAATCCATGTCATCGTGGTGATCGCCTATGCTCTTCCTTGCAATTTGGAACACTCCTGTTTTAGATAATTTTTTGGAGTAAAATATGTTGGAAAATAAATTATAATTAATTACTTAAAAATTAAACAAAATATATTTTGAAGCCAATAAAATAAATAAAAATTTAATAATATGTAATGAGATAAAACATTACCTCTTTGCAGTCCATAAAGATAATCTACAAGAAAAATTTAGAAATAAAACAAGTTATTACTTTGTGATGAAATACTCCAACATATAATTCATTTCAAGTTGTATATTAATTTCTCCTAAAATTTTAAATAGATTTTTAGAAAATTACCACAGTTTTTAATAATAAACGAATAGTACCCCGTTTTACAAAACATCAACGAAACGCTAATTATAATTTGACCAATCTTTAAATTATTTGCAGAAAAACAAGACTAATCTTTAATCATGTATGAATCATTTAATTAGGCCTTGCATCTAGGATATAAGTAAAACAAAAATTATCGAGACAAAAGTTTTTATAACAAGCTTCAAGTAGGAATAATAATAGAAAATGTTAGATGAAATTTATATTTTAAAATAATACTACTGATCGATAATCACTTCAAAGGATGTAACGAAGATGGTGAAAATGAATAGGATAAGTAGGTAGGTGGAAATGACTTTTTTCAAGCAATATGATATATATCTATGTTCATAACACAGGTTCGACACAAAAATTGAACTCATTGATTACCTTCTGCTAATATACGAAGCTTGGAAAAATCACCTGTGGACACACAGAAATGTAACAATGTATAAATTCTGAAAGGAAAATATAATATGAACTTAAAGCTCAAAATGCTCAAAATTGACCATATAAAGTCACCATTAACTTTATGAATTGTGGTGAAAATGATACCTTGGACCGGTTCATTATATTATTTTAAAATGATTTTTTTTTATCAGCATTTTAAAATGATTTGCTTAGAAAAAATAAAACCTTTCCCGACTGCTCTCTCACCGGAGCCCTCTCTTCTTCCCTCCTCAGTCACTGCTGGATTGAATCATCACTTTCCCGATCATAGTAATGATATACTTTAATTGTATCATTGGACCAATAATAGAAAAATATACTACCTCCGATCCTAAATATAAGATCTAATTGACTTTTTTTGGAGAGGTTAAAGATGCGAAATAAGCTATTAAATCATGACATATTTGATATATTTTTATATTATACTTAAGTTTATAGGTAAATAAACTAATTTAAGGGAAAAAAATTAGGTATAAATCAATTTATAATTAACTTATTTTGCTTTTTTTATAGAGTTTTCTAAAAAAGTTAATTAGGTCTTATATTTAGGACCGGAGGGAGTATAATATACTAGGAATAAAAGATAATCAAATTTCTTGTTTATATTTATACCCGGCCCAAAGATGTAAGATTAGGATAAAAGTTGAATTAGGAATTGTGAGAACTTTGATCTCTCATCTGTCTTCCATATCTAATTGATGTTCTACTTGCAAAATAATAAGGATGAGTATATTCTTCAGGGGGGAAAATAGAAGAAGTGTTTTTTATCATAATGATTATTAGATACAAGGGAAATATCTAAAATAACTATAAACAAGTTATAAACTTAAAAAAAACAAAATCAAGCTTAAATTTATTTCCAGTTAAAATGATGTAATAAACTGTTTCAGATGTTATTTTAAATGATATGGAGCAAATGCATCAACGTGAAAAACTGAAAATCAATCCTACATTTTCTACATGCTCTTCGGTCGCCTCCCTGTAATGCATAAAAGAAAACAATAACACGGGGCATTTTCTATCGTAATGCTGTTGTATATTGTAGGAAAAAGTAAAAACAATAATAAGAAAGGAAAAGTAACTTACTACAAGATGAACGCATAGTCAAATCCATGGGACTACTACAATACCCCACACATCTTATACTGAGATTTTCTGGGTTGAAATCACATTTTTCACTATGTCTACATTTCACATCAGCACAAGCTCGTCGCCACCATGAAACCTCAAATCCGAAGGAAATGACTCTATGAATATCAGAGTATGACTTCATTCTTCCACCACCCCCTACCATTAAATCCCAATCTTTGTCTATGGTGGCCACCAACTTCACATGACACTCAAATTTCAACCTCTCAGCAGTCAAGTCTCCAGCCACCACATAAACATGACCACCTCCTTCTTCCCAATTCACACGTGCAGATATATTATCCACATACACATACGATGTGTCGTCCCTCACTAGATCTTTGCACCTAAGGTACACCACGTGCTGGAACATGACTTGTTCTAGAAAGGCTTGATATGGCTCTGGGCTATCATAATAAACGTAGGAATAAGTGTAAGTATCGGTGAAGTTGGATCGGGATAAGAGATAGTGAGGAAGGGAGGAGAGATTTGCCTCCTGAATTCCTTCATCTATGATTCTGATTGTGTAGTTGTTGTAGTTTATTGCTTTTACTCTGTATGTTCCGTTGTACAGTTTAACAAAGGTGACGTTGTTTTTGCAGGCTAGCTCATATATGGGATCGCCACACTCTAGTGGATCGCCTTGGAGTCGGAATGGATGTGAGATATTGGTGATGATGCCGCACTTAGATGGACTACATGATGACTTGTTGCTCTGTACTTGGGAGCAATTAACTTTGTGCGTTAGAACAAGTGTAAACAACATTATTGAGTAGCAACACCTTAAGCCTTTCACCCTTTCCATTTGTCACTATAATGTGTAGTTGCTCCAACTATGGATTCTAAGCCTTTTTATCTTGTCTAATAGTTAAATGCAGTTCCATATACCTATTTCTTTTATTCATGGTCCACACAATGCAAATTCCTTCAAACTTCAATGTAATTTAGTAATTATTTAGGGAGTTGGATGTGATTGTATCCTTTTTTGGCCCAAAGTTGACTTCATTTTATTGGCTATTGATTTTTCCCTACATCTCCCTTGTCACCCCCCCCCCCTCTCTCTCTCAAGGTGATGATATTTTCTTGGGAAAATCACAATGAAGTCTTTTATAAAGCAATTAATCATATTTAGGTTCGAAAGAATGGTGAAATTGAGTTGTAGTCGCAAGAGACTTGGGGATATTAAATGACTTATCATTTAGTTGTCAATATCAGTTTTTTGAGTTGTCATTTTCAAAAGTAACATTGACAACTTAAGAGTTGATATTTAGTACACTCAATTCCGATCCCTTGGTGCTTCAACTCAATTTCACCATTCTTTGGGGCCAAAATGTGATTAAATGTCTTTTGTGAGGGACCTCATTGTGATTATCCCTATTTTCTTTTAAAAAATTCAATGACATTGATGATTTGTTAAAAGAGAGAATGGTAAAATGCCATATATCACACCACCCACATGATAGACCCATGACCTTAATTTAATTAGTGCTATAGAGCAGCTATAGAAGATTCCCTTTTTTTTTACCTTTATAGAAGATTCCCTTTCATATTTTCATTATTTGTACATATATAAATATATTATTAATAATGCAATTGGGGTCTGTGCTGTGCTCATGGTCTTTCTCATTTTTTGTCTTTAGTTTTTCTTTTGTCTTGATTGAATTAAGAAATACTCTGCTCAACCCAAGGCTACTCCGTTGAAGCTACGCCATTGTTTCACTAAGTAGATCCAACCAAGGCAAACAAAATTGGGTCAACAATCACCAACCCAAGTTGAATCCCACTTCCCTTACAAATTTTTCATTTTGAATTACATATACGACTTCTTACATAATAACACTAAACATATGTATTGAAATCCTAATCCAAGTTTCAAACAGAAAGCTAAAGAAAGGAAAATATTTGGCCACAATGTTTTGGTATCAAAGATTTTTATTGTTGCCACTAATCCAAATGTCAGTGCTCCTTCTGAAACAAGGGAATGGACAAAACCAACATGTGCCTTTTGATAAAACCTTTCCCTTCCTTTCAAAAACAATGGAACCATGGTTGAGTTCCCATCTATCCCTGCCCTTCATGGAGTAAGTCTTGGGGTCCGTAGTATAAACCATGAATCCGGCATCATTTACATAGGAGATCCACAAGGTTGTCTTCCTAGACTCTTTCTACAACTCGGTCTCTACAATTCAACAAATATTCTTCCTTTAGAGTTTTATCACATGAACGAAGAATACAACGTTACTTTTTTCGATTGTTCTTCACTTGGGTCGAGATACCTCCGAAACGGCCGGATACATTTCACAAGATAATATGTCCATCTGCCCGATTTATGCTGTTTCCTCCAATGACAGTATCTTATATTGGGACGTCACTTTCTGCACCAAGATGTCTCAACTTGTTTCTCCTATTCCCGCATGGTACATTCAGGATCAGTATCTTCCATTCTTATTGCCACGACAATCAAACTCCGATGTTGAAACGCATACCACCAGCAGCAAGATTCCTGAAATCGTTTTACCAGGTGCCTGTAACAAATATTGACTTCGCTTTCCTTCTTTTTCCTCTATTTTTCCCCTCCCAAATTTGGTTTTATAATGATGTTTGCTTCTAAAAGGGCAATGACTCTATTTTGCCCTTCAAGTAACCACGTTGGATCACTGAGCACCCAAAACTAACAACAGGTACAGTTTTACCCTTGAAGTAATCAAAATGGTCCAATTTTACCCTCTAGCGAATATAACGTTGACGCGTGGAATGTAATGTTGACACGTGGACGACACGTGTCAACATTACATTCGTCGGAGGGTAAAATTGGACTATTTGTTACTTCAAGGATAAAATAGTACCCGGTGTTAGTTTAGGGTACCTTGTGGTCTAAGTGGGTTACTTGAAGGGTCAAATAGGGTCATTGCCCCTTCTAAAACTCTAGGTTCAGTTTTGCTGGTGGCATTGTTCGTTGCATGCTTCTACATATATCGTTACTTCAAAAACAAAGGAGATGACCAAGTGAGATTGGAAAAGTTTCTGGAGGACTATAAGGTACACAAGCCTACTAGATTTTCTTATGCTGATCTGAAAAGAGTGACAAATAATTTCAAGGATAAGTTAGGTGAAGGAGCTCATGGTGAAGTTTTTGAAGGTATGTTATCAACTGACATCCAAGTGGCTGTTAAGGTACTTGATAACTCAAATACCGACGGACAAGATTTCATCAATGAAGTAGGGACTATGGGCAAAATTCATCACGTCAATATTGTCCGTTTGCTAGGCTTTTGTGCAGATGGCTTTCATCGTGCCCTTGTTTATGACTTCTTTCCAAATGGTTCCCTCCAAAAGTTCATATGTTCGCCAGACAACAAAGAAACTTTCTTAGGGTGGTCAAAGTTGCAACAGCTAGCCCTTGCTATAGCTAAAGGGATTGAATATCTTCATGAAGGTTGTGACTATCGAATTCTCCACTTTGACATCAATCCTCGTAATGTGCTATTAGATCACAATTTTATTCCGAAAATTTCTGATTTTGGTCTAGCTAAATTGTGATCAAAGAATCAAAGTACGGTGTCAATGACAACAGCTAGAGGAACTTTAGGCTATATTGCACCCGAAGTATTTTCCCGGAATTTTGGGAATGTGTCGTATAAATCTGATATTTACAGTTATGGAATGCTACTATTAGAAATGGTAGGTGGAAAGAAAAATTTAGACACAGATCATGGAACATCACAAGTTTTATACCCAGAATGGATTCACAATGTGATTGAGGGAGGAGCCATAAGTGTCTACATAGAAGATGAAGATGACATTAAAACTGCAAGGAAATTAGCAATTGTGGGACTTTGGTGCATTCAGTGGAATCCAATAAACCGTCCATCTATGAAAACTGTGTTACAAATGTTAGAAGGAGATGATGCCAAATTAAAGATGCCTCCTACGCAATTTGACTTTACTGCTTCAACTAATACAAGGCACATTACTCCCACGAGACTTTTGAATTTAGAGTTAGATGTGATTCACGAAGTAGAATAAATACTTGCGTGTTTAAGTGTAAATATACTTTACTTTTATCTGTAAGATTTTAATGAGATTTATGTTTATTCATATAAAAATGAATTCTTATATTATTCATTTCCATGAGCTAATTGATGCTTTTTTTATTCGTTATATTATATAGTGGTATCATGAATTTTTAATAATATATAAGATCTAGTTTTTATTTTTAGTATAATAATACAACAAACCACACTACTACAGATTGTCCCTATACCAGCGCACCTTTACATGCGCTCAACAAAAAACGCAGGTATTGATATGCTATACATGCGTTTTATGTAAAAGCGCATGTACAGAGACAACCTATACATGCGCTTTATGAAAGCGCATGTAAAGAAACAACATATACATGCGCTCTTTGTAAAAGCGCATGTAAAGATAAAACATATACATGCGCTTTATGTGCTTTACATAAAGCGCATGTAAAGAGAAGACCTATAGGATTCTTTTTTAATTAAAAGAATAAGGTAACCCCAAGCACTTCCCATCCCTTCTTCATTTTGAGCACCCTCCGTTCTCTCACCCGACAACTCCCTTCCCAAAACCCTAACCCTAACTCAAACCCAATCATTTTCTCACCCGACAACTCCTTATAAAATCAATTTCTCTTCCTCATCCTGGGATCATCATCGGCATTTCACTTGAACACCTTGCAAAAACTGAGTTTTCTCTTCTATCTCTCGGTCTCTCCCTCTCCGGCGACAAAAGCGCCGATTTCCGGCGGAGCAAGCGGCCATTCACGATTGTAATGGCGAAATCAAGCTCAGGTGATCTTCCTCTATATTTCTATACCCATTTTTTTTTCAGTTTATGTGATTTTGGGAGAGAGGCCGAGTGGAGTTTCTGTTTTATAGACAATAACCCATTAAAATAAAATTAAGGTTTCAATCTAGAGGATAAAGGGATGGATTTGGGTAGTATGTTAGTATCTGACTGAAAAACCCCAAGTTTGGGTACAATAATTCGACATGTTTGGGTTTTTCTAAGGTTTTAAAACTTTAAATTTCTGATTTCGTAAGTTCAATGGAGTTACTAAGTGGTCTAGCATGTTTAATTATTAGAGTCTTCTTTGACTAGTTGTGAAATGTGATTTTCTTCCTTATTTTGTGGTCTGAATCGAGTTTGGTGGTTTAAGGTGATTTATTTGTGTGATTTTAAAGTTTTTGCTGCAACTACTGTTATGGCTGATTAGGATGAAATAATAGAGAAAGCTAGAGGCTTTAAGAAAATGGGAAGTTTTGTGTCTATGTTCATTCTTCTTTCATGTTTGGAATTTTGATGCATATAAGGTGTTTGCAAAAATGTGTAAAAGAAGAACTTGGTTGAGTTATGATTGTTGAGGGCTATATTGTGAAAGCTATCATGTTAGAATCTAAATACATAAACTAATACGTACATATATGCATATAAATTGTTTTTGCTGGAAGTGCTTGCTTTACTTGGATATTGTTAAGATCGGATTTAGTTGAAACACGGGATAGTTTTGAGAGTGGAGTTGGAAGTAAAAATTGTTTTTGAGGTGTGGTTCAAATCTGTAGTGCATGGGTTAATTTTCAAATTTGTAGTGCATGGGTTAATTTTCATGGTTAATTTTCACAAATGGATATACAAGGAACCAAATGATGATCAAGGAAATTGTGTGTGCACAAAAATTCACCTCCATTTTCTATTTGAAAAGTCGGAGTGATGCTTCTAGGTTAGAGGGTTTGTTCCAATATCCTATTTAATTTGGCCAAAAAAAGTCCTCTTTAATTTTATAGGATTACATGCTACCACCTGATTTAACCTAACCATGCATTTGAAAAACTGACATTAGTTTCTACTTCACTTTTTCATTTCTGATTCATGTCAAATTACTTTTTGGTTTTTTGTCAGTTCTGTTTTGCTATCACCAATATGAGGAAATTTTTTGATTATATACAACTTCCACATCTTAACATTGCCTCATATGCTGCTGCAACGTTCAAGGTTGGTATCATCTTAGCGAATTTGTGAAGATAGATATTTACTCTTATTTTCAATGAATTCTGTAATACCATTAATTCTCTCATGGTTGAGAAAAGACTAAATAATGGTATAATTTTGTTTATAGGGGTTGGGGCTAACAATGGGGTGTTGATCAAAGGAGGAGATGACCCTGAAACGAGCTCAGATGGTGAAGTACGTTATATTTGATAAAACCGGCACTTTGACTCAGGGAAAAGCTAGCTTTACAACTTAAATTGTGGTTACTATGTGATGAAATTTATTAAGGACATAGTAACACATGACTAATTGGAGGTGCCTGAATTTGTAAGTTTATTATTGCACATGACATATATAGTCTTAACTTACAAAATTGTTGTTGACTTGTTATTTAAAGTGAATTGTCACATAAATATGTTTATTATGTCCATTAACTCAGTATTATGAAGATTGTCGATCATCAAAGTTATCTATGGAGGAGGTGGATGATCTCATTGAAGAGTGGTGCAAGTATGTTTTCCCTATTGCTCATCCTATTATTCAAAATTTACATCCTTCTTAGAGTTTCATACATCTCAGGAGGAAGTGGGAGTATGACACTTTTGATAGATGAACTAGTTGGTTATTTAATCTAAATGTCTTTTGTTGGTACAACTTTGATGTGTATTTTGGCTGGTACAAATTAGATGACTTTTGGTGCTACAAATTAGATGTAAATTCTGATTGAGATATGTGGATGACTTTTATATTACATGTAAAGTAGTTCTTGTTAAAGGATTTTGGTTATTCTGACTGGTTGGGTATATTATATTGTGCAGGTAGCAATTTAACTGCCAAAAAGCAGGAAAACGAATTATGACAAATGAAAAAAAAAACTTATACATGTGTAATAAATACATATTTACATGCGCTTTTAACACAAAAGCGCGTGTATATATATATATTTACATGCGCTTTTAATACAAAAGCGCGTGTATATATATATATTTACATGCGCTTTTATTACAAAAGCGTGTGTATAGATATCTATTTACATGCGCTTTTATTACAAAAGCGTGTGTATATATATATATTTACATGCGCTTTTCTAACGATAAAACGCATGTATAAGTATAGATATACATGCGCTTTTACAAGCGCATGTAAATCCTTTCCCGGCGAGGCCATTACCAGCGTTTTTTAAGCGCATGTAAAGGCCAAAATGAGCGCATGTAAAGGGGTTATTCTGTAGTAGTGCCAGATTTTATGTTAATTATTAGATTTAGTAATATGGCTCTCTTAGGTTTTGCATGATAACTCAAACATCCAAACCAATCGCTCCAAGCAGGACAAACCAGATTTCATGTTCAGGATTAGAGGTAGTAATAATATGACTATCCTTGATATACATTGCATGCTAACTCAAATATCCAATCGCTGCAAGCAGGTCATCTCGGAGTTGAAATGGTACAATGATGTGATAATTCAGTGGCAAGATGGAGCACAACACTTAACTGGTTCTTCTCTTCACAACTCGCAAACCCATATTACATTTGAAAAAAAGTAATTAAGCAATAAAAAATTCCTAAACATCGCTCACATGCATGATGAAGTTGGCTTCACTACTTGTCGATTTTCTCACTCTTTTTTAATAATTTTCTTACTGTTAAACAGAGCTCTATATCCTTTTTCTTGGCGTCCTACACCACGCGGCCAACTTTGATTTTTTTACTTTTAATTGTATTTTGATACTCTCTAGTCATAAATATTTGACCGATTTTTGTAGTTTAATTTATCTTAATGCTGCGCTAAATCTAGGACATGATTCTAATTTCTGTCAACTTCTTAAATTATCCTTATTATTTCTTCTACAACATTAATAAAATAAGAGATGGAGAGGAAATAAGGAGAGCTTATTAACCAACATAACCAACATATTTAATTTAATTAAATTAGTTAAATAGGTCCTACACTAATATTTAGGTCCAGATGGAGTAGTATTAGTTCATGCTTTTAATTAAAGCACTGGTTGACCAATATATAGGAAGATTAATTAAGGAAGCCAATTATATTAATTTATTAATTACTTAATGTTTACCTCGCATAAAATCATGTCAATTTATCACATTTTCCAATAGTTCTTACACTTTTTGGATGAATTTATACATATTTTGATGTATACATGATAGTAAAATTTACCAAGTTGATATTTAGGTTATCGTTGTTGAATTATTGATTTAAATGTGAATACTTTGCCCTCTTTTTATCAACCTTGGTTTTTGTATATTTTTTTGCTTTAATTGTAGGTTGTTGAAGTTAGTTTATCGAGCACATTTAAGTTGCATTTGAAATTAGAGTCAAGGTTCAATAAGTAAAAAAAAGAAGGTTGAATAGAATCAAGAAAGGTAACATGAGCTTAAAAATGAGAATAACAAGATCCTCAAAGTTTTGGCGTTACATTACAACATTTATGTAAACGCCAAAAAATCGTATTGGCACGATAATTTTTCCGGTGTTTGCTATAAACACCTTAGTGTCTTTCTGACATTTATAAATGTTAGAAAGAGAGAAAAATAAATGCCGACTTACAACACATTTTTTGTAGTGAAACCAAAATAGCTCTATATTTGAAAAAACTGAAAGCAACCTCCTCTATCGTGTTTTGAAAATTTTTGAACCTTTTTTTTTTTGAGTTTGGAGAAGATGGGATGAAGATTTTCGTGAAGTAGAGATAGAGGAGCCAACTAGAATTAGGAATTTAGGAGTGTGTGTGTGTATAATTAAATTAATAACTTAAATTCCTCACTCCGCAGTTTATCTTCAATAACCAGTTTTTCATTTTACTATTGTTTGCACTTTTATTCTCGATCTATTCCATTTCTAGGTCCAAGACTATATAAATTATTTAGAATAATATTAAGTACGTGTTCCAGACAAAAGACAATATATATATATATATATATATATATATATATATATATATATATATATATATGATACCTAACAACTCAAATAAATCCACTGACCGACTAATATTATATGTTCTTGTCATCGAATATATTATTAATCGATCATCTTTCAGATAAAAAATATTTTATTAATCATCCCTAATTAATTTAATACCAGTGTTCATATCATGTAGTTAAGAATTAATCCATTGTTCAATATTATAATCAATGCTCCCGCTTACGTTTGGATTTTAATATTTTAATTGGATTTAATTGGGATATCAATATCATGAACTTGTACCTGCTCCACGCCGCAAACTCATATTTTTGTTCCAAGTTGGATTAACTTTCTCACTGGTGATTTCTCCATTTAGTCTTTACATCTAACTTGGACGGATTTCTCTTTTAACTTACATGATAGTTCTATCAATGTTCCTTCGCCTGGGATGTTAGATTTGACTGCTACGATATGATTAGGAAATGCTAATGTAATACTCCACTTTGAGAAACCTCATATCAGACCCCAAGTATATGAATATGGGATTTCTATATCTTATTGAAAGATGAAAAATCCTCAGTAATTGTCAAATATATTAGTTCACAAGTTTAATATAAGAATATTCAAATTGAAGATCATATCGATTTCATGTTCATGTTAACAATTCACAACTCCAACCTTTTCAATTAGAAATGGACAAAAAACATAATATATGGGTTCATAAGTTTAACATAGGATTTTTAGATCTGATAATATTGATTTTCATTTTTTTGTTAACAATATGCAACTCAAATTGGTAATGGCATTTTCGTCTTTTGATAATATAAAAATTCTAGAATCCCTTTGAGTCTAACTTTAGTTTTCTCAAATTTAAAAGATTGATTTGTTCTTTTTCAAGCATTTTAAGGGTATTTTTATGATACTTTCCTTGTGAGTATCCGGTAATTTCTTCACAAACGGAGTAGACATTTAGATATAAATGGACAGTGCCGGCCAATCCTTCAAGGGCACCCAACATTTTTAACAATAACGTGTTCCATCCTTCATATTTGACTTGACTTTCTTCTTATACCATTTTGTCCTTTTATTCTCGTACTTTAGTTTTATGAATGCTAAAATCTTACAAAATTAAACAAGTAGCGCAACTAAGAACCAGTCTAAAAAAGGCTAGCTTTATAAATTAGTTAATTCCTGCTATCATTTGGTGAAAGATGATCAAGGATTAAAAAATTATTGTCAAGTTGTGAGATAGACGACAATTTAGTTAAAGCTAGCAGTGTAAGTTGTGGAATTGCTTTAGCAATTGGATTTGGTCAATCCCTGTAACTTAGCGTCATCCACTATGGCAATGAAAGGTAATTATTGCTACATAACTCACATTCCGGAGTTAAGAAGTAAAAAAGCTTCAATACAATTCTTAAAATGACCGACCTCAACTAGACTTTTGGAACTAAAATGATCTATTTTGTACAAGAACTTTATAACTCCACCCGTTTTTACTTGTAGAGTCTACTTTTTAAAAAAAAAATCTTAAGAAAATTAAATAAGTTAATTATAAAATAATTTAGATGGATTTTTCATTAAACTAAGTTTATTCAATTTATGAGTTAGCATATAACACGACAAAAGACAGACTATTTTGCGGGGTTTTTTATTTTGCCACATAGTGGTGTTTTAAAACGCGAGTAAGACACTACTTCGTTTTTGCAATACGCCAGAAAAATGTACTAAAAAAAGTGACATAACGACGTTTAATTTTTAGAAACGCGATAGAGTGGAAAAAACGCGGAACGTTGGCCAGAATTATTAATATAATATTTACACCACCAGCATTTTTAAAAACGCCAATTTGTTTTATATTAAAACAAAACAAGCCGGCATTTGTTAAAACGCCGGTTTCTATTTTCTTAAAAAAATCTACTTACCGGCGTTTTAGAAATGCCTGTAAGTGTTTCTGAATTTATAAAAAAAAACTCAATTTTCCAATCTAATTTATAAAAATTAAGGCGGAAAATAGAGGGGGGAAAATAAAATCCAAACTAAATAAATGACAATATAAACAATAATTGATAGCATCAATTAATCATAAAATATATGTAAAATAAGCAAATGAATATTTGGAAGCTCAAGAAATTACCAAAAATAGGTATGAATCATATGAAGGAAACATTTTAAATTTCATGTCCGGCCTGGATCTCTCACATAACCAGTTGATAAGTGAAATTCCCTTTCAACTTGGATACCTGTACAATATTCATACATCAAACTTGTCAAAAAACTATTTGACCGGGCATATTCCAAAAATATTTTCTAACCTTAAGCAGATAGAGAGTTTAGATCTTTCATATAACAAATTGGTAGGACATATTCCCCCCCAACTTACACAGCTGTACTCTGTCCGTCTTCTCTGTGGCTCACAATAATTTATCTGGCACAACACCTGACATGAAAAATCAATTCTCAACTTTTGAACCAAGCTCTTATGAAGGGAATCCTTTTCTTTGTGGTCCACCTCTAGAGCACAAGTGTTCATCTATTGATAAACCTTCAGGATCAAACACACAACCACATCAAGAAGAAGAAGATGGGTTCCGTGATGCCTTCTTATGGAGTTTTGGAGGAGCATTGGGGTGGCTTTTCATGGTGCCATTATCTTCTTTTATTTCAACTCTTTTACTATTATTAAATGCGAGGACAAATTACTTTTGTGGGTAGAAATATATAGGATAAGAAGAAACCTATAGTTTATGGGCTTTTGCACATGTTACTACGATGGTGATGAACTCTAGAACTAAATACACCAATGAAAGATATCCAGTTCTATTGCCTTCAATGATGCAATTGACTTTCAGTTCAAAAAAAAATGATGCAATTGACATTTATACTGAATTAGTATAATGCTCATCCTATTTTTGTCGTGCAAATTAAGGTAATATATTATAGGTTATATTGCATTAAAAAACAGGTGAATTATTTGCGAACATGAAATTTCTGTGAAAAACTAATAATAAGCCACATATATAATCTTATTCAGCACAGTACTAATGGAATTCGGTCGTTAAATAAATTTCATAACTAATTCACCGTACATTTTTTTTAGTGACGAGAGATCATATTATCCCTCAAGTGAAAAAGATGATATATTTGGAACAACTTATAAAATGTTATGGTGGAATTGATAGTGATATCGTCCAATTCAAACTAGGTATTTTAAATGATAAAAAGATGTGTGTTCATTTATATGGTCAAGGGGAAGTTTTATTGCATAGTTATAACGTGTAAGAACATAACATTATAAGAACCACAACATTATATGGTAATGCATGTTGATTTTGAAAGGGAGAACATAACATAAGATGTGAATAGTAACTATGAGAATATTGATATGAATGTTTGTCAAAATGAGGAAAGATAAAACTTATAATGATCTTATACTGTGTAATATGTCACACCACAAAATTTGTAGCCATTTAAGATTTTGGATGTCATTTAGAAATAAAAAAGGGGAAAATCTCAAATATAGACCTTTTGAATATCAAAAGGATAAAGGCTGTGCTCCAATATGCAAAAGGACACAAAAGGAATTGTCCTTGATTTGGAATAAACAAGTTTAAAGTAAAAATACTAGAAAACCCTTGATATCTCCCTTCTCTCTAAAGAGAAAGGAAGTTGCCGTCTCCTTCATGGTAACCCACCGGGGTCTCCGATCAGAGGAAAAATCGCTGGTCATTCCTCATGAGAACCATCAGCTTGCTTCCTCGCTGTCATTTTGTTCCCCCCCCCCCCCCCCCCCTTTTATTGTTGCTCTATGTCCACGTTTTTTATTTGTGCAATTGCATCTATGGTGAACTTTAATTTTGAGAAATCATTTTTATAGATGATGGAATGGTGGATGAAATTTACATAAACACTAACTTCACGTAATCATCAAGTTTTTCTCCTTCATAAACTAAAAGAATACTGCACATGTATGTTTTAGTTAATTGAAAGAGATATATGTATCATAAGGAATTGATCACGTGGTGATCCTTGATACCAAAATAATCAATAGATTGTCTTGCATTTGACTTAGCCAACCCCAAACGGGACTTTTAGCAGCATTCTCAACATAAAAGGAAGGAAAATAATTGTGGGATAACATGTGTTTTGACCAATAAAGTAATGGTGTGTCACAACTATATTTTGAAAAATCATGTATGGAAAAAAAATCCATGATTCTACAGAGAAATTTCAGATAAAAGACATTTGAATTTCAAAATCATTTTAACTAGTTAGATAGAAGATTAATTAGTGGAACAACTGTATTTAATACTTAAAATCCCCTTTTAGGGGTTTTGAAATTTAACTGTCAACTTTTTTTTAAAACATACGAGATTATGTCTTGATAAAAAAACTAGAGACTAAGTAAAAATAAAGAGACCACATTTGGCCATGCAAATAATAAGGTATTTTATCATATACTTAGCTTCCTCTTGTATTTATTATAAGTCACCAACTAATATTTCTCACATACCAACGAAATTGATTAAATGCATTTAATTTGTCGTAAAATTTAAGTAATTTACAATACTACCCCAATAATTACAATTATTTCCAAAACTATTAACTATTACTCTCTCCTATTACCCCTATTAAATATGAGTATATATGGAAAAAATAATTAATGCACGTTGAAAGCCATGAAGTGACTTGTAAAAAATATCAAGAAAAATTGGTAGTTGATTACTTATAATAACGACCGGAGATGGGCAATATAATTCAAGGGGGTCCATCGAAAGACTGGAACATTCCAAACCCACTTGCACAAACATACACACAAGTATTATTTGCCTACCACAAAACACCTGATCTTGTAATCATAAAACTTGTACCTCATATCAGAATTCCCTCATTATCTTTCATCCACACAAGTTAATGTGGATATCATGTAATTAGAAACGGCAGCAGCTACAATATATATATATATATATATATATATATATATATATATATATATATATATATATATATATATATATATCCATTAAGGGATGTCATAGTAGCACACACACAGAAGACAAACAGAAGATAGAGTGAGCAAAATGCTGAGTCTTCTAACAAGTTTAATGACGCAAAACAACACTTTATGGTTGCTTCTTATCTTATTACCCATCTTCCTTACTGTGATATTCACCCAATGGTATTCCAATTCTGCAATTAAAAGAACCACTCTCCCTATGCCACCAAAACTCCCATTTATAGGAAATCTCCATCAACTTGGTTTGTATCCTCACCGTTCCCTTCACTCTCTAGCTCAAAAATATGGCCCTTTGATGCTTCTTCACTTTGGTGAAAAGCCAGTACTTGTGGTCTCTTCTGCAGAAGCTGCTAGTGAGATAATGAAAAAACATGATCTCATATTTGCAAGTAGGCCAAAGCTTAAAATGTTTGAGATACTATTATATGGCAGGAAGGATGTTGCATCAGCTCCATATGGAGAATACTGGAGGCAGATAAGAAGCCTGTGTGTGTTGCATCTTTTGAGTAACAAAAAGGTTCAGTCCCTTCAACGCGTGAGAGAGGAAGAAATAGCCATAATGATGGATAAGATAAGAAAGCAATTAGCCTGTAGTTCATCAGTTAACTTGAGGGAGTTATTTTCATCTATTACCAATGATGTGATTTGCAGGGTGGCCTTGGGAAAGAAATATGGGGAGGGAAGTGGGAGAAATTTTATGGAGATGCTAGATAAGTTTGGAGAGCTATTGGGTGTTTTTGTGGTGGGAGACTATATACCTTGGCTTGATTGGGTTGGTCATGTGAGTGGTTTATATGTTAGAGCGCATAAAGTGGCTCAAGATCTTGATAGATTCTTGGAGAAAGTTGTTGAGGATCATTTGATATGTCCAAAAGAAGTGGCTGATGATGATGATTTTGTGGATGTTTTGCTTTCTATTCAAAGGACAAATTCCTTTGGCTTTCCCATTGATAGATCTGTCATAAAGGCCGTGATCTTGGTAAGAGTCATTCTCTACTAATCAATAACAATAATGTTCCATATATGCGCGGGCTATGTTATTGTGAATGAGCATATTTTTTTTTGAACACATTTTTCAGACCAAACACAACAGCAAAACCAACTAACGCGGTTGGCAAGCTGAAGTGCGAATGTCCTACTTATATACTCACACACACACACATTCCTGGTCGATGGTGAATGAGCATATTGATAATTTAAGAAAGTAACATTTTCTTCCGGTATTTTGATTTAAATAATATGTAAATAGTACTCTTTAAAACTTTGTAGCAAATATGTGATTGGTTTATGTTACAAGTTAGCTTATTTCCTTCACAATTTGTAGGGTATATCACAATTTGTAGGGTGAAAAATAATTAAATTACAAAGGTCCCAATAAATGAGGTAATCTTAATCAAATATATACCTTAAAACTTTGTAGCAAGTATGTGATTGGTTCATGTGTCAAGTTAGCTTATTTCCTTCACTACTGTCACTAAAAAGTCGTTGATTTCTTAAGTGGTGGGTGCATTTCAGTTCAAAAAAAAAAAAAGAGTGGTGGGTGCATGGTTTTACATTTATGGTAATTTAATGATATCATAGGGGAGAATTTCAATAAGGGCCCCACGTAGCTAATTAATTCAAAAGCAGAACCAAAAGAATCTGAAATTTCATTTTAGGCTTGAGGAGAAAGTGAAATTAAATTGGTAAGGCATTTACCATGTTAACCTTCCACCAAAAATCACCCAATGTCCAACACTTGCAATAGTCTTGCACTCTTGCTTACCATGGCCATTGATTTCTCGTTTCTCGACCACCGGTCACCCAAATCTATCTTGAAATCCACCTTCTCGTTTCCACCAATAAATTGAAACCCACACTTGTCCACTCACAAACAAATCAACAATGCCAAAGGAAAACTAGGGTAAAAGAAAAATCCATGTCATTAATTATATTAAGCCTTTTGTTTGTTTGTTTTGACAATGAACTGGGCATGTTGCTAGGGATTAAAAGTTGAGCAAGAGAGTTACGTTGAACTATATATTGAATAAGTGTATTGAAGGTTTCTTAGAAATGGAAGAACACATTGATTTATTGCTCAAGAAATATGCCTATTGTTTTTGTTGGACACTTAGTCAATGTTTAATCATGGGTCTAGCATGAATTGAAATGTTTAAATAAGGAAGGAACACCATTTTGTAATGTTTTTCACAATTTGTGCTTTCATCGTACTTCAAGAATCTATAATTATGTTGGCTTATTGGAGGTGAACTCATCATTTTCGTTTATATCTATTGCATCTAGCTAGACTTAGAGATGTGAGTGCTTAGATATGCTTTTTAATTTGGTCCCTGCATCAACTTCATTGGTAAAGTAGATTCCTTGATTAGTTGCTGGAATTGCTTACTTTTGTCTTTAATTTATCTATTGGCAATGTGTGTGTGCATTTATTCTACTGAGAAATATCTCTGGAATGTAGGGTCCAAATGTATCTAGTTAATGAAAAAAAAATCAATGAGTTAATTATTAGTATCGTGGATTTCTCATTTATCATGTCGGAATTTACCATTTACATTTTGCTCATTTATATATTATAATTTGTTTATGATTATATTTTTATTTTGGACTTCAAATGTTTGCGCAAAGAAGTGTTCTTCAACAATCTAAGGTGTGAACTTAATATTTAAGATATTTACATAAGTTTTCTTTCATTTTGAATATTATTTCTAAATTTTCTTCAAAAGATATATTCCCTCTAGTTACATGTTTTTCCTAAATTATTATTATTTTTTTAATATAGTATTTTTACTTTGACACTTCCTAACTAATTAACCAAACTCTTCTAAAATTTTATAAGGGCATTTTGGACTTTTCATGTATAATCTTATTGTCATATTAGTGAAAATATCATTTTTGAACCATGCACAATAGTTGAGTATCATTTGTGTACCTTGAAATAGTTGTATATTTTTGTTCCTTGACTAATAATTATATGTATCATTTTCGAGTCTTCGTCTTATTATTATTTGTCACATTTTGTTGCCTAAATCTCTGTAATTTAATAAAAATTGGTGGTTTGCACAAATAACTGGTTCTTTTGAACACTATATTCAATGCCATTGGATCTTACATCTCACGTGTATATATGATCCCAAGTTACCGTCTTTCATACATTAATATTTTAATTTCAATAAACTGGTGTCTTATTGTACAGGATATGTTTGCTGCGGGTACACATACCACACAAATAGTCTTAGAATGGACAATGGCAGAATTGTTAAAACATCCAAATACCATGAAGAAACTACAAGAAGAGGTTAGAAATATAAAAGGAGATGCATCACACATGATAACTGAGGAGGACATAGCACATAACAATTTGCCTTACCTGAAGGCAGTGTTAAAAGAAATACTTCGCTTACACCCTCCTGTTCCTTTTCTAATCCCTCGAGAGAGCATGCAAGAAGTTAATCTTCTTGACCATCATATTAGTGCTAAAACACGTGTAATTGTGAATGCTTGGGCTATATCAAGAGATCCTGCTAATTGGGATAGACCTGAAGAGTTCAAACCAGAGAGGTTTTTAGATAGTGCAGTTGATTATAAAGGATGTGATTTTCAACTAATCCCATTTGGAGCGGGAAGAAGGGGATGCCCTGGAACACAATTTGCAATGGCCTTGAATGAGCTTGTGATAGCAAACATTGTCTTCCATTTTGATTGGTGTTTGCCTAATGGAGAACAAGAAAAGGACTTGGACATGTCTGAAACATTTTCTCTTAATATGCATAAAACGATACCTCTCATTGGAGTTCCGCTACCATGTAGCAAGTGACCAATCTACTAGGTATTATCTAGTGGAAGAGATCTAATAATTTCCTTTTAATGCACGGGGGAATTGAAGATATGGTTGCATAATGTTTGACAAGGCCTCAAGTAGCATGTCCTCTTATAGGTAGATACTTGTGTATGACATCCATGTTAGGTGAGTTACTTATATGTAGCATGGATGCATATTGGAAATTTTTAAATATCAATTTTATAATCATGATTTTAGTAAGTTCTTTTGCTAACATGGATAGGGTTGATTTAAATAAGTACTGATTTAACATCCATGTTAATACTAATCTTAGAAAAGTCTCTTTCTCTAACATAGATATCCGTTTAAGATATTTATTTAATACTTCCTTTTTTTACTTATTACTTCTTTATCCATGTTAAAAGATATGACCGATTTGGCTCAACGGTAAACTCGTCTGCCGTCTGAGGTCGTGGGTTCGAATGCATCACTTTCCAAAAAGTATAGAGGTTAGTTTGCCTAATATATTCCATTCCTCAGCAATCTCACTAAGTGGGGACTAGAATTAGGTTGACCTTTTTTTGTTTTACTTCTTTATCCATGTTACCACATTTCACTTATTTTTATTCCTTAACTAACATGGATCTCCATTTTTATTAAGTTGAACTCTTTTACTAACAAAGAACTCGTAAGCTTCTTTTGTTATTGTAGTTGATTAGATCGTGGGATTTGAATCAAATAAAAACTATGAAAAATCTTTTTCTGACTATTTAATTGGCCATTTTATTATTAAGTTAATTCATTTTCCTAACATTGTTAGTGTATATTATATGGTTGAAGTTGATTATGTGTTAAGGGAGTAAGTGTTATATCAGGAGAGTAAGAGAGTGAATGTGATTGAATAAACATTCTTCAAGTGGGAATAAACATTCTTCAAGTGGGGGAGAGTGAAAAAGGTATTGTAAACTTTTTTCAAGGAGAAAAATAGCAAATGGTGAGGGATGGAGGGATGGAGGGAGAGATTTTGTAGATGTTAGAGAAGACAGAGAAAAGGCACATTTTCCTGAAAAATATCAAATTACGTTAAGTTAGTTGATCGCCATAAAAGATATAAATTGTTAGTTTTTTTTATGATAGTGATGAATTGTTCATTGTTGAATGTGCAATGTATAGATGAGTGGCGCACCTAGTGTACCCAAAAATTTCTCTTGCATCATCAAAACATTTCCTAAAAAAGATTATTGGAAATACGGATTTGACTTTAATCCAACAGAAATTTTGTTATAAAACTGGAATTCTATCAATAATTATTATGTCAAAAGTTAGTCGTATTTTTTTCTAGTGTTTTGCGCAGTCCTCTCTCATGTTCACAACCACTGACTGGAACCTCTATTGTCCTCTTGTCTCGAATTAGGATTCCCTCCAACTTTTCGGCCATACCCTTGCTGTCACAATGTAACTAGTAAGTCTTATATGTTCTTCATTAGTTTTCTTCTTAGGTTGTCCATCTTACAGATTTTTGGTGCCTTAAAAGGCAAATAATGTATTATCTGGGGCTCTGGGCAATGTTTTCTTGAGTTCCATACATGATTTAGACATGTGGTTGGTGTTATTATTGGTTATGATATTTGGATAGTGTTTACGTTTTTGTGACTATATGGCATTGGGTTTGGATTGATCTTGTTAATTGGCATGAAATTTTATTTATTGTAAAAATCACTAAAATGTTTGTTGGAGCTTAAGTTTGCGATTTTTTAAGATTATTTCAGTTCATTTTTATAATTTTGAGATTTTTTATTTTTTATTTTTTCTTATTTTTCTGTTTGAATGATGTGAGTAATCTCATTTAACTTTAAGGAATAGTATATATTGCTCAATGTCTTGAATAATAAATTAATTTCTAGCCAAATATGTGCCGAATTACCAGAAGTGTTTAATAAAAAAATTGACTTTCCGGCCAAAAGGGTTTACGATAGAAGTCATATAACACTTGACTTACCCCTTGACTTCCAGTGTGTACTAAAGCATTTGCCAAGTTTTTAGAATGAAAAGGGAAGTTACATTTGAAATTAAACTGAGAATGTATATGTGTGATGCTACCTCCTCAATTACACCTTTGTTGAAATATCTCCCTTGTACTGCGCCTAACACCTCGAAATTTTTTTAGTGTAAAAGTGTCCTCACAATTAGTAAAACTGGCTCAAAATGACTTTGTCATCAATATATACTAACACTGTTAAGTTTTTCAAAGTTAAAGAAGATCAAATGTATGAAAATAACCATGAAGTTGGTCTAAAATACATTTAACAACGTGTGGTTTTTGTCCAAAAGTAACCAAATACTCCCTCTAGTCATATTTATAAGTCACCAATCGCCCAAATTGTACATACCAAGGAATGGAGGTTAATGGAAGTTGTTCATTAAATTAGTCTTATTTTTTTATGTCTTTTCCATTTTTGTCCCTCTCACCTTTATTACTATGGTCCTCTACCTTTTCTCTCTTTTCATTAATCTCCTATCTTTATGAGTATAGGAGTTCCTTTTTATCTTCTCTCTCTTCTCATCTTCCAATGCTCATTTTCTAATGATAAGGGTATATTGGGAAAATTTTAATAAATGAGTTAGTTAATGGTAGTTGGTGACTTATATTAAGGACCAAAATTTAGAGGCGGTTGGTGACTTATTAAAATGGTTCATTCAGTATCTATATTGTTAGTTTATGCATGTAAGGAAGGAGAAATACCTAAGAGGGTGTGTAAATTTTGTATTTCAATAAAATATTTCTCAAAATTGTAAGTTTAATTAAAAGCAATTTAAAAAAAATTAAAACAAGAAATGGAGTATTTATGTATTTGGAAAATGTTGCAATATGTTTGCATGCATTCTCAAATGCCTAATATATGTATTGATGAAGGAAGATTGAAGTATGGAATTATAGATAAATATTTAAGCTACAATTATTTGCCAAGAAATTCGAATATTCATACCCGTAGAATATTCATACTCCGTTCTCCAAATTTCTATGAGAAATGTTTATCATATTACTCTGTTTAATATTCAAACATTTGCCTAAGATTACAATATTCTATTTGTTCCTTATCTTTTTTAAAAAAAAAATTGATTTTGAACTTGAAGTTTTGATTTGAAATATCGAATTTACCCAATATTGTGTTATTTTTCTACCTAGCTAACATGTGTAAAGGAATATCATAAGTATTGAGGGAATCATTTTTCCTAACTACGCCGGCACACTTGGGACAAACAAGTTTGCTATGTTGGTGTACTTCGTTCCAAACTTTATGGACATTTTTGTATATCTTTTATTTTCATGAACTTTGAAAATTTTAAAGTTGTTAGTGTATATTGGTGGCAATGGTACTTTTAACCCTTTTTAGCAATTATGTGGGCACTTTCATGAAAAAGTTCCATAATGTTGAGTAGACCGACTAGGACAATTTTATTTAGATTGTACATAAATCATTAAGGTAAATCAATTTTGAGAAATAATGATAAACATAGACATTTTAAAATGATTTATTTTGCATTATTAATCCTTACCAAAAAAGTTAACTTGGTATCATATTTAGAATAAGAATATAAGATTTAGTCGATATTTTTTTGAGATGATGGAAGTTAAATAACTCACTTAATTTAACTATAAAATATGTTGTTCATTATTCATATAAATAAGTTTTTACAAATAACTCTTACCTCCTTTAATCATTTTCACAGGAGACGGTGTGGGTATTTTCATTTCATTTGCTCTTCTTATTAGGAGCCATTTAACTACTAATACAAAAAAGAGTCATTTAACTAGTTTATTTATAGGCAAAAGTGGCAAGAGACTCAACTAACAGTCGTGTCTAGTTGAGAAGGCTTTGCAACATCCTTATTCAAAGTAAACAGTACGTAGTATTTCAGAAGAAGTAACTCCAATTGTGTGATAACCAGGATTTCTTGGCTAAGAAATCTGCAGCATTGTTTGCCTTGCGAGGTATAACTCTTATCTGCACCTCCATCATTGGACCCTCCTGATATGCATAATTAAATTCTTCCTTTGAAGCAAAGTAGACAATATAGTACCCATTATTTAAGGGCGAAGGGGCAAAAATAACCACCGTAATTTTCAAAATGGACAACTTTGACACCCGTAATTTCGATGGTGCAAAACCGGACATTATAAACCAAAATGGGACAAATCTAGCACTCTTAAACATAGGTTTTAAGTTTGACCGTTAGTTGACTGAGAATGATGATATGGCATAATGACGTGGCACAATGAGGCATTATGTGTCACCCCCATGCTGATATGTATATGACATGACAAAAATGAAAAAAATTAATCTGATATGTATAATCTGATATGTATATCCAGACATACTTATAATCTGACTGGATATTTAACTAATAAAAAAAAAACTAAACTAAATTCTCAAATCAATTCAGAGATTGTCTTCTTCTCCGAGTCAGAGGCTTCGATGGTGATGGGCTTCTAGGTCGTCGGACTTCTAGGAGCCTTTGACGGTGGCAGATTACAGGAGCGGGTAAAAAAGAAATAAAGATGAAAAGCGAGAGAGATAGAGACTGAAAAAAGGAAACGAATCTGAAAATGAAAAGGGGGAAAACATATTCGGTTATAACCAAATTTGTAAGCTGAACTGGAGAGCTTCTTCTTCGATTTTCAGTATTGAAACTCACGTTTTGCTTCCCTCAGTCTTCATCACCAGTCCATCTTCTTTTTTCTGCCCAAATTTCATCTTCTTCCATTTAGTTGCTGCAATGGAGGCTTTGATGAGTGCGCTGAAGCAAGAAAGACGAAGAGGGGTTGAGATTTTTCTTACTTTTCATTTTATTAATTTAATATACAATCAGATTATAAGTAGGGCGAAGGGGCAATGTCATTTTTTTCATTTTTGCCATGTCATATACATATCAGCATGGGGGTTACACATAATGCCTCATGGTGCCACGTCATTATGCGATATCATCATTCCCAGTCAACTAACGGTCAAACTTAACACCTATATTTAAGAGTGCTAGATTTGTCCTATTTTGGTTTATAATGTCCAGTTTTGCACCATCGAAATTACGGGTGCCAAAGTTGTCCATTTTGAAAATTACGGTGACCATTTTTGCCCATTCGCCCTTTGGTCAATTAACTAAAAGTTAAAGGTCAAAAACATCGACTTCAAAGTTTAGGGACTAAAAGTAAAACTAAGTGAAAGTTTGAGGACCAAAACCATTAATTTTCAAGTTTAGGGACCTAAATTAAAATTTAGTAAAAATTTAGAGACTAAAAGTTGTATTAACCCGTTTTTCATTCTAATTGAGATAACAAACAGTATAATGAGAGGAGAGGACTTTTTTTTTTCTTCCTTACTACTCACTCCGCTCCTATTTATAAGTCACCAACTGCCTAAATTGTACATACCAAGGAATAGAAGTTAATGGAAGTTATATCATTAAATTGGTCTTATTCTTTTTGTCTTTCTCATTTTTGCCCCACTCACCTTTATCACTAATTCACTATGACTCACTACCTTTTCTCTCTCTTCATTAATCCTCTATCTTTATGAGTGTACAAGTGTTCTTTTCATCTTCTTTCTATTCTCATTTTCCAATGTTCATTTCCCAATGATTGGGGTATATTGGGAAAATTTTAATAAATGAGTTAGTTAATGGAAGTTTGTGACTTATATTAAGGACCAAAATTTAGAGACGGTTGGTGACTTATAAATAGGACCGGAGGGACTACAATGATGCAACTTCGAATGTTAATTAGTGAATTAATGAGGAACTAAAAAGGGGAAATGATGGATTATGAGGATATCTTAGAGTGTGTTTGGTTGTGTGAAAGTAAGTAAAGAATTATAAATGGAAAGGGTAAGAGATGGAAAGTAGGGGTAGTGATGAGAGAGTAAAGTCTGTGGGCCCCACGATAAGTGTGAGATGGAGAGAGAAAACTTGTGGGCCCCAGGATAGTATATGACCATATTACCCCTCAACTTTTTAATTATTTACAAGGCACTTTCTTCCCTTTCTTGCAAACAAACAAGCCCTTAAGAATTCAAAATATTTTCTAAAGGATTTTCAATATGTAACTTAAAACCACCTACTAGTTCTACTTCTACCACCATCACATCACATCATATCATTAGCCTTCTCTCAACTCCCACATCCTTCCTCCTCCAAGGTCATGAAATTGATTCCATGTGGGCAGCCATGTAGAGCTTTTTTTAAAAAAAAATGCATTCCCAAAGCTTGTATGTGAAATTTAGGGACTAAATGATACAATGTCTTATTCTTGCATAACAAAAAGTTCACTTTGTAATATCTTTCCCTATAGTTCATGTTCTTATCTTACTTACATATCAGACTCACCTACAGGCTCATTCATGCCTCTGCATTTTCAACCATTGCATCTTTTAAAGATGCCTCATTCAACCATTCTCCAATTATGCTTTACAATGTCTCTTCACTCTTACAGAGATTCTCACAAACCCTTCTCCATGTTAAATCCATCCATGCACACATTGTTATGAACTCACTAGTTACTGATCATTTTGTGCTATCCAAACTTGTCAAGGCATATTCTGATCTGGGTCTTATTAATAATGCACGTCAAGTGTTTGATCATATTTCTCACCCAAAAACCATTCTTTGTAATGCCATGATTGCTGGGTACACAAGAAACCATCAATACAAGGAGGCTTTGCAGCTGTTTAGATTGATGGGCTATCTTAATGTAGAAAGTGATAGTTATACTTGCAATTTTGCTCTTAAGGCTTGTATTGGCTTAGTGGATAATGAAATGGGCATGGAAATATATAGGATGGCTGTTTTGAGAGGGTTTCATTTAGAACCTTGTTTTGGAAGTTGCATCATTAATTTTTTGGTAAAGTCTGGAAATTTGAATGAAGCAAGAAAAGTGTTTGATCAAATTCCTGAAAGAGATGTTGTTTGCTGGAATTCGATTATTGGAGGTTATGTGCATCAATGCCTCTTTAATGAAGCAATCAGGACTTTTTTTGATATGATAGGTAGTAAAGTTCTTCCAAGTCCAGTGACTATGGCAAGCTTACTCAAGGCATGTGGAGAAAGTGGACTTCTTGAGCTTGGAAGATGTCTTCATGGTTACGCCCTTGCATTAGGTATGGGTGATGACATTTTGGTGCTTACGTCGTTGTTAGATATGTATTGTAATGTGGGAGATATTGAAAGTGCTCGGCGGGTTTTTAATAGTATGCCTGAGAGAAATTTGGTTTCTTGGAATGCAATGATTTCAGGATATGTTCAAAATGGTATGGTAAATGAGTCATTTTCGCTCTTTCATAGAATGGTTCTTAGTGGTGTCTCATTTGATTCTGGAACCTTGGTGAGCCTTATTCAGGGCTGTTCCCAAACTTGTAACATGGAAAGTGGAAAAATTCTCCATGCTTGTATTATAAGAAAAGGATTTGAATCCAATATAATTTTGTCCTCTGCAATTGTTGACATGTACGCTAAATGTGGTGCTGCAAAGCAAGCAAGTACTGTTTTTAGAAGAATGAAAGAAAAGAATGTTATTACATGGACTGCCATGCTGGTGGGCTTATCACAAAATGGCTATGCAGAGGATGCTTTGAAACTTTTTATTCAGATGCAAGAAGAAAATGTGTCAGCAAATTCTTTTACTCTTGTTAGTCTTGTGCATTGTTGTGCTCACATAGGATCTCTTAAGAAGGGTATGAGCATCCATGGTCATTTAATTCGGCACGGTCATGCATTTGATGTGGTTAATATGTCGGCCTTGATTGATATGTATGTCAAGTGTGGTAAGCTTGTCTCGGCTGAGATACTATTCAATTATGGATTCCATTTAAAAGATGTTATATTTTGTAACTCTATGATCATGGGTTATGGCATGCATGGTCATGGACTTCATGCTATTGGTGTCTATGATAGAATGATAAAAGAAGGCCTTAAGCCAAATCATGCTACATTTGTTGCTCTCCTAGCTGCTTGTAGCCACTCAGGACTTATTGAAGAGGGTAAGACTTTATTTCATAGCATGGAAAAAGATCATAACATTAAGCCTACTGAAAAACACTATGCTTGTCTTGTGGATCTTCTTAGTCGTGCAGGCCATCTCAAGGGAGCTGAAGCATTGATAAAAACAATGCCCTTTGAACCCAGCACTGATGTGCTTGAAGCTTTGCTTAGTGGTTGCCAAACTCATAAGAACTTTGAAATGGGCATACAAACAGCAGACAGATTACTCCATTTTGATTACTTGAATGCTGGAATTTATATAAAGTTATCAAATATATATGCTCAATCAAGAAGATGGGAATCTGTGAATTACATAAGATGCCTCATGAGAACAAGGGGCCTGAAGAAAACACCTGCTTATAGTTTGATTGAAGTGGAAAACCGGGTATGCACATTTTTTGCTGGTGATGATTCACATCCTAAATGGGCAGATATTTATGAGTTATTAGAAAATTTGAGGGCTGAAGTTGAAGCTCAGGGTTATGTTCCTGATACAAGTTGTGTTCTTCGTGACGTGGATGAACCAATGAAGGTGAAGTTGCTATGGGGGCATAGTGAAAGATTGGCTATAGCTTTTGGGCTTTTAAGCACACCATATGGAAGCTTGCTTAGAATTACAAAGAACCTTCGTGTTTGTGCTGATTGTCACACTGTTACTAAATTTATATCAAAGATAGTAAAAAGGGAGATTATTGTGAGAGATGCTAATCGCTTCCATCACTTTGTTAATGGGGAATGTTCCTGCAATGATTTTTGGTAACATAAAGATTCTGAGTAGATATGTTCAAGGAGCAAAGTTCAAACCTGGACTTAAACACACACACACACACACACACAAATTTGACTCAACATTAAACTCGTTTGTCTTGGGATCTAAAATCGTGGGTTCAAATCAATATCTGCATAAAGCAGTAGTAAAATTGCTTAGTATATTCCCTTTCCAAACACCTTCACTAACTGGGGATTAGAACTTAGTTGATCATTTCCATATATAAAGCCCAAATGACTATTAGTCTAATACTTCAAAATACAAGCTCTAAGGAACTAATAGTTTAATTACTTTGAATAAGATGTACTTTTTATATAATTTGAAGTATTTCTTTATTTTCAACATGTTAAATTAATAGTTTAATTGTTTTAAATAAGATGTTAAATTTGTATGACTATTAAGATACCATACACATGTATTTTTCATTTCTTTTATTGAATTTCATGTGGAACAAATTGCAACAAAAATGCCCAAAAAAAAAAACAAATCATTTTTGAGAAAATTAATTAGAGGTCCCCCACAAGGGAGTTAATACTGGAAAAATCTCAAAAGTTGAAAATAATAATGTAGGGTCCCAAGGGACCTCACATTAATATATTTGAAAAGTGAAAAGACAGTTTTGCCCCTAGTCTTAAAAAAAATTTACCCCTCCTCCCCCCCACCCCCACACCTCCAGCCCCCCTCCCCCACCCCCACCCTCCCCAGCGCCCCCCTCCCCCACCCCCACCCCTCCAGCCCCCCTCCCCCACCCCCACCTTCCCCAGCGCCCCCCCCTCCCCCACCCCAGCTCCCCACCCCTCTAGCGCCCCTCCCCTCCAGCGCCCCCCCACCACCCCCACCCTCCCCCTCCGCCTCCCTCCCCCTCCAGTGCGCCCCCCCACCCCCACCCTCCCCCTCCAGTTCCCCCCCCACCCCCACCCTCCTCCCTCCACGCCCCCACCCCCACTCCTCCTCGAGGGTCGGGGTGGGGGGGCGAACTGGAGGGGGAGGGAGGCGGAGGGGGAGGGTGGGGGTGGTGGGGGGGCGCTGGAGGGGTGGGGAGCTGGGGTGGGGGAGGGGGGGGGGCGCTGGGGAGGGTGGGGGAGGGGGGCTGGAGGGGTGGGGGTGGGGGAGGGGGGGCGCTGGGGAGGGTAGGGGTGGGGGAGGGGGGCTGGAGGGGTGGGGGTGGGGGGGAGGAGGGGTAAATTTTTTTTAAGACTAGGGGCCAAACTGTCTTTTCACTTTTCAAATATATTAATGTGAGGTCCCTTGGGACCCTACATTAATATTTTCAACTTTTGAGATTTTTTCAGTATTAACTCCCTTGTGGGGGACCTCTAATTATTTTTCCCATCATTTTTCAGTTTTTCAATTTCGGTTTTGGTTTATATGGCTTTCAGTTTGAAGCCGAAAAATCGTTTACAAACAACCCCACACACAAAAGGACGTTCTTGAATAGAGGCGCCTCTCTTTCTCTTGTAAGAATGATAACTATTGTATCAAAATTACAATATAATTAAATATTACCCAACTGTTGGGAGAAAAGGAGTAAAGAGGAGGAAAAATGAAATTGTAAGGCCCTTTTTTTGCAAATCACAGTTCAAGGACAAAGCAAATTAACCATAACCATATAATGCATGCGACTTGAGGCACTTCTACGCCAATGGGGTAACTTGGGGAAAAAAATTTCATAGGGAACATCTCCATGACAGTTGAAAAAAATCAGAACACGTCCCAGCAACACCATCCAAAATAATTTTAAGCTTTGCTAGAGAAAACTATAGTCAGCATTTTTGTCTCGTAAAGCACAAAATCATCTCCTAACAAAATAATCTAAATGGTCATGGTTGTAAGCAGCAAAATATACATTTCAAATGGATGAGCCAGTATTTACACTAAACGAGCAGACCTTCTAGTTACTCTTCTAAACTCAGAATTAGATGATGATTGAGACACACCAGATCCAATCATGTCATCTTCATCATTGTTTCTTGAACATTTACGCATCTTTCGTGAGGGACCAGCAGCACCATGTTGGCTTCCCAATCCTTCATTTTGCTCATCCCCACCATTGCTGCCTGCATCATGATCATCTTCCTCAACAATCCTATTGTTTCTACGTTTCTTCCCTCTTGAACTAGTTGCCGGTTGGCTAACTCTCGGTTCATTGTCACCCTCTTCAATCTGGATAGCTTCTTCCTTGGGTGCTGTATACTGCCATTGGTTGCCACAAGTTGGGCAAACTTTCTCTGCCTAGAAACAAGTTACTGGTCATGATCAGAGAGTTACTCTATTTTCTAGGTGTGGGAAGTCTATATGGAACAAGAGTTTTACCTTTTTCTGAGCGAAAAGTTGCTTCAGGCAATAGTGATGAATTCGAACCGTACAAGCTTCATTTTGACATGATTCTGCCTGTGAAACAAAAATGAATGAAATTCCAGGTTCAAACACTAGCAATCACACTGTTTTTCAAATCTAACTTTACATGTCGTCAATATCTAGTGATATTGGTTTTCTTGCAGCAAGTGCAAACAAGACAGCTGGTTAGACAACTGTTCTATATAAAATACCCCAAGGGAAATGGAAAATAGAGAATCCATGGATGATTCAGAATAACAGAAACAATAATGAAAGTTTTAAGACTTTGAAGCAATGCAACAGGAACAACCTTCACTCCAGCTTCATTGCACACATGACATGATGGAACTTCATTATTTCGGAACCAACTCCGTAGATCAAGAAATGACTTCACACCAAGTTTAATATTACCATCTGCGGTCAAATTGAGCCACTGGTCCTGCACAAGTTCATCGAGAGTTTTTTCCTTCTGAGATATTGAGAAATTCTTTAATGCGGTTGGGACTTCATGCTGGCCTCCTTCAGATTGTGATGCAACCGTAACCTGAACATACTCGAACCATAGAATTGTAAATCACAATTGAATGTTTAACTTTGAAGCATCTTACAGTATTGTCGATGTTTCATCAGATGTACTGATAGGAACCCATTAATCCCTTTGAATATTTTATTTTAGGAAGTTATTTATTTTTATGTTTTATTATGTGTTTTGGGTCTATTGTGACAAGTGTCCAATGTTAATTTCAAATAGTGGCAGTTTATGTTTAGGGAAGTTATTTTCAGTTATGTAGTCAGTCTATATATATCTTGTAATTGTATTATCTTGGACATGAATGAAGAATTGAATGAAATTATGATGTAGGAGATTCTCCTCTCATCCCTAGAACTAGATCCTAGTTCTAGTCTCCTTCCCCCTCTAGAATTAGATTCTGATTCTAGAGTTCCTCTCCTCCTTATTTTCTCTCCCTTTTACCCTTTTTGTGTTTATGTTTTCCTGGGTTCTATCATGTACCATGGAAATTCCTACTAGAGTATAGGGCATAAAAACTTGGTAATCATTCCATCTATTTTTTAAAACATTAAGTGAAAGGTAGCACAAGTTTCATCAGTCAACCTTTCTGGGACCATTATCTGATGACATGTATATGGTTACTAGGAAACAAAAAAATCATAATGATCAAATATTACTCCAGAAACCTCAATGAGAACTGAGTAATTTCAACTAAAATTATAAACTCATCACTTAAGATATTAATTGAAATAGAAACTTTGAGGTGAATTGCTGTCCAGTGCATTCAGAATTTACTGCATTCTTACTTTCACAAAGAAAGATAACAGCAATCTGCTTAAAAGGGGAAATACAAATATTCTATGCTACTATATATTGAACGGTTCAGCACTTAAGCTAGCTAAAACAGGATATGTCGCTCATATAAAAAGTGCAAATCAGTAAACATAGATGTGACAACCAAGATATTCAATTCTCAAGTTTGATCCAGTTGTTTGTATTTAAAAATATATTTGAACAACATTTTCAACAATAGATTTTATCTGGGCAGCAGCCACTCAAAAAAAAATAAATAAAACAATAATCAATTATTTACGGAAAGAGAAATTCAGGCAAGTGAAAATGTATAACCTGACTATCCAGTTTAAGATTTAGAGCAAAAAAGTTGGAGATAACACCTTGAGATGCATCTTGTACAATTGCTTCTATCTGTCATTAGACATTAAGATAAACCAATAAAATAGTGTCAGATGGCGTAAAATAACAGGTCCAATTATAAATCGATAAAAGATTATAGTATTATGAGTGTGAAAATTGGCATGCAAAATTACTCATTCTACTGTCAGATGGGCATGTGTACAATGTACATAAGCAGTTTAGCACAATTAAGCCTAAACGCAGGGGCAGGGGTGTCCCAGGGGGAAAAAGAAACTTAATACAGAACGTGCACTATACTTGATTTCTACAAAATAAAAGAGAAACTAAAAGGGTGAAAGACCTACTTTGAAGCAAATGGACGCATGTAATCACACATTCCATGCAAATATTGTATAGTTAGTTTGCATATGGATTAGTGGAAAATGATTTACAAGTGCAGGATGAAGATTGCATTCATTCCTAAATCTTCCTATTACAGAAGTTATATCTAGTTTACAATTATAACTCATCATCCATTAGGAGTGAGTCCACCAATTTCTGAATAGTTGGATTCGGAAGAAAAATAAATGTGAATGGTAACAAGATTAGGAGTATTGAATAGCTGATAACATTTTTCCTCTGGTCTCCCTCCTAAAAAGGGTACATCATGATGATATACTCCTATACAAACTACACCTCACAGCCAGTATTGAAATTTCCCTAAAATACAGTACGTTGCTTTGAACTTGATGTCATATTATTATTAACATATTGTCATACTATGAGAAAAATTCTTACAAAACATCAACATACTCCTTCTACAATAATACCCCTAGTTGTTGAACAAATTCATCATATTCAACCAATTTCAGAATCTCAAACAATATCCCCTGCCTAGATTGTTCATCTGAAGCAATAGTCTAAAAAAAGCAATTCATATGAACAATGCCATTTTTCACATGCAGCAAATGCAAAGAAAAACAGAACCACATGCAACAACACTTACAATGGCCTTGTAGAAAGCAATTTGTGGAACTGTATACTTGGTCCCCAACCTGGATTGTTCATCTGAAACAGTATTGACCACTCCATAATAAACTTGACCATCATATTGATTCATGCAGCGGCGCATCTCTAAATGAACAAAAGAAAGCGCTTTGTTTATCTTCAGGAGATACTGTTGGAGCATATGTTGATCAGTGCCTGTATCAAAATTAAAATAACTCCAATCAACAACTTGTTAAAGCTGCCAATGGAATAAAGGTCAACCCAATTCTAGTCCCCACTTGTGAGGGTGCTGGGGAGGGAATATACTAGACAACTTTACCCCTGCTTTACGCAAAGAGGCTGAATCAAATCCGAAACCTCAGACCCCACGGCAAGCGAGCTTACCGTAGAGCCAAGCCAGCCCTTCAATCTGCCGAAGGAATGCATCAAACTAATTTTCTCAGTCATAAAATGGAACTTCATTCTTTGGAGTTATACATTTCTCCCACAGTTGAGCCATTAATGCAGTCATGCCGTATCAGATTTGGTGTTCAGAACTTATAATGCAAAGCTTCCTTAAAAATAAATTAGAGGTGACAAATAACATTTGTAAGGGCTAGATTTTAGAAGGATGGGTCTGAAGTGGTAGGAGGATTTATTATGATGATTTTCAAACCATCCTAACCAATCCACACCACAATTTTCGAATTGCTCCACATTGAAAGTTTGCAATTCACAAAAACTAGCCTTTCTTTTCTCAAGTTTATTCTTGTGTTTAGCATTTAGCAAGGAGACTAAATTGGGTTCATTAAAACAAATCATTGGTAGATTCATTCCTAAAGGAGAAATTGCAATCATCACCATAACTACATAAGCTCTTGTATTCCACAAATTCGACTCAAAACACAAAATCTCCCCTTCAAATTCCACTCAAAATAGTATTTTTTTTTGGTAATTTCAATCTGCAAAAAGTTAAAACTAGCCTTTCTTCTCTCATATGATCCAATTAATTGAAATGTAACTACAATCAGTGGAAATTACAGAGTGAGGAAAAAAATCAATACTTAAATCAAATTTCAATCAATGAAATGGATTACATTTAGCATTTAGCAAGGAGGGTAAATTGGGAAAATTAAAACAAATAATGGGGAGATTAAATTTCAGTGAAAACACAAAAACCCCGATGGGCTCCTTTTAAAAAAAAAAAGTTAAAACCAAGATTGAATTAAATTACATAAGCTAGGGACTGAAATGGAAATTTGAAACCTGGGTTTTTGGCAGTGAGGTCCTGAAGCATAGAGAAGAAGTCCTTTTCGGTCAAGGGCCCACGTGATAACAAGGCTTGAATTGTGGCATGATGCTTCCAGCTCAACTCTCTCATGTTTGCCAAGGAAAGAATATAGTGATACTAGTATGAAGTATCAGTATGTATGTTACGTTGGAATGGAATTGGATGGGAGTTCTGAAAGTGAAGATGTAGGTATGTATGTTAATGTAGGTAGGTAGGTGTGGACATGGGAATTAGGGCGGGAAAAGCACCATCATCGATAATTGTGAAAACGCAGGCAGGCCTATGGGCTTAAAAGAGTGGGCCTGAAAAGCCCGTTTAATTAATGCTTATATATTAGTCTCTCTTATTCTAAATATAAGACCTATTTGAGGAGATGAGTTTGATTATAAATATAAATATAAGATCTATTTCTAACTTTTACCAATTTTTTCCCAAAAGTATATTTCTAATCTTTGGTTTTTTGAAAAAAAGCTATAGTATAGTATTGTTGTTCCCTTATCTTTAGATAAAGTCAAATTTTAGTCTCCTAACTTTTAAAAGTGTGTTTTTAATCTCTTAACTTTGGATGAAGTCGTGTTTTAATCTCTTAACTTAAAAAGGTGTGTTTTTAGTCATTTTAAATTAGGTTAAAGTATGTTTTTGGTCCCTTAATTTTGCACAATCATTTTTTTAGTTCATTCACTTTGAAAAGTGTGTTTTAAATTCTTTTAAGTAAACAATTTTAACTTATCTAACGGAAAATGCTTACTAAGCAAGATTAACACGCTTATTAAACATTAGGTTTTGTTTGTTTTCTTATTTGTCATATTGTTCAACTGTTCAATTTAATAATAGTAAGTCAATATCTTAATGTTTAAACCTTATTTTAAATTTATACAGTGAAAATTTTTCGTTAGAGAAGTTAATGATGTTAATTTAAAAGGACTAAAAAACATTTTTCAAAGTTAAGAGGTTGAAACATGACTTTGTCCAGAGTTAGGATAAAAAACACACTTTCCAAAGTTACCAAAAACATACTTACATCTTCGAACGTTTCCTCCTCTCACCCCCAACCCTCCTTGGAACCTCTACTCTTGTCCCTCTACAACTTCCAATCCACTTGCCGTAATGTCCAAGCAATCACCCTCACAATCCCTTAGTCCCTGACTCTTCACATCCTAGTATTTACCATCAACTCAACTCATCATTGCTTAATAATGATGTCACTAACCTTGATCTTGTCATGGTTTCGCCTTTGTTAGAGCCCCATAGCTCCATCCAATGAAATTGTATTATAGTAGGATTTTATTTGGAGATTCCCACATTGAGTCCAAAAAATGAATTTTGTGTTTTTTATGATCTAGGCTGGTCAAGACGGGGATATGTATAAATGGTACGGTCTTTCAGGACAATGACGAGAATGATGAGGACGAGGAGGAGGATAAAGAGGATGAGAATAATGAGGATGACGAGGGGGAGAATTCCTTTGCCATGGGAATTGTTGCGTTGCATCAAATGTTGAGGATATTGGGGCATTGTTTGATGGGATTGAATATAAATAATGGTAGGGTGAAGGAGCTTTTTGATTTGGGTCCGGATTCTCTCGGAATCCCTCATAATCCTAAGAGATTCTTCCTTATAGGGTCATATTTTGGCCCTTAAAATTCATATAAGAGCTCATAATTTGACACTTGTACCATTAAAAATAAAAAAATAATATAAAATAAATGAAGAAATTTTATTTTTTTACTTTTGAAAACTTTTTGACATAAAAAATTTCAACTATCTGGACCTATTTTATTTCAAAGGAAGGACCTATAAGAGATACAGACTTATCCAGTTAACTGTAAATTTTAATTTACAGTTAGTTGGATAAGTCTGTATCTCTTATAGGTCCTTCTGTTGAAATGAAATAGGTCCAGATAGTTGAAATTTTTTATACTAAAAGTTATTTTATATTATAATACAATTTTTTTTATTTTTAATGGGACAAGTGGTAAATTATGAGCTCTTAAATGAATTTTAATGGCCAAAATGAGGCCCCAGATGGATTCTGAGGGATTATGAGAGATTCAGCTTTTTGATGTTGCAAGTGATGCTTGTAGATGTTAATTTGTATGCGAGGGCTTTGTATGATTTGAATCCCAAGGCTATTTTGGCTACTGATAGCTTGTTGAGGCTTTCGAAGGGGGTTGAGGTTGAGGGGAGTGAGTTTGATCATTTTGATGATTATTACCCCAATAATGTCATATCTCTTTGACTCTTTTTTTTTTTGTATCCTCATGGATTTTGTATTTGTTTACCGTGATAATCTATTTACTCAATATTAAACTGAGTACAACTTTCACATATACGTACATTAAGTACACGTATGTGTGTGTGTATGAAACTTAATTACATCTATACATCTGCTGAGGGAATAATAATTTAGTTGAGGGTAACGGGGAGAGTTTCACCCATAAAATAATGAGATAGATGTAAAGAATACGGCTTTCTTTCCTTTTAACTGGGTTGGGTTATGTCCTTGTGAAATGATCCAGATATATACTAGATGCACATTGAATGATTCAAGTCGACTTTTTGATTTTATATTTTGGATTTATTCATTGTATGTCATAATACTAGCAATTCCTAGCTCAATTTGCAGAAATAATAGGTACATCTAGCTACCACCAACAAATTATAATGTTTGCATACATGAACTCAAACGTGATACCATTAATTAGGTTAGAACAATTTATTATGAAATTTTTGGATGGGAAAACAGATATTTTCATTTTCCATTATTAAAAAACTTGAAGAGAAATAGCTTAGCCCCCCTCTCTCTCTCTCCCTATGTTTTTTTGACAATAAACTGTATTCCATTAACTAATGAAAATAGTTACATTGTACAAAAGATTCCCGATGCAATTCATCAGGACCATGTATCAAAAGAAAGTGTAACTCTAGCTCCTATTTCTATTGCCTATATCCTAGTTTGGGACTCAATATCCCTTATCAACCGAACTCTGTTAAATGAAGAGGGGGAGGTTGATCAAGGATAATACAATCCTCAACTAGATTACAAGTCATTCCTGTTAGCATAATTGTTAGCCACCTTATATCCCTTGTAGTTTGCCTGAATTTTACATGCCAATCCCTAGTAAGTAGCTGGCGGACTTCTTCTATAGCTTCACGGGCCGGATGATTCTGGTGACAACCCCTATGAGCCAAGAAACCAAGCCTCCACTGATATTACCCACTTCCATTGTCCTAATGCCTTTGTCCCAACAAATCTCTAATCCTCTTCGTAATGCAAACAGATCAGCTATTTCCTTGGGAGCCTACACAATTTGGAATGCATAGCCCCATCTCCAGTTGTTGCCCGAGTCACGAATGATCCCGCCACCAATTCTTTTTCCGTGGGCTTCCATGGAGCCCAGGACGTCTAAATAACTTGATTCACCACCCGGAATATCGGTTGATTCCTCCCTGTGTTGTCCAAGGCTGTAGAAATTACAGTTGGCCAAGAGCTCAATGTCCCAACAAGCTCTCAAAAGCGTAGATGTGGCATTATAGGCGGATGTATCCACTTCCTCAGTTCCTCCTGAAAGACCCTTTTACACCTAACCGGGTATATCCTAGCACATGTAGCCAAACAGGGTCGCCCAAAGAACTTTCTTTGTGGTTTCTCGTCCTGCTTCATGCTTGAGGTTCCACCTGATCCATTCTGAGCCCTAAAGGGAGAAGAAAGGTCTCCACTTTTCTTTGGTAACAGGACAATCTCTGATCACATGCATCTGGTCCTCCATATCTCCACACCGGTGGGGTACTCGGTGAGGCAGTCAGACCTCTCAAGTGTCGCATCCAAGCAGTATGGAGCCGCCCATGGTTAAGCAACCATAAGAGGTTTTTGACTTTATTCGGATACCTGCAATCCTGCAACAAGAGAGTTATAAGCTGAGTTAATCGAAAATTGACCATCCCTTGATGGCTTCCAGAAATATGTATCCTCTCCTCTCACGGCACTCGGTGGTTGAGAGCATAGTATACAGTCAACAATATGCGGTTGGAACCAATGGCATAGTTTAGATCTATCCCATAGACCCTCAGGAGTGGTGAAGTCCGCCACTTTGGTATTTCTATCGGCATACTGCTCATAGCTCGGAGTCAGTTCTATAAGAGGCCTACCCACTTTAGACCAACAGTCGAACCAGAAGGAGGATGATTACCCATCACCTAATGTTTTACCAATCCTCGCAAAGAGCTTAGTACTAATGTTACATATGGCCCTCCAGGTAGGAGATGCATTACCCCTCTTGACAATCTTGGGCATATGATCACTACCACATTTGTACTTAGCTCGAAGCACTCATACCCATAAAGCGTCTCTATTGTGCAAAAGGTTCTATCCTAGCTTCATAATAAAAGCTTCATTATGCCTCCTAAGATCTTTCACCCCGAGACCACCCCTCCTCTTGTTACTGGTGATTGTCTCCGAGGCTACAAGATGGAGTTTACGTCCTCCTTACCCTTTTCCCCACAAGAACTGTCTGCTAAGCCTGTCAAGGTGCTGGATGAGGCGTTTCGGTAGTAGTGATGTCTGCATATGGTACGAGGGAAGGGCTGACAACACCGCTTTGACAAGCATGGTTCTACCCGCCATGCTGAGGCATCCTCTCTTCCATCTTGCTAGCTTCTTTTGTGTCTTCTCCACCAGTGGAGCATATGTCACATGTGATGTACGTTTATGGATAAGGGGAATGTCTAGGTACTTGCCCAGATCACCGGTAAGGTCAACCCCTAGCTGATTACTTAATTCAACAGCTATAGAACCATGCACATTTTTCGAGAAGCACACCTTGGTTTTGCCCTTATTCATATTCTGCCCCGATGCCCCACAAAACTTGTCCATGCATTCCAGGAGACAATCCACCTGACTACTTGACGCCTCCCCCATCAAAATAAGGTCATCCGCGAAGAACAGGTGAGATATGTCAGGGCCTTCCTTAGCAAGTCTAATAGATTTCCATTTGCGTGCAGATAGAGCATCCACGATAATGTGGTTCAACCTCTCCATACACAGTGTGAAAATATACAGAGAGATGGGGTCCCCCTGACGGATCCCTCTCTTCGGCCAGAAGGTATCCGAGCCCTCACCATTCCACAGTACCTGAAATGAAGAGGTGATAATGCAGCTCATGATAGCCTCACATAGACGAGCGTCGATACCCACAAGGCATAGTGTCTCATAAATGAAGCTCCACTCCAGTCTATCATAAGCTTTTTCAAGATCCACTTTGACCATCATCCAGCCAACCTGTCCTGTCTTCTTTTTCATGCTATGGATGACTTCCTGAGGAACAATGATATTCTCGCAGCTTTGTCGGCCGACAATGAAACTGCTCTGATGTTTCCCACAACCCCATCATATCCCTTTCAACCTGTTGCTGATGACTTTAGTAAAAATTTTGTAGCTTACATTACATAATGATATGGGGTGGAAGTCTCTTATGACCTCAGGTTGATCGACCTTTGGAATAAGGACTATATTTGTATTATTCACAGATTTCACCCTTTCTGGTTCGTAGAACAATTCTTTCATTAGATCACAAATAGACTCCCCTACAATACTCTAATACTCGTACAGGATTGCCTGAATACCATCCGGCCCCGGGGCTTTGAATGCTCCTAGATCAAAGGTAGCAGCTTTAATTTCTTCCAAAGTCAATTCACATCCCAACATCAGCCTCTCATGCTCAGTCAATGATGGGAACCCCGCCAGCGTGCTTAGCCTAACCACCTCTTTATCACAGCTGAAAAGAATCTTATAATAGTTCATGGCAAGGGCCTGTTGTTGGGCTTGGTCAAAAACCCATATACCCTCATCATTCTTCAGTCCTTCAATAGTATTTCTTCGCTTCCTGAAAGTGGCTACCGAGTGGAAAAACTTATTGTTTCTATCACCCCATCTAACCCACTGACTACGGGACTTCTTGTACCACATAAGTTCTTCTTGAGCGAGGAGTTTGTTATACTCCTTCCACAATTCTTTTTCAGACTGTACAAGATGCTGACTGTCACGTCGACCCCTGATTCGCTCAATACCTTCCAGCCTCTTCATCAGCATCTATTTCCTTTTCCCCACATTGCCTAATCTACACTTATCCCACTTAGCAGCTGCGTAAGTGAAAGAAGCAATTTTATTATTCCACCCTGATTGTTCCCAACTCTGTTAGAATCTAAAGTTTTGATGAAGACTAAAATATGAAAGAATAAGTTAGACACTTAGACAAAATTAGGGTAAACTAGAACCACAAGTAAGAGTACAACCGGATGTGGATTTACTTCCGGATGGACTAGGACTAGCGCTCGCGGATGAACGTCTCATCCCCCAGCGGCAGCAAGTGCTTCACTAAGTCATAACTCAGTCTAGGAACATTAGTTGTATAAAACCCTTGAGACTAAGTTAGGATGCAACCGGTTGTGGATTTGCTTCCGATTGCTTAGTGACTAGCGCTGGCTGTTGAGTTGGACAACACTGAGCGTCAGTGAGTATAATATGATCATAACCCAACGTCCAGTGGAAGTGCTTCCGGATGTGAAATTGCTTCCGGATGTAAGAGAACTCCCCTAGACTAAGTGAACTCCCACTGCATATGAATATGTGCTATTATTGTTAAGACTAACGTTCAAGTGCAGTACACTGAGTGATGTTGCTTCCGGATGTGGATTTGCTTCCGCAAGCAATCAGAATGTCAGAACGTTCAGCAAGAGCAGAGCAATGCAGTGTCAGAGTGCTTTTTGGCAGAGCAGAGTTGTCAAAACTGCTTTTCAGAGATAAAGCAAAGTCAACCCAGGTGAGCATTAATGGAGCATTAAATGAGCCAACGGTAACTTGGGATAAACAGCTATATTCAAACGGCTATGCCACCTACCAAGAGTGAGAATACTTGAAGACATATATAAGGAAGCTCATCTTCATTTATGAAGATAACTTTGACATCTTGGAGAAATCTAGAGCGAGAAACTGAGAATATCCTTCAAGCATTCAAAGCTGCCCAGAAAAGCAAGAGAGCATTTAACACATTGAGAGTTCTGTTCATCTACCTATCTTGTACTCTTTGTAGTTAAGTCTCTTCATTCATTAAGAGCATTCATTTGTACTTAAGTGTGTAACATTATTTGTTCCTTGAGAGAACTAAGTTTAGAAAATCTTTTATTTGTAAAGGTTGAACCCTTACAGGTTGTGAGGGGGAGTGTGTCAGTAAGGTTGCAAGTGAACCTGGTGTAAAACTTGTGGTTGTAAGGTTGCAAGTGATCCCGTTCTAAAACTTGTGGTTGTAAAGGTTCCAGGTGAACCCGTTTGTAAAACCTGGGGATAGTGGAACTCAACCTGGGTGGTTGAGAACTGGACGTAGGTCAGGTAGACCGAACCAGTATAAAACCTTGTGTTTTTATTGTTTGATTTTTATTTGGCAGCACAATTCACCCCCCCCCTTGTGCATCCACCTCTTTCATTTGGTATCAGAACAGGTCTTTCTGACTTGATTCCAACGAATCTAGAAAGAAAAGATCTAGTAATGTATGCAGATTATTCCTTGCCCGATGTTGCTATTCAGCCAAACAAGCCTCCTAGCTTTGATGGCTACAACTATCCATTCTGGAAGTTCAGAATGGAGACCTACATCAAATCCTGCGACATTCGTCTCTGGGATGTGATTGAGCGTGGGAATAACGTCCCTCTAGATGATGAAGGTCTTGCAAAGCAGCGATCCAGATATACCAATGAGGACTATGCTCTAGTTCAGTTGAACTACAGGGCCATGCACTACATTCAATGCGCCCTTAGTCCTAAGGAGTTCCACAGGATCAGCCACCACAAAACAGCGAAGGATATGTGGGAGGCTCTTGAGGCTGCTCATTCTGGAACCAAGGGAGTGAAAGTAAGACGAGTTGAGATGCTGGTTGAGGAGTTCCACAAATTTGTCATGCTTAGTCCAACTGAGCCAATCAGAGAGCTGGAGCTCAGGTTCACCCATCTTATTAATAACTTGGCCTCTCTGGGAAAGGACATTCCTGAGGAAGAACAAGTCAGCAAGATTCTAAAAGTTTTGAAGGGTGACTGGATCACCAAAGTTACCATCTTGTAGGAAGTCCAGGGAGAGTCAACCAGCTCTATCACTGCCTTGTTTGGATCTTTGGCTGAGTATGAACCAACCTTGTTGACTCAGAGAGCTCCTCAAGCTACTACTAAAGCAAAGAACCTTGCGCTTGTTGCTCCCAGCAAGGATAGAAATGATGATGATGATGAGGATGATGAGGAGGAAATAGATGAAGAGGAAATGACTATGATGGCAAGAAAGTTTAGAAAGTTCTTCAGAAAGAAAGGAGGCTTTCAGAAAGGAATTCCTAGCCACAAGAAAGACTATAAGAAGGAAAGGGCCCCTGAGTGCTTCGAGTGTAAGAAGCCTGGTCATTTCAAGGCTGAGTGCCCAAGCCTTCAGAGAGCAAAAGGGAAGGATAAAAGGAAAGCCTTTGTATCCTCTATCTGGGTGAACAGTTCGGATGAGGAAGCTAGTGATGAGGAAGAGGTTGCTAACCTCTGCCTTGTTGCCAGAGAAGATGGTGAGGAGGAATCCTCAGACTCTGCGCCCATCCAGGATGATGATGAGGTAACTTTTCTTGAATTACAAGAAGCATATAATGATGTTCATAAAGAATTTTTTCGCTTATGTAAAGCTTATAAAGTGTTGAAAATTAAAAAGGAATCACTTGAGTCTAAGGTGGACTCACTGAGTGAAGAGCTAGCGGAAGCCAAAAAGCTTCCGGTAGCAGATGGCAAGGGATTTCCCCAAGAGGAACCCAAGGCCACAACACTAGAAGGCTGCCCTAATTGCAGCAAGATCTCTATTGTGAGAGATAGACTGCAAAATGCCCTGCAGAAGTTTACTAATGGTTCTGAAATGTTAAATGTTATTTTGATGAATCAAAGGGCATATAGGGATAAAACTGGATTAGGGTATAAGCATAAGGGTAAAAAGTGGGTGGAACCTAAAGTGAAACCATACTTAAAGTTTTTCCACAAAGCCACTAGTCACAGCTCCACACCCTTTAGCTTCTGCAACTATTGCAACAGGAAGGGACACTCCACGTCCACCTGCAATGCAAAGAAGCATGGAGTAAATAGCTCCTATAAGTGGGTTCCAAAAGGAACCAGGGTAAATGAAGATCCTCCAAAGAAAGAAACTAAGGGAGGACAAGGACCTAGAACTTGGAAACATATTCCAAGGGAAGTCCGTCAGCCTAGAGCCCACACAAGGCCAGAGGCACAAAACAATCACAAACCTAAGGTCAACACTGGACCAAAGGTTATGGGAACTAATGATAAAAGACCCAATAAAGGTTGGGTATCTAAGCTTGTCTAATATATGCAGGTCTGTCTCAAAGCATTCAAGAACTGAAAGTGGTACATCGACAGCGGATGCTCGAGACATATGACTGGGGACAGAGACAAGTTCAAATCTCTGGTGATCAAAGATGGGGCCAAAGTAAACTTTGGAGGAAATCAGAGTGGAAAGATCACTGGAGTTGGAGAAGTTGGACCAATCCAAGATGTCTACTTAGTTGATGGTCTCTGTCACAACCTGCTGAGTGTGAGTCAAAGCACTGACAAAGGAAATTGGGTAATCTTTGACTCTCATGAATGCATCATAGTAGATAAGCATGATTTGGACATAGATAAAAACAATCTGAAATGCAAACTTAAGGCAAATAGGAATGGAAATCTATATACTCTAGATTTATGTCAACAACTAGCTGAAAAATGTTTAATCACTAGTGATGAAAATAGTTGGCTTTGGCATAAACGGCTAGCGCATGTAAACTTTACACAACTTGATATGCTTATTAAAAAGGAACTAGCTATATAGATTCCATCCTTCAAAGTTAAGCATGATTTTATCTGTGAATCCTGCCAACGAGAAAAGCAAACAAAGTCCTCGTTCAAGACCAAGAAGAAAGTCTCCACCAGCAGGCCCTTAGAACTAATCCACATGGATTTAGTAGGGCCAGCGAGAGTGAAGAGCTTAGGTGGTAACCTTTATGCTCTAGTGGTGGTGGATGACTATTCAAGGTTCACTTGGACTATGTTTCTTCCCTCCAAGCATGATGCTTTTGATGCTTTTCTTGTCCTTGCTAAGAAAGTGCAGAATGAGAGAAATCTCAAAATAGCCGCCATAAAGACAGATCATGGAGGAGAGTTCGAGAATCACAATTTCTCAGAGCTGTGTGAAGAGAATGGAATTGATCACAATTTCTCAGCTCCCAGAACTCCTCAACAGAATGGTGTGGTTGAAAGGAAGAACATGGTGCTGACAGAGATGGCCAGAAGCATGCTCAATGAGAAAGAGGTTTCTCAAGCGTTCTAGGCGGACGCTATGAGCACTGCTTGCTACATCTCCAACAGAGCCTATGTTCGCAAGGGCTTAGACAAGACCCCCTATGAGCTATACAAAGGCAGAAAGCCGAACATCAGCCACCTCAGAATCTTTGGGTCAAAATGTTACATACACAACAATGGAAAGGTAAACTTGGGTAAGTTTGATCCAAAAGCTGATATAGGAGTTTTCATAGGATATTCCCTTAGAAGTAAGGCTTATAGAGTATACAACTTGAGAACTAGAACAGTAAAGGAGTCCATGCATGTTGTATTCGATGAAAATCCTACATGGGAAGGATCCACAGAAGATGATGGGATGTTAAATTTTTCAAAACCACCATCATCTTCACCACCAAAAGAAACGCCAGCAAGCAATCCCAAGGTAGAAGATGAACCCAGTGATGAACTTAGAGTGCAGACGGTGCCTGATGAGGTACTGTTGCCAACAGCTAGGAGACATCACAAGGATCATCCACCACCAGCAGGCCCTTGGAACTAATCCACCAGCAAGAAGAGAGTCAGGAGCATGCTCTTGGAACTAATCCAGCAGCAGGCCCTTGGAACTAAAACCAAGAAGAGAGTCTCCACCAGCAGACCCTTGGAACTAATCCACATGGATTTGGTTGGGCCAGCAAGAGTGAAGAGCTTGGGTGGAAACCTGTATACTCTAGTTGTGGTGGATGACTATTCTAGGTTCACTTGGACAATGTTTCTTGCCTCCAAGCAAGATGCTTTTGATGCTTTTGTTGTCCTGGCTAAGAAAGTGCAGAACGAGAGAGATCTCAAGATAACAGCCATAAGGACTGATCATGGAGGAGAGTTTGAGAATCACAACTTCTCGGAGCTGTGTGAAGAGAATGACATCGACCACAATTTCTCAGCTCCCAGAACTCCTCAGCAAAATGGTGTAGTGGAGAGAAAGAACAGGGTTTTGACTGAGATGGCCAGGAGCATGCTCAATGAGAAAGAGGTTTCTCAAGTGTTCTGGGCGGACGCGATGAGCACTGCTTGCTACATCTCTAACAGAGCTTATGTTCGCAAGGGCTTGGACAAGACTCCCTATGAGCTGTACAAAGGCAGAAAGCCCAACATCAGCCACCTCAGAATCTTTGGATCAAAGTGCTATGTGCATAACAATGGAAAGGTAAATCTGGGTAAGTTTGATCCAAAAGCTGATATAGGTGTATTCATATGGTATTCCCTTAGGAGTAAGGCTTATAGAGTATACAACATGAGGACTAAAACTGTAGAGGAATCCATGCATGTTGTATTTGATGAAAATCCTACATGGGAACAATCCACAGAAGATTATGGAATATTAAACTTTCCAAAACCATCATCATCTTCACCACCAAAAGAAACGCCAGCAAGCAATCCCAAGGTAGAAGATGAACCCAATGATGAACTTAGAGTGCAGACAGTGCCTGATGAGGTACTGTTGCCAACAGCTAGGAGACATCACAGGGATCATCCTCTTGATCAAGTGCTTGGTGATGTTTCTTCTGGTGTTAGAACCAGAAGACAAGTTCAAAATGAGGTTGAGTTTGGAGCTTTCTTGTCACAAATTGAACCAACCTCAGTTGAACAAACTCTTGAGGACTGTGACTGGATTATTGCCATGCAGGAAGAGCTAAACCAGTTTGAAAGAAGCCAAGTTTGGGAACTAGTCCCAAGGCCGTCTCATCAATCCATAGTTGGGACCAAATGGGTCTTCAAGAACAAACTGGATGAGACTGGTCAAATAACAAGGAACAAAGCCAGATTGGTAGCCAAAGGGTATAACCAAGAAGAAGGCATAGATTATGAAGAAACTTTTGCTCCAATTGCAAGACTTGAGGCAATAAGGATTCTTCTAGGCTTTGCATCCATGAGAGGACTTAAGTTATATCAGATGGATGTAAAGAGTGCTTTTCTTAATGGCTATATTAAGGAAGAGGTCTATGTTGAACAACCTCCTGGCTTTGAGAATCACAAGCATCCTAAACATGTGTATAGGCTAAAGAAAGCTTTGTATGGCCTAAAACAAGCTCCTCGAGCTTGGTATGAGAGACTCAGCAGCTTTTTGCTGGGAAAGGGTTTCTCAAGAGACAAACTAGATAATACACTGTTTATTTTGCATAAAGATAGAAACATGTTAATTGTCCAGATTTATGTTGATGATATTATCTTTGGGGCAACTAACGAGAAACTCTGTGAAGAGTTTTCTAAGACTATGCAGGGAGAATTTGAGATGTCAATGATGGGAGAATTGTCATTCTTCCTAGGCCTGCAAATCAAGCAAAAGAAGGACGACACTTTCATCTCCCAAACTAAGTATTGCAGAGAACTCCTCAAGAAGTTTGGGATGGATGAGTGCAAGGAGTATGATACTCCAATGAGCACCACTGCCGCACTCGATGCGGATGTAAAGGGAAGTTCAGTCAGCCTGCCTATGTACAGGGGAATGATAGGTTCCCTACTATACTTAACGGCAAGCAGGCATGATATTCAATTTAGTGTAGGCATGTGTGCTAGATTTCAAGCCAACCCCAAGGAATCACATCTAACTTGTGTTAAACGTATTTTAAGATACCTTAAGGGAACACAAGAACTTGGTCTCTGGTACCCCAGAGGTAACCAAGAATTCTTGTGGGCTTATTCTGATGCTGACCATGCAGGTTATAAAACTGATAGAAAGAGCACCAGTGGACAATGTGCCTTCCTTGGTGGTTGTCTGGTCTCTTGGGCTAGCAAGAAACAAACCTGTGTGTCACTCTCATCCACAGAGGCAGAGTATATTGCTGCTGCAAGCTGTTGTGCACAAGTGCTGTGGCTGAAGAATCAACTGAGGGATCTTGGCCTAGAATTTCCAGAGGCTCCCATTCTCTGTGATAACACAAGCACCATCAGCCTTGCCAAGAATCCTATTCAGCACACAAGAACAAAGCACATTGACGTCAGACATCACTTCATCAGAGATCATGTTCAAAAGAAGGATGTCAAGGTGCAGTTTGTTCCCACTCAGCATCAGCTTGCAGATATCTTCACCAAGCCTCTGGGGGTAGATCAATTCACCTTTATAAGGGGAAATTTGGGAATGGTAAACCCAAATGAAGTTTAATCTTCAGAATAAACCTGTGCTTAATTGATTAAAACCTGCAACTATACTAACTTAGGCATCGGAGTGCCAATCTTTAGTTTTACAGGTCCCCCACAATGTTGAATCTTAAGTTAAATCCAACCGGAAGCAAAACCACTTCCGGATGCTCTCATGCTGGCGCTGGGTGATGACTCAAATCAACCGGGAGCGCCAGTGTCTAGGGAAAAGACACGTCACTTCACCAAACGTTTCACCTTCCTACACAGGAAGTTGTGCCCCCTCTGACAATGTGAAGAGACACGTGTCAAAAGGTGCGCCATTCCATTTAAAATGTTTACGTTTTTCCATGAAGCAGCGCCTGTTCCAATAAAGAGTCATCATGAACATTATGTCATTGCATAAATAGGGAGAGCCATTCATTTTTCACACTTCTCACACAAATTACACCCACAAAACTTTCTGAACTCATTCATCGCTTCTTCATCAAGTTCATCACACTGTTCTTCATTTTCTTCATCTTCTTCATCTACATTTCTGCCATTTCATTCCATACACTTCACTTAAAACCCTAAACACAAAATGGCCGGATCACATGAGACAAACCTCAACACTGAGATAGCCACTGCCTCCAAGAAATCAAAATCTAAGTCTGGGAAATCTGGGCATCACTTGAAATCTGGAAAATCTGGGCAAATTCATGAACATTCTGGGCAACCTGGGCATCAACAAGAACATTCGAAGAAAAAGAAGAAGAAGAGAGTTCAGTTTAGTGAAGAGCCTGCTTCTAAAAGACAGCGAGTAGAGGAGGATGATCCTCTTGTGTACAGAGATGGGCCATTGGAGGCTGTTTCCTCCAAATTTGAAACTGCGAAACCCCACTTCAATCATGGAATGTTCATCGACCTGGAGAAAATTGAGGAACTAGGGTTTGGGCATTTGAGGGAACATCTCCAAAAGTACATGTGCTGGCTGGGGATCAACAATCAGTACAACATCAACGTGTTGAGGGTGTTCTGCCAGTCGCTCACAGCCAAAGCAAAGTACAAGACTGTGAACGGAAAAGAATCCATTCACAGAGTCAACTTCAAAGCCACAGTCAGGGGGAGGACAATGAATTTTACTTGGAGAGATATCAACTACTTGCTCGGGGTCACTGAGGAAGGTATGAACGAGTGGCTCTACCCTGAGAAACTCAGCAAGGCGGAGCTTGAGAAAGTATATGAGACCAAGGGAAAGAAGGTCTTTGCCATGTCTGACTCCAACCGGGTACTTCAATATATCTACTCCCGGTTGATGACTCACAAAGGGGGGAACTTCAACGAGTTCACCCAGCTCGACAACCCTTGGCTCCCCAGGTTCCTCACCATGCAGCCGATCAACCCTGGGCAGATTATTAGCTTGGAGTTGCACAGGTGGTGTGAAACCAAGGACAAGAAACCTGGCCACCTTCCCTATCCTCAAGTCATTGCATTCCTCCTGGAGAAAGCCTTGTTCAAATCCACTGAGGACGCAGACAATATCCAGTGCTTGCCCGTAGGATCCGCCAATATCTGCAAGATGGGGATCAGGTACAATAAGCCGGCAAGGTCCACTCGCTCTGGATCACAGGCAGGAAGTGCCTCTCATACCACAGCCCCTTCGGTATCTGGAGCAGGGGACCAGGAAGTGGATTCTCATGCTGGTTCAAGCCGTGTTCCGAGGGTGTCAGCTGCAGTAAAGGCATTTGCTGAGGAAGTGAAGGAGGAGATCTTTTTTCGGCTATCTGACTCTTTGGTGGCTCCCCTTCGTGATGAGTGTGACACTGGATTCCAGCAGCAGGAGCAGAGGATCCAGGGCCTCGAGAATCGCCTAGGAAGGGTCGAGGCCAAATTAGACCTGTTACTTAACCACTTCCAAATTCCTCAACCTCAGGGCAATCTACCTCCACCCCCTCCTCCACAAAATGACCAACCTCCACCTCCTCCACCTAACCAACCATCACTCCCTCCTCCCAATCCTCAACAACCACCTCAGAATAATCAGCCCCAAACTTCACCAAGAAATGACCATCAACCATCACCTCACAACTCCCCTCAGAACTCACCCCAACACTCCCTTCGCCAATCACCCCTAAACCTTACTTCACCAAATAACTCTCCTGATCACCCACTTCATACCTTCTACCTCAGAGACCTTCCCCCTCTTTGGAGGATAGCTGAACAACCCACCTTTTACTCCTCTACCTACCCCTTCGATGGACTATTCACCCACCCCACTTTCTTCCAAAGAAACACAGCCCTCTTCCCTAGCCCTCCTTCTTCACCCAGCCCCTCTACTTCACCAGAAAACACCACACCCACATCCCCACCTAAACCCTCACCCCCAAAGAAAAAGAAATTTGGCCCTGAACCTCCACCATCCTCTTCACCCACCCCTTCCTCCCTGGCCCTCGCCCTTCTTGATGATGCCAAAAGGGGGAGAGAAATCCTAACTCAACCCTCTTTATGGCTAGATGAGGATATAGCTGCTGCTCTCCGCCGAGCCATGGATTATCAGAGATTGGGTAGTGCTGAATGTCTTATCCGTGGGGAAGCCATCCGATTTATGCAACAGCAGCGTTCAGACGAGCAAAGGTCAAAATGGGCAATGGTATTGTTTGAGCAACCTGATGAGATCCCACAGCCTGAGCCTGAACCTGAGCCAGAGCCTTCATCTTCTGAGCCTCCTCCCTCTGGGCCTGGCCAAAACATACTTGAAGAGATTATGATGAAGTATGGGTTGAAGAGGCAAAACAATCCACCTATTGTGATAGCCAAGCCAATCCCTCCTTCTGAGCCATCTTCTGCACCTTCTCCTCCAGTGATCAGCTACAGCCAGTCTAGGAAAAAGCATGTTGCCAAAAAGGGTACTGGTACATCTGAGCCTACTATGAGTGAGCAAGAGGTTCCATCTGTTCAAGCTGAAGTTGCGCCTGAGACTCAGTCACCCTCTCAAGAGTCATATGCCCCTCCGCCACTAAAGGAAGTAAAGCTGGAAATAGAGGATATGACTGCTGAAGAGTTCGAGAGGTATGGATGGACTGACAAGCTCTCATTTGGTCAGATGGCTTGCCTAGATGCTGAAAGAGCGAATGTCAAGCTTACTCAAGTGAAAGGCAAGGGCAAAGGTAAAGGCAAAGGCAAGGGGAAATGGAAAGCCAAGGAAGTTGAGGAGGACCCCAACTTTCCTGTGTGGAATGTGAAGATTAAGGCTGTCCATTATCCCAATGGCGAGGTCATCCCCTTCTCCGATGCAACTGGGTTCCCTAGGTATGCTGAGGTTGAAGATCTGAAGAGAGCCTTTGAGGAATCCGTTGAATCTGAAAGACTCAGAAGGGAGAAGGAAGAGGCAGAGCTTCAGAGTATAATTGCTGAGATTGACCAGAGAGAGAAGGATGCCCACATAGCCAAACTTCAAGAAGAGAATGAGCGAAGGCAAGTAGAGAGGGAGAGGAAAAAGAGACACCACCTATAAACCCCACTCTACCCTATGCATTTAACTTAGAAATTCTTCTTCATATTTTTCATGCATAGTTCACTTTGCACAGCTTTGATTACTTGTGAATTTTATCTGTTATTATATTTCTAACCTGTAAACTTTTGCTCATCAATGATAATTATCTTTGAGTTCAGTTGTGCCCTTTATTTGATTATTGCTTTCATATGAACTTAATTAGATAACTTAGTTTGTCATCATCAAAAAGGGGGAGAATGTTAGAATCTTAAGTTTTGATGAAGACTAAAATATGAAAGAATAAGTTAGACACTTAGAAAAAATTAGGGTAAACTAGAACCACAAGTAAGAGTACAACCGGATGTGGATTTACTTCCGGATGGACTAGGACTTGCGCTCGCGGATGAACGTCTCATCCCCCAGCGGCAGCAAGTGCTTCACTAAGTCATAACTCAGTCTAGGAACATTAGTTGTATAAAACCCTTGAGACTAAGTTAGGATGCAACCGGTTGTGGATTTGCTTCCGATTGCTTAGTGACTAGCGCTGGCTGTTGAGTTGGACAACACTGAGCGTCAGTGAGTATAATATGATCATAACCCAACGTCCAGTGGAAGTGCTTCCGGATGTGAAATTGCTTCCGGAAGTAAGAGAACTCCCCTAGACTAAGTGAACTCCCACTGCATATGAATATGTGCTATTATTGTTAAGACTAATGTTCAAGTGCAGTACACTGAGTGATGTTGCTTCCGGATGTGGATTTGCTTCCGCAAGCAATCAGAATGTCAGAACGTTCAGCAAGAGCAGAGCAGTGCAGTGTCAGAGTGCTTTTTGGCAGAGCAGAGTTGTCAGAACTGCTTTTCAGAGATAAAGCAAAGTCAACCCTGCTGAGCATTAATGGAGCATTAAATGAGCCAACGGTAACTTGGGATAAACAGCTATATTCAAACGGCTATGCCACCTACCAAGAGCGAGAATACTTGAAGACATATATAAGGAAGCTCATCTTCATTTATGAAGATAACTTTGACATCTTGGAGAAATCTAGAGCGATAAACTGAGAATATCCTTCAAGCATTCAAAGCTGCCCAGAAAAGCAAGAGAGCATTTAACACATTGAGAGTTCTGTTCATCTACCTATCTTGTACTCTTTGTAGTTAAGTCTCTTCATTCATTAAGAGCATTCATTTGTACTTAAGTGTGTAACATTATTTGTTCCTTGAGAGAACTAAGTTTAGAAAATCCTTTATTTGTAAAGGTTGAACCCTTACAGGTTGTGAGGGGGAGTGTGTCAGTAAGGTTGCAAGTGAACCTGGTGTAAAACTTGTGGTTGTAAGGTTGCAAGTGATCCCGTTCTAAAACTTGCGGTTGTAAAGGTTCCAGGTGAACCCGTTTGTAAAACCTGAGGATAGTGGAACTCAACCTGGGTGGTTGAGAACTGGACGTAGGTCAGGTAGACCGAACCAGTATAAAACCTTGTGTTTTTATTGTTTGATTTTTATTTGGCATCACAATTCACCCCCCCCCTCTTGTGCATCCACCTCTTTCAAACTCTCTCTCACCACATCCGCAAAACCCTCCTTCAAGAACCAGGCAGCCTGACACTTAAAAGGATGACTCTTACGAATATGACTTTTACACGGTTGTACTCTGAGAAGGAGGGGCCTGTGGTCGGAACCAAATTTATTAAGATGTCACACCTTAAACAGCGGGAATTTAGAATTTCACTCCTCATTGGTAAAAGCCCAATCAATACGTTCCTTGAGCAAATCTCGCTCCCAAGTGAAGTATTCGCCAGTCATGTCAACCGCTTCAAGCTGCGCAAAATGAATGCACTCTCTAAAAGGTCTCATGGATCTGATATTCGACCCTTCACCTCCCTTCTTATCAGAACAATTCAAATAGGCCTTAAAATCACCAATAACCACCCACGACACATACACGGACTGGCTCATCTCAGTGATCTCCCTCCATAGCTTATCTCTCAGGTTAGCTTTGGGCTCAGCATATATACAAGAGAGTCTAAAGGTCTCAAACTGGGAAGTGGGACTCACCTGAACCTGAAGGGCCTGAGTAGAGGAGTTGAGGTATTTGATTGCCAATTCCCTTTCATTCCACAGGAGCCATATGCCCCCCGCATACCCAGTTGCCTCTACTCTAATCCAAGAGTTATAACCCAATTTCTTAATAACTTTATTAGCTCTCTCACCACTTATCCTTGTTTCACAAAGCACAAGGATATCAACACTATTTCCTCTTAAAACATCTCGGACTCTTCCAGGAAAAATTTTTGAGGCTGCGCCTCGACAATTCCAGGCTAAAATATTCATAATAACTACCTAATAGGGAGATACGCACCATACACACAAACCTCACTGCCCAGAGTTCGACAGCTCCATAACCCCTTCTTTAGCTCGCAGCTCTTCGCTGACTTCATCCACTGTTTCAAACCACAAGTCATGACCCTCCCCAGGCTCCCCCCTTTCCAAGTTCGACAGGTCGAGGTGTTGTTGTTCTGGCGGGCGTAGGAGCTCAGAAGTGGCTTGTGGCTGGGTACAGGAATGTGAAGGTTCTGTCTCCTGGGTAGGCACCGCTACAGCGCAGGGAGATTGGGCCAGATCAAAGTTAAGGCTCCCTTGGCATGATGGAGACTCAATAACCACAAGGTGTTGTCGGCCCACTGGTTTCTTCCTTACCAGGGGTGAAACAGAGGTTGCTCTAAGCCCAAGTGGCCTTTTTTGTCCACTAAAGGCCCTCTCATTCCTGTCTCCTCTTCTTAATTCATTTTTAAGCTGGGCCTGGTCCGTATCAAAAGCCTCCTTCACTTGTACCACTCGGTTTCCGTCTGCCACGCACCCCTCAATTTCTTGGCTGGAGCCTTTCCCTTTTGTTCCAAGCTGACCCTGTTTTTTCTTTTTCTTTTCTTTTTCCTTCTGCTTCACTTCAATCCATGGTAGCTTATCCTCTGTGGGCCCTGCTGTACCAAAAATAAATGGGGATCCTCCCTCTGTGGTCCTAGATATAAATGTAGATGGTTTAAGGACTGTGGCTGAGGCCTTTTCCTTCCATATTTGCGCAGGTATCTTTTTGGTACTAGTATGCCTCATATCCTCCAACTTTTCCTCCTCCAGTTCCTTTTGCAGCGCCTCAAACCGCGAGCCCGAAGGTCTCTCCTTCTCTCTTCCGATTGGCCCAGCTGACTGACTACCTTTAGCATTGGGGTGTTTTTTGCACGTCCCGATTTTGGACTTTCCCTTTTGACTTTGACTTTACTTGCATCCATGGTCGTACTCCTCCTCCAGAGGGACTCCAGGCGCACTGATCAACGCATGCCCCTTCTCCATGCTCCTCTCCGACTGGTGTTGGCTTCCTGCCGACGAGGTGCCCCCCAGCGGAGTAGTTACTTCTCCCTGTGCTATCGGGCATTTCTCCCGGGGGTGCCCATATAATCCACACATAAAACATATAGCCTCAAGTCCCTCATACTCCACTGTATAGATCCTGTTCCAGAGTACAAACCTGGATTGTAGCTTCCTGTTCAAATCAACCTCCACACTAATCGTAGCGAACTGACCGCGCTCCACCATGTGGGTGTGGTTCTCCCTCCTAGCTAGAGTATTGAGATCTACTTTTAGAGCTTTACCAATCAGATTCCCTAGCTCTATTAGACAATCCTCTGAGTAAACATGCATCGGTAATTTGGGGACCCGGATCCACACCGCCACCTTTAGTACCTGGTTACAGTAAGGGTTAAAATTTGGGCTCCATTTTTGTACAGCCAGGTAGTGGCCCTGAATAGTCCATGGACCATCAAAGACAAGCTTTGCACCCAGAGTTTTATCTGCTGAAGTAAACACAAAGTAGCCATTCGGCAGGTCCACTAACTTAAAGTTGTCGCTTTTTAGCAGCCACGAAACCCTGTCCCTCATCATACCTAAGTTCGTTCGTCGTCCCAGCAAGGTAATGATCAGATAGTCCTTCCATGGCATGCAGAGATATCGCAGCCGCTCATCAGACAACTCCAACTTTGGGAGGGAATCAAAAGAGTCTTCTGTGCCTCCGATAGTGTAGATACTAAGAGTTCTCCCTCCTGAAGCCATTCTTTCATCAGATCTGCCATATCCTTCTGCAGGGATCCTTCATCCTCCGCCATTAACGTAGCTTTATAGGAGATTTGAGTGTATCCTTTTGTCCTTCCCACCTCCTGCTTACCTTTTCCCAGTTCGTCAGTTCCCAATGACCCCACCTCAGCCTTACCTTGGTCACATCCTCCCAAAACCGTATCGCGCCTTCCTCCCAAGCTGCTCATCTCCATCAATCATCACATCGTCCTTCTCTCCACCCTCATGAGGGGTTCCTAGTAGATCCTCACTGACCGTGGTTCCAATCTCGTTGTTGCCACCGGTTGCTCTATGCTCTCGCACACCTCACTTTTCTCTCTCGCCTCTCGTGGTTCCCTCCTAGATCTCTTTGCTCTATACTTTGCTCTAGTCATCTGCCCTTGGGGCTGGGACGCCTCGAGCCGACGGATCCCCCATATGGAGACCAGAACGGTGGGGGTCAGCCGAGGGCGATTAGATCTCTAAAACTCACTTTCTCTCTCTAAAACTCACTTTCTCTCTCTATTGACAAGACTTTAACAACTTTTCCCTTATGTTTTAATTGCGCATTACATGTCTAGATATATGCGTACTTAGTGCATAGGTATGTTGTTTTAATTTTGTGGTTTAATCCAGGTCCAAAAATAGTGGTTTAATTCTCTCACTTTAATAGGCATTGGAGAGATTTTATCCCAGCCGATTGTTTCTCTATGCTGTAGAACTGTAGGTCACTTGACCTACCAATATTTCCTCTCACAATTAGTTTATGAATTCACTTACAATACAATTTGTATAATACCTTTACCTTAAAAAGTTGCGTCTATATTCACTACATAATTTTCAATTTTAATTTTTTTATGGAATTTAATCATGGGAAACCCCTTTAATGGCGAACAAATTAAAACGAAAATCAAACCCAGCCAAATGAGTTTCGTATTCTGTTTTTCATAATTTTTGGTTTTCAGTTTTTTGGTTAAAATATCCAAAATCAAATAATATTTATTTTATAGAAAGCTCAGATGACTAGTGTAACATCTTTCCAAAATATTGATTAAATTTATACAGTAAAGAAAATGAAGCTTAAATAATAAAATTCACAAAGGTAGAAAAAATCTAAAATCCATATAGAGAGAGGTTGATCATATCATTATACCCTACTATGGTAGAAAAAGAATTGACCCAATTTTAAACTCTACCATAGTAGAAAAGAGTAAATCTTATTTTTCTCACTTACTAATCATGGTAGAAAAGAACAAAACGTCATTTAAAATATCTACCATGATTATTTAGAAATCACTTATTTTAAAATAAGGATTAAAATATTTCTAAAATAATACCATGATATAAAATGATTTACCACCTTAAAATATTTCTAAAATAATATATTATTTAGAAATTTTTCAAAATAAAAAAAATACTAAAATTAATATATTAAGGTCTACAAAAATAATATATTTGGAAATTACATTATTTACCAACAGAATCATGTCATAAATTTAGAATCAAATTCCCTAATGTCATGACAATTAAATATAAAACGACATAAATGTGCTCAATCAACACACAATAGAGCCTTTCAAGCTCGTTCTTCGTACTTTCCCCTTGTTTTACTACTGATCCTTCACCTAAAAATGTTAATGCTGGGGTGAGATCGACATCTCAGTAACTATTGAAAGCATCTAACATACACTAACAAACCATATACAATTACATTACAAACAATTATACTTCACATGCTATTATTTGTTACATCGCATACAAAAATATTACATACAATCAAACATTTATATAGAAATGATTTCCTCATGAATGAATGTGTTATGCAACCTCCCTTATATCACACCATTATTCCGCTGACAGGAGCCATAGACTAACACATAGTCCAAACAGAAACATATATAAGTAATTAGATTGTTCTAAGCTCACCAATACTTGAGATATACCCGCCCAAAGGTACAGAGCTCAAGCATGGACTATGACTCCTCTCCTTAAAAGAACGAATTTAATAAGGAGGTGTCACATGTCCCACTACTCCAATGCAATCCCGGGCAAGGAAAACATGGAAGAAGGGGCCCTGACAAGTGTCATCCATTGTGCACCGAGTGATGACATACCACGTGATAATATAATTCACCATACATATTCTCCTCTACAACGTATCACATCATCATGAATGCAATGCTGCTATGATAATTATGTCAATCTCAAAAACCAATATCCGGTTCATGATACTACAACATTCTCAAAATATATTATCATTCTTCCAACATCAACATGCTTGAAAAGGAACAATTGGGATACATTTCATAAAATATATAGCCAACATAAGCATGCTTGAAAAGGAACAAATTAGAATACATTTCACATCATATATAAAGAAGACAAGCATGCTTAAAAAGACTAAACTAATATTCAAATTTCATACAATTGGTTTAATACATGCTTCAATATATAACATTAAATTACTCTTATTTATCACACTCAAGTAATAATTATTTATAATCTAATTATACACAATTTGCTTGCAAGTATACGTAAGAATTTCCCAGAGTTACCTGTTACTCCTTAGCTCACAGGTAATCACACAAGTAACCTCTCTCCAAGCTAAGACTCCTAATTTGAGTCTACATTATCACCAATATAACCGTTTATTAATATATATGGTTCAGCATTACCTAAAGCTATTCTAATACAACTATACCCTAAAATACCCATAGTATACACAATCCTTTATATATATATATATATATATATATATATATATATATATATATATATATATATATATAGGGCAATGACCCTATTTTATACCCAAAGTAACCACCCTGGACCACCCACCACCATAAACTAACAGGTGGTACAATATTACGCCCAAAGTAACCAAAGTGGTCCAAAAATACCCCCAACCGACAGTCTTCAACGTTTGACCGTTAGTTGGATGATTTGGCGCCCACGTGTTATATTTTTTCCACGCGGCACCTGTGCAAATGCCACCTGGATGGGCAATGGCCCTATTTTATACCCAAAGTAACCACTCTGGACCACCCACCACCATAAACTAACCGGTGGTACAATATTACGCCCAAAGTAACCAAAGTGGTCCAAAAATACCTTCAACTGACGGTCTTCAACGTTTGACCGTTAGTTGGATGATTCCACATGTTATATTTTTTCCACGCGGCACCTGTGCAAATGCCACCTGGATGCCCACGTGACATTTCTCTTCACTTCTTTTAATACACATGGATCCCACTTCGAATTTGCACTTGGATTTCGCAAAATGAACACAGGATTTTGCACTCCCTCCTCTCTAAATCGCTGCCCTAATCACTGTCGATGCCCTAGGCTTAAAAAATTAAACAAAAAACTTGTCATATATGCGTCTCTGCCCTAGGCTTGAAATATAACATGTGGGCATCCAGGTGGCATTTGCACAGGTGCCGCGTGGAAAAAATATAACATGTGGGCTCCAAATCATCCAACTAACGGTCAAATGTTGAAGACCATCGGTTGAGGGTATTTTGGACCACTTTGGTTACTTTGGGTGTAATATTGTACCACCTGTTAGTTTATGGTGGTGGGTGGTCCAGGGTGGTTACTTTGGGTATAAAATAGGGTCATTGCCCAGGTGGCATTTGCACAGGTGCCACGTGGAAAAAATATAACACGTGGGCGCCAAATCATCAAACTAACGGTCAAACGTTGAAGACCGTCGGTTGAGGGTATTTTTGGACCACTTTGGTTACTTTTGGTGTAATATTGTGCCACCTGTTATTTTATGGTGGTGGGTGGTTCAGGGTGGTTACTTTGGGTATAAAATAGGGTCATTGCCCTATATGCAGTGTTTATAAATTAAGACATTAACTGACAATTAGGAAAGAAAAATACATTAGAACAAAATTAAAAGGATTTGGGTATAATTGTGATTTGACCAAGACTTAGAATATAGGTTTTATCAACGTGTAGGGGAGAGATGACAGAGAAAAATGAAACAAACTATATAATTATATACATATGACTATATGTATACACATATATTTAAATAAAATATGAAAAATGTATATTAATATAAAAATAATTATTCGAATAGATGTACAGAGAAAATAAAATGTGTATTAGCAAAACTTGATTAGTCATATATATGTGTATTACGTTCAAGGAAATATTTCAACCATAAAAAATAAAATCTTTACCTTGCGGTTTACATTACAGTACGAAGAAGTATTTGTTGAGGAAAGTGGGAAGATTAAAAATATACAAGATTGGAACAAATTTAGTTTAATTAATCCAATAAAGTAAATACATATTATGAGAGCAAGTTCCACCTTTTCATCAGTGACGGAAAATAAAAATAAAATGGGTAAAGAAGCTTTATCATTGTGGGAGTTGATGAATCGTATATAGAAGGAAGATTGAAGAAAATAAGAAAAGAAAATTTAATATAAGCATTAGAAAAATTAGGAGTGGATGACAAAACTTCATAAAATAATGGAATATATTTTAAAAAAAAAACATCATATACATGTGGGGAAAAGAATGTGAAACAAGGGAGAGAGAGAGAGAAAAGAACCTGAGTGTGCAATTGGTGCCTAGGTGGGTAGGAGACAAATCAAGATAGAGTATTTATATGAGAGATAATTAGGGTTCACAGTTGGTCTTTCTAGGATTGGGCTTTTCTAAAAAAAATAAAACCAAATACAACATCATATTTACATTATTACATATATTTAAATTTTATTTTAGTTTTACCTAGTTATTCTCCTAATAGAGAAGTCATCTACAAATTTAAAATTATCATTAGTTGTTATTAATAAAGAAGATTTCCGTCTATTTTTTTTTCATTTTGAATTTCAAAACAAATTCTTTATTCCTTTCAAATTCATAAATCACCCTATTCTTGAAATAAAAATTAACTTCACACAAAAGTTCTAACTATCTAAAAAAGAGGATGTTACAACTAGTAGTCTAATACTTTAACAGCCCAAAATAGAAATTCTAAGGAAGTAATAATTTAATTACTTTGAATAAGATGTAGTATTTATATAATTTTAAGCTTTTCTTTATTTTCATCATGTCAAATTAATAGTTTAATTTATTTTTTTATAAGATGTTAAATTTGTATGACTATTAAGATACAATAAATATGTAATTTTCATTTCTTTTATTTAATTTTTATATGGAACAAGTTACAACCAAAAAACCCAAAAAAATCTTAAAAACCGAAAAATCATAAAACCAAACCGATAAACAAATTGGTTTTTTTATTTTGGTTTTTGATTTTATGGCTTTCGAATTGCGGTTTGGTAAGGATTTTTTATATCATTCATAGGGGTTGATTATCTAAGAAATATGATAGTAAATACTCCATTGAAAATCTTTATTAATCATGTGGGAGCAAAATGTGGTCCTTACGATTGTAGGAGTATCTTACTGTAGCAATCATTGACATTTTAATTATGAGTAAATAATGCTGTCGCTACATTATTTTCCAAGCACATGTGAATGCTAGTGCTTAGTGCTTCGCTATGAGTTTTCCTCCATGACAAATGAAAGCGATTATAATTACTATTTTCATTTTCTGCGAATTATATGGCAGCTGATTGGATAATGTGTGTGCGTGTGTCTATATATATATATATATATTGTATAATGAATAATGCCAATAGCCTAATATATGTTTAATAGTCATATAATTCTTTAATTGTTTTTAGAAATTTTAGGTTTTCCAATCTTTAACTGATTAAGTTTTCTACGTTGACATCATTATCATTAAATGGTGATTTTTTTCTTCAGAAATTTTTAATTTTATAAAAGTGTACTCAATGGATCTGTATTTAAAAATAATTTGTTAATAATGAAAATTCTAATGTCAACATATATTTTCAAATAAAAGTGACGATGTTATGATTAGTGATTAAAAAGGAAACTTTATTTAAAAGAGGAAAACCAAATGTTTTATGCTGATCCAAAAAAAAAAAAACAAATTTTATGTAAGGCATATTAAATAATTAAACGTATGCTTCAGAATAAATCATATGGGACTTACGAAATGATATAATTTTTTTTATCAAAGAAATGATGTAATTTAACCTCTAATTATGATGTAATTAAATAAAATAATGATGTAATAAAAAAATAATGATAAATTTGCATTAAGTTGTTTTTTTCAACATTAAGTTGTTTTAACTAAATCACTAATTAATACAAGTATGCAACCGACATAAATGTGGCAACGCTTCTCCATTGTGGCTTGTGGGCCGCATGCCTATATTCCCGCAAATTCAACCAAATTGCTCCATGTGAGTAACATGGGCTAATACTTAATACTTTTTTTTTTTATCAGAATGCTAATACTTAATACTTGAGAGATCCAAAAATAAAAAAACAAAATGGTGATACTTACGTAGGGGTGTTTTCTTTTTTTTAACTGAATACATAGGGGTGTTCACAAGACAGGAACAAGACACCTCTCTCTTGTATTGCGTCCCAAAAGAAGTTCAAGACAAGGTTTTCCTCTTGTGTCTCATCACGTCATGAGTTTTGTATCGTCTCGATCGAGAACAGAACGGAATGAGAAAATCCCAAATTTTTTTTAATAAACTCATCTAACATCAATCAAAGTTAAAAGTTCAATTCCTTTTTGGCATTAATAGATTTTCATTTTCCCCCAAATTTTCATTTTTTTAAAATTCCTCTCAGAAAAAGCCAAATCCATTTCCTCTCCATGAGCCACGTGTCCACTCCTTTTCCTAAATCCCTCCAAAAACAACGTCGTTTCAACTACCTCACCTGTCACCTCCTTCCTGTTTCACTTTCCTCACTTCAGTTAATCAAAACAAAACCCCGCGAACGAAATTTCCTCATTCCTCACTCTCTTTCCTACGCCCAAAAAAAAAAACATTAAAAAAAACAAAACAAAACTCTTTATTTTTTTGGTTGTACTGTTGGAACAATGGAAGTTGCAATAATTAATTTCCCTTCCTTAAAACCCTATTACACCAATCTCTCAACTTCTTCTCCCATAATCATCACTACCCATCTTCTTCATTCTTGTTTCCCTTATCATCTCCAATTATAAAGCTCCTTTCTTTCTTTCCTTATTTTCCTTTTTGGGTTTTGTTTTGTTTTTTCTTAGTTTCCTTCTTTTGAGCTAAAGGTTTAATCTTTTGTAAGTAAGCTCTCTTGTATGATCATGGGTTTCTTTGGTTTTTCATTAATTATCTGAATTCTACTCTCTGGGTTCTTTTGATCGTGAATTTGCTATCTGGGTCGGAGTTATTTTTGTGATTAGCTTCCTGCATGTAAATATTCAATTGCTTCTTGAGATTTAGCTTCAAGTTTTGTGGGTTGTTGAGTTTTTTGTTTTTGGATAGGGATGGCTTCTAGTTCTAGTGAAGTTCATTCTTGGACGTTGGGAGGTCTTGTTGGGGCCTTTATAGACTTAGTTTTAGCTTATTTCTTGCTATGTGGGTCCACAATTGCTTTCTTTGCCTCGAAATTTTGGATGATTTTTGGAGTTTGTTTGCCGTGTCCTTGTAAGGGAGTTTTGGGGTATAAGAATAGTGATTTGTGTTTGCATAAAGTGTTTTATGAGTGGCCATTGAGTAAGATATGCTCAGTTCAAGTGATGGCTGTGAAGAGGTTTCCTTATGATCTGGTGAGGGTTAAGGATCATAATTATGCTTCCCCTTTGAATGAGAGAATGACTGAACAGAATAATAAATCTGTGAATGAGGTTCATGATTTGGATGATGAGGCGTCTTGCGGTTCATGCTCAAGCACGAGATTGCTTGCCTCAGTTGATAGAGATAATGGATGTGATGCTAAGGGGAAGAAAGTTGTCAATCTGAGAAGAAGGTCGGGAATTCGGCGAAGGAGGAAGGGTAATCATGAATGTGGGAAGTTGTCTTTGGTTTCCTCCTTGCCTTGTGAAGGTGATATAGTTGGACATAGAACACCTGAAATGAGTCCTACTTCAGGAATTGAAGTTAGTTTTCTGGGTAAGTGAGAAAAATAATATCTTGCTTATTTTATTGGGTTGTCTATGACTTCTGTTCAAGTGGCTTGTTATTAATTTGAATGTGGATCATTCTACAGCATTGAGCTACCATATGTTTATGACTTTATCATTCATTCAATCCTGGTTGAAGCATAATAAAAATTCAACTTCTATATTGATATATGGCAGCTATTTCAATTTTAAAATACTTTCAAGATTAGCAAGCACATATCAAATTAAGTTTTAATGAGCAATAACATGTGGCTGAATTTGATTTAATACCTAATCACTATATTTTATTTTGTTGTATATGCTGGTTGTTGGTTTTCAACTTTCTGTTTTGGCTGTTAATTTATTCCATATAGATGTCACAGATGCTAATATGGACCAAGATATGGAAGAAAGAGCCTTCCACAGCTATGATTTTGGTGAATCGCTAATTGATAGCCCACCACAAGACAAATCCTCATCTTCAACTGGAATCTACAGGCGAGACAATACGCAGGTTAATGAAAGTGGGGAGAGCTATATCATGATGTTGGAGGCAGCACTTGAAGAAGAAAAAGCTGCCTATGCTGCTCTTTGGTTGGAGCTGGAGAAAGAGAGGTCCGCTGCTGCAACTGCTGCTGATGAAGCGATGGCAATGATATCTCGCCTGCAGGAAGAGAAAGCTTTCATAGAAATCGAGACTAGGCAATACCAGAGGATGATAGAAGAAAGAGTTGCCTATGAGGAAGAAGAGATGAATGTTTTGCAAGAAATTCTTATAAGAAGGGAAAGGGAGAATCATTTTCTTGAAAAGGAACTTGAAGGTTATAGACAGATGAATTTAAGAGCAACTGAGCAACCAAATGGGAAGTCAAATTCGCAGCTGAATGATTTGGGACAGAGATCTTCATTTTCAGTTGAAACACATGAATCTCACTTGCAGACCGAAAGTTCCATTTTAATGGACAAGATTGAACATGTTCAATCAAATCATACAGTGGACAATAAAGGAGAAGAGCTAAAGAAAGACAGTCAGCTCAATTATCAGTATCATAGCAATCGTCTTGGCTCTTTCCTTGATACCGAACCAGATGTTCTAGATGTGCATGTCATAGATGACAATATTGAAATTAAGGAGGAAGTTGAAAATAAAAATGGCTTTTCATTTACAACTGCATCAAATGAGCCCGGAGATGATGATCTCTTTTCAAGAAGTCTTGAAGTGCTGAACAGTGTTGCATTGAGTAATTTTTCTAGGGTAGGCATGGCAGAAAGTGATGATGGTGCTGATGCCAGCATTAATGAAAAGTTAAAGATTGTCACTGAGATTGAGATTCTTGGAGAAAGGCTGAGGATGCTAAAGCACGAAAAAGGGAAATTGACTTTCTTTTCAGAGAATGAAGAAAGCAAAAAGGTTCAGCTGAAGCTTCTGGATGAGATAGCAAACCATCTTCAACAGATTAAACAGCTGAGAAACCCTGTTCGTGGGTCTTCCTTGCCCCCCTCATCTGCTAAGGTATAGTGTAAGACTTGATATTTACCATTACATTGATTTTCATAAATATGAAGTCTAGTCTTTGAAGGCATGTTTGGGCAATAACTCTTAAGTCAAAGACTTATTATGTTCTTGTGCATAAATTAAACTTGTGTTTGCTTGGAAATTGGATTTGATAAGATCCTTGAAATTCTTCTAATTTTCTAGTGCAGAACATAATTAGTACTTTTTATATAATGTTGTTTTTTTATATGAAAAATCTGTCAGTATTATGCAATTTCTATGTATCAAAATGGAAGTGGATCTTTCCGTTTGTATGTTATTATCTGAACGCAGTCAAATTTGAGGAACAGGTTAAAGTATTGATCTATAGATTTCATGCATTGCCAGATTACTTTAGTTTGATCATTTGGTAACACATGAAATCTGAACTGTTTTAATAGTTTTCTTCATTGTCTTCGAGCGTACTTCGACTGAAGTTTGTGTTTCACGCATATATATTCTAGTTTTTTTTTTTTTTGTGAATAAAAATGTCAAATGCTTGTCCATCAATGCGATAGTAGATGATGCCAGCTTAATTAACAGTTTGGGATATTATTCTGAAGTATTTTCTATCCAGTTTTCTAATAGTTAGTGGAAATGTTATACAGTTCAACAAGACATGATTGGGTTTTCCTGAAAAAAATTTTACCACCATCCTTTTGTTTTTAAAGGCAGCCTCATATCAAACTTGTACAAAGCTCTAAGTTGGGCCATCCTCTAGTTTCCTTTGGATTCAACTGAGCTGAGAGGTTCCATATTTGCACACAGAGTCATCATGTAAACTACTGCTAATCATAACCCTTATTTTGCAGGTAAATTTGAAGAAAAGACGCTGCCAAAGTGCTACTTGGAAGACCTGTGAGAGCTCCTAAATCTTGTACCATATTAACTGTATTATATGTGGAAAACCAAGTTTAGTTTGCATGTAACTTGGTGCTTCTTGCTTGTTCGTTTTAGATTGTAAATATCCTTAATAGTTTGCTGAGCTAGTATTTTGTCAAAATAGTTCTGAATTGGACAAAATTTTGGCACAGTTTTTTTATGTGTGCTATGAAATTCCCAAATAGAATATGGTGCATGGGGATAATATACTCTTTATCAGTTAGGCAGTGTATGATTGGGCCTTCAAAAAAGTAGTTCACATAACGTGTTTTTAAGGGAACTGAATGGCAACTGCCTTGGATTTGAAGCTTTTTTGCCAGATTTTTTTTCGAAGCCTGCTGAGGTCTGCTTTAGTGTCTGGCAGCAATGTATTAAGGAACAGACAGAGAAAAACAGATTCACTTAAGATTTGATTCCTTGTCATTCTTTTTCCAAATGTACAACTCTATTATTCATATAATTGGCTTGACGAATTATGGCAGAAATTGATGGAATAAAAGGTGTGACCATCCGTTTTTTTTTTTTTTGGAAAATCACAGTTGTATCCCTTACAGGGAATTAATAACAATCAGGTCTCTTAACAACTCAGAGAGTCCTGTTTAACAAATCAAGGAGCTGGATTGACAATAACTCATATGGGACTTGATTGAGATTAATTCCTTTACGAGTGACCTGATTGTGATATTCCGCTTTTTTTACCTCTATCGGGGTCCATTTGCACCTTTTGCTTTGGGAAATTACTTTGAGATCTTATGGAAGGAATGTAATAAACTAATCATAGAAAAACTCACAAATGAGGGGCATGCAAAGGCAAAAGACATATACAGTGCTAGTTTGTTGTGACATGCTTTACTTGAGACATGTTAGTGATTTTCCCTTTTGCTTTTTACTTACCATGTGAGAAATCATATCTTTGCAGCACAAAGGATGGATCTAATGTACTGATTTTATTGATGCTGTCATATAATTATTTGTACGTGTGTGTCTTTGCTTTAGCAAGGATGGCCTACTCATTGAACTATTCAAATTTAAAGTAGGGTCTGATGGTACTCATCCATCATTTGGATAATCTCCTTCCATACCTTGTAATGATGCTCTGGGTAATTATGGAAAATTTATTAAACTAAAAGTACAAGTGTACAACCCAACTAATTGGTCTTAATGAACTTGGTGCCCCAATTTCACTCTCTTTAAACGTATGTAGCACAATGGTTATTTGTCTGGCTTTTTGCAGCAAATGGTAAGAGATTTATTAGGTAGACCTAACCTATCATAAGTTGGCAAGTTAATTGATTGCAGAAAGGTCAAGAAGAAAAGGATTGGATATTTTAAAATGTTTATTGTTTTAAATCTCTTTACTTATCTTTTAGCGTGTTTGGCTCGACTTATTTTGAGAAATAAGCCGGCTTATTTTGGATTTTCAAGGCCAAAAACTCAAAATAAGCTGGTTTATTTCTCAAAATAAGTCGAGCCAAACACACTATTTATTAAGTAAACCAGTTTATTGAGTTCAGCCATGTACAACTCTCTTAGTAGGGAGATGGCCCAGACACTTACCCTTTCATGCATATCTTTTCTTTAGTAAGAGTTGCCAACTCAATTAAACTTTTAAGAAGTGTCCATTCTTAAACTGGACTCAACAATGTTTTGAATAAAAAAATAAAAATAATTAGCCAAGGGAATTGCTTTGGTCGTAAATCAGTCTCAATATCTTTTATCTCTTAAATTTATAATTTTTTTCTTACATTATTGTACATGATAAAAATGCTTTTCTTTTGAGTGGGTAATTTCATGTATATACTATCAAGATTAAAAGTATTTTTTCAGCATGGGTTTCTAATACCAAGGGCTAACTTTAGCAGGCTGAAGTGGTAAAAGTTGGAGGTGTAAGAGTAAAGTTTAAACGTTCAATTCAAAGTTCTCATTGGAATTTAGATATTGACTTTCTCCTTTGTCTCTTGACAATAATATTCAACAATCTATCTATATATAACTAAAATGATTTTCTAAATTGTGCAGGGACTTGATCAACAACATAAATTACATAATGCCATTATACTGCATTACAAAATTAATTCTTGTAACTTGTAATGAGCCCGTCTTTATTTTATAATTGGTCATAAACTTGAATAAAAAAGGTTGTATTACTATTAGAATCTCCACAAATAGTATGAAATCTTTGCTATAACTCAGGTTACAATGTATACACTAATGAGGATTGAATTTGTTATTTACTTTCTTGTAACTTAGTTGAGGTTGATGACCTATAAATAAGAGATAGTGTACTTTGTATGGTACATCAAAAGATGAATGAAGATTTCTCCCACTTCTCTCCAAATTCTTCTTCCAATTTTTTTTATACAAATTCTTCTTCCAATTTTCTCTCTTCTTCATCACTAGCATTTGCTACTTATTCTTCTTCTTCTCAAACTTCTATATTTTCTTATTTTCATAACAGCATGCTATTTGTGAAATATCCAATTTAAAATGTATCAAATCATGTCATATTATTAGTAAAAATATACGTGGCATTTTCTCTTTATAAAATTAATCATTAATCACTTGTCTCTCCAATTAATTTTCTCTCCTGTAATAAATGATGCGATTGGGTGTGTTCAAATTTGGAATACTAGAGATGACGTAACGCTTAATATTCATGCAAAGGTTTTTCTATATACTAAGTAATTTTCTGGGTTGTTATCTTATGATCCTAATATATTATTGCAAGAGCTTCTCTATATACTAAGTAAGTTTCTCTAATTTGACTTTGTATGGTTGAAGCCACACAAGATACAAATCCTTGTGATCCTAATATGTCAATTTTCAAATTCCAGAAGCCAAAATCAAATTTTTGTGTTTGAACTTTAACTTGAAGATTGAAGCTTCCTGATCTTTTCTTAAGTCTTCAAAATACTCCTTCACCAAACGTGCATAAGTAATGATGAAAAGGTGTGAGTAATTATGAGTTTGAATTCAATTATTAAAACAATTATGAATTATGAAGTCACGTGTTGACTTTCTCCTATGTCTGCGCCATGACTTCTTTTACTTTTACTTCCCACCAAAATAAAATTCCAGAGATAAAAAAAGTCTCCTTTATGTGTGTTTTACTTTACTGTCTTCCCCGAAAGTCAACAACTTTACCTCACCTTTAATTTTCGTTATTCTCTGAGGAAAATATATCCTTTTAGTTCTTTTGAACACAATCATACTTTAGTGTTATAACTGTTTAGGCTTTTTCAAAGAAATAAGTAAAATACTTTCAATAACTAGCCAGCTGGTCAATGGCTCACATAAAACAGAGAAAAGATTCTAATGTGAAATACTGTCAAGCTTTTTGGGATGGAAAAAAAAATAAAGTTGTCAAGTTCTACGGCCATATCTTCTAAGCATAAAAGTTTTGTAAATAAAATTATTTTTGTTAAAAAAACATAAGAGGAAAGAATAAAGATGAAGAGAAAGAGATAATGAGACCCAAAAAAATTATATTTGTGTTGGGTGACCGTTAGAGTAAAACACGTGTATTTATGAACCTTAACCCTTAAATCTAATTAATTTTATTTTTTAAAAAATTTTATGTCATCTTAATGGACTCCATCCTGTGTATTTTATAAAAGATAGTCAACTATTTTATACAAAGTAAATAAATATACTAAAGTCATTTATTGTGGGTAAATATAACATTCATCTCTTTATATATAAAACATGTGATGGCAAAATGGAAAATCAAACATTTTCTATTTTGACTTTTATGTTTTATATCTTCATTTTTGGTTCCGAAGGGTATGTCCCATATAAGGGGTAGACAACTGGCCTATGAATTTGCTCCATTCACAAGGGCTAAGGATCGAACCCCTAACCACTTACTTAAAGTACGAGAGTACTTACCACTCATGCCAACTCATCAGGTTTTTATATCTTCTAATATGTATGTGCAAAAAGACTCTCATGTTGCTTCCTATATTATGGACCGTATGGAGTACCAATATTTGCTTTGTAAATTTCGATTATCTTGAAAAATGATATATTAGTTTTCAATAGACTATAAATACATGTTTAAGTCACTATTGCAACACGAATACTCAACTAATCAGTTTGAGCTCTCAACCTTGTAAAAATATATACTAATTTTATTCCAACTAATATCAAATAATCATAAGTTCTAAAATAATCTTTATTTTCAACATGTTAGCATCACCTTTTGGGTTTTAAATATTTCCAACTTGACACTCGTTAGAGTTATTTTATTAATTTTCCAATCCAACTCTTTTCCCATATAAACCTAGATCATGTTAAAATATTGTTGGCTCAATAGGACGAACTCTTTAAAATGCATTTTACTGGTTCATGCTAGCTAATTTGAACTTAAGATCTAATATTGTGTTAAAAGCTTTTTTAACTTATATTAACATGTTTCCGTAACATATCAACTATGTTTTTGTTAAAACTGAATTCTAAAAGTCTTGCCTTTTGGCGTGGACAAATCATGTATGACTTGTTAATAGTCCACCATAAAAGCTATGCACCAATTAATTCAATCTGCATACGCAAGTCCAGCTTATAGGAGATAATGCATGGCACGTTCTGAATTAATGATGTCGAAAGGGATTAGTCTTCTTGAATCAATTGTTTTTAATCATAGAAAATAAATTAACTGATGTAGGTCTCAGTATTTATGCTAAATTCAATATCATTCCCCTCTTATTGCTTATCGCTCACTCATATTCAATTAATGAGTGGCTCAAATAAAAAGTTATTAAATTCCATCAATCATGTCTTAAACTTGAAAATCTTGCTAACATTTATTTCCAAGCAAGAGTTTTGAGAGTCAAACTTCAACAACAATGGAGATTAATATTAGACTGAATGAGATAAGGTGACTAAGGCGTGCTATATATGGCTTTAGATGAGTGCAGTATGCCATAAATCATCGTTTTTCAAAATTATGACCATAATACACATTAAAATGACAGTTTCTGAACGTTAGGAGCTGAGCATAACGGGCATGCAAACATTGGGTTCCGTTTATGCTCTTTTAACTGAAAACTTATGGTATTCAAAGCTACAACCTTGAAAATACATTGTTACTGGTAATACATTTAAAAATAGCTATTTTTAATTTTCATAAAGCAAAACCGGTACATAAAAGTGCTTAGTCCATATTTATGACGTGCGAAAGAGGAAATTGCCAGATTTACACTGTGTTTGCCTCACGATGGCCTAATTTGTGCGTGTGAAGCTCACTCTTCCTTTGACCCTTTTACTTGAGCTAGAACACAAGGCACATTACATACCCTTGTATCCTTTCAAACCCAACCAATAAGAAACTCCTTGTTTGAGAAACTCACATGTAATTTGTTGCTATATCTCCAAAAATTATTAAAGATAGTTTAAGGGTCTTAAATATGCACATTTACAGTCATGAGTTTGTAAAAGAAACAACATTGTTCAATGCAACTATCATTTGACTTTCCTCATGCACATAATAATCATTCAAAGAATAAAATATTGTCAAAATGATAATATATTTTTTAATGGAACAGTTATTGAGTGGGAAGGGGTAATGTATTTAGGTAGGCCAGAATTTTTGTTTATATTGTAATTAATCACTTGCCTTTCTATAAGAGTTCCTTTTTCTCCTCTCATTGGACTAGCTTCCACGTGCATTGCTTTTTGGTAAAGTATTTCTGATTCTAATTTTCACCATTTTTGTTTATATTATACTCCCTCCGGTCTTAAATATAAGATTTAGTTGACTTTTTTGGAAAATCCTAAAAAAGCAAAATAAGCTAATTATAAAATGATTTATCTATTTTTTTCCCTTAAACTAGTTTATTTTACCTATAAACTAATGGATAATCTAAAAAAATATCAAATATGTCATTATTTAATAACTTATTTCGCAACCTTAATCTCTCCAAAAAAAGTTAACTAGGTCTTATTATATTTAGGACCAAAGGTAGTACTTTATTTTCCAAAACATCAAAAAGCTCTCCAGAGAAGTTGTTTATTTTATTAAAATTAATGTAAATTATCCTGTTTCTCCTTAAATTTATTGTAATGATATTGCTACATCAATGGAATAGAATATGGTTGAGCGAGCCTTACAAGGACAACATGAGTATAAGATGTACGAGTTGAGCAAAGGATCTTGTGATAGATGTATGATTAATTAGTTGATTACATAGTAAAATATAAGAGTCTTTACACTACAAAAAACGTTCGATTAGTCAGGTTAGACGAAAAAGCCATGACTAAGTACATTTTCAACAAAAACAATAATGAGCAGGAGGACTTGTCATTGGTTAAACTATTGCCAATTTTACATAATGGCTCACTTTGCCACAAAAATATTGATAATGGTTTAAACCTTTACCAATTTTTGTGACAGCGTAAACTGCGACGTATAATTGGTAACGATTTTCACTGCCATTACCGAAACGGGGTAACAGTTTAAACTGTTACGCAAAAGTAAATTGTGCCTCTAAACTGCATTTCAGTTTAATATATCAATTTCAACTATATCTTATTTGTGTAGTTAATTACTCGATATTTATAACAAAACATAAGTATGATGTAAAGAAGGCCATGTAATAATTATCAATACAAGTGAATCTAGCCAAACTAAGGTATTATTTTTCAAATTATGTATTTTTAATTAAACTATATTTTATAATTAAAACTAGCTGCCATTTGACGGCATCCATACCTCTCCCAAATACTCCATATAAGGAGCGAGAACTTTCATACTTTTGTCTTATCAATGTTCAAATTAAAATTAAATTTGATTCATACATTTCTATTTTTATTGTTATATGTCAATTCCTTATCTTTTTTAATTGTTTTCTCTGTCTTGATAAATGATTAAAGAACCAAATCCATATTGTTAACTTTGATGGCAGGCAAAGCAACAATGATAGATAAAATAATGTTAATAAAAGGCTTATTTATATTATTTTTATTTTAAACCTGTCCATTATAGTTTATGCTTTTTTTTTTTGCAGTTTATCAATTCAATTTTATGAAATAGATAGAAGCATAAACATTCTCAATTTACTATTCATAATTTATTCCGAATATTATAGAACATCATTATTCCAAATTCCATTTGTATAGTGTTGATGATAATTAAGTTTTTAGTAACATACATATACAACATGAACCAACTTTTCTACTCCATATATGAGAATTTAAAACAACGAGAGATTGATCCCACATGACAAGCTAGTGGAGACTCCCTTGAAAAACAAAAAAAAAATACAATATGAACCAACTTTTACTATGTAATCTATTAAAAGAATTGAAAACTTATTTTTAAAACATGCATAAAAATCTATACAAACTAAAATAATATAACTAATAGTAAATTGAAATAAAATAATGTTATTATAGTTAATTATAATATAAAAGAAAATATTCAATTCCGCCACAGATATTTCATACCTTTATTATATTTCACGTTATTTGAATGTATCATATAATAAGTAATAACTAATAGTAATAACTAATTATACGTGGTTATTTAAAACCATGACATATAGCTTTGTATCCTAAGTTTATTTCGCACAAGGAAAAACTGGAACATTAACCTCTTGTCGTGCCATAAATCACAACATCTTTCCCATTTCAGCGCCATTAGCAGATAAATCTTTGTAGTGTAGCATTGACATTAACTTTAATTTCTTTTATTTTAATTTTGTTCCATCTATTTATTTTACAAAAGAGTAACTAAGATTGACTAGGGGATTTCCTGCGGTATATTATCAATATCCTCAAGTATAGATCACATTCCTGACACTAATCATAATAACAAAGACGGTTTACAAAGTGATTCTTTGAGTGTATGCACGTGGGCTTTGAAAGAGAAAAACAGTGAACTTCAATCGAATATTTATTCAAACATTAACTAAACTAATGTCTCCTAGAACAAAGGCACTAAGGATATTCCTTTGGAAATTGGATCCCCCAGTTTATGGCTAGCGAGGAAAAAATAGGATTGTGGACTTGATAGGTTTATATTCGGCGGAAATTCCCAAGTTGCGAGTAAGAAAACAAGGACATGGTCAACATAAATTTTATGATTTGTCTTTTTTATTTCTGGCAATTGACTTTTAAAGGCATGCCATGGGATTGAACTATGTTTTTTTTTTCTTGACCTGTCATGGGATTGGACTATGAAATTTGAAGTATGAACGGGCCGAATAAAATCCGTTAAAATAATTACGTGTATGAACTTAATAATGTTAATATGTTATCATAAAAAGCTCTCCCATCCATTACTATTTCTAAAAAATTTCACTTAATTCATATTGAAATTTCAGTCCGAAAAAATTCATATTTAATTGATAATTTATTTTGAAACTAATATTATTATAAATTATGAATGATGAATACACACACATACATACATGTACTATACAAATTTATAAAATGTTTTTATTACTCTAATATTGTTTACTTCATTGATAGAAAATTCTGACTTGAAAGGTTTAGATCGTGATTAGTGACTTAATAATTAAATTATAAATATTGACACACTATATTTGAAATTTAATTTTGATGCAATCTCTTGAATCCTACTTACATCCAGTTCTTAACCTCCATTTTATGAAGTTCTTAAATTATTTTAGATCATATGTCCCATTTATTTTTTGTGAAATGTAATTTTTGTGACCAAGTGTTGTCAACTTATCATGTATAATAGGGGTATACATATTTACATATAGATGGGAGTTGATCCCTTAGCTTAAACAATCTTCAAATATTTTAGCAAGATAAGGTCTTCTCAATAGATTAGACAAACAAATAATGTTGAGAGACTGTTTATTTTTCGCGTAGTAAGGAGCCATATGGATTTTCCAAGTTGTTTTGTTTTATTTTTTGATGTTTTAAGTTTTATTTCATTATAAAAAATTAATTGAATGACAACATTTCAAAATAAATTCAATTATATTTCTTATTCCTTCTAAGCTTAATATACGATTTAGTTAAATTGCTTTAGAGGAGTCAAAGAACGAAAATAAGTTACTTAATTATATAGTACATGTGCTATATTAGTGGAATTTATATTGGTTTAAAGTAAATTAACAATTTAAATAATTTGAGGCAAATTATTTTTAAGTAATTTATTTAATTTTGGGACAATTGCACCTATATCCCAAGTTAAAGATTTGAAATATCAGATAGATCTATTAATAACTTCTCCACTTATTAACAAATGGTATTTCAATTGTTAACAATGTTTATTAAGTAACAAACTCTCTACGAAAAAAAATCTTTTACTTGGAATTAGTATACAATTTTTCCTTTAATATTTTATGATTATCTTAAATTGTTAATAAGATCCTATATCATGCTAGGTAGGAATTTTTTTTTATTAGAAATGAGATTTAGGAATTGGAAGTAGGAGTATTTAGGAATGGAGCAAGCAGTTTTGTTTTTTGGCATGAAAGGAGCAAGCATAAATGATATTCATGTGTCTAAGTATCCAACCTATATCAACATATATTGAAAAATACTGCAAATGCTATCATTATAAAACATACAATTACAATATTCTTTTGTACTATTTTCCGGCAAGATTCCAGGAAGTTAGTGATGTAATTTGGCATAGTTGGGCCCACATCAATGGAGATGGTACGGTGACGTCCACGTGGACGGAGCCTCCTTTTAGAACAGAAATGCCACCTCCATGCTCCATCCCACTTTTATTGCCACACCACCGTCATGAATTCCACGTCACCTATTTTATTCGGTCGGTGATTTAATTAATTTAATTCCCATAAGAGGAATTCTTAGAATTATAGGGTGTCACACGTTTTATGTAATACTACCTCTAATCCTAATAGGACTTAATTGACTTTTTTTTGGAGAAATTATGGTTGCGAAATAGGTTATTAAATGATGACATATTTGATATATTTTTGGATTATTCATTAGTTTATAGGTAAAATAAACTAGTTTAAGAGAAAAAATTAGGTAAATCAATTTATAATTAACTTATTTTGCTTTTTTAAGGATTTTTCAGAAAAAGTCAACTAGGTCTTATATTTAAGATTAGAGGGAGTATCACCCATTACAAACATACTCCAACAACTAAAAAAAACTGTTGTATTATGATTTGGCCAATAGAACCTTAATTTTTTTCAATGAGAAAGGGAAAGAGGTGAAGCCTTCTTTTTCTATATAAGTTTGGCATCATATTATAATTGTTTAAATTGAAATGAAATTAAATGCTAGTGTCTAATACACTGCCAATCACATTTACCTAATAATTTCTCTTCCTTTTTTTGGTCGGAAAATAATTTCTCTTCCTATCAAACAGCGATGTTTTCTTTTTGTGAAATTCTCTCTTGCATGAATGTAATTTGGCACGTTTTTTGTCATATCCCAAAGAATAAGGAAATAATTTTTTAGTGTTTTAATTTGATGTGATACGTTAAGATTTTTATTTTTTTCCCTAAGAGGAAAATTGCATAGGAAGTCTTGATTCAATTTTTCTTCACACTATTGCATTAGTTAAATCACATCAAAATATTTATGATTTATTTATTTATAATTAGTCATAGATGTCCGCCTCATTATTCACACTATTGCATTACCAAAGCACAACAATTGAACCGTTCTTAATTCTAGATGATACATGATATATATGAAACAATTTATATCTTAGTTCTTATTAAGATATGGTAACAACTTAATAATAATCTTATCTGTCTTAAAATCAAAATAAATTGTGAGATATATGCCATAATCAATTAGGAATAAAATCGGGTGAATTGTTGTGATATTATTTCACCTCTCTTCTTTTATACTCCCTCTTATTCCATTAAGTATGTTTCTTATGCTGCTTAATACTTATATATGATGTGTTTTCACCTAAAACACTCCCCATGAGCTCCCCTTTCGCTTCCCATATCTTTTTTTATTATCATTGAAGGCGCACAATAAACATAATTTGAAAAGAAGTTGAACAAAAAATTTGAATTAATTCCCATGTTTAGTATTAAAATCAATTGAGTGATTCATTTCGCTATCTTAAGATTTTCTAGAAAATTTCAACTAGCTCTTACATTTAGGAAAAGAAGTAGTCTGATACTCACTTTAGTCCTAATTATAAGATCACTTTGACTTTCTTAAGTATACTAAGAATGCAAAATTAATTACTTTAAATTACTTACTCCCTCCGGTCCTAAATATAAGACCTAGTTTACTTTTTTGAAAAATCCTACAAAAGCAAAATAGAAGTCAATTATTAATTGATTTACCTAATTTTCCCCCTTAAACTAGTTTATTTAACCTATAAACTAATGACTAATCTAAAAATATATCAAATGTCATAATTTAATAACATATTTTGTAACCTTAACATCTCAAAAAAAAAAGTCAATTATGTCTTATATTTAGTATCGGAGGGAGTATAATTTATGTTACTTATAAACTAACCTATACTTGTTTTTATAAATAAACTAACCTATATTAACATATAGCATATAGTAATCTTCCATTATAAAATCAAAACGACTTTATATTAATATTTCATATTATATTAACAATATAAGAAAGAAGAGAATAGTAGTACTCCCTCCGATCCTAAATATAAGACCTAGTTGACTTTTTTCTGAAAATTCCTAAAAAAAGCAAAATAAGTTAATTATAAATTGATTTACCTAATTTTTTTTCTTACACTAGTTTATTTTACCTATAAGCTAATGAATAATCTAAAAATATATCAAATATGTCATGATTTAATAACCTATTTTGCATCTTAATCTTTCCAAAAAAAAGTCATTAGTTTTTTTTTTTGGCCAGCATTAGTTCTTATACTTTAGGATCGGGGGTAGTAGTATAATAATAACAATGTAAATCTTATCCCACTCAAGTGGGGTCTGCTACATGGATTACACGACGCCATTTTGCTATATCCCTAATTTGGAGGTAATAGTATATAAGTATATTATTTGTTGTCCGCCTCGGGCACCGTAAAACATAACGGCAAAAGGCACCTGATTCCCGCTCCCACACACACATGACACACCCACCTCCCCCTCCCGTCAACTAACGGCGGCATCCGTTCCCCCACAAACAAACACCAAAACCTTCCAAAACTGCCGCCGTTAACGTTAACGTCAATCCCAAGCGGCCGTTGCACGCTACTACGTCTTCTCCTCTAACGCCTTTCACATTCACCTCCCTTTCTCTCCTCTCTCTCTCTCCTCAGCTCTCTCTCTCTAAATCTCAATCTCCGTCTCCGTACAGCTTCTGTTACGCGCACATTAATACCAACAAATACCGAATCTTCCATATCACATTTCTCAGCCTCCTAATTCTTCTTCTTCTTCAGGTATTACTATTACTAATTTTGCATTACTATCTCCTACTTCTACTGTCTTTACATGCAATGTTGCTTTTCTTTTTGTGTTTCGATGATTCTCGATCGATTACTGTTTTCATTGATCTATTGTTTTAGGTCGCGGATTTTCGTTTTACTTAATTTTCCTTGTTTAATATTACTATCTTCAAATTCTACTGTGTTTACATGCAATGTTGCTTTCTTTTTTGTGTTTCGATTATTCTCGATTGATTACTGTTTTCTTTGATCTATCGTTTTAGGTCGCGGATTTTCGTGTTGCTTAATTTCCTAGTTTTGTTAATGCTGCTGTTGAAGACTTGAACTGTGGTGTCTTGTTTTGTTGTTTTTTTAATTGAAGTGAATTGTTGATTGATTGTGTTTTTCTTAAACTACAAGGCTGAATTGAGAAGATTCTAGATCATCGTGGATTTGTAGTTATCTGCAGAGATCTTCTTGGTGTGAATTTGCTGCGTTGTAAACAGAAGAATGTCAGGTGTGGATTGTTGAATTTGAAGTTTTGTTCTGCATTGAGATCTTGATTTGTTTGTTGTTGTTGTTGATTAGTGGATTGTTGATTTAATGATTGTTGGATTTGTGAATTTGGTGACTGGTGGTTTGCTTTTAGGTTTAGGGGAGGAGGTGATGGGTTTAGATGATGAGAGGGTTGGGAGTGTGGAGCCTGAGACATCTGAGGATGAGTGGAGGAAGTCTCAGTCTAGATCTCTTAGGAGAAGGGCAATGACTGCATCTACGAGATTGACTTATAGTCTTCGGAAAAGGAATAACCGTGTAGCTGATTGTCGGAATCCGTCGATTTTGATAGAGGATGTTCGTGATGCTAATGAGGAGAAAGCCGTGAATTCGTTTCGTCAAGTATTACTTGAAAATGATCTGCTTCCTGCTTCCCACGACGATTACCATACAATGCTGAGGTAAATGAATGGCTGTGTTATAGTTGCTATTTTTTTATTGAGCATGCATTTGCCTTGATAGCTCAAGTTAATTACTTGCTTGCCTGTGACAAATTTGTAGTAGATAGAGGGGGGATTATTGTTCAGGATCTTTTCTGTTTGATTGATTTGTTTGCCATAGGTAATGTTTTGTTTCTGTTACTATTGTATAAGGTACACATTTTCTTCCTGAGTGATCTTGAGGTCCTTCATTTTAAAAGAGATTCTGTAGTTACTGTTTCAATGGTTCATTTGGTTAAGTTTTATCAAGTGAAGAGTTCTGACTGACGTGAGGGGATATTGTTTTTTTGCTGTTTCTTTGTGGTGATTGAGTTACACAATTCTGTTGATTCAATTGGATGAATGCTTTATCTAGATTGCCATTCTTAACCTTTGAAGTGACAGTTTCTCCAATTATTTCTCATGTAGATAAAAGATATTCTTTTGTATTCACTCATTTCTTTAGGTGAAAGGTGTTACAGACTGCTTATTTTCCTTGCAGATTAAGGCCAGAAAATTTGACATTGATAAAACAGTCCAAATGTGGGGAGATATGCTCCTTTGGAGGAAGGAGTTTGGAGCGGATTCTATTATTCAGGTAATTTTGTAGTTGGATGTTTTTATTCTTACATTCTTGGAAAGTTACTACAAGAACCTGATGTACAAAAACTGAAAGGTTTTGTTCTTAGCATATTTTCTAGACTCAACCTGCTACCTAAAGCATAGCATATGAGCGAGGAAAAATCCTCTGGTACTTTATTTGGAAATTGGAAGGTTTTCCAATATTCTTTCACAGTTCAGTAAAATGTTAAATCGTTCAATCTCTAACAGGACAACGTGGCACTTTATGATTATAGGATTTCACATATGATGAGTATGAAGAGGTTCAGAGTTATTACCCTCATGGTTATCATGGTGTAGATAAAGGGGGCCGACCAGTTTATATTGAAAGAATAGGCAAAGTTGAACCCAGCAAGTTGATGAGTGTCACCACAATAGATCGATTTTTAAAATATCACGTTCAAGGATTCGAGAGAATGTTCAAAGAAAAATTTCCGGCATGTTCTATTGCAGCGAAAAAGCACATAGTTACGACAACAACGATATTGGATGTGCATGGCGTGGTAACTTTTTGAGCTTAGCCAGTTTTCACATCAGTATACGCGGTACAACACTTAAAACATTCCCATTTCTTATTTCAGAACTGGGTGACCTTCGGCAAAGTTGCACATGATCTTGTTATGCGCATGCAGAAAATTGATGGTGATAACTACCCTGAGGTAAGAACTACCCTAGAAATTAGAATATGAACTAGTACATAACTAATATGATTTGGCTTATAATTTAATAAAAACTCATGGATCTGTATTGGGAGCAATTATATGCATTACTCCAATTTGTTTTTTATATTGAATTATAAGTATGAAAGGTCGGCTTGACTCAGCGGTGAGCTCGCTTGCCATGGGAGTTTGAGGTCGTGGGTTCGAATCAGTCTCAAAAAAGTATATTCTCTTCCCTAACATCCTCACCAAGTGGGGACTAGAAAAGGGTTGACCCTTTTCTCTTTATTAACTTTTAAGTATTCTCTTCCCTAACTTTTAAGAATTTTATTTTAAGATCTTTTAAAGAGAATGCTTAATGAAATGGAAAATACTTACAATTGCCTGGATGCATTTTATGATAGAGCTGCATTTTGGTTTTTTTTTACTATAATTGAGGGTATGCACATGATTATAAAAAATGCATGCAGCGAAGAGAGAAGGGACTTGAGCTAGTGATACACATTGAAATTTCGCTCATTCAATCAACTTTACTAATTCCAAACATGCTACCCTTAGTTTAAAGTAGTATATTTTATTTGTGCCCAGGCATGAATCAATAGTTGGTATGATCATGGTCACTATGAAGTCTTCATTTTATATGTTATTTTCAGACATTACATCAGATGTACATTGTCAATGCTGGTAGTGGGTTCAAGCTACTATGGAATACGGCAAAAAGTTTTCTCGATCCAAGGACCACAGCAAAAATAAATGTAAGCAGGCATACTTTCGTTCATCTTCTTTGTATCTTGAAAGGTTCACATTATTGAAAATGTTATGTTATTTTACAGGTCTTAGGTACTAAATTCCAGAGCAAATTGCTTGAGGTCATAGACTCAAGGTTTGAGTTGTGTTATTATTGTCTCAGTTAATGATGTTATTAATTTTTGCAATAAGAAGCGTAATGTCGATCCTTTTATTTCGAACAGTCAGTTACCAGATTTCCTTGGTGGAAGTTGTTCATGTCCAAATGAAGGGGGGTGCATGAGATCTGGGAAGGGACCTTGGAATGATCCGGACATTATGAAAGTATGTTGTCATTATATTAATGGCACATGTATTTTTTTATACTCATACTTTATCCAATGCTTTCATTACAAATTTACAGCTTGTACATGGTGGAGAACCATCAAAGTTGACAAAAATCAGAAGTTCTTCTAGCAATCGAGAGTTAGATATCAAGTCAAATACCAGCAAACTCGCTCATAAATTGGTTAAGTGTCTTTGTTTTCTTTTATTGTATATAGTCCTCAAGTCTCACTATCTACTCTTCCACTGACCAGAAAAAATGTTACTCATGTTTATAAGTTAATTAAGTTTTCTGTCACAGGTTAAAAGCCCTAAAATGTTGCAAACTGGATCTGCATCAGAAGCTAGGTCAAGTCCATCAGTCATCATGCAGTCAATACCTCCTCCTGAAGATGTGAGCTCTACTAATCATTTTATTTAGCTAATTATATACTTCTTAGAATTAAGATTGTTTAGTCCTATTATGCTAGGTCATCTCCTAAATGAGAGATTTCATTAATCTAATGTTTTCAGATTCTGTACTTACAAAGAAGCATTATCATAGTGGATAACTTGAAATCTGCTTTAACAGTTATAGTATACGACATTGTTCTTTTGCATGTAGAACAAAAGGAAATCTGCAATTCTCTGTTAGTATTCAAAATATTTAGAGAGAAATAGAGGAATTTTTATTTAGTAATGAAATAAGTATATATTTCTTTGTATCTTTTTTGACCCAGTAATGGGTATCTTATCTTTATCTGACACAGTTCATACTACCATCAGTTATATCTTATCTTTCTCTGACACAGTTCATGCTATAACCAGTTATCTTACCTCATTATGAGAAATAAGAACTAAGCAACTAGTGGTAACGCTTATAGTATTGCAGTTAAATTGTAAATATTGAACTGATTATAGATTGGGAGTATATTCATAGATGTATCCATCTGTTTAGTACTCCATCTCTTCTCAATAGTTCCATAGCAGTGTTGTACCGAAATTATGCTAGTAGATGTTGAAACTGCAGTTAAGAGAGTTGCGATTTAGGGACGGAAAGTTGCTGTGGTCAATACTATTAGTAAAGCTTAACTAATGGTTTGTTTTTTCTCATAAATTACCCTTTGAATTTCAAATTAGTTTAACTAGCATGAATATATTTTTAGTTCTTACATTGTATATCTTAGAATCTCCTAATCAAGTTATTTTTAACAAAATATCCCCTTGCACTCTGCATCAGCGTAGTCAAGTGAGTAAATCATTAGTTTATGGGTAGTGATTACATATTATCAAATGCCGATCTTTTAATACAAAGGATGGGATATAATTGAAGAAAAGAGTAGGGATGAAATTGGAAGCCTATTGTATTTGGGAGAGGAGCTTTTCCTTTTCCAGTCCTAATTCCCACCCATTTCCCGCCCCTTTTATTATAAAACATTAGATTAACATTTTAACGGTTCAGAGTTAAACTTTAATATATTGACGATCAAAATGTCATATGATAAAAGAAATATTTATTAAATGCAAATTGCTAATTTTTGATGGGAACAACTTAATATGTGATAAAGAAAATAGAGGGGGTACTTTTGAGAAAAACCAAATTTGGACTCTTCAAGGTTGATCTTAAAAGGGTAGAAGATGAGAATAGAAAGGAGACACTCCTCGCCCATTGTGTTTAATATATCTTTATAACTTATGACGACTGTATTCATGGAGAATGTCTTCCGTTTTTTTAGTTGTACAGTTCACTTACTCTTAAAATGCAAGATTATCTAATCTGGTATAAAATTTGGATTTTATTTCAGAAAAGGACGAGACACCATGCACCTATGTACAAACAAGTTGAGCCAGCCAATATGGCCGGAGAAATCGAATATGTTGGTTCAACAAGTAAGCTATTTCTTAGCACCACTTTCTCAAATCAGGGTATTTAGTTCAATTGCTTTATGAGATAACTCATGTAATATGACCATGATGCGGCGTGTAGAATGATAAAAGGGACTTGCAACATAAAATGTGATCAATCTTGCTTTAAAGACATGAACTAATCCAGGAAAAAGCATACTTGTGGGAACGATATTAAAAAAGGAAAAACAAAAAGAAATAGCAACATCTAATATAATCTCTTTATATCACTCATGCTTGTCCGGAATGAGTGGAAGAATATAAAGCCATTTGTAATTTTTGAGCAGGAGGGAAGAGGGATAGTAAAACACATTTAGAATGTATGAATTCTGAATGTAATTTTATTTTTCCTGACACAGGTGATTCAAACAACATTAATTCTAGAAGATCACCAGAAATGCTGATTCCTTATGTTACAAATGTTGTAATTCAAATCATACTCAGAGTTTTAGCTTGTATATATGTAGTACTCGTAGACCTTGGGAGATTTTTTGTTGTTCGGTTCACAGACAGCCAATCAAGAAGCCTTAACAAAAGCCAGATAACTGAATCAAAGTCCAACGAACCTTTGGTCTCTCAAGAAACAAGAGATCCACTTTGGCAGAGGTTGCAGAATTTAGAAGCAGCAGTCACTGAGATGGTCAACAAACCGACAACAATTCCTCCTGAGAAAGACGATATACTTCATGAGTCATTGAATCGTATAAAATGTATAGAATATGATTTGCAAAAGACCAAAAAGGTAGTAGTTTCCCATCATATGATTGATCATCTAAAGGACATTACTCAGAATTGTTGTGTTAATTTTTCTTGCTACTGCTTTTGTAGGCACTTATAGCAACTGCTTCGAAGCAAGTTGAGCTTGCTGAGTGTTTGGAAGGGTTAAAGGAGGATAAATTTAATGTAAGTCACCATTCTCACTCATTAAATCAAGAAACAAAATGCATTGAGCATCTTATTTGTTTACAAACTTAATGCTGACAAAGCATATTATATTTCATTGCATTACTGTACTTCTGATTCATTAAAGTGACTTCCAGATATTATCTTGTACAAGTCAGTGCGTTACTTCTGATTCATTAAAATAGTTTTCAGATGTTTTCATCAAACACATCATTAATCTCGTAAAGATAGTTGAGAATAAAAAATAGTGTTATGTGAATTCTTGTATGAAAACTCATAATTGATCGGCTGTATACACTAATAGTTCATACCTTTTACAATAAACAGGGGACAAACTCATGTTGGCCCAAAAATGCGAAACCTTATGCCCCTGGAAGATGAGTTCCATTCTATGAGCCTCAGTTTGCTAAGATATCTAGTTCATTGTGCTTGTTGATTCTCTAAAGCTGAATTGCTACCAGACCCGTACCTCTATTGGGCTCATATAATGGCAATAAAATTGTAGGTGACTCTTACTTTTATATCAAAGGGATTATCTCCTTATTAACCAAAAAAAAAAAGGGATTATCTTCTTTATTTTTCCTCTCTCTCTCACAACAGTACTCTCACTCTTTTCGAAAAATGGGGCAATAATTGGGCAATTCGTAAGTGTTTGCTATAAGATTTTTCCTTTAAAGTGACGTGTGGGAAATTTGGTTTTATGAATCAATAGTGTGGTGCTGATCTATGCAAAATTTTTGGATAAAAATTGATAGCAAAAATTTTGAATTTTCTTGAGAGTTATATTCTTAAAGAAACATCACATATATTTTTCTTCTTTCAGAATTGAGGAATAGGCTGAGAGGAGCAGACACCCTCGAGCAGAGAAAGAAAAGGAAGAAGGAGTTGTTTTGAAGTGTCTGAATTTCGGAGGAGTTTCTTTTCAATAGATATACCAAATGTGTGATTGAACCACAGTTTTTTTCTTTTAATTTATTTTTTGTAAAAATTGTACAAAAACATGCTGAACTTGACACATATTTTTAGTGAACGGCGTATAGAACGCCTTTGATATATTGTTACAGATTTTTAACATTGAGCAGTGAGCAGTGAGCAGTAAATTTTGAATTTTGCTGCAAATTTTGCTCTTGAAATTTTAATTTAAAGATTGGCATCTTTGTGTAATTTACCCTAGATATGACGTGTTTAGTAAGATAAATTTTTTTACAGTTAAGTATGTGACAAGTATTATAACTTCTCAAAATTTTGACTGTTTTTCAAATATTTAGAATTTCATTGTGAACTTTGATTTATAATTGTCAAAGAGACATCAATTTCATACATTATTTTATATCACTATATTGATGCATGACACTAGTTGGTATGATTTACGGGAAACAAACATAAAAAGTAGCTGTCAAAATTTAGGTCTCAAAAACTAATCTCATATTTGTCCATATTGGAAGATGTCTACTAATTTCACTACTGACTGAATCATCCTTTACTTACAAAATACTGATGAAAAGATGAAACTTTTATCTTAAACTCCAATCCAACTATAACCAGGTAGCTTTGCTCTCCCATTCATTCTCATTATATCTCTGAGATTAGCTGCTTCTTCCCAATGCCCAGCAGCAGCATATATATTTGACAAAAGCACATACACTGATGGATTGTCACCTTCTCTTTCCAACAAAAGTTTAGCAAGTGTCCTTCCAAGTCTTAAATTACCATGAGCTGCAGAAGCACTAAACAAAGACCAACATATGTTAGAGTGTGCTCCAAATTGCCCTCCATTTATTACTCTTTCTGCCTCTTCAAGATATCCACTGCGACCTAGAAGGTCCACTATGCAAGAAAAATGGTCTACATTGGGCATGAATTCGTAATTTTTCATCATTGAATAAAAAACACGAGTTCCATCATCGACTAAACCTGCATGGCTACATGCAGAAAGAACTGCAGTGAAGGTAGCCTGATCTGGTTTGACCTCAGGTGAATTTTGCATTGCCTCGAAATAGCGCACGGCTTCTTTACCTTGTCCATGAAGCGAATAAGCAGATATTATAGCATTCCAAGAGATAGTATCTTTTTTCACCATGGCATTGAATACTCTCAAAGACATGTCTAAGGACCCAGATTTGGCATACATTGTGATCAAGGCATTACCTAAAGATACCTCTGAAGAAAACCCATGTCGGATTATGTAACCATGAATCTGTTGCCCAACACTTAAGGCTGAAATACTAGAACAAATGCTCAAAACGACGGTGAGGGTGAAGACATTTGGTCTAAGCTTGGTAGCAAGAAACTCTGAGAATTCCTTCAATCCTTGCAGGGGATATCCATTTACTAAGAACCCAGAGATAAGACAATTCCACGATGTCAAATTTTTATTAGGGAGATCAGAAAATACCTGAAATGCTTGATTAATCTTTCCATGCCTGCAGTATGCTGAAACTAAAGCATTAGAAACTTCAACTTTCATGGGTCCCTTTTTGGACAAGAGGGCATGAATCATTTCTATAATTTGTGAAGACTCAGAGGCAACTAGCAGACTCCCATAAGTAAATTCATCTGGTTCAAATTCCTGCTGCATCATTTCCTGGAAGATAAAAACTGCTGATGCCCTAAGATTCTCCTGAGCATAAGTGGAAATCATTATGTTCCATGAAACAAGATCTTTATATTCTGTCGTCTCAAAAATATTTTGAACCTCATGCAACTCCCCAAGGTTGGAATACATGGTCATTGTTGCATTATTCACAGCTATACAATCAACGTAACCCATCTTAGTCGCCTGCGCTTGTACCTGACAGCCAGTTTTTAGAGATAAACACGAGCTCATGACACTCACAAAAGTTAATACTGTCGGACTGAGACCATCCTCTTGCATCTTTTTAAACATAAAAAATGCATCTTCATTTCTTTCCATGCCAACAAGGCCATCTATCATTGCATTATATGTAACACAATCACGAATGGTAGCTTCAACTTCCTCAAACACCAAAAAAGCATCTGCAGCACATTCACCATTAAAATACATAGTTATCAAAGAATTAACCACAGAAGCCTTTACTAGATACCCTGTCTTGATTACTTCCGAATGAACATGTCTCCCGTAATCCAAAGTCCTCACACAACATAAACTCAATATGCTGGCTAATGTAAAATTGTCAGGTTCAACATCCATTCTATGCATCCCTCTAAATAGATACATGGCAACCTTTTCATGACCATGATCAGTACATCCAGTAATTATGGCATTCCAAACAGCCACATTACTCTTCGGCATTTCAACAAACAAATGGAAGGCATAACCAATGTGTCCCAACCTAGTACAAGCAGCAAGCAATGTTGTCCAAGAATATACATCAGGGTATTCAATATCTCTATAGACACATATAACAGCATTGAGATCCTTATTCTTTGCATGCAAAGAAAGCAAAGAATTTGCAACAAAAGAATAGGCCTTGAGGCCGGTCCGAATGGCGAACGCATGCAACTGGTTGCCAAAACACACATTTTGATTGTTTGCACAGGCTGTGAGAGCTGTGGAAAGGGTGTAATGATCAGGTTTGAGGGAATATGATGAGTGAATTTGGCCAAACAGTTTGAAACAATCATAGAAATTGCCTGAGTGAGTAAGCTCTGAAAGCAAAGCATTCAGTTTTATAAGTCTTTCAGCTGTCAACTTAGTAACACTACTCATACATAGCAACAAGTTTCCAAAAAGCACTATCTTGTTCTTTGTAATGAATCAGCTGGAACAAAAGTATTGCTCTTGACACTGAAAAATTAGTCTGACATGTACTCCCTCCAATCCTAATTATAAGCCTACTTCAACGTTTTTTCCTTTGTGAAAGTTAAGGAAGCAGATTAGACCACTAAATTATAACATATAACAAATGTAATTATAATATATGTATATGTTAGTATATAACTAAAATAAACTAGTTTTGAGGAAAAAAGATAATTTTAAACAATTTAAAATGATAAAAGTCTGTAACTTTAACATTTTCAAAAAAGTCAAAGTTGAGTTATAATTAGAAATGGAGTAGTATTAAAACAAAATGTGATTGCAATCATAAATCATACTATAGAGGATATTATTCAAGTACACAAGGCTGTAGCGTCCAGCAACAATCAAACTATAAATAATATTCAAGTGGTTGTGAAGAACATGAAACCCCAGATGGTTTAGGCGAAGTAGAAGCAACAAACAGTTGTGCACTTGACAGCAGATAAACTACAGAAGAAAGCTTGCTCGGTGTAGTGTGTCTTCTTGCGAAGTTCAAGTTGAAGAAGTTCTAGTTTGTTTGAACGGAAAGTCTGTAATAAAAATGGAAATGAAATTGAGTATAAGGGTAAAGATGGAAATTAGAGGTAAATTAGGTAATGATAAATGTAAAAGTTTGAGGAACCGAGGAAAAGTGTGAAATGGAGAGAGAAAGTTTGTGGGTCCAATATATATGGAAATTACCTTTTTCAATTCCCATATACAAATTCATTTCTCAATTCCAACCATGCAAGCAGATCATAATGGAAAGTGGATAATAGAAATGGAAAATGTAAATGAGTGAGAGAGATAAAGATGGAAAGTAAATGTAGATTAGGTAATGATGAGATGTAAAATTTGTAGGGCCAGAAAATGTATGAGATAGAGAGAGAACTTGTGGGCGCCAGGACATACGTAAATTATCATTTCACTTTTCTACAACCAAATGGGCCCTAATAGATATATGAAATGGGTGATTGAACCATTTTTCCCTTTTGATTTAAACTCTACTAAATTTTACATAAACATGTTCAACAACATGCATTTACATTTTTGGGAAATTTGCACTGTAGTCCCTGATAAGGCATTTTACTACTGCAAAGTCCCAAAACATTGCAAAATAATCATCAAGTCCCAAGGGACTTTGGTGCAAAACTTTCCATTTGCTGAAAGACTCATTTGACCCTTCATACTAATTGAAAATTGAAAAGGAAAAACTCACACCATCACTCTCCATCTTCATTCACCAGCTCCTCCGTCAACACCAGCACCATCATCAACATTTTTCTTTCTTCGATTCCCTCCACTATCAGCAAGCTTTTCTTCCCCAAACCCTATATCTCATAATCTTCTCTTCTTCCAACCCAACTACCTTATTCCTTCTGTCGCGCGAATCTCAAGGCGGGATCGAATTTTCTTCGAGGTAGAACACTCTTTCTGTCTCTCTGTTGCTTTGATTGTTCTAGGTTTGGCAAATTTGAAGCTTAATGGATTGAGCGAAAGTTCGTTTTTCTTCTTATTGTTACTGTTCATGAATTTTCCCTTGATATTTTGCAATCCCAAGGATGAATGGTGTTTAGAAGTTATTAGGAGAATGGTAGAAGGCTTCTTGTACTATATGTCAAATTTCTTTTTCGAATGTGGTGTGGAGCTCGAATTTCTTATTGCAATCCTGTACACATTTCTTTTGGTAATGTGAACTTTAATTTTCATACCATTATTTGCAGAAAATGTTAAATCAATTCAAGTGCTACTTAGTTTGATATGAAGTTTAGAGCCCTTTGTTTTTCTATAATGATCATTTTCTGACTTAGAATGGGAACCTTTTGTTTATTATGGGATGGTCTGATGTGAAATTTGGGGGCCTCTGCCCATCTAGACTATAGTTGCAGGGCAAATATCCCTCCCCTTCAAGAATGATCTTAGAAATGTAAACCTTCTTTATTTCCGCTGTTACACCTAGTGGTAAAACAACTTATGTTGTTGCTCTTATGAAAATTAAGATCAGATTATGTTCATTTGCTATGAGTATTGAAAGGATGCAAATTAAGATCAGATCAGATTATGTTCATTTGCTATGGTAAAACAACTTATATTCTTGCTGTCATGATATTTCTAGCTTATTATGTGTAGATTTTAATTCAAGATGTGTTACTTTATATTCAAGGTGCATTAATTTCCCTACACAAAAGGAGTTGATTTTTGGGCAATCACAACTGAAAATAGATGCATTAATAGGTCTCCCAAATGTTGATCTCAATCTGGGCAATCACAATTTAATTTTTCTCGAGTGACAAGGGGGGTATGTAATAATTACCAAGTCATGAGAGATGTAGTAACAAGTGGTCATGCCTACATTAACAAGTGACCAGATTTGCGGTAACAAGTGCCTCACTTATTACAGGTAATTGCTAATCATTTCCTGTTTTGGTACACTTTAAAATTCAAGTCTATGATTGTAAGATAGTAGAGTTTATGTTTCTTGTATTGCTAATCTGAAAATTGAAATGATAACAATGGTTAAAAAGAATGTATTTTTCATATATCTATAATTGTTGGAACACTTGGGAAACTGATTATTTTTGGCATCATTTTTGTTCGTGTACTTTTCATTTTCCTTGCTCTGGATTGTTGTTTCCAGTGTTTCAGCTCCAGTTCCTTGTTTTGCTGTTATTTATTATGCACAAATTTTAATTCACAAGATGTGATTTCATTCTAGAGAGATTGCTTCTGTGAAATTCTTCGCCAAGTTAAACGTCTCTCTTGGAGGAAAAACACAAGATTGAAAATCAAGATGTGGAATGCATGAATTGTCTTGGCTGCAAATGCGGGATGGAAAGAAGCAAGATGATGAGGGTTATACTATGCCCGAGTACCTTTGGGACGGTCTTCAAGAATTGAAGAAGGGGTGTGTGTGGTTGTTTGTTATTCATCCCAACAATGTACATATTGATTAGGTCCTATCATTGTTGAGAAACCATCAGAACAGGAGGAGGAAAACATAGACAACATTGTTTTTATGTTTGGAGTAAATAACTGCCAATGAGGAAGGGGTCATATTTTGTATGAGTACTTTTCATAGGGAAATATGGTTTTTTCTGAGCTAGTTTCTTGTAATGATTGAAGTACCTAATGAAATCAATGCAATTTGTTAATATTCGAATTGTTTTTCGAAATTTTGTTGACATAATTAATAATTTAATGAAATGAGTATATTAGGTCTATTAATTTTTCGCTAGTGATAAGTGGGCATATTGGCAGTAGCAAGTCACCAGACCTGCATTAACAAGTGTCCCACTTGTTACTGATAATTGCACTTCATAAATGATGGAGCTGATTTTTTAGTAATAACAACTACAAAATAGATACATTAACAGGTCCCCCAAGTATTAATCTAAATTGGGCATGATATATTGCTTACTAATTTTTCGCTTGTGACAAGTGGGCATGTAGGCAATAGCAAGTCACCAGACCTGCATTAACAAGTGCCCCACTTGTTACTGGTAATTGCACTTCATAAATGATGGAGCTGATTTTTGAGCAATAATAACTACAAAATAGATTACATTAACAGGTCCCCCAAGTATTAATCTAAATTGGGCATGATATATTGCTTACTTAATTTTTCGCTTGTGACAAGTGGGCATGTATGCAATAGCAAGTCACCAGACCTGCATTAACAAGTGCTCCACTTGTTTCTGGTAATTGCACTTCATAAATGATGGAGCTGATTTTTGAGCAATAACAACTACAAAATAGATACATTAACAGGTCCCCCAAGTATTAATCTAAATTGGACATGATATATTGCTTACTTAATTTTTCGCTTGTGACAAGTGGACATGTATGCAATAGCAAGTCACCAGACCTGCATTAACAAGTGCCCCACTTGTTACTCACAATTTCCACTTATTACTCACTTTTCTTTGTACAGTTAATTAATGGAAAATCTGATATAAACAATCTTTTGTGAAATTTAAGCCTTGCTGATAAAACAATCTTCCTTGTGAAATTTAAGCCTTGCTGATAAAACAATCTGCTCGCTTCGTTTCTGCTAATAAAGTGCAATGCTGAACTATTGAGACAAAAGCTTATATAAAGGTAAGGAAAATATGATATAAACAAGAATTCTGATATAAAAGCTGATGCAATGGCAAGGAAAATCATCTGATATGAAGGCAAGGGATTTGGCTATTGTCATGTGCAAAATAAGCTAACTAGTTCTTGGTTTACATCTCTGGAGGCTATCATTTTTGGCAGCTTTGATTTAGTTCTAGAGGAAGAAAGTTTGAGCCAAGGTAATGGCTAGTTCTTCATGATTTATGAGCATCTTGTGTTGCTCAGTTTTGTGACAAAACCAAAAAAAAAAATCTGCAACTTCCTTTGTAACTCTGACCAGATTAACATATAAGAACTAAGAAAAATCTGCAACTTTTTTTAACTCTGATCAGATTAACATATATGGCAGAAGTTCTTCCAAACACACATGGCATAACTAAATAAAGTAATTAAAATGAAGCAACAATGACAAGGGAATCAGATAACTATAACCACCATAAGCATTACCCTTGCTTATATAAAATAAGCCAAATAGTTTTTACAAAGTTGCCACATAGTTTTGACATAATCACCATCAGTATTACAAAAGATGTCAAAAGACATACTTCCTAGACTATCAAGTTCCAACAATTTCCTTCTCCTCCCTCTCCCTCTCCTAACAGGTGCCTTTTTTCTGCTCTGTGAAGTAAGTTGTAATGAAGTAATGGTAGGTTCCCCTCTCCACATGAGTCCTGAAAGTGTGAAAGGGAGGCCTTGTATATTGTAGTGTAGCCATTTATTTATTCTTCTAGAGAATTCTTGTATTCCTGCAGAGCGATTTATCCTTGTATGCAATTTTCCCACATTTTGATGTATGATCAAGTCATGTAAACTCCAACAAGTCCCACACAAGTGATCAACAATATTGCTGGAAAAGATGAATCCATAATTTAAAATATTAAGAATTCGAAATTCATAAAACCAGCGTTAATAAATTTATCTAGGGATTGGTGATTAAGGATGCCCCAACATTGATTCCAAGCAAACTTAGGATTTAAATCAGCAGGAAATTATTTCAGCACAAAATCATTAGCTTGAGAATTCAATTTTTCACATCATTTACCTGCATAAACCAAAATTCCATATTGGTGACAGCAATAAGGGTTTAAATCAGCAGAAAATTGTTTGAGCACAAAATCTTAGTAACTTGAGTATCACAACACCAATAAAAATGTTTGAAAGAAATTATGAATTCAAAGCTACAATTTGGTGTTTGACATCAAGCACCCTTATGCAACTGAGATGAAGAACATCGAAATGTAGTAGCTAAAGATTTTTTAACACTAGAACAAAGTAAAATTCTGATCAACATGGTTCAAAGATTCACTAAATTTTAGCACACATTATTGTACAGAGTGATAGAAATATAATGACAGTAAGAATATAAATTGCAGCAAATTGCTGCCACTATTTGAAGCCAAAATCAGTATAAAACATTAAAACCACATCAAAAGGAGGTAAATATCTACACAAAAATTAGCAACAGAGCTGCAGCACACAAATCAACAACCAACCATAATCTTATCTTAATACAAAATCGAAACTATTTCCCATTTATCATAGTCGAAATTTCAAAATTTTACAATCAAACTCAGTCTTTACCTCAACCATTAATATTGAACGTAATTTCCCCCAAACTGAAAGGGCCACAAAATCTTCAGGATGCATGCATACATCTTATCAAAATCAATTTTGAACAGCCGGAAATCTAAAACTAGACAACATGGGAGGAAATGGCATACCCCTTATGGAATTTAGGAGGGAAAAGAAACGTATATAGCGATGGTGACGATTCAGCCCACAAGAAAGAGCTTGGAAGAGGAATAGTGATGGTGAGGGTGGTGAACAACGGTAGCCAAGGCAACGAACAGATGTGATGAAGATGATGAAATCGACAAGGGTTATAGTGAAGACAGAGGCAACGATCATTAGAGAAGATGAAGAGTTCTGGTTGGAGGGTGAAGTGAACTTAGTTGAAGAGGTGAGTGGGGTGAAGTTAGACAACTCATCTCTTTTAGAAAGAAAGGGGTAAAAATGTCAATGCATAAGTGGAGAATTTTGCAGCAAAGTCCCTTGGGACTTGATGATAATTTTGCAATGTTTTGGGACCTTGAAGTGGTAATTTGCCTTACTTGGGACCACTGTGCAAATTCCCCTACATTTTATACTAAACAACGTATATAACAACTTTGATATATTGTTACAGATTGTAGAGACCACGTAGCTAGTGAGCAGAAAAGTTTGAAATTTACTACATATTATTATGTTTGCCCTTAAATTTATATTCTATTTAAAAGATTGACATCTTTGTGAAATTTACGAAGAGTTTGGTATGAAAAATTCTCATCTAGGTAAATATGTGGCAAATATTTTAAATTCTCAAACTTTCAATTGTCTTTCAAATATTTAGAATGTGAACTTAAATTTTTCAATTGTCAAAGAAATATGAATTTCGTATATTATTTTATATCATATCTTTTTTGAACACATTTTTCGGACCAAACACAACAGCAAAACCAACTAACGCGGTTGACAAGCTGAAGCGCGAATGTCCTACTTATATACTCACACACACACACATTCTTGGTCGATGTGGGACTAAGAGATCCCACAGGGACCCCCCAGTACGGCGCAAGCGCCACCCACACCAACATACGCAAGACACATGCCATTTTTTTTGAACACATTTTTCAGACCAATTTTATATCATATCAATTAGGGTTAAGGTGCATTTCTAGTACTCCACAATATGGCAAAGTGCACTTACAGTAATACACAATTTCATGGTGCATTTGTGGTAAGCAAGAATAAATATCGTTGCCCCTATAATAACTCCGTTAAATAAGTCATCTTTGACCGTTAAGAGTAACATTTACCTGTTAAAAGGTGACATGGGGAGGAATTATTAATGACGTGGCAATGACTGGACGGACATGTGGCAATGCATGCTGACTGGATTAAGTTGTCGGGCCAAATTAAATTGAAAAAAAAAGGGAAAATTAATTAGAGGTCCCCCACAAGGGAGTTAATACTGGAAAAGTCCCAAAAGTTGAAAACATTAATGTAGGGTCCCTCCTCCCCCCACCCCCACCCTTCTCCCCCACCCTCCTCCCTCACCTGCCCCCCCTCCAGCGCCACCCTCCCCCTCCAGCCCCACCCTCCCCCTCCACCCTCCCCCTCCCCCGCCACCCTCCCCCTCCAGCGCCCCCCACCCCCACCCTCCCCCTCCAGCGCCCCTCCCCTCCACCCTCCCCCTCCCCCGCCACCCTCCCCCTCCAGCGCCCCCCACCCCCTCGCGAGTTCATCGGATCTCTCTCTCTCTCTCTCTCATCAGATCGCGAGGAGGAGTGGGGGTGGGGGGCGTGGAGGGGGAGGGTGGGGGTGGGGGGCGCTGGAGGGGGAGGGTGGCGGGGGAGGGGGAGGGTGGAGGGGAGGGCGGGGGTGGGGGGCGCTGGAGGGGGAGGGTGGGGGGGGAGGGGGAGGGTGGAGGGGAGGGGCGCTGGAGGGGGAGGGTGGCGGGGGAGGGGGAGGGTGGAGGGGAGGGCTGGGGTGGGGGGCGCTGGAGGGGGAGGGTGGCGGGGGAGGGGGAGGGTGGAGGGGAGGGGCGCTGGAGGGGGAGGGTGGGGGTGGGGGGCGCTGGAGGGGGAGGGTGGCGGGGGAGGGGGAGGGTGGCGGGGGAGGGTGAGGGTGGGGCTGGAGGGGGAGGGTGGCGCTGGAGGGGGGGCAGGTGAGGAAGGAGGGTGGGGGAGAAGGGTGGGGGTGGGGGGAGGAGGGACCCTACATTAATATTTTCAACTTTTGGGACTTTTCCAGTATTAACTCCCTTGTGGGGGACCTCTAATTAATTTTCCTTTTTCTTTTAATTTAATTTGGCCTGACAACTTAATCCAGTCAGCATGCATTGCCACATGTCCGTCCAGTCATTGCCACGTCATTAATAATTCCTCCCCATGTCACCTTTTAACAGTCAAATGTTACTCTTAACGGTCAAAGATGACTTATTTAATGGAGTTATTATAGGGGCAACGATATTTATTCTTGCTTACCACAAATGCACCCCGAAATTGTGTATTACTGTAAGTGCACTTTGCCATATTGTGGAGTACTAGAAATGTACCTTAACCCTATCAATTACAATTATTTTGATGCACGAAAATGTTTGATACAATTTACAAGAAACATACTGTGTTTGGCAGTCAAAGGTGGAAGTGATTGAAACAATAAAGATGGATATTTTTAGTGCATTATATGTTACGTTGAAAGATGGAATGAGTGTGTTATTGATTGCCTAACAGCTTTCACTAATGGTTATATAGTGTGTTTGACTCAGCTTATTTTGAGAAATAAGCCAGCTTATTTTGGGTTTTTGGCCTTGAAAATCCAAAATAAGCTGGTTTATTTCTCAAAATAAGTCGAGCCAAACACGCTGATTATAGTTTTGTGGATGTGCCATCTGAGGTAATCGGGGATTTGCGAGTGGATTATTGCTTAAGGTGTCGTAACACCATAGTCTCTTATTATTAAAAGAGATATTTGGGAAGGCAAAACTACCAAGTCACTATAATACTAAATCCCATTAACCAATGAATGCAGTGTCTAATCAATGGACTCGATCTCATTCAAATTAGACATTGTTAACCCTTAGGTTTTATACCAATCAATGCGCCCATTACCTATTATTTGTATAAAGCTTAGTCCCACTCCCACAACCTTGTCACCCCATCCTTATTGTTACATGATTTCCTCTAGATTTATAAGAGATTGTTGGCTTGTAACACCAATAAGAAAATAGGGTTAATACAAATTTGGTCCTTGAACTTTCAGTTAATTTTGGTTTAGTCCCTAAACTTTAAAATCAGTTGTTTTACCCAGTGACCTTTCGACCATCTTTGATCTTGGTGCTTAGACTTTAAAATTGATGGTTTTAATCCTTGAACTTTCTGTCAATGTTCATCTTGATCACTGAGCTTAAAATAAAGTGAGAAGACTTTAAAGTCCTGAGACCATGACCAAAATTGATTGAAAGTTCAAAAATGAAAACCAAATTCGACCAAAAGTTCATGAACCAAAACAATTTATTTTGAAGTTGAGAGAACAAAACCAAAATTGACCAAAAGTCCATGGATCAAACACATTGATTTTAAAATTTAGGGACCAAAAAACAATTGACTGAAAGTTCAATAACCAAAAAGTATATTACCCCAAGAAAATGCTTTGAATCTTGGGATTTTCTTAAATATTTTAAAAGTCGTATGAATAAATTTGAGGATAAAAGTATGTCTTCAGAATTTCGTTGGGAATAAATTCTGTTTAGGGTGCTGCAGGGGAATTGCAACAAAATTTTCAAGGTTAAAATGAGAAAGAAGGAAACTAGGAAGAAAGATGAAATCAATATGTTTATTAAAGGCAAAAGGGTAAAATGGTAATCTAACCATAAAATATATTCACACTATTCTCATTCTCATGCACAGAGGCGGCGATGGTGGCAATTTTCACGGGGAAAAGCATCCACCTTCTTGAGCCTCTTTCCTCTTTTCTTCCTTCTTCTTGTTTTCATACGAGTGAGGTTTCAAGCATTGAGCTTCATAATTATATCTTATCCATGGATAATTTAATTAGGCCATAACTATCATATAAACATGATAAACATGATAGGCAGTGACTTTTGGTCACGATGGCATCACACATTTCCCTACGGGGCAGAGGTCATAGGTTAGACCTGGGGTCGGTGCGTGTGTTCGTTTGTTCATGTGAAAAACATGATAAAGCCCTCTAATACACACTTACAAAAATCTTGACATTTATCATGGAGTATCTAGCACCCAAACACGTATCTAGCACCACTACAAAAAAAAAATTACCTAAATTTTACTACCGCATATAAGTGGTTGCCCAAAATCCGCTGAGATGTGACAACATCTCAGCGGGTTTTAGGAACCGCTGAAATAGAAGCGTCAGTTAAAACATTTTTCTTTAAAAAAAAAGCCACACACCTCAGCGGTTCTAAGTTCTAAACGCTGAAGTGTATTTATTTACTATTTTATATTATTTTATTTAGTTAATAATACATATTAAAAGATTATTATTTAAAAGAATATAATGTTAATCACATTACAGTGGTTTTAACATCCCAAATGAATATACTTCACGGTAGAGAAAACTTGAAGAATTGCACTTAAATATGTTTATAGTTGTATACATCCCAAATCACTTAAGAGTGATGATGCAATTAAGAAATTATTTTAGGGTGCTAGTTACACATTAACCCATCAATTTTAATGTTTGAAAGTAAAATAAAGTTGACAAGAATGTGGATAAAGATATCATCACTTTCATCTATCACAATAATTGTTATACAACATTAGATATTATTTAGAGATTAAATTTGAGGTTGAGTAATGTTGGTATTGTTTGGAGTAACCACACCAAGAGTATTATGCATTTTGCCATTCCAAACAGTGCAAGCTCCCTTTGCATCGCAAGGACCTTTTTCTTCTATATTCCAGAGGCAGAATTGGCATGTATCACGGTCCTGATCATATACATTAAAGTAATAAAGATGTCCCGACTGCCATTGAAAGCTACAGAAAAACAACTTCTTAAATGTAAACCAGTTAATTTTGAAACTAAAAGAATAGCGTTCTTTAAATTTGACATTGAAAACTCCAAGATCGTTATTCTTTTCTTTGCAATGAATAGTTAAGTCAGCTCCACTTTCTAAGAGATTGACGAGATCCACCCTTATGTTAATGATAAAAGAATCTGGATTTTCGCTATTGACTTCTAAGACTGAAGCAAATATGGGCAGGAGAAGTAGTAGAGATTTCATATATGGACTCATATTTTGTATTTCTGTAGGAGGCGTGAGAATCTTACCATTGGAAACCTTATTATATAGGGCAAAAGATTCAGAAATTAGGCAGAAAGGACAATATGCAATGAATGAGCAGCTACAGTACACTGCTTTCTTCTCTCAATATATAATAAGATAATAGTACAACAAAATTGGTTTTAGCTATACACGTGTACGTAGATGACATACTATACAGCTGTGAAATCCTAACGGAATACAAAAGAGCAAAACAGAATATAATGGTAAATTACAATTGTGTCCTATTTTGATGAATTCCTATTCTATCCTTAACATCCCCCCTCAAACGAGAGGGAGTTGCAAAAAGCCCGAGTTTGGAACGAAACTGAGAAAATTGACCGTATGTCAAGGCTTTGGTGAACATGTCAGCGATCTGTGCTGAGGATAGAATGTATCGAACCTGGATTGTGCTAGAGTGTACCATATCAGAAATAGGCTATGAATAAGATGCTGCAAACATCCTTGCTGAGTATGAACCACCATCACTCACTGGGTACATGCCTTGCCTTGTTGTCCCTTCCATCAAAACCTTGCTCTAATACCAAGATTCAGAAATTAGGCAGAAAGGACAATATGCAATGAATGAGCAGCTACAGTACACTGCTTTCTTCTCTCATTATATAATAAGATAATAGTACAACAGAATTGGTTTTAGCTATACACGTGTACATAGATGACATACTATACAGCTGTGAAATCCTAACAGAATACAAAAGAGCAAAACAGAATATAATGGTAAATTATAATTGTGTCCTATTTTGATGAATTCCTATTCTATCCTTAACAGCAAAGCATGAGTTAGTTCCATGGCTAGCTTGAAAGAGTTATGTTTAATAATGATATTAGATTCATAGGGAAAGCTTTACTATTATTAATATAGTTGACTATGCAATTAATGCTTTGATATTTCAATTTGGAATTCCATTTATATTCATGATTTGATTTTCCAAATTTGGTAAAAAAACTTACATATTTGTATTTTTTTTCTATTCAACCAAGAGGACAAAGCATTTATTAATTTCTTTTAATGTTTGGAGAATACATTGCACTTTGTTTATATGAATGATTATAAAAATTGCAGTATTAATTACTCCCTTTGTTACTAAATATAAAATCACCTTCCTGATTTAATTATATTAAAGATGTTACTTAAAGTAGTTATAAACACATGATATTAATAATATACCATAACCATATAACCTTTTTTTCACTCTTCATCTCTTGCTTGTTTATTATACATAAGCATTATTATGTCTTATTTAGAAAAAAAAATTGAGAAAAATAAAAAAAATTGCTTATATTTCGGAACATATTGAAATTTAAAAGTGATCTTATATTTATGAACGAGGGCAGTATTAACAAGTCAAACAGAATTTCTATAATGGATTATTGTAGGTAACCCTGCACGTTACAATATAGGAGTTTTACCAAACCATTTCACCTATATTTAAAAGGGTTCAAGTTTACATTGTTTACTAAGGGGTCTTCCTGAATCATACACCCGCACATTGCGGGGGTTCCGCACTAGTTATTTTTAATGATTGAAAATAAAATAAAAAAAACCAAAGAATGTGAATAATGATATCACTTTCACCTATCGCAATAGTAAAAGTTATACAATATTAGATGTTATTTAGAGTTCAAGTTTGACGTTGAGTAACGTTGGTATTGTTTGGAGAAACCAGACCAATAGTGCTTTCTGTTTTACCATTCCAAACACTGGAATCTCCATTTCATTTCAATGAACTTTTTCTTCTTTATTCCATAGGCAAAATTAGCATATGTCACATTGCTGATCATATACATCAAAGTCATATACATCAAAGTAATGCCTGCTACCAATAGTTAGCACGACATTCATATACATCAAAGTAATAAAGAGGTCCTAATGGTCATTAAAAGCTATAGGAAACAACATATTCAATAAAACTTAAATTTTGAAACTAAAAGAATAATGATCTTTGGATTTCACAATGACATCCAAGATTATCAATCTTTTTTTTGCAATGAATAGTCAAGTTTGGGGAACCTCGCTACCTCTAAGTAATTATTGCGCCTATACTATCAGGACTCGAAATCGAGACCACTGTTTAAGGTAGAATAACTTCAACCAATTGATTACGATCTAAGCGCTTAGTGGTGACAATCTTTTTATATAGGGTCAAACTCGAGTTAATTCCATGGGCAAATGGAGTAGGTTACATTAAATTTCTGGGGAAAGCTATATTATTTAACATATTTGAAAGAGCAATTAATGCTTTTGAGATACTCCTTTCGGTCCCTAATATAAGAGTCAACTGCCAAAAAATGCTTCTTAAGAAAATATGTAAATATTAGTTGGGTATCTGGAGTTAATACTTCTTTTCCAATATTACCCATATATTTAATGTTATACTTTTAAGAGAGGAAAATAAATAAACATTAATAAATATGAAAGAGAGTTAGGGACAAAAATTAGAAAAATTCATTAAATGAAATAATGTGAGATGAGCTCTAATATTAAGAACTAAAATCATTCAAATTTTGTCTTTTATATTAGAAACTGGAGAGAGTATCAATTTGGAATTGCCTATGTTATTCATGATTTGATTTTCCAAATTGAGTGAAAAGTTATGTTCTTTCAATTTTGATCAATAAATAATGTGTTAAATATTATATTTTACAATGAACATTACATATTCTTATTTTGGCCAATGAACTATAAAAAAGTTTTTGACTGACCAATAATGTTAATTGGCGTTTAACAATGTTTTGAATTTTGTGTTGCTTAAAATATTTTATAGTTCATTGGCCAAAATGATATTATTATTTATTGTTTATTGTGAAATATGATAAATAGAGATTTCAATGGACCATTGGTCTATCATGGACATGCTATTGGATCATTAGCTATCAGAGACATGCTAATGATTTAGAGATTTGAAAAAACCTCATGGCAGTAAAATCCTTCTATTGGACCACAATGTAAATACCCCAATTATAAATAGTAATAGGGAAAGGATTGTGCCACTTGACATTTTCATGGGCCCCACTTAACAGAAATTAGTGAAAACTAAATGCAATAATATATTTGCCCCTCTTGAAATTCTCTGAGATCATTTTTGCACGTCGAAATTGTAATTTATTTTGGGTGCACTTTGCATAATTGTAAGGTATTATATATGCATCTTATCCCTTGATAACATTATAATGATACTACTCTTGAAAATTGATTTTCAATGGTTATTGTAGCTCAATTAAGATATTTTGGAAGTCAAAAGAGCTAAGTCACTAGAATACCAAACCTAGTAAACAATGAGTGAAATGCCTAATTAATGGAATTCTATATAACTAGGCCTCGTTAAAATTTTTCGTGATCAACCAATCAATGCACCTGTTAATTGTATACAGCTCCTAGTACTACAACTGTGGTACCTGCATTGTAACTTGATTTTCTTAAGAGTTATAAGACATTGTTGGCTTGCAATACCCTACAATTTCAAATTTCAAAATAGTAAATAAGAAAATAGGGTTATTCAATTTCGGTCTTTATGTCTGAACTTTAAAATTGATGATTTTCCTTTATAGACTTTTCGATCCATTTTGGTTTTGTTCACTGGTTTTCAAAAAAAATTTGAAAAGACTTTAAAGTCTATAGATCAAGACCAACATTGACTCAAAGTTCAAGGACCAAGACCAAAATTGATTGAAATTTCAATAACCAAAATTATTTATTTTGATGTTGTAGGACCAAAATAAATTGACTAAAAATTTATGTACCAAACCAACTGATTTTTAAGTTTAAAGATAAAAAACAAAATTGATTAAAAGTTTAAGGATCATGAAAAGTTGCATTAATGCAAGAAAATATTTAGAAACTTTGCATTTTGTCAATTACTTAAAAAGCCTAAAAAATTGGTGGTCAAAACATATCATGCGAACTTATTTTTGGGAATTCAGTTAAAAAAAAACTTATTTTTGGGAATAAATTCAGATCAGGGTGTAATGGAATGACAATTAAAATTTTCAAAAAAGGGTAAAATAAGAAAGAGAAAACTTAAGGAGAAATACGAAACTAACTCTAGTTATATGGACTTATATGGACTTAATTAAAAGCAAAAGGTTAAAATATTATGTGGAAATGACAAAAAAATGACACTTGAATTTGAGTTGGACAAAATAGGGTCTCCAATTCCACTTTGAACAAATAAGGGATAGTCCCCAATTTGTCCTAAATGAAGTTTGTGACTTATTTATGTCAAAAACGTAGTTAATAGCGATACATGAGTAGTGAATTGTGATACTTGAGTAGTTAATGGGAAGGGTAGTTAATAGCGATACTTAGGTAGTGAATTGCGATACATGAGTAGTTAATCGTTAACTACTCATGTATCGCAATTCACTACCCAAGTATCGCTATTAACTACTGTTTTGACACAAAGTCACAAACTTCATTTAGGATAAATTGGGGACTATCCCTTATTTATCCAAGTTGAAATTAGAGACCCATTTTGTCCAACTCAAATTCAAGTGTCATTTTTTTGTCATTTTCCCAAATATTATCTCTTCCTTTTCTTTTTTCCCTTTTCTTTCCTGTAATTTTCTTTCCTTCTCTTTCCCTCTCATCTACCTCTCACCATCACTATACTCTCTCCATTTCCTCTCGTGCTCAGCGGCAGCCATGCCGGCCTAAATTAACGCCCACACTATTATATATGGGTCATTTATGATCGCTTTGTTTGTGGCAATTTGACACCGAGCTTCATAAAAACTTATTCAAGGAGAATCTAGGCACACCTAAAATTTCAAGAAGAATCTAGGCACATCGAGCATCATATATCCAACACTCAAAAGCACCTCAAATTTCTTTTTGGTCCTAGGCACACCTAAAAAAATATACTACACAGTAGTGAATAATACTTCAAGAACTAACTTTATATGTTAGACATACTTAAAAATTTGTGTGATTGTATGCATCTTAAAGTACTTAAGAGCAAGGTTGTCAAACTCGTGAGTTTAAGTAAACTCGTAGAGACAAGGTAAACTCGGATCGGTAGACTAGAATTTTAAATTCCTAAGAGTTTACATTTATCAAAAAACATGTATTTCTTTTATATAATTAAATAAAAATACAATAATAATAATAAATTGACTTGAATTTATTTTAAATACAAATAGTAGATTTAAATTTTAAATATATCAATATTTATATTATATCAACCCCAATAGATAAATTTCCATGAAATCCATATTTAAATTCATTGAATTTTGTCAATTAAAAATAATTAAAATGAGTTCAGTAACAAGTTAACACAATTTTCTATAAGATAGAAACGTAAAAACGGTGAATTCACAATGTAAACACGTAAGTTTTTACCGAAATTTTAAAGACTGAAAATTTAGATGACTTGTGACACGTTTTGTTTAGGTAGTGTCGTAAAAACGGTAAAATCGGAGAGTCAACTCGCGAGTTTGACAACAATGCTTAAGAGTGATGGATGCAATTAAGAAAATGTTTTCGGGTGCTACATAAACGTTAACACATTAATTTTAATGATTGAAACTTGAAAGTAAACTAAAGTTGACACAAGAATTTGGATAATGATATCATTTTCATTTATCACAATAATAAAGGTTATATAACATTAAATGTTATTTAGAGATCAAATTTGAGGTCGAGTCATCAACGGTATTGTTTGGAGTAATAACCATACCTAAAGTACTTTGTGATTTGCCATTCCAAGAGGTGCAATCGCCTTTTATATTGCAAGGACCCTTTTCTTCTATATTCCAAATAAAGGCAGAATTCGCATGTGTCGCGAGACTGAACATATACATCAAAGTAAAGAAGTGGTCCTTGCAATTTTATTAATTTTGAAACTGAATGAATAACGTTCTTTGAATTTGAGAGTGGCATATCCAAGACCGTTATTCTTTTCTTTGCAATGAATAGTCAAATCAGCTCAACTATCTAAAAGATTGATGAGATCCACTCTTACAGTTGAGAAGAAAAGCCCCATAAGTTTGCCGTCGATTCTCGTGAATGAAGCAAATAAGGGCAGGAGCAGAAGTAGAGATTTCATATGTGGACTCATATTTGGTATTTCTTTAGATGTGAGAATCTTAACTCAAGAAACCTTATTATATTGGGCTAAGTGTGGGTTAATTTCATGGCTAACTCGAATAGGTTAGTATTTAATTATTATATTGAATTAATGGGAAAAACCTTATTATATTTAACATATTTGAAAAAGCAATTAAGGCTTTTGAGTTTTCAATTTGGAATTGCATTTGTTATTCATACTTTGATTTTCTGAATTAATTAAGTACACTACAAAAAAAACGCTGCATCCCAGCGTTTGCGTCGCTGCGTTCCTAGCAAAACCGCCGGAACGTATATCACGTTCCAGCGGTCTTCTACCACCGCAGGAACGAGCCCCAGAGACCGCCGCAACGTGTTTTGCTGGCTAGCGTTCCCGCGGTTTCAAGCGCGGGCACGTTAATCCGCTAATGACAGGATTTTCCCTCCTCTTTACCGGCGGTCTCAAACGCGGCCTTGTATGTAAGTTTTTAAAAGTTTACTGAAAAAACATGCCGGCGGATCGTACCTGCGGTCTCCAACGCGGGTGCGCGACAGCGCTGGGCTTTGCTGCGGTCTGGACCGCCGCCAACTCCCCTGCGTTTCAGATCGCGCCAGAGCTTTTCAAAAAAATTTGAATTTTCACCTTACCCGCGGTTACAACCGCCGCAGAGACTCGCATTCAATTTGGTAGCTCAGCTACCCACCTACCTGCGTTTATGACCACTCCCAAGGTTCTTCTATATATAGACATGGCCGCGGCTTGATGTTGGACCATCCGAAAATGAGGTACCACCACCCAAAATATCTTTTTCCATTCCCTTAAGCTTACAGTATATATATATTCTACTCGATATGGCCGGTGATCATGATAAGCGAGTTCTTAGTCCAGAAGAGTTGGAGCGCCGAAGGAAACAAGAAGAGGAGGCAGCATTAGAGGACATCCGAAGACGGTTACAAGAGGATGACAATGATATCCCCGAGGATGTCTACCGTTTGCACGTCCAGTTGAACCCGATTGACGACGTTGTTCTTCCCAACATTCCTGGCAACATTCCAGGCACAGATATCGACATTTACGGCCGTGGTAGTCTTGACCCATCTCATTTCATGATGTTTATAGACGACGATGGCAATCCTCGAGTTGATCTAAACCAAGAGTGTGTAAACGAAGATGACAATCCTCGAGTTGATCTAAACCAAGAGGTTCAGAGTGGGCAGCAACCAGAAGAGCAGTATCATCACCTGGGGGAGGATCAGGAGGGCGATCAGCATAATGATGAGGATGAGGAGGTGGTCATGCCGCAACCTCGTATCAAGTTGCGGAGAGGGAGGAGGGAGAAGTCTGGCAGTGGACAGACTGTTAGAGTGAGGAGTAAGTATTTTTTAAACAAATTTAGTGTTTATTTAATTTGTCTGTTATTAATTAATTATTTCTAAAGTTATAATTTTTCTCATGTTTATTATTCTTTTAATTTATAGATACTCAGGGGCAAGAGTCCACTCGGAGGCTGACGGTGCAGCAAGCACATAACTTGCCTGATAATGAGAGGATTGTGTTGGATTATTTTGACACTACCGGACAGCCGATAAATAATGAGGGTGTGTTGTTCGATCGCTTCTGCATTAGTATAGGCGAGATGACAAATTTGTTTGCGGTCGACATCACAGACTGGAGGAAGGTGGAATTCCGCTTCAAGCAGCAAGGATGGGAGATGGTGCTGGTAACGAGCGATGATTATATTTCTAAGTTGAAAGAAATGAAAATTAAATAACTTACGATGATTTATTTATTTGTTTTTGCAGAGAAAATTTTGGGTTCCCCCGGACCCAAAAGTCAAGGAATTCGGGTTGAAGAAGATTGGGCTCGGGTGGAAGGAGCAGAGGAACAAGCTATTCAACGATAGGTGGAAGGGGGGGACAAGACCTATGACAGAACTGCTCAATGACGTTCCGGATAACGTCACGGGCGAGCATTGGCGGAGTTTATGCGCTTGAAAGACTGATACGCTGGGGCGGGAGCGGTCGGCGCGAGGAGTGCATGCTCGGAGGCATCTTAAAGTGGGTCATTCGTTAGGGAGCAGGCCTTACGTGGTAGGCTATGGGGAAATGGTATGTATTTATAGTACGATTATTATTGTTATATTATTATAAATCATGATAATAATTATTATTATAATAATATATTAATAAGCATGGCATATTCATTTAATTCATAATGATAGATGGTTTAATTACTATATATCCTTTCAGATACAGGATGCTCGAAGCCAGGGCATCACAGAGGACGTATACAAGGATTTCCTCACTGAAGCCTACACTCACGCAGATGGCACGCCAGTTAGCCAGGATGCTGCACAAGAGATTGTAAGATGATGATATGTTATATATTTTAATATAGACTAATTTTAATTTTAAATGAATTTGATATAGATTTTACAAAATTATCATGACTTAACAGGCAAAAGTAGAGCGTGCGGCCAGAAGAGCACGGGAGAAGAGGGAGGCGTCTGAAGCCCAGGGCGAGAGTGGTGAGGTAGATCCATTCGTCGAGGTTGCGGCAATCCGGGAGGAGATCGAGGCGGAGACTCCCGAGAGACCTCGACACCATGGACGTGTTCCCGGGCTTGGGTTAGGCACGACTCCTACTCAGATTTTCCGCCCATTTAGACTGAGCACATATTCAGCAAGAGGCACATCGAGCCAACCACCGTTTGAGTCTCAGCCGCGGATGTCCCAGCAGGAGCGCTCCCTGGCTGAGCGTGAAGCACGCTTAAAGGAGGCGGAAGATCGAGCGGAGCGAGAGGCGGAAGAGGCGAGGCTTGCAAGGGAGGAGGCGAAGAGGGAGAGGGAGGAGGCGAGTAGGGAGTATCAGGAATTCATGGCCCAATTAAGGAGGGAAAGGGAGGAGTATGAGGAGCGCCACCGTTGATGGTCGTCGGAGGATTAGTCTTTAAGTAGTTGTTGCTGTTGTTGTTGTTTTAAGTACTCTTTAATATTTTGTTGATGTTTTCAGTTATTGTTGTTTTAAAGTAGTTGTTGCTTTTGTTGTTGTAAGTTTTTAATTATTGTTGTTTTAAGTAGTTGTTGCTTTTGTTGTAAGTTTGTTTTAAGTCTTTAATATTAATGTTGTTTAGTTGTTGTGTTTATTGTTGTTGTTGTTTTAATAGCACCTCTATTTATAGAATATTAATCAAATTTAAAATTCCAAACTTGCAAAACTCCAGCAAATAAAATAAAAATTGGATTAATTATACATGTATAATAAAAAAATATACAAATCAATCATCGCCGTCCTCAGGCTCCCTGGTTGAAGGTAACTGTTCGTCGTGTTCTTCCGGCACGAGATCTCCGAAGCTTACAGGTGGTACCAATTGGGTAGTTTCTATTGAAGCATCATAATCTTCAGCTTCATCCCCCATGTCATAAAGGTCCCTAGGCTTGACATGCACTACCATAAACCAATCGGTATGTTTGGGATCAGGAACATAGTATAACTGTTGAGCTTCGTCGGCAACGAGATATGGCTCATCGTCAGATGAGACGCCTGTGTGGATGAGTCTAGAAAAGTTAACTGATGTGATCCCAAGATCATCCACCTTTTTGCCTCGTTTTCCCCTAGTATCTGCCCACTCGCACTTGAAAAGAGGAACAAGGAATTCACCATTATAATTCAACACTATGATATCGACTAACTTCCCGTAATAGTCCACTGCCCCTACATGCATATTGGGGTCCTGTGAGGTGGCATAGCTCCTTGTCTCGAATGACCCAAACACACCCGAATTTTGGGTTAAGCGTGGACCATCGCGTGCAACAGTGCGAAAGTGAAAACCGTTCACATTGTACGCCGTGTATCGCACAACGTGGGTTAGAGGCCCAATCGCTAAATTCAACAAAGCTGGGGGGGATTGTGGGTCATTGCGTATTCTGTCCCTGAACCATTCAGCAAATCCACGGTGAACCATGCTGTCAATCATTGCAGCTGTGGTCCCTTGTCGTCCTCGGCGTTCAGCCTTAATAAATCTCCGATATGCACTGTAAGATCATTTTAAAAAAATATGATAATGTCATTAATTATTACTAATTGAGTTTTTAGGTTTGTAAAATAAAATGACATGATAGTAATAGGTCTTACTCGCGATAAGAGTCCACTGCACGGCACTTCGTTAGGACATGTCTATGGGCTTGCAAATATTCCATAGGGTTTAGGTAGTAGGTCTGACCTGCTCCTACTGGCTTTCCAATTGGAGGAAACAAAGCGTTCGACCTTGGAGGAACATACAGAGGGTTGTCATCGATGCGAGGAAGACGCCCATTAATGTGAATGTGATCAAAATAACGCCCGACAAATGTAACAACCTCATCGCCGATGTAACACTCAGCAATGCATCCCTCTGATGCGGCTCTATTCTGTATGAATGATTTCAATTTCGCCAAGTACCTCTCTATCGGATACATCCAACGATAATGCACGGGTCCACCCATCTTTGCTTCATTAACAAGGTGCACAATAAGATGCACTTGAGAAGTGAAAAATGACGGGGGGAATATCATCTCCATGCGACAGAGGGTCAAAACAATTTTCGTTTGCAGTGCATCTAACTCCCCTCTATCCAGCACCTTCGCACACAACTGTTTGAGTATGAAGCTGAGTTCGGCTAGGATTGCAGTAACCTCATGCGGTAACGTGTGTTTTATGGCCAGAGGAAGGAATTGCTGGAGTAGAACATGATAGTCATGACTTTTCAAGCCAGAGATTTTACTATTACCCAAATCGACACACCTCGAGATATTGCTTGCAAATCCATCAGGGACTGTAATTTTTTTCAATGTGGAGAGGAATACCTTCTTGTTGCTTTTTGTTAGGGTGAATATGGCGGGGGCAAATTTGTCATTCTCATCCGGCCATGCGTCTGAACGTATTCCCATTTCCTGAAGATCCTTCCTCGCTGCAAGATGATCTTTTGACTTGCCCGGCTCATTGAGAATCGTGTACAGAACATTTTCACCCACATTCTTCTCGATGTGCATGACATCCAAGCAGTGACGCATATGATTCATTTTCCAGTAAGGCAGTTCAAAAAATATGCTCTTCTTTTTCCATTGGGGCGCTGGACCCGTCCTACGCGTCCTGGAAACTTGCACATTATTATTATTATTTGGAGGCGGCGGGTCCTTCCCGAATTCATTAACCAGGTTTGCAACCTGTTCAAAAATTTCAAACCCAGACAGGTCTTCAGGTGGAAGTCTATCTTCTCGTAGTCCGTTGAATTTGTTCTTTTGTCGTCGGAAGTTATGGTCAGGCGGAAGGAATCTTCGATGACCCATGAAACATGATTTCTTGCTGTAGGTCAAACGATGCGGCTGTTGGTCAAAGTTACAATAAGGACAAGCCATCCCTGTATATGTATTCCAACCTGATAGCATGCCGAGGCCAGGGAAATCACTAATGGTCCACATAACCGCAGCACAAAGCTTGAAAATTGTCTTGCTTTGAGCGTCATATGTCTCCACCCCTTCTGTCCACAGCTCTTTCAATTCCTTCATCAAAGGCTGAAGATAAACGTCTATGTCATTTCCAGGAGACGTCGGCCCCGGAACGATCGTCGACAAGATGAATGAGGTTTGTTTCATGCACATCCAAGGCGGGAGATTATATGGTATCAACACCACAGGCCACACACTATATGCTTGGTTAAATGAACCGAACGGGTTAAATCCATCTGAGGCAAGACCCAACCGGACATTTCTTGGGTCCGCAGCGAAATCGGGGAAATAACGGTCAAACGCTTTCCATGCATCACCGACACGAGGATGTCTCATTTTTCCGTCGACGCTAACTTCTGTTGCGTGCCACCTCATGTGCTCAGCCATTTTTGATGACATATATAACCTTTGAAGTCTTGGACCAAGGGGAAAATATCTCATACTCTTTTTAGGCCGTTTCTTCGCCCACCTGCCCTGTCCTTTCACCTCGTACCGATCCCAGTTGCACCGTTTGCATTTTTCCAATGCGGCGTCATCACCCCAATACAACATACAATCTTGTTCGCAAGCATCAATTTTGATGTAGTTCAACCCCATCTTTGTCACTTGTTTCTTCACTTCGTAAAATGAAGGTGGAATTTGAGCTTCAACATTATAGAACGCATCTGCCAGCAGATCTAGAACGTCTGACATGCACGCATCAGAGGCTCCGCGTTTACACTTAATACTATACAGTTTTGTCAAAAATGACATTCTAGAGTATCTTTCGTTACCTGTAGATATAAATTATAGTTCAAAAATATAATTATAATGAAAGTATATATATATATATATATATATATATATATAGAGGTAATAATAACACGTAATAAATAAATGGAATTATATAGATAGTAATTAACTAATATATTCTATAGGTAATAATAACACGTAATAAATAAATGGAATATATACCTGGGTATAATGGCGTATCAGCCTCCATGAGTTCAAAGAAATTTCTTGCCGCTTCATTTCGTAGGTACTCTGCCTCTGGTCCTAACACATCTTCATCATCTATGGCGTCGCCTTGCAAAGCCAAAGCATCTGGCAGCACGTTGTCAATTATTGGATGACTCTGTGTATGTTCAGCAACGTCACTGCCTTCAACTTGCATTCCCACTTGAGAACTCGACCCAACCTCAAAATTGACAGCAGCATCGTTGTTGTTATGCAACTCTCCGTGGTATATCCAAGTACGATAATATTTTGGAAATTGTTTCCTCATACAGTGGGCATAAACATCATCTCTCGTCTGCCACTTCTTAAACGTACACTTCTCACATGGACACGCAATTTTACCCCTTATACTAGATCTCGAAAAGGCAAAATCTAAAAACATATTGAGACCAAGAATGTATTGAGGGGCAGAACGGGGAAAAGATATCCATGATTTATCTAACATTGCTACAATATTTTATGAAGAACTTATATATCAGAAGGAGAAAGCTATCAAAATAGAAAAGAGAATGAAGTGTTACACTCTCATATATGAGCTATTTATAGACGTTATTTTTGAACCATTTACGCTCAACAGCTTTCCGGCGGTTATGAACGTTATACACATACCCGCGGTTTGGCCCGCCGGGGAGTCAAACGTTCATTTTTACTAGACGTTGTACTTACCCGCGGTTGGGACCGCCGGCGAGTATAACGGCCACATGCATACCCGCGCTCCCCACCGCCGCGAAGTGACAAAGTTGCCACTATGCCACTTCATGCTAGCCGCGGTCTAAACCGCCGCGAAGCTGTCATTTCATCTATAAATACTGGGCGTGCTTCTCACTTTAAGCGATTCTTCCACCTTCTCTCTACTCGTTTCTTCTGCCTTCCTTCTCTCCAAAAGTGAGCCCTTTCCATCTTCTCTCCATCTTCTCTCAACTTCTTCTCTTCTTCGTTTCTTCTCTTTTCTCTTTCTTTTTTCTGTTTTAAAAAGTTAAAGTGATTTGTTAATTAAATGTTTTGCTTCCTTATTTATTATTTCATATATAATGTATCCATCTTCTCATTATGTTTATTTTCTTCTTTAGTTTTACTTCCTTTTATTATTATCTTTTTTTTTTCTCAAAACACAAATATTTTAGAACTGTTTTATTTTATTAATTAGTAATAATAAACTGTTAGTATTAATTGTTTTATAACTGTTTTATTCATCTTATCCATAGGAAATAGACCTCTTCTATCAGAAGTAGCTAGTTTTTGGTTTGGTTAATGTTCAAAATTTGGATTTTTTATAATTGTTTTATGTATGGAAACTCATTATTTTATGGTGCATCATTCTGATTTCGTAATTTTATTATGCTATTCTTATTCTGGCATTAATTTTAACCATTGTTTCCAATGGTTAAAATTAATGTTTTTTTAAACACTAAATTTCACGTGCCTGCGGTTTGGACCGCCGGCAAGTTAATATTACAATATCAAACACTTGTTAAACGTCCCTGCGGTTTGCACCGCCGGCCAATGAAGACAGCGTACCGGCGTTGTTAAACGCGGGCAAAATCATAATTAATAAAACAATTCAAAAGGTTCCAAATGCTGCGGGTTCTCTTACCCGCGGTGGGAACCGCGGGGAAGTGATTTCCTCGCCCGCGGTTGGGAACGCGGGGAGCTGAAAATTCAAAAATTCCTGCCATTACTTGCCGGCGGTTTTAGGCGCCGGAACGTGCCGCCGGCGTACGTTCCGGCGGTGGGCAACGCTTAGCTGCGTTTTTAGGACCGCAGGTATGGCGCGTTCCATCGCTTGATTTACATGTGTTTGCTATAAACGCTGTAGTGTCAAGCCAGCGGTCAAAACCGCCGGAATGTAGCGAATTCTGCGCCCCGGAAAGTCCCATGTCTTTTGTAGTGGTAATCAGTTACATATTTGTATTATTTCAATTCAATTTAAAAAGACAATACATTTATTAATTTCCTTTAGTTTTTGAAAGATACATTGCATTATGTTTAAACGAATTATTATATAATTTGTGATATCAATCATCAAGTGCTTTTTTTGAGTTAAAGATAGCGTTGTAAGAATCGGACCAGACGATCGGACTTATCCAATTATCAACTATTTCACATATTGGCTTCACAGTTAATCAGTTATTAATTAGGTCGACTGTCAATCTGACCATTGGTCTTAGTGACCCGACTATGTTGAACCATAATCTGAAACTCTCTCTGACTCGTCTTTTGACCTGACTTATATAGCATTGGCTAAAGAAATAAAGTGATTAAAAAAATTAAATAAAATCGTTTCACATAAAACATGTAAATCTTGATTAGTCCTGTTATCATGGAAATAATTAATGTCATCGAATATCAATGTTAGCGATTTTCACTAATAAGAATAGTCATGTATTGGATAGATTCAGAAATGAATTAATCGATTGGAGAATCAAGAGAACCTAAAGAAAAAATATATTGAGTAAGAAATATTATTAAAACTGGATTTATTTGGATGGTCATAATGTTAGAATGTAAATTTCAAACTACAAAATTTTCTTCGGTAAAATAAAGAACTTCAAATTTTCCTTTACCCTCTCCAACCTCATTGTTTCCATTCCTTCTATAGTTACGAATATTGGTCTTTCTTGAGTTTTTAATCCGGTATCCTGAGCTAGCCTCAATGTCACGGAAAATTTAACGGGCTCAGACTAAATTCAAATCCGCACAGAGGCCTCCACTTAAGGGTAAAGTGTTGGCTAAGGGGCAGACTGCATTCCCAGAGCAAAACTGGTTAATCGATGAAGTGAGGTAACCATTACACCAACCATGCTTGGTTGAATACTATAGTCTTTTTTCGTTTCCCTTTACTCTAATTGATGGCATTCTCTACAAGTGGACTAATTATGGTAAAGGCTCGAGATCACCATGATTCTTTTGAAAAATGGTGTTATTTCTGTGTTTGCACAGGGATGATTCAATATTTTTTAATTAAAATAATCTCATAAAAAAGAGTGTGAGACCCACAAAGCCTAAAAGTAACCACAATTAATCTTTCGTAGCGGGAGACATATTTTTGCCCATTTTAAAACATTTATAGGCATTTTTCAACCAAAACAATTTACATTGTGCTAGTACACTTTGAGCAAATTACATGGACATTTTTTAAATATATACTCATGTATAACCATATAAACATAAGGTGACCCAATGTTATAATTTTTAAATGAATACCCAAATTAATTGTTGGGTCATTAACTTATACCATTAAGAAATTGGATTCTCCAAATTTGTGAAAACCTTTTTTTTAAGACTCAAAGAAGTTAAACATGTTTCAATATAAATTTCCCATTAAGCTTCCCAAAAACAACCATCTCTATCGACTTTCTTGAATACAGTTTCCCTCAGTCTCAACTAATATTTATTACTACCTTCGATCCTAAATATAGGACCTAAATGACTTTTTTTTAGAAATTAAGGTTGCGAATTAGTTTATTAAATGATGACATATTTGATATATTTTTAGATTACCCATTAATTTATAGGTAAAATAAATTGTTTTAAAGGGAAAAATTAGGATAAAAAAATTGAGCTTCATAATTATATCTTATCCATGGATAATTTAATTAGGCCATAACTATCATATAAATATGATAAACATGATAGGCAGTGACTTTTGGTCATGATGGCATCACACATTTCCCTACGGGGGAGAGGTCATAGGTTAGACCTGGGGTCGGTGCGTGTGTTCGTTTGTTCATGTGAAAAACATGATAAAGCCCTCTAATACACACTTACAAAAATCTTGACATTTGTCATGGAGTATCTAGCACCCAAACACGTATCTAGCACCCCAACACATCTGAATGAATATACTTCACGGTAGTGAATACTTGAAGAATTGCACTTAAAAATGTTTGTAGTTGTATACATCCCAAATTACTTAAGAGTGGTGATGCAATAAAGAAATTATTTTCGGGTGCTAGATACACATTAACCCATCAATTTTAATGCTTGAAAGTAAAATAAAGTTGACAGGAATGTGGATAAAGATATCACTTTCATCAATCACAATAATTGTTATACAACATTAGATATTATTTAGAGATTAAATTTGAGGTTGAGTAATGTTGGTGTTGTTTGGAGTAACCACACCAAGAGCACTATGCATTTTGCCATTCCAAGCATTGCAAGCTCCCTTTTCATCGCAAGGACCTTTTTCTTCTATATTCCAGAGGCAGAATTGGCATGTATCACGGTCCTGATCATATACATCAAAGTAATAAAGAGGTCCCGATTGCCATTGAAAGCTACAGAAAAACAACTTATTAAATGTAAACCAGTTAATTTTGAAACTAAAAGAATAGCGTTCTTTAAATTTGACATTGAAAACTCCAAGATCGTTATTCTTTTCTTTGCAATGAATAGTTAAGTCAGCTCCACTATCTAAGAGATTGACGAGATCCACCCTTATGTGAATGATAAAAAAATCTGGATTTTCGCTATTGACTTTTAAGACTGAAGCAAATATGGGCAGGAGAAGTAGTAGAGATTTCATATATGGACTCATATTTTGTATTTCTTTAGGATGCGTGAGAATCTTACCATTGGAAACCTTATTATATAGGGCAAAGAGTGAGTTAGTTCCATGGCTAGCTTGAAATCGTTATATTTAATAATGATATTAGATTCATAGGGAAAGCTTTACTATTATTAATATATTTGACTATGCAATTAATGCTTTGATATTTCAATTTGGAATTCCATTTATATTCATGATTTGATTTTCCAAATTTGGTAAAAAATTACATATTTGTATTTTTTTTTCTATTAGGACAATGCATATATTAATTTCTTTTAATGTTTGGAGAATACATTGTACTTTGTTTATATGAATGATTATGAAAATTGCAGTATTAATTACTCTCTATGTTACTAAATATAAAATCACCTTCCTGATTTCATTATATTAAATAGTTATAAATACATGATATTAATAATATAGCATAACCATATAACTTTTTTTTTCACTCTACATCTCTTGCTTGTTTATTATACATAAGCATTATTAGGTCTTATTTAGCAAAAAATGAGAAAAATAAAAAAAATTGCTTATATTTTGGAACATATTAAAATTTAAAAGTGATCTTATATTTATGAACGGAGACAGTATTAACAAGTCAAACAAAATTTTTATAGTGGATTATTGTAGGTAACCCTGCACGTTACAATATAGGAGTTTTGCCAAACCATTTCACCTATATTAAGGGTTCAAGTTTACATTATTTACTAAGGGGTCTCCCTGAATAATACACCCGCACATTGCGAGGGTTCTGCACTAATTAATTTTAATGATTGAAAATAAAATAAAAAAGACCAAAGAATGTGAATAATGATATCACTTTCACTTATTGCAATAGTAAAGGTTATATAATATTAGATGTTATTTAGAGATCAAATTTGACGTTGAGTAATGTTGGTATTATTTGGAGAAACCAGACCAATAGTGCTTTCTGTTTTACCATTCCAAACACAGGAATCTCCATTTCATTGCAATAGTGCTTTCTGTTTTACCATTCCAAACACAGGCAAAATTAGCATATGTCACATTGCTGATCATATACATCAAAGTAATAAAGCGGTCCTAATGCTCAATGAAAGCTATAGGAAACAACATATTCCATACAACTTTAATTTTAAACTAAAAGAATAATGATCTTTGGATTTCACAATGACATCCAAGATTATCATTCTTTTTTTGCAATGAATAGTCAAGTTTGGGGAATCTCGCTACCTCTAAGTAATTATTGTGCCTATATCAGGACTCGAAATCGAGGCCACTATTTAAAGTAGAATAAGTTCAACCTATTGATTATGATCTAAGCGCTTAGTGGTGGCAACCTTTTTATATAGGGTCAAACTTGAGTTAATTCCATGGGCAATCGAGTAGGTTACATTAAATTTCTGGGGAAAGCTTTATTATTTAACATATTTGAAAAGGCTATTAATGCTTCTGAGATACTCTTTCCGGTCCCTATATAAGAGTCAGCTGCCAAAAAATGCTTCTTATGAAAATATGTAAATGTTAGTTGGGTATCTGAAGTTAATACTTCTTTTCTAATATTGCCCATATATTTAATGTTATACTTTTAAGAGAGGAAAATAAATAAAGATTAATAAATATTAAAGAGAGTTAGGGGCAAAAATAAGAAAAATTCATTAAATGAAGAGAATAATGTGAGATGAGCTCTTATATTTGAAACTAAAACCATTCAAATTTTGGCTCTTATATTAGAGACTGGAGGGAGTATCAATTCGGAATTGCCTATGTTATTCATGATTTGATTTTCCAAATTAAGTGAAAAGTTATTGTCTTGACCAAAGGGACAATGCATTTATTAATTTCTTTTAACGTATAGAAGATGCATTGCAATTTGTTTATATTAATTATTATATAAATTGTGATACCAATTTATTAAGTGATTTTTTTGAATTGAAGAAATACAGTGATAAAAAAATCATTTTAAAAACTGTGTAAATCATAATTGGTCCTTTTATCATGGAAATAATTATTTTCATCGAATACACAAGTAAGCATTTTCTTACTAACAATCTGGTCATGCTTACATTGATTGAGCAAATAATTAATTCATTGGCGAATCAAGAGAATCTAATGAAAAATTATGGAATGTGCGAAAATACTTATGTGATTGTCATCAAGGTCCACCACCAACATGTAATTTTTCTTGGAACAAATATAACCATTATATTTCAAAATTATGGTAAAAGTAACCATTTCATTTCAAAATTGGGGCAAAAGTAATTATGATATCTAAAAAATCATGGGTAACTCAGTTTTGGAATGTCATGGTTACTTTTACTCAAAAAAAATTACATGATCTTGAGTGCACCTTTACCACAATCACACGGTTAATTTTACACCTTAACCCAAAAAAATAGAGTAATTAAGAAATACTATTTAAACTATATCTATTTGGAAAGACAAAATGTTAAAACACAAATTTTAAAATATCAAATTTGGCTTTCTCACCCCAGTGGTTTAAGTCCTTCTAACCATTAGTTATTTGATGGGGGGTAATATATGAGAAATATAGAATTACAAATAATATAGTCTCTATAAATTGAATAATTCAAGGGTTAATAATCATTTTGATCAATAAATAATGTGTTAAATATCATATTTTACAATGAACATTAAATGGTCTTATTTTGGCCAATGAACTATAAAAAAGTTTTTGCCTGACCAAAATGATATTATTATTTACCGTTTATTGTGGAATATGATATTTAGAGATTTCAATGGACCATTGGTCAATCATCGCCATGCTATTGGATCATTAACTATCAGAGACATACTAATGATTTAGAGATTTGAAAAAACCTCATGGCAGTAAAATCCTTCTATTGGACTACAATGTAATAATATAATATTACCTCCGGTCCTAAATATAGGACCTAGATAACTTTTTTTTGGAGAAGTTAAGGTTGCAAAATAGTCTATTAAATCATGACATATGTAATATATTTTTAGATTATCCATTAGTTTATAAGTAAAATAAACTAGTTTAAGGGAAAAAATTAGGTAAATCAATTTATAATTAACTTATTTTGCTTTTTTCTAGGATTTTTCAAAAAAGTCATCTAGGTCCTATATTTAGGACCGGAGGGAGTACTATATTTGCCCCTCTTGAAATTCTTGGAGATCATTTTTGCACATCAAATTGTTATTAATTTTGGGTGCACTTTGCATAATTGTAAGGTGTTATATATGCATCTTATCCCTTGATAAAATTATAATGATACTACTCTTGGAAATTGATTTTCAATGGTTATTCTAACTCAATTAAGATATTTTGGAAGTCAAATGGGCTAAGTCACTAAAATACCAAACCTATTAAACAATGGGTGAAATGCCTAATTTATGGAATTCTATACACTACTACAGAATAACCTTTTTACATTCATATTTTGGCCTTTACATGCGCTTAATAAACGCTGGTAATATCGTTGCTGGGAAAGGATTTACGAACAACCTATACATGCGCCTTTTTATAAAGAAAGCGCATGTATAGGTACTTATATACATGCGCGTTTTTAAGAAAAGCGCATGTAAAGGACATGTAAAGGGTACCTACACATGCGCTTTAAGTGCATGTACAGGTATACCTATACATGTCCTTAAAGCGCATGTGTAGGTAATATATATTTTTTTTTACATTTTTTACAGATTTCGTTTTCCCCTATTTTTTGCAGTTAAATTACTCCCTGCACAATATACCCAATCAGCGAAAGTAACCAAGAAGTCATGTGCTATATATACCTACAAGTACTCCAAAGAACTCATGTTGATATATCAAATAACCAAGAATTCCCCTGTATAGCAGTAATAACTAATTCCAGCCAGAATATACATCAAATAAAAGTCATCAACATATACTTGCTCCATTCCATTTAGAATTTACATCAAATTTGTACCACAAAATGACATTTAAACTTAATAAACAACTAACCAAAAATATGACATCTATCAAAAGTCATATGTATGAGTATGAAACTAAGAAGGATGTAATTGTTGGAAAATAGTATGAGCAACTCGGAAAACATACTTGCTCCATTCTTCATGGGCGTCCAATTAAGCGTTGAAATCTCAGCATGTCTATTTGGCTGGTGGTGGCCTCAATCTTCAAAACAAGCAATTTGACCCTGTTTATCTACTGCATAAGATGATCATATAAGGGCTAAGAAGATCATTTCAGAATTGAGATGAAGAAAAAAATAGAGATAATGGAGCTTATAAGAAACATAGTCATATGAAGCTCTTTTTTTTGGCCAACCATTCATATAAAGTTCTGATTCTTTCGTCATCATCAAAATACATTCATATATGCGAGAGAAATTGATGGAATTTCGCAAGTGTTCTAACACAACCAATCCCATAACAAGTCCAAGAACAACTAAAGATAGCATCTAAAGAGAAATTTTACAATTTCAAGAATAGTTTTAAACATTCTCAAGCCCAGAATTTATTCAGCCTTTAAAAGAAAGAAAAAAAATATAATCTGGAATGTAATATATATGGATACATATAGCACACATTTTTTGCGGAAATTGCAGTTTTTGACCCGTTCTCCTACTTTTGCGGAAATTACAGTTTTGACTCAGTTTTTTTTGTGGAAATTGCATTTTTTGACCCGTTCTCCTATCTTTGCGGAAATTACAATTTTGACCCAGTTTTTTTTCCGTCGTGTTATCTATGTCATTCATATCTGATCTTTTCTCTTCTTCTTCTCATTTCTTATAATCTTTCTCCTCATCAATCTATCAAAATGAATTAATTTTGATTTTCTTTTTAAGGCATTTTACTAAATTTACATAGTTTTATTAAATCTTTTGTTTTTCATGTATATCTTAACCTTTGTATATTGTTTGAGAACATTGTGTTGTTCTGTTTTCATAGTATATTTATTAATTATTGTTTTATTTTATTGTTGAATATTGTGGTTGTTCTAATTTATTGTTTATTGTATATTGTTATTTATTTATTATTTGTTTATGTATTATTTTATTTTGTTTTTATGGTTTTATTGTATTGTGTTATTATTTTATTGTATTGTGATTATTGTTTTTATTGTTTATCGCTTTATTTATTTGTTATTATTTGTGCTAGTTTAATTATTATTAGTATTTAATGTTATTATTTTATTGTATTTTGTTATTATTGTAAGTAATACTCTGCCTATAATATAGCCGGTCCTAAGCCCGGATAAAAAGAGTAGGTTGTGTTAGGCTTCGGCAGTCAACGTAAAAATTTGTCTAATCTTAAAGCATGGACACACACAACCATTTTTGCAATATGTCATTGTCTAGCATTTTACAGAAGAAGGGATATATAAAGAAGCAAGTGAATGAGTGTAGGATTAGATTTAGTACGTGGAATGTTGGAACCTTAAAAGGCAAAGCTTAGGATGTAATAGGTGTGATGAGGGATAGAAAGATAAACATTTTATGTCTACAAGAGAATAAATGGGTAGGTGAAAAGGCTAAGGATATTGATGGTTATAAACTTGGGTACACTGGTAAAGTGAGTCATATGAATGTTGTAGGTATAATTGTGGATGAAGTATGGAAGAAGAATGTGGTTGAAGTTTATAGAAGTGGTGACAGATTATTATCGATAAAAATGGTAATTGAGGAGGAAACAGTTAATGTAAACCGTGAATGATGGGCAGTTAAAAAAAACAACAAGAACATAAGATGGATGTGACAGAGATGAAAATGTTGAGAGGGATGAGTGGGTATATACTAAAAGATAGGATTCGTAATGATCACATTAGTGAAAAAGTTGGGGTAGCACCAATTTCAGAGAAAATGAGAGATTATTGTTTAAGGTGGTATGAACATGTTCAAAGAAGAGAATTAGATGAGCTAGTAAGAATAGTGGAGCAGATGGTAAGGGAGCAGTATATAAGAAATAGAGGGAGAACAAAAGAACTCTTGATGAAGTTATTCAAAGTGATATGTTAGCGAAAGGTTTATCTCCAGGAATGACTAGGGAAATAGCAAAATGGAGTCGTGTGATCCATGTAGCCGACTCTACTTGAGTGGGATAAGGTTTACGTTGTTATTATACATTAAGTTTTTTGCATTAATTTACCTCCAGTAATTTAAATTTAACAATTAATTACTAAATTATATTGAGAAAAAAATATTATGAAAAGCTACATAGTAATGATCCAAAGGATTATGAGAAAAAATAAGGAAAAAACACCACTAGGAGTCTAGGACTATTGTAGTAGGTTTAAATATATGAGGGTAAATTAAATTTTATTATTCTAAATATAATTTATAGATATGAGACCTATACATGCGTTTTACTGTATAGAGCGCATGTATAGAACTGATTTATACATGCGCTTTAAGCGCATGTCTAGATTTGAGTCCTATACATGCGCATTGTTGCATAAAGCGCATGTAAGGAAGTACTATATACATGCGCTTTATGGGCATGTAAGTGTGAAGCGCATGTATAGGAATCATTTACCAGCGTATTTCTGGAAGCGCACGTAAAGGTGTGCTGGTATAGGATTCATTTGTAGTACCAGACATTGTTAAAATCTTTAGTAATCAACCAATCAATGCACCTGTTAATTGTATACAGCTCCTAGTCCTACAACTTTGGTGCACTGCATTGTTACTTGATTTTCTTTATAGTTATAAGACATTGTTGGCTTGTAACACCCTACAATTTCAAAAAAAAAAAATTGAAAAGACTTTAAAGTCTATAGACCAAGACCAACATTGACTCAAAGTTCAAGGACAAAGACCAAAATTGATTGAAATTTCAATAACCAAAATTATTTATTTTGATGTTCTAGGACCAAAATAAATTGAATAAAAATTTATTTACCAAACCAACTGATTTTTAAGTTTAAAGATAAAAAACAAAATTGATTAAAAGTTTAAGGATCATGAAAAGTTCCATTAATGCAAGAAAATATTTAGAAACTTTGCGTTTTGTCAATTACTTAAAAAGCCTAAAAAAATTGGTGGTCAAAACATATCATGCGAACTATTTTTGGAATTCAGTTTAAAAAAAAACTTATTTTTGGGAATAAATTCAGATCAGGGTGTAGTGGAATGACAATTAAAATTTTCAAAAAAGGGTAAAATAAGAAAGAGAAAATTTAAGGAGAAATACGAAACTAACTCTAGTTATATGGACTTATATAGACTTAATTAAAAGCAAAAGGTTAAAATATTATCTCTTCCTTATATTTTTTCCCCTTTTCTTTCCTGTAATTTTCTTTCCTTCTCTTTCCCTCCCATCGACCTCTCACCATCACTATACTCTCTCCATTTCCTCTCGTGCTTAGCGGCGGCCATGGCGGCCTAAATTAACGCCACACTATTATGGTTCATTCATGATCGCTTTGTTTGTGGCCATTTGACACCGAGCTTCATTAAAACTTATTCAAGGAGAATCTAGGCACACCTAAAAGTTCAAGAAGAATCTAGGCACATCGAGCATCATATATCCAGCACTCAAAAGCATCTCAAATTTCTTTGTAGTTCTAGCCTTCTAGGCACACCTAAAAAGTATACTACACATGTACAGTAGTGAATACTTCAAGAACTACCTTTTATGTGTTAGACATACTTTACAATTTGTGTGATTGTATGCATCTTAAAGTACTTAAGAGTGATGGATGCAATTAAGAAAATGCTTTCGGGTGCTGCATAAACGTTAACACATTAATTTTAATGATTGAAACTTGAAAGTAAACTAAAGTTGACACAAGAATTTGGATAATGATATCATTTTCATTTATCACAATAATAAAGGTTATATAACATTAAATATTATTTAGTGATCAAATTTGAGGTTGAGTCAACGGTATTGTTTGGAGTAACCATACCAAAAGTACTTTGTGATTTGCCATTCCAAACGGTGCAATCTCCTTTTATATTGCAAGGACCCTTTTCTTCTATATTCCAAAGGCAGAATTCGCATGTGTCGCGAGACTGAACATATACATCAAAGTAAAGAAGTGGTCCTGATGACGGCCATTGAAAGCTACAGAAAAACAACTTATTCCTTGCAATTTTATTAATTTTGAAACTGAACGAATAACGTTCTTTGAATTTGAGAGTGACATCTCCAAGATCGTTATTTTTTTCTTTGCAATGAATAGTCAAGTCAACTCGACTATCCAAAAGATTGACGAGATCCACCCTTACAGTTGAGAAGAAAAGCCCCATAAGTTTGCAATCGATTCTCATGATTGAAGCAAATAAGGGCAGGAGCAGAAGTAGAGATTTCATATATGAACTCATATTTGGTATTTCTATAGAGATGTGAGAATCTTAACCCAAGAAACCTTATTATATAGGGCCTAGTGTGGGTTAATTTCATGGGTGACTCGAATGGGTTTTATTTAATTATTGTATTTAATTAATGGGGAAAACTTTATTATTATTTAACATATTTGAAAAGGCAATTAAGGCTACAAGTGGTTGGGGGTACGATCCCTAACTCTTGTGAATGGAGCAAATGCACAGACCAGGTGTCTATCTTCTATATGGACTTCCAAACAAGGGATTAATACCACTTGACACACGGGTGGGATACCTTGGGTAACCAAAGGAAAAAACAATTAAGGCTTTTGAGATTTCAATTTGGAATTACATTTTTTATTCATAATTTTATTTTTTCAATTAAGTAATCAGTTACATATTTGTATTATTTCAATTTAAAAAGGACAATACATTTATTGATTTCCTTTAATGTATGGAAGATACATTGCATTTTGTTTATACTACTATTTATTTTAAAGTGGTTAAAAAAATAAAATAAAATCGTTTCACAAAAAAGTATATATGTAAATCATGATTATGATTAGTCCTATTATCATGGAAATAATTAATATCATGGAATATCAATGTAAACATTTTTTTAGATTGAGAAATGAATTAATTGATTGGAGAATCAAGAGAACCTAAAGAAATAAATATTTACTTAGAAATACTATTCAAACTTGATTTATTTGGATAGTCATAATGTTAGAACGTGAATTTCAAAGTACAGAATTTTCTTCGGTAAAATAGAAAACTACAAAATTCCCTTTACCCTCTTCTACCCCATTGTTTCCATCCCTTCTATAGTGTTACGAATACTATAGGCTTTTTAGTTTCCCTTTACTATAGTTGATGACATTCTCTCTTTTTCTTTTGTAACATAGGGCAAGCCGAGGCTTGATTAGTGGGGTGAGATGGGCACAAAAGGCCCAGTTACAGAGGAGGAGGAGTCCTCTTGCATCATGTGCCTGCAGGCATCTGGGATGGTCATGGTATTGAGCAACCGGTCTTGAAGACTATGTCCTTGCTTAGCCATATAATCAGCTATCTGGTTGAAGTCCCTGCTGATGTGGTGTATTTGAATATCCCTGCCATCATACAGCAATGCCCTCGTCTCTAAGATCAGATCCCTGAGGGGGTGATCAAAAACAGCGTCACGCATAAGTGAGTTTATTGCGTCCAGTGAGTCAGAGTAAAGGATGGTGACTGAGCCGAGGTATTCTCTGCTTAGAATTAGACCATGCTTGATAGCGAGTAGTTCTGCCTCAAGGAATGATCGTAATCCTAAGTGTTTGCTGAATCCCGTGATCCAGTTACCGCATTTGTCCCGTATGACACTACCACATGCCACACTATTAAGATGTCTCACCGAGGCGTCAACCTCAATTCTGATTGATCCTGGCGGAGGCGGGGAAAGTGGGGATCCTGCTGAGAAATTCAGTTTGAAGGTGTCATGCTTCCAAGCTTGGTTGGAGACGTGCTCATTCATGTGATGGGTGCACTTGTGAAGAAGCTCCCTGGTTGAGGAATCCTGACCAGTAAACACAAAGGCGCATCTGTCAGTCCACAAAAGCCAGCATAGTGTACTAAAGATCCTTGTCCACGGGCTATTTGTCATTTTTGATCTCCTTGGGTTGTGTTTGTTGTTCCACAGCATCCATTCCTGCAAATCACCAGAGAAAAAACTAGACAAATGGTTAGGAAAAATAAGGTTAGACCACATGGATTTGGCTTTCTCACAATCTCTTAAGATATGAAGGACATTTTCCTCACTAGCACACTAGATAGGACACTCGTTTGTGTTTGAGATGTGGTGTTTCGCTCTAAGTGAGTTTGTGACCAGTCTCTCATGAAGAACCTGCCCCATGAAGTATTTGATTTTCTCCGGAATCTACCACTTCCATAAGCTTTTCCACAAAGGGCTCCTGCTATCCTGAGCATTATTTTTAATGAACTGGTAGGTAGCTTTAACGAAGAATCGCCCGTCCTTGCTGGCCCTCCAACTTACCTGATCAGGTGTAGTCCCTGCACTCACTTTCATTTTGCCAACAAGGTCCAGAATATGAGAGGGAAGAATGGAGCTGACATCAGTGAGATCCCAAGCCCCATCAGCGGTGACATAGTCACAAACTTTGGCAGTAAAGTCAATCCGGTGGCCGGCAGCAGCATAATGAATGAGCGGGTGTGGAAGGGGGAGCCACTTGTCCCACCAAAAGGACGTGGCCTGACCATTGTTAACCTTCATGCCAATGCTACTCAAAAAGTCATCCCACACCTTTATAATTGATCTCCATGTATAAGAGGCTTGACGCTTGCGGGTAACATGTGGGAAAAGCGGGTGACCGCAGTTGTACTTGGCCCGGATACATTGAACCCAAAGAGCATGGGGGTTGGTGATGAGCCCCCAACATAGTTTCATCACAAAGGCTTTGTTTTGAGTCTTAAGGTCCTTAAACCCAAGGCCGCCATAGTCTTTCTCATTTGTGACCTTGTCCCAAGATATAAGATGCATTTTGTTTTTCGTCACATCTTGAGACCACAGGAAGCGCCTTGAGAGTTTCTCAATTTCGCGAATGGTGCCAAGAGGAAGAAGTGTGGATTGCATCTGGTAGCCGGGTATTGCTGAAATTAGGGGTGTCCATCATATCCCGTTCCCGGGGGTCCCGTCCCGTTCCCGGGCCAATGGGATCGGGAATTTCCAGTCCCGGACAAAGGCGGGAAATTTCCCGGGGGGCCGGGAACGGGAAATCTCCGAGAACGGGATCCGGGATAGGCCCCAGGAATCCCGTTCCCGTCCCTGATATTAATATTGTCTCTTTTTTTAATTTTTTAAATAAAAAATAAGGATGTTTACTGTTTAGTCCCAATTGTAAATATTGAATGTTGTATTCTAATTGCTTCTAAAAATTTTTTTATGTTCTTTTCTAAAATTTATTTTCATTTAACCAATTTAAAGGAACTAATTGCATGTTGGGTATTCTGAAATCTGTTTCGTTCTCATATGCACGATGGAAAAGATTTGTAATCTTGTTTTGTAATTCATGTGTGTTAGTTTTGCATTATTGGAAATAAAAGGTGTGTCGTGTGTGTATGTCATTAAGTGTATAAGGGAAAATATGATGATGTTGAAAAATATTAGTAGGGTAAGGGGAAGAAAAGTTACAGGATATAAAGGAAGTGAAAGGGACAAATGTGAGAATGATTTGTAATCTTGTAAATGTATGACAATACTATAGTATGAGAAAGATTTGTAAATAATGTATAACAAATCTTTCCCAAATTTTAATCCTATTAAATATGGGAATGATTTGTAATCTTGTAATCTTAGTAATCTTGTTTTGTAATTTTTGTGGGTTAGTTTTGTTTTAATGGTAATAAAATGTTTGTGTATGTCAGTATGTGTATATTTCATTTTTATATCTCATTTGTTTGTTTCCAACTTCATAATATGCGGGAACGGGAAATCCCGTTTTCATTCCCGTTCCCTCATATTTCCCGCACATGCGGGAAATATGCGGGAACGGGAAAGGGAACGGGAAAGGAAAGCCTTTCCTGGCCCCCTTCCGGGAAAGGGAACGGGAAAGCCGATTCCCGTTCCCGCACCCGGGTTTGGACACCCCTAGCTAAAATGACAGCCTTGATAATAACCGACCTGCCAGCGATATTAAGGAATTTACTCTTCCATAAGGAATGTCTTGTTTAGACCTTTTGAACTAGTGGGGAGAAGGTATTCATGGTGACTTTGGAGTGGATAAGAGGCACTCCCAAATATTTGCCTAAGTCCCCTGCTAGACCAACCCCTAGTTGCTCGCTCAATTCAGTTGCCCTGTGAAAGTGGACATTCCTGGAGCAGAACATCTTAGATTTGGCAAGATTGATCCTGTGCCCAGATACTTTACAAAAGTTTTCCATGACCTCTCTTATCTCTTGCATTTGATCAAGGCTCGCCTCGGAGAATAGGATGAGCTCGTCTGCAAAGAAGAGATGGGAAAGGGCTGGACCATTGCGCCGGAATCTGAAGGGTTTCCATCGTTTAGCATCGCATTCCTGCTTAATTAAATGGCTTAGACGTTCCATACACAAAACAAAAATATAGGGGCTTAAGGGATCTCCTTGACGAACACCTTGTGAAGCTTGAAAGTAGGGACTAGGATCACCATTCCACAGGATAGATAGAGAGGAAGTAGTGATGCACGCCATGATGAGATTAATAAGTGAGGTGTCAAGGTTTATGCACTTGAGGGTATCCTCCACAAACCCCCAGTCTAACCTGCCGAAGGCTTTTTCCATATCGACTTTGACTGCAACAAAACCCTTCTTACGACCTCTTAATCTCAAGGAAGGAATTGCCTCTTGGATGATATTATCACAAGTTGAGCGATTTTCAATAAAGCTGCTCTGCTCTGGCCCTATCCACTTACTCATGAGAGGTTTGAGCCTCATGGCAAGAATTTAGTGATTGTCTTGAAGCTAACTTTACAAAGTGAAATGGGTCTAAGGTCCTTGAGGCAAGGATGCTCAATCTTGGGAATCAGCACAACTCTAGCATTGTTTATACTGGAAAGAGCAGTAGGGTTCTCAATCAAGTCTTCTATCAATTTGTAGAAGGTATCACCAACCTCTGGCCAGTGGTGGTGGAAGAAGTGGGCCGGGATACCATCAGAGCCGGGAGCTTTGAGGGGACCCATGGAGAAGACAACATGTTTAATCTCAGATTGGTCCACTGGCCGGGCAAGTTCATTCAGCTTATCCAGGGAGATAGGGGAGAAGTTAGCGCACCACTGGTCACAATGGTCCAAGTTCTGATCTTTAGTATAAAGGGTGTTGAAGAATTCGTGTGCCATAAATTTGAGGCTCTCATCATCCTTTCTTTTTGTTTTTTGACAATAGCTGTGGCATGGAAGAACCGAGTATTTCTATCCCCAATTGGAGCCAATTGCATCTTGATTTTTGGAACCAGGAGATTTCCTCTTGGCTAGCGACCTTGTGATATTCATTCCATACACTTTTTCAAGCTTAAAGAGACCTGATTTGTCAGAGCGTTGACGTGCCTTGTCAATGCCCTCAATTCTCCTGAGGAGGGTGTGCTTTTTAAAATGATGGAGGCCTGACTCCTAGTCTCGGTCTCTCCAAGCTGTCAACACCAGGTCTTTGAAACTACTTTCAAGGGCCCATGCCACTTGGTAAGGGGGCGACTTGGGCCTGATGGGGGTACTGGTAGGCGGTCCTGAGGAGATAATAATAGCTCTGTGATCTGATTTAAACCGGAGACCATGTTTGACTTCAAAGTTTGGAAAGGCAGCAAACCATAAGTAGTTAGAGAAGACCCAATCTAATCTTTCCTTAAGCCCACCTCTCTCTCATGTAAATCTATCACCCACAACTCTAGCTTCCAGCAGGTTTGCATCATCAATGCAATCGCGAAAGTTTTTAATTGCAGATGAGGAAGGTGGGGGGCCGCTACATTTGTCACCTTGGGAGAGCATGGCGGTGAAATCCCCAACCACAAGCTAAGGTTGTGAGCATGTAGGCGAGATGGCACGGATAGAATCGCATAGGTTGGTTCTGGCGGGTTCTGAAGTTTCCCCATAAACCGCAGAAAGAAGAAACTGGTCGGTATTGTGCTGATTCTTAATGCGGCAGTAAAGGATTTGAGAATTGGAGTATATATAATCCACATCAAAGTCAACATTATTCCAAAGCATCCAGATACCTCTAGCAAAACCATTGGCCTCTATTCGAAGCCAGTTACTAAAGCCAAGCTTGCGGGAGACCCTTTCAGCCTTGTCCCCACTGATTCTTGGCTCATAGAGACATAGTAGATCAACATAGTACTTTCTAGTTACATCTTTCACGTAATGAGGGAATGTCCGGCTACCGGCTCCCCGACAATTCCAAGAGACTATAATCATTGAGAAACAAAAATAGCAAAGAGAAGAGAGACTAACCATTAGTCAATGTCTTCCTCTCTGATACGAGCTAGCTCAATTTCAGGGGACTCGCCCACAACTTCTTCTATTTCCTCAGAGAATTCCGTTGAATCAACAAAGTCCGACTCTCCTCTGAGTGGCACTTCCAAGCATTCTCCATTATCAGGGTGGGGGGAAGTATGGGAAGGGGTGATTAGGGCGAGGTGGGAGGGGGTATTGTGGTAGTTTTGTGGGTTGGATAAGGATGGGAGGGGGAGGGTAGGGGGTGGGTAGGGGTTGTGGTGGGTAGGGGAGATGGTGGTTTCTGGAGGGTGTGATCGGAGGGGGGGTCACCGGTTTTGGACTCCTCAATGGGGTCGATGTGGCCGCGGACAAGGATATGGGTCCTCTTTCCTTTCTTCTGTTTGTTCGGCTTGGTGGGTTGGGCTAGTTCAGCAAGTCTATTAGCCTCAATTTCCTCTGCAAGGCTATTAATTGGGCGGGTAAGTTCACAGGTTTTTGGGTCGGGCCATGATAAATAGGCATCTTGTTCGGCAATGGCCCAACCGTAGGGGCTTGAGACTTGGGCCCAAGCGTGGGCCCCAACACTTTTACCTTTGGCAGTGTGCGCAACAGCTGGACCATGCTTTTCATTAAATGAAGCTTTCCTTATTGTCTCATCTTCAGTCTCTTCAAAGATAGAGAAACGGTTGGTTTGTCCAAGTTTTGCCTCATTCCTCGTATTGACGTCTGTAACCCCATCCTTCCTCAAAGCTCTTGTCACAGTCGTACCTGCTGGCGGCCGTCCTTTCTTTGTCCTCTCGATAAACATCCAAGGACCGAATCGGTCATCTTCCTTGGAACCCGGATCAAGAGGGGATGGAGAGACCTCCGTGTAAGCTTTCGCCCGAGTGGTGGCCGGAGGATTTAAGGGGGAAGAATCCTGGTGAGGTGAGCTCGTACTGGCTTTATGAGGGCAAGCATCTTTTCTATGTCCAGCGCGGCCACAAGTGAAGCAGATTGAGCTGAGGCCTTCGTATTCAATGTTGAAGATCGAGCCAACGGCCAATATCCTTGGCACAAAGCATTTCTGAAGGTCCAATTCTACACAAATGCAGACAAATTTGGCTCTTTCTATTTTGGAATCAGGGGCTTTCCAGTTGGCAAGAGTATGCATATCGACCTTTAGTGTTCGGCCAATGCGATCGCCTATCCTTGCCAGACAGTGACGATTGTAGCAGTGTATTGGTATCTAGAATCCTAACCCAGGTTGCAACTCTTCCTAACAGATTTCTATAGGGATCAAAATACGGGGACCTGCGCTGGACTAGGAAGCAATGCTGCCTTGCCATCCATGGACTGTCACAAAGAACCTTTTTGTAGTGTGCCCTCCAGAGGTTCTGATCAGAGAATCTCACTACAAAATAGTTATTTGGTAGGTCAATAAGTTCGAAAGCTTGAAATCCCCACTGAATCTTGAGTATTTCTTTTAAGGTGAAGACATTTAAATGCCTTCCCAAGACAGTGATGATCAAAGCATAGTTCTATGGCTCGCACCATTCATTGAACTCAGCGTGTGAAATGGGAACCTCAGGATAGAGAGTCTTCATTTGCTTGTATTCATCCATTTCTGAGGGAAATTCCCAGCTAGGCTCCCTTTCAGCATGGAAGAGATCATCTTCTTCCGTTCAGCCAGGGCCATGAGCGACCCCATTGAAGCCCATAAGGGATGCTTTGTATGAGGCAAACTTAGGGGTTTATCACCTTTAGTTTCATGGGGCTTGTGCGCTGTAGGATCATTTTCAGGTGGTTTGGCTTCTGACTCAGCCATGGCTTCATCTGAGATTGGGATAAAGGTCTCAGAGATCTTGGATTTTTTCTTACGGTTCTCATTCTCCTCAGCCGGAGGACGGTCCGGTGGGATTTTCCGATGGACAATCAGCATACTTTAAGTGGCACGGTTATCAAAAGAGAGAAAAACACAAACTCACAGTTGATGACATTCTCTACAAGTGGATAATTACGGTAAAGGCTGGAGATCTGATCTCCATGGTTCCTTTCCTTTTGAAAAATGGTGTTATTCCTTACGCAGAGTGTTAATTAAAATAATCTTATAAAAAAGAGTGTGGGACCCACAAAATCTAAAAGTAACCACAATTAATTTATTGTAACAACAGAGACATTTTTGCCCATTTTAAAAAAAGTTTGTGGGCATTTTTCGAACAAAAAAATTATATGGTGCTAGTACACTTTTAAGCAAATTACATGGACATTTTTGTCCCTTTGCCCATATATAATCATATAAAGATAACGTGACCCATTGTTATAATATTTTAATAAATACCCAATATTTTAAAATAACTAAATATTTCACTAACTATATCAAAATCTGCATCTCGTTAATAATAAATTTATAGTAATTAATTATTATACTTTTTTAAGCTAACATACATGATAATGGAACTCCCAACCCAGTAAGAACTAAGAAACACCAACAATGAACAATCAAGTCATGAAATAACTTTTGTTACAATTTTTCGAGAAAAATAATCAATATTCTAATTAAAGATTTAATGCTTATTTTATATTATTTTCAAGACATTAAAAATAAGAAAAAAATATAAATACTGATCAATACTAAAGTAATAATCCTACATTAATTGTTGGGACATTAAATTTTACCCTTAAGTAATTCAGTCCTCCAAATTTGTGAAAACCTTTTCTTTAAGACTCGAAGAAGAAGTTAAACATGTTTCATTATCAATTTCCCATTAAGCTTCCCAAAAATACATTGTAATTATATGACTTATTCGATGACTTTGATTATCTCCATGATTGGTGCTGTTATCATGGAAATAATTGAAGGCATCGAATACCCATTTAAGAGTTGTTTTTACTAATAAGCATAAACATTAATTGATTGCCTAGATAATTTGACAAAAAAAACATAGAGAAAAAATATATTGCGATAAATACTATTGAATTTAAATTTATTTGGGAAGACAATATGTTAAAACACAAAATTCATTCAATATATATGAAAATTTCCGTGCATAGTGGGTTCCTTCACTAGTTAATTTTAATGCTTCAAAGTAAAATAAAAATGTTGAGATTGGTCATGTATTCAGCACTCTACAAAAATATATAAGTGTATCTAGCACCTTAAGTGATTGTTGAAGTATTCGCTACCGTGTTTTTAGGTGTGTCTAACACAATAAAGAAACTTTAGTTTTAGAGTGATGGATGCAATTCAGAATATATTTTACTGTGGTAGATACACCTTAGCCCATCTATCTATTATATAATTTCAAGGATGATGATACTCTTCCGTAATGTCATCTGGCCTATCTAATATTGACACATTCCATCTCTTTTTTCTTTCCACTTGGCAAGTAAACTACACAAATTATTAACTTCCCGCCCAAACTCTGCAAGGTCCCCGTTCTATTTTTTCAACTGCTATGCACGATATGTTTTTTTCTATCAATTCACAACAAAAAAATAGTCAGTAATCGCACAAAAAAATTGAAAAAAAATGTGAAGAATGATGCACCAGAGAATGAAAAAAAAGTGATGTCACACTTCAACACATGACATCATTATTTTTTAACTTAAGTATATTTTTGGTTACTTAACATTGGAGAAAAATATTTATATGGAAAAAAAGGTTAAAACAAAAATTCAAAATATAAGAAAATTCACGTGGATTATGGGATCCTGCACTAATTAATTTTAATGCTTGAAAGTAATATAAAAATGACGTCCAAAGAATGTGATAATAATATCACTTTTATTTATAACAGTAATAAAGATGATACAATATTAGATATTATTTAGAGATCAAATTTGAAGTTGAGTAATGTTGAACTTGTTTGGAGTAACCACACCAACATTGCTTTGTGTTTTGCCATTCCAAACACTGCAAGCTTCTTTTTCATTGCAAGGACCTTTTTCTTCTAAATTCCAAAGGCAGAATTCGCATCTGTCACGTTGCTGATCATATACATCAAAGTAATGGAGCGGTCCTGATTGCCATTGAAAACTACAAAAAAACAACTTATTCCATAAAAACTTTTTGACTTTGAAACTAAAAGAATAACGATCTTTGGATTTGACAGTGACATATCCAAGATCATTATTCTTTTCCTTGCAATGAATAGTTAAGTCGGCGCCACTATCCAAAAGATTGACAAGATCTACTCTTACAGTGTAAGTAAAAATGCCTGTAAGTTTGCAATCGATTCTCATGACTGAAGCAAATATGGGCAAGAGTAAAAGTAAATATTTCATATATGGACTCATCTTGTATTTCTTTAGGAGACTTAAGAATCTTACCTCAGGCAACCTGTTTATATAGAGCGTTTATATAGGGCCAAGCGTGAGTTAATTTCATGGGTAACTCAAATGGGTTACATTCAATAATGATATCAAATTAATGGGAAATACTTTATTATTATTTTAATTTACATATTTGAATGAGTTCTTTTGAGATTTCCATTTGCGATTGCATTTTTATTTATAATTTGATTTTCTGAATTAAGTAAACAATTAGATATTTGTATTCTTTAAATTTGAAAGGACAATACATTTATTGATTTCCTTTAATGTATGGGAGACGATACATAGCGTTTTGTTTATATTAATTATTTTTTGATAAAAAGACAAAATGATATTAATAAAAAGGATTACATAGTTCTATGTATAAAAAAAAGGATTACGTAGTTCACTACATCATGAAAATGAAATGGAAAAGAATTGAAATGTTCATTTGCAAGCAAATAAATAGAAAGCAGGTTGAATGGGCGGATCAGAAGAGCAACATCTCTGGCAATGACATGTGAGACTGAAGGAGCCCAGCAATTGAAGTCAATACTACGCTTACGAACATTCCATATGGTAAGGCGCTCCTTGGGCAAGCCAGACTGATGTATCCAATTTAAAGCAAAACGGAAACAACTCAGCAAAAAGATTTCCGGAAATGAAAGATCGCTTCCAGGTGAATGTTTGAAGAAGAGATCCCTCAAAACAAACCAGGATGCGGCAGAAGGAAGAACGCTGAAGTTTCCACCTCTTGACCAGAACATTCCATTGGTGTGCCTGTGAGAAATTTGGGGTGACTGATGCTTGAGCTCCAACAGGTGCATTGGTCTTCTTGAGAAAAGCTAGTTCATATAAAGCAACTATGGACTGAGAATCCCTGAGAATGTCATGTGGATGAGGGATGCGTCCTCCATGAGCAGCTTGGTTACGCTTCCTCCAAATGTCATTCAAGAAAGAAATGATGCTTTTAAGTAAAACTTCATCATCTTTGCTTGAGAAAATGAATTGTTTAAGCCAAGTCAATAGATCATTAAGAGGCAAATGAGATGGAGGGCACATAGAAAAAAAGCTGAACCAAGCTGCTTGCACCAAATGACAAGAGAAAAAAGTGTGATGGATGAAGTCAGCATCCGAACAGCCAAAGTCGCACAGGGAATTAACCTGTAAATGATGTGCCTGTAAGACATCTGAAGAAGGGATAGCTTTGTTGAGAAGCTTCCATAAGAAGAGAAGTTGCTTCTGAGATAAAGAGATGGACCATAGAAATTTCCAGAATGGATCAAAATCTTGTTGATTATGGAACTTGTCAGCAAAAAGTAAAGAAAATCCTTCTTTAGCAGAATAGGATCCTGAGGCACCTTTAGTCCAAGTAAGGGAGTCAACATATCAATTGTAAATCAATTGTAATTTATCTTGTGATATCAAATGTAAATCAAGTGATATTTTTCATGCAAAAAACATACATATGAAATTTGAATTTCACTGCAATTTATTTTTTTTGAAGTTCTATATATTTAAAAGATTGACATCTTTATGATTTTTACAATAGATATGAAGCTTTTAAAATGTAAAAGACTCATATATGTCAATATGTGACAAGTATTTTAAAGGATCAAAAAGAAAATCTAATATTCAACAATTAGTAAAAGTTTATCGACAAGGCGACAATAAATAACAATTTCGATGTAAGTACTCATTAATTACGAAGTTGTGCATATATATTATTGGGGTTAAACCAACTTTTGATCCTTATAGTTTTGTTTGATTTTGGTTTTAGTCCCCGAAGTTTAAAAGTAGAAGTTTTAGTCCTTGTAGTTTATATTGATTTTGATTTTAGTCCCTATACTTTTATAGAAGGGGTTTTGGTTCTTTAAGTTACATTTTGTTGAAACAAATTGCATATGTAGTTCGATATGGACTTGATGGTGTTAAATAACCTAACATATCAGCCTTAGTTGTGATGATGTTGTTAGATGAGTAGACAAGCTTACGTGGAAAAATAAATTATAAATATACAATTAAAAATATTTTTCAAAAAATGAAAACTCTTGTTCACTCCCTTTCTTCTGTGGGAAGGGAGGGGTAAGGGGGAGAGATGGAGTTTGAGGAGCCGGAGGGAGGGTTGGCTGGAGGAGGTGAAGGGGAGAGAGAGGATGGATGAGGTGTGATGATGAGGTGGAATAATAAGAGTGTATGTGGCTGTCATGTGTCAAAAAAGGGTGACATTGCTCCTTATTTAAACTTCAAGGGCTTAATTGCTCCAAAATAAAACTTCAGGGGTTTAATTGCTCCTACAAAAACTTTAAGGGCATTTGATATTTAACCCTTATATGAATTCTTCGATGACTTTATTTATTTCCATGATTGATGTTGTTATCATGGAAATAATTAAAGTCATCGAATACCCATGTAAGAACATTTTTACTAATAAGCATAGTCATTAATTGATTGCCTAGAGAATTTGACAAAACAACCTAGAGAAGAAATATATTGCAATAAATACTATTATATTTAAATTTATTTGAAAGACAAAATGTTAAAACACAAAATTCAAAATATATGAAAATTCACGCGCAATATGGGGTCCTGCACTAGTTAATTTTAGAGGGGAAAACAAATTAAGTTCTCCATATATGTAAAAGGAAAATTAAGGTAAGAAAATTTTCAAAAGAACAACCAAGGTTATAGGCACTAAATTAACAATGTTCTAGTTGTTAATGAGAATGGGGATGTTGCTGTCATTAATGAGAATACTGTTGTTGTTAACTGATTTGCTCTACTTATTAATTGTTGATGATGGAATTGTTGAATAAGCATGCGGTTAATGAGAATACTGCATTTGTTAATTTGGTGTCTGTGACATCTATTGTCCTTTCGGAAATTTAGCAACCTTAATTGTCTTTTTACATACTTGGAGGACTTTATTTGTTTTTTTCCCTAATTTTAATGCGTGAAAGTAAAATAAAAATGATGAAAAAATTTGGATAATGATATCACATTTCATTTATGACAATAGTAAAGGTTATACAATATTAGATACTATTATTTGGAAATCAAATTTGAGGTTGAGTAATGTTGATATTGTTTGGAGTAACCACACCAACATTGTTTTGTGTTTTGCCATTCCAAACGTTGCAAGCTCCTTTTTCATTGCAAGGACCTATTTCTTCTATATTCCAAAGGTAGGATTTGCATCTGTCACATTGTTGATCAGATACATCAAAGTAGAATGCAGTCCTAATGGTCATTGAAAGAGATCTTGATTAATGGAATTGCGTTAATAATCGCGGAAGAGAAGGGTGAAGGAGGTGGGAATTACACTGTCAGTAATGTGAAGGTAATATCATGGACTCATGGTCATGTAGTTATCTCTCTAATTGTCTTTTAAATTTAAATGAGGGGTATTATGGGAAGATCATATAAATTAAATGTCTTCCTTAATCTCTCCAAATCACCTAAATTGATCTTGTGTTTAGGTACAGGGGGAGTAGTAATTATTATAATTTTTTAATCTATATACCTATCAACACAGTATAATGGAACTCCGAACCCAGTAAGGATTTGTTTTGGTCGAGAACCCACTAAGGATAAGAAACACCAACAACCAAGTCATGAAGTAAATTTTGTTACAATTGTTTTAAGAAACATAATCAATATTTTAATTAAAAATTTAATACTTATTTTATACTATTTTCAAGATATTAAAAAATAAAAAAAATAAAATATTGATTAATAGTAAAGTAGTAATCCCAAATTAATTGTTGGGTCATTAAATTTTACCAATAAGAAATTGGGTCCTCCAAATTTCTGAAAACCTTTTCTTTAAGATTCAAAGAAGAAGTTAAACATGTTTCAGTATCAATTTCCCATTAAACTTCCCAAAAACAACCATCTCTACCGATTTTCTTGAATACAGTTTCCCTCAGTCTCAACTAATATTTATTATTTTTTTAAGTGGACATTAAAACTTCATATATGGTGTTGGAAATTATCTGCTAATATTTTTAAGGGTTAAACCAACATTTTGTCCCTAATTTGTTGTGATTTTGATTTTAGTCTATGAAATTTAAAAGTGGAGGTTTTGTTCCTTGTAGTTTACATCAATTATGGTTTTAGTCTCGATACTTTCAATGAAAAGGTTTTGGTCCTTCAAGTTTCATTTTTTTTTCAAACAAATGGTTTGATAAGAAATTGATGGTCTTAATTGTGTTGATATGGTTAGATGAGTAGTAGGCAAATTTACATGGAAAAACAAATTATAACCATATAATTTAAAACGATTAATTTTTTTTTCAAAAGGAAAATTAAATAACCTTAATTTGAAAGATCCAAACTTTCGATTTACGATTTAAGTAAGTAAAACTCCCTTTGCTTAGCATAAACGATTGAAAGATCCAAATTTTATAAAGACAACACATTAATTAATGGCACCCACAAGACAAAGTTCCTACTTTCAAGTTTTAAATAACCCTGAATCGATTCTTTTTTATCAAAAACCTTAAATCGATTTATTCATTCTGGGATTGGGATTCGTATAATAAGAATGATAGTGGGGTAATTTAAACTTTAAAAGATCAACACTTACCAACCCAACAAATAAATAAAAAAGGGAGAAGGGAAGAAAATCAATCATCAATCACAAAAAAAGGAGAGATAACAACCTCGCTCATAGATGGTGGCAACGGAGGATTCTATGAAATCTATCGATCGAACATCATCGAAGACTTCAACGTTCAATCGATGTTTATTTTTATTTTCATTTTTATTTTATCAGAAATCACACTATTAATTGATTTCTTTATTCACTCCTTTATGCTTAGCCGAGTATGATGCCCAGAGCAAGTCCTCTTTGAAACTGGGGATTCGGTTTTGTCTGAACCCAGCTTTTCTACGTGGTGAGCAAGATTTTCTTGTTCTAAAAAATAAAGTTAATCGCTTTTAATTATATATTTATAATTTGTTTTCTCATGTAAATTTGTCCACTCATCTAACCACTGGTATAAAGTACAAAGAGTAAAACCTTCATATTTAAACTTAAGGGACTAAAACATTTAAACTTAAGGGACTAAAACGGAAATTAGATACTTGTATTCTTTAAATTTGAAAAGACAAGACATTTATTGACTTCCTTTTATGTATAGAAGATACATTGCATTTTGTTTATATGAATTATTATATAATTTATGATATCAATTAACAAGTGACTTTTTTTTGAACTAAAGAATTAAAGTGACTAAAAGATCATTTAACCCAAATACACTTATGTAAATTATGATTGGTGTTGTTATTATGAAAATAATTAATAATTAATGTCATCAAATATCTATGTAAGAGTTTTTTTTACTAATAAACATAGTTAGGGTTAAGCAAAAAACACGCAACCCGCCAAATTTACCAATTATGAACTGCCCATTTTTGGGCATGTGGAATAAACAGGTGGCCCCCGACTGCTACGTAATTAGACGGGGCAAGATGGTTCTACCCGGGTAACTTTTGCTCCGGCCATTTATATTATTTTAATTGAATATATTTTTTTATACATGAACAGTAGCTCAAATAGTGCTCTCACTTATTTACTGTCAAGACAATAATTTACTGTCAAGACAATGGTTCAATTCTCCTCTCTATGCATCTCATGTTTTTTCAATTAATTACATTCTCCCATTTTACAAATTAAAAAATAGAAACCCTACCACATAGCCAAAAAAAAAAAAACAGAAACCCTACCCATCACTTATATATGGATATATCTCATCCGCCACTAGGGGTGGAAATAGACCAACCTCTTCTCACTCTCTCCAAATTTTTTCCAATTAATTTTACCACCTTATTTTAAATTAAATTTACCCTCTCATTTTACTATTTTACAAACTCACAAAACAAAAACCTACTCCAATTAGTTTTACCCTTTAACTTTTTTTTGGTGAATGTTTTACCATTTAACTTTGAACCCCTCATCTTTCTCCTCTGCACCTCCAAGCGCCTCCGCCAACCCTCATATTGTTCTTCTTCTTTAATAAAATCTCATCTTTTATGAATTAATTCGTGCCTGCTCAAACCCTTTCTCAACTCGTGTCGACCGCTACCCATGATGATCTTTTATGTTACATAGTCATTAATTGAATTAGTATCAAGAGATCTTAAAGAATTTGACAAAAAACCTAGAGAAAAAATATTTAGCAATAAAAACAATTAAATTTAAATTTATTTGGAAAGGAAAATGTTAAAACACAAAATTCAAAATATATGAAAATTCCCGCTCATTGCGGTATGCTACACTAGTTAATTTTAATGCTTGAAAGTAAAATAAAATGACCAAAGTATGTGGATATTGATTTCACTTTCATTTAACGCTTTCATTGAGTAATGTTGACATTGTTTGGAGTAATCACACCATCATTGTTTTGTGTTTTGCCATTCCAAGCATATTTTTTGCAAGGACCTTTTTCTTTTATATTCCAAATGCAGGTACCACATGTATCACGTTTCTGAACATATACATCAAAGTAATAGAGTGGTCCTGATGGCCATTGAAAACTACAAAAAAACAACTTATTCATTGAAAACTTTGAGACTTTGAAACTAAATGAATAGTGATCTTTGGATTTGACAGTGACATATCCAAGATCATTATTCTTTTCTTTGCAATGAATAGTCAAGTCGGCTCCACTATCCAAGAGATTGACGAGACCGACCGTCACAGTGTAGGAAAAAATCCCTGTAAGTTTGCAATCAATTCTCATGATTGAAGAAAATACGAGCAAGAGCAAAAGTAAATATTTCATATATGGGCTCATCTTGTATTTCTTTAGGAGACTTGAGAATCTTAGCTTACCTCACGCAACCTTTTTATATAGGGCCAAGCGTGATGGGTTACCTTTTTGGGAAAAGCTTTATTATTATTTAACATATTTGAATGAGTGCTCTTGAGATTTCATTTTGGGATTGCATTTTTATTTATAATTTGATTTTCCAAATTAAGCAAATACTTAAATATTTGTATTCTATAAATTGGAAAGGACAATACATTTATTGATTACCTTTAATGTATGGAAGATACATTGCATTTTGTTTATATGAATTATTATATAACTTGTAATATCAATTATCAAGTGATTTTTTGTACTGAAGAACTAAAGTGACTAAAAAATCACTTCACAAAAATATTATGTAAATTATGATTGGTGGTGTTATCATGGAAATAAGAATTTGACAAAAAAATCCAGAGAAAAAAATATTTTGCAATAAATACTATTAAATTTAAATTTATTTGGGAAAACAAAAAAATGACACTTGAATTTGAGTTGGACAAAATGGGGTCTCCAATTCTAACTTGGACAAATAAGGGATAGTTCCCAATTTATCCTAAATGAAATTTGTGACTTTGTGCCAAAAAAATAGTGAATGACATATTCTAAAGTAGTTAATAGCGATACTTGAGTAGTTATTGCGAATGGTAGTTAATAGCGATACTTGAGTAGTTAAAAGCGATTCTTAAAGTAGTTAATGGTTAACTATTCAAGTATCGATGTTAACTACTTTAGAATATGTCATTCACTACTCTTTGGCACAAAGTCACAAATTTCATTTAGGACAAATTGGGGACTATCTCTTATTTGTCCAAGTTGAAATTGGAGACCCTATTTTGTCCAACTCAAATTCAAGTGTCATTTTTTTGTCATTTTCCCAATTTATTTGGAAAGACAAAATGTTAAAAAAATTCAAAATATATGAAAATTTTGCTTTTTTTGTTAAACCTGCCCAGTACACCTATTGACAACCGGTTAAGCCGGATTTGAGGGGTAGAATTGCATGTTGTGCTCAAAGATAAGGTTATCCCTTCTTCCAATAAAAGCGCTTTTAGATATTAAAACACACGTTCTTATTCTTATAGAGGTTAAAGACCACTTTCGAGCTCAACAAACTTCTCGTTGATGAAGATTCCCTTTACCCTCTCCTACCCCTTTTCTCATATTTTCTTTTCAAAAGATATACCAAATGTTGGATTGAACAAGTTTTTTCAGTTTCATTCTAAACCTTTGTAAAATTTCTAGAAAAAGCATGTTAAATGAAATGTATTTATATTTTAGGGTTCTAAACAGGGAATTATTTTGAAAGTATTAATTTGGATAATGAACAATAAACGGTCTCATTTTTGTCAATAAACAATAAATCTAGTCCATTTTAGCCAAAAGACCATTGGAAAATACTAAAATGCCCTTTTCAAAATTTAAAAAACATTTCATCTCCTTCCTCCTCAACTCACTCACCATCCTCCATCCCTCTCCAACAATCTCACCTCATCCACCCTCCTCATTATCCCTATCAAAGAGCCTATATTTCCTTTCAGACACGTATAAGGAGGCAGCCACACAATGTTGATATGAGGAAGCACTGTTCGATGTCAGATTTTTTTTGGTAGCCACTGTCACATCTTCTTGTTCTTGCTTCTTCAATGATCTCTGCAAAACAGAATCCTGCATATCCCTATCAGAAATTTGAGTAAAGTGTCGTGCATTTTTGCTTCAAGTTCGTTAAAAGCCACTTGACCCCAGTTTTAAGCATTTCCCTACCTGAATTTGGATCTGTTTAACTTTTCTGCTACTAAATAAGTTCATATAGTTGGGCACAATGATCTGGAATTTGTAGGCTGAATTTCCTATACCAATTTATGGTAGAATATGAGTTTTTGATGATGAATAGAGATGATGACTAAGTAACATAATTGATTAGGATTTGAATGGGTACAGATACAATTTGATAGAACTTAGATCATATCATGTGACAGAAATCATATTGCTATATGAGATAAGATAGTGCTAGGAATACAGGTGAAGAATGAAGTCTTATTAGCATCTGATGTTTAGTTAAGTCACAAAATACAGCGCTAGAATTTCTAGGATATCGCTTTATGTTATAGGTTGAAATATATCTAAGTGATAAGTCTAACAACGAACTGATACATAGAGAAACATTTTAAAATATAGCGCTATAATTATTTGAATGATAAAATTAAGTTATGAACTATATCGAATAGATTCGGAATATATCGTTATACTTAGTTATATGCTTTAGTGACGAATTATAAGAGTAAGTCATTATATCGAATGAGTTCATAATATAGCGATACATTATTTGAAAGAGAAACATATATCACTATGTTTTATGGTTAATCGCTATATCTTTGCTAATGTCTAACTGAGCTTGCAGGAATATATCGATACATGCGGAAACTTAGCGCTACATACGCAGTAAATTCAAATGTCATACTCTGATATGACAAGAATGTTTCTAGCTGTTAGACACAAGAAATGTTCGACTTACCTATTTTAGTAAGTCTCAAAGTGCCTCTACCAGAAACAAGTCATCCTAGGTAGAAGCAACATTAATGAGCTCCCAACTACAATGGCTATCAGCATTAAATGAAGTGGTTGAACGATATTATTTCTCCAACGTTTTCCTTCACCAGAACTGAAGTATAAATTGAAGAATTGAAGACTGAGAGAACTGACTGAAAAAGACTGCACAAAGCTTAACATTGTGAAAGAATTCATTGTTGCATTCATTGTTCTCATCTACTCTCTGTACTAAAACATTATTGCTAATTGTGAGTGAGTGAGATTTTATTTGTACTTAAGTGTTTATCACAATCTGTTTATTAAGTGAACTTATTACTAAAATCCTTTATTAGTAGCTCTTAAGTTTGAGATTTGAGAGCTGAGTTGTTTGCTTACAGTTGTAAGAGGGAGTTTCGGGAGAGATACTCTGTAAGGTTGCAAGTGAGTCGTAAAACTTGCGTTTGTAAAGGTTACAAGGTGAACACGATAAAACCTTGATTAGTGGAACCCGACGAAGTGTTGGAAATTGGGCGTAGGTAAGTGTTGGCCAAACCAGTATAGGTTGTGTGTTCTTACCTTTTTTGTTTTTAAGTTTTTGAAAACACAATCCATCCCCCTCTTGTGTATTCTTGCCATTTACAATTTACTTTGTACCCAAATGGAATTTTGGTCTGCATTGTTGCAATTGTAATTGAAATTGTTTTTTTATTGTATTTGATTCCATAATTGTTGATTTAACTTTTGAATTGAATGATTACTTATTTAATTTCTTTTGATATACTTTTACTGGGTAGATATTGAATTGAACAGTTACTTATTTAACTTTTGAATTTGAATTGAATGGGTGGGTTTCATGGAGAGGACGAGACTAGGAGAGTAAAGAAGGGTACTAGTGTAGCTCTTTGATAGGGATTATGAGGAGGATGGAGGAGGCGAGGTTGTTGAAGATGGAGATGGCGAATGAGGAGGGATGAGGAGGGATCTGAGGACGATGGAGATGAAATATTTTTATTTTAAATTTTAAAATGATCATTTTAGTATTTTTCAATGGTCTTTTGGCGAAAATGGACCATTTTTTTATTGGACATAATAATAACATTTATTTATTATTCATCGGTCAAATTGATATTTTGAAATAGTTTAATTTATTGGCCACAATTATTTTTTACACTATTGTAAACACCCTATTTTGTTCGGGCCCACCAAATTAAAAATAAAAAAATAAAAAATAAAAAAGTAATGAAAAATATAAAAACAAAAAATATAATAAAACAAGATATGCTCTCTTGATTCTTTCCTGTGAGGCAAGCACAAGTCAAATTGTGTAAGGGTCAAACAAAGATTGGCAACTTAGTGAGGAAATTGGAAATAATTGTGGTGATTGTGTCATAAAAGAATGATTCCCCATCAATTAGAATTTGATTTGAATAAGTTAGGAAACTTTTGAAGGGAATTTGAGTAAAAAGGAAAAATTTTTGTTGGCCAATCAAGTTTCATAATGGAATTGATACATGTGCAACCATCATAAAAAGGAAAAAGGAAATTAACAAGATATGGAGAGAATGATTGGTGAGCATAAATCAAAAAATAATAAATGGGCATTTAAGATGAAACCCTAGAGTTGGTGGCCTATATAAGTGAGAGCAAGAGAGCATATAGGGGGGTCTTTTTTTTTGGAGAGGCTAGGTTTTCTAGTGAGGATCATTTTTTTGTGAGTTTTTTTTGAAAGAGAGAAAAAGGCTAGGTTTTGAGAGTAAAGAAAAGAAGTGTATTAGAAAGGTATACATCTATAACATACTTCTTCTTATATTTCTTGGGGAAGCATAGAGAGAAGGTGAGTGGAGAGTGATTTGTTGTGAGATCCCTTCTTCTTCTTCTTCTTGCATTTGTTTTCTTATGCCGATGAAAGTCTATTATAGATAGAGACATTCATAATCTCTCTCTAATCTCATTTAGGCAAAGGTGATATAACCCTCTAAGACAACTTGATTGTCTGTTCACCTAGCCAATGATTTGAAATAAGAGAGGATTATTCTTATTTATTTATTATTTTTTTTTCTTTGATAATAAATTCTTTTTATATATATATATATATTTTACAATATTTTATCTTTGCTTGATATATGATTTTGTTTCGATTTTATTTTAAAATTATGAAATCTTTTTTCATAAATAAAAAAATAAAATAAAATGGTTTTCATAAAAGGGGAAAATGGGTTGAATGATTTTCATCCGTGAAAGATTGAATTATCTTCTCAGGTTGAAAGTCGATTGTTTCTCCGAGAGAGATTATCTCCTCAGGCGATTCAATCAAAATTGTGAAGTGTTTCCTCTTAAAAAATAAATAAATTTGCATTTTCATAATAAAAAAAACAAACCAAAAATAATATTTTTAAATTTAAATAAATGTTTTTTCTTAAAAAACACAAACCAAGTGACACGCATTTCTACCCCGAACTACGTGGGCTTTGATCCCTTAAGGGTACGTAGGCCCTAGGTTAAATCCTAGGTCAAGTCCAAAAATGTAAAAAATATATTTTTTTCTTTCCTTTTTTTGTTTATTTTTATTTTTATTTGTATATATTGATTTCTCTTGGTAATTTAAAATAAAATTAAAATTAAGGTCATATTTATTTTTAAATAATTAACTTAGGGTAACCGTTCTCTTGAAAGGGTGCTGTGGGGTGCCTAACACCTTCCCCACGCATAATCGACTCTCGAACCCTATTTTATTTTTTTATTATTTTTAAAGGTTTTCCAAAATATCCTTTTTAAAAATTTTGGTGGCGGCTCCATTTTTTCCACTTAATTTAAATAATTTTTCGGGCGCTACAGTTTGGCGACTCCACTGGGGAAAATTTTAATTTTTTTTAGAGTCAAACCCATTTAAGTTAATTGTTTAAAAATAATTATGGCCTTAATGTTAATTTTATTTTATTTATATCTTTCTTTTATTTATTTGTTATTATTTTTTTTATCATTGACATTTATTTTTGTATATATTGTTTCTTTTGTAATATATTTAACAGATGAGGGTTTGGGTAGTATATAAGTTTAGATTTGTATGCCCTCTTCACACACACTCACTTACACTATCTCACACACATTATTAGGCCCTATACCCGGGTCGAGAGTACCTTAGTGAGAGGAAGTTTCTAGCGGTTTCCCAGAGGTTTTACAACCCTGAGGTTACTGTGAAGACTTCATCCTAGTTGTTACCCATGCGACAATATTAATCTCTGAGGAGTTTTCATTACTCCCTGAAGGTTAATTTTTGTTAGTGGGGTCTTCATCATCATGATGAGGGCAACTAGGAGACCTTGTGAGGATTATTAGGACAACCTAAAACCTTTTCACATATTAGAAGGAATTTAGAAGCCTACCCAATTAGTTAGCACTTTCCTTTATAGGGTACATGATCCACCCTAAGGTTATTCCCAAGATAGGACACTAGAGGGCATTTATTTATGTATTTATTTTTTTCGTAATCATTCTTATTCAATAAATAAAATGCATCTTCTTTCGATATGTACTCTTATAAGATCATAAATAGAATAATTCAATTTTCTTCTTTTCTAAGGATCAACTCTTAATTTCCCTGAAGAATATTAAATTCTCTGAGGAATTAGAGGATCTTCGCCCAAAACCTCATTCTAGAAAGGTCTTAAGTTAAAATAGAATGTAAAATTCTTATTGCCTAACGATCAACTATAAAACTCCCTAAAGAATATTAAATTCTCTGAGGAGACTAGTGGTTACATGTACATGAGTTAAGCATATCAACAGTGAGATCATAGGTCAGGAGATGATTCGAGATCATTCCAATCTAATGGTCAACTCTAATACTCCCTGAAGAATATTAAATTCTCTGAGGAGGCTAGTGGTTACATGTACATGAGTTAAGCATATCAACAGTGAGATCATAGGTCAGGAGATGATTCGAGATCATTCCAATCTAATGGTCAACTCTAACACTCCCTGAAGAATATTAAATTCTCTGAGGAGGCTAGTGGTTACATGTACATGAGTTAAGCATATCAACAGTGAGATCATAGGTCAGGAGATGATTCGAGATCATTCCAATCTAATGGTCAACTCTAAAACTCCCTGAAGAATATTAAATTCTCTGAGGAGTTCCTGAAGAATATTAAATTCTTTGAGGAATCCCTGAAGAGTACTAAACTCTCTGAGGAATTAGAGGATCTTACGCCCGAAGCCTCGTTCAAGAAAGGTCTTAGGTTAAAATAAAGTACTTATTGCCTAATGATCAACTCTAAAAACTCCCTGAAGAATATTAAATTCTCTGAGGAATCCCTGAAGAATATTAAATTCTCTGAGGAATTAGAGGCTATTATGTCCAAAGAATCGGATCACTCATTGAAAGGATCTTAAGCCAAATAGGATGTGATATCCATATGGCCTAATGATCAACTCTTGATCTCCCTATGGGATAATAAATTCCTTGAGGAGTCTGGAGGACGCTCATCAACTATGTCAAATCTTATGCCAACACTTAACGGATGACTCGTATGCCGACTAGATATAAGTTTTAATAAACTAACATCACGTTACATTGTTCATAAACAAAGGTAATACAATATTGCTCCGTCTAAGCGTCCTAACCAAGTACCCCCAACGCATCTGTATAACACATGACTACTGGTTTGGGTGAAACTAATCCTTCTCAAGATGAGAGACTATCACTTCTATTTCCCTATGGTGTAATGAATATTTTGAGGAGGGAATGGTAATCCTCTCAAGTCATTGTTACTTTCATTTCCCTATGATGTAATAGACATCTTGAGGATATGAAGTCTTTAATAATTAGGGAGATTTTAATTGGTCTAAAAGGCATCCCCATATGAAAAAAGAAAAGCAGTAATAAAAGAAATAAAATGCTAAATCTTTATTCAATAATGTTTGCATATATTATTTCTCCTTAAATGACTTCATTTGACATTTGTCAATGTCATCCTATCTTCTTCACCCTCCGCCCTTAAATGGTTGTCTTTCCAAGATGTCAAATCCAAAAATTGATTCACAAGTTGCATGCATAAGATGAGATAGCATACTGTGGAAATGCATTTTTTTTTTTTAAAAATGAATCTCACTTTGATGGAGCTAGTTAAAAGGTAAATTGTTTAACTTCAATGCAATGTAATGATGATTACATAAGCCATGTGAGGATTTGAGCCTACAGATATTATTTCATTTTAATGCGTGTTCCACTGATCCTTTACTAATCTAGAACTTGGCATGTATCTTTTTCAAACTAAAACTTAAGGGTGAATTTGCTTGATATAGAAAAGATCAAAACTTTCATTTTTCCATCAAATCTAAGAGCCACATTTTCATCTATTTTCAGCTCTATGACATTCCTTTCGTATCCATTCACCAAATATCTTCCTTACATTCTGGGTACATTTTACCCTTACAATCACTCAATTTTCTTGGTGATGGTGCACATGCACATTTCTACCATCATGGAGGTCATTTTGTAAGAATACTCTCTTTTAAAAAAAGTTTAGACTTCACAAAGTTGTAGAAGAAGAAGAAGAAGAAGAAGAAGAAGAAGAAGAAGAAGAGCTAAAAAGGAGAGAAGCTCGCTGAGTTGAAAATCCGAAAGGGCGGCTCAGGCAAAAGTTAGAGCCAAAACAAAAGGGAGAGAAGCTCACTGAGCCGAAAACCCGAAAGGGCGGCTCAAGCAAAAGTTAGAGCAAAAAAAAAAAAAAGAAAAAAAGGAGAGAAGCTCGCTGAGCCGAAAACCCGAAAGAGCAGCTCAGGCAAAAGTTAAAAAAAAAGAAAAAAGAAAAAAAGGAGAGAAGCTCGCTGAGCCAAAAACCCGAAAGGGCAGCTCACGCAAAAGTTAGAGGAAAAAAAAAGAAAAAGAAAAAGGAGAGAAGCTCGCTGAGCCGAAAACCCAAAAGGGCGGCTCAGGAAAAAGTTAGAGCAAAAAAAAAAAGAAGAAGAAGAAGAAAAGAAAAACAAAAGAGAGAGAAGCTCGTTGAGCCGAAAACCCGAAAAGGCGGCTCAGGCAAAAGTTAAAACTAAAAAAAAAGATAAAAAAAGTTGAGAGAAGCTTGCTGAGCCAAAAACCCGAAAGGGCGGCTCAGGTAAAAGTTAGAGCAAAAAAAAAACTCAAATGGGCAATTTAGGCAAAATTAGAGCTTTAAGAAAAGAGAAGCACAAAAGACTCGCCAAGTTGAAAACCCAAATGGGAAATTTAGGCAAAAATTAGAGCTTAAAAAGAGAGGGAGCACAAAAAAAAAAGCTCGCTAAGTTGACAACCTAAGAGATTAGCTTAGGCAAAAGTTAGAGCTAAGAAAAGAAAAGAAATAAAGCTCTCCAAGTTCCTCTATGTATAAAGTTTTTGGAGTGTACACTTGCTCGAATCTTCATTTGCTTCATATTCATCTTGAATATTCACCTCCATTCCACCCGTCATCTTCTCCTTGTATCTTATTCCCATGTCCTAACCAATTGAAAGTTCTTGTGATCTATATATGCATTTGAATCTTAGGTTGATGTAGAAATTAGATTATTGCCAAGCCTATGGAAAGGAATTGGATAACCTGGATATTGAGAGCAAACACTAACCTTCAAACACTGAGTGATGAGAGTAAACACTATACCTTGTGAGGAAAATCATTGGGGCATTGCATTCTTGTTAAACTCTTTACCTAGATGCTATCTAACTCAAGGTGCATAAAATGATTTTAATAGCAATTTTGATCCTCTATTCATGTGACTTGTGTGTTAAAATCTCAAAGTTTTCACTATGCTCACACATTGTTCCCCAAACATTTGACAAAAGGGAAATATCTCATTTCGATCCTATTCTTCATTCCACATGGCATATGATTCTTTCACAGTACTTCTCATATAAGCTGAACAATACATGTCTTTTATTCAGTAAAGACAACCAAATTGGAACTTTGGGATTCTCCCCAGTTCTATTGTCATGCATCCACTTCATTGGACAACATTGACATTGTTAAATGAAGTCCAAAAAAAAAATATTTGAACTATGCAAGCATTATAAATGAAGATAGAGCAAAAAGGGAAATATAGTCATTCTTGACAATGAATTTAACCGGAAAGAAATTGTAACTTTAAAGTCATTTCTTTGATCAATGCCAATAGGTCTTACATAGATATACCATTATCCTTCTGAAAATATTTTGTGAGACATTTCAAATATTGGGGGGGGCAAGTTTAAAGCCTATATTGCGATCATATCTTCCATCGCATCATTAGGAACTTTCAAGGACTTTTGTTAGGCTGAGGCAAATGCAAAATTATGAGAATCACGCTTGAAATCTCGTTTCTTTAGGGTTAGCAACCTTAAAGATGTCTTAATTGAACTCATGAGTCTAAGGAGATAGCAACATCGCAGGTATGTCTACTCATCATTATCTCCATGCATCACTTCATGCTCATCCTCATTAGGATCTCATCACCATTACCATTTTCGGTCTCATTTTGGTAGACCACCACATACTTAGCATTACATCACCATCAATGTGATTATTTGGTTGATGGCTTGTTCATTGACTAAAAAAGCAACATCGCTGGTAAGTCTACTCATCATCATCACTTCATGCTCATCCTCATTAGGATCTCATCACCATTACCATCTTCGGTCTCATTTTGGTAGATCACCACATACTTAGCATTACATCACCATCAATGTCATTATTTGGTTGATGACTTGTTCATTGACTAAAAAAGCAACATCACTGGTAAGTCTACTCATCATCATCACTTCATGTTCATCCTCATTAGGATCTCCACACCACTACCATCTTCGGTCTCATTTTGGAAGACCGCCACATACATAGCATTACATGACAATCAGGGTCATCATTTGGTCAATATCTTCTTCATTGTTTAAGACTCGTCATCATTGGTTTGCAATTTTGAGTCATCATGTGCTTAGGGTCACAAATATTCATCACCTTCATTTGGACTTCATATTAGGGGCATTTTTAGCATGCTCGTCGAAGTGCTTGCACTCATCATCTAGGGCAATGTGTGTTTAATGTCACACCACTATACCTTTGTTGTCATACAACCTGTTTAGGGCTCCATCATTGTCATCATCATTCATGACATGTTTAGCCTTCTACATCATCATCATTCATGATGTACTCAGTCTTCTATATCATCATCATCATCATCATTATTACTTTCATCTCAAGTGTCATCACATGCGTGCATCAGCACTTTATACTGGGGTAATGTGTGTTTAATGTCACACCACTATACCTTTGTTGTCATACATCCTGTTTAGGGCTCCATCATTGTCATCATCATTCATGACATGTTCAGCCTTGTACATCATTATCATTCACGACATGTTATCATCGTTCATGATCATTATCACTTTCATCTCAAGTGCCATCATATGCATCAGCACTTTATCAACATCAGGGGGCAGAGCAAAGTCCTCGTTATCACCCCTTTAAAACCCCGTAGCGGCAGGCACCCCAAAGCCCAGTAACGGCTGACACCCCTTTAAAGCCCAGTAACGACTGACATCCCTTCAAAGCCCTGTATCGGCAGGCATCCCAAAGCCCAGTAACGGCTGGCACCCCTTCAAAGCCCTGTAGCGGCAGGCACCCCAAAGCCCAGTAACGGCTGGCACCCTTTAAAGCCCTGTAGCGGCAGGCACCCCGAAGCCCAGTAACGGCTGGCACCCCTTCAAAGCCCTGTAGCGGCAGGCACCCCGAAGCCCAGTAACTGCTGGCACCCCTTCAAAGTCCTGTAGCGGCAGGCACTCCGAAGCCCAGTAACGGCTGGCACCCCTTCAAAGCCCTGTAGCGGCAGGCACCCCGAAGCCCAGTAACGGCTGGCACCCTTTAAAGCCCTGTAGCGGCAGGCACTCCAAAGCCCAGTAACGGCTGGCACCCCTTTAAAGCCCTGTAGCGGCAGACACCCTCAAAGCCCTGTATCGGCAGGCACCATTCTTTTCAAAGCCCAGTAACGGCTGGAACAATTCTTTTCAAAGCCCTGTAGCGGCAGGCAAAATTCTTTTCAAAGCCCAGTAACGGCTGACACAATTCTTTAAAAGCCCTATAGCGGCATGCACCATTTTTTTCAAAGGCACCCCAAAGCCCAGTAACGGCTGACACTCCTTTAAAGCCCTGTAGCGGCAGGCACTCCGAAGCCCAGTAACGGCTGACACCCCTTCAAAGCCCTGTAGCGGTAGGCACCCCGAAGCCCAATAACGGCTGGCACCCTTTAAAGCCCTGTAGCGACAGGCACCCCGAAGCCTAGTAACGGCTTTCTACCTCTTTAAAGCCCTGTAGCGGCAGGCACTCCAAAGCCCAGTAATGACTGGCACCCCTTTAAAGCCCTGTAGCGGCAGACACCCTCAAAGCCCTGTATCGGCAGGCACCATTCTTTTCAAAGCCCAGTAACAGCTGGCACAATTCTTTTCAAAGCCCTGTAGCTGCAGGCAAAATTCTTTTCAAAGCCCAATAACGGCTGGCACAATTCTTTAAAAGCCCTGTAGCGGCAGGCACCATTTTTTTCAAAGGCATCCTGGTCTTACTTGCGTCTGTTGTCGGGCCGGACAAAATAAGTGTTCTTATCTTTACTTGCTTCATAGACAAGAAGCTCACTCTTCTTAGCTACGAGCAAGTAAAGAGGGGCAACTGTAAACACCCTATTTTGTCCGGGCCCACCAAATTAAAAATAAAAAAATAAAAAATAAAAAAATAATGAAAAATATAAAAACAAAAAATATAATAAAACAAGATATGCTCTCTTGATTCTTTCTTGTGAGGCAAACACAAGTCAAATTGTGTAAGGGTCAAACAAAGATTGGCAACTAAGTGAGGAAATTGGAAATAATTGTGGTGATTGTGTCATAAAAGAATGATTCCCCATCAATTAGAATTTGATTTGAATAAGTTAGGAAACTTTTGAAGGGAATTTGAGTAAAAAGGAAAAATTTTTGTTGTTCAATCAAGTTTCATAATGGAATTGATACATGTGCAACCATCATAAAAAGGAAAAAGGAAATTAACAAGATATGGAGAGAATGATTGGTGAGCATAAATCAAAAAATAATAAATGGGCATTTAAGATAAAACCCTAGAGTTGGTGGCCTATATAAGTGAGAGTAAGAGAGCATATAGGGGGATCTTTTTTTTGGAGAGACTAGGTTTTCTAGTGAGGATCATTTTTTTGTGAGGTTTTTTTGAAAGAGAGAAAAATGCTAGGTTTTGAGAGTAAAGAAAAGAGGTGTATTAGAAAGGTATACATCTATAACATACTTCTTATATTTCTTGGGGAAACATAGAGAGAAGGTGAGTGGAGAGTGATTTGTTGTGAGATCCCTTCTTCTTCTTCTTCTTCTTCTTCTTCTTCTTCTTCTTGCCTTTGTTTTCTTATGCCGATGAAAGTCTATTATAGATAGAGGCATTCATAATCTCTCTCTAATCTCATTTAGGCAAAGGTGATAATTTAGGCAAAGGTGATATAACCCTCTAAGACAACTTGATTGTCTCTTCACCTAGCCAATGATTTGAGATACGAGAGGATTATTCTTATTTATTTATTATTTTTTTTCTTTGATAATAAATTCTTTTTATATATATCTATATATATATATATATATATATATATATATATATATATATATATATATATATATATTTTACAATATTTTATCTTTGCTTGATATATGATTTTGTTTCGATTTTATTTTAAAATTATGAAATATTTTTTCATAAATAAAAAAATAAAATAAAATGGTTTTCATAAAAGGGGAAAATGGGTTGAATGATTTTCATCCGTGAAAGATTGAATTATCTTCTCAGGTTGAAAGTCGATTGTTTCTCCGAGAGAGATTATCTCCTCAGGCGATTCAATCAAAATTGTGAAGTGTTTCCTCTTAAAAAATAAATAAATTTGCATTTTCATAATAAAAAAAAACAAACCAAAAATAATATTTTTAAATTTTATTAAATGTTTTTTCTTAAAAAACACAAACCAAGTGACACGCATTTCTACCCTGAACTACGTGGACTTTGATCCCTTAAGGGTACGTAGGCCCTAGGTTAAATTCTAGGTCAAGTCCAAAAATGTAAAAAATATATTTTTTTTCTTTCCTTTTTTTGTTTATTTTTATTTTTATTTGTATATATTGATTTCTCTTGGTAATTTAAAATAAAATTAAAATTAAGGTCATATTTATTTTTAAATAATTAACTTAGGGTAATCGTTCTCTTGAAAGGGTGCTGTGGGGTGCCTAACACCTTCCCCACGCATAATCGACTCTCGAACCCGATTTTATTTTTTTATTATTTTTAAAGGTTTTCCAAAATATCCTTTTTAAAAATTTTGGTGGCGGCTCCATTTTTCCACTTAATTTAAATAATTTTTCGGGCGCTACAACTATATTTTTTAATAATCATATAAACATGATAAAGCCCTCTAACACACATATAAACTCATATTAATCTTGAGATTAGTCATGTATTTAGCACTCTACAAAATATTTTAAGTGTATTTAACATCTTAAGTAATTCTTGAAGTATTCACTAACATGTTGTTAGGTGTGTCTAAAAGAAAAAAGAAACTTTAGTTTTAGAGTGATTGATGCAATTAAGAAAATACTTAATGGTGCTAGATACACCTTAACCTATATAATTTCAAGGCTGTAGATACTCTTCCCTAATGTCATTTGGCCAATCTAATAATAACACATGCCATCTCTTTTTCTTTCCACTTGACAAGTTGTTAACTCCCTGCCCAAACTCTGCATGGTCCCCTTTCCATTTTCAACTGCTATGCATGATATGTTTTTTTTTCTATCAATTCACTACAAAAACTAGTCAGTAGTTGCAAAAAAAATATTGAAAATAAATGTGAAGAATGTTACGCATTATGGCTCAATAAAAGTTTTTTATCACAATTTTTCATTGTGCGAAATAAATGTGTGAGATGAAACAAGTAATGTCGCAATTATGACAAAAACATAATGTTGCACCAGAAGGCGTGACATCATTTTTTTTATCAAAAAAGTGATAGATGTTGCGCCACAGTGGTGCAACATCTTCATTTTCTTAATAAAAAATGATGTCGAGTCATTGTGACACGACATCTTCTATCTTTCTGAAAAAAAGTGCAACAACTTATGTTTCGCCACCTAGTGATAAATATGTTGCTGGATTTTATTAAAAATGTTATTGTTGGTTATAATGGAGAAATAGTAGAAAGTTTTTGAATGAGAAAGGGTAGATGAATACAATAATAAAAAATAAATATTAGATAATGAAATAATATACCTGTAATTATAGTATTCAAACAAATAGATATCAAGTTTATACCTAAAAAATAAAAGGGTCATGGACCTAATCTGGCCCCCAAGTAACCACCAATGAGCGCTGAGCACCATGAACTAACAACAGGCCCGTATCTGGACTCCAAGTAACCAAGGTGTTTAAAAACTACCCCGGTTGAACGGTCAACAACGTTTGACCGTTACCATGCCTACGTGGCTACCACGCAAGCACCTGCTTAGCCACCTCTGCTTGCCACATGTGTATTTTAAATGAACCTAATCTGCCCTCCAAGTAACCACCCGGGAGCACTGAGCACCCTGAACTAACAACAGGCCCATATCTGCACTCAAAATAACCAATGTGTTTAAAAACTACCCCGGGTGGACGGTCAATGACGTTGGACCGTTACTATGCCTATGTGGCGACCACGTGAAGACCTTGTTTGTCACCCGACGCTTTGTCATCGTCACGTAAGATATGTTCATGCGGGTCCCACCTATAATAATAAACAATTTCTCTTCTCCCTCTTCATCACCATCGCCACAGCCCCCAACACCCACCACCTCCACCCACACCACCCCCTCAAACGTGGCAAGCAGAGGTGGCGTGGGTGGGGGGTTGTGGAGGTGAGGCAGTGGGGGCTGGGGAGGTGAGGGGGGCTGTTAAGGAAACCTTCACGTGAACATATCCTTGTTCATGTGGGTTGCATTTCTCCTTTAATTTCTTCTCAATTATCCTTGATTTTTTCAAAAGAAAGTGATTTTTTTAAGTGGGGTCAGTTCATAATTATTGATAGGGTTTTTCCACGAAATCAGTGTTTGATTTTGTTAATTCTGTTATGAATTATGACTTATGAATAAATCTTTGCGTTTGAAGTAATTTTACTTGAATGTTAGTGTGTGAATTGACCATAGGCTGTGGATACAGTTGAAAACAACTCAGAATTGATATAGCATAAGAGGAAATAAATCTAGGTTGTGTAAGCTTGTTTGGCATGTGTGACAAATGCATTACATGTGAAAGTTACAATGAATGTGGGATGCTGAGAAGTGATGATACAAGAAAATGAATTATGATCTTGCTATGAGTCTATGACAAACTTTTATCTTTTCATTTGTTATGGATCCGAGATTTGCTTTAGTAGAAAGTTTTCTTGTGAGAGTCATAAAGATAAATGGGAACAAGTTAAAGATATACTATGTCATTGTTGTGTCTTAAGTTATTTATAGATTAGTCTTGTGCGAACTTGCTGCTTTATGGATGAGATCATAATGAGTCTACTGGGATGGGCTAATCAAATTATTACACGCGCATATTTTTCTATATCATATCAAAGTAGCTTTTGGTCCATAGAGAAACCTTTGATGCAATTTATATGTCACACTATCAATTAGTCAAGTTCATCTCTCTGCAACTAGTCATCTAATGCGCATTCTTTTGTTGTGGATGGTGGTTATAGCTATGGAGGACTATTCTACTTTATCCTGTGCATGAGTAAAGCTTTGGTTGTGTCATGCTACCTCTATGAATTCACTTATGTGCTGTAGTTTTCCCAGCCTGCATTTGCTCCAATAAAAAAAATGTAAACGTGCAGGCTGGCGGGTTGGCCCGCATTTGCTCCAATTTGGGCTAGGTTGAGAAATCCCAGCCCGAATTGATTCGGGTTAGAAGCGAGCCAGCCCGCTTCCAAAATGGATTGGGTTGGGCCAGCCTGTTAAAAGCGAGCTGACTCGTTTTCCCAGCTCTACCTATATATGGGTATATCTCATCCACCGCCAACCTATTCTCACTCTCTCCATTTTTTTTTCAATTAATTTTACCGTCTTATTTTAAATTAAATTTACCCTCTCATTTTATTATTTTAAAAACTCACAAAACAAAACCCTACTCCAATCAGTTTTACCCTTTAACTTTAAACCCCTCATCTTTCTCTGTACCCCCAAGCGCTCCCACCAACCCTCATATTGTTCTTCTTTTAAGGGTAAAAGATTACCCCAGAAGTTTTAGACAAGGATCAAGTTTGCCCCTGAAGTTTACAAAATGAATCAACTTTAACCCACATCCTACATGTACAATCACATCATCATCCATGTCAAGCCACTAGCCATGTCATCATCTTCTCCTTCCTTCAATCCTCACTTCCTCTCACTCCCCCACCCCCTCTCTCCCTCCACTACCGCCACCCCCTCCTCCCACGACCCGTCCTCAGTCAACATGCTTGGCAACAATGCTTGAAGATTCAACCTTTTTGGAATTAGATGGAAGATTAAGCTCAGTAGAAGAAGGAGGAGAAGAAGATGGAATATTAGTGAAATCAACTTCAATGAAGTTATTTAAGGAACGACCAATATATTGAAGGGAGTTAATATAAGCTATATATGTGGGCAGCGCAGAGAGAATAACGTTGGTGAATGGCTTCATCGAGGAAGGAACAACGTTGACTGCGGGAAGGTCGTCAAGCTTGGAGCTTGTCAAAAAACCTAGAGAAAAAATATTTAGCAATAAATACTTTTAAATTTAAATTTATTGGGAAAAGAAAAATTTTAAAACACAAAATTCAAAATATATGAAAATTCCAGCTCATTACGTGGCCTGGTGCTGCACTAGTTGATTTTAATGCTTGAAAGTAATATAAAAATGACCAAAGAATGTGGATAATGATAAATCACTTTCATTTATCACAACAGTAATGGTGATACAATATTAGATATTATTTAGAGATCAAATCTGAGGTTGAGTAATGTTGATATTGTTTGGAGTAATCACACCATCGTTGCTTTGTGTTTTGCCATTCCAAGCATAGGATTCGCAAGGACCATTTTCTTTTATATTCCAAGCGCAGATTTTGCATCTATCACGTCGCTGATCATAAGCATCAAAGTAATAGAGCGGTCCTGTTGGCCATTGAAAGTTACAGAAAAACAACTTATTCGATGACAACTTTGAGACTGTGAAATTAAAAGAATAGAAATCTTTGGATTTGACAGTGACATATCCAAGATCATTATTTTTTTCCTTGCAATTAATAGTCAAGTCTTCTCCATTATCCAAAAGATTGGTGAGACCCACCGTTACAGTGTAGGAAAAAATTCCTGTAAGTTTGCAATCGATTCTCATGACTGAAGAAAATAAGGGCAAGAGCAAAAGTAAATATTTCATATATGAACTCATCTTATATTTCTTTAGGAGACTTGAGAGTCTTAGCTTTCCTCAGGCAACCTTTTTATATAAGGCCAAGCATGATGGGTTACCTTTTGTGGGAAAATATTTATTATTATTTGCCATATTTAAATGAGTGCTTTTGAGATTTCAATTTGGGATTCCATGTTTATTTATAATTTGATTTTCCAAATAAAGTAAACACTTAGATATTTGTATCTTTAAATTTGAAAGGACAATACATTTATTGATTTCCTTTAATGCATGGAAGATACATTGCATTTTGTTAATATGCCCTTTGGTCTCTAATATAAGAGCCTAAAATTTGAATAGTTTTGGTCCCTAATATAAGAGATCATCTCACATTCTCTCCTCATTTAATGGTTTTTTCCTACTTTGCCCCCACTCTCTTTCATATTTATTAATGCTTATGTATCTCCCTCTTTCAAAAGTATCATAATAAATATGAGCATTATTGGAAAAGAAGCATTAACTCCAGACACCCAACTAACATTCACATGTTTTCTTGAGAAGCTTTGGTAGCTAGCTCTTATATTAGGGACCGGAGGGAGTAACTTGTAACTTGTAATATCAATTATCAAGTGATTTTTTTTACTGAAGAACTAAAGTGACTAAAAAATCACTTCACAAAAAATTATTTAAATTATGATTGGTGGTGTTATCATGGAAATAAGAATTTGGCAAAAAACCTAGAGAAAAATATTTAGCAATAAATATGATTAAATTTAAATTTATTTGGAAAGACAAAAGGTTAAAACAAAAAATTCAAAATATATGAAAATTTCCACTTTTTTTATTAAACCTGCCCAGTACACCTATTAGCAACCGGTTAATCTGGATTTGAGGTGTAGGATTGCTGTATGTGCACAAAGGTAGAGTTTTGTCCTTTCTTCCAATGACAGCGCTTTCAGAGATTCAAACACACATTCACATTCTTATAGGGGTTAAAGGTCACATACGAGCTCAACCAACTTCTGATTGGTGGAAATTCCGTTTACCCTCTCTTACCCCCTTTTCATAGTTTCTTTTCAATAGATATACCAAATGTTAGATTGAACCAGGTTTTTCGGTTTTATTCTAAACTTTTGTAAAATTTAGTATGAACTATAAGGCAGAAAGTGATGGTGAGGTGATGAAGATGATGAAGGAGGGGAGGTGGGCGACGAATTTGTTGCGAGAGGAAGGAGAGTGATGAAGATGACGAAGGAGGCGGCCGAGTTGATTTGAGTGGTGGTGTTGGAGGAAAGTGAGAGGAGGAAGATGAAGAAGTGGGAGGGGGACGTTGGTGGGTGAGGGTGAGGAGGGGAAGGAGGGAGGAGAGAGAGAGGGGTGGGGTGGGGTAGGGTGAGTGATTTTTTTATTTTTTAAGGTGAGACCCACATCTTCAGAAATTATATTAATTAAATCTGAAAGGGTATTTTAGTATTTTCCAGTAGTCCAGTGGCTAAATTGAACCGTTTTTATTGTTCATATGACAGAATGAGACCATTTATTGTTCTTAGGCCAAATTGACCCTTTCAAAATAGTTTATAGGCCTAAATGACCTTTAACCCAAGATAATTCTAACCAATGAGTTATTTTCAAAGTATCAATTTGGACAACGAACAACAAATGATCTCATTTTTGTCAATGAACAATAAATTTGGTCCATTTTGACTAAAAAACCATTGAAAAATACTAAAAGGAAAAAACTTATATCAAGTTGTTTATATTAAGCTTGTCAAGTTCACTTATAAGATATTGCCACCTTTTCATTTTTTCCACGTCAACAAGGAGATTTTTGTTGTCTCACAAATCTCAAAACATGATCCAGAAAAAGGAAATAATCAAATAAGGTAAAGAAAGAAAAAAGGAAATAATCAAATAAGGTAAAAAAAGAAAAAAGGAAATGGTGATGAACTGATGATGATGGGTGATTAATGTGACCCTCTCTCTCTCTGCCTTCATTGCTCCACCATCTCATTCACGGAGACGATGATGGGTGAGGGATGGATTTTGGGTTCGGTGCATGAGGAAGAGAGAGGAGGAAGAAGGTAGGAGGGAGTGATAATGGAAAGACAGATATGGTTTATGGTTGAGGAAACTGTGAGGGGAGCGGTTGCAGAGGTTGAGAGGCGGCCATGGTGGATTGAGTGGTGAAGATTATGGGGTTTTAGTGAAGCTGAGAGAGAAGAGAAGAAGAGGCCATATTTGGTTTTTGGAGAATGAAGAAGATGGGTGGGCTAGTGTGGATGAAGGGTCAATTCCCATTCTGAGAAGCCGATGCCGATTCCTATTCTGTTATTCTTAGCTATGGAAAAAGTAGGTTTCATAATTTTTTTTTCTTTATTACTCCCTCCGTTCCTAAATATAGGACATAGATGACTTTTTTGAAAAATCCTAAAAAAAGCAAAAAATAAGTTAATTATAAATTGATTTACCTAATTTTTTCTCTTAAACTAGTTTATTTTACCTATAAGCTAATGGATAATCTAAAAACATATCAAATATGTCATGATTTAATAACCTATTTCGCAACTTTAATCTTTCCAAAAAAAAGTTATCTAGGTCTTATATTTAGGAACGGGGGGAGTATTGTTTTTGGATTGAGTACTGTGAGACAACAAACATCTCCTTGTTGACGTGGAAAAACTGAACAAGTGGTAATATCTTATAGGTGAATTGGATAAACTTGATATAAACAACTTCATATATAAGTTTTGTCCATACTAAAATGCCCTATTCAAAATTTAAAAAAAAAACATTTAATCTCCCTCCTCCTCAACTTCCTCTCCTCCGCCATCTCCCTCTCCAACAACCTCACCTCCTCTACCCTCCTCCTCATCCCTATCAAAGAGCATATATTTCCTCTCATGCATATACAAAGAGGCGGCCACACAATATTGATATGAGGAAGCACTGTTCGATATCAGATTTTGTTTGGTAGCCACTGTCATATATTCTTGTTCTTGCTTCTTCAATAAATCTCTGCAAAATATAACTCTTCATATCCCTATCAGAAATTTGAGTTAAGTTTCGTGCTTTTTTGCTTCAAGTTCGTTAAAAGCCACTTGACACCAGTTTTATGCATTTCCGTACATGAATTTGGATATGTTTACCTTTTCTGCTACTAAATAAGTTCATATAGTTGTGCAAAACGATTGGAATTTTAGTGTTTGAATAAATAACCTACAAAAATTTAAAAGACAATTAGTTATATGAGAATGATGAAATATGAAAGTAGAGAGGTAGGAAAGAAGAATGCAGAGAGATAAACAAAAAAGAAAGTGGAAGAGAAGGAAAACTGTTTTAAACTGCTTTAAGGGTCTATTTGGTACAAGGGGAGGGGAGGGAAAATGGGTAGAGGGAAAATGGGTGTAACATGAATTTATAAAAATTTGAGAAGTGGGGTTGTAAATTCTAAATTAATATATATATATAACTCTTATATTTTACATATCTTATCTTTATTAAAATATCACAATTCATAACCTCACTTCTGCAATATTTAAAAATTCATCTTACAAAAATTTCCCCTCCCCTCCCCTTCCCTCCAAATCCCTCATACCAAACAGACCCTCGAGGTTCATTATTTGGCTGCATTTGGGTGCAACTTCAGACCAATTTTCTTATAGTGATTCTAACTTCTCTAGACATTCATTCATTTCTCTCATTTGCCGTGAATTTCTCTCTCTGATAGTTCCCCTTCATTACATTTGTTGATTTCACTGAATTAGCATTTCATTTCCTCCCACTATGTTGACGCCAATGCTAAGCTTGTAATCTCATTATCCTATCTTTCTCTCCGTTTATAGTGGTGATGGCACAAATATATGGTTTTCACAGTGTCATTATGTACTTTGGTTTTCATAGCGAAGATTGGATACCTTTGAAAGGAAACTCCCAACACAAAAGATAAACAACAAGGTTAAATGATTTCGTTGCAACATCTGATACCACGGCACGACATCACCATCAAAATGCACCGAAGCCAAAACTACACACTGCAAATCCGGGGTATCATAAATATTGGTCAGCCTTAAAAATCCAATTTAATGGATCAGTACCATCAAAACGGGGAAAATCAATCTTCACTCGTGGTAAAGTGTTTTGAGAAGAATATCCTCCCGGCACGGCAACCTGATGCGCGAACGAAGAAGATGCTCCAAACTGTTGTGGTTTCAGTAAACTCTCCAATTTATGATGAAGAAGGTCCAAGGAACGGAAAGAGTCTCGCAATACCTGCTCAAAACGATCCATACGGCGAGAATGTTCCGTGTCAATGTGAGAGCATGTGAGCTGTAACTGAGATATAGTATTTTGAAAAGCCAAGAGTCACCAAGGTCCTATAAAGCTTTCACATCAGCCGCCAAATCCTTAAGTCTGGTATGCTCCGCCATTGACACAATGAAAGAACCAATGAAAGAAAACTCCCAACACAAAAGATAAACAACAAGGATAAATGATATAAAATTGAAGGACTCTTTTATTGATTACCACAACAGCAATAATTGTCCTTAAGAAAGACAAAATACACTAGCTGATAACCTCAACTTACATAACAGGAAATGGAAAAGTACAGCTGATAATCCACCACAGCTTTACATATACGGAAGTAAAGAAATCTGCCATTACTAGAGCCTTACTCAACCTGGAAATAAGAAAGGTATGTCAGCAATATTCAGAGAGGAAGGAAGAACAGAATCCATTAAGAAAGAGAGTACACGTAAGAAGATTCTCACAATAACATTCACATGCCATTCTGTTAATTATTCTTGTCCTTATATGCTAAGCATCTTGCATTTCATGTGCCTTCCTTGACAGCTTGCGCATTTTGTTGCTTCTGCGTGGGCCCGCAGCCATTTTAAGCCCACTACTACTGGGTTCATCTTTTGCTCCAATGGGCCCATACATAACATTACCATCCTCATTAAGCTGGACCTTGTCCTCAAGGTCAAAGTTAGGATAGTCTTGTTGAAATTCCTCCAAATTGACCCAAGTAGGAACAGAGTTATTGTCCCATTGCACCAACAATTGAACAAAACGTTGGCCATGCTGTTTAACAGTACGCTGATCCAGAATATCCACGGGAAAAAAGGGTTGGTCCCACCTCATTGGACTGCAATGGTAGTGGAATGTGTGGTTCGACAGTACTATCAACACATTTCTTAAGCACCGACACATGGAAAACTGGATGGATCCTTGCAGTTGCAGGAAGTCGAAGTTTGTAAGCTACTTTGCCAATTTCCTTAATGATAGGAAAAGGACCAAAATATTTCATGCCAAGCTTCTGATTCTTGCGAAGAGCAACAGAATTTTGTCGATATGGTTGGAGTTTGACATACACGTAGTCGCCAACCTGAAAGTGAACCTCTTTGCGCTTTGCATCAGCATAATGCTTCATACGTTCCTAAGTGCGACATAAATGAAGCTTAAGGCGCTCCAAAATATGATCACGGAGTTGTAAGGTCTGATGAACATCCAGAGGAGTAGTAATGTCACTGGTGGCAGGGATTAGTATAGGAGGATCACGACCATAAACCGCCTTAAAGGGAGTCATGGCAATAGCCACATGATATGAAGTATTATACCAAAATTCAGCCCAACACAAAAATTTAAACCACAAACGAGACTGCTCAGAAACAAAGCATCTAAGATACATTTCCAAACTTTTATTCAGTACCTCACTCTGCCCATCGGTTTGTGGATGATAAGCTGAACTCATCGCAAGAGTTGTACCCAGTAGCTTAAATAAATGGTGCCAAAAACGACATGTGAAGACCTTATCACGATCAGAGGCAATTGACTTTGGAATGCCATGTAGTTTGACTATATGCTGCGCAAAAGCTTCAACAACAGTATATGCATTGAAGGAAGCTCTAAGGGGAATAAAATGTGCACACTTAGATAGGCGGTCCACCACTACCAAGATCACTGTGAACCCATTAGAAGGGGGCAAACCGATGATAAAATCCATGGCGATATCCTCCCAAATAGCCGCTGGAATGGGCAGTGGACTAAGAAGGCCTGCTGGTAAAGTCTGCACTGACTTAGCACGTTGGCAAATATCACACTGTCGAACAAATTGCTGAATATGAGTGCGCATCCGAGGCCAAAAAAACTGAGCTGTAATCCTCTAAAAAGTCTTATGAAATCCACTATGACCACCAATACAAGAAGAATGGAATTCAACTAGGATGCGATTGATAATGTGTGAGGCCGACTCAGGGACATATAATCTCTGCTTATAAAAAAGGATGCCACGCTTTATATGATAAAAACGAGTCGAAAGCTGTTGTTGAGAGACAGCCTCCTTCAAAACCTGAACCTCGGCCGACTGAGCCTGAACTTCAGCAATTTCATCAATCCACGTGGCCACAGGAGAAGTCACAGCCATATAACAGCTACGAGATAAAGCATCCGCCGCTATGTTATTCTTCCCCGGTTTGTACTCAATTGTAAAAGAATATCCCAGCAACTTAGGTAGCCACTCTTGCTGTTCTGGGGTTTGAACAATTTGATCCATCATGTGACGAAGACTTTGATGGTCAGTGCGAATGATAAAATGATGGCCAACTAAGTAGTGACGAAACTTAGCCACGGCCTCAGTGATGGCATACATTTCACGTACATATGTCGACTTGGTCTGCATACGGGAGCACAGTTTCTTCGAGAAAAACACAATAGGGTGTCCACGTTGACTCAAAATAGCTCCAATGCCCACCCCCGAAGCATCAGCTTCCAAAACAAAGGGTTGGGTAAAATCAGGTAATACCAACACCGGTGCATTAGTAACAGCCTTCTTCAACAGGTCAAATGCTATCTGGGCAGCCTCATGCCAATGAAAAGCATCTTTCTGCAATAAATCAGTTAAGGCCGATGCAATAGTGGCATAGTTCCTAATGAATCTTCTATAGTAACTAGTGAGTCCTAAAAACCCTCTTAACTGTGAGACATTAGTAGTTATTGGCCATTGTAGAACTGCCGACACCTTATTAGGATCCATCTCCACCCCTTGGGCGGACACCACATGGCCTAAATAATCCACTTTAATTAGGCCGAAAGAGCATTTGCTTAATTTAGCAAACAAAGAGTGATGTTGCAACATAAGAAGCACCGTAGCTAAATGCTCTAAATGAGTGGACCAATCCGAACTATAAATCAGTATATCATCGAAAAACACAAGTACAAACTTACATAGGTAAGGACGAAAGATGTCATTCATAACCGATTGGAAGGTTGCCGGTGCATTGGTAAGGCCAAACGGCATGACGAGCCACTCGTAGTGATCGTGATGAGTGCGAAAGGCAGTCTTTGGCCTATCCTCTTCCCGGATTCTAATCTGATGATAACCCGAACGGAGATCCAATTTAGAAAAAAATTGGGCGCCGTGAAACTCATCCAAAAGCTCATTAACTGTAGGCAAAGGATAAGAATCCTTCATTGTGACCGCGTTTAAGGCTCGGTAATCAACACAAAATCGCCATGTTCCGTCCTTTTTCCGAACCAATAAAACAGGAGCCGAGAAAGGGCTGAGACTAGGCTGAATAATACCGGCTGATAGAGTAAACTATGGCAAGTTTAAGTTTTAATTATCAAAAACCACCCTTATTTCTCCCCAACCAAATGCACCCTCCCTCCTTCCTTATCATAAAAATCGGACTCCCCTCCCTTCTTCCTCAGACACGCGTTTCACTCCTCCCTTCTCTTCACCATTTTTACTTTCTTGGTACTTCCATACTCAACCAAATCGGCCCTCTACCTCCATAAAGCTTAATCATTTTGTTTCATCCTTTACTCCTCTTCATGAATCCGTGAAGCACGAACTCGAACTGTAATTCTGGCGGCATTTCCGGCGGCGGCCTTGGCGTTTTCCGACAACGTGAACGGCGGGTGAGGGAAAGGTTTGATTTTTCTTGTAGTTCCTCATGTTGTTCTTCCTTCTTCAACTTCACAACACCTTTTCCTTAGCTCCTCTTCCCTTTTTCAGTTTGGCCGACCACCAAGAGGACGTTTTCCGGCGACGGTGAGTGCGTTTCCGGCGAACGGCGACGGCGAGTGGTGAGCTGGACCTTTGTTCTGTTGTTTTCATGCAAGTTCTTCATATTCCAACTTCATTGGTGAGCTGGACCTTTGTTCTGTTGTTTTCATGCAAGTTCTTCATATTCCAACTTCATTGCTCATTTTCATGTAAGTTAAGTAGTGATTATTGAGACATTGGTTTGTCTCACCCCATTCCCTTTATTTTTACAGGTGATCATGCCCAGGGGGAGGCGCAGAGGAAGGGGAAGGGGCCGTCTGGCCCATACTGAGATAGTAAGTAGGCCAGAGGTGATCCTATAGGGACATATATCGCCATTTCACTAGGCTGCACCAGCTTCTGCACATATGAATGTTATTTTGAGTGAACTTTGTTATATGTGATTTGTATTACTTGTACTGTGACTTAATGTAAAGTTGTGGATGGTATGTGATATTGTACTTGCTACTGTGATAGTCCAGGAACTACCTTGACTAATATGTCAATTTCAGTTGGTGTATATTTTGTTTTCAGGTGATGAAAACTCGGATGGATGGTAAATAGGAAACTCGTTTTCCTAATATATTGATGTGGTAAATGGATGATGTATTGAGTGGTTTTATGTTTTCTTGTGTGTATAATCATATTAGATGGGCCCCGCTCTAAATATGGTTAACTTTTGTGTAGTTTGGTTAGTTCCTTTTCTAACCATGTTAGGTGATTCTTTTCTAACATGGTTAGATTTAGGTTATTGTATTGAATGTGTGATTTGTTAGGTGATGGTGGTTCTTTTGCTAACTATGTTAGAAGATTCTCTTTTCTAACATAGTTAGATATGTAATCTCTTATTAATAGAGAAATTCTTTTGCTAACCATGTTAGGTGAATCTTTTGCTAACATGGTTAGACTCCATTGTTTGGATTGTTTTGATTAGCAGTTGAGTTAGGTTAATTTAATAATATATTAGTAGGAGGTATTTGACACCATCCATCAGTGAAATAGAATGATCATGACTACGAGGTGGAGGTAGTCCTGTAGGCTGCTCAAACACCTTCGTATATGTGGTCAAGAGTTCCCGTAAATCAGCAGGTAAATCCGAGGGGTATAACCACTGGAGGATCCCAGTGTGCCTCAACCTGGAAACACTCCAATAAAAACAAATCTTCAAACCCAGCGTGTCAACCACACGTATCATATGGTGATATTGCAGTTCTTGGGGAGAGACATCCTGAAATCCCTGCAAAGTAATTAATCGATCCCCTTGAAACACATGCAGAGAAGCCGTGCTATAATCTGAAACATGAGCCCCTAAAGTGGCAAGCCAAGAAGCCCCCAAAACAATATCAGCTCCTTTAATATCCACGACAAAAACATCAATATCCAGTTCATGATCCCCTATACACAATGGAAGTCGGCGAACCACACCTTCTCCTGACATATTGTGACCATTACCAACCAAAACGCGAAATGCCGTAGCAGGTTCTACCATGAGTCGAAGATGATGAACCAAGCGAGGCTGAATGAAATTATCTGAACTACCACCATCTAGCAAAACAGAGACCTCGATACCCAACACACGACCTTTGAAGCGGATGGTACAAGAACCGCGAACACCCATGGAAGCCTGAAGTGATAAGTGGTGGAGAACCAATGGTTCTTCGGTCTCCACAGGTTCGTCGGCTGGTGTCTCTGGTGTAGCGACCTCCTCCTCTTGATCAGTAATCATCATCATGAAGTGCTTGTTAGGGCACTTATGTGAGGCAGAAAACTTTTCATCACAATTATAACAAAGACCCTTCTCGCGACGGAGTTGGATCTCAGCAGGCGTTAGACTGCGAACCATAAGTGAAGGTTTCGCTGGAGGGGTCGGTAGTAAGGGTGGAGTAGGTTTGGAGCTAAACCCAGGAGGTGTAGATGTGGAGGCCGAAGGAGTCGCAGACAGGGAAGAAGTCGGCTGAAATCTGGATTTGGGCGCATGAGTAAGCCCAGAACCACCCTCATCATATAATTTTGCTAATGCCACTGCCCTTTGGAGGGTATTGGGCTCCCTAGCTCTTTTTTTATGGTGGGCTTGAGACCACTAATAAAATAGTCCAAAAGAGCCTCCTCAGACAGCCCAACAACGCGATTAGCCAAAGTCATGAATTGAGTATGAAACTGAACCACAGAACCCGTTTGCTGAAGTTTAAACAACTGGGCTCGAGGGTTATCAAACTGAGTAGGCCCATATTGTGCCTCAATAGCATGCACCAACGCTGTCCATGTCGGAACCTGATGATTTCGTTGCAACATCTGAAACCACGGCACAACATCACCATCAAAATGCACCGAAGCCAAAACTACACGCTGCAAATCCGGGGTATCATAAAACGAAAAATATTGGTCAGCCTTAAAAATCCAATTTAATGGATCAGTACCATCAAAACGGGGAAAATCAATCTTCACTCGTGGTAAAGTGTTTTGAGAAGAATATCCTCCCGGCACGGCAACCTGATGCGCGAACGAAGAAGATGCTCCAAACTGTTGTGGTTTCAGTAATACTTTACGTCTCAACCTTATAATACTTTACGTCGCTCTCGGTCTTATAAAGTTAATACCCAACCCTTTATGATTACATTATTCTTAATTTTTCTTTTCCAATAAAGCACTTGCAGATTCACAACTGACAATGGCAACCAAATATAAATCAATCAACAATACAAGCCAAATTATCTTATCATGTCATTTACTTACTTCACAGATATTGTATTCAATTTAATCACAACTAAAGCCTTTTACAACAATGATCACACACACATATATATATATCAACACATAAAATGAGTAATTCATTAAATAACATTACAGTTGATTTCATCAACAAAGTATCGAACTGGCAAACTAGTTACTTCAATCCAATTAACATCTCCCTTCATCAACAAACCTTTTTAATCCAACATACTTATCTAGAATCAAATTTCCATCATTTCATCACACAAAACAAAATTGATCCCAAAACAGAGAATGATTTACTCCCTCACAATTTCCTATCCTACAGAATTTACACATAATAGAGCACACCCTATCATGCATAGACAAAGGACTTCTTTCCTTCTCCTATGCCAACAAAAGAGATAAATGATTCAGCTACATCATCAATAAAATCAAATTAAAACACATAATGTTACTAAAATTATGCTTTTGATCTTTCATGACTCAAGGGAATAGATTTCCTTAGTACATTTCTCAATCATAGCCAATGGAAATCAATTCAGTCGCACATGCACATTCCAAAACAATACACAATCACTCACATATATTATTGATTCAATATTAAAGTCCCGAAAACCCCAAAATGACAAAACTCAACCAAACAATCACACCTATACATATGCCATACAAATCATTAAAGCAATCAGGACAAGCAACATCAATCACACCATTATATGTTCATTCTCAAATCAGCAGCCATAAATGAGAATAATCATTATTTACATTAGTTCAAAAACTGAAGAAAACCAAGGACCATCTTAAATCAATATGGGAACCATCACAAAGCTTCCTAGTTCAATTTCAGCATCAACACTTATTTACTAAACTTGAAACACAACATTAGATACCCATTATAGCATTACCCCTCACAGAGAAATAAGAAACTTTCAGTAAACCATTAACCATTGCAGAAAAGGGAACAACAATTACATCAATTCCAGCAACATAGTCTTCTACTCCCAACTAAATCCTACTATCATAAATCACATACATGTCACACATTCTCCATTATGCCCGATTCAGCCAATGCAGTGAAATAGAAACAATAAATCATACATTTTTTTTTCCATAGATCAGTTTCATTTTGAGAGGCCAATTAAAGGAACAGAATTGGATAAATAGGAACCATACTTTGGAAGGTAATAAATCAAACCTCCAACAACCATACAACACAATTTTTCCTCACCAAAATCCTAATGTTTACTTATTCTTTATTTTAATTGGTTATTCCCATTACAGAACACCCCAACCAATTTCGGATTCACCCTCAAATCTTGCCCAAAAAAATCGCAGAAAAGGGTAGAAAGGGAAGAGAGAGACCTACCTGAGCTTATATGCTTCACGACAACCCGCCGCCGCCGTCAGTTTCGAGTTCGCCGGAAAACAAAGGAGGGCAGCGAGGAAAAGCAAGAACCCGAGAGAAAAGAAAGAAGGGTGAGGAACCGACATTGAATGAAAGAACTAAGTTAGAGAATACAAGAAATGGTGAGTGTTTACCTTTGCCATGAACCTTGCCGGAGAAACACAAAAACGAAGGGAAACAAAGACATGGGAGGAGGAAGAACAAAGGTCGACGGTGAGGGAAGGAGAACGCGAAGATTGGGGTGGTGGTGTGGCGGCTAAGAAGGAAGAAGGCCGCCGCCGCTGAGGCTCGCCGTCTCCGTCGCCGGATTCAGAGGGAGAAGAATGAAGAAGAAGGCGGAGGGAGGAAGAAGCCGGAGATAATGAAGAAGAGGAAGGAGATCGAAGAAGATGAGAAGTGAAGTGTGTGTGTGTGTGTGTGTCGGCTAAGGAAGAGAGGAGACAGGAATGGATAAGGAAGGAGGTGAGTTGAGTGTATATATGTGTGTGTATATAAATAATGTTAGAGAAAATTTCAACTATATACCCATTGGTTTATTCTTGATTATATTCCTAACCCCAAATGTTTGTATATACTGCTTTAATTCCATCATAATATTATCTAAGTTTCAAAATACTTTTCATGTAAGTTCTAACTCCAAATAACTACTTTAACTATATTTCTTTAATTTCTAAGGAAAATAAGCATATTATTTTCTAAAAATATACTTATCGACATTTATTTATTAATAATGATTTTTAATTTACTAATGATATCATAACACCTTGATTAAATCTTAATTATCTCTAATTTGAAAATTGGGATGTTACAGAAGACCTTATGAGCCAAGTGGAATATAGAAAATTTGGAAGTAATTAGAGGTAATTAACATAGGTTTAAATGGGAAATATGAAATTTTTATTGGGCTGCTAGGTGAGAATGCTTACTATTGCTATAGGAGACATATCAAATGACTATTTTGTTGATAAATGTGATTGAAGAATGATGTATGGAGCACTAAGGTAAACTTTAGGTAACAAAGGTTGGAGTCAGCAAGAGGTTAATTCAAGGTTGAAATGAGAGATTTCTCGCCTAGGTAGTATGTCATGATGAATTTTGGGGAAAAACTTACAAGTAAGTTGATGGTAAGTGAAGTGTCTAGGAATTGGTAGATGGTATATAACGTGGCGGTTGATTAGACAAATGAAATGACGTCTAAATAGTTTGAAAAATGGATGTGTAACGTCAAAGAGTGCAAAATGACAATGAAGAATAGTGAATTTTGGGGACAAAATTCCTAAAAGGTGGGTAGAATTGTAACATCCCAAAAATTTAATTAAGGATTAGTAGTAATTCAAATTTAAATTTTAGAGATTTATTAGAAGTTTGAGGGGCTTCCAAGTAAAATTCATCCAAATTTTGGAGTATTTTGGAAAATAGATATACTTTTAAGAATTTATGTCTATTACCTTTAGAAATTTAAGGAGTATTAGTTAGAAATTTAAATTTCGGATTGGAGAAAAATAGATAAGTTGGCAAGTAGATTATTTCACAATTCATTTGAAGTAGGAGTTTAAAATGGGAAAAGTAAATGAATAAAGATATAAGGGCAATTTTACCAAATTGCCCTTAAACCCTAATTTCTCCATCTACTTTAAACCTTTCCCTTCCTTTTTCCTAAGCAAACCCGCAACCTCCTCCTTACAAACACAACCCGTCGCCTCCTTCCTCAAAAACAGCCCCATCTTCATTCATTAACCACTCAATCCCTTTCAAGTTTCTCATTCGTTTCCTCCTCCCAAATCTTTGAAATTGTGCATGTTGTTGGTCCCTCAAGGTCCCTGTTCATTTCTCCTTGTTCCGGCGCCTCCCTCTCCTTCGTTTTCTGCGTTTTCCGGCGGGTTCAGCAGTCGGTGACGAAGATGAGAACTGATTCCGGCGAGATTCACTGCGAAGATGGCTGCTGTTTGGACAACCAAACTCGGGTTCAACTTAGGTGAGTTTCCTTTCTGTTTTACCCTTCTGTTCTTCAAGTTTTTGAGCGAGATTCATCCTGAGTTCGTTTGAGAGTGGGGTTCTAGACCGAAAAATGGTGTATGAAACTGATTGCTTGTATAATATGGTTGATTTGATGAAGTTTCTATTGTTCTTGCGTGTTGCTTTATGTTGCATGTTTTTGAAATTGTGAATGGGGTTTTGAAACTCTGTTACTCTCTCTCTGCTTGGTTTGAGTTTGAAATTGCTTGTATTATTGTGAATTTAAATGTGATTGGTGTGTATGAGTAGGGCTGGCCATCTCCTTTCTTGCCTTTGTTATGCTCGGCCAAGCAATAGGAAAGAATTATTGATGTAACATGTAAAGTTGTTATGTTCAAGGGTTATGATTAATCGAAATTATAAGGGTTCTTACACCCATTTAAGTGAAGCTTGTGCTTTGATTTTTGTGGTGATTGAAGTGAAGGGAAACAAAGTTGAATTTACAGTTTTTGTTCAGGTTTTGAAAGGTGTTGTTGTATATTATATTCTTGAATTAGAAGGGGATTTATGGAAATTTTGAAATGATGTTTTTGGGTGGTATTAGTTATTTCTTGTTCCATTGTTGTCTTTAATCTTTCTACATTATTGGTTCATTAAGATGATTAACGATGTGTTTATGCTTGTATCTTGAATTATGATTGGGTTATTGATTCTTGAATTTTCATATGTGCTTGGTCGTTTGAAAATTTTGAGTAATGGGCTTAAGATTTATGATAGAAACAAGAGATATGAATTGGGATGCTCAATGTGTGTTGTGAAGATGGAGTTTACTTTTCTTTTCTTTCTTGTTCAATTCAGCCAATTCTAGTAAAAGTTGGAGTGAATTTTCTGATGATATTAGACATTAACTTATATTTCTTTAGCTATGTGATTGAGGAAGAGCAATGTGTAAAATCTGTATATTTGAAGTAGAAACTGATTTGTAGTAAATGTGTGATCGACTATGAAGCTAGATGGGTGAAACTTGATTATTTTGAAGACTCTGTTTCTTTCTCTGTTTGATTGTGAGACTGGATGTCTTTTGATTTCTCTGCTTGGGGCATGACTTTTCTTTGATACGGCTTAGGTGTATAAAATGGTGTTTATCCTTTCTCCTATTTCTACATTTATTTCTTGGGGTATTAGGATTTCGTGGGGTTTATTGTGAACATAAGGTGTTCATTTTGTATGCTATGTTACATGAAACACATAAGAGTGGTAGATATGTACATGTGATGTGAAATGATTTTTCTTTAATTGGGCTAATTGTGATTGATTATTTGGGTGAAAATATGTTGAAATTCCTTGTAGTGCGTACTAAAGTGCATGCCTTGATAATTGTTAAGTTGTTAAATTGGTGATAAATGTTTTTGATTGAAATGAGTAATTAAGGTTTTGTGATTGAGAAATGGTATGAAACACAATTGCTTAAGATTCTTGAAATTTCTCAATAATCTAATAATTGATTAATAAATTGAAAATTAATTTGGTTTTTCTTTTTATAAATGACTGAATTAGAAAAAGTGATGGGTAGTAAAATAGGTTCGAGAGAGATGTTAGTTAATCTATGACTTAGAATGTTTACTAACTTACTATCATTACATGGTGTAATGATAGGAAAAGATGTGGCATACATATATTTCTCAAGGCATGGTAAAGTAAAGGGGAACGCAGGGGAGTGCTAAAGTGCTACAGGTAATCACTCTTACCTTACTATAACATTGAGGGTGACGTTAGTTGGGATTTTCAAAATCCTTTCTAGCCCTCAAAATCTTTAAAAGTTACTTTTATACAAAATAGGCTATCGGGTGCCTTTTAAACACGATTATTTTCGTATAAAGAATTTTGACACATTATATATGTAGTATCCTGTTTAGTTGTGGTGAAAATCCTGGAATGGTGTGACATTTACACATGTGGAGTGTTCTGATAGTGACATTGGAAAGGTTATGTAGAAATAAGAGGATTAAATGTTGAATTCGAGATGTTGGGGAGTAAGTTGAGGGAAAATATTGAAATGTTGACATTGAGATATTGAAGGGAATTGTGGGAGTGCTGGACGTTGATGTGATATTGAAATATTGAAAGAGATTGGTATATTGAAAGGTATTGTGATCATTGCATGACACTGAGATATATGTACCATCGCGCGATGATAACCGGTTGGTAGGCCAATCAACGGTTATTTGTACGGGTCGACAGATTGGAGACTGTGACCATTGGTCAACAGATTGGAGACTGTGACCAGCAGTTTTCTGATTGGAGACAGGAACTGCTCCCTTTCTGATTGGAGACAGATTGGGGTTTCCTTCTCATGGGGTTACCAGAGAAGGAAATTGCCCCCTCACTTTTGAGAGGGGCACAGTGTCAACTCATTTGAAACATATATAGGGCTCGAGCGTAGTGCCTCCAGGATGGCATGAGTAGAGCACTAGGGAATTGAGAATTACAGTAAGGAAATTGGATTTGAGAAAGGTAGGAATGAGAATTACAGTAAGGAAAGCATGGATTGAAGATTGGATGGTGAAGTTTAGTTGATGTGGAAATTGATTGAAGGATTTCGAGTGATATTTGGAAAGTAGAAAGGATGAACTTGGTTTGTTTTGGACGTGGCAGAGAGCCTGAAGTGTTAAATGGAAGGAGGCTTGGTTCCTGTATATATATATATTAATTTTAAAACTGTGGTACCCTTTAGACGCCTTGACTACCGCACATCTCACTGTTATAGTGAGTTAAGTAGTAGATTACTGAGACAAGTTGTCTCACCCCACGATTACTTACATTTTTGCAGGTGATCATGCACAGGCGCGAGCAACAGGAAAGGGAATTAAATTTCAAAGGTTGTTTAGATTATTTAGATATGTATATTGCCAAAATGTATAGGTCTGCATTCGCTTCCGCATATTTTTATTTGTATTGATATTATTGGTTAATCGGAGAATTGTAGTATGTTGCTCCTTTTTCTAACCATGTTAGGTGATTCTTTTCTAACATGGTTAGCTATTAATTATCCATGATAGTGTTTAGGTTGTATTAGGAAAATCTTTTCTATCATGGATAATGATTATTATTAGGAAATTCTTTTTCTAACTATGATAGATTTATTGATATTATGGAAATCATTTTTCTATCATAGTTAGTAAAGGTATTATTTTATTAATCAGGGAATTAGTAACGGTATGTTACACTCAACATTTCAAAAACTCACATGCTCACAATAACCAAATAATTTCAGAAATCAAACTAAAGAACATAATGCCAGTCAAAACCAAAAACTCATACCAAACAAGAAAAGAAATAAAATCAATTAGGATCTCAAACCATCCAGAATTTCAATCATGTAACAAGATATTCGCAATAATCCTTTTTCTTTCATCTAAAGCTCTTAATCAAAATTTCAAGCTTTCAACAACCCCATGAACCAATTCGTCCAGCACACGCAGAAAGGGAAGAATTTGTACTTCATCTTGTAATTCCCCAACAACATTTATACACATGTTAGAATCCATTTTGTTAATTATTCATTCCAAATCCTAAACTCTAACTCGACCACTCTTCCAAACTCGCAGAAAAATGAAGAAAATGGGTATAGAAATTACTTATAAAGTTCCAAAATAAGAGAAGCAGAGACCACCACCGCCGGACGTCATGTAGCTCGCCGGAAATTGGTCAGCTGAGCTGAACAGAGAAAGGGAATGAGGAAGTGAGCAGGAAAATGAAGTTGGAAAGAAGTATTAGCTTGAAGAACCAAGCAAATGTCATCTCACCTCCCTAAACCGTCGGCCGCCGCCGGAACGAACAACCTCCGTCGGAAAAACGGCTTCACTCGTCGGAGGAGAAGAGGAACAAGGAGAAGCATAGATCTGGCTTATACTTGTTCGATTTATGTAGAAGAAAGTGCAAGAAGTAGAGTGTGTATGGTGGAGGAGAAGAGAAACAAGTATGGTTGTGTATGAAGGCGAAGAGAAAAGATGAAAATGGTGAGATTGTGGGGGTGGGTGGGATCTGGATTTTCTAAGCCCCCCCATTTTCTAAGCCTCTCTAAGTTTCCCCTTATCCTCACCCTCTATTCGATCTAATGGCTCGCAAGCTGACACATACAACATTAAAATAAAAGAAAGGAAAAAAATGCATCTGATCTTTTCTCCTCTGCTATACCCACTTCACTTCTACATTCCCATTTTCTTTGATCTCCCTCAACATTCACATCTCCATAGCCACCACACTTTCACTCGCCACCATCTTCAATCGCCAGCCAAACCGTCGTGGTGCTGTGGTGACTTTTCCTGTGCCAATTTCGATTCAGAGTCCACACACAGTACGTCCCCGGCGAAATCGACTCCAAATCATCCACCTCCGACGATAACGACGACGGCGAATCGCAAATCAGAACCTCCATCATCGATAATTGAAGAGCCACTGCATCTTCCTCGCCGGCGTTTGATCGACGTGATTAAGTTTCAATGACGTCTCCGGTGCAGTGACTTGGTCGACGATCTGGGCAAGGTTACCAGTGAAGTAGTTGTTGAAGCTGGGGCAGAGGAAGGAATCAGGAGGGCCTTGTTGATTGTTCATTTTTGTTGAAGCCGAAGGCCGAAAGATGAGGGAGTGAAGTAGGAGAGAAAGTTAGTTACATGAGGGAGAAAGGGGGGAGGAGGGATATGGTGGAGTACAGTGTAGGAGAGTATATGGATTGTGAGCCATTAGAGCAAATAGAGGGTGAAGATAAGAGGAGGCTTAGAGAGGTTTAGAAGATCCAGATTCGAGTGGGTGTGCGTCGGCCATATGATAAGGGCTGAGGTATGGGCTTGTTTGGTTTAAGGTTTTATTTTAATGGGTTTTGTAACTTATACTCGAAATCACCATAATGAGAATTTTTTAAACTATGTTGTTTAAACTTATTTGAATGGGAATTTTTTAAACTATGTTGTTTAATAATATATTTTACTGATTAAATAGAAAGTGGCACAATAAAAAATGATTAACTCCAACACAATTTATTTTCAAGATATTTTACCGTGTTCTAAAAAAAGACATTTGACCCGCGCGTTGCGCGTAAACCAATTTTTTCTGAATAAATTGTAAACCTTTGTTAGGCATAAAATCATTCACAATGTTTCATGCAAATGAAATAAATTTTAGTAAAAGATAAAGGTGTTTTTGACAACAAATTTTATTAAATGATAGAGGTGTTGGACAATAATATAATAAAAATGACAACCGGAATAATTAAGTGCCGTGACAATTTGAATGAATTACTAATTAAATCTCTCATATAACTCTATTAATTTAAATTTCAATCTAATTCCCAAATTTAATAAAAATTGTCCTACAAAATGTTACATTTACAAATTAATAGATATTTTACTATTTCATTTTTAATTGTTTGCGTATGTTTAATTGTTCAATTTCCAATCAGTTATTAAGAAATTATTCAACAGTAATAAATAAATAAAGAAAGATATGCATTCATCAATCAGATTACTAATTTAATTTTTGAAAATGTACACATATGGTCAAGTTTAATTTTAATAATTATGGAAAATTATCAATCCATAAACTCCTTTTAATGCCTATTGGAATTTCTCATTATTAATTTCAATTTTTAATTTTTAAAAATAATGCATCAATTGATTTTTTATCAATTTCTAACTAAAAAGGGAAACTCATATGGGATTGTTGAAATTCACCCATTAATTTCAATTTAAATTTCTTTAATGTCTAATTTCAATTTAAAATTAGGCATTAATATCAATGAGTTTATTAATGCATAATAGGCTGATTGATGAATATTTTGTCAAAGATAATTAATTTAATTAAAAACTATATAGTTAAGAAATCCATGCAGTTATTTATCCACATATTCTCTATTCAAGTTGTAATGATACATGTCGTTTTATTATGGAATTATTCTAAACATTGATTGAGGAATTATTAAAGAGAAAAAAAAGAAATATTTGTTAAAATCACTCAAATTAATCATTTATTTAAATTAAAATGTACGCTTATGGTAAAAATGAATTTCATAAAATTAATAAAAATTTGAAATTCATAAACTCCTATTGATGCCTAATAAAATCTCTCATTATCAGCCTATTGATTTGATTTTAAATTTATTTATTTCCTAATTTCAACCCACTATATACATCAAATATCAATCACATTATTAATGCCTAATAGTATGATTGTTGAATGTTTTGTCAAAGGTTTATAATTTAAGTAAAGTTAAGAAAGGATGAGATTTATTGAATTCCAATATAGTTAAATTCCTCTGTAGATTGTTTTGGCAAACAAAACCTTAATTAAAATAACAACACATTTCGTTTTATTAGGGAATTAATCATAACTCGTAACACTCATTAAATGATTATTCAAGAAAAAACAACATAAAAAAAGAGTTATTGGATAACTTAAATGACTCATTTATTTCAATCAAAATGTATGCATAAGGTAAATATTAACTTCAAAAATTAAGAAATATTGTCGATTCATAAACTAATATTAATGTATAATGAAACCCCACTGTCTAACCGTATTAATTTGATTTTAAATCTCTTTAATTCTTGATTTAACTCCTCAAATTATGTATTAAATATTTCTGCCTATCAATGTCAGACTAAATTCTGGTTGTTTTGTAAAATATTCAATAGTTTACTTGAATAGTATATAGTTAAGAGATATATGGATTTTTTGAATTCTGATATCCTCATTAAGGTTGAAATCGTACATATATTGTTTTCACACAAAATGTTAATTATAGAAAAAACGCATGTCATATTATTATGGGATTCATAGTATTTATTAGGGAATTATTTAACAGAAAACAACAAAAAATACTTGTTAGGATAATTATAATTATTCATTAATTTCTTTAAATTGTATGCATATGGTAAAAATTAATTTCAATAAGTAAAAAATATTGTCAATTCATAAACACCACTTAATGTCTAATGGAATCTCCCATTATCACCCTATTAATTTTATTTTAAATTTTTTATTGACTAACTTCATTACGCATTAAGTATCAATAAGATAATTAAAATTAATTTCAATACACACATTGATATTTCCTATTGAAATATTCTATAATTGGACTATTAATTTCAAATTAAAAATCATTATGAAATTTAATTTAAAAAATCCTATATGATTTTCATTTTAAATCTGTATAATGATTAATTTCATTAGGCTTTAAATATAAATGAGTGAATTAAAAATTAATAGGATGGTTGATGCCTAAAAATTTTTAAATTTACAAATTTCAATACACATTGAAATTTATTCTAATGAAATAATATATAATCAGACTATTAATTTAAAATTTAAAGTCATTATGAAATTAAAATTTTAACAATCCTATTTGATTTTAATTTTAAATTTCTCCAATTACTAATTTCAGTAGGTATCAAATATCAATCAACTCGGGTAAAAATTAATTGGTTGATTGATATACAAATTTCAATAGACGTACGATTCATATTAATTCCTAATGAGATATTCTATAATCGGACTATTAGTGACAAAGAATGAACTTCCCCCTACCATCTAACATTTCCAAATTATTGTGATCCATTACAATCCTGTCTCAATTGATCATTTTGAGGCAATAGTGTTTTTATTTGATAAAAAGTTCAACATCCTTCATATTATCATTCAAAAGTCGTAAAAAGGAATTACAATTTTCTTTTTTTTATACAAAATGGAATACAAAGCCACTTAGCTATCAATCAGGATCGAAAAGATCAACTTCTTCCTTCCCAGATTGAATCATTGAGCCAAGACGATTGAATGGCGTAAAGAATTGGATGTAACCAGGCATTCCTTGAAGAGCATGTTTGGCTATAAAATCAGCACAATTGTTCACATCTCTTGAAATCTGACAGATATTCAACTCCCAATCACGACTCAAGAAAGACTTAATCTCCATGATCAAATCGATTTCCGGATGATCTTCATCATGATGGCCTTTAACCAATCTAACCACATCAGCAGCATCGGTCTCCATTACCACACGACGAACACCTTGCTCCCAAGACATTCGAAGACCCAATGTAACAACTCATAATTCTGCTCGTAGACTATTCCCTGACCCTGGCGGTTTATGCATAAACCCGGTCACCAACAAACCATTAGAGTCTCTCAGCAATCCTCCACACCCCATCAAACCACTCCTAGTGCAAGCACATCAATATTTAGCTTCACCCAACCTGCTATTGGGGGGACCCATTTCACATTATTAACGATGCCACCATTTGAATTAAGATTAACCCCTGACAATTTAATCTTAGCATGCGCCATCGAGTCAATCATATGGTTGGCATGACATAAAAGATTGTCATTACTAGCATCTTTCTCTTGAAAAATAAACTCATTCCTTCGTCTCCATAACAGCCAACATATCGTAGCAAAAAAGTCACACCATCGCACTCCTTGTACCATAGTGGTATTCCTTATATTAATGGTCAACCAATCTCATACAGAATATTCAAAGAAAAGTCTCAAGCTTCCTGGTCCACCTATGTTCTTCTATAGTTGTTTAGCTTCCTCACAGTCACGGAGGACATGCAACAAGGATTTCTGTTCATTCCTACACCTGTGACATCTGTCATCTACTGTCATATTTCTTCTACACTTCTCTTCGTTAGTTGAAAGACTGTTAAGCATGGCCGTCCATATGAAAGTCTTACATCTAGCAATTGTGTTCAGTTTCCAAATCCTGAGCCATGACCTGTCAGATACCTCTTCCTCCTTAGCTATATTAATATAAGCAGACTTCACTGAGAATTCCCCGTGTTTATCATATCTCCATAGAACTGTGTCTGCTCGTTGATTTACCACGATCCCTTTCTCTACCACTTCCCATGCCTTCTTTATACCATTCCAGGTGTTTGACCCTGGTCTGGTTCTATCAATGATAGGAATCAAATTCGATCCACACTTGTACATATTCCGTATAACTTTCACCCATAAATCATCCTTCTTCTTCATCAAACCCCATCCAAGCTTTGCCATATAAGCTTGATTTTGAGCAAGTAAGTGTTTAATTCCTAACCCACCATTTTTCTTACTACGACACACTTTATCCCATCAAACCACTTTGGTTACACCATTTTACCCCATCCAACCTTCGCCCTTGTTTGTTTGAAAGTTTGATTTCCTTTCATTTACATGATTCCCAAATAAATATAATCATCATTGGTTTGTGATTGATTCTTTGTCTCCTAATTTCCCCATTAGAATAATGATTTAATTGGGTAGTATGTTATGTTCATTTAAGTGGTTTTGGATCATCCAATAAAAATCATTCAAAGTGGTAGTTTATAGGACATGTGGACCAATAGTTTTTGAGCTTAGAGTTTTAGAGGTGTATATTGGATTGGATTGGATTGGATGGATGGATGGATTGGATGGATATACACACACACACACCAAGTCTTCTCTTTCCCATATACTACTTAAATTCCCCCGATCATTTCCAAATCAATTAAACTTCATCATCCCAACTCATAATCCAACCATAATATAAACTTCATCTAATGCTGACGTATAACTATTATAAACTTCATCATCCCAACTAAACTTCATCTAATGCTGACGTAGAACACAAAGGTGGTGGCGATGGTAAAGCCTGTTAAATCCCAACTCCTAATCCAACCATAATATAAGCTCTCTCTATTGACAGTAACAAAACCAAACGATCCTAACGCAGACAAAACATCATTTAAAACCCAAATCCAAATTTCTTTTGATGGAGACAAAACCAATGATCCCGACGCAGCCAATATCTACAGAGATGGCTGGACTTTTGTCAGAGGAAAATATCCGGCCACCAGCGACGGTGGTGTCAGGCGGCGAGAGAAGCAAACCATCATCCTCATCCTTCTCTATCCTCAATCTAACTAAAAAGTTTTCCCTTTCTCCTCCGAAAACCCTAGAATCGAAGAAAATAGGTGGAAATTTGCCCATTTTGGTTGTTTTATTTTAAGATCTGCATACCAAGAAAATATGAACCTAAGAAGATGATCAAGGATTAGCCTTTCCAGGAATTGTGAAGCAATTTGGTCCGTACAAGTAACATTAAGAAAGAGTGCTAAAGTTTTTCCCTCATAGCTAGCACGTTAAGTTGTTTGAGGTACATAGTTTTGCTTTCTTTTCTTTGTTCGAGGCCGTGGGTTTCATCGGAGCCACCGTTAAGGTCACCGTCAGCCACGTCTTGTTCTCCACTTTCAGATTCAATGACAGTGACAACAAGGGAAGAAGAAGATATGGTTCTAATGGCTGATGGCCACTTGGTTTCTTTTTACTTAAGATGATAACATGGAAAAAAGGGGTGAGATGGATGCCACTTCAACTTTTCCTAACAGATGTTATCTAAAATTGACAGTAACACTAAATTAGCTATGAAAATAATTGTGTCTTACCATAAATGCATCAAAAAATTGTATATTATGTTGAGTGCACTTTGCAATATTGTTTAGTACTAAAAATGTACCTTTACCCGATGGTTTAATTAGGATATTAAAGGGTTGATTGTATATTAAATTCTTGTCTTTTTATTATCATGGATGCTGAAACTTGATTCTTTAGGTGTAAGATTAAATATATGATTGAGTAATTATTGTGGTGATTTAGGTGTTTTACATGCATGTGAACTTGGAAGTTTTGTAAGATTCAGTTTTGAGCATGAAAGTATGTTTTGTGTATGTTTTAAAAGGTGTTATGTAGTAATTGGAGTGGTTACAAGTGACTTTGGAAGATGATTTCCTTGCGGCAATGAATAAGAATGTGGCTAAGTGAAGACCCATACTTGGGCTGATTAAACTGATATGGAAATGTATGAATGGATTTTCATACCAGAATCTTGTTTGCCTCAAATAGGAAATATGAGAAATTTAATTTCTCCTCTCATTAATTTTACTAAATTGTATGTGAAGGTTTGTAAGTTACTTGTTGACTATGAGTTGAAAGTCATTGCAAATATCTGTATGACATGATTGAATGACATATAATGTTGAATAAAGACTACTATAACATTGAAGTATTTAAATGTGTGAATGTGGTGTTTTTTATACCTGTCCTTTATCTTGGAAATTGTGTGAACGATTAATATGTACGGGATGCAGTATAATTGAATATAATTTTAGATTGTGGTATTTGTGGATGGTAAAATTCATTGGTTTGAAATGGCTAAAGAATTCCTAAGTTTGAACAATGGTCAACATGAATACGAAATGAAATCTTTTCTCTTTCCCTTTTTTCCTTGGCTGATCTAAAAGGCATAAAGGAAATAGATTTAAAGAGTACGGAGAATTTGTGATTGGGGTGTGACAAATTATGATAGTAAGAATGTATGTTGGGTGATTGGTCATTAGTTATTTAATTTTTCTTTTATGAGAATGGATTTAATCATTGTGTGAAACATGTTATTGATTGGAAGTCATTTGAAGAAGTGTTAGTAGGCTATATGTTTACTTGGATTAATTGTTCATAGTGATTTAATAATAGTTGTTGTGAATGAACGATTATGCTTGATGAGAAATATGTTGGTGTTAAATATTGAGAACCAAAAGAAACAAGTGAAAATGAATTATTTAAATAGTCAAGGAAGAATTATCTTAAATGAAAGTGGTTGGGTAGTAATGCGGATAGGAGAGGGACGTCAAAGTGTTATAAATTGGAAATGATACTAATTTATCATTTTGTATCCTATCATTATAGGAGGAACTAAGAGGAAAGTATATAGAGGAAATCTACGAGAAATGGTAAGGAAGAACGTCAAAGTGCTAAAGGGCGACAGGTAATCACAATTAACCTTGCTATAACAATGATTGTGGCGTTAGTTGGGATTTTCAAATCCTTTTTTGTAACATCCCAAATTTTAATTAAGGATAATAAGAAATTATTGTGGTGTAATTTAGGAAACTAAGAGCTTTAAGGAGGAATTTATGAGGTTTGGGATGATTTATTGATATTAAATCGTAAAACTTTGGAATTAAAGAAATATAGTTAAAGGATTTATTTGGAGTTAGTAGTTGTATGAAAAATACTTGGAAGTCTAAACTAAATTATAATGGAAAAATGTTATTAATTTCATTGAGCATTGTTGTTGAAAATGGGCTAAATTCCTAATTATAAAGTTTGAAGAGGGGCTAAATTGAAAAGGAAAGAAACTTCAGGGGCAGAACCGTAATTTTTCCCTTCCTCTCCTTCCTCCTCCCTTCCTCAAAACCCGACGGCGCACACCTCCTCCCCTTACTTCTTTCATTTTTCTTCCTCCACCCTCACTCTCGACCTCCCTCCGTCCTTGTATGCTCGCCGCCACCAAGGGAGCCGACGGTGACGGCGGCCCCTCCACCAACCCGCCCTCTTCTCCTTCCTTCGTTCCAAAACGAGCCGCACCCCCTCCCCTTTCATCTTCTTCGTTTCCTCCTCCCCTCCGCCTGAAAGCCGTCGACGAACGGCGGCACCCAGCAGAGGCGGATCCGGCGCGGCCTCCCTCACTTCCCTTTCCTCTCCTCTTAAACTGAACCCCTCTTCTTTTATTTAACTCAATCTCCTTTGTTCTTCCTCATTTTTCTTCAACTTTTTCCGGCGAGCGCGGCGGTCGGCGGTGGTGAGAGGTGAGCTTTGCTGATTTCCTTTGGTTCTTCATGTTACATCTCCTTTCTCCTCTGTTTTCCTCACTGTTTTCGTTTGTTCACCTAGTTAGCTCCGCCCTCCTTCATTTCCGGCGAGACTCAGTGAGAAACACGGCGGAGATGGCCGCCGCCCGGACTGTCAAGCTCGGGTTCAACTTAGGTGAGTTTCCTTTCCGTTTTACCCTTCTGTTCTTCAAGTTTTTGAGCGAGATTCATCCTGAGTTCGTTTGAGAGTGGGGTTCTGGACCGAAAAATGGTGTATGAAACTGATTGCTTGTATAATATGGTTGGTTTGATGAAGTTTCTATTGTTCTTGCGTGTTGCTTTATGTTGCATGTTTTTGAAATTGTGAATGGGGTTTTGAAACTCTGTTACTCTCTCTCTCTGCTTGGTTGAGTTTGAAATTGCTTGTATAATTGTGAATTTAAATGTGATTGGTGTGTATGAGTAGGGCTGGCCATCTCCTTTCTCGCCTTTGTTATGCTCGGCCAAGCAATAGGAAAGAATTATTGATGTAACATGTAAAGTTGTTATGTTCAAGGGTTATGATTAATCGAAATTATAAGGGTTCTTACACCCATTTGAGTGAAGCTCGTGCTTTGATTTTTGTGGTGGTTGAAGTGAAGGGAAACCAAGTTGAATTTACAGTTTTTGTTCAGGTTTTGTTGGTGCTGTTGACTTTGGGGTTACAAGTTCAATTCGTATTGATTATAATGCTAATGGAACTAAATTTACTTGTTTGTTCCCTATAATCTCTGGATTGTTGTTAAGGATTATGTTGCTAATCCTTTGCTAGTAAAGAGGAATGAGAATTTGGCCTTGTATGTGGGTAAATTGGTTTGCTCAGCTCTATTGTTCCTGGTTCTGTCGGCTTTTATACGGTAAATAGGAAGTGAAAGTTTGTGAATGTTAGCTCCGAATTAGGAATTTATTATCTTTATGTTGTTTTTGTGCCAATTGGCCAGGATAATGAAATAAGAAGGAATAATTTGCTATGTGCTGTTTAAATAGGCACATTACTATATATCAAGTACTTGAGAAACGATCATGAGTAAACATCTTTCACTCCTTTTCTGGTGTGTATTTAGCTTTATAGGATCGAATGTGAATAATATTTTCTGTTTTGTTGGATGTTTGAACATGCTTGATTAGGCTGTACATGAAAACTGAAGGGATTAGGAAACGAAATAATAAGTAGTATGTTTAAGCATTTTAAATAGTTAATATAGAGAAGTAGATGTTTAGATTTCTTGTTGTTTTGGAATTTTTCAGATTTCACCATCTTCTCTAGATGTTGCTCAAAGGAGCACTTGTATGGGTGTTTATTATTTGGCAATTCCATGATTCTAAGATTAGGAATGGGTTGATCCATGACAATGTCTTTCCATTTCTTTATTTATACCTTACAACTAATATACATAAAAGGAATTGATGATGTTGATGATTTTGACGCACATTGAACTTGACATTATAAAATGATTTTAACTTGTCTCTTGGGGCTTTATTATCCAAGATCCTGTGTGATTATGTCGCCAGTCTTTTGTTAAACTTTCTGGAATGCTGTTGAATGCATACTGGTTGTTGGGCAGATTTGAGGTTGATTTGGAAGTGTATAAGTGGATATGCTATAACAGAATGCATGGGGAAGTGATTGAAATAGTTTTAACTACTTTTGAATTTATAAATGCAGTGCTTGATTGTGATGGTGTATTGATTAGATGATTGAAGTAGTAGTTTAGACTTCTTCCTTTTTAATTTTGAATACGATATTATTTGACTTTGCAAGTGATAGATGCTTGAGGAATATAATGGCTAATGGATGTTTTTAGGTTGTGGTGATGAACTTATAGATGTGAAATAATGATTGAGGAAACAAGGGTGATTTAATTCATGAATTGATGTGATACTATAGAGTTGCTCCATTCTGTTTATTTTGTCTCAATTATCGGTTTCTGATTTGGATGACATTATGTGAATTCTGTTATTGAATTTGAATTGTGTTTGGAATGCATGTATAGGACAAGTAAAAGAAAGGGGTTTGGGTAGAATGTAGGTTTGTGAGTGACGTTATGCAGTAATCATATATATAAGAATAAATGTTTATGACTATTATTACTTTGTGTAATAATAGGAGGGATTAAGAGGAAAGTACTTGGAAGTTCTAAAGGAAATGGTAAGGAAGGCAGTGGAGTGCTAAGGGCGACAGGTAATCACTCTTACCTTACTATAACATTGAGGGTGACGTTAGTTGGGATTTTCAAAATCCTTTCTAGCCCTCAAAATCTTTAAAAGTTATTTTTATAAAAAAATAGGCTATCGGGTGCCTTTTAAACACGATTATTTTCGTATAAAGAATTTTGACACCTTATATATGTAGTACTGTTTAGTTGTGGTGAAAATCCTGGAATGGTGTGACATTTACACATGTGGAGTGTTCTGATAGTGACATTGGAAAGGTTATGTAGAAATAAGAGAATTAAATGTTGAATTTGAGATGTTGGGGAGTAAGTTGAGGGAAAATATTGAAATGTTGACATTTTGATATTGAAGGGAATTGTGGGAGTGCTGGACGTTGATGTGATATTGAAATATTGAAAGGGATTGGTATATTGAAAGGAATTGTAATCATTGCATGACACTGAGATATAGGTACCATCGCGCGATGATAACCGGTTGATAGGCCAATCAACGGTTATTTGTACGGGTCGACAGATTGGAGACTGTGGCCATTGGTCAACAGATTGGAGACTGTGACCAGCAGTTTTCTGATTGGAGACAGGAACTGCTCCCTTTCTGATTGGAGACAGATTGGGGTTTCCCTCTCATGGGGTTACCAGAGAGGGAATTTGCCCCCTCACTTTTGAGAGGGGCACAGTGTCAACTCATTTAGAATATATATATATATAGAGCTCGAGTGTAGTGCCTCCGGGATGGCATGAGTAGAGCACCAGGGATTGTACATGCGTGTGAGCTGAGAAATGGGATTTGAGAAAGGCATGAATGAGAATTTCAGTAAGGAAAGCATGAACCGAGGATTGGATGGTGAAGTTTATTGATGTGGAATTTGATTGAGGGGTTGAGAGTGATTTTTGAAAAGTAGTAAGGATGGACTTGATTTGTTTTGGATGTGACAGAGGGCTTGGAATGGTTTATGGATGGATGGAGACTTGATTCTCATATATATATATATATATAGTGATTTTAAAAATTGTGGTACCCTTTAGACGCCCTTACTACCGCACATCTCACTGTTATAGTGAGTTAAGTAGTAGATTACTGAGACAAGTTGTCTCACCCCACGATTACTTACATTTTTGCAGGTGATCATGCACAGGCGCGAGCAACAGGAAAGGGAATTAAGTTCAAAGGTTGTTTTGTTTATTTAGACATGTATATTGCCAAAATGTATAGGTCTGCATTCGCTTCCGCATATTTTTATTTGTATTGATATTAATGGTTAATTGGAGAATTGTAATAGGTCGCTTCTTTTCTAACCATGTTAGATGATTCTTTTCTAACATGGTTAGCTATTAATTATCCATGATAGTGTTTAGGTTATATTAGAAATTTCTTTTCTATCATGGATAGTGAATATTATTAGGAAATTCTTTTTCTAACTATGATAGATTTATTGATACTATGGAAATCATTTTTCTATCATAGTTAGTGAAGGTATTATTGAATTAATCAGGGAATTAATAACAGTATGTTACAACTTGGTTATCAGTATTTGGTATACGATAACCCTGGACTGTGTTGCATTGCATTTAGATTGGCAATATACATTCTATGAATTCCCTTTTCTTCTGTGCATGATCATCGGCTGTCTGTGAGGTTATGATCAATCCCTTGGTGGGGAGAGTGGTAGATCCGCAACAAAAATGCTTAGGTGATGTTGGTAAATGGATTAGGATTTTATAAGATTGAAGTGTGAATTTGAATTATTGGAAGAGATCTTTGATTTGATTATGGTTTCCTACTTATTTTAGAGTTTAGGGATTGGAGAGGTGGTGGTAAATGTGGTTTTACGAGCAGAGATATTGTGAATTATATTGGAGTTCTATAGGTTATAATGGTGATGTAAAGATATTGACTTAGTCGGAGTAGTTGCAATTTCCCTTGGAGGGTCTTGTGATTTTGAGTACTGAAAGTGGATTACTGTTAAGTGAGAGGGATATTTACAATACTGAGATGAGGTTAGTGATAAAGACAATTGATATAGGAATAATTAGAGTTGGAGAGAGTTGGATATCAAAGATGTTATTAAAAGTTTGGAGAACTACTAAGATTTCTAATGAATTGTTGGGTAGACTGGTGATATTGAAACAGAATATTATGTATTATAGTGACGATCAATGTTGTAGGATTATGGATTATGTTTGAATAGGATAAAGATGTGATATGCCGAGGAAGAATAGCGGACTATTTGATTAAAATTTTGATTTTAGAGGAATGTTGGTAATATTGTTTGAATTAATTTGACTGGGATGTGGAGGTGATAAAGGATTTGAGTTATATATATATTGATAGATGAATAAGTGTGATAGTATAAGTGATGCTGAGATGAAGCTTACGATTGAGGAATCAAGGTGACTTGTTTAGTACAGCTGGTAGGGTCTTAGGATTTGGGTTCAATGATTAAATAAGATCAAGGCTTAACTTTCTAATTCTAGGCTGGGCAAGGACTTCCCACATTTATATATAGGTTTCTCTAGCATCCAGTGGGGATTTCAAGAATGCTGAGTACTGATATTATGGGTTATGGGATTTTCAGAGCATAAACATTCAATAAATTGATAAATAGTTTATTTGAGATATTATCTTGCTTTGTGTGAGAGATTCTTATTTCGATAAAGTATTGTTCATCGGATGGTTATGGTAGACATCCGTATGAAATTGAAATGACTTTGCTTGTATGATCTTGTGCTTAGATTGATGATTTCCAAAGTTTCTCTTTTATGGCTGAACAATTGGTTGATATGTGTAGAATTGAGTTTGTGTTAAAAGATGTTAGATGAAGAGTGTATTGCTGATTTTGGCGCATGTACAGTGATATGTGGAATCTTGTATCAATTGCAAATTTGGTTTCTTTCTTTTCTGTCATTGCTTGTTCAAACTACTACTTGGGAATTGAATTTCAGTGCTAATGAATTGGTATGTATGTATGTTTCGTTTGTGATTTGAAAATGTGAGTGGATTTCTGTTTTGGATCGTATTGTTCTTTCCCTGTACTGCCATGATTTTATTAGTTTATGGTATTGATATTAAAGTTTCTGAATTGTGGGATTTATTGATTCCTGGATTGTTGTACATTTGGTCTGATTCCTCTGGTGATTTTGAGTCGTTGGCGTGACTAATGTGAATTTGCTGCGTGATAAAGGAAGTTAAATTAAGAAGTAAGGTAGAATTTGAAATAGTTACAATTATAAGGAAATAATGACATAATTTAATCAAACATAATGGGAATTAGATACTGATAGTTGGATAGGAATTGTAGGAGAAACTTGACAGAATGAGGATTCTTCTTTTGGGGTCTCGGATATAATTATGAACCTAGGCATAATTATAGCCGAGGCATCATTGAAGACCTTATGAGCCAAGTGGAATATAGAAAATTTGAAAGTAATTAGAGGTAATTAACATAGGTTTAAGTGGGAAATATAAAATTTTTATTGGGCTGCTAGGTGAGAATGCTTATTATTGCTATAGGAGACATGTCAAATGACTATTTTGTTGATAAATGTGATTGATGAATGATGTGTGGAGCACTGAGTAAACATCTTTCACTCCTTTTCTGGTGTGTATTTAGCTTTATAGGATCGAATGTGAATAATATTTTCTGTTTTGTTGGATGTTTGAACATGCTTGATTAGGCTGTACATGAAAACTGAAGGGATTAGGAAACGAAATAATAAGTAGTATGTTTAAGCATTTTAAATAGTTAATATTGAGAAGTAGATGTTTAGATTTCTTGTTGTTTTGGAATTTTTCAGATTTCACCATCTTCTCTAGATGTTGCTCAAAGGAGCACTTGTATGGGTGTTTATTATTTGGCAATTCCATGATTCTAAGATTAGGAATGGGTTGATCCATGACAATGTCTTTCCATTTCTTTATTTATACCTTACAACTAATATACATAAAAGGAATTGATGATGTTGATGATTTTGACGCACATTGAACTTGACATTATAAAATGATTTTAACTTGTCTCTTGGGGCTTTATTATCCAAGATCCTGTGTGATTATGTCGCCAGTCTTTTGTTAAACTTTCTGGAATGCTGTTGAATGCATACTGGTTGTTGGGCAGATTTGAGGTTGATTTGGAAGTGTATAAGTGGATATGCTATTACAGAATGCATGGGGAAGTGATTGAAATAGTTTTAACTACTTTTGAATTTATAAATGCAGTGCTTGATTGTGATGGTGTATTGATTAGATGACTGAAGTAGTAGTTTAGACTTCTTCCTTTTTAATTTTGAATACGATATTATTTGACTTTGCAAGTGATAGATGCTTGAGGAATATAATGGCTAATGGATGTTTTTAGGTTGTGGTGATGAACTTATAGATGTGAAATAATGATTGAGGAAACAAGGGTGATTTAATTCATGAATTGATGTGATACTATAGAGTTGCTCCATTCTGTTTATTTTGTCTCAATTATCGGTTTCTGATTTGGATGACATTATGTGAATTCTGTTATTGAATTTGAATTGTGTTTGGAATGCATGTACAGGACAAGTAAAAGAAAGGGGTTTGGGTAGAATGTAGGTTTGTGAGTGACGTTATGCAGTAATCATATATATAAGAATAAATGTTTATGACTATTATTACTTTGTGTAATAATAGGAGGGATTAAGAGGAAAGTACTTGGAAGTTCTAAAGGAAATGGTAAGGAAGACAGTGGAGTGCTAAGGGCGACAGGTAATCACTCTTACCTTACTATAACATTGAGGGTGACGTTAGTTGGGATTTTCAAAATCCTTTCTAGCCCTCAAAATCTTTAAAAGTTATTTTTATAAAAAAATAGGCTATCGAGTGCCTTTTAAACACGATTATTTTCGTATAAAGAATTTTGACACCTTATATATGTAGTACTGTTTAGTTGTGGTGAAAATCCTGGAATGGTGTGACATTTACACATGTGGAGTGTTCTGATAGTGACATTGGAAAGGTTATGTAGAAATAAGAGAATTAAATGTTGAATTTGAGATGTTGGGGAGTAAGTTGAGGGAAAATATTGAAATGTTGACATTGTGATATTGAAGGGAATTGTGGGAGTGCTGGACGTTGATGTGATATTGAAATATTGAAAGGGATTGGTATATTGAAAGGTATTGTAATCATTGCATAACACTGAGATATAGGTACCATCGCGCGATGATAACCGGTTGATAGGCCAATCAACGGTTATTTGTACGGGTCGACAGATTGGAGACTGTGGCCATTGGTCAACAGATTGGAGACTGTGACCAGCAGTTTTCTGATTGGAGACAGGAACTGCTCCCTTTCTGATTGGAGTTAGATTGGGGTTTCCCTCTCATGGGGTTACCAGAGAGGGAAATTGCCCCCTCACTTTTGAGAGGGGCACAGTGTCAACTCATTTAGAATATATATATATATAGAGCTCGAGTGTAGTGCCTCCGGGATGGCATGAGTAGAGCACCAGGGATTGTACATGCGTGTGAGCTGAGAAATGGGATTTGAGAAAGGCATGAATGAGAATTTCAGTAAGGAAAGCATGAACCGAGGATTGGATGGTGAAGTTTATTGATGTGGAATTTGATTGAGGGGTTGAGAGTGATTTTTGAAAAGTAGTAAGGATGGATTTGATTTGTTTTGGATGTGACAGAGGGCTTGGAATGGTTTATGGATGGAGACTTGATTCTCATATATATATATATATATATATATATATATATATATATATATATAGTGATTTTAAAAATTGTGGTACCCTTTAGACGTCCTTACTACCGCACATCTCACTGTTATAGTGAGTTAAGTAGTAGATTACTAAGACAAGTTGTCTCACCCCACGATTACTTACATTTTTGCAGGTGATCATGCACAGACGCGAGCAACAGGAAAGGGAATTAAGTTCAAAGGTTGTTTTGTTTATTTAGACATGTATATTGCCAAAATGTATAGGTCTGCATTCGCTTCCGCATATTTTTATTTGTATTGATATTAATGGTTAATTGGAGAATTGTAATAGGTCGCTTCTTTTCTAACCATGTTAGATGATTCTTTTCTAACATGGTTAGCTATTAATTATCCATGATAGTGTTTAGGTTATATTAGAAATTTCTTTTCTATCATGGATAGTGAATATTATTAGGAAATTCTTTTTCTAACTATGATAGATTTATTGATACTATGGAAATCATTTTTCTATCATAGTTAGTGAAGGTATTATTGAATTAATCAGGGAATTAATAACAGTATGTTACAACTTGGTTATCAGTATTTGGTATACGATAACCCTGGACTATGTTGCATTGCATTTAGATTGGCAATATACATTCTATGAATTCCCTTTTCTTCTGTGCATGATCATCGGCTGTCTGTGAGGTTATGATCAATCCCTTGGTGGGGAGAGTGGTAGATCCGCAACAAAAATGCTTAGGTGATGTTGGTAAATGGATTAGGATTTTATAAGATTGAAGTGTGAATTTGAATTATTGGAAGAGATCTTTGATTTGATTATGGTTTCCTACTTATTTTAGAGTTTAGGGATTGGAGAGGTGGTGGTAAATGTGGTTTTACGAGCAGAGATATTGTGAATTATATTGGAGTTCTATAGGTTATAATGGTGATGTAAAGATATTGACTTAGTCGGAGTAGTTGCAATTTCCCTTGGAGGGTCTTGTGATTTTGAGTACTGAAAGTGGATTACTGTTAAGTGAGAGGGATATTTACAATACTGAGATGAGGTTAGTGATAAAGACAATTGATATAGGAATAATTAGAGTTGGAGAGAGTTGGATATCAAAGATGTTATTAAAAGTTTGGAGAACTACTAAGATTTCTAATGAATTGTTGGGTAGACTGGTGATATTGAAACAGAATATTATGTATTATAGTGACGATCAATGTTGTAGGATTATGGATTATGTTTGAATAGGATAAAGATGTGATATGCCGAGGAAGAATAGCGGACTATTTGATTAAAATTTTGATTTTAGAGGAATGTTGGTAATATTGTTTGAATTAATTTGACTGGGATGTGGAGGTGATAAAGGATTTGAGTTATATATATATTGATAGATGAATAAGTGTGATAGTATAAGTGATGCTGAGATGAAGCTTACGATTGAGGAATCAAGGTGACTTGTTTAGTACAGCTGGTAGGGTCTTAGGATTTGGGTTCAATGATTAAATAAGATCAAGGCTTAACTTTCTAATTCTAGGCTGGGCAAGGACTTCCCACATTTATATATAGGTTTCTCTAGCATCCAGTGGGGATTTCAAGAATGCTGAGTACTGATATTATGGGTTATGGGATTTTCAGAGCATAAACATTCAATAAATTGATAAATAGTTTATTTGAGATATTATCTTGCTTTGTGTGAGAGATTCTTATTTCGATAAAGTATTGTTCATCGGATGGTTATGGTAGACATCCGTATGAAATTGAAATGACTTTGCTTGTATGATCTTGTGCTTAGATTGATGATTTCCAAAGTTTCTCTTTTATGGCTGAACAATTGGTTGATATGTGTAGAATTGAGTTTGTGTTAAAAGATGTTAGATGAAGAGTGTATTGCTGATTTTGGCGCATGTACAGTGATATGTGGAATCTTGTATCAATTGCAAATTTGGTTTCTTTCTTTTCTGTCATTGCTTGTTCAAACTACTACTTGGGAATTGAATTTCAGTGCTAATGAATTGGTATGTATGTATGTTTCGTTTGTGATTTGAAAATGTGAGTGGATTTCTGTTTTGGATCGTATTGTTCTTTCCCTGTACTGCCATGATTTTATTAGTTTATGGTATTGATATTAAAGTTTCTGAATTGTGGGATTTATTGATTCCTGGATTGTTGTACATTTGGTCTGATTCCTCTGGTGATTTTGAGTCGTTGGCGTGACTAATGTGAATTTGCTGCGTGATAAAGGAAGTTAAATTAAGAAGTAAGGTAGAATTTGAAATAGTTACAATTATAAGGAAATAATGACATAATTTAATCAAACATAATGGGAATTAGATACTGATAGTTGGATAGGAATTGTAGGAGAAACTTGACAGAATGAGGATTCTTCTTTTGGGGTCTCGGATATAATTATGAACCTAGGCATAATTATAGCCGAGGCATCATTGAAGACCTTATGAGCCAAGTGGAATATAGAAAATTTGAAAGTAATTAGAGGTAATTAACATAGGTTTAAGTGGGAAATATAAAATTTTTATTGGGCTGCTAGGTGAGAATGCTTATTATTGCTATAGGAGACATGTCAAATGACTATTTTGTTGATAAATGTGATTGATGAATGATGTGTGGAGCACTAAGGTAAATTTTATGTATCAAAGGTTGGAGTCAGCGAGAGGTTAGTTCCAGATTAAAATGAGAGATTTTTCATCTAGGTAGTATGTCATGGTGAATTTTGAGGACAAAATTCCTAAAAGGTGGGGATAATTGTAACATCCCAAATTTTAATTAAGGATAATAAGAAATTATTGTGGTGTAATTTAGGAAACTTAGAGCTTTAAGGAGGAATTTATGAGGTTTGGGATGATTTATTGATATTAAATCGTAAAACTTTGGAATTAAAGAAATATAGTTAAAGGATTTATTTGGAGTTAGTAGTTGTATGAAAAATACTTGGAAGTCTAAACTAAATTATAATGGAAAAATGTTATTAATTTCATTGAGCATTGTTGTTGAAAATGGGTTAAATTCCTAATTATAAAGTTTGAAGAGGGGCTAAATTGAAAAGGAAAAAAACTTTAGGGGCAGAACCGTAATTTTTCCCTTCCTCTCCTTCCTCAAAAGCCGACGGCGCACACCTCTTCCCCTTACTTCTTTCATTTTTCTTCCTCCACCCTCACTCTCGACCTCCCTCCGTCCTTGTATGCTCGCCGCCACCAAGGGAGCCGACGGTGACGGCGGCCCCTCCACCAACCCGCCCTCTTCTCCTTCCTTCGTTCCAAAACGAGCCGCACCCCCTCCCCTTTCATCTTCTTCGTTTCCTCCTCCCCTCCGCCTGAAAGCCGTCGACGAACGGCGGCACCCAGCAGAGGCGGATCCGGCGCGGCCTCCCTCACTTCCCTTTCCTCTCCTCTTAAACTGAACCCCTCTTCTTTTATTTAACTCAATCTCCTTTGTTCTTCCTCATTTTTCTTCAACTTTTTCCGGCGAGCGCGGCGGTCGGCGGTGGTGAGAGGTGAGCTTTGCTGATTTCCTTTGGTTCTTCATGTTACATCTCCTTTCTCCTCCGTTTTCCTCACTGTTTTCGTTTGTTCACCTAGTTAGCTCCGCCCTCCTTCATTTCCGGCGAGACTCAGTGAGAAACACGGCGGAGATGGCCGCCGCCCGAACTGTCAAGCTCGGGTTCAACTTAGGTGAGTTTCCTTTCCGTTTTACCCTTCTGTTCTTCAAGTTTTTGAGCGAGATTCATCCTGAGTTCGTTTGAGAGTGGGGTTCTGGACCGAAAAATGGTGTATGAAACTGATTGCTTGTATAATATGGTTGGTTTGATGAAGTTTCTATTGTTCTTGCGTGTTGCTTTATGTTGCATGTTTTTGAAATTGTGAATGGGGTTTTGAAACTCTGTTACTCTCTCTCTCTGCTTGGTTGAGTTTGAAATTGCTTGTATAATTGTGAATTTAAATGTGATTGGTGTGTATGAGTAGGGCTGGCCATCTCCTTTCTCGCCTTTGTTATGCTCGGCCAAGCAATAGGAAAGAATTATTGATGTAACATGTAAAGTTGTTATGTTCAAGGGTTATGATTAATCGAAATTATAAGGGTTCTTACACCCATTTGAGTGAAGCTCGTGCTTTGATTTTTGTGGTGGTTGAAGTGAAGGGAAACCAAGTTGAATTTACAGTTTTTGTTCAGGTTTTGTTGGTGCTGTTGACTTTGGGGTTACAAGTTCAATTCGTATTGATTATAATGCTAATGGAACTAAATTTACTTGTTTGTTCCCTATAATCTCTGGATTGTTGTTAAGGATTATGTTGCTAATCCTTTGCTAGTAAAGAGGAATGAGAATTTGGCCTTGTATGTGGGTAAATTGGTTTGCTCAGCTCTATTGTTCCTGGTTCTGTCGGCTTTTATACGGTAAATAGGAAGTGAAAGTTTGTGAATGTTAGCTCCGAATTAGGAATTTATTATCTTTATGTTGTTTTTGTGCCAATTGGCCAGGATAATGAAATAAGAAGGAATAATTTGCTATGTGCTGTTTAAATAGGCACATTACTATATATCAAGTACTTGAGAAACGATCATGAGTAAACATCTTTCACTCCTTTTCTGGTGTGTATTTAGCTTTATAGGATCGAATGTGAATAATATTTTCTGTTTTGTTGGATGTTTGAACATGCTTGATTAGGCTGTACATGAAAACTGAAGGGATTAGGAAACGAAATAATAAGTAGTATGTTTAAGCATTTTAAATAGTTACTATAGAGAAGTAGATGTTTAGATTTCTTGTTGTTTTGGAATTTTTCAGATTTCACCATCTTCTCTAGATGTTGCTCAAAGGAGCACTTGTATGGGTGTTTATTATTTGGCAATTCCATGATTCTAAGATTAGGAATGGGTTGATCCATGACAATGTCTTTCCATTTCTTTATTTATACCTTACAACTAATATACATAAAAGGAATTGATGATGTTGATGATTTTGACGCACATTGAACTTGACATTATAAAATGATTTTAACTTGTCTCTTGGGGCTTTATTATCCAAGATCCTGTGTGATTATGTCGCCAGTCTTTTGTTAAACTTTCTGGAATGCTGTTGAATGCATACTGGTTGTTGGGCAGATTTGAGGTTGATTTGGAAGTGTATAAGTGGATATGCTATAACAGAATGCATGGGGAAGTGATTGAAATAGTTTTAACTACTTTTGAATTTATAAATGCAGTGCTTGATTGTGATGGTGTATTGATTAGATGATTGAAGTAGTAGTTTAGACTTCTTCCTTTTTAATTTTGAATACGATATTATTTGACTTTGCAAGTGATAGATGCTTGAGGAATATAATGGCTAATGGATGTTTTTAGGTTGTGGTGATGAACTTATAGATGTGAAATAATGATTGAGGAAACAAGGGTGATTTAATTCATGAATTGATGTGATACTATAGAGTTGCTCCATTCTGTTTATTTTGTCTCAATTATCGGTTTCTGATTTGGATGACATTATGTGAATTCTGTTATTGAATTTGAATTGTGTTTGGAATGCATGTATAGGACAAGTAAAAGAAAGGGGTTTGGGTAGAATGTAGGTTTGTGAGTGACGTTATGCAGTAATCATATATATAAGAATAAATGTTTATGACTATTATTACTTTGTGTAATAATAGGAGGGATTAAGAGGAAAGTACTTGGAAGTTCTAAAGGAAATGGTAAGGAAGGCAGTGGAGTGCTAAGGGCGACAGGTAATCACTCTTACCTTACTATAACATTGAGGGTGACGTTAGTTGGGATTTTCAAAATCCTTTCTAGCCCTCAAAATCTTTAAAAGTTATTTTTATAAAAAAATAGGCTATCGGGTGCCTTTTAAACACGATTATTTTCGTATAAAGAATTTTGACACCTTATATATGTAGTACTGTTTAGTTGTGGTGAAAATCCTGGAATGGTGTGATATTTACACATGTGGAGTGTTCTGATAGTGACATTGGAAAGGTTATGTAGAAATAAGAGAATTAAATGTTGAATTTGAGATGTTGGGGAGTAAGTTGAGGGAAAATATTGAAATGTTGACATTTTGATATTGAAGGGAATTGTGGGAGTGCTGGACGTTGATGTGATATTGAAATATTGAAAGGGATTGGTATATTGAAAGGAATTGTAATCATTGCATGACACTGAGATATAGGTACCATCGCGCGATGATAACCGGTTGATAGGCCAATCAACGGTTATTTGTACGGGTCGACAGATTGGAGACTGTGGCCATTGGTCAACAGATTGGAGACTGTGACCAGCAGTTTTCTGATTGGAGACAGGAACTGCTCCCTTTCTGATTGGAGACAGATTGGGGTTTCCCTCTCATGGGGTTACCAGAGAGGGAATTTGCCCCCTCACTTTTGAGAGGGGCACAGTGTCAACTCATTTAGAATATATATATATATAGAGCTCGAGTGTAGTGCCTCCGGGATGGCATGAGTAGAGCACCAGGGATTGTACATGCGTGTGAGCTGAGAAATGGGATTTGAGAAAGGCATGAATGAGAATTTCAGTAAGGAAAGCATGAACCGAGGATTGGATGGTGAAGTTTATTGATGTGGAATTTGATTGAGGGGTTGAGAGTGATTTTTGAAAAGTAGTAAGGATGGACTTGATTTGTTTTGGATGTGACAGAGGGCTTGGAATGGTTTATGGATGGAGACTTGATTCTCATATATATATATATATAGTGATTTTAAAAATTGTGGTACCCTTTAGACGCCCTTACTACCGCACATCTCACTGTTATAGTGAGTTAAGTAGTAGATTACTGAGACAAGTTGTCTCACCCCACGATTACTTACATTTTTGCAGGTGATCATGCACAGGCGCGAGCAACAGGAAAGGGAATTAAGTTCAAAGGTTGTTTTGTTTATTTAGACATGTATATTGCCAAAATGTATAGGTCTGCATTCGCTTCCGCATATTTTTATTTGTATTGATATTAATGGTTAATTGGAGAATTGTAATAGGTCGCTTCTTTTCTAACCATGTTAGATGATTCTTTTCTAACATGGTTAGCTATTAATTATCCATGATAGTGTTTAGGTTATATTAGAAATTTCTTTTCTATCATGGATAGTGAATATTATTAGGAAATTCTTTTTCTAACTATGATAGATTTATTGATACTATGGAAATCATTTTTCTATCATAGTTAGTGAAGGTATTATTGAATTAATCAGGGAATTAATAACAGTATGTTACATTTTTCACCCTTTATGTATATATATGTATAAAATTGTTGAAAGTTACTTTTATACAAAAATAGGCTATCGGGTGCCTTTCAAACACGATGATTTTGATATAAATAAACTTGATACATAATTTTTATTAAATAGTATCCTGATTTGGGTGATTGTTCTGAGAAGGTATGAGAGAGTTATGTAGTGCTTTATTAGGGATATTGATAGTTAGGTTGACGGAAGAAATTAAAATGTTGAGGTTAGATATGGAATGGAATTGTGAGAGTGCAAGGCACTGATGTTGATATTAAATTATTGAATTGTGATTTGAGATGTTGAATATTGTGGATGAGATGTTGACAGGGATATGGTGAGCATTGCATGACACTGCTATTTATGTACCATCGCGCGATGATAATTGTCGATAGGCCAATCGACAGTTATTTTGTACTGATCCTTTCTGAGTAGAGACAGGGGATCATAGGTCGACTGATTAGAGACAGTGACCATCGGTCAACTGAATTGGAATAGTGACCGACGACCTTTCTGAGTAGAGACAGGGGGTCATTCCCTTTCCGATTAGAGACGGATTGGGGTTCTCTCTCTAGGGGGTTCCCAGAGAGAGAAATTGTCTTCTGAGTAGAGACAGAGGCACAATGGAAAATGCCTTCTGAGTAGAGACAGGGTTACAATGTCAAATCATATAGTGAAGTTAGATGCTGGAATAAATGTCTCTGTGATGACACGATGTATCTATAGGTGAGTGTTAGAGTTGTGGGGGTAGTATTGTTGTATTGGAGATAGAGATAGTGAAGTGCATTGATTTGGAAATGACAGAGAGACTGGAGTGATTCATGGTAAGAAGATTTCAATTATCTATATGTATTACTTATTTGAAAACTCTGGTACCCTTTAGACGCCCTCAGTACCACACATCTCACTGTTATAGTGAGTTAAATTGTCTCATCCCACGATTACTCACATTTTTGTAGGTATTCATGCACAAGCGCAAGCATCAGGAAAGGGAATTAGGTACTAGAAATTGTATAGTTATTTGGAATTGTATATTGCAGATTTGTATAGGTCTGCATTCGCTTCCGCATGTATAAATATCTATTTATTGTTTAATATTAATTAGTTTTGTTTATTAACCATGTTAGACAAATAATTTCTAATATGGTTAGCAATTAATCATCCTTGATAGCATCTATATTTTATTAGTTTATTCTTTTCTATCATGGATAATAATTTAATCATTAGGATATTCTTTTTCTAACTATGATAGAGATGTTGATATTATGAAAATTCCTTTTTCTATCATAGTTAGTAAAGAGATTATTAAATTTAAAATGGATATCATTGGTTAATTAGGGAATTAGTAACAGAATATTACACGACTCATCTCATACTCACAAATAAAAATCTTAAAGATAAGAAATTGAATCTTATAATAAACTATGAAAAATTTTCCTCCACTTATAGAACATAAGGGAAACAAATCCAATAAATTCAATCTAAGGGTTGCAACTCTCTAGAGAATTATGTCAAACCAAATCTTGATACTGGATAGTTCGATAGCAGCGGCTGCTTTTGGCTTCCCAACCACGAATAGTGTGATCATAACTTGTTGCAAGTATCAGCTTTGGGTGAATCATCATACTCTCCAAACCAACTTTTAGCAACCTAATACAACAAACAAAAACAGTAAATTTGAGCTTAAGAAAGAAACCAATGAAATTGGCATATTCAAGAATAAGTCATATATTTTGAGTATGACCTAATCGGTATGAAGCTCAATAGCATCACCAATGAAAATTCCAACTTTGTAGGCGCCACTAACTGTTAAAGAAAATATAACAATTCCATCAGTATGAAATGCGAGAAGCAATGGGTAAGAATATCAAATGGGTTACTGAGATTGTAAAACAGTCAAACAAAAATCCGGGAGATTTCTGACATGTTGTATGCCCAGAAGTATTTTGCTAGTCCTTTGTGTTATTATTTCTATAAATATTATTCACCTAATAGTCTAAAGCCATGCCAAAAAGCAACAAGGAAATATAAAGTGACATTAGAAAATTGAACTAAACATGAACGGTGATTTGGAATTCAGAGAAGGGAACATTTGATATTCACATCCTTTACATCATTTGAATTTCAAATAAAGGCTACAATTGCTGTACAATTAATAAGGCTGGCAAACAAAAGTACTATGAAAATCGATAAAAATGATAGTGGTGAAGTACTAGTCTTCTCATTTTATAATCTTCACTTTCATGCCAAACCTCCAGGCTATCATCAACCACATTAGCTATAAGTTGATCACTTGAAGTTAAAACATCTGCTCCATGATACTGAGCAAGATATAGAAGTCGGTCCTGTTCAACAACAATATATTTGTAACATAAATACTCGGATCAACCAAGATAATATAATACACTAGAAAATTTCCAAGAGATGAGGGCGAAAAATAATGATGCAGAATGAACAAAATAGTAAAGATAGTAATGATAGTAATGGAATGAGAAGATCAAAAGTATCCAACGCATGTTACAGCAAGCAGAAAAAAGATTTCTACTGATCTAGGATAATTAAATTTCATGTGTGAAGGGGGGCATGAGAAAACTATGATCAACATGCATTCTGTTGTTCCTTTTGAATAATTCATTTGTTTTGAGGAGAGGAGGGGAAAGAAAATTTAAATGACTTTGTTTTAGAAAGAAATACACAAGTGGAATTGAAAATTATAAATAAAGAGCAAGGAGGGGAGAGAAAATTTAAATGACTTTGTTTGAAGTAACAAAAATTTTGCAACCGACTTCTCCATTTTTCAAAAAATTTCAATCTTATTATTACAATTTCCCCTCAAAACCAAGCACGGGTTTAAGTAGAGCACAAACATATACAAGTTTAATTTGGTGTCCATTGCACCTGCAATGGTAGATTTCTTACTCATTATATTATACACACTTTATTCACAAGTTAGGCAACTCCAATGAGGAGTGATTTCAATTACAGACAATTTACATCATATAGCACGAAAATAAGAATAATGCTTACCAACAATACCACTGTTCATTTACAACTAAGCCCAGTTAACGGCCTCACTATCACTATCACTATCACTATCACTATCACAGGTTTCTCAAAGCCTCCACATTTCATTTTATGAGGAAAAATGTGTATGGATGAGGAAAATGAAACAAAAAGAAAGAGAAGAAACTCAGGAACCAACCTCATCTCATCTCCTTGCTTCTATGTTTATTCTTCTTTCTCACATCTGCATTTCAAGATAAGTCTTGCACGGACCATGATGATGATGCTAACGCTGCGGAGGTTGAACAAAGTGAGGACGAAGGGATAAATGTGTGATTTATGTGACATATGATAAAAACAAATAGTAAATAAATTGGTATTAAAGAGGGATTTTGAAATTTGGGAGGGAATTTTGATCCTGATCCGGGTTAGGACACCACTGGGATGGAATTAGAAAACCTCATATTTTTAATTTAAAAATACTTTTATGTTTATTTATTCTCGAATACATCCCAAATTGAGCGTAGGCCCCAAAATCATCCATAGAGCTCGACATGATAATGGAACCAAAGTTGTCAAACTCGTGAGTTTAAGTAAACTTATGGCAAGAATGTAAAGTTGGATCGTTAGAACCGAATCGTAAACGCGCAAGAGTTTACATTTATTAATAAACATGTGTTTCTACCAATGAGTAGTTGGTTGATCTGGTAAGGGCTACAACCCCGTAAGGATGAGAACGCGTGTATGAATCCTGGGAAGCGCTCTCATTGGGAGAGGGGATAACCTTGCCTATGTGGGCAACACTCCTACCCCTCGAGTCCGGATTAAAACCGGACGGTGATTAAACAAAAAAAACATGTGTTTGTTGTAAATAATTAAATAAAAATACAATAATAATAATTTGACTCCAATGTATTTTAAATATAGATTGTATATTTCAATATAGGGTAATGGACCTAATCTACCCTCAAAGTAACCACCCAGGAGCACTGGGCACCCTGAACTAACAACAGACTCATATCTACACTCAAAGTAACCAAAGTGGTTAAAAAGTACCTCAAGTGGACGGTCAATAACGTTTGACCGTTAATCTGCCCATGTGGCCGCCACGTGGGTTAAACTTTTGCCACGTAGGATAAGGGTAATGGACCTAATCTATCCTCCAAGTAACAACTCAGGAGCACTGGGCACCCTGAACTAACAACAGGCTCATATTTACACTCAAAGTAACCAAAGTGTTTAAAAAATACCTCGAGTGGACGGTCATTAACGTTTGACCGTTAATTTTCTCATGTGGTTAATTTTTTTCCATGTAAGATATGTCATGTGGGGCCCACATATAATAAAAATACACATGTCTCTTGCATGATTATCAAAGATTACCCTTAACCATCCTTAAACCTTCTATCACTGTACTTTTTACATATATAAGAAAATTGGCTTTTATTCTTGAAAATGTTCTGATAAACATAGCTGCCTTATGGGCTATTTGCAAACACCACCTTCAACTTTCATTTTTTTAGAATCTAAACCTCTGGTCCATCTTTTCTATCCATCTAGTTTTCATAAAATCTATATAAAGATTTGATTGTTGATAGAGCAAAGTGTAACTGTACAATCCATGCTTCTCACTCCACCTATTGGATTTGGCTCTTTTTGGTTGTTATACATTTGTGCCTCATGACATATGACAGAGCTTTGGTGGGATCTCCATTAACTGGAAAAAGGGAAGGAAGGTTTTTAAATTTATTAGTCTCATGAATAAATTGTTTAACATAGACACTGTGACATGCAAGCTTGCAATAAGTTATTTCCTTTTTCTTTGGTAAATAACTTGCAAGTTATTTCCATAGTCTGCTCACATGACTCAGACTTTATAGCATCTAGATACATGCATGAATTAAAAGAACATTTATCAAAATGGAAGCACAGATTTTCTTGTCTTGATTTGAAAACCATTTATTCCAACACTTACTATACGAAAATAACCATTGAATTAAGAATTTGAATTTTAACATCATATCATGAGAATAATAAATTACGATTAAGTAATTAGCTAGGATAAAACATTTTTTTGCATCACAAAAATGGTAAGTCAAATGGTTGTAAATTCGATGTTGAAATGTGGTTTGCGACTTGATCGTAAACTTCTTTCTTTCACAATAAAGATGACATGTAGATATACCATATCTATTATAACGATTTTCTTAAAAATTTTATTATATAACCAGTCATTCACCATAGAGATGTCACATTCCTCGCATAATCTCCAATCTTATAATGGTGATATCTTTTGAAACTTATGTTCTCTTGTTCACAATCTTCTTGCTCAATTCATCACCTTGCGTGAAATCCCTTAACCCACATCTTAAAGCAAGTAAAGAGTCATTTACAATCGATATCATTCACCGTGATTCTATGAAATCCCCATTATTTGATAGCAAATGAACATATTTCCAAAGAACCCACGATGCCTTTCTTCGATCTGAGGAGCGAGTGAAATATTTGTTCCACAAAAATGCTTGACAAATTAGAGTACTGTTACTCAAGTAAAGGCTTGACAAAGTATCAGTCCCTCATGAATTCTTTAAAAGAAATATTTCCCTAAAGTTAATCACTTATAAGTAGTGTATATTTGTTGGAAAAAATTGTAAGCTTTTAGAAATTTTTGCATGAGCAATTTCGTATTTTTATAAATGTTAATAGTCAAACCATTCACAGTCATTCTTAACAAAATTCTAGTTTATCAAACAATTCAAATTCACCTCTAACAACTCAAATTCTAGTTTATCAATATTCATACTATAGCAACCTCGATAACGAAATTTTTATAATATATATATATATACACACACACACACACACACATTGAATTTGGTCAATTAAAATTAATTAAAATGAGTTATGTAGCAAGTTAACGCAATTTTTTGTAAGGTAGATACGTAAGAACGGTGAATACACAATGTAAACACGTAAGATTCTACCGAGTTTTCAACCATTGAAAATATGAGTGACTCGTGACACGTTTTGGTTAGGTAGTGCTATAAAAACGGTAAAATTGGAGTGTCAACTCGTGAGTTTGACAACAATGAATGAAACAACTATGGATATTACGAGTAAATGCTTGAAAGTCATAGAATAAAGATTGGACTTATATTTCTATAAACTTCCATTTATATGGATGTATGGTAAGTCATCTAATCATGAAGATTGAGTAAATTGTTTAACTAAGACACTGTGTCATGCAAGCTTGCAATAAGTTATTTCCTTTTTCTTTGGTAAATAGCTTGCAAGTTGTATTTGGATATTCTAAACAACACTTTTCTGAGCGGCCCTAAGCATCCTCAATCACAGTCGTTAAATTGATCTGAATGCACACAATCTTGCCATGTCATCAAGTATTAAAAAAACAAAAACACCCAACTTTCAGTGCCATAAGCGAAGAGTGCGGCGAAGGCGTCGTCGACGGGGACGAACATGGTGATGTCGGCGCCGCCCTCGTCGATCTGGAACTCCTGCACGTCACTAGAGGGCGGCCAGAATGGAGGCAAAAACATTGAAGCTTTATGCACCAATGATAATGATGTTAATGTTCAAAGCGGGGCCGGCGGGCGGCGGACGCCATGGTCGGCGCCGGAGGGGATGTTGAGGGAAGAGAGTGAGTGGATGGAGAAAGGGTGACGTTGGAGGGGATGGAGGTTGGAGGAGGGTGAGGTGGGAGAGGGCGTTGTGGGAGATGTTGACGGGGAAAAGAGTGGTACAAAAAGTGAGGACTGAATGGGAGGATTTTTAATGTTACATGTGTCAATTTATGAGTCTTTGGATAAAAAGAAGGGCGAGAATTAGGAGAGGCTTAGAAAAGGTTAGAAAATAGAGGCTTAGAAATTCTAGATCCATTTCCATAGTCTGCTAACATGACTCAGACTTTGTAGCATCCAGATACATGCATGAATTAAAAGAACATTCATCAAAATGAATGCACCAATTTTCTTAACAAAATGTTAATAGTCAAACCATTCACAGTCATTCTTAACAAAATTCTAGTTTATCAAACAACTCAAATTCACCTTTAACAACTCAATCATAACAAGCCTATTTTCAATCTTAAGCCTCAATTAAATTTCTCCCTTCAATCAGATTTTTATCCCGCCACAACAACCTTAGGTTCAAACAGCCCTTAATCTCTAACACAAAGGATCCAATGCCACAATCAAGTCATGATTACTTCATCATCATCTATAAATTACTCATATTTCCTGTGACTATGAAACCCAAACATTTCTAAATCCTAGCAATGATTTTAATTCTAGTCATGCTAATTGAATCTCTTAACTTCTAGCAGCAACTAAATAACTATTGATCACCTTTTCCTACTATCAATAGTCTTCAAAACAGTCACCACAAATCAACTTACAATCTCAATAATTAGTTTCCTATATATCCAACTTCATAAATGTAAGTACCAGGTTTATAACTATGAATTAAATCGCCAACAATGATATTCAGCTATCACCCCTCATTGTCAGTATACTCAGTTCTCATTTATCTTAATTAATACCTTTTGTACTTAACCTCAAAACATATCCTATCTCCTAAATAATCCAGCAGCCATAATAAAGTTTAAGCAATTATTTCAAAGCCACTATGCTTAGTCTAAATCCACATGTATCTTTACTAATCCAACTTCAGTGTACACATCTCTGAATCACAATTTGATTCCCTGCCATCAATATTAACCCAACAATATTATACAACCCGTACACATACTTCAATTTCTTACACAACCAATCTTTTGCCATTAAAACTTATTTTAACTTAATCCTTAGTCACAACAGTCACAACAGTATGAGTAACCTATAAATTCATACACTTTGTTCTAACCTCCTCTCACTAACGTTAAATTTTCTCAAAGTCTCCTTTAATTCGTTAAGCTCAAACCAAACAGAGGCCCCCAAAGCACACCAAATCCATGGCAGATCATAAAAATCAAAGGAAAATTTAAGGAAACAAATTTCAGATAACCATTCAAACATCAAACCAAGCAACCAGCTTTAATCCATGTTGAAAACCAATAAATCCTTCCCTTACAGGGCCTAGCCAAACAGAATAGAGCAACAATAGAAAAGAACAAAATTTCATATGCAACTAGAAATCCATCGTTCACAATGACTATCTATTCATACACTCTTCAATCACGTCAAGAGAATCATGTCACCAAAAACAAAACGACAAGAGGCATCATCATACATAAACAATGACAAAAGCTGGAGTTTTTAAAGAAAATAAGTCTAACACAAAATCATCTCTAGAAACGGTGGCTGGAGAGAAATGAGAAAAGTAAGAGAGTTGAGAATGAAGGAGAGAGACCGATTTGGGTATGAAGGAGAGAAATCGATGGTGATGAGCTCAGTGTGTGGGTGAGGCAGTGAAACTTGAGGAAGAGAGAGTGTCGGACTATCGGTGATAGTGATGAAGATGAACTGGGAGATTATATAATTGTAGTAAAGCTCAAAAATGATACTCCTACTCCATAACAATTAGTCAACCAACATGAACATAAATAGTACTCCTACTCCCTTCACTTAAATGACTTTTTCTAGAAAATCCTTAAAAAAATAAAATAAGTTATTTATAAATTAATTTACCTAATTTTTCTCAGTTTATTTTACTATAAACTAATGGATAATCTAAACATATATCAAATATGTCATCATTTAATAACCTATTTCGCGACTTTAATATCTCCAAAAAAAAAGTCAATTAGGTCCTATATTTAGGACCAGAGGTAGTATATAACTGTTGTAAGGTACAAAAATATACCCAACTATTGGACTTGGATAAAAAATGATATTTTCACTAATATGACAATAAGATTAGATATGAAAAGTCCAAAATGACCTTATAAGTTAGTAAAATAATTTTAAAATAATAAAAATTTATAAGTTCATTTTGGACTTTTCATGTCTAATCTTATTGTCATTTTGGTGAAAATATCATTTTTGATTCATGCCCAATAGTTGGGTATAATTTTTGTACCTTGGAATAGTTATGTACTATTTTTATTCCTTGGCCAATATTTATGTATGATTTTTGGGCATTCGCCCTATATAATTATATGTAGGTGAGTTTTACGAAAAATCAAAATAAATGAAAAGAGGAAGATATTTATGAAATGAATGGACATAATTGAATGAATATAGATAAGAATGAATTGGGTTTTGATAGAGATGAATTTGGAGAAGATATATTGAGCCTAATATGATTTCTTTAGAGATATGTTTTATCTCCCAAATTTATTTCTAAAATTTCCTCAATACTAAATACTCCCTCCGGCCTAAATATAAGACCTAATTGAGTTTTTTGGAAAATCGTAAAAAAACAAAATAAGTTAATTATAAATTGATGATTTACCTAATTTTTCCCTTAGACTAGTATATTTTACCTATAAACTAATGGATAATCTAAAAATATATCAAATATGTCATGATTTAATAACCTATTTCGCAACCTTAATCTCTCCAAAAAAAAGTTATCTAGGTCTTATATTTAGGACTGGAGGTAGTAATATCCAAGATTCCAAATATTACCTTTTTTTTTTAAAAATTTGGGGTGTAATACAAATTACGTCATATCACAGGAAAGTAAGAACAATGCTTTGCTTACCAACAACACCACCCTTCAATTACAACTAGGCCTAGTTAACGGCGTAGGCCAAGAAGGTGGGTGTGGCGGCCCACACGGCAGGGTTGTGAATGCTCTTCGTCTTCACTATCACTATCATAGGTTTCTCAAAGCCTCCACATTTCATTTTATGAGAAAAAATCGGTATGAATGAGGAAAATGAAACAAAAAGAAAGAGAAGAAACTCAGGAACCAACCTCATCTCATCTCCTTGCTTCTATGTTTATTCTTCTTTCACACCTCTGCATTTCAAGATTTCAAGATAAGTCTTGAACGGATCATGATGCTAACGATGTGGAGCTTGAACAACGTGAAGTGAGGACGAAGGGGTAAATGTGTGATTTATGTGACATATGAGAAAAAAATAGTAATATAATATGCTATTAAAGAGGAATTTTGAAATTTGAAATTTGAGAGGGAAAATTTGGGACGGAATTTTGATCCTGATCGGGATCAGGACACCACTGGGAGGGAATTAGAAAATCTCTCTCTCTTTTTTTTTATTTGAAAAAACTTTTATGTTTATTTGTTCGCGAATACATCCTAAATTGAGTTTAGACCCCAAAATGACATTAATAATGGAACAACCATGGATATTACGAGTAAATGCTTGAAAGTCGTAGAATAAAGATTGGACTTATATTTCTATAAACTTCCATTTATATGGATGTATGGTAAGTCATCTAATCATGAAGAATGAATAAATTGTTTAAATAAGACACTATGACATGCAAGTTTGAAATAAGGGCTCGTTTGGTTGTTGGAAAGTTTGGCAAAGAATTAGAAATGGAAAGTGAGTGGGCCCTATTCTGTAAAATGTTGTCTGACGTGACACATTTCTAACATAGGACAATTACACCACTACCCTTGTCTACAATCGATTTTGCAGGCTCAAAATCGATTTTAAACTGAGTTTCAACTTAAAATCGATTGTGAGCCAACAAAATCGATTTTAGACGAGGGTAGTCGTGTAATTGCCCTCTGTCAGATATGTGTCACATCAGACAACTTTTTACAGAACGGGACTCACTCACTTTCCATTTCTAATTCTTTGTAAAACGTTCCAACAACCAAACAGACTCTAAGTTATATCCTTTTTCTTTGGTAAATAGCTTTCAAGCTATTTCCATAGTCTGCTGACATGACTCAGACTATATAGCATCCAAATACATGCATGAATTAAAAGAACATTCATCCTAATGAACACACATATTTTCTTCTCTTGATTTGAAAACAATTTATTCCAACAATTACTATATGAAAAAAACCATTGAATTAAGAATTTGAACTTTAACACAATATCATGAGAATAATAAATCACGGTTAAGTAACTAGTTAGCATAAAACATTTTTTGCATCACAAAAATTGTAAGCTTAATGGTTGTAAATTTGACGTTGAAATGTGGTTTGCAACTTAATCGTAAACTTCTTTCTTTCACATTAATGATGACATGTAGATATACCATATCTATTATAACGATTTTCTTAAAATATTTTATTATATAACCAGTCATTCACCATAGAGATGTCACATTCCTCGCCTAATCTCCAATACTCTCTAAAAATGGTGATATCTTTTGAAACTTATGTTCTCTCCTTCACAATCTTCTTCCTCAATTCATCACCTTGCGTGAAATCCCTTATTCCACATCTTAAAGCAAGTAAAGAGTCATTTACCATTGATATCATTCACCGCGATTCTATGAAATCCCCATTATTTGATAGCAAAAAAACACATTTCCAAAGAACCCATGATGCCTTGCTTCGATCTGAGGAGCGAGTGAAACACTTGTTCCACAAAAATACAAGCACTATTAATATAGATTTTATTGTACATAATCATGGCAACGGGGAATACATCATGCAGTACTCCTTGGGTCATCCCATGTATACAACATATGGTCTCATCGACACGGGTAATTGTTTTCTCAATTTCTTGAACTCTAACTCGGTAAAACAATAAATGAATATTTTTTTATAAATGTTAATAGTCAACATGAATATTTTTTTTACATGAGCCTTTTAATGGTCATGGAAAATTATCTAATTTTTAAAACATTACAAGACCAAGTTGCTTCATAAAATAGCATCCTATTTCTCAATCTATAGAGTGCCTACTTACCAAGAAAAATTGTATTTCAACCCTATAAATATTGTTGAGTTCTTCTTACCATTTAGATTTTCAATAGGCTGATGTCTCATATAATTCCCCCTATTTACTATTTTAAAATGCAAGGGTCAGCACTTTAATAAGTGAAACTATAGAAATTGATGAGTTTAACTGAATCAATAGTAAAGTTTCAAGTGCTGTGTTTTCAACTTAATGAAAAGTAAAAGGTAGTTGGATTCGGATGTGGTAAAATTTAGTAAATGAATTCGAAGTTGAATCATAACTCTCGAGACCAAGTGATTAAATTTCTTAAAAAGTCATTGATAATGAAAACCTTTTCAATTTAATTTTAGTGTTACATTATGCAGGTGGTGGCCTGTCTTGGGTACAATGTCAACCAGCTATATCAAGTTACGATCAAGGGTTTCTACCATTCTTGAATACTAATATTTATAGGGGTTTAATGCCTATTCACTGCCTTGACCTTAAGTGTACCACAATTGTAAGAGAATCAGTGACACTTCAATATATTGATTATAATAACTGTCACTGCAAATATATGAATTCGTATGGAGATGGTTCAACTACAGCTGGACATGTATTCCATACTTTACTCAGACTTCAATCAATAAATGGTAACTCTATTGGATTTCAAAGATTTATTTTTGGATGTAGCAGAGAAGTTTTCGGTTACCCTCCTAGTCTAGCTTCCGGTATTCTTGGATTTGGAAGGGATTCTGGATCATTTATCTCACAAATATCTGACCGAATTGGTGGGATATTTGGATATTGTTTAGTTCCTCTTGGGACTGCTAATATTTATAGTCAAATGAAGTTTGGTCAAAGTGCTATCGTTTATGGACCAGATGTAATTTATACTCGAATGTTATCAAGGGAAGGGGCATCAAAACTCTATTGGATTAACTTGCAAGCAATTAGTGTGGGAAACAAAAGATTGCAGTACATACTAGAAGGTGATGTAATTTATAGTTTTATCCCTTTATTTGGCAGTATATTTATTTGTCTTGTTGTGTTATGTGTTGAGGTAGGAAAAAGACTCATCACAAAATTGTTATTCAATTTATATTTTGCATTTGATATGCTTACCAATAAGCGAAAATACAGGTGAAATAGGCAACATGATCGTCGATTCTGGTGCAGTTTCGAATTATCTACCATTTGGTTTTTACTCAGAATTTGAAGCAGTAATTGAAGCAGAATTGGACCTATTATATCAACGTACTCCTGACCCAAATCAATTTTTCAACCTTTGCTATTTACGAAATAGTATTGAGGAAATGGGAGGTCCAATTATTACACTTCATTTAAGAGGGGGAGATCTTGTGTTAAGTGTTGAGAATACTTATACTATGGTTGTTGATGGAGTGGTGTGCTTAAATTTTATTGACGACGTTGGGGATAAAGCTATCCTTGGGGTCATGGGTCAGGCAAATTTTATGGTTACATATTACCTTCATGATGAGATGATTACTTTCAAGAAGATGAATTGTGCCGTACGGAACTAATAATATGATATGTGAGCTGCTTGTGTAAAGACGTGGCTTGTGGCCTTGTGATGTTTAATATTCCATATGTATGGGAACTATATATTTGGTCATTATTTATGTTTACATCTTGTCTTCTTGAACACCAACAAATAAATATATTAGGAGTGCTTGTTAAATAGAATTGTGCCATAGCTCAATAATAGTATCATATAGACATGGAGTGAAGAGTATAGTCGAACTTAAATAGCTTCTTCAACCTAAGATCAATGTAGAAATGATGGAAAAGTTTGGTAGTTAATTTCGTTGTGAACGTAAACCAACTAAAGACGAAGTAGTTGTAAGACTGATTATATTATAATTTTGAAAAAGTCCAATTTGTAGATATTATTATCTAATAAGTGATGCTGAAAAATTGTAGTAAATGATATTATCAGGTTGGTTACTGCTTTAAGTGCAATTTAAGATTTCAATGACCAGTTCTAAAGAAAAATCGTATCTACATTGAATGTCGTGTACTATCAACCACAATTGTTATCACACTAAAGAAATTCAATCATAAACCATTGTACTTAATGTATTAGCATGTTGTTTCACAAAGAAATACAGATAATTAATGCATAAGTTTGTATGCATAAATGTTAACAAACTAGAAAAAGTTTAGAACATTTATAGTAAAACAACTAGCTAGTTCTCAAATATAGCAACTACATTATTCAATAATAGACTAGAAAAAGATATTACAGAAATCAAAGCTACCATGTCTGACCTTGAAAATCGTGAAAGAGCTATTTATGAATATATTGACAGAGCAATAAGCGATTCACCTCATGCTAGGTTTGATGAAACCAATAATAGAATTGATGTTATTGATTATAGACTTGACACTAAGTTTGAAGAAGTTATGTCGGTCATCCGTCACTTAGGGCAACTTAGTATGGGAAAAAACATCGAGTCTACAACATCACAAGTAAAGAACAAGCCAGAGACCACACCATTAAATGTTCTTGAGGGTTTACACCCGAACCCTAACAATGATCAGAGGTCAAGCTTATCAAATTCTAAGATTCCCCAAGGTCAGAAGTCCTATATAGATAGTCATTATCTTTCCTTAGGTAATGGTAACAACAATGATAAGTCATTTGCACGTAGACCTAATGGGCCATTTTTAGGTGAAGAAGATGATCCTTGGAGTTTCCATAATGGACACTACTTTAGGTATGAGATATCTTCCCCTAGAAATAACAAAGGCAACCCTAGACGTGATTATGAGGACGAAATATCTCCCCCTAGACATAATAGAGGCAACCCTAGGCGTGGCTATGAGGACAATTTGTATCCTCCTAGACATAATAGAGGAAACCCTAGACGTGGCTATGAGGACGATATTACTAAGAAAGTTAAAGTAGAGGCCCCTGAATTTGGTGGGAGGTTAGACCCCACATACTTTCTAGATTGGCTTGCTAACATGGAGGACTATTTTGATTGGTATGATATGAATGACACACAACGAATACGTTTTACCAAGATGAGACTTGTGGGAGCTGCGCGAACTTACTGATACACGGTAGAAGTCACCCTTGAGGAACAAGGTCAACCACCTGTGACTACATGGGCTAGGATGAAGATGAAGTTGAAGGAAAAATATGTGTCACCTCAGTATAAGTGTCAGTTATTCAGTAAGCTCAATAATATAAGTCAAACATTTACTGTTGCTGACTACATAGCCCGTTTCGATGAACTTAGGCTAAGGTGTGGACTAAAAGAAGACCCTTTGTCATTATTAAGTTGGTTTGTTGATGGCCTTCTGCCAGACGTATATAGGGATCTTAGGTTAAATTTTCCTGAAACCCTTGAGGATGCCTATCATAAGGCGCAAGAAATAGAAACTTTGTCGAAGTACTCTAACTTTTGACGAGCTACTTCACAAGGCACAATGTTTCGACAGACTCGTAGTTTCCTTCCTAATGAGAGAATTGTAGGACCAACATCTAAGTTTTCTCAATCTAGACAAGGCACCAAACCGATTAATGAATCCATAAGCTCTAGCTTATGACCTAATGAATCAAGCATTGAATGCTTCAAGTGTCACACTAAGGGTCACATTGCTTCCAAGTGTCCCCAGCGCAATCTACTTCTTGAGTACCAAGAATAACGAGGGTACTCCTGAAGTTGTCATTGACCCTGTCGACAGACCCTCTGATGTAGATGAAGAAATAATCGTAAATGATATTCCACCTGAGCACCTTGGAGTAATGCGATTTCTCTTAACTGTTCCTTCGCTATATGATTCGTTGAAACGTCACAGCATATTTCACACCAATGTGAAATACGGTGATAAGTCATAGAAACTCATTATTGATAACGGAAGTGAACAAAATGTCATCTCTAGTCGAGGTGTCGTTCGACTTGGGTTAAAAACTAAGCATATACTCAAACCTTTTCGTGTTGCTTGGATAGATAATACCTCCCTTCCTATTACTCAACAGTGTCGCGTACCTCTTAATCCTGGTGATTTTAAGGAAGATGTTCTCTGTGTAGTCATTCCGATGGACGTGTCCCATATTCTCTTAGGACGTCCATGGCTTTACGATTATGATGTCATCATACATGGACGGTCAAATAAACATGCGTTTAAGCATGAGGGAAAAACAATCCTTTTACGTCCAGTCATGCCTGAGCCCAAAAGAAAAGAAGCTTCCAACTCATAGGGTTTTCCCTCTAAGTCCCCCAAACTTCACCTTCTAACAGAGAATCAGTTTGTACAAGAAAGTAAGGAAACTGATATTTTTCGCCCTTATTGTAAAGGACAACACCTCCTCTACGTCTAATGCTTCAAACTTACCCAAGGAGGTTTCACAATTGTTGGATGACTTTAAGGATGTTGTACCTGATGAGTTACCCCATGACTTGCCACCAATGAGGAATATCCAACATGCCATTGATTTAGTTCCAGGATCTCAACTCCCTAACATGCTGCATTATAGGATGAATCCTAAGGATAGGGAAGAGCTTAATTGACAAGTCAATAGTTTACTAGAAAAGGGTTATATTCAACATAGTCTTAGCCCATGTTCAGTACCCGCTTTATTGACTCCCAAAAAGGATGGAACTTGAAGGATGTGTATCAATCGTAGAGCTATAAATAAAATCACCATTAAATATAGTTTCCCTTCCCTATACCTAGACTTGAAGATATGCTTGATCTAGTCTCACAAGCATGTTGGTTCTCTAAAATAGACCTCCGCAGTGGGTACCACTAGATTAGGATTCAACCTGGAGATGTATGGAAAACTGCGTTTAAGACGCAAGATGGTTTGTATGAGTGGTTAGTAATGTCTTTTGGCTTCACCAATGCCCCAAGTACTTTCATGCGTGTTATGACTCACCTCTTTCAGCCATACCTAGGAAAGTTTTTGCTTGTCTACTTTGATATCTTTAGTAAGTCGGTAGCTGAGCATTTTACGCATCTTCGCCAAGTGTTCCTCATTCTTCGTCAAGAAAAGTTTTATGCTAATTTTCCTAAGTGCTCATTTCTCCAAGAGCAAGTTCTTTTCCTTGGATTCATTGTTTCTGCACAAGGGTTGTCTGCTGATCCTGAAAAGGTACGAGCCATTCACGAGTGGCCTGAACCTACTTCCTTTCATGACGTCCGAAGCTTCCATGGTCTCGCATCCTTCTATAGGAGTTTTATTCGAGACTTAAGTACTATTATGAGCCCCATCACAGAGTGTCTAAAAAGGGATAAGTTTCATTGGACTAATACTGCATCTCGAGCTTTTGGACTCAATATACAAAAGCTTTATGACTCCCCAATTTTAATATTACCTGACTTTTCCAAATGCTTTGAAGTCACTTATGATGCCTCTGGAATTGGGATTGGGGGTGTCTTAAGTCAAGGGGGCCACCCTATTGCCCTTTTTAGTGAAAAATTAAACGAGGCAAAACAAAAGTATTCCACTTATGATAAAGAATTTTATGTCATCGTCTGATCTTTTGAACATTGGAAGTACTATCTCTTGCCCCAACAATTTGTTGTGTATTCAGATCACCAAGCACTTAAGTTTCTCAACTCTCAGCGTCATTTGAACCCTAAACATGCGAAGTGGATCGAATTTCTTCAAGAGTTTACCTTTGTCGTAAAACATCGTGCTGGGATAGAAAATAAGGTGGCTGATGCCTTAATCCGTCCAATCAACCTTTTGCATACTGTGCAAGTACAAGTTGTAGGTTTTGAGCGATTGATCGATGAGTATCCTACTTGCCCTGACTTCAGCTTAATTTACCAAGAGGTTAGCAGTGGATCTCGACAGGACTATCCTGACTTTCTTGTTAAGGATGGTTATCTATTTCGTGGCAGTAAATTATGTGTTCCCCGCACGTCCTTATGAGACTTTCTAATTTGGGAACTCCATGGAGGAGGCTTAGCTGGTCATTTTGGGAGGGACAAGACTACAACCTTAGTTGAAGATCGATTTTATTGGCCCTCTCTTCGACGTGATGTTGCACGCATACTCTCACAATGTCATACGTGTCAGACTGCAAAAGCCAAGAAACAGAATACTGGATGGTATACTCCTTTACCAATCCCTAATGCACCATGAAAAGATCTAAGATGGCACACTTCATCGCTTGTAACAAGACCACTGATGCTTCTCAATAAGCTAAACTCTTTTTCAAGGAAGTTGTACACTTACATGGTCTACCTACTTCTATTGTATCTGACCGTGATGTTAAGTTTGTCAGCTATTTCTGGAAGACTTTTCGGAAATTGTTTGGGACTTAACTAAAGTTCTCTTCTGCTTTTCATCCGCAAATGGACGGTCAAACTGAAGTGACCAATCGTAGTATTGGAAATTTACTTAGGAGTCTAGTCGGTGACAAGCTAGGAAATTGGGATCTCATATTACCTGCAGCTGAGTTCACTTATAATAGCTCTGTCAATCGAACCACTGGTAAAAGCCCTTTTGAGACTGTTCAAGGTTTCAATCCTAACCAGCCCATTGACTTCGTACCCCTTCCTTTAACAGTCCGATCTTCTGAATCCGCAGAATCCCTAGCACATCGCCTTCATGAATTGCATGCTGAGATTAAGCGTAAAATTGAACTTAATAATAATCAATATAAATTAACAGCTGATGCTTATCGGCGAGCTCAAAATTTTGATGAAGGAGATTATGTAATGGCCTGTATTCGCCCTGAACGTTATCCAAAACATTCATTCAAGAAATTGCATGCTCGTGCCTCAGGACCCTTTCGTATTTTAAAGAAACTTGGTTCCAATGCTTACTTGTTAGAATTACCTCTTGAAATGTCTATTAGTTCAATTTTTAATGTTGAGGATCTTATGTCTTACCGAGGCACTTTTGAGTCTCCCCCATTTTCTGGTGATTCCTCAGCAGGTTCTAGGATCAGTGCTCCAATTCCACCTTTGCCATGTATTTCTCCAACACAAGAAGTGATCGATGCTGTTATGGATGAAGAAACCATTTTTACTCCGAATGGTCCAGTTCATCGTTATCTTGTTCGATGAAAGGATTCAACTAACACAGATGCTACATGGATCACTAAAGATGAGTTCCACCGGACCGATTCCACTTTACTTGACTCTTTCAATACCCCTTCCTCACCAGAGGCGAGTTCTTTTCAGCAAGGGGGAATGATGGGAATCACAAAAGAATTAGAAAGTTTCCAAAGAGATTTGAAGATTATCATATTAGGATTTGATTATTATCAATTAGTATTTCTAAATTGTTCTATTTTAATTTTGCATTTATTGTTATCAATTAGCATTAAGTGTTATCAATTCATTCGTTTTTGGCGAGCTTGAGTTGAATCCGAAAAAGGGTATTTATTGTTTGGGTTTGAAGTTTTAGGAAGGATTTGAGTGTTCATTTTAGTATTGGTTGTATTTCCTCAAAAACCTAAATTTTGGTGTTTCTGGTTAAATTCATAGGTGACAATTTATTGATGGTATTAGCAAGTGGTGTTGCATTTCATGGTTGTTGTAACATCCTGAAAAATTTAATAAAGGATTAGAGAGTGTTTTGGGAAATAATAAATGGAGAAATTTGAAATTTTGGAATTTTTACGAATTTTTGGTGATTTTTGGGATATTTTGGAAATTTTAAGTAATGAGTGTGCAAATAATTAACTAAGCAATTGAAGAATTTGAAATATGAGGGAATGGTGAAACCCAAAATATTCTGAAGGTTAAGGGGATTGGAGACTGGTTTAAGTGGATTTAAATTAAAAGAGTACACTATAGCAATTTTGGGCTGTAAATAATCAAAAACCACTCTTATTTCACCTAAACCAAACGCACCCTCCCCCTTCATTCAACATAAATACCCGACGCCCCCTGCCCTCTCCTTCAACCCATTCTGCCTCCCTTCCTCATCTCTTCCTTCTTGTCATTTTCTTCATCATCTCACCTCCATTTTTCCATTCAAGCTTCAGAAATCAAGTGCTTTGCTCTGTGGTAAGTGAAGCTCGGCCGATCTGCTCGATTCTTCACTCATCTTTTTCGTTTTTCTCACTCTTTTCCGGCGGGTTGGGGCGGCGGACGGTCCAACGTTGGTGGGTGTTCATCTTCTCTTGTTTCCACGAGCCTTTTTCTTGTTCCAACTTTGTTTTCTTATTATTCTTCTCATGATAAGTTTTGGTGGCGGGTCCACACTGTCAGGGTCCGATCTCCGGCGGTAGACACGGCGGCCGGCGGTGGCTTAACTCTCCCTCTCCCCATTCTTGAACTCCGTAAGCTTTTCCAACCTCTTTGTGATGTTGATTTGAGATGAAGTTTCCTCTTTTAAAGTTAGGGTTTTATGAAAAATTGGGATTTTAGGATTTTCAAGTTACCATAAAGATTATTAAGTGGTTAATTGAAGTTTTGTTATGGTATATGTTGTTTATTGGAGTTGGAAAGTATTTTGGAATTTTTAGAGAATATTTTAGGCATTTTATGGCTCTTTGAGTTAGGGTTTTGCTAATAAATGATGTTTTGGGATAATTTGGTGTTTATTTAAGGATAGTTGAAGTTGTTTGAAGATTATGTCATGTTAATGTTGGTTGGATGGGTGTTTGGAAGGAAGTTTGATAATTAAAGTGTTGAAGAAAAGGGAATGTGGTTATGTAATGATGTGTTAGAGTTTGGCGGAAGGTTTGTGAAGTTAGAAAGTTACTTTGAGTTGTAAATTTAATATTAATATGGTTGTTTGGTGGTTAATAATTGTTTTGAAATTTTATGGGCATTTTTGGTTTCTTAAAGTGGAATTTCATTTATGTGGGCTGTATGGATTAAATTGGAAGTTAAGAAATGTTTGTGTAGGTGTTATGAAGATGTTGAAGGAGTGAAATGGTTTAAAATTGTGTTTGGGAAGGAGTTGGTAAATAAAGTGCAGGATTAAAGAGATAGTTGTTAAGTAATGGTATGTATGGAGGGTGGAGAAAGTTTATGAGTTTGAAAGGCCACCTAGAGTGACCAATCTAAAATGAATGAGGAGTTTAATGGACTTAAACATGGTGGGTTAGTTTTGCAAGAGTTATGAAAAATGATGAACTTGCATTTAGAAGCATTTTGAGAGAGAATTGAGTGTGAAATGATTAGAATGAAAGGTTATTATAATATAGATATCCTTTTGGCCTAGGTTAAAATCTATGAGGATTATGATGAAAGAGAGAATGAACATGTAAAAATTGTATGTGATAAGTGAAGATTGTGGGTTATATTGAAGGGGTACATTGTGAATATTCATTTGGAAAGAGCAGGAGAAAGGTAAGTGATTAAGGGAAGTTGTAAGGCTATAAAGAAAGAAAATGATGCTTGATGGGTGCTTGATCTTTTGTTGGATTAGAAAGACTGAGAGTCCTTTTGTTGCTTTTGGCTATAATGGGTTCTATTTTTGTAAATCTTACATGTGTAATGGAGCTGCAAAAAGTAGTGATGCATGTGTTAATTAAGGTTTTATGTTTGTAGTGATGTTGCTGGATGTGCAATTAAAATTGTCTAAGCATTTTCCATTGATATGAGGTATTAGATTAGCCAAGAATGAAATTAATTGCTTGAGTAACAGTTTGATTCGCTTTGGTGTATGCTTGATTAATGAATAATGTATATTAGAGTTCATCTTGTGAAGTTAAATCTAATTGTTCTTGTATAGTTTGGGTAGCATATTAGGATTCGAGAGAGACGTTAAATATTATGAAATAGAAATGATATTAATTTATCATCCTGTATTATATTATTATAGGATTGGATGCGATGTGGTTTTTGTGGCATCAAGAAAGGAAGAATAGGTCAGTGCATAGTTGCCGAAGAACAGGTAATCACTCTTACTTTGCTATAACATTGAGGGTGACATTAGTTGGGATTTTCAAAATCCTTTCTAGCCCTCGAAATCTTTAAAAGTTACTTTTATACAAAACAGGCTATCGGGTGCCTTTTAAACACGATTACTTTGGTATAAAAGAATTTGATACATTATATATATATTATTATCCTGTCTGGTGGTGGTTGGACCGGTGAGGTATATGGGTGTAATACTTGGACAGCGGTGTTGATAGGCCATATCGACAGAAAGTGATAGTTGTGGTAGAGATATATAATTGGTACTTGACAGAGTATTATAGAAAGTGATAATTGTGGTGGAGATATATAATTGGTATTTGACAGGATATTGAAAAGTGATGTGGATTGGGAGCATCATACTTTGTGGTTGAGGAATTGGAAAGTTGTGTTGATGGAAAGTATCAAAGGTTGTGATTGAGATGTTGAAAAGAATTGTGGTCATTGCATGACACTGAGATATATATACCATCGCGCGATGATAACCGGTTGATAGGCCAATCAACGGTTATTTGTAATGGTCAACAGATTTGAGACTGTGACCAACAGTCTCCTGATTTGAGACAGGGACTGCTCCCTTTCTGATTTGAGACAGATTGGGGTTTCGAGTAGAGCACCAGGGTTGTACATGGATGAGAGCCGAGAAGTTGGATTTGAGAACTATGTGTATGAGATTTACAATAATGACTGCATGAATTTGGAGATTGGATGGTGAAATTTATCTATGTGGAATTGATTGAGGGGTTTTGAGTGATATTTGGAAAGTAGAAATGATGGACTTGATTTGTTTTGGACGTGACAGAGGGCCTGGAAATGGTAAATGGAAGAATGCTTGGTTCTTATATATATATATTGATTTTAAAACTGTGGTACCCTTTAGACGCCCTTACTACCGCACATATCACGGTTATAGTGAGTTAAGTAGTAGATTACTGAGACAAGTTGTCTCACCCCACGATTACTTACATTTTTGCAGGTGATCATGCACAGGCGCGAGCGTCAGGAAAGGGAATTAAGTTTCAAAGGTTGTTTAGATTATTTAGATATGTATATTGCCATAAATGTATAGGTCTGCATTCGCTTCCGCATACTTTTGTTTATATTTGATACTACTGGTTAATCGGAAGATGTAGCAGGTTGTTGCTTTTTCTAACATGGTTGGCTATGAGATTTGTAGTAGGTTGCTTCTTTTTCTAACCATGTTAGGTGATTCTTTTCTAACATGGTTAGCTATTAATTATCCATGATAGTGTTCAGGTTGTATTAGGAAATTCTTTTCTATCGTGGATAATGATTATTATTAGGAAATTCTTTTTCTAACTATGATAGATTTATTGATATTATGGAAATCATTTTTCTATCATAGTTAGTAAAGGTATTATTGAATTAATCAGGGAATTAGTAACTGTATGTTACAGTTGTCTTGGTATTGTTCTGCATTTTGTGGCTGTTTTGAAGGTGTTGTGGAGTTGCATTGGGTAATTATCGTGTAGGTTTGGCTATTGGGGATTTTAAAGCTAAGTGGCTCAAGGGGATTGTGGGTTCAAAGAAATCTTTAAATTGCTTAGGTACAATTGTGATGGAGATTGAAGATAGTGTTGCATATTTTGTGTTTGAAGTTTTGTTAATTACCAAATTTTTATCCTTTCCTATTTTTCTCTTCATTCATGGGAGATATTTGTTGAGGGTTGCTGAAATTTCTGGACTTTGGTATTTTATATTATAGAATACATATACGTGGTTGTAGGTTTAGTTGATGCTTTGAATTTCGGTGTTGGTATTTTTTTTCCATGCATGAAGATATATGGTGTTAGACTGATTTTTCCCTTCTTCCCTAATCTGTTTTGGTTTCCATGATTTGATTAGCAAAGAAAGAAACAATAGAGCATATATTTATTTTACATGTTCAGCTCGTGTTACAGTTGAATTTGCATGACGAAAATGTTGGTTTCTTCTTGTGTGTTGTTCAGCTGAATTGAGGGTGAAGGGTACACTTGCATGTTAATTTTCATAGTAAGAATGTAAAACTGAAATAAAAATCGTAATTCAATATTTATGATTGATGTATATGAATTTTTGTTTGAAGTTTACTAGAATGTAGTGATTTCCATTTTCATTGAGATTAGATTTATCTCTGTGCTTGATTGACTCTAGTTGAATGATATATGATGGGTGCTAGTTGTTACTTGTAGCTGGGTGCTAATATGACATCAAAATTGAATGAGTAGCATGAAGTGATCCTGATTCTTTTTGTTCGTAGTTGATTTTCACTGCCAAATAATATCCTTTTTACTGCTGGAATAGTAGCAAATCAGCCCCTTTATACTACTACAAAACATGATTTTCTCTCTACATTAACATCAATTTATGTTGCTGAATTTTCCTATATTTACTGCAATTTTTCAGCTCCGTTTGTTTACTGTTCTGCAGCAACATTTGCTGTTGTTTCACTGCTTAATGGCAGCAACATTTTGCTGTTGTTTCTACTGCATAATTGCAGCAATTATACTCAAATTATGCTATTGTATATGGGTTGTTTTTGTGTGCATGTGATGTTTAATTAATGTCAAAATGTTACTGATGTTACTTCGCATAATGTGCTGATTTTGAAGCATGTAATAGTTGCAAAATGGAATTGATAACTTATCTGTACTTATTACTGCTATGAGTGGTTGTGTTTGTCCTTTGTTTAAATAAGTTCATGAAGGAAACATGATAAGCATGTGAGTTCTTTAGTTGGTTAATGTGTTTTTGCTGATTATGATATTCTTGAATCTAAAATGCTACCTGAAGAGGTTGATTTATTGTTTTGAAGTTCTAACATAGTATGAAGAATATTGCTTGTTGATGTAATGGTATGAAATAGTTATGTTGAAGTTTTAACATATTGCTTGTTGATTTATTGCTTGTTGAATTTCTAACATAGTATGAAGAAAATTGTTAATGTTATGATGTCATAAAACAATAGAATTCATCCTTGAATAGCAAAAATAGTAAAAGGGTTTGGGTAGCATAGGTTTCTAGGATACGAGAGAGACGTCAAAACATTATAAAGTGAAATGATTTTAATTTATCATTTTGTATCATATCATTATAGGAGTACATAGTGGTGACATTACTTGAAGAAAAATCTATAAGGAAACGGTAAGGAAAGGCAAAGGAGTGCTAAGGGTGACAGGTAATCACATTTAACCTTGCTATAACAATGATGGTGATGTTAGTTAGGATTTTTAAAAATACTTTCTAACCCTCTAGATATATATAAAATTTTTAAATGTTATTTTCATACAAAATAGGCTATCGGGCGCCTTTCAAACACGATCATTTTCTTATAATGGAATGTGATACTTTTTATATATATAAATTATCCTGGTTGGTGGTGATTGTTATGGGTATGGTGTGAGAGATTTATATAGTATTCTGTTAGGGATGTTGATAGTTAGGTTGAGGGAATGAATAGAATAGTTGAAATTGAGATATTGAAGGGAATGGTAGAGTGCATGATATTGATGTTAAAATTGAGATACTGAATGAGATAAATATTGATGGATATTGTGAGCGTTGCATGACACTAATATATATATATATATATATAGACACACACACACAATCGCGTGATGATAACTGTCGATAGGCCAATCGACAGTTATTTGTACTGATCCTTTTCGGACTAGAGACTGGGGATCATAGGCCTACTTACTAGAGAAAGTGACCTACAATTGTTTCAGATTAAAGACCACGACCATTCTCATTCTGCAATGGAAACAGAATTGGGTTCCCTCTCTGGATATTACCAGAGAGGGAAATTGTCCCTTCATTATAGATATGGGCACAATGTCAATTCATATAGTGAAGATTAGATGTTTATATTTGGTATAATGCATCTATAGGTGAGTGAGAGTTGTGGTGGTAGTACTTATGGGTTAGAGATAGAGATGATGAGGTTATTGATTGGGAAGTGATAGAGAGGTTTGAAAGATGTATAGGAGCAAATTTGAAATATATATGTATTATTGATTTTAAAACTATTGTACCCTTTAGACGTCCTCACTACCGCACATCTCACTGTTATAGTGAGTTAAGCGGTGATTACTCGGATAAATTGTCTCATCTCAGGATTACTCACTTTTTTGCAAGTATTCATGCATAGGCACAAACATCAGGAAAGCGAATTAGGTAGTAGAAATGATATAGTTTATTTAGAACTGTATATTACCAATTTGTATAGGTCTGCATTCTCTTCCGCATATTTTCTTTTGAAACTGAAAAATAGACTCCGAATATTGATATTGATTATGGATTGTAATATAAGCAAAGTACTTTTCTAACTATGATAGGTTTGTAATAATATGAAAAATCTTTTCTATCATAGTTAGATAATTAATAATGATTATAATTTATACTATTAGTTAATCGGTAATAGCTAGTGGTAGACATCACAATTTAATATTAGGTTGCTTCTTTTCTAACCATGTTAGGTGAACCTTTTCTAACATGGTTAGCTATTAATTATCCATGATAGTATTCGTATCATATTAGGAAATTCTTTTCTATTATGGATAATGTATAAAATGATTAGAAAACTCTTTTTCTAATAATGATAGAGATATTGTTATTATGTATATTCCTTTTTCTATCATAGTTAGTAAAGAGATTAATGAATGGTTAAAGTGTGATTTTGGTCCCCTATGTTTGTATCAAGTTTCAATTTAGTCCTTTATGTTTGGAAAGTATACTTTTAGTCCTTTTTTGTTAACACTGTTACTTTAACTTAACCGAAAATGCTAATTTAACAATTTTAAATGATTATTAAATACTGAAAAATGTTCATATTGAAATATTTGAGTGTAATTATTTTTATATTTTCAAAATTTAGTCATTTTTTGTCCAATTTCATTATAAAATAATCATTTAAAATTGTTAAGTTAACATTTTTTGTTAAGTTAAACTAACGGTGTTAACAAAAAATGACTAAAATTATACTTTCCAAACATAAAGGACTAAATTGAAACTTGATGCAAATATAAGGGACCAAAAGTATACTTTAGCCAGAAAGAATTGAAATAGATATTATTGGTTAATTAGGGAATTAGTAACATAATGTTAGACATGCCAAAAAGCAACAAGGAAATATAAAGTGACATTAAAAAACTGAATTAAACATGAAAGGTGATTTGAAATTCAGAAAAGGGAACATTTGATATTCAGGTCCTTTACATCATTTGAATTTCAAACAAAGGCTAAAATTGCAGTACAATTAATAAGACTAGCAAAAAAAAGTACTATGAAAATCGATAAAGGGCAAGGTTTTAGAAGAAACTAACACTTTGTTTTAGAAAGAAATACACAAGTGGAATTGAAAAATATAAATAAAGAGCAAGGTTTTAGAAGTAACAAAAATTTTGCAACCTCACTTCTCCATTTTTCAAAAATCAATCTTGTTACATGTTCCCCTCTCCTCCATCACCCTCAAAACCAAGTACAATGGATACACTGTAATGATTTGTTAGGCAACTCCAATTAGGAGTGATTTCAATTAGAGACAAATTACATCATATCACACAAAAGTAAGAATAATGCTTTGCTTACCAACAACACCACCCTTAAATTAGAACTAGGCACAGTTAACGGCGTAGGGCCAAGGAGGAGGGTGTGGCGGCCCACACAGCGGAGCTGTTAATGCTCTTCGTCTTCACTATCACTATCACAGGTTTCTCAAAGCCTCCGCATTTCATTTTTTGAGAAAAAATGGGTATGGATGAGGAAAATGAAACGAAAAGAAAGAGAAGAAACTCAGGAACCAACCTCATGTCATATCCTTCTATGTTTATTCTTCTTTCTCACCTCTGCATTTCAAGATAAGTCTTGCACGAACCATGATGCTAACACTGCGGAGGTCGAACAAAGTGAAGTGAGGAAGAAGGGGTAAATGTGTGATTTATGTGACACATGAGATAAATAAATAGTAAACAAGTTGCTAATAAAGAGGGATTTTGAAATTTGAAATTTGAGAAAGAAAATTTGTGACGGAATTTTGATTCTGATCAGGATCAGGACGCCACTGGGAGGGAATTAGAAAATCTCATTTTTTTAATTTGAAAAAACTTTTATGTTTATTTATTCTCGAATACATCCTAAATTGAGTGTAGGCCCCAAAATCATCCACAGAGCTCGACATTGATAATGAAACTAAGGTTGTCAAACTCGTGAGTTTAAGTAAACTTGTGCTAAGAATGTAATGTCGGATCGTTAGAATCGAATCGTAAACTCGTAAGAGTTTACATTTATTAATAAAAATGTGTTTCTTGTAAATAATTTATGTAAAATACAATAATAATAATTATAATAATAATGATTTGACTTCAATATATTTTAAATATAGATAGTAGATTTAAATATGTCAATATTCATACTATAACAACATCGATAAAGAAACTTTTATATAATTTATATATAAACACTACAAGAAAAGGCCTTCTTTGTAACGGCCCCATTCCAGCGGTCAGCTTAATGGCCGCTGGCATGTGCTGCCATCTCAACGGCCTAAAGCCGCCCGCTGAAAATAACTCGCGAGTCAACGAAGATTTTTTTTTTGCCCACAAAAACCACATCCCAGCGGCCACAGCGACCGTTGCCGTGGGATTTATTTTTTTTTTTTAAAATTACACTTACATTGCAGCGGCCGCGGTGAACGTTGCGGTGTGAGTTTTTGTTTTTTTTTTAAAAAGACTGCAGGAGATAGAAATGCATTTTTTAAAATTTCACATCACCATCTCAACGGCCAAAGTGACCGGTGGGACGTGTAATTGTTTTTTTTTTAAAATTAAATTTACATCTCAACGGCCAAGTGGACCGTTGAGATGTTTTTTTAATTAAATTGGCATTGCAACGGTCAGGTGACCGTTGCAATGTAAATATATTTTTTAAAAAAAAAATTAAACTATTCATCTCAACGGCCACCAACGGCCAATGTGGCCGTTGAGATGGTCTCCATTAAATGGATTGGCATCGCAACGGTCGAGGTGACCGTTGTGATGTCAATTTATTATTTTTTAAAAAAATAAATTCACATCTCAACGGTCCAACTGACCGTTGCGATGTCAAAGTGCCCGTTGAGATGTGAATTGCCTATTTAAACCTCAAGTTGCCATCACACTTCAACGGATTTTCTCTTCACTTCCCCGCGTTCTCTCTTCACTTCAACGCAGGTTCTACCATGGTCCACCTTCGAACAGGTCCCACCATCTTCGGATAGCTCCAATACATCACCATTGTTATATAGCTTTGCAATGTCGCGTGATGATGAAGGTGAAAACAGAGGGGGAGGCGTTTTGCTGGTTCAAGCAGAGGTGGTAGGCGGCGTTCCGGTTCAGGCGAAGGTGATAGGCGGCTTTCTTCTGGTTCCGGCGGTGATAGGCGGCTTTCTTCTGGTTCCGGCGGTGATAGGCGGCGTTATTCTGGTTCTGCTGAGGGTGAGCCAGCTTGGAATATTGATAATGTGCCATTTCCTCCATTGTTGGGCAATACTTGTTATTTGAGCGAGAATGAGCTATGGGATAGGATAATTGGTGTGAATGATAGAGCAACTCCACCACAAGCAGACAACATAAACATGAGGGAGGGCGAGTACTATCATCATGAGGAGGAGGAGGTTGAAGGGAGTAGACATGTGGAGGGAGAAGGAAATAATGAGGATGATGGGAGTAGACAGGAGGGAGAAGGAAATGATGAGTATGAAGGGAGTAGACATGAGGAGGAAGGAGGAAATATTGAGGATGAAGATGATGAGCAGGGCAATGAGGAGGAAGGAGGAAATATTGAGGATGAAGATGATGAGCAGGGCAATGAGGAGTCAAGAAACAATAATAATGAGGAGAGCAGAGGAGTTTCCCCCCCCCCTCAGACTACATTTACTAGGGGGAGGGCCACTACCAGCGGGGCAGGTTATATGGTTCGAGTTAAAAGTAAGTATGTTATTTTCTTCATTTAGTTGAATATTAATAATTTAATAATTTATGCATTGTTGTAATGTATTAATTTTTTTTATAATTAATTTATTTTTATAGATTTTCATGGTGGTACGGTTGCTCGAAGAAGGATGACTGTCCGGGACACCCATCACCTTCCACTATATGAGAAGGTGTTGCTTGACTACTTTAGCAGGACTGGTCAACCTATGGGAAGTGAGGGTAACCTATTCAATAGGTTTTGTCGCGATGTTGGGACTAACTATAATTATTTTCCAATTGATCTGAATGATTGGAAAGAGATGCCTGAGGAAAAGCGTGCCCATGGATGGGAGAATATTGTCAAAGTAAGTGCAACAAACTTAATAGCAATTGTTTAATTAAATTTTCTTTTAATAGTTTTAATGTTTAATCAATTTAATTATTTGTTTATTAATATATATTATTAATATTAATATTTGATTTCTTTCTGCAGAAAAAATTTGATGTCCCGGAGAATAAGGCTGTGAGGAATTATGGTATTAGGAAAATAGGGGACGGGTGGAAGACGAGGAGAAATGAGTATTTTAATAAAAGGAATCCACTGGGAAATCGTCCTGAGTCTGAGATTATTGAGGATTGCCCTCCTGGCGTACCAAGAGAACATTGGGGGAGATATGTGGTACTCCGTAATGGTCCAAAGGGTAAGGAGAGATCCAGAGCAGGCAAAGAGGCCCGTGAATGCCAAGTGGTTCGGCATACTGCTGGTTCTCGTCCTTTTTGTCATTCTTGGCGACATGGTACATGAGTTATATATAAGAATTAGAATTTCTATCTATTTTATTTAATGTAGTTTTTATGATTATAATTATTTAATTTCACTTTCTGTTAATTTCAGCTTAGAGATGGTCATGAGCATGGGAGAAGCACTCATGAGATAGTCAGAGATTTCTTGTTAGAAATCCGCAGACATGCTGATGGGTCATATGTTGCATATGCAGAAGATGAGTTGGTCAGTTTTGTATGTATATATGCATTATAAATGTTTCTTCAATTCTTCGTGAAAATGTGTGTGTTTTTTTGCAGGAAATAATTGATCGAGCTGCAAGGGAGTTCGCAGATGCAGAAGGGATAGACAATGATCAGTATGATCGAGATGCAAGAGTTATGGACCCATTTGATGTCATAGCGAGGCTTCGTGCTGCCATCGGCGCCCGTGAACATTCCGGGCGAGTGCCAGGATTAGGATTTGGAGCTACACCGACCCAAGTTTATGGTCCACGGAGTAGGACTTTTGAGCGTGGCAGTACCAGTGGCACTCAGAGCCAATCTTACGAGGGGCAGCAGATAGAGGATCGTGTGCGGAGGCAACTGGAGGAGCAAGAACGGCGTCTCAAGGAAGAAGGACAACGGGAGAGGGAGGAGCAAGAACGGCGTTTTAGGGAAGAAAGACAACGGGATAGGGAGGAGATAAGGCGGGAGTGAGAGGAGCTAAGGCGTGACAGGGACGAACTGAGGCGAGAGATGCGGGATCTGGCGGAGCTGAGAGCGGAGTTTGAAGAAGGACGACGTCGCAGGCGCAGTGGTGGTGGGTCGGATAAGGGGAAAGGTCTACGCTAGAGAAGATCTTCACAAGATCATTCGGCTCCTTTTGGTTTTTAATTTTGAATTGAACTTTAATTATGTTTTGGATGTAGGAAAATCCTTTTTTTAAAAAGGATTGGATATATAATATTATATATATTATGTTTCATTGTTTTATTGTTTATATATATATATATATAATATCAATTTAAATGTATATAAATATGAAAAAGGCAAATGAAATTCTCACATTAATAAGTGCAATAGTTGAAATTTGAAAAAATAAAAATCTTGATTACATAATTGTGAAATAAAGCAATATCATTCGCCGTCTTCTTCCTCCCGAATTGAAGGTATGGGCACATCATCTCCTGAAATGAGATTCTCCAAATTCTGTGGTGCATCAAATTGAGTTGTTTCCATTGTTGCATCATAACTTTCCTCGCCCATGTCGTACTGGTCACGTGGCTTCACATGAATAACCATGTGCCAGTCCTTGTGTTTAGGATCATCAACGTAATAAACTTGTTGTGCTTCATCGGCAAGAATGTAAGGCTCATCATCTGATGATTCCCCTGTGTGGATGAGCCTAGAGAAATTAACAGATGTGATACCAAACTCGTCAACTTTTTTTCCTCTTTGTCCCCTAGTATCTGCCCAATCACACTTAAAGAGATACACAGGGCGATGACCGTTATATGCAATTTCAATAATGTCAACGAGTTTTCCGTAATATGCAACATCTCCCTCATGCATCTCAGTGTCATGTGCATTAGCATAACTTCTTGTTCCAAATGTACCAAATACTCCAGAATTTTGAGTCGCAGATCCCCCATCTCGAGCGACAGTTTTGAAGTGGAAACCTTTGACGTTATACGCTGAATATCTTAAAGCATGATCGAGAGGACTGATAGCTAAATTTATAATTTCTGGGGTCACATTAGGTTTGGTGGGTATCGTGTCCCTAAACCAATCTGTGAAACCACGGTGGACCATTCTATCCACAACAGCTGCTGAAGATCCTGCTCGTTTACCCCTGAGTGACCTCCTGATGAGTGCTCGGTACTCACTACAAAAAATCAAATTAAAAGGTCAAAATAAATAAATCACAAACGAATTGATGCAATTTCAAAGTATATAATACTTACTCACGATAAGTCTCCAAAAATGAGTAACTTGTCAACACATGTCTGTGTGCTTGCATTTTTTGAATAGGATTGAGACAAAACATCTGACCAGCTCCTACTGGCTTACCGTCAACTGGAGGGAATAATGTGTTTGAAGGTGATGAGACATAGGGGGGATTATTATTATCAATGTTAGACATCTCTGCATCATCAAAATAGCGCGTGACATATGTCACAACTTCATCTCCTGTGTAGCACTCTGCTATACAACCCTCTGATGCAGCTGTGTTTCTTACGTATGACTTAAATTTCCCCAAGTACCTACAACAACAAAAGAATTACTTAAATAAAGTGGAAAACAAATTAATCATATATTGGCAGTTAACAAAGTTTATTCACCTCTCTATTGGATACATCCAACGATAGTGCACAGGTCCTCCCATCTTTGCTTCATGAATAAGATGAACAATGAGGTGAACTTGTGAAGTGAAAAATGAAGGAGGAAATATCATCTCCATATGGCACAGTGTCATTACAACTTTCTCCTGCAAATTATCGAGTTCGATTCTGTCCAGCACTTTCCCACAAAGCTGCCTAAATATGTAGCTCAGATCAACCAAAACTGTTGTCACCTCTTTCGGCAATGTGTGTTTAGCTGCTAAAGGAAGGAATTGTTGGAGGAAGATATGATAATCATGACTTTTAAAACCAGAAATCTTCATATTATGCATGTCTACACACCTTGAGATATTACTTGCATAACCATCTGGAACCTTAATATTCTTCAGTGTCGAGAGAAACATTTGTTTTTTCGCTCTTGTTAGACTGAATATGGCTGGAGGATATCTATCGAATTCATCTGGCCAAGCGTCCGATCGTATCTTCATTTCTTGAAGATCCTTTCTCGCCCCAAGATGGTCTTTTGATTTTCCCGGTTCATTCAAAAGTGTATATAGTACATTTTCTTCCACGTTCTTCTCAATGTGCATGACATCCAAACAGTGACGCAACTCATTATCCCTCCAATAAGGTAAATCAAAGAATATGCTTCTCTTCTTCCATTGTTGCGCTGGTCCAATTCTGCGTGGTGCTTTTCGTCGCCTTCTGCGGCGTTCATCATTGCGATCCTCGTCTTCTTCATTCGATGACGGTTCTTTTCCAAATTCAACCTCTAAATCACGCACTTGGTCAAAGATATTAAAACCATTCAATAATAGTGGCGGATCCCTGTGCTCCTGTTTTCCGTTGAATTTATTTGCTTGGCGTCTAAACTTATGTCCTTGAGGGAGGAACCGTCGATGACCCATGAAACACGACTTTTTGCTATATGTTAGGCGAAGGGGCTCTTGATCGAAATTACAGTATGGGCACGCCTTTCCTGTGTGAGTATTCCAACCTGATAAGATGTTGAGGCTGGGAAAATCACTAATTGTCCACATCAAAGCAGCGCGTAGCGTGAAGAGCGAATTAGTGCGACTGTCGAACGTCTCTACCCCGTCGGTCCACAATTCTCTTAGCTCTTGTACAAGTGGCTGAAGATAAACGTCTATGTCATTTCCTGGAGACGTTGGGCCGGGAATAATTGTTGACAGAATGAATGAGCTTTGTTTCATACACATCCATGGGGGTAGATTGTAAGGTATCAAAACAACAGGACATATGCTGTATTTTTGGTTGCACGCACCGAATGGATTAAAACCATCAGAAGCGATACCTAACCTCACATTTCTAGGTTCGACAGCAAAATCTGGAAACTTACTATTGAATGCTTTCCACGCATCACCATCCCTAGGATGTCTAATCTTCCCATCAATATTTGGTTCTGTATGATGTCAACACATGTGTGCTGCCGTTTGATGCGACAAATACAACCTTTGTAATCGTTCTCGGAGAGGGAAATATCGCATGCTTTTCACAGATAATTTCTTAGTCCGACGACTCCCCTCTTTTTGCTTCTTATATCGAGGTGAATTGCATCTTTTGCATCTGTCCAGCTCAGCATCTTGCCCCCAATACAACATACAATCGTACTTGCACACATCAATTTTAATGTAGTTTAATCCCATCCTTGTGATAGTCTTCTTCGCCTCATAAAATGTAGGAGGAATTTTAACTTCTATTTTAGAGAGTGCATCTGATAATAACTCAAAAACATCTGACATCCCCGCATCGCTGAAACCACGTTTACATTTGATGCTATATAACTTAGTAAGAAATGATAATTTAGTGTAATCAGTACAACCTGCCATCAAGAATAAAACAAAGTATAGTATAGATATATATAATATGTACTAAATATAATAATAAAGAAATAATATGTGATAAATATAAATATAATATAATATGCCTTATATAATTTGTATAATATTCTACTATGCACATAGAACAATAGTATGCCAATTATTTGTTTTATAATATTATATTATATTATATTTATCTTAACATAATATATATATATATATATATATATATATATATAAACACACACACACACATATATATACACACACACACATAAGTATGCTTAATTTAAAAGAAAAAATCAAATTTATAATAATGACCTGGATATAATGGGACATCATCCTTCATGAGGTCAAAGAAAGTTTTAGCAACTTCATTTTGCAAACAACCCGACTCTGGTCCCAAAACGTCATCTTCTTCATTGACACATTCTTGAGTAGCCAATACGTTGTAGTATTCTTGAACATTCTCATTTGCCCGGTATTCTGCCACATTATTGCTAGTGCCACCAATATCTCTTCCAATATGTGAACTTGAACCAACATCAACATTTGCAGCATAGTCATACTCACCATGTTGTGCCCAAAAAACATATTTACGTGGAAATTGCTTCATTATACAGTGCTCAAAAACAACTTCTCTAGCTTGCCACTGTTTGAATCTACATTTCGGACAAGGACAAGCTATTTTTCCATCTACACTCGCCCTTGTAATTGCAAGATCTAAAAATTGTTGGAGACCAACCATATATTGGGGAGTTGTACGTGGCAAGCTTATCCGTGTTTTATCCATATATGAGGTGTAATAAGAGGAAATAGAAGATATGAACTATCTCAGTTGTTGAAGACGGGTATATATAGAGCAGGGGAGATAAAGCGAATTTTTACACAGATGAACACACTCCAGCGGCCGCTCTAGCCGTTGGGGTGCAAACAAAGCGGCCGCTGGCATGCATGTGAATTTTTTTTTTGGTTTGTGCCAAACGCATGAATGTATATATATATATATATATATTGTTTTTCGTTTTTTTTTGCCAAACCACATCCCAGCGGCTACTCTGACCGCAGATATGAAACAACATGAATATAAAGTTGATTCCTATAAATACCTCAATCTCCCTCACTTGGTCCATTTTCCATTCTCTCCTCTGCATTCTGAGATTTCTCTTCTCTCCATATGCTTTCAATTCTCTCCTCTGGCGTCCATATTTCATTCTTCTCTCATTCTCATTCTCTCAAATTTCATTCAAAGTTTCCAGGTTTCTCTATTTCTACCTTCTTTCTCTAACTTCTGCTTTTATTTCATAATGTTAATATATGTTAATATATGTTAACTTCTACTTTCTTTCCAGGTTTTCTCTTCTCTCCATATGCATTCTATCATTTCCTGTATATCAGTTCGTAACTTCTCCTTTTCGTTTTTTTTTTTCGTTTGTGCTCCTTTATATTAGTAACTTCTCCTTTCATTTCATTTCCACATCTTTCTTTCTTGATCTTCTGCCAGGAACCTCATTTTTTTACTTCTCCTTTCATCTTTGTTACATCGCCAGAACCACATTACTTCTCCAATTTTTCACATTTTTTTTATCATTTTCTGAAAATTCTATTGATTATACGTTTCTCAAATTTTGTTATTTTTTTTAATGGGGTATTACATCCCAGCGGCCAATGCGGCCGCTGGAAAGCTTGTTTGATCTTTTTTTTTTGTTTGTCCATCCCAATAGCCGGCGCGGCCGTTGGAATGCATTTTACATTTTTTTTTCCATCCCAGCGGCCGCACCAACCGCTGGAATGAATTTTAATTTTTTTTTTGGAATTACACTCAGCGGTCGCTCTGTCCGTTGCAGTGGGAATTTCTTTTTTTAATTTCATTTTGCATAGCAGCGGCCAGGCTGACCGTTGCAGTGAGAATTTGGATTCCCATTTTGCATATCAGCGGCCAGGCTGACCGTTGCAGTGAGAAATTTTTTTTTTTTTGGTTTTCCTTTCCAACGGTTGGGGGCCGCGTTGGGATGGGATGTGGCTGCGCATTCCAACGGCTTTGACCAGCACTACAACGGCTGTGTTTGGCCGTTGGGACGTTGTTTGACACGGATCAAAATACAGCGGCTGAGGCGCGCGCTGTAGTGCATTACCTGCGGTGCCTGGCCGTTGAAACGTTCTGTTTCTCACCCGTTGAGATGTTAGGAGTTTTTTGTAGTGAAATTCATTGAATTTAGTCAATTAAAAATAATTTAAATGATTTATGTAGCAAGTTAACACAATTTTTTGTAAGGTAAAAACGTAAAAACGGTTAATACACAATGTAAATACATAAGTTTCTATGAGTTTTCAACCACTGAAAATATGAGTGACTCGTGACACGTTTTGATTAGGTAGTGATATAAATACGGTAAAATTGGAGTGTCAACTCGTGAGTTTGACAACAATGAATGGAACAACTGTGGATATTATTAGTCAATTCTTGAAAGTCTTAGAATAAAGATGGACTTATATTTCTATAAACTTCCATTTATATGGATGTATGGTAAGTCATCTAATCATGAAGAATGAATAAATTGTATAACTAAGATAATGGGACATGCAAGCTTGCAGTAAGTTATTTCCTTTTTCTTTTGTAAATAGCTTGCAAGTTATTTCCATAGTATGCTAACATGACTCAAACTTTATAGCATTTGAATACATGCATGAATTAAAAGAACATTCATCAAAATGAATGCACAAATTTTCTTGGCTTGATTTGAAAACCATTTAATCCAAAAAATTCTATAAGAAAATAACTATTGAAGTAAGAATTTGATCTTTCAGATCATATCATGAGAATAATAAATCATTATTAAGTGAGTAGCTAGCAAAAAATATTTTTTTATATCACAAAAAATTGTAAGCTAAATGGTTGTAAATTCAATCTTGAAATGTTGTTTGCAATTTCTTCGTAAACTTCTTTCTTTCAGTTTAACGATGACATGTAGATGAACCATATCTACTATTACCATTTTCTTGAAATATTTATTATATAATCGATCATTCATCATAGAGATGTCATCCTCCTCACCTAATCTCCAAAACTCTCTAAAAATGATGACATCTTTTGAAACTTATCTTCTCTCCCTCACAATCGTCTTCCTCAATTCATCACCTTGTGTGAAATCCCTTATACCACATATTAAAGCAAGTAAGAGTCATTTACCATTGATATCATTGACCGTGATTCTATGAAATCCCCATTATTTGGTGGCAAAAAAACACATTTCCAAAGAATCCACTATGCCTTGGTTCGATCTGAGGAGCGAGTGAAATACTTGTTCCACAAAAATATATACCATCGATCACTATTAATATAGACCTTATTTTACTTGATCATGGTAGTGGGGAATGCTTGAAAGTCATAGAATAAAGATTGAACTTATATTTCTATTAATTTCCAATTATATGCATGGATGTATGGTAAGTCATCTAATCAAGAAAAATGAATAAATTGTTTAGCTAAGACACTGTGACATGCAAGCTTGCAAGTTATTTCCATAGTCTGCTAACATGACTCAGACTTTATAGGATCCAGATACATGCATGATTTAAAAGAACATTCATCAAAATGAACGCACATATTTTCTTGTCTTGATTTGAAAACCATTAATTCCAACAATTCCTATAGGAAAATAACCATTGAATTAAGAATTTGAAATTTAGCACAATATCATGAGAATAATAAATCACGATTAAGTAATTAGCTAGCATAAAACATTTTTTTTCATCACAAAAATCGTAAGCTAAATGGTTGTAAATTCGACGTTGAAATGTGGTTTGCAACATAATCGTAAACTTCTTTCTTTCACATTAATGATGACATGTAGATATACCATATCTATTATAACGATTTTTTAAAATATTTTATTATATAACCAGTCATTCACCATAGAGATGTCACATTCCTCGCCTAATCTCCTATACTCTCTAAAAATGGTGATATCTTTTGAAACTTATGTTCTCTCCTTCACAATCTTCTTGCTCAATTCATCACCTTGCGTGAAATCTCTTATCCCACATCTTAAAGCAAGTAAAGAGTCATTTACCATTGATATCATTCACCGCGATTCTATGAAATCCCCATTATTTGATAGCAAAAAAACACATTTCCAAAGAACCCATGATGCCTTGGTTCGATCTGAGAAGCGAGTGAAATACTTGTTCCACAAAAATACAAGCACTATTAATATAGATTTTATTGTACATAATCATGGCAATGGGGAATACATCATGCAGTACTCCTTGGGCCATCCCATGTATACAACATATGGTTTCATCGACACGGGTAATTGTTTTCTCGATTTCTTGAACTCTTACTCGGTAAAACTAATTATTCTATAGTTTGAGCTTTTAACTGGTGAGAAGGCCTAAATTAGAGTACTATTACTCAGAGTTAAGGCTTGACAAAGTATCAGTCCCCCGTGAATTATTTAAAAGAAATATTCCCCTAAAATTAATCACTTATAAGTAGTGTATATTTTATGGAAAAAATTGTAAGCTTTTAGAAATTTTTGGATGAGCAATTTCGTATGGTCAAGATGAATATTTTTTTCAAACATTACAATATTTTTTTAGAAATATTTTATTGCTCATGGAAAATTAACCACTTTTTAAAACATTACAAGACCAAATTGCTTTACAAAAAATCATCCAATTTCTCAATCTGTAGAGTGTCTAAGCTGCTTACCAAGAAAAATTGTATTTCAATATAAATATTGTCGAGTTCTTCTTACCATTTAGATTTTCAATAGACCGATTTCTCATATAACTCCCCCTATTTACTATTTTAAAATGCAAGGGTCAGAACTTTGACAAATGAAACTATAAAAATTGATGAGTTGAACTGAATCGAAAGTAAATTTTCTAGTGTTGCATTTTCAACTTAATGAAAAGTAAAAGGTAGTTGGATTCTGATGAGGTAAAATTTAGTAAATGAGTTTGAAGTTGAATCAAAACTCTCAAGACCAAATGATTAAATTTCTTAAAAATTAATTGATGATGAAATCCTTTTCAATTTATTTTTAGTGTTACATTATGCAGGTGGTGGCATGTCTTGGGTACAATGTCAACCAGCAATATCAAGTTACGATCAAGGGTTTCTACCATTCTTGAACACTAATATTAATAGGGGTTTAACGCCTATTCACTGCCTTGACCTTAAGTGTACCACAATTGTAAGAGAATCAGTGACGCTTCAATATATTGATTATAATAACTGTCAGTGCAAATATTTGATGTCGTATGCAGATGGTTCAACTATAGCTGGACATGTATTCCATACTTTACTCAGACTTCAGACCACACATGGTGACTCTATTGGATTTCAAAAATTTATATTTGGATGTAGTACAGAAGTTTTTAGTTACCCTCGTAGTCTAGCTTCCGGTAATCTTGGATTTGGAAGGGTTTCTGGATCACTTATCTCACAAATATCTGACCGAATTGGTGGGATATTTGGGTATTGTTTAGTTCCTCTTAGAAGTCTTAATATTTATAGTAAAATGAAGTTTGGTCAAAGTGCTATCGCTTCTGGACCGGATGTAATTTATACTCCAATGTTATCAAGGTTAGGGGGATCAACACACTATTGGATTAACTTGCAAGCGATTAGTGTGGGAAATAGAAGAATGCAGCACACACTAGAAGGTAATGTAATTTATAGTTTTATCCCTTTATAAGGCAGTATATTTATTTGCCTTTTGTGTTATGTGTTGAGGTAGGAAAAAGACTCATCACAAAATTGTGATTAAATTTATATTTTGCATTTGATATACTTACCAATAAGTAAAAATACAGGTGAAATAGGCAACATGCTCGTCGATTCTGGTGCAGTTTCGAATTATCTACCATTTGATTTTTACTCAGAATTTGAAGCAGCAATTCAAGCAGAATTGGACCTATTATACCAACGTACTCCTGACCCAAATCAATTTTTCAACCTTTGCTATTTACAAAATAGTATTGAGGAAATGGGAGGTCCAATTATTACACTTCATTTAAGAGGGGGAGATCTTGTGTTAAGTGTTGAGAATACTTTTGTTATGGTTGCTCATGGAGTAGGGTGCTTAAATTTTATAAGCCATGTGGATCATGCTATCCTTGGGGTCATGGGTCAGGCAAATTTTATGGTTACATATCACCTTCAAGATAGGATGATTACTTTCAAGAAGATGAATTGTGCCATACGAAACTAATAATGTTTGTGAGCTGCTTGTGAAAAGACGTGGCTTGTGACCTTGTGATGTTTAATATTCCATAAGTATGGGAACTACTTGGTCATTATTTATGTTTACATCTTGTCTTCTTGAACACCAACAAAATAAATATATTAGGAGTGCTTGTTAAATGGAATTGTGCCATAGTTCGATCATAGTAGCATATAGACATGGAGTAAAGAGTACAGTCCAACTTAAAAGGCTTCTTCAATGAAAGATCAATATATAAATGATTGAAAAGTTTGAAAGTTAGTTTCGTTGTGGACATAAACCAACTAAAGACGAAGTAGTTGTAAGACTGATTATATTATAATTTTGGAAATATCCAATTTGTAGATGTTATTGTCTAATAAGTGATGCTGAAAAATTGTAGTAAATGATATTATCAGGCTGATTACTGCTTTAAGTGCAATTTAAGATTTCAAAGACTAGTTCTAAAGAAAAATCATATCTACATTGAATGTCGTGTACTTTCGCCCACAATTGTTATCACAGTAAAGAAATTCAATCACAAACCATTGTACTTAATGTATTAGCAAGTTGTTTCAAAAAGAAATACTGATAATTAATGCATAAGTTTGTATGCATAAATGTTAATGAAGTCGAAGAAGTTTACAACATTAATAGAAAAACAACTAGCTAATTCTCAATCTAGCCACTACATTATTCAATAATGGACTACAAATATAACACTTCAAATATGTAAAACTAATCAAATATGTAAAACTAAGTGTAAAATGAACAATTAAAATTTTTTAATTTTAAGCTCCAATTGTTTTGAATTATTCTCTTACAGTAATCATTATTCATTGAGCCATATCAAATGGTAATTGTTGAAATATAGGAAAATATTGGAAAAAAATAGAAGGGTCTTAGAAGGGTGAGTGTTTTTTTTAGACTGAAATAAAATTAATGTACAATAATTTAAATCACTCATTGCATTTTAATTTCTCCTTAGTAGTTAAGTAACTACTTAAGAATAGGGGTTAGTATTCATTCTTTCTAACAAACAATTTACATGGTCTCAATTTTGCAAACAAACCATAAAATGTCTCATTTTGGTTAATAAACAAAAAATAGGTCCAATTTTAGCCAAACGACTATTTGAAAGACACTAATATGCCCTTTATAAAAATTTAGTCTGAAGGACTATTGTTTATTATATAAAGGGCATATTAGTATTTTTCAATAGTTGTTTGGCCACAATGAGACATTTTATTGTTTGTTAGCCAAATTGAGACTTTATAAATTGTTTGTTGATCAGAATGAATATTAACTCAAAGAAATGAGATAATACTATAATATTTTCTCTTGTGGTATAAATGTAAGGTTCAAGTATGTTTTTGGTCTCTTATGTTTGCATCAAGTTTCAATTTAGTACTTTATATTTGGAAAGTACACTTTTAGTCCTTTTTTATTAACACCGTTAGTTTAACTTAACGGAAAATGCTAACTTAACAATTTTAAATGGTTATTAAATACTGAAAAATGTTCATACTAAAATATTTTACTGTGAATATACTTATATTTTCAAAATTTATCATTTTTGGTCCATTTTCATTGTAAAATAATCATTTAAAATTGTTAGGTTAGCATTTTCCGTTAAGTTAAACTAACGGCGTTAACAAAAAAAGGACTAAAATTGTACTTTCCAAATATAAACGACTAAATTGAAACTTGATGCAAACATAAGGGACCAAAAGAATACTTTAGCCTAAATGTAAAATATGAATTCGAAGTAGAATCATTTTCAAGAAATAATAGTTTAGAATTCATTTTCAAGCTTCCACGTACACTTTGTGTTTGTGAAAATTGTTAAAATATTTTAAAACAAATATTTAAAATATATTTATATAAACTTCCGTTCAATACCCCTGTTTTAGTGTAAACAAGTACTATCAAGATCTAGATATTTTTAACACAATATTCATCAATTCTTAGGTAGGTGTGTCTGAGAGAGCTTCCATAGTTTTTTGGGAGTAATATGTGCATGCATCTTAAGTCCTCTATAATGACAAGTGAATAAATTGCTTTTTCAATTTTTTTTTACTGAATAAATTGTTTAACCAATACATTATAACATTTATAACATGCAAGATTGCAAGTTATTTCCAAAGTATTCTAATTAACATGAATTGGACTTTATTTTGTAACATCCTGATACATGCATGAATTGAATGTGCATTCATGCATCAAAATCAACATGCTATTATCTAGGCTTGATTCAAATTTAAAACCATTTAATCATACAAATAAAAATTACTAAATGCAAGTAACCGTTTCATAAGGCATACTGATACTCTCTTTGACATCATATTATGAAAATAATAAACCACTTTTTAGTGAGTTAGCTAGCATATAACAATTTTTAGCACATACTTACAATAAATTGCAATATAAACAGCTGTTATAAATTCATTGTTGAAATGCGGTTTGCAAATTTGTGAAGAGCTTCTTTCACATTAATATAAGGATAATGACTGTAATTTGTCATTCAAGTAATCACTCTGGACCACTGGACACTTTAAATTAACAACGAGTTCAATTTCACCTTGAAGTAACCAAAGTGGTTCAATATCCTCACTTGACGATCGATGATGTTTGACAATTTAAAAATTTTCAAAATGGCATACTAACTCCATATATTATTCTTATTTTTATTTTGCCTCGAGTTAATATAACTTTTGGACCCTATATATTGCTTCAATCTTGGTTTTAGTCCTCAATTTAGATTTCGTTAGCACAATTATTACCTATAGTTTTAATAAGGACTTGAATATGATTTAACAGTGTTAAATATGATGACATGTCACCAATAATGTTAATTATGATCATATGGCTAGATGACTAGGAGATTGATGTGGTCAGATAAAATCTAACTTTTGGATTTTAAAAATAGTTAAATAATTGGAAAAAACTCACCCCCACCCCACTCCTTTCCCCTTCACCATGAAACCCAAACAACAACTCCCTCCCGACCACCACCAACCACTACATTGGTGATGGAGGCTCACGCGTCACCGCCAGCCACTGCTAGCGTCGGCAACGAACACTCACTAGAATGTTTAGTTCTCATTATTCTCTCCTCTAAGAAGTCTCATCTTGCCAAATCTAAAAGAGGAAATGGCAGAGAAATGCACAAGAGGAGGGGTGAATTGTGCTTCTCAAAAACTAAAGCAAATAAAACAAGAACACAATTTATACTGGTTCGGCAAATCCTCTTGCCTACGTCCAGTACCGAACACCTCGTTTGACGTTGGGTTATCACTAAAAGCTTTTACGGGTTCAACTTCAACCCACAGGATTTACTGGCTCTCCTGCAACCACTGGTTTTCAACGGGCTAACCAGAAACTTTATAGAGCTTCAGATATTCTCTCCGAACACTCCCCGTTACACTTTGTAAGTAATCATAGATCTCTAGTTCTAAGTCCCAAGACTTAGAAGCAACCTTCTACAATGAAAGATTTCAAATATATGTTCTCTCTAAGTACAGATTATGATAATCACTTAAATACAATGAAGGACCTGTTTAAATACATTTCCAAAAGCTATTTTGTCTCTCAAACTTAGGTTTCACATAAAGACATCCAAACACTCAATTTTTTTGTATAAACTATTTTGAGAAGAAAAGTTAGGTTTGGGTTCCAAAAGTTATTTTGAGAAAAATTACATTTTTGTCCTTTTCCAGCTGAAAGTTTTGATCTCTCGTTTAGGAAAAACACTTATTTTAAATAAAAGAAACATGAAAAGCTATTCATCATAACTATTGTTCAGAAAAACTATATTCTACTCAAGATTTATTCTTAAAAGTATTTTTAAAAAGTTTAATCCAAACACTCTCATTTCATCAAAAGCAATTTTTCACAAAAGCTACTCAAAAGCTATTCTTAAAAAGCTGTTTTCCCAAAAGCTATTCTGCAGAAGCTGAATCCAAACAGACCCGAAATCTCTCACACTCACATATAAGAATAATTACAACTTAAGCTCTCTAACTGTTAGAAGTAGATATGAACATATAATGAACTTCCATCCGGAGAGATTTTCTATAAACATTCTCTCGCTCTTTCTTGTACTCACAACTTGAGTAATTATAGCATATGAGATCTTGCTGTTGCGATTTGCCCGTTGGCTCTCTTGGAATATGACCGTTGAGATAAGAGTTGTTTAATGTTTCTTCATCATTGGGCAGGGCTAGATTAGGTAGAGGCAATGGGTTTTGCCGAGTTAGGCAATCTGAACATTCTCATGTGTCTAACAGCTTTAAAAACATTCTGTCAGAGAGGTATACTTGTAGCTATCAATTTGAATTTTTTGCGTATCTAGCGCTATATATTGATTTGTATCGTTATGTCTTTAGTTCTATCACTATCTCAGGAATCCTAGAGATATAATTTGTGATTTATCAAAATAATATACTGCGTTTCTAGCGCTATGTATTGATTTGTATCGCTATGTCTTTCGTTCTGTCACTATAATCCTAGCGATATAATTTGTGACTTATCAGAATAATTATTGCTAAGTTACTATGTTTGACTAATTCAAGGCTCATATATAGATATATGTTCAATTTTCTATTCCTATGAATATATAACCATTTATCTATGTGTCTTATGGATAGATAATCATTAATAATCTATGCATAAATAACCAATTATCTATGAATAAGTTCAAATCTATCAACCTTATGATTCTAAATTCATCAAAACACAAACCTAACATTTTCCTTTTTCTAATGGTGATAAAGACATGAGTGAATACCTTAGAAATTTAAGAACAAATATGACAGATATAATAACTCATTGATAAATATTGTGCAGTTAAAATATGATGTGAATCAAGTGTAATGCAAATGTTACAATTTCCCCTCAAAACCAAGCATGGGTTTAAGTAGAGCACAAACATAGCACAAGTTTAATTTGGTGTCCATTGCACTTGCAATGGTAGATTTCATACTCATTATACACACTCTATTCACAAATTAGGCCACTCCAATGAGGAGTGATTTCAATTATAGACAATTTACATTATATAGCACAAAAATAAGAATAATGCTAACCAACAATACCACTGTTCAATTACAACTATGCCCAGTTAACGGTGTAGGCGAAGGAGGTTGGGGTGGCGGCCCACATGGCGGGGCTGTGAAAGCTCTTCGTCTTCACTATCATTATCACAGGATTCTCAAAACCGCATTTCATTTTATGAGGAAAAATGGGTATGGATGAGGAAAATGAAACAAAAAGAAAGAGACGAAACTCAAGAACCAACTTCATCTCATCTCATTGCTTCTATTTTTATTCTTCTTTTTCACCTCTACATTTCAAGATAAGTCTTGCACGGACCATGATGATTATGCTAACGCTGTGGAGGTTGAACAAAGTGAGGGCGAAGGGGTAAATGTGTGATTTATGTGACATATGAGAAAAAGAAATAGCAAATAAATTGCTATTAAAGAGGGATTTTGAAATTTGAAATTTGATGAGGGAAAATTTGGGAGGGAATTTTGATCTTGATCGGGATCAGGACACCACTGGGATGAAATTTTGTAAGGTAGAAACGTAAAAACAGTGAATACACAATGTAAACATGTAAGTTTCTACGGACTTTTCAACCATTGAAAGTATGAGTGACTCGTGACACGTTTTGGTTAGGTAGTGCTATAAAAATGCTAAAATCGGAGTGTCAACTCGTGAGTTTGACAACAATGAATGGAACAACTATGGGTATTACGAGTGAATGCTTGAAAGTCATAGAATAAAGATTGGACTTATATTTCTATAAACTTCCATTTATATGGATGTATGGTAAGTTATCTAATCATAAAGAATGAATAAATAATTTTTTAACTAAGACACTGTGAAATGCAAGCTTGCAATAAGTTATTTCCTTTTTTCTTTGGTTACTAGTTTGCAAGTTGGATTTGGATATTCTAAGCAGCACTTTTCTGAGCAGCCCTAAGCATCCTAAATCACAGCCATTAAATTGATCTGAATGCACACAATCTTGCCACGTCATCAAGTATTAAAAAACAAAAACACTGAACTTTTAGCGTCATATGCGAAGAGTGCAGCGAAGGCGTTGTCGATGGTTGCGAACATGGTGATGTCGGCATCACTTTCATCAACCCTCTTTCCTACAAAAGAGAAAGAGGGTTGATGTAAGTTATTTTTGAAGCTCATCAACCCTCTTTCATCAACCCTCTTTCTCTTTTGTAGGAAGAGGTGGATAAGTGCAAAAGGCTAAGGAAAACATGGAGTTACCAAGAAAAACATAAAACAAGCTAAAGAGTGAAGCAAGAGACAAAAGAGGAAAAAGAAAAACTATTCCTGATGTTCGTTGAGCTTTCGTTGCACAATTAAGACACGACGAACGATACTTCCTTCCTGCCTCCAATATGTTCGTTGAGCGTTCGTCGCGCAACGAATGCACGGCGAATAGAAAGTAAAACTCTGTGTTTCAGACTCGAAAAAAAAGGAAAAATCTGAGTTATAAAAAGGAGGTCTCGACAGAAAAACCCTGTTCTTCACTTCTTGGGAATTTTGGGAGTTAGGGCTTGGCTTTTTAAATTCAAGTTTGGAGAAGAAACTTTTCATTTAGGATTGTTTAGGAACTTTTCTGTTAGAGTTTTTGTTTTAGGCTTTCATTTAGGCTTCCTTGGGATAGTTTCCAGTTTTTTTGGTGTGATATCAAAGCTTTGTCCATGCTTGACTCTATGCTTGTTCCTACCTTCCTCTTATTCTACAGTGAGGACACTGTTTGTTTTAAGTTTTGGGGGAGTAAAGAGGTGATGAGATGATGATCATTGTGAAACTTTTTGAGAATTGTGAATAAATTTTTTGTTTGCTTGGGAATAATAAGTGCACAAGGGAAATTTTTTGACTCTTTTGTGATGATGAATTATTTTGTCCCAAACTAAAGTTGTTGCTTTTTTTAAAAAGAAAATTTGGCCATGAGCTATTTTGAAAAGATGTATGAAAGTCTAATGATAGGAATAAGTTGTTTGACTAAAGGGTATATAGAAGGTGAGCTTATATGCTTTGCTTGAGTGGATTGTGGTGTTAGGGCAAATCTCTCCTTAATTCTCTTGAACAATTTAAGCACAAATGGAGTAAGAGTAATTGGATGATGGATTTTGTGAAGGAAAAATGTGATAAACTAATGTATGTGTTTTCTCTCACTTGATAATTTCAAAATTCTTTTTGGAAAATTCACATTTTTGACAGGTTGCACATAAGTTTGAAAAATGATTGAGGCCATCATTAAATGCGATCGAGCCTTTCAAGCCACCCTTGACAATTTTTATCCCATTTGAACCCTCTTTGAGCCGTTTAATGAAAAACCATGATAATTTTCTTTTGCAACCCACATTGGACCTAACCCTTACAGCCCGAAAAACCATGAACTACCTGAATCTTGAGATAATTGACATTTCATTAGTAGTGAGGATTGGTATAGTTGATAAAAGTGCGTGCAAAAGTAAACACATGTGTGAGAAGGGAAATAGTGGCTTTGAAAAGGAAAAGTTTGTACTCCTAAGACGGAAAAAAGGGAAAGAACGTGAATTGAAAAAAAAAGAATGAAAAAGAAGAAAAGAAAGATGTATAGAAAAAAAGAAGAAAGTTGCAATAAAACTAGGAGTACATATAATCAAAATTGAGATGAGTTTGAGGGAAATTTTATGTTTCTTGAAAGAGAATTTTGTGAGAGAGTGACTATGATGAAATGTTTTCATTTATCTCAAGATATTTGAACTCCTTTATCTCATTCTTTCAATTAACCAAGCATTTAAACCCCTGGCCCCATTACAAGTTTTAAAAGCCCTCTTGATTTTAAACTTATGTGCTACAAGTTGAAAGTGGGGAGAGAAGAAAAGAGTGGAGAAATTTGAAGAGTGAGAGTCTATACATATTTTGGAGTTTTACAAAGGACCGGAGAAAAATCTTGAAAATTTTCTTTAACTCCATCACACACACACTAGTTCAAAGATTATGGAGAGCTTGTTTGTAACATTATGAGTCATTCATATCTGCATATAATTCATGTATTCTATATATCAATTAGGAAGAACAACATATGAGTACAAGTAATTCAATTGAATTAGGGATAACATGTGGTCAAAGTACAAATATTTCTAAATTGCTTGAATGTACATGATTCTTGGTGACAAATGATTGAAAATGATACGAATACATATAGGAAATAGTACAAATTGAAAAATATGCATTTGTGTGAAATTTGGAGTAATATGTGTTTGTAAGTTATTTTTGAAGCTCATCAACCCTCTTTCTCTTTTGTAGGAAGAGGTGGACAAGTGCAAAAGGCTAAGGTAAACATGGAGTTACCAAGAAAAACATAGAACAAGCTAAAGAGTGAAGAAAGGGACAAAAGAGGAAAAAGAAAAACTCTTCCTGATGTTCGTGGAGCTTTCGTTGCACCACTAAGACACGACGAACGATACTTCCTCCCTGCCTTCAATATGTTCGTTGAGTGTTCGTCGCGCAACGAATGCACGATGAATAGAAAGTAAAACTCTGTGTTTCAGACTCGAAAAAAGGAAAAATCTGAGTTATAAAAAGGAGGTCTCGACAGAAAAACCATGTTCTTCACTTCTTGGGCATTTTGGGAGCTAGGGCTTGGCTTTTGGAGGAGTGGATGTCAATGGATTGAAGTCTAGAAGGTATTTTGGCTTCAAATCTTGGTTTTTCTTCTCCATTTTCCTTTCCCTTTCTCTTTCTCTTGTTCTATGAATGTGCTATCATATGTATATATTCTTTTGGATTTCATGAACATGTGGAGCTAAAACTTTGATTCTAGGATTATTTGGAACCCTTGTATGGATTAACTCTAGTTTCCTCCTTTTATTTTGTGATTAATGTTATGTATGTGTTTATTTTACTCTTTACCAAATGCTTCTAAGTGTTTGATCACCATTTAGATGTTGTGTTCACTTGATTGATGCTTGAGAGGGCTAGGTTTAGTGTAGAACTTGGGTAAAATAGTGTGAGAACTTGAAGTTTGCATGACAAATGGATGATTTTGTTGATAAGATAGACATATACTTATTGACCTCACATAGCCACATTAGAGTTGAAACTTAGAAAATTGGGTTTTATTAATTGTGACAAGAGATTGCATGATTAATAAAATTAAACACTTGTTCTTGACTCGACGAAGCGTTTACAAATATTCTACAACCCTAGGTTAGCAAATATATAGCCATTGAAAACAATTGTGAGAGGAGACTCTTTAAGTTTATGAAGTATAAGAGGGAAAAATAATCTTAGGACCCATTTTATCCTGGAGTTGAAGAATCACTTGTTTGTAGTTTTTCTTATTTGTTTAGATTAGTTACCCTTCACATCTTAACCTTTGAATCACTCAAATTAAGCGGGAGTGCGATAACCATTGCTTGACCGAGTTTTGGAACGAAATCCTCGTGGGAACGATACTTTTCTTATCACTTTATTACTTGGCGTGATCCGTGCACTTGCGGTGCGAACACCCATGAATTCTTTAAATGAAATATTCCCCTAAAGTAATCACTTATAAGTAGTGTATATTTGACGGAAAAATTGTAAGCTTCTAGATGTTTTTAGATAAGCAATTTCGTATTTTTTTATAAATGTTAATAGTCATTATGAATATTTTTTTCAACATCAGCATTTTAATGGTCATGGAAAATTAACCACTTTTTAAAACATTACAAGAGAAAATTGCTTCACAAAAAATCATCCTAATTCTAAATCTATAGAGTAGGGATTAAAGCATATGTTGAGATATTTTTGGGGATAAATTCAGATCAGGGTGTTGTGGAATGGTCATTAAATTTTCAAAGAAGGCTTTAATGGGAAAGAGGAAAATTAGGGAGAAAGACAAAATCATTCCAGATTATATAGACTTAGTTAAAGGGTAAAGGGTCTTAATACACTCAAACTTATAGGGCAAGAGCTGGTATACCCTTAAACTTTTTGGGCATCTTAAGTACTCATTAAGAAATACTATTTTATAGGTAGTTTCAACAAATTTAACATGGACTACTAACTCTGTTTAAATGTCTTCGCTAGTCAGACATATACTTGCTATATCACGCCACATAATTTATAGGCTAGAGGCTATCACACCTAGGGGTGTAAATGAGCCGGGCCGAGCCAAGTTTTACCTAAATAGGCCTAGGCCCGTAATGCAAAAAGAAAACATAAGCCTAGGCCTAGGCCTGGTTGTAGGCTTTTTATCAGAAAAAAGTCTAGGCCTACGAAAAATATTAAAGGCCTGAAAGCCTTTTTAAAGGCCTTCAGGTCTTTTAAAGCCTACTTCGAATTTAGACTTTTAAAGGCCTACATATCAAGTTTAAAAAGACCATAAATATTATTAATATTTTTTGATAACACTAGGGTAATAGGTTTTTGTTTTACTAATAATATTATTATTATTTTATTATTACTTAATTAGTAGTTTTATTAAATAGGCCAGGCCTGAAGGCTTTCGAGCCAGACTTTAGTGAAATAGGCCTGACCTTTTTAGTTAAAAAGGCTTTTAAATGGGTCTGAATCTGGCCTATTTATTAAAAAGGCCGAGCCAGGCCGGGCCCTAAATAGGCCGAGTCATAGGCCGCCTGTTTATGACCTGACTCATTTACACCCCTAATCACACCCATAAACAAACCATTTAATGTGTGTTAAATTAGCCTTGAAATATTACTTATTGAGTATTTAATATATAAAAAAAAAGTATTTTTTTATCAGAAATATTCCCATACCCATAACGTCTCTCTCCTTCGCGCTAAGCACTCAGCTTTCAACTCTCCATCAACAATTTAGGCAGACCTACTCGAGGCTCATTGATTTGATTATTTCACTTCTCCTTCTAGCTTCCCTTTCTGTTCTTCTACAAAAGGTCATAAAAAGAACATTCACACCAAAATAAATCTTAGATAACGAACTGAAACAATTAGTCACCGAAGAAGATGCCATTTGTACCCCTAGAATGCAATATTCATATGTGTTATGAATTTGGAATATAAAATAATCCCAACTAAAAGGCTACAACCATCAAATAAATAAGATAAAGCCCTCTAACTGTAAATCTTGAGATTTGTCATATATCCATCACCCAAAAACACCTAAAATTCTTTCTTGGTTAGTTGTAGGCACACCTAAAAAGTATACTACACTGTAGTGAATATTTCAAGAATTATCTTGAGGCGTTAGAGATACTCAAAAAATTTGTATCATCGTATGCATCTTAAAGTACTTGAAAGTGATGGATGCAATTAACAAAATAATCCGAAGTTGCCAGAAATATATACACCTTATCACATTCATTTTAATGATTGAAACTTGAAAGTAAATAAAGTTGACACAAGAATGGGGGTGATGACATCATTTTCATCTATATATCACAATAATAAAGGTTATACAACATTGGATATTATTTAGAGATCAAATTTAAGGTTGACTAAATTCGGTATAGTTTGGAGTGACCACATCAAAAGTACTGTTGAGTTTTGCCATTCCAAGCTTTGCAATCTCCATTCGTAGTGCAAGGACCATTTTCTCCTATATTCCAAAGGCAATATTTGCATGTGTCACGAAATTGATCATATACATCAAAGTAATGAAGTGGTCCTGATGACCATTGAAAGCTACAGAAAAACAACTTATTCAATATAATGTTAGTAACTTTGAAACTGAACGAATAGGTCTTCTGGTATTTGACAGTGACAGATCCAAGATCATTATTCTTTTCTTTGCAATGAATAGTCAAGTCGGCTCCACTATCCAAATGATTAACGAGATCCACTCTTATAGTTTGTGTAAAAGGCCCTGTAAGCTTGCAATTGATTCTCATGATGGAAGAAACTATGAGCAAGAGAAGAAGTAAATATTTCATATTTGGACGCGTATTGTATTTCTTTAGGAGACTTTTTTTTATCAAAAATATTTCTTTAGGAGACTTGAGAATCTTACATCGGGCAACCTTTTTATATAGGGCCATGAGTGAGTTAATTCCTTGGGTAACTGCTACATTTAATAAGGATACCAAATTCTTGGGAAAAGCTTTATTATTTATTTGACATATTTGAATGAATTCTCTTGAGATTTCAGTTAGGAATTGCACTTTTTATTCATAATTTGATTTTCTGAATTAATTAAACAGTTACATATTTGTATTCTTTAAATTTGAAAGGACAGTGCATTTATTGATTGCCATTAACGTATGGAAGACACACTGCAGTTTGTTTATATGAATTACTATATAACTTGTGATATAAATAATAATGATTTGTTTGAACTGAAGAAATAAAGTGACAAAAAATCATTTCATAAAAACAAAACTATGTAATTATATGAACTATTCGATGACTTTAATCATTTCCATGATTGGTGCTGTTATCATGGAAGAAATCATTAAAGTCATCGAATACCCATGTAATAAGCATTTTTTTACCAACATGCATAGTCATTAATTGATAGCCTAATAAAGAATTCGACAAAAAAAACCTAGAGAAAAAAATATATTGCAATAAATACATTTAAATTTTAAATTTAGCCTAAAGTATGTTTTTGGTAACTTTATCAAAAGTCATGTTTTAGTTCTTTAAGTTTTAAAATTGTGTTTTTAGTCCCTTAATATTGGACAAAGTCATCTTTTACTCCTTTAACTTTGAAAAGTGTGTTTTTAGTCCTTTCAAATTGGGTTAAAGTATGTTTTTGGTCCCTTAATTTTTCTTAAAATCATGTTTTAGTCCCTTAATTTTGAAAATGGAAGGGATAAAAAAACATACAAAGCCTTTTTTGATAGGACTAAAAATATCACTTTGTACAAAGTTAAGGGACCAAAAACATATTTTTCAAAGTAAATAGACTAAAACATGACTTTCTCCAAAGTTAAAGGACCAAAAAACACACTTTTCAAATTTAAGGAACAAAAACATGACTTCTCCAAAGTTAAGGGAACAAAAAATATTTTACCCTTAAATTTATTTTGAAAGACAAAATGTTAAAACACATTACAAAACACGTTTGAAAGTCCCCCTTTGAGTGCCCTAAGTTTCAGCTTTTATACCATGTGAAAATAAGTCAAAACACGTAACTGAATAAATGCTCCCCCAAGGGCGGGCCCAGAGAGCGACCATGGGCACCATTTGGGCGCCGTTGGTGCCCAGAGCGCGCCCATGGGCGCTAGATAGGCGTTGTTGGCGCGCGAGGCGCGCCCACAGGAACCAGATACGCACCGATCGCGCTTCTCCATTTTTTCTTACTTCTTTTGCTCCCTTTATTCATCCTCTTCATTCTTTCTTCCTTCTACACTTGAGCACCTCTCCCTACACAAGAGAGAAAGAGGGTTGATGAGCTTTTACACTCCAAAAACAATAAATTAACTCCAAATTTCACACAAGTATTTCATTTTCATGTCATGTCCATTCCTATTTGCATTGTATGTATTTATCATGTATGTATCATTAAAATCATGTACAATCAAAATGAAATGTGAGGTAACTTGTGTGAAATTATGGAGTTCATCAAGTGCTGAACACACGGCCACCGTCGCCGCCACTGCCCCGCCGTCGCACCACGACGCCGATGCTTGTTCCGACGATTCTTCATTCCCTTTCTTCTTTCCTTCTTTCCTTCCTTCCTCTCCTCCTTCCCTCACTCACAGACGCCGAACAGACGGCCGCCACCCCGCCGCCGTACCACCACGTGTACAAAGTCACCGCTACTCGGGAACACCACATCACTTAGATCAAACGCCAGCTAATGATTCAGATCCAAGGAAGTTGCAAAGCTTTGATGTTTCACTTGCTTAGAGCCTATTTGGATTCAGCTTCTTGAGAATAACTTCTGGGAAAATAGCTTTTGAGTAGAATAGCTTTTCTGAAAAATAGCTTTTGATGAAATGAGAGTGTTTGGATTAAAATTTTTTAAAATAGCTTTTAAGAATAACTTTTGAGTAGAATATTTTTTTTAAAAAAAACAATTTGAATGAATTATAATTTTTCATGTTTCTTTTATTTAAAATAAGTGTTTTCCCTAAATAAGAGATCGAAGCTTTCAGGTGGAAAAGGAGAAAAATTTAGTTTCTTTCTCAAAATAGCTTTTGGAACCTCAACCTAATTTTTCTTCTCAAAATAGCTTATCCAAAAAAAATTGAGTGTTTGAGTGTCTTTGTGTGAAACCTAGGTTTGGAAGTCAGAATAGCTTTTAGAAATGTATCCAAACAGACCCTTATATTCATCTGTAATAGTCTAGTTGAAGCATTTAGATGACAATAGTTTATAAAAAATAAAGGAGGATTTGATTGGGTCATGATTGTTCAAGTTATAATAAATTATTAAATTACAAAGTGCACACAAGGTGTTTGTAAAAATGTGTAGCAGAAGAAATGGGATTCGGATACTCTCAGTATCCGTTTTCTCCTTTTCTTCTCAGTATCTCTCTTGGGGTATTATTTTACCCATTGAGATTCATCTAAGAGCTCATAATTTGCTACTTGCACCATTAAAAATTAAATAAATGTATTATAATATAAAATAAATCAAGAAATTTTAATTTTTATTATTTTTGAACACTTTTTGTGATAAAAAATTTCAACTATCTAGACCTATTTCACTTCAATATAAGGATCTATAAGAGATACAGACTTGTCCAGTTAACTATAAAATAATTTTACAGTAACTGTAAAATTATTTTACAGTTAACTGGACAAGTCTGTATCTCTTATACATCCTTATATTGAAGTGAAATAGGTCTAGATAGTTGAAATTTTTTATGCTAAAATTTTTTATATTATAATACATTGTAGTTTTATTTTTAATGGTACAAGTGATAAATTATGAGCTCTTAGATGAATCCCAATGAGTAAAATAATACCCCAAGAGGGGATTCTGAGAAGAAAAGGAGAAAAGGATACTGAGAGTATCCGAACCCGAAGCAATGATGTTGGTATGAACCTGAATAGTAAAGAATTTATATATGTTATACAAATTCCTTGATTTTTTAATCTAAGGACATTTTAGGAATTTCATATTTTATTTACATATATAGGTATTAAAAGAACCTCACTTCCATCTACATTTTACTACACATCAAAGACAAAATAAAACCCCACTTCCATCTCTACTTCCACTCTTACATCCACTTCCACTTCCACTCTTACATCCACCTCCACTTCCACTTCTACTTCCATCAAAACCTCTTCCATTCAACGAAACAATCCCTAACGGAATGGATGGTTGTTTCATAGGTTGTTATAAAAGGACACGTGTCACTTCACTATTTACTATTTTTTAGTCAAAGTCACCCCAATATTTACAGAACTTGAGAAACTAGAGAATGGAACTTGATGTAACTTTTTTCCTTTCTATATATCTCGGGCCCATAAGATTTATCTCTATCTCACCCTTTTCTGGGCGGGTTAAAGGTCACCAATACCCCGGAAGTTTGTAGGGAGGATCATATTTGCCCTCGAACTTTTTTAAGGATCATATTTGCCCTAAAAGTATGAAAATGAGTTCACATTTGCCCTTTATGGATGGAAAAGTTAACACCGTTTGACATGTCACTAAAAATGTACATGTAGGCGCTTATTCACCGGACACGTCACTTAAGTTGGCTACGTGGCAAAAAAAATAAAGTCCATTATTTACTCATTTACTCTTATACCCCCAATGAAAACACTCATGGTAGGTAGGAGGATATCGTGCGGCGGCGGTTGTGGTGGGGGTGCCTACAGAGGGAAGATAGACAATTAAGGAAGAAGAGAGAGGAGTAAAGGAAATGGTGGGACCTACCTACCATGAGTGTTTTCATTGGGGGTATAAGAGTAAATGAGTAAATAATATACTTTATTTTTTTTGGCACGTAGCCAACTTAAGTGACGTGTCCGGTGAATAAGCGCCTACATGTACATTTTTAGTGACATGTCAAACGGTGTTAACTTTTCCATCCATGATGAATTTGAATATAAAGCAATCTAATTTATAATGCTACAACCATCATATAAATAAGATAAAGCCCTCTAATGAATATATAAAACTTATGAAAATCTTGAGATTTGTCATATAACCACTCAAAAGCACCTAAAATTTCTTGGGAAAATTAATTTGAGATATCCCTCACAAGGGAGTTAATACTAGAAAAGTCCCAAAAGTTGAAAATATTAATGTAGGGTCCTAAGTGACCTTACTTTAATATACTTGAAAAGTGAAAAGACAGTTTTGCCCCTCCTCCTTCTTCTTCCACACTCCTCCATTCTCTCTCTTCTCCCTCCTCCTTCTCCTTCCCCACTCCTCCTCCCCTCCCACGCCGCCGCCTCCCCCCGCCGCGGCGACCGCCGCCGCCTCCCTCCGGCCGCGGCCGCCGCCCGCCTCCCCCCGCCACGGCCGCAGCCGCACCCCCTCCCCCCCGCCGCCGGGTGTGGCCGGGATGCTGCGGCGGCGGCAGAGGCCGCATGGGGGAGGCGGCAGCGTGGGAGGGGAGGAGGAGTGGGGAAGAAGAATGAGGAGGTGCAAAACTGTCTTTTCACTTTTCAAGTATATTAAAGTGAGGTCCCTTGGGATTAATATTTTCAACTTTTTGAACTTTTCTAGTATTAACTCCCTTGTGAGGGATCTCAAATTAATTTCCCCAAATTTCTTTCAGGTTTTAGGCACACTTAACAAATATATTACACATTGTCAGTGAATACCTCAAGAATAACCTTTGAGCGTTAGACATACTTAAAAATTTGTTTGATTGTATGCAAGTACCTAAGAGTGATGGATGCAAGAAAACTTGAGAGGTAAATGGGGTATAGAGTCCACCTACTTTTCCTGTACACTTTTCTTCTCTATCATTTTCTTCTCATCGAAGCAGGGGAAAAATGCTCCCTCAACCCCATGTTCCTCTCTCATTTTCCCTCTATCCAAGTAGACACTAAAATGTAAAAATCTCATACAAGTCAATATGTGACAAGTATTTTAAAGGGTTAAAGTGTAAATCTAGTACCCAACAATTAGACAAAGTGTACCAACAATAAATAACAATTTCGAGGGAGTATTCATTAATTATGAAGTAGTGCATATATAATATTGTCATGGCAAATTACTAAAGTATACTTTTCTCTCTTATGTTTGCATCAAGTTTTAATTGAGTCATTTATGTTCGAAAGTACACTTTTAGTCGTTTTTTGTTAACACAGTTAGTTTCACTTAATGGAAAATGGTAACTTAAAAATTTTAAATGGTTAGTGTAAGATTAAATATCGATAAAATATGCATAAATTAAAATATTTTAGTATAATTAATCTTATATTTTTAAATTTTTCATTTTTACCCTCAACTTATTAAATAATATTTTGTAATTAATAACACATCGTTGTCGAGCGTTAACAAAAAAGACTAAAAATCTACTTTCAAAACAGAAAGAACTAAATAACTTGATGAAAACATCAATTTTGACGAGTTTGACCATTTGTTTATATAGTTTTACCAGAGAAGGTGAAACTGGGACACATTTAATAATAAATATTCCCACACTCACCCCTCCCTCCCTCCCTCCCGCTAAACACTCCCCTTTCATCTCTCTGCCATCAACAATTCTAGGCCGAGCTTACTCCAGTCTCACAAATTTAATTCTTTCACTTTTTCCTTCTAGCTTCCCTTTCTGTTCTTCTACAGAAGGTCATAAAAAGAAAATTCACACAAAAGAAATGTCTTAGAAAATGAACTAAAACAATTAGTCACATAAGAAGATGCCATTTGTGATTTGTACCCCTAGAATGCAATATTCATCTGTGATGAATTCAAATATATAATAAGGGTAAAAGTATAATTTTGGGAATGAACTATTACGCTAGGAGCATTGAGCGAACAAATTGTTTTTTTTTTTTTGCATGAAAAATAAAATTTGGTGCAATTACCGAAATATTACTTCGGGTCCACGTCAGCATTTTAGTCAAACTAACGTTCAAATTTTACGTCATTAAAAAATTGCACCAAATTTTATCTTTCATACGTAGAATTGAGAACGAACACACTTATATAAATACCTAAAGTATAAATAAGATAAAGCCCTCTAACAAGAATATAAACACATGTAAATCTTGAGATTTGTCATATAACCATTACGCAAAAATACCTAAAATTCCATCTTGGTTGTAGGCACACCCAAAAGGTATACTACACTGTAGTGAGTATTTCAAGAATTTTATCTTTAGGTGTTAGACATACTTAAAAATTTGTATCATTGTATGCATCTCAATGTACTTAAAAGTGATGGATGCAATCAACAAAATACTTTAGGTACATACACCTTAACACATTAATTTTAATGATTGAAACTTGAAAGTAAATAAAGTTGACACAATAATGTGGGTAATGACATCATTTTTATCTATCACAATAATAAAGGTTATACAACATTTTATATTATTTAGAGATCAAATTTAAGGTTGACTAAATTTGATATTGTTTGGAGTGACCACATCATAAGTACTTTTGAGTTTTGCCATTCCAAGCTTTGCAATCTCCTTTCATATTGCAAGGACCATTTTCTCCAATATTCCAAAGGCAGTATTCGCATGTGTCACGAAACTGATCATATACATCAAAGTAATGAAGTGGTCCTGATGACCATTGAAAGCTACAGAAAAACAACTTATTCAATATAATGTTAGTAACATGGAAACTGAACGAATAGGTCTTCTGGGATTTGACAGTGACATATCCAAGATCGTTATGCTTTTCTTTGCAATGAATAGTCAAGTCGGCTCCACTATCCAAATGATTAACGAGATCCACTCTTATACTTGAGGAAAAAAACCCTGTAAGTTCACAATTGATCCTCATGACTGAAGAAAATATGAGCAAGAGCATAAGTAAATATTTCATATTTGGACTCATCTTGTATTTCTTTAGGAGACTTCAGAATCTTACCTCAGGCTACCTTATATATAGGTCCAAGAGTGAGTTAATTCCTTCCATAACTTGAATGGCCAACATTAAATAATGATATCAAATTCGTGGGAAAAGCTTTATTATTTACCTTAAACATTTGAATGAATGCTCTTGAGATTTCAATTAGGAATTGCATTCTTTATTCATTATTATTTGATTTTCTGAATCAATTAAACAGTTACAAATTTGTATCCTTTGAATTTGAAAGGACAATAATACATTTGGAAGATACATTTCAGTTTGTTTATATGAATTATTATATAACTTGTGATATCAATTATCAAGTAATTTTTTTAAACTCAAGAAATAAAGTGACTAAAATTCATTTCACAAAAACAAAACTATGTAATTATAATATTCGATGACTTTAATTATCTCCATGATTGGTGCTGTTATAATGGAAATAATTAAAGTCATTGAATACCCATGCAAGACTTTTTTTTGCTAATAAGCATACTCATTAATTGATTGGCTAGAGAATTTCCCAAAAAAAAACTAAAGGGAAAAATATATTGCAATAAATACTACTCTCTCTCTTCCTAAATATAATATCACTTTAGTGAGTTGGGTTAGTTCCTAAATATAAGAACACTTTCTTTTTTTTTTATTACATAAGAACACTTTCTATTTTTTTCTCAAGTTTTACCATAATTACCCTTATACTCCTCTTAGAAGAAAATTACTCCCACACTCTTTTAGGCGAAGGGTATTTCGGAAATTTCATGTAATCCTAACTCTTTGGAATGTCTTCCTTGATCTCTCCAATTTGTCAAAGTGATCTTATATTTAAGAATGGAGGGAGTATTAAATTTAAATTTATCTGGAAAGACAAAATTTTAAAACACAAAATTCAAAATATATGAAAATTCACGCGCATTATGGGGCCTACACTAGTTAGTTTTAAGGGAAAATGACATAAAGAAATTCAAATGTCCAAAATGAGTAGTAATGAGCAAGGCAAATTTAAGTAAAAACAATGAAGTGAAATGAACAGCAGCAGCATACTCATTAACAACACACATATTTAACAATTGCATCATTCTCATTAACAACAGCAGCACCCCCATCAATAACAGCAATATCCCTATTTCCCATTAACAAAAAAGGTCTTTCATTCTTGCCTTCTGGGCAATGAACAAAAAAATGACCTATTTTGGCCATAAATTACTGAAAAACAATAAAATTTCCTTAACTTCCCTCCTCATCCTCATAAGCTCAATGTCGGCCACCGTCCTTGCGGCGGTGGCTCCTCTTCCCCCTTACCCACACCTCCCTCCCCCCACCCCTCACGACCACCTTAGCTTCATATCCTTCCTCAGTGTCATCCTCAACTTCATTGTCTAATTCAGTAGTGGCCAGGGTCAAACAACATTATTTTTTTGGTTACCCAAGAGTATCCCCACCCACGTGTCAAGTGGGACTAATCTCTCGCTGTTCTGAAGTCTCATATAGGGGGTAGACAGCTGACCTGCGAATTCACTCCATTCACAAGAGCTAGGGATCGAACCCCCAAGCAGGTCACTTGCTTAAGGGACAAGAATACTTACCACCCACTCCAACCCGCCCGATTTCAAACAACATTATTTTAATTCAATTGATTTGTGTGTCTGATTTAGCGGTGGCTTGACTGGCTTCTCCATGAATGGCTTGAATGGCTTCTCCATGAATGGCTTGACTGGCTTCTCAATGAATGAAAATCCTACTCCGCTTGGTCTTTACTTCTTCCACTATTACTAATTATTCCTATTAATTAATAATTAGCTTGGCCACCTAGAGACAAAGACAACATCAAGAAGAAGAAGAATTAATGGAACAACATCCAAGGTGGGATGAACTAACACCTGACGCACTAGCTCAAATCTTTAACAAGATTCTGGTGATCTTTTTTACTTTGTTTTCATTGACTTGTATTCTAAATGTGGCTATATATGCAATCAAATATGTTCACTCTGTACATAGTGTCAATAAAGTTGAGTTTCAGGAGACGAAGAAGTTGAAGACGATGCTTAGAAAGAAGCTGAAGCTAAGATGGTCGGGGAGGGGAGGGAGGTGTGGATGAGAGGGCGGAGGAGCCACTACCGGCTACGACGGATGGCCGATCCTTAGGCATGTAAAGAGAAAGAAGGAAGTTAAGAATATTTTAGTATATTTCCAATAGTTCATCGGCAAAAATGGGCAATTATTTCGTTCATTGGCCAAAATGACATCTTTTACTGTTGATTGGTCAAATTGATACTTTCAAAATAGTTTATTGGCTAAAATAATCTTTAACCCTAAATACTATTAAATTTAAATTTATTTGGAAAGACAAAATTTAAAACACAATTCAAAATATATGAAAATTCCCATGTATTGCGTGGTCCTCCATTAGTTAAATTTAATGCTTGAAAGTAGAATAAAAATGACGGCCAAAGAATGTGGATATTGATATCACTTTCATTTATCACATTAGCAAAGGTTATACAATATTATATACTACCTCCGGTCCAAAATATAGGACTAGATAACTTTTTTTTGGAGAGGTTAAGGTTGCAAAATAGTCTATCAAATCATGACATATTTGATATATTTTTAGATTATCCATTAGTTTATAAGTAGAATAAACTAGTTTAAGGGAAAAAATTAGGTAAATTAATTTATAATTAACTTATTTTGCCTTTTTTGAGGATTTTTCAAAAAAGTCAATTAGGTCTTATATTTAGGACCGGAGGGAGTATTATTTAGAGATCAAATTTGAGGTTGAGTAATGTTAACATTGTTTGGATTAACCACACCAACATTGCTTTGTGTTTTGCCATTCCCTAACACTGTAAGATCCTTTTTCATTGCAAGGACTCTTTTCGCCTATATTCTAAAGGCAGAATTCGCATTTGTCACATTGTTGATCATATACATCAAAGTAATAGAGCTATCCTGATGGCCATCGAAAGCTACAGAAAAATAACTTATTCTATAAAAACTTTTTAATTTTCAAACTAAAAGAATAGCGATCTTTGCATTTGACACTAACATATCCATGATCATTATTCTTTTCCTTGCAATGAATAGTCAAATCGGCTTCAGTACCTAAAAGATTGACGAGATCCACTCTTACACTACAGTAGAGGAAAAAACTCGTAAGTTTGCAATCTATTCTCATGACTATAAGCAAATATGGGCAAGAGCAGAAGAAAATATTTGATATATGGACTCATCTTGTACTCCCTCCGTTCCTAAATATAAGATCACTTTAGGGAGGAGAGCTTGTTCCTAAATATAACATCACTTTCTAATTTGACTCAAGTTTTCCCCAAATTACCTCTATACCCCCTTCTCCAAAAAAATAGTGGTTTGAAGGTGAGAGGATATTTTTAAAACTTAGATGAGGGGTATTTTGGAAATTTCATGTAATCCTAACTCATTGGAATGTCTTCCCTAATTTCTCCAAAATTACTAAAGTGATCATATATTTAGGAACGGAGCGAGTATTTCTTTAGGAGATTTCAGAATCTTACCTCGGACAACCTTTTTTTTATATAGGGCCAAGTGTGAGTTAATTCCATGGGTAACTCGAATAGGTTACATTTAATAATGATATCAAATTCATGGGAAAAGTTTAATCATCATTTGACATATTTGAATGAATGATTTTGAGATTTCAATCTATTTTGAGATTGCCTTTTTATTTATAATTTAAATTTCCGAATTAAGTAAACAGTTAGATATATTTATTCTTTAAATTTGAAAGGACAATACATTTATTGATTTCCTTTAATATATGGAAGATACATTGCATTTTGTTTATATTAATTATTATATAATTTGTGATTTCTAATATCTAGTGATTTTTTGAAACTGAAGAACTAAACTGATTAAAAAATCAGTTTACAAAAAATTATGTAAATTATGATTGGTGGTGATATCATGGAAATAATTAATGTCATCGAATACCCTTGCAAGAGATTTTTTTTTTTTACTGATAAGCATAGTCATCAATTGATTGTAGAATCAAGATCTCTAAAGAATTTGACAAAAAAATATTTAGCAATATATACTGTCAAATTTAAATTTATTTGGAAAGACAAAATATTAAAACAAAACATTCGAAATATATGAAAATTTCCCTTTTTTCATTAAACACTGTCTGGTAATACTATACAACCAGTTAATTCAAAACATAAGCACATGTCACGCATGCGCGACATGAGCTTCCATTTTTTTTAAAATAATGTAGCGTATTGATGTTCTAAATCGTGACATGTGGCATTATTTTTTTAAATAATGCAGTATTTTTGCATTATTTTTTTTAAATAATGCAGCTGGACGCGGTCCAGAACTGCAACAAGTTGCATTATCTTTTTTTTTTAAATAATGCAGCATGTCGTGGTTTTCTCGCAAGACATGTGCTTCTATTTTCTTAAAAATAAATAATATAACATGTCACATTTTTCTAGCGCAATGTGGCATATTTTTTTAATAAAAAAAACAAAAAGCAAATAATTGTAGGTGTGACATGGTGCATATTTTAAAAAGATTTTGTTGTGCTTTATGTCACGTTTAGGTGACAAACTGCAACATTAGACTTCTTTATGTCGCTCTTCATTATTGCACTCCATCAAGGGTGCGACTTCAGACATATTTTCTTTTAGTTCCCTCCCCCACGTGTTGACGCCAACGCTAAGTTTTTCACCTCATTATACCATCTTTCTCTTTGTTGATGTACCCATGGTGGTGATGGCACCGATATATGTTACGCACAGCGTCATTATGAACTTTGGTTTTCATTGCAATATTTGACTTCGTTTAATTTATCTTTGATTCACAAAGCGATGATTGGATACATTTAGCATATTACTATGAAGAAAAATATCTTTTGTGGTCTTAAATACTATCATTTGTATATTGAACTTGATCTGTTGACCCTTGTTGAATCTATTCTATCTTCACACTAACTTTGGTGTAGGTCGTCTCTAGGATTTGTTTATGGTTAAAATTTGAATGCACAAACATGGTGACAACTAACAAAAACCATAAAACAACTTCAGCCACAGAAAAGCTTGTTGCATTTCTCCAGTTCTTCTTGGATGTGCAGACACGATAACGAAGCAAAGCTCAAATTAAAGTAAAAGCAGACTAAAACTAAGATAAAGGAACCACAATGACAACATATACATTTCTTGCCGGAACATGGTGAGAACTAATGAAAACAACAAAACTAACATGAGCCACAGATAAGCTCATCTCTTTTCTCCAGTACTTCTTGGACTTTAATGTTGTACACTACCTTGGTAGCATCATATACAGGGTGCAGCGCAGTACAGGTCGACCCACAAGTAGTACAAAGCAAACACACAGTAAATCTTAATTTGGCAACCGGAAAAAGGACCTTAGTGGTCTCCAAGATAACCGGAAAATGAAGGTCGACCAAGGAGGAGGTACTATATTTGAAGAGCGTTGCCAGTATCCGTCGTGTGAGACTGAGAGGAAACGATTGTCTTGGAGAATAGAAAATGTAATGTGGCATGCAATGTTGAAACATGTAAACTGAGGTGTGTATTTATAGACAGCCAGGAGGGACCCACGTAAGCAGGCATGGGATGTTGAAAACTATTATAAAAAAAATCTTTCTCCAAGAACATTCAATGCAGCACATGGGAAAAATATTTACACACAAATAAAAATACAGTATTTGGAAAAAAAACGAAAAAAAGTTTCCCTCCAAAATTTCTTAGCTAGAGTGAAATGAGTCTATTGCACAAAAGCAGAGGGAGGGAATTCAAAAAATGGTGGATGTCCTATTAGTGATAGAGTTGATTGATTGATGGTTTAATTTACGTTACTTTTTGTAATGGGATCCACATTATTAAAATATATAAAAGTTCATATATTTTATTATTTCTCCACCATCACTCTCTTCCTTCATCTCTCTTAAATTGTTGTAATTATAAATTATTGAAAATATATGAATATTTTAATTGTGTATTATTCAATAATAATCATGTTCGATTTAAATTGACTTCTCAAAATAATATCCAAACATGTTTGTAAAAGTGAGTCTAAAAAAAGTCACTTCTGTATATTACAAAAAAAAAGTCACTTCAGTAACTACAAATACAAACATAAATCAATCCTTAGTCCTTACGAAGGTAGAGTGACCTCTTCACTTCCCTTCAAAAACATTTTTTTGGGCTTTTTTTTTATTTGATTTTACCTTTAAATTCTATAAAAAAAATTAATGACATTTTGATATCTCATAAACAAAAATGATTTTATTTTCAATTTATATGATTTTTCAAAGATTTAATAATTTAAACGTTAAAATAAACACAGAATTTTAAGTAATTAATCTTTATTAAATCAATTAAAATTGAAAAAAAATTGTTTTAAGTAGATAATATATCAAAATAGCACAAATATTATGTAGAATTTAATGGTAAAATTTAAAAAATGTGACGACAAAAATAATGTTTTAAAGAAAAGTGGAGGAGAATGGGAGTGGAGAAACCCTTGTCCCCTTTCAAAAACTCATCCATTCCCACCATTTTTTCTACCACATTGTCAACTATTTGACTCACAAGTCATAAGCGTGCACACACCATCTTATTTTTTTACAATCTCCACCTCACGCTAAAACAAAATGATTGAAAGTGTTAGTTGCAATCTATCGTTACCGTTGCATCAGAATTCTCCTTCACTACATCTTCCAACTCTAACTCTGATATTAATAGTGTTAGTTGAAAATGATTGAATGTGTGCTAAGTTATAGACTAAAAAACCTGCGAAGTAAATTCACAGGCCAGTTGTACCCCTATATAATGGGACTCAGAACAATGAGGGATTAGTCCTACAGGTGAAGATACCCTAACAAACCAAAAAATAAGTTGTAGACTTGATTGCAAATGCAAAAAAAAAAAAACAAAACAAAACAAAAGACTATGAATAAACTTTAGCCAATATTGATCCTTGAGCAAAAATAAAGTAGTACTATTTTCTTAAAAAAAATAATAAGGATAAAATTGGCATTAAATTAAAATTAGAAATGGAATATCATTAAATTAAAAGTAGTACTACATGTGATTGTTTATCACTTGTCCCTCTTCCCATCCATTCCCCTCTTCTCAACCCACCACCGGCCGCCGCCCTAACCGCCGCCACAACCACCACAACAGAATATCTCCCAAACCCCAACAACCCCTTTTCTTCAATTACACCAAACCATCTAAACATACCCAAAAATCCCACAAAACAAAACACTCCAAACATTAAAAAAAACAAAACAAAACAAAAAGGTTATACTCGCTTCCGTACTAAATAGGAGAACTAGTTGACTTTTTTGGGAAATCCTAAAAAAGTAAAATAAATTAATTATAAATTGATTTATCTAATTTTTTTTCGCTAGACTAGTTTATTTTACCTACAAACTAATGGATTATCTAAAAATATACTCCCTTCGTTCCTAAATATAAGACCTAGATAACTTTTTTTTGGAAAGATTAAGGTTGCGAAATAGGTTATTAAATGATGACATATTTGATATCTTTTTAGATTATCCATTAGCTTATAGGTAAAATAAACTAGTTTAAGAGAAAAAATTAGGTAAATCAATTTATAATTAACTTATTTTTTGCTTTTTTTATGATTTTTCAAAAAAGTCATCAAGGTCCTATATTTAGGAACGGAGGGAGTATAAAATATGTCATAATTTAATAATGTAACAGTATTTCGCAACCTTAATCTCTTAAAAAAAAAAGTCAACTAGATCTTATATTTAAGAGTAGGGGTACTAACTTGAAGAAGAAAAGGAAGAATAAGAAGAAGCCATCATTCCATCAATGACAAATTGACAATGGCTTCCCCTTCAGCTTCTAAGAAGCCTCACTCAATAATCCCATGGACCCACCAAGAAACAACGAATCTCATCCAAGCTTACCAAGAGAAATGGTATGTACTCGAAAGACGTTCTCTTAAGGCCAACCAATGGGAAGAAATCGCCGTCACCGTCGCCGTTAGATGTGGCTATGATCACACTCATCCTTCCAAGACGGCCGTACAGTGCCGTCATAAGATGGAGAAACTCCGTCAACGTTATCGTGCTGAGAAAGAGAAAAAACACTCTTTGTTTTCTGCTTCTTCTTCAAGTGTAAGTCGTGTTTGGCAATATTATAATCTCATGGACCAACTAGAGAAAGGTCCTTTGCCTATTTCTGCTACACCCCTTTTGACTATATTGCCCTTTGACTATGATAATGACAATGTTGATGATAATGAAGCTGATTATTATGGAAGAGGGCAATATAGTCAATTAAGGGGTAGTGATTATTTTTTAAGTGAGGGGTATGATAATGATAATGTTGATGATAATGGAGAGGAAAATGAGGCTGATTATTATGATGATTATGATAAAGATAATGGGATTGATGAAAGATGGCAATGTAGTCAATTAAGGGGTAGTGATTATTTTTCAAGTGAGGGGTATGATAGTAAATTTCGGGGTGTTTCTGAGTTTTGTAGGGAGAATGTAGGTAAGAGGGTATTTGAAGAGAAAAATGAGGCTGATTATGACGAAGATAATGGGATTGATGGAAGATGGCAATATAGTGGAATAAGGGGTAGTGATTATTTTTTAAGTGAGGGGTATGATGGTAAATTTGGGGGTGTGGGTAAGGGGAGATGGAGGGTATGTGAAGAGGAAAAGGAGGGAGAGAATTTGGAGGGAAATGTAGAAGGAATGGGAATGATTTGTGGGGTGGCTGCAGAGATGAAGGCATTTGCTGAGAGGTTTATTGGGATGGAGAATTTGAAGATGGAGATGATGAAGGAAACTGAGAGGTGTAGGTTGGAGATGGAGAATAAGAGGATTGAGATGATTGTGAAGTCTCAGCAGAGAATTGTTGATTCAATTGGGAAGGTTTTTGGGTTCCCTAAGAGGATGAAGATAAGTCCTTAAATCTAGATATTGAAGCTTATTGTTTCTTGTATTTTTCTTCAGTTGTAACATTTTGTTGCTGTTATTATCATTTTATAGGGGTTATTGTATTGATATATTTTTTTGTTGATAAAAGAACATGCTCGCATTTTTTGAATAACTGTTGATGTTATACTTAGATGATGATTTTGAGCTGTCAGTAGAATCTAAGAAAAATGAGCTGCATGACCAAAGCATCTTGCTAGCATGTGAATAATTTGTTTAAAGGTTTATACTTTTGGTGTTATTTGTTTCCTGCTTAGTGGGTATTTCTTGTTCTCCTTCAGCTGAATTCTTTTGTCTCTTTCAATAAGAGCTGATGTTCAAATTTGACATGTATGTAGATCTCAATTCCTTTCTTGATTTTATCATGGGGTGGAATAAATTGCCCAAAAATCAATATAACTGAGGAATTTCTGTATGTGTCTGTGTTAATAATACTTTATCTTCCTTCTTTTTGTTGATGTATGATGGAAGAAAAGGCCGAAACATAATTTGGGTCTATCTTAATTATATCTCAACCGTTTAGTGATGAATGATGGAAGACTTCATATTTTGTCTATATCCCAATTGTTACATGCTTAATTCTGTAGCTTATATTCCAGTTTCTGACTAAGCTGGCTGTGATCTTTTGTCATGCTGCCAAAACTAATTGTTTTCAATTAAATGTAGCTTTCTTGCTTAAATTGTGTGCTGAAGCCTCTAGCACTCTTTAGGTTCAAAGCTACTGCATGTATTAGAGAACTGATTTTATCATGAAAGAGTAGCACCTTCACCAATGGGTAGTTGGTTGAGCTGGTAAGTGGGCTACAATCCCCGTAAGGATGAGAACGCGTGTTCGAATCCCGGGAAGCGATCTTATTGGGAGAGGAGACAACCTTGCCTATGTGGGCAACACTCCTACCTCTCGAGTCCAGATTAAACCTGGTGGTTGTTAACAAAAAAAAAAGAGTAGCACCTTCGATTAGCACTTTTGCTTTCTAACTATGATTTATGAACTACGTTTCCTTGAAGATTTATTCATTGTTTTTTGCTGGAAAAACCGGTTTTTATAAATACTCATCATGCAAATGGTGTTGACATGAAACAACCCTCAGATCCTTCAACATAAAAGAGCCAACTTACATGGCCTCTGGTACTCTGAGGATCGTTTTACTTTTAGATATGGGGATTCTGTTTGTGCTCTAAGAGCACTCTGGTATTGTTACTTAGAATAACCGTTTCTCTTTGCTGCAGTTGTCCATTTTAGGTTATAATCTTCTACAAATTGATAAGGTGCCAATTGACTTGGTCTGACCACTAGTAGAGAAGAAAAGTTACTCCCACCGTTCCTAAATATAAGATCACTTTGGGGAAGTAGATAAGTTCCTAAATATAAGATCACTTTCTATTTTATCTCAAGTTTTGCCCAAACTACCCTTATACTCCCTCTTTTCTTTGAAAACCCCTCCTTTTAAAGTTAAGTAATTGAGGGGATTTTGGGAAGATCATGTAATTTTATTGTCTTCCTTAATCTCCCCAAATTAACCAAAGTGATCTTATATTTAGAAACGGAGGGAGTATTATATATCTGTATAGTAGTATACTAACTGATTCTTGACCCAGCTTTTTAACTCAAGTACGGTTTGACAGTTTGATTGAAGTCCTTGATAAGCGAACTAAGAACTTGGGTTATCTCAATGAAGGTAAGGTGTCTTTATTAAATGGGATTTTCAAGAGCTTGGTGAGATATATATTTATGGTACCATTTAAGATTTGTTGTGAACTGTTAAACTAAGCAAAGTGAATAAAGTAATTTATGGACAGATATACACCTTAACCTTGAATATCAATATATACCATCGCCAGATGCAAGTCCTGATTTTATGGTTATGAAGTTGGCTTTTAGTAGCCTTTTAGTAGCTCTTGCATGTTTGCAACTCTAGTTACTTGTACTCACATTTTTAAGAACACGACTTACACTTGATACTCAATCAAAAGCTAACCTTGCACTTTCCAACTTCGAATGCAGAAACTTTGAATGATCTCTTGATGCTAAATCAAAAGAAATTTTGAATACAGAAACTTTGAATTATCTCTTTCTGAATCTGATGCTTCGATTTTCAACGCATACATCGAATTGGCATAGATTCAAATATTTATTCAACTGGATCTGTGTGATTGCATAAACTGTGAATTTCTGGAACTTTCAATAACAAATACTCCCTCCAGTCTCTAATATAAAGCCCAAAATTTGAATAGTTTTGGTCCCTAATATAAGAGTTCATGTTACATTCTCTTCTCATTTAATCTGTTCTCATTTAATCTGTTTTTTCCTACTTTGCCTCCAACCCTCTTTCATATTTATTAATACTTATATATTTCTCTCTCTCAAAAGTATCATAATAAATATGGGTAATATTGAAAAAGAAGCATAAACTCCAGACACCCAACTAATATTCACATGTTTTCTTAAGCGTTTTTTTGGCGGTTAACTCTTACATTATAGACCAGAGGGACTATATAAGTAGACAGGATCAGACTTGCAACAATTCACAAGCTCCTCCTATTCACACATACTGAATTGGCAGTAAGCATATATTGCTTACAAAAAGTATATAATTAAGGAAATCAAGATGAGAAAATGATTCAGGCAAAGCGTTATACTGAGAATAAATAAAAGATTTATGGCCAAAAAAAAAAGAATAAATAAAAGATAAAATGTGAGCTTTTAACCAAAAATACTAAAGCCACTCACAACAGATCATTCGATTCTGAAATCCATTTGAAATGCCGTGGCCCTTGAATCATGACACATCAAAATTCCAAGACAAGGATTTTCAAGCATCAACAGATGATGTTATTACTAAAATTGGATATTAAATACAAGTACTTGGATGACTCATTAATAAAATTGAACCATTGATTCAAATCCAAAACAATCTTTCTATATCATCAGCTTCACTTTACCCTACTCCTCTTACCAAAGAAACATATTATGTTGCCAAAATAGAAAAAATACAATCTGAGCAACCATTTGCCACACGGACAAAAGTTTCAAGACGAAACTCCAGACTTAAAACAATCACAAGAAAGAATCCTTTACCTAAAAGAACTTGGAAATTTAAAATTTCAATGATGCCTTCAGAAAGGACCAACTACAAAACCATACCGAGTCCGCAATAACAATGGTTCTTGCTTCAAAACCTGCTCATAACCACCATTTCAAACTAAAATTTCAAGAAAATGGCACTTTATATCTATTACGATACAGGGATAAATTCTTATAATACGTTGCATTTCAGACAATGAAAACAGTAAACACTTGATAATTCTCCAAGCACAGATGGATGAATTTAATGCAAGATAACAAAGAAGATATCATTGGCCGATTCATACAGCAGAAATTTATATTCACAATACTTTTCAATTGGCTTTTTGCCCAGAAAAATGATTGCTATTCCATTTATCTGAGAGGGTAATGATACACCCACTAATCTACTAGGACCAAAAAGGAAGGGGGTTATGTTCTTCTGCATATAGGCAGGAAGAACAAGGGCAAAGGAGAAAAAGCGGGGCTACAACTACAAGGAAAAGAAGAGACGACCCTGTACACATACCTCTATATTCGTCTCTTCCCTCAGAAACAAAGAAAAAAAGTGGGGGTTGAGGAATAACCCTCTAAATACAGTGGTAATATACAAGATTTCAGAAAAAAGAATAAACTAGAGGAATGCCTGCCAATACAAGTTTCGTGAATTTTTAAACAGGATCTGCAGAAAACAATGGATTTCTGCTGTCCTGATGTGATAACCAGCTTCATCTGCAAAATAAAAAAAAGGCCATAACATAAACAAGGTCATTCTACAATTTTTAATCTCACATTATAAACCAATACGAAGATTTAAGACAAAAAAAAACCATGAATAGATAATCACTTAACAAGGAATGTCCATTCACAATCAATAACACCACTACTAAGTACTAAGCAATGCTTAAGAAGACTAAATTTCATCACTCAAACTTCTCTGCATAGAACTATTAAGACTTCTAATTAATACAAGACCGCCATCAGTTACTATGCATGTAAACATGCATCATCAATCAATCTCATAACCAGCTCAAAAGTGGTATTTAAGGAGAACATCAAATGAAGACGATTGAACACCCAAAAAACATTTTAGAGTAGAGACTAGAAAGCATAAGCTCATACAACAATGATTTTAGAGTCTAACTTCAAGCATGACAGGAATGCCATCAAAAGGGAAATCATACAATGTAACAGATAAAAATTGAAATTAAAATAGCAGCAACCACCACAGCCATCAGAGACAAAGCCAGACTGATTTAACAACTGCAATGGTCTATGGAAAATCTTGTTATGCACATTAAGACCAGTTCAGAGTTCCCATCTAATATTTTCTCAGCAATAAATATTTCATATATTTCCAAAACACAACGAATGACAAAGCCCATCCTTCCAAAAGACAAATTCATGTAGTTCACTGTTCAATATAATTGTGAAAGTTAGCACAGATAAAAATTTAAATACCTGTACATTGCTGTCAAAAGGGCATACAGACTTCATTCCTGACAGAACTGAGCCCTATTGGCAGCTCCAGCTAGTGAATGAGTCACTCCACTCTAGAATTTGGGGGATGGACAAGCAAACTGTTTTGTCCCGGTTGCACTTGCTGCTGAGACTGATGTTCTAAAGCCGCATGTTTGGGTGAATTTTTCTCAATATCCTGTTGCTTTTGTAGTTGCTGTTCTTGTGGCCTATATGGCTGCTGGGATTGGACAGGCTGTGATGAAGACTGTTGCAGTGGCAGTGACTGCTGCGGCCAATGTGCCCCAGTGTTCTGTGAATGAGAAGGCAAATTAGCAGATAACTGTCTTGAGCCGATTCCTTGACTAATTTGTGGCATTTGCTCTTTAACAGCTGATTTCCCAGTAGTTGCAATCCCCAAGGAGCTTGCTTGCATGGCTGGACTAGGCGTTGTATTGGGATCAGATGGGGGTTCTGATGTTTTCCACTGAGAAGATGCAGTAGTAACAGCAGATACCACATTAGCTGATTCAATACAGCCTGAACTCATAACAGAGCTCATACTAACCTCGGGGGTACTGTTAGCAGGCTGCTGATCAACTTGAGTGGCGTCAGATTGAGATTTGCTAGGCGATTCAGAATTTACTGCACGACTTTGTTGCATCAATCTTTGCACATTTGATTGAGTTTGATTAATTTGCTTAGATTGAGGATGAGATTGTAGCTGCATCTGATTATGATTAGAAGTACTAACAGCTTGCTGTGACGATGTCAACGCATGTCCAGATGGGCCTTGAGGACTACTATCAGCAGATACTATTGACTGAGGTTGCTTTGAAGTGGCTGTCGCTGCAGGATGCAGCTTCTGCTGCAACTGAGATTGGTTGGTAGAATGAACAGAAGGCAATGACTTTGATTGTTGATTTGAACTCAGACCAGATTCAGGATACGAGTTTTGTCCTTGCATTACATGCATCACTGGATCCCCTTTCTCAGTATTTTGACTTCCTGGAGGTATAGAGAGGCCATTTAAATGAGAAGCATCCAGAGGAATGTTCTGATGGGTCAACATATTTCCTCTTCCTATTCCCTTCAGAAGTTTGGCCTGTTGCTGAGACTGTGCATGCTGCCGTGGATTAGGATGCTGCCTACCAGGATTCTGATATTGCTGCTGCTGTGGCTGTCTTTGCCTTGGCTTAACTGCTTGATTGGTCAACCCACTAGCACCAGGATTTCTGCTGAAACCATGTTGCGACAGGTGATGCTTCTGCTGCTGGTGCTGAGATGTCACAGGGGAGACAGGTGCTCCTTGCTGAGATGAAGTTGGCGATTGAATCTGAGAACTATTCTGTGGTCCTGATGACACAGGAAGTTTGGACTGTGTCGGGACATGTGGCATCAGTGTATTAGATGAAGTAAACTGCTGCTGCTGCTGATGTATGTATCTATGTTGTTGCTGCAGCTGCCTTTCCTTTGCCAAACGAAGAGCTAAGGCTTGCTGCTGGGTATTAGTGGCATGATTTGTACCTTGAAGATGAGGATGAGAACTGCTTAGATGAGACTGTTGCTGAGACATCTGATGTGGCTGCTGAGCATGTCCTGTGTATGGCTGCACAGGTGGTGGAGATGTCTGATTATTAAAGGCAGAACTTAATCCATTAAAGGCCGGGATACCCTGACTGGTCCCTTGGGAGACCTGAATTGGAAGCTCAGGAACCATCATTTGCCTTTGATGTTCTGGATTATGGCCCTGCTAAAGACAATGGGTAAACATTTATAAGCAGAAATGAAATGAAATCCGAATATATGCTTCCCAAAATAACAGTGACAGCTTCTCCACTAATCACATATCCAACTTATTGGCTGAGGAACCAATAATAAAAGAAACTCCAAATAGGCCATGAATTAAACGTAGGATGATAGAATAAAAGAACTTCTCACCCTCATCATGTGTAGACATTCACGAGATCTCATCATTGAGTTTCCTTGTCCTGCACCAACTCCTGAGTGCATATTTACAGGGCTTGGCATTCCCACCATGCCAGATGAATGCACGTTTCCAGAATTCAGCATATTCGATGGTGCCATACCTTGAAGCCCAGGCCTTGACATGGACATGCTTCTATTCATACCACACATCATGCCCATACCATTTCCACCATGTAGCATGCGAACACCACGATCACTTCCAGAGAGGGATCCAGGAACAGACATGTTAGGCTGCTGCATATTTCTGCCAGACATCATTTGGTTATATTGCATTCTCTGCTGCTCATCAACTGATAGAGGCGAAGTTCTTGGAACTCCATATCTAATATCCCTGTAATTTCACAGATACCCATCACTGAGATATAAAATGTGTACGTAATTGCAGAATTGTGCAGAGACAACTACATCCATATTAAGCATATACCTGACAGACCCAGGAATTGGACCAGAGGGTGATGTCAAGTTATTGCCAAGTACCATGCCCGAAGAACCCGCAAGTGAGGAATTTGCACCTGATGTAGGGTGCATTGATGGCAAAGAACTTTGATTTGATAATGCCAAACCTCCAGCAGGTGAACCTTGGTACCCATGAGGAAGGGCATCTGGAGTTGGTGCATTTGTATCACATAGATCATGGGGCCTTCATCAAGAAACAAACATAATCAAAATATTTGAACTAAAAGGAATAAAGATGAGAACCAAAAATGTTCCAAAAACAAGTTAAGCCTAAATGAACTTGGATGAGCATCAAAATTCAAGAAAACTTCACCACCCAAAACTAAAGTCTCAAGAACTTACGTTAGAAGGACTCCATTGAGGTTGTTTGGACAGACTTGGGTAAGGGCAGTTACATGTGAATTATGGACAGGTACAATTTGTTTCAGATCCTGAATATCATTCTGCAATAAAACAAGAATTTCAAATCAAAATAACTTTATTGAAATTTTAAAACATAGTATATTAATAAAATACTGTAATTTAAATTAAAAAGTGAAAAGGCAGCTGTAATCCAAAATGCCACACGAGGTTTATGAAATCACCAACAGAGAACCATTTCAATTAGTCTACAACCACAATAAACTATATAACCATATACAGCAAAACATAACAGTTTCACATGTGCCCCCCAGGTGCAGCCATAAACGAGGCAGAGCCAACACAAAATGCTCACTTTTTCAACCCAATAAAAAAAGACATGATACCATCTGTGAATCTCAATGTAAGGTACTGCATTAATTAATCAGCTAAATGGTTAGGTGTGGCTTCTTTCACATGGTCAAAATATATAGATATAATGCATCCAGTCATCCCAACCCAAATAGCATCAAGTCATTAGTCTAAACTGCAGTACTCAAAAAAATTAATGTTGATGAAATGTTGCCGTTAAGGATATTTCACTTCTGAAACTTGCATTAAATGTATCAACAGCTCAGAATTAGCACCAACCCATTATATTGTCAGGCAATTCTATCTGCAGTTTTGACTAAACTATTGGGAGCCTTTGGCATCTAATGCAGGCACTGGAGAAGTTCCTCTTATAAGATTCAAATGGTTTTGATCAAAAGAGGAGGCCTCTAAACTTCATGGCAATCACTAGTTTTGGCAAGTTAAGGTGCATTTGAAACATAATTGCTAACATTTTTAGGGCGCCTCCTTGTTACGAGAGATATCATGTCTTTGTAGCTTTAGATACTATAAGACAAAATAGTTTGCAAGCCTTTTGTTTGGTCTGCTGTTCAAGGTTCTGATAAAGAGGGTTGCCATATCCAAAAAAGAAAATAGGTTGCTGTATCACAGGTTTGTTTGACATGGTCTACGATCTTTTGTACTCCTGTTTTGCTGTTTCAAGGAGGACATTTAGACTACAGGATGTATTCTTGCTAAAGTATATCTGTCGAACATTATAACTAAAAAGTTAATAAATATTGGAAAATGATTAAAATGTATAGCATTATAAGGAAAACCCAAGGTCAGTGCATCATGTGATTTCTCACAGTATCTGATACAGACCTGATTCCTCCGGTAGTATTGCTTCTGCCCAATCTTTATAATGTTCTCAAAATGAGACTTTAGGGTATCTTCCTCCATGGGTCCTTGCAATTTTCGAAATAACTGCCTGGCACTTCCCTGCAATTAAGCCACAACCACAAATTTGTGTCAACCACAAGAGCCTCTTCCATCCATGGAAAGAACACTAAATGAAACATGACAAGGAATCCCTGCCTTTGGAATTCCAGGTAGTGTAGATGGATAAGACTGAGAAGATCCTGAATCTTCAGCACTATCAGCACCATCCCCAGAACTCCTATCCATCAAGACCTTATGACGTTCCTTGCATTCTTTTGGCTTCCGGAAGATACACTGAAATTGCGAAATTTTATGGAACCCAATTATAAAAATAGCTGTATTTAAAAATGGAATAAACTAAGCAGTTGAAATTTCACAATGTACAAAGCATCACTAAAAAATTAAGATACAACGCGCATTTTTGAATCTGATTGAAAATATAAAAATGACTACTGCATTCAACAAAATATCGTTACTAAAGGTTAAGCAGTCAGACATCCTTTGAAACAGGATTGTTACATCAAAAGATAACTTGTTTTCGTTTATTTTAAACAAACAAACCCATAAAAATACCTGGATGATCCAGTGCAACATATTATAAGTACATTTTCTTTTGGTAGTCTTCATCTAGACCACTACTGAGCACTGTCTAAGGTAATACAGCATTGATTCTTTAATTTGATAAAAGTAAATACTGGATATTGATATTCACTTAACCCTTTTAATGAATAGAGTCTACAGTCTTGGCATCTTCTACATATAATATTAATATAAAACGATTATTACCTTAAAATGAAGAGTGCTATTAATAGCATCACTAACAAGCTCCCAGTTTGGACCCATATCATGTACCAGGACAACAAGGGCCTGCAACAGGGAAGAGATAAAAGAGAACCTTCAAACACAAGAGTGAGAGAAATTAAATAAGATTTTTTTTCTAAATGTACGTAAAAGGGGTTGGGGGGATATGAGATGGCAAAGGAACTATAGAAGACCTGGTCTTCGAAAAGTGACCATGGACTCCCAGAGCCAGGCTGCCCAGCAGATATCTAAAAATAAAAAAAATGGATACATCACAAATATATTAACAAAATCACAAGAAAATTTGCAAGCACATGAAAATCTAAGATCATGCCAAAATTACCTTCAGTGATTTAGCTTTACGGCCTCTATCTCGGCCACTAATAATTTTAATGAATTTACTTTGATTGGACATGTTACTCATTTGAGAAGCAGCTGGAGAAGGAATAGAGCCATTCATTGTAGGTACGTTGTCAAATGTATTGTCATGTGTCAGTTTCATTGTCTTTGGCTTCTTGGCAATATGTTGGGCATACAAACCTTAAGAAAAAGACAGTTGAATGTGTAAAAACTCAGAACACAGAATGCTCCCGATAATACACAATCAAACAATTCTAACAATGACAAGATGGAAACTTATCTTACCACTGCTTCCATTAGGGTCAAAATGATGACCATCTAATCTCTTTTTGGAATGATCCCTCTGCATTTTTAAGTCACCACAGTAAAACTCATTAAAAATTAACATCACAAACTTAGGAAGGGTTGAAAAGTCAATTATTAAAAAAGTAAGCCAAAGGAAATCCAGTAATCTTATTTTCAGCTAAACTTAAGCACCTACAACATATGATTAAAACAATCATTAATATTACTTAATCTTCTATACTCCCTACTGCTACATAGGAAAATCATGAGTTGCCTACAGTCAACTCCAAACTCAATTTGGTAGTTTGGCTATTACATAAGGACCTAACCCTGCACCCAAAAAGGACAGAACAGAACCTATAAAAATCAATCCCAAGGGAAACGTGCCAAAGCACTAACAAATGCTCAGTGAAAATCACAACTAACCCATCCCCACCACCTAAATTATACTGATCTTTCAACAATTCTCACTTCAGTCATAAACCATCGTGAACTGTACAAAACATTTCCAACAGCCTATAACAACTTTGTAAGCATAATCTATAAACTGTATTCCTTATTTTTCCAACCCATTCCCTCAAGCTAAATTACATCCAGGTTGCAGTAAGAACTAATGATTAGGACCAATGCATCCAAGCATGACATGACACAAAGTCCATAAAACTTCTGAGCTGCAAAAGTAGTCCTTGACATGACATCAAATTCCTTATAACCAATAGGTCTAGTGGCAAATCCCTGCTGCTCCCATTCAAGCATGTACTTCTTGAGGGCATAAAGTCTAAAGGACTGTGTGGAGGGAATTGGGATGTTGGTGGTTTAAGATTTTGAGACGGAAATGTTCATGGAATAGAAATATAACTTTTATTACAAAAAATATCAATATTTGTCCACAATAAATATCTTTATCTTCTCAGCTTTGTTTCTTTTCCTCCTGCATTACGAATCGAAAGTATATTGCTTTGCTTCATGAGTTCAGATTAATCACTCCATTCTAATCTAACAAAATTCTAGCTGCAATCTACCAATTGCAGGTTGAAACATCAGTCACAAATCACAGTGAATATTTATCCATACATGACAGGACATTGGAAAAACCATGATTTACTGATCTCAGAGAGCGATGGAGATGGAATATTAAAATGTTCCCCAATAAGTTTTTTAGCCAAGCTTATCGAACCTTCTGACGACATTTTTCCATTTTTGCCACGAATCTAAAAAGGGGCATGAAACTTTTCCCCCTTTGACTTGACAACGAAAAGCATCTAACCCTTAACAGCTCACAGGATTTTAATCAAACTTTAAAATATTAAATGAATCAAGAATAATAATGAATAATGATTAGCAGTAAATATACAGGATGATTGGTATCTCAAGTGCTTATATGATACTAAATAAATACCTGTTCGTTTAAAACTGAATCCACTTGCCATCCTTGATCATATGTAGATCCCTGCAGAAATAGTAGTTACGCAACTAAGGCTAAGACATAGTTACAGAATGAATGAACACATCTACAAATATAAATGAACTGCCCCTTCAAGCTACATAAATATGCATATTGATATTACCAAATTCTTCGCCTTCTTCTTCTTCTTTGTTTTAACAGGAGTTTCAGCATAGTCATATGGTAGCTGCCTATCAAACTCTCCAATTGACTCCACTTCCATACTTTTCTGAATCTGAGACCCACAATGTAAAGTACTTTGGTCATCCTGAAAGGAATTGGTATCTCCACTTGAAGCATCTGTCTTAACTTGAGGCTGCACTGTCACTGCGACCCCAGGTGTGTAAGGACTTACAACTCTTTGTCTAGACGCTGTACGCACACGTTTTGTTATAGGGCCAACATTTAAGCTAGCAGGCCTTTTTCCAATCAGCATGGATGGCTGAGATCCAGTTGTATAATTTCCATAAGGCATATCAGCCCCATACTCATAGGACCTTGGAGGGTAAGATTTAATCATGTTTCTATTCCTCTTCTGCGCTGATTTTGATGCTTTGCTACCCTCATAGACACCATGCAGGTAGTAGGCGCTTGTTTCTCCATCATCCTCATCATATGCATTCTCTTCTGACCCAAACTCTACAATTCAATTTAAATAAGTATAATAAGTTCCAGATCAATCATTAATTCACTTTCAAATCAAAATGCAAACTAATCCATCATTACCTTGTGCCGTATCATAAAGAGATGTCCCAACTTCCTCTTGCATGCTACTCCCAATTTTCTGAAAAGTCATATCAATTAGCACTAATTGCCACATAAAAATCCAATAATTATTTGCCCTAATGTGTGAAAGAGCGGGTAGACGTATCAGATGGCCTCACAACATATCTTTAGACATAAGAAAATTATACTATAAAAATATTCCTGAAATACATACGGTAGGTGACAAGCATAGGATATTAGGTTATAAATTTACCTCGACGTTCAGGAAATGAGATTCAACAGATTTCCGGTATGCCGCCATTGCTGAAGAAGGAACTGTATAGAATAGATTTTCCTGCCAATTATAATAATGAAATGTGAAAAGGAGTGTTTTATCTACATTCATTGCAATGAATAAACAACAAACTTTTTCCACACAAACACTTCATTGAATAACCATATAGATGAAGCATCCCCATCCAATGGAACTCAAGTAAAGCAATAATAAAACTGAAATATTAACGCAAAAAATATAAAACACGAGATAAAGAAAGATGAATCACTAATGTCAGCATTGACAAGCAAACCAAATAAATATAAGGAAACTTGGTCCATACTTCTGTAAGATGTTCCTCCCATGGCATGCCCAGAGTGCCTGAATCAGATATCCTATCAGGTGTTGTTGGTGCTTCAGCTAGAGAAGAAGTTTCACGAGGCTTATTGAGTTTCAAAAATCTCATAGCATAATCTTGGACTTTCTTAGACACATTTTTCCTGGGATGTTGCTCATCCAAATATTCATTTGTCGCCTGAAAAAAACAACCAACATTGTGGAACCATTAACAAGTAGCAACAACAACAAAGCCTTGTACCACGACAATTAGTAACCAATTCTTTGGATATATCATTAACAAGTAGTGCATGATGAAAACAAGTACTTACGAAAGACAGCAGATTAAGGAATAACTACTATGTCTCAATTATTGCAAATAATAGCTAAAAAAATATCAAAGAAAGTATGCAATTGTTTTTGAACCTATGATGCATATAACAAATGGATGTCAATGATAGGAGTTTAACTTCTACAATCTGCCACTTCACATATATTAAATGATGATAATAATAATAATCTCGTTCATTTTTACTTGATTAGAGTTCATAGATAGAACTACAGAGATGATATCATTTGTAACATCCATTTAAATAGAACATATTAAGACAAGCCATGTGCAATCCCCCAAGTGACCAAAGTACTGACCAACAATAAAGGTTCAAGACCAAGTTTTAAATGCATAAAGCAAAAGTCCATGAAATGACCAATACCACATCAGAATTTCTTCTTTTGTTGCTAGAAGCTTCTACCACACCAACTTTCTCAGATTCTGAGATAGCACCAGAGTAAGTACTACTAGCATCACAGTTTTCTAGAAGAAGCTCAACTGAATGCCAGAACTGCATGACATCCTTAGCTATGGTGTGAGCCAAAACTTTAATTCCCCTTTGTTTATTTAATTCTTCAAATCTTAAACGAGAGGTAAGAGCAGCTTGATGACACAATTGTGCAGCAGCAGTTATCTTCCAAAGTCTCTCCTGAAAGCAAAGCCAGGAAAGACATTATTTTAAAATATATATATCACAGAATTTTCATAAGATTGGCCCAGTGCATTTTGGCAAGTCCAGAGAGGGTTGAGACTGCTGCCACACGAGGGGGATGGGGGCAATCAGAGAATCACTAGTAAGAGCAGAAGTTAAAACCTGTGCAAAATCATTTGCCAACCACGCCATTTCCTCAAGGACGAAACCCCAGTGAGATTTCCTGAGGTTCTGTGTGGGTAAAGTGCGAGCTGATGACAATTGCATGATCCTCTTCCGCTTAGCCTGTTTAATATATATCAGATATTTATACAGTTTGTTGATCAGATGATAAAGGAAAAGGTTTCAGAAGTTGACAGAAATAAGCATAAGTCACTAAAGATGGAACAAAAAAATGACGACCTCTATACTCCGTGCCTCTTCCAAAATAGAATCTTCACGTGCCTTGTCCACCAATAAATGGTGACTGGGGCATTGCTGGATGTCAGAGCCAGCAGTAGGAACCTTTTCTGCCGGAACAGCCTGAAGAAGTTCACAATTTGACGCATCCACAGACTCCCCAGGAGGTCTTACTGAGCTATTCACCTTTATAGAGTTGGAATGATCCACCAAGACATCACTTAACTCGTTATCAGATTTTGATACTGTACTGTCATTTTGTCCCTTGATATTGGAAAAATCACTCAGCTTGTTTTGTATGGAAGAACTGTTAACACAAACACCTTCCTCGGCTTTTACCATGTTACCACCAACAGAATGGTTTAGACAACCAGCATCATTCCCATTATTAACAGCAGCCCCACCTTCACCAGCATTGGTTTTAATCCTTTCTTTTACTTCAGAGCCAGTTAAATTTAGTTTATTATCAAATTCTGACATCTTTCCCGCCACGTTACCATTGCCATTAACACTTTTTGCATTATTACACATATCACTATCATTATTAACATTTCTACCTACACTAGTATGGGTGCAAGAGGACCCTGAATTCAAAATCGTCACACCTAGTGTAGCATCACCATTTTGTTCTTCATTCTCTATGCCCTTTTTATCAGCTTTTAAGTTCACGATTCCATTTTGCTGGCCAGAACAAGTTTCGTTTTCTGGTTTTGTAGCTTTAGGCAGAAGCTCCAGATCAGAAGAAGTTACCCTTTCTTCATCTGCATCAGCCTCCCTAGAAGCCATGACAACTGAGTTTTGCACAGTATCATCTCGAGAAGGTAGAGGACACTCATCCTCCTTACAGTTTCTTTTGGCAGCGATATCCAATATAACTTCAGGAACACTATTGCCACTAGTTGTTTGATGAGCTCGGCCACCATCTGCTTTGCTAACCGAAGGATTGATACTACTAGTATCTTTAGTTACTGCATCTCCATTTACATTTGCAGGCTTTGGCTTGGAAACAGAAGGCAAATTATGGTCCTTCAAGTTACCTGTATCAGGAACCAAGCCCTTCCCATCCCTTGAACTGCCCCGAGGACCATGATTTGTTCTGGATCTATTTCTTCGAGCATATGGTCGGAAAATAGCAGAATCTTCAGAATCCTTTGCATTTTGACTCCCATCAATTTTGGAAGACTGCTCTGATGGAGCAACATTATTCCTTCTACTTTGATGTACAGACCTCCTTTCACCTTTAGGTAACTCATTATCAATACCCAAAACTAAGAGATTATCAGCAGTATTAGGTTCACTAACTGAAGGAGCACCTGGTCTAGCACTACTGTCAACGGAGTCACCATGAGGAGAAGGCGTCAAAGCAAAACTACCTTTGGCTTCACTGAAATCACAATAAAATAGAAAGGTCATGAGAAAAACATAAAAAAATATCGTCAAGAATTAAGAAAATGAAAGCAGAAGTTATTCATAAACAAGCAAAAATACTAGGAAGCATAAAAAGGATCCAAGAAAATTTATAGCTAACCTGGTCACAAACTGGTCATGTTGTTGATCAGTGAGTGAAGTAGACTGGACACTAGCTGAAGCAGCATTCCCAAACTTGAAGTCCAGAGGATTCCCACCCTACACTTACAATGCAAATGGTAATCATCATTTGCATACATCTATCACAAAATATAGAGAGAAAATGATCAAAACCACCTACTTTTTCGAGAAATTCTAGTTCTCTTTTTCTTTCCTCACGAACATCATATTCCTGTCTGTTATCAACATCCAATATATTATAGTTTGTATATAGCAGAAAAACAAAATCATATTGATGCTCAAGAAACAAAGACCAAAACAAACAGAACGAAAGTAGATAAATGACTCTCATCACCTGAGCTCTGCCTGAGCATTCTCAATGTCTACTCCGTGGGGAGAGGTTTTCAACCCTATACCAACTCCGCCATCAATAACTCCTCCCATGGAATCAACCTCAGCATTTACAAGAAGAGCCGATTCAGAATTACATCCATGCATTCCCACACCTAAAGTATAACCGTTTCACCTCCCATCCATTAAAACGTCTGCCAGAGTTGTCAAGGCAAGAGTATAAATCAGAAAGTGAAAAACTACATAAAAGCAACTCATTTATACACAAAGTACAATTTGATATTAAAAACAAAAAACTAAAAGTACTTAAGCTAGGCAGAATGCAAACATTAATAACAACCAAACTCTTGCAGGCATTAAGAAGCAATAAATCATAAGCGTCACTCAACAAGGAAAACGCCGCTCACTCAAATGCAAGGACTCTTTGAAGGGCATGTCTATTAAGTATGTTGAATGAAGTACTGCTTAGAAGGAAAGAAAGGTTGCAATGTTCCCTATGCAGTCACGAACAAAATATAAGGGAAGAGTGAAGAAAATATGGGTCATACAGATATCATTTAAGAGGAAAGTAGTTGCACGACGGGCACAGATCAAAAATGACAAATTTCAACACAAAAGTGCCCTTTAAAAAAATTCTTCCTTTTCAAAATTTTATTATTTAATCAAACCACAAAAATGTGCAGGAGCGCAAGAAAAATGCGCTTCTGAGGATCAACAAAGCAAACATTCAAGATACCCTGAGAATCTGTTTGGTATGATGGGAGGGTAGGAAAATGGCAAAGGGATAAAAATTTTACTTGAATTTACAAAAATTAGATAAGTGGGACTAAAAGTTTTTACTTAACAATCCATACTCTCTTATCTTACATCTTATATTTTTTAAAATATCATAACCCTATTTCTTCAATTTTTATTTTAATAATTCACCTCGCAAGTATGTCCCCTCCCCACACATCCCATCCAAATCCCTCATACCAAACAGACCTTATTAAGATACAGGATTCCCCTAATTCCTTAAGACAAGAAGCAATAGATGAGTGTTTATGCGGGTGAAACAACTTTATAAGCCCGAGAATGTTATGTAGTTATAATAAAAATAATAATAATAGAAGGGTTAGTTTGTAAGTTATAAAATGAAATCCGAGAGTGTAACAAAGCAACAAAATAAAAGAAAATAGCTTAGAAACGCATTAGGGCAGGGCCCAACTGAGTAACTGGGCTGCGGCTTATGGCTTTCATTATGCTTGAATTGTCTTATTTTGAGATTTAAGATACTTGATTTGATGGTTTTGAGTTATCAGGCTGGCACTTATGGCCTGCACCGTATGCAAGCTGTTGCATTCACCGTAAAGAAGCAAACACACTGTCATGCAAGCACCACAATGGAAGGCCCCAGCCATAATCCTCAGCCAGCAAGATACATTGGGGCCTCCTAGCAACTTGCCTTTGTTCCATAGGCATTGAAGTTGGCGCCTTTTCACTGATTAATTAAAAAATCTTTGCTAATGCCTAGGGGCACTAATATAGGCACCACCAAACACTGAATCAGATTTAAGCTCACTAATGATAACTAAACCTACACCTTCTAATGACTAACTGATAATAACACTGTTTCTTCATAAACCTTGCATAAATCAGCGATCAAACACCCCTCCTTTCAGCAGTTCAAGACAATATTTAATTTCACTGATAAATGATTGCGAAATAGTCCACAGAAAAAACTAATGAATGCTATCTTACTACAAGCTGCAATGATTTGACATGTGTAGAGAATATAAAATAATGCCAACCACTCAAAGTTATCCAAGCAAAGGGCTCTCATCAAGTAGATAAAAAAAGGGTCAAGCCAGTTCTAATCACCAAGTAGATAATGTCTTCCAAAAAGCTATGACACTGTCATGTACATAGAAAATAAAAAAATGACATTGACCATTCAAATTCACTGAGCAAAGGTGATAGGTAAGAATAATATGGAGAGGTAGAAATTCAGGAGAAGAGAGAAAAAGAAGAATTAAAGGATAGGAAGAAAGTTCGGAGAAGTTAGAGAGAGAAAATTGGAAACTAGGAAATTCTGTAAAGGCATATTCTCATTTATCAACAAAATATTAAAGTGATTTCATTAAGGTAATGACTTATTTATAATACTATATATCCCGCCATTCCTTCTAATCAAATCTAAGACCTGCCCTCAAAACAACTAACCTAACGGCCTCTAAATAATTTTTTATTTGAGTGTTATTCTGCTTACATTACAAAAGGGTTCTCATTCTTTTCATCGAAACAGTAAGAGCCTATACAATGCAAATCACTCCCTCCATTCCTAAATATAAGACACGTTAACCTGATGTGATTATATTAAATTTAAGTTGTGAATTAAGTTAGCTAAAATCACATAATATTACTAAAACGCCACAACCACATACCTTTATTCCCACCCCCTCTCTTGCTTGTTTAATATTCAGGAGCACCACGAGGAATAATTTAGGAAACAGTTAAGAAAATATAGAAATAAGTCTTAAATCAAGGAACAAACTCACATCCCCAAATAGGCCCTATATTTAAGAACAAAGAGAGTAGTAAATTGCTTAAAATGGATGAAATAAAGACACATACACTCATATAACAAGCCACTGGATATAATTACGCGCAATCCTACTTACAAGAAGAAATGCAAAGATAACCTTCAAGTATGAAGACAATAAGGGAAGAAAAATTCATAATTATAGAAGTTGCAAACTTAGAGGCTCATAACAGCATTAAAAGATTAGAATAAACATCAAAAACAAAATACAACGTAATTAACACCTTAAAAACTCTTCACTATTACAAATTCTTAAGTATATTGTCTCAACTATTGCATACATGAAGGTTGGCGCCAATGATTACCTTCAAAATTTTCAAATTTTCATCACAAACGGAAAATTAACTATCCACATTAGTTTATTACCACATAAAGAAATCCATTTCCCTTCGTTGCCCAATAAGGATAGGCAAATTTAGATTAATTAAACAAAACAGACATCATTTCTACATGACACAAGCTCAAGCAAAAAAACCTAATGCATTTCACGACAATGCATAAGAAATCACAAACGAGAAACAATTCAGAAAAATTCGCCCAACAAATTCGAAACCCTAACGACAGCATTTCAAAAAATTCCCCAATTTGCATGATTTAGGGTTTCCAGAATGCGCAAAAAACAGAAATTAAGAGAGGGGAAACACCTTGTGAGACAGGAGAATGAAGAATTTGAGAGATTTAAACACCGTTAAGGCGTTGCCACGTGGAATTTGGGGTTCCTAGGGTTTTGGAAGAGGGGAAATTGTGTGTGATGAAGAAGAAGGAGGGGAAAATAAATTAGGGCTAGAATGTTTAGTATAGGAGAGGAAATGTGAAGAAGGAAAGCATGCGCGAGGAGATTAAGGAAGGAAATTTGATTGTGTTGGTGTTGATTTTGGTTTTGTGTGTATATCTGAGAAATGGTGTTCGTGCGTGATGGGAGACCCCTGAGAGTAGAAGTGGGCTGGGCATGAAGACGATGATGAAAGAGGAGGCCTCAGACAAATAGGACGTAAATTTTGGGCCTTTTTTTTAAAAAAAAAAAAACTAATAATAATAATAATAATAATAATAATAATAATAATAATAAGGCTAAAGTATACTTTTGGTCCCTTATGTTTGCATCAAGTTTCAATTTAGTCCTTTATGTTTATAAAGTACACTTTTAGTCCTTTTTTGTTAACACCGTTAGTTTAACTTAACGGAAAATGCTAACTTAACAATTTTAAATAATTATTTTATAATGAAATTGGACCAAAAATGATAAATTTTGAAAATATAAAAATATTTATGCTCAAATATTTTAATCTGAACATTTTTCAGTATTTAATAACCATTCAAAATTTTTAAATTAACATTTTCCGTTAAGTTAAACTAACGGTGTTAACAAAAAAGTACTAAAAGTGTACTTTCCAAACATAAAGGACTAAATTGAAACTTGATGCAAACATAAGGGACCAAAAATATACTTTAGCCTAATAATAATAATTAGGACCTTACTTACGTCAAGTTCATCCATCCAGGTTCTCCATTTCTCCAATTACTGGCCGATAGATTCAATGGATGGTTGTTATAAAAGGACACGTGTCACTCCTATATTAAAAGAACTTGAGAACCTGGAGGAATGAACTTGATGTAAGTTTTTCCCTAATAATTATGCAACAACAAAGTATTATTTCATTAGGTGGGGTCGGCTACATAGATCTTTGTATGTCCATTATCATGATATTTGACAAATTTTACGTTGGTTGTCAAGACCTAAGTACCTAACACAACACTCCTCATTTATCCGGCATGAGACCGGCTATGATAATAATAATAATTTTTATTTTTATTCATGAGTTACAAATTAATAACTCATGGTTTTTAATTAGAGACATTCTTGCGTGAACCCGGTGTACCACGTCAGTTGTGGTCTAACCAATCACAGGTAGACATATACAATGTGACGTGTAATTTTTAATTTGATGTGCCACCCTAAAAAACTCAACTAACCTTGAAAAATATTTTTATTTACACTATAAAATAAAAAAAACATTGAAAACATGAAATTTAAGTTTTTTTAGTGGTTAATTCATATTTTTAAGGTGTCACGTCATATTAAAAATCACATGTCATGATTGGTTAGTCCACAAATGACGTGGTGCACCGGGTTCGCACAAGAATTTCTCTTTCAATAAAAGTGAGATTTATTTATGATTTCGTGTGAAATGTTTCAGGCATTAGAAGTGGATCTGCTCCATATTATTTTTCCTTGTCAGGCATTATGCTGCGTAAAGTAAATTATAATGGATGATTGTAATAATGAAATGGATTTTTTTTTACTTTTTTGTGAGAGTGGATCTCTCTATTGTAAAGGTCAAAAAAAAGCTCTCTATTATTGTTATTGTCAATTTTATTTTCATTTTTTATTGATGAGTTACATATTAGTAACTTGTGTTTTTTATAAAAGTAAGGGTTATTTATTATTTCGATTTCATGTAAAATGTTTAACGCATTGGAAGTGGATTGCTCCATATCATTTTTCCTTGTAAGGCATCAAGAAATGTAAGTAAAGTATAACCCATGAGGCCATGATTGTAGTAATGATTTTTTTTACTTTAGTGTGAAAGTGGATGTCTCTAAAATTATCTGTATGTGGATATATATTTATACAATTTTAAAAGTTTATGTGAAAATTTTTTTCCTCAAGGTTGAAATCGATTGAATGGACAAGATGAATACATGTGAAGGATAATAAAAGAAATGGTATTGGAAAAAAACCCAACCCCTAACTTACTATAGTGATGAGTTTGGTTGTATTTTTCTTTTGCTATGTACAGTACAGTTGTGTTTTTTTATTTCATAAGGATCAAATGTTTGAATGGAGCACGACAAAATTATGGCAATGTCTTTCTCAAAACATATATAAAACGTTTTTGCTCATTATGTAACCTTTTTTTATATCCCATGCTGATTTGTAACGGTTTGTACAAGAAAATTATGTCATTATTATAAATACATGATAGTTATTAGATTTTTCCAATAAAATTTAAGATTAATCTCTCATTATTCTAAAGTCTAATATAGAGAGCATACAATTGAGATGTGAATTTGTTCTATATATAAAGGCTGGAGATTAAACCCCGACCACTTGTTTAAGGGACGAGAGTATTCACCACTTATATTAACTTGTCGGGTTTGTAATTATTTGTTTTTAGTAAAGAGAAGGTACAACATTTTTTTCAAAAGGGTATTTTAGCTCCCTATTTGATATTTATTGGGGTTGGTAAAATTGCATAGAGAGCTTAATTGACACTTGACAATGATGCTTGATAATATGAACTTGAGCATGTGTAATGAATACTAAATACCAAGTCAATTTCTTCAATTTAACTTATTTTTCAGAAACCACACAATATATAGCACAATGTTGGTATGAGAATATTATACATATATTATTTTTATTGGCCGAAATTATACATATATTATTAGACCTAAGAGAATTATATATATATATATATATATATATATATATATATATATATATATTATTGAAGACATAAGGGAACTAGGATAGCCCTAACACTAGTAGACCAACTATGGGTACAAAAATGAGTAGAATAATTGAATGGAAGGTAAAATCTGGTTTACAAACGTTATCATTTTGAGTTGTTTATTATATTTCAGTTCATAGTCATAGTCGTGCTGTATGAATGGGAAACATTATATGCTTCAATAAAATGTTTTCTAATTTTATCAAAAAAGTTTTGATGGAAAGTGTGGATATCCGAAAATTTTTATTGGATCAGATATCATCCAAGAGTATTACAAAATAAGCAAATTTATCTCATCCATTAAATATTAATATTGACCATGAACATGCGCACGAATAACAAGATCATGGACAACTCTAACAAGATCATGACCCACCCTGTGACAAGTTAATGTGCAATTATTGACGAGGTCATGGGCAGGACTGACAAGGTCATGCACACGTATAATAAGTTCATGGGCAGGGAAGAAGGGACAATCTGGTCTTTTTGTATTTGAAATATATTAAAGTATGGTCCCTAGGGACCATACTTTAATATGTGGAGTTTATGAGACTTTCCTACTATCAAGTCCCTTGTGAGGGACTACAAATTGATTTTCCCAATCTAATTTACCTTATTATTAGATCACTTTAATTTTTGGGAAAATGTCATTTAAATCCCTCCGAATATACAAAAGGACAATTCAGGAACTCAAACTTCCAAAAGGACCATGAAGGAACTCGGACCTAGTTGACATTTCAAATTTGTGTGAAAGGACAAAATTACCCCCATCATTAAACAAAACATTTACACCGCACCTGTTAACAATTGAACTTTGGGCATTAACAACTGAACTTTAGGCATTGACATTTTGAACTTAAGAATTAACTTCTTCGTTAACAAGATAACATTGGTGTTAATGTTAACACCAATGTTATCTTGTTAACGAAGAAGTTAATTCTTAAGTTCAAAATGTCAATGCCTAAAGTTCAGTTGGTAATGTCGAAAGTTCAATTGTTCACAGGTGCGGTGTAAATGTTAACACCAATGTTATCATGTTAACGAAGAAGTTAATTCTTAAGTTCAAAATGTCAATGCCTAAAGTTCAGTTGTTAATGCCCAAAGTTCAATTGTTAACAGGTGCGGTGTAAATGTTGTTTAATGGTGGGGGTGATTTTGTCCTTTCACACAAATTTGAAATGTCAACTAGGTCCGAGTTCCTTCATGATCCTTTTGAAAGTTTGAGTTCCTGAATTGTCCTTTTGTATATTCGGAGGGATTCAAATGACATTTTCCCTTAATTTTTTAATAGATTAATGATTTAAAATAAAAGAGTGGTTATTGTTGTCAATTTTGCAAGTCGACTTTCTAATTTTAATGTTTTTGCTCGAAGATTGGCACAAATCTAAATTTGAATATTTGAGATGGATTCCAATGGAATTTTCCTAAGAGGAAATCAATTTGGGGTCCCATGGAGTAGACATTATATTAGAAATGTTCCACCGAATGTTCAAATTAAAGTACAGTCACAAGAGGTTTTTTCTATTATCTTTCAAACTCAAATGACAATTCACCCTGTAGGCCTTTATCACAACATTTGAATTATGGACAACAATTTTTAGACCATTATTAACACGTGTTAGGGCAGCTTTCACAAGATTGATTTATCTACTAACAATCTTTAGACCATGTGTAATAAACTTATGACTATGTGTAACAAGTTTTTGAACACCTATCACAAGTCTTTTATTTTTTTTCATGTACTTCAGTCAATATAACAGAATACAAACACTTTCATTACAACTTTTGAGCTATGAATAACAACTTTCTGACCATTATTACTAAGTGTTTGTGCACCATTCATAGGGGATTTTAATTACTAACAATATTTAGACATTGTGTAAAAAGCTGCTAATCATGTGTAACAAGTTTCTGAAAAAAGAAAGGGTGAAGGCTCAAAAATGATACTTAACTATTGGGCAAGGAACAAAAATAGTACATAACTATTTCTAGGTACAAAAATGATACGTAACTTTTACCATGGGACCAAAAATGATATTTTCACTAATAAGACAATAATATTATACATGAAATGTCCAAAATGCCCTTATAATTAAATAAACTTTTACTGGGCTGCGATTAATTTATAAGGGCATTTTGGACTTTTCATGTCTAATATTATTGTCATATTAATGAAAATATCATTTTTGATCTATGGTAAAAGTTGAGTACCATTTTTGTACCTTGGAATAGTTATGTACTATTTTTGTTCCTTGGCCAATAGTTGTGTATCATTTTTGGGCCTTCGCCCTAAAAAAAAGTGTAACAAGTTGTTAGGCGTGGTTCATAGGTCTTTTAATTTCTTTAGGGAGGGTAAAATTATTATTCGAGTTTAGAAGAAAATATAAAAAAGGTCTATTGGAACCCTACTTTAATTTGGACATTTTATGAGATTTTTCTAGTGGTATATCTACTCCATAGGATCTCAAATTAATTCCCCCTTTCCAATTTAGTAATGTAAGCATATAACACATACATGTATGTGTATTCTGCATCAGAAACATCTTTCTGTTTCTTCCACAGAAGGAGTTGCTACATGTTATATAGGGCTATGGAGAGGAAACATTTCAATGGTACATTATTTTTTGTTGTTGACTTGTTGGCAATAAGATGTTTTGTTTGGAGCAATTTTGTTTGTTAATACTCAATTCAAAAAAGTTAAACTTCATAAAAGTATATTCATCTGGGGATTTGATTTCTTTAAAACAGAATCAACATAAAATATCACAAAAGTGCTACGATCGTACAGACAATCGACCAATAATTGATAACATAGGCACATTTAGCATTTGATACCGACAAACAAACATATGTTCAACTAGTGAAGGTAAGATTGATTGCTTATAATTCACAAGTTCTTAGATTAAAATACTTTTTTTGAATACGACGATTTCATATACATTTAGATCACAATACTGTTTTGAATATTAAGATTTCATATACAGCTACCCTGTCCTGGTCTACAACCACTGTCACATTTTTTTTTTGTTTGAAGATTTTAAGGTTACACACTACTTTTATATTATAATTATAATTCAGATCAAACTTGCAACCTTTCACAAACAGCTTTCAGACCACTTGGCTATAGGACTATTGACTATAGGTCCCAATCATGATATTTCCACATATCTTACCTAAATGTTCACTAAACATAAAAGAAATTTAGTCCAAAATAGTTAATTAGATTGGTAAAATATCTCCATATTTTTTCGTTGGCCAGAAATATCTCCACATCTTTATTTTGCCTCGAGTTCTGACTTCTGAGAGTCCTCTCAAGATGCACAAATAGCATAACGTGGAGTATTTAAAAAAACTATATGAAAATAACACAAAAAAACTATATGATGTTGTCCAAAGCTTCCAAAAGCAAACAATAATAGCAAAAAAGTTTTGAAAATATATAAAGAAATAATACAAATGGAAAAAGAACTGCATATAAATGGAAGAAACAAGATACAAAAAACCATCTCATTAAAAATCAGGCTTGTCTCTTTTTAAAGGAGGCCTCTGTGCAGTTCTAACGAGCTCTCTGAGCTCCTTAACATGACTATTCATACCCTTAGCTGAATAAGCTTTAATCATGGTTCTATATGTAATTAAATCAGGTTTAATACTTCTCTGTTCCATCATATCAAGCACTCCTTTCATTTCAGCAAAACACCCTAACCTCCCATAAGCATCTACCAAACAATTGAAAAATATAATGTCTAGTGTTACATCTGAATTCTCTATAAACCGCATTACACCACTGATTTTTTCAGGCTTACCTGCTTGTGCATAAGCCTTCACAAGTGAGCAAAACGTGACACAGCTCGGTTTTATCCTCTCCGATCGCATCAGTCTAAATAAATACTCCATCTGCTTCAGATCACCAGCCCTGCCAAATGCATCAATCACAATATTGTAGGTCACAATTGTCCAAGAGTAATGGTATTTTTGCATGTACTCCATCACAGCACTCATTTTCTGATAATCCTCAGCCTTGCCATAAGAGTCCAGGAGGATATTGAAAGTCTGCACAGTTGGTTGCAATCCAGCATTCTGATATTTCTCATAACATCTCTCCATTGTTTCTATTTGCCCTATATTGCCGAAGGCTCTTAGCGTTGAATTCATGGTCCATACATCTGGTTCACAATCCGAGTCAGCAAGCATTTCCACAAGTATGGATTCCATCTCAGAAAACCTTTCATGTAAAGCAAATAAGATCAATAAGCGGGAAAACACAATAATATTACGCTGCAGCTGGTTGCTTAAAAAAACTAACCGATCGAAAGCAGAAGAAAAAGGATAACGCGATATCATGTATGAATGGGAACCGATGAAATGTAAAACAACAGCAACAGCACTGCACTTTGCATCACTGCTCATTATTATAATCATACTCCCTCCGGTCCTAAATATAAGACCTAGTTGACATTTTTGGAGATGTTAAGGTTACAAAATATGTTATTAAATTATGACATATTTGATATATTTTTAGATTAGTCATTAGTTTATATGTTAAATAAACTAGTTTAAGGGGAAAAATTAATCAATTTATAATTGACTTATTTTGTTTTTTTAGGAATTTCCAAAAAAGTCTACTAGGTCTTATATTTAGGACTGAGGGAGTATTTATTATTATAATCTGCCTCAATGAAGTTTGTCTGTTTACTCTTTACCAGCCTTTAAAAGAGACATTGACATTTTCATAAGGAGATCTATAAATATTTCCTAGGGCTCCCTCTTTCTTGCTATTAATTTCTAGAGTATAAAGAAATAGTGACAGTCAATAAACTCACTTTTCAATTTTTAATCTGCAACCAGACTCAGCATGCAATCTTTTAATAAGGGATAAACAGGTAGGTAGACAAACAGTTTACTTTTTTGCCTTCCCATAAGCATCGATGAGGGTGTTGTAAGTAACTGTGTTGGGCTTGATTCCCTGATTGGCCATATCTGATAGAAGATAGTGAACTTTATCAAAGGCAAAAATGTGCAAACATGATTTAATGAGGATTGAGTAAGTCTGGACATCCGGCTGACAATCAGGAGTACTTTTCATCTCCTCAAGGATAGAGAATGCTGTGTCCAAGAGACCACTCCTGCTGTAGGCAGATAACAAGGCAGTGTATGCTTCACATGACACATGACAACCCTCATCAAGCATAGCTTGAAAGAGCTCATGGGCTCTTTCAGGTTGCTTGCATTTTCCAAGCATGACTATTAGCTTGATGTAAATGCCAGAATTAGGTTTGTACCAAAGTTGTTCGCGCAATAATTCAAAAACCTGCATCCATGATAGCGCTTGTTGATATTGAAAAAGTTTCACTTTCATAAGATAGAGATTATGAAAAAGCAAAAGGTGACACATAGAGGCACAAACCATTACAAACTTGTGATTCAACAATTGTGTTTGGATTTATTCCCCAATTAAGATCTTTTAAAACAAAATTATTTTCATGACAGGTAGGTGCATTTTCAATTCATCCTCCAAAAATGTTCTCTCAATTTAAACCCTTATTCATTAAAATGCTGTCCGACGAGATCTCATCCTACCTCTATCTATATATTAACAAATAACAAATAACCCTACAGAATGCTGACTTGCTAGATATATACTTAATCCACGTCATATATGAAACTAATTAAGAACATTAATTTTATAAAATTCAGAACTGGTACAAGCTCACTCATCCATCCTAATCTCATGGAATGTGTTGCCTATTGTAAACTGAGGGAGTCAGTGCCACAAGCTCAGAGAAAATAGAACTCAATATTCTGTTATCTTTGTTCATTTAAGAATGGGAATAGGATAAGGGTCACACTGAAAGTATATTTAACGACTGATCATAAAGTGAATAAATTTTTTAGACCAATTGAAAAATGCACCTATATCTTAGAGGGAAGATAATAAGACTTTTCTTTTTCTTTTTCACAATTTTACTTCTCTCTTCTAGAAATGGATTATGTAAAAAGAAGTACTGACATTTTTTCACTGAGATACGCAACCTGAGAAAAAAGTACTCCCTCCGGTCCTAAATATAAGACCTAATTGACTTTTTTGAAAAATCCTAAAAAAAGCAAAATAAGTTAATCATAAAATTGATTCACATGATTTTTTCCCTTAAATTACTTTATTTTACTTATAAACTAATGGATGATCTAAAAATATATCAAATATGTCATGATTTAATAGACTATTTTGCAACCTTAACCTCTCCAAAAAAAAGTCATCTAGGTCTTATATTTAGGACCGGAGGTAGTATAACAAATGTGCAAGGAAAAAAATCACTGCTATATTTCAGCTATTATTTTTGGTATTAACATTTCATATTATGTTTCCTTTTCATTTCCTTTTTTACTACTCTAAATAATCAATGAAGAATATTTCCCCGTGCCTTCCTTAAGTATCCTGAATTTCCATACAGATTTCAAACTTACCAATCACAATAGAATTCTTCATTTATCATTAAAAAAGGAAGAAGAAGAATGTATTTAGACAACACAGCAAACTGAATACATGCAACAACAAAGCCTTATCCCACTAAGTGAAGCTGATTACATGAATTACACAAAACCACTATGCCTTATATCAAACCACTTCTTTCGAATTGAATACAGACAAGTACCATGGATTTCACACTTTCTCCCTTTATGAAATGAAAGATAAAAAACAACTAAAAAAGATCTAAAAGAAAAAGTGAGCGCAAAATTTGATTGTTAGAGCGAGAGAGAAAGGACCAAAATTTAAATTTCATAGACTCAACTGATGCTGGAAATTTTTGAACCTCTCCTTCCTATGAGTTACTCCCGAACCTTTTCTAACTGTTTTAAATTCTATGAGATGTGTGGCTCCACTAATAAAGTAGAAGTTTTTTGCCCCTTAGTTCCCTTTCCAAATAGTCAAGGAAAGCAGCATACTGCATAAGCACAAGCTCAAGAATAAACACAAAAAGCCCACTTCCCACATCAACATACAACAGAGTCCACAGAGCATGCAATCCAATTTACAAGCAAGTAACCAGTGCAGAAAATCAATAATTCATGATTCCCATCATTCAACCAACAATACATTCAGATACACCAATTTTAACTACATTCTCAGACAATTGAATCTGAATTATTACCTTATATCCTAAATATAAGCCTGATTTGATTAGATAAAAAATGTTAGTTCAGTTAGTTAAAATCACATGATATTACCAAAATACCTTAACATCCTGCCTCATTCACATTCTCAATCTCTTGTTTATTATTGAGAGTATCAATGAATAAATAAAAACAGGTCTTAGGAACAAATTCACCTACCCAAATAAGTGTTACTTATAGGAACTAATGGAGTAGTTACTTTTCATATCATGTTCAAATACTCCCTCCCTAAATGTAGTTAGTACCTATTTAAAGAGTTGGCCTTGGTCTTAAATATAAATACAGGACCTAAATCTAATTTTTGTCAACTCCTCAAATTATCCAACAATAATTAGGAAGGGATAATAAGAGAAGATTAATTGGGTGGTTTACAAAAAAGCACAGAATACTTTTCCCTCCATTCCTAAATATAAGATCACTTTCAAATTCCAATTCATTCCTAAATAGAAGATCATTTTTTAATTTTCCCAACTTTTTTCTAAATTTAAACCTAATAATGTTTATCTATAATAACAAACAAGAGACGAAAAGTGAGGGTAAAGGTATATAGTTAGGATAAATTGGTAATATCAAGTTTTAATAACTACTCCCCTCGGTCCCTAATATAAGAGCTAAAAATTTGAATGGTTTTGGTCCCTAATATAAGAGCTCATCGCACATTCTCTCCTCATTTAATGCGTTTTTTCCAACTTTGCCCCTAATTCTCTTTCATATTTATTAATGCTTATGGATTTCTCTCTCTTAAAAGTATCACAATAAATATGGGCAATATTGGAAAAGAAACATTAACCCCAGACACCTAACTAACATTCACATGTTTTCTTAAGAAGCGTTTTTTTGGCGGCTAGCTCTTATATTAGGGACCGGAGAGAGTACTAAATTAACTAACATCCTCAATCTAAAAGTGATGTTATATTTAGGAATGAGGGAGTATATAACATAACTAACACCCTTAATTTAATTTAATCAAAGAAGTAAAAAAGGTGCTATTTAGCTCAATTAAACTTGAAAAAACAAAGAGACTAACAAACCTTGAGAGCAGACTCCCATCTCAAAGCCGTGATTCTTTCATGAAGAGCTTCAAGGACAGTTCTTGGGAGCAACTTCTTAGAATTAGTGGGGCCCCTTTTCTTCTCAATAACAGCCTTAGTAGCCTCCCTTCTGAGAATCACAGAGATGGCTTTCTTTGAGGCAATCTTCCTGTTCACCTCTTCTTTCCTCTCCTTGGCTTCCTTCTTCTTCAGCCTCTCAATTTCCATTGCCACTCTCTTGGTAACCATCATTGTGCTCCAAGGTTTGTCTGTCGGGTCGTCTGGGGAATTCGGGTCGGGTCTGGATTGGACCCGGAAGCGTACGGGTTTGGTGGTGGGTTGGTGGTGGGGAAAGGGAAGTGGGGTGGTGGTGGTGGTAGAGATTGAAGCCATTGATGTTTCTGGTCAACTAACTCATGGGATGAACAAGAAGGAAGAAGAGAAGACATCCATTCATGTTGGAACAAGATATATTATCAACTTCGAAATATCCTAGGATAACCACTTTGTTCCACTATCACTCACCTGATATGGAAAATTGATTTTTTAAAAAATACTAGTCCTAAATATAAATATACTTTTTTTTTGGAGAGGTTAAGATTACGAAAAAAACTATTAAATCATAACATATTTGATATATTTTTAGATCATCCATTAGTTTATAAGTAAAATAAACTAGTCTAAGGGAAAAAATTAGGTAAACCAATTTATAATTGACTTATTTTGTTTTTTAGGATTTTCCAAAAAAAGTCAACTAGGTCTTACATTTAGGACCGAGAGTATAATAATAATCCTTCAAAAAGGATAAATAATCTATTCATAGATTAATTTGATAGAATTTTTTTTCATAAACTTACTTTTTTAACTTAGATTAAATATAATATTCCCTTGTGTTCTTATTATAAGTCACCAACTAACTTTTCTCACATACCAATAAAATTGGTTAAATACATGTACTTTCTCCTAAAATTCAAGTAATTTTCAATACTACCCCCTCAATAATTACATTTATTTCTAAAACTATTAACTATTACTATCTTCTATACCTTATTAAATATGAGTATATATGGAAAAAAAAAACTAATTAATGCACATTGAAAACCATGAAGTAACTTATAAAAATGATAAAGAAAAATTGGATGTTAATGACTTATATTAGTGAGGCAAATTATGCTATGATTAAATAAATTAAATGAAGTTACTTAGTCTTTTTAAACAAAAATTAATTAAGTTTTAGATTAAAGAGCGGATGCTCGAAAATATGTTATTATTAAATGTGTTATGAATATTGACATATTGTTGTATGAGTGGATGTCCATGTGATTCCACAACTCTTAGAATTCCTTTTCCTATAACCTCCCCGTGAATGACTTATGAAGGTTTCTTATAATTATAAGTCATTATGTTCTTCTTTAATTCTTGTAACCATAGCTCTAGGCTTTAATGTGTGAAGGCCTATAAATAGAGGTCAAGTACAAGACATTTTGTACCAAGAAATATATGAATGAGAAATTCTCTATTCGTCCCTCTTCTAGTCTTGCATATATTCTCTTCATCTTTTTTTTATACAGTATATTCTCTTCATCTTTCTTCTTATGTTCATAATTTTTCTTCTTATTTAATAACAAAATGACATTTTTTATAAAAAAACAGGGCTTATTTTCTTACTAAATATTTCCAAGAAAATGTTCATTATATATCATCTTTAGTAATGGAATACAAAATTTTGCCCTTGGGTATAAGATTTTTTTGTCAAAGGGTCTAAGTCTTGGAAAAGCCAAGAAATTGGAGTATAAAAAGGATTTTAGAGACTACTTTTTTTTTCTCAGAAAGAGACTACTAACATCTAAAAAAAAAACTCACAACTACACGAGCCAGTTTTCTCTCTCTTTTGAAAAGAACGTGTATAATCAGGGGGTTTAGTGGTAAGATGTGGATTCTTTTTTTGATACATTGTAAGAGGTGGATTCTCATTGTTAGGGAGATGGTTCTATTCCCCATTATGGCATTTGGGTAGGCATCTTAATGGAGGGGCCTAGACTCATGCCTAAGAATATATCCAGCATTCACACATTACTATCACCTAGGAGAAACTGTTCATGAGCCTTGGTTTATTTTTCTCTCAAAAACGATAATTTTGTCATGTTTTTTCCATCGGAAAATTTTAAATTAGATTATTATTTCAATTATCAAGATGATATTTCTGGAATATTAATATTTCTAAATTAAAACTTAGACTCAAGGTCCACATTTTGAAATTTAAAATTATGCAACTCACTTTGAATTTCAACATTTTAATTTGTCTATTAGAACTTGAATGTGTAATGTAAGAAATATGTATTAACAAATTCAACCACAACAACAAAATTTTATCTCAACTGGATGGGTTCTATATATAACATTGACCAATTAATATATTGAATCCTAAAATCCAAAAATAAATAAATAAATAACCGTGCAGGTGCTAGAACAACTTCAATCAAACGGCCAAGCTTTACATTACATTTATTTAACAAATCAGTATAAAAAAATTATCTCAAAAAATGCAAAAGAGTCTTTTTTTCTCTAGTGATAATGTGCTTCCCAAACCATCAAAAGTTGTAGACACAAAATATTTCAAAATGATGTCATTTGTTGTTTATTCTCCAAATCCAGTAACATAGTATGCCCTACTTGAAAATTGAGAAGTACTAACATTTGAAGAACACGGAATTGCTACGAAGGTACAAGACTCATTAGTGCAATGACAAGCCAATGTACAATCAATAAATTATTAATAACTAATGTTGTATACAATTCTTTATAGCAGTTCTCATTAGCTGATGCAGACAAGGCTTTGAAGCTTTTACTCTTTTGTGAATAGATATAGTATAACTTAGCCTTCACATAACATGATTTCAGAAATCAACATCTGGACTTGTGATAAAAACCAGGCTTACCAGAAATAGGTCAATCTGCTGTACATTCCTAGTTTTCTAACTACTCTATGGCTATGTAATAACATAGGTACACACAAAAGAAAATGGAGACCGAAATACATTAAAGATAAAAAGAAAGAAGATAGTGTGAGCATCAAGTTCAGTCCCTAGTGTTTGTTTTTGTTAAACATTGTCTAATAATCTGGCACCTATTGACAACCAACTAATCCAAACTTGAGTGGTAGGTTCCCACATAAGTAAGATTATCCCCTCTCCCAATGAGAGCGCTTCCCAGGATTTAAACATACATTCTCATTTTTACGGGGTTTGAAACCCATTCACCAGCTCAACCAACTACCCATTGGTGTCCCCAGGGTTGTTTAGTACCGAAAAGAATGATCATCAGTAGAAGATAAACACAGTTTCAGGGGGTTCCCTTCTTCGGTGCCATAATGCATGTTCACAGCCAACTCAAAAGATACTGGATTGTAAGCATGAAACGAAAAATGCCAGTTCTGTAATTGCTGTGGAATTAAGTTCAAAGATCCACAAGTATTGAGTATGTGGCATATAGACAAAACATGAACAATGGAACTACTCAACATATGTAGTGAAACCATAATCGGGAAAGAGAGTGGAAGAGAATCAGAAAAGGGATGGGAGAGAAAGAGACAACAGAGAGCAATGAGACAGAGTAACAGAGTAAAAAAGATAAAACGAGAGAAACAAACAATAAATTCTTATTTCATACAATCCATACTCTTAGTTTACTCTGACCTTTTTGCACCTTATATAGCCAATGCCTCACTAATATTTCTAATGGCTCAAACCCCTTTGGCTAACTATACCCAAGTAACTTCCTCTTTTTACAATTATACAACAACCTACTACTGCCACATAGACATAAAGTAGCCAGCAAAAAGATAGAAACTGAGACATGGGACTGAAACAAATGGGCTAAAAATTATCAGAGAAAAGCAATGCATGAAGGTGTCAGAGGAACAATCTAGCCACAAAGGGAATCTCATGTTTGCCCTTATCAATGCATGAACAGGATTGATACTATGTTTGTCATATGAATTGATTATGTTCACATTATCAATATCAGAAGTTAGAGAAATCTTATCATTTGCTGCTCTGAGCATTTGCACGAAGCATGTGTTATACTAAGTTACATCCGTAATCATACTACAATTATTAAATGCATAATATACACAAGAAATAAGCAGGAACTCCTTAAAAACCAATCACTATGCCAAAATCTGCCCCAAACCAGTATGCTTCATAATCGAAATCCATAGGAAATAAACAAATTTCGCAGCAAAGCAAATAGCATAATCAAAACCCAACCCCCCCCCCCTGAAATTTTGTAACAAAAAAAAAACATAATCAAAACACAATGCCCTTCCTAAAATGTTGTAACAAAATAAAGCATAATCAAACAAAATAAAACCATACCCCAAAACTTGATATCAAGCCTCAAAAATTCAATAGTGGAATTATAAATGACAGTTAGAATGTTTTGTACCCGCCAAAAAAGACACATTATGTACATGAAACCAGATGTGTTCCATTAAATAGCAGTAATTTAGAGGAAAACACAACAGATAGAAGGTCTTCCAAATAAATAAAATTCAGATTCATGTCAGTTGACATCAATCCTTAAACACTAGTTTACATTAAATTGCCACTCATAGATACGCTGAACTGAAAATCAATGCCGGAACATAATTGATAGACACTTCTATCCTTATCTGACAATCATCCTTGCTTATTTTTTGCCTCCGCCACTACCACCTGCAGCTTTTGCTGCATCCTGAGCTGCTTTCTTCGCTGCTTTCTCCTGAAGTGCTTTTGCATCTCTGGCCCCAAAAGCAAAAAGAAATAAACAAAAGCTACCCACAACACAAGTACAAGTACTCCCACAATGCTAAAAATATACAGTCAAGTTGACTTTTTCGGAGACATTAATGATGTTATATAAGTTACTACTACACCATATCTATATACTAGGTCATAATCTAATTGCATGTAACACGTGTGATGATTACGTGATCTATTAGACTTCCTTAATATAAAAAAAATCAAAACTGACTTTTCAGAGAGATCGAGTGTGCTACATAGATCACTAACTTACAGTAACTGCTATAAACTAGGGGATAATATAATTACATGTACCATGTGATCTAATTAAGTGATCTGTTTGGTTTCCTTAACATGAGTATAAAAAATCAAATTGACTTTTCAAAAAGATCAATAGTGCAATATTAATCACTAATTTACCATAGCTATAAAAGATCAATGGTGATATATTAATCACTCACTTACCATACCTATAAATATGGTATAATATAACTACATGTAACGTGTTATAATTAAGTGATCTATTTGACTTCATCAATATAAAAAATCAAATTAACTTTTCAAAGAGATCGATGGCGCTACATTAATCACTAATTTACCATACCTACAAAAAATCAATGGTATAAATAACTAAATGTAACGTTTTATGATTAAGTGATCTAATTTGCCTCCTTAGTACAAAAAATAGTAGTATCAACATCAACTTGATCTTATATTTAGCACGAAACCAAGCATTAAAGAAGAACCAACCTTTCCCTGCGTTGCTCAGGAGTCAACCCATCGGCCTTGCCGGCTTGCTTGCCGCCCTTACCGGCTCTTGACTGAGCCCTTTCACGATCTTTCTCTCTCTGGTTACCACGTTCCCACAGTTAAAGTTTTCCCAAAAGCACCAAAAACAAACCTCAAGAAACCACCATTAAGATTCACAAGACAATACAATCCACGGCCAACCAATCTCTATTAATATTCACAAGGCACACAAAAAGATCACATGAAATCTTGCATACAATATTCAAGATTACACAATATTCAAGAATCTCTATTAAGATTCATAAGACAATACAATCCACGGTCAACCAATCTCTATTAATATTCATAAGACACACAAAAAGATCACATGAAACCTTGCATACAATATTCAAGAATCTCTATAAAGATTTATCAGACACAAAAAAAGTCACATGAAATCTTGCATACAATATTCAAATCCAAAAGGGCATTGAATTTATGGGATTTTTTTCAATGAAACCAATAAAGTAAAAGCATGTAACGAGATAAAAGGATATGAGTCATGATTGGTGGATTGTTGGATAACAAAAGGAGATCGGAGATGGTGAAAGCCCTGAAAGAGAAGATGAGATAGGAAGGAAATTACCCAATGGAGGAAAAACGAATCTTTGAGCTGAAGAAGCAAAGAAAACAACAAGTACGCAGAGAATATAGTACCTGACAGACAGAGTTGTTGTATGAACGTGTGATGACAGGAAAATAAGGACTTTGCAATACAGATGACTGAAATTGAGATTCGAGAGCTAAGGTTTTATATCAAATAAAATAATAGGTTAAATAAATCAATAAAATACAATTCTATTCTTTTTTTTTGATAAAAAGATATAAAACAATTACTCAGCAACCATTACTGAGTACAGTAAGACAACAAACTCAAATCAAAAACCAATAGGCTATGAATCAGATCTGGAGGGTCAACATAGACCAAAAAATCAACATTCATATCTTGAGCTACTCCCGCAAGCATATCAGCAACACAGTTGGCATCTCTTGGGCATATCTTAAGGATCACTGTCCATTTCTTTCTCAAAAAACTTTTAATTTCCTGCAAAACCTCGAAATCTGGATGACAAACTGGAATCGTCTTTTGCAAAATATTAACTAATTCATGGCAATCACTCTCAACAATCAAACTTTGAACTTTCTTCTCCCATAATAACTTGAGAGCCCATAAAAAGCCTCAAGCTTCAGCAGACAAAGAAGACTCAATACCAATACGATATTGAAAAGCCTGTATGAAATCTCCATTATGATCTCTCAACACTCCCCACACGTACAATATCCTGAACTCAAATTTCTTGCTCCATCAATATTGAATTTCAAATACTCATAAGCAGGACATTCCCATCTATCCAAATTATTTTCCTTCAACTCTTGATTCAAAACAGGTCTGCCCCATCCCAAACAAGCATAACTTCGAGCAATTACATTATATTCACCCCACAAATTATTGTTAAAAACGAACTCATTTCTCCTTAGCCAAAAATTTCTACAAATAATGGCAAACCATAACTTAAATTCAAAACCTTGAATTAAGATTCTTTGCCTCAACTCCAATTTAACCATTCATATACATTAGTGAAGTTAAAAAATTGAACTGCAATAGACTGAGGGAGCACTTTCCTCCAAACCTGATCAGAGCCACAACAATCTCTTAAAGCATGAATAAGAGTTTCCTCTGAATCCTTACAGATATCACAAGCACTCGTAGCAGAAATTTTCCTCTCCAACCTCAACTCATTAGTCAAAACTCTATCATGAAGACATAGCCATAAGAAAGTTCTATATCTTTGAGGCACCTTTAAACTCCAAGCAACCTTCCAATCTCTAGATATCGTAGCGTTACTGGGTTTCTTTAGTTGCTCATACACCGACTTAATTGTGAAAACACCATCTGAAGTTCACCTCCAAACCGGAAAGTCTTGACACTCACTTGACCTCAATGAGACCCTCTCAATAGCCTTTAACACATCCTGAACAAAATAGTTTCTAAATTTTTGCCAATCCCAAGTACCTGAAGGAGATAGAACATCAGCAACTTTCCAATTTTTTATATCCTCAGGAATTGCCAGAAGTGTAAGTGCACTTAATTTCCCCAAATGGGGAACCCACGAGTCCTCCCAAAAAGAAATCTCTCTTCCATTCACCACACGCCAAGCAATACCTTCCTTCACTGTATTCCAATTGCATCTAATACCCTTCCATGTTGATGATTCTACCCTTCGTTTCTTTACTTCTGGAATCAAGTCTGCCCCTCCCTTATACTTCTCCCTCAAGAATTGAACCCACAAAGAACCCCTTCGACTAATCAGAGCCCAACCAAGTTTGGACATATATGCCTTATTCTGGTATTTAGCCTTCCGGATGTCAAGGCCACCAAATTCCTTCCCAGAGCAAACTCTCTCCCATGAGATAGCATGAATCTTTCTTCCAGATGACGAGCTTCCCCATAGAAAATTACGACAACATTTATCAATTCGATCACACATACCTGACGGTAATGGGACTGTCTGCATCGCATAAGATGGCATAGCCGATAATACCGAAGATACAAGTGTTTGACGAGCAGCAAACGATAACATGTTCACCTTCCAGTTAGATAACCTAGTCTCCATCTTCTCCAAAACAAAATTATACGTTGAACTACTAACTTTGTCATGGATAATAGGCATACCAAGATACTTTCCCAAATCTGACGTGGGAGTAAACTCCAGAAAGTCACATATCTCTTTAGATCTAATATGATTTACATTCTTTGAAAAGAAAATCCTCGATTTGGAAGTATTAACTCTTTGTCCCGACACTTCACAAAAATCATCAAGAATAGCTTTTACTACTCCTGCTTGCTCCATATCTTCCTTAGCAAATAAAATAAGATCATCAGCAAAAAACAAATGAGAGATTGCTATACCCTTTTTAGATATCTGAAATGGTTGCCAATCTTTATCATTCACAGCTGTTTGAATCAAATGGCCAAGTTTCTCCATAGCAAGGACAAAAAGATAAGGAGATAGTGGATCCCCTTGCCTGACCCTGCGTGTGGGTTTAAAAGAGCCAGCATCAGCACCATTCCACAAGATGTTCATTAATGGTGTGGTCACACATTTCTAAATAACTTTCTGAATATTCTCCGGAATCTCAAGCTCCCTCAGACAATCAAAAATAAAATTTCATTGGATACGATCATAAGCTTTCTCCAAGTCAATTTTAATTGCCATAAAACCATTCTGTTTCCTCATATTTCGCATAGAATGAATAATTTCCTGAACCAGGATAATATTATCAGAACTCTGCCTCCCTTTTATGAAACTACACTGATTTGGAGCTACAACACGTGAAATAATTGGCTTCAATCTATTTGATATTATCTTTGTAACAATCTTATAAATTGTTACAATTCTATTCTAATACATTCATAATACTAGTACCTCACCCTCCTGTCCTCTCACTAATATATATAGAAATCCAAAATTTTTAAAATTCTTTGTTCAAAATATAAAAATTCATCTCACATTCTTTCCTCATTTAATGCGTTTTTCTACTTTGCTCTTAACTCTATTTTAATATACACACACACATGCTTATATATTTCTCTCTATTAAAATTAAAAGCATCATAATAAATGTAAGTAACATTTAAAACATTAACTCTACACACTCAACTCAACTAATTTTCACTTATTTTCTTAAGAAATGTGTTCTGGTGGCTGAACTCTTATATTACATACCGGAGTGGTTAAATGGTATGGAACAAGATTCTCTCCTACACGTAATATATTATAATTTTATATGAAAATTAAAATAATTTCGACCGTTAAAATTTAGGAAAATGTCATTTAAATCCCTCCGAATATACAAAAGGACAATTTAGGAACTCAAACTTCCAAAAGGACCATGAAGGAACTAGGACCTAGTTAACATTTTAAAATTGTGTGAAAAGACAAAATTGACCTAATCATAAAACAGAAATTACTAACCACCCTTACACCCACCATTTTCAATAGGGTGGTTAGTAATTTCTGTTTTATGATTAGGGCAATTTTGTCTTTTCAAACAATTTTAAAATGTCAACTAGGTCCTAGTTCCTTCAGGGTCCTTTTGGAAGTTTGAGTTCCTGAATTGTCCTTTTGTATATTCAGAGGGATTTAAATGACATTTTCCCTTAAAATTTGAGATAAATACTTTACAATAAGCTGCTTTTATTATTATTGCTAGGAAGTTTTTTTTTAAAAAAAAATATTAAGTCTTAACTAACCATTACAATTTCAGCTAATGGGTGATATAAGGGGTGGGGGAGATCTAGTATCGATAGACTATTGAGTTACCAGCCTGTATTCTCATTTCTCAATATTAAACTGCTAAATTAAATAAGAAAACGTAATTGAATTTAAATTGCGCTGCTAATCACTATCAGATGATAGATTTGACTTTCTCTTTAATAAATATTATCATGTAAAAAATCAGAAATAAATTCATTACGTTTAATCAGATAGATAGCCAAAGAATTGTCTGCATTATAATATGTTACTATTAAATTTAAGTAATAATTAAATATTTTTTCATATATTATCGTTCATTATAGGCTAGATATAATCAATAATCGTCATTTTCATATAATAAATCCCTTTTGTTAAATGTATTAAGGCTCCTTGCGATGTTTTTATTGTTTTAATTTCAGAATGTATTTCATGATGTTTACATCTTTTCTGTTATCAGTGTTTTTATCCACATTTATAATAAATTTAAGTTTAAGAAAAGGTACATAGTTTCAAAAAATATTACGCACACATATTAAAATTTTCAGCTTAATTATTATTGTACAAACTTACCAAGGACTACATGGACATGTATAGCTCGTTGTAAAATCTATATAGTTTTTTGATGAAACATCATCCCTAAATCTAAACTGGAAACAAAAGTGTGGCCCAAATAATTGTACTTTGTAGGCCCAAAAATTGTGATACGAAATCCATTGTCCTCTTTAGTGAATGCATTTTCTTTTTTTTGAAGGTGAAGGTATAAAAATGATACAACTAAACTTGCCTAAAATTGCGTTTTTAACACTGTACTAACTTGTGGTCCATGTGCAAATATAATATTTTCACTTAAGGGAATTAAAATTTAGATATGAAAAGACTCTTATATCTCTCATTAAATTTTAAATTTCATGAGGGAGGAATGAGAACATAAGAGTATTTTCATATCTAAATTTTATTTCTCCCAAATAAAACTACTATATTTGCACCTGGACCCAAGTTGTGTACTCTTTTTGCACCTCGCAAAACTTAAGTATTAGAAACGCAATTTTAGGTAAAGTTTGCTATCATTTTTGCACCTTCACCTTTTTTTTTAAAGAAAAATACTCCTATTTAGTTGACATGTATATTCTATACTACAGTACTATTTTTTTCCACTAATTCGGAACTCATACAGTCATGCTTCTTTCAACATTCATTTCGTTCCTTTCCGTTTACTATCAATATTCAATCCATTGAACATTGTTTTGAGTAAACTCATTATTTTGTGCGCCATTCAACTAACCTGCTAATTATGCTGTCCTAAGATGTCAAATCCAATCATGATGAACCTCTCATTTTCTCCTCCCCTTATTATTCATCTCGATTCATTTTTAATTCTTCGCTAGATTCACCTGATCCAATTTTTCAGCACTGCTAAACGGACAACCATGTATGAATCTGACCATAAATCACAAGTCTAACTGGGACCTAAAGGACAATTGCAATATATGTTGTAAGTTTTACGATGCATTCTTGAATTTTTTTTAACTAGCGATTGTTTGGTATTAGGGGGAGGAATGGAAATCGTAATTATTATTAATTAAATTTAAAACAATAAGAGAAGTATGTTTATAAACAGAAAAAACTAACTAGTCAAAAAATCAGATAATTTTAATATAATCAGAGGGGAAAAGTGGGAAAAAATTAATTAAAATCTTTCAGCCCTTCATAAAAAATTTTGTCAGTCCCTCCAAATTCCTGATACTACTAAACAACTTTTTAAAGTTGCTTGGGGACTATATATTTAATTTACAGAGTCATTATTAGGGGTGCAAACAATTAAATCTGGCTTCACTCTTTAATCTTTATAGGTCTGGCCTGTTTATAGGCATGACTCATGAGGCATTAGTCTAGTTATTTTTTTACTGAATGAGTCTTGCTTGCTAAAAGCTCGATAAGAAGTATGATAATGAGTAGAGTGCAACGTTTTAGATATTTAATTTAATTTCAAAATTTTGAAAAATTCTTAATATAAAAATAAGGAGATAGATATAAATCTACAAATATAATACTCCCTGCCATCCTAAATGTAAATAAGTAATAGCGAAGGGTGGGAAAAAGAAGTATGATATGTAGATTGTTAGGGTGCGTTGGTAATTGATAATATTATGTAATTTTACTTTATTTAACTATCACTTTTAATTTAATTAAGTCGGTTCAAGAGGTTTATATTTGGGACCAAGCAAATATAATACTACCACTCTAATCCTAAATATACAATTAGTTTGACTTTTAAAAAATTAATGATGCAAAATTAATTACTATAAATTGTCTATAATTATTTTTTTCTTTAAGATTAATTTATTTTACTTGTAAACTAACCTATAATCTAGTTACATGTGGAATATTTTATGATTTAATGATTTAATTTATTTTTTAACTTTCACAAAAAAAAACTCAAAGCTATTTAAGATGGGAGGAAGTATAATTCTAGGGAGAATTTCATTCAAGGACCAAGAGTGACAATTAATTAAAAAGTAGGACCAAACAAATCTGAAACATCAGTTGAAGACTTAGGGGGTAAACTGAAATTAATTCATGAAGTAAGAAGCCCAAATTACCCTTATGTGTGTTGAGAGAATATGTTCGTCTACCTTCCTCTCATCTGCAACATCTCACTCAGTCACTCCCCTCCCTCAACCTCAACAACACAGTGTGCTTCATCCCTCAGACGAACTCAAATTTGTGAGACATTCCACCTTATTCCTCCATCGTTGTCGCTTCGTGTGCATTTTCTCCGACATGATGTGTTGTCTCTCTAACTATTCTTTTTCTCCTCCACGTTAGGTATTGTTTCCCGTTTCTTTCGTTCCGTTTTTTTGCTTCAATTCCCATTTTCTCCAGTAAATTTCAACTCTTTTTTTACATTTATGAATTAAATTCACTTCGATTATGCATTTTCGAGTGTCTTTTATGTCATTAAATTCTTATGTTTTATTCCTATTTTAATCACATCATTGCTTTAACCCAAGTTAACCAAAAGGATTTAGCACCTTCAAAATACAAAATCTGGTAAGAATGAAAAGGTCACATGAATTTTAGGAATTTTAGGTTGGTCAAGTTAAATATGGCATATCAGAATTTTTAGGTGGGTCAATTTTATTTGCTTTAATTTGAATTTACTAGAGAGGATGGTAAGCGAAATTCAACTATGATGCCTAATGTTGATGCAATCCATTGTTTTCTGGCCTATAGGATCAATTGGAAAGTGAGGGAAATATAGAACTTTGTTTCTCCATGAATTTTGATGTGAGATATTTTCTTTTTTGGCATTTTATCTTTCGTATCTGTAAAGGATTGGGTGTTGGAATGCCATAGAAAATGATGGAGGCTTGTGACAAAGGAGTTGGACTCGTGCAATTTTCAACTTCTTTCTTGAGCAACATCTCATTCATGACTCCTTGAATGTGATTTAGTCTGTAGTGGCAACAATTCATTAATCCCCTGCATCTTTATTCTTAGGACAACTCTTATCTCTTGAATACAAAGTCTGAAATGGTCAATCAAGATGAAGGAGTTGACTGAATATAAAGCTTTATGTGTTTTGTGTTTCAATATTTGTAGCATGCTTGCAGTGTACATGTGATCAATTCATAAAAAAGCGGCCAAAGTTGAATTCCCTTGAAAACATAAATGTAAGCTTCCATTTATAAAGTAGTTTATTGATATATGTTTCCTTGAGCTAACCATGTGCCTCCTTATTGTGGTGCAGAAATTGATGGAGATGAGGTTGAATTTGGTGTGACGACTTGTACATGAGGAGAACGTATAGCTCATAAGGCTATTTTATAAGAGTTAGAATGATTCAAGAGTTGTGTAAATTGAACGGGATGATGCAAGATTTGTGTGGTTTCTTGTGAATAATGAGAAGTAAGAGTGTTTGCCATCAGTTTAGAGGAGTTGGAGCCAATTGAGGGTGGGAAGAATGAGCTAGCTGAAAGTTTATTCAATTGATACTTTTGGTTTTTTTTGTATACCTGGTATTATTGGTGTTTAATGGACAATGGAGAAAATATTTGTACACAGCTTTTGTTTACATCATTCATTTGTTAACTAATTGTCACTAGATAAATAATTTCAACAAGTAAATTTGAATTCTGAATAGGTGAAATTACCATTTCAACAATTGATAGTTAATGTTCTAAAAAAATATCCATTAGACCTTCAACAAATGAAATGTCATTTTTAACAAGTGAAATTGACTTCTGAACAGGTGAAATGGTCATTTCAACAAGTAATGGTTAATACCTTAAAAAGACAGGCATTAGACGTTCAACGACTGAAATGCCCTTTTCAACAAGTAAATTTGAGTTGTGAACAGGTGAAATGACCATTTCAACAACCGATGGTTAATGCCCTTAAAAAATATCTATCAAACCTTCAACAACTGAAATGCCCGTTTCAACAAGTAAATTTGAGTTCTGAACAGGCAAAATGACCATTTCAACAAGTGATGGTTAATGCCCTTTGAAAATATCCATTAAACCTTCAACAACTGAAATGCTCATTTCAACAAGTAGATTTGAGTTCTGAACAAGCGAAATGACCATTTCAACAAGTGATGGTTAATGTCTTTAAAAAATATCCATCAGACCTTCAACAACTGAAATGCTCATTTCAACAAGTAGATTTGAGTTCTGAACAAGCGAAATGACCATTTCAACAAGCGATGGTTAATGTCCTTAAAAAATATCCATCAGACCTTCAACAACTGAAATGCTCATTTCAACAAGTAAATTTGAGTTCTGAACAAGCGAAATGACCATTTCAACAAGTGATGGTTAATGTCCTTAAAAAATATCCATTAGACCTTCAACAACTGAAATGTCTGTTTCAACAAGTAAATTTGAGTTCTGAACAGGCGAAATGACCATTTCAACAAGTGATGGTTAATGCCCTTAAAAAAAGTGTTGTTTGTGTTTCATATTAATTATCACTTGTTTAAAAGACTCTTTTACCTGTTCAGCCAAGTAATTGTCTTGTTCAAATGACCTTTTTTTCTTGTTCAAGGTCTCATACATTTTTGTGTTCCACATTAATTGTCACTTGTTGAAATGACCTTTTTACCTGTTCAAAAGAGAGTTTTACTTGTTCAAATTTACTTGTTCAAGATGTCATAGATGTTTGCGTTTCAAATTAATTTACTCTTGTTGAACCAACTCTTCTACATGATCATGTTCGGAAGTGGGTTTTCCTCATGTAAATGACATTTTCCCATGTTCAAAGAGCTCTTTTACATGTTTCACAATTATTGTCACTTGTTCGATCAACTTGAGAGATACAGTGGAGATAGAGCGCAAAAGAGACGAGACAGGGTGAGAGAGATAGACAATGAGATGCGGATGAAGATACAAAAACAGTTATCCAAAACATACTCACTCACCCTTCAATATTAATTCTCTAACACTGATCAAAGCTCCATTAAGCTTCACTTTGCTTCATTGATATTCAAATTCAATGGGTCGCCTTCCTCCTCTCTCTTTTCCTTAATACGTATCGTGGGTCTCTGCTAAAGAAGAAGCCAAAGGCTTTTTTTCCTTTTTTTAGATCTGAATCTTGAGATTTATATTGAGGCCCACAACACCAGCAGCCACTAGTATATGAACAAAACTAGAAAAATAAAAAAACGCAAACCATCATTCATGAATTTGTGACAACTTTCTAAAAAGTAACAACAACTGATGCCAAAAGTCAATGATATAAAATAGGGGAGAAGTAGCTCTGTCATCTAAACCACTAAAGTTGGGTTCGACAATTTCTTCTCTGAAGCCAATTGGGAACGAATTGCAGCGGCGAAGGGAATGGGTACTCACTCCCAATGCTTTTTCCCCTTTTCATTTTGGGGTTGTACAGCTGAAGGACCGTTTTAGTCTTTTTGCACATCAATTTAATTTCATTTAAGGACCACAGTCCTGCAGTGAAGTTTCAGAAAGTTTTGGTCCCAGTGAGAAATTAATTGTCTACTTTGATCCCACAATGAAATTCTCCCATAATTCTAAATCTAAAAAGAAATGGTTAAATATCAAATTTACTTAGAAATTATACCGACAATCTCAATTTCACTTTAGAAGCTCTTGGATTTCAATTTGGTCTCACAAGTTTAAAAATGGTAATATTGACTGTTTTATTGACATGTTAGTGATGTAATGTACAATTCATAGGAAAATTAACGATTAAAATTAGCAAAGTTCATAGACCCGGACACATTACTCTATTTTAGAAATATGAAGTCCTAAATGTATTTTCATTTTATCTTGAAATGCGGTTCGTTTTTTATCTAAATAAAATTATTGTTAACCAAGAAGAAATTTATTTGTCCTCTCACTCTCAACCGTCAACATAATTTCGGCTGCTAAGTATAGAAAAGACAGAGTTGTGTGTTGCCCCCATAAATTCGTTAGTGTTCAAACTTAGTTCCAAAAACATCCTTCCCAGTTTTTCAAGTAGTTTTGGATATTAACTATTTATAAAATATGATATTTAATTTTCAAGATGGACTAAAAAAGAAGAAACTCATCTAAACAAATAAACCAATATGTGTATGTATTGAATTATTTCAATTGTTCCCTTTTGATTCTCTATACCTCTCTTCTCTATCTCTTGATTCTCTTCCTCTTTACCTACCACTCATTAATAAGCATCCATGAGGAAGAATTGATTGGAGAGAGCACATGCTGACAAATCCAGAAACACATCACAACAACACAAGCATCTTTCTCTACCATGCCTTTATGATCATCATCATCTCTGTGAGCCCCCCAATTCATAATTCCTCTTTTCCTTTCCCAGAATTTTATTATTTTGTTGATTGAACAGCCCTTTTTGGGTTTTCAAGACATATGTGACATAGTAAATTAATAAAAATCAATCAGAGCCTCAAAGCTGTTGTGTTTGGTCTCTGATGAATCTGGGCCTCCCCTATTAAAGGGTCCCAAAGGAATCCAAAGCTTTCTCCCTTGTCTCAATCTTTTTTATCTTTTTCTTTTCTTGGGACCCACTATGAGATAAAGAAATTCAATTTTGTGCTTTTTTTCCACAAAATTGGGAAAATCCCAAATAAGTCCCTCCGAATACCCAAAAGGACAAGTGAAGAAGTTAAACTTCCAAAAGGACCATGAAGGAACCAGCACCTATCTATTATTTTAAAATTTTGCGAAAAGACAAAATTGCCCTCATCCTAAAACACAAATTGCGAGAAGAGGGTGAGTGTTAGGGTGGGGTAGGAATTTGTGTTTTAGGATAGGGGCAATTTTGTCTTTTCACAAAATTTTAAAATGACAGATAGGTGCTGGTTCCTTCATGGTCCTTTTGGAAGTTTAAGTTCTTCACTTGTCCTTTTGGATATTCGGAGGGATTTATTTGGGATTTTCCCCACAATATTTGTGTATTTAATAATATTTTCTTTATAATATACGCTTAGCCTCTCAATTTTTGATAATCCCGGGTCAAATTTTTTGGGAAATTCAAGTGAGGTCCTATCTCCAAGTAAGGCAATTTAATACTACAAGGTTCTTAATATTAACAAAATTGCAAATAGGTATATTATCAAAAAAATTGCAAATAGATAAAAAGAAATATGAGGATAATATTATACAATTGCATGAATAATTAAAAATGTTGATAGATAGTCCTTCATCAATTTAAGTTTTCTTGATTGACAGCTCCATTTATTGTTAAAATGTAATACTCTACGCAATTATTATTGATAAGTAAATGAAGGATCATCTTGATTGAGCACTGGTCTTTTTTTTTATCTTAGAACTGAGCACGAGTCTCATCTTGCCTTGGGGTTTAAAGTTGTAGGTTTGAATAAGACTCTCCATATAAAAAGTAATGATAATAAGACTATCCACTATATACCTTTCCCCATCACCTTTCCAAGCCGGTTTTTTTTACCATAAAATTACATAAACAACTATGTGAACATATATTAATAAATAATTAGTGAGGAATTTTCACAATTGAGTTCTATTTAAATGATTTGTTAATATATTTTTGGATTTCACTCTTCCAGCCTTCCTCTGCTCTTTCTATTTTATAGTCCCTGCTTTATTTTCCCATAAAAGGACAAATTTCCAGAGAAAATAATATACTTAATAAATAAAAAACAGATCAAAATCAAAAGAAAAAAAATGTTGACTCCTCACCAGTTCATCTGTGTGATAATGAATATTATTTCATTCACATAACTCATTTTTGGAACCTTCCATTTCTTACTCACAGAATTTGCATACTTCCCAAGAAATTCTCCATTTCACATTTCTCTCCACAATCACATGACAAATTCCTCACACTAACTTCCCTCTCTCTCTCTCTCTCTCTCTCTCTCTCAATGGAAGGTCGCCGGAGAATAACTCTGTTCGACCAAATGTCCGCCGTGGACGGCGGCCGGAACACTCTAGAATCCATCATGGCCCACCACAAGATACCACCACCACCACCACCAACCTCCTCCCAATCTAACCACCGTAGCAGCCGAACCCTATCAGACATTATCCAACAAGACAACAATAACAATAACCACTCCATTATCATCTCCAACGCCAAAGACAACAAGAAATCTTGGAACTTCTTCTTCAAAGATAAATTCTTCCTCAAACGTTCAATACACAACAATTCTGAAGACGCTCCTTCCACAAGTCATAATCCACCTCAATTCTCAGGTCAGTTCCAAAAATATGAATTTCTTTATATATAGTCTTACTTTTGCCTCTCAATCTTTCGATGTGGGACTTGTTATCTAGTTTTCAACATCATTTAGTGTTAATTTTGCCTCTTGAAGTGTTGCTTGTTTATTATACATGTTGAAATGAATGATTCTCCGTTTATAAATTATATGCCTTTAACAAATTGTTCATTTAATATATATATATATATATATATATATATATATATATATATATATATATATATATATATATATATATATATTGACATTGTAAAGGTGTAGAGAGTTGCAGATTTAGGTCAATGATGTCAATGATAGGGAAAAGAAGTTAGAGTATATTGTAATGTTGATTTCATAGTAGTACAGGTTAGATCCGATTTTGGTGAATGATGTGAATAACAGGGCTAAGAAGTTGACTTTTTTTTATGTGTTGTAATATTGATTTCTTGATAATACAGGTGAGATCTTGAGCAGAGAGAGATTTGGTGAGTGTACAAACCCTAATAATTCTGGCGGTGGATCGTTCAGGAGGGAGGGGGCGGTGACATTTAGGGATTTTTTGGATGATAGTGAAGGAGATGATGGATCTGAGTGTGATGATTGGGATCCGGCGCGTGAAGGCACGCGCCGGCTGTCGACGATCTTGTCGGAGGAGAGAGAGGCGGAGGCGGCGGCATCGGTAGTGGCAGTGGATGAGCCGGTGAGGATGTCGTTGACGTTGATGGATTTGTTGGAGGAGAATGACCAATTGGGATTTGATGGGTTACAATATAGAGGAGGAGGGTATGAAGAGGAAGGTGAGGAAGTGTGTGAGAGGATGAAGATGGAGAAGGAGGGTGATGATGGGGATGAGGAGAATGAGGAGAGTAGAAGATGGAGTATACAAGAGAATTGTTGTGTGTGTATGGTTAGGCATAAGGGAGCTGCGTTTATTCCTTGTGGTCATACATTTTGCAGGCAGTGTTCAAGGGATGTTTGGGTGAGTAGAGGCCATTGTCCTCTTTGCAACAATGTTATTCTGGAAATTCTTGACTTGTTTTGATGATTCATTATATTCATCTTTCATTCATCCCCATTTTGGGTTATATCTGAAATTCTGAATCTGAATCTCTCTTTTGGTTTTCTGTTTTAGTTTTGTTGTTAGTTTTTGTAGTGTTTTTGTGACCGCCTAAAATACATGTATTTCCTCCCTTGTAAAGTGAGTTTGAGATATGAAATGAAACAAAAAAAAGTGTGGCTGATGAAGGTGAAGATGATGATGAATAGAAGTGCAAATTTTCTGTTTAGATGCAAGAAATGTGATGCAATTTGTTGATAAGATTTTGGTATGTTTATATATCGAAATTCTAAATCTCTCTTATGGTTTCTGTTTATAATTTTAGTTAAATACATATATTTCCTCCCTTGTAAAGTGAGTTTGAGGTATGAACTGAAACAAAAAAGTGTGGATGATGAAGGTGAAGATGATGATGAATAGAAGTGCAACTTTACTGTTGAGATGGTAGTAATGTGTTGTAATTCGTTGATAAGATTATGTTTTATTTTGGTTAGTGGTTTGCTCATATGGACTTGTTGAAAATTTGGCACGTCCTTTGTTTTCTTGTGGGAAAGCGATATACGTTGCATTGGAGCTTTTCCCATCCACTCATCATTCACTTTATAGGTGAGGAGATTCTTTTGGAATTGAGAGAATTTAACGATTTAAAAGCAAGTTTTATCTATTCACAGTAGTCGGTTTAACTTTTTTAAATAGTGAGGTTGTGAATGGGTGGGGACAAGTATAGCTTACCTTTTTTTTTATCAGAAGTATAGCTTACCTTCATTACAAATGGAAATGGTCAATAACATATAATTGTACTATTATTACGGAAAAAACTTAAATTAACTATATTATATATTATATTATATTATATTCACTTTCAATTTCATTAAAGGTGGGATATTCTTATGTTTTTCTAAATTGCATGCTTCATTATTAAGACTTTGTTGGTGTTTTTAAGTTTTGAAATGAAAGTTAGAAATTATAATGTCTACCTTAACAAATTGTTCTCTTGAGAGTGTATTAGATGTGAAAAATATTCATTTGTCAGTTTGTCACAATTCTATTGGCCAAATTCATGGAAGAAATTCAATCTTTTAGATTTCGTTTTTATTTGCTTGAATGGTGACTTGTTAAAAGTAACTTTTACAAGATATAAATGTTTAGATTATGTCACAAAAACAAGTTTTTGGGGTGCAATCAAGGTTGTCAAACTCGTGAGTTTAAGTAAACTCGTGGAGATAAGGTAAACTCGGATCGGTAGACTCGAATTGTAAACTCGTAAGAGTTTACTTATATAAAAAACATGTATTTCTTTTATATAATTAAATAAGAATACAAAAAATAATAATAAATTAACTTGAATTTATTTTAAATACATATAGTAGATTTAGATATATCAATATTCATATTATATCAACCTCAATAGATAAATTTCTATGAAATCCATATTTAAATTCATTGAATTTGTCAATTAAAAATAATTAAAATGAGTTTAGTTGCAAGTTAACACAGTTTTCTGTAAGGTAGAAACGTAAAATCGGTGAATTCACACTGTAAACACTTAAGTTTCTACCGAATTTTCAAAGACTGAAAATTTAGGTGACTCGTGACACGTTTTGTTTAGGTAGTGTCGTAAAAACGGTAAAATCGGAGAGTCAACTCGTGAGTTTGACAACAATGGGTGCAATTTACCAAAAATCACGAGGTTGGTAATATAATAATATGGTTGTAAGTTGTAACTTACTCTATAGACATACATTTGGCTCCACACACACACAAATCAAACAAACATATAGAAATTTTTTTTTGATTTCAAAAACATATAGAAATTTAGTATTGGAAACATCAATATAATTGGAATTAAAAATAAAAACGCACAATTGAAACGGGTCAACAAAAAGTAGGTGTTTTTTGGATGCCAAAAAAGTTTGCCTACATTTTTGGGCTCTAAAAAGCAATTAGGGCTCCAAACTGCAGATAAAAAAAATTGGTCTAGTCTATTCATCAATTTGGCTTATCTATGGAGCGTCTCTCTATTTTGAATATCTGTAAGCGCAACATTGACTTCAGTTGTTGGGCTCCCTCAATCAAACATGTCATTGCCCGGGATGTTTCTTTCTTACTCCGTCCTTTTATTTTTCTTTCTATTCATTTGTTTTCTGCTGAACAATCTAGTGCTTTTTCTTTTCATTTTCATGATGTTATTAGAACTATGTAATCCTTTTTAATTAATACTATCATTTTGCCTGATTTCCAAAAAAAAAAAAAAATTGGTCTCAGCCATGTATGTGTGTAACTAGGCAAGTGAATGAACTACTACTCATTTCACATAAATGGTTTTCTATGGAGGATGAAACAAAAATGTACCAATAGTTTTAAAAAGAATGAGCCAAATAGAGAAGGAAAAAAAGTAGTCAAACCTATGATGATAACTTTAGAATGGCTTTAAACCTCTAATTTTGATAAGCAAATTGTGTATAACAAGAATTGATAATGTGTCAAGATAGAGCCAAAATACACACCAATTCAACCTGAGACATAGATTAATTGGTCATAAAAAAAATAGAAGTCCTAAATCATGGTAGAAATGAAAAATAAATCAATAAATTGCCTATTATCTGTGTTCTAGGGGCTGCTGAAAGACAAGCGTATGAAAAGAAAAAGAAAATGCAGCAAGGGTAAAGTACAATACAAGATTAAAGGATAGATACAAATGTCTGTGATTCAATTACAAAAACCAAGCTCAAGCTTGGTAAAATTGACATTCTAAAGACATGGAGAGTTGTGTTTGGAGCTAGAAAACATCATCTTCTCATTACAGATTTAGGTCAATGACGTCAATAACAGGGAAAAGAAGTTGCAGCATTAATTTCTATCATCTGCCGGATATATATATTACAGATGACCAATTCAGCCCCTCAATTAAGGGGTGAGGCAGAAAGTTAGTACTTGATAACTTACAATTCAGCCTTTAGTTCTCATGATTGTAATGCTACCTTTTCCACCTTCGGTGCGAATTTTCGTTTTCCCAACTACAGGCTTCCCGGAGAAGGCTGATTTAGGGTAAGCAGATGGATCTTCTTCTTCAATGCTTTTCTTGGGTTTTGAAGGAGGTGGAGATTGAATCCGCTGGTTTATTTCTTTTAGTGTTACATCTCCATGAGCACCACTGGGTTTAATGAAGGCAAATGGATACGCCACTGATGAAACCAATTTTGTGGGTGTTCGAATGAAAGATTTCTTACCTACATACATAAAACGAGCCTCAAGTGATTAGAAATTCATCTAAAAAACCTTTATGCTGTTATTTACTCCAATTTATAGCAAGAGGATTTACTTGAGTTACATGTCACTAGAAAAAAAAATCTTAAAGAACCTAAGTTAAACCTTTAATGATTATATTTTTGGGTGTTCGGGTTACACGCCGCTGAACCACATTTTGTTCATGAGTTGGTGAAATGCCAGCGAGCTCTGCAAGACAAATACTGATAGTATGAGTAACATGAAGGAGAAAATTTTGACAGAATTTTTGAATTTGCTATCAGATTCTCAAATAAAAATATGACATAAGAACTACATGATCAGGCCTTCTGGAAAAATTAGACCATGTATAAAAAATTTTGATGGGAGAAGTGGATAACAAACACATAATGAACTTAGGGTAAGTCTCTTCAGGGAAAAAAGAAAGAAGGAAGAAAAGGCCAAAATCAAATAACTATGTTTTATGGCGTGCAATAAAATAATATGACCTGTACCTGAGACATTGGTCTGAACATTTTCTTGCCCCGAAAAATTCCTACAGGAAAATAATATAATTCAGTAATTATCAAATTATTTTGGAAGAATGACTATATGCTAAAAGCAGTTTGGAGAGACATACATAGGATCAGCAGGAGTAAAGTCCATTTCAGTATCATTTAAACATTCTGCAAGCCATCCTTCAGCTGATTGCTCAAAATCTTCACAACTGGAGCCAGATGCATTTCCTAATACATATAACAATATTGATTAGAGATTAGTGAAAGATCCAAAATAAACATCTAACCTTATAATCCAAGGAGAATCTAGCAATATCAAACCTGATGTATCAGACAACAATTGCGAAACTTCGAATAAAACATCATTCATTGATGAGTCCTCCTTCCCCTATATACATAATGAAATAAAACAATCATTTTAGGAGCTCACTTACTGAAAGTCAAGAGCACTTGAAAGCATTCATGCAAACAACGAGAAAAGTTCAAATTATGCGGAGGCCTATATATCCACAAAGGCAACTAATGAAAAACCTTAACTTTGTGGAAGAATCAGTTGAATAATCTTAAAAACGCAAACAAATCGGTTGAATAATATTAATAATACAAACAAAAAGTTAATAATTGTTTTTTCTACAAACCAAGTTTTCTTCAAACAAGATGTTTATGGAAGACATAGGTCAAATAAAAAGGAGAACCCAAAGAAAAACCACTCAAAGTCCTTTCACCAATTCATCTCATTGTTTTTCTAACCAACAAGCTAAATGTAATATCAAAATAGGGAGGAATCTGACCAAAATAAATTGTGCAATGTTAGAAGTTAGAACCATCTAGCATGCTATAGGCTTGAAGAGCAAGTAAAAATAAAAAAACAAAACTACTGAAACTCACATTCAATTTAAAGTATTCCATGTCTTCGTAGGATAGGGAAAGGTCCCCATCTTCACTGCTGAACTGTAGCATCCGTCGCCTCTTCACTTGAGAAGAAGTCTCTCTACATTCTTCTAATTCATCCTGTAAATTATCTGAAATACACTATCGTTTAAATCAAAATGCGGATGATAATAATCAAAAGGGGAAAACAATTTGACAAGTTGCACATATCAATAATAACACAATAAAAAAGGCAGGCTTACCACTACTATTGACATGGTAAGCAAAATCTCCACAAGCCTTAACCGGCGTTGCTTCATCATCAAACATGTAGGAAAGATCCTCTTGATTTTGAGTTACTCCATTCCACAGCTCCTGAGACATGCCTGTACAAACCAACAACATTTTCCATCAAGCATAAGCTATCCGAAAGAAATAACTCTAAGCCAAAGCAGAACTTACTCATGTTGGAAGCCTTTTGGAGACAATGGTCCACCTTATGCCAATCCCATGGTTCCCTAGAAACATTAAGAAATAGTAGAAATGTAAATGCCTAGGGTGAAGTTCACCATATGCCTTTAAGGGACAAAATACAAATCAAGTTTTTGCCATCACCATCATAGAAGAAATCATTATGCATAAGAAGTACACAGTCAAACAAAAGTTGTAAACATAATTATTAGTTCATTAGTTATGAAAGAAGCATATGGCATAAATATTGACCATATGGTCCAAAGCAACACTAAACACAACTAAGTAAGTAAACAATGCCATCCTACACAGAGAAAGTAGTTAATCATACTTTAGCATTCAAACGGTTTTACTAGTCAAAATATCAGTCCAAGCATAACTGTATAATAAAAATGAGATCACGATTTAACAAATAACAACATTGGAATGCAATCAATGGCAACCAATCAGATCAAAAACCCCACCATCCAAATCATTTCCATAACCCCAAAATCATACACAAAATAAACAATCTCTAACGACAGTTACAGAAATGAAAAACCACATTGAGGATATCAAAAGATCATAAAATAGTAAAAAGGGATCCAAATATACATGAAACTAACAAACCCCAGATAGAAAAATGTGCATAGAAAACAAGTCACAACAACATCTTAAACAATAAATACTAAACCCCATTTACATTTCCTAAAGTTTAACTTCTTAAATCAGACCAACCCATCAAACAAAACCCAGAAATAAAAAAAAAAGAAAAAGGGATTTACTTGTCATTCTCGTAATCCATAAAAAAATAAGTTGTTCACAATGATCACAATAATTCCTTGTACTGTACTTGCCACAGTCTAAACTAGCCGTTACAGAAAAAAAATAATGGATCAAGGTTCTTCACTCTAAACAGTATCTTCCATTTTAAAGAAATGGGTAAGAAGATTGAGATGTGTGATACTGTAAAAATGAGAAAAATGAATAGAAAAGAAGTCAAGTGAGCATATATGAAAGTGTCGTTTCTCTCTCTAGGTATGTTTTTGTTGTGTGAATATTATTAATATGTTCAAGTTAGAAGCTTTTATTTGTGAAAAGAAGGGACGAAAAAGAAAAGAATGGAAGCGAGGAATGGGGAGTTTAGGCAGAATAAGGGTCCATTTTCATTTCCACGACACAGGACCAGAGGAGCACGCTTTTACTCGATGGGTCCCACTTCAGTCCGTTACTCTTTTGTGTTTTCTTCTGTTTTTTAATTTCTTTTTTTGCCAAAGGAGAAAAGATTTTATTTTATTAAAGGCTTACGTATACTTTTGGTCCCTTATGTTTGCATCAAATTTCAATTTAGTCCTTTATATTTGGAAAGTACACTTTTAGTCCTTTTTACTAACACGGTTAGTTTAACTTAACGGAAAATGTTATCTGAACAATTTTAAATGATTATTAAATATTAAAAAAATTGTTCAGATTAAAATATTTGAGTGTAATTATTCTTGTATTTCAAAATTTATCATTTTTTGTACAATTCAATTATAAAATAATCATTTAAAATTGTTAAGTTAGCATATTCATTTAAGTTAAACTACAGTATTAGCAAAAAAGGACTAAAAGTGTACTTTCTAAACATAAAGAACTAAATTGAAACTTGATGCAAACATAAGGGACCAAAAGTATACTTTAGCCTTTATTAAATAATAAGCCCGAGGTACATTAGTCATCATGATTCATGTCACAACGAAACAGAAACACGAAAACTTAGAACAAAACAACTAAATTACACAAGGGACAATCGCATGCACCTAAATCCCAAATAAGAGATTTAATTTTAAAAAGTTGTTAATGACTACTATTAACAACTGCAATAGCCTTTATTAACAAATGTTAGCAACTCCTTGGGACCTTTTTGGAATTATATCTCTTATTTGGGACCTAAGTGCAATTTCCATTACAACAATAAAATAGAGAAAAGTTTCTCTCGGAACCCATCTAAAAGAAAAGTTTCTTCCTTAGTGTGGTGAACATTATTTGATCTTATCTCAAAGAATATCACATCTCTATTAAGGATTTATACATTTTACCAGAAATGCATGAAATGAGTTTCTGATTATCACATTTAAAGTTGACATTAAAAGATCATTCTCTAATGCAAAAGATATGACATCTAGCAGTATTTGACATTTCGCTTCCATGTGGCTTGAGGATTATTAGCATTGATGTCAAAACGATGGAACCAATAAAATCATCTGCTCATTTTCTGCACCGGCGAGCATGATTGAGAAAACCCAAAGGGTTCAATGCCAATGAGGACATTACTCGATGAGCTAACATTCCTTGGACAACCCTCACAAATACACAATAAATCAGTTTGAAGGGAATTAAAATATAGGATAATGTACAATTGCCATTTTTGTCATTTATTTTAAAAAAATAACGTAAATTTATTAAAGAGTTTAAGTTCATTTTTGTTATTCTAATAATTAGAGAGGAAAATGTTGATGAAGAGTTGGTCCTTGTGGAGAGTGAGTGAGAGGGAGCGATGCTTTTCTTTCTTTTTCCTTTCCTTTCCCTTTTCTTTTCTTTTCATTTTTAAGGTTTAATTTTAATGACATGTAATGATGATTTTTGTGATGATGAGATTGATTATTTGGTGTAATATTTAGTGCCGATGTCATTTAATGATTAAAATTAACTCAAAAAAATTTGTTAGATTTGTGCACTTTTGATGCAAAATTGTCTTTGAAAAACTTTTGGATATACAAGCTTAGTGGTTAGTTCGAAGGAAAAATGTATCATTAAATGACTGCGTCTATAGGTGACAAACTTACATCAATATCAATAGGTTAAAAATGAGGGTTTAGCAGTTGAAGTTATTTTTTTGAATGGTGGGGCAAATTTGCTACAATTTGAACACTTATAGAACAAAAATATTCCTCGAAATCTTCTAGATACATAATGCTCATTGGCGATTACTTTTTCGGAGTAAAAATGGATCTTAACTCTATATAATACATGCGAGATAAGATGTTTTGAATTGTTGAGGGATTATTAGCATATTTTTACTCAAAATCACTAATTGACTTGAACCATTTTGCTTTCAAGAAAATTGACGATAAATCCCGATTGAAAAATTAATTGAAGTATGAGACAATAACTAGAGAAATTCCTTAAATAGACCCACTTTGCACTCATCGTGGCATTATCGATGACAAGAAAACACTTTCAATTTAAAATGGAGATTTTAATTATATGATTTGGCACTTTAAATATTTAGCTAGTAAATAAAAAAAATGCAATCTCATGTTTCTTGTAGTTTTTTTTTTGGCCAGTATCTTGTAGTTTTTATTTGTAAGTTGGAAAATCCAGCTAATTAATAATTTTTATGGTTTCCAATTAGATTATAGTTTTGTGGGATCTCTTAGTCTCACATCGACCAGGATTGTGTGTGTGTGTGAGTATATAAGTAGGACATTCGCACTTCAGCTTGCCAACCGCGTTAGTTGGTTTTGCTGTTGTGTTTGGTCCGAAAATGTGTTAAAAAAAATAGTTTTGTGAGACTTAAGTGTTTGATTGTGATCATGACTAAATTACAAATAATGTGACAAACTGGAGCCAAGCCTCTTGACACGCTCATAAAAAAAAATCGTACTTAGCTCATGTAAGGTTTCTTTTTCACAATTCATATGTCAAATAAAGCGATTTATCCTCATTTTTTTTCATTTTTCATATTTTAAAGGAATATGGACATTTAAAAGTATTATTTGATATTTACCAATAATAATATACCTTCACACACCATACGTTATATTTAATATAGTAAAATACTCTCAGCATCCTTTTATTTCATCTTCTTTTGGCCGAAACCCTTCTAGTTCATTCAAGTTATAAAAACATTGCCCTTTTTCAGAAAAAAATATTCCTTTCATAAGTGCATTTTTAAAATTATTTTAATATTTTATAAAATATTTCAAATGCGATTTTTATCATATTTTTTTATAACTAAGATAGAAGTCTCAACTAAGCACTATGGGTTTATCACACCCATTACAATCACTCAAAATAATCCGCTCCAAATCATGAGGTGGTTTATCCACAAGATGAAAGCCATGTGGTGCATCTAGACCCAACTTAGCTAGAAAATCAGCAGCTCCATTAGATGCCCGATTGACGAAGGTAAGCATAACTTCCCAATCTCTTCCCATAAGATCCTTTATCTCCTTCAATAGACTATAAACTTGATGATTCACATCTAAAGAATTCTCAAGGAGTTCAATAACACATGTTGAGTCAGATTCTAAGATAATTTTCCTCAACCCCAAATCCCATGACATCCGCAAACCAGTTAAGCATGACCAAAGTTCAGCATATAATGCATCACCATGGTCTAATTTTTGCAAGAAGCCACGTTGAAAGGTACCATCTGAATTACGTATTAAGCCCCCACAAGCAGTTGCATCCATCAAACTAGAAAAGGCCCCATCCACATTCAACTTCACCCACTCTCCCAATGGAGGTTCCCAACCAGTTTCACTCTTCTTGAAATTTGCACCATCAATGTGAGTTCCAGCAAGCTGATTCTTAAGCATGTTCATATTCTTAATCGTGACATTAACATCAGCAATGATAAAATCAGAATGAACTCGTTTATTCTCAAAGATCAGCAAGTTGCGTCGACGCCATATCCACTAGCATGTGATTTTTATCATATTTTACATCAAATGTATAAAGAAAGGGAGAATTTCATTGTAGGACCAAATTTGACAATTAATTTCAGTTTGGGACCAAAATATTCTGAAACTTCACTGCAGGACTGTGGTCCTTAAATGAAATTAAATTGCTTTGCAAAAAGACTAAAACAGCCCTTTATTTGTACACCCCAAATGGAAAAGAAAAAAGCAAGAGGCTTTAGTTCTTCCAACCCCACCTTTGTCAAATTCCAAACCATCTCGCTCACTGATTTTTCTTTAATCTCCCATCACCAAAGAATATATGTTATTCACAGAAGTAGCATCATCTCCTATAATTAATTAGATGATGTTTGTTGACGTGATGGTTAGAGATGGAAGAGTGGAAAGAATATGGGTTTATTTTCATCATAAAACACAAGATCGATCGAATGATGAACAATAGCAAAAGATCGAAGTGGGTCTTCATTAATGGTGTTTTCTTCTTCCTCCTACACTCCATCTCTTCAATCTCACCCAAGGGGAGCAGCAAGTGACCCTTCCGAAGTATAAAGTCAAAAAGCTCTTGCATTTATTTTGTGCGTGGAATGAATTCTGCAACTTTTGCTTCGCTGATTTTTGGGTGGCGGATGTCTCGCAAGTGAAGAAATCTGAGATTGTAAGATATAGGAAGTGAAAAAGAATATGGTTGCCATAGTTGTTAGTTTTTGTTTTTTTATCCGTTTGCCATGGTTAATGAAGAAAATAGTTTAACAAAGGATTGAGGTTTGTCAAGGAGACCATGTAAGAGTTGAAGCAGGTATTAAATTGATGACATAGTGCATTGTTATCTTATTGTATGATACTTTGAGCTTCAATATGTATGAACAACTAAAATAGTCATTTGAACAAGAAAAACCCTCATTTAAACAAGTTAAAAGATCACTTGAACAAGTGGTAATTAAGGAGAAATACAAACATGTATTATGAGATCTTGAATAAGTAAAAAAGTCATTTGAACAAGGCAAACACTTGTTTGAACTGGTAAAATGATCATTTGAACAAATGATAATTAATATGAAACACAAACATGTATGATACCATAAACAAGTAAAATGATTGTTTCAACAAAGATACCCCTTTTTAACACGTAAAATGACATTTTCCCTTATTCACAACAAAGGATGAGGACTTGGAGCAAGTTTATCAATGTTGAAAAAGATATTTCACTTGTTGAAGGTCTGATACATGTGTTTTTAAGGGCATTGACCACCAATTGTTTAAGTAACAATTGTACCTGTTGAGAACTCAATTTCACTCGTTGAAAAGGGCATTTCACTTGTTGAAGGTCAATGCATGTTTTTTTAAGGACATTAACCGCCACTTGTTAAATTGGTCATTTCACTTGTTGAGAACTCAGTTTCACATGTTGAAAAAGACATTTTACTTGTTCAAGGTCTTATGCATGTTTTTTACGGGCATTAATCATCACTTGTTGAAATGTCATTTCTCTTGTTCAGAACTCAGTTTCACTTGTTGAAAAGGGCATTTCACTTGTTGAAGGTCTTATGCATATTTTTTAAGGGTATTAACCGTCACTTGTTGAAATGGTCATTTCACTTGTTGAGAACTCAATTTCATTTGTTGAAAAAGGCATTTCACTTGTTGAAGGTCTTATGTATGTTTTTTAAGGATATTGACCACCCGTTGTTGAAATGGCCATTTTACCAGTTGAGAACTCAATTTCACTTGTTGAAAACGACATTTCACTTGTTGAAGGTCTTGCGCATATTTTTTAAGGGCATCAACCACCACTTGTTGACATAGTCATTTCACCTGTTGAGAACTCAGTTTCACTTGTTGAAAAGGACATTTCACTTGTTGAATGTCTAATGCATGTTTGTCCATCACATTAAATCTTCCATTATATAATTTGACTTGAAGAAGAAATTCCAATCAACTCTCTCCCATCTCCTTGTTGTTTTCACTGTTATTTTTTTCTTTTGCTAGGCATTATTGTTTTCACTATTATATACTTCTTCAGTTGGACTTTAATTGGTCATACATTGTTACATGAGACCCTCAACAAGTGAAAAGACATTCTCAACAATGAAAGTCCTTTTTTAACAAGAAAAACTTATATTTGAACAAGATAACATTTAATTGGTCATACATTACATTGTTGCATCAGAACCTTGACAAGTGAAAGGACATTCTCAACAACTGAACCACGAGTTTGAACAAGTAAAATGACATTTTAAACAAGTAGTCATTTTCAAAGACATTAACCATTACTTGTTGAAATGGTGAATTCACCTGATCAAAACTGGGTTTCACTTGTTGAAATTGCTTTCTAAGAACATTAACAATCACTTGTCCAAATGGACATTTCACCTGTTCAAAACTGCATTTCACTTGTTGAAAACCGCTTTTCACTTGTTGAAACTCTTCTACATGTTTGTAGAGGATATTGACTATTACTCGTTGAAATGGCCATTTTATCTGTTCAAAACTGTGTTTCACTTGTTGAAAACCGCTTTTCACTTGTTGAAACTTTTATTCATGTTTGTAGAGGATATTGACCATATTCGTTGAAATGGTCATTTCACTTGTTCAAATCTGGGTTTCACTTGTTGAAAACCGCTTTTCACTTATTAAAACTCTTATGCATGTTTTTAGAGGATATTGATCATTACTCGTTGACATGGTCATTTCACCTATTCAAAAATGGGTTTCACTTGTTGAAAACCACTTTTCACTTGTTGAAGCCCTAATACATTTTTTAAGGACATTAATTGTTACTCTTTCAAATGGCCTATCCGTTGATGAAATATCAATATGTTGGATGTTTGTCCATTACATGAAACACAAAGTGTTGCCAAAATATGAAAATAAATTTCATCTTATCTCTGATATATTACCATATTAATAACAATCTATACATTCAACACATTTTCAATGGCAATAATGTCAATTATTCACAAAAAATAAATACATTCAAAACATTTTCCTAAGTTTTTGTAACCCCCTTCAATTCTTCCAGCTTCCAAACCCCAATTTTTCAACCATCAGTTTGAGGTCTTTGTGGTTATTGATAAAAAGCCCCAACTCCTTCTTTCCTTGTAGTGAACATCTTGTGTTGAAGGGAGGGGTGTATTTTTTTTCTCCATTTTCTTGCTTATGGTCTGCCCTGAAACCAAACAAATGACAGGAAGAAACATTAACCTTTGAAGTTCAGGCATGCAGGTCTTGTTAAATACAAAGAAACAAAGCTATCACCAAATAATACAGTAAACTAGTTTCACCAAAAACAATACATAATAGTAATTGCACAGAACAATATAATCCAAATAATGTGCAGATCATGCTTCAGTAAGTAGCCACTTAATTAAGCTATGTTGTGGGATTAAATCACAAAATCTGAACTCTACACATTGAGGATCAATGTTACTGCTGTAGAACTGTCGTGGATTCTGTAGATATGATTCTTGGTGCATGCATGACATATTTGGGCTGTGGAGACACAAACAAATATTTTGTTTATGTGTATATGGCACGTGCATTTTGGGCAAAAACAAGTATATGGCACATGTTGAATAAGTCAAGCGGATTATTTTGTTGGTTCTACATACAAAAAATGCTTTAATTCTCCTTTTGATTGTATAATTTCTCATTCTAATTACATGATTTGGACAGCATATATACAAGATCCAAAACTGTAAATAAGGTGGGCGATTGTGGATGGTTTTTTAATTTTTGTGTGGTTATGCCTTCCTAATGGTTTTGATGGATCCATTTGTGATGAAAAGTGCCATGTATCCTTATTGTTCTCAACTTATCTAGCCAAGCAAATACTCCCAAAAGCATCTCAAAATAGATTAAGTTGTTGCTGCTTATTTATTGATATCCTTCTATTTACCAATACACACAGTTTCAGGAAGGTATAGTGCCAAGAACATTTTTTTCCAACCCCAAAGTTTCAGAAAAGTTGTGCAAAATCCTCAACTACAAATCCTCAACATTTTTTAAATAAAACATGCACCCTCTCTTATTGCAAAATCTTTAAGATCCTTTCCCAATAGACTCAAAACACTAGAATTCCCCTCAACAAGAATGAATCATCAGCTACAAATCTATGCACAATCTATTCATTGGCATGCTTTTTAGTAGTACTTCTGCTTCTTTAGTTTTAAGACTAGTCAAGCAAACCACATTCTTATGAGAACTTTCAACAAACAAGTTATGTGCAGCTTGAATGGCCCCATGTCTAGAAATTATTAGCAGGCAGAATGCAAATACACAACAAGTCCTACATTTCACATAAACACAATCTAAAAAAAACAATTGAGAGAATACCTTAGAGTTCGATTTCAGCTGCAAAGAAAGAAACGAAGCATCAACGGTGGAAGAGTACGGTTAGATCTTCACCTGAGCTCCGATTCGATTTGAGAGACGAGAATGCTTTTCAATTTGAGGAGGATTTGAGTTATAGTTTTGATCTGAGAGGGAAGCTTGCTTTTCGGTTGAGAGTGAGGCTGAGGAATAGAGAACTCAGAAGTGAAGCAAATGAACTTAGGGCAGATGAGCTCAAAAAAAAAAAAAAAGAACGCAGACACATAGGGGCTCTTTGGTCTTTAATCTTCCTGATTTAATTTCAATTTACCCCCAAGGTTCTTAACTGATGTTTCAGAATGTTTTGGTCCTGCTTTTTAATTAATTCCCAAGTTTGGTCTTTAATTGAAATTCTCCCTTAAGTTATGTTAAGTTAAGTTAATTCAGTTGAGCTTGAGATGCATATTATTGTATAACACTCCTTATTTTTATTCATACAATAAAATAGTTTTAATAGTTATTTGATGTTATCTTAGGGCCGGGTGACCACTGACCACGTTAATTAGTCTCAAATCTCAACTATTGGTTTAGACTTTGGATGACCTAGATAAAGTTAATGCAACATAATGGATCAAATGTTGAAAAATTCAAGTGATTAAATTAAAATTTTAGAAAATTCACTCATATTTACTATAATTAAATAAATTATTTCTTAATTTATGTAAATTAATTATATATATCTTTTAATTAAAATCACTTACTTTTTTCTCTCTACATGGAATTGCCAAATAAATAATGCCCATATTTATATTACAACATTTTCATTAAAATACGTCTTTTTTCCTTTTCTTTTCATCTTTTGTTGAACTTTCATGGAATGAGTTGAACGATCTTCATCTTAACCCTAGTTTGGTAGGTAATTAGGTAATTAAGAGAAAAGTAGGAAATAATATAATGGTTGATCTCACACATCGTATTTGTAGCATTTTCTAAGATTTGACATATTTTAGGTCGTTAGATGATATTTGTTTTGCTACTTACTCTATGGCCATTTTTTCCATTATCTTGAATACAACTTTCATGTACTCCAATACCCGATTTTTATTTTTCTTCAACGAAATTCTGAATATTGATTGAGAGCTCCATTAGTAAAATTGAAAAAAAAAATGGACAACTGTATAATTTTCAACTTTGATTAATCAATAAATATTGGTTATCATTTGTGTGTGTATACTATATAATGCAATTGGTTAATTCGGTAATAAGTTCAAGATTTCAAGTTGTGAAGAATATATCATACAATTGGTTAATTCGGGCTTGTCTTCAGTGGGCCGAAGGTCTTATTATTCTTGGGCGAGTCAGATTATGCGTTGTGGATTTAGGTCCAGAAAGATTTTGGTGTCACATACATTCATATGCATGATAAAATATATGGGAATTACTCCATAAAAGGTCATTAATCATAATCAGATTCTAACATGTCATTAAATTTTTTTCAAATTCTTAAAGCCTTAGATAATATTAAATAGAATAATATATCCCAAATTATCATTGCAGTCTATTGAATTATCAATAACAACTAGAATTTTAAATAGGTGTCTATCAATGTCAGCTCATTGAGTTATATAAACAACTTTCTATGCATGAAAAAAAAAACTTTCTATGCATGAGATTTGATATCATATAAGGCCTTAAAGGCTCTAATATAATTTAATAAATTTTCAGAGGTTTGATTATAATTAATTGATTTCTCCGGTACTAAATATAAGAATTAATTGATTTTTTCGAAAAATTCTAAAAGAGTAAATTAAGTCAATATAAATTATAAATTATGGTAAAAAAGTCAATTATAAATTGATTTACCAAATTTTTTTTTTAAAATAGTTTATTTTACCTAAAAACTAATGAACAATCTAATAATATACAAAATATGTCATAATTCAATAATCTATTTTACAACCTTAATCACTCAAAAAAGAATTCAACTATATTTAGGACATGAGGAGTTCCTTCTTGGGAAAATGACAATTAAATACCTCCGAACAAAAGGACAAGTAAGGAACTCAAACTTCTACAATGACAAGTAAGGAACTCCGCATTCCAAAAGAACAATTAAGCAACCAGTCAATTGTTAATTGTTATGTTCTATTTGTTAATAGATATGTTCTAATTGTTAATTTTTATATAATTTTCTTACTTGTCATTTTGGAAGTTTGGGTTCCTTACTTGTCCTTTTAAACATTCGGAAGTATTTATTTGTCATTTTCCCTTCCTTCTTTGTGAATATATATTATATATATTGATGAGAGTATATATTTATTTATTTGACCTTGATATATATTAATATATCAATGAATATATATATAAATAATGATATGTGAATAATATTGATTATTTATTTGAATAAATAAATGTGAATCATACCAGAAAGTGGAAATAAGATTAGTTGGTGATTAAATTTTGAAATGAAGAACATTGTATAATGAATTTATGTGGCATTTGATTGGACGTGTGACGTAATAGACAGGATTTGAAACAAAAGAAAAGGCAAAACAAAATATTAAAAGAAAACAGAAACCAAATCACAACATGTTCCCAGGTTTTTCTGTTCCTCTGCAACACAAATAGGAAGAACCAAAGAAGTGCTTGCGGAACAGAAAAAAAAATTAAATTAAAACCAAACCTTCAGAATCTTCTTCTTCTTCTTCTTATTGATACCCACAATAACAATAACAAGAGTGTCTCTTCTCAGATCTGATCCACAATGAATATCTTCAGGCTAGCTGGTGATATGACCCATTTAGCCAGCGTCCTTGTCCTTCTCCTTAAGATCCACACCATTAAATCTTGTGCTGGTAACATCTCTCTCCACATTTTTTTGTGGGTTTTTTAAAAATTTTGAATTTTGGGTTCTGGGGTTTGGATTATGTTTGATTTATGGGTAGAATCCATAGATTGCTTGTTAAATTGGATTGAAGAACTGTAGATTTGGCCTGATGTTTTTGTCATGTGTATGGAAATCTGAGATTGGGGTTATATGTATGTACTAGGATTTGATTTAGATTGTATTATAAGATGCAATAGAAATTGATCAAATTTTTGAGTTCATGAGTCAAAGTTTAAAGTTAGTAATGTGGGGGGAATTTGTAGATTTTGATAATGGTAATCGAATGAGAACAACTAGATGATTAGTGAAGGCTTTGTTAATGCAAACTTGGTTTAGGATTTGGTGTGTTAATGGATTAGAGCTTGAGGGAGGTAGGCGAGAAAAATAATGTGAAGTACTTCATTTTGTTGAGAGAACAAATCATCTTTTTGGCCGCTGGCTCGTTTCTCTTGAACCCGATGAAGAAGTGCTTCATTTGGCTGAAAGTGTGGCTTTTTAAGTATGTGAGAAAACTGTGTTTTTGAGGAATGAAGTTTGATGTGCACCATACAGATGTTGAACAGATGCAATTGAATTGGTCTACCCATTGCAGCATGAAATTCACCATGCATTCAACAAAAGGTTCTCAAACGGTTTTCAAAATTGGCATGGTCCAATGTGCCATAATTGTGATTTGTAAAAGACAGTCTCAGATGATTATGTAGGAATTTGTGGTATTAGATTTACCTAATCATTTGTCTCTTTACCCCCTAATTATTCTACTTTTACTAGTTAGATGGGGCTTATTGAAGATATGCTCACATGTAGAGGGTAGTAGGAAAAAAACAATGAATTGTGCATCCCTCTTTTTTCATTTTGTATATTGGGTGCATATTTCTGCTTCTGACTTCTGATGCATCTTATTCTTTCGCAGGTGTTTCCTTGAAGACACAAGAGCTTTATGCTATTGTATTTGCTACTCGCTACTTGGATATCTTTACTGATTTTATATCTTTATACAACACTTTAATGAAGTTGATATTCTTGGGAAGCTCATTTTCTATTGTATGGTACATAAGGCACCACAAGGCTGTCCGTAGGTCATATGACAAAGATCATGATACTTTTCGTCATTTTTTCCTTGTATTGCCCTGCTTGTTGTTAGCCCTACTTATCCATGAGAAATTCACATTTAAGGAGGTTTGTTTCCCCCTATGCTACGTGTTTTCTATTAAATCATTCTCAGCTTTGAAACCACTTGCATTTCCTTCCAACTATTTTTGTGAGGTAATTGTGCATTAAGCTTGCCACTTTTCTGTCTAATGGCCTGTACATTGATTCAGATATTGTGGACATTCTCCCTGTATTTGGAAGCTGTTGCCATACTACCTCAGTTGGTACTGTTACAGAGAACTAGGAATATTGATAATTTAACAGGACAATATGTATTTCTCCTGGGGTAAGTATTTATTGAGATTTTCTGTTTTAAGATTGTTTAATGTTTAATATGTATATGGGGTTTTATTCTTGGATTTACCTTGTAATTGGATGCTTTTATGTTATGAACATATTGGAGTCACTGATCAAGGATTTAGTAATAAACCATTTGACTGATTAATTATACTGCAACATGTAGGTATAGTTAATTTTCTGCACAGAGAAAATTGGATAATGATTTTCATTGATTCTGCAGCTAGCTGCAGAAGTTAACTTTTTTCATTAAGGATGTGGCATTTTCTTTGATGCCTAATGATACTATCAAAGTGGTGCTTCTAACTTCCAACTCACTAGTCAAAAGGGAACTGCTACCATAATCTATTGGATTTTGGAGTTAGGGAGTATTACTTGGATTTCATTTGTCAGGATTAATCAGTTTTTTTAGATTTACGACATCACATTATTGGGAATTATTTTAGATGACTTGCATCCTTAGTAGCCTATAAACAATTATCTTTGCCAATCTGCTGATTCAGTCATGCTGCAAGGTGCTAGGGGAAGTCTCCTCAGTCATGTATACACTACTTGCCCTGCTCTAGTCATGTGATTTTATCCATGGGAAGCAAGCAGAATATGTTAGTTTTGTGTGGCTTATCAGTTTCTGCCATTATATATGTTTGGCTTAATGCGTGGACTCGCTGAGTACCATAATTTTTCTTGGACATTGTTCGCAATTGCAGCATTAGTATCATGCAAAATCTAAGCATTTCAGAATTTAGAAACTACATTAGGCATGTGAGCGTGGCACACAACACTTATCTTTTAAAATTATACAGTTAAGTTAGTTGTTGATATTTGCTAACTTCTAATGACTTTTTGGCTGGATATTGTTGTTGCAACAAATTAAGAACTCTACCCATGACATACTGCCAATAGAATTATTTGGAGGCATTTCTGAAGTATTCTTTTTAATCTCTTTTCATGAATTTTGTGTTAATACATCCTGCAGTCAATTTTAAGTTCAAAGTCTGATAAAATTCTCTTAATGTATCTGGTTAAATGCAGTGCGTATAGAGCATTTTACATAGTCAATTGGATCTACCGCTTCTTCACTGAGCCTCACTATGTCCATTGGATACGTATGATTTCCTTTCTCCTTGTTTTTCATAATTTCTATTGTTTTAGACTATGCTGAAAATGATTAAATAAAATTTGTAGTTCGTTATTTGCAGCTTTTATATCATATATTTATCAATATTGTACTATATACAAAACTGGGTATTCATTTATACTATTGTTCATTGTCATTTTTAAAACTTTTACACAAGCCAAGACATTCATAATAGCTGTTGAAGGTAATAACAGCACAAGACCCATATTTGAAAATGTCATGCATTGACAGCCTGGTTCAGTGGAGCCCATATGGGGAACCTATTAGTGTTTGTAATGTTTAGTTTCTCGTGCTGTTATTTTTAATATTCCAAAATCTTTTTAAATGGATATCAATAACATATATGGATAATTATAATTAACCTTTCAATATTTCTTTCTAGCACTAGCCAACATACGCTATTGAAACACAGATATTTTAGAACCTTGAGAAATGAAACTATACCCATGTGGTTTTGTTTTAGTTGTTCTGATAATCTTTCTCCATAATTGCCTATGATAAATTAAGAAAACTCCAAACATTGAGAAGGCAAGGAAAAATTGGACCTTTCTGTGATTTATTAGGCGTTATCATCCTGCAGCGAATGAGTGTTATGAACATGTATGTTGGAGGAAGAAGGTAAGGAAGGATCAAGGGATAAAGGAACAGTAGCTCCTATGAAAGTAAATGTTATGAAAAGTATCACCATCTTTCATCCTCAGTACCTTGTCCTTCCATCTTCCTTTAAAACAAACCAAATTAAGTAATTCATGTTTCTATTTGAAACCTACTAATGAAAGCATAAACAGTGAAAAAAGCTGGCATATTCCATGTTCCTTCAACGTAGATTCGTCACGTCAATGTGTAGCAAACTAGAAGAGAAGTAATGGGTTTTACCTTGACTGATCATGGACATATTGTCCTGCTATTGTTTCAATTCCCTTCTTTCCTAACCATCTCAAAATCCCTAAGGAGGGGATTTTTTAAATTGTTTTTTGAATACTTGAATGAGTTCTGTTTTTGGACGCTTTATTGCAGCATGGATTGCTGGCATTGTTCAGACACTGCTCTATGCTGATTTTTTCTATTACTACTTCCAAAGGTAAGCTGGCCTGCTTTGTAAGAATTATCATATAATTTTTTTTGTAAATGTTTGTTGCTTCATATTCTTAAGCATTCAAATACCTTGCCATGCAGCTGGAAGAATAATCAAAAGCTCCACTTGCCTGCTTGAGATGCTCCTCTTCATTTATTTAGAAAGTTTGTGATGTGGATGGATATTAGAGATCAGAGGATTTACATGTTTGGACATGTTGGGTGAAGTGACAACCCCTAATTCTTTATTTCTTGTTCCCCTAGTTACAGAATTTACATAATTGTACTAAATAGTAGGAACATTATGAGCTTAGTGGATCAAGTATTTTTGATAAAAAAAGTGGATCAAGTTGTTTCTTTTGTTGTAAACGTGCCAAGTTGAATTTTTGAAAGTATTGGTGTATTTGAGACAAATACTTTTTTCTCTGCCCTGCAGCTAGTTGCTCCTGCTCCTTCTTTTTATATAAATAAGTTATGCAGATTCTTTTGTTTATTTCTAAAAGTAACCGTAGTTATTGCTTTTTTGACATTAGCTTTTGAGAAAGAATTTTTTTTTTGGTTAATCACCGCCTGTTCAATCCGCCCACATAGACAAGGTTGTCCCCTCTCCTAATGAGAGCGCTTCCTGGGGAATCAACACGCGTTCTCATTCTTACGGGGGCTGTAGCCTACTTACCAGCTCAACCAACTACTCATTGGTTGAGAAAGAATTTAACAATATTAAAATTTCATTTCAAATAAATCCTAAATCATTTAAATATGTTTTATTTTAGATAGCTTTTAAATCTCATGAGGTAAAAGCTTGACGTTTTCTAGAAATTTTGCTGACCCTGTATTAGGAAGCTTTAGTCCATACAAATGCACTCTACAATACATGACACAGGAAAGCAAAGCCCTTTGATCACAACCATACATGCGCTTAAAGCGCGTGTATGGTTTGACCTTTACAATGACTTAAAATACATGTAACTTTATCGTCATTGGCTTTTTTTTATTGCTCATACTCTGAGTGTCGACTAACCCGGAGTTTGCCCGAGTAGGGCGCACTAAGTATTGAACCTAGGACCTTGAAGGCGGGAAGATGTTTTATCTCACCTCTTTAACCATCAGGTCACTGGTCCCTTGGCTATCAGCATTGGCTTTATTGCACTTGATAAATGCGTATAAACTATAAAGGCCCTAAATTGAGTATGTGTAAAGGATTTTTTTGTGGAAGTGTGTATAGCCATATATATAAATTAATAATTTTAGGATAAGGTGCAAAATTATCCATGTGATTATGACCAAAGTACGCCCAACACCATGTGATTTTTTTTTTAAATAAAATTAACCATAACATTTCAAAATAAGGGGGAAAATGTTATCACAGTTAAAATCACATGGTGTTACGTGCACTTTGACCACAATCACATCACATGCATATTTTTTTTCACATTAACCCATTTGATCAATTTTATTTGTAATTAAATATTTAATAATATTTCTGCAATTCTTTTAATTGATTGCCTTAAAAATGTTTAGGTAAAATAAGTACTCATATTTTTATTTTGAATGATTATTATAAGAAGATATATAAAGGAATGATAATAGTTTTTTATTTTACTAATTAAATTTTAGATTGTAGAGAGCTAGATAGAAGAGGGAGAGAGGAGGGAAAGAGAGTCAATTGGTTAGAAGAAAACAAAAACATAGGTAACCTTGACATTTTAAAATATGAGCAAAAGTACCGTGACAATAGATATATTTTTCACACATAAAAAACATTAAACAATTAAAAAAATAGTCTTCAAATAATAAATTAATTTATCTTTTTTTAAAAAAAAATGCCACACCCATGACTCATTTGAGGGGCGGTTATTGGAATATAAGAGTCCTTTTGGATGAAGTTTTACTCCATAAATCTCACTAGCTATGGCTGAAATCAGATATGTCTACATTTGTATGATATCAAATATATATATGGACCCATGCAGACATTGTTTGCACTAAATTGGTATGGCCACGAGTGTGCCCCTTATCAATTACTTGAAGATTTTGCAAAATTTTTCAATAAGTAAGGATTATTATTAAGCCTACTTCAGCAGCTAGATCAAACTTGGGAGAACAAATTTCCAATATTTAGAGTTGGAAAAAATGATCTTATATTTTGTCTTCCCAAATAAATATAGTTCAAATAATATTTCTTACTAAGTTTTTTTTCTGTAGTTTTCTTGATTCTCCAGTCAATTAATTCCTTCCCTAATCACTGTAACGCATGATCCCGTGTTTAATAATAATAAAAAAAAGCTTCGATGACAGTAATGATTGATTTCAATGATAAAAGGACCAATCATGATTTACATATTTTTTTTTTTGTGAAATGATTTTTTTAATCATATTATTTCTTCAGTTCAAAAAACTCACTTCATATCACAGTTTATATAATTCTCCCTTCAGTCCCTAATATAAGAAACAAAATTTGAATAATTTTGATCCTAATATAAGAGTTTATCTCACATTTACTTATCATTTAATGCATTTTTTCCTTGTTTACCCCAAACTCTCTTTCATATTTATTAATACTTATGTATTTCTCTCTCTTAAAAGTATCATAATAAATATGAGCAATATTGAAAAAGAAGCATTAACTCCAAACACCTAACTTCACATGTTTTTTAAGAAGTGTTTTTTTTGGCGGCTAACTCTTATATTAGGGACCGGAGAGAGTAATTCATATAAACAAAATTCAATGTATCTTTCATACATTAAAAGAAATCAATAAATGAATTGTTCTTTTGGTCAAATTGAAAAATATAAATATGTAACTTTTTACTTAATTTGGAAAGTCAAATAATGAATAACAAATGCAATTCAAAATGACACTCAAAAGAATTAATTGCTTATTCAAATATAGTAGTAAATAATAAGCTTTCCCAAGAATTCAAAATCATCATTAACTGTAATACATTCGAGTTAGCCATGGAATTAACTCACGCGCGCTTAGCCCTATATAAAACGTTGCCCATGCTAAGATTCTCACATCTCCTAAAGAAATAAGAAATGAGTTCATATATGAAATATTTACTCCTGCTCATGCCCATATTTGCTTCAGTCATGAGAATCAATTGCAAACCTGCAGGGCTTATTTACACAACTATACGAGTGGATCTCGTCAATCTTTTGGATAATCAAGCCGACTTGACTATTCATTGCAAAGAAAAGAATAACGATCTTGGATCTGTCACTATCAAATTCAAAGAGCGTTATTCTTTTAGTTTCAAAATTAATAACTTCATATGGAATAAGTTGTTTTTCTGTAGTTTTCAATGGCCATCATCAGGGCCACTTCTTTACTTTGATGCATATGATCAATGGCGTGACAAATGCGAGTTCTGCCTTTGGAATATAGAAGAAAAAGGTCCTTGCAACGAAAAAGGAGATTGCACCGTTTGGAATGGCAAAACACAAAGCATTGTTGGTGTGGCTACTCCAAACAATACCAATATTATTCAACCTCAAATTTGATCATTAAATGATATCTGTTGTATAACCATTATTATTGTGATAATTGAAAGTGATATATCCACATTCTTAGGCGAACTTTGTTTTACTTTCAAGCATTAAAAGTAACGGGATAAAGTGTATCTAGCACCCTAAAGTATTTTCTTAATTAATATTGCATCCATCACTCTCAAGTGCTCTGGGATGCATTCAACTACACAAATTTTTAATAGTGTCTAACACAAAGGTAATTCATGAAGCATTCACTACCATGAAATAAGTTTATTTAGTTTGATTGTTCGAAAAGGTACGTATGTCTTAGGTTTTTATCCTAGATCATGTCCAACTTTTATAATAACTAATAAGTACTCAAATTTGATTTTGTTGGTTTTATATAAGATGCAATAGAAATACATCGAATTCTTAATTCAGTAACAGTTTAAATTGAATTGGTCAACCCATTGCAGTTTGGAATTTACCATGCACTCAACAATTATATTCAAAGTTGATTATGGACTAAGAATTTTCAAGGTCCAATTCGCCATAATTGCAATTTTTAAAGACAGTCTCAGATGGATTATGTAAGAATTTGTGGTTGTCCACCAAATTGTGAGAATATATGTGCTACTAGATTCTCCTAATCAATTGTCCCCTTACCCCCTAATTATTCAATGGTGCTACCAAATTGTGAGAATGTGCTACTTGTGTAAAGTTTTAAAAATGACAGTGAACGACGCTATTAATCAATTGTCCCCTTACCCCCTAATTATTTAAGAATGTATGTGCTATAAAAATGAGTTTTAGAGGAAGTTAACAAAAATTCTTGTACGCTAAAAATGTATAAACGGTCATTGCGACATGTATGCTCTTGAATTTCTATCGAGTTTACAGGTATTAAAATTTTGAGGGACTCGTGACATGTTTTGATTTGGTAGAGCTATAAAAACGGTCAAATCAGAGTGCTAACTCACGAGTTTGGCAAAATTGCATACAACCAAGTATCACATCCCTTTCATCGCAAGTCTGTCCCTCTATGGTAAAAACACATAATACTCCCTCCGATCCTAAATATAAGACCTAATTGGCTTTTTTCTAAAAAAATCTTTAAAAAAGCAAAATAAGTTAATTATAAATTGATTTACCTAATTTTTTCTCTTAAACTAGTTTATTTTACCTATAAACTAATGGATAATCTAAAAATATATCAAACATATTATCATTTAATAACTTATTTCGCAACCTTAATCTCTCTAAAAAAAGTCAATTAGGTCCTATATTTAGGACTGGAGGTAGTATATGTCATCTCAATAATAGTGCAAATTAAACATTATTTTCAATGAATTAAATATGAGACCAACTTTGAGTCCTATATAAACATCTATTCCCCCATTGCTACACCCACACAAAACAAATATTAATTGACATTGAAATGACCAGGATTTCATTCATATAAGTAGCTTCTCCATTCTTGTCATTGTCATCTCAGGTGATTTTATCAATAATTATTATTTGTTTTTCAATTTCTCATATTTATTTGAAATTTTGTGGCTTCAACATGTACCTCTCAGATTTTACGTACTCTTTTTTGTGTGTGAGTGTATATATATAATAACATGCACAACATAAACATTAGGAGCTCATAAAAGGCACTGCTCTGAAATAGGTGTTTTAAACAATGAAGTACTAGTCGTCTGCTTCGATCCATCCATTCCTGATACATTATATTGTTGAGTATCCCATGTTTCTTTTAATAAAAAAGTTTAGAAGATGTCTCGAAACTTTTTTAAATTCTTTATTTTTTTTGCCAAGAATAAACTCGCAATTTCATTCTCACTTAATAACATTTAATCTTACTACTATTGTATTAAATTGTCATGTTTGAAAAATTCAAGCTAGAGCATTTAATAAGTATATCATCTCTCTTTTACATAAATGTTGAGGCCATTTCTGGAAGAAACATTCATTTTTTTTCACGTGTATTGCAACTATCTACTTTTCACTAACTTTTGTAATAGTACAATTCAGTGAACCCAATCTTGATAATGAACATATTCAATTCAATTCAAATTAAATACTCCCTCCGTTCCTAAATATAAGACCTAGATAACATTTTTTGGAAAGATTAAGGTTGCGAAATAGGTTATTAAATGATGACATATTTGATTTTTTTTAGATTATCCATTAGCTTATAGGTAAAATAAACTAGTTTAAGAGAAAAAATTAGTTAAATCAATTTATAATTAATTTATTTTTGTTTTTTTTAGGATTTTTCAAAAAAGTCATCTAGGTCCTATATTTAGGAACGGAGGGAGTAGTAAACTAATAGGATTATGATTTTTGATATTCTACTGTGATCTTGGGACATATAGTAATAATTAGATGGTTTCTAGGGACCACATGGCGTAGTAAAATTTTTATGGAAACCATCCAAATTTAATGGTAGTATTACATTTCTTATATGTCTAATGATGAGTATCATTAATGCACCTCGCGGATGATTTACATGATATTATTTATGAACTATATATAATATTTAAACTCCCATTATCATAATTATATATTTGATCTTATATATGCTTTACATTAACTTTTGATCAATAATATATCACCAAGCATTGCAACTGACCGAGCACAATGACGTCGTGTGATTTATGTAGCCGACCCTACATAGTTGGGATAAGACTTTGTTGTTATTGTTGTATATGCTTTACATTATATTTAAATAACATATAATGAAATATTTCTTAATTATAATATATATAGTATATAATATAAAAAATATATTATATTAATATAAAAATTCTTTTACGTTCATATACTTAACATTATATTTAGTATTGTAACTTTATATTTATTACAACATTATTTTTCTTATTTACTTTTATTAAGTGAATTTTATTAGTTAATTTATTAACTATTTTATTTGAATTATTGTCATTTTCCGTAGTAATATTTCCATTTTCTAGTTATAACATAGTACTTATTAGTTAATTTACTTATGATTTTTAAAAGTAAAGTATAACAAATTTTATTCATAAAATATTTAGGAACAGAATTTCCGCCAGATAAATAAACATGAAATTCTGTTGGTAATTTCATTTTTTTCTAGCGAGTAGAGATATTATATTAAGAAAATGAGTAGATACGTAAATATGTGAAGTATGTGATATGTTGTAAAACCTAAGAAATAAAGAAATAAAAGGATTTATGACAAAATTGCAGGATTAAAATGAAACATACAGACGAATTTTATCCCACCATATATTAATTTATATGAATATCGTTGACCTCGACAATACTATCCACATTACAAATTTGCAATATGATCATGCCATATTTGTGAAACATCGATGAATATCTTACAAGCCAAACTAAGCCAAACTAATATCTTACAAAAGGAAAAAATTAAAGTAATTATTTTTTTATATATGCTATGGTTCTTTGTCACACACACACACACATACACACGTATATGATTGAAACTATATATATAGCAACCCCATCCTATTTTATCAATTCTAAAAATCGACATCATCATCAACTAAAATGTATGCAACTTTCTATTTTAAATTCTTAAAAATTAACCAATAGTGACGTATTTAGCAAGAGTCTTTATTAGAATTGATTGTGGACGAAGTTTTGCCTGATTGGAGACAATCATCCAATGCTGGGACTGTTTTAGACTTCAACTCTCCAAATGCCTTCCAGCATAAAACACCATTACCAAAATCTGAGCTTGAACTTTGTTTACCAGATTGAGGTTGTAATTGTATGGTGTCCAACGTTAGACCAGTGCAAGGTACAACATCACTGCATGCAAACCTTATAGCCTCATTAGAAAATGTCCCTTTGATGTTAGCATAATCGATACCGGACACGGCAACAGCGGATGACGAATCATTTGAGCACTTATTGCTGTTGTCACAATAGTATTGATCAATCATGATTGGGGTTTCAACCTCTGAGACTTGAATGCCTAAGAATTTGATGTCATGAACTGAGCCTGAACCTCCTTGCCATGTCTTGATTCTAACAGCAGTCAAGGTGTTTTGAAATGTACTATCTCTTACAGTGACATTAGAAACACAGGCTTTTGTGTTGTCTTTTCCCAAACCTCCGATGCTAATTCCATGACCAGGTCCACAGTTAACGTTGTGTATGTATACATTGGAACATCCAGTTTGTATAGACACACAGTCATCTCCTGCGTTATGTAATACCCAAGTTAAATTAATAATCTCACTAATCTTCTTCTGTATGTATTTCGTGTGGTTCTATAAAACTCCTGAATTTAGATCATCATCTGTGAACCTCCAGGAGGTTAAAAATTCAACTTCTTTGACATACTCCCTCTGGTCCCTAATATAAGAGCCCAAAATTTGAATGGTTTTGGTCCCTAATATAAGAGCTCATCAAATACCCTCTCTTCATTTAATGCGTTTTTTCTTACTTTGCCCTTACCTCTCTTTTATATTTATTGATGCATATGTATTTCTCTCTCTTAAAAGTATAATACTACCTCCGGTCCTAAATATAGGACCTAGATGACTTTTTTTGGAGAAGTTAAGGTTGCAAGATAGACTATTAAATCATGACATATTTGATATATTTTTAGATTATCCATTAGTTTATAAGTAAAATAAACTAGTTTAAGGGAAAAAATTAGGTAAATCAATTTATAATTAAATGATTTTGCTTTTTTTTAGAATTTTTCAAAAAAGTCAATTAGATCTTATATTTAGGACCGGAGGGAGTAATAAATATGGGCAATATTGAAAAATAAGCATTAACTCCAGACACTCAACTAACATTCATATGTTTTCTTAAGAAGGGTTTTTTTTACGGCTAGCTCTTATATTAGGGACCGAAGGGAGTATCTAATTATGGACATTGAACCCCGTGTTGATATTAAATCTATATATCGTTAATTAAGTTTGCTTATTGGAATAGCCGCAACATATTTAGGAGGATGCCATGGAAACATCTAGTAAATTTAAATATATAGCATAATTTTTAAATAATGTTAAATGTCCCATCATCCTCATTATTTTAACATGACAGTTTAAGTTATTATAAATTTCATCGCGAAATCAACAATATGATGTTTACTGCAAAAATTTAAAAAGTTAAAGGAAATTAAATTTAAACCTTAAAACATTGGGATATTCATGCAACCAATTAAAATCCTATGTTTTGTTGATTTTAGCTTTCATTATTGGTTTGTTGCGTTGAAGTATAGAAAACTATACCACAAGCTAGAGTGCTGCTATAGATAAGCACATCTTGAGAATTCTGGAGATGAATGCCATCAGTGTTAGGACTATCTCCTGGTGAAGAAACCGTAATGTCATACACTTGAACATTAGTGCATGAATCAAACTTGAGATGCGTTTGTTGACTCTGCTGAATTGTTATGCCTGTCACTGTTACACCATTGCTTCCATAAAACCTTAGTGCCTACAAAAACAAACAAAATGCATTCATCATATAACATATCAATATATGTATATCACTAGTGCAAAGATATTTATATAAGAGCATCCAAGTTTATCCAAAGCACATTTTCGTGCTCATGAAAATACATGAATATGGAGTGCTCGTATTAACTTGCAACCATTTAGCTCGATTCTGGGATGGTTCGATTTTAATATAAATGTATTTATTTTCCAAAAAAATATGTAGTAGATACACTGTAATCAAAATTAGAATTTTATAACCGATCGACTGTGAAAAATTATCATTAAAAAAGTTATATTTAAATTTTAAATGTAGTTTGTGTAAAATAAATTTTAAATGATCCATATAAATTTCATAACCAAGATTCACTTTTGTGAACTGAATGATATCCATAAATTTGCCAAAATTTATGTTGGGAAACATATGAGTTTAAAAACATGCAGAAAATTAATTTAAACTTTCTACATAGACAAAAAATTTAAAAAGTTGAGGATCAGTGTCCTGATTGTTAGAAAAGGTTGGGTAAGACACTTCCCCTCCTTTAAAGGTATTGATTCAATCCTTGCATCCCTCCCCAAACAAATTTTGATCAGCACCCAATGGATATCTGATAATGGAGGCTCTAAGAAAAAAAAATAAAAAGCAATCTATTCATAAATATTCTAATTAATCCAATTCATTATACCGTTGGTTTTGTGGTGGGCAATCCTGAGTGACCATTCCACCAGACAGAACCTTGGCCATCAATCACTCCTTTGCCTTTGATTTTAAACTCATTAACATCTTTGAACTCAATCCATTGCAATGTTCCTGAATCCCATGCTGAAGGGTTTGTTGGTGCTATGATTTTTCCGTCCAACTGTATATGAATTCATTCATGTACCACACGTGATTAACTTATAACGATAATTTCAGCAACATTGACAATATTTTTAATCAAAGGGGCTAATTATTAATTATGAATGGAATAGAGAAAAAATAATGTGCTAACTTGAAAATTGATGTTAGGTTGACAAATACGTCCTTCGAATGAGACAATTTTCACCAGAAACACAGACCCTGATGGAACCAAAACTGTTGATGCCTCCACGTTGCAAGCGGCTTCCCAAGCTTGTTGAAATGCCTTTTTTTTTTTCACATTTCAAAGATAAAGATAACGTTAGATTCAACCTGATTTGCATCAATTTAAAAAGTTATATGCATATTATTTGATAATCAACTTCATGAGGTTAAAGAAGCTAGCAGCTTTTGACTTTTAGTTACTTAAAATATTATACCCCTCGATCAGTTGAATGAAAATTCTTTAATTTTATATACTTAATTAATGACAAACAAAAATAACTGATTCACATGATGTGGAACAAAACTCTGACTTTTGTTTATTAATTTTGAATTACATGAACACTACATGTGATATATTGATAATTGATGCTTATAATGGCAAGTTTTATTCTGTCTCGTGAACTCCTCCGAGATCGCTCTCTGGATATGAAAAAATGCCTCAAGAACACAAATTGAAGAAGCTAAATTCCTCTAGTATATTGAATAATGACACACACACACACACAGATAAAATAAGATGACTTTGTAAATTTATAATTTCACATATAACAATAATTTTTATGTACAAATTTTCTACTTAATTCGATTATATATACTATGACTTGCAAGGGTATGAACTTAATTATGATGGTCCAATTTAAAAATGAAATGAAAAAGCTTAGTCATTCAACGAAGTCTAAAACTGATTAGAAATGAATGTATTTTTGAGAATTAATGAAAAATCATTCTAATGAAAAAAAACACATCACACCTTTGTATCATCTGATTTTCCATCACCTTTAGCGCCATAGTCTAACACATTAAAAGTAGGAGACCCACCAGAGGAAGCTTTGAGTTTTCTCCAATATGACCTTATGACTTGTTTGCCATGACAGGTTTCAAAGCTTGCCCAATACACACATAGCACAATCAAAATAATCAATCGATAAGTGTGTAAACTAGTAAACTTCATTTTCTGGAGAGACAGAGAATATAGAGTTTATTGTGAAGTTCACACTACACAAGAGAGACTTATCTTTCTTTCTATGGCTATGTACGTATAGGATCAGAAGTGTGCTGTATTTATAACCAATGCAAGTATTTGGAACACTGTGCAATCATATGAACCATAGTACTGTTTATCATTTGACAATATAATTTAGTTATATAGATGTAAGTCTATGAAGCTTGATATACAAGGATGTTATTAATTTTTTTTAAATTTTTTATTTGCCTCACAAGTTTTTATCACTTGAATGACTAAATGCCATATTTGCTGATGATCATATCAATTAATGATATTCTAGTCCAGGAGGCTTTAGTCAGATTATGTGGCTATAGAATAATCAAGGAGACATAACACGGACCCTTAATTAAGCTTAGTTTATTCATTTGTTTAAGAAATTGATTTTTAATTTATGTTAGAGGATAAAAAATTAAGTTATAAAATTTGAAAATTACTAAATAATAATTTTCTTTAATGATGATGATGATGATGATGATGATAATCAGCTGTGAAATATTTTTTTCTTTTTTACTGTAAATTCTTCACATAATAAATCATTTTTATAAATCTCTGAACTAAATAAACATCATTCATTTTTTTATGTGCACATGTATTATTGGATGTATTATTGGAGAATATCATATCTACACTGTCAAGTACTAATTAATGTGAGCACCTAGAATTTCAATTGCTCCTATTTATATGTCGAATCACCAAGGAGTACGCATGTTAAAATAATACTAATGGGTCGATTATATATTTTCAAAATTATACCCAATAAAAAGTAGAAAGGATCGGATGTATGTATAAATGTCTACTTTCAGTATTTATGTAAAGATTTGCAACTCATCCAAGAGACCAAGATTAATGCAAGTTCGGTAAAATTGAATATAAATTGATAAATTCATCCCATAAAAACAAAATAAAGAGAGAAATTTCCAGCGCAGTCACCTAAACTCACTCAAAAATATTGTTCATATATAGAAGCTGTGCTTTTTATAATATTGCGGAAACTCATGAAAATTTTCCCAAATGTGAAAGACATTATTATTTAACTATTTGCAAACAATTTAGGGTAATTATAGATCTCATACAAGGAACTGAATTAAGTTGAGGTCCACAAAACCACGAAATTAATCTTGGGTACCATGAAGTTAATATTATCTGTGTCATTGTTGTTATCGGTAGCTCAAAAGTTATTATTGAATTATTATTCAAAAGTTGTGATTGTCAAACGTAAGTTGTACTCGTCTGATCAAAATAAGTTATTATCAAGCCAAACAATTGTTATTACCAGGTTAAAATTATTAATAACCATGCAATAATATTTGTTTAGTCTATCGACGACAATTTAATAAGTATGTGATAAAAACTTCTTCCAACAAAGATCTTAGATTAATTGATTTTGGTTCTTATTTCTAAGTAGAGCTGAGAATATATATATGGGTTGAATCCGCGGGTTGAGTCCGTTAGCAGGTTCGATAGGGTTAGGGTTGGTATAAAATCCGAACCAATATTAAACGGGTTGTTTTGACCCATCCCAACTGACCATTGGGTTGGGTTGGGTCGAGTCAAACCCTTAACCGGCGGGTCAACCCATTTCGTCAGCTAAATTCATAAGTCACAATTAGGGCTACAAAAAAGCCTGGTGGCCCTATTGGCCCGTCATGACCTAATCCGGTCCTATGCCAAAAATGGTCCGTCATAATGTGGCCCGGGACAAACCCAATTAAGACGTGATTGACCCGACCATCGGGTAGGACAGAACCAGGGCATATGTTTCATGACCAACAAGACGGCCCGACCCGGTTATTTTATTATTTTTAATAAAAAATTTGATTAATTAACACAATTATCAAACTATTTCATAATTAATCAATTAATTATTTAGTTTAAAAATAGTTTATTACAATTTTTTATTTTTCCCACATAATACATCAATTTATTTAATGGTTGAAAAGTGGAAGTTTTTTTTATTTTATTGCACACAAAAAACTTTGGGACCAACATGGTCCGTCATGTGGCCCGTTGGTCATGTCCGGCCCGATCTCGGTGTCGGGCCAAACAGGACATGACCGGGTCTCGTGCCAAAAATTCCAGCCCGACAATTATTTAGGACAGGACCAGGACATATAGTTGACCCGGTCATGTACGTCATTTGTACACCCCTAGTCACAATGTATTTAAATAATATTGGGGCAGAATTTAGGATTGTCAAATCAAGGTAGTTAAGTCTAATGGCCATTAGTTTTTTTTTGGGGGGGGGGGGGGGGGGATATGTATCAGGAAGCCATAAAATCCGGCAAATTTAAAGAACATGGCAAGGACTTGTGAATTGTGACTTCACAACTTGTGAAAATAAAAGCTAATTAAATTAAATCACAAGCAAGATTATGTTCATCATTTGCGTGAGATATGAAATTTTCAAAATCGATTCATGTGAGTTGATTGCATAATCATCTATAATTCAGTTATAGGCTAAAGTATACTTTTGGCCCCTTATGTTTGCATCAAGTTTCAATTTAGTCCTGTATGTTTGGAAAGTACACTTTTAGTCTTTTTTGCTAACACCGTTAGTTTAACTTAACGGAAAATGTTAACTTAACAATTTTAAATAATTATTTTATAATTGAATTGTACCAAAAATGATAAATTTTGAAAATATAAGAATAATTACACTCAAATATTTTAATCTGAACAGTTTTTTTAATATTTAATAATTATTTAAAATTGTTAAGTTAACATTTTCCGTTAAGTCAAACCAACGGTGTTAGTAAAAAAGGACTAAAAGTGTACTTTCCAAACATAAAGGACTAAATTGAAACTTGATGCAAACATAAGGGATCAAAAGTATACTTTAGCCTTCAGTTATAATATATAACATCATAGCACGTGAACGTCACTTCAGATATTAATTCCCATATTAACAATCTTACACGTTAAATTAATTGCATATAATATTAATCAGTTCTCTATCATCATGCACAATTTGTTATCTAATGCAAGTTTTAAGTTTCCTCTTTTGTTTCTGGTGTGTTATGCTTATACTTAACAATTTTTTTGCATGTCAAGTTCATTATTTCCCCCCTTTTTCCGTACTTTTTTTGTTCAATCATTACATAATCTTCAATGAAAAATATAATTACAATCTTCATGAAGTTAATTACTTATTAGTTATCAAATATTTAATCCTATATTTTTCTTAATTACTCTAATGCTTTTTCTCAACTTTGAATTTTAGAGCATCTTTTGTAACAATGACTCTAAGTTTAATTCATACACACAGATAGAACTGATTGCTTTTGCAAGTACAAGACACTCAATTATAAACTCATTTAATTTAAATGTATTTTTAATTGATTGTTAATCATCATTGGACGATTCTAATATTAAAGCTCAGAGGGGGAAACTAGAAGTATGATCAGCATTTATCATACCATCATATATCGATTCTCATTTTAATTATAACAACAGATCACGACAATCCAATAATGAAGCGGTTAAAAGTTTTAAGAGAGTATGTTTCTTTAAGAAATTAGGAACTTAACTACAAATACATATGCTATATAATAATCATTGTAATATAATAATTAATTCAACACATGAGAGCAAAACAAAATTCAATACATGAGATGTGTACTTTTAAAATTGTTCAAAAGGGACATCCTAATTTGACGCCCAAATGAGACACTTGCCTAATATCTATACCAATATTCACGCCATGTTATTTGCACTTCTTTATCCATTGACCAATCACCAGTTGTTAAATAATGAACATCAATAGAAAAAAACAAGAAATTTGTTGAAAATTCTAGCCATATCATAAAAAAGACACACAAACACACAAAACATATTTCATTATGGTTGATAAAGGTTTGTCCCAATTGGTTGTATTATTCTTTTGTCCCTCAGACTGTTTGGACATTAGAGGTTTTAATTTGCCCGGTTGTTAGGGCGGTTTTATTTTTTACATACTTCTATTTTCCTTTTGGAAGATTATTGATAATTCAAAGATTAATGATAAAAACAAGGGTTAAATATCAAATATTGCCTGGAAGTTTTACTAGAAGAGCGCTCCCACCCTGGAAATTTTTTTAGGAGCAATTAAGCCCTGAAGTTTAAATATGGAGCAATGTCACCCTTTTTTAACACATGACAGCCACATCATTCTTATTTTCCCACCTCATCATTTCAACTCATCCATCTCTCTCTTCTCACCTCCTCTCCTTCTCCACCTCCAGCCAGCCCTCCCTCCACCTCCTCATACTTCACCTCTCCCCCTTACCCCTTCCCTCCCACAGCCGACTTTGTGAGGGTGCTGGAGAAGCATACTAGGCAACCTTACCCCTACTCAACTTTACCCCTGCTTTACGCAGAAAAGCTGATTCGAACCTACAACCTCATACCCTAAGACAAGTGATCTTACCGTTGAGCTTACCCACAACCTAGCAACATCACAACATTTTTTTAATACATGCATTACAACTTCTACAAAAGTTTCAAAATCGGAATGAATTTGAAGACCAGATCAGTTAAAGAAAAAAAGACTGAGAAAATTATGTGGGTTTGACATGATTTCATAATCCCAACCCGAACTGCATTGACTAAAGCATCTTCGGTCACTTTCTAAAAAAGAATCCCATTTTACTCCATGTACTTCCATCACACAATGGAGAAGCAACTAACCATTACATTGGTCACTTTTATCCATCACATAACAACAAAATTGAGGAAATTTAAGAAACCATGAATAAAAGTGGTCCTTCATGCACTTGACTGCAACTCTCAGACTCACGGCCTGATCTGAGGGACGCTGCTAATTTCTTGAACTTTGGGAGCTTAATGTAACTTGATTCAGTGCAAACATATATTGCCCTCAAAGCTCTAACATTCTTCATCATAAATTTTAAGAATTCGGACTCGCTTTTAGTACCTTCGGACTGAAGAAGAATCAATTCCTTTAATTGACATGAAACAGATGATGGCACTTCAACTACTGGTCCAGGATGGGATGAAGAATAAATCTAAAACAAATAAAAAACTAAGTAAAAAACCTAACAAGTGAAGACATATTACACTAAGAAAAAGTTAAAATATTCAAACCTCCCCAATTACAAGCTGTGGAAGTTTGGGAAAGCTTTCAAGACATTTCACCATCTTAGTCCACTCAACAACATCATATCGCAGGCGTGTTAAATTGTGAAATATGGGGATATCGTGACTAAATGGCCATATATCCTGCCTGGAATACTAAAAGAGACAGAAGATCAGAGAATGAAATCTTAAGTAATTAAAAATCAAGAAAAAATTACTTCTCATGCTTGATTCTTACCTGTTCAATACGCAGACTTTTAACATTAGAAATAGCTTCAAATGGAATTAGAGATTGTGGACTAAGATATGCAGTGACCAAATGGTTCAATCTTTGAATCTTGAGTGGATGAAAATCCTTTACACCCCTATATCGTACAAACAAGTCTTTCACCAAGGAACAAGCATTAAGGAGTAATTCCAGACTTCCTAAATCCTGAAATTTAACTTCTTCCAAATGCAATACTTCAAGCAAAGGCAAATTAACATGGGAAAGAGTATTCACCCTTCCATGACTCAACTTTAACACTCTAATGCTGTTGGAAAGGAAAACACAAGAAGACAACTCATACTGAGAATTCCAGCACATACGTATCTCCAAATGTTCAACTCTGCTGCTAATCATAGAAAGCCATTTGCCAGTATCTTGAGGAGCTGTTACATAACCAAAACTCAGAACACACTTTTTGACAGATTGCAAATCTACCGATTCGAGTAGTTTGTCCACAAATTTAACAAAGAATTCAAGTTGATCAGAGTAATAAATTCTTAAGTCAAGAGTGGCTACGGAACGCCAGAGTTGCCTCCATCTCTTGGACAAGAGGCAAGTAGCAACTGCATCTTTAGCGGGAAGAAAAGAGAGAATATGGATAAGCAATGCATCTGACAAACCACTGACTCTGTCTTCTTCAATCCTTCGTTTATTGTGTCTAGAAACTAAATTCATCTTAGCCTTTAGCTCAAACCTTTAAAGATCTTGTTATACCAACTGAGGCAAAAGTGTGAAGTGCTGTAACTAATGACGAAAAATTAGCGAAAGAGGAGATTCAATGGCCAAAAAAGATGATGATTATCTGAACAAGTAATGAAACCATTCATCTTCCAGCTCTACCATGATCTCCACACAGGGAGAGATATTTGGTGAAGCACACAGAGAAATATGTGATTAATACGTTTCAAATGGAGCCATCCCATTTATCTAGTCTTCTTGGATTGAATGTCAATTCAAAAAAACCAAACTTCTTATAACATTATTCAAGATATTAATTACAAGTTGATAATTCCAAAACAAAGTCTCCTTTTAACATTGACAAGTTAACATATTAGTTCCTCTTGTCCAAAACTAGCAAATGACCCCGTGCGATGCACGGGGAGTGAGACATTCAACTTAATATTGTGGAGATTCTCTACCGGTAAAAATATTAAAAGAATTTTTTTTCAACCAAAATTATTAACATATTTATTATCCATGAAAGATTGTTGAAAGGGAATATGTAGAAAGTTGTAAAATATTTTTAAATTATTTGAGAATATGTAAAAAAGCATTAATTTATATCAGACATATATAATATTTAACTTGGTCGAGAATTGAACTCCCTGACCCTCCCTTATAGTGCAACCCCCTTCCCCTGCAATAAAAAAGAACCAAATTCCCCCCGAGCATCCCTGATTAAATATTATTGGAATAATGATAATTTTAACTGAAACAATTTAAAATCCAATCTCATTATCAATATGTTAATTAATCCTTGAAAATAGTAATATTTAAATTTTAAATCTCATATCTCATGATTTATGCTATGTCTCACTTGAGCAATGACGATAACTGGTAATGCTACTATTGAATATAAAAAAACATGATATAAAAAAATTATCAATTCCTATTAACTATTACTTCTACACCCCCCCCCCCCAATGAATCTTCATGTAAAAAAATTCACCCACACCCATATATGTGTGTGTGTGTGTCACTCACCATTTTGTTTAAGGCAACAAATATCCCTCAAGAGGAAATAGTGGAAACAGTATTTAAATAGGCATGGAAAATACTGGATGTAGTGATTTTTTTTATCATAATGGATATAGTGATTAGACAGAAAGAAAGAATGCCATTTTGAAATATGTAGCAGCACAAAAATTTAACACTTAACACGTGTTGAATAGCTATGTTACAATTACATGGGGCCAGTGATGGTTAGAATAGTTGTGTCACAATTACAGAGTATCTTTTTTTTTACCATAACTGTATAGTAATATTAAGATCTATTAAAAGTCACTTTTTTGTTCTTAGTAACTTGGAAAACATGTCTTTTTATCATGTACAGAAGATCACATACTCCCTCCGTTCCTAAATATAATACCTAGATAACTTTTTTTGAAAGATTAAGGTTGTGAAATAGGTTATTAAATGATGACATATTTGATATCTTTTTAGATTATCTATTAGCTTATAGGTAAAATAAACTAGTTTAAGAGAAAAAATTAGGTAAATCAATTTATAATTAACTTATTTTTTGCTTTTTTTAGGATTTTTCAAAAAAGTCATCCAGGTCCTATATTTAGGAACGGAGGGAGTATATTCTTTTAACAATGCATTGAAAATCCATCATCACAGCAGTAGCAGTGCTGACATGCAGGAAAAATCCAATTAGATAAGCACAAATATTCATTAGACAGGCATCAAAAACCCATTCGCACAACAACAGTACTTGTTGCATGAATTGAAAATCCAGAGATGGTAAAAGTAATCGTAATACGCTTAGGATGCACAAACAGATCTACCATATGCTTTTAAAGTTCCAAATTAAAAAACACCACGGCAGCATAGTAATATCAAGATTAGTGAAAACTTGTTACATGAACTAAAAAGGCACTGAGATGGTAACAGTGTTCGTAAAACGCTTAGGATGCACAAATAGACCTGTCATATGCATTTAAAGCCTACTAAAGCATTGTAATATTAAGATTTATGAACACTGCATTTTTTAGTAACTGAAACAGCCTGGTTTGTTAGGGCAGACAAAAGATAAGCACAAACATTCATTGAAATTCTATTACTACAACAATAATAATGCTGCCATGAAAGGAAAATCCACGTAGATAAGCATAAACATTCATTAAATAGACATTGAAAATGCATTTCAACAATATTGTAATAACAATGCTTGTTACATGAATGACAAACCAAAGAGATGGCAGCGGCAACTGTAAGACGCTTGGTATGCACAAAAAAGTTGTCACAAATGTTGATCAATTAGAAGGGAAGAGAACTGAATCATTAAATCAGCTTAATAGAGTGTAGAAATCGAAAATTATAATAAAAATAGCACTTGAGTGTTAACTAATATACTCTTTTGTAGTGAAAAGAACATTTTTATGAAAGACCACTTTGCTATAAGTTAAGAGACTCCAGTCAATTTTTTGTGTTAGATCAAATTGATATTTTCTTATTCTGCAAAAAGCTAATTGAAGAATGCACATATGGGCGCTTCATTTCTATTATGTACGCATTTCTCTATCTGCATTATTAGCCAATTTCTAACTTGAATGTTGTAATATTTTCCACAAAGATATATAATACACATGTTTGTTCTAATTTCTGACTTGATATATATACAGTTTTGTTGATGGGGACTAACCATTAAAGTTGAATTAAAATGACCCTTTTGAATTGTCCCTCACAATTGGCATATATTTTTCTAACTGACCTTGCCATATTCTATTATCTATATAAACATGCATGAGAGCAGAAATCTGCAGGTCAATTGTAGCTGCATTTGTCCGCCTAAGATTCAAGAAAAGTCACTTTCTTACTAACACAAAAGCTTTTCTTCAGCATGCATAGATGGAAAAAAAAGCATGCATAGATGGATGAGAAATCCACCTGGAACCTTCATTATGTGTTTATCCACCTGGATAAACACAACATCAGGGGTTGGCAGTTAAATTTTAGCCCATCTAATATAATTCACTGTGCAAATTTAGTCAGGGACTAATTAGTCTTAGCCTATCCTGCTAATATTTTATTCAGTGTGCAAATTTAGTCATGGATTTTTATGAAATGTGAACTTAAGCATGCTGCAGAATGATAATCTTAGTTGCCTATGTCAGGTCACTAAATAAAAGGCAGAAAACCTGCGGAAGAAACATGACACCGGCCAATTATGCAAGATCAATAGCACATATCAAAACACAATCTTTCAATGCAATGCTTCCATTTTATTTGCATTGGAAAAGTAAAGTCAATGTACTTTTGTCTCTTAAAAGAGAGTTTCGACAATTAAGTTTAAACTTATGACAAAGCAATCATCCACACTTAAGATTTGTACTCTGTCAAAGTTAATACGGTGAATTAATAAGGAAAATGATATAAACAACTAACCTTTTGAAGTTAACATGCTGAATTAACAATGCTGAAGAGAGTAAACAATAAGAAGAGCCATCTTTTTGAAAAGGAGCATCACTAAACAACGTTGGGAAAGATTACATGAGAGAAGGGACACCATAAACAATGTAAACGAAGCTGAACAAACAGATCAACAAACTCTTCCAATATAACATGCACAAAAACAGGAAACAGTGCATGAAAAGGGAAAAAAGCGAAACACCCTCCCCACCATCAAGCTGAGTAACTCTCCCCACCAATATCCCTCATCAACGTACACGTTGCTTTTTGTGTTGGCGAAACTGAAATACGGATCTTTTGCCAACCTTCTTCATTATCTCCAAAATCATTTGGCTAGAAAGGTCAGAAAGTGAAACAGCCGAAGCCACATCCGAGATGCTCAAAACTTTTGTCACTCTCTGGCGTTAATTCCTGCCATGAATAACCGGCTGGTCCATGATAAGAAAGACTGAAAAGAAATGGGATCGAACATGGTTGATAGTAGGATACCTGAAGTTGGAGGTGGAGGTGTGGCCCAAAAACTTTGTTTACTTTACTGCCATAATTAGCAAAACAAAAGTAGGAAACAGAACCAACTAAACTTGAATACAATATACAAATTTTATTACAGATTTTTTTAAAACAAAATTGAAACATACAATCCCAATACTATCCATACCTCTCTATTCACTTGTGTCATCGACTCTTGCACAAAGTCATTTTTTTCCGTCGAAATACTGAAGAAGTGGGAGAAGAGAAAATACAAAAACTAAAAAATGAATGGGGGAAGAGAAGATAGACGAAGAAGAACCTCAAAAGATGGTGGAGAGCTTGAAGGCAACTGAGGTGAGAGGGAATAGCAGAGGCCTGGATTTTGATGGGTTATCAAAAGTTGAAAGAACCGAAGAGATATTCAATTCAATGCGGGAATTAATTGGAATTCAAGGTTGACATGTCAGTTGAAATATTCAAGGTGTCAATCGCTCAGGTGTGAACACGTGGGAGGTTGAGTACGGGCTATTATAAGTTATATTTGATATAGTACCTATTCATCTAAAGGGTCAACCCATTTCTAGTCCCCACTTGATGATAGTGCAGAGAAAGGGAATATACCAAGCAAACTAACCTTTGCTTTTTTCAAAGTGCCTGATTCGAATTCACGACCTCAGACCCCACGGCAAGCGAGGTTACCTCTGCTTCATAGTACCTATTCATCTAATTTGATCAAATCAGCCTAATCATATTTCTTCATTTCCTCCTACTCTTTTATCCTACCCTAATTGAGAAACCCTCTCTACTTTGCCAAAAAACAAAAATACTTATATGACCAATATCAAGTCTCCAAATAGGGTATATAAGTTATAACAAATAAACAGTCCCAAAGTATCAAAACCATAATGTGACGAATTTCATAAAACATCTAATGCTTAAACTTGCCACCAATCATTGACAGAAAAAGAATAGGAATGAATAGATAGAAATATGGGAACAAAATATGAGAGAGAAAAAGGGATTTACAAAAGAAGAAGGAAGGGAAAATCCCAAATAAATCTCTCCCAATATCCAAAAGGACAAGTGAGGAACTTAAACTTCCAAAAAGGACTATGAAGGAATCAGCACCTACCTGTCATTTTAAAATTTTGCGAAAAGAAAAAATTGCCCCCATCCTAAAACACAAATTCCTACCCCACCCTGACACCCACCCTCTTTTCGCAATTTGTGTTTTAGGATGGGGACAATTTTGTCTTTTCGCAAAATTTTAAAATGACAGATAGGTGCTAGTTCCTTCATGGTCCTTTTGGAAGTTTAGGTTCCTCACTTGTCCTTTTGGCTATTCGGAAAGACTTATTTGGGATTTTCCCGTATTTTAACTAGTTTAACCAACATCCTTAACCTAAATAAATTAGGTAAATAGGTCTTATATTTAGGATCAGAGAAAGTACTAAATAATTAGGCTCTCATTATTGCATACAGAGTTGTTAAGACAAAGTCATTTAATATAATACTAGTACAAGTCTCAAGAAACCCCAATGTAATTTGATATTTTTTGGATCTAGTTGTGATGAATTCGCTCGTTTATAACCTAGTTGTAGTTTTCCCTTATGTTTTCCTAACTCTTTAGTCATACATTACATCTAATATTTGTTTAGTATTACAGCTAGACCTTTTCGAATTTTCACAATTCAACTTATAAAATTTTCTTCCTTCTCTTCCAATCCCTCAAACTAAATATATATGGGGCTATTTGGTATGAGGGAAGAGGAGGGGAAAGATATTAGGTAAAGGAAAATTTCATCTGAATGATATTAGATAAAATCAATTACTAAAGGTGGAGGGAGGCTGGCCGGTGGTGGAGAAGGAGAGGAGGTGGGAGGGGAGAGAGAGAGAGAGAGATAGGATGGATGAGTTGTGATGATGAGGTGGAAAAGCAAAAATGATGTGACATTGCTCCATATTTAAACTTTAGGAGCTTAATTACTCCTAAAACAACTTCTAGAGTGAGGACGCTCTTTTGACAACACTTCTAGGGGTATTTAATATTTAACCCAAAAAATAAGGTTGCTTTCATTTTTTTTATAGAAGTTGAATTACTCTGTATTTCACAAAATGATAAACTGATACATGTAATAAACCCCAAAAAAAAAAACAAATCAAAGCTTGATCAACGTGTGGGCACAAAGTCTGAAATGCGCTACTAACAATATGGATTATTCAGTTCTAAAGATTTAAAAAAAAACAAGAAGACGATGGAAAACAACAATGTTTATGTTGTTAAACAATTTAATCACAAAATACTCACTCGGTTCTAATTAAATATACACTTATGAATTTAATTTGTTCATAATTATAAGATCATTTTTCAGTTTTTCCGAATTTTTGACCAAATTAACTCTAATAATGTTTATCTATGATAACAAACAAAAGAAGGGGAGTGAGGATAACCATATATAGTTAAGATAAATTCATAATATTATGTGTTAATAACTAACTTAACTAATATCCTTAATATAATTAAATTAGGGGAAAACAGTCTTATATTTAGTAATAGAGGTAGTATTATCATTAATCATGTAGTTAAGGTGGATTAATGACAAAAATTAATGTGCTGTTTTTAATTCACTCTTTTTTTATTAGAATTTTTAATTTTAATTCACATTTTAGTACAACACATTACATTATGTTATACCAGTCCTAGATATAATATCTATTTACTTACTTGATTATAAAAAAGATTTTAGTTAATTGTTAAAATACGACGATATTACTAATATATTATAATTATCTACCTTTATCCCATCACCCTCCCCGTTTTTGTCTGTTATTAGAGAATATTGAAAAGGATAATTTGAGATAAAGTTGGTAAAAACTATACATAGATCTTATATTTAAAACCAAATTCATCATCTCAAAATGAGTAGTCTTTTATTTTGTAACAGTAACCCAACAATATATGTGGAACAAATAAAACAAGAAGATTTAATACGGTTATTATTAGGTCTAAAATAGAGAGTTTCTATTATATACTACAATGTAAAATGAAATTATTTTTAAAATGTCATATATGATGGAAGAAAGTATAAGATGGCTAGATAGGAAGTGCTAAGAACCCCCAAAAAAAAGTGTTACGTTGCTTAAGAAACACGTTTATTACTCGAGTGTACTGTTACACATGAGAATTTGAAGATGTCACTAATCGCTTCTAATCTTGTGTGTCATACGACTTGACATCTTACAATCTCCACGTACTTGCCTTCAAATTCAAAATTATTCATCATATATAATTTAAAAAATAACAGGTTGCCCTTATTAGTGGAAGAGTAATTCTTTTACAACGTATCATAATGAATCAAGATTTGAATCCCATTGAGATATGTAAGCAGGCTTGGTGCCCATGACCAGTATATCAAATATGATTTATGGCCAAGAAAAAAGTATATCAAATTTGATCATTTTCAATAGAAGGATACCTTAATTTAACAAAAAATAACAATAAGTGCAGAATCACAAGTAATGTAATTTCTTGGGTAATTCAATCTTTGGGTGCTCGTAATATAATTTCTTTCAATTTATTCTTTCATACTTATTTTTTTCCTCTGTTAGTACAGTTAATCCATCCCATATGTAAATTAGTTATTTTAACAAGGTAAAATGAAAAAATAGAGGGAAATTGTATATCCCTCAACGATGGTTTTCTCTAACAATACCAATTCGATCTATTCATCATGAGTACCATTATTTTAGAATTTATGACAAATAATATGTGGCCCGCCGCAAATTTGCTTAAACAAATTGACATGTGTGTACAAACATATTACTTTTCTAATTTTGTTTGGTCTGAATATTATTTTTCCAATTTAAATGAATGACCACGCACGTATTTAAAAATTTAGAGCAGAAAGTCGCATTCCCTGCCCGGCATTGTCCATATGCAATGAACAACAATTAAACAAGTTGCTCTTTCTTGTGCAATGTAAATCAAAACTATATTCAACTGTGAGTAGCCATTAATTATTATTGACTCTAGTTTTTGCCATTTTGGCTTCGTCTCTAACTAAATAGATAATATAAGAAATAAATAAATTCACAAGACCATGTAAGTTTTAATGGATACAAATTGACAAACTAGATGCCTATATATAGATGTATTATGCCCCAATAGAGAAACTAGCTAAAGCTATTAATATTGACAATAATGCTTTACCCTGGACGTTACTCACAATGATTGTCTCTCTAATATTTTATATAAGATATATACTGTAAGTCTGTAACGAAGAAAGTGATTAAAACAGCTTATATACCATGAAGTATATTTTATATCTATCAAAGATATACAATACTACTACTATTTCCGATCAGTTCATTTCCCTTTATTGAAGTTTGTCTTAAGGATTAGAGATAGTAGCTAATAGAATCATATATTTGGTAACTACTCATGAGTAGCATAGCTTATGCATGCATGGAGCTATGAATTAAAAATAATTATAAATGCAACTGAGAGTTATTATGAAAACTGGAAAATATTATTGGAAGTGATCGACTTATAATCCTAACACTGATGATGGCATTCACCTCCTTTATTCTCAAGATTTGCTTTGTTACAAATAAGAATTAAGTATCCATGTCAAACCAAAAGTACTTCAAATGAAAAAAAAAATCAATATCAAAAAGCACACTTAAACACGTGGTTTATTTACAAAGAGAGATATGAATACAAAAAATTAAAGTGGAGAAAATTTATTGTAACTTAGTCGGGACGTTAACTTACCCGCGACTGCAATTTCCCGAATACAACTTACTCCTAGTAATGGACTTCTGAATTATATTTCCACCTTAGTCCTTAATATGCAAACAAAGTCATTATTATCCCAATGATCATAGTTTAAGTATACACACATGACCTATCCTAACATTCGAATATCACTGATCATCCGATCCCATCACCTGAATTTAATGATGGTTCCTATTGGTTGAATCTCCCAACATACAAATTCAAATAACAAAGCTTGGAAACACATGTAATCACAAATCATATGTTTGGTGGCTCCTTCATTTTTCACGAGTTTCAAATGCCTAAAATAAGCATGAATTCTTCTCAACAAATGTCAACAATAGAATCGTAATTATAACTATAGTACTTGCAGCTGCAATATATCATTTCTAAAACAACTCCACATTATAGAAAACAAAAGAAAAATAGACAAAAAATGGTGAACACTATCTTAATATATTGATTTAATTACAAACTCTGAATACTAAGCATTTTCACAAACACCTAATAGGATTCATCAAACAAGTCACATGATTTCATTGACCATACTTTAAAGTGAATTAATGAACGAAGAATAACCTACAAGGAATCATAATCCATTAATTTATAAATCAAACCAAAACTTTAACATTATTGTTGTACTATAGCTAGCACTGAGAGAGATAGAAATCAGGCCACAAAGAATAAACTAGATTATAGGGATAGAGATTTTGTCCCATAAGTAGTATGTAATATTCCTACTACTTTCAACTATACATAGGGCTTCGTCTCTTTTATTTCACAAAGAATAAACAGAATGACCACTAAATTACCGACAAAACAAAATTCTGACAGTAAATTTGCCAACAAATAAAATTTTTTCAGCGGCTAATTATTGATGGATTTTCAATGGAAATTAGCCACAAAATTTTTTGCCGATAATTAGCAATGGAAATCCGGCGTAAAATTTATCGACGGAAATCCAGTCACTCTAATTTATTGATTATTCATAAATAGCTTATTATATTAATTAATTAATATTAAAAAATAAATTGATTTATCAATAATTTTTATAAATATTAATAGAAATTAAGCTACACAGATATATAAATAAAAATTTATTTCAAATTTAATTTTATGTCTTTATTTTATTATATTTCATTTATTAATATATATTAGTACAAAAGAAATAAGTTCTAATTTTAAAATATATATTATAAAATAATAATTAAAACTTTTATATATTAAAAGTAATTCTTTACTATATTCATAAAATTTTTATTCTATAATGTAATGTATATATAAATATAAAATATTATATATATATATATAAATATATAATTATTAATATCTAAATTTTATATTAATTATTAAAAATATTTCATTATATATTAATTTATTATAATTTAAAGTGTAAATGAGATCGTGAATAAAAAAAAGTGAATAAAAAAAGTGCAAATGAGATGAAATATAATTATAACAGTGGGAGTTAAAAAATAATAAATGTAATTGTTTGCAAATATAATAAACACAGGGCTTTCAAAATTCAGCTGGTTAAGACATCAACATAGGTGCAAAAGGTGGAGGGTTTCAAGATCCACTCCATCACAATTTCAGACAATTTGTGAAAGATGACACATGGGCGCTAGTCAATTATTTTCCATCGTTAATCAGTCCGAAATTCATTACTAACGGAATTTCCATCGAAATAGAAGTTTCTGTTGGAATATTCCGTTGACAATTATATGTTTTCTTGTATTGTTTAATTACTAACTAACTTGGTTAATTTAGTTAATATTTATTTACTTAAAGAATTTTTTGAATAGTTAAATCTAAGGGATCATTAAACGAATTAAAAACCTCATCTATCCTTTTTATAGGCAACATTTTCTCACAAATGATTAGTTATATGTAAAAGACTTTTTGATTTTATGTTAAAATCTAATTCACATTTTCCATTTTCACTTCTAATTAGTTGCATGCATCTCTCATTTATTTTTTGTTTAAGGTGCAAAAATACCCATGTAATTGTGGTCAAAGTGCAAAAATACTCATGTATTTTTTTGGTGCAAAAATAACTATAATATTTCAAAGTAAGGGTAAAAGTACCTATAACATATTGAATAGGGGCAAACATTCCTATAACTGTTATTTAAAAAGAGTTCTTTTGCCCCCATTTTTTAAATGTTATGTTTACTTTTACTCGAAAAAAGGTACATGGTGTTAAGTACACCCTGGTCACGATCATATGAGTATTTTTGTACCTTAACTATTTGATTTTCTATTCATTCTCTTCAATATTCATCAATATGTTATTATAAAGATACATATATATTCATCGATTCAAACTATTTTAATTTTAAATGGCAATTTGTTTTGAATTGTGTTATTATTCGTTGATTGTAAATTACATATAAATTATGCGAATGTGAATGATACACATAATGCGGGATATATTGTTCTCAATTACTCACGCATACATATATAAAATCCAGCAGCGATATTTTGTAGTTGTAAGGGAAAAAGCGAGAGAGTTCAACATGAAAAGATACATTGACATTGATAAATGACATTTCCACCACCATTTCCGATGCATTCTCCTTGACCGTTGTGCTTCTCTAAGCATTTCTGCTTGCAGTCTGTAACATCCCAAATTTCTAAGAGAATAAATAAGGCAATATTTGGAATCTTGGGGTATTATTTAGTATTTAGGAAATTTTAGAAATAAATTTGGGAACTAAAATATATCTAGAGAAATCATATTAGGACTCAAAATATCTTTCCCAAACTCATGTTTATCAAAATCAATCTGTCCATATCCTCTCTTCAATCTTATTCATCCAATTAAACAAATATCTCCAATTTTCTATTTAAGTTTTATTCTCCAAAAATTCCCCACCACTCTTTTAATTTTAATATATATTGTTCATCCTCATCCTCACCATCACTTCCTCATTCCACCGACACCTCTACTCCATTTCACTCTCTCACACTTCACTATCTCACCATCATTCTCTTCATCTCCATCACCTTTGCTCATAATCTCCCTCTCACCCATATCACTTTTTCTCTTCATTTCTTCACTACCCATCATCTTCACTCTCATTCTCACTCTCATCTTCACTCCCTTTGTTGCTTCCTCACGTTTTCTCTCTGCCTCTTCTTTCTTCTCTGCGAAATTTGTGTGGCCAGCCATAGTTAAGCCGAGGTAAGCTTCTTAACTCGGTTTTCATCTCTTATGCTTTGATTAAAGTGATTCTTTGAGAAGATTGAAGTTGTGTTTGGGTTTTGAAGAGTTGGAAACCTATTGTTCATCTTCTTTCTCTCTCACACCCTATCCATTTTCTCTTCCTCTTCCAGAAATTGATGGCGACCTACAGTGGTTAGAGACATCGGGAACGCACAAGGAGATTGGGTTAGCCTTAGGTATATTTCTTTTTCTCTTTTCTTCTCACTTTGGCCGATTTAAGTGAGATATTGGGGAAGGGAATAGATTCTGAATTTGCTGGTTTTAAACTTGTATTAGGAGTTCATTATAAGTAATGGAAGTTGTATGATGATGATTGATATTTTATTGGTTATCTCCTCTTCTTGCTCTCTGTTTAGTCAGCTAGGGACTATGAAGAGGATTATTGGGTATTTAACTTGAGTTAGAACTTCATTATGGGTACTTGAAATTCTAGTATAATGATTGGAAATTTTGACTCTTTGTGTATATGTGTTAGGTTCTATGAGGATTATGAAATTTTAGTCTTTTACTTTGTGTTTGTGATGGTTTAATTTTGAGGAGATTAGGTCTTGTATGGCTGAATTTGTGATATATGTTTGGAGTATTATTGAGATTTGTTGTTTGAACATTATGCACTCAAAGTGTTTGTTAAAATGTTTAGAAGAAAATTTTGGTGACATTGAGATTTTTGAAACTGAGAGGCTTATATGTATGGAAGGAAGAATGAAAGTTTTGTTTTATGATTGATTGAATTATTAAAATATCATTTATTTGTTAGGTACAACAATTACTGTTGTTAGTTTGCAATGGAAACCATGAGTGAATGAAAATGAATTTGATTTACTTAATGTTTAAATAATTCCAGACTTGCTATTCCTTTCTTTATATTGGCCTGAACAAATATGAGAAAGAAAGTGCTTTAAATTGTAAATGGAATATACTTAATTTGAGTTAAATATTCAAGAACATGGTATGCTAAGGTAGTAAGTTAATTGTAGTTGTCTTGATGTTGAGCTTGTGTTTCCTTTAAGTAAGAAGCTGCATAGTTGGGAAAAATATGGTAATGACATATTAATCATTAAGTTAAAAGGAACTAGAAAGATGTATGTTTATTCTTACCTTGGTGTTGTTTCTGTTTTTGGTGTTGTTTGTAAAGCAGAAAAGAATATTGACTTTTCTTTTCCTGCCTTGTTTGCTAATTGAGTTGATGAATCATTTATATTCGAAAAATTTATAAAATTGAATGATATGGAAGTAGAAGGAAATCTTGTTTATTATATGAATGTATAGATGTTAATATGATCCATTATGTTCACTACTTGTTCTGTAATGGTTGCATTGATCTCTCTTTCTTTGATGGTTGGTGTTATATTTGATTTGATTGTTATGGGATATACATGTGGTTTGTACGTTTGACTTTGAATTCAGTTTGTGACGAGTTTGCCAATGAACCTTTGAGTTGAGTTCAAAGTATATTATTAAAGCTATTGGAATTTTAGATTAGATAAAGGAAATGATGTTTGTGTTTGTGTGTTTATTTGTGATGCTTGTTTGATAATAGTTTAACAATGAGTATTGTGTTTCTTAAAGAATGTCTGAATTTTGTTAAGAAGACTATGAATATGTAAATACCTAAGTTATTAGAATTTGAATAGGTTCCTAGAATAGTGAATATAAATAAGGGGTTGGGTAGCATCAAGCTTAGGATTGAGAGAGACGTTTAATATGTATATGGATATAAAAGATTAATGAGTAGTGTTATTAATTATGTGAAATCAGGAGAAGCAAGTGGATCTGTTAGTTGGCAGCAACGGGAAGGCAAAGAGCAAGTTTAGTAGCAGTTAAAGGTAGCAGTTTACTTCATATATATTTTGATAAAAGTTCGTAAATCTGCATGAAAATTATTTGTTTTATGATCATGATAATATTTGATCCTTTGAGGAATTGAGGAATATTGAGGAACATTGATAAATATTGAACATTATTGTGGAATGTTTGAGGAATGTTTGAGTGGAGTACTCCAAGGTATAGGTGGGTAGCTTCCCCTATACCAGAGCTTATATTAAATCCTGCAGGTGAAGGTACCTCCACTATTTAGCGAATATTTCGTTATTAGTGGCTGGTCATTGAGGCGAATGAGGCCCCAGCATAGGCTGGAGGGGTTACTATTATCATTTTCATGAAAAAAGGGTATATTTATGTTTATTATTATTATTATATGCATGTATACGAAGTAAACTGGTTTAACTGCTGTTTTTCAGAGGCTCGAGCAGCTGGTGAGAAGGAGGAAATAAGGTAGGATGTTTTTGGAGTGCATATGTGGGAATAGCAGGACTGGAACACTCTGTAAATATTTTTGGATAACTGTATGAAATCTAGAAATACTTTTGGTGTATATAAGCGAGCATGAGCTTGCCTAGTGGTAGTTTATGATGTAAATATAAGACCTAGGGATAAAACCTCAACACAGATATTGGGGTGGCCATATGGGGTAGCCTATATTTTGTTTAAAGTATAGTAATAGTCAATAATAATATAATAGTTAATAAAAAGGTAGATAAGAAGAGGCTAATTGATATACTTTAAAAAGTATAAAAGTAATTTATTCTATTTTGATAGATAAATAGCTAGAAATATATTTGAAAGGAAAAGTTTTAAATTATTGATATTTTTGGGTCTCCTACAATAAGAAAAGTATTTCAAATGTTATTAAAATGATATAGTATAGTAGTAAAAAGTCAAGGTGTTACACAGTCCGAAAGATTACATTGTTTCGGATCCAAAACATCTATGCAAGTTTTGGCTTCACCTCTCATCTCCATAGCTAAGAGCAAGACAAAATTTATATACTATAAGTTTACGTAGAGAATAATCAATTATAATGTTACAATGTTGTTCTTGTTAACAAATAGAGTGAGAATTCACAATGTGTAAAATACTTTTTAAATACAAATTGATAAATTAGATGAAATTTGGAAGATCTATCAATTCATGATATTTCTAATGAGTTAACTAATTCTTAATTGTGTTATGTGAAAATTATGTGAACGTTTTATAAAATAGATCAGAGTAGAGTACAGAATATAAAAAATCATAATAAGCCTATTAGTTTACTATTTTATTTGAATTGAATATGTAAAAATTATGTGAACATCTTATATAATAGATCAGAGTACTATATCAAAAAAGATAATCCTTTTAGTTTACAGTTTAATTTGAATCGACTATATGTTCATTATCACTGGTTCCCGACGCACGACACAATCGCAAATAATTAAAGGATTAGAACTACACTTCCTTCCTTCCGTTTCTCAAGATAGGGTTCACTGAATTGTACTATTAAAAAAAAGTTAGTGAAAAGTAGATAGCTGCAATACACGTGAAAAATGCCCTCATCATTTATGTAAAAGATCAGAGATAACATATACTACTACCTCCATTCCTAAATAAAATATTATTTTTCATAATTTGGTTAGATTAAAGATGTTAGTTAATTAGTTATTAACACATGATATTTCCAATTTATTCTAACTATATATCTGTAGTTTCACTCTCCCTCTCTTGTTTGTTATTATAGATAAGCATTATTAGGGTAATTAGGGAAAAATGGGAAAAGGTACAAAACGATCTTATATTTAGAAATACATAAGTGATCTTATATTTAGGAACAAAGGGAGTATTATTAGGGTAACAAGTTTTTGGATGGCTGAATAACAATATTTTGACCACGCAATAAATTAAATTATTAGATGTCAGTCACATTTTAAATAATAAAAAGTGTTTGATCTGTGAATAACAACATTCTGACCACACGTTACAAGTTATTGGACATTAGTCACAACATTTGGGATCGGAATAATAAGGAGGGCGAAAGTGCCTTCTTGACTTGGAAGATAATTAAAGTAAGGTCTCTTGGAACTCTTTTAATTTCGTTATTTTATGAGACAATTTCTATATTATGTGTGTTGGATGAGAAATCGAATCAATTACTTCACTTCTAAAACTATTTTATGAAAAGAAACTTGAGATACTTAACAATGTTATATGTAAGAATGGATGGATCAAAGTAGATGAGTAGTACTTCATTGTTTAAGCACCTGTTTTCAGAGCAGTATCTTTTATGAGCTTCCAATGATTACGTTGTACATGTTATTATACACACACACACATAAAAAAAATCTGAGAGCTTCATGTTGAAGCCACGAAATTTCAAATAAACATGAGAATTTGAACAACAAATAATAGTTATTGATAAATCACCTGAGATGACAATGACAAGAATGAACAAACTACTTATGAATGGAATCTTGGACATTTTAATGTCAATTAATCTTTGTTTTGTGTGGGGATTAGAGGTTTATATAGGAATCAAAGTTGGGCTCGAATTAAATTCGTAGAAAATAATGTTTTAATTTGCACTAATATTGAGATGGCTTATTATGTATTTTTACAATAAAGTGGAAAATCTGTGAAATAAATTAAAAGCAATGAAACATAATGAACAAAAACCTTCATGAAAATTCCAATATAGTAACTAATCTAACAGCATTTATTGATATTTATTTATTGTGATTTGGTACTACTTCCTTAACTTTAAACATCTATTGCTTCCTTTTTTACATATATAGAATATAATATTTATTCAATAGTCTATACTTAATTTTGAACCATCACTGCATCATCTAGAGTAAAAATAAAATAAAAAATTGTTAAAGCATACTTATAGTCTTTTATCTTTGCTTAAAATTTCATTTCAATTCTTTATATTTTAGAAAGTATGCTTTTAGTCCACTTTTAATTTGTTAAACCCATTAGTTTCCTTTAATGAAAAATGTTGACTCAACACATTTAAACTTCATAAAATTCCAATATATATATAGTAACCAATTTAAGAGCATATCATGTGATTTATTTTTTGTGATTTTACTATATATTTCACATTGACTTAATTTTAAAATCTATATTGCTTCCTTTTTACATGTATAGAATATAATACTTAGGGGTCTTAACACTTAATTGATTGATGATTCAATTCAATTCAACTTTATTAAAGGAAGCATCCTTATTGAGAAAGGGAGTCTAGGCTGCGACTTGCGAGATACACACAACAGTGCAACACCATAGCATAGCCGCCGTACACACAAAGGCCATCTTTTATTTTCATCCCTATGTATTGTATTTGTACCCCAGAAGAGCTTTTCCCTGATTTGCTTTGTATCATCGATAACCTGTTGCATTCCGAAAAGGATCGCCTATCATTACGTGCGGTTTGTACTTTATGGCGCTCTATTCTGCCTCCCCTTCCTCCTTATTATCAACCTCTCAAGGATCTGTTTGGTATGAGAGATTTGGAGGGGAGGGGAGGGGAAGGAAAATTTTTGTAAGATGAATTTTTAAATATTGAAGAAGTGGGTTGTGATATTTTAATAAAGATAAGATGTTAAATATAAGAGTTATATATATTGATTTAGAATTTTCAACCTCACTTCTCAAATTTTTACATATTCATATCACAAAAATTTTCCCTCCGCTCATTTTCCCTCCCCTCCCCTCCCCTCCCCTCGTACCCAAACAGACCTTTAGGCTCTCCTTTCCTTTGTGCTCTAACCCTCATCATCAAGGTCAGTTCAAACTTGTTCAATCTACAATATTCTGCCTTAGACCATCACAAAGTCAAGCTGCATCTTCCCTCACATCAAGCTGGCTCATCCATATCCTTAAAGAAAATGATGAGTTCCAAGAAAATGAGGGGTTCCATATTCTAGACCCTCTCTTTTCCTCTTAACTCTGGTCGTGCCAATCATTGTCGGCCATTCCCTACAACATTGAATCCCCTCAGTTTTAGGGTTTCTGAAATTACTGAGCCTTATTTTCTTCAATATAATGGGACATGTTTAATCACCCTGAATATAATTCTTTCCATCCTATAAATGTTGCAGTTGCATTTTCTGATGGTAGTGCTTTTATGGTAATGGCAATAGTTCAGAAGAAATTGACACTTAGGAGAGATAATGATGGTTGGACTAAAACGTGTTTACTGTTTCTGGCTTTGGTGTGCTTGTTGATGATGAGGCGATTGTAAGTCTTTCTGAGAAGAAATTAAAGGTGATAGCTTGTTCACTGCATCAGCTTTTGATGCTATGAAGGAAGGCAATGAAGAGAATGATGACATGAATGAACCAGTTATTGCTTTTATCAATACAGAGCTAAATCAGTTTCCATGTGGGTCAAATTGTGAAATGTTGGAATATCAAAGTTACTCTGAAACAAAATCATACTCATGACTTATGACCTGGCCAAATTAAAACAAAATTAAAATGGGTAAAGGTGCAAAAATGGGTCCAAACAATTACGCCAGGAGCACATATGGGGAAGAAGTATTTTCGGGTTCAATTCTGGGTTTGAAGAATAAAAATTTTTTGCTGACGTGGCATGCTGATGTGGCAAATTTTTTTCTGAGTGTGTGGGGCCCACATTATTTAAATTAAAAAAAAAACAAAAGTCCCCCCCCCCAAACCCATCTTCTTCCTCCCCCACCCTCCACCTTGCCTGCCACCTCCCCCCTCCCAGCCTCCTCCACCTCCACCAACCACAACCTTCTTCCTGCCACCCCCACCAACACCAAACAAACACCACCAAACAAAACAATATCAACAACTTCACAAACTTCTCAATCAAACAAGATAGAGATAGAGATCCCACACCCACACCATGAACCGCCACATGTACAGGTGCTTCGCCTCCACCAGCACTATGTTCCTGTGGGCCCTCTTCTTGATAGCCCTAACCGCCTCCTGCGTCTCCTTCCACGCCTTTGTGGATTCCGGCAGCCGCTACCTCTCCGCCTCCTGGGGCGGCCTCCAGTGGGAGAAACAACTCTGCGACTCCGCCCACCCCCGCTGCCCTCTCCGTTCTCGTCACCGGCGCCGCCGGCTTCGTCGGCACCCACGTCTCCCTTTCCCTCAAGTGCCGCGGCGACGGCGACGGTGGTGGGGTGCATTGGGGAAGACGAAGGTGATGGGGGTGGTTTGGGGGGGGCGACAGTGAGGGCGGTGGTTGGGCAGGGGGAGGCGAAGGTGGTGGGGGCGGTGAAGGTGTGGCCGAAGGTTGGGGTGGTGGTGGGTGTGGGTGGGGTGAAGAGGGAGGGTGGGTGTTTGGTGTTTGGGGTGGTGTTTGTTTGGTGTTGGTGGGGGTGGGGGTGGCAGGAAGTTGTGGTTGGTGGAGGTGGAGGAGGCTGGGAGGGGGGAGGTGGCGGGCAAGGTGGGGGGTGGGGGGAGGAAGAAGATGGGTTTGGGGGGGGGGACTTTTGTTTTTTTTTTAATTTAAATAATGTGGGCCCCACACACTCAGAAAAAATTTTGCCACATCAGCATGCCACGTCAGCAAAAAAATCTTATTTCCCTGCCATGTCAGCATTTAACGGTCAACGTCGGTCAACATTAACGGCGTACCCTATATTGCACCAATTTTTATTCTTTAAACCCAGAATTGAACCCGAAAATACTTCTTCCCCCTATGTGCTCCTGGCGTAATTGTTTGAACCCATTTTTGCACCTTTACCCAATTAAAATATATGGATATAAAAATGATATAATAAAGAATGAAAAAATAAAACAAGAGAGAAAATTAAGCTGATCGTGGGTCAATCATACCCCATAATTATTTAATAATAACTACTATTGTTTTACTATTGGCATAAAATGATTTCCTCTCTGAAATTTCAACTTTTTCAAACATTTCTAAAGCAAGCTACAGATAACTGATTATTTAAACCAAATACAAGTATTTAACAATAAAATATCCTAAAACCTCCAAACTCAAGCTCAAATATTAAAGCCTGCAATAGAATAAAAAATTATATTAGTAACTTTTCAGTAACAGTTCTAGATTAAACAAGACTTTTTTTACCAATTTTAAATTGGATATTATTCATTAATGTTGATTATGAATAAATTTTGCAGCTCTAATAGAAAGTTAAACGGCAAGAAAAGTGATAACTCAAATAGTTTATCTTATTGATGAAAAAAGATATTATAAAATACAAAAATCAAATATTCTTTAAATATTGGAAAACCTCTCTGTAAACTACATTTATTGTCTTGCTTGTGCTTCTTTTATCTTCGTCTAATATCAGAATCTTCAATCCACTAATCATCTTCACACGTGATAAAGCCACGTACAACTGTCCATGTGAGAAAACAGGGCTTGGTAGTTATAAACCTACGGTAGACATTGATTGTCCCTGACTTTTGTTAATGGTCATTGCAAAAGAAATGTTCATTGCAAAAGAAATGATAACAGGGAATTGTCTTCTTGTCATGTTGAAAGGTAACTTATTCTCTGATGGGTTCATGTCCATACGGTGTATAAGTACTTCTTTTCCCTGACAACTTCCGTTAAGAGCAATTGCTTGTCTACAGTTCTTGCCAAGTCGTGTTACCCTCATTCTAGTACTATTACAAAGGCCAACAGCTTGATCAATGTTCCTTATTAGCATAATTGGAATTCCAACCTTTAGTTTCAACTTGTGATGCGGCATCCCTAAACAATTAATGGAATTAAGGAATTCTGTACTATATAAATCATCAAACCTGTCGTCAACGCCATCGTTATCCGATATTCTATCTGAGCTTAGATACTCAACTACCTCACCTTGTATGTTGGAACATATGTATTCATTCAAACTGTCTACAACTTCATTTGTCGGTGCAAGGATTGCACGACTTGTTAAATGGTTATCCTCAAAAAGGTGATTCTCTAGACATGGGTAAGTAGCTTCTACTATTGTTTTGATTGGATCACCAACATTAAACAATAGTAATTGAGATGGCATTTCTATCTTTGTAGTACCATCATGTGGAAGTCCAATTGTCCCATGTCCAACTGTCAATAATCATTCCGTAAATTCTTTGATTAATCCTTGTTCGACTGGATCATTAGAGGATTGTATCCTCATGTTTTGCTTAAGCACCAATAAAGTACAGTGACGCCATAAAGCAGAAGTGTTCAAAGTCGCATCTACTATTTCAGCCCTTCCACCCTTAGGCACCACTGGTAGTATCTGCCTGAAATCTCCTCCCATGACAATACATTTCCCGCCGAAAATTGAATCACATCTCAACAGATCTCTAAATGTTCTATCAACAGCTTCAACACTATGTCTTTTTATCATTGGTGCCTCGTCCCATATGATTAGGCTAGCTGCCTTGATTAGGTTTGCTTCCGGTGTATTGTTGCTCAATCCACAAATTGAATCCTCATTTATTGCAATCGGAATATGAAATCGTGAATGTGATGTTCTACCTGATGGCAACAACGTTGCTGCTATTCCCCTTGATGCCACATTCAATATTATTACTCCACATGATCGTATCGCTGCTGTAAGTGCATTCCAAAGATATGTCTTTCCTGTTCCACTACTACCCTGTACAAAGAAGAACCCTCCATTTTTCGACTCTACTGCTGCCATGATCTGTTCGAAAACTGTTCTTTGCTCCGCATTCATTGATGCTTTCATACTTTCACACTTATCTCTTTCATCTTCTCTATTGAAATTTATCTCTTGTAAGATAAGGTGATTGCTTGTATCAATAGGTTCAGAATTACGTGGTTTTGGCATAGTCGGAAAATCTGCTAGACTTTTTCCATGTTTTAGAAGTTGTTCAATTTTCCACAATCCAACATCCTCTTTCCTGGAATCTTCAATTTCGATATCTGTGAAACCATTGAAATGTTTTTCATAACAAAATAAATGTAAAAGAATATATTTGCTTGGTCAAAAAGAAATTCATTATTCATAAAATGTTAAAGGGATCATAGAATGACTACCTGAGTGAATCGGATCATTGAGGTTGATGTACATGAGATCTTCACAAATTTTTTTTTTTCGTTTTTTCCCATACCACAAACGGTTGAGCTAAGCAGTGACTAAGCAACATGCTTACAAAAAAACTCCAAAGATAGTTATCTGTTGCCCAAACTGAAGCCTCATTTATTGCATCCACAAATTCTTGATCATCACTCAACAGGCCAAGAGAAAAGCATGCATCCCTAAATGTAGAGTGTACTACTCCATTGACTGTCCTAATGTCTTCATAGCTTTTTGGACCTCTCACTTTTGTCAGCAGTAGTCTTAAGTAGAACAATTCTCCTTGTGAAGGTGTTGCATGTGCTAACCTTCCTACTGATCCTCCACGTCGTTGCCTAATTATCCACTTTCTTTCCTGCTTGTTAAAAACATACTTCTGCTGAAATTCTAGATATGTTAACCCTCTAGCAGTTGGGTCATTTCCATTTGTGTTTAGCCAAGAAAGGAACATTGACTCTTTTATTCTTGGTTGGTTCAACAGTGAGGTCATATTTTCATCCATAGAATAATACACTGGTTGTTTGTCTGGTAGGTGGAAGCTCAATCTTTCTACAGCAGGAAACCTATGGTGTATCTCAAATGTGAATATCCTCCAGGCAGACTCGCATGTAGAGATATATCTACAATTCAAGTATTGTGATATCTCATCTATGTTTTGCTGTGTTGCACTTGAGTCATTGTTCTTGTAAATCCCAGCAATTACACGATCGTTTCCCTTTGTCACATACTTGAATAGGTACTTTATCGCATGAGTTTGCTTTGTCTTCTCCACATTTAAATGGGCATGAAACATTTTCAAGAGTTTTGCATTATAAGGAACAACATACCTGTTGTCAAGTGCTATTTTTTTCCTTTTTATTGTTCTCCCGTCTTGTCTCCGGCGATAAGTCGCATGTCCCTTGTCATCCACAACTGTGTTGGGAACAAATTTCTTTGGGAAAAATTTGGAACACCTTTCATTTATGTTGCAAAGAGCATTCTTGTTATATTCTCCGCAAGGGTCGTGCATCATGCAAAATCCAACCAATTTATATAGTTCCGGATCTAAGTCTTTGTCAGGTATCTTTGCTGATATATATTTGTCCACATCAGATGGTGACTTCAATTTATCCTTTTCCATCAACCATAATATGATATGTGCGTGTGGCAATCCCGTTTTTGAAATTCAATTGTGTAAACCTCTGTCATAGAAATATATGAAAGGATGTCATACACATATTATATTATACAAATAAAATTTTCATGAAGATAAAAATTACAAAAAACTAAACCTGCTTTGATTTTTCCAAAAATTTGTCCGTCCTTCAAGACATTCATCAAGGCTTGAAGTTTTAAGTAGAAGATTCTGGTTAGCAATTCTGGACAATCACATGGATCTAATTTTTCTTTGTTGCAATGACGCTTGATCTCAAGCCATTTTGGATTGCAAGTGAATGTAATAAATAGATCCGGAAATCCAGCCCATACACAAAGTGTCTTCTCCCTATTGATGAAGGATCTGTCTCACCTCGTGTAATTGCATCACTTATCCCACTGTACAAATCCACCCTTAATTTTGTTTGGTGTTTTCTATAGTAATCTAATGGATCACTTTCATCACTTATCGTACAATGTGATAATCTCCGAATGATTCTGTTTGATCCATGTTTCAGAAAAAGTAGGAGGAATATTCTGAAACACACACAATAAAAAAATCCATTAAATTTTGAATAACAATAAGAGGTTAAAAAGCATAGTATAACAAAAAGAATATTAATAAAAGAATAACATGTAACACAACATACCAAATTGTTTGGATTAGTACCAAATGGTGCGATCACCTTGAAAAAGTGCACAGAATCAGAGGTTTTAACCCTGGATGATTGGAAGTTTCTATTGCTCTGGTTTGTGTTAATATCCTATAGGTCAATAAGATTGTATTGATATTTATATGAATCTACAAAATTGTTACGTGATAATTAAACTTTAATTCAATCGGCATTAAATGCATAATCACTCAACAAAAAATATCCATTTGCTAATCTGTTGATTTTTGTTTTGATAGTTATTTTGGCTTGCACAAATCAAGTATGATTTATATGATTTGAGAATTATTTTTGCTTTATTTGAGAATTAAAAGAATGATTAAATATTGAAGGAGGTTTCATTTCTTAAAAGAACATCTTCAACCCAATATTCATATGATATTAAATATCAAATTTAATATAGTAATTGCTAACATTAGTTCTTCACTCTGCATATTTAATTAAATTATTATAGGGTTAAAACGAATTTTTTAACACATTACTCATCACAAATAGGAAATTTTTTTAATACAAAATTTTTGATTGTCAATATGATCATTAATTATATGATCACAAATAGTAAATTTATACAATGAGCTGTAAACATATTCAACCCATTATAAGCCTTATTAATCAATTTAGGGTAAAAGGGCAAATCCCCCCTCAAAGTATCCCATAAGTTGCAAATACCCCGTGATTTAATTTTAGGTGCAATTATAACCTGGAAGTCAAATTTCAGTGCAATTTTCCCCCTCCATTTGCTTCTATGCTCAACTCCGTCTGTTTGCTTCCACGTGGCAGATGAATTTTGATTATGTGCTGACTTGGCTGGCCATGTGGAGTTGGTCTGTATTTTAAAAAAAAAAGAGACAGAAACGAGATTAAAGAAGGAACCCCAGGTTTCATATAAAGAACCCTCCTCCACCGTTGGCCCAGCCACTACATTCGCCGTCTTTCATGCACCTGCCTCTTTGGACCTTTTTAATTTCTCTTTCAGCTCTCAAAGGTTTGAACTTTCCTCTTCTTCTTTAGACACCCTTTTGTTTCTTCACCTTTTAGCTCTTTCTATTCCTTCAAATTTACTGTGATGTGTACAAACGGGCTAGTTACTGATAACATGATAGACAAAAGTTTAAAAGGTTTGCTCTGCCTCAACATAACTTAAATGTGATATATTGTCTTCATTGAGACAATGCGTATGCTTATAAAAACAATAAAAAAATCTACTGATAATTAGTTTAAAAAAGTCCATGTAAACAGTTATAGGGTCCAAAGTGGGGACCCATTATCTTTGAAGTTGCCCCCTTAAGATAAATTGAAAGGCACTATGAGACATGAGTGATGAGACCGTGGTGTTCCAATTCAATAAAGAGGCATCCCCATCGTTTTCGTGGCAATGACCGCAACCGCAAGAGTCAGGGCATGCAAACACGAGTAAATACCCACATGTGCAGAAAAAGAACGCTTAGATTTATTTTTTTCATCCTTGGTAGTATGAGATATTAACCTTGTATTGATCAATATGAGATGGTCAAAATGCTGAAATGGGTTATATAGTTTTCCCACATTAATAGTACCTAATTAAAGCACTCATTGCTTTGTCACTGTTTATTACACTTGTTACAATTGCAGTACCTCTTTAATTTTCCTGTTTTGTACCTTGTACATACTGATATTTGCTTGGTTTATTAAGACTGAACCAGTATCAATCTTTCTTTGCTTAATTTTTTAACTTTTGACATGCTTGCAAGTGATATTTGCTTCAATTGATAGCACACAGATTATATATTACTAATGAATATTGTTCAACTATTGACTTGTCCAGGCTAAGGGTATTGTTGCAACATTGAGGAATAAGTCAATGCAAAGGGTGCAAGGATCAAAGGCCATAAAAAATCTGTCATGGAACAAAGTTCCATTGTTATATTGGTTAAAAATCTGTCATGGAACAAAAGTAATCAAAGACCAATAAAAATCTGTCATGAAAGGCCATTAAAAATCTGTTATAGTGGTCAAAGCATTGTGGAGGATTTTAACATCTGTGATCAAAGACAGAGTGCACGTTGTATCTGTCATGAACAAATTGTTATGGTGATCAACTCATTGTGGAGGATTTTAAATTGTTATAGTGATCAAAGCATTGTGGAGGATTTTTCTGTCTTAATAACAAACTTTAATTAAGGAGTAGCTGACTCCTTTTATTCAATAACAATTAAATAGAATAGAAGTAATTAAATAAATAAGACCAATTCAATTCTGAATCATCACTTCCTTCTTCCTTCTTTGATATGTAAGTAATTGTTTAGGGATCATATCAATGAGGATGGTGATAATCATCTGGATACTAACAAACACAATGAGATACTGACAAGCACAATGAGGTAAACTCTTCCCCTGGTCTTCTATAATTTCTCATAGGGTTGAACATCCCTGCTATGGTTATCATGTATCTCTGTTAAAGATACTTTCTTCAGCTTTATTTCCCTACCTCTCATTGTTCTTTCTTGATGTGATGCTTAATTGTAAATTGCAGGTAGCATAATTAATTAAGGATGATTTGTGGCCGAATGCGTTTGCTTTTAATTTTTTTTATAACTTCATTCTGTTAATGTCAATTGTACTTCTAGTTCCTTGCTTCCTTTATCAGGATACCCTTTCGTTCTCAAGTTTTCATCGTACAAACCCAAGCAATGACCTGCTTTCCAGTCGCTCTCTTTCGTTCTATCAGAATACCCAATCGTTCGACACTATACCATTTCGATTTCGCTGAGCCCTACCCATTTGTTTTTTATTTTCTCATCTCCAATGTAAATTCCCTTTGTTCCTTCTTTAATCTCGTTTCTGTCTACCAACCAACTCCACATGGCCAGTCAAGTCAGCAGAGAATCAAAACTCATCTGCCACGTGGGAGAAAACAGACGGAGTTAAGAAAAAGAGTAAACAGAGGGGCAAGATTGCACTGAAATTTGACTTCCAGTTATAATTGCACCTAAAATTAAATCAGGGGGTATTTGCAACTTATGGAATACTTTGAGGGGGGATTTGCCCCTTTACCCATCAATTTATTTCGTATTGTGATTGATTGTTTGCTTTCTACACAAAGAAACAATTGTGATTGAATATAAATAATTGTGATTGATCACCTAATTAATTGTGATTGTTTGTTGATTGAAGAATTTTCTAAATTGAGTGATGTAGAAAATGATTTTGATTTTTTTATGAATTTGACATAGATTGAACCAATCATAGTTAAGCAAAGTGGGTGTTACAATGACATGTGGAACAATGAGGGTTGAGCTTAGACATTTAGAGATATATAATGGATTAGAATATTACCCACATAATTTCCTTCCATTATAATTGAACTAGAATATCTCCAATTAAAAGTCCAATCACGAGACCAAGGGCCTTGTAGCCCAGTGGTATGATATCTCCCCTTTAGGTGGGAGGTTACGGGTTCGATCCCGCTTGTAACATCAAGCCGTTAGTGCTTGCCCCTTTCAATAAAAAAAAAGTCCAATCACGAGTATGATTATGTCCTTGTTATGATTATGTCCTTGTTAGTATGCAAATCGTACTATATCCCACTAATGATAAGGAAATCAATGCATCCATACCTAATATAGGCAATCTCCATATATCAGCAATCAAATCTTGGCAAACACAATCACTAGTCATACCATTACCTTTCATGACTAATGAAATTTTTTTGCCATGGTATGACTAATGAAATACTTGATAAGATATCAACATATTACACATTTTGGTTTGGTAGAGCCATAAAAACAGTCAAATCGTAGTATTAATTCACACGTTTGACAACAATGCAAACTACTAAGTATATCCACATACTTTTCCATGCCTCATTTCACTTTCATATTTTTGATTTCAATGTGATTTCCATTTTGAAGACTAATTCACAAGTTTGACAACAATGCAAACTGTAAAGTCCCACATCGGTTGGGGAGGAGAACGAAAGGTGCTATATATAGGTCCGGATACCTCCCCCTCTCGATGCGTTTTAAAGCCGTGAGGGGCAAGGATTCCCCAAAGCGGACAATTTCGAGAGCGAGGAGTTGAGATGTTACATAAAGGTGCTATATAGGCCTGGATACCTCCCCCTCTCGACGTGTTTTAAAGCAAATCGGACAATTTCGAGAGCGAGACGCTGAGATTTTACACAAACTACTAAGTATATCCACATACTTTTCCATGCCTCATTTCACTTTCATATTTTTGATTTCAATGTGATTTCCATTTTGAAGACACACATGAAGAAAATAGCTAAATCTACTATAAAAAAGGGTTAAAGTATACCTTTGGTCCCTTATGTTTGCATCAAGTTTCAATTTAGTACTTTATGTTTGGAAAGTACACTTTTAGTCTTTTTTTGTTAACACCGTTAGTTTAACTTAACGAAAAATGCTAACTTAACAATTTTAAATGATTATTTTATAATGAAATTGAACCAAAAATGATAAATTTTGTAAATATAAGAATATTTACACTCAAATATTTTAATCTGAACAATTTTTCAGTAGTTAATAACCATTTAAAATTGTTAAGTTACTATTTTCCATTAAGTTAAACTAACAATGTTAACAAAAAAGGACTAAAAGTGTACTTTCTAAATATAAAGTACTAAATTGAAACTTGATGCAAACATAAGGGACTAAAAGTATACTTTAGCCATAAAAAATGAATATTGCTAAATAATACTTACCTTCCTCATTCATGCCCAAGTATTCAATGACATCAATCTTGTTTGAACCCTTACCTATCTATATAATTAAATAAATATAAAAACAATAATTGGACTTGAATATATATTAAGTATAAATAGTTGATATTCAATATATTAAAATTCATATTTTATCAACCACAATAGAGAAATATTTTGAAAAATTTCATGTAAATTCGATTAGTAAGGTCAAACAAAAATAATTAAAATGAGTTTTAGAGCAAGTTAACATGAAATTTTGTAAGGTAAAAATGTATAAATAGTCAGTTCGACATGTATGCTCGTGAGTTTCTGCTAAGTTTACATGTACCAAAAGTTTGAGTTACTCATGACTTTTTTTGGTTTGGTAGAGCCGTAAAAAGGTCAAATTGGAGTGTTAACTCATGATTTTAACAACAACAGCTGGTATCAACATCTATTTCCTTACCCCTTTTCTGTTCCCTTCTTTTATTTCACTGATTTATATTTTGAAGGCACATGTAAAATATAGCTTAATCATACTTACCTTGCTGATTCATGCCTTCTCGATTCATCCCTTATCCTTTGTATTCAATGATCTCAATTTTGTGGTAACCCTTCTCTAACTATATAATAAAATAAATATAAAAAATAATAATTTGACTTGAATATATTTTAAGTATAAATAGTTCATATTATATATCAACCACAATAAAGAAATTACTTAGAAATTCACATATGCATGTAAATTCATTTTGTAAGGTAAAACAATTAAAATGAGTTTTAGAGCAAGTTAACATGAATTTTTGTAAGTTAAAAATGTAGAAACATTAAATTCGACATGTATGCTCGGGAGTTTCTACCAACTTTACAATTATTAAAGTTTGAGTTACTTGTGACATTTTTTGGTTTGGTAGAACTGTAAAAAGGATCAAACAGGAGTGTTAAATCATGAGTTTGACAACAATGCATACTACTAATATATGCTCACGAGTTTCCACTCAGTTTATAAGTATCAAAAGTTTGAGTGACTCATGACACATTTTTGTTTGGTTGATCGCTAAAAGCGGTCAAATCGGAGTGTTAATAACTCGCAAGTTCAATAACAATGTATACTATTAAGTATCAACATCTTTTTCCTTGCCTCTTTTCGTTTTCCTTCTTTGATTTCACTGTGATTTGTATTTTCAAGGTACATGAACAATATAGCTACTTATAAAAAAAACAATATAGCTAAATCATACTTAGCTTGTTGATTCGTGCCTTCTCGATTCATCTTTTATCCTTTCTATTCAATGAGCTCAATCTTGTTTCAACCCTTCTCTAGCTATATAATTAAATAAATATAAAAAACAATAATTTGACTTGGATATATTTATAAATAGTTGATATTAAATATATCAACATTCATATGTTGTCAACCACAATAAAAATATTTCTATGAAATTTATATGTAAATTCATTTAGTGAGGTAAAACAAAAAATGGTTAAAATGAGTTTTAGAGCAAGTTAAAGCATGTTATGAAAGGTAAAAACGCAGAAACATTCAACTCGACATGTATGCTCTTGAGTTTCTTCCTAGTGTACTAGTACTAAAAGTATAGTGACTTGTGACACGTTTTGGTTTGGTAGAAATGTAAGAATAGTCAAATTAGAGTATGACAACAAGGGATAATACTAAGAATCTACATCTCTTTCCTTTACCCATTTCCGTTTCCTTTTTTGATTTCATTATGATTTCTATTTTGAAGGCACATGAAGAATATAGCTAAATCATAATTAGCTTGCTAATTCATACCCACTCAATTCATCCTTTATCCTTTGTATTCAATAAGCTCAATCTTATTTCAAACCTTCTCTAGCTATAAAATTAACTAATATAAAAACAATAATTTGACTTGAATATATTTATAAATAGTTGATATTAAATATATCAACATTCATATTTTATCAACCAAAATGAAGAAATTTCATTGAAAATATAAGTAAATTCAATTAGTGAGGTCAAACAAAAATAATTAAAACGAATTTTAGAGTAAGTTAACATGAATGTTTGTAAGGTAAAGCGTAGAAATAGTTAATACAACATATATGCTCGTGAGTTTCTGCCAAGTTTACAGGTATCAAAAGTTTGAGTTACTCATGACATTTATTGATTTGGTAGAGCTGTAAAAACTGTTAAATTGAAGTGTTAATCAAGTCGTGATTTTGACAACAATGGAAACTACTAAATATCAACATCCATTTCATTACCCCTTTTCCGTTCCATTTTTATATTTCACTATGATTTCTATTTTGAAGGCACATGTAGAATATAGGTAAATTATACTTACCTTGTTGATTCTTGCCTTCTCGGTTCGTCCCTTATCCTTTTGTATTCAATGAGCTCAACCTTGTTTCAGGTTGCAACCCTTCTCTAGCTATATAATTAAATAAATATAAAAAAAGAATTTGACTTGAATATAATATATTTTAAGTATAAATAGTTCCTATTATATATATATATATATATATATATATATATATCAACATTTATATTTTATCAATCACAATAAAGAAATTCCTTAGAATTTGATATATAAACTCAGTTTGTAAGGTCAAACAAAACAATTAAAGTGAGTTTATCAATCACAATAAAGAAATTCCTTAGAATTTGATATATAAACTCAGTTTGTAAGGTCAAACAAAACAATTAAAGTGAGTTTTAGAGTAAGTTAACATGATTTTTTGTAAGGTAAAAATGTAGAAACATTAAATTCGACATGTATGCTCGTGAGTTTCTACTGACTTTAAACGTATCAAAGTTTAAGTTACTTGTGACATTTTTTGGTTTGATAGAGCTGTAAAAGCGTTCAAATCAAAGTGTTAAATTGTGAGTTTGACAACAATGCATACTACTAAGTATCGACATCCATTTCCTTACACTTTTTTCACTCCCTTCTTTTATTTCAATGTGCTTTCTATTTTGAAGGCACATGTAGAATATATATAAATCATACTTAGCTTGTTGATTTATGCCTACTCGATTCATCCCTTATCCTTTGTATTCAATGTGCTCAATCTTATTTTAGCCCTTCTCTATCTATATAATTAAATAAATATAAAAAATAATAATTTGACTTTAATATATTTTAAGTATAAATTGTGGATATTTAATATATCAACATTCATATTTTATCAAAAAAAGACATTTCTATAAAATTTATATTTAAATTCATTTAGTGAATTTGACATATATGCTCGTGAGTTTTAGAGCAAGTTAACACATTTTTGTAAGGTAAAAATATAGAAAGGGTCAATTTGACATATATGCTCGCGAGTTTCTGCTCAGTTTATAAGTATCAAAAGTTTGAGTGACTCATGACACATTTTTGTTTGGTAGATTCGTAAAAACGGGCAAATCGGAGTGTTAACTCCCAAGTTTGACAACAATGCATACTACTAAGTATCAATATCTTTTTCCTTGCCTCTTTTCCTTTCCTTCTTTGATTTCACTTTGATTTGTATTTTGAAGTCACCTGAACAATATAGCTAAATCATACATAGCTTGCTGATTCATGCCTTCTCGATTCATCCCTTATCCTTTGTATTCAATGATCTCAATCTTGTTTTAAGCACTCTCTAGCTATATAATTAAATAAATATAAAAATAATAATTTGACTTGAATATATTTATAAATAGTTGATATTAAATACATCAACATTCATATGTTGTAAACCACAATAAAGAAATTTCTATCAAATTTATATGTAAATTCATTTAGTGAAATGAAACAAAAATAATTAAAGTGAGATTTAGAACAAATTAAATAATGTTTTGAAGGGTAAAAACGTAGAAATATTCAAATAATCATATATGCTCTTGAGTTTCTACCTAGTTTATTGGTATTAAAAGTTTGAGTGACTTGTGACATATTTTGGTTCGGTAGGAATGTAAAAATGGTCAAGTCGGAGTATTAATTCACGATTCTTGACAACAATGCATACTCCTAAGAATCCACATCTCTTCCTTGCCCCATTTCCCTTTCCTTTTTTGATTTTACTGTGATGTCTATTTTGAAGGCACATGAAGAATATAGCTAAATCATAATTAGCTTGCTGATTCATCCTCACTCGATTCATCCCTTATCCTTTTTATTCAATGAGCTCAATCTTGTTTCAAACTTTCTATGGCTATATAATTAAATAAATATAAAAAATAATAATTTGACTTGAATATATTTTAAGTATAAATAGTAAATATTAAATTTAACAACATTCATATTTTATCAACCACAATAAAGAAATTTCAAATATATTTAAATTCACTTAGTAAGGTCAAACAAAAATAATTAAAACGAGTTTTAGAGCAAGTTAACATAAATGTTTGTAAGGTAAAAAGGTAGAAACAACTAATTTGATATGTATACTTGTGACTTTTTTTTGTTTGCTAGAGATGTAAAAACAGTCAAATCGGAGTGCTAACTCGTTAGTTTGACATGAATGCATACTATAAAGTATCAATATCCATTTTCTTACCCTTTTCCATTGCCTTCTTTAATTTCACTGTATTTTCTATTTTGATGGCACATGTAGAATATATCGAAATCATACATTCATTTCCTTACCCCTTTTCCATTGCCTTCTTTTATTTCACTGCAATTTCTATTTTGAAGGAACATGAAGAATACGTCTAAATCATACTTAGCTTGTTGATTCATGTCCACTCCATTCATCCCTTATCCATTGGATTCAATGAGCTCAATCTTGTTTCAAACATTATCTAGCTATATAATTAAATAAATATAAAAACTATAATTTGACATGAATATATTTTTTAAGTAATTACAATTGATATTCAATATCTCAACATTCATATTTTATCACCCACAATAAAGAAATTTCTTTGAAAAATATATGTAAATTCATTTAGTAAGGTCAAACAAAAATAATTAAAACGAGTTTTAGAGCAAATTATTGACATGAAATTTTGTAAGGTAAGAATGTAGAAATACTCAATTCGGCATGTATGCTTGTGAGTTTCCACCAAGTTTACATTTATCAAAAGTAGTTTGAGTTACTCATGACACTTCTTGGTTTGGTAGAGCTGTAAAAACGGTCAAATCGGAGTATTTACTCGTGATTTGGACAACAATACATACTACTAAGTATCAACATCCATTTCCTTACCCTTTTTCGTTCCCTTGTTTTATTTCAATGTGATTTCTATTTTGAAGGCACATTTAGAATATCGTTAAATCATACTTACCTTGCTGATTCATGCCTTCTTGATTCATCCCTTATCCTTTGTATTTAATGAGCTCAATCTTGTTTCAATTCTTCTCTAGCTATATAATTAAATAAATATAAAAAACAGTAATTTGACTTGAATAAATTTTGAAGTATAAATAGTTAATATTATATATATCAACATTTATATTTTATCAACCACAATAAAGAAATTCCTTAGAAATTCAAATGTAAATTCATTTTTTATGGTCAAACAAAAAATTAAAATGAGTTTTAGTGCAAGTTAACATGAAATTTTGTAAGGTAAAATGTAGAAACATTAAATTCGACATGTATGCTCGTGAGTTTCTACCGACTTTAAAGGTATCAAAGTTTGAGTTGTGACTATTTTTTTGGTAGAGATGTAAAAACGATCAAATTGGAGTGTGAAATCGTGAGTTTGTACTTTAACCTTTTTTATTTTCACCCTTTCTGGTGCAATGATGTTTCAAAATGTTATTGCTTTTTGAGGCCAACCAAAATTTTCCAAAATTAAGTATAAAATATTAATAAGTATTATATTCTATACATGTTTAAAATTAAGGAAATAATACAAAATCGCAAAAAATAAATAACAATACATGATGATGTTCAATAAGCTACTATATTGGAATTTTATGAGTTTTTTGTTCATTATATATCATTGTTTTCAATTTATTCCACAACTTTGTCCCTCTTTGGTAAAAAATAGATGATATGCTATCTCAATGTTAGTGCAAATTAAACATTAATTTCAACGAATTAAATGTGAGATCAACTTTGAGTCCTATATAAGCCTCTAGTCCCCATTGCTATACCCACATAAAACAAAGATTAATCGACATTGAAATGGCCAGGACTTCATTCATAAGTAACTTCTTCATTCTTGTCATTGTCATCTCAGGTGATTTTATCTATAACTTCATTTGTTGTTCAAATTCTCATATTTATTTGAAATTCGGTGGCTTCAACATGTACCTCGCTTTCACATTTTAAAGTTTTTTAACTCAATAGAGATGTTTTTTAAGGGTTTCTACCCATTGTTGTTTAGTTTTTCCTTTTGCAAATCTTTTACTTTATGCCTTGTAATATTCCCTAAATTAATGAAATTATATATGTTATTTGTCCAAAAAGAAGTCATTACAAATTTAAATGTCAACAATTTGAAAGATCTTCTCAATTTCACTTAATTTATTAGTTAATTTGTTTTTGAAAAAGTAGTTTAAACATTATGTTTCACAATTCTTTCTCATGTTTGTTAACCAGAACAAAAACTTTAACATTATAATTTACTAATTTCTAGATAAATTAAAGTTATATTGAGGATCGAATTATTTTTTTTATATGGACTTATAAAAATCTTCAGATTTTTAACATATTCAATTCAAATAAAATAGTAAACTAATAGGCTTATGGTTTTTTTTTGGTGAAGAGGCTTATGGTTTTTTTTTTGATACAAGGCTTATGGTTTTTTGATATACTGTACTTGGATCTATTTTATAAGTCGTTCAGATAATTTTCACATGACATTTTAGTTAACTCATTAGAAATATCAGGAATTTATAGCTCTTCCAAATTTCACCTTATTTTTCTTAATTTGCATTTATAAAGTATTCTATAAATTGTGTTTCACACCTCGTTCTCACTCTATTATTAGCAAGTACAGAATTGTAGCATTATATTTAATTATTCTCTAGGTAAACTTATAGTATATAATAATCTTTTTCTTGCTCTTAGCTATGGCGATGAGAGGTGAAGCCAAAACCTGCATAGCAGTTTTGGATCCAAAACAATGTAATCTTTTGAACTGCAGACAACAATGCATTCAGACGCACAACGGTCAAGGACAATGCATCGGAAGTAGTGGTACAAATCCTGTTTTCCAATGTCAATGTGTCTATCCATGTTGAATTCTCTCTATTCCCTTATTACTGCAAAATATCGCTGCTGGATTTAATATATGTAAGCGTGAGTAATACATATATAGAATAAAGTTTACGCTTGTCCTATGTCAATGTGTCATTTCATTTTATCCCGCGTTATTTGTATCATTCGCATTCGCATAATTTAAAAGTAATTTCCAACGTACACCAATGGATACTAACATATTACAAAACAAATTGCTGTTTAAAATTAAATTAGTTTAAATCGATGAACATATATGTAACTGTATAATGACATATTGATGAATGTTTTTAGAGAATGAATAGAAAAATAAATGAATAAGGCACGCAAAAAAATTTATGTGATGGTGACAAGGTGCACTTAATAACAACATGTAATTTTTTGGAGTAAAAGTAATCATAACATTTAAAAATATGGACATTAGAATTGTTTTTGGGTTAACCGTGATGGGTACATTATTTGCCTCTATTCAAAATGTTATGGGTACTTAACCCTTACTTTGAAATATTATTAATTTGCTCCAAAAAAAATTACATGGGTATTTTTGCACTTTGATCATAATTACATGAGCATTTTCGCATCTTAACCAAAAAATAAATGAGAGATGCATGCAACTAATTAGAACTGAAAATGGAAAATGTAGTTTAGATTTAAACATAAAATAAAAAAAGTTTTTCACATAGAACTAATCATTTGTTAGAAAATGTCTATAAAAGGATAGGATGAAGTTTTTAATTAGTATAATGATCCTTTAAATTTAACTATTTGAAAATTCTTAAACCAAATAAATACTAACTAAATCAACCAAGTTAGTTAGTAATTGAACACTATAAGAAATCATAGAATTGTGGACGCAATTATAATCCGACGGAAATCGATGGAAATTCCGTTAGTAATGAATTTCTAACTGTTAACAATGGAAAATTATTTTTCAACAAAATAATTCGTCACTAATTTTGGCATTACATTCTATTTAGCAACAGAAATTTGGTTTCATGGCCATGTGGCTTTTCACTAGCGCCCATGTGTCCCTCCCTTAGGCTACCAAGTGTCGCTCTCACAAATTGTTTGTAATTGGCATGGAGTGGAGATGAAACCCTCAATTTCTTGCACCTATGTTGATGCCTTAACCAACTGAATTTTGAAGAGTATATGTTATAAAGTGCAAACTATTATACTCCGTATTTATTATTTTTCAACTCCCACTATTATAGTGTTAAATATAAGACTTACTTGACTTTTTTGGAAAATTTTAAAAAAGCAAAATAAATCAATCATAAATTTGTTTCCTTAAATTCTTTTCCTTAAGCTAAGATAGCTTATTTGACCTATATCCTAATAGATAATCTAAAAATATATCAAATATGTCAAAATTTAATAACCTATTTTGACCTTAATCCCTCCAAAAAGAGTTACTTGGTCTTATATTTTGGGACAGAGGGAGTAATATATGTTATTGAATTAGAATTGATTTTCATTTGTACTAATATATATTAATAAATGAAATATGATAAAATTAAAAATTCAAATTTAAATTATAATAAATTTTTATTTGTGTGTGTGTGCACGCATATCTTAAGTTTTAATTTGTTAATATTTATAACAATTATTTATATAATAATTTTTAATATAAATTAAAATATTATCCTATTTATGAATAATTAATAAATTAGTGACGGATTTCCGTCGATAAATTTTATGACGGAAATTCCATTGCTAATTATCGGCAAAAACATTTGTGGCTGATTTCCGTTGAAAATCCATCAATAATGAGCCGCTGAAAAATTTTTATTTGTCGGCTAATTTACTGTCGGTATATTGTTTTGTCGGTCCTATAATCTAGTTTATTTGTTCTTGCCTGATTTCTATCTCTCTCAATGCTATAGACTATTTTTTTTGATACAAACAATGCTATAGACTATAGTACAACAACAATGTTATGGTTTTAGTTTGATTTATAAATTAATGGATTATTATTCCTTGGAGGTTATTCTTGGTACATTAATTCACTTAAAAGTATGGTCAATGAAATTATATAACTTGTTCTATGAATTCCTATAAGGCGTTTTGTAATCAAATCAATATCTTTAAATAGCGTTCACCATTTTTTGTCATTATCTTTTGTTTTCTATAATGTGGAGTTGTTTTAGAAATACTATATTTTGCAGTTGGAAGTACTATAGTTATAATTAGGATTGACTTCTATTACTGACATTTGTTGAGAAGGATTTATGCTTTGATGCAATTGAAACTAGTGAAAAATGCAGGAGCCACCAAGCCAATGATAAATTTTGAAAATATAAGAATAATTACACTCAAATATTTTAATCTGAATATTTTTTTAATATTTAACAATCATTTAAAATTGTTGAGTTAGTATTTTCCCTTAAGTTAAACTAACAGTGTTATGAAAAAAGGACTAAAAGTGTACTTTCCAAACATAAAGGACTAAATTGAAACTTAATGCAAATATAAGGGACCAAAAGTATACTTTAGTCTTTTAATTTACATGTTAGAAGATCCAACCAATAGGAACCATCATTAATTCAGTTGATGGGGATGATCAGTGAATACTTGAATGTTTTAGGATAGGTTATGAATGTATAATTTAACTATGATTATTGGGATAATAATGACTTTGTTTGCATATTAAGGGCTAAGGTGTAAATATAATTCAGAAGTCCATTTGTTTTTTTTTTATCAGCAAGAAGTCCATTTGTTGGAGTAAGTGTATTTGGGAAATCGCAGGTAAGTTAACGTCCCGACTAAGTTATAATAATAAATTCACAATAATGTTTTCCAGTTTTCATAACTCTCAATTGCATTTATAGTTATTTTTAATTCACAACTTCATGTTTACATAAGCTATATGCTAATCATGACTAGTTAAGAAATGTATAATCTATTAGCTACGACTATATCTAATCCTTTACTTAAATTTTAAGCAAATTTGCAAGATCCAGCACAATTTTATAGTCGTAGCTAAGCAAATTTTAAGATAGCTATCTTAGATATCTAATCTATTAGCTATGTTCGGATCCGATATCTAATCTATTAGCTATGTTCGGATCTTGAAAATTTTAAGCAAATTTCGAACACAATTTTATAGTCATAGCTAAGCAAATTTTAAGCTAAGCAAATTCAAAAATTTTAAGAAATATCTAATCTATTAGCTATGTTCGGATCTTTCCAGCACAATTTTAAGCAAATTTGCAAGATCCTATAAAGATATAAATTACACAATAAAATAGGCGGCAAAAAAACCTGGCGGGTTGGCGTGAGTGGTAAGTACTCTCGTCCCTTAAGCAAGTGGTTGGAGGTTTGATCCCTAACTCTTGCGAATGGAGCAAATTCACAGACCAACTGTCTACCCTATATGGGACTTCAGAACAGCCAGGGATTAGTCCACTGCAAAAAACGCGGCCCATTCCGGCGCACGCATGCCGGCGGTTTGATAGAAAACGCCTAAATGAAACGCACATCGGCGTTTTGAGTACAAACACCGAAATGAAGCGCCGTTAAATTTGGCGCGCACTTCCCGTCTTTTTTCCCGCGTTTCCCAACCGGCGTTTTGGTAACCCCAAAACGCCGATATGTATATTTTAATTAAAAAAAAGAGGCGCCTGACATTTTTTATTTTTTTTTTCCCCAGGAAAACAGCGTCTAGGCGTTTTGAGCAAAACGCCGGTGTGCGATTAAATAATATTTTAATCGCTTACAGGCGTTTTGCAAAACGCCAATGGGGATTTAATGTATTTAATTCGCATATAGGCGTTTTGCAAAACGCCTATATGCGTTTCAATGTTTTTTAATGCACCTCGACGTTTCGCAAAACGCCGATCAGTGCCCTGAAAACGCCGCCAAGCTAAGCCCTATAAAAGCACCGCCGAAGTTCATTTTGGCGTTTTCGAAGCGTGAAAAAATCGAAGGGTCCCACCGAAATTCTCTCTTCTCTTTATCAGTTCTTATATATATTCCTTCTCCGATAGATCATGTCTCGGCGTAGCGGTAAAGCTCCCATATACGAGGCAGAGCAGCAGCGATTGCGGGACGAAGCAGAAGTCAGGCGTAAAGAAGAGCGCCGGTCAGAGATTGAGCAGCAGCCTAATCCTCCGGAGGTGTTGCAGTACGCCAGCCCCCCTCTTGCCAACACCCCTCTTGCTAACGTACCGTGGACTCCTTTCGGGCTGAGTGGTAACCCAGAAGTCACGCAGGACGACCTCTGGAGAGACTTGAACGTCAATATCAGCTACGACGAGATGTGTCAAAATTTGAATGAGGAGAGGGAGAGGGAGGAGAGGGAGAGGGCGGAGAGGGAGAGGTCGGAGAGCACCAGCGACGACAATGGCGGTGGCGGTGTCGGCGGCGAGGAGGACATCCCGGCGCCGAAAATTATGATTAAAATGCGGCGAGGGAGGAGGTCTTCTAGTACTGGCCAGTTGGTGGATGTCAGAGGTAAATTTGATATTAATTAATAGCTACAAATTTAATTTCTACTATATATATTATCTAATATATTTTCTTGCCTACAGATACCACTGGCACTGTCACTAAGAGGAGGCTGACGGCGAAGCAGGCACATGTGCTTCCGTCGAGTGAGAAGGTTGAGCTGTCATATTACGACATCACCGGGCAGCCAACAACGGATGCTGCCGTTCTATTTCGCCGCCATTGCCGACTGCTCGGCAAGGACTTCCGACGCTTCCTGATTGACCCGACCAGCTGGAGGAGAGTGTCAGATACCCGGAAAGAGGAGGCTTGGGAGATTATTAAAGTAATACGTATTTCAAAATATTATAATTACTTGAATTATATTACGTAGTGTTACACTTATTAATTTTGTATATTGTATTATACTTATTCAATACGAAAAAATTTCTTTTGCAGAGTAAGTGGTGGGCCCCGACAGCTTGAACCTGAAGAAATTCGCAAAAGGGATGATCGGGGATGGGTGGAAGGATGAAAGAAACAAGCTATACCAGCTGAAGTCCAGGAAGGGGACTAAGTCTAGGGCGGAGGTGGAGGCAGATTTGCCCGACGGAGTCGACCCTGAACAGTGGAGGAGGTACATCGCCTGGAGGATGGGCGAGCTGGGGCAGGCCAGGGAAAGGCGCGGTCAGCAGGCTCGGGCACAGCAAGAGGTTGGCCACTCGACTGGGAGCGTACCGATGATCGTCCGCTATGACGAGATGGTATATAACTATCTACTACTCTTTTTGTCTAATAATTTACGTTATAATAATACTGATCATAGTTTAACGATTCAAATATTTCAGCGGGAGGAGGCCAAGGCGAAGGGCATCAAGACGGGCGTCTATCGAGACTTCATCATTCAGGCGCGCACCCGCTCGGACGGGAGACCTCTATCCCGGAAGGCTGCCGAGGAGATTAGGAGTGTTGCTCAGGCACAAGCAGATATCGAAGCACAGGCGCAGGCCAGGGAGACCCCCGAGTCTCAGCAGGGGAAGATCGTGAGCCCCTTTGTCGAGGTCGTTGCTCTCCACACGCAGATGGAGACGCAGGACCGTGCGGGACGCGTTCCAGGTCTTGGCTTTAGAGCCAGACCTACTCAGCTCTTCCCTCCTTCCGGAAGCTGTGGGAGCCAGGCTTCATCCTCTGGGCCGAGTTAATCATATGAGGTCCGACAACAAGAGGAGAGGATGCGGGCCCGCGAGCAAGAGCTTGAAGAGCGATAAGCCATGATCAAGGCAGATGAGGAGAGGCGGAGGCACGAGTTTGAGGCCCGGGTGAAGGCAGAAGAGGAGAGGCTGGCGCGCGAGCATGAGGCCCGGGTGAAGGCAGATGAGGAGAGGCGGATGCACGAGCGTATAGTCTGGCGGCAGGAGCATGAGCGAGAGGTCTCTTATTGGCACACAGAGTTCAGGCGTCAGCAAGAGGAGTTCTTTAGGGATCAAGCGCGGAAGTGGCAGCAGGAATTGGATCAAGCCTCCGCATCACGACCCCGTCGCCGACGACGACGCTCTCTACAAGCTGCCATCGAGGAGGAGGATGAGGATGAGAATGATGAGTAGATTAGGTTTTTTAGTTGTTTAAAATTTTTATCTTTATTGTACTTTTTTTTGTTCTTTTATTTTTTTTGTACTCTTATGTTTTTATTGTACTTTTTAAAATTTCTGTAAATACAGTTTTATTGTTCAGTTTGTTTAATTACTAATTAAATGGTAAAAGAAAATTGAACTAAATTAAGTAAAATAGTTACTAATTAATGAAAACAGTAAAATACACCAACATACGATTATATATTTATATATACAATAATTGTTTCATTCGTCACCATCTTCACGCTCTCTAACAGTTGGTACTGGTTCATCCCCTTCCGGTATCAGATATTCCAAATTATTATGAGCAACCAGTTGAGTTGTCTCAATTGTAGCGTCATAATCCTCGTCGCCCATATCGTACACATTGCGAGGTTTCACCTGAATCACCATGTGCCAGTCTTTGTATTTAGGATCAGGAACATAATAAATCTACTGCGTTTCGTCAGCAACGATGTATGGCTCGTCGTCAGGTAATGCCCCTGTGTGGAAGAGTCTCGAGAAATTCACTGAGGTGATGCCGAGAACGTCAACGTTCTTGCCTCTTTTCCCCTAGTGTCTGCCCAATCGCACTTGAAGAGCGGAACGGGGAATGCACCATTGTAGTTGAGCACAAGTATATCAACAAGTTTGCCATAATATTGAATCTCCCCTAAACGCGCTTGTGCATCGTTTCGACTAGCATAACTCCTTGTTCCAAATGACCCAAACACACCCGAGTTTTGCGTTAGACGAGAGCCATCACGCGCAACAGTGCGGAAGTGAAAGTCGTTGACATTGTAGGCATAGTATCCCTGCGCATATTCAAAAGGCTCAGCAGCTAGCTAGATTCACCAGTGATGGTAGGGAATTTGGATCGTTGCGTATTCTTCTTGTGAACCAATCGGCGAATCCCTGGTGGACCATAGTATCAATCATAGCTGCAGTGATCCCCCGTCGTCCTCGATTCTCCCACTTGACATGTCTCCAGTAATCCCTGAAAAGTACAATGTATATAATTAGATATATATTTTGAAGAACAATAAATATATATTTTAATTTGAAGCTGTCCGCCACCTACTCTCGATAGAAGTCCACAACAGTGCAGCGTGTCAGGACATGTCTGTGTGCTTGTAACATCTCGATAGGACTCAGACGGTGGAAGTGCGCTGCTCCTACTGGCTTTCCAATGGCGGATGTAACATCTCGATAGGACTCAGACGGTGGAAGTGCGCTGCTCCTACTGGCTTTCCAATGGCGGGAAACAACGTGTTAGAGCTGGAATTGATATAGTTTGAGTTATCGTCAACTCGGGGCAGACGCTCATTACGCATATTCTGACCATAGTATCGTTCAACAAATGCAACAACCTCGTCCCCAACGTAGCACTCATCAATGCAGCCCTCTGACGCAGCTCTATTCTTAACGAACGACTTCATTTTTCCCAAGTACCTGTGAAATTAGTTAGCGATGAAATAACTTGAAGCACACGATGAAATTAGTTAGCGTACCTTTCTATGGGATACATCCAACGATAGTGCACCAGCCCACCCATCTTTGCTTCTTCAACAAGGTGGACAATAAGGTGGACATGTGAGGTGAAAAATTATGGAGGAAATATCATCTCCATATGACATAGCATCAGAACAGCTTTGGCCTGTAGCTCGTCGAGCTTTTGTCTGTCCAACACCCTTGAACACAACTGCCTAAGTATAAAATTGAGGTCGGCCAACACCATAGACACGTCTTCGGGAAGAGTGTATTTTACAGCTAGAGGAAGAAACTGTTGGAGAAAAACGTGATAGTCATGACTTTTCAACCCAGAAATTTTTGGAACTCTCGAATTTAGGTCCACGCGCCTCGAGATGTTACTTGAATATTCGTCGAGAACCCTAATACCCTGTAGCGTGATAAGAAACACTCTCTTGTTCTTTTTTGTCAAAGCAAACTGAGCCGGCGCATACTTGTCGTTCTCGTCCGGCCACGCGTCTTGACGTATCCCCATGGCCTTTAGATCTTTTCTCGCTCCAAGATGATCTTTCGACTTTCTTGCCTCATTCAGAATGGTGTATCAGACATTCTCGCCGACATTCTTTTCAATGTGCATGACGTCCAAACAGTGGCGCATTAAGTTGTGCTTCCAATACGGCAGACAAAAAAATATGCTTCTTTTTTTCCATTGAGGTGCTGGACCAGTTCTACGGGCCACAGGCAGCGGCCTCCGCTGAGCCGCCCTTCCACCGCGGCTAGTGCTAGGGGCCTCTTCATCCGGCACAGGCGGATCCTTGCCAAATTCACATTGCACATCACAGATCTACTCAAAGATCTCAAACCCAGACATCCGTCGAGGGGGATCTCTCTGTTCCTATGTCCCGTCGAATTTCTTTTTCTGCCGCCTGAACTGATGATCAGGTGGAAGGAACCGTCGATGACCCATGAAACATGACTTCCTGCTGTTCGGCAGTCTACGGAGCACCTGGTCAAAGTTGCAAAAGGGACATTTCATCGCTGTATACTTATTCCAGCAGGATAACATGCCGAGTCCGGGGAAATCACTAACAGTCCACATCACAGCGGCGCGCAGTGTGAACATCGTCTTACTTTCGGCGTCAAACGTCTCGACCCCATCGCTCCATAACTCGTTGAGCTCCTGCATCAGAGGCTGAAGGTACACATCGATGCCGTTTCCATGAGATGTCGGCCCTAGAATAATTGTCAATAGAATGAACGAGATGGACTTCATGCACAACCAGGGGGAGAGGTTATATGGTATCAAAACAACTGGCCACACGCTGTAATGTTGGTTGAAGGAGCCGAATGAGTTGAAACCATCAGAAGCGAGGCCTAGCCTGACATTTCTTGGCTCCGAGGCGAAATCCGGGAATGCGTCGTCAAAAGCTTTCCACGCATCACCGTCTCGAGGATGCCTCATCTTGCCGTCTGGGTTAGCTTCTGTCGCGTGCCACCGCATTTGCTCAGCCATCTTCGGGGACATGAATAGTCTCTAAAGCCTTGGACGGAGCGGAAAATATGTCATGCTCTTAATGGCCCGTCGCCTCTTCTTCTTATTATGCCCCTCACCCTCCACCTTGTATCGGGCAGTGCCACATCGTCTGCATTTATCTAACGTTGCGTTAGGGCCCCAAAACAACATACAGTCATACAGGCACGCATCGATTTTAATGTACTCTAACCCCATCTTTGTGACTGTTTTCTTCGCTTCGTAGAATGATGACGGTAGCTCGGCTCCAATGTTATAAAAGGCGTCTGACAGCAGCTCAATCACGTCCGACATGGTCACATCATACGCGCCATGTTTACACTTAATACTGTACAACTTGGTCAAAAACGATATTTTAGAGTATCTTTCATTCCCTGTGCAAACACATCTTTTGTCATCGCACGTACATAATATACGAACTTCATCGGAGAGATACTAAGTCACTTAAACAGTTAGAATAGATTAAACATTTATACATACCTGGGTACAACAGTTTGTCACCTTCCGTCATGAGCTTAAAGAATTCTCTAGCCAACTCAGTGCGTAAGTACTCCGCGACTGGTTCGTCCACTACTCCATCCCCGCCAGCGCCTGCTGCTTCCTGCAGACCAAATGTTTCCCTCACAGTGTTGTTACCCGGATTAGTTGCATGGCCGCCTCTGTCGCCGTCATCGTCACTGTCTTCGCCTTGCATTCGGCCAACGTGAGAACTCGAACCGACTTCTAGATCACCGGTGCCTTGTTTTCCATCCTCTTCATGAAACGCCCAAGTGGCAATATCTGGGAAACTGCTTATCTAGACAATGATTAACTACCTCCTCTCGAGTCTTCCATTTGTCGAACTTACATTTTTCACACGGACACCGTATCTTACCCCGAACACTACCGCGCATAAAAGCAAAATCCAAAAATTGATTCAACCCCACCAAGTATTGCGGAGACGATCTGGGTAAAGAGATCCACGATTTATTCAACATTATTGCTTTTGCTATAACCAATACATCTGACTTTCTCGCGTTTAAGAAATGTAGTTTGTCTGAGGAGTTTTTTTTAAAAAAAATAGCCCTACCAGCGTTTTGCAAAACGCCCATGTGGATTTTAACAATAAAATAATTTATATAGGCATTTGGCAAAACACCCATATGCATTATTTACATTAAAATAATGCATATGGGCGTTTTTGCCAAACGCCTATATGCATTATAATGCATATGGCGTTTTGACAAAACGCGTATGTGCATTATTTAATGTAAATAATGCACATTGGCGTTTTGGCCAAACGCCCGTATGCATTATTTAATGGTTAAATACATATGGGCGTTTTGCAAAACGCCTATATGCGTTATTTTAATGTTTTTTGTACCGGCGTTTTCCCAAAACGCCAGTCCGCACCTCCGTTCCCTATAAATTGCTCCTCCCTCATTCAGCAATGTCGCTCATTTTCTCCTGTTTTTCTTCTCATTCGTCTCTTTCCTTCAATGTTGTTGTTGTTTTTGATTTTATTGTTCTTAGTTACATTTCTTTTGTAATGTTGATATCTGTTTGATCTTATATGGTTTTTCTTTTACATATTGTCGTTGTTGTTTGATTATATATACTTATGTATCATGTTTTCTAAATTATGTTTTTTATTCCTTATGTTTATTTCTATTATTGTTATTGTCACTTGCTTATCTTTTGTTCATTTTTGACCATTTTTCGTCCTGGTTTTTATTTTTCGAAAAAACGCGGACCGGCGTTTTGCAAAACGCCGGTTTCAATAATATTATTTAAATTCATTTCGGCGTTTTGGTAAAGCTCCGGTGTGCGTGAATTAAATAATATTATATTATATCACACCTCGGCGTTTTCTGATGCGCCTATGTGCGTGATTTAAATCATATTAAATTATATTTATGATTTGTCCCATACCGGCGTTTTGCTACACGCCGGTATGAGATAATATTTAAATATTTTGCAGACCGGCGTTTTGTATCTCGCCTGTGTTAGTTAATATTTAAATAATATGCATATCGGCTTTTGGGTGAAACGCCTATATGCGAATATTATACTATTTTTCTGGCTTCTGTTTTCGGCGTTTTGCGAAACGCCGATGTGCCGCTTTCCCACGGTAAATTTTTAGGTGTTTTGCCAAAACGCCGTAGTGTCATTTCTTCCGGAAAATTTCGCCGATATGAGGCCAAATAAAACGCCGATAAGAGCCCCGTTTTTTGTAGTGGTCTCACTTGATACGCGGGTGGAGATACCCTTGGGAAGCCTTGAAGACTTGTTGCTTGTTGGTTTGTGTGCATTGCACTAAACCGCAAGATACGAGTTCGAACAGGCAAGAAGAAACAAAAAAAAAGGAGATACCCTTGGGAAACCAAAAAATATAGTTTCATCTTATATTATGTATAACAGAAACTCTCTAATTTAGACTTAATAACCTTTAAATCTTCATGTTTTATTTGTTCCATATATTGTTAGGTTATTGTTCCTAAATTACCCTTTTGAGATGATAGATTTGGTCTTATATATAAGACCTATTTTTAGTTCTTATTGACTTTTCTCCAAATTATTCTTATCATTATTGTTCCCTAATAATAGAAAAATAAGACCGGGAGGGTGGACATAATGGTAGATGATTATGATATATTGGCAATATCGTTGTATTTTAACTAAATTAACTAGCACTCTTATTATAATTAAATTAAATAAATATGTCTTATATTTAAGACCGAAGGGTAGTAATAACATTGTAATGAGTTTGTACTAAAAATTGAATCGAAAACAACACATTAATTTTTGTCATAAATCCATCGTAACCATAAATGGTTAATGATAATCATATTTTGTAATTAAATTGATTAACAACACAAACACAATTGTTAATCCAATGTCTTCTTATTTTTTTAGGGCAAATGTGTGCAAATCTGATACTAAACTTTGTCCATAGGAGCATTTATAATACCCAAGTTTTGAGAGGTGCACCAATGATACCCATCTATTAGACATGGAGCAAATGTAATACTGCCATTAATAATTTTTGATGCTTTCCATTAAAATTTTATTACTGTGAGGTCGCTAAAAATATCCAATTATTACTTTGTCTCAAGAGACTTGTGGGCAATTAAATTTAATTGAGAAAACACTACAATGCCCCTTGATTGGAACAAGTAATTCCTACACCATACTAGAAATCAAGGGTGTTGCAGTCTTTTCTTAATTAAATTTTATTGCCCTCAAGTATCTTGGGTCATGGTAACAATTAGATGATTTTTAGGGACTTCATGGTAATAAAATTTGAACTGAAACCATCCAAATTTAATGGCAATATTACATTTGCTCCATGTGCAATAGATGAGTATCATTGGTGCACCTTGAATTTTTAGTATTAGAAATGCTTCTAAGGGCAAAGTTTAGTATCGATTTGCACATTTACGCTTTTTTAAAAAAAAAACTTAACTGAATAATCCATCTTGTTAGTAGCTCATTTTAGACTTTGTACCCACGCGTTGATCAGGCTTTGATTTTTTTTTTAAATGTATCAATTTATCATTTTGTGGAATAATTGAACTTCTATGAAATATTGGGTAGTAATAACTAAAGTCATTCTCTGACACTAACCTTTCATTCACGTCCTGAAATGAATCCCTGCAGGATTATCAACAAAAATACTGCAATTCTGGGAACATTTGGGGTATGAAGATAATGTTTCAACCAAATGGAGTCTCTCGGCCTCATCACATAATTGCAGGTCATAATGATGAGAGAACTCAAAACTGCTGCATTCTTCATTATAAATTTTATAATAGTAAACTCACTTTGCAAGCAGCTAAAGTTGAAAACCGCAAAGGTCTTCAAGTGCAATGAGACACATTGGGGAACTTCAGGACTTATTTTTTTTTTTTTTGAGTTTTTAATCCGGTATCCTGGGCCAGCCCCAATGTCACGGGGAACTCAACGGGTTCAGACTAATCCAGATCCGCACCGGGGCCTCCACTTAAGGGTAAAGTGCTGGCCAAGGGGCAGGCTGCATTCCCAGAGCTCGAACTCGAGACCTCTGGTTAAGACTTCAGGACTTATTTCTGCCAACCAATCCAACATCTTAAGACCCTGGCCAAAAACACAAGTGTTGTCAGCTGAACTTTCAAACCCATATCAGAAAAATATAAAAAAAAAATTCATTTAATCAATCTTCAAACCTTGTAAATTATGGGAGATTCAAGCATGGGTAAACTTTTGAGGCCCCTGACCAAACTGATCCACCCATTCAAGCCAAATCAATTTCCATGTGGGTCAAATTTTGGAATATCAAAGTTATTGTGGAAAAATCATACTCATGTCCTATGACCTGGCCAAATTAAAATATATGGATATAAAACACGATATAATAGGACATGAAAAGGTACAAAAAGAAGGAAAATCTAATCGTGGGTCAATCAGACCCTATTTAAGCTGATAAATGTAACATTAGGCAAGGCTTCATTGAGAGTAAATTTACTGGGACCATTGATATCGCAATATTCAAGTGATAAAGCTTTCCAATGTCCAGCTTGGCATTCTCAAACTCATCAGGTAACTCCACATACAATTGTAGCAATTCTTCAAGAGATATAAATTTAGAAACAAGTTGGCCTAAACTTTCAGGAACATTATTAAAATATAAAAAATAACATTAAACCATATATTTATATACTCAACATCAATTGTTAGCAATGTGTTGACCCAACTTTCAACAGTAGCTAGTCGTCAATCACTGGCACTTGAGAGAAAACATTGCAAGATATTTGAGATTAACTAAGTTGAGGCAGTAATCCACAGTTTGAAGGAATGATTCATGACGACCAAACTTTATATCATGAAATTGAAGCTTGGGAATGGAGAGCCAAGTGATTTCTACCTTTTGGACAAGGTGGTAGTTGCAACCACATCTTTGGTTTGAAGAGATTTAGAAGAAAGAATATGAAGAAGTAACTCATCGTATGGGAAGGTTGCTAATCTTATCTCCCATGGTTGCTATTTCTTTGTGGTTCAGAGCAAGTTATGAGTGAAAGGATGTTTTAGGAGACAAATTTTTAAGTTGTTAAAATAAACGAATAACGGTTTATTAAGTTGTTAAAATTAGTTAAAAAGTAATGATTATGTAGGAGACAAATTATTTTTCAAACATGTCCTTAATTATTTAAAAAGGAGGAAAGATAATATGTGAGGGATACAATGTGATTTAGTTAGTGTGTCATCTCTCTTTCTCACTCTCCTCTCTCAGAAAATAAAAGTGACACAACTTTTTGAAATTGTATTATTGCATTTAGTAGGATAAATATTGGAAAAAACACATTTATTATAATGATCAATCCAAATTTCATCTTACACATTTCGGGATAAAACAATTAAAAAACTTCACCTTAAATTATGGAAGAGAGAGAGAGTATATGTCATGCCCAGATGTTTCCCAGCGTAACTAGCCCGAAGCATATGATGATATCACTTCATAAGCCCATTATGTTAATTATTTTTTTTGCTTGAAAACAACACAATTTACTATAGCAATATTAGCGATACTCGTCCAAGTGAATATGTTTTATAAACAATTTTATTACAAAGAAACAAAAAATTTATGAGGGCTACTTTTCTTTATAACATTAAAATATTGTAGAAGCAGCTTTAGATAATTCACTCAAGTAAACAAAGGAGTAATTCATGTTTGCTCTCTGAGACACAAAAAATATAAGTTGATAAGAAAACAAACAAGGTATAACTATAATATATAGCTCGTTGGTATCATAAGAAATATTAAATATGATTATTATTTCTATTCTCAAAACAAAAGTGTCATACCTCAATGATTCAAACATCTATATAATACTTCAAATCAACCTTTAAAAGTATGTTTATAGTATATATTGACCTCAATAAGTAGAAAAAAAATTCCATTATCTTTGATATATATGGGAAACTATGACCAAGCTTATATAAAAAAAACTCAAATTTCAAGGAAATAATTATATAAACATTGAATTAGAATTTTAATATCTGAACAAAAAAAATTAGAAATTTAATATCTGAGCAAAAGAAATTAATAAAATATTTTCTTTAATTGACGGTCAAATCATGAAATCATTCTTTCATTTTTTACTAAAAGTTTGTTTTACCAAAGGAATGAGCGCAAAGTGAATGACAACGCACCTGTAGGCAACGAGACAAGCATAGTTGAAGCTATGAAAATAAACACGGCCCGGAAGTCACGAGACAAGCATAGCTCGAGAGCTACAAAAACAAGCATAACTTAAGACTACAAAAACAAGCGTGGACAAACAATCCAAAAGGTAAACGCCATGAGAACAAGTGTAGGTACAAGACCCACAAATAACAAGTGCTTTGTGTCAGGTTCCTATATTAAAGGTGTTTGCAAAAAAATTTCTTTCTAGTTTCTCTTTTAATAACTCATACACACACTAATAAAATGAATCAATTTGAATGATAATAATTTCTTTAAAGAGAGAATAAAAAACCTAAGTCTCTTCTCATTCCATCTTTGGTTCCGTCAATGTAATTGTTCAAGTTTCATGTGTTTATTCAACAATTTGGAAACTTCAAATCAGTGATTAAGATCCATATTTACGTTGCAAAACATTCAAACATCTGTAACAACGTGATACTAGTTATTAGCCACTTATTACTCCATAGTGTACATAACTTTCAGAAAATTCTCAACTTCAAAATGTTGACATATATCTCTATAATCAATTAATCATTAATATATATATATATATATATATATATATATATATATATATATATATATATATATATATATATATATATATATATATATATATTTATCATACAACATTCAAAATAATAGTGAATAGATTCAGTATAATCTCTAATGAAAAAAAATTCAATATAATCTGCATAAATTTCAAATAGACCATTTGTTTGGGAAAACTATTTTCCCTTTTTTTAGTGGTTGACTAATTGTCTCGCAAACCCAGGTTTGGTTTCCAAAACCTAGGTTTCGGAAAGTCATCCAAACAGGCACAATGGTTTCATTTTTCTTTTTTTTACCGGTGGTTTCATTTTTCCTTGGTAAAACAAATGCGCAGTGTTTGTTTTATTTGTTTTTTATAAAAAAACCAAAAATACTCCCTCCACATGTATACGCACCCCCTTCATATAATGCACAAGGACAAAAATTTTAAATCAAATAATTGGTATCAGATTAAAAAGGAAAAATCAAATAAATGGCAAAACAAAATGTAAATCAAATATATGTTATCTTTATTTTGTAGATGTTACCTCTTCTTGACTAAAACCATTATCATGTAACTTCACTTATTTCTAAATATAAAACATTTTATTTTTTTAGAGATCAATCAAATTTATGAAATGATCACTTAATAATAACGTATTTGTATATTATTAAATTGTATATTAGCTCATAAGACAAGTACATCGTTTTATAAAACAAGTCAATCAAGTCAGGTTTTAAAAGTAACTTATTTATTTTTCTGAGAATATTTTCTCAGAAAAACACATCCCTCAAATATTTAATATTTAAAAACACAGAACATCTATCCTATCATAATGTCGACCCAAGAGCCTACAACTATGAAGTTTACCACTTAGGAGCCTTACAAGTTTACCCAAGCTTGAGATTCTCATATATCATTTCTGAGGGTTGAAATTTGAATGGAATTTGCTTTTATATTCTGATTTCTAGTTTTGTAAGCTCAGATTACAATATTCCATCTGTTTTTATGGTGAGAGTCTCAAGGGGTTGGATCGGTCCATAGAAACAAGTCCTGAGGTTCTTCAATGTGTGTCATAAGCTCTTACATCATCAAATAATTCTATGGATTTCTTCTTGCTCCTCTCCAATGTTGATATATACATTCAGAAAAAATACCTACAAACAATGAAAACACAGCTCGAGTCACATCCTTTAAGGACACTGTCCTTACGAGCTATTTCGCGACTACCAGCAAAAGAGGTTGTGGTGTTCTCAAGATTAAACAAACTCTTCTTGTAAAAACATGGTGAACAAAACTACAGAAGATTATTTACTTAGTAAGGCATAAAATATTCAATGGGGAGGAGGAGAAGAGCAAAGCTCTAAAACTTGAGCTTAGTTCTAAAACTTGAGCTTTTATTTGGGCTACTGATACAAAGCACATTATATGGGCATCATCAATGTGCTCAACGTTGATAAATGGATGAATTTACATTCGGTAAATGTACAATTTTGGGAACAAACTTTTTTGTCAAGAGCACTTAGCGAAGAAAAGTGTTTTCGGTATCAATTTTGGGTATGGAGAATAAAATTGGGTACAATTTTGATAACGTTGTTAGTTTGACTAAAGTTGACCATCTCCAATACTGACGTGGCAGGAAAAATAGATGAAGCTTGGAGATGTTCAACGTTGGTACCATAATTGTATCCAATTTTATTCTCCACACCTAGAATTGAGACCGAAAACAATTTGTCTCACTCAGTAAATGCTATTGGCGTAATAGTTTGTTCCCAAAATTATATATTTACTTTTTATATTCTCATAATGTTATAAACCATAAAACATATCCTAAAAGGTAATAATATTTTGACGGTTAAGAAAGAAACCAGTTTTCAATTGAGTTCTTAGAGAGACCTCTCTTTGAATAATAATAAATTGCTCCAACGTGGTTATTAACTCTGCATAAAATTGGTGGAGAATGTTAGCTGAATTTTACCTCTAGTGGCACATTATTATTCAAGTTCATTCCTCCTTTTGACTCATATAGTAATCCAAATTTACCTATAATTTGGACCCCTACAATCCCAAATAATGAGGGACTTGTTCCTAACGACACACCCACTAAATATTTCAACAATCTCCCACATGTGTCAAACGAAACGCCTTCATGGAGTAACACATGAGTATAACCATTGTATCTGGTAATCCTCTAGACTATAAACCAAACCTAGATCAATAACAATTAATACACAAAGATGTTAGTGGTTCTATGGATTATGAACTTACACCTCTTGGAGTATATTAGAGGTATTACCAATCAAATTATACCCCTACATTAGTTACCAAAAAAACGTTATACAGCTAGATTTCCTATGTTAACGACAATTTTGCCCATTACCCATTAAAATGGCCATGAGTGTGCCCGTTTCATAACAAATACTCTAGATATTTTTCCATGAACACATAGGAGTGGCCCTACTCCACATTCGTAGAGGTGATTTCATGAAATGTACCAATCACAAAGGTTGTTGTCATTGCTTTCAATTTCAATTGTCTTTAGTCTCATTCCAAGCATGTTTATATATGTTTATTTCAACCATTATTCTCTTTATAATGGTTGTTACCATTTGGCAATTATGAATCAACACTTAAAAATATTTTACTTTATACTAGTGGATTTTATCATTTAACTTTTGTGTATCTCAATACATACAATAGGAATCCACTGTATATTATATCAATATTTATGATATCCAATTATCCAGTGGCTATTTTGCGCTCCTTGCAAAAGGATTATATATATGATCAATTTTATATAGCATAAGCTATATCTCATTGATTCATCAAATCTCTTAATACTACAAATTCTCCCAAATTTGTAGATACACATATTGAGCTGTAAAACACTTCAACAAAGTGTTAGTAAAATCAATAATTTCACAACTTCAAAATAGAGCATACGATATCTTATATATAAGACAATCCATACTTTCAAATATCTCAAAATAGTTTTCACGTCATTGTTATTTTAACAATGGTTTTTGTCATTTAGCAATCATTACTCATTGACAACAAATTTTTACTATTCTCCAATATATATGTTAAGAAGTTTGTAACAACTTAACCTTAAAAATATTTTAAAGTGTGCCCACATTTAAGGCACTTTCATAATAATAAATATCTTAATTATATTTAGCAATATCAGAATCTCACATTGAAATGTCATTCATGTTAAAATCACAAAATTTTAAACTCTGTTTCACTAACAAAGCTCTTCAAATACCTCATAAATGTATGAGAACAATATGAAATAGTCCATTACCATTAATAAAAACATAAATGTATGTTTTGAGAGTGTCACACACATCAAAATTTAAATATTGCAATATTATAACACCTTATATATAAATCATAAACCATATCATAAATCATAAAGTTTCTATATGTCTCCAAATGTGAAAAATATAATTTTACCAAATTATAAAAAAATTGGCACCTGGTTTTGCCGATAAACCGATAATAATAATTGATTACCGAAATCCAGTATTATGGTTGGCAATCAATATAATCCATTATTGTATAACATTTTCACACTATAAATACTCGTGATTTTGACAACAATGCATACTATTAAGTATCAATATTCATTTCCTTACCCCTTCTCCATTCCTTCTTTTATTTCACCGTGATTTCTATTTTAAAGGAACATGTAGAATATAGCTAAATCATACTTACCTTGCTGATTCAAGCCTTCTCGATTCATCTGTTATCCTCTGTATTCAATGAGCCATCTTGTTTCAACCCCTCTATCTAATAAATACAAAAAATAATAATTTTATTTGATATATTTTAAGTATTAATAGTTTTTATTATATATATAGACACATATTTAATTATATATATCAACATTTATATTTTATCAACCAAAACAAAGAAATTCCTTATAAATTCTTATGTAAATTTATTTTGTAAGGTCAAACAAAACAATGTAGAAATGATTTTTAGAGCAAGTTCATACGAAATTTCGCAAGTTAGAAACGCAGAAACAATCAAATCAACATGTATGATCATGACTTCCTACCGAGTTTATTGGCATCAAAAGTTTGAGGCGTAAAAACTGTCAAATAAAAGTGTTAACTCGCAAGTTTGACAACAACTATCATAAGTATACTTTAACCTTTTATTTTCACTCTTTCCAGTACAACGATGTTTAAAATGTTATTGGGTTTTGAGGCCAACCAAAATTTTCCAAAATTAAGCATAAAATATTAATAACAATTATATTCTATACGTGTAAAAAGCAAGCAATAGATGTAAAAAGTTAAGGAAATAATACAAAATCGCAAAAATAAATAACAATAAATGATGCTGTTAAATTAGCTACTATATTGGAATTTTATGACTTTTTTGTTCATTATATATCATCGTTTTTAATTTGTTTCACAAGTTTGTCCCTCTTTGGTAAAAATAGATAATATGCAATATCAATATTAGTGCAAATTAAACATTAATTTCAATGAATTAAATGTGAGACCAACTTTGAGTCCTATATAAACCTCCAGTCCCCCATTGCTACACCCACTCAAAACAAAGATTAATCGACATAGAAATGACCAGGACTTCATTCATAAGTAACTTCTTCATTCTTGTCATTGTCATCTCAGGTGATGATTTTATCAATAACTTCATTTGTTGTTCAAATTCTCATATTTATTTGAAATTTGGTGGCTTCAACATGTACCTCGCTCTGAAATTTTAATATTTTGTGTGTGTGTGTGTGCCTGAGTGAGTGTATATATAATAACATGCACAAAAAAAGCATTGGGAGCTCATAATAAAAGGCACTACTCTGAAACAGGTGCTTAAACAATAAAGTATTACTCCTCTACATTGATCTATCCATTCTTGATAGATAATTTTATTGAGTATTCTATGTTTCTTTTCCTAAAACAGTTTACAAGATGTCTGGAAACTTTTTTTAAATAAGACGTTCATATAAATTTCACATGCCAATGAGAGTTTTTTAACTCAATAGAAATGTTTTTGAGGGTTTCTACCCATTGTTGTTTAGTTTTTCTTTTTGCAAACCTGTTTCTTTATGCCTTGTAATACTCCCTAAATTAATGAAATAATATGTTATTTGTCCAAAAAGAAATCAATACAAATGTCATGAATTTGAAAGATCTTCTCAATTCCACTTAATTTATTAGTTGATTTGCTTTTAAAAAGTAGTTTAAACATTGTGTTTCACAACTCTTTCTCATGTTTGTTAACAAAAACATAACTTTAACATTATAATTTACTAATTTCTAGATAAACTAAGTTATATTAATGATCACATTAGTCTTTTAATATGGAATTATAAAAAGCTTCATATTTTTAACATATTCAATTCAAATAAAATAGTAAACTAATAGGCTTACGTTTTTTTATATAATGTACTCGGATTTATTTTATAAGATGTTCAAATAATTTTCACATAACAATGAGAGTTAGTTAACTCATTAGAAATATCATGAATTGATTAGATCTTCCCAATTTCACCTAATTTCTTAATTTTTATATAAAAAGTTATTTCATACATTGTGTTTCACACCTCTTCCCACTCTATTTATTAGCAAGAACAAAATTGTTACATTATGGAGTAATTAGTTATTCTCTAGGTAAACTTATAGTTTTTAATCTTTTTCTTGCTCTTAGCCATGGCGATGAGAGCTGAAGCCAAAACTTGCATAGCAGTTTTGGATCCAAAACAATGTAATCTTTCGAAATGCAAGCAGCAATGCTTTCAGACGCACGTCGGCCGAGGAGAATGCATCGGACGTGGTGGTTTAAATCCTGTTTTTCAATGTCAATGTATCTATCCTTGTTGAATTCTCTCTATTCCATTATTACTACAAAAAATCGCTGATGGGTTTTTTGTATGTAAGCGTGAGTAATACATATATAGAATAAAGGTTATGCTTGTCCAATGTCAACCCACCGTTTCATTTTATCATGTGTTATGTGTATCATTCGAATTCGGATTCGCATAATTTATAATTTCCTATGTACACCAACGGATACTAACGCAATACAAAAAATGTTTTGGAGAGAATGAATAGATTAATCAATGACTAAGGTATGCAAAAATATTTATGTGATGGTGACCAAGGTACACTTAAACCCATGTGAATTTTTGAGGTAAAAGTAATCATAACTTTACTTTTAAAAATAGGGACAGTTGATCCAGTAAGTAATTAATTTTAGTTGAGAAAACACTACAATGCCTCCTTGTTTGAAACAAGTAATTTCTTCACCAAACTAGAAATCAAGGGTGTTGCAGTCTTTTCATAATTAAATTTTACTACCCTCGAGTATCTTGGGACATGATAATACTCAAATATTTTGTGTAGCCTTACTTATTAATAAAGGTACATAAGTTTGTCAGTGTTTTTGTCTTGAATAACGCAAGAGACAATTCCACAATTGCTTTATGTTACATTCAAATTCGTTAGAACTTCTAAGTAATTAAGGATTGAAAGACGACCATATTATATTATGATAACCTCATTTGGACATAAAGGCAATTTTCCCCCAAGAAATCTACTCTTGAACCTTTTTACCACCTTAAGTACCCCCAAAGCCGAGGGAAATATAGGGCTTGTTTGGATTCAGCTTTTGGAGAATAGCTTCTGGGAAAATAGCTTTTGGAGAATAGGTTTTGAGTAGAATAACTTTTCTGAAAAATAGCTTTTGATGAATGAGAGTGTTTGGATTCAGCTTTTTGAAAATAGATTTTACGAATAACTTTTGAGTAGAATATAACTTTTCTAAAAAATAGTTAGGATGAATAGTTTTTCATATTTATTTTATTTGAAATAATTGTTTTTCATACATGAGAGATCGAAGCTTTCAGCTGGAAAAGGAGAAAAATGTAGTTTTTCTCAAAATAGCTTTTGAAACCCAAACTAGCTTTTCTTCTCAAAATAGCTTATCCAAAAAAATTGAGTGCTTGAATGTCTTTGTGTGAAACCTAGGTTTGGGAGGCAGAATAACTTTTGGAAATGTATCCAAACAAACACATAGTATTTTACATTCATACTGGTTTGAATTTCCATTCCCATGACTCGTACGTGAAGGTCAATGAAGAGACCCCGTAATTTTTTTTTTTTGAGGGGGGATCAAGCTTCTCAACAATTAAAAAAACAGAATAAAGCAAAAACCTAAGACATTCAAGGATCTAATAATTTGCTAGAGGTAAAATCTGTTCCAGAGAATGATACCATTTCCTACTTTCGACTCCTAAGTTACTTAATCACAAAAGGCCATCGTGCACAAAATTTTCAAAGCCCTCCCTTGAGCCCAAATAACTACTCAACCTTAAAAGTGTTTCAGTACAGAGTGAAATTTCAGGACCGAACAGGATCAATGCCACTGAAACTTGCTAACTGGGAAGTAATAACTAAAGTCCTTCTCTGACACTAATCTTTCATTCACAGACGTCAATGATCCCCTGCAGAATTATCAACAAAAATACTGCAATTCTGGGAACATTTGGGATATGAAGATAATGTTTCAACCAAATGGAGTCTCTCATCCTCATCACTTAAATAATTGCAAGTCATACTAATGAGAGAACTCAAAACTGCTGCATTCTTCATTATAAATTTTATAATAGTAAACTCACTTTGCAAGCAGCTAAAGTTGAAAACAGAAAAGGTCTTCAAGTGCAATGAGAAACATTGGGGAACTTCAGGAGTTATTTCTGCTGACCAATCCAACATCATAACACCCTGACCATAAACACAAGTGTTGTCAGTTGAACTTTCAAAACCAGATCAGCAAAATATGTAAAACAATTTCCATTCAATCAATCTTCAAACCTTGTAAATTATGAGAGATTTAAGCTGGGTAAACTTGTGAGGCCCCTGACCAAGCTGGTCCTCCCATTCAGAGCCAAATCAATTACCTTTCATGCCTATTGAAATACTCCCTCCGTTCCTAAATATAAGATCACTTTGGGGATGTGAATAAGTTCCTAAATATAAGATCACTTTCTATTTTTTCTCATATTTTGCCCAAATTACCCCTATATTACTCCATCTTTCCCTCTCTCCTCCTTGTCATCACCACTTGTTAAATTTAAGTGAGTGGTATTTTGGGAAGTTCATGTTATTTAAATGTCTTCCTTAATCTCTCCAAATTAGCCAAAGTGATCTTATATTTAGGAACGGAGGGAGTACTTGATAAGATATCAACAGATTACACATTTTGGCTTGGTAGAGCTGTAAAAAGGGTCAAAATCAGAGTATTAATTTACAAGTTTGACAATAATGCATACTAGTATTAAGTATATCCACATACTTTTCCTTTTTCCATTAACCTCATTTTTTGATTTCACTGTGATTTCTATTTTGAAGACACATGAAGAATATAGCTAAATCTACTAAGAACATTGCTAAATCATACTTACCTTCCTCATTCATGCCCACACGATTCATCCCTCATCCATTGTATTCAGTGACATCAATCTTGTTTCAACCCTTATCTAGCTATATAATTAAATAAATATAAAAACAATAATTAGACTTAAATATATTTGAAGTATAAATAGTTGATATTCGATATATCAACATTCATATTTTATCAACCACAATAAAGAAATTTCTTTGAAAAATATATTTAAATTCAATTAGTAAGGTCAAACAAAAATAATTAAAATGAGTTTTAGAGCATGTTAACAGGAATTTTTGTAAGGTAACAACGTAGAAATAGTCAATTCGGAATTTATGCTTGTGAGTTTCTGCCAAGTTTACAGGTATCAAAAGTTTGAGTTATTTGTGACATTTCTTTGTTTGGTAGAGCTGTAAAAACGGTCACATTAAAGTGTTGACTCATAATTTTAAAAACAATGCATACTAATATGTATCGACATTCATTTCCTTACCCCTTCTCCATTTCCTTCTTTTATTTCACCGTGATTTCTGTTTTGAAGGAACATGTAGAATATAGCTAAATCATACTTACCTTGTTGATTCACGCCTTCTCGATTCATCCCTTGTCCTTTATATCCAATGAGCTCAATCTTGTTTCAACCCTTCTCTAGTTATATAATTAAATAAATATAAAGAATAATAATTTTATTCAATATATTTTAAGTATTAATAGTTCATAATATGTGTGTGTGTGTGTATATACACATATTTAATTATATATATCAACATTTATATTTTATCAACCACAATAAAGAAATTCTTTAGAAATTCATATGTAAATTCATTTTGTAAGGTCAAACAAAACAATGTAGAAATGAGTTTTAGAGCAAGTTAATATTGGTACACGATTTATGGGAAAACTAATAAAGACAAAGTATTCTTTTATTGAGTATGAATGTGGGTCACTAGTACTGGTGGTACAAAAAGTTAGTCATCTAGTATCAGTTGACTATCAAGTGTAAACGGCAGAGAATACAATAACAGATATTAATTCGATCCCCCATCTACATGTCCCAAACCCTTTAAATAACATCTCAGAAATACTTCTAGTTAGCAACTGTATCTCTATCTTGAATGTATTTGGCTATTTGCGGTTATAATCTCCTTTAATGCTTCAGTTTCTAGTCGTTGTGTTGACGTTACTAGTAGCAAGAAATAAATGATGCTGACTCTCTTGTGAATTGGACTGGGCCTGTTGTCTTGTTGGGCTCGTAGGCCTTGCCTTTATATGGTATTGGGCATAACAGTTAACACGAATTTTTGTAAGATAGAAACATAGAAACAATCAATTCAACATGTATGCTCGTGACTTTCTATCGAGTTTACAAGCATCAAAAGTTTGAGCGACTCGTGATACGTTTTAACTTGGTAAAGACGTAAAAACTATCAAATAAGAGTGTTAACTCGCGAGTTTGACAATAAGTATCATAAGAATACTTTAACCTTTTATTTTCACTCTTTCCAATACAACTATGTTTAAAATGTTATTGGGTTTTGAGGCCAACCAAAATTTACCAAAATTAAGTATAAAATATTAATAATTATTATATTCTATACATGTAAAAGAAAGCAATAGATGTACAAAATTAAGGAAATAATACAAAATCGCAAAAATAAATAACAATAAATGATGCTGTTAAATTAGCTACTATATTGGAATTTTATGACTTTTTTGTTCATTATATATCATCGTTTTTAATTTATTTCACAAGTTTGTCCCTCTTTGGTAAAAATAGATAATATGAATCTCAATATTAGTGCAAATTAAACATTATTTTCAATGAATTAAATGTGAGACCAACTTTGAGTCCTATATAAACCTCTACTCCCCCATTGCTACACCCACACAAAACAAATATTAATCGACATAGAATGGCCAGGACTTCATTCATAAGTAACTTCTTCATTCTTGTCATTGTCATCTCAGGTGATTTTATCAATAACTTCATTTGTTGTTCAAATTCTCATATTTATTTGAAACTTGGTGCCTTCAACATGTACCTCACTCTAAAATTTGAATATTTTGTGTGTGTGTGTGTGTGTGTGAGTGTATATATAATAACATGCACAACAAAAACATTGGGAGCTCATAAGAAAATTAAAGGCACTACTCTGAAACAGGTGCTTAAACAATAAAGTATTACTCCTCTACATTGATCTATCCATTCTTAATAGATAATATTATTGATTATCCCATGTTTCTGTTCATAAAAAACAGTTTACAAGATGTCTCGAAACATTTTTTAAACTCCAAATTTTTTTTTCCACGAATAAACTCCCAATTGTATTCTCACTTGATGAAAACATTTAATCTTACCACTATTGTATTTAATGATCATGTTTGAAAAATTCAAGCTAGAGTATTCAATATAGTATATTTTCTCTGTTTTACATAAATGATGAGACCATTTCCAGAAGAAACATTCTTTTTTTTTCATGTGTATTGCAAGTTTGCAACTACTTACTATTCACTAACTTTCTAAATAGTACAATTTAGTGAACTCTATCTTTCGTAAAGGAAGGAAGAATGTAATACTTTAATCCTTTTAATTATTTGTGATTGTGTCGTCGGAGACCAGTGATAATGAACAAATATTCAATTCAAAATAAAATGTAAACTAATAGGATAAGAATTTTTGTTATACTACTCTGATCTTATAAATAAGACGTTCATATAAATTTCACATGCCAAAGAGAGTTTTTTAACTCAATAGAAATGTTTTGAGGGTTTCTACCCATTGTTGTTTAGTTTTTCTTTTTGCAAACCTTTTGCATTATGCCTTGTAATACTCCCTAAATTAATGAAATAATATGTTATTTGTCTAAAAAGAAGTCAATACAAATGTCATGAATTTGAAAGATCTTCTCAATCCACTTAATTTATTAGTTAATTTTTTTAAAAAGTAGTTTAAACATTGTGTTTCACAACTCTTTCTCGTGTTTGTTAACAAAAACATAACTTTAACATTATAATTTACTAATTTATGGATAAACTAAAGTTATATTAATGATCAGATTAGTCTTTTAATATGGACTTATAAAAAGCTTTAATATTTTTAACATATTCAATTCAAATAAAATAGTAAACTAATAGGCTTACGTTTTTTTATATACTGTACTCGGATTTATTTTATAAGATGTTCAAATAATTTTCACATAACAATGAGAGTTAGTTAACTCATTAGAAATATCATGAATTGATTAGATCTTCCCAATTTCACCTAATTTCTTAATTTTTATATAAAAAGTTATTTCATACATTGTGTTTCACACCTCGTTCTCACTCTATTTATTAGCAAGAACAAAATTGTTACATTATAATCAATTATTCTCTAGGTAAACTTATAGTTTATAATCTTTTTCTTGCTCTTAGCAATGGCGATGAGAGCTGAAGCCAAAACTTGCATAGCAGTTTTGGATCCAAAACATTGTAATCTTGCGAGATGCAAGCAGCAATGCTTTCAGACGCATGTTGGTCGAGGAGAATGCATCGGACATGGTGGTTTAAATCCTGTTTTTCAATGTCAATGTATCTATCCATGTTGAATTCTCTCTATTCCATTACTATTGCAAAAAATGCTGCTGGGTTTTTTGTATGTAAGCATGAGTAATACATATATAGAATAAAGGTTATGCTTGTCCAATGCTAATGTGTCGTTTCATTTTATCCTGTGTTATGCGTATCATTCGAATTCGCATTCGCGTAATTTAGAAGTAATTTCCAGTGTACACCAACGGATACTAACATAATACAAAAGAAAATTTGGAGAGAATGAGTAGAAAAATAAATGACTAAGGCATGCGAAAATATTTATGTGACGATGACCAAGGTACACTTAGCCCCATGTGATTTTTTTTGAGGTAAAAGTAAGCATAACATTTAAAAATAGGGACAGTTGATCCAGTAAGTAATTAATTTTAGTTCAAAAAACACTACAATGCCCCCTTGTTTGAAACAAGTAATTTCTTCACCAATCTAGAAATCAATGGTGTTGCAGTCTTTTCTTAATTAAATTTTACTACACTCAAGTATCTTGGGATATGATAATACTCAAATATTTTGTGTAGCCTTACTTATTAATAAAGGTACATAAGTTTGCCTGTGTTTTTGTCTTCAATAACGCAAGAGACAATTCCACAATTTCTTTATGCTACATTCAAATTCGTTAGAACTTCTAAGTAATTAGGGATTGAAAGAACATATTATATTATTATAACCTCATTAGGACATAAAGGCAATTTTCCCCCAAGAAATCTACTCTTGAACCTTTTTACCACCTTAAGTACCCCCAAAGCCCAGGAAAATAGTTTTTTACATGCTTACTGGTTTGAATTTCCATCCCACAACTCATAATCTATGCATAGATACAAGCCAGCATGAAGGTCAATGAAGAGACACAGTAAAGTTTTTTTTTTTTTGGAGGGGAGGGGGGATCAAGCTTCTCAACAATTAAAAACCAACAGAATAAAGCAAAAACCTAAGACATGCAAGAATCTAATAATTTGGTAGATAAAATATGTTCCAGAGAATGATACAATTTCCTACTTTCCACTCCTAATTAAGTTACTCAAGCACAAAAGGCCATCATGTACAAAGTTTTCAAAGCTCTCACTTAAACCAAAATAACCACTCAACCTTAAAAGTGTTTCAGTACAGATAGAAATTTCAGGACTGAACAGGATCAATGCCACTCAAACTTGCTAACTGGGAAGTAATAACTGAAGTCCTTCTCTGACACTAACCTTTCATACACGGAATTCGATGAATCCCCTGCAGGATTATCAACAAAAATACTGCAATTCTGGGAACATTTGGGGTATGAAGATAATGTTTCAACCAAATGGAGTCTCTCGGCCTCATCACTTAAATAATTGCAGGTCATAATGATGAGAGAACTCAAAACTGCTGCATTTTTCATTATAAATTTTACAATAGCAAACTCACTTTGCAAGCAGGTAAAGTTGAAAACTTTAAAAGTCTTCAAGTGCAATGAGACACATTGGGGAACTTCAGGACTTATTTCGGCCGGCCAATCCAACATGTTATGACCCTGGCCATAAACACAAGTGTTGTAAGCTGAACTTTCAAAACCAGATCAGGAAAATATAAAAAAAAAATTCCATTTAATCAATCTTCAAACCTCGTAAATTATGAGAGATTCAAGCTTCGGTAAACTTTTGAGGCCCCTGACCAAACTGGTCCACCCATTCGGAGCCAAATGAATTTCCATGCGGGTCAAGTTGTGAAATGTTGGAATACCAAAGTTAGCATGGAAAAAATCATACTCATAACCAATGACCTGGCCAAATTAAAACAAAAATTAAAATATATGGATATAAAATATGATATAATAAATAATTAAAGCGCTTGTCTTCTGCCCTTCAAGTAACCACACCCTGGACCACTAGACACCCTAAATTAACAATAGGTACAATTTCACTCTTGAAGTAGCCAAAGTAATCCAATTTTACCTCTAGCGAATGTAATTCTTACACATGAAGGGCACCCATTGGTGGGTCTATCTAATCAGGGGAAAATTAGACCACTTTGGTTATGGTGCTAATTTAGAGTGTCCAATGGTACAGAGTGATTACGTGAAAGGCAAATTAGGTTCATTAGTCATAATTAAAAAGTAAAAAAGAAAAGAAAGAAAAGCCGGTCGTGGGTAAATCATACCCTATTTAAATTGAGAAATGTAACATTAGACAAGGCTTCCATTGAGAGTAAATTTACTGGGACCATCGCAGTATTCAAGTGAAAAAGCTTTCCAATGTCCAGCGTGGCATTCTCAAACTCATCAGGTAATTCAACATACAATAGAAGCAACTCTTCAAGAGCAACACATTTAGAAAGAAGCAGTCCTAAACATTCAGGATTTGGAAACTCAACATTTGTCAAATGTAAGGTCTTAACCTTAGGCAAATTAACATCATCAGAAAGATTACCCACCTTAACCCTAGCCAATTTTACGATCCTAAGGCTACTATGTTGGAGAAATCCTAAACTTAAAGCAAAACATGCATACAGAATTTCTACCAATTACATAATAAACAGCGGAAGACTTTAGATCATAAATACCTCTCGCCATTGCTTATTTGAACCGTATGAAGAATCCATGAACAAGAAGCCTTAGACCGCCTCCTTTAATCTACATGAGACATAAAGAAAAGAAACAGAGGAATCTTCTGACTGGTAGAGAGACACAATGATGGTCTTGTTTGGGTTGTCATCTCCAGTTCAGGGAACCTCCTATTTATAAACAAATACATGAATGGACATGTCTCTTTTACTGATGAGACATATATGTATTGTTTAAAAGGTATGACTTATTATTATAACTTTCCATCAAAGTTAATAATAATACTATGGTCATAATTACCCTAAACCATACTTAATACATCCAACATGCGGGCCACTTAAGGTGATATTTTAATAACTAGAATATCCACAAAATATATATTCTAACATATTAAAATATCCAACATTCTCCCACTTGGCCCGCAACTAACGTCAGCTGCCATAATATGATTTATTTAAGCAACACTACAGGAATCATGGCGGCAAGTCTTCTATAGTCGAATGTTACCTTCCATGTATCACAAGTAGCATCCTTACCTAATGGGTCGATACTTTATGAATAAACCTAAAAGGTTTATTCGGTTCCAACTTAAATGTTTGCTATTGGTCTCACATAAATAAGGTACCAGAAAACCGAGACCATCAAACACAACTTGAATTTCATCTCATGATAACCTCTCATCTAGATCACTAAATGTGATCTATCCCAGACGAGATACTGAATTCTTTAATTCCTCTAAAAGCATGCTCTTCAATAAAGGATATATACTTTATTGCTTTATAACCAATTGCCTTTATGATTATAAAACACTCTTAATGGATATGAATTATCTTAAATAATTCCAATATCCCACGATGAAATTCCCTTAATAATCTTGACACTTGCCTCTGAGAATGATTAACTTGGCATCTAATGGTGAGGATACAAACTTAATGATTGTTATACAATCTTTCACTTCCCCATGATGCAACTTGTTTAGTCATGAAATGATGTTTCTTTATGTTAACTCTATGTTAACACATCCAATTGAACTTAACAAAAACTAATCATTCAAAACACTTTCTCCAAAGTAAAGCACGAAAACTCAATGTACATTTCATAATGTACTCCATAACTTGCAGCTTTCAATCATCATCCAAGCAAAATGTTGCTTGACTATCCTTATATAATTCCCTCACAATGACTATGCTCATTTGTGCGCACTTGTAGGCAAGTCAATACCTTGGAATTAATCTAAAATGAGTGTTCATCACCCTTTTCCTTATGATGATGACATTAGAGATCTGGACAACCTAAAAGACATTCTCTCAATAGGTACTACTTATTGCAAGTAGCATTTGTACATGAATGTTCAATTTGTGATTTTGGGCTACTTATGATATTCTCAAATATTTTGAGAACAATCCCTTCATGTAACATTGAACAATATCACACCCAAATCTGTTATATCACAACTTTGAACATATATCACTTCATGTGCACAATAAATGAATTATCCTTTATTCTATATAGATAACTTAACTCCCACTAATCCAGTGATATAAACAATAATATGATGTTATCAACTTGACCATATATGTGATTACATCACAATAACTTGATTATCACTAATGTGAGATGTGATCATGAAGAAGACTTCTTAATTTTGCTAACTATACTCCCTTAACCAAAATCATCCATACCATTGATTCACATAAATCTTTCCTTATGTCCAAATGGAAAGACAACACCCTTAATATTTATGTTCTACTCAATAAGTAGTAGTTAGGTTATGCCAAAACTAAACTTCCATTGGTCTTAACTCAACCAATTTGTTGATTGAATTTGCAAAATAAGAACATCACATATAAGTCTATCATTATTCAATAAATAATTGATAGAAAACTTAATTTGATGCTCCTAAATTCTAATATGACCAATTCCAAAAGGTTATAACTTCTTCATGTTTCACATTTGTGAATGAAAACGTTATAACTTCATTATATTCTACATTTATCTCAAATATTGAGTTAAATGTAAAATCAACAAAAACATCATAATTAGTAGTTATAACCTCTATATGATCAATCTCATTGAGTTTGACCACTCCCACTAATAATGACATTCCTAAAAATTTTGGCATTCAGTAACACTACAATACTTCACAAAAGTTTGATGGACAACATACTTGAATTCTAAAGGCATTAGTGCATTTTACTGAAATATGCAATGCCAGCCATTTAGAAATATCTTTCCTCTTACACTCTTCCTTATTAAGACAATATATAACTAGAGATTTCATCCTTTAAAATTCAAAAAATTATAAGAATCTCATCTCTATATAAATTGTCTTAAGTGTGCCCTTTAAAGAGGAAAGTTAAATAAACTTAAATATCCAATATGTCTGAAAGACCTATGTTCCTTCAATAAATTACACATGGTAATTTCAACCAGGAAGAAACTCAACAAATAGACTAACAAATTGTTCATCAACCTCATATTCCTTATGTTATCCATGTCTTCCAACTTGACTTCACTATATTAATCAGAATAGATTAACCACCCACTATATAACTTTATATATTAATGTCAAAAGACATTTCCTGATTATAAAGCAAATAGTGTTCAGTGTTATGAAGATCCACCTAATGAAGAGTTGAATAACTTCATTCATTCAGAACATAAAAAAAAATGCATTCAAATCTCCAACAAATTATGATTCCTCAAATTCCATAAAGCGATGCATTGATTTACTAACTTCTTAATGTAAATCATACGCAAAGTAGAGTCAATGGAGTTAAGAGACTTTTCAATCTCATCCTTTATTAACCCTATGACCCAATTATAGGAGATACTCAATATTCTCCCATACCACATACCTTATGGAAATACTTCTCATAAAATGTATTTACAAAAATGAGATTTCAAATGTCTTCATAATGATAAGAATATATCCACTACTACAAACTCCACCAACACCTTTCTTCATAGGCACGTTGTCTTCTATATGCCTTTTCCTTTAATGGTTAAGGAGTTGGTGGTACTAATAATCTCTAATTTAAATCTCATTCCATTCCGTAATTGAGTCAAACTTTTAGTATACAATTTCATGAATTTCAATATCCATGAGAATGTATATTAACTCATATTAACGAAATAATAAATTAAAGATCCACCACAATGTAGTAAAAAACATATTATCATAACATTCAATGGGAAATCAACTTAATGTCAGCAAATAAACAATGACCTTAATGAGAATACTAAAATTTGTCCTATAGCCTAACTCAACCATTGACTTAGTCAATTCCTTATGTACATATGGTAAATGACTTTTAATAGAGATCAATGTCATTCAAATGATATAACATTATCTCATAATAGTACCAATATGTACTAGACTTCTTAATGTCAAGTGGACTTAATTAAAAGAGGTTGACCTCTTTTAAGGCTCAACATTTATCTCTATCCAAAACTAAAAATATAATAACAATAATGCTGCAAAGTCAAAACAAACATATATCATGCATAAACAACCATATGAGACAATTTAACCATCACACTTAGATGTATGTTTACCAATGTAAATCATACAATCATAAATTCTGTATCACTAAGATCTACCCTGTGGGTCAAGAACTTAGCATAGCATAAATTTATGTTCAAACCAATGGAAAAGTGCATTTATATTCCCTTATGACCTGTGGCCCCTAAGGAAACATAAGGCAACTTCAATCCAATGGTAAAACTAGAATGCATCTGTATTACCTTAGTACCTGTGGGCCACCTAAAGAAAATACAGCGCCATTCTATTCTACCCAAATTAAATATGTAAGTTACAATTTATCTACCCTGTGGGCCTGATAAACTATAATAACATATATAATTACAAGTGATATTTTGTAATTCTACATGTGATTATAATAAGCTTGCAATTATGAATATAAATCACTAATACCTACTCGTAAGTTAAGATATTAGCATATAATATATCTGTCTTGAACTTGTGAAATTAGAATGCATTTATATTTTTCTAATACCCTGTGGGCCACTTAGAAAAAATATAAGGCAATTCTATTTCACTAAACCTTGCATGCAAATCACAAATATCATGTGCATTTAATAAAAATGCACTAAATCACTTGATGAGAATTTAGTACAATTTATTTAATCAACATACAATAGTAGTGACTAAACAATTGAAATTCTCTATTCTATCATAATTAAATATATTTGATTATAATTATCTACCCTGAGGGTAAATAATAACTATAACCATATATTTAATTATAACTGATGTCTTTAAATACTTAGGTGATGATCAACTTGCTAAAACAAGTTAAAATGCATGTGTTTAAGAATGTTGTGCACATCTCTACTCCACATGCTCATCACAAGAACATCATAATTGGGTATAATGAATGTACGTTCAACATAATTGATATTTTACCCCTATATGTGATAAAATTTGCACACTGCACATGTATAAGGATGTTGTACTACTCCTAAACATGACATGCATACAAGTCACCAATATCATTTACGTACAAACAAAATCCATAATAGATACAATATCAATAAATACCTTATAATTTAATCAAGTAAATCCTTAATGTGAATAAAATAAAATTATCCACCTCTCACTATGTGCATTTCACTCTTAATATGCACTACTTAATGGAGAACTCAACCATTTAATTTAATCAACATAAGTGAATAAAATAAAATTATCCACCTCTCACTATGTGCATTTCACTCTTAATATGCACTACTTAATGGAGAACTCAACCATTTAATTTAATCAACATAAGTGATTAAACAAAACAAATCCTCCCACTTTGATTAAATTAAATTACTTATTTGAGTTGATATTTTAGAATCCACATGTGATTGCTTATGCATACACCATAGAGAATGCTGTGAATACTCCTCAAAAATGGTATGCTAATCACGGATATCAATGTTAAGCATATAAATTCCATATATGCACATACTTAAATGAGAATTTAATAGTTTAATCTAATCAACAAAAGTGATTAAATAACCATATATTAAATTCTCCCACTATTTGGTGCATCCAAAAATGTTTAAATAATTAATATTCATCATATTTCACACAAAATAAATTTGCAAAGAAAAAATGCATAAATAATTGTCCAAAATTAATTATATGAAAATGGACAATTAAATAACAGCCCAAAAATTTGCAAATTTTCTAAAAGTGAAAATGACAGAATATTAATTTTCCTCAAATTAAACAATAAAAAAAATATGCACACAAAAATTTAATGAGAATTATTAAATTAACATAACCACTATTTAATTTAATAACTTCTCCCACTAATTTTGCATCCAGAATATTGTTCAACAAATTAACCATTGTTTCTAAATGCAAACAATTCCAAAATGATGCTAAAATAAACCAAACATGCTAAATTATAATACATGGATGATTAAAATAATCACTCAAAATTCCATATATTTAGCCTATATACTTTCTGGAATCAAATCATAAATGGTTTAAACTAAAATCCATTTATGAAACGCCTAAATAATTATTCCAGAAAATAATACGATTATGCACATGACGCAAAGTGGTTGGAGACTTATACAGATATGCACATGACGCAAGTTCGAATCACGACAGGACCAGTTTGCTTCCTTCGTTTTTAATTAACAAAACTATAAAAAAAATCACAAGTTTGGCCATTAAAGAATCGAACTTGCAACACTGAAGACATGCGGAAACCCAACCGTCATCCCTGACCACTCCATCACACGCGACTTTTCGTTCCTACTTCCAACCTTTATGTCCTTTAATCGAGCGACCGCGTCTTCTTCCTCCCTGTTCGCCGGCGAGTCTCCCAGCCACCATGACCGGCGGTTTGGAACTCGATTCCGGCGACTTTATGGTCGGGAAAACTCGGTTTCTTTCCCAAATTTCACAATAAACTCATATTTGTTGATTTTCCTTAATGATTCGACATCAAAATCGAAGCTTTTCACCAACAAAAAACTTCCTAAGAAGTGAAATATGGAAACCTTCATGGGTGGTCGGGATACTTATGCTTTATGGGTCAATGTACGGAAATAACAAACAGACCCTTATTTCCCATTATTCAAACTTGTTAAAGTTTGAGTTTTTCAAATAAATATGTTCTCAACAAATCTCAAAATATGGCCACCAATGGGTAGTTGGTTGAGCTGGTAAGTGGACTGCAACCCCCGTAAGGATGAGAATGCGTGTTCGATTCCCGGGAAGCGCTCTCATTGGGAGAGGGGACAACCTTGCCTATGTGGGCAACACTCCTACCCCTCGAGTCCGGATTAAACCGGGCGGTGAATAACCAAAAAAAAAAAAATCTCAAAATATGGCCGAACATGTTCTTTGCAAGAATTCATAAACCCCATTGAATATATTGAAGCAAAAAGACATAAAGGCCAAACAATTCTCATGAACATATCCACAGACACGAAATTACATACGAAAATTAATTTCATGCAATCAAACAAGCAAGGCAGAGAATAAAGCAAGGCTCTGATGCCACATGTTGGAGAAATCCTAAACTTAAAGCAAAACATGCATACAGAATTTCTACCAATTACATAATAAACAGCGGAAGACTTTAGATCATAAATACCTCTCGCCATTGCTTATTTGAACCGTATGAAGAATCCATGAACAAGAAGCCTTAGACCGCCTCCTTTAATCTACATGAGACATAAAGAAAAGAAACAGAGGAATCTTCTGACTGGTAGAGAGACACAATGATGGTCTTGTTTGGGTTGTCATCTCCAGTTCAGGGAACCTCCTATTTATAAACAAATACATGAATGGACATGTCTCTTTTACTGATGAGACATATATGTATTGTTTAAAAGGTATGACTTATTATTATAACTTTCCATCAAAGTTAATAATAATACTATGGTCATAATTACCCTAAACCATACTTAATACATCCAACATGCGGGCCACTTAAGGTGATATTTTAATAACTAGAATATCCACAAAATATATATTCTAACATATTAAAATATCCAACATACTACACTTGAAAATGGAGGAGGGTATAAGGGCCCTAATCAAAATATAAAAACCAACAGGAAACCATATATTTATATACTGAACATTAGTAGTAACCAATGTGTTGACCCAAGTTTCAAACTTAGCAAGAGTGACATCATAGTAGTCCTCAATGGAGTGACATTTGAGAGAAAACATGGTAAGATATTTGAGATGAACTAAGTTGAGGGAGGAATCCACAGATTGAAGGAATGATTCATAAGGACCAAACCTTTTATCATGAAAATGAAACTTGGGAATGGAGAGCCAAAGGGGTTTCCACCTTTTGGACAAGATGGTAGTTGCAGCCACATCTTTGGTTTGAAGAGATTTGGAAGAGAGAATATGAAGAAGTAACTCGTCTGGGAGGTTGCTGATCTTATCTCCCATGGCTGCTATTTCCCTGTGGTTCAGAGCAAGTTATGAGTGAAACTGTGAAAGGGTGTTAAGGTTAATAGTTAAGGTGAACAAGAAGAGAAGAAAAAAGGAGAGAGAGTCATTGGGAGTGGGGAGGCGTGTTGGAGAAGTTGGAAAAGAAAAAGGTTTCATATTTTGGGATATAAAACAAAGACAGGGACTTAGAAGTTGTCGGAAATCGAATGATTAAGGGCCATATTTAGGCATAGCGTTTGGGGAATATATTTTAGGAAAAACTAAGAAAAAACTCTTTTAAATAATAGATTTTAATAGATTTTGTGAGAAATAGTCTTTGATAAAATGAGAGTGTTTAGATGATTGTTATGACTATGAGAATGACTTTTTTATGTTTAAATTACTAAAAAGGACATAAGTTTAATGTGTATGTAAAGAAGTGGGGGTAAAAGTATTATGAGTTAAAGATCAAATTTGCCTCGAAAGTTTTAGACAAGATCAAGTTTGCCCCTGAAGTTCTTTTAGATCAAGTTTGCCATTGAAGTTTACAAAATGTATCAAATTCACCCTCACATCCTATCCTATGTGTACTGACACCTCATCATACATTTCAAGTATTTCAAGTTTGACGCCACGTCACCATCTTCTCATTCCTTCCATCCTCCACTTCATCTCTCTCCTCCCCCAGATGGAAATGACAGGAATGACTTCAAACAAAAGCTCAAAATAGAAACTTCAAAGGAAGGAAGGAAAAAAAAACAAAGATCAAAGCAAATAACAATAACACACACAAATTATTAATCAAGCCGAAAATTGAGATGATTTATGATCTTCTGGAAACCTATGAGGAGTGATTAGGGCTCGAGGGAAGAAATAGAACACTGTAGAATAATGGATGCAATCGACGAGATAGAGAGAGAGTGGCGGAATTTGATTTGTACTTTAAAGTTAGATAATTTTTATAATTGGGAAAATTAAATACAAGTCCCTGGTAAGGGACATAATACTGGAAAAGTCACAAAAATTGAAAAAATTAAAGTAGAGTCACTTGGGGCCTCACTTTGATTATTTATGAATGTGTGGGCTCCACATTTAATAATAAAAAAATCCACCCACCTTTTCTCTCTCCTCTACTTTAATTAAATGTGGATTTTTTTATTATTAAATGTGGGGCCCACACATTCATAAATAATTAAAGTGAAGTCCCAAGAGACTTTACTTTAATTTTTTCAATTTTTGGGACTTTTCCAGTATTATGTCCCTTACCAGGGACTTGTATTTAATTTTCCCTTTATAATTCGTGGAAAAATAAGAAAGGGGTTTTATTGGATTTGGAAATTTTAAGAGTGTTGGAGGAGGTGGTCCTGAGAGGAGGGGGAGGGGGCGATGGTGGAGGGAGAGAGAAGTGGAGGATTGAAGGAATGAGAAGACGATAGATGACGTGGTGTTAGACTTGACATGGATGATGAGGTGTCAATACATATAGGATGTGAGGGTAAATTTGATTCATTTTCTAAACTTCAGGGGCAAACTTGATCTATAAAAACTTCAGGGCAAACTTGATCCTTGCCTAAAACTTCAGGGGCAAATTTGATCTTTAACCCAAAGTATTATTGATATATCATTATGACATTTGAAATAATGACAACTTTTTGCTTCGTATTTTGTTGAGAAACAAAAAATTAGCCTTTTCCAACCCATAGGTTTGGAGGCCAAGACCTAGAGTTTAGTTTGGAAATACTATTTTCCCATTTTTTTAGAGTTTGGTTAATTTTCAGTTTTGAAAATACATCCAAATAGGCACAAAGTCAAATAGACATTGGTTTCATTTTTCTTTGGCAAAATAAATGAACATTCTAGGAAAAAATGAACAGTGTTTTATTTATGAGAAAATCCCAAATAAATCTCTCCCAATATCCAAAAGGATAAGTGAGGAACCTAAATTTCTAAAAGGACTATGAAGGAACCAGCACCTACCTATCATTTAAAATTTTGTGAAAAGACAAAATTACCCTCATCCTAAAACACAATTTACTACCCCACCCTAAACCCACTCTAACACTCACCCTCTTCTCGCAATTTGTGTTTTAGGATAAGGGCAATTTTGTCTTTTCGAAAATTTTAAAATGAAAGGTAGGTGCTGGTTCCTTCATAGTCCTTTTGAAAGTTTAAGTTCATCACTTATCCTTTTGGGTATTGGAAGAAATTTATTTGAGATTTTCCCTTTATTTATTTTGTTAAAAACCAAAATTACTCCCTCCACTTATATATCCACCTCCCTTTCATATAACTTATTAATTATAACAAAAACATATATCTCAAATATTTATTATTAAAAACATAGAGTATCTATCCTATTAATGTGGAGCCAAAAAACCTACAACTAAGAAGCTTACAGCCCAAGGGGGCGTAGACCAGGTGGTAAGAAAGGGGAAGGTAAGACACCGCGTATCCACCAGGTCATGTGTTTGAACCCTTGGGAAGTCTGTTAGAATCTTAAGTTTTGATAATAACTGATATAGAACTAAGACTAAGCAATCACTTTGATAAGATAGAAAGATCACTAAGTAAGAACAAGCAACTACATAACAGACCGATCATTCTTGACTTAGGCATATTGACGTCCAAAAGCACTATCTCGATAATTCAATTATTAAGGCATAGCAATCACTTCAGTAGGCGCATATATCGATCATAACAAGTCTTAGTGATAATCGAAGTATAAAGTAACCTAACTTTAATCACTCCCTGTACTACACAAAGAAGTAATCGAAGTACTCAAACTAGAACAGATCAATCAGACTATTTCGATCATAGGAATATTAGCTGAATAATCAATCAGTAATCTAAGTTAGACTTATGATCAATATACTGAGAAGATTACTTTCAATCACTAAGAGTAACTGAAACTATGATCAAACTGATAATAATCGAATCATCAAGTGATTTCACTTCCTATGCTTTTAACATGTGATCTAAGTATGTGACAGATAATCAGAAGAGAATATTTGAGCAATAATCGAAGTGTCGACCAGAAAGCAGATTAAGTACAAAAGTACACTGTCATGTTCAGAACAGCTTTTTCAGAAGACGTTAGACACATTCTTCCGCCATATTAGCACTAAAGACATCCTCTCTCCTAAAATTAGCCAAGGTCAACTGATAAAGCTAAGCATGAAGCAACATTTAATGTTCATCATCTTCTTCAAGCAACATGGGAAGGTCTTCGTACAGTGCATTAATTATGCTCAACAGACACAAGGCTTCTACAACTTGCCTCAAACGGCTATAATCCTCCATGAAGACTATAAATAGGAGAAACAATTTATTGCTCTTCACCGAACAAGCACCTACTCTCTGTCAAATTCTTAAATAGCATTCAAGTCTTCTGTGCAATTTCATAAGCTTAAGTGATTAACATTATTTGTTCTTCTTAGTGAATTTACTTCTGATATAAATCCTCTTCTGTTTGAGGTTGTTCAAAGCTTGGGGCTTTGAAACAGGGTTAGCACCTTACGGGTAGTAAGGGGGAGTGTTAGAGAGTTTCTCTACATTGTAAAGGTTCTCAGGTGAACCTGTTATTAAAACCTAACATTAGTGGAATCCAACGAGGAGTTGGTGAACTGGAAGTATGCAAGTGGTTGGCCGAACCAGTATAAAATCTTGAGTTGTTTAGTTTTTATTTGTACAAGTTTTTTTTAAAGAGCACAATTCATCCCCCTCTTGTGCATTTTCTTGCGATTACAAAGTCGTCACCCTCAAAATGGGGAATTCCGACGGCGACTTCGAATTAGTCGGTTCCCCGAAGGGGGCCGGACACCGAAGGCTCTAAGCAAAAAAAGAAGCTTACCAATTTGGAGTCTCACAAGTTTACCCAAGTTTATGATCAAAAAAAGTTAGTGATAATGATCTTTTCCGGTCTTGAATTCTCTATCTTCTAAAAAACACGAGAATAAGTACTTATTATGGGGTGATTAATTGTGCGTTTCGAAAGCCTTGCATATGATTTATTTTTGAGGAACTTTAAAGGGGAAATCAAGAAATTCAGTGGAATATGTTCTTGAGACATGGTAATAATTATATGATTTTAAGGGATTTCATGTTAATAAAATTTTAACAGAAAGCATCCAGATAATTATCATTGGTGCATATCGTAAAACTTGAATATTAGAAACACTTTTAGAGTAAAGTTTAAATATAAGAATAATTACACCCAAAAAATTTCATTTAATCGTAACTTATCAACATTTAATCATAGATTCAGTTCAAAAAAAATACATTTAATCATAGATTCATTATACACATTTGTTGAGTCAATACTTTCCATTAACTGATACTAATGGGTTTAAAAAATGGACTAAAATTATAATTTTCAAATATAAAAGACGAAAATAAAAAATTCAATCAAACATAAAGTATAAATACAATTTAACCTTAATTTTTATTTTCACTCTAGCCGATGATGATTTTTCAAATATTTATGGAAGACTGTTTGGCATTGAAATGATTTAGAGGTCAACTCAAAATTTTCCAAAAATAAAGTAAAGTACTAAATAAGTATTACATTCGATACTTGTAAAAAAGCAATAGATGTTTAAAATTGAGTAAATGTGAAATTATAAAATCACAATAAATAAATAACAATAAATGCTTTTTAAATTAGTTACTATATTGAAATTTTATGAAGTTTAAAATTGTTGAATAAACATATTTTCCATTAAACGAAACTAGTGGGGTTATCAAGAATGGATTGAAAATATACATTTCAAATATATGAAAGAGTAAAATGAAACTTTAAGTAAACATAAAAGAAGTATAAGTATACCTTAATCTTTGTTTTCAAAATTTTATGAAGGTTGTTTGGCATTGAATTGGTTTAGAGGCCAACCAAAACTTTCCAAAATAAAGTTCCAAAGTAAAGTAGAGTATTAAATAAGTATTATATTCTATACAAGTAAAAAGGAAGTAATGTAGATGTTTAAAATTAAGCCAATGTGAAATAGTACAAAATCAAAATAAATAAATAACAAAAATTTCTTTTAAATTAGTTACTATATTGGAATTTTATGAAATTTAAATTTGTTGAGTAAGCATATATACTTTCCATTAGGTGAAACTAATATAGCCTTACAAAAAATGAACTAAAAGTATACTTACAAAATATAAAAGATTAAAATGAAATTTTAAGCAAATATAAAGGAACATATGTATACTTTAAACTTTATTTTATATTGACTTTAAGGGTGCAATGATGTTTCAAAATGTTATGGAAGGCTGTTTGGTATGAAGTGGTTTAGTGGTCAACTGAAGCTTTTCAAAATAAAGTAGAGCAATATTAAATAAGTATTATATTATATATATGTAAAAAGGAAATTGTGTGTGTGTGTAAAGGAAACTGTATAGATGTTTACTTTCCCTCATTTTGTATCTATTTGTAATGCTTTCCTTTATTACTATTTGAATACTTGTCTTTATATAAAAAAAGTATAGATGTGTAAAATTATGTCAATGTGAAATACCTAAAAAATAACAAAAAATGTTCTTGAATCAGTGACTATACTGGATTTTTATGAAGTTTAGATGTGTTGAGTCAATATTTTTCATTAAGTGAAAATAAAAGAATAGAGTTAACGAAAATATACTAAAAGTATACTTTCCAAATATTAAGAACTCAAATGATTTTTTTTTAACTGATAATTTTTTTTTGAACTGAAACTCAAATGAAATTTCAAGCAAATATAAAAGACCTTAAGTATAATTAAACATTTATTTTTTACTTTCACTCTAGCGTATGAAACAATGTTTCAAAATTTTATTGGGTTTAGAGGCCAGCTGAGATTTTCCAAAAATTAAGTATATAGTATTAAATTAGTATTATATTCTATACATGTAAAAAGGAAGCAATAATGTTATATAAAAAAAAGGAAGCAATAGATGTTTAAAATTAAGAAAATTGTACAAAATCACAATAAATAAATAACAATAAATGATGTCAAATTAGTTACTATATTGGAGCTTTATGAAGATTTTTGTTCATTATATTTTATTGCTTTTAATTTGTTTAACAAATTTTCCTTTATTGTAAAAATACATAATAGGTCATTTCAATACTAGTGCACATTAAACACTACTTTCAACTAATTAAATGTGAGACCAACTTTGAGTCCTATATAAACCTCTAGCCCCCCATTACTAGACCCACACAAAACAAAAGATTAATTGACATTGAAATGGCCAGAACTTCATTCATAAGTAACTTCTTCATTCTTGTCATTGTCATCTCAGGTGATATTATTAATAACTTTTAGTTTTTGTTCAAATTCTCATATTTATTTTAAATTTGGTGGCTTCAACATGTACCTCTCATATTTTAATCTTTTTTGTGTGCTTGTGAGTGTATATAATAACATGCACAACGTAAAAATTGGGAGCACATAAAAGGCACTGTTCTGAAACAGGTGCATAAACAATGAAGTACTACTCGTCTACTTTGATCATTCCATTCCTTATAGATAACATTGTTGAGCATCCCATATTTCTTTTCATAAAATAGTTTCGGAAGATGTCTCAACTTTTTTCAAACTCCCAATTTCACTCTCACTTAATAACAACAGTAAATCTTACCACTATTAATATTGTATTTAATTATCGTTTTTTAAAAATTCAAGCAAGAAAATTCAATATAGTATATCTTCTCTCTTATACATAAAAGATGAGGGCATTTCCGGAGGAAACATTCATTGTTTTCAAGTTTATTGCAACCATCTACTTTTCACCAAGTTTTTTAATAGTACAATTCAGTGAATTATATCTTGAGAAAAGGAAGGAAGAAAATAATACTTTTAAGTTTTAACCCTTTAATTACTTGTCATTCGTTGGGGACCAGTGATAATGAACGTATATTCAATACAAATTAAATTGTAAACTAATAGAATATGATTTATTTTTTTTGGTAAATTACCGCCCGGTTTAATCCGGACTCGAGGGGTAGGAGTGTTGCCCACATAGACAAGGTTGTCCCCTCTCCCAATGAGAGCGCTTCCCGGGATTCGAACACGCGTTCTCCTCCTTGCGGGGGTTGCAGCCCACTTACCAGCTCAACCAACTACTCATTGGTAATAGAATATGATTTTTGATATACTCTACTCGGATCTATTTGGTGAGACGTTGATCACATAATTTTCACTTAACAATGAGAGTTAGTTAACTCATTAGAAATATCATGAGTGGATAGATCTTCCCAATTTCACCTAATTTATTAATTTGTATTTAAAAAGTATTCTATACATTGTGTTTCACACCTCTTTCTCACTCTATTTGTTAACAAGAATAAAATTGTCAAATTATTAGTATTATTCTCTATGTAAACTTATAGTATATATAATCTTTTTCTTGCTCTTAGCTATGGAGATGAGAGGCGAAGCCAATACTTGCTCGGAAGTTTTGGATCCAAATCAATGTAATCTTTCAGACTGCAAGCAACAATGCTTTCAGAGTCACAACGGTCAAGGAGAATGCATCGGACGTGGTGGTACAAATCCTGTTTATCAATGTCAATGTGTCTATCCATGTTGAATTCTCTCTATTCCCTTATTACTCCAAAATATCGCTGCTGGATTTTATTTATGCAAGCGTGAGTAATAAATATATAGAATAAAGGTTATGTTTGTCAAATGTCAATGTGTCATTTCATTTTATCCCGCGTTATGTGTATCATTCGCATTCACACAAATTATAAGTAATTTACCACCAACGGATAATAACATAAAGCGAAACAAATAGCTGTTTAAAATCAAATCAGTTTAAATCGATGAACATATATTTTACTTTATAATAACATATTGATGAATGTTGGAGAGAATGAATAGAAAAATAAATGGTTAAGATGCAAAAATACTTATGTGATTGTAGTATCAAGATGCACTTTAACACCATATAATTTTTAGAGTAAAATTAACCATAACATTTAAAAATATGAGCAGAAAAACTCTTTTTGAGTTAACGGTAATGAGTACTGTTGCTCTTATTCGAAATGTTATGGGTAATTTTGCCCTTATTTCGAAATATGATTATTTTTACTCCAAAAACATTACATGAGCATTTTTGTACATTGACCATAATTATATGAGTACTTTTGCATCTTAAGTCAAAAGCAAATGAGAGATGCATGCAACTAATAAAAGTGAAAATGGAAAATGTTGATTAGATTTTATCATAAAATCAAAAAGATTTTTACATAGAACAAATCATTTGTCAGAAAATGTTGTCGATAAAAATGATAGGATGAAGTTTTTAATTAGTATAATGATCCTTTAAATTTAACTATTTGAAAATTATTAAAGCAAATAAATATTAACTAAATTAACCAAGTTAGTTATTAATTAAACACTACAAGAAAGCATCGAATTGTGGACGGAATATTTCGACTGAAATTCCTATTTTGGTAGAAATTCCATTAGCTATGAATTTCTGACGGATTAACTATGGAAAAGAATTTTCCACAGAAATCATTCCGTCACTATTTAGCATTGAATTGCGCACCTATAGCTATATTCTTTCCTTTTCTTAAAGCGTTGCACTTGATGTTTGTTAGATTTTCAAGTTCTGAACATTTTCAAGTGCTTCTTTCTCACTATCTCCATCTTGAAGAGTTAGCGCTTAAATGTCCTGTTCCACCTGATGCGGATTTGCCTCTTCAATTTGCAAGGTTTGAACATTTATAGCTAGCTGATGTCCACGGTCTCTTTTCTCAATGCAAGCTTTCTTTAAGGGCTCGTTTGATTGTTGGAAAGTTTGACAAAGAATTAGAAATGGAAAGTGAGTCGACCTCATTCTGTAAAAAGTTGTCAGATGTGACAAATTTATAACCCAAAATCGATTTTAAATTGAGTTTCAACTTAAAATCGATTTTGACCGAGAAAAATCGATTTTAAACAAGGGTAGTGGTGTAATTGTCCTTTATCAGAAATGTTTCATATCAGACAACTTTTTACAGAATGAGACTCACTCACTTTCCATTTTCTAATATTCAGTTTCTAAAGGTATGGAAGATACTATGTTTAAGCATAAATACTACTCCCTCCGGTCCTAAATATAAAACATAATTGACTTTTTCTAGAAAATCCTTAAAAAAACAAATTAAGTTAATTATAAATTGATTTACCTAATTTTTTTACTTAAACTAGTTTATTTTACCTATTAACTAATGGATAATCTAAAAATATATCAAATATGTCATCATTTAATAACCTATTTCGCAACCTTAATCTCTCCAAAAAAAGTCAATTAAGTCCTATATTTAGGACCGGAGGTAGTATGTTTTTTTCTTAAAAAATGACAATAAAATTACACTTAAATTTCAATTGGACAAATAAGTGATTCCAATTCTCAAAAAGGACAAATAGGTGGTGACTTCAATTCTCAAAAAGGACAATAAAATTACACTTGAATTTCAATTGGACAAATAGGTGACTCCAATTCTCAAAACCCAGTAACTGCTCATGAATCGTAGATAGCTAGCTTAGCAACACATAGAACTACTCGACTATCGCTTTTAACTACTATGATTTTCCACTACTTTGAAGTATTTTAAAAATTCATTAACTACACATGTATCGCCTTTTGAAAATTGGAGTTACTTGTTTGTCCTTTTTGAAAATTCGAGTCACCTATTTGCTCAATTGAAATTCAATTGTCATTTTATTGTTATTTCCCATTGATTTTGACAAGAAATGTATAAATAGAAAAGAAAGTTAAGTTAAAACAGGATAAACATATTAAATGATGAAATAGTATGTATGAGGTGAGTGAATCCTAATTAAAAGATCACATTAACTTTTTTGTTAAACAATGTCAGCTAATCAGGATAGTATTGATAGCCGACTAATCTAAACTCGGGGGTAGAAGTGCACAAAGATTGGAGTTCACTTACTATTCATTCGCAGACTACTTTGATTTTTTTAATGAATTAAGGATGCAAAATTATCAAATTAAAATGCATATAATTATTTTTTTAAAAAAAAAAACTATTGATCGTCTAATTTACTTTTTGAAATTTAAAAAGAAAATCAAAATAATCTTTATATTAGGCTTAAGAGTCACTCACTAGTCTACTCAGTACTCACTAGACTAGAGTATATATTAAGAATGAAAATACTGAAAACGAACTGTTCCCATTGTCGCCGATCGTGCTTGTCACCTCTATATGTTGTTGTTCAAAACATTTGCATTATCAGTCGCTTTTCTGTAAAATGGCCGGTTACAGTTTCCATTTAGCTTGGAAAAAGTTATTTTTGTAGGAATTTTTGGAAACCCATCACCATGGTGGCACTCTATGATCTACGTCTGTGCTTTTCCATGTTTGTACAATTTTGATTCTGTTGCATTATATATTTTGGCATTATACTTTGAAATAGTCTTACATTTCCTTATGCTTTGAAATAGTTTTCCATTTCCATACGAATGCTTAGAGAATGTTCTACCTCTTTCTTGCAGCAAAACAGTGTCACTACAGGGGAATCCAAGAAGCTGATTGCTAAGACATATAGTGAATGGACTTACTTGGCACTAGGAAAACATATGGGCCCCATTTTTCAAATTTCTATAAGGCTCTTATTTTCCATTCTATGTTGTAGCCATTTTATGTCACTGCTTCATATTTAAGCATTTCTTTCCTCTCCTCCCATTTGGTCAGTTGTCATCCTTGTTTTGCTCATATATATCCCTTCTCACTATGTCCTCTAACAAAAGGCCCAGAACAGAAGTAGGAATGTGCGACGATAGGATTAGTGGTTTGCCAGACTCTTTGCTTCTTCATATTCTCTCTTTTATTGAAACCAAAGATGTTGTTGTCACATGCGTGTTGTCCAAGAGGTGGAGAACACTGTGGCGCTTCCTTCGCAAGCTTGACTTTTACGATGGAAGGTTTCGTAGTGTTGAGTCGTTTGTTCAATTTGTAGATGCAGCTCTCCTCTTAGTCCATTCGAATTCTGTTCAAGTGTTTGTTCTCAAGTGTGGGCGTTTCACCTTGCCCCCTGTTAAAATGTACATATGGGTTAACACATTGGTCAGCTACAAATTAACGCATCTTGAGATAGATTTATCGAACACGTGGGTTATATTATCCTCCAGCATTTTCATGTGCATTACCCTTAGTGTTTTAAAGTTGACTGGGATGCCTGTGAGTAATCTTTCCGTGGTTGATCTGCCTTCACTTAAAGTCTTGCATTTGAAGAGGATTGCATTTCCATATTCTGAATGTGCGGTCAGGCTTCTTTCTAATTGTGTTCTTCTTGAAGAATTGGTGATAAATCATATGGTTATACCTTTTAAGTCTGACAGTCTGTGCCGCATTGCAAGGTTTGAACATTTATTGTTTGCAGATGTTCCTGCATTTTTAATCCCAATGGAAGCTTTATCTAATGTTCGATTTCTCTACTTACGCGGGGTAAGAACACCCAGCAAGTTTGTACCATTTCTTTTCTTTTCTCAGTTCATATCCAGTTGCTTTTTGTTTGTCTTGTTCATTGATCATGCAAGATGATGTTGAGTTTCCTTGTGATAATTTTCCAACATTTCACAATTTGATCCAGCTTCAAGTTGACTGTAATTCATATATTGACCGGAACATAGTGGAACTGCTTTTAGGCTTCCCCAAGCTTCAAAGTCTTATAATTCATAAGGTTTGTATGAAACCTGTTTGATGGTTTGAAAATATGCTGAATACGCTCTCTTCATTCAGTTTCTAAAACAATATATTTGGATTTTTTATGGTTAGTTGTATGATTATCACTCAGAGTCGGTGGATGAAGCTTTGATGAACTTTTCAACACCTGAGGTTCCTCCACGTGTTTCACCTCAGCTGAAGGAGTTTGCTGTTTTTGGCTTTGAAGGCTCCAAACTTGAATTTGAAATTGTAAATTTTGTAATGGAGAATGCAACAGTTTTGAGGACTGTCATGGTTGGCAGCAGCGGCACAAGTGAAAGGGATGACCTTCAAATGCTGAGAGAGTTATCATCATACCCCAGATGCTCTGCAAATTGTAGACTTATTTTTGATAATTTTGGGGAAAATACTGAGAAGGCGTTGAAAAAATATCTGACAATTAGGAAGTGATCAGTCGCTCCAACTCCAAGTTATAGAGATTAGAAGCTTGGACGTTAAATTGAGCGTGACATGTATCCCTTAAGCTCGATTTCATTTGTATTAGAGTTTTGAAAAATCATGCTCTTTCCGTTTCCAATCTCGTACTCAGTCACACTTCTATGTTTTAGTTGATTTAGTCTATTCAATATGATATGTAACAACTGTACTGACTTATTTTATTTGGTTCATTTGATCACATGCATTTTTATGTAATGCTAATACTCTAGTATCCATTTCATTTTGCTTTGTTTGAATATTGGCATTTATAGAGTCCACGTGGTTTTGATTTTTCACTATAGCAGATTAGCAGTTTCAATTGCAGTAGCATTGGGATTTAAAGTTGGCTATGGTGGCTGTGGTTAATCTTTCTATAGTGAATTTTCTTTTGCTTAACACCTTGCATTTGATGAATGTTGAATACTCCAATATTGAATGTTTTGCATTGCTTTTTCTCTAAATTTGTCTGCCTTCTAGAATCATGCTGCTGCTACTGCGTGTGGATATACCTGATAATAATGATGTTATGAAGCTGAATATTGGATGTCTTCATCTCTTGGTTTTTGCATTGTTCCTTCAGATTTATTATCGTGAAAGCTCTTTTCTGATGTTACATTTCTCAGCTTCAGGTATGATATGATTGATCTACAACGAGCAAATTCTCCCGTGCGTTGCACGGGGAGATAAGCCTGTATGAAATTATATTTGCCAACCTAAAAGAACATAAAAATAACTAAGAGTTGTGATAAATGTGTAGCAAATAGCAAAATAATGATTAAAAAAAAGAATAACAGTGTATAAATATCATGAAAGTAGTAGCGTAGAGAAACAACAATGATCTAAAAAAAGCCAAATTAATTTAAAACAAAATTAAGTGACAAATCTTGTACAACATTAGTGAAATATTATATTCAGGTTTCTCACGCTTCGCGTGGTCTATTGACAACTATTAATAATCTACTAAGATAGCTTAAATGATATAGAGTACTATGGGATAAATCATTAGAGTAATCTACCAACATTTTAATATTTATACAAATGAAATTTGAAGGAATTATTGAAGGATAAAGTTTTCCTAAAATCTGCAATTCTCTAAGAAAGCTGAAAATTACAATTATATACTTCAATGAAAATTTATTTCCTAATTCCCTCATTATGGTAGTTGAGTACTTTCTCCACTGCCTTCCCTTAAACGCAACATGTTTCTGAATTAGATTCTTTATTATAGACCACATTAAGAAAAAACTTATCAACTTCATGGCAAGACATGAATATGACTGGACAATCCTTGACAACTCATGAATTGCCAAACAATGATTTTCCAAAGAGAAGCAAACCTGAAAATGAGGATAACAAATATAAATATCTCTACATAAAAATGAAGCTCAACATTATTGCAATGCAAGAGTTTTGATATTTGTAAATGCAAAAATTATGTAAGCAAGAAAGACTCCCTTGAATTAATTAAACTCAAAAGCAATGCAAAGTGTAGGGATTAAAATGATAATATTCAATTCAAATCTATATCAAAGGTAGATCATGATCTATTTGAACATAAAATTAAAATTTTGAATGTATATATGTTCAGACCTACTACAGTGAAAAAAAACAGTTGGCAGTAATTCACATGGAGTAAAGCTTTGAGGAGCCAAGAGCTTAGGTCCTGCAATAATTCACCAATAGAAGCAGTTGGCTGTGTCTTTCTTTTATTAAAAAATATCATCACACACATATCATCATCATCGTCGCTCTTTAGCTTAAGCTAGTAAGCAAAGCCAAAGACTTTCTCATTCTAGCTTCCTAGCCTCTGTTCCTATCTCCAATCTATAAAAGTTCCATTCATGCACCCACAGAAGTTACTGATAAATGATAAAGAAAATTTCAAAGTTTGGTAGCAAGTCTCCATAATTATAAGTCGAGCAATAAGCCCCAGATAATGAATCTGATCAATTCAATATGAAAAAAACTGTATATAATACACTTTAAATTTGATAGCTTTGACTACAGCCTTATATTGAGGAATTCTTTTATTTCTCTCGCATGAAGTTATGGTAAGACAACAAACAAATATTATAGAAGGATTAACAAAAAGATTCCTCAACAGTGCACTATCTAAATCTTGATGGTTATAGTTTCAATAATGCTTTGATGGTGCGCTATTTTGAGTATCAATATTGTATACTTTGAAGGGATTATAATTATCTGAATCTGCCAAAGTAATGCCAAACAAACAACATCCACTAACCATAAAGATCATAAAGCATAAATATCTTCCACTCCCACATCAAAAAAACTCATCAACAAAAAATCAGCAATATCCAAGAAAAAAATTATGAAGGCACCAAAACCAAAAAGGTAAAATCATCAGTAATATAGATGGTACGTTTCATTACCTATCAGTAATTCCAATTACTTCGATCCTGTCCAAGAATAGAAGCATAAACTTCAGTCATGCAATGAGTATCCTACATTCCTACAAAAAGAAAGCCTAAAAAACTCACCATGCAAAAATACGATCAACGATCTTAACATAATGATGGATTATTTCAGACACTCCTTATTTGTTGTCTTCTTGATCAATACACAAGGAAAAGTGGAGGCTAGCATATCTGCACATGATGTCCAATATAAAAAAACAACTATAAAAGCATTTTTATACCCATTAGAACAGCATTTCTGTTTGGCAATATTTTTCGATCTATGCTGACATCCCTATAAATGCGTACACTTTTACTCCAATATGTGATATTTTAAAAAATCTGAAAAAGACACTAATCAACAGTGATGAGAGTGAGCTCCATTATCATTATCAAAAAAAAAGTGTGAGCTCCATTATAAAAGCACAAACTATTAAAGCTGAAGTGTGAGCCCTGAATGCAAGACAACATGAAAAATTTCAGTACTAACTAAGGCCTTATTTCACTTCCCAACTCTCTAAAAAAGCTATCTATATATAAAATACACATTTCCATCCAAATTAAGCGTACCCCATATGCACAAAGGTTTTTGCTGCTTTCACTTCCATAACATATCCCACTAAATTTTAAAAACCAAAACCTAAACCTAACCAAGCATTTCAATTACAAACACAAGAAGGTGCTTCGCGAAGGAATTAAATCCTCAAAGAAAACCTCATTTCAGATAAACACCATTTTTTCCATGCTTTTTTCATTGAAAGCCTCAATAGCTTCTTTGTATTCCCTCTCCTGTAACACATTGCACTTCATTCCACACACGCATGTACGCATGAACATTCAATTGGTTATACCTTTTTCTCCAGGTATGGCCTAAGGGCTTCAACTCTTTGTTTACTGAATCAATCTTCTTCCGGTTCAGTGCTACATCCTTGCTCGTCGGATCTGCCATACTTCACCTTAGAAAAACACAACAAACCCCAAAAAAATTCACCTTAGAATTAAAGAGTAAATAAACAGCAAATAAGTATAAGAAGGTGAAGAAAGAGTGTTGAGGAAGAAGGTGAAGAAAGAGTGTTAATTGAAGTCTGAAGCCTGCTGCTGATGGGACCTTATCCAACTTTGTGGGCAAATTTCAAATTCATGGTGATGATATTCGGTGAAGACACTTGCAGTGGCCATGTACTCCAAGTGAAATTCAAATGAAGTGAGTGGTACCAACCACTTGCTTTATGCTTCATAAAGCTTCTGAAAGAAGCTTCAGGAAAAGAACTTTTTTTGCCTTACACGTGTTTTCCTCCATAAAAATATAGGTGGGGCCCATAGCCTATTTTTGAAATTATTTGTTTTGAAGAAAATAAAACATCAACCCGTGGACATGCACTTCTTTTGGAGTGATTGACGTTTGCTTTTTAATTTCAGAGATCTCCTCTCAGCCAAAAAAAACTGGTCATTAAAATAAATTAAAAGAACTTCCAGTGGGACCCAACAAAAAGCAAAAGGAACAGCTAGAGAGGAGATAATCCATATAAGCTTCTTCCACTGATGAAATGGACAAAAGAAGTGCACACGTGGGATGGATAAACCAAAAGAAGGGATCAACATGGGGCCCAATTGTTGCCAGCTAATGAGTTTGTGGTGCCATGTGTAATGAACAGTAACTTGGCCAATAGCAAATGACCATTTTTGCTTTAGTGTTTAATAGATTAGTAATAACTTTTTTGTTTTTTATAAAAGTTGTTTTTATTTGTTTATTTCCAAAAAAAAGTTGTTTTTAGATAGTATATATTGTATGCAATTTTTCAGTCTGACCTGTTATTTGCTCATGTAAAAGGATTTTTCTTTTGTTGGTGATTTTGAATTTCCTACATTCTACAACTTGACCCAGCTGAAAATTCATCACTTGTATTAGTTTATACTCATGATTTATTTAGAAAATTATATAAACCAGATTTTATATAATAACTGGTTTTACCTCTCTCAATATGCATATCCATCATAATTTATACCAAACGAGATAGCACTCCCGCGCGATGCGCGTGGGGTTTGCCTTCCCAAGAAATTAAAACTCAATATTATCACAATTCAAGGATTTTGAGGTTTTATATGTGGAAAAATTAAGTAAAAATGAACATCTATATGTTGCTCTAAGGATTCTACTTTAATTAAAGTAAAAACTGAAGATATGAAGGAGCAATTATATTTCGATTTCCACATCTCACCACAAATTATAGAAGTAAGAACGTGTGAAATGGTTTTTGTTGCCAATAAAATGGTATTTAAGTGAGCATGTGATCTTCATTGGTAAATTAATCACCTAAATCACAAAGATAATAGTCTCTCGTGGTGTGATTGGAAATTATCAAATGCTGTTATAAAAAAACAGAAAGAAATCATCAAATGCTTTTTATATTGAATGGGTTCTTCAAGAATCAAGCAAAAATGAATCCTATTAATGCACATCAATGAAACTGTAACTGCTAGGGAACATTTATACGCTATAAACCCATATTGCTCATTTAGTTTGAAGACAACAACAATTTGACACAGATACAAAGAGGTAACAGAACAACCAAAAGAGGTGAAATAGGATTGGATTCTGTCTAGTGTCTATTTGGGCACAAGATTTTCACTTGAACACATGGATTCTCATATAAAACATGCTCCTGCGAATTAAAATAGAAATCTTCACATTTTGTGTTTGGAAATATATAGACATCTAAAGTTAAGCTAACCAATATTTACCAACAGAAGTAAACTTCAAATAAAAAACAATTTCCCTTAGCAATAAGACAATTCTTTTGATCATGCTATTAAATGGTAGTAGAAATCATATGACTGTCACCTACATAAAGTAACTTGTGAAGTCAATAAAGTATGTTTGAAAGAAGAATTGGCTTCAATTGATTCAGATTAAGGCAATATCCCTTGTCTAGGTAAAACTTTTGTAACAATTGAAGTCAAATAAATCCAAGTAAATGTGATTTCTTACCCCTGGGTTTTTTGAAGATACATATGGTTCTCCTTTCTTCAAAATGCTAAATTGGTTAAAAAGAATAGCTCATACTTCAGACCCATTCCTTATGCTGAGAGGTGCAAAAACTATGGTTTTCCTTATTGTGTGAGAATGAGCATTTTTTTGTAAGAGGACTTCAGATTCAAGTATACTATCAACTTCCTCTTGGCAAAAAGCTACCTTCGAAGGATTTCTATTTGATACACTTATAAATCCAACTTCAACAACTGCATAGCCACCAAAACAAAACAACTTCCGAAGGGTCTGAGGTATTAAAGGGAGAAAGCTAATTCATATTAGTCAAACTTTCAATGAATTGAGATATGCACAGGAAAAACAGTCATTAATGAATTGAGATATTTTGGAGAACTTACCACCAAAATATTGGCAAGTAAATTTGCATTGAAGTAAACCCAAACACCAAACATTCAGCAAAAACAACAGAATGAAATCAAATTGTCTCACGTTGTAAGCTTATCCAAACAACAAAAAAGAAGCTTTGAAAAATCACATTCCCTTGGAGGCAACCTAGCAACATAAAAACTTCCATACATATCATTGAAACAAACAGACCTTCCTCTGGTAAAAAAATCAACCGTGCCAAGATCGCTTCCATTGTTCACCTCTTGTGCTTCAAAAAATCAACAGAATGAAATGTTTGTGTTTCTGGTTTACGCAAAACCGAAAAGCCTGTACGCTATTAGCAAATTTTTTTTAGGCAAAACAAAAACACTTCATTTAAATACTTCATAGCATTTTTAATTTACTCATAATAAAAACACTAAAATCATAATCAAAAATAAATATAATAAGATCAAAACAAATCATAAGAAAGCCTTAAAGTTAAGAGGGAAAAGAAACTCCTAAAAAGAAATAACTTACCCTCCACCACACCTTGCTCGACGACTACCCCTCCCCAATGGTTGCAACCACACCACACCCAACCTCTCCCTCCCCAGGGACGCCTTCTATCTCACCGCCTACTCCAATATCACCTTCAAGCTTGCTATATGAAAAATATGAAAGTGGAATGGACATGAGTTTTGTTCAACAATGACACCAAAAAATGTAACAGAGCTCAATGAGTAAAGATAAAATCAGAGACATGGGAGCAAACGAAGAAGGGGGAGAAAACCTGTACAATGAGTACAAAAGATCACAGTGAAAATAGTGTTGGACATAAACTAACAAAAAACAGAGCTTACATGAACTAAGGAAGAGGTAACTGGGTCACACCTCGACAGAAAAAAAAAACCACAAAGGAAGCTTCGTTGTTGGCTAAACAGCGGCCATAAATAAGATTGCAAACAGAGGAGAGGAGGGGTGAAAGGTTTAATATGATTAGGAACAAAGTGTCAAGCTTCTGGACAGGTGTCAAAGTTGTGTGGAGGCCAATATGTTTAGTGTTTATTGCAAGTAACATATGAAGCTTCTTGGAGAAGCTTATTAGCGTGGAAACCGAAACTCACCTACTCTGTTTCATTAACTCAGAAAGTGGACCCCCCCACAAAATTTTGAACTGGAGAGACGAATATATGCTTGCTTGAAAGTGGAGGCACTTTTGAAGAAGCAACTACGTGGGCCCTGTCATAATGTCAGGGACAATATTTTAAAAGTCTGATTTTTATTAACGTGACACATTAGAAAAGCATATGGCAAAAAAGGGACACGTGTCACGCAGTGTATGGATGTTATGAACAGTAATCTGCAGTGGGGTTATAGGGGTGTAATGTCTTTATTGATATATAGATTATGAACTTTTCCTAATTTTTTTTCTCAAAGGGGAAATGTATTTCATTAGATCAAAAAGTATTTACACAGGGTACTACTTGTTTTACATCATATTAGGTGAGTGCGAGAGAATTAAGCTAATCTAATCAAACTACTAATGAACTTTTCCTAATTGATTGCAATCTCGGATTGCTCTTGATTGACTGGGATATCTAACATGATATATGGTAAGGCATTTCTTTGTTCTGGAGCTCTAGATACGTGTTAGAATGAGTGTTACAAAGTGTATATCGTTGGCAAATGTTTCAGAACTTGTAATAAAAGTTATTTCTACTTTCTATTGATCAATTTATTTGATTTTGCAATGGGAAAATGACAAATAAATACCTTCAAATATCTAAAAGTACAAGTAAGAAACTTAAATAAAAATAAAAAATTGGAACATACTCTGTACTTATTATCAACTGGACCATGCTAAATAACAATTGTCTAGTTCCTTAATTGTCCTTTTGGAATTCAGAGTTCCTTACTTGTTATTTTGGAAGTTTGAGTTCCTTACTTGTCCTTTTTGGATATTCGGTGGTATTTATTTGTCATTTTCCCTTTTGCATGTTAAGTTCATACTTTTAAGATTAAGGTCCATTTGTTTTAAAGTAATCACCAAAGTGATAATCCAGAAGCTTTTTTGATATAGACATGTAATATATCAATACTCAAAACAAAAAACAATCAATTACATTTGAGGTGTCTGGACCGTCACTTCCTCGTTAAAATACGAGGGAAGGCCATCACATCAACAAAAATTAGCAAATTTAATCAGCAACAAAATTTTCCTGAATGTATAAGCAAAGTTGTCTGAACTATATTTGAAAATAAATACTGATGGTTGAAAATTGGTTATAAACTTTAATATGTTTAAGAGAAGAAAGGCAAAATTACTATCTTTAGTTACTTTAATTGTAAAAGTACTTCTTAAAGCCATCTTAAGTAACTTTTATCATTTTCTCGATTGGGTCTTTGCGTCTTTGAGGCTCAACCTAGCAAGGTTTGATCAAGAACCGTCAAAACGGGCTAAGCCCAGCCTGCTTTTGAGGCTCGCCCAAAAGTACCTCTTAAATTGCGTTTTTGAGGCTCAACCTAGCAAGGTTTGATCAAGAGCCGTTGTAACATCCCAAAAATTTAATTATGAAAGTTCTATAATTTAATATAGAATAAGGACATTTTATTTGTATTCTTGGAAATCTTTTGCCTAAAGAAAATGGAGGAATTAAAATTAGTGAAGAAGTTTGACTAAAATATAAAAAGAAAAGAGAAAAATATTGGAAAATTGTGGACCACATATTTTATGTGGTGTAGGTAATTTGAAATAAAAAGAAAAAAAAAACAAAATTTGCTCATCCCTTTAAACTCTCTTTCTCGGCCTCCCTTATCTCAAACACATACACTCATAAAAAAAAAAAAACTCTCTTCTCACCAATTTTCGTTCATCTTCTTCTTCCTCACGTCCAACTCAATTTTCAGCCGATTCCTAGCAATTTTTGGAGAGAATCTCACTTGCAAATCCAAATTCTAGCTTAGGTAAGTATCCCCAATCATTATATATAAGTTTTGTATAGTTTTGGGAAGAGATTGGGGTTACTTTGAGTTAGGAAATCTGATTTAAGTTTTGGAAAAATTGTTAAACTAAACTTACATGAGTTGGGTATTTAATTTGCAAGCTATTCTCATGAAGTTTAGAAGAAAGAACCGATGCTCACTCCTTCTCTGCTCTTGTTTTCTGTTTCTTCGTTCCAGCCACTGTTAGGGAACGATATGAGCTTTAAATCACAGCAAAATGCTCTAGTTATCACTGATTTGAGCTTGGGTAAGAATTTCTGAACCTTGCCATTCTAGTCTTTGTAAAACGGGTGAGGAATTTGAGAGGACCGAATGGGTTCTGATTAGCAAAACCTGATTTTATTTAGGAAAGGCATGTTTTGTTTTCATATATGTGTGAGAATTCTAATATTGCTGCTGTGATGGTTTTCATATGTTTTAATTTTAGATGGAGGTAAAAATGTATATATAAGTACAAATAAATCTTGTTTGTGATTGCTTTGATTAGTATGCAATTGAGTGTGAATGTAACAATGCTCTTGTTTCCTTTTTCTTAATTGCTGAACTGATCCTTTAGGAGAAACCACCATTTCTCTGTTTTGGCCTAGATATGCTTTTGTATAATCACCTTTAAATTTGCTTGGAAAGGAATATAAAGAAATGACAATTATTCTGCCCTGGCTGACTTGTTTTGCATGCTGTTTAAGGGCTGCATATTTAAGGGAGAATATTAATAATGGTACAACAATGACTAAAACAAATTGTGTGAAGGTATATAGTTGTCAAAAATTTCTGTTATTGGCATGCTAATGCAATTCACTTAATTGTGGTGCTTTCTTAGCAGTAGGAATATCACAGATTCAGTTTTAATGAAGATTGTGAGTGTATGTAATTAGAAGTAGGAAGGAATGAAGTTAATTGCTTGAATAAAAATCTGGTTTTGATTGGTTTATGCTTTGTGAAATAGAATGATGTATTGATAGTGCACATTTTGATTTAGAAATGACTGCTATTCTTCTTGCCATGGATGAATGCAATTTTATATAATGATGCGGTAGTGGATTGAATAATGTTATGAGAATGTTAAAATCTGATTCTGTTCACTGCATGTGTTATAATAAATTTTCTGAACTTAAAAATGACATGGCTGAACTGATTTGAAAAGTTAGGGAGGTATATTGATTTGTATGAACACTATCTTGTTGGAACTAAAAACTGTGTTGATGTGGAGCTGATTGTAGTGAATTGATTAGTGAATTGATCGAAGATTTTCATCTGTTTTGTTGCCTTTATTGGGTTGCATTTAGCTGAACAAATTCTGGACCTAAAAATGTGCTAATAAACATCAAAATGATTGCTATAGTTAATATTGAATTATAAGAACAATATTTGTTTGCTTTCTGCTTGATGCTTGTTTCATTACTGATAGACTGATGTTGTGACTTTTGTGAATGAAATTGTGAAGGTGTAATTGTCAAGGCTTCTTAGTCTATTTAAAAATTATATCATGAGTTGCTACTTGATTCATGCTTGTTGAATGATTAGAGGATTCTTGGAACTTGCAAGAAACCTTTGAATGTTTAATGAATAAACTTTAAGAATTATAATGACTTCAAGGAATAGAATAATTACATAAGGGCTGGGTAGTATCAAACTAGTCAGGATTCGTGAGAGATCGAAATTAAAATATATACAAACATAGTTATTAAACCTCTTGTTTTATCTTAGGTGAAATCTGAGATAACAAAGCTGGGGAAATTTCAAAGCACCATTAAGGAAATAAGTGTTGATGTACTGCTAATGGCTGGAATCCAGGTGACAGTTTATTCCATACACATAGGGTCATTTGTTTATTTATTGTCATCACTAATATAACTGTTGCAGGTGAGTCAATAGCATATTGTCCTTATATACCTTTATGTATATATGTATGATTTATGATTTATGGAGTACTCCAGGGGGTCGCTCCCTCTTTGTCAATTTAAAATTCTGTTTGGTGAGGTGAAATTTCCTGCAGGTCTAAACCAGCTAATTATGATAAACATTTCATAATGTGAAGAGTTGGTTGGTGCACATAGCACCCGTGAGTGATTGAGAGAAGAAACTTCATGGCGGGGTGAATATATTACTGGCCTGAAGTGGAGGCGTTATAGACGCAATATAAGGATAAATGCTATTATTCTCTGAACAGGTTAAAATGGAATTAGAATCAGATAGGCTATTGCATTATTTAGAGTGTATGAAATAAACTGCGGTACATTTTGGTTTCAGGTAAATGGAGAACAAGGACGGTAGGAAGAAAAATAGCAAGAATGCTTGTTATGCCCTATGTAGGTTAAAGTCTATTAGAACTTGTAGTACATTATCCATAATCCTATTATGTATCAAGTGAATAACTTGTGAAATACATATTAGGAAGCTATCATCTATGATAGTCATTCTAGTATTAGTTGTTACTTTTCAATTACAATGAAATCATATTTAGAGTAATCATTCAACATCTCTTCATTAGGATAAAATCATAGATATTAATTTAGCCATTTAATAGATATGTAACCACGTGAATTTTTAATCAATAGTATATAGTTTCATAAACTATTATATAAGTCCAACTCAATGAATAAATGTTTTTAGATAACTTTCAAAGAGAAAATATTTCAATTATCTTTCAAAATTAAAAAGTTTTAATTTATTCTCATTTTTGGACTTTTAATATTATAATAGTGGTTATAAATTTATTAAATTGCAATAAATATTGTAGGAAAAAGCTAGGATGTTACATTTGGTATCAGAGCAAAGGTTCTGGCATAGATTAGCTAGATTACTTTGCTCGTACATCACATATTTATGGATACCATTAGAAAACTATTAGTAAACCCTAGGAATGACCATTGTTGGTAATAGCTTGAAAGAAAATAGAATTGTATTGGTGAAGAAACAAACAATTAAGGATGTTACATTGGATGTTAGATTAAAGTTTAGCAGAAGTAGGATTTTAAGCATATTGTAGCAATAGAAACCCATAAGAATAACAACATTAGTTTAGATAGATTTGTGATTGAGAATGGAGATGAAGTGAAAACAACAATTATTAGGCACTGAAACCCAGGTTACACAAACCAACAAAATTCTTGGGTTAGAGAGTGGTTAGAATAGAAAAGGATAGATAGTTAGCTCTTGTAATTCAAGGGAAATTATAAGTGGCTATAGGATTAGGGGTATATATATATAAAAAAAATCATTGAAAATAAAGAAATGTTGTACGACATGATTTTGTGATTTCTTTACAATTGTTTGTGCAATACAGGAGTATTGGCACCTATTGGAATTACTGCAAATATGGTGAAAGAAACATGTGCAAAAGAATATTGAATTATAATGGTACAAAGCAAGGATTATAAGTTGATGTTTGCATTGTTATGAGGGGTATCCTACCTCCATATCATTCCTCATTGCTATTTGATTGAGTATAATGATTTCAATGCTTTGTCCACTATGTGGATTAACATATAAAATGTTGTTATGCATTCAGAATACCTTGTTTTCTTTGCAATGGCTGAATTGTTGTTGTGAGAGGTACAAATACCTCAATTTCTGATTGGAAATTTGAATGAGTGACTTCATGTTAGTTGTAAAGTTTGTTTCCCTTTCTCTTTCAATAATTGATTGGTTTCCTTGAGAAGGGTATACATGATTGTGTATGTTAATTTTGTGTCATAAATATAGATACATGTTGAAATTCTTGTTAGACTTTAATGAGTGTGATTGGGAAATTGTGCCTTAAGTATACATGTATGTGATGGGGTTATTGATTTGTGTATATGTAATTCTTTGTCATTGCTGATTGGATGAATATCTTCTCTATATGAAATAGAGAAATTTACATGCTTGATTGTATGATTGTATTGTGATCTATATATGAATGAATTGCTTGTTAATTACTTTTGATGATTTGATATTGTCTTGGTGGGTGTTAGTAGAAAGGTAATTAAATTTTGGAAATTCATAAATATAGATGGGATGATATTCAAAATGAAGTAGGAATAATTAATGAAGTAAAATAAATGAAAAAGTAGCTTAGAAAGGTTGGTAAGAGACAAGGATGATTCTTGGGGTCTCGAATATAATTATGAACCCGGGCATAATGATAGTCGAGGCATCAAAGAATATCCAATAGATTGAAAGATAAAACACCCTTGAAATGAAAAAGAATTGCTATATTAGTGCCAAAAGAGATAAAAAAATAAATTTAAAATTAGAAATCTAGAAGGGTATTGTTTGTTGGATGTGACAAAATCTGAAAATCTAGTAGGATATAAACAAAAGTCAAGTGAATGCTTAGGATAAATGAACAAGGACCAAGTTATGTGATTGTTGATATGTCTCTGTATATTTGATTGATGATTTATTCCTAAAATTATGGAATTGATGTATCTTTGTTTCCTTGGCTCCATATATGAGTTATGTATGCATTGTGTAATATGATATGCTTTTACCATGCCTCTTGGGTGTGATTAAAATTGTAATGCAAGAGTGATTATTTTTCTGTAGACATTCTGATATTTTGCTTGTGTTTGATCAAAGGAAGTAGAGATAAATTTGATTTGCAAATTGGTTGGTGACTTTATTTGTGCATTAGTCTTATGTGTGTAAATTTTCCAAACAGAATGGTTTGGAATCTGATATGCATTTTACTGTGAAAAGTGCTTTCTGATGCTATTAGTTTGTTGATGTCATGTTGTTGGTTTTGTGTCTCTTGCACTTTGCTAAAGTATGATGCTCTGTTAAAATTGAGGTGTGAATCCTAGTTGTTAATATCTAAAATGTGAAATTTTGAATTATTTGGTTCCTTCTCTTACTCAATTTTGGTTGTTGTAACAATAATGTGGATGAATTGATAGGTTTACATATTTTGAGAATCTTTGTTTATCCTCATTCGTCTTAGAATTAAGGACTTTGATTTCTCTGTTAAAAAAAAAGATATGTTTTGACTGAAAATAAATAAATAAATAAATAAAAATAAATGTGATGCATGCTCTATTGTAATGAATATTAAGGAAGATTAGTATATTGTAAAGTAAAATGAAAACTTGTTACTGTGAGGTTATCTTAGTCATTATAAAATAAGATTTGAATGTGTTATGAAATGATTATATGCAATTATTGGTTTCATTTTGTGATATGTGATTCAGGTGCAATTGTGCCATAACTTGTGATTCATTTGATTGATCTTGGTAACATAATTTCCTACATGGCTTAACTGTTATCTCTTTTGAAACTAATTTGGACAGATTTTTTTAAGCATTATGACTTAGATTTCTAAATCTCTTTGTCCCACAATTGTTTGAACTAGACTTAAATCAGATTTTTGCTTCATGTATTGTGTGATGTTGTATTAGTTGCTGGATAAGATGCCAGTGCAAAAAAAAAAAAAAATTGTGTTAAACTTTGCTAGAATGTGAGTGATTTTATGTGAGCCATTGTGGCAAGTTTTACATCTGAATCTCTGTAATGTGTTTTGTGTGATTCTGTAGTGAATGTCCTGTTAACTAAAAGTGCTTAGAATTATGAATGCCATTGATTGTGAAAAATGATGATGTTTCTGATAAGTTTTAGTGTAACTAATGATAGATGAGTATATGTCTTTGACATTATTTGTTTCTTGCTTGTCCTTAGTCATTAAGTGAGCAGTGTCTTTGCATTGAAATAGTTATTAGTATAGAAGTAACTTCAAAACAACCTTATCTCCCAGCTCCAAAATAAAATTATATAGATCCAAGCTTATCATTTTTCTCTTCTATATTATTCTTCTCTATAAAACCTATGCTCTCTTCTTGGTGCCCTATTTCCTACATTGATTCTCAGCAGCTGTTGTATATTCTTCTCCATTCGTTATGCTCACCTTAATTGCATCCAAAAGAACTTCAAAAGTTTGTTCTTGTGTTAGCTATTCCTTGAACCTTAACACTCTATGTTATGACACACCTCATTTGAGATGATACCCAGTATCTATTCAATCCTCTTAAACTATGTCCAAGCTTCTTATGATATGGTTTGAGAGTTCTTGGCATCTTTGAGAACCTCAACCATATTGATCTTGATATCTTCCATCATCGTTATTTCATGATAAATATGATCATCAAACTCTACATCAATCTCAACAACATTGCTTGTCACAACCATAATCATTCAAATACAAAATTACATGCCTAATAATGGGTTCATTCTTAAAGTTTGTCATACAAACTAATATCTCTAAAAGCTTAAATGCTTCATTCTTTTCTGTACTTAATAAGCACTTCTCTCCTAATTTCGAGGACGAAATTATTTTAGGGGGAGAGATTGTAACATCCCAAAAATTTAATTATGAAAGTTCTATAATTTAATATAGAATAAGGACATTTTATTTGTATTCTTGGAAATCTTTTGCCTAAAGAAAATGGAGGAATTAAAATTAGTGAAGAAGTTTGACTAAAATATAAAAAGAAAAGAGAAAAATATTGGAAAATTGTGGACCACATATTTTATGTGGTGTAGGTAATTTGAAATAAAAAGAAAAAAAAAACAAAATTTGCTCATCCCTTTAAACTCTCTTTCTCGGCCTCCCTTATCTCAAACACATACACTCATAAAAAAAAAAAAACTCTCTTCTCACCAATTTTCGTTCATCTTCTTCTTCCTCACGTCCAACTCAATTTTCAGCCGATTCCTAGCAATTTTTGGAGAGAATCTCACTTGCAAATCCAAATTCTAGCTTAGGTAAGTATCCCCAATCATTATATATAAGTTTTGTATAGTTTTGGGAAGAGATTGGGGTTACTTTGAGTTAGGAAATCTGATTTAAGTTTTGGAAAAATTGTTAAACTAAACTTACATGAGTTGGGTATTTAATTTGCAAGCTATTCTCATGAAGTTTAGAAGAAAGAACCGATGCTCACTCCTTCTCTGCTCTTGTTTTCTGTTTCTTCGTTCCAGCCACTGTTAGGGAACGATATGAGCTTTAAATCACAGCAAAATGCTCTAGTTATCACTGATTTGAGCTTGGGTAAGAATTTCTGAACCTTGCCATTCTAGTCTTTGTAAAACGGGTGAGGAATTTGAGAGGACCGAATGGGTTCTGATTAGCAAAACCTGATTTTATTTAGGAAAGGCATGTTTTGTTTTCATATATGTGTGAGAATTCTAATATTGCTGCTGTGATGGTTTTCATATGTTTTAATTTTAGATGGAGGTAAAAATGTATATATAAGTACAAATAAATCTTGTTTGTGATTGCTTTGATTAGTATGCAATTGAGTGTGAATGTAACAATGCTCTTGTTTCCTTTTTCTTAATTGCTGAACTGATCCTTTAGGAGAAACCACCATTTCTCTGTTTTGGCCTAGATATGCTTTTGTATAATCACCTTTAAATTTGCTTGGAAAGGAATATAAAGAAATGACAATTATTCTGCCCTGGCTGACTTGTTTTGCATGCTGTTTAAGGGCTGCATATTTAAGGGAGAATATTAATAATGGTACAACAATGACTAAAACAAATTGTGTGAAGGTATATAGTTGTCAAAAATTTCTGTTATTGGCATGCTAATGCAATTCACTTAATTGTGGTGCTTTCTTAGCAGTAGGAATATCACAGATTCAGTTTTAATGAAGATTGTGAGTGTATGTAATTAGAAGTAGGAAGGAATGAAGTTAATTGCTTGAATAAAAATCTGGTTTTGATTGGTTTATGCTTTGTGAAATAGAATGATGTATTGATAGTGCACATTTTGATTTAGAAATGACTGCTATTCTTCTTGCCATGGATGAATGCAATTTTATATAATGATGCGGTAGTGGATTGAATAATGTTATGAGAATGTTAAAATCTGATTCTGTTCACTGCATGTGTTATAATAAATTTTCTGAACTTAAAAATGACATGGCTGAACTGATTTGAAAAGTTAGGGAGGTATATTGATTTGTATGAACACTATCTTGTTGGAACTAAAAACTGTGTTGATGTGGAGCTGATTGTAGTGAATTGATTAGTGAATTGATCGAAGATTTTCATCTGTTTTGTTGCCTTTATTGGGTTGCATTTAGCTGAACAAATTCTGGACCTAAAAATGTGCTAATAAACATCAAAATGATTGCTATAGTTAATATTGAATTATAAGAACAATATTTGTTTGCTTTCTGCTTGATGCTTGTTTCATTACTGATAGACTGATGTTGTGACTTTTGTGAATGAAATTGTGAAGGTGTAATTGTCAAGGCTTCTTAGTCTATTTAAAAATTATATCATGAGTTGCTACTTGATTCATGCTTGTTGAATGATTAGAGGATTCTTGGAACTTGCAAGAAACCTTTGAATGTTTAATGAATAAACTTTAAGAATTATAATGACTTCAAGGAATAGAATAATTACATAAGGGCTGGGTAGTATCAAACTAGTCAGGATTCGTGAGAGATCGAAATTAAAATATATACAAACATAGTTATTAAACCTCTTGTTTTATCTTAGGTGAAATCTGAGATAACAAAGCTGGGGAAATTTCAAAGCACCATTAAGGAAATAAGTGTTGATGTACTGCTAATGGCTGGAATCCAGGTGACAGTTTATTCCATACACATAGGGTCATTTGTTTATTTATTGTCATCACTAATATAACTGTTGCAGGTGAGTCAATAGCATATTGTCCTTATATACCTTTATGTATATATGTATGATTTATGATTTATGGAGTACTCCAGGGGGTCGCTCCCTCTTTGTCAATTTAAAATTCTGTTTGGTGAGGTGAAATTTCCTGCAGGTCTAAACCAGCTAATTATGATAAACATTTCATAATGTGAAGAGTTGGTTGGTGCACATAGCACCCGTGAGTGATTGAGAGAAGAAACTTCATGGCGGGGTGAATATATTACTGGCCTGAAGTGGAGGCGTTATAGACGCAATATAAGGATAAATGCTATTATTCTCTGAACAGGTTAAAATGGAATTAGAATCAGATAGGCTATTGCATTATTTAGAGTGTATGAAATAAACTGCGGTACATTTTGGTTTCAGGTAAATGGAGAACAAGGACGGTAGGAAGAAAAATAGCAAGAATGCTTGTTATGCCCTATGTAGGTTAAAGTCTATTAGAACTTGTAGTACATTATCCATAATCCTATTATGTATCAAGTGAATAACTTGTGAAATACATATTAGGAAGCTATCATCTATGATAGTCATTCTAGTATTAGTTGTTACTTTTCAATTACAATGAAATCATATTTAGAGTAATCATTCAACATCTCTTCATTAGGATAAAATCATAGATATTAATTTAGCCATTTAATAGATATGTAACCACGTGAATTTTTAATCAATAGTATATAGTTTCATAAACTATTATATAAGTCCAACTCAATGAATAAATGTTTTTAGATAACTTTCAAAGAGAAAATATTTCAATTATCTTTCAAAATTAAAAAGTTTTAATTTATTCTCATTTTTGGACTTTTAATATTATAATAGTGGTTATAAATTTATTAAATTGCAATAAATATTGTAGGAAAAAGCTAGGATGTTACAGCCGTCAAAACGGGCTGAGCCCAGCCTGTTTTTACCCAAGCCCGACTACGGCTAGGCTTGGAATTTAAAGGGTAAAATGGGATGTGGGTCTATAAGGGCCGACCGTTAATGACTGAGGGACTTGTGCCTTGTGGAGTATTAGTATTTGAATGTTGTTGATTTTCTTTATGATGACTTTGTGGTGTATTTATAGTAATACTTGGGTATTATGTGTTATACTTGTGCATTAAAACTTGTGGTGTAGTATGTGGTTGAAATTTAGGAATTTTCTTTTTGAAAGGGATGAAGCTCTGAGGGCTGAGAGCGGCCCGAGTGCTCTAAGGCCGGACTTTAGAAAACAGAGGTATTTTTGGAAGAGGGCTTAAATGGGCTTAACCTGTTTAGCCTTAACCCTTAAGGGTCGGCCCGACGCGCTTTGATAGCTCTAGGTTCTCCTAACTCTTGTGAATGAAGCAAATTCATATACAAGTTATTTTAGAACAATAAGGAATTAATCTTACTTGACACGAGCGTGGGAATGCAATTGAAAAAAATAGAAATTGTTCTAACTCAGCTAGGATAATTACGATGGTGCAGTAGTTATGTTTGCTTGGAAGGAAATGAGAGGAAGGAAATGGAAAAGGGACATGAAAATAATTATAATTTACATATATCTTGGGCCCACAAGCTTTCTCTTTCCATCTCATGTTTTTCCCGGGCCTCACAAATTTTACATCTCATCAATGCCTCTACTTTCAATATTTTACCCTACACTCATTTCCAATTTCATTTCCATCATCTTAATTTCATCAATCCAAACTAACCCATTAGAATATTTATCCAATAACAAATGTGAACATAGCAAATTCACATGTCAGTGATTGGGGGTATGATCCCTAACCCTTGTGAATGGAGCAAATTAACAAGACAACTATCTACCCCTTATATTTTTTTACCTGAATCTACCCATTATATGGGACTTCAGAACAATTAGTCCCAATTGACATACGAGTAGGATACCTTTGAGAAAGCAGTGTAAAACTAAATGAAAAAAAAAGTGTGCTTCCAGTTTTTTGTTTTTCTTTTTTATAGCACAAAAATTCAGTCATTTTACTAAAAAAATCATCAAATACACATAAACCATAAAACCAACATTACTTTTATCTCTCAATATAACAAGGAATAAAAGTTTTTTTGTTTTTCTTAAAAAAAATAGTGCTACTATTAAAATAAGATATCCTCTTGAGAAAATGAAACAAGTAAAAGGGTTAGGCAAAGGGACGGTACATTTTCTTCCTCTCCAACTTTGCTTTTCTGAACGACAGAGAGGTGAGTAAGATTCATTCTTTCACATCCTCTAATTTTCGTTGTTGTTGTTCATTTAAATGTAAATGTGCCACCTCTGGACACAGTAGTTTTTTAGTTTTCACACTCTTAGTTCAAAACATTTTCATTTTCACCCTCCTTTAATTTTTCTTATAAAAAGGTGTTTGACAGTTTTAACTTCAACAAAAGATCTTGAAGATAATATTTTTAAATCTCATTACCATCACCACCTTCTGATTAGCTAGGTTTTTCTGCATTCAAATTAGGTTAAAGGGGTAATTTAATTTTTGAATAATCTGCCTGACATTTTCAGTTCTTTTAACTTGTGATATAGTGACATAGTTGGTTTATCTGGTCAGTGCAACCCCTGTAAATATAAATATGAGAACGTGTGTTCGAATCCCAGGAAGCGTTCTCATTGAGAGAGGGGACTCCTACCCCTCGAGTATTAAACCATGCAGTGATTAACCAAAAAAAGAAAACTTGTGATATAGTGTGCACTTGTGTTGTGGTCTTCTATATAGTACATTCAAGTATTCAACTTTACTGCATTTGTCTATCCTCGAGTTTTATTTTTTACCAATAGTCTATCCTCAAGTTGGAAGATCGAATTTCAAATGCTCAAACTTTTAATTTGTCTTCTTCATGTTCATGTGTTCTAAGTTTGCCATGGTTAAGTTTGTCTTTCATTGAACAAGATATTGTAATTTTGTGATATTGTAGATAGTCTTGCAAAAGAGAAGTAGAATTGATGGATCAGATTGCATCGAGAAAAAGAAAAAGTAAAGATATGAGGGATTTGATTAGTGGGTTGTCTGACTCTGTGCTTGTTCATATTCTCTCTTTACTTCCCACTAAAGAAGCTGTTTCTACATGCCTTTTGTCTAAGAGATGGACTTCACTCTGGCACCAAATTACCAAGCTTGAATTCGACGGTCGACGCTTTGGGAATCTTGATTCCTTCCTCCACTTTGTGGATGCAACTCTTGGTTTGGTTGATTTGAACCTTGTGCAAACTTTTGTTATGAAGAATGTGAAGGTGCCCTCTATTAAGCTTCATATTTGGCTTCAGATATTGCTGCATCGCAACTCTATTGAATACCTAGAGCTTGATTCTCTACAACCACCACAACGAGGAAGGTTTCCCCTGAGTCTTTTCAAGTGCAATACTATCACTGATTTGAAGTTGAGTGGGGTGTCGATAGGAAACATCTCCGCAGTTGACCTTTCTTCTCTTAAAGTGTTGCACTTGAAATTTGTTATTTCAAGTACTAAACATATTCAAGTGCTTCTTTCTCACTGTCTCCATCTTGAAGAGTTAGTTCTTAGATATCTTCTTCCATCTAATTTGGATTTCCCTCTTCAAGTAAGGTTTGAACATTTACGACTAGCACATGTTTTAGGGTCTCTTTTCTCAATGGAAGCTTTCTCTAATGTTCAATTCCTAACGTTCCAGCAGGTATGTATATTGAGAAACTCGTAAGTCCCACATTGAATAAATCAAAGATAGGCTAAGGGTATATAAATGAGTTGAGTCTCCATCACATTGGCTTAAGCTTTTGTGGTGGAATGACAAGACTCATACTATATGCCCTTAGACTCTAAATTCTCACAATGTATATGAACAACCTGCAATGAACTAATTAATTAAATGTTTTAAGCATACATACTATGTTTCTTTTCCTTCTCTTAGATTTTGCAATTTTCAGTGTATTTATAATTTGTATGCATCATTACATTGTGCAGATTAAACGAAACACTCCTTTTGATTTGCCAACTTTTCACAATGTAATCCACCTAGAAATCATTTGCCTCTTCCAATTGAAGTGGGCCATTGTGGAATGCCTCCCAAGTTTCCCCAAGCTTCAGAGCCTTGTATTTCAAAATGTATGTAAAAAATTGATTTTTGGTTCAATTTATATTCTATGTGCATCCTCTTCAATGATGAGATTCTAAAACCACAAACTTCTTCGTGGACAGTCTAGTTTTGGTGAGGCCAACAGTGATAGCTTTATGGAAGATGAAGCACATGAGGTGCCACCATGTATTTCCTCTCACCTGGAAGAGTTTGCTCTTGTTAACTTCAGCGGCAGTAGACATGAATTTAAGCTTGTAAGATTTATAATGGAGAATGCAAGTATTTTGAGAACTGTCGTCATCAGCGTGAAGGGATTGGGGGACCGCTCATCAAAGGAAAATGAATATCTTGAAATGTGCAAAACTTTGTCGTCTTATGCCAGGCTCTCTGCAAAATGTAGACTTTTCTTTGAGACGACTAGTACACTTTCAGACGGTGCTTTGAAGAAATATTTGACTATTAGAAAAACCTCAGTTGCTCCGAGTTATTAAATTTACAAGTTTGGGTGTGAAAGTGAAAAAGGAGACTTTTTTGTGACAATGTTAGATGAGCGAAAAATTATTGTTTATATGTTTTCAGTTATTGCTCCGAGTTATTGTTTATATGTTTTCAGTTATTAACTTATTATATGGAGTTGATTATGTACTTTTGAAGGTCTTATATATAAGATGGGAAAATCAAAGAAAGGTTTGGGAAGAGCGAGTGGTATTTTTGTACCAATCAATTTTTTGATAATATTAATCATCTTCATGCATTTACATTTGCAGACTTTTTTCTCTCCTATACCATTATTGCATAAAAGCTATAGTTGCATCATTTGAATTATTTATTCTCGTCAGTCCTCAGCGTTCTTCATCCTTGTAATTCTTCTATGCTAAAGAAGTTGTTTCTACATGCCTTTTGTCCAAGAGATGGATTTCACTTTGGCACCAATTTACCAAGCTTCAATTTGACGGTCGAAGTTCTGGCAACCTTGATTTCTTCCTCTACTTTTTGGATGCAACCCTCACAATGGTTGATTTGGACCATGTTGAAAAATTTGTTCTGTACTTTAGGCCACATCGTGTGCCTGATATTAAGCTTCACATTTGGCATTAGGCATTGCTGTTTCACTTCTATTACACACATAAAACTTAATTTTGATGGAATTATAGAACCATGTGTTACAATTCCCTCTTTTGTTTTCAAGTGCCCATCCATCACTGTTTTGGAGTTGAGTAACATGAATGTTACTGACCTCTCTGCTATTGATTATCCTAACCTTAAACTCAAAGTTTTGTGCATGATTGATGTTGATTTTTGTTCAGATTGTTTGGAACTTTTTCTTTCCCATTGTCCCCATCTTGAAAGGTTAGAGGTAAGATTTACTGATGATATGTCTTACATTAACGTTCCTCTCCATATTGGAAGGTTTCAACATCTAAAGTTCACAGAAGTTGCAGTATCTCTCTTACCATTGGAAGCTTTATCTAACGTTCAATATCTATTCTTAAAGGAAGTATGTATATATATGTACAAATATGTTTCCCCCCCTTTCTACTTCTCTTAGATTTTGTAATTTTCAGTTTGCTCATAGTTTTGTTTGGATCATTATTCCATGCATCCTGCTCTTAATTTGCCAACTTTCCCCAATTTAATTCATCTACAGATTGCTGCTTTAGCTCGTATTGACTGGACCATAGTGAGCTGCCACCATAGCTTTCCCAAGCTTGAAATTCTTGAAATTGACAGAGTAAGTAAAAGTTTGACTTTGATTTATATTCTCCTTACATTCTCTTTATTGATTGTTGATTAAAACTCTGTGCCCGTGTGCGAGCATTTGTGTGGTCAGTTTCTTGATTCTGATTCAGATGATGAAATCATGTTTTTTTTGTTGATTGCAATCATGTGAAATTGGTTTCATACTTATGCATGTGTAATGTGACTTAGTTTTTTTTTAATGTCATCTTTGAATGATTTAGCTTACTTGGATATTGGACTGGTAGAGTGGTAGGTACATACATGTTTCTCTTTTTTTTCCTAACTGACCTACGGACATGTTTGTTGTATTATCCTAAATCTGAAATGCACCCTCCTTGTTCTTGTCTTATTAAACAATGAACTATTAATAAAAGAGCTATGGAGGATATTAAAAATGATGAGATGTTGAATAAAATAAAGAAATTAGCGCAAATGATGTTGAATACACTGTTTTCTGTCAAGTGTTTTAGAAAACAACAAAACATACACTTGTTTTTAAAAGGTTAAAGGTGCAAATTCGGATACTGGTGGTAATTTACTAACTTTACTTTTATATCATTTCTTGTTTTAGGGCAAATTGTATTTCAATTTTAATTTTATGATTGCAATGAGAAGTGATGGTCGAGTCATTCTAATTTTCTGGGTTTAGGCTGCTTTTTCACTAACCTAAGCATAGCAATTGGATGCTGCCCATTTTTGGCTACTGTTGAGTGTTGGTTTGCTAGTTGTAATTGCTGTATTCTTGGGACTACTTTTCTGAGAAACCTATATTACTGCATTGTGCTATAGCTTATGCAAAAACACTTGCTGGATTGATTCAACTTAATTTCATACTTTCCCAAGTCAGATTTTACAAATTCACTACTTAGCTGCTAAAATTCTGATTATCTAATTGAATTTCTGGGTACATAGTATAGCTCACTGAATCTAGAACAGTGACTTTAGTAAAAAATACTTGTTGAATTCTCAATGTGCCTTGAATTTGCAATAGTAAAGTGCCTTGTGCTTGTATTAGTTGATGACATGTTCATTAAACAAGGCATATTTTTACTTCCCCCTTCTTCAAACTTGTATCAAGCTAAGCAATGCCTGCTGGTACTGCACAAACTAATAGGACTACCTATATTTCTGATAAGGATCTGGGATTTGATTTTTATATGCTTTACTGTGTCCAAAATTATCTTTTAGAAGAGTACAACAAAGGAAAAGCAGAGAAACTGAAACGAAGGACAGTCTTAATGTGCGCTTTTATGTAATGCAGAGAGAGAGCAGGTACATGCCTTTGTTCTGTTATAATTCACTGATGCATAAATATTGACTGCATGCATTAAGATCTCCAGTAATAGTTCAGATTTTTGAATGACGTGATTGGTAATTTCTCACATCAAACTTCAAATTATGAGTAAACATGTATATTTTGTTTTCATGGTATAGACTTGTTTTTTGTTTACATTGTGAATTGAGATGCATCCACTCTTCTGGTTTTATTGACTGTTGTTTGTGCTGCCTACAACAGTGTGCGCGCATGTGTTGATGAGAGTACCGATTTTGTCATATTGCATAATTAATCTTCCCCTTGCAGGGCAGGCATACAAGGTTGATTGAATTTGGCGTTGATATATAATTAACATGAGTATATACATAAAGAACGTGGAAATTCATACCTTTCATGCATTTTAGTATAATTATCTCTAATGACATGCACACAAGTTCTGCTTGAAGCTAGCAGGGTGTACTATGCACCTGTCTATTTAGTGAGTCTCGATACATTTTGTGCTTATCTTTATTTTGAGTTTTTTCCCCCAGATTTATCTCCAATATATTGATACATATATATTTGAATGATACTAAGATAAGTAGGTAGCTTTTCCGACTGAAAAATTGGTGTCTTTGTTTCCCTTGAGTGCAATTAGTTGATGCCTTGCTTCATAATGTGTAATTACGGGGCTATTGATTTAATTTTACTCTTAAAATTTGACATAATCATATTTGGTATACAGCTTATATTCATTAAGGGTGACTTGGAAACTTGGATGTGTAAACATTTGTGGAGATTGCCCATGTAGGACTCTGATATCTTAGGTGACATTGTACCATGCAATCTTTCTTGTAGGCAGCTCAAACTGTGGTGGGTACTCTAGCTTCCTTCTTCATAATCCAATCAACTTCTTCATGCTACTTAACACCTTGTTCCCAGCAACCCACACTATCTACAACTTTCATATCCAGAAGTGATTACTCGAGAACAAATTTGGATATCCAGTATTGTTTTGAAAAGCATATTTTAAGAAAGACCTTTATCCCATTAGCGCAATTTAGTCTTTGATAGTTAGATAAAGTTAATTAGAGGTGTCATGGAAGAAACACAATAAAAATGAGGTTTCACGAGTTGTTATGTGAGGTCAATAAGTTGTTATTGTTAGCCCTAGAAGTTGTAGTTTACAACTCGTGTGATCTCATTTTAATTATCTTTCTTGCATGAGATCTCTAATTAATTCTCCCAAGTTAAATTTGATTATCACATGACACGTGTCATTTAACATGAAATTCAAGAAGCCATTTAATTTAACACTTAATTTTACATTTGGTTTCTTCTAGAGGAAATAGGGCAAAATGCTCATAAGAAAACTTCTTATACCTACAACTCGTGTATTTAATTTTTTTTATAAAAAGAAAAATGATATTAATTAAAGTCTAACTATTCGAAATGTTTACTAAAGTCGATCTCATAAAAAAGGGTAATGGTTCTAATTTGTCCTTCAAGTAACCACCGTGAAGCATTGAGCACCCTAAATTAACAACGAGCCCTAATTTGCTCTTCAAGTAACCAAAATGGTCCAATTTTACCCTCACATCCATGTTTTTGCGACGGCGGCGGCTCACTCCTATCCATGTTTGCCCTTCAATTAACAACGGCTCATTTGATTTTTTTTTGCAGACCTATTTTGTATAATTTTCTAATTTAATAAACTCATTTATGCTTTCTGATAAAAAAAAAATTATTTGTCTACAAGAACTATGTTGCTGTTATTGCGCGTGGATTTACTTGATTATAACGGTGTTATGAAGCTGAATATTAGAAGAGTCTTCATCTCTTGGTTGTTGCATTGTTCCTTCAGATTTATTCTCAATGAGAGCTCTTTTCTTATGTTACATTTCTCATCTTCAGGTATGATATGATTGATATACAATTAGTAATCTTTTTTATTTTTAAAAAAGTTGTTTTCAGATAGTATAATGCATGCAATTTTTTAGTCTGACCTATTATTTGCTCATGCAATATGATTTTTCTTTTGTTGGTGATTATGAATTTCCTACATTCTAAATCTTGATCAAGCTGAAAATTCATCACTTTTATTAGTTTGATCTCATGATTTATTAATTTCGAAAATTATATAATAACTGGTTTAATCTCTCTTAATGTGCTTATAGTTATATCCATCATCATGCATACCAAATTATGAAAAAGGACACCACAGTTCTAGTCTCCACTTAGTGAGGGTGCTAGAGAAAGGAATATACTAGGCAGCTTAACACTTGCATTTCACAAAGTGGCTGATTCGAACGCATGACTTCAGACCCACGACAAGTGAGCTTACCATTGAGTTAAGTCAGCCCTTCACATACCAAATTATGAACTTTTCCAAAATGATTGCATTCTCGGATTTCTCTTGATATACTGAGATATTTGATATCTAACTCATTACATGGTAAGGCCTGAGTCTCTCTTAATAACCCTTTAAGTAAAATGAAAAAAAACTATTTTTACTAGGGCTTGGACTGCCCCTTATTTGTTCTGGAGCTCTTGAGACATGGTGAGTGCTACAAAGTCTTGGATTTGGGTAAGATTCCGTATATATAGAGAACATATATCGTTGGCTGATGTTTCAGAACTTGTGATCAAAGTTGTTTCTACTATCTAATGCTTAATTTATTTGATTTTGCAAGTTAAGTTCATACTTGTTGAGATTATTGTCCATTTTTATTTCAAAAGTATTAACCAAAGTGCATTATTATCCAGATTTGTTTTAATATAAGCTTGTAAAACATCACTACTCAAAAACAAAAAATAATCAATTACATTTGAGGTGCTTGGACTTTCACTTCCTCAGTAAAATTCGAGGGAAGGCTGTTATATCAATAGGAATTAGCAACAAAATTTGTCTGAGTGTATTAATAAAAGAAAATTTGCCTTAACCTCTGAAAATAACCTCTGAAAATTAATGTTGACGTTTGAAAATCGATTATAAACTTGAATATGTTCAAGAAAGAAAGGCAAAACTACTATTTTTGGTTACTACAATCGTAAAAGTACTTCTTAAAAGTTAAAACGTTAGATAACCAATACACTTTCCTAGTTACTTTCACAACAAAATTAACCTTAATCAACATTATAGTTAAAAGGATTAACCCACTTGGATCCCCACTTAGTGAGAGTGTTGGAGAAAAGAATATAGCAGAAATTTTACCTCTGTATTTATATAGAGAAGTTGATTAGAACTCACGTCCGCAGACCCCACGACAAGTGAATTTATCACAGAGCCGGTTAACCAATATTACAGCTAATTAATAAAAATTGGAACAGAAACAATATTATAAGAAATTAAATAAAACAAGTATTATATTCCATGCCAATGATATTTTGCAGAAAATGGACCAAAGAAAAATCGTGGAAAATATTTGTTTTTGATCTTGAAATTTGTTTTAGCTCAACCTACTGGGTTTGAGTGAGTAATAAGTGTTTTCGTACTTTAAGCAAATGATTGGAGGTTTGATATCTAACTCTTACGAATTGAGCAAATTTCTCAGATCAATTGTTTACCTCTATATGAGACTTTTCAGACTAGATAAATTACCATGGTGCAGAGTAAGGGCCCGTTTGCTCCATAGGAATTGAGGAATGGAAAGGAAATGGGAAAGGTAACTTACATATATCTCGGGACTCACAAATTTTCTCTCTCCATCTCACACTTTTCCTGGGCTCCAGAAACTTTTACAACTCATCAATATCTAATTTACCTCTACTTTCTATCTTTACCCCCTGACACTCAATTCCATTTCCATTACACACTTTCCGTCCAATCAAACGGACCCGTAGCAATTTTTTCCAAGAATTTGTGGCCTGAAAAAAAATGTAAAAAAAAAAAGAAGCTCCTAGGTGCTTCTTTTGAGGAAAAGGGACGGTACGTTTTCTTCCTCTTCAATCTTGCTTTTCATCTTCCTACTCGTCATCAAAGGTTTCAACATAACCTGGACGACAGAGACGTAAGTTATCTACTGATTCTTTTTTAGTTGATTTAAATGTGCCACCTCTGGACAGAGTAGTTTCTCAGTTTTCACACTTTGGGTTCAAACGATTTTCATTTTCACCCTCCTTTATTTTTCTTATAAAATGGTCTGTAACAGTTTTAACTTCAACAAAAGATTTTGAAGATAATATTATTAAATCTCATTACCATCACCACTTTCTAATTAGCTGGGGTTTTCTCCACTCAAATTTGGTTAAAGGGGTAATTTAATTTTTGAATAATCTGTCTGACATTTTCAGTTCTTTAAACTTGTGATATAGTGTGTGCTAATGCTAGAAATTGGATAGCAAAACTAAAAGTGGGAATGCCAAGTTTATTACTCCCTCGGTTTCTAATTATAACCCAACTTTGACTTATTTGAAAAAAGTTTAAGTTACAAACTTTACATTTGAATTGTTTAAAATTATCTTTTTTACGCAAAACTAGATTATTTTAGTTATAAACCAACATATTGTAATTACATTGGTTATATGTTATACTCGTAATTTAATGGTCTAATTTGCTTCCTTAACTTTCACAAAAAAAGCAAAGTAGGCTTATGAGGGAGTATGAAAATGACCAGGTCAATTACAGAAAGTTGACTACTTTAAGACACTGAAAGAGGGAAAGTGTGAAAAGAACTCAAATACGGACTGTTTATGAGTATGAGAGTGTGGAATGTTGTAATTCTGGTGTCTTTGCTCTTCGTGTTTATCCCTTTTTATAGCAATGTGTGTAAATGTTGCATTAATGTATGTATCGCGAGGTTGACGTGGTTCGTTGTATAAGAATGTGACTGCCAGTGTGTCGTTGATATATAGTCGTTAGCATCAATTAATCATTATGTGTTAGTAATTGTTGCTGCATCTTTCGCTGTGATCATGAACGTATTGAACAATGGACTTTGATTTTCATATGGGATGGTTGAACATCACTTTGGGGTGTATCATCATTTTTTGAGCCTATAGTGTGCACTTGTGTTGTGGTCTTTTATGTAGTACATTTCAACTTTACCATGCTTGTATATCCTCAAGTAGGAAGATCAAATTTTCAAATGCTAAAACTGTTAATGTGACTACTTCATATGTTCCAAGTTTGCCATGTGTCTTTCATTTAGCAAGATAATGTAATTTTGTGATATTGTAGATCCATAGTAGCAGAACAGAAGTAGAAATGCGGGACCGGATTGTATCAAAAAAAGAAACAGAAATGAGGGATTGGATAAGTGGTTTGCCTGATCCTGTGCTTGCTAATATCCTCTCTTTACTTCCCACTAAAGAAGCTGTTTCTACATGCCTTTTGTCTAAGAGATGGACTTCACTCTGGCACCAAATTACCGAGCTTAAATTCGACGGTCGAAACTTTGGCAACCTTGATTTCTTCCTCCACTTTGTGGATGCAACCCTTGCCTTGGTTGATTTGGACCATGTTGAAAAATTTGTTCTGTACTCTAGTCCACATCGTGTGCCTGATATTAAGCTTCACATTTGGCTTCAGGCATTGCTGTTTCACAACTCTATTACACACCTAGAGCTTGATTTTGATGGAATTATAGAACCATGTGTTACGATTCCCTCTTTTGTTTTCAAGTGCCCATCAATCTCTGTTTTGGAGTTGAATAGCGTGAATGTCACAAACCTCTCTGCTATTGATTATCCTGACCTTAAACTAAAAGTTTTGGACATGATGGATGTTGAGTTTTGTTGTTCAGAATGTTTGGAACTTTTTCTTTCTCACTGTCCCCTTCTTGAAAGGTTAGCGGTAACATTTACTGATGATATGCCTTACATAAACGTTCCGTTACATATTGGAAGGTTTCAACATCTAAATGTAGCAGAAGTTGCAGCATCTCTCTTCCCATTGGAAGCTTTATCTAACGTTCAGTATCTACTCTTAAAGGGTGTATGTATATTTGTACAAATAGTGTTTCCCCCCCTTTTTCCTTCTCTTAGATTTTGTAATTTTCAGTTTGCTTATAGTTTTGTTTGGATCATTATTCTGTGCAGGATGCATGGCATCCTCCTCTTAATCTGCCCACTTTTCCCAATTTGATTCATCTACGGATTAATCCTTTAGCTCTTATCGACTGGACCATAGTGAGCTGCCTCCATAGCTTCCCCAAGCTTCAAAATCTTCAAATTGACAGAGTAAGTAAAAGTTTGACTTTGATTTACATTCTGTTTACGTTCTCTTTATTGATTATTGATTAAAATTCTGTGTGCACGCGTGCACGCATTTGTGTGGTCAGTATTTTGGTTCTGTGTCAGATGATGAAGAAAATGAAGAAGGGTTTGTGGAAGATGCAATACTTAAGGTACCACCATGTGTTTCGTTTCACCTGGAAGAGTTTGCTTTTGATGACTTCAAAGGCAGTGAACGTGAATTTGAGTTTGTAAGATTTTTATTGGAGAATGCAAGTGTCTTAAGAAGTGTCCACATTTCGAAGAGTGACTACTCTGATGGAAAGGAAAGCCATCAAATGGTTAGTAAGTTGCGGTCCTGCCCGAGGATGTCTGCAAAATGTAGACTTAGGTATTATTATGATTAGAGGCTATGAAAATTGAGTATTAGAAAGTTATCAGTTACTCTGAATATTAGAATTAACAGTTTGGATGGGACATTGGAAATAGAAATGACATTGTACGTGGATTCGCGCACATTAGAACGTGAGAAATCATGTTTTTTTGTTGATTGCAGTCATGTGAACTTTGTTTCATACTTATGCATGTGTAATGCTTTTTTATGTCATCCTTGAATGATTTAGTTTACTTGGATAATGGACTGGTACGTACGTACATACACGTTTTTTTTTACATAACTAACCAACGAACAAGTGATGGTAATTTAGATCAAGTGTTTTTAATAACATCAAAACATACACTTGTTTTTAAAAAGATTAAGGTGGGAATTCGGAGGATATTAATAAAAGAGCTATGGAGGATGTTAAAAATGATGACATGTTGAAGACAAGTAAAAAATGGCGCAAATGATGTTGAATACACTGTTTTAGATCAAGTGTTTTTGATAACATCAAAACATACACTTGTTTTTAAAAGGATTAAGGTGGGAATTCGGGGACTGGTGGTAATTTACTAATTTTCCTTTTATATCCATTTCTTGTTTTAGGGAAAATTGTATTTCAATTTTAATTTTATGATTGCAATGAGAAGTGATGGTAGAGAAATTCTAATTTTCTGGACCTAAGCATAGCAATAGGATGCTGCCCATTTTTTGCTATTGTTGAGTGTTGGTTTGCAAGTTGTACTAGCTGTATTCTTGGGACTACTTTTCTGAAAAACCTATATTACTGCATTGTGATATAGTTTATGAAAAAACACATACTGGATTTTTTTTTTGAACACATTTTTCGGACCAAACACAACAGCAAAACCAACTAACGCGGTTGGCAAGCTGAAGTGCGAATATCCTACTTATGTACTCACACAAAAAAAAAAAAACACATACTGGATTGATTCAACTTACTTTCATACATTCCCAAGTCAGATCTTGCAAATTCACTACTTTGCTGCTAAAATTCTGATTTTCTCATTGAATTTCTGGGTATAGTATGGCTCACTGAATCTAGAACAGTGACTTTGATAAAAAAAAATAATTGTTGAATTCTCAATGTGCCTTGAATTTGCAACACTAAAGTACCTTATGCTTGTATTAGTTGATGACGTGTTCATTAAACAAGGGATATTTTATTTCCCCCTTCTTCAAACTTGTATCAAGCTAAGCAATGGGTTGCTGGTACTACACAAACTAATAAGACTACCTATATTTTTGATATGGATCTGGCATTTGATTTTTATATGCTTTACTGTGTCCAAAAATATCGTTTAGAAGAGTACAACAAAGTAAAAGCAAAGAAACTGAAACGAAGGACAGATGCGTTTTTATGAAATGCAGAGAGAGCAGGTACATGCCTTTGTTCTGTTATAATTCACTGATGCATAAATATTGACTGCATGCATTAAGATCTCCACTAACAGTTCAGATTTTTGAATGACGTGATTGGTAATATCTCACATCAAACTTGAAATTATGAGTAAACATGTATATTTTGTATTCATGGTATAGATTTGTTTTTTTTTTATTGTGAATTGAGACGCATCCACTCTTCTGATTTTGTTGACTGTTGTTTGTGCTGCCTACAACAGTGCGCGCGCGCGTGCTGATGAGAGTACCAACTTTGTCATATTGCATAGGGGTTAAAGGGCAAAAATGCCCATGTAATTTTCACAAAGGTGCAAAAATGCCCATGTAAAATGTTTTGGAGCAAAAATGCCCATGTAAAATATTTTGGAGCAAAACTGCCCATCAAATTTCAAAACTTGGGCAAAAATGTCCGTCACAGTTAATTTTTTGACTTTTTCACTCACCATCCTCTATCGCATCATCATCGTACAATGACAAATAAATATATAGGTCTGTCACATGTTTTAGTGAGAGATGAATTCGCAGAAAATGACGTGTCAAAAAGTCAAAAAATTAACTGTGATTGAAATAGGCGCTGATATATAATTAACACGAGTAATGTACATCAAGAATGTGAAAATTCTTACCTTTCATGAATATTAATGTGATTATCTCTAATGACATTCACACATGTTTTGCCTAAGATAGTGAGCAAGAGTTGTTATTGGATTTTGAATTTTGACGTTTTGATCACTTGAAGCTTGCAGGGTGTACTATGCACCTGTCCATTTAGCGAGTCTCAGTACATTTTGTGCTATCTTTATTTTGAGGTTTTTCCCTCAGATTTATCTCCAATAATACATATATATTTGCATGATACTAAGATAAGTAGGTAGTTTTTCCAACTGAAAATTGGTGTCTTTGTTTCCCTTGAGTGTGATTAGTTGAAGCCTTCATTCAAAATGTGTAATTATGGGGCTATTGATTTAATTTGACTCTTAAAATTTGACATTATCATTTTTGGTATGCTACTTATATTCATTAAGGATGACTTAGAAAACTTGGATGTCTAAATATTTGTGGAGATTGCCCATGTAGGACTCTGATATCTTAGGTGATATTGTATCATGCCTTCTTTTTGTGTAGGCAGCTTAAACTGTGGTGGGTACTCTAGCTTCCTTCTTCATAATCCAATCAACTTCTTCATGCTACTTAACTATCAATAGTCTCCTTATATATGTCACCGGAAGCTTTCATATCCAGAAGTGATTACTCGAGAATAAAATTGGATATCCAGTATTGTTTTGAAAAGTTTTTTCCTTAAGGAAGACCGTTTATCCATTTAGCGCAATTTTTTGTTCTTCATTCATTGCTGTTTTTATTTAATTTTTTTATTTGTTGTTTTATATCTAATCATCCTACGAAACCATGGCTTAGTTAATTAAAATATCATTTTTTGCGGCAGTTAGTAAACGTCAAGAAGTAACATTATTCCCATCTTTGAGGTAATGTTGCTTTTTTCCAGCGTTGTTTTAACACCAAAGCATATAAAAAACAGTCGTGAAGTCTTTTTCCATGATGCATCTGCCAGCTTTTATAGTGTTGGGAGTGTCATTCCAAAAAATAAAAGTTGGGAGTTCAATCTACTTAATGGTATATGTACAGGAAATTCACTAGACTCAAAAAGGTGTTGCATATGCTTTAAAAATTCTGCAACATTTTTTTTTTACCAAATCATCATAAAACCCGTCTCATCAATATTATAACTGATTTTTTTCTTATAAAAACATTAAAAGTGATTTTTCCAAATGGAGCCTATTTTTTTTTTTATGAAAATAGTAATTATGCATCAATTTACAAAATAGCAACAAGGAAACATATGTATGTAAGCCTGGTAGTGTTGTTTTGTTGTATATGACATGAATATGCCTAGCTAGCATTAGGAATGAACAGAAATAAAGGGTAAAGATGTTGGAGTGCATGTAGTTGACTGATTGAGCGTGTGTGCCAGTTCTTAAACATGTAAGCTGACTTTGGAGATGCCAAGTTCTGACTGTCGAATTGAAGCACCAGTAATCCAACTGAATTGATCCATAATCTAATTTAATGGAGCCTATGTGAATTATTGGATATTGTGACTCGAAATCGGAACTTATTCAAACATTTTATATACTAGAATTGCAAAAAGAATGACATTTGAATTAAAATATATTCAGAAAGTCATCATTATGTGGTAAACATGCCTCTGGTACCAGAGGCATGTTGAAAACCGGTTTTCAATATAAGACTTAATGTTGACCATTTTTTTTGGAAAGAGAGATAAGTTAATTAGTCATAACATATATGTGATATGTCATTAGATTTTAAAGTTTATAAGTCAAGTAGGTTAGCTCAAAAAACTCATATAAATCCATTTTAAATGATTTATTTATCATTCTTAAGATTTTTTTAAAATATTAACTAAACTTTATATTTAAGATTTTTGAATGATAGAAATAAATTGAAACGACTCTTATAATTAAGATCAAATATAAAATGGGTTAATATTTTATATGCATGTGGTTAAATATTCCCACATCTTGTTTTTTTAATTTGAATAAGTGAACCATGTTGAATATATCTAAACATTTGGTTACTAATAGAGTATAATAACATTGTAGGAATCATGTACTTGTCCTCATCTAGTAGAATAAAACTTTGTTGTTGCTGTTAAATCATGTTTAAGTAATGTTAGATTGAAACATAAAGGTACAAATTTAGTAGTGAACTATTACACTAAGTGTACATAATAAGAAAAGAATTTGCGAGCTTAAGTCAGGTAATAAAATTTTAAAAAAGTTACAAATTCAATAATGTATTCAATTTAGTCTAAACTATGTTAAATATTTAATTTCAAAATTTGGTTGTCCCACTTATCAAATATTAAGAAAGTTCGGGCTAAATTAACACCATTATCAAAATTGTATATGGAAATAAAACTTATCAAAATTCTCAAATTTTGTAATTAAAACTTATCAAAATATAGAAATAAAAACAATAATTAGAAATATACATAATCAAACAAACAAATACAACAACATATGTTAATTATCAAATAAACATCCACCTATATCAAAAATTGTTATTAAAATTATATCATTCTGGCCAATAAGCAATTTTGAAAGGGTCAAATTGGCTAAAGAACAATAAAATGACTCATTTTGGCTAAAAAACAATTAAAATGGCTCATTTTGGCCAAAGAGCTACTTGAAAATACCAAAATAACCCTTGAAACCCACATTTTCAAAAATCATTTTAATTAGGTCCCAAGGGTTATTTTGGTATTTTCAAGTAGTTCATTGGTCAAAATAAATCATTTTTATTGTTCTTTGGCCAGAATGAGCCATTTTATTGTTTTTTTAGCCAATTTGACACTTTCAAAATTGTTTATTGGCCAGAATGATATTTAATCCTATTAAAATTTTATATTTAACAAAGAAAAATAAAATCATAAATCTGGAAACAGAACAAGAGAGAAAAGTGAGACAAGAGACAACATAGAGAAAGAGAGTGAGAGACAAGTTTGAGAAGAGAGAAGAGAGAAGAGATATTTATAAGAGGAGTTCACTATGTAGTGGCGTTTATTAAATGTCACTATTTATTAAACATCGGTATGTGAACAAAATAAAAGCTAGTATGTCGGGCATACCAACGTTTATTAAAATGTCACCAAGTGAGATTTCTAAATTAAAGTAATAACTTTTCACATACCGGCGTTTAATAAACACTAATGTGGTGGAGTTTTATTATTTTGAATGATCCTGCACACCAATATTTCCAAAAACGCATATTTCCAAAAACGCCGATATGCGGGGGTTTTTATTATTTTTTAATGACCCCACATACATGTGTTTGCTAAAACGCCCGTATAGGGGGGTTTTTATTATTTATTAAGAATTCTGCGTACTCGCATTTGCAAAAACGCCAGTATATAAGGGGTTTTATTTTTTTAATAACCCCCACATACTAGCATTTGCAAAAACGCCAGAATGCGGAGGTTTTCATTATTTTTTAATGACCCCCTACATACCCTACATCATAAAAAACATGACCTATTGTAATGACATATATATATATATATATATATATATATATATATATATATATATATATATATTGCAACTCTATAACAGTCTATTATAATGTCACATTCATATTAATAAGATTAGCAAAATAAGAACTGAAGTACCAAAAGTAAACTCAAAAAATTTGATAGTCATGTTTCTAAAAGGAATTTAAAGGATTAAAATATAATTTTGTATTAAAAATTTCAAAAATATAATATTATTATAAGTATAATACATCAACATTCAATATTAAACACCACATGACCTTATTAGAAAAATTTAAAACACATAATATGAAAAACTTCCAAGCACATTTTAAGAAAGAAAAGTAATATAAATAAAATAATGAATAAATAAAATAAATAGAGTTTTTTGAATATTATTTTAAGGGACTAATTAAATAAATTATTTCAGGAGTTTTGAAAAAATGCATTTAATATAGAAAAAATATAACCTAAATTGTTCCTATTTTCATGATTTTCTCCCCCTTAAATTTCTATTTATAAACTAGTTCGATAAACTAAATTTCTAATTTCTCATATTTTTATCTCCTTAATTTTTTCCCTTTTAATTCACTTTATTTAGTATCTTTCCTTTTACCACCTTTTCTTTTTTTTGTCAACTTTTTTCTCTCAAATTATTCCTTTATTATATTTTTTATTTAAATCAACTTCATTTGATATTCTTCCTATTATCCATACAAAACATATTATAATATTTTAGAGAATCAACCTATAACCCTTTGAAGTTTTGTTAAAGGGTGACTTGTTAAACATAGATCCTTTTCAAGGGAGAGATATGCAAAAAGAATGGCAAAATTTAATAATGCTTGGACGAAAAAACTTATAGTAAAGGAGGTTGAATAATGTTACCTGATATGATCTCCTCTATGATATTGTAACCCCAACATAAATTCCAAAATTATATATATATATATATATATATATATATATATATATATATATATATATATATATATATATATATAACTCTAAAAATAAAGAGTTAAAAATTCTATATATATATATATATATATATATATAACTCTTTGATTTTTTTTCTTAAAATATTACAACTTCACTTGTTCAATATTTAAAAAAATCCTCTTACAAAAATTTTCTTTCCCCTCCAATCTCCATCCCCTTCAAATCCATCCCTCATACAAAAGAGACCCTAATATTAGAAACAAATAAAATCAACTAATTGAATAATTATAATAATATATTTTATATATTTTCTTATTTAAAAAATAATATTATATTGCTTAAGTTTTTTTTAAAAAAAAAACAAATTCCCAATCTAATGTGTGTATATTTTTTTTATCGATATACTTCACTTATTTTGATAAAAAAAGTATTAACTTCACTCATATAGTGGAAAACCTTAATAAAAACAAACTGTCACTCACTCATAAGTAGGGACAAAGCTTGACTGAGTTGAAGATCAACATCTTCATCTTATTGTTACAAAAGAAATAAACGGTCAATCATTCAAATTGTTACAAAACTTCTTCACCATCATCTTGGAGATCAGCATCATCATCATAAGAGAGGTAAAGTTCCACTCTTTCGCTTGTATCATTAGGCCTTTAATATTATTTAAAACGAGTTTTTTCTCCTGTAACTTCTTAATTGTAAGTATAGATTTGTAAATCAATTTGAAAAATTTTCATTCATGAGACATTCTATGATGAAAATGTTTTATATGAAATAGGTCTATCTATAATGAAATACTTAAAAATAGCCTCTTAAACCATTAAGTGTAATTGCCTCAATCACAGACTGCCCAAGTTTAGACACCCGCAACCTTGTGCCGTTGCAGAGACCAGCTTCTTGATCTATGTTACGAAGCAACATGACTGGAGTTCCAACTTTCAAACACAACCTATGGGGTGGTAGTCCTGATGCAGTGATGAAGTTCAAGAACTCGGGAGTATACAGGTCATCAACCGTGTTTGCTAATCTCTTGGAGACTACCAAAGTGGACAACAACCTAAGAAAGACTACTGACCAAAGGCTCAAAATATGAAAATGGAGTTGTGTCAATTCTTGCTACCCTTGATTCAGTCTTCATATGTTGATCTATTGATCCATTAAAGTTATCTGTTGTGCTGTGTTGGATCTACATATGTGAGTCTACACAAAATAATAGGCTATCATCGTACATACAAATCAAACTTGAGAGCCTAATCAAAATAAAAGTGTCACACAGCATTTGGACCACTTTCAATTCCCAGCAAATGTTATTTCATTCCCAATCTACCATTTGGAATGACAAAACAATGTCAGGTCGTGGGTGCCAAAAAATCATTCAACCAATCAGCCTGCATATACCACCAACAAAGAAACTATCATTAATCTTCCATGCAATGAATATTTTGAAAGATAACAAATTCATAACAAGATATCGACAATGGAATAAGTCCACAAACACACACACACACATATATATATAGATCCAGCTATGCATTTACTTATGGCAAGTAAACTTTGAAGGAAAAGATTGATTTATATTTGGCATTAACAAAGATTAAGATAATGGAATAAGTCCACATAGATAATTTCCTTGACTAAGAGGGGTGGAATAAGTCCACATAACGATTGCAGCAATAAACATCAAAAAAAGAGGAGTAATAGGAGCTTACATTTAGATCAAGACTTGTGGCAACATTTACTTATTGGATTCAACAAAAGAGTTTCTTTTTTTTTACCATAACCCACCCTACTATGCCCTCAATCTGTTATGTTTAGAGAAGATTGTGTCTAGAGGGAAACCTACAGTGTACAAAAGTTGAGCCCAACCTGTTAAATTAAGGAAGCCAATTGTATTTGTCTAAAAAATTTAATTTACAGACCAAAGAGCATTACACATTTCTCAATAATTTAATACCTTTATCTTAACCTCCCAAAGAATGATCAAGCGAAAAATAAACTGTCATGGTAGTAAAAGAAACAATCAAACAATAGAAAAAAGTGTTGTAAATCCACATTTAGGAGAGCATTATACGTAACACACACATACACATATCATCTCCCATTCTTCATATCTATATATTTGACTAATGCAAAACTTATAAGCCATACTATTCAATGACAACAGATAGAATGATTAATATCAGATTTTTGGGGAATACACTTGCTATAAAAAGGAGAAGGAACCTCAAAAATGAAGTTACTCAAAAACCCTTTTGCTCTATCATTCTTCAATCTTCAATTACAGTACAATTAAAACAGATTTTAATGTGATTCCATGCTGAATTGCAGAGATCCAACTACTGTGCATAAATACCTTCAATTACCAAATTTGATAAACCTTCTTGGGGGTGTTAATTGACTTCAACAGCTTAATCAAATAGTTAAGTAAAGGGGGGCTACTTCTCCATTATGCTTCACTATGATTGGAATAGTTGACCTCCTTATCATGTTCACCAGGTTCAAGTATTTCTCCAAAAGCTAATCAATCTTCACCACAAGAAGTTGCTTCTCTGAAAGCTATAAGGCCAGCAACTAACTCTTTTCAGATAGAGAGACCCAAAAAATATTAAAACCATTGATTTCCAAAAAATAAAGAAATGATGTACCATTGCAGAGAATGAATACAGCAATCGAAGGATTATTCAATTGTTCCATGGTGAATGTATATCTAACATTATTGAAACTTAAACTAAAAAAATGAAGAAATGAAGATGGAAAAAGGAAAATAAGTAAATCTAGAGTGTTGGCAAACAATAATTAAAACAGTGAACCAAGAGAAACATTGATTGATTATGACAGAAAGCATGGATAAAATGACTTGCTGCAATACAATAAAGATAAAACAAAGGCATCCTCATTTATTTGATTCATCAGTGAATTATTAGAAGAACACAAGAATAAAATGAAAGATAATTAATAATGAGAATGACATAACAGCTAATAAATGACTTGTAGAAGAACACAAGCATAATCCCTAAGAAATGACATGTTTGTTGTATAATTTAAGCAATCAAATGATAACAACGCTGAGATAAACACTCTTGTAGACATTATTTGTATCGAACAAACTGGTAAAAGAAAAGATAAACGATGTGAGTAAGGAAACTATATTTATGAAACAGAGAAAAGACATTAAAAAAAATACCCATATCCCTCATTCCTTCATATGAAAAAAAGCTCATATTCTATTCTTATTGTTCCTCTCAAGCCAATAGAGAGAAGCCTTGAGACTCCTTGGGTCCACACATCATACTCTTTTATCACTTCCTGCACTTGCAGAATTCGAAAAAAAAGGAAAGAAAGCATCTTGAAAGTTCAAAACAGAGGGGTTAGGAATTAAAGAAAATCAGGTTTATATTATGAACAAACAATAGCAAAGGGCAGATTAGTACTATAGTTTGTACTTAGAGACTTCTAAGACCATAACATAAAAATTGCAATTCAAAAAATACAACTTCAGCACTAAAATGCCAAATCTTTCTTATATAACTAGTACAGCACCCGCGCTATGCTCGGGATTAATGTATTTGACATAGGAATGATATAATATGAAAGCAATAAGTGATTATTCTTCATGTTCTAGAAAACTCTTAATAATTGGTTTAATACAATATTTTCAAATTATAAAATACTTCTTTATAAACCACATTAGAAGTTTTGTTTGTTGATTTTTCATCAGTTTCAAATATCATAATTTTCAAACCATTCATCCTTTTGGGTTTTGTCACGTGTAACTGCTACATAAAGTTCACCATGAGTAAACACTGGACGGGGAGGTTAGAAATTTACTTTAACCCTTTTTGAAAGGAAACATTAAAATTAAAGGATAAAAAACATACTTTTCAAAGTTGAAAGATTAAAAGATTACTTTATCCAACGTTAAGGGCCAAAAAAACTTTTCAAAATTAAGACACTGAAAAATAAATTTCTCAAAAGTTAAGGGACCAAAAATATACTTTAGCTTAAATGCATTTTATGAAGTGTTATTTGTTTTGGATGTGAAGGTAAATTAAATCTATGGGAAAACCAATAATGTATGGGAATTGAAAAATAAGAATACATTACTGATTTGTAAATCCATACAAAGAATTACGTTCAAATTTTGCATGAGTTGGGAAAATTAGGAAGATTGTGATTGTGAAGCATTATTGTCCTCGTGAAAAAAATTTAGGAAAAAAAGTTTTGATGGATCAAATAACATATTTTACTTTTGTAACAAAAACAATTAAGATTAGTAGGATTTTGTGTTAGTAAAATGTCTGAAGAGATAGCATTACAAAATAAAAATAATTTTGTTGTTTGATTATTATTATTAAATTAGATAGACTAAAGTAAATGTTTCGGATGTTACTATTGTGTAATGTGTATTAGATATGATTCGAAATTAAAAATTAAAAATAACAATAATGGTAAATTTATATTAAACAATAAAAGTAAATTCTTTAATTTTAGTTCTAGTTTTTTTCTAACTATTTAAAATAAATTAAACAATAAAAGTAAATTCTTTAATTTTGGTTATTGTTTTTTTCTAACTATTTAAAATAAATGTGCATAATTAAATAAGATGTTCTACATTAACAACAAATAAAATAAGAAAATTAATTTAGTAATAAAATAAAACGAAACATTATATATCTTAATTTTCCTCAACAAACTTAAGCCTTTTGCACGCAACCCGACCTTGAACATCACAACTATAGTAATGATCACCTTCATCAAAAGAATTTTCGCTACCAATCTAGCATTGACCAATGCAATGCAAAAGCCTCCCCCATCATTCCTTCCTTACAGTATGCATCAATTAGTGTATTGAATGCTACAACATTGGGAACCAACCCTTGAATAGTTATATCCATTAAAGAACCTTGTTGCTTCCTTTATCATCTTCTTACAACACCCATTGATAAGAGCATTGTACGTGATAATACTGGGCTTCAAACCTAAGCCTGCCATTTCATGCAGCAAAGAAATTGCCTCTTCTAGCTTCCCATCATTACAAAGGCCATTTATCAATGAGTAATATGAAACTATAGTAGGTTTTAATCCCTTTCTTTGCATTTCTTCAAAAGCCTCCTCCCATCCTTACAGAAGTCATCAATGATAGTATTGAAGTAATCTCATTGGCACAAAATTTATTAGCCAGCATTTCCTTCAAAATAGCGTGAACCTTGCACATTCTTCCAGCCTTTCCCTTCTTGCAGTATCCATCAATAAGAGTATTGTATGTAACAACATTGGGGGAGAATCCCCAAACCTTGATGTCTTCAAAAACATCTCCTGCCTTATTTAACTTCCGGGCTTTACAGAGGCCATTTATGAAGATGTTAAATGTGGTCAGTTCAGGTTTAACCCGCCTTTTGATAATACCCTTGTACACTTGTCCCGCATGGCCAAATTTATTCTCCTTCACCAAAGCACTCAGTAAAGGATTGCAAGAAGTGGATGATAAATTAAAGCCATAATCTTGAACTCCCCTCTGCAAGTTTCTCACATATGTAGAGGGGAGTTTCAAAGCAGGTTGACAAATCAAATAGGAAATCCTGTAGTGAAAGAGGAGATGCCACAAAATGCATCATGAATTCTATTGCAAATACTTAATTTCTATTGCAAATAAGAATGCTAATTCCTCTTCTTCATTATTCTTTTATTCTAGAATGGGTCAAGAAAATAAAATATGATGCAGCATCTTTGCCATATCTTAAACAGAACCGGATCTCCAAATAAGTTTTGGTTTTTCAAGAGGAAAACAGGAAAGTTTTTAATATTCACTCATGCAAGTACATAATGTTAATAATTCCCCTCTTTCTCACACATGCATCACAATTTCTAAGCATTACAATTTCATTCCAGCCATAACAAAAAACAGAGAATAAGAAATTCACAATAAATTCAATTATGAAGCGTAAATAAAGCATTTGTGGGGTTGTAGAAGAAGTTTGTCTGTATATGGTATGATCAAAAAAGCATAAAAGACTTCTACACCTTAGACATGCATATCCATGGCACATCCTCTTTCAATCAATAGTTATTTGTATTTAACACACCAAAAAATAATACTCATATTTGAAGAATAAATTTATACAAGCATGTGCACTGTTGAAGAAAAAATAGCATTGAATTTTTCTTTGCCCAAAGTCCCATCTAAAGGGATACATGTAAAAATTATAGAACAACATCATTTACCAGTTTGACATCAATAATGAATCTTTTACATCTAATACAACATCACCTTTGTGACAATGAAACAATAATAGAGAAAGGATTGAGAGAATAATATATGAAACATGAACCCATAAAAGGAAAAAAACCAAGACTGGGAAAACGGATGAAGGAAAGAGGGGGGAGAATGAGAACGAGGAGAAGGAAAGAGGGGGGAGAATGGAGGAAGAGAGACATGGTTGAGGGACGTGAATAGAGAAGGGAGGGAGATGAGAGAGGAGGAGAGAGAAGGGCATGTTTGGAGGAGAGTGGGGAAGAAAGAGAGAGAATGTAGGGAGAGTGATATGGTGTGGTGGATGTATGAAAGGTTGGACACGTGTCATTTAATTAGTGGTGCACTGGTTGTACTTGATGTACTGCACTGGATGCAAGTTTTTTCCTTATTGGAGTTCTGATAAAAAAAGTGTTTATTAGAGTAAATAAGTAAAGAAATTAAAAAAAAACATTAAAAAGAGGAAATCTCAATAAGAGAAATAGAAAGAATAGAAATGATGAGAGAGAAACATGGGATAGAAGTTAGAGATAGGGGATTTTTTTTTATCAGAAGGATAGGGGATAAAATCAACTAAAATTTTGGGTTAGATATATATTTTTTTTATCAGAGTTTTTTGGGTTGGTTATAAATACAACTAATTAAGTAATTATAAAAATATATAAGTTTATTAAAAAAATATTAAAATTATTAAGGTTTTTTTCCAAAACATAATTCCCAATTGTGTATATACTGCCGTATATATAATACTACCTCCGGTCCTAAATATAGGACCTAGATAACTTTTTTTTGGAGAGGTTAAGGTTGCAAAATAGTTTATTAAATGATGACATATTTGATATATTTTTAGATTATCCATTAGTTTATAAGTAAAATAAACTAGTTTAAGGGAAAAAATTAGGTAAATCAATTTATAATTAACTTATTTTGCTTTTTTTTAGGATTTTTTAAAAAAGTCAATTAGGTCTTATATTTAGGACCGGAGGGAGTATAATCGAAAGCCGTAAGAAACTTTCAGAGAAAAAAAAGGCATCATAAACCGTCCCTCACAAGTGGTAACAAAGTCTGAGATCATACTCAAATTTTTAGAAAACTTCTTCATAGTTGTCTATCAACATCATCATATGAATAAGAGAGGTAAAGATCCATTCTTTCTGATATGGTTAGGCCTTTTAATTTGGTAGAAGAGTTTAAATGTTCATAATGAATAATCCGTTTCGGTCTCGAGTGCACTTTTGTTCTAGTCTACTCTACGCTGAAACTTGAAACCTTTTCGTGCTCTTTTCATTGCATTATATATTTGTATTATTAGGCTGTGAAATAATACTTGGATAATATTTTACTTATTTCTTGCAGCAAAACGGTGACAACACGTGACAATCCATGAAGCTGATTGCTAAGAGATGGTGAATGTTCTTAGTTGAAACTAGGAAAACATAAGTGCTCTATATTCAAGTTTCTATATTCACTTCTTCATCCATATATAGCTGTTATTTACCATTCTATATTCCACCCATTTTCTTTCTTTTCCTCCCATTTGCTCAGTTGTCATCCTTGTTTTGCTCATATATATATCCCTTCTTGTTCATCCTCACTATGTCCTCAAAAAAAAGGCCCAGAACAGAAGTAGGAATGTGTGACGATAGGATTAGTGGTTTGCCAGACTCTTTGCTTCTTCATATTCTCTCTTTTCTCCAAACCAAACATGTTGTTGTCACATGCATGTTGTCCAAGAGATGGAGAACACTCTGGCGCTTCATTCACAAGCTTGACTTTAATGATGAAACCTTTGGTAGTTTGGAGTCATTTGTTCAATTTGTAGATGCAGCCCTCCACTTAGTTCATTTGAATTCTGTTCAAATCTTTGTTCTCAAGTGTACGCGTTTCTCTGTGCCCCCAGTTAAGCTTTACATTTGGACTAATGCAGCGGTCAGTCGCAAATTAACGCATCTTGAGCTACATATTTCGGAACCGTATTTTAGTTTTCCTTCTAGCATTTTCACATGCAATACCCTTAGTGTTTTGAAGTTGACTGGGACGGGTATGAGTGATCTTTCCATGATTGATTTGCCTACATTGAAAGTCTTACAATTGAAGATTATTCGATTTCCAAATCCTGAATGTGCGGACAGGCATCTTTCTAGTTGTGTCCGTCTTGAAAAAGTGTGGCTAGATTTTTTGGTACCTTTAGATCTTATGTGTTTGATGCACAACATTCCAAGGTTTGAACATTTACTGTCCGTATCTCTTTGGAATGTTGCAATCCCAATGGAAGTTATATCTAATGTGCGAACTCTCAATTTACTTGGGGTAAGTAAGAACGCCCTGTGAGGATCAAGTTTGTACTATTTCTTTTCTTCTCTTATCTAGTTTATGTTTAATTTTCCTTGCTCATTTCTTGTGCAGGGTTGCGTGAGATTTGATAATCTTCCAACATTTAACAATTTAACTAAGCTTCGAATTGGGATATCCATAACCAAAAATCTAAAATGCAACATAGTGAGCGTGCTTCACAACTTCCCCAAGCTTCAGAATCTTATAATGTATAAGGTTTGTTTAAAAGAATGGTTTTATGGTGTGATAATAAATATGCATGATAATTCCCTTTTATTCAGTTACTGAAATAATATATTTGCATTTTTATGGTCAGTTTGGTGACATTGACTTTGGGGATGAAGGATTGATGGACTTTTCAACACCTGATGTTCCTCTATGTGTATCATCTCATTTAAAGAAATTTGCTATCCTAGGCATTGAAGGCTCCTACCTTGTATTTGAAATCATAAAATATATGATGAAGTATGCAGAAGTCTTGAAGAATGTCATTGTTGTAAGCAATGACACAAATGAAACGAATGACTTTGAAATGCTGAAAAAGTTATCATCATACCCCAGATGCTCTCCAACTTGTGAACTTCTTTTTGATAATATTAGATGCAATGCTGAGATCTTCGGAAAATTCTTGACACTCTGAAGTCATCACTTGCTTAACTCGAAGTTAAGAAATTAGAATGTTTGACTATGAATTGAGCGTGACATCTATCGGTATCCATTAAATTCAACTCCAAGTTATATATGCCTTACATGAACCTTCCTCTCCATTTTGGAAGGTGTCAACATCTAAAGGTAGCAATAGTTGCAGCATCTCTCTTCCCTTCCGAAGCTTTATCTAATGTTCATTATCTATTCTTAAAGGATGTATGTATATATGAACAAATGGTGTTTTCCCACATTTCCTTTCTCTATAGATTATGTAATTTTCAGTTTGCTTATAGTTTTGTTTGGACCATTATTCTGTGCAGGATGTATGGCATCATCCTCTTAATTTATATCCTGCCTACATTCTCTTCATTGATTATTAATTAAAACTTTGTGTGCGCGGGTGCACGCATTTGTGGTAAATATCTTGTTTGTGTCTGATGATGAAGAAAATGAAAAAGGTTTTGTGGAAGATGCAACACTTATAAGGTCCCACCATGTGTTTCGTTTCAACTGGAAGAGTTTTTTTTTTACGACTTCAGAGATAGTGAACTTGAATTTGGGTTTGTAAGATATTTGTTGGAGAATGCAAGTGTCTTAAGTAGACTTTGGAATGGTTATGAATGTTATTTGAGGCTATGAAAATTGTTGAGTATTAGAAAGTTATCAGTTGCTCCAAATTATTAGAATTAATAGTTTGGATTGGAAACAGGACGTTGTACGTTGATACTCACATTAGAAAACGAGAAATAATGCTTTTTTGTTGATTGCAATCATGTGAACTTGATTTCATACTTATGCAAGTATAATGTGACTTACGTTTGTCATCCTTGAATGGTAGGGTTTGATTATATTAATTTAGAGTATCAAATAGAATTGAAATGTCTACATCGGATATTATAGTGCTAAGACATAACATTATACTCCCTCCGTTCCTAAATATAAGAGCACTTTGACTTTTTTGGAGAATTCTAAGAAAGCAAAATATGGTAATTAAAAATTGATTTTCCCAAATTTTTTCACTAAACTAGTTTATTTGACTTATGAACTTACATGTGATATAATAATATTTAAAATATGTTATGATTAAATTGTTCATTTTGCTTTCTTAGAATTCTCCAAAAAAGTCAAAGTGCTCTTATATTGCTCTAAATATTGTGACAAAAATTACGCATTTGTGGTCAGTATCTTGTTTGTGTCAGATGATGAAGAAAATGAGAAAGGGTTTTGTGGAAGATGCAAAACTTAAGGTCCCACCATGTGTTTCGTTTCAACTGGAAGAGTTTGTTTTTGATGACTACAGAGATAGTGCGCGTAAATTTGGGTTTGTAAGATATTTGTTGGAGAATGCAAGTGTCTTAAGTAGACTTTGGAATGGTTATGAATATTATTTGAGGCTATGAAAATTGTTTAGTATTAGAAAGTTATCAGTTGCTCCAAATTATTTGAATTAACAATTTGGATGGGATATTGGACACAGAAATGAAGTTGTACGTTGATACTCACATTAGAAAGTGAGAAATAATGCTTTTTTGTTGATTGCAATCATGTGAACTTGATTCCATAGTTATGCAAGTATAATGTGACTTAGTTTTTTTTAAGTCATCCTTGAATGGTACAGTTTGATTATATTAATTTAGACCATAAAAAAAAATTTAAATGTCTACATCAAATATCATAGTGCTAGGACTCAACATTATACATGTGTTTTTATCAAAAGATCATTTTGCTCTAAATTTTGTGACAAAAATTACTCATAAGTTTTCATATTATGTTCAAAAGTCACAAAATTTGTTGAAAGTACATAATAATGACGTTAACTCAACTTTTTTAATTTGACTACCGGCATTATGTACTTTTGAATTAAATATGAAAATTTACACGTATTTTTAAACCAATATGACAAATTAGGTGTACTTTTTGCCAAAAAAAACATCTAGTATTAAGTGGATTTTGGAGATCTAAATTTTTGTCCTTTAATCCAATATTATATTTTTTTCTTATTATTGACGACACAAGAAATCCCGAGATAAACTCATTCCTCCAATTGATCATTAGCAAACAAATACTTGTCACTCGAGATTCGAAACTAATTTGGCACAAAAAAATGTTACTCTCTTGGTCCCTATATGTAAGTGTCTTTTTTCTTGAATGCTTTTGTCCCTAAATTTAAGAGACTGCAAAGTTTATCTCGTTATTAAATGAATTTTTTTCCATTTTACCCCTATTCACTTTTGAATTTTGCAATGATGTAGAGCTGATATTAATGCTTTTTTATATTTATCTATGGTGCTAGAGCTGGTATTAATGGTTTTTTTGTAATTTTTTTGCATTTATCAATTGTATTTATTTATTTATTTTATATTTCAAGGCTTTGTTAGGGTAAGGTTCTGTTTTTGTATTTATTTTATATTTTAAATTTTCCCTGTTTTCCTAAGAAACTTGCTTCTTTTTTTGGGTTTACTGTATTTTCTTGAGTCCATTGCATGAATTTATTCTTTTTTATTACAAGCATAAATTTATTCTATTGAATGTTAAAATATATGTGTTGCAAAGAAGCAGAAAAGTGTTCTAACTTGAGTGGCAAAGACTCATTTACCTTTAACCAATTGTCTGTGTTCGATTCTTGGCTCTCGGGGTAGTAGTTGTCTACAAGTCGTTGGGCATGGAGAAACATTTTTGCCCCAATTTTGAAATTTGATGGGCGATTTTGTACAAAAAAATTGGGAAAATTAAATACAAGTCCCTGGTAAGGAACATAATACTGGAAAAATCCGAAAAATTGAAAAAATTAAAGTAGAGTCCCTTGAGAACTCACTTTAATTATTTCTGAATGTGTGAAGCCCCACGTTTAATAGTAAAAAAATTTACCCACATTTTCTCTCTCCTCTCTTCTTCTCTCCATTTTCTCCATTCTCCTTTTTTTAGTATTAAACGTGGGGCCCACACATTCAGAAATCATTAAAGTGAGGTCCCAAGGGACTCTACTTTAATTTTTTCAATTTTTGGGACTTTTCAAGTATTATGTCCCTTATCAAGGATTTGTATTTAATTTTCCCAAAAAAATTTATATAAATATTTTTGTACCTTTATGAAAATTATGTGGTTTCTGGTGGGAATCTAGTTTCAGTTTAGTATTTTTTTAAAAAAAAAGTTTCATTTTAGCGGGAAATAAATTTATGGTCAAAGTTCCAAAGTCCCTCATTTCTATTCCTGAGGCCCCATTTTGTGAACACCAAACGGGCCTTGACCGTTCATATAACTCCCTTATATTATGTACACAACAGTTCGTCTTCTTTCTCCGTCTCTACTCTCTAGGTAAACCTTAATTCCTCTCATTTCTTGATATTATTATGTTTGAAATAAGTCAGCTTATTTATAAGCAACTCAAGGTAGCTTATTTCACAAAATTAAGCCAGCTTATTTTTCTACATGACTTAAAAATAAGCTAGCTTAAAATAAGCCCATTTTAAAACAAAAGTCATCCAAACATGTTTACAAGTCAAATGGGAAAATTAGCCACTTTTTTCATAGTTCATCTAAATATAAAAATAAGTTAATCTAAAGCTTATTTTCTAACTTACTTAAAAATAAGCCACTTCTTCACAAATTGAGCCAAACACACACTTAGTTGAAGATCAATATCATCATCTTATTATTACAAAAGAAATAAACCGTCACTCATTCGGATTGTTACATAACTTCTTCACCATCATCTTGGAGATCAGCATCATCATCATAAGAGAGGTAAAGTTCCACTCTTTCTCTCATATCGTTAGGCCTTTAAATTTGGTAAAAAGGCTCGAATGTTGATCATCAATAATCTGTTTGCCATTTTAAGTTCTTTTACCTTTTGGTCTTGTCTGCACTTTTATTCTGCTCGGCTCTACGTTTTAACCTTTTCGTGCTTTTTTCGTTGCATTATACTGGAGTAATATTTTGGTTAGGCTGTGAAATACTCATACATACTTAGATAAAATTTTACTCCTTTCTTGCAGATAAACGATCACAACTCGTTGCAATCCATGAAGCTAATTGCTAAGAGATGGTGAATGTGCTTAGTTGAAACTAGGAAAACTTAAGTGCTCTATATTCAAGTTTCTATATTCACTTCTTCATCCATATATCGCTGTTATTTACCATTATATATTCTAGCCATTTTCTTTCTTTTCCTCCCATTTGCTCAGTTATCATCCTTGTTTTGCTCAAATATATATCCCTTCTTGTTCATCCTCACTATGTCCTCTAACAAAAGGCCCGTAACAGAAGTAGGAATGTGCGACGATAGGATTAGTGGTTTGCCAGACTCTTTGCTTATTCATATTCTCTCTTTTTCCCAAACCAAAGATGCTGTTGCCACATGCATGTTGTCCAAGAGGTGGAGAACACTCTGGCGCTTCATTCGCGCGCTTTGGTTTAATTGTGAAAGCTTTGGTAGTGTGGAGTCATTTGTTCAGTTTGTAGATGCAGCCCTCCACTTAGTCCATTTCAATTATGTTCAAATCTTTGTTCTCTACTGTAGGCGTTTCTCTGTGCCCCCTGTTAAGCTTTACATTTGGGCTAATGCCATGGTCAGTTACAAATTAACACATCTTGTGCTATATGTATTAGAAAACGAGTCTTTCAGTTTTCCTGCTAGCATTTTCACATGCAATACCCTTAGTGTTTTGAAGTTGGCTGGGACGAGTATGAGTAATCTTTCCATGGTTGATTTGCCTTCACTTAAAGTCCTGTATTTGAAGATGGTTCGAGCTCCAAATCCTGAATGTGTGGTCAGGCTTCTTTCTAATTGTGCTCGTCTTGAAGAATTGTCGCTCGATTTTCGGGTACCTTTAGATCTTGTGCGTTTGATGCACAACATTCCAAGGTTTGAACATTTACTGTCCGTATCTCTTTCGAATGTTGCAATCCCAATGGAAGTTATATCTAATGTGCGAACTCTCAACTTACATAGGGTAAGCTAAGTAAAAACGCCCTGTGAGGATCAAGTTTGTACTGTTTCTTTTCTTCTCTTATCTAGTTTATGTTTAATTTTCCTTGCTCATTTCTTGTGCAGAGTTGCGTGAGATTTGATAGTCTTCCAACATTTAACAATTTAACTAAGCTTCGAATTGAGATATCCAAAACCAAAAATCTGAAATGCAACATAGTGAGCGTGCTTCACAACTTCCCCAAGCTTCAGGATCTTATAATTTATAAGGTTTGTTTCAAAGAATGGTTTAATGGTGTGATAATAAATATGCATGATAATTCCCTTTTATTCAGTTACTGAAATAATATACTTGCATTTTTATGGTCAGTTTGGTAACATTGACTTTGGGGATGAAGGATTGATGGACTTTTCAACATCTGATGTTCCTCTATGTGTATCATCTCATTTAAAGAAATTCGCTATCCTAGGCATCAAAGGCTCCTACCTTATATTTGAAATCATAAAATTTATAATGAAGTATGCAGAAGTCCTGAGGAATGTCATTGTTGTAAGCAATGACACAAATGAAACGAATGACTTTGAAATGCTGAAAAAGTTATCATCATACCCCAGATGCTCTCCAACTTGTGAACTTCTTTTTGATAATATTAGATGCAATGATGAGATCTTCAGAAAATTCTGGACACTCTGAAGTCATCACTTGCTTAACTCGAAGTTAAGAAATTAGAATCTTTGACTATGAATTGAGCGTGACATCTATCCATATCCAGTAAATTCAACTCCAAGTTATATATGTCTTACATGAACGTTCCTCTCCATATTGGACGAATGTGTCAACATCTAAAGGTAGCAATAGTTGCAGCATCTCTTTTCCTTTTGCAAGCTTTATCTAACGTTCAATATCTATTCTTAAAGGATGTATGTGTATATGAACAAATGGTGTTTTCCCTCATTTTCTTTCTCTTTAGATTATGTAATTTTCAGTTTGCTTATAGTTTTGTTTGGACCAGTATTCTGTGCAGGATGTATGGCATCCTCCTCTTAATTTATATCCTGCCTACATTCTCTTCATTGATTATTAATTAAAACTTTGTGTGCGCCCGTGCACGCATTTGTGGTCAGTATCTTGTTTGTGTCAGATGATGAAGAAAATGAAATAGGTTTTGTGGAAGATGAAACATTTAAGGTCCCACCATGTGTTTCGTTTCAACTGGAAGAGTTTGTTTTTTATGACTTTAGAGATAGTGAACGTGAATTTGGGTTTGTAAGATATTTGTTGGAGAATGCAAGTTTCTAATTAAGTAGATTTTGGAATGGTTATGAATATTATTTGAGGCTATGAAAATTGTTGAGTATTAGAAAGTTACCAGTTGCTCCAAATTATTAGAATTAACAGTTTGGATGGGACATTGAAAACGGAAATGACGTTGTACGTTGATAGTCACATTAGTAAGGGGCAAAGACCCAAAAATGATACACAACTATTGGTCAAGAAACAAAACTAGCACATAATTATTCTGAGGTACAAAATTGATACCAAACTTTTACCATGTGATCAAAAATGATATTTTCATTAATATGACAATAATATTAGACATGAAATTGTTAGAATCTTAAGTTTTGATGGTGACTTAGGTATGATATGGTCTAGTACTTAAAAGAACATAATTAACACTTAGGAAGGATTAGATGACATGGTTAGAACCCTGAGTTAGATCACTTGTGAATGCAAGATCATTTCCGGAAGTATTAGCACTAGAGTCACAACCGGATGCAGATTCACTTCCGAATGAATCAAGACTAGCGCTCACGGATGCGGAATCACTTCCGGATAGACTAGGACTCGCGCACGCGGATAAATGTGTCATCCCCCAGCGGCAGCGAGTAAATCACTAGGGATTTAACTTAGTCCATGAACTTTAGGTGCACAAACCCTAAGACTAAGCTATGGTTCAATCGGGAGCGAAGTTGCTTCCTGTTAGATTTAGACTGGCGCAGAGCGATAGAATAGATATTACTCCAAGCGACAGTGAGTCTACTTCCCCAAGTGAAAGCGCTTCCTGTTAGAATTAGACTGGCGCAGAGCGACAGAATAGATATTACCCCAAGCGTCAGTGAGTCTACTTCCCCAAGTGAAAGCGCTTCCTGTTAGACTTAGACTGGCGCAGAGCAATAGAATAGTTATTACCCCAAGCGTCAGTAAGTCTACTTCGCCAAGTGAAAGCACTTCCTATTAGATTTAGACTGGCGCAGGTTGATAGACTAGATATAACCCCGAGCGTCAGCAGAAATGCAACATCAAGTGAAGTTGCTTCCTATTAGATCTTGACTGGCGCAGACTGATAGAATAGATTTCACCCTAAGCGTCAGTGAATTCACCACGTCAAGTAAAAGTGCTTCCGATAGCTCAGTGACTAGCGCTGAGTGGTGGAATGAAATAGACTAAGCGAGAGCAAGTCATGGTGAACTAAATCCCTCATCAAGTGAATTCACTTCCGGATGGAGAAGTGCTTCCGGATACATCCTAGACTAAGTAAACTCCCACTTCATGTGATTGTGCGTTGACTTAATATACATAGCATGAATGACACACTGAGTCACTTAGGAAGACTTAGAGTAAACTAACGAGACTTAAGCTGACTATTGGAATAGAGATCCCTTAGAGTCAGTAGACATTACACTAAGTCAGAACATAGTCTAAGTAAGACTACTTCCCATAGCAAACTTCCCACAACATGTGTAGTTTTACTATATCTGATTATATATATTGCTATGTTGGACTAACCAGTATGTGCAGAACTTAGTTACACTTGCGGATGCAAATGAGCTTCCGGATGGAAAGACTCTTGGCATTGGATTTCAGAGACTAACCCTTGCAGAGCAAGATTGCCACTTCCGGATGAACGATGATCATCCGTCAGCAAGAGTACAAGAGTGAACGTCACATACTCAGAAGACAGAATGCTTTTAACAGAGCAGAGGTGTCAGGACTACTTTTCAGAGATAAAGCAAGTCAACCCTGCTGAAGCATTTAAGAAGATGTTCCTTCCAACGGTAACAAGAGGATAACAGACATATTCAAACAACATTGTTACCTACCAAGCATGAGGAGTATGAGAACATAATCTGAAGATTCACTCAAGGTGTCAAAGCTCATACTGCCCACAAGAGTCAGAGTCCATAAGAGAGCTTCTGATAGCAAGAGAGGATCCAATAGCAAAGCACTCTTATCATTCATGGACAAGTGCTTGGAAGACAAAGTTCCTCTATGTGATAGCAAGCAAAATGTTAGAGTCCACGAGCTTCAGATAGCAAGAGAGCTTCCGATAGTGAGTCTCTTAACATCCTGGACTTATGCTTGAGGAACGAAGTCCTCTCTGACAGCAAGCAAGAGTCGGACCGTACAAAGTGTTCAGATGTCAGAACGACTTTTGTCAGAATAGTATTGTTAGAACAGTGTTGACAGAACAGCATGGTCAGAGCACCTTTTTCAGATAAAGCAAAGTCAACCCTGCTGTGCATTAATGAGGACAACGTAAACAAGGCCCCAACGTCTATAATCAAACGATCTTATTGCCTCTCCAACGGCTAGATATTCAGAGACTGGTATAAAAGGGATGTTCTTCATTTCTGAAGGGGTGGCTTGAAAGAGAGAGAGAGAACAGAGCTTATTATCTGAAACACTATTCTACATTCCTCTCATCTTCTACTCTCGGACTTTGATATGTAATATTCTTAGAGAGTGATTCATTTGTACTTAAGTGAGTAACATCATCCACTCTTTGAGAGAGTTAGTTTTGAGCTTAAGTGTTTAACAAAATCAGTTCATAGAGTGAACTTAATTGTAATCTTACATTTTGTAAGGGGGAGCATTTAGAAGTTTTCTAAATCTCCATAGGTTGCAAGTTAGCCCGTAAAACTTGCGTTTGTAAGGTTTGCAGGTGAACCCGTTGTAAAACCTGTGGGTTGTTAGGTGAACCCGTGCTCGTAAAACCTAAAGTGTAAAGGCTTCTCTTGTGCCTGGTTTAAACAAGAATAGTGGATTGAAAATCTCAGGTGGAGCCTGGGGACTGGATGTAGGTCTGGGTGACCGAACCAGGATAAATTTATGTGTGCATAAACTTACATTTAAACATTCTATTTTGCATCACATAACATACTGACTTGTGCATACCATTACTCAGTAACATCATCACCAAGCACAAGCAGTCTTTCGAAAAGAAATAAAGTTTTTATTCCCTCACCCAATTCACCCCCCCCCTCTTGGGTGACAGCCACGCATTTCATTTGGTATCAGAGCAGGTCACTTGTTTAAAGGATCAAACGATCTCAAGTGCAAAGACCTTGGCTGATGTGGGTTAAAATGTTTTCCAAAGGCTTTGATCATACCATTGTACCTAACTGTCCAAAGCTCAACTCGTGCTCTTTGTGGATCATCTACTGATGAGCTTCTGGAAGGTGATATTGAGGAAGTAGGCTTTAGTGAAGAGAGTAATTCATTTCTGCCTAGAAGATTCAAAAAGTGAGGGAAGATCAAGAGTTCCTCTTACCCCAGAGAAGAGAACTCGCGGTGACGCAATTGCTGAAAACCCCTGGTACAATCATAAGAAGCAATCGGCAACCATAAGGGACAATGGTTCTGTCTCAAGGATGAGCTATCACAGAGTTCCATTCAACTACCCTGAGAAGAACAAGAGAGAGCGGATTCCTCGATCAACTTTTGAAGGATCTGTTGAATTTAGTGAGACTGTTGATCTGAAAAACCATTGTAGAACCCCTGGAGCTTCAACAGATTCTTGTCCAGATCAATCAATCAGAGTTAGATCAGTTATGGGATAAAATGAACAAGGAGCATGAGCAAAATCAGAGAGAGATAGGCTAAGATAGCCATCCCTCGGACTTGACCAGGATGTCACTGCTGCCCTCAGAAGGGAATGAAGCGGATTGCCCAAGAAGGAAGGCTCGCCCTTGGGAAAGCCATCTGTTTCATGTGCCCCCAACAGTCTGCTAGCACAGAGGCAAGCTTGAGATAGCGCTTAGTGATCAACCTACGGAGATTCCCACTGCTGAGCCTATCTCCGTCTGCGCCAGCACCCAATCTGATTGAAGAGCTGTATATGAAGTATGGGTTCAAGAGGACAGAGATGCCAGTGGAAGTGATCACCAAGTGAATTCATCCCTCTGCACCAGCTCCAATCCATCCTATTAGCCTCAGCAAGACTCAGGACTGTACCTCTCTGAACAATTAGTCAAGTCTTGATAAGCATTCGTTACGCATAGATTTTGGTGCTGCTCTGAAAATAGAATCCTTGCATTGCCAACCAAAATCAAGCGAGCTACTGCTTGATGCGAATGGAGCTATGGTGATATCATTCTTACCCTCCTCTTTACTTGAATAATCACTAGGGTAGTAAATGCATGATGGGCTTAACAGCTTTTATTTCTCTGAAACTGATATGATTTCCCTTATCTGTGATGACCTTATTTTCCGTAAAAACGACCCTATCATATCAAATTCATTTTCTGATATAATGCATACTGATTTTACAAATTCAAGAAGTCCGACACCTTGAAACTGAACCTTCTTCAAAACCTTCTGAATTTGTGCATGTTGAATCATTGTGTTCCAAGATTTCTGACATTGTTAAGATGATTCAGAACTAGTTTCAGAATTTTGACACTAAAACTAAAAACCTTCCTCAGAGTTTTCATATGGTGTCTAAATCATTTTACTCATATATGCTTAGTGAATTCTTTTAAGGGCACCTCTCATGGAAGAAAATGGTTTATGCATTCACCTTGATTTTTGAAAGATCCTTTTGAAATACAAACTTTCAAAACAGATTCTGATCCTCTTTAAACCTACATGACAACCGTACCTCATGATAGCACTCAAAAGTTATTTCTGATTTTCCATTTCATGTGGTATCTCTTGCATCAACTTTTTCAATGCATAAGCAGCTATGGTTTCGAGAACAATACATCCCTCTTAATTACATCTTTAAGTTCTCAATCTACTAATGATCTCAGTTCAAGTTTGTGGTTTAAGAATGTTGACACAGATTATTGAAGCTTGAACATTGAATATAACCAAGAGAGAATGGCAACGAAAATGTCTCTTATCAAGATGTGTGGAATGGCTATACCAAACCTGAGAAACTCTCGCCAATACACATGAACATTTCTATCCCTTACATATTCTGTTGTGAAATTAAATGGATAGTCTCTCTCTTGTCTGACATGCATTAGAAATCTTAGGAAATGCCTTGAATTGAACTCTGCTAAGATCTGTAAAACACGGCATAGAATCACAAGCATGCTATAATCTGTATTAATTTCAAGCTTGTTGATATCCTAAGAACAATGAGATCACACTGAGCATATCTAGAGGAACTTGAGCAAAAATTTGGAAATTATTCTCGTAATCATATGCTGAAATTTGGTTGTTTTTGTAAACCGAATTTAGTCTTAAAATCAAACTATTCTGTGAGCATGAAAATTTCCAGTATTTCATTTTTGTGAGGATGAAGATTTTTCAAAATTTCATAGTGTTAATAATTCACATGTCTTCATGATCTAACATGAACATCCTTGAGGCATATTTATTGAACTATACTTGCTTATGAAACTCTGAAAATATGCCACCTGTTTGATACTCTCTGTACTATCACATTGATATTTATCTATGAGAGTAAATAGAGTTCATGTCTTGATAGTGAAACTATGTGAACGTATAGACAATTTCAAAATTAGTTTTCACATAATCATTACTCATATTTTCTTAAACCAATTAGCAAGCATGATTTCTTAAAATTATTAACTTGTGCTGATTAACACAGATTGACTTGAATGTCCAGAGGATGGTCTCCAATGTTAAATCTTAAGTTCTTTCACTGTCCAACAGAAAAGCACTTGTTTCCTCAAGCACATGAAGGCCCAATCATCAAGTTTGAGCAAGGATGCTTTCGCAACAATCAGCGCTTTCGATAGCAGGCCAACTATTGAACCATGGGAAGAGTAGAGTGACTGCCCAGTCATGTCTGCTTTTGGTTGTAGCTCAGCTTGCCGAAGCGAATCATCAAAGCACTTGCACTAGGGGTTTCCACTTGAGATAGCACATCTCTTGAAGATGTCAGGAAGCATGCTTATCTGCATATGATTAAGATTCATGAGTCTAATAGAGTCTGGAGATTCCTCATCTGTGGTAACATCTACACCTTACCATCTCTTATATATGATGCATACATGGCATTGGTAAGGGTGTCAATTTAGGATTTCTTTGCTCAATCTGCATTGACTTCAAAATCATTCATTGCTTTAGAAAATCATCCTAGCTCACACATCTGTATCCTTTATATGACACGCTGGAAAGTAAATTGATAACATACCTCTCTTATATGCTTCCTTTCTTGATTCAGTAATGATTAACCTTAATATAGAAGAGAAGTAAAGGACATTACTCGATAATGATCCCTTGAAAATAGAGAGTTGCATGCTGTCATAGATAATAAACTCTTGAGATTCTGTGATGCAATTATTTGGAAATTATTTTTGGCACTTTAAACTCACAAATTTCATTTGACTTGATTTCATTTTTCACATGGTATCACAAATTTCACTTGGCATTCAATCATTTCATTTGATATCACAAGTTCAAACTCACATATTTCATTTGATTTCATTTGGTATCACGAATTTAAAAATCACAAATTTTCAATTGATATCATAATCATCATTTTAAACGCACCAAAATTATTTTGATATCATGTTAATCATTTCAAGAGGGTCAAAATTACTTTTGATGTCTTTTATATTTAAAAAGGAACTTTCACCTTCAAAAAGAGAACTGTTTTTGTATGTTTTGATCTAGACTTAATTCTTGCAAAACATGTTCTGTTATCTTGCATAATGGTTAGGGAGAGTAAACACACTTAGAATACTGAATCAATATTTTCTTCCCTCTGTCTCACACTGTTTAGTTATCCTACATAATATTTAGGGAGAATAGGGAGAAATATTAGGTAGAAAGCCCATTCCTAGGAGAACGATAGAAGTATCCCCATCCCTAAGGCTAGCTTGCACTTGTTGAATTTTGATGAAGCCAAAAGGGGGAGAGAAATGAGACACGAGATGTCTAGAGATGAGACATGAGATGTCTAGAGCTGAAAGATAAGATATCTGGGGAGAGAACTGGGAATGAAATATAGCTCTGGAAGTGATCTAAGTTTAATTATGTTCTCTAGTCATCTATGGGTTTGTCATCATCAAAAAGGGGGAGAATGTTAGAATCTTAAGTTTTGATGGTGACTTAGGTATGATATGGTCTAGTACTTAAAAGAACATAATTAACACTTAGGAAGGATTAGATGACATGGTTAGAACCCTGAGTTAGATCACTTGTGAATGCAAGATCATTTCCGGAAGTATTAGCACTAGAGTCACAACCGGATGCAGATTCACTTCCGAATGAATCAAGACTAGCGCTCACGGATGCGGAATCACTTCCGGATAGACTAGGACTCGCGCACGCGGATAAATGTGTCATCCCCCAGCGGCAGCGAGTAAATCACTAGGGATTTAACTTAGTCCATGAACTTTAGGTGCACAAACCCTAAGACTAAGCTATGGTTCAATCGGGAGCGAAGTTGCTTCCTGTTAGATTTAGACTGGCGCAGAGCGATAGAATAGATATTACTCCAAGCGACAGTGAGTCTACTTCCCCAAGTGAAAGCGCTTCCTGTTAGAATTAGACTGGCGCAGAGCGACAGAATAGATATTACCCCAAGCGTCAGTGAGTCTACTTCCCCAAGTGAAAGCGCTTCCTGTTAGACTTAGACTGGCGCAGAGCAATAGAATAGTTATTACCCCAAGCGTCAGTAAGTCTACTTCGCCAAGTGAAAGCACTTCCTATTAGATTTAGACTGGCGCAGGTTGATAGACTAGATATAACCCCGAGCGTCAGCAGAAATGCAACATCAAGTGAAGTTGCTTCCTATTAGATCTTGACTGGCGCAGACTGATAGAATAGATTTCACCCTAAGCGTCAGTGAATTCACCACGTCAAGTAAAAGTGCTTCCGATAGCTCAGTGACTAGCGCTGAGTGGTGGAATGAAATAGACTAAGCGAGAGCAAGTCATGGTGAACTAAATCCCTCATCAAGTGAATTCACTTCCGGATGGAGAAGTGCTTCCGGATACATCCTAGACTAAGTAAACTCCCACTTCATGTGATTGTGTGTTGACTTAATATACATAGCATGAATGACACACTGAGTCACTTAGGAAGACTTAGAGTAAACTAACGAGACTTAAGCTGACTATTGGAATAGAGATCCCTTAGAGTCAGTAGACATTACACTAAGTCAGAACATAGTCTAAGTAAGACTACTTCCCATAGCAAACTTCCCACAACATGTGTAGTTTTACTATATCTGATTATATATATTGCTATGTTGGACTAACCAGTATGTGCAGAACTTAGTTACACTTGCGGATGCAAATGAGCTTCCGGATGGAAAGACTCTTGGCATTGGATTTCAGAGACTAACCCTTGCAGAGCAAGATTGCCACTTCCGGATGAACGATGATCATCCGTCAGCAAGAGTACAAGAGTGAACGTCACATACTCAGAAGACAGAATGCTTTTAACAGAGCAGAGGTGTCAGGACTACTTTTCAGAGATAAAGCAAGTCAACCCTGCTGAAGCATTTAAGAAGATGTTCCTTCCAACGGTAACAAGAGGATAACAGACATATTCAAACAATATTGTTACCTACCAAGCATGAGGAGTATGAGAACATAATCTGAAGATTCACTCAAGGTGTCAAAGCTCATACTGCCCACAAGAGTCAGAGTCCATAAGAGAGCTTCTGATAGCAAGAGAGGATCCAATAGCAAAGCACTCTTATCATTCATGGACAAGTGCTTGGAAGACAAAGTTCCTCTATGTGATAGCAAGCAAAATGTTAGAGTCCACGAGCTTCAGATAGCAAGAGAGCTTCCGATAGTGAGTCTCTTAACATCCTGGACTTATGCTTGAGGAACGAAGTCCTCTCTGACAGCAAGCAAGAGTCGGACCGTACAAAGTGTTCAGATGTCAGAACGACTTTTGTCAGAATAGTATTGTTAGAACAGTGTTGACAGAACAGCATGGTCAGAGCACCTTTTTCAGATAAAGCAAAGTCAACCCTGCTGTGCATTAATGAGGACAACGTAAACAAGGCCCCAACGTCTATAATCAAACGATCTTATTGCCTCTCCAACGGCTAGATATTCAGAGACTGGTATAAAAGGGATGTTCTTCATTTCTGAAGGGGTGGCTTGAAAGAGAGAGAGAGAACAGAGCTTATTATCTGAAACACTATTCTACATTCCTCTCATCTTCTACTCTCGGACTTTGATATGTAATATTCTTAGAGAGTGATTCATTTGTACTTAAGTGAGTAACATCATCCACTCTTTGAGAGAGTTAGTTTTGAGCTTAAGTGTTTAACAAAATCAGTTCATAGAGTGAACTTAATTGTAATCTTACATTTTGTAAGGGGGAGCATTTAGAAGTTTTCTAAATCTCCATAGGTTGCAAGTTAGCCCGTAAAACTTGCGTTTGTAAGGTTTGCAGGTGAACCCGTTGTAAAACCTGTGGGTTGTTAGGTGAACCCGTGCTCGTAAAACCTAAAGTGTAAAGGCTTCTCTTGTGCCTGGTTTAAACAAGAATAGTGGATTGAAAATCTCAGGTGGAGCCTGGGGACTGGATGTAGGTCTGGGTGACCGAACCAGGATAAATTTATGTGTGCATAAACTTACATTTAAACATTCTATTTTGCATCACATAACATACTGACTTGTGCATACCATTACTCAGTAACATCATCACCAAGCACAAGCAGTCTTTCGAAAAGAAATAAAGTTTTTATTCCCTCACCCAATTCACCCCCCCCTCTTGGGTGACAGCCACGCATTTCAGAAATGTCCAAAATACCCTTATAAATAAATAAATTTTCACCGGGCGACGATTAATTTATAAGGGTATTTTAGACTTTTCATGTCTAATATTATTGTCATATTAATGAAAATATCATTTTTGATCACATGGTAAAAGTTGGGTATCATTTTTGTACCTAGTAATAATTATGTACTATTTTTGTTCCTTGCCCAATAGTTGTGTATCATTTTTGGGTCTTTGCCCCATTAGTAAGTGATAAATCATGCTTTTTTGTTGATTGCAATCATGTGAACTTGATTTCATACTCATGCAGGTATAATGTGACTTAGTTTTTTTATGTCATCTTTGAATGGTAGAGTTTGATTATATTGATTATACTAATTTAGAGCATCAAATAAAATTGAAATGTTTACATCAAATATTATAGTGCTAGGACTCAATGTTATACATGTGTTTTTATTGAAAGATCACTTTGCACTAAATATTTTGTGACAAAAATTACACATAAGTTTTCATATTATGTTCAAAAGTCACAAAATTTGTTGAAAATATAACGTTAACTAAACTCTTTTAATTTTACTACCGGCATTATGTACTCTTGAATCAAATATGGAAATTTACGCATATTTTAAAACCAATATGACAAATTAGGTGTACTTTTAACAAAAAAAATTTAATATTGGGTTGTTTTTGGAGATATGAATTTTTGTCCTGTAACCCAATATTATATTTTTTCTTATTATTGACGACAAAAGAAATTCCGAGATAAACTCATTCCTCCCACCGATCACTAGCAAACAAATATTTGTCACTCGAGATTCGAAACTAATTTGGCGCCCAAAAATGTTACTCCCTCAGTCCCTATATGTAAGAGTTTTTTTCTTGAATGCTTTTGTCCCTAAATTTAAGAGACTACAAAGTTTATTTGGTTAATAAATGAAATTTTTCCCATATTACCCCTATTCACTTTTGAATTTTGCAATGATGTAGAGCTGTTATTAATGCTTTTTTTTATTTATCTATGGTGCTAGAGCTGGTATTAATGCTTGTTTTTTTTTAAATTTTTTGCATTTATCAATTGTATTTATTTATTTATCTTATATTTCAAGGCTTTGTTAGGGTAGTGTTATGTTTTTGTATTTATTTTATATTTTAACTTTTTCTTGTTTTCCTTACAAACTTGCTTTTTCTTTGGTTTACTGTATTTTTTGTGATTATTTTTACTATATACTCCCTCCGGTCCTAAACATAAGACCTAATTGATTTTTTCTGGAAAATCCTTAATTAAAAAAGCAAAATAAGTTAGTTATAAATTGATTTACCTAATTTTTTCCCTTAAACTAGTTTATTTTACCTATAAACTAATGGATAATCTAAAAATATATCAAATATGTCATCATTTAATAACCTATTTCGCAACCTTAATCTCTAAAAAAAAGTCAATTGAATCCTATATCTAGGGTCGGAGGTAGTAGCATTTATCTTATTTATATATTTTCTTACATTTCAATTTTGACAATCAAATATTATTTTTTTATTATTTCCGAGTTGACCTGACTCAATCACGGTTGAACCAATAGTCTGACTAGTTGGATGCCCGGTCCAATTTTTTGAACCTTGATATATATAAATATTTATTATATATCGTCTTCTTCTTCAACAAAAACCTCCTTTATGTAATAAAAAAACATCTCCTTTCAGATTCTTCATGTTTTGCTAACAAACCTATATCTCTTTCGGGTGTAGTGTATTTTCTTTTTTTATCTATGGACTATGATCAAGGTATCCACTCACTCTACAAGTGAGAGACTAATCTTCGCTGATTTGTAGATACCTCAAAGGGTGAGACAGTTGGTCTGAGAAATTTAATTCTTTTCCATACCCAAGGCCAAATATTGAACCCCAGACAATTGGTTAAGGGTGAATGAGTCATTGTCACTCAACCACACACCCCAGGTTAGTGCAATGTATTTTCTTCATATATTTGTTTTATTATATCTTATTTATGGACTTTTATTTTCTCAAGTTTTGTTGTTTATTGATACTTATTTAACTGTTATTTGGTTGCATTCTTGATTTATTCACAAACTTTTAATTTTTTAATGTATGTACAGGTGAAATGTCCAAAACGCCCTCCACTTATGAAAACAAGACGTTGAAGCTGTAAAAATGTTTTTTTGGTGGGAATTTAGTTTCTTAAGTTTCATTTCAGCGGGAAATGCCTCATTTCTATTCCTGAGGCCCCATTTGTGATCACCAAACGGGCCTTAACCGTTCATATAAGTCCCTTCATTTTCATATTATTATGTGCACAACAGTTCGTCTTCTTTCTCCGTCTCTGGGTAAACCCTAATTCCTCTCATTTTTTCATATTATTATATGTGCATCTTTCAGGTATCTCTTTTCCTCAGTACAGTGTTACTATTACTTAGATATGTATTTTTCTGAAATCTTTATATTTTACTGCTTTCTTCATATTTGGACTCTGTTTGTTTGCAAGTTATTAAGTTGCTAGGAAGTTTAATTTATGTGGCTTTTTTTATTTGTCAATGATCTTTGAAGTTGTTTGTTTTGCAATATGAGAGGATCATGATGGTTCATTGATGAGAGTGTGATAATGAATATGAAATGTTTGGTTAAATGCTTGACAAGGAAATCTATGACCTTAATCATCTGTTTACATCAAATCAAAACTTGGTAAAAGATTGAATTTGGGAAGTATTCTATGGTAAATCTATGAAGTGACTGATGAAAAAGAAATCAGAGTCAATTTTGTATGATAATATGGGATTATCTTGTCATTTTGTGTGGTCTAGATCTTTATTTTTTTCAAAACACATGCATAACCCTATGAATAGCAAAATTTCATTGAACCAATTAAGATTGAGTATTGATCAGTAGCTTTCTCTCATTTTCTTTCTCCTTTCTCAAATCACTATGTTTAACTGTAAAGTTCTTTTCTTTATTTCTTTAATATATTAGGAACATTTTTCCATATGATTTGTTATCTCTGAATCGGTCACAAACTCACAGTTGGTATTGGTTGCTCTGCATTGAGCATTCATGATTATTATTGAATAATGTTCACTATTAGTTTTCTGGTCAACAAAATCTATAAAATCAAGAGAGCTATGTGTGTTTCACCTAATATCGTTTTCTGCAGAGATCATGGTAGTACCATCTGACTGGTCCAAGCAATCGTTCTCTTGCTATTTAATCTCTTGGCTTTTTGCCATTTCTTCTTTTTTGGTGGAATGGCACACATGTCTCTTGTAACACGAAAAGAGCAAATTAAGTCCCTGAAAATAATGAATTTTATTTGAAGTGTCTTGGAATCTAGGTGAAATTAAATTGTAGTTGTTCATATCTTTACTTGAGTTGTTATTGACTACTTCTAATTCTTGCGTGGAACTGAAGTGTTATTTCTCCCTTTTTCTTTGTACTCTTGTATTTTAACTCAACCTTAACTTTGGTTTCAACCATTATTCATTTAAATAGTCAAGTGCCACAATTGATTGAAGAGATATTTGAAGAGTTGAGCTAAAGGTTATGGAAAAGCATTTGTCCATAAAGAAAATGCTCAGAACAGAAGTAGAAGTGGGAGACATGATCAGTCATTTGCCAGATGCACTGATTCTACATATTCTCTCCTTTCTTCCGGCTAAACAAGCAGTTGCAACAAGCCTCTTATCCAAGAGATGGAGATCACTTTGGCCTTCACTTACCACTCTTGACTTTAAACGTTCGGACTTTCGAAGGCTTAAATTCTTCCATCAATTTGTAGAAAAGATGCTCAAATTTGTAGATTTGAAGTCTGTCAAGAAGTTTGTTCTTCAGCTTGATTACTATGCTAATCATGAGTATTTTAGACCTTGCAAGATAAGCAAGTGGATTAATGTTGTGACGAGTTTTAAAGTTGAGCATCTGGAGCTAAATTTTGAACCAAGTAAGGGTTTTTATGAGTTGCCCTCTAGTGTTTTCACTGCTGATAGCTTGAAGGTTTTAAAGTTGACTGGAGTATGGGAGTACCTGAGCTTCAATCTTGGAGTAACGGTGGGAACACTTTCTCATGTTAGTTTGCCTTTGCTTGAAGTATTGGAATTGGATGCTATCAAGTTTTTAGATTCTAGAAGCTATGGAATGCTTCTTTCTGCATGTGTTTCGCTTAAACACCTGAAACTAAAACACTTGCAAGGCAACATAATTGTTCCCCTTGACATTGGAAGATTTAACCATTTGGTTACTGCAGATGTTTCACTATATCTACTTCGGGTAAAAGTTATCTCTAATGTTACATCCCTACGCTTGGTATGATTTATGATGACACTGATGAATTCATATTGCTTTTCATGTGCACAATTAATATTCCAACATTTAGTTTTTTTTTATGTCTTTGTAGTCTCGGCATCCTTTTTTGCTATCAACTCGCGATCAATCAACATTTCCTAATTTAACCTACTTGGAATACGGGCATTCTCTTAAAGACTGGGAAAAAATATTCAGATATTTGCATGGTTGTCCCAAGCTTGAAATTCTGATAATTCGTGAGGTTTGTTGACTATCTAACTCTTTTCTTGGTGTTGATTAACACCCCATTAGTTAGTTCCTTAACTCTTTCGTTTGTTTGGGCAGTGTATCTGTAGTGAAAGCTTGGAACCTACTGTTGATGTTCCTCATTGTGTTTCATCTAATTTGAAGCAATTTCATCTAAGCTACTATCAAGGCAGGAAAGGTGAATTTGAACTTGCAAGATTTATTATGAAGAATGCATTGGTCATGAGAACCATCTCAATTACTAGGGATCATTATTCAAAAGCTACATGGGAGATCGAGAGCCTCAAAAGAATTTCCAAATGTCCTATAAGCTCAACAAATTGCAGGTTATTGTTGAAGTAAATTGATGAATTCTGGTGTGATTGTATTAAAACTAGTTTTCAGTCTTTTTAGAAGTGTTTCCTTCTATCTGTATTTCTATTTTTTTGTATGGCTAGCTAGATGTCAAGAAATTCAATCATGCTCATGATTGGCTTAGAAGTTATGTTATTTTCCGTTTGAAGTTAACATTTCAATATTTCCTCCCATCCTAAATATATGATCTATTTAGGGAGGTGAAATCGGTCTGTTAAACTATTTTCTAATTTTCCTTTTCCCTCAAATATCTCCATAAATGTTCTTAACAATTAGCAAACAAGAGATGGGGTGTGATATATGCTATTATACCTAGAAATTCATACATTAATCTTATGCTAGCAATGGGTAATTGAGTTATACCTCTTTCAAATACATGTAATTAAACTCTCAGAGTAAAGCCAATTATTAGTGTAGGTAAGATATGGACAAAGTAACCTTCCATATAATATTAGCAATAAAATTTAGTTACACACATAATAACAAGTAACAGATAGGGGGTGGGGAACGTTTAATAATGGTAATGGATTTTTGCGTTAGTGATTGTTGACGCCTTGGAAGAGATGGATTGTAGTGTTGACTTTAAAATCATAGAGAGACTCTTAAAAATTTTCAAGTCCAAGGTGCACACTGAAATAAACATTCTTCAACTTTATGAATGTCTGTAGAGTAAGGAGGCTATCAGACTCAGCTATAGTCGGGAATATTGGTTGAACCGGCAGGTTGAGCCCGACATCTCGCGAGTTTTTACAGGTTTAAGGTTGGCCAAATCCCAATCCATATAAAATGAGTCGTTTTGATTCAATCCATCTAGTCCTTGTATTAACGAGGGTTAGTCGCGGGTTGGTAGGCCAACCCTGTTTCTTTTTTTCTTTTATTTTTAAAGGCCAAAAGCCCAAAACTCCCATTCCCCAATCCCCAGCTCAACAAAACTGAAAATCTATCAATTTTGAAAAAGATTCAAAGATTGTTATTTTTATAAAATGGACTCAAGATAGTTATTTTTATATCACATTAGTCTAGAATTCCTGTTAGGGGTCCTCCTGTGTAAACCAAATTAAACAAACTCACTTTCATTTCCTTTACTGTCAATTCCAGTTATTCCCTCACATTTCCATTTCAATCATTTCCTTTCTTATAGCCAAACAAAGCTTTAATTTTTTTTAATAAATGATCAAATATATTAAATATTAAACAGAGTTACATTAACACACTTGCATAAGAAATTAAAACGCACTTACTAGACTTAACAACTAGCCTACAGACACTGAAATTGTTCAATAATACACCCAAACACAAACACAAGCATAAAGCTAGAATTCCAATATGAGAATATGACCAAGTAGTACACCATATGGAAAATTCCTGCACTTTAATGTCATATATAGAAAGAGTTATCAACATGAAGTTGATGGGATGAGAATAAATTATAAATATACCTATACACACATAATTAGACGTGGCTGCATCTGTGTGTGCATCATTATTAATGTTTAATGGATTAAAGTTTAATGGAGGGGATAGGTGGGCCATCTTTATATGGGTTGGGATTCTATAGAATCCCTCATTGGCCTCTCACACCACTTTTGGTCATTCAAATTCATTTAAAAGCTTATAATTTGTCACTTGTACTATTAAAAATAAAAAATTGTATTATAATATAAAATAAATGAAGCAATTTTAATTTTTTATTTTTGAAAACTTTATAGCGTAAAAATTTTCAACTATGTACATTGTGTTGCCCCTAAAACGTAAAAAGGCGAAATAAAGTGTATTTTATAAGATATGGTCTTTTGGTGCAATTACAAGAAAATAATGGTCTGGGTATTTAGCAACCCGAGACGAGATCACGAGATCGTACAATGAGATTACAAGGATGGAAAATGAAATCAGAAGATCGTACAATGAGGTTACGGGAATGGAAGTTAAGAAAGTGAGATTACATGTATGAAATAAAGAAGAACTGGAAATACAAGAGCGAAACAAGATGAAATAAAATGGTAAAGATGAGAGTAGATTGCTTTTTTAGTGCTTTTTGGAGAGGGAACTCGGATATTAGCTTCTTGTATCAGAGCTTAGATATCCTTTCTGCTCTTGGGGATTGCTTATTTATAGCTTTTGCCGTCTTCCGGGTGGTTCCAAGAATCTCGAGCAAGTGGTGCACGTTTTGCTCAACTAATTTGACTGTTGCATCATGTTTCCCAGGAGGTTAGACCTCTAATTTTGCTCATGTAAATTGCTCTCCGTGAAACTTGGTCATTGCTCTGAGTGCTAGCTAATTTTGTGGAAATGCTCTCCTTCAAACTTGGTCATTGCTCATGGAGTTTGTTTCCGTGAGATCTACTCATGGAGTTTATTTGAAAACCAAATTGATTGGTTTATTGCCGATAAGAGGTGTGGATCCTTTGGGATGGTTCCTTGAACAACTACTACTCAATGGCGTTTTTACCGGTGACGGTTCTTTTCTACCCACAAATTTTCACGAAGGAAAGATGAAGATGATGGTAGGGTTTTTGCGGCGGTGGCGGCTCCTTCATATCCATGTTTACCATTTTAGGGTTTCAATGTATTGTTTAAATTTTCTTGTTTGCAGACCTATTTTGTATTTTCATTTTCTAGTTTAATAAAAATTTCTGCTTCTCGATAAAAAAAAAACTTGGTCATTGCTCTGAGTGCTTGCTGATCTCTTTCTGACACGTGTCCCTGATGTTGTAACTACTTTGGGAGCGTCATCGACTCTAAGAACGTGATCTTGAAATTCTGCTGGCTACTAGTATTGGGCTCATGTCGGACTTCAAAGACCTTCTTGGGCTTAAATCTATTGGGCTTTTTTGAACATTGGAAATTTGGGTATTACATACACCTATTAATTTCAACTATCTAGACCTATTAACAGTAAAATAATTTTACACTTTACTAGATAAGTTTGTATCTCTTATAGATCATTCTATAGTTCTATTGAAAAGAAATAGGTCTAGATAGTTGAAATTTTTTATGCTAGAAAGTATTCAAAAATAAAAAAAATTAAAAATTTTTCATTTATTTTATATTATAATACTCCCTCCGATCCTAAATATAAGACCTAATTGACTTTTTCGAAAAATGCTGAGAAAAAGCAAAATAAGTTAATTATAAATTGATTTACCTAATTTTTTCTCTTAAAGTAGTTTATTTTACTTATAAACTAATGGATAATCTAAAAATATATCAAATATGTCATGATTTAATAGACTATTTTGCAACCTTAACTTCTCCAGAAAAAAGTTATCTAGGTCCTAAATTTAGGACCGGAGGTAGTAGTTTTTATTCTTAATGATACAAGTGATAAATTATGAGCTCTTAGATGAATCTAAATGGTCAAAAATGAGAGGCCATGTGAGAGGCCAATGAGGGATCTGAGGGGCGAGATTTGAGACTTGAGAGAATCTCGACCCATGTTTATATACTCGCTCAAGTTTTCTTTTTCTTTTTTTGATAACAAATTTTTAGGAAGGGGTTAGGGCTCAACCCAATCCAAAGGCAGGACACCTAACTCATGATCCACTGGGGTCTGTTCCTTTGGGCTCTTGGGCATGACCAGCAAGCCCATTATGACTATCCACACAGGTAGGTTACTCCTAGTTTCACTAAGCTACGGAGCCTCCCCAAGCTCCGCGATGTAGACATAACAAAGTGTCACTCCCCAGGAATCGAACTCTCGACTAGGTCGGTAATCCGACGCTCATTATTCAATCCTTTCGCCACTGAACCCACGAACGATGGCGTTTTTTTATTTCTAAAAGGCACCCATACATATATACGATATACGAAAATATTAGTAACAAATAAAATCAACTAATTGAATAATTATAATAATACTCCTTCCGTTCCTAAATATAAGATCACTTTAAGGAGGAGTGCTTGTTCCTAAATATAAGATCACTTTCTAATTTGACTCAAGTTTTTCCCAAATTACCCCTATACTTCCTTCACCCAAAAATTAGTAGTTTAAAGGTAAGAGAATATTTTTAAAACTTAAGTGAGGGTTATTTTGGAAATTTCATGTAATCCTAACTCATTGGAATGTCTTCCTTAATTTCTCCAAATTTGCTAAAGTGATCTTATACTCCCTCCGTTCCTAAATATAAGAGCACTTTGGAGAATCCTAAGAAAGCAAAATATGGTAATTAAAAAATTGATTTTCCCAAATTTTTTCACTAAACTAGTTTATTTGACTTATGAACTTACATATGATCTAATAATATTTAAAATATGTTATGATTAAATTGTTCATTATTTTGCTTTCTTAGGATTCTCCAAAGAAGTCAAAGTGCTCTTATATTTAGGAACACAGAGGGAGTAATATTTTGGTATTAGGCTGTGAAATACTCATACATACTTAGATAAAATTTTACTCCTTTCTTGCAGATAAACGATCACAACTCGTTGCAATCCATGAAGCTAATTGCTAAGAGATGGTGAATAAACTTAGTTGAAACTAGGAAAACTTAAGTGCTCTATATTCAAGTTTCTATATTCACTTCTTCATCCATATATAGCAATTATTTACCATTCTATATTCTACCCATTTTCTTTCTTTTCCTCCCATTTGCTCAGTTGTCATCCTTGTTTTGCTCATATATATATATCCCTTCTTGTTCATCCTCACTATGTCCTCAAACAAAAGACCCCGAACAGAAGTAGGAATGTGCGACGATAGGATTAGTGATTTGCCAGACCATTTGCTTCTTCATATTCTCTCTTTTCTTGAAACCAAACATGTTGTTGTCACATGCATGTTGTCCAAGAGGTGGAGAACACTCTGGCGCTTCATTCACAAGCTTGACTTTAATTATGAAAGCTTTGGTAGTGTGGAGTCATTTGTTCAGTTTGTAGATGCAGCCCTCCAGTTAGTTCATTTGAATTCTGTTCAAATCTCTGTTCTCAACTGTAGGCGTTTCTCTGTGCCCCTGTAAACACCCTATTTTGTCCGGGCCCCACAAAATAATTAAAAAAACAAAAAAAACAAAAAAATATTGTCATTATAGGATTTTTAGCAATAAAATAAAATAAAGAAAAAATAATAAAGAGAGAAAAGAAAATATCAATTAGAAGTTGGTCATGGAGACATGCATTAGGCAACATTGAGAAATTAAGGGGCAACAACAAGGAATATTTCAAAATGTTTGAATGCTTTGGATTGAAAAGTTAATGCATTAGGCAACATTGAGAAATTAAGGGGCAACAACAAGGAATATTTCAAAATGTTTGAATGCCTTGGATTGAAAAGGTAATTATAACATTTGAATTTTTATATTGCTTGATTCCTTTTGATTACCACATATTGGAATCAAAAGTGAAATAAGAAGACTTTTATTGATCTTTAGTTTGCTCCCATGGACATAAATATAATAAGGCCCATTTACATTTCTTCATTAAACAAAAAGATTTGCCAATTTTTCCCCACAGACATTATCTTCTCTAGAAATGAAAGCCTTCACTTTTGAACTCAAATAGAAATAATTTACATATTGTCTCACACATAAAGCCATATGTCTAATCAGATCAAAACCAAAAGGGAATTAGAATTAAACATTTTGAATCGTAAACATTTGAATATAATTCCTTTTAGATGATTGATTTAAAATTGGAATGGGAGGAATTTTTCTGATTTTGCTCCATGGGTTATGCATTGTTCTAATGTGGCTATTTGAGAAATATATGTGTTGATTGATGTGTGAAAAGGAAAATTATGGTTGAATGTTATTTGCCTTTCATATCTATTCAAACGGTCAAATTAAAAGGGAAGACTTATCATACAACGGCTATATTATAAAGGAGATATAAGGTGCTGATTCATGCCAACGAAAAAAAAAACAAGAAAGGGAATTTCAGTATTTGAATGTGATTCTTCTTGATTTCTTCACCAAAATCAAGGAGGAAGTTTGTCATTTTTGAAATAACAAGGGCAACCTTAGATGCCTATATAAAGAGGTTTGAGCACACACATTGAAGGGGGCAATCATTTTTTTGGTCGCATTAGCTTGAGAGAAAAAGGGAGGAGGAGTGGAGAGCAAGAGAAAAAAAATGTGAGGGAACTTTGAAGAGGCAATCATTTTGGAAGAATATTAGCTTAAGGGAGGAACAACTTTGGAGAGGAGTTTGAGAGAAGAGAGAAAATTTTAGAGAGAAAAAAAAGAAGAAGCATACACACACTTGCATGCATCTAAAGTCATTTTCACTTGCATGCATACACACACTTGTATGCATTTAAAGGTTTGAATTCTCCCTATCTTTTTTCTTCTACTATGAACATGTTTTGATATTTGATTATTGCTTGGTAGATTATTGTGAATAATTTCTTTTTTTCAAAATTAAATTAAACTCAAATAAAAATAAAATATTTGTTAAAAAATAAATAAGTTGTTTTCCAAATGGTGGTCATGTTGTGTGAAGGTTTATAACAACCTCCTCAATCATGATTGATTATTCTTCCGTGAGAGATATTAAATCTCCACAGGAAGTTTAATCCGGCGTTTTTTTTATAAAAATATATTTTCTAATAAACTAGGTGTTTTTCTTGAATAAAAAACACAAACCAAATATAAAACTTTATTTCAAAAATAAAATATTCATTTTCCTAAAAAACACCAACCAAGTGACACGCATTTTTACCCCATTCGAACTACGTGGGCTTTGATCCCTTAAGGGTACGTAGGCCCTAGGATTTATCCTAGTCAAGTCCAATCATATAAAACTTATTTTTTTTCCTTTTCATTTTCATTTTCATTTTTTTTGTATATTGATATCATTTGGTGATTTAAATAAAACAAAATTAAGGCCATGTTTATATTTAAATAATTAACTTAGGGTAACCGTTTTTATAGACGAGTGCTGTGGGGTGCCTAACACCTTCCCCACGCACAATCGACTCCCGAACCCAATTTGATTTTTAAAGAATATTATTATTTTAAAAGGTTTTCCAAAATATCCTTTTTAAAAATTTTGGTGGCGGCTCCATTGTTTTCCATTTTAAAAAATAATTGTTTTTTTTTCGGGCGCTACACCCCCTGTTATGCTTTACATTTGGGCTAATGCCATGGTCAGTTACAAATTAACACATCTTGAGCTATATGTATAAAAAAAAACAACGGTAAGAAACTTTCACGGAAAAAAAAAAGCCATCATAATTCATAAACCGTCCCTCACAATACGTAACAAATTAAAGTCTGACTGAGCATACTCAAAGTTTTAGAAAACTTCTTCATCGCCTTCTATCACCATCATCATATGAATTAGAGAGGTAAAGTTCCATTCTTCCTGATATGGTTAGGCCTTTCAATTTGGTAGAAGAGTTTAAATGTTCATCCTCGTGTGTCTTCTAGTCTATTATTCTACGTTGAAACTTGCATCCTTTTCGTGCTCTTTTCATTGCATTATATATTTTGGTATTAGGCTGTACATGAAATAATACTTGGATAATATTATACTTCTTTCTTGCAGCAAAACGTTGACAACATACACGTGCCAATCCATGAAGCTGATTGCTAAGAGATGGTGAATGTTCTTAGTTGAAACTAGGAAAACTTAAGTGCTCTATATTCAAGTTTCTATATTCACTTCTTCATCCATATATAGCTGTTATTTACCATTCTATATTCTACCCATTTTCTTTCTGTTCCTCCCATTTGGTCAGTTGTCATCCTTCTTTTTCTGTTTTGTTTTGCTCATAAATATCCCTTCTTGTTCATCCTCATTATGTCCTCAAACAAAAGACCCCGAACAGAAGTAGGAGTGTGTGACGATAGGATTAGTGGTTTGCCAGACTCTTTGCTTCTTCATATTCTCTCTTTTCTTGAAACCAAAGACGTTGTTGTCACATGCTTGTTGTCCAAGAGATGGAAAACCCTCTGGCGCTTCATGCACAAGCTTGACTTTGATGATGAAAGCTTTGGTAGTTTGGAGTCATTTGTTCAATTTGTAGATGCAGCCCTCCACTTATTCCATTTCAATTCTGTTCAAATCTTTGTTCTCAAGTGTACGCGTTTCTCTGTGCCCCCAGTTAAGCTTTACATTTGGACTAATGCAGCGGTCAGTCGCAAATTAACGCATCTTGAGCTACATATTTCAGAACCGTATTTTAGTTTTCCATCTAGCATTTTCACATGCAATACCCTTAGTGTTTTGAAGTTGACTGGGACGGCTATGAGTGATCTTTCCATGATTGATTTGCCTACACTGAAAGTCTTACAATTGAAGATTATTCGATTTCCAAATCCTGAATGTGCGGACAGGCTTCTTTCTAATTGTGTTCGTCTTGAAAAAGTGTGGCTAGATTTTTTGGTACCTTTAGATCTTATGTGTTTGATGCACAACATTCCAAGGTTTGAACATTTACTGTCCGTATCTCTTTGGAATGTTGCAATCCCAATGGAAGTTATATCTAATGTGCGAACTCTCAATTTACTTGGGGTAAGTAAGAACGCCCTGTGAGGATCAAGTTTGTACTATTTCTTTTCTTCTCTTATCTAGTTTATGTTTAATTTTCCTTGCTAATTTCTTGTGCAGGGTTGCGTGAGATTTGATAATCTTCCAACATTTAACAATTTAACTAAGCTTCGAATTGAGATATCCAAAATCAAAAATCTGAAATGCAACATAGTGAGCGTGCTTCACAACTTCCCCAAGCTTCAGGATCTTATAATTTATAAGGTTTGTTTCAAAGAATGGTTTAATGGTGTGATAATAAATATGCATGATAATTCCCTTTTATTCAGTTACTGAAATAATATACTTGCATTTTTATGGTCAGTTTGGTGACACTGACTTTGGGGATGAAGGATTGATGGACTTTTCAACACCTGATGATGTTCCTCTATGTGTATCATCTCATATAAAGAAATTTGCTATCCTAGGCATCAAAGGCTCCTACCTTGTGTTTGAAATCATAAAATATATAATGAAGTATGCAGAAGTCCTGAGGAATGTCATTGTTGTAAGCAATGACACAAATGAAAGGAATGACCTTGAAATGCTGAAAACGTTATCATCATACCCCAGATGCTCTCCAACTTGTGAACTTCTTTTTGATAATATTAGATGCAATGTTGAGATCTTTGGAAAATTCTTTAGACTCTGAAGTCATCAATTAATGTTATGGTACTGAAATATAGGATCCTAAGTAAAAGAAATGGGCCAAAAGCTTAGTAAATGGGCCATAGGAGTTTATGGACAAACATGACTTTGAGATAGGAATATAAGCAAAATGGAAGCAATGGAGAGGCAGTGAAGAATATTGTGATCAAGACTTTCTCTCTTGAATTTTCTCTTTTTCCCTCTAGCATCTTCTTTCTCTCTTGTGATTCTGTTGCTATTCTCCCTCTGTATTATCTCTCTTCTTCTGGATACTACTCGTTGTTTCTTATAGATGCTTATAGCTGGATTTTGTCAATCTATTGTATTGTTTCTTGGATATTTCATCTGTGTTATTCAATGTTATTTGAATCAATATCATTTTGAGATCTAGTATTGTTACACTTGCTTAACTCTAAGTTAAGAAATTAGAATCTTTGACTATGAATTGAGCGTGACATCTATCCATATCCATTAAATTCAACTCCAAGTTATATATGTCTTACATGAACGTTCGTCTCCATATTGTAAGGAGTCAACATCTAAAGGTAGCAATAGTTGCAGCATCTCTCTTCCCTTCTTAGGCTTTATCTAACGTTCATTATCTATTCTTAAAGGATGTGTGTGTAATATATATATATATATATATATATATATATATATATATATATATATATTATATATATATATATATATATATATATATATATATATATATATATATATATATATATATATATATATATATATATGAACAAATGGTGTTTTCCCACATTTTCTTTCTCTTTAGATCATGTAATTTTCAGTTTCCTTATAGTTTTATTTGGACCATTATTCTGTGCAGGATGTATGACATCCTCCTCTTAAGTTATATTCTGCATACATTCTCTTAATTGATTACTCCCTCCGTTCCTAAATATAAGATCACTTTGATTAATTTGGGGAGATTAAGGAAGACAACAAAATTACATGATCTTCCCAAAATCCCCTCAATTACTTAACTCTAAAAGGAGGAGGGGTTTCCAATGAAAAGAGGGAGTATAAGAGTAGTTTGGGCAAAACTTTAGATAAAATAGGAAGTGATCTTATATTTAGGAACTTATCCACTTCCCCAAAGTGATCTTATATATTTAGGAATGGAGGGAGTATTAATTAAAACTCTGTGTGCGCACGTGCACCATGTGTTTCGTTTCAACTGGAAGAGTTTGTTTTTGATGACTACAGAGATGGTGCTCGTGAATTTGGCGCAAAATTCTTCAAAAAAAGTCAAAGTGCTCTTATATTTAGGAACGAAGGGAGAAATAAATATGAAATAGAGTTTGGCACAAAGTAGAAAAAATACATTAAATGAAGAAAGAATATAAAGCAAACTCTTATATTTTAAGATCAAATTTATTAAAATTTTGGGTTATTATTTTTGGGAAAATGAGAAATAAATATATTTGAATATCCAAAATTATTAAAATTTTGTGCTAATTATCTTTTTTATAACAAAATTTTGGGCTAATTATATTAGGGGAAATTATTAAAATTTTGCACCACGACTTTTTAGGAATTGCGGGATGATTGTATTTGCCAATTCGCCATTTAACTGCCATCAATTTCAATGAAAAGTGAAAACCTTAAACGGAGGGAAAATTCTGAAGTGAAATCCGTAGGCAGTCAGTTTTCGTCGTTTGCTTTAAGGTATTCATTTCTCTTCTCTTTTCCTTAAACCACTCTTGTTGTTACTAGGAAACAACTACTTGGATTTTGTCTGTTTATAAGTTAGAAAGTTGTCGACAAATTTAATGTTCGATGATTCTTTTTTGTGAAGTTTATTGCTCAGCTTGTGAGATGATAATGATTTTTTATGATTCGATAATTTTGAAATGCACCCAACTTTCAAAATTTCAGGAACAATTTGTTCGTGAAATTGTGTAGGCGAGGGATTTGATTATGATGTGTTTTTGCATTATATGTTAGCCTGAATAATAAAATTAAGTATAAAGATTTGTTAAACCTTTGAATCATTGATATGTAATGAGAAAATTGTTAATAATGAATATGAACATTTTTCTATACATCATAGCCTGTTATCTCTCAATATATGTTATATCAGTGGTCACAAATTCATAAACACTAACAATAGGTATTGAATATTCTTCAACTAGTTATTTTCAAGTCGATAGCTTTGAATGCTTGACCAAATATCCCTCTCTTCAGAGATCATAGTAGAACTGAAAGCCTAATAATCTCATTCCTATTTTGCATTGGCTAAGCATTTGACTAGTAAATCAATTGCTTAGTTTACATTTACTCACGTGTTTTGGGTCTTAGTCTTTTTTCCTTGTACTCCAGTCATTAGCCCTACTTTCCTTGGTCAATGTTGTTGTTGTTTTTCGTTTTATGTGAAGTTTTAAGTGCCTCTTATTATTCATTCAAATAGGAGGTTGCCAAAATTTAAGTAATAGGATCTCTGAAGCCTTGAACTGAAGGCCATGGAAAGGTCAGTGTCCAGAAACAAAATGATCAAAACAGAAGTAGAAGTGGGAGACATGTTCAGTCATTTGCCAGATGAACTGCTTCCAAATATTCTCTCCTTTCTTCCGGCTAAACAAGCAGTTGCAACAAGCCTCGTATCCAAGAGATGGAGATCACTTTGGACTTTGCTTACCACGCTTAACCTTGACTGTCGAGACTTTGGAAGGCTTGTGTTATTCCATCAATTTGTAGAGGAATTGCTCAAATTTGTGGATTTGAAGTCTGTCAAGAAGTTTGTTCTTCGGCTTGATTGTTATGACACCTATGACTCTTTTAGACCGTTGAAGATTAGCAAGTGGATTAATGCTGTGATGAGTAATAAAGTTGAACACCTGGAGCTACAATTTTGGCCAAAGAGGTGCTTTTATGAGTTGCCCTCAAGTATTTTCACTGCTAATAACTTGAAGGTTTTGAAGTTGAGTGGAATCTGGAGTTTCTTTATTGGAGTAAAGGTCGGCCCTCTTTCTCATGTTAGTTTGCCTTTGCTCGAAGTACTGGAATTGGTGGCTATTAAATTTTCCGATTGCCAAAGCTTTGGAATGCTTCTTTCTGCATGTTCTTCGCTTAAACACTTGGTGCTAAAAGATTTGCATGGCTACATAAATGGTCCACTTGACATTGGAAGATTTAACTCTTTGGTTACTGCAGATGTTCCGAAATCCCTACTTCCCTTAAAAGTTATCTCCAATGTTACATTCTTGCGCATAGGCATGGTATGATTTATGATGACACTGATCGATGTATTCATATTGCTTTTCATTTACAAAATTAACAGTTCTATATTTAGCTTACATTTTGTATTTGTTGTCGTGGCAGCCTGATTTGTCACCATGTCCCGATCAACCAACATTTCCTAATTTAACCTTCTTGGAATACAGTGTTTCTTTTAAGGACTGGGAAACAATATTTAAATATTTGTATTGCTGTCCCAAGCTTGAGATTTTTAGAGTTTTGAAGGTTTGCTGACTTTCAACTTGTATTTTAGGTGTTGATTACCATTTTATTAGTTAGTTTCCTAGCTTTTTTCATTCTTTTCGATAGTTTGATTGTAGTGAAAGCTTGGACCCTACTGTTGATGTTCCTCATTGTGTTTCGTCTAGCTTGAAGGAATTCCATCTTGGCTGCTACCAGGGGAAGAAAGGTGAATTTGAACTCGCAAGATTTGTTATGAAGAATGCAATGATCTTGAGAACTATCTCAATCACTAGGCAAAGTCTAAGAGCAGCTTGGGTGAGCCAGAACCTCCAAAGAATATGTAAATGTCCCATAAGATCAATGAATTGCAAGCTTTTGTTGAAGTGAATTGATGAACTTTTGTTGAATATATTACTAGTTTTCGTTCTTTTTAGAAGTGTTTCCTTCTATCTGCATTTTATTTTTTGTGTGTTATAGATGTAAAGAAATTCAATCATGTATATGATGAACTTAGAAGTTATTTTAGCAGTGTCAATTTCTAAAAAATTTTAACACTTTAATACTTCATCTGTTCTTAAATATAAGAGTTAGTTGGTTTTTTTGTAAAATCTTAAGAAAGCAAAAATAAGTTATTTAAAAATTAATTTTAATAAATTTTCCTCTAAACTAATTTATTTGACTTATAATCTAACATGCACCGGAAAGAGTATACTTTTATTAATAAAATGTGTTTCTGGTAAAGGTTAAGAATAATAATTTGACTAAAGATATTTTAAATATGAATAGCTGATATTTATATTAATGCTTTTCATCCTTATGTATAGGGGTGTTCAACGGGCGGGTTCGGGCCGCCCGTGGTTATGCCCATACCCGTGCCCGTGTAACATAAACAGGCGGACTAAATATTGATAAATGGGCGGGTCATAAATAGGCGGGCTATAAATGGGCGCAGAATAAATGGGCGGACAACAAAGTTAAATGGGTGACCCATGTAAGATGAACTCAGAAAAAATTTTAAAAAAATCCAACAAAAATCCCAACAAAGAGTAGAGCATGCTTCGATTTTTAATAAACTTTGAATTTAATCTTGTTCTAACTAATCAATACCAATAAAATAAAATTAGTTACGAGGAGGGAGTAATGTAAAATAAGACTAATACATCAAAAAAATTTAAAAAAATCATAAACGGGCATTTAAGCGGGTATGGGCATACCCGTACCGTGTAAGATAAACGGGTATGAGCACTCATACCCGTGTAATAATGTGACGGGCCCTAAATGGGCGGGCTTAAACGGGGAAAATGCGGGCGGGTACGGGAGGACTCAACGGGTATGGGCATATTTGAACACCCCTACTTCTGTACATAGTACATTATAAATATTCACTCTCTCTTAATTAGCTTCTTTCTCATGTTAATTTTGTCATTATTAGTCAACGATTCTCTCTTTTAATACCCCATCATAAATAAGGGAAAAATTAGAAAATAAAATTATTTTGGATAAACTCACTCCAGTCCGCAATATAAAAGAGCCAAATTTGGATATTTTAGTTTAAAACATAGCAGTTCACTCTCACATTCTCTCTTCATTTAATGTGTTTTCCGTACTTTTCACTAACTCTCTTTTATATTTATTCATAATAAATATGGGCATCTTTGAAAAAAAATAAATTTAAACACCCAACTATCATTTTTTATTGCCCAACTTCACTCAATCCATAAAAGTGTTTTATATATACTCCCTTCATTCCTAAATATAATATCAATTTCAGAATTTGTTTCTAAATATAACCAACTGTCTTTCTCAACTTTTTTTTCAAATAAACCTTAATAATTCTTATCTATAATAACAAGCAAAAGTATTTGAATAGTGCGAATATATATATATATATATATATATATATATATATATATATATATATATATATATATAGACACACACATATATTAAGAGAGAGAGATATATATATATATAAGTATTAATAAATATGAACGAGAGTTGGAGGCAAAATAGCGAAAAATGTCTTACATGAACTGAGAATGTAAAGTGACCTTTTATATTTTTTATTAAAACCATCAACCGATGGTAGCTTTACTATTAAGTCTGCATATAAATTTTTGTATGCAGGTACCCAAGGAGCTGCAGGGACCATATGGAGGAAGCTTTGGAGATGGAGAAGACCAGAAAATATTGAAAATCATATGTGATTGCTTTCACACAACCGCACTCACACAGCGGAGCTCCGACAACGAAGAGGATTGTGCACATTGTTGTCAAACTCGCGAGTTGACACTCCGATTATACCGTTTTTTCGACACTACCTAACCAAAACGTGTCACAAATAACCTAAATTTTCTGTCTTTAAAAATTCGGTAGAAACTTACGTGTTTACATTGTGAATTCACCGATTTTATGTTTCTACCTTACAGAAAAGTGTGTTAATTTGCTACTAAATTATTTTAATTATTTTTAATTGACAAAATTCAATGAATTTAAATATGAATTTCAAAGAAATTTATCTATTAAGGTTGATATACTATGAATATCGATATATTTAAATCTACTATCTATATTTAAAATAAATTTGAGTTAATTTATTATTTTTTGTATTCTTATTTAATTATGTAAAATAAATACATGCTTTTTTATAAACGTAAACTCGTAAGAGTTTACGTGAACTCTTAAGAGTTTACGATTCGAGTCTACAATACGAGTTTATCTTATCTTCACGAGTTTACTTAAACTCACGAGTTTGACGACCTTGATTGTGCACCATGGCTACCTGCCCTTTTAGATGCGAGGAAGCTGAAACTGAGATGCATTTGTTCAGAGATTGCAAGAATGCTGCTGCAAGGTGGAAATCAGTGGTCCACCCTTCCAAATATGGCCAACGCTTTCCAATCTTGGGGGCAAGGAGTGGATTATTTGGAACCTTGATCATGAGGCTGACAATTGAGGGCCTAACAAAATCCCTTGGTCTCTTCTCTTTGGCTATTTTTGTTGTAATATATGGGTTTCTAGATGCAACATGGTTTCTAGAAGATGGCCTTAACTCCTATTATAAGGCTTGCTAGGAACATGACCTTCTCAATCAGTGCAAGTTCTATTCTGACTTTTCCTTGCAGGCAGAAATATCAAAGTGCATACCGGAGGACTATTTAAAGCTTGAGATAGATGGTTCCGTCCTAACCAGTTGACAAAGCAGATGTGGCAGAGTTTTAAGGAGCGCTCAAGGGAATTGGATAAAAGGCTTCAGTTGCAATCTCACCTTTGTTCCACAGGCAATTGCAGAGCTCATAGGTGTCATTAATGGCTTGCAATCGTGTTGGAACAGAGGATATAGAAGCATTGTGGTTCTTACCGATTGTATTGACGCTCTCAACATGAATGTGACTACAACCACCCCTTCCACGAATTAATTCTTAATATTAGGGCCCTCCTTGACTTGGAGTGGCAAGTTATATTTATACACATCAACAGAGAAGACAACCCCTTAGCAGATTGTTTAGCTAAACTCTCCTATAGCTTAAGTGTTAATTTTTGTTGCTTCGAAACTCTTTCTATAGTGTTGGATGGGGAACTTTCCCCCATAAAACACTATTTTGTAGTTACTTTCGCAGTTTATTAACAATGTTAACCAGTATTTATTCAAAAACATAAAAAAACAAAAAACATTCAAATTTTGTGTTAAAGGACTTGAGAGGGAATATTTTTTTTATGGTAAAAAACCAAAGAGGGAATATTTTGGAATGGAGGGACTAAATAGTAAATACGTGCACACGGAGGGAGTATTATTACCATTTCACCCCCATCGATTTCAACGAAAAGTGAAAACCTAAAAGGGAGGGAAACTTTTGAGGATAGAAGGCTCTGAAGTCCGAAGTGAAATCCGTAGGCAGTATTCCTTATTCCTCGTTTGTTTAAGGTATTCATTTCTCTTCTCTTTTCCTTAAATCACTCTTGTTACTAGGAAACAACAATTTGGATTTTGTCTGTTTATAAGTTAGAAAGTTGTCGACAAATTTAATGTACGATGATTCTTATTTGTGAAGTTTATTGCTCAGATTGTGAGATAATAATGATTTTTATGATTTGATAATTCTGAAATGCACCAAGTTTCAAAATTTCACCAACAACTTGTCGTGAAATTGTGTAGGTGAGGGATTTGATTATGAGGTGGTTTTGCATTATATGTTGACCTGAATCAAAATTAAGTATAAAGATTTGTTAAAACTTTGAGTCATTGATATTTAATGAGAAAATTGTTAATACTGAATATAAACATTTTTCTATACATTATAGCTTGTTATCTTCAATATATGTTATATCAATGCTCACAAATTCATAAACACTAACAATAGGTATTGAATATTGTTCAACTAGTTATTTTCAGCAAAATGAGAGAGCTTTGAATGCTTGACCAAATATCCCTCTCTTCAGAGATCATAGTAGAACTGAAAGCCTAATAATCTCATTCCTATTTTGCATTGGCTAACCATTTGACTAGTAAATCAATTGCTTAATTTACATTTACTCTTGTGTCGTGTACTCCGGTCATTGAGCCTACTTTCCTTGGTCATTGTTGTTGTTGTCGTTTTTATTCTTCGTTTTTTCTATGTGAAGTTTTAAGTGCCTCTTATTATTCATTCAAATAGGAGGTTGCCACAATTGAAGTAATAGGATCTCTGAAGCCTTGAACTGAAGGTCATGGAAAGGTCAGTGTCCAGAAACAAAATGCTCAAAACAGAAGTAGAAGTGGGAGACATTTTCAGTCATTTGCCAGATGCACTGATTCTACATATTCTCTCCTTTCTTTCGGCTAAAGAAGCGGTTGCAACAAGCCTTGTATCTAAGAGATGGAGACCACTTTGGACTTCGCTTCCCACGCTTGACCTTAAGCGTCGTGACTTTCAAAGGCTTAAGTTCTTCAATCAATTTGTAGAAAAATTGTTCAAATTTGTGGATTTGAAGTCTGTCAAGAAGTTTGTTCTTCGGCATGATTGTTGTTACAAATATGAGTCTTTTAGACCTTCAAAGATTAGCAAGTGGATTGATGCTGGGATGAGTAATAAAGTTGAACACCTGGAGTTACATTTTTGGCCGAAGAAGTTCATTTATGAGTTGCCCTCAAGTATTTTCACTGCTAATAACTTGAAGGTTTTAAAGTTGAGTGGAGCAAGGGGAATATGGGAGTGTATGATTGGAGTAGAGGTCCTCTTTCTCATGTTAGTTTGCCTTTGCTCGAAGTTCTGGAAATGGAGGCTATTAATTTTTCCGATTGCCAAAGCTTTGGAATGCTTCTTTCTGCATGTTCTTCGCTTAAACACTTGGTGCTAAAAGAATCGTATGGCTTATTTAATTGGCCACTTGACGTTGGAAGATTTAACTATTTGGTTACTGCAGATGTTCCGAAATCCCTACTTCCTTTTAAAGTTATCTCCAATGTTACATTCTTGCGCCTAGGCATGGTATGATTTGTGATGACACTGATGTATTCATATTGCTTTTCGTTTACAAAATTAACAGTTCTATATTTAGCTTACTTTTTCTATTTGTTGTCGTGGCAGCCTGATTTCTCACCATGTCCCGATCAACCAACATTTCCTAATTTAACCTGCTTGGAATATGGGGTTTCTTTTAAGGACTGGGAAACAATTTTTAAATATTTGCATGGCTGTCCGAAGCTTGAAATTTTTAAAGTTTTTCAGGTTTGTTGACTTTCAACTTGTACTTTTGTTGTTGATTACCATTTTATTAGTTAGTTTGCTAATTTTTTCATTCTTTTCGATAGTTTGATTGTAGTGAAAGGTTGGAACCTACTGCTGATGTTCCTCATTGTGTTTTATCTAGCTTGAAGGAATTCCATCTTGGCCGCTACCGGGGGAGGAAAGGTGAATATGAGCTCACAAGATTTCTTATGAAGAATGCAATGGTCTTGAGAACCATCTCAATCACTAGGCATTTTAAGTTAAAGACGACAACTTGGGAGAGCCAGAACCTCAAAAGAATATCTAAATGTCCGATAAGTTCAATGAATTGCAAACTTTTGTTGAAGTGATTTGGTGAAATTTAGTTGAATATATTACTAGTTTTCGTTCCCTTTTAGAAGTGTTTCCTTACTTATTTACTCGAAAAAAGAGAAGTGTTTCCTTCTGTAACAATCTATTACATATTCCCTAAATTGATAGATATATAATTTCTAATTCGATAAATTCATTTACTAACTATGATAGAAGAAGAATATTTCCATAAGATCACTATCACTATCATAGTTAGAAAAAGAAATTTCTAATCGTATATGTGTTATCCATGATAGAAAAGGATATCCTAATACAATAATACTATCATGGATATTTAATCCCTAACCCTGTTAGTAAGAATGCAACTAACATGGTTAGAAAAAGTAAACAACATCACAAATAACTAAACACATTAACAGATAACCATGCCAGAGAGGGGCCCATCTAACATGGTTATATAAAAAGAATACATCATCAATTCATACCAGATATCACAATTACAAAATAACCATGTTAGGAAAAGAACATTCCTTAACATGATCAAGATTCTGAAACCTGTACAAACATCACATCATTCGCCATAATTTCAACATAATATGACTATGCCAACACAGAACACAAATCCTAAGTACTGAATACATTGTAGTAATCATGTGGCATATCGTGACTGGTGGCCCGATTCCGTAATTTCATACATAATAGAAATAGTACCGGCACTTGTATGTACAATCAAAAGTCAATATAAACGAGTAATTCATAAAATTCTTCCACCACATTCAAAACACAATACAACATAATGCGGAAGCGTATGCACCCTAGTATTGGCAATACATATATTCCAAAATACTACCTCCGGCTGTCTCACATCATTGGTGAGGACCGGACGGCCCCTTCCCCTTCCCCGTCCCCTGGGTCTTGGCATGATCACCTGCAAAAATATCAGTAAACGTGGGGTGAAACAACTTTGTCTCAATAATCATCTTTCAACTCACTGTAAAAATAAGGTATGCGGTAGCAGGGCGTCTACAAGGTGCCATATAAAAAAAATAGTGTAATAAATATATGTATGTTTATGCATGTTTCTCCAGATCTGCGTCAAACCGTAATATAGTTCACCATCTCCAAATAAATCAAATAACATAAGTGACACTGCGCCTCTGTCTCTAATCAGCAGGCATGCTTCCACTGTCTCTACTCAGCAAGAAGTAGTACGGAGCCCGTCTCTACTCGGAAACCGTCAGTCCCTGTCTCTACTCAATAGGACTAGTACAACTAACCGTTGATTGCGCTATCAAACGGTTACATCGGCCGATGGTACAACCAGTGTCATGTAGCAACCATCCATAACCAGAGTATTCACCACAGGATACTATATAGTAAATAAAAATCTTAATAAGAAGATAGTTGAGTTGAAAGACACCCAATAGCCTGATTGTTATAAACTAATTCCTTGCTTTTACAATATAAATATATGTATATGGAAAAGGATTTGAAAAATCCCATCTAACATCATACTCACTGTTACAGTAAGGTGAGGATGATTACCTGTCTAGCTCAAAAATAATGGATCTTCGCAACTATTGTTTTTCACGAGCTCCACTCGATTCTCCAATGTCTACAATGATATCATAGTTGATCAAAACGCAATATTAGTAACTTTGGCCTACCTTTCACCAAAATCAAAAACATTATTGAAGTAATAATTTACTTCCATTACAAACCATGTTTACATCCTTTAAACTATCCTAATTCTATTAACCATCCATTCATAACTTCCAAATCATTAACCTTCACCATATTAAACTCCCACTATAATACCACATTTGCATTAAAATGGGTCACTCAAAAAGACCTCCATAACACCCAAAATGCTCTTCCAAACTCAAGCAACCTTTAATCTACCAAAGTCACTTCAAATCAACACTTTAATTATCAAACTTTCTCCCAAACACCAATCCAACTAAAATTAACATTCCAACATCAACAAACAACTTCAACTATCACTACCTAACTACCAATTTAATCCAAAACCATATCCTTTAGCAAACCCTTACTTAAAGAGCCAAAACAACAATTCAGAAATCAATTTCCAACTTCAACAACTTAAGTACTTTCAAGAATCTCCAATTTACCACTTGTACATGATACAATCATTGCTTAAAGTCCCAAAAATCTGTTAATGGCCAAACCCTAAACTTAAAAGAGGCAACTTCAATCAAAAATTTACTTTGCAAAGTGATAAGAAAACTTACGGAGTTCAAAAATGAAAAAGGAAGCCTCACTGCCTCCGGCCGCCGCCTAAAGTCGCCGGAAACACTTCTCTTTTGATGGTGGCCGAGCTAGAGCAAGAGAAAGGAAAGGAAAAATGAAGAAATGAAGTTGAAATAAGAGGAAAACTCAAGAAAATGACAGAACAGGGCCCCATATCGCTCACCGCCGTCGTTCGCCGGAAACAGGACCACCGTCGCCGGAAATCTGCGCCTCCGGTTTACCCCACAACTAGCCACAGATCGGACGCGTTTCTCACTAATCTATAGAGGAGAAGAGATGAAGAATGGAAATAAGGAAGCTTTTTGAGTAGAGGATGATGAATGAGTGTGTGGGTGTAGAGAAAATGAAGAAAAATAAAAGGGAAGGGGGTGGCCGACGCGTTTTTTCCGTTCAGAGGGAGGAGGAGTCCGCAAATTCAAGGAGTGAAGAAGGAAGGGGCGTGTTTGGTTGGTGTAATAAGGAAGGTTTATGATAATTTGCAGCCCAAACTTGCCATAATGTATTCTTTTTAATTCAAAACCACCTAAACCAGCCTCCAATCTTCTTAAACTTCGAAATATTTTAATTTTTATCATTCCCTCATATTTCAAACTCTTCATTTTCTTGATTAATTATATGCACATTAATTACTCAAAATTTCCAAAATATCTCAAAAATCCCCAAAAATTCCTAAAAATTCCAAAATTCCTAATTTCTCCATTTATCATTTACCAAAACACTCTTTAATCCTGTATTAAATTTTCAGGATGTTACACCTTCTATCTGCATTTTTATTTTTTGTACGTTATAGATGTAATGAAATTCAATTATGTTTATGATGAACTTAGAAATTACTGTAGTGGTGTCAATTTCTAAATAATTTTAACACTTAAATACACCCTCCGTTTCTAATATAAGAGTTAGTTGATCTTTTTGTAAAATCTTAAGAAAGCAAAAATAAGTTATTCGAAAATTGATTTTAATAAATTTTTCTCTAAATTAATTTATCTATTACTACCTCCAGTCCTAAATATAAGATCTAGATGACTTTTTTTGGAGAGATTAAGGTTGCGAAATAGGTTATTAAATGATGACATATTTGATATATTTTTAGATTATCCATTAGTTTATAGGTAAAATATACTAGTCTAAGGGAAAAATTAGGAAAACCATCAATTGATAATTAACTTATTTTGTTTTTTTAGGATTTTCCCAAAAAGTTCATTAGGTCTTATATTTAGGACCGGAGGGAGTAACTTATAATCTATCATGTAAGATTGTCAAACTCGTAAGCTTAAAGTATACTCATGGAAAGAAGGTAAAATCAGATTATAACCTTATATAAGTATACTTTTATTAATAAAATGCGTTTCTTTCAAAAATTAACAATATTAATTTGACCCAATAATTTTAAATATAAATAGTTAATATTAATGCTTTTCATTCCTTTTGTACATGGTATATTATGAATATTCACTCTCTCTTAGCTTCTTTCTCATGTTAATTTTGTTATTATAGTCAATAGTTCTCTCTCTTAACACCCCATCATAAATAAGGGCAAAATTAGAAAACAAAATTATTTTAGATATACTCACTCTGATCTATAATATAAAAGCCTAAAATTAGGATACTTTTCATTCAAAATATAATAGTTCACTCTCACTTTTTCTCTTCATTTAATGTGTTTTTTTTTCTAATTTTTCTTAACCCTCTTTTATGTTTATTCATAATAAATATAGACAATATTGAAAAAAAATACTCCCTCCGGTCCAAAATATAAGACCTAATTGACCTTTTTGAAAAATCCTAAAAAACAGCAAAATAAGTTAATTATAAATTGATTTACCTAATTTTTTCCTTTAAACTAGTTTATTTTACTTATAAACTAATGGATAATCTAAAAATATATCAAATATGTCATGATTTAATAGACTATTTTGCAACCTTCACTTCTCCAAAAAAAAAGTTATCTAGGTCCTATATTTAGGACCGGAGGTAGTATATTCAAACACCCAACTAACTATTTTGGTTGCCCAACTTCACTTCATCCATAAAGAGTTTTATATGTACTCCCTCCGTTTTCAAATATAAGGCCACATTTAGATTTCAATTTGTTCCTAAATATAAGAAATTGTCTAGTTTTTCTCAATTTTTTCTAAATAAACCCTAATAAACGTTATTTATGATAAACCAAAAAGTGGGAGAGTGAGAATATGGGTATATTGTTAGGGTAGATTAATAATATCATATGTTAATAATTAACTTCACTATTATCCTTAATCCAATCAAGTTAAGGAAAGTGGTTTTATACTCCCTATGATCTGTAATATAAGAGTCTAACCAGCAAAACATACTTCTTATGAAAATATGTTTAAGTTAGTTGAATGTCTGAAGTTAAAGTTTTTTCCAATATTTCCTATATTTACTACTCCATTCGATCCTAAATATAAGACCTAATTGACTTTTCTGGAAAATCCTTAAAAAAGCAAAATAAGTTAATTAATAAATTGATTTACCTAATTTTTTCCCTTAAAATAGTTTATTTTACCTATAAACTAATGGATAATCTAAAAATGTATCAAATATGTCATCATTTAATAACCTATTTTACACCATTAATCTCTAAAAAAAAAGTCAATTAGGTCCTATATTTAGGTAGGACCGAGGACCGAAGGTAGTATGATGCTATTAAAAGAGAGATATATTAACATTAATAAATATGAAAAAGAGTTTGGCACAAAGTAGAAATAATACATTAAATAAAGAGAGAATATAAAGCAAACTAGTATTTTTTAAGAGCATATTTAAATTTTGTGCTATTATACTATGCAGCATGCACCACGACTATGACTAGGACTATTTAGGAATTGAGGGATTATACACTACAAAAAACGGGGCCCATATCGGCGTTTTGCAGGGCCTCAGATCGGCGGAATTTTCCGGCGAAAACGCGCTACGGCGTTTTGGCAAAACACCTAAAAATGTGCCGTCGATATGCTACATATCGGCGTTTCTTAAAACGCCTATGAGAGGGGCAAAACGCCGGTATGAGGGTTAAACAAATAATATAATATTTCCTCGTACCGGCGTTTTGCAAAACGCCTATGCGCGTATTATTTTGTGATTACCTCATATAGGCGGATACCCAAAACGCCTATCCGCGGACTATTTTTTTTTTTGTTCGCACGCATACCGGCGTTTGGGCAAACGCCTATGTGCGACATGCCAAACTTTTTAAAATTCATGCACATGGGCGTTTTGTCGAAACGCCGGTAAACAAAATATTATTTTTTATAATACCGCACAGCGGCGTTTGACAAAACGCCTATGTGCGGTATTATAAAATAATATTTCATAACGGCGCTTTACAAAACGCCGGTATGAGTATTCGAAAAAAAAATAAAAAACATTTTTCTTCCTGATTGTTTGCAACCAGGAAGAAAAATGTTCATATATAAAGAATAATAATATAAAGCCAAACTTACATACACATATAGAATATTATATATAAAATAACAAGAGTAATTCATAAAAAAAATACACAAATATATAAAATCTAAACAACAAGTAATATGTGAAGCAATAAAATCATGATAACATTATAACCAAATATCACCATAAAAAACTAAATAAAAAACCAAATCAGCAATACTAAGCAAAAAAACAAAGCAACTAAACAAAGCAACAGCATAAACAGAGACGAAGCGAAGAAAAACATAGAATAGAACGAGAAAATGAGCAATTTCGCTGAAGGAGGGAGGTGCTATTTATAGGGAACGGAGGTGCATATAGGCGTTTTCAAAACGCCTATATGCGTTCTAATGCATATAGGCGTTTTCAGAAACGCCTATATGCGTTCCAATTAGGGGTGGGAATAGGCCAGGCCAGGCCAGGCTACACCCATAATTGGCCTGGCCTGGATTATTAAAATGAGATTTGGGCCTGGCCTGTGGCCTTTTAAAATAATTTTTTCAGGCCTGTGGCCTGGCCTGAGCCTGTTAAGGCCTAGCCTGGAAATTAAACAGGCCTAACAGGCCACACCAAATGGAAAAAAAAAACAGAAATCACAACTCATTCAAAATAGGAATTCAACAAAACCCTAATTTTATTTTCAACCACCAAATTCTCATTTTACAAATTCAAATCAAATCAACCTACCTCCAAAAAATAATCCATTCCTTTCCATATTACTACTTAATTTCATTACATTTCATCTCAGCATCAAAGGAAAAAGAGGAATGAGAAGAATTAGAAAAAACCCTAGAAAAGGATATATGAATGAGAAGGTCTTCATCTCTGTCTTCTTCAGCAGAAAAGATTGAGAGGAAGTAGGAAAAATCTCCATTCCTTTATTACATTTCAAACCAAGAATCAGCAGAAAAGATCTTCATCTTCTTAGACTTCATCTTCTTCTTCTTCTTCGCAGTTCTGGACTTTTCTTCTTCTTCTTCTTCAGCGAAGGTCACAGATTGACCAGTTTACTCGGTGACAGACTCTACTTCTTCTTCACAGATAAAAGAAGAAAGATGGAAGTTTTGGTGAGGTGAGAGACTCGGTGGTGAATTGAGTGGTGAATTGAATGGTGATTGGTGAGGTGAGAGAATCAAGCATGTGTTTTAAATATTTTATTTAATGTTTGACTAGTAGGTTTGGTGGTTGAATGGTTGGTGAGGTTGGTGAGAGAATGAGACACACCCGAAAATGAGATGAGAATGAGGAAATACTTGGACCAAGTATTTTGCTTCTCTTGGGCTGGGCTTTATTTTTTTTAACATAAACTCTTAACAGGCCAGACTGTTGGCTTAATAGGCTTTTTTTTCCAGCTTGAGCCTGGCCTGTTAACTAAAATAAGTAAAAAAAAAGCCTGGGCCTGAGCCTGGCCTGAATTTAATCAGGCCGGACCAGGCCCTAATAGGCCAGGCCACAGGCCTTAGCAGGCCGGCCTGACCTATTTCCATCCCTAGTTCCAATGCATATAGGCGTTTTCCAAAACGCCTATATGCGTTCTAATGCATATAGGCGTTTATAGGAAACGCCTATATGCATTATTTTTTATATATAATACTGCAAATATGCGTTTCCCAAAACGCCTATATGCATGTTTATATTAAAATAATGCATATAGGCGTTTCAGGGACACGCCTATATGCATTATTTTAATATTAAACATGCATATAGGCGTTTTTCAAAATGCCGGTATGAATTATTTAATCTTAAAATGCATATGGGCGTGTTGCAAACCGCCGGTACGGCATTTTTTAAAAAAAAAAACTCCTCAGACAAACCTACATTTCTTATACGCGGAAAAGTAAGATATATTGGCTATAAATATGCGTCTAGAGCATTAGTCAGTTGCCACATTCTTTCTCAAACCTCTCATTCTTACATATATCTGTGGTTTTGTTGTGAAACAGCAAAAGCAATAATGTTGGATAAATCGTGGATCTCTTTACCCAGATCGTCTCCGCAATACTTGGTGGGGTTGAATCAATTTCTGGATTATGCTTTTATGCACAGTAGTGTTCGGGGTAAGATACGGTGTCCGTGTGAAAAGTGTAAGTTCGACAAATGGAAGACTCGAGATGAGGTAGTTATTCATTGTCTAGATAAGCAGTTTCCCAGATATTATGTCACCTGGGCGTTTCATGGAGAGGATGGATTACACGACACTACTGGTGATCTAGAAGTCGGTTCGAGTTCTCACGTTGGCCGAATGCAAGGCGAAGACAGTGACGATGACTGTGAAGGAGGCGGCCAGCCAACAAATCCGGGTAACAACACTGTGAGGGAAGCATTTGGTATGCAGGAAGCAGCAGGCGCTGGCGGGGATGAAGTGGTGGACGGACCAGTCGCGGAGTACTTACGCACTGAGGTGGCCAGAGATTTCTTTAAGCTCATGACGGAAGGTGACAAACCGTTGTACCCAGGTATGTATAAATGTTTAATCTCTTCTAACCGTTTATTATATATGTATATTATGTACGTGCGATGACAAAAGATGTGTTTGCACAGGGAATGAAAGATACTCTAAACTGTCGTTTTTGACCAAGTTGTACAGTATTAAGTGTAAACGTGGCGCATCTGATGCGACCATGTCGGACGTGATTGAGCTGCTTTCAGACGCCTTTTATAACATTGGAGCCGAGCTACCGTCGTCGTTCTACGAGGCAAAGAAAACAGTCAGGAAGATGGGGTTAGATTACATTAAAATTGATGCGTGCCTGTATGACTGTATGTTGTTTTGGGGTCCTGACGCAACGTTAGATAAATGCAGACGATGTGGGATTGCCCGATATAAGGTGGAGGGTGAAGGGCATAATAAGAAGAAGAGGCGACGTGCCATTAAGAGCATGAGATATTTTCCACTCTGTCCAAGGCTTCAAAGGCTATTCATGTCCCCGAAGATGGCTGAGCAAATGCGGTGGCACGCGACAGAAGCTAACCCAGACGGCAAGATGAGGCATCCTCGAGACGGTGATGCATGGAAAGCTTTTGACGGCGCATTCCCTGATTTCGCCTCGGAGCCAAGAAACGTCAGGTTAGGCCTCGCTTCTGATGGTTTCAACCCATTCGGCTCCTTCAACCAACATTACAGCGTGTGGCCAGTTGTTTTGATGCCATATAACCTGCCCCCGTGGTTGTGCATGAAGTCCAGCTCCTTCATTCTATCAACAATTATTCCAGGGCCGACATCTCCTGGAAACGATATCGATGTGTACCTTCAGCCGCTGATACAGGAGCTGAACGAGTTATGGAGCGATGGGGTCGAGACGTTTGATGCCGCAAGCAAGATGATGTTCACACTGCGCGCGATGTGGACTGTTAGCGATTTTCCCGGACTCGGGATGTTACCTGGCTGGAACACGTATACAGCGATGACATGTCCCTCCTGCAACTTGGACCAGGTGCCCCGCAGACTGCCGCACAGCAGGAAGTCATGTTTCATTGGTCATCGACGGTTCCTTCCTCCGGATCATCAATTCAGGCGGCAGAGAAAGAAATTCGACGGGACACAGGAACGGAGAGATCCCCCTCTACAGATGTCTGGATTTGAGATCTTTGAGCAGATATGCGATGTGCAATGCGAATTTGGCAAGGACCCGCCACCACCGGATGAAGAGGCCCCTAGCACTAGCCGCGGTGGAAGGCTGGCTCAGCGGAGGCCACCGCCTGTGGCCCGTAGAACTGGCCCAGCACCTCAATGGAAAAAGAGAAGCATATTTTTTTGTCTGCCGTATTGGAAGCATAACTTAATGCGCCACTGTTTGGACGTCATGCACATTGAAAAGAATGTCGGCGAGAATGTCTTATACACCATTCTGAATGAGGCAGGAAAGTCGAAGGATCATCTTGGAGCGAGGAAAGATCTAAAGGCCATGGGGATACGTCAAGACGCGTGGCCAGACGAGAACGATAAGTTTGCGCCAGCTCGGTTTGCTTTGACAAAAAAGAGCAAGAGAGTGTTTCTGACCACACTATAGGGTATTAGGGTTCCAGACGGATATTCAAGTAACATCTCGAGGCGAGTGGACCTAAATTCGAGAGATCCAAAAATTTCTGGTTTGAAAAGTCATGATTATCACGTTTTGCTCCAACAGTTTCTCCCTCTAGCCGTGAAATACACTCTTCCCGAAGACGTGTGTATGGTGTTGGCCGACCTCAGTTTTATACTTAGACAGTTGTGTTCAAGGGTGTTGGACAGACAAGAGCTCGACGAGCTACAGGCCAAAGTTGTTCTGATGCTATGTCATATGGAGATGATATTCCCTCCATCTTTTTTCACCTCACAGGTCCACCTCATTGTCCACCTTGTTGAAGAAGCAAAGATGGGTGGGCCGGTGCACTATCGTTGGATGTATTCCATAGAAAGGTACGCTAACTAATTTCATCGTGTACTTCAGTATATAATTAATTTTATACATAATTTCATCGTGTACTAATTTCACAGGTATTTGGGAAAAATGAAGTCGTTCGTTAAGAATAGAGCCGCGTCAGAGGGTTGTATTGCTGAGTGTTACGTTGGGGACGAGGTTGTTTCATTTGTTGAACGATATTATGGTCAAACCATGCGCAATGAGCGTCTGCCTCGAGTTGACGATAACTCAAACCATATCACCTCTAACACGTTGTTTCCCGCAATTGGAAATCCAGTAGGAGCAGCGCAATTCCACCGTTTGAGTCCTGTCGAGATGTTACAAACACACAGACATGTCCTGACACGCTGCACTGCTGTGGACTCCTATCGAGAGTAGGTGGCGGCGGACAGCTTCAAATTAAATTAAAATATATCTTTATTGTTCTTCAAAATATATATATATATATATATATATCTAATATATACGTATACATTGTACCTTTCAGGGATTATCGGAGATATGTCAAGTGGGAGAATCGAGGACGACGGGGGATCACTGCAGCTATGATTGATACTATGGTCCACCGGGGGTTCGCCGATTGGTTCACAAAAATAATACGCAACGAACCAAATCCGCCACCATCACTGGTGAATCTAGCTGCTGGACCTTTTGAATATGCGCAGAGATACTCTGCCTACAATGTCAACGGCTTTCACTTCCGCACTGTTGAGCGTGATGGCTCTCGTCTAACGCAAAACTCAGGTGTGTTTGGGTCATTTGGAACAAGGAGTTATGCTAGTCGAAATGATGCACAAGCGCGTTTAGGGGAGGTACATTATTATGGCAAACTTGTTGATATACTTGTGCTCAACTACAGTGGTGCATTCCCAGTTCCGCTCTTCAAGTGCGATTGGGCAGACACTAGGGGGAAAAGAGGCAAGAACGTTGACGTTCTCGGCATCACCTCAGTGAATTTCTCGAGACTCTTCCACACAGGGGCATTACCTGACGACGAGCCATACATCGTTGCTGACGAAGCGCAACAGGTTTATTATGTTCATGATCCTAAAAACAAAGACTGGCACATGGTGATTCAGGTGAAACCTCGCGATGTGTACGATATGGGCGACGAGGATTATGACGCTACAACTGAGACAGCTCAACTGGTTGCTCCTAATAATTTGGATTATCTGATCCCGGAAGGGGATGAACCAGTACCAACTGTTAGAGAGCGTGGAGATGGTGACGAATAAAAGATTATTGTATATATAAATATGTAATGATTTTACTTAGTTTAATTTAGTTTAATTTTCTTTTATAATTTAATTAGTACGTAAACAAACTGAACAATAAAACTAGAACAATAATTTTTTTTTCCAGAAATTTACATAAGTACAACAAAAACATAAAAGTACAAAGAAAATAAAAGAAAAAAAAATACAATAAAGATAAAAATTCTAAACAACTAAAAACCTAATACTCCTCATCCTCATCATCATCCTCCTCACTGGCGGGTCCTGGAGAGCGTCGTCGGGGGCGACGAGATCGTGATGCGGAGGCTTGAGCACTGAAGAACTCCTCTTGGCGGCGCCTGAACTCTGCCGCCAACCACTCCTCATGATCGCGTGCCATCTGGGCCAGTCGCTCCTCTTCTGCCCTCACCCGGGCCTGAAAATCGCCCATCAACCGCTCCTCTTCTGCCTTGAGGCGGGCCTCTCGATCTGCAATCTCTTGCTCGCGTTCCCGCAACCTCTCATCTAGCTGCCGGGCCTCGTATGATTGGCTGGCCCTAGAGGATGAAGTCTGATATGCACGGCTTCCGGAAGGAGGGAAGAGCTGAGTAGGTGCCTGGAACGCGTCCCGCACGTTCCTGAGTCCCCAACTGCGTGTGGAGAGCAACGACCTCCTCATACGGGCTCCCGCTCTCCCCCTGCTGAGACTCGGGGGTCTCCCTGGCCGGCGACTGTGCCTCGATATCAGCCTGCGCCTGAGCAACACTCCTAATCTCCTCGGCAGCCTTCCGGGATAGAGGTGTCCCATCCGAGCGGGTGCGCGCTTGAATGAGGAAATCTTTGAAGACGCCCTTCTTGATGCCCTTCGCCCTAGCCTCCCGCCGCTGAAATATGTGAATCGTTAAACTACGATCAGTATTATTATAACATAAGATATTAGATATAGAAAGAGTACTAGTGGATAATTAATTATATACCATCTCATCGTAGCGGACGATCATCGGTACGCTCCCAGTCGAGTGCCCAACCTCCTGCTGTGCCCGAGCCTCCTGACCGCGCCTTTCCCTGGCCCGCCCCAGTGCGCCCATCCTCCAGGCGAGGTAATTCCTCCACTGCACAGGGTCCACTCCATCGGGCACGTCTGCCTCCACCGCCTCCCTAGGCCTAGTCCCCTTCTTGGACTTCAGCAGGTACAACTTGTTTCTCTCATCCTTCCAATTATCCCCGATCACCCCTTTCGCGAATTTCTTGAGGTTCAAGCTGTCGGGGACCCACCACTTGCTCTGCAAAAAGAAATTTTTTCATATTATTTAATAATAAGTATAATAACAATTATATACGTATTATAATATTTTGAAATACGTATTACCTTAATAATCTCCCAAGCCTCCTCTTTCCGGCCATCCGGAACTTTCCTCCAGCTGGTCGGGTCGATCGGGAAGCGCCGGAAGTCTTTGCCGAGAAGTCGGCAATGGCGGCGGAATAGAATGGCAGCATCCGTTGTTGGCTGCCCGGTGGTGTTGTAATATGGCAGCTCAATCTTCTCATTCGGCGGAAGCGCATGCGCCAGCTTCGCCGTCAGCCTCCTCCTGGTGACAGTGCCAGTGGTATCTGTAGGTAAGAAAAATATATTAGATAATATATATTATATAAATTAAATTTGTAACTATTAATCAATATCAAATTCAATTACCTCTGACATCCACCAGTTGACCAGTACTCGAAGACTTCCTCCCGCGCTGCATTTTGATCATAATTTGCGGCACCGGGATGTCCCCCTCCTCCCCCTCCGCCCCCTCTGCCCTCTCCCTCTCCGCCCTCTCCCTATCCTCATTCAAAATGTCCTGCATCTCTTCGTAGCTGATCTGGACGTTCAAGTCTCTCCAGAGGTCGTCCTGCGTGACTTCCGGGTTACCACCAAACCCGAAAGGAGTCCAAGGTGGTGCCCGAAGAGGGCTCACAATAGGCGGGGGGCTGGCGTACTGCAACACCTCTGGCGGAGTAGGCTGCTGCTCAATCTGTAACCGGCGTTCTTCTATGCGCCTGGCTTCTGCCTCGTCCCTCAATCGCTGATCCTCTTCGGGGTCTATTGGAGCTTTACCGGTACGACGAGACATGATCTATCGAAGAGGAATATTTATAGGAAAAGATAAAGAAAAAAGATGGTTTCTGTGGGACCCTTACACTTTTTCACGCTTTCGAAAACGCCAAAATGAACATCGGCAGTTCTTTTATAGGCGTTCGCACATAGGCGTTTTGTGATACCATACAGGCGTTTCCCAAAACGCCCATGTGCGGTTAAATTAATATTTAATCGCATATAGGCGTTTTGTCAAACGCCGGTCTGCGTATTAAGTGCATTTTGAATGCACGTTATGCACATCGGCGTTTTGCCAAATATTTTAATCGCACATAGGCGTTTTACAAAACGCCTATGTGCGGTTGTTTGACAAAAAAAACCAAAAAAAAAACAGCCAGCCTTTTTTATATTTAAAAAACATACCGGCGTTTCCTGTACCCCCAAACGCCGATATGTAAACGCGGGAAAGGTGGCGGGAAGAGCGCGCCAACCGTATCGGCGTTTGCATATAGGCGCTTGGTGTAGAAACGCCGGTATGCGTCTCATATAGGCGTTTTGAACCAAAACGCCGGTAAGCGTACGCCGGAATGACCCGTTTTTTTTGTAGTGATAGTAGAACTGGAAGAAGGCTAATAATCTTCAACTAGTTATTTTCAGCAAAATGAGAGAGCTTTGAATGCTTGACCAAATATCTCTCTCTTCGGGGATCATAGTAGAACTGGAAGAAGGCTAATAATCTCATTCCTCTTTTGCATTGGCTAACCATTTGATTAGTGAACCAATTGCTTGGTTTATATTTACTCTCTTGTGTCGTGTACTCCAGTCATTAACCCTCCTTTCCTTGGTCAATGTTGTTGTTGTTGTTGTTATTGTTGTTCTTCGTTTTTTTCAATATAAAGTTTTAAATGCTCCTTATTATTCATTCAATTGGAGGTTGCCACAATATGAAGTAATAGGATCTCTGAAGCCTTCAACTGAAGGTCATGGAAAGGTCAGTGTCCAGAAACAAAATGCTCAAAACAGTAGTAGAAGTGGGAGACATGTTCAGTCATTTGCCAGATGCACTGATTCTGCATATTCTCTCCTTTCTTCCGGCTAAAGAAGCGGTTGCAACAAGCCTCATATCCAAGAGATGGAGATCACTTTGGACTTCGCTTCCCACACTTGACCTTAACCGCTGTGACTTTCAAAGGCTTAAATTCTTCCATCAATTTGTAGAAAAATTACTCAAATTTGTGGATCTGAAGTCTGTCAAGAAGTTTGCTTTTCGGTTTCGTTATTACGACAAATATGAGTCTTTTAGACCTTCAAAGATTAGCAAGTGGATTAATGCTGTGATGAGTAATAAAGTTGAACACCTGGAGTTAAATTTTTTTCCGAAGAAGGGCTTTTATGAGTTGCCCTCAAGTATTTTCATTGCTAATAACTTGAATGTTTTAAAGTTGAGTGGAATAAGGGGAATCTGGGAGTTTATCATTGGAGTAGAGGTTGGTGCTCTTTCTCATGTTAGTTTGCCTTTGCTTGAAGTATTGGAATTGGATGCTATTAAATTTTCCAATTGCCAAAGCCTCGGAATGCTTCTTTCTGCTTGTTCTTCGCTTAAACACTTGGTACTAAAAGATTTATTTGGCAACTTAAATGGTCCACTTGACATTGGAAGATTTAACTATTTGGTTAGTGCAGATGTTCCAAAATCCCTACTTCCATTAAAAGTTATCTCCAATGTTACATTCTTGCGCATAGACATGGTATGATTTATGATGATAATGATGTATTCATATGGCTTTTCATTTACAAAATTAACAGTTCAATATTGAGCTTATTTTTTGTAGTTGTTGTCCTGGCAGCCTAATTTGTCACCATGTCTCGATCAACCAACATTTCCTAATTTAACCTGCTTGGAATATGGGGATTCTTTTATGGACTGGGAAACAATATTTAAATATCTGCATGGCTGTCCCAAGCTTGAAATTTTTATAGTTTTCAAGGTTTGCTGACTTTCAATTTGTATTTTTGGTGTTGATTACCATTTCATTAGTTAGTTTCCTAACCTTTTTCATTCTTTTCGATAGTTTGCTTGTAGTGAAAGCTTGGAACCTACTGTTGATGTTCCTCATTGTGTTTCATCTAGCTTGAAAGAATTCCATCTTGGCTTATATCAGGGGAAGAAATTAAAGGTGAATTTGAACTCGCAAGATTTGTTATGAAGAATGCAATGGTGTTGAGAACCATCTCAATCACTAGGCATTATAGTTTAAGAGCAACTTGGGAGAGCCAAAACCTCAAAAGAATATCTATATGTCCCATAACATCATTGAATTGCAAGCTTTTGTTGAAGTGAATTGATGAAAATTAGTTGAATATATTACTTCGTTCCTTTTTAAATGTGTTTCCTTCTCTCTGTATTTTTATTTGTTTTAAGTTATAAATGTAAAGAAATTCAATTATGTTTATGATGAATTTAGAAGTTACTGTAGTAATGTCTAAATAATTTTAACACTTTAATATTCTATCTGTTCCTAAATATAAGATCTAATAATGTACAAAATATGTTATGATTGAGGGTTTCATTTTGCTTCATTAAATTCTCAAAAAAATGTCAACTAATTCTTATATTTTTGAATGAGGGAGAACTCCCTAGAGTAATTAGGGAGGTGAAGTTTGTTTTATATGTAGATTTTCTAAGTTTTCTCATCTTTTTCTCAAAGAAATATGTTGATGTTTAACATCAATTAATAAAGGGCGAATGAGCAAAACTAGTCACCGTAATTTTCCAAATGGACAACTCTGGCACCCGTAAATTAGATGGTGCAAAACCGTATATTATAAATCAAAATGGTGCAAAGTTAGTCACTCCGTTAAGTTGAAGCTAACAGACGTTTGTGTTGGCGTGGGGCCCACCTTCATTAATGTGTTCGTAAACTTAACGGCGTGGCTATCTTTGTATTTTGATTTATAATGTACGATTTTGCACCATCCAATTTACGGGTGTCAAAGTTATCAATTTGGAAAATTACGGTGACTAGTTTTGCCCCTTTACCCATTAATAAATAGGGGGGGTATGAATTATAACAGTATATGATTGGAATGTTTTGGTAGTATAATTTGATTAACTAATTGAATTAACATCATTGATCTAATTAAATTAGGTAGATAAGTTGTATATTCATTATTAGGGCTTTGAAGTAACAAATTTTTAAAGGCATGCACGGTAAAATTGGGTCAAATTGAAAAGTTTGGGACAATTTAAATAAGCAATGTATCATTTAACATATTTATAGAATCAATACTCTATTAGCCAACATAAGCAATTTCAGCCTCTTCTGCCAATGGGAATTAATTTGTAGATCAGGTTCTGTCCCCTTTTGCCAAAAACTAATAATATTCGTAGTGAGAATTAGTGACCTAGTTACTGACAAGGCCATTTTTGTTTTATATGAATACCCACACTTGCCATGCTTGAGTGAACAAATTAGGTATAGAAACAGCGTCTCACATACCAACACTTTGAACTATGAACATTATTTGACCATTACCTATAAACAATTAAGTTACATTGTTTGAGAGATGTGCTAAATAATAAATTTAATACTCACTAATCATTCCTTGGTTCACAAAAACTAATAATACAAACAGAGAATAACAGATGAACAACAACTAAACTCTGAACATAATAAACTTGTCCTTGCACATTATAACATCATTATATCCATAACTTCATGTCCTGCAACTTTCATAAGTACCACCATATATGAACACTTTCTCATTCCTTGAACCTATTATGGGCATGCAATTTAGGATGAACCTTGTGTTTGTTGGGCGGGTGAAGCAGGTGATTCTCTAATAGCATCAATGGAATCTCTCCCCATGAACCCTGAACCTGTGCTGCAAACTGCAGATTCCAGAGAGCATCTTCCACGGAAAGCCTATCAGTAGGATCTTTTGACACACATCTCACACATAACTCCATCATTCTCTTCATTGATTCATCTGAACATTGTTTGTGAACTATTGGATCAACAATACTCCTTCTGGCTACTTCATCGGTTACTAGGCTTACCTGTAATTGCATATCAATTTCTCATAAAAATTAGTCCCCAGAATCACATTTTCATCATATTCCCAAACCCCATTCTCATTCATCAATGCCTCTATCTTATTTCTCCTCTTTCTACTATTAGCCATAGAATGGAAGTACTTGGTATTCTTATCACCTGCTGAATACCAATTACACCATGAACGTTGTAACCACATAATCTCTTCCTGCACAAGAACCTCCTCCAAATCAACCCATAACTCACTCCTCATATTTTCCAACCTCGCATCATTATCCCCCTTATCCAACCTCATATGAATTTCATCCAACGTAACAGAGAAGCTTTCTTTTTATTTATACTCACGAAAACTTCACTATTCCAACCTTTAATATAACCCACAAAAGGACCTTTAACTCACCTAAACTTTTATTTTAAAAAGTCTATAATTATCTTTTTTCTTAAAAATTAATTAATGGCTTAATTTACTTCTTTGATTTTTTTTAAAAAATCAAAATAATATTTATATTAAGGAGGGAGGGATGGAGAGAGACTGAGAGAGAGTATTTTAGACTAGCTTAGGAAAAAGCTGAAAAGGTTCTTTTAGAGAATAGATTCTGGAAAATACCTGCTCAAAAAAGTGGACAAAATAGTTTCAAACCAAACATATGTTTTCTACCCAAACCTTGATTTTTAGTTAAAAAACTATTCTAAAAAAAGCTGCAACTGTTTTGTCTGACTTAAATGAAATATAGGTTTTGACAGAAAAACAATTCTTAAAAGGGTGAAGGTGCAAAAATATATTAAACTTTACCCAAAAGTGCGTTTGTAATACTTAATTTTTGCGAGGTCCAAAAATAGTACCCACTTGGGGTCCAAGTGCAAATATACTATATTCACTTAAGGGAAATAAAATTTATATATAAAAAGACTTTTATGCTCCTTATTAAATTTTATTTAATGCGTGAGAAATGAGTGCATCTTTTCGTATTTAAATTTTATTTCCGTGAAAATACTATATTTACTCCCGAAACTCAAGTTGTATTCTTTTCACATCTAGCCAAATTTTAGTATTACAAAAGCTCCTATAGATAAAGTTTAGTATCATCATTACACCTTCGACCTTCTTATAAAGATGTGAGTGTATGTATGTCCTGATTTAAAAACTTAGGCTTAGGTCAAATCCTAGGTTTTGACTTTTGAGGAGTATCTAAGCAGGCCCAAGTCAGAATTTAGGTTTATGATAAAAAAAAAGGTCAAATTTTAGGCTTTGAGTCACTAGACTAGAGTGTATATATAAGGAACAAGAATACTAAAATCAAACTTTTCCCATTCCCATTGTCGCCGATCGTGCTCCTTTGCAAATTACAACTGCATGTCGCCGTTGCAGAGATCATATGAAGAAGAGACGTAAATTTCTATTTCTATTCTTATCATATATGTTGTTCTAAACATTTGCATTTTCAGTCGCTTTTCTATATAATGGCAGGTTACACTTTCAATTTATATTGGAAAAAAATGTTTTTCGTAGGAATATTTGGAAACCCATCACCATGATGCACTATATATGATCTACGTTGTACAATTTTGATTCATTTGCATTATTCTCCTATTTTGTATTCTATTTAGGGGAAATGACAAATAAATACCTCCAAATGTCCAAAAGGAAAAGGACAAAGGAACTCAAATTTCCAAAAGAAAAAGTAAGGAAATTCAATAAAAATTAACAATTGGAACATAGCAATTAACAATTGCTTAGTTCCTTAAATGTCCTTGTGGAATTTGGGTTCCTTTCTTGCCATTTTGGAAGTTTGAGTTACTTTCTTGTCCTTTTGAATATTCGAAGGTATTTATTTGTCATTTCCCTTCTACTTTTGATTAGTCTTACATACGAATGCTTAGACTAAATTATACCTCTTTCTTGCAGCAAAACGGTGTCACTCCACGGTAATCCAAGAACCTGATTGCTAAGACATATAGTGAATGGTCTTACATGACACTAGGAAAACATATGGGCCCCATTTTTTAAATTTCTATAAGGCTGTTATTTACCATTCTATGTTGTAGCCATTTTATGTTACTGCTTCATATTTAAGCATTTCTTTACTTTCCTCCCATTTGGTCAGTTGTCAGTTGTCATTTGATCAAATCATCCTCACTATGTCCTCTAACAAAAGTCCCGTAACAGAAGTAGGAATGTGTGACGATAGGATTAGTGATTTGCCAGACTCTTTGCTTCTTCATATTCTCTCTTTTCTTGAAACCAAACATGTTGTTGTCACATGCTTGTTGTCCAAGAGATGGAGAACACTCTGGCGCTTCATTCACAAGCTTGACTTTAATGATGAAAGTTTTGGCAGTGTGGAGTCATTTGTTCTATTTGTAGATGCAGCCCTCCACTTAGTCCATTTCAATTATGTTCAAATCTTTGTTCTCAAGTGTAAGCGTTTCAATGTGCCCCCTGGTAAGCTTTACATTTGGGCTAATGCAGCGGTCAGTTACAAATTAACGCATCTTGAGCTATATATATCAGAAGAAGAGTCTTTCTGTTTTCCTGCTAGCATTTTCATTTGCAATACCCTTATTGTTTTAAAGTTGATTGGGCCGCGTATGAGTGATCTCTCCATGGTTGATTTGCCTTCACTTAAAGTCTTGCATTTGAATATGATTCGTTCCCCAAGTCCTGAATGTGCGGTCAGGCTTCTTTCTAATTGCGTTCGTCTTGAACAATTATCGCTAAATTTTGCTGTACCTTTAGATCTTTTGCATTGGATACACAGCATTCCAAGGTTTGAACATTTATTGTTCGCATTTCTTTTGAATGTTGTGATCCCAATGGAAGTTTTATCTAATGTTCGAATTCTACACGTATTTTGGGTAAGTAACAACACCCAGTGAGGATAAAGTTTGTATTGTTTCTTTTCTTCTTTTGGTTCTTATCCATTTTGTGTTTAATTTGCCTTGCTCTTTACTTGTGCAGGATTACACGAGGTTTGATAATCTTCCAACATTTAACAATTTAACTACGCTTCAAATTGAGAGATCTACAACCACAAATCTGAATTGCAGCATAGTGAGCCTGCTTCGCAGCTTCCCCAAGCTTCGTGCTCTTATAATTCATAAGGTTTGTTTTAAAAGAATGGTTTGATGGTTTGATAAATATGGATAATGATTCTCTTTTATTCATTTACTGTAATAATATATTTGCATTTTTATGGTCAGTTTGATGACTATGACTTTGAGGATGAAGGATTGATGCACTTTTCAGCATCTGATGTTCCTCTATGTGTATCATCTCACCTAAAGGAATTTGCTATTTTTGGCATCAAAGGCTCCTACCTTGAATTTGAAATCATAAAATCTACTCCCTCCGTTCCTAAATATAAGATCACTTTGGGGAAGTGGATAAGTTCCTAAATATAAGATCACTTCCTATTTTATCTCAAGTTTTGCCCAAACAACCCTTATTCTCCCTCTTTTCATTGAAAACCCCTCATCCTTTTAAAGTTAAGTAATTGAGGGGATTTTGGGAAGATCATGTAATTTTATTGTCTTCCTTGATCTCCCCAAATTAACCAAAGTCATCTTATATTTAGGAACGGAGGGAGTATAATGAAGTATGCAAGAGTCTTGAGGATTGTCATTGTTGGAAGCAGTGGCACATGTGAAAGGAATAACCTTGAAATGCTGAAAAAGTTATCATCATACCCCAGATGCTCTGCAACTTGTGAACTTATTTTTGATAATGTTAGAGACATTATTGAGGTTTTGAGGAAATATTTGACAGTGTGAAGTCATCAATTGCTTCAACTCCAAGTTAGAAAATTAGAATCTTTGACTGTGAATTGAGCGTGACATCTATCCATATCCATTAAATTCAACTCCAAGTTGTGTGTGCGCACGCGTGCGCACGTATATACTCGAAAGTCATACTCAAAGTTGTTACAAAACTTCATCGTTCTCGTTTAGATCAGCTTCATCATATGAGTAAGAGAGGTAAAGTTCTGTTCTTTCTCTGATATGGTTACTGATTAGGCCTTTAAATTTGGTAAAGGGTTAAATGTTCATCATGAATAATCTGTTTGACATTTTCAGTTCTTTTAATTTTTGGTCTTGTGTGCACTTTTCTTCTGGTCTGCTCTACGTTTAAAATTTTTCGTGTTCTTTTTAATTGCATTATACTCCCATTTATAGAAAATTTTGGCTGTGGATACTCTTACATAGAGAAAACTTTACTTCTTTCTTGCAGCAAAACGGCGACAATTTCAGGGGAATCCATGAAGCTGATGCTAAGAGCAATTTTATTTCACTGCTTCACATTTAAGCATTGCTTTCTTTTCCTCCCATTTGGTCCGCTGTCATCCTTCTGTTTGTGTTTTGTTTTGCCCATATCCCTTCTTGTTCATCCTCAGTATGTCCTCAAATTGAAGCCCCAAAACAAAAATAGGAATAGGCGACGGTAGGATTAGTGGTTTGCTAGACTCTTTGCTTCTTCATATTCTCCCTTTTCTCCAAACCAAAGATGTTGTTGTCACAAGCTTGTTGTCCAAGGGGTGGAGAACACTCTGGCGCTTCATTCACCAGCTTGACTTTGACTCCGAGGCTTCCCCAAGCTTCAGTGACTTATGATTTATATGATTTGTTTAAAAGAATGGTTTGATAAATATGCATGATCATCTCTTTTATTCAATTATTGAAATACTCCCTCCATTCCTAAATATAAGATCATTTTGAAATTCAATTTGTTCTTAATTATAAGATCACTTTCTAATTTTTCCCAATATTTTCTCAAATTAAGCCTATAATGCTTATCTATAATAACACGCAAAAGAGGACGAGTAAGGATAAAGGCATATAGTTGAGATAAATTGGTAATATCATGTGTAAACAATTAGCTTAACTAACTTTCATAATTTACTTAAATTAGGGAAGTGATTTTATATTTAGGAATGAAGGGAGTAATATATTTGCATTTTTGTGGTCAGTTTGGTGACTATGACTGGGAGGATAAAGGATTGATGCGCTTTTCAACATCTGATGTTCCTCTATATGTATCATCTCACCTAAAGGAACTTGGTGTTTTTTCCTTCAAAGGCTCCTACTTTGAATTTGAAATCATAAAATTTATAATGAAGTATGCAAGAGTCTTGAGGACTGTCGTTGTTGGAAGCATTGGCACAAGTGAAAGGAATGACCTTGAAATGCTGAAAATGTTATCATCATAACCAGATGCTCCCAACTTGTGAACTTCTATTTAATAATATTTTGGAAACGTATTGAGGGAGATAAGTAAATTTTTGACAATTATGAAGTTATCAATTGCTCCAACTTTATGTTAAGAAATTAGAATCTTGGACTGTGAAATGAGCATGACATCTATCCATATCCTTTAAGTTCGATTTCCTTTGTGATTAGAGTTTGAAAAAGGGTAAAGTATCACACAAACTCAGTCACACACTTCTGCAAGTTTTTGATGTATTAGCTTATTAGAAATTACTCAATATGTAACAGGTCTATTACTAACTTCTGATTGGTTCCTTAATTCCATTCATTTTTCATAATGCTAGAACTCTTGTATCCATTTCATTTTACTTTGAATAAGTGGCCATTGTGGTATCCACATGGTTTTGATTTTATTAGTAGGTTTATTTTGCCCTCTAACATTTCTAAGTGCAGTAGCATTAGGTTTTTAAAGTTGGCTTGGGTGGTTATGAGGATTCTTTCTACTGTTAGTTTGCTTGAGCTGAAGGCCTTGCATTTGATAAATGTTGAATTCTCCAATGCTTAAAATTTAGTAATGTTTATCTCCAAAATCAAAATGTTTGTCTTCAAGAATTATACTCCTACTAATGTGTGTGGATTTAGCTCATGATGATGATGATGAGTATATGGTAGAAATTCGCTTGAGAAAATGATAGAACTTGGCTTGAGAAAATACTACTAAAAGAGTTGGGGTAACATTGATTGTAGAGAAAATGGTAGAAAGTTGCTTGAGGTAGAAGACAATTAATTATATGAGCTAGTAAGAATAATTGTCCCCCAAAGAAGACAATTAGATGAGCTAGTCACTAATTTATAGCTAAGCTTGACTTTTTGTAATCAAGCTTAACTAGTTTTATTGGAAAACTAATAAGAATGTTTTTGATTATGTTTTTGATAATTTAGTTTCACTTATGTTTAAATTCCATTTTCTCATCTTAACTTCTCATTTTCATCATATTATAAGAGCAGTATTGTTTATTATGTATTGATTTTGCTTTAATCAATTTCTTGTTTTGTTTTTCCTTTATGAAGAATATATGGATGTTTCTTATGATGGATACAAGGATGAAGATATATGTGTCTCATAGATAGTACAAAAACGCACAATATTCTTAAACATAGGAAATATTTTTCTCATATAAGAAAAGTAAGAGCAATGAGTTTTGCCTTTCACCTAGGTTTTGTCTCAATGGGTTTTACAGGTAAGGTTTTTAACGAGACAAATTTAATTTTAAATGTAAGAGTTAGTTGTTTTTTTTTAAATCCTAAGAAAGCAAAAATAAGCTATTCAAAAATTGATTTTAATAAAGTTTTCTCTAAACTAATTTATCTGACTTATAATTTAACATGTATGATTGTCAAACTCGTAACTTTAATTATACTCATGGAAAGAAGGTAAAATCGAATCGTAAACTCGTAAGAGTATACTTTTATTAAAAAAATGTGTTTCTTTCAAAAATTAACAATATTAATTTGAGTCAATAATTTTAAATATAATTATTGATATTAATGCTTTTCATTCCTTCGGTACATAGTATATTACTAATATTCACTCTCTCTTAGCTTCTTTCTCATGCTAATTTTGTTATTATAGTCAACAATTCTCTCTCTTAACACCCCATCATAAATAAGGGCAAAATTAGAAAACATAATCATTTTAGATATACTCATGAGTATATCTGTAATATAAAAGCCTAAAATTTGGATAATTTTCGTTCAAAATATAATAGCTCACTCTCACTTTTTCTCTTTATTTAATGTGTTGTTTCCTACTTTTGTTAACTCTCTTTTATGTTTATTCATAATAAATATAGGCAACATTGAAAAAATAAATATATTCAAACACTCAACTAATTTTTTGGTTGCCCAACTTCACTACTGAATCCATAAAGTGTTTTATATATACTCCCCCTGTTCTTAAATATAAGACCACTTTAGATTTCAATTTGTTCCTAAATATAAGTAATCATCTAATTTTTCTCAATTTTTTCTAAATAAACCCTAATAAACGTTATTTATGATAAACAAAAAAAAGTGGGAGAGTGATAATAAGGTATATTGTTTGGGTAGATTAGTAATATCATATATTAATAATTAACTTAACTATCATCCTTGATTCAATCAAGTTAAGGAAAGTGGTTTTATACTCCTTATGATCTGTAATATAAGAGTCTAACCAACAAAACACACTTCTTACGAAAATATGTTTAAGATAGTTGTATGTATGAAGTTAATGTTTTTTCCAATATTTCCCATATTTATTATGATGCTATTGAGAGAGAGATACATTAACATTAACATTAACATTAATAAATATGAAAAAGAGTTTGGCGCAAATAACAGCTTGTTTAGTTTGAGGGAAGGGAAGAGGAGTGGAGGGAGGGAAGGGAATGGAAGGGAGGAGAGAGTTTAATATTACTTTGTTTGGTCTGATTAGAAGAAGGGAAAAGAATGGAAGGGAGATGAGGGTTTAATGATCATTTTGTTTGGTTAAGGAGGCCAGGGGAGGTTGATAATAATTAATTTACCATTTTATCCTTATAGTAATATATTAATTCATAATTGTCTGTCATATAAATTAGCTTATATTTTGATTCAGATTAAGTTGCTTATTAAAATTCACATAAAAATTGATATAATAGTATTATAAAAACGCTTTGTATTAATAATTTTGAAAACAATATAACTAGGGGTGCACAAAATGACGGACATGACTGGACCAACTATATGTCCTGGTCCTGTTCTTAATAATTGTCGGGCTGAAATTTTTGGCCCGAGACCCAGTCATGTCCTATTTGGCCCGCCACCGAGATCGGGCCGGACATGATTAACAGGCCACATGACGGACCATATTGGTCCCAAAGTTTTTTTTACAATAAAATAAAAAATTCCACTTTTCAACCATTAAATAAATTGATGTATTATGTGCAAAAATAATAAGTGTAATAAACTATTTTTAAACTAAATAACTAATTAATTATTAATTATGAAATAGTGTGATAATTGTGTTAATTAATCAAAATATTTTTTCTTAAAATAATAAAAGAATCGGGTCGGGCCGTCCTGTTGGTCATGGAGTATATGTCATGGTCCTGTTTTACCCGATGATCGGGTCATTCACTTCCTAATCGGGCTAGTCCTAGGCTACATTGTGACGGACCATTTTTTGTTTAGGTCCGGATCGGGTCATGACGGGCCAATCGGGCCGTCGGGCTTTTGTGCAGCCCTAAATATAACAATACTTAACTTGTTAGATGAAATGACAATCCTGATGCCAATTGGTTCTTCAATCTTGTAAAGTCAAGATAGTTCTTTTTAAAAAAATTTTATATAAGAACGTTGCAAGCTTATAAACACACACATCAATGGCAAATAGAAGGTGAATTATATAGGTCCAAAAACTGATGCATTTGTGGTCCAAAAACTGATGTATTTTGTGTTAATATTATTATGGAATTACAGGTGAATTAAAAACTGATGCATTATGTCGGTAAGAGTTATTTTCCTATGTTTTTGGCTGGAAATCTTTTTTTTCTTTGTCAAAGTGAACCATTCTGTATTAGCCCAGAACACAAAAATACATCTCTTAATTATAAGCTTATAAACACACGCAATTTTGTAGTTTTGAGCGGGTAGAAAAGCAAAAGCTTTATACATTACATCCTAGGAATTATAAACACACGCAAACGGAACATGAACTATGACTCTCCCAGAACCACAAATAAATAAGTAGCCTATTTCCTCCTCCAAGAACCACAGTTTTGTAGGCAAATATTAAACAATAGAATGGACAAGGAGTTTCAATAAAAAAAAAGAATAGACAAGAAGTTGGGATTAATAAGCAAGACCTTTTATTTTTTGAGTAAAGGTATGTAGAGATATTGCAAAATTGATGAGGATAATTTAATCCACATATTTTGGCTTCCCTCAAAAACCCCCAATTTGGAGTAACCAAAACTAGAATATTTTGGGCTCCCTCGCTCCAATTTTTTAAATCATACGAGGGGATAGACTCATTTTCCCTCCCATTCCCTTCCTCAAAACCAAACAGTCCTTAAATGAAGAGAATATAAAACGAACTCTTAGGGTCTGTTTAGTTGGACGGAAAGTGTGTGATGGAAATGGAAATGGAATTGAATGTAAGGGGGTTAAAGATGGAAAGTAGAGGTAAATTAGGTATTGATAAGTTGTAAAAGTTGGTGGGCCCATGAAAAGTGAGATAGGGAGAGAAAACTTGTGGATGCCGAGATGCTCCCTCCGGTCCTAAATATAAGACCTAATTGAATTTTTTAGAAAATACAATAAAAAAGCAAAATAAGTTTTTTTAACACATTTTTCGTACCAAACACAACAACAAAACCAACTAACGTGATTGGCAAGCTGAAATGCGAATGTCCTACTTATATACTCACATACACACATTCTTGGTCGATGTGGGACTAAGAGATCCCATAGGAAAAAATAAGTTAATTATAAACTGATTCACCTAATTTTTTTCCCTTAGACTAGTTTATTTTACCTATAAATTAATGTATAATCTAAAAATATATCAAATATGTCATGATTTAATATCCTATTTTACAATCTAACCACTCTAAGAAAAAGTCAATTAGGTCTTATATTTAGGACCGGAGGTAGTATACGTAAATTACTAAAAAAACCTTTAATTCACTTTCCCATTCCCTTTCCCTTTCATCCCATCACTTTCCTGCCATCCAAACGCACTCTTATATTTTAAGACCAAAATTGTTTAAATTTTGGCTAATCATATAATGCACCACGAGTCCACAACTACGACTATTTAGGAGTTGAGGGATTATTGTATAACCATTTAACTGCCATCGATTTCAATGAAAAGTGAAAACCTAAAAGGGAGGGAAAATTTTGAGGATAGGAGTCTCTGAAAGGTATTCATTTCTCTTATCTTTTCCTCAAATCACTCTTGTTACTACTAGGAAACAACAACTTGGATTTTGTCTGTTATTAAGTTAGAAAGTGGTCGACAAATTTAATGTACGATGATTCTTATTTGTGAAGTTTATTGCTCAGCTTGTGAGATAATAATAATTCTTTATGATTTTATTTTTTTGAAATGCACCCAAGTTGTTCGTGAAATTGTGTAGGAGAAGGATTTGATTATGTTTAGCTGAATCATAAAATTTAACATAAGTATAAAGATTTGTTAAAACTTTGGATCATTGATATGAACATTTTTCTATACATTATAGCTTATTATCTCTCAATATATGTTACTCCATATCAGTGCTCACAAATTCATAAACACTAATAATAGGTATTGAATTGACCAAATATCCCTCTCTTCAGATATCATGGTAGAACTGTAAGGCTAATAATCTCATTCCTCCTTAGCATTGGCCAACCATTTGATTAGTAAACCAATTGCTTAGTTTATATTTACTCTCTTGTGTTTTGGGTGTTAGGGTGTGCTTGGATGGAGGGAAAATGGGAGAGGAAAATGGGGTGGGGGAATTATTTTCTCTTGCTTGGATGGGGAGAAAATGGGAGAGGAAAGAAAAGGGGGAGAGGAAAAGTGGGTGGGCCACATGCCCCATTTTCCTCCTAAGTTTTTCCTCCCAAAATGGGGGGATTATAGGAAAGAGAAAAGTTGCACAACATTGTTCAATGACCATGTCCCACCTCACCCACCTATTTTCCTTCCTTTCTATTTTCTCTCATTCATCCAAGCATGATGAGGGATAACATTTTCTCTCTCATTTTCTTTCCTCTCCATTTTCTCTCCTCCCATTTTCTTTCCTCTCCCATTTTCCCTCCATCCAAGCAGACCCTTAGTCTTTTTTCCTTGTACTTCAGTCATTAGCCCTCCTTTCCTTGGTCAATATTGCCAAAGCATTGGAATGCTTCTTTCTGCGTGTTCTTCGCTTAAACACTTGGTACTAAAAGATTTGTATGGCAACTTAAAGGGTCCACTTGACATTGGAAGATTTAACTATTTGGTTACTGCATATGTTCCAAAATCCCTACTTCCATTAAATGTTATCTCCAATGTTACATTCTTGTGCCTAGTCACGATATGATTTTTGATGACACTGATGTATTCATATAGCTTTTCATTTACAAAATAACGATTCAATATTGAGCTTATTTTCTGTATTTGTTGTCCTGGCAGTCTAATTTGTCATCATGTCCCGATCAACCAACATTTCCGAATTTAACCTGCTTGGAATACAAGGTTTCTTTTGATGACTGGGAAACAATATTTAAATATATGCATGGCTGTCCCAAGCTTGAAATTTTTAAACTTAGCGAGGTTTGTGGGCTTTCAACTTGTATTTTTGGTATTGATTACCATTTTGTTAGTTTCTGAACTTTTATCATTCTTTTCGATAGTTTGATTGTAGGGAAAGCTTGGAACCTACTGTTGATGTTCCTCATTGTGTTTCATTTAGCTTGAAGGAATTCCATATTCGCTACTACCATGGGAAGAAATGTGAATTTGAACTCGCAAGATTTATTATGAAGAAAGCAATGGTCTTGAGAACCATCTCAATCACTAGGAGTTTTACTTTAAGAGCAACTTGGGAGAGCCAGAACCTTAAAAGAATATCTAAATGTCCCATAACATCAAAGAATTGCAAGCTTTTGTTGAAGTGAATTGATGAAATTTAGTTGGATATATTACTTCGCTCCTTTTTGGAACTGTTTCCTTCTTTCTGTATTTTTATTTTTTGTACGTTATAGATGTAAAGAAATTCAATCGTGTTTATGATGAACTATGAAGTTACTGTAGTAATGTCAGTTTCTAAATAATTTTAACTCTTAAATATTCCATCTGTTCCTAAATATAAGATCTAATAATATGCAAAATATATAAGATCTAATAATTTCAACTATCTCTTATATTTAAGAATGAGGGAGTAATCTCTTGGGTATTAAGGGAGGTGAACTTCGTACTATATGTAGATTTTCTTTCTAAGTTTTCTCATCTTTTTCTCAATTGAACTATGTTGATGATCAACATCAATTGATAAATAAGAAAGGGAGGGTATGAATAACAATATATGATTGGAATGTTTGGTAATATGATGTGATTAACTAACTGAATTAACATAATTAATCTAATGAAATGACGACGACTAGTGACGGAGGAGGGAAAGAGTAACGTGGTGGAGCAAGTGAGCAAAACGGTGGGGGTGTTTCGAATATGAATGGTTTTTCGAATGCTGGAGGACGTTTTTCTTATAAAGAGAAGCGGTTAAGCCTAGGGGACTCTGGTTTTTTGGAGATGAATATGTCTGCCAATGAAGTGATGAAGGGATGGAAAGACTATTTTTCAAAGATGAGTGGGAAGATGCCGATGGAGGAGGGAGATGAAATTCGAGAGGATGATGTGGTAGAGGATGAAGGTGTTACTTCATGGATGAACAAGGGTAAACTTCCTTCTTTGCAATTGTCTGCAGAGGAGTTTACGACTTGGTGTAAGCCTTATGCGAATTCCCTCATTGTTAAATTGTTGGGGAAATCTTTTAGTATGGGTTTCATGAAGCAAAGAATTGAGCGCATGTGGGGAAGGCCTCATCACCCAATTAAGGTGATGCCTCTTAGCAATGGTTATTCCATTGTTTCATTCTCTTCAGTAGAGGACCGTGACTTTGCTCTCCAAGAGGGACCTTGGATGATCGGGGATCATTACCTTCTTGTGTAGAGATGGAGACCGAATTTTAATCCCTGGAAGGCTGATAATCAGAAGAGGATTGTAGCGTGGATTCGTATTCCTGATCTCCCAGTGGAATTGTATAACGTTGAATCATTACATAGACTGGGTAATCTAGTTGGGAAAACTTTAAAAATTGATCGCACAACAGCCTTCTCTGAGCGAGGAGGTTTTGCTCGCATATGTGTGGAGGTTGACTTGCAAAAACCTCTTCTACCTGGCTTCATTCACTTTGGTACTGAATATAAGATTATGTATGAAGGACTTCATCTTATTTGTTTTCACTGCGGTCAATATGGTCATCATATGGAACGATGTTCTTATAAGGTTGTGGAAGTTGATTCAATGAATCAGTCTCAGGTGCATATGAATTTGGATACTGTGGTGAACCAGGGGACTGCTCCGGTGGCAGAAGTTCCATCTCCAGTGAACCAGGGGACTGTTCCGGCAGCAGAAGTTCCATCTCTGGTGAACCAGGGGACTGTTCCGGCGGCAGAAGTTCCATCTCCGTTGAATGATTCTAGCAAGATCTCGTCAAGCGAGATTTTTGGCCCCCATATGTTAGTGAGGCGTGATTTTAGCAAGAATAAAAATAGGAAGGAAGCAAAAATTTCGCAGGCAGTTTCAGGGGAGAGCAAATCGGGTTTATTGGAGAGAGAATCTTCAGAGCATTCAAGGAGGAATATTTCACGTGTTAGGGAAGGGAAGTTTTCAAATTTTGAAAAAGTTCCTTTAAATAATGAAGTAAACAAATTTGTTGGTGGAGAATTTAATGTGGGAAGTAATAAAGTGGGAAAGAATGAATGGGTCCCAGTGGGTTCCAAAAGGAAGGCTACATCAAAGAAGAGATTTCGGCAGAATGATTTGAAAAAAGTTTCTAGGGTAAAGGGTCAAATCTAGCACTAAACTATTGTCAAAAGTACACCCCACATAAAAGTGAATCTCGTAGCTCAAATCTAGCACTGATCAAGTACAAATTTGGTCAGATGTAGCAAAACCGTCAATTTTGACGGGTTTGACCGTTAAATCTGACCCAAGTATGCCACGTCACCTGCCAAGTCACCAAAGTTAGGCCACGTCACCTGTCACATCACCCAGTTATGCCACGTCACCTGCCACGTCATCACCACATATATGAAAAACTTTAAGGTTCAAATTTAGCACTCAAGTATTTGTAAAGTTCACCCAACATAAAATAACAATTTTGAGTTTCAAATATAGCACCCATCAGTTACAAAATGGTTCAAAATTAGCAACTACGTCAATTTTTATGAGTTTGACTTTTAATTTTGACCTGATTAGGTCATGCCACTTGTCACATCGCCCTATTAGGCGTCATGCTACTTGTCACATCATCATCATCTTCACTACATCTAAATAGAGCATACGCGGCAGCGTTACCTAGATAGAAATATAAAATATTAACGTTCTAACATATAAATAGGCGCAACGTAATAAAGTATTTTTAAAAGTGTCATGTCACTTGCTACATCAGTTCAAAATTAATGGTCAAACCCTGAAACGTTCACAGGATTGCTATATTTGTCAAAGGGTGATGTGGGTTTCAGGGATTTATTTTCATTTATGTGGTGATGATGTAGTGAAGATGGTGATGATGTGGCAAGTAACATGGCCTAATAGGGCGAAGTGACAAGTGACATGACCACATGACCTAATCAGATCAAAATTAAAAGTCAAACTCCTAAAAATTGATGTAGTTGTTACATTTGAACCATTTTGTAACTGATGGGTGCTATATTTGAAACTCAAAATTGTTATTTTATGTTGGGTGAACTTTACTAATACTTGAGTGCTAAATTTGAACCTTAAAGTTTTTCATATATGTGGTGATGACGTGGCAGGTGGCATAACTTGGGTGATGTGGCAGGTGACGTGGCCTAACTTGGGTGACGTGGCAGGTGACGTGGCATACTCGGGTCAAAATTAATGATCACACCCGTCAAACTTAACGGTTTTGCTACATCTGACCCAATTTGTACTTGATTAGTGCTAGATATGAGCTACGAGATTCTTTTTTATGTGGGGTGTACTTTTGCCAATAGTTCAGTGTTAGATTTGACCTTTAGCCAAGTTTCTAACATGAAAGTTCAGCCTTGCGTGGACCAGGGAGAAAATTTAATTATGGAAGAAGCTCCTCACTCTTCTAATTCCTTTTCAGCACTTATGACTTGCGAAGAGGAAAGAATTGGGCCAAGTGAAGTCCAATTGAAGCCTAATATGTGCGATGGACTTGCAGTGGGTTTTGAGGTGGGCCACATTGATGCTCAAGTTAACATTGAAACCATGGAGCAGCCTAGCCATGTGGATTTGGAGATGGTAGTTAATTTAGACAACCAGAATTTTAATGATAATAATGTTGACTTGGGGATCACTTCCCAACCTTTATCAAATCAGTCTTAATGAATTTTCTCATTTGGAATTCAAGAGGTACTGGAGCTCGAAATTTTCCCGGTTTGGTAAGAGAAATTGCCTCATTTTATTCAATTGATTTTATGGCATTTCTGGAGACTAGATGTTGTGGTAGTAAGGCTGTAAATATTTGCAATAAATTGGGGTTTGTTAATTATGATATTGTTGATGCCATGGGTTTTAAAGGAGGTATATGGTGCTGCTGGAATAATAAATTTCGTGATATTGAAATTGTTTGTAAGAATTCTCAATTCATACATGTGCGTCTTCAAAGGGATACAGGTGAATATTGGGAATTAACTATAGTTTATGGTAGTCCGAATCCTAGTAATCGTAGAATTTTATGGCATGAGCTTGAGCAAATAAGTTCTAATATTGTGGGACCCTGGTGTTTAGCTGGAGACTTTAACGCTACACTGCTAGCTTCTGAACGTGTTTCTTCAAGTAATGGGGGCTTTGCTGATCGTGATTTTAATTTATTTGTTCAGAATTTACAGCTTAATGACATGGGGTTTGTGGGGCCAACATTCACTTGGAAGCGTAGTAATGTTGAAAGTCGTATTGATAGAGTTATTGTGAATAATTCTTGGTTAGATTTTTTTCCGGAAGCTACGGTCACTCATCTTCCATTTTTTAAATCTGATCATAGACCTCTTTTATTAAGAACAGAGATTCTCAATAAGCGTGAGCATGTTGAGAAACCGTTCAGGTTCATTGCTTCTTGGGCATTACATGATCAGTTTGGGGATTTTGTTAAGGAGAAATGGCTTCTAAATGATTCATGGAACGAAAACTTGGCTTCCTTTACTCAGGCTTGTAAGGTTTGGAATAAGGAGGTTTTTGGTCATCTTACTACTCAGAAAAAATCACTTCTTAGACGACTTGAAGGTATTCATCGAGTTGAGACAAGAGGCTACCTTCCAAGTGATCTTTTGGAATTACAAAGGAATTTGTGGAGAGAGTTGGATGATGTACTTCTTCAAGAGTCCTTGCTTTGGGCTCAGAAAGCAAGATCTGACTGGTATATTTATGGTGACAGAAACACTAAGTTTTTTCATTCCCGTGCTAATGGAAGGAGGAAAAGAAATTATGTTGGTGCTATTAAGGATGCAAATGGTGAATGGGTTTATGAGGCTAAAGTTATTAAGGCTTTGGCAATGAATTATTTTTCTTCTCTGTTTGCAGAGGAACGTGTTGTTAGAGACCCCATAGAGTGTATTTACTCATTCCCGCTTATTTCTCAGGATTGTCTCTCTCGTGTTGGACGAGAGGTGAATTATGATGAGATTAAGCAAGTGATTTTCAGTATGGGGGCCATGAAAGCTCCAGGACCAGACGGGTTTAATGCCTTATTTTATCAAAGTCAATGGGAGCATGTGGGAAATTCTATTTGTTCTTTCATCTCGCAATTGTGGCATAATCCATCTCTTATTCGAAATATTAACAGTACTTTTCTCGTTCTCATTCCTAAGAAGGATAATCCAGAGGAGCTAAGAGACTTTAGACCAATTGGTTTATGCAATGTGATCTTTAAGACACTTACAAAGATCATTGCTAATAGGATTAAGCCGTTATTGAATCACGTTATTGGTCCTACTCAGTGTAGTTTCATCCCTAGGAGACATAGTTCAGATAACATTATTATTGCGCAAGAAGTTGTTCACTCTATGCGTATTGAACAGGGGAATATTGGTTTTATGACTATTAAGATTGATTTGGAAAAGGCTTATGATAGATTGAACTGGAATTTTCTTTTACAATGCCTTGAGGATTTGAATCTTCCTTCTCACATTTTAGAAATTGTTGCTAGTTGTATCTCTTCTCCTAGTATGCAATTGTTATGGAATGGTGAAAAGACAGAGGAATTTTTTTCCATCACGAGGGATTCGGCAAGGGGACCCTTTGTCTCCATATCTGTTTGTGATTTGCATGGAGAGGTTGACTCACATGATTCAGGAGCGCATTGATAAGCATCTTTGGAATCCAATCACTCTATGTAATGGAGGTCCTCCCTTGTCTCATTTATTCTTTGCTGATGATATTATTTTATTTGCAGAAGTGTCTCTTCAACAGGCTATTATTATAAGGGAATGTTTAAATGACTTTTGTGCTAGCTCAGGGTTGAAAGTGAATAATAGTAAAACTCGTGTTTACTTCTCCAAGAATGTGAATCATACTAGGAGAAGGGAGATTAGTGATACCTTGGGTTTCCAAATGGCAGCGGATTTAGGCAAGTATTTGGGAGCCCCGCTTCATCATCAAAGGGTCACGAAAGATAGCTACATTCATGTTGTTGATAAGGTTAAGAGTAGACTTTCAAACTGGAAAGCTAACTCTCTTTCCCTGGCTGGCAGATCAACTTTGATTTCTTCTGTCACTTCCATGATTCCTAATTATTCTATGCAAACAGGCTTACTTCCAGCATCTACATGTGATGATATAGAGAAGCTCAACAGAAATTTTTGTAGGGAACGTCAGAGGAAAAGAGGAAGGTTCACTTGGTAGCATGGGATGATGTGTGTAAAACGAAACAGAATGGCGGTCTTGGTTTAAAGCATCTCCGTAAACAAAATTTGGCCTTCATGTCAAAGCTTTGTTGGAATATGGTAAGTCGTAGAGATGATCTTTGGGTTAGAGTTTTGAGGAGCAAATATAAATGCGGCATGGATTTGCTTCCTGTGATTGATCATGGACGTCAAGGCTCTAATACATGGTCAGAAATCAAAAGTGCTTGGAAAGAGGTGAAAGATGTTATCTCTTTGAATAGTGTGAATGGTTTTGTTCGTTGGCAACATGACAGGAGTGGCTTATTTACAGTTAGTTCTGCCTATGACTTTCTTACATCAGATCAGGCATCTAATACTTCTATTTGGCAAAAAGTGTGGAAGCTTCACACCATCCAAAAGTGTAAATCATTTATGTGGTTATCTCTTCAGAATAAATTATTAACGAATGACATTAGAGCAAGGAGAGACTTTTGTTCTGAAACCTCATGTATAGGTTGTAGAGCTGACTTTGAAGATTTGTTGCATATTCTTCGGGATTGTGACCAGTCAAGAAGCTTATGGTTAACGTTGGTGAACCCGTCGGTTTGTCAGAATTTTTTCAGGCTTCCATTGTTTGATTGGTTATGTCTGAACATTAAAAATCCAGGGAACAGGTTTGGTGAAGGATGGTCTGAATTCTTTACCACACTATGTTGGAGCCTTTAGCAGCGAAGGAATATGAGGATTTTTGAAGGGAAGTGGGAAGCTAATGATTCAGTTCTAGCCCGGGTTAGATCTCTTTTATCTAACTTGAGGTTAGCGGAGTGTAAACTAAAGGGCATTAACTTGAATGGGAGGGTAATCTGTGATTCGTCGGCTAGTTGGAATCCGCCCAGACATGGTTGGGTTAAGGTTAATGTAGATGGAGCATTTGCTATGAATTTGGGATTGGGATGTGGAGGCTTAATGAGAAATAGTAATGGTAAATTTATTGAAGGATTTATGTTTCATCCTATAGAGGGAGACAGTTTTACAGCTGAACTATGGGCATTGATTTTGGGATTGAAACTAGCTTGGGAGAAAGGAGAGAGACAAATTATTGTGGAATCAGATGCTTTGGAGCTTGTTCAGTTACTTGAACAAGGAAACACTAGCCAAGATGCAGATGCTGAATTGATTCAGGAAGTTAAATCTTTGATTGGCAGATTTTTTGGAGAGGGGTACTGAAAATCAAATATAAGACTTAATTGACTTTTTTTTGAAAATCCTATAAAAAAGCAAATTAAGTTAATTATAAATTGATTTACCTAATTTTTTCCCTTAGATTAGTTTATTTTACTTATAATCTAATGTATAATCTAAAAATATACTCAATCTGTTCCTAAATATAAGATCACTTTAGAGAAGTGAATAAGTTCCTAAATATAAGATCACTTTCTATTTTGTCCCAAGCTTTGCCTAAATTACCCCTATACACCAAAGGATAGTGCTTCTCTCTCTTTCCTTCAATCTTTCTCTTTAGAGAGGGGTATTTTTGGAAAATCATGTAATCCCAACTAATTGGATTGTCTTCCTTAATCTCCCCAAATTAGGTAAAGTGATCTTATATTTAGGACCAGAGGGAGTATTAAATATGTCATGATTTAATAGTCTATTTCGCAACCTTAACCTCTCCAAAAAAAAGTCAATTAAGTCTTATATTTAGGACCGGAGGTAGTATATTTATTACTATATAGGACTAAAGGAAGTTACAAATTTTTGAAGGCATGCACGGTAAAATTGGGTCTAATTGAAAAGTGAGGGACAATTTAAATAAGCAAATGTATTATTTGACATATATATAGCGAACATAAGCAATTTCAGCCTCTCCTGCCAATGGGAATTGATTTGTAGCTCAGGTTCTGTAATGAGAATTATTGACCTAGCTACTGACAAGGCCATTTTTTGTTTTATATGAATACCCACACTTGCCATGCTTGAGTGAACAGACTAGGCATAGAAACAGAGTCTCACATACCAACACCAACTGAACTATGAACATTATTTGACCATTATCTATAAATAATTAAGTTACATTGTTTAAGAGGTGTGCTGAATAATAAATTCAATACTCACTAATCATTATATCCATAACTTCATAATAATACAAACAGAAGATTACATATGAACAACAACTAGACTCTGAACATAATAAACTTGTCCTTGCACATTGTAACATCATTATATCCATAACTTCATGTCCTGCTACTTTCATAAGTACCACCATATATGGGCATGCAATTTAGGATGAACCTTGTGTTTGTTGGGCGGGTGAAGCAGGTGATTCTCTAATAGCATCAATGGAATCTCTTCCCCATGAATTCTGAACTTGTGCTGCAAACTGCAGATTCCAGAGAGCATCTTCCACGGAAGGCCTATCAGTAGGATCTTCTGACACACATCTCACACATAACTCCATCATTCTCTTCATTGATTCATCTGAACATTGTTTGTGAACTATAGGATCAACAATACTCCTTCTAGCTACTTCATCAGTTACTAGGCTTACCTGTAACTGCATATCAATTAGACAAGCAGAATGTTAAAACTGGTTTCATATTTCTTTCCTGTATTTAATTGGCAGGGTTAGGTCATTCATATTATGAAAAGCTTTCAGAGACTGACCAAACCAGCCAAATATAATTGTTGAACCAGACGATGTGGTCTGGACAAGTTAAGTTTTATCGCTTAATTAATCAACTGTTGTTGAATAAGACTAGTTCACTCTTGGTGGATTAGGACTCAAGCCGAATATGAGGGATTATTTGATGTAATTAAGGAGAAACAGGAGTCTAAAGAGGTAGTTTTCCCACTATGATTTAAATCAAACACATGTAATAACCAATATATAAATCATGGATAAGTGGAAACTGGTGTCAAATTTTTTGAGAAACTGAACACAATTCCCACATGTTTTTTTTCTTTCCTCTCAATATCTCCTTTTTTTCCTCTATAGGGTGCTATTTGGTATGAGCTATAATTCTGTGTGACCCTGGACATTCTGAAGGAAATCAAGGCGCATCTGGAAGCCTACTTAAAGAAACCTGGTAGCTGATGCAAATCCGAATCACATATAATACTTGGGTTATGTTACACAGAAAATAACACCATCCAGAAGAAGAGAAAACCAAAACCATAGAGGAGGGTAGAGAGTTCTAGGAGTTATCTTTCTTAGGCACCAAGAAACTGACCTCCATCTATTTACTTATATTGCACAAATAACTCCTTCCTGTAATAAAGTGATATGCTACTTATATTTTCCTCATACACTCCTTGATTTCTGTTTATGTCCTATTCTAAACGGGCTTGGACTTATCCATCAAGGGTGGCACCAATCCTTTTCCAAACATAGTGCTAGTCATTGAACTATATGCATGGACACAAATATTTACATACAACTTAAGAAATATCATGATAAATTGCACAAGTATTCCTACAACCACAAGGAAATTTGTTATAGCTTAAACATTTGAGTCCATTATAAATAACACTTACGAGATCCTTTAGAGTTCCAACTTCATTATGGAACAGGATTGTTCGTCCTAGAATGATTTCAAGTAAGATCACACCAAAATCATAGACATCATTCTTATCACCATCATTAGTCCTGCAATAAAAATAATTGAAATACCTTGAATTTCTTGCAAAAAGAAAACTGATTTATACTGATAAGATTGTCTTTGTCTAATCGAAAGCATGAAATCAATGAAGAGTCCGCTTGAAGGGATATCTAATTCAGTGAAGTCTCTATAAGATATACTCCCTCCGGTCCTAAATATAAGACCTAATTGACTTTTTTGAAAAATCCTTAAAAAAAGCAAAATAAGTTAATTATAAATTGATTTACCTAATTTTTTCCTTTAAACTAGTTTATTTTACTTATAAACTAATGAATGATCTAAAAATATATCAAATATGTTATGACTTAATAGATTATTTTGCAACCTTAACCTCTCCAAAAAAAAGTTATCTAGGTCCTATATTTAGGACCGGAGGTAGTATCAACTTTAAATAGTTCCAAAAGAAGTTATTGTTTACAACTTGAGTGTATTTCAGGTGACAAATGGCCAGAAAGCAGCTAAATAGAATATCACTTTGACTTTTTTTGTAGAGATTAAGAAAGCCAAATAGACCACTTAATCTTAATTTATCTTACATGTAATTATATTATAGGATAGTTTATAGGGAAGGTAAATTAGTTTTGAAGAAAAAAGGCAGCTTTAGACATTTGAAAGTGAATAATTTCACGCCCTTAATTTCTCCAAAGAAGTCAAAGTGATCTTATAATTAGGACTAGAAGTGGCATAAAACAATAACAAGGCAATATATAATTAAAAAGCTGGACAAAACTTGTCTACATAGAAGCATATTTACAGAGCGCAATGCCTTCATCAAGGATACCAATACATCTGAGTTACTAATGTCCTCTTGTCCAAAATAAATGGTATCCTCTGTTCAGTTGATTTAACACTGCATACTTTTTTTCTGTTTTATGTAATTCAATGCCAATTGTTTTTGCACTAACATAAACTGGTATTAGTTTACCTTGCTTGAACAATTCCTTTAATTACAGAGGAATTAGTTCCATTTCCAACCTGTAAGTTTATAGGCAAAAATTAAATCAAAGAATATCAAAAATGAGAGAGGACTTAGCATACAACAACAACAAATGAAACTTCATTCCAGTTACCATTCTCTTATTTTCAGCCAATAGAGGAAGATTATAGCTGCATATTTTGACATTGAGATTGTTATCCAGTAGAATATCTGTTATCTTCAAATTATTTGAATACAGTCCAGGCACTATTCCAGTGTGCAAAAATTGAATGCCTTTGACAACTCCAATTGCAGCCACTATTCTCTGTGCCCAAGAAAGCTTATCTCCAGAAGATCCTGCTAGAAATAAATATTGAGAGAAAATCAAGGTGAAGAAGATAATTTTGTTTTACAAAATGTGGGGAAAATCATAGAGAAAGGTTATAGTTCAACGCTTTTGATACCAGATATGCAGGCTCTCAAACTTTTGTATGGTGCAAACTCAAAAATGAGATGTACACTGCTGACACTTGGATCATCATGGTTGCATTCGAAGCAATGTCCTAGAGCACTGACAATGTGCGGATGCCTCAGTTTTGAAATCAATTCAACATGATGCATATAGGTCTGAGAGCCATGTCTTTTCTTCATTTTCAAACTTCTGATAGAAATCTGAGTTCCATCAGAGAGAAACCCTTTGTAGATCTGATACCATAGTTGAAGCACAATAAAACATTGTCAGTGCTCAGTCATTTGAATAATGGAATATATCTCCTCTATACAATAAGAATAGCTAATAAGTAGCAGTGTAAATAACATTGGTAAGAAATGCAAGTTTATCACATTAAACCGTCCATTTTTGAAAACTCTAAGTTAATCCAGATAGACCATACTACATTACAAAGATATCTTTACAAGAAAATATCACTTCCAAGCATTAATCATGCTGGAGTCTAAAATGGATAAGATTCAAAAACACAAATTGGTCATTAAGCATTTATTTACTCAGCCCTTCATCAAATGTTCTTATTCAATAGTTGCTATATGAATTAGAGTAAATAAATCATAAACCAACGCTCCGTCGGAGCATCTCTAGCATTAATAATATATGACCGATCAAAAGCTAAATTCATACCAGACCAAGTGCACCTTCACTTATTAAACTTGATGCATCAAAGTTGTTTGTAGCCTCCTTGAGTTCATCCAAGGCAAATGTCCTATAAGCAGGAATGCCGGTACCCATCTTCATCGTTTGTGAAATATATCCTGCCAACCCAACAATGTTTTATGAGAATATGTTGTTTGCTTCATACTTGACATGAAATTGGATTTTAAATTACTAAATTATATTTCCTCATTTCATTGGTAATTAACTTGCTCAACTAGATGTGAGTAGAATAGATTTATATAACTCATGTAAATAAATCCAATCTAGCTACAACTGGAAATCTCTTCAAAGTTTGAACTAAGATTTCTTCACATAAAAACAAAACTAGTAGATGGAAATTGAGAGGAAAACTAACAAAATGTACGTCAACAGAACAAAGGATTTGTGTATTTACTTGCATCTGTGAGCAGTTTTGCTGTGTTTACTGTTGAGACATGCTCCACTATGGACCTTGAAGGCCTCACATGTTTATAATGAACCTTATTAACAACATGAGCCATCATTGATCTTGCAAGTGTTTTCACAGATTCCTTGTTAGGCCTCGGAACTCGGCCAATGATATTCTCCATTACTGACAGTACAGTTCTAAGCACTTTAGCTTCATCATCTTTATCATTCATCTGACTTATATCTTTCTCCAATGAGGACCCTTCAGGTTCTTTCACAGATCCTTTTTTGTTTACTCGTAAAATTACCAAAAAAACTACTCCAAAAAGAAAGGCTCCTCCAAAAATTCCTCCCATGCTTGACACAATAACAGCTTTACCAGTGGTTCTTTTTTTCTGCTTGTTGTGTTCATGAGGCAAAACATTCACTGCCAGAGCCTCAGTTTGACAAAATCTAGGAGGATGCTGCTCTTGGTCTTCATTTGAAAAACAATTTCTAGCATACAAAGAAACCACTTTTCCATATGGTTTCAGACAACTTGGAAGTTCCCCTTTCAAGAGATTTGAAGATAGATTCACAAAAAGGATATCAGAATTGCAAGAGTAATTACTAAGCATCATCCCAGTAAACTTATTTGCTGAAACATCAAGATATTTAATGGATGGCAAAGAAAGCAAAGATGGTGAAAATGGTCCCACAAATTCATTTAATGAAATGTCCAACTTTTGAAGCTGGTAGTAAGAGCTCAAATTAGAAGGCACACTAAACCTGAAGCTGTTATTTCTAAGCACAAGTGCAACTAACTTGGTGGGCAGAGAAGGAAAATGAGGTCCCAATGTGTTGTTCTCCAAGTTGAGAGTTTGCAGATTTTTCAAACTACCAAGACCAGGAAGTTCACCATGCAAATGATTATTAGATAGATCCAAAACCCTCAAAGTTTGAAGATTTAAAACAGAAGTTGGCACAGAACCACTAAGAAAATTCCTTCTCATACTCAAAACAGCCAAACCTTGAAGAGAACCTACCCACATGGGGATTTCACCTATGAAGTCATTATCATCAAGGACCAAAGATTGCAAATCCTTCAACAAAGAAACTTGAGCTGGGATCTCTCCACTGAAATGATTTGTACTAATGTTAAGAATCTCCAAAGAAGAAAGTTGAGCAATAGTTTCGGGTATAGGACCCCAAATGCCCATAGAAACCATAGAAAGAACTTTCAAGCTAGAAAGTGTACCCAAAGTAGCAAACAGTGAATATGAAGAGAAATCTTGAGGCAAAGGAGAAGCACCATTGTCACCCAAAACATGAAGCTGAGTCACATTATCTTCATAGCATACTATTGTTAAGTAGTTGTTGGGCTCAAGGTTACAGAAATCTTGTGTGCTTCTTAGGCTACTTAGACATGGTGGGTAGCCTAGAAGCTTCTGAAATTTTATGAGTGCATGTGACTGAGAATTTTCTAGCTGATGTGTGTGGTGGAAGGCAAGAAAGAAGAACACAATGAAGAAGATGTTATGGTAATGGAGATGAAGCTGTTTTGCCATGATGACCATTGAAGTTGCTAGCTTATTGTGTTGTTCAAGTGGATAGGAAGATGAAAATATGAGTGAATGATTGATATGTTATGTATGTCAAACAAAGAAAGTTCACGAGCGAACAATGAGAAGAAGATTACATATTACATGATACCTCCACTCCTAAATATAAAATATAAGATGTAATTCATTTGTTTAGAAATACTAAAAAAAGGAAAATAAGTTAATTATAAATTGATTTACCTAATTTTTTTCCCTTAAACTAGTTTATTTTACTTATAAACTAATGGATAATCTAAAAATATATCAAATATGTCATGATTTAATAGACTATTTTGCAACCTTAACCTCTCAAAAAAAAAAGTCATATAGATCATATATTTGGGATAGGAGGTAATACATAATTGGAGGGAAAAGTGTTGTTTCTTTTTTTGTTGTTTTGTGAGTATCTTGCATGTGAGTGAATCTAACTGTGTGGGAGAGTGTTAACGTCTGAACTTCACGAGACACATGCACTGTGCACAGAACACAACAATGTTAAAAAGGGAATATTGTACCTCGTGTACCAAATGGGACCATTAATTGTCATCATAACCCTCAAAATGACCAAATTATTCAGAAGTCCCAAACGAAATGAAAGAGTATGAGTTGCTTTACTGAAAAAAAAAAAGAGCATGAGACCATTAACTACTCTTCTCAGTAACTACTCATGTATCACAGTTACTCGATAATTATTCATGTATCACAGTTAACTATCGCTATTAACTACTATTTGTCTATTTTAAATGGTGATTCTATTATTAAATGTTTATAAAATATGCTTATAGTAATATAAAACAACCTTTTATTCTATGACTTCAAATTTTTTGTGTATGTATTTTTATATTTTAAAAATTTGTAACTTTTCATTCTCATTTAGTCATATAACTTTTTGGATTTGATGAATCATCATTAAATATTAAATGAAACTAATGGTGTTTATGAAAAATCATAAAATGATTTAATTAGACATAAAGGACTAAACTGAATATTGATGTAAACATAAATAAATTTAGTCTTTTAATATTGATAATTATGTTATATTTTTCAAATTAGATCATTTATTACTTGAAAAGTAGTGTTAAATTGAATATCAAATAGTTTTTCGCTCAAAAATTATTAAAATATTACTAATTTTACGTAAAATTTAATGATTAAAATCACAAAATAGTTCACTTAGAACCAATGTTATTACATGATAAAGGGGAGGAGAAGGGTAGTTTTAAGAAAAGTCAAGTTTCTTTCTTATCTTAGGTTTTTCTATTATGTCACATATACTTAGGTTGATTCTTCACTGGGATTGACCTTGTGTTTAATATTGACTCATAAAAAATCACTCATCAGGTTACTCAATAAAACCTAAATGACTTATTTTTATGAGATTAAGAAAGCAAAATAATCAACTCAATCATAACATATGTTATGTACTCCCTATGAATCTAAATATAAAATCATTTCCCTAATTTGATTAGATTAATGATGCTAGTTAAACTAATTATTAACACATGATATTACTAATCTATCATAACTAGGTACCTTTATTTTCACTCTCTCATTCTTGCTTGTTTATTATAGATAGGTATTATTAGGGTTTATTTAGAAAAAAATTGAAAACAATTTAGAAGGTTGCTTATAATTAAGAACAAATTGAAATTTGAAAGTGATCTTATATTTAGGAACGGATAAGGGAGGGAGTATTTTTCTTAACTAAATAACATATGTTATGTAAACTTCATCCATTCCTTTGTGAGCATGTTCGAACTTGTGACTTAGTAGTAGGTGAGAGTAAAACACTCTCTCTTGTTCCAAAATTTGAATGATTTTAGTCTAAAATATAAGAGTTCATCTCACATTATCTCCCTATTTAATGTGTTTTTTTTCCAACTTTACCTCTAATTCTCTTTCATATTTATTGATATTTATGTATTTCTCTATCTTAATACTATCATATTTAATATGTGCAATACTAAGAAAAAACATTAGCTCTAGACACCCAATTAACTTTTTATATGTTTTCTAAAAAAAAAGTAAGTTTTAGTTTACCAACTAGAGGGAGTATTTTATAACTCAAACAAATTAGTTTAAGAAAATTATATACATCACTTTATAAGTAGCTATTCAATCCTATTGGTTTTTTCAAGACTTAAATTAAATACTCTTACTCCTAAGGGCCCACTTGGATAGAAAGTAGACAGAAGAGAAAAGAATATGAGGGGGGAATGGGGTATGAGATACAGAGTAAGAAAATGTGAGAGTAAAGAAAACTGGAGAGGAAAACACGACAAGTGAGCGAGGCACATGCCCAATTTTATTCTCATGTTTAAAACATACTCCCTCCCTCCGCTCTTAAATATAAAACCTAATTAACGTTTTTGGAAAATTCTAAAAAAGCAAAATAAGTTGATTATAAATTGATTTACCTAATTTTTTTAGACTAGTTTATTTTACATATAAACTAATGGATAATCTAAAAATATATCAAATATGTCATATTTTAACAGACTATTTTGCAACCTTAATTTCTCCAAAATAAAAAAGTCAACTAGATCTTATATCTAGTACCAGAGAGAATATAAATTATTAGAGAGAAAAATGTTATCCATTATCGTCCAATATTCATTCATGCCCACCCAGGAGGCCGTAGCTTGATGGTTTGAAGAGGATCCCCAAGGTGTGGATCCCGCCATTTAGCCCAAAGGTGCCAAGTTCGAACCCCCGAGAAGTCAGTCACCCCGTTTACGGGAATCCAGACTGGCGACTCCGGATTAGTCTGCGTGTGGGACACCGGGGGAAGCAATTCAAAAAAAAAAATATTCATTCATGCCCCACCTCACTTACCACTACCCCTATTTTCTCTCGCATTATTTTCAAGGACATAAATAAATCCATAATACTATTAGAGCCCGTTTGGTTGTGTGAAAGAAAGTTAAGAATTAGAAGTGGAAAGGGTAAGTGATGGAAAGTAGGGGTAATGATGAAAGAGTAAAGTTTGTGGGCACAGGATAAGTGTGAGATGGAGAGAGAAAACTTGTGGGTCCGAGATATATGTAAATGACCATATTACCCTTTAACTTTTCAATTATTTTCATCTCACTTTCCTTTTCTTCATGCAACCAAACAACCAAACAACAAGCCTTTATTAATGAATGATGAATGGTTGGAGCAACCATTTTCATAGAAGGTATAAAAGGAGCGGCCCATCCAGAAAAACAAAATTTCTCGGTAACAAAAAAGGAGCTTCTGTCTGAAGTGTGAACTGGAATCCCAAACCTCTCATTTTACGTTGTGAGTATTTCTATTTATTTAAGGTATCGCATTACTTGAATTTTGTGGAAATCTTTGTTGTTTCTAGAAAAGACCAAGTTTTTTTTTTTTTTGATCATAGACCAAGTTGAGCTATAAGTTGTTGAGAAATTTAATTTTACGACTTGGCTATTCTTAAAATTGAGCACTGCTTGCTTGTGAAACTGTGTAGGAGTTGGATACAATTTTATTAATGTGTTGTTTCTTGGACTGCGTTTGATTAAACATTTGAGAAGGAAATGTTATGGAATTGCAGTGATTGTTGAAAGAATCATGAAACGAGGCTCATATTTGCATAGTGATTTAGGATTATCTAACCTTAAATGGTACTCTAGATCTTTATTGCTTTCAACACTTGCCATGACTTTTGATGAACCTGGTAAAATTTGAGTACTTTTCAGTAGCTTTCTCTCAATTTCTTCATACTTTCATTCTTCATAACAGTTATTATGCACTGGTCCTGGTTGTTTTTTAATTTATGAATAGTTTTAATTAGGATTGGTTTTAATCTCTAATCAACAGTAGATTTTTCACAGTATGTTAATCTGATTAATAAGATTTATCTTGCCTTTAAAGTTTTTGTTTAAACTTTGAATAATCAATGTGCATTTACATAATTTTAAATGATGAATAGGAACATTTTTCTTTGCATTTCTTATTTCTCTTGCTATCACTCAATATATGTCATTTCCGTGTGGTCGCAAATTTACAATCACTCATGATAGGTATTTAATAATTTTCATTTTCCAATCAAGAAAGAGTAGAAAAACAATAGAGCTCTGAAATGCTTCACAAAATACACTCTCTGCTGAGATCATGGTAGAACTGGAAGATGAATAATCTCATTCCTATTTTGCTTTGGCTCATTTGACCAGTACATCCAATCATTTTGTTTCCATGTACTCTCTTGTGATTTTGGCGTTAGTCTTTTTTCCTTGTACTCCAGTCTTTACCCTTCCTTTTCTTGTTCAATTTTCTTCCTTTTCATTTTTTAATATAAAATTGAAGTACCCCTTATTATTCATTCAATTAGGAAGTTGCTACAATTGATAAAATAGGATCTTTGGAGCCTTGAACATGGAAGACCCAGTGTCCACAAAAAAAATGCTCAGAACAGAAGTTGAAGTGGGAGACATGATCAGTCATATGTCAGATGCACTGCTTCTACATATTCTCTCTTTTCTTCCGTTTAAAGAAGTGGTTGCGACAAGCCTCTTATCAAAAAGATGGAAACCACTTTGGACTTCTGTTCCCACTCTTGATCTTAACCGTATACACTTTCAGAGACTTAAATTCTTCCACAAATTTGTAGAAAAAATGCTCAAATTTGTAGATTTGAAGTCTGTCAAGAAGTTTGTTCTTCGGTTTCGTTATTATGATAAACATGAGTATTTTAGACCTTTGAAGATTAGCAAGTTGATTGATGCTATGATGTGTAATAAAGTTGAACATCTAGAGCTAAATATATGTCCAAGTAAGGGTGACTATGAATTGCCCTCTAGTATTTTCACTGCTAAAAACATGAAGGTTTTGAAGTTGAGTGGAGTGAGGGAACACTGGTGGTTTGAGAGTGGAGTTATGGTTGGCTCTCTTTCTAATGTTAATTTGCCATTGCTTGAAGTGTTGGATTTGGATGCTATTAAATTTTCAGATTTCAGAAGCTTTGGAATGCTTCTTTCTGCATGTGCTTTGCTTAAACACATGGTCCTAAAACATTTGTATGGCAACATAAATGGTTCACTTGACATAGGAGGACTTAAGCATTTGGTTACTGCAGATGTTCCACAATCTCTACTTGCATTAAACGTTTTCTCTAATGTTACATTCCTGCGCATACATTCGGTATGATTTATGATGACATTAGTGGAATTCATATTGCTTTTCATTTACATTATTAATTTCTTCAATAGTTAGCTTATTTTTTTGTCTTTGTAGCCCTGGTACCCTAGTTCGTCATCTTGCCCTAATTTTCCTGCTTTTCCAAATTTAACCCACTTGGAACACGAACATGGATTTGATGACTGGGAAACAATCTTCAAATATTTGCATAGCTGTCCCAAGCTTGAAATTCTTATAATTAGTGAGGTTTGTTGATTTTCCATTTTGTTCTTGGTGTTGATTATCATTTCATGAGTTAGTTTCCTAACTCTTTCATTCTTTTGTATAGTTTATGTGTAGAGAGAGCGTGGAACCTACTATTGATGTTCCTCTTTGTGTTTCATCCAACTTAAAGGAATTCCATCTTAGCTACTATGGAGGCAAGACAGGTGAATTTGAACTTGCAAGATTTATCATGAAGAATGCAATGGTCTTGAGAACCATCTCAATTACTAGGGGTGATGGCTCTAGAGCAACTTGGAATAGCCAAAAGCTCAAAAGAATATCCAAGTGTCCCATAAGTTCAATGAATTGCAAGCTTTTATTGAAGTGAATTGAAATTCAGTGTTATTATATTACTCTAGCTCTAGTTTGTATTCCTTTCTAGAAGTTTTCCCTTATATTTAAAGAAAATTTTAACTATTATTACAATTTAGCTACTAGATACCCTCTTTCAAGACTCTTGATAGAGTTTATTTTGATTGTGTTTCCGTTGAGTAAATACAGTTTCATATCGTATTTATCTTGACAATCTCATTTTGCACTTTGTATTTATGAAATCTCTATAAATAATTATATGCTTCAATAATTACTAACTGATTTTCCATTTAAAATTTTATCTTAGTTTTATACCTTTGAAATTTAATCTATTGTTCTTTGTATAGGTTCTGATAGATGTCAAGAAATTTGAAATTCCAATACTAATAGATATATGTAATTTTTTTAAAAGATAGATATTTAGATATTTGGAAACTTGTATAAAATGGGTAATGACCCTATTTTACCATTCAAGTAATCACTGTGTCGTACACGTGTCAACAATGCATTCCACGTGTCAACATTACATTGGTCAGAGGGTAAAATTGGACCACTTTATTACTTCAAGGGTAAAATTGTACCCGGTATTAGTTTAGGATGCCTAGTGGTCTAAGGCGGCTACTTGAAGGGTAAAATAGGGTCATTGCCCCGTATAAAATTGAAAACAAAATCATTAATTATCTTAAAAACTATCAAAATGTCATTACTTTTATATAGAATCTAATATTGGAAGAAAAACACAAAAACTTTCACCCCTAAACAATGTCAGTACATGTTGATAAAAAAAAAAAGAAACAATGTCAATATACATGTTGATAAAAAAAAAAGAAACAATGTCAGTACTGGTTAATGAATGGGAGCATATTAGAAGCGTTGGTCAATGAGAAAAAACTATGTTTTTTCCTTTCCTTAGGCTTCTCTATTTGTATCAAATTGTCATTTGGTTTGATTTGACTTTTTTTATGAAAAATTACTTCCTCCATTCTATAATTGAATATCTAGTAGTCCCACAAATTCACTAAATGAAATGTCCAGCTTTTGAAGCTGGTAGTAAGAGCTTAAATTAGAAGGTACACTAAACCTGAAGCTGTTATTTCTAAGCACTAGTGAAACTAACTAGGTGGGCAGTGAAGAAATAAGAGGTCCCAATGTGTTGTTCTCCAGGTTGAGAGCTTGCAGATTTTTCAAATTACCAAGACCAGGAAGTTCACCATGCAAATGATTATTATTTGATAGATCCAAAACCCTCAAAGTTTGAAGATTTAAAACAGAAGTTGGCACAGAACCACTAAGAAAATTTCTTCTCACACTCAAACAGCTAAGCCTTGAAGAGAACCTACCCACATGGGTATTTCATCTATGAAGTCATTATCATCAAGGACCAAAGATTGCAAATCCTTCAACAGAGAAAGTTGGGTTGGGATTTCTCCGCTGAAATGATTTGTAATAATGTTAAGAATCTCCAAATGAAATGATTTCACTAATGTCATTTAAGAATTTTTTTTATATTTTTCCACAACAATTTGATTTCTACGTTTGGTTGATAGAAACAACTGTAAGGAAAAAAATTGATTGGTTTTAAGGTAATATATACATATATATTCCACCAACTTTCTTTCTCTATCTCACACTTTATCTGTGGCCCACAAATTTACTATCTCATTATTATCTTTACTTTTCATCTTTACCCTTTCTATTTTCAATTCTTTACCTACATTTGCTACAACCAACTGGGCCCTCATTTATCCAAATCTAGTAATACTCCCTGGCCCCTGCGGTCCCTAATATAAGAGCCAAAATTTGAATGGTTTTGGTCCCTAATATAAGAGCTCATCTCACATTCTCTCCTCATTTAATGTGTTTTTCCTACTTTGCCCCTAACTCTCTTTCATTTATTAATGCTTATGTATTTCTCTCTCTTAAAAGTATCATAATAAATATGACCAATATTGGAAAAGAAGCATTAACTCAAGACACTCAACTAGCATTCACATATTTTCTTAAGAAGCGTTTTTTGGCGGCTAGCTATTACATTAGGGACCGTAGGGAGTATTTTAGAAAGATTAAGAAGCGATATGATATTAATTTATTACATGTGTCCTCTATTGAAATTCCCCCAAACATTTAACAGTAGCCCCTGCATCTTTAAATACTGTACCTACGTGGGAGAGGCTGTAGAAGCAAGCATATGAGAGTGATTTTGATTTTCCTTCATTATTTCTCAATTAATTGGCCTAGTAACACACACACACACATTTTCGGCTATTTTGCAGTGGTCTATAGTAATAATAAGAGTTCTTTTCATACTGAACTCATATTTTTGTCTTTCAGTAAAAAAACTACTCCTTTTTTGTAATTAGATATCAACTAACAATTATTACATCCTAATAAAATTTGTTAAATACATTAAATGTTTCTTAAAATTCAAGTAATTTTCAAAAGTATCCCCATTAATTATAACAATTTCGAAAAATATTAACTATTACTCTCTCTCACTATCCTTATCAAATATGAGCAAAAAAGAAAAAACTAATTATTGTACTTTAGAAATCAACAAGTGTTTTATTCAAATGACCACAAAAGTTGATGGTTGGTGTCTTATATTAAGAAATAGAGAGAGTAGAATTTAGTCCATGGGTTAAGATCCGTTTTGCTCTTTAAGTAACAGCAAAAAATACTAAACATCTAATCTAAATGTTATAAGAGGAGCACTTTTGCCCCAAGTTTGGAAGCTTAGGACGATCCCAAGGGACATAAACTTCATATGGAGGATTTTGCAGGGCACTGTAGCATCGAAGGAAGCTTTGTATAGGCGCAAATGTTCCCCTGATCCTCTTTGCCCAATCTGTGAAAGAGCGGCAGAAACTCTTGAGCATATGCTCCTCCTCTGTACATGGGCAACAGCCAACAAGAGCTTGGCAGCTAAGCCCTCTCAAGGTGATAGTAGATGAGTTTAATGTTCGAAGTATTGAGCGCTGGATTGAGCAGATTATAATGCGTGATGCCCCAGGAAGCACTTATGCCCAGTCATTGATGGCATACCAGCTGTGGAATATGTGGAAGGCACGGTGCAAATGGGTTTTTGAAGGGATTGAGCTTGATCCCGGGGGTGTCACCTTGCTCTCTCAAAGGAAAGCCAATGAATATGAAGCCTCACTAGCGAGTGATCGCGAGCATCAGCAAGGGCCGAAAGTCAGGAAGTGTGTCACATGGAATAAACCCCCACATAATGGTATCAAGATCAATTCAGATGCTGCGTTCAGTAAAATCACTGGGAAAGGCGGAATTGGGGTGATCAGCAGAGATGAGCATGGCCTGTTTTTATGCGGTTGGATGCAGAGGATTACAGCTGACTCTTCCTTCCAAGCTGAACTCTTAGCGGTGGAACAAGCCATCAATCTAGCCGACCGATGGGAAGGTAGATCAGTCATCATTGAGATGGATAGCTTGGAACTGTACAGGGCATTCTCTAACAGGGAAGTCAAGGGAAGTGACTGGAGATACCATGGCAAACTCAAAGAACTCTTCAACTTGGTGCAATACCGTAGCTGGATTTCTTTTTCCCACACACTCCGTGAGGGAAACACTGCTGCCGATTGCTTGGCAGCTCTAGCTTCAAGAGAGATGGGACCTGAGGATCTGATCATCGAATCACCATCTCTTCTAGCACCTCTCCTACAACGGGATGCATAGGTTGAATTGCACTGCAGTGGCCAGATTGTGTTAATGCAAGATAGAGAAGGCATTGGCTAACACTTCATCTAGATGATAGTTTGCTTTTGATTCTTTTGGGCGGCTTAGTTTCGCCACCTTTATGCCTATGTATTGTTTTGTCAATCAGATGTATGAGATTCAATCCCTTCTCTATGCATTAAAATTATCTTTATTGGCCAAAAAAAAAAGAGGAGCACTTTTGCCCCGAAAATAATCAAATTGTAGCAAATTGTCCTTCATTGTTAAAAAGTTTTACTGTTAAATCCACCTTTTTGATTCACAGATGATGACATGGCTCTCACACCTTTTACATGTTATTGTAACCAATAGAGGTGAATTTGCCTTAAAATTAAATTTTGAAATTGTATCAAATTTACCCGAACTATAATTCAAAGTTAAGTTTAACCATTAAATAACATGTGACATTCAACTTTGCACCTAATAATACATTTCTTTACATGGCACACACCATCATAAAGTCATTTAGATAACATGATATTTGATGACTTAACATCGGTTGGAAACCTCCACCAAGACACGATGAACAATGTCTAAAGCGAATTCAATTATAAGATCTTGCAAAATTGACGTTTTTGTTGTTTAAATTGGAATATGAATTAATTAAAGGGTTAATGCTGCCAATAAACTTATTTTTGAAGAACGTACCAACAAAATGTAATATGATATTGACATTTACACTGAAAAATGAACCTTTAAATGATGACATTTATATGGTGTCAAAGTGACGCCAGTATCATTATAGATATATATAAACCTTTAAATGTAATATGAATTAATCACTAAAACGAACGTTTCTAAGGTCGTTTTTTTTATCGAGAAGCAGAAATTTTTATTAAACTAGAAAATGATAATACAAAATAGGTCTGCAAACAAGAAAATTCAAATGATAATACATTAAAACCCTAAAATGGTAAACATGGATATGAGGAAGCCGCCGTCGCCGCAAAAACCCTATCATCATCTCCATCTTTCCTTCATGAAAATTTGTGGGTAGAAAAGAACCGTCACCGGTAGAAACGCCATTGAGTAGTGGTTGTTCAAAGAACCATCCCAAATGATCCACACCTCTTATCGGCAATAAACCAATCAATTTGGTTTTCAAAGAAACTCCATGAGTAGATCTCACTGAAACAAACATACCCACAAAACTAATACATAGGATGAAGATTGGGTAGAAGAAATTCCTCTTGTCGTCGAACCTCCTAAACCAATTTATTTGAAAATGGATGAAATATAAAAGCAGACCAATGAAAGTGACAGATGTCTCCTTCCCCGGCATGAACCGGGGGAAGGAGACGCCGATGAAAAAGGTGATTGTATGATCATTTCTCGGGGAAAACGGTTGTTCTTACACTTTCAGAGCTCACTTTTACTTCTAAGGTAACAGTGGACTTCAACATACACATGTCCATGTGACATGTACGTACGAATATATAGATATATATATATTCTTACATATTGGTCACATTCCTCTCTTAACCGCCACTTGTGGTCCTTATATCCAAACAGCACAATTTCTGACACAATTCCTGACACAATTCATGCTTTTTAAAAAAAAAAACTATAAATTAATATTTTAACTATAGCAATTTGTTGACGACCTGCGTATCTCAGTAAAAGTATAGAGTACTATTTTATTATGAGTTTTATATGATACATATACCAAACTACATTGTTCACATTCCTCTCTTAAAAAACTACATAAAATGATATTGTGCTGTTTCGATACAAGTACCACAAGTTTCATAAAATAAAATAAAATATATATTTTAAAATAATGAACTGTTCCATATCAAAGTATTACCTCCGGTCCTAAATATAAGACCTAATTGACTTTTTTTTGGAGAGCTTAAGGTTGCGAAATAGACTATTAAATCATGACATATTTGATTTATTTTTAGATTATCCATTAGTTTATAGGTAAAATACACTAGTCTAAGGGAAAAATTAGGTAAATCAATTTATAATTAACTTATTTTGCTTTTTATAGGATTTTTTAAAAAAGTCAATTAGGTCTTATATTTAGGACCGGAGGGAGTATTTTTTTTATAAACTGTTGTCAAAAAGTATTTTTTTTATAAACACCACCCCGTTAATCCCACACCTATTCACAACTGAGTAACTGTGTATAAATTAAAATAGAGTATCATAATTTATAATAAAATGATTGATTGAATTAAATTTTAAAGTTAAAACTAGTTCATTTAAAAATTAAGCTAAAACTTAAAACATTAGAGTAGGGACTAAAACATTTTTTATTAAAAAACATTTAGCAGTAGAGTAAGGTCAATATTGTTTCTTGAGGGCTTTTAATCTTGTATTCCCAAACCATACCTCTCCAAAAACCTGTGGTATATTTTAATTAAATAACTATATAACTTGTCCATTAGCAAGAACTTTAAAAACAAGACAAACGAAAAGTGTAAATAAAAACAAGGTATGTTTGTCTTTCATTCTAACCGTTAGTGGATCACTTTTCCTTTTTTTTTTGTTTGGTTACACGTCATCGTCTCCAGTAAGATCCTTAATTTTGGAATGAAATAGACCACTTATTAATTTAAACCTATCATCTAAACTAGAGTTGGAAAAATGGGTTGAACTGTGGGTTATGGGCTAACTCATCACATCCCATGGCTAGCTTGGTCTGACTGTGCAACCCAACATCAAAAAAGCTGAGAAATACCCAACTCTTACCAAGAGTAGCGAGTTGGCAGGCTAGCCGCCAACTAGTTATTTTCCCTTCATTTTTCAAACCTCTCAAAATTTGAGAGTTCTAAAATGAATTATTGAAAGGGCATATATAATACTTTTATGAAATTAATAAAAGGAGGGATGGATATGATTCCCAAATAGAGTTAAACTTAGTACTTGAGCAACAGGAATTTAGCATGATTCATCAATAAATATGCATTCCAATTTCCAACAGTTTCCACCTATTGCTCGTTAAACGACTACCTAGTGACCGGTTTGATCAAACCGAAATTAAAACAAGGATTAAAAATGGCAGTAAATACTAAATAGCCACCACAATCGGTTTGATTCTTGTTTCTTACATTTTAATTCCGGTTCCATATTACATTGTGTTTTCCACCTAAACAATTATGTCGTGTACAAATTTTACTCAACAAAACCAATGGAACTTGATTTTTTAAAAAAATTTGATGAGTTAAATCCAACTTCTTCTAAGTTAATTTCTAAATCAAGGTATATGATTTCAAAATGTCTTTAAAATGATTAAATATATGAAACGATGTTAATTGTTTGCGAATTGATTGTAATCACATAATTTTAGCAAATTGATTTCAAATGCCTAAAGTAACAAAATTGAATTTTTGTCTAATAAAATTCAAATAAGGAAACATGTTATGTCTCAAAAAGGAAGCAAATTAACAAATGAGAGAAGACATGAGCACGTGTAACATTCTCGGACAATACCTTTGAATACCTGTTTTAGTAAGGCGTCTAAAATTTCCTGAAACACAATGTAGTAAAAGTTTTACCCACTAATTTGGGATTTTATTTTGATTGCAATTATGATTTCTAATCAACCAATCAGATGGATTCTAACTGGTAGATTGCTTGACACATGGACCAATATATTGTTTCAGGAAATTATTGTGAATGGGTTTATAAGGAGACATATGATGATATGAAGTTGATTATTGTGAAAATTATTTATCAATTGGAAGAGACCGGTTTGGAGGATTGGATGATTGGAAGATGGAGGATTTAAACAATTGTTCTGAATATGCATTGCAACAATTTGTATATCTAGTTATATAGTGATAATGCTTCCAAAAGCGTGCTAATTCTTCCAAATGAAATCCGACTGATGAAATCATCTGATTGAGGATTTGTTGTGATGGAAATTCCTTTTCTATTTAGGACAGCTATTGTTTTCTTAATTTTGGAATCTTTTCAATGCGGTAAAGGAAATGCTTATCTCGTAGACTTTCATATAAAGGCTAAAGTATACTTTTGGTCCCTTATGTTTGCATCAAGTTTCAATTTAGTCCTTTATGTTTAGAAAGTACAAATTTAGTCCTATTTTATTAACACCGTTAGTTTGACTTAACGGAAAATGTTAACTCAACAATTTTAAATGATTATTAAATATCAAAAAATATGTTCAGATTAAAATATTCTTATATTTTTCAGATTGAGTGTAATTATTCTTATAATTTCAAAATTTATCATTTTTGTACAATTTAATTAAAAAATAATCATTTAAAATTGTTAAGTTAGCATTTTCCGTTAAGTTAAATTAACGGCGTTAGCGGACTAAAAGTGTACTTTTCAAACAGTACTAAATTGAAACTTAATCCAAACATAAGGGACCAAAATATAAATCAAACTTTCCAAATATACACCCTGAATTGGAAAGTTTGATTTATATGAAATACATTATTCTCGCTGTATATATATTAATTTTGGAAATCAGTTATATGAATTTGCTATTTCAATTCCTAAATCAACGAAATTATTATCTCTTACATTTGTATCTACCTAATTAAAGCAAACAGATACAGTAAGTAAATCAGTGAAAGGAATTTGTGAGTTAAATTCCCAAACCAATCAATTTGGAATTTATGATTTCAAATCCCAAATCAACGAATTATAGTCACACACACACACACACACACATATATATATATATATATTGGAAATTAATGAAATGAATTTGTTATTTCAATTCCCAAATCAATCAATTTGACCTCATTTGTGATTTCAATTGCCAAATCAATGAATTCGCAAGCATTAGTTTTGATTTGGGAATCACACTAATTAAAAATAATGACAGCTCCGGATTGTTCTATAAAAAAGAATCATATTTTCCAATCATTTAAAATTGTGCTATTGATTTGGAAACTTTTCTTTTCTTATTCTAATGTATTATGAGATATATATGGTAAGATTGATGATTAAACATTAGAAGTAACAAACTAATCAATCAGATGAGGACAAACTTTGAGTTTAGAAGACACCTGGACTAAACATATATTTTGCTTAGAGTAATAGAGATATATATTGGATGGATTGGATGGATGGATTGGATTGGATGGACATTGGATCTTTTTACATTGCTACTGGCTAAAATATGAATTCGGGTAGTAATCATTGATAATTCTGTACAGTGATTATTGGAAAAAAAAATGAAATTGTTATGAATATTGACATATTGTTGTATGAGTGCATGTCCATGTGATTCCACAACTCTTAGAATTCCTTTTCCTATAACCTCCCAATGAATGACTTGTGGAAGTTTCTTATAATTATAAGTCATTATGTTCTTCTTTAATTCTTGTAACCATAGCTCTAGGCTTTAATGTGTGAAGACCTATAAATAGAGGTTAAGTACAAGACATTTTGGACCAAGAATATATGTGAATGAGAAATGCTCTATTCCTCCCTCTTCTAGTCTTGCATATATTCTCTACATCTTTCTTCTTATGTTCATAATTTTCTTCTTATTTCATAACACGTTATCAGCACGAATTTGTTCCAAAAAATTAAGGTATGTTCTTTACATTTGTTTTTAGTGTTGTTGATAATACACATACATATACTACTCATATATTATATTATATTATACTTCTTTCATACTCTTATATATTATATTATGCCATTTACTTATTATTATTGTTATTATATATATATAATACTATTTATGCTTATTTATTCATTATTTATTTATTTTTTTTCTTGCATCATATCCTTACCCCTTTCAGAGTGTTAGAGAGACTGTCACAATGAATTCGAATGGTCGGTTCACCGCCTGTAATTCATATGCCCTTTAATTTCTCACGAAAATTCCGGTTGTGCATATTTAATTTTAATGTTTTGCATTTATATGTATGAATTCGATTGGTCGGTTCACCGCCTGTAATTCATATATATAATATAATTTATATATATAATATCATATATATAGTATTATTACAATATTATGTCATTTAATATTCACATTTATTTATTATTATTTTTCATTTTATATTATGTATTTTATTTTGTTTATATTATGTTATTCATTATTTCCCTTTATTTTGTCATTTATTATTTTGTTATTTATGTCTATTATTTTTATATTGGGCTTCATATTATTTTAGTTATAATATGTTATATTATTTACTCTTATATTATTATAATTTTTATTATTCATATATTCAATCATTATGGGATAAAAATCCATCATATATTATAATGTCACTTTATCCAATGGCTTGAAGCCATGACACTCCCAAATTTGTTTTATTAGATGACATAAAGCTTCATCACTTTGATAAAGTTTGTTGGTATAAGACCATATTATGGTTTTTCATTTTAAAAAGGGGCATGAAAAAGAGGAGTGAAAATTTGATGCTCAAAACATTATTGTCTAGCCTTGAAGGTCAATGAGAAATGACTTAATCTTCTAACCTTGAAGGCCAATGAGAAATGACTTAAGTGACAAATGACTTAAGCATCAAGTGACATAAAATAGCTTTATAGTTTTGGAAGATATTTGATGTGGTCTTAAAGACAAGTATTATGAGAAAATATGAAAATATGACAAGAAGACATATAGAAAAGAAAGAAAATTTTACAAAATAATGAAATGCCATAAGAATAAGTATATGACCAGAAGTCATATGAAAAAAAAATTTACACAGTGACTAGTAAGTATATGACCAGAAATCATATGAAAAAAATTTACACAATGACTAGATGTCATATGAATAAGTATGTATCAATTTATGATTATGATACAAATAAATGAAATGTTGACAACCCCCGAAGGGTCATTTTTGTAAAGCAAAAAAAATATTGTTAACCCCCGAAGGGTCATTGTTGTAAGACATAAGAAAAATTGATAACCCCAAAGGGTCATTGATGTTTATTTTCAGTTATAATTTAATGTTGTTATTTATTTATTTATGTAAATTAATTATCTTGTTATTTCGTATATATAAGGTTATTTGCATATTGCATATACCCTATATTATACTTTCATAATATGTCATTTTATATATTTTCTTCATTGATGATATTATTATTTCATTTGATGTGATTAATTTGTGGGAGAAATACGTTAAAAAAAGGTCCCAAGACTGATTAGCATATTTTGTTATAATCACACATGAGCAATAACCATGTTGTGAATTAAGGGCACCAACATTTGGTGATATAAAAATATAAGATTTTGATGATAAGTCTATATGACTAAGAAGTTATAGTCAATGAAAGCAAGTAACACAATGGTATGGTCCTGAGGACCAATCAATATTTGGAAATATTAATAAGATGCAAAATGAATGCGGGAAATATAGTGATAATAATTTGTGAATTTTCAATAAGAATGCTCTTTACTATTATTATTGATTAAATTTATTGTTGTTCAAATTTATTGTGATTAATTTGTGAGAGAGAAATAACTATAATTATTATTTGATACTGTTATATTAATAAGTGTGGAAAAAGATATATGAAATCAAATACTAAAAGTAATAATTGAGTTTGTATTGGAGATAAGAGATGCTATAAGAGACCTTTTCCACGACAATTTATTGACTAGGTTTTGAGAATTTTATAACTTATTTTTCAATGGCGTATGATTGATAAAGTGTTCAATTTTATTATTGAATTTCTCCAAGAATTCAACCCATATTACATTCATATGAATTTCTTACATTTTAATACCTATGATTTCTTTCTAACTTATTGTTTAAGGGCATGAAAATTATTTGTTAATATGACTCACTGACAATAAAAATAGAAATTATTTGTTATCAAGTATGTTACATTTTATTAATAAAAATAATTAAATGGCTTTGAATATATTATTGTAAGTTTTATACATTTAATTATGATGCTGATATGAATATTAAAATAAATTGATTTTATGTGAAATTTTGTAGGTAAAAGTTATATGATTATCTCATATTGTAATTGAGAGAATAAAAATTCGTTTGTTTTATGCAAAAACTCACTAAGGAAGGTGGTGGTGATATTGGTTTATGTGATGAAAATAGAATTTATGGGTGCTTAATAGAAATATGGGTATTTAATTAGATTAAAAAATTGTGAAAAAATTATTACCATTATCTTATACCCATTGATTCTTTAGCATTATAATATGTTTTAGAGTTTCTCTTGAATTAATGTTATTTATTTTATTATAACCCTTCATTTTTGTGATCATTATGTGTTTCGATTAGATCTCTTTATATTTCTTTATATAGAGAAAACTTTTGAGCAATTCATACTTTAAACATCAAATAAATCAATTTGAAGAATATTATTGATAATGAAATTATAGATGAATGCAATAATCTTATGTAGTTCTTGGATAGTTTTTTATGAAAATCAAGACTCATATTTTGATACAAGGACTTTAGTCAATATGAGAAAAAGGAAAAAGAACTTTGGTTCATTAAGGTTATGAAAGAGAAAAATTTTCAATTGGATTGAAATCCAAATTTGTATGTGAGTAAGCTTATTTGTTATCTTGCTTCCACATGAAATGTAGGTTATTATATTATTAAAGTTGTCTTTGAATTACATGAATATGTTGTTTATCGGTATGACTACTCACACTTAAGGGGGAGATTATTGGAGTATAAGTGTGAGTTAAATGTTCAACATTTACATAGTCAAATCTCCTAAAATATGGAACAATGGATGTCATACTATTATACTATACAATATGAAAGTTGAAAAGTTCAATGTTGGTTAAGAAATATGATACAGTAAACCAGAAGTTTGCTGAGCTGATCTGAATAAATTTATTGTTGGCTTGACTTGTTTGATCATCCAAGTCAAATATATGAACCATTAAATTATTGATATCAAATGTTGACATTCATATAAGAACTAGAAGATTCTTCCGAAAGAGTTATGTTGTGCTGCTTGTTCTCAAAGATTTATATTGAAAATATCACTAGTTGTGATTTGGAATAGATCTATATTTCTGGAAATATATCATATTGATGGGTCCATCCAAATAACATGTAAACCAAATAAGTATATATACAATAAATTTGATCGATGCATCTACAAGATGGTTACATGTGACATTATATATTAGAATGCAACATGAAGTTTGCAGCATTGTCTAAATAAGACATTATGTTGAGTGCACAATTTCCAGAATATATGATCAAGAAATCGTAGTTTAAAGCCTCCATAAATAGCTACATCAATGCTTATGAGAACATTGTTTTTATTTCATTATGATGTTACAACACTTATTAACTTTAAGCCAGCGAAATTCTCCCAGTAAAATCGGCTTTTGGTAAGGAGCCAGATAATTTCCATCTAAAGAGTTTGAATGTGCTCTGCAAATGCATAATAATCCACCACAATGTCACAATGTGCATAGATGGATAATTATACAAAGTTGATAAAATTGTTGGATAAGTGACTCCTTCATGTTTCTAAATGAAACAAAATGATGTTTCAAACAGAAACAAATCGATTTAGGAGACTTATACCACATGATTATTTGTTATTCAACATTTGACGAAAGTTATGCAAATATGAGGGGAGAAATTGTGTAGCTGGAAAGAAAACTCATTGAATGCATTATGATTATAAAATGTAGATCCTCAAATGTAACAGTATGAACCAGAAGTTCATCAAATTTTGCCTTCCTAAAATATTACAAAGTGTATGAACAGAAGTTCTTCAGATTTTGAATTCATGAAATATTACAAAGTGTATGCCAGATATATAATTACTGACCTAAATGAGAATTATCAAATCTCATATTCCAGCTGAAAATGTTCCGATAAATGTGACATGCCTGAAGCATGATAAAATCAATCGATTCCAAATGTAAATACTTTATATAAATAGGAGCTTATAAGTATGATGATCATATTGGAGAGGCAAGTACTCCAGAAGAGAGCCAAGAAATAACTAATTGAAAAATCTCAAAGGGGGTATAGGTACCTAGAAAAATAAAGAGATCTCAATAAGTTGTGTCACAAATGGAATCGAAAGGAAAAAAGTAGTCGACAAGAATTTTGATAATGATATCACCTGATTGAATGAGGATCTTACACATAGATATGTCATGAGAAGTAGACATAAACATGATTGGCCAAAAGAAAATGAAAAGAAGTGAAAAATTGAATATGTTTCAAAATATGAAAATTATGGGACGGAAGCCTGGAAGTTCCAAATTCAGAAATATAAAGTTATTATGGGATATAAATATTTGTGTGAAATATAGCTTATAACAAAGTTTATAAAGATTGTGATAAGACGTATTATTTTGTGGTGGATACAAGTATGCTACAAATATTATTAGTCTGGCAATATATGAAACGAAAAAGTGCATCAATACTTGTATATATATCCCACTTTATGATGGAATTTACATGAGTGTTCTTGAATTATTGAAAAATGCCAGAAACATATATTAGAAATTTAGATAAAATATTTTATCATTTAGAAAATATATGATTTTGCATATTACTTGACATATAGATCAAGTTATTAAATTCAATAATCATTTTTTGTCATAAATAGAGGACTCATAAATTTTTGTTAATTTTATTGCTATTACTTATCACAATTTTGTAGAAGAATTAAGTTGTTGTAGGTTTAAAAATTGACAATGACTTTGAATAAATATGTGGATGTCAAATATATCATGGTGATATATTAGAGAAATATATTTTAATAGGATATTTGATGATGATGCAATTCGACATGAAGATTTGCTCAAATAGCATTGGAAGGAATATGATTGGAAAATTGATATACTCAATTGAGACAAAAGGGATGTTGTTACTAAGGGGAGTAAAATTGATATTGTTATGTGAGAAAGTATAAGTGGTCCTTCACAGGGACTTAATATCACGTTGTACTCTTTTTCCCTTAACCAAGGTTTTGTCCCACTGGATTTTCCTGGTAAGGTTTTTAACGAGACAACATTGATAATTATTGTGTACTCTTTTTCCTTCACTGAGTTTCTATCCCAATGAGTTTTTCTTAGTAAGGTTTTAATGAGGCACAATGATATTTGTTATGGACATCCAAGGGGGAGTGTTATGAATATTGACATATTGTTGTATGAGTGGATGTCCATGTGATTCCACAACTCTTAGAATTCCTTTTCCTATAACCTCCCCATGAATGACTTGTGGAAGTTTCTTATAATTATAAGTCATTATGTTCTTCTTTAATTCTTGTAACCATAGCTCTAGGCTTTAATGTGTGAAGGCCTATAAATAGAGGTTAAGTACAAGACATTTTGGACCAAGAATATATGTGAATGAGAAATGCTCTATTTCTCCCTCTTCTAGTCTTGCATATATTCTCTACATCTTTCTTCTTATGTTCATAATTTTCTTCTTATTTCATAACAGAAATTAAGAGCTCCCATTAGTCTAAGCCATTTTGTAATTCCAAAATTTTCATCTAGAAATGAACATTTTGTGTATGTAGTGATTTAGGATTATCTTACATTATATGGTACTCTAGATCTTTATTGCTTTGAACACTTGCAAGAACCTATAAACAAAGTTTTTGTTATGTTATTAATAAAATAATTAAAATAATTAATTTAGTTGATTGAGTCAATTAATTATCAATTGATTGATTGAGTTAATTAATTAGATTCATTAGGTAATTAGGGTTTTGTGATTATTATTATGTTTTGTTATTTTATTATTAAGTTTTATTATTAGTGTCAACTGTCAGGGATATAAAACTTGATTTAGGTTTCATTTCGTGTTGTCTTGCATTTTGATGAATTGAGATTTCCTTTTTCTCTTTTGTGACCAATGATCTTTCTTCTCCTATCTTCTCTTTGACCCTCTATACTCTTCTCTTCTCTAATTCTTTGTCTTTGCCCCTCTATTGTCTCCAGACGTTTACATTCTTAATTATAGAATCACATTCTATAACAGTTTTTTCTACCAGACATTTATAGTATCTATCGCTCAATTTTCATCCCCATCACAGTGTGAACTTTTCAAGAGTATCTTTAAGGTAAAAAAATCAAGAGTAGGATTTTCACCATATGTTAATATGATTTATAAAATTTAAATTTACCTATAATGTTTTTGTTTAAACTTGGAAACATCAATATGCATTGAGAAAATTTTATATAACAAATAGGAACATTCTTCTATACATTTTTATTTAGCTTTGTATCTCTCAATAAATGTCCTATCCGTGGTCACAACTTCACAAGCACTCATGATAGGTATTCAACTATTTTCATTAGAATTTTGTTTTTCATCAACTATTCATTTTCCAATCAATAAAGACTAGAAAAACAAGAGACATCTGAATGCTTTACCAAATACTCTCTCCGCAGAGATCATGGTAGAACTGGAAGACAAATAATCTCATTCATATTTTGCTTTAGCTCACCATTTGACTAGTACAACCAATCATTTTGTTGCCATGTACTCTTTTGTGATTTTGGCGTTTGTTTTTTTCTTTTACTCCAGTCTTATTAGCCCTTCTTTTTCTTGGTCAATGTTCTTCTTTTTTATTTTTTAATATAAAATTGAAGTGCCCCTTATTATTTATTGAATTAGGAAGTTGCTTCAATTGATAAAATAGGATCGTTGGAGCCTTGAACATGAAAGAGTGTGTGTCCACAAACAATATGCTCAGAACAAAAGTTGAAGTGCGGGACATAATTAGTCATATGCCAGATGAACTACTTCAACATATTCTCTCTTTTCTTCCGTATAAAGAAGCGGTTGCGACAGGCCTCTTATCCAAGAGATGGAAACCACTTTGGAGATCTGTTCCCACTCTTGATGTTAACCGTGAAGACTTTCAAAGGCTTAAATTCTTTCATAAATTTGTACACAAAATGCTCAAATTTGCAGATTTGAAGTCCGTCAAGAAGATTGTTCTTCAGCTTAATTATTATGAAAAACATGAGTGTTTTAAACCTTGGAAGATTAGCAAGTTGATTAACAAAATGATGTGTAATAAAGTTGAACATCTGGAGCTACATATATATCCACATGATAAGTATGACTATGAATGGCCCTCTTGTATTTTCACTGCTAGAGACTTGAAGGTTTTGAAGTTGAGTGGAGTGAGGGAACACTACTGGTGGCTTCAGAGAGAAGTGATGGTGACGGTTGGTGCTCTTTCTAATGTTAATTTGCCTTTGCTTGAAGTGTTGGAATTGGATGCTATTAAATTTTCAGATTTCAGAAGCTTTGGAATGCTTCTTTCTACATGCGCTTTGCTTAAACAAACGGTCCTAAAAGATTTGTACGGCAACTTAAATGGTTCACTTGACATTGGAGGACTTGAGCATTTGGTTACTGCAGATGTTCCACAATCTCTACTTGAATTAAAAGTTTTCTCTAATGTTACATTTCTGCGCATAAACTCGGTATGATTTACGATGACATTAGTGGAATTCATATTGCTTTTCATTTACATTATTGATTTGTTCAATATTTAACATATTTTTTGTCTTTGTAGTTATATCCGGATAATTGGTCACCTTGCCCTGATTTTCCAGCATTTCCAAATTTAACCCACTAGGAACACAAACCTGATTTTAATGACTGCGAAACAATCTTCAAATATTTGCATAGCAGTTCAAAACTTGAAATTCTTATGATTAGTAAGGTTTGTTGATGTTGATTTTCCATTTTTTTTCTTGGTGTTGATTATCATTTCATTTCCTAACTCTTTCATTCTTTTCGAAAGTTTATGTGTCGTGAAAGCGCGCCAATTTGATTAACTCTTTTTGTCGCCTAAAAGAATTAAGCAAATAAAAACTAGAATTAACTACAATAGCAAGTAGCAAGTCCTAGGTCACTTCACAATTTGGTTAATTCACTTGCTTAGGTCAAATTAATACAAATTAACAAGGTTGATGAGAGTGTTGATTACTAACTTCTAACAACAATTACAATCACAAATTTAACAAACTAACCGAATAGAAGATTAAGAGAAATCAAGTGAGACAACCTCCTCCTTCAAGTCAAAGTTGTGCAATATGTAAACAGTTCGGCCATGTATGATGATTTCCACTTTCTAGGTTTCAAGTTTGCAATCATTTTAGTTCTCTTGTGTCTAAGGAACCTGCTGCTGATGTTCCTCTTTGTGTTTCATCTAACTTAAAGGAATTTCATCTTAGCTACTATAGAGGCAAGACAGGTGAATTTGAACTTGCAAGATTTATCTTGAAGAATGCAATGGTTTTGAGAACCTTCTCAATTACTAAGGATTATTGGTCTAAAGCAACTTGGAAGAGCCAAAAGTTCAAAAGGATATCTAAATGTCCCATAAGTTCAATGAATTGCAAGCTTTTGTTGAAGTGAATTAAAATTTAATGTGACTGTATTACTCTAGTTTTAGTCCTTCTTAGAAGTTTTCCCTTCTCTATTGTAGTTAATGAAGAAGCAGGAATGTCTACTAAATTTTTGTATTTAAATTTCATTGAGGTTTCTAGAGACTTGTACTAATATTATATTAAATGACTTTTTCTTAAAAACTCAAAAGAGAAGAATGAGTTGTCAATTTGCAACCTAATATTGACAACTTTAATAGTTGTCTTTGACGAGTCAAAGAAGTGCGTCAACAACACATTCAATGGTCAATAAAAAAGTCATTTAATATCATTTACGTCTAAACTTCAATGTAATTTGATAATTTATTGGGACAGATGAAAATTTTTGGATGAGCTCCGTTCACCACGTCATTTGTGGTCTGACGAATCTCAAGTAGACACATATCGCATGTACTTTTTAATTTGACATGACACATTAAAAATGGAAACTAACCAATAATGAAAATTTAAATCTCATGTTTTCAATGTTTTTTTATACATGAATGTTTTTTATTTTACATGGTAAAAAAATGTTTTTCATAGTAAGTTGAGCTTTTTTAGGTGCAATGTAAAGAACTAACCCAATTCTAGGTAGCCTACCTCTGCTTTTTTCACAGTGGCTGATTCGAACCCACGACCTCATACCCACTGATAAACTCCATAATTTCACACATTTCATCTCTATTTCCTTCTAGTTCACACTCTTTTTGATGATACATAGATAACAAAACACACAAATATTACTAGAAAGTGATTCAAATAGAAAAATCATTCATTTGTGTGAAATTTGGAGTTTAATGCTTGTATATTTGAGAAATGGAAACTCTTCAACCCTCTTTCTAGCTTGTGTAGGAAGAGGTGAACAGGTGTTAGAAGCTTGATGAAGCCCAAGTGATGCAACAAAGGAGAAAAAGGAGCAAAGCAGAGCTAAACTTAAAATCAAAGGCTGTTTGCCAGCGGCACGCCAACTGGCGAGCCACTGGCGAGCCACTGCATCATCATAAAGCCAACTGGCATGCAACTGGCGTGTCGTCTCTGTAATCTCGCCAGTGGCTCGCCAACTGGCGAGCGACTGGCGAGCATAACTCGCAGCTGCGCGTTTTGACATATTTCTCAGCATATAAAAAGGGAAAGTTGGATATTTTCAAGGGGAATTGGAAAACTCGATTTGGCACACCTCTAGGGCACTTTTGAGAGGCTTGAAGAGCTTGAAGAACATTGGGATCTCTTGGGAATCAAGTGGGGAAGCTTGGAGAGATTTGGGTATTCCTCATTTGTGGTTGTAATTTCTTCTCCCTATTCTTCACCACTCTTCAATGCACTCTTTCATAGTTTTAGGGTTTGTTTTATTTGCATTTATGTGTAACTAAAACCCTAATCGAGGGTTGTTATGAACCCATTTATGGATTGAACCATCTACTCTCTCTTTCTTTAAGTAATTAATGAAGTATATGTGTAGTTTTTATCTTGCTCTCTATTTATTTTAAGTGCTTGATCACCACTTAATTAGTTAAATGAAATATGACTTGGGAAAGTGTATTTTGTTTTAGAACTTGGATAAGAACATGTTAGACTTGAAGTTTATGGTTTTAAATGGAAGGTTTGTTGATAACATAGGGATATAGTTATTAACCTAACATAGTCATAATTAGGGTGGTTAAGGAAAAGAGCTAGCATTTATTGTGACAAGAGATTGTGCAATAAATGCTAGCATAAATTTGATCTTGACTTGGGAAAGCTTTTTCAAATGATTTTGAACCCTAGACTTGCACATATTTTCATTTAATCACTTAAAGAAAAGAGAGAAACCTTGGTTCATGAAGTAAATAGGGGATTAGCAACCCTAGGCCTTAATTATCATTGTTAAATCGTGTTTGAACTCCAACTCTTTTTACACTTATTTTCCAAACTCTTTTCTTAATTGAACAACAACTCTCAATATGTTTTTGCTTAAGGTAATTGGGCATGCAATCAGTGCTAATCACTTTGTTTAAACTATAATCTCTGCGGAACGACACTTTTTTCTATACTACACTTGACGACCCGTATGCTTACGGAAGCGCACCAAATCCGCGATAAGTCAATGGCGCCGCCGCCGGGGATTGTAGTTTAAGCAAAAGTTTATTCTCTTGTGTTGATTAGCTTAATTGTGTGATTAATTGCTTTTAAGTAACTTCTTTTCTTATCTTGCGGTAACTTAGTGTTTTGTTGTTTCTAGCTACCTTGAGTGTTAGAAATAGCTTTACCTTGGTTGCCTTGCTTATTTTCACTTTTGGTTACTTTGATACTTGTGACCTTGTAGTGCTTGTAGGTGCTCCTTTTTGTAGGTACTCATTTCTTGGTGCATGCAACACATTGAGTTTGGTGACTTGGAAGTAGTACTTGAAGGGGTAATAAATCTTGAGCAAGAGGTTGAGATTGAAACTGCAGCTATGGCGGAGGATGAGTATGATCGTGCTACAGTTAATGATTTTGCTACTCGGAACTTGGGAGGAACCCAATCTTGCATTCGGATTCCAGATGTGCAAGCAAGGAACTTTGAGATCAAGCCGGTGATGATCACAATGCTTCAAATGCATGGGATGTTTCATGGTCTTTACAATGAAGATGCCAACAAACACTTGATGTATTTCTTGGAGGTATGTGATTCATTCAAGCAGAATGGGGTTCCAACTGATGTTCTTCGACTGCGTTTGTTCCCTTTCTCTCTGCAAGGAAAGGCTAGAGAGTGGTTCAACAACTTACCGGAAGGGTCAATTACCTCTTGGAATGAGCTTGAAGCTAAGTTCCGGGCTCGGTTTTTCTCTAATGACAAGTCTGTTGCGGCTAGGGATGAGTTCTTGAGTTTCAAGCAACACGATGATGAGACTCTCTATGCTGCTTGGGATAGGTATAAGATGTTGATGAAGCAATGTCCTAATCATTGAGTGGACAAGTGGGTGATTATTCAAATCTTCTATACTCGCCTTAATCCTCAGTCTAGAGCAATGGTCGACTCTATAACCAATGGTGGGTACCGAAATGTGCCAGTGAATGAAGTGTTCCGGTTGCTAGATCAGTTATCGGCTAATAATTCTCAAGGAACAGATAGGAGGATTCCTCAATCTTCCATTGCTCCTAAGGAGGATACCGCTACAGCCCAGTTTGCATCTATCCTCTCCGCACTCAACAAGCGGTTTGATGTTTTAGAAACTCAGATCAGAAAGGGTAGTGCTCAAGAGGTGCGAGCGACTCAGTCTACTCCGGTTGTCTGTGAACAGTGTTATGATGTGCATATGCCGGATCATTGTCCTCTCTATGCCACTTCAGAATCTGTGAATTATATGGGAAGAGGACAAAATCCTCAAAACATTCCTTATTCTCAGACTTACAATCCGGGGTGGAGAAGTCATCCCAACTTCAACTGGAACCAAGGGCAAAATATGAATGCATCATCGTCCTCTGGTGCTAAGGCCTCTTACCCACCTGGTTTTCAAAATCAACCTAGACAAGTACCTCATAAGGAGGAAGAATCTAAGGTGGAGAAAATGCTTGCTCAGATCATAGCCGGACTAGACGCACAAAGGGTGTATAATGCTCAAAATGATACCAAGATGGCTAGTCATGAGACTTCAATCAGGAATATTGAAATACAAATAGGCCAAATTGCCTCTCAACTGAATGCTTCACAAAGAGGAACTCTACCGAGTGACACCATTCCTAATCCAAGAAGGGATGACAAGGAGGAGTGCAAAGCAATATTTTTCAGAAGTGAAGGGCAAGTGCCTAATATGCCTCAATCTTGTCAAAAGAGCAAAGAAGTCTCTGAAGTTGTTGCTCTTGGGAGTGATGACAGGTTTGAGCAAGATCTTGTAGTTGTGGATGATGAAAGTAAGAAAAGAAGGCAAGTTGAAAAAGCTATTGATGATGGAGAAAAAGACAAGAAGAGAGAATGTGAAAAGAGGCAAGACAAAAAGCCCAAGACAAATGGTCCTCCTCCGTATGTACCTCCGGTCCCATTTCCTCAAAGGCTAAAGAAGAAAGAAGGGGATGCACAATTTAAGAAATTTTTGGAGATGTTCAAACAACTGCACATTAATGTCCCTTTTGCCGAAGCGCTTGAGAAGATGCCAAAATATGCCAAGTTTTTGAAAGAAGTGTTGTTAAAGAAGAGGAGATTCAATGAATTTGAAACTGTAGTTATGAATGAAGATTGTAGTGCTATCCTCCAAAGAAAGCTTCCACCCAAGTTGAAAGATCCGAGGAGTTTCTACATTCCATGCAATATTGGAAAGAACTTCCAAGGAAAAGCCCTTTGTGATTTAGGGGCAAGCGTGAATTTGATGCCCTCTGCTGTTTTTAATCGACTAGGTTTGGGTGAAGCAAGACCTACTACAGTATCACTACTCCTTGCTGACAGGAGTGTATCTCGTCCCAAAGGGATCATTGAAAATGTTTTGGTGAAAGTAGACAAATTCATCTTTCCAGTTGATTTTATTGTTATTGACTGTGAGGTGGATCCAAACATTCCTATCATATTTGGGAGACCCTTCCTTGCTACAGCTAGAACTCTTGTTGATGTGGAAAAAGGTGAAATCACTTTGAGAGTTGATGATGAACAAGTAAGCTTTAATATGAACAAGGATGTGGAATATTTTGATGATTCCTCTCAATGCTCTTTTGTGGATGTACTTGGTTCTGGTTGTCAAGGCAAGTTTGAAACTTTAGCGAGTAAAGGTCATGTGACATCGTCATTAGTGGAAGAGGAAAGACTTGAAGATGTGCATAATGTCTGTTCAATGAATGTGTGTGATATGGATGCTAGTAGGCATGAAAAATTTGAGCCGTTTGAACATGTAGATGCATTTCCTCCGAATAATTTTGAACATGGTCAGAGGGTTTTGTTGTATAATTGCAAGATCAAGTTATTTTCAAGGAAAGTGAAATTTCGTTGGTCTGGTCCATTCACTGTTGTGCAAACCTCTGATTTTGGTGTTGTGGAGTTAGAGAACAAAAAGGGTGAAAAATTCAAAGCGTTTGGGCACCGGTTGAAGCATTATTGGGGTGGAGAGATTAATCGTCAAACCACCTCGATTCCACTCTCTCAGTCCACATGATGTTGCAAAAAGTCGAGCTAAGGACTATAAACTAAGCGCTTCTTGGGAGGCAACCCAAGTTCTCAACTTTTTCTTTCTTTTTGATGTTTTACCTAACTTTAGGTTGTTTGGTAGCTTTGTTTGTTTTTTTTTTTTCCGCGTGCGTAGGAAGAAAGGTTCCCTCATATACTTGGACTACCAGTTGATATGGAGAGCTGGAGCTTACGTTTTGGAAGGCAAGAAGAGGTCTACAAAGGGGAGTACATCAAAACCTTACCTGAAATTCACTTTTGAGCATTAATGATGTTAATTGCATGGACTTATTCTATTGAACTGAATATCTGATGCTAGTCTGCCACTGGTCCAATTTGAGTCTCATGAGTTTAAATGTGATAGAATAGTGCTTATTTGTATTGAAATAATCCTCATGGTGATTTTGTGAGTGATTTTTGGTTGTGATATGAAAATAGCCTGTGATTAGATCTATATTTGTGGTGTTTGGATTAGGCCTTGATTGGTTATAGAAATGTTTCCTTTGCATACTAAGAGCATTTTAAGGTCTGGTGATTGGAGCATCTTTTGTGTGATGAATTCTTGTGATTTTAACCATGTGCTGCTTGCTTGATTTCTGGTTTGTAGTGAAATTGAGGTATGATATGTTTGTGAGTTTTTGGATATGTCAAGTGAGTGATAATTGGTGTCAAATGTGGTAGTTTTAGATATACATTCACTTTGAAGTGTGAATAGGTGTTTTGTTGATCATGGGAATGATTTAGATGCATATATACCTGTTAAAATGGGCATGTCTTGAAATTCAGTGATTGGAGAAATTCTGCAGAATCAGTAAGCCTTCTGTCAAATTCTCGCCAGTGGCTCGCCAACTGGCGAGCCGCTGGCGAGCAGGGCAGCCAAATGGCGTGTCTTCTCTGGAAACTCGCCGGTCGCTCGTCAACTGGCGAGCGGCTGGCGAGCAGGGCATCTGTGAGCGTCTTTGTATTCTCGCCAGTGGCATGCCAACTGGCGAGCCGCTGGCGAGAAATCTAAAAAAATAAAATAAAAAAAAATTGAAACTTAATTTCCCTCCTTCTGCTACTCAAAGCTACGCCTGAACCCCCACTCCCTCTCCAAAAGTCGACGCCCCACCGCTTTGTGTAACCTCTGACACTTGGTTTTCTGGACTTGAAGTGAATATTGAGAATAATGGTATAGTGGACTAAGCCTAGGTTTGAAAGTTGTGGAGAGGTTTGATGACTAGTTTAGTCCAAGTTTGGGGGAGCGTCTTAGGACTTTTTTCTCTCTCTCTTTTAGGTAGTTCGTTTGTGTTAGGATTTTTAAGAATTTTCTTCAACAACCTTGTTTCTATGGTGTGTTAAGTGTCTTGTCTTGTTTTTGCCCTTGATGGCCCAATGTTTTACTGCATGGTATTGTGGGTGATTTCAATGATATATGCAGGTTCATGTTCCACTTTTGATGTGTTTATCTCCTAGTTGTTTGTGTGTGTATTATGTCTGACTCTTCCCTTTTGTAGAACAACAGTGAGGACACTGTCTGGTTTAAGTTTGGGGGAGAGCTAATCACTTTTGAAACTTTTTAGCACTATGAATAAATTCTTTTGTAAATAATTAGTGCACAGGGAATAGTTTTTGTTTTGGATGATGAAATTGTGAGATTTGCATACCATACTTAAGTTGTTGCTTTAGTTTTTGATGAGTGGGCTATAAGTTCTCTTGAAATCTGCTAGAAAGTTCAATGATTACAACTAGTTGAATAACTGTGGGGTGTATGCAAAAATAGATATGTATGCATTGCATAACATGAGTCGTTGCATTAAGGCAAATCTTTACCTGATTCTAATGAGTAATTTGCGCACATTAGAGGTTAAGGTGTATTTGGAAGGGTTTGAGGAAGGAAGATTTGCAATAACCTAAATCTATGCATCTGTTTTCATTTGAAAAATTTCAAAATTCCTTTTGGAAAACTTCAACATTTTTCACAAATTGCACATAACTTTGAAAAATGATTGAGGCAGTTCTTAAATGCGATTGAGCCTTTCAAGCTATCCTTGATAATTTATATCCCATTTGCACCCTTTTTGAGCCTTATAAAGAAAAACCATGTGAAATTTCTTTTTGAAACCCACATTGGACTTAACCCTTACAGCCCGAAAAACCATGAACTACCTGAATCTTGAGATAATAGACATTTCATTAGTAGTGAGGATTAGTACGGTTGCTAAAGGTGTGTAAATGTTAGTACATTGTGAGAAGGGGAATATCGGTTCTGAAAGGAAAGTTTGTACTCCTAAATCAAGAAAGTGATGAATTGAAAAAAAAGAGAAAGTAAGAAAGAAAGAAAAAACAAAGAAAGAAAAAGAGAAAAGTAGAAAAAGAAGAAAATGAGTGAAAAAAATGTGTGCAATAAGACTAGGAGTACAAAGAATCAAATTGAGATGAGTTTAGGGGAATTTTAAGCTTTTTGGAAGAAAATTTTGTGTAAGTGAATCTAATGAAATGTATTCATTTATCTCAAGATATTTGAATTCCTTTTTCCCGTTCTTTCAAATAGCCAAACAATTAAAACCCCTAGCCCCATTGCAAGCCATGAAAAGTCCTCTTGATTTTGATTTTATGTGCTAAAAGTTTAAAGTGGAGAAGAGAGAAGAAAAGAATGAGAAATTTGAAAAATGACAGCATATTCATGGTTTGAGGTTACTGCAAAAGGACTGGAGAACTTGGAAGGATTCCCTTAACCTCATCACACACACACACGTACTCATTGAATCTTGAAAAGCTTGTTTTAATGTAGCGAGACATTTATCATTGCATACATCCTATGTTTTCCATACATCAAATAGTGATGGCAACATATGAGAACAAGTATTTCAATCAAAGTAAAGTGAACTTATAGTCAACTCTGGAATTGTTTTGAAAATTTGCTTGAGGACAAGCAAGAACTTAAGTTTGGGGGAGTGATAAACTCCATAATTTCACACATTTCATCTCTATTTCCTTCTAGTTCACACTCTTTTTGATGATACATAGATAACAAAACACACAAATATTACTAGAAAGTGATTCAAATAGAAAAATCATTCATTTGTGTGAAATTTGGAGTTTAATGCTTGTATATTTGAGAAATGGAAACTCTTCAACCCTCTTTCTAGCTTGTGTAGGAAGAGGTGAACAGGTGTTAGAAGCTTGATGAAGCCCAAGTGATGCAACAAAGGAGAAAAAGGAGCAAAGCAGAGCTAAACTTAAAATCAAAGGCTGTTTGCCAGCGGCACGCCAACTGGCGAGCCACTGCATCATCATAAAGCCAACTGGCATGCAACTGGCGTGTCGTCTCTGTAATCTCGCCAGTGGCTCGCCAACTGGCGAGCGACTGGCGAGCATAACTCGCAGCTGCGCGTTTTGACATATTTCTCAGCATATAAAAAGGGAAAGTTGGATATTTTCAAGGGGAATTGGAAAACTCGATTTGGCACACCTCTAGGGCACTTTTGAGAGGCTTGAAGAGCTTGAAGAACATTGGGATCTCTTGGGAATCAAGTGGGGAAGCTTGGAGAGATTTGGGTATTCCTCATTTGTGGTTGTAATTTCTTCTCCCTATTCTTCACCACTCTTCAATGCACTCTTTCATAGTTTTAGGGTTTGTTTTATTTGCATTTATGTGTAACTAAAACCCTAATCGAGGGTTGTTATGAACCCATTTATGGATTGAACCATCTACTCTCTCTTTCTTTAAGTAATTAATGAAGTATATGTGTAGTTTTTATCTTGCTCTCTATTTATTTTAAGTGCTTGATCACCACTTAATTAGTTAAATGAAATATGACTTGGGAAAGTGTATTTTGTTTTAGAACTTGGATAAGAACATGTTAGACTTGAAGTTTATGGTTTTAAATGGAAGGTTTGTTGATAACATAGGGATATAGTTATTAACCTAACATAGTCATAATTAGGGTGGTTAAGGAAAAGAGCTAGCATTTATTGTGACAAGAGATTGTGCAATAAATGCTAGCATAAATTTGATCTTGACTTGGGAAAGCTTTTTCAAATGATTTTGAACCCTAGACTTGCACATATTTTCATTTAATCACTTAAAGAAAAGAGAGAAACCTTGGTTCATGAAGTAAATAGGGGATTAGCAACCCTAGGCCTTAATTATCATTGTTAAATCGTGTTTGAACTCCAACTCTTTTTACACTTATTTTCCAAACTCTTTTCTTAATTGAACAACAACTCTCAATATGTTTTTGCTTAAGGTAATTGGGCATGCAATCAGTGCTAATCACTTTGTTTAAACTATAATCTCTGCGGAACGACACTTTTTTCTATACTACACTTGACGACCTGTATGCTTACGGAAGCGCACCAAATCCGCGTTAAGTCACCCACAAGGTAAGTGAGCTTACCGTTCAGTTAAGTCGGCCCTTTTTTAGGATGCCATGTCAAATTAAAAAATACACTTCAAACTGTATGTGTCTACTTGTAATTGGTCAAATTACAAATGACGTGGTGTAGCCGGTTCACACAAGAATTTCTCTATGAGACTTAACTACCATTAATCCCTTATCTAGTAAAAAAACTATACTTAATTCGTTTATTTAGCACCTAATTATAATTCTTTCAACAAACTAATCAAAAACTTTACACCCCACCTCTATTAATATTTTTTTTTGGCCAACACCACCTCTATTAATTTTTTTTGGCCAACACCACCTCTATTAATTAATTGTTCAAAATTGAACTCAAATAATAAATTAGGAAAATCCCAAATAAATCTCTCCCAATACTCAAAAGGACAAGTGAGGATCTTAAACTTCCAAAAGGTGTATGAAGGAACCAGCACCTACCTGTCATTTTAAAATCTTGCGAAAAGACAAAATTGTCCCCATCCTAAAACACAAATTACTACTCCACCCTAAGCCCACCCTAATGCCCACCCTCTTCTTGCAATTTGTGTTTTATGATGGGGACAATTTTGTCTTTTAGCAAAATTTTAAAATGACATATAGATGCTGGTTCCTTCATAGTCTTTTTGAAAGTTTAGGTTCCTACTTGTCCTTTTAGCTATTATGAGGGATTTATTTGGAATTTTCCCAAATAAATTTTCCACTCACCCATTTCCCGCCCCCTGTAAGTAACCAAACAAACATAGGCCCATTAATAATTTCATACACCTCTCAACTAAATATAGGCCCATCAATAATTTCATACACCTCTCAACTAAATAAAGTCCCTAATCTCTTCTTCCACCATTGGCCCAAAAAAAGAATCTCTTCTTTCACCTCTTTGCTTTACCGTCGGCACTGTCATTCATTCTCTGCCTTCTTCTGCAACAGTAAGTAAGCCATATATCTCTCCAGTCTCTAATCATTCCTATTCTTTATTCCTATTCTTTAGACCTTATGAGTTGTATAAAATTTGTGACATTTACGACTGTCTTAATATTTTGGGACGTTTTATTACCTATAAACCCTATCTGCACACACTTCATCTTGGCTTTGAATTATAAAACATGTCTCTTTTATTTTCTTTCTTATGCTTTTGGCGACTAAAGACCGAAACAAATTTGCCCTACTTAGCTTATGTGAATTCCCCTTTCTCTCTCATATTTTGTTGCGTTAAACTCCCTCCGGTCGCTAATGTAAGAGCCCAAAATTTGAATGGTTTTGGTCCCTAATATAAGAGCTCACCCCACATTCTCTCCTCATTTAATGGATTTTTTCCTACTTTACCCCTAACTCTCTTTCATATTTATTAATGTGTATGTATTTCTCTCTCTTAAAAGTACCATAATAAATATGGTCAATTTTGGAAAAGAAGCATTAACTCTAGACATTCAACTAACATTCACATGTTTTCTTAAGAAGCGTTTTTTTGGCGGTTAGCTCTTACATTAGGGACCGGAGGGAGTATCTATCTATCTATTAATACTTATTCTTCTTGTGTCAATGATTACTGGCAAGTTAAAACATTAGATGTTAAATACTACCTCCGTCCTAACTATAAGACCTAGTTGACTTTTTTTTTGAAGAGATTAAGGTTGCGAAATAGGCTATTAAATTAAATTACATCATACTTCATATATTTTTAGATTATCCCTTAGTTTATACTACCTCCGGTAAGACACTTTTTTTTGGAGAGATTAATGTTGCGAAATAAGTTAATAAATCATGACATATTTGATATATTTTTAGATTATCCATCAGTTTATGGGAAAAATAAACTAGTTTAAGGGGAAAATTTAGATAAATCAATTTATAATTAACTTATTTTACTTTTTTAGTATTTTCCAAAAAACTCAACTTGGTCTTATATTTAGGACCGGAGGGAGTATATAAAATAAACTAGTCTAAGTGAAAAAATTAGGTAAATCAATTTATAATTAACTTATTTTTTTTTTGGATTTTCCAAAAAAATCAAGTAGATCTTATATTTAGGAACGGAGGGAGTAAAATTTTTCACATTATGGTTTTAATACTTTGGCATGGTTTATTTGGTAACATTTATAAACCCTATTTGGAGGGTTGATATTGGTCATACATGTATTATTTTTTTTTTTTCTTTTTTCCAAATTCGAGATGGTTTTGTCAATTGTAATATAATAGGTTAAAGGAATAGGAGGAAATGAAGAAATATCATTAGGCTGCTTTGATCAAATTAGATGAGTAGGTACTATATTTTGGACAAGAGGAGCTAACATGTTAACTTGTCAATGTTAAAAAGAGATTTTTTCTTGGAGTTTTCAAGTTTTAATTGGTATCTTGAATTATATTATAAGAAACTATTAATCACATTATGAAACATATTAATCACATATTTCTCTGTATGATTCACCAAATATCTCTCCCTGTGTGGAGATTATGGTAGAGCTGAATATGAATGGTTTCATTACTGGTACAGACAATCACCTGTGTAGGAGCGGAAAGCAATTTGATTTTGGTTCATAGAATGCGTTTGAATTGTTTGATTAAATGTTTGAGAAGGAAATGTTATGGAATTGCAGTGATTGTTAAAAAAATCATGAAAAGAGGAGCATATTTGTATGGTAATTTAGGATTATCTAACCTTATATGGTGCTCTAGATCTTTATTGCTTTTAACACTTGCAAGAACCTGTAGACAGTTTTTCTGATCTCATGACTTTTGATGAACCTGGTAAAATTTGAGTACTTTTCAGTAGCTTTCTCTCAATTTCTTGCTACTTTCATCCTCAATAACAGTCATTATGCACTGGCTCTGGCTGTAGACAATGCCAGGTAAACAAACATGGTTTTCTTAATTTGTGAATAGTTTTAACTAGGATTGGTTTTAATCTCAAATCACGTGTAGGTTTTTCACTTTACGTTAATATGATTAATAAAATTTAACTTGCCTATGCAGTTTTTGTTTAAACTATGAATAATCAATGTGCATTTAGATAATTTTAAATAATGGATGGAAACATTTTTCTATACTTTTTCATTTCGCTTGCTATATCTCAATATATGTCATTGTCGCAAATTCACAAGTACTCATGATAGGTATTTAATAATTTTCGTTAGAAATTTGTTTTTCATCAACTATTCATTTTCCAATCAATAAAGACTAGAAAAACAAGAGAGCTCTGAATGCTTCACTAAAGACAGTCTCTGCCGAGATCATGGTAGAACTGGAAGATAAATCATCTCATTTATATTTTGCTTTGGCTCACCATTTGACCAGTACATCCAATCATTTTGTTTCCATGTACTCTCTTGTGATTTTGGCATTAGTCTTTTTTCCTTGTACTCCAGTCTTTACCCTTCCTTTTCTTGTGCAATTTTCTTTTTCATTTTTTAAAATAAAACTGAAGTGCCCCTTATTATTCATTCAAATAGGATGTTGCTACAATTGATATGATAGGATATCTGGATCTTTGAACATGGAAGAGTCTGTGTCCACAAACAAAATGCTCAGAACAGAAGTTGAAATGAGAGACTTGATCAGTCATATGCCAGATGAAGTACTTCTACGTATTCTCTCTTTTCTTCCTTTTAAAGAAGTGGTTGCCACAAGCCTCTTATCCAAAAGATGGAATCCACTTTGGAGATCCGTTCCTACTCTTGACCTTAACCGTCTACACTTTCAGAGACTTAAATTCTTCCACAGATTTGTACGAAAAATGCTAAAATTTGCAGATTTGAAGTCTGTCAAGAAGTTTGTTCTTCGCCTTGGTCATTATGAAAAACATGAGTATTTTAGACCTTCGAAAATTAGCAAGTTGATTAATGCTATGATGTGTAATAATGTTGAACACCTGGAGCTAAATATATGGCCAAGTAAGGGTGACTATGAGCTGCCCTCTAGTATTTTCGCTGCTAAAAACATGAAGGTTTTAAAGTTGAGTGGAGTAAGAAATCACTGGAGTTTTAAGAGTGGAGTAATGATTGGCGCTCTTTCTTATGTTAATTTGCCTTTGCTTGAAGTATTGGATTTGGATGCTATTAAATTTTCAGATTTCAAAAGCTTTGGAATGCTTCTTTCTGCATGTGCTTTGCTTAAACATACGGTCCTAAAATATTTGTATGGCAACATAAATGGTTCACTTGACATTGGAGGATTTAAGCATTTGGTTACTGCAGATGTTCCACAATATCTACTTGCATTAAACGTTTTCTCTAATGTTACATCCCTGCGCATACACTCGGTATGATTTATGATGACAGTAGTGGAATTCATATTGCTTTTCATTTATATTATTAATTTCATTAATATTTAGTTTAGTTTTTGTCTTTGTAGCCCTGGCAGCATAATTTGTCACCTTGCCCTGATTTTTTACCATTCCTTAATTTAACTCGCTTGGAACACGAACGTGGACTTCGTGACTGGGAAACAATCTTCAAATATTTGCATAGCTGTCCCAAGCTTGAAATTCTTATGATTAGTCAGGTTGGGTGATTTTCCATTTTGTTCTTGGTGTTGATAATCATTTCATGACTTAGTTTTCTAACTCTTTCATTCGTTTGGCTAGTTTATGTGTGGTGAAAGCTTGGAACCTACTGTTGATGTTCCTCATTGTGTTTCATCTAACTTAAAGGAATTCCATCTTGGCTACTATGAAGGCAATATAGGTGAATTTGAACTTGCAAGATTTATCATGAAGAATGCAATGGTCTTGGGAACTATCTCAATCACTAAAGATCGTTGGTCTAGTACAACTTGGAAGAACCAAAATCTCAAAAGGATATCCAAATGTCTCATAAGTTCAATGAATTGCAAGCTTTTGTTAAAGTGAATTAGTATTCAGTGTGACTATATTGCTTTAGTTTTCTGACTATAATTATCCTCTCAAAAGCTTAACTTCTGCAACTGTAAGAAAATGTCTCATTAATTATCATTGGGTAAAGGTGCAAAAATATGACTAAATTTTACTCTAAGTTGCATTTCTATGACTAAAGTTTCGCAAGGAGTAAAAATACCACTAAACTTGGAATCGAGGTGCAAAACTATGATTTCCGTCAACTATGACGGTGTTGACCGTTAGTTTTCGACTTGTAGGATGCTGAGTGTGCAATAATAACCATGTAGCATGCTGAATAGACTCTTTATTGGTATTATGTGGAATAAGGGGTAAATGTATTTAAAATAATGCAAAAAATATGATTATTTTATTCTAACAACAGACCCATATTTGCACTCAAAGTACATTTACTTTAAATACATTTACCCCTTATTCCACATAACACCAATAAAAAGTCTATCCAGCATGCCACATGGTCATTATTGTACACTTAGCATCCTACAAGTCGAAGACTAACGGTCAACACCGTCATAGTTGACGGAAATCATAGTTTTACACCTCGATTCCAAGTTTGGTGGTATTTTTGCTCCTTGCGAAACTTTAGTCATAGAAATGCAACTTAGGGTAAAATTTAGTCATATTTTTGCACCTTTACCCATTATCATTTATGCATTTTATAAACTTGTACAGACAATGATTTGTTATTATAATCCCGTGTTTGTAGCTCCTACCAACCACTCATAAGTGATAACAATATGCTTGCTACAAAGTGGAGGCTTTTACTTGCATGATTCTAGTTAACAATTCATAACTATCTGAGCTAGCAAAAGGGAGAACGACTCAGTTAAGCCCCAGTGTACTACAAAACATGAAAATGTGTAAATGAACTATTGACTGTTTGCTGCAACAATAAAGAATTTCGCATGCAAACTTTTAGTTTGATTGCTTTCACTTTAGAAATTACTTTTCTTTTCTTTTTATCAGAAACTTTAGAAATTACTTGTCATTGTATGCTTTTCAATGTATCCAACTAATATATAAAGTAAAAGTTCGACATGACTTGTAAATATGAGATACTTGAGACATATAATCATTAATACTCCCCGGTCCTAAATATAAGACCTATTTGAGGGGATGAGTTTCGTCCTAAATTTAAGACCTAGTTCTAATGTTTATCAGTTTTTTCCCAAAATATCCTTATTAATGCCCCTAATAATAGACAAAATGAGAGGGAGAGTGGAGTCAATGCTCCCTAATGGTAGACAAGAGGAGGGGGAATGTGGAGTCATTGCTCCCTAATGGTAGACAAGAGGAGAGGGAGGGTGGAGTCAATGTTCCCTAATGGTAAACAAAACAAGAGGGAGTGTGGGGGTGAAGGTGAATATAGTTAGGGTATATTGGTAATATCATATCATTTTAACTAACTTAACTAACATCCTTAATCTAAAAAAATTAGGTAAATAGGTCTTATATTTAGGACTGGAGGGAGTATTATCAATTGACAGGAAAACCAATGTCCAGATATCAATTGTTTGTACTACCACTCACTTTTACATACTCAAGGATTATATACAGTTTATCGGAAGCATATTTTAATGCATTTTTACACCGCTAAACATTTAAATTAATATAGAGTCATTCCACTGTCGGATGAAGATTTATAAAGGAAATTATGACATTTTTTATTATGGGTTCATGTCACATTTGACATAATTTACTGATAAAAAATAAGTGCCACAATTCATAAAAGACGGGTAAAAGCTTATTTAATAGTGTTAAATGATATTTAACGGTTTGATAAGTTGACCCATTTTAAAACATTTCTTGGCATATAAGAGTTCATTCATTAATATGTGTTTGGGTAATACTTGAATTATATTTTATTGGTGAACATGATATTTCACTCAATTCTAATTTACATACTATTTGAAAATTATTATACCTCCTCTAATCTTAAATATATAAGACTATTTGACTTTTGTTGGAAAGTTATGGAATCAAATTAGAACACCACTAAATCATAACATAAGTCACATATAATTAGATCATATAATTAGATTGTGTGTGTGTGTATAAATTTATGAGTTAAATAACTTAGTTTTGAGGAAAAAGATAATTATAAACAGTTTATTGTAATTAAATTTCTATTCTTAATTTCTTTGAGAAAGTCAAAGTGGTCATATAATTAGGAGTGGAAGAAAACTTTATGGTCTTTAAACTTTAGAATGACACTTCCTCCGGTCTTTATGGTAAGAATTTAGTTGTTAGATTGCTAGAAATTTTTGTGTGAATTCGGTGTACCACGTCATTTGTGGTCTAACCAGCCACAAGTAAACACATAAAGTTTGACTTTAGAATTTTCAATTTGACTTGATACCCTAAAAATAACATCTAACTCGTAAAATATTTATATTCAAATTGCAAATTTTTTATGGAATTAACTTGTAAAATATAAAAACATTTAAAACACAAGATTTAAATTTTTCTATCCTCTATTTAATTATTTCAAGGTAGCAAGTCAAATTAAAAATCCCATGAGATTGAAATTGTTTATGTGCTGGTTAATTATTTTAATGTAATAAGTCAAATTGAAAATTTCACTCCATATCTTATGTATTTATTTTAGATTGGTCACACCACAAATAATAGAGCATCAATTTCATGTAAGAATTCAAATTGCACTTTTTAAGAAGATTGTTAAAAAATAGTTGAAAGCTCTTTTTTTGGTCAGTATAAATATGAAATGAATAGAACTATATTTTCCAAATATTACCCTTATCTATGTTATATACTAGGAGAAAAGGATAAATATGAGCATTGATGAATTTGAAATAAAATTTGGATGAAATAGGAAAAATCCATTAAAACACAGTTTAAACCAAGGTTTTAAAACCTGAGCCGGACGTCGAGCCGGAAAACTGAGCGGGTCATGGTTGAAACGGTTGGACCGTTCGGTCGAACCGGTGACGTAATAATTTAATGAAAATTAAATATATAAATATTGTTAATACTCCCTCCGTTCCTAAATATAAGATCACTTTGGGGATGTGGATAAGTTCCTAAATATAAGATCACTTTCTCTTTTTTTCCCAATTTTTGCCAAAACTACCCCTGTACAAGAAAATTACTCCCTTCATCTTTCTCTCTTCCCTCTCCACCACTCTGTACCAAACCAAGGGCAACCACTCTGTACCAAACCACAAGCAAAGCCCATGGAAACGTATCACTGACTCTTGAGGGAGGGAAAATAGGATTTGACTTTTCTGCTCCTTGATTTAAGCTTGATTTTTCGTACACCAATTTGTCAAGCAAATTTCATACACATCTCTAATGTTGAGATCAGTGCACCGATTATAGCTACTGGTTTGTTGACGACATCGATTCCTTTCTCTTATGTCAATGTCACAGCGCTAATTAAGAAAGGAGGAGGCAACCTAGCAAAATTGATGTATAATTAATTCATTAGTAGGAGGTAAATCTGCAACATGTTGAGCTCTGAAGGTGATTGAGAAAGGAGGAGGTAATCTGCAACATGTTGAGTTCAGAAGGTGATTGAGAAAGCAGGAGATAACCTTGCGAAGAAGACGAGTCCGCCGTCGTGTGTTGTGTTGTTTGGAACTTTTTTTTTTGGTAAATTGTTGATTTTTAATTGTTAGGGGTATTTTGGGAATATCATACTGTCCTAATTTGTTGGAATGTCTTCCTTAATCTCTCCAAATTACTCAAAGTGATCTTATATTTAGGAACGGAGGGAGTACTTAATAACTTAATATAATTAGGATGAAGATATTTTTTTAATCAAGTTCATTTTTTTTAATCAAGTTCATTTTTTTTTTGTTGATATATTTTGTTTTGCAGTCTTCAATTTCTGACCGGGCCGGCTCGTTCCGGTTCACGGCCCAACTCCGGCTCTCGGGTCAACAACGGCTTAAAAGCGGCCTAAAGCGGGCTGACCAGTGAAGCGGCCCAACAGAGTCAAATGAGCCGTTTTTCCCACCGGCTTAAAGCGGGCTGACCGGTCGGACCGTCCGGCTCGGGTCGGGTTTCAAAACCTTGGTTTAAACTCATTATAACAAGAATAAAATGAAGCATTTCCTCACTTCGAAGATATTTGAGATTACCTTTGACCCTATGACTAAGAAACCATGTATATTACTCCCTCCGGTCCTAAATATAAGACCTAATTTACTTTTCCTGGAAAATCCTCAAAAAGGCAAAATAAGGTAATTATAAATTGATTTGCCTAATTTTTTTCACTTAAATTAGTTTATTTTACCTATAAACTAATGGATAATCTAAAAATCTATCAAATATGTCATCATTTAATAACTTATTTCGCAACCTTAATCTCTCCAAAAAAAGTCAATTAGGTCTTATATTTAGGACCAGAGGTAGTATAATAATATTAGCATTACTTAGCGTGACTCTGGCAATTGATTGTATCTAATAATCATTCAAATAAAATTTTCCTTTACCTAATATTAGCATTACTTAGCGTGACTCTCCCTCTCCCTCTCCCTCTCCCTCTCCCTCTCTCTCTCTCTGCTAGGGTTTATGGCCACTTGATCTAATAATCTCACCTCTCCTTTAAGTGTTTCAATTCAACAATTGAAGTGTTCGCATTTATTTTGCTTTCCCCAATACGCAATGCTGAATCCTTCGCCTCGATCTACTACATTCTTCACTTTCAAGCCTCCAATAAATTCATTCAAAGAAAGCTTTTTGTCACTGGCAATCAAGCCAAGGGAGGTTCTTTTATTTAACAAGGTCTTGTACAATCTTTTCTCTCCAAATCTTCAATTCAGTTAAGGCCAGGTACGTTCTTTTATTTAGCATTATATGTGTTATATCAAATTCTACTCTTATCAGGTACTCTCTATCTCTCTCTTTGATTCTTCTTTTTCTTCTTTATCTATTGTGTCCTTTTTTCATTTATTTTTTGTAATGGAGTTTTAGTTTTTACTTTTGATTTCTGCTTTCATATATGTATTCTATTCATCCTTATGCTTTTACTAAATTTTACTTCTTTTTATTGTACTATTATCCACATGAACAATTATAAGTTTACAACCTCCTCTATTTTCTTCTTTTCTTCTTTTCAACAGTTTCATCTTCTTCTTCTTCTTCTTCTTCTTCTTCTTCTTCTTCTCTCTCTATTTTTTTTGCGAAAATTGCAGTTTTTGACCCATTCTCCTATTTTTGCGGAAACTGCAGTTTTGACCCAGTTTTTTTTTTCGAAAATTGCAGTTTTTGACCCATTCTCCTACTTTTGCGGAAACTGCAGTTTTGACCCAGTTTTTTTCTTTTTTTTTTTTGGCGGAGATTGCAGTTTTTGACCCATTCTCCTACTTTTGCGGAAATTACAGTTTTGACCCAGTTTTTTTTTCGTCGTATTATCTATGTCATTCATATATGATATTTTCTCTTCTTCCTCTCATTTCTTATAATCTTTCTCCTCATCAATCTATCAAAATGAATTAATTTTGATTTTCTTTTTAAGGCATTTTACTAAATTTACATAGTTTTATTAAATCTTTTGTTTCTCATGCATATCTTAACCTTTGTATATTATTTGTTGAACATTGTGTTGTTTTGTTTTCATAGTATATTTATTATTTATTGTTTTATTTTATTGTTGAATATTGAGGTGGTTCTGTTTTATTGTTTATTGTATATTGTTATTTATTTATTATTTGTTTATGTATTATTTTATTTTGTTTTTTTGGTTTTATTGTATTGTGTTATTATTTTATTGTATTGTGATTGTTGTTTTTATTGTTTTTATTGTTTTATCGCTTTATTTATTTGTTATTATTTGTGCTAGTTTAATTATTATTAGTGTTTAGTGTTATTATTTTATTGTATTTTGTTATTATTGTAAGTAATACTCTGCCTATAATATAGCCCGTCCTAAGTCCGGATAAAAAAGAGTAGGTTGTGTTAGGCTTCGGCAGCCAACGTAAAAATTTGTCTAATCTTAAAGCATGGACACACACAACCATTTTTGTAATATGTAATCGTCTAGCATTTTACAGAAGAAGGGATATATAAAGAAGCAAGTGTGATACGAAGAGGACTTATGGAATAATAGATGATTGTTATTTCTTTTCTTTCTTATTACAGTTGATATTTCCAATTGCACGTGCTTGGTAGGGTATTGTTGGACGGCACGTGCCACTAAGAATTCTGTTAGTGCAAGTGGGCCATCGCATATAAATGGCACCACATGCGTTGTGTAAGGTGTGGAATATCTGAAATCTAGTTATTTTCCCTCTTTCCTTTTTCGTTTCCCGCTTCGTTTCTCTCCTCTGCGTACCAATTGGTATCAGAGCACCTCTTTGGCTCATGGCGCCAGAGACAAGATCCTCGGAGAAGTTTGGAGAGATCGAGCAGAAGCTGCAGCATCACATCTCGTTGGTGGAACAGAATTCAAAGGATATTAATGGTTTGAAGGTGACGATGTCGCGAATTGAGGCCTGCCTTCAGGATCTTTCTGGAACGATGGCACAACAAGCATCGTTTTATGCGGATGGCAGCTCCGGATCCAGTTCTGGTCATAAGCTGAAATTCGGTACGTATGGAACGGCACAGACGTATACAACTCCGACTAAGCACAGTAGAGTGGAGTTTCCTCGATTTGATGGCACTGATTTCCGAGGATGGGCGTTTCGTTGTAAACAATTCTTTGCCGTGGACCAAACACCGTTGGATCAGAGGATTCGGAATCTCAGTATACATTTGGAAGACAGAGCATTGAAGCGGCACCTGAATTTCATGAAAAATCGAAGAGAAGAGGAGGTTCCGTGGGATGAATATTACCGGCAAATGGAAATTCGTTTTTCTGATGTTCATTATCTGAATCCTATTGTTCAGATGAAGCAATTACAACAGTCGCAGTTATCCGTTGATGAATATATTGATGCTTTCGATAATCTTCTTACGGAAATGGAGATTCCGGATATGGTTGCTATGAACTGTTTCTTAGGTGGTTTACGTCTTGACATTCAGACCGCTGTTGCTGCGTTTAATCCGACTTCCCTTGCTAGTATGATGCAGATGGCTCGAATACAAGAGAGATCCATCCGTGCTCTGTATGATAATATTCCTCGCACTCATCATCGGGGAAACACATCTATCGGAAGTCAATTTCAGTCTCAGAGTTCCAAATCATCTGGTAATATTCCTCCGTCTTCGACATTTAAAGGTTCTTCCTAAGAGAAACTGCTGGTATCTTCATCCTTATCCACCGCTAAGGCGCCTTCTACCACTCTTAGTAAGAAGGATATGGAAGAACGTAGAAGGAAGGGTCTGTGCTATTGGTGTAGCGAGAAATACACTTCGTCACACAAATGCCGTGAATCACAGGTCATGATGCTAGTGTTGCCTGGTCATGATGAGGAGGATTTCGTGGATGCCACTGATATTCTTGATAAGGAGGATTCCGGTGTTGAAACAATTGGTACGATTAACGCTCTTGAAGGTCGAGAGGATTGTTCTACCTTACGTGTGAAAGGTTTGCTTAAACGTCAAGAGGTGATCATTTTGATTGATACTGGTAGCTCTCATAATGTTGTTCATAGCAAATTAGTGAAACGATTGAATTTGCCATGTTTATCACACACCGGAGTGAATGTTAGAGTGGCTGGAGGTAGTATGGTAGAAGTGAGTAGGGTTTGTAAGGCCTTGTCGTGGGTTATGGCTGAATCTATTTTTGTGGATGATTTCTTGGTAATGGATATTGGACACTTTGATATTATTTTAGGGGCCCAATGGATGTGTAAATTGGGCCGAATGATATTGGATATGAGTGCTGCTTATTTGGCTTTCAATTATCAGGATAAACATTTTGAGTTGTATGGCTTAGGCCATTCTCTTATGAGCCCAATAGAGGAATGTTTTATTGATAAGGATCTCTCGAAGGATGCCCACACCTTCTTACTTTTGGATACTGTACAGCAAACACTAGAAGTGTCTTCTTCTCATTTATCCGAAACTCAACAACTCCAGCTCTCACATCTTCTTCAATCCTTCAAGGATGTGTTCGATGAACCTAAAGGACTTCCACCAGTTCGTGATTGTGATCACCGTATATATCTGAAAGGCGATAAGGCGGTGAGTTGCAGACCTTATCGTTACGGACCTGTACAAATGGACGAGATTGAGCGCCAGGTTGGTCAGATGCTTACCACGGGTGTGATTCAGCCAAGCCACAGTCCCTTCGCTGCTCCTGTTGTTTTGGTGCATAAGAAAGACGGCTCTTGGCGATTTTGCGTGGATTATCGCCGTCTCAATGAGGTCACCATTAAAGATAAGTTTCCTATTCCACTTATTGAAGACCTCATGAATGAATTGCAAGGTGCCAAATATTTTTCTAAACTTGATCTCCGTTCAGGATATCATCAAGTGAGAATGCATCCGGATGATGTATATAAGACAGCCTTTCGTACTCATGAGGGGCATTATGAGTTTAAAGTTATGCCTTTTGGCCTTAGCAATGCACCTGCAACTTTTCAGGGTTTGATGAATGAGGTGTTTAAACCTTTCTTGAGGAAGTTTATTTTGGTTTTTTTTGATGATATATTAATTTACAGCCATGACTGGGATGACCATTTAGAACATCTGGCTACCACTTTTTCGATACTTCGAGATCAGATTCTGTTTGTGAAGGCCAGTAAGTGTTCTTTTGCTGTAGAACAAATTGAGTATTTGGGGCACATTATTTCGGTTCATGGTGTGGCGCCAAATCCTTCCAAGATTACTCTCATACAGTCTTGGCCGACTCCTTCGAATATTAAGGCTGTAAGAGGATTTTTGGGGCTCACAGGTTATTACCGCAAGTTTATCAAGAGTTATGGACTGATTTGTCAAAACCCTTGACTGCACTCTTGAGGAAAGATGTGAAATTCAAGTGGTCGGTTGAGGCTGAGGAAGCTTTTAACCAACTCAAGGAGTTAATGACATCAGCTCCAGTGTTGGCTCTTCCCAATTTCAATGAGAAGTTTGTGATTGAGACGGACGCTTCAAATGTAGGAATGGGAGCTGTATTGATGCAACAGGGGCACCCCCTTGCTTTTGCTAGCAAGGCATTTGGTCCAAAGACGGCAGTCCTTTCGGCTTATGAGAAAGAATTGCGTGCCATTATTTTTGTTGTGAAACAATGGCGTTCTTACTTGATAGGAAGGGTTTTCACCATTCGGACTGATCATTTGCCTCTCAAACATTTGTTGGAACAGAAAAATGTCACTCCTGATCAATTCAAATGGCTCAGCAAGTTGTGGGGTTTGCAGTATGATATTGAATATCGTAAAGGGCGTGAAAATTTGGCAGCAGATGCTTTATCCCGTTTGCCGGAAGTGAATGCTTTGGCTATAAGTAGCCCAACTACTGATCTTTTAGAACGTGTGAAACGTTCATGGGAGGTTGATGCTCATCTCCAGCAATTGATTTCTGAATTAGTCAGCAACCCGGATTCACACTCTCACTATTCGTGGCAGCATGAGTTGCTTAAGTATAAGGGTCGCTTAGTGGTGGGAAGCGACCAACACCTTCGCTCAGACTTGCTTTCTTATTGTCATGATGATGCTGTGGCTGGCCATTCTGGTATGACTCCTACCTATAGGCGCCTATCCTCTATCTTTTATTGGAAAGGAATGGAAAAGCATGTTCGTGAGTATGTACGAAATTGTGTCATTTGTAAGCGGTTTAAGACTGAAAATGTGGCTTCACCGGGTTTACTACAACCCTTACCTATTCCTACACACATTTGGTCTGATCTCTCGATGGATTTTATTGATGGCCTTCCGAAGTCCTATACGAAAACATCCATCTTAGTAGTGGTTGATCGCCTGAGTAAGGCAGCACACTTTGCAGCCCTGAAACACCCTTATTCAGCAGTGGATGTGGCTCGGCTTTTCATGGATACCGTGGTCAAACTTCATGGGTGCCCCTCTTCGATAGTAAGTGACCGCGATCCGCGTTTCTGTGGCAAGTTTTGGAATGAATTATTCCGCTTGCAAGGAGTGAAGCTATGTTATTCCTCAGCATATCATCCCCAGTCAGATGGACAGACCGAAGTAGTGAACCGCTGCCTTGAGTGCTATCTAAGGTGCATGACAGGGGATTTCCCTAAACAGTGGGTGAAATGGCTGCCACTTGCTGAGCTTTGGTATAATACCACATTCCATTCTTCCATTGGAATGACACCTTTCCAGGCTGTTTATGGTGTGACCCCACCTGTGCATACACCCTATTTGCCGGGCGATTCCAACAATGAAGTGGTAGACAGGATATGTTTGGGAAGGGAACTGACTTCTCAGCTTTTGAGGTCTCATCTCCTTAAAGCTCAGAATCGGATGGTGCAACAGGCCAATAAACATCGCACCGAGCGTCAATTTGCAGCAGGGGATATGGTTTTCCTGAAGTTGCATCCCTTTCGTAGGAATCTTATCAACAACTCTTCCCTTCATAAGCTTGCTGCAAAGTACTTTGACCCTTTTGAAGTGCTTTACCCAATTGGCAATGTTGCTTATAAGTTGAAGTTGCCAGACCATTCTCGGGTTCACCCAGTATTCCATGTTTCGTTACTCAAGCGAGGCCCCAAACCAGGAGTGACACCTCACACTGAGCTGCCAGCAATTGATGCAGAAGGGCAGTTTATAGTGGAGCCTTTAGCCTTACTCGGCCGCAAGTTAACTAAGAGGGACAATTTACCAGTCACACAGGTGTTGATTCAGTGGACCCACACTAACCCTGAGGACGCTACTTGGGAGGATTTGAGCGTCATTCGGACTCAGTTCCCTGACTTTGACACTACGGGATCTCCAGCTTCTAGTATCCTTGTGGACAAGGATTATGTTTAAGGGGGGTGTTGATACGAAGAGGACTTATGGAATAATAGATGATTGTTATTTCTTTTCTTTCTTATTACAGTTGATATTTCCAATTGCACGTGCTTGGTAGGGTATTGTTGGAAGGCACGTGCCACTAAGAATTCTGTTAATGCAAGTGGGCCATCGCATATAAATGGCACCACATGCGTTGTGTAAGGTGTGGAATATCTGAAATCTAGTTATTTTCCCTCTTTCCTTTTTCGTTTCCCGCTTCGTTTCTCTCCTCTGCGTACCAATTTGTCTAATCTTAAAGCATGGACACACACAACCATTTTTGCAATATGTAATCGTCTAGCATTTTACAGAAGAAGGGATATATAAAGAAGCAAGTGAATGAGTGTAGGATTAGATTTAGTACGGGGAATGTTGGAACCTTAAAAGGCAAAACTTGGGAGATAATAGGTGTGATGAGGGATAGAAAGATAAACATTTTATGTCTACAAGAGACTAAATGGGTAGGTGAAAAGAATAAGGATATTGATGGTTATAAACTTGGGTACACTGGTAAAGTGAGTCATATGAATGGTGTAGGTATAATTGTGGATGAAGTATGGAAGAAGAATGTGGTTGAAGTTTATAGAAGTGGTGACAGATTATTATCGATAAAAATGGTAATTGAGGAGGAAACAGTTAATGTAAATCGTGAATGATGGGTAGTTAAAAAACAACAAGAACATAAGATGGATGTGACAGAGATGAAAATGTTGAGAGGGATGAATGGGTATATACTAAAAGATAGGATTCGTAATGATCACATTAGTGAAAGAGTTGGGGGTAACACCAATTTTTAGAGAAAATGAGAGATTATCGTTTAAGGTGGTATGGACATGTTCAAAGAAGAGAATTAGATGTGCTAGTAAGATTAGTGGAGCAGATGGTAAGGGAGCCGTATATAAGAAATAGAGGAAGACCATAGAGAACTCTTGATGAAGTTATTCAAAGAGATATGTTAGTGAAAGGTTTATCTCCAGGAATGACTAGGGACATGGCAAAATGGCGTCGTGTGATCCATGTAGTCGACCCCACTTGAGTGGGATAAGGTTTACGTTGTTATTTTATTAATATCGCTGCCCTCCTCTTCCGTCATACCAAAGAGTCCCTCATGGCTTATTTAGTATGAGGGATTGGAAGAGAAGAAAGAAAATTTTATAAATTGAATTGTGAAAATTTGAAAAGGTCTAAGTTGTAATTACTAAACAAATATTAGATGTAATGTAAGAGTAAAGAGTTAAAAAAAAAAGAATACTACAACTAGGCATAAACGAGAAAATTAATCACAACTAGATCTAAACAAAATATCAAACTACATTGAAGTTTTTTTTGACTTGTACTAATATTATATTAAATTTTTCTTAACAACTCAATACACAAGAATGAGAACCTAACTATTTAGTACTCCGATCCTAAATATAAAACTTATTTACCTAATTTGATTAGATTAAGATATTGGTTGAGTTAGTTAAAATAACAAGATATTACCAATATACCCTAACTATCTACCTTTATTTCCATCTTTAATCAAATATGAAGTCCCACCCAAGTTACTTAATATTAGAAAGGTCCCATGATTTGGCTAAACTAAAGTAATTATTTCAAAAGAGCAACAGACTATTAAGCCAATGCCTTCTAATTAAATTAGGGTCCCATGAAGGAGGGTAGAGTAATCTTTTACTATATGGAGATAATTATAGTAATGTCCTCAGAGACCCTACTTTAATTTGACCAATTCACGAGACTTTTCTTTTTTATTCTCGAGACTTTTCTTTTTGATTCATGAGACTTTTCTAATAATTAAGTGTCATGGCCCAAGACCCTTGGGTATATTTCATGCTAATTTCCCCAAATTTTTCCTCACACCCATTTCCCGCCCCTTTAAACAAACATATGGCCCATTAATTTGATTTGGCGCGAAAGGAAGAACAAATAAAATCTCTAACCTAACCTCATCTTCCAGTACTCCACCGTCGCCAGCTGCTACTTAATGTAACAGTAAGCCCAAATTCCTCTCCTTCCTTGTTCTTTTGTGAATTCCATTTCCTCTCTCATATTTTGTTCCCATATTTCTATCTATTCATTTCTATTTTTCTTCTGTCAATGATTGCTCACAAGTTTAAGCATTAGATGTTGTATGAAATTTGTCACATTATGGTTTTGATACTTAGGGATGGTTTATTTGTTGAAACTCATATACCCTATTTGGAGACTTGATATTGGTCATATAAGTTTTTTTTTTTTTTTGCGAATAGAGAGGGTTTCTAAATTGTACTCCCTCCGGTCCTAATTATAAGTCGCCTTTGACTTTTTTTGGAGAGATTAAGGTTGCGAAATAGGTTATTAAATTATGATATATTTAATATATTTTTAAACTATCCATTAGTTTCTAGGTAAAGTAAACTAGTATAATGGAAAAAAATAGGTAAAACAATTTATAATTAACTTAGTTTGCTTTTTTAGGATTATCTAAAAAAGTCAAAGGCGACTTATAATTAGGACCGGAGAGAGTAATATGATAGGATGAAAGAGTACGTGGAAATGAGGAAATATCATTAGGCTGATTTGATCAAATTAGATGAATAGGTACTATGAATGGGCCGACTTGACTTAACGATAAGCTCACTTTCCAAGGGTGCTGAAGTTGTGGGTTTGAATAAGTCACTTTGAAAAAAGAAGAGGTTAGTCTGCTTAGTATATTGACTATATTCCTTTCCCCGACACTATAGTGGGGACTAGAACTGGGTTGACCCTTTAGATGAATAGGTACTATATTTTGGATAGGAGGAACTAATATGTTAACTTGTCAATGTTAAAATGAGACTTTGTTTTGGAATTATCAAGTTGTAATTGGTATCTTGAATAATGTTATAAGAAGTTTGGTTTTTTTTGAATTAACATTCAATCCAAGAAGACTAGATGAATGGGATGGTTCCATTTGAAACATATTAATCACATATTTCTCTGTGTGCTTCACCAAATATCTCTCCCTGTGCGGAGATCATGGTAGAGCTGGAAGATGAATGGTTTCATTTTTTGTTCAGATAATCATCTTTTTTGTAACAAAAAAAAGTTAATCATCTTTTTTGGCCATTGAATCTCAATTCTTTTGCTAATTTTTCGTCATTAGTTGCAGCACTTCACACAACACCTTTGTTTCAACTCAGAGTTCATTTAAAGAAGCTTTTGCCTCAGTTGGTAGAACAAGGTCTAAAGCCTGAGCTAAAGGCTAAGATGAATATAGTTTCTAGACACAATAAACAAAGAATTGAAGCAGACAGATTCAGTGGTTTGTCAGATGCATTACTTATCCATATTCTCTCTTTTCTTCCTGCTAAATATGCAGTTGCTACTTGCCTCTTGTCTAAGAGATGGAGACAACTCTGGCGTTCTATTGCCGCTCTTGACTTAGAAATTGCATACCCTGATCAACTTGAATTCTTTGTTAAATTTGTGGACAAATTGCTTCATTCGGTAGATTTGAAATCTGTCAAAAAGTGTGTTCTGGATTTTTGTTATGAAACACCTCCTCAAGAGACTAGCAAGTGGCTTGCTATGATTAGCAGTGAAGTTGAACATTTGGAGATACGTTTGTGCTGGAGTTCTCAGTATGAGTTGCCTTCTTGTGTTTTCCTTTCCAACAGCATTAGGGTGTTAAAGTTGAGTCATGGAAGGGTGAATACTCTTTCCCATGTTAATTTGCCTTCGCTTGAAATATTGCATTTGGATGATGTTAAATTTCAGGATTTTAGAAGTCTGGAATTACTTCTTAATGCTTGTTCCTTGGTGAAAGACTTGTTTGTACGATATAGGGGTGTAAAAGATTTTCATCCACTCAAGATAGAAAGATTGAACCATTTGGTCACTGCATATCTTAGTCCACAATCTCTAATTCCATTTGAAGCTATTTCTAATGTTGAAAGTCTGCATATTAAACAGGTAAGAATCAAGCATGAGAAGTAATTTTTTTCTTGATTTTTTATTACCTAAGATTTCATTCTCTAATCTTCAGTCTTTTTTAGTATACCAGGCAGGATATATGGCCGTTTAGTCACGATATCCCAATATTTCACAATTTAACACACCTGCGATATGATGTTGTTGAGTGGACTAAGATGGTGAAATGTCTTGAAAGTTTTCCCGAACTTCAACAGCTTGTGATTGGAGAGGTTTGAACATTTTAACTTTTTTCATGTAATATGTCTTCACTTGTTAGGTTTTTCACTTAGTTTTTTATTTGTTTTAGATTTATTCTTCATCCCATCCTGGACCAGTAGTTGAAGTGCCATCATGTGTTTCATGTCAATTAAAGGAATTGATTCTTCTTCACTCCGAAGGTACTGAAAGCGAGTCTGAATTCTTAAAATTTATGATGAAGAATGTTAGAGCTTTGAGGGCAATATATGTTTGCACTGAATCAAGTCACATTAAGCTCCCAAAGTTCAAGAAATTAGCAGCGTCCCTCAGATCAGGCCGTGAGTCTGAGAGTTGCAGTCAAGTGCATGAAGGACCACTTTTATTTATGGTTTCTTAAATTTCCTCAACTTTGTTGTTATGTGATGGATAAGAGTGACCATGTAACGGTTAGTTGCTTCTCCATTGTGTGTGATGGAAGTACATGGAGTAAAATGGAATTCTTTTTCAGAATGTGATCAAAGATGCTTTAGTAGATCCACTTCAGATTGGGCTAACGAAATCAAGTGAAACCCACATCATTTTCTCTCTCCTTTTTTTAACCGATCTCTCATCTTCTAATTCATTCTAATGTTGAAACTTTGTTAGAAGTTGTAATGCATGCATTATAAAATGTTATTGACTTATTGTAATGTTGCTAGGTGGTGCCTAAGCTCGCTTGACTCAATGATAAACTCATTTATTGTGAGGTTTGAGGCTATAGGTTGTAATCAACTTCTCTACATAAAGTATGAGTAAAGTTGCTTAGCATATTAACTTCTCTAGTACCCTCACTAAGTGAGGATTAGACCTGAGTTAACCTTTTTAATGTTGCTAGGTTCTCCAATGACCATCGGTATTAGTCAAAACTCTTAAGTAGTGTGTTATGTACAATTGTCTTTCCTACTGCGTTTTTAAATTTACTTCATTGAATTAGTCATCAATTTGAATTTACCAGACGAGATGAGTTCTTCCATTCTCATGTTGATAGTATTTTTTTTATTGTTAATCTTAGTTCAGACACAAGATAGATATAGCCCAAACCCCAAGCCCAAAATCACAATCTCACTCACAGTCTCACAACGGCAACATGCCAAACTTAAGTTCATAGCATCAACTTTCATTTTCCCTCTTTCAAAATTCATTCATGTCTTTCCTTGGTCTCTATTCTCACTCTCAAACCTCATTGACAGTCACGACTCACACTGCCTCACACTCACTAGCAAGGGGGGTGAGTGGAGAATGGCGGTCGGCAAGGGGAGGGTTGTGATTAGGGACGATCAAAAGTGCAAAATGTAAATTTTGTTAATGCTTGATTTGTTATTTTGGACAGATCCACACTGGCAAATGTAATATAACTAGGCATTTTACATTATGAATAGATCCTATATGGACCAATATACTAGGCGTTTATATTTTGAACACATCATATCATTGTTTTACTTTTGAATTGACCATGTTCAAATTTGTGTGGGAGGAATAGGTGGCATTTTTAACTATGGGTCTCTTTGGATATAGCTTTCGTTGAATAACTTCTAGGAATAAAACTGAAAAAGCCCTTTTGAAAAATACATTCTAGAGAATAACTTCTGATAATGTTGAAAAAATAGTTTCTGGTAAAACCTAGGTTTTCTATGTCAAATCTAGATTTCTAGTTAAAATAGTTATTCTGAAAAAGTTGTGAGTATTTGTCTGACGTAACTTAGATATTGTTTTCGACAGGAAAAACTATTTTGAAAAGTTGTGACTATTTGTCTATCCTGATATAAAAGAATAGGTTTAATCTCAATCTTAGATATGAGGGTGTCATATATGCCCTATTTGGTCTGTGTGGTATGGGAGGGAGGAAAAATAATTCTTTAGTTGAGTTTTCAACAATGAGAGGAGTGGTATGCGTACCTCTATCTATTTAACCAAAAATTATGAGTCACTTAAATTTTTCATTCACTCTAAACTCGGTATGTGTGTTTATACCTTAGTGAAAATCATACTAAATTGCTCTAAAATTCATTTTACATATTCTTTATTCTATTTGATCATATTTAATAAATGGGTGAAGGTGCAAAAATGATAGTAAACTTTACCCAAAATTGCGTTTCTAATATTTAAGTTTCGCGGTGTGCAAAAAGAATAACCAACTTGGGGTCTGGGTGCAAATATAATATTTTCACTTGAGGGAAATAAAATTTGGATATGAAAAGACTCTTATGCCCTCATTCCTCCATCATTAAATAAAATATTAATGAGGTGAATTAGAAAGAATTGTAGCTCAATTATCAATACAAACAACTACTCCCTCCGGTCCTAATTATAAGTCGTCTTTGACTTTTTTGGAAAATCCTAAAAAAGCAAAATAAGTCAATCATAAATTGATTTAACTAATTTTTCCCTTAAACTAGTTTGTTTAACCTATAAACTAATGACTAATATAAAAATTTATCAAATATGTCATAATTTAGCTCTGAGTCTGAGAGCTGCAGTCAAGTGCATGAAGAACCACTTTTATTTATGGTTTATTAATTTTCACCGCTTTTTTTTTGTATTTATAAGTGTATTTTTTTGGAATATGTTTGAAGGTGCTTTGGTCAATGCAGTTCAGATTGAGCTAATGAAATCAAGTCAAACTCATCGTTTTCTCCCATCTTCAAATTCATTCTGATGTTAAAACTTTATACTAATCATAAATTTATAAGATTCCTTTAACTTTTTTGGGAAATTTAGTTAGCAAAATTAGTTCACCAAATTATAATATACGTCATATTTAATTAGAATGTAGGTTAGTTCATACGAAAAATAAATTTGTTTTGAAGAAAAAAGCTATGTAAAGATAATTTAAATTCATTAATTTTGCGGCTTCAATTTCTACAAAAAAGTTAAGGTGGTTTTATATCTAGAGCCGGAGGGAGTCACTTCTAATGGTTCTATGTCCTTTTCTTATTTGTAAGATCGATTTTGTTGATTGTAGTACTCCCTCAATTCCTAAATATTAGAGTCAGTAAACAGTTTAGGAGAAGTCTAAGAAAGCCAAATAAGTTATTTAAAAGATCTTTTGAGTTTTTTCTTTATAACTAATATATTAGACTAATAATCTTACAAAATATCTAATAATATGTAACATATGTTATGATTAAACTAATTGTTTAGCTCCATTAATTTCTTAAAAAAAGTTATCTCTTGTATTTAGGAACGGATGGAATAATACTAACAACAACAACAATAGGTATTAGCAATAAAGTCCCTCTTGATTAATAAGTTTGTTGCGTAACCATTTTGATGTCTAAAAACTTATTTATTCATGATTAATAAGTTTGTTGAGTAACCATTTTCCATTAAGTGAATTATAGGATGTTAACCAAGACAGAAAAGAAGTACACTTTTCAAATATAATGTAAGACTAAATAATCTACACCATTCAAACAACCATCACCCCCAACCTCCCTCCCACCATCACTCAACCCCATCACCTCCACAACCCCAACCCAAACCTCACCGACGAAGACAGCGGCAGCGCCATCAACGGTGATGAGGGATGAAGGCCGACAAGGCGGTCTCGCGGAGGTGAGGGCGTCTAGAGGAGAAGAGGGAGGATGAGGAGAAGGAGGGAGTTGATGTGTTTTTTGTTGTTGTTCAAATAAGGCTGATGTGTTATAGTTGTCTATGTGTCAAATTTTGATTAGGGAATTGGAGTAAATGGATATGAGGAATTGGACCTAAGTTTTTCCCATTTCAAATAGAGAAAGTAATTATAATTTACAATAAATTTTGATAAAAAATAAAAATATACAACATCAGTTAAAAATATAATATAGGTGCAAAATTTTAAGACTTTGATCCAGAAAAAAGTATTATTTGTTTTGAATAAAACTAGCAAGTTTACCCGCGCGTTGCACGGGTAGCACATACAAAAATAAAACATTGTTTAGTGCATATATTTATAAACACCGCCCAGCATTCAATACAAACTTTTCTACAACGGAATATTTCAACGTAGAAAATATAACTACAACTACACTTTATTGTACACTTTTCTAAAGACTTCATTATCAACAAAACAACATTCTTGGTCCTACGTTCAAGGCTACCATTGGTACTGGAGATGTAAATTTTGAGGCCATCAACACTACGAACACAAGAGCACGCAACATATAATTGTCCATGAGTAAATACAAGTTTTTCTAGATAAACTCCAACATGTTTGAGAGACTGTCCTTGACTCTTATTAATGGTCATTGCAAAACACAAATTAATTGGAAATTGCCTTCTACGCATTCTGAAAGGAAGCTTAGTTTCAGATGGGTTCAAATTCATTCTATGAATCATAACCTTCTCATTAGGATGAGAGCCATTTAATGTTATCCCCTCGAGAACATTATTTGCAATACGTGTAATATGTAATCTAGTACCATTGCAAAGGCCAGCACTTTGATCGATATTTCTCAGCAATATGACTGGAGCACCAATCTTCAAAGTTAAAACATGTGATGGTAAACCTGAACTTTCTATAGTGTTCAAAAATTCATGTGTATAAAGATTGTCAACACTATCAGATTCAAAATTCATGTGTATAGCAATTAATAGCTATATATAGAAGCAAGATGAGAAGAAAAATTCAAATTCAAAAATCCATGAAAGTGGCGGGATGACATTGGAGCGGGAAAATAGATGCAATGACTTACTCCTAAGATAGAACTTTAAATTAAGTTTGTCTTCAAAATTACAGTAAAATTATATTATATTTTATCTTCACGCGTTTAATTTTAATTTTAAAATATTTATATACACAGCTGGCATTCAAAGGGACAGAGGAATGCACTGAGTTAAGACCTCTATTGAATAACCTCAAAATTTTTTCAATGACATTAAAGCAGCACTTTTCATGAATAACCTCATAATAAAATATTGAGTCACCACCTTCAATCACAATCACAATCCAATCAACCTTGAACTCAATTCCTTGTCAGCACAATCTAAATGATATCATAGTCATAGTGGATATTGTAAATGCACAACAACAAAGATTTAAAAATATTATTCTTGAACCTCAACAACTGGTCATGTTAATAAGTGAATACATCGGATTCCAAGAAGGTGCCTTAATGTAATTTCTTTTTCCTTAATATAATTGTCATTTTATCCAAAAAAAATAAGTGAATACATTAAAATGCACACTAATATTTATCAATATGAGTAATGCGCAGATACAACAGTACGATGGATATGTACCACCACCCACAAACACATACAATTGACACCAATCATAGATATGCATAGCCAACATTTAAAAGGGCAGCACATCAATCACTTTTACAGCAGACATTGCATAATATGAATTTAGCATTGAAGTTTAGAAAACAAAATCTAAGAAAAGATTTGTTTACCTCCCCCAATATATCAGAAATCACAAAATATTTCCAATCAATGATTAGACATCACAACATCCGACATATTATATGTGATGTATGTGAAGAACCACAAATTTAGATTTACTCCTAAAATCATAACATATTGGATCACATGAGTTTAAACATTGACAGATTTAGATTTATTCCTACATCCTAAAAATCCAAACAATTAACATCTGGTTTCCTATGGAAGTAAAAACAGAAAAACTAAACGCCAAGATAACAATCTTAACAAAGACATAGCAGAACCTTAAATAAGGAGCAATGAAGTGTATCCAACAAAAAACAAAATTTGAAGCAATTCTTAGTTGTTTCAAGACAATATTTCTGGTACTATCAATATCCCATCAATTTCAACATCTATGAATTGTCAATATAATATTAACCATATAATTTCCTTGACTAGCAACTCACATGAGAAAATCTTGAATCACAGGGACCTTACTGCGCATCACACAAAGAAATCTCACCACATACGAGTTGTTCAACAACGTCACATACAATCAAGATCCCATCCCATTCAAAACCAATGCCTTGTCAATATTCAATCCCATCGAAATAAAAAACTTCATAACTACATATCAATTTCCAAGAAATTACAATGCACAAAACCAAATCTTTCACAGACAAGATGTAAGTAATGTTGATGTCAGTTTCTTACTTGCCTAGCATCCCAAAAATCAATACGATGACTGGTCAATATAATATCAACTATACCAGAATATATAAAAATTTGTCATCAACATCAAATTCTACTAAAGCTACAAACATAAAAAATATCATTGTAAACTTTGATTCACAATAACAACCAAATCATCAAAAAATATATGCAAGATCTTTAATCTAAGAAGCACAAACTTCCATGCATCACATTCACAGTGACCTTACTGTGCAGCACACAAACAGATATCACCATGTAAAGAGTTGTTCACCAACTTCACATAAAATCAAGATCCCATCCCATTCAAAACCAATGGCTTGTCAATATACAACCACATCAAAAATAAAAAACTTTACAGTTACATATCAATTTCCAAGAATTTACAATGCACAAAACCTAACCTTTCATAGATAAGATGTAAATAAAACTGATTCACAGTGACCTTACTGCGCAGCACACAAAGAAATATCACCATATAAGATTTTTTTCAACAACTTCACATACAATCTAGATCACATCACAATCAAAACCAATGCCTTGTCAATAAACAACCCCATCAAAATAAAAATTTTTACAGCTACATATCGATTTCCAAGAATGAAGAATGCACAAGATCAAACCTTTCACAGACAAGATGTAAATATTGCCGATCTCGGTTCCTTACTTGCCTAGCAGTACACAAACAGATATCACCATGTAAGAGTTGTACACCAACTTCACATAAAATCAAGATCCCATCCCATTCAAAACCAATGGCTTGTCAATATACAACCACATCAAAAATAAAAAACTTTACAGCTATATCAATTTCCAAGAATTTACAATGCACAAAACCTAACCTTTCATAGATAAGATGTAAATAAAACTGATTCACAGTGACCTTACTGCGCAGCACACAAAGAAATATCACCATATAAGATTTTTTCAACAACTTCACATACAATCAAGATCACATCACAATCAAAACCAATGCCTTGTCAATAAACAACCCCATCAAAATAAAAAACTTTACAGCTACATATCAATTTCCAAGAATGGAGAATGCACAAGATCAAACCTTTCACAGACAAGATGTAAATATTGTCGATCTCGGTTCCTTACTTGCCTAGCAGCCCAAATATCAATACCACGACTTGTCAAGATAATATCAACCATACCAGAATATATAAATATTATTCATCAACATCAGCTTCTACTAAGGCTACCACCACAAAAATGTCAATATAGACTTCCATTCCCAATAACAACAAAAGCATCAAAAAAAAATACAAGATCATTAATGTAAGAGCCACAATCTTCCTTCAATCACATTAGTCAATCCTGAGTGAGAATGACCTTACTGCTCAGCACAAGAAGAAATGTCACCATATAAGAATTGTTCACCAACTTCACATACAATCAACATCCCATCACATTCAAAATCAATGTCTTATAAATATAAAATCCCATAAAAAAAACTACACATCAATTTAGAACAATTTAGTATGCACACGACCAAAAAAGTCACAACCGACAATTTACAACAATTAACCAATATGCACAAGCCCCTAATGACGATACTGACCTACAAACAATACTAATAATACAAAGCTAACATAGGAATATTAGTACCTTCAATTAGGATAAACTGAAATCTCTCCAACAAATAAAAAAACCACAAAAAATAAGAATACTGTAAATCAAAGAAAACATTAGCATAAAAAAGCCTTAGACTAAACATACACCTCCGTATATAATAGAACATAACTTATATTAACAGAGAGTGTGATTCCCAATAACAAACCAAATATCAAAAACAGAGTTGCTCAGCAATACCACATATCAGAGTTGCTCAGCAACTTCTGATGCAAGGGCCAACGCAAAAACATCAACAGAGAGTGTGATTCTCAATAACAAACCAAATATCAAAAAGATATAGTCAAACCTCAATTTCATGAACACAGACGACCAACCATCACAGAATACAATCTGAATCATAATGACCTTGAATAGCAGCCTAAAAATCAAAATAGGCATATAATATCACTATCCCATCACATTCAGCTACAATGATTTGTCAATATACTTTCAGCCATACCAGAATATATATAACTTATTTTAGTAAACACAGTAGCACACAATTCACGCCCTAGCTTAAATTGAACAACTAAGAAATCTATCCTTCAAACAAATAACTTTAAATCATAATAACCATAATCCATGTATTATGAAGCTGATCACTAATTAATGCTAACACCACATACATAAGATAGTTATACTATAAAACTTCACTTGACACAAGAGGATTAGTAAAAATACATATCAAACCAAGGAACTCAGAAATACGATACACTTTCTGAGGCATCAAAAGATGGGCAAAACGTGCCATCACAGACCAGTCGTCAAGCACCACAAGCATTCTATCAAGCTGCATTAAACATCAAACAAAAATTTTAATCAAACATGGACACTGATAAGGAGTTAACAAATCTTATGTAAATCTATAAAGCTAACATACCGCCTGGTCTAAAACGACAAGTTGTATGGCATGCTGCTCCTTCACCGGCCTCTCAGGTCCAGTGGAATAACGAAGCACCTCCTTATATATGATGCGGTCAATCTTCACAACAATGTAATATGAGCATAGACCTCTAGATAAACGTGAGAGAGGAACTACAGGGTTTGCATCGGCCATAACTTCTTGTGAAACAAAAATAACGAAATAACCAGTAGGCAAGATAGGAAAAACAAAAGACGATGGGGGCAAAGAAGCTCTGCAACCAACAACACGGTTAAATACAACAACAATTCGCTTCTATGACACGTTTCCTTACTTTGAGACTGACAGCGACCTCACAAACCTAATAGAGATATAGTAAGATATGGTCAACCTCCTCGTAACTATATCACATCAATCACAATTATTTTAGAAAAAACAAAATTCCTACTACCTCCATTCCTAAATAGATCACTCTGGCTATTTTAGAAAAATTAAAAAACAATTTGTATTAGAATATGATTCCAAAATTGCCCCAACTTAAATTTGAAAGATAAATAGACAGTGAAGAAAGTAATAAGCTAAAAATAAAAGGGGTAATTTAAACCAAAATTGGAATAATAAAAATGATCCTAAAATATTTAAGAAAATTTTGGGATATTTGTGTTTCATGCAATTTTATAGAAAGAAATCCTAATATATTTAGGAACTAATCCAATTCCCCAAACTAATCCTATATTTAGAAAATTTTGGGATATTTGAACTTCATATCATACAATTTTATAGAAAAAGATCCTAATATATTTAGGAAGTAATCCTGTTCCCCAAAACTGCTCCAATATTTAGAAAATTTTGGGATATTTCAGTTTCATACAATTTTATATAAAAAATCCTAATATATTTAGGTACTTATCCGATTCATCAAAATAATCTTATATTTAGAAAATTTTGGGCTTTTTGAGTTTCATAGAATTTTGACATATTTGATTACATACCTATATTCCTGAAATTATCACATTTTAATTAAAACACTATTAAATAAAGCAAATTCTAACTTGTAATAAATTTTTAGAGAAGCATGTAAGCTTAACTGAACAAACAAAATTCAAAATCAGAAAATCAAGCAACCTTACCCTACAAAACCATAGTCTATTATATATCACCTATCATTATATATATCCAGCAACCTTACCCTACAAAACATAGTCTATTAAGCTAAACAACAGTGAAGATGACGCATAAGAAGAGAAACGGGGAACGACATTTATATGTATAAAGATTTAAAATTAAAATGGGTTAATATTTTTAGTAATGGCATGGGAAAGAAATAACATGAATAAAAGTTTGTTTAGTACATCAAAAAAAAATATAAGAAAGTTTATGGTAAAAAACAAATACTCCCTCCGTTCCTAAATATAAGATCACTTTAGTTAATTTGGGGAGATTAAGGAAGACAATAAAATTATATGATCTTTCCAAAATCCCCTCAATTACTTAACTTTAAAAGGAGAAGGGGTTTTCAATGAAAAGAAAGAGTATAAGCGTAATTTGGGCAAAACTTGAAATAAAATAGAAAGAGATCTTATATTTAGGAACTTATCCACTTTCCCAAAGTGATCTTATATTTAGGAACGGATGGAGTATAAGATAGGTAAAGATAAATTTTATTGAATTTTATTAAATTTTAACAAATATAAATAACATTTATGGTATCAGAGTTATGCAGTATATACTATAAAAACATAAAATATAATATTACGCGTTTCGCGCGGGTTGATACTAGTTGATATAATAAGATATCTGAACTGGTTATCACAAGTCTCAATTAATCTAGTGATAAACCCACTTGAAACACGAACATGGAATTCATGACTAGAAAACAATCTTCAAATATTTGCGCATAATTGTCCCAAAATTGAAATTCTAATGATTTGAAAGGTTGGGTGATTTTCCATTTTGTTCTTGGTGTTGATTATCATTTCATGAGCTAATTTTCTGACTCTCTCATTCGTTTAGATAGTTTACATGTAGTAAAAGCTTGGAACCTACGGCTGATGTTCCTCTTTGTGTTTAATTTAACTTGAAGGAATTCCATTTTGGCTACTATGAAGGCAATACAGGTGAATTTGAACTTGCAAAATTTTGTCATGAAGAATGCAAGGTCTTGAGAACCATCTCAATTACTAGGGAAAATTATTGGCCTGGTACAACTTGGAATTGCCTAGAGCTCGAAAGGATATTCAAATGTCCAATAAGTTTAATGAATTGCAAGCTTTTGTTAAAATGAATTAAAATTTAGTGTGACAAAATTACTCTAGTTTTCTGAGTACAATTATCCTCACAAATGCTTAAATTCTCCAACTGTAAGAATATGTCTCATTAAATATCATGTATGCATTTTGTAAACTTGTACAAAAAATGGTTTGTCCTTAAAACCTCTTGTGCTTTTAGCTCCTACCAACACAGATAACAATATGCTCTACCTAGTGGAGCTTTTATTTGCATGATTCTAGTTAACAATTCATAACTATCTGAGCTAGTATTAGTAAAAGGGAGAACGACTCACTTAAGCCTTAGTGTACTCCGAAACATGAAAATACATAAATTAACTAGTGACTATTCGCTGCAACAATAAAGATTTCACATGCATGCTTTTAGTTTTGTTGCTTTCACTTTAGAAATTACTTTTCAATGTATCCAACTAATATATACGAACATAAGAGTAAAAATAATTGATAGTATAATATAAAGTAAAAGTTCAACATGACTTGTAAATATGAGATACTTGAGACTTACAATCATTAAAATTATCAATTGACAGGAAAACGAATGCCCAGATATCAATTGTTTGTACTGCCACTCACTTTTATATACTCAATGCTTATATACAGTTTATCGGAAGCATGTTTTCACTACAAAACACAAGGCCCTTATCGGCGTTTTTATTCCCTACGTTTCGGCGTTTTTTACCGGCGAAAATGCTCTACGCACTACCACAGATTACCCCATTTACATGCGCTTATTTTGGCCTCTACATGCGCTTTTAAAGCGCATGTAGAGGGGGGCGCTGGTAAAGGCTCTACATGCGCTTTTAAAAAGCGCATGTAGAGAGGGGCTCTACATGCGCTTAAAGCGCATGTAGAGGTATGTACCTCTACATGCGCTTTAAGTGTACATGCGCTTAAAGCGCATGTAGATGTGCCTCTACATGCGCTTAAAGCGCATGTAGAGGTACATACCTCTACATGCGCTTTAAGCGCATGTAGAGGTATGTACCTCTACATGCGCTTTAAGCGCATGTACATGTACAGGTGGCCCCTTTACATACGCTTTAAGCGCATGTATAGAATGTTTTTTTTAAAAAAAAAATTACCTCAATAATAATGTTAACTCACTATCAATTTACATTGTCAACAAAAAACAATTCACTCATAGAAGATCAAGAAAAATTTCACTCCAACACTTGCGAATGTACTCAATATCTTCTTCAGCAAACTGATCAACTTGATCAAACATCTGATTTGATTAAGACAAATGTTTCAGGGAGATTTTGAAAGTCCCTATAAGTTTAAGTCAGAAGTATGTCCAACATGGGTATAGTTCAGAGGTATAACTAACAGTAAAAAGGTTTCTTACTTGAAAATACAGTTACTCCAGCGCTCCAGCATATCTCCAAGGTTCACTAAAAATGCCCTGCCAATAACAACCACAAAAGATAATTATTCTTTCCTAACTCAGTACCATCTTTAGCCAGAAATAACATCAATCTTCAAAGAGAACTCACCCCTTTAGAGGTTCCACGTCCTCCCATATCTGAGGTTTAGCATCCCTATCTTTGCATATCTGCATAAAGAAAATAAACAAATTTTCATTCATTAAATAGAGGGCCAAACACTAATGTTGTACTGTTACATGCAGCCCATTAACAAGGAGCAGAATTTCATTAGGTTGCAAGACCAATAATCTGTTTGGCTTAGAGAAATAGAGAGACCCTTACTTGAAGACCTGGTACATCATCTGTTGCCAACAAAGTAATCAGACCATAATCTGTGTGAGCTCCAGCTCCATATAATCCTTCGGAGGGATTTGAGGTTTGACCTTAACCAAAGAATAATCAATGTTATTGACAGTTTCATTTTCATTTTACAAGTATATCAGGTATAAGGCACTACTAATATTTTATTCAGCTAGTGGTCATATTACACTGGAAAAAAGTTTCCATGTTCATAACTCTTGAATAGCATCGTTTCTGATTTAATTAATTGATTGATTGATACCTTCATAGTGTAGCAGGCGTAAAGTTGCAATTGGCTCTCCTAGCATTTCTGGCTTATCAAAGAAATAAGCACCCAAATCAAGGATTTTCAAGAATTTCTGATTTAATTAATTAATGCTAAGTACTCAAGTAAGTAGTCTATATCATAAGTCTTTCCTTTATTGAGATCAGTTGCAGCTGGAGGTGCATTACTTTCAATCCCTACAACGTATTTGTATTAATTTCAAGAATGAAATACAAACATATGAAAAAAGGATTTTCTTTTTGAGAAATCATGGAAAAACTAAAACCAACCGAGAATTCTAAATGGTTGTCTCTTCATTTTATTCTCTGCACAGTGACCCTTTTGGGCTGACAGTACTCAGAAAGAAAAATAATCATAAAAAAGGAGGACTGTGGCACAAAGATGGTGATGGTCACACACATACACTCAACCAAAGCTTGTAGATGCAAATAGAGCAGCTAAAAGCTGAGACTAAAAGATAGTTGAAGATTTTACTGTTTGATGAACAGAAGATTATTTGGGAGCTGAATAACAGAGAGAAGGGAAGGTCAGAGCCTTCTCCACAAAAACAAGGACAATAAATTATTAAAACTTGTTTATCATCACAATGACACAAGCTCTAATAGAAAACCAAATTGATTAACAATAAAACACATTCATACTTACCCGATCGAACATCTTCACTAAGTTTGCCTCTAGCTTGAATATGTTTGATAAGCATCCGGTATATCAACATCCACCAATAAATATGCAGTACAAGCAAGCAGAATAGAAGACTGTTGAACACATAATACTATGTATATTGGACCATCAACTGGGTGTTTTTCCTTATCCAATGTGAGTATAACCTCATAGCTGCCACAGAGAACAGGAATAAAAAATTTAAAGAGATATTATATGATATGTTAACAAACTTAAATTGAATAATTAAATTTTCTGCAAAATCAGAAATAACATCTGTATTCTTTTATTTTTTTGATTCAGCTCATACTAAGTTTCAGATATGAAGACTCTTTTAGTCAAACTAAAAAAATGATCAATAATGCTTCTATGCAAACTAAATTAAACTTGAAATCAAACAACAGATTTAAAAAATATCAAGCACACTGCTTAATCCTCATGAACTACAACAATTGCAGTGTCAAAGGCATAGCCTACATGTTAAAAACAGACAAGGTACTAAACTAAAGGTTACTGCAACAGCTAAAGAAGCAGCATAAAAAACCAGTAGTATACTACAACAACATAAATACTGGGTTTACCCAAAATGCCCCTAATAGTGCACATTTGCCCCTAGAAAAAAAGATTAAAAATGTGCATTCCCCTTCAAGAAAGAAAAACAAAACATCACATTTACCACAGTAAAGCCCCACAACACACAAAAATCAATTCCATGTCACAAATTCATCATCACAACACAACAGACACTAAGTTTGAATCTTGCACAACAACAAACACTAAACAACAACAACAAAAAAATTTAAACACAGCAGACCTTCAAGGATTTTCTGCGATGCATCTCATGTTTGAGATGGTTGATGGTGAGTTTCAATTTGTGGCCTTCATCAGGCAAATTGTTAGCAGTGGAGTCAAAAGTTCGTAACTTTCTGTGATAAGACTCCAAAAGGTGGTGATCAGAGAGGTGAGTGAAGTCTATAAAAGGAACTAACCAGTTGAACTGGCCCATTTGACACAAACTAAGCCCTAAGACCATTTGCCAAAAACTGAAGATAAATAAAAGAAGCTCACCTAAACTTGTTTTTGGCCTTCCCCGCCTCATCGGAGCTCACCATCACCGAAAACCGCCGTGGGTCGCCGGAGAACAAAGAGAAACAGTGGGGAAAACACGAAAAAAAAGTGAGAGAGAGCAAGAAAATGTCAAGGATGTTGAGAAACGCGAAGAACTAAGAGGCGAGACGAGAAAGAGGGGAAAAGAGACTTACCCACGGCGCTGTCGTTGTTCGAGCTACGCCGCGGCTTGCCGGAATCGGAGGAGCTCGTCTCCGTCGCCATTCATTGTGGCTGGAAGATGAAGAGAAGCGACGGAGGTGAGTAAGGAGTGGGAGGAAGGTGTGGGGGAGAGGGAGAAAGGACGGAGGTTGCCGCCGTCGCCCTTGGCCGCCACCATCACCGCCGGGAAAGGAAAAAGGAACAAGGAAGAAGAGGAAAGGGAAGGGAGGTGTCGGCTGGGAAAATGGAAGGGAAGGAAAGGAAGAGAAGAGAGTATAGATCTAGGGTTTCAGGAGAAATTACCAAACTGCCCTTCTGTCTATATTTATTTACTTTTCCAATTTAATTCCTATATTTTAGCAAATTGTGAAACAAAGTTGTAATCCAACTTACATATTTTTCTCCTACCATGGTACTCCCTCCGGTCCTAAATATAAGACCTAATTGACTTTTTTGAAAAATCCTAAAAAACAGCAAAATAAGTTAATTATAAATTGATTTACCTAATTTTTTTCATTTAAACTAGTTTATTTTACTTATAAACTAATGGATAATCTAAAAATATATCAAATATGTCATGATTTAATAGACTATTTTGCAACATTAACTTCTCCAAAAAAAATTATCTAGGTCCTATATTTAGGACCGGAGGTAGTATTATCTGTCTTAAATTATTTTTCATCAAATTTTTAATTTAGAAATTAATCTCTAATCATTTTTCCTTAATTGCTAAAGAAAAAAGATATATTATTTTCTTAAAAATATATTTGTCTTCATTTACTTATTCACAATGCTCTTCTAATTTAATAATGACCTCCTCATACCCTAATTAATTCCCTATTATCTCTAACTCAAATTTCGGGATGTTACATATTGGCTTTCCTTTGTTATTTTAATATTTTATGGCTTATACATGCGTTTAAAGCGCATGTAAAGACCAATGTCCATTTAATTATATGGATATTCATATGATTTGGTGCTTTTCAACTAAATTGTTTCAATACTTCATCTCAAAATGCTCAAATCTTGTGCTTGACAATGTTATAGTGAATTCCATTGAAGAACAAGCCTTTACATGCGCTTAAAGCGCATGTAGAAAGCGCATGTAAAGGGTATTTCTACCTCTACATGCACTTAAAGCGCATGTAAAGGGTGTTTCACCAATTCCATAGCACCCAAAAGTAGTAATGAAGCCTTGAAACACTAAGTCCACAAGCAGGAACACCTTATGAGGTCTGAGAAGGATCTCTTATGCATGACTCCATGTTTTGCACTTCAGTAGTGCCTTTACATGCGCTTAAAGCGCATGTAAAGGGTGTTTCAACATTTTCATAGCACCCAAAAGTGGTAATGGAGCTTTGAAACACTAAGTCCACAAGCAGGAACACCTTATGAGGTCTGAGGAGGATCTCTTATGCATGACTCCATGTTTTGCACTTCAGTAGTGCCTTTACATGCGCTTAAAGCGCATGTAAAGGGTGTTTGTGCCTTTACATGCGCTTAAAGCGCATGTAAAGGATTTTGTGCCTTTACAGGGTGTTTCCATATGATTTTGAACTCTTCACCTAAGTTCATTTTATATTTTATCTCTAAATACTTAAATCCTTTTCTAGTCATTGTTTTAGTGAATTTTATTTGATGCACATTTCTATACATGCGCTTAAAGCGCATGTAGAGATAAGGCCTCTACATGCGCTTTAAGCGCATGTATAGATTTTTACCTTTACATGCGCTTAAAGCGCATGTAAAGGACCCTCTATACATGCGTTTCTTCTAAGCGCATGTAAAGGTGCGCTGGTAGAGAGACAATTTGTAGTAGTGACTGCGTTTTCAACAATCGCCGAAAAATTAATGTGGAAAAGATTTTTTTCGGCGTGTCAAGCATACCGGCGTTTTAGGGACGCGCCGGTGTGCGAAAATAATAAAATATTCAAGCTTACCGGCGTTTCCAGCACACGCCGGTATGTGATTATTTAAAGTAAAAACATTCTGGCGTTGCGAGGAAACACCGGTTTGCTTAAATAAACATATCCAATCAACTCCCATCTTAACGGCGTTTTAGATCGCGCTGCTAAGCGATAATAAAATATAATAAAACAAACCGGCGTTTGCGCCAAACGCCGGTATGTTTTATTATATTTTATTATCTTAGCGGCGTTTCGTAAAACGCCGGAAAGCAAATAAAATTGATTAAAAAAAAGCGCCCCAATTTGAAATCAAATTGGGACGGAAATTTAATATTAAGGATATATAATAAATAAAAAATATTACTATATGGATAAAAAAAATTAAGAGGATTAAAACAAATTTAATATTATCACACATTAAAAGAAAATAACAAGAATGATAATTTAGAGCATCTAAATGAGTGATAAATAAAGTAAACTGAAAGAGAATAACCAGAGATGAAGCATAACTGTATTACAATGAATAATTAAATAACCAGAGATGAAGCAAAACTGTATTACAATGAATAATTAAATAAATTGAGAAGAAGCAAAAAAAAAATATAAACAATGAGAAAGAGAATAACCAGAGACCAAGGCAAAAACGAGGAAGAAGAAAGAATTGGGGAGAAAGCAGAACGAGTGGGCAAGAAAAAATGAGGGGGAGTATCGCTATTTATAGGAGTTTGGGAGCACACCGGCGTTTCGGAGCGGAACTCCGGTAAGTATAATTAAATAATGCATACTGGCGTTATCGCCAAACGCCGGTATGATATTTTATTATTTTATGCATATCGGCGTGTTGGAGAAAAGCCGATATGCATATTAAATAATATATATTGCATATCGGTGTTTTGGGGGAAACGCCGATACGCATATTAAATAATAGGGCAAAAGTACTGATCTAATAATTAACTCTTTCAGTTTGGGCAAAACTAATAAATGACTATTTCGTGGTGCATAAATAATATTTAACTTTGTGACCCGGTGCAAAAATGATAAAACCGGTTCTGAATGTTAATTTGTAGTTATGTGGGACCTTTCTGATATTATTTTGAAAGTGAAAAATACATTTTTCAACTCCCAATTAAAACATTGCTGATACTAGTTAGCATAGGAAGATGAAGGGTGGAAGAAAGAAGGGTTAAGTTTTAATTGTGAGAGGGTAAAATGGTATTTTTACTTTAGAAAATAATATCAGAAAGGTTCCACAAAACAACAAATTAACATTTAGTACCGGTTTTATTATTTTTGCACCGGGTCACAAAGTTGGTTATTATTTATGCACCGCGAAACAGTCATTTATTATTTTTGCCCAAAGTGAAATACTTAATTACTAGATTAGCTCTTTTGCCCTAAATAATATTGCATATCGGTGTTTTGGGGAAACGCCGAAATGCATATTAAATAATATATATTGCACACCGGCGTGTCTCTGAAACGCCGATATACAATATTTAATTATTACTTTAATTAGCAGTGATTCCCAAAACGCTGGCGTACTGCAACACCGACGGGGGAATAGGTTCCTGCTCTTTCTCTTTCCGAAGAGCTTCTATACGCCTGACTTCTTCCTCGTTGTGCAGTCGCTGCTGCTCTTCCTCGTCTATGGGATCTTTACCGTCACGCCGAGACATATGTATAGGAGAAAGACAATATATAAACCGGAACTCGCAGACAGAAATTCGGTGGGACCCTCTGTCGCTTTTTAGAAACGCCCAAATGCAATCCGTCGGAGGTATATATAGATGTTAGCTTTCCGGCGTTTTGTGGGTGCTTAGCGGCGTTTTTGAAGAAGCGCCGAAGAAATATATAATATTTTAATGCGCATCGGCGTTTCTGGAAAACGCCGATGTGCGTATTCATTTAATATCATTAAATGAATACGCACATCGGCGTTTTGCAGAAACACCGATGTGCATTTATGATAATTAAAATAAAATAAAATGCATATCGGCGCGTGCCAGAAGATATGCATTTATTGTTTTTTTAAAAAAATAAAAATGCATATCGGCGCATCACTGAAACGCCGATATGCATTTATTTTTTAAAAAAAAACCTGCCACCTTTTTTTTAAAATATTAAAATATACATACCGGCGTTCTTGCCTCTAGAAACGCCGGTGTGTAAACGCCATAAAAAAAGGCGGGAAGAGCGCGCCAAAATTTGCGGCGCTTTACATGGGCGTTTTTTGTAAACGCCGGAAAGCATGTTGTTTCCGGCGATTCCCACGGAAGCGCCGGAAAGCATGCGCCGGAAAGCAGCGCTTTTTTTGTAGTGTTTAATGCACTTTTACACCGCCAAACATATAAATTAAAGCATAGTTATTCCAATAATGTCGAATGGAGATTTCAAAAGGAAATTATAGGACATTTTGTTTTATAAATGGGTTCTTATGTCACATAATTTATTGATTAAAAAATAGTGTCACAATTCACATAAATGACGTGTAAAAGCTTATTTAAAAGTGTCAGATGAGACTTAACGAGCTGGTGAGATGACCCATTTTAAAAAGTTTCTTGGCATATAAGAGGAGGTCATTCGTTAATATATGTATTTGGGTGATTCTTGAACTAAAATTAATAAGTGAAAATGATATTTCACTCAACGAACAGAAACTGCTGCGCAGTGCGCATAAAATATAATTGACAAATAATATCGGACGAAAATGAAATGAATAAAGCGAACAAGATTTTCCATTTTAGAGAAGTGATTGAAAGGGAAAACACAATTTCAACTTGTAGAACATGATTCAAAAGATAAGAAAGGTAGAACTATAATATTGTAGATTTCATTTTTATAAAATCAAAGTGCACGCATAATGTAAAATGTTAAAGTTGTACCATTCATACAAGTCTTGTGGTTTGATACATGTGAATGGGATAAAAGGGATATAATGATAAAACTTGGTGACATTATTGTGGATGAGAACTCTGTAAATAGACAAAATAAAGAAAGTTTAGACAAGCTAAGCAAATATTTTAACCGAAAAAAGAGAATTTGTTTGATGAAAAATTGACATGAGAAGTGTACATAAAAATTAGGAGAAACCCAAAAACAATGATGCAAAAATTAACACAATAATATATATTCTTAGGAAGTCGAACATTCAAAAGTAAATTAAGTAGTTCTATGTTAGTCTTGCAATTGACAATTGACAACTGACAACAAACAAATATATTTGGCACAGTAAGAAAATGAATGTTTGTTAATATAAACACAATCTGATGGGTCATAACTAAAACCGAAACTTTACCTGCTACCATTAGTGATTACTTTTAAACAAAGCATTAAGCATGTATATGTAGGAGGGAAGGGATACAACATTAGAAAAAAAGATGCAATTTATGGATATACAAGTTAGAAATAGAATGAAAGTAAGAAATCAACACATTGAACACAATAACATTTGTTACCAGAACTCACTGAAAAGACTTACAACAGAAAGCAATCATACTATTAGGTTACACATATAACAACACACTATTAGGTACGGTTACACAATAACATATACGACTTCTAAAACTTTTACAGAGCTCAATCCTACCTTTTCAGTTCAATCATGAAGGGGATGTGAAATTGGGACAAGATAGAAAGAAATGCATAAATCATTCAAGCATTAAGGATAATAACTGATATTTCTAGAATGATCAGTCTAATATCATGAAGCATAACATTGAATTTATTCCAAGAAGAGTTTCCAAAATAGAGAATTTTATTTTAAAAGAAGCAAATGTTAACTACAAATGTCCAGATGATTAATTGATCATTTGGAGATTAATTGTACGAGGGAGACCAAACAACAATGAATATAAACATCAATCAATCGAACAAAACAGGGCATGTAATTGGACATCGCTTACATGCATAATGTTCAATATTTAGTATATTAATCATATGTTGGTTAGAAAAGAATGAAAATAGCTAGTTAAAAAAAAGAATGAAAATAGCTAGAGAGAAGCTAGGGAAGGTGGCTCAAGAAGCCCAACAACAGGAAAATGATTACTCGAGTTAAAACTCCCCAGAAGATCATACCCCTAACCCCTCCTTCACCATCCTGTAATGATCTTGTAAATTCAATTAACACAAATCTCCAAATACAAAATATAATCCACCAAGAAATATGAAATCTCCTCTCAAACAAATACAATTGATATGAGTCTAATCAAAGTAACAAGATACAAATAGAATTAAAATACAAGAATTGCTAAGAAGAAGGTTAGACGGAGAATAGGAGGAATGAGAAAATACAGAAGAGAAGGAGAAGAAATAAGAGAGAACAAGAGAGCCATAGAGAGGGAAACATTTCCACAATATTCTTCAATAGTTCCAAGAATGTGAGTGTGACCCTATTGTTGATATGCTAGTGAATTACTATTGCTTTCTAATGGACTTGGGCCTTGAACCATTTCTTCTTAACCCATGCTTTTGGCCCATAATCAAGTCTTCTATCATCACACATCCCCTCCAACTCCCTCCCACCACCATCCCCACAAAAATCATACATGCTCCCAAACGTACTCATATCATTACGTTGTTCACTATGAGCTCATCTTCCCACTTGACATTGATGAACATTCAGATTTCAACTCGCCATTACTACCACTAAGATGATTCTTTTTTTTTTGTTAATAACCGCCCGGTTTAATCCGGACTCGAGGGGTAGGAGTGTTGCCCACATAGGCAAGGTTGTCCCCTCTCCCAATTAGAGCGCTTCCCGAGATTCAAACACGCGTTCTCATCCTTACGGGGGGGTTGTAGCCCACTTACCAGCTCAACCAACTACTCATTGGTACTAAGATGATTCTTTATATCTAGTGAAATGTTTATTTTTTTTGAACTGATTTTTTTTAACTGATATGTATCTAGTGAACTTATTCAATCATTATTTTGAGTAGCTCATTGACAAGTTACAAATGTTAAATATTAAGCATGTTTTGAAAATTGTATACATAACGAATAGTTACAAACTAATTCATGGTATTTTTTTTCCTGTTTCTTTATATGTCCAGTGTAATTGATCGCTTTCAACTCATTGCATGTTACTCTCCTTTAATGCAATTAAACCTCGGGTATTCTCATAATCTGCTAGCTCTTCCAGATTTTTCTACAGCCAATGATCTTGAACCAGTCCCACTCTTCAGTTTTAAGAAACTGCATCTTGTTCATTGATTTATTTTATCTCTACAAAAGCTTTGAGTGCTTGGATCTATCATGCTGTGAAAAGCTTACCAGTCTTGTGAGCACTATCCCTTTGAATGGATGGTTGTTATAAAAGAACTCAAAGAATATGAGAGTTTAGATTTCAATGACATCAGAGAATATGAGAGTTTAGTTTTATTGAATGGATGGTTGTTCATTGAGAGTTTAGTTTAAATGGTTGTTATAACACATGTCCTTTTATTGAATGGATGGTTGTTATAAAAAGACACATGTCACTCCTATATTAAAAGAACTTGAGAACCTGGATAAAGGAACTTGACCTAAGTAAGGTCCTTTTATATAGATATGTTGCATATTATTTTAAATTAAAATAAGAAACACAAAAGGTATAAATTCAACCATTTAATTTTAACTTATCTAAAGAAAAATATGATAAAATAATATTGTTTTAGTTTTTTAAACATTTCATTTATTCAGTTATAATTATAAATGATTTGTTTCAAAAACCCTAACTAAAAAACAAAATACCCAAAAACCGAATTCTTAAAACTAAATAAAAATCGAAAACAAAACTAATCCAACTGAAATACCCAAATTTAATTTTGTTTGAGTCGTTTTACTGTTCTCGATTTGACTTGCTCACCCCATGGTTATCAAACTCACGAGTTGAAACTCCGATTTTTTTGTTTTCACGACACTACCTAACCAAACGTATCACGTGTTACTTAAATTTTCAGTTGTTTAAAACTCGGTAGAAACAGACGCTTTTGCATTGTGAATTCAGTGTGTTTACGTTTCTACTTACAGAAAATTGACTTATCTTTCTACTAAACTCATTTTGATTGTTTTTAATTGACCAAATTCAATTAATTTCATTGAAATTTCACTATTGAGATTGATATAGTATGAATATTGATATATTTAAATTTGCTATATATTTAAAATATATTCAAATCAAATTATTATTATTTTTAGTATTTTTTATTTAATCATATAAAAAAACACATATTTATTAATAAATGTGAACTCTTCCGAGTTTATGATTCGATTCTATAATCCCAGCTCATTTTCTTTCTATGTGGAGATCATGGTAAAGCTGGAAGAATGTTCAGATAATCATCTTTTTTGGTAACAAAAAGAAAAGGCTAAAGTATGTTTTTAGTCCCTCAACTTTGGAGAAAGTCATGTTTTGGTCCCTTAATTTTGAAAAGTGTGTTTTTGGTCCCTTTAAATTTGGAGAATGTGTGTTTTTTGTCCTTAACGATTTTTGTCCTTTTAAACTCAGTTAAAATATGTTTTTTATCCTGTAACTTTGCACAAAATCATGTTTTAGTGCCTTAATTTTGAAAAGTAATGGACGAAAAAATATTTTATCATGTTCTAGAAGGACTAATAACATCACTTTATCCAAAGTTAAGGGACAAAAAACACACTTTTCAAAGTTAAGGGACCAAAAACACACATTCTCCAAAATTAAAGGGACCAAAAACACACTTTTCAAAGTTAAGGGACCAAAACATGACTTTCTCCAAAATTAAGGGACAAAAAACATATTTTAGCCAAAAGAAAAAGGTAATAATCTTTTTTGGCCATTTTTTTTGATCAAAAATCTTTTTTGGCCATTGAATCTCAATTATTTTGCTAATTTTTCGTTATTAGTTGTAGCACTTCACACAAAACCTTTGTTTCAACCAGGAGTTCATTTAAAGAAGCTTTTGTCTCAGTTGGTATAACAAGATCTGTAAAGCCTGAGCTAAAGGCTAAAATTCATATAGTTTCTAGCCTGAACTAACGTTTGAAAAAGTTAAGTTAAAAAAAAGTCGCTTCTCCACCGAGTTTCCCAAACACACCAGAGTTAGTACATTTGTTGGGAGAAATCTAAGAAAGCCTCCTCTACTCGAGATGGGGTAACTTGCGAGTTTGACAACTTTGGCTCACCTTCTACTCGAGATAGTTTGTTTAGTTAGATAGAGGTAGAGCCATAGTAAAAAAAAAATCAGAGTCACCTCACATAGTTTGACCACATGAATATTAAGGAAAAAAATGATTTCAGACTTTTTGAGACTTTTTGAGTGTTAAACTAGAAGTCTAGAACCCAATTCATTGGGAAAAAAAAACTTGAACCCAATTCCCTAGTTTCTCAAAAATGAAGTGAAATATTTTCCCGCCTTCCATTCGTTTTCCCTCCCTCCCATATCAAACATATAAATATGAGCCATCAATTTCATTTGGGGCATAAGGACCTACGAAAGAAGAAATAGAATCCCTAACCTCATCTTCATCTTCCTCTCATTTTCAGTGTTTTCCTCCTTCCTCTGTAAGCCCAAATTCATCTTCCTCTCATTAATTTCCTTTCTTCTTATGTGAATTCCCCTCACTCTCTCATTTTTTGTTGCGTTATAATCTATCTATTTATTGCTATTCTCAAGACTCCAAATGCTATATGAAATTTGTTACATTTACGATCTTTATATTTTTGGACTTTTTTTTAGCTATAAACCCTATCTGCACAGTTGATCTTTGACATACTACAAGTATTTCTAATTTTTCCCCCTTTTTTTGGCTTTTGCAAATTATAGAGGCTCTCCCAATTATAATACACTCCATAGGGTAAAAACAAGTAACTAAGGGTTGGAATAAAGCAAGACATAAGGATATTTTGTGATATCACATAAATTCGTACTAACTTAGATAGCATCCTTAATGTTTAATCCCATCATAAGGAGTAATAGGGTAAAAGAGTAAAGAAAATGAAGAAATATCATTAGGGTGCTTTAGACAAAATATGACTTTAACAGAATCAACTAACAACATCCTTGATATGATCAGATTAGGCACATAGTTACCATAATTTGGATAAAAGGAAATAATATGCTAACTTGACAATGTTAAGAAGAGATTGTTTTGGGAGTCATCAAATTGTAATTGGTATGTTGGATAATATTTAGAAGACTTGATGATAATAATACGAGCACCCATTTTGTTGACATGTTTATTTACTAGTATTATAACATGATAACAGTACTAATTTGATCACTTCAAGTTAGTACTTAAACTTTTCTATAACTTCAAAAGAAGAGATTTCTTTTGGGAATATATTGAGTGATATTGGTAATAATTTTGGTGATTTTCAACTAATACTCAATTCATGAAGACTTGATAAACGAATTGGCTTTATTTTGAAACTTATATTTCACATCTTTATCTTGATGCTTCACCAAATATCTCTTTCCTGTGTGGAGATTATGGTAGATCTGCAAGTTGAATGATTTCATTACTATTCAATTCTGCTTTGAGATTACCATATCACTGGTACAGTTGATCATCCTTTTGGGCCATTGAATATCAATCATTTTTGTCATTCTTTCTCTAATTTCTTTAAGTAGGGCCGGCTTGGCTCAACAGTAAGCTCGCTTGCTGTGAAGTCTAAGGTTGTGTGCTCGAATCAGTCTCTTTGCACAAAACAGAGGTAAGACTGCATAGTATATTTCTTTTCCAACAACCTTAGTGGAGACTAGAATTAGCTTGGCCCCTCCTATAATTTCTTCGTTCTTCATTCCCTTCATTATTTCTTTTCTTCATCAATTGCAGTACTTCAAACAAAATCTTTGTTTCAACCTGGAGTTCATTTAAAGATTTCTGAAGACCTGAGCTAAAGTTCATGGAGAATTTAGTACCGAAAAACAAAAAGCGAAGAATTGAAGAAGACAGAATCAGTGTTTTGCCTGATTCATTGCTGATTCATATTCTCTCTTTTCTTCCCGCTAAATATGCAGTTGCTACTTGCCTCTTGTCCAAGAGATGGAGGCGACTCTGGCGACACGTTACCGCTCTTGACTTAAGACCTGGAAACTTTAATCAACTTGGATTCTTTGGTAAATTTGTGGACAAAATGCTCAAATTGGTAGATTTGAAATTTGTCAAAAAGTTTGTTCTGGATTGTAGTGGTTGGAGACCTCTCAAAAGATCTAATAAATGGATTGATGTTATGATTAGCTGGAGAATTGAACATTTGGAGATCCATTTGGACCATGGTTCTCAGTATGAGTTGGCTTCTTGTATTTTCCTTTCCAACAACCTTAGGGTTTTGAAGTTGAGTTTTGGAAGGGTGAATACTCTTTCCCGTGTTAAGTTGCCTTCACTTCAAGTATTGCATTTGAAAGATGTTATGTTTCAAGATTTTACAAGTATGGAGATACTTATTAATGCTTGTTGTTCACTTAAAGACTTGGTTATAGGATATATGTTTCTAATGGATTTTCGTCCACTCAAGATTGAAAGATTAAACCATTTGGTCACTGTAGATGTCAGTCCACAATCTCTAATTCCATTTGCAGCTCTTTCTAATGTTAAATATCTGCGCATTCATCAGGTATGAATCAAAGCATGACAAGTATTTTGTTTGTTGTTTTTTATCCCCTATGATTCATCCATAATCTTTAGTCTCTTTCAGTGTTCTGGGAAGGATATATGGTCATGTAATCATAATATCCCAATATTTCCAAATTTAACCCACTTGAATTGTTATGCTTTTGAGTGGACGAAGCTGGTGAACTGTCTTGAGAAGTTTCCCAAACTTCAAAAGCTTGTGGTTGCGGAGGTTTGCAGCTTTTAACATAATTTTTTAGTGCAATATGTCTTCACTTGGTATATATTTAACTTAGTTTCTTTATTTGTGTTAGCTTGGTTCTTCCTCCCGTCCTGTACCAATAGTTAAAGTGCCTTCATGTGTTTCATTTCATCTGAAGGAGTTCACTCTTCTTTACTCCAAAGGTTCTGAAAATGAGTCTAAATTGTTAAGATTTATGATGAAGAATGCTAGAGCTTTGAGGACAATCTCCATTTGTGCTGGTAATTGTGAGTATAAGCCCTCACCGTTCAGGAAATTGGCCGCATTCCTCAGATCAGACTCCGTGTCTGAGAGGTGCAGTCAAGTGCATGAAGAACCAGTTTTATTTATGGTTTATTAATTTTCACAGCTTCTTTTGTGATGTGACTGAGTAAGTGACATTGTCAATGGTTAACTGCTTCTCCATTCTATAATGGAAGTACGTCAAGTACACTGTATTTTTTTGGAATATGTTTGAAGATGCTTTGGTCATTGCAGTTCAGATTGAGCTAGTGAAATCAAGTCAAACTCATCGTTTTCTCCCATCTTCAAATTCATTCTGATGTTTAAACTTTATACTCATCATACATTTATAAGATTCCTTTTAACGTTTTTGGGAAATTTAGTTAGCAAAATTAGATCACCAAATTATAATATATGTCACATTTAATTAGAATGTAAGTTAGTTCATAAGGAAAATATTTTTTTTTGGAAGAAAAAAGCTATGTAAAGATAATTCATTAATTTTGCGACTTCAATTTCTACAAAAGAGTTAAAATGGTTTTATATTTAAAGCCGGAGGGAGTATCACTTCTAATATTTCTATGTCCTTTTCTTGTTCCTAAGATTATTTTTATTGTAGTACTCCCTCAATTCCTAAATATTAGTGTTAGATCACCCAATTGTTGTTGTAATAGTACTCTCTCAATTCTTAAATGTTAGAGTTAGTAAACTTTTTGGGAGAAATCTAAGAAAGCCAAATAAGTTATTTAAAAGATTGAGTTTTTTCTTTATAACTAATTAATTAGACTCATAATCTTACAAAATATCTAATAATATGTAACATATGCTATGATTAAACTGATTGTTTAGCTTCATTAATTTCTTAAAAAAGTTAACTATCTCTTGTATTTAGAAATGGAGGGAGGGAGTAATACTAACAACAACAACATTAATAGGAGGTATTAGCAATCAAGACCCTCTTGGTCTTGATTAATAAGTTTGTTTAGTAACCATTTTCAAGCCTAAAAACTTATTTATACATCATTAATAAGATTGTTGAGTTACCATTTCCATTAAGTGAATTATAGGATATTAAACAAAAAAGAATAGAAGTACACTTTTCAAATTTAATGCAAGGCTAAAGTATACTTTTAGTCCCTTATGTTTGCATTAAGTTTCAATGTAGTCTTTTATGTTTGAAAAGTACACTTTAGTCCCTTATGTTTGTATCAAGTTTCAATTTAGTATTTTATATTTGGAAAGTACACTTTTAGCCCCTTTCTAATAACACTGTTAGTTTCACTTAATGGAAAATATTAACTTAACAATTTTAAATGGTTATTACATACTAAAAAAATGCTTAGATTAAATTATTTTAGTGTAATTATTCTTATATTTTATATTTTTAATTTGTTGTTGTAGTATTTGCGGGAAAAAAATGTTGTAGTATAAATTTTAAACTTTCTGTGTTCTCCTAATAAACCTGCTTGTGTTTAGGTTTACCCTATCTTCATCACCACACTACTTGTTTCTTTTTTGAATTGATCACCCCACCACATAAATTGATTCTATTAGATTTTTATTGACCTTTTTTTTCTTTTCCCCCCCTTTTTTTCTTCTTTTTCTTATCTTGTTGTTATATTATTGCTATTTATAATTTAAAATTATATACTACCTGTGGTCCTAAATATAGGACCTAATTGACTTTTTTTGGAGAAATTAAGGTTGCGAAATAGGCTATTAAATGATGACATATTTGATATATTTTTAGATTATCCATTAATTTATAGCTAAAATAAACTAGTTTAAGGTAAAAAAAATTAGGTAAATCAATTTATAATTAACTTATTTTGCTTTTTTAAGAATTTTCTAGAAAAAATCAATTAGGTCTTATATTTAGGACCGGAGGGAGTATTATTTTTCCAATTTTTTTGTCTCGCTTGTTGCTCTTTTTTTAGTTTAATTCATTTATTTACTTATTTATTTATTATATTTATTTCATCTTTTCCCATATTTCTACAATTAGTTTTCCTCATTATTCGAATAAACAATTTCTCTCATTTTTTACCTTTTATTGCGCATAATCACACCTTTTTTTTAGGTTTTTAAAAATTTAATTGATCCTTTAAATTATTACCTTTTTTCATATTTATTTATTTTGAATTGAAATTTTTTTTATTACAAAGAAAGCACAACAAACTAAGCCCTAACTATCGCCCTTACTTTGCTTAGCAACTCAAACACATGATATAACTCTGCTGGAACGTTCTCAAAGCTCACGACTCCCCTGCCAACTGTTAGTGCATATTTGGCCAAGGAATCAGCAACACCATTCGCCTCTCTTCTACACCACACAATTTGTAACTCCCAATCACGATGGAAGAAAGACATAATTTCTTTCATTTCAGACTGAATAAATCCATCAATATCATCTGCCCTTACCTTCTCAATCTCTTGGACAAGCTCTAGACAATCAGATTCAATCACTAAATGTCTAACTCCAAAATCCCAATTCCATTTCAAGCCCATGAGAATTGCCCACCTCTCAGCCATATGACATTCCCCATGCACTATATTAAAAAAGAATCCTCCTTTCACAAGTCCTCCATGGTCCCTAATCATCCCAGCACACGTCGCAACACAAGTGGAAGGATTATTTGTTCAATCCACATTCAACTTCACAAGCCCTTTTCCTGGTGCTTTCCACTTATCATCACAAAATTCATGGTTTATAGAATGAGACAGATGATCCCCACTCCATGCAATACAAGCCAAAACCTTTCCTACCAAAGCTTGAGATGTAATGACCCCTTCATTAAAAACTCTATGATTCCTAGTGAGCCACAGTTGATGACACACTATAGCAAATATTGTCGGCCATGAAAAACCACGAACCATGAACTTGGCATCTATATTCCATTGCATCCAATTCTTCAAATCACTATGGTTATAGAACATGCAACAAAATGTAGAAGGGAGTAACATCAACCATACCTCAACAGCAAGAATACAATCTCTGAGAACATGAAACACATCTTCTACCACCCCTTCACAACACCCACAATCTGCGGACTCCGCCATACTCCGATGAACTCGTGCTTCATTAGTAAGTAATGGCTGCTTACAAGCCGTCCACATAAATATTCGAAACATATGAGGAACTTTCAACTTCCATATATGCTTCCACCTCCATCTTCCTTCACCCCTGTCCATATTCACTTGACTAAAGTAAGCTGACCTCGAAGTAAACTCTCCTGACGCGGTGTGACGCCAAAAAGGTTTATCCTCTGCATTCATATTCATTCCCTGTCTTATAACAAACTGCACCATATCTTGACTCAAGTATTAACGAAAAAAATTCACATCCCATACTCCATCCTGAGAGACAATATTAGCTATCTTAACTTTTAACAACTCCTTAGGTAATGGTTTAATAACAACATCTGCTAATCTCGTTTGATCCGGCAGCCACCTATCCTCCCAAAAACGAATAAAAGACCCATTACCCAACTTCCAAGTAAAGCCTCCTTGCATCTTATTCCAGCTAGTCTTTATACCCTGCTAAACTTGAGATCCCACCTTAGCAGTATTAATCTCAGGAAGCAATTTTGAACCACACCCATACTTCTCCCTTATCAACTTAACCCAAAGCGCATCCCTCCTATTTATCAAACCCCACCCTAACTTCATCATGAAATCATTATTCTGTAACTTAGCTTTTCATAAACCCAAACCTCCTTCCTCCTTTCTCATACACACCTTATCCCAAGAGACCATACTCAACTTATTTTGAGTTGCTGACCCACCCCAAAAAATCTTTTATATCTTTTATCAATTTCCTTGCACGTTGAAGATTACAAAGGAATAGTTTGCATCTCATTAGATGGAATAGCAGAGACAATTGATTGCACCAAAGTAAGACGGGCAGTACTAGATAAAGAATTAGCCTTCCATGAAGTTAATCTCTTATCCATCTTCCCTAATATATAATCATGCGTACTCCTAGTAACCCTTTTATGATGCAAAGGTACCCCCAAATCAGCACAAGGCGTAAAACCCATGAAATTACTTATCTCTTTTACCCGAGTTTGATTCACATTCTTGGAGAAAAATACCCTTGATTTCTAGTTATTAACCTTTTCTCCCGAAACTGTACAAAAATCATCTAAGCAAGCTCTCACAATGGCTGCTTGGTCCATATTAGCTTCCGCAAATAGACACAGATCATCCGCAAAGAATAAATGAGAAACTCCAGTACAATTTCTTTTCAAACGAAATGGCTTCCAATTCTCTTCCTCCACCTCTGTCTGTATCATATGAGCAAACTTCTCCATAATTAACACAAACAAATAAGGAGACAAAGGGTCTCCTTGTCTTAATCCTCGAGTTGGATTAAAATATTCCCCTTTAACACCATTCCACAACACCTGCATTCTAGCTGTGCCAATACACCACTCAATCGTCTTAATAATTCTCAAGTAAATTCAACTCCTTTAAGCATTCCAACAAAAACGACCACTTAACTCGACCGTAAGCTTTCTCTAAATCAATCTTAATCGCCATAAAACCTTTCCTCCCTTCTTATTTCTCATAGAATGAATGATTTCTTGAGCTACAATAATATTATCTGCCCCCTGTCTACCCGGCACAAAACTACACTGATTAGGAGAAATTATCTTCGGCATCACCCTTTTCAGACGAGAAGCAATCACCTTGGTCAACGTTTTATAAATAATATTACACAAACTAATAGGTCTAAAATCTCTAAGTGTCTCAAGATGGTCAGATTTAAGAATCAATATCATATTAGTATCATTTACGCTTCTGATTTCTTCACTATCTTTAAGCATAAGGTTAATTTTAGCCAGTAAGGAAGTACCTACAGTATCCCATTTGTTAGAATCTTAAGTTTTGATGAAGACTAAAATATAAAACAGCATAATGAACACTTAGGAAGAATTAGATGAAAGCTAGAAATCCTAAGTTAGAACACAATCGGATGTAAAATCACAACCGGATGACTTAGAGCAAAAACAACGTAAGTAGCGCTTGCGGATGTAGTATACATCCGATAGCGGAAGTCAGTTGAACACTAAGTCTAATCCTATATAACCTAGTCTAAGTAGGATAAGCTTCTCATGGCAAAAACGCTTCCCATTGCACTTGATTATATTACTCTGTTGGACTAACATTTGAGTGCAGAACTTAGACTCACTACCGATAGCAAATAAGCATCCGATAGTGAACACTCCTGTATTACACACTTGCACTAAAGCTTGCAGAACGAAGCTTTGACTACTGGTAGCCAAGATCCATCCGATAGCAAGTACAAGAGTCAGGGACCGTACAAATGCTCAGATGTCAGAATTGCTTTTGTCAGAGCAGAATTGTCAGGACTACTTTTCAGAGATAAAACAAGTCAATCCTACTAAACATTAATGAGCATTAATGAGGACAACGGTAACAAGGGATTAACGGCTAGATTCAAACGGACTTAATGTCGTTTAAACATCTGGTGTATTAGAGGCTACTATAAAAGGAATAACTTCATCATTTATGAAGACACATCTCTCACCAACCAAGAACAACACACGCAGTTATTGAGAGAACCTTCAAGCATAATACCCAGAGAATATTCAGAAAGCCTTGAAAGTCAAAAGAGCACTTAATACCTTGAGAGTTATTCTTATTGTTATCATCTTGTACTCTTTGTATTTAAGTCTTTACATTTATTGAGAGCATTCATTGTACTTAAGTGTTTATCACAATCTGTTCATTAAGTGAACTTAGTAGAAAATCCTTGTTGTAAAGGTCGAACTCTTGCAGGTAGTAAGGGGGAGTGAGTCAGGTTGCAAGTTAGCCCGTAAAACTTGTGGTTGTAAAGGTTGCAGGTGAACCCGTTGAAAACCTGTGAATTAGTAAAACTCACTCAAGGGATTGAGAACTAGGCGTAGGTCAAGAGTTAGACCGAAATAGTATAAAAGAATTTGTGTTAGTGTTTTTATTTTATTTTATATTGTTTTTGTAGCACAATTCACCCCCCCCCCTCTTGTGCATCCTCACTTTCACCATTGACTCTGGAAAAATTAAGGATTCAATCCATCCGGACCAGGATCTTTTAACGGACATATAGAAAAGAGAGTTTGCTTCACTTCTTTTAGACTAATATTCTTCCCAATCATTTAAATCTCAAACTCTGACAGGCTAGGAAATGAGTGCCCGAAAATTACATTCGGACTCCCTTCCCCATCATCCTCATACAATGATCTAAAACAAATTGTTCCTATTTGTCGAATTTTAGTAGGATCATATTCTCATTCCAAATTCTCCATCATCAAGGCCTCCACACGATTCCTTTTTTCCTACTATCAACCATAGAATGAAAATATCTAGTATTTCTGTCACCTTCCTTATACCAATAACATCGAGATCTTTGAAGTCACATCACCTCTTCCTGATATAACACTTCTTCCAATTCAACAACCCACAAAACATTTCTTTCCACCACTAGGCTTTATATGTGGCCCACCACTCCAATCTTCTTATCCAAAAAATTGAGTTTCCTCATCAAAGCCCTCTTCCGTCTATTTAAGTCACCAAAAACCTCCTTATTCCATACTTGAATATTCCCAACAAAACTAGCTGCATTATCATCCCACTTCCTTGAAGGTACCCATGAGCGTTTCACTACTTCTTGGAAGCCTGAATGAGTAACTCAAGGAGCAAAAAATCTAAAACCTCTTTTTCCCTCCTTCACCTTACCCCTTCCATCTAACTTCAAAATGATCAGATTGAAATTTAGGGAGATGCAATACTACAGAAGCTTTTGTAAATTTTATTAACCATTCTTCACTAGTAAAAACCCAATCAAGTTTACTCATACAACCTTCTCTCCCCATGTGAACTGAGGGGCCCGAAGCATGAAGCTCTTTTAAGAAGTGATTTGAAATCCACTCCTTAAAACCTTTATCCGGAGGAACTGTTCTTCGAGCTCTGGAAATCCGATCTCCATTATACAAAGTGGCATTAAAGTCACCACAAAAACACAAACGGAGAATATTAAACCTATTCACATCTCTCAACTTATCCCTTAACACTCGTCTTCTCTGAACATTAGGACTGCCATAAACAATAGACAAACCTCACTCATCTGCTGTTCCCGAATTAAATACACCATGTAAGGCTTGCTCAATTCTTTCTAATACCAGAAACCCGATAGCCTTCTCCCAAAACACCCATATACCTCCGCTAAAGCCAGCAGCTTCCACCACATCTACTTCATCAAAACCAAGTCTTCGATGAAGCCTCTCAGCCCTCTCACCTTTTTGTCTAGGTTCGAGAATAGCAAATAAATTCACCTCATATTTCCGACGCAATTCCAAGCATAAATGAACAAATGAACGTCCTCCAACTCAACGTGTATTCCAAATTATTAAATTCATCATTAAAAAATAATAGTAATAATGAAATAAAAAGGAAATAAGATATCAAGCACATTAACAGTAATTAACTGGATCCGTGAACCCAGTAACAACTTTATCCTCATTAAATGGCACCATGGCTAGTGGATTATCTCTAATTACAACACTACCTTGCCTAATATTTGAGCCTGGATCTATTGGGTTGTTAGCTTGTTTCATGGGCCCAAAAGATGATGCATTAAAAGAGAGATTTTCCACTTGAATTTTTTCATTTTCTCCCACCATCACTTGCTTCATTTTTGTCCCTTTCACTTTAACATAAAGATATATTTAATTTAATCTATTATTATCATTTACATTTTTTATTTCAAATTTTATTTTCATTTTTATTATTTTATTATTACTATTTATTTTAGTTTTCTAGGATCTCTATAAAAATTGAAAAAATACACGAAAGATCTAGTCAATATTCGAAAAAGACAACATTTCTAGGGTTTCTTGTTGTTGTTTTAAATTTCAAAACTATTTCTTTCATTTGATTTTTTGTAAGAATATTCCGCTTATTTTTATAGTCTATCCCAAACCCGGATAAATGAGTATGATTGTGTTAGACTTTGACAGGTAACGTAAAAGTATGTCGAATCTTATAAACATGGACATGGGAATTTGTTATAACAATAGGTCATTGCCTAATATTTTACAAGGGCTAGCGCACTCTCCTGGAAGGAGGCATAAAAGGAAACAAGTTCTAGAGAGTAAGATTATATTTAGTACTTGGAATATTGGAACCTTGAAAAACAAATCTTGGGAGGTAGGATTTTTAATAAACCTTGAAAAACAAGGTCATTGAATATATTTAAAATAATCATCATTCAGATTTTTAAATAAAATATATGTATACACATAAAAATTAAAACATGCGATGTCTATTTCATGTAATTTTAGGATTTAAACGTGTCAGTTATTTCTTTAAAATTTTATAAAGTTAATATAAAACAAAAGAAAAATAATGTTAGATAAAAACAACAGATACGATATACAGATTTACTATTTTCTATTCTCCCTCCCATTCTTATAATATTCCTCCTCCTCAATTTTTCATTCTTACAATTTTCCCCATCCTCAATCTTTAGGAGAAATTCATTATGTCAATCATCATAACCACTTTCCTACAATCACGATTAACATCATCAAAATTCCTTGGTTTGAATTTTGATTTTCTTTTAAGGCTGTTTACTAAAATTTCATAGTTTTCTTAAATCTTTTGTTTCTCATACATATCTTAACCTTTGAATATTATTGTTGAGCATTGTTGTTGTTTTGTTTTCCCTAGTATATTTATTAATTATTGTTTTATTTTATTGTTGAGCATTGCCGTTGTTTTTGTTTTATTGTATAATGTTATTTATTTTATTTATTTATTTATATATTTTTCTTATTTTGTTTTATGGTTTTATTGTATTGTTTTATTATTTTATTGTATTGTGATTATTGTTTTAGCGCTTTATTTATTGTTATTATTTGTGCTAGTTTCATTCTTATTAGTGTTTGGATCTATTTTTATTTTTATGTTTTGTCTTATTGTTTTATTTTGAGAAATAGTCTGCCTATAGTATAGCCGGTCCTAAGCCCGGATAAAAAGAGTAGGTTGTGTTAGGCTTCGGCAGCCAACGTAAAAATTTGTCAAATCTATCAAGCATGGACACACACAACCATTTTAGCAATATGTCATCGCCTGACATTTTACAGGAGAAGGGATATATAAAGAAGCAAGTGAATGAGAGTAAGATTAGATTTAGTACTTGGAGGCAAAGCTTGGGAGGTAATAGGTGTGATGAGGGATGAAAGATAAGCATTTTATGTCTACAAGAAACTAAATGGGTCAGTGAAAAGTCTAAGAATATTAATGGTTATAAACTTTGGTACACTGGAAAAGTGAGTCATAGGAATGGTGTCGGTATAATTGTGGATGAAGAATGGAAGAATAAGGTGGTTGAAGTTTATAGAATTGGAGACAAATTATTATCGATAAAAATGGTAGTTTATGAGGAAACAATTAATATAATCAGTGAGATTTAGATCAAGTAAGGTGTGTAAGGATGAAGAAGGTAATATATTGGTTAAAGATGATGGTGATCAGATCAAATGGAATCAACTAAATATATTTGGAATCAACAAAGAGAACTCATAACGAAGTTATTCAAAGAGATCTTTTAGTGAAAGATTTAACTTCTGGAATGACTAGTGACCGTGCAAAATGATGTCGTGTAATCCATGTAGCCGACCCCACTTGAGTGGGATAAGGTTTATGTTGTTATTATTATATAAAACCAGAAAAGATATGCTTCTTTTATTTATAAAAAGAGCCCATGCTCTTGCTCATTCTTTTTTTTTTGATAGCATCTTGCGCATTCTTAACAACATTTTGGGAGAATTATTAAGAGAGATAACAGAAGAGAGAGATCAGAGTATTTAATAGTTTCTTCCAGCTTAGAATTCTATATTGGGAAAAATTCGTATATTTTTTCAATCAACCATTAAATGGTTTGAGCACGGGCAGAGAGTACTTTGTGATTATTATTGTTTGGTCTGAGGTAATTACCTTTGTTTCATTGTGTATGCTTGCATTTTGTTTTTCAGTGGAAAATTGGATGATAGTTTTTCTACTATGACAGATTTTTCTCATATTCTTTTTTCTTTCCTCCAAAATTATAGTTTTAAGGAAAGGATTTTACACTTTCGTAATCTATATCCCACATATATTTATATAGATTCCCGCCTCTTGAAATTTCTCCAAGAATGTTTTATTTTTCCGAAATTAGAAACCAAAGTTGCATTGCTTCAGGAAGAACATTAATTCGCTCAAAGGACAAACCTTAATAATTGATACAAAATCTCTTTACAAATTAGTAGACCTAATAATAAAGTCAAAACATAAAAAAATCATCCAAAATTACAAATTTTAAGTCAGAACCCTAAGTTATTGTTAATGTGGTTACAATTTTTTTTTTACTTTAAACTAGTATTATAAGATACTCTCTCGATTCCTAAATATAAGATCACTCTCCTAATTTGATTAGATTACATTAAAGATGTTAGTTAATTTAGTTATTAACATATGATATTACCAATTTATCCTAACCATAAACATTTATCCCCACTCTCCCTCTCTTTTTAGGTAATCATGCTGTCCAATCACATCGAGAAGAGATATTGATAGATATATGTTAATATATTGATCGGCTGATAGCCTGATATCTAATTACACTTCAAACCACTTACGGTAAAATATATGGAAAGATGTTATAGATATGGGATTTTTTGGCCAAAATTTTAGATTTGTCATTGAGTTATTGACGATTTAGCATTAATTTTTTTTTATCATAGATTTAGCATTGATTGAATGATTGTTTTAAAATGATAATTTTTTATCAACAAATTATTTCTTTTAAAATGTTAGTTAAAAGATGATCTCTTTTTATAGTATATATCTACATAATAACAATGTAATAATAAAAAAAATCTACATAATAGCAAAAATTTTTTTAAAAGATGTACTGTTCAAAAATTGAATAGGATCCGAAGTTGGTGGGATATGATATGAATAATATAATATTGATTTTCTCCTATTTCTCTCATTATATCTCTCTTCTCTTTTTTTTCCCAAATATCTCTCCCTCTTCTTATTCTCTCTCTCCCCGGCCTTCCTTATAAAACTCCCTAGTTAGATCAATTTTTTTGATCGAAAACCTAGTTAGATCAATAATTCCTCTATATCCGAAGTGTTTCCTGGTTTGCTCCTTCAATTCTCCCTATAGCGTATAGGTACGTATATAGTCCAACAAATAAATTCCTCTTGGTTTTTTACGAATTCTAACAGCCGAATCATTTTTATTATTTCTTTTCAATTATACAAGCGCGTGCACACACAGATATATATACACATGCGCACACACATATAATTGTATATATGACCCCCTAATCTAATCTTTTATGTTCATTCTATTTTCCTCATAGGAAGCTAAGGTTGTTTCAGAACAATGGATGAAGGTCATGAAAGTAGATTGGAAATAACATCGCGTGATTGTAAAGTTACTGATTTACCAGACCCAGTGTTTGAACAAATCTTCTCTTTACTTCCAACCAAACAAGCCATTGCCACGTGTCTCTCGTCCAAGAGGTGGATGGACCTTCGATTGTCACTGCCGAGTCTTGCCTTTGACGAATTCAATTTTCGAAGCCTTCACTCTTTTCTTCAGTATGTAAATACAGTGTTGAGAATGAGGGATAATTCAGAACCTCTAAAAGAGTTTCATCTCATACTTAGGTCTACGTTATCAAGAGAGCAAAGTATTCAGATTAACACACACATAAGCACACTGATAGTACACTCCAAACTTGACCACTTTGAGATACAGGATAAATCTCGTGACAAGTTCAACATTGAGATTCCCTCTTGCATTTTCAACTGCAAAACCATGACCGTTCTAAAGCTGAGTGGTGTTAAAGTGAAAGAAATTCCTTCTACATTTGATTTGCCTTCTCTTAAAGTCTCGCATTTGAGCTATGTTCTATACCTAAATGTTCGAGAATAGTTTAAAAGTAGTTTTCATGTTTTCTTATATATTTTCTGTTTATCTCTCCCCACCCTCCTATTTTTTTTCGCAAGAGACAATTAATATCTCATAGTTTCCCATTATTTCCTTTTTTTTGATAAATGGTATCGATCTCTTGTCATTTCTAACATAGCATATTATCCTTTTTATTGTCAAATATAATAAACTAGATAATTACCTCGTGCGGTGCGCAAAAAGTAATTATTAGTATTTGAAATTATTCATTAAATGTTTGATAATTCTTGTATCAATCATAGCAAATTATTGTATTAATGTTTTTATTTGGATAAGCTAAATTTCTAACTTCCCCTATTTTTTCTACTTGATTTTTCCCCTCTTAGATTAACTTCATTTAATATTCTTCATGTTACCTCCTTAATTTTTTGTCAAATTTTCCATTATTATACCTTTTATTTCTTGATTTCGGCCAAAAAAAATTAATCTACAACTTCATTTAATATTCTTCATGTTACCTCTTTAATATTGGCAACTTCAATAGTTGTCTTTGACAAGTCAAAGAAGTGCATCAACAACACATTCAATATAATGGTCAATAAAAGGTCATTTAATATTACTCAAGTCTTTAAAAACTTCAATGTAACTTGATATCTTATTAGGATTGAGAGAAATTGAGATAAATTCTTGTGTGGACCCGATGCACCCGTTATTTTTGGTTTAAACAATCACAAGGAGACACATATAGTCTGACATGTATTTTTGAATTTGACATGACACCCTCAAAATAGGAACTAACCAATAAAAAATTTAAATATCATGTTTTCAATTTTTTTTATTTTACATTGTAAATAAAAATATTTTTCAAAATTAATTGAGTTTTGAAATAAGGCATCTTAGAGGCACATGGAAATATTAATACGCCACGTGATTAGTAAAAGTGGGGGGAAGTTCAGTTATATATGCAGTTGCAAGTGATTATAATAAATAAGTTCAATTGTATTTGCAGTTGCTAGTTATAACAAACAGTTAGTTACCTCATGTATTGCCGATAACTAATTGATAATCAGCATTAACTACTTTTATTATTTGTCCATGTTAAAATTGGAGAACACATTGTCCAACTCAAAATTAAGTGTTATTTTTTTGTCATTTTCCCAAAACAAAAGGAAGAACAAATTTCATACACCTCTCAACTAAATAAAATCCCTAACCTCTTCTTTCTCCACTTTACCCTCAGCACTGTCATTCTCTACTGCCTTTTCCTCCTTCCTTTTTTCTTCTACAACATTAAGTAAGCCCACACTCCTCTCCTTCCTTCTTACTTGTCATATGGATTCCCCTTTCTTTCTCATTTTTTGTTCCCATATATCTCTCTGATGTATTCATTCCTATTCTTCTTGTGTCAATGATTGCTGGCAAGTTAAAGCATTAGATGTTTTTTGGAGAAGAAGAACTAGTATGTTACCTTGCCAATGTTAAAAGGAGACTTTCTTTTGTTATTATCAGGTTGTAATTAGTATCTTGAATAATATTATAATATTACCTTGAATAATTATATCATAGTATCTTGAATCTTGAATATTATAATAGTATCTTGAATAATATTATAAGCAGTTAGATAATTTTACATAATGAATAGGAGCATTTTTCTATACTTTTTTATTTCCCTTGCTATATCTCAATATATGTCAGTTCCGTGAGGTTGCAAATTCACAAGCACTCATGATAGGTATTTAACAATTTTCATTAGAAATTTGTTTTTCATCACTATTCATTTTGCAATCAATAAAGACTAGAAAAATAAGAGAGCTATGAATGCTTCACACAATACACTTTCTGCCAAGATCATGGTAGAAATGGAGGATAAATAATCCCATTCCTATATATTTTGCTTTGGCTCACCATTTGACCAGTACATCCAATCATTTTGTTTCCAGGTACTCTCTTGTGATTTTGGCGTTAGTCTCTTTTCCATGTACTCCAGTCTTTACCCTTCCTTTTCTTGTGCAATTTTCTTGTTTTTCATTTTTTAAAATAAAACTGAAGTGCCCCTTATTATTCATTCAAATAGGAAAGTTACTACAATTGATATAATAGGATATCTTGGAATCTTGAACGTGGAAAAGTAGCTCAGAACAGCAGTTAAAATGACAGAGAAGATCACTGAAATGGGAGACTTGTCAGATGAACTACTTGTAGATATACTCTCTTTTCTTCCATATAGAGAAGTGGTTGCCACAAGCTTCTTATCTAAGAGATAGAAACCACTTTGGAGATCTGTTCCCACTATTGACCTAAACCGTCAAGATTTTCAAAGACTTAAGTTTTTTCATAAATTTGCACAAAAAATGGTCATATTTGCAGATTTGAAGTCTGTCAAGAAGTTTGTTCTTCAGCTAAAGTATTATGGAAAATATGAGTATTTTAGACCACGGAGGATTAGCAAGTTGATTGATGTTATGATGTGTAATGAAGTTGAACATCTAGAGCTAGATATATGGCCAAGTAAAGGTGACTATGAATTGCCTTCTAGTATTTTCACTGCTGAAAACATGAAGGTTTTGAAGCTGAGTGGAGTAAGGGAACACTGGTGGCCAAATAGTGGAGTAATGATCGGTCCTCTTTCTAATGTCAACTTGCCTTTGCTTGAAGTATTGGATATGGATGGTATTAAATTTTCAGATTTCATAAGCTTTAGAATGCTTCTTTCTGCAAGTGGTTTGCTTAAAAACACTGCCCTAAAACATTTGTATGGCAACATAAATGGTTCACTTGACATCGGAGGACTTCAGCATTTGGTTAGTGCAGATGTTCCACAATCTCTACTTGCATTAAATGTTTTCTCTAATGTTACATTCCTCCGCATATACATGGTATGATTTACGATGACCTTAGTGGAATTCTTATTGCTTTTCATTTACATTATTAATTTCTTCAATGTTTAGCTTATTTTTGTGTCTTTGTACGTAGCCGTGGTACCATTTTTGGTCACCTTGCCCTGATTTTCCAGCATTTCCAAATTTAACCCATTTGGAACATGAACATGGATTTAATGACTTGAAAACAATATTCAAATATTTGCATTGCTGTCCCAAACTTAAAATTTTAATGATTAGAAAGGTAAGGTCATTTTCCATTTTGTTCTTGGTTTTGATGAGTATCATTTCATGAGTTCGTTTTTTTTACTCTTTCATTTGTTTGGATATATAGTTTATGTGTAGTGAAAGCATGGAACCTACTGTCGATATTCCTCTTTGTGTTTCATCAAGCTTAAAGGAATTCCATCTTGGGGACTACGAAGGCAATACAGGTGAATTTGATCTTGCAAGATTTATCATGAAGAATGCAATGGTGTTGAGAATCATCACAATTACTTGGGATGATTCAAGTCCTAGTACAACTTGGAGTTGCATAGAGCATGAAAGGATATCAAAATCTCCCTTAAGTTCTATGAATTGCAAGCTGTTGTTTAAATGATAATTTGACTATCTCTTATACTTAGGAATGAAGGGATGATACTAACAACAATAATAAGTGTTAGCATTCAAGACCCTCCAATAGTGTATAATAGTATTTCCAATGGTTTGTTTAAATTCACCCATTGAATTGCGTATCATTATTTCATCAAATTCATGTAAGATTGATAATTAGTTTTAAGCAGTTTAATCTAACATTTTGGTTGAGATATCAAGTGAGCTCACCTTTATAAGGAGAAAAATATAAGTTTGAGTTCTTTTCTCTTGCTTGTTGGGAACTATGTTTAAACTCTTTGTGCTTTAAGTCTTAAAAATGATTATTTTAAAATCCTAAATGATTTTGGGATACCTTGAACTCAATAATCTCTATATTCTATATTTGCAAAGCATGACTTGGAGAGTAGTTCGTTTTGAATCTAAAAATCGTTTTAAAATTTATGAAATTTTGGCAAGGATGAACTGGTGTTAAGTATTAATGAACCCAATTCAAACAAGTTTGAGAAAAACTTCCTTTCACATATTGCGTAGTAAATCAAGTTGGGAGACTTCTATCTCACATGGTTAGTTTTTACTTTTTGAAGGAAAAACAACCTTAAAAATGTTGCTAAAAAAATTCATTTATTTATCTTATAATAATATAGGCTTGGACATACATTATAAGATAAATAAAATGAAGTTTTAAATGAAGTCTTATGATAAACAAGTTTAATTATCATGCATAAAAACTTACTTATACATGATTAATAAGTTTGTTGAGTAACCATTTTCCATTAAGTGAATTATTTAACAAAAAAGAATAGAAGTGCACTTTTCAAATTTAATGTAATTAGGAGCATTTGATTGAGTGGTAAGGGACTCATCAAACCTTAACTAAAGTCAGAGATTCAATTTTTGTTTGAGTATGGAATACATTTAACCTCTTGGTCAGTTGTTCCACCCTTTAAGATGCCTACAATTAGTGATTTGGATTGGTATAGGGTCTTTGATATGCCTTAAAGATGACTTGCTTAGGGATAACTGATGACTCCCCATTTTTGCATTGATTTGACATATATTTTGGATATATTTGGGGAGTTAATAATAAATAAATGAATGAATTTATTAAGATTTGATAAGAGTTTAAGTTGTTGAATGAAATAGGGGACTTGTACTAATATTGTTACTATTTATCATATGACTTAGTGCATTTCATCTGGCTCTTGTAACAACTGCATGTGGTGGTTTCAGCTTCATTGAAGTAGAATGGATAAAGCAAAGTGCAAGACTTGCTACTTGGGCCACGTGTTAAGACTTTGAGGAGAGTGGGCTGCACACTTAAAAGAGGCCATCTTTATAATTCATGGCATGGTGAGAACGCAGGAAGCTGAAGAAAAGAAGACAAAGCACACACACATTCATGAAAACCCATTTGGGCTGGACTTGAAGCAAGAAAAGAAAAGGGCCCAAACTTCATGGGTTCAGTCAAGGAGGGACAAGGCTGCGTTTGGCAAAAAGGAGAGTTTCCAACCTAAAAGCAACAAGCACACTTAGACACGCAGTGGAGGAAGCGGCGCACACTCAGCAAGCATATATATCAGCTTCTTCTCCAAATATTGAAAGGGGGCAAGCCAGCAACTAAAATCAAAGGAGAGAAGGAGAAAGGGAGCTTGGGAGCAAGATTGAATGTTTGGAGGAAATATGCACGAAGATGTCAAACTTTTCTGTGGTGGTTTCCTCTTCCTTTCATTCTCACTTGTCTTTGATCTCTTTTGCTTATTCTGGAATTTTGTTGTTGTTGGTATGATTTGTAGTTTTAGTTATGAGTAGCTAGTTCATTTTCTAGGTCTATTTTGAAGTTTGTATGAAGTGATACCTAAACCTATTCCCTTTTGTTAATTTTAATTCCTATTATGTTGAGGATTCAATTTGTGCTTAATATCTAGGTGGTGGTCAATATTTAGCTTGTTAACTTAATTAGTGGCTTGAGAGAGCATTAATTAGGAAAAGAACATTTACTTTGAGCTTTATTCTAAGTATTGACCAACATTTAGTTTGTTAGCTTAATTAGTGGCTTGAGAGAGCATTAGTTAAGTAAAGAACTAGGTTGAATCCAAGCTTGTCTTGCAATTCTAGTGTAGGATTGGAAGTTTGTTAGTGAGATAGAGATATGATCTAACCAAACTTTGTGAAATTGAAGTGAATTGTTTAAAGAGACTAATTGAAATAATATATAGTAAGAGATTATGCATATTAATTTTAATTAAGGTTTAAATAGGCTTGAGAGAGCTATTTAAATAAAAGAGACTTCACACAACAATATAATAGAAATTAATTAGCATTAAGGAAAGGAAAAATTGGTATCATGAAAAACAAGTGGATAAATAGGCCTAGACTTTTCTTCTCTTGTATAAACTAAATTACAAAAATATATTCTCTTATTTTCATTTAAATCCTATCACTTGCTTTTTACCCAAAGCTAATTTCGATCATAATTTATTTAATGAACTTGCTTAAACATAGTCTCTGTTGGAACGACACTCTTACTTTTTCACTATACTATTTAAACTTGACCCGTGCTCTTGCGGTAAGCAATTTTGCGAACAATAACAAATAAAGATGAAATCTAATAAAAAACAAATCTAAAGGTGATTTAATCATCTACTCTCTCTATTAAAGTGCTTGAAGTTCTAATGGTGCAAACATTATTTTATTATATTTTCTTATTTTAAATTTAGGTGTCTAACTCTAACTCTAACTCTAACTCTAAAATGATTTTATGTATCTAGTGAACTTTTTAATTTGAATTGATTTTTTTCAAATGAAATGTATCTAGTGAACTTTGATTCATTATTTTTAGCAATTCATTTACCAGTTGCAAATTTTTCAAATGAAATGTATTTAGTGAACTCTAAGATATTGCTAATATATATACACTAATCATCTGCCTTTATCTTCATCTTTTCTCTAATACTATCTAATATTAGGGAACATTAGAAATAAGTTTTATTTTTAGAACCAACTTCATCTCTACAAACTGATCTTATATTTAGGACTAAAAATAATTAAAAAAATTTCACCCCACATGTATTGATCGTTCAAACTTGGGTAAAGTATACTTTTAGTCCCTTATGTTTGCATCAAGTTTCAATTTAGTCCTTAATGCTTGAAAATTACACTTTTAGTCCCTTATGTTTGCATCAAGTTTCAATTTAGTACTTTATGTTTGGAAAACACACTTCTAGTCCTTTTTTATTAACACTATTAGTTTCACTTAACGAAAAATGTTAAACTGACATTTTAAATGGTTATTACATACCGGAAAATGTTTAGATTAAATTATTTTATTGTAATTGTTCTTATAGTTTCAAAATTTATCATTTTTTGCTCCAAATTAATTATGAAATAATCATTTCAATTTAAGTGAAACTAACATTGTTAATAAAAAAGAACTAAAAATGTACTTTGACCCAAACATAAGGGACCAAAAATATAAGGTTAAATGGCAAATCTCCCCTAGAAGTTTTCCCATGGGAGCATATCCACCCTGAAAGTTTTTTCAGGGGTAATTAAGTCCCTGAAGTTTTTTTAAGGAGCAATTGAGCCCCTGAAGTTTTTTTTAAGGAGCAAACTAGTCCAATTTTAGTGGTCAGCAGTGACACATGTACATATATGCTCACATGTGTTTTGTTTCTATGGTGACATGGAATCTTCTCTCTCCCTCAACTTTTCCACATCCATCTCACGTTCATCAACCTCACCGAAGCTCCTCCACCCACAGACACCTAAGTTTCTCACCATCTCCACATCACCCATTGGCCGGCGAGTGGACGTGTGGTGGTGGTTATGGAAGCTCGGTGAAGTCGGTGGAGGGGGCTGTGTGGTGGTGGTTAAACCATCTTAATATTTTGGGACGTTTCATTAGCTATACAATCTATCTACATGTATTCCTAATTTTTTGTCCCTTTTTCTGGCCAAATATAGAGGCCCCCCGAAACGTAATATAGTGGATAGGGTAAAAACAAGTGACTAAGGGGTTGGTATAAAGTCATGTAAGTGTAGCATGCTTAATTTCATCAAATTAGATAGAGATTAGAGAGTAATTCTATCTAATAAATCTCTTCCACCAAGTTGCTCAATATGCGGGTTCCCATTGTCGTTTTCTTCATGTCTTTCCTGTAGCAAGTGGTGAATTACTGTAGACTGCTCTGGCCCCACTCTAAAGATGTGGCGTTCATGTAGCATTGCGTGTTCAAAGGAGTGAGCGTTATGTGTTGTTTTTTTATAAACAAGAAGTTATGTGTTCAGTGCAGTATATATTTCTATATCTATGTATGTATGTGGGTGTGTGGGTGTATGTGTATATATCTTTTTAGTTGTTCTTAGTTTTTATTATTAGTTAATATCTGTTTACTCATAGTAATTAATTAATTTCCACATACATATATTTTCTAATTCATTACAGTTTGGTATTGTCACTACTACAAATTGTCCCTCTACCAGCGCACCTTTACATGCGCTTAGAAGAAACGCATGTATAGAGGTTCCTTTACATGCGCTTTAAGCGCATGTATAGAAATGTGCATCAATTAAAATTCACTAAAACAATGACTAGAAAAGGATTTAAGTATTTAGAGATAAAATATAAAATGAACTTAGGTGAAGAGCTCAAAATTATATGGAAACACCCTTTACATGCGCTTTAAGCGCATGTAAAGGCACAAACACCCTTTACATGCGCTTTAAGCGCATGTAAAGGCACAAACACCCTTTAAGCGCATGTAAAGGCACTACTGAAGTGTAAAACATGGAGTCATGCATAAGAGGTCCTCCTCAGACCTCATAAGGTGTTCCTGCTTGTGGAATTAGTGTTTCAAAGCTCCATTACCACTTTTGGGTGCTATGAAAATGTTCAAACACCCTTTACATGCGCTTTAAGCGCATGTAAAGGCACTACTGAAGTGCAAAACATGGAGTCATGCATAAGAGGTCCTCCTCAGACCTCATAAGGTGTCCCTGCTTGTGGACTTAGTGTTTCAAGGCTCCATTACCACTTTTGGGTGCTATGGAATTGGTGAAACACCCTTTACATGCGCTTTAAGCGCATGTAGAGCCTCTACATGCGCTTTAAGCGCATGTAAAGGATTGTTCTTCAATGGAATTCACTATAACATTGTCTAGCACAAGATTTGAGCATTTTGAGATGAAGTATTGAAACAATTTAGTTGAAAAGCACCAAATCATATGAATATCCATATAATTAAATGGACATTGATCTTTACATGCGCTTTAAACGCATGTATAAGCCATAAAATATTAAAATAACAAAGGAAAGCCAATACATGCGCTTAAAGCGCATGAAAGGCTTGTTCTTCAATAGAATTCACTATAGATCAATGTAATTTGTAACATCCCAAATTTTGTATTAGAGATAATAGGAAATTAATTAAAGTATTAGGATATCATAATTAAATTAAAAGGGATTGTAAGTAAGTTAATGGGAATAAATATATTTTCTTTTAGAAAATAATATGGTACTTTCAGTAGAAAATAAAGAGAACTAGTTAGAGGTTAAGTTTTAAATTATAAATTTTATGAAAAATACCTAAAGGCATAGGTAATACTATGGTTGGAGAAAACATGTAAGTTGGTGTATATATTGGTTTTATAGTTTAGTCTCAAGGTAGAAGTTTAAAGTGAAAAAAAAAACTAGTTATAGATAGAAGAGCAAATTTGTAATTTCCCCTAAACCCTAAATTATATTCACTCCTCTTCCTCTCCCTTTCATGTTGCTGCCGTCCACACACACACACACCATCACCTTCTTCAACTCTCATTCCTCTCTCTTCAAGTTCATTCATGTCATCTTCTTCTTCACCCACACACAACCATTTTCGAATCTCACCTCTTTTTCCCAAGTTCGAGCCGATCCGTTTCCCCATTGTGCACTTCGAGTTGCCGGTGTTTTTCTCTCTTTTCTGTCGTGTTCGGCGTTTTCCGGTGAAACCATGGCGGTCGACGACGAGGAGAGGTAAAGGTTCAACCTTTCTAGCATATCTCGAGCTATACTTTCATTTCAATGTTTGTTTCCTCATGTTTTCCTCCTCTTTTGGTTCTTTTGATTCGGCCAGCCTTATAACGGTCGATTTCCGGCCATTTTCCGGCGACGGCGAGCTCCGGCGAGTCATGGAGAACCAAAAATGAGTTCAAGTAACTTCATTTCTTTCATTTCTACGCTGATTTTTCGTTTTGGCCGAGGTCTATGAGAGGAATCCGAAAATGGGTTTTAGGGTTTGAGAAATTTGAGAGTTTGGTTTGCTGATTTTGTGCCTATTAATATTGTAAATGATAATGGATGTTTGAAATTGGTGAATAAGGGGTTAGTTGAAAGATTATTGATGTGTTATGCTTGCATGTGTATTTAAGAATCATTGATATTATAGTTGATGTTTTTAGTTGATTAAATGGTGTTTGGAAACTTTTTGGCAAGAGTGTGATGATTGGGAAGTTTATAACTATTGTTTGAATATTATTGCACTCAAGGTATTTGTTGAAATGCTTATGAGAGTAGAGAAATTGATTTGAGCTTGAGATGTGTATTTTGGACAAGATTAATGTTATGCTTGTGAACATTGTTATCAAGGATTCATAGTTTTGTGATTGAAGCATGGCAAGGGTTGGACTATAACTATTGTTGAATATGCTTGTCAAGTATTTACCTAAAGCTATAATTTTCTTAAACTTGCATTGTTTTCATATTTGTACTTGAATTGAACGAATGGAAGCTTCAGTTAGAATATGTTTTAATGATAATATGACAAACTAGTGAAGGTTGGTAATTGTTGTTTATTTGCATGATCAATTTTAGAAGAAATTATGAAATTTTCACTTGAATCTTGTTTTACTCTTGTGTGCTAGTTAAATTTTCTGTTTGGATTGAGAAGGTGCTTAGGTTTCTTGATGATTTTTTTTTGGCTAAAGTATACTTTTGGTCCCTTATGTTTACAACAAGTTTCAATTTAGTCCTTTATGTTTGGAAAGTACACTTTTAGTCCTTTTTTATTAACACCGTTAGTTTAACTTAACGGAAAATGTTAACTTAACAATTCTAAATGGTTATTTAATACTAAAAAAAATTTTAAATTAATATATTTGAGTGTAAATATTCTTATATATTCAAAATTTATCATTTTTGGTCCAATTTCATTATAAAATAATCATTTAAAATTGTTAAGTTAACATTTTCCGTTATATTAAAGTAACGGTGTTAACAAAAAAGGACTAAAAGTGTACTTTCCAAACATAAAGGACTAAATTGAAACTTGATGCAAACATAAGGGACCAAAAGTATACTTTAGCCTTTTTTTATATACTTAAATAACTTAGACAGTTCTTTAAAGAAGTCAAGGTTAAGAATGATGGCTATACATTGCTCCATGTGATTGGATATTTGAGGGTAGGATGGTTGAATTGAATTGTGAATTGTTGATATATTTTTTTTTATGAATTTAATTGAATAATTAATTTGTGTTGGGGCTGGTTTCAATTAGGGTGTTTAATGGCCCATCTTGATCTCTTTGATTAAATCAATGAAGTTGTTTAGGTTAGTATGAAGTTGTATATGAAAGTTGCAATGCTTTTGGGTGTCTTTTTCTCATTGGCTTCTCTGTTTTGAATCCTTGCTGAAATGTGTAAGTGATGAAATGAATTTTAATGCAAGTTTGCATGTCCATTTTGGAGAAAATGGGAAGTGTTTGTGGAATAACTTATTTTTTTCTGTTTTACTATCAGAACTAACCTCATAAGTTTAGTTTCAATTTTGGGATTTAAAATGGTAATAATGTGTACCAGAATATTTTGGTTGTAATCAATTCGGTTGGCGTGATGTTTACATTTATGTGATTGAGTTAGGTTATATGTGAATTATAACTACTTGTGTTTGTTATATAGTGTGTAAGCATACTAATGTGTACCAGAATATTTTGGTTGTAAACAAGTGACCTTGCTCTGATACCAAATGAAATGCGTGGCTGTCACCCAAGAGGGGGGGGTGAATTGGGTGACTGAATAAAAATTAAAATTCTCTTTTGAAAGCTGACTGCTTGTGCTTGATGAGAGTGACGATGTACTACTCCAAGCACAAGTAAGTATTTAGTGGTGTGGTGCTTGATGAATAGATTAAACAAACAGAATAAGCACACACAAATTTATCCTGGTTCGGTCACTTCCAGACCTACATCCAGTCCCCAGGCTCCGCCTGAGATTTTCAATCCACTAAACTTCTTGTTTAAACCAGGCACAAGAAAGCCTTTACACTTTAGGTTTTACGAACACGGGTTCACCTAACAACCCACAGGTTTTGCAATGGGCTCACCTGCAAACCTTTCAACCACAAGTTTTGCGGGCTAACTTGCAACCTATGGAGATTTAGAAAACCTCTAAATGCTCCCCCTCACTTTTGTAAGATAATAATTCTGTTCTTCAAGCACAAGCTTTTAGAACAGCCTCTATCAATTAGAGGATTTGATAATATGTTCACTCTATGAACTGATTGTGATAAACACTTAAGTACAAATGATTCTCTCTAAGAATGGATGATGTTACTCACTTAAGTACAAATGAATCACTCTCTAAGAATGTTACAAATCTAAGATCAGAGAGTAGAAGATGAGAAGAATGTAGATTACAATATCTCAGACAATGGACTCTATTCTTCCAACTTCTCTTCTGAATGTAGATGTTCCTTTTATACTCGGCCTCAACATTCAGGCTTGGGCGGCAGATAGAATATGTCCGTTTAATCCCATGTTACCGTTGAGAGGTACATCTTCATTAAGGCTTAGCAGGGTTGACTTGCTTTATCTCTGAAAAGCAACTCTGACAACTCTGCTCTTACAAAAGCATTCTGACCTCTGAGTATGTGACGTTGACTCTTGTACTCTTGCTGACGGATGATCATCGTTCATCCGGAAGAGGCAATCTTGCTCTGCAGGTGTTAGTCTCTGAATCCCAGTGCCAAGAGTATTTGCATCCGGAAGCTCATTTGCATCCGGAAGTAAAACTAAGTTCTGCACATACTTGTTAGTCCAACAGAGTAGTATATATAATCAAGTGGAGTAAGAACTATACATGCTGTGGGAAGCTTGTTTGCTATGGGAAGCAATCTTACTTAGACTATGTTCTGACGTAGTGTATTGTCTACCGACGCTAAGGGATGTCTATTCCAACAGTCAGCGTAAGTCTCGCTATTTTACTCTAAGTCTTCCGGAAGCGATTATGCATCCGGTTGTATTCTAACTTAGGATTTGATATTAGTCTAATTCTTCCTAAGTGACTTAGTGTGTCATTTACTCTTGCTATGGGATGTGTAGTATAACAACACATAATCACATGCAGTGGGAGTTCAATTGTCTAAGGAAGTTCTCTTACTTCCGGAAGCAATTCCACATCCGGAAGCACTCCTACTGGACGTTGAGTTATGGCTTAGTGTGATACTCACTGACGCTCGGTGTTACCTAACCCAACAGCCAGCGCTAGTCATTAACCATCCGGAAGCAAATCCACATCCGGTTGCATCCTAACTTAGTCTCAAGAATTTTATACACTTAATGTTCCTAGACTGAGTTATGGCTTAGTGTATTACTTGCTTCCGCTGGGGGATGAGACGTTCATCCGCGAGCGCTAGTCCTAGTCCATCCGGAAGTAAATCCACATCCGGTTGTACTCTTACTTATGGTTCTATTTTAACCTGATTTTGTCTAAGTGTTTAACTTGTTCTTTCATATTTTAGTCTTCATCAAAACTTAAGATTCTAACATTCTCCCCCTTTTTGATGATGACAAACTAAGTTATACAATTAAGTTCATATGAAAGATTTAAACGTAATAATCAGATAAGGCACAAAAAGCTAAAGACAAATATTATTGATGAGCAAAAGATTACAAGTCAGATATGTAATAACAGATAAAATACACGAGTAATCAAAACTGTGCAAGATAACTATGCATGAGAAAATATGGAAAGAAAAATTTTCTAAGTTAAAATGCATGGGGTTGGTTGGGGTTTATAGTTGGTGTCTCCTTTTCCTCTCCCTCTCTGCTTGCCTTCGCTCACTCTCTTCTTGAAGTCTGGCTATATGGGCATCCTTCTCTCTCTGGTCAATTTCAGCAATTATTCTCTGAAGCTCTGCCTCTTCCTTCTCCCTTCTGAGTCTCTCAGTTTCAACGGATTCCTCAAAGGCTCTCTTTAGATCTTGAACCTCAGCATACCCAGGGAACCCAGTTGCATCAGAGAAGGGAATGACCTCGCCATTGGGATAATGGACAGCCTTAATTTTAACATTCCACACAGGAAAGTTGGGATCCTCCTCAACTTCCTTGGCTTTCCTTTTCCCTTTCCCCTTTCCTTTGCCCTTTCTACTTTCTTGGGAAGCCTTGGTATTTGCTCTTTCAGCATCGAGGCAAGCCATCTGACCAAATGTGATCTTGTCAGTCCATCCATACCTCTCGAACTCATCAGCAGTCATATCCTCTATTTCCAGCTTTACTTCCTTTAGTAGTGGAGGAAGATATGATGCTTGAGAGGATGGCTGAGTCTCAGATGCTTCCTCAAGCTGAGTGGGTCTCCCTATCCCATGCTCCTCAGAGTGATCCTCTTCTTCCCTTTCTACTGGCTCAGAGGTATTAGTACCTTTCTTGACAAGGGACTCCTTCCTTGACTTTCTGAACTTGATAATTGGAGAGGAAGGAGGAGCAGAGGTTGGTACTGAATGAGGGACTTGCTTGGCTATCACAATAGGTGGGTGGTTTTGCCTCTCTAGCCCATACTTCATCATAATCTCTTCAATTAAGTTCCGGCTAGGCACAGAGGGAGGAGGCTCAGCAGAAGAGGCTTCTGGCGCTGGTTCAGGCTGCTCTGGTTCAGACGCAGGCACAGAAGAAGAAGAGGGCTCATCAGGTTGTTCAAACAACATCATTGCCCATTTAGATCTTTGCTCATCCAGGCGCTGCTGTTGCATGAATCTCACTGCTTCCCCTCTGATCAGATTCTCAGCACTACCCATTTGCCTTAGATCATTTGCACGGCGGAGAGCAGCAGCTATGTCCTCATCTAGCCATCAGGAGGGTTGATTGAGAATTTCTCTCCCCCTTTTGGCATCATCAAGAAGGGCGAGTGCCAGGGAGGAAGGGTTGGGTGAAGTGGAAGGAGGAGGTTCAGGGCCAGATGGTCTGGGTGGCGAGTTGTCAGGGGAGGATGTGGGTGTGGTGCTTTCTGGTGAAGAAGTGGGGCTGGGTGAGGAAGGAGGATTAGGGAAGAGGGCTTGGTTTCTTTCGAAGAAGGTAGGGTTGGTGAATAGGCCATCGAAGGGGTAGGTAGAGGAGTAGGCGGCAGATTGTTTAGCTATCCACCGAATAGGGGACTGGTCTCGCAAGTAGAAGGTGTGAAGTGGATGATCAGGAGAGGTAAATCCAAGAGATTGGGCTATGGTGGGGCGAGTGTTAGGAGGTGGATTGGAGGGCCCTATGAGGTTTGGGGGTGGTGAACGGTTTGGGGAGGTATGAGGTGATGGTTGATGGTCATTTCTGGGTGAAGTTTGAGGTTGTTGGTTATTCTGAGGAGCTGGTTGTTGTGGTTGTTGAGCGTTAGAAGGAGGGAGTGATGGTTGGTTAGGTGGAGGAGGCGGAGGTTGGTCATTTTGTGAAGGAGGAGGTGGAGGTAGATGGCCCTGAGGTTGGGGAATTTGGAAGTGGTTAAGTAACAGGTCTAATTTGGCCTCGACCCTTCCTAGGCGATTCTCGAGGTTCTGGATCCTCTGCTCCTGCTGCTGGAATCCAGTGTCACATTCAGCACGAAGGGGAGCCACCAGAGAGTCAGCCAGCCGAAAGATGATCTCCTCTTTCACTTCCTCAGCAAATGCTTTGACTGCAGCTGACACCCTCGGGGCACGGCTTGGTCCAGCATGGGAATCCACTTCCTGGTCCCCTGCTCTAGACGCAGAGGGAGCATTTGTGAATGAGGCACTCCCTGCCTGTGATCCTGAGCGTGTTGGCTTTGCCTTCTTATTGTACTTGATCCCCATCTTGCTGATGTTCATTGCGCTGACGGGCAAGCACTTAACATTTTCATCCTCCTCAGTGGATGTGGATTTGATCAGGATTTTCTCCAAGAGGAAGGCGATGACCGTTGGGTAGGGAAGATTTCCAGACTTCTTGTTTTCAATCCACCTGTGCAGCTCTAAACTGATTAATTGCCCAGGGTTAATCGGCTGCTGGGTGAGAAATCTGGGGAGCCAGGGGTTGTCAAGAAGAGTGAACTCGTTGAAGTTTCCCCCTTTGTGAGTCATCATCCGGGAGTAGATATAATGAAGAACCCGGTTGGAGTCAGACATGCCAGATACCTTCTTCCCCTTGGTGTCATAGACTTCCTCAAGGTCCGCCTGGTTAAGTTTCTCAGGGTATAGTCACTCGTTCATCTCTTCCTCAGAGACCCCGAGCAGACTGTTGATGTCTTTCCAAGTGAACCTGAAGGTCCTCCCCCTCACTGTGGCCGTGAAGGTGACTCTGCGAATGTGCTCCTTCCCATTCACCTTCTTATACTTGGTCTCGGCTGTGAGTGACTGGCAGAACACCCGCAGCACGTTGATGTTATACTCAACGTTGATCCCCAGCCAGCACATATACTTCTGGAGATATACCTTCAAATGCCCAAACCCTAGTTCTTCAATTTTGTTCAGGTCGATGAACATCCCATTATTGAAATAGGGCTTGGCAGTTTCAAACTTGGGGGAAACAGCCTCCAATGGCCCATCTCTGTACACAAGAGGATCATCCTCCTCTACTCGCTGTCGTTTGGATGAGGGTTCTTCGCTAAACCGAACTCTCTTCTTCCCCTTTTTCTTCGAGTGTTCTTGTTGAGGCCCAGATTGCCCAGAATGTTCGCGAACTTGCCCAGATTTTCCAGACTTCGAGTGTTGCCTAGATTTTCCAGACTTAGATTTTGATTTCTTGGAGGCAGTGGCTATCTCAGTGTTGGGGTTTGTTTCATGTGATCCGGCCATTTTGTGTTTAGGGTTTTAAGTGAAGTGTATGGAATGAAATGGCAGAAATGTAGATGAAGAAGATGAAGAAAATGAAGAACAGTGTGATGAACTTGGTGAAGATGCGATGAATGAGTTCAGAGAGTTTTGTGGGTGTAATTTGTGAAAGAAGTGAGAAAAATGACTGACGCTCTCTATTTATATGCAATGTCACAACGGATGGAAAACTCATAATGACTCTTTATTGAAAACATGCGCTGGTTCATAGGGAAACGTAAACATATAATTGGAACGGCACACCTTTTAACACGTGTCGCTTCACTTTGTCAGAGGAGGCACAACTTCTCATGGAGGAAGATGAAGCGTTTTGTGAAGTGACGTGTCTTTTCCCACACACTGGCGCTCCAGGTTGCTTTGAGTCATCACCCAGCGCCAGCAAAAGAGCATCCGGAAGTGGTTTTGCTTCCGGTTGGGCTTAACTTAAGATTTAACATTGTGGGGGACCTGCGAAACTAAAGATTGGCACTTCGAAGCCTAAGTTAGCACAGTTGGCAGGTTTTAACAATTAATCACAGATGTTTTCTGAAGATTAAACTTCATTTCAACATTCCCAAATTTCCCTTTATAAGGATAAATTGATCAACCCTCAATGGTTGTTTGGTAGCTATGTCTGTAGTTGAGAGACCATTCTTGCACATGCTTCCGGAAGTGGATTCGCTTCCGGATGTGAAGGGCTTGAAATTAAATATTGACAGTTCTTATGGCCCTTTCACTAGGGGACCTGCAAGTGCTAGCGGAAGCATATGCGCTTCTGGATGGTCAGTGGAAAAACTTAAGATTTAACATTAGTGTACATGCTGAGGACTCTCCAAGTCACAAGCTATGTTAATCAGTTCAATATCATAATCTTAAGAAAACGTGTTTGCTGGTTGGTTTGTAAAACAGGAGTATTAAGGTGAAAACAAATTTTGGAAATTTAGTTCACAATTTCACATGGTTTCACTATCAAGTCATGAACTTTACTCATACTCTTTTGGGTAAATACCAATGTGATAGTACAGCGAGTATCGAATAGATTGCATATTTTCAGAGTTTCATAAACAAGTATAGTTCGATAAATATGCCTTAAGAATGTTCATGTCAGATTATGAGGGCATGTGATTTGTCAACACAATGAAGTTCTAAAAACTTTAATGTCCATAATCAAGTTTCCAAAACACCCAAATTCTCAGCATATGATCACAAGAATAATTTTCAAATCTTAGCTCAAGTTCTTTCAAATATGCTTAATATGATCTCATTATTCTTAGGGTTTCAACAAGCTTTGAACTTAGTTCAGATTGTTAATAGTTCTTTCCAGCCTAGTTATCTACACTCACTTAGGCTTCTATCCTATTGGCATTTGCCCTTGGATTTATCAAATTTTGCAGAAATTAATTCAAAGCATTTCCTAAGATTCCTAATGTATGTCCGACAAGAGAGACTATCCATAAAAAAGGCACAATCAGAGGGAATAATGGAAAGAAATACTCATAGAAGATTGGCGAAATTTCCTCAAGATTGAATTCAGAACAGCCATTTCTTCTCATCTTGATAAGGAGCATACTCGTTGACGTTCTCTCTTGTACATCCACATCGTTCAAGCTTTTATAATCTGTCAACATATTTAACCACAGGCTTGAACTGAGATCATTAGTAGATGGAGACTTGAGATGTGATTAAAAATTATTGCTCGAGTTCACAGCCAGTCAATTTATCACTAAGAATATTCAGGATTAGTTTGTAAACACAAGATTCTAGTTGATGACTAATAAGGGTCAATATTATGATAGACAGTCAAGATATCTTATGATTCATCAGTTGCACAGGCTATCCTTGATTTGAAAGTTTGCATTTCAAAAATCTTTCAAAAGTCAAAATGAATGCATAAACTATTTTCTTTTGTGAATGGTGCCTTTTCAAAAGGAAATTATTTGATATGCACAAATATTATAAACCCAAAAAAATGGATTTAAAAAGATTTGATCATTTTCAATAATAAGATTATCACAGGTTAAAAGTCATATCAATATCACATTATTTGAAGATTGTTAAGCCAGTCATGTAGTTAGGCGCTACATGTTCTTCACATCCATTCCATAGAGCAATTTGACGATTATCCTTAGACATATGAATGTCAATTGCCGATGGAATGAGTAACATGCATTCATTACCCAGATAATCACATAAGTAGAGGAGAGGGTAAGAATGTTATCACCAAAGCTAAATTTGCGCCAAGTAGTAGCTTGCTTGATTTTGGCAGGCGGTGCTTGATCTTTTCTATTTCAAGAGCGGTAGCACCAGGAGCCCAGCATGAAGAACAACTTATTCAGATTTGACTCATTGTCCAGACCAGGTACGGTCTTGAATACTGTTGTTCCTTTGGATCTTCTTTCCTACAAAATACCAAGTAATTCTCTTTTCCCATTTCTCAGTCTCCAAACTTGGATCTGACAGGTCAGTTTGTAGGAGGTGTAAAGTCCGCATGCACCTAAGAATCATTCACTATGAATATGGCATTGCGAATCAAACATGACTATATGCACAGGAATATATATATATATTTTGATCATGACAGCATGTAGACTATGAATATTATGAAAAACTCTCTTATAAGGAGTATAATGTTGATATACATAATGCTTGGTGTAAAATCTCAATAATTCCATCTAACATTTGCATAAGATATTTTACTTTCGCATGCTTTGACTCTCAGTGATCCCTTGCTTACCCAAGGAGATCTTCTATATTTATCCTTGGTCTGAAGCACTGTTTTATGAGAGACAGAATTCATAGGCTTTCTCCATGTTGATCGATAAATCCTCTCTCTCTTGTTCTTCTCAGGATAGTTGAGTGGAACTCTGTGATAGCTCATCCTTGAGACAGAACCTTTGTTCCTTGTGGTAGTGCACTGCTTCTTATGATTGGACCAGGTGGTTGCAGCAGTGACATCACCACGAATTCTCTTCTTTGGGGCAAGTGGAACTCTTGATCTTTCCTGCACAAGTAAGGCACTAGAAGGAAGTTTTGGTACCCATTTGTACTTGGGTCCTACATGATTAGCACTGGACCTTACTTGTCCTTTGGGGATCCATACAAATTTATTTCTCACATGTAATTTTCTTCTAAGACTACATGTGTGAGAAATATGACCTGATTTACCACAATAATGACAGATAATGGAATGATATTCAGAATAGGATTTCCTATCATTATCTTGTTGGTCAGTTTTGTTTTCAAAGACTCTCTGTTCTTTTGAAACAACTTTTGAAGTCTCAGGGCCTTTTGAAAACCATTCTTTTTCCTTCAACAGGGATTCACAATTGGAACAATGTTCAGTACATGTTGAAGCTTCTGCTCTCGATAGCTGATTTCCTATGGGCAGCGCTAGTTGTTTTTCTATGGAGGAAACTTTGGAACCCTTGGATGTAGAAGAGATAATGAGTTCCTCAAGTTTCCTATTCTTTTTCCTTAATCCTAGAACTTCTTTTGCAAGTTTACAGAATTCAATATGTAACTCATTATACATGTCTTGCAATTCAGAAGGTTCAAGTTCAGATACCTCATTTTCTTCAGTTTCTGAATCTTCTAGGTAGAGATCAACACTCTCTTCACTGCCGCTGGCTTTCTCAGTATCAACTTCCTGTAGCTCACCATCAGTTGATCCACAAGGGGCACGAAAAGAGCTTAGGACAGCTTTACTGCCAAGGGCATGATCAGAAGCATACATAGCATCAAGAGTGTTCCAAATATCTCTAGCATTAGAGCAATGTTTAATTTTCTGGAAATCACTGTCAGTTAAGCTTTTGTACAAAATTTGCATTGCTCTAATGTTCAAGTAAAATAAATTTGTCTCCACTTCAGTCCAGTTTACTTTTGGTTTGAAATCAGAATCATTCTCAAAGACATCCCACATTTTGAAACACGAGGATAACACAAAACGGCTTTTTTTAAGGCTTAGCAGGGTACATCTTAGCAGGATAACACAAATCAGATGTTACCGTTGAGAGGTACATCTTCATTAAGGCTTAGCAGGGTTGACTTGCTTTATCTCTGAAAAGCAACTCTGACAACTCTGCTCTGACAAAAGCATTCTGACCTCTGAGTATGTGACGTTGACTCTTGTACTCTTGCTGACGGATGATCATCATTCATCCGGAAGAGGCAATCTTGCTCTGCAGGTGTTAGTCTCTGAATCCCAGTGCCAAGAGTATTTGCATCCGGAAGCTCATTTGCATCCGGAAGTAAAACTAAGTTCTGCACATACTTGTTAGTCCAACAGAGTAGTATATATAATCAAGTGGAGTAAGAACTATACATGCTGTGGGAAGCTTGTTTGCTATGGGAAGCAATCTTACTTAGACTATGTTCTGACGTAGTGTATTGTCTACTGACGCTAAGGGATGTCTATTCCAACAGTCAGCGTAAGTCTCGCTATTTTACTCTAAGTCTTCCGGAAGCGATTCTGCATCCGGTTGTATTCTAACTTAGGATTTGATATTAGTCTAATTCTTCCTAAGTGACTTAGTGTGTCATTTACTCTTGCTATGGGATGTGTAGTATAACAACACATAATCACATGCAGTGGGAGTTCAATTGTCTAAGGAAGTTCTCTTACTTCCGGAAGCAATTCCACATCCGGAAGCACTCCTACTGGACGTTGAGTTATGGCTTAGTGTGATACTCACTGACGCTCGGTGTTACCTAACCCAACAGCCAGCGCTAGTCATTAACCATCCGGAAGCAAATCCACATCCGGTTGCATCCTAACTTAGTCTCAAGAATTTTATACACTTAATGTTCCTAGACTGAGTTATGGCTTAGTGTATTACTTGCTTCCGCTGGGGGATGAGACGTTCATCCGTGAGCGCTAGTCCTAGTCCATCCGGAAGTAAATCCACATCCGGTTGTACTCTTACTTATGGTTCTATTTTAACCTGATTTTGTCTAAGTGTTTAACTTGTTCTTTCATATTTTAGTCTTCATCAAAACTTAAGATTCTAACAACTTGGACTAATCACAGGCACATTTTTTGATGTTACAAAATAATGAGGGACGGTTTTTGAACGTTAAGCAGAATTAAAACCCGGATAAGTAAAAATGTGCTGACTCCGTATTTGCCACGCGAGCAGGGGGGCAATCGCCGGATTTCCACTACGTTTACCTCAATGGTTCCACTACGTTTACCTCAACGGTGGCCCAACTTGTGCGCGCGAGGCCCATTCCTCCTTTGGCCCTTTAACTTGAGTTAGAATACAAATGTCTTATATACACTTGTATGTTCTCACACCCAAGCAATGTGGGACTTCTCTTTTTGACACACCCACATGTTTTCATTGGAAACTCTCACAATCTCCAACATTCCTTTCAAACCAACTTAGGGTTTTGAAGTTGAGTTTTGGAAGGGTGAATACTCTTTCCCGTGTTAAGTTGCCTTCACTTGAAGTATTGCATTTGAAAGATGTTATGTTTCAAGACTTTACAAGAAGTTTGGATATACTTCTTAATGCTTGTTGTTCACTTAAAGACTTGGTTGTAAGATATATATTTCTACTGGATTTTCTTCCACTCAAGATTGAAAGATTAAACCATTTGGTCACTGTAGATATCAGTCCACAATCTCTAATTCCATTTGCAGCTCTTTCTAATGTTAAATATATGCGCATTCATCAGGTATGAATCGAAGCATGAGAAGTATTTTGTTTGTTGTTTTTTATCCCCTATGATTCATCCATAATCTTTAGTCTCTTTCAGTGTTCTGGGAAGGATATATGGTCATGTAATCATAATATCCCAATATTTCCCAATTTAACCCACTTGAATTGTTATGCTTTTGAGTGGACGAAGCTGGTGAACTGTCTTGAGAAGTTTCCCGAACTTCAAAAGCTTGTGATTGCTGAGGTTTGCAACTTTTAACTTAATTTTTTAGTGCAATATGTCTTCACTTGGTATGTTTTTAACTTAATTTCTTTATTTGTGTTAGCTTGGTTCTTCCTGTCGTCCTGCACCAATAGTTAAAGTTCCTTCATGTGTTTCACTTCATCTGAAGCAATTCACTCTTCTTTACTCCAAGGTTCTGAAAATGAGTCTGAATTGTTAAGATTTATGATGAAGAATGCTAGAGCTTTGAGGACAATCTGCGTTTGTGCTTGTCATCGTGAGTTTAAGCGCCCACCGTTCAGGAAATTGGCTGCATTCCTCAGATCAGACTCTGAGTCTGAGAGCTGCAGTCAAGTGCATGAAGAACCATTTTTATTTATGGTTTCTTAATTTTCACAACTTCTTTTGTTATGTGACTGAGTAAGAGTGACATTGTCAATGGTTAACTGCTTCTCCATTCTATAATGGAAGTACATGACTAAACTGTTTTTCTTTTCTTTGCAATTCGGTTGAAGTTGCTTTGTTCATTGCAGTTCAGCTTGAGCTAATGGAATCAAGTCAAACTCATCGTTTTCTCCTGTCTTCAAATTCATGCTGATGTTTATACTCATCATAAATTTATAAGATTCCTTTAACTTTTTTTGGAAGACTAGTTAGCAAAATTAGATCACCAAATTATGATATATGTTTCATTTAATTAGAATTTAGGTTAGTTCATAAGGAAAATAAATTTGTCTTGAAGAAAAAAGTTATGAAAAGATAATTTAAATTCTTTAATTTTACAGCTTTAATTTCAAAAAAGAAAAGTCAATAGACGAAAAAAGATAAAGAAAACACAAACGATAAAACAAAGAAAGTGAAAAAAGAGAATGAAAATAGAAAACAAAGTAGATGGTGTAACCTGTGAACAGAGGAATGAGGTGTAGAGGAAAATGAAGAGATTATTCTAAATAATTGTCGAACCAAAGATAAAGCAAGGGCTTACAAAAACAGCATATGGTATAACGCAATATAGAAAATAAAGATTAGATAGATAGAGGAAAAGGCTTATTGTGGAAGAAGGTGAGATGAAAGGATAATGATTTGGCTATGTGGAAAACAAATATACTAGTTTGTGTGTATGTAAAAATTTATGAAATAGAAAATATCAAATAACATGTGATCAATAATACTTTCTTGATTTTTCTCTAATTCTTGATATGGTAAGAGAGCATAGTCAACTAAAACTATATAAAAAAAAACAGACAAGTAGTAGTAGCATGCAATTCACTAGAGATTCTTCATTCAAAAGCCCATTGGTTTTCACGACGAACTTGCTCCTCTTCCTCAGCGGTTAAATCATTCTTGATATTGAAGATCTGGCGAATCTCCTCAGTTGTCTTTCCCTTTATCATGTCTGCCACGGTTTGGCATGTTAGGTCTAGCAAGTTCTTGATGTCCAAGTAGTTAGCCGCAAGAATGAGTTCAAACAACGTAGCCTGGTCAACCTTAACGAACTTAGCATCCCAACACTTGAGATCGTCGTCAGAGATCTTGTCCTCAGAATTGACGGCATCAACATGTTTTTTGCAGTACTCAATGACCTTGGCCAAGATCCTACTGGTCACGTTGGGCAAGGGGATTCCATTATCAGCAGGACAATCTTCTTCGACCGTCTGTTTGATCGTATGCAATTCAAGCGCTACAGCCTCGTCAACCTCGAAAGATTCGCCATCAGAGCTCTTCAGTATCACTTTCTTCGAAGACATGATGATCGCAGAGTAACGATTTTTTATAGTTGTTCGCTGCGAAAAAAACAACTCAAAAACACTTAAAACATAATTATTGAATCATTCAAAACATTTCAAATGGCTCTATTAAATCATTCAAAACTAAACTCATCATTCATAATTATTATCACTTCAACATAATTTCAGCAACAACCTTTACAAACTCCTACAACAAATTCCAAAATAACATTCCAAGCTCCTATTACATAGTAAAAAGGCAAATAGAGAGAGAAGAAAGAGCAAAATCTTAAAATCAACTAAGCTTCAACAAATCATTCCTACAACATTTACAATCAATTTTCATTATATTTCTGTCATGCTTATTTTGTTCTTAATTTATTTCATTTTCTAAATGAGCACATATAAAATCACAAACAACTTAATCACCATAGAGAAGAGTAATTAAGTATCAATTGATCATTAATCCCTCAACGTCAAAAAGCATAGCAGAAGGAATTAAAGACATTGATTTACAAACAAGCTACCTACATGCCTTTTCTTTTAGATTATCTCTAAATTCTTAATTCCATGAAAGCTCTCTTTATGTCCAAAATTGAAACAATAAAAGAAAGAAAGCATTGTTTCAAAGCGTTTGTTGAGACAGCACAGAATTGCAAAATTATATATAATTACTTATTTAAATCACTCGTTAAGGAATTAAATAGCAAGAATAAATGCAAGCATAAATTCAAGATCATAAGAAATGTAAAGTAACCAATTAATATAATTTTCAGCTACTTTTAACACGATTCCATATGCAAGAATAATAACTTAAATATCCCTTTGTTTTATTTCATAATTCCCTTATTCTACATCAGAGTTATAACTTTGAAAACAAATTCCAAAAATGTTAATAATTTGAAGAAATAACCTCATTGCTAACTACAACTTAGCACATGAGTTAAACAAAATCTGCTAAGAATAACAAATAGATTTTCATAGCCAAAACAGTGGAAAAGAATAGAAAATCATGAAATCCTATGATCTATAACTTACCCTTTACAATTATTTCCCAATATGCAAATTTAAAATACTCTTTGAACACTTAGTAACCCAAAACAATTGTATAATTTAGATTCCGAATTTTAGTGGTTTTTGAAACCCAAACAATATTGTAAATAGCATACAAACATCACGATAACCAAAATAATTCCAAATAGCATTTTGCCACTACTTAACACCTCAAAGTAGATCAATCTTTCACAAAGGAAGGGCAGCCATTTAATACAATATTCAGACATTAACAAACCACTATAGAAACAACCACTACATACTTTAACATTTTTATTTTCACATTCAAGAAATCAATAGAGCAAAACAGAGACAATTTTAGAAACACAGAGCACAACAAATTTATAACCCCAAACATACATAGGCACAACAATATTCTAAAATTGTTTCTTGATCAGTTAATCATAGTTTTCAACCTAAACTCCTTCCCAAAATCAACCCCAGAACGAATCTAATTCCTCTCATAGTCTCAGCTACGCATAAGAAAATAGAAATAGGGAGAAGGAATCTACCTGAACTTGTTTATGGGCTTATATGCAAAGCTAGGACAATAGTCACTGATTTTTTTTTTTCGCCGAAATATGAAGCTGTGAGAGTGAGGAGCGAATTTGTTGATGTGTGAGAAAGAGATGCTTGAAGGTGATAATGGATTTTGGGAGGAGGCAAGGTATTGGGGAGGAAGATGAAGGGTCTGTTTGGTTTGAGGGAAGGGGAGGGGAGGGGAGGGAAAATGAGCCCCTCCCCTTGCATGGTTTAAAAAATTGGAGGGGAGGGAGCCCAAAATATTCCCTCCCCTTCCCTTCCACCCCCTCATTTTGGCTCCCTCCAAATTGGGGGTTTAGGAGGGGAGCCAAATATCTTGACTAAATTACCCTCATTCTACATTCATCCATTCTATACCCCTCACACTTTTATAGCCTGAAGACCACTCCCACACTTTCTTCTTTCACTCCCATATAGATTAAGATTGAACTGGTGGGAGTAATGAATACTCAATAATAATGAGAATTGTACTCTCTCAATCTCTGTGTCCCTCATACCTCGTCACAAAATGCATAAGCAAATTCACGTGATTGAAAATTTCCTTCTCACTGCAAGAAAAATTTCCTTCTCATTGCAAGAAGGAAGGATGCAAGGTCAGTTAACATCAAGAGGAGTAGGGATGTCGTGAAGTTCAAGGTCAGATGCTCCAAGTACTTGTTCACACTTTGTGTGTTTGACCCAGAGAAGGCTGATAAGTTGAAGCAATCACTTCCATAAAGTTTGAGTGTCCAAGACCTGTGAACGAATTGTATTTTATTGTCGAACTGTGGAACTTTTGGGTGTATTTTATTGTTGCTGTTTTAATTTTTCTATAATGCCTTTTATCTAGAGATGTGGCTTTTTTCATGAGTGCAATGGATTCATTTTCCTCAACCTATATGCTGTCACTAATTTAGAGAAAAGGGATAATTTTAATAACTTGTCAATTATATTTTTTTATAAATTGAATAAGATTTCTAGAGTACTATGAATTTTTATGTGACTTTTAATAATAAGCAACTTAATTTGAATCAAAATGTAAATTATTTTATGTTATAGACAATTAAATTATGAAATAACATGTAAGGATAAAATGGTAAATTAATCATTATCATCTTCCCCTTCCCTCCTTAACCAAACAAATAATCATTAAATCCTCCCTCTCCCTTCCATTCCCTTCCCTCCTTTTTACCAGACCAAACAAAGTAATATTAAACTTTCTCCTTCCCTCACGTTCCCTTCCCTCCCTCCCCTCCCCTTCCCTTCCCTCAAACCAAACAGGCCCGAAGAGAAAAGGAGGGAGTGTATGCCGCGCTCAACAACAAGGAAAAGAGAGAGAGGGGTGTAAGTTTAAAAGGGAGGTTATTAGGGTTTTAGCCCACTAAAAATTACATCAATGACCCAATTTCATTTCTTTCTATTACGCTAACCCTGATTTCCTTTTCAATTAAACTCTCAATAATTTCATTAATAAAATAAAATTGATATATATATATATATATATATATATATATATATATATATATATATATATATATATATATATTCCTATTATAGTTGGGATGTTACATAAGGGACTCATCAAACCTTAACTAAAGTTAGAGATTCAATCGTTGTTTGAGTACGTAATACATTTAACCTCTCAGTCAATTGTTTCATCCTTTAAGATGCCTACAATTAGTGATTTGGATTCGTCTAGAGTCTTTGATATGCCTTAAAGATGACTTGCTGAATTGCAATAATTTTTTTTTTTCAAAACAACTATATCACCCTTTAGTAGGCAAGGAATCTAGTGAAGTGCAATACTTTGTTTTTTTCTTAAAAAAGAAAACTATATTGTAGTTCACCAGGCGAGACGCCAACTAAAGTGCAATAATAATTTTAAAAAAATAAAGAATATGATATTGCAGTTCAATTGTCTCCAGACCAACTAAAGTGCAATGATTTTAAAAAATATATTATTTTGCACATCAGCAGTTGCACTAACCGTTGGTGTGCAAAGAATAATTACAAAAAACAACTCAATGGACATACCTCTCGTTGAGATACTTAGATATGATTAGAAAAACAAGTCAAAGATTCAATCTCTATTTGGATATGAAACATGTTTAACTTCTTGGTCAGTTGTTCTAACCTTAGGTGACTACAAGTAGTGGTTTAGATTGATCTAGGGCCTTTGATATGCCTAAAAGATGACTTACTACAGGTTTAATGAAGAAGTAATCTAAAAAAACAAATCTAAAGGTGATTTATTAATCTACTCTCTCAAGTTTGTGAAGCTCTAATGGTATAAATATCATTTTATTACATTTTCTTATTTTAAATTTAGGTATCGTACGCTTACTTTAAGATGACTCTATGTATTAGTGACTTTGATTCATTATCTTAAGCACTTCATTGACAGGTTACAAATGTTAATGCCCAAAGACAACTTGAACTTGTTAAATAAACTATGGAAGCTAGATGACTAACCTAATTATAACATATTTGATGTAACATTAAATTATATGTTAGCATATAAATCAAATCAGCTGACTTCAATTGAATAAATCAATTAAATTAAGATGAAATTATATTAACGTTATTAATACACCCTACCTATCTATCAATATGTCAGTCCCCACCCCTTCTTGCCTTTTTTTTAATGATGAGCATCCACGAGAAAACTTGGAAAATAAATTAGAATAATTTTTAAAAATAATTATAGAAGACCATACTCACATCTAAAATAAAGGGAAAATCCCAAATAAATCTCTCAGAATATCTAAAAAGAACAAGTGAGGAACTTAAACTTCCAAAAGGACCATGAAGGAACCAACATCTATCTGTCATTTTAAAATTTTGCGAAAAGACAAAATTGTCTCCATCCTAAAACACAAATTCCTAACTCATCCTAAACCCACCCTAACACTCACCCCTCTTCTCGCAATGTGTTTTAGGATGAGGACAATTTTGTCTTTTCGCAAAATTTTAAAATGACAGATATGTGTTAGTTCTTTTTTTTTTTGGTCTGAACATATATGTGTTAGTTCATTCATGGTTCTTTTGGAAGTTTAGGTTCCTCACTTATCCTTTTAGGTATTTGGGGGACTTATTTGGGATTTTCACTAAAGTAAATCCTATAGTATATAAGACAAAAGGGAATAACTTATTTACTTCTTTAGTAATTTTCAAAGACTTATCTGGCTTTGCTGGGCACACATTTGACCGATTTCTTGATAGGTAAAAGGTAGAAGAAATTTGAGGAACCTCTGAAGTCTGGAATGTGAAGTGAAACTGTGAAATCCTTAACCCTTTTCTTCCCATACACGTGTTCGCCCTTCGTTCACTTCATCTGGGTTTTACTCTCTCTCTCTCTCTCTCTCTCTCTCTCTCTCTCTCTCTCTCTTCTTGTTCTCATTCTTTGCTGTTATGTTGTGAGTGCTATATTTCTATCTATTTCTGTTCTTACTATACATCTTCTGTTTCAACTTTAAATCCTCATTTTGTAATAAGATTGTTTCTTATAATGTATTGTAATATTTTTTATACATTTTATTTCATTTTGTCTCTCTCAATAGTGTAAACCCTCATCACTAAGTCTTGAACCCTTGAACTCCCTAATATATTATACTCCCATTTTTTTTCCTGGAATTTGTACACTACATCTCAAGCCTAACAATGTTCAATGCATGTGTTGTTATCTACAAATTTGGTGTGGGGTATAAATTATGTAGTGATTAGATCTAGTCTGACTCTTTTTTCCCCTAAGATTCTAAGAACTAAATAGGTTGTCTTAAACATTTTTTTCCTGGTTTTTATTTTATTTGACTGATAGTGATACATGTTAGAATATTGAAGACACTTAATGATGTCAGCATGTATATGCATATAAATAATGTAAGTCATCTTATTATGGGATGTGAATGAAATAGTCTTTGTTATTTTCTCTCTCTTTTCTCTGTTCCTTCGTAACAGATAGACTAATATAGAATTTAATAATGTACAAAATATGGTGTTGGGAAATCCCATAAATATCAGTTGAAGTTTAAAATCTCAGAACGGACATTTTGAGTAGTTAATGCCGCTAGTCACCGCGTTAGTTGGTTTTGCTGTTGTGTTTGGTCCAAAAATGTGTTAAAAAAAAACTAGTTAATTGTGGTATTCAACTAGTTAAAATGATTTTGAAATCTAACGGTCACTTATTTGGGATTTCCCCTTAGGTGTTGATTTTCGACTATTGGTTGTTTGCCGGTGAATTGACGCAGACATGAGAAACGAGATGGCTCCATTTGCAATTCTTTGGTGGCATCATAAAGAAATGATCTCATTCTTATTCTACTTTGAGCATATCAATTGAACTGAGTTCTTTTTGTCATTCCTTTTCTTTTCTGTGTTCTTCTGTTTTTATTACTGTTTGTTTCTTATTGCAGTACTTTTAACGTTACCTTCGTTTCATCTCGGATTTCGTAAGCTCTAAGCTAATGGTTATGGAGAATTCCTCGTCCACTAAGAAAAGGCGAAGCACTGAAGTAGACAGGATAAGTGGTTTGCCTGACTCATTGCTTGTGCATATTATATCTTTTCTTCCTGCTGATGATGCATTTGCCACAAGACTCTTGTCCAAGAGGTGGAGGCCACTTTGGCATTCCCTTACCACTCTTCACTTTGAAACTACAAGATTTCGGAATGTTAGTTCCTTTGTTAAGTTTGTTGACAATATGTATGATTTGGTCGATTTGAAATCAGTCAAAAAGTTTGTTCTAAAATGTTGTCGTTATAAAAGTCTTCGAAAGATTAACAAACGGATTATATATGCTGTGATCAATATCAAAGTTGAACATTTGGAGGTACATATGGATGGGTGGCGTGATCTGTATGTGTTACCTTGTAGTATTTTCTTGACCAACAATATTAAGGTCTTAAAGTTGAGTTGGGTATGTTTGGGTAATCTTTCCCATGCTGATTTGCCTTTGCTTGAGACATTGAATTTGCAATTTGTGAAATTTTTAGATTTAACAAGTCTGGAAATCCTTCTTAATGCTTGTGTCTTGCTTAAAGACTTGGTTGTAAGATATTGTGAAGTCGATGAGGTGAATTTGCGTCCGCTCAAGATTGGTAGACTTAACCATTTAGTCACTGCAAAAGTTCATCCACAATCCTTCATTCCTGTGGAAGCTCTTTCTAATGTAAAATGTCTGCAATTGTCTCAGGTATGAATGATTCATGAAAAGTATTTGGTTTCTTTTTTTGTGTGTCCCCTATGATGCTGTTTCCTAATTTTAACTCTCTTTTAGCCTTCCGATAAAGATATATGGCCATTCAATCATGATACACCAGTATTTCACAATTTAACCCACCTGGAATGTGGATTTGAAGAGTGGACTAAGATGGTGAATTGTCTTGAAAAATTTCCTAAACTTCAAAAGATTTTCCTTCAGCAGCGGCAGGTTTGAAGATTTTTACTTAGTTTTTTTTAAAAGCGCTATATGTTTATACGCCTGCGCTTGGTAGGTTTTTAACTTAGTTTCTCTATTTATGTTAGTATGGTTTTTCATACCATCCTGAACCAATACATGAGGTGCCGTCATGCCTTTCATATCATCTGAAGGAGTTCTCTCTCCAGTACAGATTTTCTGAAAGTGACTCTGAATTGATAAAATTTATTGTGAAGAATGCCAGAGTGTTGAGGACTATCTATCTTTGTTCTGATTCAAGGAAGTATAAGAAGCACCCAAGAATCAAGAAACTAGATGCATGCCTTAGATCAGCCTTTGAGTCTGAGCATAAAGAACCACTTGTATTCATGGTTTAATATTCCTCAACCATTTTGCTATATGACTGATCGATCAAGGGTGATTATGTCAAGGACTAGTTGCTTCTCCATGGTAGTGTGGAAGAACATGAAGGAAAATGGGATTTTGTTAGAATGTTGTTGAAGATGTTTTGTTCGATCCAGTTCAGATTGGGCTAAACTCTAATTCACATCATTTTCTCGTATTCAAATTCATTCTGGTGTTTAAACTTGATTAGAAGCTGTTGTCATGTTGCCAAATCATTTTCTTGTTTGTAAAATTTTGTTACTATCAGTTTTGATCAGTTGTTCATTCAAGACTCTATAAGGGTGATAATAGTTTTCCCTATCGTTTTCTTAAGTTTAGTCCCTGGAATTGTTTATTATTAATTCACCAAAATGTCTATCAAATAAATCATCCAAATACCTTGTACATTGGCAAATAAGAGACACTAGAAAAAATTAATGTGATTTTATTTAATTCTAATTTGGCTTGTACGGGAAAGTCGTTTTTACCAACTATTTCTGGTGTATTGTGAAGGAATTTGTTTTATTACTCATATTTTTTTAAAAAAATGAAAATCGATTTTTTTTCCCCTAATATCTACTTGTGAATGCAAAGAAAATAAATGCTATTTTTCTTACTTTTGTGTTGATGAATAGGATTAGGAGAAAGAACTAAACACATCTAAACCTTCTAGTTCTCATTTAGATGGTTTAAACTTAATGTTAAGTATATTTCAATTGATATAAAATCTTAAATAATAATAATTTGATGAGTTGAGGTGCAAAAATACTCAAGTAATTGTGCCCAATGTGCAAAAATACTCATGTAATTTTTTAGAGCAAAATAAACACAACATTTTAAAATAGGTGCAAAAGTACTCATCATCGGTACTTTTGCCTTGTAATTTTTGAATATAGATAATTGAAATTACTTCTATAATCAAATTTGAAAGTTAACACAAGTTTAACAAGATACAAGATTTTATTATATGGAAAATCAACTATAAAACCCTTCATATGTAAATTTTACTAAAGTGATGTTTTTAATCATTTAACTTTGGATAAAATGATGTTTTTAGTCTTTTAAGAAATGCAAAAATATATTTTTGGTCCCTTCCCTTTTCAAAATTAAGGGATTAAAACATGACTATGTGCAAAGTTAAGGAAATAAAACATACTTTAACCTAATTTGAAAGGACTAAAAACACAGTTTTCAAGATCAAGGAATAAAAGATGACTTTCTCCAAAATTAAAGGACTAAAAATATTCTTTTCAAAGTTAAGGGATTAAAACATGACTTTCTCTAAAGTCAGTCAAGTGATCAAACACATATTTTAACCAATTGAAAATTGGACCTTTTGAGCGTGTCATTGTTTCTTCTAAGAAATCATATAAACATTGTTTCATTTTTAGGGGAAAAAAAAAGCAAATTAAATTAAAGTTAAACTTTAAAAGAAAATTGAAGAAGTGAGACTGACACATTTGGGCGATTTCATTTCATGAGGTGAGAGGGGCAGAACGGAAGGAAGAAGAAATTTGAGGAAGCTCTGAAATGTGAACTGAAACTGTGAGCTCTTCTTTATTCCTAATCTTCCCCTACGTCCTCTTCTTCTCATTCTTTGCTGTTATGTCTTGGTGATGCATATTCCCATTCCTTTTTCTGATGTGTGTGGCCATACATCTATTTCTATTTTCACTATTATTCATTTTCTGTTTCAACTTTCATCTTATGTACTCCATTAAAACATTTGTTATGAATGCTTATCTATATCTATATCTATAATAAATAAACAATAGAGAAAGTGAGGATAGAAGATACTACCTCTCGTCCTAAATATATGACCTAATTGATTTTTTTTTTGGAGAGATTAAGGTTGCGAAATAGGTTATTAAATGATGACATATTTGATATATTTTTAGATTATCCATTAGTTTATAGGTAAAATAAACTTGTTTAAGGGAAAAAAATTAGGTAAATCAATTTATAATTAACTTATTTTGACTTTTTAAGGATTTTTCAGAAAAAGTCAATTAGGTCTTATATTTAGGAACGGAGGGAGTATATGTTTAGGGTGGATTGATAATATCATGTACTAATAACTAACTTAACTAACATCCTTAAACTAATTAAACTAGGAAAAATAATCTTATACTCCCTCCAGTCCTAAATTAAGGCTGCGAAATATGTTATTAGAGTATGACATATTTGATATATTTTTAGATTATTCATTAGTTTATTGGTAAAATAAACTAATTTAAGGGAAAAATTAGGTAAATCAATTTATTATTAACTTATTTTGCTTTTATAGGATTTTCCAAAAAAAGTCAACTAGGTCTTATATTTAGGACCGGAGGGAGTATTTAAGATCAGATGAACTATTATATACTTATATTTTTTAGATACAATATATTTATATTGCAGTTTAATATATGCTTCTAATAATTAGAATATTTTGATGTGTATATATAGCACAATATATTTGTATGTACACAAGTCTTTTATTTGTAATCTTACTTTTATTGAAACATTTAAGGTTTGGAATAATATAATCTAAAATACATTTGAAATCTATAAAGATTTGTTTATTAGGTATAATTTTGGGTATGACATGATCACATGGGCATGCATGATGCCCACCTCGGCCTTGCCCAGCCCAAAATGATGCATTGAATGGGCAGGGCGGGCAGTGGCTCATATTTTGGGCAGGGCATTAGGGATGGGTCCTACCTTGCCGGACCCTGCCTATGCACACCGTTTTCAAAAAGATAGTCAAATAGGACTTATATTTAAGATCGAAGGAAGTAGAATGAATTGTTTTCATCGGAGTTGTGTATTTCTCTGCTATTGGTTGCTTTCCAGTGAATTAATGCAAACATGAGAAATGAGATGGCTCCATTTTGAAACTTAGAAAGCTCATCTTCAGGAATCTGTAGAGCTCAGCCATTTGCAATTCTTTGGAAGCTATACAAAAAATATGATCTCATTACTATTCTGCTTTGAGCTTATAATTTGGTCTCAATTCTTTTTGTCATTCTTTCTCTCTTTGGTTAATATTCATTCTGGCCAACAAACAATTTACAAAGTCTCAATTTGGCCAACAAACAATAAAAGGGCCCATTTTGGGCAATGATTAAAAATAGGTCCCATTTTGGCCAATCCACTATTGAAAAATACTAATATACCCCTTATACAGTACTCTTTTTTTTTTGTTCTCCTGTCTTTATTACTCTTTTTCTTTTCTTTCTCAATTGCAGTACTTTAAACAGCCTTAGTTTCAATTTGGATATAGAAAGCTTTGAGTTTAAGGTTATGGAGAAATCATTGTCCTCTTACAAAAGGCGAAGAACTGAAGTAGACAGGATAAGTGGTTTGCCCGACTCATTGCTAGTTCATATTATATCTTTTCTTCCTACTGGTGATGCATTTGCCACAAGACGCTTGTCCAAGAGGTGGAGGCCACTCTGGCATTCCCTTACCACTCTTGACTTTGAAACTCAGGGATTTCGGCATGTTAAGTCCTTTGTTCAGTTTGTGGACTACATGATCAATTTGGTAGATTTGAAATCTGTCAAAAAGTTGGCTCTCAAGTTTGGTCATCATAAACCTCAAAAGACTAGAAAATGGATTGATGCTGTGCTTAGTGACAAATTTGAACATCTGGAAATACATACTTCTTGGGTTCACACTCCATATGAGATACCCAATAGTGTTTTCCTTGTTGAGAGCATCAGGGTCTTGAAGTTGAGTAGAGTGGTGTGCAAATTTTCCCATGTTGATCTGCCTTTGCTTGAGGTATTGCATTTGGAAGATGTTAAATTTTCAGATTCTAAAAGTCTAGAAATTTTCCTTAATGCTTGTGCAATGCTTAAAGACTTGGTTGTAAGATACGAGGGTACGGTGGATTTTCGTCCACTCAAGATTAGAAGACTCAACCATTTGGTCACTGTAGATCTTCGTCCACAATCCCTCATTCCAGTGGAAGCTCTTTCTAATGTTAAATGTCTGCAACTGTATCAGGTTTAAATGATGCTTCAGAAGTAATATTTTTCTTTTATACTTGTGTCCTCTAATATTTCATTCCCTAATTTTTTTGTCACTTTTAGTATTCCAAGCAGGATATATGGCCATTTAATCATGATATCCCAATATTTCACAATTTAACCGACCTGCATTGTGGTGCTGATGATTGGACTAAGTTGGTGAACCGTCTTGCAAACTTTCCCAAACTTCAAAAGCTTGTATTTAAGCAGGTTTGAAGATTTTAACTTAAGTTTTTTAATGCAATTATATGTCTTCACTTGTATGGTATTTAACTTGGTGTCTCTAAATTTGTTAGCTTGGTTCTTCACCCCATCCTGAACCTATACTTGAGGTGCCTTTATGCGTTTCATTACATCTGAAGGAGTTCACTCTTATTTGCTCCGAAGGTTCCAGAGATTCTGAAAGTGAGTCTGAATTGATAAAATTTATAGTGAAGAATGCTCGAGTTTTGAGGGCTATCTATGTTTGTGAACGGTTTAGTTTGTCTAAGCTCTCAGAAATCAAGAAATTAGCAGCATGTCTCACATCAGGCTCTGAGTCTGAGAGTTCCAGTCTAGTGCATAATGAACCACTTGTATTTATTATTTCTTAATATTCCAACCTTTTTGGTATGTGACTTAGTAAGAGTGACCATGTCAATGATTTGTTGCGTCTCCATTGTATAATGGAAGAACATGACCGAGAACTGGATTTTGTTAGAGAATGTGATTGAAGATCTTTTGTTTAGTTCAGTTCAGATTGGGCGAAATCGTTTACTCGTCTTCAATGTCTTGCTACTATTAAAATTTTATTAGAAGCTGCTGTAATGTTCCTATGTTCTTTTCTTGTATGTAATTTTTGTTTATATTGATAGTCATAGCTGTTATAAATCAAAATTCTAGAGTGTGTAATAGTACTTCCTCTAGTCCTGAATAAAAGATTTATTTGGGAGATGAGTTTGTTCCTAAATGTAAAAATGAGATTTTAATTAACATAACTAACATATTCAATCTAATCAAATTAGGTAAATATATTTTATATTTAGGATTGTAGGGTGTATTTCCTATCAAATGTTTAAATCTTGGTCAAAAAGGTGGAGGCCACTCTAGCAGGAAATGACAACTGTTGATGTTGATGATTTTGAATTTTATCTTGGGTGACTGTGAGTGATCTTTCTCATGTTGACCTGCCTTCACTGAAATTGATGTCATTGTATAAGGTTCAGTTCCCTGATTTCAAAAGTTTGGGAATGATTCTTTATGTCTGTCCGCTTCTTGAAGAATTGTTACTGTGTGATGTGAATATAAGAAATAATTACATTTCAATGTTTCTCATTGCTGGAAGTTTTCTACATTTGGTCTCAGCAGCTGTTCCAAACTATATGATGAGCTTGAAAGCTTTTTCTGGTGTTAAATTTCTTAGATATGTGAGGTAAGAATGATAATAATTTTGATATTACTTTTGTTTTTCTTTCTTTTTTTAAGGTGTGATGACTGGAACTCACAATTTAAAATTGTAGAATTTGTACTGAAGGAAGCTAAAGTTTACGAATCATCTCCATTCAAAACATTTCTTCCTTCAATATAGAAAGGAAGCACTGAATGCTTAAAAGATTGTCCCAATGCCCCAGAAGATATGAGTATTCCAATGTACTTATAAACAATTGCATGGAAGATATGTAGTGTACGTAACTCTTAAATCAGTATCATAATTTATTTCTGTAAACGAGTATTACGCCTTTTTTTTCAAGATTATTGAGTTTGTTTTAGAATTTTTAGTACTGCATGATTTGAAATGCAAATCAAATTTAATTGGGGATCTCATCATCTTCGCCTTGTGAAAGACACTTGCATGGATGATGATGCTTAATCCATCCATGACTACACATTTATAGAATTGCAAACAAAATTTTTTGGATATGAATCTCTTGAAACTTTAAACTCCTGAATGGTTCCGAAAGAGGTGATAGTGGCTTGAACAGATCAGTGGGATTTATTACTATGAGTTGCGCTATAGTGTTTTTACTGTTTATAACAGTTGGAATTTTTTTTCTTGTTTATTTGGTTTTTCTTTGCATATTGAAGATGTTAAATGTTCAGATTTTATAAGCTTGGAAATCCTTCTCTCTGCATATTCCATGCTTTAGGATTTGGTGATGAGATTTTTGAATGTAGCAGATTATATTTAATTCAACATTGAATGACATAACCATTTGATCACTGCACAAGTTCCTCAGCCTCTATATCCGTTGCAAATCTTGTTTAAAAACTTCTGCAAACTTTAAAAAGCTTGTGATTTCAAAGGTTTGAACTTATTTATTTCCTAAGTGCAATGCCTCAATTAGTAGGTCTATTAACGTTATATGGGTGCTGAAAGGTCCGAAAATTAGCAGCATGCCTGCCTGCCTCCAATCAGCAACTGAGAGTTGCAGTCCAATGCAAGAACAACCAAACTGTCATCCGCCGCTAACAAAGACTTGACTCGTATGAAATAATCATTTTTGCAGTTTAACCGTATTAGGTCCTCTCGAGCCGGCGGTTAAAATCGACTCAAAATTGAGAACCGAGACGGTTTTGGGAGAACTGACTGGTCCATTTTCAGCCCCCTTAAAAGTGAGGAAAAAATCGATCCCAATTGTTTTGGCAGAAAAAAGAACAAATCACAAATCTTACATTTTTTAAGCATTCATTCTTCTTCTAATGTTTATTATTTTTTATTTTATTCTTTAATCCAAAATATATATATTATTGTCATATATATTTGACTAGAAAAATATTATTTATTTTGATTTTTCCATATCCAAATACAAAAAAAATTGATTTATTTCCTAAATTTTTAATGACTATATTTTTTCTTAGTCAATGATCTCTTATTAAAAATTAAACGATCACAATTTGTTTCTATGTTTATATGTAAGGTATATTTAAAAGTAAGATATTTTTTCTCTAATTATTAAGCTATTGGTTCAACCATTGGTTTGAGTGTGATTGATCTAACAGTGTCAACCATAACCCGCAGCTCTCTCTAGTTCGCTTTCTGGTCTGACTTTTACAACACAAATACAAAGATATATAACACTATTGCTCTAGTTCATGTTAAGATTCCACCAATTTACTTTGCCTCTCCATACTTTACTCAGTTCTGTTGCTTCAGCCCTCTACCATACTTTCTTCAATTTTACCAAGACGAGTCTCCATCTCCATAATCAGTAGCTCACACACGAGAATATTTCGGCTTCTAATTTCTCATCCTTTATCTTGAGTTCAGAGGGCTCCTCTTGTAGTTATTGACTATGATGCTGAGATGCTTCAAACATGGCCTTAGCACAACAATCCTCCTGTTCGATGTTGCTGTAATGGATGTTATCATGTCTGACTCTCTCTTCAGTTCAAAAAAACAAAGTCTGACTCTCTCCTCTTCATGCTGCTGAATTTGTTTATCAAGATAGACACCATATATATGTGGTGGAAGGTTTTGACAGACGCATAATCTGTATCAAAGGTGTTTCTTATCGATCTTTGTAGCTTCGGCTTTAATGGAGTCTCTGTACTCTTCGAATTTGGAAATTGTCCTCTAAGTATTGTGGACTTTAAGATGCAGAACCGGTTTCTTTGGCCAGCTTGAATGGAAAATGGGCTAGGTTGGAGAAACAATCTTACAATCACCACATTATATAATTTAATGAAATCACTTAGAGCAAGAGCAAAGATACCAATCAAAATTCTAACCTTCTATCCTTTGAAGCATAATCTGAATTTCATCCTTTAGAATTACCACAATTTATTCCAGCCCCATTTTACAAACCACATCATATAAAATCAAAGAAATTAAAACATTATTTCCCTAACATCTCTTAGTCTGCCTTAACAAAGAAATAACTGAACACAAACAATTTAAACTTAATTTCTCAAAGAACACTCAAAGCTCATTAACATCTCATTTCCCTGCATACCTCAAAACATTGTTCATAACAAATGGCAGATTCCAGATTTCAGTGACAGCCACTAAGAACCAGAATCTTCAAGTGTATGTAACACAAAAACTGACACAAAACAGGAAATAAATGATCCTTATTGCAGTCAAGAACTTTCACACCATAAAGCATATATCACAGATCACACATATACATGTAAGAAAAGAGAACTTCCCTATCCTGTACCTATGATAACTAAGTGGTAACCAAGAACAAAAGAAAAAAGACCAACTAACTTTTCCATATTTTACTGTATACATCAAAACAAAGAAATAGCATAGAAATAACATGCACTGCAAGTTTCAAGTTTCAACCACACCCATTTCTTCTTAACAAAACAAACATGCATTTCATAAGGTTCATTTACATAATAATAATTCCAATTTAAGAGATTGAGATTTAAGGTTCATTTTGGTTGATTATGTCCCAAAAACGCAACGCCCAATTCGGGAACTGGCCTAATATGAAAGAAAAAGATAAGGACAAAATATGATAGATAGAGGAAACTGATCAGAGACTTGATTCTCGACATAGGTAGCTAAAGCTAAGTTTGACTGTTAAGTTTGAACTAAATAGGTCACCAACTGCCACGTCACTCGCGTTGACTGTCGAAGTCTACCACAACCCTCCTCCTTTATCCGGGCTTGGGACCGGCTATAAACATATATAGGCGGAGTTACACCTATAAGAAAACAAAAAAAAATATATTAAAAGGGATTGCAACATGGAAAAAAATAAAATCACAAGAGATAGAGGAGAGTTTGGAAACGATACAGTTATACAACAAAACTCATTGGGATTTACCATTCCCAATGGCCTTCAAATGTGACATATCACTCGGTTGCCAACGATTTGGTAAAAAGGAGATATAGGAAGATCTTTACAATATGGGAACCTAGAAACCTCTATTTTAATTTTAAGTCCTGATTAGTGTTGTAAGAGTGTGTTTCTATACGTGGGAGTACAAGAAGCGAAAAGAAGGTCCTACCCTCCTCCAAGAGAGGCAGCCTCCATTTAAATCTTCTTAATTACAATCGCTCTTCCCCTAACTTTTTTATTAGTGATGTTTGGGGAGAAATTACAACTACTCCTACGGGAGAGGATTGAACCTGACCAGGCTCCTTGAAGCCATTAAATTAGATTGAAGTCTCTAGGGACTTAGATGATATTACAATGAATGTATGACAGTGGCTCTAAATTCCTAGGAATTCAACCTAATTTAATGGCTTCAAGGGGCCTGGTCGGGTTCAATCCTCTCCTGTAGGACTTCATTGTAACCCTCCCAAAGTTTTTTTTTAAGTTTTTTAGGTTCTTTGCCAACTGTCATTCAAATGAAAATAAAGTAGAGTACACTGTTGGGATAGTAAAAGTACTAAACAAGGCTAATATTTACATATAAAATCCTAAGTAGAAAGTTCTAAAAGCATAATTAGCCCAAGTGTACGTTTAGCCTTTTACTATCACAATTATTAAGAAGGAAAAATAACCACTGAAACCTGCTTTGTCTTCATTCCAAGTTATTGTGTAGACTGGATCTTTGAATTTGGATTGGTACATGACACTGAAGTAGATGAATAATACTGTGAATATAAGTTAAAATATAAATTAAAAAGAAGCACCAAGAAAGGTTGTAAGGAGCAATAATAGAATAGAGTGAAGGACTTACGACAAAAACCGATATTCATCAACAGTTGGTAGTCGTCTAGGAGCAACTTTAATGGGTGATCTGACCTTCTGGGCTGTCCACAAAACAAGTAATAAAACCAACAACAATATCCATTGATCAGAGAGAAAGTGAGGGAAAGAAAGAAAAAGAAGGGAATGGAAAAATAAAGAAAAAGAAATAAAAGGTAAGCTTAAACAATCAAAGGGGAAAAACACCAAGATCAAAACGGATATTCTTAAGTTGACAACATCCATATAACAATCAAATGGAGACATCATATAACCATGTCACTTTAGTCAGAATCAAGATCGTCCCTTTACATAAGTCGACAACATCCATATAACAAATGAATGTTCTTAAGGTTATGTTCCTCAAACACTTAACCATCAACATAGTAAACTTTATATAATCTAAAGTCACTAACAAGAAACCTTTAATAAACCCAACAAAAACAATCCAATCTTTCACGAACCCAACAAAAAGAATCCAATCTTTCACAAACCCAACAAAAGAAAGAAGAAAGATCCAAACTTTCAGAATGGGAAATGAAGATAGGCGAGAAAGATTATAGAATAGTAAAAAGAAAGATTAAAAGAAAGGAAAATGGAATTTCTTTTGTTTCTTACTAGAGCTGAGTGGAAGACATGACCACAGATGTTGATTGATTGAAGGTCTTGAACGATGATGGGTTTGAGAGGTTGGTGGCAGATTGAGCAAATGGTGGAGGCAAAGTGGTTTCCTTCTTCTTCATCACAATCACCCATTCCTCTTATCTTTGCTGTTCTTCTTCTCTCTTCCAAGTTATGTAAAGTGAAGCTGTGAAATTGGAATGACACGAAAAATATGAACGCATGAACGCGGGAATGGAGATTATATTTAAGTGGGAAACATAAGCCACAATTTATTTATTCCTAATTAATTACATAATTGTGTGCTTAACAACTAGGAGTGGAAATAGTTTAGGTTGGCCTAAACTATTAGGTATTCTAATAGGCCAGACTCTATTATAGACTTTTTTTGGGTCTGTTTATTTAACAGGCTAGGCCAAGGTTAAAATAAAAGGCCTTTAAAGCCTATTTATTAGGTTGCCCTATTAAATATAAATTTAGGGCTAATATTCATTGGGCTAGTATTATTAAACTCAATTCTTAATGATTTGAAGGTTATAGTTGTTTCAATGCTTTGACAAAACATATGTAATTTACACGACTTTGAGTTTTTAATTAATTTTATCTTGTTATTATGTTTTTAATTAATTAATGATTTATTTATTTATTTATGGTTTTATTATATTGTATTGTGATCATTGTTTTATTGTTTTATCGTTTTATTTTATTGTTATTATTTGTGCCAGTTTCATTATTAATATTGTTGGATTTATTTTATTGTTTTTATTTTTTTATTTTATTGTTATATTGTATTGTTTTATTGTTTATTGTAAGAAATACACTGTCTATATTTATAGCCGATCTCAAGCCCGGATAAAAGAGTAGCTGTTTTAGGTTTCAGCAGCCAACGTAAAAACTTGTCGAATCTATCGAGTATGGACACACACAACCATTTTAACAATATGTCATCGCCTGGTATTTTACAAGGGTTATCAAACTCTTATGGGAAGGGATATATAAAGAAGCAAGTTCAAGAGAGTTAGATTAGATTTAGTACGTGGAATATTATAACCTTGAGAGGCAAATCTTGGGAGGTAATAGAAGTGATGAGGGATAGAAAGATAAACATTTTATGTCTACAAGAAACTAAATGGGTCGGTGAAAAGGCTAAGGATATTGGTGGTTATAAACTCTGGTACATTGGTATAGTGAGTTATAGAAATAGTGTTGGTACAATTGTGAATGAAGAATGGAAGAAGAATGTGGTCGAAGTATATAGGATTGGAGACAGAATTATATCGCTAAAAATGGTAGTTAAAGAGGAAACAATTAATATTATCAGTGCATATTCCGCTCAGATTGGGGCAGAATTGCACATTAAGGAACATTTTTGGGACGAATTGGAGGAGATGATTCAAAGAATACCTATCATTGAAAAGGTTTTTATTGGTGGTGATATTAATGGACATGTTGGTAAAAATGCTGGACAATACACACAGGTTCATGATGGTTTTTGTTTTGGTACGATTAATAATGAAGGACAATCTATTATTGAATTCTGCATGGCTCACAATCTCAAAATTTTTAACACTTGTTTTGAGAAACAAGAAGAACATTTGATTACACATAAGAGTGGAGATAATAGATCACAAATTGATTTCCTTTTAGTAAGAAATTCGGACATAAGAATTTGTACAAACTGCAAGGTGATTCCAGGTAACGGTGTGACAACACAACATAAGCCTTTAGTTTTAGATGTTCGTGTGAAGTTTAATCGAACGAAGAAGCGAGAAATGTTTCAACCAAGAATTAGATGGTGACAATTAAAAGGGGAAAATGAGAATTTTTAAGAATAGGTTGGCAAATGAATGTGTTTGGGATAAGCAAGGATGTGCTAATGATTTGTGGAAAGAAATGATTATGATGGTGTTAAAAGTAGCCAAAGAAATTTTAGGTGAATCAAAGGGTTATATTAGGCGTGAAAAGGAGATCTAGTGGTGAAATATTAATGTTCAAGAGAAAATTAAATTTAAGAAACAGTGTTTTAAGGATTTACATGTGTGATAATGAGGAAAATTGGGTCAAATATAGATTAGCAACAAAGGAGGCGAAAAAAGCTGTCAGTATAGCTAGTGCTATTTCTTTTGAGGAGTTTTAAAAAGAGTTAGGGACAAAGGCTGGAGAATAAAGAATTTATCAAATAGCAAAGATAAAGGAGCGGAAATCAAGAGATTTAGATCAAGTAAGGTGTGTTAAGGACTAAGAAGGTAATGTATTGGTTACAGATGATAATATTAGGGATAGATGGAAGAATCATTTTTATAAGTTGTTCAATGATAGAGTTGAAACTTTGAATTACGATATAGATGATTTGGGGATTAGTGAAAGGAATATCAACTTTACATGTAATATTAATATTAGAGTGAGTGAGATTGAGGATGCTCTCAGGAAAATGACAAGTGGCAAAGCTGTTGGACCCGATGGTATTCCTATTGAAGTATGGAAATGTTTGGAAGAAAATGGAGTGTTGTGGCTTACTAAATTATTTAATGAAATTCTAAGGTCTAAGAAAATGCCAGATGATTGGAGGAAGAGTACATTAGTTCCTATTTATAAGAATAAAGAAGATATCCAAAATTGTGCAAATTATATACGAATAAAACTTATGAGTCATACTATGAAGTTGTGGGAAAAAGTAATTGAGCGTAGATTACGAACTGAGACTAACATATCGAAAAATCAATTTGGTTTCATGCCGGGTAGGTCAACTACAAAAACAATCTATCTAATTAGAGGTTTAATTTAAAGATGTCGAAGTAAAAGAAAGGATTTACATATAATTTTTATTGATCTAGAAAAAGCATATGATACGGTGCCAAAAGATTTACTTTGGAAAGTTTTAGAAAAGAAAGAAGTACAAGTTGGGTATATAAGAGTCATTAAAGATATGTATGAAGGAGTAATGACTAGAGTCAGAACACCTGCTGGAGAAACACTTGATTTCCCAATAAGAATTGGTTTGCATCAAGTTTTGACATGGAGTCCGTATTTGTTCAACCTTGTTATGGATGTCCTGACTGCAAGTATACAAGAAGAAATTCCTAAGTGCATGCTTTTGCGGATGATATAGTCATTTTATGGGATTCAAAAGATGAAATTAATTGGAAATTAGAATTATGGAGGATGACTCTAGAGTCAAAAGGTTTTCGAATAAGTAGGGGCAAGACGGAATATATGCACTGTAGTTTTGGCAATAGACAAACTCATGAGGACATAGAAATTACATTGGGAGATCATGTCATACAACAGGTAGATAAGTTTAAATATTTGGGATCAATTATACAAGAAGATTGTGAAGTAGATGGAGATGTTAATAATAGAATTCAGGCTGGTTGGTTTAAATGGAGAAAAGTTTCTGGGGTTATATGTGATCGTAAGGTTCAAGATAAAGTAAAAGGAAAATTTTATCGAACAACTATTAGACTGACAATGTTATATGGTAGTGAATGCTGGGCACTTGAAAGACAACAAGAATATTAGATGGATGTGGCAGAAATGAGAATGTTGAGATGGATGAGTGGATATACAATAGAAGATAGGATTCGTAATGATTACATTCGTGAAAGAGTTGGGGTAGCACCAATTTCTGAGAAAATGGTAGAAAATCGTTTAAGGTGGTTTTGACACGTTCAAAGAAGAGAATTAGATGAGCCAGTAAGAATAGTTGATCAGATGGTATGAGATCCCTATATAAGAAAGAGAGGGAGACCAAAGAGAACTCTTAACGAAGTTATTCAAAGAGATCTTTTAGTGAAAAGTTTATCGCCAGGTATGACTAGTGATCGTGCAAAATGACGCTGTGTGATTCATATAGCCGACCCCACTTAAGTGGGATAAGACTTTGTTGTTATTGTTGTATATGGCCTATAATGGGCCATTTTTTTATTGATTGTCATATTGAGAATTTTTATTGTTTATACTTTATAGGCAAATCGATACTTCATACCAAAACTAGATAGTAATACCCTCAGCATCGCCAGGATAGCTGACTTTTGAGGGACAAATTGTACTTAATCTAGAAGCGGAGGTTGTGGCTATAGTAAGAAAGAGTAGTGAAACAACAAATTTCGAAGGTAAAGAAATGTACATGTAATTGGAACGCATATGGTTAAGCAAACAAAAAGAAAACACAACGTATACATTGATGATATCCTAAAAGAAAGACAAAAGGGCTGTTGGATACATTTCCAAAAGCTTTTCTGACTCTTAAACCTAGGTTTCACACAAAGATATCCAAACACTCAATTTTTTTGGATAAGCTATTTTGACAAGAAAAAGTTAGGTTTGAGGTTCCAAAAACTATTTTTAGAAAAACTATAAAGTATAATGGAAAATTGTAGATTAAATACTAAGATTCTGAAAATTTTCTATGAATGTGAGTTGGAGACAAAGTAAAAAAATGCTTCAAATGATGAAAGAATGTAAGGGTGAATTCTTATATTTTGAAAAAGATTTATTTAAATTTTGGCTCTTATATTACGAACCGTAAGAATACTATTCTTTGATGATAATGATAACGATATAACTCTTCTCATCCTTAAATATAAGGTGAGAAAACCATTTTGCTGTATTAAAATAATTTAAAACAGATAAAATATTTAATGTATCACAAAATTTTTTCCAACTTTATAGAATTTTTAGGCAAAATAAAAATAGAGTGTGTAGTAAAGAAGAAAAAGAACAAAAAGATAATTATAATATGTAAAATCAACAAAAGGGTAAAATGGTAACAAAAACATATTAAACCATTCTGATGGACATAATGAAAGAAACAAATCATAATTTTATTTAGAAAAAGACTATCTTTTTAAAAAAGAAACTATTATAATTAATTTTAAAATTTAAATTTAAATGATCTTATATAAAGGGAATGGTGAAACATTGTTAAATGAACAATGATTCTCACCATCCCCTTTATATATAGGATAGTTTATTCATCAAAATTATATTTAATCTTGGGTTAAAGATAAACTATTTTGAATGTGTGAATTTGGTCATCGAATAATAAAAGGTCTCATTTTGACTAATAAGCAAAAAAAGGTTCATTTTCGCAGATAAACTACTAGAAAATACTAAAATAACACCAAAATAATATGATTTTTGAAGATTTAGGTCCCACCTTTAAAAATAAAAAAATTATTCATCCCGTCTCTCTCATCTCTCCTTCACCACACTCCGAGGCCGTCACCTCTGGGATGGCACTTGTCACCCACCAAACCCAAATACACACAAACACACGAGGTCCATAGTCAAATGGTGTGTTGGTTGTTGAGCTCTTCGTCACTCTCATGCTAGTTATAGCCTATACTTAAGGAAGGAGGCTGAACCTTATGCTAACTCGTCCTCCCGCCTCCTGGATCCGGTTGAGATCGTCCGGCGGTCCGACTGCATCCCACCATTTATCATAACCAATTAGAGTCACACCCACAGTTCTTTTCATACTCTATTACTAAATTCATAATAGAGCAAGCTTGTATTCTCTGTTGCGGCAGAGGACGACCTGGAATCTCCACCGTTAAGGGTCAAAAGAGCGACTACAGTGCTGGATCCAATGGCGTCTGTTTGCACCGCAAGTGCACGGGTCGCGCCAAGTAATAAAGTGATAAGAAAAGATCGTTCCCACGAGGATTGAGATACAAATCCGGTCAAGCAAGAGGCTTAATGATTAAAATAAGTTGAACTATCCATAAAATGATTTGAGGGTAAATAAGTAAAAACTATTTTTTACGATTAAAATTGGACAATGATGGCAAATTTCTCTTTTCAAGGGTTAACTGGCTCCTAGGATTATTTATCCCCCTTGTATCTTGTAACCTTTAATCAACTCCTTTCCATATGACTTATATGTGTATATATGTGTTAACTTAGGGTGTTCAAGCATTTAGAAGCATAGGGCTAGAGTAAAATAAACACACATATATACATTCACAAAAGGAGAAGTTTTAAAGAGTTACTCCATACAAGGGTTCAAAATAATCCTAGGAAAATAGGTTTAGCTACTCATAATCAAATATAAACTACAACCCCAAAAGGAATACATAGTCATAAATGCTTACAAACAAGGAGAGGTGAAGAAGAAACCAAGAAGAGGAAGCTTTAAATGTCTTTAATGCTTCCAACAACCTCCCAAATTCCAATCTTCAAGCCTGTTCGCTCCGCAAGTGCATGGGCCGCGCCAAGTAATAAAGTAGTAAGTAAAGATCGTTCCCACGAGGATTGAGATACAAATCCGGTCAAACAAGAGGCTTTGTCATTTAATTAAGTTGAGCTAATCAAATATTGTTTGAGAATTTAACAACTAAAACTGTAGTTTGAAAATATAAACTAGATGCTAAAAGTGTTTCTTGACTTTAAAGAGAAATGCAACCTAGGATTATTTCTCACCCTTGTATCTTGTAACCTTTAATCAACTCCTCCTCTATTTGCTCTAATGTTTATATATATGTTAACCTAGGGTTCTAACATACTTGTAAACGCTCCGTCGAGTCAAGAACAAGTGTTTAATTCTATTAATCATGCAATGTCTTGTCACAATTAATAAAACTCAATTTCTTAGTTTCAACCCTAATGTGGCTATGTGAGGCTAATAAGTATATGTCTATCTTATTAACAAAATCATTCATTTGTCATGCAAACTTCAAGTTCTCACACTATTTTACTCAAGTTCTACATTTAACCTAGCTTCCTCAAGTCATAAGTCAAATGCACTTATCAACTAAATGGTGATCAATCACTTAGAGGCATTAGGGCTAGAGTAAAATAAACACATATATATACATTAATCACAAAAGGATAGGAGTTTTAAAGAGTTACTCCATACAAGGGTTCAAAATAATCCTAGATAAATGAGTTTAACTACTCATAGTCAATATAAAAGCACAAATACAAGGTGAATGTATAGCCATAAATGACATGAGAAAGGAGAGGAAGATGAAGAAGAAGAAAACCAAATGGTTGGAGCTCCCAAATCTCTTCCAAAGCTCCAATCTTTGCTTCAATCTCTCCAAAATCCCAAACCCTAGCACACCCACAAGCTTGCAAGCCTCCAAAAGTCCGAACTTTTAGCTATTTTCGTTTTCTTGCTTTTAAACACTCATTTTCGAGTGAAAAAATGCTGATGTGGCAGTTTTTTAGCGACCATGCCGCGGCTCAGTACAGTGGACCAAAAGCATGCCGCGGCATACTTTTTCTCTGTAACTCAGGTTCAATTTGGGCCGCGGCACAGAAGTTCCACATAGAATCATGCCGTGGCTCAGTTATGTTTTTGCTGAATATTGATTTCTTCCCAAGCAAATGAGTTACTCCAATGTGTTTTGGCCTCCTTTCATTCATCTTGACTTCTCACCTGACCTGACTTTAATTTCCTAAACACATTTGACTTGCAAAACACTTAACTTATATGATTAACTTACCAAAATATTCAAAACCACTAAAAACATGTACTACCAAAAATCATGAATCAATTAGCCTTTAAAATGTGTATAAGTACTTCAAAAGTGTATGCAAAATAATATGAAACATGCTAAAAAGCATGAATTCCATGGTATCAACACACCCCCAAACTTAGACTTTTACTCGTCCTCGAGTAAATCAATATAAAATGGAACAAGATTGATCAATTATCAACTTAACATGAATGCAAGATGTTATCCTCACCGGTTGCTCAAGATATATGCTTAAAGGGAAAGAAGAGGGATAGAGATGAATGCATGGTTCACAATTCAAGAACAAGTTGCCAACAATTTTGTGTGTGTGTGAAGCTTAAAGATGATGTCCATGCACTAGTTAGAATCCAAAATAACAACTCAATATGTGTGAAACATCCTCAATATCAAGACTTTACTTCCTAACCTTTTCCTCTCTCTCTACTAGGGAACAACACAATTTCAAAATCAAAGGGACTTTTGAAGCTTGTAATGGGGCCAGGGGTTTAAGTTTGTAGCTATTTGAAAGAATGGGGAAAAAGAGTTCAAATACCTTGAGAAATTACATTTCACTATATTCACTCATGCACAAAAATTTCTTCAATGAAATCAAATATTCCCCCAAACTTATCTCATATTGATTCTTTGTACTCCAAGTCATGGTGAAAGAATTTTTTTTTTTTTGGTTCCAACATCTTCATTTCATTCATCACCATTTTTTTTTCTTTTTGGAACTTGGGAGTACAAATTTCCCTTTTTTTTTCACAACCACTATTTCCTTTCCACATTGTATTTACAATATACATTCACCTTTGATAACCACACCAATCCTCACTATAATGAAATGTCAATTATCTCAAGATCAAGGTAGTTCATGGTTTTTCGGGCTAAAAGGGTTAAGTCCAATGTGGGGTTCAAAAGAAAATTATCATTGTTTTTCATTATAAGGCTCAAAGAGGGTGCAAGTGGAAATGATTTCATGGGTTGGCTTTAAAAGGCTCAAACGCATTTAAAAGATTGCCCTAATCATTTTTTAAAATTGTGTGAATCATTCCCTAATTTCAAGAGATTCCAAGGAAGGTTATAAAGTCTATTTATCAAAAATTGCCCACACATACCAATTTGTTATAATTGTCATCTAAAAAGAGAATTTCTATCATCCCAGCTTAAGTGCAGAAAGGGTAAATTGCCAGAAACGAGACTTGCATTGTTCCTCAAGCATTCAAAAATATCCCAAAATTTCCAATTAAGCATATAGTCTAAGCAACACCTATCATTGGATCATGCATGAACTTCAGCAGATAGTTGATCAATCTAAAACATGTTTTTCAAAAAAATTGAACATTTAAGTCTAAGTTTCAAGATTTAAGTCTAAGTTTCAAGGGTCTAACAATGGAATCCATGACAATTCAGCATGTTCATTTATTCAACTCAAAATTGCCCTTACCCCCAAACTTGAAATGGACAGTGTCCTCACTGTCAGCAGGGAAAGACTAAAGGCCTTCTCCCAATTAGCAAGACATTCCACGAAAGGAGAAGTTGGTTCATGGGAGGTATAAAAAAAATTCTGAAGGTAAAAGGAAAGTGTCCAAATTCACAAATTTTATACATTAATCAGCACATCTTACATCCTCACAACCTCTACTCATTGTACTAATAAGCAAAAAGAGTAAGCATTCAGATTGGCACATGCCTGAAAGGGACTACAAGACAGAAATTTGACACTCAATACAATAGCAGTCCAAGTTATCCTATGTGAGAATGAACATCAAAATGATATCAAGGTTACTCTTTCCCACTTGTTCTACACCAAGTGAAGCACCACAATATTCAAGAGGACTCATGTTTCCAGCCAAATCAGTCAACTATAAATAATCAACTTTAACTTCCATTCAGAGGGGGAAAAATATAAATCAACTCAGCAAGCATCACTGCCCAACTTATCCACTTCATGCATTTAAATCCAGCGCATTCACAATTCACCACCGTCATTAGAGCAAGGCAACAAAGAGGTACACAATTAATTAAGTACTTGATATCTCACTGAAGAAATAATCCTTCTTTGTTGTTCTTTGATTATCATAATCCCCAACAAACCACTATTAAAAGTTGAGTCCTTGTGATTCAATCATACAGCTTAAATTCAGCCACAAGAAAATACCCAAGCCACATTCATTATTTCAGCCAACAAACCAGTGATCATTTTGTCATTTCCACTCAAAGCATTAGACCAAACAAGACCACTTAATCAAAACAAAGCAGAGCTATCATCAAAGTTCAGCACCTAAGCAACTTCTACCTTGACCATTAGCAATTCTTAACCAAAATGAGCATTTTAGTATCAGCTAATTCAGTTTTAAGGAAATGCCTTGTCACACTATGCAGAAATTTATCATCAAAACCATTCTATTTTGAAGTTTAAACAAAAATGAATCTAACTGTAAATTCAAAACAGAATGGAGGCATGACCCTAAAGCTGAAATTAAAGCAAAACAGGGCAAAGACAAATGTATGGTGTTCTTACCAATTTCAATGGATTGAGAAAAATGAAATGGAAGAAGTGATAGCTGGCCGTGAGTAGTGACGGCGGGACACGGTGGCCGGAGTTCGGCGGGGAGGAAGAAGGGTCTTGGAGAAACTTTTGGGTTTATGGTTGGAGATGTTGGAGTTCGTGTGAGTGGGTGAAAGGGAAGAAGACGAGCCGGGAGAACGTCGCCGGTCACGGCTACGGCGAGGCGGAGAAGTGGAGGCCGGCGGCGGTGGTGGTCGGAGATTGGTGGCTAGGCTATTGTGGTAGTTAGGGTTTTGAGATGAGAGGGAAGATGAGACAAGAGGAGAGAGCACGTCGCTGGACACGGTGAGGAACGGAGGAGACGACGGGCGGTGGTGATGGGGTGAATGGCGGCGGAGTTTGAATAGGTGGGGAAGAAGAGAAGGAAAGAGGAAGTTGAATGTTGAAGGATCCGATAGTTATGGGGCGGTGGGGGCCGCCGGTTCTCGGCGGAGAAGACTGACGGTGAAGGGAGGAGGTCGACGGTGAAGGGAGGAGGCGACGTGAGAGTTTGGAGAGAGGCAGAGGGGTGGAGTTTTGCGAGAGAGGAAGAAGAGATTTGGGGTTGAGTTGTTTTTTTTTATTATTAAAATTAGAATTTTTTTTTTGTGCGCCACGGCATGAATGTTAAGCCATGGCATGCTTTGGCACTTTCATTGGCAGAGAATTAGCATGCCGCGGCCAGAAATGTGAGCCGCGGCATGATATTTTCCTGCCAATTTAGCTGACTAAATAACGCACATTGAGCCGCGGCTCGATCAACTCATGCCGCGGCATGATGACAGTAATTATATCAGCACAAAAGAACTTTGCATTTGCTGATATATTTCATATGAAACACAACAAAATCACACTTTCACCACAATTTGAGTCAATTAAGCACTCAAACACATGTCTTAAAGCTCAATTGAAACAAAATTCCAATTTATTGAAGATCAATTCATTCAAAAGCATCTTCATAACAAAAATTCGTGCACATCCATCAAAAGTCACTCACCCTTACCAAAATCACTACACTCCCAAGCCAAAACATCCACACTTCTCACACACACTATCAACAACAGTTCACACCAAAAATCAAGCTCAATCATGCCATAAATCACCCATAATCTCATCTCATCACTTCATGCAAAGCTAGTACTAGACAATTACTCCAAGATTCAACCACATGAACTCATTGTCAAAATATGCTCCAATCAAAACACACATCAAGCTTCATTCAAACACACATTTCTTTATGACAAACAAGGCCAAATCCACAGTGAACTTTTCTCATGCTCAGTCAAAGTTCATCAACAACAAAAATCATATGTATCTTCCATATCAAAGACAAGGAAATCACTCATACCAACACCATGAAGATCACTTCAGCACAATTAAGCATAAGTCATATCAAAATTCACCTTATGGGACTAAAATTGATCAAGTGACATAGCTACACCACAATACCAGTCCATTAAAACAAATCCATGTGATTAGCCACAATAATGCTTAAACTGAAACCAAGATGAGGTTTAAACTAAAATACTCCCCTTTGTAGACCTTTTCTTGCATTCCACAACCGTAAGCTCCAGCGGTCACCACCAAAAGCAAGTCAAGCATCAAGAAAAATTTTCTTCCTACAAAAAAGACAAAAACAAGTGCAAATCTACCAAAATAAACTAAAATAACACAAAAATCACAAATAAAAGAGAAAAGTTGAGAACTTGGGTTGCCTCCCAAAAAGCGCTTAATTTATAGTCTCTAGCTAGACTCTTCTCTGCTTCAAGAGGGATCAAAGAGGGACAGCGAGACAGATGCACGATCTATCTCACCACTCAAATAATGCTCCAATTGTTGTCCATTGGCCTTGAATTTTTGTCCTTCATTATTTTCAAGCTCCACTACACCACGATCAAGAACTTGGACCACAGTGAACGGTCCTGACCAACGAGACTTAAGCTTTCCCGGAAACAATCTAAGTTTAGAGTTGAACAAGAGAACTTGTTGCCCAACCACAAACTTCTTAGCAATTATCTTCTTGTTATGCCACCTCTTATTATTTTTCTTGTACAACCTTGCACTCTCACTAGCATTGAGACCACATTTTTCCAGTTTATCACATTGATGAGAAAATGATTTCAATTCCAAGATTGAAGGATCTTTGCTAGATGAATTCAAAGAAGTGTCTATTGTATTGAGCACATCAAATGGATCAAAAGGCTTGAATCTTGCATGACCATAAGTATCCATAGCACACACTCTCATTAATTTTTTACCATGAACATCTTCAATACCTTTTTCTTCCTTCAACAATGCTTCAGAGGGATTTTTAACCGATGAAGAATAAGACTTTTCTTGATGAGTAGAATCAAGCACATCCACAAAGGCACATTGAGGAGAATCATATGAGAACTTCAATTGGTTCATGTTGAAACTCACTTTCTCATCATTGACCCTTAAAGTGATTTCACCCTTTTCCACATCTATAAGGGTTCTAGCAGTAGCAAGGAATGGCCTCCCAAGTATGATTGGAATGTTCCAATCCACTTCGCAATCAACAACAATAAAGTCAGTCGGAAATATGAACTCATCTACTTTCACCAAGACATTTTCAATGACCCCTCTAGGATGAGATACATGAACGTAATGGATGCACAAGAGGGGGGGGGTGAATTGTGCTTCAAAATAAATACTCGAAATAAACAACACAGGATTTATACTGGTTCGGTCTACCTGACCTACGTCCAGTCCTCAACCACCCAGGCTGAGAGTTCCACTATAACTCAGGTTTTAAATCGGGTTCACCTGAAACCTTACAACCGCAAGTTTTACGGGCTCACTTGCAACCTTACAACAAGTTTTACACTGGCTCACTTGTAACCTATCTAACTGTCTCCCCCTCACACCAAGCAAGGGTTTGAAGTTTACACTTGAAGGCTTTTCTGACTAAGTTCTCTTACAGAACAAATGATGTTACACACTTAAGTTCAATAAATGCTCTTTTAACAAGAAGAGACTTAACTACAATGAGTACAGAATAAGTACGTGAAGAATCACTCAAAGTGTTAAATGCTCTTTTCTATTTCTGGGCAGCCTTGAATGCTTTGAAGATTTCTTGTGTTCCTCGCTCTAACTTCTCTCTAGAGTATTCAAGGATTATTGTTCTCCTAATAAATGAAGTTGAGCTCCCTTTATATAGTCTTCAAGCATTTGAACTCTTGGTAGGTGGGAGTCCCGTTTGAATTTGGCCGTTTATCCCAAGTTACCGTTTGCCCAATAAATGCTCCATTAATGCATAGCAGGGTTGACTTGCTTTATCTCTGAAAAGTAGTCCTGACACCTCTGCTCTGATATAAGCATTCTGACTTCTGAGTATGTGATTTTTACTCTTGCACTCTTGCTGACGGATGATCATCTTTCATCCGCAAGTGGTAATCTTGCTCTGCAAGTGTTAAGCTCTGAGTCCCATTGTCAAGAGTCTTTCCATCCGGAAGCTCATTTGCATCCGGAAGCGTGACCATGTTCTGCACATACTGGTTAGTCCAACATAGCAATATATAAGAATTATACATGCTGTGGGAAGTTTGTTTGCTATGGGGAGTAGTTTACTTAGACTGTGTTCTGATTTGGTCTATGATGTATCTGGAAGCATTTTTACATCCGGAAGTAAAACTACTAGATGAAGGATCTTGGTTCACTATAACTCACTCTCACTTAGTGTATTTCATCCCAACACTCAGCGCTAGTCACTAAGCTATCGGAAGCACTTTTACTTGACGTAGTGAACTCACTGACGCTCAGGGTGAAATCTATTCTATCAGTCTGCGCCAGTCAAGATCTAATAGGAAGTGCTTTCACTTGGCGAAGTAGACTTACTGACGCTTGGGGTAATAACTATTCTATTGCTCTGCGCCAGTCTGAGTCTAACAGGAAGCGCTTTCACTTGGGGAAGTAGACTTACTGACGCTTGGGGTAATATCTATTCTGTCGCTCTGCGCCAGTCTAATTCTAACAGGAAGCGCTTTCACTTGGGGAAGTAGACTCACTGTCGCTTGGAGTAATATCTATTCTATCGCTCTGCGCCAGTCTAAGTCTAACAGGAAGCAACTTTGCTTCCGATTGAACCATAGCTTAGTCTTAGGGTTTGTGCATCTAAAGTTCATGGACTAAGTTAAATCCCTAGTTATTTACTTGCTGACGCTGGGGGATGAAAGCATCCATCCGCATGCGCAAGTCCTAAACTATCCGGAAGTAGATCTTCACCCGGAAGCACTCTTACTTGGGATCCTATGTTATCCTATTGCTTCCTAGGCACTTGGTCTAATCCTCTACATTTTAGTCTTCATCAAAACTTAAGATTCTAACATTCTCCCCCTTTTTGATGATGACAAACTTAGCTTTATCGATTAAGTTCATATGAAAGGATTAGCTGAAGAATAAAAGCAATAGTTCAGAATAAGTAACTTAGACAAATATTATTGATAAGCATAGGTTACAGGTCAGAGCATATAATTAGATAACATTTACAAGCAGCGAGCATATAGTAGGCAGATATGAGAACATGCATGAAAAGATGAACATTTCTAAAAAAATTTGGGCTGGGGGTTGTTTCTTTGTTTCTTCTGGGGGTTGTTTCTTTGTTTCTTCTTTCTCTCCCTCTCGCTGAAGCTCTTCTTTATCAAGGAACTCCCAGGGTAGCAAGGCTAGTGGTCAATGCATTTCTCCCCCTTTTGGCATCATCAAAGAGTGTTTTCCATATTTGATCGCCGCAGCCTCCTCCTTAGGGATGGACTTCCTCTTCTTAGAACCCACTAACAGTTCTGCCATTCTACCAGAAGTTTCAGGCTGACCTTGAATATTTTCATCCTGCCCTAGGGCTATTTGCCGAGAGACTTCATGATGTTCTTGATGTCTTTCACGATGCCCAGATTTTCCAGAATGTTGATGGCTTGATTTCCCAGATTTGGACTTGTGTTTCTTAGATGAGGAGGGTTTCCTCGAAACTGGGTTTGCTTCAGAGGGTTCGGCCATTTTTTTTTTTTTTTTGTGGGGTTGATGAAATGTTTATATGAAGAACATAGATGAAAATGAAGAATGTGTGAAATGAGATGTCCCTTTTATAGGTAAAGTCACTAAGGGCAAAAAGGTCATGCTCTTTCACATTATCACACATTTGGTAGCGTAAACGCCTTAAGTTGGATCGATATACCTGATGACACGTGTCGCTTCATATTGTCAGAGAAGTCGAAACGTCTCATTTGGAAGTTGAAGCGTTTTCTGAAGTGACGTGTCTTCTTGGACTTGTGCTGGCGCTCTCTTGGTTTGATCATCCAGCGTCAGTGTGTAATCATTCGGAAGTGGTTTTGCTTCCGGTTGTACTTACTTAAGATTCAACATTGAATACCTGCAAGGACATATATTGGCACTCCGATGCCTAAGTTAGTATTGTTTGAAGTATTTTGAAAAACAATTAAGTACATGGAATTTACACTTCATTTGGGTTTACCATTCCCAAATCACCTCTAATAAAAGTAAATTGGTCAACCCCCAGAGGCTTGGTGAAGATATCAGCAAGCTGTTGTTGTGTGGGGACAAACTGTACTTTGACATCTTTCTTTTGAACATGGTCTCTGATGAAATGATGTCTGACATCAATGTGCTTTGTCCTAGTGTGCTGAACCGGATTCTTGGCTAGGCTGATTGTGCTTGTGTTGTCACAGAGGATGGGTGCCTCAGGGAATTCCAAGCCAAGATCTCTCAACTGGTTCTTCAGCCACAACACTTGGGCACAACAACTGGCTGCTGCAATGTATTCTGCCTCAGTGGATGACAAGGACACGCAGGTCTGCTTTTTGCTCGCCCAAGACACCAGACAACCACCAAGGAAGGCGCATTGTCCACTGGTGCTTTTCCTATCAGTTTTATAACCTGCATGATCAGAGTCAGAATAAGCCCACAAGAACTCTTGGTTACCTCTGGGATACCAAAGACCAAGTTCTTGTGTCCCCTCAAGGTATCTTAAGATACGTTTAACACATGTTAGATGTGACTCCTTGGGGTTGGCTTGAAATCTAGCACACATGCCTACACTAAATTGAATGTCAGGTCTGCTGGCTGTTAAGTATAGGAGAGAACCTATCATTCCTCTATACATGGGCAGGCTAACAGATTTACCCTTTGCGTCAGCATCAAGTGCGGCAGTGGTGCTCATGGGAGTGTCATACTCCTTGCATTCATCCATCCCAAACTTTTTGAGTAGTTCTCTGCAGTATTTGGCTTGGGAGATGAATATTCCATTCTTCTTCTGCTTAATTTGCAGGCCTAGGAAGAACGTTAGTTCTCCCATCATTGACATTTCAAACTCACCCTGCATGGTCTTAGAAAAATCCTCACAAAGCTTTTCGTTAGTTGCTCCAAAGATAATATCATCAACATAAATTTGAACAATTAGCATGTCTCTATCTTTGTGAAGGATAAACAGTGTATTATCAAGTTTGCCTCTTGAGAAACCTTTGCCTAGCAGAAAGCTGCTAAGTCTCTCATACCAAGCTCTAGGAGCTTGTTTTAGGCCATATAAAGCTTTCTTTAATCTATACACATGTTTGGGGTGCTTATGATCCTCAAAGCCAGGAGGTTGTTCTACATATACCTCTTCTTTAATATAACCATTAAGAAATGCACTCTTTACATCCATTTGATATAGCCTGAAGCCCTTTATGGATGCAAAGGCTAGAAGAATCCTTATTGCTTCAAGTCTCGCGACTGGAGCAAATGTTTCTTCATAGTCAATGCCTTCTTCTTGGTTATATCCTTTGGCAACTAGTCTGGCTTTGTTTCTTGTAATTTGACCTGTCTCATCCAGTTTGTTTTTAAAGACCCATTTGGTCCCTACTATAGATTGATGAGATGGCCTAGGGACTAGTTCCCAGACTTGACTTCTTTCAAATTGGTTTAGCTCTTCCTGCATGGCAATAATCCAGTCGCAGTCCTCAAGAGCTTGTTCAACTGAAGTTGGTTCTATTTGAGATAGAAATGCACCAAACTCAACTTCATTTTGAACCTGCCTTCTGGTTCTCACACCAGAAGAAACATCACCAAGCACTTGATCAAGAGGATGATCTCTGTGATGCCTCCTAGCTGTTGGCAACTGTGCCTCATCATGCACAGTCTGCACTCTAGGTTCATCGCAGAGTTCATCTTCTTCCTTAGGATTGTTTGCTGGTGTTTCTTTTGGTGGTGAAGAAGATGATGGTAATTTTGGGAGGTTAAGTAATTCATCATCTTCTCTGGATTGTCCCCATGTAGGAATTTCATCAAATACAACATGCATGGATTCCTCTACAGTTTTAGTTCTCATGTTGTATATCCTATAAGCTTTACTCCTAAGGGAATATCCTATGAATATACCTATATCAGCCTTTGGATCAAACTTACCCAAGTTTACCTTTCCATTATTATGCACGTAGCATTTTGATCCAAATATTCTGAGGTGGCTGATGTTTGGCTTCCTTCCTTTGTATAGCTCGTATGGAGTCTTATCCAAGCCTTTACGAACATAAGCTCTGTTGGAGATATAGCAAGCAGTGCTCATAGCGTCCGCCCAGAACACTTGAGAAACCTCTTTCTCGTTGAGCATGCTTCTAGCCATCTCCGTCAGAACCCTGTTCTTTCTTTCAACTACTCCATTTTGTTGAGGAGTCCTCGGAGCTGAGAAGTTATGTTCAATTCCATTTTGCTCACATAGCTCAGAGAAGCTATGGTTCTCAAACTCTCCTCCATGGTCTGTCCTTATGGCTGTGATTTTGAGATCCTTCTCATTCTGCACTTTCTTAGCCAGGACAACGAAAGCATCAAAAGCATCTTGCTTAGAGGCAAGAAACAAAGTCCACGTAAACCTTGAATAGTCATCCACCACCACTAAAGCATATAGGTTTCCTCCCAAGCTTTTTACTCTTGCTGGCCCAACCAAATCCATGTGGATTAGTTCCAAGGGCCTGCTGGTGGAGACTCTCTTCTTGGTTTTAAACGAGGATTTTGTTTGCTTTCCCCGTTGGCAGGATTCACAGATAAAATCATGCTTAACCTTAAAAGAGGGAATACCTATAGCTAGCTCATTTTTAATTAGCATGTCCAATTGAGTAAAGTTAACATGAGCTAGTCTCTTATGCCAAAGCCAACTATTCTCGTCACTAGATATTAAACATTTTTCCTCTAGCTGTTGACATAAGTCTAAGGTATATAAATTCCCATTTCTGTTTGCCTTAATCTTGCATTTTAAGTTGGCCTTATCTATATTTAGATCCTGCTTATCAACTATTAAGCACTCATTTGAATCAAATATTACCCAATTTCCTCTGTCCGTGCTCTGGCTCACGCTCAGCAGGTTGTGACAGAGACCGTCCACAAGGTAGACATCTTTTACTGGTCCGACCTCTCCAACTCCAGTGATCTTGCCACTTTGATTTCCTCCAAAGGTTACTGTGGCCCCATCTTTGATCACCAGAGATTTGAACTTGTCTCTGTCCCCAGTCATGTGTCTTGAGCATCCACTATCAATATACCATTTCTTGTTCTTGGATGCCTTGAGACACACCTGTAAAATTTAAGCAAACTTAGGTACCCAACTTTTCTTGGGTCCTCGATCATTAGTTTTTAATGCCCTTGGTTTAGAGTCATCCTTGATCTTGGGCTTGTGACTTTTCTGAGCCTCTGGCCGAGTGCTGGCTCTGGACTCTTGGGTTTTCCCTTTGGAATAATTCCAGGCTTGGGATCCTTGTCCTCTCCTAGTTTCCTTTGCAGGAGGAGGATCTTTTGTTGCCTTGGTTCTTTTAGGGACCCATTTGTAGGAGCTGTTAACTCCATGCTTCTTAGCATTACAGGTGGACGTGGAGTGTCCTTTCCTGTTGCAGTAATTACAGAAGCTAAAGGGTGAGGAGCCATGATTGGTGGCTTTATGGAAGAACTTCAGGTAAGGCTTTACTTTTGGTTCTACCCACCTTTTTACCTTAGGGGTATATCCCAAGCCAGTTCTATCCCTATATGCCCTTTGGCTCATTAAAATTACTTTTAGCATTTCTGAACCATTGGTGAACTTCTCCAGGGCATTTTGCAGCTTATTATTTTCCTCTGAGACTTTGCTGCAACTAGAGCAACTCTCAGGTGTTGGGGCGTTGGGTTCTACCTGTGGAGAACCCTGGCCATCCACTATCGGAAGTCTTCTAGCTTCCGCTAGTTCCTCACTTAGTGAGTCCACCTTGGACTCAAGTGATTCCTTTTTGGTTTTCAACACCTTATAGGCTTTACATAGTCTAGAGAATTCTTCATGAATCTCATTGTAAGCCTCTTGAAGTTCAGAAAAAGTTACCTCATGATCTTCGTTGGTGAGGTCAGCATCTGAAGGTGCTTCTTCATCCTCCTCTCTAGCTACCAGGCAGAGGTTGGCAACTTCTTCTTCGTCACTTGCTTCCTCATCTGAGCTGTTAACCCAAATAGAGGAAACAAGAGCTTTTCTTTTGTCCTTGCCTTTTGACCTCTGCAGGCTGGGGCACTCAGCCTTGAAGTGACCAGGCTTATTGCATTCAAAGCACACAGGGACCTTCTCTTTCTTGTATCCCTTCTTCTCACTGGTATCACCTCTCTGATAGCCTCCCTTCTTTCTGAGGAATCTTCTAAATTTCCTCACCATCATAGCCATCTCCTCATCGTCCATCTCATCATCATCATCTTCATCATTGTCATTGATCCCTTTGCTGGGAGCAACGAGAGCAAGATTTTTGTTCTTGGGTGAAGGTTGAGGAGCTCTCATAGCCAGCAAGGTAGGTTCATATTCAGCAAGAGAGCCAAATAGTGCGGTGATGGAGCTGGTTGATTCACCTTGCACTTCTTGCAAAATAGTTACTTTGGTGATCCAGTCACCCTTCAAGATCTTTAGGATCTTGCTCACTTGCTCTCTTTCAGGGATATCCTTACCCAGCGAGGCCAAATTATTGATGAGATGAGTGAACCTGAGTTCCAGCTCTCTGATAGGCTCGGTAGGGCTCAGCATGGCGAATTTATGGAATTCTTCAACCAGCATTTCAATACGTCTCGCCTTTACTCCCCTGGTTCCAGAGTGTGCAGCCTCAAGAGCCTCCCACATATCCTTAGCAGTTTTGTGGTGGCTGATTCTGTGAAATTCTTTGTGGGTGAGAGCACACTGGATGTAGTGCATGGCCCGATGGTTTAGTTGGACTAGAGCATAGTCCTCAGCAGTGTATCTGGCTCGCACTTTTGCAAATCCATCTTCGTCCAGTGGAACATTATCCCCTCGTTCTATGACATCCCAGAGTCTCAAGTCGCTTGACTTGATATATGTCTCCATTCTGTACTTCCAGAACGTATAGTTGTACCCATCGAAGCTTGGGGGCTTATTGGGTTGAACGGCGACATCTGGTAGGCCATAATCAGGATCCATTACTTGATCTTTGCTTTCTGATTCGTTGGAATCGGGTGAGAAAGACCTGCTCTGATACCAAATGAACGTAATGGATGCACAAGAGGGGGGGGGTGAATTGTGCTTCAAAATAAATACTCGAAATAAACAACACAGGATTTATACTGGTTCGGTCTACCTGACCTACGTCCAGTCCTCAACCACCCAGGCTGAGAGTTCCACTATAACTCAGGTTTTAAATCGGGTTCACCTGAAACCTTACAACCGCAAGTTTTACGGGCTCACTTGCAACCTTACAACAAGTTTTACACTGGCTCACTTGTAACCTATCTAACTGTCTCCCCCTCACACCAAGCAAGGGTTTGAAGTTTACACTTGAAGGCTTTTCTGACTAAGTTCTCTTACAGAACAAATGATGTTACACACTTAAGTTCAATAAATGCTCTTTTAACAAGAAGAGACTTAACTACAATGAGTACAGAATAAGTACGTGAAGAATCACTCAAAGTGTTAAATGCTCTTTTCTATTTCTGGGCAGCCTTGAATGCTTTGAAGATTTCTTGTGTTCCTCGCTCTAACTTCTCTCTAGAGTATTCAAGGATTATTGTTCTCCTAATAAATGAAGTTGAGCTCCCTTTATATAGTCTTCAAGCATTTGAACTCTTGGTAGGTGGGAGTCCCGTTTGAATTTGGCCGTTTATCCCAAGTTACCGTTTGCCCAATAAATGCTCCATTAATGCATAGCAGGGTTGACTTGCTTTATCTCTGAAAAGTAGTCCTGACACCTCTGCTCTGATATAAGCATTCTGACTTCTGAGTATGTGATTTTTACTCTTGCACTCTTGCTGACGGATGATCATCTTTCATCCGCAAGTGGTAATCTTGCTCTGCAAGTGTTAAGCTCTGAGTCCCATTGTCAAGAGTCTTTCCATCCGGAAGCTCATTTGCATCCGGAAGCGTGACCATGTTCTGCACATACTGGTTAGTCCAACATAGCAATATATAAGAATTATACATGCTGTGGGAAGTTTGTTTGCTATGGGGAGTAGTTTACTTAGACTGTGTTCTGATTTGGTCTATGATGTATCTGGAAGCATTTTTACATCCGGAAGTAAAACTACTAGATGAAGGATCTTGGTTCACTATAACTCACTCTCACTTAGTGTATTTCATCCCAACACTCAGCGCTAGTCACTAAGCTATCGGAAGCACTTTTACTTGACGTAGTGAACTCACTGACGCTCAGGGTGAAATCTATTCTATCAGTCTGCGCCAGTCAAGATCTAATAGGAAGTGCTTTCACTTGGCGAAGTAGACTTACTGACGCTTGGGGTAATAACTATTCTATTGCTCTGCGCCAGTCTGAGTCTAACAGGAAGCGCTTTCACTTGGGGAAGTAGACTTACTGACGCTTGGGGTAATATCTATTCTGTCGCTCTGCGCCAGTCTAATTCTAACAGGAAGCGCTTTCACTTGGGGAAGTAGACTCACTGTCGCTTGGAGTAATATCTATTCTATCGCTCTGCGCCAGTCTAAGTCTAACAGGAAGCAACTTTGCTTCCGATTGAACCATAGCTTAGTCTTAGGGTTTGTGCATCTAAAGTTCATGGACTAAGTTAAATCCCTAGTTATTTACTTGCTGACGCTGGGGGATGAAAGCATTCATCCGCATGCGCAAGTCCTAAACTATCCGGAAGTAGATCTTCACCCGGAAGCACTCTTACTTGGGATCCTATGTTATCCTATTGCTTCCTAGGCACTTGGTCTAATCCTCTACATTTTAGTCTTCATCAAAACTTAAGATTCTAACAATACACTCATGTCAGCAAGAAGTAGTGTCACAGTAGTAGGCCTTGCCTCTCCTAAGCCTAATCGATTAAAAATAGCAGAGGGCATCAAGTTGACACTTGCCCCCAAATCACAAAGAGCTTTTCCTTTGAAGTTATTCCCAATGTTACATGGAATGTTGAAACTCCCAGGATCTTTCAACTTAGGAGGAAGCTTTCTTTGTAGAATAGCACTACAATCTACAGTCAAAGCAACAGTTTCAAATTCACTAAATCTCCTCTTCTTGGACAACACATCTTTCAAGAACTTTGCATATTTAGGCATCTGCTCAAGTGCTTCGGCAAACGGAATGTTGATATGCAATTGTTTGAACATTTCTAAGAATTTCTTGAATTGTCCATCATCCTGGTACTTTTTGAGTCTTTGAGGAAAAGGAGGAGGAGGCACATATTTTGGCTTTGCCTCATATGGTTTCGCCTTGTCATCACCACCATCCTTATGTTGCACTTTGTCTTTGCTCTCAACAACATTTTTCTTCGCAGAAACATTTTCATCAACTAGAATATTTTCATCAACTTTGGCTTTTTCATCAAAAACAATATCACTCTGAGATTCCTTGTTAACTCCTTGAGGCTTAGGCTCATTATCAACTCGTTTCCCACTCCTTAGAGTGATCACCTTGCATTCTTCTTGGCCCTTGTTCCTTGGATTAGGAATTGTGTCACTAGGGAGACTTCCTTTTGATATGTGAGTTGCCATAACGTTCAATTGAGATGCGAGTTGCCCCATTTGTATCTCAAGATTCTTAATAGAGGCATCATGACCCGCGAGCCTAGCATCATTCTGATTTCTCGCAGCTTCTTGCCCTGCCAAGATTTGTGACAACATTTTCTCCATCCTATCCATTTTAGGGTCTTCTTCTTTTTGAGGTATCTGTCTGGTTTGACTTTGAAAACCTGGTGGATGAGAAGGGTTTACACCTGAAGAAGACGAAGGATTCACAGCTTGCCCTTGACTCCATTTAAAGTTTGGGTGATTCATCCACCCTGGGTTATAAGTGTTGGAGTAAGGGTTGTTGTTAGGATTCTGAAACTTCCCCATATAGTTCACAGACGCAGAAGCCATGTAAAGAGGGCAGTGGTCTGGGAGATGAACATCTTCACATTGATCGCACACAATTGGGGTCATATGCACAGAATGAACACCCTGAGATTTACTTCTCTGCACCTGCGATTCAAGCACATCAAAACGTTTGTTTATGGCAGATAGAATAGTAGCCATTTGTGAGGAAGAAGTGACATCTTCATTTGGAGTAGTAAGAGGCTGTGAACGCCTGTCTGTACCGTGAGAATTATTAGCAGCCAACTGATCAAGCAATCGGAACATGTCATTAACAGGGACATGTCTGTATCCTCCATTTGTCATTGAGTCAAGCATAGCTTTGGATTGAGGATTAATGCGGTTACAGAAGATCTGAAGGATGACCCACTTGTCTACCCCATGATTAGGGCATTGTTTCATTAGCATTCTGTACCTTTCCCAAGCAGCATAGAGATGTTCATCAGGATATTGCTTGAAACTCAGAAACTCATCTCTTGCTTCAACAGACTTATCATCAGAAAAGAACCTTGCTCTGAACTTATTCTCAAGAGCATTCCAAGAATCGATGGACCCCTCTGGCAAATTATCAAACCAATCTCTAGATTTCCCTTGCAGAGAGAAAGGAAACAGCCGGAGTCGAAGAACATCATCAGGAACTCCATTTTGCTTGAAAGAATTGCAAACTTCTAAGAAGTACATCAAGTGTTTGTTTGCATCTTCATTGTAAAGCCCATGGAACATTCCATGCAACTGGAGCATAGTGATCATAACCGGCTTAATCTCAAAGTTGTGAGCTCGCATCTCTGGCATCCTGATACAAGATTGAACACCAGCCATGTTTCTGGTAGCAAAGTCATTCACAGTAGCCCGATCATACTCATCATCAGCCATGGTCTCAGATTCAGTGTCGGTCGCGTCAAAGAAATTTTCAAACTCCGGGACTACCTCCAGGCTGTCCGAATGCACTGGTTGCATAAACCTGTACGACAACTAGAGAAAGAACAACACAAAGCAAGTATTGCACTAACAAAAGTATTAGTAAACAAAGAAAAGAAAAATTAATTATATATATATTATGCTCAATCGAAATTTAATAACCAAGCCTGGGGTTGACCAAGGGATTTGTTTCCAAATCCCCGGCAACGGCGCCAAAAACTTGTTCGCTCCGCAAGTGCACGGGCCGCGCCAAGTAATAAAGTAGTAAGTAAAGATCGTTCCCACGAGGATTGGGATACAAATCCGGTCAAACAAGAGGCTTTGTCATTTAATTAAGTTGAGCTAATCAAATATTGTTTGAGAATTTAACAACTAAAACTGTAGTTTGAAAATATAAACTAGATGCTAAAAGTGTTTCTTGACTTTAAAGAGAAATGCAACCTAGGATTATTTCTCCCCCTTGTATCTTGTAACCTTTAATCAACTCCTCCCCTATTTGCTCTAATGTTTATATATATGTTAACCTAGGGTTCTAACATACTTGTAAACGCTCCGTCGAGTCAAGAACAAGTGTTTAATTCTATTAATCATGCAATGTCTTGTCACAATTAATAAAACTCAATTTCTTAGTTTCAACCCTAATGTGGCTATGTGAGGCTAATAAGTATATGTCTATCTTATTAACAAAACCATTCATTTGTCATGCAAACTTCAAGTTCTCACACTATTTTACTCAAGTTCTACATTTAACCTAGCTTCCTCAAGTCATAAGTCAAATGCACTTATCAACTAAATGGTGATCAATCACTTAGAGGCATTAGGGCTAGAGTAAAATAAACACATATATATACATTAATCACAAAAGGATAGGAGTTTTAAAGAGTTACTCCATACAAGGGTTCAAAATAATCCTAGATAAATGAGTTTAGCTACTCATAGTCAATATAAAAGCACAAATACAAGGTGAATGTATAGCCATAAATGACATGAGAAAGGAGAGGAAGATGAAGAAGAAGAAAACCAAATGGTTGGAGCTCCCAAATCTCTTCCAAAGCTCCAATCTTTGCTTCAATCTCTCAAAAATCCCAAACCCTAGCACACCCACAAGCTTGCAAGCCTCCAAAAGTCCGAACTTTTAGCTATTTTCGTTTTCTTGCTTTTAAACACTCATTTTCGAGTGAAAAAATGCTGATGTGGCAGCTTTTTAGCGACCATGCCGCGGCTCAGTACAGTGGACCAAAAGCATGCCGCGGCATACTTTTTCTCTGTAACTCAGGTTCAATTTGGGCCGCGGCACAGAAGTTCCACATAGAATCATGTCGTGGCTCAGTTATGTTTTTACTGAAAATTGATTTCTTCCCAAGCAAATGAGTTACTCCAATGTGTTTTGGCCTCCTTTCATTCATCTTGACTTCTCACCTGACCTGGCTTTAATTTCCTAAACACATTTGACTTGCAAAACACTTAACTTATATGATTAACTTACCAAAATATTCAAAACCACTAAAAACATGTACTACCAAAAATCATGAATCAATTAGCCTTTAAAATGTGTATAAGTACTTCAAAAGTGTATGCAAAATAATATGAAACATGCTAAAAAGCATGAATTCCATGGTATCAACAAAGCCCTAGCTCACCCAATGCCAAGAGACCCAAAGAAGAGAGTGTTTGTGTGCCCTAGAATAGCCCTAGTTGAGTCCCAAGTCGAAGAGCTCCCTTTGAGTGTGTTTTTGGGTCTATTGATATCTGATTTTTCGAGCTGAAATGTGCTGCATCTTTTTATCACTGCGTTGGCTGTAGCCAAGATAGTCGGTTTGTTGTCTTGGCTATAGCTTGGTTCATTCTGACATGTGTTGGCTGCGGCCAACCATTTTTTGCCTGATTCTTGGCTGTAGCCAGGTGCATTTTCAGCTTTCTTTAGCTCCTTTTCCTATCCTTCCACCTCAAATCTCCTCCAAATGCAACTCAGATGTGGCCCACTTGTCTAGCATCAACAACCTACATAACAATAATATCTATACCAAGCCAAAATTGACAAGTTGATGATCAAATATTCACATATAAATCAATAATTATATGATTTTAATCCAATGTCAACTTGAAACATTTTCCTATTATATGTATTTCAAAACAAGTATGAGTTTATCCAAAGTATGTAGGAAGTATAGGAAAATGTGCTAAAATGGCATGAATTTCATGATCTAACAACGTCGCACTCAGGGGAATGAAATTCACACTTCACTGGTGATGAACTCTACATGCAATTAGAGATTTATTATTATTTCTATTCATATCAATATTTGTATTTGGGAGGAGCTTTTGGGAATAAGCTGGTTTGTACTGGATAAGCTGTTTTCAACATTTTTTCTATGTTTGGGTCTTATTTTTCACTTGAGTTTTGGGCCAAACCAGCTTATTAAAAGAGGCTCCAATTTGTAGCTTATTAGGCGTTGGTGACTGGCTTTTCTGTATTTGCATTTGCATTAATAAAAGGGCGAAGGGGCAAAAATAGCCACCGTAATTTTCAAAATGGACAACTTTGGCACCCGTAATTTCGATGGTGCAAAACCGGACATTATAAACCAAAATGGGACAAATCTAGCACTCTTAAACATAGGTGTAAAGTTTGACCTTTAGTTGACTGAGAATGATGATATGACATAATGAAGTGGCACCATAAGGCATTATGTGTCACCCCCATGCTGATATGTATATGACATGGCAAAAATGAAAAAAAATTATCTGATATGTATATCTAGTCATACTTATAATCTGACTGGATATTTAACTAATAAAAAAAACTAAACTAAATTCTCAAATCAATTCAGAGACTGTCTTCTTCTCCGAGTCAGAGGCTTCGATGGTGATGGGCTTTTAGGTCGTCGGACTTACAAGAGCCTTTGACGGCGGTAGACTACAGGAGCGGGTAAAAAATAAACTGAAGAAGAAAAGCGAGAGAGATAGAAATTGAAAAAAAGGAAACGAATCTGAAAATGAAAAGAGGAAAAACATATTCGGTTATAACCAAATTTGTAAGCTGAGCTGGAGAGCTTCTTCTCCGATTTTCAGTATTGAAACTCACGTTTTGCTTCCCTCAGTCTTCATCACCAGTCCATCTTCTTTTTTCTGCCCAAATTTCATCTTCTTCCATTTAGTTGCTGCAATGGAGGCTTTGATGAGAGTGATGAATAAAATTTTTAGAAGTACAGAGATTATGGGATGGAATATGAGAGAGGAAGGATGATTATGGGAACTGGGAAGTTGCAGAGAGGGGGGGTGCGCTGAAGCAAGAAAGACGAAGAGGGGTTGAGATTTTTCTTATTTTACATTTTATTAATTTAATATACAATCAGATTATAAGTAGGGCGAAGCGGCAATGTCATTTTTTTTTCATTTTTACCATGTCATATACATACCAGCATGGGGGTAACACATAATGCCTCATGGTGCCACGTCATTATGTCATATCATCATTCTCAGTCAACTAATGGTCAAACTTAACACCTATGTTTAAGAGTGCTAGATTTGTCCCATTTTGGTTTATAATGTCCGGTTTTGCACCATCGAAATTACGGGTGCCAAAGTTGTCCATTTTGAAAATTACGGTGGCTATTTTTGCCCCTTCGCCCTTAATAAAATATATAATAACGTTTGAAAAAGTCAAGTTGAAATATTTTAGTCGTGTAATATTTAATAATGTTTGAAAAAGTCAAGTTGAAAAAAAGGTCGCTTCTACAACTAAAGATCCAAGCATAAATCAGTTCACACACTAGCTTTTATCCAAACTAACGTTTGAAAAAGTCAAGTTGAAAAAAACCGCTTCTCCACCGAGTTTCCCAAACACACTCAATATCAAATATAGTTTACCAACAAAGGTTGGTCCTGTTGGTAAAGGGGTTTGACTCATAACTATGTGGTTGTGAGTTCGAATCCCGCCTATGTGAGGACCTTATTGGTGGGCGATTTGTAAGTACCTCTGTAAGTGCTCAAAGAGCCCGGAGGCCTGCCCTGGCCCTGTGAGCCCGGAATCCAACTCACCTAAACTTTTTGTTATAAAAAAATATCAAATATAGTTTTAAATATTATTTAATATCTATTGTATCATATTTGTAAAATATCTATATAATATCTCATCCTAAAATCATGCATTTAGTTTATTATTATTTTTTAAAATCTAAAGAGATATTGTATTTTAATATTTACAATTTACAATATTTCTACTAAATCTTAACTGTCCAGAATTGTCTATGTTTTATATTCTATATATTAAATTTTATATATTACTTTTTAAAATATTAGCATTAAAATTGTATGATGTTAATGAGAGTATACTATAATAAATTTCCTAAAATACCGCACTGTAATGGATGGGGCGGCTAAAGAACTTAGTTAATGTATACAAATAAGTAGTTAATGAGAGATTACATTTGATTCTTGGAACATTGGAACACTAAATGGGAAAAATTTTGAGGTAACACAAGTCATGAGTAAGAGTAAAAACAATATATTGTGTTTTCAGGAAACAAAATGGGTCGGAGAGAAAAATAAAAATATTGAATTGAAATATTATTTGTGAATTAAAATAGGAAACCTAAATTAACAAAAGGAATATTTTAAAGGGAATCTTTATATAGTTGAGATTATGTGATTAACAGATTGAGGTATTTACTATTTCCTATCTCTCAATTTGGGCTGAAAGTGAAAGGGAAGTCAGTCACCCCGTTTACGGGAATCCCGGCTGGCGACTCCGGATTAGTCTGCATCCGAAGGGTATGGGACACCGGGGGAAGCAATTCAAAAAAAAAAAAAGAGAAGGCCTAATGGAATTAGAATATATATATATATATATATATATATATATATATATATATATATATATATATATATATATATATATATATATAAACCTATGAATAGTAAGGAATTCTTGATCCTACAATCGGAACCCCAAATTCCCTATCTTATAAAATTCTTCCACTAAACTACTCTAAACGCAGGCTGAAAGCGTCGTTTTCTTTGATATAGTACTGTAGCGACTGTCACATCAGCTATTGTTTTTTTAACTCCTTGACTTTTTTTTTATCTTTACTTTTATTTTGCTGCCCGTGTTATGGTTTCTCACTTTACAACCTCTCAAATAGGTTGCGTGTCTGACACTTGATGCGTAGCTTTATTGGGCAGGTATATTTATCTTTTTGTTCTTTATATCTACTGGGCACTTGCAAAAACCTATGGTGTTATAAAAAGTTGGTGTAGTTGGTTCCCTTATGCTTTGATAGTGCCTATCTTGCTTTCAAATATCATCTTCACCTGGTATCTCTGCCTTCGTATTTTGCCTTTCTCATTTTGCATTTATATGGATTATGATCTTGAAAATCCTTCGCCTACGTCGCATAACAATGTTTCAATGGCCGATCTACTAGAGGGTGTGTGTGTGGACTATTTGAATGTCAAGATTGAAAGGATGATATTCAAGCAGGTTCTTCGTTATCCACTTGATCAGCTACAACTTGTAATTTTTGACAAGTGTGTATGTTTTTTGCTGCCCTGTTTAACTCTCTCTTATTAATAAATTTACTTTTTTTATATATTATTTTATTTCCATGTACATTGCTGGTAGAACATGATATTTTCTTCTTATCCTCAGTTCCGCCGTCGTCTTTTAGTTGTTGACGATGACCGTGTTCTTTCGAGGTTTTGTTCCTTTTTTGGCGAAGAACGTACTCTGCGTATTAGTCATTTCTCTTTGTATAGGGCTCCTGATTCGGATGGATCAGGGGTTTTCCTTAGGCTCCGTCTGAACAGTATTGTCGAGAGGCCTGGCTTTAACATTGTTACGATCCCTCAAGTAGCAGCAGGCTACACTGATGGCTGTGGCCTCTTTGGTATTGTTTATTGTTTATCTACCAGTATTGGTTTTTTCGCCCTTATGTTCCCAACTGAAGTGCATTTTGATTGGCAACAAGTGTGCTTTGTTTCCTAGCCCTTCGTTATGTTAATTATTTTTGGGCTTTTTTATGATAGATGTTCGTGGCTTTTTTGTCACAATGTATGAGAATCCATTGGTTTTCACTGCTGCGTCAGTTTCAAGGGAACTTGTGTTGGTTTTGGAGAACCGCTCTTCTGCGGGTAGGTTGCTGCAGCGAATTCTATTATTCTTGAGTGTTGTGCTTTGTTTGTTTTCATTTTTCTAAATGAGGATTTACAGGCAAAACATACTGATGAATTGTAACTTGAGCGGTTCCTGCATTGATGTTACATTGGAGGCCTACAAATCCGTTCCTCGTGGTTCCCTTCCGTTTGTGGTTGTTCAGTACGTTTTATGCAAGACTAATGAGAAAGGTGAGTTTATAATATGTGTTTATGTGTGATGTATTTTACAGATTTATAAGCTTTGTTTAAATGTCTTCAGGTGCTCCAACACTTCATTCTTATCACAACGTGACATATGTTCATTTCAATCCCCCATACCCGGAGGTTGTTCAGCAGCGGATTGGTTTACTCGATTACCTTACACGCACAAAGAAACACACACGCACACAATGAAATGACTGACTCACTATACACCACTGAATTTTTGAACTCCATTAATTGCTCCGGTTTGCCCCAGCATAGGCTCGCTTTAAAGGTTGGAACACCGCTTATGCTTCTTCGAAACATTGATCAATCTCAAGGATTATGCAATGGTATGCGCATGATTTTTTCAAAACTTGGTCGCAATGTGCTAGAGGCAATTACTCTAAATGGATCGCACCCTAATGAGAAGGTCTTGCTGCATCGAATGGATTTGAACCCTTCTGAGAGTAAATGGCCCTTTCGTATGCTTCGTCGTCAATTTCCAGTTTCTATAAGCTTTGCAATGACTATAAACAAAAGTCAGGGTCACTCCTTGAAGAGTGTTGGGATTTACCTCCCACAACCGGTTTTTACGCATGGTAAATTATATGTTGCACTATTGCGCGTGCGTAGTATAGAAGGCCTAAAAATATACATTCCAGACGGTGAAGATGACACAAAGGGTAGAACCAAAAACGTAGTTTACAAGGAAGTTTTTAGGAATTTTGCTACTTGACTGAGGATATTAGCTTTCCTTTGTTCGTTGTTTTTGTGTTGGATAGTTGTGTTGTCTTCATGTTGTGGCCGTTATATAAAATGGGTCCTACTGTACAATTGTTTTGTATGCAGTTATTTTAATTATTGATTGATATATATATATATATATACACACACACACGCAGACTCACATATAACTATTTGTATATATATCTCTACTATTATTTTCCATATATTAATTTTATAAGCAAGTATGATCGAAAGTACATGTCTTTTAGTTGCAATGTAGGCTTTGTTCCTCGCTTTGCTGCCTTTTGTTTGGCCCGCCATACAATATCTTTGTTATTATATCCATTAATCATACACATTTTCTACCGCGTTGGCTGCGGGGAGTTACTGCTAATTACAACAATATTAATGTACGAGCTCCAATATTTTATTTAGGGTTCACTACAAGAAAAAGCACCTCTAGTCACGTATGTTTTGTTGCGTAGGAGGAAAGCACGACATTTTTTTTATTTTTTTTTGTAAATTAAGGTAATTTTTCGCGCAAAATATGCAATTTGTCGCGTTTAAAGCGTGACACAACTGAAAAAATTCTTTAATTTTTTTTAAAACAACATAAAAGCTTGTCACGCTAAAACGCGCGACAAAACAACATAAAAGCGTGACAAGGAAATATATTAAAAAAAATAATTATTTGAAAATCATATGTCACGTCTAAAGCACGACAAAAATATTATTTTTTAATATGCTTCTGTCACGTCTCCATGATACGCGACACACATTTCTTAAATTGTCGCACATTGTGGCGCGATAACCCTTCGCAAAAATTCAAATTCCCTCCACTCTCTCCCACTTTCTCCCTACATAAACTTCACTTCTCTCACATTTCCTCCTCTCCCACTCTATTTTTTCCTACTCTCTCCCCACTTTCTTTTCTCCTTCTGTACTCCCTTATTTTACTCCACTTCACTTTCATTCTTAATATTTAATTTCTCATTTAACTAATTATACTTAATTTTTTTTGCAGGTCTATTTTTTAAAATATGGCACAATTTAAGGTATACACTTTATCTTTCTTTAATACTTTGGTTTTTTCTCATTTGTTAAAATTCAAATTCTTTTATTTCACTATAATATTATATTTTCATTATTTTCCCCTCTAGTCTCCTAATTCAAACACTTTCTTTCTTTATTTTTAATTATTATATATTTTTTTTAATTTTTATAACCTGCAGCTTGCTGAGGAAAAGCTTCCTCGGCAAGCTGCAGGTTTATTTTTTTAAAAAAACTGCAAACAATGTCGTGCACCAGGAAAAGCGCGACATTGTTTGCAAAGGATGTCGCGCCTTCTGGCACAACATCCATTTTTAATTATTAAATTTTGTCACGCAAAATGCGCGACAAAGCAACGCGACATGCATTTTGCTACGATCGGATAAATCGCATATGCCTTAAACGTGACAAACCCACTTTGTCACTACTTTTTTGCGCGACATGATTCACATTTTCTCAAACTTTCATGCGTGACTAGAGGCTATTTTTTTGTAGTGCGAAGAGAAGGAAAGATTTGAAAGCGGCTGGAGAGAAGAATTGAAACACAAACAAAGAGGAGCTACAAAAGGAGAGGAAGCAGCTTGCATACATACACATAGGTGGCAGATTTTTGTGTCTTCCTAATTGAGAGCACACACGCACAAGGAAGAAAGATCAAGTTTCTTAACTTTCTTCTTTGGCTCACTCACATCGGAGTTGGGAAGAAGCTGTTGTCTTTGGTACACTGATATTAGAACTTCCTTTGTCACTGTGATCTCATATTCAATTTTATTTATTATAGGATTGATTTGAACCTATGTGATTAATTTCCTTTTACAAATTAGGCTAATTTGAAATTATTTGATACTCCCTCCGTTCATAAATATAAGATCACTTTCTCTAATTTGAGCAGATTAAGGAAGTTAGGCCGAGTTTCGTATCCAACTATATACCTTTATCCCCACTCTCTCTTTCTCTTGCTTGTTATTATAGATAAACATTATTAGGGTTAATTTGGGAAAAAGTTGGAAAAGTTAAAAAGTGATCTTATAAGAACAAATTAAATTTCAAAAGTGATCTTATATTTACGGATTACTTATATATTTTATTTTGCACTTATTAGTTATGGTTAATTTGATCTATTTTATATAATTTTTGCTATTATTGATTGTTGTTTAGTGTTTGATCACCACATTTGATATTTTCAATTGAGTTTGACCAAATTTTAATTTTTATGATTCATGTCCATACTTTCTTTTCTACAACTTCTCTCTCTTTTATTCTTTCTCTATAATTGTGATTTTTTTTATGTTTTCTTTATAGAGGGAAAAAATAGATTGAGTTTTCTCAGGAAAAAAGATTTATAATTCTTGATTTGAGATTGCTTATCTGATTATGAAATGTCTTTGCAATGTGTTATGACATATTTATCATAACCTAGCTTGGCCCCAACTATTGAAATAGTTTTCTTAGTATTGATAAAAAGAAACGGTGATCTTAATTAAATTTTATTCTTCTCCTTATTCTTCTCCTTTTTCTTAGTTTATTTTAACAGTAATTTTTTTTTATTTATGGTTTGATAAATTTTTTTTTTGAATATGGTAGTTCCTATTTTTAAGGTGAAGCTAGATTCACTCAAAAATTTCTCTAAGATTTTCAATGTCTTTTTCAAGAATTTCTCAAGAAAGATATATAACTTTATTTGTTAGTTTTTTTTTACAATTCAAAAAAATTGTTAGTTTTCTAGGTGCTATTTCAGGTAAAACATTAGGGCAATCCAATTATATGTAATATGTAAGAAATATAATTAAAAATGATTGGCCATATGACAAGAAAAATTAACAACTTTCAACCATTCAAAGATAAAAAAGAACACCACTCACATAAAACAAACTATTTCTAATTTAAATATAAAAATAGTTAATAATTATCATGTAGTAATTACATATATGCTATCATCAAACATGCAAAGTAACAATAAGGACTCAGGATGAAGAAGCTTCCATTTGAATGTTGCCAGGTGACTCCAAGCTTTCTGCATAATTCCAAACACGACCAAACCTAATTCCAAATTTACTCGTGGCAAACGTCTTTAGTTGATTAGTATGGAAGTTGCAGAAAACAAGGCTTGTTTCAACAGCCCTGTCCGTCCTACCCACAACTTTAACTAAAATAAAAGGACCTGAATACGGTTGCCAAAAATAAAATTCTTCATGTATCCAAAAAGTCGGTGGAGGTGAAAGGAAATCGCCAATTGTGGTGCTGTTTGTAAATATTTTTGACCAAATCCACCTCTCTCCCGATTCATCTATACACTTCTCCATCACCCACAAATCAAGGCAAAATGGTCTGCTTTCATCCCTATGGTCACAAAGCATAGCTAGTTTATTCTCATACACACTAAGTGGAGTTGAACTGGATACATGAGCAGATGAAGGAATTGGGATCAAGGTGAATGATTCTGTGGCTATATCAAATGAAACTAAATAATAACATGAAGAGAAATTGTAGCCAACCCAAAAAATTGCTCCATCAAAAGTGACATTTATCATGAAATGATAGAAACCCTTTAATTTTTCAGATTCAACAACTTTCCAGGAACTTGTGCTCAAGGAAAACACTTCAAACAAAGAACCCCACTTTTCAACATCTCATTAGGGTGGAGTCTTATTATCTTATAATCATTAACAATTGGACAAAAACCAAATCCCGCAAATCTAATCCCAGTATGTTGTGTTTCAACATGGGGCACCTCAAATTTCTCTCTGGTTGCTGGGTTCCACAAAATAAAATAAGGTTCACATCCATAATTGTGTAAACATAGCAAACCATTACTAGAACCAATAATATTGTGACGAAAGGAAGGGACTTTAATACATTTAGTGACTTGCATATTATGATTGATCAAACATAGTTGCTGACCACCAAATGAATCGATACTTTTGTTGAAAACAAGAAAGTCCTTTTGTTGGGTGGAATACTTGAGGTGTTCTTGGATAAAAGATGAGTTTTTTATGAGATTCTTCCATTCTTTACACACACATTGAAATTGGATCAGGGATTTTACAGGAAGATATATGAGAATAGTTTTGATAATATCTTGAGAAATATATGGCTTGTCTCCATTAATTATCATCTTCTGCTTATTCATGGCGATAAACTCTTCACGAAAAACTGATATGCTGAGGAATGGATTGTTGGAGCAACTAGGGTTTTTTTTTGATCAGAAACAGCAACTAGGGTTTGAGGCAAAGCTAAGTTAATGCCGTCAGTTATTTTAACAGTAATCTTAATTTTATCATCATCAACATAAACCTTATCCCAATTAGATTGGGGTCGACTACATGGTCATTGTGCTCTATCAATAGTCATGCTTGGAGGTAAACATTTCATCAAAAGATCTCTTTGGTCTTCCTCTTCTTCTTGTGCAGTGATTCCATACCCTTTCTTCAATTATTCTTACTGCTCATCCACTTCTCTTCTTTGAACCTTTTGTTTCTTTATATGCCTCTTCCCATGATAGTATGATAGCCTTTGTGAAGAACCAAGCAATGACATATTGATAGAAACAATGCGTGTGTCCATGCTCAATAGATTCGACATATTTTTACGTTGGCTGCCGAAGCCTAACACAACCCTACTCCTTTATCCGGACTAGGGACCGTCTATAAATATAGGTGGAATATTCCGTGGACACACAGTCACACGGGGGTAAATAACCAAGCGTGACACGAAGTCACAAAAAACAAACGTTATATAATAATGATCCAAAACAATAAAATAGATCCAAATACTAATAATAATGAAGTTGGCACAAATAATAACAATAAAATAAAACGATAAAACAATAAAACAATGATCACAATACGATAAAATAATAAAACAATACAATAAAACCATAAAACAAAACAACAACAATGCTCAACAATTAAATAAATAAAATAAATAAATAACAAATGAATAAATAAATAAATAAATAAATAATAATATACAATAAAACAAAACAACAACAATGCTCAACAATAAAATAAATAAAAAAATAAAGAAATGAATGAATGAATAAATAACAATATACAATAAAACAAAACAACAACAATGCTCAACAATAAAATAAATAAATAAATAACAAATAAATAAATGAATAAATAAATAACAATATACAATAAAACAAAACAACAAAAATGCTCATAATATTATTAATACTTAATAAATCAACACCTATAAATATAATATATATATATATATATATATATATATATATATATATATATATATATATATATATAATATGTGTATAAAAGAAAGGAAACAATAATTAAAAACTAATCTAATATATCGTGTACATTTTTTTTTGATCAAAAATATATCGTGTACATGGAAACGTGGAAAACTGTTAAGCAGATAAATATATAATCTTAATTTTATATATTTTATAAAATATATAACATTATAACCTAAATTTCTATTTTTCCCTATTTTTTCTCATTAATTTTTTCCCTCAACTATTTTACAAGTTTATTCCTTAATTATATGTTTTATTTGGATTAACTTCATTTACTATATTATCTCCTTAATTTTTTCCATCAAATTTTGTTTTCCCAAATTCTTCCCTTTTTATATTTTAATTTTTATTTTTTTATAAGAGAATTGTTGTTGCAAGTTGCCCAAGTTTTTTGCGATTTGAACTACCCACTACCAATTTTTTCTCTAAAAGATAAATTTTCTGGTTTGCTCCTTCAATTTTCCCTATATCTTATAGGTATGTAGTCCCGAAATAAATTCCTCTCATTGGTTTTTTACGGATAATAAAAACCGCTTTTATTTCTTTTCAATTATAAATGTGCGCCCACACATATATATGTATATATGATCCGTAATCTAATCTTTAAGTTTTGATCCAAAAAAAAAACTAATCTTTATGTTCATTCTATTTTCCTCATAGGGAGCAGGGTTATTTCAAAGCAATGGATAAAGGTCATGGAAGTAGATTGGACGTAACGTCATGTGAATGTAAAGCTACTGATTTACCAAACCCAGTGTTTGAACAAATTCTCTCTTTACTTCCAACCAAACAAGCCATTGCCACGTGTCTCTCGTCCAAGAGTTGGATGGACCTTCGATTGTTACTGCCAAGTCTTGCCTTTGACGAATTCAATTTTCGAAGCCTTCACTCTTTTTTTCAGTATGTAAATACGGTATTGAGAATGAGAGATGATTCAGAACCGCTAAAAAAGTTTCATTTCATACTTAAGTCTACATTATCTGAAAGAGAGCAAAGTGTTCAGATTACCACACATATTAGCACAGCGATACTACACTCCAAAGTTGATTATGTTGAGATACATGATAAATCTATTGACAAGTTCAACTTTGAGATTCCCTATTGCATATTCAACTGCAAAACCATGACCGTTCTAAAGCTGAGTGGTGTTGAAGTGAAAGAAGTTCCTTTTATTATTGATTTGCCTTCTCTTAAAGAATTGCATTTGACCCATGTTCTATTTCCAAATATCCATTTTGTTTACAATCTTCTTTATGGTTGCCCTTCGCTTCAAAAGCTGTCACTAAAATTTTGCTTTGCCCGGTATCTTCATGAGCGTTATTATCGGCCTCCAATTGGATCATTGGAAGAAGTTAGTCACATAGATTTTGAGCCATCTGATGTTTCTCATTATCCATTTACACTGAAAGAAAGGCTAAAGAATTTGGATTCAGCCGATGTTTATTTCTATCCATTCTCTTTGGAATCTTTATCAAATGTTACAACACTGCGGATTAATAAGGTATGCATGCATGTGATTCTATGATAGGGCAAAGATGTAAAAATAACCATAGTAAATTTAAAAATGTGTAACTATAACTCTAGTAAATTGAAGGGGGCAAAAATATACACTGTAAATCAAAATGTGGTAAAATTGGGCAAATGTGCAAAAATAGTCATACTTTTTCCAGACGTGGCCCCACCATCAATAAATGATGTGTCATACATTTAAGGGTGCAATATGTTAATGAGACTTTACTTTTTTGATGAGACTTTATTTTTTCAGATGATTACGTAAAAGTAAGGTGAATTTCACATGATTTGGGGTTCTATTTGGTTTCTTATCGAAATGATTTGGGGGTTTAGAGTTCGTTTTTAGTGATTTAGGGTTCAACTGGATGCATTTTAGCTTTCACTTTAGATTTTGGATTTGACATGTCATTTACTGATGGTGGAGCCCACGTCTGGAAAATGCCTGTTTAACTAGGGTAACAGAGAGGTTACTTTTGTCTCATTTTGGTTTACAATATATGGTTTTACCCCATTTTAGTTTACAGTATACGGTTTTGCCCCCTTCAATTTACCAGAGTTATAGTTGCCCATTTTTAAATTTACGGTGGCTATTTTTGCACCTTTGCCCTTCTATGATATATAGCTAAATTCATATTCTTGCTATAATTAACCACAAAAAAATCAGGGCTATATAATTGGCAATTTATTTTGTTGATGGAGATAAACTTTTATGCTAATATTATAAGAATGACTTGTTTAAAATTAATCTCTGCATAATTCTGTCGTTAATCAACTGTTTTGTATATACATTATTCGTTCTCATATCTTTCAATTGATTTTGTTTATCTTGTTGTTTCCCTGTTGCAGACTTTGCAGACTCTAGATTTTAACACATTTGATACATTAATCGACTTGATAATAAGATGATTTTAATCTGGTCATTGAGAAGGTCACAAAACTTCGCCAAACTTGAACTGTCATGATCGAAGGAAAACCCAACTTTGAAACTAGGGAGGGCTGACCAGCTATTTGAATTTGTTTCATTAAGTTTTTAAATCGAGCGACTACTATAGATTTTTTGCGGTAAATACATTTTGTTAAGAGTAATAATATCTGTTTCATTTTGGGTCGATGTATGCGTTATTTGTTTTGACTTTGAAAGAATTCAAGTCTTCATTACGATAACTTACTGCATTCACAATTCTTTGTCATTTTGATGCGGTTGCATTCACGATTCTTTGATCGATGCATAAAGCTCAAACAAAAAATTAATGGTTTCTGATTATTTTGAGATTGAAAAATATAAAAATAAAAGCTAATAAAAGTAGTTTTCATGTTTTTTTATATTTTCTGTTTCTCTCTCCCCACACTCCCGTTTCTTTTTTTCGCAATAGACAATTAATATCTCATAGTATCCTATTATTTCCTTTTTGGATAGATAGTATCTCCTACCATTTCTAAGATATTGTATAGTTCCTTATATAAATTTAATTTTATTATGTGTGCTTAAAATAAAAACATTCAAATAATTTAAAATCCTATAACATTTTTAATTTTTAAACTAGGTTGATTTAGAGTCGGAACTTCTCGCCCAACCCAATAGGGTTAAAAAGCGGGTTGGGTTACAAAAAGTTCTGTCATAAATAAAACGGGCTAAAAGCCAGCATTTAAAGTGGGGTTGGGCTGACTTGAAATCCCAACTTTACATGTGTAACATGTATTTGGGTGGGGTTGAACCGGAAAAACATAGGAAAAAAGCGAGTTAGGTTAAAAAATTAAGTTTGAATTAAAATAGGCTAAAAGCGGGGTAACCCAAATTAAAAGTGGGTTGAGTCGGGCTGACTCTTTTGAATTGGGCTAATCCTCCCAGCTTTAAATAGATTTTCCTCGCTTCATTTATTCCCAAGCAGAAATATAAGTAAATCATATAACTTATTATAAATCATTCACTCTTGATGTTCGTGTGAAGTTTAATCGAACGAAGAAGCGAGAAATGTTTCAACCAACAATTAGATGGTGGCAATTAAGAGGGGAAAAAATGAAAATTTTTAAGAATAGGTTGATGAATGAATGTTTATGGGATAAACAAGGATGTGCTAATGATTTATGGAAAGAATTGAGTATGATGGTGCGAAAAGTAGCCATAGAAGTTTTAGGTGAATCAAAGGGTTATATTAAGCGTAAAAAGGAGACCTGGTGGTGGAATAATAATGTTCAAGAGAAAATTAAATTTAAGAAACAATGTTTTAAGAATTTACATATATGTGATAGTGAGGAAATTTGGGTCAAATATAGATTAGCAAAGAAAGAGGCGAAAAAAGCTGTTAGTGTAGCTCGAGCTAGTTCTTTTGAAGAGTTTTATAAAGAATTAGGGACAAAGGATGGAGAACAAAAAATTTATCGAATAGCAAAGATAAAGGAGCATAAATCTTAATATAAAAAAAAGGAGCCGAAATCAAGAGATTTAGATCAAGTAAGATGTGTTAAGGATGAAGAAGGTAATGTATTGGTTAAACATGATAATATTAGGGATAGATGAAAAAATTACTTTTATAAGTTGTTTAATGATAAAGTGGAAAATTTGAATTATGTTATAGATGATTTAGGGATTAGTGATAGGAATATCAATTTTACAGGTAATATTAAGATTAGAGTGAGTGAGGTTGAGGATGCTCTTAAGAAAATGACTAAGGGAAAAGTTGTTGGACCAGATGGTATTCCTATTGAAGTATGGAAATGTTTGGGAGAAATGGAGTGTTGTGGCTTATTAGACTATTTAATCAAATTCTAAGGTCTAGCTAAGAAAATGTCAGATGATTGGAGGAAGAGTACATTAGTACCTACTTATAAAAATAAAGGAGATATTCAAAATTGTGCAAGTTATAAAGGAATAAAACTTATGAGTCATACAATGAAATTGTGGGAAAAAGTAATTGAGCGTAGGTTACGAACTGAGACTAGCATATTGAAAAATTAATTTGGTTTCATGTCGGGAAGGTCAACTACAGAAGCAATATATCTAATTAGGGGCTTAATGGAAAGATATAGGAGTATAAGAAAGGATTTGCATATGATTTTTATTGATTTGGAAAAAGCATATGATAGGGTGCCAAGAGATTTACTTTGGAAAGTTTTTGAAAAGAAAGAAGTACAAGTTGGGTATATTAGAGCTATTCAAGATATGTATGAAGGAGTAATGACTAGAGTCAGAACACCGGTAGGAGAAACAATTGATTTTCCAATAAAAATTGGATTACATCAAGGTTCGCATTGATTCCGTATTTGTTTAACCCTGTTAAACAAAGACCTAAGTGCATGCTTTTCGCGGATGACATAGTCATTTTAGGGGATTCAAAAGATGAAATTAATTAGAAATTAGAGCTATGGAGGACGACTTTAGAGTCGAAAGGTTTTAGAATAAGTAGGAGTAAGGCGGAATATATGGACTGTAATTTTGGCAATAGGCAAACTCATGAGGACATAGAAATTACATTAGGAGAGCATGTTATACAACAGGTGGATAAGTTTAAATATTTAGGATCAATTATACAAGAAGATTGTGAAGTAGATGAAGATGTTAATAATAGAATTCAGGCTGGTTGGTGTAAATGGAGAAAAGCTTCTAAGGTTATATGTGATCGTATGGTTCAAGATAGAGTAAAAGGAAAATTCTATTGAACAGCTATTAGACCGGCAATGTCATATGGTAGTGAATGCTGGGCAATTAAAAAACAACAAGAACATAAGATGGATGTGGCAGAGATGAAAATGTTGAGATGGATGAGTGGGTATACAATAAGAGATAGGATTCGTAATGATCACATTCGCGAAAGAGTTGTGGTAGCACCAATTTCAGAAAAATGGTAGAATATCGTTTAAGGTGATATGGACATGTTCAAAGATGAGAATTAGATGAGCCAGTAAGAATAGTGGAGCAGATGGTAAGGGATCCCTTTATAAGAAATAGAGGGAGACCAAAGAGAACTCTTGATGAAGTTATTCAAAAAGATATGTTAGTGAAAGGTTTATCTACAGGAATGAGTAGTGACCGTGCAAAATGGCGTCGTGTGACCAATGTAGCCCACTTAAGTGGGACAAGTTTTACGTTGTTATTACTCACTCTTGATCATTTTACGCTAAGTTTCCGAAAATGGCTGACCCAGTGAACAAAAAAATTATTTTTTTTCTTTTCCTACAAAAATATTTTAAACAATTTTTCTTGAACCTCAAAATATTTTTCTTGTGATATAAAGATATTTTCATATCTACTTGTAGTCGAATTCTTGGTTGTAGTGATTTTAGTTTTTGTTAGTGATCATATCTACTTTGTGGACTCAGTGCTTGACATTGTGAAAAATTCGTCAGACACCATCATGAAATTATGCATCAAATACTCTGGAAAAACAAGCATAAAACCTATATATAATAATTTTAAAGAAGTCTGGATTGAAACAGCGTTGAATCTTAAAGTTCAACATCTAGAGTTATGGTGTGCAAAATATAACATGGCGAAATTGCCTTCTAGCACTTTTGTTTGCAATACAATTAGAGTATGTTTTGTTGTGTGAAAGAAAGTAAAGAATTAGAAATGGAAAGGGTAAGAGATGGAAAGTAGGTGTAATGATGAGAGAGTAAAGTTTGTGGGCCCCACGATAAGTGAGATAGAGAGAGAAAACTTGTGGGCCCTGAGATATATGTAAATGACCATATTACCCCTTAACTTTTCGATTATTTACAACCCACTTTCTTTGGTTTCATGGAACCAAACAAGCCCTTAGGGTTTTAAAGTTGCAAGGAATGAGAGTGGATGATACTATAACTTGCGTTAATTTGCCTTCACTCAAGGTCTTACATTTGAAACACGTCTACTTTCCAAGTTTTAAATGTGTTTCCACGGTCTTATTCAGATGTGTGCTACTTGAAAACTTAGTACTAATCGGTACTTCTGTGCCAGCTTCTAGTTACATCATCGGTAATTTTCATGGAGGCAAGCTTCAAATTCTTGTGGTTGAAGATTTAAGTCTTATGAGTATAACAACAGCAGTTGATGTTCCTGAAGGAGTATCATTTGCATTGTCAAACCTGAAGCAAGTTTATTTTCGTGACTTTTTGGGCAGTGAAAGTGAGTTTCGATTTGTACATCTTATATTGAAGAATGCCACAATATAAGTATAAAATAATAAAATTGCATTATCATACTGGATCTATTTGGTTGGGCTTTGGTATGGTAATCCAAATTACCTACCATGATAATCTCTAAACACAGGGTACCCCCTATGAATCTTTATTGCACTAGTGCAATGAGGTGTATAATGTCTATTTTATCCATACTTAAACATGTTAAAAGACTCTTCTAACCTTTTTTATTAAGTCTTGAAACAAATTCCCCTCTTTTAGCGCCACATCGTGAAAATTCTGTGCAATTTAAATTTTAAAATCAAAAACAAATTCCCCTCTTATACTCGACATATTTTTACGTTGACTGCCGAAGCCTAACACAACTCTACTCCTTTATCCGGGCTTGGGACCGGCTATGAATATAGGTGGATGTTAACTTTGAGATATTCATGACATTTTAGCAAGTTTACTTCAATTTTGAGCCTTAATTTGCTTATTTATGCATGTTTTGGGTTTTGAATGAATCATTTGTGCATTTGATCTTAGATTGCACTTTCTTGCTCAAATATATATATTTTAATTACATTTTAGTGTTAGAAACATTTTGTGAAAGAGCAGGAAAACATCAAGTGAAGATAAGATGCATTGGAATGAATTTCAAAGAAAGCTTCTTGGAGCCTGGGCTGAATTCTGAAGCCTAAGCTAAATCGCTTCCATGAATTAGACAAGTCACATGGCCTGGGCTAAATTCTGAAGCCCAGGCGAAATCACTTCCTGGAACCAGAGGAAATCACGAAGGTCTGCAAAGCCTAGGCTAAATTCGGAAGCCTAGGCGAAATATCTCTCTGGACAAGAACAACAGATTCGCAAACATCACAGAGCCTAGGCCAAATTTTGTGGCCTGGGCGAAATGTTCATCAGATTACAAAACACAAAGTTTTGGTGAAATTAGGTTTCAGATGTATTTAAGGTGGGAAATTGGAACTCTTCAACATCTTTTCGACCTGGGCTCTCATGGGGGACTCTTGGAGGCAACTCTTTTGCTAGGGTTTGGTGGTTTGAAGGAGATTCAAGTGGAGATTAAAGATTTTGAAGAGATTCAACCTCATTTCCCTTGGTTTTTCTTCTCCCCCTTTCTTCCCTCTTGAACTTCATGTTATGGCTTTCTCTAGTTTTGGGATTTGTAATTTTCTTCCATTTATGAGTAGCTAAACTCTCATTCTAGGATTATTTTGAACCTTTGTATGGATTAACATTAGATTCTTCCTCTTATTTTGTGATTAATGACATGTGTTTATTTTACTCTTTACCTAATGCTTGTAAGTGCTTGATCACCATTTAGATGTTGAGTTCACTTGATTAATGCTTGAGAGAGCTAGGTTGAGTGTAGAACTTGAGTAAAATAGTGCAAGAACTTGAAGTTTGCTTGATGAATGAATGATTTTGTTGATAAGATAGAGATATACTTATTGACCTTGCATAGTCACATTAGGGTTGGAGCATAGAAATTAGATTTTATTAATTGTAACAAGAGATTTAGCAATTTAATAGAATTAAACACTTGTTCTTGACTCGACGGAGCGTTTACAAGTACCTTTTGAACCCTAGATTAGCACATGTGTTAATTAATAGCATCTATAAGAGGAGGTGAATCTAAAGTTGAGAAATACAAGGGGAATAAATAATCCTAGACCCCATTTGATTGTTTAAGTCAAAAGATCAATTGTTTATATTAGTTTTAGAAACAGATTTCTTTCATTTCACTTAAACAACCACCAATGTTTTCTTAGTTCAACTTAATTGAATTCGCCTAGTCTTTTGCTTGGTTGGGAGTTTAGATCAAATCCTCGTGGGAACGATACTTTTCTTATCACTTTATTACTTGGCGCGGCCCGTGCACTTGCGGAGCGAACAGTGGAGTATTCCCACAACCATAGAAAAATAGTGATAACAATAATAATAATAATAATAAGAATAAGAAAAAAACAAGACCGGGCCTAACCTTAAGCCATAGAACTCGGTCTGACTCCACACAACATCATGAACCCGCCTCATATATCAGCCCTTCAAAGTCCTCCCCACCACCCCTTCAAAAACCGAATTAGCAAGATAGTATGTAATTGCAACTTATAATCACATCTGTATAACTGGCATGAGATCAAGGAAACTTCATCTTCATCATCAGAAATTGGTCATCCTCTTTCCAATCTTGCAATTTCTTGCAACCCAAGGCACATATCTAAACCACAAAAATGATGATTTTGAGGATTCATACATCATGCGAATATGATCATTCTTCCATAACAACAACAGTAATCTTGAAATGTGTTCTAGACTTATTTTAAGCTTGAAATGTGTACTAACTGATTACCAAAGTTTCATAGGTAGCCAGCTCAAGTTTAATTAAGTGAAAAAAAGGAAAGAAATTAGCAAAGTCACTACTTCCGAGTTCTGATTGAGTTGTTTTCCATTGTGTGTATGTGTGTAATAGAATAGAGATTAAATACATGAAATATCTCCAAATAATTCATAAAGAAATTTTCGCAAATTTAATACAAACAATTTTAAAAAAATTCAAATTAATAAAATTCAAATTGGTAGCTTTTTCAAATAAATAAAAAAAAAATTTGCTCAGATCAAATTAATAAAATTTAAAAAGCTACTAAATGATACTTAAATATTTTGAGGAAGTTTTTGTAACATAACTAAAAAATTTCAATATTAAAAAATTTAATGGAGATACATATAGACGGAGTATATGTTTCCAAAATAGAGGTTTACTTTCGATATTTAGATAAACAAAGGGGTGATCCAGATATGTTTACGTCAAAAGTTTTCAAGAATTAAGATTATGTAATCAAAGGAAGTTTGAAAAATATCATGTACGACCCTTGTCAACCTTCAAAATCTTGGTTCATAATAAAAGTCTCTAGGAGAGTATCCTATACATTTTTAATCACTTCTATACATATAACTTTTGTTCAAATGTGGCTTTTTTTATATTTTCTTTCCACCTTTAATGTAACATTTAACATGGGAAAAGTTTGGAAAATATTACGATAGGCTAAAATATACCTATCACTCCTCTATGCATATATCAAGTTTTTTATATTGATTATAGCAAGAAAACACTTTTGGTCCCTTAACTAAGAAAATACACTTTGGTCGTTTTTTTTAAATGAATTTTTTATTATTACATGCCGAACAAGAATTGTAATTTTAATTACCTAGCATAATATTTATTATATTTCAGAATTTGACTTTTTTTGACATTTAATTATAGAATTAATCACTAAATTTGTTGAGTTGAGATTTGCCATTAAATAAACCCAATTGGGTTAGTAAAAAAGGAACAAATGTATTGTATTTAGAAATTAGAGACTAAAAATTGATTGGATGCACAGATAAATACTAAAAGTATACTTTAACTAATTACAATATAATTAGTTTGTTAATGAAACCAATGACAATTGAAATATGGGTTAAATATCAATTTGGCATATGAACTATTTACAATGGGTTATTTTGGCATACAAATAAATTAAAAGGGTCATTTTGGTCAATGAGCTTATGGAAAAGACTAAAATACCCTTTAGGACTTAAAATAAAAAAATTCTGAATATGTGGGTCCCACTTAAAAAAATAAAAAATTATTATACACCCCATGGACCCACCCACCCCACCTCTCCCTCTCTCTTCCCTCCTTTTGATTGAGGTTGTGGATAAACAAGGGGTTTCTGATCTTCTGGATTGTGGTGCCTATCTTCTGGATTGTGGTGCCTATCCGTTACCCCACACCTTTCTCAACTTCTTTCTCTTTTTATTTTAATTATCATGAAATCAAATTATTACTAATACTAGTACTAATACTTCTCCGTAAGTAAGTAGCCTCCGGTCCGTAATATAAGAGTCCAACCACAAAAAATATTTCTTAAGAAAACATGTAAAAGTTGTCGAGAACTTATAGCAACAAGGGAGTTAATGTTTTTTCCCCTTAAGACATGCCACAATATATTTGATAATGTTACTATTACATACATGTCACTTTACCTATAAATTGTTGATGAGATTGTTGTTGATAACTCATAGCAACAATTTAGCCTTACAAACTAACAAAGCTTGCTTCCAATCAAATTCAAACATCTAGGCAAATTTAAGGGTCTATTTGATATGAGAAATTCGGAGAAAGGGTCTATTTCTAATGGAAAATAAATGGGTCGGTGCAAGCTAAGGACATTGGTGTATTTAAAATTTGGTATACTGGTAAAGTGAGTTCTAGAAATGATGTTGGTATAGTTGTGGATGAAGAATGGAGGAAGGGTGTGGTTGAAATAAATAGGATTGGAGACAGAATCATATTGCTGAAAATGGTTGTTGGCGAGGAAACAATTAATGTTATTAGTACCTATGCTCCTCAAATTGGGATGGAATGACACATAAAGGAATAGTTTTGGGAGGAATTGGAAGCGTTGATACAAAGAATACCTATCATGGAAAAGATTTTTATTGGTAGTGATCTTAATGGGCATGCTGGTAAAGAGGCAGGACAATACACAGGGTCATGGTGGTTTTTGGTTTTGGGTGAGCTTTATAATGAAGGACAATTTATTATTGAATTCAGTGTGACCCATGACCTCAGAATCGTCAACACTTATTTTGAGAAATGTGAAGAGCATCTAATTACAGAGTGGATCTAATAGATCATAGATTGATTTCCAAACATGAATTAACATTTGTCTTGAATAGTTTTTAAAACTTATGAGACACTTTTGATAAAAAAAAATTATGAGACACCATACATCCATCCCAAATATAAGTAGACGGTTATTTTAGTCTACACACATGATAAAAATATTGAGGCTATTTTGATATATATTTTAGTTATATTTTGGAGTTATCAAGTTAAAAATAAATGGAATTGTTAAAGAATCATATAGTTCCTTCAATTGTTAATAATCATATAGTTGCTTCAATTGCTAAAAATAAATATTGAGGCTGTTTTGCTCCTTCAATTGCTAAAATATCAAGTTAATATTGAATTGAAATATTTATTTGCGAATCAAAATAGGAAACATGAATTAACAAAAGAAATATTATAAAGGGAATGTTGAGATTATGTGATTGACAGATTGAGGTATTTCCTATTTTGCTTTCTCTCTTTTATAACATGAGAATGCAGATTTGGAAAATAAAAGAGGAAAAATGGGCCGAGCTACTCAATATGGGCTGAAAGAGAAGGCCTAATGGAATAAGAATATATATATATACACACACACACACCAAAACTTTTTCCAGTTTCAAACTTTTCCTATTTTCCTTGGCCAACCAAACAAAAAGGAAAGGAAGTCACGCGAAAAAATACGAAGAGAAGGAAAGATTTGAAGGCGGCTGGAGAGAAGAATTGAAACACAAACACATACACATACACATAGGTGGCAGATTTTTGTGTCTTCCTAATTGAGAGCACACACGCACAAGGAAGAAAGATCAAGTTTCTAACTTTCTTCTTTGGCGGACTCACATCGGAGTTGGGAGGGAGGAAGCTGTTGTCTTTGGTACATTGATATTAGAACTTCCTTTGTCCCTTTGATCTCATATTCAATTTTGATAATTATTGGGATTAATTTGAACCTATGTGTGATTAGCTAATTTCCTTTTACAATTTGATTATTATTTAATTTTTATTGTTTAGTGTTTTATCACCAGATTAGTTATTTTCAATTTTCAATTGGTGAATATCACACTTTTCAATTTCCTGTTACGGGAAAAAATAGTTTGGAGGTTTCTCATGAAAAAAAGATTTATGAACCTTTATTTGAGATTGCTGACTGTTTCACCGATTTCATCTCCTTCCCTAACTATTGAAACAATTTTTTTCTTAGTATTGATAAAGATAAAAAAAAGAAAGGGTGATCTTAGTTTAATTTTATTCTTCTCTTTTTTCTTAGTTTATTTTAAGATTAATCTTTATTTTATATTTTTATAAATTATATAACCTAAATTTCTATCTTCCCTATTTTTTTCTCATTAAATTTCTTTCCTCAACTATTTTGAGATAACTCGAAGAAATTCTTTCCCCAAGAAGGATCAAGAGTATGAAAAAGAGAAGCAAAAGCAAAAGAGAGAGGCTTTATATGAAGCCAAGAATCAAAGGCAAGAGATATTTTCCTCAAATATTTTATAAGTTGATTTCTCAAATTTTATATTTTATTTGGATTAAGTTCATTTATTATAGTTACTATTATCTCCTTAATTTTTCCATCAAATTTGTTTTCCCGAATTCTTCCTTATTATATTTTATTTTCTGTTATAAAAAAATGGTTGTTGCAAGTTTCCAAGTTTTTTTAATTTGAACTACCCATTATTTTTTTTAAAAGATAAATGTTAGCGAAATTTATTAAATTTTAACAAATATTAGAAGTTATGTAGTTGTGTATATTAATATTATTATATAGTGTGTATGATATGAAAACTACATTACACCGAGTTACTGGTTACTACTAGTTTCTTTTTAATTATACATGTATATAGATACATGCATGCATGAATGCATACATACATACATATATAGACATCGCGAAATGCTTTCTGGTTTGCTCCTTCAATTCTCCTTATAGTGTATAGCTATATAATCCAACAAATAAATTCATCTCTTTGGTTTTTTATGAATAATAATAATTGAGTCGTTTTTATTTCTTTTCAATTATACTCCAAAGAGAGTACATACACACACATATATGTGCGCCCGCGCGTGCACATGTACTCTACATGAAAATAAAAACGATATATATGTAAGTGTATATATGACCCCGTAATCTAATCTTTAGTTCATTCTATTTTCCTCATAGGAAGCAAAGGTTATTTCAAAACAATGGATAAAGACCATGAAAGTACATTGGGCGTAACGTCACGAGATTGTAAAGTTACTGATATACCAAACACAGTGTTTGAACAAGTTCTCTCTTTACTTACAACCAAACAGGCCATTGCCACATGTCTCTCTTTCAAAGGGTGGATGGACCTTCGATTGTCACTGCCCATTCTTGCCTTTGACGAATTGAATTTTCGAAGACTTCACTCTTTTCTTCAGTATGTAAATATAGTATTGAGAATGAGGGATGATTCAAAACCGCTAAAAAAGTTTCATTTCATACTTAGGTCTACATTATCTGAAAGAGAGCAAAGTGTTCAGATTACCACACATATCAGCACAGCGATACTACACTCCAAAGTTGATTATGTTGAGATACATGATAAATCTCGTGGCAAGTTGAACATTGTGATTCCCTCTTGCATTTTCAAATGCAAAACCATGACCGTTTTAAAGCTGAATGGTGTTGAAGTGAAAGAAGTTCCTTTTATTATTGATTTGCCTTCTCTTAAAGTCTTGCATCTGACCCATGTTCTATTCCCAAATATCCATTTTGTTTACAATCTTCTTTATGGTTGTCCTTCGCTTCAAAAGCTGTCACTAAAATTTTGCTTTGCCCGGTATCTTCATGGGCGTTATGATGGGCCTTCAATTGGATCATTGCAAGAAGTTAGTGAGAAAGATTTTGCCCCTTCTGATGTTTCTCATTATCCATTTACATTGAAAGAAAGGCTAAAGAGTTTGGAATCAGCTGATGTTTATTTCTATCCATTCTCTTTGGAATCTATATCAAATGTTACAACATTGCGGATTAATAAGGTATATGTATGCATGTGATTCTATGATATATAACTAAATTCATATTCTTGCCATAATTATCCACACAAAAAAATTGGCAATTTTTTTGTTGATGGAGATGAACTTTTTTGCTAATATTTAAGAATGACACATTTTAAAATTAATTTTTGCATAATTTATTTGTTCTCATATCTTTCAGTTGACTTTGTTTATCTTGTTGTCTCCCTATTGCAGAGTCTAGGTTTTCAAATAGTTGATGGAGTAATCAACTTGATACTAAGATTATTGTAATCTGGTCATTGCGAAGGCCACAAAACTTCGCTAAACTTGAACTGTCGTGATTGAAGGAAAATCCAACTTTGAAACTAGGGAGGGCTGAGCAGCTTTTTGAATTTATTTAATTGTTTTTTTATCAGCATATTTAATTAAGTTTTTGATTCTATAGATTTTGTGCGATAAATATATTTTTTTACCATAGCAAATATATTCTGTTAAGAGTAATAATAGTTGTTTCTTTTTTATTCGATACATGCGTCATTTGTTTTGACTTTGAATTAATTCAAGTCTTCATGACTTTATTCATTACTATCACTTTTTGTATTCACAATTATTTGATCGATTCATAGAGTTCAGTAAAAATAATGATTTCTGATTATTTTGAGATTGGAAAAAATAAAAAATAAAAGCTAATGTTATATTTTGGATACGAGAATGTCGGAGAATAGTTTAAAAGTAGTTTTCATGTATTTTTATATATTTTCTGTTTCTCTCTCCCCACCCTCTCGTAGTCCTGTTTCTTTCTTTTCGCAACAGGCAATTAATATCTCATAGTTTCCCATTATTTCCTTTTTTTATTAGATAGGACTCCTGTCATTTCTAATATATCATATTATCCACTTTTATCGTCAAATATAAAATAAATATTAATATAGCTATAGATTTTTTTTTATAACAATATAGCTATAGATAATGTAAAGTTCCTTATATAAATTTAATTATGTGCTTGAAATTTAAACATTTAAGTAATTTTAAAATCTTTAATTCAAAAAAAGTAATTTTAAAATCCTATAACATTTTAAATCCTAGTTTTAGAGCTAGGACTTGAGTCTAAAAATACATAAAAAGAGCAGGTTGAGTTGCACAAAGTTCAGTGCAAATTGAAATGAGCTAAGTGGGTCAGGTTTAGCCAGAAAAACATAGAAAAAAGCGGGTTTGGTGAAATAAAAATGGGCTAAAAGTGGGCTAACCGGAATTAAAAGTGGGTTGGGACAGGATGACTCATTTAAATCGGGCTAGCCCTCCCAGCTCTAGATAGATTTTCCCTCCCTTCAGTTATGCATAGGCAAAAATATAAGAAAATCATATAACTTATTATAAATTACCCACTCTTGATCATTTTACGCTAAGTTTTTGAAAATATCTCGCCCTTTGAATGAACAAATTATTTTTTCTTTTTCTAAATAAATTATTTTAAATAATTTCTCTTGAACCACAGAATAATTTTTCTAAGATCATCATAATTAATTGTGATATAGAGATATACTTTCTTGTCTACTTGTGGTTGAATAATTCTCTGGTTGTAGTAATTTAAGTTGTTGGTAGTGTTTATATCCATTTTCCTCCACTCATTACTGTTGTGGTTGCTCTTCATGCAGTACAATAGTACTTGAACCAAAACCTAAATTAACCATGAATCCATGCAGAAAATTTCCTTGATGATCACGGAACCCACATGAAGCAATCTCAGTAACATAGCTATATGCACCATCAAAATTTATCTTTACTCTATGCCTCATTGGTGGTCTCCAAGCACAATCTGAAATTCTCAATCCCTATAACTTAGCTAAATCAATATCAGCCCATGAAGCACATGCTAATGTTTTGGCTTTGAAAGATAAGGGCTCTACAGTTGAATTGTTATTATATATGTTATGTGTGTGTGTGTCTATGTGTGTGTGTGTCTCAGAATTTGACTATTTTTTGACATTTAATTATAGAATTAATCACTAAATCTATTGAGTTGACATTTGCCCTTAAATAAACCCAATTGGGTTAGTAAAAAAGGAACAAAAGTACTGTATTTAGAAATTAAAGATTAAAAATAGATTGAACGCACATATAAATACTAAAAGTATACTTTAACTAATTACAATATAAGACATATTAATGGATTACTCCAATTATCACTACTTAATTATTAATTCTAATAAATTAGTTGAGAGATAGACATGATCCGTGAAGGTCGAGTATATATAGGACAATTGCACATAAATCTCAAGCAAAAAATATAATTTTATATAGATCCTAATGAGTTTGTTAATGAAACCAATGACAATTAAAATATCTTTCGTTAACAAATGAATAAGTTGTCAATGAAGATATCTGAAATCAAATCTCTAACATGAGATTTTAGGTGAATTTTCCATTGATTATGTATCTTGAAAATGTGGAAAAAGATGAAGCAGCAAATTAACATCTTTTGCTACTCAATTCCCATTCACTCAATCCAGTTACAATATTGCTCTATTTGTTCGATATTCTCATTTTATGGAGTTGATCTTTTATTAAAAAAACATTACATATTTTAAAAAATAAGTACAAAATTCACTTTCTTAAATGCATAATACCACAATTTTATTTGGAAAAAAAAGGATGTCACGCCCTAAAATTCTATAGCGTGACCGGCACGTAGTTTAAGGTATCTAAACTTCGTAAGTCCTCTCCATTAACCAATGCTTCTAAACATTCATCATTTCACGCATTGAATTATATCATTTTCATATTAATGCATACAAAGATAAATACACAAAGTAATTGAATGTATAGATAAGTATTATTATTTACAATAATAATAAGAAACAGTTTTCTTTATAAAGCTAATTATACCTTCCTTTGTCTTAAAGCACGAAGAGTTGTTCCACATTCTTCAATCTGAAATACAAAATATTATATAAATATTTTGCAATTTCGTTACACTGACTTCGTATTAAAAATTCCCAAAAATAGATTAATAAATAAAGATTTGAAATATAGAAGCCTCAGTAGTTTCCAACCATACTTGTATTTGAGAATAAAACCCAAAAGGACAAAATCAGCATCATAAAAGTAATCTTGTTAACAAAGTAAATATGAAAGCTCATATTTATCAAAAACTTATTTTCTATAGAGGAACTGACACGCAGCGAATAACAAGCGCAGCTCGAAATCTACAAGTCAAACGCAGCCCGAAGGCCACAAAAAAAACCAGCGTAGCTCGAGACTACGAAACAAGCGTGGACACACAGTCACACGAGGGTAAATAACCAAGCGTGGCAAAACCACGAAGCAAGCGTGACACGAAGTCACGAAACAAGCGTGGACACACAGTCACACGAGGGAAAATAACCAAGCGTGGCAAAACCACGAAACAAGCGTGACACGAAGTCACGAAACAAGCGTGACACGAAGTCACGAAACAAGCGCTTTGTGTCTAGTTCCTCAAAAATAAACGTTTATATAGTAATAAATAAATCAATTTAAAATCAGATATCAAATCTCATCGTCCGTATGGCGTCAAAATGTTTTGAAGAATGCTTGATGCCAATAGACCAATAACAATAACAAATATTCTGGGAAAACGATAATTCTTTATCAAATTGTTTATAATAAAATACCTTAGTATGAAATTCCACATCAATATCTTTAACCATAGAACAAAGAAAATATAAATTGGTTGGCAAACCCATATCCCACCACCCATGCCAAAAGAAATCTATGCATCTATCACAATCCTTTCCAATTCCAAATTTGCTACTTAAGCATTAACAAACAAGTAATTCCCAACTTCAAATCCACAAACAATAATTCATGTCTTTCCTTCAAGTTCAATTTTAACATCAGCATCATCTAAAATTAAAAATAGCACACTCTATCGATCACAAGGATAAATCCAAACTAAAACTAAAGTGAGAACCACTACTTTCTAGTAAACTTCAAAACTTAGCAATTTATAACTTAGTAATCACATCACAACTTCGCCAATTCCCTCAAAAGAAAAATCAAGATATGCATGTCCTATTTAGCTTAAGGACATAAACATTGCACTCACATCTCATTCTACATTCGGCCATACTAAGGAGAAAGAAAGAGAATTCATTTCCTTTATTCCAAATTCATCATACAAACATCAAAACACCTAATCTCACTTCATAAATCACCTTCCTTAATTTTTTCCAAACTATATCCAGCTGAAACAATAAAACTGCAGAAAAATTTATAAATGCACATATGCACTGCCAAGATAAGTCTTCAACAATTGGATTTGAAACCAAAACCTAATGCTCACACTTGCCATGAAAAAAATAATAATAATAAAGCTTGACTCCAATTAACCAATTCTTAAAATTGTCAAAATCAGCAAGAGAAATGCCTCTTTTGCAGCAACCACTTTCATTCATTCACAAATCAAAATAAACAAAATTATTTACCTTCCTTTCCTTTCACACCCATGAAACTTTTCTAGCTCTGTTCAATTATCCATGATCTAACATATATCAACACTCCATTTTATTTACACTTGAAATATCTTTGATACTAACCCAATTCAGCCTATGACAGAATCCATTAGGAACAAAAATAACAAAAGTAAATCCGAAGTTTAAGATGCTTTAACAAAAGTCTTCATGCCACTAGTAAAACATTAATTAACATCTTGACATTACTGCCTTCTCTATTCTCCCAACCAATAAAACATAGATGAAACATGAGAATCCATGAACCAAATCTATTACTCAATTAGTCAGCCAATACAGAACCTAGATGAAGAGAGTCTCAAATTGACATGCAAACATCATAACATAACTCATCTTGTTTCTCAATCATCACCAACACAGAACAAAGATCTTTGTTCCTTTCCAAAATCAATTAGTCATGGCAGTAGGAAAAATGCAGCAAACATGCATCCAATGCCAATCATATCATGGATTACTTTACCATCATCTATCAATTAATCATAAGTCCTTTGACTTTGTAACTCAAACCATTCTAAATCCTAACAAGGCTTTTATTACTAGTCATGCCAATTAAACCTCTTAACATACAGCATTAAACAATTATTGATCACTTTTTCCTACTATCAAAAGTCTTCCAAAAGAGTGATCACAAATCACTTCACAATTTCATTAATCAACTTCCTATATACCCCACTTCATAAATGTAAATTTCTAGGTTTATAACCAAACAACAACCCATCCAATTTCCATTTAACTTTTCATGTCATTTTCTTTTTCCACGTCATAAACTTGTTAACCTCCCTTAATTTCTTGAAACCTTTTTTTTTTCAGATTTACAGTTATTCTAAAACATCCTTTCGGTCTACTAAATCATGCCACAAAACAGATTTTTAAATTAGAGCACTAAACTTAATAGTTTAAAGCTTAAAACTGACACTACTTCCTTCAATTCTGTTACATACTGTTACTAATTCCCTGATTAATTCAATAATACCTTCACTAACTATGATAGAAAAATGATTTCCATAATATCAATAAATCTATCATAGTTAAAAAGAATTTCCTAATAATAATCACTATCCATGATAGAAAAGAATTTTCTAATATCACCTGAACACTATCATGGATAATTAATAGCTAACCATGTTAGAAAAGAATCACCTAACATGGTTAGGAAAAGAAGCGACCTATTACAATTCTCCAATTAACCATTAATATCAATACAAATAAAAATATGCGGAAGCGAATGCAGACCTATACATTTTGGCAATATACATGTCTAAATAATCAAAACAACCTTTGAAACTTAATTCCCTTCCCTGTTGTCCGAGCCTGTGCATGATAACCTGCAAAAATGTAAGTAATCGTGGGGTGAGACAACTTGTCTCAGTAATCCACGACGGCCTCTCCCTCCATCGCCGCTGCCTATGAGAAAGAGAAGACAGAGAGAGCAAGAGGTGTGAGTGAAAAGCATAAAGAAAATGTTGGGTGAAGGAAGAGAGAAAAAGTGTCGATGATGATGATGATGAAGTTTCCAGAAAAATCTAGGGAGGAAAAGAGGCATTGATTTTACAAAGGGGTTTATAGAAAATGGTAGTTTTGACCCGCTTAACATTTTTCCACTTCACTTTGGTCCCTCTTCTATATTCTCATAAAATTTCCAATCAATGATTTAATCAGAAAAATGTTTTTTTTCTTTTTAATTTCTAAATAAACTAAGCACATTAATTCCTAAATAAAAATTTATTTATAGTCATTTATCTATTAACATTGATTTTTAATTTACTAATGGCATCCATAAATCATAATTAATCCCTTCGGAAATCATTATCCTTAATCTAGAAATTGGGGTGTTACAATTCTCTCCCCCTTAAATAATTTCGTCCTCGAAATTAAGATAATTGTTATTTTAGTAAAGTCTTGTTATAAACTCAAGTCAAACATCCTGATAAACAATGGACACATATATTTAATTCACAATACTCATCATATCGGCAAACTTTAATTATACATTCAAGTAAAATAACAACAAACAGGACTACACTCAAGTTTTATATAATATAATAGCACTTACGAATCACAAGATTTCATAACAATTAGGCAAATACAATCGTTTAACAAACAAGAATTTCATTTCATTGCTTAACACATACTCTAAAGCAAATACACATTGTCCAATCACTAAATTCATTTTTTTAACACCCTATCTCCAACCCTTAAATAAAAATAAGTAATTTGACCAAGTTCAGTAAAACTTAGAAGCAATTCCCAGTGCATATCTAAACCTATGCTCTGATACCAAAATGTCACGCCCTAAAATTCTATAGCGTGACCGGCACGTAGTTTAAGGTATTTAAACTTCGTAAGTCGTCTCCATTAACCAATGCTTTTAAACATTCATCATTTCACGCATTGAATTATATCATTTTCATATTAATGCATACAAAGATAAATACACAAAGTAATTGAATGTATAGATAAGTATTATTATTTACAATAATAATAAGAAACAGTTTTCTTTATAAAACTAATTATATCTTCCTTTGTCTTAAAGCACGAAGAGTTGTTCCACATTCTTCAATCTGAAATACAAAATATTATATAAATATTTTGCAATTTCGTTACACTGACTTCGTATTAAAAATTCCCAAAAATAGATTAATAAATAAAGATTTGAAATATAGAAGCCTCAGTAGTTTCTAACCATACTTGTATTTGAGAATAAAACCCAAAAGGACAAAATCAGCATCATAAAAGTAATCTTTCTCAAGGTTAACAAAGTAAATATGAAACCTCATATTTATCAAAAACTTGTTTTCTATAGAGGAACTGACACGCAGCGAATAACAAGCGCAGCACAGAGGCCACGAAACAAGCGCAGCTCGAAATCTACAAGTCAAACGCAGCCCGAAGGCCACGAAAAAAACCAGCGTAGCTCGAGACTACGAAACAAGCGTGGACACACAGTCACACGAGGGTAAATAACCAAGCGTGGCAAAACCACGAAACAAGCGTGACACGAAGTCACGAAACAAGCGTGGACACACAGTCACACGAGGGTAAATAACCAAGCGTGGCAAAACCACGAAACAAGCTTGACACGAAGTCACGAAACAAGCGTGGACACACAGTCACACGAGGGAAAATAACCAAGCGTGGCAAAACCACGAAACAAGCGTGACACGAAGTCACGAAACAAGCGTGACACGAAGTCACGAAACAAGCGCTTTGTGCCTAGTTCCTCAAAAATAAACGTTTATAAAGTACTCCCTCCGTTTCTAAATATAAGATCACTTTAGCTAATTTGAGGAGATTAAGGAAGACATTTAAACTAATTGATCTTCTCAAAATACCCCTCACTTCACAATTACCCCCAAAAAGTGGGAGGGATGCTTATAAAAGGAGTATAGGGTAATTTTGACAAAACTTGAGAAAAAATAGAAAGTGATCTTATATTTAGGAACTTATCCACATTCTCAAAGTGATCTTATATTTAGGAACGGAGGGAGTAATAAATAAATCAATTTAAAATCAGATATCAAATCTCATCGTCCGTATGGCGTCAAAATGTTTTGAAGAATGCTTGATGCCAATAGACCAATAACAATAACAAATATTCTGGGAAAACGATAATTCTTTATCAAATTGTTTATAATAAAATACCTTAGTATGAAATTCCACATCAATATCTTTAACCATAGAACAAAGAAAATATAAATTGGTTGGCAAACCCATATCCCACCACCCATGCCAAAAGAAATCTATGCATCTGTCACAATCCTTTCCAATTCCAAATTTGCTACTTAAGCATTAACAAACAAGTAATTCCCAACTTCAAATCCACAAACAATAATTCATGTCTTTCCTTCAAGTTCAATTTTAACATCAGCATCATCTAAAATTAAAAATAGCACACTCTATCGATCACAAGGATAAATCCAAACTAAAACTAAAGTGAGAACCACTACTTTCTAGTAAACTTCAAAACTTAGCAATTTATAACTTAGTAATCACATCACAACTTCGCCAATTCCCTCAAAAGAAAAATCAAGATATGCATGTCCTATTTAGCTTAAGGTCATAAACATTGCACTCACATCTCATTCTACATTCGGCCATACTAAGGAGAAAGAAAGAGAATTCATTTCCTTTTTTCCAAATTCATCATACAAACATCAAAACACCTAATCTCACTTCATAAATCACCTTCCTTAATTTTTTCCAAACTATATCCAGCTGAAACAATAAAACTGCAGAAAAGTTTATAAATGCACATATGCACTGCCAAGATAAGTCTTCAACAATTGGATTTGAAACCAAAACCTAATGCTCACACTTGCCATGAAAAAAAAAATAATAATAAAGCTTGACTCCAATTAACCAATTCTTAAAATTGTCAAAATCAGCAAGAGAAATGCCTCTTTTGCAGCAACCACTTTCATTCATTCACAAATCAAAATAAACAAAATTATTTACCTTCCTTTCCTTTCACACCCATGAAACTTTTCTAGCTCTGTTCAATTATCCATGATCTAACATATATCAACACTCCATTTTATTTACACTTGAAATATCTTTGATACTAACCCAATTCAGCCTATGACAGAATCCATTAGGAACAAAAATAACAAAAGTAAATCCGAAGTTTAAGATGCTTTAACAAAAGTCTTCATGCCACTAGTAAAACATTAATTAACATCTTGACATTACTGCCTTCTCTATTCTCCCAACCAATAAAACATAGATGAAACATGAGAATCCATGAACCAAATCTATTACTCAATTAGTCAGCCAATACAGAACCTAGATGAAGAGGGTCTCAAATTGACATGCAAACATCATAACATAACTCATCTTGTTTCTCAATCATCACCAACACAGAACAAAGATCTTTGTTCCTTTCCAAAATCAATTAGTCATGGCAGTAGGAAAAATGCAGCAAACATGCATCCAATGCCAATCATATCATGGATTACTTTACCATCATCTATCAATTAATCATAAGTCCTTTGACTTTGTAACTCAAACCATTCTAAATCCTAACAAGGCTTTTATTACTAGTCATGCCAATTAAACCTCTTAACATACAGCATTAAACAATTATTGATCACTTTTTCCTACTATCAAAAGTCTTCCAAAAGAGTGATCACAAATCACTTCACAATTTCATTAATCAACTTCCTATATACCCCACTTCATAAATGTAAATTTCTAGGTTTATAACCAAACAACAACCCATCCAATTTCCATTTAACTTTTCATGTCATTTTCTTTTTCCACGTCATAAACTTGTTAACCTCCCTTAATTTCTTGAAACCTTTTTTTTTTTCAGATTTACAGTTATTCTAAAACATCCTTTCGGTCTACTAAATCATGCCACAAAACAGATTTTTAAATTAGAGCACTAAACTTAATAGTTTAAAGCTTAAAACTGACACTACTTCCTTCAATTCTGTTACATACTGTTACTAATTCCCTGATTAATTCAATAATACCTTCACTAACTATGATAGAAAAATGATTTCCATAATATCAATAAATCTATCATAGTTAAAAAGAATTTCCTAATAATAATCACTATCCATGATAGAAAAGAATTTTCTAATATCACCTGAACACTATCATGGATAATTAATAGCTAACCATGTTAGAAAAGAATCACCTAACATGGTTAGGAAAAGAAGCGACCTATTACAATTCTCCAATTAACCATTAATATCAATACAAATAAAAATATGCGGAAGCGAATGCAGACCTATACATTTTGGCAATATACATGTCTAAATAATCAAAACAACCTTTGAAACTTAATTCCCTTCCCTGTTGTCCGAGCCTGTGCATGATAACCTGCAAAAATGTAAGTAATCGTGGGGTGAGACAACTTGTCTCAGTAATCCACGACGGCCTCTCCCTCCATCGCCGCTGCCTATGAGAAAGAGAAGACAGAGAGAGCAAGAGGTGTGAGTGAAAAGCATAAAGAAAATGTTGGGTGAAGGAAGAGAGAAAAAGTGTCGATGATGATGATGATGAAGTTTCCAGAAAAATCTAGGGAGGAAAAGAGGCATTGATTTTACAAAGGGGTTTATAGAAAATGGTAGTTTTGACCCGCTTAACATTTTTCCACTTCACTTTGGTCCCTCTTCTATATTCTCATAAAATTTCCAATCAATGATTTAATCAGAAAAATGTTTTTTTTCTTTTTAATTTCTAAATAAACTAAGCACATTAATTCCTAAATAAAAATTTATTTATAGTCATTTATCTATTAACATTGATTTTTAATTTACTAATGGCATCCATAAATCATAATTAATCCCTTCGGAAATCATTATCCTTAATCTAGAAATTGGGGTGTTACAATTCTCTCCCCCTTAAATAATTTCGTCCTCGAAATTAAGATAATTGTTATTTTAGTAAAGTCTTGTTATAAACTCAAGTCAAACATCCTGATAAACAATGGACACATATATTTAATTCACAATACTCATCATATCGGCAAACTTTAATTATACATTCAAGTAAAATAACAACAAACAGGACTACACTCAAGTTTTATATAATATAATAGCACTTACGAATCACAAGATTTCATAACAATTAGGCAAATACAATCGTTTAACAAACAAGAATTTCATTTCATTGCTTAACACATACTCTAAAGCAAATACACATTGTCCAATCACTAAATTCATTTTTTTTAACACCCTATCTCCAACCCTTAAATAAAAATAAGTAATTTGACCAAGTTCAGTAAAACTTAGAAGCAATTCCCAGTGCATATCTAAACCTATGCTCTGATACCAAAATGTCACGCCCTAAAATTCTATAGCGTGACCGGCACGTAGTTTAAGGTATTTAAACTTCGTAAGTCGTCTCCATTAACCAATGCTTCTAAACATTCATCATTTCACGCATTGAATTATATCATTTTCATATTAATGCATACAAAGATAAATACACAAAGTAATTGAATGTATAGATAAGTATTATTATTTACAATAATAATAAGAAACAGTTTTCTTTATAAAACTAATTATATCTTCCTTTGTCTTAAAGCACGAAGAGTTGTTCCACATTCTTCAATCTGAAATACAAAATATTATATAAATATTTTGCAATTTCGTTACACTGACTTCGTATTAAAAATTCCCAAAAATAGATTAATAAATAAAGATTTGAAATATAGAAGCCTCAGTAGTTTCTAACCATACTTGTATTTGAGAATAAAACCCAAAAGGACAAAATCAGCATCATAAAAGTAATCTTTCTCAAGGTTAACAAAGTAAATATGAAACCTCATATTTATCAAAAACTTGTTTTCTATAGAGGAACTGACACGCAGCGAATAACAAGCGCAGCACAGAGGCCACGAAACAAGCGCAGCTCGAAATCTACAAGTCAAACGCAGCCCGAAGGCCACGAAAAAAACCAGCGTAGCTCGAGACTACGAAACAAGCGTGGACACACAGTCACACGAGGGTAAATAACCAAGCGTGGCAAAACCACGAAACAAGCGTGACACGAAGTCACGAAACAAGCGTGGACACACAGTCACACGAGGGTAAATAACCAAGCGTGGCAAAACCACGAAACAAGCTTGACACGAAGTCACGAAACAAGCGTGGACACACAGTCACACGAGGGAAAATAACCAAGCGTGGCAAAACCACGAAACAAGCGTGACACGAAGTCACGAAACAAGCGTGACACGAAGTCACGAAACAAGCGCTTTGTGTCTAGTTCCTCAAAAATAAACGTTTATAAAGTACTCCCTCCGTTTCTAAATATAAGATCACTTTAGCTAATTTGAGGAGATTAAGGAAGACATTTAAACTAATTGATCTTCTCAAAATACCCCTCACTTCACAATTACCCCCAAAAAGTGGGAGGGATGCTTATAAAAGGAGTATAGGGTAATTTTGACAAAACTTGAGAAAAAATAGAAAGTGATCTTATATTTAGGAACTTATCCACATTCTCAAAGTGATCTTATATTTAGGAACGGAGGGAGTAATAAATAAATCAATTTAAAATCAGATATCAAATCTCATCGTCCGTATGGCGTCAAAATGTTTTGAAGAATGCTTGATGCCAATAGACCAATAACAATAACAAATATTCTGGGAAAACGATAATTCTTTATCAAATTGTTTATAATAAAATACCTTAGTATGAAATTCCACATCAATATCTTTAACCATAGAACAAAGAAAATATAAATTGGTTGGCAAACCCATATCCCACCACCCATGCCAAAAGAAATCTATGCATCTGTCACAATCCTTTCCAATTCCAAATTTGCTACTTAAGCATTAACAAACAAGTAATTCCCAACTTCAAATCCACAAACAATAATTCATGTCTTTCCTTCAAGTTCAATTTTAACATCAGCATCATCTAAAATTAAAAATAGCACACTCTATCGATCACAAGGATAAATCCAAACTAAAACTAAAGTGAGAACCACTACTTTCTAGTAAACTTCAAAACTTAGCAATTTATAACTTAGTAATCACATCACAACTTCGCCAATTCCCTCAAAAGAAAAATCAAGATATGCATGTCCTATTTAGCTTAAGGTCATAAACATTGCACTCACATCTCATTCTACATTCGGCCATACTAAGGAGAAAGAAAGAGAATTCATTTCCTTTATTCCAAATTCATCATACAAACATCAAAACACCTAATCTCACTTCATAAATCACCTTCCTTAATTTTTTCCAAACTATATCCAGCTGAAACAATAAAACTGCAGAAAAGTTTATAAATGCACATATGCACTGCCAAGATAAGTCTTCAACAATTGGATTTGAAACCAAAACCTAATGCTCACACTTGCCATGAAAAAAAAATAATAATAAAGCTTGACTCCAATTAACCAATTCTTAAAATTGTCAAAATCAGCAAGAGAAATGCCTCTTTTGCAGCAACCACTTTCATTCATTCACAAATCAAAATAAACAAAATTATTTACCTTCCTTTCCTTTCACACCCATGAAACTTTTCTAGCTCTGTTCAATTATCCATGATCTAACATATATCAACACTCCATTTTATTTACACTTGAAATATCTTTGATACTAACCCAATTCAGCCTATGACAGAATCCATTAGGAACAAAAATAACAAAAGTAAATCCGAAGTTTAAGATGCTTTAACAAAAGTCTTCATGCCACTAGTAAAACATTAATTAACATCTTGACATTACTGCCTTCTCTATTCTCCCAACCAATAAAACATAGATGAAACATGAGAATCCATGAACCAAATCTATTACTCAATTAGTCAGCCAATACAGAACCTAGATGAAGAGAGTCTCAAATTGACATGCAAACATCATAACATAACTCATCTTGTTTCTCAATCATCACCAACACAGAACAAAGATCTTTGTTCCTTTCCAAAATCAATTAGTCATGGCAGTAGGAAAAATGCAGCAAACATGCATCCAATGCCAATCATATCATGGATTACTTTACCATCATCTATCAATTAATCATAAGTCCTTTGACTTTGTAACTCAAACCATTCTAAATCCTAACAAGGCTTTTATTACTAGTCATGCCAATTAAACCTCTTAACATACAGCATTAAACAATTATTGATCACTTTTTCCTACTATCAAAAGTCTTCCAAAAGAGTGATCACAAATCACTTCACAATTTCATTAATCAACTTCCTATATACCCCACTTCATAAATGTAAATTTCTAGGTTTATAACCAAACAACAACCCATCCAATTTCCATTTAACTTTTCATGTCATTTTCTTTTTCCACGTCATAAACTTGTTAACCTCCCTTAATTTCTTGAAACCTTTTTTTTTTCAGATTTACAGTTATTCTAAAACATCCTTTCGGTCTACTAAATCATGCCACAAAACAGATTTTTAAATTAGAGCACTAAACTTAATAGTTTAAAGCTTAAAACTGACACTACTTCCTTCAATTCTGTTACATACTGTTACTAATTCCCTGATTAATTCAATAATACCTTCACTAACTATGATAGAAAAATGATTTCCATAATATCAATAAATCTATCATAGTTAAAAAGAATTTCCTAATAATAATCACTATCCATGATAGAAAAGAATTTTCTAATATCACCTGAACACTATCATGGATAATTAATAGCTAACCATGTTAGAAAAGAATCACCTAACATGGTTAGGAAAAGAAGCGACCTATTACAATTCTCCAATTAACCATTAATATCAATACAAATAAAAATATGCGGAAGCGAATGCAGACCTATACATTTTGGCAATATACATGTCTAAATAATCAAAACAACCTTTGAAACTTAATTCCCTTCCCTGTTGTCCGAGCCTGTGCATGATAACCTGCAAAAATGTAAGTAATCGTGGGGTGAGACAACTTGTCTCAGTAATCCACGACGGCCTCTCCCTCCATCGCCGCTGCCTATGAGAAAGAGAAGACAGAGAGAGCAAGAGGTGTGAGTGAAAAGCATAAAGAAAATGTTGGGTGAAGGAAGAGAGAAAAAGTGTCGATGATGATGATGATGAAGTTTCCAGAAAAATCTAGGGAGGAAAAGAGGCATTGATTTTACAAAGGGGTTTATAGAAAATGGTAGTTTTGACCCGCTTAACATTTTTCCACTTCACTTTGGTCCCTCTTCTATATTCTCATAAAATTTCCAATCAATGATTTAATCAGAAAAATGTTTTTTTTCTTTTTAATTTCTAAATAAACTAAGCACATTAATTCCTAAATAAAAATTTATTTATAGTCATTTATCTATTAACATTGATTTTTAATTTACTAATGGCATCCATAAATCATAATTAATCCCTTCGGAAATCATTATCCTTAATCTAGAAATTGGGGTGTTACAATTCTCTCCCCCTTAAATAATTTCGTCCTCGAAATTAAGATAATTGTTATTTTAGTAAAGTCTTGTTATAAACTCAAGTCAAACATCCTGATAAACAATGGACACATATATTTAATTCACAATACTCATCATATCGGCAAACTTTAATTATACATTCAAGTAAAATAACAACAAACAGGACTACACTCAAGTTTTATATAATATAATAGCACTTACGAATCACAAGATTTCATAACAATTAGGCAAATACAATCGTTTAACAAACAAGAATTTCATTTCATTGCTTAACACATACTCTAAAGCAAATACACATTGTCCAATCACTAAATTCATTTTTTTTAACACCCTATCTCCAACCCTTAAATAAAAATAAGTAATTTGACCAAGTTCAGTAAAACTTAGAAGCAATTCCCAGTGCATATCTAAACCTATGCTCTGATACCAAAATGTCACGCCCTAAAATTCTATAGCGTGACCGGCACGTAGTTTAAGGTATTTAAACTTCGTAAGTCGTCTCCATTAACTAATGCTTCTAAACATTCATCATTTCACGCATTGAATTATATCATTTTCATATTAATGCATACAAAGATAAATACACAAAGTAATTGAATGTATAGATAAGTATTATTATTTACAATAATAATAAGAAACAGTTTTCTTTATAAAACTAATTATATCTTCCTTTGTCTTAAAGCACGAAGAGTTGTTCCACATTCTTCAATCTGAAATACAAAATATTATATAAATATTTTGCAATTTCGTTACACTGACTTCGTATTAAAAATTCCCAAAAATAGATTAATAAATAAAGATTTGAAATATAGAAGCCTCAGTAGTTTCTAACCATACTTGTATTTGAGAATAAAACCCAAAAGGACAAAATCAGCATCATAAAAGTAATCTTTCTCAAGGTTAACAAAGTAAATATGAAACCTCATATTTATCAAAAACTTGTTTTCTATAGAGGAACTGACACGCAGCGAATAACAAGCGCAGCACAGAGGCCACGAAACAAGCGCAGCTCGAAATCTACAAGTCAAACGCAGCCCGAAGGCCACGAAAAAAACCAGCGTAGCTCGAGACTACGAAACAAGCGTGGACACACAGTCACACGAGGGTAAATAACCAAGCGTGGCAAAACCACGAAACAAGCGTGACACGAAGTCACGAAACAAGCGTGGACACACAGTCACACGAGGGTAAATAACCAAGCGTGGCAAAACCACGAAACAAGCGTGACACGAAGTCACGAAACAAGCGTGGACACACAGTCACACGAGGGAAAATAATCAAGCGTGGCAAAACCACGAAACAAGCGTGACACGAAGTCACGAAACAAGCGTGACACGAAGTCACGAAACAAGCGCTTTGTGTCTAGTTCCTCAAAAATAAACGTTTATAAAGTACTCCCTCCGTTTCTAAATATAAGATCACTTTAGCTAATTTGAGGAGATTAAGGAAGACATTTAAACTAATTGATCTTCCCAAAATACCCCTCACTTCACAATTACCCCCAAAAAGTGGGAGGGATGCTTATAAAAGGAGTATAGGGTAATTTTGACAAAACTTGAGAAAAAATAGAAAGTGATCTTATATTTAGGAACTTATCCACATTCTCAAAGTGATCTTATATTTAGGAACGGAGAGAGTAATAAATAAATCAATTTAAAATCAGATATCAAATCTCATCGTCCGTATGGCGTCAAAATGTTTTGAAGAATGCTTGATGCCAATAGACCAATAACAATAACAAATATTCTGGGAAAACGATAATTCTTTATCAAATTGTTTATAATAAAATACCTTAGTATGAAATTCCACTTCAATATCTTTAACCATAGAACAAAGAAAATATAAATTGGTTGGCAAACCCATATCCCACCACCCATGCCAAAAGAAATCTATGCATCTGTCACAATCCTTTCCAATTCCAAATTTGCTACTTAAGCATTAACAAACAAGTAATTCCCAACTTCAAATCCACAAACAATAATTCATGTCTTTCCTTCAAGTTCAATTTTAACATCAGCATCATCTAAAATTAAAAATAGCACACTCTATCGATCACAAGGATAAATCCAAACTAAAACTAAAGTGAGAACCACTACTTTCTAGTAAACTTCAAAACTTAGCAATTTATAACTTAGTAATCACATCACAACTTCGCCAATTCCCTCAAAAGAAAAATCAAGATATGCATGTCCTATTTAGCTTAAGGTCATAAACATTGCACTCACATCTCATTCTACATTCGGCCATACTAAGGAGAAAGAAAGAGAATTCATTTCCTTTTTTCCAAATTCATCATACAAACATCAAAACACCTAATCTCACTTCATAAATCACCTTCCTTAATTTTTTCCAAACTATATCCAGCTGAAACAATAAAACTGCAGAAAAGTTTATAAATGCACATATGCACTGCCAAGATAAGTCTTCAACAATTGGATTTGAAACCAAAACCTAATGCTCACACTTGCCATGAAAAAAATAATAATAATAAAGCTTGACTCCAATTAACCAATTCTTAAAATTGTCAAAATCAGCAAGAGAAATGCCTCTTTTGCAGCAACCACTTTCATTCATTCACAAATCAAAATAAACAAAATTATTTACCTTCCTTTCCTTTCACACCCATGAAACTTTTCTAGCTCTGTTCAATTATCCATGATCTAACATATATCAACACTCCATTTTATTTACACTTGAAATATCTTTGATACTAACCCAATTCAGCCTATGACAGAATCCATTAGGAACAAAAATAACAAAAGTAAATCCGAAGTTTAAGATGCTTTAACAAAAGTCTTCATGCCACTAGTAAAACCTTAATTAACATCTTGACATTACTGCCTTCTCTATTCTCCCAACCAATAAAACATAGATGAAACATGAGAATCCATGAACCAAATCTATTACTCAATTAGTCAGCCAATACAGAACCTAGATGAAGAGAGTCTCAAATTGACATGCAAACATCATAACATAACTCATCTTGTTTCTCAATCATCACCAACACAGAACAAAGATCTTTGTTCCTTTCCAAAATCAATTAGTCATGGCAGTAGGAAAAATGCAGCAAACATGCATCCAATGCCAATCATATCATGGATTACTTTACCATCATCTATCAATTAATCATAAGTCCTTTGACTTTGTAACTCAAACCATTCTAAATCCTAACAAGGCTTTTATTACTAGTCATGCCAATTAAACCTCTTAACATACAGCATTAAACAATTATTGATCACTTTTTCCTACTATCAAAAGTCTTCCAAAAGAGTGATCACAAATCACTTCACAATTTCATTAATCAACTTCCTATATACCCCACTTCATAAATGTAAATTTCTAGGTTTATAACCAAACAACAACCCATCCAATTTCCATTTAACTTTTCATGTCATTTTCTTTTTCCACGTCATAAACTTGTTAACCTCCCTTAATTTCTTGAAACCTTTTTTTTTTTCAGATTTACAGTTATTCTAAAACATCCTTTCGGTCTACTAAATCATGCCACAAAACAGATTTTTAAATTAGAGCACTAAACTTAATAGTTTAAAGCTTAAAACTGACACTACTTCCTTCAATTCTGTTACATACTGTTACTAATTCCCTGATTAATTCAATAATACCTTCACTAACTATGATAGAAAAATGATTTCCATAATATCAATAAATCTATCATAGTTAAAAAGAATTTCCTAATAATAATCACTATCCATGATAGAAAAGAATTTTCTAATATCACCTGAACACTATCATGGATAATTAATAGCTAACCATGTTAGAAAAGAATCACCTAACATGGTTAGGAAAAGAAGCGACCTATTACAATTCTCCAATTAACCATTAATATCAATACAAATAAAAATATGCGGAAGCGAATGCAGACCTATACATTTTGGCAATATACATGTCTAAATAATCAAAACAACCTTTGAAACTTAATTCCCTTCCCTGTTGTCCGAGCCTGTGCATGATAACCTGCAAAAATGTAAGTAATCGTGGGGTGAGACAACTTGTCTCAGTAATCTACTACTTAACTCACTATAACAGTGAGATGTGCGGTAGTAAGGGCGTCTAAAGGGTACCACAATTTTAAAATCACTATATATATATATGAGAATCAAGTCTCCCTTAATTTATCATTCCAAGCCCTATGTCACGTCCAAAACAAATCAAGTCCATCCTTACTACTTTTCAAAAATCACTCTAAACCCCTCAATCACATTCCACAACAATAAACTTCACCGTCAAATCTCCAAATCCATGCAATCATTATCGTAAATCTCATACACATATTTCTCAGCTTTCATCCATGAACGATTCTGGTGCTCTACTCATGCCATCCGGGAGGCACTACACTCGAGCCCTATATGTATTCCAAATGAGTTGACACTGTGCCCCTCTCAAAAGTGAGGGGGCAATTTCCCTCTCTGGTAACCCCATGAGAGGGAAACCCCAATCTGTCTCCAATCAGAAAGGGAGCAGTTCCTGTCTCCAATCAGAAAATTGCTGGTCACAGTCTCCAATCTGTTGACCAATGGTCACAGTCTCCAATCTGTCGACCGTACAAATAACCGTTGATTGGCCTATCAACCGGTTATCATCGCGCGATGGTACATATTTCTCAGTGTCATGCAATGCACCCAATTCCTCTCAAAATCTGAATCCCATTCAATATCTCAATCACCATTTCCTTCAACATATCAATAATCACCTGTGATATTTTCCTGCAACACCTCTTTCAAATTTCTTCAACCACAACATACAATTTTTCTAACTCAAATCACTATTCCTCAACTTAAATTTCCAAAGTCTCAAACCCTTCATCTCTCAACTTCTCTTATCTATATTAACTCTCAATGTCACTGCCAGAACACTATACCTACATACCTTTTAAACCATTACAGCTCAATAACAACCACCAGCCAGAATAATATATATAGTGTCACAAATTTCTTCATATGAAAATATTCGTGGTTGAAAGGCACCCGATAGCCTATTTTGTATAAAAGTAAGTTTTAAAGATTTTATATTTATATAGAGGGTTAGAAAGGATTTTCAAATCCCACCTAACATCACCCTCAATGTTATTGCGAGATAAGAGTGATTACCTGTCGCCCTTTAGCAATCCACTGTCTTTCCTTACCATTTCTTTAGATTTCCTCCCAATATTTTCCTATTATTACACCATGTAATAATAGTAGGTTAATAATCATTCTAAGTCATAGATTAACTAACGTCTCTCTCTCGTTCATGTTACTATAGTACTACCCAACCCTATATCTTTACACTATTTGATAAAGCCATTTAGATTATCTTAGTTGATTCAACATACACACATATACTTAATATAACAAAAATCAGCACATTTATCACAATTTGTTCATCTCTATTTCATTCACCATTCATTAAATTAGATCAAATCACATTCAAGTAAGACAAGCACCTCTATTTCAAACAATAACTTGTAATAATTATAATATGGAACACTTTAAAACAGCTCACTCTTAATTTCTTTTGTTTTAAAGTCCTTTTTGCAAAATCGATAACATGCTTCAATAACTACTTTAGAAACATTACCTTTATCACTATTCATATACCAAGAAAGTCCAAGCTTCTCAACTCCTAATGTCAAACTTATCATATTTTATTCAAAACAAACAATCCTATTTAACCATAACCAGCATACATGCAGCAAAAATCCATTTATTATCCTGCACATCCTCATAAAATAATGCCAACAAAGTAAGCAGAGATAACCATGATTCAAAGGTTCCATTTGCTTAGGTTGAATCTCCATCCAAACATTCCAAACACAATGCAATTAGGTAACACTTTAAAAAAAAACATCTTCACATACTAAATCACATTCCATGCATATATTTCATCTATCAACTTTAATACTTGTACTCTTGGTTACACATCAACCACAAATCAAAAACATCAACAACTCAATTTAATTATACTAGCATTATCACCGCAAAATAGAGTCAGTTATACCTGAACAGAAAACAGTGTAGCCCAAGAAAACTGTAACTTTAATTCAATATTACCAAGCATATTCTAAACTAATTATAACTATGTCTATGTCATGCTTTAATTTCAGTTAAATCATCAACCTAACCCAATCTGAAAATACACTTCCTAAATACCACAAAAGCAGAGAAGTATACTCTACATCCATAATACATCATAAACCAGAAACATGTCCACATTAACAGAATTAACCAAATCCAATCAGCCAAGACAAGAGGAAACCACAATTAACCTATGCTACTCTTTAAACATAGCAACATAACAACCAAATTCTGTTTTCATTTAGTACATTTAAATTACCAAAGCTTTAAACATAACTAAACAGTAACTAAACTAACACTCTAACACAATCACTTTTCAGTAAGAATTTGAAGTAGAGAAGCCAAGAATCAGTTCAGCCCTAATGGGACAGTATCGCAACACTTGAAACCCACTTACACATGTTTTTAGTAACTTAATCTATTTCAAATATCAAAACAAAGCAACCACATAGGAAATCTCAAGGATCAGACAAAATTTACACACACCAATGTTACTTATTCATGAATCTGACAACACAGCCCATGGGAAACAAATCAAATCAAACATTCATGAAGTAAACATGCATGCTGAAATCTGTTTAATAACCAAGTGAATTAAAAATTAAACTTCAATTTAATGAATTTAGTTAATCTAAACCAAATAGCAATCAAAAATAGCTTCAATCACCATAAGTTCAGCATACAACTTTGAATGCATCAACAATTCTTATATAGGCAGCATAAATAACCATTTCTAAACATATAGGCCATATATAGGACTGATTGGACATCACATTGAGGAGACATTAAAATCTGTCAAAACAAAAGAAATGAATACCATCACAAGCCCAAGTAAACAAACACCATAAACACAAAGTTTCAGCCAAAATAAAGCAGTAGCAACTTTAAAAAAAACAGTTACAACTTCTCAGAAATTTGACTCAAGCTGCATAAATTCTATACTCTTTCCCTTAAATGACCTAAATCATAAAATAAAACCTTCCAGATCAAAAACAAATCAGATTGAACATGAAAGAAGAGAAACAATCACAAACAATCCAACTAGAGTTTTCCATTTGATGATTATTAAACCTAAAAATCCCAAAACCAGAATCGATCTCGCTCAAAACTCACTAAACATAGCAGAAAAGAAAACAAAATGGAAAGATTATAGCTACCTAAGCTCAATGTCGCCGGATTCCACCATGACCCGCCGTAAAACTCGCCGGAAATTGTTCACGTCGCCGGAAAATAGCCACCACCGAAGGTAGGGCTAAAAGAAATCGGAAAAAGAAAGGAAACCATGAGAAATAACTTTTAAAATGGAAGTATAACCCGAAAAATACTAGAAAGGCCAAAACTTTTCCTATTTCTTACCCTTGCTTCGCCGGAAATAAAGAAAAGGAAGGAGGGAAATGAAGGGCTCAAGCTAAGAGCAAGGATAAAGAGGAGAAGAAGCTTGGGAGGGCAGCTCCGCCGCTACCGCCGCTCGTCGCCGGGGAGAGAGGAGAAGAAAACGGAGGAGGTGTGTGTGTGGGTTTGGAAAAGAACGAAAAATGGGAGTGATGTTTAGGGAAGGAGATTCGCGGGGAACGGAGAAGGAACCCACGGCGGCTTCCTTCTCCGCCGTCGCCGTTAACGGCGGCCTCCAGGGCGGCCGACGAACATGGACAGGGAAGGGGAAGAGAGAAATCGGTGAGAAGGGAGGAGAAAGGGGCGGTAGGGTTGTGAGGGTGAAGGGTGAGAATATATATATATGCTTTGGGGAAAATTACAGTTAAGTACCCTATTATTTATTCTTAATTATATTTTTAGCCCGGAAGTTTGTATATATTACTATATCCCCTTCTTTCCATCATAATATTATCTACTATCCCAAATACTTGTTCATGAAAGTTTCTAACTCCAAATAATTATTTTAACTATATTTCCTTAAATTCCAAAAATTAAGATTTAATAACAATAAATCTCCATAAATTCCTCCTTAAAATTCAAATTTCCTAAATAACACCTCAATAATTTCTAATTATCCTAAATCAAAATTTGGGATGTTACAAATTCCTCAATAAAACATTGCATTCCCTCATGTTTAAATAGAATTTGAGCCATAAACATATAAATACCAATTCAGCTGAAATAAGAAAGATGAACTTTAAGAACCCTCAATCAAAGCACTGATCAGACATTAAAGCACTTAAAGATTCCAACACTTCATCACCTTGAAAACTAAATCAAACCAATCCAAAACACATTTTCATCATTCTATACTCACCTCCCAACCTCATCTAACAAATAAAGATCACCATTAGCATTAATTTCGAAATCCCCTTTCAATCCCTAGCATTAAGCACTTTAATTGGTCAAATCATCATCCTAACCCAAAATCAAGTAACCTCAACCCATAAACTACTTAGAAACGGCCTTAATTTGGTTCCCAAACAATAAATTTCATCCCTGAAAGTACAGAACTCGATTTTCACAATAACCCTAAGATTTAACACCTAATTTGTCCCAAAATCCATTTGAACCCAAAATTTAACAATCCAAACTCACTGAACAATTAGAAATCATTTAAATTTGGTATTAAAACCACATAACCGAACCCATTTAGCCTAGGGTTTGAATTCAAGAATCTCATTCATCATTTTTTTACAACAATCAACTTTGAAACAATGAAAAGAAGGAGAAAATAAAGGAAGTTCACCTAGTTTATGAGGCTTCAATAAGACCCAAAACTCGACGGAAAAACAACCCAAATCATCGGCCAAACATGACAACTCCATCATTCATGGACTTGAAAGAGGAAGAAAAGGAGGCAGAAAGCAGAGGGAGCCACGACGGCCTCTCCCTCCATCGCCGCTGCCGATGAGAAAGAGAAGACAGAGAGAGCAAGAGGTGTGAGTGAAAAGCATAAAGAAAATGTTGGGTGAAGGAAGAGAGAAAAAGTGTCGATGATGATGATGATGATGATGAAGTTTCCAGAAAAATCTAGGGAGGAAAAGAGGCATTGATTTTACAAAGGGGTTTATAGAAAATGGTAGTTTTGACCCGCTTAACATTTTTCCACTTCACTTTGGTCCCTCTTCTATATTCTCATAAAATTTCCAATCAATGATTTAATCAGAAAAATGTTTTTTTTTTCTTTTTAATTTCTAAAGAAACTAAGCACATTAATTCCTAAATAAAAATTTATTTATAGTCATTTATCTATTAACATTGATTTTTAATTTACTAATGGCATCCATAAATCATAATTAATCCCTTCGGAAATCATTATCCTTAATCTAGAAATTGGGGTGTTACAAAGGAGGAATCACATTTTGAACAAATTTCTAGTTAAAAAGGTGTTAATAATTGAGATTTATGAATTATTTGATTTACCAATTTTTCTTCTAATATACAATTTTAGGTTTTCATATTTGAAATATAACTATATTCAAATCCAGATTTTCAGTCAAAAAACAATCCAGGTTTCACACTTGCATTTAATACTTGCATCTATTTGCCTACTTGCATATTTGCTTCTATTAATAAATTACTCTACTTGCTTAATAATCTAATAATAAAAATATCAACTTGCTAAAGCGAAAATAGGGTAAGGGCCCTGGCCCCAAAAATAACCACCTAGGAGTGTTGTATATCCTAAACTAACAAATGATGCTTTTTCGCCTTAAAAGTATCACAAGTGTACTAACTTACCCCTAATTAACTGGATGCATCCACCAATGGGTGTTATTGACGTGTCAGCATTACATTAGTCAAAGGGTGAAACAGCTACACTTGTGTTACTTCGGAAGTAAATATGTTCAACTTGTTAGCTTAGGACACACAATAATATAGTAATAAGATGTATAAAGTTAGGTAGACTTTATCCTATGAGGTTCTTCAAAATGATTTCTCATATTCCATCACTTTGCCATTGGAAAACTCTTCTCATAAGTAGAATCATACTAGTTAAATATTTCTTTGATTTATTTAAAGATTATCCAGATGATTAAATAAAAATTTATATTGTCGGACCAATTAGAGCGAGGTTTACTTTTAGATCATCGTCACAATTATGCGATGACACGCCTTGTCTCGCACTGTTTTGTCACGCAAACCAAGTACGCATTCCTATTTGTTGCACCCAGTCGGGCGACAAGGACCAATTTTAAGCCGCGACTAGCCCAATATTTCCTGTAGTGTCTACATATTATATTGAAAATAGGATAAATATTACAATACCCCTAAAGGTAGTTGCATACAAGTTCCATAGTGGACATAGAACGGATTTTTTTTTTTGTTTTTGACTACCAAGGCAACTTGGCTGCTTAGGGTTGGACTAAACTTGTTTAACCTAACTCTAGTACCATGTAGAAACAAAGATAACATAATATTTCATTGATATTTTACATATTTATAATACAAAAACTTCCTAAAACATAATAAATAAACTTATCCTACAAGTTTAATTACCTAATATGATTTCCCAATAACTTAATTTTCTAATACTACAACTGATTACAATGACTAAAATTCTACTAATACAATATAGGAAAGGAAAGGCCAACATTTTTTTCATAATTTACAACACTTGTAACTCCTGTGAGATTTCAAAGTATAACTTTAACTCTCCAAACCTTTTATTTTTTTAATTATGAATCGCTCTGCCGTTAACTTACATTATCTTTTGACGGAAATCAAATCACGACGATGTTAGCTCAACATATGACACCGTTATGGACTTAGTTAGTTGCACTCCATTTAAGTTATTATCATAACGAGCAGCAACTCCCCTGCGCTGCACGGAAGAAAATACTTGCAAGTAAAAATTGGGTTTCTTTTGTAGTGGCTGTTGATGAGGACTTGGATCAAGAAACAGAAATTGCCATTCATTTTTGCTTATGACCTTTTGAGGACAAGGTGCATCACGCAGGGGAGGGTATTGATGGGCCTAGGTTATCATGAGCTTATTATAATAGAAGGCCCAAAGTGAATGACAATACTATAACAAATGTAGTTAGAAAGGCAACAATAAAATAGTTAGTTTGTTATATTGTACTCCCTCCGTTCCTAAATATAAAACCTAGATAACTTTTTTTTTGAAAGATTAAAGTTGCGAAATAGGTTATTAAATCATGATATATTTGATATCTTTTTAGATTATTCATTAGCTTATAGGTAAAATAAACTAGTTTAAGAGAAAAAATTAGGTAAATCAATTTATAATTAACTTATTTTTTGCTTTTTTTAGGATTTTTCAAAAAAGTCATCTAGGTCCTATATTTAGGAACGGAGAGAGTAGTTAGCAAGGCAACAACAAATTAAGTAGTCAGTTTTTCATTTTTTGTTAGGAGGTTAAGAAATGTATAAATATAAGAGTTGTAGAGAGAAGAGGTATGCTTGTATTTTGTGAAGAGAGTATGTTGTGGAGAGTGTGTACCTTTAGAATTGCACATTAAGCCCTGTAATCTATATATCTTATAAATCAATTCTTTTGTACTGTTATTGAGCCGGTTGGAATGTGGCTTCTCTCTCAGTTGTACTGTTCATTGAGTTGGGTAAGCCTTTGGTGAACAGTCTCAGCTTGCTTTTAGCTGTCCATTGGTTTTTAGTTGGTCCAATAGTAGATTGCCCTATTTTAAGTCGGGTAAGACATGGCATGGAGTTTTTTTTTTTAAAAAAAAATCCTTTTGTGCGTCTGCGATAGGTCATAATGTAAAGCAACCTTGCGTACGCTTGGAGGTCTTTGACTTCTTGACTTGGCCTAACTAGAAGTAGTTTGCATCTCTAGATCTGTATTGCTTTTCTTTTACTTATATTTTATTTAATTTGCATTTTTCCTCTGCCACCACGCATCACTTATTAAAGGTTGTTCTCATAGTTTGACACGTGTTTATCAAAAGGCAACAAATCTATCGTTTTATCTTTCTCCAGAGGTCAATGAGGCAAGTTCCATAGTCAGTTGATATATTACAGGTGTTTCTGCAAGGATTGTACTACAAATGTTGAGTCAAGTGCCTAGGTCGGTTGTGGAGTGCACGTGGGCCATTCAGGACTGTTGGTGGCTTTTGGTGGGCCTTGATTCTACTAGAGCTTTGCCATATCATGTTGTGTTTGTTTTGGTCATTGTAAAATATATTTGTTGATGGGTTGTTGATAACGGTCTCATTAGCTCTTTACATGTATTTGATGCAATTTAAATTTAATTTATTTGGAAAGATTGACTAAAAAAATAAGTCCAAGTAAAATTCTGGCTAAATTTAAATTATTTGTATGAAAATGCCTTTTTCACAATTTGGTTCATTATCGCACGGGGTCGGCCGCTTTATAATTTTTCATTTGAAGAGATAGGAACCTCTCTTCTGAAAATTGGAGTCTTTATAAATAATTTTCCTTAAATTGTCCCATACATTTTTAAACTAACTCATCATGGATATTGCAATAACAAAACCAATTTGGATGGACCTATATTTTTCATTATAATATTGAGTGCATCTTCACCATATGCAATCGTTGTCACTTTAGAGAAAAAATAATATATTTTGATAAAAACTAGGGCAAAGGTGCAAAAATATGACTAAACTTTACCCTAAGTTGCATTTCTATGACTAAAGTTTCGCAAGGAGCAAAAATACCACTAAACTTGGGATCGAGGTGCAAAACTATGATTTCCGTCAACTATGACGGTGTTGACCGTTAGTTTTTGACTTGTAGGATGCTGAGTGTGCAATAATGACCATGTGACATGCTGAATAGACTCTTTATTGGTGTTATGTGGAATAAGGGGTAAATGTATTTAAAATAATGCAAAAAATATGATTATTTTATTCTAACAACAGACTCATATTTGCACTCAAAGTACATTTACTTTAAATACTTGTGAGATAGTATCTTATTTGTAAGCTAACAGAATGGACCCTTGTTGTTTGAATTAGTTGAATAAAAATTGAAAATTACAATAACTCTTTAACTTAGGGCCAGTTTAGTGATGTTCGTGAGGTATAAATGTGAAAGGAATTTCTCGTGTTATATTAACTAGGGTTTTCCTAAACAAACTCTAGTTAATATGAAAGATCAAAGAACTATCTTGTTTGTTGCAAAGGCATAATTATTGAGATATAAACAAATGAAAGAGGTTTTTATCTCTGATCAACATGTTCAACAGTTGAAAACACATGAGATTTGTTTTCTGCTTGTTGTCCTTTCTGGATCTATTGGTCAGTCTCCTTACCTATCAAACTATAGTGAGCTAAGACAACATCAACTTGCCATGCATATTATATTATACTCCCTCCGGTCTAAATATAAGACCTAATTGACTTTTTCTAAAAAATCATTAAAAAAACAAAATAAGTTAATTATAAATTGATTTACCTAATTTTTTCCCTTAAACTAATTTAGTTTACCTATAAACTAATGGATAATCTAAAAATATATCAAATATGTCATCATTTAATAACTTATTTCGCAACTTTAATCTCTAAAAAAAGTCAATTAGGTCCGTCCTATATTTCGGACCGGAGGTAGTATGAGCTATCGATAATGACGATTTAAATCCTCTCTTGCTTTTTTAAAAAAACTAAATTAATTGTTTGCACTGCTGCTTTAAAAAATATATTCATTATTCATTTATTTTTCTTAAAGCATATTTTTGTCGTTATTAGGAAAAGTCATATAATAATGGATAGTGGAGGATTTAGCAAAGATAGATATTCATTGCAATTAACTAACATCGATAGATTCAAGAGGCCGTAGATAGAGATGTTTGATATTGTTGGACGTTTATGTATTAGAAAGTTCCTTTTGAAAGAAATAAATTTCGGAGATAGCATATGGTATGCATTAAGCAATATTGTCAATTGACTATTATCTAAAGGTGTATAAGGTAATGTAATTGACTATTAAAAGGAGTAGTAGGATAAATGGACTTTTCAATTGGTGACATATTGGTTATTAAATCAGGGGTAAAGGAGCAAATCTGGCCCCCAAGTAACCACCAAGGAGCGCTGAGGACCCTAAACTAACCACAGGCCCGGATCTGTACCCCAAGTAACCAAGATGTTAAAAAAATACCCCGGTTGGACGGTCAACTATGTTTGACAACACCTTGCTTATTTGGATGCCACGCGAGCTCCTGCTGTGCCACCTCTGCATGCCACACGTGGCATGTTAGTTTAGGGTACTCAGCGCTCCTTGGTGGTTACTTGGGGGCCAGATTTGCTCCTTTACCCAAATTTTAAATTTGTATCCATCAAATTCTTTTGATAAGATTCAATTAAATACTTAAATATTTAGGAAAGGTAATTAGAATTAGTTAACTTATGATTAAGTTTGGCATTAGATAAAAGATGTTAATTAACACTATAAATGTTATATTATGTTACAACATTCAAATTTCATTTGTACATGCTTTCAGTAGGGAAAAAAATTTGAGCGAGAAATGACAAAAGAAAACTTGTTAAATTATTCTTAAAAATAGTTTTATTGCTATAAAACAAGAATTCCCACTTAGTATATCCAATATATAGCCACTTAATATCAAACCTCATTCGAGTAATTTGAGTAATTACCTACGTTTCTCAACTAGTTATTTGAGATATATGAGTAGTTAATGGGGTTTTGAAATGTCTCAAAGTAATGGAAAATTCTAGCAATTAAAAGCGATACTCGAGTAGTTACCTATGTTACTAAACTAGTTATATGCGATACATGAGTAGTGAATGGATTTTTTTCATTTTTCCTAAATTTCATTTTAGACAAATTGACGACTATATCTTATTTGTCCTTCTGAGAATTAGAGTCACCCACTTATTCAATTGAAATTCAAATGTCATTTTATTGTCATCTTCCCATGACAAATGAACTATGTAAAAAAAAGCAACAAACGAGTCAACTGTAACTATGTAAGCCCTATATTAAGGATATACTCCCTCTCGGCTTACATAGTTACAGTTGACTCGTTTGTTGCTTTTTTTTACATAGTTCATTTGTCATGGGAAGATGGCAATAAAATAACATTTGAATTTCAATTGAATAAGTGGGTGACTCTAATTCTCAGAAGGACAAATAAGATATAGTCGTCAATTTGTCTAAAATGAAATTTAGGAAAAATGAAAAAAATTCATTCACTACTCATGTATCGCATATAACTAGTTTAGTAACATAGGTAACTACTCGAGTATCGCTTTTAATTGCTAGAATTTTCCATTACTTTGAGACATTTCAAAACCCCATTAACTACTCATATATCTCAAATAACTAGTTGAGAAACGTAGGTAATTACTCAAATTACTCGAATGAGGTTTGATATTAAGTGGTTATATATTGGATATACTAAGTGGGAATTCTTGTTTTATAGCAATAAAACTATTTTTAAGAATAATTTAACAAGTTTTCTTTTGTCATTTCTCGCTCAAATTTTTTCCCTACTGAAAGCATGTACAAATGAAATTTGAATGTTGTAACATAATATAACATTTATAGTGTTAATTAACATCTTTTATCTAATGCCAAACTTAATCATAAGTTAACTAATTCTAATTTCCTTTCCTAAATATTAAGTATTTAATTGAATCTTATCAAAAGAATTTGATGGATACAAATTTAAAATTTGGGGTAAAGGAGCAAATCTGGCCCCCAAGTAACCACCAAGGAGCGCTGAGTACCCTAAACTAACATGCCACGTGTGGCATGCAGAGGTGGCACAGCAGGAGCTCGCGTGGCATCCAAATAAGCAAGGTAACGGTCAAACGTAGTTGACCGTCCAACCGGGGTATTTTTTTAACATCTTGGTTACTTGGGGTACAGATCCGGGCCTGTGGTTAGTTTAGGGTCCTCAGCGCTCCTTGATGGTTACTTGGGGGCCAGATTTGCTCCTTTACCCTTAAATCAAATGCTTAGCTTCCTCCATTCCTAGATATAGGATCTATTTGAAAATGTGAGTTTTAGTTGTTCCTAAATATAAAACATCTTTAATTTCTAATTTTCTCAACTTTCTCTTCAAATTATTCTTATTGATGCCCTTGATCAATGATAAAAAAGAGAGAATGAGGGTGAGAATAAATCTAGATGGTTATAATGTTTCAATAATATCATATGATTATAATCATATTAATTGATATCCATAAATCAAATTAGATAATTAGTTCTTGCATTTAGGAACACAGAGTCATTTGTATTTTAGTTTTTGGGAAGAAATAAGGTGCTTAAAGATCAAATGATTGAAATGATTGAAAAATTAAGAAATATTTAAATCATTCATGATAAAGTTGGTGGTATGATTAACTAAATCATAACAGCAACTAGCGCATAATCAATGGTTAAATTTGAAATGCAAAACATCAAAGTTCAGAACTCAGAAGGGTTGTTCATTCTTGTCATCAAACAATGTACTCTAGTTGTAGCCCATGCATGCTTGAGTGAATGTCTCCAATATTGTAAGATGAATTTTTTAAATATTGAAGAAGTGAGATTGTGATATTTCAATAAAGACAAGATTTCAAATATAACAATTATATATATTGATTTAGAAGTTCCAACTCCACTTCTTAAATTTTTATAAATTCATATCACAAAAATTTTTCCTCTGCCCAATTTACCTCCCCTCCCCTCCCCTCATACCAAATAGACCCCAAGAACCATTTGTGGAAAATCAGTTAGTTAACCATTTGTTGACAGGAAAAAATTCAGTAAAAATAGTGTGAAAAGATTTTTCATTTGACAATACCTGAAGTGGCCAGTTAGTCCATGGGCAAGTAGCTTTTAACGGTCCACCAACTCCTCCACCTATATGATTTGTCTATCAGTATAACCTACACTGAGACCAACGTAGGAACCAGAAAGTGAAATGATTTTGAATGGACCCTAATAGCAATGAAACTTATAACGTTATAGCTACAATAACTGCACAAAGTCTACCCCATAATAACTGGAAAACACCTTCCACACAAATGAAAGTGCATATATAGTCATATATAGGACTCAGCCAAAGAGGCAACAAACAATCAACATCAAGAATAATTATATTTTGTAATGCTAGAATATAAGTTGAAATAGTCCCATCTACCTCCTCATGAAGATAGCTTAAACAGAGCAAGGGATCATATAGAACATTCCGATGAAACAAGTTAATTGATATCTACACCCACACACACACATATAATATATTAATAGATATAACTTCAACTCTATCAGATTACATTTTATGATTCAAAGGTAAGTAATATTTTAAAACATGACAAAGTTGGTGTCGTGATTCGTTATACTACCTCCGATCCAAAATATAGGACCTAATTGACTTTTTTGGAGAGATTAAGGTTGCGAAATAGGTTATTAAATGATGACATATTTAATATATTTTTAGATTATCCATTACTTTATAGGTAAAATAAACTAGTTTAAGGGAAAAATTAGGTAAATCTATTTATAATTAACTTATTTTTCTTTTTTAAGGATTTTCTAGAAAAAGTCAATTAGGTCTTATATTTAGGACCGGAGGGAGTATTATATTACCCGCCTGACGAAATCAATGGTTGTTTGCAAAACCATTCCTTCCTAGAAGCTGCGTGCCGACCCTTCACATAATATTTTGTCTTTTTACCGAACAACTGTCCATATATCAAAGTTTAGCAAGAGATGTAAGTGCAATTTGAAGGAAACTCCTATGGCTTCTGCTTCTTCAAGCTCTGGCTTTGAGCCAAAATCTGTAAGAAAGTATGATGTGTTTATCAGTTTTAGGGGTGAAGACACCCGCCTCAACTTCACTAGCCATCTTCATGCTGCTCTCAAGAGAGCTCCCCTTGAGGTCTTCCTTGATGATAAGAAGCTTGAAAAAGGTGAAGAGATAGCACCGTCACTCATCCAAACAATCAAGGATTCAAGTGTTTCTCTAATAGTGTTCTCACAAGACTATGCTTCCTCAAAATGGTGCCTTGATGAACTCACTGAAATCATGAAGTACAGAAAGGAGGAAGGTCAAGTTGTTATACCAATATTTTACAATGTTGACCCCTCCCATTTTCGTAATCAAACAGGTGCTTTTAAACAAGCATTTGAAAAGCATGAGAAAAAGCATGACCATGAGAAGGTGACTAGATGGAAAGCTACACTATTCGAAGCTGCAAACTTAATTGGCAGGCACTGCATTCAAACTGTCACGTAAGTATTCCTAAGTTAATCTAACATTTTAGGATAAAGGTGCAAAAATGAGTTCAAACTATTACGCCAGGAGTACATAGGGGTAACAAGTATTTCCGGGTTCAATTCTGGGACTGAAGAATAAATATTGGTGCAATATAGGGAACGTCGGTCAACATAAACAGTGTTCCCTATATTGCACCAATATTTATTCTTCAGTCCCACAATTGAGCCCGGAAATACTTGTTACCCCTATGTGCTCCTGGCGTAATAGTTTGAACTCATTTTTGCACATTTACCCAACATTTTACTTCATCATCTAAATCAATTCAATGGGCTACTAATTTTATCTTTAGTGAATAGCTTGCCATATTGAATTTGAAACCATAATTCTTTGAGTTGTGCTCATCACTAATGTACTTTGAACTCTGTTTTGTCATAGTATGCTTGATGTTTATGTGAACGTTACATTTAATTATGTGTTAATGCCTTTTTATTTAAATATATATTACACTTTGATTCTTGTGGATAAATACTAATACTGTTACATATTTCATTATTTCAACTGCTATGTTATTTTTGTTTTGATTGAGTTCATAATAAGCCAAAATGATTGTATGTGAACTCACCACTTTCAATGCCTTTAGGTGAGAGAGGTTTAGTAAGTATGTGTTCATGTGTTGATCTACTATATCTATCAAAATATTTTATATTTTTGTATAAAATACATTATTTATTTTTCCATTTTTGCTTTGTTCTATAGGAATGAAAACAATTTAATCGAGGAAATCGTCTCTGATGTCAAAACAAAGCTGAAACATATATATAAATGTCAATGTGCATCAAAAGGTTTAATTGGAATTGATGAAATGATTGGACCAGTTGAAGAGTTACTGGAAAAATCCCACAAAGTCGGAATTTGGGGGATGGGCGGTGTAGGTAAAACCACAATGGCAAAAGAAGTGTTTGACAGATTATCTTCTAAGTATAGCAGTTGTTGCTTCTTGGAAAATGTAAAGGAAATGATACAAAAGAATGGATTAGTGCATGTACGTAATTCTCTTGTCTCAAAGCTTCTAGGGGAAGATATGCAAAGTATCTCATCAAATGCTTTAAGAGATATTGCATATGTTGCTAGAATGCTCAACAGAAAGAAAGCTTTGGTTGTGCTTGATGATGTCAATGATTCTATTCATTCAATGGATCTGCAAGAGAACATATTCAACCACTTGGCAGAAGGTAGTAAAGTAATTATAACAACTAGAGATCAACAAATTCTTAAGGCAAATGATTATGAAATACATGAAGTAAAGCTGTTGAGTTATGACAATGCGCGTCAATTGTTCATCAGTAAGGCGTTTAGACAAGATGATTCAAAATATGGATATGAACAGCTCATTGAAAAGTTTGTAGATTATACCCAACGTCTTCCTCTAGCTTTAAAAGTTCTTGGTTCATGTGTTCGTTCTAAAGATAAAAAAATATGGGATGATATTTTAAAAAAATATGGAAAGGAGGGAGTCCAAATGAAGTAGTTCAAAGGGCATTAAGAGTGAGCTACGATGGATTAGACAATGAAGAGAAGAAAATTTTTCTAGACATTGCATGTTTCTTAAAAGGTGAAAGTGAAGAATTCGTTGAAGAGCTATTGAAGAGCTATGGATTCCATTCTGCTTCTGGCATAGAAACACTAAAAGACAAAGCTCTTATTATTGTGACGACTAGTGGGAAAGTCGAGATGCATGACTTAATACAAGAAATGGGTTATCAAATTGTCTATGAAGAGAATCTCGATGAACCTGGAAGAAGGAGTAGATTATGGGATCCGAAAGAAATCTATAATGTCTTGAAAAATTGTGAGGTAAGAAATTATTGATCGACATTATTCACTCTCTTGACAAAACTTAATTTTTTCAATAATGTGAGATCATATAATAGTTTTGTATATTTTCTAATTATTGTTGTAAATTATGTGATTTACAGGGAGAAAAGGTTGAAGGTATAATGATGGATTCCAGTAGCATCAAACATTTAGAATTACCGGCTAAGACATTTAATAATATGAAGAAACTAACATTTCTCAAAATTTATGAGCCAAAGTTTCGATTTGGCGAAAGAAAATTTAGTGTTCCAACAACAGGCCTAGAGTCAATTTCAAGCAAAATAACATACTTTCAGTGGAATGAATATCCAGGGAAGTCCTTGCCATCAAATTTTTGTGGCGAGTCTATCATTGAACTTAACTTGGAACATAGCCAGGTTGAAACACTTTGGGAAGGAGTGCAGGTATTAATTATCAATTTCATTTTATAATATGAGATATTTCTTGTATAAAAGTTTCATTTATGTTATATATGTTAACTATTTTCGTATTGATTTCTAGGATTTAGCAAATTTAAGAAGATTAAAACTTGGATGGTGCAATAAGTTGTGGAAGTTGCCAGATTTTTCCAAGGCTTGTAGGCTTGAAAGCATAGATCTGAGTTTTTGTGAGAGTTTGCGCAAAGTGCCAGAATCTCTACTAAGCCTCGAAAATCTCATTTCTTTGGATGTATGCTGCTGCATTAGCCTAAAGAGTCTCCAAAGTGAGATTCATCTAAAATCTCTCAAATATGTCGATGCATCTGGGTGCAAAGAGTTAAAGGAATTCTCATTGTCATCAGAAGAACTAACATATTTAGATTTGTCTGGTACTAAGATAGAAGAACTAAGGCCATCAATGGGGCTTTGTTCAAAGCTTAGAAAACTCAAACTTATTCTTACTATCTTAAAATTGAAGAATCTTCCCCAAGAGGTATTAAGTTGCTTAACAGCTTTGAAGGAACTCGAAATTTCTGCGGTCAATGTTAAGAAAACTGCCATAACCTTCTTCAGAGCCTACCAATACTTCTTCCCACATCCCTTAGAAGGACTGGGTGAGCTATTTGATCACTTACATAGTCTTCAATCACTACATCTCGTTCACTCGTTAGACTTAAAGGAGCTGCCCGATAACATCACCCAACTCTCACGTTTGGAAGAGCTTCATTTGCATGGTTGTGAAAACCTAACTAAACTGCCAGATAATATGAGACATCTTTCACACCTACATTTTCTCTGTGTAGATAAATGCCATAATCTTCAAAGTCTACCCGAGCTTCCCCCATCCCTTAGAAAATTGCTTGCTTATAAATGCTCCTTTGAGACTGCATCCATTACAACCACACTAGAGAATTATGGTGATAAGTTCTTCTCATTCAGAAGCTGTTATAAGTTAGATGTGAGCACCATTGAAGAACAAGCCATAAGGGTGTTACAGAATGCAGTTCACGAGAACGAAGAGGTTACAATTATTTATCCAGGAAAGAAGGTTCCAAGGTGGTTTCAGGATAGTAGAGAACAACATGGTTTAGACACTGTCCAACTTTCTCTCTCTTCTTCTCACAATTTATTGGGTTTCATTTTCTGCATCGTACCTGAATATTATGCCTATCATCTTGAACTGTTCGTCAGAGTTGAAGGGGCAGAAAAGATTCATGATACACTTTTTCCATCCTATCCACGGAATTTCCATGCTCTATATACTGATTTAGGTTTCTATCCTGGAAATGTTTACCTAATTTCTAGACCAAAATTATCTAAATCAATCCTGGAAAACATTGAAAGCAAAAGAAGGAATCATGGAGCCACCACTTATATCCCAATTATTTCCTTCGAATTTGTTAATTCGGTTTCTCGTAAACCCATGAGAGAGAGTGGAGTGTACCCCATATATATGCCTCACAATGTTCGGACTTCAACTTTCAGAAGACGACGCAAGGCCATACATATGATTTAATTAATTTATAGGTATGATTATTTCTTCTCTACATATCATCGGCAAATTAATTAAGAGCATGTCTTCATTTGTGATGTTTATGTGCAATGATTACATGCTCTTTTCTTGTCAACTTTTTTATATCAACACAATGATTACATACTCAACTATATAACTTTCACAAAGATAATATTGACTACATACATTGTGCCAAGAAATGGAAATAATTAATGATTTTAGAAAATTATTGGACTCAAACGTATCAACATAACAAACAGTAATGTAGAGAAAATGATTTAGATTGAAAATGATTTATGTTCTTGTCTTTTTCTTTGACAATAGTTCAGCTTCTGCAGCAAAGGCTAAGAAATAAGGTTCTTCATGATTCGTTCAATCATGTAATTTCTTATTGTAGTGATAATCAAGCATGAGTGAAGTGAAGTATTGAAGCTTTTTCCTCCAATAACAGAAAATTCTGATTGTGGTAAGCATAGATTTGAAGAAAGTTAAGAAAATGATATGCACAACAAGTTTAGCCAAAAGACTGTGTTCAGCTTCATTGTAAGTGTGGGGTGCGCCCTTTATAAAAGCCTCTACATATCAGAATTTTAATTTGTTCAAATCAGCATTGAGATATTGATGAATTGGAGTTGGTACCACTGCCCAAAGAAATTCAAATGAAGCTGTGCTGAGGGACTTGAAAATATTGATGATGTGGAAGAGCTTTTCTAATGAGAATCAAAATCAGACACCACCAAGGCACCAACACTTCGACAGCGTTATCCAATTAAAAATGGTATTAAGTTTTCTACCTTTCTTGAATACCAGAATCTCCGCCTTGTTTACTTCCTTAATTAATTATGGCACTCTCATAGCTATCAATGATAAATGCTGAAAACTTCGAAATATTTACATAGGCATTGCGGATGTTACATTTAACATTTGATGGATGATTTTAGAAAAAACCTTAGAAAAATTCTATTAATCAAAATGTGTGGCTCTGTACTTGATTGTCTTCAATATGCTATCAATTAAAATTATTAGATTGTGAGAAAACATTGATTGTGAAGAAATTTCATCTCTTTGTCTTTAATTGTGCTGGAGATCAGAATGCGTAGTAACTAAATTCTGTCATATGCTCCTTTAAAATTCAAATTAATTGTATAAAAAAACGAATTTGTCAAATTAAATAGTTTATTATAGGCTAACATGTATATATTCTTATATTCTCCTTTCAATGTATTTTTCTTGTTTGCAGGAATTTCATCTCCTTGCTTGGTCCATTTACTAAAGTAGAGGCTTTCTTGATAAGGGCTAATAACACATGGTTAATACTTGTTATGAATGATTGAAGCTTGTATATATATGATCAATGATTGTATATCAAATGCCTATTTGTCACAAGGATTATTAGTTACTGTGCCACTTGGATGTTTCATGCCTGCTGCAATTCCATGCAATGAAATGATTTTTTTTTGCCAACATACAATTAAGAATACTAATTCTTAATATTATAATTAAGAATACTAAGAATACTAGTGCAATTCTCTTCTGGAAAATGACAAATCTCTTGAAGAACAAGTAAGGAACTCTAACTTCCAAAAGGACAATAAAGAAACCATGCAATTGTTAATTAGTACTATGTTTCAGTTGTTAATTTTTCTAGGGAAAATGACAAATAAATACCTTCGAATGTCCAAAAGGACAAGTAAGGAACTCAAACTTCCAAAAGTACACGTAAGGAACTCCGAATTCCAAAAGGACAATTAAGGAACCAAGCAATTGTTAATCAGTATGTTCTAATTGTTAATAACTATACTCTAGTTGTTATTTTTTCCATCTGGAAACTTGAGTTCCTTACTTGTCCTTTTGGAAGTTTGAGTTCCTTACTTGTCCTTTTGGACATTCGGAGGTATTTATTTGTCATTTTCCCTTAAATGAATTTCAATATTAATTAGTTGACTAATTATTTCATTCCATGAAAATTATAGTTACAAAAAATTATTACAAGTCATCCATATCAAAGGATTGTTTGTCAGGGGAATAAAATAAATTGCTTAAAATTAACATGAAATGGTCATGTATGTTTGTACGTGGAGGAAAACATCATGAACTCATATATTTGAATTGATTCTAATTCGTGTTTTTTTTTTATTTGTAGATGGAGTAAAAAATAGACAGGAAAACATATTATTATCTGAATCAACTTGTTAATGGATAGATAATATTTAGAGACAGAGGAGGATCATACACATGCTATGAACAAAAATTCAACTGCTTCAAGAAACATTTTAATTGATGGCTGCTTTATCTAAAATGATTTTTTTTGTTTACTATTGTGTGTTATTTTTTAAAGACCTTTCTGTTCTATGTCAACAAAAACTGACAAATAATAAAATTCTTCCCTTTCCTCCATTCGATTATTGTTATATTATAATATAATCAACCTATTTCTCCCCCCAAAAAAATTATAGTTATAATTTCTTACATTTCACTCATTGGGATTTCTAAGCTAAAAATTTGAACAACAAATTAAGACTGTTATATGATAATTCACATTCTAACAAATTATAAGTTACAATTTTTCAACATTTCACTCATTGGGTAACAAACTTATTATGTGTCACCCAAATAGATGAGAAACAAAACTCTCTTTCTATAACAGTCATATTTAGTTTTTTTTACAACATCTAATTCCCTCTTTTGATCAAGAAGATTCTCAAAAGCATGTAGGAGTCCATAGATGAGAAACAAAACTCTCTAATGAATACAAAATTGAAGGCATCCCTAGAGATTTTGACTTTTAACTCTTGACAAGAGGTAGGAAAATGGAATAGAAACTTCCATAGATTAGAAGTGACTTTACAACAACAACAAAGCCTTATCCCACTATGTGGGGTCTGCTACATGGATCATACGGCGCCACTGTGCTCTATTATTCACCAACTCTTTTGGTATATTATTAACCAATAGATCTCGTTCTACTTGGTCTCCCCCTCCCTCTTTTAATTAGACTCCAAATTGTTTCATCAACCCTCCTCACGGGCGCATTTATTGGCCTTCTTTGAACATGACCAAACTACCTCAAACGATTTTCCACAAATTTCTCAGTAATGGGAGCCACTCCAACCCATTCACGTATATGGTCATTCCTAATTTTATTTTTTCTTGTATGACCACACATCCATCTCAACATCCACATTTCAGCAATTCTCACTTTATGTTCATGTTGTCCTTTTGCAGCCCAACATTCACTACCATATAATATTGCTGGTCTTATAGTAGTACGATAAAACTTCCTTTTAACTTTATGAGGTACTTTCCTATCACAAAGAACTCCATTAGTTTTCCTCCATTTACACCACCCAGCTTGAATTCTATGATTAACATCGTCATCAATTTCACAATCTTGTCGTATAACTGACCCCAAATATTTAAATTTCGTCACTTGAGGAATTATTTGATCTCCCAGTTTGACATCTAAATCACCTCTAAGATGTCTATTTGCGAAATTGCAATGCATATATTCTGTTTTACTTCTACTCAGACGGAAACCCTTGGACTCTAAAGTATTTCTCCTTATCTCTAATTTAGCAAATCTCTTCTCTTGATTCCGCTAAAAGTACTATATCATCAGCAAAAAGCATGCACATAGGCACATCTTATATGATACTCTCAGTTAAAACATCTATTACCAAACTAAATAATATGGGCTCAAAGATGATGCCTGATGTAGGCCAATTCTTATACGGAAATCATTTGTCTCACCCCAAGTGTTCAAACCTTAGTCAGTACTTCATCATACATATCCTATATTACTTTAATATATGCTACACACACTCCTTTCTTTTCCACAGCTGTCCAAAGTACTTCTCCTGGCATTAACCCAAATTGTCTTTCAGAAATCCTAGTCTCAAATCTCAATCTATGTTCAATTACTTTTTCCCATAGTTTCATTGTATGACTCATAAGCTTAATTCCCCTATAATTTGTACAATCCTGTATATCTCTTTTATTCTTATAAATAGGAACTAAGGTACTTTTTCTCCAATCATCGGGCATCTTCTTTGACCGTAGAATCTCGTTAAACAATTTAGTTAACCACGTCACACCCTCTTCGCCTAAACATTTCCAAACTTCAATTGGTATACCATCTTGTCCAACAGATTTACCATTCTCCATTCTCTTAAGAGCCTCTCTAACCTCCGAAACTTTAATTCTACGATAAAACATCCTATTACGCTCGTGTTTTCATTAACAGTCAAGTCCTCCAACTCACAACTAGAGTCTTCAATCACATCATTAAATAACTTATAACAATACTCTTCCCACCTATTCTTAATATCTTTATCAGTGACTAAAACATTACCAATTTCATTTTTTATACATCTTATTTGATCTAAATCTCTTGACTCTCTCTCTTTGTTCTTTGTTATCTTATAAATCTTCTGTTCCCCGGCCTTTGTTCCTAATGCCTTATAAAACCCTTCATATGCTTTAGCACGAGTGATTTAACATTTCCTATTCGTCTTGAGGTTAAATGCAAGTTATTTATGAAACCAAGGATCGCAAGAACAGTGGCACAACCTCGGGTCGTCTCTCTTGAGGAGTCTTCTAAACAACCCTAAGATGAACTAAATGCAAATTAAAAGCGACAAAAGGAAAGGGGTTGTTTGTTTGGTTTTTGAAATTAACTAATTAAACTAGTAAGAAAATGTAAATGCTTGTTTTTTGTGTTTTTCAAATAAAAGTTGTGAATGTTTAAATCAATGAAATGGAAAGGGGCTTTGGTAGTGATTCAATGGTTCAATTGCTTCTTTAAAAATGATATGGGGGTTATATTATTAATCAAGTCTATTAGAAAAATCCCAAAGCAACCACTAAGGGTCCTCCAACACTAATTAATAGCTAATGAAACAACCACTTAAAACTAGCCATTACTTAGAGTTAGAGTTAGGTTCCACTTGATGTGTATTAGAAACAAGTTTGTAAGTCAAAATCCTCTTCAAGTAAGTGCAACCACAACAACCTAATCGAGACACTAGCTATTCAAGTCAAGCAACCACTTAAAGCATCGTGAATCAATTCACATAGGAAATAAGAAATCCATAACATTTAACATACAAACTTAGTATCCAATACATCTATATCAATCCATAGAAAATAGAAAGATAAAGTCATGTCTCTACCCAAAATATACAAGGAGTTGCAACCACATATCCTAAATATACATTGAAAGAGCATGGAATAAGAGACACTCCCCTATGAAGCCCATTGAAGCAATTGACCATCTTCACACCACCAAAGCACCAAGAACTAGCCTCTCATGAAAAGAGAAGAGGAAATTCGCCCAGAATCTACCCAAGAAGTGGTTTTCATGAGGAGGGATGAAATGAAGAAGAAGGTTGGTGGAAATGGAAGAGGGAATGGAGATGAAGATGAAAATATGGAAGATTTGAGGTAAAATCTCATGGAAATGGAAGAGAGATGAGTGGGTTTGAGAGATTTTGTGTGAACCCTAGTATAGCCACCTTATTTCCGTGCAAATGGGGCTTGGAGAGAGGCTTGGGGGGTGTTAGGAAGCTTATATAGGGTGTAGAAACCCTAAATTCGCGAATCTGAATTTTTGCTGCAGAATGGGGCCCAGGTGGCGCCCCCAGGGCGCCAATTGTACAGGTGTGGCGCATGATTCTGTTCTTGAGCCCCGGTGAGGCCCCGGGGCCCCGGTGAGGCGCCAAACTGAACCCTTTTTTCTTCATATTTTTCTTGACTCTTCCTTCTTCCTTTGCTTCCTCCTCCTTCTTAAGCATTACTTCCATCACATCTTTGACTTCTCTTTGAAGTGTATTTTCCCATTGATCTACAAGAGATTAAGATTTGAAGTAGCATCACAAAGTTCTTCAAAATATGAATGACAATAAATCATGTTAAATATGACAAAATTGCCCTTAACTAGAACAAACTCCAACAACTTAAGCAATAGCTAGAATCTATGTTAATTAGGTGCAATTATCATCAAAACATGCATTAATTCAATGGATTTGACCATGAAAAGATATGCAAATATATGGTACAATCAACAGGCTTCACTCACTGCCTTCTTAGCATCCTTTTTAGCCAAGTAATACTTTTCCCAATTTTCAACACTATTACACAAATGGATCGCTTTAAAACAATCTTTCTTGTTTCGCACCTTTTCTTGAACATCCTCATTCCACCACCAAGTCTCCTTATATCGAGGTCCAAAACCTTTTGACTCTCCTAAAGTTTCTTTAGCTATTATTTCTACCTTTTTAGCCATATTCCTTCACATTATATTAGCATTTTCACTCAATTCACACACCTTTTTTTCCAATAAAATTTTTCTCTTAAAAATTTCTTGTTTCTCCCCCTTTAATTGCCACCGCTTGATCTTAGGATTGGAAATTATTCGACACTTTGGTTTTAAACCTTTAATTTGCACATCAAGAACTAATAGTCTATGTTGGGTAGTGACTCCATGCCCAGGAATCACTTTACAATTAGTACACAATCTTCTATCTTGATTTCTTGCTAAAAAGAAGTCAATTTGAGACCTATGGGTTCCACTTTTATAGGTTATTAAATGTTCTCCACGCTTCCTAAAACAAGTATTAACTATCCTAAGGTTGTATGCTAAAGAAAAATCTATAATAGATTGTCCTTCATTGTTCAACTCCCCAAACCCAAAACCACCATGAGCCCTTACATTTACTCCCGCCTCTTTACCAACATGTCCATTAAGGTCTCCTCCAATAAAAATTTTCTCTATTGGCAGTATACTTTGAATCAACTCCTCCATGTCTGCCCAAAACTTGTCTTCAAGATGTGATTCTGCTCCTACTTGGGGTGCATATACACTAATAATGTTCATTGTATCCTTTCCCACAATGACTTTCATACACATAATACGATCTTCAATCCTCTTAACTCCCACAACATATTTTCTCCATTCTTTATCAACAATGATACCAACACCATTCTTTATCAATCCTCTTACCTTTCCTATGTACCATAGTTTAGAACCATTAACTTTTATTTCCCTACTTTTCTCTCCGACCCATTTTGTTTCCTGCAAACAAAATATATTGAATTTACGCTTACTCATGACTTGTGCTACCTCAAAATTTTCCCACTTAGTGTTCCAATGTTCCAAGAACCAAATCTAATCCTACCCTCATGAACTAGCTTCTTTAACCGACCCCGTCCGTTAGAAGTGACTTTATAGTCCCCAAATTCAACAAGACGTCAAAATTACAAAGCGGCTCACTTTGCCTTCTTCCGGAAAGGAAACATAATATCTAATCAAATTCTCTTATAAATGACATCTAATTCTATCTTTTGATAAAAAAAAATTCCCAAAAGCATTAGGAATCCAATAACATCTACACAAATTCAAAATTTTCAATTAGATATTTGTAAAATTAATTAAAACTCACGAAATCGATAATGGTGATTGATAATAAGGAACACATCACCACCACCCCAAACCCTCATTAACAGCAAACAAGAAACTACTTACATCATTATAAACAAAATACCAAGGTTTTCATAAAAATATGATTTTTATGCTCAAACATTTATCCAAAATAAGATTTATATGAAATGTTTTTCCTTTTGTTTCAAAACATGCATTTTAAATCATTAACTTAACCAACATGACACATTGTTTTCTTTACATATCTTTAGTGTTAGAGATAGGTTTAAAGTGGGTCTTCAAGTGATGGAATAAATTGGATGAAGATGGATGATGGATGAAGTTGTTCATGTTTCCTTCATCTTGATTCCCTTATGCATTGCCTTTGATCTTTCTTTCTCTGACAATCTGTCATAATGAGGAGAGTGACTTTGTTTTTTAATTAGCAAGGAGGGTGACAAAGTCTTTATGTGTTGGAAAATATCCCTTGGGAACTTACTTTAATTTAGTTTTTTAATGAGACCTTTACTAAATTATGTGTTCTAGACCTGGGCAAGAGAGCTCAAATTAATTTCCAATGATAATTAGAGAGGATGGGGTAGTATATTCAGTGAGCCCATCATATATATAAAGGAAGCATGGAACCTCATTGAGACCGTCGGATTAAAACTAATCATAGCTGTTGGTTACATATTATGTTATAATCATTTTCACTTCAAGAAGGCACAACCCATGGACTATGAGCTCTTTGATGTTACCTAAAATAAAAATTCTGCACATGTAGAGATTATGAAAATAGTAAATGATAGTTCAAGGTCAATCTTACAAAGACTCAAGTAGACAATTAACAACTAGACACTAAATTTTCTACTTTTATTTTACGTTAAATACTAGTGTGGTCACCTCCTTAATTTCTCGTGCAACCAACTAAGAAGATTCGACAGTGTTGAGAGTAATTCTTTTTTTTTTGTTATTCACCGTCCGGTTTAATCCGGGCTCGAGGGGTAGGAGTGTTGCCCACATAGGCAAGGTTGTCCCCTCTCCCAATGAGAGCGCTTCCCGGGATTCGAACACGCGTTCTCATCCTTACGGGGGTTGTAGCCCACTTACCAGCTCAAGAGAGTAATTCTTTTTGCAGCTTAATCCCTTCCTTTTCGTCCGCGTGTGTATATACAATAGGGAGAGAATATCTCAAAAATACAAACGTGCCCCCCTCCTGAATGTGCGAATGTGAACATATATATATACCACATGTCAATGATGTGTGTGTTAGATGATTCAATTTTGGAATCTCTTCTTGCCCAAGACTATGCGTTTCTTCCCTTTTTCTCATAATTTCCTATATTTATTCGAAGATAATTGTTGATCCTCTCCTGCTAGACACGCTTCATCCGTTCTCTTTATTTCCTTTTATTAAAAAATCTGAAGCAGTAATATATTGTCATAGGAAGAAATAGGAAACTAATCAATAGGAACATGACCAAATCAACAATATAATTCAATTAATCTGCAATAATTTCTATTTACTTTTTCGAATATTCTTTCTTAACTCCCTATTTTAATCAAATTTTAGATATTCTAAAAGAATTTCTTATATGATTCTTAAATTATTATCTTTTCAATTCATATCAAAATCTCTTAATTAATTAATGACTCCCCAAATTTAATAAATAATAAAATATTTCTAAGAATCTACTAAATATGGGGACATCACTCTTTCACCGTGAGACAGATGTTAGGTTATAATTCTTCTATCACATACTTCCAGGTACCTATACATTATCTCGTTTTCTCTTTTCATTTTTGGTGATTAGGTGCTGTATGTTTCCTGGTTTACTGATGTAAATTAGTGTTCATGTATAATGTTTCTCCAACCCCAGAAAATCCCACTTCATAATTCTTTTTTTGATCAAGTACCGATTTTTTTAGTTAATGATCTTAACATATATTTTATGTTGGTGGGTTTGTTTGTTTGTTATCTATGCTTCCTTGAATCTCTTTTCTTTCGGAGATTTAATGTTTTTTTGTACCTTTTGATTATTTAGATATTTGAGCCAAAAGTGCTCTTTTTTTGCCTTCCTGCGCAACATAAGCTACTTCGCTTGGGTTTAATGTTTTGTGTTAGGAATTATTGTTCTGTACAAAAGTGCGGAATGCTTTTTTTTTTCCTTTCTAAAATTTTAAAATAAAAAAAAGGCCCTTCAAGTGATTTTAGCTATGAAAGTAACAATGTTTCTTCCACCGGTTCTAAATATAAGATCTAACTGACATTTTTAGAAAATCCTACAAAATAAGTCAATTATAAATTGATTTACCTATTTTTTTCTCCTTAAACTATAAATTATAAATTGATTTACCTAATTATATATTGATTTATTTTGCAACCTTAATCTCTAAAAAAAAAAAAGAATTACGAACGAATGATGTATCATATTTGTTGGAAAATGACTCATTTCTATCTTAAATTGCATACTGAAGTTTTTGCTAGCCACTGGAACCCCATAATGTTGCAGAATGTTAATATACTTTTCAGTAGTCCTTATCCTCTGATGACACTCATCTAAGAGTTTTTTTTTTTTTCATTTGCTTCCTCCGAGATAAGTATCACTATATCATAATTAAGATTATGGTGAGAGGACGGAAAAGTTTGAGATTAAGGCCCGAGCAAGAAGAAAGTGAAGGTGAAGTAATAACTGTGTCTAACCAACAAGAAACTGAAAGTGGAGTATTGGTGAGTGATAGGATTAGTAGTTTGCCAGACTCTCTACTTCATCACATCCTATCTTTTCTCCCAACAAGACAAGTTGTTGCTACAAACCTTTTGTCCAAGAGGTGGAGACCACTTTGGCATTCAATGCCCACTTTTAACTTCGTACATGATAGAATTTCTAGCCTTGACTCCTTCATTCAGTTTGTAGATGCAGTACTTTTAATGGCAGATTCCAAACCTATTGAAAAGTTCCAACTTAACTGTCGTCAAAGGACTCCCCCCAGTAGAATTTATATTTGGATTAGAACGGCTATATATCGCAAAGTTCAGCATTTTGAGCTATGCTATAACCATTTTGAGTACATTGCAGTTCCAATGTGCATTTTCAACTGTTGTACGATTAAAATATTAAAGTTGGAATGCGTGAGAATAAATGCTTCATCTACTGTTAAGATGCCTTCACTTAAAGTCATGCATTTTAGGGATGTTAGACTTCCATATTATGAATGTTTGAAAAACATTCTCTTAGGTTGTACTCTTCTTGAAGATTTGAAATTAGATTTTGGGGTTGATGATGAAGAAGAGAGGGTAGTGGGAGAGTTGGCAGAGGAAAAACTTTTCAATGCAAAGCTTGAGCACTTGGTTTCAGCAAATGTATGTGCCTTTCTAATTACTTCCAAGGCTTTGACTAATGTGACACATCTATGGTTGGATATGGTAAGAATGATACTGATTTACACTTGCACTTTTGATTCTTTGATTTTATAGCTAATTATAATTTGTCTTCTGACAAATAGGACGAGCCACCTGTACGAGATATTCCAGTATTTGACAATTTAACCAATTTAGAAATTTCAAATCTTGATGAGAAATACTTGAATTGGATAGTGAAATTTCTTAGAAGCTGCCCCAAGCTTGAAAAGCTCGTGATTAATGAGGTGAACTTCTTAATTTCAATTTGAATTTATATGCAAATGAAACTTTCTGTGGTATTAGTTTCTTTCTTTTTTTTATACAAAGTGTGGTATTAGTTTCTAACTTCCATATTTTGTGCTTAGATGAACCTTGATGCGGAGGGAGCATTGATAGAACCAATAAGAGATGTTCCTCAATGTCTTTTATCACACCTTAAGGAATTCACACTATCCGCATTCCGTAGAAGCCATTTACAAATTGCAAGATACATTATAGAGAATGCAAGAGTTCTGAGGTCCATGTCCATCTACTATTGTAATATTTATCCTCATGATGGTGGTCTTGATGATTTATTCTCATGTCCTAGAGGCTCTGTGCATTGCAGTCTTCATATGACGTCTTCAGATGTAATTCATTATTGTTGATGTCTGCATGCTTTTCTCGTCTTATGGAATGATTCCTACTCCGTCTATTTTCAGCAAATGAACTCATGATTTTTGTGACATATCACCGTGACAATTGATATATTTCAAGTTTATTAATTTTTTGGGCTGCCTAGTCATGAATATGAGGTATCTGGAATTATTATGTATATGGTTTGTTCAACATAGTATTTACCACTGAAAAATGGGTATCAGTTTCTCATCAAACGATTGAAAGACCAAGCTAGTGATCAATGATTCAAGGTGTAGAAGGAAGAGATCATTTCTCTCTCGTGGATCTGGTAATGTTCAGTGTTTGTTTATCTCGAGTATCTCATTTGTAGCAAAAGAGAAACAATTTAAGTATCTTAAAAGGGTATTTTGTATTTGTTTGTTTTGTAAGGGAATCGCTTTTTTTTTAGCCCGCGTGGGACCTCTTTTAGCCCACAAAAAAAGAATCCCAACATGGGACCTTTTTTAGACCTTTTTTAGCCCACGTGAGATCCTTTTTGTTGTTATATGTGCATTACCACAAAAAAATCTCATTTACATGGTTTTTTTTAACCCACATGAGGCCTTTTTATTTAAGATTGAATTACATATGTTGACTAAATTAGTTAATATACTATCCTTCTAGATAATAACCCTAATCATCTTTCTTATTTTTTTCCCCTTCTCTTACTTATTAACAGCTTTAATTCTTTTACTCTCAAGATAATTGATTAGTATCAATGATAGAAACTTAAGAGAACATTGACAAAACTTTGAAATAAATAAGGGAAAATCTCAAATAAGTCCCTCCGAATACCCAAAAAGACAAGTGAGGAACCTAAACTTTCAAAAGGACCATGAAGGAACCAGCGCCTATCTGTCATTTTAAAATTTTGAGAAAAGACAAAATTTTCCCCATCCTAAAACTCAAATTGTGAGCAGAGGGTGGGTGTTAGGGTCAGTTTAGGGTGGGGTAGGAATTTGTGTTTTAGGATGAGAGCAATTTTGTCTTTTCGCAAAATTTTAAAATGACAGGTAGGTGCTGGTTCCTTCATGGTCCTTTTGGAAGTTTAGGTTCCTCACTTGTCTTTTTGGATATTCGGAGGGATTTATTTGAGATTTTCCCAATAAATAATTCCCTCAAATACATCTAACATTGAAGAAGGTAGTACAATTAACTGTAACAATAATTAAATAAGGTGATTTCATAGGGAATTTCATTATAGTCTCACAAAACACAATTCCCCAAAAAGAATGGGTTAAAACAAATTTAGTTCCCAAAATACGTTGACCTTGTAAGAATTGTTCATGGCTCATGACCAAGAGTTAGCAATATAGGACAACATGCAGGTTCAAACCATCAGCCTGCAGGTTGTAATAGTGTTTGAAATATTATACTACCTCCGGTCCTAAATATAGGATCTAGATAACTTTTTTTTTGGAGAGGTTAAGGTTACAAAATAGTCTATTAAATCATGACACATTTGATATATTTTTAGATTATCCATTAGTTTATAAGTAAAATAAAATAGTTTGAGGGAAAAAATTAGGTAAATCAATTTATAATTAACTTATTTTGCTTTTTTTAGGATTTTTCAAAAAATCAATTAGGTCTTATATTTAGGACCGGAGGGAGTATTTCAAAAACCGGCAAGAATGTTGGTCCCACCAACCCAACCCTTAAAGCCTATAGGCTGGCTCATAGGTACTTAAAAGAAAATTCATCTTACGTAACTTGTTTTAGGAACTTTAATTTAATGAGAGAAGCTCCCCCTTCTCTCTGCCATTGGAGAGCTCGTCTCTCTCTTGCCTCTGCTGGAATCCGCTACCCTTAACCCCTTCCTCCACCGCAGACCACCGCTGCCCCACCCCAAAACCCCTTGCTCATTTGAATCTCCTCCTACTCTCATTATGGTAAGCTCAAAAAGCCTGGAGAGCTTGTCTCTCTCTCCACCACAGTTAGTCGATCACCACCTACATCGCCGACCTCCGCCACCGTCGCAGTTCTCCGGAAGGTTCTTCCTTCTTCGCCGTTCTCACTCCTTAGCCACCGTGCCGCCGCCGCCCTCTCCTTTCTCTCTCTTCATTTCTGTCTATTAGACCCCTGTTGCCGCCGCCAACCTCAGTAGCCGCCGTTGCCAGAAAATCTTCTCTCCACCACCATTCTTTTCGCCGCCATGGCCAATCTACTCCTCTCTCTGTCACCTTCCTCCACCACCACCGCTAATCTCTCATCCGCCGGACCTGATCTGCCGCCGATCACTTCCACAGCTGCAAATCTCCCAGCCACCGGCGCCGTCTCTTCACCGCCGCAGGTCCCTCAGCCACCCACATTGATCTCTTCCACCACTGCCTTTCTCTGCCGCTGCTGAGCTCCATTGCCGCCATCAGCTTGTTTCGGTCTTTCTTGTTGAGCATTTAGTCTCTGTTGGTCTTGCATGCAAGCTATTTTTCTAGATCCTGCCTTATTTCTTCATCCTTTGTCTTGATCAGTTTAGAGCAACTATGACCACATCCTCTGGTTGTGCTTCTCATAATAGAAGTAATTTTGCTCTTGGTAAAGTAGTGGATAGTCGAAAGACTTATGCTTCAAAATTGCAGTCTCTAATCAATTTTCACTGGAAGCTACAAGGTTTCATCTCAATTATAAGAAGGTTTAACCATTCCTTTTTACTACACTATCAATGTGAAGAGGACTTGTTGTTTATGGTTTCTTGTGGTTCTTGGCTCCTTCAAGGTTATTTTTTCACCTTACTTCCATGCATTTTAATTTCCCTTTGTCTCAGCATTTTCCTACATGGGTCCAAGTTCATGGCTTATCTTTGAAAATACTATAACATGGAGACAACAAAATATATTGGTGATAAATTAGGGAAGTTCATTTGCTATGATGAAAAAAGCCCTTTTAATGGTTTTGGACTGCGTTTGGCAATTTTTCTCTCAGATATGGGGCTCAATGCTGTTAATATGCATGATTTTCAACTGCTGATTGATCAATCTCTGGATTTCTCAATTTTATTGGAACAGGTTGGAAGATTTTGTCCACATTGTATGTGCATTGGTCATGTGCCTCAATCTTGTAAATTCGCTCTTGAATCACAACCTCGAGCAAGGGTCTCTATTATTAGCACTAGATTTGTAAGTGTTGAATATCATGAGTTCTTTGGATGCTATGACTATAATTTGCATGAGTCTGGAATAAAATTGAATGTCATCTGCTATTCTAGGATTTCAATGCCAAAAGAAATAAACTTGAGTCTACTATCTGCAGAGAAAATTGTTAAAAGTGATGAGATAGACATAAGAGGAAAATGAAAGAGGTTGATTTTGTTCTTAAGACTGGTAAAAGACCTCGACTACAGCATTTTCATATCAAGACACCGGAATTTGGAAAGGAGCAAGGCAGAAGATCCAAGAACCTCTTGAAGATCATTGAAGAACCTTTATAAACGAAGGAGGATAACTAGAATCAAATTGTAATTGTGAGGGGGAAACACAAAAGATATTGGGGAGAAATTGTTGTTGCTCCTCCTCCTTTTAAGATGAGGTGCAAGTTTTCAGTGCTTACCATATTCACTAAGAAAAGAAAGCGTGATCCAAAGGAAACAAGAATTGAGCGATTCTGCCTCACTCATTCTAAGAAGCAAGCATTGACTGAAGCTATGGGTTACCCTCTTTTTTCCTTCACTGTTATCCTTGTCAACAAGAGTGAAGTTAACTGCCCCTGCTACAGGTCTGGGTTCTAGCGGAGCTTGTGCCAAAAAGCTCCGCGTGAGTGGATGATCTCAATGAGGACCTCTAAGCTCACCAGCAGTCGCTTAGAGGTCCATCTTGCAATGCTGCTCACTTTTGTTTCTTCATGCGGTTTTATGGTTTGTTTGGTTTGTTTTAGCAATAAATTACATATGCTCTTATTTTGCTATGTTGGGTGCTGTGTTAGACAATATCCTCTTTCTGCACAAGTTTCAGTATATCATGTTGAATCTTTCAGTCTTTTGCCGGTGGCATCTTTGATGCGTTGTAACACCTCAAAACATTTCAATGCCCATTGTGGTATAGACGTCGTGAGGCTTTGGATTTATCTTAGCTCTCGTAGTGGAGTGTTTGTCCGGTTCCAACCTCCTGTCATTCTCAGAAGATGTCTGGTTGTTGGAACTACTTCACTGGTTCACATGGCTACTTGCATGCTGGTACTCAGACATGGATTGGTGTTGTCTCTCCAATAGTTGTTGTTTCATTTCTTAGTCTATGTTTTAATCTTAAATATGCTTTATGTGTTTTGGATAGTAGTAAAGTGTTGTAATAGTTAGATCTTAATTAATGTGATTTTGCCTTTTATAAAAATAAGGAACTTTAATTTAATAGTACAAGTTATTATTATTATGATAAAAAGTGATGTTTAGGCGCTGGGATATAAACTTTTGCTCTCAACATATTAGTAGTATGGATACTAGAATAAGATTAAGAATATATTTATGCAAGAAAATGTCATGGTAGAGTCCATAATTTTTTAGGGCAATGAATTTTGTAGGACAATGACCCTATTTTACTATTCAAGTAATCATGTTGGACCATTGAGCTTCCTAAATTAACATCAGGTCACCCTTGAAGTAACTAAAGTGATAATTGGACCATTGGTGAGTTTATCTAGGGGAAAATTTGACCACTTAGATTACTTCAAGAGTAAAATTGTATCAATAATAATTTAAGTGTCTAGTAATTAAGATGGTTAGTTGAATGGAAAATAGGGCCCTTGCCTAATTTTATTTTGTAGAAGTTGGGGTATTGTACTTTGCTTATAGTATTTTCGTTTAGAAGAAAAGGAACGGTCAATGAACTCAGCTATATTCCACAGTGAGATAGTACATGTTTGGTATATTCCACAGTGAGATAGTACATGTTTGGTCCTTCACTCCACTTCCTCTATCACATTCTTCCAGGTCTCTCATTCTCTCTTTTCTTCTTTAGTTTATTTATTAGTTATTGTATTTCCTGCTTTACTGATGTATGATAATGATTGTTGAAAAAATCTGTTTCACCAACCCTACAAAACCTCACTTTATAATTCGTTTTATGATCAAGTACGGTTTTTTTTTTGCATGTTTTTGTTTAATAATCATTAACACATAATTTCTCTTTGTGGGTCTTTTTCTCTGATGTATGCTTCCTTGAATTTCTATTTTTTCCCCTGCTCAAACATAAGCTACTACATTTAGGGTTTTATGTGGTTCTTTTTGCATCATTATTCTGTTCACGTTAAAATGTCATTTGTCAACAAACAAAGTTTCCACAAATGCAGGATGCTATTTTTTCTAACTTTGTCAAAAAAATATTCCTCGGCCAAGTTGACTTTTTTTGGAAGATTAAGGAACCAAAATAAGTTATTTTATTATGACATATTTGATATATTTTTAGGACCTTACTTAGGTCAAGTTTCTCCATCCAGGTTCTCCATTTCTCCAATTACTGGCCGATAGATTGAATGGATGGTTGTTATAAAAGGACACGTGTCACTTCTATATTAAAAGAACTTGAGAACCTGGAGAAAGTAACTTGATGTAAGTTTTTCCCATATTTCTATATTACCTATTAGTTTTTAAGTCAGATAAACCAGTTTAAGGAAAAAAAATTAGGTGAATCAATTTATAAATGACATATTTTGTTTTTTCTAGCATTTTCCAAAAAAGTCAACTAGTTTTTATATTTAGATCCGCAGGGAGTAATTATTAGTGATTTTGGCTTTTGAAGTAATACTGCTATCATGTTTGTAGATAAATGACTCATTTCTATCTTACTTTGCTTACTGAAGTTTGTCCTTGGCAATGGAACCTTCATAAGCTTGCAGAATGTTGATATACTTTTCAGTAGATGAGTTTCTGAACATTTGTTATTGCTTCATCTAACAGAGGACTGTGATTGAGTGCAAACAGATGCAACAGATGCATTTATAGAAATTTCAGAGTGGTGTGTATTGTGGCTCATGTTTGTGTGGGAAACGTTATTTGTCTCATGGGTGATTTGATTCTGGATATGGAAAAATGCTGATCGAAGTAAACTAATACCGGAATTCATAATTTGGTTGCTTTGGGTTTTATAATTGTCATTGGCCTCAGTGACTCATATGAAATATTTTTCATCACTGCTTCATTTAAGTTTATTATCCCTCCATCACACATAACTAAGATTATGGCAAGGGAGAGCCAAAAATGTTTAAGAAGAATGCCTGAAGGTGAACATGAAGTAATAGAAAGTGATTGGATTAGTAGTTTACCAGACTCTCTTCTTCACCATATCCTGTCTTTTCTTCCCACAAGAGAGGTTGTTGGGACAAGCCTTTTGTCCAAGAGGTGGAAACCACTTTGGCATTCAATGCCCACTTTTGATTTTGACACTAGAGGATTTCGCAGTCTTGACTTCTTCATTCAGTTTGTAGATGCAGTCCTGTTTATGGCAGATATGAAACCTATAGAAAAGTTCCAACTCAAATATTGGAATTTCTATGTCAAAACGAAAGGTAGAAGAGCTGTGCATGAAGGAGTTCCACCCACTAGGATTGATATTTGGATAAGGACAGCTATATATCGCAAAGTTGAGCATCTTGAGCTATGTGATTACTCTTGTGTGTACGAAGTAGCACCCTTGAGCATTTTCTACAGTGGTACCATTAAGGTTTTAAAGTTGAAATGGGTGAGACTGAATACTCCTTCTGCTATTAAGTTGCCTTCACTTAAAGTCATGCGTTTGGAGAAAGTTAAACTTTCAGATTATGAATGTTTGGCAAATATTCTCACAGGATGTGCTCTGCTTGAAGAATTGGTATTAGATCTTGAGATTGATGATGATAAGGAAGAGGAGGAAGAGGTGGAGGAGGAGGAGGAGGAGGAGGAGGAGGAGGAGGAAGAGGAGGAGGAGGATTTCACTGCAAATATTGAAAAGCTTGAACATTTGGTTTCAGCAGATGTTTCTTCATTTCTAATTACTTCTAAAGCTTTGACAAATGTGACACTTCTACGGTTAAATGTGGTAAAATTGATGCTGATTTATGTTATTGATTTTCATTTTGTGAGTTTATAACCAGTTAAGTTTCGTTTTCTGACATAGGACAAGCTACCTGTACGAGATATTCCTGTATTCAACAATTTAACCAGTTTAGAAATTCCAAATCTTGATGATCAACACTTGAATTGGATAGTGGAATGTCTGCAAAGCTGCCCCAAGCTTGAAATTCTTGTGATTAATGAGGTCAACTTAATTTCAACGTGATTGTGCAAATTACCTTTTCTGTGAAAATAGTTTCTAACTTGCATATTTTGTGCTCAGATTTCTGTTGATCCTGATGGGGAGGAAGCATTGATGGAACCAGCATTGGATGTCCCTCAATGTATCTCATCACACCTAAAGGAATTCACTCTTGGAGGATATGAAGGCTATGAAATCGAGTCTGAAATTGCAATTTACATTATGGAGAATGCAAGGGTTTTGAGGACCATTTCCATCCACTGCGAGGATATGGATTTCGATGAGAAGTACAACAATCTCAAAAAGTTTGCCTCATGTCGTAGAGCCTCTGTGCATTGCAGGCTTTCATTTGATTGAAGTCTTTAGACGTGGTGATTGTTGAAGTATGCATGATTTTCTGTTTTGGGAAGATTTCTAATCCGTTTAATTTTAGCAATTGAACTAATGGTTATTGTGCCATATCACCAACAGTTGTTAACTTACTACTGTTTAGAGTACCCAGTCATTAACATGAAGTACTTTGAAACAATCATGTAAGTATTCTGTTAAACATAGTATTCCCCACACGAAAATGGGTATCAATTACCCATCAAATGATTACAAGACCAATCTAGTGACCATGGAGCCTTCAGGTCAATTCATAGGGTCAATTTGTAGGGGTATTGACTTGACTAAGATCTGAAATTCTAGTTTAGTCATTAGCATTGACATGTGGTTCGATATCAAGAAGATGTAACAATAAATTCAACAGGTTTAAATCATAATAATGCGATAGGTTCTTTTACTTGGAAGTGTGAAAGAGATGGCATGTTTTCTATTTGTCAGCTTATAAAGCTTTGACTAATGTTGATGAAGAGGCTAATGGTGTATGGGATAAATTATGGAAGATAAGAGCCCCTCAAAGATGCAAACATTTTCTGTGGTTCACAGTAAGGCAAAGTCTCCTAACCAATGTGGCTCGTGTAAGCCATGGTACGTCTTGAGATGATACATGCCCGGTGTGCTAGGCTCACGCTTCATATTTTTAGGGACCATCCTTATTCTAAACACATTTGGATGAGATTAGTGGATCATTCAAAATGATGGTCCTTCTATTCTATAAACATATTAGAGTGGATATGGTGGAATATAAAATCTAATTCTCAATAGTGCATTGGTGAATGTGGCGGAGGAGGAATCTTTCCATTTTTGAGAAGAAGCAAGCATCATATGAAATGATCATTGCAAGTTCAAAGGCCATGTCAGCATCTATGTTATTGACAAGGGAGCAGCTATCAGGGACTAGAATTGAAGGGATAAGCATGTTGCATTGTCATCCTCTCTGAATTGGTCAAGACCAGATCATGGGTGGGTGAAATATGTTGTTAGTGCTTACTCACACATCATGGAATCTGCAGCATTCGGTGGAATAATTAGAAATAGGGGAGGACAATTTGTACAGGGATTTTAATAAATGAAAGACACCCGGATTTCATAACTGTCAAGCAAGTGCAGGAGTATATAACATGAGACTGGAATCATGTTATAAAAAAAACACTGCAACCAAAGACGGAGGAAAATTAATTTATAGTCCCTCCTCACAAGGGATTCAATAGTAAAAAAGTCTTATAAATTCTACATATTAAAGTAGGGTGCCTAGGGACCTTACTTTAATATATTTCAAATACTAAAAGACCAGATTGCTCCTCCATATGACAAGGTCATGGGCAGAGAATAATGAGGTCATGCGCACGTATAACAAAATCATGAGCAACTCTAATAAGGTCATGACCTACCCTATGACAAGTTAATGGGCAAGCATTGACGAGGTAATGGGCCGAAATGACAAGGTCATGTGCACGTATAACAAGTTTTTTGGCAGGAAAGAAGGGACAATCAATTTTTTTTAAGCATATTAAAGTATGGTCCCTAGGGACCCTACTTTAATATGTGAAGTTTATGACACTTTTCTACTATTAAGTCCCTTGTGAGCGACTAAAATTAATTTTCCCAACTTTAAACCACTTTGATAATTAATGCTTTGAAATTTTGTAAATCTCCAACTTTGCTCATGTTTAATAGACTAAATTATAAAACAACACCCTAAACTTTTGGTCAACTAAAGACTTTGAATTTCATGTTTTGACCCTCAACGCTTTGCAGTTAACATTGCCATTATTTTTACCGGATTTGTTTTTATTTACTACACCATATCATTTTTAAAAAAAAAACTTAATAACTTTAAATTATACGTATTTTTATTAGATAAAAATATAAAAAAAATTAAAAATGATTTCAAATGTTTACTTGACTATTCACATTAAAAATAAAATATTTTAAAAAATAAATACTTAAATGCATTTAAAATATTTGTTTGACCAAGTCATTTAAAAAAATTATAATATATTTACAAAGAAATATTAAATGAAAATGGTTATTTTCAAATGACACATTATACATATAAAATGTCAGTTAAAAAAAGGTATACATATAAAATGTAAAAAAAAGAAAGATAAAAGCCATTAACTTTAATGGAAATTTAAGCATAGGGTGCTCCAGTAAAACATTCAAAGATTAGGTAGGTTATGTGAAACTGAACTAAAGTCAGGGTTTCTATAATTTAGTAGCTTATTTAATATCCAATATACTACATGAAACTACATTTGCAAATTTTTACACCTATTCACCTAAGGGTAAAGGTGCAATAATGGGTCCAAACAATTACGCCAGGAGTACATAGGGGCAAGAAGTATTTTCGGGTTCAATTCTGGGTCTGAAGAATAAATATTGGTGCAATATAGGGTACGCCGTTAATGTTGACCGACGTTGACCGTTAAACACTGACGTGGCGGGGAAAATAAGATTTTTTGCTGACGTGACATGCTTATGTGGCAATATTTTTCTGAGTGTGTGGGGCCCACATAATTTAAATTAATAAAAAAATAAAAAAACACCCCCCTCCCCCCTACCCCCCCTTTCTTCTTCTCCCTCTTCCCCAACGCCCCCCACCCCCTCCCAACCACCACCACAACCCAATCCACACCCCCTCCGGCCGCCACCACACCCCCACCACATCCAGTCTTCCTCACTCCTCACACCACCATCGCCCTCCCCTCCATTCCCCACACCACCTCGCCCTCCCCCCTCCCCTCCCTCCCACCCTCCATAGCTAACCACACCCCCGTCTCTGCCACTCCTCACTGTCCCTCCTTCCGCCGCCGCCACCCCGCACCAGGCAAGAGGAAGATACGAAGCTGGTCGTTGAGGTTGTGTTTTGGAGGCAGCGAAGAGTTGGGGGTTGATAGTGGTTGCAACGGCAACGTCGAAGGTGGGTGGCCAGCCGTGGGTGATTTGGAGGTGGTGGAGAAGCTTCGGTTGGCGACGGTGAACCGAGGCTGAGGTCGAAGAAGCTGTGGGTTGGGGTTTTTAGTTGGTGGCGCGGTGGAGGAACGGTGGTGGTGGACCGGTGAGGGGTACGGCGAAGCGGGTTCAGTGAAGGTGAGCGATGAACTGAGGCGGTGGAGGTGGCAGTGGAAGACGGTGAGGTGTGGCAGACCCGTGGTTGGCCATGGAGGGAGGGAGGGGAGGGGGGAGGGCGAGGTGGTGTGGGGAATGGAGGGGAGGGCGATGGTGGTGTGAGGAGTGAGGAAGACTGGATGTGGTGGGGGTGTGGTGGCGGCCGGAGGGGGTGTCGATTGGGTTGTGGTGGTGGTTGGGAGGGGGTGGGGGGCGTCGGGGAAGAGGAAGAAGAAGAAGGGGGGGTAGGGGGTGGGCGGTGTTTTTTTATTTTTTTCATTAATTTAAATTATGTGGGCCCCACACACTCAGAAAATATTGCCACATAAGCATGCCACGTCAGCAAAAAATCTTATTTTCCCTGCCACGTCAACGTTTAACGGTCAACGTCGGTCAACATTAACGACGTACCCTATATTGCACCAATATTTATTCTTCAGACCCAGAATTGAACCCGAAAATACTTCTTGCCCCTATGTGCTCCTGGCGTAATTGTTTGGACCCATTATTGCACCTTTACCCATTCACCTAAATAATGAGGGATAAAATTGTAACCTCACATGAAATTTTAAATACATGCCATATAAATAGGAGCAAATGAAACATCATCTCTGTTTCTTTGGCAGTATGGCTACAAGTAACACGAGAGGAGTACATGATTAATTTTATTTTAAAATTTGAAATATAATCTGCTGGTTTATTAATACTCCAATTAATTTTTTTATCGAAATACTCCAATAATAAGATCACATAAATTTTTTTGGACCTTACTTAGGTCAAGTTCCTCCATCTAGGTTCTCCATTTCTCTAATTACTGGTCGTTAGATTGAATGAATGATTGTTATAAAAAGACATGTGTCACTCCTATATTAAAAGAACTTGAGAACCTGGAGAAAGGACCTTGATGTAAGTTTTTCCCATTTTTTTTATTGAAATCATAAATTATAATAACCAATTCTATTAATATATGTTGATTATTAAGTTATCAATATATATAATCAATTTGATCAATATATATATATATATATATATATATATATATATATATATAATCAATTAATAAAAAAATCCTAGCCAATTCTATTAATATATGTTGATTATTAAGTTATCAATATATATAATCAATTTGATCAATATATATATATATATATATATATATATATATATATATATATAATCAATTAATAAAAAAAAATTCTAGACATATTTTTTTTAAATTGTGTTGTTGAACAGATTTTAATTACATGCATGTTGATATCTTGTATACAATGAAGTAATGAAGTTTGTGGTAAGTACTCTCATCCCTTAAGCAAGTGGATGGGGGGTTCGATCCCTCAGACCAATTGTCTATCACCTTTATGAGACTTTTAAACAGTGAGGGATTAGTCTCACTTAACACTCAGGTAGAGATACCCTTGGGAAAGCAATGAAGCTTGTTTCGGAACACGCGTGGTGGATATTCTTCAGTTAATCAGTTCCAAGTTCCAACTAAAATTTAAAAAATAATAGCTATGCTTAAAAAGTCATGGATATTCATTTTTATTACCATTAACCACCATACCATTAAGTCTAACTTTTTTTTTTGAGTTGGCTCTATTCTCTCTCCCCCTCCTCTCAAACTTTTGGGTGGTGGTGGGAACTCTTCTCATTCTTTTTATTTGCATGTTTTTCTCCTTCTTTTGTGATCTCTCTCAAATAATTGCTCATTCCTTTTCTCATTCTTTTTTATTATAAGAAACTTTCTCATTCTCTTCAGAATAAGGCTTTTATGATGAAAGTGAGATGGGGGTTGGTGAATAACAAGGATGCATTGTGGGCCAGTGTAATTAGAAGTAAATATAATTGTGGTCAAGATTTGATCCCTATTATACGAGCAAAGAAGCCGGGGTCAAGAGTGTGGAGTGGAATTAAAGCTGTTTGGGAGAATGTTAAGAATGAGATTGAGGTTGTTCACAGGAATGAGGAGTATAAAGCTAGATGGAAGCTTGAGATGAGTGGGATGTTCTCTGTCAGATCAGCATATATGAAAATTGCTGATTTTAATGCTCAGGAGGATCAATGTTGGAGGAACATTTGGAGGCTCAAGGTCCCTCAGAGATGTAAAATGCAGATGTGGTTTTTTATGCATGATAGACTTCCTACTAATGAGAGGTTGCTTGAATGGAGAATTCATCCAGATGGTTCTTGCGCGTCGTGTCATTCGCAGTTGGAATCAACGGTACATGTGATAAGAGAATGTGGTAATGCTAAAGAGGTTTGACTTAACTTGAGAATCTCTTTTGCAAATAAAGAATTTTGGGAAAGTAATTTACATGATTGGTTAAGGAAGAATGTGAAGATGCGTAGAGCGTAGAGATGGATAATTGGAATGAAGTTTTTTGTGTGTCTTGCTGGTTGATTTGGAGAAGAAGGAATGAAGTGACCCATAATAATGAATGTTCAAGTGTGTATGAAGTCATAGCAGAGATCAAAGGCATTATTAGATGTATGCATAGGGCGAAATCTGTCTTGCCCAATTTTGAAAGTAATGGATGCACAAGAGGGGGGGTGAATTGTGCTACCTAATAAAAATCAAACAATAGCAACACAAGGATTTATACTGGTTCGGTCTTCTTGACCTACGTCCAGTTCTCAACCACCCAGGTTGAGTTCCACTATCCCCAGGTTTTACAACGGGTTCACCTGGAACCTTTACAACCGCAAGTTTTGGACGGGATCACTTGCAACCTTACAACCACAAGTTTTTCTCAAGGCACACTTGCAACCTTGCTAACTAACTCCCCCTTACTTCCAGCAAGGGTTCAACCTTTACAAATAAAGGATTTTCTAAACTTAGTTCTCTTAAAGAACGGATAATGTTACACACTTAAGTACAATAAATGCTCTTAATACAAGAAGAGACTTAACAACAAAGAGTACAAGATAAGTAGATGAAAAGATCTCTCAATGTGTTAAATGCTCGTTTTCTTTTCTGGGCAGCTTTGAATGCTTGAAGGATTTCTTAGTTTCTCACTCTAGCTTTCTTCAAGATGTCAAAGATATTAAGTGTCTTCATAAATGAAGGTGAGCTTCTTTATATAGTCTTCAAGTATTCTCACTCTTGGTAGGTGGGTTAGCCGTTTGAATATGGCCGTTTTTCCCATGTTACCGTTTGCCCATTTAATGCTTCATTAATGCTTAGCAGGGTTGACTTGCTTTATCTCTGAAAAGTAGTTCTGACAACTCTGCTCTGCCAAAAGCATTCTGACACTGCACTGCTCTGAACGTTCTGACATTCTAATTGCTTGCGGAAGCGGATTCACATCCGGAAGCAACTTTACTTAGTGTGCTGCACTTTGAACGTTAGTCTAGCAATATAAACACATAGTCACATGCAGTGGGAGTTTACTTAGTCTAAGGAAGCTTTCTTACATCCGGAAGCAATTTCACATCCGGAAGCACTTCCACTGGACGATGGGTTATGTTCACATTTTACTCACTGACGCTCAGTGTTATCCATTCCAACAGCCAGCGCTAGTCACTAAGCAATCGGAAGCAAGTCTACTGGACGTTGGGTTATGTTCACTGGTGCTCAGTGTTATCTATGCCAACATCCAGCGCTAGTCACTAATCAATCGGAAGCAACTCTACATCCGGTTGCATCTTAACTTAGTCTCAAGGAATTTTATTCATTTAATGTTGTTAGACTGAGTTATTACTTAGTGATGTACTTGCTGTCGCTGGGGGATGAGACGTTCATCCGAGAGCGCTAGTCCTAGTCTATCCGGAAGTAAATCCACATTCGGTTGTACTCTTACTTGGGGTTCTATATTAACCTAATATTCTCTAAGTGTTTGCCTAGTTCTTTCATATTTTAGTCTTCATCAAAACTTAAGATTCTAACATTCTCCCCCTTTTTGATGATGACAAACTATGTCTTATCGATTAAGTTCATATGACAGAATTAAAAATAACAATTAGATCAAGCACAAATAACTTAGATAATTATCATTGATAAACAAAAGATTACAAGTTAGTATTACAACAACAGATAAAATTCACAAGTAATCTACACTATGCAAAAATGAATTATGCATGAAAAATAAGAAGAAGAAAATCTAAGGTAAAGTGTATAGGGTGAAGAGGGGTTCAAAGGTGATGTTTCTTTTTCCTCTCCCTCTCTTTCTGTCTCTCCTCATTTTCTTTTTGGAGCTGGGCTAGGTGGGCATCCTTCACATTTTGGTCGATCTGGGCAATTATCCTTTGGAGCTCTTCCTCTTCCCTTTCCCTTCTGAGTCTTTCAGACTCAACAGATTCCTCAAAGGCTCTTTTCAAGTTTTCAACTTCCTCATACCCAGGGAATCCTGTTGCATCTGAGAAGGGAGTGACCTCGCCATTTGGATAGTGGACAACCCTGATCTTTACATTCCACACTGGGAAGTTGGAGTCCTCCTCAACTTCCTGGGCTTTCCTTTTCCCTTTGCCTTTTCCTTTGCCCTTGCCTATCGCTTGGTAGGCTTGGCTGCTGCTCTTTCAGCGTCTAGGCAAGCCATCTGACCAAAGGAGATCTTATCCGTGTACCCATACTTCTCAAATTCTTCAGGAGTCATGTCTTCTATCTCCAGCTTAACTTCTTTTAGAATTGGGATGACATGCTCCTCTTGAGAAGATGGCTGAGTCTCAGGTATGATCTCAGCTTGGACTGATGGAATCTCTTGCTCACTCTCAGCAGACTTAGTAGAGGTAGTACTCTTGTTAGCACCCTTTCTAGCAAGCGCCTTTTTCCTTGACTTGACTGCTGAAGGAGGAGGTGCAGAGGTTGGTTCAGGTTGGGGAATTACTGGAGGAGGAGGAGGAGCAGAGGTTGGCTTAGGAGGAGGAATAGGCTTGGCTATTACTATGGGTGGATGGTTTTGCCTTTCCAGCCCATACTTCATCATGATCTCCTCTATTATGTTTCGGCTAGGCACAGAGGGAGGAGGCTCAGAAGACGAAGACTCTGGCTCAGGCTCAGGCTGTGGGATACCTTCAGTTTGCTCATACACAACCATTTCCCACTTGGACCTTTGCTCATCTGATCTCTGCTGTTGCATAAATCGGATGGCTTCTCCTCTGATCAATCTTTTAGCACCACCCAATCTTTGAGTCTCCATAGCTCGACGGAGGGCAGCAGTGATATCTTCATCGAGCCAGAGCGATGGTTGAGTCAGGACATCCCTTGTATCCATGGTGTGGCGGAGGGCGATAGCAGCATCTCTTTCCCTTTTGTCATCATCAATGAGGGCGAGGGCCATGGAGGATGGATTGGGGGAAGAGGAGGGTGGAGGTTCAGGGCCGAATTGTGTAGGGGGCGATGGGTCGGGTGAGGATGTGGATGAAGAGGATGTGGGTGAGGTTTGTTCTGGTGAATTAGGAGGGTTGGGAAGGAGGGCTGTGTTTCTTTCCCAGAAGGAGGGGTGAGTGAATAGGCCATCAAATGGGTAGGTGGAGTAGTAGACATCGGGTTGTCTAACTTTCCACCGAATAGGGGATTGGTCTCGGAGGTAGTAGGTGTGAAGTGGGTGATCAGGAGAGGTAAAACCTAAGGTTTGGGCGATGGTGGGTTGAGAGGTGGTAGGGTTAGGGTTGGAAGGCCCGGCGGAAGTGGGGGATGGTGAGCGGTTAGGGAAGTTATGTGGAGATGGGGAGTTATTGGAGTTAAGGGGTGATTGGCGAGGGGATTGTTGGGGTGAGTCTTGTGGTTGTTGGTCGTGGTTGGGTGATGTCTGGGGTTGTTGGTTGTTGTTTGGTGATGTGTGGGGTTGTTGGTCATTCTGAGGAGGAGGTGGCTGTGGCTGTTGAGTGTTGGGTGGAGGAGGAGGAGGTAGTAGTGGTTGATTAGGTGGAGGAGGTGGAGGTGGGTTAGGAGGAGGAGGTGGTGGTAAGTTACCTTGTGGTTGAGGGATCTGGAGATGATTGAGGATAAGGTCTAGCTTGGCGTCTACAAGCGCTAGTTGAGCTTCGACTCGCCCTACTCTGTCCTCAAGCCTCTGGATTCTCTCTCCCTGCTGCAGGAATCCAGTGTCACACTCATCACGGAGAGGAGTTACCAATGAGTCAGTCAGCCTAAAAAGGATCTCCTCCTTTACATCTGCAGCAAAGGCCTTGACTGTAGCTGGCACCTTCGCGAACCGGCTGGGACCAGGCTGAGAGTCGACTTCTTGTTCTCCAGCACCTGACATAGAGGGGGCTGAGGTATGAGAGGCACTGCCTGCCTGAGAGCCCGAGCGAGTGGCTCTGGATTTCTTGACATACTTAATCCTCATCTTTCCAATGTTATTTGAGCTGACAGGTGCACACTTAACATTTTCGTCTTCCTCAGTAGATGTGGACTTAATCAAATACTTCTCCAGCAAGAAGGCAATGATAGTGGGGTAGGGGAGACTTCCAGACTTGTTATTGTCAATCCACCTGAGCAACTCTAGACTGATCAACTGCCCAGGGTTGATTGGCTGCTGGGAGAGGAGTCTTGGGAATATAAGGGTTGTCCAAGAGAGTGAACTCGTTGAAGTTACCCCCTTTGTGTGTCATCAAGCGGGAGTAGACATAGTAAAGGAGCCTGTTGGTGTCAGACATCCCAGACACCTTCTTCCCCTTGGTGTCATAAATCTTTTCTAGTTCCTCCTTGCCGAGTTTGAGTGTCTCAGGGTATAGCCACTCATTCATTTCTTCTTCAGTGACCCCCATTAGGCGGTTGATGTCTCTCCAAGTGAAATTGAAGGTTCTCCCCCTTACTGTGGCCGTGAAGGTGACTCTTCGAATCTCATCCTTCCCATTGAACTTTTTATGCTTGGCCTTGGCAGTGAGGGACTGGCAGAATACCCGCAGGACGTTCACATTGTACTCCTGGTTGATCCCCAGCCATGACATGTATTTTTCCAGATACGGCCTCAAGTGTGGAAACCCTAGTTCATCTATCTTGTTCAGATCTAAGAACATCCCGATGTTGAAGTAGGGCTTCACAGTCTCAAACTTGGAGGAAACAGCCTCCAAAGGCCCATCTCGATACACAAGTGGATCATCCTCCTCTATTCTCTGTCTTTTTGAAGAGGGCTCTTCGCTAAATTGGACCTTCTTTTTCCCTTTCCTCTTGGTTTGTTCGTGTTGACGCTCAGAATGCCCAGGTTGTTCTTGGATTCGCTCATTCTGCCCTTGGCTTTGCCCGTTTTGGACTTCGATTTCTTGGAAGAGGTGGCTTTCTTTGTGTTGGGGTTAGATTCATGTGAGCCGGCCATTTTTGTGTGGCTTTAAGGTTTATATGAGATGAAATGCGAAGAAGAAGATGAAGAACAGGGTGAAGAAGATGAAGAGAATATAATGAATGTATGCAGAGAGTTTGTGGGTGAGTAATTTGAGTAAGTGAAAAGTAAAAGGAGAAATGACTGTTGGTCCTATTTATATAGAGTTGAAACGGATGAATGTATGTAATGATTCTTCATAAAAGCATGTGTTTGTTCATTGGGTAACGTAAACATTTAATTGGAACAGCGCACCTTTTGACATGTGTCACTTTGTTTTGTCAGAGGAGGCACAATTTTTGATGAGAAGATGAAACGTTTTCTGAAGTGACTTGTCCCTTTGTTCAGGCACTGGCGCTCCCGCTCACTTTGACTCAACACTCAGCGCCAGCAAACGATCATCCGGAAGTGGTTTTGCTTCCGGTTGCACTTGCTTAAGATTTAACATTGGGGACCTGCAAAAACAAGGATTGGCACTCCGATGTCTAAGTTAGTATAGTTGCAGGTTTTAATCAATTAATCACAGGGTTATTTGAAGAATTAAACTTCATTTGGGTTTACCATTCCCAAATCACCTCTTATGAATGTGAATTGATCAACCCCCAGAGGCTTGGTGAAGATATCAGCAAGCTGATGCTAAGTGGGGACAAACTTCACTTTGACATCCTTCTTCTGAACATGATCTCTGATGAAGTCATGTCTGACATCAATGTGCTTTGTCCTTGTGTGTTGAACCGGATTCTTGGCGAGGCTGATAGTGCTTGTGTTGTCACAGAGGATGGGAGCCTCAGGGAATTCCAAGCCAAGATCTCTCAGTTGGTTCTTCAGCCACAGCACTTGGGCACAACAGCTTGCTGCAGCAATGTATTCTGCCTCTGTGGATGATAAGGACACGCAGGTTTGCTTCTTGCTAGCCCAAGAGACTAGACAACCACCAAGGAAGGCGCATTGTCCACTGGTGCTCTTCCTATCAGTTTTATAACCTGCATGGTCAGAGTCAGAGTAAGCCCACAAGAACTCTTGGTTACCTCTGGGATACCAAAGACCAAGCTCTTGTGTTCCCTCAAGGTATCTTAGAATACGTTTAACACATGTTAGATGTGACTCCTTGGGGTTGGCTTGAAACCTAGCACACATGCCTACATTAAATTGAATGTCAGGCCTGCTTGCCGTTAAGTATAGTAGGGAACCTATCATTCCCCTGTACATGGGCAGGCTGACAGATTTACCTTTTGCGTCAGCATCGAGTGCGGCAGTGGTACTCATGAGAGTGTCATACTCCTTGCACTCATCCATCCCAAACTTCTTGAGTAGCTCTCTGCAGTACTTAGCTTGGGAGATGAAGATTCCATTCTTCTTTTGCTTAATTTGCAGGCCTAGGAAGAATGTTAGTTCTCCCATCATTGACATTTCAAACTCACCCTGCATAGTCTTAGAGAATTCTTCACAAAGTTTTTCGTTAGTTGCCCCAAAAATAATATCATCAACATAAATCTGGACAATTAACATGTTTCTATCTTTGTGAAGAATAAACAGTGTACTATCTAGTTTGCCTCTTGAGAAACCCTTGCCCAGCAAAAAGCTGCTGAGTCTCTCATACCAAGCTCGAGGAGCTTGTTTCAAGCCATACAAAGCTTTCTTTAGCCTGTACACATGTTTAGGACTCTTGTGGTCCTCAAAGCCAGGAGGTTGTTCTACATAAACCTCTTCTTTGATGTAACCATTAAGAAATGCACTCTTTACATCCATTTGATATAATCTAAAGCCTTTCATGGATGCAAAGGCTAGAAGAATCCTTATTGCTTCGAGTCTAGCGACTGGAGCAAAATTTTCTTCATAGTCTATGCCTTCTTCTTGGTTATACCATTTGGCTACCAATCTGGCTTTGTTCCTTGTTATTTGACATGTCTCATCCAGTTTGTTTTTGAAGACTCATTTGGTCCCAACTATGGATTGATGAGACGGCCTTGGGACTAGTTCCCAAACTTGGCTTCTTTCAAATTGATTTAGCTCTTCCTGCATGGCAATAATCCAGTCGCAGTCCTCAAGAGCTTGTTCAACTGAAGTTGGTTCGATCTGAGATAGAAAGGCTCCAAACTCAACTTCATTTTGAACCTGCCTTCTGGTTCTGACACCAGAAGAAACATCACCAAGCACTTGATCAAGAGGATGATCCCTGTGATGTCTCCTAACTGTTGGCAGCTGTGCCTCATCAGGCATGGTCTGCACTCTAGGCTCATCACTGGGTTCATCTTCTTCTTTGGGATTGCTTGCTGGTGTTTCTTTTGGTGGTGAAGAGGATGATGGTGGTTTTGGAAAGTTAAGTATTTCATCATCTTCTGTGAATTGTCCCCATGTAGGAGTTTCATCAAATACAACATGCATTGATTCTTCTACGATTCTAGTTCTCATGTTGTATATTCTGTAAGCCTTACTCCTAAGGGAATACCCTATGAATACACCTACATCAGCTTTTGGATCAAACTTACCCAGATTTACCTTTCCATTGTTATGCACATAGCATTTTGATCCAAAGATTCTGAGGTGGCTGATGTTAGGCTTTCTGCCTTTGTACAGCTCATAGGGAGTCTTGTCTAAGCCCTTGCGAACATAGGCTCTGTTAGAGATGTAGCAAGCAGTGCTCATAGCGTCTGCCCAGAACACTTGAGAAACCTCTTTCTCATTGAGCATGCTCCTAGTCATCTCAGTCAGAACCCTGTTTTTCCTCTCGACTACACCGTTTTGCTGAGGAGTTCTAGGAGCTGAGAAGTTATGATCAATACCGTTCTGCTCACACAGCTCAGAGAAGCTATGGTTCTCAAATTCTCCTCCATGATCTGTCCTTATGGCTGTGATTTTGAGGTCTCTCTCATTCTGCACTTTCTTAGCCAGGACAACAAAAACATCAAAAGCATCTTGCTTAGAGGCAAGAAACATAGTCCAGGTGAACCTAGAATATGTTAGAATCTTAAGTTTTGATGAAGACTAAAATATGAAAGAATGAATCAAGTACTTAGAAAGCAATAGGTTAACATAGAATCCCAAGTAAGAGTGCAACCGGATGTGGATTTACTTCCGGATAGACTAGGACTAGCGCTCGCGGATGAATGACTCATCCCCCAGCGAGAGCAAGTAATTCACTAGGGAAATAACTTAGTCCATAAGCACTAGATATACAAAACCTCAAGACTAAGCTAGGATTCAACCGGAAGTGATTTTGCTTCCTGTTGTATTTAGACTGGCGCTGGCTGTTAGAATAGATGACACTAAGCGTCAGTGAACATAAGCCACGTCCAGTAGAATTGCTTCCGATAGCTTAGTGACTAGCGCTGACTGTTGGATTGAAGGACAATGAGCGAGAGTGAGTAAAAGTACATATAACCCCTCATCCAGTAGTAGTGCTTCCGGATGTGGAAGTGCTTCCGGATGCAAGAAAGGCTCCTTCGACTAAGTGAACTCCCACTGCATGTGATTATGTGTTGTTATACTACACATCTCATAGCATGAGTAAATGACACACTAAGTCACTTAGGAAGAGTTAGACTAAAATAACGAGACTTACGCTGACTATTGGAATAGACATCCCCTAGCGTCAGTAGACAATACACTAAGTCAGAACATAGTCTAAGTAAGAATGCTTCCCATAGCAAACAAGCTTCCCACAGCATGTATAGCTCTTACTCCACTTGATTAATGCTACTCTGATTGGACTAACAAGTATGTGCAGAACTTAATTCTACTTCCGGATGCAAATGAGCTTCCGGATGCAAATACTCTTGGCACTGGGATTCAGAGACTAACACTTGCAGAGCAAGATTGCCACTTCCGGATGAACGATGATCATCCGTCAGCAAGAGTACAAGAGCCAACGTCACATACTCAGAGGTCAGAATGCTTATGTCAGAGCAGAGTTGTCAGAGTTGCTTTTCAGAGATAAAGCAAGTCAACCCTGCTAAGCATTAATGAAGATGTACCTCTCAACGGTAACATGGGATTAACGGCTATATTCAAACGGACATATTCCATCTGCCGCTCAAGCCTGAATGTTGAGGCCGAGTATAAAAGGAACATCTACATTCAGAAGAGAGGTTGGACGAACAGAGCATATTATCTGAGAAACTATATTCTACATTCCTCTCATCTTCTACTCTCAGATCTAGATTTGTAACATTATTAGAGAGTAATTCATTTGTACTTAAGTGAGTAACATCATCTATTCTTAGAGAGAATCATTTGTACTTAAGTGTTTATCACAATCAGTTCATTGAGTGAACATATTATCAAATCCTCTAATTGATAGAGGCTGTTCTAAAGCTTGTGCTTGACGAACAGAATTATTATCTTACAAAAGTGAGGGGGAGCATTTAGAAGTTTTCTAAATCTCCATAGGTTGCAAGTTAGCCCGCAAAACTTGTGGTTGTAAGGTTGCAGGTGATCCCGTTGTAAAAACCTGTGGTTGTAAGGTTTGCAGGTGAGCCCGTTGCAAAACCTGTGGGTTGTTAGGTGAACCCGTGTTCGTAAAACCTATAGTGTAAAGGCTTTCTTGTGCCTGGTTCAAACAAGAGGTTTAGTGGATTGAAAATCTCAGGTGGAGCCTGGGGACTGGATGTAGGTCTGGAAGTGATCGAACCAGGATAAACTCGTGTGTGCTCATTCTGGTTGTTTTAATCTACACATCAAGCACCACACCACTAGATACTCACTTGTGCTTGGGGTAATACATCGTCACTCTCATCAAGCACAAGGAGTAAAGTTTTAAAAGGGAGAATTTTTATAAGTTTTATTCTGCCACCCAATTCACCCCCCCTTTGGGTGACAGCCACGCATTTCAGAATAGTCATCCACCACCACTAGAGCATACAGGTTTCCACCCAAGCTCTTCACTCTTGCTGGCCCAACCAAATCCATATGGATTAGTTCCAAGGGTCTGCTGGTGGAGACTCTCTTCTTGGTTTTAAACGAGGACTTTGTTTGCTTCCCTCGTTGGCAGGATTCACAAATAAAATCATGCTTCACCTTAAAAGATGGAATACCTATAGCTAGCTCCTTTTTAATTAGCATGTCAAGTTGAGTAAAATTAACATGTGCTAGCCTTTTATGCCAAAGCCAACTGTTCTCATCACTAGATATTAAGCATTTTTCTTCCAGTTGTTAACATAAGTCTAGAGTGTATAGGTTTCCATTTCTATTTGCCTTAAGTTTGCATTTTAAGTTGGCCTTATCCAGATTCAGATCCTGCTTATCTACTATTATGCACTCATGTGAATCGAAGATTACCCAATTTCCTTTGTCAGTGCTCTGGCTCACGCTCAGCAGGTTGTGACAGAGACCATCCACCAGATAGACATCCTTGACTGGTCCTACTTCTCCAACTCCGGTGATCTTTCCACTTTGATTACCTCCAAAGGTTACTGTGGCTCCATCTTTGATCACCAAGGACTTGAATTTGTCTCTGTCACCAGTCATATGTCTCGAGCATCCACTGTCAATGTACCACTTTTTGTTCTTGGATGCCTTGAGACAGACCTGCATAAATTAGACAAGCTTAGGTACCCAACCTTTATTGGGTCCTTTATCATTAGTCTTCTTCCCCTTGGTCCAGTGTTGACCTTGGGTTTGTGATTGTGTTGTGTCTCTGGCCTTGTGGAGGCTCTAGGCTGACGGACTTCCCTTGGAATATGTTTCCAAGTTCTAGTCCCTTGTCCTCCCTTAGTTTCTTTCTTTGGAGGATCTTCATTTACCCTGGTTCCTTTTGGAACCCACTTATAGGAGCTATTTACTCCATGCTTCTTTGCATTGCAAGTGGACGTGGAGTGTCCCTTTTTGTTGCAGTAGTTGCAGAAGCTAAAGGGTGTGGAGCTGTGACTTGTAGCTTTATGGAAGAATTTTAAGTATGGTTTCACTTTGGGCTCCACCCACTTTTTACCCTTATGCTTATACCCTAATCCAGTTCTATCCCTATATGCCCTTTGGTTCATCAAAATAATATTCAACATTTCAGAACCATTTGTAAACTTCTCCAGGGCATTTTGCAGTCTATCTCTTTCAGTAGAGATCTTGTTGCAGTTAGGGCAGCCTTCTAGTGTTGTGGCCTTGGGTTCCTCTTGGGGAGATCCCTTGCCATCTGCTATCGGAAGCTTTCTAGCTTCCGCTAGCTCTTCACTCAGTGAGTCCACCTTGGACTCAAGTGATTCCTTTTTAGTTTTCAACACTTTATAAGCTTTACATAATCGAGCAAATTCTTCATGAACATCATTATAAGCCTCTTGAAGTTCAGAAAAAGTTACCTCACTGTCTTCCTGGATGGGATCAAGATCTGAAGATGCTTCCTCATCATCTTCTCTGGCAACCAGGCAGAGATTGACAACCTCTTCCTCATCACTTGCTTCCTCGTCTGAGCTATTTACCCAGATGGAAGACACAAAGGCCTTTCTTTTGTCCTTTCCTTTCGATCTCTGCAAGCTTGGACACTCAGCCTTGAAGTGGCCAGGCTTTTTACACTCAAAGCACACTGGTGCCTTTTCCTTCTTATATCCTCTCCTCTGGCTGGAATCACCTTTCTGAAAGCCTCCTTTTTTCTTGAAGAACTTTCTGAATTTCCTCACCATCATTGTCATCTCTTCGTCATCGATGTCCTCCTCATCATCCTCATCATCACTATCATCAATCTTATCCTTGCTGGGAGCAACAAGGGCAAGATTCTTGGTTTTTGATGAGGCTTGAGGAGCTCTCTGAGCCAGCAAGGTTGGTTCGAATTCAGCTAGTGAACCAAACAGTGCAGTGATGGAGCTGGTTGACTCTCCTTGAACTTCCTGCAAGATGGTAACTTTGGTGATCCAATCACCTTTCAAGACTTTTAAGATCTTGCTGACTTGTTCTCTTTCAGGAATATCTTTGCCCAGGGAGGCCAGGTTGTTGATAAGATGAGTGAACCTGAGCTCCAGCTCTCTGATTGGCTCAGTTGGACCAGTCATGGCAAACTTGTGAAATTCTTCTACCAACATCTCGACCCGTCTTGCCTTCACTCCCTTGGTTCCAGAGTGAGCAGCCTCAAGCGCCTCCCACATATCCTTAGCAGTTTTGTGGTGGCTAATCCTGTGAAACTCCTTAGGACTAAGGGCGCATTGAATGTAGTGCATGGCCCTGAAATTTAGCTGGACTAGAGCATAGTCCTCGTTGGTATATCTGGATCGCTGCTTTGCAAAGCCATCATCATCTAGAGGGGTGTGGTCTCCATGTTCAATTACATCCCAGAGTCGGATGTCGCTGGACTTGATGTATGTCTCCATTCGGAATTTCCAGAATGGATAGTTATACCCATCAAAGCCTGGAGGCTTGTTGGGTTGAATAGAGACATCTGGCAAGGAATAATCTGTATCCATTACTGGATCTTTACTTTCTAGATTCGTGGGAATCAAGTCAGAAAGACCCGCTCTGATACCAAATGAAAGTAATGGATGCACAAGAGGGGGGTGAATTGTGCTACCTAATAAAAATCAAACAATAGCAAAACAAGGATTTATACTGGTTCGGTCTTCTTGACCTACGTCCAGTTCTCAACCACCCAGGTTGAGTTCCACTATCCCCAGGTTTTACAACGGGTTCACCTGGAACCTTTACAACCGCAAGTTTTGGACGGGATCACTTGCAACCTTACAACCACAAGTTTTTCTCAAGGCACACTTGCAACCTTGCTAACTAACTCCCCCTTACTTCCAGCAAGGGTTCAACCTTTACAAATAAAGGATTTTCTAAACTTAGTTCTCTTAAAAAAGGATAATGTTACACACTTAAGTACAATAAATGCTCTTAATACAAGAAGAGACTTAACAACAAAGAGTACAAGATAAGTAGATGAAAAGATCTCTCAATGCGTTAAATGCTCTTTTTCTTTTCTGGGCAGCTTTGAATGCTTGAAGGATTTCTTAGTTTCTCACTCTAGCTTTCTTCAAGATGTCAAAGATATTAAGTGTCTTCATAAATGAAGGTGAGCTTCTTTATATAGTCTTCAAGTATTCTCACTCTTGGTAGGTGGGTTAGCCATTTGAATATGGCCGTTTTTCCCATGTTACCGTTTGCCCATTTAATGCTTCATTAATGCTTAGCAGGGTTGACTTGTTTTATCTCTGAAAAGTAGTTCTAACAACTCTGCTCTGCCAAAAGCATTCTGACACTGCACTGCTCTGAACGTTCTGACATTCTGATTGCTTGCGGAAGCGGATTCACATCCGGAAGCAACTTTACTTAGTGTGCTGCACTTTGAACGTTAGTCTAGCAATATAAACACATAGTCACATGCAGTGGGAGTTTACTTAGTCTAAGGAAGCTTTCTTACATCCGGAAGCAATTTCACATCCGGAAGCACTTCCACTGGATGATGGGTTATGTTCACATTTTACTCACTGACGCTCAGTGTTATCCATTCCAACAGCCAGCGCTAGTCACTAAGCAATCGGAAGCAAGTCTACTGGACGTTGGGTTATGTTCACTGGTGCTCAGTGTTATCTATGCCAACACCCAGCGCTAGTCACTAATCAATCGGAAGCAACTCTACATCCGGTTGCATCTTAACTTAGTCTCAAGGAATTTTATTCATTTAATGTTGTTAGACTGAGTTATTACTTAGTGATGTACTTGCTGTCGCTGGGGGATGAGACGTTCATCCGAGAGCGCTAGTCCTAGTCTATCCGGAAGTAAATCCACATCCGGTTGTACTCTTACTTGGGGTTCTATATTAACCTAATATTCTCTAAGTGTTTGCCTAGTTCTTTCATATTTTAGTCTTCATCAAAACTTAAGATTCTAACAAATTTAAGGATGTAGGTTAATTTTTTGTTTGTATTTTCCTTCCTTTTTATAAAAAAAAGAAACTTTCTCATTCTCTTTTCTACCCAAATCTCTTTTTTTAATAAGAAATTGATTTTCTATTTTTTCTCATACAAAACTGATTTCTATGAAAAATAAATTTTAATGAAATTTATTAAATTTAGACTAATATTATTATATTTTATGGTATATTTTTTAACAAAATAAAAATGGTATCAGAGTTATGTAGTTATGTATATTATTATATAGTACGTATGTTATCAAAGTTGTATAGAATATAATATTCCGTGTATCGTGTAGGTTGATACTTGTTTACATAATGGCAAGAAATCTAACATCAAACAAAGTTGATATAACAAGCTAAGTCATTTAAGAGCCCGACATAAAAGCGCAAATCCTAACCGTTAAATGAACCCTAATACAACAATAACAACAAAACCTTATTCCAACTAAGTAGAGTCGGCTACATGAATCACATGACGTCGTTGTGATCGATCAATAGTCATGCTTGGAGGTAAACCTTTCATCAAAAGATCTCATTAAATAACTTCGTTAAGAGTTCTCTTTGGTCTTCCTCTCCTTTTTTTGTAGTGATTCCATATCATTTGATCAATTATTCTTACTTCTCATCCACCTCTCTTCGTTGAACCTTTTGTTTAATTATATGCCTTCTCCCATGATAGTGTGATAGCCCTTGTAAAGTACCAAGCAATGACCTATTGATATAAACAATGTGTGTGTCCATGCTCAATAGATTTGACATATTTTTACGTTGGCTGCCGAAGCCTAACACAACCCTACTCTTTTATCTGAGCTTGGGACCGGCTATAAATATAGGCGGTGTATTCCGTGGACACACAGTCACACGAGAGTAAATAACCAAGCGTGACACGAAGTCACGAAACAAACGTGGACACACAGTCACACGAGGGTAAATAACCAAGCGTGATACGAAGTCACGAAAACAAGCGTGGATACAAGTCACACCATGGTAAATAACCAAGTGTGACACAAAGTCACGAAAATAAGCGTAGCAGAGGGGGAGCAACAATAGTTATAAACAAATTGAGAAATAACTGTTATAGATGTAAACAAATTAAAATAATAGAAATAGAAATAAAAAAATTATTATAAAAAAAAAAGAAATAAAAAAATTAATAATAAGTAACGGTTACAAAATAAAACAATATATATAGGGGGAAGGAGCATCAACAAATCAATAAATAAATAATAAAAATAAATAAATAAATAAGAAGAAGTAACAGTTCCAAAAATTAAAGCAAATATATGGTGGAGTGAGCTATATATAAAGAAGCAACAATAAAAAATAAAATAAAATAAAATAAATAAATAAATAAACAAAAAGAAGTAATAGATATATATAAAGAAGTAACAGAAAAATAAATAAATAAATAATAAAATAATAAAAATAAAAACAAAACAAATGCAACGACTAAATTTATATTTTTTATATTTATAATAAATAAATGAACCCTAATGACCAGGTAAAAAAAAAAGAACCCTAACGGCCACATTAGAAGCTATAAAATTATTGGTTTACCCCCTTCTTCCTCTCCTGAGAATAATCAAACGCACACCAAAAAGCTGAGAGGATTTCTGGGGATTCTTAGAAATCATTCAAAGATGTCAGTGTCCGGTAAACGAAGAAAAAAGATGTCAGAGTCCAAATTTGAACTAGAGAGTGAGAGCCAAGTTAATAATCGAATTAGTTATCTACCTGATTGTCTTCTTCACCATATCCTCTCTCTCCTTTCAACCAAACAAGCCTTTATCACAAGCTTTCTATCCAAAAGGTGGAGGCCCCTTTGGCTTTCACTTCCCACTTATAACTTGGAAGACACTGACATTGTTGGTCTTGATAATTTTGTGCAATTTGTAGATACAATCTTCACGTTACCACATGATGATGATGTACACATTCATAAGTTTCGTCTCAGGTGTAGAACAAAAGAAATGCCTCATTCCATGATTAATAAATGGATTGATGCGGTCATATATAAAAAAGTTGTTCATCTTGAGCTGTTGTTTGGTCTTACTACTTCCGTTCGTGTGACCACTCGTATTTTCAATAGCGAAACCATTAGGGTTTTAAAGTTGCTTCATGTTACCATTGATAGTGATCATTCTTCTATGAATTTGCCATCACTCAAAGTCATGCATTTATCCGATGTTGCATTTTCTTGTATTATATGTCTATCAAACCTCCTCTCTAGTTGTGTTCATCTCGAAGATTTGAAGACAACACGTTTGCAGTTGCCCTATAAACCTCGTGAACTAAATATAGAGATTCAGAAATTTGAACATTTGGTCTCAGCTGCAATACCAACTTACTTGATTAAGTTGGATGCTTAACGTTTCACGTCTCCAGTTATTTGGGGTATTGATTGATAATTTAAATCAATTTTTTATATTTTCATTATTTGATATTTTTCATTATTTGATACTACCTCCGGTCCTAAATATAGGACCTAATTGACTTTTTTTTGGAGAGATTAAGGTTGCGAAATAGGTTATTAAATGATGTCATATTTAATATTTTTTTAGATTATCCATTAGTTTAGAGGTAAAATAAACTAGTTTAAGGGAAAAAATTAGGTAAATCAATTTATAATTAACTTATTTTGCTTTTTTAAGGATTTTTAGAAAAATTCAATTAGGTCTTATATTTAGAACCGGAGGGAGTATAAAATATTGACAATGGAATATTCTTTTTCATTACACGATGCAGAGTATGTTGGTATCATCTATTCATGATATTCCAAACTTTTACAATTTAATTCACCTGGACTTGCCATCTATGTTGTTTCACAATATAAATGAGTTGGTTGGATATCTCCATATCTTCCCGAAACTTCAAAGTCTCTCCATTGACAGTGTATGTAGATGCAAACTTGATTTGTGCTACACTGATAATATATATATATATATATATATATATATATATATATATATATATATATAGTGGCTAACTTTCATGTGTTCTTTTCAGATTTTTGTTGCAGATAGAAGTTCGATGGAAATAACAGTCGATGTTCCTCAATGTGTATCATCACACTTGAAGGAATTCTATCTTCATACATACGAAGGCTGGGAATGTGACTTCGAATTTATAAAGTTTATTATGAAAAATGCAAGATTCTTGAGGAGTATCCACATTGATAGCATCTTGCAGGAAGTTCATACTAAAAAGATGATTCAAAGATTATCATTATGTCCTATAGGCTCTGAGAATTGCGAGTTTTTCTTTTGCCAAAGTCGTTTGATGTAACTTGCTTACAGTTGTTCTTGATTATATAAAATGTAATAGTGCTGTTGCATAATTGTGCTTCAAGTTTCTCTTCCGTTTTGTTCATCTCATTCCCACTGTGAAACTAAAATGAATGTGAAATTAACCCATTCGATCCGTCATCAAGTTTAACTCAGTGAGACAGTGACACTGACTACTCAGTCCTAATTAATAGTATAGGTTTGATCCATTTTATGATTTTATTAATAACCTTAATTACATGATCAAACGGTGCCAATCTTTTTCTTCCATCTATTACTCAACAAGCTTTATTGATAATGCCTTATACTGTTGAATATTTCTCCAACAAAAGCAGTATTAAATCAAACGCCATATGAAGCATGGATGGGTAGGAAGCCCCGGGTAAGCCACTTGAAGTTTTTTGGTTGTGTAGCATATGCTTTGGTTCCTTTTCATTCTAAACTTGATGAAAAGTCTGAAAAATGCATCTTTATTGGATATAGTCCTCAATCCAAAGCATATCGTCTATATAATCCTATAAGTGGCAAGGTGATTGTTAGTAGGAATGTTGTCTTTAATGAAGAAGCTTGTTGGGAGTGGAATAAAGAAGCAAAAGGTGTTGTTGTTCATGTTCCATTAGAGTTTGATGATGCACAAGTAGCAACACCAGTTCCTGCAAATTCTGATTCTTCATCTTCTAGTGATAGAAGCAGATATGGATCATCAAGATCTTCTAGTGAAACACCACCAAGAAAGTTCAGATCTTTGAGAGATATCTATGCTTGTAGTTTCGCATTACTTGTCTCTGACCCGACTTGTTTTGAAGAAGCAGAGTTACAAGTAGAGTGGCAAAAGGCCATGGCAGAAGAGATGCAGTACTCTATTGAGAAGAACTCAACATGGGAGTTAGTTGAAGCTCCTGAAGGAAAGAATGTAGGGCTGAAGTGGGTATTCAGAACTACATATAATGCTGATGGAAGCATTCAAAAACACAAGGCCCGGCTGGTTGCTAAAGGATACTCACAACAGCAAGGTATGGACTTTGAAGAAACATTTTCTCCTGTTGCTGGATTTGAAACTGTTAGAGTTATTCTCTCATTGGCTGCTCAATTGCAACTTCATGTGTATCAATTTGATGTGAAGTCTGCATTCTTAAATGGTGAATTAGCAGAAGAGGTTTATGTCTCACAACCTCAAGGCTTTGTTGTTAATGGCAGTGATAACAAAGTCTACGGAGCACTGAATTGTGGTGCTCTGATACCACAATTGTTGGATAAAATGGGAGAAAAGAAAAAAAGGAGGGGAAAGAACACACACTTCAATAACTGCATACATGCTGATATGTATACATGACTCTTTTAAATAATAGGAAATGGTAACTAACAATCCTAAAAATAAGGAGCACAATAAAATAACTAACTGACCCACTAACTAAGTGCTAATAACAATTAAATCAAGTACAAACAAATAAGAAACTATTTTGAATCAATTAAACTAACATATACTCCCTCCGGTCCCTAATATAAGAGTCAGCCGCCAAAAAAACGCTTCTTAAGAAAACATGTGAATGTTAGTTGGGTGTCTAGAGTTAATGTTTCTTTTCCAATATTACGCATATTTATTATGATACTTTTTTTGGCCAGTTATAGATTATGATACTTTTAAGAGAGAGAAATATATAAGCATTAATAAATATGAAAGAGAGTTGAGGGCAAAGTAAGAAAAAACGCATTAAATGAGGAGACAATGTGAGATGAGCTCTTATATTAGGGACCAAAACCATTCAAATTTTGGGCTCTTATATTAGGGACCGGAGGGAGTATATAATTGCTCTTTCCTAGGAAAGAGCAATGTTCTTGTAACTTGTCCTTTTCGGTGCCTTTATATTTCATTCCCAAAATAATCAATCAAAATGACACAAACACACGTCGCTTCAAACAAAAGTTTTGGTTTAAAATATATATGTGCTCTGGTTCTTATTATAAGTCACTAATCACCTCTAAATTTTGGTCCTTAATATAAGTCACTAATCACCATTAACTAACTCATTTATTAAATTTTTCCCAATATATCGTTATTGGAAAAAGAGATTTCTTTAATTGAATTGACTTTTCCTCTACTTCACTTTTGTTTCCCACATAAAGGTAGAGGATTAATGAAGTGGGTCATAGTGATAAAGATAGAGGGGCGAAAATGGAATACACAAATAAAATATGACCAATTTAATGATGCAACTTCCATTAATTTCCATTCATTGGTTTGTACAATGTAGGAGGTTAGTGACTTATAATAAGGACATGAGAGAGTATGAAGTAATATGTAAAAATCAAAGTAATATATGTTTTTCTTTGTGTCTTGTATATTAATTAATGACAGGATAAGAGAGAAGGTAGTTGTAATAATTGAGTAAAGCTAAAGATGAAAAATTTTATTAAACATACTCATAATATGCATATATATATATATATATATATATATATATGCTTCTAATGTTTTTATTGGTATGCGTAAAAAAGTTTACTACCACTAACATAGGTTCGTCCAATTTGTAGAAAAGTTGACTACCTGTTGTTATAATAGAGGCAAGAGCTGGAGCTAGTACCAAACATCAAGTATGAATGAAGCTGAAGTGTGACGAGGTTTATGTATTCTAGGAAGTTTTTTCTGACAAAGTGCATGTTTTTTTAAGCAAAGTCAATTCTAACAAATATTAAATAAAGTAGAACGATTACATAGTCTTGATCGCAGAACGAATACATAGTCTAGCAACTAAAATTATTACTCCTACAACTTAAAAAAGGCAAATTTGGAAAAACATGGAGAGACTTGTATAAAAACTAAGCAATATGAAAAGCGGGCCCGACAGAATCTCGTGTCTTGCAGTATCACTGGAGTCCTTCTAATTTCCTGCAAAAGAGAAAATTGAGCCACAATTTGTATAAACTGCCAGCGAGAAGTCTGAAAAGAGATTGTTCGATAGAATCCAAAGCAAGCTAGCAAGACCATCCAACTAAGAATTTAGAATTGATGTATTTCTTCATTATCAACCAGATTGTAGCAGGGGTAGTGATTTATATTCCATCAATTCATTGAAAGAAACAACGTGCTTGATGGTTTTAATAAGATGAATCGAAAGTACAGGGGCAACATGATGTTGGCATTTGTTTCTGAACATGCAAAAGATATTGCTTAAGAGAATGACAATATGAAACAACAAAAAGCTGTGTGCCCCATGGCGGAATAAAAGTTTGATTGCTTAAGAGAATGACAATTTTTTTAAGTAAAATTGTCTCATTTACTAATAAGAGTCCTTGCGATTCAAACACACATTCTTATCCTTATAGGGGTGATCACTTACCAGTCCAACTAACTACTCGTTCATAACCATTTTAGTCTTTTTCTTTCAAACATTTATCATGCATATTGAGCATAAATTTCTTTAACTATTGAACATTCCAAACATTCACAACTTCATTAATTTTTGTTTCCCGCTTATAAAATCTTTTATCCTAATGAAAGTTTAATTAAATACTCCCTCCGTTCTTAAATAAAATCACTTTACCTGATTTGGAGAGATCAAGGAAGATGGTTAATTGGACTGACATATATTTTCCAGTTGAAAATTCTTCTTCTTTACATTTAAGTTCTTTCTCCGCAAGAATATTATTTTTTGCTCTCCAGTGGACCAAAATTAAACTACAGTATACACGTTCTTCATTTAAACTTCTTTCTTTGCTCTTCAGTGGACCAAAATTAAACTACATTTAAGTTCTTTCTCCGTAAGAATATTATTTTTTATCATATCCACAAGAATATAATTGTTAGGTACTTTATAAATACTTTTGTAATCGTTGTTGTTACTATAATGCTTCCAATAAATTAAATGAATGATCCAACTCTCATGAAAAGCTATGTGGTCCCATATATGAGATGGGATCTCTCTCATCCACTCACAATGTATAAATATTGATGATGTTGAATCTTCTGACTTTTTTTTTATAAATAAACTAAAGTCAAAGCCTTTTCTGTTATTAAAATGTTTGTTGAGAATCCATTAGAATGAGGAATTTCTTTGTCCAATCTCATTGGTAACGAATATTGGCCATTAATTTGAAGCGTGAAATAATGTATGTTGACCATTTTTGTCCGTATCGCGCAACCAACTATATGTTCATTGGATCATTCTCCCAATACTCTGTGTGTGTGGTCATATCACATATTTCTTTGATCGATGACAAGATTTGTGACGGTTACAAAATCGTAGTGTTTTATTATATCATTGATCATGATCATATTTTGAGCCAATGCTTCGTATCATTCTAAAATGAGTTATTTTTAATGTCATTTATTTGAAGTGTCGTTAATTTTATCTTCACCAAAAGACAAAATCCTTAATTTGGTAACATGCAAAAAAAAAAACATCCTAAATTTATTTATATAATTTATATGTCACTTTTTTTTGGGTCGGAATATGTCACTTTCAACATATTTATAAATCACCTAATTTTATTATAAAGAAAATCACTAAATCTTATAAATTGTCGTTGTAAATATTTTTCTAAAAACACTTCATGCCTCTTAGCTTAGTTATCAGCACAACTGAATTACATACACGTGTAATATTACATATCATTTCAGTTCCTATAATAAGTAACTTGTAACTCATTTTCTAGCTCTACATGTAAAAAACCATTCCCATCACATCTTCTATTCATCTTTCTCCCTATAAATTAAATAGATAAAAAAACTCAAAAACAGTCTTTGATAAATGATAACTATACAAATAACTTATAATTAGGACCAGCAATTTTCTACAAGCCAACTATAATACGAACCAAAATGATAAAAATATAATGGTGCAGTTATAATTAAGGACGTTACAGTAGAAAGCTGATGGTCATGTCTAAGAAGCATAGAATAGTACTATGCATCCCTCAAATCCACAGGTGTTTTTTAAGTTACAATTAATCGTTTTGTTAAAAGTTTTCTCTTTTACATTGAATAATATTGAGGTATCTATATCATTTTTTTTATCAGAAAGATATCCATATCATTATACGTGTGAAAAAATTAAATAAGAAAAAAAATTACTCAATCTCATATATATTATTATAATATGGGTTAAAATATTTTGGATAATGAAATCATTGGACACAAGTATAAATAAAATGTATCATTTTAGCCAACTAATAAGTTTTTAAAATTAAGCAAAATTGCCAACATTGGTAGATGTAGTTAAATGGCGTTGTGTCCTGACCACATGTTGACATGCATGTCACTCATTTGTGTGGATTGGATTGCCTTCGAATCAAAATAATGACATGGTCCAATCACATGTACATGTGTGACAAATTGGTTGTTTTGATCAATTTAAAACATAATTAACCAAAATATACCGTTTATTTATATTTATGTTGGTCTTAAATGTAAAATCAATTTTTCCATAGACATTAATAAAGTCAAATATAATGGACAACTTAATTTAACATATATTAAATGATTGTGTATTATAAAATATTTTATATGTAAGATAATTTAGCTTTAAGGAAGAAAGATAACTATAAATATTTTAAAGTGATTAATTTTGTAATCCAAAACCCCAGAAGTCTGAGCAATTTTATAATTAAGTAGATCATTGGTCAAAATAATATTTAACCCATATAATATTAGTATGATATTACAACATTTTAAAAAGAAAAATAAGTGAAAAATATTTAAAAGGTTTATTAAGTAGAAGAATCAAAATTGAAAGTATTTATCTTTTCTTGGCAAATAAATTGAAGTGTGAAGAATCTCATTTTCTTTAGGATGAATCATGGCAGCTAGTAATTATCTGAAGGCGACAGCCACTCCCTTCGTTAATTGGCATTCGGCAGTTCCCATTCACTTCCTTAATTTTATTTTAAATTTTATTTTCCCTTATTTTCTTTGACATAATCTAGTTTTAGATTTTGTATGCGTATAGCTTCCGGATCAATTGTTATTACTTTTTCATATCAATATTCTTATTGAAAGATTCTTGCATGAATCCAATGCGCACCGCGTCATTTGTAGTCCGGCCAATAACAATTAAACGCATAGGATCTTACATGGAATATCTAACTTTACATACCACCTTAAAAATTCTAACTACAATATTAAAAAATTCAAATCTCATGTTTAAATTTTTTTTACTTTACAAGTTGATAAAAAAATACTACCTCCAGTCCTAAATATAAGACCTAATTGACTTTTTTTTGGAGAAGTTAAGGTTGTGAAATAGACTATTAAATCATAACATATTTGATATATTTTTAGATTATACATTAGTTTATAGATGAAATAAACTAGTCTAAGCGAAAAAAGTAGGTAAATCAATTTATAATTAACATATTTTGCTTTTTTATATAATTTTCTAAAAACGTTATCTAGGTCTTATATTTAGGACCGGAGGGAGTATTAGTTAGTTGCTTTTTTTAGGGTGACACATCATATTGAAACTCTACATAAGAATTTATTTGTTTAGTTGTTATTGGTCAGATCACAAATGACGTGTTACACAAGGTTCACACAAAAATTTCTGATTGTTATTTAAGGTGGTAAAATCTTAATGCATGAAACATTTTGTGGATCACACATTAAAATTATATATCAAAAATTTTTATTGTACTTTTTATCTTATTTGACACGAAATTAAAATTTTCATCTATTATTAATTTGATATACTTTTTTTTCTTCGTAATTTCAAAATTTTGCACTACTTGTTTTCAAAACAACATGAGAATCATGCCTATCTTCCATTAAATGCAAGGTAATTGCCAATCATGTTTAGATTTAGATTTTAATGGAAAGCTTTAAATGAGTTTGATTCTTGACGGGTAGATATGAGAATTCTGTTAGTGTAAAACAGATTGCGCACTGTACAGTGGTATCAACCGTAAGTCTCGGTTATTAGAAAGTTAATCTCATAAACGGAAGTCCCATGCATATTGTCATGGAATTATATATAGTTTCCCACCGTCGTCTCCCCCTTTGTTTAACTTACAATAATTGTCACTTGCCAGGAATTTTGTTAGTAATAAGTAATTTATAACTACTTATTTAAACGTTCTTAAGAAATGCTTTGGCCCAGTTAACTCTTGAGTTTTAAGTTTTAACTTACCTAATAACTAAGTCAAGACACGAGAAAACATATCTACATAAAATTTTAAATGTGACACACGCATATATGAGCGCGTCTAATACCCGTACATTTTATAGTGTGGCTTAATAGGGCGATGTGGCAAGTGTCATGACCTAATCAGGTCAAAATTAACAGTCAAACTCATAAAAATTGAAGTAGTTGTTACATTTGAACCATTTTGTAACTGATGAGTGTTAGATTTTGGACCCGAAATTGTTACTTTATGTTAGGTGAACTTTACTAATACTTGAGTGCTAGATTCGAACATTAAATCTTTTCATATATGTGGTGATGATGTGATGGTGACGTGGCAGTTGACATGACTTGATTGGGTGACGTAGCCTAATTGGGTGACGTGGCCTAATCGGGTCAAACTCGTCAAAATTGACGGAAATGCTATATTTGACCCATTTTGTAATAGATGTGTGCTACATTTGAGACCCAAAGTTCTTGTTTATGTTTGGTGAACTTTTGTCAATAGTAGAGTGTTAGATTTGACCCTTAACCCTATATAATAAAGTGTATGTTATGACTTATGATTAGATCAAAATATTTAAACAAGTTGAACAATTTAGTGATGAAGTATAACTGTGAAAGTTATGGGTGGAAATCGCAATATATATGTATAATGCTCTAATCTTATTTATAAATTTTATTTTTAGCATGTTTTATTGGAATCAAGAAAATATATGAATCCGTTAATGCTACTTTAAAGTTTGTGGTCATTTATCTATGTCTTACTTACATATATCATTTTGGTCTAGAGATTTGAAAACTACACTATAAGTAGGTAGAGATTCATGTTTTGCTAGCTCGTTAGCCACCTTATACACACACATTATTAGAGAGGTTTATGGTGGAGTTGGGTATATGCATGTTGTGGGGTGGCAGAGTCGGTGGGTGGTGGGTAGTTGTTGCCATTTTTGTTGTGCAAATTGAAGTGCAAATGTGATTTCTGATGCAATCCCCACTTTGCCATCTCCCTCGTGCCCACTTTCTATGTATCATCCGTTTCACTGTGGGAAAATTTTTGAAAAAAACTATCACAATTGACAAAGAGCACGGGGATACAGCAAATTATTATTTTAAGAAAAGATAGTTGGGTTCCATAATATAACTTTATATATATTGAATAAAATGACTAAAATGTCCTAAAATCAATTTTAAAAAAAATGGTTGACTCATTTTGACTTTTAAATAATTAGAAGCATCAAATGATATATTATTGTCTTTTAAATGAAAGATTATATGAAATTGGATGCTGGCCAAAAAAGCATGAAATTGGATGATTAAAGTATCAAAACTGGATTCATTGAAATCTGAAAAAGTGACAATATATAACACACATACACACACAAGTCATCATAAAGTTGACTCATTTTTCTTTTATGGGGGGTGATCCTAATAAAAGTTTGGATGATTATTTGCTAGGACACGAGTGATATATAGTTGTGGTAAATGAAACCAACATAAATAATTGGTGTGTGAGACGGCAAGCCCCACCCAATGAAATTGCATCTCCAAAAAGTGATGACACACAAGAAAGACAAGTAGTGCTATTCATAGGCATGCATGTCTAAAAATTTCTTTTGCCTATCCCACTCCTTTATGTGTATCCCTTCAATTTACCTATAAATACATTCCCATTAATTGAGGACTTCGCAGTCATATAAACGAAAAAAAATGCTAAAGTCACAAAGATATCTTCTCACAATTTCATTATTTACAGTACTCATTATGCTGTCTAAGTCAAGCAACGCCAGGCTATATCCCAAAAGAAATAATACCTCGCCATCTTCTTCTCCTCCAGGTGACAGCAATTTTACTATAAGTAACTAAACCATGTTTTATTTGATCATCTTTCCAACAATTTCTTTTTTTAGAAATTGAGCTACTCTTACGTAGCTTGATTGTGCATTGAATTGATTTAAGATTTATAGACATATATACTTCATTGGTCCTTTATTATGAGCTTAATAAACTTAATTATTTGTGTTTATCAAACAAACTAAAATTATATGAAATAGAATTTCTCTTCCAATCATGTTGTTATTATCAAAATAACAAATAAGATAAAATTAATATATGAAATATATAGAACCAGTGTATCTAAATTTTATTTCTCTCAAGTGAAAATACTATATTTACACCTGAACCCTAAGTTGGATATATAGTCTTTTTGCATCTTATAAAACTTAAGTATTAGAAACACAATTTTGGGTAGTGTTTAATATTATTTTTGCATCTTCACCCTAATTAGTTTTGTCTTAATTTGTTTCAAAGTGACCTACCTCAAACTTTATATATCTTTAATTTAATATTCTATTGATTGAGGTTGGATTCTTAATATGTCCCAATTTTTTGGCCTAGTTCAGGTGATGGTGATGGTGATGGCAAGTTTTGTCTAAGTTGGAGATTAGGAGTGGAGGCCAACAACGTGGTGGCGTGGGGAACAGTGCCGAGGGACTGTCAAAATGAGGTTGAGAGTTATATGATCGATGGACAATACGATGAGGACTTAGATTTGGTGATGCAACAAATCTTCGCTTTCATCAATTCCATTCCTCTTTCCTCTGATTCATTTGATGCCTGGGTCTTGGATGTTGACGATACTTGCCTCTCCAATCTTTATTACTACAAATCCAAGAGATTCGGGTACGTGTTAATTATCTCACTTAGCTTTTTTTTTTATTCTAGAGCTAACAGATCTTTTATTCTTTTACAGTTTGATCAAATTTTGACTTTAAAACTCCAGTTTCACATATTTGCTTTTAACCCCTATTATTTCATAAGGACTGAAATTTAAATATAAGAACCAAAACTGAAATTCATCAAACATAGAGATACCGATCCTTGAACTCATATATAGCTAGCATTATTATGAAATAGGGAGAATTGATTAGAGGTCACATGAAAGAAATATAATTAAAATAAGGTCTTATGAATTATTATGTGAGACCAATAAATTGTTATTATTAGCTCTAGAAGTTATAATTTACAACTCGTGGGATCTCATCTTAATTATCTTTTTTACATGGACCTCTAATTAATTCTTTCTATGAAATACGGACTTTCAAGTCAAAAAAGGAAAAGAAATACAGACCAAAGCCAAATTTGATGGAAATATGAAAATATAATTACTCCATCGGTTCCTAAATATAAGACCTAGATAACTTTTTTTTTGGAAAGATTAAAGTTGCGAAATAGGTTATTAAATCATGATATATTTGATATCTTTTTAGATTATCTATTAGCTTATAGGTAAAATAAACTAGTTTAAGAGAAAAAAATTAGGTAAATCAATTTATAATTAACTTATTTTTTGTTTTTTTTAGGATTTTTCAAAAAAGTCATCTAGGTCCTATATTTAGGAACGGAGGGAGTATTAAGTAACAATAATATTAACCCATAGAATTGTACTGTTATCAAATTTTACATGGATGTGGTAACCAATACAAATATATAGGTGTGAGCCATATGATCCGGTAGGGTTTAGGACGTGGGCAAGCAAAGGAGGGAGCCCAGCAATAACACCTGTGCTTCAATTATTTAACAAACTCATAGGCAAAGGATTTAAGGTATTTTTAGTCACTGGAAGAGACCAAGATACTCTTGGTCAGGCCACTATCAACAACCTGCACAACCAAGGCTTTATTGGCTACCAACGCCTTATTTTGAGGTAATTAATAAAACAAATTGATGGAAAATTGGCCCAATTTCATCACACACACACACACACACTCACAATTGTTCCATCAATTTCTTTTTCCCCTTAGATCATTGGGTTTTAATCAATGAATAATAGAGGTTTTATTTAAATGAATTATTAACTGTGCAGGAGTGGAGAATATAAAGGGCAAAGTGCAGTGAGGTACAAGTCAGATATACGACAGAAATTAGAGAAGGAAGGTTACAGGATTTGGGGTAATGTGGGGGATCAATGGAGTGATCTACGTGGAGATTCTATAGGCAATCGGACTTTTAAGCTCCCTAATCCGTTGTATTTTGTTCCATAGTTATTTATTTCTTTCCCTTTGTTTTTTATATATGTGTTTTGAACCATGTATTTATAATTAATAATAACAGTATTATTATTATTTCCATTTGAGATCATGTTTACATATAGGACGACAAGCAGTTAGTCTCAGCTTTCAGTTTGATTTCCTTTGGGTTCTTGACGATTTTTTTCTATCCGATCAATTGAAAATAGGGTTAAATATCATTATGGCCAATAAATAATTTTGAAAGGGTCAAATTGGCCAAAGAATAATAAAATGACTCATTTTAGCCAACGAACAATAAAATATTGTTCATTTTGGTCAATGAGCTACTTGAAAATATCAAAATAACCCTTGGGACCTAATTAAAATACTTTTTGAAAATGTGGGTCTCAAGGGTTATTTTTGTATTTTCAAGTAGTTCATTGGCCAAAATGTACCATTTTAATTATTCTTTGGCTAAAATGAGTCATTTTATTGTTCTTTGACCAATTTGACCCTTTCAAAATTGTTTATTGGCTAGAATGATATTTAACCCTTGAAAATAAAAATTTAGATTATTACAAATTCATGTGTTTCAAGTGCAAAATCTTACATCTATAATAAAAAATAGATTTCATTTCACAACGTACTGATATTTTCATTTATAACTGCTTGAATTAGTTTCAAAAATATAACATTTGAGAGGTATTGGCATCTATCGGCATAAAAAAGAAAATTGCCAAATATTTTAAGTACGATATAAAAAAATAATGATAAAAAGAAACAATAGACTAAAGCAAACATTCAAGAAGAGGTTTATACTAGAATTTATATTAAAACAAAGAGAACTGACAGCATGAATTACAATTATTACAGCTCTAATAAAGAAAAATGTTAATTAAGAGTGTGCACATGTGTGTGTGTGTGTTCTTTGTTTTTTTTTTGTATGCACTAATTAATTATAGGAACACTCGAGGGGAGGCACAGGATACCTAGTTTTATTAGAGCAATAATCATAATTCATATACTTTGCCTTAACTTTTTGATAAGCAGCTTGTCCTTTGGGGTCCAACTGCCAAAACGGTTGCTTGTTCCACCAGAAATGGTTAGAAGCACAAGAAAGGAGATTATTATTGTTATTATTAGCTAAGGGTTGTTGAAGTTGACAGCCATTGATATCGAAACCTTGGAAGTAAGCTTTAAAAGGAGCATAGCTCCAATTAGTCTTAGCATTGCCTCCATCAGTAGCCCAACTATCTCCATCCCATAAACTTGCTTCTATTTGCATTGCCTTTGATGGGTATGCCACACCTATATTACTCTTGTTTTTATATACCCTTATTGGAGTTTCGTCTACATAAAACCTGCCAATCCCAACAAGAAATTCTAATTAATTAACTTTTGAAAAGAAATTGGCATGAAGCGGAAAGAGTGTGTGTGTGTGTGGTTATACTTAAGGTGCATATTTTACGGTTTGTGAGTAAAATATCTCAGCATACGAATGTTTTTTTCTCTAATGCCCCCCAATACCATTTTTGATAGACCCAAATTCCCAACTTTTTGGGTACTTTGAATACCCATAATCTTTACAAAACAGAGCTAAAATATCATTTCCATTAAGTTATGTGGATCTCTGTTACTCTTAGGTATGTGTGTCCCACCAATTGTTACATGTCACTTTTTATTCATTCTAGGTTTTAATATTACGTGGTCCCAAAGAATTATCTAATTGTTATCAGGTTTCAAGTTATTTGTGAAAAGACTATCATTAGATAATTCCTTGGAACTTCTAGCATTATATTCTTTTCTTTGGAAATGCGGAGAATTACCCAAAAGGAACAGAGGGTGACTTGTGACATTTGTTGGGACCCACATACTTAATTCCTTGAGACCTCTAGTATTAAAGTCTTTTCTTTGAAACTGCGGTACCCAAAAGGATTAAAGAGTGACGTGTAACAATTGGTGGGTTCCACATACTTAAAGTATCGGAGATCCACATAACTTAATGGAAATGATATTTTAGCCTCCTTTTGTGAAGTCCATGGGTAAATTAAAGAACCTAAAAAAGTTAATGGATCGGATATGAGAGCTCTTGCTATATAAGTTTAGAACTAAGCACTTTTGTCCAAGAAAAATATTTTAAATTGTGTGTTGTTTTTTTAAAAAAAATAATTTTAAGTTGAATTATTTTGTTGTTAGAGTATGTGACTTATTTTATATAGATTCTAGTTAAACAAAATTACTTGAAAGTTGAGACACTACAAAAGGTATTGGCGGGCACACATCTTTTACAATGACTAAAGGACTAGTGTTGTCTATCAAATCTTTATCTTCTCATAACTACGGCCTCCAGTCTTTGATATATATACAAATTAAAGTGGATGCTTTTATTTGTGTAGAATAAGATAACTTACTAAGTACTACACACACACACACATATTTACTAATTACTTTGAATATAATTATATATAATTTTATAAATTAAAAAACTAATTTCTAAAACTGATTCATATAAACATTTTAAATTGATTTCTTTATTTTTATTCTGAATTTGAAAAGTTTTACTCTTTATTTTAAAGATAGGCTAAAATATTCTTTTCATCCTTTATCTTTACACAAAGTCTTCTTTTAATCTCTCAATTTTGAAAGGTACACTTTAAATCATTTTCATCGACACATTACTAATGTTAAAGGAAAAGAATTTACTTAACACATTTAAATGGTAACTTTAGAGTTATATGCTAAAAAAATATGTTGGAATTTTTATTTTTTAGTACAATAATAATTCTTATATTTTAAAATTTGGTCATTTTCACTAATATTTATTTATAAATTCAATAGTTACATGAAATATAAAAATAGGAATTTTACATTAAATAAAACTAACGGTATTAGCGAAAAATGATTAAAAGTATACTTTTTAAAATTAAGGGACTAAAAATTGACTTGATGTAAATTTAGAGGATAAAAAATAAAGGATCAAAACTTTAAAGATATATGCCAGCAGTGATAATCCGATGTTAAATTCTATTATAGAAAGGATTGATTGTGCTTGTCTGAGATCATCAAAATCTAAAGATTATTTCATGAATGAAAAACTTTAAGAGCCAAATCAGTAAATTGAACAAATCTTAAGGATAAAAAATAAGAACTTACACAATTTGATGTGGGTTCCAAAGAAGCCTGTAATTGTGGAAATCAGTAGTGGGATCAAACCAAAGGCGAATTCTTTGTTCTCTGTTACCTGTGCCGTCTGCAAATATATTTGTCTGTAATGTTACAGGCTTGCCTTCTCTGTTCCCCAAGAATTCAAAATCCACTTCGTCATGTCTATCTCCTTGAGATGTTAGCTGCATGAGAATTAGTCACTATGTAAGTAACATTATTTGTTTCTCATCTTCATTATATGTATCCATACTATCAATGAATAATCTAAAAAAATATCGATAAAATTTGAAAGATGACAAATTAGATGTTTTTATTAGGGAAATCCCAAGTCAATCTTGAAGAAAAATATTTCCATATATTTATATATGATATAAATTCTTTTTGTAATTAATGGTAGTATAAACAAGTTTTTTTTGGTCGGGTAGTATAAACAAGTCGAAGAAAGGGATTTCCAACTTTAATTTATCATAATGACATTATATTTATGTTCACAATTCACAACATTTGCATTAGCATAGGAAACATATCGAACTAACTTATTTTGAATTGTTAAGTTAAAGTTGGCAATATCTTTGACTAGTTGAAAATCTCTATTTTATTTAAACTTGCAAATAACCGCGTCTAGAAATTTTCAACATTTGGCCTTCCCAATCGCTAATGATAAAGATTTTTTTTGGCCCCAAGCTAATGATAAAATTTGAAACGCCTATATTGATCTTGTAAATGCTAGTATAAATTATTTTGTTATTTGAGGCTTTTTGTTAAGATATGAAAATCCAATATTTCCCCCTTAATTATGATTCACGACTTTGTGATCTACCAATTTCATGGATGTGATTTAATTTGTCCTTTCTCAATTTCATAGGTTTTTTTAATAATTTTTCCTATCATTATTAATCAATGTCATCAGTTATCTCACTTTATTCTTAGACTGATGAAAACTAAAGGCTCACGTAGTAAGCTGTGACTACTCCAGCCGAATCTCTATCTGGCACTTTGATCTTCATATGGAAGAACCCAGAGCCGTAATTGACTTTGGATCCAAAGCCAGAACCTGCCGAAAAAGGAAGAAGAATAAAGGATAATTAAAACGGAAACCAATATATTTAAACTAGTCAATATATAATAATTAAAGCATTAACATAATAAAAAATTATAAATAATTAATGAAAACTATGTTTTTTTTGGTGTAATATATATTAATAGATATTATTGAAGTTGTTTATTCATAATTAATATTAGGATGATCACTCATATCAGTCAACGGTCATAGCATAAACAAAAACTTTATTAAACTCGTGACCCTGTTTGAGTAATTGGTTCAATATTTAAAGAAGGGATAAAGGCTAAAAGTACCTCGGAAGTTTCCACCCAGGAGCACTGAATATATGGAAGTTTTCTAAGGGGCAAATATACCCTGGAAGCAATAAAAATGGGCACTACAAAAAAAAGGGGTAAAGTGGACGCTTGCACTTCAGCGGTTGGGCACAAACCGCTGAAATGGGCACCCGTTTCAGCGGTTGTTTGGTTGACCGCTGAAACGAAAATGGCGGTCAACATTCTTTTTTTTTTCCAAACAAAACAGGGCACATGCGCGGTTCCAACCGCTGAAGTGCACGTGTGACTTCATTATTTTCAAACAAAAAAAAGTTAAATAATTTTTTGACCGTTTTAACCTTCACTCCAGCGGTTCATTTCAGCGGTTGGAACCGCTGGAATGCACCGTCATTTTCATCGCATCGCTGATAAGCGCTGAAATGAACCGTCATACACACATCAGCGCTGGTAACCGCTGGTGTGTACGGTCTGCCTATAAATAGAGCACCACCCAACCCATTCATTTGCAATCTTGCTCATTTTCCTTCCCTCCTCTCTGATTCCCTCCTTTCATCTCTACATCCAGGCGTTTTCTTTCTAAATTTCCAGTCAAGCTCATAGTTCTTCTTCAAGCATTTCCAGTCAAGCTCATATAGTTCTTCTTCAAGCATTATGTACATTAATCTAATAGTTGTTGTTATTATTGTTTCATTGTTTTTATGATTGGAAATTATTGTTTCATTCTTCAAGTATTATGTAAATTATTATTGTTTTATTCAACTAATAGTTGTTGTTATTATTGTTTCATCCAGTCAAACTCATAGTTCTTCTTCAAGTATTATACTACTTGTTCTCACTTCAAGTATTATACTGCCAAACCCAGTTTAGTCAATCTGGGTTTGTAATGGTTTTTTTTTGTTTTTTTTTTGAGCACATCAGCGGTTGAAACCGCTGATGTGGTGATTATTTTAAGAAAAGACCGCTGAAGTGGGAGAATTTGTTAAAAATTTTGAATTTTGAATCATCCCGCCAGGAAAATTTTGAAAATGTTCATGTGCCACATCAGCGGTTGGACGGACCGCTGATATGCCCGTGCTCTCCCAAAACGGCGGTTTGACCAACGCTACAGCGGTCCCTTTTGACCGCTAATATGGTGTTTGTAACGCACTGAATTACAGCGGTCGCTGTGCGCGCTGTAGCGCCACATCAGCGGTTTAAACCGCTAATGTGTGCGTTATTAAACACGCTGCAATGTTCCCTTTTTTTTGTAGTGGGGGCAAATTTGCCATTTCGTCAAAGACACCAACAGTCAACCGTTTAGTTGACCAAAAATGTTAAGGGAAAATTAATTACAGGTCCCTAGTAAGGGACATAATATAGAAAAAGTCCCCCTAATTGAAGAAATTAAAATAAAGTCCAAAGGGACATAATATGCGGTGTCTGACGTCTCTGGCGAACACTATAAGAAAGTGAAGTCCCTTTGGACTTAACTTTAATTTTTCCAATTAGGGGGACTTTTTCCATATTATGTCCCTTACTAGGGACCTGTAATTAATTTTCCCTTAACATTTTTGGTCAACTAAATGGTTGACTGTTAGTGTCTTTGACGGAAGGGCAAATTCGCCCCATTTTTATTGCTTCTAGGGTATATTTGCCCTTTAGAAAACTTTCATATACTCAATGCTCCTGGGTGGAAACTTCCGGGGTATTTTTGGTCTTTATCCCTTTAAAGAATATTAGAAATAGAAATATTTGAGGCCCAACTTATTTAAATGAGAGCTAATGAAGAGGCATGAGAATTAGGTAGGTCCTGAACTGTATCTAAACTTCTAAATTAACTTTTCCTGTTTGAGCAATTTTATTCTACTAATCTTAAATTCCTCGTTGAAATTGTGGGATCAATTTTAGTATAGTTATATGATATTTTGAATTCTCCAATTTTATCATCAAGTTATTCAATCATGATTTTCTGTATAACCAACCAATTTTTCAGCTACCTAAATTTACATACTATCATCTAACAAGTAAGGCAACTGTTCCTTGTTTACATTAATTTAGTCATATTATTTACCTAACTATAATGTACAGTCCTTAAATAGAAAGTAAAAACTTTTTTTGGTCAGAAAATAGAAAGTAAAAGCTTAAGTTCATACATTTCAATTAAAAGTATTTGTATAAAGTATAAACATAATAATAAACACAGACTATATATATGATTTAATTTATTTGAAGATTTTTACCGAAAGACAATTATTTATGTAGCGAAATTCACGAGTCGACTATAGTTGCATGACTTATTTTGCGCTTTTAATGATGTTTGGCATGAGATGACCATCTTATCTAGATCTTAATTACACTGTTTAAGTCTTTTTGGAATTTATTTATTTTAACATTCCAGTGTTTTGGACTTGCTGACCTTTATTAAAAGGATATTTTGGACGTTTTGATATAGAAGTTTGAACTATGATTAATTTTTATATAAACATATATATTTGCAATTTTTTTTCTCTCTGAACCTACAAATTGTTTCGTTTTCAAACATGATGTACGTAATATTCTATCGTTTTTGTTTTCACTATATATATTGTCATCAACATGAATATATACAAGACATATTTTGAAAACGAGAAGCAAATAGGTCATTAGCTAAGACAAATTAAAAGCATGTAAAATATGTTAATTGAATCAATGAGTAGTTGGTTGAGCTGGTAAGTGTGTTTCAACCCTATAAGGATGAGGACATATATTTGAGTTTTGAGGTTTGCTCTCATTGGGAGATGAGACAATCCTGTCTATGTGGGCAGCATTTTTACCCATCGAGTTCAGATTAGTCAATTGCTAATAGGTTTAGTACTACCAGATGGTATTCAACCAAAAAAATATGATAACTCAATAAATAAATTTATAAAATAAAAAGGCCAAAATTCAAAAATTGATTGAAAATATTTATACTGTATTGGATGCATGTTTTAATCTTTGATATATATATATATATATATATATACACACACACACACCCAAGGTCATAAAACTGAAGGGAAAACAGTGAACAGTGAAGGACTGTATTTTGTTATTTTACTTTCCCTGCATGCACAACTAATCTTGTGTTAAACCATTTCACACAATAATTCTGCAAAACCTGGTTATGGTATCTATCTCTGCAAACTTTTCCTTTAGCTTACTCCGGGAAGAAAAACCGTTTTCTTTTAGATTTACTCTAATATAATCTAACTGTTTTCAAGTTGAATCCCAAATAAAATTACACGCCCGTTCAAATTTGAATCGGGAAGAAAAACAAATACGTTAAAACAAAACGAAATAATCAAAATTGACATGACGGAATGCATATAAGTGAGATGATGAAATGATAGAGAAGGAATCAAGGCAAAAGAAAACAAAAATATAATATACCTGAAGCTTCGTCCATGGAGAGCTGAATTTCTTTCCCTTGATTCATATACACAACGTGATCTCCACCCCAAATAACCTTATAGTTTTCATCAAACCCTATCTCTCCATCCTCTCCAAACACCTTACGAATCAGAAATAATGAGAGAAACACAAATGTTAAAGAACTCATAAATTTGTCTTTGTATATAATCATATATATCGATATTATATTATAGCAAAGCTCTATGGTTTCGAATGATTTGGTAGTGTATATTTATCTCAATTAGCGCTTGATATATATGTTTGGCCAAACACTTCGGTGTTTATATACATGAAGAAGGCGTATGTAAACTTGACCGTCCAATGAAGACATCATTAAAAAGCATGAAGAATTCATAACCCATACTGTCCCACCCAATACGTTATTGACTAATCAATCCTAGCTAGCTAGCTACCATACGAAACTCACATCATCATCATAATATCAAGTTCGGGCTAGTTTAGAAGCAACGTTACTCAAGACTTTAATTAATCGCTTGCATGATATTATGTTAAATTTATTGATTCAAACACAAGTGAGATAAGTAAATCATCCATCAATATATAAAAAAAAATTGAGGCACCTCGCATCTTATCTCTAAATCTTTGTTACCTATTACTCATAATTACTCCATCCAATTCTAAATATAAGATCATTTTACTTTTTTGTGAAAATTAAGGAAATAAGTTGAATCACTAAATTTTAACATATGTCACATGAAATTAGTTTATAATTAAGGAGAATAAATTAGATTTGTAAAAGAAAGATAAATATAGTCAATTTGAAATGAAATTTTACATCTTTTTTTTTTCAAAAAAGTCAGAATGTTTTAAAATTAGGACTTTGAGGGAGTATTATCATGCATATACTAGATGGATTTGATATCGACGAACATCATTTAGGAAGATGGAGGAAAAAGTGCACATAAATTATTTAACATTTATATAAGGATTTAATTTAGTCCAGTAACCCTACAACTTTTAGTCTCATATGGTTTTTTTATTTTATTATCATGGTTATTTTTCAAATAAAAAATAAATTTTGTATCAAAAAACAAATAAATTTACATTAAAAAGTTAGTAAAATGGTCAACCCAGTTCTAGTCTCCACTTGGTGAGGGTGTTGGGGAAGGGAATGTACTTGGCAGCCTAATCTCTATTTTGCAGAGTGGCTGATTCAAACTCACGACCTCAGACTCCATGACAAGCGAGGTTACCGTTGTGTCAAACCAGCCCTTCCCATTAAAAAGTCAGTATTTGAGAATAATTCATCAGAATGTTATCCTTTTACTAATAAAAGTTAGAGTTTTAAGTTCTTTAGGCTTAAGAACAGGAATAGATACTTACAAAAGATAATGAAAGCTTGTGAAATTGAAATACCAAATATATTATTTTATTTTTGTATTTTCCAATCTTATATCTATCCGTTTATATTTGATTTGGATTATTTGAAATGTTTATAATTGTAAATTAAATAATTATATTGCTAAGTAGATATTTTAGAATATTACTACTATTGTTATTAATATTTTAGAGCATAGTTCTTTCTTCAAATAATTTATTAAATAAGTATAATGAGAACACTTTATATTTTATTTGGTTGTTTAATTTGTTTTATGTGTTTGTTGGTAATTGAGTGAAACGTCTTTTTCTTATTAATCAGCCTCGCCAAGAAAATTCCTATTTCATTTAGTTATCAAAGTTTCTTAACAAAACATTTTGAGAGCTTGACATGTACTTAACTACAAAATGATTGATGCTAAATACCAGTCCCACGTAAAAGCAAGTTATCTCCATATCTTGGAGGCGTAACTTAGAATGTCACAATTAGTTTCGTATCATTCTTTCTAGTTTATAGGTTGATGTCACATTGGATAAAGAGTGAGGTTCACTTTTTGATAGTAATATTGTCTTATTAGGCTGGCTGATACTATTAGTACTACGATGACTTTGTTGCCCATACTTTTTTTTATAAAAAGCAAAATAACATTAATTAAAATCTAACTATTACAATAGTTTACTAATATAAAAAACATGTAAAACATATTTAAAATTAAACTGTAAGCTGTGAATTAAAATAGATATTGGGGAGACATCAATTCCTATGTGAGCACCAGCATGCAAATAACCATGTAGAACAAGTGAAGTAGTTTCAACGGCCAGACATCTTCTGAGAATGACAGGAGGTTGGAACCGGAGAAACACGCCACTACGAGAGCTACGAGATACCCATAGCCTCACGACTTTGTTCACCATACTCAACTCAAGGTATGTGTACATTTTTTTTTGGATTAAAGGCGGCCTAAAATATTTCACCGATATCTGCTCATAGGATTAAAGGCACCGATGCTATGTTTGAAGTTTTGATGGAGTAATGTCACCCTAAAGTATTAAAAATATGGCAATATTGCCTCTCTATTATAAGAGACCTAAACGATTAACGTTTGCTTCCATACCATGTAGAGTTGGCTGCACATACAGGTGCAAGCATGCACCTCACTTTATTTTGTTTCTTCTTATATCTTTTCTTAATCTTTTCCAAAATAAGATACAACTATGTTTTATGGAAGGTAATTAATCACAATTAAGTTAAGACAGCCGCTAATTTTATGGAAAGATAATGATATCAAACTGAATGTGTTAGAGTTTGTTAATGGAGCTCATTGAATTGTAAAAAAAATAATAAATTTTTAAAGTGTTGTTAATTAATAATAACAATTCATTGAATTGTATCAACAATTACTAACACATTTGTGATTTAAAATATCCTAAAAAGTGGGTGTATATTTATCCTAAAAAGTCAATTAAAACTCATATTTATAATATATGGAGTACTTTTATTTTCAAATACATCAAGCCACTACTTTTCTAACTTTTCTAACTTGAACTTCTTTAGAATCTTTCTCTTTCATTTTTGGTTCCATCACAGACCTTGTGGGTCTAATTACATATTATACATTGTGGAATTTCTGATGGTATATTTTTAATGAATAAAATTTCTCAGAATATTACTGACAACATTTTTGTCTATAAATGACTTGCGGAATTTCGATATGATGGATTAGTGACTGCATTTTATGACAGAAAAATATGATCTGAAATTTCAGACAAAATTATTAACAGAATTTGTAGGTAAAGGCACATTGCTATGGAATTTTTCAACCATATTTTGTTGTTATTTTTTTCAAAATGTTTCATTCTGGTTACAATAATTTATATAGTAAACTAAAATAATTTATCATATATATGAACATCAATTACACATTATATATATATATTAAGAGAATAATATATATGAACATCAATTACTGGTTACAATAAATTTTATTTTAAATTTCGTAACTAATACTTTTTTAATTGTTAATAAATGATAGTACAAAAATTAAGAGAATTATATTATAATAATTTTTATAGAAAGGTAATAAATAAAAAGAAAGTTTTGAATAAAATAAATTTATACAAAGGTAAAACTGAATACTAAATATAACCATAAAAATATTTACTATAAATATAAATTTTTAAATTACATCTTTCATGTAAGTAGAGGTAGCTAACCTTTTTTTTTTTTTGAGAAACTGACGTAGCAAAATGAGTTCCTTAATCATAACATATTTTGTACATTATTATATCATATATTAGCTTATAAGTCAAATTAGTTTAGAGAAAAAATATTAAGCAAAAAAAATTTTAAGTAACCATTTAGCTTTATTAAGATTTTCCAAAAAGCCAACAAACTCTTATGTTTAAGAACAAGGGGTAATAAATAGGTTATGATAGCTAAATTATTTAAGATAACACTATGCAGCTTTTTGCATTTTATAAGTCAAATTAGTCAAGAGAAAAAGGGATAGTTCCAATTAAGTCACTCATAAGACAATTAATCACGTTTAAATCTCAAAAAATCATCAAATTATACTGAAGTGTCAAGGGACTTGGTAACATTAAATGATTTGTCATTAAGTTGTTAATTGAATCCTAGTACTCTTTTCACCAACACTGCATTCTTCTTCCCGCATGGGTAGGTGGTGGTTCAATTGGTGGAGCATTGGTAGCTTGTGCTGTTGGGAACTATGGATATTTTGAAATTGTGAAGGAGGAAGGAGAAGAAAAATCTCAGGTTGCCGTTTGGCAGAAGAATGGAGGGAAGCCATTGTTGAGGGGCGAGAGTTGCACCAGTGAAGTGGGAGGAGTGAACTTCTGATATGCATTATAACCCTGGATGACACCATTGTCCTAGAGAAAGAATAGTTCACATAACATTCAAAATGTGCTCACCAATCTAACTCCTGAACTCTAAATGACAGCAAATGACAATTTCAGTTAGAGAGCATAGAAGTCATTAGGTGGTGTTGTATAAAAGATGTTGAAACTTCAATGTATTTTATGGGACAAGTAACACAAGAGAGGATAAAAAAGGCCATTAGATAATCTATATATGTCCATGTTCATTTTAATTTGAACACTCTTCACATTTCTATCTTTTACACATTACATTACCTTCAACAAGTATTTCCTTTATAAGAGCATGTGGCATCAAAATATAGAATCCAGTTCAGGGGCATAGCCAGCCAACTTCATCTGACCATCCAATTCAGTTAACAGGAAATGAATTTCGCCAAAATACGGGTGGGATTCATCAAATGCTGCAAACTGATGAATTTTCTTTTTGATCTCAACCCAGCTAGATCCAGGACATTTCTTTTCAATACCCAGTTCCTTCATGGTACTTCGAATTTTTGCAACCTCACTCCATTGAGCATCTTCAGCATACATGCTAATAAGGAGACTGTGATATCCAGTGTTATCTGGCTCCAATATTGTCAGATTTTGAACTGCAATATGAGCAATTTCCAAGTTTTTTCGAAGTTTACACCCATTCAATAAGGCACCCCATATAACAGAATTAGGTTCAAATCTCATACTTCTAATAATCTCTAAAGCCTCTTCAAGCAAGCCAGCCTTGCTCAACAGATCAACCATGCATCCGTAGTGTTCGACATTAGGAGTGATATAATAATCCTGGATCATGCTCATAAACCTCCAACGGCCCTCTTCCACAAATCCTGCATGAGTGCAAGCACTCAAGATACTGATAAATGTTATTTCATTGGGCTTAATTCCTTTGTTCACCATTTTATCAAACATTCTTAAGGCTTCTTGAGCAAAGCCATGTGCAGCAAGCCCATCAATAATAGAATTCCAACAAAACAAGTTTTTGTTATGCAACTTGTAGAACACCAAAAGTGACATATCCAAGTTCCCACATTTTGCATACATATCAATCAGAGCAGAACCCAAGTAAACATCAAGATCAAATCCATTCTGCATCACATAAAGGTGAACCTCTTTTCCTAGGTCAAGTGCTCCTAGATGAGCACAGGCTGAAATGACAGTGGTCATAGTCACTTCATCAGGACTAAATCCACTAGATACCATGCCATGGAATAGTGAAATTACATCATGAAATCTCTGGCTCTGAGAATAACAGGTCATCATGGTAGTCCACGAAACTAGATCCCTCGAGGGCATTCGAGTAAACAACAACTCTGCGAACTCGAAATTCCGTGATTTAGTATATCCATCAATCATGGTATTCCATGTTGCAACATTCCTCTCAGGCATCTCTTCAAACAATCTCTGTGCAGAACACATATCCTCATGGCGAACATGCGCTTTAATCATCGTTGTCCAAGCAAAAACATCTTTTTTATCTATATCATCAAAGACCCTTATTGAGGCCTTAATATCACCCAAAGTAGAATAAAACTCAACCAAAGCAGTCTGAACAAATACATGGAATTCAAACCCATGTTTCCAAATGTGGCCATGAATAGCTTGGCCAAAAGATGAATTCAACAACAATGTAGAAGCCTTAACTAATGAAGAAAACGTGTAACTTGTGGGTTTCTCTTGATGTTGCAGCATGCACATATAATATGTCATGGCTTGCTCTGAATAAGAGCAATGAACTGAGGCTCTAATCAATGCATTGTAAACAAAAGTATTAGGACTTTGCATCTGATTAAAAACAAGAGTTGCAAAATCAATGCAAGAAAAGATTGAACAACAGCTTATAAATTGATTCATTAAGAAGCAATCTTGGTTTGCATTGGTTTTGGTCATGGAAGCATAAATTGATTCTAGTGTTTTTACTGTAGTGCATGCCTTTATTTGGCTAAGAAATGCATCTGATAGTGTGTTTGAGTATCTGTATTGTAGAAGACACTTTGAAATTGAAAATTTCCATACCATCACTTTGTTAAACAATGTATGCTAAAAGGTGGTAAAGGTCTACTTAGTCATTAAACTAAGCAATGTCTTTGTTGTCCCCCGACACCACAGCAGCTAACACATTTTGAATATCAAGTCCAGCTAAATTACAAGGTAAAATAATATAGTAAGAATATAGAGTTCATTTTCTATTTTTCACTTGCTATTTTCAAATGTGAAATCTTTGGAAAACAAATGATCTTTGTTACAAAAAATAATAAAGTAAGAATTGTTTTACCATATATAATAAAGATTGAAGTTTTGAATTTTTGAAATAAACATGAAAATTGATATAATTAAGTTGAAAATCTGTGAAATAAAGTTTCGAATATTTATTCATATTGTATTTTACAATTATAAAGGTATTTGCTTCTTTTTATAAGATTTTAGAATAGAATTTCCACAACTTAGGTGGAAAAAAAGAATAGAAATCCCATATTCTTCCTATGGTTCATTTTGGGATTTTTCAAAATCTAAAGAACATATGCTCTCTATGTTCTCTCTATGTTCTTAACTATAAGATCACTTTTAGATTGGTAAAAAAAAAAGATCACTTTCAGATTTCAATTTGTTTCTAAATATTAGCAACTTTCTACTTTTTCTCATTTTTTCCCAAATAAACCCTAATAATATTTATTTATAATAAGCAAACAAGAATGAAAGAATGAGAATAAAGGTACATGGCTAGGTAGATTAGTAATATCATGTGTTAATATATAACTTAACTAACATTTTTAATATAATCAAATTAGAGAAAATGATTTTATATTTAGGAACGGAGAGATTATTTAAAAAAAAAATTTGTGAGATTTTCCCAAATTTTTATTACTCTCACCATTGCCGAATACAACACCTCTTTTTCTTTTTTTCGTAATTAAAAAGATAAAATTATACCACTAAATTATAAATTATGTCAAATATAATTAGATTATAGTTTAGTTTATGGGTTAAAGGTCAATTTGGGCACCAAACAATTAGCAAAGTATCAATTTGGCCTCCAAACAATAAAATGTCTCATTTTGGCTTATAAACAATAAAAAAGTGTCAAATTGGCCAACACAGTTAACTAAAACCTAACACTATTAGTTTATGGACCCGTAGGCGATGCCAAGTGGACAATGACTTGGAGCTTGAATGAGTGATTGGATAGGGTGACGGGGCTCAGATATTTAGTATTGAAAAAGAAAAAGAAAGAAATGTATTAAAATAATAAACCCCAGCATCACCTCCATCTTCAACCTCCATGACCACCTCTTCATCTCCTACATCGTCGCCGGCACCATCTCCATGACCACTATAGGTAGAAGAAAGATTAACCTGAGAAGCTTGAATGTATTAGGATCATGGGTTGTTCACAGAAAGCAGAGTGTAGCATCAATATCATCATCAGTGAAAGCCCCTCTTGACATGGCTGCAAAGGATGGCCAGCTTCGGGTCTTCATCGTAGCTGGTGAAGTCTCTGGAGATTCTATTGCCTCTCGTTTCATGGCTTCTTTGAAGAATCTCTCCCCTTTTCCTGTTACCTTTGCTGGCGTTGGAGGGTATGCTTTGTTTTTCTTCCTTAATGGATTATACCAATGTGGAACCTGTTACTACCTCTGGTCCTGAATACTATAAGATATATAGTTGACTTTTTTTGGAGAATCCTAAGAAATGAAAATGAAACACTTATTCATAACATATTTGTATATTAATAGATCATACTCCCACCGGTCCTAAATATAAGACCTAGTTGATTTTTTTTTGGAGATGTTAAGGTTACAAAATATGTTATTAAATTATGACATATTCGATATATTTTTAGATTAGTCATTAGTTTATAGGTTAAATAAACTAGTTTAAGGGGGAAAATTAGGTAAATCAGTTTATAATTGACTTATATTTTGCTTTTTTAGGATTTTTCAAAAAAACAAATTAGGTATTATATTTAGGACCGGAGGGAGTATGTTAGCTTTGCTTGCATTGGAGGGTAACGTGGAACATATTACTATTTGTAATGTTTTGCATTGTGAACTTACTTTACTTTCACCACCAAATGCTTAGATCAAGTAGCTGTTAAATTATACTCCCTCCGTTTCTAAATATAAGATCACTTTGTGATGTGGATAAGTTCCTAAATATAAGATCACTTTCTCTTTTTTCTCAAATTTTGCCCAAATTACCCCTATATTACTCCATCTTTCTCTCTCTCCTCCTTGTCATCACCACTTGTCAAATTTAAGTGAGGGGTATTTTGGGTAGTTCATGTTATTTAAATGTCTTTCTTAATCTATCCAAATTAGCCAAAGTGATCTTATATTTAGAAACGGAGGGAGTAACTTAAGTTGACTTGTTTTGAGGATGTTAAGGAAGTATATTAAACAACTAATTATAAATGATGACATATGGTACGTGTAATAAGATTATAAGTTAGTTTGAAAGATAAATACATTGGTTTTAAGGGGGAAAAGATAAATATATACAATTTGAAGTGATTTATTTAGTATTCTAATTTATTCAAAAAAGTCTGCTTGATTTTATATTCTGCAATTTGTGGGCTTGCATTCCCATGAATTTTATCAGTCGGTTGTTAGTAGTGTTGATAAGGTGGATAAACATGCAAAAAGTAATGAAAGACAGGCCTATTCAGTCTAAACAAATAAGTCCATTTCAGTTGTTTCTTTGAATTCAGGCTCCAACAATCAGAATGCTTTGAATGTTTCCATTCAGTCCAATGGATTTCTGAAATGAAGTGTGAGATAAATATGAGACTTTACATTTATTTATGGTTGAAATTTTGGTTGAATAGCAGCATAGATGGCGTTTGTTTATTCTAAAAACGATTTGTAAGAAATTATTGGACGAACCATGTTAGGTTTTCCTTCTAATTTATAGTTGTTAGTGTACCTAACATTGATCAAAGACCTGAAAATTTCTTCCAGGCATAGTTTGTGCTTTTATATACTAATTTTAGAGTCCACAGAAGGTTTTATAAAATAAGTCTTTTTATTGTATCTATTTCAGGCATAAGATGTCCAATGAAGGACTTAAATCTTTGTTTTATATGGAGGATATCTCGGTTATGGGAACATGGGAGCTACTACCTTACTTGTATACTATCAGAGTGAGTGATCGCAATGAAGGATCATGTCAAGTTGATTTGTTATTGTAATCTGCGGCGAGGATTTCTTATGTTATAGATGTTTTCTGTAAATATGATTGCTTCATGTTATTTTTAATCATATGTGAATGAGTGAATCTGTTTGTATTTATATGCTTTGTGAGAGAGGGCGGGGTTACAAATAATGTTTCACAACTGTTATTTCTTTATCAGGTGAAACTGAAGGAGACTGTAGAGGCAGCAGCTAAATTTGATCCTCATGTTGTATTAACAGTTGACTCAAAGGCCTTTTCTTTTCGGTTTTTGAAGAAGTTGAGAGGTACTGATTCTCTACCTTGCTCAAAAAACTGATGCATATTTCTATGGAGGTATACCATAAGCAAATTGAAGAATTGTTTTTGCAGCTAGATACAATCGGAAAAAATTGCCTTCACCAGTTCACTTCCACTATGTTGCGCCATCATTCTGGGCATGGAAGGGAGGTGAAGCAAGACTAGCAGGGCTAGTAGAATTTGTGGATCATCTTTTCTGCATACTTCCAAATGAGGCTGAAATATGCAGATTAAATGGTTTAGCTGCAACCTTTGTCGGGCATCCTGTGATAGAAGATGTTGTAGAGTTGAATTTGGTAGAAACACAGGATCTGTAGATGCCAAGTTTTGTTTTTATTTTGACTTGTCTCCTTTTGTCGAAATATTTGGTTAGTTATGAATGAATGTCGATTGAATTTGTAGAGAGACAAATCATCTGCTCTCAAATTGAGGGTGGAAGGAACTGGCGAAGATTTCCGTAGTGAACATTCAATTCCCTCAGGTAATGCAGATTTTAGTAACTCTACAACTTCTTTCCAAATGAAAGTTATAGCCCATTGCTTAATGCTGCATATAAATGTTCAGGTTTCGAATCATCGTTAACTCTCCAATGATTTTCTTTTCTCATATAAATATTTGTTTTTTCTTTTCTGCTTGCATTGGCTGACACTGGATGTGAGTAAAATGTGATGCGCCACTGGCATGCTTTTGGGTGTAAGAAAAGATAGTTTGATATGGATTCATAATTGAGAGTAAGTGAAAGAAATGAAGTTGATAGTAGAACTGAGAGGTAGAGAGATAGGTTGGAGACAGGGAAGAGCGGTTAGAAAATCAGGCTTTAGGAGATAACTAGATGCTAAACTACTAATAGCTAGCTCTTAACTAATGCCTAACTAATGTCTTATATTTATTACAAGTGCACTACATAATTGTGGGTTGAAAAGTAAATTGTAAAAGGAAACCTTACCTTTGAACTCTATTATAGTATTGACATTTGAAGATCAAATGTTTTTTCTAGCTGAATTAACTTGAAGTTTATTATTCTATAATATGATTTTCTTTATCTTGAACAAATACAGTTCCATAATTTCTCGTTGCAATAACTTTGAAAGGAGCCACTGTCATCAGCGTGCTTCCTGGAAGCAGAGTACAAGAAGTCACTTGCATGCTACCGATCTATGCAAACACAGTGGAGCTACTGAAAGAGACATTTCCACAATTAATACCAGTCATTCATGTTGCATCCAATCAGCATGTGGAAAATCACATTGCTGCTGCTGTTCATAAGTGGCCTGTTCCTGTTATATTGATTCCTGGTGGATCCATAAACCTAAAATATGATGCTTTTAATGTAAGTTCTATTATCCCTTTAGACTTGCATTAAAAAAGAGTATTTTTTTTTTTGGGTTTCCCAAGAAAATCCCCACCCACGTGAGAAGTGGGACTAATTTCTCGCTGTTCTGAAGTCCCATATAAGGGGTAGACAGTTGGCTTGTGAATTTGCCCCATTCACAAGGGTATTTTTTTAAAAAAAAAAACTAGTATTTTTTTTCTACTCATTGCATCAGAATATTCAACATGTAGTAGAAGTTCGGTGTGTCACTTCTGGCATAGGCATGGTCTTGTCAATTGGTTCAATGGCCAACTGTAGAATATGCAAAATGAAAAATAATAAAATAAAAAACAGTTATGTAAGTCTATGCTTGCATTCACATTTAGTGATTAACCTTCAATAAAGATAGTTTTTTCCTTATATTGATGCAAATGGATTGTAAATTTTGCCAAAATTTATTCTTGGATGGTGGCCTTCGCATTGCCTTCTTATTATTGTTATTGTTAGTTCATATATTTAAGTATCTAACTTGCATGTATTTGTAAAACAAGATCCATTCATTTCCCCTTGATTTCTGAGCTTAGAAATTGCCATTATTATGACTTTGTGAAGGAGTGATTCTTGATTGTCATTAGAGTTTAAAGCTTTTTCAACATTGTGCATAAGTTTCTGCCTTCATTTTCCTCCTTAAATTGAATGAAATCATGAATGGCAGGCAAGCAGAGTTGCATTGTGCACATCTGGCACAGCAGCTTTGGAGCTTCACCTTGCAAGAATACCTTGTGTTGTAGCATATCGAGCAAATGTTTTGACCGAATGGTTGATTCGTTATAAAGCGAAGATCCAATACATTTCTCTGCCCAACATTCTCCTAAACACAGCCATTATTCCTGAAGCACTTTTTCAATCTTGTTCACCTGGTAACCTAGCTTCATTGCTCAAGTAAGAACAATGGGAAATAATTCATGCTACTTCTGTCTAGTAATGAAAAAACTGTTCTTTCCTTTCTGGAATATAAGAGTGAGATTCTTATTTAACATGGCAGGAATTTGATTCATGAAAACAACTGTAGAGAAGAGCAAATAGTTGCAGCTGAAAAGGTTTTCAAACTTCTGTGCCCATCAGAGGAGATAGTTCATAGCATTCAGCAAGGAAGTGTTATCAATCTTGACTGTACTCCAAGTGCAGTTGCAGCATGGACTGTATTAAATTATGGAAGTCAGAGTTCTGTCGTAAATTAAGGAAAGCCATTATTAACAGATTTATGAGTCAGAGATAGGGATGAACTTATACTGGGCTCTGCCATGTTTATACTTGACCTGTTGCCAGAGCACACTGGCCTGGATTGGCTAATCCTTGGCCTGGGGTGTGATTTACTGGATGATTTGCAAAAGAATGGGATGGTGTTGACTTATGAGAAATGGACAAGTTTTGTTGAATTCAATATTGATGTGTACCCAACATTATTTTAGATGTTTCATCAAAGAAGCAAAAAAGAAAACATTATCTTAGATGTAAGGCCTTGTTCAGATGTAATTTAATTTTTGCCTTACATTTCACATTTTTAAATTTGTTTTTGATCCGGTAAAAGTATAGATTTAGGAACAAATTACGGAAAATGACAAATAAATACCTTCGAATATCCAAAAGGACTAGTAAGGAACTCAAACTTCCAAAATGACAAGGAACTCCGAATTCCAAAAGGACAATTAAGGAACCAGAAAATTGTTAATTACTATGTTCCAAATGTTATTAATAATTATGTTCCAATTGTTAATTTTTACTGAAGTTCTTTACTTGTCCTTTTTTAAATTTGAGTTCCTTACTTGTCCTTTTGGACATTTGGAGGTATTTATTTGTCATTTTCCCAAAAAATTATCTCATTAGTACATGCACCTAGTATAACAACCTTTTACCTCATGCAAACACATTCATAATGAAATGAAATAATATCAATCCAATAACTAACACAAGTATTTTATTAAACATATCATATATATATGTAGGAAAAAAAAGACATTGGTTAAATATCATTTTGGCTAATGAACAATTAGTCAGATATCAATTGACTCAATAAACAATAAAAAGTATAATGACAACCAAGACAATTAGATTTTGCTAATTGTCATTAGATAATAGACATATGGGTACAATTTGATGGCTAATATAATGACAGTTAGTCAAAATAATATGGTATTAATCAAAATAATACTTTTCAATTGTTCGTTATTATAGTACAGGCATTTTATTGTTTATTATTTTAATTGATACTTTTGTAATTCTTCCTTCCTCAAAATGATGTTTAACCCAAAAAAAACACATCATATAAATAGACATACACATATGATATACTAGTATTTGATAACTTAGTTTAATCAGCTTTTTAATCTCATCTTATATAAGAGATAAAGGGTACTAATACTATTTTTAAGGGAAAATGACATATAAAGTCTGCCCAATTGGAAAAAGGACAATTGAGGTGAGTTATCTGTGAAAAATAGGGAAAATGACATATAAAGTCTGCCCAATTGGAAAACGGACAATTGAGGTGGGTCATCTTGTCATTTCCACAATTTATCCACCTCAATTGTCCCTTTTCCAATTGGACAGACTTTATATGTCATTTTCCCTATTTTTAACCTTTAAGTTGGAGTTATCTGTGATTTTGAGATAATAGATACGCTTGATGAATTCTCATGTAATTGACATACGACAATAATAGATGTGACTATTCTCGTTAAATTGTTTTTTTAAGGTCATAGATTTCTTTTAATTATTAAAGAATAATTTTATTAGTTTAGTTTCTATAATCTAAATTGATATTTTTTTATTTATTACTTTCCTCAAAACATAATTTAATCATGTTATAAAAAAAAACATAATTTAATCAATGACAAGGAAACACTGTTAAAAAAAATCAACGACAAGGAAACCTTGAATTTAATTATACACGTTAAATTAAGGGTTAAATATCATTCTGGCCAATCTGGCCAATAAACAATAAAAGGCTCATTCTGACCAAAGAACAATAAAAATGGTTCATTTTGGTCAATGAGCTATTTGAAAATATACCAAAATACCCTTTGGGTCTTAATTAATATAATTTCTAAAAATGTGGGTCCCGCATTTGAAAATAAAAAATTAAATACCCCACCCCACCCCTCTCACTCCTCCCTCTTCCACTGTCCGTCCACCACCACTACCAAACAAAAAGTCAATTGGTAAAATTGCACCTTAACAGAATTATTATCATTTTATTTGAATTCCTAAAAATAGTAATTAATAGATAAAAAAATTAAATTTCATGTTTTCAATATAAATAAAAATGTTTTCAAATTTAGTTGAGTTTTTTTAGGGTGCCACATAAAATAAAAAATTCCACATCAGATAATATGTGTTTACTTTTGTGATTGGTTAGATCACAAATGACGTGATGCACTGAGTTCACACAAGAATTTCTCCCAAATACAAACTAAATCAAATAGACCAAGTTTTATTTCTTTTTGATATCTATTATATATTCTCTAAAAGTGATGGCACATTTTTTTTATTAATACACTTGGCGCATCCTGATTGAATTTATATTTGAAAATTGAAAAAAAATAATGGCTAGCTATTCGGATTTATACTTGACATTATAAATGAATAAATGATAAATATTATATAATATGGAGAGAGAGTTTGTTAAAGATACCTGATTCTCCGTTAAAAAAACAATAAAGATATGGCGTTTTTTCAAAAACAAATAAAGATATGGGGCGAAATATCTGTTTCCAAAAAAATCTAGGATAATATATGGGGCGAAATATATATATATAGTAATATCATTTAAGCCTATAAAAGATCTTTGATGTCTTCTAATATTCATTATAGTTTTGACGTTCAATTTTCTCCTTCTAAGACTCAAAGAAATTCATTGCGAGAGAGTAAACTTGATTCATTGATTGTGTTATTATTATAAACATTTTGATAAAAAAAGAGTTAGTATTATAAACACAACTAGCATGCAACCCCCGCGGCCAGCGCGGGTAGAATTATTCTCTTAACAAAGTTCAAAAGTTTGATTATAGTACATAACTATTATAAGGTACAAAAATGTTATCCAACTTTTATCATGTGATAAAAATGATATTTTCATTAAAATGAGAATAATATTAGACATGAAAAGTCCAAAATGTCCTTATAAATTAATCGCCGCCCGGTAAAAGTTTATTTAATTATAAGGGCATTTTGGACATTTCTTCTCTAATATTATTGTCATATTAATGAAAATATCATTTTTGATCACATGGTACAAGTTTGATATCATTTTTGTACCTCACAATAGTTATGTATTATTTTTGTTCCTTGGCCAATAGTTATGTATCATTTTTGGGTCTTCGCCCTTATTTATATTATATTTTATGTTGATGTAATCCTTATTTACGTATTGCACAAACATGCTGCAAAGTATTTTAAAAATATATCATAATAAATGGAATAAAGATCTTTCAAGTAATAAACACTAAATTTACCAACATAATCAAATACAAACATTTAATTGTCGAACTAAGGGCGTAAAGATAGGTTATATATCATAACACATAGCAAAGGCATGGTTGGCTCTCCAAAGAGCCTTAGTAGCAGTAAAGATAGAATTATAAGAGGTTAAAATCGATTTACTTGTTCGAAATCGATTTGAAGATGTTAAAATCGATTTGAAGAGGTTACAATCCATTCTAAAAAACATTAAAGCTAACCATTTAATTCATTTGACTTACCATTACTACTCTTCCTTTTCTTGCACTTGCTTGACTAATCTTTGAAACTAACAGGATTAAGGGATCCACTGGACTTAGTTGAATCTATTAATCAATTCATTCTAGCACTCCGCCACTTAAAAACCTTGTCAATCGGTTCCAAAAAATCATAAGAACTATGTCCTGATAGATGTAGTATTAAAAAAACACATTGCCAAAATAACCAAACATATAGACAAAAATGAATTAGTAAAATCAAAGCAATACATCTAACCTATATCGCGCTTTGGCACAACACAATTAATATCGCATGTATTCCAACCCTTTCCTCGTCCATTTTCACTTGACAGAATATCAATAAATCGATGTCTTTATATAGCTAAAATGATGTGAAAGATGAATAAATGGAAACGTGGCAATGATTCAAAATATAATAGATAAAATATTGTAGATTGTCTTATTCAAAATGTTGGCAGTGCTTCCGTGAGGAAATCATGGACACATAAATCATGGACACAAAGATATGATGACCGCCTACAGAGAAGTAAGATATAGATACATTATGACATACATTCAATATAATTAAATAATTTCTTTTTTTATGAAAAATATACATGATGTTACAAATATTAAAAGAAGAGAGAAAGTACAAAAATGATACTCCTACTAAACTTTGGCCCAAATAGCGTTTCAAATAATAAAATTTTGTAACGCGTAAAAAGAGTACTCAGCTTGGGATTCAAGTGCAAATAAAAATTACATATGGAAAGACTTTTATGCTCTCATTCATCCCTCATTAATTAAATTTTAATAAGGGGCACAAGAGTCTTTCCCCACACACACATATATTATTTCCCTTAAGCGAATATACTATATTTGCTTGCGCTTGAAATTCTAAGTTAGGTACTATTTTTGTAACTCGCGAAATTTTAGTATTAGAAATGCACTTTTGAGTACAATTTAGTATCATTATCGCATCTTTGACCTTAAAACAATTTATACGAGTTCATTTATTTCATTATATTATCCAGTTCAGCAATAACCCTTTTAGCACTAGATTTCCTCCGTGACCTTAAAGGTGGTGGAGACACATCTTCAGCAACATCAACAGCTTGTCCTGCAGCGCCAACTAATGTTTCATAACTATCTTTGAACTGGCAGCAACATTATCAAGATTCATTGCAATATCAGTTCCACCTCCTTCCTGTTCCTATAACAAACACAAAAGTAAAAAGTAAGAAAGAAATGCAAAGAAGAACACTTGTTAGACTTAATACTGAGCAGGTCACGCGCACTTGTCCCAAAAAACAATGGAGCAACTCCCCATGGCATCACCAACAGTATAATGAACTGATTGCTGAAGGATGGTGATGAAATTTTATCTCCATTTGATGAAGAATACGTGAATATCTTTAACACAGAGAAAAACTAAAAAAAAACATAAACTCATATACTTATATTTTATAAGCGAAACATCACTTAAAACAAATTAAGAATGGATAAAGCCTACACACTGAAAAATAATCGGACCATTATTTAAAAATCACATGCAAATGATTACAATTATAAAACTAAAAACAGGCGCATGCTTCATTTACATCGACGACATACCTCTCTCATTGAACGTGGACGATGTGAATTGACTGACAAGCTCTAAAAATCACCGAAAACAATGTCAGCTTAGGAAAAAAGTTAACAACTCGCATTAAATATGATATAACAAAACACTAAAAGTCTTACATACCAAAAAATAGATACATGATCATTTTCTTCATTAAATGCGAAGTGCAAGAACACAATAATATGAACTGTCACAAGACGCCATACCCATGAACGCAGCCATTTCTCCTTTCTGTGACTGCATAAAGTTTTCGGCGATGTAACAACACAAGTGGAAGACTACCAAACATACGTATAAAACATGCATTAACAACCACTACAAGTTAACACACCATGGCCATACCGCCAACATAAGCAAAGATAATTATACCGCACGTTTACCCTTTGAATGAACGGCGACGATAGAGAAGAACTAAAAAGTTCTGATAAAGGAGAAAAGCTACAGGTAAAGAATAAAGAAAAGACATGGCTTTTAGTGTGATTTAACAACACTCTGAAAAATCATATATATGTGTTAACAGCTTATGATTCTTTGAACAGACCAACTTGTATGTGTATATAAGAAAGTGAACACATCGTGCATTTAATATGAAACGAAAGAACGAAAAACATGACCTGCAGCAAGCCTCCATCCATAAGAGCGCAGCAATTCCGGACTCAGTATTTTGAGGTTTACAGGTGGAAAAAATGACGGGGTAGATTTCAAAAAACACAAGCCTGAATGAATTACTTCTATACGAAAAGATCACAAACACATACCCTGTTGTGGCAGTAAATAAAGAACGAAAAAATCTAACATGATAAGATCAAAGACATACAATTCATGTTTGCAAAAAAAAAAAATAGTAACAATGCAATATATGATATTAATAAGAAGCCAATAAAAGATATCAATATAACAGTAAACACAAATACCAAAAAGGCACAATGAAACAATGAAAATTGGAAAATGTGTGTTGTTAATGCAGCCAAAGCCCATCGTCAAAGGAACGGTGATTTAGGCTCTATGAGGTTGAATATAGATTGCTGATTAATTAATACTATCACACACACACATATATAGTTATATAAGCATATATACATATCCTTATATATATGTATGCACATATATGCCTATATATGTTGATGTGTGTGTATGTGTGTGTAATATATATACGCATATATACATTTATATACATATATAGGTGTACGTATATACATATTAGAGCATACTCGAACGATCTCATATATAAATATATAAGAGTACATAGATATACACGGCATAAATTTTACTTGACGTCATTGATCCCTTCACACCAGTAAATACATAGTTTTAACCACACTAAATCTCCTTTTAAATGCAAGTGCATGTATATACAAGCAAATACACTAAAATTCATTTTATCTAGAGCTTTGCCGATTTAACACGTTACAAAAATTACACATAAAAATCAAGAGTTCAAAAAAATTAACAATTAAGAAAAAAAATAGAACAAAGAAAATGAGCACATTAAAAAATAAAATAAAAAATGAAATATAGGAGACTTTGAACTAACAATTTTCTTATGATGTAACATGCATGTTAACAAAAGTACATATAAAAATAAAGAGTCCAAAAAGAAAAATTATCATATAAGAAAAAAACAAATAAGGAAAATGACCAGAATAAAAATTTAAAATAAAAAATACATGAAATACATTAGACTTTGAACTGACGAAATTTTTTCACAATACATCATCTTACAAAAAGTATATATAAAAACCAAGAAACCAAAAACAAAAATTAAAATAAAAAAAGAACAAAAAGTAGAATACAAAATACATGAACCAAAGGAGAATTTGATCTAACAATTTTTTAAAAGATACTATAGGAAATTATCTCACAATTTAAAAATATACAAAACGCAAGAGTGTTTGGTTGGAATTTCCGCATGAAAACTATAAAATTGTTAGCATGCCATATCATTGAAAAGTTCTGATGTAATACTAACGCGTTATTAAATTCATCGGTCAAATAATTAGCTGGTTGAAAACATAGTAACTCGATATTTTACTACTCGTCTAACTGAAATGAATATTTCACGTTGAACAGTGCATACCCATCGCTCAATGCATACCCATCGCTCAGTGCATACCCATCGCTGATAACAAATAATAAACTATACTACACAAGTCTATATATTATACTTTCAGGGATGAAAAATAATATTCTAATTAAAAAGGATAAATATGATCAATTAATTTAAAAATACACTGCCCAACTAAGTCACATTGTGCACGTAAATAAAAAAGTTAAAGGAAAGACATGAACGCAATACGAAGTTTGCTTAAACATGATTACACAAATGAAACGAACTGACACAACAAATCACTGAATGAGCCAGCAGCTATATCACGCACTAACTATGACCTCTAAGGAGGCAGCCAAACATTAAACAGAAAATACAACATAACACCTGGAATACACCATAACCCATAAACACTTTCAAAAAACTAACAAACTTTAAAAAACCAAGAACAACGACAAAGCATCAAAAGTGCCAACAAATTAAAATAAACAACCCCACAGCTCGGACCATTGAAGGCTTCACAAGTCCAGCACTGACACGACCAACATGCATCCTTTCTCCATTTTCGAAAAGCTAAACCAGAGGCAGGAACTCAGACGAAGCGGGACGCTCAAGACGTCCAAGTGCAGCGAGTCTTTGATGAATGACATCCGGATAGGGCGGGTTGAAATGAGGATAAGTTGCATTATGATAGGAATAAAGAGTAGGAGCACCTATATTCCAAAAAAAATTGAACCTTGAAGTACTGGAATTAACAGATGCTAAGTCCTAAGTAAAAAAAACACAACTAACCTTTTTTCAGTTGGCTTGCAAACAACATACTGAAGAACCACAAAAGGGATGGTGCCTGCAGGAACATTCATATACACATCCAAAGCAACATTAAACATTAACACAGGAGCCACTCAAGGTGAAATTCATCAGTATGCTCTGCCTATAATAGAAAAATAATGAACAAAAAATTGCTTTAACAAAAGGCATTTTCAAGGCGCAAACACCAAAGTTTAGAACAATACCCAGTCGAAGCACGATCCTCCAAAATAATTACAAGTTCACGGTGCATAGAACCCGGTGTGTAAGCCAATGGGGTCTCGTACAAAGTGAAAAAAAAAGCCACAAAAATGATGTTCTGAGCAGGCACTGGAGCTGATTCCTGCACGTTCTCCATTGGCCACACACCTAGAATAGAAGAAGCTAAGACAGAAAAAAAATAATGGTGAACAACGTATGTGAGCGACGGGGAAAAAGAACATGACTACATTTTATAGTAAAAGCTAAAGTAGGATAAAGTTTATATTCTCCAGGAGAATTATTAGTCCGCTGGACATACCCAATAAAGCTGCTACAAAGCAGACATGGCAATGAATAAAAAATGAAAGCAGAGACATGTGAGTTAAAAAGAAAGACACATCCTTATACTTCGGGAGAGAAAATAAAATATATTTTCACAGTAAACAGTTAATTGGGGTTCAGAACAGTAAAATTTAAAAGAAAACGACCCCAAGCTCTTGCGTTTAGCATTGAATGGTGGAAGAGAATTATAATAGATAGAATGTCGTCTGTTGATGGGAAAGATCCTGAGAAGGCTGATACCACTGAGTCAAGGATAAAACAATTGGAAGATTGGCTCCCGATTACTGGATCAAGAAAAGCCAAATGGTGGTATTCTGCTTTTCACAATCACACCGCTATGGTCGGTGCCGGCGTTCTTAGTCTTCCTTTTGCCATGGCACGTATGGGATGGTACATATCTTTTTTCTTCTCTTTGTCTCTAAAATATTCTCATATTGGTTGGTTTAGGGGAATAAAAGATGCTTATATAATATACTTATACATAGTTTCTTTTATCAGAACTTATACACGGTTTTAAAACGCATGGAGACTAGAAACATCCATATTTTTATATGGCATCTTTTATTCTCCCCAAGAAATAAGCATCCATGTCATCTCATGCTTTAAAAGACGAGGCTAAACATCTATATTTTTTAATGTAATTTTTTGTTCCCCTCCCCAATTGATATGGAATAATCGGAAATATCTTCTTCCCAATGGGTGGGTTTAAGTCACTATCACACCTCAAGCTTTTAAAACGCATAATTAATTCAGTGTGTATCTTTTATCCTATTCAAAAAGGATAATGTATTTTGTCACATTTTTAAAAGGCATAATAACTTTAGTGATGTAATTAACCGATAAATTATAATGACTCTTAGGGTTTATTTTTTGTTTCTTAAACACCGCCCTAGCTAGTGAACCATTTTAAGAAACAGTTATGCATTGTAGATTAATTTAAATTCATTTTTTTAAAAAAAATAATTTCTCTATAGTATCTCTATTTTTTTTGAACGAATCTATAGTATCTCTATAACCCAACATTATAGTGATTTTCAATGTTGATTTTCATGTTTCTCAATTAATCTTAGGTTTTAAATATCCTATTTTGAAGTTTACATATGTATTTAAAAGCAAAAGCTTTTTTGTAAACGAAAAAAAAAGCAAAAGCTTTTATATATGGGCCGCATCATAGATCAATTTTATATTTTTATTTTTGAACAAACTTAACGACTTAACAATCCCTTTGGTCTAGATTATATAGTTGTTAAAGTGGATAATTTCGTAGCGAGACAATAATAAGATTTACAAATTTACTTAAAACATAGATAAGCATATAGATGAATTTAATTTTAATTAGTTTTTCAAACAAATGTAAGTGTATAATGATACCTATAATGTTGTGTATAGGGGACTGGGGGTGGTAATATTGGCACTATCATGGCTGATCACATTGTTCACACTCTGGCAAATGGTGGAGATGCACGAGATGGTGCCGGGAAAGCGGTTCGATCGGTACCACGAGCTAGGACAACATGCATTTGGCGAGAAGCTTGGGCTCTATATCGTTGTGCCGCAACAACTAGTGGTACAAGTGGGAGCATGCATTACCTATTGTATCACTGTATCACTGGGGGCAAGTCTATGGAGAAAGTTCACAACATATTGTGCAATAACAATTGCTCCCCCATTAGATCCTCATGGTGGATTGTCATCTTTGGTGCCATCAACTTCATATTTGTTCACCTCCCGAATTTCAACTCCATGTCTGCCATCTCTTTCATGGCTTGTATCATGTCTATTGTGTAAGTACACATGTAAGCAACTTTGACACTAAATCTTAACAAATGAATCAATTTAGACTCATATAATTATTTCAGGTACTCAACTATTTCTTGGGTCACTTCATTGACAAGAGGGGTCAAACCAGGCGTTAGCTACGCAATAAAGGCAAACAGTCCGACTGATGCCACCTTCAACTTCTTCACGTCGTTGGGGGACATAGCATTTGCGTATGCCGGCCATAATGTCGCTCTGGAGATCCAAGCCACCATTCCTTCGACGCCAGAGAAGCCTTCTAAGGGTCCCATGTGGAGGGGAGTGATCTGGGCATACGTTGGAGTTTTCCTATGTTATTTTCCTGTTGCCATTGTTGGTTATTACATCTTTGGCAACAGTGTGGCAGAGAATGTCTTAATTGGTTTGGAGCATCCTAGTTGGCTCATTGCTCTTGGAAACATCTTGGTTGTTATTCATGTCATTGGTGGCTATCAGGTTTATGCTATGCCAGTATTTGATATGTTGGAAACCTTCTTGGTGGTGAAATTGAAATTTCCTCCTTCCTCTGCCCTACGCTTCTTCACTCGAACTTTATATGTCGGTAAGTTACATAATATATATCAAGTATGTTAATTCTTTACATACATTTGTTGTAAGTTTTTTTGTGCTCAAACTGACCAATCATATATGTTTACAGTTTTAACTCTGCTTGTTGCCATAACGATCCCCTTCTTTAGTTCTCTTCTTGGATTCCTTGGAGGATTTGCATTTGCCCCGACATCTTTCTTTGTAAGTACTCACAACTAATTTCAACTTAATTCACTTACAAAAAATTTAGATATATTTCTATAATTTTTGTTATATTCATGTTAATTTTTTCTTTGATACAAACTTATTCTTATTACATGCAGCTTCCTTGTATTATGTGGCTTAAGCTCTACAAACCCAAACGCTTTTCCTTATCATGGATAGTCAATTGGGTACGTTTCAAATAAACATTATCATTTGAAAATTCAATCAGAGACTCGGAGTTCATTTATTTCTAACCAAATGTATTTTATGTAATGCTTGTATTTGTGTGAATAGGCCTGCATCATTCTTGGTCTTGTACTGATGACACTGTCCCCAATTGGCGCTTTGAGGAATATCATTCTTTCAGCAAAGGACTACAAGTTCTTCTCATGATCCACTACTCTTAGGAACCTCAGATGCCTTAGTTTAATTTTCCCATAAACTATGACTTCATTTTATTTTACCAAAATAGCTACAATTTAGGTTTATCATCTTTCATAAAGGACCATTTAGCTTGCTTTGAATGTTCGCCTTTGTATCTAAATTATAAATCATAAGACGGCTATATATGCAGACTCACGCTCTCAGTTGTAGCATCATTGTTTGAAATTTGAAAAGTAATTTACCATAAAATCCCTTTTGGATTGAAATATTTAAATTTTAATTTGGATGTTCAGTTAATATCAATCTCATGGACGATTTTGATAAATACGTAAGTCATAAAATAGACCTAAGAATTTCATTTACGAAGCAATAAAATCGGTGTTTGTTGACAAACATATCTCAATTGTTTATATTTATCAAATTTATTTTTGATCAAAAAAAATATTTATCAAATTTATAATACATTTTATTCATTTTATATATACTATTTCAAAATGATTTGTTATTCTTAAATATTATTAATTATTAATTTAATTATTAATAGGCTAGCAAATATATTTGAACTCCTCGTAAATACAAATAATAACTATAAAATGTCCGCCTGCTACCAAGCACAACATTCAGATAACTATAAAACGTCCAAATAGAATTAGCTGTTGGTATTTCTATTTGTAAATTAAATAAAATAAATGACAAACTATTCGTTATTTATATGTCAATAAATAATAAATATTATATAATACAGAGAGAAAGTTTAGTTTTGTTTTATTTTGCTTTAAGTTTTATTTAAGGACCTTACTTAGGTCAAGTTCCTCCATCCATGTTCTCCATTTCTCCAAATTACTGGCCGTTAGATTGAATGAATGATTGATATAAAAGGACACATGTCACTCCTATATTAAAAGAACTTGAGAACCTGGAGAAAGGAACTTGATGTAAGTTTTTCCCTTTATTTAACAACCCTTGTTCCTTTCCCTTTCTTTTCGCAAATAATTCTTCCCATTGTTATTATTTTAAATATTGAATAGTATTTCTTCTGATAAAAAAAAAGAATAGTATTTCTTGTTATTCTTTCCATTTTTTCTCTAACAGTTATTATTTTGAATTTTGAATTGTATTTCTTGTTACTTTATCAATTTTTTTTCTAACGGTTAATATTTTGAATTTTGAATTGTATTTCTTGATTCTCTCCCCATTTTTTCTCTAACAATTATTATTTTAAATTTTGAATTTTATTTCTTATTGTTCTGTCCATTTTTTTAACGGTTATTATTTGAATTTTGAATTGTATTTATTGTTGCTCTCTCCAGGTTTTTTCTAACGGTTATTATTTTGAATTTTGAATTTTAATTCTTGTTGTTCTCTCCATTTTTTCCCTAATGGTTATTATTTTGAATTTTAAATTTGAATTTGAATTATATTTTTTATTGCTCTCTCCATTTTTTCTAACGGTTATTATTTTGAATTTGAATTGTATTTCTTGTTACTCTCTCTATTTTTTAGTGCTGATAAAAAAAACATACAGTTTTGTTACTTTCTTCAATTTTTGAAAGTTATCTTATTATTTTTATTTTGAAATATATATATATTTAATTTGACCTATAATTATTATTTTCATTTTTATTACTTTATTATTATTATTATTTATTTAGTTTTTTAGGGTTTCTAGTAATAACTGAAAAAGTATAAAGATCAAGTCAAGATTCGGAAAAAGACTACAAAAATTCATAGGTTTTTTTTTGTTATTGTCTTAATTTGAAAACTATTTCTTTTTTTGATTTTTTTAAGGAATGCTCCGCCTATATTTATAGCCGATCGCAAGCCCAGATAAAGGAGTAGAGTTGTGTTAGGCTTCGGCAGCCAATGTAAAGTATGTCGATTGAGCATGGACACACGCATTTTTTTATAACAATAGGTCATTACCTGGTACTTCACAAAGGCTATCACACTCTCATGGGAGGAGGCATATAAAAGAGAGGGATACCGAAGAGAACTCTTAACGAAGTTAGTCAACGAGATCTTTTAATGAAGGGTTTATCTCCAAGCACGACTTTTGATCAAGCACAATGACGTCGTGTGATCCAGGTAGCTGATCCCACTTAATTGGTATAAGACTTTGATGATGATGATGATGATGCTTTAGGTTTTATTTCTTTACTCCCTTATGTATAAAAAATATGGATAAAAAGTTAGTTAAAGAGATCTGATTTTCAATTGAAAAAACAACAAAAAATTAAAATATCAATTAGGTTTAGCAAATGGAGATGCTGAATTATCAGAAGCTTCTTATTATAAAAATTTCATTTTTCCAACCTGGCGAGTTGGGTGAGTGGTAAGTACTCTCGTCCCTTAAGCAAGTGGTTGGGGGTTCGATCCCTAGCTCTTGCGAATGGAGCAAACTCACAGGCCAGCTGTCTACCCCCTATATGGGACTTCAGAACAGCGAGAGATTAGTCTCACTTGACACGCTGGGGATACCCTTGGGTAACCAAAAAAAAAATTTCATTTTTCCTAAAAAATATTATTATTATAATGCAAATCAAGACCATCGGATCATCCTTCATTCAACTAAGATAAATAAGTAAATAACTAACTATTTCTATATTGTTTAGAGCAGTGTTTTAAAACCCAGATCGGCCCGGCCGGTCGAACCAGGAAAACCGGCAACCGGTGGTGAGACTGGTCGAGAAGGCGTTTAACCTGACAAGGAATCAACTCGGAATATTCCGGGGGCGACCCGGCCGGTTGGACCAGGAACCGGAAGCCGGACCTGGGACCCGTTATGATTTGAGCAGAAACAAAACATGAGTGGTGGACTTATATACATGTTCTCTCCGTCTCCTCTCCCTCTCCTGCCCGATGTGGGACTCAGACATTCCTTTCATTTTGCTAGAAACCCATCTCCCCTTCGATGTGGGACTCTGTCATTCTTTCATTTTGCTAGAAACTCACCTTCCCTTTTGCTTGGCCTCTTCGCTTTTGCTTAAAACATAAGGTGATGAATGATAGTAAAAAATATTCAAATAAAATAATTATATATTCAAATACAATTATTTTATTTATTTTTGGCCAAACAAATATATAATTATTTGTGTTCAATTATTTGTGAAACTTGTAATTTCACCCTATACTTGATCTTAAATATTCTAAATGATTTTAAATGTGTTGATTGAAGGATTGTCGAGAATTATTGATGAACATTCTCCATTTTGATGTACTATACTTTTAATATATTTAGATTTTGTTGAATACTCTTATAAATTAATATTAATGTTGGTTTGTTGTTATTAATTAATATATTTTTTAATTATTTTAATGTGGCCGATTGAACCACTGGTTGACCCTCGGTTGAATCTTTAACCCTTGACCCTCTGCTTTAGCCGGGTCGACCCCCGGTCCGGGTTTTAATACCTTGGTTTAGAGATTTAAAAAATGATTTTTTTTTGTAATTAAGCACAACCATTTTGTTTGATAATTTTAATATCTTTCCATATCTTCATTTATCTTCCTAATTTCATGGATATCATTCTTCCCATCAATGGTATGTCAATATTTCAAAACAATTATTCAAAAAATATTGCCAAAGTAGTGAAACTATGATTTTGTATATTCTATTCTTTTTGAAAAACATAAATGGATATCTTTCTTTTATTAATATACAAAAAAGTTTAAGTGAGTTGGGTTTCAGTGGCTCACCAGGGTCAGGGCAAGTCTGTGGGCTCAAAGAGTGTTTAAGAAGTACTTGTAGATCTTCCACCAACAAGGTCCTCACATCGACAATATTGGAACATACAACCATATAGTTATGAGTCAAACTTTAGAGATTGAGTTATAGTGAGTCAAATTAGAAGAACTAATTCATAAATTTATTAATTATGAAATATTGTGATAATTGTATTAATTAATTAAAATATTTTTACAAAAAAATATTAAAATAATGGGGATTGGCCATCCTGTTGGTCATGGAGCATACGCCATGGTCTTGTCCTACCCAATGGTCGGGTCAGCCACGTTCTAATCGACCTGGTCCCAGGCCACATTGAAATGAACCATTTTTGTCATAGAACCGGATTAGGTCATGACGGGCCAATCGGGTCGCCATGCTTTTGTGCATCCATACCTACAGGAAAGAGAGTTGACAAATCAGTATTAATAAGTTATCATATTCAACAAGAATTGTCATACTAGGTGGGTTCAATTATATGGACTAAACTAATCATCTTGTGTTGTATTAACAAATAAATGATGTTGGATAAATTATGGGAAAAGACAGATAAAGTCTTCCCAATTGGTAAAAGTACAATTGAGGTTGCTAAATGTAAAAAGGATAAGTTGGTTCAGAGGTACCTAATACACATTACCAAATTTGGGCAAATGACTCAAATGCCATTAAAAACACACACTTACCTCACCCTCACAAAACACACCATTAAATTCTCATCTCGCCCTCTCCAATCTCAAACCCTAGCCCACAATCTCAAACCCTAGCCCACCTTCGACCCCCACCCCTTTCTCAGCCGAACTCCAAGACCAGTCGAGTCCCAGCCATCATTGCGTCATCGTGAATCCACCGTTTCACCTTCTCCCGTCGATTAGACGTGTGAACCCGTCGATTAGCCCACATTCGAACCCCACCGTTTCGCCATTCAAAGTTCAAAATAGGAATTTAGTGTCTTCTATTGTGTAAGTATGCTTTGGATTTTATATGTGGTGATCACAGTATAATTGTTAGACATGATATTTTTTGTAGACAAAGTAAGCTTCTCTTTTGCACACTAATTAATTCATGCTAAGAGGTTATGTTACACTGCATGGTTATTGACAAGTGTTTAATGAAATGGAACTTTGGAAAAATCGGAGGGCCTCTGTTGTTGAGACTTTCCTACTGCGACATAAGAAGTAGACCATGGCCATAAGCATTTTGAATTTTTATCAATTTGACATGGTTACACATACTACTAGATGATGCAAGCAAGTAGCTTGGTATGAATACAATACTTAATTCATTGTACATATATTATGCTTCTGCGCTGTAATTTTTTTTCTGTTAACATATGGCTATTGTTATTATAGTTCATTGACAATTGCAATTCTCATGTAAGACAAGTATTAAAATGTTAGAAAATAAGGCGCAAACTGTTAATTATAGTGCCATATTCTATTAGTTACCTAAATCTGGGGATTAACATGTCATAGGATGATGGCAAAAGCCTTTTTTCATACAATGCACGTATGTTTTTTGTCTTTCACGGTGAAACCCTTATTTTTTCAGATTTTTATGAATAGTTTATAACCTATTTGTTTATTGATTCTATTTACTGACTTGACAATTGCAGAAAATGGAGGGCGATAAAGAAGAGAGCACTTCTTCAAAGGATCTAGGTTCAAATCATAAGATAACTAGTCTCAGCTTGTTTAGGAAGAAGTTGTTCCGTGACCGAAAAGAAAAGACGGGTGGTGAAGATTTGGGTCCAAATCCTAAGATAACTGGACAATCTGTCATAGACCTGAATAACAAGGTACTCAAAGCTTGGAAAGCCTTAAGAACTGCTGAAAGGTTGGAGAATGTGGAAAAAGCATAGTTTGAGGCCGTAAACACGGGTGGTGAAGAGTAATGAATCTTTCTACACCAGATGTTCACCCAGAAATTTAAGGCATTGCCTGAGTTAGTAGAGATGAGTGCAAAGTGGAAAGAACGCGTGAAAAGCCTTGGTTTTGGTCATTTCCTTAGCTTACTGAGCTTGAAGCTTCCACGAGACCTTCTTGTTGCCATCCTGCAAGGTTATGATCCATCCACACAAGAACTAGGAATTAGGGGAATAACAAAGAAGATATCTGTGACAAATGTAAAAGACCTCTTTCGATTGCCTTGTAGTGGGAAAGAGGTAAGTTGGGATATTAAGGAGGATGACTTATCTTACAGGATGATAAAGTCAAAGTTTCAGGAAACGAAGTTTGTAGACGTGTTAGGTTTGATAAAAGGATGCGAAGGAAGAGCTTGAGTTTGATTTTCTATATATAATGTACACACTTGGGACTTTTTATGTCCATTTGCAAGCCCCGAAGTCACTTGTGTGGTAAAGGTTGTGCACAACACTAGTGAAGGTGTTGACCAATATGAATGGGCAGCATATATATGGAAAGAGTTTCATAGAGAGATGACTCGATACACGGACTATTTAAAGAAGAGGAAAAGTGGAAAGTGCTATGTTGAGGGTTGTTTTTGTCTTACTTCTAGGCCACCCAGAAGCTCGGCTGGTTTTGGGTGGAGACATCACGTCCTCCAACAATATGTAGTTGCTTAAGCCCGACATGTCCGTAGTCACAACTGGAATCATTCCTTGATTATATATTCTTTGCTGGGATGTGACTTTGAAGCATTCATCGACATAATCATAAACATATGCATGAAAGTGCTTGATTGCCAAACAAGCAGTGGACACAAAATCCCCGATTGTTGTCATGCAGCACAAGAACTCTGTCGAGACTTTAAATCTAATGTGGATTTCAAACCTGTCACCATGATATGCTTGCACTACCATATACTTAGATGTCCTAATATTGATATGTTCCTTTAACTTGCAGTCAATTCTCGGACCAATACCATTTTTCCATTTGTCCATCGCTAGACTTGCGACATACATCTTCTTGGCAACCTTTTCACGATGTTCATGGATGATTTGTGTAACATTGTGTTATCTCTCCTTAACCATCCAAGCATTAAAGGATTCACCTTTGTTTGTAGTTATGTTGTCTCATAGTTTGAATGGAAACTTGCAAACAGTCCACCTTTAAACATTGTCATCACTAAGCAACCACTCATACATTTTTGGGAACACATTTTGCATGTTGCTCATAGCTCTATTAAATTTGAGCTCAATCATTGTACAAGCAATGTTGTCTAACAACATCAGCCCATCCGACTTCATTTGTTGACTAATACGCTTACCATTCCTATTAAGTTTATTCATCTCTGAGCTTAAGTTCTCCTTAACATACCTATATTAGTATGCATGTCTCTCTCCCCTACAAATATTTCTTGTGTAGCCCCTTTTATTGCTTTGTGACGGTGTGATACAATTGTCAACTCAATTATTCCAACTACTATTTTTATTCTCTCTAAGAACCAAGTCCAATCACCAGATGTCTCCCCTCCCGCAATTACCATTGCAAACGGGAACAAATCATTGTTTGCATCATGCGCGGATGCTGCCAGTAGTGTTCCCATGTATGGGCCATTTAAGTGTGTTTCATCTACGTATAATACATATCTAGCACCAGACAAAAAATAATCTACACAGCAGCCATAGGCGATGAACACCCAATTAAATAAGTGCTTAATTAAGTGATCCCCTACACGTTGCTCAGTTGACTCCCACTCAGCCACAGTTCTAGAATCAATCTCCTTTAATCTTTGACATAACCACGGTATTAGATTATATGAATCTTTAACTCTGCCCTGTGTGTCTTACAGTGCTCTTTCTTTTGCATGATAGACTTGCTTATAACTAAATTGCGCTCCATACTCTGTGAGTATGATTGTACAAAAGCCCGGTGGCCCGCCACGACCTGATCCGGTTTTATACGAAAAATGGTCCGTCACGATGTCGCCCAGGACCAACCCAATCAGGACATGCCTGACCCAACCATCGGGTAGAACAGGTGTAACATCCTGAAAATTTAAATACAGGATTAGAGAAATTTTTGGGACGTAATAAATGGAAAAATTAGAAATTTTGGATTTTTAGAATTTTTGGAGATTTTTAGGATATTTTGGAAGTTGTAGAGGAATAAGTATCTATAATAATTAATTAAACAATTGGAGAAATGGAAATATGAGGGAGTGGTGGAATCTAAAATATTTTGAAGGTTAAGGAGATTGGAGACTTGATTTAGTGGATTTTATTTAAAAGAGGACATTATGGTAATTTCCGGTATAAGTTACCATAATGTCCTTACCTCAAACCAAACAAGCCCTTACCTCATCCTTATCATATGGCCGACGCATACTCACCCCACAATCTCACCATTTTCATCTTTTCTCTTCTCGTTAACATTCTATTTTTGATGTTTTTAGGATGCTTAAGATTCTATTTTTGATGTTTTTAGGAATTTTTGAACAATTATCTAAGTTTTTGATGACATAGCTCTAAAGCCCAAGATTTTGGCTATTTTAATCCGACGTATTGTTGGTAAATGTTAGGCTCGAAAATTTTGAAGTAAGTGACATATAACATTAAGAACATGATCCTAGTGCATGTTGGGATTGTTTGAGTTCTAGTCGTCTTGTAAGTTTACATTCTTCCTCTTTTCTCTTGATTGTGGGATATTGGATTTGAGTGTGTAAATGTTGGATTGAATTGTTAGTTGTCAGACTGGCTTGTCAAATTCTGAGAACTTAATGATTTGAATGAACTTCTTATGATAATGGCTAGTAATTGTATGTGGGATGTACATGTTACAAATGAGTTTGGTTTGCTGATTATGTGCATATTAACATTGTAAATGATAATGGGTATTAGAAAATTGGTGAATTAGGTGTTAGTTGAAAGATTGTTGATGTGTGATGCTTGCATGTGTATTTAAAAATCATAGATATTATAGTTGATGTTTTTAGTTGATTAAAAGGTGTTTGGAAACTTTTAGGCAAGAGTATGATGATTGGGAAGTTTATAACTATTGTTTAAATATTATTGCACTCTAGGTGTTTGTTGAAATGCTTAGGAGAATAGAAAAAATTATTTAAGCTTGAGATGTACTTGCTTAGTTTACTGTTTGGGTGTTAATGGTTACTTGTAGCTAGGTGCTAGTATGAAATCGAAATTAAATGAAAAGCATAGAGTGATGCTGATTGTTTCTAGTCGTAGTTGATTTTCACTACCAAATAATATCATGTTTGCTGCTGGAATAGTACCAAATCAGCCCTTTTACACTAGTACAAAACATCTTTTTCTCTCTACAGTAGCATCGATTTATGTTGCTGAATTTTCATAAATGTTTCTCAATTTTTCAGCCCTGTTTGTTGCTGTTCTGCAGCAACATTTGTTGCTATTTTACTGCATAATGGCAGCACCATTTTGCTGCTGTTTCTGCTGCATAATTGCAGCAATTTTACTGAAATTATGCTGTTATATGTGGGTTGTTTTTGTGTGCATGTGATGTTAAATTAATGCCAAAATATTCCTGATGTTACTTCTCATGGTGTGCTGATTTTGAAGCTTGTAATAGTTGCAAAATTGTTAATACTAGAAATCATAAAACAATGGAAAATATATGGGTTCAGGTTTATATGTATACATGGTAATTGAACAAGCAATTGCAAATTTCCTCTCTTTCCTTGTTACCTTGGCTGAATTGGGCATTAGGAATTATGTGTGAAATGCATGTGACTTGTACCTCTAAGTAAGAGGAATTGAATGGATGTGAAACTCTTAAATTTGTGTTGGGAATGATTCATGAGCCGATTTTCTTATGAAATTGTTCTTGTTAATAATTAATTGTGAGAAATATGATAAAGGTTTATAGATTTATTATATATCCAACTTATGTGCAGCGTGAGTTTTGATTTACTTGTTGATTATGGGAATATTGTGGCTGTCCTTTTAAATATGAACGTCTATTGTTGTGATGTGAATTATGAGTAGTAGATTGTTTGAGTATTGATGATTCATTGGTATGTTGTGTGGTATGAGTGACTTTGCTATGAAGACTATCAAGAAATCCTAATATCCATAGTTAGTCAAGTTTTATGAATCATAACAGGGTTAAGTAAAGAACTTAACTAGAGAATTAGAAAGTATGATTTAGAAATAGATTGGGTAGTAATATGGAATACGAGAGAGACGTCAAAACATTATAAATTGGAAATGATATTAATTTATCATTTTGTATCATATCATTATAGGAGTATATAGTGGTGATGATACTTGAAGGAAAATATACAAGGAAATGGTAAGGAAAGACAGTGGACTACTAAAGGGCGACAGGTAATCACTCTTAACCTTACTATAACATTAAGGGTGACGTTAGTTGGGATTTTTAAAATCCTTTCTCACCCTCTAGATAGATATTATCTTTGAAAGGTTATTTTTATACAAAACAGACTATCGGGTGCCTTTCAAACACGATTATTTTTATATAAAGGATTGTTTTACATTTTATATATATTATCCTGGTGGTGGTGGTAGTTCTTGAATAGTGTGACATACAGGTACTATATTTTGACAGTGGTTTTGAGAGGATTGAGGTTTGAAAGGGCGTGAAATGTTGAGTTTGAGATTGTGAGAGATTTATGTAGTACTCTGTTAGATATAATGATAGTTAGGTTGAGAGAAGGAACTGAATGGTTGTGAATGAGATTGTGATATTGAAGAAAAGGGTGGTTGAGATGTTGAATATTGTGACGAGATATTGACAAGGATATGGTGAGCATTGTATAACACTGCTATTTATGTACCATCGCGCGATGCTAACTGTCGATGGGCCAATCGACAGTTATTTTATACTATCCTTTCTGAGTAGAGACAGGGGGATCATAGGTCGACCGATTAGAGACAGTGACCATCGGTCAACTGAATTGGAATAGTGACCGACGACCTTTTTGAGTAGAGACAGGGGGTTGTTCCCTTTCCTATTAGAGACGGATTGAGGTTCTCTCTCTAGGGGGTTCCCAGAGAGAGAAATTGCCTTCTGAGTTGAGACAGGGGCACAATGGAAAATGCCTTCTGAGTAGTGACAGAGGCACAGTGTCAAATCATATAGTGAAGTTGGATACTGGAATAAATGCCTCCGTGATGGCACGATGTATCTATAGGTGAGTGTTATAGTTGTGTGGTAGTATTGTTGTATTGAAGATAGAGATTGTGAAGTGCATTAATTTTAAAATGACAGAGAGACTTGAGTGATTCATGGGAATAAAGTTTGAATTATCTATATGTATTACTTATTTGAAAACTCTGGTACCCTTTAGACGCCCTCGCTACCGCACATCTCACTGTTATAGTGAGTTAAGCGGTGATTACTGGGACAAATTGTCTCATCCCACGATTACTGACATTTTTGCAGATATTCATACACAGACGCAAGCATCAGGGAAGGGAATTAGGTTTCAAAGGTTATTTAGATTAAATAGTCATGTATATTGCCAAGCTGTATAGGTCTGCATTCGCTTCCGCATGTATATATTTATTTATTGTTTAATATCGATTAGTTTTGTTTATTAACCATGTTAGGCAAATCCTTTCTAACATGTTTAGCAATTAATTATCCATGATAGCACTAATATTGTATTAGTTTATTCTTTTGTATCATGGATAATATTCTAATTACTAGAATGTTCTTTCTCTAACTATGATAGGTTTATAATAATATGAAAAGTCTTTTCTATCATAAATAATTAATATTAGGTTGCTTCTTTTTCTAACCATGTTAGGTGCATCTTTTCTAACATGGTTAACTATTAATTATCCATGATAGTATTCGTATTATATTAGCAAATTCTTTTCTATCATGGATAATGTATGAAAGAATTAGAAAACTCTTTTTCTAACTATGATAGATATATTGTTATTATGAATATTCCTTTTTCTATCATAGTAAAGAGATTAATGAATTGAACTAGATATTATTTGTTAATTAGGGAATTAGTAACAATGTGTTACAACAGGACCGGGGCATAAGCTCCATGACCAATCGGGCGGCCCAACCCGATTAATTATTATTTTTTATTATTTGTTTAATATTTCAAAGGTAAAAAAAGACACAATGGACAATAAATAGAAAGCAATGGTTGTGTTTCCTGTCATTTAGTGGGTAAGTTATTTTCTGAACTGTGCTGGAACAAATTATGAATGTTAGTGTGTGTATGTTACTTGATATAATTCTTACTTGTTCAGCAAAGGTAACCGCCAAACAACATTGCTAATTCCTATAAGCTGACAATGCTTCTCTCTAGTAAATGGGTGATATCTACTAAAATAAAGTGCTTTTTTTAGCCTTTTTAGTGAAATTGATTTTACTAATATTTACTTGTGATTTTTAGTCTTTTAAAAGCTTTCTCAGTTTTTATTGATGATCAAATTTGTTTTGTGTGAAATCGGGGTTGAGTTTCTCTCATTTTGTGCAAGGCATGACCATCATGGTCTGTCATGTGGCCCTATGGTCATGTCCGACCTGATCTCGATGTCGAGCCAAACAAAACATGACCAGGCCTCGGGTTTCCGGCCCGACAATTATTTAAGACAGTACCAGGGCATATAGTTGGCCCGGTCCTATTCGTCATTTGTGCAACCCTATCAGTGAGCAAAGACTTCCTAATCTCGTTTGACTTCTTGTCCATGTGATCACAAACCTCATCAATTATAAGTGATGAAGTCAAGCTAACCGTCACACTATTGATTACTTTGAGATGGTCTTGGGCATCATAATCATGTTCATCATTAAATTTTGTCACACACAACAAACTAGTCGTCTTGCCCATTGCATTTTCCATTAATTTCCATTTACAAGCATTTACTTTAATGTACATTGACATCCTGCTCTGACTGTTTCGCCGATATACATACTCAAACTTGTTTGCAACGCTATATTTGTATAGAGTCTTTTTAAATTCATCTGCGTCCGCAAACGTCTGCATCGGACATGAGAATAAGTTTCTCCATTTTGCTGAGTTTAGCTCTGTGGCTACGATTTGAGTCTGTTTAGATGTCCCACAATTCAAACAATTGTCACTTCTAACATCTTGGGTAATGACTTCTAAACCATCATTAATTGACATAGGTGGAGGGACATTTTTCACGGCCCTTTGATTTAAACTTGAGAATGGTGGTGATGGTTTAGTTAACCTAGCAACAGTACATTAACAACCTCCTCAATTATCAAATTAACAACAACAATGTTAGAATTAACATCATCATGACTAATAACCACTCATGTAGGACAAGGGAAAAGAACTTACATGTATACATCATTCCATCAAGTATCATTACCTCTTGATGCAATATATATGTGGTCAATCCCTTCATCATAGGCAAATAGGTTCATAACTTCGTCGTCATCATCTAGATTAATGAGCATCTTCTCATCATGTCTCAGAATATTTCATGACACAAATGTTGCAATCTAACCCAAGCCATGATGCTATCATAAACCTCAAAGCGTCAAATATTATTCCCTCTCTAATTGCTTTCATCTTTAAGTTACCGCCATTGTATTGAACTACACCTTCAGCGTTAATTTCAAACTTCCCTCCAATATGAAAGTAACAACATAATTCTTTAATTTGATGTGTCATTTTTGCTTCCCTGCCAAATGCGATTAACTACTGTAACATGCTTAACAACTGTTTCATACATTTTAACCATGAAAAATGCATTTTAACATTTCCAGAACATAACCAATGAAACAGTGAATGAACATCTACTTCATCATCTTCATTACAGCTAAGTCCACATGAATTTCGAGAAAATTTTGTCTTCCTGCTCCAATTAATTTCAGACTAGCTTTTAGGGTTATACATAATTTCTCTGTTTCATCATCTAAAAGAAACAATGACCAAACAAACTTTTAAAAAGAGTAGTTTTAAATCTTCATCTTGCATTAGCTTTCCTTTGGATCATGGATTACTATCTTCCTCAACATTTATCAACCTAAAAAGGAAGAAGAAAACAAAGTTGTACAGTATAAATACCTCCCAACCTCCACCCAAGAAGGAAAAGTACCTTCCAAGGACGTCACCCAACGTCCACCACCGTCTGTGACACCATTAGCTCTGTCACCGTTAAGCTCGTTTGTCCATTCTCTATTTTTTTTCGTTTTGTCTTCTACTGGGAAGGGGGTGTAGGATAGTTTGTGGTGTCGGGTTTAGATGCTAGATTGTGTTGTAATGAATTTGATAAGTGAAGGGCATTGGATTCTTTTCTCCAAATTGGTAATGTGTATTAGGTGCTAATGACCCAAGTTGCCCTTTTAACAATTTAGCAACCTCAATTGTCCTTTTACCAATTGGGAAGACTTTATTTGTATTTTTCCCGTAAATTATTGGTTAAAAGATCTCACTCAATAATAATGCCCGCCCTAACTAATATATGTCAAAATCATATATTATTGTATTGACAATTATATACTTAAATTACTTATCCAAACGCTTCAGTGTTATCATTTGATCTTCTCATACTCTTTTTCATATTGACTTTATATTGATTAATCTATTCACCTCATTAACACATCCAATAATGCCCATCTTAATATGTGTCAAAATCATATAAGATAGTATTTTACCATTTTCTTTTAGATAGATATCAATGTATTGGATTTAGTTTTCCTAAGTCGTCCAGCAAAAGAAATTTGGTCTGATAATGTTGTTTTTGGTTGTTGGACTTTAGAAGTCTTTGAGGAGCCGCTGAATTAATTAAGTGGCCTTATAAGAAAAAGTACATGTCATGTTTCTTCCTCTTGTTTATCACTGGAAAAAAAAGTTCAATCAACTCTTTTCGTGCCCCCTTTTTCTCCAACGAATAAACTTAAAATAATAACATATGGAAATATTTTGCAATAATTTAAAAGACATCGAATCATTCTCTTTCGTTAGTCAACTTTGGTTTTGTCTCTACATATATTGATTGGCATATAAATTCAAAATGGAACCATTTTGATCTCTTAAACGTCCAACACAAGAAGCAGAGTCAGCACTACTTATTTAAAAAGAAACAAAGTCAACGTAGAATGCGGTACATCCAAATATTAAAGTCAAACAAGAAACCTTAATCGAATTTTCAGCAGCCAACTGTCGTACACCATTATCATGTCCCCATATACAAATATAAACCAGTAATTTTATTTTCTTTTTGAAGAGAATAAGTAATGAGTTTATAAATGCTAAATCTGATCCTAATTTCAAAATTCAGAGAATGAATAGCATCATTTCTCTGTCTCAATCTATAGAGCATTCACATTCTTCATCGTTTATTACATAACCCCAACAATGACATGTTGATTGTATTCAATTCCTCCCAAACTCTTTACCCAAAAAAAATACCTCAGAAACTTTTTATAAAAAAATACCTCTCACACTTCTCTAAGTAAATTTTTATTTTATAAGGGGGCTACTTGATTTGGTTGCAAAATTTCACAGTTGCAAAAATTTAACACTTCATCTTTACTGCATCCGGGAACCCTCAAAATTATCACTTTTTCACTTTATGAGATAAAACTTGTCATATATAATTATATTGTCAAATCACTTGGAATGATCTGATTCTAATACATTGTGATGGAATTGATTATCATTAGTATGTTTCAAGGTTATAAATGCATTGTCATTAGCATTAAGTTTAAGCATCACTAGGCAATTAAATGATGCAATTTTCTACTTATCATTGAATCTTACTTGAGAGAATTATTTAATATCTATCTTACAGGCTTTTCAACTAGTATTTATCCATACCATATATTTTATAGTTGTCCTATTTGACATAATAAAGATAAACGTATAAGTTGAAAAACCAACAGCTATGACTGAAAAAAGAATACATATCAGTCTCAATCGATGTCATCCTTAATAGTTCTCACATCAATCATGCAATGATAAAAAGGAAGGTATTAGTGAAAGAAACAGCTGTAGAGATTCAACTAATGTATATTTAAAATGTGAATGATCTATAAAAGCGTGGACTCAAATATGAACACAGTTATGATTTTATTTGCTTCTGCCATATAAAATTTGGCACTCTGACTTCAGACTCAAGTAAGTGAATTTTAAATTACAAGAAGTCATCGTTCAAAATTTCTACGAAAAATTCCAATAGATCAGGATCCATTATAAAAATGAACCTTGTCTTCTCGTATCAGCAAGAAGGCATTTCATTATCTCACATTCACTAGCATTCACCATTTCTGTTCTTTTAACAATGGCTTTTTCTTCATTATCAACTCATGTTCATTCCATACACCATCAAGCAATAATTTTTGTGTGCATAAACTTACTTTGGCTTCAACATGCTAAGGCTGCATCTGCATTAGCAAATGAGACTGACTATATGGCACTGCTCAAGTTTAAAGAATCAATAGCTAGTGATCCATATGAAGTCTTGAACTCCTGGAATAGTTCAAGTCACTTCTGTAACTGGCATGGAGTCATATGCAGCAACAAGCACCAAAGAGTTGTGCAGTTGGGCCTGCCCGGATATCATTTGCGTGGGGTCCTCTCGCCATATATTGGCAACCTCTCCTTCTTGAGAAACCTCTACCTTCCAAATAACAGCTTCTATGGAGAAATTCCACCAGAATTCGGTCGATTGTATAGGCTGCAGAAGCTATCTCTCAAAGATAATACATTAATAGGAGAGATTCCCATCAACCTAACATACTGCACTGAACTGAGGCACTTAAATTTGTCAAGCAATAGTCTTACCGGTAAAATACCAAAAGAGCTTGGCTCTCTCAAGAACCTTGAAAAGTTGAACTTGTTCACGAACAATTTGACCGGAGAAATCCCACCTTCCATTTGGAATCTTTCCTCCCTTGATGTTCTTTCAGTGGCATATAACAACTTTGAAGGAAGCATACCTGAAGAAATACAGAAATTGACGAGCTTGAGTGTTTTATCAATAGTGGGGAACAAATTTTCTGGTATGATTCCTTCTTCATTGTACAATATGTCATCACTCACTTTCATATCAGCAGCAAATAACCAACTGAGTCAGACACGGCTTCCAGACAACATGTTTACCACCCTCCCTAAGTTGCAAAGTTTTGGCATAGGTGAGAATCAAATATCAAGTTCACTTCCAAAATCCATATCAAATGCATCTTTTCTTCAAATATTTGACATAGGAATAAACAACTTTTTTGGACAAGTTCCAAGTCTAGGAAGTCTAAAAGATTTGACGTGGCTAAATTTGAACTATAATAATCTTGGAAATAGTTCAAATCATGACTTGGACTTTATAACATCTTTGCAAAATTGTACCAAACTAGAAAATTTGATTCTATCCACCAACAACTTTGGAGGTCTTTTACCCAACACGATAGGCAATCTGTCAACCCAACTTATTCGACTATACCTCGGTGATAATCAGATATATGGTGCTATTCCTGAAAATTTAGGACGGTACACTAATTTGATTGCCTTGGTCCTTGAATACAACCAATTTACAGGCCCAATCCCAACATCATTTGGGAAGTTTCAAAAGCTGCAAATATTTGGCTTAGGCAGAAACCAACTCACTGGGGAAATACCAACCTCCTTAGGCAATCTTAGTCACTTGGTACAATTGAGCTTTTCAGAGAATAGGCTTGAAGGGAAAATTCCATCTGTGATTGAAAATTGGCAAAATATAGTGTTTCTGGACTTCTCAGGAAACAACCTCAGTGGTGCTATACCTGTGGAGGTTTTTACTCTTACCTCCTTGTCCACATTGCTGAACCTTTCTCACAACTCATTAAATGGCTCTCTACCTTTTGAGGTGGGAAGACTTAAAAGTCTTGGCACTTTTGATATCTCACAAAATCATCTTTCCGGGGAAATTCCTAGGACCATAGGGGATTGCCTAAGTTTAGAATACCTTAGCTTTTACAAGGGAATTTGTTCAGTGGGTCCATGCCTCCTTCATTTGCTTCACTAAAAGGCCATAAGCATCTTGATCTATCACAAAACAACTTGTCTGGATCAATACCAACAGGTCTAAAGGATATTTCCACCCTTGAATACTTGAATGTTTCATTGAATGCATTGGATGGTGAGGTACCAACAGGTGGAGTTTTCAAGAATGCAAGTGCCATATATGTTGCCGGTAATGTTAACCTTTGTGGGGGTATTTCGGAGCTACACTTACCACCATGCCCTGTCAAAATTAGAACAAACAGTAAACATCATCGTTTGAAGGTCATGGTAACTATCATTTGTATTGCTGTTTGTGTTGCTCTATCAGCTATGTTTATTATCTACTGGCGGAGAAAACGCAACCGGACGTTTTCTTCAACTTTAATAACTGACCAGCTCTCCAATATATCATACCAAAGCTTACACTCAGCAACAGAAGGGTTTTCTACCAATTACTTGATTGGATATGGAGGTTTCGGTTCTGTATATAAAGGAAAGCTACAATCAGAAAGCAGAATTGTTGCTATAAAGGTACTAAACCTTCAGAAGAAGGGAGCACACAAGAGTTTCATTTCTGAATGTAATGCGCTTAAAAACATCAGGCACCGAAATTTGGTAAAGGTTTTGACATGTTGCTCCAGCTTAGATTATAAAGGGAAAGATTTTGAAGCACTAGTGTTTGAGTACATGTCGAATGGAAGCTTGGAAGAATGGTTACATCCTAGTCCAGTGAGTATAGATCAAGATCAGCCAAGAATTTGTAATTTAGCTCAAAGATTAAATATCTTAATTGATGTTGCTGCTGCACTACACTATCTGCACTATGAATGTGAGCAAACCATTGTCCATTGTGATCTGAAGCCAAGTAATATTCTTCTTGATGATGATATTGTTGCTCATGTAAGTGACTTTGGGCAAGCAAGACTTCTCTCAATCCTCAAAGGCAGCTCTAAGAAGCAAACTAGCACAACTGGAATAAAAGGGACTATTGGCTATGCACCTCCTGGTATGATTTATGGTTATTTAGGCATTCAACTCTTTTAAATTTTATATATTTTCATGATCCATTCATTTTATTACGTTGCAGTAAAAATAATGTATGACAAATATGTGATATATTTATAATGTATTCAGAGTATGGAATGGGTTCTGAAGTATCAACACAAGGTGATGTTTACTCTTTTGGGATTTTAGTATTGGAAATGCTTACTGGTAAAAGACCAACTGAAGAAATGTTCAAAGATGGCAACAATCTTCATAACTATGCAAGATCTGCATACCCAGACAACCTCTTGGACATTGTGGATTTTAATCTCTTGCAGAAAGATTCAAAGCACAGTGAAGAGAAGTGTGTAGTTTCACTATTTTGCATTGGATTTGCTTGCTCAGAAGAATCACCCAAAGAAAGAACAAATATGAGGGATATCACGAAGAGGCTAAATCAAATCAGAAATGTGTTTTGTTGTGAAATGGAAGAGAATTGATTCAAACCACAAAATGTGAAATTGCTGCTTCAATTTCTGAGCTAGCAAGAGAAGCTCTAAAGTATACAAGTTGCAGTTGTAATATTCGTACATAAATAGTTACCAAAAAAATTCATACATAAATAAATAGTGAATTTCTTATATATGATCCTATTTTGTTATCAAAAAAAAAAAAATAACTCGCCCTTTTAACATCAAAATTAATGCATGAGAGACTTTATTAAGTTGTAAAGGTTAATTGACATGCATGAATAATGATATCAAAGAACTAGGCCTAAAAATGTGTACTCATGTTTTCATGACCAGATTGTATATAATCAATCAATCAAAGCTTTACTAAATAAAGCAAAGCGATGCATGGTAAAATGGAAACTTGTGTTGAGAACGTGTTTGAATACCGTAAGGATGAGAACGTATGTTTTAATCTCGTAAGTGTGTTTGAAACTTGTAAGGATGAGAATGTGTGTTCGAATCCGGCAAAATACTTTCATTAGGAGAAGAGACAATTTTGACTCTATGGGATTGCTTGAATGACAAGTGTTTACTACTGGGATTCTTTGAATTTGACTCCCCAATAGTTCACGATATATAATGTGTGTCATTGAAAATGGGTATACTACTGTATGTTGAGTCATTGCCAACAGTGTAATGCATTTAAATTAAATGCATTTGTATTTTTCCTAGATCACCGTTATATATTATGGAATTTGTGTTATCGTGTATTAAGTTTGGGTCCTATATAATTCAGTTAAAAAAAAGTTTGGATCCTATAATTCTAGTAAAACAATTTTATGATCAATACCACCATCTTGCTATATATATAATTGATCGCAGATATCTAAATAAACTTGGTCTTAATAATTTTAATTTGAATAGTAATCGCCCTTTCTTTTGTAAGCTGGCTTTACAAGAGCCCCCAGCCATACACATTTTCAAAATATACATAACTGCTTGTGCAAATTTCATATTTCTTAAAAATACTTTTGAAATTTGGATCCAATGGCTAGGATTAGAAAAGGTGATCAAGTATTAAGAGGAAAGGGAAGGATATATAGGACCCTAGTGCATGCCTTCATTTGAGTTAGTTAACTAAACTTAATTATTTCAATGGAGTTTTTATTACGATATAAAATTCATTAAACTCTACAATTCCTTATAATGAGTTATAACTATTTATTTAATTTGTGGAGATCAACAAAAGCTATATAAATTGCCTAACTATTTTACCACATACTAGATGATCTCTATGAAATACTTATACCGTTAAATTATACTCCCTCCGGTCCTAAATATAGGACCTAGTTGACTTTTTTGAAAAATCCTAAAAGAAAGCAAAATAAGTTAATTATAAATTGATTTACCTAATTTTTTCTCTTAGACTAGTTTATTTTACCTATAAGCTAATGGATAATCTAAAAAGATATCAAATATGTCATGATTTAATAACCTATTTTGCAACTTTTTTTTTGATAAAAAGGAAGGAAAATACAAACAAAAAATAACCTACATCCTTAAATTGGGCAAGACAGATTTCGCCCTATGCATACATCTAATAATGCCTTTGATCTCTGCTATGGCTTCATACACACTTGAACATTCATTATTATGGGTCACTTCATTCCTTCTTCTCCAAATCAACCAGCAAGACACACAAAAAACTTCATTCCAGTTATCCATCCCATACCCTCTACGCATCTTCACATTCTTCCTTAATCAATCATGTAAATTACTTTCCCAAAATTCTTTATTTGCAAAAGAGATTCCCAAGTTAAGCCAAACCTCTTTAGCATTACCACATTCTCTTATCACATGTACCGTTGATTCCAACTGCGAATTACACGACGCGCAAGAACCATCTGGATGAATTCTCCATTCAAGCAACCTCTCATTAGTAGGAAGTATATCATGCATAAAAAACCACATCTGCATTTTACATCTCTGAGGGACCTTGAGCCTCCAAATGTTCCTCCAACATTGATCCTCCTGAGCATTAAAATCAGCAACTTTCGTATATGCTGATCTGACAGAGAACATCCCACTCCTCTCAAGCTTCCATCTAACTTTATACTCCTCATTCCTGTGAACAACCTCAATCTCATTCTTAACATTCTCCCAAACAGCTTTAATTCCACTCCACACTCTTGACCCCGGCTTCTTTGCTCGTATAATAGGGATCAAATCTTGACCACAATTATATTTACTTCTAATTACTCGGGCCCACAATGCATCCTTGTTATTCACCAACCCCCATCCCACTTTCATCATAAAAGCCTTATTCTGAAGAGAAGCATGACGAAGACCCAATCCACCACACACTTTAGGATAACAAACTTTGTCTCACGCCACCAAATGAGCTTTCTTCTTATCACTTGTTGAACCCCATAAAAAATTCCGGGCATTCCTCTCAATCTCATCGCAACAAGCAACAGGAATAATAGACGTTTGCATCACATGATTAGGAATAGACAAAGCCACTGAATTAATAAGAGTATTCCTCCCTGCCAGAGACAAAGAATGACACTTCCAGCTAGCCAATCTTTGTTTTACCTTATCCACCGTAAATTGATACATTGACTTAGAAACCCTCTCATGATGAAGAGGAACCCCAAGATATCTACCCAAATCAGCAGACATATTAAATCCCAAACTATGACTTAGTTGAGATTTAATATTATGATTAATATTGCGAGAAAAGAAAACTCTTGTCTTTCCTTCATTTATCTTTTGACCCGAAGCATCACAAAACGCATTAAGACAATCTTTAATCACTTGTACCTGGTCTAAACGAGCTTCAGCAAAAATAATCAAATCATCAGCAAAAAACAAATGAGATAATGGTGGTCCCCCTTTATTAAGACGAATTGGTCTCCAGTTTCCAGATGAAATATTTGACTGAATCAAATGAGCCAACTTCTCCATACAAATCACAAATAAAAACGGAGACAAAGGATCACCTTGTCTAATACCTCGGGAAGGATTAAAAACATTTGACTTACTACCATTCCACAATAGTTGCATAGAGGGAGAAGATATACACTCCTGAATCAAGAAGATCAAGCTCTCCGGAATTCCCACCTCCCTTAAACAATTAATAGCGAATTCCCAATTAATTCTATCATACGCCTTCTCCAAATCAATTTTTACAGCCATAAAACCTTTCTTTCCCTTCATAGTTTTCATGGTATGGATCACCTCTTGAGCAACAATAATATTGTCTGAGCTCAAACGTCCCGGAACAAAACTACACTGATTAGGGGAAATAATAGTCGACATAACAGGCTTAATCCGATTAACTATGATTTTCGTTATCAATTTATAAATCACATTACAAAGGCTAATCGGACGAAAATCTCTTATAAATTCTGGGTTAGGGACTTTAGGAATAAGCACAAGAAAAGTCTGATTAACCTCCCTAATCAAACAAGGATTCTCAAACACTTTTCGCACAAAATCAATAACATTTCCACTAACCTGTTTCCATTGAGCTTGAAAGAATAAAGGATTAAAACCATCAGGACCTGGAGCTTTAAGAGGGCCCATACTCTTCAAAGCAGTCTCAACTTCCACCTCTTTCACATCAATATTCATATTACTAATAACACCCTCCGTAAGCATAGGATAAGATACATCAACATTCAACACATCCCTATGCGCACGATCTTCAGAAAAAAGCATATGATAAAAATTCACAGCTACATTCTTTATCTGATCCACATCAAATATCCACTCTTCATCCTCACCCTTGAGAGCTTCAATACGATTTATCCTCCTCCTTGCATTCGCCCTTCGATGAAAATATTTCGAATTTTTATCCCCTAAATAAAACCACTCACACCTTGCCTTTTGAGCCCACATAATATCTTCCTGCAAAATTAGTGTCTCTAGTTCTTGCCATAGTTCTTTCTGAAGCTGAGAGAGAGAAGACCAAGAACCTTGATTCTTTAAACTTCTACTAATACCATCAAGCCTAGCAAGAATTTGTTTCTTTCTTCTTCCCACATGACCATATACCTCCGTCTTCCACACCTCCACTTGCTGGGTAAAAACATTCACATTTTGGGACCATGACAAATTCTTATCTCATACCCGCTTCATAAATTCATTAAAGTCATTATGTAACAACCATGAAGCCACAAACCTAAAAGGACGTTCAAAAGCAACCGAACAATGAGACACCTCCATCGTCAATAACAAAGCCTTATGATCCGACTTGAAACTATATAAAACTGTTGTTTTAGCTTCAGTGAATCTATCCATAAACATATCATTTGCTAGAATACGATCCAGTCTGCTCTCACAACCCTCTCTACTCCAAGTAAAAAAAGATCCCATAGTATGAATATGAGATAGACCGGACTCCCCATACCAATTAGAAAAATCCTTATCCACCAAAGAATACTCCTTCCTAGTAGACCGTCGTTCATTCTCAAATAAAATAGCATTAAAATCTCCTCCTACACACCACGGACCTTCCACCTCATTACCAAACTCCTCCAACTCTCTCCATAAACTCCTTCTTTTCACATAATAAGGGCTTGCGTACACCGCAGAAACTAAGCATTTCTCCCCATTATGATCAAAACTCAAATGAACACATTGCTCAGATGAACCAATTATACTAACAGTCCAACTCTCATCACGCCATAACACCCACAGACCTCCACTAAACCCTTGAGCGTCAACAACATATGAGCCATTAAATCCCATCTTAGAGATTATCTTCTTTGCTTTCATACCTCCACAACGAGTCTCAAACAATAAAACAATGTCTACTTTATACTTATACTGTAATTCTCTTATTAATCCTGGGAAAGATCTTGCTCCCACCCCTCTACAATTCCAGAAAATAACATTCATTGGGGAATCATTGAATTGAGATTGTGGTTCTCACAACCACCATTAACATTTTCTAAAGAACCACTCACTTGAGCATGTAGAATATTATCAACATTAGAAGATGAAGACAACAAACTCTCATTATGAGATAATAATATGAATCTTTCTCCCTCATTATTCGATTCCTCCTCCAAATCCATTAAAACTCCAAAAGCATTCTTGGTCTCATTCATATCATTAGTGACCACTGAATTAGATGTTGAATTTAACTTCTTACAAGACAAAGAATATAATTTTCTCTTATACACATGCCTCCATTCCTCCTTTCTTTCACTATATGATCTTGGGACCCACTCTTTTTTACCATTTAATTCTTGAGCATTTTTAACGGGATTGGTGGTTGAAGAGTCAAACATTTGTAAATCAATAACTGACTCCCTTAAACGCCCATTATTGCCATCAGATTTCAAATTATTCCTTCGCTGAGAAATAGGAATATTCTCCCCATCATTAGCTCTCCAATTTCTAACTGAACTCATGATCTTCGCTCTATCCATAACAATCGACGCAGATCTCTTCTTCGTATCTTTCGGCTGAACATTCTTCCTCTTTTTCGTTGACTTTCTAACTAAGTTCCATTCCCCTAACCTCTGCAACTGGTGAGTCTCCCCTTCGCTTGCCTCCACATACACGCGCTCCGAATGATTCTCCACCTCATTCAAATGACCTCCTGACCCCTTTATACTTTCATTCTTCACTACCTCCATAAGCGATGAAAGTTTAACCTCATCATTATTATCAAAGACACGAGAGGTCATGCTCAAATCTTTCTCCGGACAAACCTCCCGACAATGACCATATTTACCACAACAAAAGCAAATTTTATGCAATCCTTCATATTCCACTATAAGTTCTTTCCCGAAAATACGAATCGCTGGCCAAAGCTTCTTATCCAAATCCAATTCAACGCAAATTCTAGCAAACTTACCTCTTTCAGTAAGATAAGTTCTAGAATCCACCTTCAAAGTTTTACCCACTAGATTTCCAATCATATGGAGGCTCTCTGCATTAAAAAATTCTAAAGGAAGGACAGGAATACGAATTCATGCTGCTATCTTGCGATGATAATTCTCATCTAAAGGATCAAAATTTGGTTGCCATCTCTGTACCACCAAATAGTGATCGGCCAACATCCAAGGCCCCTCCATATACACATATTCCATGTCTTCTTCACACAAGAAAGAAACCACAAAGCAATCGTTCCCAATATCTCGCACCGTGAATTTCTCCCTCGTCTTCCAAAGCCTAAGAAGTCTGGATTGCATATTCCACAAAGACATAGATTTCCCCAACAATCTAACAATCAAAGATTTTCGCCAAGGAGCACACCATCTTTCATATTGCTCCCTAGAAAATGTCAAAGTAGGCAAAGAATCCTCTTCTTCTTCACTCCTTCCACCAGAATTTTCCCCATCTAAGGATTCCCTGTCAAAGAAACCTTTCAAGTTATCTAGATATTCACGCCATGCATCCTCAAACACACCACAACCACGAGAATCAACTGAGAAACTTGAGCCCTCCACTTGCAGCAACTTATCCTTAAAAGAGACATTTAAACCTCTTTTAGACATCCCCTCCTGTTTTCTCTCTCCCAATTGCTCTGATAGCTCACCATCACTCCCTCCTTCGCTCTTTCTAACCTCCATCCCAAACTAGTTCTTGAAAAATCTTGTGATAATCAAAGCCTATTGGCCTTGAAAATTCTTGAAAGTCTTGAAGATTCTTCTTGGAGGAATTTCACAGTCTCCGTTATTGTGTTTTTTTTCTATTTCTCACATATATTGTATTATGGGGTTTTTATTGTTTTTTTTTTTGGCTGCGGCGACTACTGGTGTGTGTATCAAGTTTCTTCTTGTTTTTTTTTCCTGATTACACACTGGATGGTCAGCTCACACGACTACAGAAGCATTTCAAATACGGCAAAGAGTTCCTAACAGAAAAAGGAGTAGTTGTTCATACCTATTTTGCAACTTTAATCTCTCCCAAAATAAGTCAATTAGGTCTTATATTTAGGACCGAAGGTAGTATATCGATTTATAGATCATGTAAATTGGTTTTAACTGATAAATATAGATACTTCAAATCAAATTGTTTAACTGAATTTTTCAAAGTTAATCTATAGATCTTCTAGTATTTGAAGTAGTATCAACTTATTGCAAATGTTATTTATTGTATCAATAATTTATGTAGCCCACTTCATTTTGGTCAGTCAACTTAATTTGGATGCATTCTATTATTCCACCTATGACAAACTTCTATTATTATGTATCAAATTATTGCAACTCCCACTTTGCTTGCGTGGGACAACTCATGCACTACTTGATTCTAGTCCACCAATAATTTTTTTCTGAGAAACAAATGCTAGTCAATGCATGCTAATAGCAATACTAATGGAATCTATTTTAATCCTAGTAATTAAGTCGAAGTCTTTGTGTAATTTATTTATGGGACAGAAACAAAGTATGGGTCTCGTTCGATACTACTGTGTGTGAGAATGATGACCTCGAAAGACACAGTATCGAGTGAGTAATTTGACACACTATCGAGTGACTAATTCTGACACTAACAAAGCACTACAAGTATGTGCCACAGGCTTAAATTCTTGCGTCTTGAGATGATCAAGATGATGTTGGTGATGAATAATTAAAGGGTTAGACTTTGAAATGGTCGATGACGGTGATATTGCTAGGGGGTCGACAATGATTGATAATGAAGTTGGTAGTGGGCTGATTTTGAGTTTGGACAAAACTGAGAGCAATAGTTCTTCAAAACTGGAGGGAGTTTGATGACCATTTCAACAAAAGAGTTAATGTCCGTTTTCAAAGAAATGGGTGTATCCTCTAACTAAGCAGCCTCCGCTTCAAAAAACAGACGTTACTCCTCAAAGTCCATAAGAAGCCACATTATTTAAAATTAATCACTCTTATCTTAAACAAACAGGATTTCTAGATACATGCACATGGGTAAAACATTTTGAAGAAAGATTTGAAAATTCATGTGTAAAAGAATATAACGTTAAGTTGCAAGTGAATACTTAAACCATAGATGTTTATATATTTAATTTGCACATGTACATTGGACATAATGGTCTAGAAAAGGAAATAATGGACAGATTAGATATGTGATACTGTGGATGTTGAATGGTAGAAGAAGTAATTAAAGTGTCACGTTACAGTTCTAATTCCCCTTAATTGTAAAGATAGAGCCCCAAAATGTGTGCAAACTATGAAAATTAAAGGAACTATACTCTGAAAAAGTAAAAGTTAGACAAAAAAAATATTAAGAATTGACAAATCTTTAGTATCTCGCAAAACATAAATGAGATATTTCAACTAGGCTTCCCACACTTCTCGCAACTTGTTTGTAATTCTTAGTGATTACAATAAATACAAATGTTTGTTAGTAATGATGATATATATATATATATATATATATATATGTATGTATGTATGTATGTATGTATGTATGTATGTATGTATGTATGTATGTATGTATGTATGTATGTATGTATGTATGTATGTATGTATGTATGTATGTATGTATAGACATACTATTCAATCATGCATGCATACAGTGGTAAATATGGGTGAAGGCGCGTATTTTAAAGTTATAATGCTATGAAGTATATTGGCCTTAATATCATCACAAAAACCTACGATGGAACAATATTTATTTATGTGATAATCTCTCCAACTAACACCCTTAATGCAGCAAAACATGCACTTGAGTTGGTTTGCATTAATTTGGTAGTTACAAGATGTGATCATCTCTATATTATTGTGCATGGACATTCCGAGCCATGTAAGCAGCCAAGTCAACGTGTTTTTCTTGAAAAACCAAGACCTATTTGATGGATTATCATTAGCACCTGCATATTCTAAATTGTCAAATTTAATTATATATATTGTCAGTAAAGTAATCAAAGGAATTTTGATATATGCTTAATCCCATATCCTCTATGCATGCTTGCCTTTTAGCTAGTATATCTGTTTCCGTACATATAATATACTAATCCATGATTGTCAATATCTATTATAAAATAGAAATGGTTATATTCCCTCCTGTCCTTATTATATATAAGTCACCACCTATTTCTCACATACCAAGGGATGATAGTTGGACTTTAAAATTCATGTTAAATTTTCCACTTTTTCCAACTTCACCCTTCATTAAATGAAGTGTTTCATATTTTCAATTTTGAATCTCCATTAATAACATGGATAAAGTGGGAAAATTTAATGTGGCGGATAGTGACTTGTATTAAGGACACAAAATTATAGGTAGTTTGTGACTTATAATAAGAACCAGAGGGAGTATTATACTCTATACTCGATTCTAAATATAAGACTTATTACTTAATTTAATTAGATTAAGGATTTTAGTTAAGTTAGTTAAAATAACATGATATTACTAATATACTCTGACCACTCACCATCATCTTCACCCTCCCTCTTTTATTTGTCTATTATTGAGAAGTATTGATGATAATAAGAATAATTTGGGGAAAAGTTGGTAAGAATTAGAAATAGATCTTATATTTAAGACCAAATGCATCTCTCCAAACAATTTTTATATTTAGGTTGGGAGGGAGTATTATTCACCATAGTTAAAATTGATTTTTTTTTTAAAATTTAACGTTATTCACCATTGATTTTTTTAAAACAATTTAACGTTATTTCTTTTCTAAAAAAGAAAAAATGATTTTTCGTTAAAATGTTTGGCCTTTTTCAGCCCAAATTCTAGTAGTGCTCAAGGATATTTTAGAAAATGATCAATTCTTTGAATTTGAGTCTACCCCATTTAGTCCCAAACCCGTGAAGGGTTGGCTAGTTTTCCATCTCTAGTTTTAGTCAATATCAAAATGATACTACATTTAATCGTATACTTTAATTATTTATTCAATCTCTATTCAACAAAGAATTGTCATACTAAGTGGAGTCAACATATGGATGGCATGCAATTTTGAGTTGGATCAACTATCAACAACTAAAGTTTTTGAGATAAATTGTTGATTAAAAGATTTCAATATCTTTACTATTGCTATCAATTATTTCTTCTTATACCCTTTGCAATGATTTTATATTACTAATCTATTTCGACTCATTAGCACATCCAAGGGCCTTCTTTTTTGATTCAACATCCAAGGGCCTTCTTTTTTTTTGGATACATACCAAGGGCCTTCTTTATTACTCTACTAAATATTAAATTTAGTATCAAAAAGTCCAACAAAAAAGAAATATGGTTCGATAATGCTGTTCTTGGTGTTTGGACTTTTAAAGCTTTTGGAGTGCCGCTGAATTAATAAAGTCGCCGAATAAGAAAATGTACATGTCATGTTTCTTCCTCTACTTATCACTAAATAAAAAAAAACTACAATCAACTCTTTTCGGTATTTGTTATATGACTGATTTTCCTCTTTTTCTCCATCGAATAAACTTAATAACACATGAAAATATTTTGCAGTAATTTAAAAGACACCGAATCACTTATCAGTATCACTGTCTTTCTTTAGTCAAATTCGGTTTTGTTTTGATGTCCAAAACAAGAAGCAGAGTCAACGCGACATAAAAAAATCAAAGTCAACTGAATGTGATAGTCAACCAAATAAGTAATCAAACAAGAAACCTTAATCGAATTTTCAGCAACCACTGTCGTTCACCATTATCATGTCCCCGGTTACAAGTATGAAACCATCACTTTCTTTTTTCATCATTGGAGAGAATAATTACAAGAAGTCATCGTTCAAAACTTCTACAAATAATTCCACAAGATAAGGTTACAATTTTCCAATTTTTCACTTCTCTAGGGACACATGCAGCTGAATGAATCCAACCATTATAAAAGTGAACCTTGTCTTCTCTTATCAGCAAGAGGGCAATTATCAAATCCACCATCTTATGTTCTTTTACCCAACAATGGCTTTTTCTTCATTATCAACTCATCTTCATTCCATACACCATCAAGCACTAATTGTTGTGTGCATAAACTTACTTTGGTTTCAAAATGGTAAGGCTGCATCTGCATTAGGAAATGAGACTGACTATATGGCACTGCTCAAGTTTAAAGAATCAATAACTAGTGATCCATATAATGTCTTGAGCTCCTGGAATGATTCAAGTCACTTCTGTAACTGGCATGGAATCACATGCAGCAAAAAGCACCAAAGAGTTGTGCAGCTGGAGCTGCCCGGATATCGCTTGCACGGGGTCCTCTCACCTTACATTGGCAACCTCTCCTTCTTGAGAAGCCTCTACCTTCCAAATAACAGTTTACATGGAGAAATTCCACCAGCATTTGGCAGTTTGTTTAGGCTGCAGCACCTATCTCTCAGAGATAATACATTAACAGGAGAGATTCCCATCAACCTGACAAATTGCACTGAACTGAGGCACTTAAATTTGTCAAGCAACAGTCTTACAGGTAAAATACCAACAGAGCTTGGCTCTCTCAACAACCTTGAAAAGTTGAGCTTGTTCACAAACAATTTAACTGGAAAAATCCCAGCTTCCATTTGGAATCTTTCCTCCCTTGATATTCTATCAGTGGGATATAACAATTTGGAAGGCAGCATATCTGAAGAAATACTGAAATTGACCAGCTTGAGTGCTTTAGCAATAGTGGAGAACAAATTTTCTGGTATGCTTCCTTCTTCATTGTATAATATGTCATCACTCACATTCATATCTGCAGCAGATAACCAACTGAGTCAAACATGGCTGCCAGACAACATGTTTATCACCCTCCCTAAGTTGCAAAGTTTTGGCATAGGTGGGAATCAAATATCAGGTTCACTTCCAACCTCGATATCAAATGCATCCTTTCTTCAAATATTTGACATTGGCACAAACAACTTTTTTGGACAAGTTCCAAGTCTAGGAAGTCTAAAAGATTTGCGGTGGCTAAATTTGAACTATAATAATCTTGGAAATAGTTCATATCACGACTTGGATTTCATAACATCTTTGCAAAATTGTACCAAACTAGAAAATTTGATTCTATCCACCAACAAATTTGGAGGTCTTTTACCCAACTCCATAAGTAATCTGTCAACCCAACTTATTCGACTATACCTTGGTGATAATCAGATATATGGTACTATTCCTGAAAATTTGGCAAGGTACACAAATTTGATTGCCTTAGTCCTTGAAAAAAACCACTTTACAGGTCCGATTCCAACATCGTTTGGAAAGTTTCAAAAGCTACAAATATTTGGCTTGGGCTTAAACAACCTCACAGGGGATATACCAACCTCCTTAGGCAATCTTAGTCAATTGGTTGAATTAAGCTTTTCAGAGAATAGGCTTGAAGGGAAAATTCCATCTGAGATAAGAAATTGGCAAAATATAGTGTTTCTGGACTTCTCAGGAAACAACCTCAGTGGTGCTATACCAGTGGAGGTTTTTACTCTTTCCTCCTTGTCCATAATGCTCAACCTTTCTCACAACTCATTAAATGGCTCTTTACCTTTTGAGGTGGGAAGACTTAAAAGTCTTGGCACTTTTGATATCTCACAAAATCATCTTTCTAGGAAAATTCCTCGGACCATAGGGGATTGTGTAAGTTTGGAATACCTTAGCTTACAAGGTAATTTGTTCAGTGGGTCCATGCCCCCTTCATTTTCTTCACTAAAAGGCCTTAAGCATCTTGATCTATCACAAAACAACTTGTCTGGGTCAATACCAACAGGTCTAAAGGATATTTCCACCCTTGAATACTTGAATGTTTCATTTAATGCATTGGATGGTGAGGTACCAACAGGTGGAGTTTTCAAGAATGCAAGTGCCATATCTGTTGCCAGTAATGATAAGCTTTGTGGGGGTATTTCTGAGCTACACTTACCACCATGCCCTGTCAAAATTAGAACAAACATTAAACATCATCGTTTGAAGGTCATGGTAATTATCATTTGTATTGTTGTTTGTGTTGCTCTATCAGCTATGTGTATTACCTACTGGTGGAGAAAACGCAACCGGACGTTTTCTTCACCTTCAACAATTGACCAGCTCTCCAATATATCATACCAAAGCTTACACTCAGCAACAGAAGGGTTTTCTACCAATTACTTGATTGGGTATGGAGGTTTCGGTTCTGTATATAAAGGAAAGCTACAATCAGAAAGCAGAATTGTTGCTATAAAGGTACTAAACCTTCAGAAGAAGGGAGCACACAAGAGTTTCATTTCTGAATGTAATGCGCTTAAAAATATCAGGCACCAAAATTTAGTAAAGGTTTTGACATGTTGCTCCAGCATAGATTATAAAGGGAATGATTTTAAAGCACTAGTGTTTGAGTACATGTCCAATGGAAGCTTGGAAGAATGGTTACATCCTAGTCCAGAGAGTATAGATCAAGATCAGCCAAGAATTTGTAATTTAGCTCAAAGATTAAATATTTTAATTGATGTTGCTACTGCACTACACTATCTGCACTATGAATGTGAGCAAACCATTGTCCATTGTGATCTGAAGCCAAGTAATATTCTTCTTGATGATGATATGGTTGCTCATGTAAGTGACTTTGGGCAAGCAAGACTTCTCTCAATCCTCAAAGGAAGCTCTAAGAGGCAAACTAGCACAACTGGAATAAAAGGGACTATTGGCTATGCACCTCCTGGTATGATTTATGCTTATGTAGGCATTCAACACTTCTGAATTTTAGATTTTTCATGTTCCATTTTTTTGTTACGTTGCAGTAAAAATAATGAATAACAAATATGTGACATGTTTTATAATGTATTCAGAGTATGGAATGGGTTCTGAGGTATCAACACAAGGTGATGTTTACTCTTTTGGGATTCTAGTCTTGGAAATGCTTACTGGTAAAAGACCAACTGAAGAAATGTTCAAAGATGGCAACAATCTTCATAACTATGCAAGATCTGCATACCCAGACAACCTCTTGGACATTGTGGATTTTAATCTCTTACAGAAAGATTCAAAGCACAGTGCATTCTCAAGGTCAGTGGACATCAACATGCAGAACCAGAGCTTGATGCATCATAGTGAAGAGAAGTGTGTAGTTTCACTATTTTGCATTGGATTTGCTTGCTCAGAAGAATCACCCAAAGAAAGGGTAGATATGAGAGATATCACAAAGAGGCTAAATCAAATTAGAAATGCATTTTGTTGTGAAATGGAAGAGAATTGATTCAAAGCAGAGAATTTGAAACTGCTGCTTCAATTTCTGAGCCAATGAGACATGCTCCAATGTATAAAAGTTACAGTAGAAATATTCAGACATAAATAAATAGTTGCCTTCTTATAAATGATCCTAATGTGTTATCTGATAAAAGACTCGTCCAAACAACATCAAAATTAATGCATGAGAGAGTTTATTCAGTTGTTAAGGTTAAAATACAGAAACATAAAAAATTATATATAATCAGAATTGAATATAGAAGGAATAATTGACATGTATGAATAATAATATCAAAACTTATTTGTACCATATGCCCTTATCAAACCATGTACAAATACCCACTCATGAAAGGATATTAATGTTTTCTTGAGTAGATTGTATAGAATCAATCAAACAAGGTTTTACTAAATAAAGTGATGCATGGTAAAATGGGAACATGTGTTCAAATCCCGTAAGATGAGAAAGTGTGCTCGAATCTCATAAGGATAAGGACTTGTGTTCGAATCCCGTGAATCGCCTTAGTTAGAGAATGAGAGAAAAGACATATGTATGCAAAAAATCACTCATATATTAAAATCATGATGAACTACAACTGTCTCGCTACTCCCACATAGTTTTATTAATTATATGATCATTTACATAATGAAGGTAGAGGAATCTGTACTTCTTTCAATTTGTACAAAACTGCAAGACAACCTATAACTTTCACCTAAAGAAGAAACGTGAGCGAAAGGAGATAGAGTTTACTAATATATAGCTGACATTTTGCATGATATGATTACAACACTAAAAACTTATATGTTACAAAAAGTTATATGTTCTAGTTGATACTCCCTCCGTTCCTAAATATAAGATCACTTTGGGGAAGTGGATAAGTTCCTAAATATAAGATCACTTCCTATTTTATCTCAAGTTTTGCCCAAACTACCCTTATACTCCCTCTTTTCATTGAAAACTCCTCCTTTTAAAGTTAAGTAATTGAGGGGATTTTGGGAAGATCATGTAATTTTATTGTCTTCCTTAATCTCCCCAAATTAACCAAAGTGAACCAAAGTGATCTTATATCTAGGAACGGAGGGAGTATTTTACAAAAAGTTTATTGGTAAATATGTATCACAACCCAAAAATTAATTATTTAAAAATCTCTCTTGTGGTAAAATTTAATTGAAGTTTAATTCTATTAAGGCCATTGATAGAACTGCCCCATTTTATAAAGTTTATGTGGATTTTTGCACCCTTCAAAACTTATTCGTACCATATGCCCTTAACACATTACTTTATTATTAAAATTGCCTTAACTACTTCCTTAATCTCTTAAACTTAGTCAAATAAGAATTTTATAAAGGAGAATAATATAATATTGATTTAGAGTAATCGGGCTGACTATCTTATCTTAATAACACACGATACCACGATACTCGGTACGGTCAATTAAGCCAAGTACAAGAACTACTGACTGAGCTTGTGTGGATGCTCAAAGGTTAGGCAAAGTTTAAAATAAGGGTACAAATAAATATAGTAACGAGGGTCATCAATAATCTCTCAGTTAATTCAGTTACCATCTTGGAAAATCAAACATATAAATTCAACCCCATTTAGTTATTTTTGTGCTATATGCAAATTGCCGGTTTGCCGCCTTTTGGACTTTCAAAGTGAACCTGTAAATGATTACTTTATGCAAAGGAAGAAATCATGGAACAAACCAATATAATCACTTTTGTCAATATGCAAAGGTAGCATGTCCTACCCACATAGTAATTAAATAAAGTGAATATGTGAAAGGGGCCGGTTTGCAGACTTGAATAAGATCAAGTGACATTCTCTTTTGGTTTAAATCTTCAAGTGACCCTTCACATTAAAACAATGATCCTCAGTCATTAGACTGCAATACCGCAGTTTATTCAATTAATCTGGAGGCAATTGAGTCCCTATAATGTGTAGTATGTAGAGTTTGAAAACTTCAACCATACCATTTACATTCTATGAAAGGGTAAATCACAAGTATAGCCATATATACTTGTATTTAGAAGAATTTGATTGTAAGTTATGATTAAAGAATTTGATTGTTTTTTTTTGTATTTAGAAGACCATAAACCTTGGTTGGAATCAAATTCTTTCACCTTTTTTCTTTTTACTCAATCTTTGATATTTTTGAGATATATATATATATATATATATATATATATATATATATATATATATATATATGTATGTATGTATGTATATATCTATATATGTATGTATATATATGTATGTATATATCTATATATGTATGTATATATCTATATATATGCATATATCTATATGTATGTATACATCTATATATATGGATATATATGGGAAGTGTTGACAGCACCAGAGGAGAGGCAACTGACACCCCTCCCTCACTTTGTGATACCAACTGTTATATGAATCAAATTTGTGTACTGGAAGAACCATAGCATTCCTTTCAGTCACCACCTTTTCTTACTTTCCAACGCAACTAACAATGGCCTTTGCTGCCATGTCTCGTCCATTACCTCCCACAAAACTTCAAATTATCATCTTTCTATGGGTAACCATACTTGGGCTCCAAAATATGGAAGTTCCTGCCTCTGCATTAGGAAATGAGACTGACTATATGGCATTGCTCAAGTTTAAAGAATCAATAACCAGTGATCCATATGAAGTCTTGAGCTCTTGGAATAATTCAAATCACTTCTGCAACTGGTATGGAATCACATGCAGCCTCAAGCATCAAAGAGTGGTCGAGTTAAGGCTGCAAGGATATCAGTTTCATGGGGTACTATCACCTCATGTTGGCAACCTCTCCTTCATGAGAAATCTATGCCTTGACCATAACAACTTACATGGACAGATCCCACCAGAAGTTGGTCATTTGTACAGGCTGAAACAACTATCTCTTGCAGATAACAAATTAACAGGAGAGATTCCCATCAACTTGACAAATTGCACTGAATTGAGGCATTTGAATTTGTCAATGAACAGTCTTGCAGGTAAAATACCATTTGAGATTGGCTCTCTCAAGAAGCTTGAAAAGTTGAACTTGTTCACAAACAATTTGACCGGAGAAATCCCAGCTTCCATTTGGAATCTTTCCTCCCTTGATGTTCTTTCAGTGGCGTATAACAACTTGGAAGGCAGCATACCAGAAGAACTAGGCAAATTGACCAATTTGAGTGTTTTAGCAATAGCGGAGAACAACTTTTTTGGTATGCTTCCTTCTTCATTGTATAATATGTCATCACTCACTTTCATATCTGCAGCATATAACCAACTGAGTCAAACACAGCTCCCAGACAACATGTTTACCACCCTCCCTAAGTTGCAAAGTTTTGGCATAGGTGGGAATCAGATATCAGGTTCACTTCCAACCTCGATAACAAATGCATCTTTTCTTCAATTATTTGACATTGGTGTAAACAATTTTTATGGAGAAGTTCCAAATCTAGGAAGCCTAAAAAATTTGCAGAGGCTAAATTTGATCCACAATAATCTTGGTAACAGTTCAAATCATGACTTGCATTTTATGACATCCTTGGAAAATTGTACTGAACTGAAACGTTTTCATATATCAAGCAACAAATTTAGAGGCCTTTTGCCCAATTCCATAAGCAATTTGTCAACCCAACTCATTGAACTACACATTGGTGATAATCATATTTATGGAACTCTTCCTGAAACTTTAGGAAGGTACACAAATTTAATTAGCATGGGTCTGGAAAACAACCAGTTCACAGGATCAATTCCAACATCCTTTGGAAAGTTACTTAAGTTGCAATCATTAGGCTTGTGGGGAAACCAACTCTCTGGAGAGATACCATCTGCCTTAGGAAATCTCAGTCGTTTGGTGCAACTAAGCTTTTCACAAAATAGGCTTGAAGGAAACATTCCACCAGGGATAGGAAATTGGCAAAATATTGAGTATTTAGAGCTTTCAGAAAACAACCTCAGTGGTGCTATACCCTTTCAGGTTTTTACTCTTTCATCCTTGTCCAGGTTGCTGAACTTATCTCACAACTCACTAAATGGCACTCTTCCTATTGAGGCTGGAAAGCTCAAACATCTTGGCACTTTAGATATCTCAGAAAATCATCTTTCTGGTGAGATTCCTATGTCCATAGGAGACTGTACAAGTCTTGAATTCCTCAGATTACAGGGGAATTTTTTCAGTGGACCCATGTCCACTACACTTGCTTCACTGAAAGGCCTTAGGTATTTAGATCTATCAAAAAACAACTTGTCAGGATCAATACCAACAGGTCTACAAAATATTTCTGTCCTTGAATACCTCAATGTTTCATTTAATGCATTAGATGGTGAAGTACCAACTTATGGGGTTTTCAAGAATGCAAGTGCCATATCTGTTGCTGGTAATTATAAGCTTTGTGGGGGTATTTCTGCCCTCCATTTACAACCATGCACTGGAAATATCAAGACAAATGGTAAATATAATCATTTGAAGCTAGTTGAAATTATTGTTTGTGTTTCTGTTTGTCTTGTGTTATCATCTATATTTGGTATCAACTGGTGGAGGAAACAAAAGAGGACATTGCCATTAACTTCACCAACAATTCACCAGCTCCCCAAGATTTCATACCAAAGTTTATACTCAACAACTGAAGGGTTCTCTTCCAGCAACTTGATTGGACGTGGAAGTTCTGGTTTTGTGTATAAAGGAAAGCTGCAATCAGAAGACAAAGTTGTTGCAATAAAAGTCTTCAACCTTCAAAATAAGGGAGCTCACAAGAGTTTCATTTCTGAATGTAATGCACTCAAAAACATCAGGCATAGAAATTTGGTGAAGATTTTGACATGTTGCTCAAGCATAGATCATAAAGGGGAAGAATTTAAAGCAGTTATCTTTGAATACATGTCAAATGGAAGCTTGGAAAAATGGTTGCACCCGATTCCAGAAAGCAACGATCAGCATACAATTTTAAACTTCCATCAAAGATTGAATATTATAAATGATGTTGCTTGTGCACTACATTATCTTCACTATGAATGTGAGCAAACTGTAGTCCATTGTGACTTAAAGCCAAGCAACATTCTTCTTGATGATGATATGGTTGCCTGTGTAAGTGACTTCGGTCTAGCAAGACTTCTCTCAATCCTTAGTGGCAGCTCTCAAAATCAAACCAGCACAGATGTTTTGAAGGGCACTATTGGTTATGCTCCTCCTGGTAATGATTTACTGTAATTGAAGAAGTCAACTCTTTTAACTTTTATGCTTTTCATGATCTGTCCATTTTTTTCAGTTACAGTAAGAATAATGAATTGCAAATTGTTGACATTTCAATGTATATTTCAGAGTATGGAATAGGTTCCAAGGTATCAACACAAGGTGATGTTTATTCTTTTGGGATTTTAGTTTTGGAAATGCTTACTGGCAAAAGACCCTCGGATGAAATGTTCAAAGATGGGCACACTCTCCATAACTATGCAAGATCTGCATGCCCAAATAACCTCTTAGACATTGTGGACTCACATCTTCTACCAAGACAAACAATGCTGATTGCAACTGGAGGAACAGAACAAATCAGTATGGAGAATCAAGTCCTGATGATGCACTCTAATAAAGAGAAAGCAATAATTTCACTTTTTAGCATTGGACTTGCATGCTCAGAGGAATCACCTAGTGAAAGAGCAAATATGATGGACATCACAAGAAGGCTAACTAAAATTAGAAATGCTTATCATTGTGGTGAATCAAACATAAATTGATTCCAAACCAAAGAATTGGAAACAGATGGTTTCAAAACTTATGTTACTTCTAATTTGTGGGACAGTTAGACAAGCTTTCATGTATACAAATTTGAAGTTAAAATACTGATTCAGATATAGTGAACTTCTCATGCACTATATTTTAGTGTAATCTTATCTATAACTCGTTCTTTTAGTATAAAAGTAAATGCATTAGGGAATGTAACCATTTGTTTGGTAGAAAAGTAGCAATATAAATAGATGGCGCAAAATCAAATTTAATCAGGTTAATTAATTAACAGTTATAATGATATGCTTTTTCTTTTTCTTGTTTTTTCCTCTTTTGGCAACGGTTCCCTAGAATTATTAATATGATATTAATAAATGTTTTCAATTTTGGAAATTACACTCAATTGTAAAGGAAGGAAAGTTAAGACAGGGGTGAAGGGGCAAAATGCCTACATTAATTATTAATTATTTTAATAATGTGTCCAACACCATATCAAAACTTCAGAGCAAAAATACCCAAATTAATTTGTCAGAAGTGTGCTAGACACCGTATTAAAATTTTGGTAGGTGATAAGATGACAATATTCATGTTAGTTTGATAATGATGATGACAAGAGTGGGTACAAGAGATCAACTATGACGAGAATCTTCAAGCCAATTGAAGATGAGAAACTAATTTTTTTCCTTAGCACAGACATATTCAGAGAAGGAATATTCCCCGAGTGAAATGGAAATTCAAAATAAACGCCTTATAGAGACCATTATAAAACCTGATTAAGTCAGTACATTATAAGTATAACCATAGTGTAGTGACTTAAGTATCAATATGCCGGTAAAATTAACAAAAAAATATTCCATCTGGCTCATAACTCCTCTATGATAGTATATTCATTAAGCATTTAAATTTTTCTATCATGGTTAGTCATCAAAGTTTGTTCTAGAGTACTAAATGAGTTTAGTCATATTGAAGTTGTTTTAAAATTTTAGTTTATTCCTTTCTAACGATGATAGTTGTATATATAATCTAGGTATTTAATTTTTCTATCATGGTTAGACACTAGATAAAGTTGAGGAATTTAGTAATAATATTTTCTAATTATGTTAGTGTTGTTAATAAGTAAATTCCTTTTCTAACATAGTTAGCCTAAATAAAAATAAAAAATATGAAATGAATTAAAAATTGTTATAAAAATGTGGTTGTTACATCACAATATGATTGGACCACATGGATAACTAATTATTTAAAGTTTAAAAAAGATAATCAAAAAGAAATATTATCATTTTATCTGAATTTCTTTAATAATTAATTTTTATTTAGTTTTAAAATTCCAAATATATTTATTTATTTATATCTGTTTTTTTCGGCCGGAACATATATTGATCTATATCTGTATGGAGTTTGTTTGACTTTTTCAATAATATCAGTTCCTTTTTTTTAGAAAAAAAGAAGGTAAGATTGAAATACGGACATTGCGGAGCTGCTCAGTTCAAAAATCAAAAAAGATATTGTGGAGCTAAGTTAAAAAAAGATATTGCGGAGCTGATCAATTTAAAAAAGATATTTGGCGATCGCTGAGAAGTGGCGATTTGGGAAGCGCAAAGGAAAAAGGAAAGGAAAGGAGTATCTGTATCGTATTAGTTAAAGGATGATGAGAGGCAACAATATCCGTCACCATCATCATGAGAATGGGAATGGGAATTACAGGAACGCATGTCTCACTATGCATCAGCCCTGGGCTTCTCTCCTCGTCCACGGCATCAAGCGCATTGAAGGCAGGTCCTGGCCTGCCCCCATCAGAGGTACCACATCATTTCACTCTCTACAAATAAACCTCACTCACTTACTCCCTTCCTCCGTTCTTAATCACTTTGGCTAATTTGGAGAGATTAAGGAAGACATTTCAATGAGTTGAGATTACATGAAATTTCTAAATTACCCCCTCAATTAAGTTTTTACCCAATAAGAATTTGACACATGTCCAACTAACTCACACCACTTTCTCCTTCTTTTCTCTCTCATCCATCCATGTGTTAGTTGGACATGTGTTAAATTCTTATTGAATATTGGATGTACTGGAAGTAAAGCACTGGAGCTAAGTTTTTCCCTTTAAAAATATCCTCTCACCTTCAAACCATTATTTTTTGGATGAAAGGAGTATAGGAGTAATTTGGGGAAAACTTGAGTAAAGTGATCTTATATTTAGGAACAAGCCTAAAGTGATCTTATATTTAGGAACGGAGGAAGTAATTCTCTACAACATGAAAATGGTATCTTAATCAAATTGTATAAAACTGTGTATTTAGGTCGTCTTTGGATTCACGCTGCAAGTAAAGTTCCTGATGACTCTACTATCAAGGCAATGGAGCGTTTTTACAGGGAGATTTATGCAGTCAATGGCATAACTGATATTCAATTTCCAGAGCATTATCCCACTTCAAGGCTTTTGGGTATACATACACATTTTCCTTCTTTTTATTCAACACTTTCTTTAACTCTTTTCTTATAACACTTTATTACTTCCTTGCAGGCTGTGTCGATGTAGTTGGCTGCTTACGACAGGAAGAACTAGCCTCCTGGGAGATGGTCCCTGAAAGCGTATGAAGCTCATTCATCTCACCCCTTTTAATTTAATTTTGGATTGATACTCCTTCCGTTCCTAAATACTACCTCCGGTCCTAAATATAGAACCTAGATCACTTTTTTTTGAAGAGGTTAAGGTTGCAAAATAGTCTATTAAATCATGACATATTTGATATGTTTTTAGATTATTCATTAGTTTATAAGTAAAATAAACTAGTTTAAGGGAAAAAATTAGGTAAATCAATTTATAATTTACTTATTTTGCTTTTTTAAGGATTTTCTACAAAAAGTCAATTAGGTCTTATATTTAGGACCGGAGGGAGTATAAGAGTTTTCTACCCTTATATGGGACTTTAAAACCGCGAGGGATTAATCCCACTTAATACGCTGGTGATGATACTCTTTGGGGAAAAATATATAAAAGCTAGTTGAGTTTCTTATGATTCTTAAAAAAAGTCAACTGACTCTTATATTTGGAAATGGAGGAAGTACCATTTTATGGTTATCCAGACTTGATTAAATTCAGTCCGTTGTGCCCTCAGGTTCGGCTGGAAGCTCAAACTAGTTGTTGCTGGCTATGTGAACGTCCACAGGTCTGTTTCTTACACTGCTATTCAATTCTTCTTTTAAAATTGTAAGGTGTAATGACTTTATGTATGTATATGATGATTGATGAGGAGCTGTTTTCATCCTCTATCTAGAAATTGTTGATTCCATTTGAGATGAGAGGATATCAAGGTGTTTATAACATGGAAAAGAAGGTAATATGGTTAAGCAGTTACATCTTGCTCCTGGCTTTTTTTTTGTGCAAAGGCTGATTGCCCTGCCTATCTAGATATATGAAGCTGCAGTTAGAGGCCTGTCTCCGGTTGCAAGTCCGCTTCCAGTGAAGTTTCCACTTCCAGATCCACATGATTCATTTTCTTTGCGGCCAGGCTGCATCTCAGTGTCTTCTCCTTTTAAGAAAGCATCTTCTGGAGTGGACAGATCATCAACTCTGACTCTGGCCATAGCTGGCGCCCAGGAGGCGGCTTTGCAATTCTCAAAGAAGGATAACAGTTCTCGAACTGTTGTTCAGGACAATTTACCTTATAAGACAGATACTAGTTATGAAGAGACAGAACATGCGGAATCTTATAATTTACGACCAACGGGCAGTCCTAGGGGAAAAGATAAAACATCATCCACCAACTTCAGTGTGACATTCGATAATGGGACTTTACCATTACACCATGAGGATAAAAGGTATAAACTGAACAAGGGAGGCGTTAGGTACAATCAATATCGCGGTGCTGATGAGAGACGATCTTTTCAACAACCAGCTAAGGTTTCTATTCGTACCTTTGGTAATTTTGGCTGGTGTATAGGCGTTTTACATGTTTTGAATTCTGTCATTTCTATGTGGAACTTGAGCAGGGATCTATGGCATCAAAGGAGGACAAAAACAGAAGTGAAAGGTATGAAGGAAGCAGTAGACAAATTACATTTCCTAGTGCAACAGTGAGTCCAAATACCCAGCCTCAATTTAAGGTGTGTGTGTGTGTGTGTGTGTGTGTGTGTGTGTTATATTGTGGCTGATTTGTTCTCATTGTCTGCTTTCAACACTGTGAACTTAATTCTGATCATAGATCAGGTTAATAATTTATTTTTAATTTAATTAGGTGACAATTCATTATATAAATCCGCCCTGGTAGTCTAAGTAGTATAGCAGTGATATACTGCTAGCAAGTTAATAAGATATATTTAATGTGTCCTACTCTTAGTGCTGACCACTTTGTTGTTAGATTTTTGCTGCAGCAGTCAAAGGCCTGAAGCCATGATCTTCGTATATGATGTGTCACGCAGAGATGGATGTGGAGCTTGGAGCCTGAAATTGAGCTTGCAAGTGGAAAATATCCGTACTTATTTGTTTGTGGCTTCCAAATATCTTATTGTATAGAGTCCGGCTTTCTGTTTTGTTCTGTCCTTGGTGGAACATGAACCCGTATTTTGTTTGGATAATGTGCACAGTAGATGTTACGTTATGGAATGTATAGTAGATTTGAAGTTATGGAATGCATCTTGTTTCGCCGGTAGAGAAGAATATGAAATAGTATCAATGTTAACTTAATTAAAAGACTAAAAACACATTTTTCGAAGTTAAAAAACTAAAACATGACTTTGTACAAAGTTAAGGAACAAATAACATACTTAACTTCAACCTAATTTAAATGGACTAAAAACACATTTTTCACATTCAAGAGACTAAAATATGACTTTGTCCAAAGTTAAAGAGTAAAAACATTTTTTTAAATAAAGGGACTGAAACATGATTTTGTCTAAAATTGACTAAAAATATACTTTAACCTTTAATTAATTCTAGATCTGGCCTATTTACAACAGCTTAATCAAACCAAAAGTCCAAAACTATGAAGAAAATGCTTAGCCTCGCAAATAAATGAACACCTTTTTTCGGTAAAATAGCCACAATACACTTTAAATCAACAAAAACAAGACAATTTATGTAGTGCAAATAATCCTCCTAGTTCATGCATTCAGAATGCGGTGAACCTGGACCTCGCATAAGAGTGAAATTTCGTCAGTGGACTGCATCCCTCTCATCTTCAGCACATACTCTCAAGGACAACTCTAAACCAACCTAGGCTTCTGAAACTTCCCATGAACCCACACCCTTCGCATGCTCTTCCCTCGCCGTCGATTCACAGACTTGACACAACAATAATTAAGCTCAAGCTGCAAGGATCATAAAAATAAAAATAAATGACGAACAACAAGTAACCATGTGTCGAAAGCGCTGCAGAAACTTCATGTGACACAAGCCATTCAATGTTATCAAGCGGCAGGTTCTATGATGTGTAGACTTTATATTGAACAACCACGTTATTAACTGATACTAAGCCTAGTTCACGTCAACAAACACACAAACAAGAGTTAATGCAGCATCGCATTATCACACATGCAGTTCTGTTTGTTCTTTAGATAAAATGTCCGTCACTTGCATTAGCCCCAAAAGTCCCCTCTCCAATAAGTATCTCTAATCCAGAGGGGAAAACACATACCTCAGTGAAGCCTGCACCCACAAATAGGTTTCTCACAGTATCTAAACAGAAGAAATATGACCGGGTCCCATCTGACCGCTTGTATTCCCTGAATCCAACCCTCTTAGCTTGCTCAAATCGCAGCATGGTCATATCATATAGACCTGATTTCATGAAATTTCAATCATTATTAAAGGTTTAGGGTTCATAAGAAATGTTTGATGGGTTTGGATTAATTCTGACAGGAGAGGAGTGCCTTTTTTATTGCCTTTTAAAAACATGTTTGGTGAATGTTTTGAAAAGTAGTTTAATATGGAAATGACTAATAAAGATATAAATCTTATGAAATAGTACTCCATATGTCCCTATAATAAATCTTATTAAAGATAGAGGTAAACCGCGCGACCCACAACTTTTTGGCCCACAACTCTTCACAGGGCGCTTTTCCATGACCATAAGCCAAAAAAGTTGCTTCATGTGTAATCTGACTTTTGGAGGAAAAGTGCTTCACTGAAAAGGTTATCCCAAGAATGTCAAAAAGGAAAATAGCTTAAAATGGGTTTATAGACAAAAAAAGTCAGATTGGAGCGATGAAATTTGATGCCAAACACAGTAATTATTGTTTGTTTTGGTTAGAAAATATTGTATAAGAAGGATTCACTAATGCTCTACAACAGAATATAAATTTTCACAAGGAATCAGATAAAACTGATCATTAGTTTATTACCATAGTCCCTGAAGAATACCATTCCTCCAGGCTTTAGCACAGCGAAGCACTCCTTGATGGACCTCAACATTCTTTCCATTGGTACTGCTGATAGAGTAAATATCTGATAAATTATCCATGAAAGAAAGTGACTAATAAAACTAAGATATAATTAAAGCATGTTTTAATTTTAACACAGGATTGCAGTGCAAGTGGAAAAATCCAGACAGAAGACAAGAGAGATATAGCATCAGTTGAGGCAGAGCAATCTTAAACCATACTGTTACCAAGACATTTAAAAAGAAAAGGTCATAATAAACACATAAAAACCACAAGATGAGAGCAAAATGCATGTGTGCTACAGAATAAAATTGAAACGCACTAAACAAGATTGGTATTAAAAAAAGCACATAAACAGGATTGTGCATGCAATGAAGGCAACTTGTTTGCAAAACACTGTGTCGAGATATCAAATTTAAGTAGAAACGTATAAGGGAACATCACAAAATTGAATGTATGATAGTTTAGAAGGAAAAGGGCATTACCAAAGTTTCAAAGTCAACTCCACCAATACAAACATGACATTCTTTAGGTGAACATGCATTGGTAGAGCGTAGTTCATGACCCTCCTTGGATTCTGGAGAAAGACAATATAACTAAATTTCACTAATCCAATAGTAACAGAAAAATAGAACAAGGCATCACCATGAAGATCAAGCTCAAACCTGACATGCAGTTTGACTGATTTTGTAAAAGCTTATTTTGGCAAGAGTTGCATGCCAACCACTGGGGAAATCCTTCAGTAGAAACATCACAACAGAATGTGTGGAAACGATCTTCAAAAGAGTCAATTTTAGCAGAACCTATAACTTCATGAGCCCTTTCTAAACTCTTGGTGCTACAGTCGCATGCATAAACAATAGCATTTTTGTTGGCTCTATAACAAGAAAGTCTTGTTATGGATAGCAACTTTATGATCCAAAAACAACAGGAAATAAACAATCTGACTAAAGATGCAAGTGAATTATTTTAATCTTAAAACCAACAAAACATGAATGAAAAACTAATTCACAACTATCACCCATAATTTTCATTCGATCAAATTCTCCCAAAGCTAAAGTATGAGTAATGATAATTTATTCAGTGATCAGAGAAAGAGGGATAGAGAGAGATCAAAGAGAAACAGAGGAACAGAGAGATAAAGAAAAGGGAAGACAAAGAAGAATAGGAGAGAGAGATAGAAATAGGATTCAACCCATTTGGCTAAATACAATACACTCAAACAATGAGTAGTTGGTTGAGCTATAAGGGGTTACAACCTCCCACAACGATGATAATGGGCGTTGGAAACACTCTCATTGGAAGAGGGAACAACCTTATCTATGTGGCCACTCCTCAAGTCCAGATAAGTTGGTTTTCAATAGGCGCCATATTAGACGGAGGTGTTTAAGTAAAGAAAAATACTCCCTCTGTTCCTAAATATAAGACCTAGATAACTTTTTTTTGGAAAGATTAAGGTTGCGAAATAGGTTATTAAATGATGACATATTTGATATCTTTTTATATTATCCATTAGCTTATAGGTAAAATAAACTAGTTTAAGAGAAAAAATTATGTAAATTAATTTATAATTAACTTATTTTTTTCTTTTTTTAGGATTTTTCAAAAAAGTCATCTAGGTCCTCTATTTAGGAACGGAGGTAGTACAATACATCACACACAACAAAAATATAATCTGCCGCCTAAGACTAACACTAATGGCTATATTGTAACTAACTCCTGACAACCTTTGCATCATAAATACTATTCCATAACACAAACACGCAACTACAAGTGAAGCTTCCTAAAGAAACAGAGTTAATGTATGGAATGTGGAAGGCAATCTAATGTGAAGAGATTGTAGGAGTCTCCGTATTGAGGGTCCGACCCATTGCTAGGTCAGGGAGGAAAATCACCGTAAAATTGGAAGAGCAGTACTTCCATTGCCACAGCCTACTTCCAACACTTTGTTTTCTCCGCAGGAAAGCAGCTCAGGGAATTCCTTCACCAAGTATCGTCTCTCCTGAATCAAAATTCACGCATGCTTCTTCAGGCAAATAGAGACAGTTAAGGGCCTGTTTGTATTCAGCTTCTGGAGAATAGCTTTTAAAGAATAGCTTTTGAGTAGAATAGTTTAACTAAAAAATAACTTTTGATGAAATGAGAGTGTTTGGATTAAGCTTTTTGAGAATAGCTTTTAGAATAACTTTTGAGTAGGATATAACTTGTCTGAAAAATAGTGAGGATGAATAGCTTTTCATGTCTCTTTTTTTGAAATAAATGTTTTTTCTAGACGAGAGATCGAAACTTTCAGCTAGAAAAGTAGAAAAATGTGTAGTTTCTCTCAAAATAGCTTTTGGAACCCCAAACCTAGCCTTTCTTCTCAAAATAGCTTATCTAAAAGAATTGAGTGTTTGGATGTCTTTGTGTGAAACCTAGGTTTGGGAGCAAGAATAGCTTTTAGAAATACTACCTCCGGTCTTAAATATAGGACCTAATTGACTTTTTTTTTGGAGAGATTAAGTTTGCGAAATAGGTTATTAAATGATGACATATTTGATACTCCCTCCGGTCCTAAATATAGGACTTAGATAGAGACTTCATTTTGGTATCTAGATAGAGACTTCATTTTGGTCCTAAATATAAGACCTAATTATATTTTTGGTCACCTTTTTCCTAAATTACTCTTCTTCTTCTTAAGAACTCCTTAACCACAATCTTCCTCTCACCAACACCTTAAGAAATTAAACTAATTAAGGAGGGATATTATTGGAAAGACATCTAAAATTAAGCATTCCTTAATCTCCCCAAAAAAAGTTATCTAGGTCCTATATTTAGGACCGAAGGGAGTATATTTTTAGATTATTCATTAGTTTATAAGTAAAATAAACTAGTTTAAGGGAAAAAAATAGGTAAATCAATTTATAATTAACTTATTTTGTTTTTTTAAGGATTTTTCAGAAAAAGTCAATTAGGTCTTATATTTAGGACCGGAGGAGGAGGGAGTATATCACAAGAGAGAGAGAGATGTTGAGGCGTAAAAACCTTAAAGAATTTTCCGGAAGAATGGCGGCTGTGAAATCGGTCCCAGGCATTGGCATCCGCATCGGCCTCTGCTTGTAATTGTATCGCAGAAGAAGACGGTTGAGCCTCAAACGGGAGAAGGTGGTAACCAAAACAAGCCTTTGCCTCGATCTCTGCTCTCAATTCCTCCCACTCGAAGTCCTTGCAGAAGTATTCCGCTTCGCGCCTCATTCTTTCAATCTCCCGCGCCATAACAAACAATTTGGGGTGTGTTTGTGATTTGTGAATGCCTTTTTGGTTCCATGAAATGAAATGATAAACAAATCCAATAACCTTTTATAAATTCATTTCTCTCAATTTTTTGATTGCCACAACCGTTCAGTTCTCTAACCAAATATCTGCAACTTACAAATTGCCTAAATAGATCATTCAAACATATCCAATCTATAGTTTCTAGAACAGAATATACATAAGTATAAAGAACCATAAAATAAAATTTGCTCCTCTTTTCCCTTATCTTTTGCCCATCACAAAATTTCAATCATATTACTTGTTCATGGTCATATTCAAATCAATAAAATACTTGTAATGTCTAAGGAAGAAAGTAGTTTCATTGATATAAATGTTACAATGTATAAGATGCAATTCCACCTTTACCATTAACATATCTTTAGAAAACAAACTATTCCAAATAATATAAAGTTAATATGAAAACATTTTTTTAAAAAAAAAGCTTATCTTATAGAGGAACTGACACGCAGCGAATAACAAGCACAGTGGCTACGAAACAAGCGCAGCTCGAAATCTACAAGTCAAGCGCAGCCCGAAGGCCATGAAAAACAAGTGTAGCTCGAGACTAAGAAACAAGCGTGTACACACAGTCACACGAGGCTAAATAACCAAGCGTGGCAAAGCCACGAAACAAGCGTGACACGAAGTCACGAAACAAGCGTGACACGAAGTCGCGAAACAAGCGTGACACGAAGTCGCGAAACAAGCGTAGCTCGAGATTACGAAAACAAGCGTGGCAAAGCCAAGAAACAAGAGCAGGTATATAACCCACGAGAAATCAAGTGCTTTGTGTCTAGTTCCTCAAAAACATATATCTACATATTTAGCAATTTCCAAAATACCAGTGAATAGACTCAAGTTCTCCTTATTGGGCAAAAATCAAAACTTTCAAATTTGCAATCCAATCCGCTTCCAATAAAACCACAACCATTCAGATTCAAAATGAATTCAATAATCACGTTGTTCCAGTTAGTAAACAAGTCAAGATCTAGGGAATAAGAAAATATAAATTGATTGGCACCCATATCCCACCACTCATGCCAAGAGGAAACAAGTTAAGGAGAACAAGAAAAATTATTAAGCATAGCCAAAGTGAATCGACATACACCTAAGTCAAACCCCAATAATATATTCAGCCCTTCAAAGAATAAGCCTTACGTAAATCAAAACAAGTTAGTACTTATAAGAATTCATCTTCACAAATGAAACATGGAATTAACATAAAGTCATTTCAACATCCTAAAGAAATTCTCAAACAGCATTTTGATACTATTAACACTACCTTTTCACCTCAAATTAGATCAATCCTTCATAGAGAAAGAGCAGCAAGTATGATACACCATATCTTTAATTATTACTTGAGCATCCAGAAATTCTCATCACATTCAAACATTTTTTCAACACTACTTTTCCACATCATCACAATATCATACCATCATCTAGATAACTCCCTGACAAGAGTCCAATAAACATAAAAAACATGAACAAATTTCCCAAATGAAATAGAGTAAAATCACATCAACAAACTTTTAAACAACACTTTCTATATTAGTATAACTCATTTATTCTAGTCTCATATGCTTCACACCATGCACACTAAACAGAAACTACGTTGACAAAGGGCCCATACCACTATACTTCAAAACAGTCAACCTTATATAATCATACTTTCTTACATTTCCCACATGTTTCTCTATACCCAAAATATTTCATCTCATTTCACAATTTCATAAATAAATAATGTAACAATAGCTTCGTGGTTTCTATAATTTATCAGACTTCACTTGCTCTTTATTAACTTCCATGTCTCTAAGACATCTAATCATAATTTGTTTAACTAGAAAAATCTCCTATTAAGACTGCAACTTAACCATTGGCTACCTTCAATTACCTATCATTCCAAATAAAATTCTCCTTTAGTAACCTGTCTTAATCCGTTGAAAGATTCAATAGTAAAACCAAATTTCACGTGTCATATTCATAAATTTTTTCCTTTTTTTTTCTTCCCTTGTACCTGAACCTAACAGTGGCAGCAAAAATAAAAAAGTAATCGCATCTGAACTTTATACCTGCTTGAATTAAATCAGAGAAACAAGTGGCCTTCCCAGAATTTAACTTACAAGTTTGATAAGATCTATAATCTATCCCTTAATGTATTTATTTATGTTAAACTATTACTTACATCTACTTCCTTGACTTTAACCTTTTTGGTAATTCTAAAGAGGTAGGTAATTCAAATAATCAAACATCAAGTCCTATTTAGCATATAGTCTTAAAAATTCTGATTTCAAGACTACCAAACTTCACTCATATAATTATTCAAATCTCTTTTGAACCAAACAAAATCAACAATATCATACTCCCATTAATCTTAGCCCAAGATAATCAACCATAGGATTTTACACCTAATACAAAAGTCATCTCTACTCTTCTAAGCATTTTAACAAACACCATAACCATACTCATTTGACCACTGCAGAACATAAAGCAATTGAAGTCATACTAATTTGAAATCAAAGAGGCTGACATGCGAGACACAAAAATATCACTAATCTTCACACACTATGCAACAGTTCAGCTAAGATAGGAAAGAAAGATGAATTTTAAGAACCCTCAATCCAAACACAAATCAAACATGAAATGATAGAATCTAACACTAATAAGTTCCTATGTAAATATATTGAATATTTTGAGCCTAATCCCTTGAACACTGTCGGATTCAAATGCATCCAAAATTTCGGATTTTTTGAGCCTACAAGCTTCGACCTCAATCACTCAACCTCTTTCTTCCTCTTTCGTTCGCTTCCTCTTTCTTCTTCAGTCTTTGTTTGTTCAAGAATTCCAATAGCAGCCAAACTCTACAATGTGTATGTTTGGTTGTTTACATAAATACCCAAATTATTTGTCATAAATGTGCTAGACACCGTATCAAAATTTTGGTACGTGATAAGATGACAATATTCATGTTAGTTTGATAATGATGATGACAAGAATGGGTACAAGAGATCAACTAAGGCCAGAACCTTCAAAGTTCAAACCAATTGAAGATCATAAAACTAATGTTTTTCCTTAGCACAAAAATCAGTTAGGAATGTTCCCGGAGTGAAATGGGAATTTAAAAGCCTTACAGTTACAGAGACCATGAAAAACCTGGTTAAATCAGTACATTATAACCACATTGTAGTGACTTAAGTATCAAGATGCCGGCGAAATTAATAAAAAGAAATTCCATCTGGTTCATAACTCCTGTATAGAAATTACATCAATACAAATTCTGGCAAGCCAAAGATAAAGGCATCGATACAACAAATTTGTTTCAACCTGATGCTGCAACTATATGTACTGAAGCAATTTTTCGCAAATATAGCCCACCTAGAATGAACAACCTTGATCAACTGAAACACTTCTGAGGATGTATAAGAATGGTGAAAGACCTTGTCAATTTCCAAGTTTTTGAACATGGATGAAGCTTTTCAATATTGATGTAGTTTCAAGAAACCAAAGTGAAACTCTTGAGCCAACTTCATTAAAACACTTGATTTTGGATCAATCACCTGGCATTTAGATCAAACTCACCAGCTTCACGCCAGCCGTCCTGCGTACCTGTGTCTCCATTCTCGGCTTCTTCATCATTCAAGAAATCTTCAGATGGTTCCTTCTCGTCTTTCTGCGCACTGTTCCCCCATCCATTAATCATCTCACCTGGGTTACTTCCTTGACCCTGCTCCCCTATTTCACCTTGGGCCCCAAGTGCACTCTCCCTTATTGGTGCTCGAGCCATCATTTCAGCATGAGGGTGTGAATCCACCCAAGCATGCTCTGCTTGAGCCATAGCAGCCATTCGTAGCTTAGCCTCATGGGCTTCACGGCCGGCCTTCTCCCTGGATTCTAGTTCTGCTCTTACTTCCATTAAGGTCCGTCTTTCCTCTTGTGCAAGACGCTGCTCAAAAAACAATCTTTCCTCAGTTCGGAGATCTCCCATGGCCTGTTTGCGGTATATCATGTTGATGGTTTGTACTTGCTTTTCGAAACTTGCCACAAAATCAGAAACTTTAGCAGCAATATTATTATCCCATTGCTGTGATCGTGATGGCAACTGACCAGTGGTGTCAGAATCAAGAATCCTATCATCCTCTTCTGCTTCATAGTCTGCCACAACATGATATGGCAATAATCTGCATGAGGACAAATGCAAGCATGTTGAAGTATCACTTCAGACAAACAGAATAAATAAAAAGAGGAATGGCGCATTACATGGGGCACTACATTTCAATTATACATGTCAAATGATGGAAACATTAAAATGTACAATAGTCCGCAAAATATGAATCATCATACAACTATCCCTTTTTCAAGCTTATATTTAATCAATACAAGTGGAACAATATCAAGAAAGTAGACATTTTATTGCCCAGCTGGATCAAAGCATGGGAAGATTCCAAAGAAATTAATGAGGTTGATCTTAATTATAAAAGAAAAAAAGATTTCAGTCTACCCATATGGCATGACAAAGCACAGATCATTTCAGCTACAATAAACAAAATTTTATGATACAAGAGAACACAAGTACTAAAAAAGAGGAGAACACAACATAGCCTAAAATAGACTGGTAAAAAATACAGCCTAAAAAGCTCAAAATCTCAGCAGAGCTGCTCAATCTAATAATAAATGTAAAACCTCCACAACACAAAAATGAGCAGAGCATCAAGTACATGACATGAGCACAATCCTCTCCTCAACAATTTTATTTGCAAAAAGAATGAGCCCCAAGGGCAGTCCATTCTAATAAAATATACTATAGAACTGCAAAACCAGACCACTATGACAATTTGTTTTTCTTTTTTCTTTTTGCATCCATATTTTTGTGTAGCCATCTGAAAATGTGTGGCGAACAGATCACTGTTTCTAAACCAACTAAACATCTAATTTAGCTGTACAACCCATTTGAATTAAGGTTGTTAGAAACTCCCACTCAAAGAATGAGTCTAAGAAAAATATTTTTACAAGCCAGTCAAAAGAAAACCCCCAAAAATGCATTACGGTTGTTAGAAACTGAACCAAGCTAGAAAGGAACTGTAACACATCACAATAATTATTATACAGAACAAAGATTCCAGAAACATATCAAGTTGGCTCATTTCGGGGGTATTATAAAAATTTTCCAAAATTCTGATAATGACAAAAAGATTCATATGCTCAGATCATTGTGAATGAGATAATCTAGCTTAATTTCAATAATTCTTGAAACCAAACTCACATAATGACGGTGAAAGATGGTATATAACCATTAACACTTAAAAATGGCAAGGAAACTTTCTCATCAATGAAATTATAAAATTAGACTCACTGAAAAGTAGTGGATAGGACTAAAACATAAACTAAGCCATTGAATTTAGTATAAACCTAAAAACCATTACATCTGTATTGTGGACCAGCCATGCAACCAAACATAAATCAAGTTACCTCATTCCCATAGAGGCGACTATGAAAAATGCGCACTATATTATGCATGTTCTCTGATCATAAAACTTGTAAACAGAAAAAAAAGGTTCACTTAGTATAGCTATTCAGGGATTAAAACTTGACACCCAAACGCCAGTGATAGTCCAATTCAAATGCACTGGAAAAACAGAAAAAGCACCCCTTTAAAATACTCAAAAATTGAATAATTCACGGAAAACAACACGGTCTAACCATGCTCAACTGATATTTGTTGTTCCCCATCATATCTGAAAGCGGTATCAGATGCACATAAACTCCTATTTAGAAGTTTCCACATTCATAGTGATTGATCATTGTAACCAAAATGACAAAGAGGGAGGAAGAAAGAAAGAGAATGGGAGAGTGATTGAGAAAGAAAGTGAAACAGGAGAGAAAGAAGGAGATGAGACGAAAGGGGAAAAATATTCTATCACTTAGCACAATTCACAAGTTTGCTTACAACTCAAACCCAATCAATCTTATTCATAGGCCTAAGGACTTGCAAACTAATTCTAACTAACTCACTCCTTTTATTATATTTACATATCTCATAGCGTACTACAACCAGCCAACTGAGCAAAGAGCATACAAAAGCCAGCCAAACCTAGTAGCCTTTTCTTGAATAAAATCTACTGTCCTGTATGATGGCCAAGCTTTGATACAAAGCACTTTTGCATTACCAGAAAAGGAAAGGCATAAAATATAACAGGTGATTAAAGCAGATTATTATTTGCTTATGAAACATGAAAGTATGGGGCATAATCTGAATATGTATGCATAAAGAATCTAACCAAGCATTGCCATCAATAAGATGCAAATATAGTTTCATGTGGTTTCCTGGTAACATTTTTTAAGTTTAAACATTCAGTCAATATCTTGCATGTCATCAAGGTTGGAGGCAATGCTGCGGTCAATTATCAAAATAACAAGGCAGACAGTAAGTTTCCTTGTGGTAGAAACAAGCTAGCAAGAATTGCTCTTTAGCATATATAAGAAGTAATCTTCTATTATATTTGAAATTACTCCAAAAGACTAAATTGAAAACAACGAAACAATTTGATATCACATCCTTATCTTCTGAAATTATTCACAAGTACCTTCAAATAATAATGATTTTAACAATGTAACCAAAAGCGCTCGCCTTGGTGCCTTAGCTTAGAAAGCCAAAACCAGTGTTATCAGCTGGTAATTAAATTTTCAAATATGCAGGAAAACAAATCAAATAACTCAAAATGTCTTGCTATTCAATTAATGGAAACTGTAAGATTTAACGGATCAACTACAGGCCAAGAGTTACAACTTGCCAGATAAATCCTCTTCCCACTATTGTCTAAGAAGGAACTCATTGAACTTGAGATTCACACAATTAGTATTACTCCCTCCATTCCAACATGAAAGACCTATCTAGGAAGGTGAGCTTGATCCAAAATATGAGCCTTCTTTCTAATTTTTTCCAACTTTTTACCAAACTATACTTATTGATGCTCCTCAATAATAAACAAGTAAATGCAGGGGAGAGTGAAGATAAAAGTATATGGTAATATCATGTGATATTAACTAACCTATCTAACATCCTTAATGTAATCAACTAAGGTAAATAACTCTTATATTTAGACACCACCCCTCTAAAGGATGTGCATAACAATATCAAAAAAACTATCCAAAAACGTAAAAGCATACTTCCACCGGTTCTAAATATAATAGATAGTCTAAGAAAGGAAAATAAGTCACTTGTTAATTGATTCACCTCATATTTCCCTTAAACAAATTTATTTGACCTATAAACTAATAGCTAATTTTAAAAAATATCAAATATATCATAGTTAACTAACCTACTTTGCTTCCTTAATCTCTCCCCAAAGAAATCAGCTAGTCATACATAAATTATCATGCAAATTGCATAAATTATCATTATTAAAACCACAAACATAAAAAATTTTTTTTAAAAAATCACAAAACATAAAAACAGGAGCAAATTAACCAAAAATGAATGAATGTGAGTGTTATTATCATAAAAAAATTGACCTCTCGCAAGCATCTTCAAGAGAAGAGAAAGGGCGCTTAAAATCGGGATGACAAACTCGCCAAGCGTCCTGATAAGCCATCTGAAGCTCCAATTGATGAGGAGGACGAGCAATCTTCTGCTGTTGCTGCTGCTGTTGCTGTTGAATCTGCGATTGTTGTTGCTGAAGATGGCTCAAATTAGGGTTTTGGTGAACATTAGGGATGGGATTGGAAGAATTAGGGTTAAGATTGGGATTATTAGGGTTATTAGGGTTTTGGTGATGGAGAGTATTAAGTGGTCGCATAGGGCGTAAGTGTGCGTCAATGTTGGATGGAAATCGAGAAATAGCTGAAGCCTGTTGTTGTTGTTGCTGCTGTTGTTGTTGTTGTTTCATTTGTTGGTAAAGAAGCATTTGTTGTTGTTGTTGTTGTTTCTGTTGATTGTGGAGGAGTAATTGTTGTTGATGTTGTTGTTGTTGTTGTTGTTGTTGTTGTTGTTGTTGTTGTTGTTGTTGTTGTTGTTGCAATGCTTTTGCTTCTTCCATTTGGAATTTGGATTCTTTGTTTTGATGGAGGTGATGTTATGCAATGACTGATGGCTTCTTCTTTGTTGGGTTTTGCTGTGAAATGCAAACACAAGAAATGAGGGTACAAGGTGGGTGAAAAGGAACGGTCTGTTTTTGATACATTTTTTTTTTTTTGAGGGATGATGGAATTATGTTCATTTAAAAGGAGATTTGAAGGAAGATGGAGATTCTTCTGATGAATAAAAAAAAATGAACAACCAGAAAAGTCAATGTAAATCTCGAAAAAAAAAAGTCATTGTAAATGGATTTCTTACATGTATTTAATGAATTTCCTTTCAGTTTTGATCTTGATTCTTGACTAATGTCATAATTTTTTGTGCTGATAATAAAAAATGTATTTTTAATGAATTCAGTAAGCAGGTAAAACAATGAATGCACTTAGGTTTTAAATTTTTCCTATTCCTTTCTAGTATGTATAATATTTTTGAAAGGGATAAAGAAGATTTATATTTGGGTTAAATATCATTTTGGCCAATAAACAATTTTGAAAGGGTCAAATTGACCAAAGAACAATAAAAGGGCTCATTCTGGCCAAAGAACAAAAAAATGGTTCATTTTGGCCAATGAACTACTTGAAAATACCAAAATAACCCTTAGGACATAATTAAAATAATTTTTGAAAATGTGTATCCCAAGGGTTATTTTGGTATTTTCAAGTAGACCATTGCCCAAAATGAACCATTTTTATTGTTCTTTGACCAAAATGAGCCTTTTTATTATTCTTTGGTCAATTTGACCCTTTCAAAATTGTTTATTGGCTAGAATGATATTTAACCCTTTATATTTTGGATTCAGATTCATGATGAGTAATTTCTTCAATTTTTCACTTCATTAGAAAACATTAAAACCAATAAAAAACTGGAAAAAGAGTTTTACTCACTCTAGTTCAATCCTCCCCACATGCCATAGCAGAGACAATAATCATATATCCACTTACACATTTAAACATACTAATCCCCAACTTTTTGGGTGAAGCTCCCTAGTCCCTACTTCCTCAACAGGACGGTTTGAACAAAGTCATTTGAGCTATCTACCGGGTGTTCACGGGATCGGACAGGATCAGGACACCCTGTCCTATGTCCCGACCCGAAAAAGACTTGGGACGGAGTTTCCGTCTCGTGTTCCGTTCCGTCCTGAACTTTGTCTCATCCCGATTAGGACGTGACGGGAAAAATCCTGAATTTTTTTTTGAAATTTTTTTATTAAAAATATCTATTTGTAAAGAAAAATATGACACTTTGTGTTTTTGACAAACAAATAAATTAGTTCAATATTACTTTTATAATACATCTTATACAATATAATAAGGTAAAAGTTTATTATGAACATATTTTTCATAAAAATATCATGTATATTCATACATGATATAAATAACACATGCATTTTTTAAAAAATTATATCGGGACAGCATGAGATCGAGACGACTCCGTCCCGTCCCGAAGAGGAATTTTGTCCCGTCGAAAATTTTCGAGACAAAATTTCCCGTCCCAAAATGCCTCGGAACGGGACAGAGTTGAACACCCCTAGAGCTATCCTTCTTTAGCAAAAGATTTTGTTTATCATCTTATAAATAATTTTTTGTTTGAAGATTTTTTTGTTTTTATTTGTTTTTAAGATTCTATATGTGTATTTCATTAGTATTTATTTAAGTTTTCTTAATTTTAAATTATTATGTGTAGAATTTTTATTCAATGATATTTTTATTCATATTTCAGAGATTGATGACGAATTTCGCAAAATTTTATGTGCATAATTGTATGAATAAAAACAGTTTTGACCCAAAAAAAGTTCAAAATTATTTGGACCAACTATAAGGAGTAAATTACAATCGGCTATTTACTTGTCCCAAAAACAAATTAGTATCATATGTAAACCCAAAGACATCCCAATCATATTAATTCATGGATGCACTGGGTGTGCTCCACATCATTTGGACACAGACCACAAATAATAATAGGCGTATCATTACATATAATTGTCTTGTAAATCTGGGGTGCTTAGTTTTATGAGTATATTATGCATGTTATTGTTTCTTTCGGATGTATCAAAAAAAAAATTATGCATGTTATTGTAGTAAGAAAATGTTTGTAAATTGCTTATATCTTTTTGTCAAATTTTACTAATAAACTAACTTATAATTTAATTACATATAAATACTAACTTCAGTCCTAAATATAAGACCTAATTGACTTTTTTTGGAGAGGTTAAGGTTGCAAAATAGGCTATTAAATCATGATATATTTGATATATTTTTAGATTATACATTAGTTTATAGGTAAAATAGACTAGTTTAAAGGAAAAAAGTTAGGTAAATCAATTTATAATTTAACTTATTTTGCTTTTTTATAGGATTTTCTAAAAAAGTCAATTAGGTCTTATATTTAGGACCGGAGGGAGTATGTTATAATTTTATAGTTTAATTTATTTGTTTAACTTTTAAAAAAAAAGGTAAAGGGATCTTATATTTAGCACCGGTGCTAGTATATTGTTTAGTAGATTACAATATTATTTTATGAGGGGAACAAACCAACTGAACAATAAAACAAATTCTAAAAATTCAGTCAACTATAGATAAGCATATAAGAATAAGAGGGAGTTATTATGGATGAATTTTTCGAGAAAAAAAACAAGTCTCCTAATTGAATCGAGAGTGTAATGTCAGGACTGACTTTACTTTATAAATATCTAGCTTTAATAATCAACAATGTACAACCTATCTCATTTTCCTTTTTTTTATAAGTGAGAAGTGGATTTTTTTCTTTGAGTAAATGAAAATAGGAATTTATTGATCAATAATTCTCTGCAGTACGTACATTTGGTTAGGTGGGGTAGTAAGATGAAATTTAAAGCTCTCATTGACTAAAGTCTAAAACAGATGCTTCCTGGTTGAGCTTGAACAAGTGTTTGGTTCTTGTTGCCAAATCTTCCCTTTCGTTTTCATCAATTTCCTGTTCTGCCTTTCCTTTTCTTTTTTCTCCTTTTCACTTTCAATAAATAAAACTAGATGGGCCGAGTCCATGAATGAACATTATATAATCAGAAACCCTCGCAGTCACAGCCTTCTCTCATAATCTCATCATCAACTTCAATCTTTCCTGCCCCCTGGCTTCACTAACTTTAGTTACTCTTGTCATCACACCTTGCATCGCTTTCCACTTAGTGCTGCTTTTCTACATTATTGAACGGTGGGCTTCTCTCTTCTTTAGCTTCTTATTCTTGCCCTTCTGATTATTTCTTCTGTTTATTTACTATTCTAGCTCAAGCTTTTTTCAATGAAGATGTCTGGCATGAGCCTCTAAAACCCATAGCCAGTTTTCATTTGTTCTGTTAAAAACTAGATTTATGCTATTTTAGGATTTCTTCATAATATTTGCTTGCTTTTGTTTTATTTATTTCGAACACATTAGATGAGATTGCATTTATAATTATGTAGATCAATCAAAAAACAAAATATAAAAAGAGCCCCAATCCACTTGGTATCACCGCTCTGTTTGGTTTTGAAATTACCAAGATCTCAGAATTAACTGTACTATCTCACTTTGTTTGAACAGAATTCAAGGACTGTGGCGATCCTCATCTAGATTTGTACACATGACCACTATATTGAATGGTGGTTATGTGAGAGGGCTCAAAAATGTGATTGCAATAAGATTTCAGTTGCATGAAGTTAGTTATGACACATTGAGCAGCACTGGTATATAATATATTCTTACCACTCCTTCAGTTAACCCTTTTATAATCCTTTTCTGTGTTTGGTTTTCCTTTTGGCATAAGCATTCATAACAAAGCATGTGAAAATCAAATATTTGGTTTATTGCTTTTTTCTCCTTTCATATAGCTTATAAGAGCATATTTTTTCGTACAGCTTAATATTAGGTTTAGGTTTAGTCTGATCCCTAGGTAAACTCATTCAAGTTGACTTTGTAGTTAAAAACCCGTTCCTCCTCTCCTCCATTTGGTCTCCATTTCGATTCATCTGAGTTTGAATCGAATCTCCATGTTCCAGTCCATAATGAGAAGCACATACCAGATTAGAAAAGCCTCTATTCGTCCTCGTCATCGTCTTCCGCCTCACATTTAAGTTGAAACTCAGCTTAAAATCGATTTTGAATCAACAAGATCGATTTTAGATAAGGGTGGTGGTGTAATTATCCTCTTTTAGAAATGTGTCACATCAGACAACTTTTTACAGAATGAGACCCACTCACTTTCCATTTCTAATTCTTTGCCAAACTTTTCAACAACCAAACGAGCCCTCAGTGTTCAGTCTTCAAAGCTCGAGCTCCTCCCTCAGCCTCCGATTCCATTCAGCGTTCACTCCTCCCTCCCTCCTTTCTGATTCTGATCACTCCTCCCTCCTTTCTTTCCGATTCAGCAATTCCGATTCCTCAGTCTCTGCGGCTCCACTAATGTCCCAAACTCTTCAGGTGGAACTTTGTGTTTTTGCTTTCTTTCCCTCATTACTCCCTTTTCTTTGTAGGATGTGCTTTTGTTTGATGCAAAGGAAAGGATGACATTGGAGCCAACTTTTGATTTTTTATATGTTATCATATTTCTTTCCATTTTGTTATGTTTAAGAATGATGTTGCAATATTATGACAGCCTTTTCACTATTAATATCATATGCAATAACTTTAAATCTTTGTAGTTTTAAAAGCCATGGTGAGACTTTGGCTGGGCCTAATCCTTTACCCAGACGTAGAGGTCAGCCTCAAGGTGCCCGAAATAAGCCAAACCAAACGTCACCTCCCAGGTCCATTGTATTAGATAGAGAAGTCATATCAAACCGCAGATTAAAAAGTGTTGAGTTTGATCTTGGCGAACATCCAAAGTCAGGCAAGCAGTGAAGATTAGTGAGTTATTAAACTTTTACATATTCATTCCTCAATGTCATAGTTTTCCTAACATTCTTTTATGTAGAATATTTGTAAGTTTTAGTCATTATTGTGAATTATATTATTAGGAAATTATATGATTTGATTAGGAAAAAAATTGTTAGATAGAATCTTCTTTATTTTCTAATTACTCAAATTCCTAAAATTATGGGATAGATTGAGATATCTTGTATTATATAATGTAAGCTAATAATCAGAGAAATACATCAGACTTTTTACAATCTTTGTTTCCACATATAGTATAGAAGTTGTTTTCATGAAGATTTGAATTGGGCAAAAACCAAACAAAACTTATGGTAGAACTTATACTTTTAATCTTAATACATTTACAAAGTAGTGAATCAATTTGGGTTTTGCAATGATGTAAACATGAATAATGTCATTTAAAGTGCTTCTTTTTGGCTTGCTAACGCACATAATCCTACAATTTATAATTGAACAGTTGCTATATCGTTAGTTTTGATTAAATTGGTGCTATTGTTTGTTCACAGATTACAAATGGTGAAGAAAAGTTCAGTAGGTGAAACGAAGGAAAGAAGTAAATATATTGTTCCCTTTCTTACACGGTGTGTGCCTAAGCAATTTTTGGTTGTTTATCACATATTGAAGCAAAATGAAGATAAGATGAGGCGGTTAAGAGCTATTGGTTTCGACAAGTTAGTAAACATAAATTGCCCATAAATTAACCGTGATTTATTCCGTGAGTTTATACGTGTTTTCGATGCTCCAACGAATAACATTCGTATACTGGGGTAAACATGCACATTGGGGCCTAATGATGTGAAGACAATGTTAGGACTGCGTGTGGGAAGACGAAGATACAAATAAATTATAAAGATGATGATAAGGACTTGCAGGAATTGAGACGCATATGTAGGAAAATTTCATATAAGCATATTGCGAAATGGTTGATTGACAATGTTGATAATGAGAATTTTGAGTTTTTATTTATCTTATATGCATTAGGAACCTTCTTGTGCCCTACTGCAAGCATATATGTGACAGATACAGTACTGAAGTTAATGCTAGAAACATCGGATGCATTCTAAGAATATAACTGGTGCTCATTTGTTTTGAACGAGCTTTCGAGTTCTATTAGAGAGTTCAAAAAAAACATTGTGAAAGGGAAAAGGGAAAGCATCTAAGAGCCAAATTGTGCGTGGTTGCATTTATTTATTAATCGTGAGTTTGATGTCTATAATGTTTTATATAATTTCTAATTTGTTTTGAATCAATGTAATAGATGTTACACTTATGCATGTGAAATATTCTGTCATAAATATATTGTTTGCAACATTATCCAATTGGAAAATACAAGGCAACCAAGACTGAAAATCCGATTGAATACTAGGATGAGCAAAAGTTCTATTTAGGCATCATTTTTTGGCCAAAAGTTCTTAGGAAATGTCCACAAGTCTTTTAATTTCTTAAAGGAGAACAAAATTGCCATTGAGTTTGATATATAATATAAAAAATGTCTCTTGAAAACCTACTTTAAGTTAGACATTTATTTTGACTTTTCCAATATTATGTCTACTTTTTGGGACCCAATCAAATTTATTTCTCCTTAAGCTTATGAATCAAGTTGCAACATAGTCAAACTATAGAAACTTATTTGCATCAATGTCAAAATCAAAGAAGAGTTATAACATACTCTATTTAGAGAGAGATTATTTTTATCTTATTCCCAAGTTTGATAATTAAATTTCATGTATGAGTATAAATAATTAGGGAAGGAGGGGTACGGTAAGTCAATAAGTCAATCATATTTTTAAAGAAAATTATTTTTATTGAGCTCTAAACTATAATTTTGTCCTACTCGTCCATGTCTAATATGATTGATCTTATGTCAAATATTAAGGCGTTGCATTCATTGTTTTTTGACTTCGCCACAAACCCTTCCAATTAAAATAGATTGAGTACATACTACTCACTCACAAACTTTTGACTTCGACACAACTCATGAATCCCCACATCTTTCCACCGTTGATAAAGTTTGACTTTCTCATAAATAACTCATCCAAGTCATCACTTATATGGTTCCCACCAGCTCATTTCATATAAAAGACATAAAAGGTTTTTTTCCTGAAAGAAAAAAGGATCTCATTTGAGTGATCTTCATGCGTTTCTTTATTGGGAAAAAGACAAATAAAGTCCTCTGAATATGTAAAAAGACAATCAATGTCACTAAATTTCCAAAAGTACAATTAAGGTCAATTAACAACACTCTAGTTGTTAATTGGAATGTGGATGTTGCTATAGTTAATGAGAATACTGTTGTGATTAATTGTTACGCTCTACTTGTTTATATGGATGATGCAATGGTTAAATATGCACGTTGTTAATGGGATAGTACAAGTTAATTTAGTGTCTGTGATATTGGTTGTTCTTTTGGAAATTTAGCGACCTTGATTGTCCTTTTATATATTCTGATGACTTTATTTGTCTTTTTCCCTTCTTCATTTCCAATAACTAATGGTTGAATAATTGTTTATCTGAATTCATTGCCAATGCGCGTTGTGTTAATTGCTTATGGCCCACATAAATGATAAATCCATTTCAAATACCAAATGAGTTATTAATCTGACTTTGGGTTTGGATAAGAAAAATATCTGACTTTATCTGACTTTGCAGCACTATTAAATTGTGGCACCTTCTCAATACTTGACTCAGCAAACTAAAGCAATCACATTCTCCATCTTCAGTTTTCTTCAGCATAACCATGCCTTTAACCTCCATTATTCCATCTTCATTTGACACCAGATGTTGCTTTCAACCATTAACCCTTTTCATCTTTGTCTACATAAACTTGGTTTGCTTCCATCATGTGAAACCTACATCAAATAATGAGACTGATTATTTGGCACTGCTCAAGGTTAAAGGATCAATAACTTATGATCCTGAAAACATCTTGAGCTCTTGGAATAGTTCCAACCACTTCTGCAGCTGGACTGGAATCACATGTGGCCACAAGCATATGCGAGTCACCAAGTTGAATCTGGCAGGTCATCATCTTGGTGGGACCATATCACCTCATGTTGGCAATCTCTCTTTTTTGATGAACCTCTCCCTCACAGATAACAACTTGCATGGGAAAATCCCACAAGAGTTGGGACGTCTGTTTAGGCTAAAAGTACTATTTCTCTCAAACAACACATTGATGGGAGAGATTCCTTTGAACTTGACAAGTTGCACTGAAATGAGAAGGCTATTTTTGGGATGGAATAGCCTTACTGGTAAAATACCATATCACCTGGGGGATCTTCAGAAGATTGATAGGTTGCAACTTTCTCACAACAATTTTAGTGGAGAAATTCCATTGTCTATAAGGAATTTGACTTTCCTCAGTCATGTTACAGTGGCGTATAACAACCTGGAAGGAAGCATACCTGATGAGATTGGCCACTTGAAGAACTTACAATATTTTGGAGCAACAATGAATAGTTTATCTGGTAGTCTTCCCTCATCAATTTATAATATATCATCTCTCATTATGATAGCAGTAGCAATGAACCATTTGAACATGACTCAGCTTCCTCAAAACATTTTCTCCACCCTCCCAAATCTAGTATTTCTTGCCCTAGGTGGAAATCAAATTTATGGCACAATACCAAGTTCCATTACAAACGCATCGTCTCTCCAAAAGTGTGATTTTTCTTTCAACCGTTTTGTTGGAAAAGTTCCCAATCTAGGAGGTTTGAAAGATCTTGTATACCTTAATTTGGGAGCTAACGATATTGGGAGTAGTTCAAATGGTGACCTAGATTTCATGACATCTTTGACAAACTGTAGCAAACTTGAAATTTTAGGTTTGAGCTCTAACAGACTTGGAGGCATTTTACCCAAATCCATTGGAAATTTATCCACCCTACTTATTGAACTAACCTTAGGTGGTAACAACATATATGGTACTATTCCTTCTACTTTAGGAAAGTTCACAATTTTAAATAGCTTGGGTCTAGAAAATAATGAATTCTCGGGAATTATTCCAACTTCTTTGGGGAAATTACATTACTTAAAAGAAGTATATCTTGGGGGAAACCATCTATTAGGAGAGATACCAGCTTCCTTAGGAAACCTTAGTGGATTGATTTCACTATCAATTTCAAGGAACAAACTTGAAGGAAAAATTCCTACTGCAATTGGAAACATGGAAAGTTTACTATACCTAGACCTTTCAGTAAACAATTTTGTTGGAGCTATACCCTTTCAGATTTTTGATCTCAACTCCTTGTCCATTTTATTGAACCTATCTCACAACTCATTGAATGGATCGTTGCCTATTGAGATAGGAAAGCTTAAGAACCTTGGTTCTTTAGATATCTCTGAAAATAATCTTTCAGGAGAGATTCCATCTAGCATAGGAGAGTGCACAAGAATGGAACAACTTGACTTACATGGAAATTCTTTCAATGGGCCCTTGCCATCATCACTTGTTTTGATGAAAGGTCTTACACATCTAGATTTATCTCAAAACAATTTATCTGGATCAATACCAATTGGCCTACAGAACATTTCCTTTCTTCAGTTCCTGAATCTTTCCTTCAATATGTTCACTAGTGAGGTGCCAACAGAGGGAGTTTTCAACAATACAAGTGCATTATCAGTAATTGGAAATATTAATCTTTGTGGGGGTATTTCTAAGCTGCATTTACCTCCGTGTCCTAAGAAAATTGGCACACAAGGAAAACATAATTTCAAGCTCATGATTATTGTGATTTGCTTGCCACTTTCTCTTTTATTGATATTTTGTTTGGCTTTCTATTGGACGCGGCAAAGGAGCAAGAAATCATCTTCAACTTCTATTAGAATAGAACAAATTCCCATGGTGTCATATCAAAATCTACACATTGCAACAGATGGTTTCTCTACTAACAACTTGATTGGCTCCGGGAGTTATGGCTCAGTATATAAAGGAAGGCTAGAAATAGAAGATAGAGTTGTGGCAATAAAGGTGTTTAATCTTCAAAAGAAGGGAGCTCAGAAGAGTTTCATTTCAGAATGCACTGCACTCAAAAATTTGAGGCATCGGAATTTGGTAAAAATTTTGACATGTTGCTCGAGTGTGGATTACAAGGGAGAAGAATTTAAGGCATTGGTATTTAAGTACATGTCAAATGGAAGCCTTGAAAACTGGTTGCATCCCCATCAACAAAGTGCAAATTGGTCATCAGCATTTGATATTAATCAAAGGTTGAATGTTATATATGATGTTGCAACTGCAGTACATTATCTTCATTATGAGATTGAGCAACCAGTCATACATTGTGACTTAAAGCCCAGCAATGTCCTTATTGATGATGATATGGTGGCTCGCGTGGGTGATTTTGGGATAGCGAAATTACTTGCCACCCTTAATAAAAGTTCTCAAACGCAAACAAGCACATCTGGAATAAAAGGGACAATTGGTTACACTCCTCCAGGTACACTTTTAGTTGTTTTAGTTTGAAGCTTTTGTATTATAACTAGCAATTCAACTCCCGCGCAAGGCGCGGGGAGATGTTCAGTCGGAGGTTGAAACTACTGCAAAACATAACAATATAATTACTTTCAAAGAAATTTAGCCCTTGGACTAACATTTTACAAATAACTATTAGGACACTACGAAACATTCCTAAAAACTTCCATGTAGACAACATTTGTCGTCAATCCGTCTCCATCTAAGTCTCTGCTTGGAACATAAATTTTTAACCCATCCATTGAGCGAACCCTTGAGAGGGCAACATATAATTGACCATGTGTAAAAACTGGCCTAGATAAATATATACCTACGTGTCTTAGAGATTGTCCTTGACTTTTGTTAATTGTCATTGCAAATGATAATATAATTGGAAATTGTCGTCTGATCATCTTAAAGGGCCATTTATTTTCGGATGGATTCATGTCCATTCTATGGAGTAAAACTTTCTCACTTGGGTGAGATCCATTAAGTGTTATTCCCTCAATAATGTTGACTCCCAGTCTTGTGATTCGGAGGCGAGTTCCATTGCATAGCCCCTGTGATTGGTCGATGTTCCGGATTAGCATCACTGGCGCACCTACTTTGAGGCATAGTTTATGCGGTGGCATTCCAGAGGAATTTATGGAGTTCAAAAATTCAGTGGAGTGTAGGTCTGAGTATACGTCATTATCTTCAGTAGATCTGCAAATAGAATCACAGCTTGAATAAATCTTTGTTTCTCCAGGTAGGAGAGTCAAAATTTTTTCGTTGAGTTTATTGACAACACTGATGGTAGGGGCGAGTATGGCTCTGTCATTAAAGTATTCATTGGATTCCAAATTTTCTATTAAGTTTCGATGAGTGCAGGAAACAATTGATGCAATAGGATCAGTTGAGACAGGGGTTAGTAGTTCCATTGGAATCTTAATTTCTGCAGTGCCATCAATATGATTGCCAATTGCCCCATCACCAACTCTGATTAACCACTCTGAAAAAATCTTCAGTTTTTCCTGCTCAAGCATATTTGGTGCGGCAGATAGACGCATATTCGTTTTAAGACAGAAGATTTTGCAGTGATCCCATAGTGTAGATGCATTTATGCATGAGTAAATAATTGATGCCCTATTTCCCTTTGGTATTACTGGGAGTATCTGACGGAAATCACCTCCCATTATAACACATTTTCCTCCGAATGGCAGCTGTGATTGCATAATATCTTTTAATGATCGATCAAATGCCTCTATACAAAAGTGTTGCACCATGGGTGCCTCATCCCAAATAATCAACTCTGTTGACCTAATTAGACCTGCAAGATCAGATGTTTTGCTTATAGAACATGTTGATGTCTCATTTATATCAATCGGAATGGCAAACCTAGAATGCGCCGTCCTTCCAGAGGGCAGTAATGTTGCAGCAATGCCACTTGAGGCCACTGCAAGGACAATTTTCCCGGTAGCTCTAACAGCTGAGGCCAGTGCATTCCATAAGAACGTCTTTCCAGTTCCTCCAAATCCATTAACGAAGAAAAATCGTCCTCCAACACTATGTCTTATAGACTCTAGAACATGGTCGTATATAACTCGCTGTTCTTTATTTAGTTGATCTGAAAGTCTGTGGCTCTCAATAGAAAGAACATCTTTGTCATAGGTCATTTCTTGCAAGACTAAATTGTTCCTATACTCAGTAATGGTTGCTAACTCAACATGAGGAAGTGAAGGGTAGTCTTTGAGCGACCTGCCGTTTAATTGAAGAATTTTATTGATCTCTTGCAAAGCAGCCTCTTCCCTTTGTTGTTGTGTAAACGTCACCCCTATAATAAACATACAAGAAAAATTAACTTTTACATTAGAACGACCAATAACTAAAAAAAATGTAAGGAATTGTTAATTAGGACTTACTTCGGTATAAGGGATCATCTCTACGAATGTAAAACAAATCTTCGGTCAAGAATGTGCTACATGATAGGTAGAATATAGTGAAAAATACCTGCACGGACTACACCGAAAATCTTTTCGCTCTTGACGACACTCATTAGTGACGCTAACTTCATTTTAAACACTCTAGATAGTATATCAGGGCGACAACTTGGCTTCAGTTTAATTTTATGCATGTATCTTGTTATCTCAGGCCAAGCAGTATTGCAGGTGAAGGTGATGAAAATATCGGGATATCCAGCCCAGCGACAAATTGCCATTGCATCCTGGTAATTTTGCAGCATATATCGAGCTCCGCCGGTGAAGGAGGATGGCAACACAATTCTTTTACCAAGAGATGCTCCGTTTGTTTCGCCTCTCAAAACGGCATCTGAAATGCCCTGATATAAATCAGCTCTGAGCTCTTTTTGATGAGTTCTGACCCATTGTAGATGTTGTGCCTCAATCATTGTATAGGCATCTACAATGAACTGTTGCAGGAGCTTTGATGCATGTAATAGAGTAGATTTCTCTATATCTCGTGACATCAATCTAAAAGCAAAGAATTCTCGCATGCTGACCCGATTTTTTATTTTTGTCTTCTCTAAAGATATGTCACTATGTAAAACATCAGCCCTGTATCCATCTTCACCATATGGAAAGAGTAGAGGATATTGCAAGGGCAGATACGATGCATGCAGTTCATTAATCCTTTTTGGCTTCCCAGAATGTTTCTCTATAATGATATCCCTGACATTGTAATCATCATCAATGTCTCCAACAATAAGAGCAGCCACCTCGTCACAGTTAGGAAGATTATATAGACGGTCATCCGTATTTTATTGCCTATTAATCGCATCTTCAAATTAAGCGCACTATTTGCATTCAACATGGTTGAAGCAGTCCTGTATTTCTTCACGAAAGGATTGTACCTATTCAATTCCTCTTTGATTAACCCAACAATATCCCTTTCGTAACGCTGTTCCCCTGCATGTTTGCTATCAACCAGGAAAAAAAAAATTAACGCGAATTACTCTGGTAACAATGATAAAAATAAAAAACATTTTATTTCTGAGAATAAATGCCTGGCGAAACAACATTACCTGACTGCATTAATACGATTAGCAAGCTCATTGTCTGTGTCATGTATATATAACTGTGAATAAGCTGGTGGGTGTCCATCACTGGGTAACAAAGAACCAATGTTATGATAATTTTGTCCACTGATTTTGAACGTATAGGGTCCTCTACCTCCTTGATTAATATGGCATATCTTCCCTCCCATTGACGTGAACGCAAACATATTATTGTATTGTCGAATATCCCTGATAAACTTTTTTGACAACTCTTGATCCTTTTCAAAAAAAAGGTTACCAATAGCGTCAGGAGGTGCCTTCATAAAGGGAAGTATAACTTTTCCTTGTTGACAACAAAGTGCGAATAAAGTTGGGTTTCGAGTTTTTGAGTCAATCTTGATACGTTCACCATACCAAAAAATAGCGCCGCAACTCGAACATATATAATCAAGATCACCCTCATCTTGATAACCTGAAAAGGTAACTCACAGTAAATAAATTTTGCACACATTAATGTGTTAGTTAATTAAGGATCCCTGTAAATGTGGATTACTCACATGCAACATCTTCATTTGCGACCTCTATGGCTTTTAGTGACGAACGTTGAGATGTTGAGTAGCATTTATCCAAAGGATGTAAATAAAGAGAAATTTTTTTAAAATTAGAACTGCATTAATCATATATTAGTGATATTTTAATTACAATAATTCACTCATATAGAATGCAATGCCAATTTAAATAATTGAAATCTTTGGTCATATCTTCAACAACGATAAACAGCGGAATTTTAAAAAGTCCCGACCCAAATGTATTAGTACCTCCAACATCAACATTCTGATTAAAACCGCTTTGTACATTGGCATGTGGCAAACATGATGCTGACGGTGTGGATGCCCGGGTTCCCTGCTTCCCTCTTAGACGATCGACGACATCAATCTCTGTGATATAATAGACATTCATAGAAAATAAATCATCATAATTAATGTTCCATAGATACAATGCAAATGAAACTCACTGCCAAACTATTTCAAACTGCATACCTTGTGGTGGCACAACTCCGTCGTCGAAAAAGTTAAATAATCCTTTAAAACGTGCGCTCTTACGCTTGAATGTAGAGGCTAGAATGTAACGAATATAATTTTATGCCACATGTACCCAAAAAAAAGTAGAGCACTTAGGAAAAGGGCTATCCATTTTTAAAAAAAACGCAGCATTGACCGTTTAAAAAATTAAAAAGATACCTCCACTGGAAGACAAATCAGGCTGGAGATTAGTAATATCGCTTAATGCATTTCGCTGACGCTTCCGTCTTTGATAATTTGTACTATTCATCGAAACTAACTGACGAAAACCTTATATTAGTTTGTGATTTGTCCGAAGATAGTTTTATAAAGAAGCAGGCTCTGATATGGAAAATAGTAGAGGGTATCACTGGTAGTCATTATTTTAAAAACAAAAGGAAAGGCTATATTGTGGACAAGAAAATTGTTTTATTATTACTGGTAGGCCCCATTAATATTTTTTATATATTTCTCGTAACGGTTACTCCAGCTGTGACCCCACACCTCAGGTGAGAGTCATGTTGGTGGTCCTTGTGGCTGGACCCAGTCCAGGTTTTCACCGTGAATTATTTCTCAAACAGACGACATGTGGGACCGGTGAAGTTTGCTTCATGCAACGGAATTCACGTACACCTTCTTCGGCTACCACTTGAACTGGCCCACGTGAACATGTTCAAGACCAACCGCGGCTTTTAAATATATGAGTTGTAGTGACAGAAATATTATAACAAAGATACAAGTTTTTGAGAACAATTTGACACCAATGAATAACGCAGTCACGACTACTGTTAACCAGTTAGCACCTGGGTTCTATGTGAGTAGTCTCATCATTTCCGTTGACAGGATCTTCATTCGCGAGGACGTGGCGAGTGTCGGTGACCCGGTGGTGCCAATGAAATATCAAAAATCAGTTGACTTGCTTTGCTGGGATCAGGAGGTAAATTGAGTGTGAACTTCAAATATACGTATTCAGATTCATTTTTCAAAGTAATCATGTAATAGACTGATATTGTAAACATACAGGGAACTCCGGTGATATGTTCCATTGTAACTGCCAAGGCGATTAAAGCAATAGGGAGAATAGTAAAGACCAAAAGAACTTATGTAGTCTCCAAGTATTTGGTGGACCTACCAGGATTAGGGATACACAACCGATTTCATTTGAAATTTGATGAGCACACCTGCGTAGATCTGGTCATGGGTCCATTCACGGATAAGGTGTTTAATCTTCGTTGTCCTTCGGAGATACCATATGGTCTAGGAAACATGGGGACCGTGTTTGGTATGCAATGCCCTTTGTCTAAATGAACAATTTTAAGATTATTCTACTCTGAATATTATAGGCTTTTAAATTAATTTCTGCAAAATAATAGATGTATGCGGCTTTGTTCAACATGCTTCTATGGTAACGATTCAACTATACAAAGGAATCCCGGTGCACGAGTTTTTCGTTGTGCTCGAATCTCGAATGAAAGCGCATGAGAGGTAATTTAGGTTCCGACAAGTGAAGAACTTTATTCTTCAATTTAACCAAATACATCTCATCAACGTTATCATTATGCAGCATTCTGAGCGAAACAGTTATTATCTACATGAGGGGCTCTTGGACGAAGAAAGAAAGCAAAAAAATGAGGAAAAAAATAAACAAAAGTAAACAAAAGCCATTTGTCCTTGTCAAATATACTCGCTCCGGTCCTAAATATAGGACCTAATTGACTTTTTTGAAAAATCCTCAAAAAAAGCAAAATAAGTTAATTATAAATTGATTTACCTAATTTTTTCTCTTACACTAGTTTATTTTACCTATAAACTAATGGATTATTTAAAAATATATTAAATATGTCATGATTTAATAACCTATTTTGCAACCTTAACCTCTCCAAAAAAAATCATCTAGGTCCTATATTTAGGACCGGAGGTAGTATTATATTAGAAGAGTGTTCACCCACAGGTAGACAACTTAAAATTTTATTTCGCGTTTAAATAAACAAAAGTAAACAAAAGCCATTTGTCCTTGTTAAATTATTTCTTATATGAAAATTTTTTATTTTGATTATTTTGTGTCATGGAAATTTATTTCTAATCATTAACAATAGTCTAACATATTTCACAATATGGACTGAGTTCTGAGGTATCTCCACAAGGTGATGCATACTCTTTTGGTATTCTTATTTTGGAAATGTTGACGGGAAAAAGACCAACTGACCAAATGTTTGAGGGTGGCAACAATCTGCATAACTATGTCAAAACTGCATTTCCAAACAATCTTTGGGAGATTGTAGATACAGCTCTTGTCCCAAAACAAATCCAACAGACAAATCTAGTTGGACGAGAAATTATGATGGAGGGGGTGTCACTTATGCTTCCCAAGCATGAGGAGACTCTTATTTCACTATTTGAAATTGGACTTGCATGTTCAGTTGAATCTCCAAAAGAAAGGATGAATATGATGGTAGTAATAAAGGAGCTGAATCAGATTAAGAAAGCTTTTGGTCTTGGGGCAACAAGAGTCTAAATTTGACTACAACAAAGAATGAGCTTGGAGTGCCACTTAAGATATGCTATAATTTTAAATTTCTGTATGAGCTTATAAACTTCCTTACTTTTCCAGAATTACATGTTTATCTCAAACCTTTTATATGTAGCTACTATTATGAACAAATAATAAGTCAACCAATGTGCTAGAATAAGCTTTATTAATTTTGTGTAAATTATGCAACTACTTCTTCAATGTCTAATTCAATTGTTATCGTGAGTGATCCTAGTAAGCAATTGCTTTGAGAGAAACTAATGGCAACTCTAATCCTTCACAAATTTTAATTTCCTTCAAACCCCATCTTTTCTTTAAAGATCTCACATTTCTCCTTTAAGAACTTAATTAATAGGGTAACATATTAAATTAATAGGGTAACATGACAATTTTTTGAAGATGACATCAACCTCCATAGCTAGTATCAAAACTGCATATCTAATAAGACGTAAGAAATTATAATCCCGTTCAACATCATTAGCTTATTCTGTCACTATACCACTTTCTAGATATAACTAGGTATTGTTGCTCAGTCTTATTCTTCAAAATTGAGTTAATCAAATGATTAAAATGCTTCACTCATTCTTTGACATCACTTTTTCATTTTTTGTTTTCTCGACTTTGATTTATTTAATTTGCCTAACTTACCTTACAAAACATTAAATTTGATAAGCCCATCATTAACAATAAGGAACACCCTAAAATATTAAATATGCACAAAATGATGAGCAATAACATCACGTTGATGAATTATTTGTTGGGAAAATCCCAAATAAATCTCTCCTAATATCCAAAAGGACAAGTGAGGAACATAAACTTCCAAAAGGACCATGAAGGAACCAACACCTACTTGTCATTTTAAAATTTTGCGAAAAGATAAAATTGTCCCCATCCTAAAACACAAATTACTACCCCACCCTAAACCCACCCTAACATCCACCCTCTTCTCGCAATTTGTGTTTTAGGATGAGACAATTTTGTCTTTTCGCAAAATTTTAAAATGACAAGTAGGTGCTGGTTCCTTCATGGTAATTTTGAAAGTTTATGTTCCTCACTTGTCCTTTTGGATATTAGGAGGGATTTATTTGGGATTTTCCCTTATTTGTTTAACTCTAAAGAGTCATTTACCAAAAAAAAAGTCATTTACCTAATTTGGTAAGGCATCCGTTGTATTGTTTCAATTCCACCACTACTCTTTGGAAAAACTGCCTAACATCACTAATTTGTTAAGTCATTTACCATCCGTCATTACATTCCTTTTCATATTTAATTTCCGTTGTCAACTTTGTTTTGTGCTTTGTGAAAAGATGATTTTACTCTTGCGTGTCTATTTATTTACTTTGACTATTCAGTTAAATAATACTCTCTCCTAAATATAAGATCATTTTCAGATTTCAACTTGTTCCTAAATATAAGCAACTTTCTAATTTTTCTCAACTCTTTTCCAAATAAACATTAATAATCCTTGTCTATATCATAAACAAGCAAGAGTGGGAGTGTGAAATATCATAAAGGTATTTGGTTAGGGTAGATTAGAAATATCATATGTCAATAACTAACTTAACTAGCATCCTTAATTTAATCAAATTAAAAAATAGATCTTATATTTAGGAACAGAGAGAGTAACAATTATTATGGGAAACAAACTTGGGAAACTTGGGATACTAAAAACAAAGTTGAAAATGTAACACCTTACTTTTAGAACATCTAATAGTTAGAGATTAATTAATTGTTAGCATGAAATATTTTAGGGAGATATGGACTAAAAAATCTTATTAATGTATAAAAAGTTATAAAGTGACTCAGAACTTATTTTATTAATTCCCTGTAGATTAAAAAGGAGTAAAATAGTAAATTTCCACTCTAAACTAAAAATGCAGCTGGGCCAAGTCCAAGTCCACTTTGGGAGAGTGAAGGCCGAACGTGGGTGCCATTATAATTTGCGGAGAAACTGTTGGTCCACTTGATTCAAGAAATTGGATTGTACCAATAAAAAGAAATGGGAAGAACAAAACTTATATATTAAGTGTATTAGTTAAGGGCCCAGTAAATAATTATTTACTACCCACTAAAACACCATGATCTCCTCCTTTCACTTCAATTTGTAGTATGCATAATATTTTTGAAAGGGATACAGAAGACTTACATTTAAGATTTAAAATGAGTAATTTCTTCAATTTTCAGTTTATTGGAAATTTGTTTTGCTCACCCTAGCTTAATCCTCCCCTTGACAGAGACACTAATTCAGTAGTGTAAAAACCAGACCAAAAGTCGAACTGGAGAGGGCTTCAGGTCACGGTTCACACAGTCGGATTAGTCAAACCAATGGTCAAGCCGATAATGTAATAATTAAAAAATCATCTTACTTTAAATATACCTTACATATAAATATAGAAGCAAATTGTGATTTTTTAATTTCTTTAATTTTTAACGAGATCATTGACCAAGAAAAAATATAGTTATTAGAAACTCAGGAAATAAATCAATTTCTTGTATTTAGTTATAGAAAAAACTGGAATAAATAATATTTTTCTAGTAATATAAACAATAATATATCTGACAGTAATATATATTTACGATTAAACAATAAAATAAATAATACTATTTATAACAAGGGAAATAGATACTTGAAAAATTTGGAATTTGTCATTTGGTCTCATTTTTGCCGAAAAAATATTAAATGGGTCGGATGATTCAACCGTTCCGGTTCCCGGTTTTAAGCTAGTTCTCAACTCATATTCCAGCTTGAAAATGGTTTGGCACAATTCAACTGCAAAGACTGTTTTCCATATTAGCAAGCCGGTTTGAGGGACACTGAGGCTTGGTCCAGTTTTAATAACAATACACTAATCATAAACCCAGTCACACGTGAAAATAGGAATTTATTGATCAATAACTCTTTGCAGCACGTACATTTGGTTAGATGGGGTAGTTAAATGAAATTAAAAGCTCTCATTGATCACAACAGATTCTTCAAGGTTGACCTTGAACAAGTGTTTGGTTCTTGTTGACAAAGCTTCCCTTCACTTTCATCAGTTTCTTTTTTCTGATTTGCTTTATCTTTTTTCTCCATTTCACATTCAATAAATAAAACTAGATGGCCGAGCCCATCAATCAACAATATAAATAATCAGAAACCCTCACTGTCACAGCCTTCACTCATAATCTCATCATCAACTTCAATCTTTCCTCCCCCTCTGAACTTCACTCACTACTCATTTTATCATCACACCTTGCATTGCTTTCCACTTAGTTCTGCTTTTCTACATTATTAAACGGTGAGCTTCTCTCTTCTTTAGCTTCTTATTCTTGTTGCTTCCATGCTTTGCTGTTTCTTCACTCACCCACTCTTAAAAATTTCCATTTTCAGGTGTATGAAAAAAACTCATAATTTCTCTCTTCTTGAGCTTCTTATTCTGACCTTCTGCTTATTTCTTCTGTTTATTTACTACGATCTCAGCATTGTTATGTGAAAATGTCTCGGGCCTGAGTCTGTTACACCCAAAGCTGTTTTCTTTTTCTCTTTTTTATTTTCCATTATTAAGATTACCAAATAAAACTCATCGTTTCCTAACTATTCTAGCTCAAGCATTTTTCAATGAAGATGTTTTGCATGAGCCTCTAAAACCTATAGCCAGACTTCATTGGTTCTGTTGAAAGCTAGATTTATGCTATGATAGGATTCCTTCTGAATATTTGCTTCCTTTTGTTTTATGTTTTCAAACACATAAGATTGCATTAATAATTAAGTTGATCCATGCAAAAACAAAACCAAAATAGCCCCAAAGTTAGCCCCATACAGACGGAGCTAGGGAGGGAGAGTTGAGGAAAGCTATTGATTTTTGAAAAACTGTATAACTAAATTGATTGATAATTGAATGAAAAACCTTATCTCTTAAGGGAGATAAAATCCACTAGGTATTACCACTCTGTTTGATTTTGAAATTACCAAGATCTCAGAATTAACTGTACTGTTTCACTTTGTTTGAACAGAATTCAAGGACCGAGGCGATCCTCAACTAGATTTGTACACATGACCACCTTATTGAATGGTGGTTCTGTGAGAGGACTCAAAAATGTGATTGCAACAAGATTCCGCTTGCATGAAGTTAGTTATGACACATTTATTTCCTTCATTTTACCCTTTCATAATCTTTTTTTGTGTTTGGTTTTCCTTTTGGCACAAACATTCATAACAAAGCATGTCAAAATCAAATATTTGGTTGATTGCTTTTTTAAAACATACCCAATAAATTAATAATAATAAAACATACCCAATAAATGTCATGTGTTTTAAATTAAAACATACCCAATAAATTAATAATAATAAAAAAGCCCAAAAGAGTGCTCACCTCAATGCAGTTTTGGGTCTTAGCACTCAGCAGTGTGAGTCGACAGTCCTCACCTCACCTCAGTCCTCCCATTCGAAAAACCCTAAGCCCCAAGCCTTCCTTTTCCTCAAATCCTTCCTCCCCAAGCCCCCGCCCCAACGGCCAAATCGTCCTCTCCGTCCTCTCTTACGAATTTGGGTTAGTTTTCAACCTATGTTTCATTGTTCCTTTTGAGTGTCTTGGGTTAGTTTTAAACAAGTTAGATTTATGTTTTTTGAAAGGATTTTGACAACCTAATTTAGTTGAAGCTTGTGTTCAAGGAGGATTAATCCTTCTCAATATTATTTTTATTATAGTTTCCTTTTATGTTTGTTCCTATTCAATTTATTTATTCATTTTGAAAATGCAATCATCCTTCTTATTATTTTAAAATTGATTATCTTATAACTTTGATTTATTCAAGTTTGCAACCTGGTTTCTTTTTTAATTGTGTACGCATCATTCTGGACACTACTCCTTTTGTGATGAATCTGAGTATCTGACAGTGGATGACTACACACTTCTTGACTTCTTGTTGCATATGAATTGTGATGATGGTTAAACAATTTTAGTATTGTACAAAGTTGAGAAATTTGCCCTGGGCAAATGTGATAACCATTAACATTATCAGATTATCACACGCTCCCTTCCATGGATTTAGTTAAAATCCTTTTTGTTTGGTATGAGACTAGTATTATGTATGAGAAGGTCTTTATCATTATATATGTATCAATTTGTGTGGTTGGATTTGGCTTCCCTTTCATGAATTTAGTTAAAATCCTTTTCTTCACTAATGAATTTTTTTTATGAATTTTAAAGTATATTTTTGCTCTTTCATGATTGTGTCAATTCAGGTTTTTTGTACTTAGGCTCTTATTCATGTTTTGAGTTTAGGGTTCTTCCTAATTTGACTCCTCAGGTGATTGCAATTACGATTCCGACCTTCCTCCTTTGCTAATGCCGTTAACTTCTCAGGTAAGGCTTATTTAGTTTTTGTCAATCATCTAATTCACTCCCGTTAAGTTTTGCATTTCCTTATTTATGATGCAATCTCTTATATTTTGCCCATTAGATTGCTTTTTAAAATGTATTAAGTATATGTAGTTTGAATGCATACCTCGTTCTGTTAATGGTTATCTTTCTCTTCTTTCAAATGAATATAATATCGAAATTGCTCAAGCATTAAATGCCAAGCATGCTTATTGAAATTTTGCAATATGATACAAAAGTGCTTATATGTTTTGTACTGCTACTTGTATGTGCTGTTATACTTTAATTCTTAATTTTTTTAGCATGCTATTATTATATTCTAACTCTCTTATGTAACTGACTTGAGATTTGTTTTAAATTAGGCATCTTCTCAAGGTGATAATATGACTGAACAACACAGTGATAAATAAGAGACACTTGCTACTCAAAGTGAAAGCAACGAACAAACAATTACAAGTGGAGCTAAAAAAAGAAAAGAAATGAAGCTTAAATTGAAAGTTTGGCAACATTTTGAGAGATTCACCAATGCTAGTGGAGAAATTAGAGGTAAATGCAAGTATTGTGGTAATAATTTTGCCTGCCATCCAGTTGTGAATGGAACATCTGTTTTGAATAACCACATGAAATCTTGTGAAGAAATGCCTAGAGATGACAACACACAATCTCATTTGATGTTTAAAGCCGATGATCAGTCGAAATTCCTAACCACTTGGAAATTTGATCAAGATGACATCAGGAAATCTTTAGCCCAAAATAATAATTACTAATGAGCTACCATTTACATTTGTTGAGGGGCTGGGTATAAAAATCATATGCCTTGGGCTCAACCTAGGTTTAACATTCCATCAAGGAGGACAATAGTTCGTGATTGTTTTTCTATGTACCTTGAAAAGAAGCTGAAATTCAAGGACTTTTTGATTAAAACGGGTAAGTGCTTTGTCTTACTACATATACATGGACATCTATTCAAAGAATGAATTACATGTGTCACAGCTCATTTCATAGATGATTCATGGACTTTGAGATAGAGAATCTTGAACTTTTTCCCAATTACTAGTCACAAAGGGAATGACATTGCTATAGAAATGGAAAAATGTCTTTGAGAATGGAATGTTGAAAGGGTGTTAACCATTACAATTGATAATGCAAGTTCTAATGATGTATTCATTGAATCTTTCAAAGGAAAAATTCGTGATTGGGGCAAGCCAATCATGAATTGCGTGGATTTGCAAATGAGATGTGTTGCCCACATTCTTAATTTAATTGTTCATGATGGGATGAAAGAGTGTGGAATTTTAGTGACCAAAGTTAGGGATGTTGTGCGGTTTATTAAGCAATCTGCTTTGAGGTGGAAAAACTTTAAAAAGTGTTGTGTAAAAGGAAATATTGCTTGCAAGAAAGTTGTGTTTGGATGTACCCACAAGATGGAATTCAACATATTTGATGTTAAACACAGTTGAAAAATTTGAGGGAGCATTTAAAAGGTATGAGGATGTAGATCGATACTTTCGAACACTTTCGAACAGATCTTGAAGAATTTAAGCATGGGGTGCCTAATCAAGAATATTGGAATAAAGTGAGAAAATTAACTGAGTTACTTCGTCATTTTAATGATCTTACTTTGAGGATATCTAGTTCCTTGATTGTAACATCTAATGCTTTCTTCCGTGAAATTTATGTGCTTTATCGGATATTGAAGGAATGATCGGGCAATGATGATTGAGAGTTTGTAGCAATATCAACAAAGATGGTTGAGAAGTTTGATAAATATTGGAGAGATCATACAAAAATGAACAAACTTGTTTATGTTGCAACTATTCTTGATCCTCGATATAAGCTGCGTTGGCTGAAGTATGCCTTGTGCAAAAGATTCTAAAGATAGTGAACAATTGACAGAAGAAATTAAAAAAGTTTTGGTTTCTTTATATGATGAATATAAGCAAACTATCTCTCTTTCAATGCAAATTGATAGTGAACTAGTGACATTGACCGATTCACAAGAAGATATCATGCCTCGTGGATTTCATAATCCCACTTTGAAAATTACAAAGTTGATTGATATTGAAGACCAACTCTTAATGGATGAAGATGGTGGAGAAAGAATAGGTAAATCTTAGGTTGATAGATATATAAGTGAAGCACTTGAGCCTAAAACAAATGATTTTGATATTTTAAGTTGGTGGAAGGTGAATAGCCCACGATTCCCCATTCTTTCTCAAGTAGCAAAAGATGTTTTGGCTATTCCAATATCCACTATTGCTTTTGAATCTACATTTAGCACTTGAGGACGAGTTTTAGATTCATTTAGGAGCTCTTTAACTCCCAAAACTGTGCAAACTCTTATTTGTGCTCAAGATTGGATGAAGCAAGCATTTCATTATGATAGCAAGCTTGAGATGGATGATGACCAAGCTTTATCGATGGAGGAAGGTAAAGTTATGAACTTCTTAATATTTTACTGCTAATCTTTTCCTTATGAATTATTAACATTATATTTATTTTACTAATAATTTTTTTTATGAATTGCTAGAATTGCAAAAGATGCATTTGGAGTCAATCATAGATATTTAGGAGATGTTATTTATGCTAATAGGAGCTGCTACATCATGTAAACAATGATTTTATATTTTTGTATAATTTCCAAATTGCATTATGTAATTTATTGGCTTTTAGTTGATTTTTGATTTAGTTGTTCTTTTGCAGAATGTGCTTTTACTTTGTTTGAAGCAAAAAATGACATGTTGACTTGAAATAAGATGTGCCTTTGTAGGATCTTTAGTAGATCTTGCTGTTTTTTATTTTAAATAGGATTAGGACACATGTTGCTTTAATGATGACTTGTTGACTTGCTGTCCTGAATTTGATGTTTTAGGACACATGTATGGATGAATTTGATGTTTATGAAATTTGAGCTTGTTGTCCATTGTATAGGATTAGGACAAATTGGATGGTTCTGTTATTTTTTCTTGGTTGTTGTCCTGAAAATGCTTGCTATTTGAATTTAATTTTTAGTTTGGTTGATGTTTTTAATATTTGTTACTCTTATTTTGTGAGAAAAAATTGTACAGATTGTGTTGAAAGTATAAACAGATGAGGAGGAAACTTTAAATGTAGGGCCAATCTTATAAAAAATTCGTTTAGGCCATAAAACAAAGAAAAACCCAACAAAGTCCAAAAATAACCAAAAAACTAAATAATCAAACCGAAAATAATTCATTTTTTCGGTTATGGTTATTGGTTTCGGTTTCGATTCTCGTTTTGTAAACATTTCGGTTATCGGTTTTTTCTGTTTTCAGTTCGGTTTTGAACCGAAAAACTGAATGTCCACCCCTACTAATAAGCAATAATTGCTTTGAGAAGAACTAGTAGTAACTCCAATCCTTCACAAATTTTAATTTCCTTCAAACCTGATATTTTCTTTACATAGCTTTCATAGATCTTCTTTTAAAGATCTCACATTTCTCCTTTAATAACTTCATTAATAAGATATCATATTAAAATCTGCACTTATCAAATTTTGAAAATGACACATCAATTTCCATAGCTATCAAACCGGAGGATAAGGAAATACAACTTCATTAGGTTTTCCATCACTATACCGCTTTCTAGATATAATTAGGAGTTATTGCTCAGTCTTATTCTTAAAAAAATTTAGTTTATCAAATGATTGAAGTGCTCCACTACTCATACTTTGACATCACTTTTTTTATCTGTCGTTTTTACTTTAATTTATTTGCCCAAATGTAACACAAAATAGTAATAAATTTGGTACGCCCATTATTTTTTTAATAATATGGTACACCCATTATTAACAATATGGAAAACCCTAAAATATGCACAAAATAACCTATAACATCACATTGATGAATTATTTGTTTAGATCTAAAGAGTCATTTACCTAACTTATTAAGGCATCTGTTTCAATTCCACCACTACTCTTTGAGAAAACTTCCTATTTCCTAACATATCATATCATCATTCCTTTTCATATTTATGCTGTCAACTTTGTTTTGTTCTTCATGATATGATGATTTTTCTTCTACTTTTCCATTCTTTTGGTTAATCACCGCCCGGTTTAATCCGGACTCGAGGGGTAGGAGTGTTGCCCACATAGGCAAGGTTGTCCCCTCTCCCACTGAGAGCGCTTCCCGGGATTCGAACACGCGTCCTCCTCCTTACGGGGGTTGTAGCCCACTTACCAGCTCAACCAACTACTCATTGGTCATTCTTTTACTTTGACTATTCAGTTAAATAATAATTATTAAGGGCAACAAACTTGAAATACTAAAAACAAAGTTGTAAACGTAAACACCATACTTTTAGAAAATCTAATAGTTAGAGATTATGTGTTAGCATGAAAACATTTAGGAAGATATGGACTAAAAAACTAATTAATGTATAAAAAGCTACAATGTGACCCAGAATATATTTTAGTAATTTTTCATCAATATATTTTAGTAATTTACTATAGATTAAAAAGGACTAAATAGTAAATTCTCATTTCTAATCTCCAAATGGAGTTGGGCCAAGTCCAAGTCCACTTTGGGAGTGTGAAGGGTGAATATGGTTACCATTATAGTTTGTGGATAGGGGTGTCCAAACCCGGATGCGGGAACGGGAATTGGCTTTCCAGTTCTCGTTCCCAGAAGCGGCCGGCGGCTGGGAAAGGCTTCCCTTTCCCGTTCCCGCTCCCGCATATTTCCCGCCCCATGTGGGAACGGGAATGAGAATGAGATTTCTCGTTCTCGCATATTTTCCAGTCCCTGTTACATATTAGAGGTGGAAAGACGAGCTGAAGCCTATTCATCTGTTCCTATTCTCCCCTCATGTCTCATGTTGCTTGCATTCATATAGTTACAAGAATCAGATAACTAACGCAATGCTTTTTTACTTCTTTTTTTTAATAAAGCACAGTCCAGAGACCCTGGTAGGTTGGTACGGCACAATGCTCTTCTAACAGTTATGCCTCAAACAATATGTAAGGTATATGTTCTACTTAAAAGAAGCACATGCACATTAATAAAGACAAAACTCTTCTTAACCAACTAAAGATAAGTTTCAATCACACTAATTAACATAGACTAAAACTTTTATATTGGCCTTTAAAAGGATCATCTTTGAGTTCAAAGTCACTCAAAAATTGCTTGTAACATTCATTGTTTCATACATAATCTGAGCAAGCAACATGCTTAAAAAGAAATAGAACTCATCCTTCAAGCCTTACCCGTAACATTCATTGTTTCATACATAAACACCCTTACTTTTTATTAAAAAATTAAAAAAACAAGAGACAATATAAATTTCGGGACGGGAACGGGATTCCCGGGGTCTATCGCAGATCCCGTCCCGTTCTCGTCCCCTAGGAACTTTCCCGTATTTGTCCGGGACAGGGAATTCCCGGTCCCGTTTGCCCGGGAACGGGATATGATGGACACCCCTATTTGCAGAGGAACGTTGGACCACTTGATTCAAGAAATTGGATTGTACTATAAATAAAAAAAATGGAAGAATAAAACTTAGATATTATGTGTATTGATTATGGGCCCAGTAAATAATTACCACCCAGTAAAACACCATGATCTCTCTCATTTCACTTCAATTTTAATAGGCCACCTAAAATAGAGACAGAGCCCAGAGAGGGAAGAAGAGGACATGGAAGGATAGAAAAAAAAAATTAAGGTCACAACTGACATGATCCATCCAATGGCACGTTCAAGTGCTTAAATCATTTTCATAGCTGTATTTTCTCATTTTGATCAGGATTTAGGAAACAATGAAAAGTATACAGCAAACCTTATGAAAACATTGTTGATTTATGAGAGTATAGGTTTTATGGATTTTGTATTATGGCTTGCATGTTTGACTTATTGAGGGAGAGTGAATTTTGACTTAAGATTCACACCTACATGGCTATATGGAACTAGTTTCCCTATGAAATCAGTTTTCTTAATTACTCATCAATAAGATGACCAGTTCTATTTAGTAGGGAGAACTAAATCAAATTTGTACTTTCATATTTAGTTTGTATATTGCAAATTTGATTTCTCAAAGTTTTATATTTTTTAAATCAGAATATTTTAATGTTTAAAGAATATAAAGTAAAAAAGTCTCTTAATTATCACTTTTTCAAAAGAAGGTGATGAGCTTTGTTTGATTTTATTCTTTCCAAAGAGGTTAAAAGGGTTTTGTGTTTGAAAATGTCCCTAATATTACAAGTTTGGAACCACTATGATTGGAAGTGGAATTTTATTAAATGGATGAATGATTTTCATCTAAGCTTTAAGACAACAACAAATTAATTATCTTTTATTTGTACAATGATGTGTAAATTAAAACCTATAGGTTTTCAAAGTTTTCATTGGAAAGCACTAAAAGCGTTGTAATTATATTTTTTTGGGTCAAAGTTTACTCATTAAGTAACCAGTAATTTAATTACATTGGATATGTGTTACAATTTACTTCATTAACTCTTATAAAAAGGCAAATGGATCTTATATTTAGTATTACCGGTGGTGCTAGGATATTGTTTAGTAGACTACATATTATTTTATGAGGGGGAACAAGCCAACACAAACATAAAACAAATTCTAAAAAATTTGGTCAACTATGGTCTGCAGATAAGAATAAGAGGGATTTATTATGGATGAATTTTTCGCAAAAAAAAAAAAGTTTTCCTCTTCTTTAGCTGGGTCTCAATCAAGTGTAGTAAAGGCATGACTGACTTTATATTAAAAATATGTAGGTTTAATAATGAACACCGTACCCTTATCTCATCAAACTTTGCTGATTTCCTTCTTTTTTATAAGTACAAAGAGGATTTTTTGGGAAAAAGACAGATAAAGACCCTAAATTTCCAAAAGGACAAATAAGGTGACTAAATTCCCAAAAGAAGAACAAGGAAGGTTACAGACACCTAATTGACATTAACAAATATGGGAAAATAACTTAAAATGCCCTTAAAAACTAGTTAAATATTCAAGCAGGATTATGAATCATAATTGTTCATAACTATTATGAAGCAGACAAATTTTTAAAGGCATTTTAAGTCATTTGCCTAGATTTGCTAATATCAATTAGGTACCTGTGACATTCCTTGTCCTTTTGAGAATTTAGACACCCTATTTATCCTTTTGGATATTCGGGAGTCTTTTTCTGTCATTTTCCAATTTTTTTCATGAGTAAATGAAATGAGGAATTTATTGATCAATAACCATTTGCGGTAGGTACATTTGGTTAGGTAGGTTTATTAACTGAAATTAAAAGCTGTCATTGATTCATTACTCACCTACTCGGTGAACAACAGCTTCTCTCTGGTGAGCTTGAACAAGTGGTTGGTTTTTGTTGCCAAAGCTTCTCTATCTACTTTGCCTCTTTTTTTTCCTCCTTTCACTTTCAAAAAATAAAAATTGATGGGCCGAGCCCATTAATCCACAATATATAGTCAGAAACCCTCACCGCCTATTCTCATAATCTCATCATCAACTTCAATCTTTCCTGCCCTCTGAACTTCACTCACTTTAGTCACTCTTACAGGCACACCTTGCATAGCTTTCCACTTAGTTCTGCTTTTCTTCATTATCAAACGGTGAGCTTCTCTATTCTTTTAGCTTCTTATTCTGACCTTCTGCTTATTTCTTGTGTTTATTTACTATGATCTCAAGCTGAAAATGTCTCGGGCCTGTGTCTGTTACACCCAAAGCTGTTTTCTTTTTCTCATTGTTATTTTCCATTATTAAGATTACCAAATAAAACTCATCATTTCCTAACTATTCTAGCTCAACATTTTTTCAATGAAGATGTCTGGCATGGGCCTCTAAAACCCATAGCCAGGCTTCATTGGTTCTGTTAAAAGCTAGATTTATGCTATGATATGATTGCTTCTGAATATTTGCTTCCTTTTGTTTTATGTTTTCAAACACATAAGATTGCATTAATAATTAAGTTGTTCCATGCAAAAACAAAACAAAAACAGCCCCCAAGCTAGCCCCATACAGACGGAGCTAGGGAGGGAGAGTTAAGGAAACCTATGGATTTTTGAAAAACTGTTTAACTAAATTGATTGATAATTAGGGCAAAGACCGAAAAATGATACACAAATATTAGACAAAGAACAAAAATAGTACATAACTATTACGAGGTACAAAAATGATACCCAACTTTTACCATATGATAAAAATGATATTTTCACTAATATGACAATAATATTAGACATGAAAAGTCCAAAATGCCCTTATAAATTAATCGTCGCCCAGTAAAAGTTTATTTAATTATAAGGGCATTTTGGACATTTCATGTCTAATATTATTGTCATATTAGTAAAAATATCATTTTTGACCATATGTTAAAAGTTTGGTATCATTTTTGTACCTCGAAATAGTTATGTACTATCTTTGTTCCTTGGTCAATAGTTGTGTATCATTTTTGGGCCTTCGCCCTGATAATTAAGTGGAAAACCTTATCTCTTAAGGGAGATAAAATCCACTAGGTATTACCACTCTGTTTGATTTTGGAATTACCAAGCTCTCAGAATTAACTGTATTGTTTCACTTTGTTTGAACAGAATTCAAGGACCGAAGCGATCCTCAACTAGATTTGTACACATGACCACCATATTGAATGGTGGTTCTGTGAGAGGACTCAAAAAAGTGATTGCAACAAGATTCTGCTTGCATGAAGTTAGTTATGACACATTGATAACAACGGTAATAATATATTCTTACCAGTTTCCTTCACTTTATCCTTTCATAATCTTTTTTTGTGTTTGGTTTTCCTTTTGGCACAAACATTCATAACAAAGCATGTCAAAATCAAATATTTGGTTGATTGCTTTTTTCCCCTTTCATGCAGCTTATAAGAGCATTTTTTTGTGATGACTTAAGATAAATTTTAGTATATGCAAAGAAAAATAATAGTAATTTTTTTCCAACTCTAAAAACACTTTTTATTTTTGCTAACAATTGAACCAAACTGAACACCGTTGGAAATTTCGAAAATCTCTAGTCTAACTAAAAAATTTAATATACAACTCAATCTATTAGCTCTATTGTACTTTTTAGTTTAGCTAATCTTTGGTTCAGTTCTAAACCAAAATTACACCAAGAAGCTTTGGTAACACTACAAGAAATTTACACGCTAGTCGCGTCAATATTGTCGCGCATTGGTACAGTGTGACAAAAAAACTGAGTATGTCGCGGTGTGTTGGCAAAACGCGACTTAAACGGTGAAAAAGATAATATTGTTTATTTTTGTCGCGTGGTATATACTCTTTGTCTCGTATTAGTGCGCGACAAATATTGCAGGTGTTTCCAACTTATTGGTCAGTGAATAATGGGGCCGAATTATATTGTTGAAGCATGTGGCACTTATTGGTCTCTGAAATTGGCTTGGGATTGGGGTATTTGAGAATAACTACTGCTGAGCTAGAAAGTCAAGATTGTATTGTGTAATTGTAAAACTCATTTAGTTGAAGATGCTCTCACAAAAAAAAATCGTTCTCACAGTTAGTAATTGCATTTTTTCAGAAGCATCCAAATTTTTTTTGTTCATATTCAGAACCATCAATATGAGTTAACACTCCGTGGCAGCTGAGTAGTTAGTTTGGTCTGATACAATTTCACAAAAAAAAAGGTTGTGCAGTTTTCCTTTGATCATGAGAAAATTCTAATTAAATACTCAGTTTTCCTTAGATCATGAGAAAATTCTAATTAAATACTCACTATGGTCCTTATTATAAGTCACCAACTAATTTTTCTCACATACTAATAAAATAAGTTAAATGCATTTAATGTCCTAAAATTCAAGTAAGTTCCAATACTACCCACGATAATTATATTTATTTCCAAAACTATTAACTACTCCCTCTGATCCCTAATATAAGAGTTAGCCACAAAAAAACACTTCTTAAGAAAACATGTGAATGTTAGTTTGGTGTCTGTAGTTAATGATTCTTTTCCAATATTGTCTATATCTGTTATGATACTTTTAAGAGAAAGAAATACAAAAATAATAAATATGAAAGAGAGTTAGAGGCAAAGTAGGAAAAACACATTAAATGAGAAGAAAACGTGAGATGAACTCTTATATTTTGGACAAAATAATTCAAATTTTGGGTTCTTATATTAGAGACCAGGGGATTATTACTCTCTCCTACTACCCCTATTTTTTTTTTGTTCAAAACCTACTACCCCTATTAAATATGAGTATATATGGAAAAAACAATTAATAAACATTAGAAACTATGAATTGACTTATAAAAAGGACCAATAAAAATTGGAAGTTGTTGATTTATATTAAGGACTAGAGGGAGTATCTTCAGATTTTGAAAACATCACATTATAAATTCATATCAAAATCATAAAATGCGTAGTCATTTACTCACAAGGTTAATAAATCGCCTATAAATTGCAGTAAACAAAAGTTATCTGAAATTTGTATATGTTTATGATACCTTGCTGTAATTTTTGCTAAGAATAAAATTTCTAAAGGCTAAAGTATACTTTTAGTCTCTTATATTTGCATGAAGTTTTAATATAGTCCTTTATATTTGAAAAGTACACTTTCAGTTTTTTTTGTTAACACCGTTAGTTTCACTTAAATCTAAAAGATTATTCATAATTAAATAGGGGGTAAAAAATGGTACATTTTAAAAATTATAAGAATAATTACACAAGAACATTTTAATTTAAGCATTTTTTGTTATTCTAATCTTAGATTAATCATTTAAAATTGTGAAGTTAACGTTGTCTTTTTTTCTTGTGAAACAGGTAGAAAAATATCGAAAAAATAGTTAACGTTTTCTATTAAATGAATGTATTAACAAAAAAAGGATTAAGAGTGAAATAAATTAAAATTTCATGCAAACATAAGACATGAAAAGTATACTTTATACGTTTCTAAATATTCGTATATTGGAACTTGGAAGTTAATATTCATATGTCTTAACAAACAGATCTGTTTTGGGCCTAATCTATAGGAGGCCCATCATATCATAGCCCAATATACATAAACTAATGAGCTTAGACACAACAAAGCTACTTCTTCTCCGTGTGCTGACAGCGAAGCTTCTCTCTCCTCCGTCGCCGACGGTAACATATTTTTTCTATCTTTATTAATCTGTACCTCTTTTATTTTATTTATTTTTATTTGAATTAGTTGTTGATGTTATTAAAATTCAAATATCAAAAAATGTAATTAAAATTCTGCTTCAATTTCAGAGGTACATGAATGTCTTGTGAGTTATGGTGCTAGCTAGACGTGCACAAATTGTTGGCAATCTCCTTTGGAAAACTGTGCAACATTATGGCTATAAGAAAATGAATGATGTGAATTATAATAATAAGAATTTTTGTCAATGGTATTTGACTGCTTCTGAGTTGCCAAAAAAGTTGAACAAGTGTGAGAGAAAGCCATTGGTGAGAAGTATTAATGAGTTGAAGCGTGAAGCTAGAGAGAGAAAGAAAGATAGGCAAAAGGTTCATGAGATTGTACTACAGCCTCCTCAGAATGGTATGCTGTTGGAGCAATTAGTTCCTGTTGCACATAAGGTCTATGCTGCTAGACTTGAACTTTTTTCCATTGTTTCAAGGCTTGTCAACCACATTGCTATTTATACTTGCAGGTAGTGCTGCTAATTGATCATAATGTTTGAATTCTTACTTCCAACTATAGCCCATGTTTTACCATCTGATAGACTAATGGTTTGATGCATGTTGGGTCTTGGAGCAATTCTTAATGTAAACAATTTATTTAAGCTATTTTTGTTTCCCTACGAAGGGCTGGCTTAGCTCAGTGGTAAGTTCACTTGCCGTGGGGTTTGAAGTTGTGGGTTCAAATTAGTATCTTTGCATAAAGCAGGGGTAAGACTGTCTAGTATATTCCTTGCCCGAGCACCCTCACCAAGTGGGGACTAGAACTGGGTTGTCCCTTTTTATTGTTGTTTTCCTACATAGAGGAGCTTCCCTATTAATCATGATGTTTGAATTCTAACTTCACAGGTCAAACTATAAGCCTTGTTTTACCATCTGGATTTGTTTTTATAAAAAATTACTTGAAGTTATATTCTTTTAGATAGGAACTTTAGCGTGATAGACTAATGAGTCAATGCATGCCGTTTTTGGAGTACTTGTTGATGCAAACAAGTGTGGTTGCAAGTGAATTAAGTTGACATTTTTCACTATTGAGTATTCTGTTCTCCTTGAAGAATTGTAATTCTGAAAAATTAATTTGCAGCTTGTGTGGAGAAGCTCATGTCGGTCACCCGCCGCATAAAATAAAATCATGTAATGTTAGAGGGAGCTTATCAAGCAAACAGCACAGTTGGGTCAGAGGAGGTCTTGAACATATTTTGCCAATTGTAGATTCATTTCATCTTTACGACAGAATAGGAAGAGCAGTTTCACATAATGAAATGCTCGAAGTGGACAGAATTCCTGCAATTGTTGAATTGTGTGTCCAGGCTGGTGTTGACATACCCGAATACCCCACCAGGAGAAGGGCCTTTCCTGTTTACTGCGTGGCTGGTAGGATAATTGATTTTGAGAAAAGGTTTCCTAAACATATTTCTCTTGGAAAAGACATAGATGCAAGCGGGTTTTGGCATGAAAAACAGAGGACTGATAGAGTTGTGAATCCAATGGAATTGCAATATAATGATATTCAAGGTCAGTGGAGGCAAATACGATGTTCCTTTTTCCATCTTGTCCTGTCATTTTTCTTTTATTGATTTATAAGATTTGATTGTGCTTGTTATCAGACTTTGGTGCACCTCTTGCTGTTCAAGGAATGAAAGAGTGGGAAAAAATGTGCACAGGAGCTACAAAACTTATGGAGAAGTATTCTGTTCAAACTTGTGGATATTGTCCAGAGGTGCAAGTAGGACCTAAAGGTCATAGAGTTAGAAATTGTCAAGCCTACAAACATCAGATGAGGGATGGGCAGCATGCTTGGCAGGAGGCTACGATCGATGATTTGGTACCTCCAGTATATGTCTATCATATTCAAGATCCACAATCTAGTGAACCTTTGGTAAACGGGTTGAAGAGGTATTATGGAATGTTGCCTGCAGTGGTTGAGCTATTTGCACAGGCTGGGGCACCAATTGGAAAGAAATATGCAAGTGTAATGAGGGAGGATGTTGTGATTCCTGAACTGGATGAGGAAAAGTGGGTTGTATAAAATTGATTAAATGTGATAGCTTGCATGGAGGGCCTTTCAGTTTGAGGAAGAGTCTACTATGGAAACTCAAGGTTTGATATACTTATAAACTGTGAGATGGACAATGCCAGAGAGGAGATTGTGGATCAAGCATGATGTTGGAGAAAAATAAGAATGGTAGATTGAACTTTCTTGTGATTGCGGACTACTAAATTTTGCAGCTTTGGTTGCACAGAGTATATGCCATCCCTTCATGGAACTCAAAGTTCCTTTTTTCCACCATGCTCTTAAGTGTAAGACACACCAGTGCAAATACACATTTGGAAATCACTAAATTTAGCTGGCAACTCGGTTTACTTCCTCTGGGTGGCCACTACATGTAAAATGCCAGATATCTTGTGGAAAGGTCTTTCCAAAATCTCTCTTATACATGCCGGCAACTATCGGGATTTATTTTCTTGAGGTATTTCTATTCTGCTTGAGTGAAGGCATAATCCTTTTTCCCTGCACTTGATTGTCTATAACTCTTGCTTTTGATGATGTGTAGTTCCGAGTCCGAAGGATTCTGGGATTACTTCTGTAAAATGGTTAGCTATGAGATTTTAGTCCAAGAAATCTGTTTCTGGGATAAATGTATGATAATAGGGAATATCTTCACTTGTAGAAATATAATTGGAAGGATCTGCAATGTACATTGTATTGTTGGCTTGCCATGTAGTGCCTGCTAACCTAGTGCTTTTATGCCGGTAGTATGCCTTGGTGCTGATCAGATTGGTGCTTAATTTGAAGGATTTTTCACTATACAGAAGAAGCAAGCAGACTATCTGACATAAAATGGTGCAAGTGTCCAGAAGTCGTTGATCAACATACTCATTCCCTTGCATATTGTTAATTATTTTCTAAAATATTTGTGTTTGATTTCATGGGTCATTTTACGAAATACTTAGAATTTTGCGAAACAAATTGAATATCGTATATATTGAAAAGTTGGAGGAACTACAAGGGATAATAAAAGTATTAGGAATTCGACATCATAGTCTTTCAAGGATGACTTATCATTAGCAAATGAGGAAGTAGCGTCCTAGTGTTCCAAATATATGACATATATGACAAATATGACATATGTGAATAGATAAGTTCGTTTCTAAATATATGACATTTATATATTTTCTCACTTTTCCCCTGAACTGTTCCAATCATACTCTTCCAGTAATAAACAAGACAAGATAATGGGTAGTTATAAAGGAATATAGGTAATGTGTATTTTATTTGTCAAACAATGTCCGTTAATCTAACTTCAATTTAACAATACTAATCCATATCTGAGGAAAGTGTGTTTTAGCAATATTATGCTACTAGTAAATTTAATTATTGTTTTTAGTTTAATTAAATTGAGTAAATATGTCTTATATTTAGGAAGTGAGTAATACAGTAATTTTTATAAAAAGGAAAACTAAAGAAAGTGAATAGGGAGTAAATGAGTACTAATTACTTTATCGTTAGTTGATGGAGTTTTACTGTCACTTGATCAAATTCTCGTCTTGAAACACCTGTTCATTTAAAAAAAATCTCAAAACAATGTTTCAATAGCTCGTTAATTCTGTCAATAGCTCAATATGCTCATGCAAATGAAATGGATTTTTTTTTTATTGGACTGATGGAAATGAAATGATAGGAAAACCTTATGAGTGACATTTTGATGCTGTGCTAAAAGTTTCAGAGAAAACATCATTTTGAGATTTGAATCTTCTGGCTTAGGCGGCTAGTTGCGTGACCTAGTTTGGCAAAACCATTGACCAAATAGATAAAAAGTAATGGAGTACCACATTATGGTCTCGACTCGTAGATCAAATTGGAATTCTTTTCGCTACAATTTATAAATTTTATCTATATGGAATGGAATGCATATTATGGGTAATCCTTTGGATATAATTAAACTCTTGAAAATTAGTTTTAATGAAAATTAAATATTGACTAAATTAACTCGGCATCAAACTGACATTGCTTCCTGTTTGCCTTCCTTTACCTCAATTTATAGCTTCAATTTTAATCTCTGTTCGTTGATTCATTATGTGGAAAAAAGAGTTTTAATTTAGGGTGAATGTGTAAAAATGCCTATATATTTTGATGCAAGGTGCATTTAATGATGTAAAGTCTTTTTAGCTCAAAAATGCTCATGTAATTGCCAAAAACGGGTCAAAAGTACCTATACTGTCAATATACATGAATGATAAAAATTTTCAAAGTTTGGGTAAATAAAGATGCAAAAATACTCATGAAATTAGGTTCAAAGTACGGAAATACCCAAAAACAACTTGTGGTGTTAGATGTACTTTAGACTAGATTTCATGGGTATTTTTGCATATTTTATTTTTATTAACTTTGACAAACTGTACATTGTTAATCTATGTTAATGACATATTTTTGACCCATTTTAAAAATTACAAGGGTATTTTTGAGCGAAAAACTTCATTGTGTTTGATGCACCTTAGACTAAAACATATGGACATTTTGCACTTTTCCTTTTAATTTAAAATGTGACTTCTTGCAATTTAATTTGGTCACGCTCCTTCACGCTGTCTTCTATGGATGGTATTTGATCATCTATTTATTATCTTGAGATTCAATAAATTCTTAAGACCTTTAAACTACTATATAATTTGCAAATTATGCTTTGTTAATTTTTCAAAGGGGTCAGGTTATACTCAAATTCTTCTAAACCAATTTTCCATCTTCTAAAACTCATTTATAAATTATGTATACACGCAAACTTTTTCAGCATTATAATTATTAAAAGTTTAAAAGTCACTTGATACATGCAAATTTGAGAGGTTATGTCAAACCATTTTTTACAACAGCATAGATTATATTATTATTTAGTTGTTACCATTCAAGAGAGTAGAAAAGGTATTTGGGATAATTCAAGCTCCTATAAAATAATCTTGTGTACTTTTAAAAAATAAATTCTCTAAATTACTTGTATAGAGTTACCCCCTCATAAGAAAAAGTAAGAGAATGTCAGTATATTATTATTTTATTTAGATACCAAACTATAAAGCACAAAGTTAACGTAATCAAATTTAGAGGATTCGGATTTCCAGTTGGATGAGATGTATTTTTTTTTAAAAAAAAAAACTTTTACTTTTGAGACTCCATAAAAGACATATTTTATTATAAGCTAATTGGTTGACTCATTTATTACTTCCAAAACCAAAACTATATATTAATAGCAAATATACGTGTTTTAAATCATGACGATTAATCGTTATTTAAGAAAAATTTCCATATATTCAAATAAGAAAAGTCATGTTGATTTTGACAGTGATGTAATCTATGCGAGATGGATCTGCGTTTAAAATAGAGGTGAGAATGTTTAAAATAGAGGTGAGAATATGGCAAGCCTTAAAGAAGTTGCTTACCACTTGGCTTAAGTAAAGGAAGACAAATTTATTGGTCTTATTATGTAAATAGGTCAGAGCTATTTCATTAAAAATGGGCATGCAAAACCTTTAGACTTGACATGTTTAGTATTAAAAGATATTGTATATATAATTTTATTAGATACTCCCTCCAGTCCTAAATATAAGACCTAATTGACCTTTTCTAGAAAATCCTTAAAAAAGCAAAATAAGTTAATTATAAATTGATTTGCCTAATTTTTTCCCTCAAACTAGTTTATTTTACATATAAAATAATGGATAATCTAAAAATATATCAAATATGTCATTATTTAATAACTTATTTCACAACCTTAATCGCTCCAAAAAAAAGTCAAATAGGTCCTATATTTAGAATCGAAGGTAGTATTATATACATACTGTATTAAATGTTTCTATTTGATACGTTTTTTAGGCCTATCAAAAGTTTTTTTTAATTATGAAAATGCCTTAGCTATCCGAAAACAAAGTTTGACCTATCAAAAGTCTTTGAGTGTACAATGTAAGATTTAAGGCCTATTAAAATCTTACGTTTTAAGAAAATTATTAAAATGTAAAGTCTTTTTTAAGACTTAAATTGTAATTAGGCTTTTAAAAAAACATTTCAAAGATTCTAGCTTAAGGTCGAAAGAAAAGCTTGCCTCCATTTAGACTCGTGCTGGACTAAACTTTCATTTTCTCATTTTATGTCTAAGTCTATTTAGTAAATAATTGCAAAAATAAGATATGTATATCCCCACCCACTAGGGATAGGGATTGAACCCAACCACTTGCTCAAAGGACAAGTACTTATTACTCATGTCAACCCGTCAGGTTTATATGTATTTATTTTAATTAAAGGGGACATGCATTAATAGTACTAAGTTATAGCAGCGGTTGGTCTCATACCTCTCAAGATATAATGCTAATAGGTTAGAACGTACATGTCTTTTGATGGTAGAATTCTTATTCCATTGTCGATATTAATTGATTAAATTGCATTTCAAATTGAAGAACAAACTCTTGAATTTTTTTTTTGAATTAATGGTGAATCGAAATAAATTTTCACCATCAAACATATTTTGAATACGGACAAAAATATTTCCAAAATAGGACAACCACTAGTGATTAGCGAATTTGGTACAAGTATTTTTCTACAAATAATTACATGAATTAAAACTAAATTGTTTGATTATTTTGTTTGATTTGGCATTCAAAATTATTTTCGAAATATTAATAACTTTCTCATTATAATTCACATTATTTCTATGTTACATTTTTTTTTTGGCCGAGCATTATTTCTATGTTACATTTTTTTTGGCCGAGCATTATTTCTATGTTACATAAACTTACCAAGATATATACAATTACTACTAACTTTGAAAACAGGGAAAACAGTAGGGATATTAGGGAGTGAGAATGTGATATGAACGTTTGTAACGACTAAAGATCGATCAATCTGAAAATTCTTGCAAACTATAAGACCAAATCACTAATGTTGACTATTGTCCAATAATTTTGACTAAAATTTCATGATTTAATCCTCCGGCAAAAATAGTTACTAAATTATATTTCGAAGAAATATTTACGTTTAGTTCAAAATGAAAATATAACTAGATGAACCCTTAAAAATTTATTTAAGGCGGCAATTTTTTTATTATAGAATACAAACTTTTATTATCTATGCCCATAACAAAACAAGTTATAGTACGATGGCGATAATACCAATTTCCCACAAAAGTATAAACAACACAAGATTCTTGTTCCAGTGTCTGAGGTGACTAAGTGAGGATCGAGATAAATTTTCAATATAAGATTCAAATAATTTTTTTGTTAATTACAACGGACTGAACGGAGATTACAACTATTTACAAGAGGCAAGTAGTATAAAATATCATTCTCGAAAGAGACCAATAACTGTTGTCAAAACTGATGTTTTTAACAAAGCGAAAAATGTGCAGTGTTTACCCTGTAAGGCTGTAAGCCTGTAAGTTTAATTATATACACTTTTCCTTTTTTTTATCAATGATCAAGGTATTCCCTCACTCGACAAGTGAGAGATTAATCCCCGCTAATTTGTAGGCATCCCAATGGATGAGACAACTGGTCTGGGAGATTTAATGCTTCTTCATACCCAATGTCAAAGATCGAAACTCAGACAATTAGTTAAGGGTGAATGAGTCCTTGCCATTATATACACTTTTCCTCATTGATAAACTATGTTATTTAAAAATTTATCTTAATATTTCACCCCTTAAAATGCTTTATCAATATTTTAAATATTCAGTGATATTAATTTTTCGCTAAAAAATGTAATGGTGGTAGGGTTTATATAATTGAAAAAACACTTTATAAATTAAAAGTAAGATACAAGCTACGTCTCAGTTATTTTGAGAATAGTTATATGTAAGTCACTCTCTTCAACAATCAGAAGTAATAGTCTTCCTCTTTCTGAAGAGTTCTTAAATTTTTTCCCAGTAATTTCTTTGCGAAAGTTAAACGTTTCAAAATAACCTTTTTCTTAAAGGAAAATGATTCCTGATAGATTATCTCACTCACCAAAATTTAAAGAACGACAACAAAAAGTGATGTGTTTTCATTGTGACAATGAACCCCAAATAAATGAGTTAAAATTATCCAATCCAACATTAAAGGAATAGGCTAGGATATTAATTGCCATATTGTGCCTATGCTCAAAAATGAATAAAGTTTGTCCCTCACTCAAAAAAATGTTGTTAGTCTCGTCAAAATTGTAGCTCCAAAAATATGCGCGACAAAAACTTCTTTTGAAAAAATAAGCATCTTGTCGCACCAAAAATCACGCTTGCCCCAAAAAAAATATAGGCATGGTTTTGATGAGAACTTTTTATGATGGGAGGGATTCGATCTTTTGCTAGCTAGCCCGGCCTAATTTGTTCTTATACATAATTATTTTTAATTATGCTTCTGGATTCATAATCAAAGTAATACTATAAAATTAATCTAAATATTTTAAGCTGAGAAAAAAAGATTGTTTTGGCCCTACTAGCCTTTCACATGCCCAACACTTTTAAGACTAAATCCTGAGCCTGAGGGCTAGCCCTTTTAACAATGAGGAAATCCTAAATAAGTGACATTTGAATTTCTAAATCATTTTAAGTAGTTAAGTAATAGGAGATTAACTAGTGAAATATCAACATTTACTACTCAAAATCCCCTTTCTAAGATTTTAAAATTCAACTATCATTCCTTTTGACCAAAAATGATTTTCTTCTTTAAAAGTTTATAAAGTTAAATAATAATATTTGTATAATTTAAGAGATAATAACTAAATATGATAAAAACTCAAGATTCGGTTACAACTTACAAACACTAAAATATAAATCCAACGTTAAATTCAGTTAAGAAAATCTAAAATTTAGTGAATAATTTATTTTATCAAATATATACATAGTTCAAATTTTAATGAAATATAAAATTAGAAAAAGAGATAAAAGCAATAACAAAATGTGCAACATCTGTCACCAAGCCTTCAGCTTGTCTTATTTACTTGAAAAAAAAGTGTAACATCTAAAGAAAAATTTGATAATATTGATAATACATGAACGTATTTAGGTAGAAAATAAAAATAAATAAAGGGCCTAATTTGGAAAGCTCTCGACCGAACAATGCTAGCTCTTCTGAGTCAATAAGTCATTGGCTCTATAGATGCATTTTAAGCATGATTCCAATTTCGAGGGTAAAACCTCAAAATCAACACTTAATTTTTTTCAAACTTAAAAGGGGTTTGGTCTGTTATCTTGGCTCTTATCATAGTATATAAATGGGGGGAAATAAGAGGAGTGATATAGTAAGAAAAAAGCTTTCAAAGTATGATAAAAGAAATCACTATGCACTCTATTCTTGAGATTATGACTTATTTAACGAGGGGAGTCTATTTTTATATAAGACTCTTTTCAATTTTTTTTTGATTTTTTTAATTATTCTAATTGATGTTCACCAACAATAAGCAAGTAAGGGAGGGAGAGTGAGAATAAAAATATTTGATTAGAGTGATTTGATAATATCATGTTATTCAGTCTAATTTAAGTAACATCTTTGATATAATAAATTATGTAATTAGGATTTCTAAAATTGCTGATTACTTTTTTATACAGTTCTCTATTATATTCTTTCTTCCAAAATTTCCCCATCCAAAAACATATCTAAGTGTTATGACTTGTGATACAACTATTTAATGATACTTCTATAATTAAATCTTAATAAAGTAAAGGCGATTGACTGACGTCTCTTAAAGTAAAATTGGGGAAAGATGACAAGAAATAATATAATATTTGTACAATTTATAGATTTTATTACAAGTTTATAACATAATTTAGCTAGCTATTAAAATAAATAAATGTTGTAGGTTTTATTTTATTTGATGTTTCATGTATAGATTATGAAAACGGGTCACATGATGATTACATGAACAATGAGGGAAGAAATTAGTCTAGGACTTAATGTAACATTTTTATATCAATATTTTTGTATAAATCCTTTAAAACATTTGTCTTGTAATTTGTTTTTTAAATTGTGGCCAAACAAATTAATTCTATTAAAATATTTGTTTAACTCTCTCAATAGAATTGACATTGAATATGTCCCCAATAAACGTGTGACCTAGTCCACCACAATCGTCTGACCTAATTCGATATGAATCCCAATTCCAACTAATACATAAACACAAAATAACTATTAGGTCAAATATTTTAACGCGATGTATGTATTATAATATTTAAATTTAAATACTAGTATCATTTAACTATATGGCCACATAAAAAAAATGAGGCATGTCACTTTTCTTTTCTTTTTATCAAAAAGGCATGTCACTTTTCATGGGAGAGAATTGTCATAATTATAGTCTATATAGAATTATACAAAATCTATAAGTAATTAATTATTATATTTTTTAAACAATATTTTAGAACATTAACCCCTGTTTTTTTGCCAAAATGACCTAATCTGTTTTACTAATTACTAATAACAAAACACGTTAATTCCAAAGATAAAACCTACCCTGATATTGATGCAATAAAATCTAAAAATTATATGCTGTTTTAATTTGGGATTTTATCAAATTATATGATATTAATGGGCTTTTTCCTAAAAACAAGCTCAATTTTACTTTAGATTATTCCTCTTCTAGTAAAAGCAGCCTAATTCTGTTAACCACTAAAACCCTCTATTTTTCCGGCGTATCTTTTTTTTTATCAAATATTTTTTCCGGCATATCAAACCTAATATTTTAATTTTAATTTTAATTATTATAAAAACTGGTCAGAAGCTCACTATCTTCTTTTCCATCATCGAAAAATTATTAAACCTAATTTTATTGAACCAAGTTGCTCTCGCTTCCTCTATCCTATCTTTTTTTTAACAGACTTCCTCTATCTTATCACCACCCCAACAATGTATTCTGTTTCTTTCTCAAACTTACTATCCCCAAAGGTTTCAAATATATCACGCGTGATATAAAAATAGGATCTCTTGCTATTAACCTTTTCACATACACATTTTATGTGACGCGTACATATACATTATATATTCACACATTGTTAGTATACTTTCGATGACGAATACTAACAATTGAAAAGAGCTCGTATATTAATGGTCAAAAAAAAAAGAAAAGAGCTCGTATATATGTATTGATATAAGAAGAAGGCCAAAGCTGAGAGAGTTCCATAATTTATTATAAATTATCATTCATTGACGGTAATGAAGGACTCAGTGATCGACGGTGGTGATATCACAAAGCCGCCGTCGTGCAACAACGGTGGCTCCGGCAGTCATGGGGTGACAAAAAGAGTGATGAAAATGAGTGCTTTTTTTGTTGGGTTCACAGTCTTGTGGATTCTTTTGTATAACTCTGCCTCTCCTTTTGATTTACCTGTCATCTCTCATTATCTCACAGCCAACATGCCTGCCGTCTCCAAGGTACTCTATCTCCCCCCTCTCTCCCATATATATAACCTTAAGTGTTCTTTGTTAGCTTTGTTGATATCCGCATAATGGAACCCAGATAAAAGATTGGATTTTCATTAATGGGTTTTGATTCTTTTCTCTGATCTTGAAATCCCTTATAATTTGCTCTGTTACAAACAGAATCCTCATTTCTCGGTTTACATTTTAGGGAGGGCCGGGTGTAGTTGGACTTTTTTTTAATATTCTTTTAACGTACCGTATGTATAGTATTTTATTACGTAAGATAGTGATCAAGAATGGTTCTTACTTCTTTGTTTGAAAAAACGTAAAAGTTCTATGAAGCTAAATCAATGAATAAAGCATGGCGTGGTTAATTTGAATGTTTTGATAATTAATTATTTTCAATTTATTATGGTTTCATTATTGAGTTATTGGATTGCGTCTTTGTGGGGTTCCTTTTCGGAGTTTTTTGGCCCAAGGTTTCTTCGGAGTTGAGTCTGCCTTTTTTTTTAAGTGAATGTGTTGTCATGTGACTGACTATGTGAGTCTGAGTGTAAGTGGTGAACTGGTGATACAGGGCAAGAATGTAATTACATAAGAAGATAGAGATAAAGTTAGAAAAGAGGGGAAATAGTGGTAGTGTACTTAATTTTTTGAAAGTTTATTTAATTAAAAATATCTGCATAATTTTTCTTGAAAATTTTGATGAAGCCTCTTGGCTCATTCCAATAGGATGTAGGTTCAAATCCTATCAATTTGAAGACTTCATAATTAACAGATTATTTGGCAGTACCTGAGAAACTGGAGATAGAGGGATAAATGATGAGGAAATAATTTTAGAAATTTTGGATATTAGGCAAGATTCTATCTAATTTAAGCAGAAAAAAGAGGCGCAATAAATGGATTAGTTTCAACTTTCCACAAAAAAGCCCGCCCCATGCTTTACTCCTTGAGCATAGCTAACTAGCTAAGTTTTAATCTTTCCCTGTAAGTTCTGAATGTTGTTATTTTTTCCCAAATATTTTTTTGAGTCTATAGTTTGAATGGGCTGTCAACTTGTCATTTGTCAAGAAATATAGGTTAGGTGTTTTCATTTAAAGATCTAATGAGAATTATTTTTTTAATTCATCTAAAAAAGGTTGTTACTTGTTACTCTTGGTTGGCATATGTAGAGGGTAATTTTCCCTACCTATTAACAATATAATAATGTATTCAGCCAAACCTCATTAATTTTATTAAGGTAAAATAATTAATAATAGAGTTCAAAACGGGATATATTTGTCCAATTAAATTGATGTGAAACAAGAGATAAAGGGAGGGGAAGGAGGAGAATTAGAGGAGAGGAGTAAATACAAGAAGGAGGGGAATAAGCAGAAGAATCAAGGGAGAAGAGGAAGTCTCATTCAAATAAATGAATAATCATCCAATCAAGTCTGATCACAACTTAGAAGCGTAATCATACTCGGATGGCCCTAAATAATACTCCCTCTGTTCCTAAATATAGGACCTAGATGACTTTTTTGAAAAATCCTAAAAAAAGTAAAAAATAAGTTAATTATAAATTGATTTACTAAATTTTTTCTCTTAAACTAGTTTATTTTACCTATAAGCTAATGGATAATCTAAAAGATATCAAATATGTCATCATTTAATAACCTATTTCACAACCTTAATCTTTCCAAAAAAAAGTTATCTAGGTCTTATATTTAGGAACGGAGGGAGTAAAATATATATAAATATGAATAAAATGCTAGGCAAACGAAACCCTAATTTGAAATGATACCATAAAAATGTTATAATATTGAAAACTGCTGAGCATAAATATTTGTCCCATAACATATATATGATTATAAGTTCATAGCACTTGTAAATTATTAGTATTATCTCACTGTTGTGCGAATGTTTTTTTGGATGGTGGTGATGACGCGTGAAATGAAAGGAATAAAGTGTGATAATTCCAAGGCTCTCTCGTTTAGTTTATTTGGGGACATGTCATATCCAACATGTTTAATGCCTCACCACCCACCTCTACTTTATATCCAAAACACATCTCATCCGCCTTCAATATGTTCAACTCTATACACATCCTTAAGATAATTAATAGACTTTTTTTTTACATGATAATTAATAGACTTTTATTAGAAGGTTGTTATTATATATTTATTATATTGTTTAAAAGTAGTTAGCTAAAAAGACATTTTTAGTGCTGAAATATGGAAAATGTAAAATGATAGGTTCTTATTAACAAGAGATATTTAATTATTATTCTCCCTTTACTTATAGGCACCCCATATATACCTTTATAATATTTATTACCTCATTCCTAACTGCAGGAAATAAACAACTAATTTGTAGAGAACAAATTTAGTCATGTGTGGCTTGAGTACAGGACTACAGGGAGAAAATAGTAAATTTAGAGAACAAAAAATAGATTGAAGTCTTATATACATATACTATATGACTGAAACAATTTGAGGAGTTATACATTTGTGCATTGAAAAGTGCATTCATTATTTATTAAAACTATATATTTACCAGTTATGAACCATATAGCCAAAAGTAAAAAAAAAAAAAAAACCATATAGCCAAGAGCCCAAGAGCCCTAGAGAAACCATGAACCATATCAAGTATGAGATTTATTTCCCAAATTTAGATTCATAATATGTATAGTCTAATCTACACACGCCTACCTTTTATGTACAACATTGACTGCATGCCTAATTTATCTTATATATAATCTGCACAAAGCACAAGCTTGCATGCATGTAAAGTACGCAACTAGGTCAATCTTTATTTGCATGTGTGTTCATTATTGCTCTGTATTACCTCTTTTTTGTCAGCTCTTTTTTACCTCTAACTTTGATTTTCACATATCTGTTTCTGTTTCCAAATCAGTGCATTTCAACTTCTTTTATTTTGCTTGTATGAAACATGAATGTGATTGTGACTATGATGATGTATATGTGAAGGAGGGAAGTCATGAACCAAAGCTAGAAAGTGTTCTAAGGCATGCATCAATGGGGAACAAGACAGTGATAATAACAACCTTGAATGATGCTTGGGCAGAACCAGGATCCATATTTGATCTGTTTTTGGAGAGTTTTAGAATTGGGAAGAACACTAAGGGGCTTCTGAAGCATTTGGTGGTTGTGACTTGGGACAAGAAGGCATATGCTCGTTGTAATGATTTGCGCCTACATTGTTATCTCCCTGAAACAAGTGACAACTTCACCAGTGAAGCTTTCTTCATGACCCCTCATTACCTTCAGATGATGTGGAAGAGGATTGAGTTTCTTGGATCTGTTCTTGAGATGGGCTATAGCTTTGTCTTCACTGTATGTTATTACTCCCTTCTCCTTCTTTTATACTGCTTTAGATTTATATCTCAATCCTAGGTAGCCTGTTTTAGAAAGCAATAATATAAGACGTCCAAACCCACATGACATTTTTTTTCTGAATTAAAAGGTGAAAATACTAATGTCTTGAAGTTACAAGCGCGATTAACCTACAATCTCTTAGTGAGGAGATGTCATAGGATTAAACTTATGACTATTTTTGGCTTTGGTCCAGAATTTAAGACAGTTCATGAAGTTGATTACTATAATTTCACAAGAACTTATATGAATTTAATGGTGTTAGCCTTTCTGATGTTTGTTAACACTTTCAATTAGGTTGACTTGAGCTGCTAACACAGCCTCAAGTAACTTACTGCATTGTAAGGTCCAAAACCAAAGTTTATTAAAAATGTGATGGAAAGTTTGAAACCAAAACTCATTTAAAATGTGGATTTGCTCAAGCATCTCTAAAATTGATTATGTGTATTTGCTCATGAACTCAAATATTGGAAATTGATTTTTTAAAATCGGTTTGGTCCATTGAAGTTGATTTCTTTATCATCTGATACATGTTAAAGTTACCTCTTTTAATAGAGTTAAACCCACTCCAGATCCCAACACATAAAAGTTGACATCATGGACACATTATATTATTGGCTCAAACTAACCGAATCAATATCAGAGTGAGAATTCTATTGGTTTTTGGATTTGCAGGACACAGATATAATGTGGTTGAGAGACCCATTTCCGAGATTTTACAAAGATGCAGATTTCCAAATAGCCAGTGATTTTTACCAAGGGAATGCACAAGACATGAATAACATGCCAAATGGAGGCTTCACATATGTGAAATCAAACAACAGAACCATATGGTTCTACAAATTCTGGTACGATTCAAGGGCACTTTATCCAAATCTTCATGACCAAGATGTGCTTAACAGAATCAAATGGAACCCCGACATCTCCAATATGAAGCTTCAGATCAGGTTCTTGGACACTGCTTACTTTGGTGGTTTTTGTCAGCCAAGTAAAAACCTTGATGAAGTTTGTACCATGCATGCCAACTGTTGTGTTGGCTTAGAAAACAAAATCAATGATCTTAAGATTTTGCTTGAGGACTGGACAAGGTATATTAAGCCTTTGCCTCATCGAGATCAAAAGAATACAACAATTTCTTCAAGTCCTCCTCGATGGACTGTTCCACAAAGTTGCAGGTAATTGATTTATGAGCATCAAGATCATTAAATCTTTAGTGTGTCTTTTAAAGAATTATTTGGTTACAAGTTCAAATTAATTTCTAATGGTGATATTGGTGTTTACATGGTTTTGTGTTGCTGGTTTCTTGTGATGAAGAACATCCTTTGAAAGGGCTGGACTTGGACGTAGGAGGTAGCCATGGGTTTGCAATTTGCATGATGAGGTACCTCATCAAACTAATTTTCACTATTTCCATTACATGTACAAATATATGAACTATTTACTTAACTTAATTTGATTAGATTAATTGTAATAAATAAATGAGTTAATCTCACATGTTTTTTTAAAACAAATTTTTAAATCATGTCACTCCTATTAATTATTGTTCAGGGAGTATCAATAAGGGTAATTTGATAAAAATGGCAACAATGAGGAATAAATTATAAATTTATAATCAAGATATATTAAAGACCGGAGGTAGTATTTCAATTGTTAAAATGATTTGTTCACAACTTGTTTTAGGAGAGCTAGTGCCTAGTAATATTTAGGCAGGTGGATTTCATTTACATGGTCTAGATTTACACATCAATTAAAATAAACATTATCTAAATCAAATTTAGATAGTAGTGTGACATCTCGTGATTTATATACTGCTAGCTCTCCTTACTCATCAAAATAATGGGCAGGGAAACTGGATCCAATTTAAACACCATGTAGCTTATCTATTTGACTCCGTTCGAACTCAATCCTTAAAATTTGGGTCAATTAACTTTGTCCAAGTCAATCGTTATAGAAAATAAGGTTATATATTTGATTAATCTAGCTTAGGGACTTCAAAAGTTTTAAATTGTTAAAAGTTATAGGAATTATGTTGTCTTGAGTTTAAGGTAAAATTATAGGAATTATATTTATCTTTGAGTTTAAAATTCAGGAGGAGGTATTACGAACAAAAAGAAATTTCAGTTAAAAAAACAAAAAGAAATTCAGGAGAATGTTTTAACTGAATCAAAATTGTATCAGACTAAATTGTATTGAGTTAGAAGTTAGAGGAAGAATTACTAATGGTTTAAAACCCTTGCGTAAATGACTAACATTCGTAAATTGATTTTGAAGGTTGGAGTTTCAGAATACAAAAAATCTGTCAATTGTAAGTGAAGAGCAATATGAACAGGTTTGGGAAATTCTGCGTCGGGGACAATGGATTTTAAAATTGTGAAATTCTCCATGTTAAAATTTAAATATTTAAAAATTTAATTATGTTCTTTAGTTTCCTTACATAGAGTAAGTCTTACATCACTTTTTTGTTTGTGTTTTCATGCAAAGAATCTTTCAAACTATATTTTTCCCATATTTAATTATGTGCAATAATAAAGTGTACATATATTATGGTTTATATTCTCCCTTCTGTTAATCATTCATCCTCAAAACAAATTGTGTCTAGGATACACACACACAGCTGCTGCAAATGATGGAAGCGTGATTAAACCTATATTTTATCAGAATGATTAAAACTATTATTACTCCAATCATCAGTATCACACTTAAAGAACAAATGCCAATTTTGTTCCATCTCCGAATTTCTGCATCACTTTAAAAAAGTATTTAAGAATGTTATTTATTTGTTAAAATTAATGTTTTTCTAAGCACAAAATAAATTAAACGTTTTTATTACAAAAAGTTTATATGAGTTGGGCCTGGACAAAACTCTAAGCTCAAAAAGTACATATACAGTTACTTATCAATTACTACTTATCAACAAAGTTCCCACATCGACGAGATTTGAACTTATAGTCACATATAGTTCTGAGTCAAACTCTTTTACCAATAAAATAAAATGGTACTTACTTTTGAATAGCGAATAATAATGTTCTAATATGAAATATAAGGCCGATAAAAAATAAGAAATATAAATAAAATTTAATTATTTTTTACGTGATCCAAAACTTTTTTTAAAAACAAGGGCTATGGTAATTTTATGGAGTAATGTTTACAATAATTTAAAATAATTATCATTAGCAAGTAGCAACGCATTAAAGTAATTGTTACTTGTCGGACTAGAGAGTTCTTTCTGTACACCACGTCTTCCCAAATTTATTACTCCACTATTCTCTAATGGGAACTTAACTAAATAATTGGTAAAACTTTGAATTTGTAAGCTGATTCATTTGCCACATTTGACTTTCCACCATCAATTAATCAATTATAATAAGTTAATAACAGTTGGGAAATGAACTTTGGAATTTGCTAAACACCTCTTTTCGCACTAATGCACACCCTTCCCTCTTTATATCGAATCACTATTTTCTTAGATAGAGTATAGCTATCTATTAGTATCTATACAAAAAATGGTGGTAACATTCCTATTGGATAACTTGCCATAATATAATAATCGAACCACGTGGTTAGCTAATTATTTAAAAAAAACAATCCAAATAGAACCAGTTTCCATTTTCCGAGTTCCTTTTATTATTAATTTCTATTTCATCTAGATTCAATTTTGAAATTCCGAAATTCTTGTATCAATATTTTTCAATTCGCTCAAAATAAACGGATCTTGATTATTATAAATGCAATAATTTGCTATAAATGACTATTAAATTAGTGAACACTCAACGAGTAATCAACAAATGATTTCAAATAATTAGTTTTCATGCATCATACGGGGGAATTATATGTACGAAATCTTTTTTAATAATGGATTTAATATGAATAAAATATTTTTGATATACAAAAATGAATCCACATTTTCAGGCAATTACTATTTCACTTAGGCTCTGTTTGGTTGGAGGGTTTCGGAGGGGAGGTGAGGGGAGGTGAGGGATGAAATGCAAGATACCTTGTTTGGTTGAAAAAAGTGGAGGGGAGGGGAGGTAAAAAATTTTGTCCTTTTGTGGCCCCTTGCTCTCTCTCTCTCCTTACCCCCAAAAGTGGGGTTTTTTGGAGGGGTGAAAAATCTGGACTAAATTACCCATATCATATTTCCTAAATACCAAAATTACCCCCATCAATTAACACGCCTTTATCCCATCGTTCAAAACCTTACCGCTTCACTTTCATCTTCACTCATCTACACTGCGCCTATACAGAGCCAGAGGCATCAGTTCTGTCCATTTTTTTCGTCTTCACTGCTCTTCAAAGGTGAGTGTATCAAACTGTGCGCCTATTCATATACTGATATACATGTGTTATTCACCCACACACACACATAAAGACAAACACGGTTCTGGATTTTCTCCCTCCCTGCGCTGAGAAAATTAATTAAAACCACATCTTTTTTTTCCCTTCTTCTTCATCTCCCTCCCTGTGCGTGTGCGTAGTGAAAATAATTCAGCCATGGAGTAACAACTAACAAGGCTTATTCTGGAATCTTTCGGTGGCTTCATTACCATTTTGGATTACTACCAAGTTTCAAGCATAGGGTGAATAAGAATTAGGAAAATTAAAGATTATAATTTCCTAGTGCTCACCCATAGTTTCTTTGTTTTGGTATATATTGTTTAACTGAAATAATTAAAGATTATAATTTCCTAGTGCTCACCAATCGTTTAAAACCACATCTTTTTTAATCTTTTTTTAATCTTTTTTAATCTTTTTAAAAAAAGATTATATATATGTATTCCCCTCTTATGTGTTAGGTAGTGAGGAATATAGATGGGAAGGAATATCAGTGAGGGATTAGAATAGGTGAAGAAGAAAGAACTTTATTTGGTAATAATTTGTATAATATCAATATGTGTTTGTGTGATTGGAGAGAGTGATATCTATCAACTTTAATTTGTGTGATTCGCCTATAATTTTTTTAGATGAATTAGAGCAATCTTTTTATAGGTCCGCAAAGTTTGCTTGCTGCTCAGATTTTTATTGCTCTTTACTTATGGGCTGCATTATGATGAAAGATTCACTTCTTTTATTTTTTTACTAGTGATCTTGTATTTATTGGATATGTTTTGACTTCAATTATTAGATGACGTTGGATTTCAAAAACAATTTAGCCTTGCAACAATGGTTGAATTTGCGCCAAAAAGCCGTTGCACTGCTCACCTGCATCTTTGTATACTTCTATATTCGAAACTCTCGCAAGAGAAAAATATGCTATAGTATGAGTTTTGAAAGGGAAAGAGCTCGGGGAGAACTAATGGGTGAATTAAGCAAACCTGGTAAGAGTCACGATATTGTTCGAATGAATTATGAAGCTTTCCTAAAATTATGTGATTTGTTGGAAAGAGTAGGGGGATTAAAACCCACAAGATGGTCAACTGTGGAAGAGCAAGTGGGAAAAACCCTTTACATATTAGGACATACAGCTACAAATCGGGTTGTAAATTTCTTCTTCAGACGATCTGGTGAGACTATAAGTCGTCATCTCCATAATGTTTTGCGAGCCATCATTACGATAGGAGATAAATTCATTGTACAACCAGATGGAAAAACAATCCCCCCTGAAATCCAAGGTCATAGTAGGTTCGACCCATTCTTTAAGAATTGTGTTGGTGCTATAGATGGTACACATATTCGTGTTAAAGTATCTGCTAACGATGCTCCTTGTTATCGTGGACGAAAAGAATTTCCGACACAAAATGTGCTAGCAGCTTGTACATTTGATTTGAAATTTACTTATGTGCTCACTGGATGGGAAGGAACTGCTTCAGACTCTAGGATTATTAAAGATGCACTAATAGGAGAAGATAAGCTCATAATTCCTGATGGTAAATACTATCTCTTGTTTAGTCATGTTTATTATTTTGGTTTGTAAAGGTAATTGCCTAATTGGTTTAGGATTACCAAACTTAGATAGCTCATATTTTGGGAAACAACTATGGGATATTTTAATATTTTGGATTACTAGTGCAATGTGTTGTGTTTTGGATGTTATTATTATTGGGTGTTTTATATTTTGTTGTTTTTTAGTGCTACTTAATCATTTGATATATAAATAGACAACATGGAAAGACGTTGAAGTTGAACCTTTTTAACTTTGATGTCATTCGTGATTCTGGGAATGAGAATAGGTATCTCATTGTGGTAAGCACTTGTTAGGGATAATTGTCAGGTGATGATGAGAAAGATGGTGTGGATAGTTGTCAAATGATGATGGGAAAGATGTTAAGCAATACTTGTGGTGATGTTGATTTATTTAACATGGTAAGCACTTGCAAATCAATAATATTTATTTAACATGGTGTAGTGTAGATTTTTAGTAGAATAATAAAAAGGTATATTATAAAATAAGATTATAAAAGTGATGGTATAATTGTCAACTAATAAATTATCCCCTCCCCTCCTCTTCTTTGAACCAAACAAGAAATTGACATCACCTCCCCTCATCTCCCTCCCCTTACCTCCCCTCACCTCCCTTTAATAAACCTCCCCTCACCTCCCCTCCTTTGAACCAAACATAGCCTTAGAATCGCATGGATGATATAGATTGTGTAGTAATAGACTTGACTTCCTACCTAGAAGGTTAGTTTGAAGATGCAATTTTTCTTATCATTATTGTAGGCAAAATTGATTTTCTGATCTGCCTAACAATTTATTATTGATGTAACAGTGGATACACACACATATATATTTCATTTCATATCTCTTATAAACAATCATATTGCACAACTTTTTTGCCATAACTAATCCGTCCATGGCACATGTGATTTGCTGGTTGACTATTAAATTAGTAAACAATTAATTAATAATTTCAATTATTTGGCTATAATTGAATTCAATTTTCAAATTCCAAAATTCATAATTAATATTAGGTATTGTAAATTTGAACCACCTATACGTTTAATATTTTTAAAAATTTGAACCTAAGCTAGCGCGCAATAACTGAAAAAGCCGTTGTTGTTTGCTGCTTTTTGCAGGCTCGAAAATCTCTCTTTCGCCTCTCCTCCCTATCTCCATTTTGGTTGATTTGCTATCAATTAATAATTTCAATTATTTGGCTATAATTGAATTCAATTTTCAAATTCCAAAATTCATAATTAATATTAGGTATTGTAAATTTGAACCACCTATACATTTAATATTTTAAAAAATTTGAACCTTATGATGTAATCTGTGGTGGATTATACAATTTTGTTGCTAGTATAGTGGTGGATTATACATTTTTAATATCATATTTTTACTAACAATATTATTGCCTTAATATTTTTTTAATAATTACTTTCCGTGCATTGCACGAAGGAATCTCTAGTTTTCTGAAAAGCATATTTCAAGTTTAATCTCATTAACAAGGAATATATTTGGGATAGGCTTAGACATTCATGTGGTGTCCAAAGCTGATGTGGCGCATCTTCTCAAGGATGTAGTTGGTTTTTAGTATTTTTTTAGTCTTATTTTCTTTTTATATGAAAAAATGAATATATTTGGGATTAATAGAATTAAGATTTTTTTATCATAATAATAGAATTAAGATGAAAGCTATCAAAAAAAGAATTAAGATGAAAGCTAAGTCATTATTTTGTTGAGTTCCTTGTACACAATTATATGCTCCTTAAAAATTATTTATTATAAGAAATTCGGAAAAGGGAAATTGGTCTCATTTGAATTGTTTTTTTCTTTTTAAATTGATAAAAATAGGTAACCATGTGAACCAATCATGATGTGACAAGTGGTTCAATAGTAATGCTACCACCACATTTAGATTATATAATAATAGCTAGATAGATATTTTATTAATCTATTATATATATATATATATATATATATATATATATATATATATATATATATTAAAAGTGGTGACAACGTTCCTATTGGACCACTTGTCACAATATGATTGAATTACATGGTTGCCTAATTATTTGAAGTTAAAAAAATAATTCAAATAGAATCCATTTCCATTTTTCGGATTCCTTTTATTATTATTTTTTTTGTTTGGATTCACTTTTAAAATTTTGAAATTTTTCCATTAATATTTTTTAATTCGCTTGAAAATAAACAGATCCAGCTATAAATTCTCTCTTCTCTCTTATTATTCTCCCTCACTTTTTTTCTAATTCTCATACAAACCTCTCTATTTCCTTCAAAAGAGCTCTATACTTTATTATAATAATCATTTATGATCGCTAATGAAGTACTTAGTAATAGACGATGACAACATTACAAAGCCACCATTTTGTAAAAATGGCGGCTCCGTCAACCATGAGGTGGCAAAAAGAGTGCTAAAAATGAGTGCTTTCTTTGTGGGGTTCATAATTTTGTGGATTCTTTTGTATAACTTTGCCTCTCCTATTGACTTACCTGTTATCTCTTATTATCTCACAGCCAACAAGGTCATCTTTCTCTTCATATTTTCATCCTCTATATATATATATATATATAAGTTTGTTCCTTTTTTGTTTGGTTGAGCGTCATATGAAACAAATTGGATTTTGATCGGTTTTGATTATATTTTATTTAATCTTGAAATTCTCTTAGTCTCTTATGAAAATAAATTCTATTTTCTTGGGTTACATTTTGGCTTGTGGTTGGCCTTTTGTTTTAATATTCTTTTAATGTATTATGTATGATGATTATCAAGAAAGAAAGAATTTCACTTAAAAAAAGAAAGAAAGAAAGAACGATTATTTGTTTGAAATATTTTATGGTAAATCAATAAACAAAGTATGCCCTATAACCTAGTATCAATTTGTCCAACAAACAATTGGACAATCAACAATAAAATCGTCAATCTTTATTGGTGGTGGAAAAAGTTGAGGTCTTGTCTGATACTTTATTGTTTTTCTACTATTTGTTAGTCAATCTGATACTATGATACTATTTAGGCGAAATTGATAGCATAATTGTTATTTGGCTAGATGAAATCTAAGTCTATAAAGATATGCATAATTTTAATTAGGAAATAGTGAGATATAATTTTTTTAAAAATAAATGATGATGGAATAATTCTATAAATTTTGTATATTAGACCATATTCTATATAACGCCTTTACTATGTGTTATAACATACATATTATAACCTAGTTGGCAGACCATATTCTATCTAATTCAAGGAGAAAAAAGAGGTGTAATAAATGATTTAGTTTCAAATTTCCACCCTTTCACCCAGCTATCTGTTCCAAAATAATCGAACGGTCACGAATCCACATTAACTGCTCATAGGTTAAATGAGCACTATGTGCTTTTCTCCCAAAACTCATAGTTTTGTTTAATGAAACAATCTCATCCCTTCATCACGATCTAATCTTGGTCATTTATATTAAATTTTATTTTTATTAATAATCCCATAAAATTTGGTGGTGTTGTTAGGCATGATGGGCATAAATAGGATTTATTTTTTAGGCCGTGAGGGAGAAATTGAAAATAAATAGTCAAGAAAGAAATTGAAAGCATTTTAAGTTGTTTAAACATGAATGTGATTGTGACTATGATGATGTATATGTGAAGGATGGAAGTTATGAACCAAAGCTAGAAAGTGTTCTAAGGCATGCATCAATGGGGAACAAGACAGTGATAATAACAACCTTGAATGATGCTTGGGCAGAACCGGGATCCATATTTGATCAGTTTTTGGAGAGTTTTAGAATTGGGAAGAACACTAAGGGGCTTCTGAAGCATTTGGTGGTTGTGACTTGGGACAAGAAGGCATATGCTCGTTGTAATGATTTGCGCCTACATTGTTATCTCCCTGAAACAAGTGACAACTTCACCAGTGAAGCTTTCTTCATGACCCCTCATTACCTTCAGATGATGTGGAAGAGGATTGAGTTTCTGGGATCTGTTCTTGAGATAGGTTATAGCTTTGTCTTCACTGTATGTTATAACTTCCTTCTCCTTCTTTTATACTGCTTTAGAATGTGTTTGGCTCGACTTGTGGAAAATTGACTTATTTTTAAATTAGTTAAAAAAATAGGTTCTAAATTGACTTATTTTTAAGGGTGTTCAACAATTTCCCGTCCTGTTCCGTCCCGTCCTGAATATATAAATATGTGTTTTTATATAATTTTTTTTTAAAAAAATGTATAAGTATGTATAAATATACATGACATTTTTTTATGAAAAACACAGTAATAATATAATTTGACCTTATTATGTTGTATAAGATGTATTATAAAAGTAATATTGAACTAATTCATTTGTTACAAAAACAAAGTGTCATATTATTTTACAAGTAGATATTTTTCATAAAAAAAATTCTCAAATTTTTTTTTTTCGGGAATTTCCCGTCCGTCCCGGTCCCGATCGGGATGGGACAAGTTCGGGACGGGACGGGACATGGGACAGAAACCCCGTCCCGAGCCTTTTTCGAGACGGGACACGTGACAAGGGTGTCCCGATCCTGTCCCGTCCCATGAACACCCCTACTTATTTTTATGTTTGAATGATCTTTGAAAAATGTGCCTTATTTTCCCATTTGACTTATAAGCATGTTTGGATGACTTTTTTGTTTAAAAGGGGTTTATTTTTAAGCTAGCTTATTTTTAAGTCATGTAGAAAAATAAGCTGACTTATTTTCTAAAATAAGCTACCTTGAGTGACTTATAAATAAACGGACTTATATCAAATAAGTTGAGTGACTTATAAATAAACTGACTTATTTCAAATAAGTTGGGTGAAAAATAAGTCCAGCCAAACATTGAAAAAAGTCATACATCCAAAATAAACTGGCTTATTTCTCAAAATAAGTCGAGTCAAAGACACTCTTAATTTATATCTCAATCCTAGGTAACCTGTTTTAGAAAGCAATAACACAAGGCGTCAAAACCCACGTGACATTTTTTTCAGAATTAGAAGGGAAATAACCTGTTTTATACTTCTTCTATACATGGTTTTTGGGATTGCAGGATACAGATATAATGTGGTTGAGAGACCCATTTCCGAGATTTTACAATGATGCAGACTTCCAAATAGCTACTGATTTTTACCACGGGAATTCACAAGACATGAATAACATGCCAAATGGAGGCTTCACATATGTGAAATCAAACAACAGAACCATATGGTTCTACAAATTCTGGTACGATTCAAGGGCACTTTATCCAAATCTTCATGACCAAGATGTGCTTAACAGAATCAAATGGAACCCCGACATCTCCAATATGAAGCTTCAGATCAGGTTCTTGGACACTGCTTACTTTGGTGGTTTTTGTCAGCCAAGTAAAAACCTTGATGAAGTTTGTACCATGCATGCCAACTGTTGTGTTGGCTTGGAAAGCAAAATCAATGATCTTACGATTTTGCTTGAGGATTGGACAAGGTATATTAAGCCTTTGCCTCATCGAGGTCAGAAAAATACAACAACTTCTTCACGTCCTCCTCGGTGGACTGTTCCACAAAGTTGCAGGTAATTAATTTATGTGCATATAGATAATCAAATCCTGAGTGTGTCTTTTGAAGAATTATACGATTTATACTTTTTTCGGGTACAAGGTCAAATTAATTTCTAATGGTGATATTGGTGTTTGCATGGATTTTTGTTGCTGGTTTATTGTGATGAAGAACATCCTTTGAAAGAGCTGGACTTAAGACATAGAAGGAGGTAGCCATGGGTTTGCATCTTTGCATGATAAGGTACCTCGTCAAACTAATTTTTACTATTTCCATTACCGTACAAATATGAGGTACGTACTTAATTTTAATATGATATGATATGTTTTTTTTTAAAATATTTTAATTATGTCACTCCTTAGATTACTTACTTATTGTTTAGAGAGTATTAATAAGGGTAATTTGATAAAAAATGACAACAATGAGGAATAAATCCTAAATTTATAATCAAAATATAACTTTCCATGTAAGCCATATATTAAAGACCGGAGGTAGTATTTCAATTGCTAAAATGTTTTGTTCATATCTTGTTTTAGGAGAGCTAACACTATTTAGGTGGGTGGATTTCATTTGCACCATCTAGATTTGCATATCTATTATAATAGAAATATAATCTAAATCAAATCTAGATAGTAAAGGTGAGATCCAATGATCTATATACAATTAGCTTTTCCTACTCATGAAAATTATGGATAGGGAAACTGGATCCAATTTCAACTCCTGTGCTTACTCCCTATAGTATTTGGCTCAGTTGGACCTCAATCCTTAAAATTTGGTTCAACTTTGTCCTATAGTCAATCATTATAGAAAATAAGGTTATATATTTGGTGAATCTAGCTTAGGGACTTAAAAGTTTTAAATTGTTAAAATTATAGAAATTAAGTTGCCTTGAGTTTCTGGTAAAATTATAGGAACTATTCTTATCTTTAAGTTAAAATTCAGAGGGTATTACCAACAAAAAGAAATTCAGGAGAAGGTTTTAACTGAATCAAAACTGTATTAGACTAAATTGTATTGAGTAGAAGTTAGAGGAATGAATTACAAATGATTTAAAACCCTTGTGCAAATGACTAACACGACTTCGTAAATTGATTTTGAAGGTTGGAGTTTCAGAATACAGAAAATCTATCAATTGTAAGTGAAGAACAATATGATCAAGTTCAGGAAATTATGTGTCAGGGACATTGGATTTTGAAATTGTGAAATTCTCCCCCGCCCCATCTTCTCTCCATGTTATAATTTAAACATTCAAAAATTTAATTATATATGTTCTTTAGTTTCCTTACATAGAGTAAGTCTTACATCTCTTTTATTTTTGTGATTTCATGCAAGGAATTCTTTAAAATATATTTTTTGCCATATTTTATTATGTACAATAATAGTAAGTGTACATACATACATGTTAGTATGTATTACGGTTTATACTTTTCTTTCTGTTAATCATTCATCCTCAAAATATGCAAATGATTAAAGCATAATTAAAACTATTACTCCAATTAGTTTCACACTAAAATTAAAGAACCAATGCCAATTTCGTTCTATCTCCGAATTTATGCATCACTTTAAGAAAGTATTTAAAAATGCTATTTATTTTTTAAAATTAAAGATTTTCTAAGTGCAAAATAAATTAAACTTTCTTTTAAGCTTAGTTGAGTGGGCCCAAGCACGCCTCTAGACTCAAAAACCACACTTACAAATCATCCACTAACAAAGTTATCACTTTGGCTTAATTCAAACTTATAACCACATGGTTTCGAATCAAACATTTTTACCATTTGGTCAACTTTTGTTATTAATAAATTAAACTTTAAAGAAATAACATGGTAACTACTTTAATTAATAGAATCGCTAATAATAATGTTCTAATATGAAATATAAGTAAAATTTTAGTATTTTTTGACGTGATCCTAAACTTTTTTTTTAAAAAAGGCGATGGTAGTTTTATAATTATGTTTACAATAATTTTCAATAATTATGATTAGCAACATTATGTTAATTGTTACTCGTCGGACTAGAGAGTTCTTTTTGTGCACCCAAATTTATTACTATTCTCTAATGGAATTTTATTAATTAATTGGTAAAACTTTGAATTTGTAAGCTTACTCATTTAAGCTTGAATGTAAACTTTTAATTAAATAATTGAGCTTCAACAATCAATTAATCAAATAAAAAAGAAGATATAGGATTGGGGATTATTGTGGAATGAACTTTGAAATTCGCTGAACATCTCATTTCGCGCTTTGGAAGGATGTGCATTGTCACCATTTCCTCTTTATATCGAATCACTATTTTATTAGATTGAGTTTATTTTCTTAAAAAACATATTTCAAGTTTTAACTTGAACACGAAGAGGATAATTTTCTCATTAACAAGGAATTTATATTGGATCAAATATGGGTCAATAATTTGTCTTTGATAATTGATTATTTCGTAGAATTAAGATTAAAGCCAAGTCCTTATTATTTTGTAAAGAGTGACTTGTAAACAATTATATGCTCCTGCACCAACTAATATGTATTAAAAATAAAAAATCATCTCGAGCAAACTTTTTATTGCACTAAACCACCACATGTTTGAATCAACTAAATGTGGGTTGTTCCAACTTAACCCATAATTTATTGTTCAAATTCTGAATGTGCAATCATGACAATTACAAAAAGGTAGCAATGATCCCCATCGTAATACATTTTCAGTTTTTCACAAATTAAACAACCAATTGTTATTACTTATTAGTGCAGAATACTAATAAAGAAAAAGCATGCATTGAGTGCTTATTGCTATGATGATGAGAAAACATTTGTCATTGGTGACATCAAATATCAACTATCTAAAATTTGATATGGATGGTACAAATTAAAATTTTTAATTGACCATTTTTCAATAATAAAATTAGTTTTTAAAAAATGATAGTCAAAAGATTAACTTTATTTCTTATTTTGTATCCATAAAAATAAAAAATTATTAAAATAGATTCAATTGAATATAGACTATTTAAATAAATTTGGATGGTCAAAATTGAGCGAGAAACTCATTTCTCCACAGGATAAAAACTAAACGGATGGATAGACCTAAGATGAGTTGTTCCACCTTAACTAATAATCTCGTGTTTAAGCCTTAAATGTGAAGCCATGATAATTTCTTAGAGATAGATGTGATAGTATTATAGAGCATGGTAGTTGGAATCTCATGAATCTTGATAACATTTGGTTTTATTGATATAACATTTGCTATTTTATTGCAAGCTTTGCGAAATCCAAAGTGTTATTTTCCTTTAAAATGTCAATATATGCATACTTTTAATGTTTTCTTATTGAAAATTTCAGTTACACCATCTTTTAAAATTGATCATGAATCTTAAAATACGCGAAACCATCTGATTCGAGATTACAAAAATAGGATTTCTAGTTTTCAATTCATATCCCAATTTTTTTTTTGATAAAAAAAAGAGCATATTTTTACAAATCAATTTGATAACACTGTTGTAGAGTAAAAAGAGCATATTTTTACAAATCAAACCACCAATCAGCAATCGCAACAGCGATAAGTAAGTAGTTCAGAAGAATATAGCCTTTTTTTTTTGATAAAAAAAAAGAATATAGTCTAATCTAACAAATAAACAAGTACTTTCAATTACGTCTGATAAAAAAAACAATTACTTCTGATAAAATAAGTACTAACAATTACCAACCATGTCCATTTGATGGGTAATTAAAAATTGGGCCGAGCCTAACATGGGCCTTATCAAAAAACACTGGCCCAATCTCCCTCTCTCTAAAACCCCTAAAAAGCTTCTAATTATCTTCTCTCTCAAATCCTCGCGCAGCCATTGCTAGGGTTTCTGCTACAGACGAAGAAGAAGAAATCACTTCACAGCCACAATGGCGCAAGCTCAACCACCACTAGAACAAGTCCAATGTTTCGGCCGTAAGAAAACCGCCGTCGCCGTCACCTACTGCAAGCGCGGCCGAGGACTCATAAAAATCAACGGCTGTCCAATCGAGCTGGTTCAACCGGAGATTCTCCGGTTCAAAGCCTTCGAGCCGATTCTCCTCCTCGGAAAACACCGGTTCGCCGGCGTAGATATGCGTATCAGAGTCAAAGGCGGCGGTCACACTTCTCAGATTTACGCCATTCGTCAAAGCATTGCGAAGGCTCTTGTGGCGTTTTACCAAAAGTATGTGGATGAACAGAGTAAGAAGGAGATTAAGGATATTCTTGTTCGGTATGATCGTACTTTGCTTGTTGCCGATCCTAGACGTTGTGAGCCTAAGAAATTTGGTGGCCGTGGTGCTCGTGCTAGGTTCCAGAAATCTTACCGTTGAAATGTTAGGATTTATTATGAATTGTTGTTATATTTGAGTTATCGGTTCATGTTCTATGCTGTGGAAAACTATTGATGTCATGGATTAGGGTTTTAGTTCGTGGCATTTTTCGTTTATGAACCAGTTTGGCAGTTTTGTTATTTTAAATTTGTAGTCTGAATTTTAATACTTTCATGTATGGTTTACTTTGAGATAAGAAATTTGATGGTTAGATTTAGCTGATTTTGATGATGCTCAATTATAGGTAATTATCAATTGAATTTTTACTTAGGTGACTCATGTTGAATGAAACTGAATTAGGTTGAGTTTACATTTTATAAACTTAATATGCAATATTGAATTGTGGATTGTTAATCTATAATGATTCACCACATTGATTTTGATTGGCCTTGGCTCTATCCATTTAATTAATTGTTAATGCTTGGTGATGCAAGCTATTTAGCTTAAAATCAATTTTAAGCCATCAAGGCCAGACAACTTTTTACTAAATAACTTTTTACTAAAATGGACTTATTTCACTTTCCATTTCTAATTCTTTGTTCAACATTTCCACAATATATAAATGCGAGTCTTTGCTTCAAAATGTTTTCTCTTCTTTGAAGTATTGGAAGATTGGACTTCAACATATTAGCTCTTATTTATTGATTGGGATTCCATGGAGAGATTAGAGCTATCAAGTTAGCATTGTATGGTTTTGGTACTAATCATTTTAACCCAAGCCTAAGCAATTAATAACATTTGAAACTGTTTATGAAATCAATAGAAAAGTACTCCCTCCAGTCCCTAATGTAAGAGCTAGCCGTCAAAAAAACGCTTCTTAAGAAAACATGTGAATGTTAGTTGTGTGTCTGAAGTTAATGCTTCTTTTCTAAAATTGCCCATATTTATTATGGTACTTTGAGAGAGAAATACATAAGCATTAATAAATATGAAAGAGAGTTAGGGGTAAAGTAGGAAAAAATGCATTAAATGAGGAGAGAATATGGGGTGAGCTCTTACATTAGGGACCAAAACCATTCAAATTTTGGGCTCTTACATTAGGGACCGGAGGGAGTATATGCTTGAGTTAAAAGTACTGTACGTGTTCCAAACAGTTTCTCCACATCTGTGCACTTCATGTGTTTGTATTGGTAAGATTTGGGACCTACGGCTCAAAAAATATGGATCAGACAGGCCCATCACCAACAGCACTGTCCACCAACCACATTATTTACTCTGAGCTGTTCATCCCTTTTTTAGGGATAGTTTATTTAAAATCAGGGAAAGGTTATTTTGTTTGATTAAATGTATTTAGTGAACCAAAATCACTCTCCCTTCTCTAAAACTATCAAACAAACGGGTCTTATTATATGTTATTGGCTGAATTAATGGGCTCGATCACAAGCTTGCACAAGTTTTCTGGCTACCTGGAAGTAGTGTTGTCAGAACCGGACCAAGTGGGACGGTCCGACCGGTTGGACCGTCACCCACTCCCCACAACGGCTCGGTCCATGTGCAAGAACCGTTTTTCTAGTTCAACCGTGTTGGATCGTTTGGAACCAGAAGATAAGCCGAGAACCGACTTAAAACCGGGAACCGGAATGGTTGCACCGGCCGGTCCAAACCCAACATTCTCTCTCTCTCTTTTTTTTTTTGCAGAAAAGAGACCAAATTGCAAAACCCAAACTTTTTAAACATCTTATCTTCTTCTTATTGTTTATGTATTGTTCAATTGTAAATATATATTACTGTCAAATATATTATTGTTTATTTTATTAAAAAAGATTATTTATTCCGCTTTTTCCATAGACAAATATAAAAAATGGATTTATTTACTAAGTTTCTAATGATTATATTTTTTTATTCAATGATTTCTTATTAAAAATCAAGAGATTAAATGATCACAATTTTTTTCTATGTTTATATGTATGGTACATTTAAAAGTAACATAATTTTTCTTTAATTATCATATGATCGGTTCGACCATTGGTCCGACCGGTCCGACCATGCGAACTGTGAGCCGGAGCCTTTTTCGGTTCACCTTCCGTTCCGGCTTTTAAAACATTGCCTGGAAGGCTTGCTCACTATCTGAGACGAATTTGTAATTGTATGTCCAAGTTATTTTGCTCAGCTGACATTAATTTTCTCTCTTAAATCATAACTTAAAACAAGAGGTTGAGTTTAATTGTCTGCGAGTATATATGCAAGGTGTTAGCGTCTGATAAATAAGCGATTGCCGAATGAGCGGGGCTATAATATACTCAAGACATTGGGTTTTGACATGGTAATGATAGTTGGGCTTAAGATAAAACGGTTTGAGAAAATGATAAACAAATGTCTTCCAATTTTAAAATCTCAAATTAGTCACTTTAAGTTGTTAATGATTGTTAATGTCTATTTTGAAGTTGTTAATATATATCTTGGCGTTGTTATTGAGATTTCAAAATTGGTAGGGATTTATTTGTTATTTTCCCAAACAAATAGAGTTGAGTTTTATAATAGTTGTGTAGTTTATTTAGTAAGAATTGCTGCAATACCAGTGATTAATAAATAATATGGAGTATTTTTTTTCAATTTTTATTTGCGGATCACACTCAGTATTTGATTAGACATGATAAAGTGCCCCTCTTGAAAATTATGAGGGTGCAAAATCGTGCATTCTAAACTAAAATGTGGTAAAAATAGGCACCATAATTTTCAAAAGGGCTCTTAGCAACATCTAAGGCTGTTAAATTGCTACTCTAAAATTTTTAAAGGGGGAATGCACATGACAATTAATTCAATATAAGTGTCTTCTAATAAGCTACTCCGTATTAAGTATGTGAGTATCCATGTGTCATGTGTCATGTGACATGAACAAAATTATGAAGAAAAATTTGCAATGTAATAACAGTAGAAAGGAAGGAATTTTACCTTTTCACCTCTTATCATTTGTGGACATTTCCCCTGATGACCTGCAGAAGCCGATATCGCACTATCTCTCTTCGATGGGTGAGTGGCGGCTCTCCCTCTTCCAAGACAAACTTCCCCTTAGGTGGTTACTGATATCCTTCAGTCAAGGATCAACGCAAGTCATAATTCTCGTTGTTGCTCCTAGAACTTAACTAACCATGGGGACTTCACAGTGCAATCAGCTTACCGTTCATGGGTCTCTCCTGATTGGCAGGAACCTGAAAAATTCTGGGTTGAACTATGGAAACTTGACGAGTCAAAACTTTTGGATGACTTTTTTTGAAGGGGCACCTATTGACAAACTCTAAACGCTTGCAAAGGGGTATGACTGTTGACCCCACGTGTCAATCGTGCAATGGGGGAGTGGAGGACTTTGACCACCTTTTTAAATCCTACAACCTTGCTGCTTCTATATGGAGTAGACTTCTACCAATAGGTATGAGAAATTCCTTCTCGTCTTTGGATATAATTTCTTGGCTTAAGTTATGCTTATTGAGCTCTCTACCCAAAAGCTAGAAATCGGGAATCTTCATTACTTGTTGGAAGGTGTGATCAGCTAGAAACAACCTCATCTTCAATGACATTGTCACCACAAATGATTGTTTGTTCCATCAGATTAGAGTTTCAGCCCGTCACACCACAAATGCTTTCTTTAGTTTGAAAACTTTTTTTGTAAAGATTAGACTCAAAGATCTATCTTAAGCTTCTCCTTCCTGAAGTCTTAGCTTCAGTTAGCTCTTTACCTAGTCTTGGTTCTTTGTTTTGCTTTATGCTACACAGTTGTACATGCAATTTTTTGTATTCAATACAATTCCTTTACTCCCAAAAAAGGAAGGATTTTTAGTTTTTTACTAACATAACATATATACATACTAGAGAATCTTAAAATTATAACAAGTCGCAAGGGGCTAAAAGAACTATTTTACATTTTTACCCCTGGAGACAATGTTGTGGTGCACACAAAGCTCTGCAAATTTCTATAGAGCATAATAAGCAAAGAGAAAGACGATCCTTAATACAATCTCTGTGGATTAACGCAAACAATCACAGTATCATGTCGGATCCTTACGAAAGAGCGAAAGGAGGAAGATTGAGCTTCAAAGGCGGAGCCCTGGCCACACGGAGCAAAGCCATCGACAAGAAGAAGAAGAAGAAGAAAAAGAAGAACAAGAACACCGACACTGACCTTCCCGCCGGCGACGCTGAAATGGAGAATCAGGAGGAGGCGTCCGGAGAGGGAGCGTCGGAAGAAAAAGCGTACAGCATCGACGCCGCCAAGAAAATGAACTACGAGCAGCTCTTCCCCGTGGAGGCCAAGAAGTTCGGATATCAAGCCAAGAAGGCCGAGTTTAAGTCCATCGAGGATGCTCTTGATGATCGTGTTAAAAAGAAAGCTGATCGTTATTGTAAATAATTGTTCTTCTCCTTTTCCTTCAGGTTCGTTTTTCCATTTTCATTCATTTCTTTTCAATTAGGGCTTTAGTGATAGAAAAAATGGACTTATTTTAGTCTATTTTGTCTGTTTGTATGTTTGTGAAAAAGTACTGATTTTTTTAGTAGGACAATGGCTGCATGTGCAATCCCTTCATAAAACAATGTATTGCAATAATGTTAGTGTAGGTTATTTGACTTGGCTCAACGGTAAGCTCACTTGCCGTGTGGTCTGATATATCAGTCACTCTGCATAAAACAAAGGTTAGATTGCCTAATATATATGTGTGTGTCACACACAGTGGATTGGATTGCTGGGCAATCAAAATTAGATGCTTACTTCCAATATTAGTTTATGCATATTTGGAGCAGGATTTGCTTGAGTGTGCAGGCATATGGGTTCCTTTTTTAATGGTAATTTGAAACTTTTTTCAGGAACCTCATGTAAAATATCTTAGCTTTGTGAGGCTTTTGGGGGTTTGGCAGTCATTTATTGGTGGTGAATCTTGGAAGTTAAATTTATGGATGATTATTTCCTCTTTACTTTGTTACTAATAAATCGTTTAACAATCACAACAGGCCTTGCGAGTTTTGATATTCTGTTAACTTAATTATCATGATATCTTAGGAAATAATTAGGATGTGCTAAGCTGCATGGGAGTCAGAGTACTCTTCATGAACCAGTGTTATGTTGATCATTGTAAATCTCCACCCCTTTCTTATCTACTAATCAATCACTGAAAAGAATAAACATCTGTGGATTGCCCGAAGTGGGGGGGGGGGATAATCAGTTTAGCATGCTGTTACTTATTGTACATCAATATTTGTTGGAGTTTTGGGTGGGACGTAAGGACTTGTGCAACTTTCCTGATATATCTACTTCTATCACCAATTATTCGCTGACGAAAAATATAGAGCAAGAGCAAGATGTGTTTTTCTCTTCTCTTTCCTATTCTTTCTTTCTGCTAGTTCAGGAATACTTAGCATGACTCTGCATGTGCACAACTTCTTTTTTGTCCATTACTGATGCACAATGCTTGGAATTAGCTATTAATATCAGCTTGGGCTGCCCTTTCCTGTGAGGTTGATCACTGCTGGGTAGTTTTAGGTAAGGGTCTTGGCTAATTTGAGAGGTAGGGAGATTGAAGGGCCAAGAAAAGGGGCTTCATTGTGGAGCATTGCTTGAAGTTGGCTTTAGAGGTCAAAACTTGTTCTCCTTGTTGCAACCTTAGGGCAGCCACTTGTCCATATCTTCAGTTGGATGGATGTTAGAATATTAAATGTTTATATGGCATATTTAATATGCAACAATAGATTTCAATATAATATCTCAAGTAATAATAACATTCTCTGTATCCACCTGTACAGACTCTAAATTGACAGTTCACAGTCTAGGCTCTTTCGTTTGACAAGTATGGATGATTTTTGAACTTTGTAGAAAATAACTTTTGACAGCATTTGCACCTTGCAAGGCTACGTTTTGCTTTATGTCATGCGTGTTTGTTGACTATTTTTTGTAATGCTAGGTACAGCAGTACTTTTCACTTTCGGTTATCTGATATACTTACGAGTATTGTTTGTTTGCAGGCCTTGGTGCATTGTTACAGCAACTTAGTTCTGATTCTTCTGAAGTTATTCCTGAAAAAACTGATTGATATCATGCATTAAGATTTGTATGGACTATTATGTTGTAATACTAGTCTTAGGTCCTTGTATGAAGCAAAGGTTAGGTTGCTGTAACCAGATGAGATACTAGAATTTGTAGGCATTATGGGCTCTAGAACAAGCTGACTCATGGACCTTTCTGAGTTGCTTTATGGTTACACTTCAGTGCTTGGATCCCAAACAAGGTTTATTTAAATTCTTGTATTAGCCAAATTATAGATTCAATACTTCCTATCATGGTTTAGGTTTAGTGGCTTTGAAAGTACATGGCATTACAATTGTGTGAACTCTGAAGTGGGGCATAATCTTGTCATTATCTTCCATAATTGTATTCGCATGTCATGTGTTGTAGTTGGTTCCTTTGGTGGCATATATGAAGCAAATTTTTACAAACTTTTTCTTAGTAAAAAATGGACAGAAAATGGACGCTTATGTGGGCAATCTGTTGTAGTATTATCTAAGATACCATTTTTAATGGAAAAATTTTAATTTGTAACTTTTTATGTTTATGGCACATTTTAATCCGATTAATATGTCAGCCTTTCTCCATTATTTACTCTAATTGTCAGCATTTTCATATTTTTTATACACAAAAATGTAATTTTCTATTATATTTAAAAATATAATACACAGGCTTCAATACCTAATTGTTTTTTTTTTTAATTTAGCAAATGCCACAATCGCATTTTCTAAAGACATGATACCTAAAAATATAATGACACTTGCAATGCGTTGTGGCAAGTGTCATTTTCATGTTACTATTTACGTGAGGTGCTCCTATATTAGTTAGCACTTAATTCGTCATTTGAGCACTTAGCCAACATGTCCATTCCCTCACAAACAAAGATCTGAAATCAAAGGATTCATGAAGCGCGAGCCATGTATGAAGTACAAATTTTATCTAGAAAATTGGACCTAGCCTCTATTCTCACTTCAGCAAAATTCAATTCCATTCCATTTCCTACCTAAGTGCTCTTACAATATTAGCATAAAAGAAATTATTGGAGTTCAATGACAAAGCTAACATATAAATTATCATCCCAATTCAAGCAGTTATATTAGTGTGCACATCAATGTCACGATAGATGTGCCATTTTTTGTATCTGTGTTCTCCATCTAAAACAGGCCTAAGTCTTGGAGCAGTTGTGCAACTCCAACAACAGCATCCCCTCACATCCTTCACACATTTTCTGCAGCATCTGTAAAACAAAACAATTTGAGGCAAATCTAAAATACCAAACCCAAAAAGGCAAAAAGAAAAATATCTGCCAGAGAGAACAAAACCTACAGGAAGAGCAAATTGCAGTCAAGATTTGCACAGTTCCTATGCCTCAATTCACTGACTTGAGAATCACATATATAGCATTTTGCAAACTTATCATTTGATGAGACTTGAGTCATGTCTGCTTCAGCTGTGGCTGCTCCAAGATTGTATGAAGAAGGAGGCAACGATAGACGAGAATCGAACACAAATAGATTTCCTACCCATTCTGAAGGACCTTCATTCTTTAGATAGTTGGAAACACCTCCCTTCAAAGTGTACAAATTCTGAAAGCCCTTCTTTCTGCAATATTCACCAAAGTGTATAATTCCCCATTACGCCTTTTTAGTTTCAGTCCCTTCGCTTCCTTTCCCATTAGGGCTTTTTAGTTTCAAATCTTAGTTTCATTTCGCATCCTCATTTTATTAAATTGCTTCACATTTGTCTTCATTTGTACACCAAACTACTGATTTTGATTACTTTTGAGTGTTTTATTATGTTGCTTATTCTTCAGGGAGTGCTTCTAGGGTTAGCTCAATAATTAAGTCCTTTTTAAACAAAACGTGTTTCATAGATATTTAGTGTTTATTGGCTGTCATATTGATAAGCTGTTGTTGGTTGATTATGAATGTCGAAATGCTGTGTGGTGCCCATTTTATGGTGAAACCTTTCACTCACCTTTTAAATTTTTGATTATATACTTACTTCCCTACATATAAGAGCTAGTTTACTTTTTGGAGAATCTGAATTGTTGGTTGAAATTTGTGTTTGCTCTTTCGGCTGAAACTTTGTGCTTATGTTGTTTGTTTAGTTTGGCTGGTGATGGTATTTTGAATATTTCAAGTTTTAGTAGCCGAAACATTTATTTTTCCTTTCAGTTTTAAGAGTGTTTTGGGCTGCTCTAGTTAGCCATTAATTGCATGCAAATAGGCTCTAGTTTCCAACTTGATTAAATGGTAAATCTGATCTTGGAGAGGCTGTTTTTGGTTGTTTATGTTGTTGATTAGGACTGTTTTAGGTTGCCCTAGATTGCCTCTGATAGACTGTTAAGTAACCAAAGCTTGTAGCCAAATGGTTAGCTCATTGGTTCAATTGTCTTCTATTCTTTGTAATGAAGGCAAGTGTATATACATATTATACATATTTTGGCACATGGATCGTGCTTGGATGGATGCTTTGCGAACTAGTGAAGAGTATCAAAAGTGGGTGGAAGAGTTTATTGAATTTGCCAAAAGAAATGTGCCGAGTAAGAATGGAAAGTACCTGTGCCCTTGTGTGAAGTGTGTGAATGTTGATCGCAAAAGCCTTGACTCTATAAGGAATGACCTTATTTGTGAGGGGATCAATCGCCGATACAGGAAGTGGATTTGGCATGGGGAATTGGGAACTACCGTGCAACATGTAAAAGCAGCGGAGGTGGATGATAATGATGATGATGATGATGATGATGATGAATATGTTTGCGATGTTGGCATGGACAACATGATAATGATATCGCAGCGGAGTCGTTTGTTGTGTCAGACGAGTACGATAAGGTGCGTGGTGATGTTGAGACATCTTTGTTTCTAGGGTGTAAGAAGTATAGCCGTCTGACCTTCATTCTAACAATGTTATAAATAAAGACGGAAAATGGGTGGGCAGACACGAGTTTCTCGAAAATGCTTGCAGCTTTGAGCGATATGTTCCCGGATAACAATGTGGTTCCGAAGACAATGTATGAGGCCAAGAAAATGCTAAGTAAGATGTGTATGGAGTATTAGAAGATACATGCTTGTCCGAATGATTGTATTTTATACAGAAATGAGTATGAGGGGTTACATGTGTGTCCAAGATGTCAGGAGCCAAGGTGTAAACAGAGGAAGGGTGCTGATGATGACGACGACGACGATGAGACAAGCAAACCAAAGAAAGGTGAACCTTCGAAAGTAATGTGGTACCTTCCAATAGTTCCAAAGTTTAGACGATTGTTCGCGAATGCAACAGAAGCAGAGAATCTGAGATGGTATTGTGATCAGAGAAATTCTGATTCTAGATATCTTCGACACCCTGCTGACTCTCCTCAATGGAAGAAAGTTGATTCAATTTTTCAGAGTTTGCTAGTGATCCTAGAAACCTCCGTCTTGGCCTTTGTACAGATGGATTCAACCCATTTGGGAGTGTCTCTAGCAAACATAGTGCTTGGCCAGTTTTGCTTGTCATTTACAACCTTCCACCTTGGTTGTGCACGAAACGGAAATATCTTATGATGTGTATGATGATTTCGAGACCGAAACAGCCTGGGAACGATATCGATGTTTATCTTGCTCCGTTGATCGAGGACTTGAAGATGTGGAATGAAGGTGTTGATGTGTTTGATGCATACAAAAAGGAGACATTCAAGTTGCGAGCTTTGTTGTTTACCACAATAAATGACTTATCTGCATATGGCAATCTTTCAGGATATAGTGTCATGGGACATAAGGCATGTCCAATTTGTGAGGATGACACTAATTTCGTCCAGCTCAAGCATGGAAGGAAGACCGTTTACCTCGGTAATAGGAGGTTTCTTGATCACCACCACCCATACGTCGACTGAGGAAGCGATTTAATGGCTTTCCTGAGCATGCATTTGCTCCAAATCCGTTAGCAGGTGAAGAAGTTTATCGTCGTGTTGTGAGTGTTACTGTGGAGTTTGGTAAAGGAAAGAAGTGAACTAACATTTGGAAGAAGAGGTCAATCTTCTTTGATCTCCCTTATTGGCGTTGTCTTGATGTGAGGCACAGTATTAATGTGATACATGTGAAGAAAAATCTTGCAGAAAGTATTGTCGGAACGTTGTTACACATTCAAGGAAAAACCAAAGATGAGCTCAACGCTAGAAGAGATTTAGTTGAGATGGGCATAAGACAGCGGTTACATCCAACAATTAGTGAAGATGGAAAGAAAGCATATATGGAACCTGCTGCTCATACACTTTCCAACCTTGAGAAAACACGATTGTGTGAGTGTTTACATGGGATGAAAGTGTCACATGGATATTCCTCTAATATTAGCAAACTTGTGTCAATGGATGATTTGAAGTTGACAGGAATGAAGTCTCATGATTACCATGTGTTAATGCAACAACTTTTGCCGGTAGCTATAAGAGGAATTTTGGATGATGATGCGCGGAAGACTTTAACAAGGTTGTGTAAGTTTCTTAATGCCATTTGTAGTAAGGTAATTGACAATGAAATACTCGATGAGTTGGAAAATGAAGGTTATGTTATTTTGTCGCAATTGTAGATGCATTTTCCTCCAGCATTTTTTGATATATCAGTTCATTTGATTGTTCACTTGGTTCGAGAGATAAGACTTTGTGGTTCGGTTTCTCTAAGATGGATGTACCCTTTTGAGCAATTCATGAAAGTTTTGAAGGGTTATTCATAGAACCCATATCGGTCGGAGGCCTCGATTGTTAAGAGATATCTTGTTGAAGAGACAATGGACTTTTGCAAACCATACCTATGAAAACCTGACGACGAGGAAATCAACCTAGACGAAAATGAACTTTCTGGTAAAGGGGTGCGGGGCATGAAAGTAAAGGGTGTAGAGAGAGTGAAGTTATTACAGACACACATATACATTTTGAATAACATGAAAGAAGTGCAACCTTATTTGGCTGAGCATAAAAGACTTTTGAAAGAGAATAACCCGAAGAAGAGTGATATGCAAATTTCAAATGAGCATAACAAGTCATTTATTGGTTGGTTCGAGGAGTATGCGCGAAAACAAAAGGATGTGTCTGACACGGTAAGGTTGCTAGCTGTGAAGCCCCAGTTTCTTGTTTTTTCGTGGGGTGGTTATGAAATAAATGAGTATTTTTTCTCTACTAAGGTCATTGATGACAAGCGCACCACACAAAATAGGGGGTGATGGTTGAAGCTGAGGCAACTCATTTTTCTAGCTCTAGGGACAAAAACCCAAAATTGGCTACAACTCCATATTATGGGGTTATTGAAGAAATTTGGGAAATCATCTACACACCGCATTTCATAGTTCCCATATTTAAATGTAAGTGGGTACATAGTAATGCAGTTGTGATTGAGCGCCAAAGTGGCATGATGTCTGTTGATCTTAATAGGGTCGGCCACAAGGATGAACCATTTATTCTATGTATCAGACCCTACAAATGTTAAGCTTTCCATTGCCTTGCAAAATAGAAATCAAATGGATTGTGCTCTCACAGTAAATGATGGTGATGATGATGAGATACAATTATTAGGCAAAACAACAAGAAGTTTGTTAGATGATGATGATGATGATGACTTCTGTGCGGTCAGGAATGATCATACTGAGGGTATATGGGACATATGGGACGACAACACATAATGTTAGAAAATGTATTGATTATTGTTATTGTTTTTCATTTAATAATCTATCTAATATTATTAATTGTTCTGTGCTAATGTATGTAATTGTTCCTCTTTCACAGGTTATAATGGCAGAAAATGACTCCGATAGCGAGCAAGAGTATTATGAGGAGGCCCCACCACCCCCTGTGAAGAAGAAGAAAAGAGGGCCTACCATACTTTCGAAAGTGATTGCTCTGACAGTTGAGCATAAGAAGAAAAACCATTTGGAACTAAATGAAAAGAATAGGCCTAAAGGCCCAACTGCAAAACCATTTGCAAGTTATCTTGGAACAGTGGCGAGAAACAGACTTGACATCACAATAAATGAGTGGAAACACATTAATGATGATGTTAAGCAACAATGTTGGTTGGATGTATTGGTATGTACATTCGTATTTTAACTCCATATTTGTGAGATATTGTGGTGACTAATCATATTTGTTTTTTCATTGCAGCAATATTGGGATGTGCCGGATACCAAAGATTTTAAAGAGTTCGTTTGGCAAAAAATTGCAAAAAGGTTTAGTGAATTCAAATATAACATGGCCAAGGACTACATATTCGGGGGGTCTAAAATGGGTGAGGATCCATGTATAGCATATCCCAATATTGAACCAGAGAAATGGAAGGAGTTTGTTAAATATCAGAAGTCTGAAGCATTTAAGGTATATCTACTATACATGTATAGTTCATTACTTGGTTTTAATCTGTGTACCTGCATTATTAATATTTTATTATTGTGGTACATAGGAGATAAGCAAAAAACAACAAGAGATTCGGGCTAAAAATGAGTATAATCATACCATGTCCCGTGGGGGGGTATGATTGGATGACTGATTATGTGGAAGCCGAGCGGCAACAAAAGTGAGAGGAGCAGCGGAAATCTATGGAAGCTGAGTCATCTTCCACTGTCTTAGAACCTTTACCTGACCTCCAACGCCATGTAACATGGGCAGCGGCCCGGAGGAAGAGACCAACTGGAAAATATACCAGTGACAAGGCTGAAGCGGTGGCAAACCGAATTGTGAGTGCTATATAAATTGTATTTAAACACTTACGTATGATATTATTGTATCTTAATCAATGTTTGTTCACTTTTGTAACAGAATGAACTGGAGGAGCAATCTTCTCAGGGGTCTTGGACACCGCAGGACCCAGAATGGACATCCTAGCAACTTCGCTAGGGAGATTAGACAACCCTAGCCGAGTTGTAGGAGTTTTTGGGACAGTTGGGGCAAAGGAATTTTTTGGGCCCAAAAAACGAGTGGTGTCTCGTAGTAAAATGTCCACTGAGGAGCTTGATGCAATGGTGAATGCACGGGTGGACGAACGGATGGACGAACGGGAGAGCCAATGGCAAATGAGGTTTGAATATCTTACATCACAGTTAGAGGCTCTTCAAGCTTCCCAAAGAACAACTTTAACAATGAGTGAGCCAAGTGCACCTGATCCTCTTGATGACTACCAATACATTTTTGCAAGCGCACCACACAAAATAGCGGGGTGATGGTTGAAGCTGAGGCAACTCATTTTTCTAGCTCTAGGGACAAAAACCCAAACTTGGCTACAACTCCATATTATGGGGTTATTGAAGAAATTTGGGAAATCATCTACGCACCGCATTTCATAGTTCCCATATTTAAATGTAAGTGGGTACATAGTAATGCAGTTGTGATTGAGCGCCAAAGTGGCATGATGTCTGTTGATCTTAATAGGGTCGGCTAAAAGGATGAACCATTTATTCTATGTATCAGACCCTACAAATGTTAAGCTTTCCATTGCCTTGCAAAATAGAAATCAAATGGATTGTGCTCTCACAGTAAATGATGGTGATGATGATGAGATACAATTATTAGGCACAGCAACAAGAAGTTTGTTAGATGATGATGATGATGACTTCTGTGCGGTCAGGAATGATCATACTGAGGGTATATGGGACATATGGGACGACAACACATAATGTTAGAAAATGTATTGATTATTGTTATTGTTTTTCGTTTAATAATCTATCTAATATTATTAATTGTTCTGTGCTAATGTATGTAATTGTTCCTCTTTCACAGGTTATAATGGCAGAAAATGACTCCGATCGCGAGCAAGAGTATTATGAGGAGGCCCCACCACCCCCTGTGAAGAAGAAGAAGAAAAGAGGGCCTACCATACTTTCAAAAGTGATTGCTCTGACAGTTGAGTATAAGAAGAAAAACCATTTGGAACTAAATGAAAAGAATAGGCCTAAAGGCCAAACTGCAAAACCATTTGCAAGTTATCTTGGAACAGTGGCGAGAAACATACTTGACATCACAATAAATGAGTGGAAACACATTAATGACGATGTTAAGCAACAATGTTGGTTGGATGTATTGGTATGTGCATTCGTATTTTAACTCCATATTTGTGAGATATTGTGGTGACTAATCATATTTGTTTTTTCATTGCAGCAATATTGGGATGTGCCGGATACCAAAGATTTTAAAGAGTTCGTTTGGCAAAAAATTGCAAAAAGGTTTAGTGAATTCAAATATAACATGGCCAAGGACTACATATTCGGGGGGTCTAAAATGGGTGAGGATCCATGTATAGCATATCCCAATATTGAACCAGAGAAATGGAAGGAGTTTGTTAAATATCAGAAGTCTGAAGCATTTAAGGTATATCTACTATACATGTATAGTTCATTACTTGGTTTTAATCTGTGTACCTGCATTATTAATATTTTATTATTGTGGTACATAGGAGATAAGCAAAAAACAACAAGAGATTCGGGCTAAAAATGAGTATAATCATACCATGTCCCGTGGGGGGTATGATTGGATGACTGATTATGTGGAAGCCGAGCGGCAACAAAAGTGGGAGGAGCAGCAAAAATCTATGGAAGCTGAGTCATCTTTCACTGTCTTAGAACCTTTACCTGACCTCCAACGCCATGTAACATGGGCAGCGGCCCGGAGGAAGAGACCAACTGGAAAATATACCAGTGACAAGGCTGAAGCGGTGGCAAACCGAATTGTGAGTGCTATATAAATTGTATTTAAACACTTACGTAGGATATTATTGTATCTTAATCAATGCTTGTTCACTTTTGTAACAGAATGAACTGGAGGAGCAATCTTCTCAGGGGTCTTGGACACCGCAGGACCCCAGAATGGACATCCTAGCAACTTCGCTAGGGAGATTAGACAACCCTAGCCGAGTTGTAGGAGTTTTTGGGACAGTTGGGGCAAAGGAATTTTTTGGGCCCAAAAAACGAGTGGTGTCTCGTAGTAAAATGTCCACTGAGGAGCTTGATGCAATGGTGAATGCACGGGTGGACGAACGGGAGAGCCAATGACAAATGAGGTTTGAATATCTTACATCACAGTTAGAGGCTCTTCAAGCTTCCCAAAGAACAACTTTAACAATGAGTGAGCCAAGTGCACCTGATCCTCTTGATGACTACCAATACATTTTTGCAAGCGCACCACACAAAATAGCGGGGTGATGGTTGAAGCTGAGGCAACTCATTTTTCTAGCTCTAGGGACAAAAACCCAAAATTGGCTACAACTCCATATTATGGGGTTATTGAAGAAATTTGGGAAATCATCTACGCACCGCATTTCATAGTTCCCATATTTAAATGTAAGTGGGTACATAGTAATGCAGTTGTGATTGAGCGCCAAAGTGGCATGATGTCTGTTGATCTTAATAGGGTCGGCTAAAAGGATGAACCATTTATTCTATGTATCAGACCCTACAAATGTTAAGCTTTCCATTGCCTTGCAAAATAGAAATCAAATGGATTGTGCTCTCACAGTAAATGATGGTGATGATGATGAGATACAATTATTAGGCACAGCAACAAGAAGTTTGTTAGATGATGATGATGATGACTTCTGTGTGGTCAGGAATGATCATACTGAGGGTATATGGGACATATGGGACGACAACACATAATACTAGAAAATGTATCGATTATTGTTATTGTTTTTCATTTAATAATCTATCTAATATTATTAATTGTTCTGTGCTAATGTATGTAATTGTTTCTCTTTCACAGGTTAATGGCAGAAAGTGACTCAGATCGCGAGCAAGAGCATTACGAGGAGACCCCACCACCCCCTGTGAAGAAGAAAAGAGAGCCTACCAAACTTGTAAAAGTAGTCGCTCTGACAGTTGAGCACAAGCAAAAAAACCATTTGGATCTGAATGAAAAGAATAGGCCCAAAGGGCGAACTGCGAAGCCATTTACAAGTTATCTTGGTGCAGTGGCGAGAAACAGACTCGACATCACGATAAATGAGTGGAAACAGATTGATGACGACGTTAAGCAACAGTGTTGGTTGGATGTATTGGTATGCACATATTAATTAAAATTCGTATTTTTACTCCATATTCGTGAGATATATTGGTGACTAATCATGTTTGTGATTTCATTGCAGCAATATTGGGATGTGCCGGATACCCAAGATTTCAAAGAGTACATTTGGAAGAGACTTTCAAAAAGGTTTAGTGAATTCAAATATAGGTTGGTTGAGGACTACATATTCGGGGGGTCTAAAATGGGTGAGGATCCATGTATAGCATATCCGAATATTGAACCACGAGGAGTGCTACTTACATCTGGACGAGCCTTGCCTACACCCTGTTGCTAAGGCTCTCAAGTACCCAAATCAAACCACCATTTATAACAGGTCTATCCGGGATGATCAAGTAAAAGTGACAGTCATTTCCGTGATAAAGGGCCAAGAAATGACATGTGTTCCATACTGTACTAAAGAGATCACAACTTTAGGGCAAGCAATGAAGGGCTTTATTGTTTGGCCTAAAAGGCTTGTGTTCGATACTGCTCAAGAAGTTACACCACCAATTCTTCTCCCACAGGTACTAAAGTTGTCTATGAATTGACCTTTATTAACAATGTTATTGATATATGTGTGTAAAGTTGATGTGTTTCTTATTTTCAGAATTTTAACGGTGAGAAGTACCCATATCTGAATCTGCTGTGGACGATGCAACCAGGATTTGAGCGTAATCTTTTAATACCTGCTGGAGTCGTCAATCCACTAGTAGAGGAGAAGATTTGGTTGCAAGGTTCTCTAGACGTTAAGGAGTTCTTGATGATGGAAGAGCTTGAGAAAAGCTGGCTTGATTTGGCCGTCTGGTAAGTGTGTCATATTTTTATCAATATAGTTGAATATTGTAATGAGTCTTTAAGTTCTAATCCATTTCGCCATGTCTAATAGGTACTGCCACAGTTTATGCCAAAGAACCCCAAAGGAAAAGTTTTGCCGGTTTCTATGCCCTTCTAGACTGGCTTATGATGAAAACGCCTTGAAAATACTTAAAAAGAGTAAGAAAACTCATTTTTGGGAGATGCAATCTTACGTCGAGCTGCAGATGGGCCTTGATTGCGGCACTCTTTATTTCGCCCCCGTTTTGAATTGGAAATGAGTTATCTTTTACACAATATTAAATGTTATGTCTTAGTTTAATTAACATTTATTTTCACCTATATCTTTCAGTGGACATTGGACTCTGGCTATACTTTGCCCGAAAGAGTTCAGGATTTTTTGGTTTGACTCTTTAGAGGGATTTATTAGCGACGATCACAGAAAAATCTTCCACAAGTAAGTTTCTCTTTTTTTTTACTTTTATGGTTGATAATAATATATCTTTATACTATATATAACATTATTGTTATGATTTTGTCTCTTTTGAAGAGGAATATTAAAATGGCATGATGCTCAAGATACTGATTATTACACAGCTAGTCAGACTTCGATTCATGTTATAAACGTAAAGGTAAAAGCAATTTATATATTCATTTTCATTTATATTGCTTTTAGCCATATCCGAACTACCATGATATTGCTGATATTATCTGTGATTTATCAGTGTCCAAGACAGCGGGGCTCTGTAGAGTGCGGATATTATGTCTGCAAATACATGCTGGATATTGTATATCAAGATCAAATTAAGCAAGGGAGGAAATTCCAAAAGGTATGCACGCTTAACATATATCTCCAAGAAAATAGTGATTTCTAATTGTAAGTGGTACTTTCCTTGTCTTTTTTAATATTGTTTAATTATGTTGCAGCTTTTGGAGGGACTGTATGGACTTAGTACTGACCCGTTTAAACAAGATGAGGATATTGACTTTGTACGAAACGTTCTTGCAGAATTTTTAATCACTATGTGAGGCAGAAATTGTATAGGCTTAGATTGTTGTAGCTGAATTTTGAACTCATAGTAGTAAGGCAAAGATATAAAACTTAGATTATGCCTTTTGTATTTTGTTGTCTAAGTAAGGTAATATTTATGCATGATACGTTTTTGCAATTGAGCTAGTATTCTGTATTGCATGATATATGTGTGTAGTGTTGATGTGTTTCTTATTTTCAGAATTTTGACGGTGACAAGTACCCATATCTCAATCTATAGTGGACGATGCAACCCGGAATGATGCGTAATCTTTTAATACCTGTTTTAGTCGTCAATCCACTAGTAGAGGAGAAGATTTGGCTACAAGGTTCTCAAGACGTGAAGGAGTTCTTAATGATGGAGGAGCTTGAAAAAAGCTGGCTTGATTTGGCCGTCTGGTAAGTTTCTCATATTTTTATCAATATAGTTGGTTATTGTCATGAGTTTTTAAGTTTTAATCCATTCCGCCATGTCTAATAGGTACTGCCACCGCTTATGCCAATCAAGCCCCAAGGAAAAGTTTTGCCGGTTTCTATGCCCTTCTAGACTGGCTTTTGATGAAAGAGCTTTGAAAATTCTTAAGAAGAATAAGAAAGCTCATTTTTGGGAAATGCAATGTTATGTCGAGCTGCAGATGAGTCTTGATTGTAACATTCTTTATTTCGCCCCTGTTTTGAATTGGTAATGAGCTATTTTTTACACAATATTGAATGTTATATCTTAGTTTAATTAACATTTATTTTGACTTATTTCTTTCAGTGGACATTGGGCTCTGGCTATACTTTGCCCGAAAGAGTTCAAGATATTTTGGTTTGACTCTTTAGGGCGAACTATTAGCGACGATCACAGAATAGTCTTCCAAAAGTAAGTTTCTCTGTTTTTTTTACTTTTATAGTTGAGATACGTTTTTGCAATTGCTCTGGTATTCTGTATTGTGCAGTAGTATATGATTTGTGGTCGCTGTATTGAAAGTGATTTGTAAATGATCTGCAAGAATGCAGATGACTATACAATGCATTCACAAAATTTTAAAAAAAAAACATTTCACGACCACAGTTACATATCTGTGGTCGTGATAAGTGTATAGGAGGCACCAAATTAGGTGCCTCCTAAGAGGCTATCACGACCACAGTTACATAACTGTGGTCGTGATAGACCTATCACGACCACACTTCTTAATGTGTGGTCGTGATAGCCTCTTAGGAGGCACCTAATTTGGTGCCTCCTATACACCTATCACGACCACAGTTTTGTAATTGTGGTCGTGATAGGTGCTACTTATCACGACCACAAATATGTGGTCGTGAAAACACACTTTTTTATGACGTGCGATTCCACGACCACCTATTTGTGGTCGTGAAAAACCCAATATTGTGATCGTGAAAGACCTTATTTCCAGTAGTGTGTTAAACATTCATTTTCTCTATGTTTAACTTTATTTTAAAGGTCCACTTCCGGCAAAATCTTGTTTTGTGGCCGTTCTTCTTTCTTGTGCCCACTGATAATTCTTTGTCGCCTAATAACAGAAGATTCTACAATAGGTTCAAACCCTTGGTTCTCAGTGTCTTGCACTATCCAATTTGCAATAGGAATGATCATTCGTTGCCATATCCCTTGGAGGGAATTACCACTGTCATGGATACGGTGGGCACCTATGTTGCGTGGCCCAAACAATTGATGCTTCCTTTATCTGAGGTGATTACTTAGTTATTTTAATTTACATTACAATTTACTCGCCTTGATTAGTATTTGACCAATTGCTTAATTATTATGTGTTTTACAGCCCCAAAAAAACACCCAGCGGAAGGACTTGTACAAACTAATCCAACAAGACCAGGTAACTTTGGGGCAAAGGAAGGATTTGGACAAAAAGGTCCTCCAAGAGCACTCAATTCAAACTAAACTTCAGAATAGCAAGAATTCTCTGGTAATTTTTTGCCAATTCATTTACATTAGGTATCATTCATTGTGTTTGAAGACTTATATGATGACATATTTTCTGATAAGCCTCATTCTCATGGCACCCAATAACGTTCATTTCAATTCTTCCTGGCTAGATTGAGGACGCTTGCGGAGCAAGCACAACACATTGTTGACATGTCAGTGGAGATTCCAATGACTCAAACCATATATTTAAAGAATGTTGTTGAGCAACTTTCTCCTGAAGTAGTCATGGATGTTGTGAATCAACGTTGGATTAACGCTTCGGCAATCAACATATGGATTAAGTATGTCAAGTCGATTTCATATCTATGTCATGGTGGTTTCTCGTAATTGAGTATTTAAAGTACATTAATTGTGTGTTGATATATTTCTTGTGTAGGTACTTGCACGATGAAATTATTGTGCCGAGGCAAAATGTTTTTTTTTGCATTCATAAATCCCCAAGGCATCTCAATGGTGAGTGAATCTCAAGCCTATTGGGATGAAGAAGATGTGAAAGAACGTTTGGTAACATTGTTTAATCACATTTCAGGAACCATTAGATTCTAATTGCATTCAACCCTATGGCTACAAAACCTGTTGTATACTATTTACTATTCTAAAGTGTCTTTTAGTAAAGCAACATGTAAAGAAGCATCTAAAGTAATAGACCCTTATAAGTATTCAAAATGCATTATATCATATAATTTATATGTTTATTCCAATTTGTTAAATATTATATGGTTAATCATTAATGTGTGTATCTTAATTTTGTAGATAGTTGGTGGCGTTACTATGGAAATTCAGTCCCAGATTTGCAACACGTTGCAATGCGTATTCTCAGCCAAACTTCTTCTTCTTCTGGTTGCGAGAGAAATTGGAGTTTGTTTCAACGCATCCATTCAAAAAGAAGAAACAGATTAAAGCATAAACTTTGAATGATTTGGTTTACGTAAACTATAACTTGCGACTAAAGCATAAGTATTCTTATTATCTTATGAACCATGAATGATTTTAATTTTTATTTTGTATGAATATCATTTAATTGAAGTTTTATTTGTCATATAGGCCTATGTTGAAGCAGAACATGAGTAGTGATCCAATTGACTTTGAGAGCATTAATGATATAGATCTAGATCTAGACTTTTGAATAGAAGAAAAGTTCCAGATTTCAACGAAGAAGATACCAACAATCTTGAAAGTGCATTGAGTGAGAGCAGCGTAAATATGCAAAGTCATGGTAGAGACAAAAATAGTTTTTACCTTATGTATATAATCATATCCATTGATTATACAAATAATAATTATCTTCTATGTATTTTGTTATATGTAGGTAATGATGATTTAAACATGCCTGAATCACCTTCTTTGATTATAGACAACAATCCTGATGATGCTGATGATCCTAATACTTTTGCCACCAGTCGAGCGGCTAATGCTGATGTCAATGAAAATAGATGATAATATTGGTGAAATATGAATGCGTGTTGATGGAACTTAATTAGTTTTTGAGTATTACTATTCAAGTGTTGGTAGAACTTGAAATATTGCAAAACTATAAGGAGCATATGTTAGTTTTTGAGTATTACTATTCAAGTATTGGTAGAACTTGAAATATTGCAAGTATATAAGGAGCATATGTTAGTTTTTGAGTATTACAGGTATTGGTAGAACTTGAAATATTGCAAGTCTATAAGGAGCAGATGTTATATTGACTCTGGATGTAATTTACATTTTTACTATTTTTAGTTTTTGACTATTTAATTTTTAATATTTGTTTAAATATTATTATTTTACTATTTCCGGGTTGACCCGGTTGAACTCCGGTTGAACCAATAACCCTTGAGCCAGTAGCTTGCTCGGTTGGATGCCCGGTCCAGTTTTTCGAACCTTGCTATTTAGACCCTATTAACACAAGCTTACCAGAAAAAAACTCGATTATATGAGATTTATAAATAGGTAATATTAGTTATATTATTATAATGCTTTAACCTTAACTTGTAGATTATTTTAATTCATATATAAATGTAGGCTTTACTAATGATATTAATTTTGGTTTTGTTGCCTTTAGCATTATTACTTCTTTTAGGGTAATGTAGCGATGTCCTACTCCTCAGCCAGGGACCAAAAGGGTGCATATACTTGGTAAAAATTTAGGATATACCCGTTAACCTTTTAAATTGTTTTAAATCATTTATAAATGTAGGCTCTGACTAATGATATTAATATTGTAGCGTATTTGTTGTAGTGTCCATTCCAGCCTAACAGTATAGACTGTGGGTACTATGTGATGCGATTCATGAAAGACATAGTCACCCATGATGAACTGGAACTCCATACATCGGTAAGTTCACCTCTTTTCTCCATTTATTAACTTGTTTGTACAAATTTAATTTAAACTCATTCAAATTTAATTGCCATTTACACATCTCTCTGCATCCAGTATTATATAGATTGTCGATTTGACAGCCTCTCCAAGGACCAAGTTGGAGAACTAATTGAAGAGTGGAGCAAATATGTGCATCCAATTTTCCAGTCTGCTCTTAACTTGCTTTGTTACTGGTTTAAATGTTTGGTTCTTAAGGATGTCATTTTGTTTTTTCGTATACAGGGGAACATGTTTTTGGTTCCTAACCATGCCATGTTTGTTTTTGGATGACACTAAGTTTTGTGTGCATGATAATATGCCTTTTCATGAGTTAGCTATGAGCAATGCTTTTTGGTATATATGATGCATGCTAGCAGGTTCAATGATACAATTTAGGAGGTTCAATGATACATTTTACTGCTGCTACGTAAATGTTCTGGTTGATGTAATTATTTTGAAATGCTCGTCATTCTAAAAAACTACAAAATATATGTAAAAAAGGTACCAATACATGTGTTCCAAACGCTTTCAAACGCATGTAACGGGATAGCCAATACATGCATTTTAAACGCATGTATAGGCATCATTAAATTCGTACTGAAAAGTCACTACATGCGTTTAAACGCATGTATTGCTACCAATACATGCGCTTAAACGCATGTACTGAGTACCAATACATGCGTTTGAAACACATGTAATCCACTTACTTAAGACATTGTACTTGTTAGACTGAGAATTACTCTAGGAAAGAATATCATTATAACAAATATATAACTTTAGTATTGACAAATATATACAAAGCTTTAGTATTGACAAAAACTAAAATTACTCTAGGAAAGAATTTTGAAATACTTTGAAAGAATAAAGTATTTTTCTTTTTCTTCATATAATCCACTTACTTAAGACATTGTACTTGTTAGACTCATAGATCAATTGAGGTATTCAAGAGGGGGATATGATACATGTATTTGTTCCCCCTTCTTGCTCATAGTTTTTCCCACTGATCTTTCTTAGTAAGGTTTCTAATGAGGAAATATTGTGAAGTGTATGAATTAGCAGTGCACTCCTTTTCTTCTAATAAGAGTTATTCACACTAGGTTTTACCTGGAAATTTTTGTGAGGCACACTTTTAGTCATGGGCATCAAATGGGAGATTTCCTATCAATATGGATGTCCAAAATTCTTATTTCTTATATGTGTTTGTGTGTGTCTATTAACATTGATTGATTATGTCACATACTAAATATTGGAGAACAATAATAATTTAAGTAGTGATTTAAGGTTAATAAATGAGATTAGGGTGCTTTGTAAATCAATTCATTAATATGTAAGTATTTTTTGGACTTTTAAAGGTCTAATTTCTCCCCTAATTTAAGAAAAACAGAAATTGTGGATCAAGTTTGTCAATGAATCTACAACAAAGATTTAATATCATACGATGTTGCCTATGCGTTGCACTATCTTCATTATTAATGCAGTCAACCAATTGTCCTTTGTGATTTAAAGCCAAGCAGTGTCATTGGAAAGTTATGGTGGCTCACATGAGTGATTTTAGGCTAGCAAGACTTCTCTCAACAAGTAATGGAACTTCTCACAAGAAAACGAGCACAACAAGAATAAAAGGAACAATTGGCCAGGTTTTTTAACAAACTGTTATCACTTGATTTTTAACTTATCAACTGATTTTCTTTTAAATATAATTTCCTTTTTATTATTATCTCATTCTGAACTGCCATGACTTTACCATTTTATAATGTATATTTCAAAATTTGGGATAAGTTGGGAAGGTTTTGTAAAGGATGATATGTATATATTCTTGTTTTGGAAATGTTGACTTGAAGAAAAGCCACAAAAATATGTTTGAAGACATGATCTACATAGCTTTGTGGAAGCTTCATATCCACATAACCTTGTATGTTTACACTACAAAAAAATTGCCAGAATTTTGACGCCTACGTCTCAACGGTCGGCTAAAACCCGTTGGGATATGGACACACATCCCAACGAGTAAAAAGGACCCATGGGAATGTAAACGTGATTCAACGGAGATTTTTTTTTCTCAAAAAAATAGACACCCTAGCGAGTAGCGGGTGCCCACCCTTTGAGGTGTACAAAATTTTTTAAAAAAATATTTTACACCCCATCGGCTGCGGACACGCTGGGGTGTATAGAAATTTTTTTAATATATTTCGCACCACAGCGGGTGCACACCTGCTGGAGTGCGAAATAAATTAAAAAATATTTCAAAAAACCTTTGGGGTGCTTTTTAAAAAATATACATTTTTTTAATATATTTAGCTGACTGTTAGGGTGTATTAAAATGTTTTTTAATATATTTCGCCCCCTAGTGCGTTGGGTGCGAAATACTCCCTACATTCCTAAATATGAGATCACTTTAAGGGGGGAGAGCTTGTTCCTAAATATAGGATCACTTTCTAATTTAAATCAAGTTTTCCCCAAATTACCCCTATACTCCCTTCACCCAAAAAATAGTGGTTTGAAGAAGGTGAGAGAATATTTTTAAAACTTAGGTGAGAGGTATTTTGGAAATTTCATGTAATCCTAAATCATTGGAATGTCTTTCTTAATCTCTCCAAATTTGCTGAAGTGATCTTATATTTAGGAACGGAGAGAGTATATTAAAAATCCTTTGGGTGCTTTTTAAAAAATGAAAATGTTTTATTTGATATATTTAGCACCCCATCAGTCAAACTGACTGATGGGGTGTATAAAAAAAGTCTTTTTAATATAGCTTGGGTGCGGACTCGCTGGAGTGCGAAATATATTTTAAAAAAATTTAACTGGTTATAGTGTAAAAATGCTCATGTAATTGTCATGAATGTGCAAAAATACCCATGAAATTTTTTTTGGAGTGAAACTACCCATGATATTACAAATAAAAGTGGGGCAAAAATGCTCACGTCGTTAAATAATGTAACTTCCGTTTGTTATTTTAGAACAAAGAGAAAAAATGTTCATGTAATTGTCGCAAAGGTACGAAAATACCCATGTAAAATATTTTGGAGCAAAACTGCTCATTAAATTTCAATAGTGGGGCAAAAGTGTCAATCCAGTTATATAACGTAACTTTCGTTTGTCATTTTGTATTGGACCTTACTCTCCCTCTTCTTTCCACCCACGAAATCCCAATTCTACGACCCATGATCTCCGATTTCGCACTTTCTCAATACCATTTCTTGGCGTAGCCGCTTGGCTATGGCACCTTTCTTTGATCATAACCCAATTCCAAGTTTATATTTGTTGTTAGTGGATCCTCACAATGGTCTTCAAGAGAGACACCTTCATTATCCTCAGGATCATGATTCTTGGCTGCCCATTTTCCCCTTGGACGTTGTTGAATTCCTCTATATATATTTCCTTTGCCTCTTTCCTGGCTTCTACATCTCCCCTGCTACTATTGTTGCAATAAAGTGGTGGAATAATGAATTAAGGTGGTGGAATAATGAATTAATATTAGTATATGAAAAGAGAATATTAATATATATAATGATCTGTAGAAATTTGAGGACTTTGGAGGGGAAGTCTTTGTTGTTTTTGGAAGTGTGAGGCCAGATTTCAAAGGGGGTAGGCGATTAATGTTACTTGGGATGAAGTCGGAGATAATGGGTGGGATTTGGTGTATTGATGATGGGTTGCCGGAGAATTTAGATTTGGTGGGTGAGAAGAAGAGGAAGGAATATAATATGATAAACGAAAGTTACATTATTTAACGGGATGAGCACTTTTGCCTAACTTTTGAAAATTTCATGGGTAGTTTTGCTCCAAATAATTTTTACATGGTATTTTTGCACCTTTGTGATAATTACATGGACATTTTTGCACATTAGCCATAAAATGAAAAACGGAAGTTTATTTAATGGCACCAACATTTTTGCCCCACTTTTGAAATTTCATGGGTAGTCCTACTCCAAAAAATTTTACATGAGTATTTTGGCATCTTCATGATAATTACATGGATATTTTTTCACTTTGACTCTATTTTAAAGAATCTCTGGGGTGTTTTTTAAAAAATAAAAATGTTTTTTAATATATTCAGCACCCAATAGTCAAACTAACAGTTGGGGTACTTTTTTTCAATATTTTTACACCCCAATTGTCAGGATGACCGTTGAGGTGTTTTTCTTAAAAAACAAAATTCACACTTCAACGGTCACGACAGTTGAGGTATTTTTTTTGTATTTCTTCTCTCAATCCTAATTCTACAACTAAAAAGATTATTTTACCTCAATCTTCTTTTTATCCAATTAATTAAAATAGTAGTTATTTAGTAATTGTTCTTCCTCCATTTATTTAATTACCCTCCTTTTTATTTGGTAATTAGTTGATTGAGTTATTGTTATATTTAGTTTTTGAACTAATTACAAGGTTTCTTAATATTTAGATTCAGTAAATTTCGTTTAATTTATTCTAATAATTTCTCCAATAACTTTTTTTACATCTCCTTATTTATAATGTAACGGGTCATCCTGTATTTTTTTTAAATCATTTATGAGCATCTCAACGGGTTCCACATGTTGAAACACATTTTATTTTAAAAAAAATACGCAATTCAACGGGTGCTGTTGCAATGTCTCGGTGAGTTTTCCAACGGATTTGACTATCTCTATATTGGTAGTTTTTGCCCGTTGAAACGTTGTTTGACACGTTCTAAATCTCAACGGGTCATCTGCCCGCTGTAGCGTCATTCCAACGACCACGACCGTTGGAATGTGGGCAGATGTACCTGTTGGGAAGTGGGGGTTTTTTTGTAGTATTATTGTTGACTGTACTCTTCTACCACAACAACTTCATCAAACAAACACTACACGAGTAGAAAAATCAGCTATGGATGATGAGTTGACTCATCATTTCTTCCTAGTGATGATGATAAGAACTAATGTTAGTTTAATGTACAACCCTTTGGTCAATTGAACTAGGCATGGATAGCCTTGTTGATTTTTTGCAAACAAATAAATTAAAGGGAAAATGTCAAATAAATACCTCCGAATATCCAAAAGGACAAGTAAGGAACTCAAACTTCCAAAATGACAAGTAATAAACTCCGAATTTCAAAAGGACAATTCAGGAACTAGGCAATAGCTAATTGTTATGTTCCAAATGTTAATAACTATGTTCCAATTGTTAATTTTTATTTAAGTTCCTTACTTGTCATTTTAGAAGTTTGAGTTCCGTACATGTCCTTTTGGACATTCGGAGGTATTTATTTGTCATTTTCCCTAAATTAAACTAATACTACAGTAAAATATGTCTTAAATAGCATAATAATCTTAAATATTTACCAAGGTCGTATTTTAACTTCATAAAAAATTCCATATATACTTTCTCACACATGTGACATATGAAACATTATATATATATATATATATATATATATATATATATATATATATATATAGGATGTGACAAGATTGGAACGACCACATCCCATATCATGCCTGGTCCAGAAGATGCTCTCTGTCTTGTCCCAATTTATCCCATCCCAAACTGACTGAGATGAGATGGGTTGGGAAAATATTAAACACCCCTAATTATAAATGTAACTTCTCTAAATAGTGGGAGAGTAATTAATTGATAACATCTTGAAAATTTTTAGCATAACAATTTTTTGTTTATCAGCATAACAATTTCTTTATCATGGTTCATTAGCATAACAATTTCTTTATCATCTTATAAATAAATTTTTTGTTTGAAGATTCTTTTTTTATTGAGTTTGATTTTAAAATTCAATAAGAGTATTTCTTCGGTTTATTTTTTTCATTTTTTAATTTTAAATTATTATATATAAAATTTTATCTAATTATATTTGGGAAAAACTTACATCAAGTTCCTTTCTCCAGGTTCTTAAGTTCTTTTAATATAGGAGTTACACGTGTCCTTCTATAACAACCATCCATTCAATCTAACGGCCAGTAATTGGAGAAATGGAGAACCTGGATGGAGGAACTTGACCTAAGTAAGGTCCATTATATTTTTATTAATATTTGAAAGATTTACGACTTTTGCAAAAATTTACGGATGATGAATCTTAAAATAAGGGTGATTATATGCATAATTGTATTGATAAAAAAAGTTTGAGCCCAAAAAAAGTTCAATTTTAACTCTGTAAAATTATTTGGCCCAAAGGAAATTATGGTATGTAAGGCGAAAGCCCCAAAATGATACATAATTATTGGTCAATGAACAAAAATAGTACATGGATATTCCAAGGTACACAAATGATACCCAACTATTGGGCTTCTGATAAAAAATGATATTTTTACTAATATGACAATAAGATTAGACATAAAAAGTCTAAAATGCCCTTATAAATTTTTATTTTTTTTTAAATATTTTCACTAATGTGGATGCACTGGGTGTGCTCCACATCATCTGGACACACACCACTAATAATAGCTATTAGTCAATTGTGCTGAGTAAGAATATTTTTATGAATACTCTATCCCTCCAACGACTGTTAAAGCAAAGCAGCTTAATGGCTTATAACGCCCTACTTCAGCTATCTTCCGTGTATGGGACTCATCATACAATTTTCTCTTTTGAGACACAACAAATGCATCCAACTATCATAATTACGCATTGATATTTAAAATTCACTTGATAGTTCAAAACTTTTTTTTTTGGAAGGGTATGGAAGTTGAATCTTGATGGAGAGAGCAACTTCACAATAGCAACGTGTTAATCTAGTATCCACATGGTGTTAATGAGTGGTTTCTACACAAACTAGGCAGCCGGAATATGCTCTACATAACTCTTTCAGTAGTATTTAAATGTATGAAGATTTTAGACTTTACAATCATATTAAGTTGCTTCAATATATAAATCCAACTCCTGCAAAAAATTTTGTTTCTTATTCTCAGTAAAATATGGGATGGATCAATGAAAGTGTTATTTTACCCCTATTAAATACTATTAAATATGTAAAAGAAAAAAAGGTAAAAGATCATTCTGCCCAATAAACAAATAATAAAGTATCAATTTGGCCTAAGTACAATAAACAGTCTCATTTTAACACTGAACAATAAAAATGGTTCAAATTGGTCAATGAAAACTAAAGAAAACAAGTTGGGATTATGATAGCCGACTACATTTGCTGGAAGTTGGAATTAATGATTGTTTAATGGGACAATTGCATCTAGTTCCCAAATAAGAGACTTCATTTTAAAGAGATCCTTCATTAACAAGTGGTAACAACTCTTTGGGTACTATTTGAAATTAAGTCTCTTATTTATAACTTATGTGTAATTGTGTCTTGTTTAATAAATTAAATTGATTCTACCGCTCACTTATTTTTTTCCATGATATTTTACAACCCACTTGATTAGGGTGCGCTATTCCTTATTAGTTTACTTATTAGGTGGAAAACCGAAAACCAGTGTTGTAAAAGATGGACCGGAAGGTTGCTATCAAAAAACAAAGGGTGAAGGTGCAAAACTAACCACCGTAAATTTTCAAATGGACAACTCTGGCACTCCTAAATTGGACGGGGTAAAACCGTACATTGTAAATAAAAATGGGACAAATTTAGCCTCGCCGTTAACTTGAGGCAAACGGACGTTTGTGTTTGCGTGGGGCCCACCTTCATTAATCTACGTGGCAATACACTCAGCTTCCAGCATGACAAGTTTTCTTGGGAAAATTAAATACAAGTCCCTTGTAAGGGAATTAATATTAGAAAAGTCCCACTAACTTGGGAAATTAAAGTAGAGTCCCCCTTGGGACTATACTTTAATTAATTATGATAATGTGGGCCCTACAGTAAATATTAAAAAATTCTACCCTCCCCCACCCCCTCCTCTCTCCTCTCTCCTCCCCATCTTCTTCCTCTTCTTCGTTGTCTTCCCCACCTCCATCTCTTGAGAAGAGAAGCCCCACGTGAAGAAGGCACCATCATAGATAGCTGAGCTGCCTCTGCCATAGCCAAGGATAAATAACAGATTGCACAGATTCAGAGTTTAGTTGAGTGTAATATAATGGATAAAAGCTGCCACTCATCTGAGGACTCATCACCTACTACCGCTAGCAGCAATGGCACTATCACTTGTAACAACAACAATCTGAGACAACTAAACAAGCTCTCTCACAAGATCTCAAAGCCCTCATCACTAAGAAATAAACCTCCCCCTGAATCTTCCCTCACGGAGGCCCAAGCCCAAAAGGAGAAAGTGGATGAAACACAAAACCAGAATCTACAACGTTAGCTCCGTTGGTTTCCCCTCGCCGGAGTAATTTGGCTCCGCCGGAGCTTCAGTCGCAGTTTCAACTGCCGTCTTCGGCGGCGGCTCCTTTTGGATGCTTGGATTCGTCCTTTTGGTGAAGTTACTTGTCAGGTTGTGCAAGAGGATAAAATAATGTTGAAAACAGAACTTGTTCATGTTTAGTGGGGTTGGGGGAGGAGATGGAGGTGGGGAGGTGGAAGAGTATTAGGAAGAGGGAATGAACAGGATAGCAGGGGTGGAGGGTGGGGGGGTTAGAATTTTTTAATAATTACTGTGGGTCCCACATTTTCATAATTAATTAAAGTATAGTCTTATGGGACTCTACTTTAATTTCCCAAGTTAGTGGGACTTTTCTAATATTAATTTCCTTATAAGGGACTTGTATTTAATTTTCCCAAGAAAATTTGTCATGGTGGAAACTGAGTGTATTGCCACGTAGATTAATGAAGGTGGGCCCCACGCAAACACAAACGTCCGTTTGCCTCAAGTTAACGGCGAGGCTAAATTTATCCCATTTTTATTTACAATGTATGGTTTTGCCCCGTCCAATTTAGGGGTGCCAGAGTTGTCCATTTGAAAATTTATGGTGGTTAGTTTTGCACCTTCACCCAAAAACAAAATATGGACCGGAAGGTGAGCCAGAGAAGCTTCCAAGTCATGGTTCGCACGGTCGGATCAGTCGGACTGTTGGTCTGATCAGAGACTTAATAATTGAAGAAAAATATCTAATTTTTAAATATACCTTATATATACACACAAACAAATTGTAGTCTTTTCATCTCTTCTTCTTTCATGAAACATATTCCACTTAGAAAATATATAGCAATTAGAAACTTATTAAACAAATCAAATTTTTTGTATTTAACTTAATAAAAATAAGTTTTGTCCAAAAAAACTTAATAAAAATAAGTCATTTTTTAACAAAAATCACCTCCTTAATTTATTTCTTTTCTTACTTTTGTGTTTATCATAAGTTAATTTTACTTGATATATTCTCGGCTCCCCTTAAATTGCCATGTGCATTCACATTCTTCCAAAGCCTGCACACACATCACCTGCACATACATCACCTATGATAAGACAAACCACCAAGATTATTTTTTTCCCTTTTATCTCTCCAACTACCCTTGCACGAGCCACCGCAACTTCCGGTCGACGGTCCAACTGGTCGGACCGTCTGGCTCAGTCCGTTTTTCATTACACTTACCAACCAACCAATAATGTGAGTCCTTCCAATTGTCAATGTCTCATTGTCTCATTGATACATATGCCTCATTAACCACTCGGTGAACAACAGATTCTTCCTAATTGGGTTGAATAAATGTTTGGTTCTATTGCCGAAGCTTCTTGTCACTCTCATCAATTTATTTTTTCTGTCTTGCTTTTTCTTTTTTCTCCTTTTCACTGTCAAATTCAATAGATAGATAAAACTAGATGGGCCGAGCCCATTAATCAACATCAACATCAACATCAACAATCATACAATATATATAACCAGAAACCTCACGGACTTCTCTCATAATCTCAGTATCAAGCATCAACGCCAATCTTTCCTGCCCTCTGAACTTCACTCACTCTTCTCATCTTATCATCACACCTTGCATAGCTTTCCACTTAGTTCTTCTTTTCTTCATTGTTAAGCGGTGAGCTTCTCTCTTCTTTAGCTTCTATGCATATTGCTGGTGCTGCATGCTTTGCTGTATCTTCACTCACCCACTCTTAAAGTTTTCCATTTCCAGGTTCATGAAATAAAACTCGTAATATCTCTCTTCTTTAGCTTCTTCTTTTGATCTTCTGCTTATTTCTTCTGTTTATTACTCTTAAACTTTCCCATTTCCAGGTTCATGCTTATTTCCTAATTATTCTAGCTCAAGCCTTTTTCAATGTAGATGTCTGGCATGGGCCTCTAAAACCCATAGCCAGGCTTCATTGGTTCTGTTAAAAGCTAGATTTATGCTATGATAGGATTGCTTCTGAATATTTGCTTCCTTTTGTTTTATGTTTCCAAACACATAAGATTGAATTAATAATTAAGTAGATCAACGCAAAAACAAAACTAAAAATTACACAAAGAACCCCTAAAGCTAGCCCCATACAGAGGGAGCTAGGGAGGGAGAGTTAAGGAGACCTATTGATTTTTGAAAAACTGTTTAACTAAATTGATTGATAATTGAGTGGAAAACCTTATCTCTTAACGAAGATAAATTCCACTAGGTATTACCACTTGTTTGATTTTGAAATTACCAAGATCTCAGAATTAACTGTAGTATCTCACTTTGTTTGAACAGAATTGAAGGACTGAGGCCATTTTCACCTAGATTTGTACACATGACCATTATATTGAACGGTGGTTCTGTGAGAGGACTCAAAAATGTGATTGCAACAATATTTCAGTTGAATGAAGTTAGTTATGACACATTGATAAAGACGGTAATAATATATTTTTACCACTTTACCCTTTCATAATCCTTTTCTATGTTTGGTTTAGTTTTCCTTTTGACAAAAACATTCATAACAAAGCATGTCAAAATCAAATGTTTGGTTGATTGCTTTTTTTTTCCGCTCGTGCAGCTTATAAGAGCATTTTTGGTGATGACTTAAGATAAATTTTAGAGTATGCAAAGAAAGATGCTGAATTTTTTTTTTTATACAAAAAGATGCTGATTTTTTCCCAACTCTAAAAACACTTTTATTTCAGAGCATAATTCAGAGCAACCCCACAGATGGAGACTAGAGGGCAGAAAGAATGAACTGTTGCCTGAATATGTTAGGCACAATATTGTCGAGTGCGATTTTGTGGTAGGTCCTGCACTTGTGGGTGATCATTGGATATGCTTTGTTTTTTATACAAGAATAGGGGTCACTTACGTGCTGGACTCATCAAAGCCGAACTGGACGCTGTCATGGTCACGGAAATTGAACGATCATCAACGCGTTTATACTGAGGCAATTGATGCGTTTGTAAGTCTTGTATTGTTAAATTTTTGTATAGAATAAAACAATAACAAATAGCGCTTTATCTTATATGAATTTGTGTTGTGTCTAGCGGAGTGCCTTCTACGGGATTATAGATTTTCTCAAGCCAAATTCAGGCATTAAAAAGAACTCCTGGGAGAAAGTTGTTTTCCCACCAATATCTCAACAAGTCAACTTGTGTATGCATATTAAATTATTGTTGGTTTACATAGTCATGATGATCGATAGAAAATCAATTGATTTTGTTTTGTGACTTCATGGTAGGTTTGACTGCGGAGTGCATGTGCTTATGTTGATGAACACTTGGCATCCACACTAGGAAATCTCTTACTCTGATACTGCGGTTGATACAACGAGAATACAATTGATATGGTGGATGGTCAATTATGAGTTAAATGTAAATAAACTTAATGGACTAGCATTGATACATCCATAGGTCATAGTTGAAGAAGTGCTAGCTACGTCAGAGGTAGAGAAGGCTCCCTCGCCAGACAAGCCGAAAGGACCAAGAATTAAGCATACTGCTATGAAGCTAAGACCTATGTGAGGCGCAGTACAAAACAATGCTCATAGGTGTTTTGGATGTTTTTCATTCCTCTTTAATGTATTTAAGGATGATTGAATTGGTTGATAACTTCTTATTTATGTAAAACAAACACGTACATTAGAAATACAATTTATAAAGCTAGTTGTAATTTATAACATACATTTGAGTAACTAGTTGCCTAAGAATCGCAATTCACTATTGAATTATCGTCATTCACTAGCGTAGTATCACAATTAACTGCCACGTTTTGCACTGGTTAGCACCTTTGATTAACTATTTGCCCGAAAAACCAAAAGGTTATTCACCGCTCAAGAATCGCAATTCACTACTTGAGTATCGTCATTCACTACCGTAGTATCCCAATTAACTGCCACGTTTTGCGCCGGTGCTTGCCTTTGATTAACTACTTGTTCGAAAAACCAAAAGGTTATTCATTGCCAAAGAAACGCACTTAACTATGGATGTATCGCCATTTACTACCGTAATATCGCGATTAACTGCCACGTTTTGCACTGGTTAGCAACTTCGATTAACTACTTGCCTGAAAAACTAAAAGGTTATTTACTGACCAAGAATCGCAATTCACTACTTGAGTATCGCCATTCACTATCGTATTATCGCAATTAACTGCCACGTTTTGCACCGGTTCTTGCCTTTGATTACTTACTTGCCTGAAAAACCAAAAGGTTATTTATTGCCCAAGAATCGCAATTCATTATTGAAATATAGTCATTCACTATCGTGGTATCGCAATTAACTGCCACGTTTTGCACTGGTGCTTTTCTTTGATTAACTACTTGCTCGAAAAAACCAAATGGTCATTCACTGCCTAAGAATCGCAATTCACTACTTAAGTATCGTCATTCACTACCGTAGTCTGGCAATTTACTGTCAAGTTTTCCTATGCTTGCAACCATTTTAAAACCTGAATAACAATCCTGTTACTGTAATAGCAGTAATTATCAACAATAAAAAAATGAAGTATGACATTAAGAACTTGGTATGACATTTACATAACTTCAATACATTATATATATATATATATATATATATATATATATATATATAATAGCATTTTTCTTGACAAGTGAACATTAGAATTTTTCAAACCTCCTAATGTTTTCTTGTCATGACTACCTCCAAGTATAGTGCTTTCACTTTTACATTACATACAAAATGGGATAAGAAGCATATATATTGACCCTTGTTTCAAAAAATATAAGGGTATGTTCCTATCCACACAATACAAAATAACGACCTCCAAAAAGTTATTGATCTATCGCGACACCTTGCTTTATCTTGGGTTTGGATTCCAGTAGCTCCTCCTAGTATGTCCAGGTTTATGGCAATAGCTACAATTGTATATATTCTTATTCTGGATAGTGAATGTATGCAAGAGATAAGGATTTCTCTTCCCTTATTTGTTGTCCCTCTTCCTTCATTTGACCATTTCGTTTGCCCTCTATTTAACTTCTGCATCTCAGAAGTAAAGTTTTCCTTCACATGTTTGTAACAGAAGGCATGTGTTGCATCTCCAAACACGTCTTTTACTCCATGAATTATTGACTTGTGACGGTCTTACTATCTCCTTCTCACCAACTATCTTCTTTATCTTCTCCAAAATCAGGTCTAATCCTCATTTGTCTCTGCTGGGACAATGACAATTGCAATGGGAAGCAACTCAATGTTTGCATCATACCCAGAAGTCGCGAGCAGAGTTCCCTGATATAGCCACTCAAGTGAGTTCCGTCAATATATAACACAAGTCTTGCACCTTCAAGGAACCCATGAATGCAGCATCCATATGCAATAAAGACACACTCAAATGTGTTTTTTGAAGCTGCTTTATACTTTGCCATTGTTCTGTTGTCTGTCTCCTTTAAACGTCCACATATCCACGGTATCATCATGTAAAACTGTGAAGGACTACCTTGTATTTCCTCCAGCGCTTTTTCCTTTGCCCGATATGCTTGCTTATATGTTAGCTTCGCCCCATACTCTTTTGACAAAGTTGCCATGATTTCATTAGGCTTCTTATCTATGCAAAGTTGCTTATATATCAGCAATTATTATTGTTGAAGTTAGACTGGCTGTTCCACTGTGTCTCATACCAAACATGTCTTGACCATTGTGAATATGATCGTTTCTGAACCTTGTCAAACGTATGAAGGGTCCACCTTCCCTAACTTGTTTGACATTGATCCTCCATGGACAACCCACAACTTTGCATTTCACATACATCTTGCGTTTAGAATTTTTCGAATACCTGTACTCAAAATCATGTGCAATGCTAAACTTGTGCAATGCATCCTTAATTGCATTGACATGTGGAGATGTTTGATTTACTCCAAGCAATACATCTATATAAAGACTTACTATTGTTCCTTTCTGGCACTAGTGTTGCTGCAATTTCTACTCCACATGGTAGGCTTTGAGTGTGTCTCACATTGCCGCTAGAAGTTCCAGGATTTCCATCTCCTTTGTCAAATTGAGACGCATTCATATTAAACATTGATCCTGAAAGTGCTAGCAACTCATCCACCTTGTATAGAGTTAAATTCTTACTTACATTAATGTATCGTCCAGTTCTGTTGCATAGTTATCTATGGATTTTGTTGCCACATACACATGTGCAAAGTTGTCATTATATTGAAACAAATTTTCCAGTTCATCATCATTGATCAGGTCCACTAACACTTTTTCATCAAACTTCACCGTATATTTCATCTCACATACCATCTCATCAATGTTGAACCATTCCCCTACCAAAACCCTTCAATTCTTCAATTGTAACCCCTTGCTGCAAACTTTTAATCCTAGTATTGCCACCAAAATATTTATCTCCACCTTCAACATTCTTTTCAAAATCCCCGCCAACATGAAAATAACACAAGAGTGATTTTGAATGTGTCATCCTGCATGCTAACCTACATAAGAACAATCAAAGGTTAATCAAAATGTGTGTTCTTAAACACTCATATTTCTGCAGCTTCAATTATGATTCAATAGATTCACATGTTTCGGTAACTACTATGGTACATGTATTAACTATCCAAGTATCATTATTAACTATAATGTGTGGCGTGTTCTGGTAACTACTCCAGAATCACAATTCACTACCTCCGTATCGTTATTTACTACAAAATTCGATTCCACCTACTGTGATACATTTTTAGCGGGAACTCAACTGTCAAATGACGAAAACAACACATTCATCATCTTTCCCATGCATCAGAGCCCACTCCTACTCTCGTGAATCACTCATCTCATTTACCATCATCCAAAGGAGTTCAAACTAAAAGAGATATATAATTTTTATCTATATTATTCACATAAATCAACTATCCAACTTAATATATATCATCACTTTTTAACCCATGATCAGGAAAGAAGAAAACTTGAAACTCATTTATCAACATTGAAGACCCAACAAATAATGAACCAAAGTATCATTTTTCACCTCATACTAAAAGGGAGAATACCATCTTGATCAAAATAATACCCAATGTTTCCACCTTTTTCCCCTTTCCAAGCTTCAACTTGGCAAGCAACAAGAAGATGATGATGCCTTCATTGTCTCGGCCAAGCAATAAGAAAAGGAGAAGAAGAATATGTTTTAAGGGTAAAGGTGTAAAAATGAGTTCAAACTATTACGTTAGGAGCACGTAGGGGTAACAAGTATTTCCGGCTCAATTTTGGGACTGAAGAATAAATATTGGTGCAATATAGGTAACGCCGTTTAATATGACCGACGTTGACCGTTAAAAGCTGACGTAGCGAGGGAAATAATTTTTTTTTGTGTTGAATCCGTTTTTGGCTATGTACGTTTTTGGAAATTATTATACAAACCACCAATTAATATATTAATGAAATATAAAACGAAAAATAAATATGTTTGCATCCACCATTTAATTTTCATAAAATATTGGTAAATGAAAATACATTTTATTTTACAAAAACTTCTCTTGAAGGTGCAAAATTTACTTTTAACTTGCACATAAGGGTGGAGAATATTAGTCGGAGTTGCCTCTAGTGGCCCACTATTATGCAAGTTCATTCCTCTTCTTACCTCATATGGTAATCCAAATTCACTTATAATTTGAAACCTACAATCTCAAGCAATATGAAACTTGTTCTTTATAACACACCCACCCAATATTTCCAACAATATTTAGTACCAGTGGTGTTAGGATATTGTTTAGTAGACTACATATCATTTTGAGGGGGAACAAGCCAACACAAACATATAACAAATTCTAAAAATTCAGTCTACTATGGTCTGCAGAAAAGAATAAATTAAAAGGGATTCATTATGGATGGATTTTTCGCAAAAAAAAAAAAGCTTTCCTCTTCTTCAGTTGGGTCTAAAGGTATGACTGACTTTACCTTAAAATATGTAGTTTTAATAATGAACACCGGACCCCTATCTCACCAAACCTTGCTGATTTTCCTACATTTTTTTGCAAGTGAACAGAGCAATTTTTCTTGAGTAAATGAAAAGAGGAATTTATTGATCAATATCCTTACATCCTTTTGCAGTAGGTACATTTGGTTAGGTAGCTTTGTTAAGTGAAATTAAAAGCTCTCGTTGATTCATTTGCAGTAGGTACAAGCTCTCGTTGATTCATTTGCAGTAGGTACTCTTGTTACCAAAGCTTCTCTTCATTTTCATCAATTTCTTTTTCTGCTTTGCTTTTTCTTTCTTCTCCTTTCACTTTCAAAAAAATAAAACTTGCATTTTCTTTTTCTCCTTTTTACTTTGAATACATAAAACTAAATGGGCGGAGCCCATTAATCAACAATATATATAATCAGAAACCCTTAGTCACAGCCTTCTCTCATAATCTCATCATCAACTTCGATCTTTCCTCCCATCTGAACTTCACACACTCTACTCATCTTATCATCACACAATCACCCCTTGCATTGCTTTCCACTTAGTTCTTCTTTCTTTATTATTAAACGGTGAGCTTCTCTCTTCTTCAGCTTCTTATTCTCTTAGCATTCATACATGTTGTTTGTGCTTCTTGCTTTGCTGCAGTTTCTTCTGTTTATTACTATGGTCTCAACCATTATTAAGATTACCAAATAAAACCCCGTAGCTAGATTTATGCTATGATAGGATTGCCTCAGTATATTTGCTTGCTTTTGTTTTATTTATTTCAAACACATTATTATATTGCATTAATAATTAAGTAGATCAATCCAAAAACAAAACATAAAGTGGAAAATAAGAAGCCCCCAAAATCTATTCATTTCTGAAAAAACTGTTTAACTAAATTGATTGATAATTAAGTGGAAAATCTTATCTCTCAAGAGAGATAAAATCCACTAGGTATTACTACTCTCTTCCACTCTGTTTGGTTTTGAAATTACCAAGATCTCAGAATTAACTGTACTATCTCACTTTATTTGAACAGAATTCAATGACCGAGACGATCCTCCACTAGATTTGTACACATGACCACTATATTGAATGGTGATTCTATGAGAGGGCTCAAAAATGTGATTGCAAAAAGATTTCAGCTGCATGAAGTTAGCTATGACCAGTTTCCTTCACTTTATCACCATTTCATAATCCTTTTCCGTGTTACCAATGGGTAGTTGGTTGAGCTGGTAAGTGGGCTACAACCTCGTAAGGATGAGAACGTGTGTTCGATTCTCGGAAAGTGCTCTTATTGGGAGAGGGGACAACCTTGCCTATGTGAGCAACACTTCTACCCCTCGAGTCCGGATTATACCGGGCGGTGATTAACCAAAAAAATAATTCTTTTCCGTGTTTGGTTTTCCTTTTGGCAGAAACATTCATAAGTCATAACAAAGCATGTCAAAATCAAATTTAGTTGATTGCTTTTTTTCCCTTTCATGCAACTTATAAGAGAATTTTTTTTATGACTTAAGATAAATTTTAAAATCAACCAATATATATAGTAACGAGCGGTTACTCCCGTGCGTCCATATAATTACATATACATTTTACTACCAAATTACATCCTTAAACTAATAAAACTCATAGTATGGAGGGTAGTAGTTGAGCCTAATATTGTACGGTAACTAAAAAATTAAAATAATATAGTACTGATACATCAAACATATTCATCTTTAATTCTTGAATTTCTTCGTCTTCAGGTTCAATGTTTATCTCTGTTGGATCAACAAAAGATCTAACAACTGGAATATCACTACTACAAATTGTCCCTCTACCAGCGCACTTTTACATGCGCTTAGAAGAAATGCATGTATAGAGGGTCCTTTACATGCGCTTTAAGCGCATGTACAGGTAAGAATCTATACATGCGCTTAAAGCGCATGTAGAGGCCTTATCTCTACATGCGCTTTAAGCGCATGTATAGAAATGTACATCAATTAAAATTCACTAAAACAATGACTAGAAAAGGATTTAAGTATTTAGAGATAAAATATAAAATGAACTTAGGTGAAGAGCTCAAAATTATATGGAAACACCCTTTAAAGCGCATGTAAAGGCACAAACACCCTTTACATGCGCTTTAAGCGCATGTAAAGGCACTACTGAAGTGCAAAACATGGAGTCAAGCATAAGAGATCCTCCTCAGACCTCATAAGGTGTTCCTGCTTGTGGAATTAGTGTTTCAAAGCTCCATTACCACTTTTGGGTGCTATGAAAATGTTCAAACACCCTTTACATGCGCTTTAAGCGCATGTAAAGGCACTACTGAAGTGCAAAACATGGAGTCATGCATAAGAGGTCCTCCTCAGACCTCATAAGGTGTGCCTGCTTGTGGACTTAGTGTTTCAAGGCTCCATTACCACTTTTGGATGCTATGGAATTGGTAAAACACCCTTTACATGCGCTTAAAGCGCATGAAGCACATGTAGAGGTAGAAACACCCTTTACATGCGCTTAAAGCGCATGTAAAGGGTGTTTCTACCTCTACATGCGCTTTAAGCGCATGTAGAGCCTCTACATGCGCTTTAAGCGCATGTAAAGGCTTGTTCTTCAATAGAATTCACTATAACATTGTCAAGCACAAGATTTGAGCATTTTGAGATGAAGTATTGAAACAATTTAGTTGAAAAGCACCAAATCATATGAATATCCATATAATTAAATGGACATTGGTCTTTACATGCGCTTTAAACGCATGTATAAGCCATAAAATATTAAAATAACAAAGGAAAGCCAATATGTAATGTAACATCCTAAAAAATTTAATTCAAGATTAGAGAGTGTTTTGGGAAATAATAAACGGAGAAATTTGAAATTTTGGAATTTTTACGAATTTTTGGTGATTTTTGGGATATTTTGGAAATTTTGAGTAATGAATGTGCAAATAATTAACTAAGCAATTCAAGAATTTGAAATATGAGGGAATGGTGAAACCCAAAATATTTTGAAGGTTAAGGAGATTGGAGGCTAGTTTAAATGGATTTAATTTAAAATAGTACACTATGGCAAGTTTGGGCTACAAATTATCATATGCCACCCTTATTTCACCAAACCAAACAAAGCCCTCTCCTCCCTTATAACACGGCCTCCACCCCTCCCTCACTCTCAAACCCTTCGTCCTCCTCCTCCCTCCCTCTCTCAAGCTCCGATCTTTTCCCCTCCGGCGACGGCGAGCTTCCGGCCGCCACACAACAGCGTCCACCGCCGGAAGCTAACCCTCGGATCCCCCTTCTATTTCATTGTTCTCCTCCATCCTCCCTTGTTCTGCTCGTCTTCAACGTTCTCCATGCTTTCTCCGCCGGGTTCTTCGTTTTTCCGGCGAGCAGCGGAGGCCGAGAGTAAGTGATGGGTAAGTCTCAGCCTTTTCTTGTATTCCTCAAGTCGGGATGCTTTATCATATTGATTTCTCATTTTCATTTCTTTTCTTTTCCTTCTTTGCATCGGCCTCCCTTTGATCCGTTATGCTTCATCGGCGCTCTACGAAGAATCACGGCGGAGCCAACCGCCATCTAACCTGCAAGTTCGTGCTTAATCTTAGGTGAGATGTTCTTTCGATTTCTACCCTTGTTCTTGCGATTTTGAGCGAGAATGAGAGTTTCTGGGCTTCGATGTTTCAAATTGAGTAACATATATGCTTAGTGAAGTTGTAATGGAGCCTTGTTTGTTGCTTTGTTGGATTTATTGATCTCTTGCCTTTGTTTCTCTTCTCTGTTTTTAAATCAGCATAGTAGAAACGGGATGTCCAATGATATTAGCATGTGGTTGTATAATAATAAAGCTTAATAGTGACTTGTTTTGTGAATTAGGGTCTGCATCTCATATATGGTATGTGCATAGGATAATTCAAACAAAGCATAATAAATAGCTACATCTGTTGGCTTGTTATAATGAAATGCCTCAAGGATATGATGAATTGAGTGCACGTGATAATGAGTTGATTTCAGTCATATAACATAAAAAAGAAGAAGAAGAAAGTGGTTTAAGTGTTTTATATTAATATTGTAGTCCATTAGCCCTAGAATAACACAATCTTTTAGCTTCTGTAACAAGCCTTTATTGATTATTTAACAGGTGCTACAAGTTCAGAACATGACTCTAAAGAGGTTAAGTCATCAACAAGTGAACTCATTCCTAATCTAAATGAGGTTAGTGCATAAATCTTAATCATTATCTGCATTACTCTTATATTTCATAAAAGGGAACTTAGTCTACTATGACAGCTGTTATGAAATCTATAAATATTGCCAACTATGTTTGTTTCAGTACTACTTTGGATAAAGATGTTGCATTATTATGTGCCCCACTGTTATCTTTCTTCTATGTGGGTTTTCGTTGCTGATCAATAATATTATTTTTTCCCTAAATATTGCTGGTTTCTTAAGACAGTCACTTGGACTGCTTAGTACCAACTACAGGACTTGTGATTTCGGAATTATTTTGAACTCAATATATATGTTTGAACTCAATGTACTGATGGACCTACTTGCTTGATCTGGTCTCAGTAATTAGATCATATAACTCCACTCTTTATCATTATGTATTCATATAAAATTTATTGCATTCATATTTTACCCCTGCTTTGGTGGCAGCCTATAACCAGTCATGATGTTGCTTGAAATCTCGCACAAGCTGCAGAAACAGATATGTATGTGGACATGTAGTTTTTAGCAAATATGTTCTGCCATCAATACTTTCAACACCCTAAGATTTAAGCTGATATGCGTTATGCATTTATCTTATACGATGCAAGATATTTTGTAGCCCTTGGTTATGAAAGGTTAGCTTGCTGTAAAATTGTTTTCTCTTATAGTCTTACCAGAGAGGCTTGAGTCTATTTTCTACATTGAGATGCAAACATATTACACTTTTTTCTCTTCGAAATCCCTTTTGATGAACATGGAGCAAACGAGATTCAGGACAAACATGTCCTATAACATGCTTGCGTACATTCTTACTCTAAAACATTGAAACATATTTTATATCAACATCTTGGCAGGTGGAATTTTTGCTCAATGAATTGTGTGACACCGAGTCAGTTCATGAACTAGAATTGAAGGTAAGCAGAATGAAGTTGAACTGAGTTTGATATCCTCAAAAGCTAATATTATTCATTTATCTCTGTCACTTGGGAATTAGGATATTATTTTCAAAAGATCATTGTTCGTATTAAATTTTGCTTTCTTAATTCCCACCTGTGTAATTCCCTAATGTTATCAATCAGCTTGCTGGATTCCACCTGCACGTAGTGCGGAGTTTAGCTGGCGATAGCCGAACTGTACCAGAATCACCTCCAACAACCCCTTCTGTTAGTGCAAACACTGTCATGGAATCACCTGATTTGAATGGATCAGCTTCCACATCTTCATCTTTAGCCATCATTAAACCAGAAGCTTTTTCAGGGATGAAGGGATTTCTGGATAAAGCTGCAGATGAAGGCTTGGTTATAGTTACATCTCCAAGGGTAATAAAAACACATCTTTCATATTATGTATAGTCCTTATAAATTTCAAAAAAAAATCTTAAACTCATTAATCATTTTGCAGGTTGGTTTTTTTAAAACATCTCGAACCATAAAGGGAAAGCGTGCTCCACCAGCATGTAAAGAGGTAGAGTCATTTCAAGCATAATGTTATTTATTTACATGCTGGAAGCTTAAGTGGATATGGATTCTTCTCCTTTGTGAATTGATTTTTTAATGTGGTCATCTGATTGAGTTATTTTTATGCATTGGTGGGCCTATTAGGAATTTTTTATTGCTCTTATATCTATTCTCATAGTACATGAGCTTACACGTAACTGGTATAAATGAAATTGTTTGATTGTAGGTTGTAAATCTACAAAGCCGTGGTTATGACAAAATTCTTTTGATATAATGCTAGTTGGTTCTATGAACTACAGCTAGTATTGGTGGTTATATTGGGAAATAATGTAAATTTATAATAATTTTTTTTTTAAAAAAAACATTCTATACATGCGCTTAAAGCGTATGTAAAGGGGCCACCTGTACATGCGCTAAAAGCGCATGTAGAGGTATGTACCTCTACATGCGCTTTAAGCGTATGTAGAGGCACATCTACATGCGCTTTAAGCGCATGTAGAGGTACATACCTATACATGCGCTTTAAGCGCATGTAGAGCCTTTACAAGCGCCCCCTTCTACATGCGATTTAAAAGCGCATGTAGAGGCCAAAATAAGCGCATGTAAATGGGGTAATCTGTGGTAGTGTATCTAAAAAAAACTCAAAAATTAAAGTGTTCTAAATTTCTCATGGAAATAAACACTTTATGCATACCTGATTCGTGAATTTCTTCACTGAATACATAACAAATATGTATAAATACAGGTTTCCCACCATAGTTATCCAAACGCAAAAGCTTGAGCAAAAGAGATTTTTAAATGATAAAAGATATATGAGGCGGGGAGCACACACTCTATGTAAAAAATTTGTATTAAAAAAACAAAAAATATGAATAAATATAAAGATACTAACTGTTGACAAACAATACAAAATGACGATAGTCGTCAATCTGATAGTTTACAGTGTGATAGGCGACAAACTTGTAGGTGACTATCTGATAGGCGACAGTGTGATAGGCGACAAACTTGTAGCTGACAATCTGATAGGCGACAGTGTGATAGGTGACAAACTTGTAGGTGACTATCTGATAGGCGACAAACTTGTAGCTGACAATCTGATAGACGACAGTGTGATATGCGACAAACTTGTAGCAGACAATCTGATAGGCGACAAATCTGAGTCGTGTCCTCAGGGACACTTTCCTGTAGAGTTATTCTGCGACCACCGGCTAAGAAGGAAGCGGCACTCCCCAGGATTAAACAGATCCCTCCTGCAGAAGCAAGGAAACAGAACAACGAAAGATAATAGAACACAGCAGAGTGTGAATACAAAAAGAGGAGATATGGAAGCTCTGAAGCTTGGTGTATTGGACCTCTTGCCAAGCACTGCCTTTTATATGCAAAGACTTCAGAGACGTTGGGCACACACTTAATCACCATGTTAATGACCATCAATTATCGGTTATTAACGTTACCAATATTATGACAATAAAATGAATTAAATCAGCGGTTAGGATAAGCACAAATGAATTCAAACGGGCATGCATACGTTGGAATTCATTCAAACTCCTGCTAACCGAATTCATGGGGAATCAAAAATATAATCCTCAAATAACATGGTTTTCTGGTAAGGCATATATATAAAAATAATCATTTATTATTTTCATAAAACTGGTAATTAAAAAGTGCCCAGTCCATACTTATCGTGCGCGCAGGGAGGGGGGGAATCACCGGATTTCCACTGCGTTTGCCTCTTGGTGGCTCAACTTGTGCGCGCGAGGCCCACTCCTTTTTTGGCCCTTTAACTTGAGCAATACAAGTTTATTATATACCCTTGTATGTTCTCACTCCCAAGCAATGTGGGACTTCTCTATTTGACACACCCATATGAACTTTGTTGTTTTCTCCAACACTAACAACCACCACATCTTTATATGCACATATACATATTTTTTTCCACTCTAATATCGACCAACTCTCCTTCATTTAAAATTGAATGATATGTTTGTTCGGTATGAGTGAATCAATAATAAAGTAATCGAATAATATAAAAATGTAAAGATGTTTTTTTTTAACTCGATTTGATGGTTACTTCCATTTTTTATATACACTACAAAAAAAAGGCTTAAAGTAGACGCTTGCGTTTCAGCGGTTTGCCACAAACCGCTGAAATGGATGACCATTTCAACGCTTTTTTGGTTGACCGCTGAAAAGAAAATGTCAGTCAACACAATTTTTTTTTTCAAACAAAACAGGTCATTTTAGAAGGTTGGAACCGCGGATTTGTACGTTTAACATTATTATTTTCAAGCAAAAAAAGTAAAATAATTGTTTTTAAAACAAAAAAAGACGGAACAGCGAGTACTCACAGCGGTTTCAACCGCTGATGTGGTTTATTATTTTTTAAATCATGTCAGAGCAGAAAATGCAGGTGACCGTTGTCAGATTTTTTATATTCAAATACCATATCGGCGGTTGCAACCGCGGAAATGCAGTGACCATTACATTCTGACCGTTGCGTCCCCCCAGCCTCGAAACAATAAAGAACATTAATGACTGTACACATCAGCGGTTGAAACCGCTGATGTGCCGCTGTATTATAAATACATACGATTCATATTCATTTTCAGCGTGCCTTTCCAGCGTGTTTTCTTTCCTGCGAGTTTTTCTAGCGTGTTTCTTCCACTATATATAGCATGTCTGGTAGTAGTAGTGAGGATAGCGAGTTTGATTTGGATGTGCCTGTTGTTCCAGGATTATTTACACCGCCGATCAACCGCAATATTGATGATGTTCCGATAGATAGTGTGTTTGATGATGCTGACAGGAATGAAGTGTTAGATCATCACCACAACAATTCAGGAGACGAGAATATGGTGGGGCGTAATAATGAGGAAGAATATGAAGAGGGACATGGGAGTAGGAATGATGATGATGATAGGGAGAACATTGATCATGATGATGAGGAGGGGAACAATGAGGATGATGAGGAGGGCGATGATGATGAGGAGAGAAGCAGTAGGGTGTCCCCTGCTCAAACCACATTTACTCGGGGGAGAACGTCTAGAGGAGCACCTGGCTCCGAAGTTCGAGTGAAAAGTGAGTAATTTTAATATTATTAATACATATTTTTTATTTTTTGTTATATTTATTTTTTATATCACATGCAATTCAATGAATTAATTTTAATCTTTACTTTTCACATGATGCAGATTTTCGAGGTGGCATGACCTCAAGAAGGCGGTTGACTGTCGCACAAACTCATCACCTTCCTCTGCATGAGAGGGTGTTGCTTGAAGAATATTTCGACGCCACAGGGCAGCCCAGCGGAGAAGCGGGCACTCTATTCAACCGCTTCTGTCGAAGTGTTGGTGCTGATTTTAAAATGTTTCCTATTGATTTGCTTGATTGGAAGAAGGTGTTGGACCGGAAACGTGACCACGCGTGGTTCAATATTGTTAAAGTAAGAATCGATTACTCAATTTTAGTTGTTTAATTATTATTATTTAATTTGTATACTGACATTATGTTTAATTTCTTTTGTTAGAGAAAATTTGAGATTACAGATAAATATGGTCACGTGAAAAACTACGCTTTGAAGAAGATAGGGGATGGGTGGAAGACAAAAAGAAATACTTTATTCAACAATAGGAATAAGTTGGGAGATCGAACTGAAGCGGAGGTTGCTGGACAAGTACCGCCTGGTGTTGATCCTGATCAGTGGAAGTGTAACATCCCAAATTTTAAATTAGGAATAATTGACAATTAATTAAGGTATTAGGATGTCATTATTAAATTAATAGGCATTGTAAGTAAGTAAATGATGATAAATATATTTTTAATAAAATAATATGCCTATTTTTCTTGGAAATTAAAGAAAAATAGTTAGATGTTGAATTTTTAATCATAACTTTTATGAAAAATACTTTACAACATAGATAATACTATGGTTGGAGGAAGTATGTAAGTTGGTGTATGAATTTAATTTTACAATTAGTTTTAAGGTAGGTATTTAAAATGAAAAAGTAAATAGAGAAGGATATAAGGGTATTTTTGTAATTTTTGCCCCAAAACCCTAACATGACACTCCCTCCTTCCTTGCACAAGTTTCAGCCGCCTCTCCCTCTCATTCATGAGCTCTCCCTTCTCTCATTTCTCTTTGTTCTTCCTCCTCACTTTCACCATTTTTCTCTCCACCCATTCACTACCTCTCCTTCCCAAATCTGCAAAATCATGTGGGCTTCTCTTGTCTTCCCTGTTTCTCTTTGTCATTGGCGAGTTTCATTTCCTCACCGTCTCCTTCTTCATTTTCCGGTGAGGCTTCGTCGATTCCGGCGGAAATCGCGACGTACGGCGGCTGGAGGTAGGCTTTTCGGTTTCTTTTGGTTTCTTAAGTCATGTTCCTTTTCTAAACTTCATTTTGCTTACTCTTCCCTTCCCTTTTGGATTTCTGGTCGGCCTAGATATTGAGGGGCCATTTTCCGGCGAGTTAAGCAGCGGCCAGCGGCGAGTTGCTTCTTATTCTCATTTTTGGAACTTGGTAAGCAATTTGTACGCCCTTTGATTTTCGTTTTTGGCCGTTTGAGAGGGTGGGTGTGATTGGGTTTTAGGTTTTAGCCACGAAAATAAACTAAAACTAAGCCAAAGCTTCATCTTTTAGTGTCCTAACTGTTGAATTTTAGGTTGATTGAAGTTTTATGAAGTTTGTGCAAAACCCTAACTTTTGGGGATTTTTAAATCCGACGGGTTTCAAAGATTTTTGTGTAAAGTTTTCTAATTAAATCATGTAGGAATATTATGAAGTTGATTTGGTGTATCAACTGTGGTTTGAGGTTGTTAAGTTGGTAATGAAGTTTGAATGTTGATTCAAACTGATCTTGACGGATGAATGTGTTAAGTTATTAATTTTGCTTCTATATTCTATTTTGCTCCATAGTATGGCTGAATGGTGTTGTACCCTTTTAGATGGGATTTATGCTCTAATTGTTACGGTTTTTCTATAACTTGAACCTTGTTTTATCACTTAAATTGTAAATCTGATTTGAAGGAGTTTAATCTAGAAATTTTAATTGTTTGGAGAGTGTGTTGCAGGGTTTGAAAATATTAATTTAAAACTGATATTTAGATAGAAACATTGAACTTTTAACAATCTTGGATGTGAATTGTGCGAAGGTTGTTGCTATAAAAGAGGCCTAAACTTTAGTGTATGTTTGAGTTACATTCTATAGAATACTGTGCATTGAATATAGTTGCATTGGTTTGGTCAAGAGGTGATGCATTAGAAATATTGTTTTCCTTGTTTTTGGGATAGGTGATTTAATTGTGGCTGAAATGGAGTGTGGCTGCTATATGTTTGCATGTATGTTCCTTGTTTCTTAAATAACCAAATGGCAAAAAGTGTTAATGAGTGGAATTGATGTTGAGGAATTGAAATAAGAGTGCTTCAAATTGTAATTAATATGTCATTTGAATGGCTGATTAAATGAGAGTAATTTAAATTGTGAATTGAAGTGTGGTATGCAAGTAAGCATGAATGACTTTAACTATATAGGTGAGTTCCTAGATTTCTTGTTTCTCTTTCTCATAGGGGCTGCCATTGTTAAGGCTGAATGCCATGACTAACAATTGATTTTATAATTGTGTTATTCTATTAAAGCAATTCAGATAAAAATGATGGCTTACATTCAATACAATATGGAAATAATGAGGTGTTTGCTTTGTTTGAGCATTTTTCAGCTTGGTTTATCTTTGATGGGTGTGCATGATCGTAGTAATATTAAATATTCATATTCTTGATCTGTTATTCATGTGTTTGGTTAATGTGTATGTGGCTGATTTTTAAATTGGAGTATTTGATTACTTAACTCGGTCTCTTGTGATTAAAGATGATGAATGATATTGAAGAGGAAGTGGTTGAAATAATCTTACTTTTGTGATCACATGCAAGTGTTTAATGGTAATGGTTTGTTTATATGTTTGATGAGGTTCATTAAGATAAAATACATAAATGGGGAAAATTGGGTAGTCATATAAGAACGAGAGAGACGTTGAACCACGATAGAGTGGAAATGATATTAATTTATCATTTGGCTCTATATTATTATAGGAGTGGATGCAAGTAGGCTTTCGTGGCATCAAGAAAGGAAGGTTGAGAAATTGCGTAAATTGCTAAAGGCGACAGGTAATCACACTTAACCTTGTTATAACATTGAGGGTGACGTTAGTTAGGGATTTTGTAAAATCCCTTCTCACCCTCTATATATATATTTAAAAGAGTATTTTTATACAAAACAGGCTATCGGGTGCCTTTCAAACACGATTATTTTTGTATGAAACATTTTTATACATTATATGTATTATCCTGTTCTGGAGGTGGCCATTGATCTGGAATGGCATGAAATGTGTATAGCATACCTTTTGGGTAGTGGTTTGAGAGATGGTGATGATAGAGAAGGGAAAATTATGTTGTGGAAAATCGGAGATGTTGAAATGTTAAGATATTGTAGGGAATTGCGAAAGTACATTACACTGATAGTGATATTGTGATAATGAAATGAATTGTGGTTGAGAAGTTGAATATGGTGAATGAGATAGATATGGATATGGTGAGGTTTGCATGACACTGAGATACATATGTACCATCGCGCGATGATAACTGTCGATTGGCCAATCGACAGTTATTTGTACTGATGATCCTTTTCGGATTGATTAGACCGGGGATCATAAGTCGACTTATTGAGAGAAAGTGACCTACGGTTGTTTGGCATTGAAGAGTCCAACCGTTCCCGTTCTATAATGGAATCAGAATTGGGGTTCCCTTTCTGGAGATTGCCAGAGAGGGAAATTGTTCCCTCATCATAGAGAGGGGCACAGTGTCAAATCATATAGAGAAGATTAGATGCTTGAATGCCCCGTGATGGCACAATGCATCTATAGGTGAGTGTGAGAGTTGTGGTAGCATCATTAGATTGGAGACTGAGAGATGATATTTAGTTAATGTGGAATTGACTGAGGGATTTGAGTGATATGTGGAAAGTAGAGATGGTGAATTTGAGTTGACTTGGATGTGACAGAGGGACTGGAGTGATGAATGGAAGGAGACTTGACAGATATATGTATATATTACTGAATTTAAAATGTGGTACCCTTTAGACGCCCTCGCTACCGCACATCTCACTGTTATAGTGAGTTAAGCGGTGATTACTGGGACAAATTGTCTCATCCCACGATTACTGACATTTTTGCAGGTATTCATGCACAGGCGCAAGCATCAGGAAAGGGAATTAGATAGTGGAGGTTGTGTAGTTTATTCAGAATTGTATATTGCCAATTTATAGGTCTGCATTCGCTTCCGCATGTATATATATTTATTTATTGTTTAAGATCAATTAGTTTTGTTTATTAACCATGTTAGGCAAATCCTTTCTAACATGGTTAGCTGCTAATTATCCATGATAGTATTCATATTGTATCAGACAATTCTTTTCTATCATGGATAATGTATAAAATGATTAGAAAATTCTTTTTCTAACTATGATAGAGATATTGTTGATATAAATATTCCTTTTTCTATCATAGTTAGTAAAGAGATTATTGAATTAAAATGGATATCTTAGTTTAATTAGGGAATTAGTAACAGAATGTTACAGAAGAATTTTGTGAAATTCCGTTTCAGCCCGGAAGGCCTCCAGAGGTCTGAGATTGGTAAACAATCGCGTAGTCAGCAAGATGTTCGTCACACCACTAGCTCCCGTCCCTTTTCGGTGGTAATGGTACGAGATTCTGCGGGGCTTCGAGTTGAGTAGTTTCGGTAGTTGCATCATATTCCTCGCCCATGTCGTACAGGTCTCGGGGCTTCACATGAATAACCATGTGTCAGTCCTTGTGTTTAGGATCAGCAACGTAGAAAACCTGTTGTGCTTCGCCAGCAAGAATATACGGCTCATCGTCTGGTGATGCCCCTGTGTGGATGAGTCTTGAAAAGTTGACCGATGTGATGCCAAGATCGTCCACTTTTTTCCCTCTCTGTCCCCTAGTGTCTGCCCAATCACACTTGAAAAGAGGCACGGAGTGATGACCATTATATGCAAGCACAAAGATGTCAACGAGCTTTCCGTAATATGCAATATCTCCCTCATGCATCTCAGTGTCCTGTGTACTAGCATAACTTCTTGTTCCAAATGTACCAAAGACTCCAGAGTTTTAGGTCGTCACCGAACCGCCATCTCGAGCAAGTCATCCTTCATTAGATCGAAAAAGTCTTTGGCAATATCATTTTGCAGAATACACGACTCTGACCCGATCACATCTTCTTCTTGAACATTCTCATTTGCCTCAATAGCCAACATCTCGTCATCTTGAACATTCTCATTTGCCTGGTATTCTTCAACATTGTTGTTAGTGCCACCAATCTCTCTTCCCACGTGAGAACTTGAACCAATTTCAAGATTCGCAACATAATCATATTCACTGTGCTGCGCCCAAAAAAGGTATTTGCGTGGGAATTGCCTTATTATACAGTGTTCATACACAACACTTCTAACTTGCCACTTTTTAAATTTACATTTTTGACATGGACAAGCTATTTCTCCATTCACACTCGACCTCGCAAATGCAAAATCTAAAAACTGATGGAGACCGATCTTATATTCGGTGGTTGAACGTGGCAATGATATCCATGATTTATATATATATATATATATATATATATATATATATATATATATATATATATATATATATATATGATATATTTGAGTGAGAATGGAGATAGAGATGAATTTATATTATGCTATGCCTGGTTGAAGGAAATATATATGCATATATATAGGCCAAGAGGAGCGTGGGAACCGTTTGACTGTTTTAATATTTTTTAAATCCCATTCCAGCGGTTACAACCGCTGAAGTGGGATAGGCGGTTACCAGTGCTGTTTTGGAACTGTCATACGCACATCAGCGGTCGCAACCGCTGGTGTGGTACGGAATGCCTATAAATAGAGCACCACCCACCCATTCATTTTCGATCTTTCTCATTTTCCTTCCCTGAAGAAGCTGCTATTGTTAGAATCTTAAGTTTTGATGAAGACTAAAATGTAGAGGATTAGACCAAGTGCCTAGGAAGCAATAGGATAACATAGGATCCCAAGTAAGAGTGCTTCCGGGTGAAGATCTACTTCCGGATAGATTAGGACTTGCGCATGCGGATGAATGTTTTCATCCCCCAGCATCAGCAAGTAAAATCACTGGGAAATAACTTAGTCCATGAGAATTAGGTACACAAAACCTTAAGACTAAGCTATGTTTCAATCGGAAGTGAGTTTGCTTCCTGTTAGACTTAGACTGGCGCAGAGCGATAGAATAGATATTACTCCAAGCGACAGTGAGTCTACTTCCCCAAGTGAAAGCGCTTCCTGTTAAGATTAGACTGGCGCAGAGCGACAGAATAGATATTACCCCAAGCGTCAGTAAGTCTACTTCCCCAAGTGAAAGCGCTTCCTGTTAGAATTAGACTGGCGCAGAGCGACAGAATAGTTATTACCCCAAGCGTCAGTAAGTCTACTTCGCCAAGTGAAAGCACTTCCTATTAGATTTAGACTGGCGCAGGTTGATAGACTAGATATAACCCCGAGCGTCAGCAGAAATGCAACATCAAGTGAAGTTGCTTCCTATTAGATCTTGACTGACGCAGACTGATAGAATAGATTTCACCCTAAGCGTCAGTGAGTTCACTACGTCAAGTAAAAGTGCTTCCGATAGCTTAGTGACTAGCGCTGAGTGTTGGGATGAAATACACTAAGTGAGAGTGAGTTATAGTGAACCAAGATCCTTCATCTAGTAGTTTTACTTCCGGATGTAAAAATGCTTCCAGATACATCATAGACCAAATCAGAACACAGACTAAGTAAACTACTCCCCATAGCAAACAAACTTCCCACAGCATGTATAATTCTTATATATATATTGCTATGTTGGACTAACCAGTATGTGCAGAACATGGTCACGCTTCCGGATGCAAATGAGCTTCCGGATGGAAAGACTCTTGACATTGGGACTCAGAGCTTAACACTTGCAGAGCAAGATTACCACTTGCGGATGAAAGATGATCATCCGTCAGCAAGAGTGCAAGAGTAAAAATCACATACTCAGAAGTCAGAATGCTTTTGTCAGAGCAGAGGTGTCAGGACTACTTTTCAGAGATAAAGCAAGTCTACCCTGCTAAGCATTAATGAAGATGTACTTCTCAACGGTAACATAGGATTAACGGCACTATTCAAACGTTCATATTCAACTTGCCACCGAAGCCTATGAAGCCAAGTATAAAAGAGACATTCATTCAGAAGAGAAGATATGGAAGAAAAAGAGAGAACAGAACAAAGTATCTGAAATATCATACTACACATCTTCTACTACTCTCAGATCCAGATTTGTGATATTTTCAGAGAGTAACTTTATTGTACTTAAGTGAGTAACATCATCCACTCTTAGAGAGAGTTAGCTTTGAGCTTAAGTGTTTAGCACAATCAGTTCATAGAGTGAACATAGTGTAAACTTACAATTTGTAAGGGGGAGCATTTAGAGGTTGTCTAAATCTCCATAGGTTGCAAGTTAGCCCGTAAAACTTGCATTTGTAAGGTTTGCAGGTGAACCCGGTGTAAAACCTGTGGGTTGTTAGGTGAACCCGTGCTCGTAAAACCTAAAGTGTAAAGGCTTCTCTTGTGCCCGGTTTAAACAAGAATAGTGGATTGGAAATCTCAGGTGGAGCCTGGGGACTGGATGTAGGTCTGGGTGACCGAACCAGGATAAATTTATGTGTGCATAAATTTACATTCAAACATTCTATTTTGCATCACATAACATACTGACTTGTGCATATCACTACTTCGTAAATATTATCACCAAGCACAAGCAGTCTTTCGAAAAGAAGAATCAAAAGATTTAATTTATTCTCTCACCCAATTCACCCCCCCCCCCCTCTTGGGTGACAGCCACGTTTATCATTTGGTATCAGAGCAAGGTCACTTGTTTAAAGGATCCAACGATCTCAAGTGCAAAGACCTAGGCTGATTTGGGTTACAAAATGTGTTTTGAAGGTTTTGATCATACAATCCCACCCGTGTTAGAAAATGCTGATTTTTACTTATGGAAGGGAAGGATGAAAAGTTTTATACTATCCACTGATTTCAAAATGTGGGATGTTTTTGAAAAGGACTCTGATTTCAAACCAAAAGTAAATTGGACAGAAGAGGACAAAAGCTTATTTTACTTAAACCTTAGAGCAATGCAAATTTTGCACAAAAGTTTATCTGACAATGATTATCAGAAAATTAAACATTGCTCTAGGGCTATAGATATTTGGAACACTCTTGATACTATGTATGCTTCTAACCAATTTCTTGATGATAAGGCTGTCCAAAGCTCACTATGTGCTCCTTGTGAATCCACCGTTGATGAGCTACTGGATGGTGATGTAGTAGAAGCTAGTATCAGCAAAGAGAGAGTGGATCTCCGCCTAGTAGATTCAGAAGCTGAAGAAAATGAGGTACCTAAACTTGAAACTTCTGAATTGCAAGATATGTATAATGAGCTACATGTTGAATTCTGTAAACTTGCAAAAGAAATTCTAGGCTTAAGAAAAAGGAATAGGGAACTTGAGGAACTTATTCCTTCTTCTACAACCAAGGAGTCCAAAGTCCTAATCATAAAAGAAGACTTTTCGAAAGACCCTGAGATTTCAAAAGTTAATAAACATAGAGTCTTTGAAAAGAAAACTGACCACCATAATAGTGATAAGAAATCTGATTCTGAACATCATCCCATTATCTGTCATTATTGTGGTAGAACTGGTCATATTTCTCACACATGCAATTTTAAGAGAAATTTAAATGTGAGAAATAAATATATATGGATCCCCAAAGGACAAGTAAGGTCCAGCGCTAACTATGTAGGACCCAAGTACAAATGGGTACCAAAACTCTCTTCTAGTGCCTTACCTGTGCAGGAAAGATCAAGAGTTCCTCTTGTCCCAAAGAAGAGAACTCGTGGTGATGTCACTACTGCAACTACCTGGTTCAATCATAAGAAGCAGTGCGCTACCACAAGGAACAAAGACCTTGTCTCAGGGATAAGCTATCACAGAGTTCCATTCAACTATCCTGAGAAGGACAAAAGAGAGAGGATGTCTCAACTCACATGGAGAAAACCTGCGAATCCTGTCTCTTCTAAGAAAGTGCTTCAGGCCAAGGATAAGTATAAAAGATCTCCTTGGGTAAGCAAGGGATTATTTAAGGTTGAAGCATGCAACAGTAAAATCTCCTATGCAAATGTAAGATGGACTTATTGAGATTTTACGTTAAGCATCATAAGCATGAACATGATATGGCTTATAAGATATTTCACACAATGTTCATACTCTATATGCTATCTATGACTATCATTATCAGAAGCCATGTGCATATAGTCATAGTTGATTCGCAATGCTATATCCATAGTGAATAATTCTTAAGTGCATAAGAATCACATACTTCCTACAAACTGACCAGTCAGATCCAAGTTTGGAGACTGAAAAATGGGAAAGAAAAATCATTTGCTATTTTGTAGGAAAGAAGGTACGAAGGAACAACAATTTTCATGATCATACCTGATCAGAGCAATATATCAAATCTGAATGAGTTGTTGTTCATACTGGGCTCCGAGAGCTACTGCTCCTGAAATTAAGAAGATCAAACAAACTCTACTTGACGCAAATATGGCTTTAGTTATGAAAGCTTGATCGCTGTGGATGCACAAGAGAGAACATCAACGAGTCACTCAAAGTTAAATCTTAAGTAAGTACCATCGGAAGCAAAACTACTTCCGGATGCTCTCGTGCTGGCGCTGAATGACTACTCAAGGCAACCAGGAGCGTCTGTCCAACCGGAAGCAAAATCACTTCCGAATACTCTTTTGCTAGCGCTGGATGATAATTCAATATGATCACGAGCGCCAGTGTCAGATCAAGGGACACATCACTTCAGAAAACGTTTAAACTTCCTCCATGAAACGCTGTGCCTTCTCTGAAGCAACACGTGTCATCAGGTGTGTCGTTCCAACTTAAAAACTTACGTTAACCAATGTGTGAAAATTTGAAAGAGTATGCCCATTCTATCCTCAGAAGTTTTACCTATAAATAGAAGTCATTTTCCACCTTTCACTTTTTACTACATCTTTTTCACTCGCATCATTTTCTCAGAAAAGTCTTTTCATCTTCTCCATTGTGTTCTTTATTTTTCACACTTCTTGCATTTCATCTTTATTTACACAACATTCATACAAAAATGGCCGGTACGAATGAATCCAACCCAGTCATCCAGAAAACCTCTTCTTCTAAGAAAAATAAATCGAAATCTGGGAAATCCTCTCACAGACATTCTGGTAAATCTGGGCACCATAAAGAACAACATGAAGAACATCATGAACGCCAAGAAGGTTCTGGGCAATCACGGGGACAGGGTGAAGACGTTCAGGGTCAGCCTGAAACCTCTGGTAGAATAGAACAGACAGTGGGTTCTGAACAAGAGCGAGATGCTCAGGGAAAGGGAAAGAAGAAGAAGGTTCATTTTTCTGAGGAGCCTTCCACCAAGAGGCAGAGGGTTGAGGAAGAAGATGATCCCACAGTTTATAGAGATGGGGCTTTGGAGAGTGTATCCGCCAAATTTGAGACATCCATTCCCATCTTCAACCATGGCCTGTTCATCAATCTGGACAAGTTGGATGAACTAGGGTTTGCTCATCTGCGCCCTTACTTGGAAAAGTATATGCCTTGGCTGGGCATCAACCAGGACTACAACGTCAACGTCCTGCGAGTCTTTTGCCAATCCCTCTCAGGCAGAGCTAAGTACAGGAAGGTGGATGGGAAAGAGCAAGTCCACAAACTCTCCTTCACTGCCACTGTAAGAGGAAGAACCTTCAGGTTCACTTGGAGAACCTTGAATGAGATGATGGGAATCACAGAAGAGGATATGAATGAATGGATCTACCCTGAGTCTCACAAGTACAGCAAGGAGGAACTCGAGGAGTTGTATGGCACCAACAGCAAGAAGGTGTCCAAGATGTCTGATTCTAACAGGCTCTTGTACTACATCTACTCCCGGATAATGACTCATAAGGGAGGCAACTTCAACGAGTTCACACTGCTAGACAACCCTTGGTTTCCTAGACTCCTCTCGCTCAAGCCTTTCAACCCTGGGCAGTTGATATGCCTAGAGCTTCAGCGCTGGTTAAGCAATGACAAGTCAGGTTATCTTCCCTATCCCACCATCATTGCCTTCCTTCTTGAGAAGCATCTGATCAAGGCTACATCTGCTGTGGAAGAAGAGAATGTCAAATGTAAGCCTGTAGGAGCAACTAATATGGCAAGGATGGGGATTAAGTATCTCAAGCCCCCTAAGCCCACTCACTCACGCTCACAAGCCAGTAGTGCTTCTGGTACTTCAGCTCCCTCTGCATCTGGAGCAGGCGATCAGGAAGTTGACTCTCATGCTGGGCCAAGCCGTAGTGCAAGGGTTCCAGCTTCTGTTAGGGCCTTTGCAGAGGACATAAAGGAAGAGCTTCTGTTTAGACTGACTGATTCCTTAGTGGGTCCTCTCCGTGTTGAATGTGAAGCTGGCTTCCACCACCAAGGGGAGCGAATCCAACGACTTGAGGACAGAGTAGGACAACTCGAGAATCACCTTGCCAGGGTGGATGCAAAATTAGACCTCATCCTCCAGCACCTACAAATTCCCCAACCCTCATCACAAGGTAACTTACCACCTCCTCCTCCTCCTCCTCAAAACCCTCCTCCTCCTCCTAATCACCTTCAACTACCACCTCCTCCGCCCAACACTCAACAACCTCAGCCTCCACCACAAAATGACCAACAAGCTCCACCATCACCCAACAATGACCAACAATCCCAACCCTCACCTACCCATGACCACCAAACCCAAGACTCGACTCATAACTCTCCACGCCATTCTCCTAGAACCTTCTCATCCTCACCTTCCTCATCCTCATCCTCACCCATTCCTACACGACCAGGTGCCCCCACACGCTCTCCACTCCGCTTCTCCAACCCTACCCATCCAAGCCCTAGACCCATAGGATCTGAAACAGCCATTCACCCCCTCAGCCAACCATACGGCGAATATCCCCGCCTTCAACCACTCTCCGATGACCATTTACCCTTTACCCCTGACTCCGCCAACTACAAAGAATACTCCTCCACTCATCCTTATGGGGATATCTTTGTCACCACCAGCTGCTTCCCCGACCCTCCTCAAACTCCTGAACACCTATCCTCTCCCACATCCTCTACCTCTACCCTATCACCCTCCCCTCCCAAGAAATTTGGCCCTGAACCACCTCCATCCTCCTCCACATCCACTCCATCCCTGGCACTCACCCCTGTTGATGATGACAAAAGGGGGAGAAATGTTATGTCTACTCTTCGCCTAAGTATGGCCACAAGGGAGGTCCTCAGCCAGCCATCACTCTGGATTGATGAAGATATCACGGCCGCCCTGCGTCGTGCATATGAGTCTCAGAGGCTGAGTGGTGCAGAGAGCCTTATAAGAGGAGAGGCCCTCCGTCTCATGGAGCAGAAGAGAACAGCTGAGCAAGGATCACATTTGGAGATGATTGTGTTTGGGCAGAATGAACAATCCTCATCATCAGAACCTCCTCCAAATAAAACAAGTAGAGAGATGGTTGAGGAGATCATAATGAAGTGGGGACTGAAGAGACCCAACCATCCTCCCATTGTGATAGCCAAGCCTGTTCCTGCATCCTCTGGGCAAGAGACCGAGATCCCTTCATCTGAGCAATCTTCTGATCCTCCTCCCTCGTCTGAGCCAGCTGCCAGATTCAGTGCACCCAGAAAGAAGGCCGTTGCTAGGAAACGTGCCAGGAAGTTAATTGCCACCACTGATTCTGATGAGTCTGAGGAAGAGACTCCATCTGACCTACCTGAGCAAGGAACTTCATCTGCTCAGGTTGTGCAAGAAAATCCAGTGGTCCAAGCGGTTCCAATTCTGAAGGAAGTCAAATTGGAAATTGAAGACATGACTCCTGAAGAATTTGAGAAGTATGGATTCACTGACAAGCTATCCTTTGGTCAGATGGCTTGCCTCGATGCTGAAAGAGCAAGTGCCATGCCCACTCCTCCAATTAACAAAAGCAAAGGGAAGAGCAAAGGGAAAGGGAAAAGGAAAGCCCAAGAAGTTGAAGAGGATTCCAACTTCTCTGCATGGAATGTAAGAATCCGGGCTGTACACTATCCCAATGGAGAAGTCTGCTACTTCGACGATGCTACAGGTTTCCCTGGGTATGAAGAAGTGGAGAACATGAAAAGGGCATACGAGGAGTCCATTGAATCAGAAAGGCTCAGAAGGGAAAAAGAGGAAAAAGAGCTTCAAGAGATCATTGCTCAGATAAACCAGAGTGAGCGTGAGGAAAATGAAGAGAGACAGAAAGAGAGGGAAAAGAAAAAGAGACACAGACTCTAACCCCCAATCCAAATAGTTTTGTTGATTTTGTTTTCATGCATATCCTCATTCATACTTAGTGAAATTTATTTGTATACATTCTTTACTTGTATATGTTATTTGATTGTATAACTCTGACTTGTAACTTCTGCTTGTCAATAATATTTGTCTGAGTTACTTGCTCTTAACTATTGCTTTTATTCTTCAGCTAATCCTTTCATATAAACTTAATTAATAGAACTAGGTTTGTCATCATCAAAAAGGGGGAGAATGTTAGAATCTTAAGTTTTGATGAAGACTAAAATGTAGAGGATTAGACCAAGTGCCTAGGAAGCAATAGGATAACATAGGATCCCAAGTAAGAGTGCTTCCGGGTGAAGATCTACTTCCGGATAGATTAGGACTTGCGCATGCGGATGAATGTTTTCATCCCCCAGCATCAGCAAGTAAAATCACTGGGAAATAACTTAGTCCATGAGAATTAGGTACACAAAACCTTAAGACTAAGCTATGTTTCAATCGGAAGTGAGTTTGCTTCCTGTTAGACTTAGACTGGCGCAGAGCGATAGAATAGATATTACTCCAAGCGACAGTGAGTCTACTTCCCCAAGTGAAAGCGCTTCCTGTTAAGATTAGACTGGCGCAGAGCGACAGAATAGATATTACCCCAAGCGTCAGTAAGTCTACTTCCCCAAGTGAAAGCACTTCCTGTTAGAATTAGACTGGCGCAGAGCGACAGAATAGTTATTACCCCAAGCGTCAGTAAGTCTACTTCGCCAAGTGAAAGCACTTCCTATTAGATTTAGACTGGCGCAGGTTGATAGACTAGATATAACCCCGAGCGTCAGCAGAAATGCAACATCAAGTGAAGTTGCTTCCTATTAGATCTTGACTGACGCAGACTGATAGAATAGATTTCACCCTAAGCGTCAGTGAGTTCACTACGTCAAGTAAAAGTGCTTCCGATAGCTTAGTGACTAGCGCTGAGTGTTGGGATGAAATACACTAAGTGAGAGTGAGTTATAGTGAACCAAGATCCTTCATCTAGTAGTTTTACTTCCGGATGTAAAAATGCTTCCAGATACATCATAGACCAAATCAGAACACAGACTAAGTAAACTACTCCCCATAGCAAACAAACTTCCCACAGCATGTATAATTCTTATATATATATTGCTATGTTGGACTAACCAGTATGTGCAGAACATGGTCACGCTTCCGGATGCAAATGAGCTTCCGGATGGAAAGACTCTTGACATTGGGACTCAGAGCTTAACACTTGCAGAGCAAGATTACCACTTGCGGATGAAAGATGATCATCCGTCAGCAAGAGTGCAAGAGTAAAAATCACATACTCAGAAGTCAGAATGCTTTTGTCAGAGCAGAGGTGTCAGGACTACTTTTCAGAGATAAAGCAAGTCTACCCTGCTAAGCATTAATGAAGATGTACTTCTCAACGGTAACATAGGATTAACGGCACTATTCAAACGTTCATATTCAACTTGCCACCGAAGCCTATGAAGCCAAGTATAAAAGAGACATTCATTCAGAAGAGAAGATATGGAAGAAAAAGAGAGAACAGAACAAAGTATCTGAAATATCATACTACACATCTTCTACTACTCTCAGATCCAGATTTGTGATATTTTCAGAGAGTAACTTTATTGTACTTAAGTGAGTAACATCATCCACTCTTAGAGAGAGTTAGCTTTGAGCTTAAGTGTTTAGCACAATCAGTTCATAGAGTGAACATAGTGTAAACTTACAATTTGTAAGGGGGAGCATTTAGAGGTTGTCTAAATCTCCATAGGTTGCAAGTTAGCCCGTAAAACTTGCATTTGTAAGGTTTGCAGGTGAACCCGGTGTAAAACCTGTGGGTTGTTAGGTGAACCCGTGCTCGTAAAACCTAAAGTGTAAAGGCTTCTCTTGTGCCCGGTTTAAACAAGAATAGTGGATTGGAAATCTCAGGTGGAGCCTGGGGACTGGATGTAGGTCTGGGTGACCGAACCAGGATAAATTTATGTGTGCATAAATTTACATTCAAACATTCTATTTTGCATCACATAACATACTGACTTGTGCATATCACTACTTCGTAAATATTATCACCAAGCACAAGCAGTCTTTCGAAAAGAAGAATCAAAAGATTTAATTTATTCTCTCACCCAATTCACCCCCCCCCTCTTGGGTGACAGCCACGTTTATCAGCTATGCCCTCCGATCCTCTCTGATCTTCTTGGTGTTTTCTTTTCAAATTTCCAGTCAAGCCAATAGTTCTGCTTCAAGTATTATGTAAACTTATCTAATAGTTGTTCTTATTATTGTTTCATTCTTACTCATCACTACTTACTCGTTTTTATATTCATTTGTTTTATTTATTTTTTTATACTACTTTTTCTCACTTCATTTATTCATTCTTTGTCTATATAGATTTAATTTGTTTACATTTATATGCTCTTAAACCCAGTTCAGTTCTCTTCTTAGGCAACTGGGTATGAATGCATTTTTTTTTATTTTATTTTTATCGCACATCAGCGGTTGCAACCGCTGCTGTGTTGATTATTTAAGAAAAAAAAAGTTGCACCTCCGCGGTCGAAATGACCGCTGAAGTGTGAATGTTTCAAAAAATCTGAATAGCGCGCTCACGTGAATTTGTTAAAAAGTTTGAATTTTGAATTTTCCCGCCAGGAAATTTTAAAAAATTCAATGTTCCACTTCAGCGGTTGGGCTAACCGCTCAGACGCTTTCGCGCCCTGAAAATTTTAAAAAATTTAGTCTGCCACTTCAACGGTCGGGTAAACCGCGCAGATGCCCGTGCTTTCCCAAAACGGCGGTTTGACCAACGCTACAGCGGTCCCATATACCCGCTAATATGGTATTTGTCACGCACTGAATTACAGCGCTTGCTGGGCGCGCTGTAGCGCCACATCAGCGGTTGAAACCGCGCAAATGCGTGTTCTTAAACACGCTGAAATGATCCCATTTTTTTGTAGTGATATAATTAAACAAAAAATGGAAAAAGTTTTCAAAATAGATATAAACTAAACAAATTATTATGCTCTTAAGTAAATCTGTTACAAATAAATAACGGGCAAATATGACTTATTACCTCTTATTTTTATATTGCATTACTTTAAATTTCACTGATTTATCAACAGTTTTATTATCCTTTTAAGTTTCTGTAAAAAGGAAAATTGTCTTTTAGGTTTATTAGCCGGCCTATCTAGTCAGGGTGTGCGTGTGTGTGTGGATTATGTTTGGTATGTATACATATTCTATACGAGAAATTTTATCCCTTTTGCTTAATAAATTGTACGTGATTCAAACGAAACTATCTTAATTAAGAATTTGACTCTTCTAAATCCTCTTGTGTAAATATGGCCAACATGTATGCATAGGAAAATATTTACAGGGGCAAATGGGGCAAAAGAAGTATTTTTTACATAGAGTGTGTGCTCCCCATGTAATATAGTACACAAAGCAACTATTCATTTTTTGACTTCAAATCATAGGCAATGTTAAGAAGATATGCAAGGAAAGGCGAGGTTAACTATTTGTATAAAAGGAAGCTACTATCCTTCAGAAAGAAACTCTCAATCTTTTTATTCTAAACTATTCTAAGTGATTGCTTTTGTGAAAGTAATTATGGCTGTCTACAACCCTAACACTATTGATAAAGTTCTAGATTTTTTCACTTGGTGGTATGATATGGATACGTCTAACGCTTCTATCACTTGTGGATCGTTGATAATTCACCACATAAATGAGGTAAAGCCTATTTTGTCCTATTATATATTTTGTTAGTTAATTTTTTTGTGACACTTGAATTATTTGTTAACCTATGATGTTTGATTTCAATTCCAATTATAACTCCTATTTTTAAATTTTTAGATGTCAGCAAATTTACAGTATATAAATAGTTCCAGTTTTTTAAATAGATCACACAAACTGGAAGAACGAAGAAAACATACTTCAATGGTTCTATAGATTTTGTCCTTATATTGTAGTTGTTGATATATTTTTGTGTTTATTTTTTCAAATTTCATTTAACTATATGGTATTCCGTGTTCATTTATCTTCAGCATAGTAATAATCGGAACATTTTAATGTATATTAATACTGCGTGCCTATTCTATATTGAGATTTATGGCTTCATATATCAATAAGCCCTTCTGTAAAAGAAAGCTGATATTTTAAATGATTCATTTCAAGTTTAAACTTTCAGATTTAATCTCAGCTTTTATTGCTTACTTAAATATGCATTTAACTCAAGGTGACTATATCTGTTTAGGAAATCAAAACATATGAGAAAGGGAAAATCAAAGTTGGGTCAAGAAGGTGGCGATCAAAGAAATATGAGCATCTTCTTCACATATATGCTTTATTAAGCAAAAAGGAGTTAAGAATAACGAATGGGAAGCTGCAATGGATCCACAGATTGCCGATGAATGTAAAACATTTATGAAGATATATAAAGAAAATTTAAGGTGGAAAATTTCAATGAATTATAGGAACTCCATACAGATACAAGACCTGGAAAAAGATGTTTACCTGAAGATAAAAGAGCCTCATATAAAGAAAGATATAAAGATTACTGAAACTTATGTTATGGAGCGCGAAACCAGAGGTCAAGAGTAGCCAAGTTATATTAAGAGATATATTACATTAACTGGAATGGGGGAGACAGATATCCATATATGCTCTAGAATAAAATGATGTAATTGCGTGCTTATGATGCATGGACTTCTGTTTGTGTTTTTTAGAATTCTTATTGAAGACTAAAATGTATTTGTATAATGTTGATGAATGTAAAGCATTTTTGAAGATATATAAAGAAAAGTTAAGGTGGAAAATTTCAAGGAATTATAGGGACTCCATACAGATACAAGACCTGGAAAAAGATGTTTACCTGAAGATAAAAGAGCCTCATATAAAGAAAGATATGAAAATTACTAAAACTTATGTTATGGAGCGCGAAACCGGAGGCCAAGAGTAGCCAAGTTATATTAAGAGATATATTACATTAACTGAAATGGGGGAGACAGATATCCATATATGCTCTAGAATAAAATGATGTAATAACGTGCTTATGATGCATGAACTTCTGTTTGTGTTTTTAGAATAAAATGTATTTTTATAATGTTGTATTCGACATGTTTAATACTCCCTCCGTTCCTAAATGTAAGATCACTTTCCATAAATTGAGGGGATTAAGGAAGGTGGTCAAATTAGCTGATGTTCCAAAAATACCCTTCAATTAAATTAAAAACACAAATATACCCCTTCATGCTTCCAACTCAACCCCACAACTCAATTGTAAAAGGAGTATGAGGGTATTTTGGGTAAAACTTGGGAAAAAAGAGAAAGTGTTCTTACATTTAGGAACTTATCTATATCCCCAAAGTGATCTTACATTTAGGAACGGAGGGAGTAATCACCAGCAAGTATGCTGAACTATTATGGCTTGTTTGGTTGGCTAGGGAAAGTGATGATGAATTAGAAAGTGAGGAAAGTAAAGGTTTTTGTGTAATTTACATATATCCCGGGGCCCACAAGTTTTATCTCTCCATCTCACATTTTTCCTGGGCCCCACAAACTTTACCTTACCATCATTACTTAATTTACCTCTACTTTCCATTTTCACCCTTTCACTTTCCAATTCTTCACTTTCTTTCCTACAACCAAACGGACTCTTAGTGTGCTTTTGGTCACTACCACAGATTACCCCATTTACATGCGCTTATTTTGGCCTTTACATGCGCTTATAAAGCGCATGTAGAGGGGGCGCTGGTAAAGGCTCTACATGCGCTTTTAAAAAGAGCATGTAGAGGGGGGCTATACATGCGCTTAAAGCGCATGTAGAGGTATGTACCTCTACATGCGCTTTAAGCGCATGTACATCTACATGCGCTTTAAGCGCATGTACATCTACATGCGCTTTATGTACATCTACATGCGCTTAAAGCGCATGTATAGAATGTTTTTTTAAAAAAAAAAAATTATTATAAATTTACATTATTTCCCAATATAACCACCAATACTAGCTGTAGTTCATAGAACCAACTAGCATTATATCAAAAGAATTTACCAGAAAACTAGAGAAGATCCACAAATTCTAAAATCAAACTCAATCATTCAAGCTCAACAAAACATCAGTCCAATCAACTCAAAAAGTCCTCAAGTAATGAACCATCAGAAAAGCTTAAAGTTTACTCTATTGGAGAAGGGAGGAAGCCCGTTTATTTGGTGGATCCAATCTCCATGTGCGAATCCATTTCAGTCTTTCTGAAATGGAGTTGTGAGACCAAATGATCGGGACTCGGACACCTAAATTGAATTCAGTTTTTTTTTGGAAATAGAGACTTACACATGAACTTGATGTTACAAACTAGTATCATAAGTTCATCACATCCAATTTTGTGGGGCCGACAATAAAACAACCAAGCACCCTAAGTCCCTAACGGGATAAATATCTAAGCTCAAATCGTGTTCTTTTAGAAATAAATCATAACAATAATCATGATCTAACCAAAATGCCGTTTAAACAATTTTTTGAAGGTAAAGGCGTCGGCTGACATGCAAAGAACCCGGCAAGTCACAAACACTTGAAAATATATACAAGATAATAAATAGAAAATGCAGAATAAACATATTTCCAAGAGGAATAGGAGAGAAGGGAAAGAAGAAAGGATATTGAAAGGAAATATTTAAAAGTAAATTAAACCTGGACTCAATTAAGCTTTAACCAGCTCTACATGTATCATAACATATGACTATGCACAATAAGAATCCTCGGAATCACATGCCAGCTGTCAGAACTTACAATCAGCTTAGCATAGTTGGATGGCCAGTCTGGAGCATTCGCTTTATCATGTCCATCCCAAATGCAGAATCTGATGAACTGATCAGTGGCAGCATAATATTAAATCAGCAGTCTAATTTATGAGCTACACAAAAATTAAGAAACTAGAGCAAGCCCACCAGATCGGTGGCATCAAGAGACAGTAAAAAAGGCCTCTGAATCAATTAATAATGGGGCACGACAAGCTAACTTCCCTCCTGAACAACAACTACCCTACTAAAGTGAAGTTGATCAAAGAAACAAAAATGCTCATTCAAGCTATGCAAAATAATGAACTCAACATGGACTATGAGATATAAAGGAAATTGCCAAACCATTATGGAGTATTAAAACATCAGCGAGTGACAGACTTTCAAAGGTCAACAATAGAGTAGGCATCATGAAAGAATTAACATAGGATGACCCATCAACTCCAAGCTTCTGGATTTGAGGAAAAGTAATGTAATAGTTTTTGTAAACTCAGAATTCGAGTAACAATATGACAATAGAATAGAGATAGAAAGTCTTCAACGTTAGGATTACCAATGTTCATTACGTAGTCTACCAAGAGACAAATCATCCCTGATTGGATGCAATTTTCCCAATCCTAACCAAGATATAGAGGAAAATGGTAAAAGGAAAAATAAAAAATTAAAGAGGATATAAATATCAGAAAAAAAAATGAAGTGCAAAGTTCATATAACTATTCCACAAAAAACGAAGAAGCTAGATTGCATAGAAAAGGCTAAACCAATAGGCTTCTAGCAGATTTCCGACAACCATACAAAAATAGAATCAAATATAAATCTATTTTCTACAATCAAGCACATTAGGAATTTTGCTTACAATTAAAAAGCCTGTTCTGCACCAACTTTTTTTCTAAATGGTGATGGTAACCGAATACCAGAAAGCAAAAACTTAAATAACGACAAACAACATTTTTCTTCATTTAGAATCCAGGAGGCCAGAACAAAGATAGCTTACCTCGGTATAGTGATTTCAAAGGGGAATGAAATGACAACCTCAGCATTTGGTATTGGGGGAACATGGTCTTTCTTTTCATTAAGAAAATTAATGATCTGAAATAAAACTTCTCGGAGGGATGTCTCAAGTGCTGCACTTCGCGCATTTCTGTCTTCAAGTGCTCCCTCTAAACATGAGCAAAATCGAAAACATGTAATGAATAGGAAAATACAAAAGGTAGAGTGAAGCAATACTCTAAATAGTAGGAGTAAGACAAGCAGGATAAGTTCAATCACCTCCTGAATCAGCAGCTTTAGAATGGTGAGATGTGTTAGAAGGAGCCTTTGGACGCTGGGCTACATTCAAATTAATATACCATTGCTCCCAATACAAGCGCTCAGACTTATTACTGAACCAAGATATATGTTTGTTTTTCACTTCATAGAAAGATAAGCATATCTGCACCATAAGATTTCAAAAACCTATTAGAATACGCGTATATTTAATTATTTTTTTATAAGAAAATAAAGGTCCAGTGAATAGACATAGCACTTATTGCAGTAAACTTTTATTGTATTGCAGAAGAGAATATATATATGAAAGATTAAGATCGTGCAAAGCAAGTTGCATAGTTTGCATCCAGCTGATATCTTTAAACCCTAAAAAATAGAACCAATAACAGAAGTCCACTCGTTTTGTTTAGAAGGACTGTTGAGTTATAAATATTGTTGCTCATTGCATATATAGTGTTGTATAACCGAATACCAAACTTTCACAATTGGCAAACAGATGGGCAGCCTGAAATATGGTAAATACCACTCCTAAAGCTTAAGTTCAATCCTGGAAAGCCTAAAAGGAATACACCTAAACAGATAATCACAAACCCCTTTCTAAATAACCTTTTATATAATTAATCTTAACCTCCCATCATCATTTAAATTCAGATTTAATCATGAAGTTAAAGAGAAAGCTTGTAAACAGCATCAACAGTCAAAACAGAACATTCCAAGGCATAGCAAAAAGTATTGTTTCTCTTAGACATTTTCACAAACACCTTGAATGCACTCAAAACCAAATGAAATCATAAACTCTTTAGATTGAACTATGGATTCCATTTTTCACTAATTTAGAACAAACACTCAATTATATGTCTTAATGTTTCACCATCATTAATTAAAACAAATAGGACACTAACAGTAAAAAGGGAAGGAAAAGAACTCAATAAAAATCACAAATCACTAAAACTCAAACAAATCCTATATGCAAATAGTGACAAACAGTTCCAATGATTTCCTAAGCAAGTTAATTAGGAATTTCGAGCCTTAAATCCCCATGAAACTCGTCGGCCATGAAACTCCAAAACTTAGGGTTTTATACAAACTTCATAAAATTTCAATCAATCCTCAAATCATCAACCAAAACACTAAAAGATGAAGATTAAACTTAGTTATTGTTCATTATCATACCCAAAAACCCAAAACCTAACTCGGCCCTTCTCTTAAACTCGCTCAAAACTGACCAAAAACAGTTATGAATAGGTAGAAGAGACTCACCTAAGCTTGTTCTTGACCTTCCACGCCTTGTCGGAGCTCGCCGTAGCCGGACACCGCTGGACTCGCCGGAAAAACGAAGACAATGATGCTGGACTTTGAAGGGGTAGCAAGAAAGGTAAGGGAACTCGATTTTGGAAGTTTGAGAGGAAGGAATGAAGTGAAAATTCAAGATGGGTGAGATTGAAAGTGGGAAAATGCAATGGGTGTGTGTGTGTGGAAGGAGAGAAACGAAAATGGTGGGAGGAGGGAGGAGTGTGTTCACCGAAAATGATAAAGGGAAATGAGGAAGGGAGTGTTTGGTTGTGTTTTTATTTAATAGGTTATTGTGACTTTAATTAAACTTACCATAATGTCCTCTTTTAATTTAAATTCACTAAGTCAAGCATTCAATCTCCATGACTTTCAAAATATTTTAAATTTCTATCAAACACTCCCTTCCTAAATCATTCAATTGATTAAGATATATAACTAATATCCATTGAATAACAAGCCTTTACATGCGCTTTAAGCGCATGTATTGGCTTTCCTTTGTTATAATAATATTTTATGGCTTATACATGCGTTTAAAGCGCATGTAAAGACCAATGTCCATTTAATTATATGGATATTCATATGATTTGGTGTTTTTCAACTAAATTGTTTCAATACTTCATCTCAAAATGCTCAAATCTTGTGCTTGACAATGTTATAGTGAATTCCATTGAAGAACAAGCCTTTACATGCGCTTTAAGCGCATGTATTGGCTTTCCTTTGTTATAATAATATTTTATGGCTTATACATGCGTTTAAAGCGCATGTAAAGACCAATGTCCATTTAATTATATGGATATTCATATGATTTGGTGGTTTTCAACTAAATTGTTTCAATACTTCATCTCAAAATGCTCAAATCTTGTGCTTGACAATGTTATAGTGAATTCCATTGAATAACAAGCATTTACATGCGCTTTAAGCGCATGTAGAGGGGTAGAAACACCCTTTACATGTAGAAACACCCTTTACATGCGCCTTTACATGCGCTTTAAGCGCATGTAAAGGGTGTTTCTACCCCTCTACATGCGCTTTAAGCGCATGTAAAGGGTGTTTCACCAATTCCATAGCACCCAAAAGTGGTAATGGAGCCTTGAAACACTAAGTCCACAAGCAGGGACACCTTATGAGGTCTGAGGAGGACCTCTTATGCATGACTCCATGTTTTGCACTTCAGTAGTGCCTTTACATGCGCTTATAAAGGGTGTTTGTGCCTTTACATGCGTTTAAAGCGCATGTAAAGGGTGTTTCCATATAATTTTGAGCTCTTCACCTAAGTTCATTTTATATTTTATCTCTAAATACTTAAATCCTTTTCTAGTCATTGTTTTAGCGAATTTTAATTGATGCACATTTCTATACATGCGCTTAAAGCGCATGTAGAGATAAGGACTCTACATGCGCTTTAAGCGCATGTATAGATTCTTACCTGTACATGCGCTTTAAGCGCATGTAAAGGACCCTCTATACATGCGTTTCTTCTAAGCGCATGTAAAGGTGCGCTGGTAGAGGGACAATTTGTAGTAGTGCGTACACTTCTCATTTTAAATGTTTGTGATAATCTATAGTTCAATAATCTGATTGGAAATGCGTGTATTTAACTACATATTAATTGAAAATCAGTGTAATAACTGTTGCGCAAATCGCTGTGCTTCACTGACTATACAGGAAAAAGCTATAGGGTCTATTGGAGAATACAGCCATTGTATGCATGTTGTATTTACCTAAGCATCTCGAGCTGAAAAGCACATATATAAATTATTAAAATATTAACATTATGGTTATTTCTAAGGGACACTTGTTTAGGATTTGAACACTGGGATTGACCCAGTATGGATTCATCACTTTGTAATAGAGGTTGATTATTTACTTAGAACGACAAGAAATTCAGCAAACATCACAGACTTTGAAACGGATGATCGTTGGTAATATATCTCATTGATCCGTGGAATTAGATTGTGTATTCATGAAGGTACACGCGACCAGACCTAGATGTTAGGCATGCATCTAACAACTATTGCTGAGCATGCATATGTGCAAGCATTAATAAATTTAAAACGTATCAGTTGAAGGGTCAAATCGTTACAGATAAGGAGAAAATATGTCTTATACACGTTCAATGAACCTTTCTGGAAGATCTAGCGAGCATCTTTTTTTAATTTAGTGATTTAGGACTCAAAGCAATGTAGAATCCCTGCAAATCTTTAAAGCAACTTTCACACGAAGTTATCAAGTAAGTTTGGAAGATAGTCTAAAGATTCTGACGTACAAAACTTAAGTATATTTTTTTAATAGTCCAAAACCAAACAGTGGTCCACGATGGGTATATAAACTATGGCTGCCTATTGCATTTTGTAACCACTGAAATGCCGAAATTGGTCAATCAATCACGTGCGTATAAGTTATCAAATAATATTACATTGAATACTTTAATTTTTTTTTTCTCATTTTTAAATTAAATTAAAATCGTTTAGTATTTATTATACTTTCTACACATTTAAAAGCCATATTTATTGAAATAACGTTTTAAAAATAACATAATTTAATTGCATATGACATATATTATAATAATTTCCTTTCTTAACTCTTACAAAAAGTTGAAGAGATCTTATATTTAGCATTTGTGCTAGTATATTGTTTAGCAGACTACATACTCCTTCCACTCCGTAGTATAAGAGTCCAGCCGCCAAAATATGTTTATTAAGAAAACATGTGAAAATTAGTTGAGTATATAGAATTAATGATTTCTTTCTAATATTATTGTCCATATTTATTATGATATTCTTAAGAGATTAATAAATAAGCATTAAAAATATGAAAGATAGTTAGAGAAAAAGTAAATAAAGAGAAACTATAAGGTAAGCTCTTATATTTTGAACTAAAAGTATTCAAAATTTAGGCTTTTATATTATCGGGAGAGAAAGTGAGGGGGAAAAAACCAAGTGTAAACACCCTATTTTGTCCGGACCCACCAAATAAAAATAAAAAAAATAAAAAATATAAAAATGAAAAAAAGTAAATAATATATAAAAAGTAAAATAAAATAAGATGTGCTCTCTTGATTCTTTCTTGTAAGGCAAGCATAAATCAAATAAGAGTCAAATATGATGATTAGAATTAGGAAATAAAATGGAAACAAATTATAATCACAATAATGTGAGTAATCAATAGAAATTTGATTTGATTGTGATTAATATGAAAGTTTTGAAAGGAATAAGATAATGAAAGAAAATAATGATGCACTCATCAAATTTGATTGAATTATCATCATGGTAATTTGATTGATCACATAAGGGAATTAAAGAGGCAAACCCTAGAGTGGTGGCATATATAAGTTAGTGCAAGAGAGCATGGAGGATCATTGTTTTTGGAGGATTCAGTTTTTGAAAGAAAAAAGGCTAGGTTTTGAGAGCAAAGAAAAGAGGTGTATTAGAAAAGGTAGACATCTATCTTAACATATTTCTTGGGGAAGTAGGGAGAGAAGGTGAGTGGAGAGTGATTTATCTTAACATATTTCTTGGGGAAGTAGGGAGAGAAGGTGAGTGGAGAGTGATTTATTGTGAGACTTCTTCTTCTTACCTTTCTTTTCTTACGCTGATGAAAGTCTATTGCGAGACAGAGGCATTCATAATCTCTCTAATCTCATTTAGGCAAAGCAGATATAACCCTCTAAGACAACTTGATTGTCTGGCAATGATTTGAGATAAGTGAGGATTATTCTTGTGCATTTATTTGCACTCACATTCAAATTTTTCATGATTTTAATTTCAAATTCTTTTGCAAAGAAGCCAAATCATATTTTCATCATTCATCCATGTTATTATAATCCAATATTTTATCTTTGTTTGAGATATGATTTAATATCTTTGTTTTGATTTTATTTCAAAATTGTGAAATCTTTTTCATAAATAAAAAATAATAAAATGAAATAGCTTTTATAAAAGAGGAAAAATGAGTTGAATGATTTTCATGCCGTGAAAGATCGAATTATCTTCTCAGGTTGAAAGTCGATTGTTTCTCCGAGAGAGATTATCTCCTCAGGCGATGCAATCAAAATTATGAAGTATTTCCTCTTAAAAAATAAATAAATATGCATTTTTCATAATAATAAAAAACAAACCAAAAATATTTTTTTTCAAGTTTAAATAAAAGTTTTCTTAAAAAACACAAACCAAGTAACACACATTTCTACCCTGAACTACGTGGGCTTTGATCCCTTAAGGGTACATAGGCCCTAGGTCAAATCCTAAGTCAAGTCCAAAAATGTAAAAATTACTTTTTTTCCCTTTTTTGTTTTATTTTTATTTTTATTTGTATATATTGATTTCTCTAGGTAATTTAATATAAAATTGAAATTAAGGTCATATTTACTTTTAAATAACTAATTTAGGGCGGTAACCGTTCTCTTGAACGGGTGTTGTGGGGTGCCTAACACCTTCCCCAAGCACAATCGACTCCCGAACCCTATTTTTATTTTTTATTATTTTAAAAGGTTTTCCAAAATATCCATTTAAAAAAATTTTGGTGGCCGCTCTATTTTTACATCATAATTTAATTAATTTTTCGGGCACTACACCAAGTGAAACATAAAACAATTTCTAAAAATTCACTCAACTATAGATCTGCGGATAAGAATAAGAGGGAGTTATTATGGATGAATTGTTCGCAGAAAAAAAAAACAAGTTGCCCTCTACTTCAATTGGGTCTCAATCAAGTGTGTAAAGGCACTGTCTTTACCTTAAAAATATTTAGCTTTAATAATGAACACCGTACGCCTAATCTCACCAACCCTTGCTGATTTTCCTTAATTTTTTAGAACTAAAAAGATGATTATTTTTTTGGAAAAAGACAAATAAAGTCTTCTCAATTGGCTCATTTAGCCGGGAAGACTTTATTTATCTTTTTCCTTTTTTTTCCCTTTATTTTTACCAGAATAATCATTTTCTATTGCAATCAAAAGGAAGGTGGAATACAGCTATGGGGAAGTACATGCAAAGCACAAAGCTAAAAGATTGACAACGACATAAAGAGCTAGAAAGGACAAAAGTAAGTTTAAAGTTTGAACACAACAATACAACAGAAACGGGAAGCAAAAGAAAGCAATGGGAAGCTTAGGATGCTCTGACTTTGTCCTTTCTCTTCAACCCACTTGAGCTCTGACTTTTTTTCCTTTGAGTAAATAAAAATAGGAATTTATTGATCAATAACTCTTTGCAGTAGCCAGTAGGTACATTTGGTTAGATGGGGTAGTTAACTGAAATTAAACGCTCTCATTGATTACTACACATTCTTCCTGATTGAGCTTGAACAAGTGCTTGCCAAAGCTTCACTTCACTTTCATCAGCTTCTCTTTTCTGATTTGCTTTATCTTTTTTCTCCATTTCACATTCAATAAATAAAGCTAGATGGCCGAGCCCATCAATCAACAATATATATAATCAGAAACCCTCACTGTCACAGCCTTCACTCATAATCTCATCATCAACTTCGATCTTTCCTCCCCCTCTGAACTTTACTCACTACTCATTTTATCATCACACCTTGCATTGCTTTCCACTTAGTTCTGCTTTTCTACATTATTAAACGGTGAACTTCTCTCTTCTTTAGCTTCTTATTCTTGTTGCTTCCATGCTTTGCTGTTTCTTCACCCACCCACTCTTAAAATGTTCCATTTTCAGGTGTATGAAATAAAACTCATAATATCACTCTTCTTTAGCTTCTTATTCTTGACCTTCTCATTATTTCTTCTGTTTGTTTACTATGATCTCAAGCATTGTTATGTGAAAATGTCTCGGGCCTAAGCCTGCTAAACCCAAACCTGTTACCTTTTCTCATTTTTATTTTCCATTATTAATATCACTCTTCCTTTTGTTTTATTTTTTCAACACATTAGATTGCATTAATAATTAAGTTGATCCATGCAAAATCAAAACCAAAATAGCCCCAAAGCTAGCCCCATATAGACGGAGCTAGGGAGGGAGAGTTAAGGAAAGCTATTGATTTTTGAAAAACTGTTTAACTAAATTAATTGATGGGTTAAAGATCATTTTGGCCAATGAACTATTTCCAAAGGTTCAATTTGGCCAACAAACAATAAGTGGTCTCATTCTGGCCAATAAACAATAAAAGTGGTTCATTCTGGACAATGAGCCACTGGAAAATACTATAATACCCTTTGGGACTTAATAAATATAATTTCTAAATATGTGGGTCCCACATTTAAAAATAAAAAAATACCCACCCTACCCCACCCCTCCTTCCCTTCTTCAGCTTCCTTCCTCCCTTCACCGTGCTTCACAACAACAGCCATGGCTTCTTCAATCAATTCTCTATTTCCTCCTCCTCTCACCTCTTCTTCAGCTTCAAAAGTTTTACAAGAAACGTAGCCATTTCCATTTGATTCCAGTTCAAAGAGAAACGTAATCAATCAAGAGATTGAAATTATATTGAATCCCCTGCCATAGGAAATGGTTAACTTTGAAGAAAATTACAGAAATAATTATTATTATTATTATTCTAATACATTAATGGGCATCTGAAATAGAAACCCCAAAACACGAATCATTCATAAATCATGGGTTGAAGTTGTCCATCACGATCTTGAGGTTAAGGGCGTAGAGGGAGTAAACAATGGCTTGCCACTTGGCAACATCGAGCTGGGCCTTGCCGTCAAAAAAAGAAGAAGCGATAAAGTATTGGCCGGAGAGGTTGCAGTTGTGCCGGAAGGCGTCAATGGTGTGGCGCAGTCATGGCTGGGCTGTTGTTGATGAAAGAAAGGTGAAGGAAGGAGGGAGGAGAGAGGGAGGGTGGGGTAGGGTGGGTATTTTTTTTATTTTAAATGTGGGACCCACATATTCAGAAATTATATTTATTAAGTCCCAAAGGGTATTTTAGTATTTTCCAGTGGCTCATTGGCCAAAATGAACCATTTTTATTGTTCATTGGCCAGAATGAGACCACTTATTGTTTGTTGGCCAAATTGAACCTTTGGAAATAGTTCATTGGCCAAAATGATCTTTAACCCTTAATTGATAATTAAGTGGAAAACCTTATCTCTTAAGGGAGATAAAATCCACTAGGTCTTACCACTTGTTTGATTTTGAAATTACCAAGATCTCAGAATTGAATTAACTGTACTATCTCACTTTGTTTGAGCAGAATTCAAGGACTGAGGCGATCCTCACCTAGATTTGTAGAAATGACCACCATATTGAATGGTGGTTCTATGAGAGGACTCACAAATGTGATTGCAACAAGATTTCAGTTGCATGAAGTTAGTTATGACACATTGATATTAACAGTAATAATATATTCTTACCAGTTTCCTTCACTTTACCCTTTCATAATCCTTTTCTGTGTTTGGTTTTCTTTTGGCAGAAACATTCATAACAAAGCATATCAAAATCAAATATTATTTGGTTGATTGCATTTTTTTACTTTCCTGCATTTTTTGTGTGATGAATTTAGATAACACCTCCCTTCTTACAAAGCCCCAACCTCCCTTTTTTTATTTTCCTGCATTTTTGTGTAAATATGATGATACCTTAGGGCTTAGGATATGTTTTTGCTGTTGAAAGCAATGTTCAAAAACTCGGATCGGACCTGGCAATCCAACCGGTCGACCTCCAACCGGACACCAGTCCGATCCGAGTGACCTTTAAGTCACAGAATGACCTTAAATCGGTGTCCACCCGGGTTAACCCGCCCGAATCGGAAAAACCGTGGAATTACCGACTCAACCGGTTCTGGAAAATATCAAAAACAGATCATCAACTGCTTTTGGGCACCTTAAAATGGCTGGGTTTGAAGCCAATATGCTTTTTTGGCTTGGTAGCATTCCCTCGTCATTCTTTGATCGCCCCGATTACTTTTATTACCTGTAGAGTAAGGATGAAAACAGTAATTTTTACCTCGTTGCCTCCAGGAACGACGATCTGTCAACCTAGAAGCACTATGCTATTGTGAAGTTATAGTAGCGGCTTGTTGTAGGGCTGCATTCGCGGGGGTCGACGATTGGGTAGTTGTGGCCATCGTTTGCAGTCTGTAGATGGCATCATCTTCTTGCAAGGTGATGTGAGCCTAGGTATATGCCTGGACCTCCGCCCATGTTGATACTCTCTTCATGGTGAGCTCCCTGTTTAAATCACACGAAGGAGGGAGGGCTCTCCGAAAAGCCTGGGCTTCTATGTTCAGGTCGTAGTGCGCGATACTGACCCATAAGTGAATATGGTCAGAAGCTGTCTGTACGTCTCGCTAGGGCGCATCATGATTTGGTACAGGTCGTCCGCCGTTTTAACCATAATTTTTCTACTCGCAAATTGCTCAACAAATATGTTAGTCAATTCATTAAATGAGGCGATCTTACCTGGGGGAAGATTTGTCCACCACACTAGCGCGGGGCCAATCAGACTTATCCCGAATCCGCGACACATTGCCGCGTGTCTTTTTTCAGCGGGCAAGACGGATGCCATCATGATCTGTCTATAATGTGCCATATGCTCATCTGGATCCGTTTTTCCATTGTATTTTGCCATGACGGGAAACACAGTGCTCAGGTAGTTCGAAGGAGGCGATAGCTGTTGAGAATGGGGAATCTGAGTAGTTGCCCAGACTCGCAGGCTCCAGGGGTTTCTGGAACATCTTCCTCAAGTCCTTTATCTCTTTGTGGAGTCGTGCCGTCTCAGAACCAGGATCATTGCCGTCCACACGTTCTATCGTGTGGTGTATATGGGCGGCCGACTTCTGTGCAGAAAAGTGGTCATTGTGAGCAGTATCATGGTTATTGTATTACGATTGCAAGACATCGTAGCCTCATCGTAGCCTTACTCCTGGTCGCCACGTGTTTCATTCATTGGGATACCATTATTTCCATTATTATCGTTCTTACCTCTTTTTCTCCTGCCGGAATCTGTTCATTCCCGTTAGGAGGTGACACTTTTTGGAAAGAGATATTGGTATGCACTTATAAACATAGAGTATGTTTGGCTCGACTTATTTCTCAAAATATGCCAACTTATTTTGAATAAGCCAGCTTATTTTGGCTGTGTGACTTTTTTCTATGTTTGATTGAACTTATTTTTCACCCAGCTTATTTAAAATAAGTCAGGTTATTTCATGGTAGCTTATTTCTATGTTTGGCTAGACGTATTCCAACCAGCCTGTGGTTGGGCTCAGGGATGGTTGTTGGTTAACATGACGCTTTTTTTGTTCCTCATTTCAACAACCACAGGCAAAGATCACTTAACTAAAATATATATTTATCACTTAACTGGATTAGGTTGATGATAAATTTGATAAAGTTGAATAGCAAGATTAAAGCTACTGATCATTAGAAATATTCCTTAAACAAATACAACAAAGACTAAAACTAATACAACACATTAAAAATATTTTTTTATATAATTACACATTATGGTAACAAAGCTACGTTTATTTACTTCCATTCGATTAATTTTTTCTATCAGCTCTACTAGTCCCTCCATCAGCTCATCATTATTTTGCAAGGGAACCACATTGATGGCAGCCTGGTAGTTTACCCACATAGGAACATTATTCTCACCTATAAACTTTGTATCAAACCAGTTGAAGAAATGAAGTAAACGATCCCTGTCATTATTATACCACTCATAGAAAGTGTCATATTTTTGTTGACATTCCTTATATGCTTTATAGTGACACTTTGGTATATTTTGGAGTGCCTCAGATTTGGAATCCCAATTTTCTGGATTTCCAGCAGGCTCCCAATCATTGGGGTAGCTCTGGTAAGCGGAAGACTGTCCGCTATCCTGTACCCGCACTGGTGCACACCCGATTTGGCGAGGAGGTTGGTTAGATGCAGTTGCACTGCACTCGGTGCTTATCGTCCTTGAAAGCCTTGCAGCCCTTCTTTCATCACCTGATGGTGTTCTTGGATCCATGTATTCTATAATCACCACAATTTGTATTATCCTGTTGTGTGATATAAACAGTGGCTGAATCAATGGCTGAATCAAAGTCAGAATAATAACGGGAGATTGATAAAGATGACACACCTGCACTTTAATCACACAGCTTATTCACTCACAGCAATCCAGCTCAGGGGCAGCATTCTTTTTGTTTCTTATCCACAAGCAGGGGTAATCTTCAGCATCCTGGTGAAACAGGCCAACTTCGTGGTCCTGGGGTGAGCCAAACTAATGATTCACGGCAACTTTCAGCTGCTGGACTGCAACAACATAACGGAGGTCATTAATTCTTTTTCATGCTGCTTAGGATAAGTTTCCCTTTTCACAGGAACTGTTGAGATCATATTAAAAATTCACTTTTGAATGGCATTTTCCTTTGCTGAGAATAGAACACTGTTGTTTGTTTGCTTTACTGACAATATTCATGAAACAAGACAAGGCCGTGCTGGTGTTTTCATTTGCTGAGAATAGAACACTGCTGTTTATTTTATAGGGCCCTCTTGCACCCGTGTGAGTAGAAGATGGAGAGAGCTCGAGGAATGCACTCCAGCACCCATACCTCCTGTCAAAAGCAACAAAAAAAAGAAAAGGAATGCATATCGGGATGATCTTCTTTTGCAAGGTATACTATTGCAATTCATGCATGTATTTTTTTATATAGCTCACTTTAATGCTATAGTCAGATTTAATACTTCTAATTTCAGTCAAGTATGACAATTCATTTATATCTTCTTTAAATATGACAGTTCATTTATATGTTCTTTTGTGCATCTCAAACTGTAATTTTTATCAGACATCACAGTCCCTGAGCAAGAATATTACAAGGACATTAACTTTCAATTGGAATACCAAGAAGATTTTATCTTTTAAAATGACTCAGAGTCTGATAAAGAAACAGGTTATTGTCCTACATACTGAATTTTTCTTATTCTTCTTTGCACAACTACATAAATCCTTATGATATAAATTTCTTTGCAGGGGAGGACTTATTAGTAATGCAGCAACTTCAGAATAATCCTTCCACAAATACAAGACTGCAAACACCAAAAAATAACAAGAAAAAACAGAAATCCCACAAAATTCTCTTGCCATCCTATAAAGGTACATGCTGCAAAACATTATGTACCATGTTATATTTATCTTATCTTATAGAAATCCTATACTGAAATTGATTCATCAATTTTAACATTAGATGAAGGTGATCCAATTCATTTATGCAAGGATTGTGGTGCATTGATGTGGTATGCAGAGAGAGTCAAAAAAGATGATAAGAAAAGAATTGCCACAACTTTTTCCATGTGTTGTTTGAAAGGAAAGGTGGTTCTTCCAATCTGCACACCTCCTCCAACTCCACTACTTCAGCTTTTTATGGACAAGCACACAAAACAGTCAAGAAATTTTTTGGAAAACATACGTCAATATAACAACATGTTTTCTTTCACATCCATTGGTGGTAAAGTGAACCATTTTGTTTGAAATGAGCCAACTTATTTATAAGTCACTCATGGTAGCTTATTCAGATAAGCCAGCTTATTTGTATACATGACTTTAAAATAAGTTAGCTTAAAAATAAGCCCCCCTTTAAACAAAAAGTCATCCAAACATGTTTGAGTCAAATGGGAAAATAAGCCACTTTTTTCAAACTTCATCCAAATATAAAAATAAGTCAACCTACAACTTATTTTCTAACTGACTTTAAAATAAGTCACTTTTCCACAAGTCGAACCAAACACACCCATACATACATACATATACTTATGTTTTTTTATTCAAACATGTACTTATATTTGTTCAAAAGTAATAGATGTGTTTTCTTTTGCAGCAATACTGGGATGAGTTTAAATATAACCTGGGTGAGTGGTACATATTTGGGAAAGTAAAGCAGAATAAGATAGCCGAGGATCCATGGGTGACATATCCTAATGTTAATCCACAGACATGAGAAAAATTTGTTGCCTCTCGGCTACACGAAAAAATTTCAGGTATGTCTACATTTCTCAATTAGAGTACCGATTGGTTTTAAATTGCATTGATCAATTGTTAATTTTCTTGTATTTTTTCAGGAAACAAGAAAAAAACAACAAGAACGTCGCATATTAAATAAATATGATCACACTATGTCTCGGGGTGGCTACAACACTCTCAAGAAAATTAGGGTCTGTTTGGTACGAGGGATTTAGAGGGGAGGGGAGGAGGGGAGGGAAAATTTTTGTAAGATGAACTTTTAAATATTGAAGATGTGGGGTTGTAATATTTTAATAAAGATAAGATGTTAAATATAAGAGTTATATATATTATTTTAGAATTTTCAACCCCACTTCTCAAATTTTTATAAATTCAAGTCACAAAAATTTTCCCTCCGCCTATTTTCCCTCCCCTCCCCTCGTACCAAACAGACCCTTAAAGAAGGAGCCAAAAGCAAAGTTGAAAGAAAAAGCAAAGTCTGATGCTTCCATTGTCACAGATCAACCTCTGTTCCCCATCGGATGTCACATAAAATGGCCAGAGGGTCGAAAGCGTAAAAATGAATAATTTATCAATGAAGGGGTGAAATTGGTTGCTAAAAGAATTGTGAGTCGTATGATTGGATTCTTTTATACTAATCAAGGGATTAAATGTATGTTGTAACTTGACATTTTTGTCATTGTTTTTGTAGGCCGAACTTGCGGAGGAGGAGTTTCAAGGATCCTTCACACCACCACCTGGAATGGATATTCTGGTAACGGCATTGGGGAAAACAGATAACCCAGACCGTGTTGTGGGGAAGCCCGGTAGAGTTAGGGCATCAGAGTTTTTTGGTAAGAAAGTCGCCCGATCAACCACAAAAAAAGAGACACGCAAGGAGATGCAGGCCCGGATCTACGCCGAGGCGGTGGCTAATGTTGAATCGTGATATGCGCTGTTCTGGTCAAATGTTGAGGCATTCCAAGCTTTTCAGCAATCTCAGCAAAAGGTTAGAGTGACTTTATATTCATATTTTTGAAATCTATAATTCAAGTTTTTCAATTCATATTTTCTATCACGTAACTCTAGTCTCATGCATTGTAGGAGTCTGCCAGAGGAACAATTCCTCTGGGAGTGAGCCAATTTCCACACAGGCTGCCGGTAAAGATGTGTGGCACCTCCATCTTGATACGCCTCGAATGCACCCAGTTGGCAAAGCTCATTTGTTTTCAGACGACACTGTTATTTAGCATAATCAAGTCAAAGTGTCAGTTATATCTATCGAGGAGGGGGAGTATATGACTCTTGTGCCCTTTCCTGATGCGGAGGTGAAAACTTTATTCGATGCAACCAACAGATTCATGATATGGCCAAAAAAACCTGTACTTGAAACTCCACAAAAAGCACCTGACCGAGTTTCAAGTACGGTGAAATCCCTGAAGGAGAAGGGTTATGCTGAGGAAATCAACGAGGTCACCCTCTCTTTATATAGTCTCCCATATTCAAGCATCAACGGGGGGAGAAGAAAGGACTAGAAGTAAACAATTTCACTCTAAGGAGAGAGGTCGCTGAATGAGATGATTAGATGATAAACAATGCAGCTGCTGCAGTGTTGCTATGTGTGCTCAAAATCAAATGAGTAGGGTTTATTTGATATATTTAGGCTGGGCCTCTTTTATCTTATTGACATGTAAGCCACACATATTTTTTTTAAAAAAATAAATAACCACAAAATGCATTTAAACATTCACAACATTTTCACTTCCGGCTAAAAAAAATTCTTCAACGTCAATTTCAAATTTCAGAAATCTAGTTGTAATTTTAATTAAATTAAAACTTAATATATATTTAAATAATCATGCTTGTGTTTAAACTAATTTAAAAAATCAAGTTCCCTTCTCTTTCTTCATAATAAAATTAAAAATATTTTTATATACATAGCTAAATATAAATATATCACTTAAAATATTATATTTTAATTACAGCTGGTTTGACCCAAGTTGACCCCTGGTTGGACCATTAACCTTTAAACATCTCTCTCGACCAATTCAATATCCGGTTCAATATTTTGAACATTGAGATTATCTATTGGTACCCAACTGGATCCATGGGTACTTGGGTAGACGCGCATGGAGTAGCTTTTCGAAAATTGAACCATGGTAGATGTGCATACAAAAGCTTTTCCAAAATTGAAAAGAGGAGAAGGGAGTAAACACGTCATGTCAGGTCAAAGAAGTGTGCATTTTGTTTTCTTCTCTAATCTCATTATCTCACGTGCTCCATGTATTATGATCCCATATTATTTGTGCAATTCAACTTAAAAATAGGTTTCTAAAAATTTGATTAAAATTAGTTAAAAAATAATGATTAGGTAGTGGACAAAATTATGTTTCCGAAAATGCTCTCATCTATAACGGAGGAAAGAAAATTTGTGGGGAATAAATGATATGCTATAGTTAGGAGTGTTTTATCTTCATTTTAAATTATTTCAATGTTTTTTTTCAATCAGTATGTCACTCAAATTTACCTCATACGAGAAAGAACGGGTTCAAAAAGGGTGAGTGTGTAAACTCATGTGGGAATAGTGGCATGTCTGACAAGTGACTATTAGTAGAAACTCTAAGGGTCCGTTTGTTTTGAGGAAAATGAGGTTGGGAAAGGGAAAGTGAAAGGGTAAGAGATGGAAAGTATATGGAATGATGATAAAGTAAAATTTGTGGGCTTATAGTTATTATATTGGTGTTTTATTTGTTGCAGATGACATTCAGTAAAGAAAGACCGGAACTGATAAAAAAAGTGAATTTACATGGGAAAATCCACAGAAAATTACGTGGAACTGGGTTTGAGTATATTTTTGCAACTGATATCAAAACATCTATCAAATCAGAGATTCTACATGCCCTGGTTGAAACATATAATCCTGAAACTGGTTTATTTTCTTTAGGCCAAGTAGATCTTTACTATGGCCTTGAAGATGTTTTATTTATCACTGGGTTACCAATTGATGGTAAACCATTTACTTTCGGGAGAGATCTTGGAGAATTTGAAGTCTCCCCTTAAAACAATACACAAAAGAGAAAATACAAAGATTGGTTGGGGTACTTCCTCGTGAAGATTTCAACATCAATCAAAACAAATTGGTTGATGTTGCTAATGGGATTACAAAAAATTTTACTGAAGAGGTAAATGTAGCCACCCGCGCTGCTGCCCTTCTTGGTATTACATCTGTGGTGCATACCAGAGAAAGTCAAGCATTCATTTCTTCATGTTGGCTAGTATATTTAGAGAATGTTGACCTGATTAGCCCGTATTCTTGGGGAGCGGCAAGTTGGACCAATCTTCACTCCAAATTGAAGGCTTGTAAAGAGAGGATGAGGTCTAATGTGTTTGGTTGTGTTATGGGGTTATATGTGAGTGTTTTTAATGTTATACTTTTTAAAGACCATTTATTTATTTCTTATATTTTATATTTGAATTTGAATGCTTACTATGTTTATTGTGTTTTCAGTTGTTTGCACTGAGGCGTATTCCCAAGCTGGCCAAAAGGTTATTTTGCAATAGAGAAGTATTTGAACCACCCTAGTCATTACCATTTATGATCGGTTGGTTGCGTAAGATTGGGCGATCAACATTTTTTGACGATCATAAAAAAATGACTTGTGTTGAGGTTTTAGAGTTATTTGCAGAAGTGCAACATCATGAGGTAATCCATATTTTTACATATGCTTAAGTATACTAGGTCTTATGTGTATGTGTTTGCAATTTGAATTGGAGGGTTATGCAAAATTTTTCTTCTTTATGCACTTGGAAGTCATCTTAATGTATGCTAAAATACATTGTTTTCTACTAATAGCTGCCATTAAGTTAGCGCACCTATTGACTTCTCATACATGTTCAATTCTGATCTCCCACTCTTGGTTCAACAACTCTTCAATTTCTTTGTACACTGCACAGCATGTTGTTGCCTTTTCTTTCTTGTTAATTGTTTCCACCACATCTTTTGCATCACTCTCTATTATAGCACGCGTGAGTCCTAGCTCTTTACATAGAATTAAGCCTTCTCTTATATCTTCATGTGTATTTGCTTGAAAGGTGTTCCATAATTTTGCAAGCTCTTTCTAGAGCTTCGAATCCCCCTTCATAACTACCATTTTGCTTTCCTCTTCTGTTTCTTTGTGATACTTTCCTTTCAGTACTTGAACCCACAGACTGCTTGTTGTGATTTCTTTGTTTCTCGTGTTGCTGGTTTGAGAGGAGGAATGGAATGAATTTTAAATGTGTTAAATATAGTTAGTAATTTTCTTTTAAGGTGTTTTAACATATTTTGAAATATGTATCTTCAAGTTCTATGATAAATTTTGAATTGCATTGAATAATTATCTAACCGATCATTTATTTTTTGGTTATTATATTTCAACCATACAGTCATATCAAGCCTCCCCCCAATTGTGTGAATCAATGGCTACTGAGTAGGTCCATTACCAGTGTCACATGTTATGGCCTTGTTTGCTATCATCTGCCTCACAAAGGCCCACGTCAAGTTTTCTTGTGAAGGGAGTGTATAGGTAATTTGGGAAAAACTTGCGACAAATTAGAAAGTGAGCTTATAATTAGTGTGTGTGTGTGTGTACTACCTCTGATCCTAAATATAGGACCTAATTGACTTTTTTTTTAGAGATTAAGGTTGCGAAATAGGTTATTAAAATATTTGATATATTTTTAGATTATCCATTAGTTTAGAGGTAAAATAAACTAGTTTAAGGGGAAAAAATTAGGTAAATCAATTTATAATTAACTTATTTTGCTTTTTAAGGATTTTCTAGAAAAAGTCAATTAGGTCTTATATTTCGGACCGGAGGGAGTATATATATATATATATATATATATATATATATATATATATATATATATATATATATATATATATATATATATATATTACGTGAAATAACCTAACTCTCCTAAAATGCAAAATTTAGGGTTTATGGTTTATAAAAGATATAGACTGATACAGCTAACTATAAAATATAAAAGACTCTCCCTCAAAATATTTAAATACAATTTTATGGACTTCCCTCATATCAAAAGGATGATATATTCCAATTCATTATGTTAGAAAAGACTATAAATGGAGGCAAAACTCTGTCAAATATTTTGGTAGTAGAGTTTTACTATTTTTTGTTATGTCTCACTTAATGTACACCAGGATGTAACTCTAATAAACTCCGTTGTTAAAGTGAGCAGTAAAAAATTGGGTACTCAACAAAAGATGATCAAAAATAAAAAAGTATGATTCAATATATAAATTGAGTACTCCCTCCAATCCTAATTTAAGACCACTGTCACTTAAAGTTGAAGAAAGTAACTTGTAGACATGGTTGATTGAACAAACGCTTGAGATTATATCACAATCCAGGGTTGAGATGCAATTTAAAACTCCACATGATGTGTCTCGTTTTTAGACCTCAGATCAATATTTGACGGCTAAGATGTTGAGATTAAAAGAGATGCGAAGAAATAATTGCCGCTGAGAATCCCTACCGGTCTTAAACACTCCCCATTCCCCATGTACCTACCTGCCCAGTTCTACAGCTCAGTTTGGACTTTATATATCTGTAGAGTAGCTTTGATGGCCCCTGAGTTCTCTCCCTCTTTGCCTAAAACCGTGTTAATCAAATGAGAATTCCATATGTCTAGCTTTTTCTGTTGCTTTCATTGTGTAAATCATTTGGCAAGTTTTGTTCTTTTTGCCATGTTAATGTTCTGGCTGGTTGGAAAGTGTGTATTGATCTTAATGCAAATCCAAAACTGACCAGACATTTGTTTTGTTATGGTGTTGGCTTTATGTTGTGGAGGCTTATATTGGTCGTTGTGTGTGAATATTGTTTTGCCATTACCTGGTTTTAAGTTGTTTTGTTTTTCCTCCAACTTTCAAGGAGTGTATTGCATTTGATTTAGGTTTGATGTTTTTTTACTGCAGTTTTATTTTTGAACATAGATTATGGCATTAGCATAACGTGAATTCATTGTTTCCCTTTTTGCAGAATAATAATGTCGAGAACTGTTGTGCGTGTATTTTACTCAAATATGAAGAGGGTCGATGAAATGGGTAAAGCTAAAACTGTTGTGAAGGGCACTGAAATTGCCCTAACTGAGTCCAACATAAACAAGTGGTTGAAGTTGAAAATGAAAAAGCTCGGGGCAGACAAGTATCATGATTATACTGTGTTGCATGCATTCATCTGAAACGTTGAGTTGCCTTCAGAAACGAAATTAATACCTTCAATGATGTCAGATCGATTGCAGGTGTTGTGGTATCTTTACACAAGGAGCTTCTTCAACGAGGGTGGTAACTACACAACCTTCAACATGAAGGACAAAATAGATCATGTGAGGCTAATATAGGGGCAACTTCTTCCTGTAGCTCGGTTGATCTTGGATAACATGTTGAGGGCAGCGACGACACAAACAAGAAACATTGCACTTTCGTTTCCTTTGCTACTGTTCCACATACTTAACATACACCATGTTTGGTACTTGAAGGCATACGAGGCCCTGCAGTGGACAATGAGTCCTCTAAGGGATTAACCTTCCACATTATGTATCACATGTGCCCGAAAGTGTTCATCTCACACCAATGCCAATGGATGCTAGTGCTGGTGTGTGCGGCAGGGTCCTCGACCCTAATGTTAAGGGTGATCAGGAGACTATACCTGTGGCAGTGCGTGCAAGGGCCACAGATGGTAACTTCGTATCGCCTGACCAGATCACAAGCCTTATGGAAAAGGTAATGAACAAGAAACTTGTTGCCTTCTGGAACACCTTTTTGCCCAGGCTTGAGAAGCTACAGAGTGATGTGGAGGACCTCAAGAGGAGCTACAATCCACTAGCATATACTGTTGTGTCGCGAGGCACCCTGCTTATTCTATTGTGCCACCACGGGTTCCCGTTCACCCTGCTTCTAGGAAGTCGCGTTGACCAGAAACTTTTTGAAATTTTTTGTTATGTTGATTGAGTATACTTTTTGTTGACATTATCAATTAGTCAATGAGATGAGTATGTGATCTATATCATCATGTATGTTCCAAAATATGAGTTGCTTTTTCGCCAGAAACATTCCATTTGCTTGTGGATAAACTCTGTGTACATGATTAATTAGTCAATGATATAAGTGTGTGATGTATGTTATTAGGTATTCCAAAAAGATTTTAACAAGTGGACTTGTATTCCGTGACAAGTGGGCATGTATGCAGTAACAAGTTACCAAACCTGCATTAACAACTACAAAATATATGCAATTGTTCTTTACAAACGATGAAGTTGATTTTTGGCCAATGACAAGTGTTCATGAAACTAATAACAACTACAAAATATGTCCATTAATAATCGAAACTGAACATGATATATTGCTCACTTAATTTTTCGCCAGTGACAAGTGGACATGTATGCACAAGTCACCATAACTGCATTGACCAGTGTCCCACTTGTTACTAGAAACTGCCCTTCATAAATGATGGAATGCAATTAGTCACAAAAAATAGCCACGTAATTGATTTTTGGGGCATTGACAACTTCAATTCTAAACAATAATATAGTTGACCTAAATTAATCATTCATACATAATTCATTTACATCCTCCCACGCACCCTATATCAAATATACATACTCCAAAATCTATTCAAAATATAATAATTCATCCACTACCCATGACCACCTAACTGTTAATATGTTCAAGGACATTTAGAAAAGCTCCCCAAGATATGCATTTTCAAATATGTACAAAATAAGATGCATTTTCAAAAAATGACAAAGAGGATGCATTTACAAAAAGTGACAAAAGAGGATGCATTTACCAAAAGTCGCAAAAAGAGGCCAAAGGTTTCAACTTGGATTTGGATTCTTACAGGTCTTCATAGTGTGCCCAGTTTCACGACATCTTCTACAATGATAAGACCTTTTGTCCCGAAATTGTGATTCAATCTATTTTCTCTTGAGTCTTACTGGTGAGCATAACTCATTACTCATTGTGACTTAAAGGCCAAGCAATGTCCTTCTTGATGATAATATGGTAGCTCGTTTGAGTGATTTTAGGTTAGCAAGACTTGTTTCAACCATTAGCAGCACCTCTTTGAAGCAAAGCAGTCCATGTAGAATAAAAGGCACTATTGGCTATGCTTCTCCAGGTATGACTGGTAATCATTTGAACTTCTAACTATCATAATATTCATTCATTTATATATGAATTTTCCTATTGTTAGCTTTAGAATAATTAACTTCTAAGCAATGGCCATCGTGCAACATATTTCAGAGTACGAAATAGGTTCTGATGTTTCAACAAAAGGTTAAGCAATGGCCATCGTGCAACATATTTCAAAGTACAGAATAAGTTCTGTTTCAACAAAAGGTGATGTTCATTCCTTTGGTATCCTTATTTTGGTATATGAGGTAGACAATTGAATTGGCCTGTAAATTTGCTCCATTCGCAAGAGTTAGGAATCGAACTCTCAACCACTTGCCAAAGGGACAAGAGTACTTACCTCTCACGTCAACCCGTCAGATTGTTAGTTCAACTCTTTTGCCACAACAAATACAAAAGAGAGGAAGAGAAACAGAAAAGCAAATCATGGAGAATCTTGCTCTTTTGCCTCATTATAATGAGAAGTTATAATTTCATTGTTTGACAATGGACTCGCATGTTCAGTAGAATCACCAAAAGAAGGATTGAACATGATGGATGTCATGAGGGAGCTAAACAAAATTATAAATCCTCTTCATGGGAGTGAAAGAAATGGAAAATGACTCCAAAACAAAAGCTTTATCATGTAAGAAAATTGTGGTTTACCTAGAGGGTAAACAACACTGCTATAACTTGTTTCTGTCTGTATTTCTAAATGTTATCCTAGGATGCTAGCATAGTTTCTTTTCATTCTAACTTTGATTGCCATGTATTTTTTAATATAAGAACTCTGGTTGGAACCTTTCAAATAAAGGCCCTTTTCTGCATTTTTTACTTTTTTTTTTATCTTTGAACTCTACATTAGCTTAAACAGAAGAATCCCGAATCCCAAAGGGAGTAAGCTCCATCGAATTTCTTTTGCACTGTAGAACTGTAATTCTGCTTGGGGACTTCACATGAAATACATTAGATCATTAGTAATTTTTGGACCCAAGTAAGTACCAATCGTTGCAGCCAAGACATCCCTTAATTGCAGTCCAATTTACGAAATATTAAAGAGTAAGATACTTTTAAATTAGTAACTTCAAATAGTTTGAACAATGACTTTTACAAAAAAATAATGCCAATGGTGAGTTCAATAATTAAGAAGAATTTTAATTTTAATTGCCTTTCCGATTAACACTTTCCCCACAAGATCTCAAGTGAAAATATTTCTTCCTTGTGGCCAAAAAGACACACAAAACTACAGAGAGAAAGAGAAAAAGAGAGATTCCAGAGGAAGAACTACAAAATTTATAATCTTGAGCATACACCTATCTAAGCCAGTATTGCCAGTTCAGTGAGGATTGAAAATTAATCACTTCTTGCAAAAAAGGAAGCTTCTGCAACAAAACTAGTGGCAATGGTCATGAATGATACCTACTTCTCCTTGAATTCAGTTTGCCAACTTAGCAATTTCCCCAATTCATTAAGCTTTACCTAGTATTTCAGCTTGAAGATTTTGGTTGTCTTCTAACAGTCGGTCGTATTCTAGTAGCAGATCGGCGGCTTGTTTTTGGAGGGAGGCAACATGAACTTCAGCAGTCTCAACTCTTTTATCCTTCTCTTCACAGTCCAACTTTGCCTTTTTCAAATTTTCTGAAAGGCTTGAAAGTTCTTCCTTCAGCTTCTTTATCTCCTTGGAAGATTTCACTTCCTTATCTTCAAATTGAACTTTTTCTTTCCGAAGTCGTTCTAGCTCTTCTTTAGAAGATCCCACATTACCCCTCAAATTAATTAGCTTCCGAAGATAATGGTGCATCCTATCGATTATGAATCCAAGGAATAATGTAAAGCCTGCACGGGGAAAAAACTGGGCTTCAAAAGAAGATAAAGCACAGACAATAACACTCAAGGGTCTGTCTATATGTAATTTAATAATGTGGTGTCAGAGATGGTTTCTCCAACTTAAAAGGCATAAACCACTTTGACCAAAAAAGGCATAAACCAAGATTCAAATCCTTAACATACAAAAGTAAATGCATATAGTGCTTTTAGAAAATTATGTTAATAAAAATTTGTATAATAGACGTAAATAAGAAATGTAAACCATTTATAGTCACATTTTTATAATATTTTATTTCCATCTACAAAATCAAACACCTTCAAAAACGTACATCTCAGGGCATGATACATCAAATTTTACATGACATTTACTTCTAATGGTGATACATTCAGACCTCTTTATAAATGTGTCACAGTTTACTTAAAAATCTAGCCACAAATCTTTTAAGAATCGCATTCTAGTTTTCTACTTCACATGATATCTGTTGGAACAAAACCACAGCAGCAACCGAAAACATACTACTTATGCAATCCCACAAAAGTTCAGGGGTCATTAATGGGAGCTTTATGGTGATATTACAGTTATGAGTCAAAAGAAAACCAAAGCACTAAAATTGGCTAGTTAATAAGTATTTGCCAAGAAAGCAGGTATGCCATGAGCTTTATACAGATACTTCAAATATTTGGACCAAACTTCTAAACTTGTCAGAGTTGGTATCAACTGTAATACTAGCGACAAAGAATCATACTCTAAATTGATGATCCAGCAACTTAACAATTGCAGGTGATATTTTAAAAGGCGGCAAAGGTCTCTGTCAATACATAGTTATCTAAAATACCAGAGTACTTAGAATGGCGCAATTTCAGGTTAAATTTTTCATAATTCCTAAAACCATTGGAGTCTTACATCTCTAAAGTATTAGCTTTGTCAACTTTTGAAAGCATCTAACATGCATAGTTGTAAGAACAACTATCAGTTATCAACTTATCATACCAAGAATTCTCAAATAACTTTATAAATACAACGGCACTCAAGTTATATAAGAATGTATCATGCGGGGATTGCTAGCACTATAGCAGTTATGAAACATCAAACATGCTTTGAGCCCTATACCGTTTCGAACGCATTGTAGCAAGCTTGTCTCCAAGAAACTAATGAACCAGAAGCAAGATAATGAAATCTCAAGAAAAACAATGGGAATGGAAGAAGGTCAAACAGAAAATAAAAGAGCCTATCCACTACTCCAGTGTAGAGAGTAGTGACTAAAAGATCAAAGAAAATTTAAACTAAAAGATTCCTTGCCAAAGTCACAAGATTGGTATGTTATTCTCTTCCAGCATCAACATCCTAGGTGCAGTCAAACTTTCCATCTCAGAAAAAAAATTCAGCAAGCAACCTAGTTTGGGGTTTGATGCAGTCATGATTGACCATGATAGGAAGCTTTGCTAATCCACTTCACGCATAGCAAGCAAAAACCCTGATGTATTTTGGTTAACATGGGGTGTTGCAAAGAATTGGCAAAGACTCGTGAAAATAGGCCTTCATTAATTGTTGACAAGTTTTCATTAGAGGAAATCTGGCCTTTAAAGCATCTAGGGATCTTTGAATGTTGAAGTTGGAAAGCTAAGCTAAGCCAAGCCATATTGTCAAAATCAAGGTTTGGGATATAAAAGGCATTTTTCTAATATCTTTTTAATTTTTTCCATTGCCTAGTATCCTTAAGTACCAGAGTGGAAGCACTGTTATATGAGAATTTGTAAGAGTTAGGAATTGGTTAATTAGGTGGGTTAGTTGGTGCACTCTTTAAAAAAAAATACAGGGTACAGGGAAATAATAGGCGTGAAAAACAAATTGAAATCACATTGCAGCTCTACCATGTATCAGAAAGAGTGCTAAAATTGACAAATTGCTTCAAAGAAAGAAAATAGAAAACAAATAACAAAAAGTCAGGAAGCACAGTTGAAGAGAAAGGTTATTGAATATTAAATCAGAACACACATTTTGAGCAACATATGATTCAGTCAAAGTGTATTTTATTATGACCGAAACCATCCACTGACTGCTTTACCCTCATTTTCAAACTTCACACATTATGCTTTCTGTATGTAGATACTCATTTATTGATTCCAAAACCCTCACTGTAGAAAAGGCACCATTTCCTTCTCAGAGAAAAGATCGACCCACTTATCTTGTACACAGTGATCAAAGCCAATTCCACCATGACAGTTCTTTCATGGTAAAATAATTAAGACCAGGTGACATTTGAGATAAACACAAAGACACCAGAGAAAAAAAAAATAATAAATATAAACAATAAAATAAAAAAATAAATTAATGAAACAAGTCAGTCACCAAAGTTATCATGTCTAGGCAAAAAGGGGCTTATGGACAAGTGTGAGAATTGTGACTGTTTATCCCATATAAAGATGTGGGCAGAATTTACAGAGCAATAGCTATGTTTCAAAAATTGGACCAGTCATTTAATAAACGAAGAGACAAGTTCAAAGTTGTATGATCCAATAAAAACTATGACATGATAAGTTAAAAATATAGAATATAACAATTAGTAGTGAAAACTGTTTTCCTCGGTGCACAACTTTTAATCATAAGTTATGCTTCTTACCAGCTTGAGCCTTGAGGGCTGAATCCAACATGAATACTAAATAGAGTAAAGGATGGCTTTCCAATTTTTACAACCTAACCAACCATTCACCCTGTTATCATAACATCCTATCACATTGCACCGAGAGTCCTATATTTCTTTAATTATAAATCATTGAAACCTCATGAGGGACCATATTTTCCCATTTTCTTACACATTAAAAGTTAAGTATGTCATGTTCTCAGTCTGAGGCACCAACATTGCCAAAAACCACATGTAACCTATTCCTTTCACTAACACGAACATAAGCCAAGATAAGAAACAGAAGCCAGAAACATATAACAATGCCAACACATAATTTCCTATAGTCTTCCATCATTAACAAAGATCATACATTTTCCTTCACTCTACAGTAACAAATATGATCAGGAAAGGACACAACACAACAACAACAACAACAACAACAAAGCCTTATACCACTATGTCGGGTCGGCTACATGGATCATACGCCGCCACTGTGCTCTATTACACTGTGCTCTATTATTCACCAACTCTTTTGGTATAATCAGGAAAGGACACATTCCAAAATAATTATAAGAAACTTCTAAAAAATCAGCACAATATTCAAACATCAAATTAACAATACCATGCAAAAAACAGAGTACTTCTCAAATAATATACAAGCCATAAAATAACATAGAAAAGCTTCAGAACATACCCATGAGTGAAGCCTCAAGCAAGTGAGTCCTCCAAAGAACTTGATCCATGGGAGACATAGTGCCAAGCTTAGCACCTTTATTCTGGATCTTAAAAATGCTCATAACACTAGAGAGAAGAATAACAGACATGGTACCAGCAATAGTTTTCACAGTGGCAGGACCCTTCCCCATCTTAAGCTGATCCAAACTCTTGATCACAAGATCCCTCAATGGCCCAATCTTCACCAACAAAAGAAAAGCCAAAACAGCCTCCGCAAATAAAACCAAGAACAAAAGCTGAATCATCCTCACTCACTTCTTTTTTTTTCAAAAAATCACAAAAACCCACTTTATATATTCCCTCAAAGAACTCAAATCAAACCCAGAAATTAAAAAAAAATTCTTTTTTTTACCATAAAGACAAATACCCAGATGAACCCTCCTCATGCAGATCCATTTGCATTTAGCTAAAACTAAGAATCTGAAGAGAGGGATCACAATTATATACAACACAAAAACATATATTATGACTTGGATTTAGGCTGCATTGGTCATGCTGCACAAAAAATGGGTTCTTTTGAGAAGATGGAATTTTCAGTGGTAATGTAATGGTGATTAGCAATTAAGAGAAGTGAATAATTAGCTAGCTTAAAGTAGAAAGAAAGAAAGAAGGTTTATGAAAGAAGGTAGTAAAGTTGTGTTTAAGGGATTTGGTTGATGATAAAGTGAGATTTTTTTTCTTTTAGGTTTGGGATTTAGTGGGTTTGTTATGTGTTACCTGCAAAAGTGGGTTTTGCTTAAAGCCTCAAAGAAACACACTCAAAAAGTGAACAGAATTGGACTTTTGTTTTTTGTTTTTTGTTTTTCTTTTAAAAAGATATTTCGGACACGGGCATGCATGATGCGGCGGAATTTTTTATTACTACGATTATTATTATTAATTAATTAGTTTTTTTTTTTTGAGTAAAGGGATATATGTATGGGAAAATGTCATTTAAATACCTCCGAATATACAAAAGGACAATTCAGGAACTCAAACTTCCAAAAGGACCAACAAGGAACTCGGACCTAGGGGGCATTTCAAATTTGTGTGAAAGGAAAAAAGTGTCCTTTCAAAAAGAAAAGCAACAAAATGCTTTCATTGACTAAAGTGAGCAACTTGGAGGCTCACTTTCACGTACTGGAAAACCCTCCCCCCTGCAAGTGGAAAATGTGAACTCATGTGCTCCAAACGTTGACGGCGACGGCGTTAGGTAACGGTGACGTGGCAACGGTGGTGACGTGGGTGACGCAAGAGGAGGTGTTTTTTAGGTTAGTATAACTTATTTTCTTTCATCCATCTTCTTTGTTGGGTTGTGGAACAAAGTTGTTAATGATTAAAAGGGAAAGTAATACAAGATGAGTAGAGAAAATACCACTCCCTTCAAGTGGCTTTGGTCATTGTTTCATATATATGGAGAAATCAAAAACTAGTGTTAACCCTAAATAGTCACTATATGTGAAATTCATCATGTGAGGAACTAAGAAAAACTTGTTGTGTTATTTTGTCCTACCCTTAGTGTTGTAAATGGTGTCATGCTGTATATTTGACATTGTCTTGTTAATAGCTATGTTGAAAATGTTAAATCATATGTTGCACTTGTTAATATTGATGTTACAGTTGTTATTCGCATTGTACAGGTTAAAATGGCAAGTGATGGTGGATCAATGGAACTTAAACAGTTGTGTTGTTATTTCCATGTTGGAGGTCATTTTAAAAGTAACCCTGAAGGAATAGCTCAATACATTGGAGGCTATGTAAAGATGAGAAACATCAAAGAGGGGATAAAACTTGAAAGTTTGAGGGAGATGATTGCATCATGGCTTGGGGTGGATTGTAATAATTGTGATATCAAATATACCATTATGTATGATGAGAAGGTGTTGATAGACCTTGACGATGAGGAGGAGGTTGTGAACTTGTTTGCTCACAATGAAAGGATTGGCCACATCTATATTGAGCCAAAAGAAAATGATAACACATCTCCCATAATGAATGTAGACATGTAAGTTTGTGTGCTCTGTTTTCTCAAATTGTTATTACTTATGCTGGTGTTGTTAACATTAATGTTGCTGCTGTTAATACATTAACTTAGAATGTTAATGTATTGTTCACAGATGTTCAAGACCATCACAAACAAGGTCAGAGTTGACTCAAAGGGCTGTGGAAAGTGTTGTGGAACCCATTTCAATGGAATATGTTGTAGGCGGCTTAACACAACATGTCGGTCGGTGGCAACCATATTAGATTGATATGTGGTGAACCTTCCCGAACACCGACTCCAAACTCCGAGCTAACCTCAATGAAGTGGAGGAATTTGTTCACGGGTCCAATGCAGATTTTGCTGATGCAGATGAATTCAGGAAGACATTATACAAGTACAGTGTTGGAAACAAGTTTGAGTACACTTATGTAAAAAATAGCAACAGCAAGATGTCAGTGAAGTGTGCCGTAGATGGTTGCCAGTGGAAGATAACGGCAAATGCTGTAGGGAAGACAACTAGGATGCTTAGAGTGAAAACATTTATTAATGAACATAATCACAGTGCGCAAGACCTGCTGAAAGTCAGAAATTGTGCGCCAGCTAGCTTGACGTCGTCCCTTATAATTGACAAGGTAAGCAATCACATTGACAAGAGGGCAAGTGAGATTAAGAAGACTTTACTTATGGATTATGGGGTGCAATTGACATATAAGCAAGCTTATCGGGCAAAGGAGAAGGCAAAGCAAGAATTACAGGGTAATCCTGAACACTCCTACATGTTAATACCGTGGATATGTGACAGATTAAAGGAGACTGACCCAAAAACCGTGGCAGAATGGGATTTTGTTAGGCCTGTTGTACGGAAGCCCATATTTCGACAGTTATTCATTGCTTATGGATGTTGTATTGATGGTTTTTTGGCTGGTGCTAGGCCCATATTGTATATAGATGGAACACACCTGAAGGGCCCATACATGGGAACAATGCTCTCAGCCTCTGCTTACGATGCAAACAATGATATGTTCCCATTTGCAATAAGAATTGTGGGAGGAGAGACGTCTGACGATTGGGGTTGGTTTTTGGAGATGATAAAAAAGGTAGTTGGCTCAATTGAGCTGACGATTGTTTCAGACCGCCACCAAGCAATCAAGACGGATGTGGAGGAGATATTTGGAGGCGAGAGACATGCATACTGTTTCAGGCATGTTAAGGAGAACTTCAGCCAAGAAATGAATAAAATAAACAACAATGGGAAACGCCTGAGTCAACAGATGAAGGATGACGGGCTAATTTTGTTCGACAACATTGCATATGCTAGGAATGAGTACAAGTTTAACAAAGCAATGGAAGATATGCAAAACGCGTATCCAAAGATGCATGAGTGGTTAATTACCCATGGGGACATTGACAAGTGGGCTCTAAGTCGGTTTCCATTCAAACGGTGGGATAACATAACCACAAACATTGCTGAATCCTTTAATGCCTGGATGCTAGACGAGAGACGGCACAATGTGTCTCTACTTATCCACGAACACCGTGAAAAGGTCGCAAATAAGATGTATGCTACAAGTTTAGCAATGTCCAAGTAGAAGAACGGGATTGGTCCAAGAACAGAAGCAAAGATAAAGGAACATGTCAATGTTGGGATAAGTTCACACTTGACCGCGCTGCCGCATGGAGATGACAAGTTTGGCATTCGTACAGTATATGGTCGTACACTGGCGGTGGATCTGAGGGCTGGTACATGTACTTGTGCAGCGTGGCAACAGTCTGGAATCCCTTGCCCACATGTATGTGTGGCAATAAAACACTTTCATGGAAATGTTTATGAATATGTCCACGAATGCTACAAAGTAACATCACAACAGAGGATCTACAGAAGCAGCATGATTCCGGTTGTAACTATAGACATGCCGGACCTAAACAACATTGATGTGTCATTACACCCATTGCTGAAGCCACCAATAACTAGCCGACCTAGTGGCAGACCTAAAAGTAAAAGGAGAGAGTCACAATTCCAAGACAAGAAAATCTATCACTGTGCAAGATGCCATGCAATGGTGGTGTAAGGGTATTTGGTAATTTCTAATTTATGATAAGGGCAATTTTGTCCTTTCACACAAATTTGAAATGCCCCCTAGGTCCGAGTTCCTTGTTGGTCCTTTTGGAAGTTTGAGTTCCTGAATTGTCCTTTTGTATATTCGGAGGTATTTAAATGGCATTTTCCCTATATGTATTGATAGAGAAAAAAATGTACATCAGCATGAGCTGCCACCTAATCAGCAAATACAAGCCTAAATGTGCGAGTAGGATTAGCTGCTAAAGCAAATTAATTAATTAGTTTTTTTTACCCCTAGTGGAACGGATTTGTTCAGTAGGGGGAGAATGTTTTAGCTTTAAGTTTGATTATTTATTTTTTATTTAAATTTTCTGTTTAAGCAGAAAAACGATTTTGTCCCCCAAAAACGGTTTAGAAAGGAAGGAGGTGTTTTGCATGAAATTACTATGGGCGAGATGCTCTGAATTTTTTTTACATTACTATTTTTTAGGAAAATTCATATCAGGTCTCATCCATAGATGATATAAGAAAGTTTAGTAATTGACCACATTAAAGTGGGGTCACACAAAACCTTACTTTTATTATATTGCAAAACCAAAATTTACCCTCATATCTAAATTTGAGAATCATTGCTTACAAAATCAGATTCAAGGCTCAAAACCTTTATCTTCTTCAAAATCTCAAGAAGCATTGTGTTACAAACCATTGTCATGGCTTCATCATCTCCATATGTGGCTTTATCGCGTTTGTCGTTTGTGTCTTCATTGTCTCCTTCATTCTTACTGTCATGTCTGAAACATGTCATCACCTAAGTCTGCCCAAACCAAAGATGGGTTTAGGAGTGATGGTTAAACCATCATTCTATTGCAAAAACTGGAAATAAGTTTGTTTATAAGGCCACAAGCAATCATCCTTGTGTATGTTTGATCATGGCTTATGAAATACTACATACTCTTGTTTACATGCATTATAATAGCAAGTAAAAACTAATAAAAAGGGGTAATGACCCCAATTTGACTTTCAAGTAACCACCGTGGATCACTATACACCCTAAATTAATAATGAGCTCTAATTTGTCCTTCAAGTAATCAAAGTGGTCCGATTTTACCCTCATCTGATGGTCAATGACGTTTGACCGTTTAAAAACTTCACGAAATTTTTGACCCCATATATTATTCTTATTTATATTTTAATCCCTATAGTTTGCTTCAATTTTCGTTTTAGTTCCTGTAGTTTAAAACAAAAGGTTTATGTCCCTCAAATTTGATTTCATTAGCACAGTTAGTCCTTATTGTTTTAAAAAATAAATTTTAGATTTTAAAAAAGTTAAAAAAATTTATATTTAATTTAACCAAATCAATCTCCTAGTTATTTAGTCATGTTATCATAATTAACATGTCAGCATATTTAACACCGTTAAGGCGTTAACCCATATTCAAGTCCTTATTAAACTATAGGGACTAATTGTGTTAACGAAATTAAACTTGAGAGATCAAAACCTCTTGTTTTAAACTATAGGGACTAAAAAACAATTTGAAGCAAATTATTGAGTTCAAAATATAAATAAGAATAATATATGAGGTCAATATGCAATTTCGCGAAATTTTTAAACAGTCAAACGTCATTGACCATTAGGTGAGGGTAAAATTTGACCACTTTAGTTACTTGAAGGGCAAATTAGTATCTGTTGTTAATTTAGAGTGCACAGTGGTCCACAATTGTTACTTGTTACTTGAACAACAAATTAGAGTCATTACCGTAAAAAAGTGGCAACAATTAATTACCCATACTAAAACGTCACATTTCCTATTCCGCTTTCTTTATGCACGTAATAACTTAAAATGAGGCAAATTTGACATTTAGTTAAAAATGGCAAACTTAACTTCAATAATAAAAAAAAAAGTTGTCATTATTTTAGTAGCAAATTTAAAGTTACCATGATATTAATATTAGGTGTACCTTCTAGAAATTATCATAATACTAATTACTAAGTGCGCCTTTGCCCTATATACGTGTTCATTGGAATCAAAGTTGACATGGCCAGCACAAATCTTCCTTCCAAACCGTTTTGCATCCACCATACCCATGGTCCATGGATATCATGATCTTCATAAAATACTTGCTCAGGAAATACCTTGCATTTCTCAGTTTTGCTGATCATGGTGACTTGATTTTAGGCTTTATTAATGATATCAAAGCTGTTCTCCTAAGAAAATGTGTCATCTATTTCAGTGCAGATAGAAAAATGGTGGAGACAGAAGAGTCAGTTCCATCCCACATATTTGATCGAGGAAATTCAAAAATCCCAAATATGTATTGTCATCTTCACAAGAAACTATGCAGATTCAGTGTGGTATCTGGAGGAACAGTCAATGATCGCCCAACGCATTACGCATCCATCAATGCATAGTTATTCCAATTTTCTATAGTGTATCTGCTGCTCTCAAGTTTATGATAGCACCTTCGGTCCTAAATATAAGACCTAATTGACTTTTTTTAGAGAGATTAAGGTTGCAAAATAGGTTATTAAATTATGACATATTTGATATCTTTTTAGATTATCCATTAGCTTATAGGTAAAATAAACTAGTGTAAGAGAAAAAATTAGGTGAATCAATTTATAATTAACTTATTTTGCTTTTTATAGGATTTTTCAAAAAAGTCAACTAGGTCCTATATTTAGAACCGAAGGGAGTATATAATATCGGCCAAAAATGTGATAATATCTGCCAAAAATCCCAAATAAATGGGAAAGACACGTCTTGCTCAAGAAGTTTATGATAATATCTGCCAAAAATGTGATTCCCACTACTTTCTTTTTAGTACGGATCAAATTCCTGGTAACAAACAACCTATTTACAACAACTTGAAAAATGTCTCATGGATGATAATCAACCAAGGTGCCATCCATAAGACTGTCTTAGTCTTTGATAATGTTAAAGAATATGATGAATTAATGGTTTTAACAAGAAATTGTAACAGACGACCATTAAAGCTGTAATGTCTTAACTACTAAATGAGCATATTCGACGTTTATATTCTCGCAACGAGTAGATATGATGATGACATTATAAAAGCTGCAAAGGGCTTCTCTCCAAGGACATCACAAGAAATCGCTATGTACAAGTGTATTATTTGTCTTACATATTCAAACAACTATGTCTTTGTAACCACTGTTTCCAGTGACCTCTCTTAAAATCAATAAAATTTATTTCTTGATCATTATATTGTTTTCCCATATCTACATGAGGAAAAATTCAGAGACAGGTTGAACCAAGTACTATCAACTTGTACACTAGAAGCAAATCCACCATCAATTTGAATTTTACTGATCCACCTTTGGGATTATAGACTCATTCTACTGTAGATATTGGGTTTTGGTGGGAATTTCAACGCATTAGATTTTATTTGTTTATTTTGATTAGGGAAAATCCCAAATAAATCCCTCCGAATACCCAAAAGGACAAGTGAGGAACCTAAACTTCAAAAGGACCATGAAGGAACCAGCACCTATCTGTCATTTTAAACTTTTGCGAAAAGACAAAATTGCCCCCATCCTTAAACAAAAATTCTCACCCACCCTAACACTCACCCTCTTCTCGCAATTTGTGTTTTAGGATGGGGGCAATTTTGTCTTTTCGCAAAATTTTAAAATGACATATAGGTGTTGGTTCCTTCATGGTCGTTTTGGAAGTTTAGGTTCCTCACTTGTCCTTTTGGGTATTCGGAGGAACTTATTTGGGATTTTCCCTTTTGATTAACCCATGTCCATTTAATGCTCCATAAAAAACATTTTTTTATTATATCAATTGCTAAATGCTCGGACATAACACAACGAGAATGAAGTCTCACAAAACCTTGCACCAGAGCCTCATTCTCTTCCATCGTCATCCCTTCTAAGAATAGAGAAAATGGGTTCCGATTCGGTGTTCATCACTCATATTGCTCATCACAAAGATACACACAAAAATATTAGCACATGGTGGGCCCCAAAACCTCTCTCCTGATCGGGCACACCATGTGCTTATTTATTTATGTGTATTTATAGTGATGAGAAATGTGATGAACATGCATGGATTGAGTAAATAATACTCTATATAATTCTTGAATTGTTACCTTCCTACTTTCTACAACGTTTTATTTAAAAAAGATGTTTTTCCTTTTCCAACTTTCACTTGTGTTATTGATGGCATTGTTAAATAATCATAATGAGGATGTCAAGACATTAGAACAGTTAAAGGTTTTTGGCTGCATATCTTAATCTTAATTGGTTTGTTGGTAGAGGGAGTAGAATCGTCATAACAACAAGAGATGGAAGTATCCTAGAAACCTGGTGTGGATGGAATTTACAAACTTGAACTCTTGAACAAAGGTGAAACTCTTCAACTTTTTGCAAATTAAATATGCTTTCAAATGTGATAAGCCTCCAAATAAGTTTATGAGAGAATCTCCCATGTTGTTTCAAATTATGCTAATGGCCTTCCATTACCCATTCAATTGTTAGGTTCAGACTTGTTCGGTCAAAGTCTTCCAGAATGGGAAAGTTATGTTGAAAAAATGCAACAACATCCTGCAATCATGCTTCTCATTAAACCAAGTTTCGACGAACTCCAAGATGAAAAATCTTAAATTACTAATAATTAGTTATGTGAACTTTGTTGGACAACTCTATCCTCTTCCTTGGATGTTAATTTATCATTAAGTGTTAGAGAGCCTCTACTTGTTAATTTGATCTTGCCTCATAGAAGCATCACACAGTATGTTATTATTTTTCATTATTTGTAACTATTTTCATGCTTATCAATTAAAACTGAGATTAACTGTACAAACAAAAGGCAAGTAGTGGTCGCCTTTTCTTTTTGAAAAAAAAAATCTACTCGCTTATCTCAAATGTAAGATATCACTCTCTAATTTACATTGATCAAGGAAATTAGTTGTCAGAGAATTTTTCTAGTTTCCACCCTTTATTGATTGTTACTACCTCCGGTCCTAAATATAAGACCTAATTGACTTTTTTTGGAGAGGTTAAGGTTGCGAAATAGGCTATTAAATCATGACATATTTGATATATTGTTAGATTATACATTAGTTTATAGGTAAAATAAACTAATCTAAGAGAAAAAATTAGGTAAATCAACTTATAATTAACTTATTTTGCTTTTTTATAGGATTTTTTAAAAAAGTCAATTAAGTCTTATATTTAGGACCGGAGGGAGTACTTTCTTTCTGTGAAAAGTATTAGTAGAATGTATTAACCTTAACTCATGGGTAAAAAGGAAAAAATCAATTATTGCTCTAGTTAATTATTTTCTCCACCACCCTTATATTAGAGATAGCCGAAATAGTTTTTTTTTTTAAAACAATTTACATTATTTTCTAATGCATTTCAATTCATACTTAAAATTCTCCATCATCACTACTTATTTGTCAATAGTCTTTGCTTTTTTGTGCCAACTTCCTACATTCCATTGTAGATTGTCCCTAAGTTGAGAAACTTAGATCTTCATGGCTCAAAGTTCCTGGAGACAACGCCAAATTTTGAAGGGTTGCCAAATCTTGAAAGCTTAGACCTTGAAGAATGCAGCAAGATACAGCAAATTGATTCATCTATTAAAATTAAAACTCTTAAAATGCTCAAATTCTTGAATTTAATAATTAAGAAAATGTATTAGTATGGTTAGCATCACGAATAGTTTATTTTACGTACCTTCTCTTGATGAGATGCTAAATCTGGCTGCCTGCTCAGGATTTGAGAAAGTTCTGAACTTTAGTTCATCGGAGGATCAATGGTCACAAGAAATCCTCACTACTACTTCTCAGGAAACAGTGCTGAGAGATGATGGAAACAACTCTATCTAGTGAGAATGCACAATTCAAACAAGAAATTCTTGAGCACAAGATATGTGCCAAATCGTGAGAAGGATCTTGCTATTGTGCAACAAGCTAGAGAAGAAAGATTTAGAACCCCAGGGCAATAGATGAATAATATAAGAGCACGTATTCTATAATGAATAATCATTTTATGATAAGTAACAATGATGTTGCTAGTTCTTCAAGGCTTCCACGTAATGATGATGAAGTTTCATTCAATAAGAATGAGGGGATGTGATGATGATGATGAAGTGTCTGTTGGGATATAGTGTGATACTGAGATTGAATAAATCTATATAAATATTGTGTTAGCTTAAATAATAAATCTTATTTTGTGACACTTTTGTAGCTAACATTGTGATGCTTTAATGCAATTTTTCAGCATTGTTCTTTTGGATAGGTTATAAAGTGTATTTCTATAATAATGATGGTTACTTAGCTTTGGTTAAGTTATTTGTAGGAAATTAGGGCGTACCTGGATGCCGCTCAACTTGACCGAGTACCCATACGAAGTCGGATCACCAATTGGAATCTGACTACGATATACAGTAGATGCACATGAGGAAGGAATAGAGAGAATGAGAGAAAGAAATTGTTTTTCTACACATAAAAACAAATGTAGTGACTTGACTTTTCCAATAGGCTCCATGTATTTATAATGAATCAATGGAAAAGTCATATCCCCATGTGAAAAGACACATTGATTTAACTTTAAATCTATGGGGAAAAATTACTCCTTTCAAACCATATTTTCCATATTTACATAATGGTCTCAATTCCAATTGGGTATGGTCCTAACCCACTAAGGGTGGACCCTTATTTCCCTACAGTATTGTACGTATTAATTTATAGATTATAGATTATAGATGTACATTTGATACCTTGCATACGAGCAAATAAATAATAATGTTTGTGTACAAAATAAATTGTAATCTGCCCCAAAGCCTTGATTTTCAGTCTTGTTGACTCCTTATTGGCCTTTAATTTATAAGCTATGTTTCAACATGCCCGCAAATTCTGGTAAAAAAACATGCCCGCAAACATGGATTGGAAGCTTGATGAATTGGAGTTTGTCTTTGAAAAAACGTAAAATTTTGAGTGACTTCAAAGTTCAAAGGTGTATGTAATCACTACAAAAAACTCCTAACATCTCAACGGGTGAGAAACAGAACGTTTCAACGGCCAGGCACCGCAGGTAATGCACTACAGCGCGCGCCTCAGCCGCTGTATTTTAATCCGTGTCAAACAACGTCCCAACGGCCAAACACAGCCGTTGTAGTGCTGGTCAAAGCCGTTGGAATGCGCAGCCACATCCCATCCCAACGCGGCCCCCCACCGTTGGAAAGGAAAACCAAAAAAAAAAATTTCTCACTGCAACGGTCAGCCTGGTCGCTGATATGCAAAATGGGAATCCAAATTCTCACTGCAACGGTCAGCCTGGCCGCTGCTATGCAAAATGAAATTTAAAAAAAAGAAATTCCCACTGCAACGGACAGAGCGACCGCTGAGTGTAATTCCAAAAAAAAAAAATTAAAATTCATTCCAGCGGCCGGTGCGGCCGCTGGGATGGAAAAAAAATGTAAAATGCATTCCAACGGCCGCGCCGGCCGTTGGGATGGACAAACAAAAAAAAAGATCAAACAAGCTTTCCAGCGGCTGCATCGGCCGCTGGGATGTAATACCCCATTAAAAAAAATAACAAAATTTGAGAAACGTATAATCAATAGAATTTTCAGAAAATGATAAAAAAATGTGAAAAATTGAAGTGATGTGGTTCTGGCGATGTAACAAAGATGAAAGGAGAAGTAAAAAAATGAGGTTCCTGGCAGAAGATCAAGAAAGAAAGATGTGGAAATGAAATGAAAGGAGAAGTTACTAATATAAAGGAGCACAAACGAAAAAAAAAACGAAAAGGAGAAGTTACGAACTGATATACAGGAAATGATAGAATGCATATGGAGAGAAGAGTAAACTTGGAAAGAAAGTAGAAGTTAACATATATTAACATATATTAACATTATGAAATAAAAGCAGAAGTTAGAGAAAGAAGGTAGAAATAGAGAAACCTGGAAACTTTGAATGAAATTTGAGAGAATGAGAATGAGAGAAGAATGAAATATGGACGCCAGAGGAGAGAATTGAAAGCATATGGAGAGAAGAGAAATCTCAGAACGCAGAGGAGAAAATGGAAAATGGACCAAGTGAGGGAGATTGAGGTATTTATAGGAATCAACTTTATATTCATGTTGTTTCATATATGCGGTCAGAGTAGCCGCTGGGATGTGGTTTGGCAAAAAAAACGAAAAACAATATATATATATATATATATATATATATATATATATATATATATATATATATATATATATATATATATATATATATATATATATAGACACACACACACACACACATTCATGTGTTTGGCACAAACAAACAAAAAATTCACATGCATGCCAGCGGCCGCTTTGGCCGCTGGGATGTTTCTTCATAATAGAAGTTTGCACCCCAACGGCTAGAGCGGCCGCTGGGATGCTTCTTCATAATAGAAGTTTGCACCCCAACGGCTAGAGCGGCCGCTAGAGTGTGTTCAACTGTGTAAAAATTCGCTTTATCTCCCCTGCTCTATATATACTCGTCTTCAACAACTGAGATAGTTCATATCTTCTATTTCCTCTTATTACACCTCATATATGGATAAAACATGGATAAGCTTGCCACGTACAACTCCCCAATATATGGTTGGTCTCCAACAATTTTTAGATTTTGCATTTACAAGGGCGAGTGTAAATGGAAAAATAGCTTGTCCTTGTCCGAAATGTAGATTCAAACAGTGGCAAGCTAGAGAAGTTGTCTTTGAGCACTGTATAATGAAGCAATTTCCACGTAAATATGTTTTTTGGGCACAACATGGTGAGTATGACTATGCTGCAAATGTTGATGTTGGTTCAAGTTCACATATTGGAAGAGATATTGGTGGCACTAGCAATAATGTGGTAGAATACCGGGCAAATGAGAATGTTCAAGAATACTACAACGTATTGGCTACTCAAGAATGTGTCAATGAAGAAGATGACGTTTTGGGACCAGAGTCGGGTTGTTTGCAAAATGAAGTTGCTAAAACTTTCTTTGACCTCATGAAGGATGATGTCCCATTATATCCAGGTCATTATTATAAATTTGATTTTTTCTTTTAAATTAAGCATACTTATGTGTGTGTGTGTGTGTGTGTGTGTATATATATATATTTTTTGGCCCGTATGTGTGTGTGTGTGTGTGTGTATATATATATATTATGTTAAGATAAATATAATATAATATAATATTATAAAACAAATAATTGGCATACTATTGTTCTATGTGCATAGTAGAATAGTATACAAATTATATAAGGCATATTATATTATATTTATATTTATCACATATTATTTCTTTATTATTATATTTATTACATATTATATATATCTATATTATACTTTGTTTTATTCTTGATGGCAGGTTGTACTGATTACACTAAATTATCATTTCTTACTAAGTTATATAGCATCAAATGTAAACGTGGTTTCAGCGATGCAGGGATGTCAGATGTTTTTGAGTTATTATCAGATGCACTCTCTAAAATAGAAGTTAAAATTCCTCCTACATTTTATGAGGCGAAGAAGACTATCACAAGGATGGGATTAAACTACATTAAAATTGATGTGTGCAAGTACGATTGTATGTTGTATTGGGGGCAAGATGCTGAGCTGGACAGATGCAAAAGATGCAATACACCTCGATATAAGAAGCAAAAAGAGGGGAGTCGTCGGACTAAGAAATTATCTGTGAAAAGCATGCGATATTTCCCTCTCCGAGAACGATTACAAAGGTTGTATTTGTCACATCAAACGGCAGCACACATGTGTTGGCATCATACAAAACCAAATATTGATGGGAAGATTAGACATCCTAGGGATGGTGATGCGTGGAAAGCATTCAATAGTAAGTTTCCAGATTTTGCTGTTGAACCTATAAATGTGAGGTTAGGTATCGCTTCTGATGGTTTTAATCCATTCGGTGCGTGCAACCAAAAATACAGCATATGGCCTGTTGTTTTGATACCTTTCAATCTACCCCCATGGATGTGTATGAAACAAAGCTCATTCATTCTGTCAACAATTATTCCCGGCCCAACGTCTCCAGGAAATGACATAGACGTTTATCTTCAGCCACTTGTACAAGAGCTAAGAGAATTGTGGACCGACGGGGTAGAGACGTTCGACAGTCGCACTAATTCGCTCTTCACGCTACGCGCTGCTTTGATGTGGAAAATTAGTGATTTTCCGGCCTCAACATCTTATCAGGTTGGAATACTCACACAGGAAAGGCGTGCCCATACTGTAATTTCGATCAAGAGCCCCTTCGCCTGACATATAGCAAAAAGTCGTGTTTCATGGGTCATCGACGGTTCCTCCCTCAAGGACATAAGTTTAGACGCCAAGCAAATAAATTCAACGGAAAACAGGAGCACAGGGATCCGCCGCTATTATTGAATGGTTTTAATATCTTTGACCAAGTGCGTGATTTAGAGGTTGAATTTGGAAAAGAACCGTCATCGAATGAAGAAGACGAGGATCGCAATGATGAACGCCGCAGAAGGCGACGAAAAGCACCACGCAGAATTGGACCAGCGCAACAATGGAAGAAGAGAAGCATATTCTTTGATTTATCTTATTGGAGGGATAATGAGTTGCGTCACTGTTTGGATGTCATGCACATTGAGAAGAACGTGGGAGAAAATGTACTATATACACTTTTGAATGAACCGGGAAAATCAAAAGACCATCTTGGGGCGAGAAAGGATCTTCAAGAAATGAGGATACGATCGGACGCTTGGCCAGATGAATTCGATAGATATCCTCCAGCCATATTCAGTCTAACAAGAGCGAAAAAACAAATGTTTCTCTCGACACTGAAGAATATTAAGGTTCCAGATGGTTATGCAAGTAATATCTCAAGGTGTGTAGACATGCATAATATGAAGATTTCTGGGTTTAAAAGTCATGATTATCATATCTTCCTCCAACAATTCCTTCCTTTAGCAGCTAAACACACATTGCCGAAAGAGGTGACAACAGTTTTGGCTGATCTGAGCTACATATTTAGGCAGCTTTGTGGGAAAGTGCTGGACAGAATCGAACTCGATAATTTGCAGGAGAAAGTTGTAATGACACTGTGCCATATGGAGATGATATTTCCTCCTTCATTTTTCACTTCACAAGTTCACCTCATTGTTCATCTTATTCATGAAGCAAAGATGGGAGGACCTGTGCACTATCGTTGGATGTATCCAATAGAGAGGTGAATAAACTTTGTTAACTGCCAATATATGATTAATTTGTTTTCCACTTTATTTAAGTAATTCTTTTGTTGTTGTAGGTACTTGGGGAAATTTAAGTCATACGTAAGAAACACAGCTGCATCAGAGGGTTGTATAGCAGAGTGCTACACAGGAGATGAAGTTGTGACATATGTCACGCGCTATTTTGATGATGCAGAGATGTCTAACATTGATAATAATAATCCCCCCTATGTCTCATCACCTTCAAACACATTATTCCCTCCAGTTGACGGTAAGCCAGTAGGAGCTGGTCAGATGTTTTGTCTCAATCCTATTCAAAAAATGCAAGCACACAGACATGTGTTGACAAATTACTCATTTTTGGAGACGTATCGTGAGTAAGTATTATATACTTTGAAATTGCATCAATTCGTTTGTGATTTATTTATTTTGACCTTTTAATTTGATTTTTTGTAGTGAGTACCGAGCACTCATCAGGAGGTCACTCAGGGGTAAACGAGCAGGATCTTCAGCAGCTGTTGTGGACAGAATGGTCCACCGTGGTTTCACAGATTGGTTTAGGGACACGATACCCACCAAACCTAATGTGACCCCAGAAATTATAAATTTAGCTATCGGTCCTCTCAATCACGCTTTAAGATATTCTGCGTATAACGTCAAAGGTTTCCACTTCAAAACTGTCGCTCGAGATGGGGGATCTGCGACTCAAAATTCTGGAGTATTTGGTACATTTGGAACAAGAAGTTATGCTAATGCACATGACACTGAGATGCATGAGGGAGATGTTGCATATTACGGAAAACTCGTTGACATTATTGAAATTGCATATAACGGTCATCGCCCTGTGTATCTCTTTAAGTGTGATTGGGCAGATATTAGGGGACAAAGAGGAAAAAAAGTTGACGAGTTTGGTATCACATCTGTTAATTTCTCTAGGCTCATCCACACAGGGGAATCATCAGATGATGAGCCTTACATTCTTGCCGATGAAGCACAACAAGTTTATTACGTTGATGATCCTAAACACAAGGACTGGCACATGGTTATTCATGTGAAGCCACGTGACCAGTACGACATGGGCGAGGAAAGTTATGATGCAACAATGGAAACAACTCAATTTGATGCACCACAGAATTTGGAGAATCTCATTTCAGGAGATGATGTGCCCATACCTTCAATTCGGGAGGAAGAAGACGGCGAATGATATTGCTTTATTTCACAATTATGTAATCAAGATTTTTATTTTTTCTAATTTCAACTATTGCACTTATTAATGTGAGAATTTCATTTGCCTTTTTCATATTTATATACATTTAAATTGATATTATATATATATATATATATATATATATATATATATATATATAAACAATAAAACAATGAAACATAATATATATAATATTATATATCCAATCCTTTTTAAAAAAAGGATTTTACTACATCCAAAACATAATTAAAGTTCAATTCAAAATTAAAAACCAAAAGGAGCCGAATGATCTTGTGAAGATCTTCTCTAGCGTCGACCTTTCCCCTTATCCGACCCACCACCACTGCGCCTGCGACGTCGTCCTTCTTCAAACTCCGCTTTCAGCTCCGCCAGATCCCGCATCTCTCGCCTCAGTTCGTCCCTGTCACGCCTTAGCTCCTCCCACTCCCGCCTTATCTCCTCCCTATCCCGTTGTCTTTCTTCCCTAAAACGCCGTTCTTGCTCCTCCCTCTCCCGTTGTCCTTCTTCCTTGAGACGCCGTTCTTGCTCCTCCAGTTGCCTCCGCACACGATCCTCTATCTGCTGCCCCTCGTAAGATTGGCTCTGAGTGCCACTGGTACTGCCACACTCAAAATTCCTACTCCGTGGACCATAAATCTGGGTCGGTGTAGCTCCAAATCCTAATCCTGGCACTCGCCCGGAATGTTCACGGGCGCCGATGGCAGCACGAAGCCTCGCTATGACATCAAATGGGTCCATAACTCTTGCATCTCGATCATACTGATCATTGTCTATCCCTTCTGCATCTGCGAACTCCCTTGCAGCTCGATCAATTATTTCCTACAAAAAAACACACACATTTTCACGAAGAATTGAAGAAACATTTATAATGCATATATACATACAAAACTGACCAACTCATCTTCTGCATATGCAACATATGACCCATCAGCATGTCTGCGGATTTCTAACAAGAAATCTCTAACTATCTCATGAGTGCTTCTCCCATGCTCATGACCGTCTCTAAGCTGAAATTAACAGAAAGTGAAATTAAATAATTATAATCATAAAAACTACATTAAATAAAATAGATAGAAATTCTAATTCTTATATATAACGCATGTACCATGTCGCCAAGAATGACAGAAAAAGGACGAGAACCGGCAGTATGCCGAACCACTTGGCATTTACGGGCCTCTATGCCTGCTCTGGATCTCTCCTTACCCTTTGGACCATTACGGAGTACCACATATCTCCCCCAATGTTCTCGTGGTACGCCAGGAGGGCAATCCTCAATAATCTCAGACTCAGGACGATTTCCCAGTGGATTCCTTTTATTAAAATACTCATTTCTCCTCGTCTTCCACCCGTCCCCTATTTTCCTAATACCATAATTCCTCACAGCCTTATTCTCGCGGACATCAAATTTTTTCTGCAGAAAGAAATCAAATATTAATATTAATAATATATATTAATAAACAAATAATTAAATTGATTAAACATTAAAACTATTAAAAGAAAATTTAATTAAACAATTGCTATTAAGTTTGTTGTACTTACTTTGACAATATTCTCCCATCCATGTGCACGCTTTTCCTCAGGCATCTCTTTCCAATCATTCAGATCAATTGGAAAATAATTATAGTTAGTCCCAACATCGTGACAAAACCTATTGAATAGGTTACCCTCACTTCCCATAGGTTGACCAGTCCTGCTAAAGTAGTCAAGCAACACCTTCTCATATAGTGGAAGGTGATGGGTGTCCCGGACAGTCATCCTTCTTCGAGCAACCGTACCACCATGAAAATCTATAAAAATAAATTAATTGTAAGAAATAAAAAAAATTAATACATTACAACAATGCATAAATTATTAAATTATTAATATTCAACTAAATGAAGAAAATAACATACTTACTTTCAACTCGAACCATATAACCTGCCCCGCTGGTAGTGGCCCTCCCCCTAGTAAATGTAGTCTGAGGGGGGGGGGGGGCAAAACTCCTCTGCTCTCCTCATTATTATTGTTTCTTGACTCCTCATTGCCCTGCTCATCATCTTCATCCTCAATATTTCCTCCTTCCTCCTCATTGCCCTGCTCATCATCTTCATCCTCAATATTTCCTCCTTCCTCCTCATGTCTACTCCCTTCATACTCATCATTTCCTTCTCCCTCCTGTCTACTCCCATCATCCTCATTATTTCCTTCTCCCTCCACATGTCTACTCCCTTCAACCTCCTCCTCCTCATGATGATAGTACTCGCCCTCCTTCATGTTTATGCTGTCTGCTTGTGGTGGAGTTGCTCTATCATTCACACCAATTATCCTATCCCATAGCTCATTCTCGCTCAAATAACAAGTATTGCCCAACAATGGAGGAAATGGCACATTATCAATATTCCAAGCTGGCTCACCCTCAGCAAAACCAGAATAACGCCGCCTATCACCGCCGGAACCAGAAGAAAGCCGCCTATCACCGCCGGAACCAGAAGAAAGCCGCCTATCACCTTCGCCTGAACCGGAACGCCGCCTACCACCTCTGCTTGAACCAGCAGAACGCCTCCCCCCTTTGTTTTCACCTTCATCATCACGCGACATTGCAAAGCTATATAACAATGGTGATGTATTGGAGCTATCCGAAGATGGTGGGACCTGTTCGAAGGTGGACCATGGTAGAACCTGCATTGAAGTGAAGAGAGAACGCGGGGAAGTGAAGAGAAAATCCGTTGAAGTGTGATGGCAACTTGCGGTTTAAATAGGCAATTCACATCTCAACGGGCACTTTGACATCGCAACGGTCAGTTTGACCGTTGAGATGTGAATTTATTTTTTTAAACAATAATAAATTGACATCGCAACGGTCACCTCGACCGTTGCGATGCCAATCCATTTAATGGAGACCATCTCAACGGCCACATTGGCCGTTGGTGGCCGTTGAGATGAATAGTTTAATTTTTTTAAAAAAAAATATATTTACATTGCAACGGTCACCTGACCGTTGCAATGCCAATTTAATTAAAAAAACATCTCAACGGTCCACTTGGCCGTTGAGATGTAAATTTAATTTTAAAAAAAAAAACAATTACACGTCCCACCGGTCACTTTGGCCGTTGAGATGGTGATGTGAAATTTTAAAAAATGCATTTCTATCTCCTGCAGTCTTTTTTAAAAACAAAAAAACAAAAACTCACACCGCAACGTTCACCGCGGCCGCTGCAATGTAAGTGTAATTTAAAAAAAAAATAAATCCCACGGCAACGGTCGCTGTGGCCGCTGGGATGTGGTTTTTGTGGGCAAAAAAAAATCTTCGTTGACTCGCGAGTTATTTTCAGCGGGCGGCTTTAGGCCGTTGAGATGGCAGCACATGCCAGCGGCCATTAAGCTGACCGCTGGAATGGGGCCATTACAAAGAAGACCTTTTCTTGTAGTGAATACGGTGAATTTAAAACAAAAGTTTGTTTAATTGCAAATTATATAAACAATAATCATACTTATACCCTCCAAATATTTGACTATAACTAAGTGTAAACATGAACAATAACTACTTATTCGATTAGTTTCGTTATGTCGTCAAATTCATCAACGTCCACTTCCAATATTATTTAGAGCGAAAGTCAAAAAATTAATGGTGATAGACACTTTTGCCACAGTTTTGAAATTTAGTGGGTAATTTTGTTGTAGAAAAAATTTATATAGGTCATTTTGCACTTAAGCCCTATTTTTAATATATGCAGTACAATTATATATACTAATGTACTTTGTTTTTGGCCGAACAATTATACTAATGTACCATTACATACAATCATTGACCAATACATGTGCTGATGTGCGCGTATAATACTCCCTCCGTCCCTAAATATAAGAGCATACACTTTGACTTTTTTGGAGAATCCTAAGAAAGCAAAATGAACAATTTAATCATAACATATTTTAAATATTATTAGACCATATGTAAGTTCATAAGTCAAATAAACTAGTTTAGTGAAAAAATTTGGGAAAATGAATTTTTAATTACCATATTTTGCTTTCTTAGGATTCTCCAAAAAAGTCAAAGTGCTCTTATATTTAAGAACGGAGGGAGTAATATTAGTGTGTGGAGAGAAGGGATGATAAATTGATAATTGGCTTATTGCAATCTTTGTCTTGGACAATGTTAGAATTTCCTGCACGAAGTGGTTCTAATATAAATTGGCAATATTATTTCATTTAGATACACATGATTTATTATTTTATATCTAATTATTATTGATAATTTGAACAACTCCAGACGATTGCCATTTGGAATAGAATCCTGGTTGCCAGAATAATTGACGATACTGCTATTACAAATACAAGTAGGAAAGACAGCTGCAAATAAAAAAAATTACATTATGTCACTACATTTAGAAAAGATTCTTAATTTAATACTCATTTAGGTTTTAAATATAAGATTATTTTCAATATTCAATTTAATGTTAAATATGAAACCACTTTCTAAATGTTACCATTTTTTTCATATTAACTCTAATCATGCTTATCAATAATAAACTAGAGAGAGAGAGAGGGAGGAGGGAGGGAGGGAGGGAGAGAGAGAGCGTGTGAGTCGTCAAAACACATTTCGTGATTATTACCTAACATAATCAAAGTCTTAATTCTCACCTACCCAATTATTGAAGTATTTTAATTTCTGTACATCTAGATCATGCCAATGGAACACTTTTTTATTTTTCTCCCCATTTCCGTACAACTACTTCATCATGTCTATTTTTTAAACAAATCGGCATGCCTATTATAAAAATTGCTTTAATTATTTGGTAAACTTTCTATACATGCATGACACGAATCTAAAGAGGGCAAAGGATCTCTCCTATTCTCCTCTATTCCCTCTTATTCCCCTGATCTCCATCGTCGATGTGATTTAATAGTCTACACCTCACATACTCGCCTACACCCTACCACACCATATCACTCACCCTAATTTCTCTCAAATTCTCTCCCTGTGCTCTCCCCATCTCACCCTACGCTCTCACACATCTCTCCACCGCCTCCCTATCCTTCGTCGCCACCATACTCCTCCACCCCCTTTCCTTCCTCCCACGCGCTCCTCCGCCCTGCACCACATCCCCCGATCACCGTCGGCGATCTTCTCGTTATGTAATCTAGCTAAAGAAAGTTTGATTTTAATTGACATGAAGGCTCGTTCACGGCCGATTTGAACCGTCCGACATCAAGAATCAGCGGCGGGCGGAGTTGGGGGAAGGTAGGAGATGAAAAATGGTGTTGGTTACTTACCGTTTTCCGGTGAAGTTGTTGTTGTTGTTATGTGTCGCCGCTGCGCCGTCTCTGGCGGCATTTGGTGACCGGCGATGGCGGTGAGGTTTGGGAAGGAAGAGTGGATCTTGTAGTAAGATTCATGGATTTGGATAGCCCATTTGGAGAATTGCAGAGAGAGACGCGAGAGGGAGAAGACGAGAGAGGGAGAGGGAGAGGGAGAGGGAGAGAGTGGAGTGGGGTGTATGGGAGTGTGTTGATTCTGAGCCATTAGATTAAATGGATGGAAGAGATGGAGGAATAGGAGGGAATAAGGGGGGAAGAAAATAGGAGGGATCCCTCGCCCATCTAAAGAAACTTTGTAAACATATTAATTCTATCTTTATATTTATTTTTTAATAGTATTTATATAATAAATCATCTAAAAACATTTTATTCATAAATTTACTCAAAAATAAATAGTTACATATTTGTTTTTGTAAGTAACTAATAATTGGTCCAACGTTTTGGCCAAATTGGAAGATGTTTGCACATAATATTACTTTTGGCTGGGTTGTTGTTATTGTGAAAGCTTGTAAACATTGCAATGCAATGACCTCATGACTTAATGTTAATCATGTTGTAAACTGACATTTTTGTAAAATGAGAACTATTTTTAATTTCTTATATATTCCTCCCTCCATTCTTTTTATTGCAAATTCATTTTTAACTACTTATAAATAATGGTATTTTCTAGTTTTGTTTATAACTCACTATATATATATATATATATATATATATATATATATATATATATATATATTAAACCTTACCATTCTTTGACTTTCCATAAAATCCAATAACTTTCCAACTTTATTAATTTTTTTTGGTTGGAGAAACTTTCTTAACGTTTTTAACATTTCTTTCATCAACTTTATTTTGATTAATACATCCTTATAAAAACAATGTCAACATTATAATAAATGAAAAGCAGAATTGAATGTTCATATGAAAAGTGAAATGATGTGACTTGACTAAAATACTTGTTAATATCTTAGAAACTACTAAAGATTTTTTTCAAAAAAATAAAAAGCTCCACCAACCTAATTTATTTCATTTATCAATCAATATTCAGTTATACTAGCAACCGACTAATTCAGAGTATGTGATGAGAAGTAATGGAAAATTTATATTAAAATTCACAATTATTAATTAAGCTAAAGGAACTCACAATTAGTACTTGTTTGACACACCTTCAAACATAGGTTTTAAAATTAAGGTAGAAAAACACTCAATTTTTTTAGAGTACCTTTTTTCTGTCGAAACCTAAGTTTTTAGATAAGTCAGACAAATACTCACAACTTTTTAGTATAGTTTTTTAATTGAAAACATAGGTTTAAAATAGAAAACTTATGTTTTGTTTGAATATATTTTTTTAGCTTTTTCAGAAGATATTCTCCCTAATCTATTCTTCAAAAAAATCTTTTTCAATTTTCCCCAGAAAGTTATATTCAATGAGACCTCTAGTTCATTAATAATACTCCCACAAATAGTTACACCAAAATGAGATATGGATACTTTATCTCATTGATTAATGATGGAAAAATCTCAATCACTCGTGTCAACTCAAATGAAGGTAGCATTAATAATCACATGGAGCACCAACACCTATTATTAACAATTAGTACTTACTTTTCTAATGATACGATGTCGTTTTTCTCACCTAATTGGCCACAAATTTCCCAACTAACAACCAAATCAAACAACACACACAGCTCAGGCGTGGGACTTGGTCTTTGCTCGCACCATCCAATTTTTACCTCTTCTTAGCAAATAGCAGCCATTTTATTCCAAGTCAAAGCTTTTGGGTCCTCTAGAACAAGCAACCAAATGGGCAAAAAAAAAGAACATTTTTTTATTTATTTCTTCTTGAGAAAATTACTTACAGGTCCTTGTAAGAAACATAATTAATGTACCCATCGTCCAGTGGGTTTAGTGACGAAGGGATTGAATAATGAGCATCTGATTGTCTACCTAGTCGCGAGTTCGATCATGGGGAGTGACATTTATTTGTGTCTCTATCGCAGCGCTTGGAGAGACATATTCGCAGCGCAGGTTTCCTATTGTAAAAAAATATCTCAGTTCAAGCCACAGCGCTTGGCTGGGTTGGGTCAATCGGTCATACGTTAGTTTTTCTGCCCTTGAATTCTGAGTGAGCCCAGCCCCTTTCCTAAAATTTTGTTATGAAGAAAAAAGAAACATAATTAATATAAGGTCCCACAAATTGTAATTACAACTTCTAGAGCTAACAATAACAATTTAATGGCCCCAAATAACAACTAGTGTGACCTCAAATTAATTATGTTTGTTGAGGGAATCTGTAATTAATTTTCCCATTTTTCCAATGCATAAATTTGAATTGAAAGTTGGAAGAAAAAGAAGGGAAAAAATGAAGTAGAATGGTCAAACATGGGTGATAGCACAAGTCAATGTTTGATAAACTCATAAACCCATTCTCTATCTCTCTCCATTTCTCTTTCTCTCTTGCGAAGTCTTCGAATTTTTTAAGGAACCTTTCTGGGTCTGATCCATAAAAGCTTAACTTTGTCAAAGAATCCTCCTTTCTCTGTGTTTTTAAGGTTTTTTTTCCAAGTTTGGCTTTGAAATAAATGGCTGTAAGTTCTTTTCACCTCTATTTATAATCTTCTTGTTTCTCTTGTTTGTTTCCATATTTTGCCTGTGCTCTTATTATATCTTTGTTATGTTTTTGTATTGTTCCTTTGACTATCTGTCTATCTTTCTTTTTGTGGGTTTATGTCTGTAATGTTTTGATGATGAAGTTGACCAAAAGGAGATATTTTTGTTATGATATAAACCAAGGCTGCTTTGTTTGGTCTCACAAATCCTTGTGGTTGTTCCATTAGAATTTCACCATGTGGGGTTTTCTTGGTGATTCTGATATGCGTAACTAGTTTCAGTGACCATGTCTATGAATTCAGCTGTTTTCCTTTCATGAGATTCTGAATTTGATAGGGGAAAAACCAACAAAAAAGGGGAATTCTGTTTTGTGAGTGCCTTGAATTAAAACGGAACATAGAGGGAAATGACAAATAAAGAACTCTGAATGTCTAAAAGGACAAGTAAGGAACTCTAATTTCCAAAAGGACAATCAATGGCCATCAACAATAATTGTTAATGGGTATGCTGCTGTTGTTAATGACCCTTGATTGTCCTTTTGGAAATTAGAGTTCCTTACTTGTCCTTTTGGACTTTGGAGTTCTTTATTTGTTACTCCCTCCGTTCCTAAATATAGGACCTAGATCACTTTTTTGAAAAATCCTAAAAAAAGCAAAAAATAAGTTTATTATAAATTGATTTACCTAATTTTTTCTCTTAAACTAGTTTATTTTACCTATAAGCTAATGGATAATCTAAAAAGATATCAAATATGTCATCATTTAATAACCTATTTCGCAACCTTAATCTTTCCAAAAAAAAAGTTATCTAGGTCTTATATTTAGGAACGGAGGGAGTATTTTCCAACATGGAGTTAGGTGAGCTGTAAGAATCTATTATTATGCTTCAATTGTTGGTTTTGTGGATTTTGGGTCAGAGGAACAACTTCGAAGTGATTTAATGTTCATATCATGGCAACAAAAAATAATGTCCATGTCAAATGGTACCAGCAAAGTTATTTGAGTTTTGTGATGTTTGGTAATGCACCTGGGATGCACTATCTGACTATTTCATTCTTCTTCATTTGTTGTGTGTTTAAATTAGTGCTTTTTTAATGATCAGATCTTTTTTACCATCCAGTTTATCACTGGTTGACCAGTTTTTGACCTTTCACACATTTCTTTGACTAGTTTGCAAATGTCTGAGTTTGGTTTTGCTTTGGCCCTGACTAGGAACTAGTTCACAAATTTCATATTAAATTGGCCATCCTGTTTTTCGGACTTTGGTATGATTGCAATATATGTGTGAACACATACATAAGGTTCTGTCTTTTAGATACCATCAAGTTAAGAAAGATTATTGCCATAAAATTAAGAGTGACGTAAGAGTTGGACAAGAGTACATTGGATCTTGGATCTGATAGACTAATATCATAACTGATGAAACAAAATTTGTTGATCATAAGCTAATCACTCTCTCTAGCTAGCTGGCTAGCTAACTATTGGTTTGCAAACAACTATGCCGATATTCATATGATGTGCTTCCGTAGATGGAGAAAGTAATAGAGTGAAGCTAGGAACATTCTCCATCCCAGGCGTGATGCTACAATTGTGCTGATATTAATATCCGCTTTTAAAAGTTTTGATAAAGTTGACCAAATTTGTGTTCTTTTTATTTTATGGTCAATTGATCTAGTCAACTTTGCTTTTGCTTTTTCACTAACAAAGCTGTTCAATACGATTCTTGCCTGGTGTAGCTTTCTTTGTGATTTTGGCATAATGCAACTTGTTTCACGAATAATGCTGTGTGAAAAATTTAACTTGTGAATCTATTTTCATGTTTCTTTATTATAGGATCCTGATGAACTTTTTTTTTAATTCCTGAATACTTTAGTTAATTGAATTATAACCTCAGCAGTAATATTAATTTTAGTTTATCAAATTCTTTTAATCTTGTAACCGAAATTCTCATCGTCTTTTTGTTTTCTTTTTTCTAAAAATAAATTATGAAGGGAGGCAGTTATCAAGAATCAGATGTCTTTCTATTAGTATGGATGCAGGGTATAATTTTTTAGTCAAAAAAGTGGATTTGATTTTAGAGATTAAATTGGAAGTGGTTTAAAATGAACTAATTGATGACACATGAATCCCTATACAAAATATGTTTCTTTTGGTCAGACATGAAATTTGTATGCATGATAAAAACCAGAAAGGTGTGTTACTTGAATGAATAACAATCCTATAATGGATCAATATTAAGTGCTCAGCAATAGGGAGATACGTTCAATTTATTATTTCTGTTACTTGGCTTATTATTAGTGTTGTTTTGTTTCGATGCATATACGATTGGGAATAAAGTTTTATAGTATTTCTAGAAAACTCGTTGGGGATTTAGTTCAGTGTCTTAGAATTGAGATATCTTGAGAGGGGAAATTTTATCTATTTGATATGTGTGCTGTTTTGTTTGCTCAGATGGATGCTAAACTTATGATGTTGATAAACGTTAGTTTGCTTGGCTTCACTAAACATCATATATGCCCTTATCACCCCTTTGTATATTTGTATATATAAAGAAATTCGTTTGCCAAACATTTCCATTACCCGAGCAACTTCTGAACTAACTTTTTATCTAGTAGTCATATGAAAAATAAGAGAAAAGAAAGTAGAAACAACAGCCTCTCAAATGAGAGATGTTGGACTAGAAGCTTGGACAAAGCACAACTCTGTCATACCCAGTATTGAAGTTTTGTTTAATTGAAAGGAGGAAAGCGATAAACTCTAGAAAAACCCTTATATTCTTCACAGGTAATGGTACTGAGAACCTCTCATAGACAGATAATAGGATGTGAATAAACATATTTTCTGTGTTTAATAGAGAAAAGGTAAAAAAATAAATGATGATGAAAGTAAACTTCCAAAACAAGCCAAATACTTCCTTGAACAGCTAGGAAGGATCTGATAGCATGTGAAAAAATCTTAGATCGCCCATAAACGTTGTTTAAGTTTCTTGACTTTTTCTTTAGGAAAACTTAATATGTAATCATGATTTGAATGATGTGGGTATGGCTATTGTGAAAGTCGGTTGTACTTTTTTTATTGTCCACATTGGAAACTCATATTGTTATATTTTTATTTATTCAATGTATTAATTTCTACTGGATGATTTTTGTATATTTTTATCAGTGTAATCTATCAAAACCATCATGCAAAATATAATCTCCTCAGTCCTCATTGTGTTCTAAACGTAGTTTATCAAGTAGAATCTGTAGCACTCTTTATAATTTGATGTCTTGACTGTGATGTGGATCCATATTTTCTGTGAACGCCATCAACAAATAGAACAGCATCATATGGTAGACTTATAAATTTTCTGCTTTTCACCATTTAATTTGATTGTAAATGGTCTTGATATAAAATGTTCTTGTTAGAAACTATGGATGTTACCAGAAACACCATTTCTCTTTGGGAATAACAGTAAAATTTTGAATTTGACGCATGATACACTATTCTTGAAGTGCCCCCAATATGATCCTCATTGCAAACAAAGCATATTGACTTTTCCCTTTCTTTTCATTTGTCTCAAACGTTTTACTGATGACAATGAGCTAGATATGTATAAGGACGTTAATTAGTACTTGAAACTTGTATTGGTCAATACTGAACCGGCTTTTTTTAATTTCTTAAATGACAGCAACGCTCTCATGTGCCGAAATTTGGCAATTGGGAAAATGAAAATGTTCCTTATACAGCTTTCTTTGATAAGGCCCGACAAGATAGAACTGGCACAAAGATGATAAATCCAAATGATCCTGAGGAAAATCCTGATTTAGTCATTCCTAATTCATCTTCTGCTGACCAACTTCCTCCAAATGCCAGAGCTGATTTGAAGGATCCATCTGGAAAAAGATCATCAAAAGATAGTAATCCTAACAATTCCTTTGGCTCTCCAGCTCGTCCTGGAAGCCATGGAGGCGGATCAACTGATACTCGTAGAAAACCACCACCACCAGCAACAAGACAAAGTGCTGGGTCTGAATACAGTTTTGAACGCTCACCCCTTCATCGCCAGGCAAAGAACCCAGGCAGAGATAGTCCATCTTCGGAAGGAGGAAATAAATCATATGACAGCAGCCATGGTACCCCAGCAAGGTCCCGACTAAGACCGGTTAATCGAGGCGATGAAACTGTTAGTTTTCTTTATGTTATTCTACTGCTTATTACTGTGCCTTGCATGAATTTTTTATTCATTTAAAAAAAATTTAGAAGAAACTGCCATTTGGGTCCTTGGAATATGCAAGTTCCACTAATTTAGTGCTAGAAAAATAAAACACTTTAAATTTTTTATGCATCGAGATATATTTGCGTTGTGTCAGAAAAATGGTCCATGTGATGGTTAGCAACTCACCTGGATTTGTAACAACTAGCAACAAAAAATATCGTACTATACGGTTTAAATTTATGATTATGCTGGCAGAACCACAGATACTTGTGAAAAGTTTTCTTTGTGGGTAACCACCGAAATATGTTTCTAACTTTGGAAGAACGCAAGAATACAAGTTAATTCAACGTTTTAGTGAAATTGAATTGATTTGTTGAATAAAGGGTTAGACTGAATGGTTATTGCCTTGCAAGAACCAAACTAATGATTTGAACATCTCTGTTATGAAAATGGAAGTATACTCAAAATCTTATTCTGTATTACATCAAATATCATTTATCAGTGGAAAAACTCAAAATTTGACTTGTGTCTTTAGGTGACTTTTCTTCACTTTGAACTCTGTCCTTGAAATTAATTTTGATTTTTCTTTTTGATGTGACAGCCGGAAAGAGGTGCTGCCGTTCCCAAGTTTGGTGATTGGGATGAGAGTAATCCAGCATCAGCTGATGGATACACACACATTTTCAACAAGGTGCGAGAGGAGAGGCAAGGTGGGACCGGAAATGCGCCAGGCACGCCACAAAACAGGCCATATGTTGACCGCAAGAAAGTTGACGATGATAAAGCCCAGGTATGAGATCACCAACAATTCCTGTATTATGTTAGGACTTGAATATTAGTCAATGATATGTGGAATCAAGGATGAAACTGAAATGATAAGGGGTAGTTGTTAATATACTCTATTAGGCTTCAGATAGGCTTCTGATCCTATGTCTATTGAATTATAGATCACTGTTTATTTTATTTTCTCCCTTTTACCCCTAATTTCCCTTACTGTTCCTAAATCCCATGTATAAGCAAGTACTCCAATCCCTCCATCCCTAAATATAGGATCTATTTGAGGAGGTGAGTTTGTTCTTAAATATAAGATCTCTCTATTTTTATCACATTTTCCCTAAAATATCTCTATTAATATTCCTCAATAATAAATAATAGAGGGTAGGAATAAAAGAGTGTGGTTAAGATGTTTTAGTAATATAATGTGATTGTAATGAATTTAACTAACATCCTTAATATAATTAATTAGGTAAGTAGATCTTATATTTAAGAACGGAGAGAGTAGTTTTTATTTTTCACTAAGCTGAAGCTTCTTTTTGGCTTATACAGATTTGCTGCTTTGGATGGTGCAAAAAATGATTGCTTGGCAAAGTATGTGGATGAGATTCTAAACAGAAGGAATTTGACAATGTTGTTGTGAATGGCATATGTGGGGTGTGTGTACTGTGTAGCACTTGTAAATATCCAAGGCTATCATTGCGGAAAACATCATTAAAATTTATAAAAGAGTTCAGTTTCTCTTCAGGTGCGTTCTGTACTATAATCTCCGGGTGCATGCAAAGTACTGGTACATCGTTGAGCTTTTTGTGCAGCCCATCACAAACAATATAGGCTCAAACTTTAAGAGTAAACTCTAGTACTTTTGAGTGCACCTGGTCAAGATAGGAGTGATGCATCTGAAGAGAAGCTAAACATTGTATTTATCATATTTCTATACTAGATTTTTTAATATGCATTTCCTTTTTTATTTGGTCAGCGAAGTTACTTTGAGATCAAGATATTGAATGTTCTTTTAATTGGAAAAAAAAGATTATGAATGTTCTTTCTTTCAAGCTTTTGACTTTTTACCCTCTGTTGTGAATGCCATGTTTTGAAATTTCTTTTCATCTGTATCTAGTTAAGACGCTTTGATAAAATACAGGTTATGTAATTCTTTATTGATAAATTGGTGAATGGTATGTTTGGATTTGAGATGTACTGTGACAAGTTTTTATTTTAATTTATGTCAATACGTGGTGCTTTTAACCTTCAAACATGGGCGTCAACAAAAACAGAAATATTTTCTATACAAAAGGAGCCATTGAGGAATCAAGTATGACGCCTATAAATAATATTCTTTATGATAACGAACAAGATTAATGAAAGCATATAAGTTTAAAGTTGGCATCTTGTGCTATGAACGAATCTGCTGAAACTTGAGGCTTTCTCCAACAGTGAATGGTTTTTGGGGAAACAAAAGCGAAGGAAATTGTGAAAGAAAATAATTCCCTCAATGGAAAGGCTAGTCCCTTCCCAAGACATGCGAATTCTGATGACTCACCATTCATAGGGAATTTTCCCCTAAATATCTCAATCATCAAGCAGTATGCCTTCCATATTCTAAATAATTCATCACATCAAACGATTTCAAACAATTGTGAAATTTCTTTCCATTTTACTTTTGTCATATTTCAAATCTCAATTTGATTGATTTTTTACAAATTGACATCTCTCACCTCGAAGCATTAGAAAGAATTTGAACCCATGGCAACAGAATGTATATCCAAACAAATTCCCCTTATGGTTTCCTTCCAAGGAAATCTCAAGTGATGACAGTCTGACCTTAGGCCATTAGCTATCTGCCAAAAGCAATACCTGGGCAAAGAGATAGTAGACACATGGGTATATCAGCCACTATTCATAACATAAACAAAAAGGCTACAGATCCATCTGTTACTACTAAGTACTAACAACATCCTAGTATGGTAAAAATGGTTATTGAAATTGGTACAGAGGCGCAAGGAAAAGGAAAGAAGGAAAGTAGGAGAAAGAAACTGACGAAAATTGAACCTGTTTATTCACACCCCTCAGTGTACAGTACAAGGGTATATATGAATCAGCTCTTAACAGAAACTAAAGGCTAACGTGTACACTTTACTTGTAACTGATTGTGTAACTAATTGAGAAGACCAAACGGAAGCTAGCAGCCTAGCAGGATGGAAAATGAATTGCTTAAAGGAGGGCGGCACTGATCACATGCAAACTACCACATGCAAACTACCCTTCTTCCCATGGGAGTAATTCAAGAACTGGAAAAGCATAGTAGAAGATTCCTATGGAGGGATGATAGTGAGGGTAGAAAAATCCACTTAACCTCTTGGGACCTCGTCACCAGAGAAAAGAATGGTGGTATGGGTCTAAAAAAGCTTCGGCAACAAAATGAAGCCTTCATAATGAAATTGTGTTAGAATCTCCTTACCAACAAAGAGGCTCTTTAGGTACAAGTGCTTAGAAGTAAGTATGGATGCAATGGCAAGGGGATGATAAAACCTCCAAAAAAGAAAGAATCAACTCTGATTTGGAGAGGGATCGGTGGAATTTGGGAAAAATTTCAAAGAGGGATTGAAGTGAAGTCAAATTATGAAATGGAGCAAATATAGCCACAGGACATGTACTAATGCAAGGGAAAGATGGAGAGCTTTAGTCAAATTTCAAAGATAGAAAATTGGTCAGAAATAAATACCCCCACCCCCCAAAAAAATTAATCTTATCCCGAGTTTGGAGAGTAGGGTGGATAAGAAAGAAAGGGTCAAGGACTACATCATGGGCAATGGAGAGTGGGATAAGATCAGACTCACTACTTGGCTCCCAGGACATATTGCTATTCAAATAATGAGTGCCTACCCACCAAGTGAAGCAAGAGGAGAGCATAGTTTTATCTTGAAGACGTCCCCTGATGGTTATTCTACGGTTAAATTTGCATATAACTTCCTCTTTGCAGGTATTCATCAAGAAAACCTATGGAAACTAATATGGAAGTGGACAGTTACTGAAAAAAGCAAGACTCTCATGTGGCTCTTTGCACATAGGAAGATTCATACGGCTGAATTAAGATCTCTTCGTGGAATACAAGAGGAAGGTAGATGCTCTTTTAGTTGTCATCAGGAAGAATCAGCAATGTTGAATGAGGGAATGTACTAATGCAAGGGAAAGATGGAGAGCTTTAGTCCAACCATCAAAGTGGACTGTTTTTTCAAATCTCCAACTCCAAGGCAAAGAGTGGATTAAATGGAACCTAAAAATGAGCATAGGTGATACTCAATATAAAAAACTTCCATGGGAAGTTTTATTTGGGTATAAATGTTGGGATATATGGACTGACAGATGTAAAAAAGATTTTAGGGAGAAAATACAACCAAATAGATCTTGTGCAAACTCAAGCCTGATGCGAGCTTGTATGGACCAGGAACTAGCAACTACATGCTCCTTCTATAGAAACAGTCAAAACAAGGCATGACAAGCAAGTGAAACTTCAGTGGAAGCAGGATTCATAAGGCTAGAGATTGACGCATCAGTGCTAGAAAATAGGAGTAGCAGCAATGGTGATTTCAAGAGGCAAGCAATGAATGGATATGTGGTTTCATGTGTAAACTTCAATCCGTCCTTATCACCATTGCAGAAATTATTGGCAGTATTCATGTTGGTGCCGTGGCTATAGAAAGGTGGGGAAGCTTAGGGAAGTGACCAGAATCACCCGTACAAAGATGTGATTGAAGAGGGCAGAATGCTATTCACTAAGGATTGGCAGATTCAGATGAGTTATTTACCCAGGGAGGAGAATGGAGTAGCAGATTATCTGGCTAAATCAACGCACAGTATCATAGGGAACTATGTTATCCTTGAGCATCCACCCCCTCACATTGGTGAAGTGGTGGCTGATGAGGGATAGACCTATCATGAAAATTTGTTTTGTCAGTCTTCTTTGTTAGCCTAAGTTTATCAGTTGTACTAAAAAAAATGTATACACTATACATTGTTTCTATCTAAGTAAATGGCACATGCTTAACAACAGGTGCTCTCTTATTTCTATTATGCCTATAGCCACGTATCAGAAATCCAACAGGGCCTATTTGGAAAACCCTAAAAAACACTTGAAAAAAATGCTTTTCCGTGAGCCATGACAAAACTTCTTTCATATACTTATCTTATACAGCATATAATCGCTTTAAAATAAAATTCCTAATCCAAATAGGCACTTAATGAAATTGTGCATTATTGAATGATAGATTTCTACACTCAGACAAAGTTTAAATAGCTCAATTAAAAGATTAGACAACTCATTGGAGATGACAATGACCGACAAACCAGAAAACAAAACATGAATTTCATTGTGATTGAAGATTTTCAATCGACAATGCAGTGGTGGTCCTTACAAATATTGAGTAGCTCATTACATATAGGATGAAACAAGCTACTAGATGATTCAATCACAATTCTATTTAAATGAGTAGCTCATTACATATAAGAAGCTTGTTGTTATTTAAAATTATCATTAGCAACTGCATTGTTAAACCAAGGTCCGATGCATAAAGGGTCAAACAGAAGACAACAGAGAACACTGGTTAAGAAGAAAATCAACAGGGTTATGACAAACAAGAAAAATTGATAAGTCTATAATTTGAAGAAAGCACGTAAAGACAAATAACTGAATAGAAGAGATACAGAGAATGGATAAACAGAACATTTGGCCTGGCTTGAAATATTACATAATCTGGCTTCATGCCAAAGAAAAGGGTGAATAGGGTACATGCCAGTGTACTACTTGAGAAGTGCAACACATTTGAGGCATTCCAATATGACATTTAGCAGCATGAACAACCAATATCTCAGTTTTATCCAGTACCAATTTCACAATATTTGTATGACAGTCCACAGATAAGATAATAGAAGCATCACTCCATCCACCATGTACTGTATAATCTACATTTAACTAAAGGCATTACACAAAGACCATCTCCTCAACAAAAAAAATAAGACTTTAATAAAAACCCTCTGGACAGATTATCATTTGATGCAATAACTTCATAAGATGTGTTGACTTCATACCTTTTTACATATGCTGCAATCCATCCTGAAGCAGGTCATTGAAATGATTGAATTTCTGAGCGCATCTGTAATTATATTAACTTTTATATCTGCAAATATTTTACTGATTTAAATTCCAATTATACTTTTGGGCAGTAATCTATGAGCTTCATCATTGGCATTAAAACAGTAGCTTCAGAGAGTCAAATGAATTGACATGGAATTATAGGATACACATTTGGAAAAATTAATTCAACAGTCTATAAATCATAATAGTACAGTCACATTTTCTTGTAATACAGTTGTTACAACTCGCATGCTATGATTTTATTAGCAATCTCAGGCATGGAAATGCACTAAGAGAACGTACTTCTTTGAAGGATCTAAGGTTGAACTGCCATATCATAGCCTCTCAGTCAACCTAAACATGAAGGAATTGACTGCTGATGCATTCAATACAATCCATGAAGATTCAAACAACTCATGGAAGAAGTCTGTTCCAATCTCCTCAGCAGCATTCCTAAATGCAATTCCAAAAGCATTCCCTTTACCAGCACCGAGACGGGGCTTCCCACAAACACCAACAATCAACATCTTATTGGGTTCTTGAGATAGGCAAGCACAAAGCAAAGGCTTCATTCTTGCTCCTTTCTCTCTCAAAGCATCCATAACAAAATAGCAAAACTTAGTCAAAGCTTGTGGGTAACCCAGTAACTTTGTATCATGAGAATCTTCAAGTTTCACCCATCTGAACTTCCTTCCACTTCTTATACAACCATTTTTGGTTAAAGCTGTGCTTCCTTGCCTCAGAATAGCCCTCTGAATCTTTATCGCATGCTGCATTCCAGATTTCAGTTTATCAAGATTGCCCTTTGTCAGGGCATCAAAAGCTATACCGAATTGCTTGGAAGCACATGAGCCATCTGATTTCACAAATGATTCAAGCAAAGCAGTGACCCCATATACCACATCCGCCGCGGACATCCTTGAATTATAACCATATGTTCTCAAGAAACTCCGGTAATAGAACTCGGTCAGCCCATACTCCGGGAGAAATCTCTCAAACTCATCTCTCATTTTGCGTTTGACTTCTATGTTCATGTACTGAAACTTCTGTTGGCAATCAGCAAGGGAAAACCCCATCCTAGCAAGCAAAAGTTTCAGCCTTTTCATCCCATTGTCACTCCAAGTCTTCAACTTGGTCGCAATGTACGAAGAACACAACATCGAATCAAACAAAGTCCACTCCTTCAACAACATAAGCCTCGGCTCCTCCTCATACGTAATCCTAGTCGCATTAGGCGCCCGAATCTTCGTCCCATCCTTCAACGTCACACAAGTCACCGCATCCAAATTCCCCGAGCTATTAATATGCTGCTCCAACTCCATAACCCCATCTTTATACCTCTCATCACTCAACCTCTCATGAATAAACTGATCCGTCAAAGCCACACAAGCCAACCACAACAACTCATTCGTGTTCTTCCTCAAAAAATGACACAACTCATACATCAAACACCCCGACGGCTTCCCATGAAAAGTACCCATCTGATAATACTCCTTCTTCAGCTTCCTAAAAAGCCGAACCGGATCCTCCTCTTCTCCATTATCCTTATCAACCCTCCTTCTCTTCCTATTCCCCTCATCATCCTCACTCTCAGATTCCGACCCTTCATCATCACTATCATCATCATTGTCACTATTCAAATCTACAGCATTGGCCAAAGCAGACACATCAAAATCATAAGCCAAATCAGCCTGCTGCTCATCATCCTTCGTATACAACACAACAACACGATCATTCGCATCGCTCAAGTTATGAAGATGAATCGGCCTATGACTATCAATCACAAAAACACAAGCTTTACCCCCAAAATTCAAAACCCTCCTCAAGTCCCTATGACACCCCCAATTAATCAAAAGTATAGACACAACAACACCATCATCATCATCATCATCATTACAATTACCATCATCAATGGAACTAATTCTACTACGACTACTATTCAAAGTGGGGCCCACATATTTGTGAATCTCGTGAAAGGAAGAAACGGGGTAACAAGCGTAAAGTACGGAATCAGATTCGAGAATGTGAAGCATGATTTTGAGCGTACAGAGGGAATCGACGTCAGAGGTTGAAGGGAATATGAGCAATGGTGAAGAAGAGGAAGCAATTGCTGAATCGCGTAGTTTAGTGTAGAACGATTCTAGCTTTTGCTCTCTCATTGTAATATGATAACTCAACTGAACACACAAAACAGGAATTAACAGTTAGCAATTAATGATTAATGATTTAATTAAATAAGAAAATGTTGCGATATAAGAGAAGATGAAATTGGACTTACTTGAAGAACTAAGTTGAAGGAAGGAGAAAATTAGGTATCATTTCATTGGGAGAGAGGGGAGAAGATGGAGGCGAAGAGGAAATGAAGTTTTTTTTTTTTTTTTTAAGATTTTGAATTTTTGTTGAGAGTGTTTGTTTGTGTGAGTGTGAGTGTGAGATGTGAGAGATTTTGGAGATGATGGTGTGTTGAAGATTTTGATTTGAAGATTGTGCGAAAATTTTCGAATTTTGAGAGGCACCGCCAAATTTTGGCGCGTAAGGTTTTCAAGGACAGTGAAGTGTGAGTTTGCGACAGGGGGGCACGTGGAAAAAGGAGGGTGATCAGGTGCGGTGAGTTTCACTGGAACACACTGGAGGCGCTGTGAGTTTCTCTAGATTGTATTTTTGGGTAAAAGATTACTCTATAATCTCTATCTTGTTTTATTTATTTCCAATAAATTGGTTTCGCTCATCTTTGATGTAAGATGAAGTCAAATTTAAGTCTACATATGTGTTTGACTCCACTTGTGGAAAAGTGACTAGGTTGACTTATTTTTATGTATGGATGAACCGTGAAAAAAATGATTTATTTTTTCATTTGACCTATATATATATATATATATATATATATATATATATATATATATATAGTTTTAAGTCAGCTAAAAAAATAAACTACATTTTTTTCTAAAGTAAGCTACCTCATATGTCTTATGAATAAGCTGACATAAAAATAAGTCATCTAATAAGCAGCTTATTTAAAATAAGTTGAGTGAAAAATAAGTTCAGTCAAATATAAAAAAAAAGTCATCTACCCAAAATAAGCTACTTATTTTTTCAAAATAATTAGTCCAGCTAAACATAAAAAAATGTCATCTACCCAAAATAAACTGCTTATTTTCTCAAAATAAGTCCAGCCAAACATAAAAAAAAAGTCATCTACCCAAAATAAGATACTTATTTTCTCAAAATAAGTCTAGGCAAACACATATATGTTAGCAACTTAACTGTTAATGTTAGGGATTTGTTGGAGATGACTTAAGTCTTATTAACTTTTATAGTCAAGTCCTCATATTTGTTTTTTTTAACTACTTATCTAAGCTTGTTGCTAAGAAAAACTAATTTATCTGACTTATTATCTTTAGAATATTTATATTATTAATTTCACTTGACACGTGGGTGAAGATACATTGAGAAACAAAAAAACATTTATATTATTATTTTCCTAAAAGTAATTTAATTAAATTATAAACTTAGATATCATCGACCTATCATCTTTTTACATATTTAAATAACTTATTTAACTTTTTTAATGTCATAGATAAAATGTAAAGAGACAATTTTAACCGCGAAGTTTTATATTAGGGGTACGGAGCACCCCAGAATTTTTCATGGGGATAAAAATAACTTGGAAGTTTTATTATAGTGGCATTGGTCAGCCTCATTAAGAGATTCTCAAACTTTTCACGTTATCTGACATGGTGGTTAGGAATTTTTCACACATAAACACCACTTATAAAAAAAGAAATACATGTAACATAAAATTAAAAGGGTTAAACCAACTTTTGGTCTCTGAACTTTCATCTCATTTTACTTTTGGTCCCTAAACTTTCAAATACTTGGTATTGTTTCCTAAACTTTGCTCAGTTTATAAGGATTAGTCTCTGAAACCTTAAATTCTATTAAATCATCCTATGTGACAATGAATGTGTTAAATTGGATGACTTGGCAGACTTATTAAGATGCTGATGTAACAAATATAGTATATAGTATTAATTATTTCAAACAAGATATCAAATCACTAAGGGCTTGTTTAGAAAAAGGGCTTGTTTGGTAGTGAGAAAGGAGAGAAAGTGATATGTAAATAATTGAAAATTTAAGGGGTAATATGGTCATTTACATATATCATGTGGCCCACAAGTTTTCTCTCTCCATCTCACACTTTTCCTGGGGCCCACAAACTTTACTTTCTAATCATTACATCTACTTTCCATCTCTTACCCTTTCCAATTCTAATTCTTTACTTTCATTCTTTCTACCAAACACACTCTAACTCACATATCCAGCCGGCCGGTTTCTTCTCTTTCACCCATGCACCACCTACCGCATTTCTTCCATTATTCCCTCTCTATTTCCAAGTTTCATAGATTTTTTAATCCTCGCTTTTCAGTACCTACCTGACTTGTATTTCAAAACTTGAACTTGCTTCGTATTTGGCGATTTCTGTGCTGTACGGATCTGATGAGTTCAAAGTGGAAAAAGTTCCATTTTTCTTTGGTATTTAATTGAATTGAACGATAAGAGGTTGGATAGTTGATGTGGGCTTCTTGTTGTTCATTCTGATTTATTACTTGTTGGTTGAGATTACTTCTTGTTAATATGCAAAACAAAACACTACAAAAATAATAAGTGAAACTAAAACAAATATTTCAAAGGCAAAATTGGGTCTTTTCTATCCTCCTCCTTCACTCTCCTAATCTTGTATCATTATGTATTCAATAGTAGAGTTGGTAGAACGAGTCAAGTTGAATGAATTTATTTATTTGAACTAGCTTAAATTGAGAGTTAAACTTATAAAACCAAGATATTAATGTTATACACCGTTACACCTTAATGGCTCTGGGCCTTAGCAGAGGCCCAATAACGAGATAGACGCCCTCAGGGCGTCGAAGACAACATCACCAACGGCTGTAAAGTGGAATGACTTAGTCGCCCACCTTTTTCGGAGAAGTCGCCCACCTTTTTCGGAGCACGTGCAACGTCCCTTATCCATAATGGTCGCCTACAATTCCGCAACCACCAAGACGAAGCTTCAACTATAAGAAGGCCACGAACTCATTCAGGAGGATACAAGCAATTCTCTGCGATCATCTTCTCTCTCTCTTTCTCTCTGTGTTCTCCCTCTCTGATTATCATTGTATTCTGGATTTAATCTTTGTGATTAAGGCATTAACGCCTGGTTTGTAACCACCGTTGCCGGTGACCCCGTTTACTGTACTCAATCTTATTATCAATAAAGAAATCTTTATTATTCATTCATATTCTATAGTTCCCCTAAATTGTGCATCAACATTTTGGCGCCGACCATGGGGACTCCGGCAACATTATTTTAAAAGCTTCACGTTCTCTGATTGAGCGGTTGAGATTTTAAGATGGAACAGCAACCAAAAATCGTTTCTAAGCCATCCAGCCCTTCCACTGACCTCCAAAAAGTCCTAGAAGCTTTGACCTCTCAGTCTGAACAAATGAAACGCCTAGAACAATCTGCAGGAATCCAATCTGAGAGGATGAAACGTTTGGAGGAAGAAAATAATGCGTTAAAGACACACCTAGCAGGCTTAGAAGCCAAGAAATCCAAGAAAAGGCAAGCTGGACCTGAGAAGGAGATTCGCCAAGTTCCTAATCTTAATGACCCTGAGAGGAATCCCAATGGCGACAAAGGTAATCGAGGTAAGAATATCGATAATAATGGTAATAATGATGCTAATTATGATGATGCAGGTCGTGAGGATGAAGAAGGATATGATGACTCTCAGACGTATGATAGTCGCGATCAAGGCGAACAGCAGTCTGCTCAGAGGTCACAGGCAAAAATCCCTCACAGTCATGCACATGGAGAACAGAAGAAAGACGATGAGATCCTTTCTTTTGCTCTCCGAATGGAGAAGGAGGTTGCTGAACTAAGGAGAAAGATGTACGAAATTCCAGGTGTCCAGAGGCCCCTTGATGCAGCGCGCATAGGAAGTTATTCAGAGTCGCCCTTCATAGACGACATAGCATCCGCGGACTTACCTGAGAGATTTGTTTTTCCAACTATGCCCAAATATGATGGAAAGTCGGATCCGGATCAACATTTAGCCCAATACAGGCAGATTATGCTAGCAGCAGTTCTCCCAGCCGACAAACGACATGCAGCTATGTGTCGTGGGTTCGGGATAAGCTTGATTGGCCCCGCCCTGATGTGGTGAACCAATCTCCCTCAAGGTAAAATAACTTCATTTAGTCATTTAACTGACATTTTTGTTGAACAATTTGCGAGCAGCAGAGTCATGGTCAAGACGTCAGACGACCTATATCGAATCGTCATGAGGCCAGACGAATCATACAGAGATCTTTTGAAGAGGTTCACGGCAGAGATGGTAAGTATCCCAAATTGTGATCCTAACATCGCTGTGCAGGCATTTAGAAGAGCATTGCCGCCCACATGTGGCCTCTATCAAGAGCTAGTGTTGAAACGAGTAACGACTTGGGCAGAAGTCCAGTCTTACACGTGGTCCCATATCAATCTTCAAGAGGACGACGCCAGTAGAAACCATGCCATTAAAATGAATCAAGGACTGGCAACGACCAATCTCCCCGCAAACTCAACGACTGCTACAAACGCAGATAAGCCTGCTAATCAACAACAAAACAACTTGGGATCCACAGATCGCCGTTTTAAACGACAACGAGGTAGAAATTTTCGTTTTCACCCTTACACTAACAATAATGAACAGGGCGACAAACAGAGAAGGGATCCACCCCCTCCTAGATATGAAGAATTCAACATGTCCATTGGACCAGCCGAAATGGTAAGTGCACTTGAAAAGATGGATAGGGTGAAATGGCCTAAACCTATGACGACGCCTATCAATGAGAGAGACGCCACCAGATACTGTGACTACCACAAAGACGTCGGCCATCGAACAGAAGATTGTTGGAGGTTCAGAAAAGAAATAGCCTTCCAACTTATACACGGTAACTTGCAACACCTTCTTAAGAATAATGCTACTAACAATGCAGGCAGAGAGCAGAGGCAGAACGCCCCAGCTCGGCCCCCACAGGCCGTCAGAACGATTAACACAATCATCGGGGGGTCAGCAATAAGCGGGATGTCCTATTCCGCTGCAAAGAGGCATGCCAGATCTTTACCAAAAGAGGTAGAGTGGATTGCTAACAATGTAAGTAACGATCAGGCTGTTGAAGGTCCAATAACCTTCAACGACACTGATATTCAAAACGTCCAGCTGCACGACGACGCCCTGGTAATATCTTTACTTATTGTCAATTGTTTGACCAAAAGAATATTAGTAGATGCTGGTAGCTCCGTTAATATTATTTACCTTCAAACTGTCAAAGAGTTACAATTAGAATCCCAAATAATTAAGGCTCAAACTGTCTTGGTGTTTGGGAATGGAACGCCAGACAGGACGATTGGAGAAATTTCATTGATGATTTTTGCTTTCGGCATTAATGCTTTAGTCAAGTTTCAGGTGATGGACTGCCCATCCACGTATAATGCTTTGTTAGGACGTCCTTGGATCCATGAGATGAAGGCAGTCCCCTCGACGTTACACCAAGCGATAAAGTTCTCTACACCTTGGGGTGTCAGAGAGATCAAAGGCGATCAAAGGATGACAAGAGAATGTTACCAAGCAGCGCTGAAGGGCTTGGAGCAATCTCCTTCATCAGCATAGTAATTACAGGCGTTCATTCCTATGGACAGGGCGACAAAGGAAGAAGACGATAATTTAGAAAAATTAATTTTAGATCCTGAAAATCCTGAAAAACTCTTGTCCATAGGAATGGACCTAGCTCCTGAGGTAAGAAGGGAGCTAATTTCTTTTCTAACAAATAACCTGGATTGTTTTGCTTGGTCCTATGATGATATGACAGGTATAAGCCCGGACGTCATTGAACACCAACTGAACGTCGACCCCACATTCAAGCCGGTCAGACAGAAAAGACGGAAATTTGCACCAGAGCGGAATAGAATTGTTAATGAAGAGGTTCAGAAATTATTGAAAATTGGGTCTATTAGAGAGGTAAAGTATCCAGATTGGCTTGCTAATGTTGTGGTCGTCCCAAAGAAAAATGGTAAGCACCGAGTATGCATTGATTTCACCGATTTGAACAAAGCTTGTCCGAAAGATTATTCTTTTCCACTGCCACATATCGACAGCCTAGTAGACGCAACATCAGGCCATGAATTGTTAAGTTTTATGGACGCAACATCAGCGTTTTATGGACACAACAATCAGATATTGATGCATCCAAACGACCAGGAGAAGACGTCGTTTATCACAGATCGTGGAACCTATTGTTATAAGGTAATGCCTTTTGGGTTGAAAAACGCTGGTGCTACATACCAAAGATTAGTCAATCGCATGTTTGCCGCCCAGCTTGGGAAGACGATGGAAGTTTACATAGACGACATGTTAGTCAAGTCCTTGAAAGCGGAAGATCATATTAACCATTTGCAGCAGACGTTTGATCTTTTGAGAAGGTATAACATGAAACTCAACCCCGAAAAATGCACTTTCGGGGTGCGGTCTGGCAAGTTTTTGGGATACTTGGTGTCAAAGAGAGGAATTGAAGCAAACCCATCACAAATCAAGGCTGTGTTAGACATCCCGTCGCTCAGGTGCGTGAAGGACGTCCAGCGCCTGACGGGCAAGATAGCTGCTCTGACCAGATTTATATCTAAGTCCTCTGAAAAATGCCAACCATTCTTTGATATATTGAAGAAGAATAAGGAGTTTGTATGGAATGACGCCGCTGAAAAGGCACTTCAGGACTTGAAGGAATATCTCACGAGCCCCCCTTTGCTTTCTAAGCCAAGTCCAGGTGAAACCTTGTATTTATACTTGTCTGTTGCCTCTAATGCTGTGAGTTCAGTGCTTGTTAGGGAAGAAGATAGGCGACAGAGCCCAGTATATTATGTTAGCAGAGCTTTGTTAGATACGGAGACGCGATATTCGACAATGGAAAACTTGCTTTGGCCCTAGTTGCGTCTTCCAAGAAGTTGAGGCCATATTTTCAATGCCACCCGATTGTGGTCGTCACGACCTACCCTTTGCGGAACATCCTCCACAAGCCTGACTTGTCTGGGAGATTGGTGAAATGGGCGATTGAGCTGAGCGAATTTGATATCTCTTATGCCCCAAGAACAGCCATCAAATCACAAATCCTAGCCGACTTTCTGGCAGAATTTAGTCCCAACCTTCAGGTAACAGCTAACCATGAATCTTTTTCTATTAAGAAACAAGTGAACTTGTCGCCTTGGACCCTCCACGTAGATGGATCTTCCAATGTGAAAGGAAGTGGACTAGGTATCACACTTGAAACCCCCGATGGTGAACAAATTGTCCAGGCGATAAGATGTGGTTTCAAGGCGACGAATAATGAAGCCGAATATGAAGCCCTCATAGCCGGACTTAAGCTAGCATCAGAATTGGGTGCCAAAGTTCTGGAAGTAAAAAGTGACTCACAGTTAGTATCAAAACAAATCAATGGTTCTTATCAGGCAAAAGACCAAAGAATGAAGAAATATCTGGATGTAGTGTCTGATTTGACCACGCGATTCGACGCCCTGAAGATCACCCAAATAGGCAGAGAAGACAATCGGAAGGCTGACGCCCTTGCCAACATTGGATCTTCCATAGAAGTTGCAGAGACATAACAAATCCCATTGTTTTATCTGAAAACACCGGCGATCGAGGTAAATAACCAAATTGTATTGAATAACAGTTTGACATGGGACTAGCGATCCCCTTTGCTTTCATATCTGTTGCAGGGTATATTGCCTTCAGATAAAAATGAAGCGCGACGAATAGTTGTTAGAGCTGCTAGATTTACTACTATAGGCGACGATCTTTATAGACGTACTTTCACTGGTGGACCCTTGTTGAAATGTGTCTCTCCATCTGAGGCAAACTATGTATTAAGGGAAATTCACGAAGGTGATTGTGGAGACCATAGTGGAAGTCGATCATTGATAAGGAAGGTAACTAGAGCAGGTTATTTCTGGCCGACTTTGCAAAAAGATGCATTAAATATGGTGACTAAATGTGAACGATGTCAAAAATTTTGCACCGTGGCAAGACAACCCCCTGAACAGCTGCATGTAATAGTGCCGTCGTGGCCTTTCCTTAAATGGGGAATGGATATTGTAGGCAAGTTCACCCCAGCACCTGGACGACTAGTCTTCTTGTTGGTTGCCACAGATTACTTCACCAAATGGGTAGAAGCCGTCGCCCTGAGCCAGGTACAAGAACCCCAGGTAATTGATTTTGTTTGGGAGAATATAGTATGTAGATTTGGTCTGTCCCAGGAAATTGTATGTGATAATGGATCTCAGTTTATAGGAATAAAATTTAGAAAATTTTGTGATAAGTGGCATATTAAGCTTAAGTTTTCCACCCATAGAAATCCACAATCAAACGGGCAGGCTGAAGCTAGCAACAAAACCATAGTTACATCTTTGAAAAAGAGGTTAGATAAAGCTAAAGGCAGGTGGGCTGAAGAGTTGCCCGCCGTCTTATGGGCGTACCGAACGACGTCTAGGACGTCAACTGGGGAAACGCCTTTCTCTCTAGTTTATGGATCTGAAGCTATGATACCAGTAGAGGTAGAAATTCCATCTTTAAGGAGACAATGGACTAGAGAAGAATCTAACAATGAACATTTAGCCCAAGACTTAGACTTGCTAGACGAACGTAGGGAACAAGCTCTTGTTAGAATTGCCGCCTATCAACAAAGGGCGACAAAATTTTGGAACAAAGGTGTAAAGGAGCGCCATTTCCAAGTAGGAGATTGGGTTCTTCGAAAAATCTTTCCTAATACACCTGAGCATAAAGATGGAAAGTTAAATGCTTCATATGAAGGTCCTTATAAGGTGGTCGAAATCACTGGTCCTGGTGCTTATAAGTTGATTGACGTCCATGGTAAAGACGTCCCAAGGAGTTGGAACGTCATCCATTTCAAGAGGTATTATTTCTAAGTTATTTGATTATTTGATTTAAAGAACGATGATACTGACACGATTATTTGAGAAAGAATGCAAATGATGAGAAACGCCTATAGGCGACGAGCCCAGCTAGAAGACCTAGTGTCTGATGATATATTTAGCTGTGGTCGTGATAATCTGATGCTACTTAACCCTATTCTTTGAGTTGTTTTGTTATGAGATGTCAATTCCCAGATAATGTGATGAATTGACGCTAAAAGAACTTGATGATAAGACGACGCCAAAACGGCATGATGACATGACGCCCTGGGAGGCTGATGAGATACTTTGAGTAACTCAATGATTAATGGATGACAAGTTGATTTGAAAAAGGTATATATTACCTGAATTATTTTGAGTGATTCTTATTTGATTGATTGATAGACGACGTTAGACTAATGTTTGATAATCCCTTGGCAGGGTCGCTAACGTTTGATTAAGGTACGAAATACCAATGTTCAATATCCTATTTGAAATTTTGGACTTGATCGATTATGTTAATGATTAGTTCAATTTTTTGTTAGGGTGTTGCTCACACCTGTGGAAGGTGTGGACGCTCGAAAAGGACGTCGAGACCATAAGAGCAAACGCCATGGGAATATATGACATGACTTGAACACAAGGATACAGGTACTTTGAAATACATATAAATGTTTGAGTACAAATCATATGTTACTATTGTTCTAAAAGACTTAGCTACAGAAAACTAAGTTAAGTGATCTAGGCGTCACCGCCACCCTGCTCCTCCCTAGCTTGATTGTCGCCCTGCGCCCTCATTTCATTAATAGTTTGGTTATCTTCAGTAGATGAATCGATGGCTGGCCCCTTTTCTAGGTGAGTTGCATCAGGAAAAGCATATAATATTCTTCAATGACTTCATCGGGCTTCCAGTTCAAGTGGTCGCCGGTCTTGTACTCTTTCATGAGCTCCATGCGAGTACGGGCGTCAATCTCGATCAGATGAGTCTTATAATTCTCTTCCATGTCGCCCATGTCTTTCTCCAGTTGTTTGTAGGCAGCTGTCAACTTGTCTTTAGCCGATGTCAGGGCCATGATTTCTTCATCTTTGGCAGACGCTTCAGCTCGAGCCTGGTTGACAAAGTCCTTGAGCTTCTCAACGTCTGTGTGATGCTCCATTTTTAGCGCTTTAATGGCAGCCTTCAGCTCTTCTTGCTTTTTGTCTGATTGTTTCATTAATTCTTCCGCCCTTCTTCTGTCTTCATGAGCTTGTTTTTTGAATGCGAGGGCGGATTTTAGATCTGACAAGATCTTCTCTTTGTTGGCTAGAGCCGCATCCCTTTGAGCAATCACAGACGCCATGTCCTCGTCACTATCATTGACATGATGCAGAAGAACTTGCAGAGACTAGAAGTGATAGAAAATAAAGATTTTTATTAGTAATTAACATTAAACAAGTGAGAGGATATTTATGAAATTCGATTGACATACCTTCATCTGATGGCGAATAGCCTTTTCGAAAGACGCCTTCCTCCCTAAGGACTCCATGGCCGCCTTGTCATACTCGAACTCCAATTTATTTAATTCTGAGTAGACACCATCCCAACCGTCCTTGTTCCTAACCGCAGAGTTAGGTGGGAAAGTGAGAACCACTTCATTAGATTCTTCTTTGCCGCTTTTCCCCTTGGCAGATTTGGATGACTTCATATTCTTAGACTTTTTGGTGACAGGCTCCTCTGAAAGGGCTTCACTAGGCCTCTTTCCTGTCGAAGGAGCAGCCTTAGTCTTCTTGGGCGACGCTTGCTTTTCACCCTTTTTGGATTGAGGAGAAGGAATTATAGTTGTCTCTGGGTCTGGAGGAGGAGCGCCCCGAGGGTCATGACCTTCCTTTCTCGCCTCGGTGTCATATTCACCTCTTTTGGCTTTAAGTTTTTCAAGTCGCTCAGCTCTGGCCTTATTAAGGGCTTCGCGATCAAACTTTTGTTCTGACGCCTTGGGGATGACCTTTTTTCCTAGTAAACGAAATAGTTAGAAGATAAATAATACAAAGATAATAGAGAACAATGCTAGTTGAGATTTTATGTTACTTACTATCCATCATAGCAGAAAACTTCCTCTTTTCAGCTGAAAGTTGGAGAATCTTTTTGATTTTCTTTTTAGTTTCGGGATTAGTACGAGGAGGAGTTCTCAACTCGTAAAGACCTGCAAGACAGATATAGCATTATAAGATCAGCTAAATTGAGAACTATGATAAACATTGGAGAGACGTTAACTTACTTAAGCGACGCCATGTAGGAGACACAAAGTCTTCCTGAGCGACAGCTTGAAAGGGTACCATAACGAATCGCGCATCCCATTCGCGATCGTTGGGTAATGACCCATGTGTCCAAGACGGCAACCCTTCTTGGGCATGTTTGAAAGAATAAACGCCTTTCCTGATCTCTTGAAGTTTGTAGGAACCAAAAATATCAAACATATCTAATTCGATTCTTAATTCATGGTGCATCAGTTCGGCCATGGCGATAAGACGCCAGGTGTGAGGAGAAAGTTGAGAAGGAGAAATCTCATAGAAGACGCACAACTCTAAAGCTATACTTGGGAGTGGAAAAGGATTGACGTAGCGGAAACTCTCAAAACTCAAGGTGATTGTGTCACTAGACCAAGAGTCGAGAGCTTCCCCGTCTTCTGGTAACCTAAAAGGTACTCTAGGGTCGAAATAATAAATTGATGGCATTTTGGAGATTTCATTAAATCTCAATAGCGTTTCTTTGACATCGTTGAGGATGTCGGCCCTAGACGTCGGCAAACCCCCGGTTTCACAAGCATAGGGGGCATTCACTATTTGAGGGTTAGGGATGTGATTCCTACCAGAACTAGTTGATGGCGAAGAACCAGCATCGACCCACTCTTGATAGCGACTATCATAAATTTTCAAGTATTTCCCAGAAGTTTTGGGTTTCCTAATTTTCATAATTTTTTTCCCCTTTTTCAACGTATCTACTAAGTCTACAGTTTTTCCCTAGAAGTTTCTGTATCCTCTAAATCAATTATAATGTTGGAATTACTAGGAGAAGAAGAAGAACTAGACTGGGCATTTTCACTAATATACAATTGATCAGAGGCAGTTTTCTCAGAATCAGATGACGACATGATTACTAGTTTTCTCATAAACTAAAGAGTAAAAGATAAGATTTTTAGTGTGAAAATACCTTGAAGAAAGTGGAATGACCCGTCGATGTGAGCAAATGATCAAAGTTTAGATTTTTGGAGTTTTGGAAGAATGGAGAAGAGAGAGCGTTAGCAAAGGAGGACAAGAAAATGAACAGTCAAAAAGGGGTATATGCAAGCTCTCTGACGTTGTTAAGTAACGGCGCTGCTATAGTGAGGTAATCCGGGACGTTGATTTGAGAGGGAAAATATAAGTGAAGATCTGGACCGCTGGACGTGGGATGACCGCTACTTCCCAATACGTGATGACATCAGCATTGAGAAGTGGGGGATTAATGTTATACACCGTTACACCTTAATGGGCCTGGGCCTTAGCAGAGGCCCAATAACGAGATAGACGCCCTCAGGGCGTCGAAGACAACATCACCAACGGCTGTAAAATGGAATGACTTAGTCGCCCACCTTTTTCGGAGAAGTCGCCCACCTTTTTCGGAGCACGTGCAACGTCCCTTATCCATAACGGTCGCCTACAATTCCGCAACCACCAAGACGAAGCTTCAACTATAAGAAGGCCACGAACACATTCAGGAGGATACAAGCAATTCTCTGCGATCATCTTTTCTCTCTCTTTCTCTCTGTGTTCTCCCTCTCTGATTATCATTGTATTCTGGATTTAATCTTTGTGATTAAGGCATTAACGCCTGGTTTGTAACTACCGTTGCCGGTGACCCCGTTTACTGTACTCAATCTTATTATCAATAAAGAAATCTTTATTATTCATTCATATTCTATAGTTCCCCTAAATTGTGCATCAACAATTAAGTTACATATTTCAGGTCTAATGGCCATATTATGAGTTAATCCATTTTGACTCGCATTTTTTAAAAAAATTGAGACATATTTTAACTATTTCGATTATTGTATTTGTATTGTTTTTAGCTAGCAATTATTGAAAATTGTTGAAATCTTTTATAAATTTTTACAGGATCAAAAAATGGAGTAACCTTTTTCGCCAGAATTATCAACATATATTGTGCTATTATTGATCTTATGAAAATTGAAGATAATGGTTAGATTTGTTTAATTTTAGCCATTTGAACATAAGTTTGACTGAATTGGGTTACAAATTTAATGGAATGTTTAGAGAGAAAATGTTAAGAAATTTAAATGGGCATAAAGGTCACATGATAGTTCTAGGCCCACAATTTTGGAATAAGCAGACCATACTTGATGAATGGTAAAAAAAATCATAATTGAGGACATGGCCACATCTAATCATGAATCTGACCCAGTAGGTTTCACTTTATAAGTTACCAAGCCCATGGAGCCCATTCCGAAGAACCGCATAATATATTCAAAAGGCTGGAGTCGGGTTATGATTATAATTTTTTCTACGTTTGGTTCATAGAAAAAAATTGTAAGGAGAAAAAATTGATTGGTTTTAAGTTTATTTACATATATCCCTAGAGCCACAAATTTTCTCTCTTCATCTTACAATTTTTCTTAGGCCCACAAACTTTACTTTCTCATCATTACCTCTATTTTCCCATCATTACTTATACTTTCTATCTTTAACCTTTCAATTTCTAATTTTTTAATTACAATTCCTACAACCAAACGGGCTAGTTGTAAGAAAGGAAAGTGGAGGAATGGAAAGTGAAATGGTGAAAATGAAAAATACAAGTAATGACGGAAAGTAAAAATTGTGCGCCTGGAAAAAGTGTGAAATAGAGAAAGAAAACTTGTGAGACTAGAGTAGAGGTATATGTAAATTGCAAAACTCCCTCACTTTCTCACTTTCTTTGACAACCCCCTTAGCAACAAATTTATGGCTAACAATGTAATGAAAATTTGAAAAATTACCTTTAATATAAATTTTATTAACATTTAATCCCTTTAGCCTAAAAACATTGTTGTGGATTTCTTACACGAGGTTTTAGAACATTGTTGTCGAAAAAATATTCTTTAAGCATTAAATCATTTTGTACAACGCAAGTGGTTGTCAAATGTTAAAACAAATGTTGTATACTTAAAGACATTCTAAAATGTACAAAAATCTTGAGTCCACCTATGTATACTTGTTATTGCTTTATTCAAGATAAATTATGTCTTCTTAATTAGAGTCATTTTTATGTGTTGATCATGGTATCATATATGATATGCATTATTAAGACTTTACCTGAAAAATAAAATAAGTGTAGAGTGATATTATAATGTAACATGATAAATGAAACTTCTTGTATTTGTGGGCAAGGACCCTTATTATTACCCCTAAAGTAACCATCTTGTACTATCAGACACATTGAACTAAACAACAAATACATTTCCAACCTAAAAATAATGAAAGTGGTTCATGTCATTTTTGTTTATCATCAAAGAGAGGTTTTTAAGTGAACCTAATTTCAAAAATTTGATGTAATTAGGCACCTAAAAAATTAGCCGGCCGATTGACTATACTTTAACTTGCAAAACAAAAGAAAACATATAAAGCATGTGACTAAAATCTTTTTGTTTATGCCCAATAATTTTTTTTAGAGTGCCCAATAATTTTTTTAGAGTGCCCAATCATAATGAAATTCCAACTTTAAACATTAATATCATTTTTTTGTAAATGAACTTTAATTTTTTGTTCCTTGAGTACTGACTAATCAGGATTTTGCCAGTAGAGGGCGCGCTAAGTATTAAAACCAAATATCTCCTTTTCTAATCATCAAGTCGCTGGTCCCTTGACCTATAAATAAACTTTAATTATAATTATAATTGGCTTCAGTACAATAAATAACTCTGAAAATTAGAAAGTATGCTAAGACAGTAAGATTGGGGTCATCATATGTCATTTCCTCTTTTAAAAAATCATGTTCCGTTGCCCGCGGGCATAGCTTGATGGTTTGAAGTGGATCCCCAAGGTGTGGATCCCGCCATTTAGTCCAAAGGTGCCAAGTTCGAACCCCGGGAAGTCAGTCACCCCGTTTACGGGAATCCCGGCTGGCGACTCCGGATTAGTCTGCACCCGAAGGGTATGGGACACCGGGGGAAGCAATTAAAAAAAAAAATCCGGTTCCATTACTTCAAGCTCGTCCCTAGGACCTTCATGAGAGTACTATTGAGATGTAGTGAAGCAGAATAGTTTTCCCAAATTTCAAAATGAATCGCACGTGCGAGAAACACAGAACCAAAGTGATTCTATCATAGTCCCACGTGCTTGAAACCTCACAGATTGCGCCACGTGTACGACAATCACCGACTTCCTTAGCTCACTGTCCCAAAAGCCAAAACTCCCTTCACCTCCCTTCATTCATTTCATCCTCACTTCTTATTTAACCCTAAACAAATCACTTCACATTCTTACTTTGTGATTCCTCATCTCATTTTGTGATTCCAAGCTCTGATTGAAAGGTTTGTTTTTTTTGTACTTTGAGTTTTGACTTTCTTTTGACTTTTTTTTTGGTCTTGGGTTTTTTTTTGTTTTATGTTGTAAAGACTTCATTTTTCCTTGTGGGTTTTGATTTTTGAGTCTTGTTTGTGGTTTTTCCCCAAGATTTCTGATCATCGGTGATAAAAATAGTGTTTTTTTGTTTAAAGTTATTATGTTTTTGTTAGTGTTGACTTTGATTCGTTGTGATCTGACTTTTGCTCATGATGTTAAGTTCTTATTGTTCTTTTCATGTATATTGTGTGTGTGAGTGTGTTGTGTGTGAGAGATGGAGAGAGATAGTTTTTTTTTTTTTTGGGTTTTGTTATTGTGATTTCCTGTTATGTTTGGATGCTTTTGATCATAGATATTGTAAGGTTTTTATTGATGAAATGGGCTGGTTTGTTTATTAGGTTCTATTTCTGAAGGTAAAGACATTGAGTAGTCTACTTGCTGAACATGTGTAACTACTAAATGTTTTGAGTTTCTAGCTTTCTGAATGAAAAGTTGATCTATACAGTGGGATGATTTGGTGCTAATTCTTGAGTGTATAAAAGAAAATTGTACAGATAAATGTATAACAAAGTTGTGCTTTTTTCTTACCGTACTGCTGAAAATTGTATTAAAAATTTCTAGATATTAGATGCCTGAATTTCTCCTTTTCTTGTTTGAGAATTTTTTTTTATTTACACTAGCTTTTCTTTCCGGGTAATTGTCAATGCTTGACCCCTTTAACCTTCTTTTTGAGGGCCAGGATGGTTGGTATTTGTTATTATTCATTGCTTATAGCAATCTCAAGCATTCTAGTATGAGAGATGAGTTTGTTCTTTAAATTGTTAATACTGTGCATAGAGACAGAGAGCTGGTTTATAATGCTTAATAACCAATAAATTTAGTTCATTTGGTTTGGACTTTGAAAAAAATGTTTTAGATTGCTGATTTTTATGGAGTCCAAGTCTGTTATGGCTATCATGTCTTCAACTATTAGAGTTATAATTTGTTTTTAATTTCCCCTCCAATATTCTCTTCTAAGTAATTTTTGCTTCTTTTTAGGAGTCCAGATTTGAATTCTCTTATTGATTGTTGTGCACAGTATAATTTATGTGACATGGGGTTTATTCTAGGATGTGTGATTATGATGCAGTAATATCGTTACTGGAGATGAGTGGTTCTACTGGGGGGCGTGCTCTCAGAAGTTACCGACGAAGGAAGGCTGTTTTGGATCTGGATCTTAATAGAGATCCACCTGGTGAGAATCGGGAGCTAGAGGGTCCTTCAAATCCACTGGAACCTCGGTCAGTTCAAGCTGTCCAGCCTCCACAAGTTGTACAGCCTATTGATGTGGAAGCCATTGAAGATGATGTTATTGAAAGTACAGCAAGTGCCTTTGCTGAAGTATACCTCTTCCTTGGATTCGATGTTGATTTGATAATCTCTTTCTCTATTTTATTTTAAGGTCTAATCCCATGCATTTCTCATTCAATTTAGGCTAGAAACAATTCAAGAAGGAATCGTGGGAGGACAATAGTTGATGTGGATTTAGGTTACATATTACTCCATCACTCTTCCTTTTCCCTTGTCAAATCTGTCTTTTTTCCTTTCCCGTGGCTTATATTACTCCATCACTCTCCCTCCATTCATGATATTTGCAGATTATCGAGGTTGGATGACTATAGACACTTCTAACAATGGCAGAAGAGATTCTTCCAACCAAACAATTTTTGATTCAGATCTATGTATAAATCTGGAAGGCAGTGGCAGTTCTGAGGTAACAAAATCTTTAGGACATGTTGTGTTTCACACGCGGACACAAAGATGAATATTAACACATTGGTTTTAATAGAATCACAAATTCTTTACTGCACAACAGACACAAAAGACACTACATTTACACTTCAAGGACAGAACACAATTGATTTGTCACATAAATTGTTCTTCTTTGCCGTCTATGATCTCAGCTAGTCTCTTTGTGCATCCACATTCAATTTTTTGAATTCGCCCACCTACTTTTCATCATTATTTATATTTGCTTCTTCACTTCACTTTTTTGTTGTTTGAAGTATTGTTTTCTTTTGGATTAATAGTCCCTGGTTTCTGCCATTTGACAATCCTATGTATTTGTTTTAGTGGCAATAGTGGGTTAGGAACCTCTCCCTCTCTCTCCCCTTTCACACACTTTGTGCTTTTTCTTATGATTCTCGTTTCGTATTCACCTTCCCGAGTCCCATTTTTATACCTTCTTTTGCATCCGGAGCCCCTTTTATTTTTCTTTTTTACAACCATTTCATTTGCTTTTTCTAGTGGAAGAAAAATTTAGGTTAATGAACGAACAATCTAGAAAGGAATAGGGAGTTGGTGCTTTTGTTTTTAATTTTTTTTTTTGCCTTATTATAACACAACAGGCATCTTCTTTGTATTGTGCCATAAAATTATGAGTACGAATGCTTGACTAGGACCAGAATGGGTTGAATGCTAATTTAGCGCATTTGACATTTGAGCTAACCCTTGGAAAGCAATATCTCAAGATTAACGTCTCTTAAAGTCTTTTGTCCTTTGAAATGGGTATTGGTTGTTGAGTTGAGTATTGGGAGGATCTTGGCTGTATGTTTTTACCAATTCTTTTTCTGAACTGATGTCATCCGTCTTTGTTGCATAGTTCATTCTTTTACTTATTTTTTAGTCAATCTTTCTTCCCATTTGAGTACTTCCATAGGAGTTTTGAGTTTGAACCGCAGATCTTTTAGGCGTTTCAACTTGCAACTCTTGTCCTTTCTTCTCTCAATGGGTTGCTGGATTTATTTGATAATCTAAACTCTTTTGAAGTTTAAACATTTGAGTAAAGGAAAATGTTTCCCTTTTTCCTCACTAAAAAACTGTATGCTATCTATTGTATTTTTTATTACCATTTTTGTTAATGATGTCATGGATGCGAGCAATGATGTATCCTGTGTTGTTCATCATCTTGGCATAACATGATTCTATTTGCTTTGATGTTATGATGCTAGCTACATAATCTAGTTTTAAATCTTGTTCCTCTTTCATTTTTCTTTATGATTGTAATATGTAGATTGTCAGTTCTTTATATCATATAGAAATGGCATGTACAAATGGAATCAGCCATGGGTGTGATAATATTTTGAAATTGGTACCTTGAATATCCCTGTTTTCAGTGGGGGAACGTTAAGAAAGCACCTGAACCTCCAATTGAGCCTGTGTTTAGCTGTCCACCTGAACCTCCAATGGAGCCTGTGTTTAGCTGTCCAATATGTATGGGTCCATTTGTAGAAGAAGTGTCTACAAGGTGTGGTCACATATTCTGTAAGAGTTGCATAAAGGCTGCCATAACTGCACAAGGTAAATGCCCTACTTGTAGGAAAAAGGTTACCGCAAAGGAGCTCATCAGGGTGTTTCTACCTTCAACTAGTTAAAACAAGGTATGGCCATACACATTGGTTGTATTTTGAGTTTTTTGTATTTCTTTATTGACCTGATTTGGAGAGGGAACAAACAAGTACTAGATTTTAAAAATGCTGCTGGTAGTTTCTGACTTTCTGCCTCATGATTGGTTGATCTGGAAATTGATATGGGGCCATCATGATAAACATGGGAATCAACAACGGCACAACTACAAAGGATAAGCAAAATAACGGATTTGAGAGCATGTCATGCTTTATTTGGATGAGCTAACATAAGCTTGAGGTTCAATAGATGTATCAAATTACCTTCAAATTCTTGGTTTTTCTGGCCAGAAAGAAAATATAAGTTACTTCTCTAGTTTTTTTGCCAACAAAGAAGCTACTCCTCATTCCTTTAATGTATGGCCTAATTGAGGACTTGATTTTGGTCTTAAATATAAGGTCTATATTTTTATTTTTATCACTCTTTTCTGAAATTACGGTCATTGTTGTTCACTCAACAATAATCAGGTAAGAATAAGATGGAGGAAATAAGTAAAGATGAATAGGGGTGTTTTAGAAAATACATGTTATATTGATCAACTTCATTTAACTTCATCTAATCAAATTAGTTTAACATGTCCTAGATTATGATCCAAGGATGTGGTTTTTATATTTGGCTTGGTCAATTTTCACTTGGTAGTTGATTTCATTTCTCAAAGTATATTACTTTCGGTCGATGTATTTCCTGTTTACTAAATGGTCGTTACTAAATGGTCATTTCTTTTGGATTATGGTTTTATTTTTGCAGGCTGGATTTTAGGAGAATGAGGAGTGGAGGAAACCAAATAATACTATAGAGGGAATTACTGTGCAGTCGTTATTATGATCTTAATGGTCGGCCTTTTGGATAGTATATTAACTGATGGGGATGCTGTAGGTTGGTTCATATTATTTTTGGCTCAGATTTTGTTGAGCAGTGGTGCTATCTCACCTAGAATTTCCCTAAAAAGATTTATGTATGTGATGTTCAAAATATTTAATTTATGTCATAGGATTCGTCTACTTGTTGATAAGTGGAACTGCTTGTCAATATGTTGGCTTTATTATTGTATTTTAATTTGTCTTAGCTTTTACTTAATTTATATAAAGAAAGGCAAAATCAATTTCCAAAGGGAACCTATCTGATACAATTTAAGAGGAAAGGGGTAATTGAGAGAAACTAAAATCAATCATTTCTTCAATCAAGTAGTTAACATCACAGGCTATTGAATTCTATTGAAGTTTAGGTTAAATAGTTAATCCAGAATTCCTGTAAAGTACCTTTACTTAATATTCCTCTATTGCTTGGTCTATCATCTTTAGTGGTATGTCCAGTACCTTAATTGATGATCTCGCACCAACTGATTGAAGAGCTCACTCCATTAGATCCTAATAACTCTAAACCTGATAAATGTGATGTATATTCTCTAATGGTGAGAATCCATGTCAATGAATTTAAGTTTTGAATTCATAGCTTTTTCAGGATAGCCTTTTTCTGTCTAGGTTTCAATTAAGTTAGACAAATATTCAGTTTTTTCAGAATAGTTTTTTTTTTTAACTGAAAATCTAGGTTTGAGGAAGAAAACCTAGGTTTTATCAAAAACTATTTTTTTTTATTTTTTGAGGAGAGTTTTTTTTAACTTTTTTTTTAAGAAGCTATTATTCAAAAGTTATATCCAAAGAGACCTTTAGTGTGTTATGTAGGTTGATTATTTGTTATTATTAGTTCATTTCCTTGTTTTTTTGACCTGATTAATATTGATTCATCTCACACCAAACTGGGACTAAATATATACAACTTCTACAGAACAATGAACACTAATATTACGCCATTTGGTTTAGATTGCACACCCTCTTGGTAATGTAACAGGATCTCATTGTAAAATGTATTCTCATTAATTTGTTTGATTTGTTATTAACAAGATTCCCCATCTTGTTAATGTAATAGGACCTGATTAGTATTTTGTTTAAATATTTAGTTGAAATTATAATAAGTCCAAAATATCCCTCGGACCCAAAAACTTCTAAACCCTATCATCATCCTCACCCAATATTTATCCATAAGTATTCACCGAGAGTTATGCCTATAACTTCCAAGATGAATGTGCTTTTTTTTGGAGCAAAGTTTCCACAACCAATATAAGAAATTTGGTTTCCATGGTTTTTACCTTCGAGAGTTTGCTTGGAGGGATTTAATGTTTAATGTTTATACTGTGATCCAGGTTTTACCAATATGAATCAATCTTTATTTATTCAAAGTGAATAGATATGACCAAAAAATGTGTAATCTATTTTACCATTGAAATCATTGACAAATCCAACCAAACATATAATCTAGGGCAATGACCCTATTTTATACCCAAAGTAACCACCCTGGACCACCCACCACCATATAATAACAGGTGGTACAATATTATACCCAACATAACCAAAGTGGTCCAAAAATACCCTCAACCGACGGTCTTCAACGTTTGACTGTTAGTTGGATGATATGGCGCCCACGTGTGATATTTTTTCCACGCGGTACCTGTGCGAATGCCACCTGGATGCCCACGTATTATATTTCCATGATGGCAGAGACAAAAATATGACAAGCGATGTGAAGCTGCTGCTGAGAAGGAACTTGATATTTCACTCAATTCTCAGCAGCAGCTTCACATCGCTTGTCATATTTTTGTCTCTGCCATCATGGAAATATAACACGTGGGCATCCAGTTGGCATTCGCACAGGTGCAGCGTGGAAAAAATATCACACGTGGGCGCCATATCATCCAACTAACGGTCAAACGTTGAAGACCGTCGGTTGAGGGTATTTTTGAACCAGTTTGGTTACTTTGGGTGTAATATTGTACCACCTGTTAGTGTATGGTGGTGGGTGATCCAAGGTGGTTACTTTGGGTATAAAATAGGGTCATTGCCCTATAATCTATGATAATGCAATGAGAAATATCATTGAATGCGTGCATTGAGATTGACCAAACATGCTCTAAGTTCATATAAGAACATTTTTAAAATCTAAATGATATTTCGGCCTTCGAATTAGTAACTAGTAGACGTTCAAGGTAAATTCATATAAGAATTCAAGCAGCTGCATATTCATCTTTTCTCTCACGATTTCTAACTATGCGATAATTACTATCATCCGAATAAGTGACAATAATCCTACGTGGTAAGCCTAGAGGCTTGCCATTCCTCCATTGCTTGAAGTTGATAAACAAATGAATTTAGAGTTGCAAATTTTGGTGAAATTAGTGAGGAAAACAAACATGATTAATTGTCAAGTAATTTGGTTTAAAATTATTTGATGAGCGGCTAACTTTAATGTAATGCATTGTAATATTTAATTAGATCTCAACGTCGTGATATATTTATACAGAGAAGAGATTTTTGGTTTTTTTTTTTTTTTTAAAATATTTGTTCATTTTCTTTCTCATTTTCTCTTACCTATTCTAGTAAGAGAGATAATACTTTCTTCTTAACTGTCTCCACCCAATGTTTTATTCCCATCCTTTCTTCCAGTCCAAGCGGAGTGTTCATTTGTGAGTCTGCATGACTGCATTCAGTGCTGTGCTATGCGAATCTCATAGCACTTGATGCTAATCCAAAAAAACATTTTAGGGTTAAACCAATATTTGGTCCTGGACTTTCACCTCATTTTGTTTTTGGTCCTTGAACTTTCAAACACATGATATTGGTCCCTGAACTTTCAGCTTATTTTGCTTTTGGTCCCTGGACTTTCAAACACATGGTATTGGTCCCCGAAATTTGCTCAGGTTAGAAGGATTAATCTCTGAAGCTTTAAAATTTGTTAAATCCTCCTATGTGGCATTAATTGTGTTAAATTGGATGATTTGGCAGACATATTGGGATGTTGACATGGAAATATATATTTTATCATATTAATTATTTTAAAGAAGAAATCAAATCTGATTTTTGAATCCATGAAGCTCTCTAGCACAAATCTTGACTTGAAGGAAGGAGAAGGAGCCTAACCACACATGGAGATGGAAGAGATGGAGGATTTGCGTGAAGAAATGGTGGCTCCCATGGAAGATGATGGAGGTGGCCGAGAGGTAGGAGAGGAGAGTGAGAGAAAAGTTTGTTAGAGGAGAGAGAAAAAGATGATGGAATTATATGGAGTATAGGAGGGAAAAGGCCGAAATGAGTGTGTGAAAGGGAAGGAAGGGTAGTTTAGGTATTAGGGTAAAATGGGAATGAATGTGGTCTCCATGATGACTAGATACATCCTTCCAAGCTTCCTCCTTTTCTCCTTTCTATTGTGCTCCCCTTTTTGCCCTTAATGAAGCTTCACCAACTTGCATTTTGAATTTTGGCTCCAAATTACCCCTTTTGGAAATGTGCAAATCCCTTGTTTTTGACAAAAAGGGTAACTTTGGTCTTATTCCCTTGCCTTTGCCACCTAGTCTCCTCCTTGCCACATAAGCACTCCCAAGGGTGTGTGGGGCCCACGTGGGACCCCCTCTACATGAAAAACACATCACATAGTCAAAATGACCAAAATACCCTTGGTTTCATAAAATGCAAGTAATAAGGCTAATATTCTCCAAATAATTACACATAAGCATGCGCATAAAAATGTACCAATAATGATCAAATATAGCAAATAAACCACACTAATTAAGCTCGAATGCACATGCTTAAACATATAAATTTCGGTCCAATCAAATCCCCCACACTTAGTCTTTGCACTCCGGGCAAAGTCATATAAAAAGACTAACTTAATCATTAAGCATAGTGAATGCAATTGGATTTGTCATAGAGTACAAGTTGATCTTTTTGAATCTTTCCCTAAAGCTTCACATGGGCCAAATCTAAGAATACAAAGTGGATGCAAGTTTAACAAGCAACTAAAATTAAGGAGGAGTGCCAATTGAGATTTTCCTCACCGGATTAAGTGTTTAACTCATTCACTCAAGTTAGGAAAAATGTCTAACTAGGGACTTGTGATCACTTTTTGGCTCAATGTACTTAACCTCACCATAGGCTTGTAGTAGCTCTTAGTTCTCCACCCACTTTTATGCATGGCACAATCAAATCTAGGGGACTTTAGGGGTTTAGATGGAAGGCTAATATGAATGGTGAATGATGGAAAGTAGTCAATGACCAATAATATGAACAAGTAACCACCACATACATATGCATGCAATACAATGAATTCAATTTCACTAAAGCATGCTACATCTCTTTTTTTCGAGCACTTTGTGCTTCTCTCATTTTTTTTTTCTTTTTTCTCTTATGCCTTTGGCATACTCAAGCACTTTGTGCTTTCTTCTTTTTTTTTTCTTTTGAAAGGCCTTATTTTTTTTTTCTCTCTTTCTTTTCTTTTTCTTGGCCTTTGGCCATTTTTCCTTTCTTTTCAACTCTTGTGGCTCTCGGCCAACTCCTTTTTTTTCACTCATACAACATGCTTTTCACAAGATACAACAATACAACACTAATATAAATGCAAGCATATGCTATAGTCACTTATTCACACATTGGTCAAGGTGATAGAGAAGAAAAGTGAATGGCCCAAAGGGGTTGAATCAAAGGATATTTAGGTTGGCTTGTGTTTGGGTCAAAAAGGTTTAGAAATGAAATGCCCCTTTCCTCTTTAATTGTACTGATGCTACCAAAATTTTGATAAAAATTCCACAAGTGTACGGATCGTATTTTAGTAAAGTGGTAAAATCAAGGTCGATCCCACAGAGACTCAGACAATTAATAGCTAGGCATTAGATCTCCTATTTTCATTCAAGTTGAGTAAATAATGAAAATTTATTTTAATTACCTAATATCTAAGAAAATAAAACAAAACAAATATTCACACAAATGAAATTCACGAGTCAAAAGAACAACCTAGAGCTACTAATCCCTTATCTGCTTCTTAGATTTTATTCCCACTAAATTAATTATGAATTAATTCAACTAGCTAATCTAGAGTACTAGTGTTTATAGATGTCTTTCGGTTTCCACCTATATCCTTGCCTAGCTTAATTACACAATGTCTTGCACTAATTTACTAAGCCAATTTATACCGGTACCGCTCTAATGTGACTATGTAGGGCTTCTAGGTATATTCCTATCCTAGTCGCAAATCAGATTAAAAATCCAATCCTACACTATCTAATCCCATGGTCTATTTAAAATTCCCTCTTTCGAGTCCAATTCTAAATTCCCTAAACATGTCTAATGGTGATCAAGCACTAAACAAGTTAATAAATAATAGCAAGATTAAATAAACTAAATCAAATTAACCATGACTAAATAGTGGGAAATAAAATACTAAGTTACAAACAAGTTCATAGTACTCTAGGTTGTAAAAGAAATTAGTCACACATAGGGTTCAACATAAGAATTGGGTGAAAATCCAAAAACATACTACAAGTTCACAAAGGAGTAAGAATTGGATAAGATTGAGGAGCTGCTTCCTTCCTTTTGTGTGTTGATGTCAATACATATGTGTGTGCCTTTGTAGTACGTCCCTGGTGCCTCCTTCTTCTTTTCCTTGCGTTAATAATATATGAACGTGTGTGATCTGCTTCCTCTCGTCTTCAATTTCTTCGTGAATCTCGTGTAGGCTATAGGAATTGGAAGAATTATGATTAGCCTCCCTTCTTCTCAATTGCATGTGTATATTTATAATAAAAAAATAGCCCAACACCATATTGTCCTTGCCTTTCATGTTAAGTTTCTTTTCTTTCCTTTTCTTGTATGATGAATGCACATAATCAAATCAACCATTTCTCTTTATTTCCTTTTTCATTAAATCTGCATTCATGATGAAGAGAAAGAAATAGGAAATAATCACAATGACTCAATCACATAATCTCATTAATAGGAAACTTCTCATCAAAATATTTCTTTTAATATATTAAGTTTCCTATTTCAATTAAATTTCAGATTTTCCAAAAGAATCACTCATATAATCCTCAAATTACTTTCTTTCCATTTCACAACAAAATCACTTATTTATTTAATTAATGACTCCCCAAATACAATAAAATATTTCCTAAAAACCTCTAAATATGAGGAGTCATCACACCCCCACACTTGCATTAAATCTTGTCCTCAAGATTTCAAATTGTTAACACATTAGCACAAAAATGAAATCAAGATTTTATCATCACAAAGTTGAAATCAATTCAAACTCTCAACAACTGAATCCTCTTAGAAATCTCTCTCACCATCCCCAAATGCAAGCAATAAGGCAATCAATTTGACAGATATAAATCACAAAAGCATGTCCCTCACCGTATAAGTGTTTACACTCTACTCTCAAAGCATATAGGGGTTGTGTTTCACTCAATTCCATCTATGTAATCCAGCTACCATAGGCTTGTTTATCATCTCGATATCCACTCTTATATCTCAATGCACACACAAGTCAAAAGGACTTTTAAGGGTTGTAATGAAAAAGGTAGCATAATGAAATGAAAATGAGATGGAGGTATATTTGAAAAGTGCTAAACCATTTCAATTATAGTAAAGAATGAAGGAATCACATAACTTAACAAGCACATAGGGGGTGACTCTTTTGAACTTCACAATTCTTCGATTCTTCTTTTTCTTTTTGTTTTTTTTTTCACACTTTGTGTGAATTTTTTTTTCTTCTCCTTTTTCACCTTCACTTTCTTTCTTTTTTTTTATTTTTTTTTCTTTTCTCCTTTCTTCAACACTTATATTTCCCTTTTTCCTTTTCTAATTCCTTCACCCTTTTTCATATGAATATAGTATAACACTTTTCAAAGCGTAAATGGAAGAAATAGATAAGAGATGAAAAATTGCATCAAAAGAATTCAAAGGCTAAAATATGCAATCTTTCTTTTTAAAAGAGAAGCAGGCTCAAAGGGGTTAAGCAATGGAAATAATGTAAAAAGGATGGCTATTTGACTAAACTGGCTATGAAACGAAGGCCTTAATCATTTTTGTGCATGCAAGAGATTTGAGCGTCAAAAGAGATTCAAGACAAGTTCTAGAGGGGGAATTACAATAGATGTACTCACTCATAAAAGAATAAAATTAAGGCTCAAATTCCTCACAGGGCTTTTTGACATACTTGAGTAATTTATCTAAATCAAATAGCTTGCCTTTTCACTTACATTCAAAGAAGATGAGATCAAAGTCTAATCAAATCCAATTGTTTCAAGTTCAAATCAATGCCAAAATTGGCAAAAAGATTTTTTTTTCAAGAAAACTTTACAAAATGAAAGCTTGAGAACAATATTTAGAGAACAATGATACCCTTATACCCCCACACTTAGATGTCACGTTGTCCCCAATGTGAACATGTAACATAAGTAGTGGGATTACAAAAATATCCATAGCAAGTGTAAAGATGACAAATATTTCAACTTCCATATCAACCAAGCAAAGTACTCAAGAGGCACACAGTCAAGACTAATCATCACACAAGCACATATCAATAAGCACCATCACTCATTACCAAAATAATTCTCAGTCAAATAATATCAAGAAAAAGTTAGAAGAATACTCCCCTTCCTCTTCTCGATTTTTACTCTTAACTCCTAGTCCATCATGTAACATCCCAAATTTTTATCAAGGATAATTAGAAATTATTAAGGTGTTATTTAGGAAATTTGAATTGTAGGGAGGAATTTATGGAGATAAGTTATTGTAATTTTTGGAATTTAATGAAATATAGTTAAAAGAAATTTTGGAGATTTTTGAGATATGAAGTTTTAGGGTAATAAGTGTCCAACTAATTAATTAAGCAATTGAAGAATTAGAAATATGAGAGTATGATGAAATTCAAAATATTTTAAAGATTAAGAAGAATGGAGACTGGTTTAGTTGGATTTAAATTAAAAGAGTACATTATGGTGTAGTTTTGCTACAAATTATAATGAAGCACCTTTATTTCACTCAACCAAACACGACCCTCCTTCTTTCTTCACTAAATAAAAACGACGGACTCCCTCCCTTCCCTTAAAAATGCGCCGCCCACTTCCTCCTACCTCCTCCATCACTCTTCTTCTTCTTCGATCGTTCCGGCCCCTTCCGGTGGTTTTCCGGCGGCCCTGGGCGACAACGGCACTTCCCCTTCCCCATCATCGGTTCCCTTCATCTTTCCTTTTAAGCCGATCCATTTTTCTCTCCCTCGCGTTCTCTTTCCGTCGCCCAGCCACCAACAATGACGGCGAAGCCGTTTTCCGGCGTACGGCTGCGGAAGTTAACGGTAAAGTTTGAACCTTTATGGTGTTTTTGAGCTATGTTCTTTTGGGTGTCGATTTCCTCACTTTCTCTCCTTTCTCGTCGGTTTTTCACTCCTCAATGTTGGTTTCATTTTTCCGGCGAGTTCCTCGACGGCGGAGGCCGCCAGTGACGCGTACAAGCTCGGCAAACTCAGGTGAAACTTGTTTCTCCATTCCTACCACTTGCCTGACTGATTTGAGCGAGATTCATGAGTGTTCATTTGGTTTTGGGGTTGTGGACTGATAGATAGTGTAGTGAAACTGATTATGTATATGTTTGGTTGATTTAATGAAGTTTCCATAGTTCTTATGTGATGCTTTATTCTGGATGCTTTTGAATTGTGAATGGGGTCTTGGAAATTTGTTTACTATCCTTGCTTAGCTTGTATGATATCCAGGGATGTGGCTTTGAAATTTCTTATATGATTGGGAAGCTAAATGTTATTGATGTGTTAGAAGAGTGCTAGACTTTTTCCTTTCTTACCCTTGTTTTGCTCGGACAAGCACTAGGAAAGAATTTTTAACATCACATTTAAAGTAGTTAGGTTCAAGGGTTATAATTGTTACATTATGGATAACTTTTGAGTTGAGACAATCTTTAAATTAGGATATAGGGATTTTGATCTTCATAGGGAGAGTGCTTGGCTTGTGACTCAAAGTATTTGGGAACAAGTTTGATTGATGCATTATGATTTGTTAGAGCATAAGTATGGTATATGAATTGGACGGTTGAATCAGTAGATTGCTTTGGGAAATGATTGTTAAGCTGTGAAGTTTTCTTACATGAACAATTCTTAATGAGCTTTAGAACTTAAAACTGTATGTGGGGATGAAGTGTATGGTGATACAAGTTGAAAGGAAGGGTAAGCTGATGTTGCCTTGTTGGGAATTTTGTTTTTAGAGTTTTGGGTTAGGCTAAATTGATTGTTGTTAGGATGGGGTAAGTTTTTAAGTGTTATGATGTAGTTGGGATGCTTGCAAGTGAATCTTTCCTTGAGCTATTAGCATTTCTGTTTTGAACAGAATGAAAGGTAAAATTTATTTGAAGTAAGGGATGTTGAATTATGCTTGATTGGTCTGATTTCTTTGGATTGAAATGGAAGGTTCTTAAAGAAGAGAAAAATTGAAATGGAGATAAGCTTGTTTTGTTTGTTTGATTTGGTGGTAGAATTATGTTTGGAATGATGTATGATATGTGGTAGTGTATGTTTTAATACTTGTGTAGTGATTTGGCGACGTTGTTGGATATGGCAGTAACATTAAGATAAGTTCATGATTCTAAACTTTGCCATTCTTCCTCTTTCACAAGCCGATTTCATTGTTTTAAAAGGTGTTGAAGGTTGTGTTTATGCTTTATAAGTGAAATATTGATAATGATTGTATGCTTGTATGAGAATCTATTTGAGTTTGATGGTTTTGAAGTGTTAGAGTCGGTCATTAGAGCATATTCAAGTGAAATTTGTCTAAGCTATATGAATCTTTACAAAATTCTGATTGGTATTTCATGTTAATAAACATCAACTTTACTCAAATAATTAGTGGTTAGTGAGATACAAATGATGAGTTACTTGTTAAATGAAGTTTGTATTTATTGAATGAAACTAGCTATGTCATTGTTCCAATATTTTGACTATGTTTGGTTGAAATAACTATGTGAATATAATTGGAGTGTTGTAGGGATTGTTTGAAGTTTATTAAGGATATTTGATCTTGCTTTAAGGTATTGATTAGTCAAACCTTGAGAATCATAAAAGATTAAAGTTAAAGGGCTTAATCAAAGAGTTCAGAAATAACCAAGAATGGGGATTGGGTAGTATCATAAGGAGAGAGAGATGCTATTTAACCTATATTGTTGAATGGTCATTAACTTACTATTATTACCTTGTGTAATAATAGGAAAACATTGTGCTAGACATATATTTCTCAAAGCGTGGCTTAGAAATGGGAAGAGCAACAGAGTGCTAAGGGCGACAGGTAATCACACTTAACCTCGCTATAACATTGAGGGTGATGTTAGTTGGGGTTTTCAAAATCCTTTCTCACCCTCTATATATATATTATCTTTGAAAACTTATTTTTATACAAAATAGGCTATCGGGTGCCTTTCAAACACGATTACTTTCATATAAACAAATTTGAAACACTATATATATTATCCTGTCTGGTGGTGATTATCATGGAATGATGTAACATGTATGCAGTGTAGTGATTTGATAGTGGTATGGAGAAGTTACGAGGATATGAATTGATTATGAGATGAGTTGCAGAGAGTTATGTTGAGAGATATTGATAGTTAGGTGGAAGAAATGAATTGAATGAAATTTGTGATTGAGATATGAATATGGTGAATGAGATATTGATAAGGATTCGGTGAGGATTGCATGACACTGAAATTGATGTACCATCGCGCGATGATAACTGTCGATTGGCCAATCGACAGTTATTTGTACTGATGATCCTTTTCGGATTGATTAGACCGGGGATCATAGGTCAACTTATTGAGAGAAAGTGACCTACGGTTGTTTGGCATTGAAGAGTCCAACCGTTCCCGTTCTGCAATGGAAACAGAATTGGGGTTCTCTCTTTGGAGATTGCCAGAGAGGGAAATTTGCCCCCTCATTATAGAGAGGGGCACAGTGTCAAATCATATAGTGAAGGTTAGATGCTTGAATGCACCGTGATGGCACAATGCATCTATAGGTGAGTGTGAGAGTTGTTGTGGTAGTATTATTTGATTGGAGTATGGAGATGATGAATTTGATTTGGCTTGGATGTGACTGAGGGACTTGGGTGAGCATGGGAAGAATCCTTTATATATATATATTACATTACTGGTTTTTATATCTGTGGTACCCTTTAGACGCCCTCACTATCGCACATCTCACTGTTATAGTGAGTTAAGCGGTGATTACTGGGACAAATTGTCTCATCCCACGATTACTGACATTTTTGCAGGTATTCATGCACAGGCGCAAGCATCAGGAAAGGGAATTAGGGTTCAAAGGTTATTTAGATTATTTAGTCATGTATATTGCCAATTTATAGGTCTGCATTCGCTTCCGCATGTTTTCTTATTAAAATGAAAAATAGACTCAGGGATGTGATTATGGATTATTATATAAGCAAAGTACTTTTCTAACTATTATAGGTTTGTAATAATATGAAAAGTCTTTTCTATCATAGTTAGATGATTATTAATGATTGATATTAGTTTACTTCTTTTTCTAACCATGTTAGGTGAATCTTTTCTAACATGGTTAGCTATTGATTATCCATGATAGTGTTCAGGTTATATTAGGAAATTCTTTTCTATCATGGATAATGTTTAACCATTAGTAAATTCTGTTTCTAACTATGATAGGACCATTGTTATTATGGAAATCCTTTTTCTATCATAATTAGTAAAGATGTTATTAGATCTAAAATGGATATCGTTGGTTAATTAAGTAATTAGTAACAGTATGTTACACATCAAGATCAAGTTGAAGCATCCTTTGAGGTCACCAAAAAAAAATCCTACAAACTCAAAACAAAACATCAAATACCAAAACCTTGAGTTGCCTCCCAAGAAGCGCTAAGTTTAAAGTCTTCAGCCAGACTTTCCAAACAAATCCTTAGTCATAAGTATCAAAAACCATAATCACCTCATCTTCATTCCTTTTCAAACAGTATAAGTGATCAACCAAAGTAATTACTAGTGTCTTTTCAATCATAGACAATTTCAAAGAACAAGCAATCACTGATTTCAAAGGAATTAGAATATGCTCGTAACAATTAGATGTATGTCTTTCAAAGAATAATGAACATCCAATAAAATCAATTTGACTCTAATCAGTAAGAGTCACAACAATAATAGGAGAATCATCCAAAACAGGAACACTCACATCAACATGTATATCAGAATCACAAGCATTTGAATTCACATCTTGAACATCAATTAAACACCCATCAATTTCTTCAAAACAAGTTTCAGGCTCTATGACAACCTCTAAATCTTCTTTAACTTCATGGTCATCTCTATCCTCAATTATTGATTTTAACTTTTTCAAACAATCTTCTAACCTTTTGAAACTATCCTCTTGTCATTTCAAACTATCCTCTAGCATTATCAAAAACATATCGGCTAATCTTTCTAATCTGTCAAGTCTTTCTTCTAAGCAAGAGTTTACACTATCCTCAAAATTGTTTACTTGAACGCTTGATCCAGAACTATTGTAATATTTCTCATTCCTTTCCAAAAAGATATCGGCTAATCTTTCTAATTTGTCTAACCTTTCTAAACAAGAATTCTCATAATCAATATTTTCTTGAACATGTGAAAAAGACATGAAGGGTGGGTCTATTGCATGTGAATAAGAATCAACATGTGGGTTCCAACACTCATCTTGCTCAAAATTCCAACTAGGCCTAGAAAAATTATCAACATAAGTTTGTTGCCTAGTGAAATCATCTCCTATACAATTTATGGTGGGCAAAAATGCACAATTTCCTGGTACATGATTATTTCCACAGTGATGACATCGATACCATTTATAATAATTAAGCTCCGAAAAGTCCATCTTTCTATTTTTCCAAAAGAAAAAAAAAACTCAAGCTAAAACTACTAAAGAATTTCTAATTCTAATTACTAATTGCCTTGAGTCCCCGGCAACGGCGCCAAAAACTTGATGCTACCAAAATTTTGATAAAAATTCCGCAAGTGTACGGATCGTATTTTAGTAAAGTGGTAAAATCAAGGTCGATCCCACAGAGACTCAGACAATTAATAGCTAGGCATTAGATCTCCTATTTTCATTCAAGTTGAGTAAATAATGAAAATTTATTTTAATTACCTAATATCTAAGAAAATAAAACAAAACAAATATTCACACAAATGAAATTCACGAGTCAAAAGAACAACCTAGAGCTACTAATCCCTTATCTGCTTCTTAGATTTTATTCCCACTAAATTAATTATGAATTAATTCAACTAGCTAATCTAGAGTACTCGTGTCTATAGATGCCTTTCGGTTTCCACATATATCCTTGCCTAGCTTAATTACACAATGTCTTGCACTAATTTACTAAGCCAATTTATACCGGTACCGCTCTAATGTGACTATGTAGGGCTTCTAGGTATATTCCTATCCTAGTCGCAAATCAGATTAAAAATCCAATCCTACACTATCTAATCCCATGGTCTATTTAAAATTCCCTCTTTCGAGTCCAATTCTAAATTCCCTAAACATGTCTAATGGTGATCAAGCACTAAACAAGTTAATCAATAATAGCAAGATTAAATAAACTAATCAAATTAACCATGACTAAATAGTGGGAAATAAAATACTAAGTTACAAACAAGTTCATAGTACTCTAGGTTGTAAAAGAAATTAGTCACACATAGGGTTCAACATAAGAATTGGGTGAAAATCCAAAAACATACTACAAGTTCACAAAGGAGTAAGAATTGGATAAGATTGAGGAGCTGCTTCCTTCCTTTTGTGTGTTGATGTCAATACATATGTGTGTGCCTTTGTAGTACGTCCCTGGTGCCTCCTTCTTCTTTTCCTTGCGTCAATAATATATGAACGTGTGTGATCTGCTTCCTCTCGTCTTCAATTTCTTCGTGAATCTCGTGTAGGCTATAGGAATTGGAAGAATTATGACCAGCCTCCCTTCTTCTCAATTGCATGTGTATATTTATAATAAAAAAATAGCCCAACACCATATTGTCTTTGCCTTGCATGTTAAGTTTCTTTTCTTTCCTTTTCTTGTATGATGAATGCACATAATCAAATCAACCATTTCTCTTTATTTCCTTTTTCATTAAATCTGCATTCATGAAGAGAAAGAAATAGGAAATAATCACAATGACTCAATCACATAATCTCATTAATAGGAAACTTCTCATCTAAATATTTCTTTTAATATATTAATTTTCCTATTTCAATTAAATTTCAGATTTTCCAAAAGAATCACTCATATAATCCTCAAATTACTTTCTTTCCAATTCACAACAAAATCACTTATTTATTTAATTAATGACTCCCCAAATACAATAAAATATTTCCTAAAAACCTCTAAATATGAGGAGTCATCATGTACCATGCATTGTGATCTTGAACAAGAACTAAGACAAGTTCTAGGAGGTGAAATAACTATTGGCTCACTCAATTCGGTTGGAGGCTTCTCACTTTATGGCTTACTCTAATTAGTCACTTCCTCCCTAAGAAAAGTTAAATGAGAAACTAACACCCTCTTTGTACCTTAAAAGTGCCCCATGCAATGCCCTAAGTAATCATTCCAAAAATTCTACTTACACACTAGAGGACAATTCCATTTGTTTTCAAGAGTCATGATCAAGTCAAACTTTCTACAAAATTATGCCAATGTAGTCCAAAAATTAAGTGTGTGAGCTTTGAAATGAACCACTTTTTAAGCACATAATACACCCCCCCACACTTAAAGCATGCATTGTCCTCAATGGACCAAGAAAATCAAGTAGGAAGATGCATTTCCAAGGCAAGGCAGCAACATAAAAGGCCGGGCAGTCCAAGCATACAAATGGCCTATGCATGTATTATTTAGAAACAAACACTAAACACAACCTAGTACAAATGTATATTTTTTTTTCTTTTTTTTTAGCTTAATGCCTCTATCGGGTGCAAATCTGCTATCGGAAGTCACTCTGGATTCAAATTCTAAGTCTCATCCCTACCGGATGCAAAAGTGCTACCGGAAGCAAAACTGGACTTAGATTTTCTAAGTTAAGTCACTATCGGATGCAAAAGTGCTATCGGAAGCCCAACTAGACTAGATTCAGATTCTAAGTCTCATCCCTACCGGATGCAAAAGTGCTACCGGAAGCAAAACTAGATTCCGCTTGCGGAAGCAAATGTATTTCCCCTAGCAAAAGTACATCCCTTAGCACTGACGCTTGCGGATGCAGAACACATCCGAGAGCGGAAGTCAATTTAACACTAATCCGATCCTAGTTGATAAAATCTAAGTGGAGTGCTTCCGATAGCCAAAACACTTGCGGATGCAAGAACCTATTTCCACATAGTGTGACTTCCGGAAGCAAATAAGCATCCCCAAGCAAAAGTGATTTTCTTTACATTCTAACAACCTAAAAAGAACATACTAAAACAAATCTAAATACAATCCTAATATATTTTAACTAACTAATGTCCTCCCCCACACTTAGAATAAGACAATATAAAGCAAGTAGAGAAGGAAAGAAGCAACCTCTTATGGAGGCTTCAAGTCCTCTTTGAAATGTTTCTTTTTGTGGCCCTTGATAATGTTGGTTCGGCCACCCTTATTGTGAAAATTGTTGAGCTCTTCTTCCACAGAATTCAACCCAAGCAATTCGGCCTTCTTGTAGAATGGAAGCTCCCAAGTTGAATGTTTAGTAGTGGCTCCCCTCTTCTCCTTTGGCCTCCTAACTCTCCAAAAGGCTTGCAGTTTCAAGAGAAACTTCTGAACTCTCCTTGCAAGGAACACTAGAAGTGTAGGTTCATACATTGTTGCTTTCAAAACTTTGCCTTTAACTTCCATGTTCCTTTTAAGCATCTTTAACCGAACCACTAGCCTTCTGATGTCATCTCTGGTGAGCTTCCCATTGAAGAAATCTCGTTCTTCCTTTGTGGCTTCAAGTTCCAAACTCCTCTTGAGAAGCTCTTCCGCCTTCAACACATGCAAGCTAGGATCATCCGCTTTAGGACTTGTTGCAAGCTCCATCTTGTCCTGTTTGTCTTCCCAATAATCCTTGTGCATCCTAAAAGATCCTTCAACATAGAACAAACTTCCCTTTTGCAAGGGGTTGTAGAAATGCCAAGATAAACTCAATGAAACACAAGGATAATCAAGATGCACATGATTATGTAATACAATATGCTGAAAAATGGTGATCAATTTGGGCATTTTAAACATAACGACATTTTGCCCCTCTGAAGCACCAAACCAAGGATCACCAGTCGGCCTACAAATGGAATTGTTGGCCTCCAAAGTAGTCTCAAACAGAACCCTGTTGGAGCACTCGATTTGCGAATCACTTACTCCATGCATGCTCCTCAACCGGCTCCGCCAATCCATGATGGTATATGAGGTATAGAAATGCAGGTCTTGCGATTGTAATCCGGCCGTCATCATGAGATCAAGCACTCATGCCAACCTAGCTGGATCCACAAAATTGAACAAACATCCCTTGTGCAAGGGGTTGTAGCTAGACAAGGAGTGTGTAAATGTACCAACATCATCAAGATCACAGTCATCAAGCTTGGGACTAGTAACATCAAGACGCATGCTCACAATACTAAAATCATCAGCAAGAGAGTTCATGCAAGCATCATTAACATTCACCAAGCAAGAGTCAAATGAACCGGAAGATGTATGCTCATCCTCATGTGAAAGCAAGCGCAAGGGACTTACATGTTGTTCTACCACAGTTTCAATCAACAATGTATATGGCCTACATGCTTCCTTATATATGCAAATATTATATGAAGGCTTAACATAAGTAGGCAGTGGCTCAAGAACTACAAGCAATGACACATTAAATTCAAGCATAGAAAACAAATCAAGGATGACACTTTGAACAAGCTCATGATATGTCCTCGTCCCTAAGTTACATGAACTAGGAAAGGTAACAAGTGTAGGATCAAGAATTATACCTTGAGATGATTTATGCATGAGTTGAGAAGTAGAGACAGATTCAAGCTCTTGTGCCAATGGCGCTTCCACCTTGCATTCTGCTTTAGAAATTTCATGCTCCTCCTCTTCAATACGAAATTGGCTCTCGGCCTCTGGGCATTCTCCGACCAAGGGAGGAGGGTTCTCGGCCTCACTATGAACTTCCTCAGGAACATGTGTCACTGGAGTATTAGGATGCTGTCCATCTTGCTCACCATCCTTAGGATGAGACTGTTGCACCATATCATGCATAAACGCCTTTGAGACCTCTTGCTCCAAGAGAAGGGAGCTCTCAGCCTCTTGTTCTTTCTCCCCAATAGAAGAGGGCAATTCGGTCACTTCTTGCTCCTCAACCTCCTCATTATTCTCTAGGGAATTAGAGTGATGTTCAACATGCATATCACCCCTAGAAGTAGTCTCATCCATTGTATCATTTCCCAAGACAACATCATCATTGGCTGTTTGCAATTCTGTCAATTTTTTTCTATGGAATTCCATGAGAAGAGAATATTTACCCTCATAACAGTTAGCGCATATGCTCAACTCATCACATGAACAAGTCATAGAATCATCAAGATCATCACTATGAGAAGCACTAGGTAAGACTCCATTAGACTCAAAGGTGCTAGGTGGATTGTCAACAGTCATCTGAATTTTAGGATCAACTTCGTGGCACTTTTGAGGTTCATGCTCTTCTTCATCAAAGCAAGGAACTGATTCAACTTGAACTCCTCCCTCCAAATTCATGTCATTAGGATTTACAACCATATTGGAAGGTAGGTCACCTTGCTTTGCCTCTTCCTCGGCCTTTGTATTCATCCATTGAGAAGCAAATGAATTAATGGCCTCGTGCTGCTTTGCACGCTGATCCACTATAGAGTCTAACCTCTCCATCCTATCCATAAGGGATGCACACATTTGCATCATCAAATTATTTGTACTAGAAGAGGGAGAATCTGCACTTGGAGAAGCATACTCATTGGGCACTTGAGCATGAAAGACGTCATTCTGCTCCATATGTGTAGGAACACAGCTTTGTAAAGGCTCTTGATGATCATAAAAATTGTGCCCTTAGCCATAAGGAGGTGGATTAGGCTCATATTGATAAGCTTCTTGATAAGCATACACATCCGGCCTTTGTGCACAAGAAGAATTAGGCCCCATTTGGTAAGGGTCATGATCTTGATATTGAGGAGCATACCCTTGTTGATCTTTAAAAGCATGTGAAGGAGTAGCATAACCTCCTCCCCCCACTCGAAGCTTGGATGGTCCATCCATCCTTGATTATATGTGTTGGTGTGAGGGTTATGCTCTTGGAAAGGAGGTCTCCTCCCATGGAATTTTTGTGGATTGGTGGCCATGCCTTGAGGTGAGAATGAGGCATAGGGCCTTGCAAATTCACTCATTCTTCCATCCATTAAGAACAAGCGTTAAAAGGTGCTGCAAAAATAGGCAAAACAAACCAACGAAACCCTGCAAACAATCCACAACAACCAGCCAGCACAAACAAAATATCCAGACAATTTCCAGCACACAGGGCAGAGTGCAAAAATTATTTCCAGAAAATACAGGAGTCTAGCAACAAATAATATGTCCCTGGAAAGCTTAAAATGTGTAGTTTAACGACAAGAAACATGTTTGGTCAAATTCCAGCTACACAATTTATAATTGCACAAGCATGCAAACTGGTCACACAGGGACTTTCCAACAAACAGTCTGACTTCACCGAATTGTTCCAGGCAATATACAAATCAGTTTTACACAAATAATATTTCAAAAGAAAGCTTAAATCTGGTAGATTATCCTGGTAAAACAGTTTTATTTATTGTGCAGTAGATTGTTCCCAGTTTTAAAAACAAGGAACCTGAAATTCCAGCACAGTCAGACAACAAATTCCAGCAACTTTCTGAACAATTTCCTAACAATAGTTTGGCTAACTAGAGCAGCCAATTAAGCATCAAACAGCACAAATATGTCCAGAAAAGTAATGAGCAATGTCCAAAAGGCACAAAATCAGAATTATGCTCACAAGTCCAGAGTAACCGAATGGAACAAAAAGTAACGACAAATTAAAATGTGACTACCTAAACCGAAAACTAGCAAGAATATGACCTAAACCGGCAACGGCGCCACTTGATTTAACCTCTTTTGTAGCCTAAAGAGATTAATCAAAACAAATCAATACTCTAATCCACTAGTTGTATAGTAGAGAGTATAGGTCTTTTCCACAATCTAGGTTTAATCTTGCTAATTAAATGTCCAGCTGCCACGCAAATTAAGAAATGGTTAAGAGATTGATTTTGTACTAAGACTACAATTAACAACTAAAAATTAAGCTAGCTAACCGAATGGAGATGAGATGAGATGAGATGGATTCTCCTCCTTCAAGCCTCAATTTGTGCAACTTGATTGATAGGCCTCATGTGACAATTTCCTCTTAATATAACTAGCTTAAATCGGCCTAAGCTTCTTAAATCTAAGAAACTTGAGCTAATTTAAACTAATTAATCAAGAAACCCTAGCTTAACCTTCATGCATTTTCATAGGCAACATAGAACCTAAATCTAGATTCTAATTATATGATTCACTTTAAGAAACATCCACAATGTAATCACATATAATTGTTCTCATAAAGCTACAAAAAGTATAAGTCTAACACACATGAAAATCAAGTTTCCTAGAAGTTAGGTTACAAGTTTGAAGAGTAAATGAATTCCACATGGAAATCTCCACATAGAATCCTAGTTCTAACATACCTAAAGTCTCAGACATGAAAGAACTAAGATGAATACAAACTTGAAAACCTAGAAATCGAAATTATCACACAAGGCCGAATTCATGAAGCTCTCTAGCACAAATCTTGACTTGAAGGAAGGAGAAGGAGCCTAACCACACATGGAGATGGAAGAGATGGAGGATTTGCGTGAAGAAATGGTGGCTCCCATGGAAGATGATGGAGGTGGCCGAGAGGTAGGAGAGGAGAGTGAGAGAAAATTTTGTTAGAGGAGAGAGAAAAAGATGATGGAATTATATGGAGTATAGGAGGGAAAAGGCTGAAATGAGTGTGTGAAAGGGAAGGAAGGGTAGTTTAGGTATTAGGGTAAAATGGGAATGAATGTGGTCTCCATGATGACTAGATACATCCTTCCAAGCTTCCTCCTTTTCTCCTTTCTATTGTGCTCCCCTTTTTGCCCTTAATGAAGCTTCACCAACTTGCATTTTGAATTTTGGCTCCAAATTACCCCTTTTGGAAATGTGCAAATCCCTTGTTTTTGACAAAAGGGGTAACTTTGGTCTTATTCCCTTGCCTTTGCCACCTAGCCTCCTCCTTGCCACATAAGCACTCCCAAGGGTGTGTGGGGCCCACGTGGGACTCCCTTACATGAAAAACACATCACATAGTCAAAATGACCAAAATACCCTTGGTTTCATAAAATGCAAGTAATAAGGCTAATATTCTCCAAATAATTACACATAAGCATGCGCATAAAAATGTACCAATAATGATCAAATATAGCAAATAAACCACACTAATTAAGCTCGAATGCACATGCTTAAACATATAAATTTCGGTCCAATCAGTGAGTATGGTACCCAAGCTCGGTCGATCAATCGCCCGCAAATGCGCCCGCGACGGCTACACAGTCGCCATACTTGCTCGCGACCTAGGAGCAAGCTCTATCAGATTATACATTTGTGAAGTTTGCAGGAAGGTTGTCGAGACTTGCAGACAAGATAGCAAGGGATGAGAAGGCGAAGGTGTTTGCAATAAGGATTGATTGTTCTTTACTGTTGGAGATGGGATCCCATCATAATGATTGATATCACCTCAGCATTTTCTTTCTAAGCTTGGAAGAGGTCGCATCGTCATAAAATTGAATCTGCATCAATTTTTTAAAGCTTACTAACTCATGAACCATCTGATAGAAGAATGAACCGAAATACTGAGTATAAATCAAGGCCACCTCAATGTTAAAGAATGAAGTTGATTACTTGATTTCAAGTGATGAAACAACTATTTGGGTATTTCAATTTCAATCAGCAGCTATTTGACAACTACATCTCTCCTGTTGGCGCCTGGGCAGATCTTCCTCCCCAACACCAAACGGACCCTTAGAGTCTGTTTGGTGTTTTGAAATCAGATTTGATTTTAGAAAAAAAAAATCAGATTTGATTTCTTCTTGGGTAATGGACCTAATCTGCTCCCCAAGTAACCACCAAGGAGCACTGAGCACCCTAATCTAACAACAGGCCCGTATCTGAACTCCAAGTAACCAAGGTGTTTAAAAACTACCCCTATAGGACGGTCAACAACGTTTGACTGTTACTATGCCTATGTGGCTGCCACACGAGCACTTGTTTTGCCACCTCTGCTTGCCACGTGTGTATTTTAAATGGACTTAATCTGCCCTCCAAGTAACCACCCAGGAGCACTGAACACCCTGAACTAACAACAGACCTGTATCTGGACTTAAAGTAACCAATGTGTTTAAAAACTACCCGGGTGGACGGTCAATGACGTTTGACCGTTACTATGCCTATGTGGCCGCCACGTGAAGGCCTTGTTTGTCACCCGGCGCCTTTTCATCGCCACGTAAGATATGCTCATGTGGGTCCCACCTATAATAATAAACAATTTATCTCTTCATCTTCATCACCATCACCATAGCACCCCAACACCCACCACTTCCATCCACGCCACCCCCTCACCTCCCCAACCCCCCATTGCCTCACCTCCACAGCCCCCCCACTCACGCCATCTCTGCTTGCCACGTTTGAGGGGGTGGTGGGTGTTGGGGGGCTGTGGTGATGGTGATGAAGAGAGAGAGAGAAATTGTTTATTATTATAGGTGGGACCCACATGAACATATCTTACGTGGCGATGACAAGGCGTCGGGTGACAAACAAGGTTCACGTGGCGGCCAAATAGGCATAGTAACGGTCAAACGTCATTAACCGTCCACCCGGGGTAGTTTTTAAACACATTGGTTACTTTGAGTGCAGATATGAGCCTGTTGTTAGTTCAGGGTGCTCAGTGCTCCTGGGTGGTTACTTGGAGAGCAAATTAGGTCCATTTAAAATACACACGTGGCAAGCAGGTGCTCGCGTGGTAGCCACATAGGCATAGTAACAGTCAAATGTTGTTGACCGTCCAACCGGGGTAGTTTTTAAACACCTTGGTTACTTGGAGTCCAGATACGGGCCTGTTGTTAGTTCAGGGTGCTCAGCGCTCTTTGGTGGTTACTTGGGGGGCAGATTAGGTCTATTACCCTTTCTTCTTTAAAATAATTAATATGATAAAATATATATTTCCATGTCAACATCCCAATATGTCTGCCAAATCATCCAATTTAACACAATTAATGCCACATAGGAGGATTTAACAAATTTTAAAGCCTTCTAACTTGAGCAAAGTTTGGGGACCAATACCATGTGTTTGAAAGTCCAGGGACCAAAAGCAAAATAAGCTGAAAGTTCAGGGACCAATACCATGTGATTGAAAGTTTAAGGACCAAAAACAAAATGGGGTGAAAGTCCAGGGACCAAATGTTGGTTTAACCCAACATTTTAAAAAATTGTGGTTATTAAAAGAAATCAAGTCACATGTGCCAGTCCTAAATTCCATTAGATTTTAGTAGTCCAAACTTAACTAAACAATTAATATAAATTAGAATAAAAAATTGGACTAAACATAAGTGGTCTAGGCATTTCAAGAGTAACTGGATCGGAGGTCAACTCAAGGTCAAACTGGCCATAATAAATTGATATAATTTTATGAATAATAACAAAATATAAATAGAGATATAATTCATTAAACATGGATGTTTTAAAGTTTCTAAAGACGGATTAAAAGAAAATGATTGCATATGAAAGGAAATATTCTTCAACAATCTACATATCAAAATACATCTACATAACAATAATTAAATATTCAAAATGTGCAATTAAAATAACATTTGAACAATAAATATACATAATCATATCATATTCTCCCATATTTGATTCAAATGGGTCCATATTTAAGAACGGAGAAAGTAACATAAAGGTGTGTTGTCACGACTATGTTGCTCAACCAAGGTAAGAAAAAAATGTTATTTTATGGTTCTTCTTAATCAAGGTTAGAAAAAATGTTATTATATTGTTTGTGCATGCATCTTCAGTTTAGTGGGTATTTTAATTAAGTTCAATTCTTTAACACTTGTTAACTGTTTCTAGTATGAGTTTTACATTTATCAAAATTGCTATGAGAACTGACATTTACTCCCTTTGTTCCTTATTATAATAACCATTAGAGTTAAATTAGGAGTTTGTAGAGTTATTAGGCACTCCGATCCAGAGAGATTGTTACAAGACAAGTCCTTATTTTTTTGCTCAGCTTTTTGCAAAGTACACTCTTAACTTCTGTATTAAGTTGAGTAATTTTGTTCAGATTTATTTGAGGGTGTGGCGTAGATACGTGGGAATAGGCAAGACTTTAAATAGGGGCATACAGCCTACCCTAATAAAAAGCATAACCTAATATATTTAGTAAATATGTCAGACTCACATACAAACCTATCATTAGGCCTATTTAGGTAAATAGACCGGTCTTTTTTCACAAGGCCCAGCTTACGGGCCTACAGACCTGACCTATTTTAATTATTTGTGATTTCTATTATAATATTATATAATGTAAACAAAATATATAAATTAATTATAATATTATCAACTTATTAATGCATCTAATTAAGCTTCACATTTCATAATATATATACAAGTTTCAACCATATTACGCTTATTTATTCACCTCTTTTTAGTCCATAGCTTTCAAATATTTAAAATATATTGTCAATTCACTAATCTTATCTATGATAATTTCAAGCAATATAATTGTTACAACAAGAAAGTTGATTCCAATTGTGGCGGTATAACATATTATAATCTCAAAAAGAATAATTTATGTACTTTCTACCAAAAAATAGTTTCAAAGAATATAGTTGTATAGATATAAGATCTTTTTGAGATATACATATTTTTCAATTGGTTTAAAGACTAATATATAAAATTATAAGTATAGAATTTCAAGTCAAATGAAAAGTCTACATTTTAAGTAGACTTTTAAATAAGCTTTCAAGCTTTGTCACGCACTTTGAAGGTCTAGGCCTAAAATTAAGATTACAAATAGGCTTAAACTCAGGCTGAAATTCTAGATTTTTAAATAGGCCTAGACCTATTTAGTTGTCTATAAAAGCCTAGCCTACCTTTATCGCTAGGCCTAGACATTAGTGTTGATATTTAAAAGGTGTTAATCATTTTTTAATTTATGTTTCTTTCTTGATTTTTGGACTTTCATTAATACCATAACCAAAAAATTCTCATATTGCAACTTTAATAAATTATTCTTTTTTATTAAAACAATTTAGGTGAGTTTTGTCTCGAGGGCTCACCAGGGCCAAGGCACCCCTGGGCTCTTTGCCCGCTTATAGAGATACTTACAAATCACCCATCAACAAGGTCCTCACATCGGCGGATTCAAACTCACAACCACATAGTTATGAGTCAAACCTTTTTTTTTGTTAATCACCGCCCGGTTTAATCTGGACTTGAGGGGTAGGAGTGTTGCCCACATAGGCAAGGTTGTCCCATCTCCCAATGAGAGCGCTTCCCGGGAATCAAACACGCGTTCTCATCCTTACGGGGGTTGCAGCCCACTTACCAGCTCAACCAACTACCCATTGGTTATGAGTCAAACCTTTTTACAAACTGGACCAACCTTTGTTAGTCTTTAATAAGTTATTCTAATAACTTGGGCATGTATAAATGGGAAAGAGAACAAAATAAAAAACATCAGCACCAACTAGGCAACTAACATGTGAAAAGTCATTTTTAAATTCTAATGTCTGTATCCCAATATGACGATTCGAGCAAGCTTCGCATTCAAACCCCCTTGGACTTTTCACTCCAAATTTGACTCCTCGCAAATAACTTGCCAGTTCCCAGTGTGTTGAGTTATTTGGCCCAAAAAAAAAAGTGTTGAGTTTTGTATATAAGTAATTAAAATTAATAACTTACTTTTTACTTTTTTTAGTAATAGCAACGAAAGCATGCGGAACTTCTTGGCCATACAACTCCAACTTTTCCAAAAGATTATTATAAGACCCTCATTTGATTACGGGCTTGATAATAGCAACATCATCTCCACCACGTAGTAGTAAATTCCATATCATATGCACATGGCTGATTTCAGTGAAGAAGAGAAGATTTCATTGAGTCTGATAGTGGACAGAGAAAAATAAGGTGCTCTATGCAGAAGTAGAAGATGAGTTGTTGGCAGATATTTTAATAGGCTTCTTAACATTGCCATTGGGAACAATATCTACCCTTGTTGGTAAGGATTATTCTACTCTACAGCCTTGCACATTCAACTCCATAACCTCACTGCATCAAAGTGTGCAAAATCTGGATCCCAAGTATTTTGCTTCTGTTCACACTAAAACAGTCTTACTGAATCCAACCAACCCAATAACGGAATCCTTTATCTTTATTCAGAAACCTGCTGCACGTCTCATTGTGTCTGATGATCTCACAATAATGCCTTGGGGTCTAAAGGCAATCTTGTGGATACTTCGTAATTTCAGAATTGACTGTGTTCCTCATAGATTGACTGTGATTGTCACCAAAATTGAGGTAAATAATATTCTGTTATGTTAATATTGATTTCATTTTGCCAAGGGACCAGTGACTTGATGGTTAGAAAATGAGAGATAAGACATCTCCCTACCTTAGGTCTTGGGTTCAATACTTGGCGTGCCCTCCCTGGCAAACTCTGGATTAGTGGTACTCTAAGAAAAAAAAATATTGATTTCATTTCTTTAATTTTGTTGAACGAAATAGTCATAAATATGTGTGTTTTTATATATGCTTTTGTTTGTGAAGGTACAGGATCTACTGAAACTCTCGCTATGTTCAGATACACCTTTGACTGATTTATTCTTACACAAAAAGTCCAGCATAGTTCAGAGCTGTAAAATGCCAGCACAGTCCCTTGATAAGATTAGCAGCATACTAGGTGAGGGTTTTAAGTCATCAATGAAGTTGAAGGTAATGATATCAAAATCAGAAAGAAAGATATTGGCTGCTGAAGCAGAAGAGGATTTCACAGATCAAATTCTAAGTTTCTTGACTATACCACTAGGGGTAGTTGAGGATTTTGTAGATGGTAACTTGGGTTTGCTATGCTTTGATAATTTGTACAAGAGTCTGAATCATTTGGATGAAGCTAGTTATTTGAGTTATGATGATATAATGAAAAATCTGTTCAATCCTGACGTTGCAAGCAAAACCCAAAACCAGATGTTACCAGTTTATGGTTATGATGAGCCTCAAGAATTTGTGTGTAACAGTATTGGTTATCTTAATGGGGGATTGTTCATGGTGGGAGATGATTTGTCTGTAAAGCCATTTTCATCTGAGACTGCTTTTTCATTTATTCGTGAATCAAAACTTGTTGAGCATAACGACTTAGAAGTGATGGACTTGAGTATTGGAGTGGATGAGGTATTTTCATATAGTGCATTTACTGTTCATCTTCATATTCTTCTGCTATTTTCTTGGAGTGGCATAGAACATATGGTATTCTTAATTACTGTGTGTTTTCTCGTGAAATTTCAGGTTTTGGAAGTTTTAAAAGCATCAATGATGACATCATCAGCCTTGACAACTAGTTTGTGGCCATTGCTTAATTTGTAAGAGGCATTACCATATTACTGGTTATTATATAGGTTATCATAGACTATAGTACTCTAAAGTGTTGGAAGCAATTAAACAGATTGTGGGAATCTTTGTTATCTCTTTCCTACTATATTTTTTTTTCATGTAAAATTTCATTTAATTTGTTAGAAGTTTCTAAAGCATGGCATCGTAAGCCTTGACAATATATAACTACTCCCTCCATTCCTCGGTATAAGAAACATGTAGCTGAAGAGTGACGTCAATTAATAAAAGTTGTTTAAAGACAACAAAAATATACAACGTAACCTAGTAATAATTTGTGGCCATTATTAAATATCATCTCATGTCGATAATTGACACGTGATAACAAAGATTCCACCAGGATAGTGTTGGGTGAAGTGAACAGATTGTGAGACTATCTATAATTCTATATTATCTCAATTTCATTTGGTATTATTCATTAGAGCCTTTAATTTAAAACAGAAGAAAAGGAGTATTCACTACATCGGCATTTCCAAAATTTAATATGGGTTAATATAAGTTTTGTTCCCTAAAATTTAAATTTTTGTTGAGCTTTAAAATTTGTTGTTTTGTTTCTTGAACATTAGTCGATTTGGTTTTAGTCCCTGAACATTAGTCAATTTCAATTTTGGATTTGGTCCATAGTCTGAAAATTTTTTATAAAGCTCACAAACCAATACAAAAATTAACTGAAAGTTCCTATAATTGACAAAAATAAAACCCCCAATTTTAAAGTTTAGGAATTAGAACCAAAATTAAATGAAAGTTTAAAAACAAAAGTTGTATTTATCCCTTAGTATAACTTTTCCTTTGCACTCTATTTCTTAAGTATTCTACTCTGTTAATGTGTATTTGCAATCACATAATTTTACCGCTCGAAAGTGGCTTGTTTAATGGAAAAGGCTGATTTTGTGTAGAATTAAAAGAGCAAACTACTAAACAAAATAATTAAAATTAAAGCAATTAAAATTAAGTCACTCCTCTAGCAGCAAGAAGAAAATCTTATAGCTCTTTAGTAAAAATCTGCAGCTCTTGCTTCTTATTTAGAGCATAATGGGGAAGAAGTTGCTACATGATTCTCCTCTCTACTTATCCATCTATTAGTAACCTCCCAATCTTGTTGCAGCAGCTCTTGAAGCATGTTAATTGTGTCCCTCTCCTCATGAAGAGATGTGTCATGTTGCTCAATCAAGGAAAGAATGTCCTGTGCATCAGTTAATAAAAGAATGTTCCTAAGGCCTGCTTCCCAAGCCATGCGAAAGCCCAAAATGCACCCCCATAGTTACTCGTTAATACTTGATCGGCCTTGTATGTTGCAAGCAAAAGATTGGAGTAATTCTCCCTGACTGTTGCACATGATTCCCCCACAACCAGCATTATTGTCTCCATGAGAAAAGGCCCCATCAACATATAATCTAAATTAGTTTTGGTCTTGAATGTTTCTGCTATGAGCTGAGGAAGTCTTAGAGAATGTATTATGAAAAACTTTGAAAGAGACATCCAATAATGAACTATCTCTTTAATTTCAGTCAACGCCTCATGAACTGAAGATAAGACATTCTGGTGAACAAATTCATTACGAGCCGCCATATGATCCAGCAGATTATGGAAAAATCGCACTCTATTTTCCTAATTCTCTGATCATGTTATCATTAATGTTCAATTGAAGCAAGTCATTAACATTGCTATACCGAAACCTACGGTCCATATCTGCAACTCCGAGATTCACCTAGACTTCTTTTGCCCTTGACCAATCTCTATAAACATGCAGAGCAGATTCTGTCACCATTGGAAAAAGTTTACACTTCCCGTCCTGATGAATATGTTTGTAAAGAGGATTGATTAGCAAGAATTCAATCATGTAAAAGCAACCGCATTTGAGTTTTGTATCTATGGGAACTTGAAGTTTCCATGATTTGTTCCATATGCTATTTCTTCACTCGGAATCATTCAATAAACTATGAATGGCTGAATTCACAGTGAAAACACCACTCGTATCATGTTTCCATCGTGCTACATTCCTACTCTGCATTTGCACAATTTCAATGCCATTCTCTAATTCTTCCCATATGTTTTTTATTCCACTCCATTTCGAACCAAGTCTCTCCTTTGTAATTCTCGGCATCAAATCTTCATATTTCCATCATCCTCTGTTGCATCATCACATAAGGGCAAATAAATACATAAGTCTACCACATGTTTTAGTGAGAGATGAATCGGATGATGAGTGAAAAAGTCAAAAAATAATTAACTGTGATGACTATTTTTTCCCCAGTTTTGAAATTTGATGGTCATTTTGCTCCAAAAAATTTTACATGGTCATTTTTGCACCTTCTGACAATTATATGATCGTTTTTTCATTTTTGCACTTTAGCCCTAAGTTTTAAGACCAATATTAACATGAATTTGTTAAAAACATAACAATCTAAGCCCACCCACTAGCAAAGTTAATTTTGAATGTTATTTTGACTTCTATACTGCACATACCATTAGAGCTAGGAATCAGGCCTAGTCTCATAGGATTGGCCCTTCAAGGCCTAGCCTTAAAAAAGGCCGCTGTGAAAAGTCGGGTAATGCAAATATATTTGTTTTTCAAAGCCAGACCCTTGAATGATCGGTTTGATCGAGGGTTGTCTGGCCAAATTAACGCTTATACACTATTTTTAATTTTATTCCATAGAGAAAAAATAAAGTAATAAAATCATTATCATCAAAACAAATACTCCCTCCGGTCCTAAATATAAGACCTAATTGACTTTTTTAAAAAATCATAAAAAAAAGCAAAATAAGTTAATTATAAATTGATTTACCTAATTTTTTCCCTTAAACTAGTTTATTTTACTTATAAACTAATGGATAGTCCAAAAATATATCAAATATGTCATGTTTTAATAGACTATTTTGCAACCTTAACCTCTCCAAAAAAAAGTTATCTAGGTCCTATATTTAGGACCGGAGGTAGTATCAATTTTAAGTTATAATACAAACACCAACAAGAAAACTATTTCGCAATAATAAATATTCTCCACATATTGAAATAAGTCACAACATAAATTAAGCAAGTATAAAAACTAACCTGCAATATTGTGAACATCATCAACCATAAAAAATGTATTGATTTTCCCTTTACCTTTAATAATTATGTTATTTTGCAGTTTTAAGTTTTTACTTTTCTGAAAAATATGTGTGACGTGATCAACAGACCGGCCCTTGGAAGGCCTGTGTGCCATGCAGGGGTAATCTCGACTGCCAGAATGGTTAGATTATAGCTGAGCATGGTATTCTAGTTAAATGTATTTACTGATGAATGAATATGATTAAAGATTATAAGTCTCATCATGTTAAATGTACATTAAACACAAAAAATCATCAAACCCGGTCGGTTTTATTTCCTCCACTTGAGTTTTTCACCGCCAAAAGGTCACTTTTTTCAGTTTTTGTAACTGCGTGCGCATGGAAACGTTAAAGGCATAAATTTTTGGTAAGAACGAGGAGGCGCGAACCATCGGTAATACTCCTACTACTTTTATAAGAACAAGGTGGCCATTATTAATTATGAAAACGAATTATTCTACCACACACATGCATTATATAGTGGATATGTCACACAAAAGTCTTCTGAGGAAATAGTATCAAACTTAGAAGAACATCATGTCTTCATCTGAAAATCAGAACAAGATTTGCTTAACCCTTGTTGTTGACAAGAAAAAACAAAAAGTACTGTATGCTGAAGCAGGGAAGAATTTCGTGGATGTTCTACTGAGCTTCTTAACATTTCCCTTAGCAACTATATCGTCAATGTTTGAAAGTGAGAAATCTACTGCACAGCCTATCAGATTAAATTGTATAAGCTCGCTTCATCAATCTGTTTACAAAATGGATCCAAAGTATTTTTATGCGACTGAGGATAAAAGCATGTTGTTAAATCCGAAAAGCCCAATGGAAAATTATAGTACTATTAAAAGTATATTTTTTGGTAATAACTATGACATCACACCCTTCTCAAAGGGTTTTAAGGGCTATGTTCGTGAGATGACTTGCTATATTGTTTCGGATGATTTAAGAGTAATGCCAAGTGATGTTAATACAACTTTCTGGATGCCACAAAAAATTTGGGGTTGATTGTGTTGTCAAGAAATTTTTATTCTCTCAAAAAGAGGTGAGCATATTATTGTGTGTAATTTGCTTATCCAAGGTTGTCTAAATATTTTATGTGTTCTTAACATTCTTTTTTTTTGCCTGCTTATCCAAGGTTGTCTAAATATTTTATTCTTTTTTTTTATGTGTTCTTAACATTCATACCTTAATTAATTCAATTATCTGTTCGATTCTCATCTTTTTCTGCAGACTTGTTTTCATTATTAATGTATCTCTCTATCTTAATTGTCACCTTATATATTTAGGAAAACAGACACTTTCTCACATATTTCATTATTTTTCAAGTATTAACTGTTTGTTTTAAAACCACAAAAATTAGATATTAGTAGGTTTATATAAAAATATTGGTAATAATAATGATAGTGAGATGTTGAATTCGGTTACATATGTATGTGTCTATATAATGATTTCAAGTCTCAGCCTTCATAAATGTCTTATTCCTGCACAAGAAACAAGTCCAGATTCATAATGCTGAAACCCTAGAACTGTTCAGGGTAAAGATTAAGCATGGCAAGGAGGGTGTAAAGATGCATTTGAAAGTTGTAATATCAAAATCTGAAGGTAAAGTGCTATTTGCTGAGGCAGAATGGAATGTTGTAGATCAGCTCTTAAGATTTTTGACTATACCAACGAGCATTAACTCCCGTGCGTTGCACGGAGGATTTTAATTGCAAGTCAAACATACTAATCAAAAAATAAGTAATGCAATTCAACAGAAGATTCAAACAGAATGATATTATCTAACCTGATAACCCAATGAATGTAAGGTTTTTGTCATTAAATGTCTAATCCTGGTTTGGGTTCACACAAAAAACTTTTCTTGACCATATGCAATATGCATACCAGCAATCAAAACATATATTCTGTAATATATGTGAAGTGAAGATCTGCTTATGGACATAATTGTATTTGCTACAGAATATATAATTATAATTATAAATATTATAAGATGTATTGATTATGCAGGTAGATTTCAATAATTAAAACAAAAGCTATTAATATGTGTCAAGTAAAGGTAGGTTTGTATTTGCTTATGCACATTACCGGAGTGCCAACTTTAAGTGAAAGTCTGTGTGGTGGCATTCCAGAGGCAGTAATTGTGTTAAGGAACTCTGTAGTATACAAATGATCAGAATCTGGACCTTCAATTGAGGTGGGACAAACAGTGTCACAACTTAGAAACTCAAGTGCATCACCTGGAAGGAGGGAACACATGTAATCATTAATCTGATTGACCATTTCAATTGTTGGAGCAAGAATGACACGGTCATTGAAATAGGAGATAGATGATAGATTTTCCAGGAAGTTTTCATAAGTCCAATGAACAATAGAATGAATCGGATCACTTCCTGGTTGAAGCACTAAATGTTGAGGCAGATCAATTTCAGAAATATCATCAACTGTCTTACCAATTTTTCCATCTCCAATATCAAGCAACCAATCTGAGAATTTTTTTATCTTCTCCTTTTCAATAGGATCATTTGACGTGTCTAACCGCATATTTGTGTTGAGATGGTATATTTGGCAATGATACCATAGAGCAGAAGAATTTATGCATGCATTAACAATCTCAGGTCTGGTAGCTTTGGGGATCACAGGTAGTATCTGTCTGAAGTCACCACCCATTACTATACATTTCCCTCCAAAAGGTCTAGAGGAATGCATAATATCTTGCAACGATCGATCAAAGGCTTCCACACATAATCGTTGCACCATTGGAGCTTCATCCCATATAATAAGAGATGTTTCCTTGAGCAAATTTGCAAGAGGTGAGTTTTGAAAGATGGCACAAACTGAGGACTCATCAACATGAATAGGTATTGCAAATCTAGAGTGAGCAGTTCGACCCCCAGGTAACAAAGTTGCTGCAATACCACTGGAAGCTACAGTCAAAACAATTCCTCCTGTAGACCTTATTGTTGATGCTAGAGTATTCCACAGAAAAGTCTTCCCTGTTCCACCAAAGCCATATACGAAGAAAAAACCACCAAGTTGGCCCTGAACAGCAGTAATTATAGCCGTAAACGCTTTCATCTGATCACAGTTCAATTTTTCCTTCAAAGATGCTGCCTGAAAAGACAGGGAATCCCTGTCATAACTTCGTTCTTGAACAATGAGATAGTTGGAATAATCAAATGTTTCCAGATCATCAGGCACTGACATTTCATTAAAGTCTGCTAATGTTTTTCCATTTTTTTGTAGAAGTTGGTTAATCTCAATCAATGCAGCTCTCTTCTTCAGATCTTCACTTACTTGCATCCCTTCAAAAAAGCATAAAAAAGAATAATTCAAATGCAATAAGACAGGCTTAATTATTATCTAGCACCAAACTATAAATTTGAATATAATAAATACCTGTTTGTTCTTGTTTCTGTCTTGGTATGTGCAACATATCTTCTGAAAGTATTGTAGAGGTGGCTTCCCAGACCATGTTTGGTCTGCACAAACTGCCACAAAGTAACATGGACACAAAAAAGCGACGAAGAGTATGACCAGTGGCCCAAACTGCTGCTTCTTTTAAAGCAGAAATAAATTCACGATCGTCATCCAGCAGACCTCGTGCGAAGCATGCTTCCTTAAAAGTATCATACACAACACCGTCAACAGTCTTAATGTCATCATATGATGTAGGACCACGAACATGTGTTAATAATATCCTAAGATAGTAAAGTTCACCAGCTGAAGGTGAAATATGTGACATCCTACCAACAGAGAATCCTTTTTCTCTCTTCTTCCATTCTCTCTTTTTTTTATGTACACATATTTGTTTGGGAACTCAGAGTAAGTAAATTTTTGGGCATCTTTATCCTTTTCATTAATATTCATCCAAGATAAAAACTGAGATTCACATACGCGAGGCTTTGTCAACAAATCAGAAACATCAGCATTGTTTGGATAGACAATGAATTGCTCATTTGGCAAGTGGAAGCTAAGTCTTTGAACCGAAGGATACCTATAATGAATTGGAAAGGCAAAAGCACGCCAGGATGCCTCACATGCAGATATATATCTACAATTCAGATATTGGTCAACCTCATTGACAACAGGAGCTTCATTTGGAGGGTCTTTGTTTTTAAGGAGACCAACAATCACTCTATCAGATCCTTTACTTACGTATTTGAAAAGATACTTGATTGCTCTTGATTGGTTGCACTTCTCGACATTTATGTGAGCATTAAACAATTTAAGTAAATGTGGATTGTAAGGCACCACATATCTATTATCCAGCTCCACATTATTGATTTCAATCGTTCTTCCATCATCTCTTCTCCTATAAGTAGGATAGCCTTCATCATCTAATGCTGAGGAATCTGCAAATGGCTTTGGAAAATGTTTCGAACACTTCTTTTTGTTGAGTGTGCAACGTGAATCAGTATTTTGCTGACCACATGGACCATGCATCATACATTTTTCGACTAAATCATAGAGCTGGCCGTCACTTTTCTTATCAGGTATTTCTGCCAAGATTAGTTTGTCTAGATGTCCTGGTTCTAAGATCTTAGCAGATTGTTCCAAAATTAATAGGATATGTGCATGAGGGAGCCCTCTTTTCTGAAACTCTATTGTATAAATTTCTGCAATATAAAAATAGATGGTTTATATGATACACCTAAAATGTGTCACAGTATAAATCTATATAGATAAAAGATTGTAAGCTTGAAATTGAATCACATATTTATCAAAAAAAAAGTGAATCACATGTGATTGAAAGATAAAGAAACTACCTGCTTTGACTTTGCCAAAAATATGCCCCTTCTTTAAGATTTTCATCAATGACTGCAATTTATTGTAGAATATCCGAGTCAACACCTGAGGGCAGTCTGATGGCATGTTTATGTATAAATGTTGAGAATGGTGCTTAGCCTCACCGGATAACACGTTTGAGTGATTGGCAACACCCTTAGTTATTGATGAAAGATCTAGTTGACTGATTTCTCTACTTGTTAGTTGATTAGTCATTCTTTTGTTCAATCTTTTAGGCTTGACATAGTTTTGCATAGTCTCCAATCCAAGCCATCTTTGGGTTTTCCTTTGAGGTTGTTGATGAGAAGTGATATTCAAATTTGATGATGTGGCCAATGCCTTCTGTTGCCTCTGTAAGATTCGGCGCTGCCTTGTATTTTGTACAGGTTGAAAGTTGTTTGTATTGCTAGTACCATGAAATGCTGTTACACCTATGAGTTAAAGCGTATATTAGAGGACCATTAAAATATGGTCATTGTATGTCAATATTGAAGGATTAGGAAATTATTTGTTTTCTACTCCTTTTTTCAAAAGGAGAGTTGAATTGCTTGAAAAAATATGCCTAGGTACTTTTAAATACCTTTAAAAAAAATTGCACCTCGTGTCTTAGAATTATCACCAATATATGATGTATTTAGTTCTAGATTTCAATACATTTTTGTGTGAACGGAAACAATATACGTGTTGAGAAAATGCAATGTTGGTGATAATATAATTGTGCCATTATAGTTGTTGATCTCCATTGCCACAAAATGCAAGTCCAATGAATAAACTTTGCTCATGACCCAGGTGTTTAAAAAATTAAAAAAAAAACTCAATGATTACAATAATGTAATATACAGTCTAGTAGTAAAGTTAAAAAATTCAAAAAAGAATAAAACTTCCCTGACTTATCCATATCAAACTCTACACGAATTAGAAAACCCATTCCGACACTGTTTTTGTTGGCAAATGAACATGTTTTATGAAAATTAAAAATATAATCAATAAAGAACATGGAAGTCAAAGCTGTTCATTACAAAGGTTAAATAAATGTTGTTTCACTATAAGGTAGGAATTAGAACATTTATTGTGAAATATCTTTAGTATGCACCTGTCGCACGTTTATTGGATGAGTGTATATTATTTGTGATGTCTCTGAAAGGATGTTGGAGTCTCTGTTTCTTTGTAGGTTGTTCCTTGAAAGATGATTCTTCTGTTGGACAGGAAACTGCTTCGCAAGACGCATATGAAGATGAGTCATCTAAAGCTTTGTCCTTGTCCTGCTTTTGATCATGAAGTTGAAAAACCATGGTGGTGAATGGATTGTTCAGTATGTTTGCAGGACAATGAGTTAGAGTTTATGCGCTATTTTTGTATTTGGCGCCAATTCTCACCAAGGAGACAAAAGACATTAACTATGACAATAAGGAAAGACATTGGCAATTGTTTTTCAGGTATACATGTAAGGAAGGAATACTTTTCTGCATTGTGTAACCATTTGATGTGGAAGGGTGCATTTAATGTAAGTGGCGCATTAAATGTTCTAATGTGAGAGAGCCACCATAAAAAAAGGGAGCTAATTGAATTTTACAAAAAAGCAAAGCATATATTGATTTTCATGTTATTTCTTTCATTAAACATGTGTCCAAGAACAAATAAGAACATTTGTTGATAAGTAATATGTATCCTCCATAAAGGGCAGAAACTTGATGACCATAATATCCTGCATTTAAAAAAGGGTAGATTTTTGACCAATGGAACTGATTGAATTTCACAAAGACGCAAGGCATATATTGATTTTTATATATGTCTATATCAGGAAGTTATTAATATATGTCTATATGATGATTATTACAATATAGGCACTAAAAAAGGGAGTATTTTTTCTTAATAAAAAGGGTTATTATAACCATTTAATCCTCTTTAAAGAATTACCATTTAATTTTGCCTTCATCAGGGTAATTGAATCAAAGGTTCAAAAAAAGGAAATAATTTGTCAACACTATCTTAAATGATTTGTTTATTATAATGTCTAGGCACACAAAAAAGGAAGAAATTTGTTTGCATGATGATAAACTTAATCAATACATCTTATGATTTTAATATATGTCTATAGCAGAAAATTTTAATTTATTATATTTCGATTCATGTGTTATAGAAAAAGAGGGAAATTTGACCTCTTTAATGTATTTGCCATACTCAGAATGTAGAGATTGCAAGAACATCTTCAAAAAGCCTACCGTCTTAAAATAGAATAGGGTTGATGATGCTAATCAATGAATCCACACAAAGAGGGATTCATTGTTCGTCTTAATATGTTGATTTTAGTATTTTGATTTTAATATGTTCCCATATTAAATGTAGTGAATTATAAGGAAATAATATTTTAGAAGGGCATATGTTGATTTTAAACGCAAGTTTGTCCCAAAAGAATTGATCTCGGAGACCCGAAATCAATCATCAAATAATTTCTTTTATATAACATCCTCCTACAATTTCTTGATGACCATAATATCCTGCATTTAAAAAGGGGTAGATTTTTGACCAATGGAACTGATTGAATTTCACAAAGAAGCAAGGCATTAATTTGTTTTAAATAACATGAATTAATGAGTAATAAGTGTCGGCCAAAAATTGATGAAACATAATAACCATCATGTGTGTGTACCAAAATGAGTGTGGACTATTGACCAATTTAAGGTGATCGAATTTCACAATAAAGGAAGGATGATTTGTTTTTATATATGTCTATATCAGGAACTTATTAATATATGTCTATATAATGATTATTGTAATATATGTCCTGAAAGGGAGTATTTTTTCTACTAATAAAATGGGTTCTAATAACCATTTAATCCTCCGTAAAGAACGACCATTTAATCTTGCCTTCATCAGTGTAATTGAATCAAAGGATATAGTATTTTAGAAGGGCATATGTTGATTTTAAAATCAAGTTTGTCCCAAATGAAGTGATTTCGGAGAGCCAAAATCAATCATCAAATAATTTCTTTTATATAACATGAATTAATGAGTAATAAGTGTCGGCCAAAAATTGATGAAACATAATGACCAGTGATTTTGTTTTTAATATATGGTGATCGAATTAATAATGACATGAATTAATGAGTAATAAGTGTCGGCGAAAAATTGATGAAACGTAATGACCATCATGTGTGTGTACCATAATGAGTGTGGACTATTGACCAATTTAAGGTGATCGAATTTCACAATAAAGGAAGGATGATTTGATTCCTATATATGTCTATATTAGGAAGTTATTAATATATGTCTATATAATGATTGTTACAATATATGCACTCAAGAAGGGAGTATTTTTTCTTAATAAAATGGGTTATTATAACCATTTAATCCTCTTTAAAGAATTACCATTTAATTTTGCCTTCATCAGGGTAATTGAATCAAAGGTTCCAAAAAAGGAAATAATTTGTCAACACTATCTTAAATGATTTGTTTATTATAATGTCTAGGCACACAAAAAAGGAAGAAATTTGTTTGCATGATGATAAACTTAATCAATACATGTTATGATTTTAATATATGTCTATATCAGAAAATTTTACTTTATTATTTCGATTCATGTGTTAATAGAATAGGGTTTAAATAAAAGGTAATTGAATGAGTAATTTTACTATTTCGATTCATGTGTAATCAAAGGTAATCAAAGGTAATTTATTATTTCGATTCATGTGTTAATAGAAAATTGTACTTCGTTATTTCGATTCATGTAATTGAATCAAAGGTACCAAAAAAGGAAGTAATTTTTGTCAACACTATCAATATTTATTATAATATGTGTCCCGACAAAAAAGGTTTAAACTTATTGATAATCATGTGCTTGTATAAAAAAATGAACGTGGCTTGTTGACTATTACATGTCTTACACAATATTAGAAAATGATTTTTTTTATTAATGTCTGTGTCAACCCATAAAGGAAGAAATTTATTTGACACAATTAGAAGTGTTTAGGTCCTAAGAAAGAAATAAATATGATGATCATAATAAGTTACACCCAATCCGTATAACAACAAAACCAACAAATTCAGGACAATTTTTCTTGTTTCACCGCCTTAAGCAACTTCTGCTCAGCCCTTGTCATCAGGCCCTGGCTGCTTGAACTTGTTGTCGCATCTTTTGTCACCGACTTGCCAGCTCCAACTTTTCTTTTACCCTTCCCTATGCTTTCAGCAAGGCTAACATGAAGTCCATCATCCTCAGATAAATCAATGGTAGGTGTCGGAGTAGAAGAGTCAGTGAAGCTGGTTGAATTTGTCATCTTCATTGGAGGCGTTGCATATTCATTGGAGGCGTTGCATATTTGAGAAGCTGTTTCACTTGAAATTTGAGTTGGTGAATTTCCCTCAAACTCATTCATGCTTTTATTGGTAAATAAAGATCCTCTAATAAGTAAGGAATGGGAAGTACAAGGAAAATATTGGAGAAATTGGAGTAATCTTCTGGGATATAATTGCTTTTAGCCTTTTATAAATATCAAGAGCATAGAATATAACAAATTTGGAGCTCAATTTTTACCTGATAAACCCTAAGAACGAAGAGAAACGCCTTAGCAAGCAAGATTGAAGCTAGCGTTTGCAAATTCAAAGCTTGAGAAGGAAATTTAATTTGGAATAGATTCTTGTCATCCAATTGTAGACATTTCTGGTTTCGTCAATTGTTTACTGCTTATTCTATTTGGATATTGAATTTAAGTATATTTATTTCAGTCAATTTATGAGTAGCTAATAGAGCCGGTAATATGGGCCTGGCCCGTTGGGCCGGCCCGTTTTCATGCAAACTCGAGGAGGGCCGGGCCTGCTGTTTTGGTGGAAAAATAGGGGAGTGGGACTGTTAGGGCCGGCCCTTTAGGGCCTAGGGCCCGTGCGGGCCGGCCCGTATTTCAGGCCCGTTTCCAATTTTATTTTTAAAAAAATTGCATATGATTCTTTATTTAATTTATGATTTTTTGTTTCTTTTTTTATACATGCTTGAAGGACAATTAATTTTTTTTTCTCTTTTCTTAGATGATGGAGGAGATAGTGCATATGATGGTAGAGAAGAATTGCAAATACTTGATATTTTGTTAGTGGAGAGGAGTCAATTCATAGTGAAGCACAATCAAATGTCGTTAATGACAGTGATGATGATGTGCACTCTTAGATGACTCGTTGAATGTTACTCCCTCCATTCCTAAATATAAGACCTAGATAACTTTTTTTTGAAAAGATTAAGGTTGCGAAATAGGTTATTAAATGATGACATATTTGATATCTTTTTAGATTATCCATTAGCTTATAGGTAAAATAAACTAGTTTAAGAGAAAAAATTAGGTAAATCAATTTATAATTAAATTATTTTTTGCTTTTTTTAGGATTTTTCAAAAAAGTCATCTAGGTCCTATATTTAGGAACGGAGGGAGTATTATTTAATGTCTATTTAGATTTATATTTGAAGACTTTGTTATTTATTTTGACTGTCAGATTATGTGTATCACTATCAGTGTTACAGTGTATGTTGTAATGTTATCGCTTATCAGACTATGTTATGACTTATAACTATGTTCATTGTGGGTTTGTGATGTTATTAGATGATTTTGTTTTGCTAAAACCATAAAATTTACAGGGCGAACAATGTGGAAAGAGGAAAAATGAGTTTAGTAAAAGGATTTTTTAAAAAAAAAGAAGAAGAAAGTGGGCCAGGCCCTACGGGCCAGGCCCGGCCCGATGGCATGAGGGCCGGGCTTCGTAAATAGGGGAGTAAAAGGGGACCGGGCCTAAGTGGGCCTGGCCCGTTTAGGCCCGGCCCGATGCGGGCCGGCCCGAATTCCCAGCTCTAGTAGCTAAAGAGTATGTTATAAGATTGATTTGTACCTTGCGAATTGAAGCACATTTTCCCCTTTTATTTAGTAATTGATGCCTATTTTTGTTGAATTATTACTTTATGGGCAAAAGTGCTGATCTAATAATTAACTCTTTCAGTTTGGGCAAAACTAATAAATGACTATTTCGTGGTGCATAAATAATATTTAACTTTGTGACCCGGTGCAAAAATGATAAAACCGGTTCTGAATGTTAATTTGTAGTTATGTGGGACCTTTCTGATATTATTTTGAAAGTGAAAAATATATTTCCCCCTCCCAATTAAAACATTGCTGATACTAGTTAGCATAGGAAGATGAATGGTGAAAGAAAGAAGGGTTAAGTTTTAATTGTGAGAGGGTAAAATGGTATTTTTACTTTAGAAAATAATATCAGAAAGGTTCCACAAAACAACAAATTAACATTTAGTACCAGTTTTATTATTTTTGCACCGGGTCACAAAGTTGGTTATTATTTATGCACCGCGAAACAGTCATTTATTATTTTTGCCCAAAATGAAATACTTAATTACTAGATTAGCTCTTTTGCCCTTACTTTATTTCTAATGCAATTAGGTATAAAACTGGACTAAATAATATTATATAATTGAAGTTTGATGCCTTTAATTTTTTTAATGAGGGTCAATTTGTCATTTGAATTTAGAAGATAGTAGAAAAACTATTATTGAGACCCTACTTTAATTTGAGTATTTAGTGAGATTTTTCTAATGTTATGAATATTCAAGAGATGAAAAATTAAAAACCCCTTGGCTTTAAGCAATTTTATAACTCAAAAATCTCGTCGTGGTTTTTTTAGCCCACGGGCATCTTTTAAATGAAAACACTGAAGACACTTGTTAAAATTTCGATGTCAGCAATTAAAAGACAGGTATTTGAAATGTGAGTCATCGTGTTTGATTCAAGGGATTAGCCCCATCCAGTATATCCTTAATTCCTCATTACTAGTCGTTATGGTGAAGGTATCTGCAATAAAAGAAGACAAAGTAAACTTAATATACACGCAAAACTAAAACCAAACTCAAACCCTCTAGTCCCTAATATAAGAGCCAAAATTTGAATGATTTTGGTCCTAATATAAGAGCTCATCTCACATTCTCTTCTCATTTAATGAATTTTTCCAACTTTGTCCCAAATTCTCTTTCATATTTATTAATGCTTATGTATTTCTCTCTCTTAAAAGTATCACAATAAATATGGGCAATATTGGAAAAGAAATATTAACTCCAAACAGCCAATTAATATTCACATATTTTCTTAAGAAGCGTTTTTTTTGGCGGCTAGGTCTTATATTAGGGACCGGAGGATTAAATTATTTTCCCCACTAACGTTTCTCACGTTCCAAAGTGATCACTTATTCTCATAAATGCATACGCAAAACCCGAAAGTCTAATAACAAGGACGCTATGCCTCGGTAGTGCTTACTTCTTAAAGATCAAGAGGCCATTATTATTAAATATGGAGGGATGCATCAATCCAAACTAAAGTAGTATTCTGAAAAAAGGTCAAGTTGTTTGTCAAACAATCATGTCCTTACCAGAGATTAAGAATCCGATTTCCCTGACCCTGGTCGTTGACAAGAAAAAACACATTGTGCTGCATGCTGAAGCAGGGAAGAGCTTCGTTGATGTTCTACTAAGTTTCTTAACGTTGCCCTTAGGAATTGTTTCAAGACTTGTGTGTGAGGAATCTATTCTCTTGCCTCGCAGATCATTCAACGGTATAACATCACTGCGAGAAAGTGTACAAAAACTTGACCCAAAGTATTTTGCTGTTACTGGGGACAAAGAAAAGTTGCTGAATCCGAGAAGCTCAATGGATGGTTATTATAGTAACTAGCAAATCAACTCCCGCGCAAGGCGCGGGAAGATGTTCAGTCAGAGGTTGAAACTACTGCAAAACATAACAATATAATTACTATCAAAGAAATTTAGTCCTTGGATTAACATGTTGCAAATAACTATTAGGACACTACGAAACATTCCTAAAAACTTCCTTGTAGACAACATTTGTCGTCAACCCGTCTCCATCTAAATCCCTACTTGGAACGTAAATTTTTAACCCATCCATTGAGCGAACCCGTGAGAGAGCAACATATAATTGACCATGTGTAAAAACTGGCCTAGATAAATATATACCTACGTGTCTTAGAGATTGTCCTTGACTTTTGTTAATTGTCATTGCAAATGATAATATAATTGGAAATTGTCTTCTGATCATCTTAAAGGGCCATTTATTTTCGGACGGATTCATGTCCATTCTATGGAGTAAAACTTTCTCACTTGGGTGAGATCCATTGAGTGTTATTCCCTCAATAATGTTGACTCCCAGCCTTGTGATTCGGATTTTGATCAAAAAAAAAAAGCCTTGTGATTCGGAGGCGAGTTCCATTGCATAGCCCTTGTGATTGGTCGATGTTCCGGATTAGCATCACTGGCGCACCTACTTTGAGGCATAGTTTATGCGGTGGCATTCCAGAGGAATTTATGGAGTTCAAAAATTCTGTGGAGTGTAGGTCTGAGTATACGTCGTTATCTTCAGTAGATCTGCAAATAGAATCACAGCTTGAATAAATCTTTGTTTCTCCAGGTAGGAGACTCAAAATTTTTTCGTTGAGTTTATTGACAACACTGATGGTAGGGGCAAGTATAGCTCTGTCATTAAAGTATTCATTAGATTCCAAATTTTCTATTAAGTTTCGATAAGTGCAGGAAACAATTGATGCAATAGGATCAGTTGAGACAGGGGTCAATAGTTCCATTGGAATCTTAATTTCTGCAGTGCCATCAATATGATTGCCAATTGCCCCATCACCAACTCTGATTAACCACTCTGAAAAAATCTTCAGTTTTTCCTGCTCAAGCATATTTGGTGCAGCAGATAGACGCATATTCGTTCTAAGACAGAAGATTTTGCAGTGATCCCATAGTGTAGATGCATTTATGCATGAGTAAATAATTGATGCCCTATTTCCCTTTGGTATTACTGGGAGTATCTGACGGAAATCACCTCCCATTATAACACATTTTCCTCCGAATGGCAGCTGTGATTGCATAATATCTTTTAACGATCGATCAAATGCCTCTATACAAAAGCGTTGCACCATGGGTGCCTCATCCCAAATAATCAACTCTGTTGACCTAATTAGACCTGCAAGATCAGATGTTTTGCTTATAGAACATGTTGATGTTTCATTTATATCAATCGGAATGGCAAACCTAGAATGCGCCGTCCTTCCAGAGGGCAGTAATGTTGCTGCAATGCCACTTGAGGCTACAACAAGGACAATTTTCCCGGTAGCTCTAACAGCTGAGGCCAGTGCATTCCATAAGAAAGTCTTTCCAGTTCCTCCAAATCCATTAACGAAGAAAAATCGTCCTCCAACACTATGTCTTATAGACTCTAGAACATGGTCGTATATAACTCGCTGTTCTTTATTTAGTTGATCAGAAAGTCTGTGGCTCTCAATAGAAAGAACATCTTTGTCGTAGGTCATTTCTTGCAAGACTAAATTGTTCCTGTACTCAGTAATGGTTGCTGACTCAACTTGAGGAAGTGAAGGATAGTCTTTGAGCGACCTGCCGTTTAATTGAAGAATTTTATTGATCTCTTGCAAAGCAGCCTCTTCCCTTTGTTGTTGTGTAAACGTCACCCCTATAATAAACATACCAGTAAAATTAACTTTTGCATTAAAACGATCAATAACTAAAAAAAAATGTAAGGAATTGTTAATTAGGACTTACTTCGGTATAAGGGATCATCTCTACGAATGTAAAACAAATCTTCGGTCAAGAATGTGCTACATGATTTCCATACATATTCAGGGCGTTGTAAACAACAACACATTAACATACTGCAAAACAACCTCCGCAGATAGTTCCCTGTAGACCATGTAGCCCCTTCTTTAATTGCTGAGACATACTCACAATCATCGTCTAGTAATCCTCTTGCAAAACATGCCTCTCTAAAACTTTCATAACAAACTCCACCAAAGCTACGTATATCCATAAACGATGTAGGACCTTTGACTTGTGTTAGCAGAATTCGAAGGTAGAAGAGCTCGCCACTAGATGCTGAAACGTTTGTTATTCGACCAATTGCAATCCCCTTTTTCTGAGGTTTCCATTTCCTCTTTGGTGTCTTATAGACAAAATGTTGCGGAAATTCTTGGTAGGTCAACTCTTTTGCTTTTTCATTCTTTGAATTCATCTCCATCCATGCAAGAAATTGTGACTCACAGACTCGTCTCCTTTCCATCAGACTTGAGACATCCTCACCATTTGTATATATAATCGATTGTTGATTTTCCAAGTGAAAGCTTAACCTAACTACAGATGGGTTCCTATGGTGAATGGCAAACCCAAATATGCGCCATGATGCCTCACATGCTGAAATGTAGCGGAAATTATAATATTGTTTGATCTCATCAATCACTCTGGTAGAGTTGTTATTATCAGCATCAACCAGGCCAGCGACAACACGATCATTGCCCTTGCTAATGTACTTAAATAAGTACTTGATAGCAGTAGAGTGGTTACACTTCTCCACATTAATATGTGCCTCAAACATCCTCAAAAGGGTAGGATTATATGGAACAACAAATCTACTATCCAAAGATCCCTTTTTAAATTCAACCACATTGCCAGTGTTCCTTCTACGATACGTAGGATATCCCTCGTCGTCCATTGAAGTAAATTCATTAAAACTCTTTGGGAAATATTTACTGCATTGATTATCTCGCATGCAGGGGGCATTTTCATCATACAAACCACATGGTCCATGTGTCATGTATTTTTTGACAAGATTATGTAGCAATGGTGATTTTTCCTTATTGGGGACCTCTGCACATATTAGTTCATCAATACGACTGCAAGAATGTATTTTGTCTTGTCGCTCTAAAAACAACAAAATGTGTGCATGTGGGAGTCCTCTTTTTTGGAATTCAATCGTGTAAACTTCTACAAGACAATTTAATAGCAAAATGAGAGAATGCCGATAATATTCTGGTCAAAAAATACGGACAAAAATTTGAGCAATAAAGTTAATGTAAAAAATGATTTCAAAGCGATACAACAAATTAAATAATAGGTAGAATATAGTGAAAAATACCTGCACGGACTACACCGAAAATCTTTTCGCTCTTGACGACACTCATTAGTGACGCTAACTTCATTTTAAACACTCTAGATAGTATATCAGGGCGACAACTTGGCTTCAGTTTAATTCTATTCATGTATCTTGTTATCTCAGGCCAAGCAGTATTGCAGGTGAAGGTGATGAAAATATCGGGATATCCAGCCCAGCGACAAATTGCCATTGCATCCTGGTAATTTTGTAGCATATATCGAGCTCCGCCGGTGAAGGAGGATGGCAACACAATTCTTTTACCAAGAGATGCTCCGTTTGTTTCGCCTCTCAAAACGGCATCTGAAATGCCCTGATATAAATCAGCTCTGAGCTCTTTTTGATGAGTTCTGACCCATTGTAGACGTTGTGCCTCAATCATTGTATAGGCATCTACAATGAACTGTTGCAGGAGCTTTGATGCATGTAGTAGAGTAGATTTCTCTATATCTCGTGACATCAATCTAAAAGCAAAGAATTCTCGCATGCTGACCCGATTTTTTATTTTTGTCTTCTCTAAAGATATGTCACTATGTAAAACATCAGCCCTGTATCCATCTTCACCGTATGGAAAGAGCAGAGGATATTGCAAGGGCAGATACGATGCATGCAGCTCATTAATCCTTTTCAGCTTCCCAGAATGTTTCTCTATAATAATATCCCTGACATTGTAATCATCATCAATGTCTCCAACGATAAGAGCAGCCACCTCGTCACAGCTAGGAAGATTATATAGACGGCCATCCGTATTTCTATTGCCTATTAATCGCATCTTCAAATTAAGCGCACTGTTTGCATTCAACATGGTTGAAGCAGTCCTATATTTCTTCACAAAAGGATTGTACCTATTCAATTCCTCTTTGATTAACCCAACAATATCCCTTTCATAACGTTGTTCCCCTCCATGTTTGCTATCAACCAGGAAAAAAAAAGTAACGCGAATTACTCTGGTAACAATGATAAAAAATAAAAAACATTTTATTTCTAAGAATAAATGCTTGGCGAAACAACCTTACCTGACTGCATTAATACGATTAGCAAGCTCATTGTTTGTGTCATGTATATATAACTGTGAATAAGCTGGTGGGTGTCCATCACTGGGTAACAAAGAACCAATGTTATGATAATTTTGTCCACTGATTTTGAATGTATAGGGTCCTCTACCTCCTTGATTAATATGGCATATCTTCCCTCCCATTGACGTGAACGCAAACATATTATTGTAGTGCCGAATATCTCTGATAAACTTTTTTGACAACTCTTGATCCTTTTCAAAAAAAAGGTTACCAATAGCGTCAGGAGGTGCCTTCATAAAGGGAAGTATAACTTTTCCTTGTTGACAACAAAGCGCAAATAAAGTTGGGTTTCGAGTTTTTGAGTCAATCTTGATACGTTCACCATACCAAAAAATAGCGCCACAACTCGAACATATATACTCAGGATCACCCTCATCTTGATAACCTGAAAAGGTAACTCAAAGTAATTAAATTTTGCACACATTAATGTATTAGATAAATAAGGATCCCTGTAAATGTGGATTACTCACATGCAACATCTTCATTTGCGACCTCTATGGCTTTTAGTGACGAACGTTGAGATGTTGAGTAGCATTTATCCAAAGGATGTAAATAAAGAGAAATTTTTTTAAAATTAGAACTGCATTAATCATATATTAGTGATATTTTAATTACCATAATTCACTCATATAGAACGCAATGCCAATTTAAATAATTGAAATCTTTGGTCATATCTTCAAAAACGATAAACAGCGAAATTTTATAAAGTCCCGACCCAAATGTATTAGTACCTCCAACATCAACATTCTGATAAAAACCGCTTTGTACATTGGCATGTGGCAAACATGATGCTGACGGTGTGGATGCCCGGGTTCCCTGCTTCCTTCTCAGACGATCGACGACATCAATCTCTGTGGTATAATAGACATTCATAGAAAATAAATCATCATAATTAATGTTCCATAGATACAATGCAAATGAAACTCACTGTCAAAATATTTCAAACTGCATACCTTGTGGTGGCACAACTCCGTCGTCGAAAAAGTTAAATAATCCTTTAAAACGTGCGCTCTTACGCTTGAATGTAGAGACTAGAATGTAACGAATATAATTTTATGCCACATGTACCCAAAAAAAAGGAGAGCACTTAGGAAAAGGGCTATCCATTTTTAAAAAAACGCAGCATTGACGTGATTCTAACAAAATATGTGAATTTGATTAATCCAACTTAATTGTAAAAAGACAAACAGCTGAGAAATTATACACCATTTCATGATAACATCGATGATTACACATAACTGGGACCGACCGAGCATACATGGTATAAGCAACTGATTCAACACTGTTCCACAGTCATGGAAAATAGATACCACAAAGCCAGACAGAAGCATCTTTGTAGAACCCATTTGTTTGAGCTATATATTAAAAGGATTCATTTACCAAGGCATATGTATTTTTGCTGATAGACTTACATATCTCCATTTCAAAACGCGCTAAACGACATGGGATCTCATCAAGCTGTGACCATAGTAGTATTATAAGATCATAAAAAAAATGAATCGATGCAGGAGATGGAACAGAGGCTGACATGGGTGGAAAGCGACTTGAGAATGGATGGCTAAGAGGTAATATCAACATCGAATAAGATCAACGCACCATTTGTTCCCCCTCTTGATTATAAATACTAAGATACCTTAACAATGATCTACACACAACTACCATAATATACTATTCCATTCCATCAGTTAAGATATGGCGCAACAACCTCCTGTTATGATGAACATGGAAACTTATGAGCCTTTCATTGAGCACAAGCTGACTTCCTTTCTTCAGCAATGGGACGTTGCAAACGTTGGTCCTGTAGAGATTACATCTGGACCTTTATATGTCATAGCAAACCTTGATATGTGGAACTCCGTTGCTTATATTTCAACTGTGGAAGGTGTGACACTTTAACCAGGGTCATTTGTTTGGTTTGATCGCCGTCACTATTTATTCCGCTGTCTCTACGCATTTATTAGGAGGAGGGGTATATATTCACCAACTTGGGAGGGTGCTGACTATTTTGAGTTCATTCCAGACCAAGCCCTTTACGAAGCAATTGCGAACCAAGCACAAACGCTCAGGTTCAAGTACCCCGCAAGCCCGAATGAGGACTTCGTTGTTCAGGATCTACGTGACAACGTCTTCATGAAAATGCATGTCCCAATACCAATTGAAGTTGCAGTGCCACCACCAGCGCCATTCCAGCAGCCAGCAAACAATGAGGTTCAAGCCACACCAAATAACTTCATTGACCTTACCCTTGATGAAAGCCCTACCCTTGATAATGAAATTGAAAATCTGGAGGAAGACATCGAAAAGTATATGAGCTTCTTCGAATCACTTGGTGATGAGTAATTGACCTCGCCTCATGGACAAGTCACAAGATGTGGAAATCTATATTTTGGAGTATGCTAATATATCGTATTCTCTTTACTTCTAGGTATTTATTTTCCATGCATTATTTAAGATATCCATTAAGGTAGTGTCATGTGTTTGTTTTGTGTATGTGTCTTGTTATTTTGAGCGTTGCATCTATAGACCTTGTGCCCTAGGAAACGCAACTAAATCTCAGTAACATCTGCTTGGTAGTATGTTCCAGTGGCTGGTTTAACCCACATGTTGGTGACATGTCTCTAAATATTATTGAATGAGTAGTTTGCAATTGTCTTTGGTCATTTCTACATTTTAATTTATTGTGAATATGCACCTAATCATGTACACTGCGTGATGGCCGGAAAATGATATTTCATAAAATTCATTGCTCAATATCAAAATACTAAAATCAATCAACGTTGCTTATTAACAGAGATAGGATTTGTATCAGGAAATAAAAAAGATTGAGAAAACACCGCACGAATATAATATTGATCAACGTTGCGTGGGAACAACATTCCTACGTAGTTTTAGACGTTGTCGAGGAACAAAGCTACCGGAAAACTAAGAATAAATGCACAATAATATTCTATCTAGAGGTAAGGTGTAAATAGATAAAAGAATTTTTTCAAGAAATATTGTGTTCATCTTGATATTATTTGGTGACTCAATGTAGCATTGAGATCTGAGATTATTCAAATTTGGCTTGATTTAGTAAACGGACATAACATTATACTGCTACGTTTGATTACTTCTTTTGCTACATTCAGGCAATAAATATTTCTAACATATAAAAACTATATTTTTCCAGCCTATTACATTGTCAATAAATATTTCTAAGATGCATAAAATCTTTCAAAGAGTTTCGTTAGAAAATGTTGACATGAGTCATATCACATTATCTTAAATCTTAAATACATTAAATACAAAACTTGTCAATCTGAATTAATAAATTTAAGACGAATAATATATCAAATTCTTATTAAAACATCTAATTATCTTATTCAATTCTAACAATCATTTTTATTAGATTTTTTTGTAAGAATACCACTATTGATTTTAATCTTCAGATAGGTTTAAAAAATTAGTGCGCCTCACTGATAAACATCGTCATTCTAAGTATATTGTCGAATTGAGTTGTACAAACGCTATGACTGAATTTAATTCAATCTACTAGTATGTTCTCGCCCCCAACGATTGTTTTTTTCCACATATTATCTTCCATTATCATTCTTAAAATCATTCATCTAATAAAGATTGCCTGTTTACGATGCAAAATGAGGGAAATCGCAAGAAATGGTAGAGCTCGTAGAGAATGAGATAGAACAACCATTCGCATAGGTACATACATGGGCTTCATTAATATGGAAAAATAAAAAAAAAAAATTGGTGAAGACGATTCAATGTTCAAATTCATAGTAATTGGAATTCGGAAAAATATACTTCTCATACATGACCCATTGGAGGATGGCTATTACAAAATACATAAAGCATTGCTTACCTTCATAACATAGATATAAAATTTAAATGGTTCACTACAAAGAGATGCGCCCTTACATTCTCACATACAAGCCAAAGGATGCACACCAACGACACACAAATAAAATGTAAAATATATTTATATATATATATATATATATATATATATATATATATATACACACGCACACAAACACACACACACACACATATATATATGTATATATAAATATATAGTGCTTCGACATTATAAGTTCTTAACAATGAAGAGTCCGTCATTTATCTTCAAGCATAGAATGCACTATGACGGGACAATTTTCTCCAGCAACAACTTAACTTCATCATGCTCGGGATCATAGTCAATCGTGGTAGCACCAGTAACAGAGAGTAACACTGGGCATCCTGTAATAATAAACAAATTAAAACACATTGTTGTGGCAAAAAATTTAAGCCAGCTCTATTTAATAAATAACGTTGATGTTCCCATGCGAGTAAAATAAATTTTTCGAAACCTGTCTCAGAAGGAAAACCCCCAATAACATTCTTCAGCAGGATAAAGGGCACTTTTACTTTCATGATCTTAGCTAACCTCTTGTTGATAGAGTCAACAATCTCTCCATACAGAATCACCTTAACGGTGCTCCGAGAACCAAAAAATTTGGAAATTAATTAAACAAAAAACGTTCCACATTATTATTTAGTGTTATAATACAAAGATTAAAAAAAAGCATTACTTATTCTTGTCCTTGAGACAACATTCAAACACAATCATCAATTCCTTCATTATATACCCCCTGTACTCTATTAAATCAATACGAGAGACATGTTTGACAAATCCACAAAAATCTGCGAAAAATACGAAAAAAATAATAAGGCGTCATTAACTATCGACGTGGAGCCTAACGTAAAATGCAAAACAAAATAAAAATGCAGGGGAAAATATATATACCAATTAACCCACTATGGTCAGCAACACCCCATGGTATATTAAAAGGACACTTTAAGTTAAAAACCCTTTCAGGGAAATCAACAGTCGTCTCATAAACACGAGTCAATGGAAATATAATGATCTGATAAAGGTCCGCACATAGTTACGATGATCAACAACTACAAAGTCCTTAATCATATATGTCCTCCCTTGAACAAAAGGGCATAACTCTTTCCTTAGCAGTCGTGGCACGTCCATAGAAGCAACCATACGCGTACCCTTAAAACGCCAAATGAATATGTCACATTTTTTATACTAAAAAAACGCCAAGCATTAACAAAAAATAAGCCAAAAAGATAACAATAAAATACCTTCAAGTCATGTAAAATAAAGTCAACCGACACTACTTGTTTTATAGTAATGCCGAGCTCCTCTATAACTCGCACACGCTCGTTGACCACCACCCTATCAATTTTAACCGTGACTGCTGAGTAGCATTGGCCTGGAGATAGATCAGCAAGAAAGCACATTCTACGCGACCCCATGCTGAACAAATTGAGATGATTACCCTGAATGATTTCTCCAAGGTAGGAATTGGATGGTTAAAAAACACATAAAGAAGTTTTTATATAAACATCAAAGGGATGCTGACACTATTGGACCCCATCATAAAGTTGTTCAAATTTTAGTGTACGGTGAAACAGAAGAGAACGTTATACTGGGCCCACGTGAATTGGACCCTACAAAACATACAATAAAAATAAAATATTCTGAATTCATCTCAAAGCATGAGATATCATCACAAGGTGGGCCATAGGGGACAGAAACAATAACTACTACTTTACCTTGGCATTCATTGATTCAGGAAAAAGACAGTCCCCACACCACTGGAAAAGGTACACAACAACAATTATTGGAGTGGTGTTAAACGCCATTTTGATTTTCTAGGGGAAAAGCAAAGAATCAAAAGTGCTAACTTATATTTATTAATGAAAATATATTCTCCAATAACATAACCTCATTACTAAGAAAACGTGCCAACCCAAATATAAAAGGGCGATCGGCAGATACCAGTGTGGCTAAGATAAAATAAAGGTCATACAATAGACTCATTTTTTGTAGGGGTATGGAGAGGTACGTTAACTTTAATCTTGACATCTTCATTCAAACTGTGCATTCCTGGATGCAACTTGGTGCAAATTGCGTTGCTATCTCATGTGGGGTACTTACCGTGGCGAGAAACTACAACCCACAAGAAGGACTAATGCATGTTCAAGTTTCAGAAGCTTATGAAGTCCAACCTGGTTCATTCCCATGGTTCAACCACAGATTCTTTGCCGTTCGTTGCTTGTATGGTATAGTGAGGACACTCGGCTTAATCAATCGAGACTGGGAACGCTCGGACGATTTTATGGCTGTAGATGGACGCTGGTATGGGGAGATGGTACTCGTTTACTCATCATTCACAAAGATGAAGATACAAGGCATAGGAGCACCAGCAATTTTCATCCTGGATCTTTACTCAAACAGCTACCTGAAACTTTATCCATCGTTTCCCCCCAAGAAACCAACTCCAGTAATTCCACTAGAAGGAATTGGTCCATCTGTGATGAAATCAATTTTCCGAGTGAATACAAGTCTCATGTCACTTTCTCTAATGTTACAATGCAAAGGAGTCGATTTGGTGTGTAAACTTAAACAACCGGTTGTAGAAGTGCTGAATAATTCTTTCTTTATAGGTGTGTGTTTCAATTATTTTACTGATGCATGAATCTATTGTCAAGTTTTAATTATTATTATGCATAATATCATGTGAAAGGTGTTTTTATATTCTAGACTCCTGTTAAATAAAAACGAATCAATTTCCAGGCTTGTATGAATTCTAAATGCTGTTCTACTAGTTGATGGTTTAGACATAGATTCCCATACGACGGAAGAAACTTCGGCGTCTAATTTCCAGTGTTAATACATTACATTACATCGTACTCCGTCCTATGGCCAAAAAAATCAACAATCAACAAATAGTAAAAATATAACAGACATACAAAAGCTGTAAGCATAAAAAAAGTAGGTTTACATTGAACTATTTAGCCAAACTCGATACAACCAGGGAAAAATGTGACGAGTACACTACAAAAACAACAACTTAACAAAAATATCCGGAAGACGATCATCGAACCAAGTCTTGAAATGTACTTGAGAATACATGATGTTAAGTAAGCCCTGACATGAAATTTTTCAGCAGCGAATGCCCAAAGTGTGGAGGCCTAATAACATAAGAGGCGACTCCATCGGATATGATATGATCCATTTATTATCGCGCTAGTGGACCTTGGAGTAACGCTGTGCGATGCAAGCTTCAATGAGGAGACTTGTTCGATGATGGGGTTTATATAGGAAAAGACACACAGCAAATAGTGAGGCCCATAAGGTTTGTGGTGGGGCCACTCCCGTGTGGGCTACAGTGGCCCATGGACTTGGATAGTTAATGAAGAGACATGTAAAGCAGCGAGCATTTCCCTGGTGTGAACAGTGTTTGTAGACACAATGAAAGGCGTTTGGTGGAGTAGATTTATATTGTTAAGTTGATTATAACTATGTTCGCGAGACGACTTGTTATATTATTTCTGATGATTTGAGAGTGATGCCCAATGAAATCAACACAACCATGTGGATGTTTCGAAATTTTGGAGTTGACTGTGTTACGGAGAGATTGACTGCGAGCGTCACTCAGAAAGAGGTGAGCATATTTTATATATTGCTTTAGTCTAGTTTAAAATTTTTGTAGTCCTCATTACATGATCACTTAGATTATAATCAACAATATATATTGTTTTGGAATTTTTCTAATTGGTTATATCAAGATGTATCACCTGTTGATTATGTTACTAAATTTTTTTTACTCATTGAGGATCAATCTTTGTCTATTCTAGTGGTTCATCCGGAGAAGAGAGTTTCAAGAAACAGTGAATGGAATAAAACTATTCATTTATTACAATAAGTAAGGATATAATGGAAAAACATTTCAATTTATAACAAAAGTCGTAAACTAAAAATGATTATATAAAGTTCTGGCGTGTATGCCTTTATAGAAGTAGTGTTGTACTATGAAGGTGATGGATCTTCTCAAGTTCTCATTATGGTCAAGGACACCATTGACAGACTTATTCCTGCGCAAGAAACTGATCGTACAGCCGATTGACAAGTTTGGACCCCAAGTTCTGCCTTCGGTAAAGATCCGTGAAGGTCATGGGAAGCATTGTATGAGGATGACATTGAAGGCATTGATATCAAAATCTGAGCGCAAAGTACTTTTTGTTGAGGCAAAGGGGGATTTCACTGATCAGCTCCTAAGCTTCTTGACCATACCAATAGCTACAATTGAACGTCTTGAACCTGGAAAAGCTGGATTGGGCTGCATTGATAACTTGTATGAGAGCTCCACTTGCTTGAACTCAGCTCGAGATTTTCAATGGGAAGGTTTAAAGGACAAACTCCTCAACCCTCTCCTTGCAACAAATAAGGAAAAAAACCAGCTGTTACCCATTTACGAATCACGAAGTTCTTCACAGATTTCTGACACTTCTTATGTTAAGTGGGAACAAAGGTTCATGGTGAAAGATAATTTGTGCGTTGAACCATTTTCATCTCAGGCTGCTTTGTCATTTCTGGTTGAGTCCAAAGTTGCCGAGCGTGACTTGGAAGAAATGGACATAAACATTGGGGTTAATGAGCTACAGTGTTAATATAATTTAGCTCATATATATCAATTCTTTTTTTTTATAATTGAAAAGCTTATATCAATTCTATTATTAGAAATTTGTAATATATATTTATATACTCCCTCCGGTCCTAAATATAAGACCTAATTGACTTTTTCTGGAAAATCCTTAAAAAGCAAAATAAGTTCATTATAAATTGATTTACCTAATTTTTTCCTTAAACTAGTTTATTTTACTTATAAACTAATGGATAATCTAAAAATATATCAAATATGTCATTATTTAATAACCTATTTCGTAACCTTAATCTCTCCAAAAAAAAATGTCAATTAAGTCCTATATTTAGACCGGAGGTAGTATAACTTATAAGCTTGGCCAATTAATCATGTTTTTCTCAATTCAATGAGTGTGTATTTAAGCCTTATTGTTGGTCATTAGAATGATGTGTGTGTATTTGATATTTCAGGTATTTGGAATTCTGAGGGCTGCTATGTTATCCACGTCCGCTCTCACAATTGGGTTGAGGCCTTTGCTTCCTGCTATTAAACCCCCAATTTGATAGTTTATGTTGCTTCTCTTATTGCTGCTATCGTCTAGAGTTTGTTTGTCTACTGGTTTTTGAATGCGTTTAAATTTCTGTTTAATAATAGTATAATGGAAATATAAGTGCGGAAGATTGTGGATATTGTGTCAGGTTGACTTAGATTTTAAGGAAATTCATGAATGGGTATTTTAAGACTTTAATCAAAATATGTTGAACGATTGTATGTGGTTGATTTTGATAGGAATTGTTAGATTGGTAATGGTTTAGTTTGAATAAGTCAAATTGGTGATCCAATCTTTTCTCTTGGTTATTAGTTTTTTCAGTTATATTTGTTTATGTGATACTCGTAGACTATATATAACGTCTTGGTTTTTAATAAGATCTAGATTAGTAGATCAGGCCTCACTCTTTTCCTCCCCTGGCGTCTTTAGAATCCTCTACAAATTTCAACAATTCCATGGTATGAATGTAAAGCTGAAATTAAAAGAATTGTCACTATGTGTCTTGATGTTACTGAATTAAGGAATCTGATTTTCGAAATCAACAGTGATTATGAGATTTTTTAAAAGTATGGCTGGTCAATATTATTGATGCAAAAAGAGCCTTATGTGTTTAATGAATGTTTAAGTAATCAAAGCTTAATGTTTTGAGAGACCACATAATGAAATATTTACGTTAAATTTGATTTTGATTCATATTGTTGCGGTTGTATATAATTTTAAGAACTGGCCGGATATTGAGATAACATTTGAGGATATGAATTTGGTTTGAGGGTATTTGAAGCATAAATATTCCAAATTTTCTATATTATTTAAAGCTCCTTAAGAAAATCAACCTAACTTCATCAATCCATTAAACTGGGGCACATATTTCTTCATATATTGTCTCAAAAATGGCTGAAACTCAAGTTGAGATTGTATCACAAGTCAGCATAAAGCCATTATCTCCAACTCCAAATGAACTTAAACACTACAAATTATCTCTCCTTGATGAAATGGCTCCTCCTCCTTCTGTTTATGTTCCCGTTGTTCTTTTCTTTTCTGCTTCAGATAAAGATTTTCCCAAAGTATCTCAAAAGTTGAAGACTTCATTATCTGAAGTTCTCACTCTCTACTATCCATTATGTGGAAGAATCAAAGGAAACAAAAGCAATTTCTATGTTGATTGCAATGGTGAAGGTGTTCTTTACCTTGAAGCTAGAGTTCCATCAAAGCTATCAGATTTTCTCAAGAAAAAAGACACCCAACTCAAAGAGATAAAAGGTTTGCTTCCATTAGATTCCAATAAGCCTGAACAAGCCGTTGATGATTGTAACATCCTGAAAAATTTAATACAGGATTAAAGAGTGTTTTGGGAAATAATAAATGGAGAAATTAGGAATTTTGGAATTTTTAGGAATTTTTGGAGATTCTTGGAAATTTTAAGTAATTAATGTGCACAAAATGAACTAAGAAATGAAGAGTTTGAAATATGAGGGAATGGGAAAGTTAAAAATATTTTAAAGTTTAAGAAGATTGGAGGCTGGTTTAAGTGGTTTTAAATCAAAATGAGTACACTATAGCAAGTTTAGGTTTTAAATAACCAAAATCACCCTTATTTCCCTTTAAACAAACACGCCCCTCCCTTTATCTTTATCAAAAACTCGGACTCCCTCCTCCCTCTGATCACCGCCGCTCTCTCCCTCCCTTCACCATTTTTCCATTTCTCTTCTCATCAACATATACCAAACCGGCCCCCTACATCCATAAAAGCTTACTCATTTAGTTTCATTTCTCACTCCTCTTCACATATCTGCGAAGCTCGAGTCGATCCGGGGGGTGTGTGGGCTGTTCGGAGTTTCTCATTTTCCGGCGGTGGATTGAGTTTTCCGGCGACATGAACGGAGGGTAAAGGAAAGGTGTGATTTTTCTTGCGATTTCTCATATTGTCCTTCCTTCTTCAACTTCACAACACAAATTTTCTTAGTTTCTCTTCCCTTCCAGCTCGGCCGACGGCTTGGGGACAGTTTTCCGGCGAGTTTCTTTGTTTTTCCGGCGACCGACGGTGGTAAAGGGTAAGAAGATATTTTCTTTGGATTTCTACAAGTTAGGTCTTCCCTTTCAACTCCACCTCTTCATTCCTTCATACTCTTTGTCTCCCAGTTTTCCGGCGGCCTGAGGTGGTTTTTCCGGCGGCTGTAGGCGGCGGCCGGAGGCAGTGATTCCTCTTTTCTCATCTTTGAACTCCGTAAGCTTCTTACTACTTTGTGATGATAATTTCTGATTGAAGTTGCCTCTGTTGAGTTTAGGGTTTGGCCATAAATAGATTTTTGGGACTTTAAATAATGATTTGTACCATGTACAAGTGGTAAATTGGAGATGCTTGAAAGTACTTAAGTTGTTGAAGTTGGAAACTGATTTTTGAATTTTTGGTTTGGTTCTTTAAGTAAGGGTTTTGCTAAAGGATATGGCTTTGGACTAAATTGGTGATTGTGTAATGATAGTTGAAGTTGGTTATTGATGTTGAAATGTTAATGTTAGTTGGATTAGTATTTGGGAGGAAGTTGGATAATTAAAGTGTTGATTTGAAGTGACTTTTGTAGATTAAAGGGTGTTTGAGTTTGGAAGAGCATTTTGGTTATTATGGAGGTCCTTGTGGGTGATTTATTTAATGTGAATACGGTGTTATAAAGGATGTTTTAATAGGTGGCTTAATTTTCAAGGATTTCAAGTAATGGTGAAAGTTAATGATCTGGAAACTATAAAAGGATGGTTAATAGAAATTGGTAGTTTAAAAGACATATTTGTAATGGAAGTAAATTATTACTTCAATATTGTTTTAATATTGGTGAAAAGTATTGATTGAAAGTGATTTAGATGTTTTAAAAGATGTTTTGGTTATGGGGGATAATGTTATAAATTCTTCAAGAGATGATTAAAGTTGAAAGTATTGATGTTGTAAAGATTTGGTAAAGAGAAGTTGGAAAAGGAAAGGATATGGATGTAGTTTTGGTATTGAAGTATTTTTATACTTTTAGCATTAATGAAAGTTAATTAAAAGGTTGAGTTAAGTCACTTACAAAGTGTCTTGACCCATTTTTAAATTGTGGCATTATTGTAGACGGTGATCTTTCAAGCGGACTTTGAAGATAACTGTTATCTGCGTATATCTGCTGCAGTGAAGTTTAGCAGGTAATCACGCTTAACTGACTGTGATACTGAGGGTGATGGTAGTTGAGGATTTCCTAACATCCTCTTCTACTTATTTATACATATAAAAATAAAATGAATTCAGATTATGTTATACTTAAACGTGGGCTATAGGGTACCTTTCAATTGAACTGTACTTTATATAAATTCATATTTACATATAGTCTTTTGTATGTTGCATGACACTGGTTATTAGTACCGTCGGCCGATGTAACCTATCGATTTGCGCAAATCGATAGGTTAATAGTACAGGTTCCTTGAATTGTAAAGGAACCAGGGATGTGTACACTTTTTATAGTGCTCCTTTTTTTAGGGACGTTTTCACTATTTAAAGTGCTCCCTTTTTCATGCTATCAGACTTGAGACTGGGCACAGTGTCAATCACGTTTATTTTTGTCTATTGAGAGATGGATGCATCTATTCTGGATATATATATCTATATATTTGTAAATGTTATGTGCTGTATGCAGGTTTTGAACTGTGGTACCCTGTAGACACTCCACTACCCCACTTCTGAGTGTCACAGTGAGTTATGTTGTGATTACTGAGACATTGTTTTGTCTCACCCCATTCCCTTTATTTTTACAGGTGATCATGCCCAGGGGGAGGCGCAGAGGAAGGGGAAGGGGCCGTCTGGCCCATACTGATATAGTAAGTAGGCCAGAGGTGACCTTTTAGGGACATATATCGCCGTTTCATTAGGCTGCACCAGCTTCTGCATATATGAATTGTTGTTTTGAGTGAATTTTATTGTATATGTGAACTGTATAACTTGTAATGTAACTTAATGTAATGTTTTGGTTGTTATATAACATTGTTCCTGCTACTGTGATAGTTCAGGAACTACTTTGACTAATATGTCAAGCTTGGTTGATGTATATTCTGTTATACAGGTGATGAGAACCTGAATGGATGTATATAGGAAACTCGGTTTTCCTAATATGTTGATGTGGTAGATGGAGGATGTATTTGAGTGTTTTATGTTTTCCTGTGTGTGTAATCATATTAGATGGGCCCCGCTCTAATATGGTTTATTTTTAGATAGATTGGTTAGTTCCTTTTCTAACCATGTTAGGTGATTCTTTTCTAACATAGTTAGATTTAGGTTATGATATTGATTGTGTGATTCATCAGGTGATTCTTTTGCTAACTATGTTAGAGGATTCTCTTTTCTAACATAGTTAGATATGTAATCTCTTAATTATAGAGAAATTCTTTTGCTAACCATGTTAGGTGAATCTTTTACTAACATGGTTAGATTCCATTGTTTGGATTAAATTTGATTATTAGTTGAGATAGGTTAAGGTTAATTTTATTTAAGTAGGAGGTACGTTGTACGTTACAATTTGGTATCAGTTTTCTGGTAAACGATACCCTGCCTGTTGCATTGCATATAGAATGACGATATATTAACCCCTTCCTTCCCTTCCTTTTTATTATGATCACTAATCCTTTTTATGATTATTATCATTATTCCCTAGGTGGGTGGAGAAGAAGATGGTTATAATCAATTCCAAGATTCACAACAATCTATACCGGCACAAAACTTTGGGTCGGAGTTTGTGAATCAGTTAAGGGATGTGATTTTGGAGACAATGGAAGAAAGGTTACATAAATTTAAACAAGATATGGGCCATCAGCATCAAAGTGAAGGAGAGTTTGAATTTGGCCATGAGAGTGAAACTCATGGGACCCAGCAAGAAGTTACCCAAGAAGACCGTGCTGTTAATAGAGTTTGGAAAGATGTGTCTAGGCACAATCCTGGTACTTTTGAAGGAGGTCGCCAACCTGAAGTAGCAGAAGAATGGATCGATAGATTAGAGACAATTTTCCAGGCTGTTGCTTGTAATGAGTACCAGAAAGCCAGGGTTGCTATCTTACTTTTGACCGGTGATGCCAAGAGATGGTGGAAGTCAGCTGGGGGTATGGATGATTCCATGACTGTGTGGTCTGAATTCAAAGGAAAATTCCTTGAGCATTACTTTCCCATTACAATCAGACATGAGAAAGAACTTGAATTTAATAAATTAATGCAAGGCAATATGCACGAGGATGAATTTGTTGCCACTTTTAATGAGTTATCACGCTATGTGACGTACTTGCAATATAGAGATGATCCCGAATGGAAGCATACTCAGTTGATTCAGAAGGCTAGACCTGTGTTGCAGCCATATCTGTATGCTAGGCCGTTTGTTAGTTTTGAGGATTCTTGTGAGTATCTTTGTCTTGTGGCCAGAAACTTGAGAAGTTCAGGTACCGTGGATCGTGTTGATAATCAGTTTAAATCTACTAGCTATTTAAGGCCTTCAGGAGGTATCTCAAAAAGTCACAGTTCGAGTACTTCTGGGAGTTCTGGGAGAAGATTTCAAGGCCAAGGTCATACGCAAGGGTATAACCAGAGGGGTAGTTTTCGCAGACAACATCAGGGAAGATCTGGGCAGAGAAATTAGTTCAGGGGTGGCAGAGCCCAATCTTTTGGTGGTAGAGGTCGAGCAGGTGCTAGTCAGGGGTCTCATCAGGAGTCAGCTGCCTCAGCATCTAGCGTGGGAAGTCCTTGTGTTAGATGTGGGAATTTTCATGCTGGAAATTGTTGGAGATGTTATAACTGTAATGAGTTGGGCCATACCTACAGGTTTTGCCCTAGGATGGGGCAGCAAGGTCAGGCAAGTCATAGCAGTCGCCCTATGGCTCCTGGACGTGTGTATGTTACCACGAGAGAGGAGGCCACAGCGTCTCCTAATGTGATTCAAGGTATGGTTTCCATCCGAGGTCATAGTGTTGAAGTGTTATTTGATTCTGGTGCGACACATTCTTTTATTTCCTATGACTGTGCTAAGAAACTTGGCCTTACTCTATCTGCATTATCTTATGATTTGAAAGTAACTACCCCTAGTGGAGCTGTGTTTGTAACTGCTCACGTATGTAAAGGCTTGGACCTTCAGTATGAAGGTCGAGATTCCGTGATTGACCTTGTATGTTTAACCCTTAAAGGAATAGAGGTGATTATTGGCATGGATTGGTTGATAGCCAATAATGTCATTTTGCTTTGTAAAGAACGGGCTGTGAGATATGCGGTAAATTCTTTAACTGTTGGGGGTTCCAGTGGTTCCTTGTTACTATCCGCCACACAAGCTGAGAAGTGCGTGCGGAGGGGTTGTCAGGTGTTTGCTGTTTTCTTCTCAATCAAATCTGAGGAGGAGATTAACATTGAAGCTATAGATGTGGTTAAGGATTATACTGAAGTTTTCGCTGATATTCAGGGTCTTCCACCTGAGCGAGAAGTGGAATTCACCATTGATTTAGAATCAGGGGCTAGTCCGATTTCTAAAGCACCATATAGGATGGCTCCGGTAGAATTAGCTGAATTGAAGAAGCAGATTGAAGAGTTGCTTGAAAAAGGTTTTATTCGACCTAGTGTGTCACCGTGGGGAGCTCCAGTTTTGTTTGTTAAGAAAAAGGATGGTAGCATGAGGTTGTGCATAGATTACCGTCAGCTGAATAAAGTCACAATAAAGAATAAGTACCCGTTGCCCAGGATAGATGATTTGTTGGATCAGTTAGTTGGGGCTTCTGTGTTTTCTAAGATTGACTTGAGATCTGGTTATCATCAGTTAAGAGTTCGGGTAGAGGACGTTCCTAAGACGGCCTTTAGAACCCGTTATGGCCACTATGAATTCTTGGTGATGCCTTTTGGTTTGACCAATGCTCCTGCTGTGTTCATGGATTATATGAACAGAATTTTCAGGCCATATTTAGATAAGTTCATTGTGGTGTTCATTGATGATATTCTGATTTATTTTAAAAAGGAAGAGGAGCATCGTGAGCATTTGGGCATCGCCTTGAGAGTTCTAAGGGATCATCAGCTTTATGCTAAGTTGTCTAAATGTGAATTTTGGCTGAACGAAGTAAAGTTTTTAGGGCATGTAGTTTCTTCTGAAGGTGTTGCGGTGGATCCTAGTAAAGTTGAGGCTGTTTTGCAGTGGGAATCTCCGAAATCAGTAACTGAAGTAAGGAGTTTCGTAGGATTAGCTGGTTATTATCGGAGATTTATTCGTGGTTTTTCGCAAATCGCCCGTCCTTTGACAAATTTGACCAAGAAAGATCGCCCTTTTGTATGGACAGAGCAGTGTGAAGCAGCATTTCAGGAGTTAAAGACTCTTTTGACTACTGCTCCAGTGTTGGTTTTGCCAGATTCGTCTCAACCGTTTGAGGTGTATACTGATGCGTCATTGATGGGTTTGGGATGTGTGTTGATGCAAAATGGCAAAGTAATAGCTTATGCCTCGAGACAGTTGAGACCACACGAAGTGAACTACCCAACTCATGATTTGGAGTTGTGTGCAGTGGTGTTTGCCTTGAAAATCTGGCGTCATTATCTTTTTGGGGCTCAGTTTGAAGTGTTCAGTGATCATAAAAGTCTCAAGTATTTGATGGATCAGAAAGAGTTGAACGGTAGGCAACGTCGTTGGATGGAGTTGCTAAGTGATTATAAGTTTGAAATCAAGTATCACCCTGGGAAAGCCAATGTGGTTGCTGACGCTTTAAGTAGGAAATCGGCTCATGTCTTTGCAATGAGTCTTGAGGAACAGGCTTGGTTGGAAACTTTACGTGATATGCGAGTTGTTCCTGGGGTGGAGCAAGCTATTTTGAGAGCGGTAGTAGTTGATTTTGACTTGTACACCGATTTGCGGGTATCACAGGAGAAGGATGACAAGTTGAGTAAGATTCGAAAAGAATTGGAGGATGGTTCAGTCTTAGATTTTGAGATTGATGGTCATGGGATTCTACGGTTTAAACATCGTATTTGTGTTCCTGATTCTGCTGAGATAAAGCAGACTATTTTGGAAGAGGCTCACAAGAGTAAATATGCCATGCATCCGGGAATCACTAAGATGTATAATGATTTGAAGCGAGAGTTTTGGTGGTCAGGGATGAAAAAGGATGTGACACAGTTTGTACTTAAGTGCTTGACTTGCCAGAAAGTCAAGATTGAGCACCAAAAGCCCGGTGGATTGCTACAGAGTATTGAGGTGCCTCAGTGGAAGTGGGATGATATATCTATGGATTTCATTGTGGGGTTACCGCGTACTCAGTCAGGTCATGATTCTATTTGGGTGATTGTGGATCGTTTGACTAAGTCAGCACACTTTTTGCCTGTTCAGATTTCTAGTCCAATGGAAAAGTTGACTCAGTTGTATGTTGATGAGATTGTGCGTTTGCATGGGGTACCAAAGAGTATTATTTCAGATAGAGATCAGCGCTATAGATCGGGTTATTGGACGTCACTACAGGCTGCTTTAGGCAGTAAACTTAAGTTCAGTACTGCGTATCACCCGCAAACAGATGGTCAGACAGAAAGGGTTAATCAAATCCTTGAGGATATGTTGCGGGCATGTGCTATTGAGTTGCCTGGTAGTTGGGATAAGCATCTTCCACTAGCAGAATTTGCTTATAACAATAGTTACCAGTCGAGTATTGGTATGGCTCCTTATGAGGCTTTGTATGGTAGAAAGTGTCGATCGCCAATCTGTTGGACGGAAGTGAGTGAAAGGGCTGTTATTGGCCCGGATATTGTGGATGAGACGACTCAGAAGATTGAGATGATTCGGGAGAAATTGTTGACGGCCCAGAGTAGACAGAAAAGTTATGCAGATAAGCGACGACGACCACTAGAGTTTGAAGAGGGTGATCATGTATTTTTGAAAGTTTCGCCAATGACAGGTGTTGGCAGATCAATACGGGCTAAGAAGTTATCCCCTCGATATATGGGTCCTTTCGATGTGATTGAGAAGGTCAGTGAGGTTTCTTACCGGATAGCTCTTCCGCCACAGCTATCGAGACTACACGATGTGTTTCATGTGTCGCAGTTGAAGAAATATCACCCTGATCCTTCTCATATTATTGAGCCTGAAGAAGTAGAGTTGGAAGACAATTTGACTTATCGAGTGGAGCCTGAAAGAATTTTGGATGTCAAGGATAAGCAATTAAGAAATAAAACCATTCGCCTTGTGAAAGTTTTCTGGAGAGGTATGACTCCAGGAGATGCGACTTGGGAAGCTGAGGAACAGATGCGTAAGAAGTACCCACAGCTATTCTTAGGTACAATTTACCTCATTTCTCTATCGTTTCCATTTGGTAAAGATGTGATGATAATGAATTTTGAGGACAAAATTCCTAAAAGGTGAGGAGAATTGTAACATCCTGAAAAATTTAATACAGGATTAAAGAGTGTTTTGGGAAATAATAAATGGAGAAATTAGGAATTTTGGAATTTTTAGGAATTTTTGGAGATTCTTGGAAATTTTGAGTAATTAATGTGCACAAAATGAACTAAGAAATGAAGAGTTTGAAATATGAGGGAATGGGAAAGTTAAAAATATTTTAAAGTTTAAGAAGATTGGAGGCTGGTTTAAGTGGTTTTAAATCAAAATGAGTACACTATAGCAAGTTTAGGTTTTAAATAACCAAAATCACCCTTATTTCCCTTTAAACAAACACGCCCCTCCCTTTATCTTTATCAAAAACTCGGACTCCCTCCTCCCTCTGATCACCGCCGCTCTCTCCCTCCCTTCACCATTTTTCCATTTCTCTTCTCATCAACATATACCAAACCGGCCCCCTACATCCATAAAAGCTTACTCATTTAGTTTCATTTCTCACTCCTCTTCACATATCGGCGAAGCTCGAGTCGATCCGGGGGGTGTGTGGGCTGTTCGGAGTTTCTCATTTTCCGGCGGTGGATTGAGTTTTCCGGCGACATGAACGGAGGGTAAAGGAAAGGTGTGATTTTTCTTGCGATTTCTCATATTGTCCTTCCTTCTTCAACTTCACAACACAAATTTTCTTAGTTTCTCTTCCCTTCCAGCTCGGCCGACGGCTTGGGGACAGTTTTCCGGCGAGTTTCTTTGTTTTTCCGGCGACCGACGGTGGTAAAGGGTAAGAAGATATTTTCTTTGGATTTCTACAAGTTAGGTCTTCCCTTTCAACTCCACCTCTTCATTCCTTCATACTCTTTGTCTCCCAGTTTTCCGGCGGCCTGAGGTGGTTTTTCCGGCGGCTGTAGGCGGCGGCCGGAGGCAGTGATTCCTCTTTTCTCATCTTTGAACTCCGTAAGCTTCTTACTACTTTGTGATGATAATTTCTGATTGAAGTTGCCTCTGTTGAGTTTAGGGTTTGGCCATAAATAGATTTTTGGGACTTTAAATAATGATTTGTACCATGTACAAGTGGTAAATTGGAGATGCTTGATAGTACTTAAGTTGTTGAAGTTGGAAACTGATTTTTGAATTTTTGGTTTGGTTCTTTAAGTAAGGGTTTTGCTAAAGGATATGGCTTTGGACTAAATTGGTGATTGTGTAATGATAGTTGAAGTTGGTTATTGATGTTGAAATGTTAATGTTAGTTGGATTAGTATTTGGGAGGAAGTTGGATAATTAAAGTGTTGATTTGAAGTGACTTTTGTAGATTAAAGGGTGTTTGAGTTTGGAAGAACATTTTGGTTATTATGGAGGTCCTTGTGGGTGATTTATTTAATGTGAATACGGTGTTATAAAGGATGTTTTTAATAGGTGGCTTAATTTTCAAGGATTTCAAGTAATGGTGAAAGTTAATGATCTGGAAACTATAAAAGGATGGTTAATAGAAATTGGTAGTTTAAAAGACGTATTTGTAATGGAAGTAAATTATTACTTCAATATTGTTTTAATATTGGTGAAAAGTATTGATTGAAAGTGATTTAGATGTTTTAAAAGATGTTTTGGTTATGGGGGATAATATAAATTCTTCAAGAGATGATTAAAGTTGAAAGTATTGATGTTGTAAAGATTTGGTAAAGAGAAGTTGGAAAAGGAAAGGATATGGATGTAGTTTTGGTATTGAAGTATTTTTATACTTTTAGCATTAATGAAAGTTAATTAAAAGGTTGAGTTAAGTCACTTACAAAGTGTCTTGACCCATTTTTAAATTGTGGCATTATTGTAGACGGTGATCTTTCAAGCGGACTTTGAAGATAACTGTTATCTGCGTATATCTGCTGCAGTGAAGTTTAGCAGGTAATCACGCTTAACTGACTGTGATACTGAGGGTGATGGTAGTTGAGGATTTCCTAACATCCTCTTCTACTTATTTATACATATAAAAATAAAATGAATTCAGATTATGTTATACTTAAACGTGGGCTATAGGGTACCTTTCAATTGAACTGTACTTTATATAAATTCATATTTACATATAGTCTTTTGTATGTTGCATGACACTGGTTATTAGTACCGTCGGCCGATGTAACCTATCGATTTGCGCAAATCGATAGGTTAATAGTACAGGTTCCTTGAATTGTAAAGGAACCAGGGATGTGTACACTTTTTATAGTGCTCCTTTTTTTAGGGACGTTTTCACTATTTAAAGTGCTCCCTTTTTCATGCTATCAGACTTGAGACTGGGCACAGTGTCAATCACGTTTATTTTTGTCTATTGAGAGATGGATGCATCTATTCTGGATATATATATCTATATATTTGTAAATGTTATGTGCTGTATGCAGGTTTTGAACTGTGGTACCCTGTAGACACTCCACTACCCCACTTCTGAGTGTCACAGTGAGTTATGTTGTGATTACTGAGACATTGTTTTGTCTCACCCCATTCCCTTTATTTTTACAGGTGATCATGCCCAGGGGGAGGCGCAGAGGAAGGGGAAGGGGCCGTCTGGCCCATACTGATATAGTAAGTAGGCCAGAGGTGACCTTTTAGGGACATATATCGCCGTTTCATTAGGCTGCACCAGCTTCTGCATATATGAATTGTTGTTTTGAGTGAATTTTATTGTATATGTGAACTGTATAACTTGTAATGTAACTTAATGTAATGTTTTGGTTGTTATATAACATTGTTCCTGCTACTGTGATAGTTCAGGAACTACTTTGACTAATATGTCAAGCTTGGTTGATGTATATTCTGTTATACAGGTGATGAGAACCTGAATGGATGTATATAGGAAACTCGGTTTTCCTAATATGTTGATGTGGTAGATGGAGGATGTATTTGAGTGTTTTATGTTTTCCTGTGTGTGTAATCATATTAGATGGGCCCCGCTCTAATATGGTTTATTTTTAGATAGATTGGTTAGTTCCTTTTCTAACCATGTTAGGTGATTCTTTTCTAACATGGTTAGATTTAGGTTATGATATTGATTGTGTGATTCATCAGGTGATTCTTTTGCTAACTATGTTAGAGGATTCTCTTTTCTAACATAGTTAGATATGTAATCTCTTAATTATAGAGAAATTCTTTTGCTAACCATGTTAGGTGAATCTTTTACTAACATGGTTAGATTCCATTGTTTGGATTAAATTTGATTATTAGTTGAGATAGGTTAAGGTTAATTTTATTTAAGTAGGAGGTACGTTGTACGTTACAATGATGATAAAGATCATCTAGTAATGGCTGTTCAAGTAACAGAATTTCGCTGTGGAGGAATAGCCATTGGTGTGAGCATCTCACACAAGGTTTGTGATGGCACAACAGTAGCTCAATTCCTCCAAGCTTGGTCTCAAAAGGCTAATGCAGAAGAAGCAAGCGAAAAGGTGGCTTCTACTTTGCCTCCTAATATGGAAGCTTCTTTGCTCTTTCCACCAATGGGCATTGAGTTTGACATGAATGACATAATAGGAGAGAAGAATTTTACAACCAAGAGATTCTTGTTTAATGGAGATAGCTTGTGTAGACTACAGGAAAAAATAGCAAGTGATTGTAGCTTTAGGCCCACTAGGGTTGAAACTGTAACAACTTTGATATGGAAAGCTGCCATGGAAGCTGCAAGAACAACTGAGACAAGTCACAAAAGTAAATCATTAATAGTCCATGCTGTCAATATACGTGGCCGGATGCTAACGCCATTGCCCAATAATTCTTTTGGTGAGACATCTCACTCTTTAATTACTTGTTTACTAAATTGTGAATGTTTTTAATCACTTGCATAATTTGAGCAATTGTATTGACAATATATATAGGAAATCTTTTTGTGCCAGCAATTTCTCCAATCCTTGATGAAGTTGTTGAAGTTGACAAAGAAATAAAGGTGGGGCTTCAAGATTTGGCTGAAGTAGTGAGAAAAACCATAAAAATGGTTGATGGAGATTTTATGAGTAAGTTTCAAGGAGAAGGTCAAGAACTTGCTGAAATTCTTGAATCAGTGTTACAAGTGTTACATAATGTGAGTGAGAATGGTGTTCCTTTTTACGTCTTTAGTAGTTGGATGAGGCTTGGTTTCTATGAAACAAACTTTGGATGGGGCAAGCCAATCTGGGTTTGTGCTATTGGAGTGGGTATGAAAAATATGATTTTATTGATGCCATCTTCTTCTGATGAGGATGAAGGAATAGAGGCTTGGGTCACCTTGAATGAGTTTCATATGCCATAGTTTGAAACAGATCCTCTTCTTCTTCAATTTGTGTCGTGAGCCTTGATTACTTTCTTGATCTGTATGTGCACTTTCCTTTTTATATACTTGCAAATTGAGTTGGTGTGAGTGAAGTATATGTATAAATTTGGATAATCGTTTGGTGATGAATAAGTGAGTTGTTATGAGTTGGATTGGTCTAAATGTGATAAGTATATATAAAAGTTGGATTTGTATCACAATTTGTTTTAAACCTTAACGATGTATTTTTATCTCAAAGGCGGGGAAATTCAATTGGAGAGTTTCCCCACTTGAATTTTCCGGTTCTCTCTTATTGTCTATTTTAACTACATTTTACTTTTTGGATAAAAGTAATTTAATGGTGACTCAAACCAAATCCACACTGAATCCCCATTCCACATCGTTTATATGAAAAAGGTGTTCTCATCATCAATTTACACCATTAATTAGATCAAATTGGAACTAATAGATTTGATTTTAATTTTATTTTTTAATTTTAAAGAACTTTTAATTTTAATCTATGTATAATGTGAAATAAAGATAGTCTCATAACTACCATTATCATGAAAATGAAATAATGACTTTAAAATCAACAAAATACAAATTCTAAATGTAAGCCGTTGATATCAAAATTTAAAGGGTTTAAATCTCATCACAGTGATGAAGAGTGTTTTCTCTTCACAGTGATGAGAAGTGTTTTCTCATCAATGTGATGAGCATTGAGCATTGAATGTGGACCCATCCACACTAGGTACATTTCTCCCTCATCTTTTTTATTTTTGACAATTAATTATTAGGTGTCTATTTGAATTGGTATTTACATATCTTAAAACAAAACTCTCTCCAAAACTATGTACCATAAGTCATGTTTGCAAAGCAATTTCTTCCGCCAATCAAAACAAGCATTCAGTCAAACCCATCAATGATATCCAATTCGGTAATTCGATATCCATCTGTCAAAATTGATCAATGCCAAAAGACTCCAACTTTACCCTTTACCTAGTTAACGTGAAAATATGAAAATGTTTTCTCAATGTGCAGCCAACACAAAACACATTGTTAGGAGTAAATTTATCAGTTAATAGTTTTTAAGGGGTAAATATGTCAATGACAATTTGAAACCGGACTATTCTAATTAATGACAACTTTTAAAGGGCAAAAATGACAATAATTTTGCAATGGTGTTTGTCATTTTTGGCCCTTTAAATTTATCAATTGACAAATTTACTACTAAAAAAAATGTTTTTGGTAGATTCATTTTATGGAAATTGTCATTCATATATTTGAATTTAACTCTTTCGTCAGTGTTTTTTGTAGATAAAATGGAATGCATGATAAACTTAAAATGTCCTTTCAACTTCAGAACATTCAAACAAGCATATATTTCTTTCAACTTTTCAAGCCACCCTTCCTCAAGAAATTAGTCGTTTTCTTGTTGTAGCACAACTCATGGCATTCACCAAAAAGAAACAAGTATACATATATTATTATATTGATACCACAAATATATTAATTAACGTTGTATCCGTACTACATTGAATCCATCTTGTCGATTCAAAATTTGGCAGCTAACTGAATTCTAATTTTGCTTTTCATGTGGTGTAAAAGAAGGGTCGTCTCGTAGATTTATATATGAATGTGATATTTCTATATTTATGGAGGCCCTTTAGGTTTATTATTTAAATTATTTAGCTTTTGGAATGAAGTGAAACTGTACTTTTGTTTGAGAAAAAAAAAAGAAAGTGTAATTTTGTCTAATTCAATATCTGTGCACTCTTGAAGACAAAATATATGAATTGGAACTTCAGAAAGCAGATGAGCCGACTAAATCTCATTGCTATAAGATATATAGGATTGTTTTGTTGACTGGAGTAGTAAAATCTTTTATGTTTGACATCATCCAAAAAGTTGGTGGGAGGGTACTAATATAATTGCAATGTATGCCAAAACACATTGCATCAAGAAAATCTTCCAAATTTTCTTCATCATTTGAAGCTCCTCAAGAAAATCAACCAAACAACATCAATCTTGCGATTTTATTGGCGCACATTTTCTTCATTATATTGTCCCAAAAATGGCTGAAGTTCAAGTTGAGATTGTATCCAAAGCAACCATAAAGCCATCATCTCCAACTCCAAATAAACTAAAACATTACAAGTTTTCTCTCCTTGATGAAATGGCTCCTCCTCCTTCTGTTTATGTTCCCATTGTTCTTTTCTGTTCTGCTTCTGACAAAGATCTTCCCAATGTATCTCAAAAGTTAAAGACTTCATTATCTGAAGTTCTCACTACTATCCATTATGTGGAAGAATCAAAGGAAACAAAAGCAATCTCTATGTTGATTGCAATGACGAAGGTGTCCTTTTCCTTGAAGCGAGAGTTCCCTCAAAGCTCTCAGATTTTCTGGAACAAAATACAGACCAACAACTCAGGGAGATAAAAGGGTTTCTTCCATTAGATCCCTGCAAACCTAAACTAGACAATGTTGATGAAGATCGTCTTGTAATGGCTGTTCAGGTTACTGAGTTTTCCCTTGGAGGAATAGCCATTGGTGTGTGCAACTCACACAAGGTTTGTGATGGCAAAACAGTAGCTCATCGAAAGAGATTGTAGCTTTAGGCCCACTAGGGTTGAAGCTGTGACAACTTTGATATGGAAATCAGCCATAGAAACTTCAAGAACAACAAAGACAAGTCATATAAGTAAATCATCAATGTTCCATGCTGTAAATGTACGTGGCCGGATGCTAGAGCCATTGCCCGATAATTCTTTTGGTGAAACATCTCACACTTTACTTGTTCACTAAATTATAAATGTTTCTCACTTTAATTTCTTAATTTGATCCTTTTGCATTGACAATATATATAGGAAATCTTTTTGTACCAGCAATTTCCCCAATCCTTGAATTTGACAATGAAATGATGGTGGGGCTTCAAGATTTGGCTGAAGTAGTAAGAAAAACCATAAAAAGGGTTAATGGAGATTATGTAAATAAGTTTCAAGGAGAAGGTCAAGAACTTGTTGAAATCCTTGAATCAATGTTACAAGCCTATAGTGACACTATGAAAGGTATTCCTTGTTACACCTTTAGTAGTTGGTTGAAGTTTGGTTTCTATGAAACAAACTTTGGATGGGGCAAGCCAATCTGGATTTGTACTATTGGAGTGACTATAAAAAATGTGATTTTCTTGATGCCAACTTCTTCTAAGGATGAAGGAATAGAGGCTTGGGTCACATTGAATGAGTTTTATATGACACAGTTTGAAAGTAATCATCTACTTCTTCAATTTGTCTCCTGATATTTAATTACTTTCTTGATCTGTATATGTACTTGTCTTTTTATATATTTGCAAATTAAGTCGGTGTGAGTGAAGTATATGTATAAACTTGGATATATTGTTTAGTGAATAATTGAGTTGTTATTGAGTTGTATATAATATATATGTGTGTGTAGTGTGTGTGTCTTGATCCCTAATTACTTTCTTAACGTTTACTTTTCCACATAATCCTCATTGTTTTTGTAGAAATTTTGTGGTTGTAGCCACAATTCATAGCGTTCACCAAAAAGAAACAAAAGCGTACATATATTATTGTATTGATCCCACAATATATTAACTGTGTATCCATATTGCTTCGAATCCTTCCTTTTAAAATTTGGCAGCTAAGTGATGACCATTTTATTTAGACTTTTAAGGTGGTACAAAGAAGTGTCGTCTCGTAGAATTGTATAGGAATGTAATACTTCTACATTTTCTGAAAAGTTCATATTCGATTTTAATTATTATTAAATACTTTATTTAAAATTGCAACTTATTTTGCCGAAAACTCCTTAGGGTAGGAGAAATAATATATATAGGAGGAAAAGAATAAAGAGAGAGAATGAGCAGAAACAGAAATAAGAGAGAAATGTATAATTAATTAAGGGTAAAGTGAAAATTTTTCAAATAATAATTTACAAAAAGATCAAGCTTATTCAAAACAAAATTAAGTTTATATATGGGATTACAATATACGGTATTTTCATAAACTTAAACTATAAGAAATATCGGACTCAAACATGTGTAGTTAAGTTTATCTTCCAAAGAATGTGTTTTATAAATTAAAAGAGTCAGTTGTATTTATATATTATTGTCAACATTGGACAGATATATAGACTCACTTTGAAAAGTGGGGGAAATATTTTCTCCCCTTAAACCGTTGATGTTGCCACCTATTCTCCAATGGCGGCAGCCTGCCACAACATCATGATTCATGACGGTGCTGCCACGACAAATTCCCAAACTAAGAAGCTATACTTTATCAAACTGACCTATTATTAAAATTTAAAATCCAATAAATCATATAACACAATCAAGCTTTTATCCAATATTACTTTCACATAAAATATAAATGTTCTTTAAAAAAATACAGAAAACATAAACAACGATACCTTCAAACAATACCATAGTTCCTTTATAAACAATTCTGCAACATTGCTTGCATTAAAACAAAGTAGAAATTTCAATGGTTATCATAGCTTTTTAAGGATTTTTGGGGAGTTTAATGCACTAATTTCCTAATTTACCAAACCTCATGAACCCATGAGTCCAATTACCTAATTAGTGGAACCCCAACTAACTAGAAATTGTTAAGTCTTTTAGCACCTTTGAGTTTTCTCTAGGTTTCCTAAAGTATCAAACATCACCAACCAGTAAGTCTAATGTCTAGTCTCATGAATCCATTCAAATAGGCATTATTAATTACCCTATAGTGTGATTAGTAATTTGTAATACATTAGGTTCAATTACAATTCAATTCAATCAAACTATCTACACATCAAATGAACCATAAAGAACATATACATGACCATGTATTTGATGAGTCCAAATTTCTCATTACAAACCAAAATCACAAATACACATAATAACAACCAAGTCCGGTCCAATTTGAAAACATAAATGGTAAACCTAAACCTAGGCAAACAAAAATATAAAGAGAAAGGAAAGAAATTAGGACTCCCCTTTGTAGAACCAAAGCTCAAGCCACTTCCCATCAACTTCAAGAGTAAAGAGGAACTTTATTGAGACATGGAAGGAGGAAGAAGGTGGAAGGTGAAAGGAAAATGTGAGGAAAATGGGAGTGGGATGGAGGAAGAGATGGAGAGAGCTAGGGTTTTAGGGAGCACCCAATCCCCAAAACTTGGGTTTCTAAGTTTAGTTTTTCACTTAATATCAATAGGAACATGGGCTTGATCATTGGGTTTAAGTTTGGGTTCAAATTGGATCCAAAATAGTCAAAAACAGCACCAAAATCGTTTCTGGCCGCATCAGTTCGATCAGGGACTTGTCTGCAAATTCTGAGAGTTTTGGGACAATTTCTGTAATATTTGCAGGACTGATATGAAGCTTAAACAAGAGTCTGGGCCGATTCTGTAATTTTCTCCAAATGCTTAGAATAGCAATTTCAGCTCATTTTCTTCATTTTCTGCCAAGAAAAATTTACAACAACATAATACCTTTATCCCAAAATTTAATCCCTCAAGATAAACAATCAAATATGACAATTATACCCTTATTTGACCCTTTTCACACACAATCATTTTCAATACAATTAAATTATAATCAATGCATTTTAATTTGATATTACATCTTTGAAATGTTAATAACTTCAATTTAGCACACTAAAAGCATACAAATCAAAGGATTTGTCAACTCCCCCACACTTAAACCTTTGTACTTGATCCTAACAAAAATTTTGATTAAAACCCGCAAGTGTACGGCTCGTAAAATAGTACAATCAAGGTCGATCCCACAGACACTCAGACAATTAGTACTTAGGCATTAGAATTCCTACTTTCATTCAAGTTGAGTAAGAGAAGAAATTTGATTTTATAAACTAATGAAAAAGGTAAATTAAGATCTAAAACAAACAACTTTAACACGGGTGAAATTCACGAGTAAGAGGAACAACCTAGGGTCACTAATCCCTTATTTGCTTCTTAGATTTTATTCCCACTAAATTAATTATGAATTAATCCAACTAGCTAATCTAGAGTACTAGTGTCTATAAATGCCTTCCGGTCCACTTATATCCTTACCTATCTTAATTATGTAATGTCTTACTATAATTTACTAAGCCTAATTAATAGTAGTACCGCTCTAATGTGACTATGTAGGGCTTCTAGGTATATTCCTATCATAATCGCAAATCAGATTACAAATCCAATCCTACACTATTTAATCTCATGGTCTATTTAAAATTTCATTTTCCAAGTCCAATCCTAAATTCCCTAAACATGTCTAATGGTGGCCAATCACTAAACAAGTTAATCAATAATAACAAGATTAAATAAACTAATTAAAATTAACCAAAACTAAATAGTGGGAAATAAAATATCTAAGTCACAAATAAGTTCATAGTGCCCTAGGTTGTAAGAGAAAATTAGCCACACATGGGTTCCAAGTTAATCCCAACAATAATTGAAACTAAATATGAAATCATAGTGGCAAAAGAAATTCTAATGGAACAGTACCAAATGATCCCAACTCTGATTCAAATCTAGTTCAAAGAAAAAGATCAGCAACTAAGCTTCTTCCTCCTCCTTGCGTTAATCTCCCAGAACGTGAATGTGTATGCGTATTGCAATTGCCACCTCGTGCTCGCGCCTTCCAGCCCGTCTTCATCCTCTCCCCCTGCGTGAATGTGTATGCGTATATGTGTGTGTATATCATGATAATGCCCTCCAAAATAAGAAAGCAATCACCGCCTCCCTTTCTTTCCTTTTTCTCAATCCCTTTCCTAATTCAGCGTGAGTGTGTATAGCTGCTACCACCACTTTCCTTTTTCATCATGACCCTTTCCTAATTCTTTCTCCTCTCTGTTTAGGAATCCCATCAGATCTTGCACTTTTGCTTCTTTCCTTTCTTCATTGTTTCCTAATTTCCTTTTTGTTTTAGTGTGTGTTTTTAGGAAAATTCCCAAACAGCTCCTCTCCTCTTGCTTTTCCTACTTGTGTGTGTGTGTATGGGTTAATTAGGAAGCCCACAATGCAAGTCCAACACCAGCCCATGTGCTCAGCTACTCCTTTCCTAATTTATTTCTTCCATTGCCTCTTTCTTTATTTGGAATCTGCACACATAAAAGGCAATCAAAAAATACTTGTCCCAAATATATTATTTACTTTACTTTCCTATTTCACTTCATAAATTCCTAAACCTTATTTCACATTGATAAACTCCATAATTTCACACTTTCCATCTCAATTTCCCTTAAATATACATGAATTTTTGTGGTAAATAGGTGAGAAAGACATAGGTACACATAGGAAAGAGAGAAAAATGAAAGATAGATATTTTGGTGAAATTTGGAGTTATATGTGTGTGAAAGTGATTTTTGAATATTATCAACCCTCTCCCTTTTGTAGGAAGAGGTGGACAAGTGAAAAAGGCTAAGGAAAGCATGGAGCTACCAAAAAATAGGACAAGATAAAGAATGGAGCAAGGAAAAAAAATGGAAAAAGGAAAATCTATCCCAGTTATTCGTTGAGTTTTTGTTGCCCAACTAAGGTACAACGAATGAGGTTTCTTCTCTGCCTCTTATCTGTTTGTTGGGCATTCGTCACGCAACAAACGCGCGACGAACAAAAACTAAAACTCTGCGTTTCAGACTCGCAAAACACGGAATTTCTGAGGTATAAAAGTGGGAGCTCGACAGAAAAGCCTCATTCTTGACCTCTTGGGCATATTGGGAGTTAGGGTTTGGCATTTGGAGGAGTGGGTGTCAATGGATTGAAGTCTTGAAGAGATTTTGGCTTCAAATCTTGGTTTTTCTTCTCCATTTTCCTTTCCCTCTCTCTTGTTCTATGATTGTGCTTATATATGTATATATTCTTTGGGATCTCATGAACATGTGGAGCTAAAGCTTTGATTTTAGGATTATTTGGAACCCTTGTATGGATTAACTCTTAATTCCTCTTCTTACTTTGTGATTTATGTTAAATATGTGTTTATTTTACTCTTTTCTTAATGCTTCTAAGTGCTTGATCACCATTTAGATGTTGTGTTCACTTGATTGATGCTTGAGAGGGCTAGGTTGAGTGTAGAACTTGGGTAAAATAGTGTGAGAACTTGAAGTTTGCATGACAAATGGATGGTTTTGTTGATAAGATAGACATATACTTATTGACCTCACATAGCCACATTAGGGTTGAAACTTAGAAATTGAGTTTTATTAATTGTGACAAGAGATTGCATGATTAATAGAATTAAACACTTGTTCTTGACTCGACGGAGCGTTTACAAGTATTCTAAAACCTTAGGTTAGCAAATATATAGTCATTGAAAGCAATTGTGAGAGGAGGCTCTTTAAGTTTATGAAATACAAGGGGGAAAAATAATCTTAGGACCCATTTTATCCTTGAAGTTAAGAATCATTTGTTTATAGTTTTTCTTATTTATTTTTAATTACCCTTTACATCTTGATATTTGAATCACTCAAATTGAGCGAGAGTGCAATAATCATTACTTGACCGGGTTTTGGAACCAAATCCTCGTGGGAATGATACTCTACTTATCACTTTATTACTTGGCGCGACCCGTGCACTTGCGGTGCGAACAAGTTTTTGGCGCCGTTGCCGGGGATTTGTGTCCCAAAACCGTCCTTGGTCAATCTTGATTATAGCAATAGTAGCTTAAGTTTGAGTTGGTATATATTTGTTCTTGTGTTTCTTTGTAGAATTTTAGTTTTTTTTCTTGTGTTCATGTGTATATTTGTTATTTTTGTGTGTCTTTGTGTTTGTTAGTTTTTCTTTGAACTTGTGTATGGATTATCCTTGGTGGACTAATGGGGAAAATGATGGATTTGAACATGATAATGGTTATTCAACATCTTGTTTTGACCCTAATGCTTTTCAAACTCAATATGAGTACATTTGTTGCATTTATTGCGGAAATAACCATTATGATGATCAATGTCCCTATGTCTCAACCATGGATTATGTAGAGGATGATTTTGTTAAGGTTCAAGCTAATTGGCATAATAATTCTTTTAACCTTAGTTGGAATCATGAACATTCATTGTCTAGGGATCCAAATTATTCTTTCCCTTCATATGCACCACAATGTCAAATATCACCTAATAGTTTAGATGACTCTAGTTCCAGTCAAGAGAAGATGTCAAGAATATGTTTCAACGTTATCTTGATAATGAGAATGAGTATAGAGCTATGGATGAAGAAAAATGGAGGGAACACACATTAGCTCTTGAAAAATTAGCAATCAAATTAGGTGAACTAACTTCCCAATTTGAGTCTTTAAGGCAAAGAGGTGTTTTCATTGACACATCAAATGACTCTTGTGTAGAAAGTACCTCAAATGGAGAATTGATCATGGAAAGTGATGATGTGATATCAATGGTTTGTGACGATTGTGGGGGTGATAGTGAGATGAAAATTGAAGAGGAATTGAGATTCCGAGTTTGGAGCCTAATCCTTATTGTTGTGAGCAAGTAGAAATCCCTACAATCTTTGTTCAAAATCCTCAGAGTGAATTTTTGACTCTTACTGATGAAAGTCAAGTGGATTTTATTGGGTTTTCAAAATATTTGGGGGCTATTGAGGATAATTTTGAGGTATTTGAATTAGAGCCTACCAAGTATTATATTGAATCATGTTTCTTATATGAATGCTCATTTTCGCTGAAACCTTGTCTTTTGAGGAGAAATGAAGACAAGGTGGTTTTAGTTTTTGATACTTATGATTAGTGACTGATGTTGGAAAGTCTGGCTGAAGACTATAAATTTAGCGCTTCTTGGGAGGCAACCCAAGTTCTTGCCATTTTCTCTAGTTTTTAATTTTCTTAACTATTTTAGTTTAGTTTGGTAGATTTTTTTTCTTGGCCTCACTTTTTGTAGGAAGAAAGGTTCCTCCTAATACCTGGGATGCTTTTGGAGATGACATGCTGGATCTTACGATTTGGGAAGTAAAGAAGAAGTCTACAAGGGGGAGTACCTCTTAAACTTCACTTTATATTCAATATTAAGCATTGTCATAGTTAATTGAATGATTGATCTGTGGAAAGATGAATTTCTAGATATTGGTTCATGCCAATTGATCATTTTGCATTTTCTGAGCTGCTGGTGAATGTGCATGTTTGATGTATTGAACCATGCATTACAAATCACTAATCACACTCTAGGGTAATTAATATTGCCTAATTTAATGGGTCCATGAGATTAGGTGTTAGACTTGCCGGTTGGTGAGGTTTAGTATTTTAGGAAACTTAGAGAAACTCAAAATGAACATATTAATTGCTTGAGTAACATTGGACTTCAATCCTTTGGTTTTATTTTATTATGTGGGGTTCCAATAGTGAATTAAAATCATAGGATTAATTAAGTGGCGATTCGGGGTTCCGGTCGTAGGATTAATAGTTCCTTGTAAGCAATAGGTCCACAAGCACTAAAGAGCTTAACAATGCCTAATTGGATGAGGTCTCAACATTTAGGTATTGGACTCAAGGGTCCATGAGGTTTGGTAAATTAGGAAATTAGTGCATTTAACTCCCCAAAAATCCTTAGGAAGCTATGAGGGCCATTGAAATTCATTTCCAAGAGCAACTCACTTTCACTTCATTCCTTTTACTAAAAATACCAAAAATATTTATTTGTTTTGCACCCTTCATTCTCATATTTAAAAATCAACAAAAATATATTTTCTTCATCCAAATTTAATCTTGCATTGCATTTAATTTACTAGGATAGTTGAATTAAACAAGGCTCCTTGAGAACGATACCCGGGGTAACTTTCGCTTACCTTGAGGTTCTAAAATTTCTTGAAGGACTAGGCTCAAGACACACTACACCGACCGCGAAATCGGTGTCCTTCAAGTGGCGCCGTTGCCGGGGAGTCATTAATTTGACTCCCTAGTAAATTTGTGTCAATCTTCAAGATTGAATTGGGTTAAAGTCAGCCATTAGGTTGCATTTAGTTTAGGTGCATTTAGGATAGTTCACTTTGCTTTTAATCTTTGTTTTAATTTTTTTTGTTACTTGCATTTGCATATTGAGATTATTTGGTTGCAATTGTCATGTCTAGGCATTTTAATTGTGAACAATTGTCTTTCTTTTCAAGTGTTGATAAGCATGATGATTCGAGCTTCTTTGAATTTATTGAACATGATGAAGAATTCATTTCACCCTCTTCCCCACATTCTTCCTTCATTAACACATGTGATTGTGATGAGTCTTGTGCTATTTGTGTGGAAATTGATAGATGGTTTTCCACTTCATATGATGTTACCCCTTCATCTAGTTTGATTGATAACATGACACATGCTACACTTGAAAATGGACATGAAAATTGCATATCTTTTGATCTCAATTCTTTTTTATCTTTGGGTGGGTCAATAAGGGAAGATTCTCATCTTTTGAATGATAAAATTGTGAAAAATGATGAATCTTTCCATTTGATTTTATCTTGTGACCTACCACCCGATTTAGGATTGTATTCATCTTCCATATTGCATAAATCCTCTTCTTCTTCCACTCTTATACCTCCCACCTCTTGTGATTGCAAATGCGATGTGGTGTACCTCAACACCAAGTTGGGTTTCTCACCTTTCCGGTTGCAAGCACAAGAGGACTTAAAAAAAATAAATGGTTCTTTCACTCTTACAAAAGGGAGTAATGTTGATTTTCTTGGTTGTGATTCATACTTGGAGAGTTTTGATCTCAAATTGCTTAAAGTATACTCTAACCCTCTCCAAATTTGTTCCTTTGGATTTGGTATTTCTCTTGGTTTGTTTTCTTTGCATAGACACTTTTGTAGGAGCCATATGAGATATCCACTTCAACCACCACCGAGGAAGATCAACAAAGGAGAAGTTGGAGCTCTAAAGGCCAACATGATCCTCATCAAGGATGAGAACTTCTCTTTCAAGAGTTTGAAGATACCATAACCAAGGTTGTCTCTTTCCTCACTTATTTTCTTTCTTGTTCTTCATGTTATTGGCTTTATTGTTGATTGAGGAATATAAGTGTGGGGGAGGGACACAAACTAGTAGTAAAAGGTAGCTTTAGTTGTTTTTCTCATTTCTAGGATTAGAATAAAGTGCTTAGAGCTAACACCACCACCACACTTGATTTCAACATGCTTTGAAATTTACTTGGATTTTTCCATGATTTTGCTACATTGAGGACAATGTAGGAATTAAGTGTGGGGGAGGGGTTGTAGTTGGGTTAAGTTTTTGGTGATTACATCTTGATTATGTTTTTAGCTTCAAAATGAGAAAATTTTGAAAAATTTTGAGCTTCTCCTTCACTTTTACACTTGTTACCCTTGGACATGACCTATTTTCAAAAAAAAAAATAATAATTCTCAATGTTTATTTAGTTGGATATTGATGTTGGAACTGGTCTTAATGAAGTGAGTTGCCATATATTTTAAGTCCTAAAGGTGATGTATTGTTTAATTCTCATGAATTTGGTTGGAAACAAAAAGCCTAGTTGTGAGGTATTTTGAGCCTAATTCTTCTTCCTATTGTGTGATCTTCCACTAAAGCTATTGCTCTCTAGAACTTGTTTTATTTCTTGCTTGAGGCTACATTTTGCAGTGTCATGAGTAGAGATGACATATGCATTCATTTCATTACCTTTTATCTCAACTACATGCTAGTATTCATTAATTCATCCTTTGTTGCTTCCTTTTGAGCCTTTAATTCCCTTCGCTCATCATTTTAACATGCAACAATACTTATACACATCATTACTTCATTAAGATTTCTAGAGTGTCCCAGTAATTTTAATGCCGTATGATATCATTGAATCTTGCTACGATCACAAATATGCTAGAATGCCAAGGAAATGAAAAAAAAAAGGTGAAAAAAAAAGACAAGAAAATAATGAAAAAAAGTGAAAAAAATGAAAGAAAAAGAGAAAAAAAATAGAGAAATAAGGCATTCATTTTTGTTGTAGCAAACATAGAAGGTTTGCGCTTAATGTGTGAAAATGAGATGTACTTTGGTTTGATTATTTGTACATATATTTTTCAACCATTTCATTTAGCCTACTTCCATCTCTAAAGCCAAGAAAAAAGTCCTTTTGGATCTACTCATGTCATTGTTATAAGTAGTGGAGAGCTTAGAAAGATCACAAGCCTATGGTAGAGCATGATTTTAGTGGATTTGAGTGAAAATACCCTACATGAGAGTTGAGAGCAAACAATTATCCTTGTGAGGTTTCCAAATTGAATACATTTTAATTAAACCTTACATCATTTATTAGTTCTTTCAATATATGGCATACTCATGGACTTGAAACAAGAAGATACACCAATATTCACTAAATATCATTCTTTGATATTAAATCATCTTTAGCCTCTTGTGTTTTTAATTTGATTTTGTCCGGGAGTACAAAGGTTTAAGTGTGGGGGAGTTGACAAATCCTTGAATTTGTATGTTTTTAGGGTGCTAAATTGAAGTTATTAACATTTCAAAGATGTAATATTGAATTAAAATGCATTGATTATATTTTGAATTGAATTAAAAATGATTTTGTGTGAAAAGGGTTAAAAAAGGGCATAATCGTCACATTTAATTGTTTATATTTAGTGATTAATTTTGGGATGAAATGTATTATATTGTTGTGAATTTTCCCCTGCAGAAAATGAAGAAAATGAGCTGAAATAGCTATTCTGAGCATTTGGAGAAAATTACAGAATCGGCCCAGAATCATGAAAATGCTTCAAAACAGTCCTGAGCAAATTACAGAATCTGACCAAAAACTTTCAGACTTTGCAGATCAATCCCTGTCGCGAACTGCTACATATCAGCTCGGGTTTTACTGATTTTTTGACTATTTTGACACCAATTTGGACCCAAAATGAAGCTCAATCATTGACCCAACTTCCATTTGATATTAATTGAAGAATTAGGCTTAGAAAACTTAAGTTTTTGGGGGTTGGGTGCTCCCCAAAACCCTAGTTCCCTCCATTCCCTTCATCCTCTTCTCTTCACTTCTCATCTCATTTCTTCAATCTTCCACCTTCTTTCCTCCATCCATGCCTCAATAAAGTTCCACCTTACTCTTGGAGTTGATGGGAAGTGGCTTGAGCTTTGGTTCTTCAAAGGGGAGTCCCAATTCCTTTCCTTTCTCTTTATATTTTTGATTGTCTAGGTTTAGGTTTACCATTTATGTTTTGAGATTGGACTCGACTTGGTTGTTATTATGGGTATTTGTGATTTTGACTTGTAATGAGGGATTTGGACTCAACAATATGTATGGTCATACATATGTTCATTATAATTCATTACTCATGGTATTGGTAGATAGTTTATTGAATTGAATTGTAATGGAACCATGCATTACAAATCACTAATCACACTCTAGGGTAATTAATAATGCCTAATTTAATGGGTCCATGAGATTAGGTGTTAGACTTGCCGGTTGGTGAGGTTTGGTATTTTAGGAAACTTAGAGAAACTCAAAATGAACCTATTAATTGCTTGAGTAACATTGGACTTCAATCCTTTGGTTTTATTTTATTATGTGGGGTTCCAATAGTGAATTAAAATCATAGGATTAATTAAGTGGCGATTCGGGGTTCCGGTCGTAAGATTAATAGTTCCTTGCAAGCAATAGGTCCACAAGCACTAAAGAGCTTAACAATGCCTAATTGGATGAGGTCTCAACATTTAGGTATTGGACTCAAGGGTCCATGAGGTTTGGTAAATTAGGAAATTAGTGCATTTAACTCCCCAAAAATCCTTAGGAAGCTATGAGGGCCATTGAAATTCATTTCCAAGAGCAACTCACTTTCACTTCATTCCTTTTACTAAAAATACCAAAAATATTTATTTGTTTTGCACCCTTCATTCTCATATTTAAAAATCAACAAAAATATATTTTCTTCATCCAAATTTAATCTTGCATTGCATTTAATTTACTAGGATAGTTGAATTAAACAAGGCTCCTTGAGAACGATACCCGGGGTAACTTTCGCTTACCTTGTGGTTCTAAAATTTCTTGAAGGACTAGGCTCAAGGCACACTACACCGACCGCGAAATCGGTGTCCTTCAATGTACCAGCAATTTCTCCAATCCTTGAAGTTGACAAAGAAATGAAGGTGAGGCTTCAAGATTTGGCTGAAGTAGTAAGAAAAACCACAAAAATGGTTGATGGAGATTTTGTTAGTAAGTTTCAAGGAAAAGGTAAAGAACTTGATGAAATTCTTGAACCAATTTTACAAGTGTTGTTTAATGTGACTGAGAATGGTGTTCCTTTTTACGCCTTTAGTAGTTGGTTGAAGCTTGGTTTCTATGAAACAAACTTTGGATGGGGCAAGCCAATTTGGGTTTGTACCATTGGAGTGGGTATAAAAAATTTGATTGTCTTGATGCCAGCTTCTTCATACGAGGATGAGGGAATAGAGGCTTGGGTCACCTTGAATGAGGTACATATGACCCAATTTGAAAGCAATCCACTACTTCTTCAATGTGTCTCTTGTGATCCTTTACTATGTTGATCTATATAAGCACTTGCTTCTATTTGCAAATAAAGTCGGTGTGAATTTGTATTAATTTGGATTATCGCTGGCTAGATATGATATAATTTTACTTGTTATCTATTGAATTATGATGATCAAATGTAATCAAGTAATTGGAAGTATAAGTTTAATTTCTTTCATGTCACCTCTGGTGTTTAATGCATGGAAGAGCTAGTTGGATGTTGCCTTGTCATGAATACATAAGACCACAATCCACTTATGTGAGTTGTTATATATTGGATTGTTGATCAAATTAAATATTCTCGGTATAATTAGAAATAAATTTTATTTTATTTTTCTTATGTACTTCCTATAATCCTTAATGTAAGAGTTAGTTGGGAATCGAGTTTGATCAAGAACGTAAGACCATAATATATTTTGCTTACTAATGATTGTACATAATGGTTCCTACCAAGGGGTAGTTTTAACGCTTATGATTCAATAAAGTAGTCTAAATGAATCAACACACGATTGTAACATATACTCCCTCTGATCCGTAATATAAAAGCTCAAAATTTGAATGGTAGTTCAAATCATAAGATCGAGTTTACTCTTACATTCTTTTATCATTTAATGTGTTTTTTTCAACTTTACCTCTAACATTCTTTCATACTTATTAATGCTCATATATTTCTCTATGGATAGTATTACAATAAATGAGGACAAAACTAACGAACTTTCACATGATTTCTTAAAAAACGTATTTTGGTGGCTGAGTTCTTATATTACCGACCGGAAGAAGTAATTAATCGCCTTAATATTCATTTGAAAAATCAGTCATTGATTCACATTTTGGCGGCTGAGTTCTTAAATGGACTCATTCTCTATTTTAAACATTATAATTCCGTTCTTTCCCATGCAACATCATGGTTTTTGGATTGTGAGACTGGACGGGGAAATGGGTCTTTCAACACCCACCTTTTAATCTTCCAATTAGGCAGGTAAATAGTTTTATATACGTAACATTCTAGAATTTTAAAACAATGATAAGTTAAAGGTTTATATTAATTGCTTGAGGCAATGGATCGGACTAATATCATTTATGAGAGTGAATGACCTGTCCAAGCTTTACCATATCTGCAAGCGCAAGAGTTAGTAAAAATAGTGTAAAAAATTTGTCATTCCCACTTGCACTAAGGCAAAAGGTGATTTATCATTACAATTTTTTTTTGGCCGAAAGGATAATAATTTCATTAATATGAAATTAGAGTTTGTACTCTGATTAATGGATAATTTCATTCATATGAAATTAGAGTTCGTACTCTGATTAAAGGATAATTTCGTACTCTGGACTCCACAAACTTTGTATTCCATTATTATCTAATTTATCTTTACATACTTTTCATCTTTACCCGTTACAATTATTTCCATTTTCATCATCCGGCCACTTTCCGTTGAACCAAACGGCCCTTGCTTCTTCTAGTGACAATGCAACATCTTCTTTTTCCCATAATTATTTTATGCATATTAGTATCATCATTTTAATCTTTTCCCTTTTTTGGGCATTAAGGAACCCAATTCATGCATCAGAAATAAGGTATTGTTGCAGAAAGAGATAAGACAAAGATAATCCACTCTAAATTTGTGAACATAATTAATGGATAATAAGTCACATATATCAAGAAGGCACATAGATGTGCACATAATTCCATCATCAGACATAAGATATTATGTATATGTAGCAGATAATATAACAATCATACAACAACTAGACATACCCAAAAAGCTAGAGACTGATAACATAGTTCATGAAGCCATACACAATACAAATCACCATCTCTTAGCTTATCGTGTTGCCTCTCGTCTCGCCTTACTTATTTTCTCATCCATCAGATCAATTCCATTTCACATGATTAAAATATTTAAAACCGCTAGATTATTAATTAATCCAACGGATTAGATCCATAATCACCTCACACCACCACCATTGGATTGATCTGATGGTAAGAAAAAACCAAATAAAACTTAGTAGACAAACCAAACAACACGAGAGAGATTATTAATTCCAATAGCCTTATTTAATTTACCCTTACATAATTATATTAGAATAGAACTTGAACACATGCATGCATGCATGCAATTATATAAATAATATATCATGGAGTAGTTTTTGGGGCACGTGCTTTAGTTGATGTCTTATGATCATTAAGCCACCACCAAGGGCCACCAAACCAAGGAAGTAATGCCCAAAAGGGTGGTCCGCCACCAGGTCCACCCCCACACATGTTACAGCCATTATTGTTGCATGAGCCATGGCCACACGACCCTCCCCCGCCGTCTCCTCCTCCTCCTCCCCCGCCGCCACCAGGTCCACCCCCACCGCCGGAATAACTGCCACCACCAGATCCACCACCACCGCCGGAATTACTGCCGCCACCTGATCCACCACCACCGCCGGAATAACTGCCACCGCCACCTTGACCATTACCGTATTGCTGTAAGAGAACTCGGCGGCTTGAAGCATGAATGCCGTTGAGAAATGAGAAGGCAAAGAGGATTAAAAGAAGAAAGGTAGAGATGGTTTTGGCCATTATGTTTTCTATTTGTGTTTCTTCCTTTTGCAAGGAGAGAACTTGGCTTGCTGGGGACTTGAGTTCACTCTAATTTATAGAGCCACTGGTGAGGGTGCCGTTTAATCTATTTACTTAGTACTTACTTTATTCTTAAATATAAAATCTAGTTAACTTTTTTTAAGAAAATCTTAAACAGGCAAAGTATGTTCATTATAAATTGATTTACTTAATTTTCTCTCAAACTAATTTCTTTGACCTATAAATTAATGTACAATATAAAAAGGGAAATTTGCATTCTAGTCCCTGGGAAGGGAAATTATTACTTGAAGGTCCCCTGCCTACTTTACATCTCAAGTTTAATTAAAATTTTATTCAAAGATTATTTGTATAAATTACATATATATTTTAAGAAGAAAATTTCTCATATAACGTATTAATGTGAATACATTTTTACTAATAATTCTTTAGTTATTTATCTCATATATTTAGAAATGTCGCCAAGGGTATAGTAATAAAAATAAATTTGAAGAGACTGGGATGGTGGGAGATTTTTATTAAAAAAAAGTAGAAAACTACCATGGCTTACTTTGAGAAAACTAAAATAATTTTCTGTGTTTTTCCAGTAACACTTTATATAATATTGATGTAATGTTAACTTGCCATTCCCTTAGCTTAACCATTCTCTGTTTGCTTTATCAGTGTAATGTGCTTTATTTCTATATAGTTAATTATTTTATCAAAAAAATAAAAAACAAATTTAAACTAAATTCTGTAATAAGATTTCTTTGGTTTTGGGTTTTATTTATGTGTGTGTAGAAATTTCATTTACACGCAGCATTTAAAATTTTATTTCTAAATTAAGCCTCTTTCAAAGGTTACGTTAAATTGATGGGTTAACCCATGTGTGCATGGTGTGGACCTATGGGGAGAGAAAATATTAAACATTTCTCAGTATTTATTCTCTTATCCATAAAACTTAATTAACTATTGGACTTTATTAAAAAAATTGAACTCCTTATCACTATACTCAATCAACATTGACATAGAGTTTAATCCGATTTCAATCCTTTTTAATTTTTCATGTTTTCCCCAAATTTCTTTTGCAAATATAATATAAGAATTAGGGGCTATACTCTGATTCTAGTATATAGCTGAGTCTTACTAAAGTATTAAAAAAATGAGTTCTGGATTAGTAAAAAAAAGTAACATATGAGTTGTGTTTGAGTGTGTAAAAGGTATATTATCTCATCTGATGATATATAGTGGCATGCCAAAAGTAATTTGTTTTGTTTCCATGCGATTTAATTAATGTTGACTATTTTTTGGAAATGGTTAAAGATATATATTCGAACTTTCCGTATGTTGTCATCAATTTTTATACCAAAAGGAGAAGAATGAGGTGATGAGTCGTTGTAGAAACCAAAAATGAGATCGACTTAATTACGAATAAAGTGAAAAATTTATGGATAAGTGGCCACACATAGGAATAAATAGGAAAATATTCTTTGGTTTCTTCGTTGAATAATGAAATAAATGGGTCAACTTAATTGCATTTGTGAATATTTTGTAGCATTATTATTTCCTTTAATTAAAGCATGAAAGTGATATGGGAATTAATTAGCGTGCATGCAATATTGTTAAACTTAGTTATGGCAAAGAGTAATGAATTATTCAAAATGCTACCAGCTAATTGCTTTTTCTGTTTTTAGTATAGTTATTAAGATTATGATATAACTTTTTGAATTTTCTTTATTTAGGGAAAAATGACACCTAAGAACTTAGACGTTGCTCATTCATAGTTAATTATTTTAATAATTTTTTTTAAGGCGGTCAAATGGGGAATGGATGAGACAGAGGTGTCAAGGAAGAGAATGAGAAACAACTAGATTCTCTTAACCAAGGTTCGAAAAACCGGACCGGGCGTCCAACTGGGCAAACTATTGGTTCAAGGGTTATTGGTTCAACCGGGGTTCAACCGGGTCAACTCAGAAATAATAAAATGATAATATTTAATCAAATATTGAAGTATTCAAAAACTAAAAATGTAAAATACATCCAGAGTCAATATAAAATACATCCAACCGTGGTTCAAAGTTGTTGCTTCTTCATCCACTACTTTGCTGTGACTAAGACTGGGAGAGGTTCTGCGGTTCTGCGTTTTGGATTTGGGTGAGCGAGTGAGTTTTTTTTAAAGGCTAGGGTGCATTGAATCGGGTCAACCGGTTCAGCGGGTTATGCCCGTTTTGGCGAGTCAAACCGGGCTAACGCCGGTCCAATGGCAAGGCCGAGTTAATGTCTTTTCTTAATTGAAAAATGATACCGTAAAAAGATACTTTTAATTTTTTACTTTTACACAGGATTTATTTTAATTTAGTAATGTACCTCATATATTGTACTTTCGCCTCAAAAATTAGTATTGCTGGTAGAAAGAGGTTGCTTATAAGTTACTCATAATAAATGATAAACTTTAGCCTGCCTTTATTATATTATTAAATTATGAGTTTTTTAATAAAAATAATATTGAACCATAATTTAGGAAGCCTTACCAATGATCCACCTCCATAATTTTCAACAGCATTATAGGGGAGAGGGGCGTTGATAAAACAAACTTAACACCTAACAAAAGGGTACAAGCAACTACAAAATATCGGACCAGTGGAAAAAAACTTCTAAGAGTTTGACAACATCAGAGAGATTTATCTCTCACCATTGGGATGTAAGGATACTTTGATTTTACCATAAGAAAAACTTGACAAATAACCTAACATACAATTGAGGGCAAACTAGGTTTAGTTTAGGTAATTGATGACTCCCCAAATTTAGTGGTTTTTAGGAAATATTTTGTTGTATTTGGGGAGTCATGAATTAAATAATGGGTTAAGGTGCATTTTTAGTACTCTAGAATATAGCAAAGTGCACCTAACATAATACACAATATTGTGGTCCATTTGTGGTAACCAAGAATTATTTTCGTGGCTTATTTAGTAACGACGTTAAATAAGTTAAGTTTGACCGTTATGTGTCAAATTTTGACTGATAATTTGTGGGGTAAAGGAGCATTTTCAGTACTCTAGAATATAGAAGGAGCACCAAACATAATATACAATATTTTTGTCCATTTGTGATAACTAAGAATTCTTTTCATTGCTTATCTAGTAATTCGTTAGGTAAAACTCACGTTTGTAAAATAAATCTAATGTGACATAATGATGTAATATATGTATATTGAAATGAAAATTTAACGAACATTATTTTAAGTTTATAACTATGTAATCAGATAGAAGTAACTCTTCTTCTATTACATCATAGGGTCATTAATTTGGGTCAAGCCAGTATGACCAACCCGTTTTAATTTGTGTCGAGCCATTATGATCAACCCGTTTTAACTCAGTAAGGCCAACCTGTTTAGTTTATGATTCTTTGCTTACATTTTTTTGTATATGTAAAATACTAATGACTTATTAGTTTATACATGCATGATACTAGGATAGTCTATGGATCTTTATAACTTTGCGGTGTTTAATTATTTGACACTTTGAATAATATTGTGACTTAGTTGTTTATGGTGTTTAAATATTGTATATTATGTTTGATGCCCCTTCTATATTCTAGAGTACTAAAAATGCTCCTTTACCCCACAATTTAACGGTCAAAATTTGACACATAACGGTCAAACTTAACTTATTTAACGTCGTTACTAAATAAGCCACGAAAATAATTGTTAGTTACCACAAATGGACCACAATATTGTGTATTATGTTAGGTGCACTTTGCTATATTCTAGAGTACTAAAAATGCACCTTAACCCTTAAATAATTAAGTGATTTTGATGTGAATTGGAAAGTAAGTGATTTGAGGATGATATGAGTGATTATTTTGAAAATATGAAATTTAATTGAAATAGGAAACTTAATATATTAAAAGAAATATTTTAATGGGAAGTTTCCTATTATTGAGAGTATGTGATTGAGTTATTGTGATTATTTCCTATTTCCTTCTCTTCATGAATACAGAATTTAAAAAAAAAAGAAATAAAGAGAAAGGGGCATACAAGAAAAGGAAAGAAAAGAAACTTAACATGTAAGGCAAAGGCAGTATGGTGTTGGGCTAGTCTATTATAAATATACACGTGCAATTGAGGAGAAGAGGAGGCTGGTTTTAATTCTTCCAACCATAAAGCCTAAACACATTCACGAGAAAAAAAGAAAAAGAAAGGAATTGGTCGTGAGGCACAAAAGAGAAAACGAACGCACGTAGAGAAGGAAGCTTGGGCTGAAGGAGCTAGGCATTCACAATCACTCATTGGTCATTACACACAAGAAGAACGAAAGGGAGGAATTCAGAGCATAAGAGTGGTTGAAATTTTGTCCTTTCTTGAAGCATCTTTTTGTTCTTATTCTTCCTTGTTACTATGAATTCATATTTAGTTTCAATATCTTTTGGGATTGATGTGAACAATATGTGTGGTTAGTTTCTTTTACAACTTAGAGTACTATGAACTTGTTTGTAACTTAGTATTTTATTTCCCACTATTTAGTCATGGTTAGTTTGATTTAGTTTATTTAATCTTGCTTTTATTGATTAACTTGTTTAGTGCTTGATCACCATTAGACATGTTTAGGGAATTTAGAATTGGACTCGAAAGAGGGAATTTTAAATAGACCATGGGATTAAATAGTGTAGGATTGGATTATTAATCTGATTTGCGACTAGGATAGACATATACCTAGAAGCCCTACATAGTCACATTAGAGCAGTACCGATATTAATTGGCTTAGTAAATTAGTGCAAGACATTGTGTAATTAAGCTAGGCAAGGATATAGGTGGAAACCGAAAGGCATTTATAGACACTAGTACTCTAGATTAGCTAGTTGGATTAATTCATAATTAATTTAGTGGGGAATAAAATCTAAGAAGCAGATAAGGGATTAGTGGCTCTAGGTTGTTCTTTTGACTCGTGAATTTCATCTGTGTGAATATTTGTTTTATTTTATTTTATTAGCTATTAGATAATTAAAATCAAATTTTCTTGTTTACTCAACTTGAATGAAAATAGGAGATCTAATGCCTAGTTATTAATTGTCTGAGTCTCTGTGGGATCGACCTTGATTTACCACTTTACTAAAATAGGATCCGTACACTTGCGGATATTTTTATCAAAATTTTGGTAGCATCAAGTTTTTGGCGCCGTTGCCGGGGACTCATGGCAATTAGTAATTAGAATTAGAAATTCTTTAGTAGTTTTAGATTGAGTTTTTTTTTTCTTTTCTTTTAGAAAAATAGAAAGATGGACTTTTCGAAGCTTAAATATTATAAATGTTATCGATGTTATCACTGTGGAAATAATCATGTACCAGGAAATTGTCCATTTTTGCCCACCATAAATTGTATAGGAGATGATTTCACTAGGCAACAAACTTATGTTGATAATTTTTCTAGGCCTAGTTGAAATTTTGAGCAAGATGAGTGTTGGAACCCACATGTTGATTCTTATTCACATGCAATAGACCCACCCTTCATGTCTTTTTCACATGTTCAAGAAAATATTGATTATGAGAATTCTTGTTTTGAAAGGTTAGACAAATTAGAAAGATTAGCCGATATCTTTTTGGAAAGGAATGAGAAATATTACAATAGTTCTGGATCAAGAGTTCAAGTAAACAATTTTGAGGATAGTGTAAACTCTTGTTTAGAAGAAAGACTTGACAGATTAGAAAGATTAGCCGGTAAATTTTTGATAATGCTAGAGGATAGTTTGAAATGGCAAGAGGATAGTTTCAAAAGGTTAGAAGATTGTTTGAAAATGTTAAAATCAATAATTGAGGATAGAGATGACCATGAAGTTAAAGAAGATTTAGAGGTTGTCATAGAGCCTGAAACTTATTTAGAAGAAATTGATGGGTGTTTAATTGATGTTGAAGATGTGAATTCAAATGCTTGTGATTCTGATATACATGTTGATGTGAGTGTTCCTATAGCTGCTTTGTATGGTTCTCCTGTTACTGTTGTGACTCTTACTGATGAGAGTCAAATTGATTTTATTGGATGCTCATTATTCTTAGAAAGACATATATCTAACTCTTTGTATGAGCATATTCTAATTCCTTTGAAATCAGTGATTGTTTGTTCTTTGAAATTGTCTATGATTGAAAAGGCACAAGTAATTAGTTTGATTGATTACTTATACTGTTTGAAAAGGAATGAAGATGAGGTGATTATTGTGTTTGATACTTATGACTAAGATTTGTTTGGAAAGTCTGGCTGCAGACTTTAAACTTAGCGCTTCTTGGGAGGCAACCCAAGGTTTTGGTATTTGATGCTTTGTTTTTTTTTTTGAGTTTGTAGGATTTTTTTTCTTTTGACCTCAAAGGATGCTTCAACTTGATCTTGATGGACTAGGAGCTAAGAGTGGAAATCGAGAAGAGGAAGGGGAGTATTCTTCTAACTTTTTCTTAATATTATTTGACTGAGAATTATTTTGGTAATGAGTGATGGTGCTTATTGATATGTGCTTGTGTGATGATTAGTCTTGACTGTGTACCTCTTGAGTACTTTGCTTGGTTGATATGGAAGTTGAAATATTTGTCATCTTTACACTTGCTATGGATATTTTTGTAATTCCACTACTTATATTACATGTTCACATTGGGGACAATGTGACATTTAAGTGTGGGGGTATGAGGGTATCATTGTTCTCTAAAGATTGTCCTCAAGCTTTCATTTTGTCAAATTATTTTTGAAAAAAAAAATCTTTTTGCCAATTTTGGGATTGATTTGGACTTAAAACAATTGGATTTGATTAGACTTTGATCTCATCTTCTTTGAATGTAAGTGAAAAAGCAAGCTATTTGATTTAGATAAATTACTCTAGTATGTCAAAAAGCCCTGTGTGAGGAATTTGAGCCTTAATTTTATTCTTTCATGAGTGAGTACATCTATTGTAATTTCCCCTCTAGAACTTGTCTTGAATCTCTTTTGACGCTCAAATCTCTTGCATGCACAAAAATGATTAAGGCCTTCGTTTCATAGCCAGTTTAGCCAAATAGCCATCTTTTTTACATTATTTCCATTACTTAACCCCTTTGAGCCTACTTCTCTTTTAAAAAGAAAGATTGCATATTTTAGTCTTTGAATTCTTTTGATGCAATTTTTCATCTGTTATCTATTTCTTCCATTTACGCTTTGAAAAGTGTTATACTATATTCATATGGAAAGGGGTGAAGGGAGTAGAAAAGGAAAAGGGGAAATATAAGTGTTGAAGAAAGGAGAAAGGAAAAAAAATTAAAAAAAAAGTGAAGGTGAAAAGGAGAAGAAAAAAAAATCACACAAAGTGTGAAAAAAAAACAAAGAAAAGAAGGAAAAAAAAAGAAAGAAAGAAGAAGATGAAAATCAAAAGAATCGAAGAATTGTGGAGTTCAAAAGAGTCAACCCCTATGTGCTTGTTAAGTTATGTGATTCCTTCATTCCTTACTATAATTGAAATGGTTTAGCACTTTTCAAATATACCTCCATCTCATTTTCATTTCATTATCCTACCTTTTTCATTACGACCCTTAAAAGTCCTTTTGATTTGTGTGTGCATTGAGATATAAGAGTGGATATCGAGATGATAAACAAGCATATGGTAGCTGGATTACATAGATGGAATTGAGTGAAACACAACCCCTATATACTTTGAGAGTAGAGTGTAAACACTTTGACCGGTGAGGGACATGCTTTTGTGATTTATCTCTATCAAATTGATTGTCTTATTACTTGCATTTGGGGATGGTGAGAGAGATTTCTAAGAGGATTTAATTGTTGAGAGTTTGAATTGATTCCAACTTTGTGATGATAAAAACTTTCATTTTTGTGCTAATGTGTTAACAATTTGAAATCTTGAGGACAAGATTTAATGCAAGTGTGGGGGTGTGATGACTCCCCAAATTTAGTGGTTTTTAGGAAATATTTTGTTGTATTTGGGGAGTCATGAATTAAATAATTAAGTGATTTTGATGTGAATTGGAAAGTAAGTGATTTGAGGATGATATGAGTGATTATTTTGAAAATATGAAATTTAATTGAAATAGGAAACTTAATATATTAAAAGAAATATTTTAATGGGAAGTTTCCTATTATTGAGAGTATGTGATTGAGTTATTGTGATTATTTCCTATTTCCTTCTCTTCATGAATACAGAATTTAAAAAAAAAAGAAATAAAGAGAAAGGGGCATACAAGAAAAGGAAAGAAAAGAAACTTAACATGCAAGGCAAAGGCAGTATGGTGTTGGGCTAGTCTATTATAAATATACACGTGCAATTGAGGAGAAGAGGAGACTGGTTTTAATTCTTCCAACCATAAAGCCTAAACACATTCACGAGAAAAAAAGAAAAAGAAAGGAATTGGTCGTGAGGCACAAAAGAGAAAACGAACGCACGTAGAGAAGGAAGCTTGAGCTGAAGGAGCTAGGCATTCACAATCACTCATTGGTCATTACACACAAGAAGAACGAAAGGGAGGAATTCAGAGCATAAGAGTGGTTGAAATTTTGTCCTTTCTTGAAGCATCTTTTTGTTCTTATTCTTCCTTGTTACTATGAATTCATATTTAGTTTCAATATCTTTTGGGATTGATGTGAACAATATGTGTGGTTAGTTTCTTTTACAACTTAGAGTACTATGAACTTGTTTGTAACTTAGTATTTTATTTCCCACTATTTAGTCATGGTTAGTTTGATTTAGTTTATTTAATCTTGCTTTTATTGATTAACTTGTTTAGTGCTTGATCACCATTAGACATGTTTAGGGAATTTAGAATTGGACTCGAAAGAGGGAATTTTAAATAGACCATGAGATTAAATAGTGTAGGATTGGATTATTAATCTGATTTGCGACTAGGATAGACATATACCTAGAAGCCCTACATAGTCACATTAGAGCGGTACCGATATTAATTGGCTTAGTAAATTAGTGCAAGACATTGTGTAATTAAGCTAGGCAAGGATATAGGTGGAAACCGAAAGGCATTTATAGACACTAGTACTCTAGATTAGCTAGTTGGATTAATTCATAATTAATTTAGTGGGGAATAAAATCTAAGAAGCAGATAAGGGATTAGTGGCTCTAGGTTGTTCTTTTGACTCGTGAATTTCATCTGTGTGAATATTTGTTTTATTTTATTTTATTAGCTATTAGATAATTAAAATCAAATTTTCTTGTTTACTCAACTTGAATGAAAATAGGAGATCTAATGCCTAGTTATTAATTGTCTGAGTCTCTGTGGGATCGACCTTGATTTACCACTTTACTAAAATAGGATCCGTACACTTGCGGATATTTTTATCAAAATTTTGGTAGCATCAGTAATGCAAGAAAGTCAAACAATACAAGTAAAGATGAAAATTCAAGACCTACAAAAAGAGAACGAGGATACTCATGTAATCCTGTTCAATCTGACTATTGTCCAATTTCTAAGGACTACTAAAAAAATAAGAGTAACAAACAAGCAAAATATTTCGCCTTTGGAACTTATGACTTGATGATGGGAGGATTTTAGTGTTTCACTAATCAAGTCATGAGTTCTAAACTTCATTCCTGTGTTGAACCAAAAAGCAGCAGCATATTTCAGCTTTATATTCTCTACATATGCATAAATTTCCAGAAAGATTTTGATGACATTCTACAAAAATGGTAATCACGCAATACAACAACCACAAAACCTTGTCCCACTATGTGGGGTTGGCTAAATGGATCGTACAGTGCCACTGTGCTCTATCATTAAGCGTGGCGCCGTGTGAAAGACATACAAACAGAATCAAATCAAGCAATAAGAGGGCAGACTAATAAATTAACGGCTAATCTTCATCTTGGTGCTTTCTTTCTCCATTCTGTTCTTCCTCTATTTATTTCGAGACCATCACTAGACAATCTAAGAAGATGTAGAAAATGCTTGCAGTCTTGCTGATCATTCCTTGCTATGGTAGAACCATTTGTACTCATGAGCTCTGAAACCGCCTCACTTCCCTCTGGTAGTTCCAAGCATGTGAGTGAATCGACTACATCACTTTGCTGGCACTCTCGTCTATAATCTAAAGTAATACTTTGCAGCTCATGGCCATCAATTATTTCTTGAGGCATGCTCTGAAAGAAAGTAAAACATTGTGTCAGCACTACAAAAGAAGTGTTTTAACAAAGAGACAGTTTTATTATGTAACTAATAATAATAATGTGGATTACCTCTACTATGTGTACATATGCAGTTGCAGTGTATGCATGGAAAAAGATAATAAGCAATCAATACAAAGGATAAAAAAGGTGTTAAAAATGTTGGTTATAAAAATCAATGTAATGTTTCATTTACTTTCTTTAGATAATTATTTTGCTAGATATTTTAACGGGTCACTACTCAGATGGGTCAATAAGAGAATGTTCAGCATTCATTAGTTATTTCCACCTCTAAGATCTGAAAAACCTAAAGTTGACAAACTAATAGCGTGTACGTGCATGAAAATAAAGGATATTTAAAATCACTGTGACCATAGATTGCAGAAGTACCGTATCAATGAATTGTGATAGAGCATGAGATTCTCAAAAGATTTGAACATCATTTCCTAAAACATATGGCAGACTATCTAGAAAGGGAAAATATTTAAAGAAGACTAAAACCAGTGGTCCGGAGATTCACCCCAAGGTTCATAACCATAATATTAAAATGGTGATGGAAATGTCAGTCTTTTGGTTATAAATTTTCCACTTCAAGAATAGAGAAGTTCAGTCTTTTGTATGCGGAGTGTGTTTTGGAGAAAGCTGGCCTCCCAAAAGTAAAGTGGCTTATGATCTGTTTTGCGGTTCGAGTATTTTGTGCTGCTCCTGTACTGTTATTTGATTGTAATTTTCTGTATTTGGGTGTAAGTGGGACTTAGGTTTTTGGCTTGAGTCAGATATTTCCTCGTATTCTGGTTTATTTGACAGTAATAGAAATTTCAACTCAGTTTTGTGACATATATCTATCTGTAAATATCTGTTACCAGCTTGAATTTTTTAAGGATCCTGACTTAAAAGACAAAAATTTCTGCCGCAAAATAAAGCCTAGTACCCAATAAGTTCATCATACAAGCTTTAATTGCAGTATTAGGATATGATGAGTAAAGCATGAATGTTTGAGCCATCAAAGTTCTTCTGAAAACACAAAGGGATGTGCATGCATAAATGAGAACTATTCTTCTTAGTATGGTTTCAATAACTTATCAATGTATTTCCAGCAACACAGGACCATTTGACTGAATAAGAACGGGATGCACATTGAAGAATTTGGATCTTCTCCTCATTTCTATCACTCCTTTTATTCTTCTCATCACATCCTCACCATTGGATTGAAAATTAAACATGAGACTTAGTATTTTACAAAATCATTATTTTTTCCTATTTTCAGGCAGCCTACAGTTATGATTGTCCAAATTAAATTTTGATGATTTATTTTTATCTTTTATGTAATATTATAATTGTATAAGATATTAAATGGCAATCGTTCAATTTTCAATACAAAGGTAGAGAAGGGATGTGGAGAAGATAATGAGAGAAAGGTTGAGGACAAGACCAAGATCTGACATGTTGGTAAGGATTTTCATTTTTTTCAATATAAGAAGTATATCTTTAGAACAATAAAATAGTTTCCTCATCAAATTTTGCGTGAACAATATATGAGAGTAATAAAAAGAAAACTCATTATTAACCTCAAGGAGCCATCCAATATATGTAACATTGTTAACATGCCGATTCATGTCTAGATCCGCTCTCCTAGGCTGCAACATCCAATAGCATTGTTAGATCTTAAAGCTATCAAATCTTGAAATATAAAAAATCTTTCTTTTTTTTTTACTAATGAAGTATTGACATCTTTCTGTGTAATGATGTCATACCGTAAGTCCTAGTCTGGAATATTGAGATGTATCTTCCAACTTTGGAATCTTCTTCAAACTATTATTATTCTCCTCGGGAAATGATAACCTAAAACCAAGTACAACAGAAAGGAAACAAATGAATACAGTAATTTGCTTTTAAATCAGGAAATAGTTATCCCCAATCATGGTATTCTGATCAGAGAATCATCATCAAGTCACTAATTAGAGAAGAACCAGCATGGCATCAGCCAACACCATACGGCCTACGTAGATAATCCAAGCCAATAGTCTAAATCTTTTTCCCCAAGCTTAAAGAGCTTAACATCCACACAATGCAAGATAGGACAAGCTCACAATAACCAGCAGGACACAACATTGGTGTAAGCAATTAGTGGCATTGGGATTCTAATTGAGGCAGCAAAAAGGATTCATTTTTATGAGTTCCTTTAAAGTATAGAAAGAAAGAAGAAAAAAACCAGGTTTTGCATATGAAGGATGAGTTTCCACACCCAAAAATCCTAGTGAGGCTGTCAACAACTTAACCTACTAATTTAGATACTTAATTTCGTTTACAAGACAAATTATTTGTGATTTATTTCCAGGGTTTTAGCTTCGTTGCTACATATATCTTTTAAGGTTTTTGGTTTAGGTCATTTCTCTTATATGTAATATGTACCTATGCACTCTGATAGTATTAGAACAGGGAATTTCATTTCTTTTCTAATGCCAAAGAAACTGTCATGACCTACTAAGAACCACCTCTCGAGGGTACGAAGTAGACACAACAAGCAGAGGGATGGGTGGGTGGAGGGGGGAATAAAAACATGAAGCAGAAACAAAGTTCTTGCATGCAAGTGTATATTGCAGGCCATGATGTTTTCTAACACCCAGTATTTTGTTTTTATTTGCAAGAATAAAAATCTAACACAAGCATTCTAACATCTAGTCCCATGCAATATATGTTAAAGTGCTTACCTGGGTTCACGTGGACAGAAAATCAGAACCTCCTCTCGAACATCATCAGAGACTTTTTGGAGTCGTCTGGTGTCCTCATTCATCATTAACCATTTGCTGAAACAGTAAGATTTAGATGATCAGCTTCATAAAAACAATCTCAAACACATTATGGCACTTGACACAGTTTTGCAGACAATAAAACCTGAACGTGTCAGAATATTATTGAAACTGATTAAATTTAACACTATCACCCGACATCCAATTCAGATACATTCTTTGTTTAATGTATTACACCTATACTAAAGTAAACAACTAGCAGGGATGGTGGCCAAACGAACAATAAGTCAGGGTCTCAAAACTAGAAACGTCATGAACATAGTACTCCATTATATTGGTAGCAGATAAAATTATACTTTAGTGTATAGTTGTAAGGAAGCGTGCCAAAGAACAATGACTCTAAGGTCTGCTTGATAGGGAGTCAAACTAATCAAGATATAAGTGATGATGAATACAATTGAGGAAATGGATTAACAAAATTAAAGAAAGTGAATCGAATCCATGAAAGGACTACCTTCAAAAATAAAAAAAGTAAACAGCTGATAATAATATAGCATGCTACAAAGCTACCAAGAAATAAAATCTTAATCATTCCTAAGGTTGTCCTGGCATTGTCATGTATGAACTAACATCACGCAAGATAATCCTCTCTAGATTACTTTTGTACATTAAGAGTTGTCTAATAAGGGGTACATTCTAATAATGTCAATCTAATTCTATTTTGAGAGGAAATTCAAACCTTGTTGCTCTACCAATGACTTCATTGGTGGCACAGTCTTTAACGATAAAATCACGTCTGGTTCCAACCCTTCCTTCCCCCTGACACCATGTCTCTATTTCAATAACATCACTCCTGTTGGAATCTTCACGTTAGGCCTTTCCCCATTTGAATTTCATAACAAAATCAGTCATGATAAACAACAAAACCTACCATGCAGGGTATTTGTAAACTTCAATGTGCATGCGAGCAGTCACCCATATGAGATGCAACTTTCTCATGGCAGGGGTTGTTGCAAAACCTTCTGTTGAAAATCCAACACTCTGAGCATGATTACAACCAACCTCCTGTATCGAAAAGTCACAGGCTATGTTAATACTTAATAGTGACATGCCAAAGGGGGGGATAATCTGCATCAGGTAAGTTCAATTCACCCATTTAGATATGTCTGGCTACATCCTTAAAAGTTTACTACAATTATAAATTTCCTATATCTGCAATTTTACTTCAAATCAGGATGAAAGCTACTGTACATATTACTCCTAACCAATGGTCCTAAATATAGGAGCTAAACGGAATGTTGGTGTTGGTCCTAAATGAAAGACCTCAATTCAGTTAGTATCTCATGTTTGGCCAAAGTACGCCTGTTCATATTCTTTTTTTTATCAGAAGCCTGTTCATATTCCCTAAACAATAGTAATGCAAATCAAGTTTCAATAGTTGCAAGGCATTTATTATACAAAGATATGTCAGGAAGATTAGGTCACATTCATTACAATTAACTACTTAACTCGTCTCCCTAAATCTAACCAAATCAGTTAACTAGCTCTTAACTAGAGAAGTATCATTAGTTGGAAAATATTTTTATGGGCAAACAGAATCCACCAGCAGTAATAAAATTGACACTAGAAACTAACATTGTGCAAATAGTGGTATGCAGGAAAACATTAAAATCCAGAATTTCTGGATCAATAGGCTGATATGTAGAAGTTCCTATGTTGAGGATTCAACATAAATTAATAGAACCACAATAGGAGCTGAGCTCAACAGAAATGCAATGAGGAGAGAATATAATCACAAACTCAAGACACATACAATTTGGCCAGCTTTGAGCTCAAGTACTATATAAGCAGCATTGTTATTATTCTTATTACTAAATAAATGAGTATCATCCTAATATCCAAAAAAAAAGTGATTTCCTAGCAAATTGCACAAAACACAGAACACTCAGTGCTAAGGAAACATAGTTTACAGTTTACACCTCCTCCCATCTCAGCAAACCATATCTAATTTAATTAGATCGCATATGTTAATAAAGTTCATTATTGTCATTTTTTTAGACCGAGGTTGCGGGTTCGAATCAGCTACTTTGCGAAAAGCAAAGGTTAGGCTGCCTAGTATATTCTCTTCCCCAGTACCCTCACTAAGTGGGACTCGAACTGGGTTGGCCCTTTATTGTCATTTTTTAGACCCCACTTTTCATCTTCCTAAATTCACACACTGTCTCTCTCACTTGTCTTTTTTTACACATACCGATAAAATTATGCGACTTTTTTAACATTATTACCCACATATTCTTTGTATACACATCTCCCTCTCTCTTTTATTTAATATACAATGGTAGAAATGGAAAAACATGTATTTATTACATCAACTTTTAGATGTTCCCTCTTATATTATAGACAAAAAATTTGCAATGTACCCTTTATATTAAAGACCGAAGAACTATTATCAATAACTAAAAAAACAGGTCAACTCAGTTCTAGTCCTAGTTCGTGAGGGTGCTGGAGAAGGGAATATACTATGCAGCCTCTGTTTCGCCAATTACTGTGCAGCCTTACCTCTGCTTTATGAAAGAGACTGATTCCACCTCATATCCCACAGCAAACGAGCTTACCATTTAGCACGTGGGCCCTTCTATTATAAATAAGCTAATGTGGGAAAATTGATAACATAGGACATATATTACATTTAGGACCAAATCAAATCCACTACATTAATACTCCCTCCGATCATTAACATAAGAGTTCAACCACCAAAACACGCTTCTTAAGAGCATTTTAAGAAAACATGTAAAAGTTAGTTAGATATCTGTAGTTATTTTTTTTTTCCGATTTTACCCTCAGAGAATATATGCGCAATTGAGCATTAATAAATATGCAAATATGCAAGAAAGTTACAGGTAAAGTAGGAAAAAAATTATTAAACTACGAGAGAGAATGTAGGTGCGAGCTGTTATATTTTACACTAATAACACCATTCAAATTTTGGGAGTAATACAAAATCAAATAAAACAATGACATTGCATGAAGAAAAGAATAAGCAAAACCTGCAAGAGATTAGCAATGGTTTCAACAGTGGCAGTCTTGTTAATCCCAACTTCATAGCTCCTCACAATGAACTTCTCCTTATAAGACAGCCCATCTTCCGCCAGGCCCCCCAGCCTCAGCCGGCCCACCAATTTCTCCGGGCCCGGGTCGACCCGGCCCACTGCCCTCCGGCCCGGCCCACCAGCAGAAACAGCGTCCACGGAGGAAGAACAGTGAAGGGTGAAAGGGAATCTTCTCCGGTAAGAAAGAATGCTTTTCAAGGGTGAAAGGGTTTTGAATTGAGAGAGAGATTGAATGTGATTGGTAGAAGAAGAAGCATTGCATGATGAAAGCTTCAACATTTCTTTTCTCAGTTTTTTTTTTATCAGAAATTTCTTTTCAAAGTTGACAAAAAATGAAAACAGAAAAATTTCCTTCCTCCCTATAAATATAAATTATAAATATGTATATAAGTGTGATAAATGAGTGGTTAGAATTAAGGATTAGTGGTTGAAAGCTCGAAGCCACTGAGACCGAGAGGAAGCAGGAGAGCGTTTAGTTTCATTACAAAAAGGAAAAAAAAAATAATTAAGCTAATTTCATTATGAATAAGCAATGGTTACTTGGTTTAATTGGTGAGTGAGCTACAATTGATTAACTAAAAAAATAATTTCATTATGAATAATACTACCTCTGGTCTTAAATATAAGACCTAATTGACTTTTTTTTTTGAGGTTAAGGTTGCGAAATAAGCTATTAAATCATGACATATTTGATATATTTTTATATTATACATTAGTTTATAGGTAAAATAAACTAATCTAAGGGGAAAAATTAGGTAAATCAATTTATAATTAACTTATTTTGTTTTTTTATAGGATTTTCTAAAAAAGTCAATTAGGTCTTATATTTAGGACCGGAGGGAGTAGTATCATGCTTGGTAAGTATGGGTGGAAATAGACCAATTTGACTATCAGGAACCTATAGTCTAGACCGTTAAAGCCTTTATCTCACGTTAGACCCAAACTTTTTCTTTTGGTCTATTTTTCTTAACAAGTTAGAAATCATACTTGAAAAAAAAACACATGTTAACTTATTACTCCATCCAGTCTGTAATATAAGAACCAAAATTTGAATGGTTTTAATCCAAAATATAAGAGATCATCTTATATCATCTTCTCATTTAATGTGTTTTTTCCTACTTTTGCCATAAACTTTCTTTCATATTTATTAATGTTTATGTATTTCTCTTTCTTAAAAATCTCATAATAAATATGGGATAATATTGGGAAAAGGCATTAACTTCAGACACTCAATTAACACTTACATGTTTTCTTATAAGGCGTTTTTTGGCGACTAACTATTATATTATGGACCCGAGGGAGTAGTTTGATCTATTAAGCATTTTAATAATATTTTTTGAATAAAAATTATATTATTATAACTAGTTACATTGTTGTTATTAGTTACTAAATCATACTATAAAATTATAATCATATCTTCTATCCTAGCTTTGCTATTACATCTAATTCTTTAAATATCTTCATTCAAATAATTTCACTCATCATTTACCTATCTAAACCTCTTATTGTAATTTTTTTAATTTATCAAGTCTCTAACAGGTTAATAATCATGTCAGTCCAAACCATCGCCAGGCTCAGGCCTAAAAAATGGTTTCTAATAGGTCACAAATTTCCTTTCAACAATGCACTTCAAGCCAATTCTTGTATAGGTTTGGATCATCCTCGACTATTCCCAACCTTATTTGTAAGATATAAGATGGGAGAATTGTACTCAAGTTTTAAGAAGGTCAAATTAAATATAAGGACAATGGCTTATTTTGCCCTTCAAGTAACCACATTGGACCACTGTGTACCCTAAACTAACATTGGGTACAATTTTACCTTTGAAGTAATCAAAGTGGTCCAATTTTACCCTCTGACCAATTTAATGTTAACACGTAGGTCCAATTTTACCCTCTGACCAATGTAATGTTGACATGTGTCATCCACGTGTCAACATTACATTGGTCAGAGGGTAAAATTGGACCACTTTGGTTACTTCAAGGGTAAAAAATTATACTCGGTGTTAGTTTAAGGTGTTCAGTGGTCCAGAGTGGTTATTTGAAGAGCAAATTATGGTCATTGACCTAAATAATAAAATAAGGTTTCTTGAATTCTACACTGTACTAATATATAGGGAAATCATCACATCTTAATACTTTAGAAAACTTAAGTAGAACATTGACAAACAGACCTACTTTCATTAACAAGTTAGTTAATGTGCATCAATTAACAATTGTAGTATCTTCATTAACCATTTATATCAACATGTTCAAGAGTCAATACACTTATTATTAACCATAGAACTAACTTACCTTAGTCACCCATCACATTCACAATATAATTAATAGCTCAATATAATTTTCCTACAAAAATTATGAATCTCACCAAGATGGTCCTCTTATTACTAACAACGTTTTTCACATTTATGTGGTTTGGTTAACATGAGATTACTATTTATTTCATTTTTAAAATATATTTTAAGAAAAATCGAAAAATCAACGCATTTATTACATAAATAACGATCTATATCTTTCTATCCCTTTATATAAAGTTTAAATAAACGTTTTGTTGTATTGAAAAAACTGTTAATAATGGTTAAGAAAATATTGCCTTTATTAAGACAATTGCCAGTCTTTTGCAGGTTTCATTTTCATACTTTCCTGTTTCGCAATGCAATGCAATTGTTTTCTTCAATTTTCAAGCGAGAAAAAAGGGGGGAAAGGCTTGTTTTCCCTTTATTATTTAAGCAGTTCAAAAAAATCAGAAACTAAGGGAGGGATTATCGATCCAAGGATAAATATAACTGTTTAAAGGCAGAAATTGAGGTGACTTGCTATCGTTATCAAATCTATCATCCATCATTGGAAAACCAAACTCAGAGTTTTTATAAAGAGAAAGCTCAAAACCTTAAATACTCAAGAAGTTTTTGCCTTAAAAATGTCTTGGAGATATTATTTCATCACTTTTAACTAACAGATAAAACCGACATCAACCATGTTAAACCAAATATCACATCAGATTAATCCTTTTTGAATGGGTGATGATGTAGCTCTAATTATAATTCTTAAATGAACTGAATTTTTTTTGAAAGAGAACTCAACTCGTGAAAGTTTTTATTTTGGATCTTAAATGACATGGAAGTACTATTTCGTAACTTTATTGTTCATTAGTGTTATACTAACATGTCCACTCTACCGCTTGACCATAAAAAAATGGGCAATATCTATAAAATATTACTTTGAGGGCATGTAAGAATTTTTTTTAAAAAAAAAATCATGATAATAATAATGACTCCTTAAGTAAAAATTCCTAGATATTTAAGAGTGTCTTAGTATAAAGACATCTTTATATGCAAAAATTTAATATTTTGATTATATGCTTATGTCATAAGTTGGTCTGTGATTTATTGTTTAATTAATGTTTGCCAAGGTTAACTTTTCTTTTTGAAACAAGAAAAATGTATCAGACGTGGGGATGAACTTCAACACATACTCCTATTGTAAAACATAACTTCAATTTGGATTTTTTTTTTCAGAAGATGAATAATAAATTTAATACCAATACAAGCCACCCCGATCATAAAAACTAAACATTATACTAACCCTTACTTAGTTCCTTCACAATATTAGTTATCCCATTTATAACAAATTTATCCATCCCACTTATAACTGGGAAAAAATCTATCTTAATATCTAAGAGTATGCCCTAGTTTTTTTCTGGATAAAAGAAAAATTATCATTAAGAAGAAAATGGTTCTACATCATTAAATATAAAAGCAATCAAAACTAGAAGAAGGAAAAGAGAAAGCCAAAGAAGCCACATTATGCTGGGGCTTATGTTGAACAAAAGAAATACTCCTATAAAAGAATCTTCTCAGCAACCTTGTAAGATCAATATTCGATCACCGTATCAAATGAAATGTATTCTTTGAAGAAATACTCCTATGTTTAGAGTCACCTTATCCTTTGAAAGTGTATTCTTCAATTAGTTACCCAGAGTTACAATCCTAAACGCTGAAGGTTTTCCATGAATAACATGACTCTAAACATAACCGATACATTGAAGCAGCCACTAATTATCATAAAACAAATGCAAGCCAAGTAAAAATAATGGGATTGCTTAAAAATTCTTTGCTCCATAAAAGAATATCAATTACATCACCAGAATATCTATATATGACATGAAACAACTAATTTATAACAACATGAAGGGCAATGTGTCCAAGAATTTCCAGCATTGATAGACATTAAGGATCATTTACAACTGGACACATGATATTAAATTAGTTGCAACTATAATTTCAAATCTCAAGGGATATGAGAAGGGGGATTCTTGCAGTCAAGTACAGATAGTTGAATTACTGTCAATTAGTGCCTCGAAATATGGTTTGTCAATCTTCATCATCAGAGCTAGCTTCATCACTGCTATAATCACTACTATCACTCCCTCCAAGATCCAAATTCACATGCTGCACCTGAATAACTTCAGGTGGCTTGTGCAGAGGAATGTGTGGGCGTACTTGTTGTTCATTGAACACAGGTACATTAAGGGAGTCCATTGGTGGCAAAGGCACGGGATCCCCGGGTTTCCAGCCAGGAGGAGGCTTAATTGGCAAATCAACAGGCAATTCCACAGGCATTCCAGGCTTCCAGCCAGTTGGAATAGTGAAATTTGGAGGGAGCAATCCTTGAATTGCAGTCAAATTGGTAAGTGGATTATTTTCCACAGGCTGAGGAGGAGGAGGCTCAATGATAGCCTCGATTGTTTTCTCCTTAGTCTCAACCACTTTAGGCAATCCAATATCAAGGTCAGCAAAATTATACAATTGTGATGCTCGCATTTGCTCCTCTTGAGGTGCAGGGGGAAGTAAGCCACGCAGAGGACCTTGCCCGGCTCCAAATTCCGGTGATGCAAAAGTTGTGTAACTAATCTTATGGGCATAGGATAGTATATCAGATAGCTCAAGCTGTGATGAGACAGTTGTTGAGTTCAAAGAATCACCCTCATTGCTCTCTCCTGATTTCAATCTCTTAGGAAGGCGATAATCAGAATAATCATCAACGAGAATGTCAAGAACTCTCTCAGCATCTTTGAGTTTGCTGGCAAATGCAAGCATCCCAGCATCTCTGATGCGAATCTCTCGAGCAAGCTTCTGCTTAGCATCTTGTAGATCAAGAATTTCTTGGAGCTCTGCAACAGCTTCAAAGATTTGGGTTTGAAGAGATGTGAAAAGTGAAAGGATCTCCTTGGTAGAGGAAGGAGAAGACTCTAAAGAGGTAGAAGATTGTGGTTGGGTTTGTGAAGAGAGAAAAGTGGGGAGGGATCCACGGAAAGCGGTGACCCAAAGAGATCTATTGGGAGATACTTCGAAGAGCTTAGAAGCCAAAGAAGCCATTTGGAGAAGAAGAGCTTGAGCTCTAGGGAGAGGAGGGAGAAGAGAGAGAAGTGCAGGAGAAGGAGCATTGGAAGCATGTTGATGGTGGGGTTGAGGGTGATGGGATTGAGATGGAGGAAGCTTGGGCGCTGTAGGGTTTTGAATGGAGGGTGAATTAGGATTTGTGAGGCCTAGTCGCGCCGGGGATTGCACAATTTGGTGTTGAATCATCTTAAATTAAAGTATCTACAAAACAAAAAATTAGGGTCAAGCTTTTTGTTAGCTTCCATTTGACCTGCAAAAAAACTGCTGATTGAAGTATTTATATACATTGAAAGCAAACACAAATAGCCCACCAACTTTGGCATAAGTGACCATCATATAAAACAAAAAAATAACTGGTCTATTAATAGAACACAAATTTGAAGAGTAAAACAGAGAGAAGCAATTACATACAAGTAAAGGCAACTGAGACAGGAAGAGCACAAATAGAAAGTAACTCAATCTTCATGAATGGACTTACAATTTAAATTCCATACATACATCAACATTCAATAAAAAAATTTCATGCTTACATTTATCATTTTAAAACCTTTAGTGCTAAATCTTTTACATGATAGTTCTACCTTTCCGTTTTTCTAGTATATGTCTTAATAAACCAATTTTTTAACTTAATCATCACATTCACAATCATTTACACATGCATATATAAATATTCTTACATCCTATTTCTTACAAAATCTCAAGAGAAAATCAATCAACAATGTAAATCATATTAAAGCCCGAGTATCTATATTTATCAAAGAACAATACAAATCAATACTCCTTCCTCTCCTCAAAGAGTACTTCACATTACTCAATCCAACAATAATCACTCAAAATTGAACCCAACTTAATTCTCAACACTCCAGATCCTTAGTTACCTTAAATAATTACTTCATATTTATTGTTTCATTTTCCACAAAGAAATTCCAGATTAAGCAAAAATAATGAAATCTCCAAAGCTATTGGAATTAAATATTGGGAAACCCCAACATGTTAAAATTTAGATTTTTAACATTAAGATTTGACAGCAAAAAAAATCAGCTCCTTATATAATCCATGTATAACAACACTTGAATCCAACAAATTTACAAACATATATTCCCATTTGTACTAGTCAGCTTCTTAACCCATTTTAATTGCCCAAGAAACTCAGAAACAGTTTCATTATATGACCCTTTAAATCTGTCATATAATAACAGAACTAACCTTCCTGAGTTCATAGAAAGTCCTAATAATTAATTTATCTTAATGAGGCTACACATCATGAGGTCTAGCGTCTAAATGACAGTGAAATATAAATTATGAGAATGTAAAGTAACTTGAAATACCCATTGTCAACTTAAATAAACAATTACTAGTTTAAAACATTATTCTCTTTTCTTCTCAGCAGAAAATGTATGCCCTTTGGTTCACTGATTGGATTTATCACCCAATCATTACAAAAGAACAGAAATTAAATCCCACTGGATTTGTTTTACTTTCGGAACAGAAACTCAATCACTGGATTTATCACCCAATCACCCTAATGATCAGTTTTCATGCTTTCAAATTCCAATAGATTCTTTAGTTAGTGCAGAAAAGGGAAACAAGCCATTACAAAACCCAAGGTACTTCCTCCTGTCAATCATAAACAGCATAGACAATGTCCAAATATTAAACAAGTACCTCCCTTCATTTACAAAGCTAATTCGGTTACAACAGTAGAAAGAGGAGAAAATTACAAACACACAAGAATCAACACCAAATCCAACCAATACAAGAGAATGAATTTAATAAAATTCCACATTCAACTTTCATACCTACCCAAATAAATTTCAAACAGCACCTTCATATCATTGGATATTTCTTTAAATCAGAATCAAAAATAATCATATGATAATCAATGACACAATGCAAGCAGATTGTACAAATGCAGTCAAAACATGATTTACAACCTCAGAGTAAAACTCAAATGATCCCTGAAAATTGTAATTTTAAATCTGAAATTTAATGTTCAAGTACATAGCCAATCAAACCTTGCACTTCTTCACATTTTATTCTGAATTCGAGTTATCAACACACTTATATCAGTTTGAGCCTTTAAAAAAGAACACCAGATAACTTTAATAGCCACATGCAAAGGGGAAACAAAATCATTCTTAAACATTCATATAATATTTGCCAGTCTCAACTTAAAACATTCACATTCCAAACACTTTTCGACTAGTGTAGAAACTAAAATTATTGTTCTTTCTTCTAGAATGATGATGGAAATTATACTATAAATTCCTTGAACACATTCAATTCCTATTATACATTACCAACAATTATCTCACACTTAACCCAATAAAAAAAAACTCAACACTGCTTAACCAAGACATAGATTGAACAGAAAAGCTTTAATATTTAAAATTTTACCATTCCATCTCAAATCACTATTCTAATTATCCATGCACTACAGATTTGAACCACACCTAAAAAACAATTTTACTTCCAACTCCACTCTCAAAACTATCCTGTGTTTCGACTAAATCCTGATCTTAACAATACCCTTCTTCTGTCGATAAAATTCATTTTTCATTTTTTTTTGTTCTCAACCAAACTCCATTACATCCATATTGCTGATCCTAATCATCAAATTCATTATCTTAATCTCCAACACCAAAGTAAACAGCTCTTATCACCTAACCCTACTATCAAAAATCTTCAAAATAGTCACCACAAAAAGATTTACAATCCTAGAAATCAACTCACCATTAGTAACTGTTTTTCAAATTACAATCCACATTAACCAAAAAGACTTAAAGGATGCAAACCACAGTTCATATATAATTAAACATAAAACAAAGACTACTGCCACCATCCAGTTAGAACAAAGCTTTAATTCATCATTATCAAACCAGAACTAATATTCTCTAGAAATTTCTCACAACTTCTCTTAGTTAATTAAATCTTAAAATCCTTCAAGCATTTCATTTATTCCATTTAAACTTTCAAATCATTCACTATTTCATCAATCATGAACAGCATAGAAAAATATCCAAGTGAAGCAAGCACTTCCAGCCAAAAAACAATTTATATACATATATGTACGGATAAGTTTATGTGTTTAGATTCTAACATGATAGCTTTCACAATTATAGCCCTCAACAATCATAACTCAACCAAGTTCTTCTTCTACACATTTTTGCAAACACCTTATGTGCATCAAAATTCCAATCATGAAAGAAGAATGAACATATACACAAAACTTCCCATTTTCTTGAATCCTCTAGCTATCTCTATTCTTTTATCCTAATCGGCCACAGCAGTAGTTGCAGCAAAAACTTTACAACCTCACAGAAGAAACTAAAAAAAAAAAATCGGAACAATTCTTAAACATCCAAACTTGAAAGAAAATCAGCATGCTTATTATTCCTTCAACTTTGTGACATTGCTACTTAGATTAATTAGAAGTTTAAGCCCTGGATCCCTAAAAACCCGTCGAATCAATGATCCCCAAACTTAGGGTTTTTTTTTTTTTGTGAAATCTCAACTAAACTTATTAGTTCCAACCTCAAACTCCTTTCTAAAAGATGAAAAGAATCCATATTTATTTATCATTAGATTGGGTTGATTACACCAAAAAATCAAGACCAAACTTGAAGCTCTCACAAATAGCTTCCAAATGCTAAAATGGGGTATATAAAGAAAGGAGAAATTCACCTTAGCTCACACATTTGCTTGCACGTCGGAACCGGCGCTTAAATCGTCGGCGGAGGTCGCAAGAGATGGAGGTCCAAGAAGAAAAACCACGAGAGTCGCTCATGAATTATGATGATGATGATGTTGGCTGAATATATCCCGGGGAGGAGAAAAGAAAGAAAAGAAATAAAAATAAAAACAAATACGGAAAATTAATTACAAGTCCTGGTAAGGAAAATAATACTAGAAAAATCCCCATAACTTGTGAAATTAAATTAAACTCCCAAGGGACTCTTGATAAGTTATATGGGAAGAAATACAAGAAGAGAAAATGATGTGACATTAAATTGTTTAGTTGTTAGTGTCTTAGTGTCATCATCTAGACTTATTTGTTTTAAGTGTCCTAGTTGTCATTCTAGATATTTCTTAAATGTAAGAGTCTTGGTTATGCTAGATGTTTCCTTTAAGTGTCCTAGTTGTCATTCTAGATATTTCGTAAGTGTAAGTGTCTTGGTTGTTTTAGATGTTTCTTTGTAAGACCAAAGTGCCCCTAGTCTTGGTCTATAAATAGGACCCTTTTGCTGATTGTAATGGTATGCTTATAAATGAATGAAGTGTTATATGTTTGGTCATTTCTGCCTTCCCCGTCATAAACTCTAGTTCTATTTCCCCCTCTAAGTTCTTTTCTCTTATTTCCCTCATAAATCCAAATTTGCCCAACACTAAACTTGAGCATATATTAGTATTATAAACTTGTTTTACATCAACTTTACTTTAATTATTTTTGAAAATGTGGGCCCCACAATTAATAATATAATATTGCATACCCTCTCTCCTCTCTTCTCTCTCCCCAAACCCTTTTTCTTCCTCTTCTTCAAGCATGCCCGACCACCCCCTCCCCCCACCAACTCACCACCCTTTGTCATTCCTTTAACACTCTGCCCCACCCCACCCAGCCACCAAACTCACCCGCCGGCTCTTCCACCGTCTTTCCGCCGTCGGAGTACAGAATTTCGGCAACCACCGGAGCAAAAAACATCGCCAAAGATAATTACAGAGATATTAATAATCGCACGCCTCTCCATGTTGCTGCCTGTCAGGGATCAACAGATGTTGTTTCTCTCTTGCTTCAAAAAGGAGCTCTTGTTGATCCTCTAGATCGCTGGGGTAGCACGGTAATTTCAAATTTCAAACCTTTTATTTGTCATTGATGTTAATCTTTCTGTTTGGCATATGGGTTTTTTGTTTTGAGACATGATCATTAATGTAATGTGATTTTCATAGTTACAGGCCTTTGCGTTTGTCACTTCATGTTAGTCTTTTTGTTTTTTTGCTCCGATGGTTGCCGAAATTCTGTACTCTGGCGGCGGAAAGGCGGTGGGAAGAGCCGGCGGGTGAGTTTGGTGGGTGAGGTGGGGGAGAGTGTTGAAGGAATGACAAAGGGTGGTGAATTGGTGGGGGGAGGAGGTGGTCGGGCATGCTTGAAGAAGAGGAAGAAAAAGGCAGTGGGGAGAGAGAAGAGAGGAGAGAGGGTATGCAATATTATATTATTAACTGTGGGGCCCACATTTTCAAAAATAATTAAAATAGAGTCCCTTGGGACTGTACTTTAATTTCACAAGTTAGTAGGACTTTTTTAATATTATGTCTCTTATCAGGATCTGTATTAGTTTTCCCAAAAAATATGAAGAATCCAGAAGGTGAGATCGGGTGATGAAGAAAGGGAGAAAAGGTTTTAGAGAAATTTACGATCCAACCATCAACATTTTTTTTATTTTTTTATGTTGGTCCCTCTGAAGTCATATTATAACTTTTTAGTTTAGCCCCTTTCTTATAAAATAACTCTTCAAAATTTCTCTTTAAGTTTAAGAATTTTCTTCCACCATAATTTTACCTATGCCTTCAAGTATTTTTCCTCATTTATTTATTCGCAATGATTTTAATTTACTAATGACATCCTAAGAACTTAATGAATTTTTTAATGAATGGAAAGAGGGAAGTCACCTGAATGTTTTTGTGAGGTTGCATTTAACGTCGGAGCAAAGATCCGTCGGAAATCTGCCGTCAAGCTGCTGAAAATGAAGAAAAATGAAGGGGGAGAGAAAAGTAGTGGAGTGAAAGAATTTTCTATTGACACTCATGACTCATATCATGACCTTAATTAATAAGGTCTTCTCTCTAATCAAAATTTTACGTACTACATAATCCATACCTAAATTGTAAAAGAAAACACTTTATTTTTAAGCTAGCTTATTTTTAAGTAAGTTTAAAAAAAACAATACTATGTTTGGTTCGACTTGTGGAAAAGTGACTTATTTTTAATATGACTTATTTTTTAGTCGCTTAGAAAAAAGGTATAAGTTGACTTATTTTTATGTTTGGATGAACTTTGAAAAAAATGACTTATTTTCCCATTTTACTTTTTTATAACATTTTTCCCATTTTATTTATAAGCATGTTTGGATGACTTTTTGTTTAAAAGAGACTTATTTTTAAGCGAACTTATTTTTAAATCATGTAGAAAAATAAGCTGGCTTTTTTTTAAATAAGCTACCCAAAGTGGCTTATGAATAAGCTCTCTTATTTAAATAAGCTGTGTGAAATATAAGTCAAGTCAAATATAGAAAAATATCACAAGCCCAAAATAAGTTAGCTGACTTATTCAACATAAACTGGTTTATTTCTCAAAAAAAAGTCCAGTCAAACATACTCTATATTAGTCCTTAGACTTGAACGGTTTAACCTTCAATTATCATTCTTTTTTTTTGTCTGAACTAAACTAAGGGTGTGGAAAATTTTTCTCTCCTGTGAATATTGAAAAATTTATTCTTAGGGGTAGACGAGGTTGTACAGATCTCGTCACGTCCCGAATATATTTATTTGTGACTTAATATAATTTTTTAGAAAGAAATACATTTGTTATTTTCAGCTCTTTGGGATCAATCTGTTATCAAATCTATTACTTGAAATATAAGTTCTTCCTTGAAATTATATGTTAGTTTATAAATCAAACCAACCAGTAAAAAAATTTAGCAAATCAATTTCTAAATATGTCATTTAATTTTCTTTAGATTCTGTCTAAAACAATTAATCAGAAAATCCCACAAACTTGAATTTAAGAAATCTCATATCATCAGTTTAAAAAAAGAAATCTCATATCAAACTTTAATTAGAATCCAGGAATTTGCATATCTTATGTAAAGACACAATCATCCCTATAATTTACAAATTCATCATCAGTATTTATAAGTTGAACATATATATTTTTACCTTGATGATAACAATTTTCAAGTTCATATTAAAAATTTACAACTCTAACATTTATTACTAAATGCCAAGCTTATTTTCAGAAATATCCATATACTTGAATCCATAAATTCAACATAACAATTTTCGAGTTCATATTAACATTTCAAAACTCCAACTATTGATGGTGAAAGTGAGGATGCACAAGAGGGCAGGTGAATTGTGCTACAAAAAAAATAATACAAAATAAAGACACTAACACAAATTCTTTTATACTGGTTCGGTCTAACTCTTGACCTACGTCCAGTTCTCAATCCCTTGATTGAGTTCCACTAATCCACAGGTTTTACAAACGGGTTCACCTGTAACCTTCACAACCACAAGTTTTACGGGCTAACTTGCAACCTTTACAACCTGACTCGCTCCCACTTACTACCTGCAAGGGTTCGACCTTTACAATAAGGATTTTCTACTAAGTTCACTTTATGAACAGATTGTGATAAACACTTAGGTATAATAAATGCTCTCAATAAATGTAGAGACTTAAATACAAAGAGTACAAGATGAGTACAATAAGAATGATTCTCAAGGTATTAAGTGCTCTTGGCTTTTCTGAATAACTGCGTGTGTTCTTGCTTGGTTGTCTTCATAAATGATGAAGTTGTTCCTTTTATAGTAGCCTCTAATACACCAGTTGTTGAGGGCAATAAGTCCGTTTGAATCTAACCGTTAATCCCTTGTTACCGTTGTCTTCATTAATGCTCATTAATGCTTAGCAGGGTTGACTTGCTTTATCTCTGAAAAGTAGTTCTGACAATTCTGCTCTGACACAAAGCAATTCTGACATCTGATCACTTGTACGGACTCTGACTCTTGTACTTGCTATCGGATGGATCTTGGCTACCGGGAGTAAAGACTTCGTTCTGCAAGTGTTAGTCCAAGTATGTGCAATGCAAAGAGTGTCCACTATCGGATGTTCTTTTGCTATCGGAAGTGAGAGCTAAGTTCTGCACGCAAATGTTAGTCCAACAGAATAATATAATCAAGTGCAATGGGAAACATTTTTGCTATGGGAAGTTTTTCCTACTTAGACTAGGTTATCTAGGATCAGACTTAGTATTTAATTGACTTCCGCTATCGGATGTGTACTACATCCGCAAGCGCTAGTTACGTTCTTTTTGCTCTAAGTCATCCAGTTGTGATTTTACATCCGATTGTGTTCTAACTTAGGATTTCTAACTTTCATCTAATTCTTCCTAAGTGTTCATTATGCTCTTTCATGTTTTAGTCTTCATCAAAACTTAAGATTCTAACAGATGGTATTTGTGTCATTTATTAATAAAACTAAGGTGTACCCATGTGATTATAGTCGAGGTGTAAAAATACCCATATGATTATGTAATTATGAGTATCTTTACACCTTGACCATAATCATATAGGTATTTTTACACCTTAGCCATTTATTAATAAATGAAAAAAAATCATTTGTCCTAGATGGATATTTAGTGATTTTTTAACTTTAAGGAACTCATTTATCTTTTTTTTAAACAAAAAATTTAGGAAGGGGTTTGGCTTCAACCCAATCCAATGACATGACACCTAACTCATGATCCACTGGGCCTGTCCCTGTGGGTTCTGGAACATGACCAGCAAGCCTTTTATATCTTTCCACACAGGTAGGTTACTCCCAGCTTCACTTAGTTACGGAAATGTCTCCCCAAGCGCCGCGATGGATACACAACAAAGTGTCACTCCCCATGATTGAACTCGCGTCGTGGTGGTCAACTCATTTATCTATTTCTATTTTCAACTGCATTTTTTGTGGGGTTTCCCCTCATGTCTTCATGTTATTATTCGCAAATTCTCAAAATAAATAAAAAAAAACCAATGAGTAGTTGGTTGAGTTGGTAAATGGGCTACAACCAAGGATGAGAACGCGTGTTCTATTCCTGGGAAGCGCTCTCATTGGGAGAGAGGACAACCTTACCTATGTAGGCAACACTCATGCCATTCGAATCCGGATTAATCCATTGTCAATAAGGGTCAAATTACTTGAAGGTGTTTAACAAAAATAAATAATTAAAAAAGAAAAAAAAATCAATCTCTTGTGTTCATCTCTCTCTCCTCCAGCTAACACTCACACTCTTAACTCATATCACGACCATCTTGTCCCCCATCTCTCTCTCTCTCTCTCTCTCTCTCTCTCTCTAACACACAGAGAGACATACATTTGATTTCCTCAGAGAGAATAATGCACATTCTTCCCACACACCTCCTTGTACCACAAGCCACACCGACAACCTAGTTAGTTAACACTTCCCAGATCCAACTTCCTCCACCAAAAAAACAAACATAATAAAACAAAAAAATAATAATGGGTGGGCTTAGAGAAACATGGTGTTTCTGCAAAGGAGTGAGCAAGTCAGAGAAAATGAAAGCTTCCATTTTTGGTGGCAAAGCTCAAGCCTTGGCCACTATTTCCACCTCATCATCATCATCATCATCAGCAGCATCTTCCTCTAATGGTGTTGGCTTCTTGATCCATCGAAACTTGCTTTTGACCACTCATGCTAATCTTCCCTCTGTTTCTTCTGCTGAATGCTCTGAGATCTGCCTTCACAATGGTGTTGCCTCCACTCTTGTTCCTCATAGGTACTTTTTTCTTTCTGGGTTTTTTGTTTTTTTGCTGTTTTTAGTTATGTTTGGTTTTAAATTGGTGGAATTGGTTTGTGTGCATTGAGAAGAAATTTATTGGAATTGACTTTTTTATTGGAAACCTAATGGATAAGATATTTATGGATTTTTTTTTATTTCTGGGGTTTTATTATATTTGGTTTCAAATTTTTGGAAATGGTATGTGGAAAATGAGATGCAATTGAATGAAATTGACATTTTTTCTTTGTACTTGGGAGGGAAACCTAATGGGTAAGATATTGATTTATATATATGTATAAAAAATAGATGTTGCTTTATATCTTTGTGTGAGGATTTTTTTATTTCTGGGTTTTTTTAGTTATATTTGGTTTCAAATTCTTGGAAATGGTATGTGGAAATGAGATGCAATTGAGTGGAATTGAACTTTTTTTGTGTATTTAGGAGGGGAACCTAATGGGTAGGATATTGCTTATTTTTTATATAGGCATTTACACTTTTGGGGTTTCTTTCTAAATTTGTGATGTTGCATGGTACTTTGTATTACTTGTTGGTTTCTGCAGTCTCCTACTGGTGTCTGTGAAGTTGGACTTTAAGAATTAAGATAGCAGGTTGATTTGGAGGTGGATGGAGGATTCATAATTATATTAACAAAGACTCAGTGTTCTGAAGGAAAATCAAAATGGAAATTTCCTGCGGATGCCTTTTTAAAATCTCTCTAATTATGCTTTTTTTTTTCTGTATGATAAGCTACAGATGCAGATTAAAAAAAATATTCTTTTACTCAAGTGCTATGTGAAATTACAGTGCTGCCCAAGTATCATTGTACCTAGAGCCTTAGTAGGGAGCTCCAAACTATATCAAGCTATTAATAACCACTCCTTCCACCAATTCTCCTAAGAAGAAATGGATGATGTTATAGAACTAATAAGTATCAACATGAGAGTATGAATTGTGGAGGGTTTTAATTTGCTTTGACTTGCTTCTTTTAATTTATATATTCAAACGTAGCTATAACATTGTTATAGATGAATCACCATGAATCATCTATGGATAATGAATTCTTAGTAACTGTAATTGGCAGAAAGTTTACACTTTAACTAATCTGCGAATTTATGGGTTTCATCATCTAACATGTAAAGTTCTTATCACAAATTTGTTCCCTGGACATCTCAAGGGATATTCATACTTCTGGTTTAATTCCCTAGTTAATGTCTTTAGAAGTTCGTCAAAGGTGAAGTATGCTAGCATTGAATGATGCGGCAACCACACTAGACTTCCATGCCCTTTAATCTTTTGTGGGCTCATGTTTTATTAGGAACTAAAATGTTGGCATTCACATGGTATGCTGGCACAGTGAGATCAAAGAAAACCCTGTGTTCTCCTTATGCTTTCTTAAAAAGGAATTACAGCATAGGTTCTTGTCTACAATAAAATGAATCGCACAGATGGGAATATAAAGTAGCATTTCATCGTCAAAGGGTGAAATGTTGAGATTCTTAAGTTAAGCATTACCCTAAATTTATTCAATTTAATCCTTCGATCTATCCGTTTTTGGCAATCATTGATGCATGACAGTTATTTGATATTTCCGTTTAATGGTTATAACGTCAGTAGCGACTCAAAATTTTCCGTTATAAACTCTTGTCCTTCAATATTTATTGTATTGGAATCAATTGTAAATATCTTTCCATTTTGAAATCATGAAACCGAGATGTGATTTTCAGTAGTTATGCCTAATACAGCCATCTTCAATGCAATATTAATTTTATACCATGGTGTATGAGATATCATATAGTTTATACAAATTTGTTTTTTGCAATTGAGTGAAAGCATTACCGTTTTGTAACTATGTACAGGCATCATCCTATTTGATGCACTGGTTGGGCACTGAATGTGGGTCCCTCTCTTAGCTGGAATTTGAACCTTGGTTCGCCATGTTGTGGTGGGCAGAATAGCCCCTTCCACTAGGCCTAACCCCCATTGGTTGAGTGAAAGTGGTACTACCTCCGGTCTTGAAAATAAGATCACTTTTGACTTTTTTTGTGGAGGTTAAGAAAGCCAAATAGAGTAATAGGCCACTTAATATTTGTATTATTATACGATATCTTATAAGGTAAATTAGTTTTGAGGAAAAGAATAATTATAAACATTTTTAAGTGATTAACTTTGCATTCTTAATTACTCTCAAAACGTCAAATTGATGTTATAAACAGGAACGGAAAGAATATTAACTTTTTTTTTTCCCAATTGTTGTGCCTTCACCAATTTCTCATAATAGTAGTTGTTTGCATGCAGCTACCACCTTTTTGTCCTTTGGTTACTCTTGGATGACTATGAGTTTTGACCATCTATATCACCAGGACAAGCTCAAGTTTGTGTCTTCAAATATTGACAAACTTAGGGAGAATCTCATTGGTATTATTTATGGGGAACTCAGTTTTTCATTTTGGCCCTGTTTAAACTAATGTCTATTGAACTTTGTTGTATTAACTCCCTCTTTCTAGTTAGTCATCTAGCTAATTTCCTAAAAAAAAGATAAAACAGTTATGTGTGTTCAGTTCTCAATCATAGTTGCTTGGCTGAGAATAGACTAAATGGCTCTGTGGCCATCACTGATTGACTATAAAAAACTGAATTTTAGTTCTTGCAGCAGTTTCCATTCAAATGAAAGTAAGGTTAAAACTGAAAAGTGAGTCGTATTTATTGAAATTTTTGATATTATTTTTTGCTTGGTGAAAATTACAACATCAAAATCCTTAGCTCTCCGTTTGTATGACTGAATGAATAAAAAGGGCTTTGTTAGACATTATCACTCATGCAGCCTTATAGCTGATTAAATTGTGAGCAGTGCATTGAATAATCCTTATCTGAACTGTTTCAGGTTTTTCATTACAAGCTCTGTATTAGATCTTACAATAGTGGGTATAGATGACGTGGAGGGAGAATCAAATGCCCAGGGTCAGTGCCCTCACCACTTAAAGACCTGTTCCAAAGTTAATCTGGATCTGGGAAGCACAGTTTACCTTCTGGGCTACACAGATAAACAAGAACTCTCTGTTGGTGAGGGAAAGGTAGTCATAGCCACTGACAATCTTATAAAACTGTCAACTGATGGAATTGTGTGGAGACCAGGATCTGCTGGGTTTGATGTCCATGGAAATCTAGCATTTATGATTTGTGATCCAATGAAATTAGCCACATCTCCAAATACCAAATCCTCATCAACTTCATCATCATCCTCATCCTCGTGGAAGAAGGATCTCCCTATGCAGTTCGGTATCCCGATTCCTGTGATATGTGATTGGTTAAACCAGCATTGGGAAGGCAGCCTTGATGAGCTTAACAAACCGAAATTACCAATAATTCGGTTGATGTCTACTGGCCTGAAAAGTGAGCATTCTTGTACTTCCTTCACACAGCGGCAAGTTTTCAAGTCAACCGAGGCTGACAATAATGATGGCACCGGGTCATCATCGGCAAACAATGTCTCAAAGAATAAAGATCAAGGACCAAGCTCTTCAGCTGCTGCAGCCAACACTGTTGAAGAGAGTGTGATCACAAATCATAACACTACCCATGTCCAGGGAATTCCTACTCCAGAAATATACGAGTCGCCTAGATTAACTTCAAATCCTTTGAGGAGAAAGGAAAATATGCCAGTACAACTTTTAGACATCAATTTTCCCCCAAGAACTACTAAACCTATTGGTTTACAACAACCTCATCAAGAACAAGAAATGCATCCACATTGTGCAAAGGAACCTTTATCAGAAAATCTGTTGGAAGGAGAACCAAACCGAAACGTAGTGCCAGCAATGCCTAATGTAGAGGTTTCGTCCACAGGTTCCGTGAATGGAGCTCAAAGTGAGGTTCAATCTAGTTCATCGCCGGCGGTGCAAGTATTAGACATGCACCACGGATACAGCAGCGAAGAAGAGACAATGTACTCTGCAGAAACGGCCGAGAGTCGCAACTACACGAGTCCAAGAGAGGTGAAGTTTCAGTCAGTGAGAAGGAGCCAGAGTTGTGTTGGTTACAATAGGTGGGGTCATAACCAACGGAATCCGGCCGCACGCAGGATTATGATAGAAAACCAAGGGAGCTTCATCAATGGGAAGAAAATGTATTCTCAAGGGGCAACTTCTCAGAGGAGTAATGACTTTTTGACCCCTACTGTATCCTCAATCATGAAAAGAAGCAACATGGATCATCAGACAGTTAGACCCCGGCAAACTTCTGTTCATTCTTCACCAAGATGGATGTTTTGATTTGTTTATTATGTCTATGATACCACCAATCTCTAGAAAGCATTAGAGAGAAAACAGTAGAAAAAGAGTATAGTTTTTACCTTGTTTTTCTTTTTTAAATGAATTAATGGGCCCAGCTTATTTACTTATTTGCAGTGTAACTAAATTATTTTTGGAAACAGGTGCAAACACTGGTTCTGGTGAATAAGAAGTTTGCTCAAGATGTAGATTCCTTCAAAGTATAAACTGGATGGATTGTTTGTTATTTGGTTTTCCTAGTCGACAATGGAGAACTCATATCTAAATTTAATTAAGGGGTAACAATAACATGAGTTTTGATCTATCAAAATCAAAATGCTGGCAAACTTGAGGATAAAAATCAAAATGAGGGTAAACTTGAGAACTAAAGATTGCATTAACCATTTAATGAACTTGGGTTATACCCAAAATTATATAAGTACTTCATGACCTCTAGGGGGGAAGAAACATTAAGTGTTGGATAACTTTGATAATATCATGTGTATTTTTATCCACACATAATCATGAGTGTGATTTTTGAACATAATTTGGAAGTTCAAAGTTATGTTTGGTACTCAAAAAAAAAGCTTAATATGAAAGGAATTTTTGACAAAATCACATGTATTTGGCCCTTGACCTTTTTAATAATAATAATAATAATAATAATAATAATAATAATATTCATTTCTTCTATTTTCGCTAATGGAAAAAGTGGTGAAAGATATTTTTGTCCATAGACTATAGATCAAGTATCGCCACACACAACTGTTAAATCTCATCCAACACCATCAAATGAGCTCTTACATATTATTTATGTGAAATATGTGACATTTTATTTCTATAAGGAAATTGTGGAATTTTTTTTGGCATATAAATGTCCATTTATAAAAAATTGTCACATAATTTCCTGATTTTTTTTTTAAAAAAATAGTGTCAAACAATTCGCCTAGATAACATTTAAGAGCTCATATAGCAGGATTATATGAGATTTAACTGTGTTGGCAAGTTTAACCCGTTTAAAAAAGTTGTAAACATTTATTAATATATATAGAGTATCCAAATGATCTTTATCCATTGAAAAAAGGAGGGTAGAAAACTCATCAATTGTAGTCATGTTTCACTACATTGAGTGATCCAAACTACATTTGATATGTTGGAAGTACTCCATCTCCATGTATCAGTCTCTTTCCAAAGACTCAGGAAAACGAAATGACATTATCATTTATACGTTGGAGACAAGAATTGAATTACACGTTTTTGGAAGGATGAAATAGTGGATGAAGAAGTGGAAGCTAAACTGTAAAAGATTAGAGTTGATGCAATTTTTGGAACCTTAAACTTGTTTACATTGTTTTAGTCTCTCATGTTTCAAAAATCGTATTTTAGTTCTTCAATTTTCATTTCCATTTTTGTTTCAAGGGAAGTGATATAAAAAATACATTCCAAAATCCTAAACAGTATAGTTACCAATGGTAAATCTAAAAGGTATTTTTCTGGTGTTTCCCCTTATTTCAACTCAAATTTAATTTCCATCAAGGGTTTAGTCCCCTAATTTAATAAAAATCTTAATCAATTTTTCCATTAGAGAACCAGAATATATGTTCTACAATTTGAGGGTTTAAAACCAAAATGGAGGCAAATTTGATGGACCAAAGATTATGTTCACCCAACTATATTCCCTTCTTGCTGCAGTACAGTTTGCATTTCCCTGTAAAGGTGGTGGCTGCTCTGAATAATTTGCTTGTTATTTATGGCCTCAACAACCAATCTTGCATCAGATTCCACAATGAAGCTGTTTAGTCCCAGCTCCTGGCAGAATTTGATTCCTTCCATCACTGATCTATACTCTGCTGCTACCGGGCATTTTTCATTCAATTGCCTCGAGAAACCCCTTATCCACTCACCTCTTGCATCCCTCAATAGTCCCCCACATCCAGCAATTGTGTTAGAGATACATCTACCATCAAAATTCAGCTTGAACATACCTCTTGGAGGTGGCAGCCATGACACCATGATTATTTCCCCTCCCATATCCGAGAGGTTATCTCTACTCCACCGGCATTCATAGTTCTTAAGGTGCTGCAGAATTTGAGCAGCAGCATTCCTAGGCCAAACGAACTCAGGTTCATGAATCAGTCTGTTACGGCACTGCCAGGTAGGCTAATAATTGAGCAGATGTAATGGCTGCCATTAGTACTAGACAAACCAGGGAATACATGACCTGGATAGGGCCCCCATCAGCTCTAGGTAGTTTGCTAGTTGATGATAGAGAAGGGAAACAATTCCCACGTAGACTCATAGCCTAATTTTCTAGGCTCTTTTGTAACCAAAAAAAAAAAAGATTATGTTCACCCAAAAAAATTTTGTTTTTACACTGCATGTCTACTCCAAACAAAATTGGTGAAACTTACTTCCACCCTCACTCATCAGTAGGGTTTGTACCATTTTTTTTATCTAAAAGAAGGGTATTCGAGGAAGGCAGTATAGCATAGGCATCCTTAATTCTAACCAATGTGTATGTATGTGTAGGTGCAAACTCAATATTCAAATAGCAACCTCGCAAGTTACTGTGATTAGACTAAATTAATCACACAATCAGGAGTAGTACATTAGTATGCATAATTCTCTTCAATATTCGTAAAACTTTCATGGATGAGATGAGACAGAAACATTAATTTTAAAAAATAGGGAAACATATTTTCTGAATTCTCACTACCCCATGTGTGGGAACACAAAAAAACACCATAACATAATGCCATAGTTCAAATGTCACCTGCTAGAGAACTTTTAGTAAAGGGGATAAACGTAAACTACTTTCAGCAACACCTAATTGAACTCTGAATAAGCAGATACATTGACAAACAGGGCAGCAGCTAATTAACCAATCAAAATTAATTCACACCTCATCCTCATGAAGAAGCATGTTTGGAATTCCCTTACTGACTGGAAACCGTCGTCCAGTTTGTGGGCAAACTAGTGCACCTTCTTCAAGGTGAAGTTCCAAGAGAGCATGGTGAAACCGACTGAGAAACTCATCAGATTCAAGCATGGACGGGTCAACTTCTTCAGGCAATTCAGTGTAACCCAAGGCCCGAGACGCATCAATGAACGCCTTCCACTGTATCTTCTCAAACATCTTTTTCAAAAAGTCACCATTCATCTCCACTGTCTTTTCCACCACCTTCTCCGCCTCAATGCGCAGCGGGAAGCCATTTGTCACGCCCTTTATGTTAGATGATAGCATATTGTGCGTCAGCAGCCTCATCTTTACTGACTATTAAGATTATAAGGATCAGGCAGAAAATTCACTGTTATTTGGAGAGCCAAGTGGCCTTGTTCACAAGTTTGCCGGCTCGAGATGGACTCAAACAGATGTGCAAATGTCAGTGATAAATAGGTCTTCACAGCAGGGCCTTAGCTGTAAACATGACAAGTAAAAGGAAAATTAAGCCAAAAAAAAATTGCAAAAAGAACAGCTGGGTTGAAGAAAGAAACCACAACACTCAACCTAATAACAGCAAGTTAGCAAGAAAATAGCCTCAAACTTCACATAAGGTAATTTATTGGGCCTTTCTGATTAACTGATTTCACTTTGTGTTCAGAGCATCAATAAATGTCCCAAAAATATATCCAACAACCTTCATGACACATGTAGCCCCAAAACAACTAACAAAAAGTGTAATACTAATTCACATGTACATGAAAATTCAATTTTTGAATGAAAAAAATGGGAAAGGACAATACTTGAAATACACAGGAAAAATAAGTAGGCACACAATTTTCGGATCACACAGGAAACACAACACTTCCATATGAAGATAAGACAAGCTTATAACAGATTTATCAATGTTTAAGCAAACAAAACATCATAAGCATATAAGTACTTGCCATATAATTTTGAAAATCTAACTGAAAATAATTCAATTTCAACAGAGAACTAAACAGCCAGGATTTTAGACCTCATATTAACATAGCATTTGCACCAACAGAGAAACCTTTCAGCCACCAACATAACAAAAACAGGACTTTAAGCACAATTTCAGTTTATCAAAAGAGATTAACAGAAGAGATCAGCATATTGTTATAGACCTGGTCTTCAAGTTAAACAAAACCACAGCAAGACATTTTATCCAGACTTTGACCCACATGTCTAAATCTTGATGACATACACAAGCAGAAAACAAAACCAACAAAATTTGAGCCAAAAGTTTCATATCAAGTAAAAGAACAGGAAGGATAGATCACTAATAGAAATCTAACCACAAACTGATGAAATTCACTCAATTCTCACAATAACCAACCACATACATCATCATATACTCCATCCAGTCCTGAATATAACACTAATTTAGTCAACTTAATTAGATTAAGGATGCTAATTAGAATAGTCAATATCACATGATAATATCAATACACCCTTACCACATAACTTTTCAGAGTTAACATCACATGATATTACCAAGACCCACATATAGAATATTAAAAAAGAATTAATTTTTCAGAGTTAGCGAATAAAGCTGTACAATAAAAATGAAACACAATAATTCCCAGGTCATAGAATATGCTCTCATGCCCAAGTAACCACCACTTGATTTAAAAATCAAAGTTTCAATTTTTACAATCCAAACGAAAAGAGATACAATGAAATAATAGAGGGGATGGTTTTACAAAAGAGGAAAAAAAGAAAAGTGTTGAGAAGGAAGGAAAGGAAGGATGAAGAGGAGAAATCATTGGCAGAAGAAAAAATGGAGAAGTGAAAAGATTACCTACGGGTTTGGAAAAATCGCTATCAGAGGGAGGCTGCACAGAACATCAAAAACCCTCCTCTAAAACAACACCCTTCTAAAAAAATATGAATTTAGCTCCATAATCTAATTAGGGAATAGAGAAATACTCCCTCCGTTCCTAAATATAAGAGCACTTTTACTTTTTTGGAGAATCCTAAGAAAGCAAAATATGATGATTAAAAATTGTTTTTCCCAAATTTTTTCACTAAACTAGTTTATTTGACTTATGAACTTACATATGATCTAATAATATTTAAAATATGTTATGATTAAATTGTTCATTTTGCTTTCTTAGGATTCTCCAAAAAAGTCAAAGTGCTCTTATATTTAGGAACGGAGGGAGTAATTACTACTCCATCCTAAATATAAGACCTAATTGAGTTTTTCTAGAAAATCCTTAAAAAAACAAAATAAGTTAATTATAAATTGATTTACCTAGTTCCCCCCTTAAACTAGTTTATTTTACCTATAAACTAATGGATAATCTAAAAATATATCAAATATGTCATCATTTAATAACCTATTTCGCAACCTTAATCTCTCCAAAAAAAAAGTCAATTAGGTCCTATATTTAGGACCGGAGGTAGTAATTACTATTCATGGTCCTTTTGAAAATTTGAGTTCCTGAATTGTCCTTTTGTATATTCGGAGGGATTTAAATGACATTTTCCCTATTCCTAATTACTAAAAAAAGGGTGCTGTTAGATTTTCTTTAGAATGATGTTGACGTCCCTCGATATTCGATAGCTAAAACTGAGAAATAAAAGGTAGACTATTAACACTTTACCCTCATTATTAAAACGAATAATATTTAGAGTGCCCTCATAATTAAAATGAATAGTATTATATGGAGTGATTGGAGGGAGAATTAATATATTGATTGAAGTATTGTTGCTATATGGATAAATGTTTTAAAGTTGGAAACTTGGAATTAAGGGTGTGAATAGCCCAATTTGAGACAAAGTCCTATGACTTGGATCGTTAAACATTTATACCTGCCTCTTTATTTTTTCAAGCCAGACACTGCCTTTTCTTTTGGCCGCTTAATATGTCAGGCTTAGGCTAGAACAAAAAGTTTATTAGCCTATCAGTTTGACATATTAAGCATTTTAATATTATATTTTAAATAAGAAATCATATTATTATAATTAGTTGATGGCATTTGTTACTAATTCTTAATATAAAATTTCTGATCCAAAAAAAATCTTAATATAAAATTACAATTATATAATCTATTTTAGGTTTTATATCACCTCTAACTTTCTAAATATCTTCATTGAAAGTTGAAACGATGTCATCTACTATTTACCTCTCTTAATTTCTTATTATATTATGTTTAATTTATCAAACCTCCTAACAGGCTAATAGCCAAGCCAGTCCAGAGCACAGACCAGACTCAGCTAGACTAACTATGGCACAGGCCTAGACCGACTAAGCTTATTCTCACCCCTACTTGGAATACCTTCTTTTCTGTGTAGATATATATTGTGTATTTCCAATTAAGGTTGTCAAACTTGGAAATTTAATTCATGATAAAAATATAAAATAAGTTTGTAAATGTGGATCCTAAGGGTTTCTTTTTTTCAATAAATTACACCATAATAAACAACATGATCATAATGATTATAATTAAATATATTTTAAATATAAATAATTGATATTAAATATATAAAATTTATATACAATTCCTTCCTTAGATAGATACATAAAAACAGTAAATTCGATATGTAAAGTGTAAACTCATAAGTTACATTAAATTGCAACTAATAATAATTTGAGTTACTCCTAACACATTTTGCAAAAGAGGAACGTAAAGTAAATTAGACAACTGCTAAGTTTAACAACATTGCCTCCAATATTAATGCTAAAGAAGTCTTGTTTTTCCCAGCCTTTTCTGGCGAAGAAAACAGCAAGACATATACACCATTAATTGAGTACGAACTCTGTTCAATAATTAAATTTTTGTGCAACTAGTGAAAGAAATGTGTAAAATGTAACACGCCATATTCCAAACAGAAATTTCAAGCTGCCGAAGAAGGTGCATGTGCCACCATCATGTTAAAGATGCTATTTGTATACATTAGATGATTAGAATTACATCGTTAAAAAAAACAGTTAAGAATCTAAGATTCAAAACATTTAAAAGGTTAGCTGGAACCAACATCAACTCCTCTTTGCTTCAGATATTCCTTTGCCTCCACAATGTCCTAAAAATAAGCAAAATAAGTTACATCAATACATTCCACAGAAACATCTTGCAGGAAGGAAAATACTGATACTAGAATATTGAGGACCTAAATATTTTGGATTGAGCTATTTAGTGTACAGTGAGTATTAGAGAAATATGAAAACAAAATGAGAAATAGATAAGTGAATAGGAAAGCCTATCCCTCGGAATTTAAATATAGAACCTTAAGCCACTTGTGACACATGTATATCATTTCTTTCTTAAACTAATCATATTGATTTTACATTAGTATTAGTACTTAATAAATAAGTTTGCATCAAAGGTTTCAATACAAATGATGGTAAACCAATACACATTCTTAACAAATAACTAATTTAACTAATTTATTTTATCTACCAAAATTAGTTAAATAGATCTTATATTAAGACAGAAGGTAGAAAGTCATAACAAATCTTTTGCCATCAAATAAGGCCATGCATCCTAATCCAAGTGAATAACCATTCTCAGTTTTTCTATGTATCCTAATTACACGATGCATATTGCAAAAGTTTACAATCTGATGTCATTGAAATTCATAAAAAGAAAACATGTGCCATCGGAGAGATTAATCTCCACATAGCCACATATACTTACATAAAGGTTCGGTTATAATAACATATAACAAAAGCAGTAAATTGAAAAATGACATAACAGTCATCTCTTAAAAGATAAAATAATCATACTCCCTTCGGTCCTTAATGTATGCATTAATTAGAGAGTTTATCATGGTTCAAATTTTTGTTAACATAAATTAAGTTAGTGATATGCATTAATTAGAGAGTTTATCATGGTCCAAAATGCAACACCTATTTCTTATTTTCGTTAAAATATATATTAAGTTAGTGATGGATTGAATTAATGAAGATGATAAGGATGTTTTGGGAAAAAATGTCATATTAATTTACTTAAATAGCATCCTTAATCTAATTAAATTGGCTAAACATGTTATAAATTTAGGACTAGAGGAGTAATAATAACTACCTGTTGCAGCAAAAGGGCTTCTTGAGGACAGGTTGGAAATTGCATGAGACCAACTCCAACCATCAACAAACCGTAGCATCCTAAAGATATAACGAAATAGACAGGTAGCTGGACAGAGAACAGATACAAGGCATGAGAAGTAATAAGGAAGACATTATATGAGAAAAATAGAAAATTAACAAGAAAAAAAAGAATTAAGCACACAAAAAGAATGAACAGAGAGTCACTGACCAACCAAGTATGGCTCCGTGGAATTATAGAAGTTTGTAGAAGGCCAACCCATAATGCACTTATGGCCATTACCAACGTCATAATCTTCACAATATGCTTCATTTATTTATCTGAAATTTTAGGCCCCAAAACAAAACCAAAATCAATCTGAATGGTCCTAGGTGCCTTAATTTATTCTAAAAGAAAAGAGATTAAGAAAACAATATAATTCCATTTTTCAAACATTTCACATAATGCTCTAATTAAATCAAGCTTACAAAAGCCACCTCCCAAATCCACACCTACCAGGATTGTCATTTAAGAACCAAATAATATTTGTTTCATCATAGACAAAATTATTGATTTATTTTTTCCTTTGGGATAAAAAAATGAATTTATGAAATGAAAGAACAATGATCACATGAAGTTGTTAACACATCTCCAATGCACTAAGAAAGGACTAAGGAAAACTGACAGAAAAACAATCACAGACTCTAGTAAGCTTTTAAAATCAACTGCATACATTCAACAGGAGCTAACAAAATCTGAATGTAGAAACTCTAAAATCCTAATTTAGCTGAAACACAAGGAAATTCTTCTAAGACACTAAGAAGGAATAATATTCCAAGACACAAACACCACACATATATAGAATTCCGACTGCAGATAATAAGTAATCGCATAATCCATAGTAATAATGTATTGACTTTTATACCCAAAAATGTCATTTCCCCAGGACATTTTTTTTGAAAAACATTGGGGATAGAAAAGGATTATTTATTAGAGAGAAGAGAAGGGCAGATAATAAGTTCAAGGTACACTTCCCAATACCAACAACAAAGCCCCCAAACTTTTTGCACATCCAACAAGGATAAATCAGAAATGATCATGTATTGAACACCAAATCAGAGCTAAATCTACAATTCTATCTTACACCAACTGCTCTGATAATGATACCCTCTTAAAACCAACACAAAAAAATGACACTCTGTGAAAAGATTTTCAGTTCTCTTTAGCATATCTGAAATAAATTCATAAAGATTCATCACTGTCACAGAATATCGCCTCCTGTTCACTCCAGAAACCCCTAGTTTGAAGAAATCAATCAATTCACAAAAGAGTAAATTTATTGCTTCCTAAGACGCCATACAATTTAGTCCCCATGAAGACAGACAGCGACCAATAAAGAATGAAATGCTACATACAAGAGTTAGACCACAACCACAAAAAAATATCTGGAGAAAATGAAGCACTAGTCCTAGAACTTGCAACACAAGACCTTTTAACGCCAGGAGAGACAATCCCTCTAACGGGAATATGCAAGAAACAAGGGATCAAGAATCCAAATCCTCAAGTATAGAAGAAAAGCAACTAGGATCCAAAATAAGCAAGAGAATCAGTGAGTGTAAGGCATTTGTTTGAACAATACCATTTTCAAGGGATTTGTAACCCATTTATCAGATGATAATACAAAAGACAGGCATTATATAATGGAGAAAGCCAGAAAGGAAAAAGAGGCATAGGAGAGTATCCATAAAATAAATACCCCCTCCATTCCTAAATATTAAATCTATCTAGGAATGTGAGTATGTCCCTAATTATAAGACTTCTTTCTAACTTGCCTCAACTTTTCTCCAAATTATCCCTATTGAGGGTTGGAATAAAGGCAAGTGGTTAGGATGCTTTGATAACATGTGATTTTAACTAACTTAAGTAACATATTTGATCTCATCAAATGAGGTGAATAGATTTTATATTTAGGAACGAGGGAAGTATCACTCTAACATATCCTCCCAAAATATAACTACAATTTATAAACCTGTGTCCTAATCTGAAAGAAAAGAGTGACCAAAATCAATCATAATCAATAGAACTTTTCAAGGACCTCTACAAATTGCAGGAAGCATCACATTGATATCCCATCCAATCCTTTCCAAAAACATACAAAATACAGATAATCATAAAAACTCAAAAAGGAGACCAAATAAGCTTGCCAATCTAAAAGAAGAGCTTTTGGACACTAAGTTCCCACAGATTTAGATCAACAATGCCACAACATTTCTCCCACCAATTCAAAAGATCCTTCCTTCTCAACTCTTCTTCACAGTACAAAGCAAATTTCAAATTTCACATTATTGAGATAACATAAGGGATACAAGTCATACAACTATCCAACAAAGAATTTGTGCATTTCGGAAATTGTAAGATAGATTCTTCCATTGACACCCAAAAGCAAACAAATCATAGATAATAATATAAATCAAAACTTCAGCACAGAACATATATATAACTTCTATTCCTATTAAGCAAACAATTAGAATTTTTCACCCCTTTAGCTACCTTAGTTTATGCATGCCTAAGAAAATGAGACATGGACCGATCTCGTGCTACAATTAGTGAAATCCATTATTAATAACATGAGAAGACAAGGAAAATTGCCATATTTCCAATGAATGTGTTGTGAACAAAAGGAATAGAAAAGTGATTGAGAGTAAGGTGGTTGGTAAAATATGAAGTACCTGATGATGGCAAAATCGAGAAAGGAAAGGGCGGCAAATCAAATGGAGGAGTTAAAATCAATCAGGAACTGTGAATTCGTTGCGCAACTGTATATTTATAATCTCAAGTCTCAACAATTTGTTTTATTTGGTCTTGTTAGAGAATATATATACTTATTTATTAAAGGTAAAATTAATACGAGTTCCCTCCCAAAGGACCTAATACTAGAAAGGTCTTATAAACTCCTCATATTAAAGTTGGGTATCTAGAGACCTTACTTTAATACTACATATTCTAAATACCGAAAGACCATTTTGCCCCTCATGCTATAAACATGCAAAATTAAATTCATGAATAGCATTTTACAAATTTCAAATATATGGATTTCAAATATGTTAATACGTATTATGATGTTGTTGACGAGTATCATAGATTTGTTATTCCTATGAAAGTTTTGTTAAGCGGAAGTGAGTCTTGAGAGAGGTAAGTGATTGGGGTTGAGGAGGACGATATTTAAGTTATTGTGCAACATTTCATAATCTCAATTCAGGTCTTAGTATTTGATTTGTCCTTTTGCAAATTTGAATACCTTATTTATCCTTTTGCATGTCTTGAGTATTTTATTTGAGATTTTTCCTTTACTAAAAAAAGACTACATTATATAAATTAAACAAATAAAAATAGTTATTTATACTTATGATACCATTCATATGTTGAGCTCTTATATTACGGACACGGAACACATGCAGGGGCTGATTACCTAGCAAAGATGACTCATACTTTATCTGAACCTTTTTGTATCCTTGACCAAGCTCCGCCCGGCTTCAACCGGAGTAGAGCTTGATAAAGGGGTTTGAACGCTGTACTAGTTATCAATCCGAATTCCGAATAAAAATAAGGGGTATTTGCAGTTTAGTCCCTGGTAAGGGAAATTAATACTAGAAGGTCCCAACACATTCCAAAATAATTATAAAGTCTCAGGAGCCCTTTCCTGCAATTGTTTGCTTATCTTCAATGACCATTTTGCCCTCATTAAAGACGGTTGCCATCTCACTGGTCCCTACATGGGGACTATGCTTTCATCTTCAATGACCATTTTGCCCTCATTGTTTGCTTATCTTCAATGACCATTTTGCCCTCATTAAAGACGGTTGCCATCTCACTGGTCCCTACATGGGGACTATGCTTTCATCTTATGAGGGCAAAATGGTCATTGAAGATAAACAAACAATTGCAGAAAAGGGCTCCTGGGACTTTATAATTATTTTGGAATGTATTGGGACCTTCCAGTATTAATTTCCCTTACCAGGGACTAAACTGCAAATCCCCCTAAAAATAATGAGAATCCAAAATCAGGGTAGATATTCCTTTTTTTCTAGCCCTTTTCTATAAATTTATTACAAAGAAGAAAAGAAATAAAGACGAAAAGAAGGGAGCATGGAAAAGTTTGTTGCTTCATCATGTAATTCGATAGTATCCAGTTTTATACAGGAAAAAAAAGTTTGTAGATATGGTAATGAAGGAGAAAGAATGCAACCAACAAAAAAAAAAAGAAAGTCGCAAGAGCTTAGAGGAGCTTTAGGCACCTTGAATTAACTTCAGAAACCCAACTAACTTTGATATGTTTTATAAGAAGTGTGGTTTAACCGTTATACTCTTATATTATGGACCAAAGGAAGTGCTACACCCCATAATCTGTAATATAAGAGCTCAACATATGAATGATTTTACTCCAAAATATAAGGAGATCATCTCATATTATCCTACTTATTAGCACATAATATTAATAATTCATCCATCCTAACTACATAAATTTAAATTTACCTGAGTCTCCATCATCTCTTGCTTATCAAATTGAATTTAGAAATAAATTGAATTTCAAAAGTGATCTTATATTTAGGAAAGGAAAGATTAATATTAATAATTCATTCATCCTAACTACATAAATTTAAATGGGAAAGTTCCAAATAAATCCCTCCGAATACCCAAAAAAGACAAGTGAAGAACCTAAATTTCTAAAAGGACCATGAAGGAAGTAGTACCTATCTGTCATTTTAAAGTTTTGCGAAAAGACAAAATTGCCCCCATCCTTAAAAACAAATTCCTACCCCATCCTAAACTCACTCTAACACTCACCCTCTTCTCGCAATTTGTGTTTTAGGATGAGAACAATTTTGTCTTTTCGTAAAATTTTAAAATGACAGATAGGTTCTAATTCCTTCATGGTCTTTGGAAGTTTAAGTTCCTCACTTGTCCTTTTGGGTATTTAGAGGGACTTATTTGGGATTTTCCCAATTTAAATTTATCTTAATCTCCATCATTAATATTAATAATTTATTATCCTACCTACATAAATTTAAATTTATCTTAGTCATCTCTTGCTTATCAAAGCATTAATTAAATATCTTTCCATCTCACCTCCGATCAAAGCCATCAAAATCCTTCTCCGATTCCCAAACCCCAGCCATGGCCGCCGCGACACCCGCCGCCGCCGGCGACGTAGAAGCCGGCTTCGCGAAGCTACAAGGCGAGGATTTCGAGTACTACATGCAAACCTATTCCATAGTCCTCGGCCGAAACTCCAAAAAAGCGACCGTCGACGTGGACCTCTCAAGCCTAGGCGGAGGCATGAACATCTCGCGCAACCACGCGCGCATCTTCTACGACTTCACGCGCCGCCGTTTCGCCCTCGAAGTTCTCGGCAAAAACGGCTGCCTCGTTGAAGGCGTCCTTCACCTTCCCGGAAACCCTCCCGTGAAATTGGATTCCCAAGATTTGCTCCAAATTGGGGACAAGGAGTTTTACTTTTTGCTCCCTGTGAGGAGTATTCTGGGTGGTGGGCCTATTGGGCCTATTGGGCCTAGGCATTATGTCAATTCCTCACATCATGGTCATGGTCGTCATGGTGGTGGTGGTGTGCCGAGTTCTTCGCATTATGGGTATCATCATAATGTGGGTGGGAGTGGTAATGCTAGTGGGGTGAAGAAGGGGAGGAGGGAGTATTATGATGATGATGATGATGAGGAGTATGAGGATGAGGATGGTGATGAGGATGGTGATGTTGGTGGTGGTGGTGGTGGGAATGGGAATGGGAGTAGTGGGAAGAAGATGAGGAGGGATGGGTATGATGGTTATGGGTATGGTAGCTCTGGTGGCAAGGCTTCTCATTCAGGTGTGTGTGTGTTGAACTTCAATGGTTGTTTAGATTATAACATGATGGAGATCATTTTTGACCAAAATCAACCCTTATATAAGATTGCAACTCCATAACTTAACCAATGTATAGTTGTATAGTTGGTCTAGCGGTGTAAGACCCTGATCCTGATAGATTCCTTCCTTGAGGTCTTGGGTTCGAATATGAGTCTGTCTTATAGGAGACATTTGTGTGTGTTGAACTTCAATGGTTGTTTAGATTGTAGCATAATGGAGATCATGTTTAGCCAAGATCAATCCTTACATAAGTGTGATTGGATCAATGTATAGTTGGTCTAGCGGTGTAAGACTCTGATCCTGATAGATTCCTTCCTTGAGGTTTTGGGTTCGAATTTGAGTCTTATAGGATACATCTGTGTTGTGTTGAGAGGAGGGAAACCATGAATCTGGAAATTAGAGTAGTTAGTTGCTTGGATGCCTGGTAATATGATCTAGATTAGGTGCTGATTGCTGGTTAATATATGAGTGTGTACTCCATCCTTTCCTAAATATAAGAGCTAGTTGACCATTTTTTGAGAAGTTAATGAAGCGAAATGAACCCTTTAATCAATTCATAACGTATTTTGTATATTATTAGATTATATGTTAGATTATAAGTCAAATAAACTAGTTTAGAAAAAAATTATTAAATTCATTGTTTAAATAGCTTAGTTTGCTTTATTACGATTGGCCAAAAATGTCAACTAGCTCTTATATTTAGGAATACAGGGAGTATATTATGTGAACAACCCTATAACGTATGAGGAATGTTGAGCTAGGAGATCCAGGTTACTCTCGTCCTCTTTGGTGAGGATCAATCTTTCCCACATACATTTAATTATTAGGATAGGACTCTTTATATGGTGTAGAGGTACTAACCAATACTCACAATCAATTTGAACTATTTAGCCATGATCCTAAATCCTAATACCTCTTACAAGGTGCAGTTCTTTTTCTGCCTTTTGTATCTTGCAGTAAATGGCATTTGGTATGCCTTCTTTTTTTTTTCTTATTTAGTATATATGCTCGGTTTTATAAGAATTTCGTTGCCTTATTTGATAACCGAGGTTTTGGGTAGAATTCGGTTTTGGAGATTTTGGATTTTAGTGACAGTTGTGCCTTGACTTTTGTTGTATGGTTTTGGCGTGCTGTATAAATGTTTTTTATGGAATGAATTTGGTATAGTCTTGCCTAGTGGAGCTTTTGAGCTTACATCGATTCATGTATATTCTGGTGGAGTAGAATTTACAATTTCTTGAACTTGATCTTGGTATGTTTTTTCTGGCATTTGTCCTTTAAAGTGTTATGAGATTCTTAGAAAGATTGAGAGAATTGAGAGGAAGAAGAGAGAAGAACAGATTTGAGAGAGAGAAGAAGAGAGAGAGGGAGAAGGGTAAAGGCCTTAGGCCATCACATTATGCCAAAACATTACAAATCACAATACTCACACACTATTACAATTGAGAGTAAGGGTTTTATTTATAGGCATAGAATGTAAACTAGCACTAATGATTTTATTGTAACTAACTTCTAACTAACTCTTGCCTTTATTTAATATTTCATAACATAAAGTCATTATAGGGTTAAGCGTTGGGATGTTAAATTGAACTTGTGTTTCTGTCCTCCCGTTAGCATCAATGCTGTGAGACCCAGTGGACCACTGCTCAAAATTTGCTAGAATGAGCCACCAGGAACCAGTTGATAACTCCTAAGGATGAGTAAAATACTAAAATGTCCTGGACTAGCCTTTTTTTTTTTTTTGTATTGCATGCATGGCTATCTAAAGAGGCCTTTGGTCAGACGAGAGAATCAGGATGCCACACCTAAAAATTCAGAGATATGCCCATTTTTATGGCCTTAAACGTCACATTGAAGTTGTTTCATAGTTAAATATATGTTGATGTATGATGCATGTTGTTTGGGTAGTGTTTTAGTGATGTAGATCATAACATAATAGTTTTTGCTTGCCAATACGTTGTGTGGTGGTGCTGATAGTGCCATGCATTGCTTTAGGACATAATTATTTTATTAATGAGTATTCATCCCTATAGCTCATTGGACTTGGAAACTTGCATGAGGCATAGGCTTAGGATACTTTTTGCTCAGGAAGAGGATGGCCAGTATCAAACTCTTCTCTTCATTGTTGAAGAAAATTGTTTTGTAATAATAATATACAATTATACACTAGTTGATGATTTTAGTGATTTCTCCCTCCCTATCTCTCTTCTCTTCTCTTCTCTTCTCTTCTCTGTTTCCTTGTCTTCTTCTCTAACATCAAATGACCATGATAGATGGAGTCCTTATCATAAACTGACAATGTATAATATAATTATGATAATTGGGAATGGGCTTGGATTATGCCATTTAAGCAAATCATTTAAATCATCTCTGCTTTGATCTCTTATTGTTTGGCGTGGTTTCAAATATATGAATTTGTGCCAGTAGAATGAGTCAATCAAGATTTTATTATGTTTTGTTTTATATAATTGACATTTTTCTGGCTATTTATGAATGATGCTATGTTGTAATTGTTCTCTCTTTCAGCTCATTCTTTCTTACTATTACCAATTATCATTTTTTTTATCTATTTATCTGTTTCCTTAATAGTTCTGTTATCTTGTTTTCAAACTCCTCTTTTACCTCTTGTTTTCAGTTGCAGTGATATTCAAGTTTAGTGTATTCTTATGTGTTTTTTTTTCTGTGTAAAGGTGCTATTCAAGTTAAGTTAAGACAATACATTTTTTGTTATCCGTTGCTTTTCAGCTCCACGCATACACTTTGTGCCCTTCTGGTCAGGGAATTGGCATTTGTGTGAAATATATGTGTGAATGGCATGTAATGAGATCTTAATAAAGCGACAAAGCACTACATCAATAACCACAAAGCACTAGTGTAGATAAAATTATTAATGGGCTTCTGTTATGTCACAGTATGGAATTTTTAGTTATGCGGGATTGGGTTTCTTTTCCCACTAAATTTTCGATTAATTCAAGACTGGATTGTGAGTGGCTTGGTTCTGATTTCCAATTCTTGTTTATGTAGTGAGCATAGTTGGGAGGAATATGTCCTTTATCCACTATACCTTGAATGAGACTATTTTCTGCTGCTAGCAGAGGATATCGTGATCTGTCCTAAAAAGAAAATATTTCTGAAGAAATTAAGCAGGCATACTCAAAGTTTTTTTTTTGGCTATTTCTTATCTGTTCATGGAAGCCATATGTATGATCGAACTTTTATGTTATCTCTATTTATGTATTCTCTTTAAAATAATTATTGTTTGTATTCTTAAGTCAAGGTAATTAGCTTCTATTCTGCTTCAAATTATTGTATCTTTTTAATATATTATCCCACTGAGACTGTTGATTTCTGCAGATAAGAAAGCAGAAGGAAGATCTAGAATGGATCGTGACGTTGAGAATCATCAGTTCCAACAAGTGGAGGAAAAGGATGTAGTATCATCAGTTGCTACAGTTCTTTCTGATCTTTGTGGTCCTGGTGAATGGATGGCTATGGAGAAACTTCATACAGAGGTTAGTTCTGACCATTATTTGTTCTGTGCTTTTCTGCATTTCATTGGCCCATTCATGATTTTGCAATGACTCTCAATAATTGGAGAACTGTCTTTTTCCATTTTAGTAATCTTTTGTTTAGCTTTTATATTTAGGACCGTGGTAAGTATAACATCAATAATTTTGTAAAAGACATTATGCACTTGAGGCATGATTGACTTGTCTGGTGGATAATGTTGAACTCCATTGTGCAGTTGCTGGAGCACTATGGAAATGTGTGGCATCACAGCCGAGTAAGGCGATATCTGTCATCGGAGGAATGGACCAGTCCAGAATCCAAAGGGAAGCCTTGGTATGGTTTGCTTATGCTGTTAAGGAAGTACCCTGAACACTTCGTCATCAATACAAGGTCCAAGGGCAGGGTCACTCAGGAGTTTGTTTCTCTTGTGTCTCTGCTTTCATGAAAACACCCTTTTTTTCTTTATGCAAGTGGCACTTTTTAATCTAATCAGTTCATTGCAGTAGAGTCCATCTAAAGGGATCCGCTTCCCTGGATAAAATCCTTGTATATCTAAGTCATGATTGTGTCGTTTTAAGCTTAGAATGTTTTGGTACATTGTTAGTTTATCACCAAGTTATTGACTTGCTTTGGCTAATGGGCGATGTTTTAATGATGGAATATGTGAATTAGATTTATTTGTTCAACAATTTATCGCGCCCATTACAGAAAAGAAAAGATTCAAAGAAGAGCATTAAGCATTTGTTGAAATTGCACACTCGTATGTGTGTGTGTATTAAAACACACAATCTCGTTAAAATGTAGATCCGCCGAGAAAATTGAGTTCTAAACCTCAATTTGAATTAGATTTGCAAGATACTTATATTCTTAACAATTTTAGAATCGGTCAAATCCATGGAAGAGTCCTAAATAAGACTTAGTTAATATTACTTTTTTAGATATTAAAGGTATATTTTATTTTTTTCCTCGAAAAGGGAGGAGTGAAAAAAGAAGAATGGTTTCGGCAAAAAAAAGAGCATTTGTCAGGAAGATTTTATTTTCTTTAAAAAAAAGATTTATCATTTTAAATTATATACTTATAATTTGTTTTTCAATTTAACACCATCAAATTCTTATCAAACTACAAGGACAATTTATTTGAACAAAATGAAACTTCAAGGACCAAAATCTCTTCTTTGAAAGTATAGAGACTAAAACTAGAATTGATGTAAACTATAAGGACCAAAATCTCCACTTTTAAATTTCATAGACTAAAACCCAAGTCACACCAAAAAAGAGATCAAAAGTTGGTTTAACCCTATTAAATTATGACATATTTAATATATTTTAAAATTTTTTGGTGTTATTTTTATTTTGTATATAATTAACAATTAACAATAAATGTGTTCAACACTTGTACTGTTCAATTTTAATTAATAATTAAAAGTAGCTGCTTATTTTTCTATGATTCAAAATCTCATTTGAAAGTTGAATGTAGCATTGAAATGTCCCCCCAACGGTTTAGTTCGATGGAAACATTTTAAAAGTGGGCTCTTTTCAATTAAATCTGCTTATGTGAGTCTTTCTTGTGGCTTGCTCTTCATAACAAATTGCTCTCAAATGAAGGTAGATTGCATAGGAATTGATGCAATGATGTAACTTGTAAAACATGTGCTAACCCTCTTGAATCTCTTCTACAGCAAAATTCACAACTTTGTGTTGGCTCATTTGGAAACCTTGTATTGATTGATGATCTTAAATGAAATTAGTTAAATTTGTTTGTAACAAATATGTGGTGGTTTTCCCAAACTCCTCCTTTCATTGTAACTACACTGAACACTAGAGACCCACAAGTTTTGTATGACGAATAGGGATAATTTGGGAAATAATTATAAATTAAGAATGTAACATGAATTGAGATTTTCTAATTAGGACCAATGTCAGCCCTTTGTTTAGCTCCTCAATTTAGGACATGGGGTATTATAATATCAATGATTTTATTAGACGATATGATGTGGATCAATAATATATATTATGCACATTTGTAGTGGATCATGTTGAACTCGATTGTTGACTTGCTTGAGCACAATGGAAATTGTGTGGCATCACAGTCGAGTAAGGAGGTATCTATCTCCAAGGACTGAAACAGTCCAGACTCGAAAGGAAAGCCTTGCTATGGTGTGGTCATGCTATTAAGGAGGCATGAATATTTCGTCATCAACACATTTGTTTCTCTTGTGTCTCTACTTGCATGATAACACCTTTTTTTTATGCAAGTAGCACTTTATAATCTAATCAGTTCATTGAAGTATAGAATCCATCTAAAGGGATTGCTTCCCAGGATAAAATCCTCGTATATCTAAGTCATAATCATAATTAATTATGTCGTTTTATGCTTAGAAGGTTTTGTTATATTGTTAGTTTATCACCAAATTATTGACTTGCTTCGGCCTTGGGTAACGGGTGATCTTTTAATGATTGAATATGTGAATCAGATGTATTTGTTCAACAATTTATCGCGCACCCATTACAGACAAGATTAAAAGAAAAGTATTAACATTTGTTCAAATTGCACACTCCTACGTACACATCCTAAACTTGTACTTAAGGCATGCTTCCATTCTCATCGAAATGTAAATCCGCTAAGAAAATTGAGTTCTATACCTCCATTTAAATTAAATTTGTAAAATTTATCATAGTAATTAATTTTAAAATCCGTCAAATCCATAGCATCTACTATACTTCCGCTTTAATTATTTATTATTTTTTCCAAATGTTTTTTTTTATTATAATTGAGCACTGATCACAAATTTTTGTAGCCATAAATAAAACTAAAAGACTATTTAGGATTATAATTAAAGATATGTTTAAGTACTGAGTTGTTATGATAACAAATTCTAGAAAGCGACAATTTAGATATCTGTCAAGCACTCCGGATTATTTAAAATACATCAATAGAATCAACTGCCATGTATGTATTGATTTTACCAAGTTAGTTAAATATTATTATTATTATTACAACTTTAGTTGGCTTGTAATTTACAAAAGGTTAAATTACTTTATGTATGTATGTGTGTTTTTTGTTTCTTAACTTTAACTTTTGACAAAGTCATATTTTACTTCATTAACTTTGAAAAATGTGTTTTTAGTCTCTTAACTTTAGACATAGTTATGTTTTACTCCCTTAACTTTGTAAATTGTTTTCTTAGTACTTTCAAATTAGGGTAAAATATGTTTTTGATCTTTTACTTTGCATAAAGTTATGTTTTAGTCTCTTAACTTTGAAAAGTTTATTTTTAGTCCTTTTAAGTTGACACAGTTAACTTATCTTTTTTTTTATCAAAACACATTTAACTTATCTAACAAAAATACTTACTAGGCTAAATTAAAATGCTTATAAAAATTATATTTTATTTATTTTTTATTTGTAATATTTTTCAATTTAATAATAGTAAATCAACATTTTAATATTTTCTTGTCAGCATCTTAAATTTATACAGTCAACATTTTTCGTTAAAGAAGTTAATGGTATTAATTTAGAAAGACTAAAGACACTTTTCAAAGTTAAGGGATTAAAACATGACTTTATCTAAAAGTTAAGGGGTCAAAAAAAAATTTTAACATTTATAAAAAAACCGTGGACAATGTCCATGCATAAGTTTGGTGTTTTTCTTCACTTAAATGAGGGATTATTATCTTATTTCCTCATGCTTCCTTCTATAAAAGATGGTTCTAATGGAGAAAACTTGTGCTATTGACTCAACTCATTATTCATAATATGAATAGTAGTACCACATTCTTATTAACTATTTGCGATGGAAAACATATATATTAGAGAATCCCATATCATGTACCTAGCTAGATTCGTGTTGATATAATCTCATGTCAAGTATCTACAAGGTCTAATTCCATCCTAAGCACCTACTTACAGTCTGACCCGATTGCATCAATCAGGGTGCAATTTGCAATGCTGAAAGCACGAAGGTACTCCTTCTATTTCTAAATATAAGATCACTTTGGTGAAGTGGATAAGTTCCTAAATATAAGATTACTTCCTATTTTATCTCAAGTTTTGCCCAAACTACCCTTATACTCCTTCTTTTCATTGAAAACCCCTTCTCCTTTCAAAAGTTAAGTAATTGAGGGAATTTTGGGAAGATCATGTAATTTTATTGTCTTTCTTAATCTCCCCAAATTAACCAAAGTGATCTTATATTTAAGAACGGAGGGAATAATAAATTTCTTGACTAGTTTACAATGTTTTTTTAAAAATATATTTAATATTTTACAGCTCCAAACATAATTATTTCATTAACATAGTTTCTTAGGACGTTTCGGAATTACCCTTTTGAAAATGAGTTGTGAATATTTTCTATACAAATAGAACTAGGCTTATGATGCCAAGTATATGTATAAATTCTTTGCAAAAAAAAAAGTATATGTATAAATTTGTTGTTGTTCAATGACATAAATATAATTCAAAATGTATAATTATTTTGGTTTTCTTTTTGAAATGTTTATTAGCATCATTTGAATTTGAGCTTACTTCAAAAAATAAAGAATGATTCGCCATTATTTCCCATCCGACCGTTAAGTTCTTGCTTTTTAAAATGTAAACTCCAAATCATTATTTCAAAAAAGAACAAAATACATGAAGAAAAAACAAACCATTCTCGAGCCTCTTGAAGAAAAGGAAGAAGGTGACAAAGGGCACTAAAGTTTACTATCTGAGTACTTCACAAGCTAGTCTACTATTTACTGACCCTTATGATCTATAGATCAAACTTCATCCACTATGTCTTTAAATGGATGATCACCATCACAACTTCTAAGAGTGAAATTAATTGAATTGTACAATCACATTGTAAGAAAAATTTCCTATAAACCTTGAACCTACAGAGATTGATCCCATGTAAGAAGGAAATCATATGGTCTTGTTTGATTCAAGAGACCAGGCAACTAGAAACAATTCAACAACATTGTCCAAAAAATAAATGCACCATAAAGCTTACTAATACTCCACCAAAAGCTTGCTGATATTCTTCTAAAATACTTACTTTATTACATTAAGAAAAAAATTTAAAAAAGAATATTGCAGCTATGCTGCGAAAATTTTATTTCAAAGCTATATATGTTCACTTGTTCCTGCACCGACGGTGCATTGGCAAAACTTACAAGCTAAGAATGTTTCTTCACTTTCAGGAGCAAATGAAGTAAATAACTCCAAGCTAGTTGAATGGATTGAATAGGGATGATTAATCTTCATCAGAAATAAAACTCTTTATTGGGTTGTGCTATAATAAATAATAAAGGAAAATTAACCTTTTGGTTCTTATTGCTTTGACCTTGTTGCGATTCAGTTTCTAAACTGACTTGGTACAACAACTAAATCCCTATAATTTTAACCATTTTATAATTTAGTCCCTATATTGTAGAAAATAAAATGAGAAGATTAAATATTTAGTCTCTCTATATATGATTTAAAGTTTATTTTCTAAAGCATAGGGACTAGATTATAAAGTGGTTCAAACCATAGTAAAAAGTTGCAAGTCATCAAAATTGAGGGATTAGTCAAAACTATAAGGATCTAAAGATTAACTTCCTCTTATAATAAGAATAATCTACTTGCCTTGAGATAATAAAATATGTATATCAAGTTCTGGCATAATACAGCCCTTCTTTACAATAAAAATGGAAATCTCACCTAGATTTGAACAGTTAGAACTATCGCATTTCACGATTCCAATGTCTCCAGTTCGACACCTTCAGAAGCTGAGGTAGCATCAATGCTTTGCTGACTATCTCCATCAGGAAACATAGGCAGTTCAGACTCACTGCCTTTTCTAGAGCCAAGTCGTCTTTTGTGTTCTAGAAAGTTATTTTATATGGAACACTTGTTAATACAACCGTAACAAGCTTGTTGTTATCCCACAAGGTAGGGTTGGTTATATGAATATACATATATGTGTATATAATATCAGACTAAGTTGAAAGAGGAAAATTACTTTTACTGGTGATTGACTGTCGAGTTAACGCCAAGAAGTCTTCCCATTGCAATTTACTTAGTTCTTTCTTTTCTTTTTCTGAAAGCTCAAAGTTGGGCTCCCTCCCACACATGAAAGCAGCCCTAAAATGATGTCAGATGATAAATGTAATCATTACCAGCATCATCTAATAAACAAGATATAACAAGTCATATGTATCTCACTAAGTGGGGATGACTATATGGATCACAATTGTATTCTAATAACATCTGATTATTTAGATATATCGTTCACTAATAGACCTTAGTCAATGACTTTCTCAAGCATCTTTCTTGGCCTTTTTCTATTTATCTTCATAAAGTAAAAGACCATCAACTCAATTCTGCTCCCTAAAGCCTCTATCATGTAGTAAATGGGAAAACGAAATCATATTACTATCCCCAAATTTCCTTCCCTCTGTCCCTCTAACATGACATATATTTGGCACCCTATATCTTAGATTCAGTGCACATTTCATCAGCATCACTTTTAAGTTTTTATTAAAGATTATACAATCTTGCTTCTATTTGACAGACAATTTGTGTATATTTTGAACAATATAGGACAGATAGGTGTAATATAAGCAAAACTTGAGAGAAGTTATGCACCTGGTTTTAGGAAAGATCTTTTTAAGTTTGAAAACTATAGAGATAATCTACATGATTTTAGCAGAATTAAAAGAAAAAAATTGTATTTGTTTTGGGAATTAGTAAAACAACAAATTTAGGCAGACAAACTTCACTTAAGTTTTTGAGGAGTGACTTGAACAAGACAATAGGAGATCTAAAAAATATGCAATCCAATTCCCCTCATATCTGTCTGAAGCCCATCTGTTATAAATCTGCTAGGGTTGATCCAATCTTTGGTTCCTCACATTTGCCAATATTTTGATTTTGGTCCCTCAATTTCATATCATGAGTCTTGTTCCCTAAAGAGTTAAATGGTCTAGGTTTTTATAAGATTATGGAGACCAATATTTTAAGTAATGAAATTTGAGAAATCAAAACCTTTGGTTTGAAACATAAAGGACTAAAACCAAAATAAAGGCAAACCATGAGGGACCAAAAGTTGCATCAATCCAATCTGTTAACTATAAAGGTCCTGAAAAAAACTGCAGTTTTTAATGGTGGCAAACCTTTAAGAATTCAATGATAAAAAGTTTTGCAGAATGGTATGGCTGAGGATATCAACTAAGAATGTAATCACACACGAACTCCATATTTCCTATAGCTAACACCAAATTTTTTCACATAAGAGTTGTACAAACATCAACTTTTTGGTATATGGTATCAAATAGCTGAAATGCTTGTTCTCACTCGGCCTTACATTTGAAATTGCTGTAGCTTTCAAAAAGCTATTAAATGATGGTTGAAAGCGGCCATGAAATGACATTTAAATACTTGTTCAAAGAAAGAAATGCATCAAATGAGATTGAAAATCACATAAATTGTTCATTGACTGACGTTGAAATATTACCAACTATAAGAAAATTGCCCGAAAAAAACAAGTTTAAACAAGGAAATATTAATATTAGCATAATTGAAGTGAAGCTTTTTTTGGGGTATTATGTATCATTAACGCCCGAAGAGCTGAAAAGACTCTTGGGGGGTTTCTTAAAGGGAAATTCATTATGATATCCCAAGGAAATGTAATCATCAAATAGTATCACAAGCACTTGTCATCTCATGCATCTGAAATTGTCATAACATATTGCTCACTTGTTATAGGACTTTTTAATGATTAAATTTATTCCTTGAGCCTTCTTAGAGGTTTTCCTTCTCTCAAAAGCAACCATGGCTTTTGAAAGAGCATCAAAATAACCGATGAAAATCAGAATTAAATAAGATAAATTCATGGCATTAGCTGTCAAACAAGATTAGGAGCAAAAGCTGCTAATTTCCAAATCCTTCAAAAGCTTCCTGAAGAGACAGTCATTATTAATAACAATGTGCTAATTTACCTGTCATATAGGCGAGCAGCCTCTTCTTGAGAATTAACAGTTCCAAGATGGATCTGTTTCTTGTCCACTTTGATTGCTGCCTGCCACTTCAAATTTTTGAAATATACACCTCTCATTACACATGATTCTTGACTGTGCATATGCTTTCTTCTATGTGGCTTTCTACGCTTAATAGGAGGCCCTGCAAAATGGAAAGAGATAAAATATATAAACTATGCATTTACTATAGAGTTAAAAGGAAAATGCCACCAAAGACAAAAAGAAAAATGTCACTTAAATAAATATTCGTGTCTGTTAATATGCAAGTGATTGAGTTTATGCTTCAGACCATTTGTCTAAATGTGGTATAAATTTAAACGAGTCTAACAGCAACAATGTCAAATCAGATAAGCTACAATTGAACATATATAATCAGACCCGATATGGACAAATTGCAAGAAACCAGCTCATTAGGCAAGTTTTAATAGGTCATTTAATGTCATTTACCCTGTTACTTCATTACTCTGAAAATACACGCTCTATTTCCAAAAACATGACAAGCTCTTTTTAAGGTTTTATCTCAGATCCCTAGTGAAAATAGGCGAGCAACTGCGTCACGGAGGTCAAACAGAAAGAGTAATTGAGTTGACACTAATCGATGGAGAGCAACACTACAGCAATATCGGCCTAACTAATGAAAAAATCTCGCTACAGCATTATGAATGCCAAGTTCGCACCCAACAATGGACCAGTTCAAGGGACATCTGGAGAGTGAAAGTGTTCACAGTGGAAAAGCCTCAAGAGAGAAAGGCGGAAACTTCATGGTTTTCCTAGCAACTAAATACAGTATATGCTAAGTGCTAACTATCTTCCTCAAACTAACTTGCACCAAAGCACCTCCTTCAGGCACTTTCTGTTACCACAGTTTTGTATTGATCTTCACTTCCAGGTTAATCTCAGAGAGGAAGGATCAAGAACAAATAAAAAAGGAAACTGTATAACATTCCCTGTGGATCAATGATCTATGTTTGATACAATTTCCAACAAATTAATCAGGTACGGTGACCTACACAGAACTATTTAACCATGATGTCACTCAAGAAGGACTACTCCATTTTCCTGTTCAAGACCCACTATTTTTCCTTGGCATGTAATTATCTCCAACAAATTAATGTTATGGAATTGAAGATCATCAATATATTACTTATGGAATACATCGGGAAACAGAAAAAGATAAACACTACTTTCAAAAAGATAAGTTTAATCAGCTAGGTTATAATAAACTAAATGTGACATAACCAGCAGAATTAATAAAAAAAGAGCCTCATAAATAACAAACCAATAATCTGCTGACTTGACTGCTCCTTTGATGAGCTAGAACCAGATACATTTGAGGAAGCTGGTTCTTCTTTCACAACGGGATTCTGTTGGAAAAATCAAACACAGTTTGGCCTAAGTTCCCAAAAATAGGAAATTTACAAAATATACCAATAATATATCTTTTGAAGATTAATCAATTATCTTGGAAAATGCCAGCTTTTATGAAATCCATTTAGTAAATGCTGCATTAATAATCTGAATATGGCAAGATTAATAAATTTAGAATTTAGGACCTTTCATATCATTTAACAATTTAAACAACCAACAACAATAACAACAAAATCTTGTGCCATCACGTGGAGTCGGCTATATGGAATTGCATGGCACCATTGTGTTCTAGCACCTTACAGAATGATAGATCAGAAAAAAATCTAGCACCTATAAACTTATAATCAATCTGACAGGTCTAAGGTGCTCAATTGCATGTATTAATGGTATGAAGTTTGAGAAAGAATAAGAAAGAAGAAGAAATATGAAGGAGAAGAGGGAAGATGAGGGAAATATACACAGCACCCAGTTACTATCATCTAGTATTAAATATTTTCAAGGGAAAAGAAGAAAAAGGCATAAATGAAAACATATAATCCATTAATAATAGATAGCTCACCAAAACAGCATACCATATCAAAACTGACCCTATACTCCAACAAAGAAGATTACAATAACTCACTTTCAGTAGTTGAGTTCCTACGCTATGACGGATGCTTTCATTTCCACTGTCAGATTGGGCGATCTTAGGTCTAGCACCTTGAGCTGAATTGTCATAAGCAGGAAGATTCTCACAATACAGAGGAAGTGGAGTAATGAAGGAACTGTTTCCTACAAAGACCCAATTGTATTTGGTCAACTTGTCAACTGATTTTTAAGATAAAAGACATAATAAAAGGCTCAACAAAAAAGTTCAAAAGAAAGAATTTTTGTTCTTTCATGCAGAGAAGTTCATGATATATAAAGTTTTTATATCAACATATACCTGAGCATAGCCCCAAAAGTCTGCGCCTTCTCAAGCTTACCATGATTAGTTTCAATCTTCTTACAAAATCATCAATCAATACGGTCAATTATCAACTGTCCTATGATAACAAGCTGTTCCTTAGATAGAAAAGACAGAGTAGCTATAACAATGACACACAGCCTGAGGCAGAAAAAAATATCCAATTAGAACTGTAAATGAAAATATTTGACAACGAGATTATCGAGACATTCCCCTAAAATGATTAATGACTAAAGATATGTTTAAAGGATCTACTTATCCATCAAGACACATGGCTTTTTCATACTTCCAAAACCAGAATAAGTAGCTTAATGTCAGCAAGTTTCAAATATATTAAAGAAGGAGATTATCAACAAAACAATGATAAAAGCAATTAACATATATATTCTGACAGAAACTTGGTGCTGTTCTGACTTGTATGAAGCACAAGAGAAGTAATTAAACTATAATGCCTTCAATTCTTGAGCCACCTTTACCCCCAGGAAAACATGGCATATATAATCCAACAAAATGAAGACAAACACTGTAAATTGAAAAGAAGGGCGAATCCCCACTTGGTGATGGTGCTGGGAAGGGAATATACTGGATGGACAGTCTTACCTCTGTCTTTTGCAGAGAAGCTGATTCGAACTCGCGACTTCAGACCCCAACGGCAAGTAAGCTTACCGCTGAGTCAAGCTGGCCTTCAAACACTGTAAATTGAGGAAGATAAAAATCAGTAGTCTACTTCGATAATAGGAAAAAACATAATGAACCCTTGAAAGCTCACAAACGTTGGAGGTTTCAAAGAAGACCAAGAAAAGCTGTACTCTAAATTGGAGACAGAAATCACAACAGACCCATAATCCAAAACAGAATTCATGTAAACTGATCGCAATTCCGGACGCAAAAGAATCCCTTCAAGTTAAGAACTCAAAATCTCTTTACTTGGGTCAAAGTCAACCCCATCAACCTACCACCTTTTTTCAAGCAAACCCACAACACAAAACCAAACACCCACATTCACAAAACCCACAACACAAAATCAAAACAACACCCACAAAAGCCAAGAAAATAAAAAAAAACACTCCAATTATGAACAAACACCAGCCAAAAAAAAGAAAAACCCATCACCATATATTATAAGAGGAAGCACCTAGGCGAAAGACACGAGGCATAGTCAATCATGAGAACAAGAAAACCAAGAAAATAAAAAAAGTTATCATATTTTGAATGTCCGTACGTACCTTGAAAGATGGGGTGTGGAAAAATTCTGTGGCGGAGGCAAAGTGAGAGGTTAAAAATATTTAGCAACTACAAGAAGAAGAAGAAGGTGGCAGTAAGGGTATATATATATATATATATATATATATATTTGTGTTATAAATATGTGTGTGTGTGTGTGTGCTGTTGTTTTGCGTTATGCGTGTGTGCATTAATGTTGTGAGGTGTTGTGTATCATGCACCAATGATCTATCATCATCTTATGTTGTTGTGTGTGTGTGTGTGTGTGTGTGTGTTGTGTGAGGATTTTAAGGAGAGAAGTTGTGAGTAGGTTGAAAAGGTGAAAAATAAACGTTTGAGAGTGAAGCTAGAATGACGGTTATGCCCTTGGGAGTTGCCAAAGATATCGGTGGAGTTAGGTGTGGGTGTGAGTTACGTTAGGAAGACTTTTCTATTATGTTGCCACGAAACGGGAAAATTGGGAACTCTGTTTTTTTATTTAAAAAAAAAATGCATCCATTGGTCGGCAAGTCTGGCTAAGATTCTGAATATTCAATTCAGTCATCAACTTGAAGTGGAAAGGGATCCACTCAAAATCTATCAATATTTCACAAATCATTTGTTTATAAAATTATTTACCTATTTATTGGTCAAAAAATAAAACTATTTACCTATTTTTTTGCACTGAAAACTATTTACATATTTATTAGCCACACTGCTACATTTTTTAATATGGATGTGTTTTTTTATTTTTCATTTATATACTATTATTGTGTATAATATAAAAAGGGAAATTAATTTATAGTCCCTCACAAGGGATTTAATAGTAGAAAAGTCTCATAAAATCCACATATTAAAGTAGGGTCCTTAGGGACCTTACTTTAATATAGTTCAAATACAAAAAGATCATATTGCCCTTTTCTGTGACAAGGTCATGGGCAGGGAATGACGAGGTCATGCGCACATATAATAAGATCATTGACAACTCTAACAAGGTCATGACCCACACCCTGTGACAAGTTATGGGCAAGCATTGACGAGGTCATGAGCAGGAATGACAAGGTAATGCACACATATAACAAGTTCTTGGGCAGGGAAGAAGGGGCAATCTGATCTTATTTATTTGAAGTATATTAAAGTAAGGTCCCTAGGGACCCTACTTTAATATGTGGACTTAATGAGACTTGTCTATTACTAAATCTCTTTTGAGGGACTACAAATTAATTTTTCCTATAAAAAATACTAAGAGAGTTGGATTTTTGTTAAATTTTTTAATTAATGGAGGCGACATCTAACAAATTAATATATTGCCCAAGGAAAGAAATATATAAGGAAACCATTCAAAACCATTCAAAAAAAGTTCTCTTATGTATAAGTATAGAGGGAGTATAATACATATGGGCAGAGATAGCCCAAACAAATGTATGCCTAAGCATATTTAACGAGGCTATCAATTATGTTTTTAGACAAAAAGTTCTAATGTCAAATACCAAAAAGTATGCTCCTTTTTTATGTAGGATAGAGGTTAGAGGTGAATCAAAAAGCATATTATTATTGTGCGATTTAATATTATAATGATTCTTTCAAACATTAATAAAATCACCTCAATTTTAGGAAAATATTATAAGAAGTTACAAAAAGTATTGTCAACTTTTTAGAAGGTTATATAATTTCACGAAACCTGCCTGATTTTTGTCAACACAATTACAACCTTTTTTTTAAAAAAAATAGAGTTAAAGTGTAAAAATAACCATGTAATTGTCACGAAAGTGCAAAAATGAATATATAACATTTTTTAAGGCAAAATTGCCCGTCAACTTTCAAAATTTGGGCGAAAATGGCCATCACAATTAATTCTTTTGCCTTTTTCACTCATCATCCTCTGTCACATCATCATCACACAAGGGTAAATAAATACATAAGTCTACCACATATTTTAGTGAGATGAGTTGACAAAAGATGATGAGTAAAAAAGTTAAAAAATAACTGTATTGACCATTTTTGCCCAAGTTTTGAAATTTGATGGTTATTTTTGCACATTCGTGACAATTAAATGACCACTTTTACACTTAAACCCAAAAAATTATGGCAAAAGCAAAAGTGGGTCAATTATTTGACCTCTAACTTATCTACCATTGAATTTATCAAATTACTTCTGGATACTTATTAAATTTCTAAATTAATGAGGGCGTCATCTAATGATATACAGTATACTTCATTTTGTTCCTATATAAAAGATACTTTTGGGTAAAATCTCATATATTAAGAAATGGTTGAGAGATATAAATGTGTCGGAAATAATTTTGTTTCATCAAGTTTTTCCTTAATCATGATTGATATATACGAGATAGAAATGTGATAATAGTGTTATAAATGAGCATGAAAAAGAATATGATTAGAGAGAACGATGATGAGTAACCTAGGAAAAAAACTCATTAAGTGTTCGATAAATTTGACAAACATCCTTATATAGGGACAAAAGCATTTAAAAAGGTCTTTGTTTAATGCACAAAGAAAGAAATAGGCTAAACAAAAAGAGGCAGGAAAATGGGTCAACCCGACCCAACCCGCATTAGAAGCGGGTCAGCCGACCCGACCCGCTTCTAATGCGGGTTGGAATATTGTAACCCGACTCACATACAATAAAAGCGGGTCAACCCGACCTGACCCGAATTTTAAGCTATGTTATTAAAAAAATAAAATTGAAAATTCAATAAGTAAATTAAACACAAAAAATTGACAAAATCAATAACAAACCAAGTAATTAAATTGATCATTTTATCTGTCCAAATTCCAAAACAATAAAGTAAACAAATTCCTATCAGTCTAGTACTTTCAAAGATCCTTAAATTAAGCAATCTAATTATTTAGTCTAGTACGTAAATAAAACATTAAACATCTAATGATATAATCAGTGAAGCATCATCGATTGAGATTTGCAGTTGAAGCATTTTCTAAACTTGAACAAATTGGAAGAGGAGCAGTTTCCCTTTTCTCAGCCTTGGAGTCCTCTTGGAGTCCTCTGTCATATACACATCCATAACACATAAATAATATTGTAATAGTTGATTGAGAGTTTGAACAACTAACATATTAATCAATGCATGAAAAGTTAATAAATATAGTGGCTAATATTACCATTCCATGGAAAACCAACAAGCCAATTCCGTGCACAAATGAGAGCTTCAATGTTTTCTGGGATAATAATGCTCCGATATTTTGTGAGAACTTGAGATCCAATGCTAAAAGCTGATTCACTAGCAACAGTAGTAATCAGAATGCAAATAATATCGCAAGCTATCTTGGAAAGACAATGGAATCTAGCTTTGTTAGACTTCCAAAAGTCTAAAACATTGAAATTTGTGAATATTATATGATCAATTATTCCTTCTTCCAAATAGTAGTCTAGTTTTGACTTTTCAATTGATTTCTCAGTTGAACACTACATTGTTAGTAAATCCTACAACATATAAAAGTAATTATTAGTAGTGGGATATGTTGACCCAGAAATCAAGTTTGTAATCACAGCAAATGGCTTCAAGAATACACAAATTGTCTCTGCCCTAACCCACTCCTCATCAGATGGACAATGAATATAGTTGGAGTTATTCATCTCTAAGCTAGAAAAAGCACGACGATTTGAGTTCCATCTAGTCGGGACATCTAACCTTAGACCAACAGAACAATCAATTCCCCCTACTTGATTTACTCTATTTTTGAATTCTATCATTCTCACATCTAATTGCCTTAAATATCGAATACTTTCTCTTATCTTTTTCATAGTATCATCTGTCACATACAGTCAAACCATTTCGAACTATGAGATTCAAGATGTGGGCACAATATCTCACATAAAAATAATCCCCATTACAAATTAAGCTATTACTCAATTTCATATTTTCTTTCAGTCTTTCTTGCATAATGAAATTTGCCAACGCATTATCCAAAATAATAGAAAACACTTTTTTTCAATGCCCCAATCAACTAATATCTCATAAGCTCTTTTTTCCATTGCAACACCAGTGTGTGGAGGTTCCATCCTAGAGAGGAAAGTATTTTGTTGTTGAGATGCCATCTCTCGCAACAAAGTGGGCGGTCAAACAAAGATACCCCTCACCAATAATTGCAGTCCAACAATCAGAGGTTAAGCATATTCTACTTGTACTTAGCAATAGCCTTTTTTTTAGCATTGACTTTTGTCCAAGGTATAAATTCCAAACGTCACTTACAACAGTTTTTTTACAAATACTCTTATAATGAGGATTCAAGTACTAGAGTAAATCCCTAACACCATCATACTCAACAAAGGAATAGGGAAGATTGTGTTTAATGATGCATTAAGCAATCCTTTCTTGAACAATATCATGTTCAATTTTTCTGTTCCTCAATGCCCCTGCATGATCTATCAATGTTTTGGAAATCGTCGAATTTTGGGAGTTTTTACATGAATTTTTTTCTTCCTTTGGTCAAATGACAGCGAAGTGAAGAAATTCCAATATTCAAACTACTAATAATAAACTAGCAGTTTACCCCATGCGTTGCACGAGGCTTACAGCAGCAACTTAACTATTTGTTGAATGAATTGCTTATAAATGTAAAACACATATTATGTTTAATTATTTCTAGATCATTTATTCATTGGTATAAATCTGAATGAATGAGAAATATGACTTCTAGTATAATGTCTTTTAAAGGTTTATCTAAAGACAAAACATATATTAATTCTAAAAATATTTGGTGTAAGTAAATATTTATTGCATATACCATTTACAATGATGATGTAGGATATGAGTTTTAACTTTGTAAGTTATGGTTTTTCCAGTTAGAAGTATAAGCATGCATTTCATACGAACCCTCATTCATTACATGATATTTTGGAATATTGATAATTTAAAAAATTAGAAAAATATTAAATACAAGTAAGTAATATTTCAACTACTATCAGAATCAGAATATTTCAACTACTATGAATATGAACCCTCCACCCCTTCAAAATATATCTTCTTATAACACCTCAACCCTAAAATATATTGTTGGAAATAGGAAATATTTCATCAGGGAGTATTTAATCGGATCCGCCCTCGATGGACCGGATCGTTTGATTACTAAATCCAACGGCATATGGGAAATAAGAGAGAATTAACTAATTAGCATTAATATGTGATTGATGCTGATTAATTTGATTAGGATCAAATATATTGACAATTAGGCATTAATATGTGATTGATGCTGATTGATTTGATTGAGAATCAAATCAATCATTATTGTTGATTGGCTACATAATAATCTACATTTATGATTGTGACATTCCTGCCTATTCTTGGTGACACTCCTGTCACTATAAATAGGGATGTCCCTCACAATTGTAGATACACCTCAGCCAACAGTACTCTTTGGCTTTCCTTCTCACAGTCTTTCTGAGAGGGTGATTTGCTGTGCGAATCAAACCCGGGTTCTAGTAACTCAGTCTTTGCGTGAGCAGAATCCTACGAGATTCTTGGCTCCGAGTCTGAGGCTTTATCACTGTTCGTTGTTCTGCCGCGAAGTCGGTTTGGGTTCGGGTTTGGTTCGAAGCTCCGCGATCCGGGAACGTTCGTCTGTCGGGTAAATCCTTCCTTGGCATCAGAGCTAGAATTTTTCTGAGGCTGGAGTAGAGGTAGGTCCTCTAAATTCTTTCCGCTGCGAGGCATGTTATAAAATAATATGTTCTGTGCTTATTATTTTAATATGCTTTATGAATATATATATATATATAGGGCAAAAGCGCTGATATAATAATTAACTATTTTAGTTTGGGCAAAAATAATAAGTGACTGTTTCGCGGTGCATAAATAATAATTAACTTTGTGAACCAGTGCAAAAATGACAAAACCGGTTTTATGTGTCATTTTGTAATTATGTGCAATCTTATTGATATTATTTTTCAAAGTGAAATACCATTTATACCCTCTCAATTAATCTCAAACCTCCTCCTTCTTCCTTCCTCATCCCCTTCCCAATAACATTCATCATCCCTATCCCTCGTCCTCATCCACAACCAGCATGACCACCCTTCCCAAAATCTCCTTCCCCTATTAACTATATTCATTCATGTGTGTTTATATTATTCTAGCTTTCTGTCATTTGCTGTTATTTTCTGCAATTTTACTGTTACGGCGGAGGAGATTGAAGAGCTTAAGACCTTGTGGTGTTACGGCAGAGGAGACGACAACAGTAAATTGAAAAAGGGACAGCTGTGATGGTTGACAGATTTGATGGTGATCGATGTTGGTGGAGGAAATGGCGTGGGTGTGAAGAAGACAGAGAGAGAAGGACGAAGAGAGGAGATGGAGTTTGGTGTCCAAAACTTAAGAGACAACATCACGAGCACACTCTGCTTCGTCATTGAAATGCACAGCATCCTTTGATTCCAAAGTTGGCTCAATTTCCTCCCTTTCTTCAGCAATATTCTTCATATCAATAATGTTCACTTCCTTATCCTTGTCAAAATCAGCGCCACCATTGTTTTGGAAGAGGTGACAACAATGGTGGTCTTCGTGGTGGTTGAGGAAGAGGGTGGAGATGATGAGTGTTTTTTGTCTTGCTCAGAGAGATTATGGGTGTTATTGGGAAGGGACAGAGGAAGGAAGAAGGAGGAGGTTTGAGATTAATTGAGAGGGTATAAATGGTATTTCACTTTGAAAAATAATATCAATAAGGTTCCACATAATTACAAAATGACACATAAAACCGGTTTTGTCATTTTTGCACCGGTTCACAAAGTTAATTATTATTTATGCACCGCGAAACAGTCACTTATTATTTTTGCCCAAACTAAAATAGTTAATTATTATATCAGCGCTTTTGCCCATACATATATATATATATATATATATATATATATATATATATATATATATGCTTGTATGAATCTGCGATGTTTAATAATGAATACAAAATAAACGTTGTGTATGTGCTTTTTGCTTTTTCGTTAGATCCTAGGATTCATGCGTTCTGTCTAAAATTATAATACTGTGTATGTATATATATCAGATATAAACATCTGTTATTCATATATGTAGTTATTCAACATGTGTTCTTGAATCAACAACATGTACATATATGTGTATTTTCGATTTCGTTTTTGTTTTCTGAGAATGAAAGCATGCTCTACACTGTGTAGTATAATTATTTTATTGTCTCAGAATTAATATGAACATGTTTTATGGTATTTTGTTTTATTTAATCTGGCCATTTATTTTCACTCTGTTAGTTTAAGAACTTGTGTAGTCCGAATGAGTTAACAAGTGAAACCAGAAATTAATACTCATAAGACACAAAGAAATCAAAGTCGAAAACCGTATCTCTCTCTCTGTCTGATTCGCGTCTTCCTAGAATATGGAATCCCTATTTTTAGAGTTTTAGGAACACCCATATAGATAAAGGCGTAGATCTCGTCGAGACGGTTCCAACGGCGTATAGAACGTGTAAAACGGAGGTTGGATGAGAGAGTTATGGCCCTCCAAAGTTTCGGGCCGCCGGCGGCGGCGGCGGGTCCTCCGGAGAAGCCACCGGAAGTCCGTTTGAAGAAGAAGGGAGGGGCAAAACTGTAATTACACAGTGTATAAGTGAAACAGTGTGTTTCACGGTTCGGAGCAGCTCTTTGTGAACCGGTACGGGTCGGACCGGGCGACTCAAACCAGTCCGTTTTTCCTTTTCGGGTTAAAAAAAGGGGGGCGAAACGTATTGGACTGGGACGATGTGTGGGCCCAGTCTGTTTTTTTTTTTAATTATTTAAAATTGTTTGGGCCGTAGCCCATTACGTTTTTTTTAATTAATTATAAAACGTTTTGGAACTGGGCGATGTGTTCTGGCCCAGTCCGTGTTTTTGAATTAATTATTTTTAATTGTTTTGGGCCGTGACCCACTAAACAAAAAAAATCCAGATTTTTTTTTCTCCGTGACTTTTTTTTTCTGGACACATTTTTTTATTATTAATTACTTAATTAATTAATTATTAAAAAAAACACATAATTTTGATTGTGTATCAAATGTGATTTGAGATATGTGATCTCTATCTAAAATAAATTGATTGTGTATCAATTAAATGACATGTGGTCTATAGATAAATCATGAATTAAAGCTTATATGAGTGATATAGGTCAATTAATGTTTTTTGGATTCTATGTGAGTCCTTGAAATTTTTTTTCATGATTATAATATGTGTTTTATTTTATTTTTGGGACCAATTTAAGGACTTATGGGTTCTACAAATAATTCTGAATATGCCCCTACATCAATGAGTGATGCCTTGAGCGATAATAAAAAATCTCCATCAACTTCAAAATGATCAAACGTTCTAGAGGAAGAAGTCTTTGTGTCTGCGGATTCTGAAAATGAAGTTGATGGGCCTGATATAGTTGACGTAATAGTAAATAGGGGTAGACGCGATATGATGAAAGTGGAAGGACCTCGTGACGTATATGAGTTCGTAAAATCCTATGTGGACGAAATCAATCATAAAGATGATAATGAATTCTATGTGAATTTAATGATTCGTTTTTATGAAGAAGTTCAATTCGATCGAAAATAACGATATGCAACCCCTCATACTCGTGACTTCTGGCAAGGCGTTTTCGACACAATAATTAAAACAATTAAAGATGTAGAGCTAAGATCAGTAGTTTGGTACAAGATGACCCTAATTGGAGGTTTCAAACCTCTTACCTAATAGAAATTTAGAATTTTTCTTGAATGTGTTTCAATTTTAATTTTAATTTCTATCATTACGACAGACCATTGTAGTGACTTTGGATTTATTTTTTGTAATGGACTGTTTTTCTATTTTAATTCAGTGGGAGTTTATTTTAGAATGGGCAAAAGTGCTGATTTAGTAATTAACTATTTGACTTTGGACATATATGATAAATGATTGTTTCGAGGAGCAAAAATGATAACTAACTTTTTGAATTGGTGCAAATATGATAAACTGGTGGCAAATGTTAATTTGTGTTTGTATGAGACCTTATTGATATTATTTTCCAAAGTGAAAATACCATTTTACCCTTTTTCAATTAGAACACAACCCCTTCTTCCTTCCCTACCATTCCTCTTCTTTCGTGGCCGATAATTTCAATGGGCTTTCTGTATATTTTTGTCCCAATATAGTTAATCATCTCATCCAATATTTAAAAAAGAATGAGAAGAAGCACCTCCAGGCTCCAACATGCTTTCCGTTGATGCCACAAAACCTTCAAGAGCTTTTCATTCTTCTCCCCCTCCTCCTCATTGCCGTCATTGATGACGTCGTCCCTCTCCGGCCACCACCAGCACCTACATGCCTTCCAAACCTTCCCATCCGTCGTCTATAAACATCACCGCACTTCTTCCCCCATAACATGCTTCTGCATCAGTTGTCTTCTCTCACCTAAATTGCAGGTGCAGGCTACTAAATAGAAACAGAAAAAATTGCAGAAAGAGCTTTGATTTTTGTACATCTTCTTCTTCGTTCCAGCCACAACGAAATTGCCCAAGAACTATCAGATCCCTCTTTCCCTCGCCTTTGTTCTCTGCCTCTGATGTGGCCGCCAATCCTTTAGATTTGACCACCGTTCCTTGTGTTTTATCTATGTTTCTTTATGCTACTATTCTTTCTCTATGTGGCTCTCAATCACTGTATGTGAAAAAAATTAAAACCCCATTTGTTTGTAATCTTGATTTCAATATGAAAACTCATGATTTCTGTACATCACTAGAGATATTCTCTATGAGCTTTTGAACTTTGGTGTATCTATTTGGAGGCAGAGAGCCGATCGAAATTATCTGCTACTGCGAGGAAGGAGAAGAGGAATGGAAGGAAGGAGGGGGTTGTGTTTTAATTGAAAAGGGGTAAAATGGTATTTTTCACTTTGGAAAATAATATCAATAAAGTCCCACACAAACACAAATTAACATTTGCCACCGGTTTTATCATATTTGCACCAGTTCAAAAAGTTAGTTATCATTTTTGCTCCTCAAAACAGTCATTTATCATATATGCCCAAAGTGAAATAGTTAATTACTATATCAACACTTTTGCCCTATTAGAATTACATTTGTTGTTCTTCTTAAATTTAATGCTCCAATTAAGTGGGAGTGAATTACATTGATCAAATTACATGTGTTGTTATTTTCTTTTCAATGTTCTTCAACTTATAATAATAATGATAATAACTCATTAAATTATACACATCCTCATAAAATTTAATAAGATTTAATTGAGTGGAATATATAAATTAATAATTTGCATGTGTTGCTAATAATTGTTAATTTATTTAACTTTCATAGTTCAGAGAATATAAGAAAAACTAAGCAATGAATAGTTAACTAGAATGAGTTGGATGGGGGTCAACCTAGTTGATTCCTGAAAATAAAACTAAGGCTCTACCATTATTAAATTTTTCAAAGAATTCATAGAACTATTGATCTCATGTGGGGATTATTTAATGCATACTTTACTGAAAAATAATAATTTGTTTGTCTATAGATGGCTCAAAAAACATTCATTGCTGATCTCGTCAGAGGAGATAAGTTGAACGGAGAAAATTTTGGCATGTGGCGCCGTAAAATCTCCTATGTCCTGGAAGAGCAAGACGTCATGGAAGTCTTGACTAATGTCATTCCGCAGCCTGATGCAAATGCTCCAAGGAGGGAGCAAGATGCATATGCTTCCTGGAATCGGAAAGACACCATCGCTCGAGTCACCATGCTTGCGGCTATGACCGACGATGTGATATGTCAATTTGAGGGACATGCCACTACATCTGCCATGTGGGCAGCTCTGAAAGCTGATTTTGACGGTACTTCTGAGGCACGCCTTAGAAGGATCACCGTGAAGCTAGATAACTTCAAACTGCTTCCCAATGTGACTATCAGACAACATTTGAGAACAATGCATAACATGATAAGGGATCTTTTTGAAGCTGTGGCACTCTTTTTGATGCACAGCAGGTGCAAGTTGTGCTGAAATCGCTTCCCCCAAGTTGGGATAATATGAAGCATACGATTACACACAATGATGCCATTAGGACTTTTGCTGACGTGGCTCGGCATGTCCAGCTTGAGGATGACCGAATGGATCACACCAAACCAAAAGGTCAGGCACTTTTAACTGAAGGAAAATGCTCTTCTTCGTCAAAGAGTAAGTCCAGGAAAGGTAAGGGACCCCAAAAGAGCAATGGGAATCCCTCTGGCACAAAAGGAAAGAAGTCCTTTAAGAAAGGGAAGAAGCAAGCAAAAAAGCGGAATCTTTCCAAGATTAAATGCTATGCTTGCAGAAATCTCGGCCACTATGCCAAGGACTGCCCCAATAACAAGGAACTAAACAATGATTTTAGTTATTATTCGTTTGTATCTAATACTGCTTTTATAGCAGAAGCTAATCCTGTGTGGGTTGTTGATTCAGGGGCCAAAGACCATGTGAGTAGAGATCATGGGAACTTCACGGATTTTCGCCGATTACCAGCAAGAAGCAGGTGGATTTACGTTGGAAACAATGCGAGAGTCGAGATCAAAGGGATTGGGCGAGATTCATTTGCAAGGAGGCTGAGCTTTAATTTTACGTGAAGTTCTCTATGTGCCGGAGATCCGGCGAAATCTTGTGACTGTTGTTTCTTTAGTTAAATTTGGCTTTAGTGTTAACTTTCATAATAATGTTGTTGACATTAATAATGAGACCGAGTTTTTTTGGATCTGGTTGTATTTCGGATGGTTTCTTCGTTTTAATGAATGATTCGGATTTCAGTTCTTGTTATTCAATATCTGTGAATGTTGATTATGATACATCGCATGCTAGATTAGGGCATATTGGTCATAATCGTATGACTAAATTGGCTAATGAAGGTATGCTAGGAGATGTGTCGAAAGGGGCAACGTCCCCATGCGAGCATTGTCTTGTAGGCAAGAGCACGAGGAAACCCTTCAGAAAGGGAACCACGGCAGAGTACCCTCTTATGCTCATCCATTCAGATATTTGCGGGCCTATGAACGTTAGGGCACGACATGGAGCGTGGTACTTCATAACATTTATCGATGATTATTCACGATATGGTTATGTACACTTGATCTCTCACAAGTCTAAAGCATTAAAATGTTTCAGGAAGTACCTAAGTTTGGTAGAGAACCAACTTAACTCAAAGGTGAAAGCCTTGAGAACTGATAGAGACCGAGAATACCTCTCTGAACAGTTCAAGAAGTTCTGTGAAGAAAAGGGAATTGCTAGACAGCTAACAATTCTTGGCACACCACAACAGAATGGTGTTGCTGAAAGAAGGAATAAAACCCTTCTTGACATGGTTAGGTCAATGATGTCTCAGGCAGAGCTGCCCATCTCCTATTGGGGGGATGCACTCTTGACTGCGACATATGTACTTAATCGAGTGCCTTCAAAATCAGTCACCACAACACTGTATGAGTTATGGACGGGACGCAAACCGAACTTAACAGTCCTTCAACCATGGGGGTCAGCGGCCTATATCCACAACTAGTCTCAAAAATACGGAAAGTTGGGTTCTAGAGGCAAGAAGTGTATCTTTATAAGATATTCTGAGCACTCTAAAGGTTATGTCTTCATTGGTGAAAATGAGGACGGATCAGTGATTAAGATCGAGTCTAGAGACGCAGTATTCATTGAGAAAGATTTCCCTAGCAGAGGAAGCTTTATAAATTCTGAAACTCTTTATGAGAGTGAGGAACTAGAAGGCGACACTCAGTTAACTGCTCCGAGTGGGAGGATTGATCCATTTTCACCAGAGGAAAACGGTAACCACAATCCAACATAGGAAAGTGAGCCTGTGGAAACCCCAATTCGAAAAAGCCAAAGGGGTAAAACCCCGAGAAGGCGATTCTCCGTGGAGGGAGCAGTTCTTATCCTCAGTCCAGAAGACGATGAGGAGGATCCTAAAAGTGTTAGAGATGCACTTTCTGGGCCGGCTAAGGAAAAATGGCAAAAGACCTTATGTAACAACCAACATTCTACGACCTATTTTACGCCATTTTTATCACAATTTCTTTTTTCATACTAACTATGTTAGAAAAGAAATTTACTCATTAATAATACTAACATAGTTAGAAAAGGAATTACTTAATTCATTAAAATAATTTTAGTGCTAACTATGTTAGAAAAAGAATTGATGTTAATATAATAGCTAACATAGTTAGAAAAACGACTTTTCTAAATTTTCATAACATATAAGATAATAGGCTAACCATGATAGAAAAATAATTTGAGTCACAAATGAACTATCATGGTTAGAAAAAGATCTAATGTAATTTGAAATTAATAGATTATGATAAATATAATTTTATAATGAAATATAAAATTCACAACCAAAAATCATATAAGAAATTGTCAAAACTGATTTATCCATGTTAGATAAAAATTTGACTAACATGGATATTTAAATGCACCTAATATTTTTTCAAAATCCTTTACAAATAAGTACACAACCCTGTATTAAGTATTATTTACAGTTATCCAACCTAAGATTATTTACAATATTCCAAGGAAAATAAATCAAAAGATATACAAATTAATAAACAAGAATATTAGAAATAATAAGAAAGCATGCGACAGAACATATATGAGCCTAATGCTTAGTTCCCAAGTCTCCAGATCCTTCCCATGACTCCTGCTCCGATCTAACACCTGTAAAATGTTTAACCACGAGGGGTAGACCCTGATATCGTAACTAATAACTACTCGCCTACGAACATTTTTGCACTACGTGCATGTGTATGCCGGCAAGGTGGTGTGTGCTAATGTCGTGTTTGGTGGTGTGTGCTACATGATGTGTTGCATGAATATGTTATTTGTTTTCAATTCCAAGTATCTATCAATTACCAAATATTACAACAGTACAAATATTCATTTACGGACACATCGTAGTCTCGAAACATCGCAAACTCAAACATCAAGAATAATAATAATAATCACAACACAAATAATAATAATCACCATCAAATTCAATACAAAAGTACACCGATAATATGAGTTCAATAGTGACTCACGACTCGATGGTCGATATACCCTCGCTTGAACAAAATATATCAGTTCAACAGGGACTCACGACTCGATGGTCGATGTACCCTCACTTGAACCGGGGGCGCTCTGCCCAATAACATTTTTCTCTTTATTCATTTTAGTCCCTGTTGTATGGGCAAGGGAATCTCATTCCGGAATGACATAATTATAATAATATTACTCGGTGTACCACAAACAAATAAGAAATTCCAATCAAAGCATTCCATAACCACATCAGCAGTAATCATATACCTATAGACTACCTAAATGCTTACTAACATACACACACGCAGATAAGTGAAGTAGTTACCTGGTAACTTGAATTTAAACCAAAAAATAAACGTAAGCTCCCACGTGCTCAAGCGTCAATAAACAACTTCTACAAGCAATAATATGAGACATACAAATAAAAATTAATCAATTGTCATGTATACTAATTAACGTCGCTCTCGTTCCTAGGAGTACTACCCAGCCCCCTTACATTCATTTTTCTAAGAATTCATTTTCAAACTTAAACAAAGCCAATGGAGAGGAAGCATTAGGGGAATTTGTAATTCACTATGAAATTCACATTCAAACATACTAAAACAAATTTCAACAAAGAACTAACTCAAATCATCAATTTAATTACTTGTTAGTCAACTAATAACATGTTGCATAAATCATCCATAGCACATGTTCATACAAAACCATTAATCAATTAAACCACAAACCATCTTCCAATCACAGAGATTCATTTGCAAGGTAAGATTCAATTACAACAATCCAATCTTCATTCCTACATGACACTAACATCATATTTAATCATAAATCAAGGTAGAGAAAGAACCAATATCTTTCCTTTCCAATGTTCCTAAAGTTTACAAATTACAAAACCCAACTCTAAACTATTTTAGAAATCTTCGCAAATACTTAAAACACCAAAATCTGTAAAGTCATTTCTTACTAGTAAATCAATAGTCTAAACATGTAATTATATATATATTGACCTCTTAAATTATTGGTAAACCTCAGTGAAACCTTTGAACGTATATAAACAACACCTAGAAACCATTTATTCACCTTTCTTTTAAATCTCAACCACATAGTCAGCACCAAAACAACATCAATCATATAGTGACCAAGAAAATAATGCAGACCCAAGAAATTGTGACTTTAATTCAATATTTAACATGCATGTCCCAAATTATCATAACCTTACCTCTGTCATGCTTTTAAATAACAATTTTAAATCATTCTTAGTTCAATAATCATTCAACCATTATGTAGGGAAAGTAGTAATCACTGTAACATCATTGTACAAACTTTCATACCACTCAAGAATCTCAAACAGCAGATTATCCTTTCTCTAAATAAAAAAATTCAACATATAAACCACCATTTAATTATATTCTAATATTATTTTCAATCATTTATCAATTGCAAAACACCTAAATCCAGAAAATTAGATGAGACAAAACATAATTTCTATTTCTCTTGAAGTTCAGAAATGCAACTACATAGAACAATTCCATTTTAATTCTAAACACATTATATTAAAGTGTATACAAATTTAGACCCAGCTAACCAGAAAATTTATGTAAGATCATGAAGTCAACTCGAGCAGAAATTAGAGAAAATAAAGGAAGATTTTGTAACCAACCCAAAGCCCCCAAATTCAAACCCAAAATCCCAGAAACGGTAACCCACTCTCAAATTCACCCAAAACGAAGACAAAAATATTATAAACAGAGATGGAAGATTCACCTAAACACGAGTATGGTCTTGCGCAGAAGATTTGGGCTGAGCTCCACCAACTTGCTCGTCGGAGAAGATGTTGGAACAGTGAGGAATAACCAGAAAATCGGGAGGGAAAGAGAGAGTGAGGTGTCATATTTGGGGAAGGACTATGTTGAGGATAATGAACTCAAGGAACACAAAAAGAATGGTGAGGTTTAATGGTATAAGGCGTTTGTTTTTGAGGATAAAGGGAAGAGGAATGTTCAGTTTGAGGGAGGAATGTTCAGTTTGAGGAAGGAATGAGAATGTGAGAATGAGGGGGAGGGTGCGGCTGTTTCACTCAAGAAAGGAGGAGGAAGCGTGGTAAGAAAGGGGAAGGTAAGACACCGCGTACCCATCAGGTCATGGGTTTGAACCCTTGGGAAGTCTTCACCCCCAAAATGGGGAATCCCGGCGGCGACTTCGGATTAGTCGATTCCCCGAAAGGGGCCGGACACCGAAGGCTTTAAGCAAAAAAAAAAAGGAGGAGGGAGTATATATATATTGAAGAGTGAAAACTAGGGTTTAAGGCCCAATGGAAAAATTACAAAACAAGCCCAATAAGTTGGGATACTATTAAATATAGAAAAAGGGAAAGAAATATGATGATGCTCATATCAATTTCGAGGAAAGGGTGTCACACTTTGTATATGAGAGGGAGTGAGGTTTATAAAGAATGAGATATTGGGTTAAGGTTTACAAGACAATTACCAAAAAGACCGCTTAAGTTTAGCATATATTATTTCCAATTTTCTATTTCTTTAAATTTATCATTATCATAATTTATTTTAATTGAATTCCATGATTTTACAACATTCTAAATAAAAGTTACTATATGATTAACATTCATATTACTAAATAAAAATCAAATACTAAGTATTTTCTTTCACCTATAATGGAAAAAAAATTCTATCAAGTTTCCTAAAAATATTAAACTTTCTAAATTTGTTTGCAATATTAAATTTCAACTATTTATTAATTTATTGTATATTTAAAAAAATCTAGGATGTTACACCTTACAAGAGGAAATTGACTCTATGAGAGCTAATAAAGTGTGGGAATTGGTTGATCTTCCAAACGGCCAAAAAGCAATTGGGAATAAGTGGATTCTCAAATAAAGGCGAAAGGCTAATGGATCAATCGATAAACCTAAAGCTTGACTAGTAGCCAAGGGGTATACCTAGAGAGAAGGGGTGGACTACGAGGACACCTTCTCTCCAGTGGTACGTTTTAACTCAATTAGGCTTATATTGGCGTTAGTAGCCAGCCTAGACTTGGAGTTACATCAAATGGATGTAAAAATCGCTTTTCTGAATGGAGTTCTAGATGAAGAGATTTACATGGAGCAACCTGATGCTTTTGTGCAAAAGGGTAGCGAATAGAAGGTTTGTAAGCTCCTAAAGTCCATTTATGGGCTGAAACAATCATCTAGGCAATGATACTTAAAGTTTCATGAGGCTGTAACTTCATTTGACTTCGAAATGATCGAAGAAGACCATTGTGTCTATATGAAACGGTTTGGAGATAATTTTGTGATATTATCTCTTTATGTCGATTACATTCTCCTCGCTGGGACTAGTCTTAAGGCAGTTAAAACAATCAAAGGCTGGTTGTCTTTGAATTTTGAGATGAAAGATATGGGTGAAGTAGAATATATCTTGGGTGTCAAGATAAAAAGGGATAGTTCAAATAGGATGCTGTCAATGTCCCAAAAGACATATATAGAAGGGCAAAGGTGCAAAAATAGTCATTGTAAATTTAAAAATGTGCAACTATAACTCTAGTAAATTGAAGGGGGCAAAAATGTACACTGTAAATCAAAATGGGGCAAAATTTGGCAAATGTACAAAATAGCCATTGTAAATTTAAACGTACGTTTTCCAGACGTGGCCCCACCATTAGTAAATGATGTGTCATACATTTAAGGGTGCAATATGTTTATGAGACTTTAATTTTTTGATGAGACTTTATTTTTTCAGATGATTACGTAGAAGTAAGGTGAATTTCACATGATTTGGGGTTCTATTTGGTTTCTTATCGAAATGATTTGAGGGTTTAGAGTTCGTTTTTAGTGATTTAGGGTTCAACTGGATGCATTTTAGCTTTCACATTAAATTTTGGAATTGACATGTCATTTACTGATGGTGGAGCCCACGTCTGGAAAATGCTTGTTTAACTCGGCCTAACAGAGAGGTTACTTTTGCCTCATTTTGGTTTACAATGTATGGTTTTGCCCCATTTTAGTTTACAGTGTACAGTTTTGCACCCTTCAATTTACCAGAATTATAGTTGCCCATTTTTAAATTTACGATGACTATTTTTGCACCTTTGCCCTTCTATATATGCCATTCCAAATTGAGCTTGAATGTTCAAATTATTTCCCTCACCCCAGCCAAAATTGCAGCAACGCACTAATATATAATTTATGATTTTTGGGAAAAAAGATGTCAATTTAAGAAAGTGTAGCAAAAATATCTTGAATTTCGTTTATGGTTAATTTCAATATATGTGTTGAAAGTGGAAGTAAGAGCTAGAAAAATAATTGGGAAAGTTTTCAAATAAGTTTGAAATAAATAGGAAAGAATGAAGTAGAAGAATTTTATCCTTAATTTGGATAATTAAATAAGGTTTCTAGAAATTTTGGAATCGGGATTGTTTAAAATAGCGGAAACAAATAGGAAAATTTACAAATAGTAATAAGGATGTGGGGGATGTGGTCATGTGGGGACTAACGAGGTTAATCTCTTTTTTTTTTTTTTGATAACTCAAGTGTATCCATTACATCATATCCTGAAGAATAATTTCTTTAAGTCTTTCACCTCCTTCTGTGATGATATGGAAGCCTGGATCTCCTGATAGACTTATCTTAGCAAGGTAATCAGCTGCCTGGTTTGACCATTTACTAACATGCTTGATCATTATAGACCAATCTCTTATCAAGAAACTTTTTGCCTCGTCTATTAGCCTTCGATCTTCATGTAACTCTCCGGGATCATTTATTAACAAGTTGCAAGCTTCAGCAGAGTCAGATTCAATAATGACATTTCTAAAGCCCATATCCCATGCAATTTTAAGACCATGGACAGTACCCCATAATTCTGCAGAAAGGACATCTCCTTCCATCATTTTGCACGTGAAACCACGAAGAAAAGAGCCATTATGGTCCCGAAATAATCCCCCACATGCAGCTTCATGAGTAACATGAGACAGAGCACCATCTACATTGACTTTTAACTGACCTTCTCCTGGAGGTAACCACTTGAGAACTTTGTTGTCATTTAAATTCCTGCTAAGAGTTCCCTTTTTGAATCTCTCATGAGCTTCAGATACACTTACTACCAGTGCTCGGATGCTTCCAATAAGTATGTCATTTGAAACTTTTTTATGTTCAAACACAAATAAATTTCTCCGGCGCCAAATCCACCAACAAGCAATCACAAAAGTCGCTCCCCATGCTTCTTCATTCATAATGTCTTTTTTCATCAAATTTTCCCTAAACCACTGCATAAAATCAGATCTAAAAAATCTGGTATGGTCAGAACATGGGACAAGAATTTGCCACAGAGCACGAGTTATACTACAATCCCTTAAAACATGCAACTGGTCCTCCACTTCCACGTGACAAACTGGGCATAAATCTTCGTTACAAATACCTCTTATTCTTCCATCTAACCTGTTCATTGTTATTCACAACCATCCCTTCTCTCATCTTGTCCCAAACATTTTCAATTCCCTGCCAAGTGTTAGAACTTGGCTTCCTTGAATTCATACAAGGGATTAAATCAGTACCACACTGATATTTGTTCCTTACAACCTGAACCCATAAAGCATCTCTTCTACTTATGAGTTGCCACCCCAATTTCATAAGAAATGCCTTATTATTTAATTGAGCATGTCTTAGACCAAGACCTCCTTTCTTCTTAGGTTTGCACACCTCATCCCAAGCAACTAGATGAATCTTCTTCTTCTCAGTTGATGAACCCCATAAAAAGTTACGATTACATTTATCGAGGGCCTCGCATGTTGTGGCAGGTAAGAAAGCTGTTTGCATGGCATATGTAGGGATCGCCGATGATATTGAAGAAACAAGTGTACATCGTCCAGCAGTAGAAAGGGAATTAACCCTCCAATTAGTCATCCTGGATTTCACTTTATCAACAATGTCCACAAAGGTATCTTTATTGACTCTTTGATGCTGTAAAGAAACCCCTAGGTATTTACCCAGATCATTTGTCACAGAGAAACCAAGGATGGAGCTTATCTCTGAACTTCTATTATGAGTTTTTGCTGCATTGACAACCATTCCGGAGCTCTGGCAGAATTTATTTAAGCAATTCTGGATCACAGTTGCTTGTTCAATAGATGCTTCGGCAAATAAAATTATGTCATCCGCAAAGAAGAGATGAGAAATTGGGGGACCATTTTTTGTAAGTCTAATAGGCTTCCATTCTTCATCGTTTATGGCCAATTGAATGAGATGAGCTAACTTTTCAATAATAATGACAAATAGATAAGGAGAAATAGGATCACCTTGTCTAAGTCCTCTAGATGGCTCAAAAGAGTCAGCTTTTTCTCCATCCCATAGCAGCTGCATACTTGGAGATTTGACACAATGCATAATCAACTGCCGAAACTCAACGGGTAAATTAAGTTCTTCTAAACACTCAAGAAAATGCCTTCTCAAGGTCTATTTTAATTGCCATAAATCCCTTCTTTTGAGACTTCATGGATCTCATAGAGTGGACTACTTCCTGAGCAACAATGATATTATCACTACTCAACCTTCCTGCAACAAAGCTACATTGGTTGGGGGAAATTATACTTGGCAAAGCAGGTTTGAGCCTGTTAGCAATCACTTTGGTAACAATCTTATAGATAACATTACATAAGCTTATCGGTCTTAGATCCTTGACCGTTTCAGGGGGTTCTTTCTTTGGAATTAACACAATCAACGTACCATTTATTTCTCGGACAGCTTTTGGATTAGAAAAAATGAATTTGACAAGGTTCACCACTGAGCTTCCTACTATATCCCATTGGTTTTGATAAAAGAGTGCATTAAAACCATCTGGTCCTGGAGATTTTAAAGGTCCCATACTAAAAAGAGCTTTTTTAATTTCTTCCACTGAAACTCCTCTTGAGCATTCTTGGAAAAAATTTTCTCCAAGAGAGGGATAAGTAAATCTGCATGCCAGCTTGGTTCTTTCATTAGAATCTTCAGTAAAAAGCCGCTTGAAATAGTCGGTCGTCATCTCCTTTAAAATGCTTACATCGTGTATCCAATTATTATCATCATCACGGAGGGCAACAACTCGATTAGCTCTCTTCCTGCTGTTAGCTCGGGACTGAAAAATCTTGAATTACGATCTCCAAAAACTGTCCATTCTAATCGAGCTTTTTGAGCCCAAAGAAGAGAGTCCTGAACAAGAACATCTTCGAGTTCTCTCCAAAGTTCTTGTTGAAGTTGATCCAACTTTGGTGTAGAACCTGTACGTCGAACAACATCATTGACTCCATCCAACCTCCTCAATAACATTCTGTTCCGAGCTTCAGTGTGACCAAATACACTCTTGTTCCATTCCAAGCAAGCATTAGTAAAATTAGAAATATTATCTTCCCAAGACCTGTTCGATTCCCATTCCTTTTGCACAAAAGTGTCAAAATTTTCATGAAGTACCCACGCAGCGATGAATCGGAAAGGACGATTCGGTTTATTACGATGAACAGGATTCGACATCTGAATGAGAAGAGGTCGATGGTCAGATTTGTACATAGGAAGGTGTACTACTGAAGTATATGAGAATAAGCTCAACCATTCCTCATTAGCTAAGCATCTGTCTAACCTGGCTTCAGAGGTCCCCCTTTTCCAAGTATATTCTGGTCCCACAAAACCCAAGTCCACCATGCATGAATTATCAATCCATTGAGCAAAATCACGATCATGCATAAGTTTATGAGTAGCATGTGAGAAGCGTTCAGTATCCAAGTAAGTAGCATTTAGGTCACCACCCAACAACCAAGGGCCTTGAATTGAAGCTTATAGTCTTGACAATTGATCCCAGAGTGCACGTCGAACCAAAGGCTGAGGACTAGCATATATTATTGTTAACTCCCACACTCCCTTATTAGATGAAACTCTTAGATGGATAAATTGAGAGTTACGTTCCAAAATAGTCACCATACCAATAGAAGAGTCCCAAAGACACCAAATGCCTCCACTATAGCCCTCAGCATCAACAAGAGCACAATTTTCAAATCCAAATTGTTGGACCCGACGCTCTGAATTTTCCTTAGAACATCTAGTTTCAAGCAAAGCCAAAAAACCCAATTGGTAGTGCTTTTTAAGATTACGAACAAGACCTGGAAAACTCCGGGTGCCAGTTCCTCTTGTATTCCATATCATCCAATTCATGAGGAAACAATTTCAGTTATTCGGGAGTCATCCACTTTTCTTGGATTATCCTCTGTTACTTCCATCATAATATCCTGAGCCATGCCACTTTGCGTCTCCATTAATGCACTATTCTCTTCTATTATAACACCTGTATAATTTTTAGAAGAGGTCATCAATTCTTTACAAGCACTCTGTTGAACTCCAGCAACTTGAGGCGCTTTAAACTCACTCGTACTGCAGCTGGGAGTGTTCAGCTCGTGAGATAAGTTCTGAGGGTCCTTTGGGATTGATTGGAGAACTGCAAAGGGGTTGTTATATGAAATGGGCTCATTATTTAGGCCCAATAACTCTTTCTTCTTAATTTTCTCACGTGCAGGAGGGTGGCTCTCTTTTCTACGTGGAACAACTTTTACAACATTCTTTCTCTTTGACCCTACTGGCACCCATTCAGCCAACTTCTTATTTGACTCATAACTCCAGCCTTTATTATTATCATTATTTGCCTTTAATGCCTTCCCTTCATTCACTTTTATTTTACCCATGATTTTCTCTATCCCACGTGATATTCCCTTTCCTGATCCTCCCTCCTGATTTTTTGTTATCTTCTTATCATCCCCCATGATTTCCGAAACAGCATTTTTCCTCCTAAAGTCCCGCTTCAAAATTTGAATATTTCCATATTCAGGCTTAGGCGGAGGGGTCACGTTGACGCCGCTCATCTCCGGCGATTCATGTCGACTCTTATGAGTTTCACTATCCTCTGACACAATATTCCCCTTGGGATTAACATCAGCTTCAACATTCATAGTATCTTCTTTTTCATCCATCCCATGGTATTCGTAGTGGCAATTCTCCTTCTGGTGGCCATATCTACCGCATTTGAAGCAAACTAGGTGTAGTCCCTCATAAATAATTGATCTTTTTTCTCCAAAAGCTTCGAATTCTGGTAGCAATGGTTGATGTAAGTCCACTTCAACACAAATTCTTGCAAAACCTCCCTTATCATAAATGGATGTTGATCTATCAATCTTTATAGTCTTCCCTACCATATTGCCAATACGTCTCAATGACTCAACATTATAAAGTTCCATGGGTAAATCAGGAATTCTAATCCAAGCTGCAATTTTCCTTTGTAAATCTGCTTTCCAAGGATTAAAATTAGGACGCCATCTCTGCACAATCAAGTAGTGATCATTGATCATCCATGGTCCTTCTTGAAAGGCATAATCACGATCTTCCCTAGTAGTAAATGAAACAATGAAGTACCCGTTGTTTAGTGCAATAATCTTTAACGGATCACGAGGTCTCCACATACGACTAATTCTATCAATCAAAATGCGTTTTGGTATATCAGCACCCAAAACTTTGATAATTAGAGAGTTCAACCATGGTCGGCACCATTCCGTATATTCTTCAGCCGTCATTTGAAGTCTTGGAGTTTTACCATCATTAGCCATGTCACTCATGTCCTCTTCATCAGATGCTATTGTATCCTCTTTATTTTGTTCATCCATGTTCTTCTTATTAAAATAACCTCTCCATCCATTGACGATATCTTCTTCTTCATCATGCCTTACCAAGAAGCCCCCTAAACCAGGAGATAAAAGCTTATCTCGGTATGAAGTAGGCACAGGTCGACGCTTCAAGGTTGAGGATTCGCCACTCTCTTTCTCAGGACCTTTCTTCTTTTGCGCCTCACTTTTACCAAACACAAAACCCTGCTTGGGAAAGAAATTGTGATCCTTTTCACCCTCGTCAGGCCCTCCGCCGCCCTTAGTCTCCCCTCCACCCATCGAATTTTCACTCATAGTACCTCTTTTACTAACGAGGTTAATCTAATTCTCCTAAAAAGAAAGTTTTTAACTCAGCAGTGAAGCAGAAGTAATAGCTAGGAAATAAATAAGAAAGTTTTGAAATGGTAATAAGTTTGAAACAAATTAAAAAATAAAGGAGGAGCCATAATTTTAATTTGATTTCTGAAATGAGTAGCATAAATATGTGATTTGGAAAATAACAATAGGATATTCCAAAATTTTAAATCATGATTTTTTCAAAATAGGAAATAAATAAGAATGTTTTCAAACAATAGTAAGGAATTTAACTCTTCAAAAAAAGAAAGTTTGCATTCTTTTTTTTTCTTGATAATGTGTTATTTTTTTAAAAAAAAAACACATTATATTCAAAACTTCTTTTAACTTTAATGGGGAGTTAAGAATCATCGAAATTTTCTCTAAACATTGATTTGATATTTACTAAATCGTTTATAGGCATTTCATAAATATACTACTAATTTTTTTTTTGATAAAAAGATATAAAACAATTACTCAGCAACAATTACTGAGTTTCTACAGTAAGACAACAAACTCAAATCAAAAACCAATAGGCTATGAATCAGATCTGGAGGGTCAACATAGACCAAAAAATCAACATTCATATCTTGAGCTACTCCCGCAAGCATATCAGCAACACAGTTGGCATCTCTTGGGCATATCTTAAGGATCACTGTCCATTTCTTTCTCAAAAAACTTTTAATTTCCTGCAAAACCTCTTAATGTGGATGACAAACTGGAATCGTCTTTTGCAAAATATTAACTAATTCATGGCAATCACTCTCAACAATCAAACTTTGAACTTTCTTCTCCCATGATAACTTGAGAGCCCATAAAAAGCCCCAAGCTTCAGCAGACAAAGAAGACCCAATACCAATACGATATTGAAAAGCCTGTATGGAATCCCCATTATGATCTCTCAACACTCCCCCACACGTACAATATCCTGAACTCAAATTTCTTGCTCCATCAATATTGAATTTCAAATACCCATAAGCAGGACATTCCCATCTATCCAAATTAGTTTCCTTCAACTCTTGATTCAAAACAGGTCTGCCCCATCCCAAACAAGCATAACTTCGAGCAATTACATTATATTCACCCCACAAATTATTGTTAAAAACAAACTCATTTCTCCTTAGCCAAAGATTTCTACAAATAATGGCAAACCATAACCGAAATTCAAAACCTTGAATTAAGATTCTTTGCCTCATACTCCAATTTAACCATTCATATACATTAGTGAAGGGAAAAAATTGAACTGCAATAGACTGAGGGAGCACTTTCCTCCAAACCTGATCAGAGCCACAACAATCTCTTAAAGCATGAATAAGAGTTTCCTCTGAATCCTTACAGATATCACAAGCACTCGTAGCAGAAATTTTCCTCTCCAACCTCAACTCATTAGTCAAAACTCTATCATGAAGACATAGCCATAAGAAAGTTCTATATCTTTGAGGCACCTTTAAACTCCAAGCAACCTTCCAATCTCTAGATATTGTAGCGTTACTGGGTTTCTTTAGTTGCTCATACACCGACTTAATTGTGAAAACACCATCTGAAGTCCACCTCCAAACCGGGAAGTCTTGACACTCACTTGACCTCAATGAGACCCTCTCAATAGCCTTTAACACATCTTGAACAAAATAGTTTCTAAATTTTTGCCAATCCCAAGTACCTGAAGGAGATAGAACATCAGCAACTTTCCAATTTTATATCCTCAGGAATTGCCAGAAGTGTAAGTGCACTTAATTTCCCCAAATGGGGAACCCACGAGTCCTCCCAAAAAGAAATCTCTCTTCCATTCAACACACGCCAAGCAATACCTTCCTTCACTGTATTCCAATTGCATCTAATACCCTTCCATGTTGATGATTCTACCCTTCGTTTCTTTACTTCTGGAATCAAGTCTGCCCCTCCCTTATACTTCTCCCTCAAGAATTGAACCCACAAAGAATCCCTTCGACTAATCAGAGCCCAACCAAGTTTGGACATATATGCCTTATTCTGGTATTTAGCCTTCTGGATGTCAAGGCCACCAAATTCCTTCCCAGAGCAAACTCTCTCCCATGAGATAACATGAATCTTTCTTCCAGATGACGAGCTTCCCCATAGAAAATTACGACAACATTTATCAATTCGATCACACATACCTGACGGTAATGGGACTGTCTGCATCGCATAAGATGGCATAGCCGATAATACCGAAGATACAAGTGTTTGACGAGCAGCAAACGATAACATGTTCACCTTCCAGTTAGATAACCTAGTCTCCATCTTCTCCAAAACAAAATTATACGTTGAACTACTAACTTTGTCATGGATAATAGGCATACCAAGATACTTTCCCAAATCTGACGTGGGAGTAAACTCCAGAAAGTCACATATCTCTTTAGATCTAATATGATTTACATTCTTTGAAAAGAAAATCCTCGATTTAGAAGCATTAACTCTTTGTCCCGACACTTCACAAAAATCATCAAGAATAGCTTTTACTACTCCTGCTTGCTCCATATCTGCCTTAGCAAATAAAATAAGATCATCAGCAAAAAACAAATGAGAGATTGCTATACCCTTTTTAGATATCTGAAATGGTTGCCAATCTTTATCATTCACAGCTGTTTGAATCAAATGGCCAACTTTCTCCATAGCAAGGACAAAAAGATAAGGAGATAGTGGATCCCCTTGCCTGACCCCGCGTGTGGGTTTAAAAGAGCCAGCATCGGCACCATTCCACAAGATGTTCATTAATGGTGTGGTCACACATTTCTGAATAACTTTCTGAATATTCTCCGGAATCTCAAGCTCCCTCAGACAATCAAAAATAAAATTTCATTGGATACGATCATAAGCTTTCTCCAAGTCAATTTTAATTGCCATAAAACCATTTTGTTTCCTCATATTTCGCATAGAATGAATAATTTCCTGAACCAGGATAATATTATCAGAACTCTGCCTCCCTTTTATGAAACTACACTGATTTGGAGCTACAACACGTGAAATAATTGGCTTCAATCTATTTGATATTATCTTTGTAACAATCTTATAAATCACGTTACAAAGACTAATGGGTCGAAGATCTTGAATAGTTTGAGGGATAGCAACCTTTGGAATCAATACTATTCGCGTCCCATTAATATGCTCTATTAAATCTGGCTTCTCAAACATGGATAAAACCAACTTCACAACAGAACCACCCACTGTCTCCCATTGGCTCTGGTAAAATAAAGGATTCAAACCCATTAAATCCCATTAATGGATAAATATACTACTAATTAAAACCCATTAAATCGTTTATATGTTTGTCAACTCTACAATTACATCTGATTTCAATCTACAACATAAAACTATAGTTACATTTTTCACTAAGGTTTTAGTAATAAATCAAATATTTTTTTGATCGAAAATAATAAATCAAATATCATACAACCATTATATATATGAATTCATTATATTCCGCTCCATGATTTTCGGACTTCAATTATGACTAATAAAAGTCTTAATCAATATTTGAATTAAAAAAATTATTTTATTTTGAGAGCCATTACGTAAATAAACTATGTATCATACAGTAACTTCATTGGTAAAAAAAATCTGTACCTTCAAATTTTTATTTTGTATGGTTCATGTGGTATATTGTAATTATTGTAAATATTAGGAAATAAGTAAGAGAAATGTAGATTTAGATTTCTCGGGATTCACTGAAAGGAGTTATAGGGGTTTAGTTTATTATGATTTATGCTGATTATTAGTATGATTGCCAGCAGCAAATTTCTCCTATTACTCTGATTGCCAATCTATTTTCGATTGATGATTACTCATTATAACTGATTAGATAACTTCCTAACTAATTGATTAATCAATAGCAATAGTAGACAATTCTTTGTGTGTTCCATTCATTTATTGCAACAATTATCTCCAAAAATTACACGGTTTATTATTCTAATTCCAATTCTAGTTTCCTAATGATGAAAAATGAAGATGCCTTGATATATAAAAAATGGAGATGTCTTGATGTAACAATTTGATATTAACATAACATGATACAATAGTAAGAGATGATGCTTTACTGCAAAAAGAATGGAGATTGAACTCCACGCAGATAATATGACCATTGTAATTATGATTATAAATGACGGTAATAACAATTGCCCCAAATAAAAAGTAAAGATGATCGTGGGAGCATAATTACAATTACAGTCTAAAATCCTATGCACAAGTATTGGAATGTAACTTAACATGGTACTCCTAATAGTATACTTTCATGAACACTTGAAAGAAATGCTATTGATGGCCTTAAAGTATATCAGGAAGGAAAAAACTTATATTAAGTTGATTATATCAAGTTTGTCAAGTTCACCTATAAGATCTTGTCACTTGTTCCTTTTTTCCACGTCAACAAGGAAGTGTTTGTTGTTTCACAAATCTCAAAACATAAATATCCAGAAAAAGGAAATAATCAAATAAGGTAAAAAAAAGAAAAAAAAGGAAACAGTGATGAACTGATGGTGATAGGTGATTAATGTGTCCCTCTCTCTCTCCACCTTCATTGCTCCACCATCTCATTCACGGAGACAGACGATGATGATTGAGGGATGAATTTTGGGTTCAGTGCATGAGAAAGAGAGAGGAGGAAGAAGAAGGTAGGAGGGAGTGATAATGGAAAGACAGAGAAGGTTTATGGTTGAGGAAACTGTGAGGGGAGCGGTTACAGAGGTTGAGAGGCGACCATGGTGGAATGAGTGGTGGAGATTATGGGGTTTTAGTGAAGCTAAGAGAGAAGAGAAGAAGAGGCCATATTTTGGTTTTTCGAGAATGAAGAAGATGGGTGGGCTAGTGTGGATGAAGGGTCAATTCCGATTCTGAGAAGCCGATGTCGATTCCTATTCTGTTATTCTTGGTTGTGGAAAACATATGTTTCATAATTTTTTTCTTTATTATTTGGTTTTTGGATTGAGTACTGTGAGACAACAAACACTTCCTTGTTGACGTGGAAAAACTGAACAAGTGGCAATATCGTATAGGTGAATTGGACAAACTTGATATAAGCAACTTGATATAAGTTTTTTCCATCAGGAATATGTTGGTGCCATTTCAGATGCTAAATTCCATATTGGAACTTAAACCTTATGTGAAGTTCAGCATCCATGAAGTGTGCTTTTTCATGAATGCAGATGTAGCATTTCCGCCAAACTTCAATGCAAAATTGACAAACACATGCAAAGTAGAAGGAAACCAACCCCTTGCAGAAATCCAACGCCTTGTAGAAAATAAAAATGATGGTAAGGGTTGATACTTTGGTTCTGTTATAAGTAGGGGTGGGCAAAACAAACCGAAATCGAAAACCAAACCAAACCAAATGGTTATCGGTTTTTCAGTTTCGTTTTTTCGGTTATCGGTTTCGATTTCGGTTTTCATTTGGTTCTCATTTCGGTTATCGGTTCGGTTTTGATTTCTTTAAAAAATTAATCGGTTAACCGAAAAAACTGAAAAATTCAATATTTTTAAAAAAACCCAATAAATCAATATCAATAATAAAATGAATTCGGTTAAAACCGAAAAATACCCATATGTTTCAGAAGAGGAATTCGTTGCTTTTTCGGCTCATTCAACATGTTCCTTTTCCTTTTTCACCCTCTCCATATTCCAATTTTCATCTTATTATTTTTCTGCTCATTCAATGTCTAAGATTATACTTTAAGTTTACCTCAAATGTCTTTTACTGAGTTCAATAGATAGTTCCATATTAAGAGTAAATTACTAATGTTGGACGACTTTTAACATTTTGTAGTTTTCATTTGTTCCATCTAAACTTGTAAAGGATAAAATTTTTGCTTTGGTTGAAGAAAAAAATTACATGCTGACTATGTGCTTCAAATCTTTAGTAAACAATGAATTTGATGTTTATGTTGAGTTTGCTATCCTCTATCCAAGATTAGGACAAATTGGGTGGCTCTGTTATTTTTGTTGGTTGTTGTCCTAAAAATGCTTGTTATTTGAATGTAATTTTTGGTTTGGTTGATACTTTGAATTTTAGTTGCTCTTATTTTGTGAGAAAAAATTGTATAGATTGTGTTGAAAGTATAACTAGGTGTGGAGGAAACTTTAAATGCATGGTCAATCTTAAAAAAATTTGTTTGGCCTATAAAACAAAAAAAGCCCAAAAAAGACAAAAAAATAACTGAAAAATAACCATAACTGAACCGAAATTAATTCGGTTTTTCGGTTATGCTTATTGGTTATTCGGTTTCGGTTCACGATTTATAGACAATTCGGTTATCAGTTATTTTCAGTTTCGGTTCGATTTTGAACCGAAAAACTGAATGCCCACCCCTAATTATAAGTAGTTTCTGGCAAGAAAAATACATGTGCACAGTGGTAGGATCATTGTTTTCTGACTATATAATCGTTCATGCTACAACAATTTGAAGTAATCTTAGCAGGTATTTATAAACATTTCTAATGTAATGAGAAATGATGATTGAAATCTTTAATTTATTTCAATTTGATTTTTGCAAATCAGAAATGAATATGATAGACAAATTTTGATTTTCTCAAATCCCACCATATTTGTTATTTGATTATAATCAAAGTTTAATGATCTACATTTATTTCAAAATAATACCACAATCGGAGGTGACACGTGTCAGCAAACTCGGAGGCCAAGTGGACCAATAGCATTTCTTCTACAAACAAATAAGATATTTATTTGACTTTATTGCGTACTATAAAGTAATAGTTTTTTTATTCAAAAGTATTTTAAGTGCAAAATCGGATTTAGGTTAAATGATTTTTAATGTAAAACGTGTGACATTTTATTCTAATAATTCTATTTTAACAAATAAAGGAATATAATTTCTATTTTTAATTAATCGATTGGTAAGTGGTAATTATTAGAGCAATTAGTCTGACCACATAATTAGAGCAATTTAATTGGTCATTACTTTGATTGGTAATGGTAATTGTAAGGAAATTTCAAATTGCCCTTGTGCTTTATTCCATATTCCAGATCGCATGATTATGCTCATTCCTTAATGTCCTCACAATTCATCAATCATGTTAATCACATCATAATAACTCTAAATGCCTATAGATCAATTATTTCCTTTTCGAAATAATGTTAATAATTTCTGTGCATTAATCATGTTAATTTTGACGTGAATTAATTTTGACGTCAAATTATGTTAATCAAATGATTTGAATCAATCATGTTAATCATGTCAATCAATATGTAAAGTAACTCAATCCATGCATTAATTTTGACGTGAAGTAATTTCTAGCCCATTTCATAATATGATTAACATTCGAATTCCATTGTAGACTTGATTAGTATATCGATCACAGGAGACAACATTTTGGGGAAATTTCAAATTGAATTTGTGTTTTATTCCAGATCACCTGATTATGCTCATTCCTTAATGTTCTCACAATTTACCAATCATGTTAATAACATCATAATAACTTTAAATGTATCGAGAGCAATAATTTCTTCTTTCAATCAAATTTCTCTAAATGCGAGCAATAATATACGTGACTCAATCCATGCATTAATGTTACCATGAAGCAATTTCTAACCGATGCCCATATCATACTTGACCTACGTCTAAAATTCCATTTTAGAGTCGATTCACATATCATAGGAGACAACATTTTGGGGAGAATTTAAATTTCAAATATATATATATATATATATATATATATATATATATATATATATATATATATAGTAATGAATTAAATTGATGTTAAATGCTGATTTCTTGCCTTTATACTGATTCCGTTCTTTAATGTTGTAAATATCTTTTTTTTTTGCTTTTTAATGTTTTAATATTTCTTGTTGCATTTCCACATGTATCTTAATATCATAAATGTATCTTTTAATCAGTCTACTAAATAAGTAAATTTAAGTTGTAATGAAATTGATTGGTAATTCGAGCAATTACTATCAATGTGATATCATGATAATTAAAGAAATGAAATTTTAATTTAACACGTGTGACTTTCTATTTTAACAAATAAAGAAATATAATTTTTAATTAATTTGACTGGTAATTGGTAATCATGGAAATCATTTTAATTAGTAAGGGCAATTAGAGCAATTACTCTGACCACATAATTAGAGCAATTTAATTGGTATTTACAAATGAATGGTAATTGTAAATATCGATAACAGGAGACAACATTTTGGGGAAATTTCAAATTTAAAATTGCCTTTGTACTTTATTCTAGATCGTCTAATTATGTAATAAAAAAAAAGATCGCCTAATTATGTTCATTCCTTAATGTCCTCACAATTCATCAATCATGTTAATCACATCATAATAACTTTATATGCTTCCAAATCAATCATTCCATGTTTCGAAAAAATTCTCAAAAAGTGAGCAATATGTAAAGTAACTAAATCCATGCATTGATTTTGACATGAAATAATTTCAAACCGATGCCCATTTCATAATTGACCTACATTCAAATTCCATTTTAGACTCGATTCACATATCGATCATAACAGACAACATTTTGGGGAAATTTCAAATTGCCTTTGTGCTTTATTCCAGATCACCTAATTATGCTCATTCCTTAATGTCCTCACAATTCATCAATCATGTTAATCACATCATAATAATTTTAAATGCCTCCAGATCAATCATTTCCTGTTTCGAAAAAAAAATCTCAAAATGTGAGCAATATATAAAGTAACTAAATCCATGCATTAATTTTGACATGAAATAATTTCAAACCGATGTCCATTTCATAATTGACCTACATTCAAATTCCATTTTAGACTCGATTCACATATCGATCACAAGAGACAACATTTTGGGGAAATTTAAAATTGCCTTTGTGCTTTATTCCAGATCACCTTGATTATGCTCATTCCTTAATGTCTTCACAATTCATCAATCATGTTAATCACATCATAATGACTTTAAATGCCTCTAGATCAATCATTTCCTGTTTCAAAAAAAATCTCCAAATGTGAGCAATATGTAAAGTAACTAAATCCATGCATTAATTTGGACATGAAATAATTTCAAACCAATGCCCATTTCATAATTGACCTACTTTCAAAAAAAATAATATATTATTCATCCTCTAGATCAATTTGATTTTCACATGTATCTTAATATCATAATGTATTTTTTAATATTTGTTCACTTGTCTTAATCTTTTGAAAACAGTTTTTTGTGCAAAATTTACTTCGCATCTTGACTAAAAGTTATTCTTAAAAAAATGGCAATTAAGTGCAAATTGAATTTGTAATTACTTTGATTGGAAATTGGAAATTAGATCAATTACTTTACTTTGATTTGTAAATTTTATGTATAATTCTCATCATATTTTATGTATACAATTAATGATTGGTAAATTTTATGTATAATTCTCATCATATTAACACCAAAGAATTACAATGCGAGCATTAATTGTAGAATAAAAGAGAAACAAATAAAACGTGAATTTTGATAAATTACGCAATAATCCCATTTTTACGCTAAAAATATATGAAAGATCAATTACTTTAATTTGATTGGTAAATTTTTTGTATAATTCTCATCATATTTTATGTATACAATTACTTATTGGTAAATTTTATGTAGAATTCCCATCATATTAACACCTAAGAATTACATTGCTCGCATTAATTGTAGAATAAAAGAGAAACAAATAAAATGTGAATTTTGATAAATTACATCAAGTCCATTTTTACGCTAAACATATATGAAAATTAAGCATATTTATTTTTAAATGTGTATTTTGCAGCACTAAGGCAATTATCCAAATAAAAGAATTGAACATGGAATAAAAGAAAAACAAAGCGATAAAATTTATTCAATGAAAATGATTTAACTATAACAAAAGGACTATAATATATTAAAATTTAAAGACGTAAAATAAAGAGGTTAAATAAAAATACAATAACACTAATTATGGTAGTACATAGTTTTGGCCTAGATTCTCTAAAAACCACTTAAACTCAACATCAAGGCTACACCGAACACACGTAGGAGGGAGGACATGCATAAGGCGATGCATTTCACATTGTGTGTAATGTGAAACAGCAAAAATCCCATCATCGACCAGTCTCGGTTTCAAAGCAGGTAGCCAAAGATTTAGGAGCCGACGTATCTGAGTTATGCGATCTTCCATATTTCGACGTATCTGAGTTATGTGATCTTCCATATTTATTAACTTCCAAAGATCCATAGATGCATTTTATTGATTCCTGCACAAGAATGAGCAAGTAATATCAAAGAATAAAGATAAACTCCAACATATAAACCACGTTTGGCGGTTTTCATGAGGAGTGAGTAACCATATGCGATATTTCCCTTTTGTGAAGGAGTTGAATATACCAAATCTAAGTTGGACGTTTCCGGCTTTAAGACAATCATGAAGTAATTTCTTCAATCCAAGGTTACCTTTTTGCTCTTCGACAAATAAAGGTATTTGAGATACCGCCAAACGACGTAGCATATGGTCTTCAGAAGCAATGTCGAAGAGAGTTTTACATGAAAAGGTAGCTTTGAAAAAACTTTTACAATCCGTCTTTGATAGTTTTTTCAATATTTCAAAAAGCATGACATCAGGCGAATCAATTAGACTTGGTATGTGGGAGGTATGACTGACATCAAGTTTTGGTTTTTTAACTGGATGCTGTGAATCAGTGTCGGTATGAGGAAACATGTTTGGTCGAGTATGCTATGCGATGAAAAGACCGGTACAATTCTGAAATGCTAACACACGAGCTATTTATAAGCATTCCATAATGCGAGTAATTAATTTGCAAGATATTCAATTAATTATATTTTTAATTTTAATTTTAATTTTAATTTTAAATCATTGGAAATTCAAACATTTAAAAGAAGGAAAAAATCAAATTAATTACTAATTCAAAATCAATTACCAATCATTTTTTAGAATGTCACATTCATATCAATTAATTCACATAAACTCATATTAAGTAATTTCCGGATTCAAAATGAATTGTTAATACAAATCAAATTCATTACAAATTCAAATTAATTGCAAGTCATTTTATATAATGTCACATTCATATTAGTTAATTCATATCAAGTAATTTCTGGATTCAAAATGAATTGTTAATACAATTCATTTTTATTTTAAATCATTTCAAACTCAAACATGTGAAAGAAGGAACAAATAAAATTAATTACAAAATCAAATTAATTGTAAATTATTTTTTAGAATGTCAAATTCATATCAATTAATTCATATCATTCATATCAAATAATTTCCAAATTCAAAATCAATTGTTAATACATGCTTTATTTGTTCATATCAATTACATTCATGGTGATTACTCTAATTGTCAATCTAATTAAATACTAATCAAACTGAAAGTGAGGATGCACAAGAGGGGGGTGAATTGTGCTACAAAATAAAACTTAGAAAATTAAAATGCACAACACTTTTATACTGGTTCGGTCCTAACTCTTGACCTACGTCCAGTTCTCAATCCCTAGATTGAGTTCCACTAATCCACAGGTTTTACAACGGGTTCACCTGCAACCTTTACAACCACAAGTTTTACGGGCTCACTTGCAACCTTACAACCTAACTCGCTTCCCCTTACTACTTGTAAGGGTTCAAGCTTTAAACAAAGGATTTTCTAACTTAGTTCACTCAATGAACAGATAATGTTACTCACTTAAGTACAATAGATGCTCTCAATAAGTGAAGAGACTTTAATGCAAAAAGTACAAGATAACTAAAGAATAAAATTCAAGGCAATAAGTGCTCTCTTGAACTTTTGCTTTCTGGGTAGTATGAGCTTTGAATGCTTGAATGAGTTTTGCAGATTTTGTTCGGCGCAATTCTTAGATGCTTCATAAATGTTAAAGTAATTCCTTATATATCATCTTCTCATACTCCTCATGTTTGGTAGGTAACAATGTCATTTGAATATTGCCGTTAAACCCTTGTTACCGTTGGCTCCATAAATGCGCCATAAATGCTCAGCAGGGTTGACTTGCTTTATCTCTGAAAAGCAACTCTGACAACTCTGCTCTGACAAAAGCATTCTGACTTCTGGGCATATGTACGTTATGTCTCTTGTACTCTTGCTGACGGATGATCATTGTTCATCCGGAAGCGGCAATCTTGCTCTGCAAGTGTTAGTCTCAGAATCCCAGTGCCAAGAGTATTTGCATCCGGAAGCTCATTTGCATCCGGAAGTAAAACTAAGTTATAATCAAGTGCAGCAAGAACCATACATGCTATGGGAAGTGTGTTTGCTATGTGAAGCAATCTTACTTAGACTAGGTTCTGACTTAGTATGTTATTGACTTCCGATGAGGGATGTATTCTTCATCCGTGAGCATTAGTCACGTTATTTTACTCTAAGTCTTCCGGAAGCGATTTTGCATCCGGTTGTGTCCTAACTTACGATTCAGTTTTAATCCAAATCTTCCCAAGTAATCAATCAGTCCTAACTTAGTTTTTATCAAGGTTCAATACTCTAACAGCCTAGGCTAGGTTCTGACTCAGTGTCTCACTTGCTTCCGCTATGGGATGTGTATTCTATCCGCAAGCGCTAGTTCTAGTCCATCCGGAAGTAATTCTGCATCCGGTTGTGACTTAACTTAGGATTCACTTTTAACCTAATTCTTCCTATGTGATCAACTAGTTCTTTCATATTTTAGTCTTCATCAAAACTTAAGATTCTAACAAAAACTTCTTTATTTAGGTGACTCAGACACGTGTCAAATTCACCTTGTAGCTACAAGCTACTAAGGTATATAGTTGATTTTTCTATTCCTCAATGCCCTGCATGATCTATCCCCAATGCCTCCTCCCATCACCAACAAGAGCAAGAATAATTATTTTTCTTGCTCTTGAACATCTATAGTAGTAATAAAAATTATTAAATAATAATTACAAATACTGATATTAATAATTAATAGAAATAATGAAAGAATATGTAGGAGTGAAAAGGAGTAGTTTGAGAGAGAGGGTGGAGGTGAAAGTGGATAGTTAGGAAATATTGGTAATATCATGTCATATTTGTTTGTTTTCTCTTTAAATTAATAATTTAATCAACGATATGACCATATTTTAGTTTATTAATATTAATATAACTTAAATTTTAACTTTAACTAACTCCTTAATTTACTAATAATAATATTTTATTTTTTACATATATTTTCTACAATTTTGCTTAGTTTTAGATAAATTTTATTTCTCTCTTTCCTAAATTTTAGAGCAAAATGGATGTTGAGACATCCTAATTAAAATATTTAGAATGTTACAACATTCATATTGACAAAATCAAAATCGCCTTCTATATCAGCAAAGTTCGATTTTTCATGAGGAGCTCATTGATTTTTCACGATATTTCTATTGTGAGTTAAAAGTGTGAAAAATGGGAAAAAAGTTTTATAACAAACACTCATCAATAATTTTCTCACGACATAATTTCAATTGAGAACTTATAGCAAAAATTGTCAAATTGTATTCTACTGCAGATTTAAAATCGTGTGTCTCAATTGAATACAATTATAACGGGCTTTCAATAAAATTATCATTCTCTTTTGGTCGAATTATAGTTACAAATTCGACTTTTAGTACCTCATCGAGGTGGTTGCGAAGAAAATCATAGCCTTAACGTTATTTTGTCTAACCACTTCGTTTCCACACAAAATGGTGTCTCACACATCATTAGCATTCATGTGGATTTCTACATCTAACACCCAAGATAAATAATTTCTTCCCGAAATGTTGAGAGCCTTAAAATCAAGTTTGGTTATATTGGACATGTTGACAATATCAACAAATATGAGAGTAAAATAAATTAATATTAATAGTGTATAAATATCAATACAAACACAAGTTATAAAAAGTACGTTCTATCTATATTCACAAATCTGAACATAAGGGTTACATTTATTATTTATTAATATGAATTAATAAATACATAGGAAATATAGAATTGAAGTTGGACTTGGTCATCAAATAAGGCATGATAAAAGAAATTATGTGGACAAATAAATTATGCTTCCACTTTCTATTATATGCAATGCAAAATACAAAACATAGTCAGTGAGAATTGACCGCTCTGATGCCAAATTATAATAATCCAATTTTCATAATCACACTAAAACTACACTATCACATAAAGGGAAGCTCATAGGCCACAAATACCTCACAAATCTAATAAATGATAACAAACTGTTATTAACATAAATTAAATAAATTAACATTTAAAGAAAAGTAACCTTGAGAGTATCTTGCAGTCACAATCACAATTATATGATAACTAATTTGATAGTATAAAGAAACATTATGTGAATCTCAATAGTTAAGAAATTGTTTCATAAAAAAGAAATTTTTGTCCAAGAGAATTTTTACACATTGTAACTAGAATAAATAAAATAATACCAATTTTGATATTGAATCGTATATTCATATATTTATGTTTATGTTTATATTTATATTTATGTTTACTAATTTATAATATGTTTATGTTTATGTTTATGTTTATGTTTACATTTATGTTTATATTTATGTTTACTAACAGGATAATAGTCAAAACCGGGATATTCCCACCCCTAATTATAAGGGATCTCTAAATTTGTGAAAACAAATTTTCAAACATTTGATTTTTTTATACTTATCAAATATTTAATTTTTATCTGAAACTCACAAAATATATTTATTTTTTTTCCTCATGATCGGCTCAATATTGTCAATAGAGTTTTTTTTAACAGTTTTTTTTTGCGGAGAACAAATGAGACAGAGAGCATTTTGTAGTCATCCCAAAGGAGTTTTAAGTTCGTGAGAATTATTTAGTGTAAATAATTTGATTGCCTTCAAATTAGGAATAATTTTCGCAAAAGATACACTTGCATCAACTATGTTCCACCAATTGTATTCTTCATCTAATCCATTTTACTCAACATATTCATTAATAAATACAAGAAGCTCCTCTAACATTGTAAATATATTTGCATAACATTGTATCCTTCTTTCCAATGACATCTGCAGAGATTTACCCAAGCATTACGTCATTATTTTAAATACCCACACACTTACACATCATTACTTGAGTATTATGTCGTTTGCACAAGATTAAAAATTAAAATATTATATGCCAAAGTTAGGTAAGTAGGTACCTCATGAAGAAAGTGACCGTGAATAGTCAATGTCATGGTCAAACTAATATCATGCATGAGTCTTTCTATAGATATAAGTTTTTTCATATATGTCAAACATGTAGTATTGAGAACACTAAACTTGGAATTATTATCACAAGAAGAATTATATGTCAAAGAATTAAATAATGAGTTTTTATCATATAAAATTAAATAATTAAGATTTGGTGTATTTGAAATTATAACTTTCCTATGTAATTCATCTCTATCAAGATTAATGGGGTCCATGACATTCTAAAGTAAAAGAGTTTTGGTGCAGACACAATGCGAATTTCCTCAAAATTACCTTCAAAGCTGAAAATTTTAAGGGAGGAACTCGTGATTGTAAGTGTATTTGAGAGCAATACAATATCTGAAGAATAGTCAATTCTTCTAAACCCACACAATAAGGTGAAATTTGTAACATCCTAAATTTTTAATTATAAAACAAAATTGATAAATACCTTACATTTAACCTTATGAATTAATTAAAAAAAAATTCAAGTTATTTTTAGGGAATTTGTTAAGGCTTTATTTCCTTTGTAAGTTACCGAAAATAATTAATTATTTGATTTCAATTTGGAAATAAGTATAAACTTCCTATTAACAAAACATTACTTTAGAAATTTTATTTAGAGGTTTGTTTTTATTTATTTAAAAATAGAAACAAAAATACATATATATTAATATAATATAATGCTTATATTTAGGAAAGTATGATATGTAATTTTCTAAAGAAGTCTCATAACTAAATTTATTGGATGAGATAAGTAAGAAACTTTGTAATTGAACATGAGGGTATCTTTGTAATTTCATGGTTGGGCCTTAAACCCTAATATACTCCTTACTATATAAACTAGTTCTCTCTTCTCTCCTTCATTGGAATTAGCCGCCTCCTCACTGTCCAAAAGCTCATTATCGTTCCCTTTCACCCAAAAAACTGAAATACTTCCTTTCTTCCTCATTTTCTTTTGATTCTTCATCCTCAACTTCGATTCTACACCATCTTCTTCATTTTCCCAGTGGTGACAAACGATGAAAAACCCAAAAGCTTTGAACCCTCTCAAACTCTCCTCCGTTCTTCCTCATCTCCGGTGCGGTGGCCGGCGAGTTCAGTGGGCATGAAGGCTGGATTCGAACTCCTTGTAAGCCTCTTTTCTCGACTTCTTATCTTGTTTATTTTGAAATGGGCGAGTAGAGGAATGGAAAAACTGAATGGGATATTGGGATTTCTTTTATTCATACTAGGGGTAGGAATTTTAAGTTTGTGCTGCTTGCTTCTCTGTTTTACTGATTCAGCTGTTCTCATGTGTTTGAAAATTTCGATTAAAAACCTAACATTAGAAAGATTATTGCTAACGTCAGGTTTGTATGGCTGAAATTCTGTTTAGCTTGGTACCTTGATCGATTTTGTTTCCTTGTTCTATTCGAGCTTTTATTTTGTTTGGCTCAAGCTCTTCCTCTGTTTGATTAATCTCCTCATTGTTGGTAAACGTGAGCATTGGAGAAAGTTTAATGGTTAAATTGACTCTTTACGATGTTGGATGTGATTTCAAATTCAAGTGTATGTTGTTGTCTTCTTTATTGAAATACATGAAAAGATTTTTTTTGGTTCAATTCTTTTCTGGTTCAATTGTTTGGTCTGAGAAGTACAGGGCAATGAATCATTATTTTGGAAAAGCTATTTTACTTAGAACATTATATCTTATTATTACTTGTAAAGATTTTTGGTTTGACTTTGTTAGTCGATCTAAGAATCTTTGTTTACTCATTGGCCTTTGATTGAGATGCGTCCTCCCCCTTGTTCCTTCTTTTAATCAATTCCCCCATCCTTCCTCATTTTACCATTTCCCTTCCTTTTTCAGTCCACTGCCTTACCCCTCACCGATCTCTCTTTTAAAATAAAACACTGTTTTGTGAATCTTTGTCCAGTTTAGCACTATTCTAGGTCTTTTGGCCAAAAAGGATATAAATCTAAATCCAGCAAAGTCAAACCAAGATTCAAGTATCAAATTAATATTTGAGTACAATATTTGAGTTAATAATAAGCTTAGCCTGAACAAATTTTAAGAGAGGGAAAATGTTGTAAGTTGAGTGAAATTCTAATAAGAGGACTTTTGATATATATGTAATAGGTTTGTGGTTTAATTAGGTGAATTGGACGTAGAGTATTGTTGAACATTCCTTTCTTTTGCACTGTTTTGGCATGTGATTAATGATGAAGTATTACATGTTGAGTTTTGTTGATTTTGGGAATTTCTGTTATTTCTGATTTGTTCTTTTGTTTGTCTCTATTCCTATCCTTACGTGGTTTCTTTGTGTTTATTAAATGTAAATGGGATTGGGTAGTATTTCTAGGAACGAGAGCGACGTTAATTAATACATGAGTTATTTTTAATTATTTGTATGTGTTGTATTATTCCTTGTAGTTGTTTATTGATGCTTGAGCAAGTGGAAGCTTACGTTTATTTTTGGTTTAAATGTAAGGAGGTAACTACTTAAACTTGTTTGCGTGTGTGTATGTTGGTAAGCATATAAGTTAGTTTATGAATTTGTGATGATTATTTTATGCTTTGTGAGAATTGATGATTTGTTTGGTGCACACCGGTTAATATGATTATAATTATGCCATTCCGGAATGAGGTTCCCTGTAAAACCCCCAGGGACTAAAATGAATAAGACAATATTGTTACATGTTCAGTAGGGTTGTTAGTCCCTTTGAACTAGTTCAAGCGAGGGTATATCGATCATCGAGTCGTGAGTCCCTATTGAACTGAGATATTACGGTGTGTTGTGTTTGATTTAATTGTTATTATTGATGTTTTAATATTATTATTGATGTTTTGAGTTGCGATGTTTGAGTTGTGATGTATCCGTATATTTGTGCTGCTGCAATTCATGATAATTGATAGTTACTTGAAATTAGAATAGATAATATGTTCATGCAACACTACATGTAGCACACACCCCTTTACACATTATTATCACACACCACCTTGCGGGCATGCACATGCACGTAGTGCAAAGATGTGCGTAAGTGAGTGGTAGTAGTTGCGATTTCTGGGTTTACCCCAATCGTTGATATTACAGGTACTAGATCGGGGCAGGAGTGATGGGAAGGATCTGGAGACTTAGGAACTAAGCGTTATGTTTGCATACTATTTTTCATATTTCATTTATTAATTTGTAAGCCCTGTGATTCATTTTCTTTGAATTACTGTATGTCTGTGTATAATTTTAGGTTGGATAACTGTAATTATTTCTTAAACATGTTTGTGTGCTTATTTGTAAATAATTCTGAAAGAATTTAATCCGATATTATTAGATTTGTTTAAAAATCCATGTTAGGCAATTTTTATCTAACATGGATATATCAGATTTGATAATTTTAAATAAACGATTTTCAATTGTTCATTTTATATTTGATTGTAAAATGATTTATTTTAATTTATTTATTTCCAAGTTACATGAAATCTTTTTCTAACCATGATAGTTTATTTGTTACTAAAATTCTTTTTCTATCATGGTGAGCACATTAGCTTATATTTTACGGAAAATAAGAAAAATGTTCTTTTATCTATATTAGTCATCATTATAACATAAATTCTTTTTCTAACTATGTAAGCCTCTATTATCTTAACTTATATTCTTTTTCTAACATAGTTAGATTTCAATTTAAATTAAGAGAAAAAAAAAACATAGCGTAAAAATGGTTATATAAGTGTGGTTGTTACAAAATTCACTCTCCAAAATTATCATTCAAAGAAATATGTATATCTAATGGTTTTAAAAGCCTAAGATTCTTTAAAGAAATCATAGAATGTTGGAGATTTAATTGAAGTCTTTGATTGTTATATTTAGAATGTAGTGGGCCCCCATCCAACTCTAAGATAAGTTCTTGAACGTCCAAACACAAGACTTTATGAAACCAACGAAGAACATGAAGAACATCAACGCTTACAAAATCCAACAATATTGGAACTTTTTTCGCTTACAAAATCCAACAATATTGGAACTTTTTTCTCTTTGATAAGGACAAGTAAAGCCTTTTAAATTCCACATTACACGAAATTTATAATAAAAAGAAAAGGAATAAGAAGATGAAAACTGGAATATTAGTGTAAAGAAAATTGTGATTGCAATGAGATACTAATTCATAGCATAAAGTCATAAATTTAAATTCCACATTTTACTCAAACTAATTAGATTTCTCTAATTACTACTTATCTTTACTATCTAAAAGAGGGCATATGCTAGCCCATCAGAGTGCCACCTGTACAAATTCCCCTCATAAATCCTTACACGTGTCCCTTTCTTCATATCCTCCTCGAGCCATTTTTAGAAAAAAAACTTCCCTTTTTTATTATTCCTATCACTCAAACAAAACTTCCAAAAATCAGCATTTTGCACACCTGTACAAATCTCTTCCAAAAATTATTACTCGTGTCTCTTTTCTCGAATCCTTCCCAAACCATTTTAAAAAAATTCCCTTTTATCTACAAAATCCCGAAAAAATCAGCACATATCCTTTTAATTTTCCAATCCTAAAAATCAGAATCTTCCCTTTTCTCCTACGTGTCCATATCACAGATCTGCCAAATCACATTGCCAACTTCCTACAATCATCACCCACCACCATCGTCTCACAACAATTCCCAAAATCTGTTCCTCATCTTCAACATCATCTTAACAACATTCCACCATTTGCAGCAGTCGCCATTTAATTTCCTAACCATGATCCCCAAAATCAAAGCAACCGCCGACCAATTCGTCTTTGTGTCAACGTTGTTTGTGATGTTGGATGCATGTGCTTCATATATGGTATTTTGGTTTTTAAATTAAAAATTATTTTTTTCTCTAATCCATGTTAATTTAATAATTTTATTTTAATTTAAAATTGTTCACTTTGTCACGATCAATTTTTCATCAACATGTGTCACTAAACTGCTCTCACCCCACGATCCCACCACTACCCTTCATGTATATTAACTGCTCCACATTCATTCGGTGCGTTAACAAATCCTTTTTTCACGGTTTTCTTCCATCATCAATCTTATATATATGTGTACTCAATTCCGTATTTACAAGTTTCCTTATAGAGTTTTCTACGTGTATTTCACGACGGTTCGGCCATGCCATGACGATGGACTATTCCATCGCTTCATATTTGATTTTCTGCTCATTCACTGTTGTTCTATCTCCAAAATTTGATAATCAATACCTATTGGGTCAGTAGCACATGTTTCTAATTGTTTGTTTTACATTTTCCTTTAATATACTTATCATGCTTATCCAATTATCTGGAATTTCAAGAAATCAGAAACAAAACATTAGTTAATATACTGTTAGCTTTAGATTTATGTTTACTTTAATGATGATCCATGATTCTGGCTTTTTAAAAAGCTTATATCACAATATTATATTACATAGTTTAACTTATTGATTTAGCTATCCTTTCATGCTGATCCATAATTGGGGTTTTCCAATACAAAATGACAGTTCAACCTTCTTTTTTCACCCTGTTATACCTTCACAGATGTTCTTTCCTTTAAAAACTATTTTGCCACTCAATTATAAGTTATAAGTTTCTATAACAGGAGTTCTATTAGACAAAAATGTGAGCATGTTGAAATTTCAGCAAATGCAAACATTACTCATTTTCAAAGTCACCGAATGATTATTTTTGGTTACTAATTACTTCAAACTTTTAGAATTCAATAAAACTCTGACATTGGAAACATGCTTTGGTTATCAAGTTTTACTTAAACAACTTTTAATTTTGGAATTTCCTTTTTTAAACCAAGTTTTATTATGTGTTAGATAACTAAATCAAATTTAGTAGCTATACAAGAAGTTTTGCCTAATATACATGTAAATTCCCATCATTGATTGCTTGCCATATCTCATTGAAAATTAATAAGAATACACATATGTGCTATGGGTTTGAGGAATATGCATTACATTTATCATCGTGTTACTGTGAATTCAGAGTTACATAACATGCAACCAGAATAGAGGATTATATATGACACAATCATTGAAACAATCATTCAATCAGACGGGGGAATGTATTTTATATATGGGTATGGAGGAACCGGCAAAACTTACCTTTGGAAAACACTATCCACATTGTTGCGTGTAAAACGTCATATAGTTTTAACAGTTGCATCAAGTGGAATAGCGTCACTTCTACTACCTAATAGTAAGACTGCTCATTCTCAGTTTGCAAATTCCTTTGACTATTACCGAGGATTTTGTGTGTAATATCAAGCAGGGCACACATCTTGCTGAACTTTTAGTGAATACTTTTATAATCATTTGGGATGAGGCACCTATGGCAAATAAACGTTGTTTTAAGGCATTGGATAGATCATTACGCGGTATCATGAAACACTGACTCTCACGCCACTGCAAAACCATTTGGTGGGAAAGTTTTAGTGCTTGGAAGTGACTTTAGACAACTACTTCCTGTTGTTCCCCGTGGTGGACTTGAGGATATTGTTTTTGCAAGCATTAATGCCTCTTCCTTTTGGAAGGAATTCAAGATTTATAAATTAACTCGAAACTTAAGGCTATCCAGTTGTGCTAATGATAATGTTGATGTTGATTGTATCTCAGAATTTGGTAGATGGATCTTATCAATTGATGATGGCACTATTCCCATAGTCGATGTCACTGATGATTTGTTAATTATTCCAAATGAATATCTATTGCTACCTAGCTATGACCATTTGAATTGTATCATACATGCTACATATCCTGTTCTGCACCAACTTTTCATGACAAAGAGTATTTTAGTGAACATGTCATACTAAGTGCTACATTGTCTGTTGTGGACGAGGTCAACAATCGCATGTTAGATTTGCTTCCAGATTAAAAAAAAATTTATATAAGTGCAGACAGTGTCTTAAAACAAGATGCAAATATAAGTTGCTTTGATGACATGCATTCAGTTGAGTTCCCAAACAAAATCACTATGTCAGATTTGGCAAACCATATTCTTAAACTTAAAGTTAGTGCCCGAGTAATGTTGATAAGAAATATCGACAAATCCATGGGGCTTTGTAATGGGACACGGCTAATTGTCACTAAATTGGAGCAGCTTGTTATAGTATATGAGATGTTGACAGATCAACATTCTACCACACCAGTTATCATATCACGCATGACCATCACTCCTTCTGACACAACGTATCCCTTCAAATTGTGTCGATGCTAGATCCCCTTGGTTCTTTCTTTTGCAATGACTACTAATAAAAGTCAAGGACAAAGCCTGCTTAATGTTGGATTATTCCTCCCTCGTCCAATGTTACCCATGGTCAATTGTATGTAACAGTTTCACGTGTCAAGCGGAAGGATGGTTTGAAAATATTGATATTGGATCAACCAACAAAACTTCCAATGTGGTGTACAAAGAAGTATTTTATAATTTACAAATCATGTATTATAAGAATATATTCATTGTACAAGTCATATTTTATTGTTGATATGTGAAATCCATTGACCACACGCATAGCGTGGGTCCTGTACTAGTTATTCGGATAAGAAAAAAACTAAGAAATAGGAAACTAAAAATAAGAAAATAGGAAAAGTCTACGTGAATAAGTCTCACGTTTGACTTGGTGAATAAAAAATCCTACAATATCAGATGTACCATGGTTTTGATTGAGTTTGAACTAATATTTGAAAGAATTTCATTCTTTACTTAATAAATAAAGAAGTTTGGTCATGAAAAAACGGATAAATAATATATAAACAAACAATAATCTTGATATGGAAACAAAGTAATAAGAAACAAAAATTTTATTTGATTTATGTAGCATAAATGAATTAAACAACTATTATTTTATAATTTGCAAAAGACACAAAGGGCAAGTGTTGTGGTTGATGCGATGCAATTTTCGAGATACACATGACCACATATGATTCGAACTATTGTTTTTTATTTCTTTGCTCTTTTAATAAATGGAATAAACTCCTCCAAATATATTGAACACAATGTACTTTCTTCAATCTTGAAATTTTGTAATGGTTCCGCTATTGATATTCCACAATTTTTGTCATCTTAATGTATTTCTTCATTGTTGTATGTTGCTTGATTTTGATAGTTCTCTTCCCATTCTTCAAACACGTCTATTTCTAAATAAATTTCATGTTCATTATGTCAATTGCCCTAGAAGCACATCTTGAATTATTTCATGTGCTGAAGTTGTACAATGATTATTTCACATATTAAAAGACCTCCAGAAAAAACTCTGACTAGACATCTTTGTTTGTTTGTGAAATATCAGAAATAAAATGGAATATTCAAGTTTCACGATAGTCATGCATTGTATTCCTACATATATAAGAGAAGGAGGAGGAATTGAGAGAGAGATGAAGGGGAAGATGAGTTGAATGAACAAATGAAGTTGTAGAATTAATGTGAAATTCATTCATTAATATTTAGTGTAAAATACACTAACATTCCCCTATTTTGTTTTAATTACCGAAACAACCCTGTATTTGAAATCCTACCTAAACTCCCTCACAATTTAAATATATGTCACACAAATATCCAATATATATCCACTCTCAATTCCAATTGGTCCACATGTCTTGCAAAATCACAATTTCTCATAACAATTTTTCGATACAAATATGGTATTAATTAAATAAAAACTTGTGAAGTGAGGCCCATAAACATGACAGGTAATATGTAGTACAAATATATGGTGCAATTTTATGTTTGGTGCGATTGTATAATTATTGGACATTAAATATTCACATTATACAATGTATTTACTACTAACTCTGCACTTTTACACTATATATTATAAATAATTGTGGGCTCAACTTCGCATTTTTTAACACTTCTAAGTTCTAACTCCTAATAATTGGTTACCAGAGTTATTATATTAGCACCCTTGACACGAAAATAAGTCTCCTAACCTAGGGTTCTTCAATTCCCTTCCATTCCCGCTCAATTTCATCCACTTCCATCCCTTCCATCATTTCTTCACCTTCCACCTTCTTCCACCCTCTTCTTCCATGGATATTCAAATGATTCTTCTTCTTGGAGCTTCTCTTGGAGTCTCCATGTTGGATTGAGGATTCCTCATCTCTTGTGGATGGGTTGATGGTGGCTCAAGCATGGGTTCATCATGTGGGGAGTTTTTTTTAGTTCATTATATGTATTTAAAATTTCTTCTTGATGTATTTGAACCTCTCTTGTAGATATTTGAATTTATGTTTTTTTTATAGATGCAGGTATAGCTTCTCTTAATTCTTCTTCCGCGAAAATGAAGACACCATCCCGTTGCCCTCTTCAAGAGCACTATATTCAAGTATATTCAGAGAAAGAATTCTCGAGAGAATTACAAGGAAAAAAGACCGTGACGTCTGGAATACTCCGCCTATATTTATATTTGGTCTCAAGCCCGGATAAAGGAGTAGGGTTGTGTTAGGCTTCGGCAGCCAGCGTAAAAATATGTCGAATTTATTGAGCATGTACACGCGCATTTTTATATGGCGCCGTGTGATCCATGTAACCGACCCCACTTAGTTGGGATAAGGCTTTGATGATGATGATGTATGATGTTTGACCTTGCTAATTTGGATTAAGACTATGTATTAAGTACTTTGTTGATTATATATGTGTTTTGATTAATTCTTCTTGATATTGAGTTGTTTAGCCTTGTGTTGATGATTCTATCAAATTGATTTAGTTAGATATGTGTATCATTGTATGAGCTCTCTTTTGTTGGACACTCTATCATTAGATTGAGTTTGGAAAAGGAAAATGCATTAGTCAAATCTATATTAGCAAATCACATCATAAATGGACTAAGTTGTGTCTATTTTGGGCTTAGAACACTTGAGTTATGAATTCATATCTACATTGTGGTTGCATTAAATTAGTCTCATTTTAGTGGTTGCTAGTGAGATTACTTGATTGTATTCATTCATGATTGTTGTGGTTGCATTTCATGAGAACCACAAGTGTTTTGACTCAAACTATTTCACACATCTAGGAGTTACACTTGATACATTGAACCCCTAAATGATTTGAGCTAATGTTTGTCACCTCACCTAGACTCAAGAGATCCATTTCATTCCATTCACTACACTTCAACCATCCAATCATCCCACATTATCAAAGAAAATATAAAAAAAATATTGTAGTTAGTTTTATTTGCATTCTTCACACAAAAAACTAAACAAACCCCTTTATCTCTATCACTTTTAATTTGCATTTAGATTATCTAGGGTAGTAAAAAGACTCCTCAAGAGAGACGACCCGAGGTTGAGCCATTGTGTTGCAATCTTTGGTCATAAATAAACTTGTATTTAACCTCAAGGTGACTAGGAACCGGTTAAATCAATTTGTTTATAATAAATTTGCACAAAAAAAATTGTTCTTTATATTTTGTGTGATTTGCATAATTGTTGATACTAAATTTACACCTTTATCCTAAATTAAATGCAAGGACTTTAACTTAAGTAAACATTTTAAGAAAAGACTACCATTTTGTTGGCCAACAAGAAAAAGACTACTTGAATTCCTAAATTTTATATAGAAGATATACCGAGTAATGATTATTAAGTCTTAATTAATAGCTAGCGACAACTTTTTACATCACATATTTGAAATATAGGAAGTGTTTTTTTCTTTTTTGGAAATTTTCCCTTGACTTTATTTCTATATGTATCTTAATCTTAATAATGAGCTATGAACAAAATAGGGAAAATGACAATAAAATGCCACTTGAATTTCATTTGGACAAAATGGGGTCTCCAATTGCAACTTGGACAAATAAGGGTCAGTCCCCTATTTGTCCAAATGAAATTCAAGCCAAATTCCCTTTATGCCCTTAATGAAAAAACATAAAGCATTTGTTGCATTGCCTGAAACAAAACTCTCCATCCTCTTCCTCCCCATTCAACCAAACACAACCTAAGAAAACCCATTCATCTTCTTCCTTCAAAACTCACGAACCCTCCCTTCTGAAAAAAAAACTCACGAACCCTAATATCTTCAAATGACAGTTTCTAAGCGTAGCACAAATCAACAAAACTTTCTTCACCTTTTCGTTGTGCTTGAGCCCTAATCTCCATCCTCTTGTCAAACAAATCATCCTCATCTCTTCATCGAGCTCGAGACCACCGTTATCATTGAGGACGAGGTGAGTGCTCTGATATACTTATCTTATACTTCGGCTATGGCTATGGTGGACTTTATTTCAATGCTTTGTTCTAGTTTTGTCAAGTGGGTATTGTTGTAATGTTAGATTGTTGTCTCTGTTCTAGTTTATTTCACCATTTGATTTATTCTGCTTTTTGAAACCTTAATTTATGTTTGATTTATTTCAAAAGGAAAGTATTTTTTTCCTTTTGGTTGATGAAGAAGAGGGGAAAAAACCTTTTTTTTACTGATGTTTGATTTTGGGGTTGACCTTGTGACATAAGAAGCAAATCGAGTTTAAGGGGTCAAATCAATGTGAAAAAACTAAAAATGATGTTTGCTTGTAATTCTTCTCCTTTGTAATTATGAGGTGGTTGATTAAATCTCTTTATTCCATTATTTAAGGAATTCAATAACCAAATCTGTTGGTATCTTGACTAAAATTGGCTATGCTAAGAGGTTTAGGAAACTTTTCTTTACAAATTTGTGCTGATATTTATTTCTTTACAAATGCCTCTTGCTTTAATTTTTCCCACTATGAATCCAAAGGAAAAGAAGGGTGTCAGAGAGCTGCGTTTAAAATTGTGGCAGCTAGCCCAAGAACTTGCATTATGTTTTTGAGCACATTCTACACTATGAGAAGTGATGACAATTCTTCTTTGTGTTATGCATACTATGAGCGGCCTATATATGATTATGTGTTTTCTTTTATGTTTTAAAAAGGATTGTGTTGGTGTGATCTGGATTTCATATATATTGAAAATTATGTTTAGACTGTTATGTATGGAATGGTGTGTTTGAAACAAAATGTGTGTATTCATGCTTCGGCCTACTAAATCAGAAGTTGAAGTTTGCTTCCCTTGTCAGCGCAAGTCAGAAGTTGAAGTTTTAGGCCCTGGGCTGAAATTTTCAATTTCTAAAATGTGATGCTATTTACAGATATAGTCTTGTGGCCTTGTGGGTGATTTGAAGTCTGATATGTTATATGTTTTATTTGTGATGAACTCAACTTTTTAAGGCATATGTACAAGCCTGACTTACTTTTTGATCTCTGTTGTATGTTGTATTTGAAAATGATTTGATCAATGGCGTGATTTTATAAAGATAGAAGTACAGGTCAAGAGTTTTATGTTGTGGCCTTGTGGGTGATTTGAAGTCTTATATGTTATGTGTTTTTCTCAATCTAATAATATTTACAGTGGTTTTAGTTCATTTTAGTGTCAAATATTATTGTGGGTTTTTACCTTTTATGGTTATAGTCTTGTTTTACTTGTTGCATAATATTAAGGGAAAATGACAATAAAATGACACTTGAATTTGAGTTGGACAAAATGGGGTCTCCAATTCCAACTTGGACAAATAAGGGATAGTCCCCGATTTGTCCTAAATGAAATTTGTGCCAATTGACATTCCTGTCCTTCACTCTCCTTGCACTGTTATACTCAGAGAGAGAGAGAAGCCGAAAAAGCAATAGAACTCAAAACTTCTACCATAAATCCATAATGAAGCATTCAAACTTTTTCTCTTAATTTTTTTCAATTTCAAAGATCTGGGTATGTCAAAGTTTCCACCTTTATTATTCCATTTCAATCTCTCACAAATATTGCTCTTTTCCCCACATTTTCACTCTTTATTTTTACCAATTTCTCCCTTTTTCCAAAGTTTCTATCTTTATCGATTTTTCTTTATCTTCAATCTGTTCCCATTTTTCTTTTACTTTCTTGAATTTCAACTTATTCTTGTTGTGAGTTTCTGATTTTGTGTGATTGGAATGAGAAAGTTTGGATTTTTGACTATGACCGTGTGAAATTTGGTTTAGATTTAATACTTTTGGTTATTTGGGAGATTATCGTTTAGTTAAATTGAATCTTGGCTGATGATTTGTGTGAGGAAGAGAGGAAAGCTCGTTGCTCAGCTCCATCCTTGAATGTCTATATTTTCACCTTCTTCCTTCCCTCTCTCTCTCTCGAAGCGAGAGACAGAAGCAGGGGCTGTGGTTTTTTTGCTGAAGAAGATGAACAGTGTGGGTGGGGTATATTTCGAAGGGGGCTATGTTTCAGTTCGATGAAGGAGATGAAGAATGGGCTGGGTTTGTTTGCTGAGAAAGAAGGTTTCAATGAAGAAGGAGAGAAGGGATAATTTGATGATAAAGATAGGGTCATTTGGGTCTTTTGATATAAACTTAATTCAGGACAAATTGGGGACAATCCCATATTTGTCCAAGTTGGAATTGGAGACCCCATTTTGTCCAACTCAAATTCAAATGTCATTTTATTGTCATTTTCCCTAATATTAAGGATTTGTTCTCGTCATTTCAGATGGAAGATCAAGATCACAGTGGCTACTTGCTATTCAAAAAAGAACAAGCACATATGTTAAAGGAAAAGGGAATCAAAGTGACAAATTTAAATGATCAATCATCAATTAAATGTAAATAAACTTGATGCCGAGGAAATCTCTTACAGTGCTGCCGAGGTTGCTACCACGAGGATGCAATTAATGTGGTGGATGGTTAATCATCAATTAAATGTAAATAAACTTGATGCACTAGCCTTGATACATCCACAAGTCATAGTTGAAGAAGTGGAAGCTGAAGAAGTGGTAGCCGAAGAAGTGGTAGCTACTTCAAAGGCAGAGAAGGCTGCTTCCCCAGACAAGCCAAAATCACAAAGAATTAAGCATAATGCTAGGAAGAACGTTCACTATGTGAGGCGCAGCACAAGACCACACTCCTAGATGTTATGGATGTTTTTCATTCCTCTTTTGTGTATTTAAGGATGATTGAATAGGTTGATCACTTTAAAGTTACGTAAAGCAAACAAGTAAATGTTTTGGATGTTTTTCATTCCTCTTTTGTGTAATTTATTCACTGCCCAAGAATCGCGAATTACTACCACGTATAACGCTATTTACTACCAGGGTATCGCCATTAACTGCCACGTTTTACCTTGCTTAGCCTCTTTCACTAACTACTTGCTTGGAAAACAAGAGGGTTATTCACTGCCCAAGTATCACGATTTACTACCACGCATAACGCTATTTACTACCGGAGTATCGCCATTAACTGTCACGTTTTACCTTGCTTAGCCCCTTTCACTACCTACTTACCTGGAAAACAAGAGGATTATTCACTGCCCAAGTATCGCGATTTACTACCACGCATAACGCTATTTACTACCGGAGTATCGCCATTAACTGCCACATTTTACCTTGCTTAGCCACTTTCACTACCTACTTGCCTGGAAAACAAGAGGGTTATTCACTGCCCAAGTATCGTGATTTACTACCACGCATAATACTATTTACTACCGGAGTATCGCCATTAACTGCCACGTTTTACCTTGCTTAGCCCTTTCACTACCTACTTTCCTGGAAAACAAGAGGCTTATTCACTGTCCAAGTATCGCGATTTACTACCACGCATAACGCTATTTACTACTGGAGTATCGCCATTAACTGCCACGTTTTACCTTTGTTAGCCCCTTTCACTACCTACTTGCCTGGAAAACAAGAGGCTTATTCACTGCCCAAGTATCGGGATTTACTACCACGCATAATACTATTTACTACCGGAGTATCGCCATTAACTGCCACGTTTTACCTTGCTTAGCCCTTTCACTACCTACTTGCCTGGAAAACAAGAGGCTTATTCACTGTCCAAGTATCGCGATTTACTACCACGCATAACGCTATTTACTACTGGAGTATCGCCATTAACTGCCACGTTTTACCTTGCTTAGCCTCTTTCACTAACTACTTGCTTGGAAAACAAGAGGGTTATTCACTGCCCAAGTATCACGATTTACTACCACGCATAACGCTATTTACTACCGGAGTATCGCCATTAACTGCCACGTTTTACCTTGCTTAGCCCCTTTCACTACCTACTTGCGTGGAAAACAAGAGGGTTATTCACTGCCCAAGTATCGTGCTTTACTACCACACATAACGCTATTTACTACCGGAGTATCGCCATTAACTGCCACGTTTTACCTTGCTTGGCCCCTTTCACTACCTACTTACTTGGAAAACAAGAGGGTTATTCACTGCCCAAGTATCGCGATTTACTACCACGCATAACGCTATTTACTACCGGAGTATCGCCATTAACTGCCACATTTTACCTTGCTTAGCCACTTTCACTACCTACTTGCCTGGAAAACAAGAGGGTTATTCACTGCCCAAGTATCGCGATTTACTACCACGCATAATGCTATTTACTACCGGAGTATCGCCATTAACTGCCACGTTTTACCTTGCTTAGCCCTTTCACTACCTACTTGCCTGGAAAACAAGAGGCTTATTCACTTCCCAAGTATCGCGATTTACTACCACGCATAACGCTATTTACTACCGGAGTATCGCCATTAACTGCCACGTTTTACCTTTGTTAGCCCCTTTCACTACCTACTTGCCTGGAAAACAAGAGGGTTATTCACTGCCCAAGTATCGCGCTTTACTACAACGCATAACGCTATTTACTATCGGAGTATCGCTATTAACTGTCACGTTTTACCTTGCTTAGCCCCTTTCACTACCTACTTGCCTGGAAAACAAGAGGGTTATTCACTGCCCAAATATCGCGCTTTACTACCACGCATAACGCTATTTACTACCGGAGTATCGTCATTAACTGCCACGTTTTACCTTTGTTAGCCTCTTTCACTAACTACTTGCCTGGAAAACAAGAGGGTTATTCACTGCCCAAGTATCGCGATTTACTACCACGCATAACGCTATTGACTACCAGAGTATCGCCATTAACTGCCACGTTTTACCTTGCTTGCAACCATTTTAAAACCTGAACAACAAACCTGTTACTGTAACAGTAGTAATTATGAACAGCAATAAAAAATTAAGGTATGACATCATATAGTGGTTATCAACATCAAGATCTTGATATGACATTCACTCAACTAAATACATTACATATATATATATGTCACCAACATAATAGCATTGTTCTTGACAAGTGAACATTAGGATTCTTCAAGCCTCCTAATGTTTTCTTGTCATGACTACCACCAAGCATAATGCTCTCACTTTACATTACTTACAAAAAGGGATAAGAAGCATATATATTGACCCTTGTTCAAAAAATATATAAGGGTATGCTCCTATCCACATAATATAAAATAACAAACTTCAAAAAGTCATTGCTCCATCTTGACGCCTTGCTCTATCAAGGGTTTGGATTTCGGCAGCTCCTCCTAGTGTGTCCAGGCTTATGACAGTAGCTACAGTTGTATATCTTCTTCTTCTGGAACTGTGACTCAATCCTCTTAGTTCTTGGCCTTCCACCCTGTATGCATGTTCATCAGTTTAGAAAAGCAACTAACTATAGTAGTATAACAATTAACCACTTTGAACGAAGAATTAAATTCTTACTTACATTAATGTATCGTCCAGTTCTGCTGCATAGTTATCTATGGATTTTGTTGCCACATACACATGTGCACAATTGTCATTATATCGAAACAAATTTTTCAGTTCATCATCATTGATCAAGTCCACTAACACTTTTTCATCAAACTTCATCGTATATTTCATCTTACATACCATTTCATCTATGTTGAACCATTCCCCTACCAAACCCTTCAATTCTTCAAATGTAACCTCTTGTTGTAAACCTTTAGACCTGATATTGCCACCACAATATTTATCTTCACCTTCAACATTCTTTTCAAAATTCCCCCCAACATGAAAATAGCACATGAGTGATTTTGAATGTGTCATCCTGCAAGCTAACCTACATAAGAACAATCAAAGATTAATCAAAATATGTGTTTTTATACACTTATATTTCTGCAGCTTCAATTATGATCCAACAGATTCACATGTTTCGTTAACTACTATGGTACATGTATTAACTGTCCAAGTATCAATATTAACTATAATGTGTGGCGTGTTCTGGCAACTACTCCAAAATCACGATTCACTACTTATGTTAACGTTATTTACTACCATATCCGAGTCCACCTACTGTGATACATTTTCAGCTGGAACTCAGCTGTCAAAAATGATGAAAACAAAAGAGTCATCATCTTTCCCATGCAACAAAGACCATTCCTACTCCCTTGAATGAGTCATCTCATTTACCATCATCCAAAGGAGTTCAAACTAAAAGAGATATATAATTTTTATCTATATTATTCACATAAATTAACTTTCCAACTTTATATTATCATCACTCTTTAACCCATGATCAAGAAAAAAGCAAACTTGAAACCATTTATCAACATTGAAGAAGACCCAACAAAATAATGAACCAACGTATCATTTTTCACCACATACTTAAAGGGAGAATACCATCTTGATCAAAATAATACATAAAGTTTCTACCTTTTTCTCCTTCACAAGCTTCACCTTGGCTAAAATGGCTTCATTCCTCCCTCTGACTTGCAAGGAATGCAGAAAAGCTTCCAACTTGTGTTTAAGTGTGTTATCTTGATCACAATAATACCCAAAGTTCCCACCTTTTTCACATTCCAGGCTTGAACTTGCCAAGCAACAAGAAGAAGAGTGATCGCCCACGCAAAAAGAGAAGGAGAAGAATAATATGTCATGAAATGGGTAGCTTTGTTTTGTTTTATGTAAGGGAAGGGTGATTTTGTCATTTGTAGTGAATTTCATTTGGACAAATAGGGGATTGACCCTTATTTGTCCAAGTTGCACCCTTATTTGTCCAAGTTTCAATTGGAGACTCCATTTTGTCCAAGTGAAATTCAAGTGGCATTTTATTGTCATTTTCCCAACAAAATACAAGTGGGTTTACCATTGGGCTTTGAGGCCCAAATATAAAAAATTAGACCATATAATATATTCACTTCAAATCATTCGAACATTGTAGAAACTAGGGTTTATCTTCATCTTGGCACAAGTAAAATCATCATCGGATTGAAAATGATCTACGACGTTAATTCTCCTCTTTTCCGATCCTTCCTTAGCCAGAAGGGAGGTTCATCTGACAAAAGGTTTGTTTTCTTTAAGGTTTTGTTCAACAAGTGAAAAATAATTGCTTTATTTATATTCCCCTAAATCTTGTATCTGCTTTGTGCGCTTGGTTTAAGAATATACTCTATTTTGTTGTTGGAGATACTGTATTCAGATACATCATGATGACCTGTTATGTCCATTTTATGTTCTAAAATCTAAATTTCGATACAAATAGGTGGGTTTGTTGTTTTCGTTGGATGGGAATGATGTATTATATACTATGAGTGGGTTTTAGATAGTTGTTAATATACTACCTCCGGTCCTAAATATATATAGGACCTAATTGATGTTTTTTTTGGAGAGATTAAGGTTGCGAAATAGGTTATTAAATCATGACATATTTGATATATTTTTAGATTATCCATTAGTTTATAGGTAAAATAAACTAGTTTAAGGGAAAAATTAGGTAAATCAATTTATAATTAACTTATTTTGCTTTTTTAAGGATTTTCCAGAAAAAGTCAATTAGGTCTTATATACCGGAGGGAGTAGTTATTAGTTGTTGAAGGGTGGGTGGAATTTATTTTATGGGATGAGTTTTAATGGTGAAAATTATGTTAGGATAGAGGTGTGTTTTTTTATTTGAATTTTGATTTTGATGTGTATGTTGTTTGGTTTATAGTTGAATGAGGCTTGCCAAACATTTTTACAAATACTGGGTTGTTTTTAGAATGTTGAATGTGGCTCATTATTGACCAATTCTATGTATGAGTTTGAATGATGGGTTTCTTTGTTTCACCTGTAAATGGAGTTTTGAGTTGTGAGCTTGTAATCAGGGAAATGATCGTTTCATTCTTCCACTTCATTGGGTAATCAGATGTCGTCTAGGTTTATTGCGAGAGGTGATATGTAGATATGTAAGCTAATCTGAATGGTTATTACAATTCAGTGATTCACTTGGTTTTGATGTTTGTTCTTAAGTTAACCTCTTGTCTTTTTTGTGGCGCTTGCCTCAACACCTTTGTAAAATCCATTAGCTTTTTGTGCCTGCCAATTCAAGTTGTTTGATTTGCAAGCTAGTATTCCTTTGTTACTTATTCCGTATATCATGAGAGGTAGATACCTCATCTTGATTGTACCTTTTTGGACTGTCCTAGATCTTTCCTTTCTGTGGCCATATTAGCAGTCATTTTTTAGGTGAAGGAGGAAAGAGTGTTGTTTCTAGCAGTTTATAAATTTGCAACAGGATTGTTGAACTCAATGAACAATGAAACTTGACCTGTCCTTGTCTCATTTGCCCGCCATTGGACTTCAATTGGTTTGCAAGCTAAACACAATAATGAGTTATTGAAAACTAATTTCTGCAGGTTATATTAATTTTATTATATTTTTAGCTGCTCTCATCTTTAACAGTGGAAGGATTTATGAGTTGTGAATTCCTTTACTAAATGTCATCACGCTTTGCATCTCTCTTTACTGTGGGCATGAGGATGCGATTAACTTTACCTTTGAACTGCGTGACTCCACATTGGTGTTATCTGATTGCAGTGGGTTGGTACATTTGAGTTTTTGGTTGTGATGGGATGGTTAGTTGGAATTGGCCCTGTTTTGGAGATCTACTATTTGAATTAATATCTCTCTCGTTTTTTTTGGTATTTCAGGAAAGTAGAAGAGCAGAAGCCAAAAGAACAGAAACCCAAAGCCAATGAGAACAAACCTGTTATGACAGAATGAAACAGCTTCACCTCCATGAGTGCAATGGGAGTGTGTTTTTAAGTGGTTGTATCATTGGCGCTATGAAAATCTAGAGTTTTTGAAGAAGCCAATGCAGTGGCTGTAGGCTTTTATGTTTTGACTGTATTGTTTGTGTTGAATTCGTGAACATGTGTTTGACTGTATTGTTTATTTTCAAGTAAAAAAAGATGAAGGTTGTCGTCTGAAATTTGTTTTTTAAGTTATGGCCACTGGGTGTTGCATATATGCTACTGCATTTTTAGCTTCTAATTTTTTTAGATAGCAAATTGAGTTTTAAAGTAAGAATCTTGGAGCTAGGATCAATATTGGTTTTTAAACGGATTGCTTTTAGAAAAATAGTTTATAGATATTAAAATGAGGTCTTGTAGTTAAGTGGTATGACATCTCTTCTTTTTTGGCGGGAGGTCTCAGTTTCAATCCCACTAGTAAACTCAAGCCTTTCGCGTATGACATTGTTGTTACTGAAATAATTATCTTGTTTCAAACTGAACTTATTGTATCAAAGATCTATTGCCAAACAACAAAGCCCTTTTAAATGCTAAAGCTTCCGTCATCAATGCTGAGATTGATTTGACTTTGTCAATAAATTCCCATTTCAAAGTGCCTTCAAAGTTTCTGCACACTGTTAATTCCAGCTTCATTGAAGTGGTTGATGAATGATCCATCAACATTGAATTTCAGATATTTTGTCATAGGTCCTTTCCTGTGTTTGTGAGGTGGTGATGGAGTGGCTCATGGCTCAAAACATCCAGGATCAGAAACAGCAGCCAAGTACTCAAAAGTTAGAATTATTTGCAATGCGGATGACCACAAAAGGATCAAGTTCTCTTGAGTTAAAGATTTTTTCATTCCTTTGCTTCCAAATATTCCACAACATCAGAGAGATTTGTGAGATGACTCCATCATGAAACTGATTTGAATCCTCAATTATATGGAGCCACCAAGCCGTGAAATTTTGAAGTATTGGAAGCTTCACTCCTTGCGCTAAGAGAGTGAGAGTGCAACCAAACCAAACCCATTTAGTCCATGGACATTTAAAAAATAGATGCTCTAATGATTGGGTTTCAGATTCACAAATGGCACGAATGGAGGAAGAATTACTATGGGTTACAATGAGAGGAAGAATTACTAAATGTTTAGAAGTATCCAACTTTCACCTTGTATTGCACACTAGTTGCTAGCCCCCACACAAGTTTATCTTCTAGTGGGATTGAGGGCAGAGAGATATTATTGATTTTGTTCACCACCTCCTGAGGTGTAAGATACTTTATTAGGCGACTTTGAGGGCAGAGAGATACTTTTATTCACCACCAAAAATTAGAGATATTACCAAGTGAGTCAAGGTCCCAGCTGCCATTCACAATTAGATATGCTACTCTCCCTTTTTTTCACAATATAATCATCACGAGCTGTTGGCTTAGAGGGAAAAACATTGTTTGGATTCAATTATCATCCCAAATTCAAACAGAACCATAGTTGTCTATATCCCATGATAAGTCTTTTTCCGAAAAATCTCATCCAACAAGGATACTACTCCAACACCAAGAAACTCTATGATCTTTCACAGCATCAATGAATTCGCCCTTAGGAAAGTATAGGCTTTTAAGCACTTTGACCTAGAGCTCATTAGGATTATTGAGATTCCTCCAAGTTGTTTTTGCCACGAGAGCGTCATTCATGATAACAAAGACATGGAAACCCAAACCACCCATGGATTTAGGTTTAGTTAAGAAACTTCAAGCCTTTCAATGAGTATCATTGCTACTCATTGCCTTCTGTTGAGCCATCCCACCAAAAGTTAGAGACAAGACTATTTAGTTCCTTGCATGTTTTGACGGGAATTTAAAGCAGTTCATAAGATAGATGGAATGGCATTGACCAGATTTTATCATTACTTTACAAAGATAAATGACTAAATTGTAACTTCGAGCAAACCTAAGAACTAATATGAACGAAATTTGAACACATATAAACCACATAGGTATGGGTCAATTTGGTTAATTAACTATCGTTCTAACTTATAGTAATGTTCATATATTAATTATTAAATGATATTGATTTTCTTACCAAAATGATACTGATTTGGTTATCACAAACTGGATGACTTTTTGCCGTCAAGAGTAGAAAAATCAAAGTTAATAAAATTTCTTGATATTTTCCCGTTTTCAAACGTATATTTTGGTTTGCTACAAAAGGTACATTTTGGTCGAATGATTGTCCTAATTCTTGACCGACCGTGTCATATATTTGATTGCATTCTCTCATACAAGGATTAAGATTAAATTTTAATTCACGCATCATTTAATATGATATAATTGCTTATTTAAAATTTAAAACAAATGTTATGACATTTAATATCAATTATTCATGCCATCACTCCTATACAAAATGTTAATTTATTATTAAAATATTTTAAACTAATATAAATATAATACAAATATTTTTATTATGAAAGAAATTACTTTAAAGATAATATATTCCTATAATTATAGACTGCACATATATTTATATGTTATTTTCCAAAAATTGATAGTTGTAAGATTAATTCATTTTTGATTCTGTATCCATCAAGTTCCTCCATCTAGGTTCTCCATTTCTCTAATTACTGGCCGTTAGATTGAATGGATGGTTGTTATAAAAGAACACATGTCACTCATATATTAAAAGAACTTGAGAACCTGGAGAAAGGAACTTGATGTAAGTTTTTCCCAATGAAAATGTATACATATAAAATTAAATTTGGACCACATTAAAATGAAAACGTATACATATAAAATTCAATCTCAACCATTGAAATAAATTCCAATAGTCCATATCAAAATGAGAAACAATTTGTTTATGATTGTGTTGCTCATGAAATGGAAAAGGAAATATACTGATTTTGCAAGAGCATGAAATCAGTCAAAATCACAAATATATTCCCTTTTTGCCACTTAATGTCTTTCCTCTTTTCACGCCATTCTCTCTTCAATCTTCTTCTTCATATTCTTTCACACACAAATCCACATTCTTAATCTTCTCTAACACTTCCTTTCTTTCATATTCCTCCTATCAACCATTTTCACTAGTTCCATAATATTCTCTTCAAAAGAAAAGTGAAAATGTCTGAGTTATCATTCTTAGACTCTATAAAAAAGACTAACAAGATCCCATCTTGTTTTCTTCTTTCTCACTTCTTCTTCATTTTTCTCTCTTCTCTTTTCCTCATGCTCCTCTATTTCTTTTATCCTCTCTTACTTACCACCTTCTTTCTTGTCCTTCTCTTTCCTCCAATTCTTGATCATGGCTATAATGATAATTATGATAATACTTCTCCAAGTTCTGTATCCAAACTGAGTTTTCTTCTCTCTGTAGTTGAATCTCTAGCTCGCAAAGTTTTCTCCTTTGAGAACTATGAAAGAGATGAGGGGACTTGGTTCTTTGAAGAGCTTCAAGCATATCTTGATGTGTTCAGAGAAACAGAGTTTGAAGATGTTCTTAATGGAAGTTGTTCAGAATCTTGCTTTTCAGGTGAAAGAGAAAAAGAAGGAGGAGAATCTAAAGCTCATGTGGGTCCCATGGAAAATAAGCCAAATGGTAATTGTGATCAAAACCCATTTGGAGAAAAAGGTGATGATAATGATATAGTGGAAGATGCTAGGCTAGTTGCAGATGAGAGCATGATATGTGTATATCTTGAGGAATATTTGTCAGAATCTGGGAATTATTATTATTCAGGTAATTATGGATGGGAATCAAGAAATCATGTGGGTCTACATGAAAATGTGCCAAGTGTTGATTTTGATGAAAACCCAATTGAGAAAGATGAAGGTAAGTTGGAAGGTGAAATGAGCAAGTTTTGTGAGGAGGAAAGCAATGATTTTTCTGTGGATTTAGTTGAAGATTCTATGGTTAATTTAGAAGGAAAACCAGGTGGGAAAGAAGATGATGGTGATGTTGACAAGGTTGTAAAAAACACAAAGCAAAACGACATGTTTTGTCAAAAGATAGACAAGGAAGTCAAGCCATTAGTCACAGACTTCAATAAAGGACAAGAAAGCAAAGACAAAATGGCCTTGAGAAGTGGATCCAAAGTTATGTGTAATGATGCCGTAATTGATGCTACAGAAGATGCCAAAGAAGAATACTTTGGCACTCCTGAGAGATACCTATATTGGGATTACAAAAGAAGCTATGGATCAATGAGAAAAGAGAAGGAGTGGAGAAGGACATTAGCTTTCAAGCTTTATGAGGAAAAAATAAATAATGTGGAAGTTGGGATAAGTAGTGGTATTAAGAATGATGAAGCAATGGATTTACTTTGGGAGACTTATGATGACATAGAACTTGATAAAGTGAAAGAGAGCACAAAAAATGTAGCTAAGGATGAAGAAGAAGATGAAGATGAAGATGAGGAAGATAAAGAAGAGAAAGTAAAGGGTATGGAGAGTAAGTATTGCTGCTTGCAGGCATTGAATTTATCATCAGGGAAGGTGAATTTGGGAATGAGAAAGCCAAGTTTGGTGAAAATCTCAAAAGCCCTCAAAAGCATTGGATTTTTCCATCATGTAAGCAAGCATGGCAGAAAAAAGATCCGCTAAATTAGAGATCTCATTCACTCACTTTCATCACTGAAACATTATTGTGCATTCATTTGATGTATAGCAAATAAATGTGATCATTTTTTAGGCAGTGAAGCTTTTTTCATTTTCAATTATTGATGTTTTTTGGGTAGATGTAAAAGAAGATCTTATGATAGAGCTTAGATATTTCTTGTTAGGAGGCTCTGTGTAAATCAACCAACCATGGAGTAATCATAATCTGCAGTTTCATCAAGAGACTTTGCTACGGAATATTTTACAGTTAGTTGATAGTTGAAGCCTATAATATATATCATAAATATATTTGATGAACCTGCTTTTTATGCTTTCTATGATAGATGGATAGTAATAAATTTATGCTTTGAAGACAAAGGAACACAGAAAAATATAATTCTGCGTGGTCAAACCCAACTTCCTGAAAATACTAATGAGTGTAAAGCATAATTGTACTCGTGATTTTAGGTAGACTCCTGAGAAAAAAGAAATAAATACACGTTTCCAGCATATAATTAAATAAAAATGCAAAAATTACAATAATTTAACTTGAATACATTTAAAATATAAAATAGTTGTATTAAATATATCAACATCCATATTTTATTGACCATTAAAAAGGAAGTGTTATGAAATTTATATATGAATTCGATGATTATGGTTAAATAAAAATAATTAAATGAGTTTGAGAACAAGTTAACATGATTTTTCCTAAGGTAGAAACGTAAAAACGGTACATTGGACATGTAAACTCATGAGTTTTTAATGAGTTTACTGACACTAAAAATTTTAGTGACTCATGACCCATTTTTGTTTTAGATAGTGTCATAAAAATGGTAAAGTCAAAGAGTCAACTCACGATTACAATGGTGTAAGGTATATACATTCTCATGAGGTATGATTTATTAAAGAAATACATACATAATTGTGTACTTAGATTTAGCTGTATGAACTACAACAATGAAAATGGAGGTAGTTAGTTGAGTTGGTAAGTGGACTACTACAACTCCTATGAGGATGAAAACGCATGTTTGAATCCCGGGAAGCACTTTCATTGAGAGAGGGGACAACCTTGCCTCTTGTGGGCAACACTCCTACCTCTCGAGTCCGAATTGAACCGGGCAGTAATTAACCAAAAAAAAAAAAGAAAATGGGGTATATGGAACAATGAATCTAACATCTAAGATTATGGTTTGCATAGATTTGTGATTAATACTCTCAATTTCTTTTCTTAATTTTGTTTTCATTGATATTTAAAATAGGCTTACATCCTATAGTTTAAGTTATTCTAACTTTATTGCTAGATGTATTGTATATATTTATTTGTATACTCCCTTTGTTCATAAATATAAGAGAAAGTTGATTTTTTTGGAGAATCTTAAAAATGCTAAATAAGGTAATTAAAAAAAATGTCAAATTATTTCTCTAAATTAGTTTATTTGGCTTATAAACTAACATATAATCTAACAATATTACAAAATATATTATGTTTAATTAGTTCATTTCGCTTTCTAAAAATTCTCCAAAAATGTCAATCACCTCTTATATTTAGGAACAGAGGAAGTACTTAGTGAAAATTTGGATTATTGAATATTATGCTTATTTAAAGTTTGTTACTCTACACAGGTGTGGGTAGGGGTGTTCAACGGGCGGGTTTGGGCCTTCCGTAGGTATGCTCATACCCGTGCCCGTGTAACATAAACAGGCGGGCTAAATATTGATAAATGGGCGGGCCATAAATGGGCACGGAATAAATGGACGGACAAAAGTTAAATGGGCGGCCCATGTAAAATAAACTCAAACAAAAATTAAAAAAGATCCAACAAAAATCCCCACAAAGAGTAGAGCATGCATTCAATTTTTAATTAACTTTGAATTTCATTTTGTTCTAACTAAGCAATACCAACAAAATAAAATTAGTTACGAGGAGTAAATGATGTAAAATAAGATTAATATATAAAAAAAAGTTCAAAAAAATAATAAATGGGCATATAAACAGGTATGGGCATGCCCGTAGGTATGCCCATACCCGTACCCGTGTAAGATAAACGGGTATGGGCATGCCCATACCCGTATAAAAATGTGACGGGCCCTGAATGGACGGGCCTAAACGGGGAAAATGCGGGCGGGTATGGGCATACTTGAACACCCTTAGGTGTGGGCTTACAGGGCTAGGGCTCATAAACCCTTTCTTTCATTCAAAAATAGGGCCCTGAGTTCTAACTCTTTTATTTGTTAGTTGAGGGCTAGATGTAGCTTGATGTAGCTTTGGGGCTTCTGTCAATGCTTTTGAGCTAAACAAGAGCAAGGTGGGAATAAATGGAACCCTTTTCACTTTTGGTTTTGAGGCTTGAGCAGCGAGAGTACATACTACAAAGACAAATCCATTGCCACTGATAGAGTGATTGTAGTGCACACCATAATAAATCTTTTATTTCTTTTTTCATGATAGAGTGACAGTAGTGCACACTGCACACCATAATAAATCTTTTATTTCTTTTTTCATGCCCCCTCCCTCGGTCAGATATGTCCATTCTGCTGGAAAAAAGATACGTCCATTTATTCATAAGCAGATATGGTTCTGTACGTAATAGTGCGCGCAAGCGAAATGAATAGAGTAGAATTATTCATTGATAAAGTACAAATAAAAGCCTTTACCGGACAGCCTCAACAATGTCACTACAAAACACACGTCGTTTAGCGGCGTTTATTTTTGTCTCTTTTCGGCGTTTTTTTCGGCGAAACGACGCTACAGCGTTTTTGCAAATCGCCGGAAAAAAAATGTGGAAAAGTAGCACATCGGCGTTTTTACAAACGCCGTAGGATACCCACAAACGCCGAAACGAGAGCTGCAGAAAGTAATATAATATTCAAACATACCGGCATTTCCCGAAACGCCGATATGTCCATTATTTTAATAATCGACATATCGGTGTTTTGGGGAAACGTCGGTATGCTATTATTTAATATGAATCGTTTCGGCGTTTGCAGAAACGCCGAAAAGCATTTAAAAATTATTTAAAAAAATAAATTTTCATCCCAATTTAATATTAAATTGGGACGAAAATTTAGTATTATAGATATAAATAAAAAATATTAATAAATAATATCGACAGAAAAATCATATTACACACATCAAAAGAAAATAATACCTATAAGAGCAATTAAAGTATATCAAATATGTAAATTAATAATGATATAAAAATAAACAAAAATGAAGCAAATATAAATAAAAAGAGATATGACAATAAGCAACCACCAAATGTGCAATGAGGGGGAGCACCGCTATTTATAATAATCACAAGCAACCACCAAATGTGCAATGAGGGGGAGCACCGCTATTTATAATAATCACTGAGAAACGAATAGAAAGAAGTAGGAAGGAGCAAGAAACGAATGAGCAAGGGGAAATGAGGGGGGAGCATCGCTATTTATAGGGAATGTGGAGCATACCGGTGTTTAAGATGGGAACGCCGAAAAGTGATATTGTATTATTATTTTATCGGCGATTTCCCAAAAGCCGATATGCGGAGATGTATTTAAATATTAAAATAATACGTATTCGGTGTTTTGTGAAACGCCGATACATAGTCTTTTTTTAAATTATTTAATACTTACCGGCGTTGTTTCTTCGCTTCTCGGCGTAGTTAATTTTTTTAAAAAAAATATTAAAAACTTATTTAATACTTACCGGCGTTGTTTCTTCGCTTATCGGCGTTTAGTAAAACGCCGATATGTAGTTATTTTTTTAAAATAAAAACAAAAAGAAAACCAAAAAAACTATTTTTAATTAAAAACACAGATCGGCGTTTCCGAAAATGCCGATGTGTTATTTTTTCAAGAAAAAGAAAAAGAAAAGCGAACAACAATTTTTTTGATTAAAATATACATACCGGCGTTTTTGTGTCCACAAACGCCGATATGTGTGCGCGGGAAAGAAGGCAGGAAGCGCGAGCCAAATTTTGCGGCGTTTTTTTAGGCGTTTAGAAAACGCCGGAAGGTATGTCGTTTCCGGCGTTTTTGTCGAAAACGCCGGAAGGTGTACGCCGGAAAGCATCTTTTTTTTTGTAGTGTGTTATATGGTAGCGAATGTTGGGTTTTAAAGAGACTACATGAGTATAAGTTAAGGTTAGTAGAGAAGATAATGTTGAAATGGATGTGTGGTCATACAATAAAAGATAAGATTCGCAATAATCATATTCGTGAAATGGTTGGTGTAGCACCGATGATAGAAAATTGTTTGAGATGATTTGGTTACGTTTAACGAAGGCAATCAGATGCACCAATTAGGAGAATTTATCAAATAGTGCGGCGCCCTTCCAAAAGGGGGAGAAGGCGACCAAAGAGAATTTTTAACGAAATTCTCAAACGAGATCTTTTGACTAATATATAAATTAACTTATCACAAAATATGGTGTTTGACTGAGCACAATAGCGCCGTATGATCCATGTAATCAACCTCACCTAGTGGGAAAATGTTTTGTTTCTGTTTGTTTTAAGGTTATTTTGCCATGGAAGATTTTGTTTTAGTGATACATAATCTTAAAAGTTTTTTGGTTTTCAAATTCACCAAAAAGTTTCAAAATGTAACAATATCCTATCCGTTAACACATTCATGTTGACTCTTAAACAATTTGATAGTTATAATTAATATTTTAATTTGTAAAGGAAAAAATCACTTCCTTTTAATTGTAAAATTGGACAAAAGACATCCAGGACAAAAAAATTTAATAGTGACAATCATAAGATAATACTTAATTCAATCATTCACCTTTGATACTAAATATAAGACCACTTTAGGGTGGCCCTAAATACAAGTCCACTACAAAAAAAACGGCGCTTTCCGGCGTACACCTTCCGGCGTTTTCATCAAAAACGCCGGAAATGGCATGCCTTCCGGCGTTTTCTAAAAAACGCCTAAAAGAAACGTCGCAAAATTTGGCGCGCGCTTCCCGCCTTCTTTCCCGCGCACACATACCGGCGTTTGTGGACACAAAAACGCCGGTATGTATATTTTAATCAAAAAATTTGTTATTTGCTTTTCTTTTTCTTTTTTTTTGAAAAAAATAACACATATCGGCGTTTTTCGTTCTTAAAAACGCCGGTAAGTATTAAATAATATTTTTTAAAAAAAACCATGCATACCGGCGTTTCCTGGAAATGCCGATAAGCGTAAGAAAAACGCCGGTAAGTATTAAATAATATTTTTTTAAAAAACATGCATACCGGCGTTTCCTGGAAATGCCGATAAGCGTAAGAAAAACGCCAGTAAGTATTAAATATTATTTTTTAAAAAAACATGCATACCGGCGTTTCCTGAAAACGCCGATAAGCGTATGAAAAACGCCGGTAAGTATTAAATATTATTTTTTTAAAAAAAACATGCATACCGGTGTTTCCTGGAAATGCCGATAAGTGTAAGAAAAACGCCGGTAAGTATTAAATAATATTTTTAAAAAAAAACATGCATATCGGCGTTTGCGAAATCGCCGGTAAAATAATAATACAATATCACTTTCCGGCGTTCCCATCATAAACGCCGGTATGCTCCACCTTCCCTATAAATAGCGATGCTCCCCCCTCATTTTCCCTTGCTCATTCGTTTCTTGCTCCTTCCTACTTCTTTCTATTTGTTTCTCAGCAATCATTATAAATAGCAGTGCTCCCCCCTCATTGCACATTTGGTGGTTGCTTATTTTCATATCTCTTTTTATTTATATTTGCTTCATTTTTGTTTATTTTTATGTAATTGTTAATTTTTATATTTGATATACTTTAGTTGCTCTTATAGGTATTATTTTCTTTTAATGTGTGTAATATGATTTATCTGTCATTATTATTTATTAATATTTTTTATTTATATCTATAATACTAAATTTTCGTCCCAATTTAATGTTAAATTGGGACGAAAATTATTTTTTTTAATAATTTTTAAACACTTTTCGGCGTTTCTGCAAACGCCGAAAAAGTTTATATTAAATAATAGCATACCGGCGTTTCATCAAAACGCCGGTATGTCAATTATTAAAATAATGGACATACCGGCGTTTCGGGAAACGCCGGTATGTCTGAATATTATATTATTTTCTGCATCCCGCGTTTCGGCGTTTGTGGGTACCGTACGGCGTTTGTAAAAACGCCGATGTGCTACTTTTCCACGTTTTTTTTTTCGGCGATTTGCAAAAACGCCGTAGCGTTGTTTCGCCGAAAAAAACGCCGGAAAGAGGCAAAAATAAACGCCGGTAAGAGGCAAATGTTTTTTAGTGGTCTTTCTTTTTTTTCTCAACTTTTCTTCAAATTATCCATATTAATGCTCCTTAATATTTCTTCCATTTCTATAATATAAAACCTATTTTGAGATGTGAACTTGTTCCTAAATATAATACATATTTCTATTTCTTCTCCATTTCCCCCTAAATTATCCCTGATGTTCCCCAATAACAAACAAGTATGAGAGAAAATGTGAGAATATGTGTAAGTAGTTAGGATGTTTTGGCACGCAATAGATTATTATTTTAATTAACTTAATTATTAATCTTGATCCGATTAAATTAGGTAAATATGTATTATATTTAAAAATGGAATGAACAATAAACAAGTGAGAGAAAGAAGATGAGAATAAAAATAAGTGGTTAAGGAGTTATGGTAATATGATTTTAACTAATAAAGACATGATTTTAACTAACATAATGAATATCTTTAATCTAATAAAATTAGATAAATTGATTATATATTAATAGGAATGGGGAGTTTTTCTTTTCAAAAGATATAGGTGAGTTTAGTTTGGTTCATAGAAAGAATTGTAAGGAGAACGAATTGATTGGTTTTACGGTAATTTACATATGTCTTTGGACCCACAAACTTTTTCTCTTCATATCACACTTTTCTTGGAACCCATAAATTTTACTTTCCCATCACTATCTCCACTTTCCATCTTTCCATTTCCAATTCTTTACTTACAATTCATACAACCAAACGGGCCTTAGTGTTGAAGGTTTGCCATGGAATACACACACGTATCCAAGAATTGTTTTCCTAAGATACTTTGATATTTGATCTGGGCTCTTTAGTATTAAGTTGGGCTAGGCCTTGTAATTGAAGGAATTATCTGGGCCTAGGCTTAGGATTTTCATAGAAAAATCAAATATACACTACTAGTACTATTTGTCTTTGCGAACTCACCAAACTGCACTACTAGCACTTAAGCATTGAGAGCAACAATTACCGGATAGAGTACAAAAAGTTGAATAAAAAATGTAAAAAATTGTATTGAGAAATAATTTTTAAAAATTGGTTCTTGACTTCTTGTGATACTCTTTCACTTCCACAAAAAAAATATTCTTTGTGGGGGTGCGAATTGTAATTTTAATAATTAGCCATATTATAGTTTGTTAGTTTTAATAAGTACACACAAAATTGAGGTAGACCCCATGTTAGAGAGTAGTGTTATTACTTTTTAGCTATTTCTTTTTCATTAAGTTGAATGCTCCATTAGATTACTTGACAGAATTGCCTTACTACCACTTTGATGTTGTTGATTGTGTAGATATCAGATTTGGTAAGTATAGGTTTAATATTGTGGATCATTCCTTTTCTATCTTGTTTTATCAAGGTTTTGGTGTTTGCAGTGTAGTGTGTCTTGGTTTTTCTGGTGGTGTTCGTTCATGAGGATCGTTATCTACCTTGAACTCCAACATGGAAAAAAAAAATCCTGTGGTGGATGACGACAGTTAGGGCTCCATCCACTGTGAGGTTGATATTATTATGTATTTTAAACTTTTGAGGAGATATTATTCCAAAGGATACTTATAGATCATGTCTTTGCAGTTTTTAAGAAAACTTATAAAAAAACGCCGTCTATTTTTTGAAAACAAAAAACATGATATGAGAAATCAAATATAGTTAAATAATGACAAAAAATATTATATAGTCATTGCACATATAGATAGATTCAAATACCAATAAGGTTGAATCTAATAAAAAGGTTTTTAGTCTCTTAGAGCATTGCAATTCAATGTTCTAATTCTTACTAGAAGATTAGTTAATTTTAAGTACTCAATAGGCGAGTAAAAGGTAGGAGTCTCCCCACTTTGTATCTCTACGAAAGTACAATTAACAATATACTCCCTCGGGTCCTAAATATAGGACCTAGATAGAGACTTCATTTTGGTCTTAAATATAAGATCTAGATACATTTTTGGTCACATCTTTCATCAATTACCCTTCTTCTTCTTAACAACTTCTTAATAATAAATAAAATTATTTAACCATAATAAAACATGAAATTTGATAGTGAAAGGGCTACTAAGTAATTAAACTAATTAAGGAGGGATATTATTGGAAAGACATCTAAAATTAAGTCTTCCTTAATCTCCCAAAAAAAAGCTATCTAGGTCCTATATTTAAAACCGGAGGGAGTATAATATTGTACAACTGTACTAGTTCTTGACCGTTGAAAGTAAATTCAATAGTAAAAATACTAAGTGATTATTTATATATAAAAAAGAGATATTTCCTCTTTTTTTTAAAACAAAAAATATGATATAAGATGGGAAAATGCCATTTAAATCCCTCCGAATATACAAAAGGACAATTCAGGAACCTAAACTTCCAAAAGGACCATGAAGGAACTCGGACCTAGTTGATATTTCAAATTTGTGTGAAAGGACAAAATTACCCCCATCATTAAACAAAAATTACTTCCCACCCTAACACCCCATTTCCTCTTCTCCATGTACGCATGAAGTTCTGTTGTTAAAGCCCGAAGTTTGCATTGTTAAAGCCCGAAGTTCTGTCGTTAATCGTGGAAGTTCAAATGGGGTGAATGGAGAAGAGGAAATGGGGTGTTAACAATGTGAAGTAATTTTTGAACTTCCACGATTAACGACAGAACTTCGGGCTTTAACAATGCGAACTTCCGGTTTTAACGACAGAACTTCATGCGTGGATCCCCTGAGGAAATGGGGTGTTAGGGTGGGAAGTAATTTTTGTTTAATGATGGGGGTAATTTTGTCCTTTCACACAAATTTGAAATGTCAACTAGGTCCGAGTTCCTTCATGGTCCTTTTAGAAGTTTAGGTTCCTGAATTGTCCTTTTGTATATTCGGAGGGATTTAAATGGCATTTTCCCATATAAGATTAAGTAAACATTTGTTAGAAATTAAGGATAAAAGGTAAATCAGTTTGAATTATTTATGTCTATCATTTTCAAACTGATTAATTATACCAATTAACTAAAGTATAACATAACTAAGTGACCTGACAGAGTACTTCAGAGCAAGTGGAGAAACTATACAATCCATTAATCGAAGATTATTAATAAAATCAATTTAAATTGATAAAAATGGTAGGGGATTTGCAGTTTAGTCCCTGGTAAGGGAAATTAATACTGAAAGGTCCCAATACATTCCAAAATAATTATAAAGTCCCAGGAGATCTTTCCTGCAATTGTTTGCTTATCTTCAATGACCATTTTGCCCTCATAAGATGAAAGCATAGTCCCCCTGTAGGGACTAGTGAGATGGCAACCATCTTTAATGAGGGCAAAATGGTCATTGAAGATAAACAAACAATTGCAGGAAAGGGCTCTTGGGACTTTATAATTATTTTGGAATGTATTGGGACCTTCCAATATTAATTTCCCTTACCAGGGACTAAACTGCAAATACCCCAAAATGGTAATGTTAGGTACTCATGATTTTTATAGAAGTCAAATCTAATTGTTGTGGATGAGTGGATCTACCTTTCAATGTTCATTCTCGAAGTGTGTACAGCTCAAATACTTAAAATGGATTCTATCCCAAACTCTCCAGTGAGGCTCCAACCCAAATCAAATAGTTAAGCGATCATGTCCTTTTCAACCGACACTAATTGACTGACACTTGTCGGTGGATTTCTTATAAATTTTTTTTTGTTTACTGGATTTCTTGTACTTTTTGCTACTACACTGATAGTCGACATAAAATAAAATAGCTATAGTATAAATAATAAAATTGAGGAATGATAAAACCTATTTGAGTAACCAAAACTATAGAGCCCAACATTTTTCTATATAAATCATAGCATAAAACCATCACACTCTATATTTTCGTTTCACTGGAATTTCTCTAAATTTAAGGGTTTAATATGATTTCTTGGCTATTGAATTTATCCTTATTTTACGGTGATAACTCAAATTCTTTAATTTTATCAAACGGTACGTGCATTTTCTAGTCTACTATCACGTAGCCTCTCAACCCACTAGTCTAATTTCAATGTTCGTGACTTCTACATGTTAGTCCAATTATGGATTTGTGGTATTCAAATTCTTTTTTTCAACAAAAAAAATGATATCTCCCGCAAGGCATAAAACATATATCAAGCTTTAATTTGTTATCAAATTAAATTGTAGAGCTCAACATTTTTCGCACATGATTAAAATTGTGTATCCAAAACCTCTCTTATTTTTTTTTTGAGTGACAAAACCTCTCTTATTTGAATATTGAGGAATGACAACTAAGATGATAAGTGAGAAATACAAACACTTCCTCTCATCCTAAAATTTGGACTTATATTGGAGATAAGTTAGATCTTTAATATTTTTTTTCGTCTCTAAATATAAGGTCACTTTTAATATTCAATTTAAATATCTTTTCACAATGAAGATCGAATATGAACTTGATGAAGGTAATCTAAAAAAGCAAATTAAAGAATGAAATCAAGGTGATCTGGGATGAGCAAAGAATGATCTAGGAGATGTGGAGCAGTGGAGGAACTTAATGAACTTGGAAGTAGACGTGAAGCATTAGATGAACTAATTGATTCAAAAACATATAAAAAACAACTACCTTAACCATTAATCTCAATTTATGAGGTAATTAATTTGACCTCATAAACACACATAATATAGAAAATGTAACACTAAATGACGAAATTAAAGTAAGAAACCATAGGACCTAACTTTATTCATCTCCTAAATCAAGAAAACACGTTTACCCTCCTTTTATCATTCATAAGATAACAAGTGTTTGAACGGTGAATAACAACTTTTGAGTTTTGACCACCTGTAACAAGTTATTGAGCATCAGTCACAACAGATTTAAAATAATGAATAGCACAAAAGCATCTCTTCTGGACTTCAAAAATAATTAGTATACACTCTATTAAGATCCTACTTTAATTTTGTAATTTCAGGAGACCTGATATTAATCAACTTTTCATTTGTGGAAATCAGGTAAATTTGTCTTAGGAGCAATGTTGTAAAATTCGGACTGGTAGACGAGCTAGAAAAGACTTCGGGTCATGGTTCAATACGGTCAAACCGCTCAAACCGATGATTAGACCAAATAACCGCTGATCCGAAATGTGAAGCGATCGATGGTTGAATCGGTCCAACAGTGTACCGTCAGATTTTTATAACACTATTTAGGAGCGAAGGGAGGGTGTATAATATTAATAATAATAAATGGGAAAAACTTACATCAAATTACTTTCTCCAGGTTCTCAAGTTCTTTTAATATAGGAGTGACACATGTCCTTTCATAACAACTATCCATTCAATCTAACAGCCAATAATTGGAGAAATGGAGAACCTGGATAGAGGAACTTAGGATCTAAGTAAGGTCCTAATAAATTTAATAATTTAATAATAATAAAGCATAGCATAGTATGGAGGGAGTTGTCCGGTTTCCGGTGTGACACCCCACATTACGCGTCTCCATCTCCATCTTCATCTTCATCTCTCTCTCTGTCTCACTCCTTCTTTTTCATCCATACATACATGATACATCCCTCTTTCCTTCCACCAACAACAACAATAAAACCTCACTTTCCCACTCACTTAAAACACAAAACCTCCTTCCTTCCTTGTACAATATACATACATGATGATGATAGTATAACATAACATAACATATTACAATGGCCACCTTCTTCTTCTCTCGCCTCCCACGCGCCTTCTTCTCCTTCAGAATGTTAGCCTCCGCCATCTCCATTTCTCTCTGCCTCTTCTTCACTCTCTCCTTCTCCTTCACTTCCTCCCACTCCCACCATCATCCCCATCTTCCCCATTTCGTATGTTCCCTTTATCCCAACACATTCACATTTTTCCACTACCACACCCAATTTCATTTCTTTACATCTCTTTTCACACACTATATTTCTATATACATCATAATTGGGTTTTTTTTTGTTGGTTCAATTTTGCTTATTCTGGATCTAATTTCCTCTTTTCTTTTTCTCTCTTCACAAACAACCTCTTTTTCCCATCTGGGTTTTTTTAAACGCTAATGTTATTCCAAAAGAAATTAACTTTTCTGTAAAATGGAATATCAGATTTAATTGTTTGAATTGAAAGCTATTTCCCAATTCACAATTCTGATTAATCAATCATTTTTGTTGCCTTTTTTCCCCATTGTGAATTAGGGTTTGGATGGTGGGGCACGTGGATTTGAATCTGTACGGAGATCTGTGCTTGCGCTCAAGACGGATCCACTGAAGCCAAGATTGGATCAGATTCGTAAGCAGGCTGATGATCACAGATCATTGGCTTTGGTGTATGCATCTTATGCAAGAAAGCTAAAGCTTGAGAGCTCAAAGATTGTTAGGGTCTTTGCTGATCTCTCCAGAAGTTTCTCAGATCTTTTGAATAAACCCAAATATAAGGGGTTGTTAAATTCTGATGTTTCAACCATTGATGAATCAGTGCTTAGGCAATTGGAGAAAGATGTGAAAGAGAGAATCAAGGTTACACGCCAGGTTATTAGTGAGGCCAAGGAGTCATTTGATAATCAGCTCAAGATTCAGAAGTTGAAGGACACGATTTTCGCGGTGAATGAGCAGCTGACGAAGGCGAAGAAGCAGGGCGCTTTCTCGAGCTTGATTGCTGCGAAATCGATCCCCAAGAGCCTGCATTGTTTGTCGATGAGGTTGATGGAGGAGCGGATTGCGCATCCTGAGAAGTATTCTGATGAGGGGAAGCTGCCTGCACCGGAGTTGGAGGACCCCAATCTTTACCATTATGCTATATTCTCGGATAATGTGGTTGCAGCGTCGGTTGTGGTGAATTCGGCGACTAAGAATGCGAGGGAGCCGTGGAAGCATGTGTTTCATGTTGTGACTGATAAGATGAATCTTGGGGCAATGCAGGTGATGTTTAAGTTGAAGGATTATAATGGGGCACACATTGAGGTTAAGGCAGTTGAGGAATATAAGTTTTTGAATTCCTCTTATGTGCCGGTGCTTAAGCAATTGGAATCTGCTAATCTGCAGAAGTTTTACTTTGAGAACAAGCTTGAGAATGCGACAAAGGACACGACCAATATGAAGTTCAGGAATCCAAAATATTTATCAATCTTGAACCATTTGAGGTTTTACTTGCCTGAAATGTATCCTAAGCTGCATAGGATTCTGTTTTTGGATGATGACATTGTGGTTCAGAAGGACCTGACTGGGTTGTGGAAGATTGATATGGATGGGAAGGTGAATGGGGCAGTAGAAACATGTTTTGGGTCATTTCATAGATATGCTCAGTACATGAATTTTTCACATCCCTTGATCAAGGCAAGATTCAACCCAAAGGCTTGTGCTTGGGCTTATGGAATGAACTTCTTTGATTTGGATGCTTGGAGAAGGGAAAAATGCACAGAAGAGTATCATTACTGGCAGAATCTGGTAAATTTTGAAACTCTCCTATTAACATTTATTTGCTTTATCAGTTAAACCTTTTTCTCTATTTTTGTATGTTCATTTCGCTTGTAGCACTGGCTTATTCAATACCATGTTATAGGTTCTTAATAAAACCATTTAGCACTCTTAGATTTTTTTTTTCTCAGCATCCTGGAAATCTCAAGGTGGTTTTAATACAACACACATAATGTGGATTTGATAAAGACCTTACTCAACTGTTGGTTGAGATTTAACGTTGAATAGTTGATAGATGCACCTATGCTAATTGCAAAATGTTAGAGACTGAGTATTCTAGAATTGGAAGAGATCATAGACATATTGTTACCGATCATCCTCGTTAATGTGTTTAATTTGCAATATTTTGAAATCGGACAACTTCTCGGCGTCCTCATTTACTTTATATCTGACTGATATGTTGATATTGTTTCAGAATGAGAATCGAACCTTGTGGAAACTGGGGACATTGCCTCCTGGCTTAATTACATATTACTCGACGACAAAGCCTTTGGACAAGTCATGGCATGTTCTGGGACTTGGTTATAATCCAAGCATCAGCATGGATGAGATTAATAATGCAGCTGTGGTGCATTTCAATGGTAATATGAAGCCATGGCTTGACATTGCAATGACTCAATTCAAGCCACTGTGGACAAAGTATGTTGATTACAATTTAGATTTCGTCCAAGCTTGCAATTTTGGCATCTAAATTTCTTAAGCTTCTGCTCTTCTCTTCGGTTGCAGCCACTGTAGTATCTCTTGTCCACTTCGGTTACTTGCTGTTTAGTTTTGATATCCAATACCCATATAAGTTTGACATAATTTTTAGCTATTATTGAAGTGAAAGTATTGCTTCTTTCCAAGTGTACAATACTTTAGTATAGTAATTCTTAGTTCCCCTTCTATTTATTTTTAAAGTTCATGTAATAATATTACTTTGAAGATGTTGCTTTAGAAGAAGCAAGAAAGTTACTAAGTCACGTATTGTACCTTAAGCTATTTATTTACAATTGAGAACTATGATATAACTATAAGATCAAGTACCTATTTACATGGAATGTTCTATATTGTTCTCTCTGCTTAATGCACTGTTAGTTTGAGTATTTTTTTCTTAATTCTTCCTATGTTCTTGCTGCTATGGATCTCTCTTCTTTTTTCCTTTTTATGAAAAAAAATTGAGTCTGTTCTGGGGCTAATCAGGGCCAAGGCTACCCTTCAGATTCAAAGAATGCTTATAATTTATAAAAGTATTTAAAAATCACTCACCATCAAAGTATTATGTTGATGGGATTCAAATTCACCATCCTATGATTATGAGTCAATTCCTTTAACAACTGGGTGAGATCAATCTTTATTGGCGCTATGAATCTCTTTATAGACAATTAGGAAATTGAGATACATGAAGAGTGATTTCTATTGCACCAAATCCAGATTTACCATTTAATTCTGTATTAAAAACAAAGTTTTCCATTAAAATTTGGTTAATATGAATGTTTGGTTGATTATAACAGATTAGGATGTCTCATCCAACCAAAATCAATGCAAAGTTTGTTTGAATTTGCAGTTTATTTTTAAAGGATTGGGATTTAAATCTCAATTAGGAAATTGAGATACATGAATAGTGATTTCTATTGCACCAAATCCAGATTTAACATTTAATTCTGTATTAAAAACAATGTTTTCCATTAAAATCCAGTTAATATGAATGTTTGGTTGATTATGACCTATTAGATATCTCATCCAACCAAAATCAATGCAAAGTTTGTTTAAATTTGCAAGATTTTTTTAAAGGATTTGGAGTATGTCAAAGGCTACTTCAATCACATCATAAGTAGTTGATTGAGCTGATAAGTGGACTATAATCTCAGTATGGATGAGAACGCGTGTTTGAATCCCAGAAAGTATTGTCATTGGGAGAGGGGACAGGTTTGCCTATGTGAACAACACACCTATCCCTCGAGTCCGGGTTAGTCGGTTGCCAATAGGCGCCGAATTACCGGGCGACGATTAACAAAAAAAAAGCTACTTCAATCACATCTATTGGACTCCTTTTAACCAACCAATTTTTTCAGAAAATAACTATTCCAAACATTAACAAAATTCATTTTACTTCTTCTCCAAAGCTCTACATAAATCAAATTTAATTTTGATCAAGTCAAAAATGGTTACTGGGCTGTGCATAATGGGAGTTAGTCACTCATAATGTACCAAACCAAAGTTTATGGTTAAAATTTTCGCCGGCAAAGATGCTAGATCCAGTGAGTGACGACAATATCTCAAACAAAAAAGTGGCATTAGAATGGTTATTTTCTTTTAAATATTGCGTAATTATGTAGTGGGGATCCACCAAAGCATATGTTGTGAAAGGGAAAATGCCTAGACAGGGAAGAAAAACTAATAGAAAACACAAATGGTAACATCACAGTTATGTAAGCAAATGCAAAATTGACAACTAAGCATATACTAATAGATGTCCAGGATACTTCTATACTTTCACAGGGAGGAACAGCCAAGTAGGATTCGAACCTACGACGAGTCAAGGGCTAAAAAGAGAGCCAAAAATGGATCTTTGACGAGTCAAGGGCTAAAGAGAGAGCCAAAAATGGATATTTCGTGTATATTCTTGCATAATCTTAAATGTTATTACCAAATGATACAATGCAAGCCAAAGTTCCAAATGTATTGATCAAAGAACTATTTATATACGTTTTCATGTATAATAAATCAAATATAAAAAGTTATGTACCGTTTCTTATGTTTTTTTAAGTGGAAGCGTTTTGTCTTTGTTGCTACACCAACCCAGTTCCTTTGACTGGGTTGACATACCGAGCAATATTAAAATGAATGTCAAATGAGTGAGGCAGTCCTCCATTGCAAATATTAGTTTGGTTATATTAGCTAGACAGGCACTGAGATGTTGAATCAATAAAATATTTGTGTGCATACCATAGTTAAAGAAAAACTTTAAAGATAGCCCTCACTGATCCTAATTATAATAAACTATTTTTAAAAAAGGTTTGAGGGTAAAATTACCTATAATGTAGTATCAAATGATAGATATTTTTTCCATTATATCTATCATTTAGTATCAAATGTTTTTTTTGTCAAATACACATAAGTTTTCATAATATGTTTGAAAGTCAAATAATTCATTAAAAAACACATAACATTGGAGAAATTGAAGGACAGAAGTTAACGGTTGTGTACTTTTAACGGATTATGTTATGTGACTTTTGAACTCACTATAAAAAATTATTTTTATTTTGTCCAAAAAAATCTTTGTTGGATGATCTTTTTAGAAAAATATGTGTATTTTTTACCCTTAACTATTTCTAAAATGTTTTGTGATAATTAAAGAAATCTTACACCTCATTAAATATCTAAAAAAGTGATAATTTTTGTATTTTATCCCTATTTAATATAAAGGAATAGTAGAAAACTAGATTAAACAAATTTGGAGGAATATGTATATTAACATAGTTAATCAAATAACATATGAGGGTCAAATAGTCCTTTAAATGAGACCAAAAAGTATTATTACTTAAATTTATCCTCTTTAGCAAAAATTGTTTATCCTCTTTATACAAGTGTTTGGTCATTAATAATTACCAAAGCATAAAAACTGAGTTTAGTAAAAAAAAATATACAAATACAATTTTTATCTTTATATAGAAATTGCGTGGCTCAATTGGGAGTACTCTCCTATATACATTTTTTTTGTATTGATATAAACTCGAATTTGACAGTTCATATTCAAAACGGTCAAATCCTACTCCATTGGTATATGTTGGTTCACTAGGATTTGAAATTTATTAAAATTTTCAAACATGGTTTTCAAGGTTTTCTTGTTTGTAATGAAACTTATTATAAATGAGCTGGATTGCTGGAATAGTGATGAAAATGGTATATTGAAAGAGTTCATGGGATTTCCTCAAAAGTCAAAATGATTAATTTGAGGTTCGTGAAAACAAAAAATATTCAGAATAGTATTATTAGTTTGGGCCCCTTCAATGCCACATTTCTCATGGCATTGTCCTCACGGTGCTGGTAGTAATAAAATAAATACAAGTTTTGTTATCTTCCTTATATTATCACCTATTATGATCGTGAAGCACTAAAATCAAAATTTGGACTGATGAACATTCAGTTTTTATATTATCTTTCAATTTTTCCTGCCAGTAAGTTCGTTAAACCCCACCATAAACCATAGCAGATGAGATTAGTTTGGGCCAAAATAAAGGTCAAGAAGTTGGTAATACCCACTAATTATCTTGTCTCCTTTACATCTAAACTACCATTTGACCCTTTATATTTAAATAACATTTTCCAAATAACAGGTTTGGAACAATACTGATTTGCTTATGGAGTATGGAACAGAAACTTTTAGACCCTTAAGTCATTTATTCCTTTTTCAATAAGCATTAATAATTGATCATGACAAGAAAAGATAAAATTGCAAACAAGACCGATTTTTTCCCAGACATGTCAGTCAAAAAAGGGCATGGATACTTGGCTACTGAGCCCACAGTCAACAAAGAAAATGTCAGAAAATAACCCTATTCCAGTTACATCAGTATCACAAACATGTATATAAACTTTTTTTTTATTACAAACATGCATATAAACTACTGAGATCCTAACATAAAAACAAACGTTTAAAAAAGTGAAAACATGTGGGACAAGTTAAATCATGCACAAATTGCATTCTTTTATTTCTCTTTCATGTGTGAATACATGAATAGATTCATTCTGTAAATTTGGCAAACAGCAGATTAAAGAGCACGTCAGAATAATTAAATCATATAAAAAAAACCTCTAAAATATTGCACAAAATGAACTAACTAACAAGTTTTGCATAAATCATTTCCAAAGTTTCAATTGATACTTCTTTTAAAATGCAGTAACGACCCCATAATAATCCTAAAAAAACTAAGGAAACACAACTTCCTAAGCAAGTTATATGCTATACTGATCGGAAATTGGAAAATCAATCCTCAATTCTTGAGAGAACAAAATAAGATAACTAAAATCAATCATCAATTCTTGAGAGAACAAAAAAAATACCTAACTGACTTGCAGATCACTCATCCACAAAAGAATTCCAATTTTGTACCCCTAATGCTTTCTACTGAAACTACTGTACTCAACCAAAATATATTTTCAATCCTTGACTTCATCAGAGATAAACTGCTCAAGCGGAGGCAGCAACAGTTGCAGTTTTTGCTATTGAATTAATGGCAAGCCCACCATTGCGATTTACCCGACCACCATTGTTTTCGACATGATCAACCCTCTGAAAACCATTATTCCCACGGTTGGAATACCCCCCATGATTGCCATTCCTGTAACCAGATTCAGCACGGCTGAAGTCACCTCTACCATAGCTTCGGCCATTTCCATGGTTTCCGCGTCCTCTTCCACCGTCATTTCTACCATCATTTCTGTATCCTCCACCCTCATTTCTGCCCTCATTCCGATATCCACCACCCTCATTTCTGCCTTCACTTCTATATCCTCCACCCACATTTCTGTATCCTCCACCCTCATTTCTGCCTTCATTTCTGTATCCTCCACCCTCATTTCTGCCTTCATTTCTGTATCCTGCACCCCTTCCGGATGAGTATCGTGGCCTGCCATTCCCTGGAGATAAGCAACAAAAAGTTGAACATATGGACGACACCCACAGCAAATTCATCATAAAAAATACAAGCTGAAGGCAAAAGTAGGCCTCAACAATCAATCATACATGTAGTGAAGCTCAATGTCAATGCAAAATCAACTCCAACTAGAAAACCAACCAGATGAGGTTAGATGATTTCATAACAAGTTCATCCTTCAAAACCCACCATTAAATACACAAGCTAAAGGCAAAACTCAATCAATCAAACTAGAGAAGCTGAATATAATTGCAAAGCAGAACAACAATGACAAACTGTCAATACAAAACAGGAATTTACCACTTTTTCAATTGAAAATTATACTTCAGAAACACTTTGGAAACAAAAAAGCAACAAAAAATAACACAAGGCACATATTTCTCTATAAGCCAAATTACTTTCACTAAGTTCATTCCCATGAATTGGCATGGGGGTGTTTGTGAGTCCCCACCCCGGTGGGAAATGGTTAGAATTCCTTTTAGTAGGAAGGCTTAAGGGGTGAGATCAAGCCATATAATATAGGTGTCATCCTAATACACATTTTGGTGCATTGTCCTCGAGAAATGAGATCCAGGTGAGGATAGGAGAGGAAAGATGCCACATAGGATATCTACACTAAATTTATTCCTCAAGTTCCTGAGTAAACTCAGAATGTCCATAATTTCTACAACGGGGAAACTACTGGCCAGTCATATAGATCTCAGAACACATTACACTCTCAAACATGGGGAAATACGAGTTCAGGAAAAATTCACTGAGTTCAGAGACAGCCAATCAATCATGTTACTGAGTTATCAGACAGCACCTACTGCTCAACAAAATATCTGAACGCAATTTATGCAGCTGACTTCACCTAACAATGGGAGACAAGACTTCTTGTTATTGTTAGTTTCAGCCATGATTGTTAATTTAGGAAAGGCCTAGCTCAATTTGTAAGTCTGCATTCCATTGAGTGAAATTACACAACATCCCCAGCATAACAATTAGATGGGATGAAATCCTAAAACAAAATATAATATGATGCTGCAAATTAAGTCTCTAATCCTCCAATAAAAAGACCAACAGAAATCTTGTCAAGCATGTGTATAAAATGGATACTGGCAAATGGCAACCAAACCTACAATCATACCAAGTTCATTTTGAAAAAACAAAACTAAACAAATACTTGCCTCGATTAGTTGACTTCTTTTCTTCAACAAAAACGTTGCGCCCACTGATGAGAACTGGTGAAGCCTGACATTACAATCAAAGTAAAGGAAGATATAGAGACTTGCATGAAATAGCAAATATCTACAAGCCAGTAGGCCAAATATCATGCAATTAAAAGGGAATCCAGAAAGTTTAACTAAAAAAACCAAGCAAAAATTAAAAAGCAGATAAAAGGAAATCTAAAGTACCTTCTGCAAAGGTAGATAGTCTAATGGCAGAAGAGAACTTTGCATAAGAAAGCAAATATAAGACAAAGGGCCAACTCAATTCTAATCCCCACTTGGTGAGGGTGCTGGGGAAGGGAATATACTAAGCAACCTAATCTCCGCTTTTTTGCAGAGTGGCTGATTCGAACCCAAAAGACAATCTAATATAAGACAATCTAAATATAATAAGTAGGCATAGTGATTCTAGCCCTACAATCTCATTTCACAAATACAGCCAAAAGATTTAAAATCTAGATCTCAACAATACCTCAAGTGCACTTTGCACAGCACTAGCCACTTCAAACTCCACAAAACCAAAGCAAAATCCCTGTTCAATTCATCCATAAATGCCCACATTAGGTCATGAGGTTATAAATTAATAGTACAAAGCAGAAAATGGATTTGCAACATACCCTTTGGGTTCTAACTTGGATACCATCACGCTTTATAGGACCAAACTTTTTGAACTCAGCCTCCAAAAGAGAAGGTGTAGCATGTCCTGGCAGACTTCTTACATAAATAGAATAACCCTCAGCTATAGGAAAAACAGTGGAGTGTCAATACACCTCAGTGATTAAAAAAAAAACAAGGGCAGATCAATTCAGAAGATGAATACATTCTGTTAAAAGGGGCACCTCACCTTCAGTTTCCTGATTGCTTCCTGGTTCAACAACAGATGTGTTAGAAGCATTCATTTCTGACACAGCAGGAGCTGGAAGTGCAGCAGCTGCATGTTGCACACGGCTCTTTGTGGCAGATCTCACAGGAGTAGTTGTTGCCACTGGAGATAGTGCAGCACTCTCCTTCATGACCTTAACAAGTAAAGACATTAACTAAATAAGGAAACAAAAAATAAAAACACTTACACTATCCATCCTAACAAAATAAAGAAAATTGTACTCACAACTTTTAACAATTTTATTTCCAAACATAAAATATAAGGCACCATTCATATAACTCAACATGAATCAGGAAGCATCACAAGCTAATTCAGAATGAATACTGACAATAGAGGCATATGACTTCTTAGGCACTTCTTCAATAGAAGTCAAACCAGCGACCACTAGTGAATCATCAGGAATTTCATCAACCACCTCAGCTACAGGAGCTTCTTCTTCAATTGGAACCTGCACGATTTCAGGCTCATAAACCTCCTCTCCGTTGGCGTCCTCAGCTGGTATAACTACATTGTCAGAAACATGAATCTGCTGTGAAGAAGGATCTGCAGCCAAAGGAAAAAATGAATTCACAAGTGGGCTACCACGTGACAATAAATAGTAATTCAAAGTAGCCACTATCATACCATCATCAGGAGTGGCTGGAGCTTCAACATTATCATTACAAAATTCGCCTTCATTGTCATTAACATATCTGAATACATCATTCAAGACAAAGTACCCCCCTCCTTCTTGAGGAGCAAGGAAGAAAGATTGTGAAAACTTTTTTCTCTTGGTGTCATCTCCAACCATAAACCCGGTAACCATGATAAGAAATCCTCCACCAAGAGATTCTTGTGCATCCACAGATTTGATCTCAGCTACGAACTCATCCAGTGACTGTATTTTCTCATTAATATCCTGCTTGATGAGAATAAAAGAAAATAAGTTCAAGGACATCAGTTCTTATTTCTTTATTATTTGATTATTTGATATGCCGGACTCCATTGACGATACATGATATAACAACATAACATAATATAATAAACTTCATATAATCAATTGCAACAAAAATTGGCAAAGAAGAAAATGGAAAGTAATGAAGAATTAGTGACTAGGACTGTTAGATCTTAAAATCAAACAGTGACTTGGGCTGATAGATCTTTGAATGACTTCTAGGGTCGAAATAATGACAGCTCCAAAAGCACCAATGCAATAAATCAACAAGGAGGATTGAAATTCAAACCCTTGAATCACTTTATCTAACCTCTTCAAAATAAACAATACAAGAGTATCTTACACAAGGTGAAGTCTCTCTAGACCTTACTGTGACCCAAGCATTAAAAGAACGCTGCATGAACAATCTAAGTTTCACTAGCATGGGAGTAGCAATGCAGGTACATCATTTATTCAGAAATGATTATAATCCTATATTGGATGAAAGATCCAAACTTTCCTTTACCACTCTTCATGTATAAATAAAACCAGGAGAAAGATTATCCATTAAGGCATGAGTCCAACTCCAATGGCATTACGCTTTCTAACTTTCTATCCTGGTAAGAGAGCAACCTGACCAGATAGCAGGTATCACAGCTCGAATAGAAGAACCAAAGATGAAATCATGAATGCCCCAAAGATATAGGTGATTCTAATCCTTTTGCATAAACTAACTTCACCATAGAGGGATCGGGCTCAACATGACAAATTAAATGCAGGGCCATACGAGACATTTTATATTTGTTTCTTGAATGAACACTTTTAGGACTTCCACAACACTACTCCACCAGTCCTCTTCATCAAAAAACAGCAAGTAACAAAAAATGGGGAAAAAATTTCTTCAGGTCGTTAGAAGTTTTCGCCCCACATGACCATCTCCCCTATTCTTTTTAAAATGTTTTTTATCATGTCCAATTTCAACATACTTTTAAGAAACCGAGCAACCCAAAATTAAACTAAGGTGACCAGAGAGAAAAGAGTCTAATAGATAATTACCTCAAAACAATTAGACTGTTAGGCTGAAGGAATATCACAGATAAGATATGAACACAGATGTAAATATATGGGAGATAAATACACAAAAAAAACTCACTTTCAGAGTGGTTGTAATGCCCATCATACCATCTTTTTCAGGCCGGCCAAGCTTACTGTCATCATGGTAAAACTTATACACTTCTTTAGGGTTTGTATGCAGCATATTATAGTACTGCTCAACAAAGGCATTGCTAACCTATATCGCAGTTTCAGATAATCCAGTCAGACAATTAACAAATAAACAAATGCTACACTCTGCAGAATTAGGATATACATACAAGAGCTGTATGATTTCGGGCTAGCTGCTCAGAAGATGCCATCACCAAAGATGTCTGAAAAAAAACACGCAACACCATGCCTTTAATTAAAAGACTCTAACGAGCGCATGGAAACAAAAAAAAACACAAGATAGCGAAACCTAAAGTAAAAAATTTAGAATAAATGCCCAGTCAAATAACAAACCTAACGATTCATTTATCGTCAAGCATACATTAATCAGCATACTCTTTGCAAAAAAAGAATACGAAATCACACAACACGGCTTTCACAATTATACAAACACGTTACGACCAAGACAAAAAATGATACTCCCTCCGGTTCTAAATATAAGACCTAATTAACTTTCTCTGGAAAATCCTTAAAAAAGCAAAATAGATTAATCATAAATTGATTTACCTAATTTTTTTCCCTTAAACTAGTTTATTTTACCTATAAACTAATGGATAATCTAAAAATATATCAAATATGTCATCATTTAATAACCTATTTCGCAACCTTAATCTCTCCAAAAAAAGTCAATTAGGAGTATTACACTAAAATACATCCTCCCATAAAATCAACTAATAAAAGTTCATTCAGCAAACAAACACAGCCTAAACACAATGTTTTACTTCCGCTTCACTTGCAACGATATTCATCAGTACGGATCAAGCTTCATTGCTAAAACAGGTAACAATAAGTACACAAAACTACACAATCCAAAGCAAACTAAGTCTAACACCGTGAGTTTTCAACAACAAAATAAATAATAGCCGCTAACAGAAGATATTTACAACTAAAATTGAAAATCTGTAACAGAACTTCAACAATAAGTACAGTAAACAAAACATTTCCACAAAACCTTCCACTACGCCATCAAAAATCACAACATTAACGGAAAAGGAGCCTCAAATCCAAAATGATATGTAAAAAAAACAGAGAAAAAGAAAAGAAAATCTCAGATTTTTCTTTTTTTTGAAAAATTTAGGGTTTAAGAAAGTAACGAAGCGAAAAAGAGAACGGATCGCGAGAGTTGAAGGAGAAGAGGAATTTACTTGCGTTGCTTTTAGGCACGTTTGTTCGAAGCTAGGGTTTGGTTTGGATCTTAGTGAAGAAGAGAGTGAAGCAGGGAAAAAATGTGATAGAGAAATGAGAGTGAAGGGTTTAAGGGGAAAGGAGAGGAGGTATATATAGGAGGGAGATTGTGAAAAATGAAAATATATGAGTATCTTGTTGGGAAAATCCAAATAAGTCTAAACTTCCAAAAGGACCATGAAAAAACCAGCACTTAACTGTCATTTTAAATTTTTGTGAAAAGACAAAATTGCCCTCATCCTAAAACACAAATTACTACCCCACCCTAAACCCACCCCAACACCCACTCTCTTCATGCAATTTGTGTTTTAGGATGGAGGCAATTTTGTCTTTTCGCAAAATTTTAAAATGATAGGTAGGTGTTGGTTTCTTCATGGTCCTGTTAGAAGTTTAGGTTCCTCACTTGTCCTTTTTGGTATTGGGAGGGACTTATTTGAGATTTTCCCTATCTTTTTTTTATCGTACGGACGGTTCACGAGAGAGTCTTCCGCCGAGTATGAAGCTTTTGTTACGTCTATTAATCCATCTCTTTTTTTTTGGCCAACGTCTGTTAATCCATTTTGTTACGTCTAGGCTAAAGTATGTTTTTGGTCCCTTAACTTTGGAGAAAGTCATGTTTTGGTCCTTTAACTTTGAAAAGTGTGTTTTTGGTCCCTTAACTTTGGAGAAAGTGTTTTTTTGTCCTTAACTTTAAAAAGTGTGTTTTTGTTCCCTTAACTTTGGACAAAATGATGGTTTTAGTCTTTTCAAAACAGGATAAACTATTTTTTGGTCCCTCACTTTCAAAGTTAAGGGACTAAAACATGACTTTGTGCAAAGTTAGGGGATTAAAAACATAGTTTAACCGAATTTAAAAGGACTAAAAACACACTTTTTAAAGTTAAAGGACCAAAAAATACACTTTCTCCAAAGTTAAGGGACAAAAAACACACTTTTCAAAGTTAAAGGACCAAAACATGATTTTCTTCAAAGTTAAGGGACCAAAAACATACTTTATCCTTACGTCTATTAATCCATCTTTTTTTTCGCTAACGTCTATTAATCCATCTCTATTTATTAAACTTTGGTCCCTTATGTTTGTTTTTATCAAATGAAACCTTGTATTTTATGAAGTTTTAATTTAATCTTTTATATTTAAAAAGTACACTTTTTAATCCATTGTTTTACATTAAGTTTTAATTTAGTTCTTTATGTTTTTTTAACTAATTTTTGAACTGAATTTAGTCATTTATGTTTTGAAAGTATATTTTTAGTCCTTTTTTGTTAACATTGTTAGTTTCATTTAAATTTAAATGATTGTTTCGTGATTAAATTGTGGCAAAAAAATGATAAATTTCAAAACTATAAGAATAATTACATTAAAATAATTTAATCTAATCATTTTTAGTATGTAATTTTAAAATTGTTAAATTAATATTTTCCGTTAAGTGAAACTAATGGTGTTCACAGAAAATTACTAAAAGTATATTTTTCAAACATAAAGGACTAAATTAAAATTTGATGCAAACATAAGGGACTAAAAATATACTTTATCGTATATAATAAAACTCATGACAACATTACTATTGGACTCATTGCTTTAATATAATTGGACAACATGATTACCTAATTATTTAAAATTAAAAAAAAAATCAAATAGAATGAGTTTTCACTGTCAAAAAAAAGAAAGAGTTTCCACTTGCCTATGGATTATATATTTATTATTTATTATTATTGAATTATTTTATTGACTTATTATTTATTTTCAAGGAGCATAAAACTTGAAACTACAAAATACTTAAAGTAATAGTAGATTTATTTATCAGAATAATAATAGGATAATTAGAGCAACTTAAGTGGTCAATTACTAACATAACCAACTTTAATGGGCTGTTTGGTTGACAAAGGAAAGTAAGTAGAAAAGGGAAAGTAAGAAATGTTGGGGTTTTGTGGTCATTTACATATATCTCGGGCTCACAAGTTTTCACTCTCTATTTTACACTTTTTATGGCCCCACAAACTTTACTTTTATCATTTTCTCTACTTTCCATCATCACTCTTTCATTTACATAAGTGGTTATATGATTTAACACCTAATTAGAGCAAACAATAAAACACAACTACAATAAGTCAAAAATCACACTTTGTATTTTACATTTTACAAGATTGAAATACACATTATAAAAAAAAAAGAAACCACACATATATGATCTATTTACAAATCACACAATCTCAGTTTTTTATTCCATATATTCCATACTACACAAGCCAAAGCAAAGCAGACTAAGTGTCTCTTGATTAATAATTCAAAGAATTTAGATAAAAAGAATAATATTTATGTTTGAATTATCGTTTTTTTAACTTTCAATAATTATGTATTCATGTGATCCAATCATATTGTGTCAAGTGGTCCAATAGGAATATCGCTGTGAAAATTTTTATATATAATATATTCAAATAGAATCAATTTCTATTTTTTGAACCCCTTTTATTATTAATTTTTATTTTGTCTAGATTCAATTTTAAATTCCGAAATTCTTGTATCAATATTTTTTAAATATTATTAATGTAATAATTTGTTATAATTTTAGTAAACATTCAAGTGCATTTAGAGCTGGGAATAAGAGCTGACTCTCATAGGGCCGAGCCCGTTTAGGCCCTTTTCCGAAATCCCACCCCATTTATGAAGTCCAACCCTCATGCCATCGAGCCGGGCTTACGCCCTCAAGGCGTGGCTCTTTTTTCTTTTTATCTTTTTTTATAAAACTTTGACCCTTTTTTCTTAAACACATTTTTCAAATGTATTTTTCCGCTTTCTTTTCCATGTACTTTTTAGACTTTTAACACAAGTGCGTGGCAAAATCATTTAATAACTTCAGAATAACAAAGCTTGCATGAGACATAAATTAAATATTAGTACTATTTCAAAGGGTTTTAAATCAAGTGTCATACATGTTATAGTCTGATAGTCATAACGAATGACAATGTCATCAAACAAAAGACAAAATAACCAATAACATTCACCACTAATACAACATAATTTGAGTCATCTAAGAGTGTTCTACATCATCATAGACTCATAGTCAATATTATCAACTACATTTGATTGTGTCATATTTATTACTACTAATAATATTACTACTAATAATAAAATAATATTATTAATAAAATCAATGTGTCATATTTATGACCCTTTTAAGTTTGATATGTAGGCTTTTAATAAGCTTAAAACCTTTTAAAAGCCCAAATTCAAAGTTGACTATTAAAAGACCTAAAGCCTTTTAAAGACATACATTGTAAGTAGGCTTTTAAAATGTCTGAAGCCTTTAAAGACCTACATTGTAAGTAGGCTTTTCAAAAGGCTTAGGCCTTCATTATTTTTCGCAGACCTAGCTTTTTTCTTAAATAAAACCTACAAATAGATTCAGGCATGGGGCTATTTAAGCAAAGTCCGGCTCGGCCCGGCGTCAATATCATCAACTACACTTGATTGTGTTTCACTATGAATTGACTTCTCCTCTCAACTGACAAAAATATCAAGTCTTTGCAATTTTTCTTTTATTAAATTAGATGTTGATATTGATAAGAGTTTGAGAGATGTATTTTTGTTAAATTAAAATTTCAAAAAATGGGAAACGGGCTATAAGGGCCGGCCCTTGGCCCTTAAGGGCCCTGTCCCTTAGAGGTTCATTTCCTATTTTCATCCCTAAATCTCAAGTCCGGTCCTCTTCAGACTTGAGCGAAAATGGGTTGGCCCTATGGGCTCGGCCCTTATTAATAGCTCTACGTGCATTGCACAGGTTACTAGTTTTATAAGTTAGAATTTAAATTTATGCAAAAATAGGTACGTTTGGTTTCAAGAAAGGAAATCTAAGAAATGGAAAGTATAGGTTTTTTGCTAATTTACATATATCGTTGGACCCACAAACTTTCTCTCTCAATCTCACAATGTTCTTGGGTTCACAAACTTTACTTCACATCATTACCTATAATTTTAATCTTCACTTTTTCACTTTCCATTTCTCCACTTTCCTTTCTTATAACTAAATGGGCCCATAGAGTTTTGTGGTTGTTTGAAAAAATGGATTTATTTTATTTTAGGCTAGACTATTTTTTGTCTCTTAAACGTGGAGAAAATCATGTTTTAGTCCATTAACTTTGAAAAGAAAAGGAACCAAAAACATGTTTTTGCCTTTTTTTAAGGGGTAATTAATTACAAGTCTTTGAGAAGGAATACAATTTGGGAAAAGTTACACTAATTGAAGAAATCAAAATAGAGTCTCTTTTGAAAATTGGAAGGTTATTTTTTGGGTGGCTTGTTGGTTGATTTGGAGACGAAGGAATGAAATTGTACATCATGGATCTTGTTCTAGTGTTGATGATAGTGTGGCGGAGGCTATGAGTATTGTTCAGTGTGTAGTCGCACAAAGAAATTTCTAGGTGATCATGGGAGTTTTCTTAGACACGGTCGGTTAAGCCAAGTTGTTGAGTCAGGTGTAAAAGTTTTTGTTGATGGTGCGTTCTCCTTAGACTCATCAGTTGTTGGTTGTGGTCTTGTGGAGGTGTGATTCGTGACTTGGAGGTGAATGTCTTGAAAGCTCCTCATGTATTCAGTTTATGGATCTTCAAGTGTTGAGGCAGGGTTATGGGGTTGCTTATAGGGGTTGAGGCGAGCATGAGATTCTGGATTTCGACGTGTATCTTTATTTTGCGATGTTGTTTTGGTGGTGAAGGGGCTGGAGCATGGCGTATCTGACTTGCATGAGAATGATAATTTATTACTGCGACATCAGTGGATCATAGAGTTTTGAGTGATTAGCCGGGGGGACGATGTTGTTGCAGTTTTTTTAGCAAGGAGCAGTTTCAACTATGACTTAGGCATTCACGTCGTGTCTAAAGCTGATGCAGTGCATCTTCTTAAGGACGTAGTTGGTTATTAGTTTTATTTAGTCTTATTTTATTTCTTTTATATAAAAAAATAGAGTCTCTTTTGTACTAAAAAAATAGAGTCCCTTGGGACCTCACTATTATTATTTCTGACGGCGTAGAGTGTAAAATCCCTTCATTTGAATTTTTTTTTTTTGAAAATAAGAATTTAAAAAACTAATATGATTCCCTAGAACAAATGTTGGGTTGTAATATCATCCTACATTAAACTTTATATTCTAATTATTTAAATATTTTAGAATTAAAATTTTAGGACAAACTGTCTCTTAGTATTGGAATATAACTATTAATGGTATTGTTATTTAAGGGTAAAAAGGGTATTGTGCTTTAGAGTATATAAAGTTTAAAAATGTGTTTTATGGTTTCGTTAATGATCTATGTAGATTTATTGAATGACATAATGTGTTTAGAGTATGTAATGATCTATTTATATTTATTGAATGACATGATATGGTGTTGCAAAAGTGTTTCTCTGTTTTTGTATGTGCAGCAACTTTGAGACAGAGGAAATGTTGAATTTTTATAATGTTAAAGTATGTTTTATAAATGTAGAGTTTTAGGGAATTTGATGTACAGTAGAATATAACTACAAGTTGTATAGAGCAATGTATTATATAGTTAAAGGCTAAAGTATACTCTTGGTCCCTTATATTTGCATCAAGTTTCAATTTAGTCATTTATGTTTGGAAAGTACACTTTTAGTCCTTTTTTGTTAACACTGTTAGTTGAACTTAACGGAAAATGTTAACTTAACAATTTTAAATGATTATTTTATAATGAAATTGGACAAAAATGATAAATTTTGAAAATATAAGAATATTTGCACTCATATATTTTAATCTGAACATTTTTTTCAGTATTTAATAACCATTTAAAATTGTTAAGTTAACATTTTCCGTTAAGTTAAACTAACGGTGTTAACAAAAAAGGACTAAAAGTATACTTTCTAAACATAAAGGACTAAATTGAAACTTGATGCAAATATAAGGGATCAAAAGTATACTTAAGCCTATAGTTAAATGAGAATATTATTCACTAAAAAATAGAGATGATACTATATTTGAACCAAAAAAAAATGAGACTAAAAAGTAGTAAATTCCTTCTTGTATGAATGAGAAATTTGGAAAAGTATCTATTGTTCTGTTTGGTTATTTGAGTGACGATAAATGAGAATTTATTTTTACACTATTGTAAAAAAATTACTTTTTTATATGTTTTTCTGGACAAATTTTTTATATAATTTTTTTTAATGAAGAAGTGGAGCTTTTTGCTCATTCAAGAGTTAAAATCATTCAAACATTACACTTCAATCATTATTACAATTCAATCAATCATTATTACTCTTCAATCTAAGTTGTACATTCAAATTTTGACATGCCAGCTTGTGGACAATAGCAAGCGTCCATCAGAAATTAAAATTTGCAATCTGTGATGGAGTGGTGTTGATGATATTAAGCCTTTCTTGACACCAACTTGTAATTCCTTGATAGGAATTGCAGCCAATATGCTTTTAATGAACTCTTTGTAAGCTTCCTTGCCTTGACACACAAACTAATATGCATGTAAAACTAACTTCTTAAAAATCTTCACTTTCAAGATTCATCAAGACATTCACACAACTATGTACCGAAAGGGCTGCTCAGCACTTCAATATACAAATTCAAGATTAAACATTTGAAGTACTTTTCAAGCAAAAAACCAACGAATAACAGCAAGAATGACCACAAGGATCCCGTTGTAAGGAATATAAAGGTGACTAAGAACTGGAATGTATGTACTAAAAATTAAAGAATCATGTTTCTAAATTTATCTGGTACCAACGTGAGAATAACGAAAATACGAAATGATAGAAAAAAATGATAATCAGATATATTATTGACCAAAATGTATTGTGGATTTCTCGAAATACACATTTTCTAGGAATATCAAGTGAAAAGATTGTCCATAATATTTTTTCTTGTGCCATGGTGCAAGGATGAAGGAGAAAAGCGATGAATTATTTATTTTGAAGAACAAGAATTGTGATGTGATTGGTGTTGAAAGAAAAATCAAAGATATTTTTTATAAGATTTTTTAAGATAAAAATTTTTTCACCAAGTTTGATACCAAGCTTTTTACTTTTTACGAGAGTTCAATACGCTTTTTCACTTGAGTTTGATACATGTTTAAGCATATAGGCTTCAACCTCACTCAAGATATATTATATGCTCCCCAATTTTTCCCTATTTTTTTGTTTTTAGAGAATTAAAATTACCATATATTTATTAAAAAAAAGGACTAAAAATGTACTTTATAAATATAAAAAGTATATTTTAACCTTTATTTTATTTTATAACATATAATAATAAAAGAATAATATATGAAGTACAGTCTATGATCCATATCTATAAATCTATAAATATCTTAATAGAAAAATATATTTATTAACTTGCGAGAATTTAAGTTACAAAATAAGTTAAATAAAAATGAATTTGTGTCATTTTCTTGCATGAAAGCCCTTTGAAATTTTTATCACAATAATAGTAAAGGATACCGGTAATAATAAAACAGGGTAAGAACCATTCTTACTACAACATTGCAATGAACATTTGAAAGTAACTTAATGAGCATTTTGCCTAAAAAATGTTCAAATAATAGCAAATTTACTCTTCCACTAAATCCTACTTTCACCCTCCAATTCGATGAAACTATGTCAATATATGCACGTCTTGTTATTTAAAGATTTATTTTTATATTGAAAACAAACGTCAGTTCATCTTTTTACACAAAAGTATCTAAATCATAGCAAATTTTTCTAGACATGATTAATCATAATATGATATAAGGAACTCTACATTGCGCTGGATAATCGATCTCATCACTACAAGTTATTTAAACAATGAATTGTGAATGAAGAGAATTTTGTGCAAATTTTCCATATTTATTGTTAATAAATCATAATAAAATAAAATAAATTGTTGATGTCCAATTTTTGTCATTTCTGGTGGGGTATACATACCATCCAAATCCTAGTGATAACGTCTTAGTCCCGACCTTCTCAAACTAGGAATTTCTCATCCCAAGAAATTCAAGAAAAAACCCCGAGAATGGGATCATGGGAAGGCCCAAAAATCCCACCCCAAGTAGTATTTTCTAAGAAATTTAAGGACAACGAAGAGAATGAGAAGAGAAGACCAAACATAGAAGCTACGGTGATCATGACAAGTGACAACCCAATGAACATAAAATTGACCAACGCAGTGATTAATGCCAAAGGTGATAATTGGCCATGCGGGAATGGGAAAGGACTGGCGATTGAACTGGTCTGAATTTTGTTCTACAGGCAAATAGACAAAATCGTTCAAAAGAAACAAAAAGAGGGAGAAGAGAAAAGAAATACATGTGAGAAGACTTGAAGTGGCCTGGGTGGTAAAGAATAAAAACAAACATGAACCCATCAAAACCCAAAGAAAGAGAGAATAGTGGAACTTGGAAATTCCTATGGAGGGACATTATTAGGGAATCTGGAGTCGCTTTCATGGTTCAATTCTTTTTGCATGAGAGAAAGAACATTCATATGTTTTGGCAGATAATCAATTCATGATTATGATGAAGTTGAAGATTATGACGTGAGAATCTTTTTAATGCTAATGCCAATGACAATGCAATACCTTTAAATGATGATTTTTGCATACCTCCGAAAAATGCTTTGCTATTGACTAGATGTAGATAAGCTCCATATAGATCTTTGTATTTGGCTAATAAGTTCTAGAGTTTGCCGTTAAGGAGCAAAGAAATAGTGCAGGAGTAGAACACTACTGGGCTTAAAAATAGGAATCCAAGTGTTAACATACTACAACCTCTCCCTCTCCTCTCTTTCAATCTTTATGGGCAAAACACAAAGATGATTCTAAGGAAGAGATGCGCTCTGTGATAATATGAAGACTCAATCGGCATTTATTGCTAAGTAAAGTTAAACAATTTCGTTTCAAGTAAATGAGAGAATATGTCATTATTACTAATTTTTGAAATTTATCGGAGATAATTACAACAACTAGGATGGACCCCGGGCGTTAACGCGCGGGGCATTAAACATTCAATTGTTTTACTTTACATCTTAGCGTATAAACACATTAGTTTATATAGTACATGGAAAGAGATAATCGCTCTTAATATATTTAAGAAGATTAAAGAAGACAAACGACTTAATTATTTTTTATTTGATACTATATCAATTCATATGTCAAGTTAATCTGTATACAAAGAAACGTAAATTTTGTAGTGTGATTTAATTTATTTTAGTTTTTTGAGCATCTCCAAAATAGTTAAATTGTTCTTTTAGTAAGAACTTGAATGAAAATTTGTTTTAGAAGAACTACGCACAAATTATTAATATTTATTTTCTGATATTTGTCCCCATCCCCGGCAATTTGTCCAAACCCCCTCAAAAAATCTCTTTCATAAGCCTAAATACAAAAACTAATTAATTATTTTCTATGTTCTTCATAATAATCTTCTAGGTCACTGCTTGTATTCTCATCATCATTATCACTTCCACCTTCTTTCAGTTACAAAATTGGAAAAATTATAAGGATTAAATAAGTAAATTTGTTAAAAAAATAAAACTCATTGTCCCATTTATGGGTATTGTCTTTTGCTTTTTGCACCTCTCAACATAAGTAAAAATGCGTAAAATGCGTCCATGCGTAAACATACAACTTCAAAATCACTACGAAAATAAGGATAACAAAAAAGTATCCCCATGGCAATTACAAAAAACATTTGAAAGTAATGAAAGCCTATTGATGACATGATGAAATTATCTATTAAAAATTCAGAAAACAAATTAAAAAAAACAGTCAACTCCAAAATGTGTAAACATACAACTCAAAGATTTTATACTTGAAGCAGAAGCCATGGTCACCGGAGTTTGACCAGGATGACAGTGCACTATTTTTTTTACTCTAATCATTCAATATTTTTTTTATGTTATGATTTTTCACATGTTCAGTACTCAAATCGTGTTTGTCTATACAATTATAGATGCTGCATTTCTCCTTCAAATTGGTATTCATTACTCTTGTTTGCATGTTAACCCTTATTCATCAAAGTATTTTTCATCTTCTTAAGATATACTGTCATTCTTTTCTTTATTCAATGACAATTTACTTCATGTCAGTAAATGCATGCGTAAAATTGTCACAACATGTTCTTTATTTATTAGAGATAATGCTATTGGATGATAGTGTTCTTTGGCAAAAAAATTGAGACAACTTTATTTGCATAACATATAATTTATATTCTTAAAATATAATAGAAGACCCTAAAATTTGAAATTTTCAATACTATTCAGATTTTTCCAGATATTCTTCTTTTCTTGAGCCGAGCTGAATTCTTCAAGTTACTTTCATTGACAGAGATGGTTTGTGTGATTTCATTATGTTCATTGTCTGATAAATTGTCTTTTCCTTGTCCTTCATTATGCAAGGGTGCTTCCTTCTCATCTCCTATCTTCAATTCCACTTCTGAGCCTTTGTTTTGAATTGGACTGTTTAGATTTGTTTCAGTATCATCTTCTTCCAACTGTATCTGGTCATGGCAACAAACATTAAAACAATTATGATACATTTTCCAATGCAACAATTGATGCTATCAATGTAACAAATGATGGTGTCAATATTGAAATGAGTTTTTGGGTTTAAACTAAACATTACCTCAGATTTAGTAGTTTCCAAAGAGCTTATATTGTAAGTGAACCTTGAAATGAGGTCTTTATCTATGGTAAATTGACCAACTGGGAAGCTGCTTTGGGTAAATTTTTTGTTGAGTGGCTTTGGCTTTAATAGCACAAGCATTTCAGTACCAACAATTTTGCTCAATACTTTTGGAAATGAACCAACCATATTATCTTGTCATTCAATATTCAAAGGTTAGGATTGTAGAAGCATATTTTTTAGCCTTCAATGTGTAAATAATACATATAAGACATACAGTTTATGCATTTGATTGATCTGAAAATTATAGTGGTAATGATGTATTGTACCTTTTCCAGTTTTTGCTGCAAATCCGAAGCTGTTATTCCAAACAATTTGTAACCCAAGTCATTGAAAAAAACAATAGAACAATCAGCAGTTCCATCTGAAACTCTATAGTGCACTTTAAATCTACAAAGGAAAAAAAATGATATGTTACTTCATAGTGCAGGTTTTGCATCTTTTCTACCTTGGTTTTGTTTCAATTTTCTGATTTGTTGGTTTAGGAAGAAGGATTTATGTAGGATATATTTATTATTGTATGCTGATTTTGGAATTAGCCTTATGAGAACAATTTATTTGTGGTCTTCAGTGCAAGTTTAGGCATTGATCAGGATTTGCAATGAGAGCATAATGTTTGCTTGATGAATGGTATGTTAAGTTTTTGGGTTAAACTGGGTATGGTGTGTAATTAAAGTTTCATGAATGTTGAGACACATGTGTGGTTGGTGTAGGAAGGATTTGTGAATGGTTGATGTGCATGGTGGCAGATTGTAATTGAAGGTTGATTAATGGTTTGGATTTCAAAGTAGTGAAAATTTTTCGGATCTTTAGGTTTCTTGTACATGGTGAATTATATTCTGTTTTGATTGAACATTGGTTTGTGGCTGGAAGGTGTTTAATTGGCATTTTTTTTATATGGTAGTACCTTTGTGTGCTTGATTGTTGAAGTGGTTGAGTTTGGTTGGTTTATGTTTGACACTTGATTTTGATGAATGCAACTTGTTGTTTGAGATGTTCTTATGGTTGTTAATCTATGGTGTGAAACTTTAAATTTAGGAAGGATATGCACAAGTTCGAATTGGGTGTCTGCTGAGGATAGACTGAGTGATTAAATTGGATTTGAGTTATCGATGACAATAATTAATAAGTCTTGAGAATTCATCTCGTTCTACAACTTAATTATAATTAAGTTTATGAAAAGTGCTTTGACTTGGATGGATTAGGAGATTATGAATGTTCTTTTGGGTGGAAATTTGGTTATTGATATTAATGGACTTGAAGTGTTTGAAGCGTGTTTGTTAGAAACTCTTGACATGTTAAGAATTTGTGGATAATCAAAATTGTTTTATAAGAAGGGATCGGGTAGCATTATATAGATCGAGAGCGACGTTATTCATTAGTTATATATATAAGAATAATTGTTTATGACTATTATTACTTTGTGTAATAATAGGAGGGATTAAGAGGAAAGTACTTGGAAGTTCTCAAGGAAGGGTAAAGAAAAACAATTGAGCTCTAAGTGACGCAGGTAATCACTCTTACCTTACTATAACATTGAGGGTGACGTTAGTTGGGATTTTCAAAATCCTTTCTCACCCTCTATGTACACATTATTTTTGAAAACTTATTTTTATACAAAATAGGCTATCGGGTGCCTTTTAAACACGATTATTTTCGTATAAAGGATTGTGACACATTTTGTATATAAATATTATCCTGATTGGTTGGTGGTGAGTATTATGGATATGATGTGAGAGATTTATAAAGTATTCTGCTAGGGATGTTAATATTTAGGCTGATGGAAGGAGTGAATAGTTGAGATTGTGATATTAAAAGATATTGTGGATGAGATATTGATAAGGATATGTGAGAACTGCATGACACTGAATTTTTATGTACCATCGCGCGATGATAACTGTCGATTGGCCAATCGACAGTTATTTGTACTAATGATCCTTTTCGGATTGATTAGACTGGGGATCATAGGTCGACTTATTGAGAGAAAGTGACCTACGGTTGTTTGACATTGGAGAGTCCAACCGTTCCCATTCTGCAATGGAAACAGAATTGGGGTTCCCTCTCTGGAGGTTGCCAGAGAGGGAAATTTGCCTCCTTCTTGTAGAGAGAGGCACAGTGTCAAATCATATAGTGAAGATTGGATGCTGGAGATAAATGCCCCTTGATGGCACGATGCATCTATAGGTGAGTTTGAGAGTTGGGGTAGTAGTACGCATGGATTGGAGATAGAGATGATGAGATTATTGTTGAGAAGTGACAAAGATTTGAATGATGTTTGGGAGAAAATTTGATATATATATATATATATATATATATATATATATATATATATATATTATTGATTTTAAAATTGTGGTACCCTTTAGACGTCCTCACTACCGCACATCTCACTGTTATAGTGAGTTAAGTAGTAGATTACTGAGACAAGTTGTCTCACCCCACGATTACTTACATTTTTGCAGGTGATCATGCACAGGCTCGGACAACAGGAAAGGGAATTAAGTTTCAAAGGTTGTTTAGATTATTTAGATATGTATATTGCCAAAAATGTATAGGTCTGCATTCGCTTCCGCATATTTTTATTTGTATTGATATTATTGGTTAATCGGAGAATTGTATTAGGTTACTCCTTTTTCTCACCATGTTAGGTGATTCTTTTCTAACATGGTTAGCTATTAATTATCCATGATAGTGTTCAGGTTGTATTAGGAAATTCTTTTCTATCATGGATAATGATTATTATTAGGAAATTCTTTTTCTAACTACGATAGATCTATTGATATTGTGGAAATAATTTTTCTATCATAGTTAGTAAAGGTATTATTGAATTAATCAAGGAATTAGTAACGGTATGTTACAGGTATCTTCCCTTTTCAATCAACACAAGTTTGGCACATAAGTGTCAGACTCATTTCAATAGCAATGATGTCAATTATTCACCAAAAACAAATACATTCAAGACATTTTGAAATAACTCTTTCTGCCATAATTCATTTTTTTCCAACTCTTGTAATATAGCCTTCTTTGTTGCATTCTTATCATGGTTCACAAGCAACTTGTGCTACTTAAAGTTGAGTAATTTCTCAAAGCCTAATATTCCAGCCCTTCTCCTGAGGTCTATTGCCACATTGATAAACTCGTCAAACTTCTTCATCCTTTGTGTTGAGCATTTTGTGTTGAAGAGATTAGTTTCCAAAATCCAAACTCACACATCCTTTCTATAGTCCAGTCTGAAAACCAAAACAAAACATCTAACTTTTAATTTTAGCAAGCAAAACTAAACATTTAACTGAAGTTTCAAAATGAAATGTAAACAAAGACAAATTATCATCAAATGATCGCACATGCCTCCTCTGCGCCAAAGCATGAACCACAATACTTTTCATTGAGTAGAAGTCTGCCTCTCAATCTGCATCATGAAAGAAATCCAGAGAAAGTGAAACCACATATTATCATTCAAACTAGCCCCAATGAAATAATCACAATTTATGACATTAAACTACTCAATAAGTATTATTGTTTTATTAACCACATTTCACAACAACCAAATTTCCTCAAAATTTCACCCACCATGGTTTGAACCAAACTAGATCATAGGTCAGCACAGAACCAAACAAACAAAATCTGAGTTCATCAAGCAACAAGTAGTAAACAACAAAATTAATGCACAGAATCAAAGACCAATGCAAATACAGAGTGAAGAAAAAATTTTGGGTAATCAGTAGAAAACCAAACCTTTGTTTTTGGGTTGGAGTTCGAACAGAAAACGCCTAAATCGCATGACCCCGAGCTTGATTTCAAGTTCTTTAAACAACAACCTCATCATCAAAGCCTAGTAAATAATTACATAGCAACACCCTCTGAACAAAAACAAAACTCAAAGGGAGTGACAGTTAATGCTAGTAATCATTCTTGGTTATAAGAAACTTAAAATTCTTATGTCTAAATACCAGTTGGAAGTTATCCTACTTCCTATTAATAACAAGCTATGATATGAAACATTTATCTAGCTAACCATCCAGTATTTAATTGCAAGTTGAATATTTCATTTTGTTGTTTTAGCTGCCCCTCTAACCTCCTCTCTTTCAATGATAAGATTCAAGATAATCATATTTTAAATGCATTACATTCAAGATCAAAAATTTAATCTTCCAATAATGTGTTCTTGTAACATGATAGCTGATTTAATCTAAGTCATCTCCTGAAGCAGACTTGTTCCATCTGTGCTTATGAACTTAGCCCCTGAACAAGATAGCTGATTTGGAAGAATTCATTTGCCCAACCCTTCAATTCTCAGTGCTATATGATAAGTTTCAGTTTCTTTGACATCATTATCCAACTTGTTATCAAAATCTACTTCCTCACTAACTTTAGGACCATGATGGACTGATAAACACATACAAAACTTACCAAAATCAACATGCAAAACCATAGTATCTACTATTTGTATACAAAACCAGAAGGTATTATACCTTTTTTATACTCATGGAAAGCAAATGAAAAGTACTAAGTTCATCAACATTCAGTTTAATAACAACACATAAACAGGGTCGCGAACTATGAACCACAACCAAAGAAAATTCTTATACAGAAGGCACAAAACACTAAATAATATATGTTAGAATCTTAAGTTTTGATGAAGACTAAAATATGAAAGAACAAGTTAAACACTTAGAAAAATTAGGTTAATATAGAACCACAAGTAAGAGTACAACCGGATGTGGATTTACTTCCGGATGGACTAGGACTAGCGCTCGCGGATGAATGACTCATCCCCCAGCGGAAGCAAGTAATACACTAAGTCATAACTCAGTCTAAGAACATTAGGAGTATAAAATCCTTGAGACTAAGTTAGGACGCAACCGGATGCAGGAATGCTTTCGGATGCTTAGTGACTAGCGCTGCCTGTTGGACCAGGCAACACCGAGTGTCAGTGAGTATAACTCTAAGCCAGAACTTAAGTCCAGTAGGAGTGCTTCCGGATGTGGAAATGCTTCCGGAAGTAAGAGTGCTCCCTTAGACTAAATGAACTCCCACTGCATGTGACTATGTGTTATTATTGCTAGACTAACGTTCAAGTGCAGCACTGAGTGATGTTGCTTCCGGATGTGGAATTGCTTCCGGTAGCAATCAGAATGTCAGAACATACAGCAGTGCAGTGTCAGAGTGCTTTTTGGCAGAACAGAGTTGTCAGAGTTGCTTTTCAGAGATAAAGCAAAGTCAACCCTGCTGAGCATTGATGGAGCATTAATGAGCAACGGTAACATGGGAATAACAGCTATATTCCAACGGCATTGTTACCTTCCAAGAGAGAGAATACTTGAAGACACTATATAAAGAAGCTCATCTTCATTTATGAAGATAACTTGGAGAAAAACACAGAAATCTAGAGAGAGAGACTGAGAATACTCTTCAAGCATTTAAAGCTGCCCAGCAAAGCAAGAGAGCACTTAATACATTGAGAGTTCTTTTCATCTACTCATCTTGTACTCTTTGTAGTTAAGTCTCTTCATTTATTGAGAGCATTCATTGTACTTAAGTGTGTAACATTATTTGTTCTTAGAGAGAACTAAGTTTAGAAAATCCTTTATTTGAAAGGTTGAACCCTTACAGGTTGTAAGGGGGAGTGAGTCTGTAAGGTTGCAAGTGAACCTGGTGTAAAACTTGTGGTTGTAAGGTTGCAAGTGATCCCGTGTTAAAACTTGCGGTTGTAAAGGTTCCAGGTGAACCCGTTGTAAAACCTGGGGATAGTGGAACTCGATATGGGTGATTGAGAACTGGACGTAGGTCAAGAGTTGGACCGAACCAGTATAAAAACCTTGTGTGTCTTTATTGTTTGTTTTATTTGGTAGCACAATTCACCCCCCCTCTTGTGCATCCTCACTTTCATTTGGTATCAGAGCAAGGTCTTTCTGACTTGATTCCAACGAATCTAGAAAGAGAAGATCCAGTGATGGATGCAGATCATCATTCCTTGCCCGATGTTGCTATTCAGCCAAACAAGCCTCCTGGCTTTGATGGCTACAACTATCCCTTTTGAAAGTTCAGAATGGAGACCTACATCAAGTCCAACGGCATTCGCCTCTGGGATGTGATTGAGCATGGTGACCACGTCCCTCTAGATGATGAAGGTTTTGCAAAGGCTCGATCCAGATTCACCAATGAAGACTATGCTCTAGTGGAGCTAAACTACAGGGCCATGCACTACATTCAATGCGCCCTTAGTCATAAGGAGTTCCACAGGATCAGCCACCACAAAACAGCAAAGGAGATGTGGGAGGCTCTTGAGGCAGCTCATTCTGGAACCAAGGGAGTAAAGGCCAAACGCGTTGAGATGCTGGTTGAGAAGTTCCACAAATTTGCTATGCTTAGTCCAACCGAGCCAATCAGAGAGCTAGAGCTCAGATTCACCCATCTTATTAACAACTTGGCCTCTCTGGGAAAGGACATTCCTGAGGAAGAACAAGTAAGCAAGATTCTGAAAGTGTTAAAGGGTGATTGGATCACCAAAGTTACCATCCTGCAGGAAGTCCAGGGAGAATCAACCAGCTCTATCAATGCCTTGTTTGGTTCTCTGGCTGAGTATGAACCAACCCTGTTGGCTCAAAGAGCTCCTCAAGCTACTACTAAAGCCAAGAACCTTGCTCTTGTTGCTCCCAGCAAGGATAGGAATGATGATGATGATGAGGATGATGAGGAGGATATAGATGATGAGGAAATGACTATGATGGTAAGAAAATTCAGAAAGTTCTTCAGAAAGAAAGGAGGCTTTCAGAAAGGAGAATCTAGCCACAAGAAGGATTATAAGAAGGAAAGGACCCCTGTGTGCTTTGAGTGTAAGAAGCCTGATCATTTCAAGGCTGAGTGCCCAAGCCTTCAGCGAGCCAAAGGGAAGGACAAAAGGAAAGCCTTTGTGTCCTCAATCTGGGTGAATAGTTCTGATGAGGAAGCTAGTGATGAGGAAGAGGTTGCTAACCTCTGTCTTGTTGCGAGAGAAGATGGAGAGGAGGCATCCTCAGACTTTGATTCCATCCATGGCGATGAGGTAACTCTTCCTGAACTCCAAGAAGCCTATAATGATGTTCATAGAGAATTTTTTGCTTATGTAAGGCTTATAAAGTGTTGAGAATTAAAAAAGAATCACTTGAGTCCAAGGTGGACTCACTAAGTGAAGAGCTAGCGGAAGCCAAAAAGCTTCCGGTAGCAGATGGCAAGGGAGATCCCCAAGCGGAACCCTCAACATCAGAGAGCTGCCCTAACTGCAGCAGGATCTCTATTGAAAGGGATAGATTGCAAAATGCCCTGCAAAAGTTTACTAATGGATCTGAAATGTTAAATATTATTTTAATGAATCAGAGGGCATATAGGGATAAAACTGGATTAGGCTACAAGCCTAAAGGGAAAAAGTGGGTGGAACCTAAAGTGAAGCCATACTTAAAGTTTTTCCACAAAGCCACTGATCACACTTCCACACCCTTCAGCTTCTGCAATTATTGTAACAGGAAGGGACACTCCACGTCCACCTGTAATGCAAGGAAGCATGGAGCTAACAGCTCTTATAAGTGGGTTCCAAAAGGAACCAAGACAACTAAGGATCCTCCTCCAAGAAAAGAAACTAAGGGAGGACAAGGATCTAGAACTTGGAAACATTATCCAAAGGAAGTCCAACAGCCTAGAGCCCACACGAGGCCAGAAGCGCAAAGTAATCACAAGCCCAAGGTCAAGATTAACACTGGACCGAGGGCTATGGGAACTAATGACAGAGGACCCAATAAAGGTTGGGTACCTAAGCTTGTCTAATCCTTGCAGGTCTGTCTCAAAGCATCCAAGAATAGAAAATGGTACATTGATAGCGGATGCTCGAGACATATGACTGGTGACCGAGACAAGTTCAAATCCTTGGTGATCAAAGATGGAGCCAAAGTGAGCTTTAGAGGAAATCAAAGCGGAAAGATCACTGGGGTTGGAGAAGTTGGACCTGTTAAAGATGTCTATCTGGTGGATGGTCTCTGTCACAACCTGCTGAGCGTGAGCCAGAGCACTGACAAAGGAAACTGGGTAATTTTTGATTCACATGAGTGCATGATAATAGACAAGCCTGATCTAAATCTAGACAAGGCCAATCTAAAATGCAAACTTAAGGCAAGTAGGAATGGAAACCTATACACCCTAGATTTATGTCAACAACTAGATGAAAAATGTTTAATATCTAGTGATGAAAATAGTTGGCTTTGGCATAAACGGCTAGCACATGTTAACTCTACTCAACTTGATATGCTTATTAAGAATGAGCTAGCTATAGGGATTTCATCCTTTAAAGTTAAGCATGATTATATTTGTGAATCCTGCCAACGAGGGAAGCAAACAAAGTCCTCGTTTAAAACCAAGAAGAGAGTCTCCACCAGCAGACCCTTGGAACTAATCTACATGGATTTGGTTGGGCCAGCAAGAGTGAAGAGCTTGAGTGGAAACCTGTATGCTCTAGTTGTGGTGGATGACTATTCTAGGTTCACTTGGACAATGTTTCTTGCCTCCAAGCAAGATGCTTTTGATGCTTTTGTTGTCCTGGCTAAGAAAGTGCAGAACGAGAGAGATCTCAAGATTGCAGCCATAAGGACAGATCATGGAGGAGAGTTTGAGAACCACAGCTTCTCAGAGCTGTGTGAGGAGAATGGCATTGATCACAATTTCTCAGCTCCCAGAACTCCTCAGCAAAATGGTGTAGTTGAGAGAAAGAACAGGGTTCTGACTGAGATGGTCAGGAGCATGCTCAATGAGAAAGAGGTTTCTCAAGTGTTCTGGGCGGACGCTATGAGCACTGCTTGCTACATCTCTAACAGAGCCTATGTTCGCAAAGGCTTGGACAAGACTCCCTATGAGCTGTACAAAGGCAGAAAGCCCAACATCAACCACCTCAGAATCTTTGGATCAAAATGCTATGTGCATAACAATGGAAAGGTAAATCTGGGTAAGTTTGATCCAAAAGCTGATATAGGTGTATTCATAGGGTATTTATTCCCTTAGGAGTAAGGCTTATAGAGTATACAACATGAGAACTAGAACTGTAGAAGAATCAATGCATGTTGTATTCGATGAAAATCCTACATGGGAACAATCCACAGAAGATGATGGGATACTAAACTTTCCAAAACCACCATCATCTTCACCACCAAAAGAAACACCAGCAAGCAATCCCAAGGAAGAAGATGAACCCAGTGATGAACCTAGAGTGCAGACGGTGCCTGATGAGGTAAAGTTGCCAACAGCTAGGAGACATCACAGGGATCATCCTCTTGACCAAGTGCTTGGTGATGTTTCTTCTGGTGTCAGAATCAGAAGGCAGGTCCAAAATGAAGTTGAGTTTGAAGCCTTCTTATCTCAGATCGAACCAACTTCAGTTGAACAAGCTCTTGAGGACTGTGATTGGATTATTGCCATGCAGGAAGAGCTTAATCAGTTTGAAAGAAGCCAAGTATGGGAGCTAGTCCCTAGACCGTAATCAGTTTGAAAGAAGCCAAGTATGGGAGCTAGTCCCTAGACCGTCTCACCAATCTATAGTTGGGACCAAATGGGTCTTTAAGAACAAGCTGGATGAGACTGGTCAGATCACTAGGAACAAAGCCAGACTGGTAGCAAAAGGGTATAACCAAGAAGAAGACATAGACTATGAAGAAACCTTTGCTCCAGTTGCAAGACTTGAAGCAATAAGGATTCTTCTAACCTTTGCATCCATGAAAGGCTTTAAATTATATCAGATGGATGTGAAGAGTGCTTTTCTTAATGGTTATATTAAAGAAGAGGTTTATGTTGAGCAACCTCCTGGCTTTGAGGATCATAAGCACCCTAAACATGTGTATAGACTAAAGAAAGCATTGTATTGCCTGAAACAAGCTCCTCGAGCTTGGTATGAGAGACTCAGCAGCTTTTTGCTGGGGAAGGGTTTCTCTAGAGGCAAATTAGATAATACGCTGTTTATTTTGCATAAGGATAGAAACATGCTAGTTGTCTAGATTTACGTTGATGATATCATTTTTGGGGCAACTAATGAAAAACTCTGTGAAGAGTTTTCTAAGACTATGCAGGGGGAATTTGAGATGTCAATGATGGGAGAACTGATATTCTTCCTAGGCCTGCAGATTAAGCAAAAGAAAAAAGGCATCTTCATCTCCCAAACTAAGTATTGCAGAGAGCTCCTCAAGAAGTTTGGGATGGATGAGTGCAAGGAGTATGATACTCCCATGAGCACCACTGCCGCACTCGATGCTGATGTAAAGGGAAGTTCGGTCAGCCTGCCTATGTACAGGGGAATGATAGGTTCCTTGCTGTACTTAACAGCTAGCAGACCTGATATTCAATTTAGTGTAGGCATGTGTGCTAGATTTCAAGCCAACCCCAAGGAATCACATTTAACTTGTGTTAAGCGTATTTTAAGATACCTTGAGGGAACTCAAGAACTTGGTCTCTGGTATCCCAGAGGTAACCAGGAGTTCTTGTGGGCTTATTTTGATGCTGACCATGCAGGTTATAAGACTGATAGAAAGAGCACCAGTGGACAATATGCCTTCCTTGGAGGTTGTCTGGTCTCTTGGGCTAGCAAGAAGCAAACCTGCGTGTCACTCTCATCCACAGAGGCAGAGTACATTGCTGCCGCAAGCTGTTGTGCACAAGTGCTGTGGCTGAAGAATCAACTGAGGGATCTTGGCCTGGAGTTTCCTGAGGCTCCCATTCTCTGTGATAACACAAGCACCATCAGCCTTGCCAAGAATCCAGTCCAGCACACAAGAACAAAGCACATTGACGTCAGGCATCACTTCATCAGAGACCATGTTCAAAAGAAGGATGTCAAGGTGCAGTTTGTTCCCACTCAGCATCAGCTTGCGGATATCTTCACCAAGCCTCTGGGAGTGGATCAATTTACATTTATAAGAGGTGATTTGGGAATGGTAAACCCAAATGAAGTTTAATCTTCAAAATAAACCTGTGCTTAATTGATTAAAACCTGCAACTATACTAACTTAGGCATCGGAGTGCCAATCTTTAGTTTTGCAGGTCCCCAATGTTAAATCTTAAGTAAGTCCAACCGGAAGCAAAACCACTTCCGGATGTAATTTTGCTGCCGCTGGGTGATGACTCAAAGCAACTGGGAGCGCCAGTGTTTGGGTAAAAGACACGTCACTTCACCAAACGTTTCATCTTCCTCCACAGGAAGTTGTGCCCCCTCTAACAGTGTGGAGAGACACGTGTCAAAAAGGTGTGTCGTTCCAACTTAAATGTTTACGTTTTCCCATGAACAAGCGCATGTTTCAATAAAGAGTCATTATGTGCAATTCATCCGTTGTGACATTGCATAAATAGGCAGCGGTATTCATTTTTCACACTTCTCACACACACCACACCCAAAACTCTCTGCAAACTTTCATCGTGTTCATCATCACATTCATACTGTTCTTCATCTTCTTCTTCTTCTTCTGAATTTCTGCGCATTTCATCTCATTCATTCCATTTTAACCCCAAACCCACATAAAATGGCCGGATCACACGAATCAAACCCCGACATTGAGATAGCCACTGCCTCCAAGAAATCAAAGTCTGGAAAAACAGGGCATCACAAATATGGGAAATCTGGGCAAGTGCATGAACATTCTGGGCAATCTGGGCAACGGCATGAACAATCTGGGCATTCTAAGAAAAAGAGTAAGAAGAGGGTCCAGTTCAGCGAAGAGCCCTCCTCTAAGCGACAAAGAGTTGAGGATGATCCCACAGTATACAAGGATGGGCCTCTTGAAGCTGTTTCTTCTACGTTTGAGAAGACAAAACCCTACTTCACAAATGAGATGTTTATTGATTTGAAGAAAGTTGAAGAACTGGGGTTTGGACATTTGAAAGAGCATCTCCAGAAATACATGTGCTGGCTGGGGATCAACAGCGAGTACAACATCAACGTCCTCAGGGTATTCTACCAGTCACTCATAGCCAAGGCCAAGTATAAGAAAGTGAATAACAAAGAGACCATTGGCCGAGTTGATTTTAAGGCCACTTTGAGGGGGAGGAAAATCAAGTTCTCGTGGAGAGATATCAACCGCCTGCTCGGGGTGACTGAAGAGGGGATGAACCAGTGGATCTACGCTGATAAGTTGAGCCAGGAAGAGCTTCAAGAAGTATATGAGACCAAGGGGAAGAAGGTCTCTGCTATGCCAGACTCCAAGCGGGTTCTTCAGTATGTCTACTCCCGCTTGATGACTCACAAAGGGGGGAACTTTAATGAATTCACCCAGCTAGACAACCCCTGGCTCCCCAGGTTCCTCACCTTGCAGCCTATAAACCCAGGGCAACTGATCAGCTTGGAGTTGCACAGGTGGTGTGAAACCAAAGACAAGAAACCTGGCCATCTTCCCTATCCTCAAGTCATCGCTTTCCTCTTGGAGAAACTCATGATCAAATCCACTGAGGAAGCTGACAATGTCCAGTGCCTGCCCATAGGATCGATGAATTTGGGCAAGATGGGCATCAAGTATGACAAGCCAGCAAAGCCCACTCGGTCTGGCTCTCAGTCTGGGAGTGCCTCGCATACAACCGCTCCCTCTGCGTCTGAAGTAGGGGACCAAGAAGTGGATTCTCATGCTGGTCCAAGCCGTGCTCCGAGGGTGTCTGCTGCAATGAGGGGCCTTGTTGAGGAAATGAAGACTGAGCTCCTGTTCAAGATGCCTGATTCCTTGATGGCTCCTCTCCGAGCTGAGTGCGATGCAGCCTTCCAACAGCAAGAGCAAAGGATCCAGGGCTTGGAGGATCGCCTAGGGAGAGTCGAGGCCAAGTTAGATCTCCTACTTAGCCACTTCCAAATTCCTCAACCTCAAGCCAACCTACCACCACCTCCTCCTCCTAATCCTCCTCCTAATCCACCTCTTAACCCACCTCCACAGAATGATCCACCTCCACCTTCACCAAGAAATGACCACCAATCCTCTCACAACTCTCCTGACCCATCACCTCACAACACCCCTCAGAACTCACCCCAAAACTCCCCTCGCCAATCACCACATAACTCACCCTCTCCTCACAACTCTCCTTCACCCCATAACTCCCCCAACCGTTCACCATCCCCAGACCACTTACAATCCTCCAACCCACGCCTTCACAACCTTCCTTCCATTCCCGAGACCCTTGGCTTCTATACTTCCATTCACCCCCTCAGTCACATATACCTGAGAGATTTCCCACGCCTTCGGAGGATACCTGAGAGAGATATATCCTCCACTCCCTATTCACCTACCTTCCCCTACCCTGACATATTCTCAGAGTCAAATGACTTCTGGTTTCCTAGCCCCACTCCTTCACCTGAAAACCCACCTCCTTCCTCACCTGAAAACTCACCACCCAAAAGATATGGCCCTGAATCTCCACCCTCCACTTCTCTAAACCCTTCCTCCCTGGCCCTCGCCCTTATTGATGATGCCAAAAGGGGGAGAGAAATCCTAACTCAACCCTCCTTATGGCTAGATGAGGATATTGCTGCTGCCCTCCGCCGAGCCATGGATCATCAGAGATTGGGTAGAGTAGAAAGCCTTATCCGTGGGGAAGCCATCAGGTTCATGCAACAGCAGCGCTCAGACAGCCAGAGGTCGAAATTGGAAATGGTATTGTATAATCCGCCTGCTGAGGCATCTCAACCTGAGCCTGAGCCTGAGCCCGAGTCTTCTTCTGCTGAGTCTCCTTCCTCTGTGCCTGCCCGGAACATTCTTGAAGAGATTATGATGAAATATGGGTTGAAGAGGCAAGCCAATCCACCTATAGTGATTGCCACTCCAATCCCTCCTTCTGAGCCATCTTTTGCACCTTCTCCTCCAGTGGTCAGCTTCAGCCAGTCTAGGAAAAAGCATGTTGCCAGAAAGGGTACTGGTACTTCTGAGCCTACTGAGAGTGAAGAAGAGGATACAGTTGACCACACTGAGGAGCATGAGTCAGAAAGGGTATCTCAAGCAGGGGAAACATCTGAGCCCCAGTCCTCCACCCAAGCGCCTCCAGAAGAAATTCCTCCACTTGTGGAAGTTAAGTTAGAGGTGGAAGTCAATGACCTGAAGAGGGCCATTGAGGAATCCATTGAGTCAGAGAGACTGAGAAGAGAGAAAGCTGAGGCGGAGCTTCAAGAAATGATTGCTCAGATTGACCAGAGTGAGAAGGATGCCCAGTTAGCCAAGTTGCAAGAGGAGTGTGATCAAAGACAAAAAGAGAGGGAGAGGAAAAAGAGACATCAACTTTGAGCCCAAACACCCCTCATGCATTTTAACTTAGAAATTTTTCTTTTCATACTTTTCTCATGCATAGTTATCTGATTACTTGTAAATTTGATTGTTATTATATTTCTAACTTGTAATCAATTTGCTTATTAATGAAGATTATCTTTCTCTTATTTGATTAATTCCTTAGTATGAACTTAATTAGATAACTTAGTTTGTCATCATCAAAAAGGGGGAGAATGTTAGAATCTTAAGTTTTGATGAAGACTAAAATATGAAAGAACAAGTTAAACACTTAGAAAAATTAGGTTAATATAGAACCACAAGTAAGAGTACAACCGGATGTGGATTTACTTCCGGATGGACTAGGACTAGCGCTCGCGGATGAATGACTCATCCCCCAGCGGAAGCAAGTAATACACTAAGTCATAACTCAGTCTAAGAACATTAGGAGTATAAAATCCTTGAGACTAAGTTAGGACGCAACCGGATGCAGGAATGCTTCTGGATGCTTAGTGACTAGCGCTGCCTGTTGGACCAGGCAACACCGAGCGTCAGTGAGTATAACTCTAAGCCAGAACTTAAGTCCAGTAGGAGTGCTTCCGGATGTGGAAATGCTTCCGGAAGTAAGAGTGCTCCCTTAGACTAAATGAACTCCCACTGCATGTGACTATGTGTTATTATTGCTAGACTAACGTTCAAGTGCAGCACTGAGTGATGTTGCTTCCGGATGTGGAATTGCTTCCGGTAGCAATCAGAATGTCAGAACATACAGCAGTGCAGTGTCAGAGTGCTTTTTGGCAGAGCAGAGTTGTCAGAGTTGCTTTTCAGAGATAAAGTAAAGTCAACCCTGCTGAGCATTGATGGAGCATTAATGAGCAACGGTAACATGGGAATAACAGCTATATTCCAACGGCATTGTTACCTTCCAAGAGAGAGAATACTTGAAGACACTATATAAAGAAGCTCATCTTCATTTATGAAGATAACTTGGAGAAAAACACAGAAATCTAGAGAGAGAAACTGAGAATACTCTTCAAGCATTCAAAGCTGCCCAGAAAAGCAAGAGAGCACTTAATACATTGAGAGTTCTTTTCATCTACTCATCTTGTACTCTTTGTAGTTAAGTCTCTTCATTTATTGAGAGCATTCATTGTACTTAAGTGTGTAACATTATTTGTTCTTAGAGAGAACTAAGTTTAGAAAATCCTTTATTTGAAAGGTTGAACCCTTACAGGTTGTAAGGGAGAGTGAGTCTGTAAGGTTGCAAGTGAACCTGGTGTAAAACTTGTGGTTGTAAGGTTGCAAGTGATCCCGTGTTAAAACTTGCGGTTGTAAAGGTTCCAGGTGAACCAGTTGTAAAACCTGGGGATAGTGGAACTCGATCTGGGTGATTGAGAACTGGACGTAGGTCAAGAGTTGGACCGAACCAGTATAAAAACCTTGTGTGTTTTTATTGTTTGTTTTATTTGGTAGCACAATTCACCCCCTCTTCTGCATCCTCACTTTCAATATACAATTACAGTAGATACCTTAGCCTTCGAAAGACTTGGAGTTTGGCTGAGAAGAAACAGAACAATCGACAATGATAGAGGAGTGAGCAAGTGGACAAGTTTCCATGGTGAGGTATCTACTTCGTTGGCGATTTAATCAGGGCTGCCATGGTGAGGAGTGAGCAAGCTTCCACAATGATAAAGAGGCAGCGGTGGTGCACTCCCTTTGCAAACAAATAAGGGTATTTTGGTCTTTAGGCCTTGCTGATTTAATTTCAGTTTGCCCCCAAGGTCCTCAACTGATGTTTCAGTTTTTTTTGGTCCTGCTTTTTTATTAATTCTCAAATTTGGTCCTTAAATGAAATTCTCCCAAAAAAAATGCGCCCCACGTGTTTCATTCACCAATGCCCACACCTTTCAACATATAACCACATACCATGTCAACTTTCACACGTGTCTCCTTTGCCACCCTTACGTGTCATGAGAAAAAAAAGAAGCTTTATCCTAATATTTAAAAGTCTAGAAAGCCAATTTTATCACACACACAATTTTTTTTAACGAAAAAATTTGTTATAGAATATACCGCATATTTTTAGTTAAAATCGAACAGAATTAACATTTATCAAAAAATCAGATTACAACTTTACTTCCAAGTGCAAAATTTTGCTACAGTCATGATGTGGGTGTGTATATGTATATGTATACCTCGGGTACTAATGGGATAGGAGAAGAAAATAGAACGGAAAAGGCATAGATAGAATAGAGTGATGAGTGAGGGTGCATTGGAAGATGGAAGGAATTATTATTAATCAATTGAATTGATTGGAGTAATTGATTGGAAGGAATTATTATGAATTGAATTGGGATAGGCAAGAAGAGCACATGCCACCCTATTTGCTTACAACCATTCAATAGTGTGAAACAGAAATGGGATACATTGGGATTTAGAAAATATTTTCCTATGTTTAAGTTTTAAAAACTTTGGACAAACCACATAACAAACTGGTTTACAATGTGAAAGCAAAGGACATCAAAGAATATTCCACACAAGCAATTACTATATATATTTGATTGATTGATTGATGGTTTTATCATTCTAGGCGTTCATTTTGAACTCTATATAAAAGAAGTGCCCCTCATTGTGCTTCTCACAAAGCCACATTATTTTCTTAAGATTCTTTCTCTATAATTTCTTATTATAATGAGTGATCAAGTACCTACAATTTTTTGTGCTTAATTAATATTAGGTACTAACCGCAACATTAAATGTTTTTCTCACTTTACCCGTGTTATTAATGGAGATTCAAAATTGAAAATGTCAAACACATTATTTATTGAAGAGTGAAGTTGAAAAAAACGGTTAATTTAACATGAATTTTAAGATCCAACTATCATTCTTTGGTATGTGAGAATTGGAGAAACGGAGGGAGTACTAGCATAGTTTCAAAAGATTATAGTTATGAAATCACATTTATCGTGTTGGAAAATGCTCATCTAACATGTTATTAATTACTAATCAAGTTATAAAACCAAAATTTACTACCTTTCTTTAAAACTTAACACTGCAGATTACCAAAAAAAAAAACATAACACTGCACCATCGCGGCTATCAATTATAAATTATTTCAAAGAAATATTACTATGACGAGATCGATTGACAAGTGAGATTCTTTAATTTGAACTTTTTTGTCTCATACATTTTTTGGAACTATTTTAAATAAAGGAAAATTAATTATAGGTTACGGAAGAAATTTAATTAAGACAGGATTCCAAATAATTCTACTTTTATCATGTATTCAAATTATAAGAGGAATTCAATGATTGTTGCGACTTGCGAGATCAGAGACCATATACCATTTTAGACCTGAATATGCTTAAAGGGTGAAATTTTTTTACTCCTCATCCGAAAGTTTCTAAGTGAGTTATAATAATGAAGAAAAATGATGAAAGCTTGAGGAGTATGAAAGGACGATGATTTTTTTTTGTTTTTTGTTTTTAATTCTTAGTGTACTGCCAAGTGGTGATTAGGTCACGTGCCTCCTCAACACACCACTAACAATTTACCATTTGAGGTGTCAAACTTCAGATAATTCTATCTAATTTTAATATTTTTGGGATATCATTGCTCCCAAAAAAGTTTCACGGTGGGATTACCACTTGACCAATACTCCCATGACAAAATTGGTACACAATCCATTTTTCAAATTGAATTTTTATAACCAAATTGTATAACATGTCAGAATTCTCGAGGAAAACATACTACAGTTTAACGTCCTCTATTAAGGATGTTAAGCGTTAATTAGGTCTTGTATGGAGCTGAATCAGCCTTTCATATCCAACCAACGGCTTACTGGTTTCAAAATATTTTTTTTAGATGCGTTAGAAAAAGCCCAAAATCCTTGTACAATTTCCTTATAGTACCATTTTAATCCCTAAAATAGAGATGCTTAAGATGTGCTTACTCTTATCTACCACTTTTTATTCACTTTTATTTTCAAATTATATTTTGTTAGTTAAGTTATAGGATGAAGAGAAGTGGAACCCAAATGATCCCCATTTATACTATTATTAAATTAAAAGATTAAAAGATAGTGTGGGTGTATTTTTTGTGCGATGATAATGTGTCGGACTAAAGGAGTTCAAGAGTAGCATACAAATGAAAAGGCGCATATATACCAAGGGCCTTGTGATCTATTAACGGCATGACATTTCTTAGTAGGGAGTTAGTGAGTTTGACCAGTGCTACCCCCTGAGTAAAACAGTAAGAATGGTATCTGTTGGTGGTGAAGAAAGAGTGAGTGCGATAACAGAAAAGAAGACCCATATTTTTAGACCCGTATGTTGAAGTGCTAATTTTGTTTAATCTCATGTCTCACCCCTTCGAAAGGCTTTGTTGTCATTGACTACATTTATCTTATTTGTGGACCAATAGGTGCTATAGTTGATTACCTTTTTTTAAAAAAAAACATTTAAATAACATACACTAACAATTTGAGTTTACAAATAGGATAGGACCCACATCTTATGAATTTGAAGAGTTTTCATGCAACTAAACTTTTGTGTTACTTGTTGGCCGAAAAAACTTGTGTGTTACTATTTTTCATGTTTTGTGTGCTCATTTGTTTTGGGCTGTAGCGTTTTTTTTTTAATTTGGTGGGCCGTTTTTTATACTTACTTTTGTAAGTTTTTGTTTATAATGGAGAAATTTTTTCCCGCAGAGATTTAATACACATATACTCGTAGATATCTAAGCTTTCTCATACAATCAAAGGAAATGTGAAGAGGGAAGATAACACAAGATCAGAAGTAGAAATGCGAGACTCTACCAAAATAACCTCATAAAAAAATTCCCCATATATAACAAAAAGTCATTAATTAATCAAGAACGCCTTAACCTTCATCAGGCGGAAATTGATGAAACATAGCTAGGCGCTGCTTTTAGAGGCGGGTTGTGTCTTTATAATCTCTTGAGTTAATACTACCTCCGGTCATAAATATAAGACATAGTTGACTTTTTTTTAGATGTTAAGGTTACAAAATATGCTATTAAATTATGACATATTTGATATATTTCTAGATTAGCCATTAGTTTATAGGTTAAATATTTTAGTTTAAGGAAAAATATTAGGTAAATCAATTTATAATTGACTTAATTTGCTTTTTTAGGATTTTCCAAAAAAAATCAATTAGGTCTTATATTTAGGAACGGAGGGAGGGAGTAATATCAACTACTATCAAGTTTCTATTCAGAAAGAGTCCGAAATGTACTCATTAAAACCCAAAATGCAAGATATTTATCTAATTAATTATAGTAATAATTAAGAAAAATAGTAAGGAGTCAAAATCGGTCAATTCTACAACAAAAATTTCAGAAAAAGGAGAAAAACTTTCAGGTTAATTAGAATGCTTGTTAATACAGTTAGTGATGAAACAGTGAAAGAAATCAATCGTCACCTCCCAGTTCATTTCCGGGGAAATAGCTGGCACCTGTACCCAAACTAATTTTTTTTTTTTTGATGATAAATACCCAAACTAATTTACTCATCTAAAAAAGCAAAAATAAAAAAAAATCAAAATTAAAAAAAAACACCATAGTAGAAAAAAAAAACCCAAAAACTAACCTACACAAGAAATCCCACTAGATCCATCTCCATGATCTTGAAACACAACACATTAGGTGGAAGACAACATTTTCATATGTTCATTTTTGTCATGCCTTGTGCCATGTTTGTTTCCTTATGATCCAAAGGCAGGAGGATTAATCACTGTGATATGCCTTTCTGGATGAGAAATGTCTGTGCCACCAGCATGCTGCACAAATCCTGCAGGGGAAAATATGCTTCCATGGCACACACAAACAATGCTAACCTCCGAATTATTGTATCTATACAGGAATCCATTCACTCGCTTCCCGTTAGGGCCCTTCCCTCCTGTTGTTGAAACATATGGCATCTTATTATTTGTAAGCAAATGCAACGTTTGAGGCTGAGGTCTCGGCGGTTTTTCGCGACACAAGGGCCGCGGTGGCTGTGGTGGCTTCTTTGCAGGTTCTTCTTGCTTGTTCGGTTCGGTTTTCAGATCCGGTTGTTCATTGTGATCAGATTTGAGTGGGTGAGATGAGGCAGTGGTATGTTCAGGTAATTGGGTTCTAATGTTATGCTTGGAGCTATTCAAATTTGTTGGTTTTTGTAAAGACTGAGCTGATTGACTTTGGCTATCACTACTGCCTCCACCTGCAGAGAAATCACAGATTCACATTAGATAAGATCAGACCCAATAGGCCAATATAATACTTGCATTACTGTAAATTAATCAGCATCATATATACTCCCCATAACACTAAGTACTTACATTGTACGATTATATGTCATTCACAAGTCACATGATATGTCAAGGAAAAATAATAACTAAAAAACTACTTGGCTCAATGTCGCGAATATACCAATAATTCAGCTTATTGTCTGGTAGCATGAAAACTTAAATGAGAATTCACCAGCTTGATCACCAGCAAAACTTTGAGCAAATAGTAATTTCTTTTCAAAAAATCATCAACACAATATACATTCGCACACTCTTGGCTAACATTCTAAAAGTAATCTCATAAGTTTCATAATATAACCCATTTCATCTTATTGTGCATTCTTTTTCAGAATAAATTCAATGGCAAGCAAAAAAATCTTCAAATTCAGAGAAAAATTAACATAAATAACATTTTCAATCACCAACACTAATGGTCAAAAAAAAAAACCAAACACTCAAACTGCGAGGAAATATTAATTAACCTGCAAAAGAACTCAATTAGACAATTACTTATATACACTTAATTTCAAAATGCACATACTTCATAGTGAAATTATCTTTCTTCATTTATCATTCCATCAAAATCTCTCTATTCCTCTTATCTGTTTGCTTCAACTATAACATGGTCAAACAAAATAAAAGAACATGACGTCACAAACATAAATAAAATAATCACCTTCATAAGATGAACTCTGATGATCAGAAACCAAAGAAGAACTACACATAGAACCAGCATCAGACTTATGAACCTTCTTATTATCTTCACCACATGGGTCCCACCCAACCCCATCACCGGAAAACAACCGGAAACCTTTTCCGGCCACCGCCGGCGACCCCACATTCTCCTCCTTCACCTTCCACGGCATAACACAAGGAAACACATACCCAGCAACACCATTATCAACACCATCTCCACCGTTCAAATTCAGATTCAAAGATCCACCCTCCATTATTTTCTCCTCCTTCTTACAAACCCGTTTCATGTTTCCATCTTCTCTCACACACAACCTCTTCTTCTCCTTCCTCTTCCTCGCCTCCAGCCTCCTAAGCGCGTGAATCTCACGCGTCGTCTTCAGATCCATAAACTCCACAGCTTCATGTTTCCCATGTGCACCTAAATTCTCAAGATCTTTAGGAATTGTCTTCTGGGATTTGCAGAAACTGCCACCTATTGATAAACCCAAGTCAAGTTCTACATCTTCTTCCTTCAATCCTACCTCTGAAACTTCCACCATTGTTGAAGGAAAACAAAGACAATGAAATGAAAAGAGAATAAATATATTCTAAGGAAGCTGAAAATGTTACATATATAAGTGGTTTGATAGTAATTATTGTGTGAATGGAGAAGAAGGTGGGACTCTTGGATTTTCTGGTGTGAGAAAAAGGAGGTGGGGAGGACACGTGGCGAGAGGGGAGAAGGTGGAGAGGACGGTTGGTTGACACGTAAGCAGATTTAGGGGGATATATAATTAGAGGGGAATGATTAAACACAAGGTTGTAAAACGAAATCCTCATTAGTCGCTAGTTAATTATGCGATTATGAGTTAGAAAATCGTTGGTTAGGTTGGGGGTTGTGTGGGCGACACGTGGCGGGAGAGGACGAGGAGATGAGGGAGTGACACGTGTTGGGAGATTTTGTGGGAGAATCTTTCACGTCCGAAGGAAACCCATGAATCCCTTGGCGACTGAACGACAATGGCGGGAGAAGGAAAGAGAAATTGTAACATGAAAGTGATTTATCACATTTGTAGTCAAACAAATGCTACAATGGTTTATTTTAGGTATGTCATCTATAGATTTAAATATGATTAGGCAACTTAGAGAATAAGCATGCATAGATACAAATAATTATGACATACATAGGGCCCCGTTTGTTACTACGATGGAATTGAGATTTGGAAATGAATATAGAAAATTGAAATGGTAATTTTCATATGTCCTGGAGCTCACAAACTTTCTCTCTCCAACTCAAACTTTTCTTGGGTCCCACAAATTTTTACATCTTATCATTACCTAATTTACCTTTACTTTCCATCTTTACCCCTTACTCTCAATTCCCACCTCCAATTTCATTTCCCAATTCCAGTCAACCAAACAGACTCATAATGTTTCATGCCTTTTCTATTTTTCAAGTTAAAAATATTTCATTTTAGCTAATTTTTATATGGTGTCCGATACATGTTCAACACTTCAACCAATGATATTTCAATTCATTCAATCCATGCCAATTTTTTTTTACCATAATCCATGCCAATGATATACTATATGATTAAAAGGCAAGATAAGTTCTTTCCCACAATATAAGAAGGTATCATTAAAAGGTAAAGATATTAAATATTTGAAATTGAAAAAATTGCATCGATTATCAAATAAATGACTCCATTATTTTTTTGGTGTAAGATAGTTATTTATCTCTTATAATATGAATAAGATTAAAAAGAAAAGGAGTGAGAATAAACCAGAATTTAAATAGAAGATTTGAACTATTTAAAGTCAATTCAAGGTCTATTTACAAACCTTATTATGTAATTAGGTCAGATCTACTTTATGAAAGTCTTATCTACAAGCCTTTAGATATGACTTGTTTAGTACTCCCTCCGGTCCTAAATATAAGACCTAGATGATTTTTTTTGGAAAATCCTAAAAAAGCAAAAAATAAGTTAATTATAAATTGATTTACCTAATTTTTTCCCTTAAACTAGTTTATTTTACCTATAAACTAATGGATTATCTAAAAATATATTAAATATGTCATCATTTAATAACATATTTCGCAACCTTAATCTCTCCAAAAAAAAGTTATATAGGTCCTATATTTAGGACCGGAGGTAGTATTAAAAATACTATATAAATATAAATAATTTTATTAAATTATACATATATTATATTGTTTGATAGGGTAAAGGAGCAAATCTGGCCCCCAAGTAATCACCAAGGAGCGCTGAGTACCCTAAACTAACCACAGGCCCGGATCTGTACCCCAAGTAACCAAGATGTTAAAAAACTACCCCGGTTGGACGGTCAACAACGTTTGACCGTTACTTTGCCTGTGTGGCCGCCACGTCAAGGCCTGTTTTGCCACTTGGCGCCTTGTCATCGCCACGTAGGTTAAGTTAATGTGGGTCCCACATTTAATAAAAAAAATTCCCCCCTCCTCTTCATCACCAAAATCCGTCCGCCCCCACCCCCCTCCACCCACTCACCTCCCTCCCAAGCCCCCCATCCCCAACACCACAGCTCCGCCGCCACGCCCCCCCACCACCACGCTCCCGCCGCCCCCACCCATCAACCCAAAGTTCGAATCTTTTTCCAGAAAATAAAAAGCTTGAATTTTTTTTTGCCTCAGATCTGGTGTTGATCTGATCTGGTCTCCACACCTCCATGTACCCACTTCTCTTCTTCTTCTCTTTCTTTAAACTGGTGTGGAGGGCGGCGGGGCTGTGGAGGTGGGGGCGTGGTGGTGGGGGTGTGGAGACGCGTCGGCGGACATGGTGTTGGGGGGTGTGGAGGCGCGGCGGCGGGGCATAGTGTTGGGGGTGTGGAGGCGCGGCGGCGGACGTGGTGTTGGGGGTGTGGAGGCGCCAAGTGGGGGGCGTGGTGTTTGGGGTGTTGGTGGTGTTGGGGGTGTGGCGGGCATGGTGTGGGGGTGCTGTGGTGGAGGTGAGTGGGTGGGGCCGTGGGGGGCTGGGGAGGGAGGTGAGTGGGGGGAGGGAGGTGGGGCGTGTGGTGGGGGGAGGTGAAAGGAGGGAGGGCGGTGAAGGGGGTGGGGTGTGTGGTGGGGGGAGGTGGAGGGGTGGGACCCACACACTTATCCTACGCGGCTCCAAGTGGCAAAACCGGTGCTCACGTGGCATCCACACAGGCAAAGTAACGGTCAAACGTTGTTGACCGTCCAACTGGGGTAGTTTTTTAACATCTTGGTTACTTGGGGTACAGATCTGGGCCTGTGGTTAGTTTAGGGTACTCAGCGCTCCTTGGTGGTTACTTGGGGGCCAGATTTGCTCCTTTACCCTTGTTTGATAAGTTTTTTAAGCCTATAAAAAAATATGAGTGTAAATATATAGACTTTGAGGTTTATTGAAACATTACATTTAAAGCAAACTAAGGAGACATAAAATCTTTTTTTTATACAAAGATGTGAATCCCATTTTAAATTCATACTCCTTGATAATATCAGGTCAAAAAAGGACCTTGATAATAGGCCTTTCAAAGGCTAAGTTTATAATGATGAGGCATAGTACAACAGATTACAACTTCACTCAAGAATTTTTTAAAGAGAGAGAACTATACGACACGCGGGTAACTAATAATGAGAGTTGGGTCCTATATTTACTAAAGAGGATGACACGTGTTTGGAATTGACAGGTGTACAGCTAAGCAGCCTTATGTTTAGTAGGGACCACATGGAGAGGGCAAAAGCTGTTTCATACTGACCGAGTAGGTGATGATGACACGACGACGTTTCGAGGCATGATTGATCCGTTCGTGACTTCGTGTTTCGTAGGCGCGGGGAACTAAGAAACGGGACGATGACACGTGGAGAGAATTTGAAAGGGTTGGCTAGAGGAGAGAGATGCCACGTCAGACCATAAATGTGGGTGGGCCCCGGGGAAAAGTATGCTCATGGTTGAAAGAAGAGAGACTGGTGTTTGAGGACTTTGAGGTGCATGAAGGACACGTGGCGATGTAAGTAGCGCATGAGGGTGTAGGGTATGGGGTGTAGGGTATGGACCAGAGAATTAAGGCTGGATTTGCTTATTTTGGGTTGACGATATTGAAACCACGGGCGGCTTTAATTAACTTGTGGATGGGGTGTAGTTTTTGGCAATATTTTAATAAGTTAGCTTAAACTTTCATTAAATTTCAGTATTTTGATTTTTTTATGGTACCCAATCTATGCATCTCTTTTCAGATAAGGACATGCATAAAACATAATATAACAAGTTTTATTTAACACGCTAATTTTTTAACAAGAATGTCTGATTAATTATTAAAATTTATAATTAATTAACTAAAATGTTGTAATTAAGGACTTCAATTTAGGGTAAATTTGATATTTTATAAAAAATAAATAATTTTAATTAAATTCTTTAGTGCATGATGAATTTTTATATAATATACTCCCTTCGATCAACCGCCCGATCAACCGCAAAAAAAACACTTCTTAAGAAAACATGAGAATGTTAATTGGGTGTCTGGAGTTAATGTTTCTTTTCCAATATTGTCCATATTTATTGTGATAGTTTTAAGAGAGAGAAATACATAAGCATTAATAAATATGAAAGAGAGTTAGGGGCAAAGTTGAAAAAACACATGATGAGGAGAGAATGTGAGATAAACTCTTAAATTATGACAAAAAACATACAAATTTTAGGCTTATATATTTGGGACCTAAGGGAGTATATTAGGGTGTTCAAGTGGCCTATTCATCATAGATGTCTATCCTTACTTGGACAAAATAATGTCTAGCCGTGCCTGAAAAATGGCATGTTTTGTAGGAACAAAATACCTTCCTGGCCAGGTTATTGCGGCAGCAAGAACACGAACTACACTGATATGGTGCAATTCCAGAAAGATGCTTCGAGAGAGCATCAGGATTCCATCACATCAATAAGGCATATGCAAACAATGCCTCTTTTGGTCTCATATGTACAACTACAAGCAACACAATACATTAAATGGATGATTGATTTCAAGCTGATAAAGCCCATAAGGTCAGCAAGATGGGTACATAATGCAATTATGTTCATTAACTCGCAGTCTCTGTATTATTGGAGCTTTGTAAAATCCTACATATTAACTATATACAACACTAACAATTCAATTCTAAAATCCAAATTATAGTGCTAACTATGATATAGGGAAAATGGTTTCCAATGTAATAAAAGAAGCAGCCTTATCATTGTGAGAAAAAAGTCATTCTAATAATTCAGAATATAATCCATGGTAGAAGGTCGACCACTCAATATCATGATCAAATATACTATCATGTATCATCACCCCTAACTATGTTAGAAGAGGATCTATCTAACATAGTAAAGGTTCACCTAATTAACAATCTCAACTCATCAAATCGTTACAAGAAACAATATTTTTCAACTCATCAAATCGTTTTGAGAAACATTGTTTTTTGTGGTTCATCAGTCAATAATTCCAGCTCCAACCTACTGTCCATTATTTTTACATATTCCTAAGCTATCTTATGCAAATTAAATATTACACACAGAAATAGTTAGGTTCACTGGAAGCTAAGTTCAATTTCCTTTTAGAGAAAATTCGAATTATACTACTTTCTTTTCCATGTTACTATGTTATTAATTAATGCAAAATGTCTGTATCTAAAAAAACAAAGGTTTGATAGCTAGATACAAAAGCTCTTCTATGTATAGATGATGATGGGGTGGATTGATGCAGCTGGCAGTCCAATCTTAACACTTTGAGTGATATGGTAGTTGTTTTCTTGAAATTTAATTACTCCCTCCGTTCCTAAATATAATATCACTTTGGGGAAGTAGATAAGTTCCTAAATATAAGATCACTTCCTATTTTATCTCAAGTTTTACCCAAACTACCCTTATACTTCCTCTTTTCATTGAAAACTCCTCTTCCTTTTAAAGTTAAGTAATTGAAGGGATTTTGGGAAGATCATGTAATTTTATTGTTTTCCTTAATCTCCCCAAATTAACCAAAGTGATCTTATATTTAGGAACGGAGGGAGTATTTATTATCGAGGCATGGGGCGTATTTTATTTTCCTCAATTATTAAATCATTATTCCCGTCCCTTTTTAGTGTATTTCAAACTTCTTTATCACATTCATATATAGAAAGGTGATTAATACATTAAAATTGTTCGAAAATAATTTCCCCTCAAATTTACCTTTACTTGAAAACCATGAATTAGTAACCTTCAAATTTCCAAGAATGTGATTCATATTAGGTGAACCAAGATTAGTAACACTCCGGGATTTCAAGCAGGAGTAAATGATTTGAGTAAATATCTTGTTTTCCGGAGGTCAGCTTTCAACACTTAAACGATGAAGTTAGAACGAGACTATATCTAATTGGAAGGCCAACCATGCATCTTTCTTAAACGGGTCGTAATATTTTTGTCTCGCAGTCTCTTATGGAGACATTGAGAAGTAGAGCCGAAGTTTCTTGTAAGGCTCTACGGCAAATAGTTGTAGACTCACTTAGTAGATTGGGATTTCATATGCAAATCAAAAAGTATGGTTGGTTTCAGCTTGAAACACCTGACATACAATAACTAGGTATATATGTCCAAAATTGGGAGGAATTTGATAAACAAGAGTGACGAATTATTCGAAAAAGTCATTAGAAGAAAACACAATCGTGGAAATGACATGTCCAAATATTGTTAAGGAGAGACCAGATCTTAATACATTAGAAATCAAGAATTCATGGAATTATGTTAACAATGGAACTATTATATAGATCATGTTCAGAAATTAGTTCATTGTAAATGTGATCGAAATGGTATGTTCTATGTAAAATCCGCTTATGATGTTATTGTGAAAGAGGAGTCGGATCTTGATAGGATTTGGCAAAAGATTTTGAAGCTAATTAAGTTTCATAGTCCTAAAAATGTAAATATTTTATGTGGCTGTCCATTAAGAGCAAGCTGCTAAATAATGATAATAGAGGAAAGGGAGGTTTGTGCATGAAGGTTCCCTGATCTTGGGTGTGGGAACGGTATGGAAAATTTGATCCATGTCTATCGTAATTGTAAGGAAGTTAGAACCTTATTATGGCTGGCTCTATTTGTTCCTTTATCTTGTCACGCTAGTCCATTAAAGGATTGGTGATGATGGATCGAATATCTTATTTCCTAAGTTATACTATGGGGAGGGCTGGAATGTTCTCTTTGCTACTCTATGTTAGCTTATTTGGCAAAGACGGGATTGCAATATCTTTGAAAACAAGACAGCTTCTAATGTGTCCATATTGATATAGGCAAAGACCTTGCTTTCCAACTTGTATCAAGCAGTGAAGAAGCTTCGTGGCTCTATGTTAAACTAACGGGAATATTTTATGTGTACCTGAAGTAAATCATGAATTATATTTTGAGAAGGTGACAAAGGAAAATTGCATCAATTTTTAAGTAGGGGTAGCTTAAAAAAATCATTAATATCTCTCTTGTTAACTTATAATAAATAGTGGTAGCTATTAACTTATTCTAGAAGGTCGCTTGTTATAGAGCTTGACATGATATATATTATAAATCACCATACCCCCAAGTTATATGAAATTGGGCATTCCATAATTCATTGGGCCTAAGCCCATCATGATTAGGGCTTATATGCAAATAACAAAAAAGTGTGGGTAGTTACTAGTGATTGATAAACGGATTCAAATACATGGAAGGAACGGTTGTGCCGTGAATGGTGACTGCTTATGATTTTATTTGGTGGTTCATTTTGTCATTTGTGTGTAGATAGGTAGATAACAATAAGTAGCAACGACAATACAATTTTCTCTTCTCCTGTATTTACATTTTATATTATGATATAATCGAGCCCAAAAATGTCATCCGGTTTCGTTAAACAAACACCTTGATGTTATGACACTTTAGTTGGCTTATGATGCTACTTTTTTTGAACCGATGCTACTTTGAGTCCATGATTACAAGTAATAACTTGCCAAACAAAAAATAGAGTCATTTCCTCCTAAAGAATTAGTAAACTAGCCCCAAAAGGATTATTTTAATATTTAATTAAAGTAAAAAATTTTCATAAAAGCCCTTTTTGTACCGATTGAACATGCATATATATGATCAGTTAAAAAAAAACACATGCATATATGACGGATAACCAAAAGGTTGTGTAGTGAATAGTGACCACTTATAGCCCTTTTGCCTTTTTTTTTTCCTTTTAAAACTATTTTTTTCAGCGTGCCAAACAATAACATTAATGTAGTAGGTGTATAAGCATGTTGATTTTAGTGGGAAATGACATTTAAATCTTATAAGACATTAATAAAAACTTCATTCATTTGCAACAACTAATAGAAACTGTCATTAGAATAAAAAAGGTGCCATTAGAATAAAAAAATGTCATTGTAAAGTTGAAAAACTTAAAGCTGAAAAGTATGAGGTTTCAAATGAGCATCTCTGACCTCTCAGAGATATGAAACTCGTAAAAAAGATAAAATTAAACAGTCATAGCCCTTTTAAAGTCACTGTATGCTTCAACTCTTTTTAACACTGGACATTCATTTACAGTGTTGCCGGGGGGATGATAATTGCATTACACTGGCATCTTCCTCAAAAGCTGCCCTTGCATGATGCTGCAACCCAAAATCAATCCATTAATGGCACATGTTATTCATTAGTAAAATCTAGAGGAAGCTTGTTATGAAACAAAACAGGAAAATTAATTTTTTTTGTCCTCATAATTTTTACTTTTTACCAAGTCCCTATAGTGTGACTTTGTTGTAATTCAGTCTCTCAACTTTGACTTAAAACAAAATAGTCCCTAGAACCTATATTTAGACCATTTTAAAGATTAGTCCCCAATTGGCCAATTTTATAAAAACAAAGTTATATAATTTCATGAAGCTTAATTGAAGATTAAGTTTTAAATGGTTGAAATTGAGTTGAAGCTAAGGCACCAAGTTAAACTAAGTCAAAACTATAACAATTGATAAGTTGCACCTAGTTAAAGTGTAAAAACCAAGTTGCAATCGAGTAAAAAGTAAGGAATTATATGATTGATTTTTCCAAAAAACAAAAAAAAGCCGTGAAGAAGCTGCATTATTTATAAGCCATGAATAGGGTCCCACGGTAAAGAGAAGGGCTTACCTCTTGACATAATAGTAGCAAAAATCAGCCAAGATGAATGACTGAACCATTTCTGAGAGGAAGGCTGCGAAGAACCAGAAATATCCACTCCCTAGCAAAAATAAATATGACCCTCGAGTCTCATAGATCTGCACAAGGTTCACAAGCATAATTCTTCATGTTATTGCTCATTATCAACTTGAAAAAGTACAATATTTTCAAACAGATGAGACTTTCTCTTTTCCTTTGTTTTTGTCTATTTAGAACTCTTCAAATAGATAAAATGAAGAGAGAAGATGGAATATCACAGGGCAAAGTTTGAGAATAAGAAAAAAATTAATTGTGATTTTTTTTGGGGTAAAGAAAATGTAGTTGTGATTGACATGAGAGATTCTTGAATGCACTTGGTCCATTAAGGGTGTGCAGAAAAAAAGAAAATTTAAATAGATAGTGAGCATATAAAGGTAGATTTTCTTCAATAGCATGTTCTTAATTATTTGTCAAGGAATAATTCATAGATAACAAACATGAATTGGCCCATTTTCCAAATCAGAAGAAATCGATTCAGTTTAAAATGTATATTAAGCAAACCTGAATGGATCAGTGTTTATGTAGATTTGCTTTAAGGATAATATATATTCATATCTGAATTATTTTTCTTGAAATATTCCAGTTTCAAAACGATCAAGTGTCATGTTTTGAAAGTCAGGTTTTTTTTGAAACACAACAAAAAAGTTTCTAAGGATTCTGCTCAATTTGACCTAAAATCAAACAAGCCAGGAATCTGTTAAAAGAAAGGCCTCACCTGAATAAGCCAATGAGCCAAAGACAAGAACCTTGAAACACCCAATGCAAAAACATAATATCCTGTAAATGTTTCAACCATCTGGGAACACACCAGAGTTACAATCTCTAACTCAAAAGACAAAGTGATTTTTTTTAGCAAAAAAGAAAAAAAGAACTAACCTTTGCATTCTGCATGAAGCGAACTTGAGGCAGTACAGAAACTGCTTCCAAATACACACAAAATGCCCAAAGCATATTACTCACTTTATGATATCTTGTTTTAGGATGGATCACTACTGCAAGGACTGCTGCAGGCACCACCTATGCACATAGCAAATAAGCAAAATCATAACGACATATTGCCACTCACACGACATAGTGCATTGCAACAAAATCAATACAGACCAGTACATGTATAATCTCTTGGTTATTTGGTGAAACAAAAGAAAAATTAAATCAGAAAAGACCTTTCATCAGAAAATTTGATTGGAGGCAGTGATTAGTGATGATGCTTTGTGTAAAACCAGCCATGCATGTGAAACTATTGCTATTGGGGAGAAATTTTCACAGCAACACGAGTAGGGCAATGACGGGTGAATGGAAAATAGAAGAGACCAACAAACTAAGCGATATACAAGTTCTCATGTTCGAACCTTGTGGTTGGAAAATGATCATATAGTAGAGATTTCCAAATAAAACGAATTTAGTAAAGCACAGACCAATATTAAATTTTGAGAGTAATACATGTTCTGCATTCTCATAAAAGAGGTTCTGCATTGTTAGTGATCATGAATGCAGCAGTATTAGGCTTATAAGAAGTCACATACTCCAAGTGACACAAATATTTCGAGTCACATTGGAATTGGACTGAATTCAACAAGTGAAGGTCTGATTTTGTTCTGATTCTATTCTTTGAAGAAAACAAATGATCTTCTATACTCTATTTCAACGAATGCATATTCTATACATTGAAAAAATATGATTTTTTCAAGTGCACAAGTCAATTGATACCGGTGTTATCTCTAGAGTACCCCAATTAGTCAAAAATTTCAAAAGAAACACACACACACACACACACAGAGACACAAACTATATTTACCACAAGTGAGAGCCATAAGTTGTCAAACTCCTTAATATAGGACGATTTCAACTTGAACCTCATCCAGTATATGACCAATAATGTTAACAAGAGAGCGATGAAATCTAGCACGGTGTGGATGTCATTCTCCATCAAGGCGCTGCACATTAATCTCACAGTTAGGAACAGAGCTGTGAGCTCTTGCATCTTCAGTGATAGACCTGGACAAGGCAATACGAATTCGATAAGTTTTCTAATCTAAATCATCCACAGAAAAGTCAAAATATACAAATAAGAGAATCATTATTGGCATCAAGAAACATGATCATAAAAAAGTCACACAACAAGTGGGCATCATGCAACATCAAATTCATAAGAAACGACAACAGGTCTATGCTGCCCAATGTTATAAACATCAAATTTGCTTTTATCTCATTCCTCCCTTCTCAGCCACAGGGAACAATGAAATTTGATGGTCTAACCTCATGAAACATGCAAAATTACTTCAAGAAATTTCAATTATAAAAAACAGAGAAAAAAATAAAGTTGACCTGCGCATCAAGTTTTTTCTTTTTAAAACACTTTATAATTGACACCCACATTGCTGTGAAAAACAATTGACCAAAACCATGAATACAACCTAAAAAAATACATTTTTTTATCCAATTCCATTAAATCAATATTATCAAATACTGGAAAACTTTCAACATATCCTTCTTGCAAATTAAAAACATCCCACAAAACATGACCAATGAAGTCTCAGACAATACCATCACCAATCCACTAATAACAAATATCTGCAAACAGAAGATCCATACAATTATGATAAATCAATAAAAACAGAGGAAATTCTTGACAAGAAAGTGACATAAATATATGGAGAAAAGAAAAAAAGAAAAAAAAATGTACCAGAACATGTCTTCTGAGTGAGAAGCTTGTAAAACAGAACAAGAATGCCAGCAAGGTGAACAGCTTCAGAGGAAATGAAGAAATAGTTGTGATCCTTAATGGTAAACCTGAGAGCCACCAAAGCAGAAAGAGCAAGAAAAAAGCCAAGAACGATTTTGACTTTCATGGATTGCTTCCTCACCCACCCAAACAAAACGCTCACAGGTGAACTTCTCTTTCTCCCCATTATTACTATGATCACCAAATCAAATAAGTCAAGTCAAATGGATTGTAACAATAATATCAATAAACCCCACAACACAAAAGTGACACAGATATGATATGTGTTTCGGTTTCTTCAGAGAGAGATTCAGAGAGATGGGTTTGGCAGAGAGACACCTCAAGGATCAAATGAAAGAGCATGCAGTAGGTGTAGGTGTAGGTGGTGAGAGATATTAAGTGTGTCATTTATTTCTTGGCGTTTTTGGTGACCAATTAGCTCGAGAAACATATGCGCCATGAGGCAACATTTGGTAATAATAAAATATATGCCTTTTTTTTTCAACGAATACAAAGTACAAACACTGACACACATACATAATACTGTAATAGGGCGAATTTTTGGTGCTGCTTTTTAATTAAATCTCAATTTTGGTCCTTAGGTGAAATTCTCCCTATATAATATATTACGAGTATTTCAAATATTTGAAGTATATTTTCAATCTTTATATTTGTATATTATTATAGCACATTTTTTGATATTTTTCTTGGTTAAACATCACCTGTTGATTCGGATTCGAGAGGTAGGAGTTTTGCTCTCACACAGACAAAGTTGTCTCCTCTCTCTCGCTGAGAATTATTCCCGAGATTCTTTTTTTAATATTTCTTTTACTGTGTTATAGTGTTAATTTCAATTAATAGAAAATGTTAAATCAACAAATTTAAATGATGATTATGTGTTTGAATATTGACAAGATCGCTGTAAAATTTAATTTTTTTCTGCCATAATCATATTTTAAAAATCGGTCATTTTATACTTAATATACAACCACCATTCAGATTTCTTAATTTATCATTTTCAGTTGAGTGAAACAAACAACGATAATAAAAAAGGATTGGAAGAGCACTTTTCAAATATAAGAAACCAAGGGTGGTCCTGTGGGATCTCTTAGTCCCACATCGACCAGGAATGTGTGTGTGTAAGTATATAAGTAGGACATTCGCACTTCAGCTTGCCAACCGCGTTAGTTGGTTTTGCTGTTGTGTTTGATTCGAAAATATGTTAAAAAAAATGGCATGTGCCTTGCGTATGTTGGTGTGGGTGGCGCTTGCGCCGTACTGGGGGTCCCTGTGGGATCTCTTAGTCCCACATCGACCAGGAATGTGTGAAAAAAAATATAAGAAACCAAAATGATACCCAATCTAAATATAAATGCACCAAATTATAGTTTAGCCAATAACTACAAGTGTGTAAGGCAAATTTTTTTGTTTTTTGGGAAATTGGTTTGAAAATTGTTCATGATAAAATTTGCGGTTCAATTGTAACCAAAATTTGTTCAACGATACAATTACCAATTCTTTTTTTATACAAACAATTACCAATTCTTTGACTGAATAAAAACGGAAGATAAACATGAGAAAGTTTCATTAAATATATAACCGAATTTGAAAGATATGGGTAAAGTACATTTGGGATATAAATTTTTTAAGATATAATTATCAGTGAATTTCCTTTTTCTTTGAATAAAGGTGAACAATATTTTGAATATTTTAGAAACTAGTGAATGACAATTGATCATAGTTAATGAATTGTATAATTATGTGCATGAATAATATGATAGTGTCATATTTTTAGATTTTTGACAAAAAAGTGTACTTTTAGAGATTGAATATAATTTAGATGACTTCCATTACTTTAAGTTTTTCATATTCCCTAATTTAATTATATTAAGGAAGTTAATTGAATTAATTGAAATTATATGATATTACCAAAACACGCTAGCTATCTACCTTAATTTACACCCTCTATTTTTTTTAAAACATCCCCCTTTAATCCAATGTCTATTGACAACCGACTAATTTATACTTGAGGAGTAAGAGCGCTACATCATAGGTAGTCCTATCCCCTCTCTATGTTTATCATTAAGGAGAATCAATAAGAATAATTTGAGAAAAAATAAGAAATATTATAAAGATATCTTATATTTAGAAATAAATTTCTCTCTTAAAATTTGTTTCATATTTAGAACTTTTAGGCTATGTTTGGTTCAAAGGAGGGGAGGGGAGGGGAGGGGAGGTTCATTAAAGGGAGGTGAGGGGAGGCGAGGGGAGGTTCATTAAAGGGAGGTGAGGGGAGGAGATGTCAATTTCTTGTTTGGTTTAAGAAGGGGAGGGGAGGGGTAATTTATTAGTTGACAATTATACCCCTCACTTTTACAATCTTATTTTATAATATACTCCCTCCGGTCCTAAATATAGGACCTAATTGACTTTTTTGAAAAATCTTAAAAAAAAGCAAAATAAGTTAATTAAAAATTGATTTACCTAATTTTTTCTTTTACACTAGTTTATTTTACCTATAAGCTAATGGATAATCTAAAAATATATCAAATATGTCATCATTTAATAACCTATTTCGCAACCTTAATCTCTCCAAAAAAAAAAGTCAATTAGGTCCTATATTTAGGACCAAAGGTAGTACCTTTTTATTATTCTACCAAAAATCTACACCACACCATGTTAAATAAATATTATTGATTTTGCAAGTGCTTACCATGTTAAATAAATCCACATCACCACAAGTATTGCTTAACATCTTTCCCATCATCATTTGACAACTATCCACACTTGATGACTCCTTAGTTTTAGTATAGTTTAATCATATTTAGGAGTCATCAATTCAAAATATGGAGATTAGAAGGGAACTGATTAGAAGTTGACAAATATGCCCTTATAACTATATTTAAATCTCTTCCTTATTTTATTTTAAATTATCTGTATCAAAATTAATATTTCTTAAGGAAGAGACCTCTGATGTCAACCAAAAACATAACACTTCAAGAACACTAGAAAATAAAAAAAAGTATGATTTTTCTATCTTAAAAAAGTATGATACAAACAGTATCATATTATATTTATAATTATAAGATCAATATATTAATAAATGTTATTTTTTTGATACACTATAAAAAAATAAAGAAAGCACATGTACATCATCTTGCGTTCTCACCGTCACAAACATATATGCTAAACAGTCGAAACAATTTAAGTACTGTATCACTTATTGGGTTTTGTATTTTTTTGCCTTTGTACGCATCTTCTGAGACATTTTGTCATAAACTGTGTAGATCTTCTTACTCTTTTTTATGTTTGGATCGAGGAGTTAAATCACTGAAAGTCGAATGCTTTGCAGATTTGAATTTCAAATTCTTATGAAATGGAGAGACAACATTTTACGATGACGAAGAAGGTGGTGGCGGGGGATAAAGTGGACGGCCGACGATGATGAAGAAGGTAGTGGCGGGGGATAAAGTGGACGGCCAACAATGATGAAGAAGGCAACCCGCAAAGACCGAATGAAACAAAGAAGAGGAAATGGCAAATACAAGATATTAAAAAATAGTCATGGCTAATTTGGTCAGAGTATTCTCACCCCTCCAAAAAACCCCACTTTTGGGGGTGAGGAGAGAGAGACCAAGGGGTCAGATAAAGACAAATTTTTATCCCTCCCCTCCCCTTCACTTTTTTGAACCAAACAAGGTATCTTGCCTTTCATCCCTCCCCTCCCCTCACCTCCCCTCCAAAACCCTCCAACCAAACAGAGCCTTAGAGTGGATTTGGAAATAATATTATGGAGAGTTGACTTTTTTAAGACAAAGTAAATGGAGATTTGACTTGGAAAAGTCTTAACGCTTTAACATTAAATCTTTCCCTATGAATGCAAGATTCGTACACTTCGAGTATTCTAAAAGGTTTTCTAAAACGAAAAAAGAAAAAAAAGTATAATATAAAGGTAAATACTTTTAAGTTGTTAACCAAAAGGTCAAGCTTTTATTTTTTAATAAATGCGGCAAATGTTAAATTTTCGACACTTTAAAATTATCTTTTCACAAAATCATATATAAATTTAGTATAGTCCATGAATTTATAAATAATATAATTTTTTTATAACTTTTTATGTTTTATGAATATTATCAATAAAAAATTCTAATAAATCTATAATTTATAATAAAAATTATTTTTTTATCTAACAAAGATAAGTTTTTCTGGAAGAGACTTTAACCTGTATAAACAAAATCTCAAATTCAAGTCTATATGAATACACAATATTTTTAGGGGTACCTTTCAATTGAACTTGATAATACTTAAATTTGATTCAATTAGATAGCAATTGTTTTCAAAAAATAAATTTATATTCTTTTAATTTTACCATAACCCAATAGATACATTCACATACACATGTACTTTGAAAGATGTCTTCTAGTCATACACATACACATGGCTTCTAGTTATACATTATACAATGTTAAACTTTACAATTCTCTTAGGAGCGGAGAACCAAAGACCCTTTCATTGATATAATTGATCATCCTAGGGTTACTCTATATATGGATTGGCAGGTTCGCGTAATTTATTTTTAAGTTTAGATGGAAGCTTTTTGATCATTGATCACCCTTCTCCTCCAATCACTTTAAAGGCGGATGATGAACTGTAATTTTATTTTACTAGCTTGTTAGGCTTTTTGTAATATCTCCTTGAGAAATGGATTTCCTTTTCTAATAAAAGAAAGCCTCACAAGTCCCTACCTGTTTAACACTACAAAAAAAACTCCTGCATAGCAATGGGTATTTTTTTACACACATTCCAATAGTTTGACCCGTTGGAATGACACAAAAGCGGGTTTTAGACCGTTTAGAATTGGAGCGTGGTAATTATTAACAAGACATATAGATGTTTTAGACTCTTTACAACGTTACTATTACTTTTTTAAAAAAATAAACAACACTGTAATGAGTGGAAACCCATTGCAATGCAAGTTTTATTTAAAATAAATATTAAATGCATTGCAATTGGTGCAAACCCATTGCAATGCAGATTTTTTTTAAGAAAATAAATTACATTCCAATGGACTGTCACCCATTGGAATGGTCCTTTTTATATTAAAAAAAAATATAAAATGCATTACTACAGGTTACAGCACGTTGCAATGCGTTAGTTTTTTTAAAATAAAGCACGTGCATGGCAACCGAAGCTATCCCATTGCAATTGATTAAAATTTAGGAAAAAAAAACAAATAAGCATGACTAAGTATAAATAATAAAATTAATGCTACTTAAATAATAATTAGAATAAATAATACTATCACTACTTAAAGTAGTTACTAGTACCTAAAACAGTTAATAAAATCAATAGAACAATGAATAGATAAATATTTCACTTCAAGTTGTTAATAAATTTTTCTATGACTTAAAAGCTAATATGGTGTTAATATTTGGATAAAACTAAAAGTGAAAAGAAAAGAAATGAGAGAGAGTAATAAAATAATTTATTTAATTGTTAAACTAGGTGAATATCATAAAGAAGTGAGAAAATTGATTAGTGAAAAGTAGAGATTAGTGAAGAAAAATAGAGAGAAAACTGATGGAAGAGAGAAAGTTGAAGATAGGAGAGAAAAGAGTTAAAATGAGCGGGTGTAATGAGAGAGGGGGTATTTATAAGATATAGATTCATTTTCAACCGGTGCGAACCCGTTGGCATGTATTTCTTTATTTTTTAAAAAACAAATTGCATCCCAACAGCTACCAACATGTTGAGGTACATTTTTTTTTTTATTTTTGTTTTAAATAACAAACTGCACCCCTACGGGTGCCCACCAGTTGTGGTGTGTTTTCTTTATTTTTTTAAAAAATAATATATATGCACCTTGGAGTGTCTATATATATTTTTTTAAAAATTAAAATAGTTTACTAAAATATTTTTCAAAATGTTTTTTAAAATATATATAAGCTCACTCGTTTTTAAAAACAAAATGCACTCCAACGGGAGCTCACCCGTTGGGGAGCCTCTATATTTTTTAAAAAAACTAAAATATTTTACTAAAATATCTTTTAAAAATAAATTTTTTTATAAAATATATATGCTCACCCATTTTTATAGCAAACTGTACCCCAACGAGTGTCCACCCGTTGGGGTGCGTTTTCTTTATTTTTTTTAGAAAATATATGCACCCCAACGGGTGCTTACCCGTTGGGGTTGCATATATATATATTTTTGAAAAAATATATTTTCCACCGGGTGCACAGCACCTGTTGGGGTGCATATATTTTCTTAAAAAATCATTTATGAAGTTCACTTTATATTGAAATTGGTTAGATGAATATTACTGGCTCTAGTCCGCCTTTTCTAGAAGTTTTTTTAGTGCATATTATAAAAGCTTTTGATAGTTTAAATTTTATTAATTTTACGTTTAAAATTGTAGTATTTAACAAGGGTAGTGAGGGATAGAAATCAATACAAAGTGAACTTTATAAAATTAATATTGTCATTTAGTTTAATTATTAAATTACTTAGAAAACTCTTAAAACTCTATAGTCAATATTATAGAATCTGTTCTAGAATTTTTTTGTGTTCATATGAGTTGCCTTTGATAGTTTTAATAAGGGCTATAATTTAATTATACGGGCTTTTGATAGTTTTATAAAGGGGAAAATGTGCGTTTAATAAATAGTAAAACTGGAAATAACATTAATATCATACCCATAATAAATTACTCCTATATGTATCTTTTTTGTGTGTGTAAAACTGTTGACTATAATTTTATAATATCGATATTTAGTAAGATTAGAGATAGAATATAAATTAATATCTTCTTCTAATTTAGTGTAGTTAATGATGGCGTGATGTTGAAATTAACTTTGATTTTCTTACAAATTTGATAATTTTAACTACTTTTATTTGTATGTGTGAGTCAGTTAGAAGGTTCTCAAAATATGGACCGGATAAGTCCATTTTTTATTGGTATAAAATATATATACCCACCGCCCTAATCTTTTTCATAAGTTCATTTCATCAAACAATTTGGTTCTCATTAAAATTCCATTTTGGAACAATTTTTATGAGCTTTGCAATTTTGTAGATGAAACACAATGTATAGAATAGTGATTAAATGTAAATTCTTAATTAAAAGGAAAAATTGGAAAAATTGTCAATTTAAGTCACCTTTAATGTACATTCTTAGTTCCACATCGACCATGAATGTGTGTGTGTGAGTATATAAGTAGGACATTCGCACTTCAGCTTGCCAATTGCGTTAGTTGGTTTTGCTGTTGTGTTTGGTCCGAAAATGTGTTTAAAAAAAGTCACCTTTAATGTATACATTTGCTTTGTATACATATGAAAATTAATAAATATGTACTTGTGAAAATGACCGGAGTGTTATATCCATTGTTGTCAAACTCGCGAGTTGACTCTCTGATTTTATCGTTTTTACGACACTACCTAACCAAAACGTGTCATGAGTCACCTAAATTTTCAGTCCTTGAAAATTCGGTAGAAACTTACGTGTTTACATTGTGAATTCACCGTTTTTACGTTTTTACCTTACAGAAATTGCATTAACTTGCTACTAAACTCATTTTAATTATTTTTAATTGACAAAATTTAATGAAATTAAATATGGATTTCATAGAAATTTATCTATAGATATTGATATAGTATGAATATTGATATATTTAAATTTACTATCTATATTTAAAATGAATTCAAGTCAACTTATTATTATTTTTTGTATTCTTATTCAATTATATAAAAGAAATACATGTTTTTTTTATAAACATAATACGATTCAAATCTACTATCCGAGTTTACCTTATCTTCATGAGTTTAAACTCACGAGTTTGACAACCTTGGTTATATCTATATTATATTAGTTTTGAATGAAGTATGTACACATATATACATAGGTGTGGAGCAATGGAAGCTTTCTAAATGTCATTCATCGAGTAATGTACAACGTAGGAAGACTAGATATTCACTAGTGGCAAATTTACAATCACCAAGGAATAGGGATATTGAGGTTGCAAAGGAGTTTGTGGACGCTGCTCACCCACCTCTCTTCAGGCCTTTCAATTTCAAACATTACAATGAGTCTCGTTGGTCTGAAAATAGGAGGGATGGTCAAGCCCTGGATTTCATGCGCATAAAAAATCCATGAAATGCATGTTCAAGGAATGGGAATGGGAAGAGCATTCAAAAGTTTGCCTTTTAAATGCTTATGTAAGAGGACTGAACGTTGGCTTTTTCCTTCTTATATGTTTTATATTTAGAAATTTTGGACTGGATTTGGAAATAATGTTATAGAGATTTGACTCTTTAAAAAAAGTAAATGGAAATTTGACTTTGAAAAATATATATCTTAACGCTTTTAACCTTAAATCTTTCTCTACTAGAAATGAATGCAAGATTCTGATCCTTTGAGTATTCCAAAAGGTTTTCTAAAACGAAAAAAGGAAAAAATATATTATAAATAAATACTTTTAAGTTATTAAACAAAAGGTCAAGCTTTAATTTTTTTTAATAATTGCGGAAAATTTTAAATATTCGCCACTTTAAAATTATATTTTCACATAATCATATATAAATTTAGTATAGTCCATGAGTTTATAAATAATAAGATTTTTTATAATTTGGTATTTTTAAAATTGAATGTTATCAATAAAAATTCTAATAAATCTATAATTTATAATAAAAATAATTTTTTACCTAACAAGGATAAGTTTTTGTGGAATAGACTTTAACCTTTATAAATTCAAATTCAAGTCTATATGAATACACAATATTTTTAGGGGTATCATTCAATTGAACTTGATAATACTTAAATTTGATTAAATTAGATAGCAAATTTTTTCAAAAAAAAAAAGTTATCGTCTTTTTACCATAATTCCATAACCCAATAGATACATTCAAGGATTTCAAACTCGAGATCACTAGTTAAATAAAAACAATTCCTATCAATCTTTACTATAGTGAAATATGATCAGAATCAGCTTGCTGGAACTCACATTGATGGTGCAAATTTCAAGAAGATTGAAATTGGTTGGGAACCTCCATTGGGAGAGTGGGTGAAGTTGAATGTGGGATGGGGCCTTTTCTAGTTTGATGGATGCAAGTGCTTGTGGTGGCTTAATACGTAATTCAGATGGTACCTTTCAACGTGGATTCTTGCAAAAATTAGACCATGGCGATGCATTATATGCTGAACTTTGGTCTTGCTTAACTGGTTTATGGATGTCATGGGATTTGGGGTCGAGGAAAATTATCTTAGAATCTGACTCAACATGTGTTATTGAACTCCTTGAGAATTCTTTAGATGTGAATCATCAAGATTATAGCCTGTTCAAGGAGATAAAGGATCTTATGGGAAGAGATTGGGAAGTTATGCTTTCCTTTGTCAATCGGGCATCTAATGGAGCTGCTGACTTTCTAGCTAATTAAGTTGGGTTTAGATGCACCACATGGCTTTCATCCTGTGGATAAACCTCCTCATGATTTGGAGCGGATTATTTTGAGCAATTGTAATGGGTGTGATAAACCCATAGTGCTTAGTTGAGGCTTCTATCCTAGTTATAAAAAAAACGGAAGATGTTTGCATGATAAAGTTTCATTGCATATACTCCCCCCGTTCCTAAATATAAGACTTCATTGATTTTTTCTGAAAAATCTGATTTACCTTATTTTTTCCTTTTAGACTAGTATATTTAACCTATGAACTAATGGATAATCTAAAAATATATCAAATATGTCAGTTTACTAAACTATTTTGCAACCTTAATCTCTAAAAAAAAGTCAATTAGGTCCTATATTTAGGACCGGAGGTAATATAACCGAATTTGAAAGATATGGGTAAAGTACATTTGGGATATAAATTTTTTAAGATATAATTATTAGTAAATTTCCTTTTTCTTTGAATAAAGGTGAACCATAATTTGAATATTTTAGAAAGTAGTGAATGACATTGATCATAGTTACTGAATTGTATAATTATGTGCATGAATGATATGATAGTGTCATAAATTTAGATTTTTGACAAAAAAGTGTAGTTTTAGAGATCGATTAAAATTTAGACAACTTTCATCATTTTAAGTTTTTTATACTCCCTAATAAGATTATATTAATAATGTTAATTGAATTAGTTAAAATTATATGATATTATCAAAAATTGTTAGCTATATACCTTAATTACTCCATATATTTTTGTTAAACATCTCCTGTTGATCCAATGTCTATTGTCAACCGACTAATTTTGACTTGAGGAGTACGAAAGCTACCCCATAAGTACTCCTATCTCCTCCCTATGTTTATCATTAAGGAGAATCAATAAGAATAATTTGAGGAAAATTGAGAAATATTAGAAAAAATCAATCTGTCTCTTTAAATATGTTTTATATTTAGCAATTTTAGACTAAATTTGGAAATAATGCTATGGAGAGTTTACTTTTTTAAAACAAAGTATATAGAGATTTGACTTTGAAAAATCTTAACGCTTTAACATTAAATCTTTCTCTATGAATGCAAGATTCTGACACTTTGAGTATTCTAAAAGGTTTTCTAAAACGTAAAAAGATAAAAAGAATAATATAAAGGTAAATACTTTTAAGTTGTTAACCAAAAGGTCAAGATTTTATTTTTTTAATAAATGCGGCGAATTTAAAATTTTTTTAATAAATGAGGTATTTTCACTCCATGGCTAATAGTAGGAAAAAACGGAATCGTATTGAAGCGCTAAAAGCGGAGGATGGGGAGTTGGTATATGATCAAAGTATAATTATGAAGATGGGGACAAACTTCTTCAAGTCTTTATATAATGATGATGAGGAAGTAATGCCTAATGTGAATTTTGGTCGGTCTTTCCCGTGCTTGTCAAATTATGAAATTAATTCTATTGGAAGGTGTATTAGTTTGGATGAGGTGAAGCAAGCACTACCACAGATTACCCCATTTACATGCGCTTATTTTGGCCTCTACATACGCATATAAAGCGCATGTAGAGGGGGGCGCTGGTAAAGGCTCTACATGCGCTTTTTAAAAGCGCATGTAGAGGGGGGCTCTACATGCGCTTAAAGCGCATGTAGAGGCACATCTACATGCGCTTAAAGCGCATGTAGAGAGGTACCTCTACATGCGCTTTAAGCGCATGTAGAGGTACCTACCTCTACATGCGCTTAAAGCGCATGTACAGCTATATATATATATTTTTTAATATACATTCTTTTACATTTGCCATCTGTATACACCTAATTCTGCCACTGCACCAATGGTATACAAATAAGTAGCACGTGGCTAATTATTAAAAAAAGACCATCAAATATATATTCTTGCAGAAATATAAATCAATATAAAGAATTATTACAATTTTTTTACATTCTGACGATAGTTAGCAAGGCAGTATGCCCTTCTATTACTTCCCCTATAGACAGTATGCCCTTCTATTACTTCCCCTATAGACATGGGACATTTCTTTTCTTATCATCAATTATGAGCTAAAAGAGCCTTTACGACCAGTGAATAACTCATCGGACCTTGGGCACTTCTGCTGAAATATTGTTGCCACTTTACTGTCACTTTGTAGCTGAACTTTCCAGTGACCCAGAGACCATGCAGCTGAAGGACATTATGTATCACCCATATATTGTCCATAAATTAGTTACTCCTGCTGATATTCCTAATCTGTTCTGCCAGCTCATCTTAATATTCTTATAGTCAACCCTCACGTTCATCCTTAGAAAAGCAATTCTTATTCATTATTTTCCTTGGTCATATTATTCATTCTCTCATTAAAATGACGTTAGATGTCAAGTCTATGATACAAGCCTCTAATGTTTTTATTATGAAGCCAGATAATGATAAGAACAACTGCATAGAATTACGCCCCTTGAATAAATCATAATGCGACATAAACTAATCATAAGATATAACTTACCGAAAAATTAACTGATTTTGCATTACCCTCCCGAGCAAGCTCCTCTATCGCAGGACCACCGCTCCTCCTAATGTCAAGTCCAAGCCATTTAGCTATTTTGTCATATGCCTCCCCAATAGCATCATCTATGGTAGTACCAAGTTGTATGTATTGTCCAAGATCACGAGCAAGTATGAGTAGGTTGTGTCCTCCCAGTAATTGCAAAACATACTTGCCATTGAACAGAGCATATCAACAAAGACAGTAGCATATATTCAATAGTAGTTGTGTTCATTAAAAAGTTAGCCATTGACTGGACTTATCCAAAAATATGCAACAAGAACCGTCTATTTATTACCAGGAAATATTTCTCATGTCTTCACTAATGAGAGAAAATGACTCTAATTCGCCAACTATAACCTGTTTGGACTAGCTTGTTCAAAGGGAATTTTGCTTCTTTTTTACATTCAAGGAACTTATTTTGAGATTTAGTGTATGGCCTAGTTTCTTATTAAAAGAATAAATGAAAAAATTGGCTGAGTGAAATCCCTGCCCTAGGAAAAGATGCATAAAATTGGAGTTTCACCCTGGAAGAAGAAAAGACTTTTTTCAAAGACAAATAATATTCTACATTCTACATCAAACTCATCAATTACCATGTTAGCCCTAACCATTTTGATAATCATTTTCTATTCACATTTTCTCTTACCATAACTATTCATTTTGATTAAAATGTTTGATAAGCTTATTGTGAGATTATTTTCATAACTTTCTATGATCTCCACAAGCACATTAAAATGGATTAGTCTTCAGACACCGACAAAGGGATAGACTTGGAGCTCACAAAAAAAACGGATCAGAACTTAGAAAAATAAAGCAAATATTACAGTCATTTATCCATTAGTGTGTCAAATATGTTCACGTCATATAGAGTACATTTAGTTTACAGGTCATTAAACCTGATGAACGGCCCGCTGCACAATTTTACCATGCAGCCCCTATTAGAATCAATCTAAGATGGCCACATCATTGACTTGACCAATATAATTGATGTCAGGATAAAAGTAAGGAAAAAGAAAAAGAAAACTGTAGCCATTAAAGGAAGTCTAAAGAAGAAAACTAGCATGATAAATACATTTAGCAAAACAGAAAAGAAGTATTACCAGAAATAAGTAGTGTCATGAATGGAAACTGCAAATCTTGCTCAATTAACCTAAAAAGAACAAATGTGTGTCTTAAAAAAATATTTTCCCATATAAAATTGACAAAAAGAAGACAACTTATAAAAATATTAACGTGTACAGATCAAGTTCTCAATTCAAGCATTGTAATTTGCAAGTATATTCATTGATGAAAAAAATGCAAGTATATACCAACATATATGGAGCAATGAATAAAGGCTAATAAGAAGCCATTATACCTTTACCTGGCCACTAATGCATGAGCCTCCATGTGATGTATGCCAACAATTGGCAAATTAAAGGCTCCGGCAACTCTCCTTGCTTTTTGCACGCCCACTACATCATGCAAGAAGCCAACCAATGGAATTCACGATTGATAGCAAGAATTTCTCCTAAAACTCAGAAATGAATTAATAGCATAGTCATGCCAGTTCTAGATATGTAATTAGCAATACTGAATGATGTTGCTTGAAGTTCGAAGAAGAGTAAACAGAAAATGTTCCCTACTTCTTTGCATTACTTAGCATGAAACACCAAACTAGTAGCAAGTTTCTCTTCTAAATGTTAATTCATAAACACGCTAACAAAAATACGTGTTGAGCATCTAGCAATTTTGTTAAATTCCTCATTTAGAAAATTTTGGCAATTTAGTATGTCTGACCTGAATCAAACTCATATTGCCTTGTCATGTACTCCTATCTTATTTGTAACTAGCTCTTCTATCGAAATCAATAGGATGCAAAATCACATCATGGAAATTAAATTCTATAATTCTTACTGTGAAGACGGAGCTTCAGCAAGGACCATAACAGCATACAGAGAGGGAAATCATTCTCAGACAGAAAATCATAAGCTCAATATATACTTCAAATCTTAATTTCACATTCCTTTCAACAATAGATATGCAAAGCATAAACTCTATTATATATTTACCATAACCAATAATTTAGCCAATCACAGAGTTAGAGGAAGAAAAGAATTGCACCAAAACAACATGGTTTCAACTCCAACTTTGTTAGCAGAACTTCCATGTCCAATAAGTGTGTTCCAAACCACAACATGATCAGCCCCACAAAACTCACACAATTTGGGAATCTAATAAGCTTAAGCTTACATTTCTAGAAGCAAGCAACCAAAAGAAAAACACAGTATCTTAATAAGTTATGCTTTTAACCAAATAGATCAACCAACAATATTCATTTCTAACACACACACACACACATGTATGTATATATATTTAGTAGAACCGAAACAATTAAGGCCAAAACAGCAGGACAATTAAAAAAAAACTAACATCAAATTTTCTGGTTCAATTTCAGCACTCCCAACAGCATCTCACATGCCCAACACAATAGAGAAACCATAAAAATTTTGGATTCTAAGCCAAAAATGACTCTAAACCCGTTGGCCCCTCAAGCCCCAAAAGTTAGGGTTTCATATAACTACTTCAAACTTCATTCAAGGTCAAATTTTTCATTCACAACCATAAGAGTAAAATCTAATGTTTCAACTTCTGCCTAAAAACAAACAAAACCCCAAAATTCAGTTTGGCCCTTCACTCAAATCTCACCCAAAATCGCAGAGAAAAGTGAGGGTTGGAGAGAAAGCTCACCAACAAAGTTGAACCCGAGTTTGCAGGTCCCAAAAGAGCTCATCGTCGCCGGAAAACTCGCCGGAAAATGCCATAGCAGTGGTGGGCCGAAAAGAAATCAAGAGGAAAAAGGAAAATAAGAAAACGAAATCAAAAGAAGAACAACTTGAAGAACAAGAAGAAGTGAAGCTCGCTTTCATAGTTGCCGTCCGCCGCCGTACTGTCAAATGCTTGCCGGAAACGAAGAAGCAAGGAGGAGGGAAGTCGGGTTTTGGTTGGGAGACAAGGAGGGGAGATCGAAGGTGACGAAGAGGAAGGAGGAAGGCCGCTGAGACTCGCCGGCCGCCGCTAACTCATCCGTGGATCTCGCCGGAGACTGAAAGGGAGGAGAAGAAGAAGACGACGCAGTGGGGGGAGGAGGACAGGTTCGTAGGTTTGAGGGAGGAGTTAGGGTTTGGTTGCGGAAGGGTGTGGAAGGAGATAACTATTTATATATATAATTTAGGGAAAATTACGACTAATTACCCTAATATTTATTCTTAATTATATTTCTAACCCAAAAGCTGTATATGTTATTTTACCTCTCTTTCCATCATAATATTATTTAAGTTTCCAATCTACTTATTCATGAAAGTTTAATGAACATACACATTAGCAAGCAAGTTTTTCATCATTAAATAAATTGAATGAATCATCTTTTATTTTAATATTAGGCCTATACATGCGCTTAAAGCGCATGTAAAGGGTGTTTATACCTCTACATGCGCTTAAAACACATGTAAAGGGTGTTTCACCAATTTCATAGCACCCAAAAGTGGTAATGGAGCCTTGAAACACTAAGTCCACAAGCAGGAACACCTTATGAGGTCTGAGGAGGACCTCTTATGCATGACGCCATGTTTTGCACTTCAGTAGTGCCTTTACATGCGCTTAAAGCGCATGTAAAGGGTGTTTGAACATTTTCATAGCACCCAAAAGTGGTAATTGAGCTTTTAAACACTAATTCCACAAGCAAGAACACCTTATGAGGTCTGAGGAGGACCTCTTATGCATGACTCCATGTTTTGCACTTCAGTAGTGTCTTTACATGCGCTTAAAGCGCATGTAAAGGGTGTTTGAACATTTTCATAGCACCCAAAAGTGGTAATGGAGCTTTTAAACATTTATTCCACAAGCAAGAACACCTTATGAGGTCTGAGGAGAACCTCTTATGCATGACTCCATGTTTTGCACTTCAGTAGTGCCTTTACATGCGCTTAAAGCGCATGTAAAGGGTGTTTGTACCTTTACATGCGCTTTAAGCGCATGTAAAGGGTGTTTGTGCCTTTACATGCGCTTTGTAAAGGGTGTTTCCATATGATTTTGAGCTCTTCACCTAAGTTCATTTTATATTTTATCTCTAAATACTTAAATCCTTTTCTAGTCATTGTTTTAGTGAATTTTAATTGAAGTACATTTCTATACATGTGCTTATAGCGCATGTAGAGATAAGGCCTCTACATGCGCTTTAAGCCCATGTATAGATTTTTACCTGTACATGCGCTTAAAGCGCATGTAAAGGACCCTCTATACATGTGTTTCTTCTAAGCGCATGTAAAGGTGCGTTGGTAGAGGGACAATTTGTAGTAGTGAAGCTTTGTTTGCGATGGGACCGTTGAAGGCTCCAGGACCTGATGGTTTGAATTCCTTATTTTTTCAGAGTCAATGGGGAAACTTTAGGTGCGTCTATTGTAGCTAAAGTTGATCTCATGTTTTCTAAAAGAGAGGAGATTATGGATGTTAACAATACAAATATTGTGTTGATTCCAAAGTCAGATCATCCTGAAACAATAAGAGACTTTAGGCCAATTAGTTTATGTAATGTTATTTACAAGATTCTAACTAAAGTGATAGCAACTCGTTTGAGAAGAGTAATGCCAAAGATCATATCTCCCAACCAGTGTAGTTTTGTTCCGGGGAGACAAGGAGCGGATAATATAATAGTAGATCAGGAAATTATTCATTCTATGAGAAGTAAGAAAGGGAAAAAGGGGTTCATGGCAATTAATGAATTAAGATAGATTTAGAGAAAGCTTATGATCGGGTGAGATGGGCTTTCTTAATGAATTGTCTACATGAATTGAAGTTACCAGAGAATGTTGTTAAGACTATTGAATGGTGTATTAGCACTACAAGAATGCAAGTATTGTGGAATGGGGAGAAGGGAGAACAATTTTTTCCAACTAGAGGTCTAAGGCAAGGGGATCCTTTGTCTCCATATTTATTTGTTTTAATTATGGAGAAATTTGCCCATTTGATTCAAACTGAACTCGAAGAGGATAATTGGAAACCTTTTAGGTTGAGGAAAAATGGGACATGTATTTCCCATTTGTTTTTTGCTGATGATCTATTCTTATTTGCTGAGGCGGATATGGACCAAGCGGCCATTATCAAAGCTTGCTTAGATGATTTTTGTGCAGCTTTTGGGGAGAAGGTAAATAATTCTAAATCAAGAATATTTTTCTCTAAAAATATTAATCATACAAGGGTTCATGAGATTAGCAATTTAATGGGATTTACCCCTTGTGCGGATTTGGGTAAGTATTTGGGAGTACCACTTCATCATAAACGAGTTACAAGGCGTACACATGACTATATTTTGGGGAAAATGGATAAAAAATTGTCTTCATGGAAGACACATTCTTTATCTAATGACACTCGTTATACTTTAGTGAAGTCTGTGGCTTCAGCAATTCCTTCTTATGAGATGCAAACTGTTCCTTTGCTTTCTTCTACTTGCAAGGAAATTGATAAGAGATGTAGGAGATTTTTATGGGGTGGTTCTATATCCCGGCCGAAAGTTAGTTTGGTTTCATGGGATAAAGTTTGTTTGAGGAAGGAAGATGGTGGGTTGGGATTACGGAAAGCTAAATTACAAAATAATGCTTTCATGATGAAGTTGGGATGAGAATTGATTAATAGAAGAGATTCTTTGTGGGTCAAAGTTATAAGGGAGAAGTATAAGTGTGGTTCGGGAGTGTTACCTGAGATTGATACATCTAAAGCAGGGTCCCTAGCGTGGCTAGGTGTTAAGAATAATTGGCCTAAAGTTTTGAAAGGGATTCATTGGAAGTTGGGGGATGGTAAATCCAAGGTTCTGAAACCCGACACGAGCCGGACGGTCCGACCGGTGGGAAAAACGGTCCGTTTGACTCTGTTGGGCCGCTTCACTGGGCAGCCCGTTTTAGACCGCTTTTAAGCCGTTGTTGACCCTGGAACCGGAGTTGGGCCGTGAACCGGAACGAACCGGCCCGGTCAGAAATTGAAGACTGCAAAAAAAATATATCAACAGAAAAAAATGAACTTGATTAAAAAAATATCTTCATCCTAATTATATTAAGTTATTAAGTATTAACAATATTTATATATTTAATTTTCATTAAATTATTACGTCACCAGTTCGACCGAACGGTCCAACCGTTTCAACCATGACCCGCTCAGTTTTCCGGCTCGACGTCCGGCTCGGGTTTTAAAACCTTGGGTAAATCTATACGATTTTGGGAGGACAGATGGCTTCCAAATAAATCTAAGTTGGCGGAGGTGGTTACAAAACCGTTGCCTGAGGAATTTTTAAAGATTACAATTTCAGATATTGTTTCTCATGAAGGGGAATGGAATGTTAATCACTTCTCTCCTTATTTAAGACAAGATATGGTTCGATATGTTTTATCTCAGGTGGTGAATAAGGAGGTGGAAGACAAACCGAGTTGGAGATATACTGCGTCAGGTGAATTCTCTACGAGATCAGCATACATGAGCCAAACGAATTCAGAGTTGAGATTGGATAGGTGGAATTGGAGACAAATTTGGAAACTTCAAGTTCCTCATAGGTGTAGAATGTTTATGTGGATGACATGTAGAGACAGCTTATTGACAAATGAAAATCGATATAACCGCGGATTTTCAGAGTCAAGTAAGTGTGAGTACTGTTTGGAGATGTCTGAAAGTATGATCCATGTGCTTAGAGATTGCACGAAGTCAGCTGATGCGTGGATGTTGCTTCTTCCAGCTGGTTTGTGTGCTACCTTTTTCAATTACAGGGATCTTAAACCTTGGATGGAATGGAACCTGAAAGCTACGTTTATGGTGAATGGTTGTTCTTGGAAAATCATGTTTCCATTAGTGTGCTATCAGTTGTGGTTGGCAAGAAATGATAGAATATTTAATGAGGGAGATATTAATCCCCAAGTTATTATCGCGAAGGTTAAAGCTTGTGCATCTTAGGGAGGAGGAAGTATGCCATTAAATATGTTGCAAGGTAATTACTGCACTGAGAGATGGGTAGCTCCTGATAGAAGATTTCTTAAGTTGAACGTAGATGGAGCATGTAATACGCGTTGGGGGAGTATGGCTTGTGCTGGAATCATGAGGGACTGTAAAGGGAAGGTAAGAGGGGGATTTCTTTTCAATATAGGAAGAGGTGATCCATATTTGGCAGAGAGGTAGGCGATTCTTATGGGATTAAAATGGAGTTGGGAGTTTGGGGTTCGATACTTAGTGATCGAGTCAGATTGTCTTAAACTTGTCCATCAGATTGAAAAGTATAGAGAAGTGAACGAAGATATGGAGATAGAGATGATGGAGATTTTATCCTTCTTTCGACGTGAATGGGATATATATGAGCATAATATGGTGCAGATGTGAGGCAAACGGTGTTGCAGATAAACTTGCAAAACATGCGCTGACAATAGTAGCAGGATTTGTGGGCTTCAATCATGTCCCAAATGAAGTTGCTGAGTTGGTGACTCAAGAACAGGAACTTGTTAAGGCTTAAGGCCTTTGTGCTTTTGTTTTACCAAAAAAAAAAGTGCACAAATGCCCATGTAATTGTCAAAAAAGGTGCAAAAATACCATGTAAAATTTTTTGGAGCAAAACTGTCAATCAAATTTCAAAATTGGCATCAAAGTTAAATTTTTAACTTTTTTACGCATCATTTTTTGCCGGTTCATCTCTCAATAAACATGTGGCAGACTTATGTATTTATTTTTCCTTGTATAATGATGATGCGATAGAGGATGATGAGTGAAAAAGTTAAAAATTTAGCTATGATGACCATTTTCATCCCAATTTTGAAATTTGATGGGCAGTTTTGCTTCAAAAAATTTTACATGGATATTTTTGTACATTTGTGACAATTGCATGGGTATTTTTGCACTTTAACCCTTAAAATTATCTTTTCACAAAATCATATATACATTAAACATAGTCCATGAATTTATAAATAATAAAATTTTTATAATTCGTTATGTTAATATTGAATGTTATCAATAAAAAATTATAATAAATCTATAATTTATAATAAAAATTATGTTTTTACATAACACGGATAAGTTTTTCTGGAAGAGACTTTAACCTTTATAAAAACAAATCTCAAATTCAAGTCTATATGAATACACATTATTTTGACTCAAAAAAAGAAAAAAAAACACACAATATTTTTAGGGGTATCTTTCAATTGAACTCGATAATACTTGAATTTGATTCAATCAGATAGCAAATTTTTTCAAAAGATAAATTTATATTCTTTTAATTTTATCATAACTCATTAGAAACATTCACATACACATGCACTTTGAAAGATGTCTTCTAGATATACATTATACAATGTTAAACCTTACAATTCTCTTAGGGGTGGAGAACCAAAGACCCTTTCATTGATATAATTGAACATCCTAGGGTTACTCTATATATGGATTGGCAGGTTCGTATAATTTATTTCATAGTTTTGGTGGAAGTTTTTTTATCGTTGATCACCCTTCTCCTCCAATCACTCTAAAGCCGGATGATGGATGGTAATTTTATTTTATTAGCTTGTTAGGCTTGTTGTAATATCTCCTTGAGATAATGGATTTCGTTTTCTAATAAAAGAAAAACCTTACAAGTCCCTACTTGTTTTCAAAATATAGAATATTTGATGTATTAATATTTTTCTGAGATTTATCTATCTGTATCCAACGTTACTATCAACACTACAAAACAACAACCGCATAGAAACGAGTATTTTTTACACACATTTATTCCAACGGTTTTACCTGTTGGAATGACACAACAGTGGGTTCCAGACACGTTGAGAATTGGCGCGTGGCAAACAATATCGCAACGGATAAAATCAATCGATGTAACACTGGTTAAACCCGTTGGAAATGTAACAACGAGACATATAGACAATTTATACAAGTGCATTGAAATGCGTTAGGTTGTTTTTAAAAAAAATTAAACAAGTGTGTGGAAATGGTTTCTCACCTGTTGCCATGCACCTGTTTTTTTTTAAAAAAAATATTTAATCCATTGCAACGGAATGATGCTATCCTATTGCAATGGATTAAAGTTTAGAACTAAAACAAATCATGACTTTGTATAAATAATAAAATTAATCCTACTTAAATAATAATTAGAACAAATAAAAATATTACTACTTAAAGTAGTTAATAGTACCTAAAATAATTAATAAAATTAATGGAGCAATAAATAGATAAATATTTCACTTAAAGTAGTCAATAAATTTTTCAATGACTTAAAAACTTATATGATGTTTTCGATAAAAAACTAATATGGTGTTAATATTTGGATAAAAATAATAATGAAAAGAAAATAAATGAGAGAGAGTAGTAAAATAATTTATTTAATTGTCAAACTAGGTGAATATATAAAAAGAGAAAATCGATTAGTGAAGAAAAGTAGAGACAAAACTGATTAGTGAAGAAAAGTATAGAGGAAACGTTGAAGATATAAGAGAGAAAAGAGTTGAAATGAGCATGTATAATTTATAAAGGAAGGAGAACGAGATATTTATAAGATATAGATCCGTATCAATAAATACTAATCCGTTGACATGTATTTCTTTATTTTTTAAAAACAAAATTGCATTTCAACTGGTGCCCAGCTGTTGAGTTACATTTTTTATATATTTTTTGAAAAGATAACAAACTACATCCCACAAGTCCGCATCTGTTGGAGTGCATTTTTAATAACAAGCTACATTCTTTATTTTTTTAAAAAAACAAATATGTACGCACCCTACGGGTGCTCACCAGTTGGAGTGACTATATAATTTTTTAAAAAATAAAATATTTTTTTCAAAGACATATATGCTCAACCATTTTTAATAACAAACTACACTCCAACGGGTGCTCCCCATTGCCCTTGGGGCGCCTATATGTATATATTTAAAATAATATATTTTACTAAAATATTTTTTAAAATATTTTTCTTATAAAATATATATGCTCACCCTTTTTTAATAACAAGTTACTTACCCGTTGGGGTGCATATGTATTTTTTTAAAAAATATACTTTTCACCTCAACGGGTGTATATCCATTATGGTGCAAATACATTTTTTTACAAAAAATATTATACACCCCAACTGTGCCCAACCATTGGGATGCAGATTTTAAAATAAATGCAAATTATAAATATATATTTCAACGACCAATTAATCGTGTCAACGTGTCACGACGGTTCACACCTATATATATTCTCATCTTCTTCATCTATCAGTCTGTTCATCTCTTAACTTCTTATTTTTTCAAATATCATATATGGATAAATCATGTATATTCTTTACACGTACAACCGCCAATATATGGTTGGTCTCAAAGGGTGCAAACCTGTTGGGTGTATATTATATTTTAGAAAAATATACGGGTGAATATATTAAAATGTTTTTTTAAAAAAATTACATACCCCAATGGGTGCACACCTGTAGGGATGTGTATCATATTTTTTTAAAAAAAATTATACACACCCCAACATGTTGTAACCTGTTGGGATGTGTATCAAATTTGAAAAAAAAAATATTTTTTAACAAAATAGATACCCCAAAGTGTCCCAGTAACCGTTGGCATGTGTCCACATTCCAACGAGTTTTCTTTAACCGTTTGAATGCAGGCATACCTATGCTGGCTTTTTTTGTAGTGTGACTGACTAATTCTCGGGAATGTAGGTTCAAAATGGGGGAACTTTGCTATCTCCAAGTAATTATCTCTACTGCACACATAGAGTTTGAACTCGAGATCAATAGTTAAGTTTGAACATTTCTAGTCACTTAATCTAATCACTTGGTGATATATCAATCTTTACTATATATAGTGAAATATGAGAACAATTATAGAAAAAACGACATACCATATTTACACAAGAATAATAGTAAAACACTAACTATCATTTATTTTATGTGCAAATGAATATGATCTTTTAAAAACAGAAAAAAATAGTTTTTAACAAAATAGACACCACTAGTAAAGATACTCCTATATATAAGACACCATAAGTACTATTATTTTTGTTCACATAATGGTGAAAAGCATGAACACCACTGAGAGCAAGATGATCTTGGTCATCCCGATAATTGATATGAAGAAATTCCCAGATGAAGAGGAGTACAAGAAGCTAAGAGAGGCATGTGATGAGTGGGGTTGTTTTAGAGTGATGAACCATGGTATACCAATGAACTTAATGGAGGAGATGAAAAAGGTGGCAGCAGATCTGCATGATCTTCCAATAGAGATCAAGAAACGCAACTGTGATGTTATCAAAGGAAGTGGCTATACCCATATTCCTCTTAATCCTCTCTTTGAAAATATGGGTTTTAATGACTTGAAATCCTCTATTGAATTGGATAATTTCTGCTCTCATTTGGAAGCCCCCCCTCATGACAAGTTAGTATATATAGTTAATCAATCATCTTTTCAAAGTTTATCTTAAATTAAAAAGTAGTTTTTTCCTTTAACTTCATGATTTAGCACTATTTAAATTTTATGACGTGCATGCAGGGAAATAATGAGGGTATATGGCCAAGCAGTTCTGGAACTAGCAATAGATTTGGGCAAGAAGATAAAGGAGAGTGTTGTGGGATTTTCAGATCCCTTGGATTTCAAGGACTGGCGTTGCAATTTTAAGATGAACAAATACAGTTTTACTCCTGAAACTCTAGGACAGTCAGGGGTCAATGAGCACACTGACCCAGGGTTTATCACTGTTCTTCAGGATGATGAACTTATTGATGGTCTTGAAGTCCTGCATCTCCCCTCTAATACCTTTGTTCCTGTCCCTCCCTTACCTGGCACGTTCCTCGGTATTCTTGGGGATGTTGCTCATGTAAGTATATGTCTTTATATTATTTACTTCTTCTATTTCATATTAGGACAAAAGTGCTGATCTAATAATTAACTACTTCAATTTGGTCAAAACTAATAAATGACTATTTCGCGGTGAATAAATAATAGCTAACTTTGTGACCCAGTGTAAAAATAATAGAACCAGTACTAAACGTTAATTTGTAGTTTTGTGGAACATTTCTGATATTATTTACTAAAGTAAATATAGTTTTTCACCCCTCACAATTAACACTCAACCTTTCTTCCTTCAGCCTTTCATCTTCCCATGCTAAATAGTATCAGCAAAGTTTAAATTGAGTGGGGCAAAAAGGTATTTTTCACTTTGAAAATATTATCAAAAAGGTTCAACATAACTACAAATATTATTAATTAATTATACCCATAATAAATTACTCCTATATGTATCTTTTTTTTGTGTAAAATTGTTGACTATAAATTTGTAATATGGATATTTAGTAAGAGTAGAAACAGAATAGAAATTTATATCATGTTCTAATTTAGTGTAGATAATAATGGTGATGTTAAAAATAACTTCGATTTTCTTACAAATTTGATGATTTTGACTACTTTTATTTGTATGTCTGAGTCAGTTAGAAGGTTCTCAAAATATGGACTAGATGAGCCCATTTTTCATTTGTATATATAACCACCGCTCTAATCTTTTTCATAAGTTCATTTTCTCAAAAATTTTGGTTCTTATTAAAGGTCCATTTTGGAACAATTTTGTGAGCATTGCAATTTTACCCTTATTTATAGATGTAAGGAGTGAAGGAATGTAGATGAAACACAATGTATAGAATAGTGATTAAATTTACATTATTAATCTAAGGAAAAATTGGAAACAAAAACTTGTTAAGAATGAATGAACTACATTTGCTTGGTATACATATTTTTTTTGATCGAAAGCTTGGTATACATATGAGAATTAGTTAATATGTACTTGTCAAAATGATCAGAAGAGTGGTATATCATATTATATTAGTTCTAAATGAAGTGTGTAAACGTATACATAGGTGTGGAGTAATGGGAGGTTTCCAAATGTCATTCATCGAGTGATGTGCAATGTAGGAAAGACTAGATATTCAGTGGTGGCAAGTTTACAATCACCAAGGAATAGGGATATTGAGGTTGCAAAGGAGTTTGTAGACGCTGCTCACCCACCTCTCTTCAGGCCTTTCAATTTCACACATTACAATGAGTCTCGTTGGTTTACAAAACTGAGGGATGGCAAAGCCCTGGATTTTATGCGCATCAAAAACCCATGAAAAGCATGTTCAAGGAATGGGAAGAGGATTGAAAAGCTTGCCTTTGGAATGCATATGTGAGAGGACTGAAAAGTTGGTTTTTTCCTTCTTATATGTTTAATATTTAGAAATTTCAGACTGGATTTGGAAATAATGTTATGGAGACACCTGGACTATACTAAATTTATATATGATATTGTGAAAAGATAATTTCAAAGTGTCAAAAATTTAAAAATGCATTATTAAAAATAAATAAAAGCTTGACCTTTTGGTTAACAACTTAAAAGTATTAAGTTGGTTAACAACTTAAAAGTATTTTTCTTTCCGATGTATGAAAAAAAAAACTTAAAAGTATTTACTTTATAGTATACTTTCTCCTTTTTTAGTTTTAGAAAACCTTTTAAATACTTAAAGGGTCAGAATCTTACAATCATTTTTAATAGGGAAAGATTTAATGTTAAAGCGTTAAAATCTTTCAAAGTCAAATGTTCAGTTAATATAATTTTTTTTATAATTTGTTGTGTTTCATATTGAATGTTATCAATAAAATTTTTTTAATAAATCTAATAATTTATAGTAAATTATGTTTTTACCTGACAAGGATAAGTTTTTTGTGGAAGAAACGTAAACCTTTATAAACAAAATCTCAAATTCAAGTCTATATGAATACACAATATTTTTAGGGGTTTCTTTCAATTGAACTTGATAATACTTAAATTTGATTCAACTAGAGAGCACATTTTTTTCAAAAAATAAATCTATCGTACCATAACCCAATAGATACATTCACATACACATGCAATTTGAAAGATGCCTTCTAGTTATTACATTATACTACCTCCGGTCCTAAATATAAGACCTAATTGACTTTTTTTAGAGAGGTTAAGGTTGCGAAATAGGTTATTAAATCATGACATATTTGATATATTTTTAGATTATACATTAGTTTATAGGTAAAATAAATTAATCTAAGGGAAAAAATTAGGTAAATCAATTTATAATTAACTTATTTTGCTTTTTTATAGGATTTTCTAAAAAAGTCAATTAGGTCTTATATTTAGGACCGGAAGGAGTACAATGTTAAACCTTACAATTCTAGTTATCTCTTGAGTGGAGAACCAAAGACCCTTTCATTGATATAATTATTGAACATCCTAGCCTTACTCTATATATGGATTTGGAAGATTCATGTAATTTATTTCATAGTTTAGATCGAAGCTTTTTCATCATTATCATGTAATTTATTTCATAGTTTATACTTTATATGGAAGCTTTTTCATCATTGTTCACCCTTCTTCTCCAATCATTTTAAAGGCGGATGATGAATGGTAACTTTATTTTATTAGCTTGTTAGGCTTTTTGTAATATCTCCTTGAGATAATGGATTTCCTTTTCTAATAAAAGAAAACCTTACATGTCCCTAATTGTATTCAAAATATAGAATATTAGATGTGTCAATCTTTTTTAAGATTATTGGCCAAAAAAAATCTTTTATAAGATTTATCAATCAATATATCCAATGATACTAGCAACTAAGTGACTAACTAATTTGATTTATGTGAATGTAGGTTCCGATTCATGGGAATGTTGGTTCACAATGAGGAAATCTCGCTACCTCTAAATAATTATCGTGACTGTATATACAGATTTCGAACTCGAGATGACTAGTTAAGTTAGAACATTTCCAGTCACTTGATCTAATCACTTGGTGATATATCAATCTTTACTATAGTGAAATATGAGCACAATTATAGAAGCACAATTATGCAAAAACAGAATACCATATTCACACAGAATAATAGCTAACAAATAACTATCCTTTATTTTATGTGCAAATGAATATGATTTTCATTAATTTCTCATAACATAAAAGAGACATTGTATTTCTCTTTACATTGAATTTCTCATTCGGGCGATGTTTTAATTTGTTACCTTACATGATATTTTTCTATATTAAACATTTACATTCTTATCTATAACATGAAAAAGGAGATTCCATTATATTTAGATGTAGTAAAGGAAATATTCTGACGAGTGAGTGCTTGACTATCGTAAATATTGTTTTTAAGAAACACGAACAGATATCATAAGAAAACTAAATCATTTACGTACAAATAATGAAAAATGAAAACGAAATGGAACTTTTGAAAGAAAATGACAAGAGAAAATAGAATTTCATAAATAAAAGAAAAGGATGGAATCTAATTGGTGGGGAAGACGTCGATAATATGTAATTTTATATAGTATAACTATATGCATTAATAGCTCCATCTCCACGAATCCTTATCTATTTTATTTTTTAGGGAAAATCCCAAATAAATCCTCTCAATGATCAAAAGGACAAGTGATAAGCCTAAACTTCCAAAAGGACTATGAAGGAACCAACACCTACCTGTCATTTTAAAATTTTGTGAAAAGACAAAATTGCCCCAATCCTAAAACACAAATTACTACCCCAACCCTAAACCCACCCTCTTCTCGCAATATGTGTTTTAGGATGAGTGTAATTTTGTCTTTTCGCAAAATTTTAAAATGACAGGTAGGTACTGGTTCCTTCATAGTCCTTATAGAAGTTTAGGTTCCTCACTTGTCCTTTTGAGAATTGGGAGGAATTTATTTAGGATTTTCCCTTTTTTTTATACATAATCCATATCATCTAACAAGCCCACTTTGCTTGCCAAATAGCCCAATATCGCAATATCGGTGAATAAACTTTTTCAATTTTACATCGGCCACTCGCATCACATTAAAATAGTTCAAGGCAATCAAACCTTTTGATTATTTTTACCATGATCAAACCTTCTGTTTGAAAAAATGCCCACCCTTCATTGGTAAATATGTACAGTTTAATAAAATTATTTTTGAAAACCTTATAATCTGAGTTGCCGAAATTTATTTCTAAGCTAATTTGTAAAGTTAACATATGTAATAATATACAAGGTATCTTATAATTAAGTGATTTGTTTTATTTCTTTAATCTTTTAAAAAGGTCAACTAAGGCTTGTATACTGTAATACACAAAATATGTTGCTCCATGTGTTGGTGACATCTTGATCACTATGGATGATTGGAGCTCACAACATAATTGTATACCCTTTCATTTGTCATTTCAAGCACTATATAAAGAATTGTTCAGTTCAATTGTAATCACCTTAGTCATTGCACTATGCCAATATCTAATTTTCCTTCTCAAGATTTTTTTTGAGAAGGTGATTCGCTGTACAAATCAAATATGAGTTATAGTAACCCGTTTTTGCGTGAGCTGAATCCTCTCAGACTCTGGCTCCAAGTTCAAAATTTTGTGACATCTTTGTTTGTTCTTGTTTCACTTACGAGAACTCTACACGGGTTCGGGTTCGAAGCTCTGAGATCCAGGATCACTATTGGGTTAGGTAAAATACTTTAAAAAAAAAGAGAAAACAAAAAAGAGTGTAAAACTTGTTTCTGATTTTATATTTTTACAATAGACATTTTTATTTTTAGAATAATCAATTGATAATAATTTTATAAACAAGTTTTTTTCTTGAAAACAACTTTTTTTAGAGAACACGATCAAAACAGCTTCATGCTTTTTAAAGTCGATTTTCCTGCCATTTTATATGCTTTTATGTCTTGTGTACAATATATCAAAGAAGTACATTAATAAAGATTAAAGCACACAATTCTTTTTTTTTCATATAAAAGAAAATAAGACTAAAAAATTCTAAGAACCAAATATATCATTGAGAAGATGCACCGCATCAGCTTTGAACACCATGTGAATGCCTAAGCCTGTTGGCGATAGCTTCCAAATCATCAAATAATCCATGGATATCTTTTAGCTCCCCACCAATGGTAATATGTCCAATCAGCAACTATGCCTGTAAACAATGAAAAAGAATAATAAAAATGATCTGAGTCGCGTCCTCAAGGACACTTTACTTTAGAGGTATTCCGCGACCATCGGCAAGCTTAGGACGCGGCTCTCCCCAGCATTAAACAGATCCTTCTTGCTAAGTAGCAAGGATCAACAGAACTACGGAAGATCTTTTACTCAGTAAGGTATAAAATATTCAAGAGGAGGAGGAAGAATGCTCTCACTCAAAGAGCAAAGGGTCACATATATGACCTTCCAATGCACCACTTTCATAGGCATATATAAATACATATTTCAAAGCCTATATGGCCTCACGTTGAAATGTGTATTAATATACATAAATGAGATTTTTAAAACTATTAAAACCATGTTGTAAAAGCTTTATACGTTTTACAACAAATGACAAATAAAACCAACATAAATGCTTGTGTAAAACATATCCATTATTGGATATAATTAACAATGAATAACATGCATAAATAGTATTCAAAATTCATAACTTCCAAAAACCCCCATTATCAATTACCATCATTGTCTTTATGTGCACATTTAATGTGATCCACAAAATCAGCATTTCATATTTAATGAAATATATAAAGTTATTCTCCCAAAACTTAATTTCATATTTCACAAAATATGGCCTAATAAAAAGGTGTTCAATCCACAATTTAACTCATATAAATGGCTGGGGAACATAGCCGGATTTATCCTCTTGTGGCCCATTATTGTATGAGTTAACTTTTCCTCTTCTCCAATATAGTATTCCAAATTCACTTATAATTTGGAAACTCACAATCCCAAACAATGTGAGACTTGTTCCTTATGACACACCCACTCAATATTTCCAGCAAAGCCATAGTTGAAGTTGTTTCTTGCTAAAAAATCTGTAACTACATTATCCTCCCGACTAATCACCAGAACCTCTACGATCCATTGATGTCGCAGTAATTCACCCACCTCAACAAATAAATCAGCATTCTCATGCAAGTCAGATACGCGTTGCTCCAACAATGCATAGTTATCTGAATTTTTTTCGCCAATTAGTTATTCTAAAAAGTAAACTAATATGTTAGCAGATTTTTTAAAAAATTATTATATTTGACATCTAAATTTCATTACTTTTGTCAACGAGTCTTGTGTAAAGCTAAAAGACCAAATTTATACTTTAACCCAAAAATTAATGTTTGAAGTAGAATTAAATTAAAATTTTGAAGTATAAGACATAAAAGTCTCTCAAGTCTCAACTTAATTTCGTATCCGCAAATGGAAGCCATCTAGATGTAAATTATGCCATTTAATCTTCTACCATAATGTACTATAACGCAGCACTGTACTTGGTGAAAAATAGCTATAATAAGAAGAAATGATTGTTTATGGCTATTTTTCTTTTTTTATGGCAAAAAAAAATAGCTATAAATAAACAATCATTTCTTCTTATTATAATGCTTTTGTGATGCACTCTTATGGAGTATGGACTATCAAACCTAGTGTTCACAGTATAGTCAAAGGAGAAAATGCTCTCTTAGATATATTTTGAATCAACAAATTACAGTTTATTTTGTAGACATGAATAGGTTGAGATAAAATGTATATAAATACCGATTTCTCACACCACAATCCATACTTATTCTTTTTCTTATCAAGAATAATTGTCCATCCATAGTAGGCATAAGGAACAACTCCTTGTTTTCCGTACGCTATTTGAAGAACAAGAAAGATGTCTAACCTTCGTTTCCTCTCCAAATGATTGTTTCAGTGTTGAATAAAAAAAAACATCACGGTTTATTTGATTCCTTAACTGATGGCAAAATTCCATCATGAACTGTAATGTTTCTAATCATTCACAAATGATCAAGAAGAATGATGACTTTTCAAGAATCTCCATCAGTTTGGTCTTTGGGAGTAATTAAAATGTTGGAATAAGAAATAGTAATTTGGAAGTTGGGAATTCATTTTGATAGTCTTCATCAACAGAGATCCAAACCAAATTGCCCGAGCAAAGCTAACGAGCATTTGAAAAAAAAAAAAACTCAACCGCTTCTTTTCAATCACAACCACTAGAAGGCACGATATTTTCTTGAGATGATGATTTCCATTCCTTGCAATGCTATCCTGGATATTAGGGAAAGAGAGTGGCCTGGCCAATATTTGATGAGCATGATCAGAAGAATATACGTCTCTAAACAATTGATTTTCATTTAAGCACATTCAAAGCTATATTATTAAGCATGAAAAGATCTTCCACTATTGAACCTTGGGATTTGCAACAGTTTTACCCCTAGAGTTCGGATTAAACGGTCGGTTATTAACAAAAAAAATGAACAAAACAAAATTACTCAAGCGTCATTCAGAGCTTTTAAAGTTAGAAGTTTATGAACAACCAACATGTTTCTAAAGCAGAGAAAGACACAACAAAATGAGGTGTGTGAAAAAAGTAATGGAAGTAACTCAGATATTTCTTGTGTTACCATCTCTCAATTTATGGTCTCAGTTTATGGAGTTACCATAAACATCATAACATACAGAGGATCCAAATTACAAACACGCCCATCTGTAAACTAAATTTCCCTGTATTTTTATCTAGCTGCTCCTCTTGCACTCATTGAGGAGTGGTAGGTGGTGCTTCTCTGCTTCCTGTAGGACGTATATACATCATCATACTGACTCACCTCATTGGGATTTGCTGTGGCTCCAAGACCTAGCCGACCCGACCCAGTTGATCCTGGTTTCCGTTCCACACTTCCATCAGCATACGTCCCTGTCTCCGGATCCACCTGCAAGTTTGGAGGTGGGGGGATACAAGCACCACCCTTCCTTACTTGAGACTCCCTGTCATAATCTATCTCATAATCATCTTCCTCATCTCTTGAATCAGATCTCATCGGGCCCTCAGAGGGATTAACCTCTCCAATCTCTTTAAAGAACTTTGATACTCTTTGCAGAATATCTGATGGTGATACAGTTGATGGTGGTATCACGGTTGGGATGTCTAAAGGGCTCAATGGAGAATATGGTACACCACTTCCAATCTGCATCTTTTTTACCATTCCTGGAATAAGGCCAGGTGGGAACAACGGATATGGTGGTAGCTTTTCACCAGTGCCAGCTGGTGGAGGAGTCAGCAAATGTGTGGCTGGCAGTTGATTGGTAGGCTGAACAGACGAAGGAATGGCCATGGACCCCGCAAAAGCACCTGGAGAAGCAGAATTCGGAAGAAACTGCTTAGGTAGCATAGATGGTGGCAGTCCTGGTGGCATGGACTGCCCTAGTGCAGCATGCATCTCAGGATGATCTTGTTCAGGCATACCTGAACCAGAAACTGGCCTATCGGATGGCCACGGCTGGACAATATGGTTAGGAGTTTGCTGCAGTATTCCTGCAATTAGAAGTAGAGAAAAAAATCCTGAATAAATTCTCAAATCAACTAAATCTCAAAATGATTATGCTGACATCAAATAAATTTATTAAAAAAACGAATATTAGCAGCACATAGATTGATAGTGAGTGTGAATCACAATTCTGCAGCTTTGACATATATTCGATGCTACTAGAAAAACAAAGGAGAAATGGGCAATTATGTTTTTATGGATGCTAAAATCAAGGAGGCAGCAGAATTTTCCTCAAATAAAATACGAAATCTTAATGCTAGACGTCATATTCTTGACATTGTTTTCAAGGGCGAGGGTACTTCAAAATCAATTATTACAATTGCATCTCTTGAAAATTGGCTAACTTCAAAAACTTAGGTATAATCAATGACTCAATAGAGTAAAAGCTACCTGCAGCTGAATCTGCTGAACCCGATAATAAATCCTTCAAAGGCCCAGGAAAAGAATTTAATTGTGGTCCACCAATCATCTCACCCTTTAGTAAAGATATAGTCTCTTGATCATAAACCTCTTTAGAAGCCCAGAATTCTACCATTTGATGCAATCTTTTCCGGTATTCCTCATTGCTTTGAGGATTGTGATAAATCCTCGCAAGCATAGAACCCAAAACAGGTTTAAATGCAAGGGCTTCATTGTCAAGTTCATGACTGCTTGCCCTCCGGTTTAAACTGTATATCAGCAATTCAGAAATCAATGAAGACGAAATGGAGGAATCACAATAACATGCATGCAATGCTCCCATCAATGGTAGTTGAATTGAGTAATAAAAGAGTTTACGTTATAATATAATAGTCAATAACTAATTGGAAAAACACTTTATTTTACTTATCACACTATTAAACTATTGTGCAAGTAAAAATATCCTGGAAAATATTCAATTGAATTAACAAGTGTTAGAGTCAACTGAAGTTGTAACGTTAATGATTCTGTAATCTGGGGACAACTAAAATGTTTGCTAAATTATAAAAAGAAATAGGTCAACAGTAGCAAAACCAATACAGAAATATATGAACCATAATCAAGAAGAAAAATACTAGAAAAAGACACATAATAAGCATTTTATGAAGTAAAAGTAGATCCATCTAGTTTTTGAATGAAAGCAAAATTCTCAAAAGGGAATATTAACTGTTTGATTATGGGGGAACTTGATTAGAAAATGACTTGAACTGTTAGTCCACAAAATACACATTGACATCACAACATGAAGATTTTTTTGGAAAGGATATTTCACCAAAACTCGCACAGCTTTATCCAAGACCATAGGTAATTATTTTGCATTAAAATGTCTATCCAGTAAGACCAATGGTGCACAAAACTATCCAAGGACAAGGAAATAGGTTACATTTTTTAAAAGGCAACCAAAAACTTTGCATGACTTTTAGATGATAATGTCTTTACCTGTCAAAAAGTATGTCATTGGCAAGATATATAATATGCAACTGCCTTTCAATGTCATCTAGCGTATAAACCCTGTCTCTAAGTACCTCTGCTAGAGCTGGTGCAAATGCAGATCTCTGCATGAACCAAATTTTGGCACCTTTAATTGATTCTTTAGTACCATTGAGATTATTAAGAACATTACTGATATCCATCATAACATCAGATGGAAGTGGGGCAGAGACCCCTTTATAAGAGTTGGATGTCTGATCATAATCACTTCGACCATGAAGCCCAAAAGGCGAAGGATGCTGATGGTGATACTGATGGAAAGGAAGAGGGTTCATTTGAGGTGGACCTAGCATTGGAGCTGAAGAACTAATTGCAGCAGCATTCATTGGGGGAGCATTGAAAGGAGATGGGTTCATCATTGGATTTGGTGGAGGATGAATCACAGGCATGGAAGATGGTGGAAAAGGTGGATTGAAAGGACCACCAGGGGGGCGTGTTGACAGCCATTGCTTGTAACGATAGTAAGCATGCCCCTCCCCTCCAAAGAGGAAACTATAGGAAGGATTGTCTTGTTGTTTTTCACGTATCATAGCCTCAAATTCAGGACCATTTTTTGCAGCATACTCAACAAGTTTGTCAATACGTTTCTGGAGCTCAGGATCAGAAGGAGGAGCAACTGGGGGTGGAGCAGATTCGTATTGACCATGAAAGGGAGATGGAACATGGGGAGGAGGATAATGAGAAGGAAAAGCAGGTGGTGCTTGATGCTGCTGCTGAAGAAGATGAGGTGGAGGCGGACCATGAGGGTGTAACTGTTGAAGTTGCTGCTGCTGCATGATATGAGGGTAGGGGAATTGTTGCATAGGAGGATGTCCTGGACCTGGGGGTAGAAAAGGAGGGCCATGGACTGACGAAGGAAACTGCTGAGGTTGGGGATGAAATCCATATTGTTGCTGTTGTTGCATATTTACAGGTTGTCGCTGTTGTTGAGCATATGCTGGAGAAGCAGCTGCATAATCACGACCTTGCCGTTCCATCGATGCTTTTATCAATTTGACTTCCGTTAAGAATCTTTTATGCTCCTACAATGAATGAATGTGAAGTTCCTTCATCATTTTTCTAAAAGATAATCAGATAAGCATTTTAGTCTTCAAAATATTTCTCAGTGGTACTACAAGAATAAACAACTAAATAACTCCTCAGAAACAAGTTTGTCCAATAACATTATTTTTACTGCTTACTGTACAGGAAAGATCATGAATCGCAGCAGCTTATGTATTAATGCTTAAACAATTGACGACCTTTAACTAATATAAAGATGCCTGAAAGTATTACTTTATTAGGAAATCACTCAGGCAAATCCTTTTTTACAGGATGATTTTCGGTAAAGCTGTTTGCCTCAACAAAAGACAAAGTAATTAGTTGTAAATGATAAAATAAAGGACAGAAAGCAATAAGAAAAAAGTAAACACAATGGAAGACTAATGCACTTTATTGAGATTAAAGCCAACAGAGCCACGTGAACTGTAATCAACTCCAGCACCAGATCTAGCATTCAGAAGTCGAAAATCACAGATTGAAACAAAACTTCTGTTTTGTCAAAGAAAAATGCCAGAAATTACAGCTAAGTAGCACATATATCTTCCAGCTAGGACAGAAAATCTACCCTTAAGTTTTTGAGAAGTCTTTGTTCAAATCATCTTGCCTATTAAGTGCAAAAAACAGAGCAAATTAAAAACCATTTCAGATTTATCTTGTTCACACATAACACGTAAGAGAAGGACCGACTTGGATCAACGGTAAGCTAGCTTGCAGTGGGGTCTGAGATCGCAGGTTCAAATCAGTCTCTCTGCATAAAGCAGGGGTAAGACTGCCTAATATATTTCCTTCCCCAACACCCTCACCAAGGGAGGACTAGAAATGGGTTGACCCTTTTTTTACACATAACACGTAAGAATAAACTGAGAATCAAAGTTCTTGACGCAGAATATAGTCACAGCACAAATATTTAGCCCGTAAATGCTGTAACCGCCAAACTAAATATAATTCATTGTTCCTTGCACAATTCCCAATTCCTAATATTATTTGTGATAAACTGATAAAGAATGATTTCTGGTCCCTCAAGCATTGCCACAGCAAATGTAAAACCAACACTATCAGTACCAACACTAGAAGATAATTTCTCTTCATTCCTTTATCTAACTATTTTGTTCAAACATAAAAATTCAAGCACCAACCAAAAACAAAAAAGATTTGGAATTTAAAGAAGGCAGAGAAGCAAAGTGAGGGAACCAATAACATGAAGCAAGTTAAAATAGAAGAAAACAGGATTTGCCAACAAAGTAAACTACATAATATTTACTCTTCGTGTGTATATGTATGTCTTTGCAATTCACATTTGAACCGTGTATACACAATAAGCTAACACTTCTGTAATAGATAACAGGAACACACGATTCCACCTAATTCAATTTCCACGAATCATCATATTCACGCGAAAGGAGTGATTCTCGTGGCTTTTTGGTTAGCCTGCCAAATCCCACATCATATCTAACAGGTATCATACTTCAGGTTAGCTGAGATGTCTCATTTGAACTATGGTATTTATTTCTTGTGTGAAAAACCAATGTCATTCTAACACTACACAACCATTGCACCCAAATCCTCCAAATAACACTTCCAATCTCCATTTTTTCCGATTCTCATTTGAGCATAAGCATTACACATTTTCATGTTTTGTAGCCACTTTTGACTCAAGTGTGATAGCAGTGATCAAAAAAATTGAAGCCATCTCAATTTTCAAGTAACTCTAAATAATCTCATCACAATAATAGACATTTAATTTCAATTTAACCCACAAAACAAAACAAATAAATAAATAAATAAAAAATCCACTCAAAGCCAAAGGAATCCATGTGGGTTTTCAATAAAACGAATCATGAACAGCTAAAAGCAGCAGAATTGTCCAAACTACAAGAGCATAAAGCGAAAGCTTACCTATTGTAGCAATAACGAAACGTACGGACGGCCAGTGCTTTTTTTTTTCAATGAAGATATTGGAATCAAATCAAAACTAGAGTGCTAACTTAAGCAACAGAAAATCTCTGATATCTTATATAATCACTTAAAATCTCCAATTTTGAGAAGGGAAATAAATATGAATGAAGTTATTTTTTTTCCCTCTCTCTCTTTTTTTTTTTTTTTGATACACTATTTTTTTTTCCCTCTCACCCTAACTAAACTAAACAAGCCTAAGCCCTTGAGAGGACCCAAAAACCTAGAAGCTTTAATTCCAATTCGCTCTATAAATATGGTAATGGAATATAATCATATATGTAATGTTTGCAGAGCCTAGGTGAAAGAAGAAAGTGTAGTGTATGACATAGATGCAGAGACGGTGGGCCAAAAACGATTGGGCTTCTTTCTCTCACTGATGATGGCCCATTTTGTTGGCCCATTCGGTAAGAATGTATGTACAACAACAACTAAATCTTATCTCATCCCACTCAAGTGGGGTCGGCTACATGGTCATTGTACTCTATCAATATTTATGCTTGGAGGTAAACATTTCATCAAAAGATCTCTTTGGTCTTCCTCTCCTTCTTTTGCAGTGATTCCATACCCTTTGGTCAATTATTCTTAGTGCTTATCCACTTCTCTTCTTTGAACCTTTTGTTTCTTTATATGCCTTCTTCCATGATAGTATGATAGCCCTTGTGAAGTACCAAGCAATGACATATTGATAGAAACAATGCGTTTGTCCATGTTCAATAGATTCGACATATATTTACGTTGGCTGCCGAAACCTAACACAACTCTACTCCTTTATCCGGACTAGGGACCGTCTATAAATATAGGCGAAATATTCCGTGGACACGTAGTCACACGAAGGTAAAAAACCAAGCGTGACACGAAGTCACGAAAACAAACGTTATATAATAATGATCCAAAACAACAAAATAGATCCAAACATAATAATAAGGAAGCTTGCACAATTAATAACAATAAAATAAAACGATAAAACAATAAAAAAATTATCACAATACGATAAAATAATAAAACAGTACAATAAAATCATAAAACAAAACAACAACAATGCTCAACAATAAAATAAATAAATATATAACAAATAAATAAATGAATAAATAAATAACAAATGAATAAATAAATAAATAAATAAATAACAAATAAATAAATGAATAAATAAATAAATAATAATATACAATAAAGCAAAACAACAACAATACTCACAATAAAATAAAACAATATTTATAAAAAAAAAAAACTTTCATAAAATGCAAGCTGCCATTTTCTGAGGCCATGCTCGAAATTTTCGCAATTTTAACAGAAAAATAATAATAAATAGATAAATTAATTAATAATTAAATAGAAACTGAAAAAAAAACTTTCGCAAAATGCAAGCTGCCATTTTCTGAGGCCATGCTCGAAATTTTCGCAATTTTAACAGAAAAATAATAATAAATAGATAAATTAATTAATAATTAAATAGAAACTGGAAAAAACAAAAAAACAATCTGGGTCAAAACGCACTTTTCGCAGACTGACAGGCACAAAGTGCAATTTTCTGGGGCCGTGCTCGTAATTTTCGCAAATTTTTTTTTAATAGATCCAAAACAATAAAATAGATCCAAACACAATAATAATGAAGCTTGCACAAATAATAACAATAAAATAAAACGATAAAACAATAAAACAATTATCACAATACGATAAAATAATAAAACAGTACAATAAAACCATAAAACAAAACAACAACAATGCTCAACAATAAAATAAATAAATAAATAACAAATAAATAAATGAATAAATAAATAACAAATAAATAAATGAATAAATAAATAAATAACAAATAAATAAATGAATAAAAAATAAATAATAATATACAATAAAACAAAACAACAACAATACTCACAATAAAATAAAACAATATTTATAAAAAAAAAACTTTCGCAAAATGCAAGCTGCCATTTTATGAGGCCATGCTCGAAATTTTCGCAATTTTAATAGAAAAATAATAATAAATAGATAAATTAATTAATAATTAAATAGAAACTGAAAAAAAAAAACTAAAAAACTTTCGCAAAATGCAAGCTGCCATTTTCTGAGGCCATGCTCGAAATTTTCGCAATTTTTACAGAAAAATAATAATAAATAGATAAATTAATTAATAATTATATAGAAACTGAAAAAAAAAACTGGGTCAAAACGCACTTTTCGAAGACTGACAGGCACAAACTGCAATTTTCTGGGGCCGTGCTCGTAATTTTCACAAATTTGTTTAAAAAAAAAACTAAAAAACTTTCGCAAAATGCAAGCTGCCATTTTCTGAGGCCATGCTCGAAATTTTCGCAATTTTAACAGAAAAATAATAATAAATAGATAAATTAATTAATAATTAAATAGAAACTGAAAAAAAAACAGGGTCTAAACGAAATTTTCGCAGACTGATAGGCACAAACTGCCATTTTCTGGGGTCGTGCTCGTAATTTTCGCAAAATAAAAAAAAAACAACTGGGTCAAAACGCAATTTTCACAGACTGACAGGCACAAACTGCCATTTTCTGGGGCCGTGCTCGTAATTTTCGCAAAAAAAAACTGGAAAAGATCTATCAACATGAAATAACCAGAAAATTTTATCAAGAGATTGTCAACAACAAAACTGGAAAAGATAGCAGAAGTAATCAAACATAAAGAAGAAACACAAAATGCAAAAACAAGTAATAAAGAAATGACAAAACACAAAAACAAACAAAATCTGGTACTGTAAAAATCAGAAAATTTCTGAGACACATGAAGGAAACAAGAGATAAATAAATATCTGCAGACCCCACAACGATTCACTTCAAAATAAACCCAATGAACATTCACAAAAAGATACAAGCGCATGCTTCCCATATGATGAGCAACTCATATAAAAGATACAGATGTTTTATAAACCAAGAAAAATCACACACACAAAATACACAACAGAGAAAGGAAGGAATAAAAAGGAGAATCGTACCTTAATGATCAGCAACCCTGCAAATAATTAAATGATAAAACAAAACTGACCTGCATGTTGATGTAGATGGAAAAGATAAAAGAAACCTTGATGATGATAGTGAAAATTCCCCAATAGCTTGAAACCACACTGTTGCCACCCTCCCCAGAACATCATAACTTCAAGACCTTCCAATTTATTTAGAGATGAAATCGTCCTGGGCAGTGCTAAATCAAAACCACTTGTCTTAAGAAAATTCCCTTCGAGAAAGCTCAAGAACACGAACTCTCTCGGCATCTTATCAGCTTCCCAGTTAGTCTGAGACATGCTTGAGAAACCAAAGGATGACTCAGAGGAAGAGAATAATAAGAATGTATGTACATTAGACAAAATTACAATTTTATCTTATAGATGAGCATTACTCAAACCTAGGTCTACTAAAAATACATAAATAAAGGGTGATTGATTTGAGGTGTCATAAGTTGTAAATTATAACTTCTTGGCTTTACAATAACAATTTTTGACTTGATGGTTAGAACTTGTGGGACTTCATCTTAATTATGTTTCTTCCACGAGACCTTTGATTAATTCTCCCATAAATAAATAAATCACCACAAAATTTTTAAGGACATAGTTGTGATTCTTTAAATTTGAAGGGATTTAATTGTATTACCACATGTATTAACTAATTTAGAGATATTCGGGAAAAAAATAAATTATTTGGTTCTAATATATTTTACATGATATTTTAGGGAAAAAATTAGATTAAGTGTATCATCACATTATTTATAACTTGATAGTTTTTTTTTAAACCTTTATAGATTCTTCAAAGCTTCAGATAATTGGATATTTTAAGAGAAATTTCACCGTTTTCATCGAACCAAGGTGTAATCCGTTACAAGAGTGTTCTATTTTTTTTGTTGACAATTTTTTCCTCACTTGAGAAACATGGATTACCTGTTTAAGTTAGCAAGTTGCAAGTTCTTTCAATGAAATGGTCTATTTGGTTTGATTATTTGTTTACATGGATTATTTGGTTTACATTAAGTTAGTAAGTTCTTTCAATGAAACAGTCAATCCGACCAAAAAAAAAGAAACAGTCAATTTCATTATATTTAAGAAATTAGAACGCAATCAAATTGGCAACTTGCACATTGGAGTTTACAAAACAGTCAACGGTACCAAAAGCAAAATCCATGAAACAAGAAACAAGGATTATGTCATTAGAATAAGCTAGCTAGTCCCTTACATCTTGTTGATTACTACTTGAATCTGACTAATAATACATCAAACATTTTCACATTTAATAAGAGATACATGTTCAGATGTCCCTATAAAACTAAAAATTGGAAAGAGTACTCAAGTTAGACTGCAGTAGTCAGTGTGGGGGGCTTTGCAAAATCAAGTTGTCCTCCTTCACATGATGATCGTCTTTAATTAGAAACTTATCAATACTAGTACAGCTTCGCAGGGGCAGAATGAATCTCGATAGCCCGACCCCGGTAGATCATATCCGTCAAACTTGAAAAAAAAATGAAAAGATGGTACTCGCTTCAATTCCAAATATAAAATATAGTTTACTTTTTTTTTTGGAGATTAAGAAAGTAAAATATGTTGGTTAATTTTGATAAAAAAAAAGTATGTTGGTTAATCATAACATATTTGATAGTTGATACTCCATGTGTCCTATAATGTAAGTAAGGTGAAATACTTTGTAGGTTAAAGATCATTCTGGCCACCAAACTATTTTCAAAATATCAATTTGGCCTACAATGTCTCATTTTGGCCAATGAACAATAAAAAAAGGCTCATTTTGGCTATTACATTACTGAAAAATACTAAAATACCCTTCTCACATTTAAAAAACCAATAACCATATTTTCATACTCCTCTTCATCCTCTTCCTCCAATTCAACCTCACCCGCCGCTGGTGTAACACCCTTTCAAAATCATATGCAATTTATATAAAATTACATTTACACTCCAAAAGTCTCAAGTCAGTGACAAATTTAAAAATTGATGATACACCTCTTTTTTTAAACTAAACACAAAGTAAAACATTAAAAGCCGAGGTCAATAACAAAATAAATATAAAATAAAAGTGTGCTTGCACCTCAAGTGCCTTCCCCGGCTTGCTATTAGATCCCTTCACCTAAAATTGTTAATAAAAGGGTGAGATCGACATCTCAGTAACTACCGAAATCTCCTAACATACACAAGCAAGTTACATATAATTACAATACAAAGTTCATTCACATATTCGTTCGTACAAATCAACTCTTTATCCATATCGATTGACCTCTTAATTCCAAAACGGTTCCTTTACATTAAAATTTAACTCATGCATAAATGCAGTATGCCTCCCTTATATCACCTCCACCCTTATACCGCTGACAGGAGCCATAGGCTAACATATAGTCCAAACAGAAATAAATCTAATCAAATAGATTATCCCAAGCTCACCAGTACACGAGATATACCCTGCCGAGGTATAGAGCTCAAGTACGGACTATGGCTCCCCTCCTTAAAGAATAAATATAAGGAGGTGTCACATGTCCCATAACTTCCATGCAATCCTGGCAAGGGAAGACTGTCACGCCCTAAAAATCTAAAGACCTATTAATACGTAAAACAAAAGAAAATCACAATTTAAAGTCTGAAACTATAAATCACACCTAACTACTTTTAACTCATATCTTTCTTCTAGCTAAAGTATTAAATCTTTTGTAGAAATTTCGGCATAGTCTCCCCTATAAGATGGACATCCCGAACATTCTACAAAGACCTGCCATTACAAAATAATAGTTGGAGTTCTACTCCCAGAATATACAATTAGATTACTTACAACAAAAGTAAGGATTTTATCCCTAAGCTACGTGGAGCTTCTAAATACTAAAGACTTAATCAAAATATATATTTACATATGAAAGTCTTCCCAAGTAGTTAGTAAACTTGAATCAAAAGAGAGGCTCTTCAATGCTCAGCTGGAGGTACAGGGTCAGCTCTACTATCTGAAACCGCAGCATTTACCGGTGAATAACGTCCCACTTATCAACAATAAATAAAATGCTAATGATAAACATAAAATAAATAAGTAATACATAAATAAATCTGTTCAAGTCAAATAAATGTCATCATATTATCCATTGAAAATGAGTTCTAAAAACTTATACTTTTATACGACTTTCCACAGAACAAAATGACAAGCGTGGACACACAGTCCACGAGGGAAAATAACCAAGCGTGGCAAAGCCACGAAACAAGCGTGGACACACAGTCCACGAGGGTAAATAACCAAGCGTGGCAAAGCCACGAAACAAGCGTAGCGCAAAGCCACGAAACAAGCGCAGCACAAGGCCACGAAACAAGCGCAGATACTAGACCCACGAATAACAAGCATGAGAACAAATCTCACGATTATCAAGCGTGAGACGATACCCACGAATATCAAGCGAGCTCGAGGTTAACCATGACGCGTCAAGGGCTAACAGTACCGCTGTTAGCAGCCGGTGTTCTGTATCCAGTCCTCTCAAAACAATGTTCAAGCATGCAGGGGTCAGCCTCAAATCACTCAATAAACAGATTTCCATGTGCCAAAATACACTAATAATGAATATTTTAGAAAACAAAGCCCCTGCATGAAAACCTTTCAATATAAATTCACTCCAATAACTATAGTTCCAGTATAAAACTCTTTCAATAACTTGGTCGAAAATAGACTGAAATTTTCCATATCAATGATATACACAAAAATTCCAATTTACTAGTAAGTAATGAAATTTCACATCCATGACAAGGTAAAATATTAAATCATATCCAATCTCAAATAATAACATAATTTCTAATGATCAATACTTAAATAATAATATAAACTTTCATAGTTTAATGAAAATGCTTTGAGTAGTAAATCACAAAATGGGACGCTATTCACTCACCTTAGAGAAATTCTTTATTTTGGCTCTAAGTTGTCAACTTCTAGATCACTCGCCTTTCCCGCCCCTAAAGTTCAAAACAACCACAGAATTATTCTACTAACACACTCCTTATCAATATAAACACGCATCTATATTTATTCACGCAAGAGACCTCTATCCCTTACCCTTGCTTGGCAACATATAATAATAAACATTCCTTTTCATTATTAATTTCAAAGTATAAACTTTAGTTGCCAAGCTGAATCCAAAATTGTTAATCAAATCCTTCTTTTAGACATTTTATCAAACATCTCAAGTGCACTCCAAAAATATGTGATTATTAACCTCTTTCCCAACCACTTTCTTGCCAAAATGTTTCAGTTTTCCTTTCATTTCTTCAAGTATGATTCAACTATTTATTTTTGTTTCTTTCCAACTTGGTAGATGTATATCCTTATATACTTTCAGATTTTCAATTTCCAAACTCAAATTGCCTACATGATAATTGATATCTTCTCCTTTCCTTTATCTATAAAACTATCACTACTAACTTAAACAATTCCACTCCATCCGTCCCTTCAACCAGCAACAAAAGAGCAGAACCTTTCAGCCATAAAGAAAACAGAAATCTAAAACCCCACAGTGCATACACCAAAACGCATCAACTCCCACTTACCAAAGTTTCATGCTGATTCTCATAGCGAAAAAAAAGCTAAGTTAATTTTTTTTTTACACCCATATCTAAAAGAAAATGGAGAAGAGGAGGAATAACAAACTCACCCACAATCTTCAAAATCTTTGTTAATGAACATAAGAAGGAAGAAAGAATTCGAGCACCCGAGATATGATTTAAAGACAAGAAACTTGTGAAGATTATTGTCTTTCCATCATCCACGAAAATTGAAAAGTTTAGCCCCCTTGGAAAAATGACGATGCAGGAAAAAGATAAGGGTCTAGGGATTTTGATTTTCTAGAATTTTCCTTTCCTCAATCGGTCAATAAGAAGAGAAGGAGAAAAATTTGATCATTTTCATCTAAGGGCTGTTTTGTAATTTTCATTAAGCAATATGGTAAAAGAAGTCTAAATTGGTCCCATATAAAGTTCGAACCCAGCACCTCTTGATGAAATAATGATGTAAACATTCTCCTATTCCACTAAGCTAAAGGCTCAAGTTTGATTGAAATCTACATCGAATAAATAAAATATTCATTGGGATATATAAGTATTTTAGGGATATTACATTCTCTCCCCCTTAAAAGAAATTCGGTCCACCGAATTTGAAATATGTACTCACCTGAATCCCCAAATAAGTGTGGGTACTTTTCTTGCATTTCACTTTCAACTTCCCAAGTAGCCTCTTCCTTTGCGTGATTGCGCCATAACACCTTTACTGAAACAATCTCTTTTGATCTTAATTTCTTCACTTGTCTGTCAAGAATGGCGACTGGAATTTCTTCATAAGACAAATCATCATTCACTTTGACTTCCTGATATTTAATGACATGAGAAGGATCATATAGGTACTTGCGTAGCATTGAGACATGGAACACAGGATGAATACTAGATAATTCTGGTGGTAAGGCTAAACGATAAGCCACAAGACCCACTTTTTCTAATATCTCAAATGGACCAATGTACCTTGGGCTCAACTTGCCTTTCTTTCCAAATCTCATAACGCCTTTCATTGGTGATACTTTCAAAAATACTTTATCTCCTTCCATGAATTTTAGCTCCCTGCGACGATTATCGACATAAGACTTCTGCCGACTTTGAGCTGTTAACAATCTTTGCTGAATCACTTTCACCTTTTCTTTAGCATCTTGAACCAAATCTGGTCCAAAAAGCTTGTCATCACCAACTTCAAACCATCCAATCGGGGATCTACATTTCCTGCCATATAAAGCTTCAAATGGAGCCATTTGAATACTAGATTGATAACTGTTATTATAGGCAAACTCCGCCAAAGGCAAATATTTATCCCAAACTCCACCAAAATCTAATACACAAGACCTTAACATATCTTCTAGGATCTGAATTGTCCTTTCTGATTGTCCATCAGTTTGAGGATGAAATGCGGTGCTAAGATTTAATCGAGTTCCCAAAGATTCTAGGAAAGATTTCCAAAAACGAGAAGTATATTGGGATCCTCTATCTGAAATTATAGAGAGTGGGGCACCATGCAACCGAAAAATATGAGCCATGAAAATTTCTGCATATTTGGCTGCACTATAAGAAGTATTAACAGGAAGAAAATGAGCTGACTTAGTTAACCTATCTACAATAACCCATATAGAATCATATCCTCTTGATGGTGGCAATCCTGAAACAAAATCCATTGTAATATTTTCCCACTTCCACTCTGGTATCTCTAGTCGTTGAAATAACCCTGCTGGCTTTTGATGTTCTGCTTTTACTTGTTGACAAGTCAAACAACGTGAAACAAAATCTGCTACATCATTTTTCATACCACTTCACCAATACAATTGTTTCAAGTCTTGATACATCTTCGTTGCTCCTGGATGAATAGTATATGCAGAATGATGAGCTTCTTCTAAAATCTGCTTTCTAATATCTTCCACTTGCGGCACGCAAATTCTATCATCACACCTTAACACACCTCCTTTATCGATTACAAATCCCTTATTTCTTCCTTCTCTAACTTCTTCCATTAACTTTTGCAATCTAGGATCCAAATGTTGAGTATTTTTAATTTTCTCAATAAGTGAAGAATGAGAATGGATGTGAGCTAAAAATGACCCGCTTTCAGATATTTCAAATCTAACTCCATTCTGTTCAAGCTTATGGAGTTCTTGTACTAAGGGTCTTCTTACTGTAGACATATGAGCCAAACTACCCATAGACTTCCTACTTAAGGCGTCAGCAACAACATTAGCCTTACCTGGATGATATAAAATCCTGCAATCATAGTCCTTAAGTAATTCCATCCACCTTCTCTGTCTAAGATTTAAATCCTTCTGCTCAAAAATATACTTAAGACTTTTGTGATCAGTAAAAATCTCACAAGTTTCACCATACAAATAATGCCTCCAAATTTTCAAAGCAAAAATAACTGCTGCCATTTCTAAATCATGAGTTGGATAATTCTGTTCATGGTTCTTGAGTTTTCTAGAAGCATAAGCAATAACTTTTCCATGTTGCATTAATACACATCCCAAACCAATACGAGAGGCATCACAATAAACTGTATAACCCCCAGTTCCTGATGGCAAACTTAATACTGGAGCAGAAGTTAAATATTCTTTAAGTTGTTGGAAACTTTCTTCACATTTATCATCCCACACAAATTTCACGTTTTTCTGAGTTAATCTCGTCAATGGTGCTGCTATTCTCGAAAAATCTTTCACAAAACGCCGGTAATACCCTGCAAGACCCAAGAAACTCCGAATTTCGGTAACTGTTGTAGGTCGTGGCCAACTTCTGACTGCTTCAACTTTACTGGGATCCACTTGAATACCTTCTTTAGAAACTACATGACCCAAGAAAGTAACTTTATCTAACCAAAATCGCATTTTGAAAACTTCGCATAAAGTTGGTGCTCTCTTAACTTTTGCAACACCAATTGCAAATGATGTCCATGTTCCTCTGGACTTTTGGAATAAATCAAAATATCATCAATAAACACAATTACAAACTTATCAAGAAATGGTCTAAACACCCTATTCATCAAATCCATAAATGCAGCAGGGGCATTAGTCAATCCAAAGGACATGACTAAAAATTCATAATGACCATACCGGGTTCTGAACGCCGTTTTAGGAATGTCCTCTTTCTTGATTTTCAGTTGATGATACCCAGAGCGCAAGTCTACTTTTGAAAAACACTGAGCCCCTTGCAACTGATCAAAAAGATCATCAATACGAGGCAATGGATACTTGTTCTTTATCGTTACTTTGTTAAGCTGCCGATAATCAATACAAAGTCTCAAAGATCCATCTTTCTTTTTGACAAACAACACTGGCGCACCCCAAGGAGAAATACTAGGCCAAATAAACCCTTTGTCTAGCAAATCTTGTAATTGAGTCTTTAATTCATTTGATTCAGAAGGTGCCATTCTATAAGGCGGAATTGAAATAGGTTGAGTACCAGGAATCAAATCAATTGAAAATTCTATTTCTCTATCTGGAGGTAGCCCTGGTAACTCTTCTGGAAACACATCAGGAAAATCCTGAACAACAGGTATATTTTCAAGGCTAACAGCCGGGCTATCTACATCCCTCACTAGAGCCAAAAATCCTTGACAACCCTTAATTAATAATCGTTGAGCTTTTAGCACAGAAATCAAATTAGTTGGTGTTTCTACGACACTCCCTCGTAACACAAAAGGAGTTTCACCTGGAATTTCAAATCTCACCACTTTCAAGTGGCAATCAACACTAGCATAACAAGAGGCTAACCAGTCCATGCCTAATATTACATCAAAGTCAATCATATCAAGAATCATCAAATCAACGAGACTTTCTTTACCTTCAAGAGACACTTCACAAGATTTATAGACATGTGAAACTAACAAAGGTTCCCCGATTGGTGTAGCAACCAAAAAAGAATGATCTAGCTTGATAGGTTCTTTGTTCAGCAATTTAGCAAAGTATATAGAAACATAAGAATGAGTTGATCCCGGATCAAATAACACATAAGCTCTTTGAGAACATATAGAAATGATACCTGAAACAACAGCATTGGAAGCTCGAGCATCCTGACGTGTCATTGCATACACCCTTGCTTGACCTTGCCCAGGAAATGATTGAACTTGTTTGCCTTTTGTTTTACCAGAAAAGCCTCTACCAACAGAAGTAGAAGTTGCTCCCGCCGATGGAGCTGCACCAGTGGGACGTGGAGGAGGTTGAACTGACCCATAACTTGACATTGGCTGAATATGGGGACAATTCCTTCTAATATGACCAGGCTGCCCACACTCATAACAAACACCAGAAGCTTTGCGACATTCTCCAGAATGGAAGTTCCCACATGTTGCACAAGCAGGTCTAGAATAGCTCGATTGATTGATAACATGTTGAGGTTGGGCACCCCCAAATTTAGGCCTTGGAGCTGAGACGCTCATTGAATTTCCATATTGTCTAGGTGTAAATTGTGGAGCATGGGATTGAGTTTGACCCTGGAAGCGATTAATTTTTGAAGAGGGTCCTTGAAATTTGCCAGTTTCTTCCCTTTTACGCTTCTGAGCATCTTTCTCTTCCTTACGCCTTCGCTCAAGTCTCAATGCACAGTCTACCACATCAGCATAAGTAGCAAAATGTTTCCGCATAGGAACAACTGAGTTATGTATGTATGTAGGCAATCCATCAATAAATCTATTAATTCTGTCCTCCTCTGTTGGTACTAAATGGGTTGCAAATAAAGAAAGTTCAGTGAATCTCTTGTCATACTCAGCCACAGTCATTTCATCTTTGCACCTTAAGTTCAAAAATTCCTGAACCTTTGCATCTTTAGTGCTCTGGGTAAGATACCGTTTGAGGAAGATATCTTTGAACTCCTCCCAAGACAATAATGGAACTCTTTCATTTAATCCCGGAACTGTCTTGCTCCAGCTATTTGCCACTCCTGTCAATTGAAATATAGCAAGTTCTACATACTGAACATCCGGACACCTCAAAGCTCGGCATCTCTTTTCAATTCCTTCTAAGAATTCTATCGGATCTTCCTGTATATTTGATCCAGAGAAAGTTGGGGAATTAAGCTTGATAAGTTCTGTCAATTTAACTGCTATGTTCTCCTCTACAAAATCATCATGGGTTTCTTCCTGAATGTTATGTCTAGATGATGTAGAAATTGCAGGAGAAGATTGATTAGATGACTCAACCGGAATATCATGAAGAGGTCGTTGACGTTGACCTCCCCTAATCCTAGCCCCTCTATGACCCTGTCCTCGGCCCCTAATGAGCATTTCACTTTGCTGAGCAGAGCCTCTATCCGAAACTCTTCCTCCAGTAGGACGTCTATCAGCCGCTCGACGTCTTGGCGACATTCTCACTATAAAATAGAATACAATTATTTGATTTTATATCAAAAGTAACATAAATGACAAAACAATAAGCATGTAATCGACCGTAGACCAGAACCTCCTAATAAGGTCTTCAATGATACCTCAATTATAATTATGCCCGGGTTCATAATGATAATTGAGATCCCATCGAAGAATCCTTGCTCCACGTAACTAAAGGAAAAGCCTAGGCTCTGATACCAAAATGTCACGCCCTAAAAATCTAAAGACCTATTAATACGTAAAACAAAAGAAAATCACAATTTAAAGTCTGAAACTATAAATCACACCTAACTACTTTTAACTCATATCTTTCTTCTAGCTAAAGTATTAAATCTTTTGTAGAAATTTCGGCATAGTCTCCCCTATAAGATGGACATCCCGAACATTCTACAAAGACCTGCCATTACAAAATAATAGTTGGAGTTCTACTCCCAGAATATACAATTAGATTACTTACAACAAAAGTAAGGATTTTATCCCTAAGCTACGTGGAGCTTCTAAATACTAAAGACTTAATCAAAATATATATTTACATATGAAAGTCTTCCCAAGTAGTTAGTAAACTTGAATCAAAAGAGAGGCTCTTCAATGCTCAGCTGGAGGTACAGGGTCAGCTCTACTATCTGAAACCGCAGCATTTACCGGTGAATAACGTCCCACTTATCAACAATAAATAAAATGCTAATGATAAACATAAAATAAATAAGTAATACATAAATAAATCTGTTCAAGTCAAATAAATGTCATCATATTATCCATTGAAAATGAGTTCTAAAAACTTATACTTTTATACGACTTTCCACAGAACAAAATGACAAGCGTGGACACACAGTCCACGAGGGAAAATAACCAAGCGTGGCAAAGCCACGAAACAAGCGTGGACACACAGTCCACGAGGGTAAATAACCAAGCGTGGCAAAGCCACGAAACAAGCGTAGCGCAAAGCCACGAAACAAGCGCAGCACAAGGCCACGAAACAAGCGCAGATACTAGACCCACGAATAACAAGCATGAGAACAAATCTCACGATTATCAAGCGTGAGACGATACCCACGAATATCAAGCGAGCTCGAGGTTAACCATGACGCGTCAAGGGCTAACAGTACCGCTGTTAGCAGCCGGTGTTCTGTATCCAGTCCTCTCAAAACAATGTTCAAGCATGCAGGGGTCAGCCTCAAATCACTCAATAAACAGATTTCCATGTGCCAAAATACACTAATAATGAATATTTTAGAAAACAAAGCCCCTGCATGAAAACCTTTCAATATAAATTCACTCCAATAACTATAGTTCCAGTATAAAACTCTTTCAATAACTTGGTCGAAAATAGACTGAAATTTTCCATATCAATGATATACACAAAAATTCCAATTTACTAGTAAGTAATGAAATTTCACATCCATGACAAGGTAAAATATTAAATCATATCCAATCTCAAATAATAACATAATTTCTAATGATCAATACTTAAATAATAATATAAACTTTCATAGTTTAATGAAAATGCTTTGAGTAGTAAATCACAAAATGGGACGCTATTCACTCACCTTAGAGAAATTCTTTATTTTGGCTCTAAGTTGTCAACTTCTAGATCACTCGCCTTTCCCGCCCCTAAAGTTCAAAACAACCACAGAATTATTCTACTAACACACTCCTTATCAATATAAACACGCATCTATATTTATTCACGCAAGAGACCTCTATCCCTTACCCTTGCTTGGCAACATATAATAATAAACATTCCTTTTCATTATTAATTTCAAAGTATAAACTTTAGTTGCCAAGCTGAATCCAAAATTGTTAATCAAATCCTTCTTTTAGACATTTTATCAAACATCTCAAGTGCACTCCAAAAATATGTGATTATTAACCTCTTTCCCAACCACTTTCTTGCCAAAATGTTTCAGTTTTCCTTTCATTTCTTCAAGTATGATTCAACTATTTATTTTTGTTTCTTTCCAACTTGGTAGATGTATATCCTTATATACTTTCAGATTTTCAATTTCCAAACTCAAATTGCCTACATGATAATTGATATCTTCTCCTTTCCTTTATCTATAAAACTATCACTACTAACTTAAACAATTCCACTCCATCCGTCCCTTCAACCAGCAACAAAAGAGCAGAACCTTTCAGCCATAAAGAAAACAGAAATCTAAAACCCCACAGTGCATACACCAAAACGCATCAACTCCCACTTACCAAAGTTTCATGCTGATTCTCATAGCGAAAAAAAAGCTAAGTTAATTTTTTTTTTACACCCATATCTAAAAGAAAATGGAGAAGAGGAGGAATAACAAACTCACCCACAATCTTCAAAATCTTTGTTAATGAACATAAGAAGGAAGAAAGAATTCGAGCACCCGAGATATGATTTAAAGACAAGAAACTTGTGAAGATTATTGTCTTTCCATCATCCACGAAAATTGAAAAGTTTAGCCCCCTTGGAAAAATGACGATGCAGGAAAAAGATAAGGGTCTAGGGATTTTGATTTTCTAGAATTTTCCTTTCCTCAATCGGTCAATAAGAAGAGAAGGAGAAAAATTTGATCATTTTCATCTAAGGGCTGTTTTGTAATTTTCATTAAGCAATATGGTAAAAGAAGTCTAAATTGGTCCCATATAAAGTTCGAACCCAGCACCTCTTGATGAAATAATGATGTAAACATTCTCCTATTCCACTAAGCTAAAGGCTCAAGTTTGATTGAAATCTACATCGAATAAATAAAATATTCATTGGGATATATAAGTATTTTAGGGATATTACAAAGACATAGAAGAAAGGGCCCTGACAAGTACCACTACCACTGTGCACCAAGTGGTGGTATAAAAATCCATCATCACATAATCCTCCTCTAATCTCTATCCCATAACAGATGCTCATGCAATGACAGATATATACGTTTACCAACAATTAAAATATTCTTGAATTTAAATTACCATAGTACACTATCTAACATAATATAATATCATCATATAAGCAAGCATGCTTGAAAAGAATTAAGCCACTTATCATTCACATATTACATCAAACATTGATAACAAGAATTGACAACAAGCATGCTTGAAAAGGAACAAACTAATCAATCATTCACATTTTTAAATTAAGAGGTAATTAGTAATCAGTCAGATTATAATTATCCATAACTTACAAGCATACGAAAGAATCATTCAGAGTTACCTGTTATTCCTCAACTTAAGATAATTTACCGAAAAGTTACTCCAAAGCTCTATAGAAATCTACAAGGACCATACAACTATTTATTAATATTTTCTTGACATTTAATATGCCACTCTAAATTACTTTTCCAAAATTATACATTATTCCTATATGCTTGGCTCCTATCCTAATGTCGAAAATAATAGTGACCCACGGACTACAAATTTTGAAGTGTATATAGTAAAATGGCAAGAAAGGTTTATAACATTGTATAAATTATCTTTATGTTTATTTTATGGAACTATAAATAAATAGCTACGTCAAGTAGAATGAAAAGGACTAAAAGTTTGAATGGATGACATGAGAATATTACCATGGGAAATAAATAGATGGAATATATATGTATAGAGAGAGAGCAAAATCATTTGACAAATAACTTCTAATAGATATAAATATGTATTTGTTTATTACAGTGCGTAAGGATTTGAAAGGTAAATAGAATAAAATAAATTTTCTATGTAGAGACTGATGATGGAGATATGGTGGCATAAAACTTGAAAATAGTTGCCCAAGCAAACAACAGAAAGTGTGAAGAGATTGGTGTGTATGAAGTTCACAATTGTACTGTACGTGTGTGCGTGTAATGAAGTGTATGAAAGGATGATGTGGTATAATATAATAGTATTATAAAAAGTTACCTTCACATGTGGACAAAACTTTTATTGTGTGAGGGAAGAAGGCAATTGATGGAAGGAATGAGTAGAGGAATGATTGAAGGGAGATGGAGATGCGGCGCAGTGAACATAGGCAAGTAAGAGGAAAGGTTTTCACTTATCACAATTGGGCTTTTGTCAAATGGACTATCAAGATCATCATTTTTAATCATCTAATTATCTATTTTAATTATACACTACCAACCGTTTATTAAAATCTAACTAGACAACTATTATTATTTTTTTATTAAAAATTAAGAATATCTCATGACCCCATAATATACAACTTTTTTTTTCTTTAAGTTTTAACTCAAATTTATTACTTCTTAAAAGTCCTAATCTCAAATAAGGATTCTAAATGTCACAAGGACCATTTATTTATATGTGTTAAAAATATGGGATGTTACAGCTGGAATCTCCCTGCCCTCCCGCAGTGACACACTTTTTTTTGGCCGATCAGATCATTTCCCAAACCAGAGAATGGAAAGTGCAAGCAGAGTAAACAAGTGGAAGTATGACGTGCGTGTGTGTACACAAGTGGAAGTAAACAAGGACGGCTTTTTGTCGGGAGGGGAGCTGCGGAAGGCTTTCGCATCGATGAGGCTAATCGAGGCGCATTTCGTAATGGATGTGACCACTCCGGTTTGGGAAATGATCTGATCGGCAAAAAAAAAGAGTGTCACTGCGGAAGGGGAGGGAGATTTTGGCAGCGGGTGAGGTTGAGTTGGAGGAAGAGGATGAAGAGGAGTATGAAAATATGGTTATTGATTTTTTAAAATGTGAGAAAAATATTTTATTATTTTCCAGTAGCAAAATGAGCATTTTTTATTGTTCATTGGTCAAAATCAGACCTTGTAGGCCAAATTGATACTTTGAAAGTAATTTGGAGGCCAGAATGATCTTTAACCCAATTTTGTATGGTTTGTCACAAAATATAAAGTGCAGTTTGAGTCAGTCAACATAATAAATGTACTTTTCAATATTGCCCTTACTTCTCTCTCTCACTCATTTAATGCTTACACATCACATTTTCTTCTCTGAAAAACAACCCATAATCTTTATTGATTATGAAATTCCTTTTTGTTATATACTAACATGGCACATCACATTTTCTTCTAACATGACTTTTTCTTTGTAATACTCTCTCCGGTCTCTAATATAAGAGTTGGCTGCCAAAACAACTCTTATTAAGAAAACATATGAATTTTAGTTGGGTGTATGGAGTTAATACTTCTTTTCCAATATTGCCCATATTTATTATGATACTTTTAAGAGAAAGAAATACATAAGAATTAATAGATACGAAAGGGAGTTAGAGGAAAAGTAGGAAAAAACACATTAAATGAAGAAATAATGTATTAATGTGAGATAAATTCTTATATTTGGGACCAAAACCATTCAAATTTTGACTCTTATATTAAGGACCAAATGGAGTATTATTTATTACCACACATTCTCTTTCTCCTTTTTAAATATTGACGTTTTTGGTAACAAATTTTTGTACTCTACATAATCATTGTTTTTTAACTAACTTTAACCAATGGACTTCGCAGGCTACCAAACCCACAGTGTAAGCGCCTCTGATCTACTCCAAACCCACCATCTCTCATTGGAAATTAAAGCACACCAAATCATCCTCTTTCCTCCTCTCAATCACTCCAGTATTTCTTCATCTTCTCTTCCCCCAATCGCCCAAGAAAAAACCATCCTTTTCAACCATGAATCAACAATCTGACATTCCCCAGTCCAAAATCATCACCGATCAGTGTCCTCCGCCTCTGCATGTCCGCCTATCCTCATCTCCGATGATGCATGTCTCCGATCTGTGTTCTATCATCCAAGATCTAAAGAATCCGTTGACCCCTAGTTTTCGTTTTCCAAAAAGGAAATTTCAGCCATCCTCATCAAAATTAAAATCAACCATAGCCCCAAATGTAGAGTTCCTCTTTTTAAATCCCAAAAAAAAGAGAGAAAGAGTGGAAGGTCAGGAAAAAGAAATCTTGAAAATGAAGAAGCCGAGACTCTGTCAAAACACTTGCATCACAGGGAGAAAACGGCCAAGGCAGGTGGAGATGACAAATGCAGATCTATTGGAAAAGAAGCTGAAGATTCCAAAGAAGGTAAATGAGAGAAAATTTCGGGGAAAACCCAAGTATGTCTTCAATACTTCTGAACAAGTTAGCATGGATTTTGAATTTTCTTGTGAGAGATCCTCTTTAAAAAGAGGTAGGAGTGAGAAAGGAGACATGGATGAGCAAAGACTTTGTTTTAAAAAATTCATATTAGAGGATATAGGGCTACAATCCTCTGTTCTTGTTGATCTTCCTGTTGACTGGTTTGAAGATTGTTCCTTCCTTCCTTCTCAGTTTGAAGGCCCTGAAGAGATCTTTTTGTGGAGTATGTTTACTGGGAACAAAGTTCCCAAATTTTCAAAGCTGACTCAATTTCCTTCATCTTGGCACTCAATTTCCTAGATATGCAGGAGTCTCTTATCTGGAATGCATGCAAGAAACTGAACCTGGGGTTTCTAGCTTATCTCAATCCTTTGCTAAAGTTATGTGCAGGTTCATCAAATTGGGGGTTTCTCAAGCTTCAGTCGTTAGTTTGTACTGTTTACTGTTATTTGTGCTCTAGTTATGTGTTTTATGTTTTTATCCTACTGTTTTTAGCATCTAAATTCCAATACAAAATCATGATCAAGTTCTATATTTATGGAATGCTTGAGTTATGCATATGTCGTTATAGTATCCATGGGATTTCTGACACACGGTTGGATTATAATCCCATTCTTTCAAACCCTTTCAGGGTAGATGTCCGTTTCTCCTTTGTGAGTGAACATAGTGGCATAATCTTCGTCAACTTGATGTTGATGACCTTTTCTATAAGCGACATTGCATTACAAGGATTTTCCATGAGATATACAATTTGTTCATGCTCATGCGTTGGAATGGTTAGTTTGTGTTTGTGTTTCAATGTTTTTGTTCACAAATGTATTGTTAGTGTCTTTATGTAATTGTGCCTTAAATTAATATAATTGTCATTTTGTAAAAAAAAACTAACTTTAACCAATTTTGTGGAACCCATTATATGGTTAACTTTACCATACATTACGAAACGAATGGAGTAGATTGTTAAGTTATATATTACTGTAGTTTATAAGTCAAATAAACTAGTTTGGAGAAAAGAATAGTTAATTTAATATATGTGGATTATTTAGTTTTTTTAAGATTTTACAAAAAAAGTCAACTATAACATATATTTTGGATAAAACGAATATTATAAAGTGAACCATTACATGCACAATATATATATGTTGTAATTTATTGATCTTATTTGTTTCCGTAAATTTCACTAAAAAAGTCAAAGACCTTATATACTTAAGGCAGGAGGGAGTATATCCTTTACTTTACTAAATCCTACTTTAAGTAAAACTTAGATATAAAAAATTGAAGAATTGCAAATCCAACTATAAAACAATTGAAGTAGTTTCAAGAATTGCTTCCTAGCATTAACGTCTTGTGAGCCCATTGAAAAAAAGAAAATAGGTTAAGTATAATTTTTAGGTTTACTTTCATTTTCATTGAAAATGTCAACTTATCAAATTTAAAAGGTGATTGTATAGATAAAATATACTTAAATTTAATTTTTAGTATAACCATTCTCATATTTTGAAAATTAAACATTTTTATCATCTTTTTAATAGAAAATCACCTTTTAGATTTGATTAGTTAGGATTTTTCATTAAATGAAACTAGTGATTTTAACGAAAAAGAACTAAAAATGTATTTTCCAATTATAAAGGACTAAAACTATACTTTAGTTAAATATACATGTGTATGTGTTTCAACTTTACTCCGAAAAAGAACTAAAAATGTATTTTCCAATTATAAAGGACTAAAACTATACTTTAGTTAAATAAACATGTGTATGTGTTTCAACTTTACTCCCTTCGTCTCATAATGTAAGGTGAAACTTTTTGAATGGTTTTATCCCAAAATGTAAGGTGAAGTTTGAGTTGGTCAAAATAAATAAATAATAAATGTATTTTTTTTAATATTGCCTTTACTTCTCTCACACAACGTTTACTGTGTATACATCACATTTTCTTCTAACATGACTCTTCTCTCTGTTTTTTTTTATAAAAAGAACCACAATATAAAACAATTACTCAGCAACTATTACTGAGTTTCTACAGTAAGACAACAAACTCAAATAAAAAACCAATAGGCTATGAATCAGATCTGAAGGGTCAACATAGACCAAAAAATCAACTTTCATATCTTGAGCTACTCCCGCAAGCATATCAGCAACACAGTTGGCATCTCTTGGGCATATCTTAAGGATCACTGTCCATTTCTTTCTCAAAAAACCTTTAATTTCCTGCAAAACCTCGAAATCTGGATGACAAATTGGAATCGTCTTTTGCAAAATATTAACTAATTCATGACAATCACTCTCAACAATCAAACTTTGAACTTTCTTCTTCCATGATAACTTGAGAGCCCATAAAAAGCCCCAAGCTTCAGCAGACAAAGAAGACTCAATACCAATACGATATTGAAAAGCCTGTATGAAATCCCCATTATAATCTCTCAACACTCCCCCACACGTACAATATCCTGAACTCAAATTTCTTACTCCATCAATATTGAATTTCAAATACCCATAAGCAGGACATTCCCATCTATCCAAATTATTTTCCTTCAACTCTTGATTCAAAACAGGTCTGCCCCATCCCAAACAAGCATAACTTCGAGCAATTACATTATATTCACCCCACAAATTTTTGTTAAAAACAAACCCATTTCTCCTTAGCCAAAGATTTCTACAAATAATAGCAATCCATAACCTAAATTCAAAACCTTGAATTAAGATTCTTTGCCTCATACTCCAATTTAAGTATTTAACCATTCATATACATTAGTGAAGTTAAAAAATTGAACTGCAATAGACTGAGGGAGCACTTTCCTCCAAACCTGATCAGAGCCACAACAATCTCTTAAAGCATGAATAAGAGTTTCCTCTGAATCTTTACAGATATCACAAGCACTCGTAGTAGAAATTTTCCTCTCAAACCTCAACTCATTAGTCAAAACTCTATCATGAAGACATAGCCATAAGAAAGTTTTATATCTTTGAGGCACCTTTAAGCTCCAAGCAACCTTCCAATCTCTAGATATCGTAGCATTACTGGGTTTTTTTAGTTGTTCATACACCGACTTAATCGTAGCATTACTGGGAATGACTCTTCTCTCTCTCTCTGTTTTTTTACCTAATACTTTTCTCTGATTTCGTATCAGTTGTTCCCCTACTTTCTTTTTTCTCCTTTTTTAAAAACTTTTTAGAAATTATTTTTTGTCCCTCACATAATCATTACTTTTTACCTAAGTTGAACCAATTTTTGGGAATCTGTTATTCGATTAATTTAACTTTACATTATAGGACAAAGTGAGAATTCAAAGACTATATATCTAGTAAAGTGGCATTATAGCCCTATTCATCAAAGCTACTTATAATACTTATCTTAATTAGAAATACATTTGAGATGAGACATTCAAAAGATGAGGCAAATGTTGAGCTCGATTATGAAATAAGAACATTAAAGTAACTTATCAACATATGGGATTCGATTCAGATGACGAGATTATGAACAATTAAAGCACTTCTTCCCCAGCACCGCTTATTTCGAGATTTTTTTCTTGAACACAATGCCAATACCTGCCCTAATTCATTTATATAACTAGTCGTTTTCACCCATTTATTACTATCACGGAATTTAGATATACATCTGCCAAGTATTAGTCAAAGTCACCAATTTAATTTAATATTCTATAAACATTTTCTTGATTTAAAAACATCATCATTATTGAGTCGAATTTGACTATCATCAAAGACTACAACAAACCACTCATCTTCTCCAAACATCAAACACTATCTCCTCAAAGCTTGTTCTTCAAACACACAACAATGGATCATCTTCTCTCAATCCCAACATTAACAACAACAATTTCAATCCTAATTTTGTCCACACTTGTATGGATCATATTGAGAGCTCACCAAAATCAAACAACAAAACCCAACCAACCATCCCCACCAGAACCATCAGGGGCCTTACCCCTAATAGGCCACCTTCATCTTCTCAAACCTGAGGCCCCTCTGGCCCACACCTTAGCCTCTTTCACCACTAAGTACGGCCCAATTTTCACAATCCGCTTAGGAGCCTACCCTGCCCTTATTGTTAGCAGCCAAGAAGCCATTAAAGATTGCTTCACCACAAACGACAAAATCCTAGCTTCCCGCCCAAAATCCAGCCATGGAGTCCACCTTGGTTATAATTTTGCTGGCTTTGGATTTGCACCGTACGGTCCTTATTGGAGGAAATTAAGGAAAATTGTCATGCTTGAGCTTCTATCACCTCGGAGAGTGGAATCGTTGAAATTTGTGTATGAAACAGAAATTGATGTTTTCATCCGCGATTTGTATTCGTACATCGGAGACAAGAGTAAGTGCTTAATACTCCCTCCGGTAAATATAACTTTATTGACTTAGTTTGCTTCTGTTTAGTATGGGGTAGAGAATTAATAAGTTAGTTAATACTCCCATCCTAAATATAACCTGATTACTCCCATCCTAAATATAACCTGATTAAGATTACAAAGTATATTATTAAATTATGACATGTTTATATATTTTTATAGGGCAAGGGTCCTATTTTGCTCTTTAAGTAACCACTCTGGACCACTAGTCACCCTAAACTAACATCGGGTACAATTTTACCCTTGAAGTAACCAAAGTGGTCCAATTTTACCCTTTTAGCAAATGTAATGTTGACATGTGTCGTCCACGCATCAACATTACATTCCACGTGTCAACATTACATTTGCTAAAAGGGTAAAATTGGACCACTTTGGTTACTTCAAGGGTAAAATTGTACCTAATGTTAGTTTATGGTGCTCAGTGCTCCAAAGTGGTTACTTGGAGGGAAAAATAGAACCATTACCCATTTTTATATTATCCATTATTTTATAGGTTAAATAAACTAGTTTATGGAAAAAAATTAGGTAAACTAATTTATAATTTACTTATTTTGCTTTTTAAAGGATTTTTCTAAAAAAGTCTTACATTTAGGACCAGAGAAACTATTATGTATTTCTCTCTTTTAAAAATATCATAATAAATATACGTAATATTACAAAAAGCATTAACTCTGATCTAGAGTCCAGATATTCGACTAACTTTTATATGTTTTATCAATAAGTGTGTTTGGGATGTTCCACTCTTATATTATGGATGGAGAGAGTAATTCATACTCTTCTATATTTTTCTTTTGCTAGTGGGGTCCATTACATGGGATAATTTTGGAAACAAAAGTTGTGAAAAAATAAAATAAGTCTTATATTTAAAAATAAGATCATCCTTCTAAACAGAATTTATGCTTAGGGATGGAGAAAATAGTTTTTAACTTAGGTTAAGCCAAAAATTTGGTTTCAAAATCAAAGGATACAAACAAACACCCAAGCCTTTTTAATACCCTTCTATTCTAGTCATAAGATCAGATCAATCTAACTTTTTTGTTCAAGAAGTTATTATGAAAATAAATAACTTCAAATGGTTTATATGATTATTAGATATTCAAAAATTATAATATTTTTCTTTAAAACTAATTTATTTTATGCATATTACATGTAATATGTTAATATTTTCTAGTTCAATTCACTTCTTTAATCTAAACAAATGTTAACTTAACCTTATAATTAATGCATGAAGGAGCTTTTAATGGTCAAAACATAGGTTTTGGTTAAAAGTGATAAACGTAAGTGATAAACATGGCTAGTGTTTTCAGAATAGCTTTTGAAATAATATGTTTTATGTGGTTTTTTTATAATGACTTATTAAGATATTGTCCAAAATCTATTAAATTTTGACCTTTCTTTTTCCTCATCACCTACTCTCCATAAAACAGGCCCCAAGCCGAAGATTGTGATTAGCAAATGGTTGGAGAGATTGACAGTAAATATAATAACGAGGATGATTGCAGGGAAGAGGTATTTTGGTAATCTACAGGATATAGATGATGAAGAAGCACGTAGGGTTGTAAAGTTAATTAAGGATTTTATGCATATTTCTGGGGAGTTTGTTCCTTCGGATTTGATTCCCATTTTAGGATGGTTCCCATTTGAAGGGAAAGTTTTGAGATCCATGAAGAGGATTGCGAGGGATTTGGATTCTTTGGCGTCAAGTTGGGTTGAAGAACATCGTGTGAAGAAGAAAGAGTCTAATGATGAGAAGCAAGATTTCATTGACTTTATGCTTAATGTGGTTGAAGAAATTGAGGAAGAGGACTCTGCATTGGGCCATTCTTGTGACACTATCATCAAAGCAAATATTTTGGTATGTTTTCTTTACCTTTTTTGCCTTTTTTTCGTTTGTTTGACTTTTGAAATTGCCTGTCTCAAATATCTTAAATAGTAGTATGAGATATAGTTTATTTTTTTAAAAAAAAACTTAAGGAAGCTAAATAAATCATCTAATCACATTACATTATATATATATTATTATATTATATGCTAAATCATATGTCAAAGAAGTTCTTTATTTTTGAAAATTTTAAGTAAATCAATTTATAAATGAAGTATTTAGTTTTCTTAGAATCTAAAAAAATCAACTAGATTCTATATTTTAGAATAGTCCTTAAAAAATCACATTATTATAGTATATGTAACATGTATTACTCCGTCTAGTCCTTAATATGACAAGTTGACTTTTTTTAGAAAAAAGCCAAATGAGTTTGTTAATCATAACATATGTGATATTTTATTATATTAGATATTATAAGTCAAATAAAGTTGTGTGGAGAAAAATTTCATTAGTCTAAGGGTCATATACTTTCCACTATCCACGGAATATTATACAGGGTTAAATATCATTCTGACCAATAAACAATTTCGAAAGGCTCATTCTGGCCAAAGAACAATAAAAATGGTTCATTTTGGCCAATAAACTACTTGAAAATACTAAAATACCCCTCGGGTCTTACATTTTCAAAAATTATACTACCTTAGGTCCTAAATATAAGACCTAATTCACTTTTTTTTGGAGAGGTTAAGGTTGCGAAATAGACTATTAAATCATGATATAATTGATATATTTTTAGATTATACATTAGTTTATAGGTAAAATAAACTAATCTAAGGGAAAAAATTAGGTAAATCAATTTATAATTAACTTATTTTCCTTTCTTATAGGATTCTCTAAAAAAGTCAATTAGGTCTTATATTTAGGACCGGAGAGAGTATTAATTAAGTCCCAAGGGGTATTTTAGTATTTTCAAATAGCTCTTTCGAGGGTTCTCAAGGTTAGGGTTCAAAAAGAGGCTAGTTTGATCTTTGAAGATGTTCGATGTGTTATCTGTTGTGTGTTGTTTTGGGCTGATTTTAAGTCTCAATACACCCCGTCAACATATGCTATATCAAAAAGATTGACACATAATGCCACATATTGTCATGTCAATAAACCCCACCAGAATTCTCAGTCAATTAACGGTCAAATTTAACACCTCTATTTGAGAAGGTTACATTACCCTTTTTTGTTTACAATGTACGGTTTTACCCCTTAAATTTATCAGAGTTTGAGGTGCTACTTTTTAAATTTACGGTAGTTATTTTTGCACTTTTGCTCTTTATATTTTGATTGATTACTTTGTGGGACTGCCCAAATTTTTCTTAATTTTATTGCCATTATTCTTAATCTACATCTCCTACTTACAAATAAACATCATAGGACTTCAAATAAAGATTATACTACTACTTTAAAACAATTTAAGCCAATAACTAATAACACATATATATACTTCTTATTTCAAATATTTAAATATACAGAGTCTGATTTTAGCTGGGGCAGACACAACTTCAATTAACATGACATGGATGCTAGCATTATTATTGAACAACAAACATGTCTTAAAGCGTGGGCAAGAGGAGATAGATCTTCATGTAGGCAAGCAAAGACGGGTACAAGCTTCAGATATAAAAAACCTAAATTACCTAGAGGCCATTCTAAAAGAAACCCTACGATTATATCCACCAGGTCCTCTCTTAGTGCCCCATGAAGCAACACAAGATTGCTATATCAGTGGCTATTATGTCCCAAAAGGCACTAGAGTTCTTGCCAACGTGTGGAAACTCCATAGAGACCCAACCATTTGGTCACAGCCCGAGGGGTTTCTACCGGAAAGGTTCATGACAATGACAGAGAATGATAATGGTGAAATTAATGACAGTGAGGGTCGCCATTTTCAGTATCTTCCTTTTGGGTATGGCAGAAGGGCTTGTCCTGGTTCAAATTTTGGCGTGCAAGTGAGCTTGTTGACTCTTGCTCGTTTGCTTCAAGGGTTTGAGTTGGTGGTAGAGAATGATGAGAAAGTAGACATGAGAGAAGGAACTAGCTTTACTTTGCCTAAGGCTACTCCACTAGAAGTTGTTCTAACTCCACGACTTTCACCTCATCAATATCGCTAATTATCCAACACTACTTCTTAACTATTGTTCCCTTCCAAGATGAAGTTTCTGATAATGAGTATTAGTTCCTCTATTCTACATATGTTTTGTATTCATGGTGTGTAATAATAACATTAAACTTTTAATTTAAACTAAACAAAATTATAAATATTATTAAATTATTTAATTTAATTTAATTTAATACTCCATCTGATTCGAAATATAAGAGTTCAAATGATAAAACACATTTATTAATTAAATATGTAACTATTAGATGAGTGTTTACATTTAATGTTTTTTTTCCAACATTGGCCATATTTATTATAATACTATTAAGATAGAGAAATACATAAATATTAATAAATATGAAAGAATGATAGGGGCTAAGTAGGAAAAAAGGCAAAAGTGCTGATATGATAATCAACTATTTCAATTTGGGCAAAACTAATAATGACGATTTCGCGGTGCATGAATAATAACCAATTTTTTAAATTGGTGCAAAAATTATAAAATCCGTAGTGAATTTAATTTGTAGTTTTGTTGAATCTTGCTGATATTATTTTCTAAAGTAAACTTCAACTCTTCTTCATTCTCCCCTTCCTCTTCCCCTCATAACTAATATCATCAAGGTTTTAATTGAGAGGGACAAACAAATATTTTCACTTGGAAAATAATATCAGTATGGTTCCACATAACTACAAATTAACATCTAGCACCAGTTTTATCATTTTTACACTAGGTCACAAAGTTGGATATTATTTATACACTGCGAAGTAGTCATTTATTATTTTTGCCGAAACTAATTAAAATAGTTAATTATCATATCAGCGCTTTGTTCTAAGGAAAAGAACATTAAAATAAAGAGAGAATATAAGACAAACTCTTATATTTTGTATTAAAATCATTCAAATTTTGGACTCCTATGTTACAGAATGGATGGAGTATTTATCTAATATCTTCTTAAAGCACTTGTCTCCTTTTGATTGATCCATGTTTCTTCATTCACATCATCAAAAATTCAGTTGGAAAATCCATAAATGCAAACGTTTATATTTATTACTAGCTATTTTTTTGATACAATTATTACTAGCTATTTTATCACATACTATATATTCAGAATTAGATTTTACCTCTATAGTTTCGAAAAAAGATCATGAATACCGAAATTTTAATCATATATTATATAGCTTAAATTAAGGGCTTACTTATAATTTTTTTGATTCCCATTTTATCATAATTGTTTTCCACTAACCAAGTTACATAACTGAAAAATTCTACATTCAATTGCCTAAATCAAAATCAAACGTAGAGAGTTGCTTTCAAAATCATTTATGTTCCAGTTCAAAATTTCCCTTCCCACCCTAATGCCTAAATAAAAAAAATACCATTTACCTTATATATGGGTCCTTTCACTACATATATTTATATCTTATACGCATTTTTATACAATAATCTGCTCATACACTACATAACATCATACATTTGCTCCTAGGTCATAAAAAATTGTACGCTTTTTCATCATGGAATCAGAGAAAATTCCAATATAAATATTGATGTCAGTCAGAACACATGGCAAATTGGATCCCTTGTGTTACGAAATTGGGTTGTCCGCAAAATTCTCCTCCTTACTATGTATTCAAAATCGTTTTCTATTGGTGGACGATCAAGTAATAAATCAATTCCCATACACACACTCCTATCTATATCTACTACTTTTTCAGTTTGTAACCTTTTTTTATCTCAGGGGACTAGGATCAAGGGTTTTGTCAAGCAGAAATCACTACCGCGCCAATACCACTCCAAAACAAGTGATGGCCAAGTCGATCATGTAAAAAACTTTGAAGTCTTACCAAATAATGACGTTTTACAGGATCGCTACTCATCCATGGAAACTTAAGTTTCAATCAACTATGATCTTTAAAAAACTCATTTTCAACCCTTTCCACACTTTCAGTTTTGTCCAGTTACGTGACATTGCAGATATCTCATCTACAAATGTTGAGTTACTGGTAAGCAAATTTAACCACTTGAATAAAAATATATACCTTTTTTTACTCATAGATTTTACCGTTTTGATTATGCTAAATTTTTTTTTTCAATTGAACAAGATGTCGGAGGCTTCATTCAAGTATTCGGTGATCTCGATGACCATTAACGTGAATCGAGGACTATAAAAAACTAAAATTTACCATATCAGATATAACAAATTTTTGCACCATTTTTTGTTAACTTTTTTGCATTCCCCGATAATTTGTTTATTGTTTTCATCGTCACGCCCAATTAGACATGCTAAACATGCTTTGGAAAAAAGAAGGATGACATGGAGGTTCCAATCGTTGCCCTTGTGCGGCATGTAAGGATTAGCAATTTCAATGGTAAATTCAATGTCAATTTGAACATTATAATTACATTTGTATTATTAGTACATTAAAACAATTATTCTTACAAATATTTTACTTTCATCATCATGCACTTTTTTATAGAAACACCTATCTCACTAATGTTTCAGAGGCCACATTTATAAAATTTAATTCTAACATACCAAAAGCAACAAAAATGCTTGAGAAGTATTATTGCGCCGTTGATTAAAATTGATTCATGCAAAGTTTATAGTTTTCTTAGCATTAAAATAAAATCTGATGGGGTAATTTCACAGTTCGGACCAAAGATCTGGAGCAATCAAATCCTTTTTCCACAATTTTCCAGTTTCGTCACTTTCAACCCGAGTCAAGAAAACTTGCTTGGGTTTGAGCCTTGCAATACCATAACTGAATTGTCTTCAATAAACACTGCATCTAGGTTACTACAATAATTCTTTTACAATGACATGCTTAATTGTGTTTTACTCAATTTTTTCGTGAATGCATGTTATATTTTTAAAATGCATCCGTATGTATATTTGTATTTGTGCTAACTATCTTATATTTCTATACAAAATCATTTTGACAACTGTGCATGCACGTATTTTTTATATTGATTAACATGTGTTGAAATTGCACATTTTTAATGTAATCATAAAAAAGTGAGAAATTTTGTCAATGTGTAAATTGTAGTTTAATTTATATGTCTGTTGGCCGTTCAAGTTACGAAATATATTAATTATTGATTGGTAGCTCATAAATTATTTGTGCAAATACTATAATCCTGATCTCAATGCTTAAATTGTTGTTTTATTTATATATCTTTTGGCTGCTCAATTTTGGAAATTAATAATTATTTCTGAAAGACTTCCACACTTAGTTTTGGGCTTGATATGAAATAAGATATTTCAAATTTTCCAACCAATCTTCCAAATTTTTCATGCTTGCTTGTGTTTTTTATATATTGATTAATTAGGAGTGTTTTTATATTGATCTCAATGCGTAAATTGTTGTTCAATTTATATGTCTTTTGGGCTCTACCCGTTCAATTTTTGAAATATAAATTTTTTTTATTGTAACTCATAAATTATTAGTGCCAAATATTCTTTGGAAAAAACTTATATCAAGTTGTTTATATCAAGTTTGTCAAGTTCATCTATAAGATATTGTCACTTGTTCATTTTTTCCACGTCAACAAGGAGGTGTTTGTTGTCTCACAAATCTCAAAACATAAAAGATCCAGAAAAAGGAAATAATCAAATAAGGTAAAAAAAGAAAAAAAGATATTGTCTCACAAATCTCAAAACATAAAAGATCTAGAAAAAAGGAAATAATCAAATAAGGTAAAAAAAGAAAAAAAAGGAAAACTGATGGTGATGGGTGATTAATGTGACCCTATCTCTCTCTGCCTTCATTGCTCCACCATCTCATTCACGGAAACGATGATGGGTGAGGGATGAATTTTGGGTTCGGTGCATGAGGAAGAGAGAGGAGGAAGAAGGTAGGAGGAAGTGATAATGGAAAGACGGAGAGAGTTTATGGTTGAGGAAACTGTGAGGGGGAGCGGTTACGGAGGTTGAGAGGCGGCCATGGTGGAATGAGTGGTGGAGATTATGGAGTTTTAGTGAAGCTGAGAGAGAAGAGAAGAAGAGGCCATATTTGGTTTTTGGAGAATGAAGAAGATGGGTGGGTTAGTGTGGATGAAGGGTCAATTCCGATTCTGAGAAGCCGATGTCGATTCCTATTCTGTTATTCTTGGCTGTGGAAAAGGTAGGTTTCATAATTTTTTTCTTTATTATTTGGTTTTTGGATTGAGTACTGTGAGACAACATACACCTCTTTGTTGACGTGGACAAACAGTACAAGTGACGATATCTTATAGGTGAATTGGACAAACTTGATATAAGCAATTTGATATAAGTTTTTTCCTCTTTTTTAGACTACAGGGACTAAAACGAAAATTGAAAACAAGTATAGGGACAAAAATATAAATAATAAAAAAATATGGAGTCAATATGCAATGTTGCTAAGTTTTTAACGGTCAAACGTCATTGACCGTCAGGTGAGGGTAAAATTTGACCACTTTGGTTACTTAAAGGGCAAATTAGAGTCTGTTGTTGCCCAATGCTTCACGGTAGTTACTTGAAGGGCAAATCAGGGTCATTACCTATAAATAAATAAAAACAGAAGCTACATGATGCACAAGTTTTTCGAAGCAGCAACAACTATTCCACGTGTACAAAGTTACACGTTTTATAACACTCCTCATCAAGTTGACAAACATATTCAACATGTTCAACTTGAATATAAAATTCTCAAATATTTTTTCTGATAGGCCCTTCGTTAGTATATCTGCCAATTGATGACGTGTTACTCCCTCCGGTCCCTAATGTAAGAGCCCAAAATTTGAATGGTTTTGGTCCCTAATGTAAGAGCTCACCCCATATTCTCTCCTCATTTAATGCATTTTTTCCTACTTTACCCCTAACTCTCTTTCATATTTATTAATGCTTATGCATTTCTCCCTCTTAAAAGTACCATAATAAATATGGGCATTTTTGGAAAAGAAGCATTAACTCCAGACACCCAACTAACATTCACATATTTTCTTAAGAAGCGTTTTTTTGACGGCTAGCTCTTACATTAGGGACCGGAGGGAGTATAACATATGACAAGCAAATAACTCCCTCTTCAACCTTTGGCACGATGAAGTGTCTATCCAGCTCCACATGTTTAGTCGTTTTATGTTGAACAGGATTCAAAGCATACTCAAAGCTGCCTTGTTGTCATTTGACCTATGCTTCCTCAAGCACTCTTTTCAACCATAAGCCCTCCATAAGTCCTTGGGATAATGTTCTAAGTTCAATTTCTGCACTGATTTTAGATACCACTATTTTCTTTCGACTTCGCCAAGTGACCATATTATCTCGTACAAGAATACAATATCCAGAAGTTGACCAGCTATTTTCCTAATCACTTGCCCAGTCAGCATCAGTAAATACTATCATAGTTCTAAGATTGTTTTTCTTAAAGAAAAACCCCCAGCCTGGCGTGCCTTTAAGTTATCTAATTAGTAATTACTCCCTCCGTTCCTAAATATAAGATCACTTTGGTTAATTTGGGGAGATTAAGGAAGACAATAAAATTACATAATCTTCCCAAAATCCCCTCAATTACTTAGCTTTAAAAGGAGGAGGGGTTTTCAATGAAAAGAGGAAGTATAAGAGTAGTTTGGGCAAAATTTGAGAAAAAATAGAAAGTGATCTTATATTTAGGAACTTATTCACTTCCCCAAAGTGATCTTATATTTAGGAACGGAGGGAGTATCTTAAAGACACCATCCAATTGCTTTTGTTTAGGAGAGTGCATATGTAGGCTTGCCACACTTACTGCAAAAACAATATCTTGTCTAGTATGAATCGCAGCGGCTTATGCATTACTACTCAAACAATTGACGACCAACTAATATTTTAAAGATGCCTATAAGAATATTACCAGTACATTCTCAGGATACATAGACGATTTTCGGTAATACTATTTGCCTAACAAAAGATACTAAGTTATTAGTTGCAAATAACAAAATAAAGGACAAAAAGCAATAAGAAAAATGTAAACGCAATGGAAGACTAATGTACTTCATTGGGACTCAAGCCTACAGAGCCACGTAAACTGTAATTAACTCAAGCACCAAATCTGGCATTCAGAAGTCGACAATCACAGATTGAACAAAACTTTTTTTTCCGTCAGCTAAAAATGCCAAAAATTACCGCTAAGTAGCACATATATCTTCCGGCTAGGACAGATAATCTAGCTTTAAGTTTTCGAGAACTCTTTGTTCAAATCATCTAACCTACAAAGCCTAAAAAACAGGGAAAATTAAAAACCATTTCAGATTATCTTTTTCACACATAACACGTAAGAGAAGTAGGGCCGGTTTGACTCAACGATAAGTTAGCTTGCCGTGGGGTCTAAAGTCGTGGGTTTGAATTAGTCTCTGAAGCAGAGACAACTCCTAAGATTGCTTAATATATTTCCTTGATGTGAAAACTAGAATTGGGTTTGACCCTTTTTAACACATAGCACGAAAGAATAAACTGAGAATCAAAGTTCTTGACGCAGGATATAAGACACAGCACAAATATTTATCCAGTAAATGTTATAATCGCCAAGCTAGATATAATTCATTGTTCCTTACCCAATTTCCAGTCACTGATATTATTTGTGATAGACTGATAAAGAATGATTCATGGTCCCTCAAGCATTGTCACAGCAAATGTAAAACCAACAGTATAAGTAAAAACACTAGAAGATAATTTCTTTTCATAACAATTTTGATCAAACATAAAAATTCAGGCACCAGCTAAAAACAAAAAAGATTTGGAATTTAAAGAAGGCAGAGAAGCAAAGTGGGGGAACCAATAACATCAAGCAAGTTAAAATAGAGGAAAACGGGATTTTCCAACAAAGTAATTAAACTAAATAATATATACTCTTTGTATGTATGTATATCTTCGCAATTCACAATTGAACCGTGTATACGCAATAAGCTAACATTTCTGCAATAGATAACAGGAACACACGATTCCACCTAATTCAATTTCCACAAATCATCTTATTCACGCGAAAGGAGTGATTCTTGTGGCTTTTTGGTTAATGCCGGCCAAATCCCACATAATATCTAACAGGTATCAATATCATACTTAAGGTTAACTGAGATGTCTCATTTGAACTACGATATTTATTTCTTGTGGGAATATTCATTCTAACACTACACAACCATTGCACCAAAAATCTCCAAATGACAGTTCCAATCTCCATTTTAATTTTCCGTTCTCATTTGAGCATAACCAACACACATTTTCATGTTGTGTACCCGCTTTTGACTCAAGTGTGATGGCAGTGATTAAAAAAATTGAACCCATCTCAATTTTCAAGTAACTCTAAATAAATAATCTCATAATAATAAAAACAGACATTTAATTTCAATTTAACCCACAAAACAAAATAGATAAACAAAAAATCCACTCAAAGCCAAAGAAATCCATCTGCGTTTTCAATGAAACCAATCATCAACAACTAAAAGCAGCAGAAATTAAAGGGATTAATAATTTACCACATGTATTAACTAAATTAGAGATGTTAAGAAGATGAATAAATTATTTGGTTCTAATATATTATATGATATTTAAGGAAAAAATTTATATTAAATGTGTAATCAGATTATTTATAGCTTGACTAGTGTTTTTTTTCCAATCTTTATAGGTTTTTAAAATAGATTGATTAATCATAACATATTTGATACTGCATCTGTTCCATAATGTAAGGTGAAATTTGTTTTACATTTTTGTCCAAAATGTAAGGTGAAGCTAAGTTTGAGTTAGTCAACATAATAAATGTACTTATTTAAATATTGTCATTCTCTCTCACATCATTTAATACTTAGAGACTACATTTTCTTTCAACATGACTCTTCTTCATTTAATTCTTCAATTTTTTATATCTAAGTTTTACTTAAGGAGGTTCTAGTAAGGTAAGGGCATACTAGAAGGGAGTATGTCCTTACCTTACTAGCTAGATCCTCCTTAAGTAAAACTTAGATGTAAAAAAATTGAATAATTGCTTATCAATACAGCAAATAATCAATCTTCTCCACACGCTTGTTTCTAACATGACTCTTTCTCCAAATTGGTTAAAGTTAGGTCTTATATTTAAAGAGTATGTCCTTACTTTACTAGATCCTCCTTAAGTAAAACTTATATATAAAAAATTGAAGAATTGCTTCTCAAATCTCAATACATACAGCAGATCTTCGCCACACTTGTTTCTTGAACTTGCAAATCCAACTAAAAGACAATTGAAACAGTTTTGATTATTCTTAGTCATTCTCATCTTATGAGCCCACTAAAAATATTGTCTCAACTATACCTTTAATCATTTGTGTTTATATCCAGTTTAATTTTAGTCTTTTATGTATGTTTAGAAAATATACTTTTAGTCCTTTTAGCTAACACCGTTAGTTTTATTTAACTGAAAATGTTGATTTATCACATTTAAAAGGTGGTTCTATAGATAAAAAAAATACTTAAATTCAAAAATTTTTAGTATAATCATTCTCATATTGTAAAAATTAATAATTTTTATCCTCATGTTAATGGAAAACCACCTTTTAAATTTGATGAATTATCATTTTCCGTTAAATGAAAAAAAGATTAAAAATGTACTTTCCAAACATAAATGACTAAAACTAGACTTTAGCCAAATATATAAATATGTATGTGTGTGTTTTTCAGCTTCTCTCAATTCCATAATGTAAGATGAACTTTTTTAAATGATTTTGTCTAAAATGTAAGGTGAAATTTGAGTTAATCAACATAATAAATGTACTTTTTCAATATTGTTCTTACTTTTCTCTCACAACGTTTAATGCGTACACGCTACATTTTCTTCTAACATACTTTTCTCTTTCATATTGTTTATTTCCTCATATTCTCTTTTTTCCTTTTAAAATAGGGGCATTTTTGGAAACAAATTTTAGTTCCCATGTACTTTACCTATCTTAATTATTAGAAGGGAGAATTAATTGGAGGTCTTATGCAAGAAACATAATTGAAATGAGATTTCATAAGTTGTTATGTGAGACCAATAAATTGCTATTGTTAATTCTAAAAGTTGTAATCTACAATTCGTGAGACCTTATCTTAATTATCTTTACCTTCTAATTATTAAAAATACATTTGAGATGAGACATTCAAAAAATGGGGCAAACGTTGAGCTACATTATGAAATAAGAATATTAAAAGTTAAAACACATGGGATTTAATTCACATGACGAAATCATGAATAATTGAAGTACTTCTTGTCCGGCGCCGCTTATTTTGTGATCATTTTCTTCAACACTATGCCTATACGACTATACCCCCTAATTCATTTGTAAAACTAGTCGTTTTCACCCATTTATTTTTTTTATAACACGTTTTCACCCATTTATTACTATCACGGGATTCAAATAATATCTGTCATGTATCAGTCAAAGTCAGCGTGTGCTTGGCTGAATTTTTTTTTTAGAAAATAAGCCGCTTATTTTGAATAAGCCAACTTATTTTAGGTGGATGACTTTTTTCTATGTTTCGCTAGACTTATTTTTGGGAAAATGACACATAAAGTCTGCCCAATTGGAAAAAGGACAATTGAGGTGGGTAAATTGAGGAAATGACAAGTTGGGTCATTTGAACTTAAAACTAATTACCACATTTGGGGAAAAGACTAAAGTGTCATTTACTAATCTAATATATTACAACACAACCAAACATGAATCCCACACTAAACAAAAAGAAAAAACACGATGCCCACACCCACTAGAAAGCAAAAAATGAAACAGAGAATGAACACAAAACCCTAACGGTGACGGTGACGGTGTCGGTGACGGTAACGGAGTTAACGGCGGTGGACGTTAGGTGACGGAGCTAAGGTATTTATCCTTCTTGGGTGGAGGTTAAGAGGTATTTACACATCAACAACTTTGTTTTCTTCTTCCTTTTTGGGTTGATAATTGTTGAGGACTATAATAATTCATGATCAAAAGAAAAGCTAATACAAGATGAAGATTGAAAAACTACTCTCTTCAAGTTTGTTTGGTCATTGTGTCTATTAGGGTATAAAATAGAAAAATTATGTATATGTATTGTATAACCCTAAAACCTTGTTTGGAATTTAATGGTGGAAGAAGAAATTCAGGTGGACTTATATGTAATGAAGATGATAAAGTAGATGTTCATTCACTGTTGCATTGATTAGATTTTGGAAATAAAAATGCATGTTTCTATGGTTAAAATGCATGCGACAGTGGTTAATATGCATGTTACTGTGGTTATTCGGCATGTTATAGGGAAGCAAAAATGACACATCAAGTTAAAGAACTATGTTGTCACTTCTATATTGGAGGGAAGTTTAAAATTAATGCTGAAGGCGTTGTGCAATACAATGGCGGTTACTTGAAGATGAAATCAATGAGGGAGTGAATAACATTTGATACTTTGAGGTCCATGATAGCAGCATGGTTTGGGTTAGATTGCAATATTTGTGACATGAAATATACTGTGAGACATGATGAGAAGATGCTTACCAATCTAGATGATGATGACGAGGTTATGAGCCTGTTTTCCTATAATGAAGGGATTGGCCACATATATATTGCATGTCCACATGCTTGTTTGGCGATCAAGCATTTTCATGATAATGTTTATGATTATGTCGATGAATGCTTCAAAGTCACATCCCAGCAAAGAATATATGACGAAAGCATAATTCCAGTTGTGACTATTGACATGCCGGATTTAAGCAGCTACATGTTGTTGGAGGACGTCACGTCTCTTCCATTGTTTTATCCACCTAAAACCAGCCGAACTTCTGGGCGGCCTAAAAGTAAGAGGCGTGAGTCGCAATTTCAAGACAAAAAGATTTATCATTGTGGAAGATGCAATGAAATTGGTCACACCCGAAGGTCTTGCCGGAATCCAAACCCAAGCTGAAGTTTCATGCATTTTGTGGTGATTTTTTGGAGAAGCAACATTGGTTGTAGCTAATTACCCCATATATGTATTTTTGAGAAAGCAACTATGTCTATTTTTTGGAGTTACAACATTGATCGTAGCTGATTACACAATATATGTCTGAATCTCATGTCTTTTATGTATTTTTGGGGTACATATTTTTGAAAATTTTGATGTGACAACTTCAGTGACGTTGTTGTGGTTAAATGGGATGATAGTATAGTTAATATGTATATTTACGTGGTAAATACCGATGATGATTAACAATAAACATATCCAGAGTCGTGGCAACCCCAAAGAACCGGGGAAGTTAACGTGGTTAAATGAGAAGTTGGTGTGGTTATTATGCACGATGTCATGGTTAAAATGGAAGCTTAATTGGTTAAATCATTCCACGTCCACAGGCACCTGGCAACCCCACCAAAGACTCAGGGAAGTTAACGTGGTTAAAGGGGAAGATGGTGTGGGTATTTTGGACGATGCAGTGGTTAAAATGGAAGCGTAATTGGTTAAACCATTCCACGTCCACAGGCATCTGGCAACCCTACCAAAGACTCAGGGAAGTTAACGTGGTTAAAGGGGAAGCTGGTGTGGGTATTTTGGCAGTGTGAAGTGAGTTTTATAAGAGAGAGGAAGGGGGAAAAAGATATAGTGAGTCGGCGGATGGTGAGGTCGACGGCGAAGAAGCGCCGGAGATTGGCGACGGCGGCTGCGCGAGGAAGGAGTAAGATGTGGGGTTTCAAAGAGATTTAAGATGATGTGTGGGGCAGGAAGTGGGAGCTTGATGAACGGAGTGGCTGGTCGGCGGAGTGGAAGGGTGGTCGATATGGTGGGTTTTAAAGTGAGAGTGAGGTGAGATTATAGAGAGATGAGGAAGACAGGGAGGGAGGCCGATGATGATGGGTGAGGGTGGGCTAAGCTAGGGTTTGATTGTTGTTTAGAGAGGGAGGATGAGTAAGTGAGATTTTAAGGGTAATTAAGTCTTTTCACCAAATGTGTTAATTTGTTTTAGGTTCAAATGACCCAACTTGTCATTTCCACAATTTACCCACCTCAATTGTCCTTTTTCCAATTGGGCAGACTTTATCTGTCATTTTCCCCTTATTTTCACCCAACTTATTTTAAATAAGTCAGCTTATTCATAAGCCACTTTTGGTAGCTTATTTCAGAAAAAAAGTCAGTTTATTTTTCTACCTGACTTAAAAATAAGTTAGCCTAATAATAAGCATCTTTTAAACAAAAAGTCATCGAAACATATTTATAAGTCAAATGGGAAAATAAACCATTTTTTCAAAGTTCATCCAAACATAAAAATAAGTCAACCTAAAGTTTTTTTTCTAACTGAAGTCAACTTAAAAATAAGTCACTTTTCCACCAATGGAGTCAAATACAATAATTTTATTCTTTTACACATTTTCCTTATCTAAAACATCATCATCATCGAAGAATACAAAAAGCCACTCATCTTCTCCAAACCTAAAAAACTACCATCTCCTTAAAGCTTGTAATTCAAACCCACAACAATGGATCATCTTCTCTCAATCCCAACACTAACAACAACAATTTCAATCTTGATTTTCTCCACACTTGTACGGATCATATTGAGAGCTTACCAAAATCAAAAAACAAAACTCAACCAATCATCCCCACCAGAACCATCAGGGGCCTTACCCCTAATAGGCCACCTTCATCTTCTCAAACCTGAGGCCCCTCTGTCCCACACCTTAGCCTCTTTCACCACTAAGTATGGCCCAATTTTCACAATCCGCTTACCCTGCCCTTATTGTCAGCAGCCAAGAAGCCGTTAAAGATTGCTTCACCACAAACGACAAAATCCTAGCTTCCCGCCCAAAATCCAGCCATGGATCCATACTTTGCTGGCTTTGGATTTGCACCTGACGGTCCCTATTGGAGGAAATTAAGGAAAATTGTCATGCTTGAGCTTCTATCAGCCCGGAGAGTGGAATCTTTGAAGTGTGTGTATGAATCAGAAATTGATGTTTTCATCGCCGATTTGTATTCGTACATTGGAGTCAAGAGTAAGTGCTTAACATCCCTCCGGTAAATCTACTTTATTCACTTAGTCTGTTACTTTGTTTAGTTTGGGGTAGAAAATTAAGTTAGTTAATACTCCCTCCGCTCCTAATTATAAAATGTAGTTGATTTTTTTAGATTAAGGTTGCTATATGATTTATTAAAGGTGAAGGCCCAGAAATGATACATAACTATTTATTGGACAAAGAATAAAAATAGTACATAATTATTCTAAGGTACAAAAATGATACCAACTTTTACCATCATGTGATCAAAAATGATATTTACACTAATATGACAATAATTTTAGACATGAAATGTCCAAAATGCCCTTATAAATAAACAACTTTTACCGGTTGGTGAATAATTTATAAGGTTATTTTGGACATTTCATGTATAATATTATTGTCATATGAGTGAAAATATCATTTTTGATCACATGGTAAAAATTGGTATCGTTTTTGTACCTTGGAATAGTTACGTACAATTTTTGTTCCTTGGTCAATTATTATGTATTATTTTTGGGATTTCATCCTTTATTAAATTATGACATATTTGATATATTTTTGGATTAACCACCTATACACTTCATTCGGTCCGTATACTGTAATATAAGAGTACAAAATTTGAATAATTTTGGTCAAAAATATAATAGTTCATCTCACTTTTTTTCGTCATTTAATGTATGTTTTTCTACTTTAATTACCTTTAACTTTCTTTCATAGGTTAAGCCCAAAAATCAGTTTCAAAATCAAAGCTTACAAACAAACACCCGAGCCTTTTTAGAATACCCCTTCAATTATTGTCATAAGATCCGATCAAGATAACTTTTTTGAAGAAATTATAATGAAAATAAATAACTTTGAATGATTTATATGATTATATAAAATTATAGTTTTTCTTTAAAACTAATTTTTTCTTACTCATATTACATGTAATATATGTTAATATTTTCGGGTCTATTATACTTCTTTAATCTAGACAAATATTAACTTAACCTTATAATTAGTTCATGGAGGAGCTTTTGATGGTCAAAACATAGGTCTTGGTTAAAAGTGATAAACATGGCTAATGTTTTCAGAATAGCTTTTGAAATTATAAGTTTTATGTGAAGTTTTTTTTAATGACTTATGATATTGTCCAAAATCTATTACCTTTTGACCTTTCTTTTTCCTCATCACCTACTCTCCGTCAAACATGCCCTAAGCCGAGGGTTGTGATTAGCGAGTGGTTGGAGCGATTGACGGTAAAAAATATAATAACGAGGATGATTGCAGGGAAGAGGTATTTTGGTAATTTGCAGGATGTGGATGATGAAGAAGCACGTAGGGTTGTAAAGTTGATTAAGGATTTTATGCATATTTCTGCGGAGTTTGTTCCTTCGGATTTGATTACTATTTTAGGATGGTTCCCATTTGAAGGGAAAGTTCTGAGATCCATGAAGAGGATTGTGAGGGATTTGGATTCTTTGGCGTCAAGTTGGGTTGAAGAACATCGTGTGAAGAAGAAAGAGTCTAATGATGAGAAGCAGGATTTCATTGACTTCATGCTTTATGTGGTTGAAGAAATCGAAGAAGTGGACTCGCATTGGGTCATTCTTGTGACACTATCATCAAAGCAAATATTTTGGTATGTTTTTCCTGTTTGACTTTTTTAGTTTCCATTTGTTTGACTTTTGAAATTGCCTATGTTAAATATGAGATTTAGTTGAATTCTTTAAAAATTAAGGAAGTTAAGTAAGTCATCTAATCACATTACATTTTATATATTGCTATTATATTATATGGTAAATCATAAGTCAAATAAACATTTTTTTTGACAAAAACTTCGAGTAAATCAATTTACAAATAAATGGATTTTATATTTCAAAATAGACTGAGTCAAATAAGTTTGATTGTCCTTCTCCTTGTAGCTAATACAAGCACCTCAAGCAGATTCTCTCAAAAAAGAAAATGGTAGTCAAGTTATTTCTCTTTCTCCATTTTTATATAAGATTTGCTTAACTTTTTTTTGAATAAAAAGCTAATAAGTCACATTATCATATCATATGTAACATGGGCTACTCCATCTAGTTCTTAATATGGCATAATTGACTTATTTTTTTTCAAAACAATTAAGTTTGTTAATCATAACATGTGATATTTTATTATATTATACATTATAAGTTAAATAAAGTTGTATGGAAAAAAATCCATCTGTCTAAGGGTCATATCTACTTCATGTATCTACGGAGGATTATATCTGCCATTCAATTGTATTTTTGGCCCAAATTTACCTTAAAAAATGAGCATGAAGGATCATATCTACTTATAGGGATGGGAGGGTCATTTTTGTCTCACAACGATCAGCCGTCAATATTTAGGCAAAAAATACTTCATGGGAAAATATGATCTTCTTAATTCAAATGCATACAAATCAATTTATTAGTAACTTATCCATAAACAACCATTACTATATCCCATTATAAAAATAATGTAGATAGTTAAAAATGATTGACATTGATTAATAATTTTTCTTAATAAAATGCATAATAGCTCTAATAATTTAATTTTCCAGTAAAATACTGATATAAAATAACTTAACAACATGTTTGCACCTTAACTCTTATATAAATATTTTATAAATAATTTTTTTATTATTATCTTGGAAATAATATTTCATAAATATTTACATGAATTTTTAAATTTAATAATTATTAAAATCAGTAGGGACATTTTTATAATTTATCTTTATGATATTCTCTTTTAAGAATATTCATTATTTACCGATTTTGGTGTTGTCAAATAATGCATTAATGTTATATATAATGTCAATATGTTAAATGAATCATAGAGAATATTATATAAGTATGCAATCATTTTTTAGTGAACTACTACTTAGTATTTTTATGGTATTATCTATGAAAATATAGATTATTTTTTTATTTTTTATTTTCCACCGGTTTGAGATCCTTGGGTTAACTCTGAGATGATCCAGAAACCTTTCTTTTTGTTACAATCCACAAACCTTTGATCCACCACCTTCGTGGATTCATATATCAGTCTCGATTTCAGCCCAAATGTATTTAATTACCTTACTAAAATTGTAGTTGTTACCACTAATTGAAATGGGCATTTACTAATTAGTTTGAGACATTAATTTTGATTGCTTACTTTTGTGGGATTGCCCAATTTTTTTTTTGAATTTTTATTACCATTATTCTTAATCTACATCTCCACTTACAAATAATGATCATACATCTTCAAATATAAAGATACACTTCTTTAAAACAATTTTAGCCAATAACTAATAATGCATATTTCTTATTTCAAATATTTGCAGAGTCTGATCTTAGCTGGGGCGGACACAACTTCAATTAGCTTGACATGGATGCTAGCATTATTAATGAACAATAAACATGTCAAGCGTGCCCAAGAGGAGATAGATTTACATGTAGGCAATCAAAGATGGGTACATGCTTCAGATATAAAAAAACCTAACTTACCTAGAAGCCATTATAAAAGAAACCCTAAGATTATATCCACCAGCTCCTCTCTTAGTGCCCCATGAAGCAACACAAGATTGCTATATCAGTGGCTATTATGTCCCAAAGGGCACTAGAGTTTTTGCCAACGTGTGGAAACTCCATAGAGACCCAACCATTTGGTCACAACCCGAGAGGTTTGCACCGGAGAGGTTCATGACGACGATAGAGAATAATAATGGTGAAATTGATGACAATGAGGGTCGCCATTTTCAATACCTTCCTTTTGGGTTTGGTAGAAGGGCTTGTTCCGGTTCAAATTTTGGCATGCAAGTGAGCTTGTTGACTCTTGCTCGTTTGCTTCAAGGGTTTGAGTTGGAGGTAGAGAATGATGAGAAAGTGGACATGAGAGAAGGAACAAGCTTTACTTTGCCCAAGGCTACTCCCACTACTAGAAAATAGACTTTTCACGACCATAAGTAACACGTAAAAAGCCAATGCTGGTCGTTGATAAAAAACGCGGTGGCATAACATGTAAATAACTGTCCAGGCGGAGCCTTTTCACGACCACACTTTCACATGTGGTCGTGGAAAGAACACCTTCCACGACCACACATATGAATGTGTGGTCGTGGAAGGTGTGGGTACCCTTCCACGACCACAGGAAGGGAGTTGTGGTCGTGGAAGGGTAGCCTTCCACGACCACAGTTATATAACTGTGGTCGTGGAAGGCTACCCTTCCACGACCACAACTCCCTTCCTGTGGTCGTGGAAGGGTACCCACACCTTCCACGACCACACATTCATATGTCGTAGAAGGCTACCCTTCCACGACCACAACTCCCTTCCTGTGGTCGTGGAAGGGTACCCACACCTTCCACGACCACACATTCATATGTGTGGTCGTGGAAGGTGTGAAACATTTGGCGCCATAAAACTTTTTATTTCCCTCCAACCTCACTCACTTCACTCATTTTTGCCTAAAACTTCGACCTAAAACTCTCTTTTCCGCCTCTCTCAACTTCGCCTTGTCATCTTCTTCGCTTCTCTCACCCTCGCCGTCGCTCTCTCACTTCGCCTCTCGCCTTCCGCCGCCTCTCGCCCTCGCCTCGCTCTCTCACTTCTTCTTCTTCGCTCATCACATTCCGCCGCCGCCTCTCCGCCGCTCAACCACACTCCGCCGCCGCATCTCCACCTGTTACACTCCTCCGCCGCTAATTGCTAGGTATGATTTTTTTTATTTTTTTATTTGCTATTGATTGATAAAGTAATAGTAATAGTCATTGTTGTGTGTGCTTTTTTTTTATTTGCTTTAAAATCTTTATGAATGTCATTGATTGATAAAACTCAAAACAAATGCTTATTAGTCTCTAAATTGCAACTTTGGTTTTTCAGCATGTTGTGAGCTGTTATGGCCGATTAGAATTAAAAAGGAATGAAATAAATGATTATGTTAAAATCTGATTTGTGTATAGATAGTGATGTATATATTGATAGTGTACATTGATAATGTACATTGGAAATTATAGTTACTTCTTACTTCCATTACTGAATGAAATAGGGACTAAGTGGTGTTTGGTGTATGTTAAAATCTGATATGGAGGAAAAATTAGGCATAAACTGATTTGATTAGTAATGTTATGCTGGCTGATTTGGACTTGATTAGAGAGTTACAAATTGCTAGCTAGTGTATGAATTGTGGATTGTTCTTGTAATATTCAAAAGTTAAGTAACCAAAGCTTATAGCCATGGATCGTGCTTGGATGGATGCTTTGCGAACTAGTGAAGAGTATCAAAAGGGGGTGGAAGAGTTTATTGAATTTGCGAAAAGAAATGTGCCGAGTAAGAATGGAAAGTACCCGTGCCCTTGTGTGAAGTGTGTGAATGTTGATCGCAAAAACCTTGACTCTATAAGGAATGACCTTATTTGTGAGGGATCAATCGCCGATACAGGAAGTGGATTTGACATGGGGAATTAGGAACTACCGTGGAACATGAAAAAGCAATTTTTATATTCATTTTCATTTATATTGCTTTTAGCCATACCCGAACTACTATGATATTGATGATATTATCTGTGATTTATCAGTGTCCAAGCCAGCGGGGCTCTACAGAGTGCGGATATTATGTCTGCAAATACATGCTGGATATTGTATATCAAGATCAAATTAAACAAGGGAGGAAATTCCAAAAGGTATGCACGCTTCTAACATATATCTCCAAGAAAATAGTGATTTCTAATTGTAAGTGGTACTTTCCTTGTCTTTTTTAATATTGTTTAATTATGTTGCAGCTTTTGGAGGGACTGTATGGACTTAGTACCGACCCGTTTAAACAAGATGAGGATATTGACTTGGTACGAAACGCACTTGCAGAATTTTTAATCACTATGTAAGGCAGAAATTGTATAGGCTTGTTATACTTGTTTAAGCAGTCATCCTAGTATAGACATGTGCTTGTCTTGACTTAAATTGTGCCTTTTGTATTTTTGGCTTGTTCTACTTGTTGTAGCTGAATTTTGAACATATTACTAGTAAGGTAAAGATATAGAACTTAGATTATGCCTTTTTATATTTTGTTGTCTAAGTAAGATAATATTTATGGGATACGTTTTTGCAATTGCTTTGGTATATTCTGTATTGTACAATAGTATATGATCTGTGATCGCTGTATTGAAAGTGGTTTGTACATGATCTGCAAGAATGCAGATGGTTATACAATGCATCCACAAAATTTTTTTAAAAAATAAAACATTTCACGACCACATTTTAGTAAATGTGGTCATGATAGGGGTTGCCTATCACGACCACATTTACTAAAATGTGGTCGTGATAGGCCTTTCACGACCACACTTTACAAAATGTGGTCGTGAAAGGCCTTTAGGAGGCACCTAAATAGGTGCCTCCCAAACCCCTATCACGACCACATATACTAATATGTGGTCGTGATAGGTCTTTCACGACCACACTTTACTAAGTGTGGTCGTGAAAGGCCTTTCGGAGGTACTTAAAAAGGTGCCTCCCAAAGGCCTTTCACGACCACACTTTGTAAAGTGTGGTCGTGAAAGGCCTTTGGGAGACACCTTTTTAGGTGTCTCCCAAAGGCCTTTCACGACCACAGTTTTAAAATTGTGGTCGTGCTAGGTGTTACCTATCACGACCACAATTTTGTAGTCGTGAAAACACACTTTTTAACGACCAGCGATTCCACGACCACATATTTGTGGTCGTAAAAACCCCAATATTATGGTCGTGAAAGACCTTATTTCTAGTAGTGTCCATTAGGAGTTATTCTAACTCCACGACTTTCACTTCATCAATATCACTAATTATCCAACACTACTTCTTAACTATTGTTCCCTTCCAAGATGAAGTTTCTGATAATGAGTTTTAGTTGCTCTATTCTACAAACTAGCAATACACCCCGGGCGATTAGTCATAAACAATATATTTAAGTAACATATGTAAAGATTGTGAAAGATCTGAGCAAATGAAACTAAAGATGCAAAGTATCAACAAAAAACATAATGTTCTACATATGTATGTGACATTCAAATATAATCACAGTAGGATGCAACATACGGGTTGCCTACAAAATTAACACAATCACAGTTAACTAAAAACATTCATCACATTCATCTAAAAAATAACCTGTACATTACATTCACCTCCTTCACGAGCCATAGTCGTTGGCCAAGCAAATTGAACCACAACCCAAGCAAATTGAACCACAACAAATACACCCTCTGGCTCAGTCACCCTGTCATTTGCCCGGAGAGTCTCCCCCACACAGGGACACCATGTAAGAAGCAGGTTAACACCTCGCTACCCCTGTTACCGGGGGAAAATCTCAAAATAAAATTAAATGATCAAAATCGAATGCAAATAACACCACCCACAAAGAGGTCAACCCTTTGTCTTACAGCTTAATGTACAATTTTTTCCTGTAAAAACCATCAGCATCATCCATTCCGCCCTCATACATAGTTACAAGCGTCCCACACACATCTACCACAAATAAAATAATATCAGAACTAAAACAGACCCAAATAAATTTTAAAGTGGTTCACAAACTAACTCAACATTAGCTTACCAATAATACCCATCTCCTGTGTGGAAGGACCGATGAACACCATAACCATCGCTCGTCACAACAAAATTAGTCGTCTGGTAGCACATTTCCTCAACAAAAACAGACCTATGCGCAAGTATTGATGTCTGGTCTTCCATTGTGGCAACGATGTGCTTCCCCTGCAAAAGAAAAAGGTTTATTTAAATTGTTATTGTTACTAATACATAAAATGGAGTTCATAAGAAGAGCACAACAGAAAGGAAGAAAAAAAACTAACCGAACGATCAAAGGCGATTAGGTCCACTGACAAAGGTTCTTTCAGACGTTTACCCCTTGGAACAAAATTAATAACCTCTGGAAAATAAACTACATCCATATTAAACATGAAAATCCCTTGATGCCTCCCCTCCGTCAAAGTATCAATGGACACGGGGATACCACCAAGATTAACCATTATGCAATGAAAGAAAAATAATATTATGAAATAAAGAAAAATAATATTAAACATAAATAAAATAAAATAGGAATATAATGAAAAATATAGATTACAATTACATTCATGAGGAAAAACTCACTGATAAAAAATAATCCAGAATCTGCGGGTAACTCACAGTGAAGATTCTTGTCAATGAAGAAAAATAGGAAACCTCAAGAATCAATACAAATTTATAACCAAAATGTGCGGATATCTCCCTTCGCTTACACAATGTACCCTCATGCAAATCTCTCCTGTCACGAATCAAAATGGGGTGCAATAACCATCAATAATGATAATGACAATGATAATAGCATTGGGAATACTCTTCAATGAGGTGGACCTTCCTTGGAAAAAAAGTACACAAGAATAAGGAAACAACCAAAGATGACAAGGTTAACAACAAACACAACTAAAATTAGTTAACTTCCAGTTTAAATCAGAGCAAGACTTACCAATCTGTCAAAGAACACAAGCCCACTGCAACCATTTCCTTTAACGCTCCCCCACCATCATCAGAAGGAACAATTTCGGGGGGAAATATGTAAAGACCTCCGTACATCCCTTCAAACAGCGATGCAATTACCGCATAAACCCAACGAAATACCCCATAATACCCAACGACATGCCCCATATAGCTGATGCCAATCGGAAAAACAAATAAATATATATGCAACAGAGGGCAAAGCAAAGCAAAGCACATAGAGAGAAGACGAACGAAAGGGAAAAGCGTTCTCAATGGGAATATTAATGAGGGCTAATAGGGTTTGAAGATGGAATTCAAATTTAAAAGCAAAAACGCAGCAGTAGTCAAGTCAGAAGCACAGCTGTAATGGGGGGGGGGGGAATTAAGATTTTTTACAATTAACAGAGAAAGGAGAATAAATTGTGAGAGGAAATGTGTGGGCATACCTTTTTTCCTCTGTTATACACTGCTCTTTCGGAAAAAGCGAAGCAAAAAAATCACATAAAAATAAAAAATTGATACGTCAATCAGAGAGAGAGAGAGAGATTGACAAAGTAAGAGAAGCTATTTGAACTGGAAATATAAAAAGAGACTAAAAGATTTGAGGGGCCCACCGGCCCAGAGCAAAAGACTAAACCAAATATACTCCCTCCGGTCCCTAATGTAAGAGCTAGCCGTCAAAAAAACGCTTCTTAAGAAAACATGTGAATGTTAGTTGGGTGTCTGAAATTAATGCTTCTTTTCCAAAATTGCCCATATTTATTATGGTACTTTTAAGAGAGAGAAATACATAAGCATTAATTAATATGAAAGAGAGTTAGGGGTAAAGTAGGAAAAAATGCATTAAATGAGGAGAGAATATGGGGTGAGCTCTTACATTAGGGACCAAAACCATTCAAATTTTGGGCTCTTACATTAGGGACCGGAGGGAGTACTACTCTAGTGTATAAACCCTATGGGCTCCACGTCTACTGCACAATGTAAGGCTACATCAATCTGAATCTGAACATGCATAAAAGCTGGCATGGGAGCACACCATAAATTGGGTAAAATTTTGTCAAATATATAAAAGGAAAAGAAAACCCATGTGCGGCTAAAATGAACAGTATTTACTGAGAGGGAAAAAAATAAGCCGAGAAGTTGAGCGAGCCGGCTTTCATTACTATAAGGGAAAGAAGATGTGTTGTATTCATGGTGTAATAATAACATTAGGCTTTTAATTTAAACTACATATAACGAAATACATGCTTTTCCAATCAAACTACATATACTTAATATAAGAAACTTCATCACTATGTTTAATCCATAAAAAATGACCTTGATCACAATTATGCTAGAAGAAAATTAACAACACTTGTTGGATCAGCATACACTCTAGTTTTACTAATAATCACCTGCCAATTATATTGAGACAAAGAGCTAAACAGCTTCAACAAAAATGGTGGGAAGAGAAAAATGTAACTGAAAGAAAACAAACAAGGAAATGCAAAACTTAACGGGAGTGAATTATATGATTGACAAAAACTAATAAGCCTCACCTGAGGAGTTGAGGGCATTAGCAGAGGAGGAAGCTCGGAATCGCAATTGGAATCACCTGAGGAGTCAAATTAGGAAGAAAGTTAACCTCAAAACATGAAAAAGAGCCTAAGTAGAAAACACCTGAATTGACACAATCATGAAAGAACAGAGATATACTTTAAAATTCATAAAAGAAATTCATCAGTGAAGAAAAGGATTTTAACTAAATCCATGAAAGGGAAGCCGAATCCAACCACACACATTGACACATATATAATGATAAAGACCTTCTTGTACATAATACAAGTCTCATACCAAACAAAAAGGATTTTAACTAAATCTATCAAAGGGAGCGTGTGATAATGTTAATAGTCTCGAAGGATTAATCCTATTTGAACACAAGCTTCAACTAAATTAGGTTGTCAAAATCCTTTCATAAAACATGTATCTAACTTAGCTTGTTTAAAGAAACGTGGGTTGAAAACTAACCCAAGATACTCAATTATCAGAAACTGAGGCCTGAGGAGGATTTGAAGGTGAGGAAGGATATAGTTTTTCGAAAGGGAGAGGAACGAAGAAAGGAAGAGGCACTGCTGAGGCTTTTGAGCTGGCTTTTTTTATTATTATTTATATTGATTTATTGGGTATTTTTTAAAACATATGGAATTTTTCGGTTTCAACTGAATTTTTCTTAAAGAAACCGAAACGATAACCGAAAGGTGGACAAAATGGAAATCGAAATCGAAACCGAAAAACCAAAAACTATTTGGTTCGGTTTGGTTTTCGGTTTGTTTTGCCCACCCTTAGAAGCAACAGTATCATGTTTGCTAATTGTTCCTGCTGAATTGTCTGCACCTTAACATCAAGAGTCAGAGACATTAACTGCTTCAACTCTCCATAAATTTGGATGAAATCCATATAATAAGAAGTCAATGAATGATCCTGCTTCTTAGGATTGAAAAAAGCTTTGCAAACCTCATAGATACGTGAAATATTCCCTTTACCAGAGAATAAAAAATCTAAATATTCCATAAGGTCTTCCACATAAGAACAATGAGCCAGAGAAGGAAGAATCTCACTATCAATAGAATTCCATATCTACAAAAATAAACATGCATCATCTCGAATCCAAGTCTTGCTGGAATCACCTTTTGGAGAAGTCTCAGTCAAATGACCCTCTTTTGCGATGCTCAACATATACAGACGAATAGTCTAGTTCCAATTCTTAAGAGTTAGTTTATGATAAGAAATCTTATTGATCACTGGAATAACATCAGACAAAACATCTATTTTCTCTTCAGCCATTGAACACAAGCAACAATTCAAAAAACCAAAACCAAATTTCAACAAGAAAGGAGACAACAAGATAGCTTCAACACGGGCTACAAAAAATCAGCTCTATGTCAAAAATGAGAAGGCGAACTGCACACACCAAAGGACGGCAAAAAACGATGCCGAAAATCACTTTGTAGCTGCGGCGCGTGGGGTGGTGGCAGCGGCACTTGGGGAGGCGGTGGCGGCGCGTGGGATGTCGGATGGCGATCGGACCACCTGGGGTAAGCTGATGCGTGTTACAAGGAAAGGACACGAAAGACATGGATCGACTGAGAAAACTCTAATACTGTTCACGTGAGCAGTGCTTCGAACCAGCATGCCCAAAAACGAAAAAATAAAACCCTAAAGACACCTTACTCTGATGCCATGTACAAGAAGGAAGAGAGAATATTTGTATGAAAAAGTATATCTTATTACTGAGCTTGTATGGTTACATTATATAGGCATTAGAAAGCCCAACATATTAAATAAGGCCCACTAACCACTAACTAAACCCTAATTACATATATTTACAAAACCTTAACAACCATCATCAATTTTGTGTCTAGACCATCTAGGAATAGTGAAATATGAAGCAAGTCAATATTATTTTTGTTTTTCGTAGCGAACATGGTAAACAAATGAAAGAGAAATATGATAAGTATTGGGGAGATCCTACGAAGATGAACAAACTTCTGTATGTTGCTATTATTCTTGATCCTCAATATAGATCAGATTGGGTGCAATTCGCTTTGTCAAATATGTATGGAGGTGCAGTTAGTGAACTTAAAGCTATGTAGATTAAAGATGTTTTAACTTCATTGTATAATGAATATAATAAAGGTATATGTGCTTCTTCCTCAGCTCAAACTGAAAGGTTATCAATGCATAATTCTCAAGTAGACCTTCATGGTGATAATGATGTCCCTTAACTTAAACTTAGAAAAGTACTTGATATTGAGAAGCAAGTATATATTAGTAGATGCCTAGGTGGAAAAACTACTAGAAAAGGGGTTGATAAATATTTGAATGAAGATCAAGAGGAAGAGTTTGGTGATTTTGATAATTTTAGTTGGTGGAAGGTGACTAGTGTAAGATTTCCCATCCTTTCACTTATAGCTAGAGATGTCTTGGCTATGCCAATTTCCACAGTTGCTTTAGAGTCTGCATTGAGCATTGGAGGTCGAGTTTTTTATCTATTTAGCAACATTTTAAGTCCTAAAATTGTGAAATCTTTAATTTGTGTTCAAGATTAGTTAAGACAATCGGTGCATCTTGTAGAACAGGGGGAAGATGATGTAGACAAGTAACTTATCAGCCGTTTCCAGTCATTACCCTAAGCATACAGGTCTTCAAAATAATATAGAAAAGTTAAAGTTCCCATGGAGACTAAGGCAAAAGGGATTAATTATTACAATTATGTTACCAATTAGGTTGAGGAAAATATTTGAGTTTTGGAATTCTAAACTAACTAAATTGAAAATAATTTAATTAAAACTAAACTAAAAGGGAAGTTTCAGATTATTTATCACCATTTCATTTAATGAAACTTAATTAAAAACCTCTCAATTAGTATGATAATGAAAACATGTGTTTGCCTAAGGTTCATAGACATTTGAAAATGCTTTCTTAAGTCAAGTTCAAATTTCTACTTGTATTAATTGCACAATCTCTTGATACAATTAATACAAGCTCTACTTTAAAACCAACCTTTTAGTGACAATGTTAGGTCGGTAACTATATCTCTATGTTACCAACAAGCCATCCATTTAAAACCATAAACTTCAGGTCTAGCATGTTTTTATCCAAGTTCTAAAACAAAATATACTTTTTCAAGTCATATTCTATTTAACTAAGTGATGATCAAACACTTGGAGCAAGTAAAGAGCAAGATAAAAACCACACATGAAATTCATTAACAACTAAAAGAGATCTTCAGTAAATCTCAATCTATGAAATGAGTCAAAATAATCCTAAACTAAGACTAACTACTCATAACTAAAACTAAAACCATATTCATCCAGCATTATCACAAGCCACCACAAGCTATAGTAGATAAACACATTCAGAAATAACAAGAAAAAGAGCAAGAACATGTTTAGAGAAACTCCCCAACAATGACCTTCTTCCTTCCTAATTTCTTGCTGTTCTTAGAAATGAGATGATCATAAACATTTCTTAGCTCAAGATCTCTTCTCAATACTAACCGACCTCGGCGGTGGCGGCTCCAGACTTTGATCGACCACCTCCACAGTCCTCTCGTCCTCCCGTGAAGGTTATAGACCAAAAATCCAAGCTCTTCTTCTCTTTCTTGTTGCTCTCCTTGCACCAACACTTTTGGGGTTTTTTAAGATGATGAACAGTGGTGTGTCGCCCCCTCTTCCTTCACGCGCGTCATGTTCTTTTATTTCTTAGGTTTTGGGCTTTTTTTCTCCAAGTCAAACACAATGTCTAATGATCCCACATTTATTTCAAAATCATACCATCATTGGAGGCGACACGTGTTAGGATTCTCGGAGGCCAAGTGGACCAATAACATCACTGCTACAAACAACTAAGATATATAGTTGATGGATTGAACATAAAATGGGGTGATAATTCAATAAGTGCTAAGGATTCAAATTAGAAATCTAGAGAGTGAAGATATACAAAAGGAAAAGGGAACAAAAATTACTATGTAAAATTGTAAACTTTGTTCTTCTTTGCTTCAAGCTCTTCTTCCCTTTTTATTCACATATCCCTCTTTCTTTTCTTTTGTTCTTCTTTCCCTTTTTTCACTTCTTTTTTCTTCTTTCTTGCTTTTTTTTCTTTTCTTTAGACATTTATCTCTCTTTGTTTTTGTATCTTTTTTCCCATACATGCACCCCTTTTTGCGTTTTTCTAACTACTTTTGTTTCCAAATGGGCAAAGCAAATGATGAAAGCAATAAGGTTGGTCATTTGGCTAAAATGGCTATGAATGCCTATATCACTTCTGTGCATGCAAATACGATTTTCAAGTTTTGAAAGAGATTTAAGACAAATTCTATAGATGAAATAACAAAAGATGTACTTCCTCTTGAAAGCAAAATATTAAGGTCAAATTCCTCAACGGACTTATGACATTTTAAAGTCAATAACCAAAGACAAACTACTTTATATCACAGACATTTTAAGAAGATGAAATTAAATTTTGATCAAACACAATTTTTTTTTTCAAATTCAAATTGAAGTAACTTTGGATAAGTTTTGCAACAAACTTCAAATTTCCAAAAAAAAAAATTGTTTCTTCTCTGTTTTTTTTCAAAATTTTCTAATTATTTTCAATTTTTTTCAAGATTTTGTATGAGAAAAAAAAATTTTAAGGGCAAGTCATGTAGATCCAATTGTACCCTCACCCCACACAACCAAATGTAGAGATGACAAAACTTTTCAAATTCACAGTTACTATCCATGCAACATAAACAAATGACATAACAACTAATTATACAAATTTATTGCAAATATCAATTAGAGTCAGCAGACAAGTTATTTATGAAAACAAAAGTAGTTATATAAAATTATATCAATAACTTGCACTTATTGAAGTAGTAATTGTTTTCATAAATAAAGAATTATTTCTACCTAATCCCATTCATATACTTTCTTTGAAAAATAGGTAAATTACACTTAATAACACAATACTTCTAAATAATTATATTCAGACCCCTACCACGCATTTGAGCTTAAATTTACCAAGGGTGGACCATTTAAGCCCAATTGGTAAGTGTGTGTATGTGTGTGTATAATTATTAGTTCGTATATGTAGGAATGAAAGGTAAGTACTTTATAGAATTTTATACTGTAATGTTTATGTGTGTGTGTATGTTTATGTTTATTTGTATGTCTGCATCTCCAAATTCTACCATTCTCTATTCTCCAAATTCTACCATTTCATTCATTTAGAACAAATGGTCAAATAAAATAAGATTTTCTCTCGAGTTTTCGTTTCCTTTCTCATATACTTGAGCTGGTGCTTCGCGATGTAAATCTAAAGCAAGTTCTAGACTCTTAGTAACTCAGTTGAGTGTGAATTCGTGGATCAAATTAGTTCGTGGATTGATGGTATATATGCACATTTCTTCCAACATTGCATCAGAGCCAGAGAGATTTTGAGGTTGGAATTGAGGTAAGGCCTCAAAAATTAAAGTATGAAAGATGATCAAGATGAGGAAATATAGTTTCGTTATGTAATAGAAAATATAAGAGATAGAGAAGTAGATGACGATAAAAAATAAATTACATTACTAACATGTTATGAGTACATATGACTCAATGTCTAATCCTACAATTTTACATGAATGTCTAAGGGGACTTCCTAATATTAGCTTGTTATATCTTGTTATCAGGAGTTGAGAAGCTCTACACGGAGAATACGAGGCTGCCTTCATTGTTATATGACTATTAGTAGTATCAACGAGTTCTTTTAATTTTTGATGTTCTTATTCCCTTATGAGTGTTTTTATTGTACACATATTTAGTGGTCTTTGATTTGGTGGCTCTCCAATCATGTAATTTGCACCCATGCACCCTTATCAAATTCTTGAGCTTAAGCATAGTATGCGCGACTTCAATCACCGATGAGTCCTCTTTATTAGCGTCATTTGGATTATTGCAAACCATTATGATCAACTTGAAAGAAAAAACTGAAGTGATCTTATTCTTGCGCTAACAAATGAGGGAGACATGTTGTATGTTTCTTATATAGACATAGGCAGTAAATTGTGAAACAATTCTAACTGTTCAAACTTCAAAATGATCTAAAAGCATAGAATGAGCCACGTCATAAATCCATGTTTTCCTTTTTCTTTTTTAAATATTATATGTGAAACAATCTTGGCCATCCAAAATGATATTAAAGTATATAATGAGCCAACGTCATCAATCCATGTTTTCCTTTTCTTTTTTTAATAAAAAACAATATCCTGCACCATCTCATAATTTCCCATTTTACCCCTATCATGTTGCTTTCTCTCTCTATTCCATCAATGGCTTCTGCAGACGTTGAGTATTGTTGCTTCATTGATGACCTCGCTTGGACCACCGACAATGACGTGTTAGAATCTTAAGTTTTGATGAATAGAAAGAATATGGGAAATCAAATAAGGGGTTAAGGTATTCACCTATATGCTTAAATGAATCAAACATGTAGTTTGAATACACACATAATGGTTTAGTTGGGGGTGGGGGAGGGGGAAATATACAGCACACAAGACGCAAAATTCTCATATCTCATAATTTATATTGCCTCCTTTGCCATTACTTACCGTAGCTAAATCCTCTCTATTCTTGTTGTTATTGATTAGAAGATGAGCTAAGAGAGCTTTAAAAGGGAGTAATTTTCTACACATCCTCTTCTTCATATGTATTTCTATTTTCTAGGGTTCTAAGGATTAGATCTATGTCTTAGGTCATGATCTTTATTTTTCATTTGTTAATTTTCTTTTATATGACTTCTGCGTTTATTGATTAAACATGTTTTAATTTTTATGGGTTTATGATTTTAATTCATGTTTTAGTTAAAATTTTATGCTAAGTAAGGGTTCTTACTTAGTTGATAATGGTGTTCTTTATTCATGCTTAAAAATTAGCAAAATAAATTTATTAAATACTTGAGTAGCATTAGCCTTAAAACTTGCTAGGTTTAGTTTATTAGTTGAGGTCTCAATGAATTAAAACTAGTAACTTAATTAGGTTGCATATGGTCTTGGCCGTAGGATTAATAGATCTGTGGTTAGTAAATTTAATTTGGTTATGTGATTAAGCAACTTAGATTAAAATGATTAAAGTTAAGAGTTCCGGCTTTAGTTATATTTATAAAGGAAGTTAAAATTGATTTTATTATACTACCTCCAGTCCTAAATATAGGACCTAGATGAATTTTTTTTTGGAGAAGTTAAGGTTGCAAAATAGTCTATTAAATTATGACATATTTGATATATTTTTAGATTATACGTTAGTTTATAAGTAAAATAAACTAGTTTAAGGGAAAAATTAGGTAAATCAATTTATAATTAACTTATTTTGCTTTTTTAAGGATTTTTCAAAAAAAGTCAATTAGGTCTTATATTTAGGACCGGAGGGAGTATTATTTTAAAATAATAAATTGTGTTAATTATTGTTTTTTTAAATGCAAATATCATTTTTATTAACAAATAAGCATTAAAGTCAATATGGTCTTACATATACATATACATTATACCCATGCCAATTTCATACTTTATAATTTTAATTTTATCTTTTTACCTTATTAGGGTCCGTTTGGTTGCATTGGAAAGTGGAGAGGGAAAGTGAAAGTGTGGGAAAGTAATGGTTTTATGGTAATTTACATATATCCTGGGGCCCACAAATTTTCTCTCTCCATCTCACACTTTTCTTGGGCCCCACAATCTTTACTTTCTCATCATTACCTAATTTATCTCTACTTTCCATTTTTACCCCTTATACACATTTCCATTTCCATCATCCACTTTCTAGTCAACCAAATGGGCCCTTAGGTATTGTACTTTACTAACATTTATACAAATTGTCTTTACATAAAAAGAAATTGAGAAATGAGATAACTCTTAGGTAAAGTTGATAAACATTAAGGGCCCGTTTGATTGGACATAAAATAGATAATGGAAATGAGTGTAAAGAGAGTATGTTTGGTTACAAGAAAGAAAGTAAAGAATTAGAAATGGAAAGAGTAAGAGATGGAAAGTAGAGTAATGATGAGAAAGTAAAGTTTGTGGGCCCCAGGAAAAGTGTGAGATAGAGAGAGTGAAAGTAATGGATGCACAAGAGGGGGGGTGAATTGTGCTTCAAAAATAAATGCTCAAATAAAAACAACACAAGAGTTATACTGGTTCGGTCTACCTGACCTACGTCCAGTCCTCAACCACCCAGGCTGAGTTCCACTATATCTCAGGTTTTAAATCGGGTTCACCTGAAACCTTACAACAGCAAGTTTTGGACGGGATCACTTGCAACCTTACAATCACAAGTTTTACACAAGGCTCACTTGTAACCTTTCTAACTAGCTCCCCCTCACACCGAGCAAGGGGTTAACCTTTACACTTAAAGGATTTTTCTAACTAAGTTCTCTCAAAGAACAGATGGTATTACACACTTAAGTACAATCAATGCTCTTATAACAGAAAGAGACTTAACAACAATGAGTACAGAATATGTAGATGAAAAGATCACTCAAGGTGTTAAATGCTCTTTACTTTTCTGGGCAGCTTTGAATGCTTGAAAATGTTCTTAGTTTCTCGCTCTAACTTCTCTCAAGAATTTCAAAGATAATTGTTAGCTTCATAAATGAAGTAGAGCTCCTTTATATAGTCTTCAGGCAATCTGACTCTTGGTAGGTGGGAGAGCCGTTTGAATATGGCTGTTTTTCCCATGTTACCGTTTGCCCAATAAATGCTTCATCAATGCATAGCAGGGTTGACTTGCTTTATCTCTGAAAAGTAGTCCTGACACCTCTGCTCTGACAAAAGCATTCTGACACTGCAACTTCTGACATTTTGATTGCTTGCGGAAGCAGATTCTCATCCGGAAGCAATTCTACTGAGTGTGCTGCACTGAGTGTTAGTCTAACAGTATAATCATATAGTCACATGCAGTGGGAGTATTCTTAGTCTAAGAGGTCTTTCTTATATCCGGAAGCACTTCTACTTCCGGGAGCAATTCTACTTGGTGAAGGATTATATTCACTTTTGCTCACTCTCGCTTAATGTCCTTCGATCCAACAGCCAGCGCTAGTCACTAAGCTATCGGAAGCAATTCTACTAGACGTGGCTTATGTTCACTGACACTCAGTGTTATCTATTCTATCAGTCAGCGCCAGTCTAAGTCTAACAGGAAGCAAATTCACTTCCGGTTGGAACTTAGCCTAGTCTTAAGGTTTTATATATTTAATGCTCATGGACTAAGTTATTTCCCTAGTGAATTACTTGCTGCCGCTGGGGGATGAAACATTCATCCGCGAGCGCAAGTCCTAGTCTATCCGGAAGTAAGTCCACATCCGGTTGCACTCTTACTTGGGATTCTATGTTTACCTATTGCTTTCTAAGTTCTTTCATATTTTAGTCTTCATCAAAACTTAAGATTCTAACATTCTCCCCCTTTTTGATGATGACAAACTTAGTTTTATTGATTAAGTTCATATGAAAGGATTAGCAGAATAATAAAAGCAATGAATAAGAACAAGTAACTCAGACAGATATTATTAATGAACAAAGATTACAAGTTAGAGTATACAAGCAAATAATATACAAGTAATTAACAAATACAAGTAATCTTCATTAAGTAAGAATGAGAGATGCATGAAAAATAAGGAAAAATTTCTAAGTTAAGAGGTTTTTTTTTTTTTGGAATGGAGGTTTTGTTTTGGATTGGGGGTTTACAGTTGGTGTCTCTTTTTCCTCTCCCTCTCCTTCTGTCTTTCCTCACTCTCTTTCTGGAGTTTGGCTACCTCAGCCTCATGCACATTCCGGTCAATCTGGGCAATTATCTGCTGAAGCTCTTCTTCCTCTCTTTCTCTTCTGAGCCTCTCTGATTCAATAGACTCCTCGAATGCCTTCTTCATGTTCTCTACTTCTTCATACCCAGGGAACCCTGTAGCATCATCGAAGTAAGAGACTTCTCCATTGGGGTAGTGGACAGCCCGAATTTTTACATTCCAAACTGGGAAGTTGGGATCATCCTCAACTTCCTGGGCTTTCCTTTTCCCTTTCCCTTTACTCTTCTTTTTGCTTTTGTTAATTGGAGGAGTTGGCATGGCACTTGCTCTGTCAGCATCGAGGTAGGCCATCTGACCGAAGGATAGTCTGTCTGTGTACCCATATCTCTCAAATTCCTCAGGAGTCATGTCTTCAATTTCTAACTTGATCTCCTTCAGAATTGGAACAGCTTGCACTACTGGAGTTTCTGGTTCAATACTGGCAGACGAAGATCCTTGCACAGGATGGTCAGATGGAGTCTCTTCCTCACTCTCATCAGATTCAGTGGTGGCAATAATCTTCTTGGCGAGCTTCCTAGCAACGGCCTTCTTTCTAGACTCACTGAAGATGACTGTTGGCTCAGATGAGGGAGGAGGGGCAGATGATTGCTCAGAAGGGATCTCAGACTCTTGCCCAGAGGATGCAGGAATGGGCTTGGCTATCACAATGGGAGGATGACTTCCCCACTTCAACCCATACTTCATCATAATCTCCTCAATAATTTCTCTACTTGACTTAGTTGGAGGATGCTCTGATGAAGATGGCTCAGGTTGTGAAGGATATTCATTTGGTTCAAGGGCAACCATCTCCAATTGTGGGCCTTGCTCAGCCGACCTCTGTTGCTGCATGAACCGGATGGCTTCTCCTCTTATAAGGCTCTCAGCACCACCCAGCCTTTGGGATTCCATAGTACGGCGAAGGGCAGCCGCTATGTCTTCATCAATCCAAAGTGATGGCTGGCTGAGAACATCCCTGGTGTCCATGGCCAGGCGAAGAGCAGAGATAGCATTTCTCCCCCTTTTGTCATCATCAACAAGGGTGAGTGCCAGGGATGGAGTGGAGGAGGAGGAAGGTGGAGATTCAGGGCCAAATGTCTTAGTTGGGGAAGGGTTGGGCGAGGAGGTAGTTGAAGAGGATGTGGGGGAAGGTTGCAGTTCAGGGGAGTTAGGAGGATTGGGAAAGAGGGCTGAGTTTCTTTCAAAGAAGGATGGGTGAGTGAAAAGGCCATCAAACGGATAGGTGGCATAATAGACATCGGGTTGTCTAGTTTTCCACCTAATAGGGGATTGGTCGCGGAGGTAATAAATGTGGTCTGGGTTATCGGGAGAGGTAAAGGCTATGGGAGTTTGAGTGTGAGAGGTGGTTGGGTTAGGGTCGGATGGTCCGCCTGTAGTATTGAATGGTGAAGGAGTAGGAGAAGTATGTGGAGATGGGGAGTTATGAGGGTTAAGAGGTGATTGGCGAGGAGATTGGTGGGGTGAGTCTTGGGTGAAGGTTTGAGGTGATGGTTGATGGTCATGGGTAGGTGAGTCTTGTGGTTGTTGTTCATGGTGGGGTGAGGGCTGAGATTGTTGGTCGTTGTTTGGTGATGGTGGGGATTGATGGTCATTTTGTGGAGGTGGCTGAGGTTGTTGAGTGTTGGGAGGCGGAGGAGGGGGAAGTTGAGGGTGATTAGGAGGTGGAGGAGGAGGGTTTTGGGGAGGAGGAGGAGGTGGTGGTAGGTTACCTTGTTGTGGGTGGGGAATCTGAAGGTGGTGAAGGATAAGGTCGAGTTTGGCATCCATCCTGGCTAGCTGAGTCTCAACTTGTCCTACTCTATCCTCGAGCCTCTGAATTCGCTCCCCTTGCTGCTGGAAGCTATTGTCACACTCAGCTCAGAGAGGGCCTACTAAGGATTCAGGCAGCCTAAAGAGAAGCTCCTCCTTTACTTCCTCAGCAAAAGCTATGACAGAAGCTGGTACTCTTGCAGCACGGCTTGGCCCAGCATGGGAGTCCACTTCCTGATCCCCTGCTCCAGATGTAGAGGGGACTGAGGTTTGAGAGGCACTGCCTGCCTGTGACCCAGAGCGAGTTGCCCTTGCTGGCTTGTTGTACCTGATCCCCATCTTGCTAATGTTGATTGCTCCTATGGGTAGGCAAGGAATATTGTCAGCCTCCTCAGTGGACTTGATCAAGAATTTCTCCAGGAGGAAGGCGATGACTTGAGGGTAAGGAAGATGGCCAGGTTTCTTCTCTTTGGTTTCACACCATCTGTGCAGCTCCAAACTGATTAGTTGCCCTGGATTGACAGGCTGCATGGTGAGGAACCTGGGGAGCCAAGGGTTGTCGAGCTGGGTGAACTCATTAAAGTTCCCTCCCTTATGAGTCATCAAGCGGGAGTAGATATATTGCAGCACCCGCTTGGAGTCAGGCATAGCAGAGACCTTCTTCCCATTGGTCTCATAGACCATCTCAAGCTCCTCTTGGCTCAGCCTCTCGGGGTAAATCCACTCGTTCATACTTTCTTCAGTGACCCCAAGTTTGCGATTAATATGTCTCCAGGAGAATTTAATTTTCCTCCCCCTCACTGTGGCCTTGAAGTCGACTCGGCCAATGATTTCCTTCCCGTTTATTTTCTTGTACTTAGGCTTGGCTGTGAGCGACTGATAGAACACCCGCAGGACGTTGATGTTGTACTCGTTGTTGATCCCCAGCCAGCACATGTATTTCTCCAGATGACCCTTCAAGTGTTCAAACCCTAATTCTTCAATCTTCTTCAGATCAATAAACATTCCATTCGTGAAGTAGGGTTTTGTGTTTTCAAATTTGGAGATAACATCCTCAAGGGGCCCATCCTTGTACACAGTAGGATCATCTTCTTCAATCCTTTGCCTCTTGGAAGAAGGCTCTTCAACAAACTGGACCTTCTTCTTCCCTTTCCTCTTCGCTTGCTGTGCTTGTTCATACCCAGTCTCCCCAGACTGTTCTGCCACTCTCCCAGAATGTCCAGGCTGGTCCTGGACTTGTTCATTCTGCCCTTGTGGTTGCCCAGTCTGTTCTTGATGTTCATGTCGTTCTTCATGATGTTCATCGCTTTGCCCAGATTTTCCAGAATGTTTATGTCCAGATTTTCCAGTTTTGGATTTTGATTTCTTGGAAGAGGTAGATTTCTTGGTAACTGGGTTTGTTTCATGGGATCCGGCCATTTTTGTGTGATTTGGTGGTGAAATGAGATGAAATGCGAAAATATGTATGAAGGAAAGGAAGAACACAGATGAAGATGAAGAATATGTTCAGAGGGAATGTGGGTGAAAGTTGGTGAAAGTAAAAAGTGAAAGTGAAAAATGACATCCTATATATAGGCGAAGTTACTGAGGGTAAAATGGTCATGCATTTTCAAATGAAACCAAACGTTTGCACATTGGGTAACGTAAAAATTTTAATTGAAACGGCGCACCTTTATGACATGTGTCACTTCATCTAGTCAGATAGGGCACACCTCCTCAGAGAGGAAGTTGAAACGTTTCTGAAGTGACGTGTCTCTTGGACTGGTGCTGGCGCTCACTTGGCTCCATCATCCAGTGTCAGCGAATGATCATCCGGAAGTGGTTTTGCTTCCGGTTGCAGTTTCTTAAGATTTAACATTGAAACCCTGCAACAACACATGTTGGCACTCCAATGCCTAAGTTAGTATTGATGTAAATTTTAATAATCAAGTATAGTAAATAGAATTTACACTTCATTTGGGTTTACCATTCCCAAATCACCTCTTATGTAAGTAAATTGGTCAAACCCCAGAGCCTTAGTGAAGATGTCAGCAAGCTGTTGTTGTGTGGGGACAAATTGCACTTTGACATCCTTCTTTTGAACATGGTCTCTGATGAAGTGATGTCTGACATCAATGTGCTTTGTCCTCGTGTGCTGAACCGGATTCTTGGCTAGGCTGATTGTGCTCGTGTTGTCACAGAGGATGGGTGCCTCAGGGAACTCCAAGCCAAGATCTCTTAGTTGGTTCTTCAGCCACAGCACTTGGGCACAACAACTTGCAGCAGCAATGTATTCTGCCTCAGTGGATGACAATGACACGCAGGTTTGCTTCTTGCTAGCCCAAGACACCAGACAACCACCAAGGAAGGCGCATTGTCCACTGGTGCTCTTTCTGTCAGTCTTATAACCTGCATGGTCAGAGTCAGAGTAAGCCCACAAGAACTCTTGGTTACCTCTGGGATACCAAAGACCAAGCTCTTGTGTTCCCTCAAGGTATCTCAAAATACGTTTAACACATGTTAAGTGTGATTCCTTGGGGTTGGCTTGAAACCTAGCACACATGCCTACACTAAATTGGATGTCAGGCCTGCTTGCCGTTAAGTATAGGAGTGAACCTATCATTCCTCTATACATGGGCAGGCTGACAGATTTACCCTTTGCGTCAGCATCGAGTGCGGCAGTGGTACTCATGGGAGTGTCGTACTCCTTGCATTCATTCATTCCAAACTTTTTGAGTAGCTCTCTGCAGTACTTAGCTTGGGAGATGAAGATTCCATTCTTTTTCTGCTTAATTTGCAGGCCTAGGAAGAACGTTAGTTCTCCCATCATTGACATTTCAAACTCACCCTGCATAGTCTTAGAGAAATCCTCACAAAGCTTTTCGTTAGTAGCCCCAAAGATAATATCATCAACATAAATTTGAACAATCAACATATCTCTATCTTTGTGAAGGATAAACAATGTATTATCAAGTTTGCCTCTAGAGAAACCCTTACCTAGCAGAAAACTGCTAAGTCTCTCATACCAAGCTCTAGGAGCTTGTTTCAGGCCATATAAGGCTTTCTTTAATCTATATACATGATTGGGATGCTTGTGATCCTCAAAGCCAGGAGGTTGTTCTACATATACCTCTTCCTTAATATAACCATTAAGAAATGCACTCTTTACATCCATTTGATACAGCCTAAAGCCTTTCATGGATGCAAAGGCTAGAAGAATCCTTATTGCTTCGAGTCTGGCGACTGGAGCAAAAGTTTCTTCATAGTCAATGTCTTCTTCTTGGTTATATCCCTTGGCTACTAATCTGGCTTTGTTTCTTGTAATTTGACCTGTCTCATCCAGTTTGTTTTTAAAGACCCATTTGGTCCCTACTATAGATTGATGAGACGGTCTAGGGACTAGTTCCCAGACTTGACTTCTTTCAAATTGATTAAGCTCTTCCTGCATGGCAATAATCCAGTCGCAGTCCTCAAGAGCTTGTTCAACTGAAGTTGGTTCGATTTGAGATAGAAAAGCTCCAAACTCAACTTCATTTTGAACTTGTCTTCTGGTTCTGACACCAGAAGAAACATCACCAAGCACTTGATCAAGAGGATGATCTCTGTGATGTCTCCTAGCTGTTGGCAACTGTGCCTCATCATGCACGGTCTGCACTCTAGGTTCATCACTGAGTTCATCTTCTTCCTTAGGATTGCTTGCTGGTGTTTCTTTTGGTGGTGAAGTAGATGATGGTAATTTTGGAAGATTAAGTATTTCATCATCTTCTCTGGATTGTCCCCATGTAGGAATTTCATCGAATACAACATGCATTGATTCTTCTACAATTCTAGTTCTCATGTTGTATATCCTATATGCTTTGCTCCTAAGGGAATATCCTATGAATATACCTACATCAGCCTTTGGATCAAATTTACCTAGATTTACCTTTCCATTGTTGTGTACGTAGCATTTTGATCCAAAAATTCTGAGGTGGCTGATGTTGGGCTTCCTTCCTTTGTATAGCTCATATGGAGTCTTGTCTAAGCCCTTGCGAACATAGGCTCTGTTTGAGATGTAGCATGCAGTGCTCATAGCATCCGCCCAGAATACTTGAGAAACCTCTTTCTCATTGAGCATGCTTCTGGCCATCTCAGTCAGAACCCTGTTCTTTCTTTCGACCACTCCGTTTTGCTGAGGAGTCCTAGGAGCTGAGAAGTTGTGTTCAATACCATTTTGCTCACATAGCTCTGAGAAGCTATGTTTCTCAAACTCTCCTCCATGGTCTGTCCTTATGGCTGTGATTTTGAGTTCTCTTTCATTCTGCACTTTCTTAGCCAGGACAACAAAAGCATCAAAAGTATCTTGCTTAGAGGCAAGAAACACAGTCCAAGTGAACCTTGAATAGTCATCCACCACCACTAGAGCATACAGGTTTCCACCCAAACTCTTCACTCTCGCTGGCCCAACCAAATCCATATGGATTAGTTCCAAGGGCCTGCTAGTGGAGACTCTCTTCTTGGTTTTAAACGAGGACTTTGTTTGCTTCCCTCGTTGGCAGGATTCACAGATAAAATCATGTTTTACTTTAAAGGATGGAATACCTATAGCTAGCTCCTTTTTAATTAGCATATCAAGTTGAGTAAAATTAACATGAGCTAACCTCTTATGCCAAAGCCAACTGTTCTCATCACTAGATATTAGACATTTTTCTTCCAGTTGTTGACACAAGTCCAGAGTATATAAGTTTCCATTTCTGTTTGCATTAAGTTTGCATTTTAAATTGGCCTTGTCTAAATTTAGATCCTGCTTATCAACTATTATGCACTCATGTGAATCAAAAATTACCCAATTTCCTTTGTCTGTGCTCTGGCTCACGCTAAGCAGGTTGTGACAGAGACCGTCCACCAGATAGACATCTTTTACTGGTCCGACTTCTCCAACTCCAGTGATCTTTCCACTTTGATTTCCTCCAAAGGTTACAGTGGCTCCGTCTTTGATCACCAGAGATTTGAACTTGTCTCTGTCTCCAGTCATATGCCTCGAGCATCCGCTATCGATATACCATTTTCTGTTCTTGGATGCCTTGAGACACACCTGAAAGAATCAAGTAAGCTTAGGTACCCAACCTTTCTTGGGTCCTCTGTCATTAGTTTTCAGTGCCCTTGGTCTAGTGTCAGCCTTGACCTTGGGCTTTTGATTATTCAGTGCCTTCGGCCTAGTTCTGGCTCTAGGCTCTTGGGTTTTCCCTGTGGATTGTTTCCAGACTCGGGATCCTTGTCCTTCCTTGATTTCCTTCACAGGGAGAGGATCCTTTGTAGCCTGGGTTCCTTTAGGGACCCATTTGTAAGAGCTATTTGCTCCATGCTTCTTGGCATTACAGGTGGACGTGGAGTGTCCTTTCCTGTTGCAATAGTTACAGAAGCTGTAGGGTGAGGAGCTGTGACTAGAGGCTTTGTGGAAGAATTTTAAGTAGGGCTTCACTTTTGGTTCCACCCACTTTTTCCCTCTAGGAGTATATCCTAAGCCAGTCCTATCCCTATATGCCCTTTGATTCATTAAGATGATATTCAACATTTCTGACCCATTTGTAAATTTCTGCAGGGCATTTTGCAGCTTGTCTTTCTCAGCTGAGATTTTGCTGCAATTGGAACAGCTCTCAAGTGTTGGGGCTTCGGGTTCTGCTTGTGGAGAACCCTTCCCATCTGCTACTGGAAGCTTTCTAGCTTCCGCTAGCTCTTCACTCAGTGAGTCCACCTTGGACTCAAGTGATTCCTTTTTAGTTTTTAACACTTTATAGGCTTTACACAATCGAGAGAATTCTTCATGAACCTCATTGTAAGCCTCTTGCAATTCAGAGAGAGTTACCTCATTGTCTTCGTGGGTGAGGTCCAGATCTGAAGATGCTTCCTCATCATCTTCTCTGGCTACCAGGCAGAGGTTGGCAACTTCTTCCTCATCACTTGCTTCATCATCTGAGCTATTCACCCAGATCGAGGAAACAAAGGCCTTTCTTTTATCTTTGTCTTTTGACTTCTGCAGGCTGGGACACTCAGCCTTAAAGTGGCCAGGCTTCTTACATTCAAAGCATACAGGGGCCTTTTCCTTCTTATATCCCTTCCTCTGGCTGGAGTCGCCTTTTTGAAAGCCTCCTTTCTTCCTGAAGAACTTTCTAAATTTTCTCACCATCATGGCCATCTCCTCATCATCCATTTCCTCCTCATCATCCTCATCATCATCTTCAACCTCCTTGTTGGGAGCAACAAGGGCAAGATTTTTGGCCTTGGATGAGGCTTGAGGAGCTCTCAGAGCTAGCAGTGTAGGCTCATATTCAGCCAGGGAGCCAAATAATGCGGTGATGGAGCTAGTTGATTCTCCTTGGACTTCCTGTAAGATGGTTACCTTGGTGATCCAGTCACCTTTCAAGATTTTTAGAATCTTGCTCACTTGCTCTCTTTCAGGAATGTCCTTACCCAGCGATGCCAAATTGTTGATGAGGTGAGTGAACCTGAGCTCCAGTTCTCTGATAGGCTCGGTTGGACTAAGCATGGCGAACTTGTGGAATTCTTCCACCAGCATTTCAACTCGTCGTGCTTTCACTCCCCTGGTTCCAGAGTGAGCAGCCTCAAGAGCCTCCCACATATCTTTAGCATTTTTGTGGTGGCTGATTCTGTGAAACTCCTTGGGGCTGAGAGCACACTGGATGTAATGCATGGCCCTATAGTTCAGCTGGACTAGAGCATAATCCTCAGCAGTGTATCTGGCCTTTATCTTAGCAAATCCATCCTCATCTATGGGAGTGTGATCTCCACGTTCGATAACATCCCAGAGTCTAAGGTCACTAGACTTGATGTAAGTCTCCATTCTAAACTTCCAGAATGGATAGTTGTACCCATCAAAGCCTGGGGGCTTGTTGGGTTGAATAGAGACATCTGGTAAAGAGTAGTCTGTATCCATTACAAGATCTTTACTTTCTGGATTCGTTGGAATCGAGTGAGAAAGACCCGCTCTGATACCAAATGAAAGTAATGGATGCACAAGAGGGGGGGTGAATTGTGTTTCAAAAATAAATGCTCAAATAAAAACAACACAAGAGTTATACTGGTTCGGTCTACCTGACCTACGTCCAGTCCTCAACCACCCAGGCTGAGTTCCACTATATCTCAGGTTTTAAATCGGGTTCACCTGAAACCTTACAACAGCAAGTTTTGGACGGGATCACTTGCAACCTTACAACCACAAGTTTTACACAAGGCTCACTTGTAACCTTTCTAACTAGCTCCCCCTCACACCGAGCAAGGGGTTAACCTTTACACTTAAAGGATTTTTCTAACTAAGTTCTCTCAAAGAACAGATGGTGTTACACACTTAAGTACAATCAATGCTCTTATAACAGAAAGAGACTTAACAACAATGAGTACAGAATATGTAGATGAAAAGATCACTCAAGGTGTTAAATGCTCTTTACTTTTCTGGGCAGCTTTGAATGCTTGAAGATGTTCTTAGTTTCTCGCTCTAACTTCTCTCAAGAATTTCAAAGATAATTGTTAGCTTCATAAATGAAGTAGAGCTCCTTTATATAGTCTTCAGGCAATCTGACTCTTGGTAGGTGGGAGAGCCGTTTGAATATGGCCGTTTTTCCCATGTTACCGTTTGCCCAATAAATGCTTCATCAATGCATAGCAGGGTTGACTTGCTTTATCTCTGAAAAGTAGTCCTGACACCTCTGCTCTGACAAAAGCATTCTGACACTGCAACTTCTGACATTTTGATTGCTTGCGGAAGCAGATTCTCATCCGGAAGCAATTCTACTGAGTGTGCTGCACTGAGTGTTAGTCTAACAGTATAATCATATAGTCACATGCAGTGGGAGTATTCTTAGTCTAAGAGGTCTTTCTTATATCCGGAAGCACTTCTACTTCCGGGAGCAATTCTACTTGGTGAAGGATTATATTCACTTTTGCTCACTCTCGCTTAATGTCCTTCGATCCAACAGCCAGCGCTAGTCACTAAGCTATCGGAAGCAATTCTACTAGACGTGGCTTATGTTCACTGACACTCAGTGTTATCTATTCTATCAGTCAGCGCCAGTCTAAGTCTAACAGGAAGCAAATTCACTTCCGGTTGGAACTTAGCCTAGTCTTAAGGTTTTATATATTTAATGCTCATGGACTAAGTTATTTCCCTAGTGAATTACTTGCTGCCGCTGGGGGATGAAACATTCATCCGCGAGCGCAAGTCCTAGTCTATCCGGAAGTAAGTCCACATCCGGTTGCACTCTTACTTGGGATTCTATGTTTACCTATTGCTTTCTAAGTTCTTTCATATTTTAGTCTTCATCAAAACTTAAGATTCTAACAGAGAGAAAACTTGTGAGCCCGGAATATATGTAAATGACCATATTACCCTTAAACTTTCTAGGCTAATGTATGTTTTTGGTCCCTTAACTTTGGAGAAAGTCATGTTTTGGTCCCTTAACTTTGAAAATTGTGTTTTTAGTCCCTTAAATTTGGAGAAAGTAATCTTTTAGTCCTTTAACTTTGAAAAATGTGTTTTTAGTCCTTTCAAATTTGGGTCAAAGTATGTTCTTGGTCCCTTAAATTTGGAGAAAGTAATGTTATAGTCCCTTAACTTTTAAAAGTGAAGGGACTAAAAACATAATTTAATCTTTTTTAAAAGGACTAAAAAACATACTTTTGTTCAAAATTAAGAACTAAAAACACACTTTTCAAGGTTAAAGAATAAAACATGACTTTATCCAAATTTAAGGGACCAAAAAACACACTTTTCAAAAGTTAAGGACTAAAACATGACTTTATCCAAAGTTAAGGAACGAAAAACATACTTTAGCCAACTTTCTAATTTATTTTCAAGTTACTTTCCCTACTTTATGACAATCAATCATAGCTAAAGAGAGAAAGTAAAGATAAATTAAGTAATAATGAGAAAGTAAAATTTGTGGACCTAAAAAAGTGTGAAATGGACAGACAAAGTTTGTGGGCCCTAACATATGAAATTCCATTTCTTCTGAATTCCATTCTTCAAATTGTACAGCCATGCATGAAGTCTTAGAATCTGTTGAAAATGTGTTGAATGTATAGACTATTATTGTTATTGTAATATATCAAAGATTAGATGAATTTTTTTTTTTCATTTTCTCAACTCTTCTTGTGTTTCATGTAATGGACAAACATCAAACAAGAGAAAAACATTTTTCAACAAGCGAAACCCAGCTTTGAATAAGGGAAATGGCCGTTTGAACGAGAATTGGTTAATGTCCCTAAAAAACTCGCATAAGACCTTCAACAAGTGAAAAACAGTTTTCAACAAGCGAAACCTAGCTTTGAATAGGGCTGCACAAAAGCCCGGCGGCCCGGTTGGCCCGTCATGACCCGATCCGGTCCTATGCCAAAAATGGTCTGTCACGAAGTGGCCCGAGACCAGCCCGATTAGGACATGACCGACCCAGCTATCGGGTAGGACAGGACCAGGGCATATGATCCATGACCAACAGGACGGCCCGGCCCGATAATTTTATTCTTTTTAGTAAAAATATTTTGATTAATTAACACAATTATCAAACTATTTCATAATTAATTAATTACTTATTTAATTTAAAAATAGTTGATTACAATTCTTTATTTTTCCTACATAATACATCAATTTATTTAATGGTTGAAAAGTGGAAGTTTTTTATTTAATTGTAAAAAAAAAAATTTGGGACCAACATGGTCCGTCATGTGGCCCGGTGGTCATGTCCGGCCCGATCTCGGTGTCGGGCCAAACAGGACATGACCGGGTCTCGGGCCAAAACTTCTGGCCCGACAATTATTTAGGACATGACCAGGGCATATAGGTGGCCCGGTCATGTCCGTCATTTGTGCACCCCTAGCTTTGAACAGGTGAAATGGTCGTTTGAACGAGAACCGATTAATGTCCCTAAAAACTCGCATAACACCTTTAACAAGTGAAAAATGGTTTTCAACAAGCGAAGCCCAGCTTTGAACAGGTGAAATGGCCGTTTGAATGAGAACTGGTTAATGTCCCTAAAAAACTCGCATTACACCTTCAACAAGTGAAAAATGGTTTTCAACAAGTGAAACCTAGTTTTGAACAGGTGAAATGGTCGTTTGAACGAGAACTGGTTAATGTCCCTGAAATACTTGCATCAGACCTTCAACAAATGAAAAGCGTTTTTCAACAAGTGAAACTCAAATTTGAACAGGTAAAATGGTCGTTTGAACAAGTATTGGTTAATGTTTGTGAAAGACATTAACATTTTTATTTGTCTGATACAAACCGATAAAATATAAAATAATAAATATAAAATAAGCTACACACATGCATTCAATAGTTTTTTACCATTATTCATTCCTCATAAATTTCAACTTGGTACTTGACACATGGTTCCACCAAGTACCATCCTGTAATTATGTACATGATCAGACCTTCCTTCCCAACTACCTAAATGACAACTACCTAAGTTGCAACCCCTTCCAAAAAGATATAATGGGTGCTATATTTACACATGTGCACATGACCATTGGTGTTTTTGTAGTTAATCAGCTGTGCAACTCCAATGTCGTCCACAAGATCCAGCAATATGTCTTATGCATAACTGTCTTTGAACTTCATTTTAAACCCTTCATTTTCATGTCATAGCCCCTCTGCTACTAATCTCTTTATCTCTTCACACGTCCTTTCTTTTGCAATTAATGTTCCACGAATAATTCCAAAGATATACTTAGTCTTATCATCAATTGTACCCACACATTCACCCTGACATGAAAATATACAAAATTACATTTTCTGTAGAACTACTGGCCATTTATCAACTGCTCTGTAATGAGAAACAAAGTGAGTTAAATCAATTTTCAAGACCAAACATTGTGAAGACCACAAACAAGACAAATGTGTGTATCAACAAGGAAAATTTCATATGGACAAGAAAAGCACAGCTTTCAACAATTAACAATGAATTTACAAAACCAAACACATAGCTCACCACGAATATCATAAATGCATATATCAAAACAGAATAGCTTAAATGAACAAGGCATAATTGCATTTGAACAGCTACGAAATGAATTTTATAACCACACATATGTCAGATCCCAAACATGTTAATTGCCTTATCAACAACAAAAAACCCTGTCTCAACAACGAAAAAGCTCCTTTCAACAACACTCAATAATTGGTCCTAAAAAACACACAACATCAAAGACCAAATTAACATAGAGAGAGAACGAGAGAGACAGAGACCAAACCAAATAGATAGAGAAAATAAGAGATTTTAAAAAACATACCTCACCCAAACTTGTGTGTTTTGTTATGCTGTCAAAAACATCCCCATGAAGTTATGACCATGAAATGAGAAATGTGTTGCCTTCATTCTTTTTACTACGTGTGTGCGCTTCATGGGGTCAGGGGAGTTTGTTCATCATGAATGATAAATGGGCCTGCCTCATGTGAGAAGAAGAAGAAGAAATGAGAAAAGATTGTCTGAAAAAAAAAAAGAATGGAAGAAGAAGTTGTTTGTGTGTTTGGTTATCAAAGATTCATTCTTCTTCCTTCATGGGTCTACTTCACTTGTGAATAAGAAGAAGAAGAAATGATGAGTGGTTGGATGGAAAAAGAAGAAGAATGGAAGAAGCTTGTGTGTGTTTGTTGATTCAATGCTCTTTCCATTTAATTTCATTTCAGGACCTAACTTAAGGGCTTTTTAGTCTTTTTAAACATACATTTTATTTCACCCAAGGACCTAGGTCCTCTATAGAATTTTCAGAATGTTTTGGTCCTTCACAGAAATTAATTCTCAAATTTGGTCCTTAATTGAAATTCTCCCAAGAAAGAGAAAGCATCTCTCGTGGATCTCTCCACATTTTCCTTTCTTCTCTCCGCTCTCACTTCCCATGTCTCATTCAACACCTCCTCAATAGCTAAACGGTATATGGGTATTAATTCATATTCGGCTTAATATATATATATATAGTTACAGTTCCTGAATTTTTCTGTTTCGTTTCGTTGATTGAGTGTTGTGGGCAGTTTTATGCTGTGGAAGAAGAAATATGGCGACCAATTTTTGGACATCATCGCATTAGTATGTCTAAGTCCAATTTCCAATTTTGTGTATTGTATTTTTTTACTGTGTTGTTGGATATTGTTTAGGTTTGTAATTAATTAATTGGGTTTTTGGGTTTGTGTATTTTGCAGTAAGCAGCTTGTAGAACAAGAAGATGTGGATATGGTGAACCCTCTTGACAAAGAAAAGGGTATCACTCTTGAGGATTTTAAGCTCATTAAGATGCACATGGCTAATTGTATGCTCCTCCCCTTTATTATGTTTCATAATTTCAGATTTTCATTGTCTTTATTGTTAGTGGTTAACAATATACTCCCTCTGTTCCTAAATATAAGATCACTTTCCCTAATTTGAGTAGATTACGGAAGTTAGTTAAGTTAGTTATATACACATGATATTACCAATTCATCCCAACTATATACTTTTATCCGATCTCTGCTTCTTTTGCTTGTTATTATAGATAAGCATTGTAGGGTTCATTTGGGAAAAAGTTATGAAAAGTTAGAAAGTAGTCTTATAATTAGGAACAAATTGAATTTCAAAAGTGATCTTATGTTTAGGAACGGAGGGAGTATTTAAAGATTTGATTACTGATAGAACACAATACACAATAGCATTATACAATCCATCTAACCGTGTGGTGTTTATTTGACAACTCTGCAATCCTTTATTTTCTCTCCAGTTTCTTAGCTAAAATATACTATGAAAAGGATATAAAATGAACTTCAAGTACTGTTATGCTTTCTCTGTTCCTAAAATATAAGATCACTTTTTGATTTTTCCCAACTTTTTCCCAAATTAACCTCATAGTACTTGTCAATAATAAACATGTAAGAGATGGAGAGTGGGGATCAAGGTGTATGGTAAGGATAAATTGGTAATATCATGTGATAATAACTAACTTAACTTATATCCTTAATCTAATCAAATTAGGAAAGTGATCTTATATTTAGGAACAGAGGTAGTATTTTCTTTCTTTGGTGGTGGCATGAAATTTCTGCACTGGGCTTATTGTTTTTACTTATTTCTGCTTTATTTTTTCCTCTGCGCAGATATCTCAAAATTGGCTCAAAATGTTAAAGTTAGGCAAAGGTGAGAACTGAATCACCTAATCTGTTACTTCCTTTAGATCTTGTTGATATTTTATTTTGATTTCACTTTATGTTAAAGATCTTCAGTGCTGGAGTTTTTGTATTGCTCTTGATTGTTGTGTTTGTTAGCACGCATGCTTGAATTTGTGCAACTTGGCACTTCATACAATCAGTATGCTACTGCACTGTGTGGTTTCACAATGGTTATAATGGGCCAACCCAGTTCTAGCCCCACTTGCTGAGGGTGCTGGGGAAGGGGATATACTAAACAACCTTGCCTTTACTTTATGTAAAGAGGCTGATTCAAACCCACTGTGTGGTTTGACAATGGTTATAATTTTGATAAATTAGCATATTATTTTAACCCTGATAGTGAGAATATTGTAGAGAATCGTTTGAGGTGGTTTGGACATATCCAAAAAAAACCACTAGATGCGCAAGTGAAGAGGATAAACCAAATAACCTAGAGTCCAATTAAAAGAGGGGGAGAGAGACCAAGACAAATACTCAACGATTTTATGGAACGAAATCTATTGGTGAATAATATATCCAAAGAGTAGGTTACTAATAGAGCATAATGGCGTTATATGATCCATGTAGTCGACCACACGTAGTGGGATAAAATTTATGTTGTTGTTGTTGTCATTTCACTTGTGTTAAAAAGAATTTAAGATTGTGTTTAGCATTGGGATTGTAGTATATTAGGAACGTATTATTTTACCATCTAAGATCAATTTAAATGAAATTGATGATCTTGTTAGAGACTGAAGGTCATCAAATGTTGACAGAAAACTTTGGTACCCTTGTGAAATACTGGTTGACAAAGGTGGAAATTTTGAGCTCTTATTATTGATGTTCTCAGAAGAATTTCTAAATACATTGCTTGAATTTACATTCATGTCAAACTTAAGTGGCAACTCTTAATCAATTAGAATGATATGAAATGATTTTCTACTATATTCTGTATTGACAAAATTGAGAATATTTTTTCCACTGAAAATGTCAAGTAACACTTGTCTTTTAGCAAGATGTCGCTGCCATCATTAATATTTTGGTCGATATTTCAGGGTTGTCGCTACTGCAGTTACATACATGAGGCGTGTTTACACCAGGTATTCAGATTTGTGAGGCTATGGTCCTTGTGAGATGATTGAAACATTTCATCTTATGTTTGTTTATTGGTCTTGTTTGGCTGTTGTCAGCCCCACTTTTATGCAGCATTTATTGATCACAGATTTGACATGCTCTTATTATTCTTCTGAAGTTAAATTTTAAATAGCGGGATTTTTATATTTCATTTCATTGATATCACTGTTCATGTTTCATCTACCATTTCAAAGTTATTGTGATGATTGGGGTGATACGAGAATATGTCTGTTTTATGTTTCAGAGATTCATGCTAGACTGTAGGAAAGATTGAAAAAGAAATATATTACAAGTCTAGTTGGGAACAGAAAATTAAATAGAACACCAATATAAATAAATAAAAAAATACTAGGGATAGCTGAAAACTATGAAACTAAAACAATATATAAATATTTAAATGTCAAAGACACAAAGCAATTTTGCAAATAATGAGATTGATCTCAACCTTCAACCCTAAATACCATGATTCATTCTGTTTACTTATTTTCTTCCATTGAAGAGAGGTAGAATCAGAGAAAGGGTGATATTTGAGGAATGATGAATTCACATAGAAAAATAATTATTTGGAGGAAGCACAGAATGTTCACAAATGTTGAGCCTTTGCATTGGGAATTCTATGTTATAAGTGTATGTAGCTGATAGGAACCAGTCACTATTTGTAGGGCAAAGGCCCAAAAATGATACATAACTATTGACCAAGGAACAAAAATAGTACATAACTATTCCAAAGTACAAAAATGATACTCATCTTTTACCATGTGATCCAAAATGATATTTTCACTAATCACTAATATGACAATAACATTAGACATGAAAAGTCCAAAATGCCCTTATAAATTAATCGCCACCCGGTAAAAGTTTATTTAATTATAAGGGCATTTTGGACATTTCATGTCTAATATTATTGTCATATTAGTGAAAATATCATTTTTGATCACATGGTAAAAGTTGAGTATCATTTTTGTACCCTGAAATAGTTATGTACTATTTTTGTTCCTTGACCATTAGTTATGTATAATTTTTGGGCCTTCGCCCTTATTTGTATTTTATGTTTTATTATGTGTCTTGTAGAATTGTGACAAGCTTTTAGTGTTGGTTACAAATAGTGTCAGGTTCTGTTTAGGGAAGTTATTTTCAGTTGTGGAGTCTGTCCATATATATCTTGTTGTATTATGTTTGGAAATGAATGGATCAATGAAATTATGATGTAGGAGATTGCTCCTCTCTTTCCTAGAACTAAATTCTTGTTCTAGTCACCTTTCCCCCTCTAGAATTACAGAATATGGTTCTAGAGATCCTCCCCTCTTCTTCTCTTTTCCATTTCTACCATTTCTCTTTCTTTTTGTTCAGGTTCTATCATTCAAGTGTTTAGTGTTGGTTACAGATAGTGTCAATTTCTGTTCAGGGAAGTTTTTTTTTAGTTATGGAGTTTGTCTATATATATGTTGTTGTATTATGTTTGGAAATGAATGGATCTTTGATATTGTCATGTAGGAGATTGCTCCTTTCTTCCCTAGAATTAGTTTCTAGTTCTAGTCACCTTATCCCCTCTAAAATTACAGATTCGGGTTCTAGAGTTCCTCCCCTCTTCTTTTCGTTTTCCTTTCTACCATTTCTCTTTCTGTTTATTCAGGCTCTATTTGTAGCCGACCCCACCTAGCTGAGACAAGGGTTTGTTGTTGAAGTGTATGTTATAAGGAATAAGAGATGTACCACAAATGATTGTGAGGTTGCAGGTGTTGCAACTGGCTCATCTTGTGAAAAAGACTCAAAATGTAGCTTCTTAGATGGTTAAGTACAGGCACTTGATGCTATCCATATTCCTTGCCAAGGACTCTATTAGTCTTATAAGAATGAGTTACTCTTGGGATGATGGTGTTGGGGAGGAAGAGAAATTACGTGTGGCCGTTGGTCTAGAATGCAGCGTATTTTAGTGGAAATGGATTGAAACCATAGCACCCGTTCACTCTCATATCCTTTGATAGTTTCTAGTCATTTTGTGAAATGTGCTTATCATTCTATTGATGATAAATTTGTCATCACTTTCCTTTTTCCAGAATTTATATCTTTGTAATTAGTTGTTTCAATCGTATAGTTTTGAGTTGATAGTTTAATCTGAAAGTTTTGAATGTCTTTTTTTCTTGTCTGGCTTAATGGGTTGCTCTATTTTATATTTTTCTTTCAAGCCCATTAATAATATAATGTCTTAACGGCATGTGCACTTTCATTTCAGAAAGAGTATGACTGAGTATGACCCACGTCTAGTGGCTCCAACCTGCTTGTACCTGGCTACAAAAGCTGAAGAAAGCACAGTGCAGGCTAGGCTGCTTGTATTTTACATCAAAAAATTATGTGAGCTCTTACTTCATAGATCTCCCCCTCCCTCTCTCTCCTGACTAGTTCTAAAAGGAGAAGTGGGTTGTTTTCTTTTTCAAACTTCTTTTTTGCCATTAAAAATGCACATTGTCCGAAACAACTATGTGGTTTTTGCAGATTCTGATGACAAGTACAGATTTGAGATCAAGGACATACTTGAAATGGAAATGAAAATTTTAGAGGCGCTTAACTATTACCTGGTTGTTTTCCACCCTTATCGATCATTGTCTCAGTAAGTAGTCAATCAGCATAATTGTTTATTTTGCTAAACACTTCTATAAATTATGGCAGAATATGGAAATAGCTCTTCATTTTGATCCTTTTTACACATACCGCCTCAACATAGTTTATTGCTACTATTATTTTATGTTAAATTCTATGTAGTTTAGTAATCAAATTCAGTGATTACTAATGAATCATCATTCAGTGACTGTCTTTTTATTGAAATTCAAATTCTAGAAGCCTGATAACGAGCTCATTAGTTCTAGAATAGCATCTCATTGATGTTCCGGAACGAATTGTCTGCAACAAGTGGTGGAGACGATAGCTCTAGCATTCATGTTGACCGATCGATTTCCGTGTTTAAGTTCTCATACCCTTGTATCTCTGTTCACTCAATGGGGCTCTGACTTTCTTTTACCTAATTTATATCAACTCAAAATTTCTGTGAAACTCTTCATCCTTTCTTTTCCTTCACCTTAGCAGATCAGCAGAATCAAACGTTAGTACACTATACAAATTGAGAATTGAAATTCCTTATGGCTACATGTCTCTTCAAGAGTTCCCTACCATAGATGTTTGTTTATGAATTAGTGCATCATTCTGATTATACTCTGATATGTTATAGATGCACATGATCCTATTCATGATTGAGCCACATTGAGTTTACACCCCTTACCTTTTCTATCGGAATTATGTCATTGTCTTCATCACTTGCTCAACCTTGGGGTTTGCTTGGTCTTTCCAGCCTTCCCTAAAAAATCCATAAGGTGTATAAATATCAATAATCAGTTGTTTAACAAATATAAATCTGAAGGTAAATAATTCTGGCTGCAGAATTGGTCCTATGTTCTTCATAATTTCTTACAGTTTTATTTGGTGTTTGTTTATCTTATCATTTTTGTGATTTTTCACCAGGTTGCTACAGGATGCTGGGTTGAATGATATCAACATGACTCAATTAACATGGTTAGAATTCATTGATTTTGAGATAATTGAAATAGCTTATGATCAGTCTTTTGATTTTCCTTTTTTTGGTTTTTGATGATTTTTGTTCTTGCCTCTCCTCTTTGTTGTATGCTTTCTTTAGTCACCATGCTTTTACATTTGACTGTGCATTGTTTCCAATGAACAAAACATCGATGTTTCCTGGAAGAAAAGTGTATTTATATTTTTGCTACTACCCCTTTAGGTTTGTGTTTAAGGCTTCTCTATGGATTTTACACCAAAGAAAGGGGGAAATGGCTTCTCTTTGGAATTTTTTTTTTAATTGGTGAAATTTTGTTTGGAGTTTCACCGAATTTCCACTCATGATACACAGAGTTCTGACATCATATATCTTTTAGGCTCATTATCTCTTATATTTTGATTTCTTTGTTTTTGATCTCTTGTAATGGGATGTGCTCTGTCTTTGTACTAGAAACAGTGGCACGTTTATGTTGTGCATTGGCTATTTTGTTTTTTAACCTTGTTTTGCAATATTTGATCTTGTTGCTAACTACCCTCTTGTAATATCTCCTCTTTAAATGATTTAACTGTGTGCAATCAATAGGGATAGTTGTCAATGTAGATGATTAAAAGGAAGGATGAAAGGGTCAACCCAGTTCTAGTTCCCACTTGGTGAGAGTGATGGGGAAAGGAATATACTAGGCAGTCTTACCCCTGTTTTTTTTTTTTTTTGCAAAGAGACTAATTTGAACCCACGATCTCAGACACCATGGCAAGCGAGTTTACCGTTGAACTTACCGTTTAGGCTGATTGGAAGGAAGGATGTGTTAGATAAATCAACACATACTTTTTACAAATAACTAGCTAATTTTCTTACAATATGTGAATTCACTATTTAGCTCCTACATGTAGGATGGTATTATATAGAAATCATTTTAAATTTGATTATTTTTGTGCCTGTTTTTCTCTCTTTTCTTTGACTGTTGGATAAGTAAAAAATGTCTGATCAAATTTCTTTAGTGCTGTAAATAACTTGGATCTCTTAATAGTGGAATAGCTTTTTCAAACTGCTTCAATATGAACTCTTGTCCTATTATTTCAGCATACATCTTGCTGAGGTATTGGCATACATATATTGGCGTAATGGTCAGCTACGCTGAATTGCCGATTGCTTGAGCTAATGTTTTCTTTTGTTTACATTTCCTGTTGACTGCTTTTTTTCTCTTTTCACAAGAAAAGCATAATCTTGTGATTGCAGCTGCTTCATCAATAACGATATACCATATCATCATAAACATAAACTTTTTATGTCCGCAGGGGACTAATAAATGACACCTACAAAATGGACCTAATTCTTGTGCATCCTCCACATCTGATTGCCTTAGCATGCATATACATTGCTAGTGTTCTAAGGGATAAAGATACCACTGCCTGGTTCGAAGAGCTTCGTGTTGACATGAATGTAGTGAGTATTTCATTAGATTTACATGTCTACACTCTCTTGCTTATGCTTTTTCCTTCTCTTCTTTGAGTTCTCTTGTTCAGCTCATGATCCGTCATGTGCAAATCTTTTTTTGAGAACATGATAGATGATAGCCTGATCCTTATACCTTTGCTGAATTAAAACATGGAAAAATTTGCTAAAAATACAAGTTTCAAAATTTATTGGTCATGAGGACGTGACATGTTTTCATGGTACGGCAGTCTGGATGAGATATGGCATGGCTCAGGTCTTATCTTCTAATAGCTCCTTTATTGTGTTGCTGAATAAATTTACTGGAGTTATATCTCCTGTTTGACTGCTGTAAAATGGACAGGTAAAAAACATATCAATGGAGATCCTAGATTTCTATGAAGGCAATCGAATGATCACAGATGAGAGGATCAATGCTGCTCTTAACAAGCTAGGCTCCAGGTCTTAAAAACTTCTCTTCCGCGGTTAAATTAATAAATAATAAAATTAATCATGGGGAAGCAGATTTGATGAACTCAGAGCTAGTGACCACAATGCACTGTTCTCTACTGTTGGTGAACTTTCAAGGGCATGTTCTACTTTTGGAATGTTCTTTGAATATGCCCACTAGTGAGCTCAAAATGATGAAATGAGAGGGCACGAATTACTGGGCTGGCTTTTAACTTGTTAACTTGTTGAAAGCCTGAGAAAGAATATAACGATCTTTGACTTTCGTTTAATTCCTGCTGATGACTGTCAATTTTTATTGGAGGATAAGATGTGGAAGCTTATGTATTATTGAATGACATTTAAGGAATGAACCCACTATTATTTATGAATGTTGTAACTTACTTTTAATAAATTATGTTGTATGACTTTATTATAATTATTTGGTTAGTGTGCTGATTATCTCTTGTTTATCATTTTATTAGAATTGTTTTTGAGTTCAATTTTGATGGATAGATTCTGAAAATGGTAGGAAAAGTTAATGTAGAGGTCCTTAATACTTTCCTTGGTCTTGAGTTAGGTCCCTGAATTTTTTTCCGTTTTAATTAGATCTTTGTTGGTAAGAGTGACTGATTTGACTCAACAGTAAGTTCACTCGCTTATCGTGGGGTCTGAGGTCGTGAGCTCAAACCAGTCTCTCTTCATAAAGTAGGTGTAAGACTACCTAGTATATTTCCTTCTCTAGAACTCTCACCATGTAGGGACTAGAATTAGGTTGACCCTTATTAGATCCTTTAACTTGTTTTTGTTGAAAACAATAACGCCATTAAAAGGTTTCTTGAGTTTTTCTTCCCAATTTCCCCCATCATTGTTATTGTGGTGTAGGAAAAGCAAAGAAAAATCCGTTGCTATACAAATAAGAAAAAGTAAGTCGCACTCTTTTCATCTTCAATGTCACGCACGGTGAATAAAAAGAAGAAGGGGTTCACCACAATGATTCAGATGGATACCATGATGATGCTTAGAAGTCAATGGATGGAGATAAAGAAGTCAAAGGAACGACTTGCACTTATAAGATACGGTCTATGGTATGATAGCTTTGATCGCAGACACTGAATGTAAAGTAGATCTTCAAATCAAGATTTGGAATTTGTCTTAAAATTTTTATTCTTGATGTTAATTCATTGTCGGAATTTAATCAAATATATTGCTTCTTGTTTTCCAATCTATCTTTGAAAATTCGATTTCAGTTACCCTACATTTGCTTGGAAGGAAATGGAAAGGAAAATTAAAATGGTGTACATATATCTCGGACCCACAAGCTTGCTCTTTCCATCTCAAACTTTTCCTGGGTCCCACAAATTTTACTTTAATTATTTCCTCTACTTTCCATCTTTACTCTCTTATACTCATTTCATTTCTATCATCTCAATTCCTTCGATTTCCAATCTATCTTTAGATTTCATGCAAAATGTGTTCAAGAAGTGAATTTAGAGTTCAAATAAAAGAAGACGAAAGATTTGGTTTGAGAGAAAATTGGTAGGTAAATCTGATTTTCTCCGTGATATGTACCATTACTAATTACATTGAAACATAGTAGATGCTTATAACCTAGTGGAATTCTATCTTCAGGAGAATTGGTTAGTAGATTTGATCATATTTGTAACTTCAAATCATTATTGTTTGCCTTTTCAATAGAAAAAAAATCACAAGAAAACATGTAATATTTGATGTGCTTACTTTGTGCCCTAAAAATCATATGGCACATAAAAAATCTCATCTCTTTTCTATGTTTTCTTAATTTAACAAGTTTAATTCTGATAAAAAGATTTAACAAGTTTAGAAAATTAAATTTAGGGCGAAGGTGCAAAAATAATACTAAACTTTACCCAAAATTGCGTTTTTAATACTAAAGTTTCGCGAGGTGCACCCAATTTGACGTTTAGGTGCAAATATAGTATTTTCACTTGAGGAAAATAAAATTTAGATATGAAAAGACTTTTATGCCCAATTTAATCAAGGTGGAATGGGGGCATAAGAGTGTTTTCATATCTAAATTTTATTTCCGTCAAGTGAAAATACTATATTTGCACCAAAACGTCAAGTTATGTACTCTTTTTGCACCTCGCGAAACTTAAGTATTAGAAACGCAATTTTGGGTAAAGTTTAGTATCATTTTTGCACCTTCAACGGTTGAACTCTTATAAAACAGAGAAGCTGGTGCCTTAACAAAGTGTTTTAACTTTGAACTCTTATAATACAAATTAAAAACCTAGTAACATACACATTCAAATACAATAAAATACTCCCTCCGTTCATAAATATAAGATCACTTTGAGAATGTGGATAAGTTCCTAAATATAAAATCATTTTCTATGACCAAATTACCCCACTATTCATTTTACAAGTAAATTACTCCCCCAATCCTTTTAAATTTAAGTGAGGATATTTTTGGGAAGATTATATAATCCTAATTCATTGGAAACTCTTTTTTAATCTCTCCAAATTAGCTAAAGTGATCTTGTATTTAGGAAGGGAGGGAATATAAGTAAAATAACAAAACGATAGAGCACATGAGAGATGGAAAATGTAAAGAGAGATGAAACAAACATAAAACATGGGAAAACCGAAAAACGCACGCACCATATTCTTCTTGAAACTCTTCCTCTGCTTCACATTCAGACATGACAACAGTAAAGTTAAACGCAGAAAACTGCCTTTCTGTCATCAAACAAATCAAAACCATAAAAACCTTAAAAAGTGTACATGCTTTCATGTTAAAATCCCACCTTGTATTCAACCTCTTCTTCTCCACCAACCTCATCACTCACTATCTCTCTCTTGGTTCCATCTCTCTTGCTTCCTCTTTATTCTCTCTCTCTTCTCATTCCTCTGATGCTTACCTCTTCAATGTTATGATTCGTGGCTTCCTAGATAACTCCCTCCATCACTTCTCTCTTAAACTCTACACCCAAATGAGACAACAACTTCTCATCCAACCCAACAATTTTACCTTCCCTTTTGTTCTCAAGGCTTGTTCTTGTGTTCAACATTATGGGTTTGGGATTTCAGTTCATGCAGATTTGGTGAGACTTGGGTATGATTCTAATGTCACTGTTTGTAACTCTTTGTTGAGTTTTTATGCTAAATGTGGCCTTCATGACATTGCACGCCAAGTATTTGATTGCTTGCTTCACAAGAATGATGTCTCTTGGAGCGCGATGATTGGTGCTTACGCGCAAAATGGGTGCTATGATAGTGGAAAGTTCTTGTTTTTGCAGATGTTAGGTGCTGGAATTGTACCTAACAGAGGTGCCATGTTGAATGTTATGGCTTGTGTGGACACTGAAAGTGAAGCTGGTCATGTTTGGAGGGTGGTTGAGGAAAATGGGCTTGGTTTGGATGGACTAATTCAAAATGCTGCCATGATAATGTACGCGAGGTTCGGGAGGATGGATGTGGCTCGAGGATTCTTCAATGGGATGGTTGATAAGGATCTTGTGTGTTGGGCATCAATGATTAAATGTTATGCTCAGGCAGATTTGCCCTTGGAGGCTTTGGAAGTTTTTAGAGAAATGATGTCACTAAGAATGCATCCTGATTTTGTGACCCTTTTGGCTGTAGTTTGTGCTTGTTCAAAGTTGGCATCTTTCCAGCAAGCACGTTTTGTTCACGGTTATGTAATTCGGAACTACTTTCAGAATCAAGTGCTTATTGAAAATTCTTTGGTTGATCTCTACGTGAAATGTGGAAATCTGGTATATGCCAGAAGAGTTTTTGATCAAATGCAAGAGAAAAATGAGATATCTTGGAGCACCATAATTTCAGGTTATGGAATGCATGGACATGCAAGAGAAGCTTTAGATTTATTTGATCAGATGAAGGTGTTGCAGCAACCTGACCATATTACGTTTGTATCGGTTTTGTCAGCTTGCAGCCATGGTGGATTGATACAGGTATTACAGTTTTGATAAATTAGTATATGGTAGGTTTGTTTTGCATCAAAATAGCTTACATTAATTTTATAGGGCCTACTTCATGACTATATACCTGCAATTCATCTTCTAATTACTCAATGTGGAATTTAATGTATTGCAATATCCTTCCTGGCTTTGTCTTTTTGGATCTTTTCATATTTTCATTCATATTTCTCTCTCTGCCTAAGCTTATACTTGCTTTATAGAAGGACAAAGGTGTAAAAATAGCAATGGTAATATGTAAAAAAGTGCAGATGGCACCATATTAAATTCTTAGGTGCAAAACTAGTGGTCGTAAATTTAATGGGTGCAAAATATATATACTTCAACCTCCTTTCATGGTGCCATATGGACCTATTCAAATTTACAATTGCTAGTGATGCACCCAAGAATTTAATATGATGTCATATGCACTTTTTACATATTACCATTGCTATTTTAGCATCCTTGTTCTTGGTAGAATTTCCCTTATTATATATATGTATTTTTTTTTTTACCTTTTTTAATTCTTTCTCTAATTAGTTAACATGGAACTGTTTTCAATAATAGGAAGGTTGGGAGCACTTCAATTCCATGAGTAGAGATTTTGGAATAAGACCAGTTTCTGAACACTATGCATGCATGGTTGATCTCTTGGGTCGTGCTGGGAGACTTTGTGAAGCCCATAATTTTATTCAGAAGATGCCAATAAAGCCATGTTATGCTGTGTGGGGAGCATTTCTTGGCGCCTGTAGAATTCATTCAAATGTAGAAATGGCTCAACTTGCTGCAAAACATATATTGGAGTTGGACTCTAATAACGCCGGACGATACGTCCTCTTATCCAATATTTACACTTCTTGTGATAATAGATTAGAAGCTGATAAGGTTAGAGCTCAAATGAATCAGAGAAGGGTGAGAAAAATTGCTGGGCACACTACTTTATATAGATGTTAAGAACAAGGTGCATAATGGGCAGATTTAATAATTAATATTAGGCCCAATTGAAGAAAATAATGGGCAGATTTCTTCAAAGAAGGAATCACACCAAGCTTGATCCTGCACTACACGATTTGGACAGATAAAGTAGAACGTGTTTTCTGCATGCAGTGGAAATTTGCATAATAAATTTTTCATATGGAATAATTTGGGCTACATTTCAAAATTATCTAATCTCGTAGTATATAAGCAATAGTAGTAAAAGGTGGATATGGTAAGTCCACTTGACAAAGATAAGGGCATATCACACTTAAAAACTTTAGGCTCATAAAGATGCACAAAGATAAAGTGGACTCTGCTACAACGTCTTGACAGAGTCTTTTAATCTTTATACATTATTTCTGAATTAATTTCATTGTTTTAAAAAAGTTTCCCTTTATATCTTTATACATTATTTAAGAATTGTTGTAAGAGTTATGCCTTAATTAGTTTCCTATTTTTAAATAGAAGGCCCATTGTTGAAGGTTAAGCAATTTATTTTTCTATATGTTGTGCATGGCACAAATCCAAACAATCAAATCATCATTGATGCATCATAGTTAGCATTTCAGGCTTAGGAATTTGGTTCTAAAATATATATGGTTGTGTGCTTGTTAAATTTTTGCACTTGAATGATTTTTTTCAGTGAGAGTATTTCTTGCATCATTGTATCCTCGGGTTAATACTCTCACCCTATAAAATGACTTATCTTTGTGGCATCTTTATGATTAGAATTGTAAGAAAGAAATTACGTTAAGATCATATCTTGAATCTTTTGTCGTGTTTTTCGTGCGAGGGGTCTAAAAAAAGTTTAAAAAGATTATTTTTAAGTCTCAGTCTATCTCAATTTAATGGTCACTTTTATTTTGCAACCAATCATTACCCACATATAAGGAAATTATTAACAAAATAACCCTCTATTCTTAAGCATAAGATATATTTACCTAATTTGGTTGAATTAAGATTGTTAATTAAGTTAGTAAAAATCATATAATATCCACATTCTTTATTCTTACTCTCCCTCTCTTGTTTATTCTTGAGAAGAATTAATAGGAATAATTTAAGAAAAATGTGAGGAAAAATAGAAATAGATATTATATTTAGAATAAAGTTTATCTCTGCAATAGGTCAATACATTTAGAAAGAGAGGGAGGGAGTAGTATGAATTTAATTGAAATATTAAAATTTAGGAAAGACGAGTAAAAATAATGAGAATAATGAGTTGAGAATCCAAAATAACTACTGGTCAAGGAACAAAATTAGTACATAACTATTCCTAGGTACAAAAATGATACCCAAATTTTACCATTTGATCAAAAATAATATTTTCACTAATATGACAATAATATTAGACATGAAATGTCCAAAATGCCCTTATAATTAAATAAACTTTCACCGGATGACGATTAATTTATAAGGGCATTTTGGACATTTTATGTCTAATATTATTTTTATATTAGTGAAATATCATTTTTGATCACATGGTAAAAGATGTGTATCATTTTTGTACCTTGGAATATTTATGTACTATTTTGGTTCCTTAGCCAATAGTTATGTATCATTTTTGGGCCTTCACCCTTGAATATATGAGTAGTATTAATAAAATTAAGTAGGAGGATGAACATTTGTGATCATTAAGTGTAATCAATATCCTTATAATCATATACTCCCTCCATTCCTAAATATAAGTTCACTTTTAAAATTCAATTTGTTCTTAAATATAAGATCATTTTCAAACTTTTCCTATTTTTTCCCTAAATTAACCATAATAATGTTTATCTATAATAACAAGCAAGAGAGGGAGAGTGAGAGGATAAAGGTATATACATTGTTAGGATAAATTGGTAATATCATGTTTTAATAACTAACTTAACTAACATCTTTAATCTAATCAAATAACAGAAAACGATCTTATAATTAGGAACAAAGGGAGTATCAATTTACATTGAGAAATGAAAGAGAGTTGAGATAAATCAAACTTCTTATAACAATTTTATTTGACCCATATTATATTGTGTGTGTGTGTGTAACTGTGTCTGTATATAACTGTATTTTTTTAAGGCTTAATTATTACTCCCTCTGTTTCTAAATTTAAAAGCTAGTTAACTTGTATTAAAAAAAAATAAAAGCTAATTGACTTTTTTTGGGAGATTAACAAAATAGGTTAGTTAATCATAATATATTTATTACCACATTTTGTTAGATTATGTATTAGTTTATAAATCAAATAAATTAATTTAGAAAAACAATTCAGCTAATTCAATATATAAGTGGCTTATTTGGCTTCTTAGGTTTTTCCAAAAGAATCAACTAGTATATTTATGACTAGAGGAAATATTTCAGTTCATCCCTCTCTTTCTATTTCTATTTGTCTTGCCTATTCAATTATTTCAAGATATATCTCTGATTTAATATTTTTTTATTTTTTCCCACTCAAAACACAATTATCATCATAACAACTTAATCAAAATCACACGCTCTGAAATAATAATAAAAAATAAACTCTTGCTAAGTCAGCTTAGATAAAAAGCTTGAGTCATGAGAAGAGAGGCCGGGGGCGAGAGAACGAAGAAAACAAACGAGAGACAATCGCAACATTTCACAACCAAGATCGAGCATGAAAGTGGAAGATACTGCTATGAAGGGTTTCGTTGTGTACTCTCGATCAAAGAAGGCTCATTATTTGTGCAACGAGTCATCTTCTGATAGGCAAGAAACGCAAGAAATGAAAGAAACGCAAGAAGTGAAAGAAATGCAAGAAATGCAAAGCGTTAGCGAAGATGAGGGGAGCTATGAGCGTGAGAGCGGTGAGTGTGAAGTCGGCACGGAGAATGATAGAGATAGCAAAGGGTCTGAGGGTAGCTTTCCTCGACAGAATGATGTGAAGGTGACTGGTGAGACAAGCATGGGAGGAGAAGGAAGGATCGGAGGAAACAGGTTCTCATACAAGGATAAGCTTTTGAGCATTGGAGAATCGGGTTTCCTAGAAGCAGCGGGCTGGGATGAAGATACTATGAGAGGATGGAAGAAATATTTTGCTAAGATGAGTGAGGCCAAAGAAGTCAGTGAAGAGGATTTTGCTGAAAATAGTGAATTTGAAAATGAAGACTCTTCTTGGCAGAAAACCGGTAAGTTCCCAAAATTGAGTATGACTGCTGATGAATTTCAGATGTGGTGCAAACCCTACCTGAATTCTTTGATCATGAAATTAATGGGAAAAACCTTTGGGGTTGGTTTCATGAGGCAAAGGATGGAAAGGATGTGGGGACATAAGCCGATTCGTGCTACTCCTCTGAACAATGGTTACTACATTGTTTCTTTTTCAAGTAAAGAGGATCGGGATTTTGCTCTGCAAGAAGGGCCATGGATGATTGGAGATCATTATCTGCTAGTACAAAGATGGAGGCCAAACTTTAATCCTTGGAAAGCAGATAGAGAGAAAAGGATCGCGGTGTGGATAAGAATTCCTGACCTACCATCGGAGTTATACAATGTGGAATCACTTCGCCGTATTGGAAACTTGGTGGGAAAACACTTAAAATTGACAGAACAACAGCATTATCTGAGAAAGGGAGCTTTGCTAGAATATGTGTTGAAGTCAATCTTGAGAAGCCTCTCCTCCCTGCTTTCCATCACTTCGGTGAGGATCATCGGATTCTTTATGAGGGTCTTCATTCGATTTGCTTTCATTGTGGTAAATATGGTCATCATAAGGATCATTGTTCTACTAAGAGTGAAGTAGCAGATCATCCTGTGAAGGAGAAACAAGGAGTGGACGGTGCTGTAGATGTGGATGCCGGCCATGGGGAGAAAACAAAGAGGGATGACGATCATGGAAGAAATCCCGAGAACAACATTCCGGTGGCGGCGGAGACAGGAGAGAAGGTGGCTGAGTTTTTTGGCCCGCAGATGATTGTTAAGAGGGAATTTTGGAAGAAAATCCCGTTGACTTCGGGATCTGGTGAAGTTAATAGCAAAATCCCGAAAGGTATGAAGAATAATGTGAAGGAAGATAAAAGGAAAACATATCAGAATGATGAGAAAGGAAAAATGAAGGAGAGTGTGAAGGAGGATAATCAAAAATCATCAATGCAGAATAATGATTGTGCCTTTGGAGCTGATATTGGAAACATTCAGGGGAAAAAGTGGACCCAAGTTGGGACAAAAATAAAGGCTACTGTCAGGGGTAAACCTCGGGGAAAGAAAATAATTTGGGAAAGAAGTTAAATGTTAAGGAGAAGAATGGAGAGAGATTTGATATTCCTAATATCTTCATTTCAAGTAACCAATTTTCAGCTCTATCTAGTGGGTTGGACATTCCCAGTAGCTCTTGTAGTGGAAAGGAGGACTCTCAGGACACCATTATCGGTCGGGAGGAAAGTATGATAGGGGAGAATGAAAATTTGGCCCAAGAGTCCAATGTGGACATAGAGATACCGGAAGCTAGTCAAGAAGTAGCTGATGAGCCTATTTTGGTGGAAGATAGTCAGGGGGCTTTGCCCTCAAACACCCAATAGGGTTTCTATGAATTGTTTAGTCTGGAACTCTAGGGGACAGGAGCCCCCTCATTTCCTAGATTACTGAGGGAAATGATTTCGATGTATAAGGTGGATTTTGTAGCTCTTCTTGAAACTCGCTGTAGTGGAAGAAAAGCATATGAGATTGTTAGTAAATTGGGTTTTAAATAAGCTGATAGAGTTGATGCCGAGGGATTTAAAGGTGGCATTTGGATTTTATGGTCAGATAAATTCAAGAGTGTTGAAGTCTTGATTAAACACCCTCAGTTCATTCACTTGAAAGTTATTAATTCTGACAATATTGAGTGGTTTTTTACTGTGGTCTATGCAAATCCGAATATTGCAGGACGTAGAGAGCTCTGGAGGTATTTAATGCAGATCAAAAATTCAACGCAGGGTGTTTGGTGCGTTGGAGGTGATTTTAATGCAGTTTTAAAGGCTGAGGAAAGGAGGTCTACTAGTCAGAGTATTGGGTCTGATTCTGATTTCTGTAGCTTTGTTGATGAAAGTGGGCTTAATGATTTGGGCTATATGGGTCCAAGTTTACTTGGGGTCGAGCAAACTGTGAAAGCAGAATTGATTGTTTCCTGGCTACGCATGATTGGTTGGAAGTCTTCCCAATGCCACCGTTACTCACCTTGCCAAATATAAATCGGATCATAGACCCCTTTTTCTACAATTGAATCGAATGGGAGATAGTTTGAGCAGAGATAAACCCTTTCGTTTTTTAGCAGCTTGGGTGCTTAGCTTCATGATCAATTTGGTAAGTTCGTGGAAAACCAGTGGAACTTCCGCTCAGATTGGAATGAAACGGTAACAACCTTTACTAATGCCTGCAAAACTTGGAATAAACAAGTTTTTGGGTTTACACATGAAAGAATTAGGAAGCTTATGCGGAGACTTGAAGGTATTAACAGGACTGAATCAAGGAGGGGTCTTAATCAGGATATCAGAGATTTACAGAAGGAGCTTTGGAATGAATTAGAAATGACTCTTACTCAGGATTCTTTGATTTGGTCTCAAAAAGCTAGAGTAGAGTGGCATATCCAAGGAGACTGTAATACTAGATATTTCCACACTCGGGCTAATGGGCGCCGAAAGCAGAATTTCATTAGAGCAATAAGAAGTAGTGATGGGAATTGGGTGTATGAAGGAAAGGAGATCATGAATGAAGCAACGAATTATTTTACAAATTTGTTTACTGAGGAGGAAAAGTTAAGAAACACTCTGTTTTGTAGCTGTTCTTATCATGAAGAGACTCTAAGGAGACTTGGAGGAGAGATTACTGACATGGAGATTAAGGAAGCTATGTTTAATATAGATGCTATCAAATCACCAGGTCCAGACGGCCTAAATGCCCTCTTCTATCAGAGCCAATGGGAGCATGTGGGGAGGTCAGTATGTGATTTTATTAAGTATTTATAGTCTAATCCATCTTATATTAGTACCATAAATAATACTTTATTAGTGTTAATCCCGAAAAAAGATAGCCCTGAAGAACTGAAACATTTAAGACCTATTAGTCTTTGTAATGTAATCTATAAAGTGATCACGAAAACTATTGCTAATAGGCTTAAAGCAACCATGTCATATATTATATCTCCTAACCAATGCAGCTTTGTCCCGGGAAGACATAGTACAGATAACATTATTGTTGCTCAGGAGGTCATTCATTCTATGAGATCCATGAAAGGGAAGAAAGGTTATATGGCAATTAAAATTGACCTGGAGAAAGCTTATGATCGGGTTAATTGGAACTTTCTTGTTGGTTGCCTTTATCAACTTGGGTTTCCGTGGCATTTGGTGGATATTATATATCAATGTATTTCGACTTCATCGATGCAAATCTTACTGAATGGCGAAAGAACTAGCACTTTTATGCCTAGCAGGGGGGTAAGACAGGGAGATCCTATTTCTCCTTATCTATTTGTCATTTGTATGGAGAAACTTGCGCATCTTATTCAAGAGCGTATGTCAGGAGGTGATTGGAAGCCAATTAAACTGTGCAAAAATGGACCACCCATATCTCACTTGTTTTTTGCAGATGATATTATTCTCTTTGCAGAAGCTTCCTTGTGTCAGGCTGAGGAGATTAATAATTGCTTAGAGGAATTTTGCCGTACTTCAGGGCTAAAAGTTAATACTTCCAAAACTAGAGTCTTCTTTTCGAAGAATGTTAACCACAACCGTAGACAAGAGCTGAGTGGATCCCTGGGATTTCAAACTGCTGCAGACTTGGGGAAGTATTTAGGAGTTGCCCTCCATCATAATAAAGTAAAAACTGAGAGCTTTCACACTGTGATAGATAAAGTCAAGTCTAGACTCCAAGGGTGGAAGATGAACTCTCTTTCTTTGGCTGGTAGAACTACTCTGATATCTGCTGTAACTTCTGCTATACCGGAATATACGATGCAGACTTCCTACCTTCCTCAAGAAGTATGTAACAGGATGGAGAAATGCAATCGTGATTTTCTTTGGGGCTCCTCACAAGATAAGATGAAACCTCATCTGGTGGCCTGAGATTCGGTTTGTAAACCCAAATCAGAGGGAGGTCTCGGCCTGAGGAAGATGAAAGTGCAGAATAAAGCCTACATGATGAAACTTGGTTGGAAACTGATGAATAGAAGAGATGATCTTTGGGTGAAGGTGATCAGGTCGAAATACAAATGCGGGAATGACTTGATCCCGATCATTGATCACAAAAGACCAGGGTCTAATACTTGGCTTGACATTCGTAATAACTGGAATGAGGTTATGAATGACACCTCTATTGATTATGTTAATCAAACAGTTTCTTGGAATCATGAGAATTCTGGAGAGCTCACAGTTAAATCAGCATATGGGATTTTAATGAAGAATCAGACCATAAATGACCCTATTTGGCAAAGAATATGGAAGCTGAATGTAATGCAAAGGTGCAAAACATTTGCTTGGCTTGCTATTCAGGAGAAGTTATTAACAAATGCTGAGAGGAAGCGCAAAAACTTATGCCTTGAAGATCACTGCCACTACTGTTTAGATACTACTGAGGACTTACTTCATGTTCTTAGGGATTGCAAAGACTCTAAATTGTTGTGGAAAAGTCTTATCGATAGGAATGGGCAGAATAATTTTTTCTGTATGAACCTGCCCCAATGGCTAAGAACTAATATTTTTAATTCAAGTACTTGGAAGGGAGATGGATGGAGTGAGCTATTCATAACGATATGTTGGTTACTTTGGAAGAGAAGGAACCTCAAAATATTTAAACAAAAGGAAGAAACTAATGAGAGTCTCCTCATTAGAGCTAGAGCAATCTTGAACAATATGGATAGAGTGAATATATGATTAAAGGAACTTGTATGAATGCAGTGTGCGTCCAGTCACAGAATGAGGCTTGGAAGAACCCAAAGCAAGGATATCTTAAACTTAATGTGGATGGAGCTTTTAGCTTAAAATTTGGTGGTGACTGTGGTGGAATTCTTAGGGATGAGAATGATTGTAATATGCCTACTGATGTAGGCTAATAGCTGTTTAAGGGTTTCCCTTCTTTTATTATCAAAAAACAAAAAAAATCACACGCTCTCAAACAATGTTTACGTTACATTATTGGAAAATATAATTCGCATTATTTTTCTGTCTTGACCAACTGATTCCCTATATACCTAATTAAAATCAGAGCAGTAGTTTTAAAAATAAAATATCATCATCCGAAGTTGCATGTGTTTCGTGTGTGTGTGTTTCCTTGAAGATGATGTCCATTTAAAACCTTTTTTTCATTTTTTATACAAACACAAATCCCTGATTTTTAAATTCTTTATGATTAAATTGAACTAAACATATAAACATAATTTAAAAATTTTGTACACAATTCATCCCCGATATTTAATTCATTATTAAAACGTTTATATATATTTAGGGTTTAGATATATAAATGCATATAACTATTTTTGACAATATATTTTAATTTAGTTGAAATATTTTCATAAATAACTCTAGAATTTTTTTTCTAAATTTTAAATTTTTTAGTTTAATTTTACCCTTTTTAAATATGTTCAATGTGTTAATTCCTTTTTTAGGTGAATGATGAAAAAAGGCTATCTAATACTGATAAATAATTTTTATATCCAACCGGTAAAAAATGGTAATATTTACTGTATCAAAAATAGTAATATTTATAATATAAACATTAGAAACACATATAAAATTATTTTTATTAGAGTATGAGATAACAATATTTACATTTATACTCACTCTTTTTTTTTTTGAACTGAACATTTATACTCACTCCGAGTCTCCCACGGTACGTATAGAAAGTTTGGGTAGCTAATCTGTGTAAGTTATTTGAACCAAAAAAAAAATCTGTGTAGGTTAATTTTCAAGTTTTCCCTTAGCCTTTATATTGAAAATTTATTTATAAAAATGTGTGATTTTTACAAAAATCAATTGCATGCAAAAACCGAATTATTACTTGAAAAACACCTTCTTAATATATCCTTCTATTTAAACAAGATATAAATTCGAGAGATATAGTAAATCGATATCAATGTTCAGTCAAACCGTGACTTAATAATTTTTTAAAATTTAAATAAACAATAATTATATGTATAGGTAATAATATATCTAAATTAAATCTATAAAAATATAATTACCAATCTAATAATACAATATATGAAATTCGCAATTAAATAAAATAACAGCACATTACTACAACTTGTTTAAAAAACTTTTTCCATTTGAAAGGCTCAATTTCAAAAGGCTAAAGTATGTTTTTGGTCCCTTAACTTTGGAGAAAGTCATGTTTTGGTCCCTTAACTTTGGAAAGTGTGTTTTTGGTCCCTAAATTTTGGACAAAGTCATCTTTTAGTCCTTTAACTTTGAAATTTGTGTTTTTAGTCATTTTAAATTCGGTTTAAGTATGTTTTTGGTTCTTAGGTTTGCACAAAGTCTTGTTTTAGTCCCTAAATTTTGGAAAGAAGAGACTAAAAACATATTTTATCATTTTTTGAAAGGACTAAAAACATCCCTTTGTCCAAAGTTAAGGGATAAAAAACACACTTTTCAAAGTTAAGGGACCAAAAACATACTTTTTCTCCAAAATTAGGGACCAAAAACACACTTTTCAAAGTTAAGGGACCAAAACATGACTTTCTCCAAAGTTAAGGGACCAAAAACATACTTTAGCCATTTCAAAAAAAGAAAATACAAAATTTTAGAATTTTTTTGGAGTTTTTTATCAGGCTAAAAAACAACCGGCTTAATGAAAACCATTCATGTTTTTTTTTTGTCTAATTCGAGGTTCCAACTTAATAATAGCTCAACTTTAGTCCAATTCAACTTAGACTCAACCCAAGCCATTCATTTTATTCAAAAAAATAAATCCATTCACAGGTTCATATGACAATTCGATCAGTTGGACTATTCGGAAAGTCATATTCTTAAAACACACACACACACATTACATTTAGGATCAAATCCATTTACTAACTCTAATTTAGGGCGGAGATATTTTTGCATTTAAAGGGCATAATGACAAAAATCATGAGTAGATCTTGTCATTATAATATGCATGATAAAATGCATTACAAATGATATTAAACAAAATTTGGTGTATTCTCTCTCATTTTTAATAAAGATTTTAACCAAATTAGATAAATATAACAAAGAAATTGGCTGACATACGCTGTATGTCTTTATTCTTAAAATATCAATTTGAAATTCTTAAAAGGTCAAAAAAAAATTGAAATTCTTATTGTTGGCATTATTTTCTCAAAATTATCCTTGTATTTTAAAATTATTCGTGACATCACGTTGTCCGCAATTGTCAGTGCATATGAAATATTCTTATTGGCTACATTTCCTGATAAAAAATTACCTAACAAATATATATACTTATATTTGTGGGTTGTGACTACCCACAATTGCAACATTTTAGTCAATTTTTTGTCACCATACCAAATTACGTCGGTTGTTTGCGATTGCATGTTTTTCCCCTTAAGATGTTAAGATGTGATTCAGTATATTGAATAATTTTTTAGGCACATCAAATATTCTAAAGTAAAGTAATTTGTGGTCTGTAGTAAAATATCCTATAATATATACTTGGTCCTAGTTATAAGAGCTAGTGGATTTTTTCTTTTTTGGAGATTAAAAAAGCAAATCAGACTTTTAAAAGTGAACATAGGAAATTGAGTTTTTAGGAAATTGAGCTTTTAAAAGTGAACAGTTGAAGTGAACATATAATTAGATTATATAATAGTTTAGTAGTAAAATAATTTAGTTTTTAGGAAATTGAGAAATATAAACAATTAAAAGTAGTGCATTTTGTATCCATAATATTTCAAAAAAAATCAATTAACTTATAATTAAAATTGGAGGGAGTATGAAAACAAAAAAAAATTGGAGGGAGTATGTAATAAAAAAAAATCGGAGGGAGTATTCTTTTTAAGTGTTTCTAAAACTTAATATTCCATCCGTTCCTAATTATAAGTCAACTTTGACTTTTTTGAAAAATTTAAAGTTACAAACTTTATCATTTTAAATTGTTTAAAATTATCTTTTTTCCTCAACACTAGTTTATTCTAGTTATAAACTAACATATAGTGTAATTACATTTGTTATATGTTATAATTTAGTGGTCTAATTTATTTCCTTAACTTTAACAAAAAAGTAAAAGTAGACTTATAATTACGAATGGAGGTATAGTAATATAGTTTTGACCAATCCAACACTATAAAGTATTTTCAAAGTGTATCATGATTCTTTTAATATCTTTACTATGTATCCAACATCCATAAATAAAAAAAAATACTTTAGGGTGTTACACCACAATATTGCACTTCAACCTATTTTTTTTGTAAAAAACATATTTCTTTGGCAAAGTATCAAACATAGTTGCTTGTCAAAATATTTTGAATATATGAGGAAATCTTCAGATCTAGATCATAGATTTTGTTGAATTGTTTATTTAAATACATGGTCCCCCTTGGATGCAGTAGGTTGGTGAGATCTGGTATTTTACTTTTAACATGTATTATTTGATTGAGCAAATAACTTTTCATGAAAAAATAATAAATATTATATATTTTTAAGTTCTCTGATCAAATAATTGAACATTTAGAAAATCAATCTCCTGTAATAAAAAAAAGAAAATCAATCTCCTCTTATATCTAATAATTTATTGAATTTATTCAATAACCATTTTTAATTACTTTTATAAAATTAATTGAATTTTGCTTTTACATCGACTGTTCAATTGGCATAGATGTATAAATGTCACTAATTTTTGTGGACTTTTCAGTGTTGCTTTTTATCAATATAATTCACTATTAAGTTAAGAAATCAAGTTAAACCTCTACACTTAACATATACTGCATGTAATTAGATTATATGTTAGTTTTTATGTAGAATGCATTAGTTTTAATGAAAAAAGTTATCTATAGACAATTTCAAGTGAATAATTTTGCATCTTTAATATCTCCAAAAAGTCAAAACGATCTTATAATTAGAATCAAAGGGATAACTTTGAAGGGATTAGGTACAAATCTACCCTAAAAGTGTACAATAGCTCTTATATATATTCACCTTGTTAGAAGTATTTTATGGCTCAATGTAGCCCTAAAAGTACCCAAACGTACCAATTTTTCCCTCTATTAATTGAGCACTCATAGGTACATTGAGCCACACTTAGTTATTTCTAGGGTTACATGATCACTTTTGTGTACTTCAGGGTTATATTTAGTCACAAAATACTTCTGTGATGAATATATAAGAGATTTTTTTTTTAATTTTCCAAATGAATTTACACCTTAATCCTACTTTAAATCTAAACAATTATACTTAAATTTATCAACACTCATAATTTATCATATACTCGACAAAGAAAAACAATTGTGAGGTTTATATTTGAAACCCGTGAGTATGATTAAGTTCAAAAGGCTAATATGTTTTTTTTTTGGTCGAGAAAAGGCTAATATGTTTTTGAAGACTGAAAATATTATAAAGTTTTAAAATATAAGTGAAAAAAAATAAATTGAGCGTGTGAATTTAAAAGATCAATTGAGTTTGTAGCTAAAACAAGTTTAAAAATGCGTTGACACAATTTTACAAGTTAGAAACTAAAAAATAATAAATTGAATTCGTAGAGTTATTTAAGGAGTTTGACCATAACGTGTGCATGTGCAAATCACTATAAATTCCTCATGCAGATTAAATTTAAATTTCCTGACATAGATGATGTGTGAATAATTTTAGTTACCATGTAAACATAAAGGAAGACTTTTTTTTTTATAAAAAAATTAGGAAAGAGGTTTGACTCACACATTACATGAACGATAAAGACTTATATTAGCAGAAAATAAAAACAAAACGTCAAATACCATAGAATTGCACCAAATTTGTATTTACACTGAGGTAATATTTCAATATTTTGAAATTCAAGCGACAAGTAAAAAATGCCTCTTCTTTGAAAAAGGCCACAACATTTTTCTAAAGTGTGGATTCGTATAGTGAATCAACCATTTTATGGCTCAGTAGGAAATGTGAGGGGTCGCTATATAGGTTCTATGAATGATGATTTGAAAATGTGGTTTGTGATTTGATTAGAGAAATTAAAGTTGTTAATAGCGCTAATATAATTGTTATAAAAAATAAAAAAGCGAATAAAAAAATAATTGTTATAAAAAACTTGTGAATGACATGAAAGTTTAGATTTGTTACTCCGACAAGGCGACAACAGTTGTTAATAAATGATAATGTTTTACATCATATTAATTGAAAATCCAAAGTGTCAAGCAAGTCGTAAAGGAATCAAATCCAACCCTCAATAGTCTGCCAAAATAATTCCTCCCAGCATCACCGGTGGCCAGCCGGTGCGACGAGAGATTGTGACTTTTTTTTTAGCTTGAAACGTTTTTTTCTTTTAACTTAAATTTAAAAATCCCAATTTAGAATATTGCATCTCATAGTCATATGAAATTTGATACAACTCTATGTATGCAATTTTGAAGTTCTTATTTTTTTTCCCCTTTTAATAAGACTTCACTAATATTTAAATGAAATGTTTTTATGGAATGAAAAGTAGGACACATTAATATGGCGATTATATTTTCAATATAGATAATTACATTACACCGCTTATTAAGTGGCTTTTTGCTTAATGTTAATAAAGAAAAATAATTATACTGGTAATCACCATTTCTTGACAAATAAATAAGGCAAAACATAGGCGCTTTAACGTGATGTACAACCGAATTATATGGCTCTTTTAATTGATATATCTATTTATTTAGAGGGAGAGTGACAAATAATATGTTACATTATATGATACTCAAATCTCATAATTCTTTGTATTACTCTTAAAATGATTGCTAAAATTCCTCCTTGGGATATGTATAGTCCAAAGGACATGAAAAAATTTGACGAAGAACCTAAGTCTAATTATATTTTCTTTAAGATAAAAAAAAACATTATCTTTAGTGAGAGCAATTTGTTTGCTCAAAAGGAAACAAGTAGGAGGAATATTAATTTCTTTTTTTCTTAAACATTGTTTGGTAATCTAACGCCTAGCTATTAATTAGCAACTTATCTTAATTTGATGAATAGAAGTGTTACTCACATGGACAATGTTGTCTTCTCTCTCAATAATAATGCTTTCCAGGATTTGAATATATATATATATATATATATATATATATATATATATATATATATATATATATATATATAACACAGCATTTCTTTAACTATATGTTCAAACGTATCTTTGATTGCTCATATAATCTGAAGAAGATTTACATATGCTTACGGATCTATATATGCTATTAGATGCTTAAGGACTATACATTTTAGAATATGAATGTCTAAAGGATTAAATTTACTTATATTAAGTTTATCATACCCATTAAGTCAATTTCTCCAATCACACAAGGAGACATGCATGTTCTATTTACTTCATAAATATTTGTCGTTAATTGATGATATTTTTTAAAAAAATAAGATATATAGGAGTAGATAAATTGCCATGTGTGATTGAAACAATTGATGAAGTCGACATAAGAAATTTGATATAATAAGTATTTCTTTAAATGATTATCCCTCATCTGTTGTTATATCTACATTCATTCATCAATGATACATCAATCTAGGGAAATTATAGGCTTCGAGAAGATAAGAAGTGGTAATATATAATATTGTTTGCTGGAAATGATTGTGAGCACTACCACAGATTACCCCTTTTACATGCGCTTATTTTGGGCTCTACATAAGCTTTATAAGTGCATGAAGAGGCGGGCGCTGGTAAAGGCTCTACATGCGCTTGTAAAAAGCGCATGTAGATGCACAAGCGCATGTAGATGTGCCTCTACATGCGCTTAAAGCGCATGTCGAGGTATACACTATACATGCGCTTTAAGCGCATGTAGAGAGGTATATACCATACATGCGCTTAAAGCGCATGTAGAAGTAAGCTTTATAAGTGCATGAAGAGGCGGGCGCTGGTAAAGGCTCTACATGCGCTTGTAAAAAGCGCATGTAGATGCACAAGCGCATGTCGAGGTATACACTATACATGCGCTTTAAGCGCATGTATGGTGTATATACCTCTACATGCGCTTAAAGCGCATGTATGGTATATACTTCTACATGCGCTTTAAGCGCATGTATGGTATATACCTCTCTACATGCGCTTAAAGCGCATGTATAGTGTATACCTCTACATGCGCTTTAAGCGCATGTACAACTATATTTATTTTTTAATATAATATTCATTTTACATCTGCCACCTGTATTACTTTTAAAAGTCACTAGAAATATTGTACCTGAGAATTACGTGAAATCTTGCTAACAGAAGTATATATTCTATATCAGAATTACGTGAAATCTTTCATGTAGACTAATATCAATCAAGTTGTGTTTGAAAAATTAAATAATATGACATGGCATGCGTTCATATCAACAAATGTTTAGGCAGAAGGAAAAACCACTAATTAGGTACATTCATGTAGGCAACATATGTAGGCTTTGAGATTTCGCTAATATACATATAGACCTAAGGGGACTCACCTATCACAAAACTAATGAAAAAACACTCAACTAAGGTCAAATATATACCAGGCCTTATCAAATGAGAGGCAAAGGGAAATGTTGAATCCTCCAGAAAAATTCAGGACACCATGAAGCTCAACCTTGACTAATTTCCTTCTCCTTTGCCTTGCACGCATCTTCTGCATTTTTGAAAGAAAAAAAATTTGGTCAATTCAACATGTAAGCACAAAGTTACTTCTGAGAAGTGAAGGGATGCGATCTTGTAGGCACTCACCTAAAATGGGATTGAAACTTACTGTCTCTAATCTTTCACCAGTCTACTTTAGAATTTAACCCCGATGGAAAGGTAACAATAATGACATTCTGTAATTGTTTAAGTGCCTGTAAAAGTGATTGAGATTCAACTGTCATTCTAGTTTAGCAATGAATGTCAAGACAAACATAAACATCATCATCCATGGCTGTGAATGAGAACCTCATGCTTTGAATTTAATTTCTGCATCAATTGCTTAAAACATAAACATCAACATCCATGGCTGTGAATTGGAATAAGCTCATGCTCATGCTTGACATTATTGAAAATCTCATGAGAGAAATAAAGAAATATGTCCCCCTTAATTGTTAATCCCCAACCACCTTTATTCATGTATTATCCAGGAACTCCTCTAACAACTTTGCCACGCATTAGGTACATAATCTAGATAGCAAATTGCACGCATTACAATCAGCAAAATAATGCGAATATGCTACACCAAACAAAACTTCAATTTAGGCAAAAATCTGATACAAGTAGAATAATCCTTGAGCCAACTTGCCAAGAATTGTTCTTCCTTTATGACAGCAACCACGACAGCAATTTAAACATGCATGCATAGCACAAAGATAATCCCTAATCAGATCCAAAAACATATAACTACAAAAATTAAAGCTAGTAGCACACAAAACCACAAATATAATGGACCCGTCATCTATCTATCCTGGCATTCCAATTAATTCAACACCCAACTTTCCGAGTGTCCCAGCGATGTTTCAGGGCTCTCTCAACTATAAACCAACCAAAAAGGGCACAAGTTCACACAGCCACAATAATCAAATTATCATGCTGCATTTCCCTTCATGCTTAACCACAAACGCAGCTGTTTCATTGAACAGCCACGTCTACCTGAAACAAAACAATATATACACATCACAGTTGCAGCTTCATAACTAAATAATGGCACAATAAATCTAACTTCACAGTAGCCAGGGCAGTAAATTGAATTATGCATCAGCTATAACCTACAAAACAAAAAAAAAACCGTGAAAACACTGCCAGCTAAACCATTTTATGTAGACTGTAGCCTTAGTAATCTTCACAAATCACCAGTTTCGACTCAAGGTTTCGAAGATACGAAAATAAAGAGTAGCCAAATAATATTTATTCTTTGCTAAATATAGATTTTTCAAGGGAAAACTTTGGGTTTTTTAAACAGCCCACGTTAAACAACCAACATTGGTGGGATAAGACTTCATGTTCTTGTTAAGCACCAATATTGAAAAGGTAAGAATGCACCTTCCAATAATAGCAACCCAGAGCAATAGAGAACCAAATTTAAAAAGAGACACAGTTCCCTTCCCCAAACACTCACCACAAATGCAAAGGCAACCATGCTATTAACCACTAAACACAGTTCCATCAATTCCCCACAACTTGTAGTCTCAAATCTGAAATTTTGCATTCAAATACATAATCAATCAGCCCTTGCATTCCTTAATACTTAAATCAAACCTCCTATTGGAGACTTAGCTTCAATCAAACAACTCTACTAGATAATCATCCTCTAATTATTTATCAGTCATGAGACATGAAAGTGAGTACAAATTAAACTCTAAGCTCCAAATTATCCATTATCATAACCTAAACTTTGTGCTCTTTTAGTGTTCACTAGAACTTGTTGCTTCATTACCATAAATATAAAAGTTTCCCCACCAAACCTTTCCTTGAAATCAAACACTTGTACAACCTCATACTATCTAACAAATTCTAGAATTTATCTAGATACTTTGAGACACTATAATTTATTAGAATCACCAGTCCAAAAACTTAGAGTTATCACTTTACCTTGTAGCAAAAACTTTTAAGCATTTTTCCTTCCTAAATCTCTTCAACTATTAATGCTGTACAAAATTGCAGAAAATTTCTAAGTATACATGCAAGCACAAAACATCAACAATCATTCAATTAAATCCTTATCCACCGATTTCCAAAAGAACTTCAACCTGAACAACAAGATCCCAATCCTGTTTTTATCCTATTAACATTTCATTAGTCCTTCTTCATAAATCCGATAGATAAAGCAAACATTTATAATGAAATCAACTCACGATTGAACACACCACCATAAATCATACATACACCACCAACAGCTTCATCATGTCATAATTATTTTAGAACCCTTTCTTGCTTTTAATCTCTTTGATTTGTTATGTTCTAAGACTCCTAAATATAGCACTATTTACAATTTTCCCAAAATCCCAAAATCCTTTCCTTTATTCTCTTTACAAGATAGACTTATCAACCAAAATGTTCTTCTAAGCATTTTAACAAACACCTTGAGTGCAATTTTCTAAACCTACAAGCAACTTTCTCCTCTCTTTCAACACCCCAAGATTCAACTCACTTTGTACCCCCACTAATCACTGTCTACAATCATAGATATGCATAAATAAACCTATAAAAACCATCAAATCCTCACTAAAGAGAATAAATATCAGAATTAATAATGATTTCTATCTTACTTAAGCTTTTGATGAAGAAGACAAATCCCAAATTTGTTAAATTCTAAGGAACCCACACCATTAGGAACTCTTTTTAACATTAGCAGGTCCAAACAGAATGCTCAAAGCAATCAGAGAACTTAGAATTTCGAAAATTACACTAAACCCTAAGTTTTTAACACCTAATTTTGCCCAACATTCATTCTAACCCAAAATTAAGCAATCCTGACCCATGGACCATTTAAAAATCACCTTAATTTGGTTTTAATACCATAGAATCGAACCCATTTAGCCTAGGGTACGGATTCTTCAAGAACCCTAAGTTGTAAGCAAAAATCAACTTTGCAACAATGAAAAAAAAAGAGGAGAGAGTGATAAAAGTTCACCTAAGTTTATGAGGCTTCAATAGATATCAAAACTCGCCAGAAATACACCCCAAATCATTGGCCAAACAAGACAATCCCGTCGTTCATGGACTTGGAAGAGGAAGGAAGGGATGGGGAAAATAGAGAGAGAGAGAGAGAGAGCAACGGCGGCTTTCCCTTCCATCGTCGCCGTCGCCGGCGAAATTTGGCTGTTCAACGGAGAGGAGAGTAGGCGGCAGCAGTAAGAGAGCATGAGAGGAAGAAGAAGACTGATGAGATGTTTTTATGTGTGTGTCGTGTGTTTCCAGAGGAAGGAAGGAGATGAGTGTGTATGTTAGGGGAGAGGGTGTCGAGAGGGATGGAGAGGCGGAGGGAGTAGACAATGAAGGAGAAGGAAGGAGTTGAGTGTGTATGTTAGGGTTTTCTTGAGAGCAAAATTACCAAATTGCCCTTCTACCTTTACGTATTTACTTTTCACTCCAATACTGCCTCTAAAGCGCATGTAGAGCCCTCTACATGCGCTTAAAGCGCATGTATATGTAGTATTACCACATGCAAAACACCACAATGTGGTTCTCTAGCATTTAAACACCTAGACCACAAGCATGAGTAGCTTATGACATCTGAGGATGAACTTTTGTGCATGACTTCAAGTTTTTCACTCCAATACTGCCTTTACATGCGCTTAAAGCGCATGTAGAGCCTGTACATGCGCTTTAAGCGCATGTATATGCAGTAGAACCAAAGCATAACACCCCAATGGGGTGCTCTAGCTTATAAACACTTGCATGAGTAGCTTATGACATCTGAGGATGAACTCTCAGCATCACTTCATGTTCATCACTCTACTACTGTCTGTACATGCGCTTAAAGCGCATGTATATGTAATATATCCAAAGCATAACACCCCAATGGGGTGCTCTAGCTTATAAACACTTGCATTAGTAGCTTTTGCCATCTGAGGAGGAACTATTATGCATGACTTCATGTGTTTCACTCTACTGCCTGTACATGCGCTTAAAGCGCATGTATCTAGTCGGCTATATTCATGCGCTTAAAGCGCATGTAAAGAGTAATATATGTACATGCGCTTAAAGCGCATGTAAACGTTATCTTTACATGCATTTTTTACCGTCCTTTTTTAAGCGCATGTAAAGCTGCGCTGGTATAGGTGTAATTTGTAGTAGTGGAGAGAAAATGACGCTAGACTTTGGTTTAATGGGAAGGCGATAAGACGATGATTCATAAATAATGCTCTTACTCTATCAAAAGAAATAATTAATTTTTAACTAATATGATGGCATATATGTGTGGGTGTGGGTGTGTTCACCTAAATAAACTATTGATTAATTGCTTATTAAGGAAAGATAACATTTTTTTGTCTTTGTGGGGTTTCTTCATTGTTGAATTTTGTATTGAAATTAGAACTATTTATGAATATTATTTTATATGAGAGCCATTATTGAATATTTTATTCGCTGGCATAATCGTCTATCCTGATTTTTTTTAGGAAATTGTATTTTTTATATATCGGTAGGTGATTGTATTTATTATATTGTGCTCATGCTTTTGTATTTACAATAACTAACACATTATACAAACCAACTTTTTTAGAACACGATATATTTCACACACTCAAGTATATAAACGTTGGCTCTTATCAAAAAAAAAAGTATATAAACGTTGGGATATTTTCTGTCTGTATCATGGAAAATGTATTTGTACGTGAATTGAGATGGAATACTTTCATCAGAGAATATAAACATTATTATGACGAAACTGTATAGGGGAACGTATTCAACATGAAAATATAATACACGTATTATATACTCCCTCCGGTCCTAAATATAAGATTTAATTGACTTTTTTTTTGAGATGTTAAAGTTACAAAATATGTTATTAAATTATGACATATTTGATATATTTTTAGATTAGTCGTTAGTTTATAGGTTAAATAAACTAGTTTAAGGGGAAAATTAGGTAAATCAATTTATAATTGACTTATATTTTGCTATTTTAGGATTTTTCAAAAAAATAAACTAGGTTTCATATTTAGGACCGGAGGGAGTATTAGTTATGAATTGATCATTGACTCAAAAGTTTTGATTGAAAGTGAAATAGGGAAATTTTGGGAATTTCGATGGATTATTAGGTGTCACTTAATTCACCACATATCACTTTCTAATTTTTAAATCTTAGGTGAGGGGTATTTTGAAAATTTCATGTAATCCTAACTCATTGGAATGTTTTCCTTAATCTCTCCAAATTTGCTAAAGTGATCTTATATTTAGGAACAGAGGTAGTACTTTATGACTGTATTTTTCTGGCTACATGTGGTTATGACTTGCTGACTATAATGTATGTAAATGATTTGCAAAATGCAGATGAAATAATACAAGCAATGAAAAATATAAAAAAATGACAATCAACAAAAAAATTTTTTAAAAGTTTGTTCATTGATAATATTAAAGACCAAACTTTTAATGAGGGATTATTAACGACAAAACATTTTAACGTTTGGTCGTTAATAATCAGCCATCAAACTTATAGAAAGTTTGGTCATTAATTCCTCAATAATAAAGACCAAAACTCTGTTACGTTTGGTCATTAATTCCTCAACTTTGGTCGTTAACCAAATTTTAGTGTCACACACATATATAGGCATAGCTAACTATTTTGTTGCATGTGATGTGAGTATCTCCTGACCGTTGTATTAAAGGAAGAAAAGGAAATTTTGTTCGACTTCTTTGAAATTGACTTGTTCGAACTCGCAATTGAATAGCTAGATGAGAGACTGAGAGCGAATCACTTTAACCACCAAGACCTAAACTAAACAGGTAAAATAGTTCTACGTCTTATTATGTTTTTTTTTTTGCCAACTCTACGTCTTATTGTTGTGTATGTTACTTTAAATAATTTATATTTTTTAAAGGCTGCACCGTAATCTTAGTTGGTTGAGTTATTTTCAGATTAAAGGTTTATTTTTCTAAAAAGTAAAATAAAACATGATTTTTTATATAAATATTAACTAACTCATTAAAATGATTCTCATTATGGCAAATTCATTGAACAAAGTTGAAATGGATTTAGAGCTGACCCAACGCACCGGGCTGAGCCCAAATATACACAGAAAACGCAGTTGAATTGCAAAAAGTTCAGTATAAATTAAAACGGACTAAAAGCTGGCTAAAGTCGGTCAGGTTGGGCTGACATGAAATGTCAACTTTACACGTAAAGATTGTATTTGGGTAAGGTTGATTTTGAAAAAACATATAAAAAATTAGGTTGGGTTGAAATAAGTTTATCCCAAATTAAAATATAGGCTAAACGCGGGTTAGCCAGAATTAAAAATGGGTTAGGTCGGGCTGACCCGTTTAAATCGGGCTAGCCCGAAATCCCAACTCTAAATGGAATGACACTTCCAAATAGGTGTACTACTGTTTCTCTGTTTTTTCCTTCCTTATGTTTAAACATATAAACTTGTTTAAAAACACAAGGAACCAAGGAAAACCATATTTTCCCAATTTCTCCCATCCATATATTTCCACAAGAGTTGAAAAAAAAAATTCAATCCAAATATGATGAATTTTAATATAAGACGCATCTAATAATGTGAAACAATAACCTAAAAGTTACATGTAAATCGGCTGTAAATATGACTAACTGAATCAGATTAGACAAGTCTGCTATTATACCATTCAAATCTATTATACTTAGAGCATATATCTTTTTCTATTGCCTTGAAAACTTTTGCATTTAGTTTAAGTTTGTTTTTGAAGGGGCGAAGGTACAAATATGTCAAAGACAATTATACGAAAGTGCGGCTGATGTATTTTCACCAAAAATATTGTCCCTTGGTAAATTTACACTTCAAAATTAATTTCTATGTTAGCCGCTCTTTTGTGTAATTGTTTTTGGCATAATTACACCTTCGCCCTTTATGTATCTTTCTTTGATTAACTCTTAGATTATGCTTCTATTGTTTTGTTGTTGTTTCTTTTTATGACTTATATTGTATGGTTGTTTGGAATGATGAAAGCATCTCTTTTGACAAAAAGGTTGACTACTTTCTCACATCATCTGTTACTAAATATAAAATTTTTTACTTAATTTGATTAAATTAAAGATATTAATTAAGTTAATTTAACACACATAATATTACCAAAATACTTCAACTATATACATTTATCCATGCCTCCATCTCTTGCTTTTTTATAATGGAAAACACCAATAAGAATAATTTAGAAAGATCATATGTAAAAAAATAGAAAGATCTCATATTTAGAAACAAACTCATATATACAAATAAGTCTTATATCTAAAAATTAGAATTATTAAGTTCCAAATTTCACAACTATCCTTCCCTTGTATAAGAAAGTAAACAACCACTCAATATTTTGGATCAACTGGCGAAAAGTTTTACCAGCTTACTTGATATATAGTCTCATGTTTGGAACCCTGCATACGCTGTTGTGATAATTATTGGAGGTAGTGAGGTGCCTTATCTATATTCCTATGAATGGGATTGATCAATTTCTATTAAAAATGTTTAGCCTTGTATAAATCAATAAAAAAGGGAGAAGAAAACACCATTTAAGTTTTTTCATGTAGTTGAATACAAGGAAAAACTAGAACAGTAAAATCGCTACATTTCTTTGTGTTTTGGTGTGTGCAATATTTCTAGTTATTTTAGGCATCACACATTGTCATTTTAAAATGAATCATGATTTATTTGCTTTTGACTGTCACAATAGAAAATTGTACTTCTACAATTGTTAATAAAAGATGAGGTTAAATAACTTAATTAATTTGAACAAAAAAATAACTTAATTATAACATATGTTGTCTGTTATTGAATTATACCATTAGATTTTATAAGTAGTTAAATTAATTTTAAGAAAATAACTATAGATGTTTTAAATTTATTTATTTTATTTTCTTAATCTATAAAACTTAAATTGTCTTATAATAAAGACACGAGCGAATATAATATAATATATCAAGATTGCACAAATAATCTTTATAACCAAATCTGTGATTTAGTTCAATGTGATTTTGTTTTGGTCCAAAAATAAAAGACAAAGATGTCACTCATTAATTAGTTTTTAGCCACATAGTTAGCGAAGCTTATAATTAGCCATGAAATAAACGATTTCATAAAAAAATAGCACAAAAGACAAAGCCTATGCAATAATGTACTGATATTGAAGAGATATAGAATACAACAACATTTAGTGACAAGATAAACAAAATAAATAATGCTGGAAACCAAATAATTAATTTTGTCACTTTATGCGTATATATACTTGAAGAGCAAGTAACACAAGACACATGATAGTAGTTTATGAACACGAAATTATATCTCAAAAATTTATTCATTATTGATCATTTTTTTAAGTTATATGTCTCATTCATCTTATCATTTACATTTACTTGCTGATACACTTCTGATACGTTGAGATTTGGGGGGATTAAACTAGGCAGTAGCTACTAGTTAGCATGCAATAAATCATTTGATTGTTAAGGTGTGGGTGGACTTACCATGTAAGGATTTAATTTCTTCAGATATGACGCATGCCACTTATATACGACATACTTTTGATACTACATTTCGTTAATTTATCCCACTGTTAGATGTGTTTTGATATCTAATCATTCACCTCTTATTACTTGATCATTAACGGGAGCAATCAATGACACATGTTTAATAATTAATTAAATTCAATAAAAAAATAATCATACACATATATAATATACTCCGGTTGTAACAACTCGCTTCCTAAATATACTTTCTAAAAACACTTTCAACATTGGTAACTATAAATGAAGTTCAAAATTGTTATTGTATCTAACTATGTTAGGAATAACATTCAACTAATAAATAAGCTAACTTAGAAAAGAATTTTCATATATAATGATTTTTATAAAATAATTTCAAATGTCTAACTATGATAAAAAAAGAATTTCCAAATTAAGTCTATCATAATTAGAAAAGAATTGACCTTATAAAAGTAATTCATGTTTAGAAAAAAAAAATTCAATAAATTTTTAAGAATAAAATACCACTTATAAATCATGTCTATCTATATATTAGAAAAAGAATTAGCATATAAGAAAATACAGTATATGGCTAACATGGATAACTAAAAATCGAAATAATTAAATAAAAACTTTGGTACTAGGAATCCTTCAAAACAAAAAAATTAAGAACTAGGATTTTGTTTTCGGCGAATTTAGAAAACTCTTCTCGATCAAAAAACGAATTTAGAGAACTCTGGTACTCTTTGCCTTATTTTGACCATACAAAAGTTCTAATGACTAATCCAATAGTTCAATATTACTCATAAGATGTGTCAAACAATTTGGGTAACTTTGAGATTGATCCAATGGTGAACAAATTCATATCATTAATTTATCGCAGCATTATATTTTGGAGAAAGAGGAGAAGAAGACAATGATGGTGAGAGCTATTATGGAATATGATATGAATAATAGGCTCCCGTTTTTAAATAATAAATCGGAAGGAAAGATAGGGCTTCTAAAAGGAATATATTATACTCCCTCCGGTCCTAAATATAAGACTTAATTGACTTTTTTAAAAATCCTATAAAAAAGCAAAATAAGTTAATTATAAATTGATTTACCTAATTTTTTCCCTTAGATTAGTTTATTTTACCTATAAACTAATGTATAATCTAAAAATATATCAAATATGTCATGATTTAATAGTCTATTTCGCAACCTTAACCTCTCCAAAAAAAAGTCAATTAGGTCTTATATTTAGGACCGGAGGTAGTATTATCCTAATTATTCTTGATCACATTTCCTTGATTTCAATTTTTAAAAGTCCCTTTTAGTCACCTATGGAACTTAATGTCCCTCAACATACATATTATTCCACAATATCAATATCCCTGGACTAAGTTCTCTAAAATCTGATACTTTTGACCTAGACTCAATAATTCATCTTTGACAAACCCAAATCGATCTATACTCAGAGAATATCTCACATATCTAAACAACACATTTAAGCTCTCATGATTCACTCTTAAAACCAATAGCACCTGAATCATCCTTATCACACCTTGTATCCCTGAGTCTAACAATAACAATGAATCTAACAATAACAACGGGCATTGCACATCCAAACATATTAGCCAACATCAAATTTAACTCCTTATCTTATTTATCTGTCAATTATTTCTTAATCATGTTCTCCTATAACTCCTTAACTAACACTAAGATTCTCTCTTCCTTAAAAAAATCAAAATCAATTACTAAAATAAAAGAATGAATGATCAAGAAGTAACTAGTAGCTACAAAAATGCTACAAGTAATTTGAAAAATTGATTTTCAAATGAATAAATGATGAATATTGACAAAACAATTACGATAAATTGTCCCACCAATTTTAACCATTATATAGAACAATTACTATTCATCAACGTTCAAAATTCCATCGTATAAATTGGTCATTAATTGTTCTTATCCTCCCCACCACAGGATGGAAGATGTACGTAAATAGTACGATTTATACTTTCCCACCTACATACGGATGAAAGTTACATATATAAGAATCTACATACCAAAATAGAAGGATTTATGAACATGGGATTATATCTCGGTTTTATTTATTCATTTTTTAGTTATATGTCTGATCTCATTCATCCTATAACCTAAATATACTTACTTATGATATTTGGAGATTTGGGAGATCGAATTAGGCAATATCTGATCTGCTTGATAGATGTTAATCTATTGATTGTTTTTTTTTTTGTAAAAAAAATTGCATTGTAAGTCATATAATTAACTACATGTTTAAGGGTCATATTATTAATGATTTTCTTTTGCATTGTTACAAATTCCCTTTCTTCCCTCTCGTTGTTAATATAAAATACATATTCTTCAAATATAAAGTGGATTATACTTAAAAATGATATATATGGTAAATTTAAATCATATCTTGCCATCATATACATACAAAACCATCATTTAAATTTACCAAATCAACATTTTCCGTTAAGTGAAATTAAATTAAAGTCATTATAAAAAATGACTCAAAGTGTAATTTCAACAGTGTTAATATGCAAATCCCCCCTCAAAATATACCAGAAGGTGCAGATCTGCCCCTGGCATATTTTTAGGTGCAATTTTACCCTGTCACGTTTATTAAAATAAACAGTGTTAAAATTCTTGCCTAACGGAAGGGTTAAATTGCACAAAATTTTTACTTCCAGGTAAAGTTGCATCTAAAAATATGTAAGGGGCAGATCTGCACCTTTTGGTATACTTCGAGGGGGATTTGCATATTAACCCATTTCAAAGAGTTGAGAATATTTAAAACAATACTCCCTCCCTCTGGTCCCTATAAGAGTTCAAAATTTGAATGATTTTGGTCCCTAATATAAGAGCTCATCTCACATTCTCTCATCATTTAATGTGTTTTTTCTACTTTGCCCCTAACTCTCTTTTATATTTATTAATGCTTATGTATTTCTCTCTCTTAAAAGTATCATAATAAATATGAGCAATATTAGAAAAGAAACATTAACCTCAGACACTCAACTAACATTCACATGTTTTCTTAGAAGCGTTTTGTTGGCGGCTAACTCTTATATTAGGGACAGGAGTGAGTACCAAATACAATCATGAAAGACAAAAAGCATAGTACTCTTATATTAACTAACTTAACTAATATTTATAGTTTTTCAAACTAGACTTTAACATCTAACGACCACAAATTTTGATGGCAAAAAACATGTAATAAGAACCGTACGATTGCCCATCAAGTCACAAGTAAACAATTTGGCCAGCCACCAACCCTATATCACTGCCTCCATCATTGGTATTCAAGAGTTGAATGTTTGAAATAAGGGGGAATTGCAGTTTAGTCCCTGGTAAGGGAAATTAATACAGGAAGGTCCCAATACATTCCAAAATAATTATAAAGTCCCAGGGGCCCTTTCCTGCAATTGTTTGCTTAACTTCAATGACCATTTTGCCCTCATTAAAGATGGTTGTCATCTCACTGGTCCCTACAGGGGACTATGCTTTCATCTTATGAGGGCAAAATGGTCATTGAAGATAAGCAAACAATTGCAGGAAAGGGCCCCTGAGACTTTATAATTATTTTGGAATGTATTGGGACCTTCCAGTATTAATTTCCCTTACCAGGGACTAAACTGCAAATTTCCCTTGAAATAATCTGACCAAGTTTTAAGATGAAATAATAGTGGAAACCTTTGTAACTGTTGATTTATTTACTCGATTTTGTTTCTAGCGAACCAGGAAATATCTTGTACGTACTCTAAGCTTTATTAAGACCATAATAAAACTCTAATTCCTGATCCAAACGTGCAGAAATACGAAAAAAATATAATTAAGAACTATGATTTTGTTTTCAACAAATTAGAAAACTCTCGTACTCTAAGCCTTATTTTGGTCACACTAAAGTTCTAATTGCCAATAGAACCATTCATAATTACTCATAAGATGTGTAAAACAATCAGAGAAAATTTGAGATTGATCCAATGGTGGACGAATTTGTAATCATTAATTTATCATAGCATTAGATTTTGGAGAAAGAGGAGAAGAAGACTATGATGGTGAGAGCTATTGTGGAATATGATAATGAATAATAGGGTGAGGTTTTTAAATAATAAAGAGGAAGGGAAAATATGGTTTCTATATAATATCATAATTATCTCTATCCTACTTATTTTGTGGAATAAATCTCCATCCATAAATATTAATTCTTGTATATACTTCTTGTATGTATCACCATAAATAACTCCAACTAATCTCCCAAAATCCTCAAATTCAAAAGAAATCCCTATATCCAAATCAAATATCAAATACAAATTAAATCTATACTTCCGATTAAATTCTTGGTTAATTTAATTTAATCTAATTATTTCAATTATTACTTACTAATTATCTTCTTTAAAATAAGGTTGACACTAAATCCTAAAAATATCCAATCTCAAATTCACGTAAAATTGTTAAAATGTCTCAAAATTATTATTAAAATCCTAAATAAAAAATCACTAAATCTTAATTAAATTTTCACAATGTTACAACTCTTCCAATCTTTTAGGAATTTTGTCCTTCAAAATCCAACTAAATCATGCCAAATCCAAATTGAATAATATAACATACAACATCTCTAAAAAATTTTTTTTTGCTCATTTGGTACTTAGCTTCCAGCTCGTTTGGTATTAAAATCCTAAATAATTTTTGCTTATTCGGTACTTCTAGCTCGTTTTCTCATTTACTTATTTGTTTTGAAGTTATCCTGCTGCATAACTTCACATGGCTGCGATTATTCCTCGAGGGAAGTATTTTCGGCCTCGCATGATTTAGTCTCACGTTAAGCTGAATTCATTATTCGAGACAACGTCTTGCGAAGCTTTCGATTTGGAACATCTAAAAAAACTGTCTTCAATTCTCTGACTGTAAGACTGTTCCTCGTCAGTGAAACATGTCATAGCGAAGGATGTATATGTCGCCTTCTTTATAAAGCTTTTTCCCATCAATTTCCATTATATAGCTTCATAATAACCAATATAAAGGTATACAATTTAATTTTATTTTTTTTAGACATGGTTAAAACTGTGCAATTTTAATTTCTTCTTGTTTTTAATATCATTTTGCCATTTTATAAAAAAAAGTCTTAAAACTCATCAACAACAAAATGACCATAATGACACGTTTAAGAATCTGAATAAAGAAGATTCTACTTTTCAAAACAGGTGTTATGACCAAATTAAAGTTAAAATAGGTGACTAGTTTTGTACATGTGAATATCTCCTAAGCCTTTGTACTAAAACAATAAGAAAGTTTGTTCGACTTCTTTTGCAATCATCTTGTTAGAACTCGTAGTTTAATAGCTAGGTGGAGGCAAATCACTTTAACCATCAAGACATGATGAGCTAAACAAGCTGAATTGTTCTACGACTATGTTGTTATGTTGAGTCATTTTAAACAATTTACATTTTTATATTCCTTTTGAAAAAGAATGTAAATTGTAATCTTCGTAGGTTGCACTTCTTTTCAGATATAATTTTTAATTTCTTAAAAATAAAATAAATTTTTAATAAACATTCAACTAACTTAGAATAATCTTAATTATTGTGTATTTGTTGAATAATAAAGTAATACTCCCGTGAATAAAAAAATAATGTGAATAAAAAAAAGAGTAATAATCCCAAAATATGTGAATTAATATTTATCTTTCTTTCTTATGTTTAAACATATGAAAACAAGCTATCAACTAATTAAGATTAAGATGGTCTAAATAATTGCGTTTTCATTGAATAAAGTTTATATGAATTGTTACCCAAAATATGTGAATATTTCTATTTTTTTCATCAATTAAGATTAAGATGGTCTAAATAATTGCGAAACACGAAGGACGAACCAAAGAAAAACTATTTTTTCCATACACACACACACACATATATATATATATATATATCCGCTGGAGTTGAAAAAAAAAAATCAATACATGAATTCTAAGAGAGATTATTCTAGTAATGTGAAACAACCTACGAGTTTCTTATTAACTCGTTATAAACATGGCTCATTGTGGTGGAGTAGGTTTGGCAATAATCCTGCCATTTTACCGCCCTCATTTTACTACTATAGGTAAGTTGACTGGTTGTGCTCACATACCTAATATCTGCAAGAGGAAATAATAGTTGAATATCATCTTGAACAATGAATAATTATTCAAATATCAATTCACAGGAATAATTAAGGTATCACATTTGCTTAAGAACAATTAAAAAATATCATTTTGATGTATAAAAAAATATCATTTTGACAAAGTCGGTTAAATTTTGGGAAAAAACTTATATCAAGTTGTTTATATCAAGTTTGTCAAGTTCACTTATAAGATATTGTCACTTGTTCATTTTTTCCACGTCGACAAGGAAGTGTTTGTTGTCTCACAAATCTCAAAACATAAAAGATCCAGAAAAAAAATCAAATAAGGTAAAAAAGAAAAAAAGGAAATGGTGATAAACTAATGCTGATGGGTGATTAATGTGACCCTCTCTCTTTCTCTCCCCGCATTCATTGCTCCACCATCTCATTCACAGAGACGATGATGGGTGAGGGATGAATTTTGGGTTCGGTGCATGAGGAAGAGAGAGGAGGAGGAAGAAGGTAGGAGGGAGTGATAATGGAAAGACGGAGAGGGTTTATGGTTGAGGAAACTGCGAGGGGAGCGGTTACGGAGGTTGAGAGACGACCATGGTGGAATGAGTGGTGGAGATTATAAGGTTTTAGTGAAGTTGAGAGAGAAGAGAAGAAGAGACCATATTTGGTTTTTGGAGAATGAAGAAGATGAGTGGGCTAGTGTGGATGAAGGGCCAATTCCGACTCTGAGAAGCCGATGTCGATTCATATTTGTTATTCTTGGCCGTGGAAAAAGTAGGTTTCATAATTTTTTTCTTTATTATTTGGTTTTTGGATTGAGTACTGTAAGACAACAAACACCTCCTTGTTGACGTGAAAAACTGAACAAGTGGCAATATCTTAGAGGTGAATTGAACAAACTTGATATAAGCAACTTGATATAAGTTTTTTCCTAAATTTTGCCTAATTGTCGTTATATTGGACAATAATGCCTTGTAGGCATGTGACAGTTATCTAACGTCTGTTAGGTAAAATTTGATGGTGTTGCTCAAAATGATACTCCCTTCGGTCCTGAATATAAGATATATTTACTTATTGATTAGATTAATTAATGGTGTTAGTTGAGTTAGTTAAAATAACATTATATTACCAATGCACTCTAACCATATATCTTTACCTTCACTCTCCCTATCTTATTTTTCTATTATTGGGGAGCAATGATAAGAATAATCCGGGGAAAACTTGGTAATAAATTATAAATAGATCTTATATTTAGTACCAAACTCATCTCTCCAAATATGACTTATATTTATCACACGGGGAAGTACTTTTTAGTTATTACTCCCTCTAGTCCCTAATATAAGAGCTAGCCGTAAAAACAACGTTTCTTAAGAAAACATGTGAATGTTAGTTGGGTGTCTGGAGTTAATGCTTCTTTTCCAATATTGTCCATATTTATTATGATACTATTAAGAGAGAGAAATACATAAACATTAATAAATATGAAAACAAGTTAGGGGCACAGTGGAAAAAATGCATTAAATAAGGAGAGAATGTAAGATGAGCTCTTATATTTTAGACTAAAACCATTCAAATTTTGGTATCTTATATTACAGACCGTAAGGAGTATTAACTAACTTAACTAACATTACATTAATATACTTTTTTCAAACTAGACTGAAACATCTGACGACCACAAATTTTGATGGCAAGAAACATGTAACAAGAACCGTACGATTGTCCATCAAGTCCCAAGAGACAATTTGGGCAGCCACCAACCCTATATCACCGCCTCCATCTGATAATCTGTACTGTACATATATGTATATATGTCTGAATGTATTGTATCACATCTCATCTCATCTCATCTCATCTATATAAATGCATTAACCAGATTCACAACCAATGTACAGATAACGAAAAAGAGGCGTGCTTTGTCTCTCTCCTCTACATTTTCTCTCTCATTTCTTCTTCTTCCTCTCTTTTGTGGGGACCCCATTTTTCTTCTTCTTCTTTTTCTTGTTTGCATCTTCCTATAAACCAAAATCCACTCATTCCACATCAACCCTTTTCGCCTCTTATCATATCATTTGTGGTTGGTTCATGTTTGCATTGTTTTGTCTTCCACATCATTGATATTTTGTCGTTTTGCTCTGTATTGAAACACCCCAGATTTGTTTCAAATATTTCTGATTCGTTTACCCCAGATTTGATACTTAAATTTAAAGTTTTTATTGTGATTTATTTGGGTGGTGTGGAAAAGGTGGTTTTTTTTGTTGTGTTTATCTTTGGGATTTAGCTTTCATTTGTGTGGTCTTCAATGGGCTGTTTGGATGAAGGTTATCCCAATGATGTTGAGAATGTTGTGAATGGAAATGGGTTTGTTGAGTTGGGCTTAGGAGAGGAAGAGAATGAGGCTAGTTTTAGCTCCATTGAAGATGCTGTCAAGGTTTTGTTGCTTGGTCTTGGTGAAGATGTGAACAGAGATGGCATCAGAAAGACACCACTTCGTGTTGCCAAAGCACTTCGTGAGGGAACCAAAGGTTGTTGCCTTACTTTTAAAGCTTTGATTTTTAATTTTGGGTATAGGTTGTTGCCTTACTTTATGTCATGTTACGTGTGGTTTCATTCTCTGCGCAAATAAAGTGACTTGTCCTTTCTTTGTTCCGTAGAAAGTACGAAAAAATCTATGTAAAGAAATATTGATAAAAAGTGGTTGGTTATACATTTACTTTGAGTTTTTGTACGAACTTGGAAGTGTTGTATCTTTTTGAGGAAGGTTGATTTGATGTTGGATGTTATTACAGTTATGTTTTTAACAATGGTTTTTTTTTTTTTTGGATCTGGGCTGTGTTGTTCAGGAATAACGGTTTGTTTTTGACTGCTCAATGTCTTAATTATATTGAAAATGTTTTGATAGTATCTTATGCCAACTCTTACTTTCAATGTCTTCATCTTCTATCAATAAAATTTCTCTTTTCTATACTTGCTGTCCCAAAAGGATTTTTGCTTTTTTTTTTCTCTGCTTTACATTGCTTTTCTAAGAGGGGCTGGCTTGGCTTAGAAGAGCCGGCTTATCTCAATGGTAAGCTCGGGCGTGGGGTCTGATCTGAGGTTGTGGATTCAAATCAGTTTCTTTACATAAGCAAGATAAGACTGCATAATATATTCACTTCCCGACTAGAACTGGATTGGCCCTTTTTACATTGTTTTTGAGTAAAACAATTTTTTGGACTCTGGTTCAGTGGCGATTTGCATGTCAGGAAGTTGGTTATAGTTACCTGAAGCAATTTCTTGATTATTAATTATTAATGTATTCAGTTGACTTTGGGGAATATATCTTTTTTTCTTCCCCGGGGGTGGGGTATTATTTTCCCAATCTTCTTTGGCATCACTATATCTTAGATTTTTGACATTTTGATAGGTTAGTTTATAATTTTCCTCAGGGTTTTGTCAGGGATTCTTGATTACAGCTTACAAGTTATATATTTACTAATTGGTTCCATGTGAGGTTTGACATTGGTTGGTTCTGGTATGCTCTTTGTTTTCATGATATTTTACAGCTGTTGAGCATTAATTTTATGAGTTTGAGTTTCTTAGTGATATAGGCCCGAAATGTTAACTGAAAAAAGTTGATTGCCCTGCTTTTTTCTTCCATTGTTGTGCTCTAACTTCCAATTAAGTGATTACCCTTACTGTAGGGAGTTGATGCATTATTTGATTATGTTTTTCATTCTTGGTCTTGTCTCAAAACTTGGAGATAATTTATTCTCATGGTGCGCTCAAAGTTTCATGAATAAAGAGATATTTACTTCAATTTCTTAATCATGAAACTGGGTTAGGTTGGAGGTTATGGATTTTCTTTTTGAAAGTAACATAATCTATTTATTTATTTGTTTTGAGGAAGGAAACTCCAGCTTTTGTAAAATCATACAAAAGCTGTTACAGAGGCATTTTATGTGTCGTCCTTTCATTGTTTCTCATTATGCTGCAGGAATAGTGAAGTTCTCCTTTTGTATTCAATAATTTTGTGGCGTCAGTTTGATATAATATGGTATATATAGCTTGCTCTCGAAGTTCCTTTTTATTTTTTTCTCCAGTAATAATAATTTATAAGGGGCTTTTCCTTCCATGTTAATTTCTGAATTGCAGATCCGTTTCTATGACTTCATAGTGATCTGATGTTATATGGTTCCGAATGTTTTCCTTTTTATTAGTTCATTTGGGGTATCTTTGATATGCTTGGCCTTGGTCCATGCATTATCTGGCTTGAGCAATGTCCAAGTTACACTTTTTAATGTAACATTATCCTATTTTATTGAAACGAGAAATATTTAATTACTATGATTCCTATCCCCCACAGGTTATAGACTAAAGGTGAAGGACATTGTTCAGGATGCTCTATTTTATGAAGCTGGTCTGGATGATAGAGTTGGACATGCAGGGGGAGCAGGTGGACTCGTGCTTGTTCGAGATCTAGACCACTTCTCTTATTGCGAGTCCTGCTTGCTTCCTTTCCAAGTCAAGTGTCATGTGGGCTATATCTCTTCTGCTCAAAGAGTTGTTGGTTTAAGCAAGCTCTCTCGTGTGACTGATGTATTCGCGAAACGACTCCAAGAGCCTCAGCGTCTCGCGGATGAGATCTGTGCTGCTTTGCATCAGGAAATCAAGCCGGCAGGTGTTGCTGTGGTAATCCAATGTTCCCATATGCACTTTCCCAATATAGAATCAGTTCTTCTTGACTCCAAACACCAAGGATGGGTGAAGATAGTTGTTTCTTCGGGTTCAGGGGTTTTTGAGAAAGACAGTGCAGATGTATGGGCTGATTTTTTCAGTCTCCTTAAATTTAGAGGCATCGATAGGGATAACATACAGTATAGAGTTTCAACTGACAAGTTCTGGTGTCCCTCTCTATCTCTCCTTTCTGCTGAAGCTTCCTCAAAAATTGAAGCAGTGAACCCAGCGACTGTCACCGCGGTTGCCTCAATTCTCAAATCTTTGGGAGAAGATCCTTTGAGGAAGGAACTTGCAGGGACTCCAGCTCGGTTTATGAAATGGATGATGAACTTCCGGACCTGCAACTTGGAGATGAGGCTGAATGGTTTCCATCGTAATGGTACGAATTCTTCAAATACCAATGAGAAGGTTAACTTGAATGACAAACAAATATGCTCTGAACTGAACCTGCCATTTTGGTCTCAGTGTGAGCATCATCTACTTCCTTTCCACGGTGTTGTTCATATTGGATTTCTCAGCTCCGAAGGATTTAACCCCATTGGAAAATCCCTTTTGCAGTCTATAGTACACTTTTATGGTTTCAAGCTCCAAGTTCAGGAAAGACTCACCAGACAGATAGCAGAAACCATTTCTCCACTATTAGGTGGAGATGTAATAGTAGTTGTAGAGGCAAGCCACACCTGTATGATCTCTAGGGGAATACAGAAGTTTGGAAGTAGCACGGCTACCATCGCCGTGTTAGGACATTTCTCAACAGATTCTTCCGCCAGGGCAACGTTCTTGCAGCGTATTCCAAGTCCTACATCTCATGGAGGCCTATGATCATAAAGAGGCCAAGAGATTTGAACCAGGAGAGAAACCTCTGGTAAATCCAAATTATTACATCAAGAATAAGCAGCAGAAGCAAATCATAAAGAGACATGTGAATATGTTTAGACATGTATTTGATTGGTATTATCTGATCTGTTTACATGTCTTTCCTTATGATTGATTGGGTTGGTGTTTGTGTGTTATACATATAAATATATAAAATGGGGTGTTTTTATAGTATAGTGGAGTTCCAAGTGAAGGTTCATCTAGCAAGGTACAACAGCCTACACGATTAATTCTGGAGAGATCCTTCCATGGATTTTCTGAAGAAAGAAATTTACAAGTTTCTCTTATTCTGTTGTTGTTGTTCACGTGGGTTGGTAAGCTGCAATTGTCTGATGGTTTATAATTTGATCGTCTTTTACTAGTGATTACTAAGTTTCAAGTATCATTGTTGTGTCCGATTTCCAATGAGAAAATAAAAATAAAATAAGTATTGATGTGTTTGTTTTTAAAACAAGAGGGTTACTCTCCTCATTTTCTTAATGCCACAACCATTCTTGTTTCTGCCCTTTTTGTTACTACAATCACATGAAGTGGAGACAAACGTGTTATAATTCGTTTTAGCTTGATACCTGATCCAAGTGTTCTTTTTATAACAACCACGCCCAGCTGAGTCGGCTTATTAGTATCCTCCTTGTCCAAGTGTTACATGTGTAGCATTACTACAAATTCTTCTTTTTTTTTTCAAAGACAATTTGCATAAATAATAATGGAGGTCAAATGATACACAAGTAAAAAAAAGAAAACGAATAATAAATAAATAAATAAAGGTACTTATTTTGCATAGCAATAAGAAAACTTGGGCAATTATTTTGTAAAAGAAAATATGCCGTTTTGTAATTGTGTTGGGGAAGCATTTTATAAAGGTAGTTGCATTGAATGGAACTAGCAGTGGACAGGAGGTACTCATACACTGCATGGATATGAACCCTCAAATTCAAAATTGTCTTTCAAGATCAACAGAAGTCAATTCCCAGTTACCGTATCTTTTGTAATGACAATAAACAGAAACTAAGGACAATCCATGACAAATGTTGATCTATACTTACCAAGCTCAATCTTTTCACATTGATGGTTTAAAGTTTCTAATTTTGGACAAAGAGGAAAAAAATGGGAAAAAGACACATAAAGTCTTCCCAATTGGTAAAAGGACAATTGGAGTTGCTAAATTGTGAAAATGACAAGTTGAGTCATAGGCACCTAATACACATTACCAAATTTGGGGAAAAGACTCAAATACCCTTAAAAACTCACTTTTCACAAATTTGGTAAGTGAGTTTTGGTTAGTGAATATCCTAGTCCTATTTTAAGTGAGTTTTTAAGGGCATTTGAGTCTTTTCCCCAAATTTGGTCATGTGTATTAGGTGCCTATGACCCAACTTGTCCTTTTCACAATTTAGCAACCTCAATTGTCCTTTTACCAATTGGGAAGAATTTATGTGTCTTTTTCCCAAAAAAAACAACCAACAACAAAAACAAAGTCTTATCCCACTTAGATGAGGTCGGCTACATGGATTACACGACGTCATTTTGTTCGATCATTGATCATCATGCTTGGAGATAAATTAATTGATCAAAAGATCTCGTTGAAACCATCCAAAATATCAGGCACTGTCATCATTGACATAGTTAGTACCTAATAATTTCACATTACAAATCATCTATCTGTTTAGCAATTTTATTTTTTCCAATTTATTTATTTCATCAATGCAATAAATCTACGCGTAAACCACTCAAACAAAATCACCAATTTCAATTACTTTCACTTTGAATCACTTTTTTTCATTTCTTTACCTTTAATCACATTTTTCATTTTTTTTTACCTCAAATCACTTTTTTCATTTATACTCCCTCCGGTCTTAAATATAGGACCTAATTGACTTTTCTAGAAAATCCTTAAAAAAAAGCAAAATAAGTTAATTATAAATTGATTTACCTAATTTTTTATCTTAAACTAGTTTATTTTACCTATAAACTAATGAATAATCTAAAAATATATCAAATATGTCATCATTTAATAACCTATTTCGCAACTTTAATCTCTCCAAAAAAACTCAATTAGGTCCTATATTTAGGACTGGAGGTAGTACTTTTCAAAATGTACATATTCTTTAAAAATTTTGCAATTTAGTTTCCATAAAATAATTTGGGTTTTGGACCGAAAACCAAAATACCCATCAGCCCACTTTTTATTGTTGGGTATTTTAAAAATTATAAAAAGCCCAATTTGAAAGACTCAGTCACTCATTTTCCAGCCATCGGCGGCGGCGGCGGCGGCTCCTCCGTTTCCAGTCACCAGTCTCGACAAGAAGGTCAAAGGCTCAGGTAAGCTTCCTACCTCTTTTCTTCAGTTTAAATTGTGTTCTCTGAAAGGTTTTACTCTCTATCTAGTCGGTGACTCCGTTCTTTATTTATACTTGAGAGAATTACCTATTTCAATTTTAAATTATACTCCCTCCGGTCCTTAATATAAGACCTAATTGACTTTTTTGAAAAATCCTAAAAAAGCAAAATATAAGTCAATTATAAATTCATTTACCTAATTTTTTTTCTTAAACTAGTTTATTTAACCTATAAGCTAATGACTAATATATCAAATATGTCATAATTTAATAACATATTTTATAACCTTAACATCTCCAAAAAAAAGTCATCTAGGTCTTATATTTAGGACCGGAGGGAGTACTTGAGAGAATTATCGCTGTTTGTAGAGAAATGTTGAAGGATAATGGTTTAAACTTGAATTGATTTTTGTTTGTTGATGCTGTAATGTTTGGGTGCAATTCTCACTATGCTTGTGAAATCATACTCATTTGCTTGTTCTGTGTAATTACTAGAGTTGTTGGTTGGAGTGGTTAGGTTCCTATTTCTTTCAGAGAAAGGTTCAGATTGATTTTAAAGGGGTGTGTTTGCTTCCATATTGGCAAAGCATGTGAACATACTAAGAATGTAATAACTACATGAGTTCTTTGATTCGGATTATGGAATCAAAGTGTCTTGTTTGATTATGGAATCACAAGATCTAAATATTTTACTTAAAATGGAGTTTGGGTAGTATTACTAGAAACCGAGAGCGACGCTTATAAATATACAAAGAGATTGTTATTTATATTCTTCATGGCATGATATGATAATAGGAGAAACTAGTAAGAGAGGTATTTAGAGGATATTCATAAGGATAAGGGAAAGCAGCGAGTACTCGGGGCTCCAGGTAACTACTTAAACTGTTGACCCTTTTTTCTGACCCTTACCATTGCACCCAATTCTTGTTGGTTGCAATGTTGCTATTCTTGTTGATATGATGGTGTGGTGGAAGTTGTGAGGTTTGCAATGGGTTTTTAACGTTGTTGGTTTGGTTCCTTCATATTTTTTGAAGGGAGATGAGAGGGATAGAATTACCATTTAGTCAAACTCAGAAGGTTCGATTGCAGAACGCTTTGCAACAGCTTGAGTCTCTATCTTCCAAGGTCAATTCTGATGCTTCTGTTACCATAGCTGACTCCATAGCTGTTAACCATGAAGATGGCTTCCTCAAGTATCTTCTTTTATCTCTCGATTTGGCTTTCGGGTTATTTCTTTGATAGAGTCATGCTATTGTGCTTTGTTACAAAGACATTTGATTCACGTTTATGTTTGTTTCTTCTTTACTCTAGGGGACATGGAACCACTGACCACAATGGCAAAGTGGTGGCCACTGTATGCGGTGTGGTTGAGCGTGTTAACAAGCTTGTGTATGTTCGCACATTACGCTCCAGGTATGCTTAATTTGATTAGGGAAGTAGAATTTGCATTACAGAAGGATTTTCTTTTCATGTTTCTTCCCTTCCCCTTGGTTGATAGATTTAGATTTTCATAGGTACAAACCTGAAGTTGGAGACATTGTGGTAGGCCGTGTTGTTGAGGTACGGAAATAACTCTTCTTTTTTGGTTACAATGGAAATGACTACTCCTTTCGTTTGTTTGAAGTTGGATTCTTTGTGTATATATATGAATTTGAGGTATACCTTTTGACAAGGTAGACATTTTGGCCTTTTAAAACATTGTGTGACATTTGGAAGTTAGTAATGACTGTAAAAGCGCTCAAGGATTATGAGAAGGATAGTGTAGGGGGGACGGAGAGAACAACACAGATGGATTATAGAGAATGGAGAGAGAACCAGAAGAGGAGAGAAACTAAGTCACACACTAATCTTTTGTAATCTTCTAATGCATTTAAAGACTCATCTATTTATAGGCTAGTAACATCTTAAAGCTAACTAACTCCAACCATAAACTCTAACAGCTACCTATAACTAACTGACCCTCTTGCTATTTATTATGAATTCAAATCAGATTAAAATTATGTGGATCTAATTTTACACAATTCCTATTTAAGCTAAGACAGTAGCTTAGTTCAACTCATTATTTGAGTGCACTTGTTTTCTTTTCGGTACAGTGAAAAATCTGTTCATGAATTTAGGTATTGTGTCTTATCTGGTGTTGGGAAGAAATCAGAATGTATTGAATTTATTCAGTAGTTAATAAACATGTCAATTAAAATGAAATTATGTCCCCTTACTCCTGTTCTTTCGGCTCACCCATCATTACTTTTTGTGAAGGTTGCTCAAAAGCGTTGGAAATTGGAGATAAATTATAGTCAAAATGCCACCCTGATGCTTTCTTCAATGAATATGCCTGATGGTATCCAGGTATTTGATAACTAATTCCATCTCTTGTAATTCTTCATCAGGAAAATATTTGTAAGTTTGAGTTTTAAATGCTTTACTTTTGCAAAAACTACGTAAAATTTGAAGAAGAATAAAGTAATCATCTCTGAAAGAATAAAGGCATTTCTACATTAGATGGTCATATAATGTTCATTGAGCCATGCATAAGCGATATAGTCTCTGCCATTTAAGGTATAAGGAGATCATAATCTTTAACATGAATATTTTGCCATGTCAACCTGGTCTGATGGAATATGGTATTTGTACAGGTCTAGGCATAATAATTTTGATCATTATGCTTTTGGTGTTGGTTATAGCATCTATTTTTGTCCTAGTTAAGTGTTGGTTACAGATGTTCTGTTATCCTGAATGAACGAGGTTCAATCTTGCTTAAAGGCACATTAATCAATAAATTATGCTACAATATGATATATAAAAATCTGATCGTTCAAGAGCCAGTAGTAAAATATTTAAATAAGTCATTTACTGTGAAGTTTAGTATTGAGAAAGAGAGTAGTTTCATACACAAATATGTTCAATTCTGAGGATACTCTGTTATATTTCTTTACTCAGATTTTGTTTTCTTTACATGGATTGGCATTGGCTACTTCTAATTTTCCCAATTGAGTTTGCAAACCCTTAGTTGGATTATTTTTTACGTTGTTAGAGGCGACGGACTGCACTGGATGAACTCAACATGCGTAGTATTTTTGAGGAGAATGACCTTGTTTGTGTAAGTTCAATTGTCTTGCATAGATTTTTTTTTTATTTGATGAAAAGACAGCAATTTTTTTTTGGGTGAAAAGACAGCAATGTATTTGTTCTATATTTAAATTTTGTTGTAGGCTGAAGTTCGAGGTTTCCAGCATGATGGTCTACACCTTCAAGCAAGAAGTCAAAAATATGGTAAAGTATGTATGTAGTCTTTGACACTATTTGGAACTTTACATACATAGATATATGCTTGTTTGGTTGATTTCTTATTAACCTCTAAAGAAATAATAATCAATTTTAGAATATAGAAATAAATGTTATGGAAAAGCTTTGTAATGCATGTTTGATGTTCTATTGTCAGCTGAAATAAAATATGCATCTCCAAACTGCCTGTCTATAACTAAGGCACATAAAAAAAAAAAATTAAGCACAGGACAAAATAACAACACTGGTGTATATGACACTGTTTACAATAATTATCATTAGGAAGAACCGTTTTGTTGGTATTTGTGCTTTATGTCAATTTTTAATTTGGTGCCTATGCATTTGGTACCTATGTCACTTTTCTAATTAAATTATTAACCTTGCTCTATTAGCACTTTTACAGGGGCTAACAGAGAAAAGCTATAGCGATAAAAAGGTTATAACATAGCAAAATTAAACGATTTAGATAAGAGAGAAAAACACATGGCTATCAAATCAAAATAGAGGGAAAGCATAACCACCTATAACATGGATTTCCCAGAAGATATCAAACCAGGCTGGCCTAGTTAGCCTGGAAGCCAGCATCCTTGCCACATTGCCATACTAGGTGTTATAACCTTGGTTTTTCATGTTATTGCTTGAATTATGTTGTGATTGTGTTTTGAATCGTGGCTCTGACTTATGACGGCTTTTGATTGCATGTCAGCTTAAGAGAGGTCAACTGGTTACTGTTACTCCTTATTTAGTGAAGAAGCAGAAGCAACATATCCATCATATAGAAGAGTATGGCATTGATTTGATACTTGGTTGTAATGGATTTATATGGGTTGGGGAACACAATGAAGCCAATGGTGATGACGCAATGGAGGAGGATCAAGCAATGGAATCTGAAGGGCAAGAGCAGAATTTTACAGCATTAGAGACAAGAAAATACATATGCAGAACTGCTAATGCTGTTAGAGTATTATCCAATTTGGGGTTCAATATGACATTGGAAATTATCAAGGAAACGGTTAACCTCAGCCTTACTTTGAATCTTGATGTGCATGAAATGCTGAGTTCTGAGTTCTGTGTTCTTGTTGCTGAAAAAGAGGTTGAAAGGAGAAGCTCAAAGAAAAAGAAGCGATAGATTCATGGCCTTATTCTGGCTGGAAGTTTTGTAGCTGACTTTAGGTTGTGATTTTTAATTTTAATTTATTGTATACACTTTGTTACATCCATTTCCATATGGTGGCAAGTTTTAGGTGATGAAATTTTAAACCTAGTGTTTGGATATAATTCAGAACCGTTCACTTAGTGAATGGTAAACATGGTTGGATGAAAAAAAAAACTTGTCAACCCGTTCCTAAATATTTAAGTTCCTGTTTTACTAAATAATTTTTCTGCAATGTGTGGTTCAGTTCATTTGGCCCATTTAGAAAATTCATTCCAAAAATTCTAATTTGGATGCAAATGCAAATTCATTTGGCCCATTTAGAAAATATATTCTAAAGAAGCTTTATAAGATTTTTCAACTTGTGTCTTAGAGCAAAAGAAGCTTTATTGTTGAGCTCAGTTTGAGCTCAGTTTCCTTTAAACTTAAAACTACATTTACAACCATCAAGCAGCATTGATAATCTTATGGTAGTATCATAATAATTCCATTTCTCCATATTAAGTATTTTTCAATTACAAATTACTCAGGTAATCTTTCTTTATTTAAACAGCCCACTTTAATTTCCATAATTGACATCATCAACTCCGGACATATCTAGTGACTACTGAAGTCTATTATCATGTGAATCCTACACATGTACCAGAGGAACAAGATAAGCTCTGTACAACTAGACACTATACATGTCTACCATATGTGCCGGATTTTGTGCCATTCTATTTTGGACTGCAATTTAGGAACCTTATGTTTTACACCAAGGTTGAGAATTTTCCCGCCATGAGGATGAAGATGAGAAGGACGTATAGATTTATTGCAGGCTAAGGCAATGGCAATTCCTAGCCCAACGATCAACAAAATCATATATAGTGACAGAGAAGCTTTGTTAACCTGCAATCAATAATTGTTTTGAGGTCAAACTTTCCATATTAAAGGTTTAATTTGACTCACTAAGAAAGCAAAGTAGTAACACCAGTATCATTTAACTGCCCTTCAAATCCAGTTAAATCAGCCAAATACTTGAATAATTTCATAAAAGAAAAAAAAAAGAAATTGTCAAAGAGATTAACAGATATTGATTAATATAATTATTGATATATTCTCGTGGCTTCATGAAACCAAGTAATTGATTGATTAATTTAGAGGGACTAGATAGTTTTTTCTCAAGTGCAGTTAGGACATTCTTTTGAGGAAAGAGTGTGCCAAATCTCTCCTTAAGTAGATAGAATATTTGAAAATAAAGATAAAAGGTATGAAAAAGGAAAAAAAAACATAAATTTCAAAATAATTAGAGCATGAGAAAAGATAGCATAGAAATTCAAGACAGACTTAGAGTTCTCCGAGCATAGTGAATAATAAATAACTAAGCAAATCCGTTGAATCTCTTGTAACTTGTAGCAACTAGCAATGAGGTTGAAAATGATTACAATCTCTCCCTTCAGATTTTTATTTGGCCAGAAATGTCCCTCTAGTTTAGTCATCGACTATTAATTGATTTCACAGTGTTATAATTGTTAGCTAGAAATTAAAATATTTAAAATTTCGTTATATTCTAAAAATACAAATGAGTCAGAAAATTATATACAAACATGAAAGGGCCTGATCACCTAAACTGGAAAGGTAACTATTTCCTTTTTTTTGCCAAGAAAAAGAATCAATTTATCAAAAATCCAAACAGCAAGACGAATATATGGTCAAGTTTAATTTTTTTCAAAGGGAAAAAAATGGACACCATCATTATGTCATCATCATTGAAGTATTTTGGGAAAGTCACAAACCTTATCCATGACACTGCTTTTTGGAGAATAATTTCTATCAGCATGCCCAAGAGTATACCGCAACATTTCAACTATGGTGAACTCAGTCACACAATCATCGCATTCTGCAGATACAAGAAATTGTTAAAGTTTACATCAACAACATTGAAATGAATGAGAACTCAAATGACTACCTGGGATATCAAAAATTTGGGTTGGCGGAATTCCAATCAGCTCTACCAAATATGCACAAACACGAGCACGATCAGATAGTGAAAGAAGATCTCCATGTGTAACCACGAGCACTGGTCTGTCATCTGCAAGTAACAGATATAATTATTGAGCTAACCATACAAGTTTTGTCATTTATGAATGCAACATCTACTCTTCAAGATCTTTTAGAGAAGAAAATGTTTCATACTTGGATGACATACTGGAATGGCACTAAGGCATGATAAACAAAAACAATGCAAGACTCCCGAATGCCAGAATCAATATATCAGTATTTTAGCATTTCAATCATTGAAAGAAAAAATACAAGGAAAAATAAAAGTCAAAGCACGTACAGCAAGTTCTGCAATTCTTTTTTATAACTTAAGTTGCCCAGCTTTGTTATTAGTAACGGTTTGTTTCAAATTTCAGACCCAATTCCATAGCTTTAAGTGTCTAGTTAGTGGGAAAATTCTCAATTAACTTTCATGACATATTATCTCAGAAGAGAAAAAATCTCCATCAATAGATACAAAATGAACACCTCAAAATGCTATTTATGAGCTACTTAAAAGAATAGTTCCCTTGGAAATAAAAGATGTTTATGATGGAAATAAGGGTAATATTGAGGTGTGCAGTGATAACCATGTGAGTAGGGGTAAAATTGGCATTTCCTAAGTGACGGTTATGATGTGAGAAAGACTATATTATAGGGAAGAGTTTGAGTGAGAATTTGGGCGAAAAATCATTTGTGCATGGGATTTAAAAGAACTAGCAAAGAAGAAGAAAAAAAAAGTACTCTCAATTAAGAGCTGTGAGCAACTCATTATCTTATACCAAGCTGGATATGCAGTATTTCACTTTGGCATATTAAGAAAAGAAAAATCAAATCACAAAGCCTTAAAATCCACATCTCTGGTTGAAACATATCAGAAGCAGCCAAGTTTCAGCCATCTCAACAACAGACTCACATATAAGATACTAATATATCACTCGCAAACCTTTGATTTAGCTATGTCAAGTCATTTTATATTTTCTAAAATTTGACATGCCAACATGCCCATGGTTCAATATGCACAGAAAAGATATATAAACAGTTACAAGAAGCATATGCAGGGAAAAATACATTATAGTCTTACAGATACCTTTAAATGACAGGTATGGGCAATTGAAGCTAGAAGCAACCATATCAGTATATCGTCTCTCCAAAGCACCAGCATTCTCCAGTGACTTTAAGACTGAAAGACCATTAACAACGTAAATAACAAAATTAACTTTCATCCTCTTACTGAAAAAGCAACCATTCTTGCGAGCCCTTTGCTTTAAAAGTTTCTTCAAACTCTGATCATCGGTGCTCCTGATAAGAAATCCCCATTAGATGAATTAAAAAAGAGAGTGAATTAAAAGGTTACATAAATTGAGCGTTCATGCCTGAGAATAAGCTCTCCATGACTAACACCTTTTGTCATCCACTTATATAGAATTCTGTCATCATCATTTAGATTGCCAGACAAACAACGTGTATCATACAGACAGATAGAAGTTGAGTCTCTTGGAATCATATACTCCTGGAGGAAGTATGTCCCATCTCCTGTAGATGAATTACCTGGCATTAACAGGAAAATTAACATAACTTTATCAAGGCAGATCAATATCCAGTTGTCCCAAGTCAATGATATCCTCAAGTAGAATCTTCGGCAGTCAAATTCAAAATTAAATAACACATTAGATATCATACATGATACTTGTGCTCTTGCTGGCGCATATTTGTCATCATCAAATACTTTGGAGATTCTATTTATTAGACTACTTTTCCCAGACCCTCTTGGACCAATCAATATGAGGCACGTCGTCTTAGGTACATCATATTCACTTAATTTAGACCCACCCACATTCTCTGTCCACACTCCTGGGCTATAGCTGTAAAATTAAACAGCATATATAAGAAAACTTTGAGACTTCATGCCATACTTGTGTTAACTTAAGATCTATTTTAACTGGACTCATCATGTAAAGCATAAAATTGAAATAAGTCCTCATTTCTCAGTACAATATAAATCATTGAATACCAGTGAATCATTTTAATAGTAATCCATAAATGAAGACATGCATACCTATATTGAACAAGAAAATGTGCAAATGCATAATGAATTAGCAGTATGGCTGGCATGCTTAATGATATATAAAATATATGAACTCGTGTTAATTCTTGTGATTAAAGTCCTAGTCCTACATTCATTTGCCTTGAAGAAATTGTTACAGAATTGAAAGAAACAACAATAAATGCTGCTCCCATGATACTAACTTGTCAATGTTTCCATTTCCCCCTCAACAGAATTTGATTTTCTAAAGTTCACTTTATACTCAATGGATGAACTATCGTCTTCTCATAATATTAAAACAAATGTGAACACAACAGATAAAACATGAGAAACTTGAGCTGAGATCAATACCTTAATATTTTTTCTCTTTCCTCTTTCAAATTCTTGCAACGATTTCTCCTGTCATCATAATTCCGCAAGATTTCTTGGTAGATGCGATGTTTCCTTCTGTTACTGACTTCAAGATCCAAAGAAGACGACCCACTATTCCCTTCCTCAGTTTCCACTTGTGCCAGCCCATTTACCCCATTCACAGTATCATTTTCAGCCTCCAACCTCAAATTATCCCTGAAACATAAGAAGAAAAATCAAAACAACATAGTTAAACTTAAAACAAATGTTCCAACATCAACTTCAGGTCATTACTGTCATGCACCCACTTTTTTTTTTGGTTTCCCAAGGGTATCCCCAGCCGCGTGTCAAGTGAGACTAATCCCTCGCTATCCTGAAGCCCCATATAGGGGTAGACAACTGGCCTGTGAATTTGCTCCATTCACAAGGGCTAGGAATCGAACCCCCAACCACTTGCTTAAGGGACGAGAGTACTTACTGTTCACGCCAACCCACCAGGTTTGGCATGCACCCACTTTTATTCCAGACCCATTTATGCAAACATTGTTTCACAAGAGAATCTTCCAATCCTCCCTTCAAATACTCAAATCAAATGACCCCCTACCTCACAACTAACAAAGCACCAATACTTGTAGATCTTGCTGATCCCCTATTATAGCTAGATACTACTCCCTCCAATGCTCAATGTAAGCCCTATTATAGTTAGATGTCTTATATTATGGTCACCTCCCCAAATAGGCCTTATATTTTGAACCAAAGGGAGTATCATATTGTATATGTGACAGCTTCACAGCTAAGCACATAACTAAAGGGGAGATTGATATGGGCCATCCTATTTGAGGTCATTTGTTGGAAGCTATAGCAAGCTTGAAACGAGCACATAATTACAGAAAAAACAGTTAGCTCAACAAAACTAATCAGCGAACCAATGACACTAAAGAACCACACCCTCAAAGCAAAAGGGACTCTGCATGAAATGATCATAGTTAATTCACATAACCTCTTGTTAACATGATGTACTATTTTGTTCTTTTTTATTACACCTTTTCAAGTAATGAAACCCACTTTTCACCTTTTTTTTTCAAAAAGGACATTGATGATTAATGATTGATAAGTAATGGTTTATACAAGAACATGAGCATTTATTTGATCAGACTATTATACCTTGCAAGAGTGGGAGCATTGAAAGAAAGTACAGAAAATTCGTCATGTGAATAAGAATCATCATCACCTGCACACAATCATTGAGGATATAGAAAATAAGCACACAACAAAGAACCTCATATTTTTAATCAATTTTAAACACAGATAAAGAAAAGGGAAAATACCCATAACAGATATATATTGAAAAAGCAATTAAACAGATTATTTCCGTATTTTGGCATGATCATTTTGAAGGAAAATGTGAGAGATGGTAGAGAATGATGATTACCTATTAAAGAAACTGAATCGCCACCCATAATAGTTAGTGTAATTGTTTTGCACACTGATACTCATATGCCTTCAGCTCATATTATTAACTCTGCCACCATTAATCAAAGTCAAACATGCTCTTGTTATATAAATAAATACTACTACCTCCTGTCCTAAATATCTAAATATAGAACCTAGATAACTTTTTTTTTGAGAGGTTAAGGTTGCAAAATAGTATATTAAATCATGACATATTCAATATACTTTTAGATTATTCATTAGTTTATAAGTAAAATAAATTAGTTTAAGGGAAAAAATTAGGTAAATCAATTTATAATTAACTTATTTTGCCTTTTTTTAGGATTTTTCAAAAAAGTCAATTAGGTCTTATATTTAGGACCGGAGGGAGTATAACATTAGTTTGAGTTTTTCCTTAAATTACAACCTATCACTATGTAATTATATTATTGATTTATAACTAAAATAAATTAGTTAAAGGAAAAATAACTATAAGACAGGGATGAGGGTGTACTTGCTGTGGTCTTAATTTAAAATGATTAATTTTATATCTTAAATTTCGCTAAAAAATAAAAATGATGTTATAATACGATTGTAATGAGGGAGTACTTGATTGCTCTGATCCTAATTTTAAGACTATTTTAACTTTTTTTGGAGAAATTAAGGATGTTAAATTGATCTTTAAATTGTTTATAGTTATATCGTTTCTTTAGAACTAATTTATTGTACCTAAAATTTAACTTATTCTATTTATATGTCACAAATAATATAAGTTAAAAGAAAGTCTTATGTACTTAATTCAGTGTGGGAGTACTTTTTTTTTGTTAAACACCGTCCGATAATTTGACTTCTATTAGTAACCGACTCATTCAGACTTGAGGAGTAGGAATGTTGCCTACATGGATAAGGTTGTCCCTTCTCCCAATGAAAGCGCTTTCCAGGATTCGAACACATGTTCTTATCCTCACGGGAGTTGTAGCGCACTTAAAAGCTCAATCAAATACTCATTTTAGTGTGGGAATACTCATTTTAGTGTGGGAGTACTTAGTAAGGAAGAAAATGGATTTTTTTATGGTTAGTGGACGTGGCCCTACCCATACTTAAGCATTAAGCTCGCCACTTTGCGTGCGCGCGCGCATATGTTAACATACATATATTAGTCGGTTTCTCTATAATAACTATTTCAATCGTTATTGTAGTTCTGTAAAATGACAAAAGGATTAATGTTTTTTACAAAAATAATTATGCATTGAACTCGAGGGTTTGCGTGTGTGTGAGAGAATAAGAGAGTGTGCAAGAGAATAAGAAAGTTAAAACTACTACCTTTGAGATAATATAAGAGTTTACCAAAATACACTCCTTAAGAAAACACTTAAAAGTTAATTAACTGTCTAAATTTAATTCTTTTTTATCCAATTTCCTGCATTTACTGTAATACTATTTAAATAAAGAAATATATAAGTATTAATAAATATAAAAGAGAATTATGTGTAAAGTTGGAAAAATATATTAAATGATGAGTGAATGTAAGAGTGAGCTCTTATAGGTTGAACTAAAATCATTTAAATTTTAGTCTCTTATATTATGGACGAGAGGATATTAACTAACAAATAAAACTTTATTTGTCTATTTGCAAAATAATAAAACATTAAAAGTATGAAATTTAATTTTTTTTATCGAATACCAGTAACTTATTTTATGGTGTTTAGTAGGATAAAAATATACTCCCTCCGGTCCTAAATATAAGACCTATTTGACTTTTTTTGGAGAATCCTAAAAAACCAAAATAAATTGATTATAAATTGATTTACCTAATTTTTTTCTCGTAGATTAGTTTATTTTATCTATAAACTAATGGATAATCTAAAAATATCAAATATGACATGATTTAATAACTCATTTCGCAACCTTAATCTCTCTAAAAAAGTCAACTAGATCTTATATTTAGGACCGTAGGTAGTAGTATGTTTTTTGGCCATAAGGATAAAAATATAGTATGTTAGACATAATATATTTACTTGTTTGTTTTTATTGATTTGATATACAGATGACGTGGTGCATAAGTTGACCTAAAAAATTCCTCATGTGTTTGTGATTATATCGCAAGTTGCATATGCAGGTTGCCCGGTAGCCGATGACGCGTGTATTTATCTAGATTCCAAAGTCAAAACTATTATCCAATACAGATTTTAGAAGTGACTTACTGTATACAGATTTTATAAAAAAGGAAATATCACTATATTTTAGCTATAGATATAACATTTCATTTAATTCTGTTCATAAAAAATGTATCTCCATATAATATTTTGTATTTTTATGATATTTTATCCAGTACATGCTATCTAATTCTTTTGAGAACCTACCTAAATAAGGCTGTCAAAGTAAATAGAAATATGTTTTTTCTTTTGTTAAATTTAATTTATGTGAATGGTAAAAAACGAGTAAACAATTTGCAAGCATGACAAATCACGTGTTGATCTTATCTAGATACAAGAGTCAAAAGTAGAAGGTGAAATGATTGTATACATAATCAATATAATTTCTGTTTATTCTCTTAACTAAATTTCGAGGTGGTTGGCTCAATTTAAGACTTTTTAAATCTAACTTAGGTTGAGTATTTAATCCTCAAAGAATGAGATGTATACATTAAACTGCTTTCACATATTGAAATTTGACAACAAAGACTTATTCCACTAAGTGAAATCAACTATGGATTGTTCCAAGAATCCAAGTCTTATTCACATATTGAAATATGACAAAAAAAAACCTAAATTTACAACAAAACTCATTGTTTGTAATGATTAGAATGATATAGAAATATATTGTTCAAATGATACATGGTCTCTAGGGAAGACATAATCAAAGTAAATGGAAATTTTCAGGAGAGATGTTACTAAAAATAGATATACATTAAGAAAATTCAGATATTAGGTTTCGATTTAGTTAGCACTCACTTTAATACCCGTCTTAAATGGTGTTTAATTTGATCAAAAAATGAAAAAAAAAAAAACTCATTGCAAATAAGGATAAATCTAATCAATATGCATGTCATTAATCTGAAAAGAAGTGCATTCAAATTTCGTAACCAGTATTAAAATTTTATTTAAGGAAAAACAAAATAAAACATCTATTATAATCTTTAGCTTTTCTGTTAATAAAAATGCTTTATACATCTCCAAAACTAAATCAAGAGCACACATTGCATGATATAAAGTTCAAATATATACATACACATTCCCAAGTGTTGATATAATACAGTGACTCATTGCACTGCCAACACAAGACAATTATTGAATACTGATGTTACATGTCAGTGATTTGATCTCATCATGCAGCTACAGCCAAAGAGTCATGCAAACCAGCAGCATAACTTCTTGCCCACTCATCATAGTGAAGGATTTCCTCAAGGGTTGGTGATGCTACCAGTTCTTTTTGGTGCTCCTCACATGTTAGCTCCACAATCTTGAAAATATCCACGTAGCTAATCCTGTAAACATAACAAGGCCTCAATGTTTTCACACAAGCAACTGTATCATATGAGATAGAGAGAGTATCCTAGTTGTGGAGGTTAACAGTATCCAAAGTGCATTATCAAAATTAACCCCATTAGTTGATCAAATTGTCATTACTGTTGGTTCTAAATATAAGAGTAGAAAGGGGGTTCTTATTGTGCTACATACAAGACCTCACTCCACTTTGCCTCCAAAATACAATATTCTCCCAACGTATCTCTATTAATTGCACATAGTAAGAGGTTTTTCATCAAGGGACAGTTACAATGCACATTATCAAAAAGGATATTATAGGGAAAGCAACATATGTTTATCTCAGATATGACATTTGATTCCGGAAATTTAGCTCATTTCTTCTGCACAATATTTGCTGGGTAAATAAACAGAGTTCTAGTTTCTATATAACTAGTGTGGATATTAACTATCCTATTATATAAACTAACTCTTTAAATATATAAAAAGGAGGATAGCTTGGTCCAATCTACAGATATTGCAAACTTTCCCTATTAGCATTTGTTTGCATATGTGTGTGTTAATGGTAATTGTCAACCAGTTTTACTAAAATTTGGCGTGTAAAATAAACATTCTACATGGAGATGACTTTAAATTCAACTGATAGGTTACCTGATCCTATGTGAAGAAGTCAACTATTCATTCCAAATATGAGCACACTGCTCAAAAACTTGCATGTGTGTATACTAACTCAATCCGTCCATAGATATAGGATTTAGTTAAACTTTTCTAAAAATCCTAAGATGGCTAAACAAGTTACCTATAAATTGATTTGCTTGAATATTTTCTCTAAATTAGTTTGTTTGACTTATAAGCAACATCTTATATAATAATACACAAGATACGTTAAGCTTAAGTGACTGATTTTGCTTCCTTAATATCTCCCAACAAAGTCGACTAGGTATTATATTTTTGAGTGGAGGAACTAGTACTTACTTTTCATCAACAAACAGTTCTACAGCTTTCTCATTTGCTGCGCTGAGAACTCCTGTCATAGTGCCTCCAGCACGTCCCGCGGCATAGCAGAGTCTCAAGGAAGGGAACTTGACGGGGTCTGGAGCTTGAAATGTTAGTGAAGCAAGCCTGCATAAACACATTTCAGGCATTGCCATGTCAAGTAAACAGACAACAGAATTTGCTCTGAATGCAAATGTGAACTTAATCAAAATTATCATTTGCATGATGGATTTCACGATTCACTGTATCTTAATGGTTGGAAGATACTATTATGTGGATATTTTATTAGTCACAATGAAACATGAAGAAACGAATGAAAAAGGGAACTATTTGTTTATCATACTAAAAATGATGGTTCAAATTTGACTTCCTATGAAACTCCATCTAATCAAAAGAAACACATCAATGTGGGAAAACTACTAAAAGCAGATGTGGATCATTGGATGCTCTCTAGTGAGTTAATTAAGGAGAGAAACACGTACAAAATGTATGACATAATCTATATGAGAGATCCACTAGTCAAGGAAGACCCAATTTCTGTCTATATTGATTTTTATGTGATCTTATCATGAGAGGATTCAAATCCATTAAGTAAACCTTTTAGTTTTGGGTTAACTGATTCATGTTTAGTGGAAAAAATTTCATGTTTGAACCAAGGAAAATTTGATGCAATTGAAATGTGGAAGCTTAAGGGTAGATGAATAGTACTCTGCAAGATCAAGGCGAGGCCAAGTGAGTTCAGAGCAATAAATTCTATCTGGCCAGGACAATGTATAGAGGAGAGGGATACGCATATCAGGCACTCCAAGTTGTGCAATAACAGATGAATCCTGGAAATAACAAATATATTAATTTTAGAAAAAGATAAAGCATGTGTATCTGTCACATTTCTCATTGTTCAAACTAATATTATTTTTATATCTGATATCAAGAGACATCAGATTAAATTTTAAGGCACAAAATCCCACCATAGCAAAGGAATATCATGAGAATCTCACATCTCTGAGTGTTAGCTTTTCCAAGTTTTGTATGTAAGAACTGTATCATTGTTTTTGTAACTTAACTTTCACATACTAAATATGGAAATCTTAAATACAACATCTTGACTATGGTAGAATTCAAGATTATGTTATTACTATTTTATTTCTTTTATAATGAACGAGTGTTTCAAGAATTAAACATCAGTTTGTAGGTAAAACCTGAGTTTCAATCAGAGAATGTATGATGGATTGTGGATGAACGAGGATCTCAATATCATCATAGCCAAGTCCAAACAAGTAATGTGCTTCAATTACTTCTAGACCCTGCAAAGAAGTAGATGAAATCAAAATGTAACTATAAAATAGATTTATATTAAAACATAATTCATAAACTTATGAATATCAGATAGGAACCAACCTTATTGAACTGGGTAGCAGAGTCAATTGTTATCTTCCTGCCCAATGACCAGATTGGATGCTTTAATGCATCAGCAACTTTTATGTCTTTCATTTTCTCAACAGGCCAGTTTCTGTCAATTATTATCACCTTTCAGATTATAATTTATAAATAATTAACTTCATATCATAGAGAGCCTAAAAACTTGTATCAAGATGGATAATCTCAACCCTTGATAATATTTTTTATGGTCAACCATGCAGGTTGATTTTCATCACGGACTAAGTTATTAATTGAAAGTGTTATTACTAGTTTATAATCTTCAACAAGTTCATACAGAAGAAATGAGCCTAACTATCAAAGTCAATGATTTTAGCATGTTTCAAATTGGTTTCATCTGAGGGAAAAAACTAATCATTGCATTTCCTCACCTGAATGCACCTCCAGATCCAGTTAAAATTATTCGCCTGAGGGCACCTTCTGGCAGCCCCTGGATGCACTGTGCACATAACACATTAAGCATGAATTATATAGCAAAAGCAAGTGGAGCAGAAACATAGAAAAATTAATTTAATGCAACAAAAAGACATGGTACATGGCAAAAAGTAATATGAGTAATAAATGAGATTAACCTTATAGCACATGCATGGTTAATACTCATTAGCTACAAATAGGAGCACAGATCCTCTGCACTTTGAGGGAAGATACGATACGAATAATGTAGACATCTCTATTGTGTCTGAACTGAACTGGAAGGTCTAGATTTTAATCCTTATTTTTTAAAATATAATTTTAAGAATCATTTCTTAGGTGTCAAGTTGGAAAAGTATATTAAAGTATGGATTATCTAAGTCAGATCTAGAAGGACTAAAGGAAATGTGGACACCCTCAACAAATGTAGATATGTGTCATCATACCTGGAAAATGGCAGAATGTTCTGAATCAGCAGGAAGAATTTTTATATTATGCTTTTTTGCAAGAGGAAGAATACAAGGCGCTCCAGCAATCATTGTCTCTTTGTTGGCCAAAGCAATGTCTTTTCCTGCTTCTATTGCAGCAACTGTTGGCTGATAAAATGACATGAAGAAATCTCAGTTACTTCATAAATCTTTAGATTGAGTTCTTTTTTCAGAGAATAGTAATTAAGAGAATTCAATTAAGACAAAGATCAAGTTTAGTCTACTGTCCTGAAGAAGCATGGAGGGGAATAGCCATAGAGTATCGTTGAAAGAAATTGACTAAATTCATTAGAAAGAATGAAGATCAATACATGCATTCTTGTTACACGTCATTTGTTGCTTCTTTTATTCTCTCCTCCAATGCTTAATTTTTAAGCACTAGCATTCTACAATCAATTCAGGCCCCAAAACTAAAAAAGTATATCCTCATTTGCGATTGAAGAGCTTTCACTTGAATTGATCTTCAAAATATATATGAAAAGCGATGTTGATGATATAAAAAACCAATTAAACTCAAGCTAATCCTATAAGGGAAGACTCAAAGCACAAGCTAACAATAAGTTGCAATAAGAACTGATTATAACTACTTGAACAGTAAGTGACATGGATTGATTTCTAAGCCACTTGATAAACTTATGATGCATAGCAAGGTCCCAATCAGCTGAAACACTTAAACTATCAAGTGGAAGTCCATGAATAGTTTAAATATAAGTTCAACTCATGCGTTCTGAAGACCTCCATAGTGAATAAATAAATTGGCTATTTTGAAGATGGTAAAAACATTAGTAATGATACCTTGAGTCCTGCACAACCGACTATTCCTGTGACTACGGTGGCTGCATCAGGATGCCGAGCAGCCTGCCAATATAAAACTTACCATATAATTTATGCAAATCTAATATAAACCAAAGAATGTGGAACAGGTTCAGATGTAAACCTCAATGACTCCTTCCTCTCCAGGGATGATCTCAGGTTTGTAATCACAATCAGACAAAGCCTCCTTAAGTTCACCAATAAGGGACTCATTTTTAAGACCAACAAGCTGAGGCCTGAACTTCTTAATCTGTACAAAATCAACATACAGAATGTTAATCTTCGAGTCATAATTTGTTTTGGTTCAAAAGGAAAAACGAATATTTACCAAAATTACAACCATACTAAGCACTTTTGAGTTGATAGCTTACCCAATATTTATCATCATGATGCAATACTACTTCCGTCTTAAATATATGACATATTTAAATATTTTGATTAAATTAAGGATATTCGTTATGGTAGTTAGTATATTGTATTTTTTTCTAAAACACACTAATCATCTTCCCTTACCCTCCTGGCTCTTACTTGAATATTGTTGGAGGAGCACTAGCAAGGATTTGGAAAGAAATTGACAAGGGGAAATCCCAGATAAGCAATAGTTAAATTTCAAAATCATTTTTACTAATTGAATAGTAGGATTAGCTAATGGACTAGCCATTTACTACTCAAAATCTCCTTCTTTTCTGAGATTTTAAAATTCAACTGTCATTTATTTGGAATTCCCCCAATTGACAAAAAATAGAATTAGATCATATATTTTGGACGAAGACCAACTCCCAAATATTTACTATATTTAAGACCAAAGCCAGTATCTATGTTTAAAAGTCAACTTGACAATACACCATTTCCTCCACTATTGATGTCTAACTAGTAATTACAACAGCAACTTAATCATGAGTTAGTAGTCATATTAAACTGAACTCAGGTAATGAAATATGGTTTAGTAGAGAAACATGCAGCAGAAAGTTCCATCACTTTTATTGACCTGTTCAGCAAGAAGAGCAATGTTGGAACCAGCTGCAAGTGCTACAACATTAAACTTGTCCGAATGCTCATCCACAATATTCAATGTCTGCAATAAAATGCAATGAAAATAATGTCATAAATGAACAAGAACACATTTCAGTTTCAAGTTATAACAAGAAACAAAAGTGAAGCTAAATAAGGACATAGACATAATTAACACCTGAGTTCCAATGGAACCAGTGGATCCCAAGATAGTAATAGGCTTTGGAGAATCCCATTTCCATGTATCTTCATCTGGAATAGCAGTTCCAGGCCATGCAGATGGTGAAGTCTTTAAACAATAAACTCTTCCTCCTCCTCCACAATGCTTTCTCTTCAGAGAAACACCACCTAGTCATAATCATCAAACCATAGTAAGTGTTGTGTTTTGATGTCTGAGCGTACCATTAAAGTACAATCTTTAAACTTAAATTTCAAGTATTTACCAGTGTTGTATACATAAGGTTTAAGTACCATTAAAATTATAAGAACACTTTGAACTTTTAAGTAATGACGCAAAATTAATCATTTTAAAAAATATATAATTATTTTTCCTCAAAACTAATTTATTCTACTTATAAACTGATCTATAATCTTATTACATGTGTGAATATGTTATAATCTATGACATGATTTGCTTCTTTAACTTCAATGAAAAGTCAAAGGATCTCATATGTAGAATCAGATAGAGTAGAATATATTTCTAGTTTCTGTAATTTATTCCCCTAAATACCGTTAATTAGATTCCCTTAGAAAAAATGGCATATTAACTAACATAATTATTAATTGTGTAATCGAATTAATAAGTAGTTTATATATTAGAACTGAAAGAAATATAATTATTATGCACAGTTTTTACTAATATATGAATATATGAATTAAGGTTGATAATTTTAGGAAAATTCACTTCTTTTTTTTTATTAAGTCAGTTAAAAGATAATATTTGTTAAGTCAACTCATAACTTGTTAACAGTGACTTGTCATTAAGAAGTTTTTGATAACTTTGAGATATTATTATTCATAGATGGGGCATAATAGACCCATGCTTCATGCAGAAAATTAGTATATATACTACTACCTCACATCATAATACAAGGCTTAATTAATTGATAAATTTAGTGAGATTAAAGAAGATAAAAAAAATAATATTTTATTCTAGTGCCTGTTGCATGATATATATATATATATATATATATATATATATATATATATATATATATATATATATATATATATATATATATATATATATTCACACACACACAAACATGTGTGTATCATTGAAGTATCTATCAATTTTAAGGTAGACAAATATAATTATTATATAGAAAAATAATATATGTAAGTAAATTTTAAGGTATCTATATGAAAACCATGTGTGTATCATATCATTGTACTGTATGTACGTATCAATTTTAAGGTATATATAAGTAAATAAATAAATAATAACCATTTTTATGACTAAAAGTCAATCCAACTTGAACAAAAGAGTCAAAACACTTAACTCTTATATTTTAGAAAGGATATATTACTACGTTTTTAGTATTATGAATATTTTTAACGGCTCAAAGCTACAATGCATCCTTTTAACACTTTTGAGACAATATTTAATCCAAAAAACATACCAATAAAATTGCTCCTTCACAATACGTGCAAACCAAAAGTAATACTTAAATATTAACTTGGTCAACAGAATATTTCAAGACTTCACACAACCACACACACACACACACACACACTATACACACCACCCATATCATTTGCATTATGCGGAGACAAAGTTTGATCACTTATTCTGGCAGAATGACAAAACCAAAAAAACTGATAAGCTTACTCAAGCAATTAAACCCTTAATTATCCTAAACTTGCCATGCACCATGCATGAAATAATTACGTAGGAAACAGAATGCTAGATAAGTAGGATCAAGATATTTTTTGTCAAAATAAATATCATCAAGTGCGAGAAAAAAAATCTTTCCCTTCAGTAACTATCAAAGTTTTCCTTAAACAAACGAATGAAAGGAACAGATAAATTAATAAAGTAAAAAACAATAAAACTAAAATCTTAAATCGATAAACGTGGAAAAAGAAAACAAAGGAAAACAAAAGATTGACCATGGAATTTCGCAAAGCTATTATTGGATTTGAAGGTATTTGAGAGAAAAGCGGGTGTTGCTTCAGCTCGAGAAGCTAAATTCAGAGCCATAATATGAAGAGCTCAACTATAACTTCTGACTTTGATGATAGATAGAGGCAAAGCCTATCGCTCCGTTCTCCTATATATAGAGCAATATTTTAATTTCTATGACATAATTAAAATTTTGATATAATATCCTCAAGCCAGAAAATTAACACAAAAAGAATGAATAAAAAATACCATATATCAGGTATGGGCCGCAACGTGTGTGGCATAGATTGTTGTGGGATCTAGTAAGTTGTGGTTTATTTTAAAATAAACCACTAAATATTTTTTTTGAATGGTGTACAAAGAATTAGCTAGGTTACTAATGATTTTTAATAATGCAAATTATTTTTCAGTATCAAAGTTACTTTCAAATTTACTTGGCTAATAGTAATACCAACTTGCTGAAATAAATTTTTGGGAGAAAGTAATTACAGGTTTAATGAAAGTTAAGGAACTCAATTTTTTAAAATTAAAATCAGCCATTTAATTTGTCTTATGTAAAGGTGGCTTGTTCTAACACTCCTATAAGAAAGATGTGGGAAAAAAGCTGATACCAAAGACGGACCACAATCAATTGTGAACTCGGTCAGTCGGACCATAATCAATTGTGAAGTCGCTCATCTTTCATGGTGTGTGGTCGATCATGTGGATATTACTCACCAAACATTTGTGATAGAATTTCAATTTTTTTCGGAGACATGGATGATTGAGACAAGTTGATAAATCCAAAACATCTTCCTTTCTAAAATTAATGATCCATTTCTGTTATCGGGAATTTCTAAAAATGTGCAAATTTTAATGGTCACAAATGTTATTGATATTAAGCGCACACTGCCGTATTTGGACTGGAAAACAAGTAACAATTTTAAAGAAGAAATTTTCCAAGAAATGAAAAAAAAAATGCTTCTCATTATAACCAACCACCCTCGTCGTAATCCTAGAAACAAAGGGTAAATGTCTTTGAACGACAGAATAAGAAAAAACAATACAATAAGATAAAATGGCATTTAAGCAATTAATGAGAAAAATATTGATATTTGAGATTGTCAAAGTCCATAACCAATATCTAGATCGAAGAAAATTCATTTAACCAATTTTTCATACATACTGAAAAAGTTATAGAAATTAAGTGATATGATTTTTAATTGAGTGGTTTAGTCATATTAATTTATTTGACGTACATTTCCATTTCCCAACATATACACCACCAAAATCAAAGGATGGATACTCTTTCCCTTCTAAATTACAACTACCTTGTTGTAAAATTCAAGTCACCCTTTAAAGAACAATTCTTAGTCCATAAACTGAGTAAACTTATTATTTTTTCCCTCTTTAAGTAAGGTTCAATAGTAAGTTGACTAATTAAAAGTAGCTGTTTGAAAATTTTCATTGTCATAAATATATTTTTCCTTTTTTATACAGCAATTTCAACATATTTAGTATAAACTAAGAGTAGCATAAATCTTATTAATTATATCTTAAAATTTAACAATTTTGAACTTTACCCCTATTTAACATCAATTACACTAGATTTAAATTAATTTAACACATAAAAATGAATGGTAAAATTGTACATTTAGACAAAAAAAACATAAAGATGTGACTTTTCGAAGAACCAAATAAAAAATTCTCCTTTTGCTTTAAAAATAGGATAAAAGTAAGTCAATTGACAATAAATTGTGAAGCGTCAATTGCTTTAATCCAAATATATTGAGAGGTACAAATAGGGTACTTTAAATGTATGTACTTCCTTGCCATTACCAATTTTCAATGACTTCGATAAAAATTCTACACTTAAGATTTAACCTTCCACCGTTGTTTCTTGCAAGAGCATGAAATTTGAATGACCCTAGTTCTTTTATTGAAATTATATTTAGAAATGGTTGAACATTTAATACATTTATACTATTTTTTTTTGTTAAGTAATTTTATTATTTATTATTATCTTTTTCTCATACAACTTTATCTTTTGAATTTGGGTTTAAGACTAAATTATTGTTAATTTAGGTTGAAAACAGTACAATTGACAATACTTTTTTTTATCAAACAATTGACAATACAAAGTCAGTATTACCAATAATCTTTTAACCTAGAGCAGATTAACCAACGACATTAAAAATCATCAAACATCTAGCACAATTTAAGTGGGCCCACAATTTTTATATTCAAAAGTTACAACTGTTTGCTCAAATTATAAGACATTAGAAAGTCCGCCCACAATTAAAAAGTCCATGAGTTAGCCTTTATTTTTTTACTGTAAGTGCTATGTGTAACGTGAATAATGTTCTACTATTCACAATATTGCTATTTAATCTTTATATTTTCTCTCATTGTCATTCCATTTAATTTCTATCTTTTATTTATATGCTTATATTTTTATACATAAATTTTAGGAAAGAGGTTTGGCCCACCTACGATCTAAGGGCATGGTTCCTAGCTTATTATGGCTCTAGAGCCATAATAGGTGGTACTACTTAAGTAGTACCAGATCTGGAGTATGACAAACAAGTTCTTTATCTGTTCATTTAAGTAGGTTTCACTCAATTTTACTTAATTGTGTAAATTTCTCACCAAGCACCATGAAGACTAGAACCACAATAAGGTGGTACTACCCAAGATCACACACTTGTCAAGATGGTCAAATATTCAGCTCATTCGTTAACTGTACCAAACGCGATGAGTTTTATCTATATGCTTATAAATATAGATATTCTTAAAAAAGTTCGTTTTTTCTATATTTAACACTGCTAATTGATTTTGGTTGTTTTAGGAAACCGTATAATTTAGCTACTGCATGCCAAGTTTATTTCTTATATATTACGCTGTGTTTGACATTTACTATGTATGTATGTACGTTTGTGTGTGTGCGAGGGTGGATGACGGTGGAGAAGATGGCTCGAGGAAAGTGTGAAGTTACGTGAGGGTGGGTGAAATTTATTTATTTATTTTGTTTAAAAAAGGTGAGTGAAATTAGTATAAGTGATACTTATTTAATATACCACGTGACTTCAATATGCCACGCGGCTTTAGTCAAGGTGTCAAGTGAACATCATTGCTCTTATGTGTCACAAAACTAACGCTGCTTTGCAAAAGCTATCGGTTTTGGCCATTATTACTCTATGTTTAAATGGTCCATTTGTTATGTCCATCATTTTAATTGTCAATTGTTGTGTTATATATTTACATACAATAGTTTACTAGTATAATTGCTTTGTAAGCAAATAATAAACTTGAGGGAGGGTATTTTATAGGGATAGTGATAGAAATCTGAATCTAACTATTCCCTTTAATCTGTAATATAAAAACTCGAAATTTGAATTTCTTTTTCAAAATATAATAGTTCACCTTATACTTTTAAACACAGTTTGAATTGCATAACATATTATATTCTCTTACTATATAATGTGTTTTTTTTAATAGTATCAAGGGCTACTTAAAGTGTAAAAATGCATATGTAATTGTCACGAAACTGCAAAAATAGTCATGTAAAATTTGTTGGAGCAAAATTGCCCATCAAATTTCAAAATTGAGGCAAATATGTCCATCACATTTTTTTTTGACTTTTCACTCATCATTCTCTGTCAAGTCATCATCACACAAGGGCAAATAAATACATAAGTTTGCCACATGTTTTAGTGAGAGATGAATCGGCATAAGATGGTGCGTCAAAAAGTTGAAAAAGTAACTGTAATGAGCATTTTTGCCCCAATTTTGAAATTTGATGGACAATTTTGCTCCAAAAATATTACATGCTATTTTTGCACCTTCGTGATAATTACATGGGCATTTTTGCACTAACCCTAGTTTTAAAATAAATAAGGTACAATTTTTTTAAAAATTAACTTCAAAGCTCAAACACCTAAACTTTTATATGTTTTATTAAGAAGTATATTTTGGCAGTTAAACTCTTATATTTCTAATCGGAGGTAGTATTTTGGACAAAATTAATAATGGTGCTTCTAATGTTTCTTAGTTTTAGTTAATTTGTTAAAGTATACTCTCTCTAGTTTTTAATATAAGAGTTCAACCGTTAAAACATGTTTTTTAGAAAACATGTAAAAGTTAGTTGAGTGACTGAACTTAATTTTTTCCACCTTTGCCCCTATTTATTATTATAGTATTAAAAGAGAGAAATATGTAAGCATTAATGAATATGAAAGAGAATTAGGGAAATTAAAGTAAGAAGAAACACATTAAATAATAAGAGAATGTAAAAGTGTGCTCTTATATTTTGGATCATAATAATTCAAATTTTGAGCTTATATATTGCATACTGAATGGAGTATAAGGGCAGAATGGATGGTTTTGAATTAAGAAAAAGGCCCGAAAAGATATAATATTTTGAAAATTTAAAATGTCATTATCCTTGATTCATTATTTGAAAATTCCAAACTGTCTTTGTTTCAAGACAAAGTTATGGTAGTAGTTGAAAACAAACGAAAATATGACAAGTGTCATTCTTTTCCTCTTCAAGAGAGATTCAATGGCTATCACGGTTTTGCCATAAAAATGCCTAATCCAATTTAAACCACACAAACGTTGATAACACAGGCTAGCTATATAATTACGTGGAAGCTTCCAAGTTCATATTCAATTTATACCACAGAAATTTAAACCTAATCCTTGATAACACAAGTGGGCTATAATATGTAAATCTGTTCTCCCTTAATACGCACTTATATGGGTACAATCCAGAATATACGATACTTAAGGTCAACAGGAATCTAGAGGATATATGATATAGAAATGAGAAGTCCCTATATTTTGTTTTTGACCGTAAGAGGAAGTCCCTATCTAAGCACTAGCTAATACTCCGTACTACATAATATTTTAACTTTCAGTTAGTTACTCCCCTGCTATTTAATACTCCCTCCGGTCCTAAATATAAGACCTAATTGACTTTTTTGAAAAATCCTAAAAAACAGCAAAATAAGTTAATTATAAATTGATTTATCTAATTTTTTCCCTTAAACTAGTTTATTTTACTTGTAAACTAATGGATAATCTAAAAATATATCAAATATGTCATCATTTAATAGACTATTTTGCAACCTTAACCTCTCCAAAAAAAAGTTATCTAGGTCCTATATTTAGGACCGGAGGTAGTATTAAATAAAAGTCCAAACGAAATCTTAAACATTACTGCATCCCTGAGGGAAAATGAAGCAAAATCTTTGAAGTCAAATCATTTAATTTCTGTTGTATTATTTGTAAGATAAATAAAAGAATTCCCCAGACAAAATGTGTGAAAAGTTTCAACTCAAATTAAGAAATTTCTAAGACAATAAGTGAATCCATAAGACAATCATGCTTATTTCCATCACAAATATAATGAAGGTGTTCCAGAAATACATTCATGTGTTGGAAATAACTCAAATAAGCACGCTTATATTGGAAATAAGTAAATGACACATTATGTTTTCAATGCTCTTTTTCTCTTAAATATTACTCCCTCCCTCCGGTCTCTAATATAAAAGTCAGCTGCCAAAAAACGCTTCTAAAGAAAACATATGAATGTTAGTTGGGTGTCGGGAGTTAATGCTTCTATTACAATATTTCCCATATTTATTATGATATTTTCAAGAGAGAGAAATACATAATATTCATGTTATGTAGGAAAAAACGCAATAAATGAGGAGAGGGTGTAAGATGAGCTCTTATATTAGAGACCAAGACCATTCAAATTTTGAGCTTTTATATTAGGGACAGGAGGGAGTATTTGGATTCGTTTTTTTTTAAAATAGTACACATTCATTTATGTTGGCCCGTTTGGTTGGACTGAAAGTGTGTAATGGAAATGGAAATAGAATTGAATATAAGTGTAAAATTGGAAAGTAAAGGTAAATTAGGTAATGTGAGATGTAAAAGTTTGTGGGCTCAGAAAAAGTGTAAGATGAAGTGATAAAGTTTGTGGGGTCCTGGATATGTGGAAATTACTTTTTTCATTTTCCTCTTTCAATTTCTTTTCCCCTTTCCGGTCTACCAAACTGGCCCAAATAAATCCGCACACTTGTCATGGAAATTTGTATATTTATTTTGCAAATGACACATTTTTCAATAAAGAGACAAGGGAAGTTTAATTTGACTTTCAAGATTATACTACCTCTGGTCCTAAATATAGGACCTAATTGACTTTTTTGGAGAGATTAAAGTTGTGAAATATGTTATTAAATGATGACATATTTGATATATTTTTATATTATCCATTAGTTTATAGGTAAAATAAACTAGTTTAAGGGAAAAAATTAGGTACATCAATTTATAATTAACTTATTTTGTTTTTTTAAGGATTTTCCAGAAAAAGTCGATTAGGTCTTATATTTAAGACCGGAGGGAGTATTTCTTATTCGCCTAAGGATGCATTGATGTTTTAAAATTAAGGTAGCTATTTAACTTGACATGAGTGCTAAGTACTCTCGTCCTTTAAACAAATGGTTGGTGGTCCGATGCATAGTGGAGCACTTGACACGTGGGTGGGATACCCCTAGGAAGCAAAAAAAAATTAATTAAGTAGCTATTTTGCATTAAAATGCGTCAGAGGGCACTTACTCAATTTTCCCTATTTTTTAATTAATAATCTAAATGTCAAAGGAAATGGCAGAAAATTTAGTGCCAATACTACATGGAAAATATATCCATACTGGATAAAACATTTAATTTAGTGTTACTAGCTACCCAATAAAGTGAAATAAATTTACTATAATCTGAACAAATTTTACATGCTTTAGAAATATTTTTATTTAATGTTAGATTATGTATCAATTTAAAAGTTAGTTAAATGAATTGAAATAATAACAATAAATATACGAGATAAAAGAGATTGCCATATTATGTTGACTAAATCAAATCCAAATAAACCTTTTTATTATAAAGTGAAGGGAGTAATAACTTATAACAACGTTACACACTTACACTTATACTTATGCTTGATCGAGAAAGCACCATTTTTTTTTAAAAAAATAATGTGTCTAGTATGTATTAAAGTTTTATTAAATTAGTTATTTATATGAAACGTGCTGATTTTCCTTAAAATCACATTTGATCATCATGTATGTATATTAATTTATATTATATCTCTCTGTGTTAGAGAGACAGAGACAGAGACACAGAGAGATAATTAAAATGATTGAAGTTTTTATTATTAGAAGTATAAATGATTTTATTAAGCTAGAAAATTGAAATACAAAATATGTTTACAAAAGGAAAATTCAAATGATCATACATAGAAACCCTAAAAAGGTTAAACAAAAAAAAATAGAAAAACCCTAAAAAGATAACCATGGGTAGGAGTGAGCAGTCGTCATCGCAAAAACCCTACCGTATTCTTCATCTTTCTTTCATGAGAATTTGTGAGTAGAACTGTCACCGGTAGAAAAGTCATTGAGTAGTAGTTGTTCAAAGAATCATCCCAAAGAAGGATTTACACCTCTTATCGACAATAAACTAATCAATTTGGTTTTCAAAAAACCTCCATGAGTATATCTCACAGAAAAAAAAGACACCCAAAAAACTATTAAATGTGAAGGTTGAGTAGAAGAAATTACTGTTGTTGTCGCAGCTCCTAAACCAATTTATTTCACCATAGACATGTGATTCAAAATGAAAGAAACATAAAAGCGGACCAAAAGTTATGGACGTCTACACCAGGGAAGAAGACGCCGATGACAAAACACGAACAATGACGAGAGAAAATATCTCACAACCACCCGAAAAGTAGAGAGGAGGGGAGAGAGGATAGAGCCAACTCAAGAGAGCCGGCCCTTTGGGGTTCATACTAAATGATTGAAGGTTTATAATTAAGAGAAAAAAGTAATACCTATGAAACACATAATATTAACAAATTAAAGCTATGATTAAAAATATAATGCGGCTCAATTATTATCAAACTGTATATTTATCCACTTATTATTGAATATTAACGTAAATATATATAAAATAAGTAGTAGGAAAAGTTGAGGAAAATCCCATATCCAAACTGTCTTTCTGAATGATTTTTGATATAGAAATTTTACATCAATTTTCTGTGCACTAATTTTTTTAGGGCTAAAGTGTAAAAATGCTATGTAATTGTCATGAAGGTGCAAAAATACCCATGTAAATATTTTTGGACCAAAACTACCCATGAAATTTGAAAAAGTGGGGCAAAAGTGGCCATCCGTTAAATAATGTAACTTCTATTTGTCATATTATATTGGATCTCATTCTCATTCCTCTTCTTCTCATCCACCAAATCTAAATTTTCCAGAGTATCATCTCCGACTTCCCATGTTCTCAACGCTATTTCTTGGTGTAGCCGCTTGACCATCAAAAAATGGATTCTCATAATACTTTATACAATTCTCGTACATCGTCATCTCATTTGACACCTTTCTCAAATCATAACCTAACTCTAAGTTTAGATTTGTTGTTGGTGGGTCCGATCCTCACTACGGTTCTCACATTAAAATCTCAAACATGAAGTCACAACACATAGAAATCAAAAATAAGACGGTGGAATAATTAATGAACTAGTATAAATGTATGAAAAGAGAATATTAATATACAATGACCTATGAAAAGTTGAGGACTTTAATTTGGAGGGGAATTCTTCGTTGTTTTTGAAAGTGTGAGGCCAGATTTCAGAGGAGTAAGATGACGATTACCAGCACTTGGGATGAAGTCAGAGATGATGGGTTGCTTGAGAATTGGGATTTGGTGGGTGGGAAGAAAAGGAAGGAGAGTGGGGCCCAATATAATATGACAAACGGAAGCTACATTATATAATGTGATGGACACTTTTGCCCTGCTTTTGAAATTTCATGAGTAATTTTGCTCCAAAAAATATTTTACATAGGTATTTTTGCACCTTCGTGACAATTACATGAACATTTTTGTAATTTAGCCCTAAAATGATAAACGGAAGTTACATTATTTAACGGTGATGGACATTTTTACCTCACTTTTGAAATTTTATGGGTATAGTTTTGCTCCAAAAAATCTTACATGAGTATTTTTGCACCTTTGTGACAATTACATGAGCATTTTGCAACAAAAGATAGTAGTAACAACTACTATTAAATTATAAATGTAAACAAATGAAAATTATATAAAGAAACAAAATGGAACTCATGTGACATCTATGAATTAAAGAATGTTTAACAAGGATTTCAACTTCCATGTAGCACTAGTTTTTTCTTTAACTCTTTAAGACATGCTATCGGTCACAAGGATTGTATCAGGTGTCCCTTATTGAGTAGATAGGGTCAATAATTGAAAACCCACCAAATATGATCACTGAGTCACTCTTTTTATTCGCAAATCGCTTCTAGAGAGTTATTGGCCTTATTGATTTCGATTTGAAAGTCAATTTCAATTTTAGTGACCACAAACATTAATAATTGAAGTTGGCTATATCACGAGCTTTCACAAAAAATTGATCTTTTTTTGTTTTGGACAAAACATTCCACAAAAATCGATCTAAGGATAATATTTGTTTCCGAAAACAAAATCTTAATAGCGTGTATCTATAAAACTTCTGTTTCTTTATTATCTCCGATTTTTAATATAAAAATTTAGTTTATAATATAATTAAAAGAAAGAATAAAAATAAGAAACAATAAGTGAAACTGATATATATATTAATTAACCTGTGCAAAATGATTTTTGAAAGTGAATATTTTACATTTATAATTCATGACAAACTTATTCAACAGTGACACTTACAGATAGATGTGTTTAATGTTAAACGAAATGAGTATTATTGATTATTAATGGATAAGTGTTGGATTGTAGGTTTAATCTAACTAGTACTCCCTCTGCTCCTAAATATAAAATTATTTTCCCCAATTTCAGTAGATTAAGGAAGTTAGTTAAGTTAGTTATTTACTCCTGATATTACCAATTTATCCCAACTATATTTACTTTTATCCTCACTTTCCCTCTCTTGCTTAGCTTGTTATCACAAACATTATTAGGGTTAATTTGGGAAAAAGTTGGGAAAAGTTAGAAAGTGATCTTATACTTAGGAACAAATTGAATTTCAAAAGTGATTTTATATTTAGGAACGGATGAGGGATTATAATTTATGTTGTTTTTTTTTTTGACCAATTATAATTTATGTTGTTAGAATCATTAATTTAAAGAAAAAATAGATAAGGCCACATATAATTTTACCATGATTTAAGCTCTAAGAAACGCAAATACAAAAAGTTTTTGTGTTTTCTTTTTTTTTTAAATAATAACCTTTTTATGAGAATGTTGGTAAAGGTGCTTACCACTATAGAAACATGGTAATTTATTTTCACCCATAAACAATTATGAAACTTCAAATTAGTCATTTTGGGCCAAAGTGAAATTAAAACAACATGGGAAAAGTCTAAAATAGTCCTGACTAAAAATCAAATCAGTCTTCCCTCAATCCTTAATCAATTGAACCGACTTACCCCTTCGCCTTTGATCTCTTCTTCCATCGTTGGGGGGCTCAATGGGGAATTGGCAAATTGGTGCGGGAAAGTAAGTTCATATATAGGAGGAAAGTCAAATGCGGATTGATAGTGATCATATTATTGAGACTATCGATTGGTATGTACTATAATTTGTACAACTTAGTTGTTGAGTCTATGGCGTTGATAAAATGGATGAGAGTGACGCGGCTTCATGTAATTCCATCATTTTGCCTTAGGTTTCGAAAAAAGAGGCTGGCAATAGAAGGATTGTAGATACTCCCTCATAGTCCTAAATATATAAGAGTTGGATGACTTTTTTTTGAAGATGTTAAGTTTGCAAAATATGTTATTAAATTACGACATATCAGATATATTTTTAGATTAGTCATTAGTTTATAGGTTAAATAAACTAGTTTAAGGGAAAAAAATTAGTTAAAATCAATTTATAATTGACTTATTTTGATTTTTTAGGATTTTCCAAAACATTCAATTATGTCTTATATTTAGGACCGGGGGGAGTATTTCTTTTTTTGGTCGGAAGAAGGATTGTAGATATTTCAATATATATGGTTTCTAAATAGGTTAAGTCTAATTTAGTTTTCATGCTTAATAGAAAAAAACTTCTTCCAAATTTATTTCCAAAAATTAGCAAAATATTCCAATTGTTAATGATGGCAGATACATCAATAATTAGTGAAATAACTAGCCCTATGAATAAGAAAACTTGGTTGGCTAAGAAGAACATCCAGAATATGAGCAAATGAAATTGTCATTTGCAAATAGCTGACACATTATAAACAAATGGAATAATCATATGTCAACAATGGTTGGTCCAATTGATAAAGAGATTGACTTATAATTATGTTATTGAGAGTTTTAGATCATAAATGAAGGTAAACAAGATATATAAAAAAATAAGAGTAAATATGAGAAAAGAACATTACTTATTTATCATTTTCAACTTCGTTCTTAATCTTTGTAATTTTTCCTTTTAAGCTTTTATAGTCCCCTCCATCCCTAAATATGTGGCCCTTTATTTTAACTGAATTCAATTTCCTGAAAACCAAGTAATCTTGTTAAATTTGAACAATAAATATATAAGGAATATACCTTTTTCCCAAAAATGCTGTTATTTATAATAGGAAAATGACAAATAAATACCTTTTGAATTTGACAAATTGAAAAAGGTAATACCCAATGAGAAATGAATTAAGAAGGATTATTGTCAATTTGAGATAAATAAATTTGTCAATAGAGTGCATGTTAGAAACTCCCTCGTTGAAACCAAATTAGTCGATAAGCTTATTATCCCGTCTTGAAGTAGTAATACCTTCACTCTCTGGGGAGAAAAAAGATGTAATGACTTTTTATGAATTTTTGTTTAGTGTGCAAGCTAAATCAAAGAAAAGAAAACAATCACACATATAGAAGTCTCATTAGAAGTCTCGTTATAATAATGGACACAAATGAAATGATAGGCTGATGTGACTAGTAAGTACTATTGTCTCTTAAATCGTAGTAGTTGGAGGTTCAACCTTTACCTCTTGTGAATGTTGGAAGCTTACAACTTACACGATATTTGTCTATCCCTATATGTAACTTTAGAATAGCGAAAAATTAGTCTCACTTAATTTACAAAAGAAGAGATAGCTTAGAAAAAAAACGAGTGAGATGAATGAGACAACATGAGTGATACGTTCCCACATCACACTCTGCAATTAATGTTGCATTTGAATATTAAAAGTCCTCTCTCCAATGTTCATGTGTGTTAGCCGCATTTAATGGATCACTAACTTGAAGCGAAAAAAGCATCTTTCTCACATGCTAACTCTTTAAATGCGTGTACTACATCTTTTTACGAGGGAGTTTCTCACATGCACGCTATTAATAATAATCTGCACAATATTTTGTTTACTTTCTCTTGAAGATCCCATTTCAAAGTAAGGAAGAAGTCAAGCAAATAATGTATCTTCTTGAATCTAAGTTCACTTCAAGTTCATAATAACAAGTGATTCTGCAGGTTAAGGTGAGTGATGCTTACATTGATACTGTACTGCATATCAATCTTCTATAATTACTTGCATCAGAGTTAGTCTCATTTTGTTTACCTCATGTTATCTTATTTTACGACTAGACTCTTTGATCTTATGCTTGAAATGATTTCACTAACTCAAAGATGATTATTGTATGTTTCTGGAATATGTTTCTTTACATTTTTGAACATAGTGATTAGGAACAAATCAATGATGTGACATTAAGTTCTGATTCGGTATGTCTATATATATATGTTTCATGGATAGAAGATCCATTGAGCAAACGTGTCATCTTTTAAACTCCTTGGCACATTTTGACTATGAATATTGAAACTCAGACTCCTCCATGAACGTTGGGTTAATCAAAGTTTTCACACGTCAAATTCACATTTGATGCAGAAAATAAAATACTCCTTCCATATCTAACTAGAAGATCAAGTTGACTTTTTTCATGTATAGACTAAGGAAGTCAAGTAGACTACATAATTTTAACATATATCTTATGTAATTATATTATATGTCAGTTTATAAGTAATTTAGTTTTAAGTAAAAATGATAATATGTATACTTTCAATTTATTAACCTTATGATTTTGATTTCTTAAAAAGAAATCAACTAAATTTCATAATCAAGACCCAAGGGAGTATCTCTATGTTTGAATGGATCGATATTTCAGAACATTAGGGACATAGTGAAGATTTGATATGTTGTAAAAAGTCTCAGCTCCTAATTTTTTTGTTTATATATATGTTTTGCAGAGATTCTAGCTGCACATCTCCATTATCAGAAACAGAAACCTGAATTACCGATTTGTTAATAAATGAACAATTTCAAGTTAGGCGTGGATGTGGTTGGTGCTCACAATCTTTTACCCAAAGATGGGCAAGGGTCATCAAATGCTTATGCAGAACTTTATTTTGATGGCCAGAAGTTTCGTACCACAATAAAAGAAAAAGATCTTAATCCAGTTTGGAATGAAAGCTTCTATTTCAACATATCTGATCCTACAAATCTCCACTATCTCACTCTTGATGTCTATCTCTACAACCATATCAGAGGTAGTAATAGTTCTTCATTTCTTGGTAAGGTAAGCCTCAGTGGAACTTCATTTGTACCATACCCTGATGCTGTTGTAATGCATTATCCTCTGGAAAAGCGTGGCATCTTCTCTCGTGTTCGTGGAGAGATTGGATTGAAAGCTTACATTACCAATGATGCAACCATAAAGTCCTCTATTCCAGTTGCATCATTAGAACAATCTAATATTGTTACAAATAAAGAGGCTCATGTACCCTTAAATCCAATCACAAACACTTTTACTAGAGAGAAAGTTGGAGAAAGGCACACATTTCACCACCTTCCTAATGCAAATCATCAGAACCAGCAGCACAACCATGATCATGAGCATGATGATCACGATCCCTCTTCTTCTGTTTTACCAGCTGATGCTCATTATGTACCAAAACATGAAGCTGATGCAATGAAATCTGAGGCTGCTCCCTTGCCTACTAGGCTGGTTCGCATGCATTCGGTTGCATCAGTACAACCAGCTGATTTTGCTCTAAAAGAGACAAGTCCTTTTCTAGGAGGGGGAAGAGTTGTTGGTGGTCGTGTTGTTAGGAAAGACAAGACATCTTCAAGTACATATGATCTTGTGGAACGTATGTACTTTCTCTATGTGAGGGTAGTGAAGGCTCATGATCTTCCTGCCATGGATATTACAGGGAGTCTTGACCCATTTGTTGAGGTCAGAATTGGAAACTACAAAGGTATTGTTGAACTTTATGACATATTTGCTTCAAGTGTTGTAAGGTTTACTTGTTTATTTGTTATATTATTATCATTATTGTTTTGCATATAAATTCGTAGGTGAAATCTTTATATCCATGTGATCTGAATTTATTTATTTGTTATTTATTAATTTTTAATTTTATTTAATTAGGGTTAAAGTGCAAAAATGTCTATGTAATTGTCACGAAAGTGCAAAAATATCCATGTAAAATTTTTTGGAGCAAAAATGCCCATTAAATTTCAAAACTAGAGCAAAAGAGTCCATCACCATTAAATTTTTTACTTTTTCACTCATCATCCTCTGCCGCGTCATCTTCACACAAGGGAAAATAAATACATAAGCTTGTCACGTGTTTTAGTGAGTGGTGACGCGGCAGAGACTGATGAGTGAAAAAGTTAAAAAATTGATGGCGATTGACACTTTTGCCCCAGTTTTGAAATTTGATGGGTAGTTTTGCTCCAAAAAATTTTACATGAGTATTTTTGCACCTGCGTGACAGTTAGATGAACATTTTTACACTTTAACCTTGTTTATTTATTAATGTAATCTGATTTTAAATCAGTAGCCTATAAATTGGCAAGTGATAATTAATAGAATTATATATGTCAGTTCTTTGGCCTCACATAATTTCTCTCCTTATATGTCAGTTCTTTGGCCTCACATAATTTCTCTCCTGTTATCTTTATTATTTCTCCAATAGGTATTACCAAACACTTTGACAAAACACAGTCCCCAGAGTGGAATCAAGTTTTTGCTTTTTCAAAGGAGAGGATGCAAGCATCTGTACTAGAAGTTGTGATCAAGGACAAAGATCTAGTGAAAGATGATTTTGTAGGCATAGTAAGATTTGACATCAATGAAGTCCCTTTAAGAGTTCCACCAGATAGCCCTTTAGCTCCAGAGTGGTACAGGCTTGAGGATAAGAAGGGAGAAAAGATAAAAGGTGAACTCATGCTTGCAGTGTGGATTGGTACTCAAGCAGACGAATCGTTTTCCGACGCGTGGCATTCTGATGCAGCCTTACCTATTGACACATCACCTACTTTTGTATCCCAAGTGATTAGGTCCAAGGTGTACCATGCACCAAGGTTATGGTATGTACGTGTGAATGTTGTAGAGGCACAAGACTTGGTTCCAACTGAAAAAAATCGCTTCCCTGATGTGTATGTAAAAGGCCAAATAGGAAACCAAGTTTTAAAGACAAAAACAGTGCCTGCAAGATCTTTAAACCCACTTTGGAATGAAGATCTTCTCTTTGTTGCTGCTGAACCTTTTGAAGATCATTTGGTACTTTCGGTGGAAGATCGAGTTGGACCGGGAAAGGATGAGATCATTGGGAGGGCAATAATCCCATTGAATGCTATAGAGAGACGTTGTGATGATAGAATTATACATTCAAGATGGTTCAACTTGGAAAAGCCAATTGCAGTTGATGTTGACCAAATAAAGAGAGAAAAGTTCTCTAGCAGAATCCACCTACGTGTTTGCTTAGATGGAGGGTACCATGTTCTTGATGAGTCAACTCATTATAGTAGTGATCTTCGTCCCACAGCTAAACAATTATGGAAACCACCAATTGGAGTCTTAGAACTTGGAGTTTTGAATGCTATAGGGATTCATCCTATGAAAACAAGAGATGGAAGAGGTACTTCTGATACATATTGTGTGGCAAAATATGGTCATAAATGGGTCAGAACAAGGACCATTGTTGATAATTTATGTCCCAAATACAATGAGCAATATACTTGGGAGGTTTTTGATCCAGCAACAGTTCTCACTGTGGGAGTATTTGACAATAGTCAAATTGGAGGAGAAAAAAGTTCAACTAAGGATCTCAAAATTGGGAAGGTCAGAATTCGAATTTCGACACTAGAAACAGGTCGAATCTATACTCATTCTTACCCATTGTTGGTTCTTCACTCAAATGGGGTCAAGAAAATGGGTGAATTACACTTAGCCATAAGGTTCACATGCATTTCTTTTGCAAACATGCTTTATCTATACTCTAAACCTCTGCTTCCAAAAATGCACTATGTTAGACCATTTTCTGTGATACAACTTGACATGCTTAGACACCAAGCCGTCAACATAGTGGCAGCTCGGCTTGGTCGAGCCGAGCCACCACTAAGGAAGGAAGTGGTTGAGTACATGTCTGATGTGGACTCACACCTATGGAGCATGCGGCGAAGCAAGGCGAATTTCTTTCGAATGATGACAGTTTTTTCAGGATTCTTTGCTGTGGGAAAGTGGTTTGGAGATATATGCATGTGGAAGAATCCAATAACGACCATTTTAGTACATGTACTTTTTCTCATGCTAGTATGCTTCCCAGAACTTATATTACCCACTATATTCTTGTACATGTTTCTCATAGGAATATGGAATTTTCGATACCGTCCAAGGTATCCTCCACACATGAATACAAGGATATCACAAGCTGAAGCAGTGCACCCAGATGAACTAGATGAAGAATTTGACACATTTCCTACTAGTAGGAACCAAGATGTTGTGAGAATGAGGTATGACCGATTGAGAAGTGTTGCTGGGAGGATTCAAACAGTGGTGGGTGATTTGGCTACACAAGGAGAGAGGATTCAAGCTTTGTTGAGTTGGAGGGACCCACGTGCCACAGGCATATTTATTATTATGTGTTTGGTTTGTGCTATGGTGTTTTATGTTACTCCTTTACAAGTGGTTGCTGCCTTGGCTGGGTTCTTTGTTATGAGGCATCCTAGGTTTCGTCATAGGTTGCCTTCTGCACCAATCAACTTCTTTCGTCGGTTGCCAGCTAGAACTGACAGCATGTTGTAGAAGAGATGATGATCAATTTCAGTCTTGCATGACCTTAATTTTTCAATTGTAACAAGAATTTTACCCCGTGCGATGCACGGAGCGTTTTTATTTTCAATGAAATATATGTGGTAATATGAAGCTCTTAGATGTTCAAAGTTATGAATTGAAATTGTGTTTGATACCATTTGAAGTTTTTCGCTTAACATTTCATTTATAACGATTGATATCAGAGTCTATGCAAATTTAAATTTTATTTACATCAAGTTACATTTTTGCCTCAATAGAATAGAACTGACACCACATTCTAGCTATTATTCTGTTTCTCATTTTAATGAGGATACTTTATTTTATTTTTTCGGCTAAACTATGTTTTTGGTCCCTTAACTTTGAAAAATGTGTTTTTGGTCCCTAATTTGGAGAGAAAGTGTGTTTTTGGTCCCATAACTTTGAAAAGTGTGTTTTTTGTCCCTTAACTTTGGACAAAGTGATATTTTTAGTCATTTCAAAAAAGGATAAAATATGTTTTTAAGCCACTCTTTTCAAAATTAAGGGACTAAAACATGAGTTTGTGCAAACTTAAGGACCAAAAACATACTTAAACCGAATTTAAAATGACTAAAAACACAAATTTCAAAGTTAAAGGACTAAAGGATGACTTTGTCCAAAATTTAGGGACCAAAAACACACTTTCCAAAGTTAAGGGACCAAAACATGACTTTCTCCAAAGTTAAGGGACCAAACATACTTTAGCCTATTTTTTATATAGTAATTCATATTTATTTAAATTGTTCATGTTTTAATTTAATTAACTATAAATATTTAAAGTACTATTATTGCTACCAATGAATTGTTTTTAAACATATAAATTTAGATTACTTTTAATATTTTCAACTTAATCGAGAATTAAATTCACTTGTGTATAAAAACAAAAGAAGAGTCAAACTCCGCCCACAACCTCCCCATCCAAAGTTCCAAACCCCCACCCAAAAAAAAACCAAGTTTCCCTTGGAAACCTTCTCCATACGAGAGTTCACTATGACTAAATTTTTATTATAGTTTAACTTTCCAAATAATTTCAATTCAGATTATATGTAATATTTTTAATTTGAGTAAAAATAAAACTCACTCATACATAAAAACAAATTAAGAGTCAAATTCCTCAACTTCTGTCATACAATCCCCAAAAAAAAACAAATTTCCCTAGTCACATCCCCATTCAAAAGTTCACTCACCTGATAGCATCTATTAATCATTTGACGGAGAATCAAACTCGCCCATTTATAATACCAATAGAAGAGTTAAATTTCATCCCAACAATGTTCTCTATCCAAAACCCCCTCCAAAAAATAAACCAAATTTCTCCCCAAACACAGTCTTCAACTAAAAGTTCATTTGGTCTAAATTTTTTGATAGCCAATCTTTTCAAATAATTTCAATTAACTTGGTCTAAATTTTTTAATTAGGTAAGTGAAAACTAATTATATATGATTGATATTAGCAGTGATTTTGGTAATTACGTAATTTTTTCAGATTATGGATACGTTCAAATAGCCGAATTATGCTGCGAATTATTGAGTTTTAAATTCAAATTGGTCATGTGATTGTTCTTTTATTTATTACTGAGAATATGACTCATAATGACAAATTGTTATTATGATAATCAATGAGATTTCATTAATACAATTTCCTGAATTAGTCACAATTGGAATCGGTTCTAGTGTGAACACAAAGGGGTTAAAACCCACTTTTTAAGATATATATTGATAGTAATAGATCTAGACCATTGAAAACAAATTCAATAATACTAGAGATACTAAGCGAAAATAGCGAAAATGTAGTGAAGGGACCCCTAACTAGATCTATCTAGGGCGTCTTTTAATATTTCTTTGTGTAACCTTCAAGTGGTTTTTTCCCTATCTTTTTTACTGGACATTTGAAGTCTATATAAAATAAGTGGAAGAATACCTTTTAATTTTTGCATTTTGTTAAAACAACTATAAAGTTGCATGATTTTGGTTTATTTTTAAAGAGATAATAAAAATGCATTTTCTATTTCATATCAGATTTGTAATTGTATGGTAGTACTACACATTTATTTCAACATTCTCATTTCAACTATCCTCATTTTATGTTCATATTGTCCTTTTAGAGCCCAACACTCACTACCATATAATACTACTAATCTTTTAGCAGTGTGGTAGAACATAAAAGTTATTTAAAACATATAAATACATGATGTTTTCATATAGGTCAATACAACAATGACAAATCAAATGTAATATTCATTATTTTTTATGTAAATTAAATATCTTAATGTATAACATTTTGTAATAACTTAGGGTAATGACCCTAATTTGCCCTTCAAGTAACCACCGTGGACCACTGGGCACCCTAAACTAATAACAGGTTCTAATATGCCTTTCAAGTAGCCAAAGTGGTCAAATTTTACCCTCACCTAACGGTCAATAACGTTGACCGTTAAAACTTTGTGAAATTGCATATTGACCCCATATTTTATTCTTATGTACATTTTGGTCCCTATAATATGCTTCAAGTTTCGTTTTAGTCTTTGTAGTTTAAAACAAAAGGTTTAGGTCCCACAAATTTGATTCTGTTAGCACAGTTAGTCCCTATAATTTAAAAATATAAATTTTGAATTTCAAAAAATAAAAAATTTATATTTTAATTGACCACATCAATTTCTTAGATCATCTAATCATCTCATCATAATTAAAACCGTCAGCGACATGTCAGTATATTTAACATCGTTAACCCATATTCAAGTCTTTATTAAACTATAGGGTCTAACTGTGCTAACAAAATCAAATTTGAGGGACCAAAACCTCTTATTTTAATCTACAAGGATTAAAACAAAAATTTGAAGAAAACTATAGGGACCAAAATATAAATAAAAATAATATATGGGGTCAATATGCAATTTCACAAAGTTTTTAAATGGTCAAATTTCATTGACCGTCAGGTGAGGGTAAAATTCGACCATTTTAGTTACTTGAAGGGCATATTAGGATCTGTTGTTAATTTATGATGCCCAGTGATCCATGATGGTTACTTGAAGGACAAATTAAAGTCATTACTCAATAACTTGTTGCGATCTTTATTTTTTGGTTAAACACCGTTCTGGTGTCTCTTGACAACTGACTAATCTGAACTCAAAAAGTAGGAGTGTTTAAGTGGGCGGGTGGACGAATCAACTACGAAAAGGGAAAATCCCAAAAAAGTCCCTTCGAATACCCAAAAGGACAATTCAGGAACCTAAACTTCCAAAAGGACCATGAAGGAACCAGTACCTATCTGTCATTTTAAAATTTTGCGAAAAGACAAAATTGCCCCAATCCTAAAACACAAATTGCGATAAGAGGATGGTATTAGGGTGGGTTTAGGGTGGGGCAGAAATTTGTGTTTTAGGATGGGGGCAATTTTGTCTTTTCGCAAAATTTTAAAATGACAGATAGGTACTGGTTCCTTCATGGTCTTTTTGGAAGTTTAGGTTCCTGAATTGTCCTTTTGGGTATTCGGAAGGACTTTTTTGGGATTTTCCCCTACGAAAATGTGATTTTCCATTTTCAATTATTCAAAATCTGATTTGAAATAGACATATTTTAGGCTAATTTGTTTTCATGGTATTTTCCCTCACGTAAAATTATCAAGATCAAATTTTAAACAAAATCTTATACTCCCTCCGGTCCTAAATATAAGACCTAATTGACTTTTTTGAAAAATCATAAAAAAAAGAAAAATAAGTTAATTATAAATTGATTTACCTAATTTTTTCCCTTAAACTAGTTTATTTTACTTATAAACTAATGGATAATCTAAAAATATACTCCCTCTGGTCCTAAATATAGGACCTAGATAACTTTTTTTTGGAGAGGTTAAGGTTGCAAAATAGTCTATTAAATCATGACATATTTGATATATTTTTAGATAATCCATTAGTTTATAAGTAAAATAAACTAGTTTAATGGAAAAATTAGGTAAATCAATTTATAATTAACTTATTTTGCTCTTTTTTAGGATTTTTCAAAAAAGTCAATTAGGTCTTATATTTAGGACCGGAGGGAGTATCAAATATGTCATGATTTAATAGACTATTTTGCAACCTTAACCTCTCCAAAAAAAGTCATCTAGGTCCTATATTTAGGACCGGAGGTAGTATATACTTTGTTGTGTTGCGTGTTCGAACTCAAGATCTATGACAAGAAAGGGAATTAATTTACCCAATCACCATCAAGACCGAGTTACCGGAGGTAGTATATACTTTAGTGCAACGGCTGCATTGGAATTCATCAAGTAATCAACCAAGTTATTTACTAAATTAGAACAAAATCAAACAAAACAAAAAGAAGGTTATTAACCATCCTTACAAGGAATCTAAAGCAGTTTAAGGCTAGTATGAAGCATGCAATATTGAAAATGGCATTTGATACATGATGTCGTTTCGAAGTGAATTTCTAAAGAGAATGTCTATGAAGATAAATTGAGATGCAACAGAAAGATGAGCAATTAAACTTCCATTTCCTTATATATAAGTTCCATGGAGATAAATTCATTGGAAAAAAAATTGCTTGTTGTATGGCAACTGTCGTTTTAACCTAGATGAAAAAGCTAATGAAGAAAATGATACTATAGCCTGTGAATATCTCATAATGTCCTGAGGCTGGAGAACCTTCCCACCATGTACAACCTGATTTGTTTTGAACCAAATATCATTCAAAAGAGCAATGATCACTACAAAAAACGGGGTTCTTATCGGCGTTTTTTTCTGCCTCATCTCGGCGGAATGACACTACGGCATTTTGACAACACGCCGAGAAATTTACCGTGGGAAAGCGGCAACTCGGCGTTTTGCAAAATGCCGCTCAAAGGCCAAAACGCCGGAAACAAAATTCAGGGAAAATAATATAATATTACATATCGGCGTTTTTGTAAAACGCCGGTGTGCATATTATTTAAATATTATCCCACACCGACGAGATACAAAATGCCGGTCTGCAGACTATTTAATTATTATCCCATACCGGCGTGTTGCAAAACGCTGGTATGAGACAAATCATTAAAAAACACATCGGCGCATTTGTAACCGCCAATGTGTGAAATAATTTAATATTATTGAAATCAAGCACACCGGCGCTTACACAAAACGTCGACATGTCATTTAAATAATATTATTGTTACTGGCGTTTTGCAAAATGCCGGTCCGTGTTTTTCAAAAAATAAAAAAAAACCATTTTTCGTCCTGGTTGTTTAAAACCAGGACGAAAAATGGTCAAAAATGAACAAAAGATAAGCACCAAAATGACAATAAGAATAATAGACATAAACATATGGAATAAAAAACATAATTCAGAAAACATGATACATAAATAATAAACATAACAATTCAGAAAACATGATACATAAATATATATAATTTCAGGGACATAATCAAACAGATATCAACATTGCAAAAGAAATGTCACCAACAACCATAAAATCAAAAACAACAACAACATTGAAGGAGAGAGACGAATGAGAGAAACTAAAGAAAAACAGGAGAAAATGAGCGACTTTGCTGAAGGAGGGAGGAGCTATTTATAGGGAACGGAGGTGCGGATCGGCATTTTGGCAAACGCTGGTACAAAAAACATTAAAAAATACATATGGGCGTTTTGCAAAACGCCAATATGTATTTTAACATTAAATAATGCATATTGGCGTTTTGCCAAACGCCAATATGCATTATGTAACATTAAATAATGCATATTGGTGTTTTGGCAAAACGCCAATATGCAAAACGCCAATATACATTATTTAATGTTAAAATACATATTGGCGTTTTGCAAAATGCCGGTACGTCTATTTTTTTTAAAAAAAACTCCTCAAACAATCTACATTTCGTAAACGCGGAAAAGTCAGATGTATTGGTTATAAATATGCGTGTAGAGCATTAGTCAGTTGCCACAATCTTTCTCAAACCTCTCATTCTTTCATATATCTGTCGTTTTGTTGTGAAATAGCAAAAGCAATAATGTTGGATAAATCGTGGATCTCTTTACCCAGATCGTCTCCGCAGTACTTGGTGGGGTTGAATCAATTTTTGGATTTTGCTTTTATGCGCGGTAGTGTTCGGGGTAAGATACGGTGTCCGTGTGAAAAGTGTAAGTTCGACAAATGGAAGACTCGAGAGGAGGTAGTTGCTCATTGTCTAGATAAGCAGTTTCCCAGATATTATCTCACTTGGGCGTTTCATGGAGAGGATGGATTACACGACAACGTGATCTAGAAGTCGGTTCGAGTTCTCACGTTGCCCGAATGCAAGTCGAAGACAGTGACGATGACGACGACGGAGGCGGCCATGCAACTAATCCGGATAACAACACTGTGAGGGAAGCATTTGGTCTGCAGGAAGCAGGCGCTGGCGGGGATGGAATGGTGGACGGACTAGTCACGGAGTACTTACGCACTGAGGTGGCTAGAGATTTCTTTGAGCTCATGACGGAAGGTGACAAACCGTTGTACCCAGGTATGTATAAATGTTTAATCTATTCTAACTGTTTAAGCGACTTAGTATCTCCGATGAAGTTCGTATATTATGTACGTATAATTTGGAATATCTGATCCCGGAAGGGAATGAACCAGTACCAACTGAATGTTAGAGAGCGTGAAGATGGTGACAAATGAAACGATTATTGTATATATAAATATATAATCTTACGTTGGTGTATTTTACTGTTTCATTAATTAGTAACTATTTTACTTAATTTAGTTCAATTTTCTTTTACCATTTAATTAGTAATTAAACAAACTGAACAATAAAATTGTATTTACAGAAATTTAAAAAAGTACAATAAAAACATAAGAGTACAATAAAAATAAAAGAACAAAAAAAAGTACAATAAAGATAAAAATTCCAAACAACTAAAAAACCTAATATACCCATCCTTATCCTCATCTTCGTCGGAGGCAGGTGGAGAGCGTTGGCGTCGGCGACGATGTCGTGATGAGGAGGCTTGCTGCAGTTCCTGCCACATCTTCTCCTGCGCCTTAAAGAACTCCTCTTGCTGGCGCCTGAACTCCGCGCGCACATAAGAGACATCTCGCTCATGCTTTAGCCGCCAAGCTATACGCTCACGCATCTGCCTCTCCTCATCTTCCTTCACCCGGGCCGCATGCTCACGCGCCAGCCTCTCCTCTTCTGCCTTCACCTGGGCCTCAAACTCGCGCATCCGCCTCTCCTCATCTGCCTTTATCCGGGCTTCTCGCTCTTCAAGCTCTCGCTCGTGGGCCCGCATCCTCTCCTCTTGCTGCCGGGCCTCATATGGTTGACTCGCCCCAGAGGATGAAGCCTGGCTCCCACGGCTTCCGGAAGGAGGGAAGAGCTGGGTAGGTCTGGCTCCAAAGCCAAGACCTGGAACGCGTCCCGCACGGTCCTGCGTCCCCATCTGCGTGTGGAGAGCAACGACCTCGGCAAAGGGGCTCACGCTCTCCCCTGCTGAGACTCGGGGGTCTCCCTGGACTGTGCCTATGCCTCGATATCTGTCTGTGCCTGAGCAACACTCCTAATCTCCTCAACAGCCTTCCGGGATAGAGGTCTCCCGTCCGAGCGGGTGCGCGCTTAAATGATGAAGTCTCGATAGACGCCCGTCGTGATGCCCTTCGCCCTGCCCTCCTCCCGCTGAAATATTTGAATCGTTAAACTATGATCAGTATTATTATAACGTAAATTATTAGACAGAAAGAGTAGTGGATAGTTATATACCATCTCGTCATAGCGGACGATTATCGGTACGCTCCCAGTCGAATGACCAACCTCTTGCTGTGCCTGAGCGTGCTGACCGCGCCTTTCCCTGGCCTGCCCCAGCTCGGTCATCCTCCAGCCGATGTATCCCCTCCACTGTGCAGGGTCGACTCCGTCGGGCACACTCGCCTCCACCTCTGCCCTAGGCTTAGTCCCCTTCCCGGACATCAGCTGGTATAGCTTGTTTCTTTCATCCTTCCACCCATCCCAGATCATCGATTTCGTGAATGTCTTCAGTTTCAAGCTGTCGGGGACCCATCACTTACTCTGCAAAAGGAATTATTTTCGTATTGAATAAGTATAATAACAATATACAAAATTAATAAGTGTAACACTAAATAATATATTTCAAGTAATTATAATATTTTGAAATACGTATTACCCTTATAATCTCCCAAGCCTCCTCTTTCCGGGCATCCGGCACTCTCCTCCAGTTGGTCGGGTCGATCGGGAAGCGCCGAAAGTCCTTGCCGAGCAGTCGCCAATGGCGGCGAAATAGAATGGCAGCATCCTTGGTTGGCTGCCCGGTGGTGCCGAAATATGGCAGCTAAACCTTCTTATTCGGCGGAAGCACATGGCCTGCTTCGCCGTCAGCCTCCTCGTGGTGACAATGTCAGTGGTATCTGTAGGCAAGAAAAATATATTAGATAATATATGGTATAAATTAAATTTGTAGCTATTAATTAATATCAAATTTACCTCTGACATCTACTAACTGGCCAGTACTAGAAGACCTCCTCCCTCGCTGCATTTTAATCATAATTTTCGGTACCGGGATGTCCTCCTCGCCGCCGGCACCGCCACCGCCACCGCCATTGTCGTCACTAGTGCTCTCCTCCCTCTCCGCCCTCTCCCTCTCAGCCCTCTATCTCTCCTCCCTCTCCCTATCCTCATTCAAAATCTGATGCATGTCCTCGTAGCTGATATTGACGTTCAAGTCTCTCCAGAGGTCGTCCTACGTGACTTCTAGGTTACCACTCAGGCCGAAAGGAGTCTATGGTACGTTAGCAAGAGGGGGGCTGGCGTACTGCAACACCTCCGGAGGATTAGGCTGCTGCTCAATCTCTAACCGGCGAGCTTTTATACGCATGGCTTCTGCTTCGTCCCGCAATCGCTGCTGCTCTGCCTCGTCTATGGGAGCTTTACCGCCAGGCCGAGACATGTTCTATCAGAGAAGGACTATATATAAGAACTCATAAAAAGCAGAGAGAATTTCGGTGGGACCCTTAGCTTTTTTCACGGTTCAAAAAAGCCAAAATGAATTTCGTCGGTGCTTTATAGGGCTTCGCGTGACGGCGTTTTAAGGGTATTTATCGGCGTTTTGGAAAACGCCTATATGCATTTAAAAATAATAAATCGCATATAGGCGTTTTTTCAAAACGCCAAGATGCGATTTAAATAAAATAAATCGCATATTGGCGTTTTGCAAAACGCCGGTATGCGATTTAATTATTATTAAATCCTTTACCGGCGTTTTAGTCAAAAACCCAATCTGCTTTTTTCCTAAAAAAAAACAAAAAGTAACAGGCGCCACTTTTTTTAAATAAAATATACATATCGGCGTTTTGACAAACGCGGAAAAAAAGGCGGGAAGTGCGCGCCAAATTTAACGGCGTTTTATTTAGGCGTTTTATGCAAAACGCCGACATGCACATGCGTATAGGCGTTTTACATCAAAACGCCGGCATGCTTGCGCCAGAATGAGCCGTTTTTTTGTAGTGGATTCATTTCACTAGGGATAAATTGTCACTATTAATTAAAAGGAATTTTCTAAGTTATTATAGAATATCCTTAGACAAAAGGTGACATGGGGGTCTCAAAAAGAAGCGGCCAAACCAAATAGCTTTAATTGAGTCATAAGAAAAGAAACAGCCAAACATAGATTTTATACAATTATGAGTGATGCCCTTAACAACTTTTTACCCAATAAGAAAAATTTGTTAGGCATTTATAAAACATAATTAGCATTAATCACAACTTTTTAAACTCTTATCAATAACATCTTTTGACTAGATGATAATTCGCAATGACAAGAAATCATTTTTTACATATCTTAAATAGAATTGCGCTAAATATACCGTTTATTTTAAGGAAAATATCATTATTTATGGATTAAAACGTAGAGAGTGGGTTGGATGGGAAGGGTAGACCAGGGAAACTGAGTTCCTTCTTTTGGATAATTGAAATTTGAATCTAATGATGGAAGTAGATGATGAGTGGAGATGATCATAAGAGTTAAGATTGAATAGAGAGAGGAAAGAACATGTACAAGTGAAATCACTAAATTCAAGATTAACGAATTGGAAGGATTGGTCTATCAATTAGCAATAAGTTTGTGTAAGAACTTGGCTTAGAATACAAGGGATACAGGTATTTCATGAGGTTTTCCATCATCATGATCATGATCATGATCGTTAATTATTATCATGGAAATATTATTGCCCACTAATCACATTTCCTTCCAAGGAAAACCTTGTACATAATGTGAAATCACATAAAAAACCTTGAAGTCTAAAACACCAAAATAAGGTTAAATAAGCTAATTTGATTAGATTAAATATGCAAATTAAATTATTTAAAATCACATGATATTACCAAAACACACTAACTAGTAATCTCTTATGTTTATTCCCACACTCCCTTTAGTGTTTGATTACTATTGACAGACATTAATAGGTATAATTTATAGAAAAGTTGGGGGGCAAAGGATAGAAAGATATCATATATTTGGGATTGAAGGGAGCAATATTTAAAGGTGGATCCATGGGTGGACAACTTAAATGAGATCCTTTTCATAAGAAAAATACTACCTCCGGTCCTAAATATAAGACTTAGATGACTTTTTTTTGGAGAGGTTAAGGTTGCGAAATAGGCTATTAAATCATGACATATTTGATATATTTTTATATTATCCATTAGTTTATAAGTAAAATAAACTAGTTTAAGGGAAAAAATTAGGAAAATCAATTTATAATGAACTTATTTTGCTTTTTTTAAGGATTTTTCAAAAAAGTCAATTAGGTCTTATATTTAGGACCGGAGGGAGTATTACATAATAAACATAGTTTATGCAGCATTATGTTTCTACACCTCCACAATGATCTTCCCAGTAGTATGACCATCAGCACTCCTAGCCCAAGCATCTTCAGCCTTGTTCAGTGGATATCTACTATCTATTATAGTCTTAAGCTTACCATTCTTCACCAAATCAACCAGATACTGAAGATTATCCCCTTTTGGAATCAAAAGTAGAGGCACAAGCTGCTTTTTTGAGAAGGTAAGTTTCTTGAGAGCAAATGTCAAGAATGAACTGGCACTAGGAGTTATATCAATAACCTTCCCATTATTGCTCAGGTTAGGTTCAAAAGTGGACCAAGGAATCCCCACTGCGCAGTGTATCACAGCATCATATTTCTTGCCTGATGTGCTTTTCAAGGAAGCGCCGTCCGGGGTCTTGTAGTCGATGACTTCATCAGCCCCTAAGCTTTTGACTAGTTTGAGGTTTCGAGTTCCACAAGTGGCTGTCACATGAGTGTTTCCAAGCTTTGCTAGTTGAACTGCATAGTGACCTACACCACCTGATGCAGCAGTGACCAATATGTTTTTCTGTTCACCGCTTCCATCGAGTTTGATCCCTGCAGATTCGAGTGCCTGGTGAGCTGTGAGACCAGCAACAGGTAAGCCGGCACATTCTGATGCAGAGATTTCAGGTGGCCTTGATGCAGTGATACTCTCTTTGATTACAGCAAATTCAGCTAGTGCACCGCCATTCTACAATACAACAACAATAAGTCCCAAGAGATGTGAGATAGATAACTGTGAAGGTTATACTTAATCTTTGCAAATCATATAGATAGAAACTTTGACACTACTCCATTCCATCCCATTTATAGGGCGCTTTTGACATTACAATGGCAGTTAAATCATTTAATCTTGTATTAAATTCATACAGATATCTAACTCTATCCTATTAATGAGGCTTTAAAGGGCAGAAAAACATGAAGAGCTTATTTTGTGTATTGAATCTGAAGTACAGGGGAAAAAGTGGCAAAACTCTTCAAATGAATATTATAGATCAAACAATTCTTCTATAAGGCACCCTATAGAAGAAAAATACGTAGGAACAAAACAAAATTTCCTAGTCAAGGAAAGATAAAATGTTTGCCAGAGATGAATTAATGCCAAGGTTATATATAGAAGAAAGTGAGTACTGGGATAGTACAGCTAATGATTGAGAAGATCTAAAATAACTTAACTCATCCAAATTTTAGTCAACTAATATAATAGTACATCAATTTACCATGCTCAATCTGGTTAAATGCAAGGATAACAGGAATTTAGGGTTTGCTAAAATTATGGTAGAGATAACAGGAATTCATGCGAAAGTTTGCTAAAATTATACAAGAATGTGTTTGGATAAAAATATCTATGGCAATCCAGTAATACTTAGATTTGATGTGGAAGACAAGAAATCGCCGCAGTATTTACTTATTAATTGTAGAAACATGCTTCAAACAAAACATGTTTTCCTACGTTTAGCACAAAATCTGAATAGCGAAATGCATTATTCATAACTAGTGAATTATGCAAATTGATAAGAGTTATTTCTCATGTGTATATATATAAGTGTATTGATTAAATCAAATTACTAGAAGCAGCAGAGCAGATACTAGTTGATCTCAAGTTAAATGAACAGGTTAGACAAAAAATTATGCGCAAGAAGACTTACCAAGACATTAACAGCAGCTACAACTTTATCTCCAGGCTTGAACTTTCTAACACCTGAACCGATCTCAACAATCTCTCCAGCCACATCAACTCCTGATTAGGCATGGAGTATTTTTGATTCAATGCCTTAAGATTAGTAGTGAAAAGTTCAAATTTGTAAAACATACAGTAAGTTTAATTAATAAGCCACACCAGAACTAGCTACACATATCTGAAGCTATTGATGCCAACTTGAATATGGAATTGTGCAGCTATGGCTAAGTTTGATAAATGTATCTCAAGTTCTCAACTAGTTTACCACTACAAAAGAATCCACACCATTTCACATATATCCAATACACTATTATCTAACTGAATTTCAGAAATAAACGTAAATTAGCAATATATGATGTATCAGATGGTATTTAAAACAACAAAAAAATCCAACATATTTATACAAAGTAGTTGTGATATACAGGAGAAAGGAATTGATAGTGCAGGAACATATGTCACTTGAAATGGAAACATATCCAAACATACAAATCTGATATACTTAAGCAGATAGGGATATACTCATCAATTCTTTTCAAAAGGCAACTTCAAGAATATACTACAAGAAGAGTATTGTAACATATAAGTACAGAAGTTTAAGTATCTTTTACATGAAGGTTATATAAATGAAAGGAAAGGTACCGGGTATGTATGGAAGCCTTGGTGGTAGGAGTGGCCACAACATGCCTTTTTGAACTTTCCAATCAAATGGATTTATACTAGATGCTTCCACTTTGATCAAAACCTCATCTTTCGTTGGAGTGGGTATTGGAATTTGTTCATGCTGCATTAAGCATAAAGCATAAAGCATCAAATATCAATACCATTATTGAAAAATGGTGAAATAGTCATTTTCCCATAGCATGTCCACTATAGATTCATGAGTTCAAATGAAGTGACTTTCCTGAAGCATGAAACATATAATTAGAAAATGGTATGTCTCTGCCTATCTCTCATGAAATCATTCAGCCAACGAAACCATTATCTATTATCATTTCCTCAAACAATCAATGGTTATCACAAAATGTAATCAACTTTTATCTACAAAGATGTGCTTTCTAACACAACTAAACAAATCGCATACTTAATGCCATATGAAAGATCCAAAACTAGAGATGTAATACTAGAGTTGCATATTATAGACACAAGACCAAAGGCAGAATTCAATGACTTATAAACCACACTACACTTAGGAAGTTCTCATGAAAATGCATCCCTTAGAGCCAAGATGTCCATGGTTCCACACCACAACATTCACTCGGCCTCATTCCCGCTAGAATCCTCCGCGGGTAGCCCTCTCCATGCACACCACGCTCCCAGTGAAAGCACTTTGTAATGATCACAGATACAAAGAGAAAGTCCAATTTCAAACATATGACAAATATGGCAATACCCTCAAATTCAATACTAAACTAATGCTTACAGTTAAGCATCCAATTTACAACCATCCTTCTCATTGACAAAACAAAATCTAAGCTTAAGTATATTTGTAGCCCCTTATGTTTGCATCGAGTTTCAATTTAGTACTTTATGTTTGGAATGTACAATTTTAGTCCCTTGTATGTATGTATGTATCAAATTTCAATTTAATCATTTATGTTTGGAAAGTACACTTTTAGTCCTTCTCTGTTAACATCACTAGTTTCACTTAACAGAAAATGTTAATTTAACAATTTTAAACGGTTATTACATACTGAAAAAATGCTTAGATTAAATTATTTTAGCGTAATTATTCTTATAGTTTCAAAATTTATCATTTTTTGTCCCAATTTAATTATGAAATAATCATTTAAATTTAAGTGAAACTAATGGTGTTAACAAAAAATGACTAAAAGTGCATTTTTTAAACATAAAGGATTAAATTAAAATTTGATGCAAATATAAGGGACTAAAAGTGTACTTTCCAAATATAAAGGACCAAAATTGAAACTTGATGCAAACATAAGGGACAAAAGTATACTTTAGCCTAGAATCTATAGAACTATGTGTTCCTTACAATCCTGCAAAAATCCTCCACATTACAAATACTGCAAATCAATGATTACATGCAAATGATGTATAAATTACACATTCTGTAAACAAGAAACAGGTTTCTTAGTAAGACAATTGATGATATTTTTTTCTGAAAAAACTACCCACACACACACTATATGACTTGGAGGATAAAGTAAATATAGTAAAGAATAGAGAGAAAGGAATGAAGTTGAAAAAACCTTCAAGGCGGAAGGGCCTCCACCATACACATGATATCGAACCGCATGCATAAGCTTCTCCATAGCCATTTTCTCACTTTTGAATTTTGATAGAATAGAGCAGAGAGTGGGACAGCCGTTAAAATAAATAATGTGAATAAGTAAGCATAATTGAAGGGAGAATAAGAGACCACTAACTTGATGCTTAGAAAATGAAAGATAAGACCTGCCTGGGCGCCCTCTCTGGACAAATTTTGGATTAGTCAGTATTCAAAGAGTACCGAGGCTTTAAGCAAATGAAGGGTGAATAAATAAAAGTTGCATACTCCCTCTAGTCTAGTCTATAATGTCAGAGCTCAGACGTTAAAACATGTTTATTAAGAAAACATGTAAAAGTTATTTTGATATTTGAAGTTAATGCGTTTTTTACAATATTTATTATAATACTTTTAAGAAAGATTATATATAAGCATTAATAAACATGAAATAGAGTTACAGGCACAGTAAGAAAAATGCATTAAATGATAAGAGAATATGAGATGAACTCTTATATTTTGGATAAAAATCATTCAAATTTTGGACTCTTATATATATAACGTTTTTGTATTGTGGATATTAAGAGAACAAGTGGTGATGTACATGGCCAATTATTTTGTTATGGTGGGAGGGCCCAAACTGACTTACACCAGTCCTTTATTTTTTTCCTATGGCATTTATGGTCGCTCCACCTGTTTTTTACTAGAAGAGTGAGATGTTTATACTGTTGGATTTTAGGATTTGATCTTCTCCTTTGTTTTTCCTCTTTTGCCATATTTTCTCAATCTTAAAAGTTAAAACTAATTAAAGTTAAATGTTTGATGATATAAATAAATTTAATTTGTTAACATTTGTTGTGAACAGTTTGAAAATGTATAATACTAATATAAATTTATATATTTTCCATTTTTTGATATATTAACTTTTATTATGTCATTTTTAAATATTATTATAATAGTATTCACTTTAACAAAATTATTTATTAAGACATATCAAAGATCAAGTGGTAAGATTGAGAGAAAAAGGGCAAAGGAGGGGAAGAAAAGAGAGGATCTAAATTGATTTTTCACAATCACCTTAAAAAAAATTTCAAACGAATGAAGCTTGCTATCAATAAAATGATTAATTATTTTGTGAATGTAAAATTTTAACAATTAGGTCTAGTGTTGGTAGCATCCAAGTTTTTTGGGAGCAAAAATATACATAAACATTATAAAATGAGGCAGTTTGCAAGTTTTAACCCAGTTCTTAAAACGGTTTAATTTTTGTAACTTCTGTTTTTATCTCTTTTGGTTTGTATTTTGATAAAAAAAATAACGGGTAAAGATGCAAAAATGAGTTTAAACTATTACGCCAGGAGCACATAGGGGTAACAAGTATTTCCGGGCTCAAATATGTGACTGAAGAATAAATATTGGTGCAATATAGGTAATGTCGTTTAGTTTGACTGACGTTGACCGTTAAAAGCTGACGTGGCGGGGGAAATAATTTTTGCTCACGTGGCATGCTTATGTGGCGATTTTTGCTGACGTGGTGTGCTTATGTGGCAGTTTTTTTGATGTGGCGTGCCACGTCAGGAAAGAAATATTTACCCCACCACGTCAGCTTTTAACGGTCAACGTCGGTCAAACTAAACGACATTACCTATATTGCACCAATATTTATTCTTCAATCCCAGAATTGAGTCCGGAAATACTTGTTACCCCTGCGTGCTCATGTTTTTGGGTTAAAGTATAAATTTGGTCTTCTAGCTTTACACAAGACTCGTTGACAAAAGTAATGAAATTTAGATGTCAAATATAATAATTTTTAAAAAATCTGCTAACATATTAGTTTATTTTTGGGAAAATTAATTTGAGGTCCCCCACATGGGACTTAATACTAGAAAAGTCCCAAAAGTTGGAAAAATTAATGTAGGGTCCCAAGGGACCTCACTTTAATATATTTGAAAAGTGAAAAGACAATTTTGCCCCTAACCTATTGACACTTGTCACATGTGCCCAGTAACTTGTCAATGTTTGCCCAAAGAGTTGTCAAACGTGTCTAGTAATTTGTCATTTTGCCCTGCCCATTAACTTAAAGAGTATTGGTCATTAACTTGTTACACATGTCCAACTAGTTGTCACATGTGCCTAGTAACTTATCAAGGTTTGCCCAAAGAGTTGTCAAGCGTGCCCAGTAACTTGTCATTTTGCCCTACCCATTAACTTAAAGAGTATTGGCCATTAAGTTGTTACACATGCCCAACTAGTTGTCACATGTGCCCAGTAACTTGTCAAGGTGTGCCCAAAGAGTTGTTAAGCGTGCCCAGTAAGTTGTTACATCTTGACAAGTTAGTGGGCATATGTGACAAGTGTTAATAGGCTAGGGCAAAAATGTCTTTTCACTTTCCAAATATATTCAAGTGAGGTCCCTTAATTTTCTCAACTTTTGGGACTTTTCTAGTATTAAGTCCCTTGTGGGGGAACCTCAAATTAATTTTCCCTTTACTTTCTAGAATAACTAATTGGCGAAAAGAATTCAGATAACTATGCATTGTTAGAATTTGAGACAAACAATATTAGGGTTAAAGGAGTTAAAACTTGTTTTTTAAGGGCACTGGACCGGTATAATGTGAATTTAAATTACTAATTGTGTACTTTAATCTTTATTAATGTACTTCTTTGATATATTGTACATAGGGCATCAAAAGCATATAAAATGGTAGGAAAATCGACTTTAAAAAGCATGAAGCTGTTTTGATCGTGTTCTCTAAAAAAAAGTTGTTTTCAAGAAAAAAACTTGTTTATAAAATTATTTTCAATTGATTATTCTAAAAATAAAAATGTCTATTGTAAAAATATAAAATCAGAAACAAGTTTTACACTCTTTTGTTTTCTTTGTTTCTTTTTTCAAAGTATTTTAACCAGCCCAATAGTGTTCCTGGACCTTAGAGCCTCGAACCCGAACCCGTGCAGAGTTCTCGTAAATGAAACAAGAACAAACAAAGATTTCATAAAACTTTGAACTTGGAGGCAGAATCCCAAAGATTTAACTCACACAAAAACGGGGTACTATAACCCATATTTTTTTTTTATCAGTAACCCATATTTGATTTGTACAGCAAATCACCTTCTCAAAATAATCGTGAGAAAGAAAATTAGATATTGGCATAGTGCAATGACTAAGGTGGGTTACAATTGAACTGAACAATTCTTTATATAGTGTTTGAAATGACAAATGAAAGGGTATACAATTATGTTGTGAGCTTTAATCATCCATAGTGATCAAGATGTCACCAACACATCGAGCAATATGCAATTTATTTTGTGTATTACAATATACAAGACTTAGTTGACTTTTTAAGATATTAAAGAAATAAAACAAATCACTTAATTATAAGATATTTTTGTATATTATTACATATGTTAACTTTATAAATTAGCTTAGAAATAAATTTCGGCAACTCAGATTATAAGATATTCCAAAATAATTTTATTAAACTGTACATATTTACCAACGAAGGGTGTGTATTTTTTCAAGGGAAAATGTCATTTAAATCCCTCCGAATATACAAAAGGACAATTCAGGAACTCAAACTTCCAAAAGGATCATGAAGGAACTAGGACCTAGTTGACATTTTAAAATTGTGTGAAAAGACAAAATTGCCCTAATCATAAAACAGAAATTACTAATCACCCTATTGAAAATGGTGGTTAGTAATTTCTGTTTTATGATTAGGGCAATTTTGTCTTTTCACACAATTTTAAAATGTTAACTAGGTCCTAGTTCCTTCATGATCCTTTTGGAAGTTTGAGTTCCTGAATTGTCCTTTTGTATATTCGGAGGGATTTAAATGGCATTTTCCCTTTTTTCAATCAGAAGGTTTGATTATGGTAAAAAAAAATCAAAAGGTTTGATTGCCTTGAACTATTTTAATGTAATGCGAGTGGCCGATGTAAAATTGAAAAAGTTTATTCACCGATATTGCGATATTGGGCTATTTGGCAAGCAAAGTGGGCTTGTGAGATGATATGAATTATATATAAAAAAAAGGGAAAATCCCAAATAAATCCCTCCTTATACCCAAAAGAACAAGTGAGGAACCTAAACTTCCAAAAGACTATGAAGGAACCAGTATCTACCTGTCATTTTAAATTTTTTTTGAAATGAAAAAATGACACTCATCCTAAAACACAAACTTCGAGAAGAGGGTAGGTGTTAGGGTGGGTTTAGGGTGGGTAGTAATTTGTGTTTTAGATGGGGCAATTTTGTCTTTTCACAAAATTTTAAAATGACAGGTAGGTGTTGGTTCCTTCATAGTCCTTTGGAAGTTTAGATTCATCAGTTGTCCTTGTTGAGTATTGAGAGGATTTATTTGGGATTTTCCCTAAAAAAAATAAGGATTCGTGGAGATGGAGCTGTTAATGCATATATTATACTATATAAAATTACATATTATCGACGTCTTCCCCACCAATTAGATTCCGTCCTTTTGTTTTATTTATGAAATTCTATTTTTCTCTTGTCATTTTCTTTCAAAAGTTCTATTTCGTTTTCATTATTTGTATGTAAATGATTTAGTTTTCTTATGATATTTGTTCATGTTTCTTAAAAACAATATTGACGATAGGTCAACACTCATCACTCAGCACTCACCGAATGATTAGATCAAGTGACTGGAAATGTTCAAACTTAACTAGTGATCTCGAGTTCGAAATTTGTATATGCAGTCACGATAATTATTTAGAGGTAGCAAGATTTTCCCATTGTGAACCAACACTCCCATGAATCGGAAGTCGGAACCTACATTCACATAAATCAAATTAGTTAGTTGCTAGTATCGTCGGATATATTGATAGTTAAATCTTAAAAAATATTGATACATCAAATATTCTATATTTTGAATACAATTAGGGACATGTAAGGTTTTCTTTTATTAGAAAAGGAAATCCATTATCTTATCTCAAGGAGATATTACAAAAAGCCTAACAAGCTAATAAAATAAAGTTACCATTCATCATCCGCCTTTAAAGTGATTGGGGGAGAAGGGTGAACAATGATGAAAAAGCTTCCATATAAAGTATAAACTATGAAATAAATTACATGATAATGATGAAAAAGCTTCCATCTAAACTATGAAATAAATTACATGAACCTTCCAAATCCATATATAGAGTAAAGGCTAGGATGTTCAATTATATCAATGAAAGGGTCTTTGGTTCTCCACTCAAGAGATAACTAGAATTGTAAGGTTTAACATTGTAGTATAATGTATAACTAGAAGGCATCTTTCAAATTGCATGTGTATGTGAATATATCTATTGGGTTATGGTAAAAAGACGACAAATTTATTTTTTGAAAAAATGTGCTCTCTAATTTAATCAAATTTAAGCATTATCAAAAGTTCAATTGAAAGAAACCCCTAAAAATATTGTGTATTCGTATAGACTTGAATTTGATATTTTGTTTGCTGATAAAAAAAAATTTTGATATTTTGTTTATAAAGGTTAAAGTCTCTTCCACAAAAAACTTATCCTTGCCAGGTAAAAACATAATTTTATTATAAATTATTAGATTTATTACAATTTTTTTTATTGATAACATTCAATATGAAACACAACAGATTACAAAAAAAATTATATTAACTGAACATTTGACTTTGAAAGATCTTAACGCTTTAACATTAAATCTTTCCCTATTAGAAATGATTGTAATTTGTGAGATTCTGACCCTTTAAGTATTTAAAAGGTTTTCTAAAACTAAAAAAGGAAAAAGTATACTATAAAGTAATTACTTTTAAGTTGTTAACCAAAAGGTCAAGCTTTTATTTTTTTTTAATTTTAAATTTTTGACACTTTGAAATTTTCTTTTCACAATATCATATATAAATTTAGTATAGTCCAAGAGTCTCCATAACATTATTTTCAAATACAGTCTGAAATTTCTAAATATTAAACATATAAGAAGGAAAAAGCCAACTTTTCAGTCCTCTCACATATGCATTCCAAAGGCAAGCTTTTCAATCCTCTTCCCATTCCTTGAACATGCTTTTTCATGGGCTTTTGATGCGCATAAAATCCAGGGCTTTGCCATCCCTCAGTTTTGTAAACCAACGAGACTCATTGTAATGTGTGAAATTGAAAGGCCTGAAGAGAGGTGGGTGAGCAGCGTCCACAAACTCCTTTGCAACCTCAACATCCCTATCCCTTGGGGATTGTAAATTTGCCACCAGTGAATATCTAGTCTTTCCTACGTTGCACATCACCCGATGAATGACAGTTCGAAACCTCCCATTGCTCCACACCTGTGTATGCGTTCACACGCTTCAATCAAAATCTTAAATATAAGACCTAATTGACTTTTTTTTGAGATGTTAAGTTTACAAAATATATTATTAAATTATGACATATTTGATATATTTTTAGATTAGTCATTAGTTTATAGGATAAATAAACTAGTTTAAGGGGAAAAATTTGGTAAATCAATTTATAATTGACTTATATTTTGTTTTTTTAGGATTTTTCAAAAAAGTAAATTAGGTCTTATATTTAGGACCGGAGGGAGTATAATATAAATATACCACTCTTCTGATCATTTTGACAAGTACATACTCCCTCCGGTCCCTAATGTAAGAGCCTAAAATTTGAATGGTTTTGGTCCCTAATGTAAGAGCTCACCTCATATTCTCTCCTCATTTAATGCATTTTTTCCTACTTTACCCCTAACTCTCTTTCATATTTATTATTGCTTATGTATTTCTCTCTCTTAAAAGTACCATAATAAATATAGGCAATTTTGGAAAAGAAGCATTAACTCCAGACACCCAACTAACATTCACATGTTTTCTTAAGAAGCGTTTTTTTGACGGCTAGCTCTTACATTAGGGATCGGAGGGAGTATTAACTAATTCTCATATGTATACCGAGCAAATATAGTCACTGTTGTCAGAACCGAACCGAGTCGGACGGTCCAACCGGTTGGACCGTCACCCGCCACTCACAACGGCTCGGTCCATGTGCAAGAGCCGTTTTCGCAGTTGAGCCATGTTGGGCCGTCACAGGCCGGGAACCGGCTCAAAACCGGGAACCGGAACGGTTGAACCGGCCGCCCAAACCCAATTTTTTTTCCATAAGAAAAAAACCGAATTGCAAATCCCAGACTTTGTAAGCATATTTTCCTCTTATAATATATTTTATTATTTAATCATAAATATATATTAGTATCATATATATTATTGTTTATTTTACTAAAACAATATTATTTATTCCCCCTTTTTCCATAGACAAATACAAAAATTGGATATATTTACTAAGTTTTTAATGACTATATTTTACTTAATGAATGATCTTTTATTAAAAATCAAGAGACTAAACGATCACAATTTATTTCTACGTTTATGTGTAAGGTATATTTAAAAGTAAGATACTTTTTCTTTAATTATTACATCGGTTCGACCATTGGTTCGACCGGTCCAACCGTGCGAACTGTGACCCGAAGTCCTCTTCGGTTCGCCTTCCGGTCCGGCTTTTACAACATTGAATGTAGTTCATTCATTTTTAGCAAGTTATTCCAATTTTTCCTTAAATTAAGAATGTAAATTTAATCACTATTCTATACATTGTGTTTCATCTACATTCCTTCACTCCTTACATCTATAAATACGGGTAGAATTGCAATGCTCACAAAATTGTTCCAAAATGGACCTTTAATAAGAACCAAAAGTTTTGAGAAAATGAACTTATGAAAAAAAGTAGAGCTGTGGTTATATGTACAAATGAAAAATGGACTCATCTAGTCCATGTTTTGAGAACATTCTAACTGACTCAGACATACAAATAAAACAAATAAAAGTAGTTAAAATCATCAAATTTGTAAGAAAATCGAAGTTATTTTTAACATCACCATTATTATCTACACTAAATTAGAACATGATATTAATTTCTATTCTGTTTCTACTCTTATAAAAATCCATATTACAAAATTACAGTCAACCATTTTACACAAAAAAGATACATATAGGAGTAATTTATTATGGGTATAATTAATTAATAATATTTCTAATTTTACCATTATATCATTTATTATTTATTACACACATTTTCCCCCTTTTTACATTTGATATGCATGTGGAAATAAAGAAATAACAAATTTATCATTTTAATTTGAGCAAAGTGCTGATATGATAATTGACTATTTTATTTTGGGTAAAACTAATAAATGACAATTTCAAGGTGTATAAATAATATCTAACTTAGTGAACTGGTGCATAAATGATAAAACCGGTGCTGGATGTTAATTTGTAGTTATGTTGAACCTTTTTGATAATATTTTCAAAGTGAAAAATACCTTTTTGCCCCTTTCAATTGATTAAAACCTTGCTGATACTATTTAGCATGGGAAGATGAGAGGCGGAAAGAAGAAATGTTGAGTGTTATTTGTGAGGGGTAAAAAAAGTATATTTACTTTAGTAAATAATATCTGAAAGGTTCCACAAAACTATAAATTAACATTTAGTACCGGTTTTATTACTTTTGCACTGGGTCACAAAGTTGACTATTATTTATTACCGCGAAATAATCATTTATTAGTTTAACCAAATTGAAATAGTTAATTATTAAATCAGCGTTTTTGTCCTAATATGAAATAGAAGGAGTAAATAATATAAAAACATATACTCACATGAGCAACATCCCCAAGATTACCGAGGAAGGTGCCAGGTAAGGGAGGGACAGGAACAAAGGTGTTAGAGGGGAGATGCAGGACTTCAAGACCATCAATAAGTTCATCATCCTGAAGAACAGTGATAAACCCTGGGTCAGTGTGCTCATTGACCCCTGGCTGTCCCACAGTTTCAGGAGTGAAACTGTATTTGTTCATCTTAAAACTGCAACGCCAGTCCTTGAAATCCATGGGATCTGAAAATCCCACAACACTCTCCTTTATCTTCTTGCCCAAATCTGTTGCTAGTTTCAGAACTGCTTCCCCATATACCCTCATTATTTCCCTGCATGCGCGTCATAAAATTTAAATAGTGCTAAATCATGAAGTTTTTTAAAGGAAAAAACTACTTTTTAATTTAAGATAAACTTTGAAAGATGATTAACTATATATACTAACTTGTCATGAGGGGAGGCTTCCAAATGAGAGCAGAAATTATCCAATTCAACAGAGAATTTCAAGTCATACAAACCCATAGTTTCAAAGAGAGGATTAAGAGGAATATGGGTGTAGCCACTTCCCTTGACAACATCACAGTTGCGTTTCTTGATCTCTACTGGAAGATCATGCAAATCTGCTACCACCTTTTTCATCTCCTCCATCAAGTTCATTGATATACCATGGTTCATCACTCTAAAACAACCCCACTCATCACATGCCTCTCTTAGCTTCTTGTACTCCTCTTCATCTGGAAATTTCTTCAGATCGATTATCGGGATGACCAAGCTCTCAGTGGTGCTCATGTTTTTCACCATTTCGTTATGTGAGCAAAAATAATGGTACTATAGTGTCTTATATATAGGAATATCTTCACTAGTGGTGTATCTATCTTGTATTTTAGACACTTGCTCTACACACTGAGTAAGAAAGGAAAGATACACATTGCACACAAGAAAAAGGAAGTTGACAAAATAAGTTTAAGTAGGAGGGCTTTTGGTGTGTGCGTTTTGGAAGAATTAAGTACGAGAGAACATTGAACACATACGAGTATAGGAAGCTTTTATTATCAGAATCACTAAAAGGAAGCTTGAGGCGGCAGTTTTTGTCTTTTCTTGAGAGCCATCATCATCATCATACATTCAACACGCTTTTCAACCTTTTCTTCACGGGTCGAAATTATTCCATATTGGTTGAAAGAGACACTACTTTCACCCTCTTCTTCATCCCAATTCAAATCAGTGCAGAGAAGAGATTGTGGGAGATTTCATTGAGTAGCCATTGTATTGTATGATCTTCTTGTTATATCTTGGCACTATGATTTCAGATTGGGTTTCAATTCAATATTTTTTGGGATTGATTTGGACACATAGCTAATTTCCTTTTACAGCGCCTACTATAAACTCATCTGTAACTTAGAAATTGTTCCCATTGTATCAAAAAAAAAAGAAATTGTTCCCATTATTTAAATTAAATATGGTTGATTTGATTAATTTTATTTAATTTCTTATTGATTATTGTTTAGTTCTACTTGATCACCATTAGACATGTCTAAGGAATTTAGAATTAGATTAGACCAAGGGAATTTTAAATAGACCATGAGATTTTTAATCTAATTTATGACTAGGATAAACATATACCTAGAAGTTCTGCATTGTCAAATTAAAGTGATACCGGTATAAATTGTACCTAGCAAATTAGTGTAAGTCATTACATAATTAAGCTTCAGTTCAAAAAAAAATACATAATTAAGCTATGTAAGGATATAAGTAGACCGATAGACATTTTATAGACATTTATACTCTAGATTAGCTAGTTAAACTAATTCAATTAATTTAGTGGGAATAAAATCTAAGGAGAAAATAATAAATTAGTGGCTCTAAGTTGCTCCTTAGACACTTGAATTTTATCCTTTTTAACATTAGTTTTTATTATATTGTATTTAATCTCTTTAACTAGCTTATATAATCATTTTTTTCTCTCTCTGCTCAACTTAAACGAAAATGGAAACTTAAGTACCTAATAATTAATTGTTTGAGTCAATCTTAGATCGACCTTGAACTACCGTATTACTATTTTTATGATTTTATATACTTGTTGAACTTTTATCAAAATTTTTGTAGCATCAACAAGATGTTTCAAAGTCATACGCGTGTATAATAAATAGAGATTGGGAAAAGCTCTAGTATTATTTTACCCGTGCGATGCACGTGACATTTGTATTTTTAATGAAATACTCCCTCTATTCCTAAATATAAGATCACTTTAGTAACTTTGGAGAGGTTAAGGAACACATTTCAATGAGTTATGATTACATGAAATTTCCAAAATACCCCTAACCTAAGTTTTAAAAATATCACCTTCTTCAAATCACTATTTTTTGGGTGAAGGGAGTATAAGGGTAATTTGGGGAAAACTTGAGTTAAATTAGAAAGTGATCTTATATTTAGGAACAAGCTCTCCTCCCTAAAATGATCTTATATTTAGGAACGGAGGGAGTATTATATAATATGAGAATATGAAGGTTTTTGGAAGTTCAAAGTCAATAAGTACGTAAATTAAGTGATACTTAATGTGTTATTAAATAATGATTATGTAAATTAAATTTAGATTACATATACTCCCCCTCAATCCTAAATATAAAACATATTTACATATTTAGATTATATTAAGGAAATTAGTTAAATTGATTTGGTATGAATGCTCAACATTCAATGTAATCTAATTATAAGAAAATCAATATTCCTTTAATGCTTTGGTATGAATGCTCAACATTAATGGTAGATCAATAATAATATTACTATGATTAAAATTATCCATAACAGATTGTACTTCCTGGAAGAGGTTATGAGTGAATGCATTGATGATATATTTATTGATGATATCAAACTTTCTTTTTGGCAAATTAATTTGAAGTCCCCAACGAGGGACTTAATACTAGAAAAGTCCCATAAACGAACTCTCCAAATTAAAGTAAGGTTCCAAGGGACCTCACTTTAATACTACCTTCGGTCTTAAATATAAGACCTAATTGACTTTCTTTTGGAGAGATTAAGGTCGCGAAATAGGTTATTAAATCATGACATATTTGATATCTTTTTAGATTATTCATTAGCTTATAGGTAAAATAAACTAGTCTAAGAGAAAAAAATTAGGTAAATCAATTTATAATTGACTTATTTTTTGCTTTTTTTAGGATTTTCCAAAAAAGTCAACTAGGTCTTATATTTAGGACCTGATGGAGTATATTCTAAATGTGAAAAGACTGTTTTGTCCCTCCACCGATTATTGTGTATTACTACTCTATTAAGAAACGACACGCGTAACAACCCCTGGTCAAAAAATGACAAGTTCATGGGCACACGTAACAACCCCTTGGGCAGGTGTAACAAGTTCACGACCAATAATACTCTAAGTTAATGAGCAGAGATTGACAACCCCTTCGGCACGCGTAACAACCCCCTGAGCACAAAATGACAAGTGCATGTGCACACATAACAACCCCTTGGGACCCTACTTTAATAGGCTGAGGGGCAAAACAGTCTTTTCACATTTAGAATATATTAAAGTGAGGTCCCTTGAGACTCTACTTTGATTTGAAGAGTTTATGAGACTTTTTTAGTATTAAGTCCCTTGTGGGGGACTTCAAATTAATTTTCCCTTTCTTTTTTCAACCATTTGAATTTGAATGAGATTAAAAGGTCAATCCACATGTTATCAAAAAAAGGTCAATCCACATTAATTACCACTACTTTTGGAAATATAAAAAGAAGAAAATCATAAATTAGTCCCTTTTAAATTTTGGGAACATCAAAATGAGAAAAATGTGAGCAAATTGTAATTCCAACATATGTCAAAAAAATTATAGGCTGAAGTATATTTTTAGTCCCTTATGTTTGCATCAAGTTTCAATTTAGTCCTTTATGTTTGGAAAGTACACTTTTAGTACTTTTTTGTTAAGACCGTTAGTTTAACTTAACGGAAAATGCTAACTTAACAATATAAAACCTGTTAATAGTGTGAAAGAGAAAAGTGGCTAGGATGAGCTTTTAAGGGATATATTGATGACAATGATGATTGATGATGATAAGTTGCCATATACTTTTGACGTAGCAGCCTCCAAAAATTCACCCAAGATTGAAAGGAAATACCTTAAACTCAGTGAAGGTTCTTGGGCCTATGATCAACTAGAATTATAGTAAATTAAATGTCTTGGTCATAATTTTCTGATCTCTTTTGTGTCAACACTTACTTTCAAACTTCTGATATGCTCCAGGAATTTAAATGATTGTGTTTGATCTTCCTAGAGATTGTTTCTGAAATTCTTAATTCATGCTCAAATAACATAACAATACTCATATTGTGCCAACAATGTAAGATCCGAGGCTCATTAACTTCAATGTTTGTAATATACAAATATATAATATCATTCATTACATGTACTCAAATTCAACAATGTAGTATAAACTTCACAAACATTCAGAATCATCAATTCAGAAGTTGAACATGTGCATAGATGTTCAATAACACCATTTAATGAGAGTAGATAGTAAGAATTGAAACAAACAAGAATGTGGTTGAACAATTATGCTGTTGGATAAGAAGCTTTCATTGCTATACCACAAAGGCCTTCTTGAGCATCCACATTTCTTTGCATTCTAATGTATCCTTCATCACCCCATTCAGTGCCCCATGAGTTTTTCACTAACCAATATTCGGTACTACCACTCACTCCATAACCAACGGCGGTAACACCATGATCTAACTCAGTACCACAAGAGCCAGTAAAAATGCCACTTTTATAAAACTGAAAATCAGACCCACTTGCATCTATTGCCACTGAGACTGGTTGGTGAGCCACTGCTTTTTGCAGCTCCTGCTCGCTATTGGCAGGAACATCCTCATATCCCTTAATGTTAGCTACATGATTGCCTTCTTCATTGGCATTGCAGGTGCCATCAACACCCTTGTAGGGATAGTTTGCTTCAGAGGAAATACCATTGTTTTTTATGATGAATTTGAAGGCATCATCCATCCAACCTCCTTCACAACCTTGGTCTACTCCACCAGTGTCACAATCAACAAGCTCTTGTTCTGACAAAGATATTAATTTTCCTGTACTCAATTTGGTGATTCCTTCTGTTGCTGCCACAGCAGAGAATGCCCAACAACATCCTACCATGTATCAAATGTAAGACAAAGTTAAATAAAACTTCAAGGACTTTGAACTCTTGACTATTAATAATAACAATTCTTACCACATTGGCCTTGGTTCTTAATGGGTGTGACAACACCTTGCTTTCTCCAATCCACAGAGGAAGGCACATCGGTCACATTTTCATATTTGAAAGAGGATGTCCTTGTGATGGAGGAGCTCATATGACCCTTCAATCTATTTCTAGATGTGAATTCTTCATTGGTCAGATCAGCAAAATGATTTATTCCTAACTTGTAAGGCTTGGTTCCAGCACTGTTAAAGCCTTCAATGTATTCCACATTTTGCTTGAATATGTTAAAACGCTTCTCCTTCTCATGGATGTCCTTATACACTTTGCCATATTGAATCATCCACTGCTCATGCCTATCTTGCATGGAAGTTTGTTGAAGAGTTCGAGATGAGGCTTGAAACGCCAAAATTCCAAGCAATAGAAGAGTCAATGAAAGAATTTTAAAAGCCATAATGTTACCAAGATTTTTGCTTTTTGATGAAACAGTCAAGTGTGAAAAAGAAATATGATATGATGACATCTAATGTTCTTGAAGTATATATAAGGTAAAATTTGCGCTGATTGGTAAAAAGATCATGTTATAGTAGTATTATTTAATAAATTAATAAAAACCTTTTACCTTAGAGTGCCTTAAAAAATGTTTTGATTAAGACATCTTTGTGAACTGTTAAAATGGAGGTCTTTGAGAAACGTGTGACAATCACCAGCATAACTACAAAATGCTTCAGAATTGCTGAAAAAATGCAAAGCTAAGCGTTGATTCATCATTCAAAGAGATACAAATTAAACAATATGGTAATGAGTAAAAAAACATGGTATATATTTAGAAGGAATGGCAAGTTGTCGTCTAATAAACTTTTTGTTGAAAACGATGGCATGTGTTGTGCAGTTGAGATGATTTTATTAAGAATGCTAATTCAATTGGTCATTGTCTTTGTCAAGCTGCTTGATAATTATATTCATTGTTTTGTTTTGTAACTAATCAGAATTTAACATAATATGATAGATTGGTGCGGTACATTTATGGTCATGGATTAGACTCTTTGTATAATACTACCTCCAGTCCTAAATATAAGACCTAATTGACTTTTTTTTGGAGAGGTTAAGGTTGCGAAATAAACTATTAAATCATGACATATTTTATATATTTTTAGATTATACTCCCTCCGGTCCTAAATATAAGACCTAATTGACTTTTTTTGGAGATGTTAAGGTTACAAGATATGTTATTAAATTATGACATATTTGATATATTTTTAGATTATTCATTAGTTTATAGGTTAAATAAACTAGTTTAAGGGGGAAAATTAGGTGAATCAATTTATAATTGACTTATATTTTGTTTTTTTAGGATTTTTCAAAAAAGTAAACTAGGTCTTATATTTAGGACCGGAGGGAGTACATTAGTTTATAGGTAAAATAAACTAATCTAAGGAAAAAATTTAGGTAGATCAATTTATAATTAACTTATTTTGCTTTTTTATAGGATTTTCTAGAAAAGTCAATTAGGTCTTATATTTAGGACCGGAGGGAATATATTTTAATTTGATCCTAATGCAATTTAGAGATTTTTGCATTTTCAAGCTACATATGGAATCTAACTTTTCCAAATAATATAAAAACAATTGCTTAAGGTTGATACACTCTAATCCACTACCTCCTGAACTCTATTTAAATTAGATAGCTAATTCGCGTCTTAATAGTTACTCATATAGTAACCATATTTAATTGAAGACCAAGCAAGTCTTGATAAATCTTACTCCCTCCGGTCCTAAATATAGGACCTAGTTGACTTTTTTGAAAAATCCTAAAAAAAGCAAAATAAGTTAATTATAAATTGATTTACCTAATTTTTTCTCTTACACTAGCTAGTTTATTTTACCTATAAGCTAATGGATAATCTAAAAAGATATCAGATATGTCATGATTTAATAACCTATTTTGCAACCTTAATCTCTCCAAAAAAAAGTCAATTAGGTCTTATATTTAGGACCGGAGGTAGTATTAAGTTTGCCACAAAATTTAACAACTTTCTAACTTTAATTTACCTTATTAAGTGTACATAATAGCTTACAAAGAAAAAAGTCTACATAATGAAAAATTAAAAAGTACATTTGTAAATGTTTTGTTATAAAATTTAATGAAGTAACTTATAATTTAGACAAGAATACCCTTCTGTATATGCCTTCTAATATATACAATTGATAAGTATAGCTTGGAAGAAGTTTTAAAATTTGGTAGTCGACGTAGATTAAAAAACTTATGCCTCAATTTTTAACACATGTCTTATCGGTGTAAGGCCACGTTCTATGTTTAGGCTCTTGTAAAAGAGTTTTATAGGAAATGCTTTTATTGGTAGAGTAAGGAAGCTAAAAAACCTCAAAACTATAGAGACATTTGCGTGGATACCTATTAATATGATCCAAAAATGGTTTGGCTGTCAGCCGTTAATAAAGGAAATCCTTCAACTAGCTTCAACTTCAATAGTAAAAACAAAGTGTATAGTAATTTTGTAGGTATTAACACTCTACATAAAATAGAGTTGGTAATATAAATTAGAGCTTGTGGGCCAACTCAAAACCCATAAAAATTATGGGTATGAGATTGGAAATATAAGGCCCATATTAAAATGTGTTTTTTAGGTCCGTACTCATGATGAGTTATCTTGTCAAACTCGTGAACCTGAACCTTTTTCCCCCTTTTCTTTTATTTTAAAAACAAAAACCAAACTCTGTTCCTAGTTTGCTATTTATCTCATGAGTCTCATTATAAACTATTTATATTATTCATTTATCACATTCTATTTTATCATCAGTTGTATTTACTACTGTTGGCATGCCTCCATTTTATACCCAATATTATTTGTACCATTTACTAGTGCAGTGTGAGAACGCCCTAGCACAAGATACTTTTCTCGCTTCAGAAAATGCTTCAAATTCGAATAGCATTAACATTGATTGATTGTTAATCATTATTATTGGACTTGGATGTTTGAAAATCATAAATTTGGAATCTTGGTATTTTGGATATTAAATTTAGTTTAGGGATTTGTTGTATTAAAGCTTTTGGTTCTACTTCATTTAAAGTTTGCGATAACTCATAATTTTCTATTGAGAACTCTTGAAAGTTAAAGCAAATCAAACTTATTGTTACACTTCTTGAGCATCCACCAAACCTTATACAAGGAGTGGATGCTTTTGAAGATCAGAGGAATAGGAAAAGCTTAAGTTTTGCTTTTAGTGTCTTACATAGAGCATATTTTGTAATCCAGTTTGTATTCAGAAAAGAAATAAAAGACTACCAGTTTATTGAGTTGATCTTATTTATGACACATATACAAAGGAAAAAGCCAACTTTTCAGTCCTTTTACATATGCATTCACAAACTTTCCAATCCTCTATATCCCATTCCTTGAACATGCATTATTTCATTGGCTTTTGATACGCATCAAATCCAGGGCTTCACCAGCCCTCAAATTTTCAGACCAACGAGACTCATTGTAATGTTTGAAATTGAAAGGCCTGAAGAGAGGTGGGTGAGCAGCGTCCACAAATTCCTTTGCAACCTCAACATCCCTATTCCTTGGTGATTGTAAATTTGCCACCACTGAATATCTAGTCTTTCCTACCTTGCACATCACTCGATGAATGACATTTGGAAACCTGCCATTGCTCCACACCTATGTATATGTTTACAAACTTCATTCAAATCCATAATATAAATATAAGACTCTGGTCATTTTGACAGCTACATATTAACTAATTCTCATATGTATATACAACGCAAATGTAGTTAATTCATTAAAGGTGACTTCAATTAACAAGTTTTTCCAATATACATTGTGTTTCATCTATATTCCTTCACTCCCTACATTTATAAATAAGGGTGAAATTGCAATGCTAACAAAAATTGTTCCAAATTGGAGTTTTAATGAGAACCAAATTTTTTGATAAAATGAACTTATGAAAAAAATTTGAGCGGGGTGGTTATATAACCAATAAAAAATGGACTCATCTAGTCCTTATGTTGAGAAACTTCTAACTCCCTCACACATACAAATAAAAAGTAGTTAAAATTATCAAATTTGTAAGAAAATCGAATTGAAGTTAATTTCAATATCACCATTATTATCTACACTAATTAGAACATGATATTAACTTCTATTCTGTATGTACTCTTACTAAATATACATATTATAAAATTATAGTCAACAATTTTACACAAACAAAGATACATATAGCAGTAGTTTATTATGGGTATAATTAATTAATGTTATTTCCAGTTTTACTATTATATCATTTATTATTTATTACACACACATTTTCCCCTTTTTTACATTATTTGATATGCATAGGGAAATACGGAAATAAAAAAAAATTATCATTTTAATTTTTACACATGTTACCTTTTATAATGTCAATAATTTTACGTTATTATGAGATTATCTGATATATGCAAAAAATTATACTTGTTAAAACTATCAAATGATTACAATTTGAAAATAAAACCTTCTAGAAGGGATCCTATATCATGGAGTATATGAGCAGTAAGGGCCTTCAAAGTAATTCTCACATACCAATAAGAAATAGTTATTCAAAATCAATATATTTGCTAGAAAATTCAAGTGATTGAAATTAAAAATGGAAATTCACGTGTTGAACACTACTCCCTCCAGTCCTAAATATATGACCTAATTGATTTTTTCTGGAAAATCCTAAAAAAGCAAAAATAAGTTAATTATAAATTGATCTACCTAATTTTTTCACTTAAACTAGTTTATTTTACTTATAAACTAATGGATAATCTAAAAATATATCAAATATGTCATCATTTAATAACATATTTCGCAACCTTAATCTCTCCAAAAAAAGTCAATTAGGTCCTATATTTAGGACCGGAGGTAGTATAACCCTTATTAACTATATTAATTTATAATCACATATTAATTTTTACTTTTAGCTTTCGCCACTCTTATTAAATATGAGATATATGAAAAAAATTAATGCTTATTGAAACTATCAAAGGCACATATAATAAGAACAAGAGCATATCGTAGAAGAGCTAACTAATTTACACGTAAAGTGATACAAGTGATAATATCAATTTTTTTAAGTTCGCTAAATTCTAAGATCGTATTAGTTTCTACACCTCACTACCCTTGTTAAACACTATAATCATATATGAAAAAAATTACTAGTTAAACTATCAAAAACCCATATAAAGAAATTAGAACGTAACCCTTATTGAAACTATCAAAGGCATCTCATATAATATATATGAACACAAAAAAAATCTTGAAGAGATTCTATAATATTGACTATAGAGTTTTCAGAGTTTTCTAAGTAATTTAGTAAATAAAAGTAAATGACAATATTAACTTTATGAAGTTCACTTCACATTGACTTCTATTCCGATCCTCACTACTCTTGTTAAATACAACAATCATATACGGAAAATTAATAATATTTAAACTATAAAAAAACTCTTATAATATGGACTAAAAAATCTTTTAGAAAAGGCCTGTACTATGACTAGAGCAAGATTCTGCTAACCAATTTACCCATACCAATAAAAGTATTCAGAAACATTAAATTTATTTAAAAATTTTAATCCATTTTCAATATCATCCAAAGTAATTAAATAAACTGAATTCAAACATCACTTCAACTTCTATTCTCCAACTATCCTTATAAATATGGGCTTACGTGCAAAAAAAATTAACTAATGCTTATTAAAATATCAAAGGCTTGAAATTAAGTACTACTAAACATAAAAATATAATAGTGCTTATTAATGTAATAAAAAATGGTGATTATTTTAAGCTAGTGTCTCAACCGATTCTATGTTCTATCCAGGTTTTTTTAACCTTAATTACTAGATTCTTCCGCTTTCATTTTTTCGGATATAATGCGTGCCTAATTTATAAAAAAAATTATCAAAGGCTATTTATAAGGGAAAAAGACAAATAAAGTCTTTCCAATTGATAAAAGGACAATTGAAGTTGCTAAATTGTAAAAAGGACAAGTTGGGTCATAAGCACCTAATACATATTAACAAATTTGTGAGAAAAACTCAAATGTCCTTAACAATTTGAGATTGGAGAGGGTGGAGTGGAATCGAATGATGTGTTTTGTGAGGGTTAGGTAAGTATTTGAGTCATTTGCCCAAATTTGTTAATATGTATTAGGTGCTTATGACCCAACTTATCCTTTTTTTAGCAACCTCAATTGTCATTTTATCAATTGAGAAGACTTTATTTGTCTTTTCCCCTATTATATAATATGGAACAATTATCTTTTAGAAGGGGTCATATAATATTGGTTTGATAGAATAATTAAGAGCCTTCCAACTAATTCATACATACGAAAACATATAGTTACAGTCATTAGATTTAATTATTTGAAAATTTAACTGATTTTCATTATCATTCTTATTATCTACACTTAATTCAATATCTTTTTAATTAGTTTCTACTCTCAGCCTGCCTTTACATGAATGCTTATTGAAAATTTTAAAAAAAAACCTATTATAACATGTACTAAAAATATTTTCTACAGCGGGTCCTATAACATGAAATAGAAAGAGTAAATAAAAACATACTTACATGAGCAACATCCCCAAGATTAGCAAGGAAGGTGCCTGGTAAGGGAGGGACAGGAACAAAGGTATCAGAGGGAGGATTCAAGACTTCAAGACCACCAATAAGTTCATCATCCTGAAGAACAGTGATAAACCCTGGGTCAGTGTGCTCACGGACCCCAAATTTTCCCAAAGTTTCAGTAGTGAAACTGTATTTGTTCATCTTAAAAAGGCAACACCAATCCTTGAAATCCATGGGATCTGAAAACCCCACAACACTCTCCTTTATCTTCTTGGCCAAGTCTATTGCTAGTTCCTGAACTGCTTCCCCATATACCCTCATTATTTCCCTGCATGTCCGTCATAAAGTTTAAACAGTTCTAAATAATTAAGTTAAAGGAAAAACTACTCTCTCCGGTCCTAAATATAAAACCTACTTAACTTTTTTGGAAAATCCTAAAAAAGCAAAATAAGTTAATTATAAATTGATTTATCTAATATTTTCCCTTAAACTAGTTTATTTCACTTATATACTATTGGATAATCTAAAAATATTTCAAATATGTCATCATTTAATAACCTATTTTGAAACCTTAATCTCTTTAAAAAAGTCAATTAGGTCTTATATTTAGGACCGGAGGTAGTACTTTTTAATTTAAGATAAACTTTGAAAGTTAAATATTGATGATTATTAATTACATATACTAACTTGTCATGAAGGGAGGCTTCCAACTGAGAGCAGAAATTATCAATTTCAATAGAGGATTTCAAGTCATTAAAACCCATATTTTCATAGAGAGGATTAAGAGGAATATGGGTATAGCCACTTCCCTTGACAACATCACAGTTGCGTTTCTTGATCTCTATTGGAAGATCATGCAAATCTGCTGCCACCTTTTTCATGTCCTCCATTAAGTTCATTGGTATACCATGGTTCATCACTCTAAAACAACCCCACTCATCACATGCCTCTCTTAGCTTCTTGTACTCCTCTTCATCTGGAAATTTCTTCATATCGATTATCGGGACAACCAAGAACATCTTGCTCTCAGTGGTGCTCATGTTTTTCACCGTTATGTGAGCAAAAATAATGGTACCTATATGGTGTCTTATATATAGGAATACCTTCACAAAGCTCTACGTTTTGGGGGCATGTACTGACATTACACACTTAACAAGAAAGGAAAGTAGGAGGGTTTGTGGTGTGTGCATTTTATTGGAAGACTTGAAGAGGAGAGAATATTGAACACACACGCGGAAAGGAAGATTGAGGCGGCAGATTTTGTCTTTTCTTGAGAGGCATCATGCACAAGGGGCCGAAATTGTTCAGATTGGGTCGCACAAATTTGGGTGGGAGAGAGATGCTGAAGAGCAGCTGTTCATCTAAATTCAAATAAGTGCTGAGGGATTGTGCAAGATTTCATTGAGTAGCCATTGTATGATCTTTTTGTTTTCTTTTTTTTCTTTTATATAGAAAAGTTTAGGTGAGTTGGGTCCCAGGGCTCACTAGGGCCAGGTAGGTCTCCGGGCTCTTTGAGCGTTTACAGAGTTACTTACAGATTGTCCACTAATAAGGTCTTCACATCGGCAGGATTCAAACATACAACCATATAGATATGAGTCAAACCTCTTTACCAACTAGATCAACCTTTGTTGGTTCAATTTCAATATTTTTTTGGATTGGTTTGAACTCTATGTGTGATAATTCTTTTTACAACCTAAAGTATTAATCCCTTCGTTACTAAATATGAGATCATTTTCCCTGATTTGAGTATATTAAGGAAGTTAGTTATGTTAGTTATTTACACATGGTATTACCAATTCATCCCAACTATATACATTTATCCTCACTCTTCCTCTCTTGTTTGTTATTATAGATAAGCATGAGAAAAGTTAGAAAGTAATCTTATAATTAGGAACAAATTGAATTTCAAAAGTGATTTTATATTTAGGAACAGAGTGAGTATGAACTTATTTGTAACTTAGAGTATGATTGATTTGATTTAGTTTATTTATTCTTTTTATTATTGATTATTGTTTAGTACTTGATCACCATGTTTAGGAATTTATAATTGGACTCCATTGATAAAATTTTAAATAGACCATGAAATTAAATAGTATAGGATTAGATTTTTAATATAATTTGTGATTAGGATAGACATATATGTAGAAGTCCTGCATAGTCAAATTAGAGTTATACCGGTATAAATTGTATTTAGGAAATTAGTGTAAGACATTACATAATTAAGCTAGGTAAAAATATAAGTGGACTGACAGACATTTATAAACACTAGTACTCTAGATTAGCAAGTTTAGTTAATTCATAATTAATTTAGTGGGAATAAAATCTAAGAAAAAAATAAGGAATTATTGGCTATAGGTTGTTCTTTTGACTCATGATTTTCATCCGTATTAATGTTAGTTTTTCTTAGATCGTATTTAATTTGTTTCACTAATTCATAAAATCAATTTTTTCTTTCTTTGTTCAACTTAAACGAAAATGGGAACTTTAGTGCCTAGTTGCTAAATCTCTATGGGATCGACGTTGAACTATTTTTTTACTTTTTTTACGATTTGTACACTTGCGGAATTTTTAATTTTGGTAGCATCAACAAGAGGAATTATTTCAAAGTCATACATTTGTGTAAATGTATTGAAAAATTGGAAAAGTACACTTTGACTAAAAAGGTGCTAAGAAGGAAGTGAGTGAAGCACCTGCTAAAATTTTTATACATTGTGTGGTTGACTATAATTTTTCGTATTCATAGAATGAGTTATATGTGTAAATAGTTGATGACCTTTGTGGTACACCTGGCTTAAGGTCAACCCACAAAGTGCAGGATATAAATGTGACTAACGTGGAAGGTGTAATACCTAAAATGAATATAGTATTGGATTAACAAGGACCTACAACTTTGATGTGATTTTTATTTGATTAATTACATTGTTGTGATCAAATTTTCAATTATTATTTGTAAAATATTGGATTAAAATGCAAAAAAATGTAATTGTCATAAAGGAGCAAAAATATCCATGTAAATTTGTTTGGAGCAAAATTACTTGTCAAATTTCGAAATAGGGGCAAAAGTATCATTACCGTTAATTTTTTGACTTTTTCGCTCATCATCCTCTGCCGCTTCATTATCATCCGATGACATATATTATATTCATAAGTTTGCCACGTGTTTTGGTGAGTGATGATGCTACTGCCCCAATTTTGAAATTTGATGGATAGTTTTGCATTTCTCCAAAAAATTTAGATGAGTATTTTGGCATCTTTGTGAAATAGGTATTTTTGTACTTTAACCCTAAATATTAAAATAATATACTTGTACATTTTAACACATGAGATACATGTCCTTGTGAAGTTAGATGACTAATTAAGGAGAAGTAGGATTGCTTTAAATTTATGTGACTTGAGGATGTATATCAAGAGGGAAATAGCTAGACAAAGCCAGGGTTGTTGAAACAAGATTCATTGAATACTAAAGGATAAGGGATGAAACGACACTTGGTAGGGCAGGAATCAGCAAGCTAAGTACGATTTAGATATATTATTCATGTGCCTTCAAAATAGAAACCGCAATCAAAAGAAGAAAGGGAAAAGGGGCAAGGAAAGGGATGTTCTTTTTTTTACCATAAGGAAAGGGATGTTGATACTTATTATTACTTAGTAGTATCATTAGTATGAGTGGATATTGGGCATGAATCAGCAAGCATGATCTTTGATGACTATTTCATATTTAAGACTTTATTGATTGAAAATCTAGTTTTTTTCGAAATTGATATATTACACTTTAAGGAGCAACATATATTAATAAACAAAACAAAAACTTCCAAGTCAAGGACTTGGAGAGATAAATCATAGAATCTTTGGAGTCCACGTGTGATGCTCATCGGCTTTTCATGCTCATATACTCATACCTTAAAATAATAGAGTTTTAGATAGGCATCAAGTGCCTAATTTTTAATTGAATTTTATTACTAGTATTTATTTATTTAACAGTTCATTTAAATTATTTTTTATGACTCATTATCATAAGTTGATTAATCTTTAAGAGATCAAGCTTCTTGAATATTTTCAATAACACCCATATTTAAATTATTAATTTTAAGTATATATAAAACTATGCAATATTTTTATTGTGGTATTCACATATTGAAAAAACACTTCATACTGTTGATTTCACCAAAAATTCTTAATTTAGGATACTAAATGCCACTAAAAAGATCTACAGTTTGACTTAAATTAAAATAAAATCAATCCGAGAGTAAAAGAGGGTGAAGAAAACTCTATTGTTTTGAACGATGAGCAGATGAACATATAAGGTGCATTAGCATGCCATGTGGACTCCAATCTTTACTATAGAAGATTGATGATAAGGGCACACATATCAAAGTCATCATTATTGATCTAAAAGAACCCAAATACAAAACATGCAGGTTTATATCTTAATACTACACATGAAGTACTAAATAAGGTTGGTAAGAAAAGTTAGATACTAAATGAGACAGAGAAAAAAAAGGAAATAAGTCACAAGCAGAAACGCAACGTAGAAATAAGGAAAGAAAATTAAAGGCATACCTGTAACTTTACCCAAATATTTTTTTCTAGTCTTTTTGTGTGTCAAAATTATCTTTCTTTTCGCCCAATACAAAAGAGAAAATAAAAGAAAGCAAAAAAGACTTGGATCTAAAGCTAACTACTCTTATTTAATTTCTTCCAATACGCATAGCAGAACACCAAAGTGAGTCACTAGGGTGATCATCAGCACAATCACATCACAACGCATTTCAAACCATTGATTCCCACATAATTTTTCTTGCATCAATGAGTACATCAGATATGCTATTATACAACTTTTAACGAATGATTATTTTGACAATTTTTTTTTTAAAAAAAATCATTTGCTTAGTACAGGAGACTACTAAATTTTATATGTATACATACATCACACCTGAAAATAAGTTCAAGCATCCTTGAACTTGAACTACTGAATCCTAGGTTTCTGCGAGCAGCATGTAACATCCGAGAAATTCAAAGGCTTTAAAGTAGCTATGTAAGGAATATCGCTAGGGTAGGTGTTACATTTTTGTGTTATAGTGGAGGTTCCGCTTCATTAGAATCTCTCTCTTCCCCTTCCCCTTCCCTTCCCTTCGTTGAGGCAAACACATTAGAAGATGAATTATGGTACAAAAACAATGAGCACGAGATTCAAAGGTCTCTAAATTTCTTACATAACACTTACAACAGGTCAAGTTTTGTTAACGTATCATATTCAATTGGTCATAAACCAAAACCATCGCTTAAGCCTAAATTTCAAGTCTTATAGTGTCGTCTTATCTAAAAATGTAACTCAAGATTAATGAAGGTGGGAGGGTGATTTCACAGGGCTATATGTCAAGATACCACCTCAATTAATAAACTGTAGTACGGAGAACGAATTTCAGCATGGTAGGCCTACACATTAAAAAAAGTAACATCCATTAGTGTTTCGCAGTTACTATTTTAACTCCTATTAATAAAATTTGACTCCTAAATTGGCACCTTCAAAACCATATTTGTGATAGCCTTTATTTTGCGAAAAGTTAATCAGTTACTTTGCATCTTAAGTCAAAAAAGTAATAATTCAAAATTAAATTATTCAAATAAAAGCTACAAAGGAAGTTAAACTTTTGTTTTTATTTTGACCTTTTAATTGAAACGTTGTAAACATCTTTGTCAAAATTGCCATATTTTACAAGGGTTATGTGCATTTTTGCACCATTTAAAATTTAATTATATTAAATGCTCTTTTTATTATGACATTAGATTTCATGCACCAAGTATGATTCAAAAAACTTGACCCCTCCCCAGTTAAGAAGTTTGGGGGCTGTTCAAACCATAAAAATGGGTTCTCCATTTGGTGGGAGACTTCTGCCATATGATCTGCTTTACTCGACTCTCCCCTTTCCCTGTGAGTGGTGACAACACGCTAGTCTTCTCTACTCAGCAAACTCTTGGCATCATCGATCTCCTACATCTCTAAATGGATAATCATCTTGATATCCTCTTGTACACATGTTAATGGCATTCACACAGTTAGATTTAACAATACTTTGTTATTAAAATGAACATTAATTTTTTCTTCAAAATATACATATTTCAAAATATACGTCATCAGAAGCAGAACATAGTTTTTGTGTGAAGTTGAAATTTTAACAGAAAAATTCATTGTCATTAATGTCTGCGAAAACATAGTTTTTTAGGACCAAAATGCACGTAAAATTTATAAAATGGAAAAATTTTAACACAAACCTTAGCGATTAAAAACTCATGTTAGTTTTAAGGTTTTTTGTCCAGGTTTTTCGGCCACCACATAATTAATTTAAGTTTATTATTTCAAGAAATAAATGGTGCGATTTTAACATTTAAGTTTTGTGTCAAAAGTATCTAGCATTATAAACTCTTTTAGGGAGCCAAAACACACAATATGCCTAACCCTTTTGAAAAAAAAAACATTTAATTAAAAAATGAAGGTTCCTAAAACCTAAAAAGGAGCTTACGTCTAACGGTGTTAAAGACTTGTGTTAAATTGCTCTATTTTAAAGTTCATGTGCATTTTTGCTTCTAAGAAAACTTTTTACTGTCACACACTCTTGACGCAAAGCATTATTTGCAAAATTGCATATTTACCATAATTGTTTAGTCTTATATATGTAATTCAAGTGATGTCAATGTAATGAGATCAATATATATTGCTTCACTCCCTCAAACTATCACACTGATTCTTGTTTTCTTTATCATGATGTCATGTATTCTTCCTCTTATGCCTTTGTTACTCTATACTCATATCCCTTGAGTTTACATTCAAATTGTACCCAACACCATACGTTTTTCTTGTAAGTGGGAAGTATCTATAAACTTGAAAAAGTAGAGCAAGAATGATAATCCCACAATGAAAAAACTTAGATTCAATTCTTTATAAGAAGAAAGCCTAAAAATGATACATAACTATTGGTCAAGGAACAAAAATAGTACATAACTATTTCAAGGTACAAAAATGATACTCAACTTTTACCATGTGATCAAAAATGATATTTTCACTAATATGACAATAATATTATAAATGAAATGTCCAAAATGCCCTTATAGTTAAATAAACTTTTACTGGGCGGCGATTAATTTATAAGGGCATTTTAGATTTTCATGTATAATATTATTGTCATTTTAGTGAAAATATCATTTTTGATCACATGGTAAAATTTAGGTATCATTTTTTACCTTGAAATAGTTATGTACTATTGTTGTTCCTTGTCCAATAGTTATATATCATTTTTCGGCCTTCACTGTTCTTTATAAACAGTTCATCGAGTTCTCCTATCAGAGTATCAGTAAGAGCCAAATGTATTTATTTAACACATCATCATTTAACGTCGTTACTCTTGGCCATGAACGAGAACGAACCCTTCCCTCCACTTCATCGTCTTCCTCTCGCCCTCCCTCCCTTCTGCAGCCTCAACGCCTCCTCCTCAACCACCAACGGTGTGGTCGGCTCCAACCTCTTACTCCCGACTCTGCCTATCCACTCTAACGTAAGCTGTGATGTAGGGCTCACGGGCCGATGACTCGGTGCCTTACGAGATGCCCCTCGAAAACGCCCTCAAGCTGCTTGCTATCTTGATTGTGTTTCCTTCGTCTCATTGCCTGATGTATAAAATTACACCCTTGTTATATATAAATTTAAGAGCCCCAACTTTGTGACTATATGTTAAAATAAAGCTTGATAACTCTATTTTACTTCAAGTAACCACTTTGGATCATTGTGCACTATAAATTAACATCGGGTTCAATCACACCCTTGAAGTAACTAAAGTGGTCCAATTTTACCCTTTGGCGAATGTAATGTTGACACGTGGACGGTGCCCACATTAGTGAGTCTGTAAAATAAGGGGGAAATTGGATCACTTTGGTTACTTCATGGGTGAAATTGTACCCAGTGTTAATTTAGGGTGACCAATGACCCATGATGATTATTTGAAAGGCAAAATAGGATCATTACTCCATGAAATTAATTTCATATAATTATATTTATACTTTAAACTCGAAGTAAAATTATACATGCATGTACTTCGGCTTTTTCTACTCACTCCACCTTGATTCTCATTTATGCATTTCACTTTCTCTTGTTAGTTATATAAAACTATTATTTTTATTGTTGTTTACCTACTTTGAATTTCAGACTCTTGTTGCTTTATATCAGATTTGTGTTCTTGCATTGTTGCTGTGTTTCATATCATTGATTGTTCATCGTAAAGAATTCTTTTAAGAAGCTTGAAGCCAAGAAGTTTACTGTGGCTCAAAGCATTGTTATCGTTGGTCCAAAAGCTTTTAATGACGAGGACTTTATCCAGTTACGAGTGATTCCCATAACAACTTTTGACACGATGCATTTGTAAAACATAAGTAATTAGCATTAATCACAACTTTTAAAACTCTTGTCAATAACATCTTTTGATTAAACAATGATTTGCAATGGAAAGAAAATCATTTTTTACATTTATATTAATTATTTTGAATAGAATTATCCTAAACTTACTATTCAATTAAGCAAAATATCATTGTCTATCGATTAAAAAATAAAGAGGGGAGTAGATGGGAAAGGTAGCTAGATGAGGGAAACCAAGTTCCTTCTTTTGGATAGTTAAAATTTGAATTTAATTAATAATGGAGGTAGATGGTAAGTGGAGATGATAACAGTGAAATCACTAAATTTTATATAATCAAATTGGGAGCATTGGTGTAACAATAATTTTGTTAAGGCTACTTTCAATGGTTTATTAGTATCCATGACGTAGCAAATTAGTGACTGTAAATGATTTTTTGGCTTAGCCTGTGAATATATTCATCATTTCACTCAACAAAAAAAATTTGTTAAGAACCTAACTTAGAATACATGGAATACAGGCATTTCATTAGGATTTTAATGAGGTTTTCCATCATCATGATCATGATCATCATAATCATCAATTATTATTATCGAAATATCATTGCCCGCTAATCACATTTCTTCCCAAGGAAAACCTTAGGGCTCATTTGGAAGCAGGAAAGTAAAGTGAAGAATTAGAAAGTGAAGAAAGTGTTTCAGTTACCAAGAAAGAAAATGAAGGGTGCATGTTTGGTTGGCACATGGATGAATTTGAAAGTGAGATTTTTAAGGCACATGATTTTTTTTCTTTAATGAATGTGGACCTTAAATGACAGAGTTGCCCCTCCCCCTATTGTAACATTCCCATAAAGCCCTTTATTGAAAAAAGAACTCCAACTGTGACACATCTCTTTTGCTTTGAAGCTTGTCTCCGGCAAAGGAGGCGGCGTGCTGAGGAACGAGTTGGCCAACCGGAGAATGGATGATGGAAACTTGGGGACAGAATTGTGGGAAAAGAAGTTGGGGAGGTTTACAAGTTTGGGGTTCGACCTTTTCGTTGGTATTTACGCACCCACACACATGTTGAAAAACTTAAATTGATTTTAGACTTTGCCAGCAACAATCGATTTTGGCATCCTGAAATCGATATTGCCATTGTAAAATCAATTTTAGCCATCATTAGTGTACTCTCATGTTAGATCTTTTCAACTGACATCATCCCCAAACTTTTCCCAACATTGTAGTTAAACACAAGCACCTGGACAACAACTTCAAACAACACACATCAAGATTTTAACTATGTAACTATAGTTTGGAAAGCAATCATTGCTAACCCATCAATTTTAAAATGAAAATTCATTCATTTAAACAAAAACCATGTATCACACACACTAAACACTTCAAACTAAACACAAACAGGGCCATGAAGGAGGAATGCAATAATGGTTGTGTTTCCCCATCAATGCCCAGACAAAAATAAAACGACACCACCAATATGAAACCACATTGGGCACCCTTACTTTCTTCTCCTTAATTGGCACAATGTGCAGCTATCTAATATGAGTTCAACACCACCCACTCGTCAGAGACAACTCACACCTCCTCGCTCGTGTTTTTTGTTGCCTGTGTCTTGCGTGAAGCTTCCAGCTCAGTTTGTGATGTATTTGTTAAGAGTAAATGAATGGTAATGTGGTATTTAGCACCTGGGCCCACACTCAATTTTGGTTGGAAGCCAAATTTGCATTTCCAACTTCAATTTCGGAGGGAAACTGAAATTGATACTTCCTACAGACCAAACCGCGTGAGAATCTGAAATTATTTCACTTTCTAATTCTAGGCTTTACTTTCCTGCTTCCAAGCGAGCTCTTATAGTACATAATTTGAAATCACATAAAAAATCTTGAAGTCTAAAAGCACCAAAATAAGGTTAAATAGTCAAATTTGATTAGAGTAAAGATGAAAACTAAATTATCGAAAATGACATGATATACCAAAACATTCTAACTAGAAACCATTTATGTTTATTCCCACACTCTCTTTATTGTTTGATTATTATTGACAAGCATTAGTAGGTATAATTTATAGAAAAGTTGGGGGAGAAGATAGAAAGATATCATATATTTGGGATTGGAGGGAGCCATATTTAAACATAGTTTCTGCAGCTTTATGTTTTTACATCTCCACAATGATCTTCCCAGTAGCATGACCATCAGCACTCCTAGCCCAGGCATCTTCAGCCTTGTTCAGCGGATATCTACTATCTATTACAGTCTTTAGCTTTCCATTCTTGACCAAATCAACCAGATACTGAAGATTATCCCCTTTTGGACTCAAAATCAGAGGCACAAGTTGCTTTTTTGAGAAGGTAAGTTTCTTGAGAGCAAATGTCATCATTGAACAGGCACTAGGAGATATATCGATAACCTTCCCATTATGGCTTAAGTTAGGTTCAAAAGTGGACCAAGGAATCCCCACTGTGCAATGAATCACCACATCATATTTCTTGCCTGACGTGCTCTTCAAGGCAGCGCCGTCCGGGGTCTTATAGTCGATGACTTCATCAGCCGCTAAGCTTTTGACTAGTTTTAGGTTTCGAGCTCCACAAGTGGCTGTCACATGAGTGTTTCCTAGCTTTGCTAGTTGAACTGCATAGTGACCTACACCACCTGATGCAGCAGTGACCAATATGTTTTTCTGTTCACCGCTTCCATCGAGTTTGACCCCTGCTGATTGGAGAGCCTGAAGAGCTGTTAGACCAGCAATAGGCAAGCCAGCACATTCTGATGCAGAGATTTCAGGTGGCCTTGATGCAGTGACACTCTCTTTGATTACAGCAAATTCAGCTAGTGCACCTCCATTCTACAATACAACAATAAGTCCCAAGAGATGTGAGATAGATAATGGTGAAGGTTATACTTAATCTTTGCAAATCATATAGACAGAAACTTTGACACTACTCCCTTCTTTCCCATTTATAGGGCACATTTGACATAAGAATGGCAGTTAACTCCTTTAATCTTGTAATAAATTGATACAAATTTCTAACTCTATCCTATTAATGAGGCTTTAAAGGACAGAAAAACATGAAGAGCTTCTTTTGTGCATTAACTGTTATGTACAGCGGCAAAAGTTGCAAAACTCTTAAAATGAATATTATAGACCAAACAATTCTTCTATAAGGCACCCTATAGAATAAAATATTTTTAAGTAGTGAGGACCAAACTACTGACTACTCAGTATAGGAAGTTTTTATACAAATGCTTTCTTTCCTTTCAATTGTAGTTCTTTCATATCATTCAAGCGTTCTTATGCACATCAAAAGTACAAGTCAAAATTTCATTTTCTTTTTCTGAAGACCGCTAAAATTATACAAAATAGGTGTATGGATAAAAATATCTATGGCAATCCAGTAATACTTATATTTTGATGTGGAAGACAAGAAATTGCCTCAGTATTTTCTTATTAATTGTAGAAACATGCTTCAAACTATACATGTTTTCCCATGTTTAGCAAACAATCTGAAAAGTGAGATGCATTATTCATTACTTGTGGATAATGCAAATTGATAAGAGTTATTTATCATGTGTATATATATATAGGTGTATTGATTAAATCAAATTACTAGAAGCAGCAGAGCAGATAATAGTTGAGCTCAAGTTAAATGAACAATTCAGTTCAAAAAAACAATCAGTTAAAAAAAAGAGTTAAATGAACAAGATAGACAAAAATAAAATTATGCGCAAGACGACTTACCCAGACATTAACACCAGCTACAACTTTATCTCCAGGCTTGAACTTTCTAACACCTGAACCAATCTCAACAATCTCTCCAGCCACATCAACTCCTTATTTGCCATGGAGTAGTTTCAATTCAGTGTTTTACTAAGATTATAGTGAAAAGTTCAAATTTGTAAACCATACAGTAGTAAGTTGAATTAATAAGCCACACCAGAATTAGCTACACATATCTGAATCTATTGATGCCAACTTGGAATGAAATTTTGTCAGCTATGGCAAAGTTTGAGAAATGTATCTCAAGTTCTCAACTTGGATACCACTACAAAAGAATCCACACCATTTCACATATATTTAATAAACTATTATTTAACTGAACTTTGTAAATAAACATAAATAGGCAATAGATTGTATTTAAAACATCAAAAAATCCAACACATTTACACAAAGTAGTTGTGATATACAAGAGAAAGGAATTGACAGTGCAGTGACATTTGTCACTTGAAACGGGAACATATCCTCACATACAAATCTGATATAATTAAACAGATATAGATATACTCATCAGTTCTTTTCAAAAGGCAACTTAAAGAATATACTGCAAGAAGAGTATTGTACACATAAGTTAGAAGTTAAAGTATCTTTCCATGAAGGTTATATAAATGAAAGGGAGAGTACCGGGTATGTATGGAAACCTTGGTGGTAGGAGTGGCCTCAACATGCCTTTTTGAACTTTCCAATCAATTGGATTTATACTAGATGCTTCCACTTTGATTAAAACCTCATCTTTCTTTGGAGTGGGTATTGGAACTTGTTCATGCTGCATTAAGCATAAAGCATAAAGCATAAAGCATAAAATATCAATACCATTATTAAAAAATGATGAAATAAATATATATTTTCCAATTTCCACCATAGCATAGCCACTATCAATGCATGAGTTCAAATGAAGTGATTTTCATGAAGCATGCAACACATAACTAGAATTAGGTATGTCTCTGCCTATCTCTCATGAAATCATTGAGCCAACAAAACCATTATCTATCATCATTTCCTCAAGCAATCAATGGTTATCACAAAATGTACTCAACTATCACAGAGTGCTTTAGAACACATCTCAACAAAATGTCTTGATGCCATATGAAAGATGGGTAAAGGTGCAAAAATGGGTTCAAACTATTACGCCATGAACACGTAGGGGTAACAAGTATTTCCGGCTCAATTCTGGGACTGAAGAATAAATATTGGTGCAATATAGGTAACGTCGTTTAGTTTGACCGACGTTGACCGTTAAAAGTTGACGTGGCGGGGGAAATAAGTTTTTTGCTAACGTGGCACGCCACATAAGCGCACCAAGGCAGCAAAAATTGCCACATAAGCATATCACGTCAGCAAAAAACTGCCACATAAGCATGTCACGTCAGCAAAATTTGCCACACATATGCACGCCACGTCAACAAAAAAAAAATTATTTCCCCCCGCCACATCAGCTTTTAACGGTCAAACTAAACGGAGTTACTTATATTGCACCAATATTTATTCTTCAGTCCCAGAATTGAGCCCGGAAATACTTGTTACCCCTACGTGCTCTTAGCGTAATAGTTTGAACCCATTTTTGCACCTTTACCCTATGAAAGATCCAACACTAGAGAATTTCAAAGTTGTAACTCTAGTGTTGCATAATAAAAAAACAAGTCCAAAGGGAGAAGTCATTGACTTATAAACCACACTACACTTGCAAAGTTCTCATGGCAATGCACCCCTTAAGAGCCGAGATGTCCATGGTTGACATTCACTCGGCCTCATTCACATTTACAATCATCCTTCTCACTGACAAAATAAAATCTATATTACAATCATCCTTCTCACTGACAAAATAAAATCTATATATATAATTATGTATTCCTTACAATCCTGCAAAAATCCTCTACATTACAAATACTGCAAATCAATGATTACATACAAATGATGTATAAGTTACACATAGTTTTGTTCTGTAAACAAGAAACAAGTTTTTTATTCCAATGAATTGCTTCTACAATATTGTTCATTCAGTAAGACCATTGTTGATATTTTTTTCTAAAAAAACTACCCACACATACACTATGACTTGGAGGATAAAGGAAATATAGTAAAGAATAGAAGAGAAAGGAATGAAGTTGAAAATACCTTCAAGGCAGAAGGGCCTCCCCCATATCCATGATACCGAACTGCATGCATAAGCTTCTCCATAGCCATTTTTACACTTTTTAATTTTGATAGATTAGAGTAGAGAGTCCAGTGGAGAACCGTTATGTTATGGAGAGTATAATAAACAAGGGAGAATATTTAAAAGTTGCATATTATATTGTTGCATAATGGTAAGTTTTGTGAATTGGATAGAGTCATAGAGACCAAGTCGTGGTGTACGTGGCCAATTATTTTGTTTTGGTGGGTGCAAAGTTGTTAAACTCGTGAGTTTTTAAATAATCTCGTAAACTCGTAAGAGTTTACATTAATTAGTTAACACATGTTTCCACTGTATAATTAAATAAATATAGAAAACAATAATTTGATTTGAATATATTTTATGTATAAATTTTTGATATTAAATATATCAACATTCATATTTTATCAACAATAATAAAGAAATTTCTATGAATTTTTTGTGTGAATTCATTTAGTAAGGTCAAATAAAAATAATTAAAATAAGTTTTAGAGCAACTTAACACGACTTTCTATAAGATAAAAACGTAGAAACGGTCAATTGGACAAGTATGCTTGTGAATTTCTACCGAGTTTACGTGTATTAAAATTTTAAGTGGCTCGTGACACATTTTGGTTTGATAGAGCCATAAAACATCAAATCGGAGTGTCAACTCACGAGTTTGACAACAATGCACACTACTAAGTATCCACATCCCTTTCCTTGCCCATTTTCCCTTTCCTTTGTTTTTTTTATTACATCCCTTTCCTTTGTTTGATTTCACTGCGATTTCTATTTCGAAGGCACATAAAAAATAGGGCAAAGGTGCAAAAATAGCCATCGTAAATTTAAAAATGTGCAACTATAACTCTGGTAAATTGAAGGGGGCAAAACTGTACACTGTAAATTAAAATGGGGCAAAATTGGGCAAATGTGCAAAAATAGTCATCGTAAATTTAAACGTACGTTTTCCAAACTTGGCCCCACCATCAGTAAATGATGTGTCATACATTCAAGGGTGCAATATGTTGATGAGACTTTAAGTTTTTGATCAGACTTTATTTTTTCAGATGATTACGTAGAAGTAAGGTGAATTTCACATGATTTGGGGTTCTATTTGGTTTCTTATCGAAATGATTTGGGGGTTTAGAGTTCGTTTTTAGTGATTTAGGGTTCAACTGGATGCATTTTAACTTTCACGTTAGATTTTGGAATTGACATGTCATTTACTGATGGTGGAGCCCACGTCTGGAAAATGCCTATTTAATTCTGCTTAACAGAGAGGTTACTTTTGCCTCATTTTGGTTTACAATGTATGATTTTGCCCCATTTTAATTTACAGTGTCTAGTTTTGCCCCCTTCAATTTACCAGAGTTATAGTTGCCCATTTTAAAATTTACGGTGGCTATTTTTGCACCTTTGCCCTAAAAAATATACCTAAATCATACTTAGCTTGTTGATTCATGCATACACACACACCCACACACTCGATTAATCCCTTATCCTTTGTATTCAATGAGCTCAGTTAAAAAAAAAATGAGCTCAGTCTAAGAAATCTAAAAACATCGGGTTTACATTGATTTTACTGATCCAAATAAAGCATGTTGTAAAGATTCATATACATTACCACTTATAGACAGACTATGCCTAATCTATTTGATCATTTTCGTGCGGCATTCATTTTCAGTCGTGATAATGAGTTCCAGAATGAGCTAAGGATGATTGTCACTAACCTTGAGTATTATTCTGCTCTGGCTTTTGCTTATATATTGCCACTTACTGCCTTTTTTCTGTCTTGCGCACTAAGTACTAGCATGTTTGTTTCAAGTAAATAATATTCTAGCAAAAAGAAAAAAGAAAAGAAACAAAAGTCAAATAATACAGACATATAGATATGTGCACAGTGTCACACACTGTAAGAATTCTTTCAAGTCAACTCTGCTAATTTACTTGTAAAAACAGTGTCAAAACTATACAAGGATAGGAAGATATCCTGCCACTCAAGCTGAAAATGGAACTCGCTGTATTTACAAAGAGTATTCACTCAGAAATAAAGGGGACTCATTTAACCAGATGTGCATGTACATTATTTATACATCTCTAAGCCTATATACATTGTCGATGTAGTCTTCTACCCCCCAAAGGAATGATCCGAAAGCTGCAGCCTCCATGACTAGCCTCCTCAAGCTAGAGAATGAAGTTAAAATGACTTCATCACTCTGGACCAATTCACATTTCTCGTTTCCGAAAAGAGCAGAAGTATAACTCTCTATCAATTTCACAGCCTCTACAGATCTCAGTTTAGCACATTTCTGCAATGACCCAGAGTGAAGTCCCCTAAGATAATCCTTCATATCTAAAATTTTGTTTTCCTGCTTGGTCAGCCCTTGATCAACAGATGGTGGGTTATTCCTACGGCCGAAAATCATATCACTAAATCTAAACCGAGGCATATCATGGAATGACAAGCCAGTCCCACCACTGAAACAAAGATCAACATTACCTAAATATAAACTACGATCCAGGTTGTACCTCAATGCAACTGACTTTAGAAAGTAACCATATAATATTGAGGAAACATAAATTCGGGCAAGCATGAAATGTCGAATCTTAGTTTTTGCCCAAATATCTCTCACGCTACAGTTTGCTTTCAAGCCAGTTAAAGTAGTTACATGTTCCTTTAATAAATCCAAAACTCCCAAACTGTGAATGGACTCTAGATGCCAGTCCTTTGTGGGCAATATCTCTAGCCTGCCATTATAGATGCATCTGGACAGCTTTGGAACCAAAGGGACCCTAATCTCAGAAAAATTATAGAAGATCACCAAATACATGATATCTTGCAAAATTGTTTGACACTGATTTTCTTTTACTTCTGCAATCCTCCTGGCATCAAGGAAAACTTTAGGTCACTTGTCATTCAAGTGGTATATAGTAAAGAAAAGTATTAAGCAACAATCACAAACTACATAAGTTGGTTACTGACTTGTTTAACTTGTTTCAGGCTTAAACATAATAGCAAGCAATTCCCAATTCAACTTTTAGGGAAAAAATAACAACAGCCCGAATGGGCAAGAAATAATTTGGGTGAAAACAGAAGAGGTCTTGTGAGTAGAAAAAAATGGATGCTGGTAGCTGAAATTTGAAGTTTTTGGGCTAATCAACTTTCAATTATCAAGTTTCCAGTGTACTAAATACAAAAATCAGAGAATAGCCAATCCAGGAAATGTGAGGACCCTTGGTTACTTCATCCAACATACTCCCTCCGGTCCTAAATATAAGACCTAATTGATTTTTTTGAAAAATCCTTAAAAAAAGCATAATAAGTTAATTATAAATTGATTTACCTAATTTTTTCACTTAAACTAGTTTGTTTTACTTATAAACTAATGGATAATCTAAAAATATATCAAATATGTCATGATTTGATAGACTATTTTGCAACCTTAACCTCTCCAAAAAAAAGTCATTTAGATCCTATATTTAGGACCGGAGGTAGTATTAACTATTCTGTCCAAGAAAAAATAACAAAGAAATAGTGCTTCATAGGGTCCCAATATTCCGAGAGCTTAGCAATCATAAGGAAAAAAAAACTATCAATATGTCTGACATTTTAAGTTATACATGAAATCACATAAATAGACCAGTATCCCAATATATGGTAAGATCTACTCCTCAAAATTAATAAATAAAGAAGTTAAGAGTGTTTGAGCATACAAAACTGCTCTATTACATTGACAATTTTCCCTTCTCTTGGCTTCCTAAATTACGAAAATGAAAGTTGCATGATTACTGAAAAGCAAATCATTAATAGAATTAAAAATTAATTTGCAATAATTTTATTCTATTCAAGGAATAACAGAGTAATTATTATACCTTCCACAATATTCATAAGCCATTAAAACCATGTGTGATTCAACAAATCACATAACATTTATAACCATGTCTTTAAATGGTAGGCAGAACCCCACTCTCACTTACACAGCTATCCAGTCACAAATGTACACATAATTGACTCATAAGAATGCAAAATTTATACTCTCCATTACTAAACATACAACCCAATTGACTTTTTTGGGAATTCAAGAGAAAACTAAATAAGTTACTCAAATAAATGGGCAATGACCCTATTTTGCCCTTCAAGTAACCACCATAGACCACTGGGAATCCAATTAACACCGGTACAATTTCACCCTTGAAATAACCAATTTGGTCCAATTTCCCCAAGAAAGACCCACTAATGAGTGTCGTCCACGTGTCAGCATTAGATTCGTCAGAGAGTAAATTTGGACAACTTTGGTTACTTCAAGGGTGAAATTATAGCTGGTGTTATTAAGGTGTCAAGTGGTCCAGGGTGGTTATGGGCAAAATAGGACTATTGCCCTAAATAAATTGATTTCTCCCAATCTTTCCACTACACTAATTTATTTCATTTATAAGCTAACATATTATCTAAAAATACATAAAACACTTATTGATGATTAAGTGGGCTCATTTAGCTTCCTTAATCTCTCCAAAATAAGTCAACTGGTCTTACTATAACAGGTTGACTAAAAGTCAACGGGATCATGTATATGTGATGAGAGAATTTGACTAAAACTTTGCAAACCTGTGAAGTACTTCTTCATGAGAGCCAGCACTAAGTGCTAAACGAGCAACAGCAGCCTCACGATCATGAGACAAAATCTTTAATTCTTCATTAACAGATAGGTGAAATAACTGCCTATGATTCTGTAAAACACCACCTAGAAATTTACCCACTTGGGTTTTAAGTTTAAGGGGTGAGTTTGAGCTCAAGGTAACAAAGTCACAGTGACTAGCATCAGTACACCTTATAATTCTCAATGGTCGTTGGTATAAAACAACACGTGATGGCTTGAAGGGAAAATAATTGAAGGGTTTGAGAAAGAGATTAGAGGATAATTGAGGATTAGGAGATGGAGAAGAAAGAAGGGTAGAATTGGGAAAGTGGGTGAGACTATTTTCCATGAAAGGAGGACAAAAAAGGTGGGAAAAAAAGGTGGGTTTTGGATTGAGAGAAGAAAAACAGTGAAGAGGAAGTGATTGATAATTGAGATGATTAAGGAGAGAGAGAATTAAGGAAGGATTTGTGAGAATTAGAGATATTATCAAGGTAATAGAATATTTAACAAGTCAATGTAGAGCTGGCATTTGAAAGAATGATAAAGTACTCTTATACTTCCTCCGGTCCTTAATGTAAGAGCTAACTGTCAAAAAAACGTTTCTTAAGAAAACATGTGAATGTTAGTTGGGTGTCTAGAGTTAATGTTTCTTTTCCAAAAATGTCCATATTTATTGTGGTACTTTTAAGAGAGAGAAATGCATAAGCATTAATAAATATGAAAGAGAGTTAGGGGTAAAGTAGGAAAAAATGCATTAAATGAGGAGAGATTATGGGGTGAGCTCTTACATTAAGGACCAAAACCATTCAAATTTTGAGCTCTTACATTAGGGACCGGAGGGAGTACTCTACAAGGAAGTATATAATTGTTATTATTAAATATATTTTCAAAATATGTTTTTGATTGATAAATAACTCGTTTCAATTTTAAATAAAAGACATAGTTACTTAATTTACTTAAATTTAAGAAGGTATTTGAGTTAGTTAATTAGAATAAGATGATATTACTACACTAACTTAATCATTGATTGTTATTGCCACCCACTTCTCTTTTTTGTTTATCATTAAATTAAAGAATATTAATAATAAGAGTTTTTGGGAAAAGTTGAGAAAAAATAGAATTGGTCTTACATTTAGGAATTTAGGAATAAGTTCAATTCCCTATGTAGGTTATAAATTCAGTAATGGACTAATGGAGGGAGTAATATGGACTATAATAATATATGATTAATTAATTATTTTGATTCGTTTATCCATTCAGCCAAAAAAAAAGTTTTTTAAGAAAGCATGTAAAACTTAGTTGGTGTCTAGAGTTAATGTTTTTACCTATATTTATTATGATACTTTTAAGAGAGAGAGATATACATAAACATTAATAAATATGAAGAAAAGTTAGGGAAAAAATAGAAATAAAATAGAAAAAATTCATTAAATGCGGAGAAAATATGAAATAAACTCTTATATTTTAGACCAAAATCATTCAAATTTTGAGCTCATAATAGATACAGGAGGGAGTATATTATACATAGATGGTTTAGAATATCTTAAAAATTTGGACAATATTAAGAAAAAACGGTACTATGTCTATAACTAATAAATAATTTACACCTTCAATTTCATAATATAATTATTTTGGCACCCATACTTGTCCACTTATGCTGTGTTGTTGACATTTAATAGTTTGAATTAATTATCATGTGATGAATAAGGTTACTTTTTTTTTGTTACCCAAGGGTATCCCGACCAGCGTGTCAAGTGAGACTAATCCCTCGTTGTTCTGAAGTCCCATATAGGGGTAGACAGCTGGCCTGTGAATTTGCTCCATTCGCAAGAGTTGGGGATCGAACCCCCAACCACTTCTTTAAGGGACAAGAGTACTTACCACTCACGCCAACCCATCAGGTTAATAAGAATAAGGTTACTTTTTATTGTCAAATGAATGAGGTTATTCATTATATATTCAATTATTGGAATATATTAAATTATATCATTTGATTCAAGATCCCAAAATTTTATCTCTCCTATATAAATGATGAGATTATTTGATAAACTCTAATTGGTTAGATCGTAAATAAAATAATGTTCGATCTTCACATAAAAATTCCCCACGTCATAATTGATATTTTAGCAACATAAGCTTTTGTAAAAATATATTAGTGCCTGATTTCTATTCGTTTAAGGTAAGTGTGCTATGAAACATAATCCCAAAATAGCTCATACAACTTCTTGTATGTTAGTATCTCAGAGAATTAAAATGAGCCTTTGAAATTTTTGTCGTGCCATTTTCTTGGCCGTCTCAATAAATTATTTATATTCGTTTAAATCGTTATCCACATTCCACACACATGCTTATTTGTCTCGTGGTTAAACGAAGAGACCACTGTTTTTCATACTCCCTCCGGTCCTAATTATAAGTCGCCTTTGACTTTTTTGAAAAATCCTAAATAAGCAAAATAACTTAATTATAAATTGTTTTAACTATTTTTTTCCATTATACTAGTTTACTTTACCTGTAAACTAATGGATAGTCTAAAAATATATCAAATATATCATAATTTAATTACCTATTTCGCAACCTTAATCTCTAAAAAAAAAGTCAAAGGCGACTTATAATTAGGATCGGAGGGAGTACAAGCTCTTATATTTTCAAGCTAAATTTTACATATATATTTGGATAGTTATTTTGAGAAACCAGTTTCGATGGAAACATGATATTTATTAAATAATACACAATTAAAATATTCATATATTTTCAATAATTTAAAATTACAAAAATTTAATAGAGTAAATTGCATAAGGTTTCCAATAATTGAAAATAAGAAAAATTTAATATATGTCTATCTACATTACATTTGGATGATTAAATTACATTAATTAGTTGTGTAATTCAATTATTGTTATTATAACTCACCAACTACCAATTTTTCTTAGTCCATTTTATAAGTCACTTCATGATTTTGATGACAATTATTTTTATCTATCAAACTTCCATTTTCTTCAAAATGAGTGTCAGATTGAAAATTTCTTCTAATAAAGTTGTGTATAGTCATTGTTGCATAAACCAATCGAACATGTGTTGAAAACTTATAGTTACGCATTTTGTGTATACCCTATTACTCCTTTCTATCCTTATTATAAGTCACTAACTACCAATTCTTCTTGGTCCATTTTATAAGTCACTTTATGGTTTTCAATGTGCATTAATTATTTTTTCATATATACTCATATTTAATAGGGGTGGTAGGCGAGAGTAATAGTTAATAGTTTTGAAAATAAGTGTAATTATTGGGGGTAGTATTGGAAATTACTTGAATTTTAGGACAAATTAAATGCATTTAACCAATTTAATTCGTATGTGAGAAAATTCAAATGAGATAGTACAAGACCCAAACATACACCAAAAACTGAAAAACAGTTTATGCAAAAGCTGGTTGTGGCCACAAGAAACTCCAAATTGGAGTTTCTGAAGATAAGTTGGTTTGACCAAATAAGCTGGTAAAAAATAAACAGGACCTAAACATACTCAAAAGCTAAAAATTGTTTATTGAGTGCAAACCAACTAATTTGGGTCCAGAAATGGTTCCCAAACACACACTTCATCTAAAAACCAACTAATTAGGGCCCGTTTGGTTCGATTATATTGCACACGTGCAATGGTAATCTTTATTGCATTACCACATTTGTCATGTTTGGTTGGATTTAATGATGGTAAAGAAGATTGCAATTGTAATGAAGATTGCATATTTTTTGGTAATGAGCTTTTATAGGGTCTCCCCTATGAATCTTCATTGCACCCTATCATCTATAGTAAAATGTCAATTTTACCCTTAATGAACAATGTGAAAAGACACTTACTTGCCCTCAATATTTCTCCTTTGTCTCTTTCTCTCCCTCTCCCCCTCTCTCTTTCTCTCTCCCTATCTCTCTCTTTATCTCTCTCTCCCGCTCTCCCCCTCTCTCTTTCTCTCTCCCCCTCTCCTTCTCTCTCTATCTTTCTCCCTCCCTCTTTCTCTCTCGTCTCTCCCTCCCTCCCTCTCCTGCTCCCTCCCTCTCCCCCTCTCCATCCCTCCCTCTCCCTCTCTCTCCCTCCTTTGGTGGAGAAATGGGTGGAGACAATTGGGAGAGTTCATTTCTTTAATTAGGGTTATTATGGACCTTTAATAATTATTATGAAAAATAAAAGATATTGTCCCCACAATTTGCAAATAACTAACCAAACACATTGATGGTAGTCATTATTGCATTGCACCCTATTGCAACAAAGTTGATTGCATTACCAAGGGGTTGTGCAATTGAACCAAACGTGCTAAGGGTATAAGTTGTTGTGAAATAAACTATATATCTTTAAACCCGTAGCTTTGTTGTTATTGGTCCATTTGTCATCATAGTATTGGTCCAAGAGTCTATATACAAAGTTGACATGTGTATTGAGAAAGTCTTCATTAAAATTTGCTTTTTTTTGCCAACATTCATTAAAATTTGCTTTGTGCTACAAATATTTGTATCCAATCCAATATATCCAATATATACCTCTAAGCTCAAAAACTATTGGTCCACATGTCCTATAAACTCCCACTTTAAATGATTTTGATTGGATGATACACAAACACTTAAATAAACACAACATACTACCAATAAAATCATTATTCTAATTGGGAAATTAAGAGACAAACAATCAATCACAAGCCAAAAATGATTATATTTATTTGGGAATCATGTAAATAAGAGGGAATCAAACTTTCAAACAAACAAATTTCCATAAAAAAACTAATTGATGTCATCTAAACTCCCACTTTGAATGATTTTGATTGGATGATACACAACCACTTAAGAAAATGATTCAAACTACCCAATATAATCACTAATCTAATTGGGAAATTGCATTGCAAAACAATCAATCACAAACAAAAAATCTGATATTTATTTCATATTTATGTATTATGGCATGGGGAAATCAAACTTTCAAAAAAAACTTCCATAAAAAAGTAATTGATGAGGGGGGACACAAACTTTCAATCTCACAAAATTCCATAAACATATAAATGAGAGAGAAACAAACTTTCAAATAAACTGAATTCCATAAAAAATCAAGTAAAAAATATTCCTTTAATCCCAACTTCTACTATACGGCTAAAAGAGGCATTTTGAAATTCTTTGTATTCACAAAGCATGTTATTGCCAACAAAACATCTTTGGATAATTTTTTTTAAAAAAAATGATTCCTAAATTTCATATATTCATATTTAAAAAAAACATTCAACCCAAACTTATTTTAAGGGATATTTTTTTACTATAACACCATATTGTATTTTTGTGGGCTTAAAAAAAACTTACACCTATAACACCATATTGTTTTTCTTTGTGCTCAAAAAGGAAGAAACTGTTATACCGCCATATTGTATTTTTTTGTATTACCATATTGTATTTTTAGTATTGTCATATCGTGTTTCAAATAAAAATAATAAGAAAATAGGAATATAGTATTCTTAGAAAATTGGAATATTCTCAGTTTCAAAAACATTATGTAAATTACTATCATTTTTTGATGGGTCTAAACTCTAAATCAATTAATGACCTCTTCTATTGTATGGGTTGCTTTCCCTTACATACTCTAAATCAATTAAATTACTACTCCCTCCGTTCCTAAATATAAGATCACTTTGGGGAAGTGGATAAGTTCCTAAATATAAGATCACTTTCTATTTTGTCTCAATTTTGGTCCAAATTACCCCTATATTTCTTAGCTCCCTCGCTTCTCTCTCAAATCCGTATTTGTCTTTTAAATTTAAGTGAGGGGTATTTTGGGAAGATCATGTAATCCTAATTCATTGTAAAGTCTTCTTTAATCTCTTCAAATTAGCTAAAGTGATCTTATATTTAGGAACAGAGCTAGTATTATTTGGCCCAGCGGGAGTTGAAAACAAAGGTGACAGATAGCCGTTAGGCAAGTAGCCGTTGGCATGTGCCTATGAAAGTAAAGCATGTGGCATTGGCCATTGGGTCATTAGTCATTACTCATCCCACTTGTTTAAGTGGGTTTGCTTACTTTTATGAGTTCATGAGGAGAAGGGAACGCTCTAATCAAAAGTAAAAAATGAAGGGAATGGCTCTAATAATTGTGAGCACAGTCAAATAAGAAATTAACATTGAAACATTTTTCCATTTCGTAATGATTACCTATAAAATTTGAGGTTTTACCCAACCAACGTTCGAACATTTTATATAGTGGTATTGAAAATTTGAAATAGAAAAAAAATGTAGTATTTTGTTCCTTCAATTTAACTTTCTTTTTGCCAGATACTTTAATTTTAGTTATGGTCAAAGAAATTTCAGTATAAAATGGTCCAAATTCATATTAAATTATTGGAACCAACTTTTCAAAAAATAAAATAAAATTTGTAAACCAAAAGAAGGTAAAACTAAAGTAAAAGTAACCTTGAGGGATTCAAATCTCATTAACCTTATCTTATCTTATAATTAATATTTTACATTCACCCCTTTTCAATATATAAAATTTTACATTAGGCTTGTTTGGTATGATGGGAGAGGTGTACATGTGGAATGGAAATTTTAATTGAATTTACAAAATTAGAGAAGTGGGGTTAAAATGCTTTAATTAATCCTTCTTACCCTTCATAACACATCTAATATTTTTTAAAATATATCCTGACCATACTCTTTAAATATTTTTTTAAAAAAATTAACTTAAAATTTTTTTGGGAGAATTAATTAGATGTCTCATGGAAGAAAAATAATTAAGATGAGATCCCACGAGTTGTAAATCACAACTTTTGAGCTAACAATAACAACTTATTGGTCTCATAACAACTCGTGGGAGCTCATTTTAATTATGTTTCTTCCATGAGACTTCTAATTAAGTCTCTCAGTTTTCTTCACCTCCCCTCCAATCATTCTACCAAACAGACATAAGAATTAAGCTCACTACTTAAAAACCCAGATATAATATAAAAACCCAGATATAATATTTTAAAATTAAAAGAGTATTACTTTAGTCTAATAATCAAAAGAATTGAACAATCACGGTTGGTGTAGTGATAACCACGTTTCAGCGTTTGCCAAGGGTCTCAAATTCGAGCCCTAATAAGAATGTAGCATGCCTTTTGATCATCACTTTACAAATAATCAAAAGAATCACCCTCCTTTGATCAAATAAAAAAACACAGTATATCCAATAATAGAAATGTGCGTTATATATAAATAAAGAGGAAAATGGTGCATTAATATATTGAAAATAAAAGGGCCAATGGCTAGCCCAGGAATTTATTATTTTTGAACGTGAACAATTATTGACGTAAAAATGACGTTTACAGTTCATGAATTTAGTAAAACCAATTATGGCGGACGCCATATGTGATATGCCTATGCATTTACCGATTTTTATTTTTTTTATTTTGGATAAACTAAAATACATTCACCGGAACTAAATCAACAAGTTAACAACGCATTTCTAACAAAATATATTAGAAAGTATCTTTTTTATAAAAAAAAATTATTAAACGGATAACCTGGATCCAAGCCTAGATCCCGACGTGAACGTAAGACCATTCAATCAAATAATTATTCAATCGTTGATTAGTGAAATCCCCACTTGCTAGAAAAACACGTCCCACTTGCTTATTGTTTCAACGTCACACTTGGATACTTGCACGATCCATAACCTTCCACAATAAATTTCAAATGAAAAAAAAATGTTAGAGCAAATCATTATCAACAAAAATATAATATATACTGATTAAAGTCATTAAACCAAATTTAAAGATTCATTAAATCATGGAAAAAATATTACAAAAACATTTAATACCCCTCCATTGCTTTATGGGTATGTTCTACTTTTTCTAGTGCCAAGTGAATGCGGCACTTTTCTTTTTCTCTGTGACGATTTAATCCGAGCAATTGAATTTACATTTGGAGTTAGACATTACTAAATCAATTTCTGATAAAAAAATTACTAAATCAATTATAGGATATTAGTTATAATATTTTTTTGATAAACATTTAAAAATTTGTCTCATTTTTTTATAATTCCCTACTATACCCCTATTAATTACTCATATGATCAGTGTATTTGATTTTCAACTTACTCTAACTCAATTCCTTGTAAATGTAGGTGTCTTTGATTTAAAAAATATTACTCCTCCCGTTCATTAATGTAATATACTCCCTCCGTTCCTAAATATAAGACCTAGATAACTTTTTTTTTTGGAAAGATTAAAGTTGCGAAATAGATTATTAAATCATGATATATTTGATATCTTTTTAGATTATCCATTAGCTTATAGGTAAAATAAACTAGTTTAAGAGAAAAAATTAGGTAAATCAATTTATAATTAACTTATTTTTTGTTTTTTTAGGATTTTTCAAAAAAGTCATCTAGGTTCTATATTTAGGAACAGAGGGAGTAATATTTAATAACTGACCTTTTCCTTTTTTTTTCTAATAACTAAAGCTAAAATAAAGTATTTCTGATATAAAAAACACAAAGTATTTATGACATGTGTTAGAACTTTTTTTTCTAAACTAATTTTTTTTTACTTAGGCATTAATATATGATCTAATAATTGATAGCATATGTTATGATTAAATAACTTGTTTAACTTTCCATGGATATATCAAGTACGAAGAAATTAATAATTTTAAATTAAATTATTAAAACAGGAAGAAAATGAAGAGAGTATAACATAAGTTATATGCAGGTTTCTTGGCTCCCGAAAGGAATTTGTATAGAGATTGATAAGAGGTGCCATCATCTTGGTGTCATGGGGGATTTATGTATGCTGAAGAGAGAGAGAGGGTGGTCTTGGTATGAGGGGAGCAACGCACCAGTTGTGGAAGGGTACTTACTGATCATGGATCGGAGAGCACGTTGAAAGAGATTGGGTGGAGGTTAGGAAATGGTAATGAGGTGAAGTTTTGGGAGGGTAAATGGTTTCAAAATTATGAAGTTCTTAAAGAATTATGCTTTGGGTAATGATGGGAAAAGCTCAGATGGAGATTGGAATAGGTTGAAGGTGGTGGTTCCAGAGGATATGATAAGTGCGATTCAGGGGTGTTTTCCATTGGTGTGAGGTTGGAGAGGGAGGATTGACCGAAGTGGTATATCAATTAATAATAGCGGAGAGTTTTCTATTAGATCAGCTTATCTAATGTGCCAAAATTTTAATGCATTAGTGAATTTAAGAACATGGTCAAGACTCAAGAGTATGGAAGCTGAATATTCTACATAGATATAAAACCTTCTTATCATTGTGTTTGAAAGATAGGTTGTTGACTAATGTAAAAACAAAGTGGGGGCTTGCAGGTGAAAGCTCATGTGTTAAGTGTGGAGTTGCATGGAGCATGGTCTTCATTCGTTGAGAGGTTGAGAGATTGTATTAGCTTGTCAGGAGACTAATAAATCAAACATAGTACAATAATAGGCCAGACTGATAGACTAATATAGTTGTAATTTTATATTAAAAATTAGTAACAAATAGTATCAATTAATTATCATAAATCAATACTACAATTTTTATTTAAAAAATATTTTTAAAATTCTTAATAGGCCAGACTGATAGGCTAATAGGTTTTATTAAGCCTAAGTCTAACCTGTTAAGCAAAACAGACCAAAAGAAAAAGTTTCGGACTAGGCATGGCCTTGAAATAAAGAGGTTGGTCCAAGGTATTAATGATCCAGGTCATATGCCTTTGATAGTCGGGTTGGGCTATTCCCACCCCTAATTGGGAGGTGCGAGTGGAATGATACATGAATGAGAAAGTTGAATTTAATTTATTTATTTTGTCTCCTACTTTTATTGGTGAGACTGTTAGAGCTGATTAAGGAAAAATTTAGTGTTTTGATTTAATTGTATTGTAAACAAGGCTAAAGTATATTTTGATCTTTTATATTTGCATCAAGTTTCAATTTAGTCTTTTATGTTTGGAAACTACACTTTTAGTTTTTTTTGCTAACACCGTTAGTTTCACTTAACGGAAAATGTCAACTTAAAAATTTTAAAGGGTTAATTCAAGATTAAATATCAATAAAAGATGCATAAAATAACTATTTTAATGTAAATATTCTTTTATTTTAAACATTTGTCATTTTTAACCTCACTTATTGAACAAACTTTTAGATTTATTAACTCACTGTTGATATTAAATGAAACTAACTATGTTAACAATAAAATATACTTTTTTTCTAAACATAAAGAACTAAATTGAAATCTTGATATAAAAATAAGTGACTAACACTGTACAACCTTAAAAAAAAAGGTGAACATAAGATCTTAATTAAGACACTTACTTGGATCTTTAGTTGTTTGCGTGGCAAGTCCGTTGAAGAAGCAGGTCCCACCAGAAGGCCTAAACTGAAACCAATAAGAGCTGAAAGCATAACTAGCATGCTTGACCAAAGAATCCGGTTCAAAACACGGTTTTCCGGGTTGGATAGCATCACAGGTTTTATTCCCCTGCGAGCAAGCATACGATATTGCATCCTTAAGCGACGTCGTATTAGCCCCATCAGCCACCACACACCATATCTCCCCCTTATATGGCAAATTATTATCCGCTGGTGGCAATGACTTATACTCAGAATCTGAAGTCTTCCCAGACAAATCAATATCATACACATTTGACCCATTTGGATACAACAAACCAAAATGTCTTTCTGTGCCTACACCAGGTTTTTGATTCTCATTGTACAAAGCAAAGATAAATGATGGAAGAGTTGAATTTGGCCTAGCTGGAGTACCTAAATAAGGTTTTGCTGTCACCTTTTTCACGAAATTTCGATTGTAAATTGCTGCATTGTGAATGTTAGCTCCTATTTGATCAATGTCACCTCCATTAGGCCAACCAGTTTCAGCTATAAAAATTCTAACATTTGGATACCCAACTCGTTTCATAGCGTAATAAATAGCATCCACCATTTGGTCAAACATGTTGTGGTACACCAAGCCCGTGCCCGAATCTGTGACTGTAATGTTCTTTGATTCAAAGAGTGTGTAGTCAAGATTTATGTTGTGTGGATCTGAAATATAAACAAAATATGGGTATACATCGAGGAAGAAGAAGGATTTGGTGTGATTTAAGAATTTTAACAATGGTTTCATGATTTTGTCCGAAATGTCACTACGGAATGTTCCATTTGATGGTGGGAATGATGATTCTAAAACACTCATGTCTGATGAAGTACCCACTTTGATTTTGTGAAGTCCAAAGGATTTGAGAGAAAGTTTGACTTTTCTAATTGCTGGTACGAGAGCTGACCAAACTTGAGGTGGGCTACTACTGGTGACTTCGTTGCCTACTAGGAGGTAACGAATTAAGGTTTTTGGATAGAAAGGGATTACATTGGTTTTGATCCATTCATCTGAGAGGGTTTGGTTAGAGGAAATGTTGAGGATGAGTTCATTTGGGACCATGATTGAGACTTGGAGGTTTGTGTTACTTAAGGCTTTGAGGATTTCTGGGTTTGCATCATAGATTTTGACTCGTTTGGCTTTGAGGTTTTTTATGAGCTCAATGGATCTTGATGGTGATGGTAGATTGTTCCCCAGTTGACCATAGTTGATCCCAGGAATTGTAGAGAATTCTGCAGCTGTAGAAGAAAAAACCAAAAGGGGTTGTGCATAAGACCAAAACAATAAAACCCAGATTGCAAAATCAGTGATTTTGACAAGAAAATCGTGTATACAGGACTTACTTGATAAAGAGATGAAGAAGAAGAACATGAACATAGAAAGAAATCCTATAGCCATTTTTGTAAGCATCTCTGTTTTCTTGTGCAGCTTCAGCTCACCCGATTTGTTGGTTATTAATACTAACAGATCAAATCTAGAAGCTGTGCCATAAACCTAAATAGAGGAATTTTTTAATGAGGAAGAACAACGGGGAATTGAAGAAATCAGATGATGGATCCAAGAAGAAGAACCTAATAAAATAAAAAAGAAAGGAATGAAAATGACAAAGGAGGTCGATGGATAGACTTTTCCGCTGACTATTCTAGGAGGGATTGATTGTGAGTGAGAAGTGCGAACAGAGGAAGCTGAGCAAGTTGGGAATATAACTTTTTTTCTTTATTCCATCTTTTATTTTTTAGTAAAAGGGATATAATAATTAATGAGCTAAAAACGTGTGAGAGAGAAGGAGAAAGAAACTGAGACAACATGAGGAAAAGGGAGAATCTAATCTTTTTTCCCGGTGGGGAAAAAGTGGGGCCCATTGGTGTGCATTTATTGTTTGTAGTAATGAAAATAATAATTGGATTATGGTTGAAACTTGAAAGTGAGGTAATGAAATGAAAGCAAGTGATGATGAGTTTGGAGGAAAAGGGAAAAAAGGGCAAAAGAGGGAAAGAAAAAGGGAGAAACGTACGTACTTTGATATAAAGCTGGAGATAGCCGTTTGAGTGACTGAGGATGAAGGGACAACGGTGGGCCGTATCTCTACGTCGACAGTGACTCTACCTGCTCATTACTGTATACACTGGAAGAGGATATATACAAATATATACCATAATCATATTCTACAGTACTAGTACTTTGTTGTATGGGATTTACCACACACTACGAATATGCTACTCCTTTATAATGTTAGTTGTAAAATGTGTCGAAATAAATAATTTCCAATTTTAAATTGGTCAAAATTGGCTATTATTATAAGTGTATCTATAGAATGATTAATTATTTTAATGCAGTTTTACTCTTTTAATAAATATAGAAGAAAATAAAGAAGTGAAACATAATGTACAAGTGTCTAAATTTTTTGCCACAATATTCGTTCTTTAATAAAATAGTATTGATCAAGATGCTTAATTTAAATTTAGTTAAAAAATTATTAATTTGAATTGGTTGTTAACTTAGATAGGGGCAACAATTATGTAAATGAGCAACAATTATGTAAATGAATTAGTGTTATTACTTGAAAATGTCCTCATTTTTGCGTTAGAAAGATAATAATTTGTAGTTGATGGGATAATAAATGTAATAGTGGTATAGGCAATTATTCATATTAAACTTGAATCTTATAAAAAAAAATAAGGAAGTATTCATTCATAAATAACTATAGAATAAAAAATTTATCAATGTAAAACATTGTAAATAAGTAAACTAACTTTTTGCATGCGACAATTAAATGACCAGAATTTATAATAAAACTGTATTTAGTATTAACCGACATTATTATTTATATTGAATTTTAAGATATTTCGGGTTTTAGTTTTATCCTTAAAAATTAAAGAGCGCTGAGTGCTGACTAACCCAAAAATATAATTTAAAATTGTGCTATATAAAATATAAAATATGTTCGGACGGTGGATGTATTAAAAGATATTTCAAGTTAGATGAACCCACAGAGCCATCGTTAAAAGAAAATAAAAATATAGGAGTACTATTTAACGGCGGCAAGCTAGGGATACCCGGAAAAGGAACTTGACCTTTTAAGTGAATAATAACACTGTGCGTTGACCAAATTATATTTTGGGAAAATTAATTTGAGGTCCCCCCACAAGGAACTTAATACTAGAAAAGTCCTAAAAGTTGGAAAAATTAATGTAGGGTCCCAAGGGACCTCACTTTAATATATTTGAAAATTGAAAAGACAGTTTTACCTCTAGCCTTAATAAAAAAAAGGCCCTACCCTCGCCCTTCTCTCTCCTCTTCCTCTCCCCTTCTTCATCATCTTCACCGACCCCCCAATCATCCGCCGGCCTCCAACCCCCACCACCTCCCTCTTCCCCGACCAAAAGAATCAGATGCCCAAAGAAAACTCTCTTCTCTTCCTCACTCTCTTCTCTTCCTCCAATGGCTACCCACATGAATGGCAGCGAAAGCCTCATCTCTCCCCTTCTCTTCGACGAGATGCTCATTGACTTCGTCCCCACCGTCTCCGGCGTCTCCCTTGCCGAAGCCCCCGACTTCCTAAAGGCCATCGGCGGCGCCCCCGCCCACGTCCCGCCTCGGCTGCAAGGCCGCCTTCGTCGGCAACTCAGCGACGACGAGTTCGGCCACATGCTCGCCGGCATCCTCAAGCAAAACGGCGTCGGATCCGACGACATCACCTTCGACCAGGGCGCTCGCACCACCTTGGCCTTCGTCACTCTACACGCCGACGGCGAGCGTGAGTTCATGTTCTACCGTAATCCCAGCCCAGCACCGATATGCTCCTCTGTCCCGACGAGCTCAACGTGTGGTGGGGGTTGGAGGCCGGCGGATGATTGGGGGGTGGAAGAGAGATTCGGCTGCTGGCTCGATTATGGAGACCGGCGCTGGGGTCCACACGTTGGTGTCTTGCCTGACGGCGGAGGCGGTGAGAGTGGGTTAGGGTTAGGGTTTGTGTGAGGCTGCGTAGGATAGACATGGGAGGGAAGGTGGGGCTAATGTGCGCATGGGGGGAAGTGGGGGGAGGGGAGAGAAGGGGAAGGGGGGAGACAGAAAGTGACATATGGGAAGGTTTGTGAGTATATGAATAGAAGAGAGTGTTGTGTTGTGGTGTGGTGTGGTTGGCCGCCGACGTAGGTGGAGGGAAGGGACGGTGAGATTGAGGGTGGGTTTTGATAACATGCGCCGGTATTGGTTGGAGAGGATGGGATGCTGAATGGACTTCCACGTGTTAAAGAGGTAAAAATTAAAGTTTTAATTTAATATGGGAGGTGGTGGGGTTGGAGGCCGGCAGATGATTGGGGGGGTTGGTGAAGATGATGAAGAAGGGGAAAGGAAGAGGAGAGAGAAGGGGGAGGGTGGGGTATTTTTTTATTGGCTAAAGTATACCTTTAGTCCCTTATGTTTGCATCAAGTTTCAATTTAGTCATTTATCTTTCAAAAGTACACTTTTAGTCCTTCAAATCTAACACCGTCACTCAACTTAACGGAAACCGCTGACTCATCAAATTTTAGTGATGACTGTACAATTAAAAGCTGACTAAGTACAAACATATTATTTTGTTAAAAAAAATAAAATCAATCAGCTATTCTTTTATCAGGAAACAAAATCTGATTGATTTTATATCTGATTGAAAATCAATCAGATATTCAAAACCATGAAAACAAACATGGCCTTCCTCTTCCTTCATCGTCCACACTCCACACTGTTTTCTCCTCCGACATCGTCTTCTCCACACTGTACTCTGTTTTAATTTGTCACATAAGCAAGTAAAAAAAGTTTACTTTTGGGGTCATTGTTCTCTTACAGTCATCGTTTTGTTTTTTGCAGATGAAGAGAACCAAAAAATTAGAGAGAGACCAAATGGTATTTGTATATACAATCCACAAGATGTAAGCAAAACAATAAGAGGCAAAAGAGTCTTGGTTACCAGAGAGAAGATGATGATTTGGGATGAAAAAGAGAGGCAAAAGAGACTTACTTACCAGATGAAAATTTGTGATGAATGAATTGTATAAATGCCGTCACATTGAAAAACCTAGTAGAAACATCATATTAAAGGATAATTATTTGGGATGATTTTATTTTTCATGATTGATTTTATTTCTTTACCCTAAATAATATATTAGTGCTTAGTCAGCTTTTAATTGTACAGTCATCACTAAAATTTGATGAGTCAGCGGTTTCCGTTAAGTTAAGTGACGATGTTAGATTTAAAGGACTAAAAGTGTACTTTTCAAAGATAAAGGACTAAATTGAAACTTGATGCAAATATAAGGGACTAAAGATATATTTTAGCCTTTTTTATTAAGGCTAGGGGCAAAACTGTCTTTTCACTTTTCAAATATATTAAACTGAGGTCCCTTAGGACCCTACATTAATTTTTCCAACTTTTGGGACTTTTCTAGTATTAAGTCCCTTGTGGGGACATTAAATTAATTTTCCCGTATAATTTTATTAAATTGAAGTTATTTAAATTCGTATAATATTCCGTTTTTTTTATAAAGTAAAATATTCCGTTTTATTCTAAATATAATATAAAATGTTTTTAAATGATATGTGGGACTCAATAATACGTAACATTTTAATTTATATTTCTGAGTTATTTGAGTCTGACACATATAATTGAATAAATGGCTAAACTGTAAAACTATCGATGTACTAATTGTTACGAAGGTGTAAAAATACCCATATAAAACTTTTTGGAGCAAAATTATCATTCAAATTTCAAAATTGGGGCAAAATTGCCATCACCATTAATTTTTTTACTGTTTCACTCGTCATCCTCTGTTGAGTCATCACTCACCAAAACATATGACAAACTTTTTTTGATCAGGAACACATATGGCAAGCTTATGTATTTGTTTGTCATAGTGTGATGATGACGCGGCAAAAGATGATGAGTGAGAAATCAAAAAATTTACAGTGATGGACACTTTGCCCCAGTTTTGAAATTTGATAGGTAGTTTCGCTTCAAAATTTTACATAGGTATTTTTACATTTTCATAACAATTACATGGGCATTTTTGTACTTTAGCCCTTCTAAAAAAAATTGGTGGCGACTCTATTTTGACCAAATTTCAAGATGATACACTCCCACTTGGCTCTAACACTCTATGTCAATTGTTCTCGTTAGTCAAATCAACTAAGGTCATACTCCAATATGGTGATATGACCTCTATCATAAAGTATTAACTTTCATGTATTACAAATAGTACTCCTTACCTAATGGGTGCTCCGCAAATAAACTTTCAAAAACATATTTCTTTAGTGGGTAAAAGCGCTGATCTGATAATTAACTTAAGATTCTTCCTCCTCCCTTCCTCTTCTCCTTCAACCTCGATTCTTCTCAAATAAAAGGCATAACCAAAACGAAAATCACTGGTCTTTTGCCACTTGGATTTGCTCTTAAACACCTTGCGCTGGCAAACTCTGACGACACCACGTGATTGGAGCCGCTCGAATCTGTGTTCAGCTTTGGGATTGAATCTGACTTGTTGAAAGTTCAAGTAATTGGTCATGGCCGACGCCGGCTGCCAGAGAATTTTATCTCCTGAGAACAAATTGACGAAACAAAAATTCAGAAAATCCACACACAAGAACACACAACATAAAACAATGCCACACTTTGAAACTAAACACTGTACATTTGAAACTTCAAAATCCCTCCAAAATTCGAAATTCCTCAGCTCTCAATCTCAATTTCTTCAATTATTAGATCAGCACTTTTGCCCTTCTTTATTTGGTTTGAAAAAAAAATTAAATGCTCATTAATATCATAAACATCAAAAAGCTCACATAACAAACATAGAGAGAAAGAAAATTCCAAATATACTCATTGCACACTTCAATTACACAATGAGACTTACAATCACCATATGAGGTACATGTAAAGCGAACTCATTCAGTTTCATCCCTCTAATTAATCAAAGGATCAACTAGCATTTCCTTTGTTGGGATGAGATCAATAGTGACTTGACCATAAGCAATTCTTTCTTTCAAGCTAAGAAATTTCAGTTTAATAAATTTTTTGCTTCCTTTCCTTCTTTTATTTGCTATGGCCACTACAGTTTATGCTATGGCCACTATAGTTTTATTGTTGCAATATATATTTATTGGCTTGGAGATTAATTCCACAATCTTCAGTCTAGCAATGAAGTGTCTTATCTAGAGAGTCTGTGAACTTGTCACAAAACAAGTGATATACTTAGCATCACAAGTAGAGTGAGTTGTGAGTGTTTGTTTGACACTCTTCCAAGAAATAGCTCCCTCTGTTAATAAAAGGATGTAACCTATTGTAGACGTGTTGGTGTCCACACATCCTCCTAGATAAGAATTTGAGTAGTATTCCTTTTCAATAGGAGCAACATTTTTTTTTTGGTCAGACAATAGGAGCAACATTAGGGAAAGAGTTTCTCATCCTAAAACACTAAAGAACTTTGTTGATATAAGTTTCTTGAGACAGCCCTAGAAAACAAAACAAGAATTGGCTTCTTTTTCTTGTTTCTCCAGGGAAGTGGCTTCTCCAGTACCTCTTTGTGTGCCTTTAGCTGAACATTTTTCCCAAATAAGCAATTTATTTTGAAAAAGTATCTTATTTTAAGAAAATTGTGTTTTTGGTATGTTTGATGTACTTATTTTCTGAACTACCTTATTTGAAATAAGTAGTTTATTTGATAAGTAAAAAAAAGAAATTTATTTTTAACTTATGATGTAGACCCCGCAAATTCTTACTTGTTTTACACATCCAATCAGAACTAATACAAACATACATAATTTGGCTTATTGAAATTGAGTTACATCTTTCACAATTAATCCAACATAAATCGCATTACACAATCTGACTTATTTTTAAACCGACTTAAAATAGTTAACCTAGAAATAAGTCAATTTAATCCGTCCGCTCAACTACTTTTGTGTGACACTGTTTAAAGCCAATTTTCTGCTCCACAACCACCACCACCACCATTGAGTAATTGTTCCTAATCCTAATCATATCCATTTTCGCCATTTGATTGATAATATAGTTGAAATAACGTCGTCATATAAAATCAGTCCCTGACTGACGGAGATACGTGACGTTGTTAAGGGTGATTTTTAAAAAAGTTCGCGTGGCAATTAATAAAGGTAAGTTTTCGGGTCATGATTCAATGCTCACCACTCTACTTCTCATCACACAAAACACACAATTTCAATTTAAAGAGCCTATTCGACCAAGGAAAAAAGCCATGTGTCATTCTCTCACTCGCCTTAGTCTCCTCCCTTCTTCACACACTCTCTCTCCTTCTCTCAATTGTTTCCTCATACATCTTCACCAACCCCAGCATGTCACATCCACCTTCGCCGCCTTCTCCGCCCGTCGTCGCCGGAGATCTGAAGTCGGGACCCGTTTGAGTTGGATTGTTCCACCTGAAGCCTCTTCAGTTTCGTGCTTCTTCTTACGTGAAGAGTGAGGGGGAAGATCTGAAGTCGACATTGCCGCCGGAGGTGGAGGCTAACTCATAGTACGCACGTGGGAGGTGGGATTATGTTTAGAGAATAAAATAGAAGCACGTGGGAGGGGGAATTTTTTTTTACATTTAATCTCATGGTTCATTTGTCAAAACAGGTAGTTTTGTTGATGAGAAGGGTGATGAGCAGATAGGTGATGAGCCGGGAATCATAACCCTAATTTTTCTCGTATTTTTGAAAACAATCAATCAATTGCTGCTAAAAAAACAATCAATCAACTAAGGCCTGTTTGGTTAGACGGAAAGTGGATAATTGAAATGGAAATGGAAATGAGTGTAAGAGGGTAAAGATAGAAAGTATAGGTAAATTAGATAATGATGAGAAAGTAAAGTTTGTGGAGTTCATGTTTCTTTTCCAATATTGACCATATTTATTATTATACTTTTAAGAGAGAGAAATAAATAAACATTAATAAATATGAAAGAGAGTTAGGGGCAAAGTAGGAAAAAACGCATTGAATGAGGAGAGAATGAGATGAACTCTTATATTTTGGACTAGGGATAAGGGTCAAATCTAGCACTCTACTATTATCAAAAGTTCACCCAGCATATACAAGAATTTGTTGGCTCAAATATAGCACACATATATTCAAAAATGACTCAAATCTAGCATTTTCATCAATTTTAACGGGTTTGACTGCTAAGTTTGACCCGATCATGCCACGTCACCTGCCATGTCATCCAGTTAGGCCACGTCACCTGCTGCGTCACCCAATGGGTCCACTTACTATCCATAATTGGGTGACGTGGCAGGTGACGTGACCTAACTGGGTGACATGACAGGTGACGTGGCCTGATCGGGTCAAACTTAACGGTCAAACCCATTAAACTTAACAGAAATGCTAGATTTGAACATTTTTTGAATAGATGTGTGCTACATTTGAGCATCAAATTCTTGTCTATGTTAGGTGAACTTTTGTCAATAGTAGAATGCTATATTTGACCTTTAACCCTTTGGACTAAAACATTCAAATTTTAGCTCTTATATTAGGGAATAGATGTAGTATTTATAGTTCATATAGCTAATACTTAAAATTCTTCGTTGTTGATTTTCCCCCTTTTCCTCTACACTTTGAGCTTTTCTAGTTTCTATAGTATGGTATGATTTCCCCCTTTTTCATTCAGCACAACACCTACACAAACTCATAACATGTGAGCTTAAAATATTGTTATCTGCTCAAGATACACAGCATGGATGTCGAGATTCATAGTTGATAAAAGGGTTCTGAAGTTTTGTTTCTTTCTCTGTCTCTGTTTATGCGTAGTTTTGCTCAGTTCATTTGGAAAGATTTACGAATGTGTTTGCTTTGTATGATGATTCTTGTTTTAGCTTTGCGAATCGTGAACCGGAAAATTTTATGCTCTTGTTTTGTGAAATTGTTGCCTAAATTGGCTGATTCTCCTCATCCTTGTTCTGGTTACTGTTTCAACAATGAAGAAGAAGAATTATACTTCTTCAAAGCAATTTGTTGAAAGGGGTGGATGCACAAGAGGGGGGGTGAATTGTGCTACCAAATAAAACTTAAAACAATGAAACACAAGATTTTATACTGGTTCGGTCTACCTGACCTACGTCCAGTTCTCAACCACCCAGGTTGAGTTCCACTATCCCCAGGTTTTACAAACGGGTTCACCTGGAACCTTTACAACCGCAAGTTTTAGACCTGGATCACTTGCAACCTTACAACCACAAGTTTTGCACAGGTTCACTTGCAACCTTACTGATTCACTCCCCCTTACAACCTGCAAGGGTTCAACCTTTACAAATAAAGGATTTTCTAAACTTAGTTCTCTTTAAGAACGAATAATGTTACACACTTAAGTACACTTAATGCTCTTAATAAATGACGAGACTTAACTACAAAGAGTACAAGATAAGTAGATGAAAAGAACTCTCAATGTGTTAAATACTCTTTCGCTTTTCTGGGCAGCTTTGAATGCTTGAAGGATATTCTCAGTTTCTCACTCTAGTTTTCTCCAAGATGTCAAAGTTGTCTTCATAAATGAAGATGAGCTTCCTTATATAGTCCTTAAGCATTCTCACTCTTGGTAGGTGGCATAGCCGTTTGAATATACCTGTTTATCCCAAGTTACCGTTGGCTCATTTAATGCTCCATTAATGCTCAGCAGGGTTGACTTTGCTTTATCTCTGAAAAGCAGTTCTGACAACTCTGCTCTGCCAAAAAGCACTCTGACACTGCACTGCTCTGCTTTCGCTGAACGTTCTGACATTCTGATTGCTTGCGGAAGCAATTCCACATCCGGAAGCAACATCACTCAGTGCTGCACTTGAACGTTAGTCTAGCAATATATTAACACATAGTCACATGCAGTGGGAGTTCATTTAGTCTTAGGAAGTTCTCTTACTTCCGGAAGCAATTCCACATCCGGAAGCACTCCTACTGGACGTTGAGTTATGGCTTAGTGTTATACTCACTGACGCTCGGTGTAACCTAACTCAACAGGCAGCGCTAGTCATTAACCATCCGGAAGCAAATCCACATCCGGTTGCATCCTAACTTAGTCTCAAGGATTTTATACAACTAATGTTCCTAGACTGAGTTATGACTTAGTGTATTACTTGCTTCCGCTGGGGGATGAGTTGTTCATCCGCGAGCGCTAGTCCTAGTCCATCCGGAAGTAAATCCACATCCGGTTGTACTCTTACTTGTGGTTCCATTTTAACCTAATTTTGTCTAAGTGTTTACCTTGTTCTTTCATATTTTAGTCTTCATCAAAACTTAAGATTCTAACATTTGTGTCTATGGAAGTTTTAAAATTTATTTATTAATGTTCTGGGTTGTTGGGTTCAATATGAGAAAATATAGGATATCTTAGGTTTGGTAAGTTTGATGTTTCTACCCTGTGATGTTCAAAGGATTTTGAATTGGTTTTAGGAATTTAATGAGAAATTTAAATTATGTTCTTCTATGTTTAAGAAGTGTCCTGGCTTTTTATCATTTTGTTTTGTTTTGGTACGTTTGTCTGGAATGTTTGGTTCCTGATTGGGGATCCCTTGAATAAGTAAACAAGATTATTTGAAGAGTCAAACAAGAATGAGCTAGAAAGGGGATGAGGTAGTACTATCATCCCCGTTTCTAAATATAAGATCATTTTCCCTAATTTGATAAAATTAAGAATATTAGTTAAATTGGTTATTATCACATGATATTACCAATTCGCCAAAACCATATACTTTTATCATGATTCTCCATCTCTTGTTTGTTTATCAATCAAATATATATAGTAATTTTGCGTGGAGAATCTTGCTTGCTTTCACACTACAAACTGGTTCCCATCGGGTTTGACCTAAGTTAAAATTGAAATTTTATATTATATTCATTGTTACTATAGGCTACCATTCAGTGTGCAGTGTGTGTATATGTTGCTTGTAACCACAAGGGGCTGTTGAAGGGTCACGCAAGTAACTTCACATTTATTGCACATCACATCAGTCTTTCCACGCTACTTCTTTGGTTTTCTCGTAAGTGTTTCGTTTGGTTTCTTTTCTTTTTATATTTTTGGTGTTTTTTCTTCAAAATTTGTACTCCCTCCGGTCCTATTTATAAGTCGCCAACCGCCTAAATTGTACAAACCAAGGAATGGAGGTTAATGGAAGTTGAATCATTAAATTGGTCTCATTTTTTTGTCTTTTCCATTTTTGCCTCTCCCACCTTTATCACTATGACCCACTATATTTTCTCTCTCTTCATTAATCATCTATCTATAAAAGTATTTTTTTCATCTTCTCTCTCTTCTCATCTTCCAATGTTCATTTTCCAATGTAAGGGTATATTAGGAAAATTTTAATAAATGAGTTATTTAGTGGTAGTTGGTGACTTATATTAAGGACCAAAATTTAGAGGCGGTTGGCGACTTATAAATAAGACCGGAGGGAGTATTTAAATCTTTTATTTTGGTCTTCCATATTCACATTTGTTTTAATGTCTTATGTTTGCATCAAGTTTTAGTTTAGTCCTTTATATTAAGAAAATGCACATTAATCTTTTTCTATTAACACCGTTAGTTTCACTTAACAAAAAATGTTAATTTAACAATTGTAAATGGTTATTACATACTTAAAAAGTGCTTAAAGTAAATTATTTTAGTGTAGTTATTTTTATAGTTTCAAAATTTATTATTTTTGGCAGTAATTTAATTATAAAATAATCATTTAAATTTAAGTAAAACTAACTGTGTTAAGAAAAATGACTGGGAGAGGGCCTTGTCTATGTGGGCAACACTCCTACCCCTCGAGTCCGGATTAAACCGGGCGGTGGTTAACAAAAAAAAATTGACTGGAGTCAAATATCACTGATAACTACTCTAGAATCGTCATTCACTATTTTTTCCCACAAAGTTACAAATTTCATTTAGGACAGGTTGGGGACTATCCCTTATTTATTCAAGTTGGAATTGAAGATCCCATTTTGTCCTAATCAAATTTAAGGATAATTTTTTTGTCATTTCCCCTTACAAGTTTTAGTGTTAGATGCTTCAATAAATTTATTGATTTCGAAAAACTTTACACCCATTTGGAGTAACGTTACTATTTATATTTTAATGAAAATAAAATTTTTAGTTTTTCAGTTGTCATTAAATGTGACCTTTTTTATGTTTTACAAATTACATTGGTTATTACATTTTGCAAAATAGTTAGATGAGAATGTTTTTGTTTATAAAAAAATGACAATGTTTTTGCTAATATGAAACTAGGCAATGTATTTCCCATCGTTATTTATGTCACCCAAAAGTGTTGTAATGGTTAAGATGAGTCAATCATCAATCAAATATATATATATATATATATATATATATATATATACACACACACACACACACACACACACACACACACTACCTCCGGTCCTAAATATAAGACCTAGATGACTTTTTTTTGGAGAGATCAATGTTGCGAAATAGGTTATTAAATTATGATATATTTTTAGATTATCCATTAGTTTATAGGTAAAATATACTAGTCTAAGGGAAAAATTAGGTAAATCATCAATTTATAGTTAACTTATTTTGCTTTTTTAGGATTTTCCAAAAAATTCAATTAGGTCTTGTACTTAGGACGGGGGAATATATATTAGTTACCTGTAGGAAACCTACACTTATTTTGTTATAGAGCACGCTTGTATATTTGATGTACTGAAGTGTTTCAAGTGTTAAGATGTGTATTAAAACGTGGAAGTGTGTTTTAATGACTATTTATTTTCTGGCCCTTCACAATACTCTAAATAGTGTGTTTTAATGATTCCGATTAATTTCCATAATCTCAAATGCAATGAATCTCATATGTCAACAGCCTCTCTCCATCACTTTCACCTTCACCACTCTCTCTTCCTTACCGTCGCCCCTCCTCAATTTCTCTATTTTCTCTTCTTCTTGTAGCCATCGACGAAGACGGTGAAGACGGTGGTCTATGGCGAAGAAGGATCCAAAACACATGTAATGTCCGATTAGCCATAGGTAGGTCTCCTTTCTTCCATTTTCCCTCTTCTTTGCTCGAATTAAGTGCGATTTTTGAGAGGGGGTGAATTTAGGATTTGGGTAAAATCAAAGCTTTAGTTTTGGTTGATGGTGCATGTATTTTTTTTAATTATAAATGGTTTTTTATCTTTGCTAGGATTTAACACAGATTCAAAGCTTCAGACTCATCAAAATGGTTTTCAGGAAAGCTTAAATATTCTTCATTCAAAGGTTTGTAGAAATTTTACTGGGTTCTACCTTTTTATTGCTCTTTAATGATAAAGAAAGTAGGAATGGGAAAAAGTAGTTCTTATGAATTTATTCTGACAATAATAATGATAAAGAGTGATGTCTTCTTGCCATCCCATGGAGGAAACATGGGCCATATAGCCTTGAGACAAGTCCTATCAAAGTAACGTAACTATTACATATATCTTAATCAATAACTTAATTAAAGTCAGTTATTGGTCCAGTGGTATGAAACTTTAAATCCCTAATTGGTGATTGCTATTTGTGATTTTACAGGGTCACAGGGCATACCCAAAGCACAAGAAATTTGTCAGCCCAATTAAGAGACAGATGCTGCCTCATTTTTTGAACTCTTCCTTACCAGAAACAGAGTTTAATAGGATAATCAAAGAGCTTCATCACGAGTCCTTAGGGCAGTCGGAGTTCTGAAATCCTCGGAATGAAGTCAGTAAGTTATCACTTCCTGAATGCATGTGTCAAGCTGGCAATCTCACTTATAATCTAATACAAAGTTTATTACTATGGGAAAAATGTATGCTTATCAGTATGCGAAAAGAGCCTTGACATGAAGCAAATCAAGTCTAATTTCGGCAGATCCAACAATTTTCATATGCAAGATGTCTGATCTATCGGGCTTTCATTGGGTTCAACCATTGTTTGTTTGTGAAGCATGTCAATCTCTTCAGGTGTACAAATATGAGTTATTGCTAAAATATATGCTTGATGCAAAGGGAATCCATGAATCAATGATAAAACATATACAACATAAAAGATCATTTATTCTGTAATTCTTTTATACTCACGAGTTTGTATACTATACACAATTTTCCCTTACTTTCGTATAATTCTTTGAACCATATTACAGATGTATGCATATATTGTATAAATCAAAGCTGATCTTATCATAAACTGCATTATTTCCGCTTTATAGAATGAGCAGGACATTTTTATCAAAAAAAAAATTGAGCAGGAGATCCTGTAATGCATGGGGTAATAATGTGGAAGCATTATTTTGTAGGATGGTTACCATCACTTTAAACAATTTTTAGATACTTCTAAATGTCATGTTGTGACGTATAAAGGTATCATGAACTTTTGTGATTAGAATTTCATTTTTTTCCTCCTTTAACTTTGGTTATGACATTGATAAGTTACATCTACAGAAAAATGACATGCAACTTTTTTTAGTTTTATCTATTTCTCGGTTGAAGCGATTTGGCTTGTAGGGAGATATGCTGAGAGTTTGACATATTTTCAAGCAAATAATCGAATAGTCTAACTTGCTTATGACAATTATAGCAAATAATTGAATATTTTAACATTATAATTGATTAATAATAATGTAATGTGTAATTTTGTACATACAGGAGATGATATTGAGAGGGACAGACACAGTGGCTATTTTGTTAGAATGGATCATGGCTACAATGGTGGTGCACCCAGAGGTGCAACGTAAGGCTCAACATGAAATAGATTTGGCGGTGGGCACCACGGGGCGTTGCGTGAGGGACCAAGACCTCGCTCATCTCTCCTACGCGAGGGCCATAGTGAAGGAGACACTTAGAATGCTAAGTTCATTTCTGTTTGTTTTTCTCAAGCATACATGCAAGTCATTTGTTCCCTTAATTAAATGTTAGCGCTTCTACTGATTTTCTATTGATGGTCCTTAACAGGAAGCATTTGCTCACCCTAGGCTAGATGAACATTTGATCTTTCAACTTTTAAAACTCTAGCAGATGTTACTGATAATGGATGTGCTAACTTTCAGTTCACAATGACTATATAGTTTGTTACCTAAATAACTCCATCATCACTCTTAACATTCCTACTAAATTGGAACATTTACATAGCTTCACATTAGTACAAGGAATTTGATTTAATCAAAACAAAGGCGTCCCCGTGCATCGCACGGGGTCTGCCCCTAGTTATTGATAAGTTTATGCTGTTAATTTGAGAAAAGTTGGAAAAAATTAGAAAGTGATCATATATTTAGAAACAAATTGAAATGTAAAAGTGATCTTATATTTAGGAACGGAATGAGTATTCACTACCTAACAAGAATGGTTAGAGACATCGCTTATCTACATAAGTATAGTCATTAATTTATTATTCTTATTACATCATTCAATAATACGGGTGATCAGAGATGGGGATACTTGCAAGTGTTGAAAAGGAACAGAAGGAAGTTTAAGAATTATTGGCTAAATCTTAAGTAGTGGGTTATTTCAATCATAAAGTACCATGCTATGAAAGATATAAATTTTAATATTTCTGCTTCAAATTAATAATAGGGTTTATTTGAACATTTATATTTATATGGAATACTTTAGACATTAGGAGGGTCACACTCCCTATGCTACATTGTTATTTAATTTATTTTTAGTGCGAAGGTGCAAAAATGATATAAAACTTTATAAAAAATTGCATTTCTAATACTAAAGTTTTGCGAGGTGCAAAATTAGTACCCAACTTGGGGTTCAGGTGCAAATATAGTATTTTCACTTCATCGAAATAAAATTTATATATGAAAAGACTCTTATGCCCCTCATTAAATTTTATTTAATGATGGAGGAATGAGGGCATAAAAACATTGTTGTCAAACTCGCGAGTTGACTCTTCGATTTTACCGTTTTTACGATACTACCTAACCAAAACGTGTCACGAGTCACCTAAATTTTCAGTCTTTGAAAATTCGGTAGAAACTTACGTGTTTTCATTGTGAATTCACCGTTTTTACGTTTTTACCTTATAGAAAATTGCGTTAACTTGCTACTAAACTCATTTTAATTATTTTTAATTGACAAAATGTAATGAATTTAAATATGGATTTCATAGAAATTTATCTATCGAGGTTGATATAGTATGAATATTGATATATTTAAATTTACTATCTATATTTAAAATAAATTCAAGTCAATTTATTATTATTTTTTGTATTCTTATTCAATTATATAAATGAAATACATGTTTTTTTATATAAATTTACTATCTATCGAGGTTGATTTGAGTCTACGATCCGAGTTTACCTTATCTCCACGAGTTTACTTAAACTCACGAGTTTGACAACCTTGCATAAAAGTCTTTTCATGTCTAAATTTTATTTTCCTCAAGTTAAAATACTATATTTGCAACTGAACCCCAAGTTGGGTACTCTTTTTTCACTTCACGAAACTTAAGTATTAGAAACGAAATTTTGGGTAAAATTTAGTATCATTTTTGCACGTTCGCCCTTATTTTATTAGAAAATTCTGTTAGGTGTGCCTACTACGAAAGACAAATATTTACTATTAATAGTTGGTGTTACAATAGACACATGCAAATGTGTTATTCTACCTCTAACGAATATATGTTAAGGTAGGGCGTTGTATGAGTGTTCAATAATAGGTAGTAACACCAATTGTGAGCGTCGTTATCATTGTTTTCAAAATTGAATCTCATTATCTTCATTATTGTTTTCACCAATGGTGAGCGTCGTTATCTAGTAACAAATGTGAGCGTTGTTATCATTATTCGAGCAAATTCATTGAATCTCATTGTTTTCACAATTGTTTTTATAGAGAAGTAGAGAGAAGAATAGATTGGATAGTAGATAACTAGATATGACTGCTATACCCTATGTATGCCAGTATTTAATAGATATTGTGCTTTGTAACACGCCTAAAATGGAATTAGGAATATTATTTTAATTAAGGGAAAATGCCATTTAAATCCCTCCAAATATACAAAAGGACAATTCAGGAACTCAAACTTCCAAAAGGACCATGAAGGAACTAGGACCTAGTTGACATTTTAAAATTGTGTGAAAAGACAAAATTGCCCTAATCATAAAACAGAAATTACTAACCACCCTAGTAATTTCTGTTTTATGATTAGGGCAATTTTGTCTTTTCACACAATTTTAAAATGTCAACTAGGTCCTAGTTCCTTCATGGTCCTTTTGGAAGTTTGAGTTCCTGAATTGTCCTTTTGTATATTCGGAGGGAGGGATTTAAATGGCATTTTCCCATTAATCAGGATTTAGGAAGCCATTAGTAAATTAAAACTTTATATAAATAAAGTAGTAGGACTTTTACGAAATTTAACATCTACCTTTTGTAGAGATATTAAGAAAGATAGTTAGATAATAAATTTAAAATTAGGAAATTTTGAGAAAATACGGATGGATGTAAATTCTTAATTTAAGGTAGGAAATTGTTTGAGTAGTGAATGAATTAAAAGAAAAAGGTGACTAAACTTAATTATAAATACTAGAGCTAAGTGTAATAAAAGAAAACTTTTCTTTTTCTCCTTATATCTGTTCCTTCTCCATTATCATCACCATTGCGTATCAGTTTCTCACTTCCACCTCACTCTCTCTCCTTCGATTCTTCTTCTTTCAGCGACGCTTCTGGCGAGATTCTCACCGCCATTAACACCTGCTGCAACCTTAGTTAAGTAAGCCTAATCTCACCTATTCTAGTTTCTGTTTTTCAGTCTATGCGAGTTCTGAGAAAATTTCACGTTTGGGTGTTGTGACTGTGAAACCAATGGTTCATTAAGGTTTTGATAAGTTTTTACAAAAGCCCAAATTTGGGACTTTCTAATCCGACGTGCTAATTTATGTAGTGGTTTATTAGAGTTATAATCTGGTCTTGCATTTCTGAATTTTTCATGGGTTAGTGTTTTCATAAATCTCATCTTTGATTGTTACATACTTATAATCCTTATTTTTTTTTGTGAAAGTTAAGGAAGCAAATTAGACCACTAAATTATACTCCTTCCGGTCCCTAATATATGAACCAGCCGCAAAAAAAACTTCTTAAAAAATATGTTAATTTTAGTTGGGTGTCTGAAGTTAACGCTTCTTTTTCAATATTGCCCATATTTATTATGGTACTTTTAAGAGAAAGAAATACATAGCAATAATAAATATGAAAGAGAGTTTTGAGCAAAATAGGAAAAAACACATTAATTAAAGAGACAATGTGAGATGAAATCTTATATTATGGACCAAAACCATTCAAATTTCGGGCTCTTATATTAGGGACCAGAGAGAGTAACATATAACAAATGTAATTACAAAATATGTTAGTTTATAACTAGAATAAACTAGTTTTGAGGAAAAAAGATAATTTTAAACAATTTAAAATGATAAAGTTTGTAACTTAAAATTTTTCAAAAAAAGTCAAAGTTGACTTATAATTAGGAACGGAGGGAGTAATATGTAATTTTCTGCTTTTTATTTCTGTAGTTCTTTCCAGGAGATGCAGCAATGAGTTGTTGGTCACTAGCATCTATCTGTACTAGTCAACTTATACCATTGCCTGCTGCAAGCACCAATTCTTTTGTCAATATCAAAAGCAGCAACAGTTTCATTTGTAGTCCAAGCCAAGGAAGGTGCTGTCTCTCTGATTCTGAGAACCATCATCAAGTTAGGAGACTCAGGATTTCTTGGGTTGTTAAAGCTAGGCAAGGATTGACACATTTGAAGGCGCAACAGGGAACTTGGGAAAAACCTGATGATGGCAGTGGTAGTGAGTATGATGATGAAGAGGAAGAGGAAACAGAAGATGAGAACTATGGCTTTGAAAGTGATTGGGAAGAGGAAGAGATAACACCATCAGCCGTTAATGGCGTTATTTCTGTGGACAAATATGGGGAGGATATTAAAACAGGCACTTTTTGTATTCCTTGCTTATTTTTTTTATTTCTTTCTTATTTTAAACCTTATCTTTTTTTGCTGTGAGACTTGGGCTTCTTGCATTTAACCCAAAATGGTTTAAGCAAATACACTCTAGATTATTGTAAGTTTGTAGACAAGAAGCATTTATTTTTGACCCATTGACAATTGTCTACCTCTAAAGCCACATATTTTCATCATTACAGAGGTTGAAAGTCTTTTGGAGCCTGAAGAAAGAGCAGTCTTTCAGCAAAATATATCTCCAAACTTGGACAAAATTGCAACTGTATGTTATTCTGGTTTTCTAACTTTTAATGTGTTATTCTGTTCCACTGCTTAAAAGTTAGAAAACATGCTTACACCTAGTTTTCTAACTTTTAATATGTTATTCTGGTGGGAAGCTATAAGTAGAATGTACATGTTGTGATTTTATAAGTATGAATAATTAGTTATTTAGTTAATTAGGTTTTGGGTTTATGATTATATTTTAATTACTATTTCTAGTATTTGTTGAGTTTAGGTTTAGGAGGCCATATACTAATTAGGTCAAGAACTATATAACTTGACATTAGGCATTATTGTCTTGAGCCTTGAATTATGAATTGAGTTTGTGTTTGACGGTCGACGGCCGGTGTCTCTCTTCCTAAACTCTTTCTACTTCTTGAACCCCTCTAATTCTTGTCTTTGACCCTCTGAATTTCTTCTTCTTTACTGTTCTTGCTTAGTCATCATTAGCAAAATAGTTATTTTGCTAACAGTATAACACATTTGAAAGTCTACATACCAACTAAATTTTAAGCATAATTAGATTTTCCAAGTTTTTTTGTTCAAGAAAGTTGTATGTTGAAAACTGCTATTTCAGTCATTTAGTTCCGATATCTTTAATCTTTAGGCTAAATGGAGCCCACTGCACACTTTAGCGCTATCAATGCAGATAAGATGTATGGATCAACTGCTTGAAAGCGGTGTTGATATTGATCTTAAGAATAAGGTTAGTTTCTTCATATTTTTGCTTTCAAGCTTGTGATGCTGACAACAGTGTTTGCATAGATGTAATTTAGCTTTCTTGACCAAGCAGGAAGGTCACACTGCACTTCATATAGCTATCATTGGAAAGAAAGAAGCTGTAATAAGCCATCTTTTACGGAAAGGTGCAAGTCCTCATGTCAAGGATAAGGTAAGGAGACATGTAGACGCAGCTTCTGAAGCTGTTGATTGTTTTTCATAGAGCATTAGTATTCATATGGTCATTGTTGTAGTAGGATGGTGCTACCTCACTTCATTATGCAGTTCAAGTTGGTGCCAAGCAAACTGTCAAGTTATTGATCAAATATAAGGTTGACGTCAACGTTGCAGATAATGTGAGCATTGATTAAAAGATTGACTTTTTTTAATTCATATTGATAGTATACATGCCTACTTACCGTGTATGACATTTGTGCTTTTAAATTTTTAGGAAGGTTGGACCCCATTGCATGTTGCTATACAAAGTAGAAATAGAGACATTGCAAAAATTTTGTTAGTCAATGGTGCAGATAAGACAAGAAGAAATAAGGTAACTTTATTTACATTCAACTTAAGACTGTGCTATGTTTTGAGCATGCTACAAATCCATTTGTATTTTCTACCGGTTACATTTTTTTTTATATTTTATACGGTGTTGGAGAAACTAGTTGGTCCATGACATCCTTTGTGTATGAATTCCTGTTTATTATAGGAAATTTGCTAGCATGCCTTTATTTGTATCCATACTGGATATATATTAGCTACCAGTCATTTGCTTCTTGTTTAGTACAGATTAGTAAGATTTTTCTCTAATACCATGGTTTGAAAATTATTTGTTGCAGATATGCCTTTTGGTTATAAGTGTAAAATCTTATGTGTAGGTTGTGCATGAGTTCTCAAGTGTTGGCAATTTGAATCAGTTTATTTTACAATTTGGTAACATTAGCTGCTACCTTTCCTTTGTTGATCTTTGTTTTATGGCCGCCCATGAGAAACCTCAGTGAAATCCTTTTCTGCAGAGTATCCTCTCCTCAGGACTGATTCAAGATTTAATTGATTGAATAAATAAACTTTCATATACAAAAAGAACTAGTAGTAAAAAAGCAAAGATACCCTCAGGGCTGATTCATTATTCTTATATACAAAAAGAGCTTGTGGTACAAATGAAAGTAGCTGAATGTGCTTGCACTCATGACCCGTCATTTTTCTAGTAAAAAAATTATTCATGGGTATCATGTATTCACTTCTGGATATAAAGATTTGGTTTGAACTGATTCATGGATGTCTCCTTTCTATTTTGGTATATTTGATTGAATGATTGTGTTTCAGGATGGGAAAACAGCATTGGATCTAAGTTTATGTTATGGAAAGGACTTCAAATCTTTTGACCTTGGTAAATTATTGAAGGTAGTTCCAGCTAACACAGATTTTTGATCTGCAAGGAGATTCAACTAAAGCCAGGATTGAAAGTTGTGAAACATAATATCCTGATGCTATTTAGTGCTGTAATGAGATTTATTCCTCCATTGTTGGAGACAATTTTTATTTGATGATTCGTCAAAATTTTGATGAGGTTGCCCTTTGTCAGGTAAAAATCAAAGGTTGATTTGAATAAATTTTGCAGCATGTCACTAGTAGAAAAAGAAGTGAGACAAAATTAGTGTACATTAATGAAGATGTGCATTAGTTTCACAAATTATGATGAAGGGCGAAGGGCCAAAAATGATACATGACTATTGGTCAAAGAACAAAAATAGTACATAATTATTCTATGGTGCACAAATAATACCCCACTTTTACCATGTGATCAAGAATGATATTTTCACTAATATGACAATAAGATTAGACATGAAATGTCTAAAATGCCCTCAAATTAATCACCACCTGATAAAATCTTTTTAATTTATAAGAACATTTTAGACATTTCATGTCTAATCTTATTGTCATATTAGTGAAAATATTATTTTTATCTCATGCCCAGTAGTTGAGTATCGTTTGCATACCTTGAAGTATTATATACTATTTTTGTTCTTTACCCAATAGTTATGTATCATTTTTGGGTCTTCGCCCTATGATGTTCTAGGATGTTATCTAATTAAACTAGATTGATAATTTGATCCTTGAAGGATGGCCAGATTTAAACTTATAAGATTACAAAGTCTTTTGCTTTTGTCACTAAATATGTTCTTCCAACCAAGCTTGCTTATCACATAGCTAAGTCATATCATAATATATTTATTCTTCCTATTATTGAACATAGTTCTTCATTTATGACTTATGAGGATAGAATTATGCTCATCAACTCCACTTAAACTTAACCCGGTCAAAGCCTTGCCCATTGGCTCAGGTTTTTATTATCAACCTTGTGTTTTTCTTGTGGTTGATGAAATTTGGATATGTTTATACCAAGTTGATTTAAGGAGTTAGTTTTTTTAAGGATCCATATAATTTTTTTAAGGGTTAACATAACTTTTAGTCCCTCAAGTTTCACCCAAGTTTGGTTTTAGTCCCTCAAATTTAAAACATGTGCTTTTAGTCCCTCAAGTTTGCACCGTTAATGCAGTTAGTCCCCCAACTTTGAAAAGGACCCAAAAATTTCACTTAACACTGTTAAGTTGTTCTAAGTGGCACTAACTCTGTTAATTTTAATGACGTGGCATGCTGACTTGATATTTAATTTAGCTAATAAAATAAAAATAAAAACAGAACCCAACCATGCTCTTCTCGGAATATGATCTCAGGGCACCCATTCGTAGAGCCACAACCATCAGAGGCGGCGATGGGCTTCGACGGCGGCGGCGTAGGTCGTCGACGTTAGCAGATCTATTCTTCGACGGTGGCAGATACACGCCAACAGGGGAAGAAGGTGCAAGATTGAAGAAGGTGCGAAAATCTTTTCTTTTCTTCAAGAGTCTATTGCTTTCTTCATGATTTGAAGAAGGTGCAAAGGTTCTCCATTTTTCATCTCCAAGAAGGTAACTAACTAACTCCCTATCCACTTTCCAATTCATGATACATTGTAGGAGTAATATGAATGTCTGTCATATACAGAGTTTGAAATAACAATAGCCGTGAAAAACATGTTATGTGGTCTGCATAAGTGGCTTGTTCAGTGAGCTATTGAGATCAGTCATGGAGAACATCATCATGCTTAAAAACATTACTGTTTCTTTGCCCTCCTATCTTATCAAGCCATTGTTTGAGAGCAGTAGAGGTGGAATAGATCTTTTACCATGAGGTGCGGGGTTGTTTACTTTCTTTACTGTCATGATGATCATAAAAAGAAATAAGTAACAATCAAATATTCACTTTGATGAGTCCTTTTGTGCACAGAGGAGATACCAATTACTAATTTACATCAAGCCTTTGTCTTTTAGATTTTGAACACGCAGTTCTCAGGGAATTCTAAGGGCATATTAACTTGGTACAATTAACTTGGTACAATAGTATTTATGTGAATAAAGAAATCAATTGGCATATGGTCAGAATTTCAAAAGACAAATTTGTGGTTTACGTTTATCTAGTTTTGTTCCTCTAAAGTTGCAACTCTAGTGTCCAAGGCCTTGCTTTTATGATTGATGGATTTTGTTAATTGTGGTTTAAGAATTTATGATTGATTTTAATTGCAGATCTAGAGGGAATATCTGATTATTTAATTGATGGGCCTACTGCTCGTATGCTGATTGAAGCAAAAGCTTAGAAAACTAGGTTAAGCCTACTTAACATGTCAAATCTGCACAAAAAGTATCACGATGATTTTGCCACCCAAAAATTCAATCTTGTAACAGTTGTTTAGTTGATTCATTAACTGATTCTTTTTGCCCACACTTAATCTTTGCACTTCGGGCAAAGTCATATAAAAAGACTAACTTAATCATGAAGCTTAGTGAAGGCACTTGGAATTGTCATAGCATACAAGTTGATCTTTTTGAACCTTTCCCTAGATCATCACATGGGCCAAATCTAAGAATACAAAGTGGACGCAAGTTAAACAAGCAACTAGAATTAAGGAGGAGTGCTAATAGAGATTTTCCTCACCGGATTAAGTGTTTAACTCATTCACTCAAGTTAGGAAAAATGCCTAACTAGGGTCTTGTGATCACTCTTTGGCTCAATGCACTTGACCTCACCATAAGCTTGTAGTAGCTCTAAGTTCTCCACCCACTTTTATGCATGACACAACCAAATCTAGGGGACTTTAGGGTTTTGATGGAAGGCTAACAATGAATGGTGAATGATGGAAAGTAATCAATGACCAATAATATGAACAAGTAACCACCACATATGCATGCAATACAATGAATACAAATCCACTAAGCATGCTACATCTCTCTTTTTTTTCAAGCAGTTTGTGCTTTCTTTTCTTAGGCCTTTGGCCTTATTATTTTTTTTTCTCTCTTTTCTTTTTCTTGGCCTTTGGCCATTTTTCCTTTCTTTTCAACTCTAGTAGCTCTCGGCCAACTTTTGTTTTTCACTCATATAGCATGCTTTTCACAAGATACAACAATACAACACTAATATAAATGCAAGCATATGCTATAGTCACTTATTCAAACATTGGTCAAGGTGATAGAAAAGAATAGTGAATGGCCCAAAGGGGTTAAATCAAAGGATAATATTTGGTTGGCTTAGTGTTTGGGTCATGAGAGTTTAGAAAGAAATGCCTCTTTCATTTTCAATCATGTCATGCATTGTGATCTTGAACAAGAGGTAGGACAAGTTCTAGGAGGTCAAGTAACTATTGGCTCACTCAATTCGGTTGGAGGCTTCTCACTTTTATGGCTTACTCTAATTAGTCACTTCCTCCCTAAGAAAAGTTAAATGAGAAACTAGCACCCTCTTTATACCTTAAAAGTGCCTCATGCAATGCCCTAAGTAATCATTCCAAAAATTCTACTTACACACTAGAGGACAATTCCATTTGCTTTCAAGAGCCATGATCAAGTCAAACTTTCTACAAAATTATGCCAATGTAGTCCAAAAATTAAGTGTGTGAGCTTTGAAATAAACCACTTTTAAGCACATAATACACCCCCCACACTTAAAGCATGCATTGTCCTTAATGGACCAAGAAAATCAAGTAGGAAGATGCATTTCAAAGGCAAGGCAGCAACATAAAAGGTCGGGCAGTCCAAGCATACAAATGGCCTATGCATGTATTATTTACAAACAAACAAACACTAAACACAACCTAACACAAATTTAAAATTTTAATTTTTTTTTAAATTTTTTTTAAGCTAGATGCCTCTATCGGATGCAAATCTGCTATCGGAAGCCACTCTGGATTCAGATTTTAAGTCTCATCCCTATCGGATGCAAAAGTGCTATCGGAAGCAAAACTGGACTTAGATTTTCTAAGTCCCTACCGGAAGCAAAAGTGCTACCGGATGCAGAATGGCTATCGGATGCAAGAATGCTATCGATAGACGAACTAGATTTAGATTCTAAGTGTGAGTTCCTATCGGATGCAAAAATGCTATCGGAAGCAAAATTGCAGTCAGATGACTAAGAGCTATCGCTGGCGGAATCATATGTACATCCGCTAGCGGAAGTGCATATGCTTCCGCAAGCAAAATTACTTCCGGTAGTACTCAAGCTTGCGAACGCAGAATCTAATCCTAGTTAACAAAGTCTACGTGGAGAGCTTCCCATAGCCAAAACACTTCCGGATGCAAGATCCTATTTCCACATAGTGTGACTTCCGGAAGCAAATAAACATCCCTAAGCACTAGTGATTTTTTATATTCTAACAACTTAAAAAGAACATACTAAAACAAATCTAAACACAATCCTAATATATTTTAACTAACTAATGTCCTCCCCCACACTTGGAATAAGACAATATAAAGCAAGTAGGGAAGGAAAGAAGCAACCTCTTATGGAGGCTTCAAGTCCTCTTTGAAATGTTTCTTTTTGTGGCCCTTGATAATGTTGGTTCGGCCACCCTTATTGTGAAAATTGTTGAGCTCTTCTTCCACAGAATTCAACCCAAGCAATTCGGCCTTCTTGTAGAATGGGAGCTCACAAGTTGAATGTTTAGTAGTGGCTCCCCTCTTCTCCTTTGGCCTCCTAGCTCTCCAATAGGCTTGCAGTTTCAAGAGAAACTTCTGAACTCTCCTTGCAAGGAACACTAGAAGTGTAGGTTCATACATTGTTGCTTTCAAAACTTTGCCTTTAACTTCCATGTTCCTTTTAAGCATCTTCAACCGAACCACTAGCCTTCTGATGTCATCTCTGGTGAGCTTCCCATTGAAGAAATCTCGTTCTTCCTTTGTGACTTCAAGTTTGAAACTCCTCTTGAGAAGCTCTTCCGCCTTCAACACATGCAAGTTAGGATCATCCGCTTTAGGACTTGTTGCAAGCTCCATCTTGTCCTGCTTGTCTTCCCAATAATCCTTGTGCATCCTAAAAGATCCTTCAACATAGAACAAACTTCCCTTTTGCAAGGGATTGTAGAAATGCCAAGATAAACTCAATGAAACACAAGGATAATCAAGATGCACATGATTAGGTAATACAATATGCTGAAAAATGGTGATCAATTTGGGCACTTTAAACATAACAACATTTTGCCCCTTTGAAGCACCAAACCAAGGATCACCAGTCGGCCTACAAATGGAATTGTTGGCCTCCAAAGTAGTCTCAAACAGAACCCTGTTGGAGCACTCGATTTGCGAATCACTTACTCCATGCATGCTCCTCAACTGGCTCCGCCAATCCATGATGGTATATGAGGTATAGAAATGCAGGTCTTCTTGCGATTGAAATCCGGTCGCCATCATGAGATCAAGTACTCCTTCCAACCTAGCTGGATCCACAAAATTGAACAAACATCCCTTGTGCAAGGGGTTGTAGCTAGACAAGGAGTGTGTAAATGTACCAACATCATCAAGATCACAGGCATCAGGCTTGGGACTAGTAACATCAAGACCCATGCTCACAATACTAAAATCATCAGCAAGAGAGTTCATGTAAGCATCATTAACATTCACTAAGCAAGAGTCAAATGAACCGGAAGATGTATGCTCAGCCTCATGTGAAAGCAAGCGCAAGGGACTTACATGCCGTTCTACCACAGTTTCAATCAACAATGTATATGGCCTACATGCTTCCTTATATATGCAAATATTATATGAAGGCGTAGCATAAGTAGGCAGTGACTCAAGAACAACAAGAATGACACATTAAATTCAAGCATAGAAAACAAATCAAGGATGACACTTTGAACAAGCTCATGATATGTCCTCGTCCCTAAGTTACATGAACTAGGAAAGGTAACAAGTGTAGGATCAAGAATTATACCTTGAGATGATTTATGCATGAGTTGAGAAGTAGAGACAAATTCAAGCTCTTGTGCCAATGGCACTTCCACCTTGCATTCTGCTTTAGAAATTTCATGCTCTTCCTCTTCAATACGAAATTGGCTCTCGGCCTCTGGGCATTCTCCAACCAAGGGTGGAGGGTTCTCGGTCTCACTATGAACTTCCTCAGGAACATGTGTCACTGGAGTATTAGGATGCTGTCCATCTTGCTCACCATCCTTAGGATGAGACTGTTGCACCATATCATGCATAAACGCCTTCGAGACCTCTTGCTCCAAGAGAAGGGAGCTCTCGGCCTCTTGGTCTTTCTCCCCAATAGAAGAGGGCAATCCGGTAACTTCTTGCTCCTCAACCTCCTCATTAGTCTCTAGGGAAATAGATTGATGTTCAACATGCATATCACCCCTAGAAGTGGCCTCATCCATTGTATCATTCCCCAAGACAACATCATCATTGGCTGTTTGCAATTCTGTCAATTTTTTTCTATGGAATGCCATGAGAAGAGAATATTTACCCTCATAACAGTCAACGCATATGCTCAACTCATCACATGAACAAGTCATAGAATCATCAACATCATCACTATGAGAAGCACTAGGTAAGACTCCATTAGACTCAAAGGTGCTAGGTGGATTGTCAACAGTCATCTTAATTTTAGGATCAACTTCGTGGCACTTTTGAGGTTCATGCTCTTCTTCATCAAAGCAAGGAATTGATTCAACTTGAACTCCTCCCTCCAAATTCATGTCATAAGGATTTACAACCATATTGGAAGGTAGGTCACATTGCTTTGCCTCTTCCTCGGCCTTTGTATTCATCCATTGAGAAGCAAATGAATTAATGGCCTCTTGCTGCTTTGCACGCTGATCCACTATAGAGTCTAACCTCTCCATCCTATCCATAAGGGTTGCACACAGTTGCATCATCAAATCATTTGTACTAGAAGAGGGAGAATCTGCACTTGGAGAAGCATACTCATTGGACACTTGAGCATGAAAGAAGTCATTCTGCTCCATATGTGTAGGAACACAGCTTTGTAAAGGCTCTTAATGATCATAAAAATTGTTCCCATAGCCATAAGGAGGTGGATTAAGCTCATATTGATAAGCTTCTTGATAAGCATACACATCCGGCCTTTGAGCACAAGAAGAATTAGGCCTCCTTTGGTAAGGGTCATGATCTTGATATTGAGGAGCATACCCTTGGTGAACTTCAAAAGCATGTGAAGGAGTAGCATAACCTCCTCCCCCCCACTCGAAGCTTGGATGGTCCATCCATCCTTGATTATATGTGTTGGTGTGAGGGTTATGCTCTTGGAATGGAGGTCTCCTCCCATAGAATTGTGGTGGATTGGTGGTCATGCCGTGAGGTGAGAATGAGGCATAGGGCCTTGCAAATTCACTCATTCTTCCATCCATTAAGAACAAGTGTTAAAAGATGCTGCAAAAATAGGCAAAACAAACCAACAAAGCCCTGCAAACAATCCACAACAACCAGCCAGCACAAAAATAATATCCAGACAATTTCCAGCACATAGGACAGAGTGCAAAATTATTTCCAGACAATACAGAAGGAGTCTAGCAACAAGTAATATGTCCCTGGAAAGCTTAAAATGTGTAGTTTAACCACAAGAAACAGGTTTGGTCAAATTCCAGCTACACAATTTATAATTGCACAAGCAAGCAAACTGGTCACACAGGGTCTTTCCAACAAACAGTCTGACTTCACCGAATTGTTCTAGGCAATATACAAATCAGTTTTACACAAATAATATTTCAAAAGAAAGCTTAAATCTGGTAGATTATCCTGGTAAAACAGTTTTATTTATTGTGCAGTAGATTGTTCCCAGTTTTAAAAACAAGGAACCTGAAATTCCAGCACAGTCAGACAACAAATTCCAGCAACTTTCTGAACAATTTCTTAACAATAGTTTGGCTAACTAGAGCAGCCAATTAAGCATTAAACAGCGCAAATATGTCCAGAAAAGTAATGAGCAATGTCCAAAAGGCACAAAATCAGAATTATGCTCACAAGTCCAGAGTAACCGAATGAGCACACAAGTGAAAACAAATTAAGATTGTGACTACTAACACCTAAAACTAGCAAGAATCAACCTAAATCGGCAATGACGCCACTTGATTTAACCTCTTTTGTCGCCTAAAGAGATTAATCAAAACAATTCAATACTCAATGCTCACTAATGTATAGTGATGAGTATAGGTCTTTTCCACAATCTAGGTTTTATATCTTGTCAATTCCAAGGCCGATTGTCACTCAAATCAAGTAAGAGAGAATGATTTTGATTTTTAAACTACAAATTTATCCTAACAAAAACAATACTAGCCGAAATGAAAGAGTGAAGAAATGAGATAAGAAGTCACCTCCCTCTCTAAAGTACTTTGTGCTTTTGGTTAATTCGGACCTCATATACTTGTTACACTTGATATAATCTAACTAAATTCTCAAGATCTCTTAAATCTAAGAAATCTAAAAGAATTTAATTAGGTTAACCAAGCCTAATGCTCTTTCAAGTTGAACTCATACCTTAAGCAACATTAGATACTAATCAAGCACCTAAGAAAAACATTCATTCCACAAACATACTAGGAGCTAATCGCACACAAATACATTCATGAAATTACAAACGTATAGCTTTACGTTTTCATGAGCTAAACACAAAAGAGAGATTCCAAGCCACAATTAAGTAGAACACCTATATCAAGGTATTCTAACCTATACTGTTAGAATCTTAAGTTTTGATGAAGACTATAGTATGAAAGAACCAGTTAAACACTTAGAAAGAATTAGGTTAATATAGAACCCCAAGTAAGAGTACAACCGGATGTGGATTTACTTCCGGATGGACTAGGACTAGCGCTCGGGGATGAAAGACTCATCCCACAGCGGATGCACGTAAGTCACTAAGTCAGAACTCAGTCTAGAGTGTTAAAGTATCAAATCTTAAAGACTAAGTTAGGACACAACCGGATGCAGAATTGCTTCCGGAAGGCTTAGAGTAAATTAAGTGACTAGCGCTGTCTATCAAACTAAGACAACCCCGAGCGACAGTGAATATAATACTAAGTCATAACATAGTTCTAGTAGGAGTGCATCCGGTAGCAAAATTGCTTCCGGAAGTAAAAGAGCTTCCCATAGACAATTGAACTCCCACTGCATGAGACTATGTGTTAATATTGTTGGACTAACGTTTAAGTGCAGAACTGAGTGTTGTTGCTTCCGGATGTGGACTTTCTTCCGGTAGCAATTAGAATGTCAGAATGTACAACAGTCCAGAAGTCAGAATGTTTTTTGTCAGAGCAGAGTTGTCAGAGTTGCTTTTCAGAGATAAAGGAAGTCAACCATGCTGAGCATTTATGGAGCATTAATTGGTTCAACGGTAACAAGGGAATAACGGACATATTCAAACGTCTCTCCTACCTACCAAGCAAGAGAAGTATGAGAGATGCTATATAAGGAATCACTTCATCATTTATGAAGGTGACCGAAAAATCTAAGAACTTCACCGAGAATATTCTGCAAGATCATTCAAGCATTCAGAGCTGCCCAGAAAAGCAAGAGAGCACTTAATACATTGAGAGTTTTACTTATTATCCATCTTGTACTCTTTGTAGTTAAGTCTCTTCACTTATTGTGAGAAATCATTGTACTTAAGTGAGTAACATCATTTGTTATTTGAGAGAACTAAGTTAGAAAATCCTTTGATTAAAAGGTTGAACCCTTACAAGTAGTAAGGGGGAGCGAGTCTGTAAGGTTGCAAGTGATCCCGTTGTAAAACTTGCGGTTGTAAGGTTGCAAGTGATCCCGTTGTAAAACTTGCGGTTGTAAAGGTTCCAGGTGAACCCGTTGTAAAACCTGGGGTTAGTGGAACTCAATCTGGGTGATTGAGAACTGGACGTAGGTCAAGAGTTGGACCGAACCAGTATAAAAGTCTTGTGTTTTTAATCAACTTTTTTATTTGGTAGCACAATTCACCCCCCCTCTTGTGCATCCTCTTTCATATACAAGCCTAAATCAAGGACATACATAGGCAAAAACTTACATCTTGCTTGAAACCTAAAAGAGTTTATCACAGCCAAATGTTGAATCTACAAGCACATTCCTTTGGAGAGAGAGGAGAGGAAGCTTAGCCGAAGCTCATGGAGGTGAAGATGAGGAGAAGGCTTGAGGTTATAGAGGCCATGGAGGTGAAGAATGAAGGTGGAAAATGGAGAGGAAGTTTCGGCCAAGAAGTGAAGTGTATGGAAAGAAGAGAGAAAATGGAGAGGAAGAAGAAAATGAACATGAGATGGAAAGTGAAGGAATGTGTCAAATGAAGTTAGTTGGGAATTAAATAAAGTGGGAGATTAGTTGATGAGGTGGATTAGGAGTCTAATGAGCTGTCAATTGGGGATTATGGGTTGGCAAAAGATATTTTGGTGACAATGGGAGGTGGAGGCCGAAAGGTGTATGGTGAAAGGGAAGGAAGGGTAGTTTTGGTATTTAGGTGAAAGGTGGATGAATGTGGTCTCCATGTTGACTAAATGCATCCTCCCAAGCTTCCTCCTTTTTCTCCTTTCAATTGTGCTTCCCTTTTTGCCCTTAATGAAGCCTTCAACTTTGAATTTGAATTTTTGGCTTCATATTACCCCTTTTGGAAATGTGCAAATCCCTTGTTTTTGACAAAAGGGGTAACTTTTGTCTTATGCCTTTGCCTTTGTCACCTAGCCTCCTCCTTGCCACATAAGCACTCCCAAGGATGTGTGGGGCCCACGTGGGACCCCCCTACATCACATAGTAAAAAATGATCAAAATACCCTTGGTTTCATAAAATGCAAGTAATAAGGCTAATATTCTCCAAATAATTACACATAAGCATGCGCATAAAAATGTACCAATAATAATCAAATATAGCAAATAAACCACACTAATTAAGCTCAAATGCACATGCTTAAACATATAAATTTCGGTCCAATCACTCATGCATGCTGCTAATTTCCATCTTGGATCGCATGCTTATTGTTAGGCCAATAAATATTTACCTTTGAACTTTGGTTGGATCTTTTGAACACGTTGATATTCTTAATTTTTTTTCTTATGCCTTTTCCAGTTCCTTATTTGTACGAACTTTCTGGGAGCTTTGAAAGTCTTGGCAGATGGAGGCGTTGGCTGCAATGGCTTTAATTCGGAGTGATGGACCAACAACAATACAAAATTAGAGGTGCTTAAGGTTGAAGGAAGAAAATACTGAACTTCCAAAAAGAGGCTGCAGTTTGTAGGAAAAGTCCCATATAATAATGACTATAACTCTTGTATGAGCAAAAAAGCTCCACCTTTGTATGATTGTAACTCTTGTATGAGCAAAAAGCTCCACTTTTGTATGATTGTACATATTTATTGATAAAATATTGACTCACTGTGAATATTTTTTTCTAAGAGAAATAGATTCTGATTGTGTTATGTAAAGAGAAATAGATTATGAATGTGTTATTGACATATATCAATAACATGCAAGACAAAAAGTTTACAGGTTATATAAATTATTCACTAATGGCAATTGCAATAACAAACAATATTTTCATCTTCTTTTGTTCATGTTGCTGCCATTGTTATGATTTTATATCACATCACCAAAATCTTTTGTCTGGTGTATTGAGATCCATTGGAAGCTTTATTTAGGCCAAAGAATCAGTGAATTGTTGCATGCTTGATTGTGCATGATATTTCTATGTTTTTATACCACTAATTATGTGAAATTATCATGTCAATTGGTCAAAAATAATAGGAATTAGAGGTCATTTCATGTTGAGTCTAGGTTTGATGAGTTAGTTGCATTTTAATGATAATTGAGCATATTAGGCAACTAACTAAAGCATTTTATATTTTATGGACTTGATATACTTCACAAGTTTCCTAATTTCCTTTTTTAGGAGCAAAAGGAGGAGGATCATATTGAAGAGCACAAGATCAAGACACATATTTGGAAAGTCCTATTTCAATTAGGACTAATTATTTCAAGGAATGACTCTTCTCCAATTGTTTCCTAATCTTGATATATGACTTCCCCAAGCAATCCTAGTTCTAAAAGGAGTGCAAAAACGTGCTCATCACTTGCCCCTTCATTATTTCCTATTTTGAGAGTGATTCCCTTGTTTTTAGGAAGTTTTTGTGCCTCAAACCTTTCCTATATGCTTTGGGCATTCAATTTTGGAAATCCTAGGTCAATTAGGATGGTTTTGGGTCATCTTTTATGCTACATAAGGGGGGAGCACGAAAATACTATAAAAGTTTATTCTCCAAGCAATCTTCCTTCCATTATAGGAAAGTATTATCTCATTTAGGAAATTTTTTGTCCTCAATTTTTTCCTATTGGCTTTGGTCACTTAATTTGGGAAATTCTTCCTCTCCAAGCATGGTTTATGGTCACTTATTATATAAGGAAGGAAGGAGCACGAAATTGCAACACAATAACAACCACTCTCCAAGATATTCCACTACACCCAAGCACCTAAATCTCTCCATCTTTATTCCATCCTTCATCCACCACCCAATTACCTTCATACCTCAAAGGCCTAGCACGAAATTCCATCCCTTCCTCCATTGTCCATCAACACTTTCAACCTTCAACCATCAATTTCATGGCATCTACATCCATTGATCGTGTGTTCGTGCTTTGTTCGATGAGCGGCTAAACCATTGGTGGGGAGTTCGATGGATGAAAGCAATCGGAGCTTCTAGTTCTTCAAGGGGGAGTTACTTAGTTTTAATTGTTCAATTCATATATGTATTTCAATTCATATTGTTGTATGTGTGTGTATTGGAACAATTTCATACTATGGGTTTTGTTAGTCAATCATGTAATTTAGAGATTTCTATTATGTGTTTGAACCTTTGGTATTGTTTTCATGACTTAATGCTATAGATGTTCTTCATTCTAAATCTCCTTTGGATTTGTAGTATATGCCAATTATATGTGCGATTGTATGTGTAGTTGGACACTAGGTCCATAGTTAGGGAGTTTTTCTAACTAGAGTCTCTATGCATGTTTGTCTTGAATCAATACTACCAAGTTGGTTTTTAATACTTGCCATGTTAATTAATTGAATGAGCGATGCGCCACGTTAGTTAGTTGATTTGGTAAGTAGACTAGATGCGATTGCTCTAGGGTTCCTATTAGAACTTGGATTAATTACTCCCACATCATAAATGAAGCTAGGAAGGTTGCTAAATCCATTGAATGACTCACTCCCATCTCATATAGTTCACATCTTATCTTTACTCGCTTTCTTATAATTCAAAAATACCAAAAATATAGTAGTTTAGTTTAGTAATCTAGGTAATCACAAAAACCCCATCTTTATTGTTTTATTGCATTCACTTAGTTAATTTAGGTAGTTAGTTAAAGACTCCGTAGAGAGACGATCCGGGAGAGTACACTTTCTACAATCCTTGGTAAATAATTATATTTGCATTTGAACCCCAAGGCGTAAAGACTAAGGCTCAAATCAATGCTCCTCATGTACATATCCACAATCTGTTGTTGCATAGCAGACTGCTCAGCATCAAGATTAATGTTCCCTAATGGGGCTGAGAAAACTTGACCAACTCAATGTTGTAGCACTTAACCATATTGTAGCTCTTAACCATATCGTTCCCATCATCATCCTTTGTGCCTGAGAATTTTCCCTCTTCTCATCCCATACTTAACATTCTTTCTTGGACATTGGCATGTCTGGACCACTACAAAAAGAACCAGATTTCTGATAATAATTGGTAGCAAGTCTTGTAATTACATTGTGCCTAGCATTTGGACATTCACCACCTCCAATAATATGACCTTTTTTATCATTGGAAGAATTAGCAGAATTTCTATCATCACTTAAAGTGGTAGTGGTAGTGGAAGAATCAGCAGAATCATCTGATAAAAGCAGATGAATTTTGGATGCTTCCATTCGGAGAATTAATAGAGGAATCTCCATGATTCCCTATCTTGGGAATTCACAGCCATCTCACAATCATCAACTCGAGAAGGAGAAGTACTGAGATACCATTTGTTGATTCTCCCTAACAACACTAACATCAAGAAACTCACCCTACTGAACATCCAAATCTTACATTTCAAAACTGCATCGTTTTGTGATATCTCCATCTTCAGAGTCCCATCAAAAGTTGGATTTTCCCTCCTCCATTGATGATCATTGTTGATGAGGTCTCATCTGAGATGATGTGAGGGAGAATTTAGTAGGTTCTCGTCGATGCATATGTTGTCGGCATAGATCTGCCGCCGTCGAAGAATATATTTGTCGCTGTTAAAGGCTCTTGGAGGTCTGCTGCCGTCGACGACCTACGCCGCCGCCGTCGAAGCCCATTGCCGCCTCCAATGGTTGTGGCTCTACGAATGGGTGCCCTGAGATCATATTCCGAGAAGAACATGGTTGGGTTCAGTTTTTATTTTTATTTTATTAGCTAAATTAAATATCCAGTCAGCATGCCACGTCATTAAAATTAACAGAGTTAGTGCCACGCAGGACAACTTAACAGTGTTAAGTGAAATTTTTGGGTCCTTTTCAAAGTTGGGGGACTAACTGCATTAACGGTGCAAACTTGAGGGACTAAAAACATGTGTTTTAAATTTGAGGGACTAAAACCAAACTTGAGTGAAACTTGAGGGACCAAAAGTTATGTATGTTAACCCTTTTTTTAAAAAGCAGAAAAAAGGGATGTGAGGTTGTGTATGACAAAAAATCAAAAAAGTTGCTAAAAAAAGGAGAGAAACATGTTTGTTAGAATAATGTGGAAAACATATTAAGAAACAAAAAAGTAAAAAATGAAAAGAATAAAAACAATAATGATAACTTATAATTTTGGGATAAAGGACAAAAATACCCCGAAAGTTTCCACCAAGGAGCACTGAATATATGGAAGTTTTTTAAGGGGCAAATTTACCCAGGAAGTTGCAAAAATGGGGCAAAATTGCCCTTAATGGATGGAAACTAAATGTTGACCGTTAAGTGCAAAAGTTTGACTATTACGTGGCACTAAAATTTCAAAATCATCTCCACCTCATTGTAACATTCCAAACAAACAAAATTTGTAACTAGCTCACCATTATTCCCAGATTGCTTGCCACGTTTGATCCTCCCCAAATCCTTAGTAAATTGCATCATTTGTTTCTTCAGATCTGTTCTCCATATCCACCATCTGCCTCAATTTCTCCCACTCCATTCTCTCATACACCTCACCAAACCTTTATCGCTTTCGCCAAACTCACCAACCTCCCTCCTCTCTCTCTCTCTCCTCCTCCTCACTCTCATCCTCCTCCTCCTCATGATCGTCTTCCTCCGCCTCGGCCGCCATAGCGAGTAATTCCTCACGAACGACAATCCGTTCTTGAACGCCGCACTCGCTGGTCGCTTCCTTAACATCGGCAAGCCCTTCGGAATCATCATCGACGGAACCGCCGGGGACGGAGTTTTAAAATACGGCAAAGAAGGCACCGTTAAAGACGGGGAGGGAGGAGGAGGCATTTTGGCGGACAAGGAAGGGCCGATCAAGAGGTCAAGGTGATCAAAGAAAGGCTGCCATGTAGGCGTTTTTTATTCTAGGGTTTGGGAAGACTAGGGAGGCAGGGATGGTGATTTGTTCGCCTCTGTCGCCGTACTCGTCTCTGTTGTAGAGAAGCTGGCGTTGCCAGATCTGTGTATGTGTGTTTCATTTGGTTTGGGGAGGTGGAGGTAGAGATTGGAAGTGCGTTTTTTCTTTCTTCCACCTTGAGATCTGAGGAGAATGCAAACTCAACGGCGATGGGAAGGTTACAATGAGCTGGATTGTATGTGTGTTTGTTTGGTTTGGTGGGGTGGAGGTGGAGGTGGAGATTGGAAGTGGGTCTTTGCTTTCTTCCACCTTGAGATAGGACGAGAACACAGGTGGGGGGAGGGGGGAGAGATGGGAAATGGTGAGCTAGAGATGATTTGGAATTTTGAGTGCCATGTAATGTAATATACCACTCTTTAATTTTGTAGTTAAACTTTTCCACTTAACAGTCAACGTTGGGTTTCCATCCATGAAGGGCAATTTTGCCCCATTTTTGCAACTTCATGGGTAAATTTGCCCCTTAAAAAACTTCTATATACTCAGCGCTCCTTGGTGAAAACTTAAAGTGTATTTTTGGCCTTTATCCCTATAATTTTAAGGATCGATAAAAATAATAACAATGAGAGGAGTTAGTTGTGAAATGAAAGGGAGAGTGGCTAAAAGAAAGGGAGAGAAACACAAGTTTGTTAGAAAGGAAAAAAATGCAACTGCGCGGTTGCGCCACTCAAAAATGGAGATGGAAAGAAAGCAATTATATCAAAAACTAAGTTAAAAATGAAGTGAAATTTAAACTGAAATAATCAGAAGTTTTGCATGTAAAGTACTTTTGAATTGAATAATTTTTCTGTGGGAAAGATAATGAAAAGTAAAAGAGGATAAAGAAGAATAAAAACAAGAGAAAGACAATTGAATGGAATGGAAAGGGAAAATGATTTGGTGCTTTTTTTAGAAGCTATAAATCTTCCAAGAAAATTGAAATGAAGGATGGGTAGTTTAGAAAATTGGAAATTCTTGAATGAAAAACCAAGATTGTATGAAAAACAAAAAAAAATATATACAAAAATGTTTAAGAGTTCAAAGAATCAGAAAAACATACCAGGGATCTCCGGTGTTGGTATATATGGAATTATAGCTAAGAGAAAGATATCAAAAATTATATTAATTAGATCCTAAAGGGTATTTTAGTATTTTCCATTAATTCATTGGTTAAAATGAGCCATTTTTATTGTTCATTAAGTAAAATTATATATTTTATTTTTCGTTGACCAAATTGACCCTTTTGTAATAATTTATTGGACAAAAAATGACATTTAAACCTAAATTTAAACTTCTCATGTTGGACTATTTTTTACACATTTATATTATTGGAGGTCATAATTATGGTGGGGCCAGACATGCTTAAGCTTACAGAAGTAGCTTTTATTTAGTTTATAAGACATATATAAATTTTATATGTTGTATGGTATGTCTATTAACATAGTGAAGAAATTTAAACATGGTTAAGGATTAAGGGATATGAGTTTCACATATTCCTAGCAGTCATACCTAAATGTTGGGGTGTGACAAATTGATATTATGGCTTAGATTTTCTTTAATTATGTGGAGTTGGGATTTAAGGTCCCAATTTTAATTATGAACTCACACATAGGGCATTGACTTGGAGAAGAATAAATGAGAGGGGATCACATCATGGTTTTTTAGGGAATTTATGTTGAAATATGGGTTGCTTTTCAATCCCATGTCACTTGAATCGCTTTTCATGGTCGTTACAATTTTGGTTTAGTGATCAAACTTCAAGTTGGGGTACATTTACCCTTTAACATTCACTTGTTTAGATATTTGTTGCACAATTCTTTGGCTTCAAAGTTTTGAACATTAAACTCTTATACCGTCACTGTTTTCTAGTTTCTTGGCATAATTTTAATTTCATCCATGGATTCTTCCAATTCAAAATGGGATTGTCAATGTTACAAATGCGAATACGCTTTTTTAACCCTTGAAGAATATGATAAGTTATATCAAATTCAGCTAGGATTATTTGCAACACCTGAAGTCATTGTTCCTCCTCGCTCTCGTTCTCCAGATCAAATTCAAGTATCACAGCATAAAAGGGACAATTCAAATGATTCTCGTGCAAAGATGGATCGTCGGGGGAAATAAATGCTTTGGATTCTTTCAAATGATCCTGATGCCTTCCTATCGTATTGAGAATTTGTTTAGGAGTAGGAATGAATGAATAAATGAAAATCAATGTATAGGTTGGTTAGTTATTGTTTAATTTTTTTAAGCATTTGAAAGATTAGATTCATGTCACTCATAATTTAGTTTTGGATTTCATCGTTATTTTATTCAAGTTCATTGTAAACGAAAAAAGAAAAGAAAAAAAAGTTTTGATTATTAAGTATATGATTAAGATTGTATGGTGGCTTGGACATGTAAAATCCATATCCTATTTAGGATTTTTCTTATATATAAACTTGAAGAAAATAGATAAAATGTATAAAAATGTAAATAATTGGAAGAGAATAAATCACACCAAACTTTATTCATTACTATGTCTTTGTAGTACAACACACGCCTTATAAAAACACACTTCATAAAATAATAAAAAACACACGATACAATTTTATCCTTTATAACATATATATATATATATATATATATATATATATAGCCTTAGATAAATTTTAGGGCAAACAATTGTTAGAATAATGGCATAGCCTCTCTTTCTCATTAATGGTGTATTTATAGTACAAGAGTGTAACCCTAATTATCTTGTAAGGCTTACACGTGTATATACAACAGCTGTGTACTAAATGGAATATGTCTATTATGTTAGATACAAGTTGGGCCTAAATGATACATTGGACTTGGTTTTATATTTGCTAGTAATGGGCCTAATGTTTGCTTCAACATCCCCTCTCAAACTAGGACCAGGAGACATGGTGAGACCAAGCTTATCTCTGAACTCACGAAACTTGGAATAAGACAGAGCTTTGGTAAACACGTCGGCAACTTGATCAGATGAAGGTATGTACTTCACAAACAATTGTTTGGACAGAACCCGATCTCGAATATAGTGTATATCTAACTCGATGTGTTTTGATCTTGCATGATAGACCGGATTTGAAGCCAGGGCAACTGCGCTCAAGTTGTCACACCAAGCAATTGGTGGGTGTTTGAGGTATACTCCTAATTCTCCAATCAAAGATTGAACCCAAGCAAGCTCAGTAGCAAGATTAGCTAAAGAACGATACTCTGATTCAGCACTAGATCTGGAGACAACTGGTTGCTTTTTGGCAGACCAAGAGATGAGGGATTCACCAAAGTAAACACAATACCCACCAACAGACCGTCGATCATCTGGGCACACAGCCCAATCAGCGTCTGAGAAGCCTTGAAGATCAAGATGAGAGCTGGGTTTGACATGCAAGGCTAGATTCATCGTCCCCTTCAAGTACCGAAAGATTCTTTTGACAGCTTGCCAGTGAATTTCGGTGGGAGCAGCTAGAAATTGGCTCAACTTGTTGACAGCAAAGGTAATGTCTGGCCTGGTATTTGTAAGATATTGTAGACCTCCTATTGCTTGTCTGTAGATAGTAGGATGTTTGAGTGGTGTCCCCTCTGTTTTGGTGTAGTGTTTATTGACTAACATAGGTGTTGGTACTGGATTAGAGTGCTTCATGCCAAACCTAGATAGAAGAGTCAAAATATACCTTTCTTGTTTTAGGTACAGCCCAGTGCAATCTCTGTAAGCTTCAATTCCCAAAAAATTGTGTAGTTCTCCAAGATCCTTTAAGGCAAATTGAGTATTAAGTTGCTGGACAAAGAGATCCAAGGCTCTATTGGAGTTACTAGTGACTATTATGTCATCAACATACACTAGAACAAACATAATAAATTGCTTGTTCTTTATAAAGAATAATGAAGTGTCACACTTAGAATGAGAGAAGCCCCAGCTCTTCAAAGTGTGACTAAGTTTATCAAACCAGGCTCTAGGTGCTTGCTTAAGACCATATAAGGCCTTTTTGAGTAAACACACATGATTAGGATATTTCTTTGACTCAAATCCTGTAGGTTGTTTCATCAAGACATGTTCTTGCAAATTACCATTTAAAAATGCATTGTTGATGTCAACTTGCCTAATATTCCAACCAAGGGTCACAGCAAGAGATAATACAAACCTCAGTGTAGATGTTTTTAGGACTGGACTAAAGGTTTCATCAAAATCAACTCCAGGACATTGCTGAAAGCCCTTTGCAACAAGCCGGGCTTTAGGTTTAAAGCCAGATCCGTCTACATTGGGTTTCAGTTTAAAAACCCATCTGCAATCAACCACTTTTCTCCCTTCAGAATTAGGAACCAGCAGCCACGTATTGTTCTTTATTAGAGCATTAAATTCATCAGTCATGGCTTTTCTCCAATGGAGTGAGTGTAAAGCATCATAAACACTACAGGGTTCTTGATTAGCTATAGTGTTAGTGGATACAGCTCCAATAAAAGGCAGCTTGCGTTTGACAATACCAGCTTTGCTCCTAGTAACCATTTGATGTTCATTTGCACCAGGTTCTAGGGATGGAGATGGAGATGAAGGGTCTGCCGAAGACTGAGCTGAAGTGTGTGTACTTCCTGATGAATTCTCTGGAGTGTTTGTTGTTGACAGTGTTGATATTCTGTCAAGGGGAGTTCCAGGAGAATTACTAGCATCTTGTGAAGATGGTGACAGAGAGCTGGACTCATTTTGAGGAAGCAAGCTGGACTCATGAGTCAACTTTATAAGTTGAGGAAGCAATTGTGGATCAGCTGAAACAACAGCCTCATCAGGTACATTTCTCTTGTTCATGAAACCTGTAGCAAAAGGAAAATCATGTTCGTTAAAAACCACATGTCTAGATATAAATATTTTTCCTGTGGAACTTAGGCACTTGTATCCTTTGTGTTCATTTGTATATCCAAGAAACACACACTTCGTAGAGCGAAACTGTAGTTTATGAGTGTTGTAGGGCCTTAAACATGGATAACATGCTGAACCAAAGACAATAAGTAGAGTATAATCTGGCTGTTTTTGTAAAAGTCTGAAATAAGGTGTAGATCCATTTAAGGAACCTGTTGGCAGCACATTAATTAGGCGAACAGCAGTGTGAAAAGCTTCCCACCAATAAAATAGAGGCATTTTAGCTTGTGCTAGGAGTGTTAGACCAACTTCAACCACATGTCTATGTTTTCTCTCTACTCTACCATTTTGAGCTGAGGTATGTGGGCAAGGATGCCTAAACTGTATACCTGATTCATTTAAGAGATTAGTAAAACTCCTGTATTCACCACCCCAATCACTTTGAACGGTTTTAATTCTTGAGTCAAATTGATTTTCAACCAATTTCTTGAAATTAGTAAACATATGGAGTGCTTCATCTTTACTTTTAAGTGGATAAATCCAACAATATCGACTAAAATCATCCAGAAAGAGAATATAGTATCTGAAACCATTCATTGAAGTAACAGGGGAAGGTCCCCATAAGTCGGTATGAATTAATTCTAGGGGTTTACTTGCATGAGATAAGGACTTGTTAAAAGGAAGCAAATGAGATTTTCCAAACTTGCAAGATTCACAAAAAGTAGATTCATATTCATTCTTGGAAGAGACTTTCAAACTACAATCTTTAAAAATCTGATCTAAAACTCGATCACTAGGATGACCAAGTCTATTATGCCAAAACATCCTACTAAAACTACTTTTATTCTTGGTTTGCTCAACAGCTTCATCAGCAGCAGCAAACACCAGTTGTCCTAGGTTGTCTCTTCCTTGTTCACTGACATGGAACATGCCACCATCACTTGGTCTTCCCACTAGCATTGTTTCCCCTGTTGCTTGGTCCTTCACAGAAACACCACTTGAGTTAAACACCACATCAGCATTATTGTCACAAGCTACTTTGTATACACTTAGTAAATTCTTTTTAATCATAGGTGTATATAAAATATCTTTCAGAATTACTCTGTGATTGGGAACATTTTGAACAGTAGTTGATCCTATTTTCTTAACTCCTAGTTTAAATCCATCACCAACAGTGATTTTCATCTTACCATTTGCTTCAACAGGATTATCCAGCTTACTCAGATCGTTTGTGACATGGCTAGTAGCCCCACTGTCCAGATACCAGCCTTCATCATCAACAGTTTCTGGTGTGGCCCAGTAGGCATTGTCAAAATCTGAGAAGTCAGAGTTAGAATGGCCAGCAATATTTCTCCTCTTGCTTGGAGGGATAAAGGAGCGATCAAAGAGATGAAAACATGTGTCAATCTTGTGTCCTATCTTCTCACACAGCTGGCATTTTGGTGGCTGGTCTTCATCATCACCATTTTTGGAGACTTGGCGAGGGTTGTAGTGGCTGTAACTTCCTCCACGTTGACCTCCACGACCATTTCTGTTTCCACGTCTTCCTCTTGAGACTCTTCCACCCCTCCAATTTCCACGAAAATTAGAGGTATGCTCAGATCTAGCATAGTTAACATTATTGTTGTTAACCGAGAGGTGAGCAAACTGATTCAGTTGATCAAGTCTGCTTTCAAATGTGTAAAGAGCAGTTTGCAGCTCAATCCATGTCATTGTGTCAGCCTGGTTGGAGAGTTGAACTACCAGAGGGTTATATTCAGCATCAAGACCAGCTAGGGCCTGAATAATCAGATCTGGAAGTGGAATAGGACTTCCAGCAATAGAGAGCTGTTCTCCAATGTTCTTAATCTTGTACAGGTAGTCTGCAACCTTCATCGTATTCTTCCTAATACGCTGAAGCTCAGATCTAAGCATGAGAAGGCGGGATTTGGATTGTGAACCTGCTAATTCCTTAACTGCTTTCCACAAACCAGCAGAGGTGCTCACTCCAGTCATCTCAGAGGAGACTTCAAGAGACATGGTGTTGAGCAACCAGCCAAAAAGAAGCTGATCAGCAGCCTCCCATTCCTCAAAGGCTGGGTTAGGCTTAACAGTATCATTTTCAGTAATGTACTGTGAAGGACAGCTTGTTGTGCCATTGATGAAGCCCTCAAGACGGTACCCTTTAATGATGGGTATCACATGCATGAACCAAACAAAGTAATTGGTTCTGTCCAGCTTGACAGAGACCACTTGGTTAGGTGAAATACCCTTTTCCAGAAGTTTAGAAAAGGCAGCAACTGACATACCAGCACCAGTAAAAGACGTTTTTGAGGAATCAGTACCCGAGGAAGTCATGGCAGCTCTGATACCAAGATAAATTTTAGGGCAAACAATTGTTAGAATAATGGCATAGCCTCTCTTTCTCATTAATGGTGTATTTATAGTACAAGAGTGTAACCCTAATTATCTTGTAAGGCTTACACGTGTATATACAACAGCTGTGTACTAAATGGAATATGTCTATTATGTTAGATACAAGTTGGGCCTAAATGATACATTGGACTTGGTTTTATATTTGCTAGTAATGGGCCTAATGTTTGCTTCAACAGCCTTCAGTTCCATCATTGCTTCTAGGAGTACTCAAGGTTGATGACTTCCGTAGGGGTATCTTTAGGGGCTTCAATAATTATTCCTTCGGGAGGGAAAACACTAAGGAGCTCTTGGTCTGGTGCAAAAAAGTTCTGAACATAATTATTATATAGGACAAGTGGGCTTGGTGGTGGTATTGGAGATAGTGGTGATGGAGGTGGTGGTGGTTCCGGGTAACTAGAAATCAGGTGGATGTTTTGAATTACTTGTATGTTTCCAACCCACATCCATTCAATCACTACTTTAACTTCGGTGGTAGGCATCTGGAACATTACGAAAAGTGAGTATACCATAATTTTAAACAAATAATGTTCCAGTGTTAATATCAAACGGAAAACATAAGTTTTTACTTAAACAAAAAATTACTATATGAGATTTGCACCACAACATCATTCACATCATTTCTCATTCTTAACTCTTTTCATTCACATGATGACTAGGGCGTACCCTAGTGTGGATCCACAACATCATAATACACATCAAATCTTCACGCAGCAGTCACATAGTCATACGGCTCGGCAATTCTCATGTAGTCAATTAAATGTTAAAATAAATTATTAACACGGTTCTTACCCTTTACTTTTCATCATCATCAATAAACAAATCATTTTGTATATATATGTATAATAATATTCATGTACTCATATGCACAAAAAGTAAAATATCTAAATGACATATGAAAGAAATACTCCATAATTATATTAAGAGAAACTAACGCAGCATATGCGTACATGCATGTAGATAAATAACACTTCTTATAATGCTCGTACACCTCATCAAATGCAATACTCACAGATGAATCAAAGTAATAAAACAATTTAAAAAGCATGGAATAGGGTGAGGTAAGAGAGAGAAAAAGAAAAGAATTAAATAAGTAGTGTGGGTACTCATATATTGTTTGCACAGAGAAGACAATGAAAAAGAGATACATGTGTGGCTATACTCATGAAGCAAGGGAAATATAAAATGAAAAAGTAACATATGATGATGTAAGAGAGAGTAGAGTAAACTCATATCCCTAATGGTGCTTCTCCATGACCGTATGTAAGAAGAAAGAGAGGAAAATAAGGAAATGTGTGAAGAGAGTATATTTAGTAATAGTGACGGAAATTGAGAAGAGTAAGGGTAGAAAGTAGGTTATACTCAGTAAGAAAAATATTCTTACTTTGCAGAACTTTGGAAGATTTTCTCTCTTTCTAAGCTCTCTATTTCTCTTTTTGGTTGCGGTGATTTTTTCCCTTTCACCACTAGGCCTATTTATAGTAATTTCGAAAAGCTAGATCCTTTGTTATTATTTACTCTTATTAAAGTTTCTTTAAGTCAATTCCATGTACCATTCTTTCTTTTTCTGCAAGACAATTAGATTACTCCCCCTTCAATGTTCTAGAGTTTTCTAAAGTTAATTAGTTCATCCCCTTCTACTATCTTCTTCCTCAAGACAGCTAGATCATCCCCTTTTACTTTTCTAGAATTTTCTAAAACTAAGTAGTTAATCTCCCTTTTCTATCTTCTTCTTAAAGTCAACTGAGTTAATCTCTCTTATTCATTATCTCTAACAATTGATCCCTCCTTTCTTTTTCTCCTCCATAAATTACACTAGTTAACCTCCCCTTTCTAACTCTAGAAATGTCTCTATATTCTTGACATGTATCCTAACTCTTTTAGTTAAAGTCCCATTTTCTACTTCTAGAATTTTCCTGACATCTCCTCTCTACTAGTTACTTCTCCCTTCCTTCTAGAGTGATGATGTATAAATTACCTCACTCATTCTATTTCCTTTCTAACTATAAAGAGTTTTTTATGGATATAAATACAACTTATTCACACACACATATATTTACTATACCTATTAATATGATTACTATTACTTCTAAGAGGTTATCCTAGGAATTATTTGATTACATATATATACACTAACTATAGAAATATAAATATATGTATATATATTAATTACTATACCTATTTATTATTTATTATTTTTTTAGGGTGTTACAGGAAACAATGGCTAAAATTTTGAATGTGGATCGTATAGTTGGAAAGAGTCACCAAACTGGGTTTGCTAACTTATGACTCTACAAACGTTTATGATGTTGAAGGAGAATTATTTTAATGAAAAGTTTGAGTTGAAAATTTATGAAGTGATTTTGTATGGATTTGATGTCAATCATTCAAGATTTGGTCTTCACCACTGACTTTAGTGATATTAGTTATTGTTCATATTGAATGTATATCTAGGAAAGTAGGATATTGTTTTAAGAGAAAAGCAGGACTAATTGTCTACTTCTTTTACTTTTTTGATTCTTTCATTGCATTCTCATTCTTGCTGCAGCAAAATTACTGAATTTATATCTCATATATGTCTTTTTTATAGTTTGTTTTAATCTATTGACAATTTGATTTTGAAATAAGTACATATCTATTTAGTGTCTGTTTGGATACATTTCAAAAAGCTATTTTGGCTCTCAAACATAGGTTTCACACAAAGACATACAAACACTAATTTTTTTGTATAAGCTATTTTGAGAAGAAAAACTGGTTAGGAATTCCAAAAGCTATTTGAGAAAAACTACATTTTTCTCCTTTTCCATTTGAAAGTTTTGATCTCTCTCATTGAAGGAAAACACTTATTTCAAATAAAAGAAACATGAAAAGCTATTCATCCTAACTATTTTTCAGAAAAATTATATTATACTCAAAAGTTATTCTTAAAAGCTATTCTCAAAAAGCTTAATCCACACACTCTCATTTCATCAAAAGCTATTTTTCAGAAAAGCTATTATACTCAAAAGCTATTCTCAAAAAGCTATTATCCAAAAACTGAATTCAAACAGGCCATAATAATGAAAAGTTATTTTTTGAATATATGTGTTATGTATTTTATGTTTGAATTTTACGACATGTTTAGATAGAGTAAGATAATTTCTCGTGTTTATGTGTAGTTTTTGAAGTAATTGATTTGGACATAAAATATTTCCTTATTTTGACAAGTTCTGTTTGGTATAAGGACAATATTTTTAAACAAAACTATGAAAATTTCTACATCATTTACAAATGGGCAAGATTTGGACATAAAGATGATTTTTCATGTTTATGTTTATTTTTATGTTTATGTTTATGTTATGCTTCATAAGTCTAATTTCACCTTTACCGTTTGACAAAAGAATATTTATTACACTTAGTCATAAACTTCTACCTTTATTTTTCACATAAACTAGCATCTCTTTTACTACTAATTCCTACTCTTGACATGGTTCTTGTTGATCACATTAGTTTTGATCAATGACAATGAGGTTTCTTACATTTTTCATTTTTATATTCTTGAATTGTATGTTTATTACATACTCATATCCTCCCTGATAAGTTTTTATTCTCACCTCATTCATCGTTCCAATGAATACTGCTCTATTCACTACCAAATTTGACACTTATGCTTTTGAATTATTATCTCCTAAGCTCCCAATACTGATTCAGTGCCCTGGTCCGCAAATTATGCCATGAACTGCAACATTTTTAAATCCAGTTTCTATTGAAATACAGTCATCACCTGTAGCAATGAAGACGTGATGTATGAGAACATTTTGTGAATTGGCTACATGAATCCCATCGGTGTTGGGGTTGTTTCCTGGTGCCTTAATCATAAGACTTGAAAGCTGAACATTCAAACAACTATCAATTTTCATATGCATCTTCTGAGGATTCGTGAACATCACATCTCTGACGATCAGTTTATGACATAGATAAAAAGTTACAGCATTTGGTGCAATTGTACATGGAAGGCTTTTGTTGACTTTGCAAGAATTTCTCCACCAAAACTTGTCATTGCCATGGATATAGCCCTTGCCACCACCATCAACTATTAAACCTTTGATTCCAACAAATTTAATCCAGTTCCACGGATCTTGTTCATATGCAGTTGGATGAGGCCAAACTATTATTTTTCCATATATCATAAATTTAGTATGTGGCCGACATGGACCTGAAAAGTTTATAGGTTTAAGAAGATAGACTTTGTTCTTAGGAACAACAAGAGTAGCTCCTTGAGAACAAGCATCACTCCAAGCTTTCTCGAAAGCCCCATTATCTACTTTTCTACCTGTAACATCCCCAAATTTTGATTAAGGTTAATGGGAAATTATTGAGGTATTATTTAGGAAATTTGGGTTTTAGGGAGATTTATTGTTAGTAAATCTTAATTTTTGGAATTTAAGGAAATATAGTTAAAATAATTATTTGGAGTTAGAAACTTTCATAAACAAGTATTTGGGATAGTAGATAATATTATGATGGAAAGAAGGAGATATAGTAATATATATAAACTTCTGGGCTAGAAATATAATTAAGAATAAACAATAGGGGAGTTAATGGTGATTTTCCCTAAATCATTTTAAAATATATATAAATATATATATGTATATATATATACTCCCTCTTCTGTCCGCCCCCCCCCCCATCTTCATCATCACCTTCGATTTTCTTCTTCTTCTTCCTCGTTCATCTTCTTCTTTTTCTCCCTTTCGGCCACACGACGGCGACGAAGGGTGGCCATGATGGCGGCCAAGGCTGGCCAACCTCTGCAGCCTCTCCTCCCTTCCCCTTCTGCATTCCCGTCGCCTCCCTCCTTCCTCCTCCACTGCTTTCGTTTTTCCGGTGATGTGAACGCCGGTGACCGGTGATTTGGCCCCAAAAACCGAGCTTTCCTTCTTTCTCACTCTATATCTTCCATTTTTCTTTAGTTTTCTCTTCTCTCCGCCGGAGTTCACCGTCGTTTTCTGCGATTCCGGCGAGCACAGTGGCGGATAACGTCGGGGTTAAGGTCCGGCGAGTTTCCGGCGACGGCGAAGCTCCAGCGAAGCAGTGGGAGGTCGAAAATGAGTAAGGTTTAAATAGTGGTGATGATACTTGGAAGAGAATCCACAAGGAAAACTGTAAGAAACGATAGTGGAGTGCTAAAGGGCGACAGGTAATCACACTTACCTTACTATAACATTGAGGGTGATGTTAGCTAGGATTTTCTAAAATCCTTTCTCACCCTCTATATATATATATAATATCTTTGAAAGGTTATTTTTATACAAAACAGGCTATCGGGTGCCTTTCAAACACGATTATTTTCATATAAAGAAATTTGAAACACTACATATGTATTACTCTGGCTGTGGTTGGTATTGATCTGGAATGATGGTGGAAGGTATATAGATAGGTATAGTGTTAGACAGTGACTTGAGAAATTATGGAAATAGAAAAGAGTGATAGATGTTGAGTTTGAGATTATGGTGAGCTATGTTGTGGAAATCATGAAATGTGAGATTGAAATATTGAATGAGGTTGAAGTTGATGGAATATAGAATAGGTATTGTTAGCATTGCATGACACTGATAGTACCGTCGGCCGATGTAACCTATCGATCTGCGCAATCGATAGGTTAATAGTACAGGTTCCTCGGATTTTAAAGGAACCAGGGACGTTTTCACTTTTAAAAGTGCTCTCCAGGGACGTTTTCACTTTTAAAAGTGCTCCCCAGGGACGTTTTCACTTTTAAAGTGCTCCTCAGGGACGTTTTCACTTTTAAAGTGCTCCCCAGAGACGTTTTCACTATTTAAAAGTGCTCCCTTTTTATGCTTTCAGATTTGAGACTGGGCACAGTGTCAATCACGTTTATTTTCGTCTGTTGAGTTGAATTGGATTTGACTGAGGGATTTGAGTGATATGTGGGAAATAGAGATGGTGATTTTGAATGGATTTAGAAGGAGAGACTTGAATGATGAATGACAGACTTGTCATATATATATAGTATTGGTTTTAAATGTGGTACCCTTTAGACGCCCTCGCTACCGCACATCTCACTGTTATAGTGAGTTAAGCGGTGATTACTGGGACAAGTTGTCTCATCCCACGATTACTGACATTTTTGCAGGTATTCATGCACTGATGCAAGCAGCAGGAAAGGGAATTAGGTAGTAGATGCTATATAGGCTATTTGAATTGTATATTGCCAATTTGTATAGGCCTGCATTCGTTTCCGCATATATATATATATATATATTTGTATATGGTTTGATATTTATAGTTTTGTTTATTAACCATGTTAGGAAAATCCTTTCTAACATGGTTATAAATAAATTATCCATGATAGCAGCTGTGCTGTATTAGTTTATTCTTTTCTATCATGTATAGTATTTAATCATTGGGATATTCTTTTTCTAACTATGATAGAGATAATGATATTATCGAAAATCTTTTTCTATCATAGTTAGTAAAGATATTATTGAATTAAAAGAGATAAAACAGGTTAATCAGTTAATTAGTAACACTATGTTACAACTTGGTTATCAGTATTTGGTATACGATAACCTAGGACTGTGCTGCATTGCATATAGATTGGCAATATACATTCTTAGTATTCCCTTCCTTCTGTGCATGAATATCTGGCCTTTTTGAGAGGATTATCGTTCATCCCGTGGTGGGGAGAGAGTGATAAGAGAAATTGAATAGGTACTGTGGAGAGAATGAGATGAACATAGAAAGAATAACGAAATAATGTTAATATGTATAAGAATTTAGGAAAAATAGCGAAATAAGGATGCTTCTCTGGGGTCTCGAGTATAGTTATGTGCTAGCCATAATCATAGTCGAGGCATCATGAGATACCTTATTGGGTTAAGGGACTAAGAGAAATCGAAAATGACAATTGGTAATGAATAAAACATGAGATAATAACTGTTGACCTTGTGTTTATTGCTTATTAGTTGATAAATTGTTTGCTTCACTGATGATTTAACTTGTGTTATCTGATTGTTTGGAATAAAATTCTCCTGAAATTGTTTGTTTTTATAAGCTTCAACATGAAGTATGCTATTGTTTTGAATGTGTTTTGATTATCTTTCACTTAGTAATGGTTAGAGAGTACATTATCATGAGTGCTTGTTTCACACCGTTACTAAATGAAAGAAAGGTAAGTATTGTTTGAAAATGGTTATTCAAATTTGATGCGTTTGCTTACATGGAATTGAAATGTTAGTAATTAATTGTGTATATTTGATATGAAATTATAGATAAGATTTGATTTTTGTTTTAAAAACAAATTGTTTTCTTTAGTTGGTAGATTGGTGATGATTATAAGATATTGTGCTTGTATGTGTAGGTGTCAAATGTGTATGTGTAAAGGAATGTGTACGATGATCGTTTTAGCTAATAAAAGTGACTCTATGCAAATGATTAAATTTCATTGTAAATTATTAATGAATGTTGTGTGTGAATTGTGTGCATGAGGAACTATTTTGTCTAAGAATGATAAATGTCTACATTTTAATTAATTGGGATGTTTGGTTACAGATTGATTATGAAGACATGATTGTGGTTAGCATTGTGATTTTATTCCTTGTTGAGCCACATGGTTCTTTTAATGATTGATTGTAGAAGATATTGATGTGTTGAGTATAGCTAATGGATAGCTTGATACATAAATTGTAGCTAATTTTATGACATAAAATTTTGATTTCTAATTGCTTAGGAAGTTTGTTGATTATTTGTTAAAGAAGTAATAAGAGTTGGAGGTTGGTTATAAGTTATGAGTTTTAGAATGTCAGATAAACTTGATTTTGAATGGAGAAACATGACTTAGAACATTTGAAGTCTAGTTTGGGGTTTTAGTATTTGTTTACACTATCAATAAGGTTATGAGATGATGATGATGTGGCTAAATAGAAGAATCTGACTTTGTGTGTGTGTTGGGGTCAGAGTTGAATACTTAAGTACGTAGATGTGTTTTGTCTTCGGTAACATGTAATGGTCTAGGAATAAAAATTGTTGATTGAATTTCTGTAGCTTGGGAAGATTCAAGCGGGTTAGTCATATAGAGGGATTTTGTAAATTTAACCCATTGGATTGTTTGAGGGAAGATTGATTTGAATAATTAAATGTTAGAGTGGTTGGAGACTTAGTAACATGACTTTATTTTGTGTAATTGTAGAATTTTATTGGTGGATGAATTAATTCCATTTTCTTTTGAAGAAATCCATTGTGATCTTGGTGATTGAAATACACGATAAAGCTAATGGACTGACGTTTGATTTGGAGACATTTAGGTTTTGGGTTAGAGTTGGTTAAGGGGAAACTTTAGGATTAAGTTGTTATTGATGACTTAGAATAATATTTTGGGGTAGTATGAAAGACTAAGAAAGATAAATTGTAGAAATTCGAGGTTATCAACGTGGTTTAGTAATTGATACACTTTGTTGATTATGGTTGAGATTAGAGTAAATGGACTTTGTTGATTTTGGGATGATGTGTATGGTTCAATTAATATACAAGTTGATTTGTATAGGTATAAGAGGCAATGCACAAATGGTTGATAGATATAATAATTAAGGAGGATATTAGGAGGTTTGAGAAAAGTTGTAGATTGTGTGGTGAAATGTAGATATGAGTCAAAATCATGGAAATAAACCAAATAGTTGGATTTGTGAATGATTATTGGATGGAATGAAGGTTTGTAGTTGGACGATCTTTATTTGGTGAACTATATGTTGTAATGTATGTAGAATAGACTAGAGAAGTTGAATGAGGGTGATTTTGAGATAAAGTGAGACTATTTAGAGATTTGGTTAATGGTCAATATTAGCAAGTGAATTCTTAGATGTAAATTATTGAGGAGTTGATAAACGGTAGACTTGATGGTATTGTTAGAGTAAAATGTAGATTGTTAAATGATAAATAGATGGTTTAAATTTGGATTGAGCTATATCAATAATAATACACACTTAGCTTACAAATGATTTTGGAATTACAAATAGAGCCATGGAATTATGGGATGACATGTAAAGCTATGAAAATATGGTGGTTTTGGTTTGAGGATTTAAGTAGGTTTATCAAGGTGAAATAATGGTTTATGATGTTGAAAGATATTATGACTTGGTGATGTGTAATATTAGGATTTTATGGATGATATTGGAATGATTTGAGTTAGTGATAAATTTTAAAAGTTTGCTTATGGTTGAGTAGAATAGATAAAGAGACTACTTGAGTGTAATATATTAGGTTGGAAGATAGTAAACTGCTACCATTGATTTACTTAAGTTGGAAGTAATCAATCATTAATCTAATGATATGTTGATATGGATGAGTGTATATGTTAAGTTAGAATTTTGAGCCAAAGTTACAACTGAAATTTTAGGAGTTGATGTCTTACAACAAAGAAGTGAGGCCTTGGAATATGATCGAGGAAACCAGTGGAGTTTGAAAAACGATGTTATCATTTATGATGGATGACTTTAATACAAGTAATATAAGGTTAGGGTAGTTAGTAAATGAAGGTTAGTTAAGGGAAACGAGATGAGGATTGGTGAATATCTATGGATTAACTGTGGATATATGGTGAAAATAGTGTTGAGTGCAATAAATTATGGTTGAATAGTTAGAACTTTGCATATAGTTAGAGTTGAATTACATATTTCTTGGTTTTAGGCGTTATTTCACGCGAATTTTGGGGACAAAATTCCTAAAAGGTGGGGTAAATTGTAACATCCCCAAATTTTGATTAAGGTTAATGGGAAATTATTGAGGTATTATTTAGGAAATTTGGGTTTTAGGGAGATTTATTGTTAGTAAATCTTAATTTTTGGAATTTAAGGAAATATAGTTAAAATAATTATTTGGAGTTAGAAACTTTCATAAACAAGTATTTGGGATAGTAGATAATATTATGATGGAAAGAAGGAGATATAGTAATATATATAAACTTCTGGGCTAGAAATATAATTAAGAATAAACAATAGGGGAGTTAATGGTGATTTTCCCTAAATCATTTTAAAATATATATAAATATATATATGTATATATATATACTCCCTCTTCTGTCCGCCCCCCCCCCCATCTTCATCATCACCTTCGATTTTCTTCTTCTTCTTCCTCGTTCATCTTCTTCTTTTTCTCCCTTTCGGCCACACGACGGCGACGAAGGGTGGCCATGATGGCGGCCAAGGCTGGCCAACCTCTGCAGCCTCTCCTCCCTTCCCCTTCTGCATTCCCGTCGCCTCCCTCCTTCCTCCTCCACTGCTTTCGTTTTTCCGGTGATGTGAACGCCGGTGACCGGTGATTTGGCCCCAAAAACCGAGCTTTCCTTCTTTCTCACTCTATATCTTCCATTTTTCTTTAGTTTTCTCTTCTCTCCGCCGGAGTTCACCGTCGTTTTCTGCGATTCCGGCGAGCACAGTGGCGGATAACGTCGGGGTTAAGGTCCGGCGAGTTTCCGGCGACGGCGAAGCTCCAGCGAAGCAGTGGGAGGTCGAAAATGAGTAAGGTTTAAATAGTGGTGATGATACTTGGAAGAGAATCCACAAGGAAAACTGTAAGAAACGATAGTGGAGTGCTAAAGGGCGACAGGTAATCACACTTACCTTACTATAACATTGAGGGTGATGTTAGCTAGGATTTTCTAAAATCCTTTCTCACCCTCTATATATATATATAATATCTTTGAAAGGTTATTTTTATACAAAACAGGCTATCGGGTGCCTTTCAAACACGATTATTTTCATATAAAGAAATTTGAAACACTACATATGTATTACTCTGGCTGTGGTTGGTATTGATCTGGAATGATGGTGGAAGGTATATAGATAGGTATAGTGTTAGACAGTGACTTGAGAAATTATGGAAATAGAAAAGAGTGATAGATGTTGAGTTTGAGATTATGGTGAGCTATGTTGTGGAAATCATGAAATGTGAGATTGAAATATTGAATGAGGTTGAAGTTGATGGAATATAGAATAGGTATTGTTAGCATTGCATGACACTGATAGTACCGTCGGCCGATGTAACCTATCGATCTGCGCAATCGATAGGTTAATAGTACAGGTTCCTCGGATTTTAAAGGAACCAGGGACGTTTTCACTTTTAAAAGTGCTCTCCAGGGACGTTTTCACTTTTAAAAGTGCTCCCCAGGGACGTTTTCACTTTTAAAGTGCTCCTCAGGGACGTTTTCACTTTTAAAGTGCTCCCCAGAGACGTTTTCACTATTTAAAAGTGCTCCCTTTTTATGCTTTCAGATTTGAGACTGGGCACAGTGTCAATCACGTTTATTTTCGTCTGTTGAGTTGAATTGGATTTGACTGAGGGATTTGAGTGATATGTGGGAAATAGAGATGGTGATTTTGAATGGATTTAGAAGGAGAGACTTGAATGATGAATGACAGACTTGTCATATATATATAGTATTGGTTTTAAATGTGGTACCCTTTAGACGCCCTCGCTACCGCACATCTCACTGTTATAGTGAGTTAAGCGGTGATTACTGGGACAAGTTGTCTCATCCCACGATTACTGACATTTTTGCAGGTATTCATGCACTGATGCAAGCAGCAGGAAAGGGAATTAGGTAGTAGATGCTATATAGGCTATTTGAATTGTATATTGCCAATTTGTATAGGCCTGCATTCGTTTCCGCATATATATATATATATATTTGTATATGGTTTGATATTTATAGTTTTGTTTATTAACCATGTTAGGAAAATCCTTTCTAACATGGTTATAAATAAATTATCCATGATAGCAGCTGTGCTGTATTAGTTTATTCTTTTCTATCATGTATAGTATTTAATCATTGGGATATTCTTTTTCTAACTATGATAGAGATAATGATATTATCGAAAATCTTTTTCTATCATAGTTAGTAAAGATATTATTGAATTAAAAGAGATAAAACAGGTTAATCAGTTAATTAGTAACACTATGTTACACTACCATTGTCAATAGCTACATAATTGTCAATGTTGATGATTGCTCGAGATATTGGAGCATATGTATTAAAGCCATAGCAAAACCCTAATGAGAGTATGACGATGATGAGGGAGAGAATAGGCATTTGAGGAGACATTGAAGGATATTTCAATTTTTTTCATAAACTAACATCTCCAAAACAATATAATTTATTTTAGATATGCATTTTCCTAAATATAAATTAATGCATATAACTTCTACCCTTATTTTTTACATACACGGGCATTTCACATACCCTTATTTTTTGACACTGGTTCAACAATTTTTGCATCTTACTTAAAATCATGCAAGCAAGAGAAATCAATGCTGATGTAAAATAGTGTGGAAAACAAAAACCAGAGAATGTTCAACCTCAAGTGTCCAAGGGCCTTTATCAAGTTTTGGATTAGAACCATTTACAATCTACTGAGATATTTTTTTATACAATGTTGGATGTAGTGTACTGTATATATAAGAATAAGAGGGGTGCATGCGATATTCACGCAGTGTTATATCATTTCTAGATTAATTCAGTTTTTCATATTTAATTTTGTTGGTTGATGAGGTCACGAATAATTTGCTTGTAATTTATCTTGCATGTATGGTGTAAACACCCTATTTTGTCAAGACCCCACCAAATTAAAAAAAAATAATAAAAAAATAAAAAAATAAAAAATTGACAAAAAAATAATAAGATATGATATATTGATTCTTTCTTGTAAGACAAACACAAGTCAAATTGGGTAAGAGTCAAACTAATATTGACTCCTAAGTGAGGAATTGGAAATAATTATGGTGATTTGATTATGTTCATAAAAGAATGATTCCCCATCATGTAGGACAATCAATGAGAATTTGATTTGAATAATTTAGGAAATTTTTTGAAGGAAATTTGAGTAAAAGGAGAAATTTTTATTGGCCAATCAAGTATCATAATAATAATCATAGATTGCACACAAGATGGAATTGATATGTGTGTCAAAAGGGAATAGTGCAATGATCTTCAGATGGAATTGATACGTGTCTCATAATAATCATTAGATTTTAAAAAAGAATGAAAAAGGCAATTAACATGATTAGAAAAAGGAATGATTAGAATTTGGGGTGCATTAGTTTCTTTGCCTTGCAAAACGTGAACATAAATTTAAAAAATAATAAAAAGACATTTAAGATGAAACCCTAAAGTTTGTGGCCTATATAAGTGAGATCAAGAGAGCATATTAGGGATGAGAGTTTTGAGAGAAAAAGGGCTAGGTTTTGAGAGCCAAAAAAAGAGGTGTATTAGAAAAAGTAGACATCTATCTTAACATATTTCATGGGGAAGTAGGGAGAGAATGTGAGTGGAGAGTGATATATTCGTTGTGAAACTTCTTCTTCTCGCTCTTTTTTTTTATGTCGATGAAAGTCTATTGTGAGACAGAGACATTCATAATCTCTCTAATCTCATTTAGGCAAAGATGATATAACCCTCTAAGACAACTTGATTGTCTCTTCACCTAGCCAATGATTTGAGATAAGTGAGGATTATTCTTGTGCATTTATTTTTTTTCTTTAAAAATAATTTTTTATATATATGTATATATTTTTTACAAATGCACTCACATTCAAATTTTCATTAATTTAATTTGAAATTTTTTTGCAAAGAAGCCGAATCATATTTTTATCATTCATCCATCATGTTATTGAAATCCAATATTTTATCTTTTTTTGATATATGATTTACTATCTTTGTTTTGATTTTATTTTAAAATTGTAAAATCTCTTTCCTAAATAAAAAATAATAAAATAAAATATCTTTTATAAAAGAGGAAAAATGGGTTGAATGATTTTCATGCCGTGAAAGATTGAATTATCTTCTCAGGTTGAAAGTCGATTATTTCTCCGAGAAAGATTATCTGTTCAGGCGATTCAATCAAAATTTTGAAGAATGTTTTCCTCATAAATATAAATAAATATGCATTTTTTTATAATAAAAAAAACAAACCAAAAATAATCTTTTTTCTTAAACTTTAAAAAAATATTTTCCTAAAAAACACAAACCAAGTGACACGCATCTCTACCCCGAACTATGTGGGCTTTGGTCCCTTAAGGGTACATAAGCCCTAGGTTAAATTCTAGGTCAAGTCCATATATGTAAAAATTATTTTTTCCCTTTTTTTGATTTATTTTTATTTGTATATATTGATTTCTCTTTGTAATTTAAAATAAAATTATAATTAAGGTCATATTTATTTTTAAATAAGTAATGTAGGGTAACCGTTCTCTTGAACGGGTGCTGTGGGGTGCCTAACACCTTCCCCATGCACAATCGACTCCCTAACCTTATTTTTATTTTTTATTATTTTAAAAGGTTTTCCAAAATATTCTTTTTTAAAAAAAATTTGGTGGCGGCTCCTTTTTAACATCTTAATTTAACATAATTTTTCGGGCGCTACATATGGTCTTCTGGATGTCTATGTTTCCCGCAAAACAAATCTCCACATTGGCACTTGAATCCTAGTAGTCCAACTTTTCTGTTGCAACTGTTGCACTTGTTTTTCTCTTTTGGTTGATCAGATTTGAAAAAAGGTGTCCTAAAGTCCATATTTGGAGACTTGTCGATTTTTTGTTCACTTGATGAAGAATCTGATATAATGAGATTACTCATTAGTTCACATAACTCATCAATATAACTATTGACACATGATGAAGAATCCGATGTATCGATATTACTCATTGATTCACATAACTCATCAATATAGCTATCGACACATGATGAAGAATCCGATGTAATAATGAGATTACTATTTAATTCACATAATTTATCAATATAGCTATTAACACCTGTTGGGGGATCCATTGATTGATGATTCAAGTAATCTCTTTTCATATTTAATTTTATTTGTAATTAAGCCATTCATATGGTTGGTCAATATGAATGCAACCCATCTACATAAACATTGCATATCATTTATAGTAGGAAAACATTCAGCTGCATCCCAATTTTTTATTGGTGTCATGAAAATGGGTGTGGTGCTTATAAAGTAATGTAATATAAATATATATGTATATATTATCAACACGCTATTCTTGGAGGTCACACATACTATTTGTGCTTTATAGCAATTAACCATTGAGGGGGGAAAACAAGAAAGGTAAGCATATTTATCAATTATAGTTCTTTGTGTCTCATTTTACACCTTTCAAATCTTAGTAAGTAGTCATTATCATGCTTGTGATAAATAAACTTTATAGTGTATACTTGTCCTTTCCAATAACAATTATGGTTTATATACATGCACATATATAAAAATAGGGAAAAAACTCTGACAAAGTGGTATGTAAATTTTCCAGCATTATAACTCTCAACTTGTAAGCAAAATCAATCGTTTGTAGATGCGTAAAAATTTTATTATTATATCACAAAAAATTCTTATTAAAGCTCTGAAAACTATACATACCTTGTTTCTTAAACTTAATTACAATTGTCATAATATTAGTTTTATAACTTCAAGACTTTTAAATATATGGGTCTGTAAGAAAAATCTTTTATTTGTTAATTTTCTTTGTTTGGATTCTCAATATTGCACATATTGACTTGAACATGTTTTAATTTTATTGGTACATCAATTTAATACATGTTTTTCACTGAAATTTTGTGCTAAGAAAAGTTCTCATTTAGCAGATTATGGTGTTGTTTGTTTATTTTTAGAAATCGCAAATTAAGTTTACTAAACACTTGAGTGAAATTAGTAACTTAATTTGGTTGTGATTTGTGGTTTTGTTAATATCATAAATAACTTAATTGAAACAAATATATAGTTTTTCAAAAATAAAATTCTCTTACTTCAAAATAGAGAAATTCTACACCATTATTTTGAATGCATAAAAGATTCACGGCAACTGTTAATGTAATAATTTAATCTTATAATCTAATCCCAAATGAGTCTAATATAAGATTTACAAATTATAAAATACTTCTTTGAACACCACATTTGAAGTTGTGTTTGAATTTTCCATCAACATTCAACATCAAAATTTTCAATTTGTCGCCCTTCTGTTTGACACGTGATATTGCTATATACAATTGACCATGAGTAAACAACGGACGGGGGCAGGTATAATCCAACATTGAGCAAGATTTGGCCTCGACTTTTGTTAATAGTCATTGCAAAAGAAATTTTGAATTGAAATTGACATCTATATACAATTTGAAGGGATAGATTGTGTAAGGAGTGATGCTCTTTCGTAATCTTATAACTTGTGTGAAAAAATGTGAACCTGATACAAATGGGTAATTGGTTGAGCTGGTTGGTAATTGGTCTACAACACCCGTAAGGATGAGAACGTGTGTTCAAATCTCGTGAAGCGCTCTCTTTGGGAGAGGGGACAACATTGCCTATGTGGGCAACACTCTACCCCTCGAGTCCGGATTAAATCGGGCGATGATTATTAACCAAAAAAATGTGAACCTGTTAATATTTCACGTACTTTTACATTCTTCTCCAATCTAGTAATAGTTAGCCTTGACCCATTGCGAAACCCATGAATTTGTCAATGTTTCTCATAAACATTATTGGAGCGCTAACTTTAAGTTTCACTAGATGGTTTGGCAAATCTGACATAGTGATTTTATTTAAGAACTCAACTAAATGTATGTCATAAATTTTTTGGGATATTTTTTGTAATTATAATGTAAGGCCCAAAACCCTAATTTCCCCTTTCCCCTAAATACCTCTCTTTCTCTCCTCTCTTTCTCGTTTTAGACGCAAAACACAATACACGCACAACAACATCTTCTTCCTCTTCATTGTCTATTTCTTTCTCTCTTCCTTCCTCCACATATAAAACTATTCTTCCACTCATCAACCAAAACACCATTTCTATTCTCTCATTATCATCATCTCACTCTCCTCCCACAGATTTGAACACCTTTCTCCCTCCATTCTTATTCGCTGACCAACCACCGGCCATCGCTCCAATCGACGTTGCCGACGCCGGCGAGTTCTGGAGGCACTAGGCATCAATTTCCGATAACGGTGAACTCCACTAAAGCCTCCAAGTTTCAGTTCGAGCTTATGCGAGTTCCTTTTCCTAATCCTTTTTCCTTCTGACAGAATTTCAGTTGGTGATGGGAGGAAATTGATTCTGGTTTTGGGGTTGTTAATGTTTTTTTAAACCCATATTAATGAAAGTTAGCCTTCAATCTTTGTTGTTATGAGCGAATAGGACAAAGGGTTGAATCTGACTCTCTGAAATCCGATGTAGTTTTTGAGGTGACTCAAATTAGGAATAAAGCATGACAAATGGCAGATAGAAATCGTTTCTAAATGTGCATGGCATGTGTTTAGAAGAATCTATAATTTCCTAAATTTTTGGGTGCTCTGTTTTATTTTATTAAGAGGTCTCATGTTTCTTTTTGATTCGCTTCATTATTATAAGGTTAAGGGTTATCTTAAGAAAGTTAGATAAAAATAAATTAGAAAGTTAGATAAAAATAAATTAAGTTTTGACGCAAAAAAATGTTAGTGTAATCTTGAAAGAGGATATGAATTATTTGTTGTTGGGTTTCCAAGATCAAATTGGTAGGATGAGAGTGCTTGAAGTCTAATTGTCTATTAATATGAGTCATCACTTACTCTAATAATGTAATTATGATTTAGCACCTAAAACACCATTAGTGGGTTTGGAAGGGACAATTTTTCAAATTATGAATTACGACACTTGATTAGTTGTTAATTATTTGTATGTGTTGTAATATTGCTTGTAGAGATCAATTGTTAAAACTTCCATATTGTGTGGTGAATATTACTGATGTTGTGAATCTGTGGTGCGATATTATGCTTGGTTATGCAATAAATTTAGTTGTTGATTATATGAGTTGTACTGATTATATGAGTAGTGTTGCCTTGTGTTACTATCTGCTGTGATTTGTAAATGAATGTCTATGCTGTTGTGATATTAGTATTTGATAGATACTTGTAACTTACATATATTGAATGTACATACAACACTGTATGCAGCACACATCACTATACACAACATCAACACACACCACCTTGCCGGCATACACATGCACGTAGTGCAAAAATATACGTAGGCCCTCAGTTGTAGTTGCGACATGAGGGTCTACCCCTCGTGGTTATCATTTTACAGGTATTAGATCTGGGCAAGAGTCATGGGAAAGGATCCGGAGACTTGAGAACTAAAACATTAAGATCATGTGCTTCTACATGTTTTTTTTATTATATTTCATATTATCATTTAATGATTTGTAAATCTTTTTCTTTTTCCTTACTTGGATTACTGTATATAATCTTAGGTTGGATAACTCTAAATATTTCTTAATACAGGTTGTGTGTTTATTTGAAAATGATTGTGAAAATATTTAATTAGGTATTATTATTATATACATTTGAATATCCATGTTTGTCAATTTTTATCTAACATGAATAAATCAGTTTTGATAATTTCATAAATGATTTTTGGTTGTGAATTTTATATTCCATTCTAAAATTATATTTATTTTAATTTAACAATTTTAAATTAGATTAAATCTTTTTCTAATCATGATTGATTATTTGTGTAAGTTATTTTCCTATCATGGTTAGTCTATTAACTTATATTTTACGGAAAATAAGAAAAGTTATTTTTCTACCTATGTTAGTTATTATATTAACTTCAATTCTTTTTCTAACATAGTTAGATTTGAAACTATATTGAATTAAGAAAACATGATTTGATTTGTAAATCAAATGGTAATTAAAATAGATAATTAGGAACGAGTTGTTAAAATAAAAAGAAAAAAATCAGATTTAAAAATAGCTTAATAATGGTTATAGAATTGGGTTGTTACAATGTATCAAAAAAATTGGATTGTTACAATTGGCTCCTCAGACGATGTCCACCCCTCTTGGACCGGCTTACTCTCATTGACTCTTCATGCAATGATCATGATGATGGCGGATGATTTCTTTTCAATTTTCTAGTGTTTTTTAGTTTTTTTTTTGGATTTGCTTATACCTCTTTTATTTCATACTTTCAAACACTTGTTATATTCGTTGTTTTTAATTCTAATAGATTACCCCTTTCTGGGAAAAAATAAAATGTCTCATTCCGGCAAATGAACAAAAATTAATTCATTTTGACCAATGAACTACTTGAAAATACTAAAATACTCTTCATACCATAGAAAAAACATTAGAAAAATTGCAGTTAAGTCAAAAAGAAGATTTTATCACTACAAGGTCCTCAAGAATCTTAAAACATAGGAAAAATCATAATCTTCTTCCTCAACGAATTTCACCGCCGGTGAACATTTCCCTCACCCACAGCCACCAGTGACCATCTTTGTCACCCACCACTAACGACTTTCTCCATGCACATCGGAGGTCGTCTTCGCCCCCCTACTTCCTTCCACATGCATGTACGATCTTCCTCTTCCCCAGCTCATCATTAATGAACCTTCTTCCCCACCTCCAACAACCTTCTTTTACCATTGCGGCGACACTGAGATGGAACTGATGGTATTGTTGGATTGGATGTTATTGTTGAGGCATGTTTGGATGAGCCAAGTCACCAGGCTGCATCATCGTTCCATTTGGGGGAGAAATCTGGAGAAATAGAGAAAGATAGGGGGAGAGAGAGAGTGAACGATGAGGGGGAGAGAGAGATGGTGAATCAAAGCTAAACTTCATGGAAGATGATTTGCTTTGTAATGGTGTGCGGTGGTGTTTTGTAATGGAGTAAGGAGACTCATTGGTGATTTGGTGTGATGGTGGTTTGTAGTTATGAAATTCGTTTGTGCAAATTAATAATTATGAAATTTTTTATTACCTTGAGTTGATAAAATCTCTTCTTCGGGACTTCAATGCAATTTTTCCAAAAGTTTTTTCTTTTGTATAAACATTATTTTAATATTTTCCAATAGTTCATTGCCTAAAATGAACCATTTTTTTTGTTCATCAGTAAGAATGAGACCTTTTATTGTTTACCTTCCAAATACTCCCTCCGGTCCCTAATATAAGAGTCAAAATTTGAATGGTTTTGGTCCCTAATATAAGAGTTCATCTCATATTCTCTCCTCATTTAATGCGTTTTTCCTAATTTGCCCCTAACTCTCTTTCAAATTCTTTCTCTTAAAAGTATCATAATAAATATGGGCAATATTAGAAAAGAAGCATTAAATCCAGACACCCAACTAACATTCACATGTTTTCTTAAGAAGCGTTTTTTTTGGCAGCTAACTCTTATATTTGGGACCGGAGGGAGTAGTTCATTTTCCAAAGCCATCCTTAACCCACCCAATAATAAAATTCCATCTCTCCATTTTTTCCCAAATCAACGCCTCCCCATATTATGGAGATGAACCTAACCACACCGAATTACCCCCTTATTCTGTCTTTATTACAGTCTTGGTCAACCTACAATAACCACATCAAATTAATCACTTTCCTTAAAAAACATTAAAAGTACGGCAATCTCTGGAACAATCTTCACCCTTCATCACTAAGCAAAACCCTTTCTTTCTTTCTTATTCATAGAACTCTCTAGAACCCTTCATTGCCATTTTAAACCCCTCTTCTCTTTCTTTCACTTCCTAGGTTTTGTTCTCTGCTTTGTTTTGTTAGTTACACACTTCTTCTTCTTCTCTGCTTTCTTTCCTCAATTCTCGCTTCCCACGACATGGATGAGGATTTCGAGATGCCCCCACCAGAGGGAATGGACGACGATTTCGATCTCCCCGAGGATGGTGTTCCTTCTTTTAAGGTTGGAGATGAGAAGGAGATCGGAAATCTGGGATTGAAGAAAAAGCTCCTTAAGGATGGTGAAGGCTGGGAAACTCCTGAAGTGGGTGATGAAGTTGAAGGTAACGTTTTTACTTGATTTTCTTTTCTGGGTATGGAAATTATTTAATGGGTTATTCACATTTTTTGTGTTGGTGGTGTTCTTAAATTTTGTGTTGAAGGTAATGTTTTTAGTTGATTTTTGTTTCTGGGTATGGAGATTATTTAATGGGTTATTCATATTTTTTGTGTTGGTGGTGTTCTTATTTGTTTTTGTGTTGAAGGTAACGTTTTTAGTTGATTTTTGTTTTTGGGTATGGAGATTATTTAATGCGTTATTCACATTTTTTTCTGTTGGTGGTGTTCTTATTTGTTTTTTTTTGTGGTTTTTCATTGTAGTTCATTACACTGGAACGTTGCTTGATGGGACCAAGTTTGATTCAAGCCGTGATAGAGGGATCCCTTTTAAGTTTACACTTGGACAAGGTGAGTGCTGCATTTGATTTTTTAATTGTTGTTGTGGAATATGTAGGATCTTGTGATTAATGTAATTGGAATCGGAATTGTGGTGTGTTAATTGGGAACTGTTGAATTTTAGGTTGATTGACGATCCAAATTTAGTTTATGCTTTGTAATTGGGTTGTCATTATGATTTGTGGCAATGTAATTGGGTTGTAATTCTGTATTTTGATGTATTATAAAGTGAATGTGACATTGCATGGAGTTTTTATGTATTGACTGCATGTTCAAGAAATCATTGGTGGCATGACTATTGCTACTGAGTTCATCTTTTGATGGATTTTGTTTCATTTCATGCAATAAAATGAAGGGCCGACTTAGCTCAGTGGTAAGTTTGCTTGACGAGAGGCCTGAGGTCGTGGGTTTGAATTGGTCTCTTTGTATAAAGCAGAGTAAAGACAAAGATTGTCTAGTATATTCCCTTTCCCATCAAGTGGGATTAGAATGAGGTTGGTCCTTTCATGTCATAAAATGTGAAATACCTGGCCATCCAATCTTCTGGATATATGTCAGGAGCCTGCTTTTCTTTAGTGGTATAAATTTGAAGTTTGCTAGATGGATCACCTATAATGTTTTTGAGGATATTATTTGTTGATTCTGGAATGGATGGGATCTGAAGTTGATATTGTGAAAGTGCAGGGCAAGTAATTAAAGGGTGGGATCAGGGAATTAAGACCATGAAGAAAGGTGAAAATGCAGTTTTCACCATCCCTCCTGAACTAGCATATGGTGAATCTGGTTCGCCTCCAACCATTCCTCCAAGTGCTACTCTTCAATTTGATGTTGAGCTTCTGTCTTGGACCAGTGTCAAGGACATATGCAAGGACGGTGGCATATTTAAGAAAATACTTACTGAAGGGGAAAAATGGGAGAATCCCAAAGATCCTGATGAAGTTTTCGGTACGCACTCATACACATATTGATTGCATGTGTACATCGTTGTTTATATTGAATTGTGAGTCTTTAACATGCTCGTTGCCTGCAAATGGTGCAGTTAAATATGAAGCTCATCTTGAAAATGGAACACTAGTTTCAAAATCTGATGGAGTAGAGTTTACTGTGAAAGATGGTTAGTATTTACTTGTTCACTATTATTTTCTCTGAATCTTGCTGATTTTGATAATCTGATGTAAGTGTTTACCCTGAAACAGGTTACTTCTGTCCTGCATTTGCAAAGGCTGTGAAGACCATGAAGAAGGGAGAGAAAGTGCTTTTAACTGTGAAGCCACAATGTAAGCTGTGTAAAGAATTTTTCAGCATTGTAGCTAATTTTTTTATCCTCTCTGGCTTTGCTTTTATGTAGAAATGACAAATTCTAATCTATCCATTTTATTTTGTTGTAGATGGTTTTGGTGAGAAGGGTAGAGCAGCACACGGTGATGAAGGTGCAGTTCCACCAAATGCATCCTTGCAGATTACACTTGAATTGGTGTCTTGGAAGACTGTTTCAGAAGTAACTGATGATAAGAAGGTGATTAAGAAAATCCTTAAGGAAGGGGAAGGATATGAGCGTCCAAATGAAGGAGCTGTTGTGCAAGGTGAGTGTGGGTTATGAGGCCTCTATTTTTGCTATTAAATTGTGCAATCCTGACAGTGCTGGCAATTATGGGTGTGCACAGTGAAATTGGTTGGCAAACTACAAGATGGCTCGGTCTTCTTGAGCAAGGGCAATGATGAAGAGCTTTTTGAATTCAAAACAGATGAAGGTAACTTAAGCTTTTCTGAATTCTGTCTTATAGTCCTTCAATATTTTGTTGTACAGCTAAAGTGAAATGTCTTTACATGGTTACCAGAGCAAGTCATTGATGGACTTGATAGAGCTGTGTTGACTATGAAAAAGGGTGAATTAGCATTGTTGACTGTTGCACCTGAATATGCCTTTGGTTCATCCGAATCTAAGCAAGAATTGGCTGTTGTTCCTCCCAACTCCACTGTTTACTATGAAATCGAACTGGTTTCATTTGTGAAGGTAAGATAAATAAGGAAGATTTGATTTTCAGTTGCATTTGTATTTTTTTTATCGTGTGACAAATAAATGGTACATTTTGTTGTTTAATGGAAACTTAATGATATATATAGATGTGTATCTCAGAATTTTAATAAATGATAGGCAATTTTCATAAGTAACAATCAATAGTTTCATTGGCAGTACAGACAATGAATTGTAAATAATCTATTGTAGGAGTTTTCAATTAACGTATTACTTAATTGAAAATTGGACCATCTGACAATATTCTTGGCTATCTAATCTCCTGGCACTGCTGACATAATTAATTCATCGTACAAAGCACTCTGAAAGTGTAATCTTATGAGATAGTATAGTTTATTAGACATGTATAGGTTCTGCTTTCTGTCTTTTCACTTATTTTCTTATTTTTCTCTAATATATACTCAGTCTTCTATGTCAGAAATATTTTTTACCAACTATATTGATCACTTATTTTTCCAGTCAGTTTTATGTTGTTTCTCTTGAAATTTATATTTATTGCTGTCAAGTCCATCTTTACTCACCTTTCTCTTGTTCAGGAGAAGGAGTCCTGGGATATGAACACACAGGAGAAGATTGAAGGTGCTGGTAAGAAGAAAGAAGAAGGAAATGCGTTGTTCAAGAGTGGGAAATATGCTAAAGCTTCTAAACGATATGAGAAGGTATTCTATTTAAACAGATTATTGTTACATTAGATATTCTGGCTCCATTTTAGTAGAGCTATTCATAAACTTATGAATAATTTATGATACGGAAACCTGACTGCAGGCTGTCAAGTACATAGAGTATGACACCTCCTTCGGTGAAGAGGAGAAGAAGCTGGCCAAGGCATTGAAGGTTGCTTGCAACCTGAACAATGCGGCTTGTCAGTTGAAGTTGAAAAATTATAAAGAAGCTGAGAGATTGTGTACTAAGGTATTTCTGCAGTTTTATTAGGCTCTCTTTAATTTTTTTTTTCTTTGCTCAGTAAATTTCTTTACAATCGTTTCGTCATGCAGGTTCTGGATCTTGAAAGCACAAATGTTAAGGCACTCTATAGAAGAGCACAGGCCTTTATTGAGTTAGCTGACTTGGATTTGGCGGAATTCGATATAAAGAAGGCTCTTGAGATAGATCCTAACAACAGGTATGCATTCTGCTAGAAATCTAGAATTGGTTTTGTTTTCAAATATAGTTGACTGTATGCTCTTCAATGAAGAACTGAGCTTTTACAGTATTATTGTTATCAAGATTCTGATGGTAGTGTTCTTGGTGTTTAAATTAGGGATTTGAAGCTGGAGTATAAGAATTTGAAGGAGAAGGTGAAGGAGTTTAACAAAAAGGAGGCTAAATTTTATGGAAATATGTTTGCCAAGTTGAGTAAGGCGGATTCTAACGACAACAATGTAAGTATTGTTAAGTCTTTTGCATCTTCAATGTTTGATGCTTTTCTGTCCTTCGTTAGTATTTAATGATATATAAAGTGCAAATCAGAATTTCTTTGAAGGTTTAGATTTTTGAAGGATCAAAGTAAATCTGTAATTTTATTTTATAAGCATCTCTCTTGCCTGTAATTTGGGATTCATTAGGAAAATGTATTCTTGATCTGTCATTTAATAATGGAAAGTAAGGCATGTTTGGAAAGTTATTATGAATTTGTGAAATCGTTAGTCATAATTATTCTATTGAAGCATGAGATTGTTTTCCTCGTGGATTTTGAGAAGTAACCTGAACTTTTTTTTTTGCTACTTGGATACATTAAATTAACGATTATACATTTGAAATGTTGCAGAAGGCAGCAAACAAGGATGCAGAACCTATGAGCCTGGACAGCAAAGCATGAAATCTCCAGTGAGACATAAGATATTGTCCAGTAATTAGGAACAACGGTTAATGTTTCTGGGGTTTTGCTTTTTAATCATTAATTATTCATGTTCCTTAAGCGCACATTGAGATGTTATGGTTTTCAAGCCTTGGAACAATTATAATTACTAAATTATGATTGTTTTGCCGCTATTCACTGTGTCTCAATTTTGTGCCTGTATGGTTGTCTTGATATTAATTTTCTATTGAAATCACGGCAAAAACATCACTTGTTCCAGCTTCAAAATAAAAACTAGCTAAATTAGATTAAAGACAGTGAAGTTAGCTAATATAAAGATCTACTCCTACTGTACTTTCAAGATTATGTATTGCACTTTGTCTCAAATATATTTGTTCATCTTTTTCCAAAATAATTTTATGCATACTTTTTTTCCAAATAACTTGTATGCTCCCTCCGTTTCTAAATATAAGATCACTTTAGAAAAGTAGATAAATTCCTAAATATAAGATCACTTTCTATTTTGTCCCAAGTTTTGCCTAAATTACCCCTATACATAAAAGGATAGTGTTTCTCTCTCTTTCCTTCAATCTTTCTCTTTAGAGAGAGGTATTTTTGGAAGATCATGTAATCCCAATTAATTAGATTGTCTTCCTTAATCTCCTCAAATTAACCAAATTGATCTTATATTTAGGAATGGAGGGAGTATTTTACTTAGCATGCCCCTCTCCAACCTTGTATTAGGCTCGGTTAATTAGAAGATCACTTCCTCCCCTTTGTATCCTATGTCTCCGATTTCTCTCTGACACTTGAGTGGTTGAATTATCAAACCATACTCTCTTCTCCTTCGAACTCTCACTGATTCAACAACTTGCATCTGCTTCACCAATTTCGCCCTCAAATAGTAAATCCCCCAAACATGGCCTTATCTTTTCAATATCTAATTAGAAATGGGCTAAAGTGTAAAAATGTCCATGTGATTGTCACGGAGGTGTAAAAATAGCTATGTAAAATTTTTTAGAGCAAAACTGCTCATCAAATTTCAAAACTAGGGCAAAAATGTCCATCACAATTAATTTTTTTACTTTTCATTTATCATCAAAAGCAAATAAACACATAAGTTTGTCACATGATTTAGTGAGAGATGAATTGACATAAGCATTTTTTCTCCAAAAAATAGCCATGGGCAGTTTTGCTCAAAAAAAATTTACATGACTACTTTCGCATCTTGGTGATAATTACATGGGCATTTATGCACTTTAATCCTTAGAAATGTTGAAAAATTTGCACAGTATGAAATAGTAAATCTTCCGATTCCTGAAGACGATTATCTTTGACCTTCGAAAATCTAAACCTTCATAGTAATTCTTGCTAACATATGTGGTCTCCCAAACGCGGACTAATATATAATCTAATTACATGCGAGGTATGTGGATAGTTAAGTGGGAAAATTAATTTGTAATCCCTCACAGGGGACGTGTAACAACAACAATTATATAACTATTTTTACGCTATTTTTTTTTTCTTAATTTAGATTGAAGTCTAACTATGTTAGAAAAATAATATAAGTTATCATAATAGCGGCTAACATAGTTAGAAAAACAACTTTTCTTAATTTCCATAAAATATAAGTTAATAGTCTAACCATGATAGAAAAATAATTTTCAGTAAAACAAATGACCTATCATGGTTAGAAAAAGATTTCATGTAATTTGGAAATAAATAATTAAAATAAATTATTTTATAATCGAATATAAAATTCACAATTGAGAATCGTTTATATAAAAATATTAAATCTGATATATCCATGTTAGATAAAAATTGACTAACATGGATATTTAAATAAATAGAGTAATAACTGAATAAATTCTTTCACAATTATCATTTACAAATAAGCACATAAACATGTTTAATTACAGTTATCCAGGTAAACTTTTATACAGTAATCCAATGAAGATAAATGCAAATGATCAACAAATCATTATACAAATAAAATGAATAAATGCGAAAGCACCAATGAAGCTAATGTTTAGTTCCCCAGTTTCCGGATCCTTTCCCCATGACTCCTGCCCCGATCTAAAACCTGTAATGACAACGATTGGGGTAGACCCAGAAATCGCAACTACTACCACTCGCTTACGTACATTTTTGCACTACGTGCATGTGCATGCCCGCAAGGTGGTGTGTGATAATACTGTGTAAAGTGGTGTGTGCTACATGTCGTGTTGCATGAACATGTTATTTATGCTTATTTCAAGTAACTATCAATTAAATTATAGCAGCACGAATATATGGACACATCATAGCTCAAGACATCGCAAAGTTTAAACATCAATAATAATAAATGAAATATCGATAATAACAATCGAATCAAACATAACGCATCAATAATCAAATATCAAAAATAATCATCATCAAATCAAACACAACACACCGTAATATCTCAGTTCAATAGGGACTCACGACTCGATGGTCGATATACCCTCGCTTGAACTGGTTCAAAGGGACTAACAACCCTACTGAACATGTAACAATTTTGTCTTATTTATTTTAGTCCCTGGGGATTTTACAGGGAACCTCATTCCGGAATGGCATAATTATAAAATCATATTATCGGTGTGCACCAAACAAAACATCAATTCTCATAAAGCATATAATAAACATCATAAATTCGTAACTAACCTATATGCTTACCAACATACACACACACGCAAACAAGTTTAAGTAGTTACCTCCTTGCATTTAAACCAAAAATAAAACGTAAGCTCCCATGTGCTCAAGTGTCAATAACCAATCTCTACAAACAATAATAAACACATACAAATAATCAAAAATAACTCATATAAACTAATTAACGTCACTCTCGTTCCTATTGATACTACCCAAACCCATCACTTACATTCACTTTTCAGGGAAGTCATTTTCACAAACCTGATTAGGGCCAATAGACAAGTAATCCACAAATTCTAAGTATTTTCTTTCACCTATAATGGAATTAAACTTTTAACAAATTAATGTTAACCTTTCTAAATTTAGTTGCAAGATTAAATATAAGATATTTATTAATTTATTTTATAATTAAAAATACAGGATGTTACAATTCTACTCACCTTTTAGGAATTTTGTCCCCAAAATTCGCTTCGTCTAACAACTCTAAGAAATAATGCATTTTGTAGTTCACTCAGTACATCCCTAAGGATTTGGATAAAAGATGAAAAACTACGAATTCTAGCTAAAATAATACCCATCATTTCTCTTGTTTCTAAATTTTCAAGACAACCTCTAACTTTGCTATACTTTATTGTGAACATATAGATTATCTTATATACTTATACTATCATATCGCCTCCAAACTAAAATGTAATTCCTCTTATATTGAATATTCCTGCAACTTACTCATTTCCTCTTTATATAGGTCACTAGTCCCCCCCTCTTTATGTCATCACATCAATACTAACAAGAAGCATTTCACCACTATTAAAGATAACCTCATTCTCGCAATTTCATCTAAATCCTCAAAACATCATATTTCGGCTACTTCATGAATTTCTAATGTCCTTGACTATTTCAAGGAAGAAAGTCATTTTCTCCTTTCACCAATTTCATCTTAACTAAAGATACATCATCAATCTCTTACACCAACTTCCTTAGACATGAAATCAAATTTAAAACCCATAAAAATATCAATCTACTAACTTATGAATATCCTCCAATTTGATCAAACCATTAATTGTCCTAAATGTAACTTTAAAACTAACAACACCTTAGTCATCAAGTCATTCTTTACACCTTCCAAAAGAAGCATTCCTCATCAAAAGTACTATTCAATAACGAATCAAATTTTCTAGTCTCACATTCATAATCCAATTATAAAGTCAGCATCATCATAAAAATCAACAACATCATCAATCGCCTTCAATTCCAATGAATCGATTAAAATCGTTCACTAAAACTTTATCACAAAATAGTAAACTCAACTAACTTCATCTATTTAACTCAGTCAATCACAACTTTAAAATTTAACACTAAGTCAAATCATCTTATTCTCCTCAATAAAATCTTAATAATCACTCATCACAAAATCTCAATGTAAATCACAATATCAGTATATCTAAACAACCCCCTTTTTTTCACTATTGTTTACCAATATATGAATACTAATTTAGTTATATCAATAAGCATAGAACGTGATTCATATCCAATAATTCTCAATCACATGATCAATATAGTATATCCACTACTTAAACCTCGTTAAAACCTCAAATTCAACACATTATCCCACCTTAACCTTCAATACATAATTAAAGTATTACTCTAAATCATTAAATCACAGTGTAATCCCAAATAATCTCATTGATCGCCTTTAATCCAAACCTAAATTTCTTCATTTTGCTTCTAAGCATTTTCTAGTCAGTCGTCAAGTCGTAGCCATTATAGTATACTATAATCCTTAAAGTCACAAATTCATCTCAATTACATCTAACTTAGTCCATACAAGCTAAATAGTCACATTTCAATCTCATTATTTTGCCTATATCAATTCCAACAATTTCGACTTATGAACTATTCTTTAGTATTAATATAGATAAGCTTACCAAGCCAAGAAAGCCTCAAAGCCTTTGAATTCTGAATGCATATCAAACCATAACTCTCAACCTTCAGTTTGTTAATAACATCTAATCAATTCTAACAATTTGAATTCACTAGTCACTCGTAAATGCCATTAAAACTACTAAAGCCATCTCACCATAGAAATGTCCAAAATAATTAAATCCAGAAACGACATTATTACCTTTCCCTATTCAAAGCTTAACTAATTCCTCCAACCTAAAGTCATAAATAAACACATACCATCATAGTAAATCATATGGTTCTATCAAATTTTCTCACTCACTAACAATCTAAATATCCAAATATGATCAACAAACTCTATAAATGCAATCCTTAATTTCAAAATTTATTAAATCAACTACATGCCTACTAGTTCATGATTAAACAACGTTGAATGAATTCACAATTTCTCCCTCAAAACAAAGCATATTGCACCTTTCCTATTATCTTAGGTTCCTTCGAAGTACTTGACATATTTTCTTTATATTTTCACGATCTTCAATATCACTAATTATTCTTCAGTTTCCTTTTTTTTTTATACATGCTCTAAATTTAAATCCAATTCCAATTAGACCTTTAGTAATAACAGTACCTATTTAACGTCATCCAAAATTTAGACTATCAAATTAAAACCTCATTATTCCATACCATTTATATTAATTTAAGTTACTTAATTAATCAACTCAGTTCCTCAAACCGTTGATCTCATCTCGAACTCAGTTATACAATCCAACTATTCATCTTCCGTCAATGTATAACTCATAAAGAACACTCAGATCCTGAAAATCTCAATTAATTGCAACTCAATTTAAATCAATCAACTTAAAAATTTTCAATTTAATTCAATAAACTTTCCATGTACACTTTTAAATCTAATTCAAGAGGCTCAATAAACTCTTAAATTCCTAAACTAGAAATCCAACTATAGGCGTTGCTACTTTAAATCTGTCAAAATTTCCTTTGTAAATTAGAGGTGACTATTTAACCCAAACCGAATGCTCCTACGACAATATTAACAGTTAGTCAAGAAACCACATTACTCAACAATATCACAAAATTCTTTGTAAAAGAGAAATTTATTCTAAATATCTAAGCATATATTCCAATTAATCTATCAAATAATCATCTTTGATAGTATCTTCTATCCAATTGAATTCAATCAATAACTATATTTTTTTTTACTATATGGATTTTTGGCAATAACAAAAAAAATGAGCAAACAAACTTCAACAATCCACGGAACCTTATTAGTTCTCATCACTATTTATTTGGCTTTAATTTCCTACTATCAATGACCAGACACTAGAGAAGGAGCTTATACTTCACTATTGAAAACATACATAAAAGCATAAGAATTAATTTATAACAGCCATAATTCTACCTTTCCTTGTCAACACAACTTTTACTTGCAACCCCAAAAACTCCTCTAATAGACCGCAACTAAATTAGAATAACAAATTTCATCTCCGAACAATGAAATGAATGTATCCTCATAAAGGTAAACAAGCAATTATTACTAAACATTGTCTAGAATGCACTTTCCCTCGCCCATCTAGGGATGAGAGTTACTCCTTAAAGAGAATGAATTCAATATACTAAAAAAAGTCTAAAAGGGAATTTACACAGTAAGAATTTAAACGGGGAAAGGATCACGACACTATCCCACAATTACTACTAATGCAATCAGAATCAATCTCATACACATAGTTTCTATTTACCAACGTAAATCCTTTTGAAAATTTCTTTTATATACTTTGCAAAAACAATGTAACCAATTTAATGAAACTAAAATGCGACACATGAGACTTGGTTGTAGAAGCACCTTGCTTGTAATCCATGCTGCAGTCATGGTTACAAACACGATTCTACCTACTTCCGTATCCCTTGACCATCTACCCCTAGTCTAATGACTAGGGTTGGTAGATACAAAATATTATGCAATGAATAAACCAAATCAACAAATGCAAACAATGTAACATAGACAATGTAACATCCAGGTCTTTTATATGCTCTGATACCAAATTGTAACAACCACAATTATATAACCATTTTTACGCTATTTTTTTTTTCTTAATTTTGATTGAAGTCTAACTATGTTAGAAAAATAATATAAGTTATCATAATAGCGGCTAACATAGTTAGAAAAACAACTTTTCTTAATTTCCATAAAATATAAGTTAATAGTCTAACCATGATAGAAAAATAATTTTCAGTAAAACAAATGACCTATCATGGTTAGAAAAAGATTTCATGTAATTTGGAAATAAATAATTAAAATAAATTATTTTATAATCGAATATAAAATTCACAATTGAGAATCGTTTATATAAAAATATTAAATCTGATATATCCATGTTAGATAAAAATTGACTAACATGGATATTTAAATAAATAGAGTAATAACTGAATAAATTCTTTCACAATCATCATTTACAAATAAGCACATAAACATGTTTAATTACAGTTATCCAGGTAAACTTTTATACAGTAATCCAATGAAGATAAATGCAAATGATCAACAAATCATTATACAAATAAAATGAATAAATGCGAAAGCACCAATGAAGCTAATGTTTAGTTCCCCAGTTTCCGGATCCTTTCCCCATGACTCATGCCCCGATCTAAAACCTGTAATGACAACGATTGGGGTAGACCCAGAAATCACAACTACTACCACTCGCTTACGTACATTTTTGCACTACGTGCATGTGCATGCCCGCAAGGTGGTGTGTGATAATACTGTGTAAAGTGGTGTGTGCTACATGTCGTGTTGCATGAACATGTTATTTATGCTTATTTCAAGTAACTATCAATTAAATTATAGCAGCACGAATATATGGACACATCATAGCTCAAGACATCGCAAAGTTTAAACATCAATAATAATAAATGAAATATCGATAATAACAATCGAATCAAACATAACGCATCAATAATCAAATATCAAAAATAATCATCATCAAATCAAACACAACACACCGTAATATCTCAGTTCAATAGGGACTCACGACTCGATGGTCGATATACCCTCGCTTGAACTGGTTCAAAGGGACTAACAACCCTACTGAACATGTAACAATTGTCTTATTTATTTTAGTCCCTGGGGGTTTTACAGGGAACCTCATTCCGGAATGGCATAATTATTAAATCATATTATCGGTGTGCACCAAACAAAACATCAATTCTCATAAAGCATATAATAAACATCATAAATTCGTAACTAACCTATAGGCTTACCAACATACACACACACGCAAACAAGTTTAAGTAGTTACCTCCTTGCATTTAAACCAAAAATAAAACGTAAGCTCCCATGTGCTCAAGTGTCAATAACCAATCTCTACAAACAATAATAAACACATACAAATAATCAAAAATAACTCGTATAAACTAATTAACGTCACTCTCGTTCCTATTGATACTACCCAAACCCATCACTTACATTCACTTTTCAGGGAAGTCATTTTCACAAACCTGATTAGGGCCAATGGACAAGTAATCCACAAATTCAACCATACACATATATGCCGATCATACACTTGGAAATCAACTACTTCAGCACCTTTTCATTCAACTTAAAGCATCATTCATAAAAAAATAATGAGCTGAGAAAAACCACAATCTCATAACTCACTCAAGCCAATTTAAGGCAAAATTGCTCAATCGTATCTTACATTAAAACTGAATTGAAACAAAGAATCAACAACCTTCTACTGATCACATGTTCTTTCATTAGAATCATCAAAATTAACCATTTTCCTTGTCTACTCCAGGTTACCAGACTTAACAGACAAAGAAATAATATTGCAAACACATTGGTTTCACACTTAAAGAATCCATGTAGAACAATAGCGATATTGTTAAGCCTAGAACAAAGAAAAACAACAATGTAATTCCAGCACTAATTTAAATTAAAAGAAAACATGAGATTTACACAATGAGGAAAAGAAACAGAAGATCAAAATCCACTCAAGGTTTAACCGGACATTTAACAACTATATAAAACTCTAGCATCTCTTCCTTCTTTTCAAACGAACTAAATCAGTAAAAAGGACAAAGAGATCATCTTTAAATTATTAGCCACTTCATTATTTTATTGTTATATAAAAAGAAAGAAGATCATAACCACTTCTTTACTTGTTAATGGCCTAAGTAAATAGAGCAATGATTCTGAGTAAATAATTTATCAAATTAGAGAAAACACAATTTGTAAACAGCAATCATATTGGCTTGAAGTATAAAAGAAGTAAGTTTTACAAAAGGGGTTTAAATAAGGTTTTCATTTGTAAAACAAGTCCCAATGATTAGAATAAGTTGAAGAAATAAGTTTTCAGCCAATTAGAACATATAAACATGCATACTCTACTTATCTCTATAAGTTATCATAATCTAATAAGCATATAACATTTAGAAAATCACAATTTACAATGCAAGAAAAATTTATGTTCGCCAATTAGGCAGAACAAGTTTAGCATTACCCATACATCAACACTTTCATTTGACATACCTATTTACAAAATTAAATATAGTACACAAACCACAACAACCAGCCAAAACAGTGGAAAAGAAGGAAAAAGAGCTTAAGAAATCACCAAATCAAGACAAATCGGACATGGAGTATTATAATCAAACTATAACAGGTTTCTATATCATTCAATTAGCATTTTCGTGCCTAAAAAAATATCAACAAGAACACCTCATTTAAATCACCTAAATCTTCAATCTTTCCACAAAAATCCGGATTTAAACACTAAGAATTGAAGTTTATATTAACTCTTACAGATTCAAGAATTCATAACCCCAAACAAGTTAAGTCATTTCGGATTCTCTCTCATTCTCACCCAGAAATCGCAGAAAAAGGGTACAAATCGAAAGGGAACCTCACCTAAATTCGCATCCAAGGTTGTTGTTTGGTCTGAGCTCGCCTCCGCCGGAAAACTTCGACCGTCGCCGCCGCCGCTCGCCGGAAAAATGAAGAGGAACGAAGGACAGGACGAAGTAGTGAGGAAGAAGAAGGAGAAATCGAATATAATGGAAGAATGATGTATTGGTGATGATGCAAGTGATGAAAGTTATTGGGAGTGGGAGGTGACAGATTCTTGGTGATTAGGAAGGGAGATTCATGAACAAAGGGAGGAGAATGTGAGAATATGGGGGAAGGGTGCGGCTCTTTTCATTGAACAAAGGAGGAGGGAGTATATATATATATATGGAAGAGATAAAACTAGGGTTTAAGGCCCAATGAAAAAAAAAATTACAAAAACAAGCCCACTAAGTTGGATGCCATTAAATATAGAAAAGGGAAAATAAATACGATGATGCTCATATCATTTTCGAGGAAAGGGTGTCACACTTTGTATATAAGATAGGGAATTAGGTTTATAAAGAATGATATATAATATATTAGGGTTAGGGTTTTACAAGGCCATTACAAAAACACCGCTCAAATTTAATATATATTATTTCCAATTCTCTATTTCTTGAAATTTATCATTATCATAATTTATTTTAATTTGAGTTCCATGACTTTACAACATTATAAATAAAAGTAACTAAATGATTAACGTTCATAGTTATTACTAAAAATTAAATCCTAAGTATTTTCTTTCACCTATAATGGAATTAAACTTTTAACAAATTAATGTTAACCTTTCTAAATTTAGTTGCAAGATTAAATATAAGGTATTTATTAATTTATTTTATAATTAAAAATACAGGATGTTACAGGACGTAATAGTAGAAAAGTCTCATAAACTCCACATATTAAAGTATGGTCCTTAGGGACATTACTTTAATATATTTCAAATACAAAAAGACTAGATTGCCCTTCTTCCATACCCATGAACTTGTTATACGTGTGCATGACCTTGTAATTTCTGCCCATGGCCTCGTCAATGCTTGCCCATTAACTTGTTACAGAGTGGACCATGACCTTGTTAGAGTTGCTCATGATCTTGTTATACGTGCGCATGACCTCATCATACCCTGTCCATGACCTTGTCACAGGGAGGGGCAATCTGGTCTTTTTGTATTTGAAGTATATTAAAGTAAGGTCCCTAGGGACCTTACTTTAATATGTGGAGTTTATGAGGTTTTTCTACTATTAAGTCCCTTGTGAGGGATTACAAATTAATTTTCCCTAATTTACTTGGGAAGTTACATACTCTAGGTAGTATTGGGCACAATGTTAATTGGTGGTTTATAAAAAAATACATAAGAACTTTGTAACCACGGGAGAAAATAGTCAACAAGTGTGTCTGACCGTATTAAAATCTTCAGGTTACATGCTATATACTCCCTCCGTTCCTAAATATAAGATCACTTTAGCGAAGTGGATAAGTTCCTAAATATAAGATCACTTTCTATTTTGTCTCAATTTTGGTCCAAATTACCCCTATACTTCTTAGCTCCCTCACTTCTCTCTCAAATCCCTATTTGTCTTTTAAAATTAAGTGAGGGGTATTTTCAGAAGATCATGTAATCCTAATTCATTGGAAAGTCTTCCTTAATCTCTCCAAATTAGCCAAAGTGATCTTATATTCAGGAACAGAGGTAGTATTTACTTATAATTAATTAAAGTACGAGCTATGTCTCTAGCAAGAAAAAATAAAGCACGAATCATGTTTGGTTTTTTATGTATTGTCATTTGAATTTTTTTTCAGACCTATTTTAAATTTGTATTCTAATTTTATAATTCAATAAAATCATTTATGCCTCCTAATAAAAAAAATTCCTACATATTTAAAACACGTAGTGAAAGAAACGTGTGCATGGATCCGAATGTTTGAGAGGATAAGACACGCAAGGTACGCCAGAGAAAATCACAAGGAAGATCCCGAAGAATCGATAGCTATCTTTAGATCCTTTTTTATTTAATTTTATAATTTCTAAATTTTAGATGCTTAAATTGTTTTTTGTTTTAAAATTTAATTAATTACAAATCAAATACAACATTAAATCCCTTATATTTTTTTGTTAGGCATTAAATCCCTTATATTTACTCGAATAGTAGATTAAGCCAAATCACCGTATAAAATTGTTTAAGATTGTCATTTGTTCAACTAGAATTAATTTCAACTCAACAATAGAGTTCTGATTAGTTAATGTTTATATAACTTAATAGTTAATACCCTGAAAGTATGTAAGTATTTCTTAACTTGGTGGCGGAGATAACATATGTATATTCTGTGATTAAATAAAAATACAGTTAACTTTTATAATTACCCTAAATTTAAAAAAATTAAGGATTGGAATGTTTCACATTGCACAAAAATAAGATTATTTATCTATTTTGGTTAGATAAAGAGAAAGCTTGTTTAATTCATACGATATTTACCAAAATATTATAATTACCTAGGTACCCTTACTTCCACTCTCACTCTCATGTTCAATTATTAGTCAAAAGTTGGGAAAATATAAAAATGTCTTATATTTATAAATAAAGAGTAGTTTTTTTTCCAAACACTACTTAGTATGAGTAATGCTTTATATATAGGAGAAAACAACAAATTATTGTCAGGAATTCTACAATTTTTCATTCCAAAAAATATCCACAATTTTCAAAAAATAATAATAGATCTTTTCTTGAGAGAAATATTCCATTGAACTTAGTTCAGCTTGGAATAATAACACACGCCGATTTCTTTTGTTTACAAAAGAATAATATGATGTTAAATGTGAAATCTATATCTGCTCAACTAAACCTGAGTAGTGATTAAATGAAGTTTCATGAAACATAACGACTAATGATTGAATTCTAGATAGTTCTCATTTGGATAATTCCATTACATTTCATTACATTGGATTACGATGGGACGTCATCATCAGCAAGAGGATAGATGTCTGATCTCCTGAATTCTGGAATGATTAAGTATGTTTGGTTGTGTGAAAGAAAGTAAAGAATTAGAAATGGAAAGGGTAAGAGATGGAAAGTAGGGTAATGATGAGAGAGTAAAGTTTGTGGGCCAACGATAAGTGTGAGATGGAGAGAGAAAACTTGTGGGCCCGGGATATATGTAAATGAACATATTACCCCTTAACTTTTCAATTATTTATACCTCACTTTCTTTACTTTTATTGAACCAAACAAGCCCTATTAAATACTTTCAAAACATATTTATCATTTGGTCTTAACTAATAACTATACATATAAGTTAATTAAATACATATGAACAACCTTATATAAAATTAAAGTCACTTATAAATTGGTTTGTATAATTTTTTTTTAAAAAAAATAAGTTAATATATAATCTAATAATATATAATATTACTTCCTATATTAAATATAGATGAGTTCTTCTGGTAAAAATAGTTATGTTCTGTTTTTTGGAAAATCGTAGAAAACTAAGTTGGTTGTTTATAAATGGATTATTAATTTGTCTGATTTTTTTAAATTATTTATTTCATTTATAAGACAATATAGAATCTAATAATATAGAAAATGTATATGATTAAGTGATACTACCTCCGGTCCTAAATTTAGGATCTAATTGACTTTTTTTTGGAGAGATTAAAGTTACGAAATAGGTTATTAAATGATGACATATTTGATATATTTTTAGATTATCCATTAGTTTATAGGTAAAATAAACTAGTTTAAGGGAAAAAATTAAGTAAATCAATTTATAATTAACCTATTTTGCTTTTTTAAGGATTTTCCAGAAAAAGTGAATTAGGTCTTATATTAAAGACATGAGGGAGTTGTAAAATCCTAGCATTTTATAACTCTATTATAGCTTTCTAATCAATTTATAACCACTTTTCTAATGTTAGAAGCCCAAAAATACAAATAAATAAAAACTTTTCTATTTCAAAACTAGATAAAAGAATTTCCTACATAAACTTAGGCTTCTAACCATATGTAAAATCATAACTGTTTCCTGAAAGCTGCAGCGGATTATAAATTCATTAAATAGCTAAATGAGTAGCCACTCTTAGTTTTATTTTATACACATGTACTATCTGATGTAATTAAATACTTAACATATTTAAATCTAACTATTACAATTTTATATAAATATAATTTGGCTATCACAGGTGATGGCTTATACCTATATATATCACAAGCCATGAACTTGTATAGAAATATATACAACAGCTAACATATAATACAAATATATCTCACTATTAAGCTTCGGGCCTAACAAGCATCCTTCCTACCTTCCTAGAGCTTCCCTCAGAATTTACTTCTCCCTGCTTATTTGTAAAAACATTTTGAAAAACAGTGAGATTCAAAGAATCCCAATAACAGTTTATTTCAATAGTTTACCTTTAAATCATGATAATATTCTCCTCTTTCCAACCTCTTGTTGGAACCTGCCTCTTTCCAATCTCTTATTGGAACTTACCTCACTATACCAACCACTATTAACGATATATTCGTCAAATGATGGAGGTATTCTGTACCTGCAGGGTTTCTGAAAATGTTTGGCATAGGGGGAGCGACCCACCTGATGCCTAGAGTACTCTACTTTCTTATTTATCTATCTGAGATAAATATCCTTCCTCTTCTTAGGATCAACATTACCATGTTTTTGAAAAATAATCATGCGCGCTTATAACTATTGAATTAAACGGTTACCTGTCCTTCACTTTACTAATACTCCTCATTTCCTTCTTCCTGCTTCCAAACACTTGTAGTCCAAGTACTTCTTTGCTAGACTCTCCTAATATTACAAAAAGTAATAATGACTATGAATAACTATTTTACACAATAATCATCGTTTCTCTCGAATCTATATTACTACCCAACCCTCTCTTATTTATGTTATAGAATATTTCCATTATTGTTTAGCCTAAGTATCTTTAACACTCATTACAAATCCTCAATCAAAACAGTCCAAGAACAAGGCAATCAAAAGAAAGCAAGTTCAATAATCAACATACCCCATCAATCAATCAACACATATGTACAACACATGAGAAACATATACAAGACATACTCAAATAACCTCAAAGTTATAGTAGATCAATTCCACTCCATTATGCAAGAACAATATATGATACTCCACTAATTTACCACACCAATACATTAAAAAAAACTAATCAATTCAACAGACTAAACCAAACCATCAAACATAAAATTTCATAAATGATGCATTCATATTAGATTTATAACCAAGTGCAGCCCACATATAACAACTCTACTTGCATAATATAACACCCTTCTATTTACATCAATGTCCCCTACTTTTCATATTGCATAGACCACAACTAACCTTCCAAAATACAAATAATCATTCAGTCATGACAACACAATTGCAGAAAATTTGTTAATCCCACATGCAACAATACATTTAACTCTAGCTACAAATGCAACAAACAAATAACCATAAACAAATTTTAAGAACTCCACACAATATCAATAAAATAATCAACATAAGGTTCATCTCACTTTCCCAAATCATAAACCATGTAGAATCATACCCAAAAGAAAGGAAAACTATCACTACTTACTAAAAGTTTCTTCTAGGCATTTTAACAAACACCTTATGTGCAATGATATTAAAACATTAATTTTTAACTTCCCAATTGTTAATACTCTTTCCCAACAATTTCAAAACACCATTTAAACACCTAAAAACATCAACCTCAAACTCTCATATCAAAAATATGTTTGATCATAGAAATGGGAAAATACTAAAACTTGTAAATCAACAAAATTAAACATTAATCAAACAAACATGCAATATCATATTAACATTCAAATTAACTCCTACAACAACAAATTGAAAGTTTCAAACTTCAAATACCCCTAAAACCATTGGATTTGAACACTCCAATTTGGGGTTTTTCACAAACTTAACTAAACCTCCAAGTAACCTTCAAACCCGGCCCACCCACATACATGAAGAATTAAAGCTTAATTTGTATTTTATAGACTGTGGAAGCCTAAAACTAAGAATCTCAATTCGGACCCTCTCTCAATCTCCCCAAAAACGAAGGAAAAATGGTATAGAAATGAAGAGAAAGATCACCTGAAGTTTAATCCATCATTGCATGTGACCTTGGGTGCTTAAATTGCTAGAAATCATCACTAAAAGAGAAAGAATCAAAGGAGAAGGGAAGAGGGTGGGAGGAGCACGTTTTTGGAGAGAAAATGAGAGTGAATATGATGGTGAAGAATAAGAAATGATTTAAAATAGTGGATCTTGTGAAATGACCATTTTAGCCCCCCATATGAATTTTATTTACTTCTAAAATTAATCCCTAATCAAAGTTAATTTATGTAAATTAAATTCATGCATCACCTTATATATTTTTCTTGACCAAAACGATGCTTAGACTTCAAAGTATTTTTCTCTAACTATTTTTTCTTTAATTTCTAAAGAAAATAGGTATAATAATGTCTTGAAATATATTTATCATCACCTAATGTTTCTAAGTTGCTTTCTAATTCTATAATGATATCCTAAGACCTTAATTAATTCTTTATTGTCTCTAATTTAAAAATTGGGGTGTTACAGGAGTACTGTTTTTTAGTTTCCTTTATCTCTAACAATGTCAATTGATTTTATATTTAAGAATAGGAGATGTAGTAACCTTTTCTTAGTCGACAGAGTATTAACTATATATAAACAATCAGAGGGAGTGTTAAATAAAACAACTGTTTCTTAATTTTGTTTTTTTAAAAAAAAAAAAGTCAACTAGACATGTATTAAAATAGGATCGAATAAAAGATAAAGAAAACATGAAACATGGAAATGATGATGCCGTGGAGGTACTAGAGGTTCGCACGAGAGGTCATTGCCACGCAATGCGGTGAACATACCACGTGGCACTCACCCACATCTTCTTCATACCTCTATAAATTCATACTCTTCATTCCCTTCACTTAAACATAACACAAATATTCTGATAAAAAAAAACATAACACAAATAAAAGTAACAATGTCGAATGTGAGATCAAACGTCACCGTTTGTAACGACCGGTGTGGCTGCACCGTGCCATGCCCCGGCGACACCAATTGCCGGTGTGCCGGAAGCGGCGGCGGACGGAATGAGACGAGCCACTCAACGTGTTCCTGCGGCGAGCACTGCGGCTGCAACCCTTGCTCCTGCCCTAGCAACGTGGCGGCCGGCTCCGGCTGTCGCTGCACCAACCGTTGCTCTTGTGCTTCTTGCCGCACTTGATCCATGCATGTGTTTGTCTCCTTAAATAATTAACATGCATGTTCCTTCATGCATGTGCTTTTACTATATTTGAATAATACTCATCTTTGCATTTGTTGTGGTTGATGTTTCCATAGTTTACGTTTTACAAAACTTGCGATGTAATTATTGAAGGATTGGATTAGTTCCTACTGCAATGGTGTATTTTATTGTCTATAATTTTCCTTATTACTACCTGACCGATTTTAAGATTAGTAATTAAAGAATAAAAATATGAATCAAGTGTTAAACAGAATGAGACAGTACTGCTGTTTGATTTTTTTTAAAAAAAAAAAAAGAACACCCACCGGTAATTATCATGGTATGAAAAATTCAATCAAATTAATGAAACAATCTGTTAAGAGTGTCTGGTTGATTGACCGAGTACTTAAACTAGCTTATATATTTATGTTATTCTCTTATGAGTTATTCTCTCAAAGTCTCAATTACCTGTTTATAAGATATGTTCCCCTGAATATAAGACAAAGGGAGATACATTTCCTTCTAATATCCTTCTAATATATATAAGACTTATTTTTAATTCTTATCAATATTTCTTCAAATCATCTCTATCAATATAATAATAATATACCTAATGGAGGTACTGTATACCTAATGGAGGTATAAATATATAGTTAGGGTATATATAAGATTTATTTTTAAATCCTACCAATATTTCCTCAAATCATCTACCAAGATTGGTAAAGATAGATGGTTAGGCTATATTAGTAATATCATGTTATTTATTATTTCAAACTAGCTAACTTTTAGGACCTAAGGAGTTATAAATAAAATCACGTTGAAAAGTTAGTTATAATCATTTAAATGCAATTGTAAATGGTGTAGTTTCATTTGTACTTTTAACAATTATATTTATATTATATTCTTTATGAACTAATGTGTTTTATATTTAAATATATTACTCTTTTTATTGTTGCAATTCAGTCAAATTTTTAATTGTATTTTCCAAAATGTACTGATCATATAGTGACCCTGGCATCACTTCTATATAAACATTGAATTGTGGCTTGGGATATCCTTTCCAATGTGTAAACATTGTTTCTACAAAATGAATTGGGTTACTTGGGGACATGTCCTTGGCCCAAATCCATAAGTCCCTTGGTCTTAAATATATGACTGGTTATTAAATAACAGGCTTGGATGTTTAGGCCTTTGTTTTAGACATTAGCTTCCTTAGATTCACATAAACACAGGCGGACGGGCTTTCTTTTTTTGAACTGAATAAAAACCTAAGCATATAAAATAAACATCACTTAAGCTACCAATATCCATTGTCATAGTGGACTTTGAGCACCGCCCATACAAAAACACACATGTAAGAAGTTCAGAGATGAGAGAAGCCCCGGTAATTTGAATTTAATGAATTTAGGGAAAATGTAATTATGTGAGTTCGGGAATAAAATTTTGCAAAAGAGTTTAATTAGGTCATGCGTGATGCTTTTGGTTCCTTGTTAATTACTCCCAAGTATAATTACATGAGAGGATTATTTTCACCTTTCCTTTTTTCAACTTAAATTATTGACTTGGTTAATTAAACAAAATTAATTGATAAAATTGCACAATAATAAGCTACTATATCACAATGAATAATTTAGTAATGTTAAGTTCAATAATATAGAATATAGCTGCATTAGCTTGATTCTCATATTTAAGTTTATATAAACAAAAAGAGAGAAATTTAGAAAACTAAACCTTGTTTACAGCCGGAATATGTGTGTGTGTGTAACTGTTGAAACATCCAAAATTATGCTTAATTAATTATTAAACTTGCGATCAGTACTGTGCACCACATCTTAAATTTATTCATGATAGGAAAATTAGAAAATATTTATATAATTATAGAATAACATTTTTTTACCTGTAAATAGTATAACCTTAGGAATTATATACTTTTGCCTTGCTTTTTGTTTGTCAGAATACTTTTAACTTGATTTTATGATATAGTTATAATTGATTTTGTGCGTTTGCATGAAATTGAAAGATGTATAACATAATTTAAAATTTTTAACTATCTTCTATTATGTGTGTGTACTATAAATGTTCTAAATATGACATGACACATTATACCTTGTTAATTTATTTTTATGGAAAAAATTATGCATTTAATCATTCACATTAATTTAAAAAATTAGCATGCTATTTAACGTCAGTACATTCTTTCTCACATAATAAAAAATGGTTGCATGCAATATGTACAAAAATAACTAAGTGTTACTTTAATAAGCCCTTGACTCCAATTAATGATTAACAACATAAAAAATTTCCTTTGATATATTATTGATTTAGCAATGAATTAATTATCAACTAGAAATCGTAACCTTGATATATAATTGTATAATCAATTGATATAATTAATACTTTAATAGTGTAAAGGTCAAATATGCGTCCAATTATTAGAGCACATGGGGTAGGTTTAAGGCTTTAGCAGTGAAATTACAAGCTGTATGGCTGGCTATATATTAACTTATTTAGTTATTAATGTGATTAAATATTGTAAGGAAGGAACTAGGCAAGTCATTGGGCTGTGATGTAACCAGAGGTCACCGATGGTGAGAATATCAAAGGATTTCCGGTGGTTTGAACATAACAGGCAGCCACAAGCCCCTTGGTTATGTAAAATCCTTTTGGTAGACATGGCACCGACCTACCCGAACATTATTATATTATTATACTGTAACTGTATTATTCTTGTTGTAATATTTATCATTTATATTGTCATTTTAGTATTTGTTCTAGACAAAGAAGAATACAAATTAGAATGCGTACATTGACCATATATCAGGATACTAAAAAAAGTTAGTTCACTTGCTAAAGAGGTTTGACTCATAATTATGTAGTTGTGAATTTGAATCCCGCCGATGTAATTGGTGGACAATCTACAAGTACCTTTGTGAGCGTTCGAGCCTGAAGGCCTGCTCTGGACTTGGTGAGCCCTCAGAACCCTGTTATATATATAAAAAAAGAATAAGTACATTGACCATATATCATATAATATAACGACTATATAATATCAATTCATTTTTATTTTCGTTATTTATGTAATAAATGGCGGGATATGTGTAGCTGACAAAATATATATGTAGTTCAACGTCGTTAAATTTTGGGTTAATGTAAAAGTTTGCCTTGAAAATTGTTGAAGTATACTATTACAGCATGTGTCATTCCTCCTTTTAAAAAAAATTAAATTATGAATAAGGGAATTCATTTGTATCAATGAAAAAACTTCCCGTAAGAAAGAAATATTGGAAAGGATTAAAAACGTGGAAACATTTTATGCGTTGAACAGAAAATTGAAAGGGTACTTGCATATCTTAGAGTTTTATTTTAATTTTGGACAAAGCATATCTTAGAGTTATTCGGGGTAGTACAGGCTTTTTTAGGGCCTTTTTCTCCATAATTTCCCTTTTGCATCCAACAAGTGAATATTTACCATTTAAAATAAGTTATTTTACTTATTGATAACTATAACGTATCAATTGATATAAACCCATCCGACCAATCAAGATGGGACAATATTGTTTTTATCTTAATATTAGATTGAAAAACTATTAAAAACATTGAAACTAATAACTGAACCTATAATCCAATGGATAAAACAAAATATTACCTAGTCATCATTAATTAAAATGTCGATAAAATTAAATATTACACAGTTATCATTGATTAAAATGTCGATACTAAGCACTTCAAATTACATATATATTGTCATGCTTAGCTTGTTGGCATCTGTGAATAATGCATACCTAAAAGACAAATAATAAAACAGCGCAGCTATTGAGACATTTAAAAAATTATACTTAATAGTTATTCCTCTCTGTTAATTATTAGGATAAAATTAGATCCTCTAAAGTTAATCATTTGGCTAATTTGTTTTAGATCTTAACCTTAATTATATCAATAGTGTTGGTTCTCTTCTCCCTAGTGGGCCCCACAAGAAACCATTTTGAGGACATAAAATAAGGTGTGCGAGAACACGTTTAACGGTGATTGTTTATACTTATGGGATGGGAATAGTGGATGATATTAGACATATAATTATGGGAGTATATAAAGTTTTAGTTGGTAAACAACTAAAGTTTAAACTGTAACTAGAACATTTCGTCGTATGTAAGAGCTAAATTCGTATTTACCCTAAAAAATAGTGCTTAATTCAGAAATCATCCTCAAGTTTAACAAAAGCAAATCATTTATCTGGGAAATTAATGTTAAAATTTACGCAGAAAAAGATTGATTAAGCATCTACATTTAGCATTGTCTCAAGTACGATTGCTTCAACAACTAAAAGGATCCACTTGAAAATTCACAAAAAGATTGATTAAGATATAAAAATTAATTTTAAGTTTAACATATGCATAATTCAGTAATTTTCATAAATATTTCAAAATTTATTTTTAAATTTATCATATAATATAAGACAATATATTATTATGAAGTGTTTAAAAATTATATACTTACTTTTAGTATGGTGTATGAGAATTTGTACGGCATCGAGTTGTCTTTTATTTTTTTATTTTTGGAATTTTGGATGTCAGGTGTTACTATCATTACTTCACAATTAATTAATTAATTTAATTTAAGTAATATAATGAGCCAGCCACTTGTACGTAAATGAAGGTCACTTTTGTGTGTGGCTGATAATTTTGAGGGAATATCAATATAATAATTTATTGCGTCCGTTAATATAAGCTTGTACCTTAGAAAAACTAATATATGTGATATTGCCAAGTCATCTTTGTTTTTTGGAATCAATTTGTTAATATTATAAGAATAAAACAATTAGAATTCTTAATTATTGTACGTAAAGATTTCAGGTAAGAAAATTATTTCAATGATTTATTTGACATCATCAAAGGTTCATTCAAGGTTCTTTTTGCTAATAAATATTTGAAAGTGGCAAGAATGCATAAGGTAATAAGGTGTGAATTGTGCTATTAAAAAATTCAAGCAAGGCAGAAAAGATTTATAGTTGTTCAGCCAAAACTTGGCTTATGTCCAATTCTCCAATCTAGATTCCACTAATATCCTCAATATTTACAAGTGATTCCTTAGAAAACCTTGTATTTACAAATGATTCCTCAGAAAATTGTATCTCACAAATCACAACTCCTTACCACTTGTAAGAATACAACTCATTCTTAGATCTCACTATGTTAAGTATATAAAGATAAATGTAAAGATAACCGTGTGAGATATGGTAGCACATAAGGTTGTTGCTAAACATGTTTCTATGCAAGGTCCCTACTTAAGCTTAAGGTCACGGATATATATGAGAAACTTGAGAAATCCTTTGGAATGCATAGGAATTGAAGTTATATATAATTCATCATTATGACTTTACATGTGTGTGTGGAAATGGCCTAGTATATCGTACAAGTTGGTGAGGTGGGTTCTCTCAGCGACCGTCTTTGACACTTAGAGATAGTGTGCAAAGATGAGACAACGAGTACACTAGCAATAGAGATCATATATCAATGGGTATTTGGTTGAGCTGGTAAGTGGGCTACAACCCCGTAAGAATGAAAACGCATGTTCGAATCCCAGAAAGCGCTCTCATTGGGGGAGAGAGAACAACCTTGTCTATGTGGGCAATACTATTACCCCTCGAGCCCGGGTTAAACCGGGCGGTGATTAACAAAAAAATAGTGATCATATTGATATGGTATAAAAGAAACACAAACTTTATGTTGTCTCGACTTAAAAGTGTAGTAAGTCAAGATGAAATCCGTGGTTAGACACATATGGATTAAATTATATATGGACACCCACATCCATATTGCATGTAGTCAGATAACAAGTTCTTAAAAAATGACATCTTACAAAGTGAGAAGAATTGAAGAATTTGGGTTTAGGTATTATGTGTTTCAATATTGAAATTTGTATAGTGTTAATGCTAAAATTAAATTGATGTATGCTCTTATAGAGGAAAGTAACACCATGGCATGTGAATCATACTGCATGTGTTTAAATTACCGCAAACAGGAAACAAGTGAGATCCATGTTTCACTACTATGTGAATCCTAGAAAGGTTCTATATTTTCATGATGTCCTTTGACTTTGACAATTTCATAAAAATATATTTTTTATGTCTGCTACCTTAGCATATATGAGACATGGTTATAAAAATGCGATATAAACATGTTATGGCAGGAAACCAATTAATTCATATTCAAGTGATATTTGAGAGAAAAGAAGATGTAGCTGAGATACACACCTATGCTAGTATCTATGGTCGACTCATTATGATGTTAATGTTCTAACTTCATAAGTGTGGATGCTATCCATATGAGAAAAGTAATATGAGTTTTTACTATAACTCGAAAGAGATTAGATTAGTCACGAGAAATGTTTATTTGATGTGTGAATCTAGGATATATTTGGCACTATAATAAAATAATTGTACTGCATTTTTTATCACAAAATGATTGTACTGCATTGCAAGGTAGTTTTGTGCTACTCTCTATCTGTAAAAGGGATTTCTAGTACAGACACCTAAAGGAGACATCACACCCACCCCCGGTTGTAGCAAGCATTTAGTATGAAAGAAAGATATTTGACTCTTAACATCTAACCCACCAAGTGTGAGTTAAAGATGTAGGAAACTACTGGGTCAACAATTACTGGATTAAGATTCAAAATCCAAGCAAATAAGAATTGAGGTCATTAGGTAAATATGGGTTGAAAGTAGTTATTTTCCCCATTGATTTTGATATTCAACACAGTATGACTTTTCACACAAGATGTAACTTTTCTTTAGTAAGCTATATATTAGGGTTTTGTGGAAGTGATTCTCGCTTATATACAAAACATAGAAATAGAAAGTCTACTCATTTTCCTCTTAAGTCTCTTCTCTCATCCGTCGTGCATCTGTTGTATATAACATATTAAAAGTCCTATAGTGCTCTGGATTCATGTGGGTACCCGGTCAAGTTCATCGACAATCCAGGTATATATGCCCGAAAACCCTAAGTGCAACATTAATATATTATTGATATTGTAGAGTCTAGACTACTACTACAACAGAGTCATAGTATTCCTCTAATGCATTGGCATACTATGTAAAATCTCTCTGTTTAATCTATTATAATTAAGTAATGTTGATATTGCTTTAAAAATGTTTATAAATATCAATATATAATGTAAATATGTGACTGATACTCTCAAGCTTCATAATTCGTATAACCTGTTTTATTTAGACCAAACAAAATATAAACTGTTTTTATTCTTTTAATTTTTTTCTACATATTTAATTTGAATTCAATAGGGCCCATGAAAATTTTATTAGAATTACATTTCTTTACAAATCAATCTAAATAGTTTAATACGTTATTATTACTTGTTATGCATACTACGAAAAAATAAAATCAATTTGCGTATAACTCTACACATATCCGTGTAAAAGAATGAATACACATAAAAAAAATTCAAAACTGATTTTTATACAGTTCTTCTTACAAAAATCAGTAAATTTATTTTCATATAAATCAAAATATAAAAGACTTATTTACACAATGTTGTTTTAAAGTCCATTGGAAATAAATACCATCAACGAACTCTTGCTTGAGGTGATAATCGGTATCAACTCATAAGAAGAACACATACATGTTGGAATATTGTTAAACATACTTACTGAAAGCCGATGTAATTTTGTATTTCTAAGAGTGATTAGTTTCACGTTCTAAGTAGTTAAGAAATATTAAGTATCACTACAAACTAGATCTTGTATATATTGAAAACAAGTAGTATAATTATGCAAGAGATATAAAAAGGGGGATAAGGTGAAAGTCACCATAGGTTTAAAATTATATATAGTTTTTATAGCAGTGCAAAAATGTGATGATCATTAAGTCAATTAATGCTGATGTTGTGCAAATAAACATGACAATCTGCAAAAATTAGTTAATCAATGTTGAACATTCAAATTGATCTGATCACATGCACGTTGCACCGCGCATATCCACTCCCATTGTCAAGGCCACCACTGCAAGTTTCCCTTCCCAACCGTCTCACTCACCCTATAGATCGGGTTCAAGAACAAAAAAAGGTTTGATGCCTACAAGCTATTGACGTGCAAATTAGGGGCATCGTATTTGTATATTAGACATATGTAAAAGTTTTAATAGAGAATGTTGAGGATGACTCGTACCCATCTAATAAGGAATCAAAAATTTTAAATCATCAATTGGTAATATTTAGGAACAGTGAAGAAATTAAAGAAACGAAGAGGGCTGTGCAGCAATCGTGTCTTGCTTAAGACCCTACAGGGGTAGATAGAGACGGTGGGAGTCAAATTAAAATAAACACATGTGGAGACTGTTTGTTAAATGCTTAAATTTTGTTGACATAACTACCATAACATTTTCGTAACAATTTTTATTGGCATATATATTTATCAAACCGTCTACATTGGTTAACTTAACTGTTATGACATTTTTACACTTATTCTTTTGTCAACACTCTTACACTATTTGGAAAAATCCACATACATGAGTAAGTGTCAGTTACCATGTATCGGTCGATTTGCATCTCACCCTCTTTCTTTATGTCACTTGCAAGTATATATTCACTAGTGTGTTTTGAATCATGTTTTGAGACATATTTAGTTCCTTCTTTGTCGTAACATACACATGACATATAATAAATAAGGGACAAATCTTACTTTGAGACAATATTATTGTAACATTCACACGCACACACACACACATCATATACTTTTTTCTTCATCTGCTTTATAATTCTATCACTTCATGAATTCAAAGATATACTTTATGTTTTTATGAACCTATTATAAAATTACGACATTATTGTAGAGATTTACTTAATAAAAAAATTTGTTCAAAAGAGATGCGCATAGTTTGGGTTTGTTCCTAGTGAATTGGAATCGGATATGAGATGTTGCATGCTCTTAAAATCGTGGAAGGTGACAAATAAAGGATAAGTTATTAAAATCTTTACGAATCTGATTGCTTGAGATTCACTTGAATGAATATATATCACATAATAATATAGTGATTTCAAGATAGGCTATGAATCTTTAATATTATATATGAATATAATGGGTACACTCACATAAGAGCCCGTTTGGTTCAATCTCAATGCATCATGCAATGTATGTAAAGGTGCAATGCAATATTGATGAGATATCTAGCGTTTGGTTCGTTTTTTTAGTCAAAATGCATAGAGTTATTTATTCTTGATAATCATTTTAAATTAACATGTAACACAAAATCTGCTTACACATGACATAACCTTCATTGAAAATAATTGCTACGGGGCATCATTCATAGAGCTAGCGGGATGTCCCCTACTTCTATATGTCGCTACCGTCTTATGCTCCAATCCCTTTATATTAGTAATACTCTATATTAATTTTAATAACTGAAATGCTTTCTAAAATACATACTAATGAAATCTAGACTCATCATGCATGTGATCTTGCCTCTTATGAACTGGATCTATAGATATAGCTTTCTCAGGTAAGTTATAGTTATTCAGACAAGATGCATAAAAAGCTTCCCTTGATTAATCCTTTAGTTAGGTTTTGCTCATAAAAGTTTGTTTTTGGATCTATATATATCAGAAAGGCGTGTGAACCAACTTCAAAGAGTTTCTTGACTAATCCTTTTTGCGAAGGTAGGTGATCATGAAAATAATTAAATTTTTATGATGTAATTGAGAAAGTCTCTGGATATTGTTGTTGAATGATTTTTATTGATCCTTGTATTTTTTTGGTGTTTTTGTTTCTATGGTTTGACTTTTATGAAGAGTGACCTGATTTCACGATTTGCTACAGGGTAAATCTTGTCTTTTTTATTTTTTTAATAAGGTCAAAATTGATGTTTTATAAATGCTTGCAATTGCATGGTTGAATGAGTATTCATAGGGACCCTTCTGAAAAGAAATTACGTAAACAATGTGTGATATTTACAACAATTGTAATCATTATTACCATAAACAAGACTAACCAAACATGTCATATATGTAATAACACGAAGAAGATACCGACATTTCTGATAAAAAAAGATATCAACATACATGAGTCATGTGTTTCAACCAAACGGGTCAAGTTTATGCATTACTCAAAATGCAAATTTTTTTATCAGAACTTAATGCAATGTTTTATTAAATCGTAGACATAATAAATTGATCATGTGAATAAATAAGTCCTTGCATGACTGGCTGTATTACTTTTGGGATTGTACTTCTTCCTTCTCTTAGATAAATCACTAATATAACAAATGTTACATGTTATTCAATTATACATTAGATTATTGGTCAAAAAAAATTATATTAAAAAATTAAAAAATTATAAGTATAAATTCTTTAAGGTAGTTTATTTTTTTCTTTAATTTAAGTTAGTAGATGAATTTGATTTTATATTAAAAACTATATAAGGTGTTTGATATGATAGAGCAGGTTGAAATTAACCTAAGAATATGTGGGGAGCTTGTTTGTTTTTTTAAAAAAAGTATGTGATAAGCAATTTTATAAAAACACCAATATTTTAAAATTATTATTGATCATAAGGTGTGATTTTGGGATTTAACAAAATAGCATATTCGAAATATCAGAATTTTTGTGTTAATTTTAAGGGACCTTCCCATAGACTTATACTTCCTCCTTTCTTATTTTCATGTCTTTATCAAAATGAGATATATTCAGTACTTTATTATTTTGTCATTATATGGAGTGTTAAAATATGTGGAAAAAATAAAGTGCAATAATCATTTTTTGGCTAAATTATAGTTTTAGTTCTTTATGTTAACATCAAGTTTTATTTTACTCCTTTTGGTTAATACCACTAGTTTTATTTAATGGAAAATGCTAACTTGTCAAATCTAAAAGGTTATTTTCTATACAAATGATGATAAAAATGATTAATTTTTATAATATATGAATAATTATACAAAAAAATTAAATTTAAATTTTTTTATTTATAGAATCGCCTTTCAAATTTGATAAATCAACATTTTCTATTAAGTAAAACTAATCGTGTTAGCCAAAAAAGACTAAAACAAAATGCATTTTTCAAACATAAATAACTAAAATGAAATTTGATGAAAACATAAAGGATTAAAACCATACTTTTGCCTTAATTTTTAGATGATGCATCGTTTTTTATATCCTTGTCTATGTTTTATACATAAACACTTACAAACTTGGCCAAAAAAATCACTTACAAACAGGGACACAGAAAGTCATAGCATTACCTTGTGTGTCGGTTTCCTTACCTTTTGGTATGGTATAAAAATTCAACCCTACTATTTATAAAAAAAGACTCAACAAGCTTCATATCAATGGTCAGTTTCTGTTAATCTAGTCAAGAGCTTTGAATAGATTTTTTTTGGCCAAAAAAGTTTTGAATAGATTGATTATTTGGATTTATTTATTATATTTCATTTATAAACTTGAAAAGACATTATTGAGTTAAATTGGTAATATATCATATTTATACTTTATTAAAAATATTTATGGGATTATGTATATATAGTTCATACATAGATATCTATTTACTTATGGCTTAATAAGTTTTATATATTTAAAATTTCACACTATTAGGAGTTATAAATGAATACTTTTGTGTATATAAATAATAAAATATATTATTTCATTCATGATGCATCTAATCTTATGCTGATATCGATTTGAACTATTAACCGTTAAGTTATTACCTAATTGGTTCATTAATCTATCTGATTTTTTTTATCGAACATCTATATGTTTTTCATCACCTCATATTTTGGGGACTTGTATTTTTTTTATACAGTTGAGGACTTGTATTTTTCATGCAGCAGAATAATAGAAATCAATAGCTTCAACTCTGTGACTAGTATGTATAAAAGTGATCGGTTGATCAGATCAAATTGTTTGTGAAAGTTTGTGCCACCACCGCATGATTCAACCTCTCATCAAACATTAACATAAATCTTTGAAATATAATAATGTAGTCAAGTATATATAAATAAGATTCAATCATGCATATCACATATGTTTATTTTGTATCTATTAAATAAAGTATGATTGTTCTTGGTCCTTAATTAGACCTTAAAATTAGTTATTTTGATCTTAAAATGTACAATCATTATCCCAGTTGATAGAACAGCATTTTTATTTTATTTTTTCATCATGAAACTGAATTATATGATTATACCTTATGGATATAATGTTGGCAAAATAATATCTAATGGGCATAAAAGAGTTATATATCTTTCACCCAAAAACAAAGAGTTATATATCAGGAAAACTATTTTGCTAGTGTATTTATACTTTATTTGATTTTTTAATTTAATGCATATATTTCATTATTTTTTATTTGTTATTCTAACTTTATTTCAATTTTATGTAACTTTATTGGATAAAAAGTGTATATGCTATAATATAAAATGTTAAAACTCCAACTAAAGATACCACAATATATTATATATTCCTTTTATTATTTATATGTCGAGACTAGTTATGTTAGCCTCATCCATCAAGAAAAAATCACACATGTGACACTAGTGATAATACATCACTTTAAAAGCCAACAACTCAACATTGCAACATTTCTCTCAGCGTTTCACTTAACTTCATGCTCATTATTAACAACACTTCATTTAACACTTCACTTAATCTTTTTGTTGGTTATTTATTCACTCAACCTCTCTAACTACTTTGAATTTCTCAATAAATCCACAGTTGTAATAGGCATAAGTCCTTGAAAGAAGTAGTCTTTGAAATCTAAGTAGAGTTGAGAAATTCAAAACTTTACATATACGGTTCTTTTTAAAGACATCCTCAACATGGGACTTGTAAATGGTTCGAAACCTTCCAGTGAGGTTCTTATCTATTACCCTCCATTGAGATGAAACTGAGTTGTTTCTCAAGTAGAAAAATTGATCCATTGAGGAAACAGATTTTACAGGATCAATAATGCAGTCTGCTTTAGTGGGAACATGATTCTCTCACGTATACTTATTTTATATATAACAGCTTAATTTTATCTTTATAGAAGATAATAAACAAGAACCTCAATAGAAAGGTTCGGAGCAACTTGTAACACTATGTTTAAGCAAACATTTTTTTAAAATAAAGGCAAAACGAAATTAATAATTAAAACATACATTACATAGTCTTCATAGAGAGAGGCAAAATAGAGGAAGAGAAAATTAAATTAACTGGCTACAACAGCATAATGTATGTCGTTGTTTCAAAAATAACATAAAATATTTAAGCTCTGAGAAGATCTTGAGAATAAAAATAAACCACAGTATGACTTGTGACATTTCGTCTGGTAAGATCTACTAAAAGCTTACTGATGTTCCATATTGTTAGATGATTTTCATATTCTATCCATACAAGAGATTCAATACATAGCAGTACGAAAACATGCATTTGACAAACAAAGTGGGTGTAAAATAATTTTCTGACCACGATCTTCTATTCGAATAAAAGTAAAAGTTAAATACAAGGGATACTTGCCACTATACTGGAAGATAGCATTAGAGATTTCCCCAGCACACAGGAAAGCTTATTGCAGCTTCCAATAAAATTTAAAACAAAATGCATCAATATATTAGTAGTTTATTTCCGCTATTATTATATAATAGTAGCAAAATCATTGAATAAGGGAAGACAAATTATAATATTAATAAGTCGGCAAAAGTATGTGAATCCGACAAAGACCGGGCTAACCGCCAAGTTCAGAGTTTAAGGCAATCATTGACTATTAGATCCCAATTTTTCATTTTACTTTATTTTATTAATAATAATAATTTTTGGTTTTGGTAAATTTTAATTAATTAACCCCCTTTTTCTAATATAATGATTTGACTTGTAGTTGTAATTATCGCCTGCAAAGAGCATACTATGCTAGTTTGCCTGATGCTCACTCCAATCATTGCCCATTTTAAAATGTTGCTTATTTCAAAATGCTATTTGCAGGAATATAATTAAAAACAAGAAAGATTAAAGGAGAGAAATGATATTACTACAGTATTAAATTAAGTGATGACTAGCTAGTTTCATATACAGCTTACTAAAAATTCCTTTTGACCTCTCATCACCTACTTCGCAGTAACAATATTTGGAATACCCCACATGTATAGAATGTTTCGTGTATGCAATCTTTTTAGTTTTAAATTGTAAATCAATAATTGTTGTTCAAATTGCAAATCAACTTGTTCAGGTGATAAAAATTGATATTTTTATGTGTCTGTATGTATATTTTAAAATAATCAAGTCACAAGTAATATAGTCTTAGAAGTACGTACTCATACAGTCAAACATACTTATTAACATGAATAATCATTCTCTAACATTGAAATCATATTTAATCAAAATCTTAAGAGAATGCATTCTTTAAAGCTAAATTTTACAAATAAAAGAATAAGAATTAAAAGAAATAATGATTGCTGATGAAGGGTTTGCATTCAGCTACTAGGAGTGAAAATAGGGTTTACAATCGAATAGCATAATTGGCTCGTTCAGAGTTTGTGACCGCGTACCTGTTTCAAAATAGGAGTAAGTTCATGCTTTTTATATCTAACGTATTGTTCGGCTTGTTAGCTAGGGGTGTTATACAGTTAATTAATTAGATTATATCACACACGCACACACGCGCGCACACACACACACACACATATATATATAATGTAATCAATAAGATAATTAAGTTTTACAAAGGAATTTAAATTTGAGATGTAAAGGGATAGTTTTATGTTATGGGCTAAACTAAATTATCTAATTAGCCCATACTTTTAAGACCCATGGGATATATAAAGCATGAATAACTGATGATTACTATTTTTTATTGGTTAAGGCATTACAAATTATATTATTTTGAGCTCACACGTTTTTGTTTTTCTGGCCAATGAACTTAGTATAATACTATCATAATTCGAACATTGTTTTATAGTAAGACTAAAAAAATTCCATACATTCTTGTGCATTCAAAATCATGAAAATCATATAATAATATGAAATCATTTTTTCCTTTAAAAAATATGGTCGTCGTACACTTTGTTCTTAAAATGCGTATATAGAGTTCCTTCTTTGATACGCCGTCACTGTACTATACATATAATAAAACATTTATAACGATTCATTATACGTATATAGACATTTAAATCATATATATATTGAAATGCATCAAATCGCTATTTTTTCTTACCGAATTCTTTCAAGTTGATGCACAACTAGTTGTGCTCGTGTTCCACTTTTTTTCAATGTTTGACGAAAGCTAGCCTTATATGAAAGCCATTAATTAAAATTTATAATTACACGAAATCGTAAAGTAGTACAACAAAAGAATCTGCATACGTGTAATGCTTTATGTCCATTTATCTAAGTTAATTAAATAAATTAAAGCTGGATATTTTTCCTATACTCCACATGAAATTAATTAGATTAGCTAGGTATACTTAATTTTATTAACATTTATTATAACCTATCGAAATAAAGGAATAGAGCCGAAGTTACCCATACAAATTCGATGAAATTAAACAAGCTAGAAAACGCTGACTACGTCGACAACAACATGATGATCCTAAGATGAAACCACTTCGTTGAAGCTGCATAAAACTCTTATTCTTCAATTTTCTTCACAGATATCAGTAGATTTAAATGTTGAAAATTAATGTAATGATTTTATAAAAAAAGATATTTGCTTATTCCACCTAAGGAAGACACAAATATACCTCCGAACACAAATTATATATTTAGAAAAAACTGTTTATTTAATTTCAATGCCGACAATAGTAAAAATAACACTTTTGACTTACCTAATAATAACACTAACAACTAATTTTTTTACACTAACGGTAATTACATCATTTTAAAAAGGATTATCTCAATGATAGTAGTTTCTTAGCACTTCACGAGAATTAAGTTTGTTTGGTTGCCCGATAATGAAAGTGAGGGGAAAACGGAAAGTGAGGAAAGTTGTGGTTTTTTGGTAATTTATTTATATCCATGTACCCACAAACTTTTTTCTTCATCTCACACTTTTCCTGTGGCCCACAAACCTTACTTTCATCATTATCTCTACTTTCCATCTTTATCCTTTTACTTTCCATTTCTTTAATTATTTTCCCTTCTTACAACCAAACAGGCCTGAGTCATTTCGTGGAATTACTTTTTGATAGTATCTTATTTCAGTATTACTCCCTTCGTTATAAATCTTTTGAAGTTCAACTTGTTCCTAATTATAAGATTACTTTCTAATTTTTCCCAATTTTTTCCCTACTTAATCCTACAAAGCTTATCTATAATTAAAAAGCAAAAAGAGGGAGGGTGAGGATAAAATATATATATATATATATATATATATATATATATATATATATATATATAGTTGGGATAAATTGGTAATATCATGTGTAAATAACTAACTTAACTAACTTCCTTAATCTACTCAAATTAGGGAAAGTGATCTTATATTTAGAAGTACTCCCTCCGGTCCTAAATATAGGACCTAGATAGAGACTTCATTTTGGTCCTAAATATAAGACCTAATTATATTTTTAGTCACCTTTTTTCCTAAATTACCCTTCTTCTTCTTAACAACTTCTTCTTCTCATATTCGCGATCTCCTTCAAGGAGGGGTATTATTGGAAAGACATCTAAAATTAAGTCTTCCTTAATATCCCTAAAAACAGTTATCTAGGTTCTATATTTAGGACCGGAGGGAGTATTTTATTTTATATGTCTTTCTTCCACACACACAGAGAATAGCTAAGAAGCATCTCACGAGTATCGATCAGGATACAGTTCATGAACCCTTCAATTTTGTGTCCCTTCTACACCAAATTTGCCTTTTTTAATTATTCAAACACCAAACCCTTAAACTCCCCTATATCTCTGACTTTAAGTTACCCTCTTCATACTCACTCCACTATACTTTTTTTTATTTCATCAGTCCACTATACTTTAGCCATTTTAATAATTTTCTTCTTCTCTCACATTATTCATCATATCGCGCCTTCACTCAAGCCCACTACGTACATACATATATATATGCGATCACTTAGTCTTTTATTTGATTAAGACATTTTCATGCATGTTAAGCAAGCTAAGTTTATAATTTTTTAATAACTACTTGCTTTAATTTCAATATATTAATGACTAATAATACGGATTCCATTGAGGCCATGCAAAATTGTGTTCCCTAATAATATTCGATCTAATTATTAGAAGGGTATTGAATTTCTTTCATTCACCCAACTAGTTCCCATAAAATTTGTATATTGTATACGATGTCACCAAAAAAAAAATTTGTATTGTATACGAGAATTTTGGGAGAATATTATTTGCATGTAATTCTAATTAAATTATAAGAAACATAGAAGGACATGTCTAATGAATTAATTTTATCATTCTAATCAAGGATTTCATTTAATTAATTGAGAGCAGTGATTAATAAGAACTAGGTATAACGCAAAAGTTTAAACATTAAATTAAGGGCATTTGCTAAAGGAATCTTTGTGACACAGCTGAAAAGGATACTAATTTTTAAAATGTTGATGTGCCACTTACTATTTGGTTTTTATATTTAACGTCAAAGGTAGGACACATACATGGTTAGTTTCATTTTATTCTTAATACTTAATAAGGTTATACTAAATCCCTTAATTCGTTGAAAACATATTAAAGTAGAAATGATACAGATTAATATTTCAGTTAGGCATTTTAATTTATGTGTTCTAATTCAAGTTATTGTTTTCCACATGAAAAGAAGATGAGGTGGTAAAGATAAAAATATTGAGATTGATGTGTTATCTTATGATAAAAGATAGGATCTGCAATGATCATATTCAAAAAAAAGTTGAGGTAACATTGATTGGAGAGAAAATGATAGAAAGACGTTCGAGATGGTTTGAGCATATATATTCAAATATAACAAATAGATATGTTAGTAAAGATAGTAGATCAATTTGTGTGGAACCCTCATAAAATAAGGAGAGGGAGACCGAAGATAGGCGCTCTTGAAGAAATTATCAACGAAATCTTTTGGTCAATCATGTATAATCAAATATGACTATTTACATAACACAATGACATGTGTGATCCATGTAAGTCACGACACCTAGTTGATAGAAGACCTTGTTGGTGGTGTTGATGTTGTAAGTCAACTTTTTGTGCTCTAACTAACCTATTTTTATAATTCAAACTCGATTCACGATGAGTAACTTGATAAACCAACTAGAAAATCCAATGAACAAGAATTTAAAAAATGACACTTAGCTCGAGGTAACTAAAGAAAAAGGAGCAACAATCACATCCTTTATAAATTAGTACTACCTCCGGTCCTAAATATAAGACCAAATTGATTTTTTTTTGAAGATGTTAAGGTTGCGAAATAGACTATTAAATCATGACATATTTGATATATTTTTAGATTATACATTAGTTTATAGGTAAAATAAACTAATCTAAGGGAAAAAATTAGATAATCAATTTATAATTAACTTATTTTGCTTTTTTATAGGATTTTCTAAAAAAGTCAATTAGGTCTTATATTTAAGACAAGAGGGAGTATTAAATTGGGGGTGTCATAGTTTTCGTTTTTGGCTTATGTACTGTATCATTCTGATAAAAGCGTATAAAATTATCAATTCATCTAAAATCATGAATTCAGAATATTATGTTTATATCATAAAAAATGTTATAAATTTTGAAAACGTGATTCACAGAGAAAATTACTGGCTGTAGTTTGAATACTTATAAAAAATATTAACTTTATAAAAATTTTAGTGTTACTGATAAACATGATATATTTGGCCAAAAAAAAGATACAAACATAAAAGAATTTTATTATAAAAAATTACGTAAACATAAATGTAAAATGGTAAAAAAATAAAGTTTCATTTTTATTTAGTTGTATTTGAGTCATTAAGTGGAACATTTTTTATAATCTAACAGTTGATTGGTCAACTTGGGTGGTAATAGCATAATTTGCATGCAACAAACATCACAAATTTAATTTTATTTTGTTATTTAATTCACCGAAACTAGCCATATGCGTGTGTATATAAATATTATGCGTGTGCTTAACTTAAGAATTGAGAAACAGTTAGGAATCATCTCGATCTTTGAGCAAAATATATATTTGATGCTGTATTTCTCAATTTCCCTTTCAACTAACAATGTTCCCGGACAAACTTGAAAGTTGAAACCTTCAAAGTAATATAACGTCTTGTGGTTGACAAGCAACATGGGTGATGGGTCTCTCTCTCTCATTGGTCCATACAATATGGTATTTTTAGCCCCTCATCAAAATTAATGAGTGCTATCAACTTTTGTCATAAAATAGAAAATAAATCCATCCATGCATAATACCATTAATTATATCCAAAAAATATTTTATTCAAAATATAATGTTATTATAAATATATGAAATATAGAAGAATGTTGAGAAGAAGGTAATGAACAAGAAAGACAAGAGAAAAAATTGGAGATAAAGGGGAAGATATTTTATTCAATTGTATGTCACAAAGTTTTGTACATAGTCTCTATCTTTAGACCTCCAAACACCTCAAGAGTTAAAAACACATAAAAAGGAGAAATAAGTAATATAATGATATAATTGGAGGTTATAGAGCAATGCACTCAAAACCCTTCAATATGGGAGTTATGTAGTATAGTGTTATCATGAGAGGAAATCCACAGAGTTCTTTTGATCATGAGCATCTACATATTATTTATTTATAACTCTCCCCTTGATGTTCATGAAAAAGTATTATTGTGTCTCATTAAAACCTTATTGAAAAACCCAATGGCAGAAAAAGCTCAGTGAAAGAAAAAGACTACACAATAATTATCAAAGTTGTCTTATTAAAACCTTACCATAAAACCCTAGAGGGACAAAAATTTGGTTAAGGGAAATTAAATACAAGATATATATATATATATATATATATATATATATATATATATATATATATATATATATATATATATTATCTCCTTCTAAATATAGAATAACTTTTACTTTCTCATATAATTACAACGTCAAATTTACTCCCCTAAGTAAGACATCAATTTTGTCTCAATTAAGTACATTAGTTTTCCAATCATATTCTTTCCAAAGTTATTTGAGCATATCTTCAAATTGTAGCATCATCACATATCCTGATAAAATGTATTCCTTTGGTACATCTCCATAATATATATTTGACATATGTTTTATGTTTTTTCAAATTCATTATCAATTTTTGTACCTGCGAAAATTGAATCTTTTCCACAAAATTGTGATATGCAATACCAACAAAATTAGCAAGTATTTATATGATAGACATCTATTCAAGATTTTGAAAAATTATTCTAAAATTTAATAATTTGGTGCTATTATTTTGGCGCAGACAACAAAATGTGATGATGGTACATTTAAGTAGGGAAATCAACTCAACTTCAAAATGTATCTTCGCTTTTTCTCAAAAGAAAAAATAGTGACATGAACCAAGCAAAACTAGATCGCACTTTCAGTAAAGAATTTAATTACTTTTTTCTTAGTAAAAGAAATATGATCTTATCATACAGATATCCATCCCAATAACTGATTCACTGGGATGGATATTTCTTTTATAACTACTCAAAGTTGAAAAGAAAAGGGTTAAAATGACCTTTATATTATGATAAAATAGATCTATTGTCCCATAGAGCACTTATCAAAATAGATATAAATTTACTATCTGAAATTTCACCAACACAACTTCAATAAAAAATATTATGATGCAAAACTCCACTTACATATTTACCTCGTTCGTATAAATCATATAAGTTATCATTGAAAACATGAAAGACTCCAATCACAATTCCAAACAATTAAACATATATTGGACTAATAATTTCTTTCACAATATGTCTTTTTTTTAATACAGAAATTTTAGGAAATGAAACCAATGTATAATTGGTTGAGCTGGTAACGGGCTCAACCCCCGTAAGGGTGAGAACGCGTGTTTGAATCCCTGGAAGCGCTAACATTGGGAGAGGAGATAAATTGCCTATGTGGGTAAGACTCCTACCCCTCAAGTCTGAATTAGTCGGTTACTAATAAGCGCCGGATTACCGAGAGGTGATTGGCCAAAATAAAAAATTTTAGGAAATGAGTTTAGCTTACCCACAATCCAATGATAGAGCTCCTATCACATAATTCACTGAGACATGTCTTTGTGAGCTCTAGAGCATGACAAACAAGTCATTTATTTCAATCCAACAAGTAACCTTCACCCAACATAAAAATAACTACTTTAACCAATTTGATCAAGTTATGCTATATTAAGCTCTCATGTTTAACCCATTATGAACATTGGAATATCACGTCTATTATTACTAAACCCTCACATGAACTAGTAAAGCTCATTCTAATTTAACCATCAGATCAGTCTCATTTTTTAGTTTTGAGTTTACAACCACAATATTTGATTAAAGTTATCAAGGTGCTATCTTTTGTGTGACTACATTCTCATGAACTCGACTAGTTATCTGTTACTAAAAGTGTCTCTCACTTAAAGGTAAAATGACAAACGAAAACATATTTTTCTACTCCTAAATATAAACTCTATTTATTTTTTTTTATAATAATATAAACTCTATTTGGAGAGGTTGGTTTGTTGCAAAATACTCCCTCTGGTCTTTTTCCCTAGTTTTTAAATCTCTTTACCTTGTTTAAGAAATCAACAACACAATATAATCACTTCAAATTGCTTATAGTTAATTTTTTATTTCAAATCTATATAATAACATGTGACATATGTTACAATTTAGTGATCTAATTTGTTTCTTAATTTTCACAAAGTCAAAGGAGTCTTATATTTAAGACTTTTATCAATATTTTCCAAATTATTCCTATTAATGATCCTCAATAATAAACAAACAATAAAGGGAGTGATCATGAAAATAAGTGCAGGTGGTTGAAATGTTTTAATAATATCACGTTAATTTAACTAGTTTAACCAATTTTTTTAATGGTAAAAAACTAACTTTTTAGTTTATTAGATAAATAAATACTACCGCCGATCCTAAATATAGGACCTAATTGATTTTTTGGAGAGATTAAGGTTGCGAAATAGGTTATTAAATGATGACATATTTAATATATTTTTAGATTATTCATTAGTTTATAGGTAAAATAAACTATGTAATAAAAAAAGGTAAAATAAACTAGTTTAAGGGAAAAAATTAGGTAAATAAATTTATAATTAACTTATTTTGCTTTTTTGAGGATTTTCCTGAAAAAGTGAATTAGGTCTTATATTTAGGACCGGAGGGAGTATTATATTTAAGAAGAAAATAAAATCTTTTTTCTGTTTTTTGTTAATGGGACTCTGCTGGTTTGACGTCCAAGGCCCGGCGGAAACACTACTTCCTTCTTCCGTATTCTACGGTAACAGGCAACTTCCACATAACTACGACACCTCCTAATTAATTATTTCTATTTTTTATTTCGTGTTTCTCATAGTAAATTAGTACTGGTATTTCATTTTAATTAGTTAATATACTATACGAGAATAAACATTTCAACAATTGATACGCATTGTCAGAATATAACAATTTAAAGTTCATCACTACATTTCATCCAAGATCCAACCCACCTCACCCTGCAGTGAATATACATTTGATAGCAAAAGGTAAAGAGATGATACATTAAGAACAAATTAAATAATATTTTTTAATAAAAGTTTTAAGTGAGAGTAGATGAGTAAGCTGTTAATTTTCTTTCCTTTTTATTTGAAATTTGTATATTTATAATATTTGTAATAAGTAGATTGCATACTTGTGTTTACACAGTGTGAGGTGAATCATATTTTTTTTAGTTAACACCTACTTTTTGTTGGAGGCAATCAAATTCAAACTAAGGACAGAAACTATATGTTTACTAAATGTAAATATGTTGGGTAGGATTAATCACATCCACTAGATAACCCATAGTGGTAAAGTGCATATATTATTAATGATGATTTATTAATGCTTGTTACTCTCAATAACTTAAGAATCAGAGATTTTATGATGAATTGTTGGTTATATTAACAGAATCAAAAACTTAAGAGAAAGTTATACAATTCTTGATGTTTGTATCACAAACATCTCTTCCCTCTCTTGGAGTTTCTCTGCGTTGCAATCTTGTAGATCTATGGATCTACATGAATGTGAACCCTTCCCTCATCCTATGAAGGTCTCTTCTCCCATGCCGGTGGAGCTTATTGTTACATCTCAGAGGAAGGAAGTCTTCTTACTTGGCTTCTCATGATGCTAATAACGTGTGGTTTTTATACTGTCAATTTGGAATTTCCAACTTTTGTCTGTTCGGTGTTTCCGTATATATTGTTCTTTTTTATTCATGATCAAGATATCCCTTCACTCGACAAGTGAGAGAATAATCCTCCGCTGATTTATAGGCACCTCAAAGGGTAGAACAACTGGCCTGAGAGATTTAATGTTTCTCCATACTCAACGTCAAGGTTCGAACCCCATACAATTAATTAAGGGTGAATGAGTCTTTGTCACTCAACCACACACCCCAGGTTTCTGTATATATTGTTCTTCTTCAAACGCTAGACAAAGACTTGTTCAATCCTTCATCTACATTGTTCATCTTCGGCCTAGTCGCCTAGACATACTCCTTTACTTGTTATTTTAGTATTGGTTGCTGATTTAGTTTGTTTGTGTTTGATGAGTATTTGTAGGTTGGACCTTATTAGACTTTAATATAATTGATTTTTTTTGTTAGGAAAGAGGTCGGAAAAATGACAAATAAATTTCTTCCAATGTTAAAATCTCAATAACAACTTCAAGATAGACATCAACAACTTTAAGATAAACATTAACAATTCTAAGTGACCAATATAAAATTTTGAAAATGGAAGGGATTTATTTATTATTTTCCAAAAAAAATTATAACTTGAACTTTTACCAATTTATAATGAGCTTTTCAACACCTAGAACTTGTTTGGTTGTAGGAAAGTTTGGTAAAAAATTAGAAATGGAAAGGGTAAGATGGAAAGTAGGGGTAATGATGAGAGAGTAAAGTTTGTGGGCCCCACGATAAGTGTGAGATGAAGAGAGAAAACTTGTGGGCCCCATAATATATGTAAATGACCATATTACCCTTAACTTTTCAATTATTTACTACCCACTTTATTGGGTTTCTTGCAACCAAACAAACCGTAGTTAAGGCCTTAAGGGTATAACTTTCATGCTATAATACTATATGGATATGAAGATGTCAAATTTTAAAACGTTCAATAAAATATATTCAATATTGGTAAAAAATATATTCACTTAATTTGATTTTTAATTTAACTAGCAGCATGTAGTTTTGGAAAGAAAATAAAAGTCACAGGAATTCAGGGTCATTTGAGATGTTTAATCTTTTATCAATCCATTTTTCTAGTACATTCTAGGCTAAAATATTTTATGCTAAATTATTTTCTTAAAAATATAGTTGCTGATTTTTTAGGGAAAATGACAAAAAAATAGCTTCTAAGTTTCAAGAACCTAAATACGTCATTTTAAGCAATACATATAATAAAGTTAGGGTAAAGGTGCAAAACCGGGTTCAAACTATTACGCTAGGAGTACGTAGGGGTAACAAGTATTTTCAGTTCAATTTTGGGACTGAAGAATAAATATTGATGCAATATAGGTAACACCGTTTAGTTTGATTGACGTTGACCGTTAAAAGCTGACGTGACAGGGGAAATAAAATTTTTTGCTGACGTGACGTGCTTATTATAAACTTATAAACTTATTATAAACTCATATTTTCAAGGCATCAGATATTTTTTACCTTTTTTTACCTTGTCCAAACATCAAATAGATATAAACTTATTATAATAAAAATAAAGTTTCAAATAAAAAATTGCAGCCTTTTATTTGTCAGAATGAGAAAAGAAAAGAAAAAAGATAAAAGAGAAGGTCACTATTACAATAGTGAAAGTAAAAAAAAAAAAGCAAAGAAACTTGCCCATTGTCTCTATATAACGCCTTCACATTTCTCTCTTCTCTCTTCTCTTTTCTAGTCTTCCTTCTCTCTCACACTTTCCTCCATATACAATTCCATTCCATTCTCTCTGCTTCTCACTTCCTCATAATCCTTCTTCTTCTTCCTCTCTCTCCTCTCTCTCTCTCTCTCATGTTTTGTCTGATGTAATTCAGAAACGGGTTCATTTCTAAGTATATTCCTGTATTGCCTTCCTTTTATTTTTTTGCCTCAACGTTTCTCCATTGATCTACACCATGGAAAACGACTTCTTCCTTAACGTTCCACCTCTTCACTTTGAGCCTCCATCCTCTTCTTCTTCTCCTTCAATGCCCACGTGGCACACCACCATAACTACTCCACTTTCCTCTGTTCCACAAGACTCTTTCTACAACCCCACGTGGGAAAAGTCAATCCTAGATCATCACACCAATCTTCATCATCATCATCATCCTCTTCACTTTGATTCTTCTTTGAGTTCAATGGTTTCTTCTCCAGCAGCTTCCAACTCCAATAATTTATCCAATGACAATTTAGCAATCAGGGAGTTGATTGGAAAACTAGGCAACATTGGAAACTCTAGTGAGATCTCTTCATACATGAATGCAAATAATAATAATAATAATAACAATAGTAGTACCAACACTTCATGTCATAGTACCCCTTTGAGTTCTCCTCCTAAATTGAATATTCATCCAGCAATGGCTTTGAATAATAATAATAATAACAGTAACTTGATGAAAGATAGATTGCCAATGGCTTTGAATTCAAGTGTGGCTGAATTCTCTGCTGATCCTGGTTTTGCTGAGAGAGCAGCCAAGTTTTCTTGCTTTGGAAGTAGGAGTTTTAATGGTAGGCAAGTAGTTAATGGGGAGTTCAATCAGAGATCTGGTTCTTTTTTGGAGAATGGCAAGCTTTCTAGAGTTTCAAGTAGCCCATCTTTGAAAGCACTTGGGTGTCAAATAATGGAGAATAAGAATTCTCCTTTGAATTCTCAAGAGGAATCTACCATCTCTGAGCAAAACCCAAATGGTGAATCTGGTGTTAAGGCTTCTCCTCCTGATTTCACTTCCAGAAAGAGGAAAGCCTCTTCCAAGGGAAAACCAAAAGAAAATCCACTCAAGGTAATTCGTTTTTTCCAAATTCAATCTTTTTCTATTTGTACTTTTGTTCCACTTAGTCTGTTTTGGCTTACTCTCTTTGTGGAAAATTTAATTTTTCTGAGTCATGCTTTCATATTGACTTAATCTTAGTCCAATTGATTATGACACTAAACCAAAAAATTTTATTAATATAGAGCACTTTTAAATATTAAAGAGATGTTCCAATCAACTTTGGGTATGGTGCTTTTGATTCAGATTATAAAGTCCTGAAAAATATAAAAGGATTTTTTTCCTCTTCCATTTTAGGCTGCAGAAGCTAATGAAGATTCTAGTGCAAAACGTAGCAAGCCAAATGAAGGAGAAGGTCATGAAAACAAGGAAGAAGAAGAGTCAAAAGGAGGTAATAACAATGGAGGGGACGAGAAACAAAGCAAGAGCAACAATTCAAAACCTCCTGAACCTCCAAAGGATTACATTCATGTTAGAGCAAGAAGAGGTCAAGCTACTGATAGTCATAGTCTTGCTGAAAGAGTACGTATGAGTGATTATTTTGTTGTTTCCCCATGAAAAATCACACTGGCAAGATAAGAAAAATATTGCAGGGTTTCATATTGATGTTTTATGCTATTAACAACAGGTAAGGAGGGAGAAAATCAGTGAGAGAATGAAACTTCTACAAGATCTTGTGCCTGGTTGCAATAAGGTTAGGCATAAAAGCTAATAAATCATATGATGGCCTACTTTGTGTTCAAATTTGATCTTTTATTACACATGCTAAACTATGAACAATTCTTTGTAGGTCACTGGAAAAGCCCTTATGCTTGATGAAATCATAAACTATGTACAGTCATTGCAGCGTCAAGTTGAGGTAACATTAGGCTTGGTCAAAATAAGCTTTTTCCTCCCTGCTAAAATCATGACATTTGTTAATTATAATTATAATTTCTCTTTTTCTTTCTTTCTTGCCAGTTCCTTTCTATGAAATTGGCCTCAGTGAACACTAGGCTTGATGTGAGCATTGACAATCTCATCTCAAAAGATGTGAGTCTTTTTTGGGGCTTTTCTTTTCCTGAGTTGGGGAAGTTCTTATTTTGGCTTTTTGGGTATTTCAGATATTTCAATCAAATAACTCTATGGCACACCAAGCATCAATATTCCCCTTAGATTCCTCTGCCACAGCCTTTTATGGCCAAAGCCCAGCAATCCACAATACAATTCCTAATGGAACTGTGACCAACCCAATGGAATCTTTAGATTCTGCTCTCTGCCAAAGCCTTGGCTTCCAATTACCACCTCTAAATGGTTTCAATGAAGGTGTCTCTCAGGTATTGATTTTCTTTCCAAATGTTCCCCCCAAAATAAAATTTAAAATTTGGCAAGTTTTGTGGTGTTGAAATGTGTATGTATTTCCCTTGTGTGTTTGTTCTATTGCTGTAACTTGAGGTTTCTCTAATTGTATGTTAAATGATTTGTAGTATCCAATGACTTTTTGTGAAGAGGATCTCCACGCTATTGTTCAAATGGGGTTTGGTCAAACAGAAAATAGGAAAACACCAACACAATCTCCAAGCTTTAATGGTAATATACATAATATTATGTTTTTCCATTTGGCCTAACAAAGTGATTATAGTACTTATGATACTTATTTTTTTTAATTTATGGGGTCTAATGCACAGATTCAAGTCAGCTATCCATATGAAAGTTGAGCTTTGATCAACATCCTAACCTTGAATTGAAGCCCAGAGGAGTACAGGAAGGAAGATTGTTGTAAACAAGAAAAGGATTTTAATTCAACCAAAACCAAACCCATGAATCATCATTGTTAAGTTAAGCTGCCACCACCATCATGATTAGTTCTATTCAATTGAAACCACCTTTTTTCTCCTTTCTTATCTTATCCCTGTGGTGTTTTCTCTTTTATATGATTCTCTTTGTGATGATTTATTTAGATCTAATCTCTTCTAGGGGCGGTTCCTTTCAATTTTTCCCTTTTTGTATAACAATTCATGTAAAATCTTAGGACCAATTCTGAATTCTGTATTATTCTACGGTGCTAGTTCTTGTGATGGCACCAATTGTAAGATATAGTGCTAATTAAAGAAAGAGATCCTTTTTTACTCCCTTCCTTTTCTTTTTGCTGCCATCTTATTATATTGTTCATTACTGTGTAAATTTATAACATTTTTTTAACTTTATATAATTCAAACATCACATCATCAACCCACTAAGAAGTTTAGTGGGTCTTACATAATTATAATGATCTCATTAGAAATGTCATGTCAATTAATCTCTATATAATCTGGTGGGTATGACTTTCACTTTGTGTTGAAACCAGCTGTAATACGAGTGGGTTCTTTTATTTCCCCTTTTCCCTCTTCTTTTAAAACGAAAAAGTATAATTAAAATGATTAGGACATTTTAGTTGAAACTTGAGTAGTGGTCAACCATAATTTCTGGCATTTTCTTGGGTTCTCTGTAAGTTTTCTTTTAGGTTCACCGAAAACAGAAGCTTCGGTGCCTTTTAACTGTGCAGAATAGAAAAATTCAAAAGGGCAAAGGCCACAGAGGTTGGAAGTTACAGGTTATAAGTTATAATCACCACCTTCTAATTTGGAAAGGCATTTTTTTAAAAAATTCAAACAGGAACGTTTTCATAATTTTTACAACTATTTTTAAATATGAAAATAAAACTTCTACAACTTTTATCAAATTCACTATCTAATTCTGAGAAATTTTTAGCGAATCTCAATTTTCATAAAGTTTCATTTGAATTCTTATAAATATTTATAAGTTTTATAAATTTTATTGTAATTTTATAATTTATTTACATTTGAATATACTTTGTTTTGAATTTTAAAAATAATAATTTTAATTATAATTGAAAAGGATCGTATATTTTCTTATTTCAGCTTTTTATTGAATGTCATATATTTTTATTTCTGATATCCCAGGTTGGCAGTGGTGATATTCTGACTAGGACCAATGAATCAAATAGCCTTAATGTCACCAACTTTTATTATATTTAATAAATTAATAATTTATGAATAAGAAAAGAAGATGAGTAGTGGAGTTCAGGTTTGGAATGATACTCTCAAATTAATAATTTATATGAATCATTTTTTAATAAATTTTCTTAGTGGTTGTTACAAAACTCCAGATTTTAGGGTTCACAAAAGATTTATTGGTAGACCCATTTTTTAAATGAAGGGTCTATTATTGGTCTTCAGATTAGTGTGATTTAATTATTAGTAAGATGCTTTGAATGTGATGCTATATACCCAACATAATTTATAATAAGATATTAATTTATATTTGTTTTACCTTCAAAAGAAGATAAAGAAATGGTAATTAAAAAAATTGCTAATCTGACAGCAATGTCATAGAAATTTCCAATTCTCAAATATAATCATACAAAGACGTGTCTAGTGATTGATTGTGAAATATTTTATTTTTCTTCCTCACATGTTCATGATTTTGTTATTTTGTGACTAGAATATTGGGAAAATTAATTTGAGATCCCTCACAAGGGATTTAATACTAGAAAAGTCCCAAAAGTTGAAAATATTAATGTAGGATTCCAATGGACCTCACTTTAATATACTTGAAAAGTGAAAAGACAGTTTTGCCCCTCCTCCTTCTTCCCCACTCCTCCATTCTCTCTCTTCTCCCTCCTCCTTCTTCTTCCCCACTCCTCCTCCCCTCCCCCGCCGCCACCTCCCCCCGCCACGGCCGCGGCCGCCGCATCCCCCACCGCCGCATCCCGCCCCAGCCGCCTCCCCCCGCGGCCGCCGCCCCCCGCCGCCGCCGCAGCATCCCCGACCACCGCCTTCACCGGCCACACCCGGCGGCGACGGCTGGGAATGAGGCGGCGGCGGCGGCGGAGGAGTGGGGAAGAAGGAGGAGGGAGGAGAGAGAGAATGGAGGAGTGGGGAAGAAGAAGGAGGAGGGGCAAAACCGTCTTTTCACTTTTCAAGTATATTAAAGTGAGGTTCCTTGGGACCCTACATTAATATTTTCAACTTTTGAGACTTTTCTAGTATTAAGTCCCTTGTGAGGGATCTCAAATTAATTTTCCCAATAAATATTTGTTTTAGATTGTAGCCAATCGCAAGGGCAATTAGTACTGATTAAAATATTTTTTTTGTAAATGGTGATGATTTGACACAAGTTGAGTTAAATGCATAACCCAACTTGTTTGAATTTTAGAATGGTGTACGAAATAATCGTATACTTTTGTCTTCATTTTAGCCCACCTTTATTATTTTGGATTTCCTATTACTTCCTCCGCTTATATATATATATATATATATATATATATATATATATATATATATATATATATATATATATATAGATACACACTCAATTACCTTTTTATAGAAATTAAATGAACCATTTAATTATTAATTTTTTGTATCATTAGATTATTTGTCAACTTATTAGTCAAATAAACTAGTTTAGAGAAATAAAATTCAGGAAAATCAATTGTTCAATAAAATATTTAACTTATTTATGATTCTTAAAAATGACAACAATGTTTTTGTTTCCTATTTATTTTTTTGAAACAATTTTTGAAAATATTTCATTGTGAAATTTATTGATTTAAAGTACCAAAAAAATTTAAAAGTATTTACTCTATCTTAAGCAGGAGTCAAGGAAAAAAATCTTGAGCAGGATAATTGTTCACTGTGAATATGTGCATGGTTAAAAAATGTCTCACTCATTCTAAGGAACTCTATGGAGTTTGGACAGTAAATTGTGTCATTGTAATGATTTACAACAAATTTTATTTAATTTTATTTATCTGTATATCACAATAAAAAATCAAATAACAATTATCGAAATGGAAAGGCATCATTTTTTACTAATAAAGAAATCATTAGAGAAGACTAATGTCTAATAATATTAGAGTTAAAAGACTAAAAATATCATATATGAAAATAAAGTACCTCTTGTTATACACTATATATGTGTGTTAGTTAGGGTGATGTATTATTTGGTGATGTATTTTTTTTCTGAAATATCCAAATAATCTTCTCTTATATCTTGTAGCTCCACCATCTCTCAATTATCATTGACCAAGGCCAATGGCCCAAATAAATTATATATATTATTAAAAGTGTAAATTTACTATTAGACTATTATCAAAAGTGCACTCAATACAATTGACTAATAAAAAGTACAATTTTACCAACAGACTATTATCGTAAATACACTCAGCACAATTGACTAATAAAATATGCATATATACCGACAGACTATTATCAAGCGTGCAACCATTACAACTGACTAAAAGAAAGGTGTAGAGCGACCAATTGACATTTTATATAAGGAAATATCTTCCAATACTGTCTATTTTACTCCTATTGACTGTTAATGTTAACTTTTAAATGGGATGAAAATTTGACTCATTCATTAATGTCTATATACATATTAAAAATAAATAAAAATAATAACACCATTTTTGAAATAACAGATACTTTAAAGTCCCAAAATCAAAAAGGAAGATGAACCTTTAATTTCTAATTTATGAATTACAGTGCATGATAGTTCTAATTTTGAAATAATAGATACCATTTTTTAGTCGTTTGTGCTCGTTACACTCTTGGTAATACTTTGTTCGTAAATATGCACTTTTTATTAGTCAATTGTGCTAGATGCACTTTTAGTATTAGTTAATTGTGCTGAGTGCACTTCTGATAATAGTTTATTGGTAAATTTGTTCTTTTATTAGTCAATTGTGCTGAGTGCACTTCTAGTAATCGTTTGTTGGTACATTTGCATCTTAACCCTTTAAGAGAAAATGAGTATCAATTAAATTTTATATATTACCAGAGGACTAAATTATACTTTATTTATAAAATTACATTAAAAGGGCGTAACAATCTTTAAATTTTAGGTTGAAGTAGTTGGTACTGCACTATATAATATAATTTAAGGAAAAATGTGTAATTAAAAATCGAAAGTAATTATGTTTTTTTAGGGGAAGTGGGAGAGGGACAAAAGGTTTGGTTTGAGCTGGTATCCTTACTGTAAATAATAATGAGTTAAGGCCACATCATCAAACTTAACTAAACACATACTTTCACAATGTCCAACAGAATAAAACAAAGAATTGCCTTAATTTTGCAATAGATTTTATTAAAAACGGAAAAATTTTCTTTTGAATAAGAAATAAAGCAATAACGGATAAATAATGTTTTTTTATAACAACGGATAAATAATGTTTGAGCATATATATTAAAGAAACAAATATTACATATTTCATTTATTTATCCGAGCTCAAATCATTATTATTATGTAGTGAAATATTTGAATAAGCCTTTGTAAAAGCTCATGCGTATTGTTGGTTTTTGATGTAGAAATTCTATAGTGTTATATATTATAAGATTTGCAACGTTTTAGGATTTTTAAATAATTCTCTAAAATTAATTTTTTTAATTCCTCGATCAAATTGCGATATCATAAATAGTTATGTAAAAATTTAGGGTTCTGATAAAAAATATAATAATTTAGGTAAGGGACATCTGCGTTTTAGATCCAAATCAGTAAAAGCATTTTGTTTTAGTTAACGACTTAACGTTCATCAATCAAATTTAAACATTAATTAGGAAATGAAGCTGAGTTTTTCCACATATAGAATAAACTTAGTATATCAATAGTTGGCACCTAGATTTTCGCTTTTTAGAAAAGGAAAATAATTTCTTTCTCTTATGGCCAGTGTCTATCACCTAACTTGCTATTCAAAACTAAATAAAGTAAACATCTGGTAAGTTTCACTTAAATGGGGTCATCCATGAACCAAAATTTGGATTCCAATTTGCAGTTCAATTGTCATAATCAAAGGAAACATCTTACATATGTGCATATTAAGAAGGAAAAAATGTATTTGTAATAATACATCCGGAAATCACTACTCCCTCGTTCCTAAATATAAGATCACTTTGGTTAATTTGGGGAGATTAAGGAAGACAATAAAATTACATGATCTTCCCAAAATTCCCTCAATTACTTAACTTTAAAAGGAGGAGAGACTTTCAATGAAAAGAGGGAGTATAAGAGTAGTTTAGGCAAAACTTGAGATAAAATAGGAAGTGATCTTATATTTAGGAACTTATTCACTTCCTCAAAGTGATCTTATATTTAGGAACTGAGGGAGTATAATACAGTGGTTACAGTTTCGAGACTGCGTATCCTCTTCTTCATTCACAATTCTGTTCCCAAAAAAAAAAATAATACACAGGGAAAATCATTATAAAGTCTCAATAAATTAAACGTAGTAACAAGAAATTCCACAATAAATGAGATATAAACAATTATAGTTTCCCGTGCGAGACAGGAAAATATATCCACGTCACTCACTTGCTATTAGTTAGTAAAACTTTGTGGTGAATTGGTGATTTAAATTTCTTTTTGGGCCCTTGTAATAATTTTCTTGAACTTTTATACTCATATTTCTCTCACATTTGTTGGAATATATAGAGAAAATATATAAGTCAAATCATCTAATTAAATCCTTCCCAATACCCAAAAGGACAATTGAGGGAACCTAAACTTCCAAAAGGACTATGAAGGAACCAGCACCTACATGTCATTTTAAAATTTTGCGAAAAGAAGAAATTACCCACATCCTAAAACACAAATTACTACCCCACCCTAACACTCACCTTCTTCTCGCAATTTGTGTTTTAGGATGTAGGCAATTTTGTCTTTTTGCAAAATTTTAAAATGACAGGTAGGTGCTGGTTACTTCATAGTTCATAGTCCTTTTGGAAGTTTAGGTTCCTTATTTGTCCTTTTGGGTATTGGGAGGAATTTTAATTGGGATTTTCCCTTATTATATCGATAGTATAAATATTATTTATTTACTCTTACATTTTTAATTTGAACAACCTAGGTCGAATTTGTACTATATATTGATTAGATATAAAAATTTTGTTCAAAAACAAAAAATTAGATACAAAAAATTTCGATTTTAAATTATTAAAAGGAAGAAGGAGAAGAAGGAGAAGAAGAAGAAAATTTGGGCCCACGAAAAGCAGAATGTTTGTTTTTAAGACAGTTTAGAAGGCACTTAAAATGATGATTTGGGTAGGTGCCCTACTTTTCAAAGGGGTCATTGTTATATCACGATTCACAACCCACTCTTCCACTTTCACTTTTAGGCCCCTTCCATATTTCACCTCTTTAGAAAGCAACAACAATAATCAAAAGGCGCACGTTTTTCAAAGAAAATATCATGAATAATTAAATTCATTTATTTTTATTCTATGAATCCATAATTTACCTTCACATATTTTTCAAACCATTCTAAATATCTTTAAATGTTGTGTAAGGGTTGTCATTTGTCCACTTGTACTTTGTTTTGTTTATTTGTCCACATGTTACTCTCTAGGATGTTGCTTAAATGACATTTGCTCTTTGATTATCATGCTTTATGGTGATTGTTGCTTTTTACCTCCTCCATACATATCATAACTGTTGATTTTTTGTATAAAATTTCATACCAGATTGAGCGAACAATTTCAGCAGTTATATAACTTGAAATGTGATGTCTGAGGCAAAATCACAATATCGATGTCAAATGCATATACAAAATGCATTTGGGAATGTTGGTGTGGAATTGAAGGTGGAGATTGAAGTCTTGGGTTGTAGGAAAGATGGTGATGATGTGGTAATATGACAGTGACCTGGCCTGATCAGGTGATGTTGCAAATGATGTTGTCTAATCAGATCAAAATTAACTGTCAAACCCATTAAAATATATTGATGGAGTTGTTAAATTTGAACCTTTTTGTAATTTATGGGTGCTAGACTTGGGACCCAAATTATTTTTTATATTCCGCGACAGAGATTATGGCTTGATTAAGAATAAGGGTGACGAGGAAGAAGACGTTTCACCAAACACGAGAGTGCGATGACAACAATGGAAATGGTTGAGAGGAGTGATGGTTTGGGGAGAAGAGGAATGGGTGAGTGGTACCTATGGTGGATTTGGGGTTTCAGTGGGTGAGAGAGGGAGGAAGACGACAAAGGAAGGGGCGGCACCGTGAAGGACGATAGTCGGAGAGCATATGGTGCAATGGTGGTGAGTTGAGCCACGGAGATTGGGATCTCTGAGTTGGAAGCTTGAGATGTGAGGGGTGAGGAAGATGATGAAAAGTGGTGAGGGTGAGGAGTTGAGTCATGGAAGAAGAAAATGAAGTGTGGATGTTTGTGATAGGGGCATATGTGTTATTCACTAACATTTCATAATCCCAAATTAGTCTATAGTATCTTATTTGTCTTGTGCAAATTTAAGTACTTTCATTGTCCTTTTACATGTTCAGAGTACTTTATCTAAGATTTTCCTAAAGATATAATAAAAGCATGTTAGTATCATCCCTCCTTGGCTAAATATTGTAATGTACATTGATTTAATTCCTTATGACTAGAATCATTTTCCATTCAATGAATTTCTCACAAGTATCATGTATATTTGAGGTTATTAAATAATCTCTTAAAATGAATAATTAAAGAGTGATCCTTTCTTTATAAATGAAAATTAATGAATACATTAAATTAATAATTATTTTATATTTATCCTCAGAAGGGATAATACATTATAGTAGAGTGTGAGCGTCATAGTCTATTGTAGTTGGAAATTCAACCATGTTGATAAGTGTTAAATTCTTAACATTTGGTTATATTTTAAGTTGCAGTGTTTAGGTAAACATATCCACAATTAAGTGATGTTAAGCGAAATCTGCTATATGTATAGAATAAAAGGTTTGTGGTATTTCAGATTTCACAAGAATATACACCAGTAGATCATAAGTTAGAAATTCTAATGCCCTTAGATTGTGGGTAGGTTGAACCTCATCCCTAAAAATTTATGTATAAAAAAGGTGTGTAATATCACAATTTAATTCTTATCATATCCACTCATCAATGAAATCAATCAAATTCAAATAATTGATTTTATAGATGAAATAACTAATAGTTAATTTCAGGAATGCAACCAAGAAAATCATGAGATTTCATTTGTTGATTTAAATTCATGAATTTGACTATCTTTTCAAACATTTGATAAGGTTTAGATTTTTGAGGCAATTTTTTCAACCGTGTTAAATGTTTCCTTTATTTTTGGGTACCTAAGGTAGGGGTAGAAACATGGGCCTTAGGTCTGGCCAATCACAGGTACTCCAACCTTGGGCATAATAGTAGGCCATAGACCCAGACTTTTTAAATAAACCTATCATAACTAATAGACCGATCTAGAACTCTTATACATTAAAAATTATAATTTTAGTAACATGACATTTTATACACTTAGCTTGAAATATAATTACAAATGTATGTATCTACATTTTTTACCACTCACTCTGAGCATTGCTTCCATTCTCCTTTGTGTTATCACTTTTTCACCAATTTTAAATGTTTTCCTTCATCTTGGATCTCTAGTTTGATATGATTTTTTATGGTCATGGGCTCTAATTTGATATGATTATGTTGTATAATTTAATGTTGGATGATTATGGAAATAATATTTTTATTCTTGTTGTTTCAGATTATTAACTTTATTGTTATGGACTTGCATTGTTGTTCCTTTTGTATTGGATTTGTGTATTTGTTTTATCGTTGTCTATCATACTATTATTATTTATCATATAATAGATCTTTACCAGGCTTCAAGCAAGGCCTAAGCCAAGCCTAGGTCTGAAAAAGGGTCTTTTACAGGCCACACGCCAAGCTCAGACAGATCAATTATACTATAGGTTAGGCCTATTTATGACTAGGTTAGACCAGACTTAGACTATTTACACTCCTAAACCAAGGTATTCTTACTCGTGTATTGGGTGAGATTAATTCAGCGTTATTCTAAAGTCATTTACTAACATTGTTTACTTGTGAAAATTTTTAACTAATTTTCAAATATATATGTTAAAGTTTTTATAACTATGATCATTGTCTACGAAACTTTTATCCAACTTTATTATTTGTATGTTATAATTTTATTTTTGAAAGTAGACCTTTCCCTTATTAACTATGATTTTATTTGCTGTAACAATCAAGTTTTGTTTTATCATAGTTAGTCTCATGTGTAAAATAAACTCGTTTTTTGAAAGTTAAACGTTGATTTGAAAGTGATTACAAGAAGAATTGTACATGACTCCTAATCCATTTTTCAAAATTGACGATATGATACTGTATGTATAGTGAGCTGCATGAAGATGTGAAGAAGAGATTTGATTCCAAGGAGATCAACACACTTAAGTTCCCTGAAAGATATCAAGTTGACTGAGTTGATTGGGATGTTGAATTATCCCATGGTGACTCAACCTAATATGACCTTTCTATCAGGGATGTGGTCATCTGTCTCATACAAACTATGTTAATTAATTATCTGCTTTTTTTCATTCCTACAAAATCTAAATTAGCACAATATTGGAACTAGTTTTCATTATCAAGTCATCTAATTGTACTAACACTGATAGTGTAAGAGAATCATGAGTCAAAGTTGCATGTTCCCCTGTTTGTTTCTGCGAATTGGGCAATATAAGTTACTTGAAAGATGAAACATTTAAGTTAGAATTATCTGGGCTCAATCATCTAATAAAAAATATGTAATAACATTGGGACTTTTTTTTTAGACTGAGACAGTTGAGATGGACTAGATGAAACTCCCGCTCCAAACTTTTTTAACAAGACAAGATGGGATAGGGTCATCTATTTGACCTGCCTGTCATATGAACACCTCTAATAATAACAAATTTATGGAAGTAACTCGATCAAAATGTGTAACGATATCTCCTGACTAACTAAGAGCTTAAAAACCCCTTAATTAAACTAAGGTGCCTATTTCTAGCCAAATAGCTGACATCGTTCAATTGAATGTTGCTATCGTGTGATCTAAAATTAACAATCTTCTCAAGTGGCAACAAATTTTTAGGACTTTGTAACAATATGAGCATCCAGCACAAATATTTAAATATCTTTAAAGTATTACTACTCTGTAACATTTATGCCTCAACTTATCATTGAGAGAGAAGAACGATTGGTTTCACCCTAAGAGTCAAACCCTTGTTGAACAAGTATTTACGTGTACCATGATTTATCTCCCCTCTTCAAGTGTACGCTCCACCTAAATACATGAATTGATTGTGATTCTTTTATAGGAAGAATTAATTGTGATTTGACTATAAGAGCGATAGAATATATTATAGTGAAAATCACATTATGGTAGGACATAAATCTTGATCCAAGTTAACAAATATTTAAAAAATACTCTTATGTATAGTTTAGTTCATGTAGCAATCATTCATTTGCTTACACGTTAATTTGGGGGTCTATAAATGCTAAAAATAATACAGTAAGAATCAAATATATCCATAATATACTTTTGTATTGTTTGCTATTTGGAAAAAACTTTTAGGTTAGCTACATTAATTATACAAATACTAAATTTCAAATCTGGCACTCAATTATTACCAAAAGTTCATCTAGCCTAACGGTACCTAATGGTCAAAATTAAATTTCAAAGTAGACTCATTTACTGGATTTTTAAGAGTTAAGAATTTTTTTATTAATTTTGATGTGCATTTAATAATGTTTTATAAAATACTTTGGTTAAGATTACTTAACATATGATCGTATTTAAATTGATATATTTTTGCTTTATATACAAAAAATATTTTATAAAGAACCGAATCTAACTTTCATTACATTAATTAGAAACATATCTTCGCTCAAAAAAATATCAAACAGATCAATTGCTTTTAATCTAAGTTTTAAAATGAAAGTTTTAAATTATATTAAAGATCTCAATATTTTGTCAACCTGAAATTCTGAATTTAACTGACAATGTTCTCAAATTTTTGTTAGACGATGCACTTAAAAAAATCTTTCTGATTTATGCTTATATATTATACATTCACGCGAAGATTTCTGCATATATAAGATATAACACCCACTGAAAATAATTTATTATGCCTTCACTTGGAAAAATATGAAAGTGCATAACCTTATTAATTTAATGAAAATGCAATTAGACACCATTTCATTTATCTTAGGAGTAAATGTAACAATCCAGTAACTAAGCTTACACCTATCCCCTCCAGTTCTTGATGTATGAGTAAATGTAATAATCCAGTAATTAAGCTTTACACTTATCCCCTCCAGTCCCTTCATGTATGATCTATTGGAGGGTAAGTGTTTGTTAAAAATATATAGCATATTTGTACTTTTTACTAACAATAATAAAGAGAAAAGTGGAATAAAGTAAGGTGTTTATGGTATTTTAATTTAGGGAAAAATGCATTTTTTTAACAATAATTAACAATGTTAGTTTTATGGTGCATTTTTTCCTTTTTCTTCAGGTCAAAAAATGCATTAGAACTTGCATTCGATTTTAGTCAATCAATTTTAAAAGTTTACATTCAATTTCAGTAAGTTACAGTCGATTTTAATAAGTTAAAATTGATTTTAACAATTTACATTTGATTTAAACACATTTCATGCTTCAGCCACCAAAATTCCTCATTTCTCTGGCCATCAACATCAGTGGTAGACGACCCATTGATATCAAGGTGGTTAGACTTAACTCCCAGCTATCAACGCAAGAGCCTTCATTAACCCGATGCTCCACTCAAAAGTCAAAAATAATGGATAAAAAGAAATAGAAACCTCTAATCCTCGCACCATTCCTCAAAAATGTTTATTTTTTCAACTCAAAAATGATAATTTCATTTTTTTTAATGTGACAACCAAATAAGTCAACCTTCATTTCTTTTCCTGTCAATTCCAATCATTTCCTTACTTTCCATTTCACCCATTTCATTTCCAAATGTACCGTTAATCTAACCAAATTAAATAATGGGTTCTACATATAGAATCCGAGGGAGTTCTATGTAATTTTCCTTAAAACTTGTTAATTAAAGACATCAATTCAGTGACAATAAATATTCTCACACAATTGTAACATTACACACATTATGGGCTCAACAAAAGGGAAAAAAGAAAAGTGAGACAACAAAATCTAAAAGGTGACCTGAAGCAGATCGTGGATTGGGAGCTAAGCCAATAAAAGGCTAACATTATTTGCTATAAACTAATTCATGAGCCACTAAACCTGCAATTCATGTATCAATTCAATGCTTATCCTTTGGGATATTTAGGTCCTTGAATACTGGACTGTCAACTCCAACCCCCATAGCATTCAGCCCATTGTCTACATATACAACGGCTCCAGTGATGGCAGATGCTAGCGGTGATGACAGGAAAGCAGCTGCATTGCCCACTTCCTCTGTTACATTGAAACTTCAAACTCGTCAATGGCGAAAAGAGGGGTAAAATGGGAAAGGGCATATTACAAAGAGGGAAGAATGTTGAGGGGAGATGTTACCAGCTGTTAGTTCTTTCTGCAAAGGAGCATTCTCTAATGAATAATCGATCATCATGTCTATAAATCCAATCGCTTTTGCTGCACGGCTTCTCAGAGGTCCTAGTTAGAAAAACCACAGTTAAAGTACCATGTTTTCCTACTTCCTACAAATACTGATATTTCAATATGTTTGACCATCTGAGTACAAAAAATGTTGACTTCAATGGGGGAGGAGGAATAATATTGTATAAAGTATTCATACTCCCCGAGGATTGATGAAATATGCATGCTTCTTGGATGTGTATGTTCTGGGAGCCTAAGCTCATTTAGTATAAAAAGCTTATACCCATAAAAGAGGTCCTTAATATATTTCCTTTTATTACAATGTTTAATACATTCTCACATGAAATCTCTCTAAACTTTATGTGTAAATAATACGTGTGCACCTTGCTTTAGAACGTTAGAATTAACATTAACTATAATTTTTTTAAAAAAAATGAAAGATAGGAGGATCAAACTTTTAACTCCTTGTTAGAGAGACTTCAATATTATGACAAAAATAATTTCATACCATAAATAATTTGTCCAGTAGACACTCATCAATAGTTGTTTAACACAATAATTTGATATTCTATACTACCTACCAAGTCAATTTTTAAGGATTGTCAGATTCAAGTGAATATAGTTTTTCAACTTTTTTCCTTTTCAATTTGCAAAATTCAAATCCTCAACATAAGGAAAATAGAGTCACTTTGCTTGACCTAAAATCCATTAATCATCAGTGATTAATTCTAACAGTCATTTTACACAGTTTGCAGAAAATTAGACGTGCATTATGAATATAATATATCTGGCAGGCAATATACTATTGGCCCTCTAAAATCAAAACAAGTAAAAAGGAACAATTAGAGCATGGAATAGGACCTTGATCAACCATCGAGTAAAGGCTAAAATCCTATATCAATTTTTTTTGTGTTTTGAATTTTGGCTAGATCAAACAGTAAGATACCCAGGTCACCGGCATCAGAACAACAAGTTCAAGAGTGTGTGAAAAGCAGGTTAAACCTTTAAAGACGGGACAGTAAAGCATGCCAAAAACATTATGTAACAAGCAAAAATCATTACCAGCAGATATTGTGTTGACTCTAATTCTTTTCTTCCTACCAGCTTCAAAAGCAAGAACCTGAGCAAATGGAAATTTATTGCAAACGTTCTAAGGGAAAGGGCTAATGATGAGCAAGATAGAGGAAAGAAAGTGCAACGAAATTAGCATATTCAATGTAATTCATGCATTACGGGAGTAGTGTATAGAGAAGACGCATTGAGAACTCACTCTCGTATCACTTTCCAATGCAGACTTGGCAGAACTCATACCGCCACCATATCTGCATTTTCAGTAGGTTCACAAAGCTGTCAATTCTGACAAGTTATTTTAAGTCAAAGGTATGCAACTTCAAGGCATAATTAGACTCACCCAGGGATGATTCTCTCCGAAGCAATGTATGTAAGAGAAATTGAAGAACCACCTATAACCAAATCAGGAATTTGAGGAAAAGAACAGAAAAACAAAGAAAAGAATATAAGGGAAAAATCCTAATATACTACATGCCTGGGTTAATAATTGGGAAAAAATGCTTGAGTAAAGAAACATATGAGTAACTCGATGCTGATAAAGCAGCGAGATATCCATTCCGAGATGTCTCCAACAACGGTTTGCTGACCTAAATCAAAATTGACTCCTTGTTAGGTAACAGGAGAGGCCAGAGAGAAACTTTACAATTTGATTAACCATACCTCAGGTCCATTGGCAAGTGAGTGTACAAGGATGTCAATGGTTCCAAAGTCCTTCTTAACGGATTCAACTAATTCCTGCAAGTTCAAGCAGCTCCTTTTTCAGACAGATTATGATGTATAGTTCTGATTTATGAAGATAAGCCCCAACATCAACATGTTCATATGAATCTCAGACTGGGTCTTCTAGTCTAAACTCAAGTAAAGACCAGACCGTTTGACGAACTTATAATTTAGCAGACAAAAGACCACAGTTGGGCATTCCACTCCAAAACTAACAATCTTTAGTTTTATCCCAAAAGTATTGATGTTTTAGTTAGTCATCAAACTTCAATTGTAAACTATGCTGTCCATGAGCATTATGAGTGATAGAATGTCGAGGGTGTGATAAGTGAATGATTTTAAAATTTCTTCAAGATATAAAAGTGACTCTCTCCAAAATATAGGGAAGTACCCTGGTAATTTGTAGTTCAGTTTTATTTAAATATCCTTTAAAAAAATGCAAGAACATGCATTAAATTTGACTAACTTAAAACTACAAGAGCATTTTTTTAGTTATCACAAAAGCTTTTCAGATGAATCATTTCTTGAACTCTGCATACCTAAAAATAGCCATCAATGATTACCGCTTTGATTTTATCATTGTAAACTCAATTCAAAGAGAGCTGAAAGCAGCAAAGTTATATCTAGTGAGATATGTTACTAACATAAAACTACAAGAGCATTTTTTTTAAAGATTTATAGACAAATCATTTCTTAACTCTACATACCTAAAAATAGCCATAGATGATTACTGCTTTTAGCTTTTTTTTGTAAACTCAATTCAAAGTAAGATAAAAGCAGCAAAGTTATATGTAGTGAGATCTTCTCTTGAGACCATTACAAAATACATGAAGCAAATTGGCAACAATGCTATAGAATGAACACACTTTGGAGCTGAAAACAATCACATCTAAATCAGGTTGACAAGACAGCAACATTTAATACTTAGTACAAGACTAAACATAAATTACTCCCGATACAAATTCAAATAATTTAAAGGAGTTCTACAAGGGTAAAAGAGTTAGGCACCAATAATAAATCTATACCTGGACAGTCCAATTAGTGGATCCAGCATAGCGCTTGTTTGTTTTAACCTATATAAAATGAAGTTAAGGGTTATATATTTTAAATACATATCCATGTCTGTGAATGGATTTTCTAGTCCTTTTGAAAAATAAATTCTCATGTATTTCTCCCTTACATCTTCTGGCACATCCTCAGGACTATCGTAAACTGCATCCATGGGATATACTTTTGTAATCTCCATCAACGAACCATCTGGTAATCTGAAATGCTTTTTTTCTTGTTAGCAAAGTACATAGAGATAGCATAACCACTCAAACAAGAGAAACAAGCACATTAAATTATACATTCGAGACTCATCAAATTTCCCACGTCGAAGGCTGGACTCAAAAATATTTAGAGCCTACACAGGAAGGTTTATAGTTAGTCCTGCATCATTCTACATGGATAATAACACTTAGGCTGAGCTTTGTTAAGGAGAAAACTTGAGGGAGGAGAAAAGTAGGGGGAAATGGTAGAGAAAATAATGTAGGTCCATTTTCTCATCAAATAGAGATAAAATGTTTGATAAAAAAAAATAGAGATAAAATGGGTCCCCCCCCCCCCCTATCTCGAAGTTTTCTCCTAAACCAAACATAGGCTTCAGGAGTAGGCATAGAACCCTGAAATTTTGCAGATTTACTTACAGGTACCCAGGTGCCAACAATAATTTCAGCTCCAGCTGCTGCAAGAGATTTTGCTATTGCCCAACCATATCCATTGTCATCAGCCACACCAGCAATGAAAGCCCTTTTACCTACACAGCATCTTACGTTTAGTGAAAGTATAGATAGTTCAGGTTCAGAAATTAATACACGATAAATACCAATAAGCTAGAGTGTGACTGAAAGGAAATATTAGATCACAACCAAAAAGATTTAGGGAATGTGATCATAACAGGATAAAAACATAATGATAATAAATTCAAAAGAAAAAAAAATGAAAGATATAATCTAGCAATTCATGTATTATTCTTTAACCTTAGAACCAGAGTCTCCCTTCAGATAGTTTATATATGTTCACACTGATACAATTTAGAACTGAGCTAATGGGTGGTAAAATAATATTTCAACCCTTCATGTTAAATAGTAAATCAATGCTATGAAGTGTATATTCTGGAATAAGTAACCAAGTGAAATGGGAAATAGAAGTTACGCTGTCATGGCATGCCTCCTGAAATTAATTAAGACAGGTCATGACTCATAGGGACAAGATAATTATAATACAACAAAACCCAACAGCATGAATTTAGAGCAAACACACCAATTCGATAGACAGACATCAAGTGAATAAGCAAAAATGTAGATTAAAACAAAACAGGCATGTAGAATTTTCAGGCAAAAGAAGTACAACCTTTCAAATCAATAGGCAGTCCTGACACTGCCTTGTTTCCACTAGACTGAGACATTGCCTTTGTTACAATTTTCTCCAACTTAACAGAATGTGATGTAACACTCTGCTGAAAAGGTTGCAAAGATGCAACATTACAGACACTTGCAAGTCCATCCCATGACCTTGCCTTGTACTTGCCACTAAAAACTGCAACACTAGTATTTGCAAGCTTTTGTGAGGGAGTACCGGGCATTGACAATGCAATTTGCAAGTTTGAAATTGATGTTGCCGCCATCTCGATAAATGCAATTTGACAGCAAACAAGTTAGATCTGTACACAAAACTGCCATTAGCACCAACACAAAATGCATTAAAAAAATTCAGACATCAAGAATAACATAAATGGAAAATACCAAATAAGTACAATGTGATAAAAAGTTGGACATTACTGGCTGCCTACATACTCATCATATAAAAAAATCCCATTTTTCTGTTATGAGTAGTGACCATAACATTAAGCACATTTCACCTTTCACCTAGAAGCTAATAACTTTCTGATAAAAAAAAAGAAGCTAATAACTAAAATTATCACAACAGGTACCCAATTTATCACACAAACAGTCAGAAATACAAAGAGAAAAGAATACACACAAATTTCACTGACAAACTAGTTAATACTCCCTTCATTCCTAAATGTAAGATCACTTTCATATTTCAATTTATTCCTAAATATAAAATCACTTTCTAATTTTTCTCAATTTTTCCCAAATTAACCTCAGTAATGCTTACATATGATAACAAGTAGGAGAGGTAGAGTAAGGATAAAGGTTTATGATTAGGATAAATTGGTAATATCATATGTTAATAACTAACTTAACTAGCTTCCTTAATCTAATCAAATTAGTGAGAGTGATCTTATATTTAGGAACGGAGCGAGTATTACAGCTATGAATTGTACACAAGCTTAGTTGAGACATGTTTACATTTAAAAAAAAAAACAATATTATGAAGTCCAGGTGTACATGTTATATATGAAATTATGAGGTTGTTGGAGAAACAGATTCTCCTCAACGATCAAAAGATTTAACAGAAAAGTGTTAAGCAAGAAGCAATGCCAAACTAGCATAAACAGAATAAATCTCATAACGCAAAATAGAAAAGCATAAGCAGACAGATGCATTTGAAATGAAATGGTAAAAGATTGAAGCATAAGAGGAAGAAAAAGCATGGATGAGGAGTTACCAGTGAGGTATGAGAAGAGCAATGGAGAGAGAAAATGGAAAAATGAGGGTGAAGGTAAAGGTTATGGTGATGTGGATTTTGTATATAAAGGAGGTGAAGGTGAAAGAGAAGGAGAATGTGTGCCTCAATGGGAGTGAAGGCGTCGATGAAAACAAGGTTGTGTTTTTATGAGAGAGGAAGACACAGACACACTCCTCGCAAGTATCGAACCAGGCAGGCAGTAGAATCATGTGTCAATGCACGTGCATATCACGTGATTCTTTCTTCCTTTCTTTGTTTCTTTTCTCAATTTTTTTCTACATTAATTAAAATTAAAATGGGTTAATATCATTGTTGTCAATCTAACAAGAGTTCATGGTCAACAAATATAACAAGAGTCATCCTGTCTCGTCGTCCCGTGGTTTCTTGGGGCTGAAAATTTCAAGTTGTAAAAAATTTTAGAATAGCACAAATCGTGATTGGACAAAATTCATCATCCAAATGTGACTAGACACACAACAGGTCGTCTTGATCATGTCCCGTCCTAAACATGTGTGTGTGTTTGTGTATATTTTTTGACATTTTTTTATGAAAAATAGATTATTAAATGAATTTTTTTTGGAGAGATTAAGGTTGCGAAATAGGTTATTAAATGATGACGATATATTTTTAGATTATCCATTAGTTTATAGGTAAAATAAACTAGTTTAAGGGAAAAAAATTAGGTAAATCAATTTATAATTAACTTATTTTGCTTTTTTAAGGATTTTTCAGAAAAAGTCAATTAGGTCTTATATTTAGGATAGAGAGTACTTTATATGCTTCTAAGAATGTGAAACTGAGGAGGATTAAGGAGGTTGTGGAAGTAAAGTGGCAGATATTTCAGTCTATGATAAGGTGGTGGAATGACAAGGTGGATTTGACTATTTTGTACAAGTAAAAAAAATCTAGTTCACGTGGCGGTTGAAGCAAGAAGTCAGTCTGTTTCTGTCCCACGGTTGATCACATTTTTATGCCCCACTGAACGAGGAGGAAAGAAGTTTGATATGAATAAGGTGCGAAGTTTGGCAGCTGATGATATAAAAAAATCTTGACTTATGGTGGGAGATTTAAATTATTTGCTTACACAATCTGTGAAACAGGGTCGAAACTCAAGAGCATTGAAGGAAAATCCCATTGTTTCAAAGTTTGCTAACAAATTGTACTATGATAGATATTAAATTTAAAGGATCTAGATTTATTTGTAATAAGAGGCCAAAAGGCCATTGTTCAAGGAAGAATTGATAGTATTGGGTAACATTGAATTTTGCAATGAATTTGAAAGAGCTATGGTTTTTCATACTGAATAAATAGGTTCTGATCATTATGCTCCTTTTGGTTTATTGTTGTTTTATGGAGGTAAAGCTCGGAAGTAGTTTAAGTTTGAAGCAAACTGGGTTAACAACCACAATGATTTTTTAAATGTGGTGAGGAAATGTTAATTACATGTGATTAGTTTTGATGATGTCAAGTAGAGATATGGTTATAATGCGGGCACGAAAAAGTTTATAGATGATTTACTAGAGGCAAGAAGAGGAATTAGCTTATCACCAATCGCCATTGCTACATAGCTTGTAGCTTAAATTCTCCCATCAAATAGCTACAAGATTTCTCGGAAGTATAGTTCCTCAAATAAAGGGAGGCTGGCAGAACTCTACATGGATCGGAGTCAACACACTTCAACCAAGAACAAGATCTGAAAGAGATTATCTTCTCTTCCACGAAAGTATAATCAAAGAGCATATTCTCCTTCAAGAGCACTAATCATATTGGTTAGTATGATAGATCAAGAGGATTCGAAAACTAGTTGAAGAATATCTAGAAGCAAGTCATATGCAAACATGATGAGGAATGACTCAAAATTCAAACGTGCTCGTATTAATTTGGCTAAGTCATTACCAATAAGTAGAGAATTAGTTGTTGGTCTATAAGAAGTTCATATCATATGCATACTCTGTTGAAATCAGAGCGAACTTCAAATGCGGGATTGATCATCATTCAAATTAGGATGCCTTGTATTCGAACAAGTCCTTGAGCTACAATCAGATATTATTCCAAGACTGTGAATACAAGAGTTTAATAATCGATTATATCTTTGGGCTAATCGGATAAAGAACTTAGTTGGATAATTAGACAAAGTCATGGGTGATTAAAGATGCATAATCAAATAAGGAACTGAGAATTATTCCATGTACTTAAGTGTGTATCAAAATCTATTCATTTGAGTGAACAAATGCTTATTGCAATTCTTTGTTAAAGATGTCTGATCTTAAGACAGTTGAATCTTAAGAAGAGATTGCATACTTACTATTGTAAGTGGGAGTGATTAGTTGAATCACTTGTAAAATCACTCAAGAGTCTGATATTAATCTTGAGAAATTTAATGCAACTCAACTGAAAGTTGAAGGATTAAATGTAGACCAGGGTTTGGGCTGAACTAGTATAAACCGTGTACCTTCTTGTGTAAATTTTAATTTGCACAAAACAACCCACCTCTTGTAAATTCCTCTCACTTTTAACTTATGTCTTGTATTGACCTATATTCATAGAACCCAAATCATTAAGAATATGCATGTAGTTGCAAGAGAATAATTGTGGAGTTTATGGCATTTACCATTACAAACTCTCTACAATAATTCATTGAGAAATAACAAAATTGAGTGCATTTAGATATAAAATAATTATTGGAGGAATTCTAAGGGTGATGGTTATGAACATTCGCTATATTATATTTTGTAACATTTATCACATTATTGTCGTTGTTTGCATTTTAATTAATTAGTTTTTTTGCCAGCTATTTTAATTAATTAATTAGTTTTACATACATTATTAGTATCTAGTTATTTATATGGTTTTTCACTTGTTAAAAGTGTCACTTTTTTTTTGGTCTGAAGTTAAAAGTGTCACTTTCACTTGTCATTAATAAGTCAATAAATCATTGAACTTTTTTGTAATATTAAATTTTATTTCTTAAGAACGTGAATGCAGTTCTCACTAAACTTGCAATAATTAAAATTCGAATTTAAATTACAACTTCTTAGAACCAACCCCTCATTGATAACCTGTTTCATAACTACCCTATAACATGGTTTGGAATGCACAACTATTTTTCTCGTTAAAGAGCACACAACCTTACACTCTTGAAAATTTAAGAAACGAGTTTCGTGTGTGGTTAAACTATAAAGACCCATTTCATTAAGTAACATTTATTATTTAGGAGTGCAATCATTTTGATTCAAATTCAATTATTGTTAGGTCTCGACCAGGGCATGACTTTCTCAATGCGTTTTTTATTTATAAGTCCAGACTGAATTCTAAATTTTGAATGAAAGATAAGTTTATTCTTAATTTTGCTCTCTTAACAGTTTGCTGTCAATGTAAATGAAATATACGTTTACTCTTAATTTTGCTCTCCCAACCATTACTTGTAAACTCCTTTAACTATGCAGATTTACACTATGATCTAATAAGAAATTTTCTTAGTTGAACCACCCACCTAACTGAGTATATTATTTTGTTGATTAAAATAGTAGTAAATTGAAATGCTAAATCTAAAAAGAAGAAAAAATACCTTGAATTGAAGGGTTGGCACTTTTCAACACTCAACATTTGTATACAAAAAGTCTCATTTCCAGAAATCCAAAAGTAGAAGCCCATATCTAGCTAATTAAGTCCTTAAACCCACAAAAACATACGAACTCATTGGGCTAACACAAAACGGACTGATCTCAAAAATGTTTTCGCCATTGCCATTAATAATAAAAAAAAAAGCTAACACCAAGGAGATTGAAAATAGGGGTAAGGTCTGTTCAAAAACTGTAGGGGAAAGGTTAATCCTTCCGATGTGACAATCCAAAATTACATAATGTTTTAGTCCCTATGTGATGCTCTCATTATGATTTCAATCCGTATAATTTTAAACAAGAGGTTTTAGTCAATCAAATTTCCTTCCATTTATAATGTTAATCCATATATTTGACAATGATTCTTAATAGTGTTAAATATGGTAATGTGGCATGATTCCGTCAGTTATGCCTATATGTAGTTTGATTATTGGACATGATGACTAGGATTCTTGTAGCTGACGTGGTTAAGAGATAATTTTTTATGAAATAATAATGAAAGAAAGAATTGTCCTCTCTTCCTCTTCCTTCGTTGGTTTCCTCTACCTTTGATGGCTGATTCATCATTTGTGCTGGAGCAGCGCATGAATTCTTAAATAGCCATCCATACTTACGTTACATATTTCTGACTTATGAATAATGTGTATTTTTATAATTTTTCACAAATGTAATTATATTTTTAGAGCTCATTTTAAAGCATATATATGTATAATTGTTTCTCAAAATTAATTCATCAAACTTGTAAAATAACTTATAATCTAAATATATGTAACATATAAAATTAAGTGGGATATTTCCTTAGTCTCCATAAAACAAATTAATCTTATATATCTAGTTTAGGAGTGGACTAAGTGGAGGAAGTGCCATTCACTACTATTATTTTACGCGTTCAAATAAATCCTCAAACAAGACTCCCGCCGACAGAAGAAAATGCCAAATATGTCAATAGCAATATTGAAAATGACATGCACTTTATAGGTAGGTGGTTATGGGGGAATATCAAACAGTAGTGTTGACTTAATAATGCTGGCTTTCCGAGCCAAAAACCAGGGCTGTTCTATTTGATCTTAATTCTTTATTATGATTTTAATTGGCTATTGTTTTTCTTAAATTAGATTCCAAAAGCTCATCATAATTAATAACAACCCTCAAAAATTAAAAAACAATTTTAAAAATATTAACATATCATATATAAAAAAAAATCTTCGCATTGATAGCAGAATTCAAATCTGATTTTGAAATACTAACTGCATCCTTAACCATTATATTAATTTTTATTGTGTTTTTTTATATTATTTGTATATTGAATCGATAAAATCTGTTATATGACGTTTACATTGATTTTGATTCAGGCCCCTCTAGGTTTAAATAAGTTTTAATCCTTGGGGCAAAATGGTCGATATTTTTGTTCACATACATTTACTGGTGTTTTAGGCAAATTGAAACTTGAGGAATTATATAATCTTGTTTCAAATTTGAAGGTCCAACACCAATATATAGGCAATTTTTTGGAACCAAATATTATATTAATAATGATTTTAATATTTTTTGTTTTCTAATGATATCCTCACTCATGTATCAAGTGAAACTAGTCTATCTTGTTGTTTTGAAGTTCTATTTAGGTTATTGAGAGCTGAGACGTGAGTTCGCTCTACTCACAAAAGTTATGGATACAAACTCCAACTATTTATTTAAGGACGAGAGTAATTACAACTCACGTTAAGACGCCAAATTATGTTTTTAATATTTATTGAAGGGCATTAGGAGTAAACTCCAAACAACAAACATGCTTATGGGCATATCCAACCTTTGGTGGTGCCAAATGTAGGATATACTGTCCCTTTCAAAAGTGGTACCCCTCTCCTCTTTTTCGGACATGGGTGGTCCTTCCTTAAATAGACCACATTATCAAAAGCCAGTATTCACTTATCCTTTTCAACTCTTAACTACCAACCCAATAATAAATGATTAAATAAATAAAAGCATTTGGCCAAATATCAGGTGTTGCTTGGAGGGAGAGGGATTAGGTCCTGAAAATGGTGTACTCTCTTGTGTGCTTTTCTATAAGAGACAATTTAAACGCATAACATAACCTGTTTTCTTCTTTTGTAAAAGACACTTAAACACCATCACAATTTCCAAAATTTTCATGTTACTCTCGTTTAATTATCTATATCCCTCATATTAATGTAATTAAATCTTTCATATTCTTCCTCTACCACACATTCTTGTAAGAATCTCATCTAAGAACCATTGTTCATATTCTGAAATTAAACTTCACTGCAATACAGAGGCCTAGACTGAAATAAAAACTCTCTGGAAAAAGATAAAAATAACCCTTACAAAGTTACAAGTGAAAGAATTGAAGTACTAGCATATAAGACGGAGAGAGAAGATTGGTGTCGTCGCACAAAAGGGGATGAATGCACATGTGTGGCACCGATTTGTAGAATTCATTCTAAATTTTAGAATTTAATTATTTATAATAATTATTCAAATTAGTTTTTTCCTTATTCATATGAAGTTTTCCCTATGGTCATATCCTTTCTTCAGGGACACGTTTAGTTTTGAAAATTGATTGATAAATTATTTAAATGAGCAATTTCCTAGTTCATATGACACATTTCCTTGTTCATATGGTCATTTCACATGTTTGGTTTTAAAAACTTATTTGCAATAGTTCAAATTAGTTTTTCATTTGTTCAAATGAAGTTTTTCCTTGTTCATATGGTCATCTCCTTTGTTCACTATATGCAAAATGTTTAGTTTTGAAAAATGATTCGTAAATTGTTAAAATGAGCTATTATGAGCATTTTTTTTGTTCATATGAGATCTTTCCTTATTCATATGGCCATTTAACTTGTTTGTGGTTTGCTATATTTGATTTTGAAAATTGATTCTCAATTATTCAAATGAGGTTAATTTTTCCTTTGACTTTTTTTTTTTTTGAAAATTAAGTAATCAAATTAGACCACTAAATTATAACATATACCACATGTAATTATATTATAATTTAGTTTATAAGTAGAATAAATTAATTTTAAGGAAAAAAGACAACTATAGACAATTCGGTCATTGATTTTGCCTTTTAATTTCGACAAGAATGTCAAAATGATCTTATAATTAGGATAAGAGAGATTATTCTAATACTAAATAAATAAATTCCACTATATAGCATGGGTTATCATTTTTGCCCCACACACGTGCATTCCTATCTCCCAGGTTTTTTTTTGTAACAACCATCTTCTTTCTCCCTCTTAAATTCCTTTTGTTTTTTAATTTCTTGTAAGGGCTACTTTTGTCTTTTTCTTGAGAAATTTAATTTCAATTAAGGCCCTCTATCCTGCAGTGAAATGTCAAAAGTTTTAGGGGGTTGACTGAAATAAAATTGTTTCAGTGGTCTTTAAATGAAATTCTCCCCCACATTCTTTGTCTTCCAAATAACCGACTATTTTTGAAAGAAAAATTATAGTAATTTTATAGATTAACTAATAAATTATTTTTATACAAAATAGTTCAATCATGTGATCTGATCAATTATTTCTCATAAAAAAAATGAATGAAGTATTAAATATAAGGTTAAATGTGCATCCATTCTTAAATAAGATCATTTCCTTTAATTTAATTAAATTAAGGATATTAGTTAAGTTAGTTATTAACACATGATATTACCAATTCATCTTAACTATATATCTTTATCCCTACTCTTCATCTCTTGCTTGTTATTATAGATAAATATTATTAGGGTTAATTTGGGAAAAAGTTAAGAAAACTAGAAAATTATCTTTCTTTTGTCAGAAGCTAAATTTGAAAGTGATCTTATATTTAGGAACAGAGGGAGTACTAAATTGTTTTGCTAGCAGAATGTATCAAAAACATTTAATGAGAAAAACTGAAAAAGAAACTAGATAAACTTTCAACTGTGTCAAGGTCGGCGGTGCCTAACGGTTTGGTCTATTCTTTGCATTGAATTCACAGACAAAACGGTTCAACCAACTAACTTGTATAACTCAATCACGAGAGAACCGCCAACGGTCCAAGGGGAACCGGTAATACCGTTTAGATTTGAGTTATGAACAATAATAACAACTGCCATTTTGACTTGTTAAAAAGCCGAAAAAGCATTGTAGTACAGTGATATTACATTCATTATTCAATAAGTGAGAGGCTAAGGGCAGCGGTGATCTATGTTAGGTTGAGCTTGATTTTAGTTAAATAGGCATGGACCTTGAACAAAAATATAAAGTTTAAGGTTTAAGTCGAGCCTTATATGTAGCCTTTTTCTTTGTGAACTTGATACTTCACAATGCATAAATTCTTCTAAAGGCTTACACACAATCTAGGCCTTTTAAATAGGTATAAAATGAAATACTTCCAACTTCAAATAATTAATACCTTCTAGAAATATTTAAAAAAATTAAATACATCAAGAAGTTTTGTGGCTATAAAATTATATTTTATACCTTACTTTTAGCACCATTGATAAATTATTCCCATTGAGCTTATAATATTTCATTTAAGCACAACTAAAATGAACTTGAAAGTTCGATAATTATGGTGCTTCAACATATCAAGCAAATTGGCCGGCTCTCTTCCCTCCCATTCCTCTTTAACTTGGGGAGGTGAGAGTTCTGCTCTCATCGTTATGTTGTGTGAGTTTTTTCTAGAATTCTCCCTCCCCAGTTCTTGCTAGGGAAGAAATTAAAATTAAATATTCGTGTTTTACAACGGATTGTTTTGTTTTCACATTTTTTATTCCTTTTTGTAATGTTATTTGTCTTTGTAAGAATAAATTGGTTTGGGTGATAAATGTCAATGATAGTTTTTCTACCTAATCTACATCTTTCATGTTGGTATTTGTGGGCTATTTTCATTCTTAGGATATGCTTATAGAGATTCTTCGTAAACCAATTTGATTGGTTTATTGTTCATAAAATGTGAAGATTATATGAGATGGTTAACAAATTAAACAACCAATACTCATGATGGATTTGTTCTCGGCATTTTTCCACCCACGAATTCTGATGAATGAATGATTAAGACAAACAATTGGCTTCTTAGCGGCTAAGACTCTCTATAATGTTAGGAATATGTTGTTTTTAGAGTTTCTACCTATTGTTATTTGAGTTTTATTTTTGCAGATTTTATTTTCTATATTTTGTAGATCTCTCTTTTCCAATACTTAATGAAATAATATTGACAAAAAAAAAACATATCCTACAAATTAGAGAAGGGTAAGTGAGCTAGCATTGCATCTTAAAATGACTAAAAAGATGAGAGATCCAGAGAAAATGAATGACTGAAAATTGAAATTATTGATCATTTGTATATGAATGATCAAATGTAAGACTTAAAGTTAAATTTGTAATTTTGTAAACAACTTACATAATTAATTTCTTTTACATAGTACTGTATATAATTAAATTAAATTTTTAATTCTGTAAACAACTTACAGAATTAGTTTATTCTATAATAGATGAGGTATGTAGGTTTGTAGAATAAGTCTTAGGAAAAAGGATTTCTTAGTTCATAATTTTTATAAAGATTAGTTAATCTAAATCAACCTAATAATAGGCCTATAACTTATTTACCAAGTTGCGCAGGATAAACTTTAAAAAGATTAGGTTGTAGCACTATAATCAAACTCGACTGACTCGACTCAGATTTTAGCAGGTCGAGTTAGCAATTAACTTGTTTTGACTCGGGAGACAAGTTAACTTATTCCCACAAAGGAATTAATATTTACTTGTTTAATTTTTTAGTTAATTTTCTTACTTTCTCCGGTTCTAAATATAAGACATAGTTAACTTTTTTGGATAAATTTAAAAAAATAAGTTAATTATAAATTGATTTATTCAATTTTTTGCCTTAGACTATTTTATTTTACCTATAAACTAATGAATAATATAAAAATATATCAAATATGTCATAATTTAATAATCTGTTTCGCAATCTTAATCTCCCCAAAAAAGTCAATTAGATATTATATTTAGGACTTGGGAGTACTAAGTTACAGGTTGATTATGTGTTAACTCTATGATCTTTTGATCTTTTGCCTCTACCGCACTGGTTCTAAGTCCAAGTTTAACTAGGTTTTTAGTCTCATTATTTCGTACAAACGAATATAACCACCCTTTTAATTAAAAAGTAAAAAACTGAAATTAACCGTGTCTGACCCACCGATTTTTAACCCTTTCATGTTAACTGGCTTGTCTTAGAATTACTGTCTGGATAAGATTGCACGTGCCATGTATGGATGATCTGAGTCATAGTAACTCACAAGAGACGGCAGGCAAATGTATGATTCGTTCGCGCCATGTGTAAAAGCGAGTGCAGTCGGTTGCTGTGGTACCGACCGCACAGGAACATGAACTCCTGCACACAGGGAAGAGAATGTGAGTATGATGGGTCCTACACGCCGTGCCAGCTGTTTGGGAGAACCGTGGATCCCGTGATTGCTTGCCTAATGGATCATGTGGAACCCACCAACCTCTCCTTTGCACCTTCCCATTATTCCACATTTATGTGTATATACTATATACTCTTTCCGGTCATAAATATAAGACTTAATTGACTTTTTTAGAAAATCCTTAAAAAAACAAAATAAGTTAATTATAAATTGATTTACCTAATTTTTCCCTTAAACTAGTTTATTTTACCTATAAACTAATGGATAATCTAAAAATATATCAAATATGTCATCATTTAATAACCTATTTCCCAACCTTAATCTCTCAAAAAAAAAGTCAATTAGGTCCTATATTTAGGACCGGAGGTAGTATATACCTATTTTTCTTTGTTTCTTTTCTTAAAAAAAATATTAGTATGACAAATCTAAAACAAATTTATTCTAAATGTAATTATCATATTTTTTTATTAAACATAGTCTGTTCATCCGACGTCTATTGACGATCGACTAATCCGAATTCGAGGGTAAGAGTGTTGCTTAATGCTTATATAGGCAAGGTTGTCCCCTCTCCAAATGAAAGAGTTTTCCGAAATTTGAATATACGTGTTCTCATCCTTACGTGGGTTGTAACTCACTTATCAACTCAATCAAGTACCCATTAGTCAGTTATCACATTTTATGTGTAAGTCACTTCTAACATGAGTTAAGTGGATGATCATAAACCTTAAACATCACTTACTCTATCAAAAAAATTAATATCTTTTCAAATTTTTTTCATATTTGTGTGCAAAAAATAAATGAATGGTTAAGCTATAATCTTACATCGGAATGTTAATTGTTTGAAGGACTAAAAATAAAACGTTCTCTAATATTTTCTTTGAACCATAAGTGTCTTTATTGACAATTATCATAAGAGCTTAATTTCACTCATTTGAAGAGACTACTAATATGTGATATAAAAGTTCTGTTTTGGTAAAGTGTGATAAGTGGAGGCAATCAGATATGCTTATGCTGTAAAGTTCATTCTTATTGACATATGAGTATAAAGTGCAAATATGGCTCCCAAATAAACTTGTTTCATTCACAAAATTATAAATGGAATCGAATTTATGGTCAATTGCTTGCTTAAAAGATAATTGATAATTGTTTCAATCCAAATTGATAATATTTTTTAAAAAACAATTCTTATTTGTTTTAGCTTAGTGATTTTATAAGTATGAAATAAAAATGTGAGATGAATTTTGTCTAATTTAATGGAGTATAGTACTTTTAGTAATTAGTTGAAACAAAGAGACATTAGTTAAGGGATTTGGCTTCTCTTATTTATCCCTCCGGGTCATTCCCATTACTTACTCTGAAACTACATAGTTTTGGGGTCAAATTTTTAATGCTTGATTTCATCATTAGATTCCACATAGAATAAGTGGTATTTTAATTTTCAAATTTTATATGATTTTTCAAAAAAAAATTCTATTAGAAAGTTTAAGTTAGTATGTTCCTAGTGACTTACCAGTATCAAAGTCAGTAGAATTTGAACACACAACCTTTTGGTTATGAGCCAACTTATTTACCAGCTAGATCAACAAAAGCTGGATATGTTTATTCAAAGATTTAATACTCCTACTTAAAATTTTGTATTTTTAAGTTGAAGCATTAATTTTTGAAAAATCATTTAACATTGAAAAACAAATCATTTAGGGTTAACATAACTTTTGATCCTATAGTTTAACTTCATTTTGGTTTTAGTCCCTGTAGTTTCAAATACGAGGTTTTGGTCCCTCAAATTTTCTTAGTTAATAACATTAGTCCCTAGAGTTTGAAAAGGACCCGACAGTGTTAAGTTTTACTGATGTGTCAACTAACACCGTTTATTTTGCTTAGTTTCATCTGACTGGCTTATAATTTAAATTTTAAATTTTATATTAAAAAACAACATCTCCAAATATCTCTAGCTACCTAGATCTTTGAAGGAGAAGATGTTGTTTTTAATTTACAATTTAAAATTAAAATTATAAATCCAGTCATATGCTAACTAAGCAAAATAAACTGTGTTAGTTGACACATAAGCAAAACATAACATCATTAGGTCATTTTTAACTTTAGGGACTAATATTATTATTTAAGGAAATTTGAGGGATCAAAACCTTCTATTTGAAACTACAAGGACTAAAACCAAATGAAGTCAAACTATAGGATCAAAAGTTATGTTATCCCAATCATTTATTATCCATAAGATATTAAGATGTCACTAATTTTACCTAAAATGTAAAGATGAAATCAAACACAAAAACGTTTGACCCAAAACTAATTTTAGGATAAAGGACGCAAAAAAAAGATTAATGAGAGAAACCAAATAGTACCTAGTTTTAGGAGGTGACGAAGCAGTTTTTGCAACATTTTTTTCTAAAGAGTAGCATGAATAGTAGTAGATCATAAATCTTTAATATGTAAACCACCTTGAACATTTACTTTGCTGATTGCACCATCCCTTTATAAAAACAATTTATGATAGCTACATAAAAATATTTATATTATCAATAAGTTAGAAATTTTCACTTTTTTTTTCTAAATTGTCCTAGATTATATAAGCAGATGTATATTATTCTTATTGGAGATAATATCATTGGAGACATTTTGAGTACTAATAAAAGTTATTGGTGAACATTGAATATAATTTTCGTTATATTGTGAGTGACCCGCCTCTCTATTAGTTGATTTAGTTCTAAAACCGCGTTGTTTTTTCAATTGTCCAACATGAAAAATTAAGAATTAAAAGTTTTTTTCTCATTTTTAAAAATAGCTTTTTGACTAGGATAGCCCTCTAGCAACTAAATAATATGACATTTTAATTCCCCCCTAATCATTTGTTGAGATATTGTTATACCCGTGATTAATAATAGCAACTATAATAAACATTCAATATCATTTAATTATTCTTAATTATTTGTTTCAAATTAAATGAAATATAGTATTTGCTAATCAATTATAAAGTTGGAGTAGTAAATAAGGAGAGATTTTTTTTATGTTGCAACTATTGCAGAGTACAAATTAATCATTATAACTACTTATTCTACAGTTTATTGTTTCGTAAATGTCCTAAACACCCCTGAACTCATGTGGCAGGAGCTCTGCCAATATCCATTAACTATTTTGAGTACCTTAAATACCCATGAACTATCATTTAGCGAGCTGAAATACCCAAATTTAATAAAAATCCTCAAAGGTGTTAACCCATCCACCTATTGTTACCATTTAAGGAGCTGAAATATCTATGAACTATTATTTTAGAAGTTGAACTATCCATGAACTATCATTTTTTACCTTCAATACCCATGAGTGAGAGCATAATGGGAACAAAAGATGAATGTGTTAACGCTGTTTGATGACTCGGTTAAACTTGGGTATCTCAGCTCCCAAAATGATAGTTCATATGTATTTAAGATACCTATAGTACTTAAGGGGTATTAGCAAATATAATATAAGTTCAAAAGTATTTAAGAACTTGTCCCTTCATTGCTACTCCGTTATCAACTTTTTTTCTTCTTCTTCTTCTTCTCTTCTGTTATGTTATTGTTTCTATGAAGAATATAATTTGGAGATCAAATTAATGATAAAATTTTGTTGATGTTGGTAAACTTAAAATTATCGATCATGTTTTTCATTTGAGACTTTTCTATACTTATATATTATAGGTTTTTAGAGAAAAGTTAATAATTAGCTTAATTTAAAAAAGGTTGACAAAATATCATATATCATTGGAAAAAAGATAAATAAAGACTCTCAAATGCCTAATAGGACAAATAAGGTGCCTAAATTTCCAAAAGAATAAGGAAGGTCACAGACACCTAATTAACATTATCAAATATAGGCAAATGACTCAAAATACCCTTAAAAAACTTACCTGCACTTGCGTGCTTCATAATAGTATATTAATGGAAGAATTACACAAATTATATTTAAAGAGAAATATATTGATGTCTCCAATTTTAAATCGTTTTCAGATATCATTTAAATTTTGACTCAAATAGTAATGCAACTTGCTGGTTCCTTTTTATTCCGGCGAATAAAAAAAATCCAACTTTGGTTTCTTTTAGTTTTTAACATCTAACTAATTTAACTAATATATTTAAGGCTTCTAGCACAAGATTTTTCTAAATAAAATGAAAACAAAAAACGCGTCTACTGTAAACATAAGAAAAAAAATTACCACTCTTCCAATATTATTTTGTTTTAAAAACACCTTTATATAAGGTCAATGTCATATGAAAATCTTCAAATTACAATGAACTGTTCTGTCTTCTTTCTCTTCAAAGAATAAATTCTTTCCACTTTAAGCTTGATTAAGCAAAACTAAGCAAAAAAGTTTATGTGAAACTTGAAGAGTAAGAATAAGTTATTTACTTTTTATTAAACAAATCCGAATGGATGACTTGGAGGTCAATTAACCTCGAACACCTAGGAGACTTCTTAAACAAGCAGTCTGTGCTGATAATAATTAAAAAACTACACATACTTCAACTTTTCTTATGTATTAATTTTTAAATATAATAAAAATAAAACATTGATTTTAAAAATTCTAACATGTGATACAACTCATTAGTTTCTGTCAAAATTCTAAACTGTACAATAGTAATTTTAAAATTTTATTTAAACGCCTCTCAATATTTAAGTGTATGATTGATACGTATTTTTATAAAACGTAAGAAATAAACGAAATAAAAATAAAGTGAGAGTAAGAATTTTTTATCAAATTTTCATGCACGTCTTTGAAAGAAAAATGATAGACTAAATTATAGATTTGGCCCTTCATAATTTATGTTTGCATCTAAGTTTATTCAATCTTCTGAATTCACCAAGTGTATGTTTTAGTCATTCAATCATAATATAAATTAGTTGAATGAAAAAAGATTATTGATAAAATTTAATGACAATTATTTGATGGGCTAAGACACAAATTTGTTTTGAAAGTTTCGCTTATGATCTACTTCAATTTGCTTTTTTTTTATCAGAATTTCAATTTGCTTTCGAAGTTTCAAACCCTAATAATATTTTCCCAAACCGTAAAATTATCAGCGGTGATCATTATTAATTTAATGGTAAACTACATAATTACAGCATTTCAATTCTTCAATGAAAATATTGACAAACATATTCGAAGAAATATTATTCATGAGCGAAAATTTTCAACATATATTTATATTAACTTATTTTTTTCGATGAAATTATATTAACTTCTATTAATCAATCCTTGGCTTGCATTTCAACCTTTTTTCAATTGTAAAAATATTTAATATTGAAAACAACTTTGTCTTTGTTAATGTAGTGCTTGCTCATATTTAAGTTTAAAAAGTTGACATTTTTGTTTAAATGAGACTAATAATATCAAGATTGAAAGAACTTTGATGATAACACAAGTCTCCAATTATATATTTTAGTCTATATTTCTAAGTAGAGAGAAAACACCAATATGAGGTGCGCGTCATCAATTTTTCCAATTCAATGTAGTGATGCATTTTATTTTTGAAATATTGTCAATTGTCAATTTATAATAAACTATACTCACCATAAAATAAACAAGACACATGACTTAAGAGAGGAGGAGAACATGATGAAAGTGGAATTCTAGTGTAAATTTGGTGCATGGTATCATTTGTACTTCAAACAATTACAAATAAACATGTAATGTCTAACACGTATATTGGAATGATTTTTAAATCCGAATTTTCAAATTAGAAGATACACTAAAAATATATACTAACTAATAAGTTTTTTTTCTAGCCTATAAAATAAAAATAATAATTGAAAACATGTAGTTTAATTTATTTTATGTCTTAATTGATTGAATTTTTGGGAAAATGACGAATAAATACCTCCGAATGTCCAAAAGGACAAGTAAGGAACTCAAATTTCCAAATAGAAAAAATAACAACTAAAACATAGCTATTAACAACTGGAATTCCTTAATTGTCCTTTTGAAATTCGGAGTTCCTTACTTATACTTTTGGAAGTTTGAGTTCCTTACTTGTCCTTTTACATATTTGAAGGTACTTATTTGTCATTTTCCCTTGATTTTTTAGTGTGTGAAGACACAGTAGTATCAAAAATTAAAAATTAAAAATTTCACAATAACACTTGATGACTTGACGTGTTTACTTATAATATAATTAATATAAATAAAATGAAAAATTTTCATAAATAAAAACAAATAAAGAGAGGGAGAGAGAAACAAATAAAGAGAAGCAAAGAGAGTGGTGTAAGTATTCATTCCCACTCACTCATATTCTCTTCTTCTCATCACTTCTCAACCAAAAAAAAAAATTCCATTTCTCAAAAAAAAAAAAACAATTCAATTCAAAGCGACGGCTCCGATCATCATCCGCCAGATCCTATGGCGAAATCCAACGTGGCGGCTACGGCGGCGGCGGCGTCCGATCCAACGGCGGCGACGACGACGGCGGTTTCAAAGCTAAAAAAAGAGCTAAGCAAATTACTAAACTCCATCATCAACAACAACGACGAAGACGACGACGACGACGACGATGATTGCAACATCCAAATGATCGATCAAGCTAGAGAAGTTCTTTCCTCTCTTAAGAACCTCAAGCTTCGAAGAAAATCACCGTCAGATTTTCCTGAAGAATTTAAATGCCCTATTTCTAAGGAATTGATGCGAGATCCTGTCATTGTGGCTTCTGGCAAGGTTAGTTTCGTCATTTTCCAAAATGATCATACATTATTCCTTTTATTCTTCTTATTATTATAAAATTCTCTGTTTTATTTTTTTATTATTATTATAAATAGTGGAGAATTTAGTTTGACTGGTCTATGAGTTTATTATTTTGCTTCAGTTACTTAGTTATTACTTTCTCAAATTACTCCATCGGTTATTACATTTACATTAGACCAGAATGAAGATTTCAGATTTTATATTTTATTTGTGCTAAAAAAGAAGATTTTATATTTTAGTGGAGTGATTGTTTTTTCATGAAATAGAAGGCTTATTATTGGAAATGAGGTTGAAGTTACAAAAAAAATTGCCTTTTCGATTTTAAAATTCTAAACAAGATGAATTGCAGTAATATCTATATTCAACTTCTTAATATTGTTACTCACTCGATTAAGTTAAATTCACCTATTTAAGATTTTTGAATTTTGAATTGGTTATTCCTGAAGAACCTTGTAAATCAGTTTTTACCACTTGTTCATTTTGTTAGGTCAATTTAATTTAATTTTAACCATCTGGAATTTTCAGCTTTTGTTCTCTTTCTCTCTTTGTTTCTTTTCTTTTCAATCTTGTTTTCTTTATGTCTAATCAGTTTTTCACTTTGGTAAATAAAAAAAATCAGTTTTTCACTGTTTTTGTTTCTTTGCTTGTTAAGTGTGGCACGCAATTTGTTTATTTACTAATTTTTGTTTTTTAACTTTATGTGATTTTCATCAAGAATTCTGATGTCTGCTAGTTGGTGATAGTATTAAATAATTCAATTGAATTCCCCTGTTTACGCGTTGCTGTCACTGGGGTATAATCCTGATACTTTTTGTTTGATCCACTGAAATTTTTTTCAGATCTTTTTCTTAGTTTTGTCGTTTGCTTGCAGCATTAGTGTGTCAATTGGGTGTGTGAAAAGCTCACCAAAAAAAAAAATCAAAACCGTGGGAATAGTATATTAAGTTATTAACTCTTGTGGAAGGAAAGAGAAAGAGTGGAAGGTGAATAAAGAATAGTTTCCTTTATGTCCATTAAATGTGATTCTTTAGTATACTACGGTGTTTGATTAGTAGCTCTGTTTAATGCTTTTTGACTAATTTTAATTTCCCTGAAAGGGGGTAATGAACTTCTAGTGGTTTGAGCTCTTTCTTTTCTGTTCTAAATTGCTATGTTGTTTGCTTCTACAACTCAATTTTTCCTTTTTCTGCCTCAAGACTTTCTTTTTCTGCCTCATGATGTAATCCATTTTTAAATGTTTCATGTCATTTACTTCATGACTTAGCTGCTAAGTTAATATGATTTTTACACAAAGCAAAAGCTTGAGCGATCAAGTCTTTACTATTATTGGCATTCAAGAACCTTTTCCACACATCAGCATAATGAAATTGAATTTCTTTTTAATGTTTGTTCATATCAATTATGCAGACATATGATAGGCCTTTCATTCAGAAATGGCTGAAAGCTGGAAACAGAACTTGTCCTCAAACACAACAAGTCCTCTCACACACTGTCCTCACTCCCAATCTCCTCATAAAGGAGATGATAGAACAATGGTGCAAGAACCACGGGGTGAAATTATCCAACCAACTTCACCATATTTACAATGAGGAAGACATAATAACAAATGCAGATCGTGATCATTTTCAGTCTTTGATTGAGAAAATGTCTTCATCATCACTTTCTGAGCAGAAAGCAGCCGCAAAGCAGTTTCGTTTATTGACAAAGAAGATGCCCTTGTATAGGACACTCTTTGGTGAGACTCCACAAGCTATTTCTGAGATTCTCAAACCACTCTCTTCAAGCGACTCATTCAACAACATTCATTCTGATCTCCAAGAAGATTTGATCACAACACTTTTAAATATCTCAATCCATGACAACAACAAAAAACTTGTGGCAGAAACTCCTTCGGTGATTCCACTCCTTGTGAAAGCCTTAAGATCAGGAACTATAGAAACCAGAAGCAATGCTGCAGCTACCCTTTTCACTTTATCTGCTCTAGACTCCAACAAGGAGCTTATAGGGAAATCCGGTGCCTTAAAGCCATTGATTGACCTCTTAGAAGAAGGCCATCCCTTGGCCATGAAAGATGTTGCTTCAGCTATTTTCACCTTATGTGTAGTTCATGAGAACAAGGCAAGAGCAGTGAGAGAAGGGGCAGTAAGTGTCATATTGAGGAATATCTCAAGCAGGGTCTACGTGGATGAACTGCTCACAATCCTCGCGCTGATCTCAAGTCATCAAAAGGCTGTCCAAGACATGGTAGATCTTGGAGCTGTTCCTAACTTGCTGAGCATCATGAGGGAGAGCCATTGCGAACGAAACAAGGAGAACTGCATAGCGATCCTTCAAACTATATGTCAGTATGACAGAGCAAAGTTGAAGGAGATGAAAGAAGAGGAGATTACCTTTAGAACCATTACTGATCTTGCATTGAATGGAACTTCAAGGGCTAAGAGGAAGGCTGGTGGAATTCTTGAGAGACTTAATAGGGTTGTTAATATTACACACACTGCATAATAGTGTCCATTAATTACTGTGTATATTCTGCTTCTGTTTTTTTTCCTCAGGTTGAGTTGTTGAAAGTGAAAAAAAGAAGTAAATTTGTGTCTCCCCAAATTTTGTAAATTCTTGAGTCAAGTCATTCCCATGTTCAGGAGTTATTACTCATTAGCAAACCAATAAAGTGCATCCAATGTTCTTTGCCTCCAAATGGTAAGAAACCTTGTAGAAGGAATCTGCTTATATAATCCCGTTCAGTTATTCTTTTACAAATTATCCTAACTTAAACTTTCCTAACAGTAAAGATGCCAAAGTATGTGACACTGAGACTTTCATAGCAAGATTTATGGCACTATACTCAATACCTTTTTAAGTCTAAGATATTTCTTAATGGATGTTCAACTTCTTGGTTTGAGACAATTCTTTGAAAAATATAAGTTCCAACCAAAAGGGAAAGGGGGGAAAACAGACAAAGTAACAAATACTATTAATTTTACACAAGTTTTGTGGACTCAAGTGATTGAACCCTTCATCTTTTGTCTTGTGTTTCAAAAAGAAAGCATGCAGTTCAGATCTTGATAATCTTACATGTTCAACCATCCTCCACTATTAGTAACGATAGGTAAAATTTTAAATCTCTTTAGGATTAAATTAATTGAGAATATGAATTATTGCCTTATAAAATAGTGGTTCCTGAAATTGGTTATTTTTGAAAATAGTTTTATCCATTGATACTTCTTTTTTTTTTTGCTTTAACAACGCCCCACAATCCGTCGCCTATTAACAAATGACTAATCCGAACTCGATGAGTATGAGTGTTGCCCACATAATCAAGATTGTACACTCTCCCAATGAGAGCGTTTCCTCGGCTTCGGACACATGTTTTATTAACAAATGACTAATCCGAACTCGATGAGTATGAGTGTTGCCCACATAATCAAGGTTGTACACTCTCCCAATGAGAGCGTTTCCTCGGCTTCGGACACATGTTTTCATTCTTACAGGGTTAAGACTCTCTTATTAGCTCAACCAACTATCAATTGGTTATCCATTGTTACTTTTATAACTTGGTGTAATGATTTGTATTTATATGTACTCAAATGAACCTATATGCTCATTATGATGATCCCTAATATCAATTATGGATCTGTGCCTATTTATAGTATAAGCTTGTTTTTTCTTTTCTTTTTTAATCAGTAAGTATACTTCTGATTTGTATAAGCTTGTTTCATGAAGGGGGAAATATAGTTCCGTGAGATAATTGAAAAAATATCATAAATAATTAAATATATTGATCATAAAAGTAGAAAACTATAAACTTAAAACAAAGTCATTTATATTTTTTAATCAAAAATAAACAATTCATAAATAAAAATATTATTTAAATATTAACAGTGTCCCAGCCGACAGAGCAAGCTGCCTATTTTAAGGCGTGTAAATCATATGTTGCTCTTGCACACCCATATTTTAAGGCTTTTTCTCACGGGTAGCTCAGAACTGTTTTCTTTTCTGAGTATTGTTTACTACCCATCTTTTTTGTATAGAGTAAAAGTTTTATAATTTTTAGGTGGAATGAAATATTTAGACCAATGCTTTAATTTTATAACAGATTAAAACAAAATATCAAAATTTAGAGACATTTATGAAATCATATAAATTACATAACCATCACTTCCCAGAAAAACTTTCATGTTAGTCAATATTTTTATTTTGAAAGTTGGAATATTAGTAGAAAACATTTTAATATATCAATGTAAAAGTTGAATATTTAACCGTGAAGTGTTATGAATATTTGACATATTGTTGTATGAGTGGATGTCCATGTGATTTACAACTCTTAGGATTCCTTTTTCTATAACCTCCGCATGAATGACTTGTGGAAGTTTCTTATAATTATAAGTCATTATGTTTTTCTTTAATTTTTGTAATCATAGCTCTAGACTTTAATGTGTGAAGGCCTATAAATAGAGGTTATGTACAAGACATTTTGTACCAAGAATATATGTGAATGAGAAATGCTCTATTCCTCCCTATTCTAGTCTTGCATATATATTCTCTACATCTTTCTTCTTATGTTCATAGTTTTCTTCTTATTTCATAACAGGAAGCAATTTTTGCAAAAATCTGACTCTCATTTTTCAAAAATTATTATTTACTACTCCCTTCGGTCCTAAATATAAGACGTAATTGACTTTTTCATAAAATCCTATAAAACAGCAAAATAAGTTAATTATAAATTGATTTACCTAATTTTTTCCCTTAGATTAGTTTATTTTACCTATAAACTAATGTATAATCTAAAAATATACTCCCCCCAATCCTAAATATATGACCTAATTGACTTTTTTAGAAAATCCTATAAAAAAGAAAAATGAGTTAATTATAAATTGATTTACCTAATTTTTTCCCTTAGAATTTATTTTACCTATAAACTAATGTATAATCTAAAAATATATCAAATATGTCATGGTTTAATAGCCTATTTTGCAACCTTAACCTCTCTAGAAAAAAGTCAATTAGGTCTTATATTTAGGACCGGAGGTAGTATCAAATATGTCATGATTTAATAGCCTATTTCGCAACCTTAACCTCTCCAAAAAAAGTCAATTAGGTCTTATATTTAGAATCGGAGGTAGTACTTTATACTCCCTCTGTTCCAAAATATAAGATCATTTTTCCTAATTTAATTATATTAAAAATTTTAGTTAAGTTAGTTATTAACATATGATATTACCAATTTACCGTAACCAAATAATAATAATGTAATGTATATGCATATCCTTTTTTTTAATTTTCTAAACTCATGTCACACTTTAGGCAAACTAATAATTATGTAATTTGATGGGAATATGTTGAACATGTGCTACAAAGCTGCCCAATTTATTTTATTATTATTATATTTTTTTCTAGATATATTAGTTTAAATAATTCATTCCAATTTTATATTCTTGTTTGTTATTTGTTTTATTTATTAAATGTAATATAATTCATACGAATCTAATATATAAAGTATGAATATAGCATTTTTCAGTGATGTATAACTACATTTGTAAGTATTTTTTTTCAAGTATTAGTAAACAGAAAAATTGTTTGCTTTAAAGCCTGAGTTTAAATCAACATGTGTTTTTTTCCCTGACCAGAAACATAAATTTCTTTTAACTTTATTTGACTCAACTCAAATGATCTTTTTTATTAAAATCATATCAATCAAAATAAATAAATTATTAAAAGCATATCGATAGTTCACAATTCTCTCTCTGTGTGTGTATACATGATACTTCATTTACATACATAGCTAAACAGGTATAGATCAAATGCTGTTTTTTCTCTTCAAAGAGGTTGGGGTTTTGAAAAAAAAAACGATGATATTTACAAATTGTTTACTACCAAAGCTATATAGTATAATAAAAATAAAACCACACAATATGAAATAGGTATTATATCCTTATCAATTAAACCAAACTATGCCTTGCGTGTTGAATGATACTCCCTCCGTTCCTAAATATAGGACCTAGATGACTTTTTTGAAAAATCCTAAAAAAAGCAAAAAATAAGTTAATTATAAATTGATTTACCTAATTTTTTCTCTTAAACTAGTTTATTTTACCTATAAGCTAATGGATAATCTAAAAAGATATCAAATATGTCATCATTTAATAACCTATTTCGCAACCTTAATCTTTCCAAAAAAAAGTTATCTAGGTCTTATATTTAGGAACGGAGGGAGTATGATATATTTGCCTGTTTTTAGGGGGAAACAGCACAAACCATGCCCGTGAACTGCCAAACCTTGAAATTTGGAGTAATTGGGATATTCCACAAGTTTTCATTTCCCTATTCAAGCTTCTTCCCCAGTTGCTTGCTTATTTTATAAGTGACACCACCCATATCAATCTGGAAAAAGTTAATATATATGAATTGGTATAAACCAAAATTTTTAGGACATATTTGAGCGATTAATTTTTCCTAATTAAATATAAATGTTTCATAATAACTTCTTGATTAATTTTTCCTAATTAAACGTTAATGTTTCATAATAACTTCTTGTACAAGATCAAGAAAACTTGTTCACTGATAGCAAAGGCTTTTTTTTTTAGCCGAAAGAGTAGTTTTATTAATATAGAACCAGATTACATAGGTTCAGACTCAAAACAGAGCACATGATAATACAGATAGTCGGCACTTGGCACTCTGCATCCATAGAAGCCACCATTGCTCCAAAACAAATACATACGAATCAACACACCAACTACCATCAAAATATAAAGATAATAATAACAAAATAGACTCCAACTACTAATGTCGATATCTAGCTATTGTAGGTAGAAGGTGAGGGGATTGTACCTCCATTCTGTCATGATCAAATGATAATGAAATAGAAGGTGGTTATCCAAAGACTTACTCTCCCGAGCCCACAAACTTTGATGCAAATGTTGTATAATAGCACTCCATTTTCACCTCCAAGAGAGAATAGCAAAGGCTGTTGTTTCTTTAAAGTTGTTTCTTATTGAATCTCCAATCATTTATTACTAGTGTATCAAAAGTCGAAATTACTCGCACTAAAACACATTTCACCGTGAGGAATAGGCCAAAATATGGGAAGCTTGCTCTCCAAACATATACATCAAAGACCTATGATTAAATGGATTTGAATTTGCTATTTCTCTTTTCCAATTAAATTTTCATAAAATAATATGCACGAACGTAAAGATCCAATAGTATGGATATGTTTTAATTGTAATTACAAATTTATCTTTACTCTACAGTTTACTCATTTTTAAAACAAGTAATAGAAGAATTCTTTATGATATGTTTACAAATTTATCTCCTCCTCCTCCTCCTATATTTTGCTGTTTCTGTGCTCTTTAAAGATTTCTCCATGTTTTTTAGTAGCAATCTTTCAATTTTAGATTGTATTCCTTGCAAGCTCATGCCATCCTTCTTATTTCAATCTGATTATGGATTTGCACTGTTTTTCCTTCAATCTTTTAAAAATAAAATCTTGGGATTTGATGATGGTTGTAGTTTTTTTTGTGATTTAGTTAATTGATTCACCATGAAAGTTCAAAGTTCTTGCAATAATAAGTGCAGGCTAAAGATGAATATGAAGATGATGAGGTGTTTTTTTTTATTTGTATTTGTTGTTGCCTGCTCAAAACCCACGGCTCAAAGAGGTAGAAAACAAAAATTCCACCCATCACCATCAAGGGAAGAGTTCCATTGGAAGTTTGTATTTGATGCATTGTATTTTTATTTTATGATTTGATTGAATTAATTCACCGTGGAGGAAGAATTCTTGGGTTTGTAGGATGAAGGTGATGATTGTGTTGTTAGGGGTATTTTAGTATTTTTATTTTATAAATTTAAATGAAGACTTCACTTCCATAATTATTTTAACCTCACTTATACCTTCAATTACAATTCCAATTCCACTTGTTACATTTTCAATTCCACTTCTATCAAAAGTACAATTCCAATTCCACTTGTTACATTTTCAATTCCACTTCTATCAAAACCTCCACCATTCATTGTATCTTGTATAAAACATATCAAACTGCACAAACCCAATCAAGAATCAAGACCTCAATGACTGTTTGGTGAGAAAGATTTGAACAGAGAAAACTTTTTTGTGGGTTAGATTAAACAAATGGGGCGACCATAGTTATAAAAATTTAATACTCTCTATTTCTAAATATAAGATCACTTTTAATTTTCAATTTGTTCGCAAATATAAGACACATTCTAATTTTTCCCAACTTTTTTCCCAAATTAACTCTAATAATGCTTATCTATAATAAACAAGAGATGGTGAGTGAGGATAAAGGTATATGATTAGGGTAGATTGATAATATCATGTGCTAATAACTTACCTAACACCCTTAATCCAATCAAATTAGGGAACATGACAATTGAGGAAGAAATTGATGAAGCAGGCAGAAATCCATAATTATTTTTTAAATGTTGAATTGTTTTCAATTTCGACTCAACAATTTCCCCTCCCCTCCAAATCTACCATATATTGCTAACACTAAAGTTACAAGCTCCCCTGTAAGTTGCATGAATGCAAAATACCTCATAATATCATCGTTTTACAATTTTTCATATAAAACTAGACACAATTATGATGGTTAAGGTTATACATGAATCACTTGGTAGGTGATCAAGATGATCAAAAACTACGAGTAACTTGTTGTGAGCCAACCCAGCAAAAGGGATTCAAATGTCTGAACTTTGAAAAGTCTTTTGCTAACTACACAAATGAAAAAGGAATTGTTCTGTAAATATTTTAATATGAACAAGCAGACTACTTTGTAAACACTGCAAGATGAAATGTACACTTATAGACAACATTCGACCCATGTACATAAATCACCGGGAACTACAAACAATGATTAACAAACATCTACCACACAAAGAAACTACTAAAAATTGTCAATTGTCAACATAAATCATGTTAATCTATCTTGTAGGCCCATCCATGTTTCTCTAAGAATGTCTCCACTGCTTCCTTTATGGCCAAGTTTGGTACTAGCTGAGAGGGATTGAGTGGTTCTCTGGTCACTGGATCAAACCTACCCACCTACGTTTGGACGCGTTTAGAAAACCGCATAATGACTTTAAACGATTCAAAACATTATATTTCCAAGGAAATATCATAAAGGCCATGATACCTTCTCAAGATGGTTAAGAATAACTGCTCTCTCATACGTAAGACCACTTGGTGTGATCACAGGATCCCGGAAAATATCGAGTGTAATTCTACAGCAAAGGTGATCTGGCACCTAAAATGCTCAGAATGCCAATCCAATAAGTAAACAATCAAGCATTAAAAAAGTAACAAGATAAAGAGAAAAAAAAGTCAATGTGTTCACCTCAGTAGGTGTATCATCCTCTGCAGCTTTACTGAACACTCTTCCTATAGCCGCTAACTGTTCTGATGGGGAGGTTGGATTTTCGTCGAGAAAGCCTTCCCTTTCGGACACATCATGTAAATGCCTTTCCTTTAGAGCAACTTCACAAGTTTCTCTGAGACAGACAGACATTACATGAAGCAGTCGATAACAACTTGACAAGTGAACACTACTTTTAAAAAAACATATATATGGGGATTAGCTGATCAGGCACATCAACACAATTTATGATATGAAATTTATTGTCCACCACCCAGGATTAAGGATTGTCATTGGCCAATAGGTTTGAAAATCACCAGAAAACATACTTCAAGCTCTGCAATTCCCATGATCGCTTGGTAGATGAGCGCTCCCACTCTTCGTATTTTGCTTTTGCAAGCTCTTGCCAGATCTCTTCTACCATATAACCCTTAGGATTGGCTCCCCTCCCAAAATCCAAAGCCTGTTTAAATATGAATTTCGTCAATATAAGAAATTTTAAAGTAAAAAGATAAGATAATAATGATAAACATACATGTCATTAGAGTGAAATCAATTTAATTAGGCATCATGCCGGAAAACTAAAGCAGCAAACAACGTGTCCCTTCATTAATTTGGGGATGGAGGTAGTAAATATGAAGATTTATTAGAATAGTAATGATCTTAGCTTTGGGATAGAGTATGCATTTCATGCATTAAGGCATAAACAGTACCAATTTCATGGCAGACCTTGGAGTCAAAAAGTAAAGATGGGATATCAATACTCATAAAAAGAAAAAATTTCATTAAGGTATGATTCATGGGCTCATGGCGATGTACTTCTCTTCCACTCATTACTAAATGAGCAGAAATAGCTTTCCGATAAAACTTGTGGCAAATCTTAGGCAAATTCCATTCAAAAAACTTTGCCATCTGTATTGTTCCTGAAAAGGCAAAGGTATCCTAGTCCAGATAAATTGGAATAAGCAACATCTCACTTTTTAAGATTAATATAAAAAAATATGTAAAATATATATATTGGTTTAATTTTAATAGATATGGTTAATAGGTCGATAAAAAAATCAATATGGTTAATAGGTGTAATAAAAAAAGATATAAAAAAGGTATGATTAGGGTTATTTTCGTAATTTAAGTAATCATTCCAACTAATGGATAGCCAATACCAGGGGGTGAGGTGGGATTGGGTCATTCCCACTTAAGTGGGATTGGGAATCTCACTTAAGTGGAATACCACCAACCAAACCATGGATTGAGATTGAATCTCAACCCCAATCCCATTCCCTCACCCTCATTCCCACCAACCAAACGGGCCCTTATCAATAACCCTTCATTTTACTTCTGTAACTCTGTAAGTGATTGTTGCTTTACTTCTGCATCAAACAATAAAATGTACAGAGAGAATATAGGCATTAAGAATTAAAAACACTTCTTTCACACACTCATACTTCATAAAGCATTCAGAATTGAAAACACTTCTTTAACACAGTCATACTTCATAAAAAAGGCCACAAATTTATCACTTGGAAACAGAAATAGCAAGCAGCAGCCTTATCCCAGTAGGTGGGGGTTGGCTACATAAATTACATGATGTGATTGCGCTCCTTCAATAACAAAATCTACGAATAAATTGTTGACCAAGAGGAGGAGACTTAAATAGCCAACAGAATAATAGTTATAACAGAACAAATACAAGAGAGGACGTCATAGCCACAAACCTTCTGTAATTCTGCTATTCCCTTAGCATATTCTTGTCTCTGCAACAAAGCAAGTCCTAACATATAGTAGGCCTGCAATATTACAAAAGGCGCTTTAATAGGTAGAGGATACTCCAGAAAAACTTACAAAAGATATGCGCTGGCAGTAACAATAATTATGAATATAAATGCAATTATTGTTACATACAATGTACCACAGTCCAAAGGCTACTTCCAACTTTTGCTTCTATAAAACAGTACACACCTCTCATGCAAACCACTATACACCATTGTCCAGAAAATAAATCAATAACATTCTTCCAAAGATTAGCTCAACAACAACAAGATGGCTCAGTTCACAACCAAACTTTTAGCTTCCAATGATTCAATCAACACACTGAAATTATATGCAAGATAATATGGCTCTAGAGCCACTGTCTTCCGTTTTAACTCAATCTTTCTATGTGCAAATGCCCCTATATGATTGATTGCAACCCATATTTGAAAAAGAAAGTAAACTAGCTATATCTAATCAAAACCAAAACCAAACAAATGAGTATCAGTGAATTATCCACCAAATCATTTAAAATAATGGAGCCAGTATTGAGGCTTCATAAAACTTGGGTGCAAAAGGGAAATACATACAAAATATGGATTATTTGTCTCACACAAAGCTATCATTCATGCCCCTCTATGCAGAACAATATAAAATATTTTTCTACAGAGTTTAAATCATCAAAGCTAAAATTACAAAAGCTTCAGAAGAAAAAACATTCAGATTTAAAATTAGATGTAGGTTTCATAATATATATGATGAGCATGATGGAAGCAGTTTAATTGCCTTTACTAGAAAAAATAAAAAATTCTAAAACATAAAATGTATAACCAATGCGATTATAAAATGTATAACCAATACAATCTGTAAATAGTTACATTTAGATGTTTGTCACAAGGAGTACACCTCATTGCATAATTCATTCAAAAGTTACCCTCCAGAAGCATCTTAAATAAAAATTTTCCAAGGCATAAAATTATTGTGCAATAGATGCCGAAAATACACGAGCAGGTACCAAAATTGCAGAAAGACAAAAATATCGCATCACAAGTTTTTAGGGATTTCAAAAGAAAGGGAAACTCAAGGAAATAATTGCCTTGCCTCTTAAACCAAAATAATTTGGATGAAGTAAAACTAAAACCAACGGAGGAAAAAAGGATATTAACTATCCTATAAAATATTATGTTTATCAGTTTCTCCTGATCTTTATTGCCTCCACCAAGCATAAATCAGATCTATAACCTCGCACCATCTACAGTGGAGAAAGGGAATGCACATCTAATATGTCCAGAAAGATCACTCAAAAGGATGACATCCCACAGAACTATTAAATAACACAAAAATTCATCTGAATAAACACTAAGAAGATACAGGAATTTTAGTATTGATTTATATAATAGATATAACTTCATATCTCACTAATCATTCTGCTTAATATTTGCATTGATTATCCAATCAAAAGATCTGAACAAGCATCCAATGCCCCAGTTCCCCAAAATGTCGATAAAGAAAAATACACCTAAACTTCACATTCAACATGCTGTTATTTAAGAAACAAACCCATTCAGGACATATAATCATATTATAGCTAAACCTATTCCAGGATAAATTCAATACACAGCATAAGTACACTCAATCAAAATGTGGCAGACGATTAAGGAGTAAGGAAATGCAAATCAATATTAGACACAACAAAATCTTAAAAACACTTAAATACTAAAAAAACATCACAACAACCTTAACTGACTTGTGATTAAGCTGAATAGCCTTCCGACAATCTTCCTCTACTCTCATCCAATCACTGCAAAAACCACAAACGACAAAAAAAAAAGAACCAAACTTCAATTCATGAAATCACAAAAATAAAAAAAATCAAAATCAAACAACACAATCTCCATACATACTTCCTCTTCCGATGACACAGAGCTCGATTGGTGAAATAAACCGGATTATCAGGCATTAAAGTAATAGCCTTTACAACAAAAACCAAAAAACAAAAAAACCCAACAACAAAAAACCCATCAGCACCAAAAAAAATCCAATCTTTACAATAAAAAACAAAAACCCCATTTCTCAAATCCAAAGAATACCTCCGTATATGCATCAATTGCAGCTCCGAATCGATCTTTCTTAAAGTAAGTATTCCCATTTATTCGAAGTTGCTCGGCTTGTTTAGCCACCGAAGATAAATCACCTGCATTTGGCCCCATATCGGAGAAATTCTATGAAGCTTTCTTCAAATTCTCACACTTGAGAAGAACTCGCTTGCGTTATATATGTATAGAATAAATATATGAATGTATGTATGATGTTGTATTGGGAAATGAAGTGGAGGCTTCGTGAGAAGGATGAGCTCATACACCTTGCTTTTATTTGACGTTTCGCAGCAACTTCGTGAGATGTAATTTGTTCTTTCGGAAAATTAATTAATTAAAATTAAGAGGAGGTCTCTCCAAAAGAAAGGACTTAATTGTAGAAATGTCTCGTAGACTCCCGTATTAGAGTAGGGTATACAGAGACCTTACTTTAATACTCCCTCCGTTCCTAAATATAGGACCTAGATGACTTTTTTTTGGAGAGATTAAGGAAGGCAATTAAGTTAGTTTCTTTCCAATAATACCCCTCTTTAATAATTTTCATTACTTAGTAGTCCTTCACTGTCAAATCGTATCATTCCTTCTTCGAACGAGCTTTCATTTTCATCAGCAATTAAGCTTTCACCTTCAACGAGTATCCAAACAGAGAGATCAATTTCAACGAGATTGGCGTAATTTTCATCAGTGAGACGTGATTCAACTTCAACGAGCTTTCACCTTCTTCATTGAGAGATCAATTTCAATCTCAATCGCTTCCTTCCTTCTTCGAACAGAGAGATCAATCGATTTCATCAGTGAGAGTTCGATTTCACCTTCTTCTTCATTGAGAGATCAATTTCAATCTCATTCGCTTCCTTCCTTCTTCAAACAGAGAGATGGATCAATTTCAACTTCGTCCATATCGATTGTACAGTTGATCTTCTTGCATCTCTGTCACTATAAGGATTATTGATTCCATTTGTCTTCAAGAAGAACACAAATCGGACTTGGAAAAGAAGAATTAGGTCAGTTTTATTTTGTTTGTTTAGAATATTGATTTCATTCATGTATAAGGAGTATAATTGTAGGGACATTTAACTTTTTCTGGATATTGTAAGGTTAAAATACAATTTCACTATCAAGAAGAATTAGGTCAGTTGTTCGATGATTAAGCTAAGGGACATCTATTGTTGATAAATGGTAGGATTAAGCTAAGGGAATGTTTGACTTAAACATTAGGTTAAAACATTAGGATTAAGCTAAGAGAAATTGTTAGGATTACAAAACACTGAGTTGGATGATGATAACTGGTGGAAAGCAATGTTATATGACATGCCTCTGTCCTACTTTAGTACTCCTAGTAATAATTTAATTTGTTTGAGTAATGGCGCACAAATGGATTAGTTTGGTGAAATTAATTTTTTTATTGATTAAATTCACCTTTCTTGAAGAAGTCATGAATTTCTGAAATATTCCTGATTAGGAACACCTTTTTGTATAGCTTGTAATTAATACCTAGAAGATAGTAATCATGTTCATCCTTCTAGGAACTAGTAAAGCTGCAAAGTTCTTGCGAGCTAATGGAATTACTCTGACCAAAGTACGGGAAGAAATATTAGAGCTTCATGGAAAATCTGACACGTTTTACTTTACTCCTGAGAATCCTCCATTGACCGAACAAGCTCAGAAAGCCATTGATTGGGTTGTTGAAGAGAAATTGAAGTCAGGTATGATCCTTTTTCGCAATTATGTGATAACTTATTCTATACATTGGCTATCAGTCTCATGTCTAGAAGTACTTCATTTTTTCTCTCTCTTGTAATTTGTAATCCCACTTGTACACTTGTTCTGCTTTATTAAGCAGTTCAATTTGAAAGGTTTACAACTGTATGCATGTAGGATCTGTTGTTTTGAATACTCCTCAATTGAAGCGTAGAAATTTAATGAATTCTAAATATATGTTGAAAGGGAGATTTAATTGTTGTGTTTGGATTACTTGGTGCTTGAACTGAAATTCCCTTTGGGGGTCTGTTGGGTCAAGCAGAACGAAGCTTGTCTGAGATGTCTCTCATCTCTTAGAAAGTAGCTCAATTGTTTAATCACGTTCTGCATCATGTTGACAGGGCAAACTTATGGCATTTACATTATGAATTCCTCTGTGGATGCATCATGTTAATGTAGGTTTTCAGTTTGAGTTTTATCCCATGTTCCTATTCTGTTCAAATCCTACTTCAATTGTTGTTGGTGTAAAGTTCATCATCACAATATCAAAGTCCTTAATTGCCTATCTATAAGCCTTAGTTTATTGCATTTTGTCTTTAGAGCCTGGTATTGATAAGATGGTATGTTTTTCTTTTAATTTTGATACCTGGTTATGATAAGATGGTATGTTTTTCTTTTAATTTTGATTGGAGAAAAAATAATGACAATGAATGAATGATGAAGAATGTGTTTTTAATTGATATTAGAAGAGCAATAGTTTTTAATAGCGATTTGACTTACATGGGTTTAGATTAGATTAATTATTATTGCTGACTAGAGTTGATAAATTAGCAACACTAGCTCCGGGGATGTTGAGGTGTGATTAGGAGCCACTTTTTGATCCACTTAGAGAAAAAAATAACAAGAATGAATGACGAAGAATGTGTTTTTTAATCATAGTTGAAGAACAATAATGTTTATACAACAATTTACATTACATGGGTTTAGATTAATTATCACTGTTAACTAGAGTTGATAAACTAACAACACTAGCTCTGGGGATATTTAGGAGCATTTTTATGATCCAGTGAATCATACTATTCATCAATATCCATTTGATTTGGAAACAATGTTTCTCCCTCTTTGTTATATAAGTATATCTGTGTAGTTGGTACTGTTGCTACTTTAAAATCTCACTGTTATAGAGTAGGGCGGGGTTAGGGGAGTTTTAGCTTTCTTTAGGATGTTAGTCTTTTTGTTTTACATACTTAATATGAGGAAGCATGTTTTGATTCCTCCATGTTTATGTTTGATGGCTTTCCTTCCTTTCCAGTCCACTTTATCTGCCACAATATCCACTCCTACTTTCTCCTCAACTTGTTCTGCGTTTTCCTGCTGCATGCAAATAAATCAACGCTACACATATCAATAATAATTCAGCAATTATTAATTATGTATGAAGAAGCTTAAAAAGAATTGAGTGGTCATGTCTCTTCCATGAGCACCATGGCTCTGTAACTGAACTGAGTTTGACTAGTACTTGGCAGCGACCAACACCAATTCTAATTTCCTATATGTCAGTAAAGTTATTTCTATTCACCATGGACTGCCCAGTTTGAATGGTCTCTCTAATACCATTGAGCATTACTCTTTTTGCAGCATGTGTCAATCTGGTTTATGTGTGTGTTATATCTTCAAATTCTCTAGGTTTCCAAGCTCATATGGAATGTCAGTGCTTGTTGGTTTATGTACTTGATTTACTTTTTTGTTTGAGCTTCGAACCTTGTACATTTTCTAGTTTATACCTGAACTATATGTGATAAGTGCAACTATCAAAGTGAGTTGAGAACCACGTTTACTTTATTTAAGTTTATGAGAATTGTCATATGGTGACTTAAAAGACTTGAAATAACACTAGTGAGAGTGACTACCCTTGCATATGCTGTAAATGATAATTGTTGAAATATGGTGACTTTTTTTGGACTGAAATATGGTGACTTGGATATACCCTTGTTGAGTGTTTGAAGCTTCAGGATCCTTGCATATACTGTATGTTAAACAGGTTCATGATGTTTGGCAATATATGGTCTATAACTGCATTGTGAATTTGATTTGCTCAGGAGTACTTATGGAGTATTAACATAGCCTTTAATTTCATGATTATGCTTCATTTCGACAAATTTCTCCCCATCCCTTCCCCTCTGTGTGTGTTATACTCTTGCTGGACTTTCTGAATTTGGAATATTCAGGGAAGGAAAAGAAAGACCTCTCCGGAACCTCAAACATGTTTAAGTCAACTTTCACTATGTCACTCAGTGAAATCATCCCTTTGCTCTTGTTGTTGTTTGATGACATTGTTGTTGTGGGAGCATTATTCACTGTGGCTTCTCCCTTACTTTGGCTTGAAAAGGTGGAGTTTATTAGTCTGCTCCTTAATTTTGATCCTGTCATTTGTTCTCTATACTATTTGTGTGGGACTGTGGGTATGCTCAGGTCTTCTCCTTTCTTCTGCTGCATTGCTATTGTCCTCCAAGCTTCTTCCATTTTCGTATGTTTGTGGCTATAAATTAGGTTTGATTAGTTACTTTCATCTTCTTTAACCTGCCATAGCTATATTGTTTACATCTATATACACTTGTTTATGATTATGTTCTTTAATGCAGGTCATCTTAAGATGGTAACTGGAATATAATGTCTGAGGATGCTAGCCCAATCTATATTGTGATTCAATTCCATATATTGCTCAAAGATTCAGCACTCATGATGCCCTTCATGTATAGCTTTATGTCATGGCAGAATGCTATCTCTAAACATGGAAAATAGGACTTTCATGGAATGATTTTTTAATAGATTTGAAATGATTTTTGTAAACATTTGAGAGAAGCTCAATCATAAACAAGTGTATATAGATGTAAACAATATAGCTATGGAGCAATTTGAGAGAAGCTCATGTGTTAGTAACACTATTTCATTCTTTCATGGAATGAAATTTAGTATAGAGATGTTTAAATTTTTAATAGATTTGAAATGATTTTTTAGTACAATGAGATGTTAGTTTGTATAGTAGATTTTTTTTTTTGACAAAAGTTAGCTTTAATTTTGAGGATACATGAATTATAATTTTAATTTTTCAAGCATAGGTGAAATAATAATTATGGTGATAAATAATTTTAAGTGTATTATGTTACATGTATCCTGTTGATAAAAAATGTTGAGTGTATTATGTTGATTAAAAAAGCTAGGTGTATTCAATTAGGCATTACATAAGAGTAAAATTATTTGCTTATCCTCAAAAAAGAAAGATTTGTATTGCTAATTTATTTGGTCATTTTCGGTGAAACAATAATTATGGTGATAGATAATTAGATAAAACACTTTTTGAAAAAAAAATACTAACATTGAATTTGATGTGTAAGTAAAGGTTAACGTTGTATGTGTTATGAAATTAATTATATTTGAGGAAATAGTAATAGGGGTAATTTAGGAAAAATAATAAGATTACTTAAAATTATTGGGATATGAAAAAAGTGAATTGATGCACATGTGATATAATGAGGTGCAAAAGTTTCAATTTTTAACTTTTTATTGTGTTTATTTATTAATTAAGGAGTTGTTAAGAAGAAGAAGGGTAATTTAGGAAAAATGTGACGAAAAATGTATCTAGGTCTTATATTTAGGAACAAAATCAAATATCTATCTAGGTCCTATATTTAGGAACGGAGGGAGTATAATATTCTGAATATAACTCAAGGGGGCGTAGACCAGCTGGTAAGAAAGGGGAAGGTAAGACACCGCGTACCCACCAGGTGATGGGTTCGAACCCTTGGGAAGTCGTCACCCCCAAAATGGGGAATCCCGGCTGCGACTTCAGATTAGTCGGTTTCTGAAGGGGGCCGGACACCGAAGACTTTAAGCAAAAAAAAAATATATATTCTGAATATATAAAGACCATTTTGTGCCTCACACTATAAACATATCTACTTTTGTATGTTTATAGTATGAGAGGCAAAATGGTTTTTTGGTATTTAGAATATATTAAGACAAGGTCTACAGGGACTCTACTTTAAGATGAGGAGTTTATGGAGCTTTTCTAGTATTAAGTCTCTTGTAAGGGGTCTCATATTAATTTTCCCTTGTTCTTTTTGCCTCATGCCTGATTTGTGTTTTTAAATTTTTATAAATAAGAAATGAGTTAAAAAAATAGGGATAATTAATTACAGGTTCTTCATAATGGATATAATTTTGAAAAAGTCTCACTAATTAGAGAAATTAAAGTGTAGTTCCAAGAAACTAAATTATGACGATGCAGGAGCTTTACAGTCAACAAAGCAATTCCTGATCCTCCATTGATCCATTCTGAAAGTAACAACTTTTATACCACCCTCAACTTCTTTTCCATTGCTACATGATTTCAAAGTCAAGATCAATGTGTACATGTACGGAGTTCCTCTAGAGAGAGATTCTAGAGAGAAGAAAAGAAACTACTGTTCATCATCTCCCTCCCCTTTGCTCCATTGTTCCGGCCACATCGCTCCATATCGGTAGTTTTCTTCTTGCATGCCACACGATTTGTTATCCTCTGCCCAGATCCTTCATTGGGTCAACCCATCACCTCACACTAAATATTGGTAAGCCTTCTTCCTTTGACTGAATCTACCCATTGTGATCTGCCTGCTCCTTAGATTTTCTCCCTCCGTATCAAGCTACCCCTGCTCATTGCCCCCATTAGCCTTAGCTTCATCATTCTAACCTATCTATGGTACCCAATCAACTCACTTATCTCCTATTTTGCCCTCATTAATTAACGCCATTACATACAAATCTCATTTATTTCTCCCCAACTTCCCATACTAAAACCCCTCTCTCCACTCCACTCCCGCCGTCCGCCTCCCACCGGGAACCCAAATAAGCCCTCCTTGCCATTACTCCTCTAGTATTATCATCATTAGGTCTACCCCCAATCACGTCTCCTTTGCATTTGACCGTCCTTGACCCCTCCCTCCTCACATTATGACCTACTCTCACCGAGGCACAACCACCCTCAATCTCTTCCCTATGCCTCTCTTGTTAATCACCTCTATAAATACCCCCCTCCACCCCCACAAAAACCAACCACAGCTAATGCCACTTTCCCTTCATCAGATAATCTCACAAATTAAGTACTTCCCTCAATTCCTTCTCACTCCCCTGTACTGGTTATTACTCTCCACAAACCACCCCGTCTTCTGCTTAAACATGCACTTCCTGCCATCCTCCTACCATCAACCTGCCATCCACCAGTCCCTCCTCCTGAACCCCTCCATTATCTCATCCCGTCTAGCTCATGAACCTCTATTGGCCATTGCTGCTTTGGTTGACTCTAGCCCCTTTAACACTGTCCGTCTTCGCCGGAGGTTGAGCTCGGTCTGGTCTCTTCAACGTCCTTTCTCGGTGGAAGGTCACTCAGGTAACTTTTATGTCCTCCGGTTCCTACATGCTGAGGATCTTAATTTTATCTGCCGGAATGGCCCGTGGGCCATTGACAACTCCTTGCTAGTGGTTGATTATTGGCAACCCCGCCTTCTTTTCCAAACCCATCGCCTGAATACATTTCCTTTGTGGGTTCAATTCTGGGGTATACCTCAACACCGCCAATGCCCAGACCTAGCTGAAGCCTTAGGTGATCTTGTTGGCGATGTAGCCATTGAAGACAATGAGATTGTGATGTCTGCTAGTCCAAACTTCTTGCGCGTTAGAGTGCATGTTGACCCATTAAAATCACTAGTTCAGAATATCAGGCTGAGGTTGGGAGATGGCACTCATGAGTGGATTGAATGCAAGTATGAGCGTGTGTTCCGGAGTTGCTCCTATTGTCATTTTATTGGCCATAACCTGAACGATTGCCCCAGAACTGTTGGTGAAATCCACAGGGTTTTTAATGCTTTCCACCTTAAGGCATCTCGGCTTTTTGGCTCCAGACTTACATGCAATTTTGATGCTAGAACGGCTGAACTAACCTGGCAAGCTTGGATAAGGGAGCATAGAATTGCTGGCTCCACTAGAATTCGGTTCTTAGGACCCAGACGGAATTACTACAGGATATATGAAACCACCCCACAAGCAGTACTCCTTCATCAAGTTAACTTCCATGATGGTTTTATCCACCTATCCTCTGATGACTCGGACTCGGATGCCGATGAGGACTACCAAGTCCCAAATGCCCCGCCTAACACCCCTCAGGATGGTGAAGTTGGAAACCCATCGGAGTCCCCCAACCCCTTAGGACAAATGGTACAAGATATGCTTATCTCAGTTCCTAGCCCCGCTCCGGCTGTCCCTCCAGGTTTTGAACATGTCTCCCCCTCTAATGTCAATTCCACAATGCCATCTTCTGCCCCTGATGATGCAGTTGTTCCCTCGGTTGATGTTCCCCCCTCTCCTCATCATGCTGCCTCCCCCCTCCTCAACCCCCAAGTTGATCAAGGCTCCTCTTCTTCCATGAATTCCTCTGGTAATCCTGTGTTATTCCCTCCAGTGTCTTCTGGCATTCCTGTCAACCCTCATGACTCTTTCCTGGATCAACAAACCTTAGAGGCAATCCCAGCTCAGGCTCTATTGCAACCTTCAAACCTCTCCTGTGACTCCAAACACAGGAAATTTATGGATGGACAAGCCTTCTGTGATGCAGAGGTTGAAAAATTCATGTATGATTGTATGAGGATCCTTAGTAGGTGCCCCAAAAACCCTGACAGTCTCACTGTTTATCCTCCTCCTGTGAACCCCTTGATATGCGATCAGTTTGTTTGGCGGCTGGCCCCTGAAACCCCTGCTCCCCCTGCCTCTCTACTGAATTGGTGGCTCAATGCCAAGGACTTCATTGGTTGGTGCCCAGATGGCTTTGGTATTCTGGCGCACCCGAATGACATGAATGGCTTCAATTGGGAAATCATCCCCATGCCGCGTGATGATTTCAGAGACAAATTCCTGCAGAGCATCTCTTTTTACTACTTTGCAAGCTCGGATGGCCCCCTGATCTTCCCTTCCAACAAGCACAAACCGATAGAATCATGGTTCTATTTTTTCAACTCAAAATCTGCTCCACCAATCACAACTTCTGCAGCAATTCAGACTCCTTCTGCTTCTCCAATCAGTGCTGATCCTCAACCTCTTGACCTGAACTCCACTCCCCTGAAAGATGTTGGTAGTAACCTCTTGCGCAAAAGATTGCCACATGCCTCACTGACCCTGGAGTATGTGAAAAAAAGGCTGAAGATCTTTGGTGAACCCTCTCCCTCAAATCCAATCATGGCTAGGAAAGCAGCCGATGAAGAGCCTTCCAAGTCACCATGACAGCACTAAGTTGGAACTGTCGAGGTTTCAAGAAGGCCTCGGCAGTTCAAAGGTGTAAGAGACTAGTTATGACACATAGTCCATCCTTCCTGTTCTTGTCTGAAACTAAAATAAGTGTCAGTCGGGTAGCTAGCTCTCTTGAGTCTTTAGGTTTCTCTAATTATGTAGGAACAGATGCAGTCAATAGAGGGGGAGGCACTTTTGTGGGCTGGAAAGGGGACTTGGATGTGGTTGTACTTGATCACTCTTTGTATTATTGCCACCTGAAAGTTAATGAAAAATCATCTGCTCTTTCCTATTATATCAGTTTTATTTATGGCCCTCCTGCACAATCAAATCGACACTTATTATGGTCTTGGATTAAGGATACAACAATAAATATTACTGAACCTTGGGTATTACTGGGGGACTTCAACCAAATTATCTCTACACAGGATAAATTGAGCTTCAATGGTTCAAACTCGGGGCTCCAAGCTTTTAAACAATCAATGGATGATGCTTGCCTTGATTTAATTCATCATCAGGGCCCCAAATATACTTGGACTAATAAAAGGAAAGGTGCACAGGAATGCTTGGAAAGAATTGACTTGGCTTTCTGCAATACCCAATGGTCCTCTTTATACCCCTGCTCCTATCTCCAACACTTGGGCATAGCAGCCTCAGATCATTGCCCCATATTACTGCACACTAAACCTCAATTTAGGAAGTCTCAGAGCAAACGTTTTGAGAAATTTTGGTGCATGTTTCCGGAATGTAGACAGATTATTCATGACAGCTGGTCTCAGCCTCCGCGAGGCTCTCCCATGTTCTCACTACACTGTAAACTTAAGTCCACTCTCTCAGCCTTGTACTCCTGGAGCAGAGGTCAGATTGGCAATATCCCCCGCCGCATTAAGCTAGGTGAGGCTCATCTCAGCACTTTATCCTGTCAACTGCAACCTGATGGGAGTTATGATGCCTCAGTCTCCATGGCAATAGCTGATGCTAGGAATGATCTTGAGTTTCTGTATGAATGTGAAAATAGTTTCTGGGAACAGCGAGCAAAAATTAAATGGAGAACCCAAGGTGAAAGGAATACCAAATACTTCCACACAGTTGTTAACAAGCGGTTCAACCAAAACCTTCTCCTCAATTTAAGGAAAGATGATGGTTCCTGGACATCCGACCTGGAGGAAATTGAGTCATTGGCATTCTCCCACTTCAATGACATTTACAACCAAGATGTTCCTGACCCCACCTGTCTACAGGAACTATGGAGTTTCCCTATTCCTGAACTTGAAGACTCAGATGTGGTGTTCCTCTCAGCTCCTCCTTCAGAAGAAGACATCTATCAAGCAGTTTATTCTCTACCCAAGGATAGTGCCCCAGGCAGTGATGGCTATCATGCTAATTTCTACCAATCCAATTGGGAGCTAGTACGTAAGGATGTTTATAGTGCAGTTTTGAGTTTCTGGGAATCTGAATTTCTCTTGTCAACTTACAACCGAACAGTTATCACCTTAATCCCCAAAGTTGATAGGCCTTCCTCTCTCCAAGACATTAGACCCATTAGTTTGTGCAATGTAATATACAAGATTATCTCTAAGGTGCTGGCTAATCGGCTCAAACCAATTCTTCAAAAGCTTATAGCTCCAAATCAGAGTGCTTTCCTTCAAGGGAGATTAATTTCTGACAACATCATACTGGCAGGGGAAATGATGAACCAAATTCATTCCTCCAGACAAGGCAGGAGGAAGCTAGCAGCTTTGAAAATTGACTATGCTAAGGCCTTTGATCGAATCTCTTGGGATTTCATTGCAGCCACCATGGAAAGAATGAAATTTCCAGATAAATGGATTTCCCTAATTTATCAATGTATCTCCACAGTACAATACCAGATTCAGGTGAATGGAAAACTCTCCCAGCCTTTCTGCCCTGCTAGAGGTATCCGACAGGGAGACCCTCTTTCCCCTTATCTATACATACTGGCTGCCAATGTGCTCTCAAGCCTCATCTCCCATCTAGAGCATACAGGGCACTGGAAGGGAATCAAACTCAGCAGGAATTCTCCCTCCATCTCACACCTGTTCTATGCTGATGACTCCCTCTTCTTTTTAGAAGCCACGGATGAAAATATTAACACAGTCAAATATGCCATTGATAAATTTTGCCACTGGTCTGGCCAAGCTGTTAATGGGAATAAATCTTTTCTGATCTTCAGTCCCAATGTTTCCAACAGACAAAAGGCATCTTTCTCCAGTACATTAGGGGTGCGCTTCTCCTCTGGTTAGGCAAATACCTGGGCTCATGGATTGATCCGGGCAGAAATAAGACAAATTTGTACTCTCATGCACTGGAACTCATTGAAAGAAGAACCGCCCTGTGGCAATCTAAACTCCTTTCACAGGCCTCTAGACTTCAGCTCATCAGGTCGGTACTGTCTTCGGTTGGAATACATATCATGTCTACAGTTGCGCTGCCACAAAAAATTTGCGACTCGATCAACGCAAGATGTATCAATTTTTTCTGGGGTCAATCTGAATCCTCCAAAAGAATGCATCTGGTTAGAAAGGACATCCTATTCCTACCAGTGGAAGAAGGGGGATTGGGCATTAGATCGACTTCTTGGACTAATAAAGCACTCCTAGCAAAGCAATTGTGGAGGATTATTGCCTATGATGACTCCTTTTTTGGCAAAACAATGCAGTCCAAGTATATTGATTTCTCAATGGAAAACTATCTACTAACTCCATATAATTCCTCTTGGCTTTGGAAGGGACTCTTACAAAGCGCAGAGCTCATTTTACCACACCTAGCCTGGTCAGTTGGAGACGGCTCAACAATTTCTATCAACCACCCCCTGTGGTGGCCTGTGCAGCACAATCAGCATCTTTTGAGTGGAATTCAAAAGGTGAGTGACTTGTTAGTGCACAACCCGCAACTCCTCTCTTCATCCTCCTGGAATTATCCCTTACTACTCCAACTATATGATCAACCCACTGCTAGGACCATCTCTGAGCTCCCTCTCTCAATTAATACCGGAAGAGACCAAATCATTTGGAAAGCAAATAGATCAGGAATCTACAAAGTCAAAAAGGGATACTGCACTCTAAGATCCCATCACATCTCAGCCCCCCAAGACAATTTTTGGTGTAAATTATGGTCCATCCGCTTGCCACCCAAATTGCTGCTTCAGGTATGGAAAATTCTTCATCATGCAATTCCATCTGTGGATATTCTCAACAAACACCACCTGCGAATTCAAGGTGTATGCCAATTTGGCTGTGATGAAGAAGAAACACTTCTACATCTTTTTTGCTCCTGTAATTTTGCAAGAGCACTATGGTCGTTGAGTGCAAACTTAAGATTCTCAGCTTCCACTTTGGGGGAATTCACCTCAAGGCTGCAATCAATCATCTCCTTGCTCGTGGACCAAGGTGAGGAGGATATACTGCACAAGTCCATTATTCTGCTCAACATCATCTGGAGGAAAAGAAACCTATCTATCCACGAACAACGCAGGGTCCTTCTTCAGGAAACTTTGAAGGAAATTGAGGCGGAATTTCGCTTCTGCAAAATGGCTTTTACTACCCCGACACTATCAGGACCTACGACCTCAACGGGCCACAACAGTCAACAATTTTTCAGGGTTAACTCAATCTGGGCTCTCATTGTTCATGCAGGCAGCCCCCAGGACAAAAACCATGTTCGAATTGGCATTATGCACAACCATCACCAGCTCATCACAATGAGGATCCGTCGAATGAGACCAAACGGTGGTCCCATTCCCTTGAATGCAGTACGGCTATCCCTTAGGTGGATCACTCTTTGTCACCTATTTGCTCCTAATCAGGATCTCACCCTGATCTTTGTCAAGAAAAAGATTCCCTTCTCTGCATCCATCCTCAGCAAATGTAGTGATATCATTAGTAGGGATATTGTTTCTTTGCTTTCAGTCTTTCGAAGTGTTAATACTTTATATTTAGAGGCTCTCCCTGATGGTTATAGGGGATTTCATTTGGATCGTTTTTAATTGTTTGTACTAAGACTATAACTAATTAAATCATTTTGCTTCTATTCAAAAAAAAAAAAGTCAAGATCAATGTTTGGTTATGTGAAATTGCTAATTATTTGATAGTACTCACTCTGATCCTTATTATAAGTTATCAATCGCCACTAAATTTTTGTCCTTAATATAAGTCACTAATTGTAATTAATTAACTCATTTATTGAATTTTTCCCAATATACCCTCATCATTGGAAAAAGAGATTTCTTTCCTCCACCTTACTTTTGTTTCCCTCATAAAGATAAAAGATTAATGAAGAGAAAAAAGGTAGTGGGACATAGTAATAAAGGTGAGAGGGGCTCTCATTGGGAGATGAGACAACCTTGCCTATGTGGGCAACACTCCTACCTCTCGAGTCCGGATTAAACCGGGCGGTAAATTACCAAAAAAAAAAGGTGAGAGGGGAAAAATGAAAAACACAAATAAAATAAAATAAAATCAATTTAATGATACAATAAAGTGATGAGACAAAGGCTGAAAATGGATGAGACAATGCAATAAAGTGACTATATTTACTCAACCTATCATTTATCACCTGGAAAATGACAAAAAAATGACACTTTAATTTGAGTTGGACAAAATGGGGTCTCCAATTCCAACTTGGACAAATAAGGGATAATCCCCAATTTGTCCTAAATGAAATTTGTGACTGTGCAAAAAAAGTAGTGAATGACGATTTATAAAGTAGTTAATAGCGATACTTGAGTAGTTAATGGATAACTATTCATGTATCGCAATTAACTACTCAAGTATCGCTATTAACTACCATTTTCATTAACTACTCAAGTATCGTTATTAACTACTTTAGAAATCGTCATTCATTACTTTTTTTTGCACAAAGTCACAAATTTCATTTAGGACAAATTGGGGACTATCCCTTATTTGTCCAAGTTGAAATTGGAGACCCCATTTTGTCCAACTCAAATTCAAATGTCATTTTTTTTGTCATTTTCCCTTTATCACCCATATAATATCTTTGCCTTGAGACTTAGATAGCCCTTCTATAAAATTTATTGCTATACTCTCCCAAACCCTACTAGGAATAGGCAATGGTTGAAGTACCCGGTCACATTGTTGTATCTTACTTGCATATTAAATTATTGAGTTAAATTTTTAAAATAACTTTAAGTTTTCTCAAACGAACACATCATCTAGAAATTTTAATTTTATATCTTATTTTCCTTGAACGTATCATTTCCTTATCTTTGTTGTCAATGTGTCTAGTTAAACTCATTTACTTATCATAGTTAAAAATAAACCACAAAGCTACGAAATAATAATCTCAAAGCATTTAAAACAAAACAAAATCCACCAAAATGTGTGAAATTTGAGAATCCTTTGATTTGATATTCCCCTTTTCAATTTCACATAAAAAGTAAGGAAAATAAAATTGTTCCTACTTGACGAATGTGGTGTGTAATGTTAGGGTGAATGGACAATTTTAACGCAAAAGTTTTATATTAGGGACGATGAGCACTCCGAAGTTTCAATGGGGCAAAAATAAACTATAAGTTTTATATGGGGAAAAAATAAACCACATTAAGTGATTCATAAACTTTTGAGGTTAAGTGACAAGGTGGATTGTGATTTTTTACACATGGATACCACTTGGCAAAAAGAGAGGAAATACATGTAGCATGATATTAAAACAAAAAACCAAATAAAAAGGGGAAAATGACAAATAAAAACCTCAGAATGTCTAAAAGGACAAGTAAAGAATTCAAATTTTCAAAACGAAAAGTCAGTAACCATGCAATTGTTAATTGGTATGTTCAGATATTCCAGTTGTTAATAGTTACATTCCAGTTGTTAATTGTTCTATTCGGAAATGTGAGTTTCTTACTTGTTCTTTTGAAAATTTGAGTTCCTTACTCGTCCTTTTAAATATTCGGAGGTCTTTATTATTAGTCATTTTCCCAATAAAAAAGAGTGCCATCTTCTTTCATAACTCCCCAAAATAAAATAATAAAAAAAGCATAGATCAAAAGGAGTTGCAAGCCCCAATCTAATGTCTATTTCTTGACAGAGTATTGAACGAAATAATAAAATTCCTTAATCACTCATACAATTAAGGGTTTGTTTGGTTGCATGAAGGAAAGTGAAGAAATGGAAGACTTGTGGGGCTCAGGATTAGGGGTGGGAATAGCCCAGGCCGGCTATCAGGGGCCTACGACTTGGACCGTTAAGGCCTTGGACCAGCCTCCTTGTATCCAGACCAGGCTCAGGCCCAAACTTTTTCTTTTGGACTGTTTTGCTTAACAGGCCAGTCTCAGGCTTGAGAAAAAAGCCTATTAGCCTATCAGGCCGGTCTATTAAGAAGTAAAATAATATGTATCTAAATAAAAAATTATATTACTATATTAATTGATGTTATTTTTACTAATTCTTAATAGAAAATTACAATTATATCATCCTTTATTCTAGTGTGTCTATTATCGCTCATTCTCAAAACATTCATTCAAATGATGTTATCCATCATTCATCTTTCTAAACCTCTTATTGAGTATGTTAAATTAATCAGGCCTCCTAACAGGCTAATAATCAGGCTAGTCCAGGCCACAGGCCAGACTTAGGCTTGAAAATATTGTCTCTAATAGACCACAAGCTAGGCTCAGGAATTATAACTCAGGCCAGGCCGTTTTGTGACCAGGCCAGGCCAGGCCTGGACCATTCCCACCCCTAAGTCAAGATATATGTATATTACAAAAATACCCCCTACTTTCTACACTTTCCAATTCTCCGTGATTTTTCCAATTCATTGTGATTTTTTCGTGCAACCAAACAAATAGGCCATAACAACAACAAGAATAAGAAGAAATCACAACACCATGAAGTGAGAAGTGAGACCGATTCCTTAACCTTCGTCTCCACACTTGTCTCTAATTTAACGCAGGTACACTTTCTCTCTTTCCTATATCTACTTCATTTCTCAACATGTATAGTTTAACATTCTTCCTTCACACTAAATTTCCCTTTCTTTTGGTATCCTTCCACCTAATATTTCTTTTACTTCATTCTTATTCCTATTTCCTCTATTTATGTTTCTCTTTTCTTATGCTTTCCTGGATTCGTTTTCACTGCTAACAACAACAACAAAAACTTGCCTTTTATGATAATTTGGGAAAAAAATATTTGTGTTTAGGCCAACAAGTGCAAGATTTCACTAGTCTTGTTTTGCAAAGTTGTGGGTTTTAATCATTCTGCTCAAAGATTTGATCTTTTTTTGCTTTTTACATGTATAGGGTTGAATTGTTTGGTACCTGAAGGGTTTGAAATTAACTGGAATGGGATCAAAAAGGGGAAGGGAAATCACTATTACTAGTGGGTCAAAGGAAGAAGATGAGGTGAAATTTGTGTCTGATTCAAAGAAGCAAAGATTGGTTAATGAGGAGGAGTCTTCACCCTCTCCTCCTCCTCCTCATGTTTCCATTGCAAATCCTCTATCTGGCTTGGCTAACAATTATGCTGATTTGGATGAAGACGAAGTTTTCGCGAGAAGGGGATTGAATGATAAGGAAAATGGTGAGTCTAAGAGAAACGGGCATGGATTTGATGAAGAGGATGATGAGGATGAGGAGGATGATGATGAGGATTTAAATGAACATTTGAGTGTGGGAAGACATAGCCGCCAGGTTGAGGCTAGGAGGGACTGCCCTTATCTTGATACTGTTAACAGACAGGTATTTTTTAAGTTATATTCTGCTTGGATGATGTTAGAATTATAGAATTAATATTAGTATTTCCTATTTTATACTGATAGAATCTTAGTCATTATTATTAATTATAGTATTAGGAAATATTTAGAGTATACAAATATTATGTTATTATTAGGAATTATTAGGTAAACTTGGAGAAGTCTATCATCTTTTAGGGAGATTTTGTATTATAATTAAATTAGGTAAATGTGTCTTATATCTAGGAATAGAGGGAGTAGCATTCATGGCCTTGAATATTTGTTTTTTGTTCAAGGGTGTGATTGAAAGATATTTGTAACTGTTTTTATTGCTTGTGATATGGTGGTTCTAGTTGTTTTTCACCTTTGTTGGTTTTTTATTATTCACTCCTGTTGATACTTTGCAGGTTTTGGATTTTGACTTTGAGAAGTTCTGTTCTGTATCCCTTTCAAACTTAAACGTGTATGCATGTTTAGTTTGTGGGAAATATTATCAAGGAAGAGGGAAGAAATCTCATGCTTATACTCATAGCTTAGAAGCAGACCACCACGTTTATATTAATTTAAGAACGGAGAAAGTTTATTGTCTTCCTGATGGATATGAAATTAATGATCCATCATTAGATGACATCCGACATGTTCTAAACCCGAGGTTGGTCCTTTTTTTTTTTTCAATTTTGCAGCATTTGCTGTGAACAATTTTGCTTCTCTGTGGAACTTGTCTCTTAAATCATCTACCATTGGCTAGTAGTTACATATTATAGATTTGTTATTTCATATATGGATCATTAGCCGCTGGATTCAAGAGTTTTGTCCTGTTTGAAAAATGAAAACTGAAATATTGTGCGTTCCAAAATTGAGCAAAAAAAAGTATATTTACACGATGAATGCTAATATTTCTTGTTTCTTTGGCCATTATTGTATTTTCTTGACTGCTTTGCTTTTGGCCAACATTCTGGACCATCTGTTTTCGTCGTCAATTATATTAGCATGTTTCTCTTTGTTAGCATTTTACCTCATGGTTTTTTCCCGTTTGTAAATCTTCTTTGTTGAATATGTAAACCATTCAATTTGTAGATCTTCCTACTGCTTCATGCTCAGGTTAATCACTAATTGCTCTGATGATTATTCCTTCCCCCTATTCATCATTAATTGACTACATTTAAAGCAGTACCTTTAACTTATATGGTTATTGTTTAGATTACCTTCTATTTTTTTATCAGAAAGTTTAGAGTACCTTCCAGCTTCATATTATTATAGCATTTTTTAATAGGGCAGTTTTTTTTTTTTTCTAAAATGAGTGTAATACTTGGGCATATCTGAGTTATTTTCTTTTAATTTCTGTCTGTAGGTTTACTAGGGAACAAGTTGAACAACTTGACAAAAATAAGCAGTGGTCTAGGGCACTTGATGGCTCCAATTATCTTCCTGGAATGGTAGTTCTTCATCTTGATTATGTGATAATTGGAATTTCACTTATATCTGGCTGACCAGTTAATGCTATTTCCTTGTATTATGGCGTTGATTGTCATTTGTAGGTGGGTCTTAACAACATCAAAGAAACTGATTTCGTGAATGTGACAATTCAATCCTTGATGAGAGTTACTCCTTTGAGAAATTTTTTTCTTATACCAGAAAACTATCAGCACAGCAAATCTCAACTTGTTCATCGTTTTGGTGAACTTACCAGGAAGATTTGGCATGCGCGAAACTTTAAAGGACAGGTTTGCTTTTTATAGATATCTTAAAAAGTTATTCTGATATTTTAGCTGCTAACTTTTCAATGCATATGTCTGCAGGTTAGCCCGCATGAGTTTCTGCAGGCAGTGATGAAAGCCAGTAAAAAAAGATTTCGGATAGGTGCACAATCTGACCCAGTTGAGTTTATGTCCTGGCTTCTTAATACACTGCACGCTGATCTTAGAACCTCAAAGAAGAATAATAGCATAATATACAAGTGTTTTCAGGTTCTTCTCTGATTCATTGTACTTTTTTTTCTTTTTTTTATTATTTACCGTTACTGTCTTTGGTCCTTAATATAAGATCTACCTAACAAATTTGGGTGGATTAAGAAAATTAGTTAAAATAGCTCTTAATCAAGACTCCCTTTAACATATGCTATCAATAGTTGTAATTCAGGGAAAAAATGATAAATATGAGGGACAAAGTAGATTGAGGTATTATATTTAAAACCAAATTTAACGCCTTACTAGCTCTTATATTAGGGACCATAAGAAAGATATTTTTTCCTTGCTGCAACTAACTTGTGCTTGCAGGGTGAATTGGAGGTTATAAAAGAGATTCCTAACAAACAAATCACTGAGACGAAAGAAAACAATGAAGAACAAATCCCCAATGACAAACTTTCAGATGGTAGCACGGAGCGGAGTGGTTTAGTCACAGAAACTTCAAGGATGCCATTTTTGATGTTAGGATTGGACTTGCCACCACCTCCTTTATTCAAGGATGTGATGGAGAAAAATATAATACCTCAGGTATTGTCTCTGTTATGTGGTTCCGTTTTAATGCGTATTAAATCATATAGTTGTTATGACTTACATTGACGAATGCATCTTTGGGCAATGGATTCTTGCATTTCTGTTCTTGTTACTTTGACTGAAATATTGATTCCTGATGTTCATGTAACATCACTAAATGCTGTTAAAATTGAGGATATGAATGCCATTATGGATATTGTGTACCATGATTGGTATGCTCAATCATGGCTACATCATACTGATTATTAACTAAGTGAAAATGCAAACTGACAGCTTGTGATATGTTCTTGACGGAATGTGCTTATAAAGTTATGCCTACTAGCCTAGTCTAAGACTGATCTATTGTAATTGATATCTTTATCGTGTCCCTTCATTATGTGTTCCCATAATCTTACCAATTTTTGTAGGTCAAATACTAATCATGCCAGTTAACTTTATATTTAAAGTTTGGCTGTGATGCATGCTAAATGATTAAAGCATTGTGCATGGCTTTAATGATTGATCAGGCATGCTAAATGATTGACTCCATCCTACCATGGAGATTTCTTATTCATGTGTTTATCTGGACAATATTATCATACCTACTTCTACAACCTAGCCAAATTTTTGTTTTATTCTGTTGTGTAATAGATGCTTTGACCGAGAGTATCAAAGAGGAAGTACCTATGTGCATGCTTTTTGCTGAAGATTTAGTACTTTTAACGGAATCAAGTGAAGAGATTAATGCTAATTTAGAGATATGGAGAAGCACTATAGAGTCTAAGGGTTTTTGTCTAAGTAGGAGTAAGACAAAATATATGCATTGGAATTTCGCAAACAGACAACTTAAAGATGATTTAGATGTTAAACTAGGAGATCAAATAATCCCTCAAGTGACGAAGTTTAAATACTTGGGATCTATTATAGGACAAAATGATGAAATTGATGATGTCAATCATAGAATCCGAGTTAGGTGGTGTAAGGAAAGCTATGAGGGTTCTTTGTGACGGGAAAGTATCCCATAAGGTAAAAGTAATGTTTTATTGCACTGCTATAAGACCAAAAGTATTATATGGTAATGAATGTCGGGCTGTGAAGGTCCAACATGAACATAAAATGGGGGTAGTTGAAATGAGGATTTTGAGATGAATGTCCGGTCATACAAGAAAGGATAAGTTTCAAAATGACCATATACGAGAACGGGGTGGAGTTGCTCCCATTACTGAGAAAATGGTAGAAAATTGTTTGAGGTGCTTTGGAGTTGTCCAAAGAAGGCCAATAGTATAACATGAAAAGGGTAGAACAAACAACTTGGAGTCCAATTTAAAGAGGAAGAGAGAGAGCAAGGCAAATGCTTGAGGAACTTATGGAATGTAAGGTACAGGAACAGTCTAGAAGGCACAGAACATGTGAGGATCTCATCATCAATGTACAATATCTAAATATGTTTTTATTAATATATTGAAAAAATGAATAGTAAAAAATTCAATAGAATGAGTTAAAAAATAATATAATATATAAAAATAATAAATATATAATAATAATAATAATAAATATTTTCTTGGTCCTGCTTTATGGGCTTAGGGAAAAAGGACTGTGTTGTGTGGTTTATTGGCCCAGAACATGACCATTTGGCTTGTTGATTACTTAAGTTGATATCATGGATTAATGGGCAGTGCCTGCTTGGTCAAAAATATATCTGAAGATTTGTTTGTTGATAGAGTACAATAGCATAATTCGATTTATGTAGCTAACCCCTCCTAGTGGTAAGAGGCTTGTTGATGTTGTACATCAACTTGGATAGTCTTAAATGCGACAGAGCACCTATCAAAATACTTGTTGCCTATCATGAACTTTTTCTAACCATAGACCAATTATTGTTCTCAAAATCATTGGATTTGAAGTTTATGCTAGTCTCTGAGGTCCTGTAGTAGTTAACTCAGAATTGGCAAAGAAAAAGAAAAGTTGTGATTTTGTTTCTTTGAATTTATGGTTAATGTGTGCAATGTTTCCATTATTATTTTTCACAATAATACTTTGATATAGTGTGTATGTTTGTGTGTATACACACACTCTTATGGGATGAAAACTGTCAGTTGAATAAAGTTAACCCTTGCTTTTTGTTTGAAACGCTATCCGTTAAGTATACATGGGAAGCCTACAGCGTAACATTCTGAACAATCTGGTGCACTGTTGTCCCCGATTTTTGGTCCTGAACTTGATCAAATTCAATTTCTTTCAACTATAACAAAAGATCATCACTCATGAATTAAATGAGAAAAAAAAATATACATGCTTGTTTTTTGTTATTGGAATTGATGAGAATGTGATGGAAAATAAATAAAAAATAAAGTTACTGAAATGGGAGAGGATTTAGGTTTTCATTGTTCAAAGGGTAAGAGGAGTACTTTAGTAAAATGGAAATTCTTTGATTGGGAGTCATGATTAGCAACCAACACATTATGCTAAAATAGAGACACCTTCCCTTTCTTTAACCTTATTTTTTACAGCGTTAGCATGATGATAAGTTCTTAAGCTACCTGCTTTCAAAACCTGTTCTTAGTGTTTTCGAATTAATGTAAGATCTCTTATGTAATCCCTTCTGCAAATGTGTTCCAAGTTTTGCACCTCATAGGCTAAAAGTTTAAGTTATTAGCCAAAGTGCAATTCTATTCCCTTATTGCGAGCTTGCCACATGGAACAAGGGCCAAGTGCTACCGTCTAGGTATGAGGTGAGAGTTTTTATATGTGACCAACCTTTTATCAGCTAACAAACATTGTCCTTGTTAATTTCCACTTAGATTGGCGCTCATCAATGGCATGAAATTCCAAACCCTCATTCATATAAAATAGTACAACCCCAATAGGTAAAGGGAACACATTGTTATGGCCTTTGGTTCCCCTCCCAAAACACACACACAAATTATCATGTAAACTAGAATCCTCAGGCATTATGTGAATTCTAGTTTAAATAGCTCAATAAATAAATCCTCCAACATTAACCACCATTTTTTCTGCCTTAAACTATGGTAGTCATATTCTGCTCAGACTCTCATTTTTATGATTAGAGTTGCCACCTTTTGTCCTGTATTTTCCACAAGGGGAACAATATAAGAAGCAAGCATAATCTATTACTTTTACATGTCTAATATATACTTCTCTAGATTTGTAGAACTTGATAACTCATATGCCCGCTAATTAGGTTTTGTTTCCAGGTTCCACTCTTCAACATATTGAAGAAGTTTGATGGGGAGACCATCACAGAGGTTGTCCGTCCTCATATAGCTAGAATGAGATATCGTGTGACTAGACTGCCACCATACATCATTCTACACATGCGTCGATTCACGAAGAATAACTTTTTTGTGGAAAAGAATCCTACATTGGGTGAGACTTCTTATCCAAAAGCAGACTTTTTTGGGGGTGATATGAAAATCAGGCTTTTAATAATTTTATAATCTGAATAGCGTGCTTATTACTACATTCATCCTAACCAAACCGTTATTTGTTTCAGTTAATTTTCCTGTGAAGAACCTGGAATTAAAGGATTATATTCCCTTGCCAACACCAAAGGAAAATGAAAAATTGCGGTCTAAGTATGATTTGATAGCCAATGTTGTTCATGATGGCAAGCCCGGTGAAGGATTCTACAGAGTATTTGTGCAGCGCAAATCAGAAGAACTTTGGTAAGTTCTAGTGGTTGACAAGAGTGAAAGCAAGCTAAATAACTTTAAAATATGGAAGTTGATTCACAATAAATGGCTTTAGGATCAACAATTTTCCAGAATCTAATTTTCCTAGAAAACCATTGGTTTTGGTATGAGCTAGGAAGAACAAATTCCAGTCATCACTTTTTCCACAAAATTCATTTTACTTGAAGTTTAAATTCAATCACACTGTAGACTCACAATGAAAATTGTTTTAGGTTTGAGATGCAGGATTTGCACGTTTCAGAAACTCTTCCTCAAATGGTAGCTCTCTCAGAGGCTTATATGCAGATATATGAACAGCACAAGTAAACATTGATAGAGATATATGGTTATTGCCTGGCGAATTGGGTTCAGGGTTTTCAAATTGGATGTCTGTTGTTGGAAATTGGAATACCCTTTTGAAGTAGAAATATACTAATCCCAGTTTGTTTGTTGAAGATGTTTGGGCATGCTTAGGAAATGCAGCATAAACTTATACCTTAACTGAAGTTTTGTAATTTGTTGTAAACTTTTTATTGTTTAGCTCTTGATTTTGTGAGTTTAGAATTGTATTTTAGCTGATAGGATTTTTGAACCTGAATTACTACAAAAACTATTTGAATACTAGCTTTTTCCTAGGTGAAACATGTGAGTTCATTAAATCCTGATTGACATTGTATGGTAGTTGACATTTAAATTTTAGCAAAAATGTAGTATGCATATCACAATAAAAAAACCTAAGTAAAATGGAAGGAACGTATTTTATTGTTAAATAAAGTGCCCTTTAATTTAAAAAAACATTAGCAAAGCACTTGTATCCAAGTAAAATGGAAATGATAAATTCCATTTAAGATTAAGAGTAACAAACAAGCTCATTGAATAATAGAAATATTTGGTTTAACTTAATCCCGCAAGATGATTTCCTTTTTTTCGATCTAAAAATGATGTTTACTTTCGAAATGTTTAAGGGTTAAAAATCATATTTGTCTTGGAAGTTTTAGGCAAGGATTAAGTTTGCCCTGGAAGTTTTTTTCATCAAGTTTGCCCCTCAAGTATACAAAATAGATCAAATTAGCCTTCACATCCTACATATATTATCACCTCATCATCCATGTCAAACTTGCACCACATCATCATCTTTTCCATCATTCATTCCTCCACACTCCACTCCCTCTACCACCCACCACCCCCACTCTCCCTCCACCACCGCCTCACCCTCTCTCCTTCCATCCTTTATTATTCACCAACGCCGCCCATGATGAAGAAAGTGAAGTTGATGAAGACCAAAAAACTCGGTTTCCATTGCCAAATGAGACGGGATGAGAACAAGGAGGAAGACTTCTAGACAGCGTCAGACTGGAGTTGTGCAGTACTAAGGGGATGGATCCACTATTGGAATGCCTACAGACCTCCCTTTCACACCTCTGGGACTCATGTGAAGAGGGCATCCTGCCATTGCTTCCTCACAACTTCATAGAGAGATGAAATTGTCGCTTCAACACGCAATACCAAGGCACCTGTTAGGAGAAGGAGAGGAAGGGAACGTTAGGGGGTGCCAGTTTAAATAGTTAGTGTAAATAATATTTTGATAATTTTCAAGCAGCTCAAAAGCCTTTGTAATGATTATTCACTTTTGGCATTTTCCCAAAAGCTTTTGTAATGATTATTCACTTACTTGTATTTTCTCTTGTTCTTAAAAGAGAGATTTTAGCATCAATATGGCCAATGTTTGACATTACTATTTCTATTTCTATGTACATGGCATCAGCAATATTTTGATGGCCAAATGCAGATTTTTCTTTTTGTATTTTTATTTTCTCTATAAATGCAGTGTGACTAAAAAATCAAATGCATATGATTTTGCTATCATCATTAGTCAAAACTGACATTGGTTCAAGAAGATAATTCTCTGCAGAATAAATACTCTATTAATTTGCAGCTTTGGTACACTTGTAGGAAGTGCTGAGTTTGCCACAGAACAAATACTATTTTTTTAATTTGCAGTTTTGGTACAAACATTACTAGTATACACATGCACAATGATATGCTTAGATGAATTAGCAGCTTACTGGTATAAACATTCCTCTGGCTTACTGTAACTATTTTTTATTGGTATAAACCTAACAGAATTTACTTTGGCTTACTGTAATTATCTTTAAACTTCCAGTCCTTTTCAAAGTGCCTTTTGAGGACATAATTTTACTGTGAAAGGTTTTTGAAGTGCTGAAATTCAAATCTCTCAAAGGGCCAATGCACACCATAATGTCATATTCTTGTTACATAATTTCACTGTAAACGGGCAGCAACTTCTTTGCTAAAGCACAATATTAACATAAAGAAAAAGGCTGACTTCATTGCTCCCAAATGCATATTCTAGAAGGGCAGCAGCTTCTTTGCTAAAGCACATGGTCCTTAAACAACTTTTTGTCTTCTCAGCTCCTTCTAGATCTCAGCAGTGTCATCGTCAATATCTCCTCTTTCCTGCAAGACACCTTCATTGTTCTCCACACAACCAGTCTCATTGATCACTCCTCTTGTCATCTCAACCACTTCATTTTCCCATAAGAAGAACCCACATCCTCCCTGTAAAAATTATGAAGAAAGAAACAATTATTTAATGTTTGATGTGTATTGAATTCAAAAGGTTCTGAATTGATTAGAGTTTATACATGAGCTAACAAGAACCATTCAAAAATGATGCACATCAATACCACCAGGTTCGACTGCTCTATTTGTACTGCCAGGTTGACATATAAAAACTACAGCAGCAGATCAGGACAACAGACCACGAGCAATTTATCTTGTCTCAAAATAAAAATCTCTACATGAACTAAGCATAAAAGCAAGAGCAAACACTAGCAAGAAAACAGAAAAAACTACAGCAGAATGAAACAATCCTGAAAATGGCAGAGTTTGAAACCTTTTTTGTTATACACCCAGAACACTGTAGTTAAGAGGGTTTTAGGGGATTAGTTTTTCCAACACATATTATATATTAGAATCGTTGAGAGTGTCGTTTTCGTTATTAAGAGCTGGTTCTACAGGAGTATAGCTGGCTCTGTTGTTTTCTTCTCAATATTTCAATTGACTTTAACTCTAATTCTAGCAGCTATATGTACTAGCATACACCTAACTAATTAACCAACCAACATCATATAAATAAAACTAGCTAATTAAACAACTAATTAACTTTAATCATCATTAAAGAACACACCTTTACTGAATCACTAGTCCATGCTCAGCAATAAGCACATAATCATGAATTCTAATTTGATCAAGATAAACAACACCAATCGCCTTTTGTCTTGCCATTTTTGGATTTGGAAATTCCAAACTACGAAGATCTAGACTTGCATGAACAACCTTGACAATCTGTACCCTGGCACAACCCAAAACATCTGCCGAACTAAATCTGTTCCCGACCATATCAAATGTAGATCCACCAATCATCGTCCCAACGTTAAGCTCCAAGGTATATCCATTGTGTGGACCAACGTTATGCTCCAACGTATATCCACTGTGAGTTTGTGTGCATCATTACATATGCAGAAGGTAATTTACCTTGCTATCCCCAATCAACTCCACCAGTTGAGGAGTTTTCCGTAGGTTTAGGTCTGCCAACAGTTGTCTGATTTCACACAACCATCAGCAATGTAAGCGGTTAGCCTAAATAAAGCCAGCTAAGCTTAATTTGATCTTGACGCTAGAATGTACCAACAAATACATTTTGTTCCTCCATATATTTGGCAAAAACCAGTAAACATCAACTTGCCCTTTTAAGTTTACCTTGATATTCTGGGAAATCAATCCGAGCCCTAGATGAAGCTGAAATAAAAAAAAATATAGAATTATTCCAGCTGAGAAATAGAATGGGGAAAAATCAGGTTTGGATGGACAAAAATGCAAAACAGGATTGTATATTCAAATAGAATGCAAAACATCCATGAGTCACCTTACAAATGAGCACAAAGAAGGCATGTTTGTGGAAGGGGTAGGAGAAAATCACAACACATCAATAATTATGCTACTTTTTTATTTGTTGAAAATCAAAAGGCTTGGATATATACCCTTTATTCAATGAAATCCTGAGTTCCAATATTGACAACTGTGCATCCAATTGCTTTAGCAGAGTTCAGACAAGGCGTGTGATTCCTTCTCCATGGATTAAGCATTCTCTTTGTATTGATTGCCCGTTCATCAACTATGTCCGGAACTGCCACATTGATAAGCTAACTGCAAGAGCATGTAATTTCAATTTTTAAAAGACTGTACCTATCTGAAAGGAAAATATAGGAAAAATTGAAGTAGTTCATATTACCAAATAAGAACATTGGTTGAAGGATCAATGGGAAGGTATTTCTTGAGGAAACCATCTTCTCCAAGATTGTTATTTATGTGTGCAACATATGATGACTTCTCAGTCTCCCTGATGGTGTGAATCAAGTTAGCGGTAGCAGCCTTGAGGAATGCAGATGAGTTTTTTGCACTATTTACTGTTCTTGAACTTGCAAATGTTTGTAGCTTTAAGTAAATAACATTATAGCACCCTCAATGTTAAACCTAGTCACAGCAGCATCTATTAAACACTAAAGGAAAAATGGTGATTTGCTCTTTCTGAAAACACTGGTCATAAGAGCTGGCACATCCTTGTCAACAAGTGGATCCTATTTATTTTCCACATCAGCACAGCCTCCAACATGACCTTCATTCCTGAAACAATTCTTCTTCTTGTGGGTCCTTTTTTTAGCCACATAGACTTCTCATAAGCCACATGTCCACTCCTTCCTTCATATCTCCCTCATATAAATCTTGTAAAGGAAGTGAGAAGTAACGTGTTTGTCTCTCCAATGTGTGGGTCCCAATCTCCTGCAACGTTGGCTTATCATCCCTTGGGGGATGTGTATACTTTTTGAAACTTTGCTTTTGCTAAAGCTTCTTCAAGAAGCCAAATTAATTTGGGCCCCCTGCCAAAGGCTTTGTAGTATTTCAAATCTCCATCTTCTCTTCACAAAAGCTTCGCTTCGATATTTCCCTTTCATTTTCTGGTGGGTCTAATAATGTAAGCTCCATATTGGATCTCTTCGAGAGGGGTATCATCTTCCTTCTTCTATCTCCATGTTTGTTGGTACATTTCAATTTAGTGTATTTATTGGTGCATGTTCGGATTCTTATTTTTAGTCAGAGTTCGGATTCAATCTTCCATTTCTCCATTTCTACTTCTTTCCTAAACCAATTCGTTTTTTCTTTAAGCAAGAATGTATATTTTCTGAGCTTAACTTTTGAAGCTTTTTAAGATGCAGGGGACATGGAGAGAGAGAAACAATTTTGAGAAGATCCCAACCCATTGGCATTTTTATTTGTGGATACCCAGATGATATGTGCGTTAACTATTTGATTTCATTTTATTTTTCTCCAGTTTTTCCTTCAACTTCTTATAAATTCCATTTTTTATTTTTGTCAGAAAGCTAAAAGGACCGGGGATACCAACAACTGATCTATTCTAAGTGCTCCTGCCACTTATAATGATATTCGCCCTAACGTGGTATGGTAGAGATCCACACTTGGTAATGATGTCTTCTGCTATTTAACATATTCATGAATTGCAATAACATCTCAGATTTGCAATAACTTCTCAGATTTCATTCCTGTGTAATAATATCTCATATTTGTGGATACCTTTTATTATCACTAAGCCATTCATGAACCATAATATATGCAAAGTATCTTGTGATGATTAGTTTGCAATTTTCATCGACTATATTGGGAAGAGTGTAGCCTTTGCAAATTCAGCAATTTCCATATAAGAGTAGGAGCCTTTGATGAGCATTTTTCTATTCCCATTTTCAAATCAGGATGATTTGTTTGCAATTTTCATCGACTATATTAGGGTTTTTAGTTTGATTGTTTGGTTTTACCATGACGGGGTGGCGTGAGGGCATGTCCTCTGATAATATTAAGGGGCTTTAATTTGCCTTGCTCTCTCGTCTAGCTTCTTCATTGGTGGTAGCTTTATTGCCAAAAAGAAGGGCTTGAAGAAAGCTGGAGCTAGTGGAATCAGGGCAGGTATATAGTTTTTTTTTTGTTTAATTCTTGAGATATGAGTCTACATCTTGAATTGTTTCTGTTTCAAAGATTATTTTCTAAGGCCTACAAACGTGAATCTTACTACATTAGTGATTGATTGGTTATTATACTTTATCTTATTGAATGGTAATATTGGAGCTGTTTTCTTTTTTAGTTTTGACAATGGTATATGATTCTGACTACAATGGTAAAGTTTCTTTACTATGTATGACATGCTAAATGTTTTGCTGGATTTGACTGGACAATTTATATCTGAACAACAGAGAAAGGTTAAATATCATTAGACTTCTAATAAGAGGTGGCTTTTCTTTATTTGTCAATAAGAAAATTAGTTGATCAGCCATGCAACATCTTGGTATATATTATGTACTTAAAGATGATTGGTAAGCCCAGAAACTATGGAGACACCATAGATTATATGAAAGAGCTTCTAGAAAGGATTGGTAAGCTGCAAGAAGAAAGAACGGAAGAGGATATAAATCAGATAAACCTCATTGGTAAATCCAAGGAGATGAAGCCAAATGAAGCGACGGTAAGAAATTCACCGAAGGTATGATTTTAACACCTAAAACTGATGGATAATCAGTGGTCCAGATCTTGAATGAATACAATTTCTATGATTTTGATCCGGCAGTTTGAGGTAGAGAAAGGAGACCAAGACACCAAAGTCAGTATCTGATGTTGCACAAGGGCTGGATTGTTGCTCTCAACAGTGAACACCCTTGAAGCATTAGGCCTTGAGATTCAACAGTGTGTTGTAAGCAGTTTCAATGATTTTTCAATGCAAGCTTCATGCTCAAAGGTATACAATATAAGTACACCTAATTTCTAAGGATTTTGATTTGATCTCTCTAATTCCTTACTTGAAATCATTTATATCTCTTGCTAATGATGATGATTTCTCTCAGTGTTCGGTGTCCGAGTAGAAAACTGGTATTACATCCGAAGAGATAAAGCAAGCACTATTCAGGAATGCAGGTTGCGGTGGAAGATGTCTATAGGACCAAGATGAAAGCAAGTATGCAAGTAGCTTAAAACTACTTCCAGATGTTGTAAAAGACACATTTTTTACCTACAAGTTCTTCTGAATAAATTAGAATTATTGATTGATGTACTTCTGAATAAATTTGAAACTCAGTTCCCCAAAGATTCATATGTTTTCAGGTTCTGGAGTTTAATTTTGCAGTATAATGAAATGACAAAGAGGATATTGCATCTTATTTTTACATTGTTTATCATTTCAGGGGGACAATGAGCAAGTGGAAGCTTTGGAAAGAGATAATGGTGAATGCCCAAAATCCAGTTCTTTGAGGAAACAACAGCTCATTAGAGAGTGTCCTATTCTCTCTAATATTGAATCAAAACAGATTTAACGGTTTTAAAAGCGCAGGTAAAATAAAAGCAGCTCAAACAACATATTTGTTTGTGTCTGTTGCTTGCTTTCACTGTTCATTTTTGCACTTCATTCCTTCTAATAGATGAAAAGGTCATTATTTATACTCTCATCTACATTTTTTTACCTGCAAATCTGTTTGTGCTTCTTCTATCAATGCACATCTGTTTGTGCTTCTTCTATCAATGCAAATCTGAGGGTGTATTTTGCCCACTCTCTACTAAAATCAGTATGCAGTCACATATAATGTGTGCAATTTTTTCGTGACTACCACTACTCAAGCTCAATGATAAATTATACTCAATCTTTTTGAAATTCGTTTATACTCTTTTCTCCCACTTCTTGGGAGTCTCAATATTCCAAGAAAAAACATAAAACACCTTTCAAGAACATAAAGACGATATTTATATTTTTTAAAACACAAGCATTGTTTCTTTACATTTAAATATAGATAGACGAAAAAATCTAACCAGTTTGTGTTTTTTTTTATCAAATAGATTTTGACCACTTTGCTAAAATCTGTTTTAAAAACTTCTATACCATTCAGATTATTACAAATTGATTTTGACGACTCTCAATCTTCCTATACAGCATTGTGCCTGTACATTTGAGCAAGTCATACATTTGAGCAAGTCATACAATAGACAATCTTTTTCCTTTCCGTTTATACTCATACTTCCAAAATCTGTTTGTGCATCTTCTATACAGAGCAGATTATCACAAACAGATTTTGACCACTCTCAATCTTCCTATACAGCATTGAACCTTTATAAAAGAGCAAGTCACACAAAAGACAATCTTTTTCCTTTTTATGTGTTATTACCTACTAAGTGTTTGATAAAACACTTGTGAGAGCATTTTTTATGTTCAAGTGATTATGATAAACCATTGAATATTATCATTTTAAGCCCTACACTTTGCATTGCTTTTGAGTTTAATTAATTCAAGGGACTCTTTCTTTCTTACATAATTTTTGCATTTACAAATATCAAAACTCTTGCATTGCAATAATGTTGAGCTTCATTTTTATGTAGAGATATTTATATTTGTTATCCTCATTTCACCCCAATTTTTAGGATTCTTCTAAAATTGTTTGTTATCCTCATTTTCAGGTTTTCTTCTCTTTGGAAAATCATTGTTTGGCAATTCATAACTTGTCAAGGATTGTCCTGTCTTATTCATGTTTTGCCATGAAGTTGATAAGTTTCTTCTTGATGTGGTCTTTAATAAAGAATCTAATTCAGAAACATGTTGCGTTTAAGGGAAGGCGGTGGAGAAAGTACTCAACTACTTATATAGCGAGGGAATTAGGAAACAAATTTTCATTGAAGTATATAATTGTAATTTTCAGCTTTCTTAGAGAATTGCAGATTTTAGGAAAACTTTATCCTTCAATGATTCCTTCAAATTTCAGTTGTATAAATATTAAAATGTTGGTAGATTACTCTAATGATTTATCCCAAACTACTCTATATCATTTAAGCTATATTAGCAGATTATTAATAATTGTCAATAGACCACGCGAAGCGTGGGAAACATGAATATAATATTTCACTAATGTTGTACAAGATTTGTCACTTCTTAATTTTGTTTTAAATTAGTTTGGCTTTTTTAGATCATTGTTGTTTCTCTATGCCACTACTTTCATGATATTTATACATTGTTATGCTTTTTTTAACCATTATTTTGCTATTTGCTACACATTTGTCACAACTCTTGGTTATTTTTTATGTTCTATTAGGTTGACAAATATAATTTCATACAGGCTTATCTCCCCGTGCAACGCACGGGAGAATTTGCTCGTTTAAACCAATACTAGATAGCTTTAAAGTATTAAACTTGAATACACACCTGTAGCATCACATTGAAGCGATGGGCACTAGCAGTGAGTTCATGTTGGAATGTTGTTGCATTGCTAGTGGGTGAGGGAAGTGGAGGAAGAAATTATTCATGTTCCTAGGTTGCTAGGAAGACATAAGACATAAATGGACCAAAATAGGTAACTTAAATCTAAAGGGAACTTTAAAATCAACTATACTAACACAAACAACACATGAATGGTTAGAAATGCTAAGTAAATCTGTGGAAACAAAGTTGACTAAATAGTCAAAAAAATAATTCATTGATAATATGTTTGTATTTATAATACAAAAGCTTTTCAAGAGATAACAAATCCTAAGTATTCACCTAATGTACAAGTCAACCAATAGCCTAAGTATTAACCTATTGTACAAGTCAACCAATAGGAAAACAGAAAATACAAACATTTTTTTTCTTTCTCTTCCTCTCTTCTCTCTTAACATTCTTGGCTTGACTTGGCCCAATTGTAGAAGGAGGAGGATGGCTTGGCCCAACAGCAGAGGCAGGGGGTTGGCTTGGCCCAACAGTAGAGGGAGGAGGAGGTTGGCTTGGCCCAACAATAGAGGGAGGAGGAGGTTGGCTTGGCCCAACAGTAGAGGGAGGAGGAGGTTGGCTTGGCCCAACAGTAGAGGGAGGAGGAGGTTGGCATGGCCCAAAAGCAGAGGGAGGAGGAGGTTGGCTTGGCCCAAAAGCACAGGGAGGAGGAGGTTGGCTTGGCCCAAAAGCAAAGGGAGGAGGAGGTTGGCTTGGCCCAAAAGCAGGAGGAGGAGCTTCGGTATCCCTCATATACCGGTAGAATATGAATAGGAGTGGCAGGATAACCAGCATCGAAATGGTCGTTGACCTCTCAAAAAAGCCTGATGTAAAAAGAAACTATTAGTGCACCGATATCACATGGAACATGTCAAGAAATACCTAATAGTTTGGTATTCCTTAAAAATAAATCTGTATACCATGAAAGTGATTATTTGTAGAATCCAGACTTGATCCATCATCTGAAAAGTCTTGAAAAGCGTCTGAAAACACCGCATCTGAAAACACACATCAAAATCTCAATAAACCTGTTTCTGCAGAAAATTTAAAAAATTAAACATAGGCTAACAAAAGACTAATTTACATAACACACCTGCACTAATATTGTGCACCCTCGGACGATCCAAAACATCCTCCAAACTAGACCTGTTCCCAATCATATCAAACATTGATCCACCCATCAAACATAGCATGTTTTCAGGCTCAATCTCAGTGTTTGGTTCTATTCCAATGAGAAGATTAGAAGGTGAAGGTGAAGGGAGAGTGGAAGGGGAATTCTCTAAGGCATTGTTGTTGTTGGGGTCTGAAAAAGAAAGAAAGAAAGAAAGAAAGAAAGGGGAGTGATTGATTGATTGATTGAATGAATGATTGGTTGGTGGATGGGGGATGAGAAATCAGTTAAATCAGACTTGAACATTCATCTCCTAGTGAAGGGAATAAAAATTGGACACCAGTCAATGGAGTATATAAATAAATATTGAATCATAAAATCAAAACCTTTAATTTCATTTCTCTGATTATTTGTAGAATCCAGACTTGATCCATCATCTGAAAAGTCTTGAAAAGCGTCTGAAAACACACATCAAAATCTCAGTAAACCTGTTTCTGCAGAAAATTTAAAAAATTAAACATAGGCTAACAAAAGACTAATTTACATAACACACCTGCACTAATATTGTGCACCCTCGGACGATCCAAAACATCCTCCAAACTAGACCTGTTCCCAATCATATCAAACATTGATCCACCCATCTCCGCCCCAACCTTATGCTCCAAGGCAGATCCATTGTATGCAACAACTCCAGATTCAATCACTGGTCCTATTCCAATGAGAAGATTGGAAGGTGGTGTTCTGATGGAGGGGTCTGAAAAAGAAAGAAAGAAAGAAAGAAAGGGGAAGGGGAGTGAGTGATTGATTGATTGGTTGGTGGATGGGGGATGAGAGAAAGGAGAGAAATGAGAATAGTTAGTTATAGTAGTTGACCTTGGTGATGTTGGTGAGGGGAGAGTCCAGATTGAATGATCCAAAGGGATGGATCAACAAGTGTACCCACAAGTAATACTCAAGGTGAAGGGAGAAGAGTGGAAGGGGAAAGGCAGTGAAATGGAAATGCATTCATATGGTTGGGGTCTGAAAAGAAAGAAAGAAAGAAAGAAATGTTTAGGAAGGAAGGATACATAGATAGATAGATAGAAATATAGATAGATAGATAGATAGAAATATAGGGGGATGAGATGGAATGAGATAAGACAAAAGGGAGAAAATGTTACCTTGATAGAATAGGGCTGATGAAGAGGAGGAAAAGGAGAAGAAGCAGAAGAGGAAGAGGAAGAAGGAAGTGAAGGAAGAAGCCGCCATGAATGTTGTTGAGAATGAATGAGCGCGTGTTACTTCTCAGTTCTCAACAATGTGTGCAGAAACAACAGAATATAATTCGAATGTTTGACTACATGTAAGACTTGAACATGTTATATGCCCTCTTATATAGTGGAGTACTGTGCTATGCTCACACTCACACCTGCATTTTATTTTTATCCTCCACGTGTAAGCCTCTCATTGGCCTCCGTCACAAAACACGGATCACTACCATCATCCCACATCCTAAGCTCACAATCTAACGAATGTCCTTTCTGTTTCTTTCTTTGTTTTGTTTATGTTCTTTCTTTGTTTCTTTGTTTTTGTCACCATATGTTTTATGTTTCTTTGTTCGCGCGAATGCATTCACTCTCCCATATAATAATAATAATAATAATAATAATAATAATAATAATCTGTATAAAAAATAATAATATATCGCAGTATCGCACTTCAACCTCAGCCCCAAGCGGCGCTAAGCCGCTAACACATGTCTTTATATGGTTTAAAAAAATTAAATATATGGTTTATAATAATAATAATTAAATATATGGTTTATAATAATAATTAAATATATGGTTTATAACCTCAGCCCAAAGTGAAATAAAAAATAATAATATATAGCACTTCAACCTCAGCCCCAACACGTGTCTTTATACCTCCACGTGTCACCCCATCCCCCTCACACCTATTCTATTGTCAAATCAAATTCAAGTCATTATAATTTCCTTTCATTTTTTAAAAAAATTAAATATATGGTTTATATGTCTTTACTCGTCTTTTTCATTCACATTGAATAATGAAACTAAATGATTAGCCTTCATTTCTTGATCATATTATTTCTTTATCTTATTATTTCCCATAATTATACGAAAACCATTTTAGAACATATATTATGAAATTTATCATAATTTCTTGATCACTCCATTTCTTGATTTGAGTTGATTGGGTCTAACTGATTGGATTTTTTTTTACATTAATTTTTTTTGTTTTGATTTATGTTCAGTCCAACAAAAAATAGAGTTTTATGAATGACATTCAATTGTAATTACTTGGTTTTTTATTGACATTTAATCATTTCATTTTCACACATGTTTAGTTCAATGAAAAAAAATTGAGGCTTCTGAATTAAATGTACGTTTTAATATAAAAAAAGAGTTGACAAAACGGTGATTTAAATATAATTTAATATATATTTTTACCAGAAAAATAATCCTTATTGATAATCTATGATTAATGTTCGAATAAGAAAGATATAAATGTGTGTAAATTAAGGGATTTAATTATAAGAAGGTTCCCAGCGCAAATAAAAAGTGCCAAAATATTCAAGTTTTATAAAATCTATTTGACAAGCTTGTGAAGTTATATAAATTATTATTTAATAATATGACACATCATGTAATATCTTTCAAAACATTTTGTATATTTCACAAAATGTTATATAAAACATTTTATGTAACATTTTGTGAAGTTATATTAATTATTCAGAGAAGAATTTGAATTGAGGGTTGTTTTGTTATCAATAGTCTTTGGGGTAATTGTTTTGCTCAGCTATCTATCTCTCATTAGCTTGAATTATCTTCTGTTGCTGGTGTTTTTTCGAGTGTTAGGATATGATTTGTTCCTCTCTCTTATAATCTCATTTTGTTATGCACTAAAACTATCACTTTATTATATCTATTTCTAGCTTCTGCCTTGCTTTTAAACTTGTTAAGAAGAGAGTCCTCACACTAACCAATGCAATTGTCATGATTACAAAGCACAAAAATTTGGTAATGTTGCCACATAAATACCTGTTTGTCAAGCATAATAACAGGATGACCAGCTCTTTGTAGACGTTCAAACATGCTGCATCCATAAAGAAATTTACTTGCAACATTGGACAGGACTGTTGCAGGAAGCTGCTTTGGGTCACCAACCTTGAAATAATTACAAAAGTCAGTTTAACTTCTTAACTAGCACCAGAAATTTCAAAACTCGTTAGGAATATTTACCATAATACATTTAGTTCCAATTGATTTCAAGATCTGAAGAGGTATCAAAGTAGCAAACTCCAGTACCTGCATAGACAAAATAACAGATTTAAAGATAGAACACGAAATTATAGGCTTTCTTGTACATTAATTACTTTAAATTTTTGAGAGAGATATAATTACTAGGGCAGCTTTATGGATTACAATAGCATCAAAAAGGAAGCAATATATCAATGACAGAAAGCAGAGAGGACATGTTTTGCTTCCACATAAAATTGTCAAATGAAGCAATATATCAAAAAGAAAAGCATTTTCTGACATGAAATATTACCAGTTTCATAGCATTTGCTGACACGAAATAAATAGTTAATGAAGCATTTGCTAACATGAAATATTTACCTCCCTGAACCGAGGTCCAACCACAAGTTTGGTCATGAACTAAAATAGTGAAAAAAAACACCACCCCAAAATTTCAACTGAAATAAAAAATCAAAGTTAAATAGCCCATATACAAATGAAAAAATTTAATTAATAGCAATTTCGTAAATATCCACACAATCCTCCATGCTTCTTATATGTGCAATTTCAAACCCAACATATAATGGTCGCAGAAAAGTTTTTGCAAGTGAACATCAACTGAAACTAAGTAGGAGACGGCATTCTTATTTTAACCCAAAGTATCAAATTGTCCAAATATTTTTGAAAAAAAAGAATAAAAAAATATTGTAATTAGACCTTAGATAAGGGGAGTAAATCATAGTTCCCCCTTTATAATCATGAAAGATGAAAGAATACTAAATAACAAGACAAGAAAACAAGATTAACACCATACCTGGAAAATGTTGATATCAATAAATTCTTTTGCTATTCCCAGGTATCTCTACAGATAACAGTTGGTCAGCATGAGATAAAAATGTTTCCCGAGAATTTCAAATAGAAGTTTCTAGCAGGTAACAGCGTGATAAAACTCAACTGAATCACTGCCAATATGATTGAGCACAATATCAACAAAAAAGGGATAGTGTTCCAATAAACATTCTCCAAAGATGAAGAATCCATAAAGCCAAGCCTGCACAAAGTCATGAAAGCTTTATGAGAAGAAAAGAAGAAATAAATTAAATATCAACAAAAAGAATTCAAGTTTCACAAAATTAATACCATAAGTTCTTACCAAGATTTGAAGCCAACCCATAAAAAAAACATGATCTGGCTGTGGTTGCGGAGTGGAAGTCTCCATAGCTGATGGTATAGTCTCTGCCTCTAAATAGGCAATAAACTTTTTAAGTACTGGTTGCAATGGTTCCAAGTTTGTTGCTCTCCTACACATAATACAACAACACTTTTTATCACCAAAACACAAAGAAAGGACCTAGATGTCTTGCATTAAAAAGGGTTATAAAAAACAGTTAAGAAGAAAAAATAAGCAATAAGATTCAGCCTAATCAATAATTATTAATCAAACCATGCCTTACTATATTATCCCAAACCTAAGCATGATCTCTAGTTTTTTTTCTTTTTAGAATACATCAGGAGGAATAGAACCTTTGGCCTCTACCCACACCCTACTCTTACCTCTCTACCCACACCTTGGGCAAGCTCTCTAGTTTTAAGGTCTTCCTTAATTTGTGATTAAATAAACAGCCTTCTATCAGAAAAAATAAATAACAGTAAGCATATAATTGTTGTCAGATATACAAAAAACATTGGCACCATAACCATTCAAAATCCACATAATTAAAAGCTCAAATCCTTTCTGTATCAAAAAAAAAAGTTCAAATCCTTTGGCTCAGACAAAAGTACCTAAATCTTCCCATTGATTCTGCCAAACGATATAAAACAGAATGCACACTTTGTTTACTAAACAGCAATGCATATACTCCCTAAAAGAGGATGAATACATCATGAAAGTAATCTAAAACATATATTAAAGTAGAATTACATAGCAAAGAAACAAAACTTGCAGGAAATTGTTGATCCCCATGCAAATTATCAATAGCTTCAACGAACACTCAGAATTCACTAAATAGGGGCTGATTCTCAAGAAGAATATGGAACGTCAATACCTGTACCAAATAGTGAAGGAGAATTGCTGGTAAAAAAATAGTGAAGGAGAACCAAATGAATGTTAATTTTGAGTGCAAATGATAAAAAAAGCGACTAAGATAAAAAATAAAACAAAATTCATAATGTCATGAAGATATATATTTGGCGTAGAATCAAAAGCAATCATAACATCACAAGACAGAAATATTTATCTGTATCTCAGCATGAATGTTCAGTAAAATCCATTCATCAACAGATTAGCAGGGAATATTCAGAAAGGCTTTTAGGGAATCACTCTGATTCAATCTTTTTCTTTTGTTTGTTTTTATAAAAGAAGACATTTAGTCCAAACAAAAAAGGGAGAAACAACAAAACAAAGAGATATACTAGTTCCACTCTCCAAAATTCCCCAGCCCTGTGACCAAATTATAACAAAAGATTCATTATAAAAAAGTATATCAGAAGAGACACAGAAAGAAGAAACAATTACAATTTTATACTGACATATTTTAAAGTAAGTTGACGTAAAAATTGAAAAATTTTAATACAACCAAATTCCCCAAAAACAAATTCAATCACTGATAACAGCCTAAGAGTGCTGAAAATCATGAGAAAATGACATTAACCTAGAGGGGAACAAAATACCAAAAGGACACTAAGCATTGCTAATCCTTTTATAGGAGACCAGAAAACCCTTAGCTTTAGTGTTTTTAAAGGAAAAACATAAAACTGATTTGAGGCACTTATGTATCATTCTTAACACAACCTAAATCTCTTAAATTGGGATTTCATAGCTGCTAAAAACAATAAATAGGAAAACATACAATGGTGTGGTGATATATCAAGCAAAACAGTTAAGGGTCAATATAGTTTTAATCAGGTTCTCAAAGAGAGAAATCAAAGTTCTATAGTTTTAACCCCCACCCAAAAGACTAAAAAAGGGTATAATAATTTTTTTAGTGAAGAGGCATAATATATCCTCTTATGTTTTTCTTCCACGTAAATTTTTGATAATGTTCAAAGCCACAATGCTCTTATTATTACAGAGGGCAAATCACAAATACATAATTATAATTCACAACATGCAAGCAGGATATTCTAGCTGTTCTCTGCCAATAGAAATAAGTGTTTTCGCAATTTCGCTAGCTAATGCTATTCAATATAAACAAATGAAAATTATCAAAGTTGCTCACCAAAGCTGAAAATGGAAAGCTTCTATGATTTGCACGAGCAAAATTGTGGCATGATCATGAGTTAGCATCTGGCAAATCACTATTGGTAGATCAATGATTACCCTGCAGAGCAAAAGGGAGGGTAGCCAAAAAAGTCCCATGTGCAACATCTATATTCTGCTGAGATTAAAATCTGGCAAACTTGGAGATCTGATAAGATAGGAAATTCAGTTTCAAGGTTAATAAAAATTCTTAGAATAGCAATATAATCAGTGTAAGAGTAAAATTCATACCACTCACCCAATGCATGCCAAATGCCAAGGCAACTGCTTTAGCTCTTATTCTAGAAGCAAATATTTCAGGGAGAAGAAGGTCAGGCACGGGACTGGCACCAAGAGAGAAGGATAAGACATAGCTGTTTAAATTTCATAGACCTCAGTCAAAGGAACTGAACTGCATAAAAATAAAATAAAATATAAATAACTTACAGAACAGTTCCAAGGACAGCAAGTGTGCCAGAGTATGGTGTAAGTGCCTTCCAAGTAAAAGACACCGAAAGGAGCAACATAGAAGCAGCCTGCGCGAGATGGGACGAGAGAGAGAGAGAGAGAGAGAGAGAGAGAGAGAGAGAGAGAGAGAGAGAGCTGTTAGCCATATATGAACATACGGAAATTTTAGGAAGAGATAATCAACCACTAGGCCATAGCTTTTAAAGCCCAAGGCTTCTCTAATAAACCACCCAAAGTCAAAACCCCTTACCAGAGATCACATGCTAAGTAGCTTGCTTGTTTTATATTCTAACATCTGAAACTTATTATCCCTATTAAGTTATGACATGACATTAATAGAATGTTCTTCTATGAAGAACATAGCAGCACATAGTATTATGTATGCTGAGAGAACAGAAGTGTTTTCCTAGCTTCATTTACATTTTGTTGTGTAGACGTCCTGACATTGTGACTGAGTTACAGGATGGAATACATTGTGGTTTCTCACCAATCAAAATGTCTATATTATTACTGCTACTGCTATAATAGGATGATAATAATATTTTACAGTAATGGATTAAATGTTTTTTAGGTCATTGTTGTTAAGTCTATCTTATTTAACATAGGAAACCAGGTGATTTCAAGATTCCAATTCAAACATGTACTAATACAGCAGAAAATATCTCATGTTCGTCGTCTTTTGGTCTATGATTTATGCTAAAACTTATTATTACCATTCTATCAAAGCTTTTCATAAGAAGACTTTTCTGTCCTTGCTTGTCCATCAATGATGAAGCAACAGCTGTGCCAGCAATGAAATCAAACACCGGTCATAAAAAATCAAATGAGTGCATATTGTGTAGTGATCATATTATTTAAGAAAATCTATACTGAACATAAACATTTGCGGCACCAACCAGAGCGTTGGCTGCAACATCTGAAGCAATTCCAGCACTCGGAAAACAGAAGTCGAATGATATACCACAGCGTTGATTCCAGCCAACTGTTGGAACAAGAAAAGTGCTGCCCAACACTGACAACTGCATCCAGACATTTCAGCAATGTCACACCAGTGTATCTTAGGAGCACAAATCTAAGAGAGTATAAATATAAATCAACATAAAGTAAGGAGATGACAATTAACCATGTAGACCATGTTGAAATTGAAGTAATATATAACTCCTTGACTGGAGACGGGCTATTTTAACAAAAAGTAAAAGGCTTCATAGGGTTTCAATCTTAAAGCGCTCACTAAATTGGAAGGAGTGAATTAACTCATAAATTACAAGTCAGCAAAACTGTCACAAGAACAAAATGCTAATTTATATTATACCATCCATCATATAAACATTCTTCAGAATAGCAAAGAATATGATCATGCATTTGACATATAAATAATCAAGATGCCTAGCGGCATCTGTTGTACTTATAGCTCTAGGACGACACCGATTCCAGTGTTATTTTGTACTCCCACCGGTCCTAAATATAAGACCTAGTTCACTCTTTTGGAAAATCCTAACAAAAAAAAATTAATTATAAATTGATTTACCTAATTTTTTCCCTTAGACTAGTTTATTATACCTATAAACTAATGGATAATCTAAAAATATATCAAATATGTCATAATTTAATAACCTATTTCGCAACCTTAATCTATCCAAAAAAAAACCAAGCAAACCAGGCAAGAATCAACTATAAGAGGTTACAGAAACAGTGGCAAGGTTGATGAAGCATCAAAGGGGAAGAGTAACATAGATCTCAAAGCTGGATAATAAAATGGCACAAACCAGTAACTCACAAAGTAGATAAAAATCAAAACTTTGCATTGCCTATAACTTTATACTGTACTACTTATTAAAAAAGAAAAAACTAAAACAGAAATCAAAAAACAAAGGACGTGAGTGTTTATATAAAACAAAATAAAAAGGAAAAGGAAAAGAAAAAACCATTCTTGTTTATGACTTTTGAGTTGAGGTGGTAGGTTGTTGGGCATTGAGGTGCTTCGCATTTCAATGAAATGACAAAAAACCTTAAACTTGTAAGAATCGAAAATCGAAGGTTGGTCCGACGAGGAAGACAACTATTTTCATTTTGAGTGATAAATGATAAATGTGTGTGATTTGATTTGATTTGATTTGATTTGATTTAGGTCATGTTTTTTGTTGGGTGCACTTTTCCCATTGTTAATGAGCAACCAACAAGTGGCTTGCCCGCATTGAATGTTTTTATTTTCACCAAATGTCACTCTTTAGTCTTTAACAGGGTATTACTCCCTCCGCTCCCTAATATAAGAGTTAGCCGCTAAAAAAAAATTTCTTAAGAAAACATGTGAATGTTAGTTGAGTGCCTGGAGTTAATGCTTCTATTCCAATATTGCTAATATTTAGTATGGTACTTTTAAGAGAGAGAAATACATAAGCATTAATAAATATGAAAGAGAGTTAGAGGTAAAGTAGGAAAAAAACACATTAAATGAGGAGAGAATGTGAGATGAGATCTTATATTATGACCTAAATCATTCAAATTTTGGACTCTTATATTAGGGACTATAGGGAGTATATGAAAAAAAATGAGGAAATAATTTACTTGGTAGTAAAATAAGGAAGCCGATAAATTTATTAGACAATTGTTAAATGAGTCCATATGTTCATCTGCTCATCAATCAAATATTTACTCCCACGAATTGATGTAGTAGTAATAAAGGTTCCTCTAGAGAGAGAAATTCTAGAGAGAAGTGACGGATAGTACAGTCCACCTTCCTTCTTCCTTTATCCGCCTTCCACCGTTGTCCTGCCTCCACCGACCTCTACTCTCCTTGCATGCAACAGATTTGATATCTTCCGGCCAGATCCTCCATTGGGTCAACCAATCTTATCAAAACTTTCATTGCTACCCTAACCTCTCGGAAGTTTAAGTTTCCTCTGCTACATAATTAATTCCTTTATTAACCCAACTCTCCCTAATTAATTCACATCACTTCCCAACACTTATCTCCTCTCACACCAACCCTCCGCCGTAACCCCCCTCCGGGAAGCCAAACTTTCTTCCATCCCACCATTCCTCTTCGCTGAATCTCATCATTAAGCCTACCCCTAGATCATTTAAACCACTTTGACCCCCCCTCCACCATAACTCCTCTCATTATGGCACTTCATCCTTCCATTTCCCCTGACGCCAGAATCGCCTTCGTTCGCCACACCCAAGGAACTACTATAAATACACCCCTCCATCCCCACAAATCCCAACCCCTGCCTATGCCATCATCCTTCTTGCTTTCTACTTCATCAATCCCTCCATTCCTCACTTTGCTACTCAACCCTCTTTACTGGTATTTCCTCCTCTTAAACCACCCACTTTTGTCCCTCAAAATGCACTTCCTCCCTTCCTCCTCCAGGCAACCTGCTCTACTTCAATCCCTCCAACTTAGCCCCTCCATCATATCCTCTAGGCAAGCCCATGAGCCCCTCCTCGCCATTACTGCTATGGTAGATTGCTACCCCTTTAACTCTGTCCGGCTGCGTAGACGGCTCTCCTCTGTTTGGTCTCTCCGGCGCCCCTTCTCAGTGGTGGGCCACTCTGGTAATTTCTACGTCCTCCGTTTCCTTCATGCTGAGGATCTGAACTTCATTTGCCTCAATAGTCCCTGGGCCATAGACAACTCTCTCCTAATGCTAGACTATTGGCAACCGAGGCTTCTCTTCCAAAATCATCGGTTGAGCTCCTTCCCTATGTGGGTTCAGTTTTGGGGCATCCCCCTTCATCGCCAAAACCCGGACTTAGCTGAGGCGTTAGGGGATTTAGTTGGTGATGTCGCCATTGAAGACAATGAGATCATCATGCATGCAGACCCCAACTTCATGCGTGTTCGTGTTCATATAGACCCTCTGAAATCTTTGGTTCAAAATATCCGTCTGAGGTTGGAAGATGGTTCTCATGAATGGATTGAATGTAAATATGAGAGGGTGTTTCGGAGCTGCTCCTACTGCCATTTAATTGGGCATACCTCTCAGGACTGCCCCACTACTATTGGGGACATCAATAGAGGGTTTAACTCTATCCATCTTAAATCCTCCCGTCTGTTTGGTTCCAGAATCACTTGCAATTTTGATGCTAGAGCAGCAGAAACAACTTGGCAACTCTGGATTAGAGAGCATCGGATGGCTGGTTCCACCCGGATAAGATTCCAAGGCCCAAGAAGGAACTACTATAGGATTTATGAAACCACCCCTCAAGCCGTTCTTTTGAACCAACACATCCACAATGATGGCTTCATTCACCTCTCCTCTGATGATTCAGACTCAGAGGAGAATATGGATATCCATGTCCCTGCTGCCCCTCCAAATACTCCTGAAGAAGGCTTTGCTAGCTCCATGATTGAATCGCCTGCTCCTTTGGGTCAGATGATCCATGATATGTTTATCTCTGGCGAAAGTTCAGCGCCACTTATTCCTCCTGGTTTTGAGCACATTACCCCTCTGGCTACCTCGGCACAACCCTCAGACCAGCAGCTTCCTTCATCTGACCCCCCACTCCAACCACCTATTTCCTCTCTGCCTGAACCTGCCCCTGCCACTTCCTTAGCTCAGTTGGATCCTGCTGAAACCACTCCACCACTTAAGGCGCCCTTCTTTGACCTACAAACTCTTGAAGTCATTCCTGCCCAGGCTCTTCTCACGACTGAAACTCAGATAGCTGATCTCAAAAGAAGAAAGCTTGGTGATGGTGAGATGCTTAAGGATGCCGAAGTGGAAAAGTTCTTGTTTGACTGCATGAGGATTCTTAGTCGCTGCCCAAAAACTCAAGATTCCCTTCTCATTTACCCTGCTCCTTCTACCCCTCCACTTTGTGACCAATTTGTATGGAAGCTTGCACCTGAAACCCCTGAAACTCCAGTTTCCCTGCTTGATTGGTGGCGCAAGGCTAAGGACTTTCCTGGTTGGAGTCCTGACGGTTTTGGCATCTTAGCTCACCCAAATTCACTGAATGGGCTGACATGGGAAATTATCCCATTGGCAAAAGAAGACTTCAGGGAGTTGTTCCTGCAAAACATATCGTTCTATTTCTTTGCAGGCTCTGATGGACCTCTTATCTTCCCCTCAAACAAACATAAACTCCCGGAGACTTGGTTCTACTATTTTTCTACCAAGGATGCAATCCCAAAAGCTGTGACCTCCTCTGATTCCCCATTGACTGCTGACCCCAAATCACTTGATCTAAACTCCTCTCCCCAACATGATGTTGGCAGTAGCCTGCTGCGGAAAAGACTGCCCCATGCATCCTTAACTCTGGAATTTGTCAAGAAGAGAATGAAGATCTTTGGTGACTCATCCACCCCTAATCCAAACAAGGCTAGGAAGGCAGCCACTGATAAGCCTTCCAAGTCACCATGACAGCTATTAGTTGGAACTGTCGAGGGTTGAGGAAAGCCTCGGCAGTTCAACGGTGTAAGAGATTAGCAATGGCGCATCGTCCAACTTTCCTGTACCTGTCAGAAACTAAAATAAGTGTCAACCAGGTTGCTAAGTCTCTTGAGTCTTTAGGTTTTAATAGTTATGTAGGAACAGATGCAGTTAGTAGGGGTGGAGGTACTTTTGTGGGTTGGAACAAGGATCTGTCAGTTGATGTAATAGACCTGTCAATGTATTTCTGCCACTTGAAAGTTAATGAAATCTCATCTGCTTCCTACTATATTACCTTTGTTTATGGTCCCCCTGCTCAAGCCAATAGGCACTTACTTTGGTCCTGGATTAAAGAAACAGCAAGCACAATTTTGGACCCATGGGTACTTATAGGTGATTTTAATCAGATAATATCAGAAGAAGATAAGCTAAGCTTGAACGGCTCTAACTCAGGAATGTCCCTTTTTAGACAAATAATGGAAGAAGCTGGGCTTGAAATTTTAACTCACCAAGGTCCGAAATTCACTTGGACTAACAAACGCAAAGGTGATTCTGAATGCCTTGAAAGAATTGATCTATCTTTCTGTAACTCGCAGTGGTCTGCTGCCCACCCCTGTTCCTACGTTCAACATATGGGAATAGCTGCATCCGATCACAGCCCCATCATCTTGCACACCAAGCCTCAGTTCAAGAAATTCAAGGGTAAAAGATTTGAAAACTTTTGGTACACATTTCCGGACTGCAACCGCTTAATTAAAACAAGCTGGTCCAATCCTTCTAGAGGCTCTCCGATGTTCTCTCTACACTGTAAGCTCACGTCAACACTCACAGCCTTGTCCACTTGGAGCAAGAACCATATTGGCAACATCCCTGCGCGGATTAAACAGGGAGAGGCCTTAATGAGTAACCTTTCTGGCCAACTATTGCCAGATGATCCACATGTCAGCTCCACAAGAGACTCAATTACCAGTGCCAGAAATGAGCTTGAATTTTTGTATGATTGTGAAAACAGCTTCTGGGAACAACGTGCCAAAATTAAATGGAAGACTCAAGGTGAACGGAATACCAAGTACTTCCATGCAATCGTCAACAAGAGGTTTAACCGGAATTTGATCCATAATCTGCAAAAAGATGATGGCACATGGACTGCAGATTCAGAGGAAATCCAAAACATGGTTTTCTCACACTTTAATGGCTTTTACAACCAAGCGGTTCCTGATCCTGCTTGCCTACAAGAACTCTGGGGGTTCCCAATTCCTGAACTGGATGACTCGGACTTGTCCATCCTCCAGCATCCCTTTGAGCTGGAAGAAATCAAGATAGCCACCTTTTCTCTCCCTCAGGATAGTGCTCCGGGTTGCGATGGTTATCATGCAAGTTTCTTTCAAAAGAATTGGCCACTGGTTCAAAGGGATGTATGCAATGCAGTCAAAAGCTTCTGGGACTCTGAATTTCTCCTGACTGCCTACAACAAAACAGTGATCACCTTGATTCCCAAAGTGGACAAGCCATTATCTATCCAAGATCTTAGGCCCATCAGCCTCTGCAATGTCATCTACAAAATAATCTCCAAGGTCATAGCTAACAGCTTTAAACCCATCTTGCAAAAGCTCATTGCCCCGAACCAAAGTGCCTTCTTGCAAGGCAGATTAATCTCTGACAACATAATTCTTGCAGGAGAATTAATGAACCAAATCCACTCTTCTAGGCAAGGGAGGAAAAAATTGGCTGCGCTGAAAATTGACTACTCTAAGGCTTTTGATATGATCTCTTGGGATTTTATAGCTGCCACAATGGAAAGAATGAAGTTCCCAGAAAAATGGATCTCACTGGTATATCAGTGCGTGTCCTCAGTCCAATATCAGATTCAAGTTAATGGCAATTTGTCTCAATCCTTTAAACCTTCACGTGGCATTAGACAAGGGGACCCCCTCTCTCCCTACATCTTTATTCTCGCTGCAAATGTACTCTCAAGCCTGATTGTCCACTTGGAAAGCTCGGGGAAATGGAATGGGGTCAAAATCAGCAAAGATGCTCCTGCAATTTCACATCTCTTTTATGCTGATGATTCACTATTTTTCTTCGAAGCCACTGAGGAGAACTTCAGCTCAGTCAAATTCGCAATTGACAAGTTTTGCTACTGGTTGGGTCAGAGCATTAATACCAATAAATCCTCCATTATTTTCAGTCCTAACATATCTAACAGACAAAAAGCCTCTCTGTCACACTTTCTTGGAGTGAAATTCACAGCTAGACTCGGGAAATATTTGGGTTCCTGGATAGCCCCGGGCAGGAACAAAACAAATCTTTATTCACATGCCCTTGGAACAATTGAGAAGAGAACAGCTCTTTGGCAGACAAAACTCCTATCTCAGGCTTCGAGATTGCAGCTCATTAAATCAGTGCTTTCTTCTGCTGAAGTCCACATAATGTCAACAACTGCCTTACCACAGAAAATATGTGATGCAATCAACTCAAGGTGTATTAACTTCTTCTGGGGACAATCAGACACATCCAACCGTATACACCTTCTTAATAAGAATACCCTTTTTTCTCCATTCGAAGAAGGCGGGTTAGGCATTCGGTCAGCTGGATGGTCTAATAAAGCCCTCTTAGCTAAGCAGTTATGGAGAATTCTAGCCTATGGGAATTCCTTCTTTGGTAAGATAATGCAATCAAAATACATTGATTTCTCTGCAGCATCCTATCTTCGCACTCCATATAACTCATCTTGGTTATGGAAAGGACTCCTTCAAGGCGCAGACCTTATTATGCCAAGTCTTGCTTGGGCTGTTGGAGATGGCTCCTCGATAACTATCAACCACCCCCTTTGGTGGCCAGTGCAGCACAATCACCACCTCCTGTCAACTGTTCAGCGAGTTAGTGATCTGTTAGTGCACAACCCTCATCATTTGACCCCGCTTTCATGGAACAAGCCTCTTCTCCTCCAGCTTTATGATCAACACATTGCTAAAAGAATATCAGAATACCCAATTTCAATCATGGGCAATAGTGATCAAATTACCTGGCAAGGCAGTACCTCAGGTGTCTATACAGTCCGAAAAGGATATCAAACTCTGAGATCCAACCATCTGGCAGGTTCCTCTGACCCCTTTTGGAGGAAATTATGGAACATAAACCTACCAAAAAAATTCCTCCTTCAGGTATGGAAAATTCTTCACAAAGCAGTTCCTTCCTTCGATGTACTAAGACACCACCACCTTGATGTCGCTGGTCATTGCCAATTCGGTTGTCAATCAGAGGAAACTCTATTACACATTTTCTGCAATTGTAACTTCTCGAGATCTGTGTGGTCATTGGGAGCTAATCTTAGATTCTCAGCTACCACCTTCGATGATTTTGCCTTTCGCCTAAAATCACTCCTCTCCACTCTGATAGAAATGAAGGATGAGGAAACACTGCACAAATCAGTCATTCTGCTCAACATCCTCTGGAGGAGAAGGAATCAATCATACCATGAGCAAAAGAGTCCGAGCCTGCAGGACACCATCAGGGAGATAGCTGCTGAATTTAGCTTCAACCAGATGGCTTTCAAGGATCTTTCTAAGCCATCGGGACCAATCTCTATAAGGCCCGCTCCCTTGCCCACCTCTGTAACTGGACCAACCTGGCAACTCATGGTTCAAATCATACAGCAACAAGGCCAAAAACTCACCTTGGTTTGGGTTTTTTTCTGCCAACACCCTCTGATCAGCTTGTCGTTCCCTCACAAGAAGTACCAAACTCAGAATACTCTGCTCCATGCGCTCAGATCTGCTCTTAATTGGGTTACTAGGACCTCCTTCTTTAGCCTCTATCACGACTTATTGGTGCTACTTATCAAGAACAAGACTGATGTCTCCTTGCAAATTCTCCAGAAATCACATAACACTGTCAGTAGAGATCTTGTCTCTCTACTAAACCGTTTTAATAGTATAATTACATTACACTCAGACTCAGTCCCCACATGTATGAGGGGCATATTTAGTACAGCACTTCCTTTTTCTTGTTATTATGTAAGACCTATATAATTTTAATATCATTTTGCTTTTATTCAAAAAAAAAATAATAGAATTTTTTTATACAAAAAAAGTTTTAAGTTGATTTTCAATTGATAATAGAGTTTTAGATATATGAATGCCTAATTTTTAATTGATTTTTTTTATTTATTTAAGTTGATCCATATAAATTATTTTTTTTATGGAACATCAATGTTATAAGTTGATTAATTTTTAATAATGCCTAATATTTTAAATCAATTAATTTTAGCATATATAAAATCATGACAAGGCATTTTACCAAAATTAATTCAGGAAAATTTTAAAATTTCAAACAATTAATGAGTTTTCGCAATTAAATTTTTTACATTTCAATTAAATTTCTAAACAAAGCTTAGGGTAGTGACATGTTATCGCCCTCTTTTCAATTTATCCAACTATCCTTTATATATTTTAATAATATTTATTTAAAATGTTGCCAAAATTAATTCTTTAGAAGGTGAATGCTCAAAAATGTCATTCTTTATTAGGCACACTTTTATAAAAGAAAATTCTTAATAATATAATAATTGAATATCAAAACTATAAAAAGATATCACAAATTTGCGAAAACACAAAAGAGAAATTTACCCTTATTGATAAATGGTACTCCCTCCGTTCCTAAATATAAGATCACTTTAGAGAGGACCGCTTGTTCATAAATATGAGATCACTTTCTAATTTGACTCAAGTTTCCCCAAATTACCCTTATACTCTTTTCATTCAAAAAATAGTGGTTTAGAGGTGAGAAGATACTTTTAAAACTTAGGTGATGGATATTTTGGAAATTTCACGTAATTCTAACTCATTGGAATGTCTTCCTTAATCTCTCTAAATTCGCTAAAAAGATCTTATATTTAGGAAAGGAGGGAGTACATAGTTATTCGAGTTCCACGAGTAGTTACTTGCATTACTAAATGATTGATCTAGGGCCCGTTTAGTTCAATTACACAACCCCTTGGTAATCCAATGAACTTTGTTGCAATAGGGTGCAATGCAATAATGATTACCATCAATGTGTTTGGTTGGTTATTTGCAAATTGTGGGGACAATATATTTTATTTTTCATAATAATTATTAAAGGTCTATAATGACCCTAATTAAACAAATGAACTCTCCCAATTGTCTCCAACTCATTTCCCCACCAAACGAGGGAGAGAAAGATGGAGAGAGGGAGGGAGGGAGGGGGAGAGGGAGAGAGAGAGGGGGAGAGGGGGAGATGAGAGAGAAAGAGAGAGAAAGATAGAGAGAGAAGGAGAGTGGGAGGGAGAAAGATAGAGAGAGAAGGAGAGTGGGAGAGAGAAAGAGAGAGGGGAGAGGGGGAGAAAGGGATAGAGAGAGAGGGAGGGAGGGAGAGACAAACAGAGAGAAAGGGAGAGAGAGACAGAGAGAGAGGGAGAGAGAGAAAGAGAGAGGGAGGGAGAGAAAGATAGGGAGAGGGAGAGCAAGAGACAAATGAGAAATATCATCAATGTATTCATATAAGAGTCTTCCACCAAATCACTGTTCATAGCACTGTTCATGAACAGTGATTTGGTGGAATATAATATATTATTTTTTTTTTACTTTTTTTAACTTTTTCTTTTTTCTTTTAACTTTTTTTTTTAAAAAATTTAGTTATTTTTTTAACTTTTCTTTTTTTTTAAGAAAAAAAAATTTAGTTATTATATGATTTTTTCACTTTTTTTTAACTTTTGTTTTTAACTTTTTCTTTTTAAAAAACAAATTTAGTTATTTTTTAAAATTTTTTTTAACTTTTCTTTTTTTTAAAAAAATTAGTTATTATATGATTTTTTTCACTTTTTTTAACTTTTTCTTTTTTTAAAAAAAATAGTTATTTTTTTAACTTTTTTTTTTAAAAAATTAGTTATTTTATGATTTGTTTCACTTTTTTTTAACTTTTTCTTTTTTAAAAAAAAATTTAGTTATTTTCTTTTAACTTTTTTTTAACTTTTTATTATTTTTTTACAAAAATTAGTTATTATATGATTTTTTTCATCCGATATTTTAGTTTAAAAAAATTTGTCATATATGTTTTAGTGCAAATTTGTTAAAAAAAAGTTAAAAAATTTGTTCATGAGCAAATTTTTAGTGCAGTGATTGACATTCTCTATTACTATTGTGTGTGATTGCTTTCTTGTGCGAATTTTTTTTTTAATTTTTTCTTTTTTTAAAAAAATTTAGTTATTATATGATTTTTTTCACCCGATATTTTAGTTAAAAAAATTTGTAATATATTTTTTTAGCGCAAATTTGTTAAAAAAAGTTAAAAAATTTGTTCATGAGCAAATTTTTAGTACAGTGATTGACATTCTCTATTACTATTGTATGTGATTGCTTTCTTGTGCGAATTTATTTGGTCTACGTATTCTTTATTTTCTTGGGCTAATTTATTTGGGTCACATATTTTTTTTGTATGAATTTGCCTTAAAGATTTATATCTTTAGTGTCACCATTATGATGATCTTTTTTACCTAATATATATCTGCAAATATTTTATTGTGTCTTTTTAGTTATTATATGATTTTTTCACCCGATATTTTAGTTAAAAAAATTTGTCATATATTTTTTTATTGCAAATTTGTTTAAAAAAAGTTAAAAAAATTTAAAAAATTGTTCATGAGCAAATTTTTAGTGCAGTGATTGACATCTCTATTACTATTGTATGTGATTGCTTTCTTGTGCGAATTTATTTGGGCTACGTATTCTTTACTTTCTTGGGCTAATTTATTTGGGTCACATATTTTTTTGTGTGAATTTGCCTTAAAGATTTATATCTTTAGTGTCACCATTATGATGATCTTTTTGACCTAATATATATCTGCAAATGTTTTATTGTGTCTTTTTATTTGCCTATCTTTCCCGTGCAAACTAGAAGCTGTTCCATGTAGAAATAGAACACAAAAAGAAGAGTTGTTTCTTCACATAGGGAAGATGTGTTCAGTTAGATTTAATTTCGATTTTCATTACAACTTACAGAAAAATGGTCATTTGATAATGTAAACTAGAAGTTGTCATTGAAATTTTCTTCCTTCTAAGGTTAAGGTTAGATAATAGTTTTTTTGGTTAATGCTAATTTTTAAACAAAACCGCGCGGAGCGCGGGAAACCCCCGTGCAACGCACGGGAGATACCGCTAGTTGTAGGTAAGTAAATGTCTTTTCACATTGTTCATTATGGGCAAAATGGACATTTTATTATGGATGATAGGGTGCAATGAAGATTCATAGGGGGACCCTATGAACACTCATTACCAAAAAATATGCAATCTTTATTACAATTGCAATCTTCTTTACCACCATTAAATCCAACCAAACATGACAAATGTGGTAATGTAATAAAGATTATCATTGCGTGTGTGCAATGTAATCGAACCAAACAGCCCTCTAATTAGTTACTAAGCAAAAGTAGTAAAACACTATTAGAGTAGTTATTTAAACTCCACGTGTATTTATTTATATTATAAAAGTAGTCAATATATAATATAAATCTCAATCCCTCTACTCTTAATCTTCTATAGCTGCTCACCGTTGTGTAGCTCATTTAATGGCTATGTAGTGCAAAATCAATGGCCACACCTTTGTCTAGTAAGTTAGGGGATAATTTGCCTCTTTTGTATATGCTTCTTTTGTATGTGCTATGGATGTGCACCTTGTGTACATGGATGTATCATGTATGCTCTTTTTTATTTACAATTGATATACACACTTATGCTCTCTGAGAAAGTTGTTGACACTACACAAAAACTATTTGTTGTAATTTGTTTTAAACTTATACCTGAAGATGTTTAGACATGCTTAGGAAATGCAGCATTAACTTATACCTTAACTGAAATTTTGTAATTTGTTGTAAACTTTTTATTGTTTAGCTCTTGATTTTGTGAGCTTAGAAGTGTAGTTTGGCTGATAGGATTTTTGAACCTGAATTACTGCAAAAACTATTTGAATACTAGCTTTTTCCTTGGTGAAACATTAATATGCTTCATGTGTGAGTTCATTAAATCCTGATTTTTTTTTTACCTTTCATTAAATCCTGATTGACATTGTAAGGTAGTTGACATTCAAATTTTAGCAAAATTGTAGTATGCATACCACAATAAAAACTTTTTTTTTTTGGTCTGAACAATAAAAAAACTTGGGTAAAATGGAAGGAGCAACATTTTTTATTGTTTAATATAGTGCCCTTAAATTTAAAAATACATTAGCAAAACACTTGTATCTAAGTAAAATGGAAATGATAAATTCCATTTAAAATTAAGAGTAACAAACAAGCTCGTTGAACAATAAAAATATTTGGTTTAACTTAACTTAATCCCGCAAGATGATTTCCTTTTTATCGATCTAAAAATTGATGTCTACTTTTGAAATGAGCAAGAGAAGTAGCATTTACGTTTGGATACAAAATGTTTAAGGGTTAAAGATAATATTTGTCCTGGAATTTTAAGTAAGGATTATGTTTGCCCTGGAAATTTTTTTGATCAAGTTTGCCGATGAAGTATATAAAATACGATTAAATTTGCCCTCACATCCTATATGTATTATCACCTCATCATCCACGTCATACCTTACGCCATATCATCTTTTCCATCCTTCAATCCTCAACAGTACACTCCCTCCACCACCCCCAGTCTCCCTTCACCACCGCCTCCCGCTCTATCCCTCCATCCTATATTTTATTTACCAACACCGTTGAAGAAAGTGAAGTTGATGAAGACCTAGAAACTCGGTTTCCATTGCCAAATGAGACGGGGATGAGAACAAGGAAGAATACTTCTAGACAGCATTAGACTTGAGTTGTGTAGTATCAAGGGGATGGATCCACTAGTGGAATGCCTACAAATCTCCCTTTCACACCTCCAGGACTCATGTGAAGAGGGCATCCTGCCATTACTTCCTCAAAACTTACTTCACAGAGAGATGAAATTGTCGCTTCAACAACCAATGTCAACGCACCTGTTAGGAGAAGAGAGGAAGGGGATGCTAGGGGGTGGTAGTTTAAATAGTTAGTGTACATGATATTTTTGATATTTTTCAAGCATCTCATAAGCTTTTGTAATGATTATTCACTTTTGGTATTTTCTTGTTCTTAAAAGAAGAGAGATTTTGGCATCAACAATATTTTGATGGCCAATATTTGACATTACTATTTCTATTTCTATGTACATGTTATCAGCAATATTTTGATGGCCAATTGAAAATTTTTCTTTTTGTATTTTTATTTTCTCTATAAATGCAATGTGACTAAGAAATCAAATGCATATGTTTTTACTATTGTCATTAGTCAAAACTGACATTGGTTCAAGAAGATAATTCTCTACAGAATAAATATTCTGTTCATTTGCAGCTTTGGTGCATGTGTTGGAAGTGATGAGTTTGCCACAGAACAAATACTCCTTTAATGTGCAACTTTGGTACAAACATTACTGGTATACACGTGCACAATGATATGCTTAGATGAATTAGCAGCTTACTAGTAGTGGTATAAACATTCCTTTGGCTTACAGTAACTATTTTTTATTGGTATAAACCTTACATTAGAATTTACTTTGACTTACTGAAATTATCTTTAAACTTTCAGTCCTTTTCAAAGTGCCTTTTGAGGGCATAATTTCACTGTGAAAGGTTTTTGAAGTGCTGAAATTCAAATCTGTCAAAGGGCCAATGCACATCATAATGTCATATTCTTGTTACATAATTTCACTGTAAAAGGGCAGCAACTTCTTTGCTAAAGCACAATATTAACATAAAGAAAAAGGCTGACTTCATTGCTCCCAAATGCATATTCTAGTTGCATATTCTTGTTACATAATTTCACTGTCAAAGGGCAGCAGCTTCTTTGCTAAAGCACATGGTCCTTGAACAACTTTTTGTCTTCTCAGCTCCTTCCAGATCTCAGCAGTGTCATCGTCAATATCTCCTCTTTCCTGCAAGACACCTTTATTGTTCTCCACACAATCAGTCTCATTGATCACTCCTCTTGTCATCTGAACCACTTCATTTTCCTATAAGAAGAACCCACATCCTCCCTGTAAATTATGAAGAAAGAAACAATTATTTAATGTTTGATGTGTACTGAATTCAAAAGGTTCTGAATTGATTAGAGTTTATACTTGAGCTAACAAGAACCATTCATAAAAGACGCAACATCGATGCTACGAGGTTCGACCGCTATTTGTACTACCAGGTTGACATATAAAAACTACAGCAGCAGATCAGGACAACTGACCAGGAGCAATTTATCTTGTCTCAAAATAAAAATCTCTACATGAACTTAGCACAAAAGCAAGAGCAAATAGTAGCAAGAAAACAGAAAAAAACTACAGCAGAATGAAACAACCCTGGAAATGGCAGAGTTAAAAACAACTAGTGCAGAATCCCCCTTTATCCATCAAAGGGAATTCCACCGCCTTTTTTGTAATACACTCAGAACACTGTAGCTAAGAGCATTTTAGGGGATTAGTTTTTCCAACACATATTATATATTAGAATCGCTGAGTGTCGTTTCCGACACTGTAGCTGGTTCTGTTTCTGCAGGAGTATAGATGGCTCTGTTGTTTTCTAGCAGCTATATGTACTAGCATACACCTAAATAATTAACCAACCAAGATCATATAAATAAAACTAGCTAATCAAACAACTAATTAACTTTGATCATCATTAAAGAACACACCATTACTGAATCACTAGTCCATGCTCAACATAAGCACATAATCATGAATTCTAATCTGATAAGGATTAACAACACCAATCGCCTTTTGTCTTGCCATTTTTGGATTTGGAAATTCCAAACTACGAAGATCTAGACTTGCATGAACAACCCTGACAATCTGTACCCTGGCACAACCCAAAACATTTGCCGAACTAAATCTGTTCCCGACCATATCAAATGTAGATCCACCAATCATCGTCCCAATGTTAAGTTCCAAGGTATATCCATTGTGTGGACCAACGTTATGCTCCAACGTATATCCACTGTGTGTTTGTGTGCATCATTACATATGCAGAAGGTAATTTACCTTGCTATCCCCAATCAACTCCACCAGTTGAGGAGTTTTCCGTAGGTTCAGGTCTGCCAACAGTTGTCTGATTTCACACAACCATCAGCAATGTAAGCGGTTAGCCTAAATAAAGCCAACTAAGCTTAATTTGATCTTGACGCTAAAATGTACCAACAAATACATTTTGTTCCTCCATATTTTTGGCAAAAACTAGTAAAGCATCGACTTGCCCTTTTAAGTTTACCTTGATATTCTGGGAAATCAAACCGAGCCCTAGATGAAGCTGAAATAAAAAAAATATAGAATTATTCCAGCTGAGGAATAGAATGGGGAAAAATCAGGTTTGGATGGACACAAATGCAAAACAGGATTGTATACTCAAATAGAATGCAAAACATCCATTAGTCACTGTGGATAATCATGGACAGATTTGTGAAGATAGAGAGAAAATGTATTTTCTTATAGGGCAAAGGTGCACCCAGTGGCATAATAAATTCAAAATGGTGCATCTAGTAGCATACTAAATTTGAGGGTGCAAATTTAGCAGTTATAACATAAAATGGAGCAAATTTAGCAGTTATAACATAAAATGGGGCAAATTTAGCATCCCGTTAAAAATGACAAACCATTGTTATTGAGAGGTGCATCTTCATTAATTATCACCACCAAATTTCATTTTTCGAGCTTTTCTGATGATGCCGCTGCTAGTTCTTTATGTTGTGTTTCTTTATGCTGCTGCTAGTTCTGTAAATTTCATATGCAAGTGTCTTCAAATTTAAGTGTTCTTCAAATTTCCATTTTTCTTTTTATTCAAAATGCAAACTATTGCCACATTGTCATGCCACCTGTATGCCATGTCAATTAAAAACTTGTTGGACCCACCTCTCAGTAACGATGGTTTGTCATTTTTAACGGGATGCTAAATTTGCCCCATTTTATGTTATAACTGCTAAATTTGCACCCTCAAATTTAGTATGCTACTAGATGCACCATTTTGAATTCACCATGCTACTGGGTGCACCTTTGCCCTTTCTTATATCAAAGTTGATGTACAAGAGCCTATAACCTACTTATAGGCTAGAAGGAAGATAGAATAATAATCCCTAATTAATGCTAATGATAACTCATAAATCTTAATAAGAGTCTACATAATCAGCAAGAATATTTACAATAATTACAGAATATTCTCACACTCCCCCTCAAGTTGGATCATATATGTCGATCATGTCCAACTTGCTTACACAATTATCAAATGCGGGTTTGAGTAGCGCCTTCGTTAGTACATCAGCAGCTTGAAGGTTTGTCGGAAGAAAGATCAAACATATGGTCCATTCTTCAACTTTTTCTCTGATGAAATGTCTGTTTATCTCCACATGCTTTGACCTCTCGTGCTGAATAGGATTTAAGGCCATGCTTATAGCTGCCTTATTGTCACAATAGAGCTTGAGTGGAAAATCCATTTGGACCTGTATCTCGCAAAGAACACGTTTTAACCACATTTCCTCCATTATTCCTTGAGCCCCCTTAATTCAGCTTCAGCACTGCTTTTAGACACAACGCTCTGTTTCTGACTCTTCCAAGTTACTAAATTCCCCCATACAAAGGAGCAATAACCAGAAGTAGATCTTCGGTCAGGATGTGTTCCTCCCCAACTTGCATCAGTGTAAACTTCAATCGATCTTCATTCTTGTTTCCGGAAGAACAAACCTTTCCCGGGAGTACCTTTTAGATACCTCAAGATCCTGTACGCAGCATCCATATGCTTCTTCCTTGGATCACTCATATATTGACTAGCAACACTTACTGCAAACGCTATATCAGGTATTGTGTGGGAAAGGTAAATTAGCTTCCCAACAAGTCTTTGATATTTTTCTTTATCCAATGGCTCTTCTAGCTCTTTATCTTCCTTTTCAGCTTCAGTATTATCATCAAGATCATCCTCTTCTGAATCCCCCTCTTTTCTAGGCTTCTTCTTTTTCTTAGGAGGTACAATAGGAGTTGGTTCAGGACTACACCCCAACATGCATGTCTCTTCGAGGAGATCCAGTATATACTTCCTTTGGGACACATATACTCCTTTCCTTGATCTTGCAACTTCCATTCCAAGAAAGTACTTCAGATTCCCTAGGTCTTTGACTTCAAATTCCTTGCCAAGCGCACGTTTTATCCTAGACATTTCATCAATATGATCTCTTGTAAGAATTATGTCATCAACATACACAATAAGGATACATCTTCTTCCTCCCTCTGTTTTGACAAACATAGTATGATCTGATAAATACTGTTTGTAGCCTTCAACTTTCAGGACCTTTGAAAACCTGTCAAACCAAGCCCTGAGAGACTGTTTCAGGCCATAGAGAGACTTCTTCAACTTGCAAACCTTATCACCTCTTCCCTCCTCAAAACCAGGAGGTAAAGTCATATAAACCTCTTCTTTAAGCTCTCCGTTCAAGAAGGCATTCTTAATGTCATCTGATGAAGTGGCCATTCCAAGTTAGCTGCTACAGACAATAAAACTCGGATAATGTTCAGTTTTGCCACTGGTGCAAACGTCTCTTGGTAGTCTAGACCATAAGTCTGGGTGAAACCTCTTGCCACAAGTCGTGCTTTTAACTTGTCAAGAGTACCATCAACCATATACTTAGGGGTAAATACCCATTTGCAACTAACAAGTTTCTCGCCACTCAATTTTTCAACAACAACCCACGTCTCATTCTTCTCAAGAGCTCTCATCTCCTCCATAACTGCTGCTCTCCATTCAGGTACCTCAAGTGCCTCCTGAATGTTTTTAAGAATATGGACTTTATCCAAACCGGTAACAAATGCCCTATAGCCCGAGGAGAGAGCATTATAGGACATATACTTTTGAATTGGATGTAGAGTACACAATCGAGGCTGTTTCCTGTGAGCAATAGGCACATCAAGGTCATTATATTCATTAACATTTACATGAATTTCCTGAGATACCTCTGGAACAGTCTCTTCAGCAGCCACCACCATTTCTGGCTCCTTTGGTTCTTTAGGAGCTATCACTGGTTCTAAATGCTTGATGCTTCAGATGCAAGTTTCTTTCCTCCCTTAGATTTTTGCCTTCGTGAGTACACCATCATATCTTTGTTCCCTGCATTCAAATTTTTGCACAAGAGATGGTTGGTTAAGGGAGGTTCGATTTGTGGTGGCGGTGATGGCTTTGTCTGTGGTATAGATGGAGGTGATGACTCTGTTTGTGGTAAAGGTGCAGGTGATGGCTCTATCTGTGGTAAAGGTGAAGGTGATGACTCTATCTGTGGTAGAGTTATCCATTGTTCAAGAGTGTTATATTCTTGTACATGTTCAAGCACCCAAGTCTGAGATTCACTCGTTCTCTCCCCCTGAATTGAAGATTTGGGATAGAAAGATGTATCTTCATGAAAAGTAACATCAAAGCTTACAAATAGGTGTTTAGACACAGGATCAAAACATTTATACCCTTTTTGAGTTGGAGAATACCCAAGAAAAATACATTTCACTGCACGAAGATCAAATTTGTTATTTGGATGAGCATGAACAAAGGCAGTACAACCAAAGACACGAAATGAAAGATTTGATTCAAGGTGAGTGGTAGGAAAGATACTTTGTAACATTTTGAGTGGAGTTTCAAAAGATATCACCTTATTTGGCATTCGGTTGATGAGGTGGGTGGCAGTTAAAATGGCATCTCCACAATAAAACTTTGGTACATTAGAAGTGATCATAAGAGCCCTAGTGACTTCCAAGATGCGTCTATTTTTCCTTTCAGCAATCCCATTTTGTTGAGGGGTATGAACACACGAACTTCTATGGATAATATCATGAGTTTGGAGAAAATCACTCAAAGTTCGGTTAAAATACTCAGTGTTATTGTCAGAATGTAAAACTTTGATACTTGTATTAAACTTATTTTTGATCATAGAATAGAAATTCATGAAAGCATTTGGTGCCTCAGACTTGTCCTTCAAGAGATAAACCCAACAAACACGAGTGTGATCATCTATGAATGTAATAAACCCCCTTGCTTTGGTACGGTTTGAGTTGCCGAAAGGTCCTCATAAATCATTTTTAAAGATTGTGTTGGCGTCGTCAAGGAAGTAAAGTCCCTCACATTCCTTAGCATGACCAAACACCATCCCCGATGATAGATCCTGAAACACACAATGAGTAGGCAAAAAATTAGCAGAACAATTCGATTGCTTTGTTAATTGACTGACAGATAGTAAGCTGAACGCTAATTTCGGTATATGTAAAATAGATTCCAGAGTGATACTCTCTGAAATTTTAATACTCCTTTCCCAGCAACAGTAGCGAGTGAGCCATCAGCAATTTTCACTTTCATGTTGCCAGCACATGGGATGTAAGTAGTGAACAATTTGTGATTGTGGGTCATGTGATCAGAGGCTCCAGAATCAACAATCCACACCTATCGATCCTGTGAGGTTTTCAGAGCTTGGAGAAAGTTAGCACACTTTGTTACAAACGTTAAGGACACCGTCTCCATAGCAACGGTTGTTTTTGTTGATGAATGAGTCGCCTCCCTTACTACCAATCTTAGGAAATAAGTGGCAGCATTGACTAAAAGGCTTAAAGTCATCATCTTCTCCGCTACCAAATCTGTAACTAACCAAAAACATGTATAAATGCCTCTACACATCATTTTAGTGACATTCAACGGTAACCCACAACCTTCAAGGGTAAACACAAGAACAAACAATGCCTAAACAACACTGCCCGATCTGGAAAATTCAGCACCCAACCTCGGATCCAACATCTGAGACCGGAATATGGCCGGAAATGAAGCGACGAGCACAGCGGTGAAACTCGCCGCGAAACCACCGTGTCACGCGCCTGAACGGCGAGTCTGCCTGCGAATATTGTGGCGGCGCATGGGGCCCACGCGCGCCGCCGTTCGAGCCGGAAAACTGGGGTTTGGCCGATCGGACACTCCTCTTTCCGATGGGGCTGGCGGTGAGAGCTAACGGAGCTTCGATCATCGCGTACAGAAGCACCCCTATCCTTTGAAGAAAGAGTTTCATTCCACTCATGCTTTCAAACCCTAATTTTGAAATTTGAGACTTGCTCTGATACCATGTGGATAATCGTGGACAGATTTGTGCCCTAATTTGAGAAAATGTATTTTCTTATATCAAAGTTGATGTACAAGAGCCTACTTATAGGCTAGAAGGAAGACAAGATAATAATCCCTAATTAATGCTAATGATAACTCATAAAGCCTAATAAGAGCCTACATAATCAGCAAGAATATTTACAATAATTACAGAATATTCTCACAGTCACCTAACAAATGAGCACAAAGAAGGCATGTTTGAGGAGGGGGAAGGAGAAAATCACAACAAATATCAATGAACAAATCATAAACAACACTAAAAATATGATCACAAATTATTTTTTTGATCAAAATATGATCACAAATCATGAACAAATCATAAACAATAAAAAGATAGTGACAGTGCCACCATCAAGTCTTGATGTTATTCTACAAACGTTAATAACAGATACAAGAGGTTTCTCATGAACTTCCATGTGATCATTTTACCAATAAGGTTTGCAAAAAAAATAGCACAAATCTGCTGTATTATGCAATACATCCACAAAGACATAATCAATAATCAGCAAAGCCTACTATATATTAATAGTAGTATAACAACAGTCGTACTACTAAAGTACCAAGGAAACTTCTATACGTCAGAACATGAAAGCTGCAGAATAGTCAAAATAGCAAATGAAACATCATTCTTAAGGGACTAAACTGAATTGAAATATAAGAAAAAGTTGTTGCACCTCTCAAAATGGAAATATACAAAAATTAGACATGCTAAAAAATATACAAGAAATCACGTGCTTAACAAATCTGATTTAAGGGAGGTTCAAAACCTGATCGATTTGAAGAGCACATACCAAGAGCGTTCAATTTGAGTACCAATCAGGCTCAGGATTGACAAAATCAGACAACACAAAACCCACCCCTTCCTGTCAATCAAAAGTTGCATTACCTCAGCAGTGACAACAAATAAAAAGCCAAACACAAAAAGCTCATCCTTATCAGTTGAAACTATTTTATCAAAAGTACCAGAAGTTTGGAGAAGCCTTTTGATTCCGAACCAGATGCTGTATCTTTTTCACTATTCTCAGCCTGCCATCCACCCTGGTATCTTCTCTTGTTAGGTATCTCATGTTCATCATCATCATCACCATCATCCCCCATTGATTTCTTCCTGCCACTACTAAAGTACCAAGGACAAAAGATTTCACAAATACGGGAACTTAAACTCCTGTTTTCAAATAGATCATTGGTCGAAGGATCAATAGGTAGGTATTTCTTGAGGATTCTCGTTTTCCATTGACGCTATCCATGAGGGCAAGTTCCACTTTGAACATCTACTATCAGACATGACAAAAGATTTCACAAATACGAGAACTTAAACTCTTGTTTTCAAATAGATCATTGGTCGAAGGATCAATAGGTAGGTATTTCTTGAGGAAACTATCTTCTCCAGGATAGTTACTTATGTGTGCAACATGTGAAGCAAGTTAGTGATAGCAGCCTTGAGGAATGTAGATGGATTTTTTGCACTATTTCCTGTTCTTGAACTTGCAAATGTTTGGAGCTTTAGCCTTTAAGTAAACCTATAACATTATAGCACCCTCATTGTTATACCTATTCATAGTAGTATTTCATTAATGGAAATAGAGGGAATTACAATCTTCAACTGCTGCATTTTTTACCAAAATTCTGACTTACTATCCTGCTAACTCCATCTATTTGGCAGTTATTAATTCATCAAATTGACACCTAATGACAAAAATTAGCAAAAACAAATAGTAAAGACTACATTGTCACAGTCAATCATCAAAATAATAAGGGTAAATGGTCAAATCTAGCACTGAACTATTGGCCAAAGTACACACCACATAAAAATGAATTTTGAGGCTCAAAACTAGCATTGTTCAAGTACAAAGTGGGTCAAATGTAGCAATTCCATCAATTTTAAATGGGTCGACTGATTGCACCATATATTTGCGTATCTTTTCATGGCCAAATCCATTGAATTAATGCATGTTTTGATAATAATTGCACCTAATTACCATAGATTCTAGCTATTGCTTAAGTTGTTGGAATTTGTTCTAGTTAAGGGCAATTTTGCATATTTAACTTGATTTATTATCATTCATCTTTTTGAGAACTTTGTGATGCTACTTCAAGTATTAATCTCTTATAGGTTAATGGAAGAAAACACTCAAAAATATCATGGAAGCAAAGCACAAGAATTAGAAAGCAAGGAAAGCAAAAAAGGGCAAAAAAGGGGGGAAATGATCAGTTTGGCGCCCCAGGCACCATCTGGGCGCCATTTGGGCGCCATTACAGGGAGGCGGCGCCCTAGGCACGCCCGTGGGCGCCATCGGTGCCCAAGCGGTGCCCATGGGCGCCACATGGGCGCCGCTCTGCAGCCAAAAAATTAGCTTCGCGAATTTAGGGTTTCTACACCCTATATAAGCTTCCTAACACCCCCAAACCTGTTTCTAAGAACCCATAGGACGAAAATAAGCCCCCTAACCTAGGTTCTTCAATTTTCTCCATTCCCCACTCATTCCAACTCATTTTTATGCATTCCAACTTCATTTGTACCATATTCTCTACCATTTCTTCACTTTTCCACCATCCTTCTACCATGAATTGGGCATTGGAGCTTCTCTTGGTGGCTTCACCTTCTTCCATGTGTAGTTAGGCTTCCTCAAGCTCTCTTGGTGATGGGTTAAAGTGGCTCAAGCAAGGGTTCTACAATAGGGGGGTTGTTCTTGTTTCAATCTTGTATTTATGACTTCCAACATATTGTATTTGGTATTTCTCTTGGAATTTCCAGATCTTATGTGTTGTTGAGACTATGAATATGTAATTGTTGATGAGATACTTGTGTTGATGGATTAGGTCTTGTGTTGAGAACTTCATTTTCTTAGTGTTAATTTCAATTGGAGTTTTTGTGGTTTTATTGTCTTGCATGATATCATGTGTGATGATTTAATCAACTAGCTTATTGATGTTGATGCTTATGTTAGTTAATATGGTTGAGCTCATTTAAGTTGAATTGTCAAATTCACTAGTGCTTAGATAATTCAATTAATTGAACTCCCATTAAAGTATTCAATGTAATTCCCCAATCTAATCCACAAGAGTAATTGGGACAAGATCTTAACTAGTTGCTACTTAATTTGATCTATTGCTAATTGGTCATTGAGATTAACAATGTTGAGTAACTAGGGAGAAATCTTAAGTAATTCCATTCATTATCCTAGTATTCAATTGGCATAGGATTAAGTTAAGTCAATTAATTTCTTAACTAAAGTTGAGTGGTGTTACAAGACATAGTTGACCCATTCCTTTGGTTTGTAATTAACAAAGCCTAGTTGGATGATATTGGTCTAATTACTCCTCACACCCCCTAATGTATGAACCCAAGTTTGCCACTAAGACCCTAACCAAGAGAGCCCTCATCTTATTGATTGTCATCTATCATTCCATTTCACCCCGAAAAACCAAAAATATGTATTTACATTTATTAGTTTAATTAGATGATCTTCTAAATCAAACCCGCATATTAATTCCTTTGTTTGTTTCAATTGCATTTAGTAGCTTAGGTAGATTATTAGACTCCTTGCGAACGATCCGGGTTGTACCACTTGTTATAATCCTTGGTTTTATAAATAACTTGCATTTAACCCCAAGATGATTAGGAACCGGTTAAATCATTGAACGTTAAGTTTGACCGGATTAAAACATATCACCTGCCATGTCACCTAATTAGGCTATGCCACCTGCCATCTCACAACATCTTTGCTACATCATCACCTTCTTCCCCACCACCATCAAAACCTTCAACATCAACACATTGGCAACTCCCTCTCCCTCTGCCTCCCATTCCTCTCAAACCTAGCAACTCCCAATCACCACACCCAAACAAAAAAATCTCCCTCTCCCCTGCCTCCCTTGCATGTCTCGCCACAAGCCCCACCACCAGCGCCGTCATCCATCTCCGCCGCCGCAAGACCCTCATCCACCTAATGACAAAAATTAGCAAAAACAAATAGAAATGACTACATTGTCACAGTCAATCATCAAAATAATAACATGCAGCCACTTGATAAAACTGAACCATTTTAAGGATGATATGCAGCAGAATAATCTTTGAAATCACAGAAAAAATAAATATTATTTACAATGAAGGTTTTCAAAATACCTGAACAATTGGAGAAGGAATTACTACTAACTAGAATTGCCTAGCAAAGCAATCTGCTGGGCTTCAGTACCAGCCATTTGCACAAGTGTATTTTTGGAACCTTCAAGGTTTGCTTCTTCCTCCATGGAACCAGGTAATGTTTTTTAAGCATGTTCACATATGAGTTAAACACTTGGAACAGCCCTTCCAGAGCCTGGCCTCCCAACTGTATACTGAGCAGGTGTCCAACATCTTCGGAGAAATCCCGTATAAAAACACACACAGTATTAAGAATGACATGTTTAGATAATATAGATCAATAAAACTGAATAAAACAAAAAACAAAAAGATGGTTTTATTACACTTACTTTTTGAACATGAAGATATTTCTTGAAATGGACAAACCTTTTCGATATAACTCACATACTTGATATTGTTACACCTATTCTGACAGCAGCATTTCAACCAGTACTAGATAGCATTAAAGTATTAAACTTGAATACGCATCTGTAGCATCACATTGAAGCGATGGGCACTAGCAGTGAGCATATGTTGGAATGTTGTTGCATTGCTAGTGGGTGAGGGAAGTGGAGGAAGAAATTATTCATGTTCCTAGGTTTCTAGGAAGACATAAGACATAAATGGACCAAAATAGGTAACTTAAATCAAAAGGGAACTTTAAAACCAACTATAGTAACACAAACAACACATGAATGGTTAGAAATACTTAGTAAATCTGTGGAAACAAAGTTGACTAAATGGTCAAAACAAATATTTTATTGATGTTATATTGTATGTATAATACAATAGATAAAGAATACTGATTGTACATTTCAACAAGGAAAACAAAAAGTGCAAACACATTTTTTCTTAATCTTCCTCTTTTCTCTCTTGGGTTGAATGACAATAAGAGAAGGAAAAGCAGCAGGGGGGATGAAAGTAATGGATGCACAAGAGGGGGGGTGAATTGTGCTTTAAAAATAAATGCTCAAATACTGGTTCGGTCTTCCTGACCTACGTCCAGTTCTCAACCACCCAGGCCGAGTTCAACTATATCTCCAGGTTTTAGAACGGGTTCACCTGGAACCTTTTACAACCGCAAGTTTTGAACGGGATCACTTGCAACCTTACAACCACAAGTTTTACTCAGGCTCACTTGCAACCTTTCTAACTAGCTCCCCCTTACACCTAGCAAGGGTTCAACCTTTACAAATAAAGGATTTTTCTAACTAAGTTCTCTTTAAGAACAGATAGTGTTACACACTTAAGTACAATCAATGCTCTTATAACACGAAGAGACTTAACTACAAAGAGTACAAGATATGTAGATGAAAAGGTCACTCAATGAGTTAAATGCTCTTTCTCTTTTCTGGGCAGCTTTGAATACTTGAAGATTCTCTTAGTTTCTCGCTCTAACTTCTCTCAAGAATGTCAAAGTTAATTCATTAGCTTCATAAATGAAGTTGAGTTCCTTTATATAGTCTTCAAACATTCTGACTCTTGGTAGGTGGGTTAGCCGTTTGAATATGGCCGTTTTTCCCTTGTTACCGTTTGCCCAATTAATGCTTCATCAATGCATAGCAGGGTTGACTTGCTTTATCTCTGAAAAGTAGTTCTGACAACTCTGCTCTGACAAAAGCATTCTGACACTGCACTTCTGAACATTCTGACATTCTGATTGCTTGCGGAAGCAAGTTCACATCCGGAAGCAATTCTACTTAGTGTGCTGCACTTTGAATGTTAGTTTAACAATATAAGCACATAGTCACATGCAGTGGGAGTGTACCTAGTCTAAGAGGTCTTCCTTGCATCAGGAAGCACTTCTACATCCGGAAGTAAATCCACTGGATGAAGGATTTTGTTCACTATTACTCACTCTCGCTCAGTGTCCTTCAATCCAACAGTCAGCGCTAGTCACTAAGCTATCGGAAGCAATTCTACTGGACATGGCCTATGTTCGCTGACGCTTAGTGTCATTTTGTCCAACAGCCAGCGCCAGTCTAAATCTAACAGGAAGCAAAATCACTTCCGGTTGAATCCTAGCTTAGTCTTGAGATTTTGTATATCTAGTGCTTATGGACTAAGTTATTTCCCTAGTAAATTACTTGATCTCGCTGGGGGATGAGTCATTCATCCGCGAGCGCTAGTCCTAGTCTATCCGGAAGTGAATCCACATCCGGTTGCACTCTTACTTGGGATTCTATGTTAACCTATTGCTTTCTAAGTCCTTGATTCATTCTTTCATATTTTAGTCTTCATCAAAACTTAAGATTCTAACATTCTCCCCCTTTTTGATGATGACAAACTTAGTTTTATCGATTAAGTTCATATGAAAGGATTAGTAGAAGAATAAAAGCAATAGATAGAGCACAAGTAACTTGGACAGATATTATTGATGAACAGAGATTACAAGTTAGAGTATACAAGCAAATAACATATACAAGTAATCTACACTAAGTAAGAATGAAATATGCATGAAAACAAAGAAAAATTTCTAAGTTAAATGGGTTGGATTGGGGGTTCAGATTTTGTGTCTCTTTTTCCTCTCCCTCTCCTTCTGTCTCTCTTCACTCTCTTTCTGGAGTTTGGCTAATTCGGCTTCATGCACATTCCGGTCAATCTGGGCAATGATCCGCTGAAGCTCTTCTTCATCCCTTTCTCTTCTGAGTCTTTCAGATTCAATAGACTCCTCGAATGCCCTCTTCATGTTTTCCACTTCTTCATACCCAGGGAACCCTGTAGCATCATCGAAGTAAGTGACCACTCCATTGGGATAGTGAACGGCCCGGATTTTCACATTCCAAACAGGGTAGTTGGGATCCTCCTCAACTTCCTGGGCTTTCCTCTTTCCCTTGCCCTTACCCTTTCCTTTGCTCTTGCTTATTGATGGAGTGGGCATGGCTCTTGCTCTGTCAGCATCGAGGCAGGCCATCTGACCAAAGGATAGTCTGTCCGTGTACCCATATTTCTCGAATTCCTCAGGAGTCATGTCTTCAATTTCCAACTTGACTTTCTTCAGAATCGGAACAGCTTGTACTACTGGGACTTCTTGTTCAACTTGGGCAGACGAAGTTTCTGGCTCAGGTTGGTCAGATGGAGTCTCTTCCTCATTCTCAGCAGATTCAGTGGAGGCAATAACCTTTTTGGAACGCTTCCTAGCTACGGCCTTCTTCCTTGACTCACTGAATGTAACTGCTGGCTCAGATGGAGGAGGAGGGGCAGAGGTTTGCTCAGAAGTATGGGTCTCAGATGATTGCCCAGAGGGTGAAGGAATTTGCTTAGCGATCACAATGGGAGGATGGTCGATCTTCTTCAGACCCCACTTCATCATTATCTCCTCAACAATATTTTTACTTATCTTAGTTGGAGGAGGCTCTGATGATGGTGACTCAGGCTGTGAAGGTTGTTTATTTGGCTCAAAGACTACCATATCCCATTGTGGTCCTTGCTCAGCCGTCCTCTGCTGCTGCATGAACCGTATGGCTTCTCCTCTTATTAGGCTCTCAGCACCACCCAGCCTTTGGGATTCCATGGCACGGCGAAGGGCAGCCGCGATGTCTTCATCAAGCCAGAGGGATGGCTGGCTGAGCACATCCCTTGTTTCCATGGTTAGGCGAAGAGCGGTCATCACATTTCTCCCCCTTTTGTCATCATCAACAAGGGCGAGGTCTAGGGATGGAGTGGATGAAGAGGAGGGTGGAGGTTCAGGGCCAAAGCTCGTTGGGGGTGAGGGTTCAGGGGAGGATGTAGGTAAGGTGGTTTCGGGGGATGCGGGTTGGTTGGGGAACCAGGTAGGATCTACGAATAGACCTTCGAATGGGTAGGTGGAGGAATATTCAGTGAAGGTAGTGGAAGAGTGTGGGGTAAATGGGGTAAATGGTAAGTGAGGATCCTCAGGGATTTGCTGAAGGCGGGGGTAATCTCGCAGATAGATGTGGCTGAGGGGGTGAACGGCAGTTTTGAACCCAAGGTGCTCGGCCAATGGGTTGGATCTTGGTCCAGAGTTGGGGTTGGTAGGGTTAGGATGGGATGGTCCGTCAGAGAGGTTGAGTGGTGAACGAGTAGGGGTGTTGGGTGGTGTGTGAGTAGGGGAGTTATGTGGAGATGGGGAGTTGTTGGAGTGAAGGGGTGATTGGCTAGGAGATTGTTGGGGTGTGTCTTGGGTTTGGTGTTCATGGTTGGGTGAAGGTTGGGATTGGTGGTCATTGTTTGGTGATGGAGGGGATTGATGGTCATTTTGTGGAGGTGGCTGTGGTGGTTGAGTGTTAGGTGGAGGAGGAGGGGGAAGTTGAGGGTGACCTGAGGGAGGAGGAGGAGGGGGGTTTTGGGGAGGAGGAGGAGGTGGTGGTAGGTTACCTTGTTGAGGTTGAGGGATTTGGAGGTGTTGGAGACATCTTGTACACCTTTTTCCCTGTGGTGCCATACAACTTCTCGAGATCCTCCTTGCTGTACTTTAGTGACTCAGGGTATAGCCACTCATTCATGCTCTCGTCTGTGATCCCCATCAACTCATTCAATGTCCTCCAGGTGAAGTTGAAGGTTCTCCCCCTTACAGTGGCAGTGAAGGAGAGTCTGTGGACTTGCTCTTTCCCATCAACCTTCTTGTACTTAACCTTGCCAGTGAGGGATTGACAGAAGACTCGCAGGACGTTGACGTTGTAGTCCTGGTTGATCCTTAGCCAAGGCATATATCTCTCCAGGAAAGGGCGCAGATGAGGAAACCCTAGTTCATCAATCTTGTTCAGATCGATGAACAAGCCATGGTTAAAGATTGGAATGGACGTCTCAAACTTGGCGGCAACTGGCTCCAATGCCCCATCTCTGTAAACAGTAGGGTCATCCTCTTCAACCCTTTGCCTCTTGGAAGAAGGTTCTTCAGCAAATTGAACCTTCTTCTTCTTTCCCTTCCTCTTGGCTTCCTTCGCTTGCTCATGCCCAGAAGCGTCTGGCTGTTCTCCCACTCTACCAGAAGTTCCAGGCTGATCCTGGACATGTTTATCCTGCCCCTGGGTTTGCCCAGAAACTTCATGGAGTTCATCACGTTGTTCATCACGATGCCCAGATTTCCCAGAATGTTCATGCCGAGATTTCTCAGATTTCGACTTGTGTTTCTTGGATGAGGAAGGTTTCTTTGTAACTGGGTTTGTTTCATGTGATCCGGCCATTTTTGTGTGGGTTGGTGGTAAAAGGAGATGAAATGCGAAAAAGTGTATGAAGAAAATGAAGAACACAGAAGAAGATGAAGAATGTATGCAGAGAATATGTGGGTGAAAGGAAAAAGTGAAAGTGAAAAAATGACATCCTATTTATAGGCGAAGTTACTGAGGGTAAAATGGGCATGTATTTTCAAATGAAACCAAACGTTTACACATTGGGTAACGTAAAATTTTAATTGAAACGGCGCACCTTATGACATGTGTCGCTTCATCTTTTCAGAGAAGGCACTACTTCTCATAGGGAGTTGAAACGTTTTCTGAAGTGACGTGTCCCTTGGTCTGGCACTGGCGCTCTCTTGGTTTGATCATCCAGTGTCAGCGAGTGATCATCCGGAAGTGGTTTTGCTTCCGGTTGCAGTTGCTTAAGATTTAACATTGAGACCCTGCAAAAACACATATTGACACTCCGATGCCTAAGTTAGTATTGTTGTAGGTTTTAAACAATCAAGTATAATAAATAGAAGTTACACCTCATTTGGGTTTACCATTCCCAAATCACCTCTTATGAAAGTAAATTGGTCAACCCCCAGAGGCTTGGTGAAAATGTCAGCAAGCTGTTGTTGAGTAGAAACAAATTGCACTTTGACATCCTTCTTTTGAACATGGTCTCTGATGAAGTGATGTCTGACATCAATGTGCTTTGTCCTTGTGTGCTGAACCGGATTCTTGGCAAGGCAGATTGTACTTGTGTTGTCACAGAGGATGGGTGCCTCAGGGAACTCCAAGCCAAGGTCTCTCAGTTGGTTCTTCAGCCACAACACTTGAGCACAACAGCTTGCAGCAGCAATGTATTCTGCCTCAGTAGATGACAATGACACGCAGGTTTGCTTCTTGCTAGCCCAAGACACCAGACAGCCACTAAGAAAGGCGCATTGTCCACTGGTGCTCTTCCTATCTGTTTTATAACCTGCATGGTCAGAGTCAGAATAAGCCCACAAGAACTCTTGGTTACCTCTGGGATACCAAAGACCAAGCTCTTGTGTTCCCTCAAGGTATCTAAGAATACGTTTAACACATGTTAAGTGTGACTCCTTGGGGTTGGCTTGAAACCTAGCACACATGCCTACACTAAATTGAATGTCAGGCCTGCTTGCCGTTAAGTATAGGAGGGAACCTATCATTCCCCTGTACATGGGCAGGCTGACAGATTTACCCTTTGCGTCAGCATCGAGTGCGGCAGAGGTGCTCATGGGAGTGTCATACTCCTTACATTCATCCATCCCAAACTTTTTGAGTAGCTCTCTGCAGTACTTAGCTTGGGAGATGAAGATTTCATTCTTCTTTTGCTTAATTTGTAGGCCTAGGAAGAACGTTAGTTCTCCCATCATTGACATTTCAAACTCACCCTGCATAGTCTTAGAGAAATCTTCACAAAGCTTTTCATTAGTTGCCCCAAAAATAATATCATCAACATAAATTTGGACAATTAGCATATCTCTATCTTTGTGAAGGATAAACAGTGTATTATCTAATTTGCCCCTTGAGAAACCTTTGCCCAGCAGGAAGCTGCTGAGTCTCTCATATCAAGCTCTAGGAGCTTGTTTCAGGCCATATAAAGCTTTCTTTAGTCTATACACATGTTTGGGATGCTTGTGATCCTCAAAGCCAGGAGGTTGTTCTACATATACCTCTTCTTTAATATAACCATTAAGAAAAGCACTCTTTACATCCATTTGATATAATCTAAAGCCTTTCATAGATGCAAAAGCTAGAAGAATCCTTATTGCTTCAAGTCTAGCGACTGGAGCTAAAGTTTCTTCATAGTCAATGCCTTCTTCTTGGTTATATCCTTTGGCTACTAATCTGGCTTTGTTTCTTGTAATTTGACCTGTCTCATCCAGTTTGATTTTGAAGACCCACTTGGTCCCCACTATGGATTGATGAGACGGCCTTGGGACAAGTTCCCAGACTTGGCTTCTCTCAAATTGATTTAGCTCTTCCTGCATGGCAATAATCCAGTCGCAGTCCTCAAGAGCTTGTTCAACTGAAGTTGGTTCGATTTGAGATAGAAATGCTCCAAACTCAACTTCATTTTGAACTTGCCTTCTGGTTCTGACACCAGAAGAAACATCACCAAGCACTTGATCAAGAGGATGATCCCTGTGATGTCTCCTAGCTATTGGCAACTGTGCCTCATCAGGCACGGTCTGCACTCTAGGTTCATCACTGGGTTCATCTTCTTCTTTGAGATTGCTTGCTGGTGTTTCTTTTGGTGGTGAAGAAGATGATGATGGTTTTGGAAGATTAAGTATTTCATCATCTTCTGTGGATTGTCCCCATGTAGGAGTTTCATCGAATACAACATGCATTGATTCTTCTACAATCCTAGTTCTCATGTTGTATATTCTATATGCTTTACTCCTAAGAGAATATCCTATGAATATACCTACATCAGCTTTTGGATCAAACTTACCCAGATTTACCTTTCCATTGTTATGCACATAGCATTTTGATCCAAAGATTCTGAGGTGGCTGATGTTGGGCTTCCTCCCTTTGTACAGCTCGTAGGGAGTCTTATCCAGTCCTTTGCGAACATAGGCTCTGTTAGAGATATAGCAAGCAGTGCTCATAGCGTCCGCCCAGAACACTTGAGAAACCTCTTTCTCGTTGAGCATGCTTCTAGCCATCTCAGTCAGAACCCTGTTCTTTCTCTCGACCACTCCGTTTTGCTGAGGAGTTCTAGGAGCTGAGAAGTTGTGTTCAATGCCATTTTGCTCACAAAGCTCAGAGAAGCTATGGTTCTCAAATTCTCCTCCATGGTCTGTCCTTATGGCTGTGATTTTGAGCTCTCTCTCATTCTGCACTTTCTTAGCCAGGACAACAAAGGCATCAAAGGCATCTTGCTTAGAGGCAAGAAACATAGTCCAAGTGAACCTCGAATAGTCATCCACCACTACTAGAGCATACAGGTTTCCACCCAAGCTCTTCACTCTTGCTGGCCCAACTAAATCCATGTGGATCAGTTCCAAGGGCCTGCTGGTGGAGACTTTCTTCTTGGTTTTAAACGAGGACTTTGTTTGCTTCCCTCGTTGGCAGGATTCACAAATAAAATCATGCTTTACTTTAAAGGATGAAATACCTATAGCTAGCTCCTTTTTAATTAGCATATCAAGTTGAGTAAAATTAACATGAGCTAACCTCTTATGCCAAAGCCAACTGTTCTCATCACTAGATATTACACATTTTTCTTCCAGTTGTTGACACAAGTCTAGAGTATATAGGTTTCCATTTCTATTTGCCTTAAGTTTGCATTTTAAGTTGGCCTTATCTAAATTCAGATCCTGCTTATCAACTATTATGCACTCATGTGAATCAAAGATTACCCAATTTCCTTTGTCTGTGCTCTGGCTTACGCTTAGCAGGTTGTGACAGAGACCGTCCACCAGATAGACGTCTTTTACTGGTCCAACTTCTCCAACTCCAGTGATCTTTCCACTTTGATTTCCTCCAAAGGTTACTGTGGCTCCGTCTTTGATCACAAGAGATTTGAACTTGTCTCTGTCTCCAGTCAAATGTCTCGAGCATCCGCTATCGATATACCATTTTCTGTTCCTGGATGTTTTGAGACACACCTGAAAGAATCAAGTAGACTTAGGTACCCAACCTTTCTTGGGTCCTCTGTCATTAGTTTTCTGTGCCTTTGGTCTAGTGTTGACCTTGGGCTTAGGATCATTCAGTGCCTTTGGCCTAGTGCTGGATCTAGGCTCTTGGGTTTTCCCTGTGGATTGTTTCCAGACTCGGGATCCTTGTCCTCCCTTGGTTTCCTTTACAGGGGGGGGGATCCTTTGTAGCCTGGGTTCCTTTAGGGACCCATTTGTAAGAGCTACTTGCTCCATGCTTCTTGGCATTACAGGTAGACGTGGAGTGTCCTTTCCTGTTGCAATAGTTACAGAAGCTGAAAGGTGAGGAGCTGTGACTAGTGGCTTTGTAGAAGAATTTTAAGTAGGGCTTTACTTTTGGTTCCACCCACTTTTTCCCTCGAGGAGTATATCCTAAGCCAGTTTTATCCCTATATGCCCTTTGATTCATTAAAATTATATTTAACATTTCTGATCCATTTGTAAATTTTTGCAGGGCATTTTGCAGCTTGTCTTTCTCAGCTGAGATTTTGCTGCAATTGGGGCAGCTCTCAAGTGTTGGGGCATTGTGTTCTGTTTGGGGAGAACCCTGGCCATCCACTACCGGAAGCTTTCTAGCTTCCGCTAGTTCTTCACTCAGTGAGTCCACCTTGGACTCAAGTGATTCCTTTTTGGTTTTTAACACTTTATAGGCTTTACACAATCGAGAGAATTCTTCATGAACCTCATTGTAAGCCTCTTGCAGTTCAGAGAAAGTTACCTCATTGTCTTCGTGGGTGAGGTCAAGTTCTGAAGATGCTTCCTCATCATCTTCTCTGGCTACCAGGCAGAGGTTGGCAACTTCTTCCTCATCACTTGCTTCGTCATCTGAGCTATTCACCCAGATAGAAGAAACAAAGGCCTTTCTTTTGTCTTTGCCTTTTGACTTCTGCAGGCTGGGACACTCAGCCTTGAAGTGGCCATGCTTCTTACATTCAAAGCACACAGGGGCCTTTTCCTTCTTGTATCCCTTCCTCTGGCTGGAGTCACCTTTTTGAAAGCCTCCTTTCTTTCTGAAGAACTTTCTGAACTTTCTCACCATCATAGCCATCTCCTCATCGTCCATTTCCTCCTCATCATCCTTATCATCATCATCAACCTCCTTGCTGGGAGCAACAAGGGCAAGATTTTTGGCCTTGGATGAGGCTTGAGAAGCTCTCTGAGCCAGCAGGGTAGGTTCATATTCAGCCAGAGAGCCAAATAGTGCAGTGATTGAGCTCGTTGATTCTCCTTGGACTTCCTGCAAGATGGTTACTTTGGTGATCCAGTCACCTTTCAAGATCTTTAGGATCTTGCTAACTTGCTCTCTTTCAGGAATGTCCTTACCCAGCGAGGCCAAATTGTTGATGAGGTGAGTAAATCTGAGCTCCAGCTCTCTGATTGGCTCAGTTGGACTTATCATGGCGAACTTGTGAAACTCCTCCACCAGCATCTCAACTCGTCTTGCTTTCACTCCCCTGGTTCCAGAGTGAGCAGCCTCAAGAGCCTCCCACATATCTTTAGCATTTTTGTGGTGGCTGATTCTGTGAAACTCTTTAGGGCTGAGAGCACACTGGATGTAGTGCATGGCCCGGTAGTTTAGTTGGACTAGAGCATAGTCCTCATTTGTGTACCTAGATCGCTGCTTGGCGAAACCATCCTCATCCAGTGGTGTGTGATCCCCACGTTCGATTACGTCCCAGAGTCTGATGTCGCTGGACTTGATGTAGGTCTCCATTCGAAACTTCCAGAATGGATAGTTATACCCATCAAAGCCTGGAGGCTTGTTGGGTTGAATAGAGACATCTGGCAGGGAGTAATCTGTATCCATTACTAGATCTTTGCTTTCTGGATTCGTTGGAATCGAGTGAGAAAGACCCGCTCTGATACCAAATGAAAGTAATGGATGCACAAGAGGGGGGTGAATTGTGCTTTAAAAATAAATGCTCAAATAAAACAACACAAGAGTTATACTGGTTCGGTCTTCCTGACCTACGTCCAGTTCTCAACCACCCAGGCCGAGTTCAACTATATCTCCAGGTTTTAGAACGGGTTCACCTGGAACCTTTTACAACCGCAAGTTTTGAACGGGATCACTTGCAACCTTACAACCACAAGTTTTACTCAGGCTCACTTGCAACCTTTCTAACTAGCTCCCCCTTACACCTAGCAAGGGTTCAACCTTTACAAATAAAGGATTTTTCTAACTAAGTTCTCTTTAAGAACAGATAGTGTTACACACTTAAGTACAATCAATGCTCTTATAACACGAAGAGACTTAACTACAAAGAGTACAAGATATGTAGATGAAAAGGTCACTCAATGAGTTAAATGTTCTTTCTCTTTTCTGGGCAGTTTTGAATACTTGAAGATTCTCTTAGTTTCTCGCTCTAACTTCTCTCAAGAATGTCAAAGATAATTCATTAGCTTCATAAATGAAGTTGAGCTCCTTTATATAGTCTTCAAACATTCTGACTCTTGGTAGGTGGGTTAGCCGTTTGAATATGGCCGTTTTTCCCTTGTTACCGTTTGCCCAATTAATGCTTCATCAATGCATAGCAGGGTTGACTTGTTTTATCTCTGAAAAGTAGTTCTGACAACTCTGCTCTGACAAAAGCATTCTGACACTGCACTTCTGAACATTCTGACATTCTGATTGCTTGCGGAAGCAAGTTCACATCCGGAAGCAATTCTACTTAGTGTGCTGCACTTTGAATGTTAGTTTAACAATATAAGCACATAGTCACATGCAGTGGGAGTGTACCTAGTCTAAGAGGTCTTCCTTGCATCAGGAAGCACTTCTACATCCGGAAGTAAATCCACTGGATGAAGGATTTTGTTCACTATTACTCACTCTCGCTCAGTGTCCTTCAATCCAACATTCAGCGCTAGTCACTAAGCTATCGGAAGCAATTCTACTGGACGTGGCCTATGTTCGCTGACGCTTAGTGTCATTTTGTCCAACAGCCAGCGCCAGTCTAAATCTAACAGGAAGCAAAATCACTTCCGGTTGAATCCTAGCTTAGTCTTGAGATTTTGTATATCTAGTGCTTATGGACTAAGTTATTTCCCTAGTAAATTACTTGCTCTCGCTGGGGGATGAGTCATTCATCCGCGAGCGCTAGTCCTAGTCTATCCGGAAGTGAATCCACATCCGGTTGCACTCTTACTTGGGATTCTATGTTAACCTATTGCTTTCTAAGTCCTTGATTCATTCTTTCATATTTTAGTCTTCATCAAAACTTAAGATTCTAACAGGGGATGCAATTGGGCCAGTAGCAGCAGGGGGATGGGATTGGGCCAGTAGCAGCAGGGGGGGATGCAGTATACCAATAGAAAATGAATGGCAGAATAATGAATAGATACCAATAGTGATTGGATGTGAATTGAATCAGAGCAGTGGAATGAGGATAATGTGTTGCAGCTTCACAAAGAAGAATAAATATGATGAGATAGATAGATATTCATAGGTGCAAGAAAGCATGATAGAATGAGGTTAGAGAGTTAATAGGGAAGAATATGGAAAGATGTGAGGAAAATGAAGGAAGAAAGTGGATGGAAAGATTAAAGAGAGATTAGATTAGAGAGTTGAAGGTGGGATAGGGATAGGATAGATACCTGAAGGTGAAGGTGAAGGTGAAGGTAGATCCGTTTTAGTGGCTTGAGGAATTGTGCCATGCAACATGCTGAAGATAGATCCGTTGACAACATAAAGGGAAGAAATGCCAATGATCCTAAGGGCAGGATCAACCTGCAAATCCAAACAGACCCTCTTAGCATGGGTGTTGACATTATTAAGATAATAATAATAAAAAAAGACATCAAGATAATGGGGTACTTTGCTGAATACCCTCAGATTACCTTTCCAACCATTGTAGTGGCTTGAGGATTTGTGCCATGCAACATTGTGAAGATAGATCCGTTGACAACACGGAGGGAAGAAATGCCAGTGATCCTAAGGGCAGGATCAACCTGCAAATCCAAACGGACCCTCTTGGCATGGGTGTTGACATTATTAAGATAATAATAATAAAAAAAGACATTAAGATAATGAGGTACTTTGCTGAATACCCTCAGATTACCTTTCCAACTGTTGTAGTGGCTTGAGGATTTGTGCCATGCAACATTGTGAAGATAGATTCTTTGACAACACGGAGGGAAGAAATGCCAGTGATCCTAAGGGCAGGATCAACCTGTAAATCCAAATAGACCTTCTTAGCATGGGTGTTGACATTATTAAGATAATAATAATAAAAAAAGACATAAATATAATGGGGTGCTTTGCTGAATACCCTCAGATTACCTTTCCAACCATTGTAGTGGCTTGAGTGCTGAAGATAGATCCGTTGACAACACAAAGGGAAGAAATGCCAGTGATCCTAAGGGAAGGATCAACCACCCTCCTTACTACACATGAAGCGGCTTCTATGTATGCCCTTGTGTATGGTATTTCCACAGCCTATAGGAGAGGATGCTCTATAGGAATCAAAGGAACAAAGCTGATACTGTTTCTTGTGTTATCGTAGACGTGAGAAGAATTATGAGAGATTGGTATGGCTAAAGCTGAGGCATTAGTTCTTGGACACATTCCACTGAGAAGAAGAATGTGAGGTGATCCAAATCCTTCACTGTTACATCAAAAACAATTTTAATTGGATAAAGTCATAAAGAAAGAGTGGAAAGGTGAATGCACTAAATTGTACTAAAGTATTGGATAAAGTAATAAACAAAGAAAGAGTGATAAATTTGTTTAATTTATCAATTGAATCTACTAAAGTATTGAATAAAGTAGATACCAATAGTGATTGTGATTGGAAGGTGGTTTCTAAGGAATGAGAGCAGTGGATGTTTCTTTTGCAGTGGGAATTGGCAGAAGAATGGTAGGGAAATGTGTTGCAGCTTTATAAAGAAAGTGAGATTGAAGAGAGATTAAAGAAAGTGGAAAGATGTGAGGAAAATGGAGGAAGAAAGTGGATGGAAAGATTGAAGAGATTGAAGGTGGGATAGGGATACGATACATACCTGAAGGAGAAGGGAGAGTGGAAGGGGAGGATTCAATGATCCAAAGGGAAGGATCAACAAGGAGGCTATAGTGCGGCGGCGGAGAACGGAGGGGGGCGGCGGCTGGTCATGGTGTTGCAGGGAGGGAGAGTTTTGGGGGGGGGGGGGGTTGACGGTGGTGGCCATACGGCGGAGATGAATGGTGAAGAAGGAAGGAGGTGGGGAGAGGAGAGAGGAGAGAGAGGTGGGTGTGGGGGGAATTTTTTAATATTAAATGTGGGGCCCACACTTTCAGAAATAATTAAAGTGAGGTCCCAAAGGACTCTACTTTAATTTTTCAAGTTTTTGGGACTTTTCCAGTATTATGTCCAGGGACTTATATTTAATTTTCCCAATTTTTAAGTATTTGTTAACTTGGATCAAGATTTATGTTCCTAATAGAATCTGATTTTTCACTATTATTTACTCTATCATTATTATAGTCAACTCACAACTCATTCTTCCAATAAAAAGCCATTGTAATTAATTAATGTGTTTAGTGGGCCATACCCTTGAAGAGGGAGATAAAGCATGGTACATACTTATTCAAATCTTTATGTAATCACTTTCAAATCAATGTTCAGCTTCCACAACCAAGTTTATATTACACATGAGCCTAACAATGATAAAACAAATCTCAATAGTTATACCATATATAATCCTAAATTCGTAATTAATAAAGGAATGGACTACTTTCAAAAATATAATTATAATAGAAAAATAATAAATTTGGCTAAAAGTTTTGTAGACAATGATCATAGTAATAAAAACTTTAATTTATATATTCGAAAATTATTTAATAATTTTCACGAAAAAACCATGTCAGCAAAAGACTTTAGAATAACAATGAATTAGCCTCACCCAACACAGACTAAAAATACCCTCAGTTAGGAGTGTATATAGTCCAAAGATGGTCTAACCTGGTTATAAATAGGCCTAATATATGGTATAATTGATTGGTTTGAGCTTGACGTATGACCTGTAAAATGTCCTTATTTCAGGCCTAAGCCTGACCTATTCACACACTAGGTCTATCTTAAAGCCTCTTTAAATCTATTATGATAAATAATAATAGTACGATACACAACGATAAAACAAAAACACAAATCAAATACAAAGCAACAACAATGCAAGTGCATTGTATTAAAGTTAATAATTTGATACAACTAGCAAGAATAAAAATTTTAGTTACATGTTCATCCAACATTAAATTATTGAAAAATATTAAAATACTCTTCTCACATTAGAAAAAATGGAAAAAATACTAAAAAACATTAAAGAAACTACTTTTCATTTACTTTCTCTCCCTAACATCTAAATTCGTTCTGGCTATGACTATGGCCAAATTGATACTTTGAAAATAGTTTATTGCGTAGAATGATATTTAACCCATATAAAAATATATTTTGAAGCCCATTAAATAAAAAAAGTAACGGCACTTTACTATCTCTAATGAACATGACATGTTGTACTCGTTTCAAGAAGTTAATAATTGTACTTGTTTTCATTTTAAAAGCTATAAGGAAAAAACAAATAAATATCTTCGAATATCCAAAAGGACAAGTAAGAAACTCAAACTTTCAAAATGACAAGGAACTTTGAATTCTAAAAGGACAATTAAGGAACCAGGAAATTGTTAATTGCTATATTCCAAATGTTAATAATTATGTCCCAATTGTTAATTTTTATTGAAGTTCCTTACTTGTCCTTTTGGAAGTTTGAATTCCTTACTTGTCCTTTTGGACATTTGAAGGTATTTATTTGTCATTTTCCCAAAGGTATATAGTGTCAGACCCACTTATAAGAAAAACACATATATACTTATTTTATTTTACTCATAACCATTTTAATTACTTTTTCCTATAGAAACCATTTTAATTACTACCAACATAAAAAAGGATTATTTTCATAAAAAGAAATAATAAATTTGCGTAGTCATTGAATGCACAGTTTTTGCCAGCCGCTCAATTCAAATTGAAATTTGTGTTTAGAATGTTGAATGGGTTTTGGGTCACACAAAAAAACTGAATAATTTTGTGATAACTAATAAGATATAAAAAAATTAAAAGAAAACAATTCCTCTCTCATAAAGTGCAATATGTCTTTAGATAATTTATTTCTTACAAATTAAACCTCAAAAAGCCAAATTCCATACCTAATTCATCCAGCATTTCAGCATAATATTTAAGAAAAATGAAGATACTAAAAAGAGAAATTTCATTCATAGATTCATTTACACTTGAGACCTCTTTTCATCATCTGAATTTTCGAAGACAAAAGCAAAAGTTATTTATCGTACGAGAGATTTTACATTTGTCAAAATTGCTTTTTGAAATTTTGTAATAATGCCTTTTTTGTCAAAAGATGAGTGTTAAAAATTGACATTGACAATCGACGTCTTAGCAAAAGCTTCAACAAAATAAACGTTTTACCATGCAATTATTATTGTTTGGATGAAAAACACAGGAACAATATTTTTTTTGTATAATCACATTATAAAGTCGAAATCCCAAAAATGATACATAACTATTGGTTGAGAAACAAAAATAGTACACAACTATTCTAAGGTACGAAAATGATACCGAACTTTTACCATGTGATCAAAAATGATATTTTCACTAATATGACAATAATATTAGACATGAAATGTCCAAAATGCCCTTATAATCAAATAAACTTTTACCGGGTGGCGATTAATTTAAAAGGGCATTTTGGACTTTTCATGTCTAATATCATTGTCATTTTAGTGAAAATATCATTTTTGATCCCATGATAAAAGATGAGTATCATTTTTGAACCTTGGAATAGTTATGTACTATTTTTGTTCCTTGACCAATAGTTATGTATCATTTTTGGGCCTTCACATTATAATGAGTTCCATGCTAATTCATTAAGTTCCAAAAATCATCAAACTACATCAAAATTTCAAGGGATCCAAATGATATTAAATGATTTGTTATTGAGTTGTTAATATTAGTTTCTTTAAGTTGTCAATGTAGCTTTTACAAAGGGCGGTATTGACAACTCAATAACAATTAAATGATAGGTAATTAATAAGACTTCAGCTCAATAACAATTAAATCATAGGTAGTTAATAGAATTGTCCTAATCTTTTTTAAAAGTACTTATAATTTTATTTAGGGCAAAAGCACTGATCTAATAATTAACTATTTCAATTTGGGCAAAAATAATAAATGATTATTTCGCGGTGCATAAATAATAACCAACTTTGTGACCCGATGCAAAAATAATTAAACCGGTACTAAATGTTAATTTGTAGTTTTGTGGAACCTTTCTGATATTATTTTCTTAAGTAAAAATACTTTTTTACCTCTCACAATCAAAACTCAGTCCTTTTTCCTTCCGCCCTTCATCTTTCCATGTTAACTAGTATCCGCAAGGTTTTAGTTGTGAGGTGCAAAAAGGTATTTTCACTTTGAAAATAATATCTGAAAGGTTCCACATAACTACAAATTAACATTCAGCAAACTTTTAGGGTTTTGTCGATGTAATTGCTTCATCTTAGAAATGTATCGCATCAGATAACTTTTCACAGAATGGTGCTCATATCACTTTTCATTTCTAATTCTTTGAGACACTTTCCCACAACCAAACAAGCTCTTAGAGTACGTTTGGTTGGTGGAAAGATAGAAAAGGAAAGTGAAATGGGATAGTTTTTTTGTCATTTACATATATCTCGGGCCCACAAGTTTTTTCTCTTAATCTCATACTTTTTCTGGGCCCACAAACTTTACCTATGGGGCAATATGAGAAAGTAAAGTTTGTGGGGCCTATGAAAAGTGTGAAAAAGAGAGAGAAAACTTGTAGGCCCTAGGATATATTTAAATTATCAAAAAACCTTGAATTTCCCACACTTTCACTTTCCTTCTTTCAATTTCCTTCCATTCAAAGATACCCTTAATTTACCTCTACTTTCCATTTTTACCCCCTTACACTCATTTCCATATCTACTTTTGTCGGACCAAACTGGCCCTTAAATAGGGTTAATATTGCATCAGTCATCAATTGTATAAATGAACTTGTAATAAGCAAATTTTTTACAAAGTGAATAAGAAATTTAGGTAAAAGTCAGAAACAGATATACCTGCAATTTCTTCAAATCTCGTTTTGAAATATGTTCGAAATTTAGGTAAACGAATTCACGATTTGTTTGTATCCAAAGGAAAACTAACTATAACTAATCTTCAAAAATGAACTAAAAGATTTCCTTCATCAAAACTATTTATACGTATAGAAGATGATTGACTGTACAGATAATCAAATGTGCAGATAAATTGGAAGTCATATGTTACAAATGACCACCGATCCAACTAATCTTTACTTGGACAAAAATCTTGGCTTTTGCTATCATGAGACATGTTTTCTGATAGCAATAATTGTGCTTGGACCCGAGCAACGAGCTCAGAAGCTTCTCCATCTAACTTTAGGGGACGCCTTTGCAAACTCTGAAAACAATAACATTTACCCATGGTTTTATAACCCATCATCATGTGGTAGAACATTGAATAAGAAATAATCATGGTTTAATTATGTTTCTAGCATATTTAGATTCATCATATTACACACACACACACACTCCCTCCAGTCCTAAATATAAGACCGAGTTGACTTTTTTGGAAAATCCTAAAAAAGCAAAACAAGTCAATTATAAATTGATTTACCTAATTTTTTCCTTAAACTAGTTTATTTAACATATAAACTAATGACTAATCTAAAATTATATCAAATATGTCATAATTTAATAACATATTTTGTAACCTTAATATCTCCAAAAAAAAAAAGTCAACTAGCTCTTATATTTAGGACTGGAGGGAGTATATATATATATATATATATATATATATATATATATATATATATATATATATATATATATATATATATGTTTCTAATATATTTAGATTCATCGTATTATATATATAATATGATGAATCTAAATATGTTAGAAACATAATTAAACCATGATTATATATAACTTTTTAGACTTTGATTAAGTTTTTGCTATCATCCTCTATAGTATAATAAGTAGTTTTAGGATCTCATTTTGAAGGTGGACTAGAATATTGACTATATTACAGTTATTTCCACGGCCTTTTCCTTTTAAATCAACGTGATTACATACACAAGAAATATCAAAAGGACATGTTATTACCTCAGAAGTCCACAAGCAGTCACGTGCTTTGCGAGGAATGATATGGATATGAGTCTGAAAAATTAACATGATCAACAAGAGAATTAGAATGTTGAACATTTTTTTAAACAAACTTGCATACAAATATTATGTCTTGTTCTTAAATAAAAAATCTCACATGAAATATAACTTGCCCTGCAGCTTTCCCATTGTTGATCAACACGTTGAATGAATCTGTCGAATTCCGAAAAATCCATAAAATTAGAAGTGAAATGATATTGTCAACTTCACAGACTCACTGGCCAGCTTCTTAATCTTGAAAATAACTTCTTAGTTATTTTTTTTGAAGTTTCAGGAAAGTAACAAAACTTTAGGGAAGTATCAAAACATGTATAGTCATAAATATATGAATTAGGGATATTAGTTTAGTCAGTTCAGCAGGCATATTTTTCCTAACACCTTAATAATCACCCTTCAATATATTCCCTCTCTCTTGATTATTTACTGCAAAACCATAACAAGGGTACTTAGAGAAAGGTTTTATATTTGGGGTAAGATCAACTCCCCAATTATGTCCTATATTTAGGACCAGAGGGAGTATATTTGACCATGATTAGACCTGGTTGATAATATTGTGAAATTGTTTTCAAGTCCAAAGCAAAAGTGGATAATATTGTATTTGATCATAGCAAGGGCAATGAATAAGAGACAGGTAGTAAGGGCAGTAAAAAATAAAGTCAGTCTGATAAAAAAATAAAATCTATGACAGAAGAAAAGGATTTTAAGCGCATACCACAGCCAGTGGCCTTTTTTATGGCATTGCTGAGGAATGGCACTTTTGAACACATTGCAGCTACAACCTGCACCATAAGTCAACTTGATAACTAAAGTGGAATAATTTTTCATCCACCAAACGTTTGAATTAAATAAAGACAATGCAACAACGATTTCCAGATCCTCTAACACTTTAGGATCTGACACAGTGGAATCTCCAAGCTTGAAAAAATTGCAACAGAATTAAGAGAAGGATTTATTAATGCTCAAACAAATAGAAGCCAGAAACGTTTACTGATTCTGAACTAGGAATTGGGCGACCATATTAAATTAACTTGTGAAGGCCAAACCATTGAATATAATATAGTACTAAAACAAAAATAACAGCCACAAAATCCATTTCACATGGTTGAAGGTTCATAATTTCAAATGCATTAACAGTAACTAAAAGTATAGAAGGGTCTTGTAAGATCAACGAAACAGTCAACCCGAAATACAGGGTACTTAATGGGTACACACCAAAATCAATCAATCACTTCAAAAATTTTGCTCATATGTTCTTCATGTTATCAGTGGAGAAATGTCACCTACCTTAAATCCTAACACTAGCTTCCATGAAAGCAAAATATGAAATCTAACAAAAGACCATCGATTTAAGTTCTGTTTTGTTTAATTATATATGTTCAAGATATTTCCATTGATTCATCGCTACTATGTGGTACAGTCAAAGACCTTGATACAACCGGGAGATTTCGAATTTTGATGAGGAAAAGGTCCAAGAATTTGTTAGAGCCCTTGTATTTTATCCAAAAGTACTGAATATATTAAGGAAAGAACATTAGCGCACTCACTAATACTCCCTTATAGTAGGAAAAAAGACTCAAACATAGAAAAACAAGAACAGACAATAATGGACTAGTTTGTAAGAGACCAGTCCCTCCCCCCCCCCCCCCCAGAAAATTCTTACTAAAACATTGCCTGCCTCTCGTACCCCCTGACCACTTTCAACACACCCCCACTACTCTGCATGTCAGAATGCCATTATCCTTGCTGGCAGCTGGAGTTTCTGTTTGTGCTTCCTAAATTGGGCTTGGTCCAATCCGTTTCTTCCTCATTTTATATATCTCGCCCCAAAACTTATTGAGCCCATCAGAATTGCATATTGAAGACTCAAGGAGTAAGAAATCTGTGCATCAATGGTTGATTTGGTATGAATTTCAAGCAATGACAATCGAATAGGAGGACATGGTTGGGGGAGATTCTCATAGGAAGTAGATTCAAGGCTTATGGTTGATTTGGTATGAATTTCAAGCAATGACAATATCGAATAGGAGGACATGGTTAGGGGAGATTCTCATAGGAAGTAGATTCAAGGCTTATGGTTGTAACTCTAGGTGCTGTGGAATGACAGTTAACGACATGGCTAATGGGGGGTAGCAGAATAATGTTGAGAGGCTACTTATGGGAAGAAAGTCTGAGAGTTACTTTTAAGTCAAAGGCATGATTAAGGCTTACTACCAGACTATCAGTTTGCTAAGTTCTTGCATTGATGACTTATTTTTTTATTTGAAGCTACTATTGCTTTATAGGTTTAAGTGTAAATTTTCCTTATAAGTTTTCATTCAATACCTATTTTGTCCCAAAGTTTTTTCTTAAAAAATTCAAAATTGCCCCAGAAGTTTTGAAATGTAGCAATTTTTCTCTTCACTGTCAAAATATGAACAGTCAATGTTGTTTTTTAAGGTTCAACATTGGTATTTTGATAGAAAATGACAAAATCGCCACATTTTAAAACTTGTGGGGAAATCTTGAACTCCAAAAACATCCACAGCAAAACAATTCTTGGGCAAAAACGTACCAGGAAAATTTGCATCTTAACCAGTTGCTTGATTTATCTAACCTTCTACTGTCTACAGTCCTTAGTCCTTCCCAATCACAGATAAAATTAAATGAAAAACAGTGAAATAAGATTTTGAATTTTAAAACTTCTTCCATTAATGCAAATTATATTTTTCCACAATGTTTTGAATCCAGGAACGGCAAGAAACCCAAGGGGGTCATCGATATTTGAGTGCCAAGAAATCAACTATAGTGCAGTTAATGCGCATCATCATCTGGCACTAAGAAAAAACTTGTTATCACCATAAAAGCATATACAAGTTATTGATACAAAGAGTCAACATATATATTAGAACTTCAGAGACCTATTGAAATATCTTACTGATGGAGGAGTAGCATCTATTGAAGGAAAATGAGATTTGGGGATTATGAGAGAGTGCCTGAAAAAGAAAAGATAGGAAATGAGAAGATACTCATACAATGCCATGTATAATAATTAAAAAGTAAATAAATAAATAATTTTAAAATTTTAAACCTCTAGGAATAATTTTCCAACATCTTATAACATCAAATTTCAACAAGGCCTGGACTTTTTTGCGCTCTCACTCACAAAAATGCAGACAGTTACTTCCATCAAATTATTACTCTCTGTATAACCTAAATTGTTCCTCATCTTCATCTTTTCTCGGCCATTCCTGAGATTCACTGAATCAGACTGATCTACCAGGCATTTGTACTTTCGTGAAGTAATGGACAAGACTATGCCCCACAATATGTTCATTTTACTTGCTACAAAGATATATAATACCTTACCCATGACTCAGCGGATTTGTGTCCAATATGCATATGCAAAAGTTATCTTCATAAAGCTGTCAATTTTGATAAACATTAAGGAAAAGATAATCAAAGAACAAAATTGATCAGAATGTCCAAAATTATCAAGTAAAGACAGCAGAGTTTATTTCCTAAATGGAAAAAGTTCAGAGCATTGTCCACGTTGTCAACTTCAACATCTCAACAATTAAAAACAATTTGTGCTTCTCTAAAAAAGTAAAAATTTTACTTGAACTACAACATATCAACTGTTCATAGTCCAAAAGGGACTTGTAATTTTAATTAGTAAAGTTGTTGTAAGATGCGGACCACAGAATACTTATGAGCTTTCATGCCAATAGCCTTGACACTTTTTTAGAGTGATTATTAAATGTGTCAATTGAGAGCAAGACATGAAATGAATATGATATACCACAGTTATTTTCAGGAACTTAAAAGTTTTTACAATTTTATAAGCAGGTCATGCTATAAGTTTCTCACAGACATAATATTACCCCCTTTATACTATTAAAGCAAGTAAGCAACCATGTGGACCTGCATTCCAGTGTACTTATCCTTGAGAGAGTGAGATTGTTTCTTGAATCCCAACAAGTTGGATGCTTGGTTGAATGGCATTAAAGCAGCAACAGAACGTCCCAAACAATCGGCCAAAGGTAACCACTATCCTCATAAATTTAGTTGGTGAACTCATTAAACACCACTAGAACAATATGCACATGAAATTTTCCTTAAATCTCATTCAATGCCTTGAAAGTGACAGAACACCCAGTAGGTTCTATAAATGCAATTGAATGCAAGACTAGAGCAACAACAACACCAATTTGCCCATAGATATCAAAATCATCACAATCTCCAATTTTCTTAGCACCAAACAATTAATCACATATAGCCTGGTATTTACCAAAACAACACACGCATGACATATGCTAAATCTAATTACATTATATGTTAGCTTAAAAAAGGTCAACCCAGATTTAGTCCCCACTTGGTGAGGATGCTGGAGAAGGGAATCTACTAGGGAGTCTTACCTATGCTTTACGCATAGAGGCTGATTCGAATACACGATTTCAGACCCCACTGGCAAGCGAGCTTACAGTTGAGTCAAACCGACCCTTCTATATGTTAATTTATTATAAGTAAAATTAATGAGTAGTTTTGAAAGGAAAAAAAAAAGTTAAACATAAACAATTTAAAGTGACTAATTTTGCATCCTAAATTTTTCTAAAAAAACGATCTTATAATTATAATTAGGACAGAAAGGAAAGGAGTATAAACAAAAGAAAATAATAAAAAAAAAGAAATGAAGAAACCAAAATGATACCTTGAAAGCGTGTGATTGGCCACGGATGATCTTACAGAAAATGCAATCATCCTCCAACGATTTCCCTTTCTGGGTATCACGCAATCCATTTTCTCGATCATCATCATCATGAGAAGAAGCTTGAAAACGCAAAGACGAAGTATGATGGGGACTCAACTCAATAGGGCGAAGATGGGAACACAAAATGGCCAGTCTTCTTGCCTCCATTCAAGCCTTCTTCTTCTTCTTCTTCTTCTTCTTCTTCTTCTTCTTCTTCTTCTTCTTCTTCTTCTTCTTCTTCTTCTTCAAGGTTCAAGAGGAATATTTCAGTGAAGTAGGAAAATGCTTTGCCATGTGTTTTGGTTTTGGGTTTTGAATTTGAAATGAAGACAAAACACTTACTTGTGCAAAACCCAGCTCACGAGTTTCGATTTTTTCTCGCTTAGTATATATTTATTCGTTGTTTGATTATTTTAATGATTGTTAGTACTTTGGTAGTTACAGTTTGGAGGTTAGGATGGTTCAGGCTTATCCAGATTGAACAGTAGAGTACAGGTGTGTGAGTGTGAAAGTTTGGGCTATCATCATTTGCCAATGAATAACACTGTCCAAAATAATTTGTGAATACAAGAAAGGAACAAAACAAAACAATTTGCACCACATATTAGGAGTTTAGAACGACCACCTCCAGCTCCTGAGTAAAGTTGTCAAATTGGTAGGTTTAAGTAAACTCGCAGAAAATATGTACTAGACATTATCCAAAAAACATATGTACTAGTAAGAGTTTACATTTATCGATGTATCAAAAAAAAGTTTGCTTTTTTCATAAAAGGGCGAAGGTGTAAAACTAGCCACCGTAAATTTTCAATTGGACAACTATGACACCCGTAAATTGAATAGGGCAAAACCGTACATTGTAAATAAAAATGGGACAAATTTAATCCCGCCGTTAAATAGAGGCAAACGGGTGTTAGTTTAAGTGTGGGTTTCACCTTCATTAAATGACGTGGCAATCCAGCATTGCATCTGAACCCTAATTCCTAAAGGGGTATTTGCATAATGAATGATGAATAATGTGTTGTGGGATTTTTTGGGAGAGGAAGGAAGGGAAGCTAAAAGGCTAAAATCGAAAGGCCTAAAACTGAATCAATGAAGTGTGTGATGTGTGAGGGAATGACAACCAGTTTTGAAGAAGACAAGTGTGTGATGGCTGATGAGGGAATGAATCGGGACACTTTGTTGTTTGTTTTATATTTTTGTTCTTCCTTTACAATTTACATGACGGTGTTGGCCGCCGGAGGAGCGGCAACGGCGGCGTGCAGGGAGGGAGAGTTGGGGGAGGGGGATGGAGGAGAGGGTGAAAGAGAGTTGGGACCTAATAATAATTATATGATTCTTTGGGACTAAAGTGCAAATACACCTTTAGGAATTAGGTTCAGATGCAATGCTGGATTGCCACGTCATTTAATGAAGGTGAGACTCACACTTAAACTAACGTCTGTTTGCCTCTACTTAACGGAGGGATTAAATTTGTCCCATTTTTATTTACAATGTACGGTTTTGCCCCATTCAATTTACGGGTGCCAGAGTTCATAAAATTGTGTTTCTAGTATATAAACAAATATTCTGATAAAAAAGTATATAAACAAATAAAAATACAAAAAAAACATATATATTTAAAATATAAATAATGGATAAAAATTTGGAGTGACCATATATAAGAACGAGTTGGAATCGCTCCCAATACTGATAAATTGGTGGAAAATCAGTTGAGGTGGTTTGGACATGTACAAAGAGGAACAATAGATGCGCGAGTAAAGTGGGTGGACTAAACAACTTGGAGTCCAAATAAAAGAAAGAGAGGGAAACCAAAGCAAATACTCAGTGAACTTATAAAATGAGATATATTGATAAATGATATACCTAAAGAGTTAGTGAATGATAGAGTATCATCGCACCATATGATCCATGTAGCCGAACTCACATAGTTGAATAAGAATTTGTTGTTGTTGTTGTTGTTGTTATTGCCCTTTCGAACAAAACAATAAGGATTATGACTATTATGTCATGCAATTCATGAAGGATGTTGTCACCCATGAATAGCTAATTACTCCAACCAATTTAAGTTTTTTACTTTTCCATAAGTTGAAAACCTTTTTCATATATACATGCATGTTTGGTTAAATTTTAATAAACAACTTAAATTTAAGCGGACTCGATTTTGTCCAACAAGTATTATGACGATCGTCGTACCCCATCCTCTCTAGGCAGAACATTGACACACTCATTGAAGAATGGTGCAAGTACATGCACTCACTTGCTCTTTATCATCTTTATCATCCTTAGGTTTGTGCATATTGGTTGTCATGCCACGACGACTATCACAGTGGTTTTGGTGTTTTGGAGCTGACAGTGGCGGTGGTGCAGTCATGCTGACGTCAGTGGTAGCTGGCGGTGAGCCTCCGCTGTCGGTGTGACTGTTGGTGGTGGTGGGAGAGAGTGGGGGAAGGGAAGTCATGGGAGGGAGGGAGTGAGGGAGGTGTAGGGATTTGGGAAAGGGGGTGGGGTTGTGGGGCGAGGGTGGGAGTAGTTTGTTTTTAATTTTAACTTTATACTATCTTCGTCCTAAATATAAGACCTAGAGAACTTTTTATGGAAAAATTAAGGTTGCGAAATAGGTTATTAAATCATGACATATTTGATATCTTTTTAGATTATCTATTAGCTTATAGGTAAAATAAACTAGTTTAAGAGAAAAATTAGGTAAATCAATTTATAATTAACTTATTTTTTGCTTTTTTAGGATTTTTCCAAAAAGTCAATTAGGTCTTATATTTAGGACCGGAGGGAGTATTTTATTTTGCCACATCAGTTGCCTAATTATCTGTCCATGTCATCATATTTTACACTGTTAGCGACATGTCAACATATTTTAGACCTTTAACTCATATTCAAGTTCTTATTAAACTATAAGAACTAACTGTACTGACAGAATCAAACTTAAGGGACCAAAACCTCTGGTTTTAAACTACATGGATTAAAACCAAATATGAGTCAAACTATAGGACCAAAAGTTATGTTAACCTTTTTAATAATCATATAATTTATTCCTTATCATATTTGGAATTAATTTCTATAATTAAGTCATTGAAATATTCCTTCCAATAAATTCAATGTATTTCTTCCAAAATTAATCCCCTAATTTTTTAAATTCTCAAATCAAAAATCTACGTCTAAACCTTTATTTTTCAATTTATAATTAAGATAAGCGTTAGAAATTCTTAAAAATACCTCATAATTTCAATTAACACTTTACTTCCTTTTAAAATTTGTGGGTGTTACATTAATACTGGTTAAAGTGGCCACAAAGAAGGATTAATAACACTATAAAACTATAATGTTAGGATGCATAAGTGCATATTACTATGGTTTAATGAAAAAAATAACCAATGACTCCATGTCACCGAGACCAATGATGAAGTCACAAGATTTATAAGTACATAGTAGTATTTGATTTGATTAAGGAGACACTTTAATTCAAATTGTTTATATTTTCATTCTAAGAAATATTTACTTTATTTATAAACTAAGATAGTACTCTCTTTTGTCTTTTTATAAGTCACCAACTAATTTTTTTCACATACAATAAAATTGGTTAAGTGTATTAAATTTCTCCTAATATCAAGTAATTTCCAACAGTACCCTCAATAATTACACTTATTTTCATATATCTCTCCTCATTCCTCATAATCATTCTAGTCTTTCTGTCTCGGCGGCGAACACCACAGGCGCCACCGTGGTGGCTGATCGGCGATTCGGACTTTGTTCTCAGCATCACTTTGGCTTGTACGCACTCTCTTTCCGATCTTCACTCTCACTTTTCCTTAAATATTACTAGAAGTATTTAATTTAATATGAATTGGTCCTCTGAGTTTTTTTATCAATAAAAGAATAACCTTTGAATTTGAATGCCTTTGGCTTTAGGGGAATGAAATATTCGAGTCTGTTCAATCACAATTGTATGTTCGTTGTTCTTATTTTTAACGTGCTTATTGACATTCAATCCATATATATGCCAGCCTTTCAGAACTTGATAGATTTGGAGATATCAAGTCAAAGCATATGTGATGGATGCATTTGTGTTTGAGATACTTAAAATTGAAGTAACTTTGTATTGTGTGATGGAAATTTATGTATTAGATTATGCAAGCTAAGAGGCAAGGGATAATTATATACTCCCTCCGTTCCTAAATATAAGATCACTTGAGCAAATTTGGAGAGATTAAGGAACACATTCCAATGAGTTAGGATTACATGAAATTTCCAAAATATCTGTTTTAAAATATCCTCTCACCATCTTCAAACCACTATTTTTTGGGTGAAGGGAGTATAGGGGTAATTTGGGGAAAACTTGAGTCAAATTAGAAAGTGATCTTATATTTAGGAACAAGCTCTCCTCCCTAAAGTGATCTTATATTTAGGAACGGAGGGAGTATTTATCAGTAAAAGAGTAAATATATATGTGTTGGTGGGATAGCTTCCAATGTTATTAAAGATGAGCCCATTGTGTTGAATTGGCTTAGGATGGCATTTGAGCCGATTTTGGTCGTATATGAAGCAAAAGTTGTAGCACATTGTTTGTTTTGAGGTTATCTGATTAAAGTGTTAGTGGGACCCCTCCCTTTTCCCATTCATTTCACTAGAGCTTGCAAGAGATTGTATGGCTTGTTCTGGTCGTATATTTAAGATCAAGATGACTTTCTTTAGTAAATTAAGGATGCAAAATAAATCAATTTAAATTGTTTATTTTTATCTTTTTTTTCTCACGACTAGTTTACTTTCACTTATAGGCTAACCTATGACTAACACCCTCACCAAGTGGAGATTAGAACTGGGTCGACCCTTATAAGGTAACTTATGACCCGATTACATGTAGCATATGTTTATTTAGTGGTCTATTTCGCTTCATTAATCTCTATGAAAAAAGTCAACTTGATCTTCTAATTGGGACAAGAGGGAGTGATTTTCTGTTGCATTAGGACCATTAATACCAAACTTTTGAGTTTGAAGAATTCTTTTTGACATTAAGAAAGTTGAAATGAATCGGTTTTTCTGTTGGTTATTTTTCCTTTCAAATTTCATAGTCTTGCATAGTTGAAAGGGCCAAAGACTTCACCTGTAAATTTGAGCTGTGGAAAATTGTGAAAAGCCAGTATGGATTAGCCTGCTTTGGTAAATACGATAAAAATCAGCATTACATGGTTTCCATTCAAAAGTTGGACTTGATGGTCTATTGTGCTCATTTCAATGGCCCATAATTTGTAATCCTGCTTTGTACCTGGAAATTGAGTTCTTCATTGTACTTGTGATGAAGAAAAAATCTCCTCCGTCTACACTGCAATTCATAGCAAATAAGCATTTGGGCTGGCTTTTATGTTTCTTTACCAAGAAGAGAAAATTGATGCAAACTTTTCCTTTCTGTATTGGGATCAATAAATATATCCAGAAGAAAAGGACCGACCAACAACATTTATCTGAAAAGTATAGGCTAGTGACCATGACACCTATATATAAGAACAATATGTATCTACATCTTTGATGGAAGGGTCTTAGCTTCAAATGTTTGAGTTTTAAGACATGTAATGCAGACTATGGTGGTATTTAATTTGTCTGTGCCTTGGTGTGGTTCAGTATTTTGCTCAAGTCATTTCTGATCATTGGAAACAGTGTAACCTTATTGTACATTTGACTCCACTTGAACTGAGCCTTCATTATGAATTTTTGTAGCTGAAGAATGATTAAAGATTAGTGGCTATGGCAAGGTTTGCGCGTCCTAAGAATAATGCTGAATTGAGCCCAAACCTCTATGTTGCAAACTGTGGCCCAGCTGTGGGAATTACTCATGATGCCATTGCATCTGCGTTCGGTGAATTTGGGGATGTTCTGGGAGTTTATGCAGCAGATGAGAGTGGTACCCGTGTAATAGTATCTTTTTCTGAAGAGATTTCTGCCCAAGCTGCCTTGAAGGCATTAGATGGAGTTCCATGTTCCAAACTTGGAGGCCGATCTTTACATATTCGTTATTCAATGCTTCAGCTAACTTCACAGGTACTGGATTTTCTCAAGTAATACAGTAAATTATTATTTTGACCCTTGTATTTTAAGGTGATTGATGGAGTCACAATGCTATGTTTCATATGAAATCTTCATCTGAAAAGCAGTAGTGATATGAGGAACTTAGGGAAAATCTTGAGTTTTTCCTTCAAATCTCTCTCTTTTCATTACTTTAAAGACAAACTATGCTTGAAGATGATATTTCTTTTGATGTATTGTTGCAATAATTTCTTCATTCACCATGTTTTTTTGGTAATATTCATTATCCATGTTCTTGAAGATGATAATTCTTTTTATGTATTGCTGCAATAGTTTCTTCATTTACCATGTTTTTTTGGTAATATTCATTATCCATGTTTGTTGATAATCTTTCATGTTTGTTTAGAGTCAGGTTAGTAATTTGGTTCCTGTGTCTATCACAGCTTCAGATCTTAGCATTCCGGGCCTTTACCTTGTGCATGACTTCATTAGTATTAAAGAAGAGAAGGTTAGCTGTTTTTGCCTTATACAGCCTTAATATAGTTTTTCTTTGCATATTTGAAATTTTCTTTGAATCTTATATTTCTATTTCTTATTTAATTCACATTTGATGAGTATGGTATTTTTCTTTCTCCCTAGGAATTGCTTCAAGAAGTTGACTGCAGACCCTGGAATCATCTTTCTAAAAGAAGGGTTCAACACTATGGTTATGAGTTTTGTTATGATGTAAGTTTGTAATCTGACTATGTTTGTAATTATGATGTGACATTACATTTTTTCGTCAAAATTGGTGCACCATTGTATTGGCTGGTATGTCTAGAATATATCTGTGCATTTCACTTCAATTATTATAACCCACCCCCACAGGCCCAAATAACACGATCAAAATCTCGTTTTGGCCTCATCAATGCTAATCATTCTTGTTAGCTTGGCCAGACTTATAATTCATAAAATTCTAAAAATTGAGCCAATATTTTGTTCATATGATTTGCAATTCTTCATTGATGACTTAAGACTTTGAAGCTTCTTTACCCACATTTCTCATATTCTCTTTACTTCTATTCTGCCATTGAATTGTCCATACTAAGATGCCATCTGTAAACCGTCAATACAAATATCAAATATTTAATCATGTTTGTTCACTCATTTATCAAGTACAAAAGTGATATCTTTCAACTCCTTACTATTGACTAATTTCCGTTATCAAACTTAATATCATTTTGGTACTTCTATTCCTTTTTATGTAATTATTTTTCTTATTTTCTTTTGTATGTTGCTCCTCATTAAATCAATGTTATTACCCCAAAATTGCCATAATCTGATTTCTGGCAAGTCAGATAAATGATTTTCTTGCTGAATAGGTGATCTTTTTCCTTTCTAAAAGGTTTAATTATGACCTGAGATACAATAATTTTGAGTGATGTGAGAATAATATTGATTGCTTTAGGCTTTACTTTTCACTTTTATTTTGCTGTGCAGACAAGGAATGTTAACACAAAGCGCTGCTTGGGTGAACTTCCATCATTTGTTTATCCAATACTAGAAAGAATATCATTATTCCCAAATCTCAGGAACGCTGCACATGTAGTTTTGGACCAACTTACGGTATGCTGAGTACTGATGAACTGAATGAGATTTTATTATTTATTACAAATATGGTATTATGTTGAACCTGTGGCTAGTGGGCTCTTGTTGAATGGGGCTATAATAAGTCAAATGAAGTCTGTGGGGTTTATGAGTGGGAGAGATATATATGTGCGGTTAATTGCACGTTTAGGGTTCTAGCCTCTCAATTCTAGCCTCTTAGACCTTCACTCTGGAATATTATGTGATTAATTCTGTAATTGGTTTCCCATCATATTATATCATTAGGTTTTTTATATGTTAACATTGTTTATATTTGATGGTTTTTGTGTCTATTATGATATAGGTAAATGAGTACCCTTCTGGTGTGGGTTTGTCCCCTCATGTAGACACCCATTCTGCATTTGAAGATTTAATTTTCAGTCTTTCATTAGCTGGGCCCTGTATAATGGAGTTCAGGAGATATGCAAATGGAGGTTTGCTTCCTAGAGTTGCTTCAGGTAGTGTGACAACTGTGGAAAGTCCAGAGGATGATCCAAATTTTATTAAGAAGGCTATCTACCTTCCCCCTCGATCCATGCTACTGATGTCGGGAGAAGCGCGATATGCATGGCACCATTACATTCCTCACCACAAGGTTTAATAACATTATTTCTTGATTAATAACTTCTTTTATTAGCATAAAAACTGTGAAGATTGATCAGAAGCACCCCTTTCCTCCTTTCATAATATACTTTATGTGTGCCTTGATCATATAATCTTGTCTAAAAATAATTGCATGGTGTTTTCAACTACTACAGATCGACAAGGTGAATGAGCAAATTATCAGAAGGGCTTCAAGAAGGGTATCTTTTACTTTCAGAAAGGTTTGTGGATTTTCTTTTGCTTTCTTATCTTCCTGGGAGCAACTTGTTTGGCCCCTTTCAAAGAATCTATGAAATCATAAACACAATGGACAAGTAGAGATGTTGACAAGTAAACCTCTTACTACCTGTTAGGGATGTTGGTCCTGTCTTTTGAATCACTTAAACAGGTTATTTCAATGAAGGTCCTCCTAGATCGTCAGTACTTACATCTTTAATTCAAAAAACGGAAGTGACTTTCTTGTTATTTTCTTCTCTTTTATTTTGGTCAAACATTGATCGGTTAGCCCTTCCCAAATGCTCCTGAATTATGTTCTTCAAAACCATTTTTTTGTTGTATAATATAAGAATAACACTTGGCATGGTTGCTTTTCAAGAATTATCCAATTTATATAAGGAGAATAATTTATATACCAGTCAATGCCTTAACATAGCATTCTCAGTAGTTGCTACCTTGAAGAAGTTGGAAATCGTTTCAGATCCTAATGTTCATGCCTATGAATTGTTGACAGTAATTGATTAGTATTATTCCAGGGTTCAAATTTTCTGGTTGAAATTGTGCGTATGAAACTTTTGAAACAGGTCAGAACAGGTGTTTGTAATTGCGAATTTCCTGAGTGTTGTGACTCTCAAAGATAGTTAGGCTGGCTGTCACCCATGTTTGACAAGGAATTGACGTTATGGGCATCTTCTTTGTGGGACAAGAAGGTGCATACCCAGAATCATACTTTGTATTTGTGGCTTATTAATATTGTTTATAAATGCAATACTCCCTTAGTCCTCAATGTATAGGACCAATTTGGGGAGTTCATATTGGTCCTGAATATAAAATGTATTTTTAATTCAAGTAAAGGTGCAATTTGACCGTAAAGGTGTTGCAAAAGAAGTGTCTAACACAAACGAGTTTCAAAGAGATCCTATCTCGACTACCAATTAACATACAACTGTGCAATTTAGTTGACGCCGTTATCCGGCCTTAAACATTGTTTAGAATCCCTGTGTCCAAAATGTGATGGATGTTTAGGGCTGGATCATGGCGTTAGGTAAGCTCAGTTATAAAATTTTATCGGTAATTAACATCCTTTCAAAAATTATTTGTGCTAGACACTCTTACCTCAATTCTTTATTGGACAAATTGCACTCTTGCCCCCTTAATTTTTATCACTTTTTCAAAATCACCTCTTGTTGGAAATAATTCAACACTGAATAATTTGAATTAGTCAAATTTAGGTTGATCTAGTTTTTCTAGGGTTTGTTATTTACTTTTATATTATTTATTTGTTTGTTTAGTTTATCTAGCTAGGTTGTTGCTAGTTTGACTTATTCTTCTATTTGTATTTCTCTCTTCTCATATTACTATAAATATGGGAGACCATCATTAATAAAATTGTCGGACTATTCTGTCGTTTCTATTTTTCTACATGGTATCAGAGCAAATCATCTAGCTTCCGTACCCGATCATATTTTTTTTTCTAGAACCCTAATTCTGAAAAAACGAGATGTCAAATAATCTAAGTTGCCTTTGTAATCATAAACTCCAAAAGAGTCGAAATTTTTCTCATATCCTCTATAGTCTTCTTTGTCATTGTTCGTGGAGGCTACTTGTTTTTTAAGGGGAAGAGCGTCGAATTCAGGGGTTTTGTTTCTGGGCACTTTTTTGAAGACACACACCACATATATGGGTTTATAGGGGACCCATCGGTATATTGCTGGTGGTCCGATCAACTTATGACAGCGGGAGGTAAGCGTGTGGCATTCACGCGTCGTCGCCGCCGTTCATCCACTTGCTGGTGCGTGAAGCGGGTGTACTGATTTCCGGTCTTTTTGTGGCAGTTGTGTTATGTGGGTCGTCCAGTTTTTTGGAGTTTCAATGTGTTTCTCGATGGTTATCTTTGAAGCTCCGTAAGGTTTCAGGTTAGCCCGTAAAACCTGTGGTTGCAGGAGAGCCGGTAAATCCTGTAGGTTGAAGTTAAGCCTGTAAAAACTTTTTAAGGTTGTTGGTTAACCTGTAAAACCGTTGGTTGTAGGAGAACCAGTAAATCCTACGAGTTGCAAGAATGGTCAGATTATGGCGAGTTTATTGCTGTGTTTTCTTTGGTGCTTTGGACATCTATTTGGATCTCATTTGTTCCGATTTGGACTGGTTTTGATGCTTTGGCCTGGTTTGTTCAATCTTTGGTATTGATTTTGGTTGTTTCAGATCTGTTTTGTCATGGTATAATGAGGTGTTTTGGAGTTGTCATCCTGTTTCCGGTGGATCCTAGTGGTGATTGCATTCGGGTTTTGTGTTGGGATAACAAGCTCTATGTTGTTGCCTCTGTGCCTTATTTGATTGCTCTTTGTGTTGAGTGTTCAAATGTCAGTTCTGATTTTAGGTCAAGTGCATAGTTTTGATTTTCAGGGGGTGTTCAAATCTGACCCAAGAATGGTGCTTCTGGTTGAAGATGAAGGACTAATGATGAAGAGTTGCTTTTTTCAATGCATGATTCAGTTTTGAATTATGGGGGAGTGTTGGAAATAATTCAACACTGAATAATTTGAATTAGTCAAATTTAGGTTGATCTAGTTTTTCTAGGGTTTGTTATTTACTTTTATATTATTTATTTGTTTGTTTAGTTTATCTAGCTAGGTTGTTGCTAGTTTGACTTATTCTTCTATTTGTATTTCTCTCTTCTCATATTACTATAAATATGGGAGACCATCATATTACTATAAATAATTCAACACTGAATAATTTGAATTAGTCAAATTTAGGTTGATCTAGTTTTTCTAGGGTTTGTTATTTACTTTTATATTATTTATTTGTTTGTTTAGTTTATCTAGCTAGGTTGTTGCTAGTTTGACTTATTCTTCTATTTGTATTTCTCTCTTCTCATATTACTATAAATATGGGAGACCATCATTAATAAAATTGTCGGACTATTCTGTCGTTTCTATTTTTCTACACCTCTATTGGTACTTCAACAATAATATATTGATTGATGGACTGAAGGGAGGATCATATTGTTTAGTGGTTTAAGCATGTCTATTTTTCTGTTCTGATCCAACTATAAGCATCAAATTCTAAATGGATTTTTGTGATCTTTATTTAGGTAATTACCGTCATGTTGGATTTTGTTTGTCAAGCGTATCAGATATACTGCACAACGAGAAGGTTGAAGATTGTGATGCTTTTCTCACTTTAATTGACCACAAATGTTATGATGCATCAGCTGTTCCTTTTATATTTAGTTTTGCGATCATAGATTTTGTTTATTACTGGAGCTAAATTTTGTCCTAGTTTATTGCAAAGTATATTTCTGTTGTAGCACTAGCATCACCATGGCACAACATGATTATAGGTTATTTCAGTTTCAGCAGCTTAACAGTCTGGTACAACTATTGATTAGAAAGTATAGCAATAAATTCCATCTCATTGTGGGGTGAAACCAAAATTATTCATTTTATCAAAGCTTGTTTCAGTGAATGAGGTGAGGTATTGAACTACTGATTATACATTGGGATATTAATTTTATAATAGTGAGGATACACTCTATCATTCTAACCCAAACACAAAACGGCCAAAAGTTTGATGTTATATCCTCTACCGATAAAACATATTACTCCCTCTGGTTCTATATAGTGGATGGTTTCAAATATAAGAGGGATGTGAATTTGGTTGTACATATGATACCTCTTTGTAATTGTTTTAAATATTCCCCAAATTATCCTTTTTGATGTTCCTTAAGAATAAACAAGAGAGGAAGATTGGGGATATAAGTAGATGGATAGAATGTTTTAGTAATATTGTTCTTCTAACTGATTTAATTAAATACTTGATCTAATTAAATAATGTAAATAGGTGATATATTTAGAATTGTGGGAGTATAGAAGTTGAAACTCATTGAACAATTAATGATCTTTTCCTCTAATTTAGTAATTAGTTTTTGTTTTTTTAATAAATGAAACTCCATATTAGTAGGCAGGCTAATGCTAATTATTTTGAATGATATTTTGTTTCAAGTCGTGGTTTTCTTTCTCTACATTTAGCCCGAGTTTTATAAAAGACTTAGATTTGTTTCTAATGTTTTAAGTTAACAAAACACTTCTAACCTTCCTTTTCGGCTATTTCGCTTTGTCAAAAGTATTTGATGCTATTACGCTGCAAAAATTCAAATAGAAAGTAATTTGCTCATAGTTGAATATAATAAGTTAAAAATAGGAAGGATAGCACTTGTTGAAAATGATTGCATCCTCTCAAATTAATCAAATCATGCTTAGATTTAAATTTATTGTTGAAAATTATTCATTCAATATTGATCTTCACTGAAAATAATGATTTTTTGCCCGATATTACTCTTTTAAATTGGTTTTGTTCATTTATAGTTTTAATTGGTTTGGGTAATAGTACTCTTGTTTTAAGGATTTTTATTTTAGTTTTAAAAACTTGTACTTTTAAGTTTTGATTTTAGCTAATACTTATGGGGGTTGATAAACTTAACAGCGTTAGTAGCTTAAAAAAACCATAACTTAAAATTACATGAAACAAAATCTAAGTGTAATCCTCTTTTTTTTCATAAGGTATCAAAGTGTAATCATCACTAATACAGTAATACTACACCTCATCCTTCCAAGTTACAGTTGGACAGGAGACAATGCTCACAAGCCACAACATAGGTCAAAATACAACTCAATCTTTTGCGGATAGTGCAACTGAAATCTGACAGATACTCAATTTCATATACGTCAATTGATGATAGAGTCATATATTCTGGATACCATGTGATAAACACAAGTAAAAAAAACCATAAATAAAGGGGGAAAATCTTTACCTCCATGTATCAGTACAAACATACAAGAAAAGATTTCCGTTTCCCACCAAGTTCCAAAATTTTCAAGACAAATAAAAGATGACAACAAAAACTAAAACTTGATTTGGGAGTTGGGACCACCAATCACTCGTCCTCTTGGCTACGCAACCTGGCTGTTCTGTTGGTAACAACAACATCCAACTGTGCTGCCCTCTCAACAATTTCCTTTCGCTTCCGGGTCGATACATTGTGTGCGATCTCAGCACAGTAAGTCCTAAAATTTCGTTATGTATCAATAAATCAATAAGTACAGAAAAATTACAGTGAAATCGAAACAGGGACCATAATACAAACCATAAGGAGTTAGTTTACCTGTTGTGCATCATCAAGAGTTCCAGCACCTTCACATTGTTAACAACAAATTTCTTGAATCCATTAGGAAGATAGTGACGGGTCTTCTTGTCTGAACCATACCCAATATTTGGCATCAACGTACATCCCTTGAACTTTCTTCTTACCCGGGAATCAATACCCTTTGGCCTTCTCCAGTTGGTCTGCATGCCACAACAAAAAGCAATGTAGCCTAATTCATTATCAACAAAGTGCTAAGATAAAGACAGTCATAATAGCTAAATGGATCACTATATGATAACAAATAAGCGCTGAACAAGCATCAAACACATAACTTGCTGCTAAACTTGATTCAGCTAAATGCCAAGGTGTCATCAAAATGGAACACGGACTCTACAACACACACACACCTACAGGGTGTTCCAACTGCCTGAACTGCATTTGACGGAATGGTTCAACTTCTCTGACAAGCAAACTACAGTATATAGCAATAATTGTTAATAGAAACTAATAATTTTGCTTTGCACATGGCCCACACAGCCACACTTGACTTGATCACAACAACCTTCTTTCCTCGTTTATCACAGAAAGTAGAAAAGTTTTACAATTCATTGAAAAATCTTGATGCAATCTTGATAAAGCTAATTCCAATAATTAATTTAATTACTTGAACTTATCTTCCAATAAGGCCTTCAAAGCAATCTTGATGCAATCCATTGTAGGAGCTAACTTTGCTTTCTAATTATCTAGGGTGAATGGCTAATTTCAGTTGCCATTTGGTTACATTAATTGACTTCATCCATGAACTTTGACACAGTAAAAAGACATAAGCCAAAAGGTATCACGTACATCTTAAAAGAAACCAAAATTTAATTCTTTCTTGGTCCTGAAGTCACATTCAAAAAAGGAAATGTAACTGTAGATCAGTAGAGAAACAGGGATGCTAAACACAATGAGGCAGGGAAACTAAAATAGTATATACTACCTCCGTTCCTAGCTATAAGATCATTTTCCCTAATTTGATTAGATTAAGGATGTTAATTAAGTTAGTTATTATCAGATGACATTACCAATTTGCCTAAACCACATAACTTTATCCACACTCTCCATCAATTGGTAAGTATTATGAGGTCAATTAGGGAAATAGTTGGGGAAAATTTGAAATTGAACTTATATCTGGGAACAAATTGAAATGTAGAAGTGATCTTATATTTAATAAGGGAGATAGTATTATACTATACTCTAAAATATTTTCAGTGTCATCTCCAATGTCAACACCTTAGCTTGTAAATCAAGTACATTACACATGGGGATCAATTCTAAATAAACTAACCAACAAATAACTCCTCATGTGAAGACACATACATACCTTAACAGAAATTTTTCTGTCACTCTGGGGCCTCTTGAACTTCTTCACACGCTTCTTCACAATCTTCTTGCTTAACAACGGAACCGCCATTGTCACACACGGATCTAAAAATAATCCACAAATTCTCATCATCATAAAATGCAAACAACTATCTCAATCCAAGAAAAACTAAAATGAACTAACACTTAGAAAAAACTAAAACAATGAATGCTAGCAAATTATCAAATGAATAACACAATTTACATAAAACAAAACCCAATTACCGAAAAATCACATTAATCACTTCAGTATAGGATTTAAGCATTTATTTTTAACCAATTCAAAGCAATTTTTCATTTCACAGGTTACTAACACTCCAATTATCACATCTCTTATGGCCAAAAAATAATGAAAGAGAAGATTGAACGAAAAAATTGAGAAGTTTGAGACCTGCTTGTACAGGAGCTTGATGATGTGAAGAATGGAGTCGATGGAGTTAGGGTTTCAAAATGGTATATATATGAAGGGGCGATGATCCAGTGTTATAATGACCCATCGTAAATACTGTGGACTGATCCATTTTCTTTTTTCTTTTTAATTAAGGAAGAAAATTAGCACATGGATAGTGGATTAGATTTGGGTCTTTACTTTACTTTGCACTTCATAGTTTATATTTGTTAATACTGCTTGATAATCCAATGTTTGTTGATGACTGATTAATTTGGATTCGAAGGGTAGGAATGTTATAGGTTGTCTCCTCTTCTATTGAGAGCGCTTCTGAGATTCATAGTTCATATTTATTTGAATTAATTACCTTATCTCTTGTTTCTGTGGCGAAATCAACTCCAACAATAATTATACATAGAAAATTTAAAGTGTTTAATTTATTCCTATGAATATCAAGATTATAATTTTTAAAAAAATATGTAATTTTTCCAATAGGTAATATATATAATGGACATGAGCTTGATTTTTTCAAATTCATTTTGTATTCTTGAGCAAAAAAAATCATTTTGTATTTAATACAAAACCATGTGTTATTTTGGGGCTTGAGGCCCTTAGGTTTCCAATAAGTTTGATCAATATAAAAGTTTTTATTTTAAATTCTCCATAAGTATTACTTTGAAGCTTTTATAATCAAATTTAATGGACAGACAAAAAATAGACATTCGTCACATTTGACTGCACACCACATAATATTAATTGTTGAGTTTGTGATAACATGGCTCAAATAAATATTATGAAATACTTTGGAAGTTTTTTCAAAGGATCAACCAGCACTAGAAAATTTTTATTTTAAAATCAAATGCCCTACAAGTATTATTTCATAGATTTGTTGTCTTTTAGTTGATATGTCAGTGTGTTCACCAACCTTATAAATTGTCACTTTTAAAAATGAACAACAAAGCTATGAAACAATACATTTAGGGCATTTAAGATAAAAAATTTTCTTGTGCTAGGTAGCTCCTTGATAAAACTTCATAGATATTAAAGAGTCTTAACTCTTATTTTGGACTTGAGAATGCTTGTAAAAGTATATACAATATTGTCAAACTCATGAGTTTAAGTAAACTCAGAAAGATAGTAATATCAGATCGTACACTTTAATCATAAACTCGTAAGAGTCTACTTTATTAATAAAATGTGTTTCTCGTAAAAACTAATAATAATTTGATTTAATATATTTTAAATATAAATAGTTGATATTAAATATATCAATATTCATATTTTATGAATTTCAATAGAGAAATTGTTATTTAATTAATATAAAAATTCATTTAATGTGGTCAATTGAAATGAGTTTATAAGTAATTTAAAACGATTTTCTGTAGGGTGGAAATACATAAACAGTGAATTCAGTATGTAAACAAATAAGTTTCTACCAAATTTACTCCCACGTTGAAAATGTAAGTGATTCATGTGATACGTCCTTGTTAAATATAGTCATAAAAATGCTAAAATCAGAGTGTCAACTAGCGAGTTTTACAACAATGAGTATATATTCATACAATTTTTTTTGGAAAAAACTTACCTCCAATGCAATAGGTCCAGTCCAACAAGTGCACCAATCATCTACTGCCACGTGGATTTCACATATTTTCAACAATTAACACTGTTACATTGCCGTATGTTACTTTCCCAATTTTAAAATTGAAAACCCTAAAAATCATTAACTATCTCGTAAAGGATGTGACTGATCAGAGGAGGGCGTACGCTACACTTATCACCCATATCGTGAGAATCAATATTCATTTGCTTTTGTCCTATCTATGTCTTGCAATACGATTTCTACCTCATTCATTTTCTTTTCTCGATTTGCGTGTATAGCTTTCTTTTATCTCATGTCTCTTCATATATGCCAAATCGTCCTCTTTATGCTGTGTTTGGACCAAAGGATTACTATAGACCATTATGTGAGAGAAAATGAAGAACAATCAAAGAGAGAGGGATAAGTTTCTGGAGTTACAGTCGCTGCGAGGGAGAAGATAAAGGAGAGGATGAGAGAGAGAGAAGTGGGAGGAAGGAGGAAGGCGGAGAGAGTAGACATTAAACGGCGTGAAATATGAGTTAAGTGTATCTTCCACGTGGCAGTAGATGATTGGCGAACTGGTTGGACTTGACCTATTGCACTGGACCTAAGTATGACCCTTTTTTTTTCACTTTCATGATACGTGCAGAATAATTATTGTTTTTGTTATAAAAAAAATAATAATGATTGTTTTATAACAGCCCCTTCTATATGTAACTGCTTATGTTTCAACAAAACTTCATACATGACATGACATGTGAAATCGGGATATTCTCTTATCATATGATGAAAATTTTATAGATAATATTAAAATTTTATATGAAAATCTTATTGGAAAATGTAAAAATAACCTATGAAATTTTAAAACGATGGAAGAAAGGTCATATCTTTGATTATATTTTAGGAAATCTCAAGTCTGATCATGATCACGGGGAGGATACCAGATTTTATAATCTTACAAAAAAACACAATTTAAATAGTACTCCACTAATAAATGACTCACAACTTTAAAATAGTACTAATTGTCAATGTCAACTTTTTTATACATATTGTTTATATCAATTCAACATTCCACTAATAATCATCTTCCTTTCATTTTCTCATTACCATTTGAGAATGTCAGAGTTCATGATCTCTTGTCGCTTCTTAATACAACTTTAAAATCGTAATTGTCATATGTATTATAGCGATTGAATGATTCTAATTCATAATTCACTAATTATCTTCCTCTTTTTCTTATTAACATATGAAAATGCTATGGTTTCAAAATCTCATAACTCTATGATTCACAACTTCAAAATAGATAATATCAACTCTATCAAAGCGAAATTGTCTAGTTCAACTTAACAATTCACCAATCACCTCCCTTTTTTCCATTAACATTTGAAAGATCGTGGTTCAAATAAGAGATTATCAACCTCAATCATATAAATTTTCTATTTCAACTTAACAATTCACCATTCTATAATAGTGATTTTCAACTCTATTTACAACTTGTTTAATTGAAGTATAGGCAATCTTTATGATAGAATTGTCAATCTCAATTATCAAGTTGTGAATCGTAATGTCATGAGATTTTGAATTATGATTTTCTCAAATGCTAATGGAAAAAAGTTGGAGGTGATTAATTTATATTATTAAATTAAACTAGGCAATCTCTATGATCCACTTGGCAATTACTACTTAAATGTAGTGAACGGGTACCGCATATTATCAATTACTATGGGAAAATGACAAGAAAATGACACTTGAATTTGAGTTGGACAAAATGGGGTCTCCAATTCTAACTTGGACAAATAAGGGATATTCTCCAATTTGTCCTAAATGAAATTTGTGACTTTGTGCCAAAAAAGTAGTGAATGACGATTCTAAAGTAGTTAATAGCGATACTTGAGTAGTTACTGCGAATGATAGTTAATAGCGATACTTGAGTAGTTAACAGCGAATACTTGAGTAGTTAATGATTAACTACTCAAGTATTCGTTGTTAACTACTTTAGAATCGTCATTCACTATTTTTTGGCACAAAGTCACACATTTCATTTAGGGCAAATTGGGGACTATCCCTTATTTGTCCAAGTTGGAATTGGAGACCCCGGCCCATTTTGTCCAACTCAAATTCAAGTGTCATTTTTTTGTCATTTTCCCAATTACTATGGGTATAATTGTGTCTTTTGGATAGTTTTAATTTTGAAATCCCAGATTCTCTCCTATAGTAGAGTCCTATAGAGTCTTGCTAGGGGTTTTCTAATTAATTTAAGATCATGATATTTCCTTCTTCAACTTCATCTGTGTTTTGCTATCATTTCCCCTTCTATACATAAACGAGCTTGTGCATGTGCATCACATGGGAAGCCTGTACTTGCATACATGAATTAATATTTGTTATACAGAAGGGAGTATAAGATATCAGTAATGGAAAGGAATTAAAAATATGGAGGGCAATACATGACATATGGAAGAAAACTAAGCAATGCTTAAAGTAACAAAATATGCAAATGAGGATGCATCAACAATGCAATGGTCAAGTGAACCTGTTCATAGTACCTAAGAGCTGCAATTCCTGAAAATTACCTTATAAAAACACTGAGTGGTTTTTTTTACCAATCGATTTACACCTTTTGAAATCACTATTCTAAGATCATCCATGCTCTTGACTATGGACAAAACAACATATAATTTACTATGGGTGAACACGTTTTAAAAAAAAAACCAATGTGCCAAAGCGAATGATCGTGACTTTTATTGATGGACATTTCAAATTATAGACAAATTGGGAATTGCCTTCATTGCATCTGAAAAGGCTAACAACTTTCTGACAGTTTCATGTCCATTATAGAAAGACTTTTTCATTTGGATATGAGCTAAAGTAATGGCACCTAGTACAATCTTGCTAAGATGGGTAATGCACAGTTGAGTTCCATTCTAAATGCATGAAGCGTGTTGAATATTTCTTAGCAAGATCACCTACCTTAAGAACCAATTTTGTGAGTAGGCAAGCTAGAACAATTGATCGTGTTTAGAAATCAGTGTTGCACAAGTCATCGAAGTTGTCTATGTCATTAGTGCGTGGACATGCAAACCGAGTTGCAACTTGAGCTTACGCTTGAACATCTCCAAGCAAAAGAGAACACATGTATTTATTTATCTAGTTAATCGTATATATTGCATGCCATTGAATTAGTTATTGTAGTGCTCAAGTTGTTGAGTGCTACACTATTTACTGTTCCTTCCTTCCACTACAAGAAAAGGGGTGGATAGTCATGGCCACAATGATGGTATAGTCACGTTTAAACACGAGACAAGAGGGGTTAGTCACGGCGTCTGCAAACGGGATAAAATGTGTCGTAACTAGATCATATGTCGCGTTTTACCTACGTGACATGTTAAAAAATGGCGCGACATAGTTAGGCTCCATCATGTCAGACACCTTCTCGCGGCAGGGCAAAATTAACTATGTCGCGTATGGGAAACGTGACAAAAATAAAATATTAAACACTTGTCGCGTATATGAAACGTGACATAAGGAATAAATTTAAAAAAAACAGCGTCGTTGTGTAGTTTTATCTTCTCCCACACATGCACATATATATATATATATATATATATATATATATATATATATATATATGAGTATTTGCTTTTAACTATTGATGAGACCATGAGTATTTTTGTTTGGGTAATACATTACATTAAGAGATAATGTAATTATTTTTGCTTTTGTTAAATTGGATAAGAGATAATAATAGAGATAAAAACTTACAATTAATTTTAACAAATGAAAAAACCAAAATAGTAACTAAATGGAGATGAAGTACAGTATGTAGTTAATTCATAAATACATTATGGCTGGATAGATGGAGACACTAATGGAAATTTAAGCTCCATTTTAAGGCATGTAGATGGAGAGAAATGTGGAGGAGAGGAATTTAGAACATTAGCCGCTGGAGATGTAGTGGGAAATAGAAAATGAGTGAATGATGGTTATATAAGACAACCATATGCGCGGGCAAATTTGAAAATTTGGAATGTTTGTCGCGTATCTGGTGTCGCGTTTATTATGCGTGACAAAATTATTTATTTATTTTCCTGTGTCACACTTGTGAAACACGACAAAGGCGGCAAAGAGTATCACAAAATAAGAGCTCAACCATGTGGCGTGTCACCTACACGTGACAGGGCTCCTAGGTTAACGAGGAACCCTATCACGTGTGGGGGACACGCCACAAAAGGAGACCTGTCGTCGCGTGTGGAGGCACGAGACAGGGCTTGCCTGTGACGTGCATACACGCGACATGCATTCCAATGAGCAAACGTGTTGCGTGTGTGCATACCCCTGTCTCCTTGAGTTTTTGCTGTGCTTCATCAATATTTATTTTTATATTTATATGTTTTTATGGGTTTCATTTTTATATTTCTATGTTTATGTATATATTCCCTCTGGTCCCTGATATAAGAGCCCAAAATTTGAATGATTTTGGTCCCTTATGTAAGAGCTCATCTAATATTCTCTCCTCATTTAATGAGTTTTTTCCTAGTTTGCCCCTAACTCTCTCTCATATTTATTAATGTTTATCTATTTTTCTCTCTTAAAAGTTTTATTATAAATATGGGCAATATTGGAAAAGAAGTATTAACTCCAGACATCCAACTAACATTCACATGTTTTCTTAAGAAGCGTTTTTTTGGCGGCTACCTCTTATATTAGGGACCGGAGGGAGTCTTTATACGTTTCTATATATATATATATATATATATATATATATATATATATGTCGGAAAAAAATACTGCTAATTATGTCACGTCATCTTTACGTGACATGGGTAAAAGCTTCACTTTCTCATGTTACAAGCACTGTCGCGTCACTAGAAGCGACATAAAAACGTGACAATCTAATAATTTGTCACGCATGCCACATATGCCACATATTGCACGCCACTATCCACCCATTTTCTTGTAGTGTTCGCAACAGTGGCAACATTCCGAAGTAACCCAATATGCCCTCCTAACAAAATACTTGGTCCTGCCTAAAAGTTTGGAAGTTAATTAAAGTAGACTACCAATTAGGGACCTTACTTCAATATATCTTCTAAGTTAAGAAAATATTTTTGTCCTTTTATTATTTACAGGATAACAAATGTATGATAGGCGAATAACAACATTTTGATAACCACGTGTATTGGGTATCAGTCACAAGAGTTTACATGTTAACTAATAACAAGTGTTTGAGTTGTAAATAACAACGTTCTAACTATACAAAATAAGTTTTTGGAAAACAGTCACAATATTTAGACTTAGAATAATAAGGAGAACAAAAATGTCTTTTTGACTTAGAATTCGCCATTTCATGATGAGACTTTTTTTATATTATGTGTATTGCATGGGAGCTCAAATTAAGTACCTTTATTTATTTAACTTAAACTTAATATTTGAGGGGAAACTCGTTTTTCTAAAAGTCATCACAAACATCACATGTTGGGTTAGAATGATTTTTCCACGTAGAAAAGTCAGTTTTGCATCCCGATGACAAACATATACTCCTATATATAGGTTTAGATACATTTTCGGCCGAAAAAATAAGAAGAAAGAAAGTTTGGATGCATTATATTATGCATGTTTATGAAGTGCCAAATCCTGCATTAATGTCGAAACTCACTACGAAATGCATGATATAGGGACATTCGTACATGATCAGGTAAACAAAAAGCTACCTAACACCAAAGCTTCTCAAAACTTGTGCAAGAGGATGTGGATCAAGTCATTTTCTATGATTATTTTTATTTTGATTTTTTTAATGCCATTAGGCATGCTAACTATACTACCGAACACGTAGTTAACAAATGTTTCATTCACATCCATACAAATAAATCTTCACGACTAAACATCACTTGGAGAAGATATACTTACTTAACTTCTTGATTATTTTTCATATATATGGATTAGGGTAATTTCTCAGCCATTCTATCAAAATTTAGTATATTGCAATTTATATTCTATTTCTATTTGTAATACGCAAACCTTGTTGATTATTGGAATATCATTTTGTCTTTATTATAGAAAAATTCACACTATAGAGTAATATTCAAGGGATGCTATTTCCTAATTTGTTTTTGGGTTTCATATGAGGCCCATAGTAATCATTTAATTCCAATAAATCTCAAGTCATCAATTTTCATTTTAGTATGAAAGGGAAAATAAAATTATGTTTTGATGGAAAAACTTTCAATTACTTGATTTAAGTTTATTAGCATTTACATTAAATAAAACATAAAGATAATGTTTGCAATTCACTATACCATAGAAATCACTAATTTACTCTACCCCTATATGGGACTTCAGAACAGCGAAGGATTAGTCCCACTTGACACGCGGGTGGGATACCCTTGAGAAATAAAAAAAAAGAAATCACTAATTTACAATTAAAAGGATCAAATTAATGTTGGAATCTTTCATTCATAATATCTTTCTTATGTAACTGTTTTGTTTTTCCATTTCTCGCATAATAAGGTTTGGAATGCATTATAAAAAATGGTTTGAAATAAGCTTCACCAATGGGTAGCTGGTAAATGAACTTCAAGTCCCTTAAGGATGATTGAATTTGTGTTTGAATTCATAAACACTTACACTCTCATTGGAACACTACAAAAAAAGAGGTTCATTCCGGCGTGTACAACAACAAGCATTTTGGCGGTTTTAACCGCCGATGTGGTGCTACAGCGCGTCCAGCGACCGTTGAAGTTCAGTGCGAGACAAATAACATATTAGCGGGTATAAGGAACCGTTGTAGAGTTGGTCAAACCGCTGTAGCGGGTATAAGCACCTTAGCGGTTGACAGAACCGCTGCAATGCAATTAAAATTCAAATAAAAAATATGGCACTTCAGGGTTGTAACCGCTGATGTGCTTAAAAATCATTTAAAAAAAATAATCGAAAAATGGTAAAATAAAATAGATAACTGATTTCTAATTAAAAAGAACAATTAACATAAGAAAAATGGTGAGAAATCTAGGAGATGATAAGTAGTATAACTTAGTTTCTCTTGGATTATGAACATGAAAGAGCATATATAAAGGTATACATTTAAATAAGAATGGGAGAATGATATGAATAGATTTTCATGGGAGAACTAATAATAATATGAACATGTTACCAGAGATTGGAAGAAAATTGAAAGAATAAGATTGGAAGAAAACTGGGATTTTGGAGCAAAACCAGAGAAAATGGTGTAGCAGCAGAGGGAAACAATGAGCAAGAACCACAAATGAGGGATGATGTTCTATTTATAAATACATGTCGGTGTGATATTTTAATATATTTTTTTAAAATTCTAGAAGCATCTCAGCGGTTGCCAACCTGCTGAGATGCTTCTCGAAATTAAAAAAAATTACTAAATGAAATTTTAATTATTTTTTCGGTATTTTGAATTATTTAAAAAACTATTTAAAACGCTGAGTTGCTATTAATTAACTAAATAAAATAATATAAAATATTAAATAAATACACCTCAGCGGTTGTTTTTTTAAAAAAAAAAAACAAAAAATTTGTTTGACTAACTCTTCCATTTCAGCGGTTGCTAAAACCCGCTGAGATGTTGTCACATATCAGCGGGTTTTTAGCAAGCGTTGAGATGCAACCGTCATATTTAGGTAGTTTTTTTGTAGTGGAAGAGAGGACAACTATGCCTATATGGGCGACACTCCTACCCCTCGAGTCTGTGTTAGTCGGTGTCTAATAGGCATTAGATTAATTACTTGGAAGTGATTAACTTAACATTTTTTTTGAATGAGCTTCTTTACTTTCATTCTTTTTATAGCAAAAAGTATAGATTAGTTGTGTCCTAAGGGCTCACCAAGGCCAGGGCAGGCCTCCAGAATCAAAGAGCGCTTACAGAGGTATTTACAGATCACTCACCAACAGGCAGAATTCAAACTCACACCACTTCTTTACCTTCATTCTTTTACATCTCGATTCATTAAATATTTTATAAAGATGTTATTATAATTTCATATGAAATTAAATAAGTGGGCAAATCCAATGATATGAAATGTTTGAACGCTCATATACATATAGGCCATTTCATTATGGTGTTTTTCGGATGTGCTCATGCATAATATAAACACGTACTCCCTCCGGTCCCTAATGTAAGAGCTAGCCGTCAAAAAAACGCTTCTTAAGAAAACATGTGAATGTTAGTTTGGTGTCTGGACTCTGGAGTTAATGCTTCTTTTCCAAAATTGCCCATATTTATTATGGTACTTTTAAGAGAGAGAAATACATAAACATTAATAAATATGAAAGAGAGTTAGGGGTAAAGTAGGAAAAAACGCATTAAATGAGGAGAGAATATGGGGTGAGCTCTTACATTAGGGACCAAAACCAATCAAATTTTGGGTTCTTACATTAGGGACCGGAGGGAGTAATTATAAATAAAGTTGCTATCACCATCTAAAAGTAATAAAGTTGGTTGTTATCATTATTATTATTCACTATTGAAAGAATGGTGAGAACTGAGAAGGACAAAGTTGGTGAAGTTGTTAAAGTTTGAAACGATGATAATTAAAAGCTCCAGCTGGCATAAATTATAGTGAAGACGATTTTTTTAATACCAGCCCCATCTGCTTTAAAAGAGAGCTAATAATAATGTAAGATTAATGGTGTAAAGATTGTTGAAATATGTAAATACAGCGAATTTAAAGAAATGACACAAACATGTCACTCACCTAAGGCTATGTCCTATACAAATTTAGAAGAAATAATAATAATGCCCCTTGACAAGTTCATATAATGGATTACCAATTTTGGACATATGGATTAACAATATGTTTTCATCCTTTTCTTTTAAACAAATTTTAGGAAGGGGTTTGGGCTCAACCCAATTCAGGGGCATGACACCTAACTCATGATCCACTGGGGCCTGTCCCTGTAGGCTCTAGGGCATGACCAACAAGCCCATTATGACTATCCACACAGGTAGGTTGCTCCCAGCTTCACTAAGCTAAGGAGATGCCTCCCCAAGCGCCGCGATGGAGACACAACAAAGTGTCACTCCCCAGAAATCGAACTCACAACTAAGTGGATAATTCGACGCTCATTATTTAATCCTTTCGCCATACTAAACCCACAGACGATGGGTTTATGTTTTCATCCATTTACTAACACCATAACTTTACCAACTTCTATTTGATTGTTATCAAAATCATATCGAGGATCAACAAATTCATATACGAATTACCAACATCTAATAATAATAGAGTGCAAATATGTTTTTATCCATTTGCCAAGTTCTTATTGTTACTAGAATTGTATAAAGGATTAGCAAATTCATAAAAACGGGTTACCAACTTTGAATACTAATTTATATATCAACTTTTAAAATAATAATATTTTTCAAGAGACAATTTTGTTAATTCCTTTAAATTTATAAAGGACAGTTAGGTTAATGACATGTTCCTGTCCATTTTGAAATTCGTTATTGCATTCCACTTTTCTTTTACATAGATGTAACGTACTTTTTTTGAAAATTTTCCTTAGTTTTTCCATGTTCCTCATAGTTTTATAAAGGGTAATGGACCAAATCTGGCCCCAAGTAACCGTCAAGGAGCGCTGAGCACCCTGAACTAACAACAGGCCCGTATCTGTACTTCAAGTAACCAAGGTGTTTAAAAACTACCCCGGTTGGACGGTCAACAACGTTTGACCGTTACTATGCCTATGTGGCTGCCACGCGAGCACCTGCTTTGCCACCTCTGCTTGCCACGTGTGTATTTTAAATGGACCTAATCTGCCCTCCAAGTAACCACCCAGGAGCACTGAGCACCCTGAACTAACAACAGGCCCAGATCTGCACTCAAAGTAACCAATGTGTTTAAAAAATACCCCGGGTGGACGGTCAATGACGTTTAACCGTTACTATGCCTATGCGACCGCCACGTGAAGGCCTATTTTGCCACTCGGCGCCTTGTCATCGCCACGTAAGATATGTTCATGTGGGTTATTATTATAGGTGGGACCCACATGAACATATCTTACGTGGCGATGACAAGGCGTCAGGTGGCAAAACAGGCCTTCACTTGGCGGCCGCATAGGCATAGTAACGGTCAAACGTCATTGACTGTCCACCCGGGGTAGTTTTTAAACACATCGGTTACTTTGAGTGCAGATATGGGCCTGTTGTTAGTTCAGGGTGCTCAGTGCTCCTGGGTGGTTACTTGGAGGGCAGATTAGGTCCATTTAAAATACACACGTGGCAAGCAGAGGTGGCAAAGCAGGTGCTCGCTTGGCAGCCACATAGGCATAGTAACGGTCAAACGTTGTTGACCGTCCAACCGGGGTAGTTTTTAAACATCTTGGTTACTTGGAGTACAGATACGGGCCTGTTGTTAGTTCAGGGTGCTCAGCGCTCCTTGGTGGTTATTTGGGGGCCATATTTGGTCCATTACCCTTTTATAAAATAACTCTCCCAAATTTATATTCTTCTACACGCAACAATAAGTCAATAAGGTTAAGGAGCAATTATGGCCAAAAAAAAAAAGGTTAAGGAGCAATTCGTATATGAATCATTTGCCGGTGCAATCATCACATCAAACCGTTTCTATTAAATTCTTTTTTAGATCTTTATTTTTGTCATCTCATCTACGAATTGTCCAAATAAAATTTTACTTTTATATAAATAATATTTGTCACCTCACCCAAACTTTCTTCCGCTTTCTTTCTTCCGCTTTCTTTCCTCTTCCCCTTCTCAAACGAAGAAGGTTGGTGTTTTAATTGAGAGGGGTAAAAGAGTATTTCATTTTGAAAAAATAATATCATTAAAATTCCACATATGTACAAATCAACATATAACACCGATTTTATCATTTTTGTTCTGGATTAGAAAGTTAGATATTAATTCTGCACCACGAAATGGATGGTCATTTATTATTTATGTCAAAAGTGAAATAATTAATTATCAAATCAACACTTTTGCCCAATTCCTTTCTTTTGTCTCTTCTCTTCTTCCTCCCTCGTGTGCATTAGTCGTAAATCGTAGTCGGATTCCAATCGGTAGTCCAATTGTGTGGGTACCCAGCCAAATTTATCATCAATCTAGGTACTCTTGAATCCCGACAAAGGATAATTTGGGAAAAAGATGTTAAAAATTAGAAATATGTATTATATCTAGGACTAAATTCATTTCCCCAAATATATGTTATATTCAGGACATGAGGGAGTATTTCAAGAGTTATTGACAACTTGCTTCTGATATAACTCAGACTGTCGTGCTTCAGAAATCTATCAAGTTCCTAACTAAATATAGAATGGAGGAGTATATAGATCAAAATTGATGATATTGTATGCAGATTTGCCGTACCTTTAATAAATTAAAATCATTGTACCAAATATTCAACTTCACTTCGCATTCTCTGTATCATTGACATTATTTTAACCTCACTTTAATTATACTCCATCCGGTCTTAAATATAAGACCTAATTGACTTTTTTATAAAATCCTATAAAAAAGCAAAATAAGTTAATTATAAATTGATTCACCTAATTTTTTCTCTTATATTAGTTTATTTTACCTATAAACTAATGTATAATTTAAAAATATATCAAATATGTCATGATTTAATAGCATATTTCGCAACCTTAAGCTTAAAAAAAATCAATTAGGTCTTATATTTAGGAATAAGAATTTTGCCCCGTGCAACATTTATTTTTCATGTGAATATAAACATTACATATGTATTAAAGTGAGTAAATATTCAAACATTATGAGTATATTTTTTATAGTTTTCATCAAAAAAATCATATAGTTGATATATTATTATACCCAAGAATATTGTACTATTATATAGTTGTTAATTATTTTATAAATTTTGAGAAATTTAGTTTATACATTGTTTAATTATTCACTTAAATAGTTACATTACATAATTTGTTAGACGATGAAGAGTCTCAAAAATCCTAGAAAGAAAATTATACCAAGTGACCTACCCGTGCGATGCACCGCTAGAGAGAAAATTATATTACATATTATCTTAATATAAAAGTATTTGAATGTTGAATTACATTAATTAGTTGTTTTTAACTTGTGTATAAAAACAAAAAAATAGAATAAAACTTCATCGCCTACCTGCCCCATCCAAACCCCCCACCACCAACTATAAATCGAATGCGATATTTATTATTACTACCACTGAATTGTTTTAAAAAAATCAGATTACATGTAATATTTTTTAATTCACATAAGAATCAACTTAAAGCATTTATAAAAACAATAGAAAAATCTAATTTCATCCCCAATGTCCTCCATCTAAACCAACCACCCCCCAAAAAAAAAAAATTTTTCCAGAGCAATTCCCACATCCAAAGTTCACTTGTTATAATTTTTTTGGACAATCAATCTTTTAAAATAATTTCAATTTACATTACCTAAGTTGTTTTTAACGTGGTAAAGAATCACTCATGTGTATAAAAACAAAAAAAAGATCTAACTCCATCGACAACCTCCCCCCAAAACACCAAATTTCCCCATACACTTCCCGTCAGAAAGTTGGCTTGTCTAATTTTTTGATAGCTAATCTTTCAAAATGGTTTCAATATAGATTTCATGTAATATTTTTAATTCTACCCAAATCAGACTCACCCATTTATAAAAACAAAAAAAGAGTCAAACTTCATCTTAGTCTTTTCCATCCAACCCCCAAATTAAATCAATTTTCCCTTGTACACCTCCCCATCTAAAAGTTGACTTGGCCTAAATTTTTTTGGCATTTGATTTTTTCAAATAATTTCAAATTAGATTTACATTAGATATTTTTTAACTTGGCCAAGAATTAGACTTATGCGAGTGTAAAAACAAAAGAAAAGTCAAATTTCATATCCAACCTACCTCATTCAACCCCTCCCCCAAAAACAAAAGAATATTTTTTGGAAGTTGATATTTCCAAGTAATTTCAATTCTTAAGATTCCCATACTATACAAATATTCAAAGTTAAGTCTTTTACTTTAATTTTCCTTATTTTATTTGGAACTTATTATTATGAAAACAAATAAATTAAATTAAGAAAAGACATAAATACTTGGAAAGACCAAGGTAAATTAGATATTTGTTAAATGTTATGTTATCAATATGTCATAATCCAACTTTAAAGAGTAAAACTCATACTACTGTAATTACCTTTTTTTGTTGGAAACATAAAAGAGTAATTATTGAAATATTGGAATATTTATATACTTTTTTTTTGCCATGGAATATTTATATACTAAATATGCTGAAAAGTATATTTTGACGGGTGCTTTCACTCAACGGGTGGGAGTTTCAAAATTTAATATCCAACTACTCCCAATAGTATGCCTTCCCGAGACTACACCATATTGGAAGGGCATTTTAAATAATGACATTAATAAAGAATGCAGTGAAAAGTAAATGCATAAAAATGGTCAAATTGTTTTGTTGATAGAAGAGCCACATTGGAATTAGATTTTTGCAAAACCGCATTTAATACTGCAGAAACGAATTTCAACCCATGTTAGAAATACAATTATATTGGCACATAATTGTATTATGTACATTTTTTTTTCAAAAATATGGTATGAAGTAAATAAATTTGTGAATCCAACTACTTTAGTAATATAACAACTACTTTAATAACATAACTGAAGGTGAAGATTAATACTCAAACAAACAGAACACTCGTGCTTTGACATAAAATGCTTACCATAACATAAAGGCGAAGAGCATAACATCAAATGCTCTGAATTTTCTTCTTATGCTTTAATTCCAGAAGAGCATAATCATGCTTTAAATGCTAGAATATTTCAAAGAAGCTCAAATATATCTTGCCCCTTTGATCAAACTTCAACCCACATATTATCAAAGTGGTTCAGATTATTACATGATTAACTGTAAAGTGCCACATATTACAGGATGGGGTATAAATGAATATAATTTTGTGACTACAGCAGCATGTGTTTCACTGGTAGCAATATGTAGTATAGTTCCCTGAATCAAGTATGCAAAGATAAAAAGCCAGAAATTAATCAAACAACAACTTGTATCATTGACATTATTTTAACCTCACTTTAATTATACTCCAACCGATCTTAAATATAAGACCTAATTGACTTTTTTATAAAATCATATAAAAAAGCAAAATAAGTTAATTATAAATTGATTCACCTAATTTTTTCTCTTAGATTAGTTTATTTTACCTATAAACTAATGTATAATCTAAAAATATATCAAATATGTCATGATTTAATAGCCTATTTCGCAACCTTAAGCTTAAAAAAAAGTCAATTAGGTCTTATATTTAGGAATAGAGTAGTATTATGGCAATATAGTCACGAATTTTTGATCATAAATATAGTCACGAATGGAAGAAAATATTTATGGCAAAAGATAACTACACGTTATAGTCAAAACCAAGTTTATTGACCCACACAACCAATCAATTAGCAGAATCTCCTTTCTTAGGAAAGCTTTGAAAATAGAAAGATGGAGTGGGTATTGTTGATGGCAGCGCAAATGGAGATTGGAAAGCTTTGGAGGGATGGTGGCGGAGAGTTGAGTGACTTGAATCTAGGCAGAGTGAGTCAACGAGAATTGAGGAACCGGCGAATGACTAAGATCCGGCTTAGGTGGCTAACAATAATACTCTCTTCGTTCCTAAATATAAGATTACTTTCTCTAATTTGAGTTGATTAAGGAAATTAGTTAAGTTAGTTATTTACATATGATATGATCAATTTATCCCAACGATATACTTTTATCCTCGCTCTTACTTGTTATTTTAGATAAGTATGATATGGTTAATTTGGGAAAAAGTTGAAATAAAGTTAGAAAGTGATCTTATAATTAGAAACAAATTAAATTTCAAATTAAAAGTGATCTTATATTTAGGAACAGAGTGTGTGTATGTGGGACAGGACTATCATTTCTCAAATCGTGTCTGATCCCAATCACATTCTTATGACGGAAGGAGAAGGACCGAGATGAGAAATATTTGCAGAACCTTAGTTTCGGGAATGATTAACTAATTCTAATCAGGATGGTCAACAATCTTATTCTAATTGACAATTAATTTTTTTATAATTTGGACTGTTGTTATTACCACTTACCATACTTTTTTTGTGGTCTGAAATTGTTACCACACTTAAGTAATAGATCCTATACCATGCTTACAACATCATTGATTTACATAGCATAAATGTATACTACATGCATCCATCCGATCATAATTGAATTGCGCTTCTCTAAAAAAAATAGAATAGTTATGTCATATGTGTAATACATGTAAAATATACCTTTATTCGTAGAAATGACCTCATTTATTTATGAATGTTTGAATGAGAGAGTAGTAATATCTGACTGATAAAAGAGAATAGTATGATATATGAAATAAATTGATGGTGAAATGAGAAAAAAATGAGAGAAGCCACAAAAATCCTTATAAAAATTGATAAATCAATTCAATTTTTAGGATAAAGAGGTTTATAAGTTATAACCTTCTTGATTTTTCGTATTCTTACACATTAATCATTATTAATGATGCTGGTGACAGTTCCATTCTTCATTTAATCATCATAAAATTTGGAGGAAAACAATAATCATAATAAAACAACAATAAAATCAAAAAAAAAAAAACAAATTCCGCATCACATCTACCCATCCACGTTCAGTCCAGAATAACCTAACCCCTTGTACTTACCTCCCGTACCCAACCATTCCCTTTTCTCCATATGTTCCTCCTCAAGCTCACTTGTGTAGTTGTTTTGTCCTAACACACGCTCTCTGCCACTAAAAACCACCAACCATGGCGTCTTCGCCATTAACAACTTCTCTTCATCATCTGCTTATTTTCTTTGAACTACCTCTTGTGGTAATTTAACTTTTATAAATAATTAGATCAAATATTTTTAAGCAGCCACTTTTTTTAATTAAAACAATTTATTAAAAGGTATAAGTCACTCACGATCCAATGACAAGGTTATCTATCCTTGTGGGTTTTATTTCTCTCCAATTTCACTTAGTTGTGAAAATGTCACCTAAAGCACCAACTTGAACCACTACTAAATTGTATGTATCTCCCGATAATTAAAAACTTGCCAATGTAGTCAAATGTTCAACTCATTCGCCAACTATATCAATGAATGATAGGCACAACCCCATTAATATTGTGATTTCATAGGCATAAAATTGACAATTAATTTTACAAAGGAAAAAATGAATAATACATCCTATGACTAAAATTTAATTACGATAAAATTCAGAATGACAATGTCGTGCAACACGAAATTAATTATATGATTTGCTGGGATTTTATCACCATAATTACTTTTCAGTAACGAAATCATGCTAATTAACTTTTGAAAATTGAAAGAATCCCTCATCACATCATCAAGCCCCACGTGTCACCTTCCTATTCCCCACAATCATTCCTTCCCTTTCCTCCATGTTCCTCTCTAAACTACTCCCTCCGGTCCCTAATGTAAGAGCCCAAAATTTGAATGATTTTGGTCCCTAATGTAAGAGCTCATTTCAAACTCTCTCCTCATTTAATGCATTTTTTCCTACTTTACCCCTAATTCTCTTTCATATTTATTAATGCTTGTGTATTTCACTTTCTTAAAAGTATCATAATAAATAAGGGTAATATTGGAAAAGAAGTATTAACTCAAGACACCCAACTAACATTCACATGTTTTCTTAAGAAGCGTTTTTTTTGGCGGCTAACTCTTACATTAGGGACCGGAGGGAGTATTAAACTCACACTTGTATTTTTCCTCTCCTCAAACTCACTCTCTCTCTCTCTCTCTCTCTCTCAACAACAACAATGGCATCTCCGGCGTTAACACCACCCTTCCTTGTCACCCTCTTATTATTCTCAACAACAATCTTCTTCTCCACGCCCACATACTCCCTCACATGCACGTCCCAAAAGCTCACAACCAACGAGCTTTACAAAAACTGCATGGATCTCCCACACCTCTCCTCCTATCTCCACTACACCTACAACTCCTCCAACTCCTCTCTCTCCATCGCCTTCATGGCCACCCCACCTTCCTCCAATGGCTGGGTCTCGTGGGCCATCAACCCCACCAGCACAGGCATGCGTGGGGCCCAGTCATTGGTTGCCTTCAAAAGTAACGGTGTGATGGTTGTGAAAACGTATAACATCAGTAGGTATGAGAGTATATTGCCTGAAGGGAAGTTGGCGTTTGATGTTTGGGACGTGAGGGGAGAGGAGTCTGGTGGGGTGATGATCATATTTGCAAAGATTAAGGTGGTGCAGAAAGGAGATGCTTTGAACCAGGTTTGGCAGGTGGGGCCCTCTGTTACTGATGGTGTGCCGGATCAGCATGCTTTTGGGACGCCTAACTTGAACTCTAAAGGGACTTTGAGTTTGAGTGGTGCGAAGAGTCCTAGTACTGGTGGTGTAGATTCAACCACAAAGAAGAAGAATGTGAGTTTTTTTTTTTACTCGTTATTAAATATAAGAATTATTTGATTTTTCTAGAGAGATTAAGTTATATCGTATTTTGTGTACTATTAGATTATAGGGATCTTATTTAGTTTTTTTTTATTTTCTAAAAAGGTCAACTTGGTCATGGATCCTTCTGTGTTTAGTAAGCGAAAAGAGTGATTGTTTAAGACTTAATTTTTTCTATGATTATTTTTAAGTTGATGAAAATGATGTTCCTAGTTTTTGGTTTAGTTAATTTGTTGATGTTTGTCCTGTTTTTGTTGTTGCTGTGTTGTCTGATTCTTTGGGATTTTGATTTTGGATCTATAGAGAGAGATGGATGTTCTTGGTGAAAAATTGATGGACTTCTGTTTTAGCTACGTTTATAAATCTATGGAAAAGTGTGTTAATTTAAGTAAAACTTGGTTGTTAGAATTCTAACATAACCTTTGACTTTGTCTTAATTTCCTTCTGCCAGTAACTCTGTGATTGTGCTTTTTTAAGATTACTCACTTGGTTTTTCTCCAAGTCAAATCTAAAATGACGATTAACCCAACATATGAAGAGGGATCAATATGAGGATTTAAGATCTTACTGACTTTTGCTTTGAGGATGATACCTAGCTAGTTACTATGAATTTAAGGATATTTCTCACCATAAGTTATTGATAATTTTTTTGGTCTGAAACGTTCCTGCAGATTCATGGAGTACTAAATGCTGTGAGCTGGGGAATTTTGTTTCCCCTTGGAGTGATCATTGCAAGGTATCTAAGAACCTTCCCTTCTGCAGATCCAGCATGGTTCTATCTTCATGCTTTCTGCCAGGTTTCTGCCTATGCCATCGGAGTTGCTGGCTGGGCCACCGGTCTTAAGCTCGGTAGCCAATCCAAGGGCATCCAATATTCCAGCCATCGCAACATTGGCATCGCCACCTTCTGTCTCGCCACATTACAGGTAAAACCTCACTTCTCTATGTCTTTGGTACTAAATCATTGAGAAGTAGTGTTTAGAGTTTGACTTATGTGAATGAAAATAAAAATGTTTCATGATGTTGGAGCTAAATAACTAATTAGCGGAAATTAATAATTTGTTGCAAATGTGTGTTGGTAATCTGAAAATATCCTCTTTTACATTGAAATTAGATGGAAAGTCCCCTTAGTATGTGCAATGAAAAGGGGTAGTTTTGGAAAAAAAATTATAAATTTTGACAAACAAAAATAGATAGTACTCTCATTTTAGGACCAAATCTAAATGCCCAATCAACTTATACATACATTCGGGATAGGAGGAAGTGCACATTCAAAACCCAACATGACTTGAATGCAGATTAGTCTAATTAGTTATGCATTGCAACTAGATAGGTTCAACCAGGTTTACGTGATAGTTGTGAGAAAAATTTGAATCTTAGTGCTGGAACAGAGCAAGGTCTGAAGTGCTTTTACTGAGTTTCCGAGTTGTTGAAGTTAAGATAGAACATAGTATTATGCCAATAATGTCAGCTAATGTAATGTGGCAGTTGTATATTTTGTGTGTGTGTGTGTGTGTGTGATTCATTCTAATGAAGGATTCTTGCTTGATTGGATTCCCAGATTTTCGCATTGTTCATACGACCAAAGAAGGATCACAAATACAGATATTACTGGAACATCTATCATCACAGCATTGGATACACAGTGATCATCCTTGGGATTATCAACATATTCCGAGGATTCGACATCCTAAGACCTGAACAGATATGGAAGACAACCTACATTATAGTGATTGCTGCTCTTGGAGGTATTGCCTTGTTCTTAGAAGTGATCACTTGGATCATTGTTCTTAGGGTAAAGTCTAGCCAATCCACAAAGCCCTATGATGCTTACAACAATGGACAAAGCCGGCAACAGCCCTTCACCGCCTGATCACTCTGGTTCGGTCTGGTTGGCCCTGCCATGTCTGCTTCTGATTTTTTAGTGGTGAGAAGTTATATGTCTGCTTATTATATTTGTTACATATCTGGTGGTTTTATGTACTTGTTTGGTTTTCTTGAACATTGATTCTTATATAGTACATATGTGCAGATTCTTCTACATTCTGTCCTCTTTGTTCCATTGTTGTCTTATGTGTTGTTTTTTATGGGTGAATGAATGTACATTACTTGAATTTGATTCCTCTACAAATTTTGAGATTTAAATGCACAAACAAATAAACTTAGGTATCGCATACAAAAATAAAGTAAAAGTAACCGTTTGTAACGGAAGAATAATATAAAGTTACAGAGAAATTGCTTACAACAAAGGAGGTAGGAGATATGATGGGAACATTACATGTTGATACAACTTTTCTCTATTTTTTTTTTTTTGCCAAAAATACAACTTTTCTCTACTAAAATTTGACTTTATTCCAATTTGAATTATTACTTTTAGCTTTTTTTATACAGATTACCTTTAGTAGACAATTTAAATCGTATCCTAACTGGGTTGACCCTTCACTTTTACTTTTAGATAATACTACTTAGTTAAAAATGTTCATACATAAGAAATATGTTTCGCAGTAAAAAGTCATAGACATGGTTTTAATTTATATCACTTTCCTGCAACATAATTAAGTTTTAATACATATAGTAAAATTATAATTAAATGGTACTCCCTCCGTTCCTAAATATAAGATCATTTTGGGGAAGTGGATAAGTTTCTAAATATAAAATCATTTCCTATTTTATCTCAAGTTTTGCCCAAACTACCCTTATACTCTCTCTTTTCATTGAAAACCCCTCCTCCTTTTAAAGTTAAGTAATTGAGGGGATTTTGGGAAGATCATGTAATTTTATTGTCTTCCTTAATCTCCCCAAATTAACCAAAGTGATCTTATATTTAGGAACCGAGGGAGTATATGTATAAGCTTGTATCTAGACAAAATTTTCATTTGATCTTATAATTTTATTAAGTGTTTTAAATCATTTAATTTTAAGACTATTTGTCTCAATTTGATGATTTTTTTTATAAAAACAATGTTTTTATTAGAAAAACTACACTAAATATATAACATTTTGTTCGTAAAATTGGCACTGATCGACAAGACTAAATTACTAAAACTATGTTTTTAAAAAATTTGAAAAACTATTCTTCAAAATTGAAAACCCATAATTATATCTTGTCGTGTATTGTTGTATATTTTGTGTAAGTAGAATTCCAAGAGTGGGAAAGAAAAGAGGCCACATACAAGTCTCTCACAATTTGTTTGAGTGCATGCAATGCTTATCATCTTTATAGAAAGTTCCAAAACTTAGAAATCAAGTGGGACTAATATGGGATATTCAATGTCTTTCCAACTTTGGAAGCAATATTACTCATTCCATAAGCTAATTATTATTGCTTCTGCCTCTGCATCTCTTGTAAATGAACCTGGACCACATGGTATTCCTAGATTCATCATGCTTACGTCTTCCTTACTCCACTCCCTGAGAATACTTATATTACTTTCCGTTATTCAAAACATATTATAAAACTTTTATCTTGACAATGTGAATATTCATTTTGATATTTTATGCAAAATCAACTTTTTATTCAATTTAAATTTAGTTTTATGTTTTTAAATTAAAAAATATCTTGATTATTATCATCATGTAAACTATCTCGAATAGTATACACACACAAAGACATACTACATTCACATATACATATAATTATAACTTATTTTTTGTAAAGGAAATGAGTTTAGGTTGTCTATTATTCATTGGATGTGTGAACGTTTTTATTTCCAAATAAATGCATAAAAACGTGTAAAATCTAAACCTTGCTAAAATACCTACACGTGTTGTCACAACACATGATGGTAAATCAATGAATCTTTCTGTTAAAAGAATAAATTAATGTAAAAATAATATTGCTGTATATGAAGGCTAGGTCAAATGTTTACACTTTATTGGTGTGCACTAGTTGAATCTAGCGGATTGACGTGAGTGGTAAATGGTTGGGGTTCGATCTCTAACTCTTGCGAATGGAGTAAATTCACAGGCCAGCTGTCTACCCCTATATGGAACTTCAGAACAACGAAGGATTAGTTTCACTTAACACGCGTGTGGAGATACCCTTTAGTAAAAAAAAAGAATAAATTAATGTAAAAAATAATATTGCTGTATGAAGGCAAGGTCAAATGTTTACACTTTATATACAGACAATATCACTTCTATTGGGAAACATATTATTTGCAGTAAAGTTAGTACCGTATTCCGTAGTTTATAAAAAACAGTATCATTTTCTGAAGTTTCATTTTACACGCACATAATACAAGAAGATACTTGTAAGAATGATACAAAACCTTGTATGAATGATACAAAACCCAGAGCAATTTCTGGAACGTTGTCACATCAAAATTGAGTCATTGACTTGACCTTGGTAGTACAAGTCAATTATTGATGTGTTTATACCTTGCATATTATAGTCCTTAGTTCTAATTATAAAATCACTTTCACATTTTTTGAGAAATTGAGGAAGATAATTAGTTATAATATATTTATAATCATATGATATTACTAATTCAAGTTAACCATATATCTTTCTCCTCACTCTCCATTTATTTATTATTGATAACTATTATTAGGATTAATTAGAGAAAAATGAACAAATAGGAAATGGTCTTTTATATATATATATATATATATATATATATATATATATATATATATATATATATATATTATTTGAAACTCGTGAGTGTGCTTTTCCCTTAATCTACGCATTTGAATTGATATTAGGAAAGGTTACTAATTAGAATAATAGTGATGTGCACTATGAATATGATATAAAGATATTATATATGATGTTGATGTTTAACTTAACGATAAAAAAAATTCATTTACAATAATTAATGCCAGTGATTTTAATTAGTTAAAAGGTCCATTATCGTATAAGAATGAAAACAGCCATAAAACACTTTACTAAACCTATTTGTCAATTACTTTTTCGTCCTTTCGATCGATTGGGAAATTTCTTGAACAAATTAACCAGAGTTCACATACAGTGATTGCATGAAAATGCAAATGAAGATTATTAATTAGTTGAAGGAACAGTAATGGATCGATGTGTAAAAGTGTTAATATATTTTATGTATAGTAAACAATTTATTATTAATATATATAGCTGGATTGGTTTGTTGAATTTTTAGTGGATGTTGGTAGTATCGTGTTATTTTAACTAACCTTTTTAGGGTATGTTGGTAGTATCGTGTTATAGAGTCTAAAATTCAGGAATGAGGATATAATGCGTGTTGCCACGTTTGACTAATACTCCCTCCGGTCCCTAATGTAAGAGCCCAAAATTTGAATGGTTTTGGTCCCTAATGTAAGAGCTCATCCAATATTCTCTCCTCATTTAATGCATTTTTTCCTACTTTACCCCTAACTCTCTTTCATATTTATTAATGCTTATGTATTTCTCTCTCTTAAAAGTACCATAATAATATGGGCAATATTGGAAAAGTAGCATTAACTCCAGACACCCAACTAACATTCACATGTTTTCTTAAGAAGCGTTTTTTTTGGCGGCTAGCTCTTACATTAGGGACCGGAGGTAGTATCATTTAATATATGATCACTTTCAAGTGCTCTGACATTGACTTTTGGCTAAGCCTGAGCTTGTACATATAATCATATATAGTACTCCATTTGTTCCCTAATATAAGAGTCAACCGCTAAAAAACGTTTTGCCATGTTTTTATTACATCCTAAGGGTCTGCTTGGATGGAGGGAAAATGAGAGAGGAAAGAAAATGAGAGGAGAGAAAATGGAGAGGAAAGAAAATGGGAGAAAAAATGTTATCCCTCATCATGCTTGGAATGAATGAGAGAAAATTGAAAGGAAGGAAAATGGGTGGGTGAGGTGGGACATGATTATTGGACAATGTTGTGCAACTTTTCTCTCTCTTATAATCCCCCCATTTTGGGAGGAAAAATTTGGGAGGAAAATGGGGCATGTGGCCCACCCACTTTTCCTCTCCCCTTTTCTTTCCTCTCCCATTTTCTCCCCATCCAAGCAAGGGAAAATACTTCCCTCACCCCATTTTCCTCTCCCATTTTCTTTCCTCTCCCATTTTCCCTCCATCCAAGCACAACATTTAGGATATGAGGGAGAGTATATCTCTTAAAGGCCAAAACTATAGGTGGGCCGTGGGCACATGTGCCCGCATGTATTTATTACAAAGCATGCTACTTAACGATTGAATCCAGTGTTTTATAGCGCGGCTTCGTTATGGTGGAGGATTATGATGTGTGATTACATTTATATGTAGGGGTGAAGGTGCAAAAATAACCACCGTAAATTGAAAAATTGGCAACTATAACTCTGGTAAATTGAATGGGGCAAAACTATACACTGTAAACTAAAATGGGGCAAAATCATACATTGTAAACCAAAATGAGGCAAATGTAACCTCTCTGTTAGGCCGAGTTAAATAGACATTTTCCAGACGTGGGCTCCACCATCAGTAAATGACATGTCAATTCCAAAAGCTAACTTGAAAGCTAAAATGCATCCAGTTGAACCTAAATCACTAAAAACGAACTCTAAACCCCCAAATAATTTCGATAAAAAACCAAATAGAACCTCAAATCATGTGAAATTCACCTTACTTCTACGTAATTATCTGAAAAATAAAGTCTCATAAAAAAACATTAAAGTCTCATCAACATATTGCACCCTTATATGTATGACACATCATTTACTGATGGTGGGGCCACGTCTGGAAAACGTACGTTTAAATTTACGATGACTATTTTTGCACATTTGCCCAATTTTGCGTCATTTTGATTTACAGTGTACAGTTTTGCCCCTTTAATTTACCAGCGTTATAGTTGCACATTTTTAAATTTGCGATGACTATTTTTGCACATTTGCCCTTATATATATCAAATGGAAGAATATGGCCAGAAGCAATCATATAATAAAGTTAAAATATTTAGCAAATCATATTATTTATACACTTAGAATAATTTATTTTCTATGAAAGAATTTGTTGTGATTGCTTCTTTAAATAGTCTTCATACAAACTCCCTCTAGTGCTAAATATAATACATATTTGGGAAGATGAGTTTGGTTTTAAATGTAAGATCTATCTCTAATTCTTACCAATAATTCCCTAAATTATCTTCATCAATGCTCTCTAATAAAAACAATAAAATAGGGGTGGGGAGAAAAGTAGACAATTAGGGTATGTTGGTAGTATCGTGTTATTTTAACTAACCCTTTTAATCTAATCAAATTAGGTAAATAAGTATTATATTTAAGATCAGAAGGAGTAGCTAATTAATATAACAGATAATTTCTGTTCTCCAATTATAAAATGACTTGTAAGTTGAGCTATTATCCAATTGTATAAGCTAACTACTTAACGCAAAACTATAAATACTCTAATAATTTCAACCTTTATTCATAACCCCACAAAATTTATTCATTTATCATATATCACGCCCCACTAGAAAAACTTTAATCTAAAGCAAAAGCCACGCAAAGAATTTGATTTGTTTTGAATTCTATATATTTTGAAGTATATTGGAGGTGCTTTAGCATCATAAAGTAAGAAGTACTTGCATGAAATTGTTTTCTTTTGATATGATGATTGATTTGCTTTATATCTTTTTAAACATCATTATATGATAGCCTCCACATGGCCTGCCATGTGCATGCCGTTCAATCCTTAGATGGTAGGTACAAACAAAAACATAAAAATTATAACATTTTTTTTTTGGCCAAAGGAAAATTATAATATTTTGCGGACTTCTTATATTTGTGCGTGTATGTATTTTTCTCTTTGATACCTAGGTATCCTATATATATAAAGGGAATGGTGGGAATCACTGTTCATTTAACAGTGTTTCACCATTCCCTTTATATAAGATACTTTAAATTTAAATTTTAAAATTAAGTATTATAGTTTCTTTTTTAAAAAAGAAAGTCTTTTTTTTTAAAAAAAATTATGATTTGTTTCTCTCATTATGTCCATCACAATGGTTTAATATGTTTTTTTACCATTTTGCTCTCTGATGACTTCACATATTATAATTACCTTTTTGTTCTTTTTCTTCTTTTTCTACACACTCTAATCTTTATTTTGCATAAAAATTCTATCTTATCAATAGAGATAAAGTTGAAAAAAAATTTGTGATACATTAAATATTTTATCTATTTTTAATTTTTTTAATACAGCAAAGTGATTTTTTCATCTTATATTTAAGGACGAGAAGAGTATTATTGTTATTATTATCATTAAAGAATAGTATTCTTACGGTCCGTAATATAAGAGCCAAAATTTAAATAAATATTTTCCAAAATATAAGAATTCACCCTTACATTCTTTCATCATTTCAAGCATTTTTTTAGTTTGCCTCCAACGTCCACTGAGAGATTAAGCATTTTGAGAATAGTATTTAAGAATAACTTTTGAGTAGAATATAACTTTTTCTGAAAAATAGTTATGATGAATAGTTTTTTATGTTTCTTTTATTTGAAATAAGTGTTTTTCCTAAATGAGAGATTAAAACTTTCAGCCGGAAAAGGAGAAAAATATAGTTTTTCTCAAAATAACTTTTGGAACCCAAACCTAGCTTTTCTTCTCAAAATAGCTTATCCAAAAAAATTGAGTGTGAAACCTAGGTTTAGAAGCCAGAAAAGCTTTTGGAAATGTATTCAAACAACCCTTTTGTCTTTCTTTTAGCATATCAATGTATACGTTGTGTTTTCTTTTCGTTTGCTTATAACTATCTGCATTCCAATTACATGTACATTCATTTACCTCTGAAATTTGCAGTTTCGCTACTCTTTCTTACCATGCATAAATTAACTATAGTCACTACCTCCGTTTCTAGATTAAGTACAATTTGTCTCTCAAAAGTCAATGCTAACCTGGCGATGCCGGGGGTATTACATCTAGTTGCACTAGTAGAGAAATGAATCCCGTACACGGGCCGGGGTGATGATGTTAATAAAGAAGTTTTATATGTGTGTGTGTCTGTTAAATTTCAGATTGTTAAAACATATATAGATTTTATCGGATGTCCCTTATGTGAAAACTTTCTTAATTTCATAATTTTCCAATTTTTATTCACGCGGAAAGAGGTCAATGGTCCCGCCCTATTCTTTGATGGTATATCTCACATAGTCACATGCCATGGCTTATCACTTGAAAACTAAGAAATCTGGTCAATTTCATACACACTCACACGGAAATTGTATTCGATCAGGTTTCAAAAAAAAATATCTTTGACCAAAAAAAAGGTTTCAAAAATATATTATAATTTGAATATCAAAATTACTAACAGGTCTCAATAGAGTTAAAATTAATATAATCTAATTGTGAAGCTAACTCATAAGTCATAAGTCATAACCCTCAATGATGAATAAAAAATATCGAAAAGTAAATATGATTTATTGACAAGTTAAATTGTGATAAACAATAGTGGGATGACTTTAGTTTTTTGTCAAGTACTATATATGCCTTGGAAGTATTCTCAAAAAATCTCAACCTCACCCTTGAAACTTTCAGTCTGAATTAAACCTCGAAGGGTTAGATTTGAAGCAATATTACCCTGTAAGTTTGAACCATACAAAAATACCTAACTGTTGAAATTTTCGGTCACCTTAAAAGTTTTTTCGGTCTCAATTAAACCATAGAAATATACCGTAATGTTAAAATTTCCCCCTCTAATAAGTGTCTTTTGCTACCATCATGATTTAATATGTCACTCTAGTCATGGTTTTCCACTTGGCTTAATCATCATCATGTTTCCATATTCTTTCCATTTTCTTTATTTGCCTTTCTGCAGTTCTAGTTAGTTCTAGTTTGTCCTGGGAGGACTACCAAGAAGAAATGAACCCATGACCTCAAAGGAGGGGAGATGTTTTATATCTCATCCTCTCTAACCATTTGGCCACTTGTCCCTCAACAGCGTTTTCTATATTTTTTAAAAGCAATAGTTTAGTGTTTTTTCTATCACTAGATCAAAGGTATGCTTTTGGAGAAATTGGAATTGTATTGTTAAATTCACCGCTCTTATATTTTTGATTTCAGAGATGAAGGTAACCAAGGGAAAACTATGAATGCTTCAACAAGAATGTTGGATTCAAAAAAGAATGCTTCAAGTTTGTACTTGATTGTGGGTTTTTATTCTTGTTTATGTTTGAAATGGAGGTTTTTATTTGAGTTTTAATTTGATGGTTGAGGTAAGTAGGAGAGAGAAAGAGTTGTAGAAAGATGGTTGCATTAATAATAAGACAATTACAAATTATAACTAGATGATTTGGGCATGGTATTGTGCTTCTTAGAACTTTTATAGTTAAACCATGAGTTAACATGAAAATTCACTTTGTTAACAAAAGGGGCAAAATTGCTCCATTTTCTTACTTCCAGGGTTTAATTAAAACTGAAAAAACTTCTAGTGACATTATTTCAAATTTAAACTTCCAGAAAAAACTTCTAGTGTGACATTATTTCAAATTTAAACTTCCACTGTAACATTGCTTTAAGTTTAAACTTCCGTGGCTTGATTGAGATTGAAAAAACTTTGATAATGAGATTTAGATTTTGGGTAAACTTTTAGGCATATTTGATACTTAATCTTTTCTTGGTCAAAAAGACTATTGACTTTTTTAACAATCAATATCAATATTTTATCATTTTTGACAGAATATCAACATAACAATGACAACTATCATAATATCTATAAGTAATTGATTGATTGATGAAGGTAACTTAATTTGTGATTGCACACAATTGCATTCTATTAATTCTTTCATGACTTGTTAATAGTTTTAAGAGTTGAAGGCAACTTTGTGATTGCACACAATTGCATTCTATAAGACATAACAGTACAAAATTGTTTTTTTCTCAAAAAACCCTGAATCCGATTTTCCCAATGGGGAAATGAAATTAAATAACCCTTAATTTCATATTTAGTAACTTTCACAAGCCTCCATAGACTAACCTTTTGCAGAAATGAAAAAAGAGAATCGAATGGGTCAATTTTCCCCCACGTCATAGCGACGCAATGATGATCATATCAATTTGGGTTTTGATTCCATACTCATCTCATCACCTTCTCATCATTATAAACACACACAAATAAATAAGCACATGGTGAGGCCCACTAGGAGAGAGGTTATGAGACCCACCATGTGCTTATATTTTGTGTGTATTTATGGTGATGAGAAGGTGATGAGTAAGATGAGTGATGAGCATGGAATCACAACCCGATTTTCCACAAACACTGTTTCAGTCATACCATTTTTTTTTAATTTTCAGTTTAAAAAAGTCATTCCATTTTTTAATCGATAATTTATACTATTTTAGCATTATGTGATCTACTTTAATGTTTTACTCGCAGATTCTAATACAGATTCTAGTAATATCCCTCCCTCTATTCTTTAATGTAAGATCGATTTGGAAAATTGATCTTTATCGTAAACTTCTTTTTCTACTTTTTGTCAATATTTTTTCAAATTACATATATCAACACCTCCCAATCTCATCTCTAGAAGTAATTAGAGAGAGGCAAACAAAGTGTTTTAAAAATAACATATAGTAACTTAACGGGTTGGCGTGAGTGATATGTACTCTCATTCCTTAAGCAAGTGGTTGGGGGGGGGGTTCGATCCCTAACCCTTGTGAATGAAGCAAATTCACAGGTTAGCTATCTACCCCTATATGAGACTTCATAATAGTAAGAGATTGGTCTCACTTTACATGCAGGTAGGGATACCTTGGGTAACAAAAAAAAAACATATTATATAAACCAATTTAACTAACATTCATAATTTGATGATTTTAGAAAAATAGATCATGTATTGAAAATCGAGAGTGCGATTTAACCAAAGTACCAAACACAACAATAATAAGAGTTTTTGGGAAGTAAGTGGTCTATGCAAATTTTTCTTCTTTAAAACGATTTAATGGAAAAAGTATATAAACGTTTATTATAGGGTAAAAGTGCAAAAATGGGTCCACACAATTACGCCAGGAGCATATAGGTGGAGGTGTTTTGGGGCGGGGGGAGAAGTGGCGGTGGTGGGTGAAGTGAAGAGGGTGGGTGAGGTGAGGAGGTTGGGTGGTGGGTGGTGGTTTTTTTGGTGGGGGAGGGGCGGCACGCAGGGAGGGGAGGCAGGAAGAAGATGGAGGGGGGAGGGGGGGAGGGGGGGTGGGGTGTTTATATTTTTTTTTATTAATTTAAATAATGTGGGCCCCACACACTCAGAAAAATACTGTCACATAAGCATGCCACGTCAGCAAAAAATCTTATTTCCCCCGCCACGTCAGCGATTAACGGTCAACGTTGGTCAACATTAACGGCATACCCTATATTGCACCAATATTTATTCTTCAGACCCAGAATTGAACCCGAAAATACTTCTTGCCCCTATGTGCTCCTGGCGTAATTGTGTGGACCCATTTTTGCACCTTTACCCGTTTATTATATTGGATTGAAATTCCATTAATATTTTTCTATCGAATAAAAAAGGATTTGTAAAAATATTCTATATTTTTAAAGACGAAGATTGAGTTAAATATCATTTTGGTCAATAAACTATTTCAAAATGGTCGATTTGGCCAACAAACAATAAAATGTCTCATTATGGGCAATAAACAAACAAATGACTCATTTTGATCAATGAGATATTGGAAAAGGCTAAACTACCCTTAGGACCTAATTAATATAATTTATGAAGATATGAGTCTCACCTTTAAAAATAAAAAATTACCTACCCCACCCCCTTCTCTCTCCTCCCTCCTTCACCACCGACCACCACCCTCCTCCCTCTCTCTTGGTACAAGGGATTTGGAGGGGAGGGGAGTGAAAATTTCTGTAAGATAAATTTTTAAATATTGAAGAAGTGAGGTTGAAATATTTTAATATAAACAAGATGTTAAATATTAGAGTTATATATATTAATTTAGAATTTCTAACTCCACTTCTCAATTTTTTATAAATTCATGTCACAAAAATTTTCCCCCCGCCCATTCCCCCTCCCCTCGTACCAAACAGACCCCTAAGGGGGTGGGGGTGAAAGTGGATAATTTTATATTTTTAAAGGTGAGACTCAATTCTTCAAAAATTATATTAGTTAGGTCCTAAGTGTAGTTTAGTCTTTTCCAGTAGCTCATTTTCTAAAATGAGCCATTTTTTTTGTAAATGGGCCAGAATGAGACCTTTATTGTTCGTTGGTCAAATTGAGTTTATTGACCAGAATGATATTTAAATATATGGATAACTAGTAGAAATGTATGATTTTGACAATGCTAAGAAAGGATTTTTTAATTTATTATTTTAACCGAAGCTTTTTAATATGCCTTTTTCATTTCCTTTTTTGGCCAAGATTTTAAATAAGTCTTTGTCGACATGTGGTCCTTAGTTTTTGTGTGAGAAATAACTTATTTCCTTAAAAACTAGGAGAAATGAAACTGGACGAAAATAAATTAAAGTGACATATAGAAGACGTCTAAAAAGATAAAACTACTTTCAGGAAGATAATAAATGCTTTGCTTAATTTACATGTTTTTTTATCAAATTTGATTTCTTAATGTATCAGGATATTTTTTTAGATGTGAGTCCTAACAATGATAATAGTAACTGAATCACTCTTTTAGTCTTTACTCCTCAGTCTTCACAGATATTTTCATATTGCTTTTAGCATAAGGGTAAACTACATATATTCATTTCTTCTAAAAGATTTAAATATTGATTACGAGGAACTAACTAGTCTCTTCTATAACTAATTAATATGATGCAAAAAACATCATGAATAGAAATGGTAGTTTGGTGTCACTCCTAATCTAATACTCCCTCCACTCTTTAAAATGAGACATATATAGCCATAGGGATGTGTGTTTGGTCATATATAAGACATACTTAATTTTTTCCATTTTCTCCTAAATATCTTATTGATGTCCTTCAATAGTAAACAACTTAGAGAGATCAAATGAGAATAAAGGCAAAGATGTTTTTGTTGCTTTAGTAATTAGTATGTTATTTTAACCAACTTAATCAGCAACATTTATCATATCAAATTAATTAAATAAGTCATGTATATAGAACTGAAATGAATAGCAAGTAAGCTTTCATAAAAATTCAAAAAAGGTTTGACATTCAAATAAATGGTAGTGTGATGTCTCACTTCTAGTTTAGTAGCATATAAGATTGAATACAAATACGAAGTTTTAACAAGTAAATGAAAAGGTTAATGCAAAATAGTCGCTCCAATCTTAAATATACGATCAATTTGATTTTTATAAAAAATTAAAAATATTAATAAACCACTTTAAAATATTTATATCAGCCAATTTGTTTTCTTAAAACTAATTTATCTTACTTATGAACTATATAATCTAATCACTATAATATGTTATATTTCTTTGACAAAAAACTTATGTTATATACTCTCTCTGTCCCTAAATATAACATTACTTTGACTTTTTTTATGGAAGATAGGTAATTAAATTAGACCACAAAATTATAAGAAATGTTACATGTAATTAGATTATATATAGGTTAGGTTATAAGTAGAATAAATTGTTTTTGAGGATAAAAGATAACTATAGACAAGTTAAAATGATTAATTTTATATCCTTAATTTATTAAAAAAAAGTCAAAATGATCTTATGTTTAGAATTAGAGAGAGTATTTAAGTGTTTATTTGGCTTTTTGAATAACAAAGAAAAGTCAGCTTGACAAAAGAGATTACAAACATTTTTTCCTTATATTTACCCTGATTTGGTTTTAGTTTCTCGATGGTCAAAATGTTAATGAGGATCTAACGAAAATGTTTGGCTTAAAAATGAGAGAAACAAATACTAAATGGTTTACTTTATTTATGACCTATTTGTAGTTTCCCATGTTTATATAAGGAATATCATGTAACAATTTTTATTACTTGTAATACATTTTTTTTAGTATGATCTCCACAAAGTAGTTGAGGGATATAATTTGCATAATGTTAATTTACACACGTGTCATGTATTTAGACATGGTTTATTACAAGTTGATGTATGTATTTTGGTGAGTAAGAGATACGAGACTTAATGTCCTCTACATCCCTTTCTCTCTTAGTACAACTAACTCCACGTACTTCAAAAGCTACTAATTAAACACCCCCCCTTAACCCCCACTTATCTCACAATCAATTCACTATTTAGTGGCCCTTTTCCCTGTTCTTTCCATCTGCTCCTCTTTTTTTCTTCCCATCTTTCTGCTTCAATGTTGGTTTTATAGAATGCCTCTATGAAGGTGGTGATTCTGAGAAGGGTATGAATCATATTAGGATAAGTACAGAGAAAAGTTTACTTATGGAATGTATGTATGGAGTTTCATTTTGACCGCTCATAGTGATCATGAAGTTGATGATGAGAAGGCAAATGAAGCTATGGGTCTATGAAACTATTTATGCGTTGATCCTGGAAGTGAGGTATATGGGTTAGTTAGAGATACTCTCTTCCGCTGGCTTCATCAATAAAATAAAAGATTGTCATCAGGTCCTCTTTTTAGAAGAGAGAGCTATCTATACGGCCTGCACTCTTTTCAATGATGAACATGATCCTTGGGTTTGTACCATATGTGATTTGGATCATGAGCTATATTTCTTTTGTCATAGTTTGAAGAGGATGTGTCTTTTACGCCAAGATTTGTAGACAGTCTATTCATGACCTTTTTGTAAATATATTTGACTTCCTATTATGTTCTTCCTTTTGTACTTTAATTTCTTTTGATAATGATACAGACTTCCCTTTTACGTTTGGTTATATATTGGAAGCCCCTCCATATTTTCTTGTTCTTTAATAATAAATCCCTACATTGTTTTTCTTAAAAAATGATTTTCTTCAATTGACTTCAGAAATTTTTCCCACTATCTTCCTAATTTAAAAATTTTATAATGGTGATTTCCTCTTCACTCCTCAGTCGTTGCTACTATAAATAAGTTTTCCTATCTTATCCTCTTTGTTCTTCAGACTATTCTTAAAACATGAGTAATCTCTTCATTCTTCCTAGAGAGATCCTTGTAGACATTATGAAGTGATTGACTAAGGAGGGTTGTTTAGAGGTGTTTAGAGTGAAGATCACTTATCAGCTTCCGATGACTAATAAGTTGATTTGTGTTAATGGCATTGCATAGTTGATAAGAATATATGTATAAATCCCATTAGACGCCTCATTCATGACATAGGGTTTAAGGCGTACCTAAAATCCATTTGTTCCACTTGGTACCAACGAAAAATAGATGGTACTCTAATGTTTAGGACCAAATTTAAATGCCCAATCAACTTCTACATTCGGGATAGTAGGAAGTGTACATTCAAAACCTAACATGACTTGAATGCAGATTATTAGTCTAATTAGTTAAGCATTGCAAGTTGCAACTAGCTAGGTTCAACCAGGTTTATGTGATACTCGTGAGAAAAGTTTGAATCTTAGTTAAGATAGAACATAGTATTAAGATAGAACATACTTGTAAGAACAGAACAAGGTCTGATGTGCTTTTACTTTGTTCGAGTTGTTGAAGTTAAGATAGAACATAGTACTTATGCCAACAATGTCAGCCAATGTAATGTGGCAGCTGTATATATATTGCGTGTGTGATTCATTCTAATGAAGGATTTTTGCTTGTGTGGATTCCCAGGTCTTTGCATTGTTCATACGACCAAAGAAGGATCACACATACAGATATTACTGGAACATCTATCATCACAGCATTGGATACACAGTGATCAACCTTGGAATTATCAACATATTTCGAGGATTTGACATCCTTGGAATCACACATACAGATATTTCAATGGACAAAGCCGCCAATAGCCCTTCACCGCCTGATCAGTCTGGTTCGGTCTGGTTGGCCCTGCCATGTCTGCTTCTGATTTTGTAGTGGTGAGAAGTTATATGTCTGCTTATTATATTTGTTACATATCTGGTGGTTTTATGTACTTGTTTGGTTTGCTTGAACATTGATTCTTATGTAGTACATATGTACAGATTCTTCTACATTCTGTCCTCTCTGTTCCATTGTTGTCTTAGGTGTTGTTTTTTATGGGTGAATGTACATTAGTTGACTTTGATTCCTCTACAATTCACCCTACACTTGGGATTTTGAGATTTCAATGGACAGACAGAGAAACTTGGGTAACTGCTTACAAAAATAAAGTAAAAGTAACAGTTGGTAACGGAAGAATAATAAAGTTACAGAGAAATTTCTTATAACAAACGAGATATGAGATATGATGAGCAGATTATATGTTGATACAACAACGGGAAAATCCCAAATAAGTCCCTTCGAATACCCAAAAGGACAAGTGAGGAACCTAAATTTCCAAAAGTACCATGAAGGATTCAGCACCTATCTGTCATTTTAAAATTTTGCGAAAAGACAAAATTGCCCTCATCCTAAAACACAAATTGCGAGAAGAGGGTGGGTGTTAGGGTTAGTTTTGGGTGGGGTAGGAATTTGTGTTTTAGGATGGGGGCAATTTTGTCTTTTCGAAAAATTTTAAAATGACAGATAGGTGTTGGTTTCTTCATGGTCCTTTTGGAAGTTTAGGTTCCTCACTTATCCTTTTGAGTATTAGGAAGGGCTTATTTGGAATTTTCCCTACAACTTTTCCCTACTTCAATTTGACTTGATTCCAATTTGAATTATTACCTTAAAATAACAAAAAAAAGGGTCAATTTAGTTCTAACCCTTCCTGATGAGTGTGTTGGGGAATGAAGACTCAACTACAACGAGTGAGCTTACCCTTAAATTAAGGTAGCCCTTCGCCTGTTTTTATGTTGATTGTCTTTGGCAGACAATTCAAACCATGCCCTAAGTGGGTCGGTCCTTTGCCTTTAGATAACAATATTTAGGTAAAAATGTTCATATATAAGAAATGTACGCTTACGGATAAAAAGTCTTAGACATGGTTTTAATTTATATCACTTTCTTGAAACATAATTAAGTTTTTAAAACATATAGTAAAATTATAATTAAATAGTATATGTATAAGCTTGTACTTAAACAAAAAATTTCATTTGATCCTTTAATTTTAAGAAGTATTTTTAAGTCATTTAATTTTAAGTCTATTAGTCTCAAATAATAATTGTTTTTATACAAACATTTTTTATTAAAAAACTACACTAAATATATAACATTATTTCAATCGCAACATTTTTTGTTCATAAAATTGGCATTGACAAGACTAAATCACTAGAAATATATTTTTAAAAAAATCTGAAAAAATATTCTTCAAAATTGAAAAGCCATAAGCATATTTTGTCGTATATTGTAGTATAGTGTACTCCCTCTGATCCCTAATATAAAAGCCCAAAATTTGAATGATTTTAGTCCCTAATATAAGAGCTCACATTACATTTTCTCCACATTTAATGCGTTTTTTCCTACTTTGCCCGTAACTCTTCTCTTTTATATTTAATTAATGTTTATGTATTTCTCTTTCTTAAAAGTATCATAATAAATATGAGTAATATTGGAAAAGAAGCATTAACTTCAGACACTCAACTAATATTCATATGTTTTTTTAAGAAGTGTTTTTTTGGCGGCTACCTCTTATATTAGGGACAGGACGGAGTAGTATTATATTTTGAGTAAGTAGAATATATAAGACTCGTTGTCGCAGAGTGGGAAAGAAAAGAGGCCACAAACAAGGCTACTTACAATTTGTTTTAGTGCATGCAAATATGCAATGCTTATCATCATCTTTATAGAAAAGTTCCAGAACTTAGAAATCAAGTGGGAATATGGGGAATTCAAAGTTTTGCCAAGTTTGAAAGCAATATTACTCATTCCATAAGCTAATTATTATTGCTTCTACCTCTACATCTCTTGTAGATGAACCTGGACCACATGGTATTCCTAGATTCATCATGCTTACGTCTTTCTTCACCACTCCCTAAGAATTATACTTTTGCTTTCCATTCTTCAAAACACAATATAAAACTTATATCTTGATAATGTGAGTATTTATTTTGATACATGATGCAAAATCAACTTTTTATTCAATTTAAATTTAGTTTTATGTTTTTAAATTAATAAATATCTTTATTAATATCATTATGTAAAATATTTCGAATAGTATACACACACAAAGACAAATACATACACATGTACACATAATTATAACTTCACTCTGGTAAAGGAAATGAGTTTAGGGTGTATATTATTCATTGGATGAGTTTTAATTCGAAATAAATGCATAAAAACATGTAAAATTTAAACCTTTCTATAATACCTATACGATGTTGCCAAACTCACGAATTGACTTTATCGCTTTTACGACTCTAACTAATTAAAACATGTCATGAGTAACTTAAATTATTATAGTGGATGAAAACTTGTAGAAACACACATATTTAAATGCTGAATTCGTCGTGTTTACATTTCTACCTTACATAAAATCGTATTGACTTACTCTTAAACTCATTTTAATTTATTTGGTCAAATTCAATAAATTTATATATAAATTAAATTTCATACAAATTTCTCTATTGAGATTGATAAAGTATGAAGGTTGATATATTTAATACCAACTATATATATTTTAAAAATATTCAAATTAAATTTTTGTTACTTTTAGTATTTTTTATTTAATTATATACAAAAAACAAACACTAATCCTTACGTGTTTACGATTCAGTCTACTATCCAACTTTACTTTCTTTCCACCAGCTTGGCAAACTTGCCTATACCTATTGCCATAACATGATGATAAATCAATGAACCTTTCTGTTGAAAAAATAAATTAATGTAAAAATAATATTAATGTATACGAAGGCAAGGTTAAATGTTTACACTCACATATATAGACAATGTCACTTATTTTAGGAAACACATTATCTGCAGTAAAGTTAGTAACATTCTCCGTAGTTTTGAAAAACTGTATCATTTGCTGAAGTTTCATTTTGCACATAATACAAGAAGATAACAAGAATGATACAAACCCAGAGCAGTTTCTGGAACGTTATGTCATCAAAATTGAGTCATTGACTTGACCTTGGTATAACAAGTCAATTATTGATGTGCTTAGCTTGCATATTATAGTCTCCGCGGTCTAAATTATAAGATGACTTTCACTTTTTTAGAGTACTAAGGAAGATATATAACTAGTTAAATTTATTATTATCACATGATATTACCAATTCACTTTAATCATATAACTTAATCCCACTCTCCATCTCTTGTTTATTTATTATTGATAAATATTATTAGGGTTAATTTGAGAAAAATGAACAATTAGAAAGTGAATAATTAAGATCAGAATTAGTAATTTATAGATTTGTAACGTGTGAGAGTCCTTTAATTTTCCCTTAATCTACGCGTTTGAATTGATATTAGGAAAATTTAAAAACTAGAATGAGAGTGACGTGCACTATGAGTATCATATAAAGATTTTATGATGTTGTAGTTTGACTTAACTATAATAAAAATTCATTAACAATAATAATGCCAGTGACTTTAATTAGTTAAAAGATCAATTATTGTATAATTTAAAACGCCATAAAACACTTTCCTAAACCCATTTGTTAATTCCTTTCCTGTGGGATCTCTTAGTCCCACATCGACTAGGAATGTGTGTGTGTGAGTATATAAGTAGGACATTCGCACTTCAGCTTGCCAACCGCGTTAGTTGGTTTTGCTGTTGTGTTTGGTCCGAAAATGTGTTAAAACAAAATGGCATGTGCCTTGCGTATGTTGTTGTGGGTGGCGCTTGCCCCATACTGGGGGGGGGGGTCCCTGTGGGATCTCTTAGTCCCACATCGACCAGGAATGTGTGTGTGTGAGTATATAAGTAGGACATTCGCACTTCAGCTTGCCAACCGCGTTAGTTGGTTTTGCTGTTGTGTTTGGTCCGAAAATGTATTAAAAAAAATGGGGAAATTTCTTGAAAAATTAACCATACTTCACAATGCAAATGAAGAATTAGTTATTGAAGGAACCGTAATGGATCAATGTGTAAAAGTGTTAATATTTTATGTATAGTAAACAATTAATTATTAATATATATAGCTGGATTAGTTTGTTGAATTTTTAATGGATGGATTTTATTTGGCTAAAAGTTTTTGATAAGATATCAACATATTACTTACAGGTAAAAAATAATTAAGAATCCAATAATTGTTTATCAGCATTTTCCTGAAGCATTCCGAAGTTTTAAGTGCGCCTAATTATTACAATTTTTTTATAATTTTTTTGACCAAATATATGAGTATGTAGGAGTTCTTCAGGCTTAACCAAAAGTTAATGACAGAACACTTAAATAATTAAATGATAGCAGTCAAACATGGCAACTCGTAATATTCCCATTCCTGAATTTTAGCACCCCATATATATATATATATATATATATATATATATATATACACACACATAAAAATTTGGTTAACAGTTTTCTACAGCCACTCCACAATTTTCTGAATAATCACGTCTCTCCATTCTCTCTCTCTCCCACTTCACTTCAAAAATTCTCCATCTCCCACGGTGATTTTCTGAACAATCCTCCCTCCACATCTCTTTCTTGCGGCAATTCAGTGACACCTATTTAGTATCATCCTTGTTTCACATCAACATTTATCATCATCACCGTTTTACATCAACAGTTTCCATCCAAACAAATCTTTAGTTTGCTTTTCTGATTCTATAAACTCTCAAATATCTCTAGTTTTCTTATTGCTTTCCTGGTTTGATTTTAATTCTTTTTTGCGTAGAAAATTTTTCACCCGAGCAGTAATTTTCGTGTGAAATTGCCTCTAATTTCTACTAGTATTGTGCTCATTTTTTGCATAAGTGTTGTTGACTTATTCTTATTTCAGATTTTTATGCATATTTATTTGGGAGAATTTCCCACCATTAACCTCCTTATTTATTATATTGATTGCATCTTTCCCCATTAATTTTGCAATCTGTTTTACTTTTTCCCTAATTGTTCTCCACATTTACTTTCAGTTTGAAGACGTGCATTCATTTTCTTTTTCACTACAATCTTTCCTTTTTAAATATAACTGCAGTTTTTAACTTCCCATTTTAATTTGATAGCTTTTTAACTAATCGGTTTTCTTAATAACTGTTTCCTAATTGCGTGAAAATTATTCTCTCTTTCCCGTGTTCATATCAGATCATTTCAATTGTCCACTTCTCTGTACCCACTCTCTTTTTACATCTTGCATTTAACAAAAATTTGTATTGAAAAGGGAACAAATTCAAATTCAACCCCCTTTCTACTCCATTAATTTTGCATTCAGTTTTCCAGTTTGCTTGTTGTTCAAACTATTTCAGATTTGCGATTTACATTTCACATCCATTCAACCGAAACCTTTTTTCTGGACTGATTGATAAGTTTCAATTTTTTATTTACCATTTCTCCTGTTTGGTGAAAAACCGTTTCGAAGGTCAAAAAAAGAGAAACCGTTTCTATTTCCTGAAAAACAAAACCGTTTCTATTGGCCAGCAAAAAAAAAAAAACTTATATCTCCACAACCCCACTTGCCCACTTCCCCTGTTTCATTAAAATTTCTTTTTAATTTTTACTTCTTTCGTTTTTATAATATTTTATTTTTACCTTCAAAACAATCCACAATCGAATCTTCCCCTTCTTTTTTGGAACACCAATGTTTCCCTTTTATTTAATCTTTATTTATTTAGTTTCTTATTAGCCATAGGTTAATTTATTATCATTATTGGTGTTATTTTATCCATTCTTTATTTCTTCTTAATTATTGTCTTATTTTAGTATTATCATTTTTATCATTTTCAGTATTATTTGATTTTAGTATTATCATTCTTCTCATTTTCATCATTATCATTCTTGGCATTTTCATCATTATCATTCTTAATTATTGTTTATTGTTCTCATTTCTGTCATCTTCTTTTTATTTTTATATATTCAATTATTTGTGTGTGTATTCCAACTACTTTGTTTTATTTTGTCCCTTTCATATAATATATGTTATAGTATATTAATTATTTGTGTTGTCAATCGTTCTTTATCAAAACCTTTAAAAATTTATTTTTATTTGATATTTTGGTAAGAAATACTCCGCCTATATTTATAGTCGGTCCCTAGTCCGGATAAAGGAGTAGGGTTGCGTTAGGCCTCGACAGCCAGTATAAAAATAGGTTGAATCTTCTGAACATGGATACACGAATTTTTTATAACAATAGGTCATTGCCTAGTAATGTGTTATTAGTTGAACAAGGGGTACCACACTCTATTGAGGGAAGGTGGATGAAGAAAGTAGTTCAAGATAGTAAGATTAGATTTAGCACTTGGAATATTGGGACCTTGAAAGACAAATCTTGGGAGGTTGTGGGAGTGATGAGGGATAGAAAGATCAATATTCTATGTCTACAGGAAACTAAATGGGTCGGAGCAAAGGTTAGGGACATTGGTGGGTATAAGCTTTGGTACACTGGTAAAATGCGTTTTAAGAATGGTGTTGGTATAATCGTGGACGAAGAATGGAAGAAGAATGTGGTCGCAATTAATAGGATTGGAGATAGAATCATATCACTGAAAATGGTAGTTGAGGAGGAAACAATTAATGTTATTAGTGCTTATGCTCCTCAGGTTGGGGCAGAATCACACATGAAGGAACAGTTTTGGGAGGAACTTGAGGCGTTGATTCAAGGAATACCTATTCTCGAAAAGGTATTTATTGGTGGTGATCTTAATGGTCATGTTGGTAGAGAAGCAGGACAATACACACAGGCACATGGTGGTTTTGGTTTTGGTGAGCTTAATAATGAAGGACAATCTATTATTGACTTCTGCATGACTTATGACCTCAAAATCGTCAACACTTGTTTTAAGAAACGAGAAGAGCATCTGATCACATATAAGAGTGGAGCTAATAGATCTCAGATTGATTTTTTTTTTAATGAGAAATTCCGACAGAAGAATTTGTACAAACTGTAAGGTGATTCGCGGTGATGGTGTGACAACACAACACATACCTCTAGTTTTCGATGTACGTATGAGGTGTAAGCGGCCGAGGAGGCGAGCATTGTTACCACCTCGAATTAGATGGTGACAGTTGAAAGGAGAGAAAATGGGAAATTTTATAACTAGGTTGGCAAATGAATGTGTTTGGGAGAATCAAGGGTGTGCTAATGAAATGTGGAATGAAATGACTGTGATGGTTCGAAAAGTTGCCAAAGAAATTTTGGGTGAATCAAAGGGTATTATTAGGAGTGATAAAGAGACTTGGTGGTGGAATGATAAAGTCCAAGAGAAAATTAAACTTAAGAAACAATGTTTCAAGGATATACACATGTGTGATAATGAGGAAACTTGGGAGAAGTATCGTTTAGCAAAAAAGGAGGCAAAACACGCCGTGAGCGAAGATCGTTCTACAGTATTTGAGGAGTTTTATAAAGAGTTAGGGACAAAGTCTGGGGAACAAAAAATTTATCGGATAGCAAAGATCAAGGAGCGAAAATCGAGGGATTTAGATCAAGTGAGATGCGTAAAGGATGAAGGAGGTAAAGTCTTGGTAACAGATGATGATATTAAGGATAGATGGAAGAGTTACTTTTATAAGTTGTTCAATGACAGAGATGAAACTTTGAATTATGAGTTAGATGATTTGGAGAGTACTGACAGTAACATCAATTTCACATTCTATCGTAGGATTAGAGTTAGAGAGGTTAAAGATGCTCTTAGGAAAATGACAAGTGGCAAAACTGTTGGACCTGATGGAATTCCTATTGAAGTCTGGAAATGTCTGGGAGAAAAGAGTGTATTGTGGCTTACTAAGTTATTTAATGAGATTCTAAGGTTTAAGAAAATGCGAGAGGATTGGAGGAAAAGTACATTAGTCCCTATTTATAAGAACAAAGGTGATATTCAAAGCTGTGAAAATTATAGAGGAATTAAACTTATGAGTCATACAATGAAGTTGTGGGAAAAGGTGATTGAGCGTAGGTTAAGAGCTGAGACTAGCATATCAAAGAATCAATTTGGTTTCATGCCAAGTAGGTCAACCACAGAAGCAATTTACCTACTTAGGGTTTTAATGGAAAAATATCGAAGTAAAAGAAAGGATCTGCATATGATTTTTATTGATTTAGAAAAAGCATATGACTGTGTACCAAGAGAAGTACTTTGGAAAGCTTTGGAGAAAAAGGGAGTTCGAGTTGGGTATATTAGAGTCATTCAAGATATGTATGAGGGGGTAGTGACCAGCGTTAGAACGCCAGGAGGAGAAACAACTGACTTTCCAATTAGAATTGGATTGCATCAAGGTTCAGCGTTGAGCCCATATTTGTTCAACATAGTTTTGGATGTTCTAACTTCAAGTATTCAAGAAGAAATCCCTAAATGCATGCTTTTCGCGGATGATATAGTACTTTTAAGAGACTCAAAAGGAGAAATCAATCAGAAACTTGAGTTATGGAGGATGACTTTAGAGTTAAAGAGTTTTCGTCTAAGTAGGGGTAAGACAGAATATATGCATTGTTGCTTTGATGATACACAAACTCATGAGGGAACCGAAATTCAATTGGGAAACCAGACTATACAACAGGTGGACAAGTTTAGGTATTTGGGATCCATTATACAGAAAGATTGTGAAGTTGACAGCGACGTTAATAATAGAATTCAGGCTGGTTGAGTTAAATGGAGAAAAGCTACTGGGATTATATGTGATCGTAAGGTAAAAGATAAGATAAAAGGGAAGTTTTATCGGACAGCCATTAGACCTGCAATGTTATATGGTAGTGAATGTTGAGCTCTTAAAAGGAAACATGAACATAAGATGGCGGTGGCAGAGATGAGAATGTTGAGATGGATGTGTGGTCATACAATAAAAGATAGGATATACAATTATCATATTCGAGAAAGAGTTGGGTTAACATCAATTGCGTAGAAAATGGTCGAAAGTCGCTTGAGGTGGTTTGGGCATGTTCAAAGAAGAGGATTAGATGAACCAGTAAGAACAGTGGATCAAATGGTTTGGAGTTCTTACAAGAGAGGGAGAGGGAGACCAAAGAGAACTCTTAACGACATTATCCAACGAGATCTTTTGATCAATCATATATCACCAAGCATTACAATCGACCGAACACAATGGCGCCGTGTAATCCATATAGCCGACCCCACCTAGTTGGGATAAAGCTTTATTGTTGTTGTGTGTGTAATATATATATATATATATATATATATATATATATATATATATATATATCTTAAAGGACAAACTTATAGACGTAGGCACATGTGCCCACGGACCACATACTACAAAGCATGCTACTTAAAGATTGAATCCAGTGTTTTATTAGTGGCTTCACCATGATGGAGGATTACGATGTGTGGTTACATTTATATGCAATGGAAGCATATTTCAAACAAAAAAAGCAGTAAAATAAAAAATTTTATCAAATCATATTATTTATACATTTATTTTCCCAATAAGTTATCTTCTATGAAATGAATTTGTGTGATTGCTTCCTTAAGGAGTCTTCATATATAACCAATTAATATAACAAACAATGAGAAAATAACAAATAAATAATTACAAATGTATAAAAGGATAAGTAAGGAAATCAAAATTTCAAAAGGACAATCAAGGATCATTAATAACAATAGCATAACCATTAACAACACGTCTAGTTGTTAATGAGTTTGCTGTTGTTGTTAATAATGGCTTTTAATTGTCCTTTTGGAAATTCAAGTTGCTTGTCTTTTTAGACATTCAAATGTCTTTATTTGTCATTTTACCACAGACAATCTGTTCTCCAATGGCTAAATGGCTTGTAAGTTGAGATATTATCCAATTGTTCTACAATGGCTAAATGGCTTGTAAGTTGAGATATTATCTAATTGTATAAGCTAACTACTTTACGCAAAACTATAAATACTCTAATAATTTCAACCTTTCTTCATAACCCCACAAATTTTACTTTTTACATTCATTTATCATATATCACGTCCACAAGAAAAACTTTAATCTAAAGTGAAAGTCACGCAAAGAATTTGATTTGGTTGAATTTTATTTTGAAATATTTTTTTGGGGAGAATTAATTAGAGGTATTATGGAAGAAAAATAATTAAAATGAGGTCCCATAAGTTGTTATATGAGACCAATAAGTTATTATTGTTAGCCCTAGAAGTTATAATTCACAACACGTGGTACCTCATCTTAATTATCTTTCTTCCATGAGACCTCTAATTAATTCTCCCTATTATATTTTGCTCAAATTATTTGAAATATATTGGAGGTGCCTATGCTTTAGCATCATAAAGTAAGAAGTACATCCTTGAAATTGTTTTCTTTTGATTTGATGATTGATTTGCTTTATATCTTTTAAACATCATTATATGATACCCTCCACATGGTATGCCGTGTGCATGGTATGTCGTTTGCATGCCGTTCAATCTTTAGATGGTAGGTACCAACAAAACATTTACTTTTTTAAAAATTTTGACATTTTGCAGACTTTTTAAATTTGTGTGTATATGTATTTTCCTCTTAATTGATACGTAGGTATTTTTTTTTATCCATGATCAAGGTATCCCCTCACTCGATAAGTGAGAGACTAATCCCCCGCTGATTTGTAGGCACCTCAAAGGGTGAGACAGCTGGTTTGAGAGATTTAATGCTTCTCCATACCCAACGCCGAGGATCGAACCCCAGACAACTGGTTAAGGGTGAATGAGTCATTGTCACTCAACCACACACCCCAGGTTAATTGATAAGTAGGTATTGCACTAGTAGAGAAATTGATCCCCGTACACGGGGTGATGATATTAACAACGTAAATTACTGGAGTAAACGATTCTAGGATAATGAAAACTTTAATATAAATAGCAATAATATATATAAAATTGTTAAAACATATCTACTCATGTACATGTGAAAACTTTCTTAATTTTTTAATTTTCCATTTTTTATTCATGCCAAATGAGGTCAATGGTATCGCTACATCTCACTCACATCACATAGTCACATGCCATGGCTTATCACTTGAAAATTAAGAAATCTGGTCAATTTCATACACACTCACACGGAAAATCGTATTCAGATTTCAAAAATATAAATTATTACTATCAAGACTACTAACAGGTCTCAATAGACTTAAGATATTTAACATATAATCTAATTGTGAAACTAACTCATTAGTCATAACACTCAATGTTAAATGAAAAATATCAAAAAGTACATATGCTTTACTGACAAGTTAAAATGTGATAAACAACAATAGGGATGACTTTATCAATTTTGGTTAAGTACCAAATCTTCCCTTTGAAAGTTTTTTCGGTCTTATATTATAGTCATCATCCAATTGTGATTTTGACGGCAAAACATCTACTATGAAGTTTCTACAGCAAGGTATATAACATATCCCTACAAGTCTCAATCAAACCCTAGAAGTATACTAAGTGTTGCATTTTAGGTAAATGTGCAAAAAAAACCACTGTAAATTTAAAAATTGGCACTTATAACTCTGGTAAATTTAAGGGGGCAAAACTGTACACTGTGAATCAAAATGGGGCAAAAGTAACCTCTCAATTAGGTAGAGTTAAATGGACGTTTTCCAGACATGGTCCCACCATCAGTAAATGAAATGTCATACATCTTAATTATTTTTTTAGATGATTACGAAGAAGTAAGGTGGATTTCACATGATTTGGGATACTATTTGGTTTCTTATCGAAATGATTTGGGAGTTTATGGTTCGTTTCAAGTGATTTAGGGTTCAACTGGATGCATTTTAGCTTCCACAGTGGATTTTGGAATTGATACATCATTTACTAATAATGGAGCCCACTTTTGGAAAATGTCTCTTTAACTCGGCCTAACAGAGAGGTTACTTTTGCCCCATTTTGGTTTACAATGTTCGGTTTTACCCTATTTTGGTTTACAGTGTACGGTTTTGCCCCCTTAAATTTACCACAGTTATAAGTGCCCATTTTTAAATTTACGGTGGCTATTTTTGCACCTTTGCCCTTGCATTTTCCCCTCTTAAAAATGTTTTTGCTACCAAGATGATTTAATATGTCACTCTACCCACAGTTCTCCTCGTGTCTTAATCATCATCACCTTTCCATATTCTTTCCTTATTCTTTCTTTATCATTTTGCAATGCCAGATCTTTTTTTCTTAAAAGCATCTAGTATTTGGCACCCTTTGTATACCAATTACTTCCTCTGGGTTGTAATACAAAAGCTTAAAATTTGAATGATTTTGGTTCAAAATATAAGTGTTCATCTCACATTTTCTCCTATTTAATGCACTTTTTCCTACTTTACCCCTAATTCTCTTTCATATTTATTAATGCATATGTAATTATCTCTCTTAAAAGTATCATAATAAAAATGGGTAGTATTGAAAAAAAATATTAACTACAAATACCCAACTAACTTTTACATGTTCTTTTAAGAAACGTTTTTTGGCGGCTGAACTCTTATATTACGAACCAGAGAGAGTATTCAATAATAGTTTGCCCAATGAGGCTAGGGCTACCAAGTAGAAATGAACCCAGGACCTTAAATGAGGGGAGGTGTCTTACCTCACCCTTTGTAACCATTTGGCCAATTATCCGTCAATAATGATTTCCAGATTTTTTAAGTGCAAGAATTTGATGTTTTTTCCATCACTAAATCAAAGGTATGTTTGTGAAGAAATTAGGGATCATATTGTTAAATTTATGGCAGTTAGACTTTTTAATTTCGGAGACGAAGGCAACTGAGAAAAAATATGAATACTTCAAGAAGGTTGGATTTAAAAAAGAATGCCTAGAGTATGTACTTGATTGTGGGTTTTTTATTCTTGTTTATGTTTGAAATTGTGGTCTGAGTTTGAGTTTGAGTTTGATTTGATATTTGAGGTAGAGATTAAGAGAGAAAGAGATGTAGAAAGAGAATTGCATTAGAAAGACAATTAAAAATTATAACTAGACATGATTTGGACGATGATGTTGTTCTACTTTGAATTTTTATAGTTAAACCATATGAGTTAACAAGAAAAATTAACTTTGTTAACAGAGGAGACGAAAGTGCACTGTTTTCTTACTTTCATGGCTTAAGTGAGACAAAAAAAAACTTCCAATGTAACACTATTTTAAATTTAAACTTCCACAATGACATTACTTTAAATTTGAACATTAGAGGCTTAAGTGAGATTGAAAAACTTTTAGGGTGGAATAAAGATTTTGGGTAAACTTTGGGGCGGATTTGATATCTAGTAGTTTTCACAAACCTTCGTAACCTTTTGGCGGAAATAAAAAAAAAAGGTTAATATGCAAATTCCCCTTGAAGTATACCAAAATGTGCAGATTTCCCTCTGACATATTTTTAGATGCAATTTTACCCTGGAAGTGAAAATCTTAAGCAATTTAACCCTTCTGTTAGGTAATGAGTTTAACACTGTCTATTTTGATACATGTGGCATATAAGTTGCCACCTTGGAGCTTACATGGATGTCACATAATAAAAAGAAATATTTGCAACTAAAAATGAAATAAGATAGAAAAAAAGGAAAACAAAAAAAAAAGAAAAATCAGCACCCTTACCCACCCCTACCCCACTCCACCCACAAACAAATCCATCTCCGCCACACCTCCGCCACACCACCACCCGCCGCCTCCACGCCACCACCCGCCACCTCCGTACCACCCATTTCCGATCCCCTCCACCCTCTCTTCCTTCCATTTCTCTCCACCCACAACTCATCATCACTACCACTCTCTCTTCCTCTCAACATCTCTCTTCCTCTTCACCATTCCTTCAAGATTTTTACTTCCAGGGTAAAATTGCATTAAAAATATGTCAGGGGGAAATCTGCACATTTTAGTATACTTCAAGGGGAGATTTGCATATTAACCAAAAAAATGAATGGTTAATTTTCCGCCACCTCATAGTGACGCAACGATGATCAGATATAAGTCGAATGTACATGACATATATGTCTATTATAAATTGAATAATAAATTAGACATCTGCAAACTTGACCACAATCACTGTTTGTCAGTCATAACATTTTTTTAAGGTAAAAAATAAGCCATAACATTTTTTTAAGGTAAAAAAAAAGTCAGAACATTTTTAATCGATACTTTATACTTTGTTAGCATTATGTGATCTACTTTGATGATTCACTTTCTCTCGTAAATTCTAATTCAAATTCAAATTCTAGTAATAACAATCCCTCTATTTTTCAATGTAAGATTGATTTGAAAAATTGATTTTTAAAGTGAACTTTTATTTCTAATTTTTTGTCCATATTTTTTCAAATTACATATATCAACAGCTCCCAATTTCATCACTAGAAATAATTAGAGGGTGGTATTCAGAGAGTTTTTTGATTTCTCAAGGGCATCCCACCCGCGTGTCAAGTGAGACTGATCCTTCGCTGTTCTGAAGTCCCATGTAGGGGTAGACAGCTGGCCTGTGAATTTGCTCCATTCGCAAGGACTGGGGATCGAACCCCCAACCACTTGTTTAAGGGACGAGAGTACTTACTACTCACGTCAACCCGCCAGGTTAAATTAACATTTCAAATAAATTAACTTAACTAACCTTCATAATTGATGATTTAATAAAAATAGATTATATTTTGAAAAACCGAGTGTGCGATTTAACCAAACACATGATTACCAAGATTTTTTGCGTAGTATGTGGCATATGCAAATTTTTATTCTTTAAAAATTTTTAATGGAAAAATTATATAAATTTTCTTAAATTTGATTGAAATTCCATAAATATTAAAAGAATTTGTATAAAGATCTCCTATATTTTAAAAAAACAATTTAAATGTACTTAAAAGATATAAATAATTAGCAGGTATGTAGGATTTGACGATGCTAAGAAAGTATTTTTATAATTTATTATTCTTAATAGAAGCTTTTTAATATGTCTTTTCGTTTCCTCTTTTTGGCCAAGATTATAACTATAAGTACGTCTTTTTCAGCTTGTGGTCCGTAGTTTTTGTGAGAGAAATAATTTATCTCCTTAAAAATCTGGAGAAATAAAACTGGACGCAACTCTACTAAAATAAATTAAATTGACACATATTGAAGGCGTCTAAAAAGGTAATACTACCTCCAGTCCTAAATATAGGACCTAGATAACTTTTTTTTGGAGAGGTTAAGGTTGCAAAATAGTCTATTAAATCATGACATATTTGATATATTTTTAGATTATCTATTTGTTTATTAGTAAAATAAACTAGTTTAAGGGAAAACATTAGGTAAATCAATTTATAATTAACTTATTTTGCTTTTTTTAGGATTTTTCAAAAAAGTCAATTAGGTCTTATATTTAGGACCGGAGGGAGTACTACTTTTAGGAAGATAATAAATGCTTTGCTTAATTTATATGTTTTCTTTTGCAATTTGATTTCTTAATGCATTAGGATAATTCGTTTGATAAAGGTAGCTTTGTGATTACACCCAATTGCATTCTATTACTCAATTCTTTCATGATTTGTTAATTTTAGTATGTTTGGTTGTGTGAAAGAAAGTAAAGAATTAGAAATGGAAAGGATAAGAGATGGAATGTAGGGGTAATGATGAGAGAGTAAAGTTTGTGGGCCCCACGATAAGTGTGAGATGGAGAGAGAAAACTTGTGGGATATATGTAAATGACCATATTACCCTTAAATTTTCAAATTATTTACACTCTCATTTCTTTACTTTCTTTAAACCAAACGTACTTAAAGAGTTGAAGGAACGTAACAGTGCAAATTATTTTTTTTTCAAAAAAACTCTGAATCCAATTTTCCCATTGGAGAAATGAAATTAAATAACCTTTAAGAATTGAAATTAAAGAATTGGAAATGAGAGGTTTTTTGATAATTTACATATGTCCCTAGACTCACAAACTTTCTATCTCAATCTAGCCCATAAACTTTACTTCTCATCATTACCTCTACTTTTCATTCTTACCATTTCCATTTTCATTTCTATGTCCATTTCTCCCATTTCAGCTTTAACAATCAAACTAGCTAGCCCTTAATTTCATATCTAGCAGCTTTCACAAACCTTCATAACTTTTTGGCAGAAATGAAAAAAAAGAGAGAGAATCAAATGGGTCAATTTTCTGCCACGTCACAGTGACACAATTATAAATTCTAATTCAAATTCTAGCAATACCCCTCCCTATATTCTTTGACGTAAGATCAATTTGGAAAAGTGATTTTTATCATGAACTTCTTTTTCCAATTTTTTGTCTAAATTTTATCAAATTACGTATATCAACACCTCATAATCTCATCACTAGAAGTAATTAGAGAGGGGCAATCAGAGAGTTTTGAAAATAACATTTCATATAAATTAACTTTACTAACCTTCCTAATTTGATTATTTTTGAAAAATAGATTATATATTGAAAAACCGAGTGTGTGATTTAACCAAACGCATGACTACCAAGTGTTTTTGGGAAGTATGTGGGAATGAATAGGAAGATTTGATTCATATTCTGAGGGATTATCCCTTAAGTGCTAAGGTTTGGTTACGTTTAATCCCAAATGAATTGACTGCAACCTTCTTTAGTTTTTCTGATGTAAGAGAATAGATTGTGTGGTGTGTTTCTAAACGTTCTTCAGTTGAAGGATTTGAATTTAGAGTATGGTTTGCTGTTGCACGTAGAACTTTATGGTTGAGTAGAAATGATTATGTATTCAATGGACAAGTATCAAGTGAGAATAGTATTATTGCTAGGTGTTGAGCATGTTTGGGTTGAGGAATGACGACATTAAACAAAGGATCACCTCTGAATAATAGAATTTGTTGGAAAGCTCCTCCTCTAGGAGTTTTGAAGTTTAATGTGGACGGGTCCAGGAGTTCGTCTTCTGGTTTATGTAGTTGTGGTGGAGTTTTGAGGAACCATGAAGGGATATTTGTGCAGGTTTTTAAGGGTGTATTGGGAAAGGCTCAGTAATTATGACAGAGATTTGGGGTATTTTTTGGGTTATGAAGGAAGCTTGGGAACATGATGTCCCTAAACTCATTATTGAATGTGATTGTAGTGAAGCTGTTAGATTAATTTTTGCTGATGTGTCAAATCATCATCCGGACTTTGTAGTGTTGCCAAAGTTAAAGCAATGCTCCAAAGAGAGTGGGAGGTACAATTTACGATTTGCTCTAGAGACGAGAATGTAGTGACTGATTTGTTGACATTCGAAGTGATGTCTATGCATATGGAATTCTTGAGTTTGATTTCTCCCCCAGAGAGCATTCAAGAAGCTTTACATGAAGATTTATTTTTATTTCTGATTCTGATGTATACTCTAATATAAGTACAGAGTAATTGTTTTATTTTCCTTTTTCATAAGAAAAGAAAGTATTTTTATAATTTATAATTTTTAGCAGAAGTTTTTTTAGCACATTTAACAGAAGCTTTTTAATATGTCTTTTTTCGTTTCCTTTATTTGGCCAAGATTCTAAATACATCATTTTCAGATTGTGGTCCTTAGTTTTTGTGTGAGAAATAACTTATCCCCTTAAAACCTGGAGAAGTAAAATTGGACACAATTCTATTGAAATAAAATAAAGTGACACATATAAAAGACGTCTAAGAAGGTATACTTCTTGGAAGATAATAAATGCTTTGCTTAATTATATGTTTTCTTTTGCAATTTGATTTCTTAATGCATCAGGATATTTCTTGAGATGTAAGTTCTAACAGTAACAATGATAAATAGACACAATTTAGCATGCATTTTATTAAATTTAGGGATGAGTGTTCGAGGTTACAGTCTATAATTCATGTAAACACAGTACTTTACCCGTTTGGCATTTTCTGGTTGTAGTATCTTTTTTTCAATTGAATCTAGTGTGGCATTTGTTGGGTAAAGAAAACAAATTTAGTGATGAATATGATGATAATAGGTATTCCCATTCCCAATCTTAACAATAATATAACAAATAAGGGAGTTTATAGTTGAATAAGAATGATAGAAATTCAGGCATTCAATTTTTTATTAGAAATAAGGTCGTCTAATCACTTTCATATAATAGATGATTCTTATTAACACACTAACCAACACTTAGATCAAGGCAACTTTAGATAACAAGGTCAAATTTAGACGCCAAACAGAATCTTGAATATTTAATACTGTTTCACACTGAGAAATGAAGACTCTAAAATTAATGATCAAGGACTCTAATTAACTCAAAACAAGTGTCTCTACTTGCGATAAATAGATAAATACAAATTTATTCAATGAGGGGCATGGGAGATTAATGTTAGCTAGGGAAATGGGATCTTTTAATGTTGCTTGAATGCGAAGTCTTTCCTTGAATTAAATCAATGAGACAACCAACTTTTGTATGGATCTTTGAAGGCGCTAGTATCCCCAGAGCGTGAAAAAACCATCTGGCATCAAATCCTATGTGTTAATCCAAACTCACAACATGCCCATCATCTCACAAAAATTCATGAACTGCAATAATCTTATGTCAAGTCCTACTCTCTTAAAGGAAGGAGCTTCATAAACAAAAGAATTGTGGTAATGATGACCTTTAAAAGGCGAAAGAAACCCTTTTTGTTGGAAATATGAGGAAAATACTTATTAAATGAATATTAAAAATTCAGGAGACCATTAACATTGGGTTCTTCTTGCACTAAAATTTTCTCGGTTCTTCAAAACCAAAAGCCAGACCAGAAAATGCAATAAACAAATCAACACATTTGACTATGTTGGATCATGTCACATGATTTTATAGCATCAGATCAGTAACTTCAGAGTTCAGACATATAAAGGTGAAATTTAAGGCTTATGTACCTGATAGACCCACACTGTATGAGACTTAAAACCCGCTGCACAATAATCAAAATAGTATTCCCATGTCCGAATGAACTTCTCATCAAATCCAAGAGCCAAGATTTCACTATCATCATAGCAAGAGGGAAATCCCAAAGTTAGCGATGGTAAATTCTATATAGTTTAGTGCATAAAATAATTATATGAATTAAGACCATACTTCTGTCTTTAAATGAAGTTTTTCCTCCACAACCTCAACGTTCGGTAGTAATGAATTCCTATATTTTCTACATGCTCCACACTACATTTGAGAACTTTTGTTTAGTAAAAGTAGAATGAAAACAGTTCTTTACTTTTGAATTACATGTAATTCATACCGGAATTTAGAAGCAGCTGCCATAGCTGATGTTATTCGACTCAAAGAGGGTAAGCAACCACCTTGAAAAATATACTCTCTCACAAAACCTGAACTGTGTCTATATTCATGATAACGTTGATCCGGTATTGATATGAACTAAGGAAAAATATAAATTAGTCAGCAACAATCTAAGTACTATATTGAATCTAGCTTAGTTAATTGGTTAAACAGGAAGGTTATGACTATTTTGGCCTTTAATATCGAAAATTGTACAGTCCAAAATAAAAGATTTAAGAGACACAAAAAATTACTCAAGATTGTATGTTATTCATTACCTGTTGAACAAAAAGTCCACCATTAGCCAATAATGATTCACAACAGCGAAAGAACTCTTCGTAGTATTCATGACCAACAGCTTCTATCAACCCACTGAAATATGCCAATGCATATCATGAAATATGTTGAAAGTACTTGCATATTGGATATGATTCTATGGAAATTTAAAGAGAATAACTCACCAAGCTATAATCCTGTCATATTTATATGTCTTGGGTATCTGGCGATAATCAAGGAGAAGAATCTTGATATGCTCCTGGAAGCATAAGTACTTGATATTAATACTTAAGCCATTTGGACACAGTTGAGTTATCTCTATCACAATGAAGATGAACTTCAATTTCACAAGAGCAGCGTGACAAAGAGATAAAATAGAGTCTCAATCTTTGACATTTGAAGATTTTTTGTTAACAACAATCTAATTAAATCTTATGTCTTTCAAATTATTTTGCATGCACGCATAGCGTGCGGCACACAGTGTTCAACACTAAAAATAACATCATTAGTTTTCTTCTATCACTATAGTGAATGTTTCAGTTTTTTGAGTCTTCTCATCATGTATTTTTTATTATTTTGCATGTGCTCACCGTGTACGAGTTCAACTCATTTTACTACTATGGAGGAGACGAGGATAACATATTTTCTATATTTGCAACATTTTTATTTTATTATGACCATATTTGAACCTGCCAAAGGTTATTTATTTTATGTACACATTGCTGATAGTTGTTATTAAATTTGTATATTTACCCAATTACTATTATAAGTTTTACCAACATTATGTAAAATTACTCTTATTTATACTCCACCAACAACAGAGGAATTGAGATTTAAGGAATATAACTAGGCTTCTTCCAAGAGTATATATCATAATAACTAACTCCACTCTCATCTTAAATATAACCAAATTAAGTAAATATGACTGATATTTATAACAGGAGAGTACTAGTTCAGTACCTGAAGCCCAGCATCTCTAACTCGCTTCTCTGCTAGTTTCACTTGCTCCTTGGATAATGTTATGGCAGTGTATTTGCAACCAGTTCGTTTGACTACTTCAATGGCTAAGCTTCCCCATCCGCATCCTAACTCAAGCATTTCATGATGTTTTTCTATTCTTGCCTTTTTATTTATTTGGATAGGAAAATATTAGTGGAGATTTTCCCCAAGTTAACCACTAAAATATTGAAATAGCTTCTTGAGACACTTACTTTTTCAATCAGAAGCGAGATTTTTCTCATTTGGGCATCTTTTAGGCATTCGTTTTCATTCTGTTAGATGATTTTTAGAAAGTGATGGAAATAAAACAAATAAAAATTTATCAGTGTTGCCTCAAAGAAGTTATATGTTATAATGAGCACAAGAGCCAGAGAGTCAAGATCCTAACCTTAAACACAGCACATGAGTATGTCATTGTTTCATCCAAGAAAAGTGCAAAGAGTTCATTGCTCTAGGAAGCAGACCAACAGAAAAATGTAAGGTTTCAAGCATAATTAGTAGACAACATATGATATGGAAATGAAGAATGAGATCAATACTGAAGGGGATTTGTAAGTATAATCAACATCTCATCATTGCTCTATCTCACTTTTTCCCCATAATGATTTATATAATATTGTGCTGTTTTTGTTCAAATATATATTATTGTGCTTGGAAACACTGAAAACGGGAAACTGATAATCTTATACCAGATCATAGTGCCTAGAGATGTTCCTACGAGCCTGTGTAATAGTATTTTTCCTTAAAACATGCTTAATGTAGAACTTTGCAGATGCTAGGCAAGATGTGACTAAAACTGGTGTCCACCAACCCCTAAAGCCATCAAAATAGAAAGTTGGATCAATAATGTCAGTAATAATAACTTCATTGTTGAGTTCAATATCTTCCAAATGCAGGTTACCTGTTCTTTGAGTTTGAGTTGTGAGAATCTTCGTTGGCTATGAGAAGCTGCATTAAAAATATGGAAATATTTAATTGAGAACCCTTGAAAAATACCTTATACCACAACAAGCTTGTCAAATCGTAAGCTCGTAAGAGTTTATGTTTATTAATAAACATGTGTTTCTTTTATATAATTAAATAAGAAATACAAATAATAATAATTTAACTTGAATATATTTTAAATGTAGATAGTATATTTAAATATATCAATATACATACTATAACAACCTCGATAGAGAAATTTCTATGAAATTCATATATAAATTCATTGAATTTTATCAATTAAAATAATTAAAATGAGTTTATTAGCAAGTTAATACAATATTTTGTAAGTTAAAAACATAAAAACAGTGAATTCAGATTATAAACACGTGAGTTTCTACCAAATTTTCAATGACTGAAAATTTAATTTAAATGACTTGTGACATATTTTGATTAGGTAGTGACATAAAAATATTAAAATCGGAGTGTCAACTCGTGAGTTTGATAACAATCACCAAGGAAAGAAAACAATTGTGTTTGATCAAGAGATCAGTTTATGATGAGATCCAGCAAGAAGACAAATCAACTTTAAATGATCCTTTGAAGATTCCAAGCGGACCAATCACAAGAGCAAGATCCAAGAGCATTAAGGAGGCACTAAATGGGCTAGTACAAGAAGCATGGACAAAGCAAATGGCAATTGGTTCAACAATTGAGGACAAAGATGCTGAAAACGTCACCAATGTTATTTGGGCCGAACAAGGAGTTGTTTGAGCATATTTTGGGCTCAAAGACATAAAATTAAAGAGCTTGGACCAATAGCTACACATGGGAAGCTTCATTTGGGCTTAAATAATGTAATTTTGGGCCTTAGACACTTGTTAATTTTGGCCCAATGTTTTTGTGCGAAATTAGGTTAAACTTTGCTTGTTTTGTAACCTATAAATACTTTGTTAGCCTCTTTTGAAGGCAGACTTGAATTGGAGAATAGAAGTTGCTTTATGCACTTTGTTGAGAGGGTTTCTCTCTAGGGTTCTTCATTGAACTAACAGACTTATCAAGGATTGATCAACCTTGTGGCGTCTTCCAACACTTCGGGTCCTTGTTCTTCCGTGCTCAAGGGTTCAAGTGGATCGTTCTAACCTTTGTTTAGCTTTCTTGGGGTTGTGTTCATCTTAGATTGTTGTGGGTCCGGGATTATCCCTGGTGGGTTCGCATCATCTTGGTATCAGAGCTTCAAATCTAAACTCAGGTTCTTTGTGTTCTTGTTTTTCATTGTTTTGTGTCTTTTCATCTTTTCTGATTCTGTTTTTAGGTCGTAATTGTTTCTGTTTGTTCGTCGACTTCTCCTTTGAGTTTCGCGACGTATAGTATGTCATTTTGATAGTTCAGAATCTGATCTTGCTTCTCGGTTTGGAATCGTCCCAATCCGACGTTTCGTTCGCTAGTTAGAGTCGTTTTAATTCTGACGCGTTTCTGGAAATTTCTGGGCTCATTTGGCTTGGAAATTCTGTTTGTGTTTTATTTGTTTTGATTCTGTGATATTTCTATTTTTCTGGGTTCAATTCTGTTTGGTTGCAAAAAAAAAAAAAGAGAAAAAAAAAAGGAAGCAAAAAAAAAAAAGAAAGAAAAAGAAAGAAAGAGTAGAAGAAAAAAAAAAGTGAAAGAAAGAATTATTGCAATTGATGTGTTGAGATTGTTCTTAGCAAGTGTAGTCATATCCAGAAAAAAATCAATTCTTGCAAATTGTGTCATTGTGCTAATGAAATTGTCCTTTGTTCTACATGTTACACTCTCTTGATATCCAAAATTTCTAAGTGTTGGCTGATTCCACAAGTTGTGAAAGATTTGATTAAATTGCTTAGTTCTTTAAAGAGCCTCAAGAGGGAACTAAGAGTGGAAAAAGGCAAGAGTGTTATACATCAAGTTAAAAGCCAAAAAGAGTGAAACACGAGTGTAGAGTGACATTCTTGAGTGAAACACGTGAGGAATTTGTGAGGTATTTCATTTCACTAACATTATCTTTTGAGTTACAATGTCTAGTGCAGGTGAAACATCCAATGGTGACAACAATTCAAGGAATGCAGCAGTTAACATGAGGCAAATACAACAACAATTTGCACGATTGGAAGTGGTATTTGGAGAAATAAGGGATAGGATGGATAGGCAGGATGAGACCATTGCCAATTTACAAGGGGAGAGACCACCTAGAAGGCATGATAGGCGAAGAGAGGTTTTTATGGGTGAGTCGAATTCTGAAAATAATAGTGAGGGAGAATTTGAATTTGAATATGGATATGGAGGGGAGAGGAATAGACATAGAGGAGATAGGCATGGAAGGAGACATGAGAGAGATAGAAATAGGTTGGATGGAAACCTTGGGAGCATAAAATTGAAAATTCCAGCTTTCCAAGGAAGGGGTGATCCTGAAGCATATTTAGAGTGGGAGAGAAAGATGGAGATGATTTTTGATTGCCATAATTATACCGATGCTAAGAAGGTGAAGTTGGCAGCAATAGAATTCACTGATTATGCTATGGCTTGGTGGGATAAATTGGGTATTAATAGGAGAAATAATGGTGAGAGGCCAGTGGCAACATGGAGAGAAATGAAGACTCTTATGAGGAGGAGATTTATTCCCAACCATTACTACAGAGAGCTTTATCAAAAGTTGCAGACCCTTGAACAAGGTTCTAAGAGTGTGGATGAATACTTCAAGGAGATGGAATTAGCTTTGATAAGAGCTAATGTGCAAGAAGATAGGGAAGCTACAATGGCTCGATTTCTGAATGGGCTAAAGAAAGAAATTGCTGACGTAGTGGAGTTGCAACATTATGTTGAGCTTGAAGACATGGTGCATATGGCTATTAAGGTGGAGAAACAACACAAGCGCAAGGGTGTTTCAAAATTCAATTCTGGTTCAAAGCCTTTCTTGAAACAGAGTTGGAAGAAAGGAGAGGGAAGTAGCCAAAGGGAGACCACTAAAGAGAAAGGAGAAGCTACATCAAAGTTTCAAGGTAAATCTGGAGCCCAATCTTCTAGAAATAGAGATATAAAATGTTTCAAGTGTTTGGGTGCAGGTCACATAGCTTCTCAATGTCCCAACAAGAGAGTCATGATAATGAAAAATAATGAAATTGTGACTGATAGTGAAAGTGAGAGTGATGATTCTTCCAATCAATCACTTGATGATGAAGTTGATGATGGAGTTGAGCATGCGGTAGAAGGAGAATGCCTTGTTGTTAGGAGAGCTTTGAATTGTCAGGTGAAGGAAGATGAGATTAATGAGCAAAGGGAAAACATTTTCCATACTCGCTGCCTTATTCAAAACAAGGTTTGTAGTTTGATCATTGATGGTGGGAGTGTTACAAATGTTGCAAGCACCACTTTGGTTGAGAAACTGAATTTGCCAACCATCAAACACCCCAAACCATACAAGTTACAATGGTTAAATGAGTGTGGGGAAATCAAAGTTGATAGACAAGTTCTGGTTGCTTTCTCCATTGGGAAATATTGTGATGAAATAATGTGTGATGTTGTACCAATGCATGCTGGACATCTACTTTTGGGGAGACCATGGGAGTTTGATAGAAAAGTAAAGAAAGATGGGGTCACAAATAGATATTCTTTTGTGATGAACAACAAACCCGTTACACTTGTTCCTTTGACTCCAAAGCAAGTTTATGAGGATCAGCTCAAAATGAAGAGAGATAGAGAAAAGAAAATGAGTGATCAAAAAAAAGAGAGAAAAGAAAGTGATACATCAAAAAGAAAAGAGAGTGAGAAAAAAAGAGAGTGTGAGAGTTCAAAAGAATTTCAAAAAAAAAGAGGAGAGAAAAGAGGAAAAGAAGAAAATGAGTTTTTATGCAAAAGAGAGCGAAGTGAGAAGTGCTTATCTTGGTGAAGCTCATTTACTTCTCCTTGTTTACAAGGAGTCCTTTTTGAATACTAATGACAATCACATTTCTTTTCCTAGTGTTGTTGGTTCTTTGTTGCAGGAATTTGGTGATGTGTTCCCTGAAGAAATTCCTCCTGGCTTGCCACCCCTTAGAGGGATAGAACATCAAATTGATTTAGTTCCTGGAGCAACAATTCCTAATAGGCCAGCATATAGAAGCAATCCAGAAGAAACAAAGGAGCTTCAAAAGCAAGTGGAAGATCTCATGGCAAAGGGATATGTGAGAGAAAGCTTGAGTCCTTGTGCGGTTCCTGTTCTTTTAGTGCCAAAGAAGGATGGAACCTGGAGGATGTGCATTGATTGCAGAGCTGTCAATAATATCACGGTAAAGTATCGCCATCCCATTCCAAGATTGGATGATATGCTTGATGAATTGCATGGTTCTGTTGTGTTTTCTAAAATTGATTTGAAATCTGGATACCATCAAATTAGGATGAGGGAAGGTGATGAGTGGAAAACAGCTTTTAAAACAAAACATGGATTGTATGAATGGTTAGTTATGCCTTTTGGTTTGACTAATGCATCTAGCACTTTCATGAGATTAATGAACCATGTTTTGCGTGCCTTCATTGGGAAATTTGTTGTTGTTTATTTTGATGATATTCTGATTTACAGTAAGAATCTTGATGAACATGTGAATCATTTGCATTGTGTGCTTGAAGTTTTGAGGGAGGAAAAATTGTTTGCAAATCTGAATAAGTGTGATTTTTGCATGGATAAAATTGTTTTTCTTGGGTTTGTGGTGAGTGCTAAAGGAATTGAAGTTGATGAGGAAAAGATAAAGGCAATAAAAGATTGGCCAACACCAAAAAGCATAACTGACGTGAGGAGTTTTCATGGTTTGGCTAGTTTTTATAGGCGCTTTGTAAAGGATTTTAGTACACTTGCTGCACCACTCACTGAGGTCATTAAGAAATCTGTTGGGTTTAAATGGGGAGATGCACAACATAATGCATTTGTTAAACTCAAAGATAGTTTGTGTTCTGCACCTGTGTTAGCATTGCCTGATTTTAACAAAACATTTGAGATTGAATGCGATGCATCTGGAGTTGGGATAGGAGCTGTTTTGATGCAGGAAGGAAAGCCAATTGCTTATTTTAGTGAAAAGCTCAATGGGGCAGCATTGAATTACCCAACTTATGACAAGGAGCTTTATGCACTTAAAAGAGCATTGGACAACTGGCAGCACTACCTTTGGCCTAAGCAATTTGTCATTCATACTGATCATCAATCTTTGAAGCACATTAAGGGTCAAGGTAAGCTGAACAAAAGGCATGCAAGGTGGCTGGAATTTATTGAGACATTCCCATATGTCATCAAATACAAGAAAGGTAAGGAAAATGTTGTGGCTGATGCACTTTCAAGAAGGTATACTCTTCTCTCTACTCTTAGCACTAGATTGCTTGGCTTTGAACATATCAAGGATTTGTATGCATGTGATGCTGATTTTGCTGAATTGTTTCTTGCATGTGAAAAGAAGTCATGTGATAAGTTTTATAGAGTTGATGGGTTCTTATTTAGAGAAAATAGATTGTGTGTTCCTCAATGTTCATTGCGTGAATTACTTGTGAGAGAAGCACATGGGGGAGGATTAATGGGTCATTTTGGTGTGAAAAAGACTTTGGAAGTTTTGCATGAACATTTCTTTTGGCCTAAAATGAAACATGACGTAGAAAGAATTTGTTCTAAGTGCATAACATGTAAAAGGGCTAAATCTAGAGTCTTGCCACATGGTTTGTATACACCATTACCAGTGCCTAGTGAACCTTGGGTTGATATATCAATGGATTTTGTGTTAGGTTTGCCTAGGTCAAAAAGAGGTATGGATTCCATCTTTGTGGTTGTTGATAGATTTTCAAAAATGGCACATTTCATTGCATGTCATAAAACTGATGATGCCACACATGTTGCTGATTTGTTTTTCAAAGAGGTTGTTAGACTTCATGGTGTTCCTAGAACCATTGTTTCTGATAGGGATACAAAATTCTTGAGTCATTTTTGGAGAGTTTTGTGGGGTAAGCTTGGTACTAAATTGTTGTTTTCAACTGCTTGTCATCCACAAACTGATGGTCAAACTGAAGTTGTTAATAGGACATTGTCTCAACTGCTTAGAACTGTGATTCAAAAGAACTTGAAAAATTGGGAAGATTGCCTGTCATTCATTGAATTTGCATATAATAGGAGTGTGCATTCATCTACTGATTATTCTCCTTTTGAAATAGTTTATGGTTTTAATCCACTAACCCCTTTGGATTTAGTACCATTACCTATTGATGAAAGGGCAAGTCTTGATGGGAGGAAGAAAGCTGAAATAGTGAGGCAACTTCATGAGCGTGTAAAACAGCAGATTGAGAAGAAGAATGAACAATATGCATTCAAGGCCAATAAAGGGAGAAGACGTGTTCTTTTTGAACCAGGAGATTGGGTGTGGGTGCATATGAGAAAAGAAAGATTTCCAGCTCATAGAAAGTCAAAATTGGCTCCAAGAGGAGATGGTCCTTTTCAAGTGCTTGAAAGGATTAATGATAATGCTTATAAGATTGATTTGCCTGGTGAATATAATGTAAGTGCTACTTTCAATGTAGCAGATTTATCTCCTTTTGATGCAGGTCAAGATTCGAGGACGAATCCTTTTGAGGAGAGAGGGAATGATGAGATCCAGCAAGAAGACAAATCAACTTTAAATGATCCTTTGAAGATTCCAAGCGGACCAATCACAAGAGCAAGATCCAAGAGCATTAAGGAGGCACTAAATGGGCTAGTACAAGAAGCATGGACAAAGCAAATGGCAATTGGTTCAACAATTGAGGACAAAGATGCTGAAAACGTCACCAATGTTATTTGGGCCGAACAAGGAGTTGTTTGAGCATATTTTGGGCTCAAAGACATAAAATTAAAGAGCTTGGACCAATAGCTACACATGGGAAGCTTCATTTGGGCTTAAATAATGTAATTTTGGGCCTTAGACACTTGTTAATTTTGGCCCAATGTTTTTGTGCGAAATTAGGTTAAACTTTGCTTGTTTTGTAACCTATAAATACTTTGTTAGCCTCTTTTGAAGGCAGACTTGAATTGGAGAATAGAAGTTGCTTTATGATCTTTGTTGAGAGGGTTTCTCTCTAGGGTTCTTCATTGAACTAACAGACTTATCAAGGATTGATCAACCTTGTGGCGTCTTCCAACACTTCGGGTCCTTGTTCTTCCGTGCTCAAGGGTTCAAGTGGATCGTTCTAACCTTTGTTTAGCTTTCTTGGGGTTGTGTTCATCTTAGATTGTTGTGGGTCCGGGATTATCCCTGGTGGGTTCGCATCAGTTTACCTACCAGAATCAAGTTTAAAAGGCCTTCCTCATGATCATCAAATGAAAAGTCTCCATTGATGAATGCATCTGCAAGTCCTAAATCAGCTTGTGTCATAACCTGAAATAATGTACACATATCTTATCAGCTCTTTTATTCTTGAAACTACTTTAAGTGATTTTATTTTCACGGACAAGAAAAGGCATACATCTTTAACTCTATACCCATTATAAGATCAACCTTTGATAATTCACCCATAAATCCAAAGTAGATACCTTCCAATAGAATTGAGTATTGTGGACCCTGATGATAACACTTTTTAATGTGCTCCCATTCTCATGTCCATGTCCCTCAAATGTGAACATTGTTCCTCCTTCCTCTAATAAACTGTAACATCTCAAGGCACAATATATTGAATACCTTACTCATTACTTGTAGAGTACTAAACATTAAAAGCATGCATATACATTGGATATATGTTTATGTTGAGATGAGTTCACTAATAAAAACGGTCTTGAAAGAGGACTCACGTTAAACATCCAGTAGAGATATATGATTTCAAGAATCTAGTCACAATGAGTCTGGCGGCATGTTCTATCCAAGAAGGAGCCATGAAGGCAATAGAAAGCAAAGTGATGAAGTTATGAGAGAAGAATATGAAAAGAAGGGCAGAGAAAGAAGAAGATAGGAGTTTGAACAAATTAAATGAGATTTGAGAATATGCAGATAATTTATAACATAAATGGTGATTACGCAAACACTCACACACACCCGTGTTTCACAAGACATGCAAATGATGCAATAGCTAACAAACTAAGAAAAGACGAAATTAAACAGTTACCTGGCCCTGTCCAACACAAAATGACATTCATGTCCATTTATGTATGTCATTATCATATCATCATGTGAATGATACTCCGTCCCTCCTTCTGCCCGCAACATACGATAGCATAAGGTAGAAAATATCAATGGTTTTGGTTCAAAATAAAAGAGTTTAACCTTAGATTCTCTTACCATTTAATTCCATTTTTCTACTTTACTTCTAAACTATCTTAGCTTTGATATTTATTAATGCATATATATTTCTTTATCTTAATAATATTTCTCTCTCTTGATATTTATTAATGCCTCAAGGTGTTACATATTTCATTTAATTTTTTTTGTATATATTCTTATGGACGCATTATTAGTGGCATTAATAATTAGAAAGCTAGTTTAAATGATAAATTAGCGAATGAGAAATTTGTAAGCGCATAGAAATTATTGTTTTAGTACATGCAAGTCACTAATATTAATCACTGGTGTCATGTATTTTTGATGACATTCTGGGATGCTTCCACATAACCATTTGGCCACTTGTCCCTCAGTAGCGATTTCCAGATTTTTTAAAAAGCAAGAATTTGATGTTTTTTCCATCACTAGATCAAAGGTATGCTTTTGGAGAAATTAGGGGTTATATCGTTAAATTCATGACAGTTATACTTTTTAATTTCGGAAACGAAGGCATCCGAGAAACAGCTATGAAAGCTTCAAGAGGGTCAAATTTAAAAAAAGAATGCCTAAATTTTGTAGTTGATTGATTGTTGGTTTTTTATTCTTGTTTATGTTTGAAATGGAGGTCTGAGTTTGAATTTGATTTAATGTTTGAGGTAGAGAGAAGAGAGAAAGAGATGTAGAAGGAGGATTGCATTAGTAAGACAATTAAAATTTATAACTAGACATGATTTGGATGACAATGTCGTTCTACTTGAATTTTTATAGTTAAACCATGAGATAACAAAAAAAAAATTAACTTTGTTAATAGAATGGGTGAAAGTGCAATGTTATCTTACTTTCGAGGCTTAAGTGAGACTGAAAAACTTCTAGTGTAACATTGTTTCAAATTTAAACTTGCACGATAACATTGCTTCAAATTGGAACAATCGGGCATGATTGAGATTGAAAAACTTTTAAGGTGGAATATATATTTTGGGTAAACTTTCGGGTGGATTTGATACTAAATCCTTTTTGTTTCGGAAAAATACAGTAATGACTTTATTAACTATCAACTTCTATATATTATTATTTTTTGACTGAATTTTAACATAACATTGACAACTATCATAACATCTATGAGTAATTGATTGATAAAGGTAGCTTTGTGATAACACACAACTACACTCTACTCCTTCCAATCCTAAATATAAGACTTAGTTGACTTTTTTTGGTGATGTTAAGGTTACAAAATATGTTATTTAGTTATGACATATTTGATATTTTTTAGGTTAGTCATTAGTTTATAGGTAAAATAAACTAGTTGAAGGAAAAAAATTAGGTAAATCATTTTGTAATTGACTTATTTTACTTTTTTAGGATTTTCCAAAAAAGTCAAGTATTACTCAAGTCTTTCATGACTTGTTAATTTAAAGAGTTGAAGGAACATAAGTTGAAGGATCATAAGAGTACAAATTTGTTTTTCTTTTCAAAAAAAACTTTGATCCGTTTTCCCATCGAGGAAATGAAATTAAATAACCTTTATGAATTGAAATTAAAGATTGGAAATAGGCGGTTTTTTATAATTTACATATATCACACTTTTCTAAGCTCATAAACTTTACTTCTTATCTTTTGATCAGTAAACTTTACTTCTTATCAATACCTCTACTTTCCATTCTTACTCTTTCCATTTCCATTTCTCCCATTTCAGTTATAAAAATCAAACGGACCCTTAATTTCATAACTAGTAGCTTTCACAAACCTTCATAACCTTTTGGCAAAAATGAAAAATAAAACAGAGAATTGAATGGGTCAATTTTTTGCCACGTCATAATGACGCAATGATGATCATATATAAATCGAATGTGCAGGCCGTAATATCACTATTATAAATTGAATATAATTTTTTTACCAACAATTGAATATAAATTGGAAATTTGCAAACTTGACCCACAAACACTGTTTCAGTCACACCATTATTTATTTTTTGTGGTTACAAGTCACACCATTTTTTAATCATTACTTTATACTTTGTTAACATTATGTGATCTACTTTAATAATTTACTCGTAAATTCTAATTTAAATTCTAGTAATATGCCTCCCTCTATTCTTCAATGTAAGATAGATTTGGAAAATTAATTTTTATCGTGAACTTCTTTTCCAATTTTTGGTCCACCAAATAGCACGTTAATTTCTAAAAGATACAACCAGTAACATGGTAATTTTAAAGGTGCAAATTTGTCACTTGTAATTTCATTGGGACACCCAATAGCAAGGTAATTCCTAAAAGGGACATTCAGTAGCATGGAAAAACTTAACTTCAATGGAAGAAAAAACAAATTTGCCTATACGACATCTTAAAAAGAATAAAATGAAATCAGTATCTTTGATATTTTTCACACTATACGACATCCAACTCTATACTTTTCACAAATTTGATGTCAAAGAAATTCTGCAAACTGTAACCAAACTACAAACTAAAATCAGTATCAAAGCTGTAATGAAATCATGAAGTTGAGATTCTTTTCACAGCAAAAATCCTTTGAATCAACCCCCTTAATAGCAAAAGAGCACCGATGATCATTTATTCAGTTTCTCCCAAATAAAATGGTAAAAAGCAAAATTCATTAGTCTTTCTTTTACAGTTCAATTCTATAATCATCTAAGATTATATCAACTCTGATAATGTTTCTAATGTAAAACCACATGCTCTTGCTGGTAACCGGCGAAAAACGCAGTGAAGTTCTGACCATCTTTAATCACAAGGTCTGTATGCCCTTTTCTAAGGGTAGCCCTTGGCATAGTGGCCGAGATTTCTACAAGTATAACACTTGATCTACGAAAGATCACGTTTCTTAAACGTGCTTCTTCCTTTTCTTAAAGGACTTATTTCCTTTTGAGCCTCATGATCATTTATCATCTTTTGGGATCTCGATCCCTTGCCATTTATGGACTTACTTTTCAACTAATGAAGAGTCATTTCTTTAATTTAAATTGTCTGACCTTTTGGTTCCACATGATCCATTTGGTCATCTTAAGCGAGATTCGGTGAGCCATGTCAGTAAAAGCCCTAATGCCTCATGTGATCCCAACTAGATAAGAGTGTTCTTGAGACAATTTGCACCTATTGTGCATCGGAAAGAGTACCACATGGTATATGCGGTAGCATGTCTCTCAAATAGACAAATTATGTCGTTAGTCATAGCCGCAAGCAATGTGACCTATACGACAGTATCTTTCCTCTTCCAAACATTGTATGCATGTTGCTCCCTCTATGAAACATTTTACATTGTATCATGAAAGAACACCTTTTAGGACTTAGTGACTTTCTTGCTCCACCAGAACATAGGAGATCTTATGACGACACATGTCATAATTTTCTCCATTCATCTTGTCACTTCTCATAAGGACATTGATGAATATGTTTTGACTCATATAGACATCTAATATGATATTTTGCTATAAAGTATGCACAAATAATCTCCATATGAGATTAATAGTTCTATGAATCCTCAGAAAAACTAACAATGGTAGTTTACTAGTTTTGTTTTTAGGAATCAACTAGGTTGACCCCCATCCAACTCATTCTAGTTCGCTATTCATCATTGAACTTTTCTTATATTCTTTGATCTATATAGTTTAAATTAATAACAGCAACATATGCATATTATTAATAAACTCCCACTCAATTAAATCTTATTAAATTTTATGAAGATGTATGTGTAATTTAATAAGTTATATGTTATTATTATTATTAAGTTGAAAGACATTAATACAATAACAACACATGTAATTCAATTAATGTAATCAACTCCCACTCAATTTGGAGCATTAAATTTAAGAATAACAACACATGAAATTCATTAAATTAAACTCTCACTTAATTGGAGTATTAAATTTATTAAATAGAAAAACAACATATGCGCCGTGGGGGCAGTTACAACCGCCCCTAAGGTGGGAAAATGCTCGCCGCAGATCTGCCCTTTTTTTGTAGTGCTAGTATTATGTCCCTTACCAGGGACCTGCAATTAATTTTCCCAAGAAAATTTATTTAAGTTATAAGGGCATTTTGGACTTTTCATGTCCAATTTTATTTTCATATAAGTGAAAATATCATTTTTGATCCATAATAAAAGTTGGGTATCATTGGTGTAACTTGAAATAGTTATGTATTAGTTTTGTTCCTTGGCCAATAGTTATGTATCATTTTTGGGCCTTTGCCCTTTTAAAAAATAGCTCTCATACCAATGAAGAAATTACCCGGCCCACGAGCTTACCCGGATCCCGGAGCTTTGAACCCGCACCTGAACCCGAACTCGGACAGAGTTCCTGCAAGAACAAGAACAAACAAAAGCCGTGATAACAACCTTAAACTCGGAGCCAAGAATCCCGAAAGATTCAGCTCACGCAGAACCAGGTTACTAGAACCGGGTTTGATTCACACAGCGAATCACCCTCTCAGGAAAAACCGTGAGAAGGAAAGCAAGAATACAGTGGCTGAGGTGTCTAAGCACGCACACTGGTTACTGACAAATGAATGAGACACCTCTATTTATAGTGACAAGAGTGTCACTAAGAAAGGTAGAAATATCACCGTCATTATTGCAGTCATTATGACACCAATCAACAATAATAACTGATTTGATTCTCTTAATCAAATCAATCACATATTAATGTTGATTTGTTAACTGATTTGATTCTAATCAAATCAATCAGCATCAATCACATATCAATGCTGATTTGTTAACTTTATGCTTTCCTTAAGGCCATCGGATTTAGTAATCGGACGATCCGGTCCATCGAGGGCGGATCCGATTAAATATTTCCAACACCCTCAATAGCAATTTCCAGATTTTTTTTAGAAAAATAAGAATTTGTTGTTTTTTCAATCACTAAATCAAAGGTATGCTTTTGAAGAAATTAGGGATTGTATCGTTAAATTCATGGTACTTATACTTGTTAATTTCAGAGACAAAGGAAACCGAGAAAAAACTATAAATGAATCAAGAAGGTTGGATTTAAAGAAGAATGCCTCAAGTATGTGGGTTTTTCTCTTACAGGTCTTTCTGTTGAAATGAAATAGATCCAAATAGTTGAAATTTTTTATGTCAAAAAGTTTTCAAAAGTAAAATAAATAAAATTTCTTCATTTATTTTATATTATAATATAATTTTTTTTATTTTTAATTGTACAAATGTCAAATTATAAGCTCTGATATGACCTATATGAGAGAATCCGGACCCCTCCTCCTCCATCCACTGCTAACACTGATTCTCCATTCCAATCACTAACAGCATTCATGTCGCTTGGCCCAGAATTAGACGGAACATTGATGCTCCCGTCTTTATTCTCATTGTCACCGTACTTGTTGGATTTAACGAGGAAAACATAAAGTAATATTGTGAAGGCTAATTTTAAGAGATTGAAGGGAGAAAGTGCAGAATCCATGGAAGAAAGATCTAAGGGAACGTGAAATTCAGCAATGAATTGTTGAAAAGATGAGATTTTTGCATTTTGGCATGAAAATTTGAATTGAAGCTAAGGTTTGCAAATCCAAATGCAGAAAACCAAAAGGGGTGTGAGATAATCCCTCAAAGTTTTGATTTTTTTTCCGTTTTTTTTTTGGCTCTATGGAGAATGAATTTGGAAGCAACGGCGAAGGGTCATGTTATGTTTATGTCCTTTGTGAGCAAACAATGGAGGGTCCCACCTTGTAAGGAAGAAAAAACAGAAATGGTAAAAAAGAAGAAGAGGAACTGAGGAATGAACTAAGATGCACGAACGGATGAAGAAGAGGAAGAAGATGAAGGCTTTGAAACTTGAATGGGACCCGAGAGAGAGAGAGAGAGATTGGGAGCTGGACAGAAATACAGAATCTCTTAACATAGTGGGCCCCTCTGAAATTTTAATTAATGGAGTATTTTTTAATTTTAAAAAGGTTATTTTAGTATTTTCAAATAGTCCATTGGCCAAATGAAACATTTTTATTGTTATTTGGCCAGAATGATGATTGAGATTGAAAAACTTTTAGGGTGGAATTAACATTTTGGGTAAACTTTGAGGCGGATTTGATATCTAGTAGCTTTCCATTTCTTAATTTTATATCTAGTAGATTTCACAAACCTTCTTAACCTTTTGGCGGAAATGAAAAAAAGAGACATGAATGCGTCAGTTTTCCGCCACATCATAGTGCTACAATCATGATCATACAGAAATAGAATGTACAGGCCATAATATCTCTATTATAAATTGAATATAAATTAGTCATTTGCAAACTTGACCCACAAACAATGTTTCAATCATACCATTTTTTAATCCATACTCTATACTTTGTTAGCATTATGTGATCTACTTTAATGATTTACTCGAAAATACTAATTCAATTCAAATTCTAGTAATATCCCTCTCTCTATTCTTCGATGTAAGATCGATTTGGAAAATTGATTTTTATCGTGAACTTCTGTTTCTAATTTTTGTCCATATTTTTTTCAAATTACAAATATATCAACACTTCCCAATCTCATCACTAGAAGTAATTAGAGATGGGCAATCAAAGAGTTTTAAAAATAACATTTCATATAAATTAACTTTACTAACCTTCATAATTTGATTATTTTTGAAAAATGGATTATATATTGAAAAACTGAGTGTGCAATTTAACCAAACACATGACTACCAAGAGTTTTTGGGAAGTATGTGACATATGCAAATTTTTATTCTTTAAAAAGTTTTAATGGAAAAATTATATCAAATTTTCATATATTTGATTGAAATTCCATAAATACTAAAAGAATTTGTATAAATTTCTCCTATATTTTAAAAAACGATTTAAATGTACTTTAAAGACATAGATAATAGTAGATAGGTACGATTTTGACGATTTGCTAAGAAAGTATTTTTATAATTTATTATTCTTAACAGAAGGTTTTTTAATGTCTTCTTCGTTTCCTTTTTTTGGCCAAGATTTTAAATACCTTTTTTTCGACTTGTGGTCCATAGTTTTTCTGTGAGAAATAACTTATCTCCTTTAAAACCTGGAGATATAAAACTGGACGCAATTCTATTAAAATAAATTGAAGTGACACATATAGAAGAAGTCTAAAAAGGTAATTCTACTTCTAGAAAGATAATAAATGCTTTGCTTAATTTATACTCCCTCCGGTCCCTAATGTAAGAGCCCAAAATTTGAATGGTTTTGGTCCCTAATGTAAGAGCTCACCCCATATTCTCTCCTCATTTAATGCATTTTTCCTACTTTACCCCTAACTCTCTTTCATATTTATTAATGTTTATGTATTTCTCTCTCTTAAAAGTACCATAATAAATATGGGCAATTTTGGAAAATAAGCATTAACTCCAGACACCCAACTAACATTCACATGTTTTCTTAAGAAGCGTTTTTTTACGGCTAGCTCTTACATTAAGGACCGGGGTGAGTATGTTTTCCTTTGCAATTTGATTTCTGATTTCTTAATGCATTAGGATATTTCTTGAGATGTGAGTCCTAACAGTAATAATAATAACTAGACACAATTTACCATGCATTTTATTGAAATTAGTGATGAGTGTTCGAGGTTACAGTCTATAATTCATGCAAACACAATACTTTACCCGTTTGGCAATTTTCTGGTTGTGGTACTTTACCTGTTTGGCATTTTCTGGTTGTGGTATCCCATCCGAATCTTAAGAATAATATAGCAAATAAGGGATTGTAGTTGAATAAAAATGATATTAATCAAGGCGTTTAATTTTTTTTATCAAAAATAAAGGCGTTTAATTACTTTCATTCAATAGATGATTCTTATTAGCACACTAACAAACACTTAGATAAAGGCAACTCTAGATAGTAAGGTCAAATTTAGACTCCAAACTGACTCTTGAGTATTTAATATTGTTTCACACTGAGAAATGAAGACTCAAAAATTAATGATCAAGGACTCTAATTAACTCAAAACAAGTGTCTCTACTTGCGATAAATAGATAAATAAAAATTTATTAAATGAGGGGCATGAGAGATTAATATTGGCTAGGGAAATGGGATCTTTCAATGTTGCTTGAATGCGAAGTCTTTCCTTGAATTAAATCAATGAGACGGTCAACTTTTGTATGGATGTTTGAAGGCGCTAGTATCCCCAGCGCGTGAAAAAACCATCTGGCATCAAATCCTATGCATTAGTCCAAACTCACAACATGCCCATCATGTCACAATAACTCATGAACTGCAATAATCTTATGTCAAGTCCTACTCTCTTCAAGGAAGGAGCTTCAGAAACAAAAGAATTGTGGTAATATAATGATGACCTTTAAATGGCGAAAGAAACCCTTTTTGTAGGAAATAAGAGGAAAATACTTTTAAATGAATTTTAAAAATTCAGGAGACCATTAACATTGGGTTCTTCTTGCACTAAAATTTTCTCGGTTCTACTAAACCAAAAGCCACACTAGAAAATGCAATAAACAAATCAACACATTTGACTATATTGGATCATGCCACATGATTTTAAAGCATCAGATCAATAACTTCAGAGTTCAGACATATAACGGTACTACCATTTAGGATTGATGTACCTGATAGTCCCACAGTGTATGAGATTTAAAACCCGCTGCACAATAATCAAAATAGTATTCCCATGTCCGAATGAACTTCTCATCAAATCCAAGAGCCATGATTTCACTATCATCATAGTAAGAGCCTTTTCATGAAGTTTTTCCTCCACAACCTCAACATTTGGTAGTAATGAATTCCTATATTTTCTACATGCTCCACACTACATTTGAGACCGTTTGTTTTAGTAAAAGTAGAATGAAAATAATTCTTTACTTTTGAATTACATGTAACTTATACCGGAATTTAGAAGCTGCTGCCATAGCTGATGTTATTCGACTCAGACAGGGTACACAACTACCTTGAAAAATATACTCCCTCACAAAACCTGAACTGCGTCTATATTCATCATAAAATTGATCCGATATTGATATGAACTAAGGAAAAACATAAAGAGTCAGCAACAATTTACGTACTATAATGAATCTAGCTTAGTTAATTGTTAGAATCTTAAGTTTTGATGAAGACTAAAATATAAAGGATTAGACCAAGTGACTAGGAAGCAATAGTATACTTAGGATCCCAAGTAAGAGTGCTTCCGGATGAAGATTTACTTCCGGTTAGATTAGGACTTGCGCATGCGGATGAATGCTTTCATCCCCCAGCGTCAGCAAGTAAATAACTAGGGATTTAACTTAGTCCATGAACTTTAGGTGCACAAACCCTAAGACTAAGCTATGGTTCAATCGGAAGCGAAGTTGCTTCCTGTTAGACTTAGACTGGCGCAGAGCGATAGAATAGATATTACTCCAAGCGACAGTAAGTCTACTTCCCCAAGTGAAAGCGCTTCCTGTTAGACTCAGACTGGCGCAGAGCAATAGAATAGTTATTACCCCAAGCGTCAGTAAGTCTACTTCGCCAAGTGAAAGCACTTCCTATTAGATTTAGACTGGCGCAGGTTGATAGACTAGATATAACCCCGGGCGTCAGCAGAAATGCAACATCAAGTGAAGTTGCTTCCTATTAGATCTTGACTGGCGCAGACTGATAGAATAGATTTCACCCTAAGCGTCAGTGAGTTCACTACGTCAAGTAAAAGTGCTTCCGATAGCTTAGTGACTAGCGCTGAGTGTTGGGATGAAATACACTAAGTGAGAGTGAGTTATAGTGAACCAAGATCCTTCATCTAGTAGTTTTACTTCCGGATGTAAAAATGCTTCCAGATACATCATAGACCAAATCAGAACACAGACTAAGTAAACTACTCCCCATAGCAAACAAACTTCCCACAGCATGTATAATTCTTATATATATATTGCTATGTTGGACTAACCAGTATGTGCAGAACATGGTCACGCTTCCGGATGCAAATGAGCTTCCGGATGGAAAGACTCTTGACATTGGGACTCAGAGCTTAACACTTGCAGAGCAAGATTACCACTTGCGGATGAAAGATGATCATCCGTCAGCAAGAGTGCAAGAGTAAAAATCACATACTCAGAAGTCAGAATGCTTATATCAGAGCAGAGGTGTCAGGACTACTTTTCAGAGATAAAGCAAGTCAACCCTGCTATGCATTAATGGAGCATTTATTGGGCAAACGGTAACTTGGGATAAACTGCCAAATTCAAACGGGACTCCCACCTACCAAGAGTTCAAATGCTTGAAGACTATATAAAGGGAGCTCAACTTCATTTATTACGAGAGAACAATTATCCTTGAATACTCTAGAGAGAAGTTAGAGCGAGGAACACAAGAAATCTTCAAAGCATTCAAGGCTGCCCAGAAATAGAAAAGAGCATTTAACACTTTGAGTGATTCTTCACGTACTTATTCTGTACTCATTGTAGTTAAGTCTCTTCTTGTTAAAAGAGCATTTATTGAACTTAAGTGTGTAACATCATTTGTTCTGTAAGAGAACTTAGTCAGAAAAGCCTTCAAGTGTAAACTTCAAACCCTTGCTTGGTGTGAGGGGGAGACAGTTAGATAGGTTACAAGTGAGCCAGTGTAAAACTTGTTGTAAGGTTGCAAGTGAGCCCGTAAAACTTGCGGTTGTAAGGTTTCAGGTGAACCCGATTTAAAACCTGAGTTATAGTGGAACTCTCAGCCTGGGTGGTTGAGGACTGGACGTAGGTCAGGTAGACCGAACCAGTATAAATCCTGTGTTGTTTATTTCGAGTATTTATTTTGAAGCACAATTCACCCCCCCCCTCTTGTGCATCCATTACGTTCATTTGGTATCAGAGCAGGTCTTTCTCACCCGATTCCAACGAATCAGAAAGCAAAGATCAAGTAATGGATCCAGATTATGGCCTACCAGATGTCGCCGTTCAACCCAATAAGCCCCCAGGTTTCGATGGGTACAACTATACGTTCTGGAAGTACAGAATGGAGACATATATCAAGTCAAGCGACTTGAGACTCTGGGATGTCATAGAACGAGGGGATAATGTTCCACTGGACGAAGATGGATTTGCAAAAGTGCGAGCCAGATACACTGCTGAGGACTATGCTCTAGTCCAACTAAACCATCGGGCCATGCACTACATCCAGTGTGCTCTCACCCACAAAGAATTTCACAGAATCAGCCACCACAAAACTGCTAAGGATATGTGGGAGGCTCTTGAGGCTGCACACTCTGGAACCAGGGGAGTAAAGGCGAGACGTATTGAAATGCTGGTTGAAGAATTCCATAAATTCGCCATGCTGAGCCCTACCGAGCCTATCAGAGAGCTGGAACTCAGGTTCACTCATCTCATCAATAATTTGGCCTCGCTGGGTAAGGATATCCCTGAAAGAGAGCAAGTGAGCAAGATCCTAAAGATCTTGAAGGGTGACTGGATCACCAAAGTAACTATTTTGCAAGAAGTGCAAGGTGAATCAACCAGCTCCATCACCGCACTATTTGGCTCTCTTGCTGAATATGAACCTACCTTGCTGGCTATGAGAGCTCCTCAACCTTCACCCAAGAACAAAAATCTTGCTCTCGTTGCTCCCAGCAAAGGGATCAATGACAATGATGAAGATGATGATGATGAGATGGACGATGAGGAGATGGCTATGATGGTGAGGAAATTTAGAAAATTCCTCAGAAAGAAGGGAGGCTATCAGAGAGGTGATACCAGTGAGAAGAAGGGATACAAGAAAGAGAAGGTCCCTGTGTGCTTTGAATGCAATAAGCCTGGTCACTTCAAGGCTGAGTGCCCCAGCCTGCAGAGGTCAAAAGGCAAGGACAAAAGAAAAGCTCTTGTTTCCTCTATTTGGGTTAACAGCTCAGATGAGGAAGCAAGTGACGAAGAAGAAGTTGCCAACCTCTGCCTGGTAGCTAGAGAGGAGGATGAAGAAGCACCTTCAGATGCTGACCTCACCAACGAAGATCATGAGGTAACTTTTTCTGAACTTCAAGAGGCTTACAATGAGATTCATGAAGAATTCTCTAGACTATGTAAAGCCTATAAGGTGTTGAAAACCAAAAAGGAATCACTTGAGTCCAAGGTGGACTCACTAAGTGAGGAACTATCGGAAGCTAGAAGACTTCCGATAGTGGATGGCCAGGGTTCTCCACAGGTAGAACCCAACGCCCCAACACCTGAGAGTTGCTCTAGTTGCAGCAAAGTCTCAGAGGAAAATAATAAGCTGCAAAATGCCCTGGAGAAGTTCACCAATGGTTCAGAAATGCTAAAAGTAATTTTAATGAGCCAAAGGGCATATAGGGATAGAACTGGCTTGGGATATACCCCTAAGGTAAAAAGGTGGGTAGAACCAAAAGTAAAGCCTTACCTGAAGTTCTTCCATAAAGCCACCAATCATGGCTCCTCACCCTTTAGCTTCTGTAATTACTGCAACAGGAAAGGACACTCCACGTCCACCTGTAATGCTAAGAAGCATGGAGTTAACAGCTCCTACAAATGGGTCCCTAAAAGAACCAAGGCAACAAAAGATCCTCCTCCTGCAAAGGAAACTAGGAGAGGACAAGGATCCCAAGCCTGGAATTATTCCAAAGGGAAAACCCAAGAGTCCAGAGCCAGCACTCGGCCAGAGGCTCAGAAAAGTCACAAGCCCAAGATCAAGGATGACTCTAAACCAAGGGCATTAAAAACTAATGATCGAGGACCCAAGAAAAGTTGGGTACCTAAGTTTGCTTAAATTTTACAGGTGTGTCTCAAGGCATCCAAGAACAAGAAATGGTATATTGATAGTGGATGCTCAAGACACATGACTGGGGACAGAGACAAGTTCAAATCTCTGGTGATCAAAGATGGGGCCACAGTAACCTTTGGAGGAAATCAAAGTGGCAAGATCACTGGAGTTGGAGAGGTCGGACCAGTAAAAGATGTCTACCTTGTGGACGGTCTCTGTCACAACCTGCTGAGCGTGAGCCAGAGCACGGACAGAGGAAATTGGGTAATATTTGATTCAAATGAGTGCTTAATAGTTGATAAGCAGGATCTAAATATAGATAAGGCCAACTTAAAATGCAAGATTAAGGCAAACAGAAATGGGAATTTATATACCTTAGACTTATGTCAACAGCTAGAGGAAAAATGTTTAATATCTAGTGACGAGAATAGTTGGCTTTGGCATAAGAGACTAGCTCATGTTAACTTTACTCAATTGGACATGCCAATTAAAAATGAGCTAGCTATAGGTATTCCCTCTTTTAAGGTTAAGCATGATTTTATCTGTGAATCCTGCCAACGGGGAAAGCAAACAAAATCCTCGTTTAAAACCAAGAAGAGAGTCTCCACCAGCAGGCCCTTGGAACTAATCCACATGGATTTGGTTGGGCCAGCAAGAGTAAAAAGCTTGGGAGGAAACCTATATGCCTTAGTGGTGGTGGATGACTATTCAAGGTTTACGTGGACTTTGTTTCTTACCTCTAAGCAAGATGCTTTTGATGCTTTCGTTGTCCTGGCTAAGAAAATGCAGAATGAGAAGGATCTCAAAATCACAGCCATAAGGACAGACCATGGAGGAGAGTTTGAGAACCATAGCTTCTCTGAGCTATGTGAGCAAAATGGAATTGAACATAACTTCTCAGCTCCGAGGACTCCTCAACAAAATGGAGTAGTTGAAAGAAAGAACAGGGTTCTGACGGAGATGGCTAGAAGCATGCTCAACGAGAAAGAGGTTTCTCAAGTGTTCTGGGCGGACGCTATGAGCACTGCTTGCTATATCTCCAACAGAGCTTATGTTCGTAAAGGCTTGGATAAGACTCCATACGAGCTATACAAAGGAAGGAAGCCAAACATCAGCCACCTCAGAATATTTGGATCAAAATGCTACGTGCATAATAATGGAAAGGTAAACTTGGGTAAGTTTGATCCAAAGGCTGATATAGGTATATTCATAGGATATTCCCTTAGGAGTAAAGCTTATAGGATATACAACATGAGAACTAAAACTGTAGAGGAATCCATGCATGTTGTATTTGATGAAATTCCTACATGGGGACAATCCAGAGAAGATGATGAATTACTTAACCTCCCAAAATTACCATCATCTTCTTCACCACCAAAAGAAACACCAGCAAACAATCCTAAGGAAGAAGATGAACTCTGCGATGAACCTAGAGTGCAGACTGTGCATGATGAGGCACAGTTGCCAACAGCTAGGAGGCATCACAGAGATCATCCTCTTGATCAAGTGCTTGGTGATGTTTCTTCTGGTGTGAGAACCAGAAGGCAGGTTCAAAATGAAGTTGAGTTTGGTGCATTTCTATCTCAAATAGAACCAACTTCAGTTGAACAAGCTCTTGAGGACTGCGACTGGATTATTGCCATGCAGGAAGAGCTAAACCAATTTGAAAGAAGTCAAGTCTGGGAACTAGTCCCTAGGCCATCTCATCAATCTATAGTAGGGACCAAATGGGTCTTTAAAAACAAACTGGATGAGACAGGTCAAATTACAAGAAACAAAGCCAGACTAGTTGCCAAAGGATATAACCAAGAAGAAGGCATTGACTATGAAGAAACATTTGCTCCAGTCGCGAGACTTGAAGCAATAAGGATTCTTCTAGCCTTTGCATCCATGAAGGGCTTCAGGCTATATCAAATGGATGTAAAGAGTGCATTTCTTAATGGTTATATTAAAGAAGAGGTATATGTAGAACAACCTCCTGGCTTTGAGAATCATAAGCACCCCAAACATGTGTATAGATTAAAGAAAGCTTTATATGGCCTAAAACAAGCTCCTAGAGCTTGGTATGAGAGACTTAGCAGCTTTCTGCTAGGCAAAGGTTTCTCAAGAGGCAAACTTGATAATACACTGTTTATCCTTCACAAAGATAGAGACATGCTAATTGTTCAAATTTATGTTGATGATATTATCTTTGGAGCAACTAACGAAAAGCTTTGTGAGGATTTTTCTAAGACCATGCAGGGTGAGTTTGAAATGTCAATGATGGGAGAACTAACGTTCTTCCTAGGCCTGCAAATTAAGCAGAAGAAGAATGGAATATTCATCTCCCAAGCCAAATACTGCAGAGAGCTACTCAAAAAGTTTGGGATGGATGAATGCAAGGAGTATGACACTCCCATGAGCACCACTGCCGCACTTGATGCTGACGCAAAGGGTAAATCTGTTAGCCTGCCCATGTATAGAGGAATGATAGGTTCTCTCCTATACTTAACAGCCAGCAGACCTGACATTCAATTTAGTGTAGGCATGTGTGCTAGATTTCAAGCCAACCCCAAGGAGTCACATCTAACATGTGTTAAACGTATCTTAAGATACCTTGAGGGGACACAAGAACTTGGTCTTTGGTATCCCAGAGGTAACCAAGAGTTCTTGTGGGCTTATTCTGACTCTGATCATGCAGGTTATAAAACTGATAGGAAAAGCACCAGTGGACAATGCGCCTTCCTTGGTGGTTGTCTGGTGTCTTGGGCGAGCAAAAAGCAGACCTGCGTGTCCTTGTCATCCACTGAGGCAGAATACATTGCAGCAGCCAGTTGTTGTGCCCAAGTGTTGTGGCTGAAGAACCAGTTGAGAGATCTTGGCTTGGAATTCCCTGAGGCACCCATCCTCTGTGACAACACAAGCACAATCAGCCTAGCCAAGAATCCGGTTCAGCACACTAGGACAAAGCACATTGATGTCAGACATCATTTCATCAGAGACCATGTTCAAAAGAAAGATGTCAAAGTACAGTTTGTCCCCACACAACAACAGCTTGCTGATATCTTCACCAAGCCTCTGGGGGTTGACCAATTTACTTTTATTAGAGGTGATTTGGGAATGGTAAACCCAAATGAAGTGTAAATTCCATGTACTTAATTGTTTTTCAAAATACTTCAAACAATACTAACTTAGGCATCGGAGTGCCAATATATGTCCTTGCAGGTATTCAATGTTGAATCTTAAGTAAGTGCAACCGGAAGCAAAACCACTTCCGAATGATTACACACTGACGCTGGATGATCAAACCAAGAGAGCGCCAGCACAAGTCCAAGAAGACACGTCACTTCAGAAAAACGCTTCAACTTCCAAATGAGACGTTTCGACTTCTCTGACAATATGAAGCGACACGTGTCATCAGGTATATCGATCCAACTTAAGGCGTTTACGCTACCCAATGTGTGATAATGTGAAGGAGCATGACCTTTTTGCCCTTAGTGACTTTACCTATAAAAGGGACATCTCATTTCACACATTCTTCATTTTCATCTATGTTCTTCATATAAACATTTCATCAACCCCACAAAAAAATGGCCGAACCCTCTGAAGCAAACCCAGTTTCGAGGAAACCCTCCTCATCTAAGAAACACAAGTCCAAATCTGGGAAATCAAGCCATCAACATTCTGGAAAATCTGGGCATCGTGAAAGACATCAAGAACATCATGAAGTTTCTCGGCAAATTGCCCTAGGGCAGGATGAAAATATTCAAGGTCAGTATGAAACTTCTGGAAGAATGGCAGAACTGTTAGTGGGTTCTAAGAAGAGGAAGTCAATCCCTAAGGAGGAGGCTGCGGCGATCAAATATGGAAAACACTCTTTGATGATGCCAAAAGGGGGAGAAATGCATTGACCACTAGCCTTGCTACCCTGGGAGTTCCTTGATGAAGAAGAGCTTCAGCGAGAGGGAGAGAAAGAAGAAACAAAGAAACAACCCCCAGCCCAAATTTCTTTTTACTTAGAAATGTTCATCTTTTCATGCATGTTCTCATATCTGCCTACTATATGCTCGCTGCTTGTAAATGTTATCTAATTATATGCTCTGACCTGTAACCTATGCTTATCAATAATATTTGTCTAAGTTACTTATTCTGAACTATTGCTTTTATTCTTCAGCTAATCCTTTCATATGAACTTAATCGATAAAGCTAAGTTTGTCATCATCAAAAAGGGGGAGAATGTTAGAATCTTAAGTTTTGATGAAGACTAAAATATAAAGGATTAGACCAAGTGACTAGGAAGCAATAGTATACTTAGGATCCCAAGTAAGAGTGCTTCCGGATGAAGATTTACTTCCGGTTAGATTAGGACTTGCGCATGCGGATGAATGCTTTCATCCCCCAGCGTCAGCAAGTAAATAACTAGGGATTTAACTTAGTCCATGAACTTTAGGTGCACAAACCCTAAGACTAAGCTATGGTTCAATCGGAAGCGAAGTTGCTTCCTGTTAGACTTAGACTGGCGCAGAGCGATAGAATAGATATTACTCCAAGCGACAGTAAGTCTACTTCCCCAAGTGAAAGCGCTTCCTGTTAGACTCAGACTGGCGCAGAGCAATAGAATAGTTATTACCCCAAGCGTCAGTAAGTCTACTTCGCCAAGTGAAAGCACTTCCTATTAGATTTAGACTGGCGCAGGTTGATAGACTAGATATAACCCCGGGCGTCAGCAGAAATGCAACATCAAGTGAAGTTGCTTCCTATTAGATCTTGACTGGCGCAGACTGATAGAATAGATTTCACCCTAAGCGTCAGTGAGTTCACTACGTCAAGTAAAAGTGCTTCCGATAGCTTAGTGACTAGCGCTGAGTGTTGGGATGAAATACACTAAGTGAGAGTGAGTTATAGTGAACCAAGATCCTTCATCTAGTAGTTTTACTTCCGGATGTAAAAATGCTTCCAGATACATCATAGACCAAATCAGAACACAGACTAAGTAAACTACTCCCCATAGCAAACAAACTTCCCACAGCATGTATAATTCTTATATATATATTGCTATGTTGGACTAACCAGTATGTGCAGAACATGGTCACGCTTCCGGATGCAAATGAGCTTCCGGATGGAAAGACTCTTGACATTGGGACTCAGAGCTTAACACTTGCAGAGCAAGATTACCACTTGCGGATGAAAGATGATCATCCGTCAGCAAGAGTGCAAGAGTAAAAATCACATACTCAGAAGTCAGAATGCTTATATCAGAGCAGAGGTGTCAGGACTACTTTTCAGAGATAAAGCAAGTCAACCCTGCTATGCATTAATGGAGCATTTATTGGGCAAACGGTAACTTGGGATAAACTGCCAAATTCAAACGGGACTCCCACCTACCAAGAGTTCAAATGCTTGAAGACTATATAAAGGGAGCTCAACTTCATTTATTACGAGAGAACAATTATCCTTGAATACTCTAGAGAGAAGTTAGAGCGAGGAACACAAGAAATCTTCAAAGCATTCAAGGCTGCCCAGAAATAGAAAAGAGCATTTAACACTTTGAGTGATTCTTCACGTACTTATTCTGTACTCATTGTAGTTAAGTCTCTTCTTGTTAAAAGAGCATTTATTGAACTTAAGTGTGTAACATCATTTGTTCTGTAAGAGAACTTAGTCAGAAAAGCCTTCAAGTGTAAACTTCAAACCCTTGCTTGGTGTGAGGGGGAGACAGTTAGATAGGTTACAAGTGAGCCAGTGTAAAACTTGTTGTAAGGTTGCAAGTGAGCCCGTAAAACTTGCGGTTGTAAGGTTTCAGGTGAACCCGATTTAAAACCTGAGTTATAGTGGAACTCTCAGCCTGGGTGGTTGAGGACTGGACGTAGGTCAGGTAGACCGAACCAGTATAAATCCTGTGTTGTTTATTTCGAGTATTTATTTTGAAGCACAATTCACCCCCCCTCTTGTGCATCCATTACGTTCATTAATTGGTTAAAAAAGGAAGGTTATGACTATTTTGGCCTTAATATCGAAAATTGTAGAGTCCAAAATAAAAGATTTAAGAGACACTAAAAATTACTTCAGATTCTATGTTATTAATTACCTGGAGAACAAAAAGTCCACCATTAGCCAATAATGATTCACAACATCCAAAGAACTCTTCAAAGTATTCATGACCAACAGCTTCTATCATCCCACTGAAATAAGCCAATGCAGATCATGAAATATGTTGAAAGTACTTGCATGTTGGATATGATTCTATGGAAATTCAAAGAGAATAACTCACCAAGCTATAATCCTGTCATATTTGTATGTGAAATGCGTGGCTGTCACCCAAGAGGGGGGGGTGAATTGGGTGGCAGAATAAAAATTAAAATTCTCTTTTGAAAACTGACTACTTGTGCTTGATGAGAGTGACGATGTATTACCCCAAGCACAAGTAAGTATCTAGTGGTGTGGTGCTTGATGAATAGATTAAACAAAACAGAATAAGCACACACAAATTTATCCTGGTTCGGTCACTTCTAGACCTACATCCAGTCCCCAGGCTCCACCTGAGACTTTCAATCCACTAATCTTCTTGTTTGAACCAGGCACAAGAAAGCCTTTACACTTTAGGTTTTACGAGCACGGGTTCACCTAACAACCCACAGGTTTTGCAACGGGCTCACCTGCAAACCTTTACAACCACAGGTTTTACAACGGGATCACCTGCAACCTTTCTACCACAAGTTTTGCGGGCTAACTTGCAACCTATGGAGATTTAGAAAAACCTCTAAATGCTCCCCCTCACTTTTGTAAGATAATAATTCTGTTCTTCAAGCACAAGCTTTAGAACAGCCTCTATCAATTAGAGGATTTGATAATATGTTCACTCTATGAACTGATTGTGATAAACACTTAAGTACAAATGATTCTCTCTAAGAAAAGATGATGTTACTCACTTAAGTACAAACGATTTTCTCTCTAAGAATATTACAACTCTAAGATCAGAGAGTAGAAGATGAGAGGAATATAGAAATACAATATCTCAGACAATAGGCTCTGTTCTTCCAACCTCTCTTCTGAATGTAGATATTCCTTTTATACTCGGCCTCAACATTCAGGCTTGGGCAAAAGATAGAATATGTCCGTTTGAATATGGCCGTTAATCCCATGTTACCGTTGAGAGGTACATCTTCATTAATGCTTAGCAGGGTTGACTTGCTTTATCTCTGAAAAGCAACTCTGACAACTCTGCTCTGACAAAAGCATTCTAACCTCTGAGTGTGTGACGTTGACTCTTGTACTCTTGCTGACGGATGATCATCGTTCATCCGGAAGCGGCAATCTTGCTCTGCAAGTGTTAGTCTCTAAATCCCAGTGCCAAGAGTATTTGCATCCGGAAGCTCATTTGCATCCGGAAGTAAAACTAAGTTCTGCACATACTTGTTAGTTCAACAGAGTAGTATATATAATCAAGTGCAGTAAGAGCTACACATGCTGTGGGAAGCTTGTTTGCTATGGGAAGCAATCTTACTTAGGCTATGTTCTGACTTAGTATATTGTCTACTCATGCTATGGGATGTGTACTATAACAGCACATAATCCCATGCAGTGGGAGTTCACTTAGTCTAGGGGAGTTCTCTTACATCCGGAAGCAATCTCACATCCGGAAGCACTTCCACTGGAAGTTGGGTTATGATCATATTATACTCACTGACGCTCAGTGTTGTCCAACCTAACAGCCAGCGCTAGTCACTAAGCAATCGGAAGCAAATCCACATCCGGAAGCATCCTAACTTAGTCTCAAGGGTTTTGTACAACTAATGTTCCTACACTGAGTTATGACTTAGTGAAGCACTTACTGCCGCTGGGGGATGAGACGTTCATCCGCGAGCGCTAGTCCTAATCCATCCGGAAGTAAATCCACATCCGGTTGTACTCTTACTTGTGGTTCTATTAACCTAATTTTGTCTAAGTGTTTAACTTGTTCTTTCATATTTTAGTCTTCATCAAAACTTAAGATTCTAACATTCTCCCCCTTTTTGATGATGACAAATTAAGTTATCCAATTAAGTTCATATGAAAGAATTGAAAGTAATAATCAGATAAGGCACAAAGAACTGAAGACAAATATCATTGATGACCAAAAGATTACAAGTCAGATATGTATAATAGCAGTTAAAATTTACAAGTAATCAAAACTGTGCAAGTTGAGCTATGCATGGAAAATATGAAGAAAAATTATCATAGAAAGCAAATTTACAAAGTGCATAATAACAAAACAAAGATGAAATGCTATGCTATGATAAATGCATGAGTGTATGGGGGTTAAGGCTTGCGCTTGTTATTTTTCCCTCTCTGATTCTTTTGATACTCTTCTTCCACTCTGGCCCATGCTTCGTCCATTTCCTGCTGATCAATCTGAGCAAGGATCTCTTGGAGTTCTCTAGCCTCTTTTTCCTTTCTAATCCTTTCTAGCTCCAAAGACTCCACAATTGCTCTTCTCAGATCATCGGCCTCACTTAGCCCAGAAGAGGAAGAACCAAGTGATGTCTCGTTGATGGGGATGACACCATGAGGAAGATGAATGTTGGAGATCTTTACATTCCAGACCGGAAAGTCAGGGTCCTGGGCCAAGCTTGCCTTGCCTTTCCCTTTCGCTTTCTCTTTAGCCAAGGCGTTAGCCCTATCAGCATCCAGAACTGTGAATTGCTCGAAGGTGAGTTTGTTGTTTCCATTAAACCTCTCAAGTTCCTCAGGGGTGAGATCTTCCACCTCAAGCTTTACCACTACTTCTGGTGGGATATCATCCATCACTTTCTGAGCTTGTTCTCTGACGGAGGACTGAAACGCTGAAGCTTGATTCCCAGGCTCTTCCTCACTGTCTGCAGGCTCAGAGATGCCTGTCCTCTTTTTGACAGCACGCTTCACTCTTGTTTTGCTGATTTTAACCACTGGAGAAGCAGGAGTAGAAGTTGGTGCTGAAGGAGGAATAGGAACGACTCTCACTCTCACAGGTGGCTCAGACCTTGTGTACCCATATTTCAACATAATCTCCTCAAGTACAGTGAGTGCAGGCGCAGAGGGAGAAGGCTCAGCAGGTGGAAGCTCAGATGAAGGAACCTCAGGCTGTGGGATCTCATCAGGTTGCTCAAACAATACCACTGCCCATTTTGACCTTTGCTCGTCTGAACGCTACTGTTGCATAAATCGGATGGCCTCCCCATGGATAAGACCTTCAGCACTACCCAATCTCTGATAATCCATGGCTCGGCGGAGGGCAGCAGCTATATCCTCATCTAGCCATAAAGAGGGTTGAGATAGGATTTCTCTCCCCCTTTTGGCATCATCAAGAAGGGCTAGGGCCAGGGAAGAAGGATTGGTTGAAGTGGATGGAGGAGGTTCAGGGCCAGGTGGTCTGGGTGGCGAGTTTTCATGTGAGGATGGGGGTGAGGAAGAAGGTGAGGTTGCTGGTGAAGAAGTGGGGCTGGGTGAAGAAGGAGGGTTAGGAAAGAGGGCTTGGTTTCTTTGGAAGAAGGAGGGGTCGTTGAATAGGCCATCGAATGGGTAGGTAGAGGAGTAAGCGGCGGGTTGTTTAGCTATCCACCGGATAGGGGAATGGTCTCTGAGGTAGAAGGTGTGAAGTGGGTGATCAGGAGAGGTAAATCCAAGGGATTGGGCTATGGTGGGACGAGTGTTAGGAGGTGGATTGGAGGGCCCTATGGTGTGTGGGGGTGGTGAATGATTTGGGGAGGTATTAGGTGAAGGTGTGTTGTGTGGAGATGGAGAGTTATGAGGTGAGGGGGAGTGTTGGGGTGAGTTCCGAGGGGAGTTGTGAGGTGATGGTTGTTGGTCATTTGTGGGGGAAGGTTGAGGTTGGTCATTCTGGGGAGCTGGTTGTTGTGGTTGTTGAGCGTTAGGAGGAGGGAGTGATAGTTGATTAGGTGGAGGAGGTGGAGGTGGGTTAGGAGGAGGAGGTGGTGGTAGGTTACCTTGTGGTGGAGGGATTTGAAGGTGATTGAGGATGAGGTCTAACTTGGCATCTACCCTCGCTAGCTGAGCCTCGACCCGACCGACTCGGTCCTCGAGCCTCAGGATTCTCTCCCCCTGCTGCTGGAAGCCAGTGTCACACTCATCACGTAGGGGAGCCACCAAAGAATCAGACAGTCGAAAAAGGATCTCCTCCTTTACGTCCTCAGCAAAAGCCTTTGCTGCGGCTGTCACCTTCGGAACACGTCTGGGACCAGGATGAGAATCGACTTCTTGATCCCCTGCACCAGATACAGAGGGGCCCGTGGTATGTGAGGCACTTCCAGCCTGGGATCCTGAGCGAGTGGCCTTTGTCTGCTTGATGTATTTTATCCCCATCTTGCCGATGTTAACTGCGCTGACAGGTGCGCACTTAACATTCTCTTCCTCCTCAATGAATGTTGACTTGATCAAATATTTCTCCAGGAGGAAGGCGATGACCGTGGGGTAGGGAAGACTTCCAGACTTCTGATTTTCAATCCACCTGTGCAGTTCTAGACTGATCAACTGCCCAGGGTTGATTGGCTGCTGGGATAGGAATCTGGGGAACCAAGGGTTGTCAAGGAGAGTGAACTCGTTGAAGTTCCCCCCTTTATGTGTCATCATGCGGGAGTAGACATAGTATAGGAGTCGGTTGGAGTCAGACATCCCAGACACCTTCTTCCCCTTGGTGTCATAGACCTTTTCAAGCTCATCCTTGCTGAGTTTCTCAGGGAATAGTCATTCATTCATTTCTCCCTCAGGGACTCCCATCAGGTGGTTGATGTCTCTCCAAGTGAAACTAAAGGTTCTCCCTCTTACTGTGGCAGTGAAGGTGAGTCTGCGAATCTGATCCTTCCCATCCACCTTCTTATACTTGGCCTTGGCAGTGAGGGACTGGCAGAACACCCGCAGGACGTTGATGTTGTATTCCTGGTTGATCCCCAGCCAGCACATGTACTTCTCCAGATATACCCTCAAGTGTGGAAATCCCAGATCATCTATTTTGTTCAAGTCGATGAACATCTCAGTGTTGAAGTAGGGTTTTGCATTCTCCATTTTCCCAGAAACAGTCTCCAGAGGCCCATCCTTGTATACGAGTGGATCATCCTCCTCTACTCGCTGTCTCTTGGATGAGGGCTCTTCGCTAAACTGAACCCTCTTTTTGCCCTTTTTCTTGGACTGTTCATCATGATGTTGCTCAGAACGCCCAAACTGTTCTTGCTGTTCTTGAGTCTGCCCAGATTTCCCAGAATGTTTATGCCGTTTCCCAGATTTTTCAGATTTAGAATGCCCAGATTTCGACTTGGATTTCTTGGAAGTGGTTGGGATCTCAATGTTTTGGTTGGATTCGTGTGAGCCGGCCATTTTGTGTAGGTTAGGGTTTTAAGTGACTCTAGTGGAATGTATGCAATGAAATGGCAGAAATGTAGATGAAGATGATGAAGAAAATGAAGAACAATGTGATGAACTTGAAGAAGATGCGATGAATGAGTTCAGAGAGTTTTGTGGGTGTAATTTGTGAAAGAAGTGAGAAGAATGACTGACGCTCTCTATTTATATGCAATGTCACAACGGATGGAGAACTCATAATGACTCTTTATTGAAAAACATACGTTGGTTCATAGGAAACATAAACATTTAATTGGAACGGCGCACCTTTTAACACGTGTCGCTTCACTTTGTCAGAGGAGGCACAACTTCTCATGGAGAAAGATGAAACGTTTTGTGTAGTGAAGTGTCTTCTCCCAGACACTGGCGCTCCCTGGTTGCTTTTGAGTCATCACCCAGCGCCAGCAAAAGAGCATCCGGAAGTGGTTTTGCTTCCGGTTGGGCTTAACTTAAGATTTAACATTGTGGGGAACCTGTGAACCTAAAGATTGGCACTTCGAAGCCTAAGTTAGCACAGTTGGCAGGTTTTAACAATTAAGCACAGATGTTTTCTGAAGATTAAACTTCATTTTAACATTCCCAAATTTCCCTTTATAAGGATAAATTGATCAACCCTCAGTGGTTGTTTGGTAGCTATGTCTGTAGTTGAGAGACCATTCTTGCACATGCTTCCGGAAGTGTATCTGCTTCCGGATGTGAGGGTCTTTGGATTTAACATTGACAGCCCTTATGGTTCTCCCTCCAAGGGACCAGTAAGTGCTAGCGGAAGCAAGTGTGCTTCCGGATGGTCCGTGGAGAGCTTAAGAGTTAACATAAGTGTTCATCCTGAGGACTCTCCAAGTCACAAGCTATGTTAATCAGTTCAATATCATAATCTTAAGAAAAAGTGCTTGCTGGTTGGTTTGGTAAAACAGGAGTATTAAAGTGAAAACAGATTTTGGAAATTTAGTTCACAATTTCACATGGTTTCACTATCAAGTCATGAACTTTACTCATACTCTTTTGGATAGATACCAATGTGATAGTACAACGAGTATCGAATAGATTGCATATTTTCAGAGTTTCATAAACAAGTATAGTTCGATAAATATGCCTTAAGAATGTTCATGTCAGATTATGAGGGCATGTGAATTGTCAACACAATGAAGTTCTAAAAACTTTAATGTCCATAATCAAGTTTCCAAAACACCCAATTTCTCAGCATATGATCACAAGAATAATTTTCAGATCTTAGCTCAAGCTCTTTCAAATATGCTTAACATGATCTCATTATTCTTAGGGTTTCAACAAGCTTTGAACTTAATTTAGATTGTACTAGGCTTGTGATAATGTGCCAGGATTTAAGGCTTTCAGTGGGTAGAGATTCTTAATTGTTCTTTCCAGCCTAGTTATCTACACTCATTTAGGCTTTTATCCTATTGGCATTTGCTCTTGGATTTATCAAATTTTCAGAAGTTAATTCAAGGTATTTCCTAAGATTCCTAATGTATGTCTGACAAGAGAGACTATCCATTTAACATGCACAACAGAATGAGTAATGGAAAGAAATGCTCATATAAGATTGGCGAGATTTCCTCAAAGTTGAATTCAGAACAGCCATTTCTTCTCATCTTGATAAAGAACATACTCGTTGATGTTCCCTCTTGTACATCCACATCGTTCAAGTTTTCATGATCTGTCAACATACTTAACCACAGGCAGTCAGAATGCTTGATGTAAAATCTCAATAATTCCATCTAACATTTGCATAGGAGATTTTACTATTGTATGCTTCAACCCTGAGTGATTCCTTGCTTACCCAAGGTGATCTTCTATACTTATCCTTGGGCTGAAGCACTTCCTTATGAGAGACAGAATTCATAGGCTTTCTCCATGTTGATCGAGAAATCCTCTCTCTCTTGTTCTTCTCAGGATAGTTGAGTGGAACTCTGTGATAGCTCATCCTTGAGACAGAACCTTTGTTCCTTGTGGTAGTGCACTGCTTCTTATGATTGGAACAGGTGGTTGCAGTAGTGACATCACCACGAGTTCTCTTCTTTGGGGCAAGTGGAACTCTTGATCTTTTCTGCACAAGTAAGGCACTAGAAAGAAGTTTTGGTACCCATTTGTACTTGGGTCCTACATGGTTAGCACTGGACCTTACTTGTCCTTTAGGGATCCATACAAATTTATTTCTCACATGTAAACTTCTTCTAAGACTGCATGTGTGAGAAATATGACCTGATCTACCACAATAATGACAGATAGTAGAATGATATTCATAATGGGATTTCCTATCATTATCTTGTTGGTCAATTTTGTTTTCAAAGACTCTCTGTTCTTTTAAATCAACTTTTGAAGTCTCAGAACCTTTTGAAAACTTTTCTTGTTCCTTCAATAGGGATTCACAATTGGAACAATGTTCGGAACATGTTGGAGCTTCCGCTCCAGGTAGGAAACTAGCTATCGGCAGCCATAGCTACTCTACGGATGTAACATTGGAAACTTTGGATGTAGAAGAAATAATGAGTTCCTCTAGTTTCCTGTTCTTTTTCCTTAAGCCTAGAACTTCTTTTGCAAGCTTACAGAATTCAATATGTAACTCATTATAAGTGTCTTGCAATTCAGAAGGTTCAAGTTTAGGTACCTCATTTTCTTCAGTTTCTGAATCTTCTAGGCAGAGATCGACACCCTCTTCACTGGTGCTAGCTTCCTCAATATCAGCTTCCTGTAGCTCACCGTCAATTGATCCACAAGGGGCACGAAATGAGCTTTGGACAGCTTTACTTTCAAGAGAGTGGTTAGAGGCATACATAGCATCAAGAGTGTTCCAAATATCTCTAGCACTAGAGCAATGTTTAATTTTCTGGAAATCACTGTCAGTTAAGCTTTTGAACAAAATTTGCATTGCTCTAATGTTCAAGTAAAATAAATTTTTCTCCTCTTCAGTCCAGTTTACTTTTGGTTTGAAATCAGAATCATTTATAAAGACATCCCCACATTTTGAAATTCGAGGATAGCACAAAACTTTTCATCCTTGCCTTCCATAAGTAAAAATCAGTATTTTCTAACAAGGGTGGGATAGTATGATCAAAACCTTCAAAACACATTTTATATCCCAAGTCAGCCTAGGTCTTTACACTTGAGATCGTTGGATCCTTTAAACAAGTGACCTTGCTCTGATACCAAATGAAATGTGTGGCTGTCACCCAAGAGGGGGGGGGGTGATTTGGGTGGCAGAATAAAAATTAAAATTCTCTTTTGAAAACTGACTACTTGTGCTTGATGAGAGTGACGATGTATTACCCCAAGCACAAGTAAGTATCTAGTGGTGTGGTGCTTGATGAATAGATTAAACAAAACAGAATAAGCACACACAAATTTATCCTGGTTCGGTCACTTCCAGACCTACATCCAGTCCCCAGGCTCCACCTGAGACTTTCAATCCACTAATCTTCTTGTTTGAACCAGGCACAAGAAAGCCTTTACACTTTAGGTTTTACGAGCACGGGTTCACCTAACAACCCACAGGTTTTGCAACGGGCTCACCTGCAAACCTTTACAACCACAGGTTTTACAACGGGATCACCTGCAACCTTTCTACCACAAGTTTTGCGGGCTAACTTGCAACCTATGGAGATTTAGAAAAACCTCTAAATGCTCCCCCTCACTTTTGTAAGATAATAATTCTGTTCTTCAAGCACAAGCTTTAGAACAGCCTCTATCAATTAGAGGATTTGATAATATGTTCACTCTATGAACTGATTGTGATAAACACTTAAGTACAAATGATTCTCTCTAAGAAAAGATGATGTTACTCACTTAAGTACAAACGATTTTCTCTCTAAGAATATTACAACTCTAAGATCAGAGAGTAGAAGATGAGAGGAATATAGAAATACAATATCTCAAACAATAGGCTCTGTTCTTCCAACCTCTCTTCTGAATGTAGATATTCCTTTTATACTCGGCCTCAACATTCAGGCTTGGGCAACAGATAGAATATGTCCGTTTGAATATGGCCGTTAATCCCATGTTACCGTTGAGAGGTACATCTTCATTAATGCTTAGCAGGGTTGACTTGCTTTATCTCTGAAAAGCAACTCTGACAACTCTGCTCTGACAAAAGCATTCTGACCTCTGAGTGTGTGACGTTGACTCTTGTACTCTTGCTGACGGATGATCATCGTTCATCCGGAAGCGACAATCTTGCTCTGCAAGTGTTAGTCTCTAAATCCCAGTGCCAAGAGTATTTGCATCCGGAAGCTCATTTGCATCCGGAAGTAAAACTAAGTTCTGCACATACTTGTTAGTTCAACAGAGTAGTATATATAATCAAGTGCAGTAAGAGCTATACATGCTGTGGGAAGCTTGTTTGCTATGGGAAGCAATCTTACTTAGGCTATGTTCTGACTTAGTATATTGTCTACTCATGCTATGGGATGTGTACTATAACAGCACATAATCCCATGCAGTGGGAGTTCACTTAGTCTAGGGGAGTTCTCTTACATCTGGAAGCAATCTCACATCCGGAAGCACTTCCACTGGACGTTGGGTTATGATCATATTATACTCACTGACGCTCAGTGTTGTCCAACCTAACAGCCAACGCTAGTCACTAAGCAATCGGAAGCAAATCCACATCCGGAAGCATCCTAACCAAGTGATGTCTCATTGATGGGGATGACACCATGAGGAAGATGAATGTTGGAGATCTTTACATTCCAGACCGGAAAGTCAGGGTCCTGGGCCAAGCTTACCTTGCCTTTCCTTTCCTGGGCCAAGCTTGCCTTGCCTTTCCCTTTCGCTTTCTCTTTAGCCAAGGCGTTAGCCCTATCAGCATCCAGAACTGTGAATTGCTCGAAGGTGAGTTTGTTGTTTCCATTAAATCTCTCAAATTCCTCAGGGGTGAGATCTTCCACCTCAAGCTTTACCACTACTTCTGGTGGGATATCATCCATCACTTTCTGAGCTTGTTCTCTGACGGAGGACTGAAACGCTGAAGCTTGATTCTCAGGCTCTTCCTCACTGTCTGCAGGCTTAGAGATGTCTGTCCTCTTTTTGACAGCACGCTTCACTCTTGTTTTGCTGATTTTAACCACTGGAGAAGCAGGAGTAGAAGTTGGTGCTGAAGGAGGAATAGGAACGGCTCTCACTCTCACAGGTGGCTCAGACCTTGTGTACCCATATTTCAACATAATCTCCTCAAGTACAGTGAGTGCAGGCGCAGAGGGAGAAGGCTCAGCAGGTGGAGGCTCAGATGAAGGAACCTCAGGCTGTGGGATCTCATCAGGTTGCTCAAACAATACCACTGCCCATTTTGACCTTTGCTCGTCTGAACGCTGCTGTTGCATAAATCGGATGGCCTCCCCATGGATAAGACGTTCAGCACTACCCAATCTCTTATAATCCATGGCTCGGCGGAGGGCAGCAGCTATATCCTCATCTAGCCATAAAGAGGGTTGAGATAGGATTTCTCAAAATTTGCATTGCTCTAATGTTCAAGTAAAATAAATTTTTCTCCTCTTCAGTCCAGTTTACTTTTGGTTCTATTAACCTAATTTTGTCTAAGTGTTTAACTTGTTCTTTCATATTTTAGTCTTCATCAAAACTTAAGATTCTAACAGTATGTTTTGGGTAGTTGGCGATAATTGTAACACCCCAAAAATTTAAATGGGGATTATAATTATAAATTAGGAATTTTGAAAATTTAGTAAGTAAATTTATTATGGAGTATAGGAGTAATGAAAGAAAATAAAATTTGGGGGTAGTCTTATATAGAAAAATTGGAAGGGAAGAATAGTCATTAGTAAATAGAAAGCAAATGACACATGTGCCCTTCTCCTTATTAAAAGGAAAAAAAAAACACACACACACACACATAAAACCCAAAACACACGCACACATACCTCACTTCACTCCTCTTCATTTTTTTTCTGGTTCTCCATTTCTCTCCTCTGTCCAGCATGCCCCTCACCCAAAACCTTAGCTGATCTTGGTCCAATATCACATGCAAGTGGTGATTTAGCTTCAGGTGAAAATTTCTCACAATCCCATATAATTTTTCTGCGTTTTGTTAAGAGAATTAGGGAAAACGAACAGTGAAGTAAGGGGTTTGATTTTCTGGGTTTGTAAAGAAGTTAATAACTATCTTAGGTTTCTATTCATGGTATGAGCTTTGTTGATTTATAAAGGTTGAAATTTTTCCTCTCTTCCTTATTTTTTTTTCTGTTTGGCCGAATGGGATTTTGGTTTGGGGAGTTGAGATGGACGAAAATTTAAGGTTAATAGGACTAATTGAGTTAGTTTTTGTCATGCATGTGTGTTTTTATCTTAGGTATTGCTGAAATAGTGTATGGGTGAGAGTGTGATGTTGGGATATTTCATAACAAAATGTTTATATAGCATTGCACTCCAAGTGTTTGATAAAATGCCTAGTAGAGTAGAGAAATTTTACTTGCATGTGGATTATGGAATTTCTGTCTTCTTTTTCAGTTTGGTTGATTTGGAAATGTTGAATTTTACTTCCTTCTTTCCATGTTTTAACCGAATTAGAAGAAAATGATTGTTTTTGTTTCATGCTTGCAATATGTAAATGGGATATATGTTTTGTGTGCAGCTGAAAATGTTTATGTTATGTATGTTTGGATTGTTAGATTTTCTAGTTCAATAACTATTATGCAGGAATGGAGAATTGAAATTCATGGTATTGTAGGGATGTTTAGATTATGCATGTGGCTGGAACTAAGTTGTTGCATGTGTATTGAAAATTTTCTGCCTTATTGATCTGTCATGGCTGATTGCTTTGGAAGGAAAAGGGTAAAAGTTTTGTTGATTTGCAAGTTTTGGTGTTTTCCCTTTTCTATGAATGAACCTATTTTTGATATGGATGTTAGAAGTTGTTGTTTTTAGTTGATTGAAAGGTGTTTTAGAACTGTTTGGTAAGGGTGTTAATAATTAGGAAGTTAAAAATCAATGTTTGAATATCCTTGCACTCAAGGTGTTTGTCAAAATGTCTAGTAGAGTAAGGAAATTGATTTTAGTTCACCAAAATTTTGTTACAAAGATTATTCTTCTTTGTTTATAGTTATCATTGGAAAGTGAAGAAATTATATGAATGTTCAAAACTGAATGTAGTTGAAGGAATAGAACTTCATATTAATTGAAAATGGTGCCAAGTGTATTTTGATTGTGAAAAGTAAAAGAAGAAGAGATGTTGTTTTCAAAGTTTAAACAAGGTTGTTAATTGATTAGTGAATCTAAAACATGATTGGAATATAGCTGAATAAATTACTGAACTAATGCACTATATAATTGGAGGATATATGAGCTGATTTGCAAGTCAACTACGGATGATTTAATATGAAGTTAACTAGTATTGGGATCTGCATGTGTGAATTGTTGTTGGTATCTATTTGACAATTTTCATTTAATTGTATAATGTAAAGTTTTATACGACTTTCATGTTCTTTTTGCATTGTTGCTTCAGGTTTCGATATGTGGTATGTTTCCTAGCAAATTGATGTTGTCTCTTTTCTTTGCCTAATTGATAATCAACTTGTTTGTTAAAGTTAAAATGCAATTAAAGTTAAGAAAGGTTGGGTAGTAGTATAGGTTCGAGAGAGACGTTTTGCTTGTTATGTAGAATACTTACTTATAGCCATTATTACTTTATGTAATAATAGGAGAAGTTAGGAGACAAGTACTTGGAGGCAGCAAGAAGAAAATGAGGAGTATTAGTAAAGTGAAGGACAGGTAACAGTTTAATTCAATAGTAATAAGCGCGCATGAATATTTTGTTTTTAAAGCATGATAATGTTTACCCAAGAGGAATGAGGTATATTTATCTCAGATAGATAAATATTAAAGTAGAGTACTCTAGGCATCAGGTGGGTCGCTCCCCCTATGCCAAACATTTTCAGAAACCCTGCAGGTAAAGAATACCTCCAATAATTAACGAACATATCGTTAAAAATGGTTGGTATAGTGAGGCAGGTTCCAATAAGAGATTGGAAAGAGGCAGGTTCCAATAAGAGATTGGAAAGAGGAGAATATTATCATGATTTAAAGGTAAACTATTGAAATAAACTGTTATTGGGATTCTTTGAATCTCACTGTTGTTTAAAAATGTTTTTACAGATAAGCCGGGAGAAGTTAATTCTGAGGGAAGCTCTAGGAAGGTAGGAAGGATGCTTGTTAGGCCCGAAGCTCAATAGTTAGATATATTTGTATTATATATTAGTTGTTATATATATTCTTATACAAGTTTATAACTTGTGATGTATATAGGTATAGGCTATCACCTGCGATAGCCGAATTATATTATATAAAATTGTAATAGTTAGACTCAAATATGTTAAGTATTTAGTAACAATAGATAGTACAGGTGTATAAAATAAAACTAAGTAGTGATTACTAATTTAGCTATTTAATGAATTTATAATCCGCTGCGAATTTCAGGAAACAGATATAATTTCATAAATTGTTTAGAAGCCCAAGTTTATGTTGGAAATTCTTTTAATGTAGTTTTTGAAATAGAAAAGTTTTAATTTATTCATATTTTTGGGCTTCTAACATTAGAAAGTGGTTATAAATTGATTAGAAGGCTATAATAGAGTTATAAAAAGCTAGGATTTTACATTTGGTATCAGAGCAAGGATTCTGGCATAGATTAGCTAAGTATACCTTGCTCGTACATTATATATTTATGGATACCACGAGCACACCATTAGAAAATTTAGGTATCACCACAATAGTAATAGATAGAGTGGAATTAGAAGTGTATTTGTGAGGAACCCAATGACTAAGTGAGTGTTAAGTCAAGTTGACAAGATGTAGGATCTTATATTGTTGGAATTTGATAGACTATACCGATTGGTTAGACATTATAGAGTTTGGATGATAAAATAGTGATTTGATGATCATGTGAGTTTAGAAATTAGGAATTCCAAAAATCATTTAGTTGATAGAATAAATTTTGAATAGTTTCTTGTTCATTGATGTTGGAATAGATGATCGAGTGATTTTAGAAGAATTTAGTTAAGCCTTTGAATGAAATTGAGAATAAGAGACGTAGTATTAGGAAATGAGGTTGAAATCATGGATTATTTGCTTATTTAGGGTAAAGATTTGAATCAACTTATTGGAAATGTAGAAGTCAAATTTTAAGGTTTATAATTATATAGTTGAGTGTGGTTTGATAGCAATGTACTATAGGATTATGAGGTTGCAAGGGCCTAGCAGAATTCTTTTAGAGTTATAGGAAAGTGGAATTTTAATTTGTGGATAATATTGTAGAATACTTAAAAGATTAGAAGAAGTAGATGTTGAGAGGTAGATAAAGAGTTTAAGGAGAAGATTGACGGAATAAGGATTTTTCTTTGGGGTCTTGAATATAATTATGATCCGGACATAATCATAGTCAAGGCATCATTGAAAAACCTCATGAGTCAAGGGGTTTAGAGAGATTCAAAAGTAATAATAAAAGATAGTTAATATAGATTGAAGTAGGAAATATTAAATTTATAGTAATGCTTTTGTCTATTGTTGTATGATTGTTTTTGAAATTTTCAACTTGATAGTCTAATTTGAATTGAGAACTTAGTTGAACAAAGAGTAGTATATTAGGAGGCTATGATGAAGTTTTGTTGTGACACTTGAATCCATGTTTTTTGTTCTATCTAGATGTTTGATTTTGTGTATATGTGAAGTGTTAGCATGAGGTAATAAATGGTGATTCTGAATTATGATTGGTGTATGAGAAAGTATTTGTTGTTTTGTATTTGAGTTGTAGAGTATTGTAAGAGTTCTAAAACGGTAGGACAATTCTTTTAATTTCGAGGACGAAATTATTTAAGGGGGAGAGAATTGTAACACCCCAAAAATTTAAATGGGGATTATAATTATAAATTAGGAATTTTGAAAATTTAGTAAGTAAATTTATTATGGAGTATAGGAGTAATGAAAGAAAATAAAATTTGGGGGTAGTCTTATATAGAAAAATTGGAAGGGAAGAATAGTCATTAGTAAATAGAAAGCAAATGACACATGTGCCCTTCTCCTTATTAAAAGGAAAAAAAAAACACACACACACACACATAAAACCCAAAACACACGCACACATACCTCACTTCACTCCTCTTCATTTTTTTTCTGGTTCTCCATTTCTCTCCTCTGTCCAGCATGCCCCTCACCCAAAACCTTAGCTGATCTTGGTCCAATATCACATGCAAGTGGTGATTTAGCTTCAGGTGAAAATTTCTCACAATCCCATATAATTTTTCTGCGTTTTGTTAAGAGAATTAGGGAAAACGAACAGTGAAGTAAGGGGTTTGATTTTCTGGGTTTGTAAAGAAGTTAATAACTATCTTAGGTTTCTATTCATGGTATGAGCTTTGTTGATTTATAAAGGTTGAAATTTTTCCTCTCTTCCTTATTTTTTTTTTCTGTTTGGCCGAATGGGATTTTGGTTTGGGGAGTTGAGATGGACGAAAATTTAAGGTTAATAGGACTAATTGAGTTAGTTTTTGTCATGCATGTGTGTTTTTATCTTAGGTATTGCTGAAATAGTGTATGGGTGAGAGTGTGATGTTGGGATATTTCATAACAAAATGTTTATATAGCATTGCACTCCAAGTGTTTGATAAAATGCCTAGTAGAGTAGAGAAATTTTACTTGCATGTGGATTATGGAATTTCTGTCTTCTTTTTCAGTTTGGTTGATTTGGAAATGTTGAATTTTACTTCCTTCTTTCCATGTTTTAACCGAATTAGAAGAAAATGATTGTTTTTGTTTCATGCTTGCAATATGTAAATGGGATATATGTTTTGTGTGCAGCTGAAAATGTTTATGTTATGTATGTTTGGATTGTTAGATTTTCTAGTTCAATAACTATTATGCAGGAATGGAGAATTGAAATTCATGGTATTGTAGGGATGTTTAGATTATGCATGTGGCTGGAACTAAGTTGTTGCATGTGTATTGAAAATTTTCTGCCTTATTGATCTGTCATGGCTGATTGCTTTGGAAGGAAAAGGGTAAAAGTTTTGTTGATTTGCAAGTTTTGGTGTTTTCCCTTTTCTATGAATGAACCTATTTTTGATATGGATGTTAGAAGTTGTTGTTTTTAGTTGATTGAAAGGTGTTTTAGAACTGTTTGGTAAGGGTGTTAATAATTAGGAAGTTAAAAATCAATGTTTGAATATCCTTGCACTCAAGGTGTTTGTCAAAATGTCTAGTAGAGTAAGGAAATTGATTTTAGTTCACCAAAATTTTGTTACAAAGATTATTCTTCTTTGTTTATAGTTATCATTGGAAAGTGAAGAAATTATATGAATGTTCAAAACTGAATGTAGTTGAAGGAATAGAACTTCATATTAATTGAAAATGGTGCCAAGTGTATTTTGATTGTGAAAAGTAAAAGAAGAAGAGATGTTGTTTTCAAAGTTTAAACAAGGTTGTTAATTGATTAGTGAATCTAAAACATGATTGGAATATAGCTGAATAAATTACTGAACTAATGCACTATATAATTGGAGGATATATGAGCTGATTTGCAAGTCAACTACGGATGATTTAATATGAAGTTAACTAGTATTGGGATCTGCATGTGTGAATTGTTGTTGGTATCTATTTGACAATTTTCATTTAATTGTATAATGTAAAGTTTTATACGACTTTCATGTTCTTTTTGCATTGTTGCTTCAGGTTTCGATATGTGGTATGTTTCCTAGCAAATTGATGTTGTCTCTTTTCTTTGCCTAATTGATAATCAACTTGTTTGTTAAAGTTAAAATGCAATTAAAGTTAAGAAAGGTTGGGTAGTAGTATAGGTTCGAGAGAGACGTTTTGCTTGTTATGTAGAATACTTACTTATAGCCATTATTACTTTATGTAATAATAGGAGAAGTTAGGAGACAAGTACTTGGAGGCAGCAAGAAGAAAATGAGGAGTATTAGTAAAGTGAAGGACAGGTAACAGTTTAATTCAATAGTAATAAGCGCGCATGAATATTTTGTTTTTAAAGCATGATAATGTTTACCCAAGAGGAATGAGGTATATTTATCTCAGATAGATAAATATTAAAGTAGAGTACTCTAGGCATCAGGTGGGTCGCTCCCCCTATGCCAAACATTTTCAGAAACCCTGCAGGTAAAGAATACCTCCAATAATTAACGAACATATCGTTAAAAATGGTTGGTATAGTGAGGCAGGTTCCAATAAGAGATTGGAAAGAGGCAGGTTCCAATAAGAGATTGGAAAGAGGAGAATATTATCATGATTTAAAGGTAAACTATTGAAATAAACTGTTATTGGGATTCTTTGAATCTCACTGTTGTTTAAAAATGTTTTTACAGATAAGCCGGGAGAAGTTAATTCTGAGGGAAGCTCTAGGAAGGTAGGAAGGATGCTTGTTAGGCCCGAAGCTCAATAGTTAGATATATTTGTATTATATATTAGTTGTTATATATATTCTTATACAAGTTTATAACTTGTGATGTATATAGGTATAGGCTATCACCTGCGATAGCCGAATTATATTATATAAAATTGTAATAGTTAGACTCAAATATGTTAAGTATTTAGTAACAATAGATAGTACAGGTGTATAAAATAAAACTAAGTAGTGATTACTAATTTAGCTATTTAATGAATTTATAATCCGCTGCGAATTTCAGGAAACAGATATAATTTCATAAATTGTTTAGAAGCCCAAGTTTATGTTGGAAATTCTTTTAATGTAGTTTTTGAAATAGAAAAGTTTTAATTTATTCATATTTTTGGGCTTCTAACATTAGAAAGTGGTTATAAATTGATTAGAAGGCTATAATAGAGTTATAAAAAGCTAGGATTTTACAATAATCAAGGAGAAGAATCTTGATATGCTCCTGGAAGCATAAGTACCTCATATTAATACTTAACCCACTTGGAAACGGCTGAGTTATCTCTATTACAATGAAGATGAATTTCAATTTCACAAGAGCAGCGTGACAAAGAGATAAATAGAGTCTCAATCTTTGACATTTGAAGATTTTTTATTAACGAAAATCAAGTTACATCTTCTGTCTTCCAAATTATTTTGCTTGCACGCTGTGTTCAACATTAAAAATAACACCATTAGTTTTCTCCCATCTCTATAGTGAATGTTTCAATTTTTTGAGCCTTCTCATAATGTCTTTTTAATTATTTTGCATGTGCTCACTGTGCACGAGTTCAGCTCATTTTACTACTATGGAGGAGACGAGGATAACATATTTTTTATATTTGCAGCATTTTTATTTTATCATGACCATATTTGCACCTGCCAAAAGTTATTTATTTTATGTGCACATTGCTGAATAGTTTGTTATTAAATTTGAATATTTACCGAATCACTATTTTAGGTTTTACAAATATTATCTCAAATTACTCTTATTTATACTCCTCCAACAAGAGAGGAATTGAGATTTAAGGAATATAGCTAGGCTTCTTTCGAGAGTATATATCATAATAACTAGTAAATATGACTGATATTTTTAACAGGAGAGTACTAGTTCAGTACCTGAAGCCCAACATCCCTAACTCGCTTCTCTGCTAGTTTCACTTGCTCCTTGGTTAATGTTATGCCAGTGTATTTGCAACCAGTTCGTTTGACTACTTCAATGGCTAAGCTTCCCCATCCGCATCCTATCTCAAGAATTTCATGCTGCTTTTCTATTCTTGCCTTTTTATTTATTTGAATAGGAAAATATTAGCGGAGATTTTCCCCCAAGATAACCACTAAAATATTGAAATAGCTTCTTCAGACACTCACATTTTCAATCAAAAGCGACATTTTTCTCATCTGGTCATCTTTTAGGCTTTCATTTTCATTCTATTAGATGATTTTAAGAAAGTGATGGAAATAAAACAAATAAAAATATATCAGTGCTGCCTCAAAGAAGTTATATGTAATAATGAGCACAAGAGCCAGAGAGTCAAGATCCTAACCTTAAACACAGCACATGTGTAAGTCATTGTTTCATCCAAGAAAAGTGCAAAGAGTTCATTGCTCTAGGAAGCAGACCAACAGAAAAATGCAACGTTTCACGCATAATCAGCAGACAACATATGATATGGAAATAAAGAATGAGATCAATACTAAAGGGGCTTTGTAAGAGTATAATCAACATCTCATCATTGCTCTCTCTCTTTTTTCCCCTAAATGACTTATATAATATTGTGCATGGAAACATTGAAAACGGGAAATTGGTAATCTTATACCAGATCATAGTGCCTAGAGATGTTCCTACGAGCTTGTGTAAGAGTATTTTTCTTTAAAACATGCTTAATGTAGAACTTTACAGATGCTACGCAAGATGTGAGTAAAACTGGTGTCCACCAACCCCTAAAGCCATCAAAACAGAAAGTTGGATCGGTAATGTCAGTAATAATAACTTCATTTTTGAGTTCAATGTCTTTCAAATGCAGGGTACCTGTTCTTTGAGTTTGAGTTGTGAGAATCTCCGTTGGCTATGAGAAGCTGCATTAAAAATAAGGAAGTATTTAATTGAGGGCCCTTGAAAAATACCTTATACACCAACAAGCTTGTGAAACGAGTGAGTTTAAGTGAAACTCGTGGAGGGAAGATAAATTCTGATCATAGACTCAAATCATAAGTTCTTAAGAGTTTACGTTTATTAATAAACATGTGTTTCTTCTTTATAATTATATCAGAAATAAAAAAATAATTTGCTTTGAATATATTCTAAATGTAGATAGTAGATTTAAATATGTCAATATTCATACTATAACAACCTCGATAGAGAAATTTCTATGAAATTCATATATAAATTCATCGAATTTGATCAATTAAAATAATTAAAATGAGTTTATTAGCAAGTTAATACAATTTTTTGTAAGGTAAAAAATTAAAAATGGTGAATTCATGTACAATATAAACACTTGAGTTTTTGCCAAATTTTCAACGACTGAAAATTTAAGTGACTCGTGACACATTTGGTTAGGTAGTGCCATAAAAATGTTAAAATCAGAGTGTCAACTCGTGAGTTTGACAACAATTACCCAGAAAAAAAACAACTGTGTTTGATCAAGAGATCAGTTTACCTACCAAAATCAAGTTTAAAAGGCCTTCCTCCTGATCATCGAATGAAAAGTCTCCATTGATAAATGCATCTGTAAGTCCTAAATCAGCTTGTGTCATAACCTGAAATAATGTACACAAATATTATTAGCTTTTTATTCTTGAAACCATGCATTTTAAGTGATTTTCTTTCACGAACAAGAAAACGCATACATCTTTAACTCTATACTCATTATAAGATCAACCGTTGATAATACCACCATATATCCAAAGAACCTTCCAATAGAATTGAGTATTGTGGACCCTGATGATAACACTTTTTAATGTGCTTCCATTATCATGTCCATGTCATTCAAATGTGAACATTGTTCCTCCTTCCTCTAATAAACTGTAACACCTCGACGCACAAGATATTTGAATACCTTACTCATTATTTGTAGAGTACTAAACATTAAAAGCATGCATATACATTGGATATATGTTTATGTTGAGATGAGTTCTTTAATAAAAATAGTCTTGAAAGAGAACTCACGTTAAACATCCAGTAGAGATATATGATTTCAAAAATCTAGTCACAACGAGTCTAGCAGCCCGTTCTATCCAAGAAGTGTTAGAATCTTAAGTTTTGATGGTGACTAAGGTATGATATGGTCTAGTACTTAAAAGAACATAATCAACACTTAGGAAGGATTAGATGACATGGTTAGAATCCTAAGTTAGATCACTTGCGAATGCAAGATCACTTCCGGAAGTATTAGCACTTGCGCTCGCGGATGGAGTACACATCCCATAGGGGACGCAAGCGGAAGCAAGTGAGACACTTGGTTAGAACCCAGTCTAGATTGCTAACACTGAATCCTAAGTTAAGTCACAACCGGATGCGGATTCACTTCCGGATGAATTAAGACTAGCGCTCACGGATGAAAGACTCATCCCACAGCGGAATCACAACCGGATGCGGAATCACTTCCGGATGGACTAGGACTAGCGCTCGCGGATGAATGTCTCATCCCCCAGCGACAGTAAGTGCTTCACTAAGTCATAACTCAGTCAAGGAACATTAGTTGTACAAAACCCTTGAGACTAAGTTAAGATGCAACCGGATGCAGAGTTGCTTCCGATTGATTAGTGACTAGCGCTGGGTGTTGGTATAGATAACACTGAGCGCCAGTGTACATAACCCAACGTCCAGTAGATTTGCTTCCGATTGCTTAGTGACTAACGCTGGCTGTTGGAATGGATAACACTGAGCGTCAGTGAGTAAAATGTGAACATAACCCATCGTCCAGTGGAAGTGCTTCCGGATGTGGAATTGCTTCCGGATGTAAGAAAGTTTCCTTAGACTAAGTGAACTCCCACTGCATGTGATTGTGTTGTTATACTACACATCCCATAGCATGAGTAAATGACACACTAAGTCACTTAGGAAGAGTTAGACTAAAATAACGAGACTTACGCTGACTATTGGAATAGACATCCCCTAGGGTCAGTAGACAATACACTAAGTCAGAACATAGTCTAAGTAAGAATGCTTCCCATAGCAAAACAAGCTTCCCACAGCATGTATAGTTCCTACTATACTTGATTATATATATTACTCTGTTGGACTAACAAGTATGTGCAGAACTTAGTTTTACTTCCGGATGCAAATGAGCTTCCGGATGCAAATACTCTTGGCACTGGAATTCAGAGACTAACTCTTGCAGAGCAAGACTGCCGCTTCCGGATGAACAATGAACGATGCACGATGATCATCCGTCAGCAGGATTACAAGAGTCAGAAGTACATATGCTCAGAAGTCAGTATGATGTTGTCAGAGCAGAGTGGTTAGAATTGCTTTTCAGAGATAAAGCAAGTCAACCCTGCTAAGCTTTAATGGAGCGTTTAAGAAGATGTACTTCCCAATGGTAACAAGAGGTTAACAGATATTCAAACAACATTGTTACCTACCAAGCATGAGGAGTATGAGAGATAAGGAGAACATAATCTGAAGATTCATTCAAGCTGTCAAAGCTCATACTACCCACAAGAGTCAGAGTCCATAAGAGAGCTTCTGATAGCAAGAGAGCATCCAATAGCAAAGCGCTCTTATCATTCATGGACAAGTGCTTGGAAGACGAAGTTCCTCTATGTGATAGCAAGCAGAATGTTAGAGTCCACGAGCTTCACTTCAGATAGCAAGAGAGCTTCCGATAGTAAGTCTCTTAGCATCCTGGACTTATGCTTGAGGAACGAAGTCCTCATCTGACAACAAGCAAGAGTCAGACCGTACAGTGTATAGATGTCAGAACGACTTTTGCCAGAACAGTGTTGTCAGAACAGTGTTGACAGAACAGCTGGTCAGAGCACCTTTTCAGATAAAGCAAAGTCAACCCTGCTGTGCATTAAAGAGGACAACGTAAACAAGGCCCCAACGACTATATTCAAACGGCCTTATTGCCTCTCCAACGGTTGGATAATCAGAGGCTGGTATAAAAGGAGATATTCTTCATTTCTGAAAAAATAGCTTCATGAGTTTGATAAGCAAGAGAAATAGAATGAAGAAGCTCAAGCCTACTATCTGAAATATCCTTCTCATCTTCTACTCTCTGATTATAAAGTTGTAATACTCTTAGAGAGAATTAGTGGAGAGCAATCATTGTACCTAAGTAAGTAACATAATCTGTTCATTGAGTGAACCCACTTAGTTGAGCTTAAGTGTTTAGCACAATCAGTTTATAGAGTGAACATCCTATCAAACCTGTTCTAAAGCTTGTCGCTTGAAGAACAGTATTGTTATCATTGTTAAATCATTGTCTGTAAAGACTGAACCCTTCTAGGTGTGAGGGGGAGCTGTATAGGTTGCAAGTGAGCCCGCAAAACTTGCGGTTGTAAAGGTTGCAAGTGATCCCGTAAAACTTGCGGTTAGGTTTGCAGGTTAGCCGTTAGCAAAACCTGTGGGTTGTTAGGTGAACCCGTGTTCGTAAAACCTAAAGTGTAAAGGCTTCTCTTGTGCCCGGTTTAAACAAGAATAGTGGATTGGAAATCTCAGGTGTAGCCTGGGGACTGGATGTAGGTCTGGGTGACCGAACCAGGATAAATTTATGTGTGCATAAATTTACATTTAAACATTCTATTTTGTATCACATAACATACTGACTTGTGCATACCATTACTTATTATCATCATCACCAAGCACAAGCAGCTTTTCGAAAAAGAGTTTAAGTTTTTATTCCCTCACCCAATTCACCCCCCCCCTCTTGGGTGACAGCCACGCATTTCATTTGGTATCAGAGCGGGTCACTTGTTTAAAGGATCCAACGATCTTAAGTGTAAAGACCTTGGCTGATTTGGGTTAAAAAATTTTCCAAAGGCTTTGACCATACCATTCCACCTATGTTAGAAAATATTGATTTTTGTTGGTGGAAAGCAAGAATGGAAAGTTTTATACAATCCACTAGCTTGAAAATGTGGGATATTTTTGAAAATGATTTTGATTTCAAACCAAGAGGAAACTGGACTGAAAAGGAGAAAAATTTGTTTTCATTAAACATTAGAGCAATGCAAATTTTATACAAAGGCTTAACTGAAAATGATTTCCAGAAGATCAAACATTGCTCTAGTGCTAGAGATATTTGGAATACTCTTGATGTGATATATGCTTCTAACCCATCTCTTGAAAGCACAGCTGTCCAAAGCTCAACTCGTGCTCTTTGTGGATCATCTACTGATGAGCTTCTGGAAGGTGATATTGAGGAAGCATGCTTCAGTGAAGAGAGTATCCATTTCTGCCTAGAAGATTCAGAAAGTGAGGTATCTGGATCTGAACTTGAACTTTCTGAATTGCAAGATGCATACAATGAGTTATATACCGAATATTGTAAACTTGCAAAAGAACTTCTAGGCTTAAAAGAAAAAGATAGGAAACTTGAAAAACTAATTTGTTCTTCTACGTCCAAAGTTTCCGAGGTTTCTTTTAAAGAACTAGTGGTTCCGATAGCTAGCCCACTATCGGCAGGGAAAACTTCAACATGTCTTGAAAAATGTTTTGATTGTAAACACGTGTTGAAGGAAAAGGAAAAGCTTTCAAAAGAAACTAAGATTTCAAAGGAACAAAAAGCTTTTCTAAAGAAAACTAATCATGATAATGATAGAAAACCTCATTTTGATTTCCATTCTATTATCTGTCATTATTGTGGTAGATTAGGACATATTTCTCACATATGCAGTCTTAGAAGAAATTCAAATGAGAGAAATAAATCTGTATGGATTCCTAAAGGACAAGTAAGGTCCAGTGCTAACCTTGTAGGACCCAAGTACAAATGGGTACCAAAACATCCTTCTAGTGCCTTACTTGTGCAGGAAAGATCAAGAGTTCCTCTTACCCCAAAGAAGAGAACTCGCGGTGATGCAATTGCTGAAACCCCCTGGTACAATCATAAGAAGCAGTCGGCAACCACAAGGGACAATGGTTCTGTCTCAAGGATGAGCTATCACAGAGTTCCATTCAACTATCCTGAGAAGAACAAGAGAGAGTGGATTCCTCGATCAACATTGAAAAGGCTCTTGAATCCTACCTCTCAGAAGAAAGTGCTTCGAACCAAGGATAAGTATAGAAGATCTCCTTGGGTAAACAAGGGATCACTTAGCAACGAAGCATTTGATAGTAAAATCTCCTATGCTAATGTTAGATGGACTTATTGAGATTTTACATTAAGCATCCTAAGATGTGAACATTATATTAATCATAGAAGAAAGCTTAAAGAAATTAATAATGTTCATAATCCACATGTTGTCCATGACTGTCTTGATCAAAAACCTTGTATATCCTTGTGCATATAGTCATGATAGATTCACCATGCCATACACATAGCAAGTAATCTCTAAGTGCATGTGAATTATATATAACCTACAAACTGACCTTCAGATCCAGACTTGGATACATAAGGAAGGAACTATCTTATATTTTGTAGGAAAGGCAATCCGGAGGTTCAGCAAGACAAGGGTGAAGAAGACTCTGGCTAAAAAGAAGATCTCCTCCCTCGGTGAGCCATCAGACAGTGAAGAAGAGTCAATTGCTGATCCTAAGAATGCTCTGAATGAACAAGAAGGGAAAAGGGAAAGCTAGGTCAAGCCAACCTCAAGACCCCAGCAACCCTGTCTGATAAACTCAGACTTCCCAGTTTGAAGGTTGAGATCAAAATGTTTATCTCCCTCACGGATCCATTACCATAGGAGATGCATCAACATTTGAAGGATCTGTTGAATTTAGTGAGACTGTTGATCTGAAAAGCCCTAGTAGAACCCCTGGAGCTTCAACAGATTCTTGTCCAGATCAATCAATCAGAGTTAGATGAGTTATGGGCTAAAATGAACAAGGAACATGAGCAAAATCAGAGAGAGATAGGCTAAGATAGCCATCCCTCGGACTTGACCAGGATGTCACTGCTGCCCTCAGAAGGAAAATTGAAATGAAGCGGATTGCCCAAGCAGGAAGGCTCGCCCTTGGGGAAGCCATCTGATTCATGTGCCCCCAACAGTCTGCTAGCACAGAGGCAAGCTTGAGATAGCGCTGAGTGATCAACCTGCGGAGATACCCTCTGCTGAACCTGTGTCTCCCTCTGCGCCAGCACCCAATCTGAGTGAAGAGCTGTGTATGAAGTATGGATTCAAGAGGCCAGAGACGCCAGTGGTAGCGATCACCAAGTGAATTCATCCCTCTGCACCAGCTCCAATCCATTCTATTAGCCTCAGCAAGACTCAGGACTGTACCTCATCTGAACAATTAGTCAAGTCTTGATAAGCATTCGTCACACATAGATTTTGGTGCTGCTCTGAAAATAGAATTCTTGCATTGCCAACCAAAATCAAGCAAGCTACTGCTTGACGCGAATGGAACTATGGTGATATCATTCTTACCCTCCTCTTTACTTGAATAATCATTTGGGTAATGAATGCATGATGGGCTTAACAGCTTTTATTTCTTTGAAACTGATAAGAATTCTTTTATCTGTGATGACCTTATGATCCTATCATATCAAATTCATTTTCTGATATAATGCATACTGATTTTACAGATTCAAGAAGTCTGACACTTTGAAACTGAACTTTCTTCAAAACCTTCTGAACTTGTGCATACTGAATCATTGTGTTCCAAGATTTCTGACATTGTTAAGAAGACTCAGAACTAGTTTCAGAATTTTGACACTAAAACTAAAAACCTTCTTCAGAGGCTTCATATGGTGTCTAAATCGTTTTACTTAGCGAATCTTTTTAAGGGCACCTCTCATGAAAGAAAATAGTTTATGCATTCTCCTTGAGTTTTGAAAGATCCTTTTGAAATGCAAACTTTCAAAACAGATTCTGATCCTCTTTAAACTTGCATGACAACTATACCTCATGCTAGCCTTCAAAAGTTATTCTATAATTTTCCATTTCATGTGGTATCTCTTGCATCAAGTTTTTTCAATGCATAAGCAGCTATGGTTTCGAGAACAATACATCCCTCTTAATTACATCTTTAAGTTCTCAATCTACTAATGATCTCGGTTCAAGTTTGTGGTTTAAGAATGTTGACACAGATTATTGAAGCTTGAACAATAAGAATAACCAAGAGAGAATGGCAACGAAAATGCCCCTTATCAAGATGTGTGGAATGGCTATACTAAACTTGAGAAACTCTCGCCAATACACATGAGCATTTCTATCCCTTACACATTCTGTTGTGAAATTTAATGGATAGTCTCTCTCTTGTCTGACATGCATTAGAAATCTTAGGAAATGCCTTGAATTAAACTCTGCTAGATCTGTAAATCATGGCATAGTATCACAAGCATGCTATAATCTGTATTAATTTCAAGCTTGTTGATATCCTAAGAACAATGAGATCACACTGAGCATATCTAGAAGAACTTGAGCTAAAATTTGGAAATTATTCTCGTAATCATATGCTGAAATTTGGTTGTTTTTGTAAACCGGATTTAGTCTTAAAATCAAACTATTCTGTGAGCATGAAGATTTCCAGTATTTCATTTTTGTGAGGATGAAGATTTTCAGAATTTCATTGTGTTAATAATTCACATGTCTTCATGATCTAACATGAACATCCTTGAGGCATATTTATTGAACTATACTTGCTTATGAAACTCTGAAAATATGCCACCTGTTTGATACTCTCTGTACTATCACATTGATATTTATCTATGAGAGTATAAATAGAGTTCATGTCTTGATAGTGAAACTATGTGAACGTGTAGACAATTTCAAAATTAGTTTTCACATAATCATTGCTCATATTTTCTTAAACCAATTAGCAAGCATGATTTCTTAAAATTATTAACTTGTGCTGATTAACACAGATTGACTTGAATGTCCTTAGGATGGTCTCCAATGTTAAATCTTAAGTTCTTTCACTGACCATCAGAAAGCACTTGGTTCCTCAAGCACATGCAGGACCAATCATCAAGTTTGAGCAAGGTTGCTTTCGCAACAATCAGCGCCTTCGATAGCAGGCCAACTATTGAACCATGGGAAGAGTAGAGTGACTGCCCAGTCATGTCTGCTTGTGGTTGTAGCTCAGCTTTCCGAAGCGAATCATCAAAGCACTTGCGCTAGGGGTTTCCACTTGAGATAGCACACCTCTTGAAGATGTCAGGAAGCATGCTTATCTGCGTATGATTCAGATTCATGAGTCTAATAGAGTATGAGGATTCCTCATCTGTGGTAACATTTACACCTTACCATCTCTTATATATGATGCATACATGGCATTGGTAAGGGTGTCAATTTAGGATGTTTTTCTCAATCTGCATTGACTTCAAAATCATTCACTGTCTTAGAAAATCATCCCAGCTCACACATCTGTATCCTTTATATGACACGCTGGAAAGTAATTGATAACATACCTCTCTTATATGCTTCTTTTCTTGATCTTGTGATGATTAATCTTAATATAGAAGAGAAGTAGATGGACATTACTTGATAATGATCCCTTGAAAATAGAGAGTTACATGTTGTCATCGATAATAAACTCTTGAGATGCTGTGATGCAATTTGTTTATTACTTTTGGCATTTTAAGCTCACAAATTTCATTTGATTTGGTTTCATTTCATTTGGTATTACGAATTTAAAATCAAAAATTTTCATTTGATATCATAATTATCATTTTAAACGCACCAAAATTATTTTGATATCATGTTAATCATTTCGAGAGGGTCAAAATTACTTCTGATGTCTTTTATATTTGAAAAGAATTTTCACCTTCAAAAAGAGAACTGTTTTTGTATGTTTTGATCTAGACTTAATCCTTGCAAAACATGTTCTGTTATCTTGCATAATGGTTAGGGAGAGTAAACTCACTTAGAATACTGAATCAATATTTTCTTCGTTTTGTCTCACACTGTTTAGCTATCCTACATAATGTTTAGGGAGAATACAATCATTTAGGATCATGAATCATTATTGTTGTCCCTTATTAGTTCTCGTACGTTGTATTGAATAGTCTAGAACAAATCTTTATTAACGTTACATAGGGAGAAATATTAGGTAGAAAGCCCATTCCTAGGAGAACGATAGAAGTATCCCCATCCCTAAGGCTAGCTTGCACTTGTTGAATTTTGATGAAGCCAAAAGGGGGAGAGAGATGAGACATGAGATGTCTAGAGATGAGACATGAGATGAGATATAAGATGTCTAGCTAGAGATGAGACATGAGATGTCTAGAGCTGAGAGATAAGATAAGATGTCTAGATATCTGGGGAGAGAACTGGGGAAAGAAATATAGCTCTGAGAGTGATCTAAGTTTAATTATGTTCTCTAGTCATCTATGGGTTTGTCATCATCAAAAAGGGGGAGAATGTTAGAATCTTAAGTTTTGATGGTGACTAAGGTATGATATGGTCTAGTACTTAAAAGAACATAATCAACACTTAGGAAGGATTAGATGACATGGTTAGAATCCTAAGTTAGATCACTTGCGAATGCAAGATCACTTCCGGAAGTATTAGCACTTGTGCTCGCGGATGGAGTACACATCCCATAGGGGACGCAAGCGGAAGCAAGTGAGACACTTGGTTAGAACCCAGTCTAGATTGCTAACACTGAATCCTAAGTTAAGTCACAACCGGATGCGGATTCACTTCCGGATGAATTAAGACTAGCGCTCACGGATGAAAGACTCATCCCACAGCGGAATCACAACCGGATGCGGAATCACTTCCGGATGGACTAGGACTAGCGCTCGCGGATGAATGTCTCATCCCCCAGCGACAGTAAGTGCTTCACTAAGTCATAACTCAGTCAAGGAACATTAGTTGTACAAAACCCTTGAGACTAAGTTAAGATGCAACCGGATGCAGAGTTGCTTCCGATTGATTAGTGACTAGCGCTGGATGTTGGTATAGATAACACTGAGCGCCAGTGTACATAACCCAACGTCCAGTAGATTTGCTTCCGATTGCTTAGTGACTAGCGCTGGCTGTTGGAATGGATAACACTGAGCGTCAGTGAGTAAAATGTGAACATAACCCATCGTCCAGTGGAAGTGCTTCCGGATGTGGAATTGCTTCCGGATGTAAGAAAGTTTCCTTAGACTAAGTGAACTCCCACTGCATGTGATTGTGTTGTTATACTACACATCCCATAGCATGAGTAAATGACACACTAAGTCACTTAGGAAGACTTAGACTAAAATAACGAGACTTACGCTGACTATTGGAATAGACATCCCCTAGGGTCAGTAGACAATACACTAAGTCAGAACATAGTCTAAGTAAGAATGCTTCCCATAGCAAAACAAGCTTCCCACAGCATGTATAGTTCCTACTATACTTGATTATATATATTACTCTGTTGGACTAACAAGTATGTGCAGAACTTAGTTTTACTTCCGGATGCAAATGAGCTTCCGGATGCAAATACTCTTGGCACTGGAATTCAGAGACTAACTCTTGCAGAGCAAGACTGCCGCTTCCGGATGAACAATGAACGATGCACGATGATCATCCGTCAGCAGGATTACAAGAGTCAGAAGTACATATGCTCAGAAGTCAGTATGATGTTGTCAGAGTAGAGTGGTTAGAATTGCTTTTCAGAGATAAAGCAAGTCAACCCTGCTAAGCTTTAATGGAGCGTTTAAGAAGATGTACTTCCCAACGGTAACAAGAGGTTAACAGATATTCAAACAACATTGTTACCTACCAAGCATGAGGAGTATGAGAGATAAGGAGAACATAATCTGAAGATTCATTCAAGCTGTCAAAGCTCATACTACCCACAAGAGTCAGAGTCCATAAGAGAGCTTCTGATAGCAAGAGAGCATCCAATAGCAAAGCGCTCTTATCATTCATGGACAAGTGCTTGGAAGACGAAGTTCCTCTATGTGATAGCAAGCAGAATGTTAGAGTCCACGAGCTTCACTTCAGATAGCAAGAGAGCTTCCGATAGTAAGTCTCTTAGCATCCTGGACTTATGCTTGAGGAACGAAGTCCTCATCTGACAACAAGCAAGAGTCAGACCGTACAGTGTATAGATGTCAGAACGACTTTTGCCAGAACAGTGTTGTCAGAACAGTGTTGACAGAACAGCTGGTCAGAGCACCTTTTCAGATAAAGCAAAGTCAACCCTGCTGTGCATTAAAGAGGACAACGTAAACAAGGCCCCAACGACTATATTCAAACGGCCTTATTGCCTCTCCAACGGTTGGATAATCAGAGGCTGGTATAAAAGGAGATATTCTTCATTTCTGAAAAAATAGCTTCATGAGTTTGATAAGCAAGAGAAATAGAATGAAGAAGCTCAAGCCTACTATCTGAAATATCCTTCTCATCTTCTACTCTCTGATTATAAAGTTGTAATACTCTTAGAGAGAATTAGTGGAGAGCAATCATTGTACCTAAGTAAGTAACATAATCTGTTCATTGAGTGAACCCACTTAGTTGAGCTTAAGTGTTTAGCACAATCAGTTTATAGAGTGAACATCCTATCAAACCTGTTCTAAAGCTTGTCGCTTGAAGAACAGTATTGTAATCATTGTTAAATCATTGTCTGTAAAGACTGAACCCTTCTAGGTGTGAGGGGGAGCTGTATAGGTTGCAAGTGAGCCCGCAAAACTTGCGGTTGTAAAGGTTGCAAGTGATCCCGTAAAACTTGCGGTTAGGTTTGCAGGTTAGCCGTTAGCAAAACCTGTGGGTTGTTAGGTGAACCCGTGTTCGTAAAACCTAAAGTGTAAAGGCTTCTCTTGTGCCCGGTTTAAACAAGAATAGTGGATTGGAAATCTCAGGTGTAGCCTGGGGACTGGATGTAGGTCTGGGTGACCGAACCAGGATAAATTTATGTGTGCATAAATTTACATTTAAACATTCTATTTTGTATCACATAACATACTGACTTGTGCATACCATTACTTATTATCATCATCACCAAGCACAAGCAGCTTTTCGAAAAAGAGTTTAAGTTTTTATTCCCTCACCCAATTCACCCCCCCTCTTGGGTGACAGCCACGCATTTCAAGAAGGAGCCATGAAGGCAATAGAAAGCAAAGTGATGAGTGAAGAATATAAAAAGTAGGGCAGAGAAAGAATAAGATAGGAGTTTGAACGAATGAGATTTGAGAATATGCAGATAATTTATAACATAAATGGTGATTACGCAAACACCCACACACACATGTGTTTCACAAGACATGCAAATGATGCAATGGCTAACAAACTAAGAAAAGACGAAATTAAATAGTAATCTGGCTATGTCAAATACAAAATGACATCATGTCCATTTATTTATTTCATTAGCATATCATCATGTGAATAATACTCTGTCCCTCCTTCTGTCCTCAACATAAGATAACATAATGTACAAAATAAAAGAGTTTAACCTTAGATTCTCTTATTATTTAATTCATTTTTCTTCTTTACTTCTAACTATCTTTGATATTCATTAATGCTTACATATTTCTCTCTCTTAATAGTATTAAAAACTAACGCATTGCACGGGCATTGCACGGGGATTTGTTTTTGTATATATTGGTGGCATTTATAATTAGAAAGCTATTTTAAATGATAAATTAGCAAATGAGAAATTTGTAAGCGCAAAGAAATTATTGTTTTAGTAGTTGCATGTCACTTATATTAGTCATTGGTGTCATGTATTTTTTATGACATTCTGGAATGCTTCCACATAAACTACATTTGTAGTAACATTAGATGAATTTTTGCACTATTGAAATTGAGAACTCTTAAGTCATCTATAGATTTGACCCTAGATAAAGCGACATAGAGTTGGCCATGTGAAAAAACCAAGCTTGATAAGTATAAACCAACATTTGTCATTGATTAGCCTTAAATTACCTCACCCTTTGTAACCATTTGGCCACTTGCCCCTCAGTAGTGATTCCCAGATTTTTTAAAAGGATTTGATGTTTTTTCCATCACAGCATCAAAGGTATGCTTTTTGAGAAATTAGGGATTGTATAATTAAATTCATGACAGTTATACTTTTTAATTTCGGAAACGAAGGCAAACGAGAAACAACTATGAATGCTTCAAGAAGGTCGGATTTAAAAAATAATGCCAAAGTTTTGTACTTGATTGTGATTTTTTTATTCTTGTTTATGTTTGAAATGGAGGTCTGAGTTTGAGTTTGATTTGATGTTTGAGGTAGAGAGAAGAGAGAAAGGGATGTAGAAGGAGGATCGCATTAGTAAGACAATTAAAACTATAACTAGACATGATTTGGATGATGATGTTTTTCTACTCAGAATTTTTATAGTTAAACCATATGAATTAACAAGAAAATTTAACTTTGTTAATAGAGGGGTGAAAGTGCACTGGTTTCTTACTTTCGGGGCTTAAGTGAGACTGGAAAACTTCTAGTGTAATATTTTTTTCAAATTTAAAATTCCACGTTAACATTTCTTCAAATTTGAACATTCGGGGCTTGATTGAGAGTGAAACACTTTTAGGGAGGAATAGGATTGAGATTTTGGGTAAACTTTGGGGCGGAATTGAAACTAAATCATTTTTTCGGTAAAATATAGTAATGACTTTATTAACTATCAATTTCTATATATTATTATTCTTTAACTGAGTTTTAACATAACATTGACAACTATCATAACATCTATAAGTAATTGAATGATGAAGGTAGCTTTGTGATTACACACAATTGCATTCTATTACTCAATTCTTTCATGAGTTGTTAATTTAAAGAGTTGAAGGAACATAACCATACAAATTTGTTTTTTTTTTCAAAAAACCTTTGAATCCGATTTTTCCATCGGGAAATGAAATTAAATAACCTTTAAGAATTGAAATTAAAGAATTGGAAATAGTTGGGTTTTTGGTTATTAATTTATATATATCTTTAGGCTCACAAACAATCTATCTCATTCTCACACTTTTCCTAAGCCCATAAAATTTACTTCTTACCATTACCTTTACTTTCCATCCTTATCCTTTCCATTTCCATTTCTCTCATTTCAGTTCTAAAATCAAATGGGCCCTCATATCTAGTGGCTTTTACAAACCTTCATAACCTTTTGGAGGAAATGAAAAAAAATAGAGAATCAAATGGGTCAAATTCTGCCACGTCATAGTAACGCAATGATGATCATATATAAATCGAATGTAAAGGCTGTAATATCTCTATTATAAATTGAGTTAAAAAAAATTTAGCAACAATTGAATATAAATTAGACATTTGGAAACTTGACCCACAAACACTGTTTCAGTCACACCATTTTTTAATCAATACTTTATTTATACTTTGTTAGCATTATGTGATCTACTTCAATGATTTACTTTTAAATTCTAATTCAAATTCTAGTAATATACCAGCTCTATTCTTTGATGTAAGATCGATTTGGAAAATTGATTTTTATCGTGAGCTTCTTTTCCAATTTTTTGTCCATATTTTTTCAAATTACATATATCAACACCTCACAATCTCATCACTAGAAGTAATTAAAGAGGGGCAATCAAAGAGTTTTAAAAATAACATTTCATATAAATTAACTTAACTAACCTTCATAATTTGGTGACTTTAGAAAAATAGATTATATACTGAAACACCGAGTGTGCAATATAACCAAAACATGACTATCAAGAGTTTTTGGGTAGTATGTGGCATATGAAATTTTTTATTCTTGAAACAGTTTTAAAGGAAAAGCTTAAAATTTTCTTATATTTGATTGTAATTCCATAAATATCAAAAGAATTAATAAAGATCTCCTATATTTTAAAAAACGATTTAAATGTACTTTAAAGATTTAGATAACTAGTAGATATGTACGATTTTTTTACCTCAATATGTAGTACGATTTTTTTTTTATACATGATCAAGGTATCCCCTCACTCGACAAGTGAGAGACTAATCCTCCGCTAATTTGTAGGCACCTCAAAGGGTGGGACAGCTGGCCTGGGAGATTTAATGCTTCTCCATACCCAACGCCAGGGATCGAACCCCAGACAATTGGTTAAGGGTGAATGAGTCCTTGCCACTCAACCACACACCCCAGGTTAATATGTAGTACGATTTTGACAATGCTAAGAAAGTACTTTTATAATTTATTATTCTTAACAAAAGCTTTTTTAGCACATTTAACAGAAGCTTTTTAATATGTCTTTTTCATTTCCTTTTTTTGGCCAAGATTCTAAATACGTCATTTTCCGCTTGTGGTCCTTAGTGTTTGTGTGAGAAATAAATTATCTCCTTAAAAACCTGGAGAAATAAAACTTGATGCAATTCTATTAAAATAAATTAAAGTGACACATATTGAGTTGGGATAAGACTTTGTTATTGTTGTTGTAAACTGACACATATTGAAGATGTCTAAGATGGTAACTAGAATTTTACCCCGTGCGATGCACGGGACGTTTTTATTTTTAAGAAAATATCATACACTGTGGAAGTATAAAGAATAATTGGCTTAAAAGGTGAAGTCTTACATGAGGGTAAATTGAGACATAATTATATAGTTGACACTTATCTTTCTAGATATTTTATTTGAAACGATAGATATTAAGTTATTGTTTTCGATAAATTAAAAGGTATAATTCATGTTTTTAATAATTAAAAGAGATAATAAAAATAGAAAAATTAAATTATCCTCAATCCCTCTTTCATTCCTTTGACCCTCCCCTGTAACAAAAAAAAACAAATTCCCCCGCCCCAGAATTAGTAGGAAGGTATTTTGATGAAATTATTTGAACAACATGAATGTTTTAAAAGGAAAAAGATAGTCTAAACTATATCTAATATTTAAAGTACAAATGAATTGTGTTAAAAAAATATAAATTTAGATTACATGTAATATTTTCAAATTAGTGGAGAATTAAACTCACCCACGTATAAAAACAAAATAATAGTAAAATTTCATCTCAAACTCCCAATCCAACCCCCCCCCCCAAAAAAAAAAATTAAGTTTCCCTTGGGGACCTCCCCCATACGAATTTTCATTTTCGATTACATTCAATATTTTAATTTGATCTAAATTTTTAAAAAGTTGATCTTTTCAAATAATTTCTAATTACATTCCATAGGTTAATTTCAACTTGGTAAAGAATTATACTCACATGTTAATTAAAAAAAGGGTAATGGACCTAATCTGCCCCCAAGTAACCACCAAGGAGCGCTGAGCACCCTGAACTAACAACAGGCCCATATTTGGACTCCAAGTAACCAAGGTGTTTAAAAACTACCCCGGTTGGACGGTCAACAACGTTTGACCGTTACTATGCCTATGTGGCTGCCACGCGAGCACCTGCTTTGCCACATCTGCTTGCCACGTGTGTATTTTAAATGGACCTAATCTGCCCTCCAAGTAACCACTCAGGAGCACTGAGCACCCTAAACTAACAACAGGCCCCTATCTGCACTCAAAGTAACCAATGTGTTTAAAAACTACCCCGGGTGGACGGTCAATGACGTTTGACCGTTACTATGCCTATGTGGCCACCACGTGAAGACCTTGTTTGTCACCCGGCGCCTTGTCATCGTCACGTAAGATATGTTCATGTGGGTCTCACCTATAATAATAAACAATTTCTCTCTACCTCTTCAACACCATCACCACAGCCCCCCAACACCCACCACCCCCACCCACACCACCCCCTCAAACGTGGCAAGCAGAGGTGGCGTGGGTAGGGGTCTGTGGAGGTGAGGCAGTGGGGGGCTGGGGAGGTGAGGGGGTCGCGTGTAGGGCTGCACAAAAGCCCGGGGCCCGATTGGCCCGTCATGACCCGATCCGGTCCTATGTAAAAAATGGTCCGTCACGAAGTGGTCCGAGACCAGCCCGATTAGGACGTGACTGACCCGGCTATCGGGTAGGACAGGACCAGGACATATGCTCCATGACCAACAGGACGGCCCGGCCCGATAATTTTATTATTTTTAGTAAAAATATTTTGATTAATTAACACAATTATCAAACTATTTCATAATTAATTAATTACTTATTTAATTTAAAAATAGTTAATTACAATTTTTTATTCTTCCTACATAATATATCAATTTATTTAATGGTTGAAAAGTGTAATTTTTTTATTTAATTATAAAAAAAAATTGGGACCAATATGGTCCGTCATGTGGCCCGGTGGTCATGTCCGGCCCGATCTCGGTGTCGGGCCAAACAGGACATGACCGGGTCTCGGGTCAAAAATTATGGCCCGACAATTATTTAGGACAGACCAGGGCATATAGGTGGCCTGGTCATGTCCGTCATTTGTGCACCCCTAGTGGCGTGGGTAGAGGTGATGGGTGTTGGGCGGGGCTGTGGTGATGGTGATGAAGAGGGAGAGAGAAATTGTTTATTATTATAGGTGGGACCCACATGAACATATCTTACGTGGCGATGACAAGGCGCCGGGTGACAAATAAGGCCTTCACGTGGCGCCCACATAGGTATAGTAACGGTCAAACGTCATTGACCGTCCACCCAGGGTAGTTTTTAAACACATTGGTTACTTTGAGTCCAGATACGGGCCTGTTGTTAGTTCAGGGTGCTCAGTGCTCTTGGGTGGTTACTTGGAGGGCAGATTAGGTCCATTTAAAATACACACGTGGCAAGCAGAGGTGGCAAATCAAGTGCTCGCGTGGCAGCCACATAGGCATAGTAACGGTCAAACGTTGTTGACCGTCCAACCGGGGTAGTTTTTAAACACCTTGGTTACTTGGAGTCCAGATATAGGCCTGTTGTTAGTTCAGGGTGCTCAGCGCTCCTTGGTGGTTACTTGGGGGGCAGATTAGGTCCATTACCCTTAAAAAAAAGAAGGACTCACTCTCTAACATCCCCATCTACCCCACCCCCTCCCAAAAAAAACAACAATAATTCCTTGGCACCTTCACATTTGAAAATTCACTTGAAATTACATCTAACTCTAATCTCAAATCTCACATATCCAATCCAATTTTTCAATTGAAATTACATGTAATATCTGTTTAACTCTAATCTAACTCGTCTGTGTATAAAAACAAAAGAAAAGTCAAACCACATCCAACCACCCCCTTCAAAACCCAAGAAAAAATCAATTTTCTTATAGTCACTACTAGAAAATAGGCTTTTCACGTCCATAATTAACGACTAAAAAGCCAATGTTAGTCGTTGATGAAAAACGCGGTGGCATAACATGTAAATAACTGTCCAGGCGGAGATCTTTCACGACCACAGTTGTATATGTGGTCATGGAAGGGGACCCTTCCACGACCACACATATAAATATGTGGTCGTGGAAGGGTAGCACCCTTCCACGTCCACACTTAATGGGAGTGTGGACGTGGAAGGGTCCCCTTCCACGTCCACATTGTTTATAATGTGGACGTGGAAGGGGACCCTTCCACGTCCACACTCCCATTAAGTGTGGACGTGGAAGGGTGCTACCCTTCCACGACCACATATTTATATGTGTGGTCGTGGAAGGGTCCCCTTCCATGACCACATATTCCCAAGTGTGGTCGTGAAAGGTGGGCAATTTTTTTCCCACTGGCGCCAAATCCCTTTTTTATTTCCCTCCAACACTTTGGCAATTTTTATTTCACTACACTCACTTCGCCTCCCTTTCTCTCACACTTTTCTCTCTTCTTCTCTCACCGCCGCCTCTCCGCCCTCGCCTCCGCCCTCTCTCCTCCCCTCTCGCCTCCGCCCTCGCCTCTCGCCTCCCCTCTCGCCTCCCTCTCGCCTCTCGCAAGAAAAGCCCCATCAAGATAACCATACCTTCTTATCAAGAAGTGGCTGAGAGTTCTCAGGTAAGATCCACTCCTCCCTCCCTTTTCGTTCCCTCCCAAACATTTTCAGAGGCCTTCTCCTTCATCAACTCATATGAGTTTTACTCCCCTCCTCCTCCTCCCCCTCCTCCTCCCTCCTCTTCAAGGTACCCATTCCCCCACTCTATTCCCACTCTCTAATTTTTTTTTTACTTTTAGCAGGGCATTTTGGGGACAAATTAATTGGGTTTCTTTAAGTTTTTTCGCTACATCTTCAACATCAACTTCTGCTGCTGTTGCTGTTTCAGCGTCAACATCCTCCCAAGTTAAGGTGAGTTTTTTTTTTTATTTCTTGTTTTTTTATTTTTCGCTCAATGTATTTTCTTTGTTTTTTTATTTTTTGTATTTGCTTTTTAATATAGTTTGTGCGCACTGTAAGACATTTTAAGCATTGAAATATTGTTTGACTGATTTTATAAGCTCAATGGATTACTGATTTTATTTGGTTTTGGTAATAGATTGTTAATTGTTATTTTGATTATTGTGATTATATTTGGTTCATTTGCTGGCTTAAATATTGCTTCTATTGTTGAATATCAAATTCAGCTAGCTTTTGGTTTGTGCATTTGTGGTAAATTCTGATTTGCACTTAATTTGGTACACTGTTTGGTTGACTATTCTGGACATTTTAAGAGTGTTTTGGGCTGCTCTATTTAGCAATAATTGCTGGAAAAAGCTTGTTTTCTTTGCTGGAAGGGGTAGTAAAAATTGCATGCAAATAGGCTCTAGTTTCTTGGAGAGGCTGTTTTTGGTTGTTGATTAGGACTGTTTTAGGTTGCCATAGATAGTCCTCTGATTGGTTCAATTGTCTTCTATTCTTTTTAATGAAGACAAGTGTATATACATATTATACACATTACTCCAATGGATCGTGCTTGGATGGATGTTTTGCGAACTAGTGAAGAATATCAAAACGGGGTGGAAGAGTTTATCGAATTTGCCAAAAGAAATGTGGCGAGTAAGAATGGAAAGTACCCGTGCCCTTGTGTGAAGTGTGTGAATGTTGATCGCAAGAGCCTTGACTCTATAAGGAATGACCTTATTTGTGAGGGGATCAATCGCCGATATAGGAAGTGGATTTGGCATGGGGAATTGGGAACTACCGTGGAACATGTAAAAGCAGCGGAGGTGGATGATAATGATGATGATGAATATGTTTGCGATGTTGGCATGGACAACATGATAAATGATATCGCAGCGGAGTCGTTTGTTGTGTCAGACGAGTACGACAAAGTGCGTGGTGATGCTGAGACACCTTTGTTTCCAGGGTGTAAGAAGTATAGCCGTCTGACCTTCATTCTAACAATACTAGAAATAAAGACGGAAAATGGGTGGGCAGACGCGGGTTTCTCGAAAATGCTCGCAGCTTTGAGCGATATGTTCCCGGATAATAATGCGGTTCCGAAGACAATGTATGAGGCCAAAAAAATGCTAAGTAAGATGGGTATGGAGTATCAGAAGATACATGCTTGTCCCAATGATTGTATTTTATATAGAAATGAATATGAAGGGTTACATGTGTGTCCAAGATGTCAGGAGCCAAGGTATAAACAGAGGAAGGGTGCTGATGATGACGACGACGACGAAGAGACAAACAAACCAAAAAAAGGTGAACCTTCGAAAGTAATGTGGTACCTTCCAATAGTTCCAAGGTTTAGACGATTGTTCGCGAATGCAACAGAAGCAGAGAATCTGAGGTGGTATTGTGATCAGAGAAATTCTGATTCTAGATATCTTCGACATCCTGCTGACTCTCCTCAATGGAAAAAGGTTGATTCAATTTTTCCAGAGTTTGCTAGTGATCCTAGAAACCTCTGTCTCGGCCTTTGTACAGATGGATTTAACCCATTTGGGAGTGTCTCTAGCAAACATAGTGCTTGGCCAGATTTGCTTGTCATTTACAACCTTCCACCTTGGTTGTGCACGAAACGGAAATATCTTATGATGTGTATGATGATTTCGGGACCGAAACAGCCTGGGAACGATATCGATGTTTATCTTGCTCCGTTGATCGAGGACTTGAAGATGTTGTGGAATGAAGGTGTTGATGTGTTTGATGCATACAAAAAGGAGACATTCAAGTTGCGAGCTTTGTTGTTTACCACAATCAATGACTTACCTGCATATGGCAATCTCTCAGGATATAGTGTCAAGGGACATAAGGCATGTCCAATTTGTGAGGATGACACTAATTTCGTCCAGCTCAAGTATGGAAGGAAGACTGTTTACCTCGGTCATAGGAGGTTTCTTGATCGCCACCACCCATACCGTCGACTGAGGAAGCGATTTAATGGCTTTCCTGAGCATGCATCTGCTCCAATTCCGTTAACAGGTGAAGAAGTTTATCGTCGTGTTGCTCGTGTTACTGTGGAATTTGGTAAAGGAAAGAAGAAGAAGAAATGGACTAACATTTGGAAGAAGAGGTCAATCTTCTTTGATCTCCCTTATTGGCGTTGTCTTGATGTGAGGCACAGTATTGATGTGATACATGTGGAGAAAAATCTTGCAGAAAGTATTGTCGGAACGTTGTTACACATTCAAGTCCAGAGATTTCAGGCGTGATAGCCTCTTAGGAGACACCAAATTTGGTGCCTCCTAAGAGGCTATCACGTCCATACTTATCAAAGTGTGGTCGTGATAGGTCCTATCTATCACGACCACACAAATGTGGTCGTGAAAAACACACTTTTTTACAACGTGGGATTCCACGACCACCTGTTTCTGGTCGTGAAAAGCCCAATATTGTGGTCGTGAAAAACCTTATTTCCTGTAGTGAGTTATTCTTTTCAAGTAATTTAAATTTTTGAGTCTCGTACTATATAAGTATTCATAATCAAGTCCTTCACTCTAATTTTCCCTATTTTTCTTTGGAAATCTTATTATTTAAAACAAAGAAATCAGCTTACCCCGTGCGTTGCACGAGTTAGTTTTGTTATCTTATAAATAAGATGCTATATATCATAAATGAGTTAGCTTTTATCAAAAATCTTATTTTCTAAAGTGACATTGTAAAAATGGTAAAAATGTATGAAAAATTTCAATGAACACTATTTATAATACTACAATTTTTAAAATAGAGATTCATATTTCTAAAAAAAATGTGTTTTGATATGATATAGTTATCATATATAAGGCCCATATTGGGAATTGGGAAAAATATGTTCCATTTATTAATTAAGAACGTGTTATATCACATATTATGTTTAAACTACAATGACAAATACTCGAACCCCCTCTTATTATTCTGATAAAAAAAACCCCTCTTATTGACTAAAATATATTTTCTTAAAACACCTAAAAATGATAAACATGTTATATGACCATTGCAATATTTATTATAACTGACAATCAATTTTCAAAAGAAAATATCAATTTAGATTGAATGTAATATTTTGATTTGGTCAACAATTGAACACTCACGTGTATATAAACAAAAGATTCAAACTCTATTTCTTGACCCCTCTATTTGTCCTACCCCTGCAAAAATGTGCAGCATGAATATATCAATGTTGAGCTGTCTATAGGCAACTAATTAGTCAGGTAATTAGTTTTGTAATCATCAATTTGTTTTGCACTTTGAAATTTGAATATAAGGAGGATGTTTAGTTTGCCCAGGAACTAATTCTAATTGATGAAGGGGCATGTATATTAATTAATTCTAACTCATGAAACACTTTATGACCCACAAACTACATGAACGGTTAATGCAACAATATATTTATTCTTGATCTGATTAATGATTTTGATTCCCGCGTCAATGATAATTCTTCCAAATTCCAATAGTATATAAAAACCATAAAACATATTTTCCAAGACTCATTGATGTAATAGTTCAAGAAATGCCTTCTATTATGGCTTTTAATATTAAAACATGACCAATTAAGGCGCATATACGTTCATAAATGAAACGCCTCGTAAGTGGTAGTACATATTACACACATGACTAACATCATAGATAAAGAATGTCATCATTAAGAATACAATACTAATGTACTCATTGATATCACATTGTTTCTACATTATTATTAGTACATGTTTCTACATGATTATTATATTTCTGGTGTTTTGCAACCTGGTCATCATCAAGATGAGTAGCAGAAGTAGTGTCACCAAGCATGGTCTCTATTTGAGTTGTGCCACAACAGTTTCACCAAGGTCCCTTCCATAGAATAAGCAAATTTTGTTAAAACTCTAAACTCTACTGGTTTATCATATCCATGAACTTTCAGCAGAGTCATTTCTTTGATATCAATATCATCCACCTGCATATAACAACCAATTACATATTACAAAAGTTCTTTTAATACTAAAATAAGTTATATGCAGAACCCATCACCACCTATCTCAATATCAGATATTGTTGTTAGCAGGACTCAGTCCCAATTCACTAAAAAAAAGTTCCTGCAACAGTGATGCCATAATAATGACATCTCCAAAAATTGTCCATTTAAACCCAGTAGTAATATAAACAAATAAATCAATGTAGCAATGTGTGTATATAGAGAACATTCATTTAGAACACCCTCAGGCCTTTTATCACCATGAAAAGCATCCACATTAAGATGAATGTTACTAACCATCCTTACAACTCTATAACCATCAGCAATGCTCTCACTCCACAGAACAAATTCATCAAGATAATAAAATTCATCAAGTATGAAAAGGGATATCCACACTACTTGAATTTATTTTAGGACAACTATTCACACCCATCTTGCACTTGTTTCTCTCCATTGCTGAAATGAGAATTGTTCTTTTACTAAAAACTGAAATGAGAATTTATTTTAGGACAACTATTCACACTCATCTTGCATTTGTTTCTCTCCATCCCCAAAATTGATGATCCTACTTAAACTTTTTTTGGCCGAGATGATCCTACTTAAACTAAAGGATGTCTTTAAGACCATTTCAGCATTTTCTTTGTCCTTGTTTACTACTTGAATTTTGTATGAAGAGCCACATAATAAATCATCCATGAATAGGCTATAAATACTTGGAAAGTTAAAAATAAATTAAATTAGTGATAAAAAAACAACTATAAATACTTCAAAATAATTTCAATACACATTACATAGGTTATTTTTTAACTTGACCAAGAATCAAATATAATTGTTTATAAAAATAAAAGTAAAGTCAAACCCCATCATCACACACCCCATCTAACCCCTCCAAAATAAACCAAATTTTCCTTGGGCATCTCTCCATCTAAAAGTTTACTTAGTAAAATTTTTTTTTGGAAGTTAATCTTTCAAAATGGTTTCAATATAGATTATATATAATTTTTTAACTTGCCCAATAATAAGATTCACCCATTTATCAAAATAAAATAATACTCCCTATGGTCCATAATATACTCCCTCCGGTCCTAATTATAAATTGTCTTTGACTTTTTTTTGGAGAGATTAAGGTTGCGAAATAACTTATTAAATTATGATATATTTGATATATTTTTAGACTATCCATTAGTTTACAGTAAAGTAAACTATTATAATGGAAAAAAATAGGTAAAACAATTTATAATTAACTTATTTTGCTTTTTTAGGATTTTCCAAAAAAGTCAAAGGCGACTTATAATTAGGACCGGAGGGAGTAAGAGATAGCCGCCAAAAAAACACTTGTTAAGAAAACATGTGAATGTTAGTTGGGTGTCTGGAATTAATGTTTTTTTACCAATATTGCCCATATTTATTGTGATACTTTTGAGAGAGAGAATTACATAAAATATTGCCCATATTTATTGTGATACTTTTGAGAGAGAGAATTACATAAACATTAATAAATCTGAAAGAGAGTTAGGGGCAAAGTTGGAAAAAACGCATTTAAATGAGGAGAGAATGTGAGATGAGCTCTTATATTAGGACAAAACCATTCAAATTTTAGCTCTTATATTAGGGACCGGAGGGAGTAGTCAAACTCTATCTCAAACCTTCCCCATCCAACCCCTCCCCTATGGAAAAAAAAAACCCTTCCCAAAATAAAAACAATTATCATTTAGACACCTCCCCGTGAACTTAATTAATACAAAGGCATTGATATAAACGGATGTTCTTAAATGTGACACACCCACTGAAAGCATTACTTATGGGTACCTCCCCATAAACTTTATCATTCAATTTTGCTGTCTTCCACAAAATTTCCCCTCAATTACGCGTTCCATTGATAAGGGTCATTCAAATTTTTAATACTGAATGATAAAAGGAAATTCAATTTCTTTAGTCATATGAATATCTTTTCCCACACGTTCTCTCACTCACTACTATCTTTCAATAGAGTGATATGTTAAGGAAAAATAACATATCTTGAATATAATTTTAATTAATACTGATTGAATTAATTAATTTGGAAAGAAAGTTATGGAGGGAGTATTGAATGGTTCGATTTGATCCAAATATTCCATGTATGATTTAACTTTCATCGTTTATTGTGATAGCGAATCAATCAACCACTAATGTGTGATTTACTTTTAAACACAATTTTCTAAAAGTACCCTCATAGGAATTAAGGCTCACAACACCGGTTTCAATAATAAACATATTTTTTTCAAATTAATGTTAATTCTGCAAGTGAAGTGTATTCCATGCGAAATTGGACCAAAGAAAGAGGAATTAATTATAGCAAAGAATACAAATATAGATCTAACATCTTTAGCATATTGAAAGCTGAAACTTTTTCAGCTTTCAATTCTTATTATAAATAATAAATAAATTAAATTAAGTAAAACTATAAATACTTGAAAAGATCAATGTAAATTAAATTAAACTCGAAAAAAATAATTATGAATACTTCAAAATAATTTCAATTTATATTACATAGTTACTTAGTTAAGATTCAGACTCGCTTGTGTACAAAAAGAAAAGAAGAGTCATGCCAAGATTCTAAATACGTCATTTTCCGCTTGTGGTCCTTAGTGTTTGCGTGAGAAATAAATTATCTCCTTAAAAACCTGGAGAAATAAAACTTGATGCAATTCTATTAAAATAAATTAAAGTGACACATATTGAGTTGGGATAAGACTTTGTTATTGTTGTTGTAAACTGACACATATTGAAGATGTCCAAGATGGTAATACTACTTTTTGAAAGATAATAAATGCATTGCTTAATTTATATTTTTTCTTTTCAAATCTGATTTCCTTTGCACCAGGATATTTCTTGAGATGTGAGTCCTAACAGTAACGGTGATAACTAAACACAATTTACCACGCATTGTATTGAAGGGATTTAATGACCCTAATTTGTCCTTCAAGTAACCACCGTAGATCACTGGACACCCTAAATTAACAATAGACCCCTAATTTGCCGTATAAATACCAAAGTGGTCCAATTTTACCCTCACCCGATGATTGATGACGTTTGACCGTTCAAAACTTCGCGAAATTGCATATTAACCCCATATATTATTCTTATTTATATTTTGGTAACTATAGTTTGCTTCAATTTTCGTTTTAGTCCCTATAGTTTAAAACAAATGATTTTGGTTCCTCAAATTTGATTCCGTTAGCACAGTTAGTCTCTATAGTTTAATTCGGGATGAGTGTTTGATGTTACAATCTATAATTCATGCAAGTCCAGTACTTTACCAGTTTGGCATATTCTGGTTGTGGTATCCTTTGTTGGGAAAAGTAAACAAGTTTAGTGATGAATATCATGTAACAAATAAGGAATTGTAGTTGGAGTGATAGAAATTTAGGCGTTTAATTACTTTATACAATAGATGATTCTTATTAACACACTAACCAACACTTTGATCAAGGCAACTTTAGCTAGCAAGGTCAAATTTAGACGCCAAATAGACACTAGAGTATTTGATACTTTTTCACACTGAGAAATGAAGACTCTAAAATAAATGATTAAAGACTCTAATTAACTCAGAACAAGTGTCTCTACTTGCGATACATGATACATTGATGAATAAAAATTTATTAAATGAGGGGCATGAAAGATTGATGTTGGCTAGGGAAATGGGCTCTTTCAATTTTGCTTGAATGCCAAGTCTTTCCTTAAATTGAATCAATGAGACAGTGATTGCACCATACTTTTGCATATATTTTCATGGCCAAATTCATTAAATTAATGCATGTTTTAATAATAATTTCACCTAATTAGCATAGATTCTAAATATTGCATATGTTGTTGGAATTTGTTCTAATTAAGGGCAATTAGAAATTTTTAGCATGATACAATGTTTTACATGTTTTCAAGAACTTTATGATACCTTTGGGAAAATTGAATATGTAGGTTGAGAGGATGAAGGTAAAAATTCAAGAAAATGAGTCAAGATAAAGTTTCTGGACAAATTTTGAAAATTGCTGAAAAGACCCAAGAATTTCTGAAAAATTTGCGTTTTGGTCCTTGGGGGTCGTAGCGAGCCAATTCTGTATTCTCGCCACTTGGCTTGCCGGTTGACTAGCCCGACACTAATAAAAATGTCAGATGCAAAAATTAGGGTTTATAAACCCTATATAAGTTTCCTAACATCCTCAAACCATTCCAAAGCCCCATTTACACGAAAATAAGGTGGTTATACTAGGTTTCACTCAAAATCTCTTAAACCCAAAAAAATTAGAGAGATTAGGTGAGAATAAAGGCAAAGATGTTTTTGTCGTTGTAGTAATGGTATGTGATTTTAACTAACTTAATTAACAATTTTAATCATATCAAATCAATTGAATAAGTATTGTATTAGAACTAACATGAATAGCAAGTAAGCTTTCATACAAATACAAAAAGTTTTGACATTCAAATATAAAATGTTAATAGTTACTACTCACTCCTTTCGCAAATGGTTGAGTGATGTCTCACTTCTAGTGTAGTACTTCCTCTAGTCTTAATTATAAGTCATCAACAGCCCAAATTGTACATACCAAGAAATAGAGGTTCATGAAGGTGCATCATTAAATTGGTTTTTTTTGTCTTTTTCATTTTTGCCCCTCCCACCTTTATCATTATGGCCACTACTTTTTTTCTCTCTTCATTAATCCTCTATCTTTATGAGTATACATGTGTCTTTTTCATCTTATCTCTCTCTTATTCGGAAAATTAAAGAAATCTCTTTTTCCAATGATAATGATATATTGGGAAAATTTTAATAAATAAGTTAGTTAATTGCGGTTGGTGACTTATATTAAGGACCAAAATTTAGAGATGATTGGTGACTTATAATAAGGACCGGATGGAGTAGCATGAAAGATCGAATACAAATACAAAGTTTTGACATGTAAACGAAAAGGTTAATACATAATAATAGCTAGTCACTCCAATTTCAAAAATAAGATCAAATTGATTTTTTAAAGAAAATTAAGAATGCTAAATAAACCGCTTTAAAATATTTATATCGGCCAATTTTTTCTCAAAACTAATTTACCTTACTTATGAATTAACATATAATCTAATCACTATAATATGTTATATTTCTTTGACAAAAAACATATGTTATATACTCCCTAAATGGAGAGAGTATTTAAGTTGGTTATTTGGTTATTTGAATGACAAAGGAAAGTGTTATTTTATAGGGTTAAGGTGCATTTTTAGTACTCTAGAATATAGCAAAGTGCACCTAGCGTAATATACAATATTGTGGTCCATTTGTGATATCCAATAATTATTTTCGTGGCTTATTTAGTAATGACGTTATATAAGTCAAGTTTGACCGTTATGTGTCAAATTTTGACTGTTAAATTGTGGGGTAAAGGAGCATTTTCAGTACTCTAGAATATAGTAGGAGCACCAAACATAATATACAATATTTTAGTCCATTTATGATAACCAAGAATTATATTCATTGTTTATCTAGTAATTCGTTAGCTAAAACTCACTTTTGTAAGATAAAATTTGATGTGACATAATGATATAATATATGTATATTGAAATGACAATTTAATGAACATTTATTTTAAGTTTATAACTATGTAATAAGATAAAAGTAACTCTTCTTCTATTACATCATAGAGCCATTAATTCGGGTCGAGCCAGTATGGCCAACCCATTTTAATTCGGGTTGAACCAGTATGACCAACCTGTTTTAACTCAGTAAGGCCAACCTATTTAGTTTATGATTTTTTGCTTACTTTTTTGATACATGTAAAATACTAGTGACTTATTAGTTTATACATGCATGATATTAGGATATTCTATGGATCTTTATAACTTTGTATTGTTTAATTATTTGACATTTTGAATAATATTGTGATTTAGTTGTTTATGGTGTTTAAATATTGTATATTATGTTTGGTGCTCCTTCTATATTCTAGAGTACTGAAAATGTTACTTTACCCCACAATTTAACGGTCAAAATTTGACACATAACGGTCAAATTTAACTTATTTAACGTCGTTACTAAATAAGCCACGAAAATAATTCTTGGTTATCACAAATGGACCACAATATTGTATATTATGCTATGTGCACTTTGCTATATTTTAGAGTACTAAAAATGCACCTTAACCCTATTTTATATTTATGACAAAAGAAATTACAAACATTTGTTCCTTAAATTTACCCTTTTTTGGTTTTATTTCGCAATGGGTAAAATGTTCATGAGGATCTCAAATAACAAAAATGTTTGGCTTAAAATGATAGAAAACAAATACTAAATGGTTTGCTTTATTTACGACCTATGTGTAGTACCCATGTTTTCAAAAATCCATCGATGTATTATCTCGTGCTGTTGAATCATATTGGTGCTAACATTTGCCGGTGGAAAAGTAACTTTTTTTCAATTGGACGTTTTTAGAAGTAAGATTGGAAAAAAGTCTGATTGTGTATTGTGATTATGTTTGGATGTGCAGTGAGTATAAATTACTTTTTTTCAATCTGACTTTTAGATTTATGTTTGAATAGTTACTTTGAAAAAAACAAGATTAGATTAAAGCATTAATTTTATTTGAAGTACATATGACATCAAAATATTGTTATAATTTAGAGAGAAAATATGAATTAAAATTTAAACTTGAAATAGTAATTTAAAATGCATATAAAATTTAATACTTCCTTCGTTCCTAAATATAAGATCACTTTGATTAATTTGGGGAGATTAAGGAAGACAATAAAATTACATGATCTTCCCAAAATCCCCTCAATGACTTAACTTTAAAAGGAGGAGTTTTCAATGAAAAGAGGGAGTATAAGGGTAATTTGGGCAAAACTTGAGATAAAATAGGAAGTGATCTTATATTTAGGAACTTATTCACTTCCCCAAAGTGATCTTATATTTAGGAACTGAGGGAGTATGAATTAACGCAGTTTGGTGAATGGGATAATAAATGTTCAACCTCATTAAGCAAAATCAAGCAAGAAGCAAAAGTAAAAAAAGCAACTACCAAGATACTTTTGTTCCACCTTGCTTTTCATGTATAAGCAATTTGCTTTTCCCTTCATGCCAAACATGTTCAAAAGCAAAAATAAGCAAAAAGTAAAAATAAGTCCGAAAGTGCATGTGGCACCTTGCTTATAGGTGTTGCCAAACACACCCTGAGGCTTTATGGAACTAAATCGTTAACAAGTTTTAGAAGATGAAGTTCTTTGTAACAGTAATAAAGAGAGAAGATAGAATTCTTCCATGAGATATTTCTTCGAACCCATAACTTGTTTTTTTTATTCAAATTAGAGTATTTTTTGGCAAATTTACATATAAATTTAAGATGTGAAAAATATTATTAATAATAAGAAGCATAATTATGACAAAAAAATCATTCATTAGATATACACACATGTTAAATCAAAAGCATAATTATGAAAAAAAACCAAAACTATAGAATTTCTCTAATTTTACGAAATTATACACTAGCATCATTATAGAATTTCTCTAATTTTACGAAATTAGTGGACCATATAAGATTTGAATGGAAATCCTATAGATGACACAAAATTATAGACTAACATCATTATGGACCGATATAAGATTTGACCTTCTTGCAACAAGTGTATAATTACATGGTTGCATTGGCACCATTAAGGAAACTACCGGATAAATTTCACTAGCCTTTTAGGCTCCTCTAGCACAAATGGCATAGTCCAAGAAATGTCTTCCCTATCATTAAAGAGTCTGTCCGCCCGGGGGGCGTAGCTTGATGGTTTGAAGAGGATCCCAAGGTGTGGATTCAGCCATTTAGCCCAAAGGTGCCAAGTTCGAACCCCCGGAAAGTCAGTCACCCCGTTTACGGGAATCCCGGCTGGCGACTCCGGATTAGTCTGCATCCGAAGAGTGTGGGACACCGGGGGAAGCAATTCAAAAAAAAAAAAAAGAGTCTGTCCTCTTCAATAGCCTATCATTAAAGAGTCTGTCCTCTTCAATAGCTAGAGCACTACAAGCCATTCCATTAAACCCTATTGGCTAGACACGATTTAGTAGGTATATACCTTTAGTTGAGACTATTTTTCATATTCTCTTCAACCTTATCACCTCCACCTTGGGTCTTACTCTTTTTCTTCCATTTGATCATCCATGATTGGCTCTAGAGGTACAGTTCTGCATCATCCCAACATCTTTTTCTTTTTGTTTTTGTAGTCCCAGTTCTCAATTGATAACCGATCAAGGGGAATTTCCCGGTGACCTGGTTTCAGCACCAACCATTCTGAGCACCAACCCAAACAGAGAAAAGCTACCACCTCACTTAAAGTTAGTAATTTAAAAGAATCACATTATGGACACAAGTTATTATTTTTTAGATAAATGGATGTAGATATAATTAAGACAACACTATTTTAGACTAATGTATTTTTTGTTGATTTTTTTTTCATACTTAAATTTTACGAAAAGAGGTTTATCTAATTTAAGATTAAGGGCAGAATTCATAACTCATGAACCACCGGTAGGGGTGTTTAGGGACAGGACCGTCTCATCCTGATTCTGTCTCGAAAAAAGGTTTGGGATAGAATATGGATCTATCCTGTCTCGAATCTTATTATACTGTATAATAAGACTAAAATTTTATTATGATCATATTTGTTATAAAACATGTCATATATGCTCATACATTCATATACATATATATGTGTATATATGTGTGTGTATCTATATATATATATATATATATATATATATATATATTTGGGACGAGAAGGGATGGGATGACGATGACCAAGTTTCATGTCCTGTATCTCGGCCCATTTTAAAGATGAATTTGGTACTTTCTTGAAAGTTTTCCCATTCTAAAATGATCGGTATATAATGGGATTGACCGATACAGTTTTAAAGTATCACAAGCAAGCCCTGCGTACACACGGATGTCTCCTTCAGATTCACAAAGTGGTAAAGATTTCTCCCCATGTGTGGCTATTGAAACCACAATTAATTGATAATGAATGAAATAGTTGCTAAGATAGTCAAATGTACCACCCTATAGCCAGCCAGCTAAACCAACAGACTATAGGATCTTAAAAAAAAATAAAATGTGTTATATGTACCTATGTTATAATAATAACACTCCCTCCGGTCCTAAATATAAGACCTAATTGACTTTTTTTAGAAAATCCTATAAAAAAGCAAAATAAATTAATTATAAATTGATTTACCTTATTTTTTCCCTTAGATTAGTTTATTTTACCTATAAACTAATGTATAATCTAAAAATATAACAAATATGTCATGATTTAATAGTCTATTTTTCAACCTTAACCTCTCCAAAAAAAAGTCAATTAGGTCTTATATTTAGGACCGGAGGTAGTATTAAATATTGTACAGTACTCCCTCCGTTCCTAAATATAAGATCACTTTAGGGATGAGAGTTTGTTCCTAAATTAAAGATCACTTTCTAATTTGATTCAAGTTTTCCCTAAATTACCCCTATACTCCCTTCACCCAAATAATAGTGGTTTGAATAAGGTGAGAGGATATTTTGAAAATTTCATGTAATCCTAACTTATTGGAATGTCTTATTTAATCTCTTCAAATTTGCTAAATTGATTTTATATTTAGGAATAGAGGGAATAATATTTTCCAACAATTTTATTAATATTAATAAAAAAAATAAGAAAAATTGCATAAAATGAAGCAAAGTGCCAAGGAAGGAAATTGGCGTGAGGAAATGAGAGACTGCCGATGAGTAGTACACATTAGTGCATTACTACATACATCCAGGCTGGATATTCCTCCCATGATGCCATATACCAAATATTAATCAAAACCAAAAGTTCCTTTCAGTTGCTGAAATTAAATACCAGTTGTAAAGGCTTACAATTCATTATTGGTGTTATTTCCGGCATGGAATTGGTGCAGAGCAGAGTGGAGGCGTGGATTAGGGAGCAGCGAGCGAAGCTGATGAAGGTGTCGTGGGGCCCTCTGCAGTGGCGGATGAAGTGGCCGTGGAGCGGCCAGCGAGAGCAGAAGAAGAGGATTCAGGCGGAGTACGAACGGAGAAAGAAGCAGCTTCACGATCTTTGCCGCGCCACTAGGGCTGACTCACTCTCTGACTTGCACGAAATTCTTTGTTGCATGGTCTTATCTGAGTGCGTTTACAAGGTATATGTATATCTATATGTATATATGTATGTACTCCCTCCGTTTTTTCTGGAGAATCCTTATAAAGGAAACTGAATAGTCTAATCATAGTGTATTTTGTATATTACTAGCTCCGTTACTAAATGTAAGATTATTTTTTCTACTTTGATTAGATAAGAGTGCTAGTTAGGTTAGTTATTAAGACATGATATTACTAATCTACCCTAATCATATACCTTTATTCTCAGAATCTTAGGAAAGCAAAATGAACTGCCTAATCATTATATATTTTGTATATTACTCGCTTCGTTCCTAAATATAACATTATTTCCCCTAATTTGATTAGAATAAGAATGTTAGTTAGGTTAGTTATTAAGACATGATATTACTAATCTACCCTAACCATATGTCTTTATTGTCACTTTCTCTCTGTTGCTTGTTTATTATAGATAGGGATTATTAGGGTTTATTTGGAAAAAATTGAGAAAAATTAGAAAGTTGCTTATATTTAGGAACAAATTGAAATATGAAAGTGATCTTATATTTAGGAATGGAGGTATTATTAGATTATAAGTTAACTTGTAAGTCAAAATGAGTTTAGAGAAAAAATTTAGGAAAATCAGTTTTTAATTACTCATCATCTAGCTTTCTTAGGATTCTCAAAGAGAGTCAACTAGCTCTTGTATTTAGGAATTGAGGGAGTGTGTTGCTAGAGAATTAGAATATTTTTAAGTTTTTTAAGGAATTTGATTGTTTGTTGCTAATTTGATTTGTCTTTGCTTGAGTTGTAATGAAGTTTAGGCTACGTTTTTTTGTATTAGAGGATATGAATAGTAAGGAAGCTAAATTGGAAGTTTGCTCATAAGAATAACTATGATAAAAACAGATGCTGGTGATTTGTGGGGTAGGGGATGGAGATAAATCATCTTGAAATCGATTCCTTTATTTAAATTTTGGAACTTTTTAGCAAGCACCTCCTCTGGTCCTAAATATTGGTCCTAAATATAAGGCCTAGTTGACTTTTGTTTGGAGAGATTAATGTTGCAAAAAAGGTTATTAAATTATTACATATTTGATATATTTTTAGATTATCCATCAGTTTGTAGGTTAAATAAATTAGTTTAAGGGGAAAGTATTACGTAAATCAATTTGTAATTAACTTATTTTTCTTTTTTAAGTTTTTCCAAATAAGTCAACTAGGTCTTATATTTAGGATCAGAGGAAGTATCAAAGTTTCTTTTGATTCTGTTGCTTTTGATGTCTATGTCTCCAAACATAGATTAATGGCATTGATTGCGTACATTGGATAAGGAGTTGCTTGAATCATTTGTTCCCTTTTTACAAATGCTTGGGGCTGATTTGGAGCCTTAATGAGGGTTTAATTGTACATTGCCTGAATATCTCTTGATGAGCTTTGATCTGTGAATTACTATTTACTAGAACTTATATGTTTATCCTTTATTCCTTATATTATAGAGACCTACATCAGAGTTGATTCGAGCTGTAAATAAATTCAAGGCTGATTTTGGTGGACAACTTATTTCTTTGGAGCGGGTACAACCTTCATCAGATCATGTTCCTCATAGGTTTGTCATTCTTAATTTTTTTCAAATTGTGTTGTTGTTTAATTCAGTGTTTATGAATTCTCTTTTGTGCTTATTGTGCTTGTAACATTTAATATTGACATCTGGAGATCTTTTATTGTTATCATTTTAGGTATGTCTTTAATGAAGATGATTTTAGTCATTTTACTTGTTTTTTCTACATAGGTGTGAATTCTGTGAGCTCTCACAATTTTTAAGAGAAATGCTAATGTAATAGGATTTATTTTGTTTGCAATATAGTTGGTTGTGTGTTCCTTGTAAGAAGTACATGTCTTTGCATGTTTTATTAGTGCTTAATGCTTTACAGTGTTTAGCTATTGAAGATTATTCACGTTTGAAACTTGATAACTATAAATTTTACTAATGGTGATTTGATTGATTATGGATAATAGGTATTTGTTGGCAGAGGCTGGAGATACCTTGTTTGCTTCCTTTATTGGAACCAAGCAGTACAAGTGAGTACTTCTTTAAACAATTTCTTTGTCATCCTCCATAGGTATTATGGATTCAGTAATATATTCAACAACGTTAAGTTTACATTTATCTCTTTCTTGAAAGGGATGTTATTGCTGATGCAAATATACTTCAAGGTGCAATCTTTCATGAGGATGCTGTTGAGGAACCTGAAGGCCATTTGGCAACTGAACTTGACCAGAGTGAAAATCAAAATTGTAAAGCTGAGGCTCCATGGCCCCTAGAATCAAGATCTAAACAATTGAGGAGTAAATGCTTACCCGCTGCTCATCGGGTAAATTTGACCATTTTCTACTGCAAAGGTCTTTGATTAGCTTACTGAATTTTGTTTTATACACTGATTAATTTGTAGAAAAAATCACCATGGGTTTATTTGTTTGATAAATCATATTTCAATCAAGGTAGTACATTATTATGTGCTTTGGACAGAGAATTTTATTACCATACATTTTGGCCACCAGAATTCTAAATTTTAGATGCTCAGAAATATGGACATGTGCATTTGTTCTAATAATTGCATCTGGAATCATGTTTCAGGGCTTTATGGCTCGCGCGAAAGGTATACCTGCTCTGGAATTGTATCGCCTTGCTCAAAAGAAAAAACGTAAACTTGTTTTATGTGGTCATTCTCTTGGTGGAGCTGTACGTTTTTTTTACCCACCTTTAAAACAACAATGCGTTATGTATATATAAGAAATTTTCATTCACTCAATCCCTTATTTCGGCATAGGTAGCTGTATTAGCCACGCTTGCTATTTTGAGGGTGATTGCTGCTACATCATCTTTAAAGGAGAATGAGAAAGTCTCTATAAAATGTATAACATTTTCTCAGCCTCCGGTAGGAAATGCTGCTTTGAAGGAGTATGTTTTTCTTGTCTTTGCTGTTTTCCCCCAGTGTTCTTAAATTTTAATTGCTTAAGCTCTAGTCCTTTAATTAGCCTTGAACCATTTATAAATTTTCAAGTTATAATTTATGAATATGTTAATTATCCTATTTTTCTAGTTATGTGAATCAAAAAGGCTGGCAGCATTATTTCAAGAGTTACTGCATTCCAGAGGATCTGGTTCCCCGTATTTTGTCTCCAGCTTATTTTCATCATTATAATGCTCAGCCACAGTTGGTGCCCCAGGAAGGTGAAATAAATGGCTTGTCGTTGAGAACAAATGAGCAAGGGGTAGAAAAAGATAAGGATAATGGGAGAGAGCAATTGGTTTTGGGGATGGGTCCTGTACGGAAATCCTTTTGGAGACTATCTAGGCTAGTTCCTTTGGAAGTATTGAAAAGTCAACTGAGTAAACACAGAGAAACCCAATCCAGTTCTATGGAAGAAACTTTGGTGACTGATTCTTTTGCCTCTTCATTAATTGAGGAGGAGGTGGTTGAACCACAGTCTCTTGAAATACAAGAGGGTTCTGATGGTATATCACTCAAGCCACTTCCCAACACTGATAAACATGCAATAGAGGCAAAATCAAATGAGAAAACAGACAAGAGCAATACTAACACTGGAGATAAAGGGGCATGGCGCAGAGTGCCATCTCTACCTTCATATGTTCCATTTGGGCAGGTACAATCCTCAGTATAACCTGCACAGTGTTTCCCCTTTTTCCTCAATTATTGTGCACTTTTCCTCAATTATTGTACAGTCTTAAGTTTATTTTTACACAGTAGCCGTGCTGTTATTTTTTTTCCTTATGGACTGATGCATCCATCTTGACCTTTATAATGTAAAACAGCTCTATTTATTGGAAAACTCCTCAGTAGAGACACTATCAAGTGCAGAGTACTCAAAGTTAACATCGGTATGAGCTTCCTTTCTATTCTATCCATTGCACACATTACTTTTTCCAGTCTTTTGGTCCTGAAGTAGCTACATTTGTTTTAGAATTCCAACTACGTCTTCATGAATGAAGAAGTTCTCTCATTTTGTTTGCTTTCTTCTGGCAAAGACATTTTCAGGTTGGATCTGTTATTGCGGAATTGAAGGAAAGATTTCAATCACATTCAATGAAGTCATACCGGTCTCGATTTCAAAGGTAATTATTGTGATTGTTAATATTAATAATAATAATTGCAGCTACATAAAAGATAAGGTATGTTTATTTACCATCCTAAATTGTTATGAACTGTCTGAGGATATTGTATGAAACTCATCTTGATATGTGGAAAGAGGTACTCTTTGCATGGAATTGGTAATATGGCTTTTATTTGTTGAGTGGGGTTTTTAATGGAGTTACTCTTTGCATGGAATTTATATTACTAAATTACTAGAAGTCCATGGCGTCTTTTATTAAGATTTATTGCTTGAAAGATTTACTATTTGTCACTATAATTCAAATAGGTTTTTTCAGTGTTCCACTGCTTAAAATATGGGAAATTGCTATACTGTGCATGCGTTTGTGCATGTGAACTTACATGGTTGAAAGTTTTAAGTGTAATGTCGAGTTCTGTATAACTACATTTTATCTCTATAACCATAAGATATCCCATTACAATGTCATAAAAGCCTGGAATTTCCTGCAAAATTATTCTTTACCTGTTGGACAGTTTTACTAAGAAATGCTCAATGCTTGAGTTTTTAGGCTTTTTGTCTTTATAGCTTCTGATATAGGACTTTTGTGCATCAATTTTTTCAATTTCATAATTGGTAACGTTTGTTCTGTCTGTTTCCCCCCTTTTTTGGTTGCAGAATCTATGACTTGTGCATGAGTGACAATGCATCATTTTTCTTAGCAGTTGAGCAGTGGCAGCAACTTCCTCATTTACAGCAGTGGCTTGGTCTTGCAATTGCTGGGACGGTTGAACTTGGCAATATAGTGGAGTCTCCAGCTATTCGTACAGCAACTTCAATTGTTCCACTAGGATGGAGTGGTGTGCCTGGTTCAAAGAATGGAGAACCTCTGAAAGTTGACATAACTGGTTTCGGGTTGCATCTATGTACAATTGTACATGCTCAAGTAAATGGTAACTGGTACTGTCACTTCCCTATTGTAAATTACATTAAAATTTCATTTATTGAATTTTGGCAAGTTTTCCTACTCAATTATTTTGTTTTTTAACGAGGTAGAGGAAGTGAGTGGAGTATGGACCTAGACAGACACTTAGCGGTTGCAATGAGTGAGTTTTGATAACAAATATTATATATCAGAAACAGTTAAGTCTTGTGACTCGTCAAAAACAAAAGGTCTATGAAAAAAACCTAGATTGCAATAACTAGCTCTTAAGATGGATAAAATTGGAATGAAGTGGCTTAAAAGTGCCCTTTTGGAAGTCTTGATTGTTTCAATGTGAAAATTTGATGTCACAGAAGCAGTGGTTCTTGTCTTGTGCCCTTTTAATTGATAGGCCATACAAATAGAGGGAAAACATTAGTGAAATATCTGTCACCTTGGTTGGTTTTTGAAGTCATTGAGAAAACTTGGTAGTAGTTGCGCCAATTTATTTCATCTGCTAAAAATTAGCTACTTTCTTTATGTACTTATGTATAATGTTTTTTTAAGTCATGCTGTACATAAATAATATTAATCTAGATTCCTTGATTGGTGGCATAGGATTATACAAGGGCCAACCCAGTTCGAATCCTCACATGGTAGGGGTGTGGGTGGGGGTTGTGAATATATTAGGTCTGCTTTTATGCAGAGGTTGATTTAAACCACAACATTAGACCCCGGCAAGCGAGCTTACCACTGAGCCAGGCTGGTCATTCTGGCTTGGGATCAAACAATTTTGTAATATTTTGTCAATTATCCTGGTGTATGATTATAACTAGTAATTCCTCCCGTGTGATGCACAAAACCTAATTATTAAAAAAAGATTATCTGAAATTATTCGTTAATTATTAGTTGAATGTTTACTAATTTGATAGCCAATTATAGTAAATTATTGCATTAATAATAATAAGGATCCATTTATTTTAGAGCGAATTGAAAAATATTGATGCAAGAGTTTTGGAATTTTAAAACTGAATCCAGACGAAATAACAATTAATAATAAAAAGAATTCATAAAATGGAAACTGATTCTATTTGAATTGTTTTTTTAACTTCAAATAATTAGGTAATTGTTTGGTCCAATCATAAGAGAGAATAAGATATGATAGAGAGAAACAGAGAATAAGAGAGAGGACGGGAAAGATAGAGAGAAAGAGAGAGATTGTGAGGACTGGAGATGAGATAGAGAGCTAAGGCAATACACGATTCCATGTCACATCATAAGACAGATGGACTCTTAATATCTATTTATAAATAATGATGCTTCTAACTACCTCTCATATGTACCTCCCCATTTTGTTATTCAGTTATTTAGTTATTGCACTTTCATACCATATTCTATTTATCCATTTTTATGCAAATGAACTAGAATTGAGTATTCTGGAGCTACTTTTTTATGTTACTTTATAGAGAATAAGTTGTGTGAACAAAGAGTTATGTGTGTTTTTTTCCTTCTAAATAGGTGTTCTACTACAGTTGAATCATTTCCTTCTGCTCCAAAACATTCTACAAATCATGGAAGCCCACCTGACTTGCAGAAGATGAGAGTATTAGTTGGCCCTCCATTACGAAGCCCACCAAAGCATCTAACAGTGTTAGACACATTGATACCTGCTTTTCCATCCATAAAATCAGATGCTGACAGTCTTGTTGGAGAACACACTTCAGGGCCTATTGAGAAGGAGAAACCAATCCGTCCTGAGAATTTGAATAATTTTTCAATATTTTGCACCAGTGATTTTACTACTGTTTCCAAAGAGGTTCATGTCAGAACTCGTAGGGTCCGGTTAGTTGGCTTAGAGGTATAAATAATTATTTTATTTAAAGATCCTCAATCTATTTCATTTCATTATACATTTCTTGACTTGCATTAGTTGGGTGCAGGGCTCTGGCAAAACCACACTTTTAAAGGCAATTTTGAACAAAGGTAAAGTAAATACAACTACCAATGAGGTTGTCATTCCAGAAGATGATGTACAAGAAGGTATTGTGGATGGCTTATACTACTGTGATTCTACTGGAATAAATATGCAGGTATCTCCCTTTTAGTCTCTTAATCTGTTCATTTTATTTTTAATTTCCCAATTATGATATACAGTGTCATGAAAACTGGGCGGAACTGATCATATAGTTTTGATAAATTTGAGAAATGAGAAAAGAGATGCTACATAAAAAGTTGTCTGAGTGAATATTAGTTTTGTTATTCCCTCCTAGATGTCTATATATGGAGGTATAAAAGGTGAAAATGGACAATTTCAGTGCAGTACGTTAAAGTACAATAAACATAGATCCTGTACTAGACCATAAAGACACCACTATTCTAATACTCACCTTCAACTTGAAGCATATAGGTTATATGTACTAATCTGAGACTTAGTGAGTAAATCTGCTTGTTGATCGTCTGAGTTGATAAATTTTTTTAACAAGCTGTCCGGATTGAAGTCTTTTCTTATAAATGATAATTAACTTTTTTATATGCCTCATTCTCTCATGAATGGTATTAGAAGCAATATACATTGCTGCCTGATTGTCGCAAACCAACTCCATCTTATCAACACTTCCAAAGTTCAACTCAATATTGCATTAGCCAAATATGTTCAGAATTTTCGCTAGGGCCATTGCATGATTTTAGCCTTTTTACTAGACTTTGTTAACACAAAATCTTTCTTTTTGTAGAGAAATTTCCACTAACTCATGGCAATATCCTATGTACTAAATAGTTGTCAGAAATAACTTTACAATACTTGGACAATAATATAAACTCGGAAACTCCTATATGCTAATAAACACCTAATCATTTAACACTGCCAATTATGAAGCCTAAACTTTCAAAAATATTGATTGCTTTTTTTCCAAAATTTGCCTCGTAAGAAGTTCCTTCTTTCCTTTCTTTCTTATCTACAAGCAACAGTTATATGAAAGAAAAATTATTTTGATGCATTTCTACTATGATATGCATATTCTGATGTTGGTTATAAGTGCTGAAGTTATATTTGTACAACTTCATTGTTAATAAAGAGACGACTTAAAAAGATAGTTTATGGATAAACTTTTCTTTGATCTTCTCCTTTCTTTGCATGTGTATGGGAACAGTCATTCATGTGTGTATCTCATTGTTTTGCAGGAGCTGTATAAAGATAGTTCTCGCTTCAAGGATGAACTTTGGTTGGGAATCCGTGATATAAGTTGGAAGACAGATTTGATTGTTTTTGTTCATAATTTGTCCCATATCATACCTCGATACAATACTTCGAATGAGCTTGAACAAAAGCCTGTCTTGTCCCTGTTTCTGGATGAGGCTAAATCTCTTGGAATTCCTTGGGTTCTTGCAATAACAAATAAATTCTCAGTTAGTGCACACCATCAAAAGGCAGCAATTGAAGCAGTTTTAAAAGCATATCAAGCATCTCCAAGCACATCTGAAGTTTTAAATTCCTGTCCATATGTTATGGCTAGTGTTTCTGAGGCTTCATTGTCACAGAATGTGAATAGTGAAAAGGTCAATAGAAGAATTGGTGTTCATAGACTTATATTTGCTCCAATTAATATCATTAGGAGGCCATTCCAGAGGAAGGAGATTGTTTTTCCAGTTGAAGGTGTTAACTCTCTCTGTCAGAGAATCCACAAGGTCCTACGTGATTATGAAGAGGCTTCATTTCAAGTGAGAATCTTTTATCATAGACATAGTATGAACTCTCGTTTGTTTTCCATTGATAATTTTCATTTTGAAATGTAGGTGGAATTTTACTGCATTGGTTTTTTTAAAAAAAAATTCTAAATCTGAAAGAATAAAATAGGAAAGGACATGAAAACATAAGTGGTAAAACCTGTTCAATCATTGAGTAGTTTACAATGCAATGGTTTAATGCTGTCAAATTGAGGTTTAAGTGAAGCTTCTTTTTTTAAATTTTTGTCAAAAGATTGTAGTAGCTCCTTTCAAGGGCAGATGGTGAGATGTGAAATCAGTTAGAAGTATGAAATTTATAGGATATTTGATGGAAGACCAATGTAATATGTGGCGTCTGGTTTCTTTTTATTTAAATTGATTAGTTCCCCTTATCCCAAATGCTAGCTTTCTATAACTAGTCTTCTCCATCCCTTTTGAGTTTGTATAAATCAATATCTTGATTGATGGTTGTCAACTCCAAATAGAGCTAGCTGTGAAGGGTTTTCAATAAGCTAATTGAGTTACTTGTTCGTTTGATAGAACAAAATTAGTGACAAGCCTAGGTAATAGTAATTTAATTGTTGATCCTTTTATGACAGGAACTTGCTAGAGATAAACTTATGAAGGAATTTGAACGAGAACATTTAATGTTAATGGATGAAAGTGAAGCTACCAGAGCTAAGGCAAATTCATCGAATTCTGCAGCAGTGGGCGCATCAATTGGGGCTGGAATCGGCATTCTCATGGCCATTGTCATGGGGGCAGCATCTGCCTTGAGGAAACCATAAGGACCCATTCAAATCGTCTTTACTTATAGAGTGATGGCATATAATGCATTCAAAGACAAATGAAAGAGAATGAGTTAGTCACTCTTTTGATGTCACTTGCTACTTGAATGTATGACTATGATTGTAGAGGATTCAATTTTCAACCTCCTTCCTCTATGTGATTGACATTGTGCTTGTAGTCTCACACAATAGAAATCAGGCTGTATAGGTTATGTGCAGGTGCTTAAGTCATTAGAATTGCATTCATTTCTTGCATGTTACATGTAAGATAACTATTTCATGACGGCAAAATTATATCCTTTTTCTTTCTCTGTGCCCAACAAAAGGCAGCTGTGAAGCTTGTCTAAGATCTGTGAACGAAAGTGTTTCAATCGCATCCTGAAAAATCAGAATCAAAATCATGCAAAAAACCAATTTTCAGCTAGAAAGCAAATCATGTCCCTCCGGTCCTAAATATAAGACCTAATTGATTTTTTGAAAACCCAAAAAATAGCAAAATAAGTTAATTATAAATTGATTTACCTAATTTTTTTCCCTTAAACTAGTTTATTTTACTTATAAACTAATGGATAATCTAAAAATATATCAAATATCTCATGATTTAATAGACTATTTTGTAACTTTAACCTCTCCAAAATAAAGTTATCTAGGTCCTATATTTAGGACTGGAGGTAGTATTTAGTTACTCATGTAGTCATGTTAATCAATTGTCAGTGGTGTATTAGCTATTTTCTTTGGGAATTCTGGCTAGGCACTCAAATTCTTATGGTATGGTTTCGAGCAAAAATTATGGGATTTCTAGCCAATCATCTGGAGAGTTGTTCCACATTTTGTTTTATCTTATTTAAGTGGTAGCAAGTAGCAAACACTAAATTGCAGAAATAAAGTTAGGCTTTATAAAATTTTCACGTCCAACCCAAAAAAAAATATTTAACCACTAAGTCTGCCCTTTTAAATTAAATTTAGAATTAAACACTTCTAATTAAACTATTTGCTTATATTTAATCTCTTCATGTTTAGTACTCTTTGATCCTAAATATAAGAGTTATTTGACTTTTTCTAGAATTTTAAAAAAGTTTATTAAACTAATTAAAAATTGATTTTTCTAATTTTTTTCTCTAAACTAGTGTATTTTATTTATAAGATAATATATAATCCAATAATATATAAAATATGTTATGATTAAGTGGTTCATTTTGCTTTGTTAGGATTCTCCAAAATAGTCTACTAGCTCTTATATTTAAACAGTGGGAGTATTTCATAACATTTTTTGAGCAATTAAAAAAATCTTATTAAAACTTGAAATTACAATAGAGAAATCATCAATATAAACCTTATCCCAATTATAGGGAAATTGGTGATTTTGGTATGCTAGACATGAAATAGCCATAACTAAAAAATGAGAAATGCTTTCAACTTATTTTGATAGCCCACCAAAATTAACTTCAAATCACGCACTTATTATCTGGCCTTGCAAGATCACTTTTTGTTTTTTGTTTTAAACTTGGAAGTGTGCATGTAATTTGAACAATTTAAATTTAAATGCATCTTAAATACACATTTTAAAGTGAAACAAAAATCATTCAATAGAATAGTAAAATGTAAACCATCTACATCTAATCCCATCAAGAGTACAATAGAAGAGAAAAATAATATTAAAAACATCGAAATATACTTTTGGTCATCCGGACATATGGAAGAGGAAGTGAACTTCTCTTCTGACCATTTCATTCACATAAGGGATCAAGGGCCTCAAGAATCACGTAAAACGATATGGTAGATTGAAGATAGAAAATGAATAACATGCTGCTCAAAACAGCATGCTCTGCAATATATGATCTCTTATAAAAAAATATTGATCTCCTTTGTTTTTGGGGGCACAACAGTGGGTGACAAGATTTCATCCTATCAAGAGAATAAAGAAGGCTACACTCAATATCCATGGGAATCACAAAAGGCAAGGCCAAGGAAAGAGAGCTCATGAAGAACAGCATGAAAAATTCAGCCTGCCTTGCTTTGATCCTGCACCGTTAGCCAGGTTCACTCGATTCACAGACAGTTTGGCCTTATAAGAATCAGAGTTCAACACTTTTCGGCTTATATTGTTGTAGATTTCCCGGATGACGATCTCAAAAGCTGTTTGAACATTGGTAGCATCAAGTGCAGATGTCTCCATGAAGAACAAGCCTTCTGCTTCTGCAAGGCTTTTGCCATCCTCTATGCTAACCTCCCTGATATTCTCTAGGTCACACTTATTCCCAACCAACATTCTTGCCACAGTTGTATCACAATGAACTGCAGGGTTGTTCAGGTAACAGTCAGAAACTTTTAATCTTCAGCGCAATAATTCTTTAAAATGAATTGTACGCAGCTATGTCATGGCAAGACAAAACATACAGGTCTTTAAAGCTAAAATGAAGTAACAAAAAAGAGATTTTTAGCAGTGTTCTGACAGATTGTTTCATCATCGCAAGCATAGGAAGCTGTCCCAAAGGGTTCATAATAAGCAAAATTATTGTTGAATAATGATCAGAATGACATAGTAAACACTAAACATTGCATATTTCATTCTTTGCATTAGAAACAGAATTCATTTTTCAATTTATACTAAATGGGCTGAGAAGAAATCGTACTTTAATAAGCATCATCAAAGAAGGTAGTTCAGCTCAATTAATTGCATATCTAACAATCTCCAAAAAGAGTCCACTGTTCTTAAAAGTCCAATAATCTATAGTCTTCATTATTGAACCTTATCAATGCCACCAAACAAGCTCATATCTCATAATGCATATGGATGGTCCATCATTGATAGGACCTATGGCACTTTACCAGTTTCAATAAGTTTCCAAATTATACTTCTATAAATCGTCAGGTAACATGCATAGTTGGTTCCAGTTATTAAATTCCACATCAGATCATATATGTAATATCACCATGATAAACACCATAATTAATCATTGATTTGCCCTTCATATATATTATGGGCCAAAAAAGAAAGAACTAAAAGACCAACTAAAAGCTAAGTGAGTGCCAGCAACTAATTTAAGCAATAAAAACCCTATGACACTGAATTGCAGAGGCATCACATAAATAAGGAAACGCTACCCTAATATAACTTCACTTACAAATCAATTAATCATATCATGGAAGCAAAAGAGAGTGAAATGGAAGGGCTACTTTCTTTTCGAGGTATACCAACAAGAAAGCAATAAAAGCTAACCAAATTAAAGGCAGACAGTATGCAAACTGAAACAACAATTAGCAAAATGTCAAATGAGTTGCTTGATCTTTTTCAATTTTTCAACCAAACAATCCTAGTTAATCCGATATAGGAGCTTTTCCGTTTTACAAGACAGTTGTATCTTTAAGAATGACTTGCTTGATATTTTTGAATTCTTCAACCATACCAATGAGCAATGCAATACACAAACACATATATTTAACTTGATCAACAGATATAGACCTTAAAAACGTTTCACACAAATGTACAAACGATCAAGATCATTGATGTTGATTCGTTAGCATTATCATTGTCAATAATCCATTTGATACAATTGACTACTAATTTAAGTCGTTTATATTTTTTTCCAGTAAACTCATCAATTAATGTGATAAAATGAAGAAGAAAGAGTATAGAGAGAAAAGAAGAGAATTATTATTGATTGATAATACAATGGTGGTGAAGCTACATTTACATTATATAGGAAGAGGAGAGGGGATGAAAATAGAAAATACAATCAATCATAAATGCATATCAAAGAGATTACACATAATCAGGATCATATCAAAGAGATTCTAACAATTAAAAAGGTAAGTAAAAAGACAAGCTTGCTTTCCCTTTCGAAAACTAGCCAGAGAAAGGAAACAAATCCACCAATCACCACTTTTTTATAGTAAACTCATCAAACAAAAAGGTGAGGAACACGACCGGCTTCGTTGTTGTTGATGTTGATAAACAAGCAAAAAGAGAGGGAGTGGGAGAATAAAGATATATGATTATAATACTACTCCCTCCGGTCCTAAATATAAGACCTAGTTTATTTCTTTGAAAAATCCTAAAAAAGCAAAATATAAGCCAATTATAAATTGATTTACCTAATTTTTCCCCTTAAACTAGTTTATTTAACTTATAAACTAACGACTAATCTAAAAATATACTCCCTCCGTTCCTAAATATAAGACCTAGATAACTTTTTTTTTGAAAGATTAAGGTTGCGAAATATGTTATTAAATGATGACATATTTGATATCTTTTTAGATTATCCATTAGCTTATAGGTAAAATAAACTAGTTTAAGAGAAAAAATTAGGTAAATCAATTTATAATTAACTTATTTTTTGCTTTTTGTAGGATTTTTCAAAAAAGTTATCTAGGTCCTATATTTAGGAACGGAGGGAGTATCAAATATGTCATAATTTAATAACATATTTTGTAACTTTAACATCTCCAAAAAAAATTCAATTAGGTCTTCTATTTAGGACCGGAGGGAGTACTTAAGTAATATCATGTGATTTTAACAAACTTAATTAACTTCCTTAATCTAACCAAATTAGTTACTTCCTCCTGTCTTAAATATAAGATCTAGTTGACTTTTTAGGAAAATCCTAAGAAAGTAAAATAAGTCACTTGTAAATTGATTCACCTAATTTTTTTCCCTTAAACTAGTTTATTAGTCCAATAAACTAGTAGGTAATTTAAAAAAATACCAAATATGTGATTGTTAACTAATCTATTTTGCTTCTTGAATCTCTCCAAAAAAGTCAACTAGGTCTTATATTTAAGACTGGAGGAAGTAGTTAATTAGATCATATACTCCCCCATTCCTAAATATAGGAGCTAGTTGATTTATTTTAGAATCCTAAGAAAGTTAAATAAGCTAATTAAAAATTAATTTTTCAATTTTTTCTCCAAACTAATTTATTTGGCATATAAACTAATCTATGATCTAATATTACACAAAATATATTATGATGAAGTAGATCACATGCTTTCTAGGAATTCTCCAAAAAAAATCAACTAGACCTTATATTTAGCACCAGAGCGTGACTTTAACAAACTTATCTAACTTCCTTAATCCTAGCAAAAAAAACTAACTTCCTTAATCTAATCAAATTGTCTAATTTATTATATCATATATTTAGCAATGGAGTAGCATGAGATAAAGAAAACATGAAACAACAGAAATAAAAGAGCAAAAGTGATGAAAGAAAACAAAAACGTACGAGAAAGCTCCTGAAGCCACGTGGCAATGGTATCAAAAGTGGTTCTCCTAGTGATATCATAGACAAGGAGGGCCCCAACAGCGCCACGATAGTAAGCAGAGGTGACAGCCCTGAAGCGTTCCTGGCCAGCAGTGTCCCAGATCTGCGCCTTCACTTCCCTGCCCTCAATCTCAACCACCTGCGTCTGAAACTCCACCCCGATGGTGGCCTTTGAGTTGCCGTCGAACTCGTTGCGCGCAAAGCGTGAGAGCAGGTTGGACTTTCCCACAGCAGAGTCTCCTATGAGCACAATCTTGAAGAGGTACTCCTCACTCCCCACTTCCTCATCGTCCCCCATTGTTGATGGTGAGGCCAAAGGTTGGAGCTCTGGGGGGTTTGGAGTATTGGGTATGAGCCAAATGTGGAAATGTGAAATGGGTTTTGAAGAAAAAGGGTGAGGATGAATGAATGGTGTACACTGTGTAGTGTGAAAAGAGAGAAAGAGAGCTTTGGTTTTGACTTGCTTCAGGCACGTCCCGTGATTCCCGGGGTGTATAGCTTCTTTTTGGCCGAAACATCGTCTTAAAATTGTCTTAAAAATTAAAATGCATTGTTTTTGGCCGAAACATTGTCTTAAAATGCATACATTAAGACAATAAAACAAACCATAAACCTATATTGCCACACATTAAAAGAATACAAAGTAGTAGCACTGCACAAAAGCCTGGCAGCCCGATTACTCTGTCATGACACGATCCGGTCTCATTCAAAAAATGGTAATTCACAACGTAGCCCCGAGACCTATTAAATTATTAATATTTTAATTAATTAACATAATTATCACACTTTCGTGATTAATTAATTAGTTATATAGTTTAAAAACATAGATTATTACACTTTTTTATTTTCCCACATAATTCATTAATTTGTTTAATATACAAGATTTTTAATTTTGTTGTACCAAACAATTTAGGGACCAACATGGTCTGTATGTTCGGCCCAACTTTGGTGTTGGGTCAAACAAGACATGATCAGGTCTCAAGCCAAAAATTCCAGTCCGACAATTATTTAGGACAGGACTATAACATATAGTTAGATTGATCCTATCCATCATTTGTGCACCCGTACAAAGTAGGCCCATGAGAACAAGGACACAGTGAAAGGACTTAACATCGAAAAACAAACATAACATAACATAACATAACAACTAAAAAGATAAGTATAAATGTGATTGCTGCCACCTAACCATTGCAAGTTGATGTGGGGATAGTGAGCTTACAATCTAACATGATCCAAAATACTCATACTATAAACATACCTACTTTTGTATGTTTATAATATGAGGAGCAAAATGGTCTTTTGGTATTTAGAAGAATATATTAAAGTAAGGTCCCTAAAGACTGTACTTTAATATGGGGAGTTTATGGGACCTTTTTAGTATTAAGTCCCTTGTGATGGACCTCATATTAATTTTGCCTAAAAAGAATACAGAGTAGACCTACGAGACAAAAGGCACAGTATGAGACCTTACTTTAATGAAAAGATAAAAATAAATGTGACTGTTGACATCGAACCATTATAGGTTTGTGGTGGGAATATTGAGCTTACAATTGACAAATCCTTAGATTTGTGTGATTTTTATGTGCTTAATTGAGATAATTAACATGATCAAAGATGCAATATTAATCCTCAATAAACAAAGAAAAATATTTTTAGTCTAGGCAAAAGTATTATATTTCTATATATATAAAAGAAAAGAAGGAATTATAATTGATATTGTAGTAACTCGTTACTCTCTCTCTCTCTCTTCAAAATTCAAAATTCAAATAATATTTAAACAGGAGGCCCAGCCAGATAACCGGACCGGCCCAACTCACACTGATCCGACCCGCCGCATGTCAACGCCGCAACTAAGACCCGACCTGGCACGGTTCGAAAGATAAGAACCTGTATTTACCACTCAAACTCGGAACTACCCACTATCACATCGTGGGCCATCTCGGGTCATGAGGGATCAAAGTTATCGGATGTGGGGAGTTAACACGACGACACATGGGTTTCCTCCTTTTGATGAACGTGGTGCATTATCCTGGCACGCAGCATGACAGTTATCCCTAGTATTATTTGTTATAAATAAGGATCTTGAAAGATCTGTTGCACATCTTGTATCTTTTAATTCTATGGTGAACATTCTCCAAGTGATTTACCTTGTGAAGAACTTTGTTTAATTAATCTTAAGAAATAATTCCAGTATCTCGTTTAAGATATTTGTTTATCATTCATCTTGTATTGCTTTAAGAGATTTTTAGGGCATGACATTTGGCGCCGACCGTGGGGAGAAATCTTTTTTTCTTCTCTTCATCCTCGAACCCGGAATCATGGAAGACGATGCAACATCGCCGCTTAATCCTGAAGCGCCCCTGCCATCGAACGTCCAGGAGATTTCCTCCGCAGGATATCCCGATGAAAACGTTCAGACCCTGATCAACATGGCACGGAAAACGATCCGATGTTAATTATTGTACAACGACTGCAAGAGCAACAGCGAGAACACTTCGCTATGTTGAAGACGCTTACCAGTGAAAATAGGAACCTGAAACTCGAAATCGTTGAACTGAGAATGGCTCGCCTCCGCATACCTGAAGATAATGCGGACAACGAACATCCCATCCCAAGAGTGATCTCTGAAAATACGCACCCCAGAAACCCGGAGCACAGACACCAGAACCCTGAACACCAACCCCGACACTCCGGAAGCCAAGACGAACATCAGAATCCTGAATACCGATCCAGACACACAGAGAGACGAGACGGACACCAGATTCCCGAACACAAATCCCAGCACACCGAGCAAGAGGATAGACACAGAAATCCAGAACGCAAACCCCGACGTACCGAGAGGGAAGAAAGATACCAGAACCCGGAAAATAAATCCAGAGACACCGAAATGGAGGACAGATACCAGGACACAGAATACGATGACCTTGAGTATAACCCCAAGGTGGAACTCTCGCGTGAAGACGAAGAAGGAGTGGGAAGCTCGAATGAGGAAGAGCACTACGCACACTCTAAACCTGAATCTCCCAAGAGGCCACGGAGGCACTTGGCCTCAAAGATAACCGTCCCCAGAAACTCAACGTCCCGAATACAGAAAATGAGAAAGACTTACCACGAAATTAAACGTATGCAGCGAGAGTTGGACGACCTGAAAGCAACCATGTTCCAACTCCCAGGGGTCGTGAGGCCTTTCGAAAAGAATGACCCGTCAGTTATGCGGATTCACCATTCATCGAAAGCATCTCCAGAGCAAAGTTACATTCCCGACTGGTTTATCCTGTCATTACAGTCTATGATGGATCCACAGATCCGGACCACCACATGGCGCACTATAAATAGCGTAAGTTCGCCATAACAGTCCCCGAGAAGGTGCGAGAAGCCTGCATGTGTAGAGGATTTAGGATGAGTCTCATGGGGCCTGCTCTTAAATGGTACATGCACCTCCCGGTAAAATCAATCTCTACGTTCGCCGAATTGCACGATTTATTCGTAAGCCAATTCGCCAGGAGCAAGAGGCTTGAAAAAACCGCGATGACCTGTACAGGCTTCACATAAAGCGAGGGGAAACCCTTCATAATTTTGTAGGGCGATTCAACAAAGAACGACTAGAAATAGACCACCCGGACGAAATGACCTGCAACAACGCCTTCAGGAAGGGACTATGGAGCTGGATGCCCCTGTATGAAGAACTGACCAAATGCCGACCCAAAACTTGGACAGAAGTTATGAGGCGAGCAGTGGCCGAGATCAGATTGGAAGAAGATAGAATGAACCGAGACTACGACTCACCTGAATCCGAGTCTAATCACGTCGGTAAAAACAGGAAAAGAAAAGATCGATCAGAGAAACCCCCCAAAGCAGAGTCTTACTCGAACTCCAGAAGAATACCAGAAAGATCCGAAAGATCCGATAGATCTAATAAGCCCCCGGCTCCTCGCATTGAGGAGCAAGGGCTAAGACTATATCCTAAAGAATTAGTCAAAGAACTCGGGAAAATGGGAGACCAAGTGCGGTGGCCCGACAAAATCAAAATACCCCTTGAGCAGCGCGATAAATCTAAATGGTGCGATTTCCACCAAGATCACGGGCATAAGACGGATGATTGCATATCTCTATGTTTCCAGGTTTCTGAACTCCTGAGACGAGGCCATTTAGAACACTAACTTGAGGCGTCCAAGAAGCAAAACCAGAATACCAGAGCAGCGGCATGCACAAAACCCGTACCAGCCAACCCACCAATTTCCACCAAGATGATCAACTTTGTTAACAGGGGATCACACGTTACAGGAACAAGTTACTCGGCCGCCACAAGGCACGTCAGATCACTAACCTCCTAGATGGAGTCTCTGGCCATCGGAGGAGAAGACTTAGAGGTCCAAGAAGGACCACTAGCGTTCTTCGACGATGAGATCAATGACCATCACCACGATGACGCTCTCGTCATCTCAATCCACTTGGCTAACTGCGAAGTCAAGAGGGTCCTTATTGACCCGGGAAGCTCTGTCAATATCATTTATCTCGGCACAGTTAAAGAAATGAACATGGAATCCACCATGTCATATTATCCCACTACTTTAGTCTTTGGGAATGGTGCCGCTGACAAATCGATGGCCATGATCAACCTGGCAACATACGCAGCCGGCATCAAACAGACATTCACTTACTATGTCATGGATTGTTCATCGCCGTACAACGCTATACTGGGACATCCTTGGCTTCACCAGATGAAGGCAGTCCCATCAACCCTACACCAAAGGGTTAAATTCTATACCCCTTGGGGAGTACGCCAGATTAGAGGGGACCAGAAGACGTCCCGCGAATGTTACCAGGCTTCCCTAAAGAAGTCTGAGAAATTGCCAGCCTAGCAATTACAGGGATCATCCCTGAAATTGCCAAACAAGGATGAACTGGCCGAGGGACTAGAGGCCATCCAGATCGAGCCAAATCAACCAGACAAGAGAATCCAAATCGGAGCCGACCTCGACCCGAACCTGAAAAATCAACTGATAGCATTCTTGACCCGGAACCAGGATTGCTTTGCCTGGTCCTACTCTGATATGACGGGAATCAACCCACGGGTGAGCCTACACAGACTAAATGTAGATCCTGCCCACAAACCTGTGCGGTAGAAGCGCCACAAATTCGGTCCAGACAGGAACCATATTATCGTGGAAGAAGTTCAAAAATTGTTGGTAGTTGGATCAATACGAGAAGTACATTACCCGGAATGGTTAGCCAATGTTGTTGTAGTCGCCAAGAAGAATGGGAAACATCGCGTCTGCGTAGACTTTACCGACCTGAACAAAGCCTATCCTAAAGACTTTTTCCCATTACCACATATCGACATGATGGTAGACGCAACATCCGGCCACCAGATGCTGAGTTTCATGGATGCCTTTTCTGGATACAACCAGATTCGAATGTACCCACCAGACCAGGAGAAAACATCTTTCATTACCGACAGAGGAACGTATTGTTACGAGGTGATGCCCTTTGGCTTGAAGAACGCAGGCGCCCCCTACCAGAGGTTGGTAAATAAAATGTTTGAGAACCAGATTGGAAAATCCATGGAGGTGTACGTGGATGACATGCTAGTCAAATCTCGGACACCAGAACAACATATCTCGAACCTGCAAGAAACATTTGAGATCCTGAAGCAGTATAACATGAAGCTTAACCCAGACAAATGCTCGTTTGACATTAAGTCTGGCAAGTTCCTGGGATACCTCATCTCGAGTCGAGGGATAGAGGCACATCCCACACAGATAAAAGCTATTCAAGATATTAGCTCACCCAAGAGGACAAAGGATGTCCAGAAATTAACTGGTATGGTTGCAGCCTTGAACAGATTCATCTCCCGTTCGTCAGATAAGTGTCGCCCATTCTTCAAGACCCTTAGGAAGAACCAGAAGTTCGAATGGAACGCTGAGTGCGAAGCGGCTCTCCAAGGCATCAAGGAATACCTTTTGAGACCCCCGCTACTCTCTAAACCTAAAGTGAACGAGACACTCCAACTATACCTATCTCTATCTGACCATGCCGTCAGCGCAGTCTTAATACGGGAAGAGACCGGAACCTAGTACCCGATATACTATGTAAGCAAGACCTTGTTGGACGCCGAAACCAGATACTCATCGATCGAAAAGTTGGTTTTAGCCCTAGTTACAGCCTCCAGGAAGTTGAGACCATACTTTCAAAGTCACCCGATCCATGTAGTCACCTCTCACCCACTCCGGAACATATTCAAGAAACCAGACTTATCTGGCAGACTAGTCAAGTGGGCAGTTGAACTCGGTCAGTACGACATTTCATACACTCCCAGAACTGCCATCAAATCCCAGGTATTGGCAGACTTCACAGCTGAATTCGCACCTGAAGTCCAAAAAACTATGGTCCAAAACCTTATCTGCATGAGCAACGAAGCACTCCCAGATACCTGGATACTATACGTCGATGGTTCGACGCACTCAAGAGGCACATGACTAGGAATAGTCATAGAATCACCTACTGGGGACCTAATGGAGCAAGCATTCCAATGTGCTTTCAAGGCAACCAACAATGAAGCCGAATATGAAGCCCTGATCATCGGAATGCGTCTCATAATTGAACTCGGAGCCTGGAATGTGGAAGTACGCTGCGATTCCCAACTAGTATCAAAACAAATCCAAGGCGAATACCAGGTAAAGGACTCCAAAATGTAGCAATATCACAACTTAGCTAACTCAATTGCTAATCAATTCAAGGAATTTAAATTAACCCAGATCCCGAGAGACAATAACAAGCATGCTGATGCTCTTGCCAACCTCGGATCTACCATTCCGAGTCAAAGAACACGTGCAATCCCGATTATCCGGCTTCAGGATTCAATTATAAACTCTTCCCCTTTTCATTTCGTGCAGGCAAACTACCAGACAACAGATTGGAGATTCCCAATTTATCATTACCTGAATACGGGACATCTCCCGGATGACCAAAGCGAAGCCAGAAGGATCAAACAAAGAGCATCCAGATACCGGATATTTAGAGACGAACTCTACAAGTGGTCCTACGCGGGGATTTACCATAAATGTCTCGGTCCAGAAGAATCCGAGTACGCCCTCTATGAAACACACGAAGGTGAATACGGGAACCACTCCGGACCCAGAAGCCTAACCCGAAACCTCCTGAGAGCAGGCTATTTTTGGCCCAAAATGTACCAGGACGCCCAGAAAACCGTCTCGAAATGTATCAAGTGCTAAAAATTCGCGCCATCACTCCTACAACATCCAGAATTCCTTCACTCACTCACCCCAGTTTGGCCATTCATGCGATGGGGGATGGACATCGTTGGCAATTTACCACCAGCTCCCAGAAAGAGAGCTTTCCTATTGATGGTGACAGATTACTTCACAAAATGGATAGAAGCTGGAGCCTATCAATAGTTTCGCGAACCAGATGTCATCGACTTTATCTGGAAAAATGTCATTTTGCGATTCGGACTCCCCTATGAAATCGTGTGCGATAATTGCTCCCAGTTCATCGGATCCCGATTCAGAAAATTCTACAACAAATGGAACATTAAACTGAAGTTTTCAACCCCAGGAATCCATAATCGAATGGCCAGGCAGAGGCTAGCAACAAGACAATTGTGGCCTCCCTGAAAAAGAGACTCGAAAAGGCCAAAGGAAAATGGGCCGATGAGCTTCCGGCTGTACTTTGGGCTTATAGGACAACAACCAGAACACCCACAAGTGAAACACTGTTCTCTTTGACTTACGGGTCAGAAGCAATGATACCAGTCTAATACGGGATCCGAATCCTGAGATACAAATGGACCAGAGAAGAAATAAACAACATCAAGCTGAACTATGAGCTAGACCTCTTAAACGCCAAACGGGAACAAGCCCTGATCTGAATGGCCTCCTATCAACAAAGGATAGCTCGACAGTACAACAAACACGTCAAAGAAAGGCGTTTCCAACTCGGAGAACTAGTCCTACGCCGAGTTTTTCCAAATACAGAAGAATCCAAAGACAGGAAATTTAGCCCCAATTGGGAAGGACCATACCAGATCGAAAGTATCACTGGCCCATGATCATATCGGTTAAGAGACTCCAAAGGGAAACTACTCCCAAGAAGTTGGAATGCAATACACCTGAAAAGGTATTTCCCCTAATATCCTTTTCTCCCTTCTCTTCCACAAAAACTACTTACATCCAGATACATACTTTGAACTGGCTGAAACCAGCCCATAATAAGTCATTATGACTAACTTCCTGGAGCCAAAATTCAGGCAATATCCAGAACTAAGTTCTACCATCAGGAATATCTCCTGAATTGTATAACTTCTCGGAGCCAAAATTCAGGCGATATCCATAACTAAGTTCTACCATCAGGAATATCTCCTGAATGGTATAACTTCCCGGAGCCAAAATTCAGGCAACATCCAGAACTAAGTTCTACCATCAAGGATATCTCCTGAATGGTATAACTTCCCGGAGCCAAAATTCAGGCTACATCTAGAGCTCAGTTCTACCATCAAAGATATCTTCCAGACGGTATAACTTCCCGGAGCGAAAACTCAAACACAAGTTCCATCAATCATCGTCATTGCTCTCTCTCTTTTTTCCCCTTAATGATTTATATAATATTGTGCTTGAAAACACTGAAAACGGGAAATTAGTAGTCTTATACCAGATCATAGTGCCTAGAGATGTTCCTACGAGCCTGTGTAAGAGTATTTTTCCTTAAAACATGCTTGATATAGAGCTTTGCAGATGATATGCAAGATGTGAGTAAAACTGGTGTCCACCAACCCCTGAAGCCATCAATACAGAAAGTTGGATTCATAATATCAGTAATAATAGCTTCATTGTTGAATTCAATATCTTCCAAATCCAGGTACCTGTTCTTTGAGTTTGAGTTTTGACGCTCTCCATTGGCTATGAGAAGCTACATTAAAAATAAGGAAGTACTCCATTTAATTGAAGACCCTTGAAAAATACCTTATTCACCAATCACCAAGGAAAGAAAACAATTGTGTTTAATTAAGAGATCAATTTACCTACCAAAATCAAGTTTAAAAGGCCTTCCTCATGATCATCAAATGAAAAGTCTCCATTGATAAATGCATCTGCAAGTCCTAAATCAGCTTGTGTCATAACCTGAAATAATGTACACAAATCTTATCAATTTTTTTTATTCTTAAAACCACTTTAAGTGATTTTATTTTCACGGACAATAAAAGGCATACATCTTTAATTCTGTGCCCATTATAAGATCAACAGTTGATAATTCAACCATAAATACAAAGTAAATACCTTCCAATAGAATTGAGTATTGTGGACCCTGATGATAACATTTTTTAATGTGCTCCCATTCTCATGTCCATGTCCCTCAAATGTGAACATTGTTCCTCCTTCCTCTAATAAACTGTAACACCTCAAGGAACAAGATATTGAATACCTTACTCATTACTTGTAGAGTACTAAACATTAAAAATAGTCTTGAAAGACAACTCACGTTAAACATCCAGTGGAGATATATGATTTCAAGAATCTAGTCACAAGGAGTCTAGCGGTTTGTTCTATCCAAGAAGGAGCCATGAAGGCAAAAGAAAGCAAAGTGATAAAGTGATGAGAGAAGAATATGGAAAGAAGGGCAAAGAAAGAAGAAGAAAGACGAGTTTGAATGAATGAGAGATGAGAATATGCAGATAATTTATAGCAAAAACGGTGACTACGCAAACACTCACACTCACACACACGTGTTTCACCATTAGAAGTTGTATATTTGCGGGGAAAATGTTTTATATTAGATTATTGTTTTTATCAGTTCATTACAGTTGGTAGAGTGACAACGTGCTACTATGCCCTAAATAAAACAACTTAATTATTGTTCCTAATATGGTTGGTGAAATATTAACTCGTTTTTATTAATATTTCACCAACTATACGGTTTTGGCCAAATTGAATTAAGATAAAAGAAAACTGAAAAAAGAAAGAGATGGGACAAAAGAAATGAAGGAATAACTACACACATACTCCCTCCGGTCCTATTTATAAGTCGCTAACCGCCACTAAATTTTGGTCCTTAATATAAGTCGCCAACTACCACTAACTAACTCATTAATTAAAGTTTTCCAAATATGCCCCTGTCATTGAAAAAAGAGATCTCTGCATTTACTTTTGCTTGCCTCATTACGACTCATTTAATAGTTGTGAGGAGGGGCAAAGATAGAAATGAAAAATAAAACAAGACTGTTATAAATATTGTGATTATATGGATGTCCATACCTCCACAAACTCTTGGCTTTTCCTTTTCTCAATAACCTCTCTAATGAAGTGTCTTTAAGAGTTGTTATTGTCATAATTCAAGGGTTACAATATTGACACTTTTATGAGGATTGAATTTGACATTTACTTTCTTGTAACTTAGTTGAGGTTGGTGGCCTATAAATAAGAGGCATTGTACTACATGTGATGTACTCATAGATGAATAAAGATTTCTCCCATTTCTCTCCAAATTTCTCTTCCAATTTTCTCTCTTCTTCATCACTAACATTTGCTACTTATTTTTCTTCTTCTCAAGCTTCTATATTTTCTTATTTTCATAACATGTTATCAGCACGAGTTTGCTCTAAAATATTAAGGTATGTTCTTTACATTTGTTTTTAGTGTTGTTTATAATACACACACATGTAATACTTATATATCATATTATGCCATTTATTTATTATTATTCTCCTCATATTATATTATATTATATTATACTTCTTTCATACTATTATATATTATATTATGCCATTTATTTATTATTATTATATTATATATAATATTATTTATGTTTATTTATTTATTATTTATTTATTTGTTTCCTCGCATCATATCCTTACCCCTTTCGGAGGGTTAGAGAGGCTGTCACAATGAATTCAAATGGTCGGTTCACCGCCTGTAATTCATACGCCCTTTAATTTCTCACGAAAGTTCCCTTTGTGCATATTTAATTTTAATGTTTTGCATTTATATATATATATGAATTCGATTGGTCGATTCACCGCCTATAATTCATATATATAATATAAGTTATATATATAATATCATATTTATAGTATTATTACAATATAATGCCATTCAATATTCACATTTATTTATTATTATTTTTCATTTTATATTGTGTATTTTATTTTGTTTATATTGTGTATTTATTATTATGTCATTCATTATTTCCCTTTATTTTGCCATTTATTATTTTGTTATTTATTTATGTCTATTATTTTTATATTGGGATTCATATTATTCTAGTTATAATATAATTTGTTATATTATTTACTCTTATATTATTATAATTTTTATTATTCATATATTCAATCATTATTGGATAAAAATCCATGATATATTATAATGTCACTTTATCCAATGGCTTGAAGCCATGACACTCCTAAATTTGATTTATAAGATGACTTAAAGTTTCATCGCTTTGATAAAGCTTGTTGGTATAAGACCATATTATGGTTTTTCATTTAAAAAAGGGGGCATGAAAAAGAGGAGTGAAATTTTGATGCTTTGATGCTCAAAATATTATTATCTAGCCTTGAAGGCCGATGATGAGAAATGACTTAAAGAGAAATGACTTAAGTGACAAATGACTTAAGCATCAAGTGACATAAAATAGTCTTATATCTTTGGAAGATATTTGATGTGGTCTTGAAGACAAATATGATGAGAAAATATGAAAATATGACAAGAAGTCATATAGAAAAGAAAGAAAATTTTACAAAATAATGAGATGTCAATAGAATAAGTATATGACCAGAAGTCATTTGAAAAATTTACACAATGACTAGATGACATATGAATAAGTATGTATCAATTTATAATTAAGATACAAATAAAAAAAATATTGATAACCCCGAAGGGTCATTGTTTTAAAGCATAAAAAATATTGATAACCCCTGAAGGGTCATTGTTGTAATTAAAGCATAAAAAATATTGATAACCCCTGAAAGGTCATTGTTGTAAGACATAAGAAAAATTGATAACCCCTGAAGGGTCATTGATGTTTATTTTCAGTTATAATTTAATGTTGATATTTATTTCATTATTTATGTAAATTAATTATCTTGTTATTTCATATATATAAGGTTATTTGCATATTGCATATATTTCATTTGATGACATTATTATTGTTATTTCATTTGATATGATTAATTTGTGGGAGAAATACATTAAAAAAAAGTCCTGAAGACTGACTAGCATATTTTTCTATAATCACACATGAGAATGACCATGTTGTGAATTAAGGACACCAACATTTGGTGATATAAAAATATAAAATTTTGATGATAAGTCTATATGACTAAAAATTTACAGTCAATGAAAACAAGTAACACAATGGTATGGTCCTGAAGACCAATCAATATTTGAAATATTAATAATATGAATAATGAATGCGAGAAATATAGTGATAATGATTTCTGAATTTCCAATAAGAATGCGTATTATTGTTTAAATTTATTGTTGTTCAAATTTATTGTGATTAATTTGTGAAAGAGAAATAACTATAATTATTATTTGATATTGTTATAGTAATAAGTGTGAAAAATGATATATGAAGTCAAATATTAAAAGTATAATTGAGTTTGCATTGGAGATAAGCGATGCTATAGGAGACATTTTCCACTACAATTTATTGATCAGGTTTGGAGAATTTTATGACTTATTTTTCAATGGTTTATGATTGATAAAGTGTTCAATTTTATTATTGAATTTCTCCAACAATTTTATCCATATTACTTTCATATGAATTTCTTTTATTTGAATATCTACAATTTCTTTCTACCTTATTGTTTAATGGCATGAAAATTATTTGTTAATATGACTCATTGACAATAAACATAGAAATTATCTGTTACCAAGTATGTAACATTTTCTTAACAAATATAATTAAATGGCTTTGAATAATACTATTGTAAGTTTTATACATTTTATCATGATATTGATATAAATATTAGAGTAAATTGATTTCATGTGAAATTTTGTTGGTAAAAGTTATATGATTAAATCAAGTTTGTGTAACACATTGTTAAGGCATTTCATAAACAAAATGTTATATGATTATGATTATCTCATATTGTAATTGAGTTAAAAAAATTATTTGATTTATACAAAAAACTCACTAAGAATGGTGGTGGTGATATTGGTTTATATGATGAAAGTAGAATTTATGGGTGCTTAATAGAAATATGGGTATTTAATTAGATTAAAAAATTGTGAAAAAAAATATTACCATTATCTTATACCCATTGATTCTTTAGCATTATAATATGTTTTTGAGTTTCTCTTGAATTAATGTTATTTAACCCTTCATTTTTATGATCATTATGTGTTTCAATTAGATCTCTTCATATTTCTTTATATAGAGAAAACTTTTGAATAATTCATACTTCAACCATCAAATGAAGCAATTTCAATAGAATTATTGGTAATGAAATATAGATGAAAGCAATAATCTCATGAAATATAGATCTATGCAATAATCTCATGTAGTTCTTGGATAATTCTTGATGAAAATCAAGACTGATATTTTGATACTAGGACTTTAATCCATATGCATAAGAAAAAAGAAAAAGAACTTTGGTTCATTAAGGCTATGTAAGAGAAATAAAAATTTCAATTGGATTGAAATTCAAATTTGTATGTGAGTAAGTAAATTTGTTATCTTCCACATGAAATGTTGGTTATTATATTACTAAAGCTGTCTTTGAATTATATGAATATGTTGTTTATCAGTATGACTACTCACACTTGAGGGGGAGATTATTGGAGTATAAGTGTGAGTTAAATGTTCAACATTACATAGTTAAATCTCCTAAAGTATGGAACAATGGATGTCATACTATGATACTCTACAATATGAAAGTTGAAAAGTTCAATGTTGATTAAGAAATATGATGAAGTAAACCAGAAGTTTGCTGATATGAATAAATTTATTGTTGGCTTGACTTGTTTGATCATCCAAGTCAAATATATGAACCATTAAATTATTTATATCAAATATTGACATCCATAGAAGAACCAGAAGATTCTTCTGAAAGAGTTATGTTGTGCTGCTTATTCTCAAAGATTTATATTGAAAATATCACTGGTTGTGATTTGGAATAGATCTATATTTCTGGAAATATATCATACTGATGGGCCCATCCGAATAACATGTAAACCAAATAAGTATACATACAATAAATTTGATAGATGCATCTACAAGATGGTTACATGTGACTTTATATATTAGCTTGCAACTTGAAGTTTGCAGCATTGTCTAAATAAGACATTATGTTGAGTGCACAATTTCCAGATTATATGATCAAGAAATCGTTGTTTAAAGCCTCCATGAATAGCTACATCAATGCTTATGAGAACATTATTTTTATATCATTGTTATGTTGCGGCACTTATTAACTTTAAGCCAACGAAATTCTCCCACTAAAATCGGCTTTTGGTCAGGAGCCAGGTAATTTCCATCTAAAGAGTTTGAATGTGATTTGCAAATGCATAATAATCAACCACAAGGTTAATCAATATGCATAGATGGATAATTATACAAAGTTGATAAAATTGTTGGATAAGTGATTCCTTCATGTTTCTAAATGAAACAAAATGATGTTTCAAACAGAAACAAAACGATTTAGGAGACTTATACCACATGATTATTTGTTATACAACATTTAACGAAAATTATGCAGATATGAGGGGGAGAAATTGTGTAGCTGGAAAGAAAACTCATTGAATGCATTAGGATTATAAAATGTAGATCCTCAAATGTAACAGTATGAACCGGAAGTTCATCAAATTTTGCATTCCTAAAATATTACAAAGTGTATGAACAGAAGTTCATCAGATTTTGAATTTATGAAATATTGCAAAGTGTATGCCAGATATATAATTACTGACCTAAATGAGAATTATTGAATCTCATATTCCAGCTAAAAATGCTCCTACAAATGTGACATGCCTGAAGCATGATAAAATCAATCAATTCCAAATGTAAATACTTAATATAAATAGGAGTTTATAAGTATGATGATCATATTGGGGAGGCAGACATTCCAGAAAAATGTCAAGACATAACTAATTGAAAAACTTCAAAGGAGGTATAGGTACCTAGAAAAACAAGGAGATCTCAATAAGTTATGTCCACAAATGGAATCGAAAGGAATAAAGTAGTCGACGAGAATTTTGATAATGATATCACGTGATTGAATGAGAATCTTACACATAGATATGTCATGAGAAGTAGACATAAACATGATTGGCCAAAAGAAAATGAAAAGATCAGAAGTGAAAATTTGAATATGTCAAAATATGAAAATTTTGGGCCGGAAGCCCGAAAGTTCCAAATTCAGAAATATAAAGTGATTATGGGATATAAATACCTGTGTGAATTATAGCTTATAACAAAGCTTATAAAGATTGTGATAAGACATATTATTTTGTGGAGGATACAAGTATGCTACAAATATTATTAGTCTGGCAATATATGAAAAGAAAAAGTGCATCAATACTTGTATATATCCTACTTGATGATGGAATTTACATGAGTGTTCTTGAATTATTGAAAAATGCCAGAAGCATATATTGAAAAATGCCAGAAGCATATATTTGTTATCATTTAGAAAATATATGATTTTGCATATTACTTGACATATAGATCAAGTTATTAAATTCTATAATCATTTTTGGTCATAAATAGAGGACTCATAAATATTTGTTAATTTTATTGCTATTACATATCACAATTTTGTAGAAGAATTCAGTTGTTGCAGGTTCAAAAGTTGACAATGACTTTGAATAAATATGTGGATGTAAAATATATCATGAAGATATATTAGAGGAATATATTTTAACAGGATATTTGATGATGATGCAATTCGACATGAAGATCTGCTCAAATAGCATTGGAAGGAATATGATTGATATACTCAATTGAGACAAAAGGAATGTTGTCATTAGGGGAGTAAAACTAATGTTGTTATGTAAGAAAGTAAAAGTGGTCCTTTCAGGGGGAGATAATATCATGTTGTACTCTTTTTCCCTTAACCGAGGTTTTGTCCCACAGGGTTTTCCTGGTAAGGTTTTTAACGAGGCAACATTGATAATTATTGTGTACTCTTTTTCCTTCACTAGGTTTTGTCCCAATGGGTTTTTCTAGTAAGGTTTTAATGAGGCACAATAATGTTTCTTTATGGACATCCAAGGGGGAGTGTTATAAATATTGTGATTATATGGATGTCCATACCTCCACAAACTCTTGGCTTTTCCTTTTCTCAATAACCTCTCTAATGAAGTGTCTCTAAGAGTTGTTATTGTCATAATTCAAGGGTTACAATATTGACACTTTTATGAGGATTGAATTTGACATTTACTTTCTTGTAACTTAGTTGAGGTTGGTGGCCTATAAATAAGAGGCATTGTACTACATGTGATGTACTCATAGATGAATAAAGATTTCTCCCATTTCTCTCCAAATTCCTCTTCCAATTTTCTCTCTTCTTCATCACTAACATTCGCTACTTATTTTTCTTCTTCTCAAGCTTCTATATTTTCTTATTTTCATAACAAAGACCAATTTAATGATGTAACCGCCACTAACCACCATTCCTTGGTTTGTACAATATGGGTGGTTGGCGACTTATAAATAGGACCGGAGGGAGTATAAAAAAACGGGAAAACAATCAAGTCTTTTGACATTATTAAATTTTATTGAATTTGCATCGGAAAATGTAGATTATATCAAATCATATTAAATCATAAATTTTTTTAATGTTGAAGTGGTTACTCATTAATTGAATTGTTTGGGCGAATGGGTGTACCCTCAATTCTACCTCACCGTATTCAATTAAAAGTCATAGGATTAGGGCTGGCTCTCTTGAGTTGGCTCTATCCTCTCTCCCCCTCCTCTCAAACTTTCTGGGTGGTGGTGGGATCTCTTCTCTCACTGTTGTACGAGTTTTTTCATCAGTGTCTCCTTCCCCGGTTCATGTTGGGAAAGGAGACGTCCGTCACTTTCATTGGTCTGCTTTTATGTTTCTTTCACTTTCAAATAAATTAGTTTAGGAGTCTCGACGATAAGAGGAATTTCTTCTACCAAATCTTCATCTTATGTATTAGCCTTGTGGATACGTTTGTTTATGTGAGTTCTACTCATGGAGCTTCTTCGAAAACCAATTTGATTGGTTTATTACCAATAAGAGATGTGGATCCTTTGAGATGGTTCTTTGAACAACCACTACTCAATGACTTTACTACCGGTGACAGTTCTTTTCTACCCACAAATTCTCATGAAGGAAAAATGAAGATGATGATAGAGTTTTTGCGACGGGGGCGGCTCACTCCTATCCATGTTTACCTTTTGAGGTTTTCTATGTATTGTCATTTGAATTTTTTTTCAAATCTATTTTGTATTCTAATTTTCTAATTTAATAAAATTATTTATGCTTCCTGTTCAAAAATTCTACTTCAACGGAGTAAACATTAAATGCGTTACAAGTGGAGAAGTTAATGAAACAAAATGGAGTGGTTATTAAGGGAAGGTCATGGTATACAATGACAAAGGAAAAGCAGTTTTCTAACACAAACATCCTCGTCCAAGAGAAAAAATCCAACTTTCCACATTGAAAATGGAGGGTTTTTCTTATACTGTACACATCCCATTTCCTAATAAGCAACCAAACATTAATAGCCGGTGTCTCCTTGCTACCATTTAAATCTTTAACAAAGATCCTGTTCATATTTGCTGGACACAGGAACACAGCAAAACACAATCCCAATGGCAAAAATAAGAATGAAAAAGACAGAAGTTAAGCAATCTGTAATGCTGCTAGGCATCAATTTGATAGACAAATTAAAAAATTTTTGCATGGATGGGGATGAGATAATAGGCGGTGATGAGACAAAGGAAGGGATTAGTGAATCTCTCTGATGTCGAATGGGTGTGAGAATAGAGAAGCTGTATGAGAATTTAGAAATAGAGGTAGAATAAGAAGAGAGAAGAGTGATAGAAGAGAGAATTTAGAAGGAAGAGAGAACAAGAGAAGAGAGTAAGAGGAGAAGACAACACAATATGCTTATTATTCAATTCATCAAAGTCTACAAAGCAAATAGTTGATGGACTATATATAGGCCTCAACCTAAACCCTAAACCTAATGATAGAATACTCTAGAATATAAATCATACTTAATGCTAATTGATAACAATTAATTCAAAATTAAAATAGAACAATCTAGAAATACTAATTGATAATAATCAAATCCTAATATGATAATCTTCACATATCTTTGTCATCTTTCTGATTCTTTTGTTTCTGATTCTTTTGTGATTCCATCAAATAATAATTTCCTAATTATCATATCCCATCATTTCTCCCCCGCTTGAAAAAACTCGACTCCCGATGAGTTGATAGAGATGTGTAAGCCTAAATCATTAAAGTGGTTTCTTGATTTGGGAATCCCTTCCAACAAGTGAGGTACTTGAAGATGAAACCATTGTGAATAGCTTGAGAACAATTAAACTCTGGAAAACCTTTCCAATAGATGAGATAATAAAAGAGAAACCCAAGGAAAGAGTGAGCAACTTGCAAAGGCTTCAATGTAAAACTTTGATTTGGAAGTCCTTTCCAACATGTGAGGTACCAAAAGAAAGAACCCTTGATAAAGTAGCTAGTTTTATCAGTGAGAGTATCTGGAAATCCTTTCCAACAAACAAGGTACTGTTGGAGCGACTTGTTCAACAAAGAAGCACTGGATTTGACAAATGAAGTTTTAGTTTGATAATCTTGCATTCTCATATTCCCAATTAAGGAAAGATCTATCTTCATTGGTTTGGAGTAAGTGAAGTATTCACCAAACATAAACTCTTCACAGTTGAAATCAACATGATTAGTGTTACCAATCATATGATTAATTTGATCCTTAGTGGTTAAAATCTGAAAATGATCCACCTTAGTTGAAATAGTTCCTCGTAGTGTTTGTTGTGGAATAAATTTTGGTAGAGTAACCTCATGAGTGATTTCCATAGTGGAAGAGAACTCTTCTAGTTCTAAAGGAGAATCTTCTACCTCTGTTTTCTGTTGTGGAATACGTTCTAGTAGAGCAACCTCATTAGCATGGGTGATTTCCACAGTTGAAGAGAACTCTTCTAGTCCTAAAGGAGAACCTTCTACTACCTCAGTTGACTTAGTTGCTTGGTTTGTTTGACTTTTCCCCTGAATATAAGGATTTCTCATACGTTGGCGAATAGTCTCCAATGCATCCAATATCATGGAATGTTCTTGTTCAAATTCTTCATTATGCACTCCATTAGCCTTATTACAGTAGTCAATAAACTCGAGGCGTTGGCATAAAGCCACATACATATCTAAATCATTGGAGCGTTCTTCTACCCATATATAATTTTTGTCAACTTGTAACTCATTTGGGTAGAAGTTAATTCTATCATCATAGCATTCTTCATCAATATAATACTCTTTTTCATCATATATTTCATAATCATAATGAGTATTATATTCATACGTGGTATCATATTCAAAAGGATGTCCTAATGATGTATAGTTCTTGAAACTCATTGGTGTAACAAGGCAACATGCATTTTAGGTTTAAAGGTGAGTTTCTAACTTATATAAGGTTCCCAAGTTGTATCCACCAAAAAGGTGAAAACCCTACTTAACAAGTTTAACCTCAGGGACAAGCCTCAATGGTTATTCTTGCTAAATAAGTAACAACTTGAGCGAGACCTACACAGAAACCTCAGAGGGAAACCCTTCAGGGAATCTGTTAGAAATCTCTACTAACTTAGAGTAAATGTGACCCGGGTATAGGGCCAAATTTTGGAGAAATAAAAGGCTTATAGATGACTAAAACAAAAAAAAGCAAACAAATTTTTTTCATGCTTTTTTTTCACAATTTTTTTCCTTTTGTTCCTTTTCTCTCTCTTTTTTTTGCTTTTTTTTTCTTTTTTCTTGGCTCTTGTTTTTTGCTTTTCTCTCTCTGTTTTTTTTTCTTTTTTTTGCTTTTCTCTCTCTTTTTATCTGTCCCATCAATAAAAAAAACTAATACAAAGAAGAAATTGTCAAACTCTCTGTTTTTTTTTTACTAAAAACAAGATAACACTAATAGAAAGAAAAAATTTATCGTAAAATTTCTTCCAAGTGAAAACTTTTCTGAATGATGATCTTGACGAACGGTAGTTAGTTGACGGCGATAAGGGGCTTTGAGCAACGGAAAGGATTTGAAGAGACTCTGATACCAATTGATGTCGAATGGGTGTGAGAACAGAGAATGTGTATGAGAATTTAGAAATAGAGGCAGAATAAGAAGAGAGAAGAGTGAGAGAAGAGAGAATTTAGAAGGGAGAGAGAACAAGAGAAGAGAGCAAGAGGAGAAGACAACACAATATGCTTATTATTCAATTCATCAAAGTCTACAAAACAAATAGTTGAGGGACTATATATAGGCCTCAACCTAAACTCTAAACCTAATGATAGAATACTCTAGAATATAAATCATACTTAATGCTAATTGATAACAATTAATTCAAAATTAAAATAGAACAATCTAGAAATACTAATTGATAATAATCATATGCTAATATGATAATCTTCACATATCTTTGTCATCTTTCTGATTCTTTTGTTTCTGATTCTTTTGTGATTCCCATCAAATAATAATTTCCTAATTATCAGATCCCATTACTCTCTCTTTCTCTCCTGCTCTTCATCAAGGTACTCCCTCCGATCCCTAATATAAGAGCCTAAAATTTGAATGATTTTGGTCCCCAATATAAGAGCTCACCCACTTTGTCCCAATTCTACCCCTAATCAATTTGGGTTGGCCCATTTAATTTTTTGAGAGATAATAGAAGGAGAGAGGAAGGAATAATTGAACACATTAGAAAATGTAAACACCACTCTTCTTCCAAGCATTTTATCTCCACAGTTTTTTTTTTTCATTTTCAATATCTCTCTCTCCACCTTTTCCATTCCAATATGCATAACAATTCACATTCTCTCTCCATTCATTCTCTATCTCATTTATTCTCTAGCTCTCTCTACTTATTCCAATATATAGTAATGTATAGAGTTGTACAAAAGCTCAGCGGCCCGATCAGCCCGTCATGACTCAATCTGGTCCTAATGTAAAAAATAGTCTGTCACAATGTGACCTGGGATCAACCAAATTATAACGTGATTGACCCCACCATCGAGTAGGACATGAGTGGGCATGCTACATGACCAACTGGATGGCCCAACCAGATTATTTTATTATTTTTAATAAAAATATTTTGATTAATTAACACAATTATCAAATTATTTCATAATTAATTAGTTGTTTTGTTTAAAAATAATTTATTGCAATTTTTTATTTTCCCACATGATACATCAATTTATTTAATGGTTGAAAAGTGGAATTTTTTATTTTATTGTACAAAAAAACTTTGGGACCAACAGGGTCCGTCATGTGGCCTGGTGGTCATGTCCGGCCCGATTTCGGTGTTGCGCCAAACAGGTCATGACCAAGTCTCGAGCCAAAAATTTCAGTCCGACAATTATTTATGACAGGTCCAAGGCATATAGTTGGCCCAGTCCTGTCCGTAATTTGTGCACCCCTAGTAATATCTCTCTCTTAATACAACCACTCATATATAAATAAGGATAAAAATGAAAAAAAAATATCAATTGCAGATAACCAACTAACAATCATATGTTTTCTTAAGAAGCGGGTGTTTTGCGGCTGACTCTTATATTAGGGACCAGAGGGAGTATTATATTATACTATTTTCTGGAAACATGGTTGTCTTATCATTATACTCCTTATTTTTAATACTTCATCCTAAATAATAATGAAGATGCTTATCAACTATTCTTTTATATACTAATAAGTAATTTAACTAGAATATATCTAAGCTGAAAAAATTCAACTTATATACTCCCTCTGATCCTTATTATAAGTCACCAAGACACCAACTACTCATTTCTCACATACCAGGAAATGGTAGTTGAATCTTAAAATTCATGTTAAATTTATCACTTTTTCCAACTTCACCCTTCATTAAATAATGTGTTTCACATTTTCAATTTTGAATCTCTAATGATAAGAGGAGTAAAGTGGAAAAAAAATTAAATGTGGAGGTTGGTGCTTTATTTTAAGGACAAAAAATTGTAGGTAGTTGGTCACTTATAATGAGAACCGGGAGAGTGCTTAATTACAGGATATAAGAAATTTCATTTTGTGGGACTTATGGAAGTATATGATGAATAGAGTTTGAATGTGTTTCTTTTCTATAAATTCTCTTATCTACCTTCTTTTCTCCGTCTCCTAGATGACAATGCAAGCATCTTTGTGGAAGTATGTACCATATGTTTGTATCTCTCCAATGAAGTAAAAGGAGGAATGTTCCCTTTTTTACAAGGATGACTTATTACTTGATCCTTTTGAACTTATATACTCCCTCTCTGGTTCCTAATATAAGAGCTAGTTGTCAAAAAACATTTCTTAAGGAAACATGTGAATGTTAGTTAGGTGTTTGGAGTTAATTTTTCTTTTCCAATACTGCCTATATTTATTACGATACTTTTAAGAGAGAGAAATACATAATGCTTTTCCTAAATATAATACTCTATCACTTTGTAATTTTTCCCAAATTAACCCTAATAATGCCAATAATACTTATTTATTATAACGATCATTGTAACAATGTGTTACTAATTACCTAATTAACCCATAATATTTATTTCAATTCATTAATCTCTTTACTAACTATGATAGAAAAAGGAATTTCCATAATATTAATATCTCTATCATAGTTAGAAAAGATTATTCTAATCCTTTTATAGTTTATCCATGATAGGAAAGGATAAACTAATACAACATGAATACTATCATGGATAATTTATAGCTAACCATGTTAGAAAAGAATCACCTAACATGGTTAGAAAAATAAATAACCTAATGTTCAATAATATTAAATACATATAAATATATGCTTACTAACCATGTTAGAAAAGATTTGTCTAACATGGTTATTAAACAGAACTAATTGATATTAAATAATAAATAAATATGTATACATGCGGAAGCAGATGCAGGCCTATACAAATTGGCAATATACAATTCAAAATAGTCTATATAACTACTACTACCTAATTCCCTTTCCTGATGTTTGCGCCTGTGCATGAATACCTGCAAAAGTGTCAGTAATCGTGGGATGAGACAATTTGTCCCAGTAATCACCGCTTAACTCACTATAACAGTGAGATGTGCGGTAGCGAGGGCGTCTAAAGGGTACCACATTTAAAACCAATAATATATATATACATGTCAAGTCTTTCATTCATCATTCAAGTCCCTCCGTCTAATCAACTCAAATTCCTTATCTCTACTTCCCACATATCACTCAAATCCCTCAGTCATTTCCAAGCCAACTCAACAGATGAAAATAAACGTGATTGACACTGTGCCCAGTCTCAAATCTGAAAGCATGAAAAAGGGAGCACTATAAATAGTGAAAACGTCCCTGAAAAAGGGAGCACTATAAACAGTGTAAACATCCCTGGTTCCTTTACAATCCGAGGAACCTGTACAATTAACCTATCGATTGCGCAAATCGATAGGTTACATCGGCCGACGGTACTAATAATCAGTGTCATGCAATACTCACAATCCCTATTCTATATTTCATCAACATAACTCTCAACTCAACATGTAACTCTCTTTTCTATCCTCATCACCTCTTAAACCACTACCCAACACTATCCCTATATACATTCCACGCCATTCCAGATCAATGGCCACCACCAGGCAGGATAATAGTATATATATTGTGTAAAAATCTTTTATATAGAAATAATCGTGTTTAAAAGGCACCCGATAGCCTGTTTTGTATAAAAATAACCTTTCAAAGATAAAATATATATATAGAGGGTGAGAAAGGATTTTACAAAATCCCCAATTAACATCACCCTCAATGTTATAGTAAGGTTAAGTGTGATTACCTGTCGCCCAGCAATTTACACGCGATTTCTCAACCTTTCTTCCTCGATGTCACGGAAGCCTACTGCATCCACTCCTATAATAATAAATAGCCAAATGATAAATTAATATCATTTCCCTTTTATCGTAGTTCGACGTCTCTCTCTCGTTCTTATATGTTACTACCCAATCCTAATCCTTCCTTTTTAGTTATTCTCTAGTTGACACACATACACCCAAGTTGAACACAAGTCTCTAAATCAAAGAGAGTAATGATTCTCAAAATTGAGTTGCATCACACACTTCAATCACATTATCCCAAAGAAACCATTATTAAAATCCATTTAAACAAACATGGCACCCAATCAACAACATTAACTGATTCACATTCCAAAAACTTATAATAAGGGGAATCAAGTCAATACCTACCAATTAATCGGATTTACCCCTTTTTGTTAAATAAAATCATGTTTCTTAAGCTTAATTGCCACTTTTATATCGCATATTGATTTTTAAAATATGTCTTTCCTACTTATTTCAATACATCAGTATTAAGCTCTTTACACATGACTATCAGAATACCATTAGAGATACATATGAATAAGATATTCAATCACAAGGTAATGATCATTCAACCAATTAGAATCTTCACAATTTAAAGGAAACCATGCCCGCTCAAATAAACTGAAACTTTAATTTAGTATTAAATAAGTATGTCCCGATTGTCATAGTTCTACATTTACCATACTCTAATAACCAGCTTGGACATCATTACGTCAAGAGTCAATTCAGCCACCACAAAGTATTTGATTACTAAGCACTAATTAAACAAGAATCAAATGAAAGTCATTCAAATTCCCTCACTGAAAATTTCGGCCAAAACAGGGGAAAATGATAGAACACATTGCCTCATTCCAAACTTGTTTTAAAGGTATACAAGGTTATTTCAAACAAATAATCCAAACACAAGACAATTAAGCACACTTTAAATACTGATTTTTCATGCCTTCACTAAACCAAAACAGCATATTAAATCATGAAATAAGGCCTTACCAATCATTTAACCACAGTAATAGTTCGAACTACCATTTTACATTCAGATTACAATTTAAATCCTCTAGAGTGTTTTATGTTCTAGATTTCTAGCATTTAATCACTACAACTAAACCACCAATTAGAGTAATACATGACAGCCATTTATGCAACAAAACTTGATTAAATTCTTACTGTTTAAAGAGTGAAAACAGATTCTTGGAGTGAAAGACCTAAATCAAGTTGATAACTTTTAAAACCTTGCACCACATGTGGAAAAAGGCAAAACAATTATCTCATTCTCATATTCTAATCAAAACACACCTATAAATTCACCCAAAGCAGAACAACATCCTGCATACAATTATTAAATCTACTTGAAATAGCAAAACAAAGCAAATACATATGAAGCCTCAAGGATAAACCAAGTCAGTAAGATTCAACATGCAACCACTTACATTTGTTTTTATTTAATCATTATAAGCCTCTCATCCAACTTAAAAGATTAACAAACTCCTTTCCTAATGCCTAGCCAAACCAGAAAATCCAACAAAATCACACAATAAATATCCTAATATCATTCAAACAACCTTCTACAACAACAAATTACAAATCTTGAACCCCAATACCCCATAATCATTTCTTAAACGTACAACACCAAACTAACCAGCCCAATATGGTCAAAGAAATAATACAATCACCAATACAAATGCTTCACAGATAAAACACTTCATTTCATAAAAGTGCCCACACAAAGGAGAGGAACAAAAATGCCAAAACACAAGTAAATTCTCAAACATTTTAATCATTTTCTAAAACTTCAAACCCATGTCTAAACATGCTTTTTGGTGGATTATTAAACCCAAAATAGAAACTCATTTTCGGATTTCTCTCAAGCTCACCGAAAATGATTGGAGAAAGGTATGAATATGAGGAAATAAAGTTACCTCAGTATAGTTTTGGTGTTGTATGAGTTGTGGGAGGCCGCCGCCGCCGCGAAGCTCGCCGGAAATCGGCCATCTAGAGCTAGCCGACCCAAAACAGTAAAAACGAAGGAAGAATAAGGGAGATGAAGTTGAAACCAAGAAAGTAGCTTGAAGAACAACAAAGCACGAGTCTCACCGTTCACCGCCGTTATCCGCCGTCGTTCGCCGCCACACTCGCCGGAAAACCAAACAAAAACGAAGCCCAGAGTTGTTGGGACGTTCAGATCGGCCGAGCACCACCAAGAACTGAACAACCCACTCGATTTTGAAACTTAAGATGGAAGAATATAGGTGAATAGGTGAAGGAAAAAAAAATGATGAGAGGGTTGAGGGAAGTGAGGACCGAAGTTGTGCTTGAAAGAGAGAGGGAGGTCCGCCGTAAGGAAGGAGGGAAATCGGCGAGGAACTCCTTCATCCTTGCTTCCAGCCGCCGGCACCGCTGCGTGTGGCCGCCGGAGACGAAGAACGGTAGAGGGTGAGCAGAGAGAGAGAGAGACCGAGAAGATGAAGAAAAAATTGGGGGGGGGGGCTGCTGCCGTCGGGTTTTAAGGAAGGGAGGAGGAAGGAGAGGCAGGGAATATTATGTTTTCTGCCCTTGAAGCTTCTTTCCTTTTCAATTTAGTCCCTCTTCAAACTTTATAATTTGGAATTTAGCCCATTTTTAACAACAATGCTCAATGAAATTAATAACATTCTTCCATTATAATTTGGTTTAGACTTCAAAGTATTTTTCATACAATTACTAACTCCAAATAAATCCTTTAACTATATTTCTTTAATTCTAAAGTTTTACAATTTAATATCAATAAATCATCTCAAACCTCATAAATTCCTCCTTAAAGCTCTAAGTTTCCTAAATTACACGATAATAATTTCTTATCTTCCTTAATTAAAATTTGGGATGTTACAATTCTTCCCCTCTAAAATAATTTCGTCCTCGAAATTAAGAGTATTACCATTAGATATAAAGAAAGGAAGCATTTCTTTGGACTGATAACCCTATTTCAAGAGGAAGGAAGGAAGTTTGGATCTAATTTAGGAAGATTGAACTCGTGGACATGGAGACTTCATTACCATGAGTGTCATCTATATGTATCACAATGGAGGTGGTATCGATGATGTAGAGAAATACAAACTCTTTAACTGAGGTTGTTAAAGAAATTTTTCTAGAAAAATGTAATCAAGTGTGAGGTATGAAAGATGTTTTCTTAAGATAAAGGTGAGATTAAGGATACTAAGGCCAATTCTCGTGTTTCATCAGAAATTCAAAAGAGGTGAAATCAAGTCAAAATCGACCTGAATGTATCTAACCTTTTGAACAAGGCTAGAAACACTATGCGAGAAAATCTAGAAATATAACTAAAATTCTAATCAAAATCATCATTAATTCTATGATATTTGCTCCCATAAATCCTGTTCTTTACCCAAATCACAATTTACATTTACTTCATACCTAAACCATAGCCATTTAACCATGACTTCAGCAACAATAATTAGATGTCTTCACACATATACCTATTCTGATGTATTAGTTACCTAGCAAAATAGGATTACATTTCAGGAATTGTTCAGATCTTTAGAAACTAGTAAAATCTAAACTTTGCCTATTTAAAGCTTACTTCACTTCATAAACACTAGCAATTATCATACAACCCTCAAACGCCATATCTTTTACATTAAGAGATGCACAATACCATGTCCACTTCAGAATACAATTTGAAGAACAATCACCAATTTCAACATCAATTAACCCCCTTACATTTACTGACATCCACAAGGTTTTCAAAGAATCAGAACCAATCCAAACCCTTAACATTAAGTCCCAGTTCAGCCAAGGTAGTAAGCAAGGAAAGGAAATTTGCAATTGCTTGTTCCATCCTCATGTATACACATTTGAAGCAAAACTCATAACAACGACTTACTAAAATAAAAAAAAAATCTCTATCATTCTTTCCTAACATCAAATCTCCAATCCATCACAATTTCAAACAATTTAATCAATCAAACAAATCATTATAATCGAATAGATCAAGCCTAAGCAATTCATTTCCCTGAAGATATCACATATCATTAATCCTAGCACTATGCATGATGAACCCCACATAATAATACTAGCTGCATCAAAACAACCATAAACAGATTATGTTATAGATTTCATAATTATTTAATAGCGTTTTTTTTTTATACCATGAAACAGTTAAAGTATCCAAAAGATTTAATAACGAACTCAGTGTCAATTTCAATAATGGTTCTAGACTCATATTTAACACATTAGAATGACAATAGCATTTGAATACATTTGACATCTACTAGTGAACTTTAAAACAACAGTTTACTTATGTCAATAATCAAGACGCTCATTAACATTGAACATCATACTCACAACAGTAAAACATGACAAGATAACTACAGGACATAACACTAACACAGTAAAAATTCACGATACATGACAGCACGTTCAGTAGTAAAATGTACAGCCCATTAAGAAACATCCAAAGATTTAACACAATCATAGAATCTCTAATACAATCCTCATGTTATAGTCTAAAAAGAATTCAATTTCTTCATTAAAAGATAACTATAACCATATCGAAGAAAAGCTTATGAACAAAAAGAAATTAGCCAAGAATTACTTTAATCCACAAGACAATTATCATAACCCAATTTGTATAGCAATATCCTTACATGTATAACCATGGAAACCATATTTTTATTTAAACTATTCCTCATTATAATTTTATCATAAGCACTAACAATACGGAGACAAGTATACAAGTTTATGTTCTAAATTATACAAAACTGAGCGGAGTATCCTAATACTCAAACTCCAACAAACTAATCAATTTAATATAGGCAACCAATGTGAGTACTCATCAAAAATCAGACCAAATACCACACCATCCTAACATTGAACACAATTCAATCAACCACATAAAGATTATATAACAATGTTAGGAACTTCAATTTGAGTTCGAAATTTTAACATGCTAGTTCAAGAACCTCATTAATCCTTCATTTATCCAGCCTGAACCATCATTTGAGAAAACCCAATCAAATCAACAAAACTGAGCGGAGACAAAATTTCACAAACAATCATATGTTTCAGTATCCACTGTGCTTATCTGTTCAAAATTCCATGTTCAACCACCCAAATCAACTTTGTTTTAAATTTAAATCGAAGAACATGACAATAAACAAAAAGTTCTTCTATTATATTCACAAAAATCTAATTCAATTGATTGTTAAAACAAATGCGTGAACAAAAATCAGTTTTAACAACTTTAATTATTTTAACACACATCAATACCTCTGCAATCAACCAGCAAATATTTATTTAAACTGAATTCAATTCCAAATTTATACTAAAATTTACAATTTCACCAACAATAATCACCTATAAGTTTCTCATTCACATAGGATTAACAGTCAATTCCTTTCAATTACATAATATTAACTTGCCAAACTTTTCGATTTTCTACAATTAGCTACATAAAAAAAATTCAATTAATAATCACTTCTAAACAACCAACTTACCTTTAGGGAAACATCCACTCATGAAGTAGTAAGGGCTACCAACATCTATTATTAAGGGGACTGCTCCCAATCACTAAATATAGTGAGGAAGCCTCCAGCCACTTAATATAAATGGGCAACAACCTCTACTACCCCTGATGATGTAATTTTTAACCATTACTAGGTAACAAGATGATCAAAATACATTCAAAAACAACAGGTTACCTCATGATAAAGCATATAAAACGAACAATTTCAATAGAATTTTGATCAAAACAATCAAACAAAACAAGTTGGTTCATCAATTAAACAAACAATTCAACAATTGCTAAACATATACAAACAATTCTTATTCACATTGTATTCATTATTAATTGTTATTTTCAAGTTCCCATAATCCCTTAACCCAATAAGGTATCTCATGATGCCTTGACTATGATTATGGCCGGCACATAACTATACTCGAGACCCCAGAGAAGCATCCTTATTTCGCTATTTTTCCTAAATTCTTATACATGTCAACATTATTTCGTTATTCTTTCTATGTTCATCTCGATCTCCCGACAGTACCTATTCAATTGCTCTTATCACTCTCTCCCCACCACGGGATGAGCGATAATCCTCTCAAAAAGGCCAGATATTCATGCACAGAAGGAAGGGAATACTAAGAATGAATATTGCCAATCTATATGCAATGCAGCACAGTCCTAGGTTATCGTATACCAAATACTGATAACTGTAACATCCTAAAAATTAATACGGGATTAGAGAGTGTTTTAGAAAATAATAAACAAAAAATTTGAAAATTTGGGACTTTTTAGAATTTTTGGAGATTTTTTGGGATATTTTGGAAGTTTTGGGAAATAAGCATCTAAATAATTAATTAAACAATTGAAGAAATAGAATATGTGGGTATGGTGAAATCAAAAATATTTTGAAGGTTAAGGAGATTGGAGGCTAGTTTTAGTGGGTTTAAATTAAAAGAGTACATTATGGTAAATTTTGCTACAAATTATAATAACCCACCCTTATTTCAACTAAACCAAACACACCCTCCACCTTCATTTCCTTCATCCAACACCAAAACCCGTCGCCCCCTCTCTCATACACCTCCATCTTGTTCTTCATCTCCTTCCACACATACATCATCGATTCACTCTTCCCCAACACTTCTTCATTGTCTTTCTCTTCTCCTCACTACCCTCTTTCCGTTTCCTCACTACCTTTGCTCGGTCCCCATCGTTCTTCACTCTTCCCCTTCGTCTTCCTCGTGTCCGACAACCCCAGCAACGGCGGCGGAGGTTTTCGGCGAGATTATCGACGGAGTTGGCGACTAAAGTCACATATGATCCAAGATTTAAGTTCAGGTGAGTGTATCCTTTAGTTTTCTTACCGATTTTTAGTGTTCTTGGGCGAGTTGAGTGTAGGTCCGAAATTTGATTGGGGTTTCTAAGTTTAAAAATCGATGTAGGGAGTCTAAAGCTTCTAGTTTTAGTGTTTGAAAAAGGATTTGAGGTTTAATTTGAAGGCTTACAAGAGTTAGGTATAGATTTTTGAAAACCCTAACTTTTGGGATTCTTGAATTGCCTTTTATTCTTCAATTTTTATTGACTAGTATGTGGGTGCATTGTTTTATTTCTGTAACTTAATTAAGTAGACTAAATGACAGTGGATTGATTGCCCTTTATGCTTTCAAGTTTGATTATGTGTTCTTGGGTGCCTTGTTTATTTGAGAGTATGGTGTTTTCTGTATATATTTTGAGATGCTTGATCTGTCTAGTTTACCGTGTAGTAGAGTGTAAATTAGTCGAGGATTTATGTTGATGATTAGAAATTCTGTTGTTTTGTTCTTTGTGTGAATCTGTATATGTGTATGTATGTGTGCATTGTGTGGGTATTTGAAATTGGTTAACAAGGTGTTCGTTGAAATGCTTAGGAGAGTGGAGAAATTCATTTGAGCTTGAGATGTGTATTTTGGACAAGTTTAGGTTATGCTTGTGAACATTATCATCAAAGGTCCATAGTTTTGTGATTGAAGTGTGGCAATGGTTGGTTTCATATTGGTATGCTATGTTTAGATATATGTATAGTGTTCTTGCATGCTAAAATTTATGTTCTTTCCTTTGAAATGGAAATTCTGGTCCTCTTTATTTAGGACATGATTATATATGTTGATGCTGATTTTGAGGACTCTCATTGTTCTTTCTATAGACATAAAGGAAAACTTGTGATCTCAAGTGTTTATATATTGATGTTTGAAAGTTCTTCTTACTTTTCTCTACCATGGCTGAAAGAACTAGGGAACAATGGGGAAGTAACTAATTGAATGGAGGTTAATGATAAATTGTAAAATATAAAAATGTGTTTAAAGTGTTTGCATATAGATTTGGTTTTGGAATGATATTTTGGCTACACGGGCTTGGCCGAACTAGATAGGAAGTTTATTTCTCAGTTCTTCGGATTCAAAGCACTTGCCAATTTGTGTTAATGAGCTGTAAAATCATGCTGAATTTAGATGTATACTTTTGTGATTTCTAGGAGAAATATATGCATGTTGTATGACTAGTGTGAAGTGGAAACTATTCCTTCCATAGCTAAAGGATGTGGTTTAATGATAAACATTGTTGTTGTTGGTTAGACTTTATTTTGTGGAATGATATGGTGTGACATGATTGTAAGAAGTATATTTGAATGGTTTGATTCCTTTGGATTGAAAATGATGATTGTTAAATTCACATAACATGAATTGAAATGGTTAGAGTATTGAAATAAGAAAAAGGGGAAATGGGTAGTAATATGAGTTACGAGAGAGACGCTTAAGTACTATGAAGTGTAAATGATAATAATTTATCATTTTGTACTATATTATTATAGGAGCAACTTGTGGTGATGGTGTTTGGAAGGAAAAATCTATAAGAATCGGTAAGGAAGGCAGTGGAGTGCTAAGGGCGACAGGTAATCACACTTAACCTTGCTATAACATTGAGGGTGATGTTAGTTAGGGATTTTGTAAAATCCCTTTTCACCCTCTATATATATAAATTATCTTTAAAATGGTATTTTTATACAAAACAGGCTATCGGGTGCCTTTCAAACGCGATTATTTTCATATAAAAGGAATTTGAAATATTATACATATTATCCTGACTGATGTTTATTCTGGTATGATATGTGAGGTTCAGATGATATTATGTGAGAGATGTTGATAGTTAGGTCGAGAGAATAAGTTGAATAGTTGAGATTGAGATAGTGAAGGGATTGATAATGGTTCATGATATTGATGATGAGATTGAAATTGATGGATATGAATACTGTGAGGTTTGCATGACACTGATATACATACGTACCATCGCGCGATGATAACTGTCGATTGGCCAATCGACAGTTATTTGTACTGATGATCCTCTTCGGATTGATTGGATCGGGGTTCGTAGGTCGACTTATTGAGAGAAGTGACCTACGGTTGTTTGGCATTGAAGAGCCCAACCGCCCCTACGGTTGTTTGGCATTGAAGAGTCCAACCGTTCCCGTTCTGTAATGGAAAACAGAATTGGGGTTCCCTCTCTGGAGATTGCCAGAGAGGGAAATTGTTCCCTCATTATGGAGAGGAACACAGTGTCAAATCATATAGTGAAGATTAGATGCTTGAATGCCCCGGGATGGCACAATGCATCTATAGGTGAGTGTGAGAGTTGTGGTGGTAGTAGCATTAGATTGGAGACTGGGGAGGTGATATTTGGTTATGTGGAATTGACTGAGGAATTTGAGTGATATGTGAAATGTAGAGATGATGAATTTGAATTGATTTGGATGGAGGGAAACTTGAACGATGAATGAAAGACTTGACATGTATATATGTAGTATTGAATTTTAAACTGTGGTACCCTTTAGACGCCCTCACTACCGCACATCTCACTGTTATAGTGAGTTAAGCGGTGATTACTGGGACAAATTGTCTCATCCCACGATTACTGACATTTTTGCAGGTATTCATGCACAGGCGCAAGCATCAGGAAAGGGAATTAGGTAGTAGAGGTTATATAATTTATTTAGAGTTGTATATTGCCAATTTGTATAGGCCTGCATCTGCTTCCGCATGTATACATATGTATTTATTGTTTAATATCAGTTAGATTTGTTTAATAACCATGTTAGGCAAATCCTTTCTAACATGGTTAGCAATAAATTATCCATGATAGCAGCTGTGCTGTATTAGTTTATTCTTTTCTATCATGGATAATATTTTAATCATTAGGATATTCTTTTTCTAACTATGATAGGGATATTGATATTATTGAAATTCCTTTTCTATCATAGTTAGTAAAGATATTATTGAACTAAAAGAGACGTCACAGGTTAATTAGGGAATTAGTAACAGAGTGTTACAATAACCAAGTTGTAACAATGTGTTACTAATTACCTAATTAACCCATAATATTTATTTCAATTCATTAATCTCTTTACTAACTATGATAGAAAAAGAAATTTCCATAATATTAATATCTCTATCATAGTTAGAAAAGATTATTCTAATCCTTTTATAGTTTATCCATGATAGGAAAGGATAAACTAATACAACCTGAATACTATCATGGATAATTTATAGCTAACCATGTTAGAAAAGAATCACCTAACATGGTTAGAAAAATAAATAACCTAATGTTCAATAATATTAAATACATATAAATATATGCTTACTAACCATGTTAGAAAAGATTTGCCTAACATGGTTATTAAACAGAACTAATTGATATTAAATAATAAATAAATATGTATACATGCGGAAGCAGATGCAGGCCTATACAAATTGGCAATATACAATTCAAAATAGTCTATATAACTGATACTACCTAATTCCCTTTCCTGATGTTTGCGCCTGTGCATGAATACCTGCAAAAATATCAGTAATCATGGGATGAGACAATTTGTCCCAGTAATCACCGCTTAACTCACTATAACAGTGAGATGTGCGGTAGCGAGGGCGTCTAAAGGGTACCACATTTAAAACCAATAATATATATATACATGTCAAGTCTTTCATTCATCATTCAAGTCCCTCCGTCTAATCAACTCAAATTCCTTATCTCTACTTCCCACATATCACTCAAATCCCTCAGTCATTTCCAAGCCAACTCAACAGATGAAAATAAACGTGATTGACACTGTGCCCAGTCTCAAATCTGAAAGCATGAAAAAGGGAGCACTATAAATAGTGAAAACGTCCCTGAAAAAGGGAGCACTATAAACAGTGTAAACATCCCTGGTTCCTTTACAATCCGAGGAACCTGTACAATTAACCTATCGATTGCGCAAATCGATAGGTTACATCGGCCGACGGTACTAATAATCAGTGTCATGCAATACTCACAATCCCTATTCTATATTTCATCAACATAACTCTCAACTCAACATGTAACTCTCTTTTCTATCCTCATCACCTCTTAAACCACTACCCAACACTATCCCTATATACATTCCACGCCATTCCAGATCAATGGCCACCACCAGGCAGGATAATAGTATATATATTGTGTAAAAATCTTTTATATAGAAATAATCGTGTTTAAAAGGCACCCGATAGCCTGTTTTGTATAAAAATAACCTTTCAAAGATAAAATATATATATAGAGGGTGAGAAAGGATTTTACAAAATCCCCAATTAACATCACCCTCAATGTTATAGTAAGGTTAAGTGTGATTACCTGTCGCCCAGCAATTTACACGCGATTTCTCAACCTTTCTTCCTCGATGTCACGGAAGCCTACTGCATCCACTCCTATAATAATAAATAGCCAAATGATAAATTAATATCATTTCCCTTTTATCGTAGTTCGACGTCTCTCTCTCGTTCTTATATGTTACTACCCAATCCTAATCCTTCCTTTTTAGTTATTCTCTAGTTGACACACATACACCCAAGTTGAACACAAGTCTCTAAATCAAAGAGAGTAATGATTCTCAAAATTGAGTTGCATCACACACTTCAATCACATTATCCCAAAGAAACCATTATTAAAATCCATTTAAACAAACATGGCACCCAATCAACAACATTAACTGATTCACATTCCAAAAACTTATAATAAGGGGAATCAAGTCAATACCTACCAATTAATCGGATTTACCCCTTTTTGTTAAATAAAATCATGTTTCTTAAGCTTAATTGCCACTTTTATATCGCATATTGATTTTTAAAATATGTCTTTCCTACTTATTTCAATACATCAGTATTAAGCTCTTTACACATGACTATCAGAATACCATTAGAGATACATATGAATAAGATATTCAATCACAAGGTAATGATCATTCAACCAATTAGAATCTTCACAATTTAAAGGAAACCATGCCCGCTCAAATAAACTGAAACTTTAATTTAGTATTAAATAAGTATGTCCCGATTGTCATAGTTCTACATTTACCATGCTCTAATAACCAGCTTGGACATCATTACGTCAAGAGTCAATTCAGCCACCACAAAGTATTTGATTACTAAGCACTAATTAAACAAGAATCAAATGAAAGTCATTCAAATTCCCTCACTGAAAATTTCGGCCAAAACAGGGGAAAATGATAGAACACATTGCCTCATTCCAAACTTGTTTTAAAGGTATACAAGGTTATTTCAAACAAATAATCCAAACACAAGACAATTAAGCACACTTTAAATACTGATTTTTCATGCCTTCACTAAACCAAAACAGCATATTAAATCATGAAATAAGGCCTTACCAATCATTTAACCACAGTAATAGTTCGAACTACCGTTTTACATTCAGATTACAATTTAAATCCTCTAGAGTGTTTTATGTTCTAGATTTCTAGCATTTAATCACTACAACTAAACCACCAATTAGAGTAATACATGACAGCCATTTATGCAACAAAACTTGATTAAATTCTTACTGTTTAAAGAGTGAAAACAGATTCTTGGAGTGAAAGACCTGAATCAAGTTGATAACTTTTAAAACCTTGCACCACATGTGGAAAAAGGCAAAACAATTATCTCATTCTCATATTCTAATCAAAACACACCTATAAATTCACCCAAAGCAGAACAACATCCTGCATACAATTATTAAATCTACTTGAAATAGCAAAACAAAGCAAATACATATGAAGCCTCAAGGATAAACCAAGTCAGTAAGATTCAACATGCAACCACTTACATTTGTTTTTATTTCATCATTATAAGCCTCTCATCCAACTTAAAAGATTAACAAACTCCTTTCCTAATGCCTAGTCAAACCAGAAAATCCAACAAAATCACACAATAAATATCCTAATATCATTCAAACAACCTTCTACAACAACAAATTACAAATCTTGAACCCCAATACCCCATAATCATTTCTTAAACGTACAACACCAAACTAACCAGCCCAATATGGTCAAAGAAATAATACAATCACCAATACAAATGCTTCACAGATAAAACACTTCATTTCATAAAAGTGCCCACACAAAGGAGAGGAACAAAAATGCCAAAACACAAGTAAATTCTCAAACATTTTAATCATTTTCTAAAACTTCAAACCCATGTCTAAACATGCTTTTTGGTGGATTATCAAGCCCAAAATAGAAACTCATTTTCGGATTTCTCTCAAGCTCACCGAAAATGAATGGAGAAAGGTATGAATATGAGGAAATAAAGTTACCTCAGTATAGTTTTGGTGTTGTATGAGTTGTGGGAGGCCGCCGCCGCCGCGAAGCTCGCCGGAAATCGGCCATCTAGAGCTAGCCGACCCAAAACAGTAAAAACGAAGGAAGAATAAGGGAGATGAAGTTGAAACCAAGAAAGTAGCTTGAAGAACAACAAAGCACGAGTCTCACCGTTCACCGCCGTTATCCGCCGTCGTTCGCCGCCACACTCGCCGGAAAACCAAACAACAACGAAGCCCAGAGTTGTTGGGACGTGCAGATCGGCCGAGCACCACCAAGAACTGAACAACCCACTCGATTTTGAAACTTAAGATGGAAGAATATAGGTGAATAGGTGAAGGAAAAAAAAATGATGAGAGGGTTGAGGGAAGTGAGGACCGAAGTTGTGCTTGAAAGAGAGAGGGAGGTCCGCCGTAAGGAAGGAGGGAAATCGGCGAGGAACTCCTTCATCCTTGCTTCCAGCCGCCGGCACCGCTGCGTGTGGCCGCCGGAGACGAAGAACGGTAGAGGGTGAGCAGAGAGAGAGAGAGAGACCGAGAAGATGAAGAAAAAATTGGGGGGGGGGGGCTGCTGCCGTTGGGTTTTAAGGAAGGGAGGAGGAAGGAGAGGCAGGGAATATTATGTTTTCTGCCCTTGAAGCTTCTTTCCTTTTCAATTTAGTCCCTCTTCAAACTTTATAATTTGGAATTTAGCCCATTTTTAACAACAATGCTCAATGAAATTAATAACATTCTTCCATTATAATTTGGTTTAGACTTCAAAGTATTTTTCATACAATTACTAACTCCAAATAAATCCTTTAACTATATTTCTTTAATTCTAAAGTTTTACAATTTAATATCAATAAATCATCTCAAACCTCATAAATTCCTCCTTAAAGCTCTAAGTTTCCTAAATTACACGATAATAATTTCTTATCTTCCTTAATTAAAATTTGGGATGTTACAATCATCTCTATTCCTCTTTTATTTCTGCTTACTATCGTTAGCAGAAGTGACATCCCTAAAGCGTTTCTGGCCAGCAGTACCCTAGATATGCGCCTTCACTTCCTTCCCCTCAATCTCAACCACCTGCGTCTGAAACTCCACCCCGATCGTCGCCTTTGAATTCCCATCAAACTCATTTCACGCAAAGCGTGAGAGTAGGTTCGACTTTCCCACAGCAAAGTCTCCAATCAGCACAACCTTGAACAGATACTCCTCACTCCCCACTACCTCATCGTCTGCCATTGTTGATGGTGAAGCTAAAGGTTGGAGCTATGGGGGGTTTGGAGTATTGGGTATGAGTGAAATTTGGAATTGTGAAATGGGTTTTGGAGAAAAGGGTGTGAATATGAATGGTGTGTAGTGTGTAGTGTGGAATGAGTGAAAGAGAGCAACGGGGGTTTTGGTTTTGGTTTGCTTCAGGCACGTCCAGCGATTCCCGGGGTTTATAGCTTCTTCTTTTTGACCCAAAGGTTGTTTTTCATTAATATAAGACACTTTAAAATGCATACATTAAGGGCCAATTTGGTTAGACGGAAAGTGTGTAATGGAAATGGAATTGAGTCTAAGGGTAAAGATGGGAAGTTAAGTAATGATGAGTGTAAGGGCACGTTTGTTTCCCTAGAATTATAAAATGGAATTGACAAATGAAATTGGATTTGGTAATTCTCATATATGCTTGGCCTACAAATTTTTTTTCTCTATCTCACACTTTTCTTGGACTTACAAATCTTACTTTCTCATCATTACCTAATTTACAACTACTTTCCATCTTTACCCTCTTACACTCAATTCCATTTCCATTTCCATCATCCACTTTTCTCCAACCAAACTGACAAGTTTGTGGGACCAGGAAAAGTGAGATGGAGAGAGAAAGCTTATCACCCCCAGGCCCCAGGTATATGTAAATTACAATTCTTCCTCTATTTCTATTTGAAATAGGGTAAAGGTGCAAAAACGGGTTCAAACTACTACGTCAGGAGCTTTAACAAAGATCCTGTTCATATTTGCTGGATAAAGAAAAGAGCAAAATACAATCCCAATATATAGCAAAAATTAGAATAAAGAAAGACAGAACTTAAACAATCTGCAACGCTATTGGGCATAAACTTGTTAGAAAATTAAAAAATTTGATCAAGACGCTAAAGGAATAGTGATGAGAACGGTGCATGATGGAGATTAGATAATACGCGTAGAGATTAATGAAAATGCCTATGTGTAAACGCAAAGTGGTTTGCTCACGGGATTTGAATATATATACTGGATGGATGGATTGATTGATTGGTGATTGATCATTTTATCAAAAATATTAACAAAAATGTACATGCATGCCAATATAAGATTCAGTGATTAAATAGTTGGCGGGCAGTAGAATTTAAAAACTCGTATCAAGGTTTTCTTTTTAACCACGTGAAATTTTAAATTTATGAAAATACAAATAAATACATAAGTCAACTCACCAACAAAAATTTTCTGTGAAAAAAATAAAATAAAATAATGTTACTTTAAATCTCATTTAATTATTTTCCATTTTCTTCATAAAAGACATATTCCACGGAAAGAAAGTTAAACGCCCTTTCGTCCAATCAAGCTTTAAAAATGTAATTACACATAATAAAAAGTTAGTTAAAATTGGTTAGAGATAAAAGAAGATGTAAACAATGTAATTTAGTTTCCAAAAATATAAGGGCGAAGACCCAAAAATGATATATAACTATTGTCCAAAGAACAAAAATAGTACATAACTGTTCCAAAGTACACAAATGATACTCAACTATTGGGCATGAGATAAAAATGATATTTTCACTAATATGACAATAAGATTAGACATGAAAAGTCCAAAATGTCCTTATAAATTAAAAATAACAAAAGCGGATGAGGCGGGTGGAGCGGATCGGATGAGGTCAAAGGCGAGCTTCTTGCAGATGGCGGAGGCAGGGCGGTGACGATCTCCTCTACGGCCGAAGGAAGAATGAAGGAGAGTGTGAGGAAGAAGGAGAACTGAAGTTTATTTCATTTATAAAGACATTTTGGACTTTTCATGTCTAATCTTATTGTCATATTAGTGAAAATATCATTTTTATCTCATGTTCAATAGTTGAGTATCATTTGTGTACCTTGAAATAGTTATGTACTTTTTTTGTTCATTGACCAATAGTTATGTACTCCCTCCGGTCCTAAATATAAGACCTAATTGACTTTTTTCTGAAAAATCCTTAAAAAAGCAAAATAACTTAATTATAAATTGATTTACCTAAGTTTTCTCCTTGAACTAATTTATTTTACCTATAAACTAATGGATAATCTAAAAATATATAAAATATGCAATCATTCAATAACCTATTTCGCAACCTTAATCTCTCCAAAAAAAAAGTCAGGTCCTTTATTTAGGACCGGAGGTAGTATCATTTTTGGGCCTTCGCCCAAAATATAATATGTTACCTTGATGAAGAGCATGAGAGAAAATGAGTTACACACACACATTAAGAGAGGAAAAGCAATTAAAACAGTTGAAAAATATTTGTAACACTTATTGGGGGAATTATGAGCTCCACAATTTCACACACATTTAATCTAAATTTCCACGTCTTTCTCATGCTTTTTGGTAAATAAATACATAGAAATAAGCAATACTCATAGGGGAAAGAAAATAGCTAAAGCCGTCAATATAGGCTGAACCCGTAGGGCCGACCCGTTTTTGCCTAAGACCTAGTAGGGCCAGACTTGGGATTTAGAGGGAAAAATAGGGGTGTGGGCCCTGAAGGGCCGGCCCTGAAGGGCTAGGGCTTTTGAGGGTTTCCTAAACTAAAAAAAATAGAGGTGTTCACTCTCAGATTTCTTAGTCTCACTGTAAATTTGTAATAGTGTAATGGGTCAAATGTTCCAAATGAAATTAGTTTTATCCTTCCAATGTTCAGACTCATATTTGCACAAGGAATTGGTTGCATGGATTTAAATATGATTGTATGTTTTTTTCAAATATGCTTGAAGGACAATTAATTATTTGCTAATGGATTCAAATATGTTTTAAGGACAATTTATTATTTGTTACTTTTTTTGTAGATGATGGAGGTGATAATGTTTATTACGGTAAAGAAGAAATGAAAAAAACTTGATATTTTTGTTAGTGAAGAAGAGGAGGAGACAACTCATAGCAAAACACAATCAAATCACGTCGAATGATATTTATTGAGATTTTTTTATGAGTTGTAAATGTGTCTTGTGTATTGTTAGTATTTGAATGTTTTTTACTTCCATTTTGATGTTGTGGTTTATTTATATTCATGCTTAAGTTTTATGTAGTGTACTTGTGTATTAAAAGTTAAAACTTGTGCAGTATACGGTTGAAATTTTAACTTTTTTATAAGGGCCAAAGCCCTGAGGCCCGACCCTGACCCAATTACTTTAGGGCCGGGCTCTAGAACACAGAGGTTTGTTTGGAAAAATGCCCTGATGGGCTTGGCCCTTAAGAACCAGGCCGGCCCGTTTTGACAACTCTCAAAGAAAACAATGAAATATACATGTGAGAAATTGTGAGTGTAATTGTGAGTATAAATGCTTGTTTGAATATGAGTAAATTGAAAAACTCATCACCCCTCTTTCTTTTTTGTGTAGGAAGAGGTGGAGAAGTATTGAACAAAGGAAGAAGTGAAAGATTCCAAGAAAGGGATGCAGATTTGCCAGACTTTCGCCAAGCAACATGTGCAACGAACAGCTTCTACATTTGCGTGAGGTCAGACCTTTGCCAGACGTTCACCAAGAAACGAACGAGCAACGAACAACTTCTACATTTGCGTAAGGTCAGACCTTCGCCAAACAACGAACGCTTGGCGAACATAAATGAAGCTGCACATTTGGTCCTTTCTCTCAGCACATAAAAGGAAATTTAGGTCATTTGACGGGCAGCTCGTGTGAGACGAACTCTGACCACTTCTAGGGCAAAATTTCTCTCTTCTTGGTGGCTCTTAACTTTTGGGTTTGTTTGGGCTTTAAAGATTTGAAGCTGGGGAATTTGGTGGAAGTCATTAAAGACATTTAAAGCTTCTTCCTTTTGGTTTCCCCTTCATTTCTCCTTCCTCTCTTATGAGCATTTATGAATCTTTACTCACGTTGGTATTGAATTTTATATTTGATTATGAGTAGCTAAATCCATTTCTCTAGGATTATTTTGAACCCTTGTATGGAGTAGCTTTTTAAAACTCCTACCATTTTGTGATTCATGTATATGTATGTGTGTGTGTGGTTATTTCACTCTAGCCCTAATGCTTATAAATGCTTGATCACCATTTAATTGATTTATTCATTTGACTTATGACTTGAGAGAGCTAGGTTAGGCTTCTTCCTCTTGCTTCCTCCTTCTCGCCCATTGATTCCATCTTCTTTGGCTCCTCGTTTGTGGTGTTTCCTCAAGGATCTACAAAGGTTTAAGACTTGAAGTATCTTCAAAAAGTTCTTTCAAAAGATGATTGATCTCGAATCAATATAAATGTGCAAAATTACCCTTAACTAAAACAAATTTCAACAACTTGTGCAAAAGTTAGAATCTATGTTAATTAAATGCAATTATCATCCAAACATGCATTAATTCAATGAATTTGACCATGAAAATATATATAAAATTATGGTGCAATCACCACGGCCAACCCAACATTGTGACACATTTGCTGCGGCCAAACCACGACAAATCAAAAGTTTCTGCCATTTTGAGTTTGAGGTGTTGTTGGCCAACCCACGGCAGACTTCAAGTTTTCTTCATTTTGCATGTTTTCTTCTTATCCTTTGCTTCCATGATCTCTTTGGCTTCTATTTGGGTGTTATGTCTCATTAATCTATAAGAGATTAAGACTTGAAGTAGCATCACAAAGTTCTACAAAAGATGAATGAAAATAAATCAAGTTAAATATGACAAAACTGCCCTTAACTAAAATAAATTCCAACAAACTAAAGCAATAGCTAGAATCTATGCTACTTAGATGCAATTATCATCAAAACATGCATTAATTCAATGGATTTGGCCATGAAAATATATGCATAAGTATGATGCAATCATCCACCATGGCTCGCCATGGTATTGGGTTAGTGGTGCTCGCCATGGCTACTGGTATCGATGGTTTCACCGCCGAAAAGAAGAAATGAAAAATGAAATTAAAGTTGAAACTCTCTTCAACTAAAAACCTTAAACCACCGATTGAGCAAATCAAAGCAATAGGATTCGTGAGAGAGCAGCAAATGGGTTCCGAAGAGAGCTTTCAAAGTGAAAGCGAAGATATCAGAAACTTGAGCAAGGGAATATAAAAATTTATCCGGTTAAAAATTATATTTACCCTGGATGTTTTAGGCAAGGATCAAATTTGCCCTGTAAGTTATTTTGGGATCAGTTTTGCCCTGGAAGTATACAAACTGGACCAATTTTGCCCCACATCCTAAATGGACTACCACCTCATCATCCATGTCAATGCTTAGGACACCTCTTCATCTTTTTCATCCCTCCTATAAGACTCCTTCTCCATATTATTCCACCATCTTCTCTCCTCCACTACCCCTTTCTCTCCCTCCTCGCCCACCGCTTAGAAATAAACACCCAAACACAACACTTAATTCAATTCCTTTTCCCTTCTCTCTTTCTATGTATGATTCTTGGCACTCCATCTCCTACATTCACATGAATGCCCACATGTCCGGTAAACAACCTTAATATTGTACGAAGCTTATTGTGCCCACGCCTTTAATTAATGCACTCCATCTCTTTCTATGAATGTTTTTAGGAGGAACAAAATTTAATTAAATTGTTATTTGAAGTTAGTGTAATAAAAAGAAGGGCAAATGTATAAAAATGATACTAAACTTTACTCAAAATTGCGTTTCTAATACTAAAGTTTTGTGATGTGCAAAAAGATTATCCAACTTGGGCTTTAGGAGCAAATATAGTATTTTCACTTATAGGAAATAAAATTTAATGAGGGGCATAAAAGGCTTCATATCTAAATTTTATTTCGCTCATGTGAAAATACTATATTTGCACCTTAACCCCAAGTTGATACTAATTTTGCTTCTCGCGAAACTTTATTATTAGAAACGCAATTTTAGGTAAAATTTAGTATCATTTTTGCACCTTTGCCCTAAAAAGAATTTCATATAAGCTAATATATTTAGATTGTTCATTAATATAACTGAATAAGTAAACAATAATCTTTTAAACTAAAAAACGCGTGCAATTAATATAGGGAAAAGGACAAATAAAGTCTTCCCAATTGGTAAAAGGATATTTGAGGTTGCTAAATTGTAGAAAGGACAAGTTGAGTCATAAGCACCTAATACACATTAAAAAATTTGGGTAAATGACTCCAATACCCTTAAAAACACACACTTACCTCACCCTCACAAAACACATCATTCGATTCTCACTCCACCCTTTTCGATCTCGAATTGTTAAGGGCATTTGAGTCTTTTCTCACAACTTTGTTAATGTGTATTAGGTGCTTATGACCCAACTTGTCCTTTTTACAATTTAGCAACTTCAATTGTCCTTTTATCAATTGGGAAGACTTTATTTGTCATTTTCCCATTAATATATAATATTTTCCCCAATTCCTTGAATTTTTGAAACCAAAAGTAGAGGGTGTTAAGATGGGAAAAAACCAGAAAAAACTGAATAGAATGGAGAGAGAAACTGGCATGTAAACCATACGGCATACGGCATATGGCATATGGCTTTTGCTGATGGACTAATATGCCCTCAGGAAGTGAGGTGTTTAATAATGATATATCACCAACTAGAAATTACTCTGCACTCTTTGGCGCACCATATCACAATTAGCTTTGGAGAATCAAGTCCGATAAACGCCTCCGGTGAGGTGGGAGAGAACAGGTGGCGGAGGGAGAGGAAGTGGAGGAGAAATTGTGGTGGAAAATTTGGAGAGGGAGTCTTGTCGAAGGGATGGGGAAGATGACGAGGTATCCAAAACTTTGACATGGATTATGAGAGGTGGCAGTCCATATAAAATGTGGGGCAGAATTGATCTAGTTTGTATACTTCTATGGCAAAATTGATCCAAAAAACTTCGAGTGCAAATTTGATCCTTGCCTAAAACTTTCGGGGAAAATATGATCTTTAACCCAAATTTTGCCTCGCAAATCTAGAAACTTAAAATGAAACTATTTATGTTCTTGTTTTTGAAAAAGCGGCATTAATACTGCACCTTTTAACATCGCTTTTTAAAAATTAGCGACATTAATAATTTTAATGGCACACTTTTGTGTGAAAAAATGATGTTAAAGAATATTCATTTTAATTACAAACATGTTACTGCCTCATTTGCCTCATTTTCTGCGTCACTTACAAAGAAAAACGACATTAATTAGTGACCTGAAATGACTTTTTTTGTAGCAGTGAAACAACCAAAAATTAATTTAAAAGATTTGTTGAAGGCGTTTGTTTGTAATTTGCAGGGACCACTAAGAATTTAATATTTAAATTAATTGATCAATGATTTTATGTCTAAATAAGATGTGTGAAAAACGCCTAATTCATGATAAACCCAACTAAGTAGCTACCATAGTGAGATAATGGCTACAGATTCTAATTATGAACTTGCGGAAAGTTGACTCAATTATGTCAACTCAATTTTGATTATTTCCCAAGTGACTTTAATGATAAAATCTGGCCTCGCCTTTGAATCTTTTCCTTAAAATCCATGGTATGCGTATTGGGGAAATTTTACTCAATTTGTCTCTTCTCAACTTATATAAGATTTTTTTATTGTTAAACTGTATCTGACATTCTAAAATATTTTCTTTGGTTGATAACAATATTTATATAACATTGTAAAACATTTTCAGTAGAAACACTCATTATCCTAATGTTATGCTACAGCTTCATATACTCTTAAGAGCAATTTTATTTCCATGCTTTTTTGAAACATTGAAATTTCAACATCAATCTCCATTAACCACCAAAAAAATCTGTTCAATGAGCCCCAAAATTAGAGAGTTAAGGTGTATCATAGACCATGAAGTATTATTTTTTTTAGTTTTCTAGCATTGAGTAAGAATGGTCGATTTGACTTAATGGTAAGCTTGCTTAATGTGAGGTCAAATGTCATGAGCTTAAATCAGTTTCTCTTTATAAAACAAAGCTAAGATTATTGTTTGTCGTATCATTATGATAATTATGATAAAAGTGCGATTAATGTAAAGTGCAGAAAAATAATGTATGACCGAAATTAATTAACGGGCCGGGTAAAATAGGTTAAAAACCATTTTAAAAAGGGACGAACCTATTCAAAAAAATGAAATGCTGGGACAAATGCAGTATTACTACAGCTGGTGTATTGAACAAGAGAAATTATTAACTTCCTTGAAAATTATCATCTTTTATACAGAAGATTTAATTGCAGCCAACTCAACGTCATCATTATAATTGGCATAGTCATCAACATGATCATCATTATCTTGAACCTTAAAATTAGTGTACTGATATCTCCGAGCAACGAACAAGAAGAAAGCAAGATTCAAAGCCTCAAGTCCAGCAATAAGATAGTAAAAGAATTCCAATCTCCCATCATTCAAATCATTTGTTAACCAACGCGTCCGACGATTAACCACCGTGATAATGAAACTGCTCAAATAACTCCCTACACCCCAAGAACAACTCAACAAAGAATTTGAAATACTCCTCATGTGTTCTGGGCATTGCCTATTGAAAAACTCAACCATACCAATAGCATTAAAGGCCTCACACATGCCCATTAGGACCAATGGCACGGCCAGCCACATCGCCGACATTGGCGCGACCCCGAGCGGGTTATTAGAGTTCGGTTTAGCCAAGTCCCTTCGGGCTTTTTCCACTATTCCAGCCACGACCATGGCCACAGTGCAGAATACCAAACCAATTCCCATTCTTTGAAGCAATGTTATGCCTCCGTCATGTTGAGTGGTATTTCGGAGTGCCGGTACGATGATACGGTCGTAGAGTGGGACCCACAGGACAATGGTGAGGAAGGAGAAGACTGAGAATGAACCTGCAGGGATTTGGAACATGGGTCCTAGGTGTCTGTCCATTTTTAGGGCTTGTGATACAGTGAATATTCCTAGGTGTATTATGGCGGTTAGAGTTAGGAACCCAGTTGTCCATATTGGTAAGATTCTTGCGAGGCATTTGACTTCTTCTACTTGTTGAATGCTTGCAAGTCTCCATGGATTTACTTTGCTTCCATCTGGGTTTAACTCGCCTTCCATTATAAATGCAGCTTTGTTTAATGCGCTGAAAAATAAACAGTGTTATATATTACTAATTAGTTTAATATGGGCTTTTTTATTAATTCTTACAAGTTACAACAAGTAAGCCAATGAATTAGTCACGGAGTTAGCTCAAATATGTGGCTTCTTACAATAATTTTGCTTGTCTTATTAATTCTGATGGACAATATATAATACGAATTAGTTTAATATACTAACAAAACTAATGAATTAGTCACATAGTTAGCCATTAAATCCGTTAGAAACTAGGCCATTACTAATATAAAGATTAAGCTGGATTAAGAGTATATATGTGAGTTGAGTCTCCTCCACCACATTGGTTTAAGCTTTTGTAGTGGAAAGACAAGACTCATATCATTTGCTTAGTCATAAAGGGTATTTTAGTATTTTCCAATATCTTAGTAGTCAAAATGAACCATTTTATTGTTCATTGGTAAAAATGAGATCATTTATTGTTTGTAGGCTAAATTGATACTTTGGAAATAGTTCATAGGCCAAAATGATCTTTAACCCTTTTATTTATGTTGTTCCCAACTAACTTTAAAACTTTGTGACAAATTTATGATCATCTCTAATTAATAATTAATTATGGCTTTATTTAGAGTAATTTTAATATTTCATAAAGAATGACTAATTTAAACTAACTTTATTTATTTATGTAAAGCTTTTATTGATGAGGACTGAATGGACTATACCAATAAAATCTGTATCACAAAAAAATTTCAATTTTCACACACAAAAATCAAATACTAAAATCTTCTACAAAGTTAAAGAAATAATAGAATTCTTTTATCAGTTTTGTTAACACAAACTGAGATTATTTTGTCATCTTTTAATTTAATCAATGTTAAGATTAAAAAATTTAGGGATGCATGTTGTAACCAATCACAATATTTTGATATGGACTAATATTGTAGAAACCAATCCTCATTTGTTTATGTATGCGGATGCACAATCACACTCACTTTTGTCTCCCACTTTCTATAAAAAAAAGATATTCGGCACAGAAATTACATATATACCTGAATTGGTTTGTCAAAGGTAGCTTTATCATGACACCATTTTCTTTCGTAGGAGGATCATAAAAAGCCAATACATCAACATCATCTTCATCACCACAAGGAATTTCAACTTTTCTCTTTCTATATGCAGCAACAAGAACTTGAGCAACACCACACAATATACTCCCTTCTGGTTTCACATGCACATAAACTCTAGTTCCCACAAAGAACAGGATGAGACCCAAAAACATACACAAAGTTGGGATTCCAAACCCGACACTCCAACTCACTGAATCTTGGACATAGATTACCACCGTTTGAGTTACTAGGAAAATAAGATTCGCTATTGTATAGCTCCAATTGAAGAAACTCACTATCCCTTTTCTTCCTTCCCCAGTGGTGGCATCAAACTGGTCAACCCCGAATGGGATGCTACAAGGCTTTATACCGGAAGAGCCAATGGTCATTAAGAGAAATCCCAGAAGAAGAACAAGGAGATGGCTCTCTTTGGGTTTCTCACATTGATTTTGTGCTACTTGTAGTGGTGTGCAGGGTGGAGGATGAAGCTGTGGTAACCATGCTGTTAGTGTCACAACCAACATTCCCTGTGTATTTTTCATTGCAAAATAATTAAGTGTACTCAACTATAGGTTATCTCTGACCTCCAATTTATTTTTTTTTTATCATACCGACCTGCAATTTATTGAAGCTAAGAAATATTATTATAAAGGATAAAGTACGTATAGTTTAGTTCCCTTATCTTTCCATCAAATTTCAATTTAGTTTTTTAAGTTTGGAAAATACACATTCAGTCTTTTTTTAACATTGTTAATTTCACTTAAATCTAAAAGAATATTTCATAATTAATTGGATTAAAAAATAACACATTTTAAAAATATAAGAATGATTATATTAAAATATTTTAATTTAAGCATTTTTATATTTTCATCTTATATTAACCATTTAAAATTGTGAATTTAACATTTTCCGTTTATTGAAACTAACAGTGTTAACAAAAAAGACTAAAAAAGTACTTTCCAAATATAAATGACTAAATTGAAACTTGATGCAAACATAAGGACCAAAAGTATAATTTAGACTTTTGGAAATTAAAAGGCTAAAATGTAGTTTTGGTCCCTTATGTTTGTATCAAGTTTCAATTTAGTCATTTATGTTTGGAAAGTACACTTTTAGTCCTTTTATGTGAACACCGATAATTTCAGTAAACGGAAAATGCTAACATAAAAATTGTATGGTTAATCCAAGATTAAATATCCGTAAAATAGGCATAAATTAAAATATTTTAGTGTAATAATTCTAATATTTTCTAAATTTATCATTTTTACCTACATTTATTTATGAAATAATCATTTTATTTAACAACTCATTGTTGCCGTTGAATGAGACTAACAGTGTTAACAAAAAAAGACTAAAAGTGTCTTTTCCAAACATAAAATAGAGGCTAAATTGAAACTTGATGCAAATATAAGGGACTAAAAATATACTTTATAGCCTTTATAAAAAGAGAGTGGATGCATGCATATGTACACACGAGAATAAAGCATGGTTCTCAAAAAACAATTGTGATATGAGTTAAGCTATTTAGTTATGTGAAAATTATGATCGCTATTTCTTTAAATTTTATATTTTGTATTGATATATTATTAACACAACTCACTACCCATTGTGCTCTATAAAAACTTAAAAAATTTGATCTCACAGTCTTACGAAAACCTTTAAGGGAGGCATTTAGTATCGTTGTAATAAGGATGCTACACCGCCAGCAGCCTTGTAGCCTAGTGATTTTGTTCTTTCCCAAAATAAATGGGTTGTGGATTCAATTCAGGTTATAACCTCAGGCCATTCACTAGATTCTTTAATTGGAAAAAAAGAATACCATATAGAGCACAATGGGTGTGTGCGTCTGGTCGATCGACAGAATTTTATTGACATGCACTTTTGAAACTATACTATGCTTTGTTTTACTTGTACATATGTGTGTGCGTTTGGACTAATATCAAATGGAGAATAATTAATTTATATTAAGATGTCCAATTAATAGTTAAAAATGCTCTTCCTAGATATCTTCCATAATTATTTATTGATTATTTCATACTTGACTTGCGTGTGTTAAGTGTGCCTTTCTAGTCCAACACTGGCAGACAAACGCGTGAACTTAATAAACAGTAGGAACAGTCTCACTTTTTTTTTTTAAATACTACTGCTCGGTAATCCAACACCTATTAACAACTGATTAATTAGGACTTGAAGGAACAGTCTGTATACGTAGGATTGTCTCCTCTTCCAATAAGACGTATCACGTAATTTAACACATATTCTTACACGTACTTAAGGTGACCCACTTGATAGCTGATTGGCAAAGTACGTAATACCCATTCTGATTGAATTTTATATGCACACACATATATATATGCACACATACAGATAAATATGTATTTGTGTAGAGAGGGTGTGTATACCAGAAGATTAGGAACAGAAGCGAAAGCTATGGTGTTGAAGCGGCCAACATACGTATCGGAAATGAAGGCACCAACCAGAGGTCCAAAGTTGGAGAGACCATACCAAATGCTCATAATATTTGCAGCAAAAATTGTGTCTATATGAAGTTCTCTTGTCAGATACACTACAAAGTTGGCAAACATACCATTCCCTGCCAAGCTCGCAAACGCTTCATTCCCTGTATACATAGCATTATGAGGGTGCTTGATCCAAATTAAGAAATTAAAATTATCCGCATATTGAATTCTAATAAATAATAACATCAGGATGTTTAATACTACAGTAATTAACTCCAAATCAAATTAATTAAATAGATATAGTGAGAAATAATAGAGAAAAGACCTAGAATATAAGGCATGGCCTTCCATCCGCCTGGTTGCTTCTTCTTCTGGGTTTTTTCCACATAATCATTTTTATCTACATGAACAGCCATCTCTCACACAACCAAGAAAACTTACTAATATTGACAAGACAGTTCTGAAGGATCTAATAAAAATCCAACGAAAGGCTTATTTGGGATGAGTGAAGGAGCAAGGGGATCAACTTCACACACACGGATTTATAGTACACAAACGGAATTAATAATTAATAATTAATAAATGGCAGGTTCGGCTATCGCTTTATTTTCTTTTTCCACTATATATTGCTATAATGATATCATGTAAAGTGAGAATAAAGCCAAAAGGATGAGTGGGACGCACGCGTGCCACTATAAATTTCTATCATCTAGCTCTCGCAATGTGTTTCACATAGTTATATTATGATATTTTTTATACGAAACAATTTTCACTTTTAGCAAAAATTAAGTAAACCTTTTTTAAAGAATTAATTATAAGAAAGACGTAATAAATTCTTATACTGTATTTCCCCAAAATGTATATTAGAGACAATGAAAAATTATTTAAGGTCTTGGAGTGTTGTTTCAGAATTAAAATGCCTTAAAAATAAATTTATGAGGATAAATTTATTTGTATGAATTTTTAGGATCTATCTTCTTTAGAAGTTAAAGATAAATAGTCAAAGGCTCAGTTTTAAATTAAAAATTTTATGGAAAACACTTACATGTCTAAACATTATTTTGGTGAAAGAAAATATATGAAGTCATGAAAAGATTCAATTCTATTATTCATCTTTAATTAAGTAGAACATAAGATAGTGAATAAATAATAAAAGGAGGGGCAAAATGGTCAAATACATTAGGCAAACTATTTTAAATACTTCATTTTCTCTTCTATGGGGATTTATCTAAGGAAAATTAATATGAGGTCTCTCGCAAGGGACTTAATACTAGAAAGGCCCCATAAACTCCCCATATTACAGTAGGTCCCTAGGGACCTTACTTTAATATATTATAAATACCTAAAGACCATTTTGCCCCTCATATTATAAACATACCTACTTTTGTATGTTTATAATTGAGGGGCAAAATGATCTTTTGGTATTTAGAGTATATTAAAGTAAGGTGCCTAGGGACTCTAATTTAATATGGGAAGTTTATGAGACTTTTCTAGTATTAAGTCCCTTGTGAGAGACCTCATATTATTTTTCCCTTGTTTTATTTACTTTTTGTTATTTTACACCGCCATGAAAGTGGTTAATTTTAATGCACACAAATTTAAAAAGATGACCGTATCAACAATTAATTTATGATTTGGTTCAATCCAATGGAAACTTTCTTAGACTTTTTTTTTATTACAAAGAAAGCACATAAAACTATGCCTTAAGCATCGCCCTTTCGTATGTGTAGCTCAGCAAATTGGCAACATGTTATAACTCTGCTGGAACATTCTTAGAATATTCTATGCCTTGGGCTATTAATAGTGCATGAGCTTATTAGGTACTAGGCTTCATTGGAAAGAAAATTTGTTAGAGAGGTGAGAGTCTTGTGGTATTCATGGACCAATATCATGATACATTTCCTCTAGACTTTGTTGAAATACAAAAATAATAAAGATTACGACGACGACAACAAATCAAGGGGTTGAATAATATAGTAGAATGGGTTAGCCCTGTTAGAATCTTAAGTTTTGATGAAGACTAAAATATGAAAGAACTAGGCAAACACTTAGAGAATATTAGGTTAATATAGAACCCCAAGTAAGAGTACAACCGGATGTGGATTTACTTCCGGATAGACTAGGACTAGCGCTCTCGGATGAACGTCTCATCCCCCAGCAACAGCAAGTACATCACTAAGTAATAACTCAGTCTAACAACATTAAATGAATAAAATTCCTTGAGACTAAGTTAAGATGCAACCGGATGTAGAGTTGCTTCCGATTGATTAGTGACTAGCGCTGGGTGTTGGCATAGATAACACTGAGCGCCAGTGAACATAACCCAACGTCCAGTAGACTTGCTTCCGATTGCTTAGTGACTAGCGCTGGCGGTTGGAATGGATAACACTGAGCGTCAGTGAGTAAAATGTGAACATAACCCATCATCCAGTGGAAGTGCTTTCGGATGTGGAATTGCTTCCGGATGTAAGAAAGCTTCCTTAGACCTAGTGAACTCCCACTGCATGTGACTATGTGTTTATCTTGCTAGACTAACGTTCAAAGTGCAGCACACTAAGTAAAGTTGCTTCCGGATGTGAATCCGCTTCCGCAAGCAATCAGAATGTCAGAACGTTCAGAGCAGTGCAGTGTCAGAATGCTTTTGGCAGAGCAGAGTTGTCAGAACTACTTTTCAGAGATAAAGCAAGTCAACCCTGCTAAGCATTAATGAAACATTAAATGGGCAAACGGTAACATGGGGAAAACGACCATATTCAAACGGCTAACCCACCTACCAAGAGTGAGAATACTTGAAGACTATATAAAGAAGCTCACCTTCATTTATGAAGAGCAACTAATATCTTTGACATTTTGAAGAAAGCTAGAGTGAGAAACTAAGAAATCCTTCAAGCATTCAAAGCTGCCCAGAAAAGAGAAAGAGCATTTAACGCATTGAGAGTTCTTTTCATCTACTTATCTTGTACTCTTTGTTGTTAAGTCTCTTCTTGTATTAAGAGCATTAATTGTACTTAAGTGTGTAACATTATCCGTTCTTTAAGAGAACTAAGTTTAGAAAATCCTTTATTTGTAAAGGTTGAACCCTTGCTGGAAGTAAGGGGGAGTTAGTTAGCAAGGTTGCAAGTGTGCCTTGAGAAAAACTTGTGGTTGTAAGGTTGCAAGTGATCCCGTCCAAAACTTGCGGTTGTAAAGGTTCCAGGTGAACCCGTTGTAAAACCTGGGGATAGTGGAACTCAACCTGGGTGGTTGAGAACTGGACGTAGGTCAAGAAGACCGAACCAGTATAAACCCTTGTGTTGCTATTGTTTGAATTTTATTAGGTAGCACAATTCACCCCCCCTCTTGTGCATCCATTACTTTCATTTGGTATCAGAGCGGGCCTTTCTGACTTGATTCCCACGAATCTAGAAAGTAAAGATCCAGTAATGGATACAGATTATTCCTTGCCAGATGTCTCTATTCAAACCAACAAGCCTCCAGGCTTTGATGGGTATAACTATCCATTCTGGAAATTCCGAATGGAGACATACATCAAGTCCAGCGACATCCGACTCTGGGATGTAATTGAACATGGAGACCACACCCCTCTAGATGATGATGGCTTTGCAAAGCAGCGATCCAGATATACCAACGAGGACTATGCTCTAGTCCAGCTAAATTTTAGGGCCATGCACTACATTCAATGCGTCCTTAGTCCTAAGGAGTTTCACAGGATTAGCCACCACAAAACTGCTAAGGATATGTGGGAGGCTCTTGAGGCTGCTCACTCTGGAACCAAGGGAGTGAAGGCAAGACGGGTCGAGATGTTGGTAGAAGAGTTTCACAAGTTTGCCATGACTAGTCCAACTGAGTCAATCAGAGAGCTGGAGCTCAGGTTCACTCATCTTATCAATAACCTGGCCTCCCTGGGCAAAGATATTCCTGAAAGAGAACAAGTCAGCAAGATCTTAAAAGTCTTGAAAGGTGATTGGATCACCAAAGTTGCCATCTTGCAGGAAGTTCAAGGAGAGTCAACCAGCTCCATCACTGCACTGTTTGGTTCACTGGCTGAATACGAACCAACCTTGCTGGCTCAGAGAGCTCCTCAAGCCTCATCCAAAACCAAGAATCTTGCCCTTGTTGCTCCCAGCAAGGATAAGATTGATGATAGTGATGATGAGGATGAAGAGGAGGACATCGATGACGAAGAGATGGCAATGATGGTGAGGAAATTCAGAAAGTTCTTCAAGAAGAAAGGAGGCTTTCAGAAAGGTGATTCCAGCCAGAGGAGAGGATATAAGAAGGAAAAGGCACCAGTGTGCTTTGAGTGTAAAAAGCCTGGCCACTTCAAGGCTGAGTGTCCAAGCTTGCAGAGATCGAAAGGAAAGGACAAAAGAAAAGCCTTTGTGTCCTCCATCTGGGTAAATAGCTCAGACGAGGAAGCAAGTGATGAGGAAGAGGTTGCCAATCTCTGCCTGGTTGCCAGAGAAGATGATGAGGAAGCATCTTCAGATCTTGATCCCATCCAGGAGGACAGTGAGGTAACTTTTTCTGAACTTCAAGAGGCATACAATGATGTTCATGAAGAATTTGCTCGATTATGTAAAGCTTATAAAGTGTTGAAAACTAAAAAGGAATCACTTGAGTCCAAGGTGGACTCACTGAGTGAAGAGCTAGCGGAAGCCAGAAAGCTTCCGATAGCAGATGGCAAGGGATCTCCCCAAGAGGAACCCAAGGCCACAACACTAGAAGGCTGCCCTAACTGCAGCAAGATCTCTACTGAAAGAGATAGACTGCAAAATGCCCTGGAGAAGTTTACAAATGGTTCTGAAATGTTGAATGTTATTTTGATGAACCAAAGGGCATATAGGGATAGAACTGGATTAGGGTATAATCATAAGGGTAAAAAGTGGGTGGAGCCCAAAGTGAAACCATACTTAAAATTCTTCTACAAAGCTACAAGTCACAGCTCCACACCCTTTAGCTTCTGCAACTACTGCAACAAAAAGGGACACTCCACGTCCACTTGCAATGCAAAGAAGCATGGAGTAAATAGCTCCTATAAGTGGGTTCCAAAAGGAACCAGGGTAAATGAAGATCCTCCAAAGAAAGAAACTAAGGGAGGACAAGGGACTAGAACTTGGAAACATATTCCAAGGGAAGTCCGTCAGCCTGGAGCCTCCACAAGGCCAGAGGCACAACATAATTACAAACCCTAGGTCAACACTGGACCGAGGGGAAAGAAGACTAATGATAAAGGACCCAATAAAGGTTGGGTACCTAAGCTTGTCTAATTTATGCAGGTCTGTCTCAAGGCATCCAAGAACAAAAAGTGGTACATTGACAGTGGATGCTCGAGACATATGACTGGTGACAGAGACAAATTCAAGTCCTTGGTGATCAAAGATGGAGCCACAGTAACTTTTGGAGGTAATCAAAGTGGAAAGATCACCGGAGTTGGAGAAGTAGGACCAATCAAGGATGTCTATCTGGTGGATGGTCTCTGTCACAACCTGCTGAGCGTGAGCCAGAGCACTGACAAAGGAAATTGGGTAATTTTTGATTCACATGAGTGCTTAATAGTAGATAAGCAGGATCTGAATCTAGATAAGGCCAACCTAAAATGCAAACTTAAGGCAAATAGAAATGGAAACCTATATACTCTAGATTTATGTCAACAACTGGAGGAAAAATGCTTAATATCTAGCGATGAGAATAGTTGGCTTTGGCATAAAAGGTTAGCACATGTTAATTTCACTCAACTTGACATGCTAATTAAGAAAGAGCTAGCTATAGGGATTCCATCTTTTAAGGTTAAGCATGATTATATTTGTGAATCCTGCCAACGAGGGAAGCAAACAAAGTCCTCGTTTAAAACCAAGAAGAAAGTCTCCACCAGCAGGCCCTTGGAACTAATCCACATGGATTTGGTTGGGCCAGCGAGAGTGAAGAGCTTGGGTGGAAACCTGTATGCTCTAGTAGTAGTGATGGAAACCTGTATGCTCTAGTAGTAGTGGTGGATGCTCCATCACAGGGATCATCCTCTTGATCAAGTGCTTGGTGATGTTTCTTCTGGTGTCAGAACCAAAAGGCAGGTTCAAAATTAAGTTGAGTTTGGAGCCTTTCTATCTCAGATCGAACCAACTTCAGTTGAACAAGCTCTTGAGGACTGCGACTGGGTTATTGCCATGCAGGAAGAGCTAAATCAATTTGAAAGAAGCCAAGTTTGGGAACTAGTCCCAAGGCCGTCTCATCAATCTATAGTTGGGACCAAATGGGTCTTCAAAAACAAACTGGATGAGACAGGTCAAATAACAAGGAACAAAGCCAGATTGGTAGCCAAAGGGTATAACCAAGAAGAAGGCATAGACTATGAAGAAACTTTTGCTCCAGTTGCTAGACTCGAAGCAATAAGGATTCTTCTAGCCTTTGCATCCATGAAAGGCTTTAGATTATATCAAATGGATGTAAAGAGTGCATTTTTAATGGTTACATCAAAGAAGAGGTTTATGTAGAACAACCTCCTGGCTTTGAGGATCACAAGCATCCTAAACATGTGTATATGCTAAAGAAAGCTTTGTATGGCCTGAAACAAGCTCCTCGAGCTTGGTATGAGAGACTCAGCAGCTTTTTGCTGGGCAAGGGTTTCTCAAGAGGCAAACTAGATAATACACTGTTTATTCTACACAAAGATAGAAACATGTTAATTGTCCAGATTTATGTCGATGATATCATTTTTGGGGCAACTAATGAAAAACTTTGTGAAGAATTTTCTAAGACTATGCAGGGAGAATTTGAGATGTCAATGATGGGAGAACTAACGTTCTTCCTAGGCCTGCAAATTAAGCAAAAGAAGGATGACATTTTCATCTCCCAAACTAAGTATTGTAGAGAGCTCCTCAAGAAGTTTGGGATGGATGAGTGCAAGGAGTATGATACTCCCATGAGTACCACTGCCGCACTCGATGCTGATGCAAAGGGTAAATCTGTCAGCCTGCCCATGTACAGGGGAATGATAGGTTCCCTGCTGTATTTAACGGCAAGTAGGCCTGACATTCAATTTAGTGTAGGCATGTGTGCTAGATTTCAAGCCAACCCCAAGGAGTCACATCTAACTTGTGTTAAACGTATTCTAAGATACCTTGAGGGAACACAAGAGCTTGGTCTTTGGTATCCCAGAGGTAACCAAGAATTCTTGTGGGCTTATTCTGATGCTGACCATGCAGGTTATAAAACGGATAGGAAGAGCACCAGTGGACAATGCGCCTTCCTTGGTGGTTGTCTGGTCTCTTGGGCTAGCAAGAAGCAAACCTGCGTGTCTTTGTCTTCCACAGAGGCTGAGTATATTGCTGCCGCAAGCTGTTGTGCCCAAGTGCTGTGGCTGAAGAACCAACTGAGAGATCTTGGCTTGGAGTTCCCTGAGGCACCCATCCTCTGTGACAACACAAGCACAATCAGCCTCGCCAAGAATCCGGTTCAGCACACAAGGACAAAGCACATTGATGTCAGACATCACTTCATCAGAGATCATGTTCAGAAGAAGGATGTCAAAGTGAAATTTGTCCCCACTCAGCATCAGCTTACTGATATTTTCACCAAGCCTCTGGGGGTCGATCAATTTATATACATAAGAGGTGATTTGGGAATGGTAAACCCAAATGAAGTTTAATTCTTCAAAATAAACTTGTGCTTAATTGATTAAAACCTGCAACTATGTTTACTAACTTAGGCATCGGAGTGCCAATCTTTAGTTTTGCAGGTCCCCAATGTTGAATCTTAAGCAAGTGCAACCGGAAGCAAAACCACTTCCGGATGATCATTAGCTGGCGCTGAGTGTTGAATCAAGGTGAGCGGGAGCGCCAGTGCCTAAACAAAGGGACACGTCACTTCAGAAAACGTTTCATCTTCTCACACCAAAATTGTGCCTCCTCTGACAAAGTGAAGAGACACCTGTCAAAAGTTAAGCCGTTCCAATTAAATGTTTACGTTACCCAATGAACAAACGCATGTCTTCATGAAGAGTCACTATGAGCATTTTACCCATTGTAACCGTGCATATAAATAGGAAGCCATTTTCACTTTTACTCTTTCACTTACACAAACCTTTCATCCAAACTCTCTGCATACATTCATCGTGTTCTTCATTTTCATCGCATTCTTTTCAACTTCTTCATCTTCCTCTTCTACAATCTGCCATTTCATTTCCATTCACTTCATCCTAAACCTAAACACAAAAATGGTCGGATCACATGAGACAAACCCCAACACTGAGACAACCAATATCTCCAAGAAATCGAAGACCAAGTCTGGGAAATCTGGGCAAGTTCATAAATCTTCTGGAAAATCTGGGCAGAGCCAAGAACAGCCTGAGCAATCTGGGCATACTGTGCAACATCAGGAAGAACACTCTGGGAAATCAAAACAAAACGTTGAGATTGCCACTGCCTCGAAGTCAAAATCAGGGAAATCCAGAAAACAACATAAACATTCTGAGCAAACTCAAGAACAGCAAGAACAGCCTGGGCATTCTGAGCAACAAGATGAACAGTCCAAGAGGAAGGGCAAAAAGAGGGTTAAGTTTAGCGAAGAGCTTCTTCCAAGAGACAAAGAGTAGAGGAGGATGATCCTCTTGTGTACAGAGATGGGCCTTTGGAGGCTGTTTCCTCCAAATTTGAGACTGTCAAGCCCTACTTCAACACTGGGATGTTCATAGATCTGGACAAGATAGATGAACTAGGGTTTCCACACTTGAGGCCATTTCTGGAAAAATACATGTCCTGGCTGGGGATCAACCAGGAGTACAATGTGAACGTCCTGCGGGTATTCTGTCAGTCCCTCACTGCCAAGGCCAAGCATAAAAAGGTCAATGGGAAGGATAAGATTCGAAGAGTCACCTTCACGGCCACAGTAAGGGGGAGAACCTTCAATTTCACTTGGAGAGACATCAACCGCCTAATGGGGATCACTGAAGAAGAAATGAATGAGTGGCTATACCCTGAGACACTCAAACTCGGCAAGGAGGAACTTGAAAAGATTTATGACACCAAGGGGAAGAAGGTGTCTGGGATGTCTGACACCAACAGGCTCCTTTACTATGTCTACTCCCGCTTGATGACACACAAAGGGGGTAACTTCAACGAGTTCACTCTCTTGGACAACCCTTGGTTCCCAAGACTCCTCTCCCAGCAGCCAATCAACCCTGGGCAGTTGATCAGTCTAGAGTTGCTCAGGTGGATTGACAATAACAAGTCTGGAATTCTCCCCTACCCCACTATCATTGCCTTCCTGCTGGAGAAGTATTTGATTAAGTCCACATCTACTGAGGAAGACGAAAATGTTAAGTGTGCACCTGTCAGCGCAATTAACATTGGAAAGATGGGGATCAAGTATATCAAGAAGTCCAAAGCCACTCGCTCGGGCTCTCAGGCAGGCAGTGCTTCCCATACCTCAGTCCCCTCTGTATCTGGTGCAGGGGATCAAGAGGTTGACTCTCATTCTGGCCCAAGCCGTGTTCCAAGGGTGACAGCCGCAGTACGGGCCTTCGCTGAGGAAGTCAAGGAGGAGATCCTCTTTAGGCTGACTGATTCTTTGGTAGCTCCCCTCCGTAATGAGAGCGACACTGGCTTCCAACAGCAGGGGGAAAGAATCCAGAGGCTCGAGGACCGAGTAGGTCAGGTCGAGGTTCAACTTGCAAGGGTAGATGCCAAGTTAGACCTAATCCTCAATCATCTTCAAATCCCTCAACCACAAAGTAACTTACCACCACCTCCTCCTCCTAACCCACCTCCACCTCCTCCACCTCATCAAACACTACTACCTCTTCCTCCTCCCCCTAACAATCAACAGTTACAACAGCCTCCTCCTCAAAATGACCAACCTCAAATATCACCCAATCATGACCAACAACCCCAAACCTCACCCAACAATACCCAAAATGACCAACCTCAGACATCACCCAACAATGACAATCAACCATCCCCTCAAAACTCCACTCAAGACTCACACCAACACTCTCCTCGTCAATCACAACATAACTCTCCATCTCCACATCACTCCCCAAATCACTGACCTAACCACTCTCCTAGCCACTCTCCTTCATCTAATCCCCAAAACTCCCACAACCCACAATCCACCAACCCAACCAATCCCAACCAACTGGCCGAGCACCTTGGCTTCCACACTGCCATTCATCCCCTCAGTCAAATATATCTGGGAGATTACCCCCGCCTTCAGAGATTATCTGATGACCACTTACCATTCACCCCTTACTCTTCCACATACCCCTTCGAAGGCCTATTCACAGATCCCTCCTGGTTCCCCAACCCTCCTCAATCCCCAGAAACCACCTCACCCACATCCACCCCTGAAACCTCACCACCCAGCACCTATGGCCCTGAACACCTATGGCCCTGAACCTCCATCTTCCTCTTCACCCAATCCATCCTCTATGGCCCTCGTCCTCATTGATGATGACAAAAGGGGGAGAGATGCTGCTATCGCCCTCCGCCACACCATGGATACAAGGGATGTCCTGACTCAACCATCCCTCTGGCTCGATGAAGATATCACTGCTGCCCTCCGTCGAGCTATGGAGACTCAAAGATTGGGTGGTGCTGAAAGTTTGATCAGAGGAGAAGCCATCCGATTTATGCAACAGCAGAGATCAGATGAGCAAAGGTCCAAGTGGGAAATGGTTGTGTATGAGCAAACTGAAGATATTCCACAGCCTGAGCCAGAGTCTTCATCTTCTGAGCCTCCTCCCTCTGTGCCCAGCCGAAACATAATAGAGGAGATCATGATGAAGTATGGGCTGGAAAGGCAAAACCATCCACCTATGGTAATAGCCAAGCCTATTCCTCCTCCTAAGCCAACCTCTGCTCCTCCTCCTTCTCCAGTAATCCCCCAACCTGAACCAACCTCTGCACCTCCTCCTTCAGCAGTTAAGTCAAGGAAAAAGGCGCTTGCTAGAAAGGGTGCTAACAAAAGTACTACCTCTACTGCGTCTACTGAGAGTGAGCAAGAGATTCCATCAGTTCAAGCTGAGATCATACCTGAGACTCAGTCATCCTCTCAAGAGGTGCATGCTCCTCCACTTCTAAAAGAAGTTAAGCTGGAAATAAAGGACATGACTCCTGAAGAATTCGAGAAGTATGGGTTCACGGACAAGATCTCTTTTGGTCAGATGGCATGCCTAGACGCTGAAAGAGCAGCAGCCAAGCCTACCCAAGCGATAGGAAAGGGCAAAGGGAAAGGTAAAAGGAAAGCCCAGGAAGTTGAGGAGGACCCCAACTTCCCAGTATGGAATGTAAAGATCAGGGCTGTCCACTACCCAAATGGCGAGGTCACTCCCTTCGATGATGCAACTGGGTTCCCTGGGTTTGAGGAAGTTGAAAATCTAAAGAGAGCCTTCGAGGAATCTGTTGAGTCTGAGAGACTCAGAAGGGAAAGGGAAGAGGAAGAGCTGCAAAGGATAATTGCCCAGATCGACCAGAATGAGAAGGATGCCCACTTAGCTCAGCTCCAAAAAGAGAATGAGGAAAGGCAAAGGGAGAGGGAGAAGAAAAAGAGACACCACCTATAGACCCCACTCACCCTATGCATTTACCTTAGAAAGTTTTCCTTTCTCATATTTTTCATGCATAGCTCATTTTGTTAAGTCTTTAATTACTTGTAAATTTTATCTGTCATTGTAACTCTAACTTGTAATCTTGTGTTTATCAATGATTATTATCTGAGTTGTTTGTGCTTTATCTAACTATTACTTTTAATTCTTTCATATGAACTTAATCGATAAGCTTAGTTTGTCATCATCAAAAAGGGGGAGAATGTTAGAATCTTAAGTTTTGATGAAGACTAAAATATGAAAGAACTAGGCAAACACTTAGAGAATATTAGGTTAATATAGAACCCCAAGTAAGAGTACAACCGGATGTGGATTTACTTCCGGATAGACTAGGACTAGCGCTCTCGGATGAACGTCTCATCCCCCAGCAACAGCAAGTACATCACTAAGTAATAACTCAGTCTAACAACATTAAATGAATAAAATTCCTTGAGACTAAGTTAAGATGCAACCGGATGTAGAGTTGCTTCCGATTGATTAGTGACTAGCGCTGGGTGTTGGCATAGATAACACTGAGCGCCAGTGAACATAACCCAACGTCCAGTAGACTTGCTTCCGATTGCTTAGTGACTAGCGCTGGCGGTTGGAATGGATAACACTGAGCGTCAGTGAGTAAAATGTGAACATAACCCATCATCCAGTGGAAGTGCTTCCGGATGTGGAATTGCTTCCGGATGTAAGAAAGCTTCCTTAGACCTAGTGAACTCCCACTGCATGTGACTATGTGTTTATTTTGCTAGACTAACGTTCAAAGTGCAGCACACTAAGTAAAGTTGCTTCCGGATGTGAATCCGCTTCCGCAAGCAATCAGAATGTCAGAACGTTCAGAGCAGTGCAGTGTCAGAATGCTTTTGGCAGAGCAGAGTTGTCAGAACTACTTTTCAGAGATAAAGCAAGTCAACCCTGCTAAGCATTAATGAAGCATTAAATGGGCAAACGGTAACATGGGGAAAACGGCCATATTCAAACGGCTAACCCACCTACCAAGAGTGAGAATACTTGAAGACTATATAAAGAAGCTCACCTTCATTTATGAAGAGCAACTACTATCTTTGACATTTTGAAGAAAGCTAGAGTGAGAAACTAAGAAATCCTTTAAGCATTCAAAGCTGCCCAGAAAAGAGAAAGAGCATTTAACGCATTGAGAGTTCTTTTCATCTACTTATCTTGTACTCTTTGTTGTTAAGTCTCTTCTTGTATTAAGAGCATTAATTGTACTTAAGTGTGTAACATTATCCGTTCTTTAAGAGAACTAAGTTTAGAAAATCCTTTATTTGTAAAGGTTGAACCCTTGCTGGAAGTAAGGGGGAGTTAGTTAGCAAGGTTGCAAGTGTGCCTTGAGAAAAACTTGTGGTTGTAAGGTTGCAAGTGATCCCGTCCAAAACTTGCGGTTGTAAAGGTTCCAGGTGAACCCGTTGTAAAACCTGGGGATAGTGGAACTCAACCTGGGTGGTTGAGAACTGGACGTAGGTCAAGAAGACCGAACCAGTATAAACCCTTGTGTTGCTATTGTTTGAATTTTATTAGGTAGCACAATTCACCCCCCCTCTTGTGCATCCATTACTTTCAAGCCCCACATAATGTGATGAACCAAATTTGAGATTTTTCTCCAAGAAGTATTTATATACTACCTCCGGTCCTAAATATAAGACTTAATTGACATTTTTTGGAGAGGTTAAGGTTGCGAAATAGGCTATTAAATCATGACATATTTGATATATTTTTAGATTATACATTAGTTTATAGTTAAAATAAACTAATCTAAGGGAAAAAATTAGGTAAATCAATATATAATTAACTTATTTTGCTTTTTTATAGCATTTTCTAAAAAGTCAATTAGGTCTTATATTTAGGACCGGAGGGAGTATTTAGTATTGGAACTTGAAACAAGATTGGCTTTGTCATTATACCCTTATTATAAATACTTCATCCGATATAATAATGAAGATGCTCATCAACTATTTCTTAGTTTAAAAAAAATTATGCTCAAACCGACCCTTTTATATACTAATAAGTCATTTAACTAGAATATATCTAAGCAAAAAAATTCAACTTATGAACTTAATTACAAGATACAGGAAATTTCACTTTCTGGGACTTATGGAAGCATATGATGAAATGGAGTTTGAATGAGCTTCTTCTTTAATTTATAGATTGACTTCTCTACCATTTCTTCTTTGTCTCCTAGAATCTTTGTGAAAATATATGCCATCTCTTTGTATCTCTCCTATGAAGTAAAAAAGAGGATTGTTCCCTTTTTTACGAGAATGAAATACTTCATCTTTTTCAAGGCATAATAGTACAAGCTAAGATACTTTTACACTCGTGTATTGTTATCCCACGTGTCAGTCACGCAGCAAAACAAATGTCACTAGAAAATTAAAGTTCCATTCTTCCAACGTTAGGTTTCCTCATTTTGGCGCCATGAAGGACACCGAATTTACGAGTCGGTGTAGTACCTCGGGACCACTCCTTCAAGATATTTATTATGGACCTCAGGGTAAGCGGAAGTTACCCCCGGGTATCGTTCTCTTGGAGGAGCCTAAAATGTAATCAATTACCCTAGAAACTAGACGAAAAACTTGTTGAAATCAAGGAAAGTCCTTGTTAATTAAAATTGGGAAATGTTTTGTATGATCAATATTAGAATAAAAGAAATTTTAGGTTAAATGAATTATAATATTCTTGATGGATGGGAGTTTAAGAAATCATCACTTCAAAAGATTTTTCAGGGAGTATTAATATTGTTGGTTTTTAAATTGAACCATAGAGGGACCCCTCTAGGTTAGATTTAGCCTAATTTAATTAGTGTCGGAACCCCAAACATTAATTAAATAAATCTAAGCTGATTAAGCTATAAACCTAAAGACTCGTTAATTATGAAGGACTTATATGATCCACCATCTGGGTCACCCCACAATTGCTCTAAATTAATATTGTAACTTCAATTTATTAATGACCACCCAAATAATAAATTGAAGTTAATCAAGATTGACGTCCAATGCCACAAAATAATTAATAAATCTTAATTGTCATTTCATGCATGCAAATAAATTTGACCCACAATCCACTAGCCAAGCCACTTTGTACTAGCACATAATTTTCACCAAAAGAAAAAAAAATCATGAACCCATAAATTTTATAAATCTCAAAGCTAAAACGCATCAAATCAAATATTCAACAAGAATGAAATAACATAAACAATATAAATGTAGTTTCAATCCCTAATACAAATATCACAAATACACTCCTAGAACCCTAGATAAGCATAAATGTAAGAAAGGAAGAGGGATTGAACTACAACTAACAACTCCCCTAGAGAAGATTCAAGCTCCTTCCTTCGCTCCCATCATCAAGAACGAGAGAGGTTTAGTTTGAGAGGTGGATGGTGGAAGAGGTATGAGGGTTATGGGACATTAGGGTTGTTGAAGGCTAGGTTATGAGAGGCTATGAGAGGTTATGATAGATTATGAGAGGTTATGAGAGGTTCATGAGCATATATATCGTTATCTGCTCCTCCTCCTTTTTAGATAAAGTTGTTATGATGCTCCTTTAATTTCTCCTCATTTGAATTCAAAATAATTGTATCATATGAGCTGCCTCCTTGACTTCTTCCAAGCTTGTTATCTTTATTCCCCCTTTTTCTCCTTGTTCTTCTTTCTACATTCAAATAATATAAAATCAAATAATAATAATATCAAAATTCAGTTTCTTCCACACATACATATCTCAACTAAATTCCCACAATTTTAGCTCATTTTACTCCAAATATATTAAAATATTTATATATGTAATTCAGAAATTTGAAGTTAATTAATGATCAATTTCTCATCTTGAATATGTTAAAAACATCAATTTACCATAATAAAATCATATAATTATTAGGGTTTGTCACGCCACACAAGAAGAAAACCTTCATCTTTAACCTTCCTTCCTTCACTCATCAACTCAAAAGAAGAAATGATCTGTTCGAATACTTCGATTACTATTCTAACTTAAATTATCTAGCAAGGACCAATGATCGAAATGATATGTTCAAATACTTCGATTACTATTCTAACTTTGAATTTTTGGTTGCTCAGTACTCGATGTGACTTGTGATCGCTCTTGTAAGTAATCGTTCTGTCTAAGTGAGATGATGATCGAATTATTAGATAATCTCTTGCTCTATTGACTTCCTGAATAATCGTTCTACCACTTGTGTAATAATTACTAAATCACCAATGATCGATTTTCAATGTAATCGCTTGTTCTTGTGTTTTAACTAGTAATCGTTCTTTCCTTACTCAATGATCGCTCTGTCTTTATCCTACGATAGTTATCATAAAAACTTAAGATTCTAACAACTTATATATTTCATCCTTACCCTTTCCATTTTCATTTCTCCTATTTCAGTTCTAAAAATCAAACGGTTTAATTTGATATCTAGTAGCTTTCAAAAACCTTCATAACCTTTTGGTGGAAATGAAAAAAAGATAATCAAATGGGTCAACTTTCTGTCACGTCATAGTAAACAATGATGATCATATAGAAATCGATTATAAAGGCCGTAATATTTCTATTATAAATTGAATATAAATTAGACATTTGCAAACTTGACCCACAAACACTGTTTCAGTCATACAATTTTTTTGTCAATACTTAATACTTTGTTAGCATTGTCTGATCTACTTTAATATTTACTCGTAAATTCTAATTCAATTCAAATTCTATTAATATCCCTCCCTCTATTTGTTGATGTAATATCGATTTGGAAAATTTATTTTTATTGTGAACTTCTTTTTCTAATTTTTTTGTCCTTATTTTTCATATTACATATATCAACACCTCCCAATCTCATCACTAGAAGTAATTAGAGAGGGGCAATGAGAGAGTTTTAAAAACAAATTCATATAAATTAACTTAACTAACCTTCATAATTTGATGATTTTAGAAAAATAAATTCTATGTTGAAAAAACGAATGTGCGATTTAACCAAACACATGACTACCAAGAGTTTTTGGGAAGTATGTGGCATATGCTAATTTTTATTCTTTAAAAAGTTTTAATGGAAAAATTATATAAAATTTTCTTATATTTGATTGACATTCCATAAATATTAAAAGAATTTGTCTTTCCTATATTTTAAAAAATGATTTAAATGTATTTCAAAGATATAGATAACTAGTAGATATGTACGATTTTGACGATGCTAAGAAATTATTTTTTATAATTTTTTATTTTTAACTGAAGCATTTTAATATATGGCTTTTTCGTTTCCTTTTTTTGGCCAAGACTTTCAATACGTCTTTTTCGACTTGTGGTCCTTAGTTTTTGTGTGAGAAATAACTTATCTTCTCAAAATCATGGAGAAACAAAATTGGAAGCAATTCTATTGAAATAAATTAAGTGACACAGATAGAAGACGTCTAAACAGATAATACTACTTTTAGGAAGATAATAAATGCTTTGCTTAATTTATATGTCTTCTTTTGCAAATTGATTTTTTAATGCATGACATTTCTTGAGATGTGAGTCCTAACAGTAATCTTGATAACTAGACACAATTTACCAAACATTTAATTGAATTTAGGGATGAGTGTTCGAGGTTACATTCTATAAATTATGCAATTGCAGTACTTTACTCGTTTGCCATTTTCTGGTTGTGGTATCAAAAGGAAACGAATTTAGTGATGAATATGATGATAATAGGTATTCCCATTCCCAATCTTAACAATGATATACTCCCTCCAATCCCTAATATAAGAGTTTAGCAGCCAAAAAACGCTTTTTAAGAAAACATGTAAATGTAAGTTGAGTGTCTAGAGTTAATGCTTCTTTTCCAATATTGCCCATATTTATTATGATACTTTTAAGAGAGAGAAATACATAAGCATTGATAAATATGAAAGAGAGTAAGGGGCAAAGTAGTAAAAAAATCATTAAATGAGGAGAGAATGTGAGATGAGCTCTTATATTAGGGACCAAAACATTCAAATTTTTAGCTTTTATATTAGGGACTAGAAGGAGTAACAAATAAGCGATTGTACTTGAATAAAAGTGATAGAAATTTAGGCGTGTTATTTTTTATCAGAAATTAGGGTGTTTAGTTACTAGGGCGTTTAATTACTTTCATACAATAAATGACTCATATTATTAACACACAAACCAACACTTAGGCCACGACAACTTTAGCAAGCAAGGTCAAGTTTAGACGCCAAATAGACTCTTGAGTATTTAATAATGTTTCACATTGAGAAATGAAGACTCTAAAATTAATGATCAAAGACTCTAATTAACTCAAAACAAGTGTCTCTACTTGCGATAATAGATAAATGAAAATTTATTAAATGAGGGGCATGAAAGTTTAATGTTGGCTAGGGAAATGGGCTCTTTCAATTTTGCTTGAATGCCAAGTCTTTCCTTCAATTGAATCAATGAGACGGCCAACTTTTGTATGGATCTTTCAAGGTGCTAGTATCCCCAGGGCGTGAAAAAACCATCTAGCATTAAATTCTATACATTAGTCCAAAATCGCAACATGCCTATCATGCCATAATTATTCATGAACTACCAAAATCTCAAGCCAAGTTCTACTCTCTTCAAAGAAGGAGCTTTAACAAAAGTATTGTGGTAATGGTGACCGTTAAAAGGCGAAAGATACCTTTTTGTTGGAAATAAAAGAAAAATACTTTTACATGAATATTAAAAATTCAGGAGACCATTAACATTGGGTTCTTCTTGCACTGAACTTTTCTTGGTTCTACTAAACCAAAAGCCTTTTCAAAAAATGTAATAAACAAATAAACATATTTGACAATGTTAGATCATGCCACATGATTTTAAAGCATCAGATTAGTAACTTCAAAGTTCATACATATAAAGGTAATATTTAGGGTTGATATAGACTCATATACCTGATAGTCCCACAATGTATGAGACTTAAAACCCGCTGCACAATAATCAAAATAGTATTCTCATGTCCGAATGAACTTCTCATCAAATCCAAGAGCCAGGATTTCACTATCATCATAGGAAGAGGGAAATTCTAGAGTTAGCAATGGCTAAATTCTATATAGTTTAGTGCATAAAATTTGACTATGAATTAAGACCATACTTCTGCCTTTCCATGAAGTTTTTCCTCCACAACCTCAACGTTCGGTAGTAATGAATTCCTATATTTTCTACATGCTCCACACTACATTTGAGAACTTTTTTTTAGTAAAAGTAGAATGAAAACAATTCTTTACTTTTGAATTACATGTAACTCATACCGAAACTTAGAAGCAGCTGCGTTGGGGCGGAACGTTTTACGCTGTAGCTCCCTCGGAACCGCCGCTACGCGTTGGGGCGGACGTAAGGGCGGACCTACCCGCCGCCAAAAGTTTTTATGTTTTTTTAAAAAAAAGCATGGGGGCAGTTACCGACCGCCGCCATGTGATTTTTTTTAAAAAAAAATCAAATAGTGCCGGCGTATTGACCCGCCGGCATGCTGTTATATTTATTAAAAAAAATTGCTTCTTGCGAACAATTTAATGATAATGACTTAAATTGAAGACCGAAAAAGGAATAAAAACAAGAAAAACACAAAACAAAACAAATGCAGTAAAAATTAATTTTATTGTAATATATATGAAATAAATATATACTAAACCATCAAGCAGAAAAAGATCATGTCCAAAATCCATAAGATAAATTCTAACGAAAAAAAGAATAACAGAAAATCTCTGAAAAATAAATAAGATATATTACGAAAACAAAATAATAAGAAATAAAAACAATCAGATATAATAAAATAAAAACGAAAAAATAAACAATACCTATACCGAAAGCAAGACAAACTTTTAGACATCATGTGTGCACCAACAATGAAAACAACAAGAAACACAAAAGGGAGAAAGTGAGAAAGAAGAGATTGTGCGCGCGGTAGAAATGGGGGGAGGGGAGGTTATTTATAGGGAGAGATAACAACGTGGGGGCGGTCGACCGCCCCCACGCGACATTAAATGCACACAAAACTCTGTGCGCCGTGGGGGCGGGTGACCGCCCCAACGTGATTTTATTTTTTTTAAAAAAATTTTTTTTATTCGCGTTGGGGCGGTCGACCGCCCCCACGCGACATTAAATGCGCACAAATCTCTGTGCGCCGTGGGGGCGAGTGACCGCCACAACGTGATTTTATTTTTTTTAAAAGTTTTTTTATTCGCGTTGGGGCGGTCGACCGCCCCCACGCGACATTAAATGCCCACAAATCTCTGTGCGCCGTGGGGGCGGGTGACCACCCTCACGTGATTTTATTTTTTTTTAAATTTTTTTTATTCGCGTTGGGGTGGTCGACCGCCCCCACGCGACATTAAATGCGCACAAATCTCTGTGCGCCGTGGGGGCGGGTGACCGCCCCAACGTGATTTTATTTTTTTTAAAATTTTTTTATTCGCGTTGGGGTAGTCGACCGCCCCCACGCGACATTAAATGCGCACAAATCTCTGTGCGCCGTGGGGGCGGTTTTTTTTTTTAAATTTTTTTTATTCGCATTGGGGCGGTCGACCGCCCCCACGCGACATTAAATGAGCACAAATCTCTGTGCGCCGTGGGGGCGGGTGACCGCCCCAACGTGATTTTATTTTTTTTAATTTTTTTAATTCGCGTTGGGCCGGTCGACCGCCCCTAAGTAACCGCGCCAATGAAGTTTTTTTTTTAAGTATTTTTTTATGCTGCGTTGGGGCGGGTATTATTTTTGTGACCACCGCAACGAATGCACCGCAAACAAAAAAAAATTTTCCCTCGCAACTCGCCCTCGGATGGTTTAGACCGCCGGAACGCGTTTTCGAGGGGGCGGTTTTTGGCGTTCCGCCGGGACGCGTGCGCGGCTAATCGCCGCTTCTTTTGTAGTGTAAGTATTTGATATTAATACTTAACCCATTTGGACACGGCTGAGTTATCTCTATCATAATGAAGATGAACTTCAATTTCACAATAGTGAAGTGACAAAGAGATAAAATAGAGTCTCAATCTTTGACATTTGAAGATTTTTTGTTAACGACAATCTAATGAATTTTTATGTCTTTCAAATTATTTTGCTTGCACACATAGCGTGGGCGCACAGTACTGTTCAACAATAAAAATAACATCATTAGTTTTCTTCCATCAATACAGTGAATATTTCAGTTTTTGAGCCTTCTCATCATGTCGTTTTTCTTATTTTTCATGTGCCCACCGCACACAAGTTCAGCTCATTTTATTATGACCATATTCGCACCTACCAAAAGTTATTTATTTTTCACATTGCTAAATAGTTTGTTATTAAATTTGCACATTTACCCAATTACTATTTTAGTTTTACCAATATTATCTCAAATTACACTTATTTATACTCTCTCCAACAAGAGAGGAATTGGGATTTAAAGAATATAACTAGGCTTCTTTTGAGAGTATATATCATAATAACATACTAACTCAACTCTCATCTTAAATATAACCAAATTAAGTAAATATGACCGATATTTATAACAGGAGAGTACTAGTTCAGTACCTGAAGCCCAACATCTCTAATTCGCTTCTCTGCTAGTTTCACTTGCTCCTTTGATAATGTTATGCCAGTGTATTTGCAACCAGTTTGTTTGACTACTTCAATGGCTAAGCTTCCCCATCCACATCCTAACTCAAGAATTTCATTCTGCTTTTCTATTCTTGCCTTTTTATTTATTTGAATAGGAAAATATTAGTGGAGATTTTCCCCAAGATAACCACTGAAATATTGAAATAGCTTCTTAAGACACTCACTTTTTCAATCAAAAGCGACATTTTTCTCATTTGGGCATCTTTAAGGCATTCGTTTTCATTCTATTAGATGAGTTTTAGGTAGTGATGGAAATAAAGCAAATAAAAATCTATCAGTGCTGCCTCAAAGAAATTATATTATTATAATGGGCACAAGAGACAGAGAGTCAAGTTCCTAACCTTAAACACAGCACATGTGTAAGTCATTGTTTCATCCAAGAAAAGTGCAAAGAGTTCGTTGCTCTAGGAAGCAGATCAATAGAAAAATGTAAGGTTTCAGGCATAATTAGTAGACAACATATATGGAAATTAAGAATGAGATCAATACTGAAAGGGATTTGTAAGAGTATAATTAACATCTCATCATTGCTCTCTCTCCCTCTCTCCCTCTCTCTCTCTCTCCCCCCTCCCTCTCTCCCTCCCTCCCTCTCCCTTAATGATTTATATAATATACTGAAAACGGGAAATTGGTAATCTTATACCAGATCATAGTGCCTAGAGATGTTCCTACGAGCCTGTGTAAGAGTATTTTTCCTTAAAACATGTTTGATGTAGAACTTTGCAGATGCTATGCAAGATGTGAGTAAAGGTGGTGTCCACCAACCCCTAAAGCCATCAAAACAAAAAGATGGATCCATAGATGGATCCATAATGTCAGTAATAATAGCTTCATTGTTGAATTCAATATCTTCCAAATGCAGGGTACCTATTCTCTGAGTTTGAGTTTTGAGGATCTCCGTTGGCTATGAGAAGCTACATTAAAAATAAGGAAGTATTTAATTGAAGACCCTTGAAAAATACTCCCTCCGGTCCCTAATGTAAGAGCTAGCCGTAAAAAAAAAGCTTCTTAAGAAAACATGTGAATGTTAGTTGGGTGTCTGGAGTTAATGCTTCTTTTCCAAAATTGCCCATATTTATTATGGTACTTTTAAGAGAGAGAAATACATAAGCATTAATAAATATGAAAGAGAGTTAGGGGTAAAGTAGGAAAAAATGAATTAAATGAGGAGAGAATATGGGATGAGCTCTTATATTAGGGACCAAAACCATTCAAATTTTGGGCTCTTACATTAGGGACCGGAGGAAGTACCTTATTCACCAATCACCAAGGAAAGAAAACAATATGTGTTTAATCAAGAGATCGATTTACCTACCAAAATCAAGTTTAAAAGGCCTTCCTCATGATCATCCATTGAAAAGTCTCCATTAATAAATGCATCTGCAAGTCCTACATCAGCTTGTGTCATAACCTAAAATAATTTACACAAATCTTATCAGCTCTTTTATTCTTAAAACCACTTTAAGTGATTTTATTTTCATGGACAAGAAAGGGCATACATCTTTAATTTTGTGCCCATTATAAGATCAACCGTTGATAATTCAACCATAAATACAAAGTAAATACCTTCCAATAGAATTGAGTATTGTGGACCCTGATGATAACACTTTTTAATGTGCTCCCATTCTCATGTCCATGTCCCTCAAATGTGAACATTGTTCCTCCTTCCTCTAATAAACTGTAACACCTCAAGGCACAAGATATTAAATACCTTACTCATTACTTGTAGAGTACTAAACATTAAAAACAGTCTTAAAAGAGAACTCACGTTAAACATCCAGTGGAGATATATGATTTCAAGAATCTAGTTACAACGAGTCTAGCGGTTTGTTCTATCCAAGAAGGAGCCATGAAGGCAAAAGAAAGCAAAAGTGATAAAGTGATGAGAGAAGAATATGGAAAGAAGGGCAAAGAAAGAAGAAGAGAGAGGAGTTTGAATGAATGAGAGTCGAGAATATGCAGATAACTTATAGCATAAACGGTGACTACGCAAACACTCACACTCACACTCACACACACGTGTTTCACCATTAGAAGTTGTATATTTTCGAGAAAAATGTTTTATATAGTACAGTAGATTATTGTATTTATGAGTTCATTATAGTTTTCATTATAGTTGGTAGTGTGACAACGTGCTGCCACGCCCTAAATAAAACAACTTAATTATTGGTCATAATATGGTTGGTGTAATATTTATTCATTTTTATTAATATTTCACCAACTATACGATTTTGGCCAAATTGAAATAAGATAAAAGAAAACTGATAAAAGAAAGAGATGGGTTAAAAGAAATGAAGGAATAACTACACACATATCAAAAAACGGGAACACAATCAATTCTTTTGACATTATTAAATTTTATTGAATTTGCATCGAAAAATGTAGATCATATTAAATCATAAATTTTTGAATGTTGAAGTCGTTACTCATTAATTGAATTGGTTGGCCGAATGGGTGTACCCTCAATCCTACCTCACCGGAGTAAACATATTAAATGCGTTACAAGTGGAGAAGTTAATGAAACAAAATGTTACAGGCATGGAGTGGTTAAGGGAAGGTAATGGTATACAATGACAAAGGAAAAGCAGTTTTCTAACACTAACATCCTCGTCCAAGAGCAAAATGCCAACTTTCCACATCGAAAATGGAGGGTTTTTCTTAGACACATCCCATTTCCTAATAAGCAACCAAACATTAATAGCCGATGTCTCCTTTCTACCATCTAAATCTTTAACAAAGATCCTGTTCATATTTGCTGGACACGGGAACAGAGCAAAACACAATCACAATGGCAAAAATCAGAATAAAAAAGACAGAAGTTAATTTGATAAGTGGTGATGAGACAAAGGAAGGGATTAGTGTCAAAATCTCTCTCTTTCTATTCCGCTCTTCATCAAGGTACTCCCTCCAGTCCCTAATATAAGAGCCTAAAATTTGAATGACTTTGGTGTCTAATATAAGAGCTCACCCATTTTGTCTGTACATTTATTGCAAGTTTTTCAATTATATCCCAAATCAATTTGGGTTGGCTCATTTAATTTTTAAAGAGATATTAGGAGGAGAGATAAAGGAATAATTGAGAACAATGGAGAATGTAAACACCACTCTTCTTCCAAGTTTTTTCTCTCCACTGTTTTTTTGTTCATTTTCAACATTCTCTCTCTCCACCTTTTCCATTCCAATATGCATAACAATTCATATTCTCTCTCTCCATTTATTTTGTATCTCATTTATTCTCTAGCTCTCTCTCTACTTATTCCAATATATAGTAATATAGGGTTGTACAAAAGCCCGGCGACCCGATCGGCTCGTCATGACCCAATCCAATCCTATGCCAAAAATGGCCCGTCACAATGTGGCCCGGGATCAGCCCAATTAGGACGTGACTGATCCCACTATCAGGTAGGACAGGATTAGGGCATATGCTCCATGAGACCATGACCAACAAAACGGTCCGACCAGATTATTTTATTATTTTTAGTAAAACTATTTTGATTAATTAACACAATTATCACATTATTTCATAATTAATTAATTAGTTGATTAGTTTAAAAATAATTTATAGCAATTTTTTATTTTCCCACATAATACATCAATTTATTAAATGGTTGAAAAGTGGATTTTTTTTATTTTATTGTACAAAAAATTTTTGGGATCAACAGGGTCCGTCATGTGGCCTGGTGGTCATGTCCGGCTCGATTTTGGTGTCGCGCCAAACAGGTCATGACCAGGTCTCGAGCCAAAAATTTCAGTCCGACAATGATTTAGGACAGGACCAAGGCATATACTTGGCCCGAACCTGTCCGTCATTTGTGCACCCCTAGACTAATATCTCTCTCCTAATAAAACCACTCATATATAAATAAGGGTAAAAATGGAAAAAGAAATATCAATTACAGACAACCAACTAACAATCAGATGTTTTATTAAGAAGCGGGTTTTTGGAGACTTACTCTTATATTAGGGACCGGAGGGAGTATTATATTATACTATTTCTGGAAACATGATTGTCGTATCATTATACTCCTTAATTATTATTAATACTTCATCCTAAATAATATTGAAGGTGCTCATCAACTATTCTTGGTTTTTAAAAAATTATCCTCAAACCAACCCTTTTATATACTACTCCCTCTGGTCCCTAATATAAGAGCCAAAATTTGAATGGTTTTGGTCTCATTTATAAGAGCTCATCTTACATTCACTTCTCATTTAATGCGTTTTTCCAACTTTGCCCCTAACTCTCTTTCACATTTATGAATGATTATGTATTTCTCTCTTTTAAAAGTATCATAATAAATATGGGAAATATTGGAAAGGAAGCATTAACTCCAAACACCCAACTAACATTCACATATTTTATTAAGAAGCGTTTTTTTGGCGGCTGACTCTTATATTAGGGATCGGAGGGAGTAATAAGTAATTTAACTAGAATATATCTGAGCTGAAAAAATTCAACTTATATGCTAACTCTGGTCCTTATTGTAAGTCACTAACTACTCATTTCTCACATACCAAGAAATGGTAGTTGAATCTTAAAATTCATGTTAAATTAACCACTTTTTCCAACTTCACCCTTCATTAAATAATGTGTTTGGCATTTTCAATTTTGAATCTCTATTGATAAGAGGGTAAAGTGGGAAAAGACATTTCATGCGGATATTGGTGCTTTATTTTATGGACAAAAAATTGTAGGTAGTTGGTGACTTATAATTAGAACCGGGGGAATGCTTACACTACAAAAAACGGGACCCATATCGGCGTTTTATAGGGCCTCGAATCGGCGGAATTTTCCGGCGGAATAGCGCTACGGCGTTTTGGCAAAACGCCTAAATATTTGCCGTGGGAATGCGGCATTTAGGCGTTTTGAAAAACGCCTAGACGAGGGGCAAAACGCCGGTATGCGGAAATAATATTTTTTTATTTATGCACATAGGCGTTTTATAAAACGCCTATGTGCGGTATTAAATAATAATATTTCATACCGGCGTTTTGCAAAACGCCGTTATGTGTTTTCCAAAAAAAAATAAAAAACATTTTTCTTCCTGATTGTTTAGAACCAGGAAGAAAAATGTTCAAAAACATAAGGAATGATATGTTAATCCCAAAGTTACATACACATAAAGAATAATATATATAAACATAAGCAATAACAAGAGTAATTCATAAAACATGATACACAAATATATAAAATCAAAACAACAAGCAATATGTAAAAGAAAAGCAATAAGATCATATCAACATTATAAAATCAAATATCACCAAAAAACACGAAATAAAAAACATCAGCAAAACTAGCCAAAAAAACAAAGCAACAGCAACATTGAATGAGAGACGAAGAGAAGAAAAATAGAAGAAAACGAGAAAATGAGCAACTTTGCGGAAGGAGGGAGGTGCTATTTATAGGGAACGGAGGTGCGTACCGGCGTTTGGAAAACGCCCATATGCATTTTAATATTAAATAATGCATATAGGCGTTTCAGGGAAACGCCTATATGCTTTCTAATGCATATAGGCGTTTGGCAGAAACGCCTATATGCATTATTTTAATGTAAATAATGCATATAGGCGTTTCTCAAAACGCCTATATGCGATTAATAATCGCATATAATAATCGCATACAGGCGTTTTGAGGAAACGCCTATTTGCATTTAGTGCATTTAATATGCACTTAATGCGCAGATAGGCGTTTTTCAAAACGCCGATATGCGCATAAAGTGCATATTAAATGCACGTTATGAGAGTGTTTTTACTCTCTCTTAAAAGTAGGAAAAAACTTTTAAGAGAGAGTATTACTCTTATGTATTTATTATGGTACTTTTAAGAGAGAGAAATACATAAATATCAATAAATATGAACAAGAGTAAGGAGTAAAGTAGGAAAAAACAGATTAAATGATAGGAGAATATTAAATGAGCTTTTATATTTGGGACCAAAATCATTCAAATTTTGAGCTTTTATATTTGGGACACGAGGAAGAATAATATAATACTCCTACAAGATAAGATGCTTTTACACTCGTGTATTGTTATCCCACGTGTCACTCACACAGCAAAACAAATGTCACCGGGAAATTAAAATTCCATTCTTCCAACGTTAGGTTTCCTCATTATATTTTGGCGCCACACAATACAATAGAAGAAACCTTCATCTTCAACCTTCCTTCCTTCCTTCCTTCACTCATCATCTCAGCTGTATCATCAGATCCATTATATTTCACACCATATATCATCAAACCCTAGAAATATAATGTACCACAAACCTCCAAAAAACCCTACATACACCTCTTACCCAATCTTCAAGAATACCAAACCCTTCACTTTCTTCTTCTTCCACTGTAGCCCAAAACACACCCCCCCAAACAATCCTTTTCCTTCTTCCCCATCCACAGATTCCCTCCTCAAAGCAAAGCATCATTCATTCAACCAATCAACCAATCATTATATCTCCCTCCATATCACCATGCACGTCTCATTCAATCTCAATTATCATTCAAAAAAACAATGGCCTCCCAACAACAAAACCCTACAACTACCACCCTGATCACTCCTTTCAAGTACTCGAATCGAGTTCTTATTAAAACCATAATGGATAGAGCTGAAGAGAGGCCTGATGAGTTGATTGGGCAGAGGGTTGTGGTTGGTGGCTGGGTGAAGTCTTCTAAGGAGGAGAGAAGGCTGTTACCACCGGTGTCGGTGGTAGCGGCGGACGAAGAGAAGAAGGTTGAGGAGAGGAAGAGTAGTAAGGATGTGACGTGTGTGGAGATTATTCAGTCGAAGATTCCTTTGATTCGATCCATTTTGGAGGTTTTTGGTGCAACTGGGTATGCTCCTCCCAGGAAGAAGAATGAAGCTGTGGTTCAGGCACAGTGGCATTCCACTGTGTATCTGAGGGTCACAGATGGATCCACTGTTGCCACTCTTCAGGTCAATATATATGTTTATGAAATTTTAAGAATATATATGCATGGTTTGATGATCATTGAGAGAGAGTGTATACATGTGAGTGATGAATATAAAACTCAGTTGACTTTTTTTAAAAAAACTTTCAGGTAGGTAAATAAGCCATTTAATGAAAAATTTATTTGTTTTATTATTAAATAATATGTTAGTTGATATGTCAAATAAAATAGTTCAAAACACAAGTCAATTTATAAGTGACTTATTTAGCTTCATTAGAATTCTTTAAAAAGAAGTTTACATGAGTCTTATATTTTGGAGTAAAGAAGTATATTGTATGGTTCCTACAAATCCTGAGACTGATGATTTTATATTAAAAATAACATTTCAGTCACAAAGAATGGAGTATAAATTTTTTTTTTAGGGAAAAGATTATATACTTAAGCAAAATGCTTAGTTACGTACATGGTGATGGACTGGATTTAAATGAAAGTGCAATGGATTTTTCTTATGTTTGTTGGTTCTTGAAATATTTTCTAGGTTTATTTATGCATTTTTTATTCTCATACATGTGGAATTATGTGTAATTATTTACATAAGGAATCTGTTGAGGCCAATCTGATCTGGGTAGGAACTTGCACTGCAAGTAAAACAAACAAAAAATTGGTTATGGGCATCAACTCTTGATATGAATAACAAAAAATAGCTTATACCTGATAGTGGAACCACTCAAAATATTAGTATTCTTTTTCGGACTAGTAATAAAATCTTTGAAAGAAGAATTATATGATACTTCAAGCTTAGGACTTAAAAGAGAGTATTTGATCTGTATGTGATTTAGGTTATTGTGTTTCAAATTGGTATTTGTTATGTTTTAGGTGGTTGTTGATTCATCACTGGTTTCTCCAAGCAAACTACTACCTACAGGAACCTGCATATTAGTGGAAGGTGTATTAAAGAAACAAACAGCAAAGGAAAAGATGGTTATTGAGCTTGAAGCTGACAGAGTTCTCCACATTGGTACAGTAGAATCTGACAAGTATCCATTCTCAAAGAAGCGATTGCCATTGGATATGTTAAGGGATTTCACCCATTTTCGGCCTCGAGCAACTACGGTGAATTTGAATATGATATATATATATATATATATATATATATATATATATATATATATATATATATATATATATATATATATATATATATATATATATATTTTTGTTTTGAATACTGCCTGCTTATTAGTCTGTGGTTAACTAGAGTTTTGTTTTCATTTTTCAACATGTTGGATTTTCTGGACGATAATTGCAGTTAACTGTCATTTCACTTGTTCTTTTATAAACTAGGATACACAAGATATTGCAATTTTATGAGAGATGACGATTGTTTCATGACTACGTGGTCTGGAGAATTTTGTTTCAGTTGTACTTTCTATATGCATGTAGTATTCAGCCATATCTGGCGTTCTATAGAATTTGCTTTATGTTTTTTTTTTTGTGAAAGTAATCTTTCTGGGTATAAATAAATCTAGTTTTGGTCCACCTTGGTCATTTACATTGTTCTGCCTGTATTTATACTTTTGAGCTTTAATATTTGATGTTTAGTCCAGCTTCTATTTCAGTTATTTTAAGAAGAGGTTTTTCAAATGAATCCTACTTATACTCCATCATCATTCATGTTTATTAATAATGGAGCTAGCTTGTGATATAATAACATGCTTGTAGTTGTAGTTGCAATCTTATGTTTATCATGCTTTAGATATCTATCATGATATGTATATTATGGAACAAATATGAATTTCATTTATACTCAAATGATGTGTTGGATATGTATCAGGTGGCATCTGTCATGCGAATTCGTAGTGCCCTCTCTTTTGCTACACACTCATTTTTTAAACAGAATGCATTCTTTGATGTGCAAGTACCAATAATAACTACATCAGACTATGAAGGATTGGGCAAAATGTTCTTGGTCACTTCCCAGGGGCAGAAAGAAGAAGATAAGGAGAAGCCAAATAACATAGATGAGATTGATGGTGTTAGCCTTGAAACTGTAAAGGCAGCTTTGAGAGAGAAAAGCAACCTAGTTGAAAACTTGAAAAGAAGTGATAGTAACAGGGAAGCATTGGTTGCTGCAATTCAGGACCTGAAGAAAACTAATGAACTGCAATCACAGTTGGAAGCAAGAAGAGGAAAGACAAAATTAGCATCATCATTTAAGGCTCATAGTAAAGTAGATTCTTCTGATGAATTTTTCTCTTGCCAAACATATTTAACTGCTTCTGGTGGCTTACATTTGGAGACCTATGCCTGTGCTCTTGGAAATGTCTATTCGTTTGGACCAAGATTTCATGCTGATAAAACAGATTCTTCAAAACAAGCAGCAGAAATGTGGATGGTTGAGGCTGAAATGGCTTTTGCTCAGCTTGAGGTAATCCTTTCATTACATGACATTCTATGAAATGTACAATCTAGTATGTCACATACTTCTATGTGCTTTCTAAATCCAAGTACACATAATAATCAATTATACTTAGGTATTTTCCACTTGATTGGAAGGTTATGCTCTAGCAGATTTGATGATGTTTGGTTTCTGCAAGATTTTCTTATGATAATTTGGACTGAAGTAGAATTATAAAAATTGAATTGACTTAAGGTATTTTAGGTTTTTGAATCAATGCTTTATTTTTCAAGATGAAATTGGGAAATGTGAGTTTTTTTTTTTTGGCAATGATATGTCTCTCAAAGTTTGTGAACTGAGGATCGTTACAACTTATTAAACTGGGTCAATTCAAAATTTATCATTGTCCTTAACTTCTATGTTTGACTAGCTGCAGAAAAATTAGCTTGTGAATAGAATCACTAAAAATTAGTAATTGGTCCCAGCAACCTTTGATAAAATGTTGTGAAAGCAAAACGCTATGCTGATAATACTCAACTTTGGGAAATATTAGTATACAGAAGTTATAAACTTAATCAATTTTTTCATCAAACAAATTGATTGTGTAAGGTAAACTGTGGGGTTGGGATTTGGACCTATGCCTACATATTTCCATTGATCTATATTCAAACAATGACATGCATCTATTCTTGTTTCTTTTTTTGCGAAATTTATCTTTAAACACCACTATTGTTTTCCCACTTTTTATAGAAGCTTTCGATAAAATTTTAGTCCAATTTTAACTTAATATTAATTATTATTGGGTCACTTCAAATGTAATGATCAAGAATTGCATTTATCATGTGAAGTTTCCATCCCCTGACTTCTTAATTATTAGTAGTTACTACCCATTTAGGGACCTACAGCTTAGTACAAAAATTTCAAGTCAGAATTTATCTTCAGCTTTCATTGTCGTTGTTGTTGTTGTTGCTGTGGTTGGAATTGGAAGGCCTTTCTATCAATATTGTTTCTTTAATTTGTATTTTCAGGATTCCATGCATTGTGCTATTGACTTGTTCACATACCTATGCAAATGGGTTTGGGAAAATTGCTCTGAAGATATGAACTTTATTGCCAAAAGAGGCGACAATGCCTGCATCGATCGCCTTCAGCAGACCATATCAGGCCCCTCTGAAATTGTGTCCTACAAGGATGTGGTTGATATTTTGAGAAAGGTACGCTATCACATGATTCTTGATTACTCTACATTCAGTTGTGGATGCAAGAGTTAGATGAAATTAATCAAACTAGTTGATGTGACAAATGCATGTTGATTTTCCTAAATTTCCCTTTCTAATAATGTGCTACATTGTAACTACCTCTTGATGAAAACGCCTTACTATGAGTAATAAATAGGGATACTTTAGGGAACAATTATAAATTTGGTAGACAAAGTGGATTTTGAGGCCTTATATTTAGAACAAAAATAAACTTACTGTCTATCTCTTGTATTTAAAACAGAAGTAGTAGCATGTTCATAGTCTTCACTCCCCCTTTATTTTATGTTTTATATCTTTTAAAAAATTAGACTTAGTCTTGTCATTTGACTGTTCTCCCAGGTCACAGACAAGAAATTTGAAACAAACATCCAATGGGGTGTTTCCCTTACTTCAGAGCATCTGAGGTATGAATATTTTAATGATATATTCTGGTTTTTCCTAACTATTTAGCTACTAACATGCTCTTCCTTGGCAGCTATTTGGCTGATAACATATTCAAAAAGCCAGTAATAATCTACAATTATCCAAAAGAAGCTAAGCCTTTTTTTGTTTGTGTGAATGATGATATGAGAACAGTGGCAGCATTTGATCTAGTTGTTCCTAAGGTATGTTGAAACACTAGTGTTTACATAATATTTGCATAAATTGCTGTAAAGTTGCGTTGGAAAGATTCTGATATTAATGCTAGTCAATGTTGTCCTTGTATCTCTCTTTTTTCTCAAGTGACAAAATGTTTACAATCATGAGAATATTTGCAGGTTGGAGTTATAGTTTCTGGTGGCCAAAATGAGGAGCGTCTTGACATGATAACCTCAAGGTATGTACTATCTCATTTGTTTATTAAATTTCTTTATTTGAATTAAGGGGAAAGTGTTAACAGTATGGTGTTACAAATGGAATGAACCCATGATTTCACACTTTATGAAGAGCCTCATGCCACTAGACTATAAGACTATTGGCCAAGTGCTAAATTTCTTTATTTCACATTCTTTCTATCTGTATTTTTATGTGATACATGCTTCCTAGGCTAAGGATTAAGCATATTGTTATACTTCTTTCTATGGCAGAATTAAGGAGTTGGGACTTCCAAGAGAGAAGTATGAGTGGTACCTCGACCTTAGACGACACGGAACAGTTAAGCACTCAGGCTTCACTTTAAGGTTTGACCTTTTAATTCTCTTCATAACAGGCCTTACCAATGTCAGAGATATTATCCCTTTCCCCAGAATCCATGGCAAAATCATGAACTGATTTTGTTTTGGTGGTAAAGTTCAACAGTTGATGATGATGTGAATACTTCCGGATCAACTTTTCCCTTTGTTGCAGACAGAAAAAAATGGAACAGCTTATATTTTTTATTTTGCATGTTAAAGTTGTGATCTGGTACTCCTTGATGTTTTGTGTGTTTTTGTGTGTGTGTGTGTGTGTGTGTGATCATTTTCAAATTTCATGAAAGCATAATGTATATGAGCGAGTTAATAATTGTAATGAAACGAGTTAAATTTGTGCAGTTCTTTAAAGTGGCCGTTTGATTTTATCTTCATGATAGTCTCCAGTATTTTCATTAAATACTCTTTTATCACAATTACAAAATATGTTAGTTAAATTTTCCCCTCTATACTGGTCTGGAGGAGTAGTGACCAAGTTTTGAATATTGATAGCCTTTTCAGACCGGTTCCTCCTCTAGACTGGTTGTGATCGACCATACTAGACTAGTTATTAGTCATTTTTGCTGTTTTTTTTAAAAAAAGAAAAATATAGCATTACAACAAAGTGGCATGCTCTCAAACTTGAGAAAATTTGATTGAGAATAAGTTTGAGCTCATTTTATGAAGTTGCAAGAAGGCAAGACTCATGGAGAGTGTATTCAGAAGTTGTCTATAACTTTTTTAAGTATATATTTTTAACTCTAAAACAGGAAAATTACTGATTGGAGCTTGTGATTGATAATCAAATTAAAAGATGAAATATGAACCGTCTATTTATTCATGATTTCAACAATTCAAATTTACCGTTCTTTGTGCCATCTAATCATTCTGAATAAATAGTAGTACTACCGTATACTTTGAAAAAACAGCTCAAGATCAATGTCCAGTTGATTTTCTTCACATTCATCCACTCCCTTCATTTAATATGAAAACCTCACATGCTGATAGACAATAAGTCCATGATACTCCATCCGGTCCTAATTATAAGTCGCCTTTGACTTTTTTGGAAAATTCTAAAAAAACAAAATAAGTTTATTATAAATTGTTTTACCTATTTTTTTTCCATTATACTAGTTTACTTTACCTGTAAAGTAATGGATAGTCTAAAAATATATTAAATATATCATAATTTAATAATCTATTTCGCAACCTTAATCTCTTAAAAAAAAGTCAAAGGCGACTTATAATTAGGACCGGAGGGAGTATATCTAAAAATAGGGGTCTTGAAATTCTCATTTTGCCAAAGGCGTATATACCAATGGATAGTTAATTGAGCTGGTAATCGGTCTACAACTCCCGTAAAGATGAGAACGCGTGTTTGAATCCCGGGAAGCGGTCTCATTAGGAGAGGAGACAACTTTACCTATATGGCAATACTCTTAGCTCTCGAGTCCGGATTAGCCGGTTGTCAATATGTGTGTCAGATTACCGGGCCGGGATTAAAAAAAAAAATAAGGATTAAGGAGTATATCATCAGTATGGAAAGGTAAAATATTGAGGAATATTACAAATGGATCCCAAAATGTACTATGAGAGACTGAGCGTGCACGAGTTGATAAGTGCTGGTGTACTGTGCATCCCAAAGAGGCTACAAGTAGTCAGTTTAAACCAAGGACAAAGACTTGGGCTTCACCTACGTGTAGCTCACATGTGTTATGCGTTTGTACATTTGTGATTCACATAAAAATTTATATATTTACGTGATTTAACAATATAACCAGATGAGTATATAACTGAATTCTTAGGGGAATTGTGACTTTTGTTATGAATATGTATAATCATATTGGAGACAATCCAATTCGAATTGAAGACATTATTTTTTTCACTCATACGCAAATATTATATTTTCCGCGTGTCTACAGAGTTGAATATATGTAATCTTCTTAGTTTAACTAATGAACAAATCATGACTTGCTTTTTTCTGATTGGTTTTTGTTACTTGCATCATTGTCAAGCTTCAAATATGTTATTATGTTTTTTTATTCAGTGGAATTAAATTGTCTTGAATGTATACACATGTATACACACTCACATATACATATAACATATGTGATCTATATGATTAATACTAATGTTTTTTTATTGAGAAATATAAGAGTTATTTTATTTCCATTGGAATCATTCAATTTTTTATTGGGGACATCTTTCTGGTTTTTACAATTTTTCTAACAATTATCTCTATTGATGCTCCTTAATGATAAATAAGTAAGAGAAGAATGTGAGAATAAAAGTAGATGATTAATTAAGGTGCTTTGGTGATATAAATATTTTTTTGTCATGTTGTTATAAATATTTCTTTCAAAAACGTGACTTAAAAATTATGAGTGTAAGAAAAGAATTAATGCTTTTATTTATTCTAGTCTTTTTTTCTAAAATCCAAAAAAAATGATATTGAACTACTCCTATTTGTGTAATTACAAAAGAATCTTGATTGAAAGATTTGTTTGCCAGCACCTCCTGATAAGCTTCCCTGCCTGCTCACAGCAGACGTTGGCAGTGTATTTCTCATGGTCATTATTTGCCATCTAAAAATACAAAGAAACAAAAGAAAAAAGCAGAAAAAAAAAAAAGTTAAACAAACCTCTATCTCTCTCTTCATATCTTTCCACAAACTTCACATATTCATCTCTTAAATACTTATATAATATGCACCATATGATAAATGGTCATTTCAAAGTTATGTCAATTCAGAAAACAAGGATGGCCGCCACTATCAATAGACCAATGTTTCTGTTTTTCCTCATCACCTTATTCTTTTCAGCTCAACTCCTACAAGGTCACTCTCTTCTTTTCTTCTACAACAATCTAGCTAGTTTCAATTTTTTAACCATTAGGAAACTTCTGTATATTTCCCATAACACACTAACTTTTCTTGGTTTACCTCAATTTCAGTACCAAGCTTTCAAGAGTAAATAGTAGTGCTTTTTATTTACTTGCACTTCTTTATTCTTATCAGTTATATCTATAGATATAGTTTCATTTTTTTTTTATAATCTTCCATGTATGAGCTCCAGCTAGCTTTTCTTTATCGTACTATTTTTATGGGTCCACAATGGATTTTTTTTCATGTATCTGAATGTGGACACTGTAAATAGTTGCAGGAATAGAAGCAGAAGAAGAATGGGTGTCTAAATCGTCTGATCAATACCAGAAGCAACAAAAGCAACAAAGTTTGGAGGTAGATACATTAATATCATATTGAACTGCTTCTGGTTGTTTAATTATTCTGTGTTTGGATATTAAGAATGAATTTAAAAATTGATTTAAATATGAACTGTGAAATATATATATATATTATTATATATATATGTGTGTGTGTATATATTGGTGAGTTTCAGGGAATAAGGAGGATGATGAAGATTGGTATGAGGAGAAGGATGATAGGATCCACATTACCAACATGTACTTACAATGAATGCAGAGGGTGTAAGCATAAGTGCATAGCTGAGCAAGTACCTGTTGAAGGCAATGATCCTCTTAATAGCCCATACCATTACAGATGTATTTGTCATAGATGACTCCACATCATCATTATTATGTTCTTCATCATGCTTTACTTTTTAATTAGGGAAAATCATCCTAGGGTCTTGAAAAAAGAAAGGTAATCACAAAAAAAGTTCCGGCATAAACATGAATCTGTTATAATTTTTTGTAGCGGCAATGCATGTTACATGTTGGGACTTTTTCATGGTTATATTCCTCCCTTAGGGCCTCACAGAGATTTTCCCCTTTAATTAATAAAATTTAAGTCCATGATGCTCTCTAGTCATGATGCAGTCATACATATGGGAAGGGGAAGTCAGATATAAAAGAGTAAGACTCTGAATGAGACTCACTTGATCTCTTCTTTGCATCTGTATTTGATGGAAGTGAGTGTTAGCATTAAATTAAGAAATTGAATTTTTTTAGTAGCTAGGCTCTATTTTTTTTTTTTTTGCTTTAGCAGTTTTGGGTCCTAATAATCTTAGGTCATTGTTGTTGCTAGTTGTTTTTGTGTTCTTTTGAACCACAATTTAAGCAATAAAATTTGATATATTTGATATGATCGTTAGTACGAGACATTTTAATCAATAATATATCTATTTGATTTAGATGACAAGAACTTGTGTCAATATCTCAATTTCAATTTTCAACTCAAAATATGGGTTTGACTCATATTCTATGTAATTCTAAGGATTATTTATCATCTGAAAAGAATGAAAAGCAAGGGTTTTGTCATAAAAATGACTTCAGAAAGGGTATATATATATATATATATATATATATATATATATATATATATATATATATACCATTTCTCAAGCCATTTGATTAGATGACAAGAACTTGTGTCAATATCTCAATTTCAACTCAAATATGGGTTTGACTCATAATCCATGTAATTCTAAGGATTATTTACCATCTCAAAAGAATAAAAAGCAAGGGTTTTGTCATAAAAAATAGCTTGAGAAAGGGTATATATATATATATATATATATATATATATATATATATATATATATATATATATATATATATATACACACACACATATGTGTGTGTGTCAATATATATATATATATATATATATATATATATATATATATATATTAACGAGATAGTGTTTTTCAACTCTCTCACAAAATGGAATCTATTTTAAACATATATATATTATGCATGGATCATATATAAAATTCTTCTAAAAAAATTGTGTTGGTGTAGGGTGATTGGTTAGTTTAATTTTGATTAATGTTTAAAGAACTAGTGTTGGCTATATTATTCATAATGCTCTTTTTGTTTATCATATTGTTGTTAATTAAATACACTCATGATAGTAAAAGTGACTAGTGTGGTTAGAAATATCTGAGATATTGACATAATCTAAATTGGCATATTATGTATGAAATGTCATTTTTATAATTTTTCGCCACATCTTTTTCTTTTTCTTTTTCTTTTTTCTTTTGATAAAATTCGCCACATCTTTTTCAAGTCTATACACACACACTTCATCTCATCAAATGTGTACCAACTTTTTCAGTTAAAAAAAATGTGTAACAACTTTTAATGACAAGGGAAACGTAATTTTTGCGTATAAAATGACTTGTTCAATTACATCGATATCTTACATAGAGCGGGTTTTTACTGGAAAAAGGTGACCAAGGTCCAAGAATTATTATATAAATAGTACTCATGATGATGTTTCCAAACAAATATCTTTCACTTATTTAAATGCGTCTGGTTTCAAACTAAGAGAAATTAAATAAAGGAAGAGTCTTGTTTTTTATAGGCAAAATTAGAATATGACCACACTAATATAATGAATAATTAATATGAACAAGGGGTGACACTAAAAATGATCATTTGTACTTTTGTAGAGGTTAGGGGAGAGAGTGGTCCCAAAAATTAGGCAAATAAGTGACAAAGAGATCACATGGGGGGGCTAATCAGTAAAAATTGAATTCGTTTGCAGATAATGGCAAAACCATTTTATGAACAGAGCAGAAGGTGAGGTCCCATATATTATTAATTCATTCATTCCTGTCAAACTTGTTCTGTTTCTTTGCATTTGGACTCTACTCTCATATTTTGCATCCATTTTGACTGTCCCTTTCATACATGCATATCACTACCCCCTCTTCAATTAATCACCATTTCATCATCTGACCTCACTTTATGTATCTATATTGTGTTCATTCAATTAATCTAGCTTGTTTCCTAGTATAAGCCATTATGATATGTGTTTGTTTGGGTGTTCGGATATAATAAAGAAAATCACTTTTACTTAAAATCTGTGTTACTGCAGACATCCAAACACGTTAAAATCTGAAAATAGATTAATAAGCTAAAACCAGGGTTTGGGAGAAGCCATATCATGGTTTGAGAAGTAGTTAGGCTGATTAGCGTTTTGAGAAAATCTAATCTTCAAAATCACTTTTCTCTAAAACCAAACACACTCGGTCCTAAATATAAGGCTAATTTTGAATTACAAGGTCACTTTCCACTTTGTCTCGTATTTATCCATTTTTACCTAAACTTACCATCATTGTATACATTTTTGTAAACAAATTTTATGAGGTGGGAGGACGAATAAAGAGATGCATTATTGGAAAAGCACATAAAATTACCCAACTTAACTACCTCCCTTAATCTCTCCAGATAAGGTAAAGTGACCTTATAATTAGGAGCGGAAGGAGTGTTTTGTTTGATTTGGATGTTGAAACTTGAAAGTACTACAGAATGTGTCTGTGAGTGAGGTCTAGTTTCTTCCACATTTATCTTAACCTTTCTCCAATCTTTCTTGTACTAGGCATCTTCCGCTTCTCTCTAATTTCACTTTTAAAATCAACCAGCACTGTTTATCCTCATGCCATTTCAACCATTCATCATCATAAGCTAATGGTGACAACTAATTTGAATGAAAAGAATGAAAAATTGAACAATTCAAATAAAGAAAAACACTTTTCATTCAACAGTAGATGATCTTTTCACTTGTCCATATTGGATCACCTCCACATAATTCCCTTACCATTGATTGATTTGAAGACACTATCTAAACTTTCATGGTAAATACTTGAAGTCAGCAGAAAATCTGACATTAATGGGTGAAAATGTTAGTAACAACAGCCTTTATTGGCTGAAACACTAATGAGAACTTTATCAAATCCTTATTTCCCAAACTAACTTTAAAGGACTTGGATGTGTGTGTGTGTGAATACTTCTCTAATACCTAGGTTCTTTAAAAAAAAATCACTTGTCATATAATGAAATTTTATACAAGGGAAAAAATATGTTATTGTTTTGCAAGGAGCTACAAAGTTTCCCCAAATATTCTTCTAGTTTTACAAGATTGTGGTAGTTTCAAGAACGTTAACAAGGCCCATTTATATGTGTGTAGTATGCCTTATTCCACGTTAGCTCAATAATTTTCTCAATTCATATTCTCAGCCATTTTTGCACTTTTAATCCCATTCATTTATACTGATTTCCCTCACTTTTAAAACATTTCTCACACAAAAACCACCCAACTATAGTTTCAACTTTTATTTCTTTAAAAACATTAGTATTGTCATAGGAGGGATGTGGGATGAATCCATACAACAAATTAGAGAGCAGAGGAATTCCAAATGATTGATATCTTTCTTGACAGAGTGATACCCTTTAGCACAGCATTCATTTATAGTTATTAAATACTAAAGCAGTAGGGCATTATCTGCTTGTCTTGCCCTTCACCAAACATTTTAAGAAACTTCACTGCACTAGCTGTACAAAAATATCTCTGCTGAAGAATCCAGACACCAAGATCCAGCTATAAATGAACTACTTTAATATATATCTATTTTGACCATATCTAAGCTTTCTTAAATAGAGTTGAATCAAAACTGTATGCTATTAGATGAAACTATAGATTTCATATTCCATAAGGTTTCAAAGTCTAAATATGCCTTCAAACAGAATTGCAGATGATAGTTCTAAATTCATTGCTTTAAAATTACAGTAATTGAAGGAACCATTGACCTATGAAGATAAAAAGAAAGAAAGAATGAAGAAAAGATCACTAGAACTATCTTATGTCATAATTTTTCCTTAACCTCTCTAAAAAGCAAGGGTTTTTCAAGGAAATATTCAGTCTAGCCATGGTTACTTTCACCAGGTCCATCAATTGAGACAAATCTATCTAACTATTATAGAAAGAAAAAACTGAATTCTAAACCTATACAGCTATATATGAGTGACTACCATTTTCTTTCTCCCTCATGAGAAAGAAACTAGAGTCTTCAAGTAAGTCAAGTTAAGAAGAGCCAACTACTGATGTTTGGCTTAAGCCATCATGAGTCATTACTAGTTCAGCAGAAGCAGCCCTACCAAATCTGGACAATTGAGGCTTGAATTCTACCATGTGGGGACTTCGAAGTGAATGACAAGTGCTCTTATATTTACTGAATAAAGTCTTGTCTGCATCGATTCGATGGAAACGACACCTAAATGAACCTTTATGGGTGGTTGGAGCACAAGTGCAATGCTTTTTAGACACTTCCCTTGGTTTGCTTTTGCTTTCACTCTCATTTTCATACTCCTTCTCATAAGTCCCCTTCTTTGCCGGCATATTTGATAGTTTTACTCTTCTTTGAGTATGCAGATTCTGAGTGGAAATACAGGTCGTAGATTCAGCAGAAGTTGAAGGGGTGCTTGCCATTTGACTTGCCTTTCTAGTCCTCATTTTAAGTACAGCCTTCAATAATTCACCTCCTCCTTTAATACGGTGAGTGTTCAAATCAATGGCCCTGAGATCACAACAGGAAACAATGTAACATACTCTAGACCTGTGAAATCAGAGAAATTTGGGTCTGATTCAAGTACCAATTTATTATATATCCACCACAATTCTCTTTTACAGGTACCCAAAAAGCAAAATAGAAGAAACGGTGCATCAAAATGAATATATCCTGACAATTCATTGTTTATTGTTTTCATATATATTATAAAGTTCAGTTAAATCTTCAACAAATTTTCCAGATAAAATTTTCATTTATGAACATTTTGAACCATAGAAACCAGTTAATTATCAGCTTGAAAGACACGTCATGTACTCCCATATTATGATTGCTAAACTTCGCTGACATATATATCTCAGGATATGAATAAATGTTCTAGAGTATCACACAATCTGTATGTTTTACAAGATCACAGACTCATAGACCCAAAGAAAAACATGAAGGGTTAAATGGGGTCATTATAAATTTTCTAATCAATTCAAGTACCTAATTAGTGGGTTTTCTGAATCAGTGGCACTGAAATAGAACTTCTAAGATATAATCTGAAATGGGAATTATTAATATTTTAACAATTGTTCTACAATGCACCTTGTCTATTATAAGCTGCCAACATTGATTTGGACCTCAGAACATTGCATAACTAATCTCAGAAACAAACGCCATATTCAATTTAAAGATTACAAAAGATTCACATAAACGAACATGATTTCAGCCAAACAATATATTTCAAGACATATTCTTGATTATTCATCCAATTACAGAGCTAAATACAATTATCATGCAATCCTTCCAAAACTTGCCATATCACGCTTTAGTAAATATCGGAAAGAAAGACATTATATATCACGAATAAATCAAAAGGGTAATTAAAAAAAAAGCACACCGTAAAGAAGAGATCTTGAATTGAAAATCCTGATTGGAATCCTTCACTTCTGCCGCCATTTCTCGAATACCAAAAAACAATAATGTCTGCATTGGAGTGGGGGGAAAAATGCAAGATGTTAATCAAAATTCAAGATATTAACCATGCATGAAGTATAAAATAATTAATTCAACTTCACCTTTCATACAATGTAATCTTTTTTTTGGTCGGAAACATACAATGTAATCTAACAACGAAAGAAATTAAAAGGTAACGAAAGCTTACCGATCTTGGAAGCTATAGAGAGAGAGGGAGAGCGAGAGAGATTTGTGAAAGGGTCAGACGTTCATGCATGCAAAGTATAGTAGTCTTTGACGTTAACATCTGGAAACTACGAGAGATGTGATGACTACGTGGTACGAGATCGTTGGCCTTATGATTTAAAGGTATTATGTATTCTTTTATTGGACCTTACTTAGGTCAAATTCATTCATCCAGGTTCTCCATTTCTTCAATTACTAGTCGTTAGATTGAATGTATAGTTGTTATAAAAGGACACGTGTCACTCGTATATTAAAAGAACTTGAGAACCTGGACAAATGAACTTGATGTAAGTTTTTCTCTCTTTTATTCTTGTTGTTGGCTTGAATTTCTTATAAGTTTATAATAAGGCTAAAGTATGTTTTTAGTCCCTCAACTTTGGAGAAAGTCATGTTTTGGTCCCTTAACTTTGAAAAGTGTGTTTTTGGTCCCTTTAAATTTGGAGAATGTGTGTTTTTGGTCCTTAACTTTGAAAAGTGTGATTTTTGTGATTTTTGTCCTTTTAAACTCAGTTAAAATATGTTTTTGATCCTGTAACTTTGCACAAAATCATGTTTTAGTGCCTTAATTTTGAAAAGTAATGGACGAAAAATATTTTATCATGTTCTAGAAGAACTAATAACATCACTTTATCCAAAGTTAAGGGACAAAAAACACACTTTTCAAAGTAAGGGACCAAAAACACACATTCTCCAAAATTAAAGGGACCAAAAACACACTTTTCAAAGTTAAGGGACCAAAACATGACTTTCTCCAAAGTTAAGGGACCAAAAACATATTTTAGCCTTATAATAATGTTATGTGCTTGATGATCATTGGTGGAAAAGAAAATTATGTAATTGATGAAATATAAACCAATGTTAAGTTTAATTTTGTTGCTACCCTTTAATTTTTTTATAATTATAAATTATAATAAATGAGAACGATAGATAAATTAATGTGTTACATGCTCATTCGTGCGTAATGTGAGGCTCAATTGAAACATAACACACTTTTGGCAAGTTTATTTGCAAAATTATTTTCTTCATTTTCTCATGTACACTTCCAACTCAACGTGCAACTCTTTGTAATAAAGGTTCTTGGGATGATTAATTAGAGGTGTCATATGGAAGAAAAATAATTAAGATGAGTTCACGTAAGTTGTAAATTACAATTTCTTAGTCTTACAATAATAATTTTTGACCTAGTAATTACAGCTCGTTCGTGGGACTTCATATTAATTATGTTTCTTTATTAATTCTCTCAAGCTTATAGGGTCAAAATGTCACGAAAGTTTTCGTATATGGGGATCGCGCTTGGAAGTTTTTGATAAGGCAAATGTCTATATGACAAAGTTCCTAGGAACATTATTTTAGATATTTGACCCTTCTATTAATCGATGATTCTCCACTATGAGATTCCAATCTTTGTGATTATCATTGCTTCTATATTTTAACATCTTAACTGTCATAAACTTTTAAAAAAAGTTAGTCTTATAATATTCTCGTAAAGTATGCAAATAATTCAACTTTTATAATAAATAAATAATAGTGTAACTTCAATCACACGTGGGTATGTTTATTAATTTTAATTTGAAATATTGTAATTTTATTATAAGATCAGTTAGAAAATAAATAAGACATATAAACTTGCGTGATTTGAGGATGATTTAGAAATAAGGAATTCGATGAAATTATACTTATCAATTTAATCTTAATGATTATTTTTAAGGGTCAACTCACTTCAAGACTCCACTTGGAGGGGTGCGGGAGAATGGAGATACTAGTCACTCTTATCTAGTTATATGTTTTTTTATGTACATAACTGATTCAGCCACACAATCTTAGACTCACGGCAAATGAGTTTACCCTTGAGATAAGTCATCCCTTCAAACTTAATGATTACTACTCCCTCCGGTCCTAAATATAGGACCTAGTTGACTTTTTTGAAAAATCCTAAAAAAACAAAATAAGTTAATTTATTTTTGTAAACTTAAACTTATATGTACATAATAGGAGTATGTACTTCTTTCCAAATCAAATCAGTTAGGTCCAATTTGATTAGGGTAGGAGGGGCTCTTTACACCCTCCCTCCTCTCTAACCGTTTAGGTGGAGGGAGCTCTCCTCTCGTTGTCTTGCGAGATTATTTTACTCTATCTCCTTCTATTTTAATGAAATTATACATGCTTTTTGATAAATAGAAAAGGATCCGATTTGATTAAATAATTGTTAAATTTCTTATTTGGGGGGGGGGGGGGGGGAACGAGAGAGAAAAAATTAGTTATTCACAAAGGACCTCTCAAAAAATAATTATTTAAAGAACGAAAAAAGAAAATTAATAAATTGAATTATCAAATTAACCCTTTATATATCTTTTCCCCATACTTCAAATGTTTATTCTTTTAACCAATTGACTCACCCCTGCTATCTTCCCCCAAGTTAAAATTTGATTGATAAATTTAAAAATTATTTCATTTCATTATATCTGTGATAAAGTTATTCAAAATCAAAATTTTGCTAAACTTTTGAGGCAATCAATCAAGAGTATCATAATAATATTATTAATATCTATAATTAAAATTAAAAAAATTGATTAAAATTATTCATTTACAGCTATACTCTCATGTGTATATGAACGTAAGCTATTTTAGTTTTGAATATGTAATTGTTCAATCATAGGGCTGACTTATAAATAGACTACGGTGTGGCTCAATAAAATCATTTAAAAAATAATAAGGGTTAATTCGGTCATTTGATATATTTTTAATTTTCTCCTTCCAAAAAATTGTTTTTTTAAAACATTCTTGGAGTAATTAATTTTTTTTTCTTGTTCACTCTCTAATTTTCCCAAACAAACTGTATACTTGAATACTAGGGTGTATTTTGTTTTTTGTTTTTAAAATGGCTCATTTGTTCTTAGAAAAACTCTGTTCGAAGTGTCTTTACAGTTTACATTATATGTTCTAGAAAACAAGAATAATCAAAAACCTTTTGTATATTTTTCTACTTTTGGTAGTACAAAATTAAAAAGGAGATATGTATAAAAAAAAATTAAAAAGGAGACCGACAGAGTAATGCATTTTCATGACCATGTTACGGATAAAGTAAACTTTTTTATCTCTTTCTTCAGTTCAACAACTTTTTTTTGTTGGGAAAAAGACAAATAAAGTCTTCCCGATTGGTAAAAGGACAATTGAGGTTGCTAAATTGTAAAAAGGACAAGTTGTGTCATAAGCACCTAATACACATTAACAAATTTGTAGAAAAGACTCAAATGTCCTTAACAATTTGAGATTGGAGAGGGTGGAGTGGAAATCGAATGATGTGTTCTTTGAGGGTGGGGTAAATGTGTATTTTTTAACGGTATTTGAGTCATTTGCCAAAATTTTTTAATGTGTATTAGGTGTTTATGACCCAACTTGTCCTTTTTACAATTTAGCAACATCTATTGTCCTTTTACCAATTGGGAAGACTTTATTTGTCTTTTTTCCTTTTTTTTTTACAAAATAGTAATTCAAACTGATTTTTTATATTTTTTTTCAAAATTTTTTCTAAGAAAAGTTAAACATAAAAATACAGAATATAATCAAACAAATCCTCTTCATTTAGGTTCTCATGTGATAGCCAAAAGATTCTTATACGGCTCAGTTTGGATGGATGGAATTGAGATGATGAAAATGGAATTGGAAATGAATATTAGGGACCCGTTTGGTTGGACGAAAAGTGAATGATGGAAATGGAAATGGAAATGGAATTGAGTGTAAGGGGGTAAAGATGGAAAGTTGAGGTAAATTAGGTAATGATGGGAAAGTAAAGTTTGTGGGACCCAGGAAAAGTGTGAGATAGAGAGAGAAAGTTTGTGGGACCCAGTATATATGTAAATTACCTTTTTCAATTCCCAAATCCAATTCCCTTTCTCAATTCCCATGGAGCAAACGGGCCCTAAGGGGTAAAAGATGGAAAGTAGAGGAAATTATTAAGGGAAAATGACAAAAAATGACACTTGAATTTGAGTTGGACAAAATGGGTTGTTCAATTCCAACTTGGACAGAAAAAGGGGTGGTCTCCAATTTGTCCTAAACGAAGTTTGTGATTTTGTGACAAAAAAAGTATTTAATGGAGATTCTCAAGCAGTTATTAGCGATACATAAGTAGTTACTGAAAATGATAGTTAACAGCGATATAAGAATAGTTAACTATGATAACTACTTGAGAATAGTCATTAACTATTCTTTCTTCAAAAAGTCACTAACTTCATCTATGACAAATTGGAGACTGTTCCTTAGTTTTCCAAGTTGGAATTGGAGACCTCATTTTGTCCAACTCAAATTCAAGTGTCATTTTTTGTCATTTTTCCAATTACTCCCTCCGGTCCCTAATGTAAGAGCTAGCCGCCAAAAAAACGCTTCTTAAGAAAACATGTGAATGTTAGTTGGATGTCTGGAGTTAATGCTTCTTTTCCAAAACTGCCCATATTTATTATGGTACTTTTAAGAGAGAGAAATACATAAGCATTAATAAATATGAAAGAGAGTTAGGGGTAAAGTAGGAAAAAATGCATTAAATGAGGAGAGAATGTGAGGTGAGCTCTTACATTAGGGACCAAAACCATTCAAATTTTGGGCTCTTACATTAGGGACCGGAGGGAGTATTAAAGTAAAGTTTGTGGCCAGAAAAAGTGTGAGATGGAGACTGGAGAGAGAAAGCATGTGAGCCCCAGGATATATGTATATTACCATTTTCCAATTCCATTTTTCAATTCCGCCCAACCAAACGGGCCCTTAATCTGTGGGAGAATGGGATGTAGCCTAGTTTATCTCTATTGGGCTTTTGGGCCCAAACTCGCCTACTTGAAAGTTGAAATAGTGGAAATGGTAGTGTTTACAGTAATTATCTCTACATTCCAACACTTTTTTGGGCCAAGAAGAGCATACCAAATTTTTGGGTTATTGTACAGAAGCTTTCTCTCGATTATAGGAGTACCTGATAGAGTTTGTGGTTGAGATAAATTAGAGTGACCACAAATCAGCACGAAGTGCAGCAAACAACCTATTTTGTCTGGGAATCATCGAAAATTAAGAGATAACAGAAAAATGATAAAACAAATAATTAATTAAAAATTTTGTCAATAAAAGCATAACTTGTAGCTTAATGAATCACCTTTAGCCATGTCCCAACATCTTTAAATAACTCAATATCATTTGAATAGCACAAATAGTATTCATTGCAAGGTTGTCAAACCCGTGAGTTTAAGTAAACTTGTGGAGATAAGGTAAACTCGGATCGACTCGAATTGTAAACCCGTAAGAGTTTACGTTTACCAAAAAACATGTATTTCTTTTATATAATTGAATAAGAATACAAAAAGTAATAATAAATTGACTTGAATTTATTTTAAATATAGATAGTAAATTTAAATATATAAATATTCATACTATATCAACCTCGATAGATAAATTTTTATGATATTATCAAAAAAAAGATAAATTTCTATGAAATCCATATTTAAATTCATTAAATTTAATTTTGTCAATTAAAAATAATTAAAATGAGTTTAGTAGCAAGTTAACGCAATTTTCTGTAAGGTAAAAACGTAAAAACGGTGAATTCACAATGTAAACATGTAAGTTTCTACCGAATTTTCAAAGACTAAAAGTTTAGGTGGCTCGTGACACGTTTTGGTTAGGTAGTGTCGTAAACACGGTAAAATCGAAGAGTCAACTCGCGAGTTTGACAACAATGATTCATTGTATTCTCGTCTTGAATCAAACATAATAGAAACTTAGACAACTAGGAAGAGCAAAGGAAATAGAATTTTCCAAGCATACAAATTTCAATTTTAACACATAAACTAAATATGCAAAACAAATATGTATTCCATTATAACCAAACCGAGCAAAACAACACACAAAACTTCTTGGAGGATTCTATTACATAACAGTTCAATGTTTTAATCATTCCATAGAGCAATAGAATATGACATCTGAACACAAACACAGTGAGTATAAGAATTATGTTTCTTATCTGAATGACAACTTCTAAATTTACAAATAAAATCTTCACTGCAGAAAAATATAACAACAGAGCAGAGGAAAATTATATGGATATTTAACTGATTAAGACTAAAGTATTTTAAAAACGTAACAAAGTAGTTGGAAACTTTGATTATGACTATTATATTTCATGATTACATTATATGAATGAGTGATCAAGAACCAGAATGAACATACCCATATCCCAGCTTCAAATCACTAGTTCCACTTTATTTAATTTAATGCTAACTTTAAGGAAATCAAAACCAAAAACAAAACATAACAATGACTTCATACTTTCTGAATATTTTTTGAGTTTTTAATCTGGTATCCTGGGCCAGCCCCAATGTCACGGGAACTCAACTGGCTCATACTTTCTGAATACTAAACTTCACATGCCATTTATTAACTTTCATCCCTTATTGTCCTCAAACTTCGCACAAATTTATTTAACAAGAACAATCACCTGTCAACTTTATAAAAGTTAAGCATTAGCTACTTTCAAATATTTATTATTAAAAAAAAATCCTTTTTATAGCATCTCTTAATCTTTTCAAAGATTTACTTGAAAAACCAAATTCCCATTATATATTCACATATCTTCCTTCTCTGTACACTTTACACCTAAACCGAACAGTGACAACGAACGGAAACAAGTAATATTTCTAGATTTCTATTGGAATCCAGAAAATTCAAGATGCAACGATTATATATATGTTCCATAAAGAGTCAAACTAAACAAAATACCATGAAGCATAGGCATTCGGCCAAGACAGAAATATAGCAAATGAAAACAAAATAATTTCAAATCAACCAACAAGTTGACATAAAAGCTTCAAAACATCAATAATCCTCCATTTAGAAGACTCAATTCATACATTGAAATCAATCTTCAAGAAAACTAACACACATTGCTATTTTCTTAACTTTATAACACTTCTAACAAGATTAATTAAAGAATTTGAGCCTAATTCCTCAAAGAAATCCGTTGACACATCAAGAACCCAAATGTGGGGCTTTTTCACAAACTCTACAAATATTCAAATTAAAGCTCTAATCCTCTCCCTTATACCAAGAATTGAAGCTTTAGTATCAATTTAGCTCACTTAGACAACCAAAGAACCCAATTCGGATTTCCACCTCAACTCGCTCAAATTGGAAGAAAAGGGGCAGCAATGGATAGAGAACGTTCTTGTAAGTCTACTTTTGCTTTTGCATGTGTCAGTGGAGGCCGTGAAACACCAGTGACTATCACTGGAGCTCGTTGGAATGCAAGAGAGATGGCGAGAAATAAGAAAAAATGAAGCGAGAATGGAAGGTGCAAGAAACTTGTGATTATACTTGCTTTGTTACTAAATATAAAGCTAGTTGACTTTTTAGCGAATCCTAAGAGTGTCCTAATTTTTTTTCTAAAGTAATTTATTTGACTTATAAGCTAATATATGATCTGCTGGACATGTTGCATTTTTGATATTTTTGTTAAATTTGGATATGTTCTATTAAGTTGACACTTGAAGGTAATATGATCCAAACGTAAAAAAGACCAAAATGCTCATTTTAACAAGGGTGGTGGTCGACCTGTGAGATCGTGGACTAGTGATGGTGGAGAATGGCAATGCAATTTGGCTCAGTGATGAAGATGGAAGAGTGATGGATGAGAGGGTTAGGGGAAATAAGAGTGGTTTGACATGGGTGTTCCGTCCAAAAGGCGGCGATGTTGCCGGCCTCCGTGGCATTGACGATGGTGAGAGGTGGCAAGTGGCTGGAGGTAAAGTCATCATTATAGTGGATGATATTTTGGTCTTTTCATATTTAAAACTTCTTACCCGCAAGTGCCAATATAACATAACCCATCCAAATTCAATGAAAATATAAAAAATGAGTCATGTCCAATATATGGGTATAAGTGGTGCACCTCGATCGCGATAGTTGGGAATTTGCAACTTTAACCTTTAAAAATGTAGAAGAGCATTTTGGTCATTTCAGTTTTAGATCTTATTACTCTCAAGTGCTTACTTAATGGAACCATCTAAATCTCACATAAATATAAAAAATGCATCATGTCCAATAGATAAGTGTTATTGATGATATGCACCTTACAATAGTTGTGTATTAGAAACGTTCCTTAGGTTATACTACCCCGTTCCTAAATATAAGAGTAAATTGACTTTTTTGGAGAATCCTAAGAAAGTAAAATGAACAATTTAATCATAATATATTTTGTATATTATTAGATCATATGTAAGTTTATAAGTCAAATAAACTAGTTTACTGAAAAAATTTGGGAAAATTAATTTTTAATTACCTTATTTAGTTTTCTTAGGATTCTCCAAAAAAGTCAACTTGCTCTTATATTTAGGAAAAAGTAGTTTAGTATCAAAATTGAATATTTTCTGCATAAAGTTGTAGAAGATGAGGAACATACATTCAGAATTCTGAGCTACCAAAGAAAAAGATGATGGCTATTTCTTGTTTCTTGTTTTCTTTTTGATAGATTTCTTCTTGTCTCTTATTGTTCTGTTTCGAAAGGTCTCTGTCCGGTTCTTTCTTTTATAACATAACACATTAATATATATTATAATTTTTTAAAAGTACTTCACTTATTTGGAAAAGGCGAAACCGTGAAAGCGATGCATTTTTAAATTTTTTTGTAAGAAAAGGATTGCTAAAAAATTTATGAGTTTTGTATCAAAAAAAATTATAATGAGTTTATATTACGCATTTTCCTTTTCGTAAGGATAAAATTACGGCTCTATAGTGTAACTTTAGATTTAAATTTTTTAATTAAGATTAAAATATATGTGATGTTTTTTATGATTATTTAAACCACAAATAATGAGACATATAAATTTTATTCTATTTTCCTTCCCCCTTTGATGTGGATAAATGATTCATGTGTTTGCTAATATAAGATCCATATGATTTTCAGTTAGTGTACTCGATTTTTTCCCTTCTACGGGTTTTTATATACAGTTGAGTTTATCCGGTAAGATTTTACTAAGACACGTTACTTATTTATGACATCCAAGAAAGAGTGTTCTAAATATTAGAATGTGGATTTCCATAATCTTTTTTAAGGGTAACTTTTGGAGTTCCTATATAACTATGAATGAATGATCTATATTGAGAGTTTCTTATTTTTTGAATTGCTTCCCCGGTGTCCCACATTGGTACACATAACCTCCCTGTATTATGTATCTATTTTACATTTATGTGGATTTATTCTTTTTGTAACTCTTAGTAAATTAATTCAAAGACTTGTGGCCTTTAGGCATGTACCAAATGGTTGTAAGCTTGAAAGCAATGAAAATTCTCCTTCTTTCTCCCTTCGTCTTTGTTCATCTCCTCATCTCTCCTATCTCTAACATTTTCTTTATATTTTGTAATGTTCATCTCCCTCATCATTCCCATCTCTAATATATTTATTTTGATAAGGGTAATGGACCTAATCTACCCTCCAAGTAACCACCCAGGAGCACTGGGCACCCTGAACTAACAACAGACTCATATCTACACTCGAAGTAACCAAAGTGGTTAAAAAATACCCTAAGTGGACGGTCAATCACGTTTGATCGGTTTAAATTTTTGTCACGTAGGATAAGGGTGATGGACCTAATCTACCCTCCAAGTAACCATCCAGGAGTACTGAAACCTTGAACTAACAACAGGCTCATAATTACACTCAAAGTAACCAAATTGTTTAAAAAAAAACCCCTAGTTGACCGTTAATCTGTCCATGTGGCCGCCACGTGGGGCAAATTTTTTTACATGTAAGATAAGTCATGTGGTGCCCACATAAAATAAAAATACAATTCCCTCTCCTCTCTCTGCATCACTTCTAAACAGACTCACCCCCTCCCCCCAACACAACCACCCCCCTACCCTTAAAGGGAATTGTTTTTTTATATGTGGGCCCCACATGACATATCCTACGTGGCAAAAATTTAACCAACGTGGCGGCTAGCCGGCCACATGAGGAGATTAATGGTCAAACGTGATTGACCGTCCACTGAGAGTATTTTTTAAACATTTTAGTTACTTTGAGTGTAAATATGAGTCAGTTGTTAGTTCTGGGTGCCCAGTGCTCCTGGGTGGTTACTTGGAGGGTAGATTAGGTCCATTACCCTTATCCTACGTGGCAAAAATTTAACCCACGTGGCGTCCACGTGTGCAGACTAACGGTCAAACGTGATTGACCGTCTACTTGGGGTATTTTTTAACCACTTTGATTACTTTAAGTGTAGATATGAGCCTGTTGTTAGTTCAGGGTGCTCAGTGCTCCTGGGTGGTTACTGTAGATTAGGTTCATTACCCTTTTGATAATAACCATTTATTTTATTTGACTAAATCACTATTATTGGTTTTAATGGAAATATAAGTGATTTAAATTGTTGAAATAAGGGGGTACTTAGCTTAAAAACCTTTGTTAGTTGTCTTGTTATCTAATGATATGAGAGTTTTCCTTTTAGTAGAAGAGCACTGGTTTGATTACATTTTTAATCTGAAATGCCCATTTGCCATTTTGATAAAAAAAAATACTTGCAGTAGATGGATGCCATTTTGTTATCTAATGATGTAATTGTATAGTTCGGCCAACAATGTTAATGTTAAGGGAGAAATTCAATTAAGAACTAAATTTGGGAATTAATTAAAAAGCAGGACCAAAACATTCTGAAACATTATAAAACATCAGTTAAGGATCTTGGGGCAAATTGAAAGTAAATCAGAAAGGCTAAAGTCAAAAGTACCCTTATTATGCTGCCCTAAATTCATTTGTTCAGCCTCCCTCTCAGCAGAAAAAAAGCTTCCATCTCAAATCAGAAACCCTCACTCAAGCTTCTCCCAAATGTTAATGTAATTGTATTTCGCATATGGAAAAGGCATGAGTTGTTGAACTAATAAATTAAATCAATTACTACCAGTATATTCAGAGCGAAAGGGAGTTTGTAGGGTAGGTGAGAGAGACAGAGAGGCGTGCAGAGGGCACAAAGCACAATGTTATCTATGTTGTACGCCTCTGCTTTCTCCCCCTTTCTTTTTTTCAACCAAAGTGAAGAAAAACGGCCTACAACATCACATAATGTTATATACTCCCTCCATTCCCTAATGTAAGAGCCCAAAATTTGAATGGTTTTGATCCCTAATGTAAGAGCTCACCCCATATTCTCTCCTCATTTAATGTATTTTTTCCTAGTTTACCCATAACTCTCTTTCATATTTATTAATGCTTATGTATTTCTCTCTCTTAAAAGTACCATAATAAATATGGGCAATTTTGGAAAAGAAACATTAACTCCAGACACCCAACTAACATTCACATGTTTTCTTAAGAAGCGTTTTTTTGACGGCTAGCTCTTACATTAGGGACCAGAGGGAGTATTATACTCATTATTCCGGTCCTTAACATATGAGTTCAGCAGTCAAAATATGTTTCTTAAAAGAATATATGAAAGTGAGTTGAGTGTCTGAAGTTAATGATTTTTTCTAAATGTTATCACATTTATTATAATACTTCTAAAAGAGAAAAACCCATAAATACTAATAAATATGAAAGAGAGTTAGAAGTAAAATAGAAAAAAAAACACATTAAATGATGAGAAAATGTGAGATGTGCTCTTATACTTTGAAACAAAATCATTCAAATTTTATGCTCCTATATTACGGAAGGGAGAGTTGTACATGTTATAAGAGGAAACCAAACATCTTACACATATCAAATAAAACTATAGAATTATATGTTACATATTCACAATCGATCATCTTTACATTTAATATGTAAATAAAAAATAAAATTTAAACATTTAATATCTTAACTTTTTCATGTTATAAAAAAAATAATTCATTTGACTACAGAATCACGGAAGGAGAGTAAAGTTAGAGTTATTAAGTCTAACCTCCCTCTCTCTGCCTTTACTCCCTTTTCCTCCCTTTTCCTCACACGCTCTCCTTTTAAACCCCCCATGCTTCAGCCTCACACTCACATAGTCACATACATTTCTCTTCAAAGTTCAACATCTTTCTCTCCCCCTCCCTCTTTGTGCAGCATCATCATCTAATGGAGGTATGCATTTATCACATATAAAAAAGACGATTAAATAATTATTTTCATGCGTGATTCTTCTTGCATGGTTGTTGTTAGTTGATAACATCACTCTGTATGTGTGTGTGTAGGAATGCTACTATAGGAGGAGTAAGGTGCCAGCATTTGGAAGCTGGGACTGGGATGATAACCTTCCCTTCACACAGTGCTTTGAGTCTGCCACACAAGCTGGTTTATTATGCTACACCTTCCCTGAAGACCACTCCTCCCATCATCATAGTTGTGATCTCTATGTCGCTGGTGATTTGTACCAAAACGACGTCGTAGCCCCTGCCATGATTGTTGTCCCTCGCAAATCCAAGGTGTGTGTGTGTGTGTGTATCTCTTCCCCACACACACACATTCTTCTTCATTTTCTTGTACATCTATCTATCCCTACTCTTCACTTCATATAATTTCTCGTTTTGCTGCATTTCATATTTTAATTTCTTCCAAGAAAATAATAATACGTCCTATGCTTTTTATAGTCACGCCAATATGTTGTTCTTGTGAATATTTCCATTCTCCAAAAAAGGGGTTATTAATTATTAATTTTCATTTTTACCCTCTTTATTTTATTGTTGTCAGAAAAAGAGATATAAGATATAAGATATAGATATGCATGTGACAATTATTTGTAAATGCGGGAGTGCAAACTTTTGGTAAGGAACAATTTGGAAGTCTATTATTGTTATGCAAAAAATATAGAAATGCAGTTTTAGTAAAGGATTCAGTACTGCTGATCGATTCACTGATTAGCAAAATGGCATATAACTTTTGTTTTAGAAATTATAAGTGTTTTTCATTAGAGAAGTGAAAGGCTGGAAGTTGGTGACTACCCTTTAAATTGAAAAGAAAAGAGAGGAACACATGTGGCAATGTTGTACATGGGTTGGGTTTTTCACTTCTTTTTGTGGTGGGACTGGTAATGGGAGTGTTAGTTGAATCATGATGAAGGTTCAGTCAATTTTTGTTTAGTTTGCTTTTTTAATTTGTTTCTAAAAAGCATTTGGGACCTAAAAAGGCACAAAAGATGTTGGATATTTTCAAAGTATATGAAAAGTATGGAAGATGATAGATAGGGGCTTCCCTATTTCCTAGTCCGTGAGTGGTGGAGAAAGCCAATACTAGTACTTGGTTTTGGCTTTGTAACATTATCTTTTGACGTGGTTAGGTCACATATTTAGGTGCGTGGGACCCTTTAACTCATTGACTTCAATGAATCACGCCCCTCATACAAAGTCATAACTATGTCTTTAATTTGGTCCAAAATAGCCTTGCGATGTTATGGATCACAAGGCTGTTTGGAATACAATTAATACTAGTACGCCATTGGATCTCAGATATAGATTACTATTTAAAAAAAGTGGAAAATCAATTTGAGTCAATTAGCATCAATCTCTGTTTGGAGAAATTGACTTGTATTAAGAACTCAAATTTAAGCTAATGTTTTAGATGAAAGCTGCCCATAATATAAGTTAATATTGTTTTTTTGTCTAATCATTTAATATTTTTTTTTCAATTTTACCTTTTGTTGACAACACATTTTCTCGTGTTCTCCATACACACTCTCTCTTATTTTTTTTCATCCAATCACCATCTCACTTGTCCTCTTCATAAATGGGGACAAAGTTAGAAAAATATCATGTTTCAAACATATTGATTGCTTTCAACAACTTTTAACATTTTTCTCGAATATAATTATTTGTTAAACATTAGCTTATATTGTGGGACAAAGTAATTAATGTTTTCTTCATAGTATTCTCCATACTCTCAACGTGGTTAAAGTTAAAGATGTTCCTTTCAGGAAAATTGAATATTGAATGAGTTGAATGACCATGTTTCTTTCATTATAATGAGAATGTTATAATACGGAATGTAAACTTTTATTTTATTTTATTGAAATTTTATTTAAGATGAATGGAGTTCATATTGGAGATAATTGAGGAGTTTTAAAAGAAAAACTAGCTATGTAACATAACTAACATCTATCATTTAATTAATTTTTTTTTTGAGTTTTTAATCCGGTATCCTGGGCCAGCCCCAATGTCACGGGGAACTCAACGGGCTCAGACTAATCCAGATCCGCACCGGGGCCTCCACTTAAGGGTAAAGTGCTGGCCAAGGGGCAGGCTGCATTCCCAGAGCTCGAACTCGAGACCTCTGGTTAAGCGGTGAAGTGAGGTAACCACTACACCAACCACGCTTGGTTTATCATTTAATTAATTTAATCAAATTAATTATAAGTTTTATATAGTGAATAGACAAGTGAATCTTTTGGCACGATACCAAAGTGGGAAATTAAAGAAGGCCCAAATAATTGAAAAAGCGGAGTGTGAGGGAGCGTAGGCATGTGACATTAAAGACAACTTTAGCAATAGTAATGCATTTAGAGAAAGTGATGAGTTGTAGAATTAAATGTTTGTGGAAATGCGATTACAGACAAAGGTACGTGAGAAAAGAGCAAAAGGAGAGGAAGAAGAAAAGCAGAAATGGGTGAATGAGTATGAAGAAGGAGGAAGAAGCACTAAGACTACAAATATAACAATGGGAAGGACAACAGCTAAGCCTGTGGATGAAGACTTGTACAGAATCTCTCCTGAATTGCTTTACCATAAACATACAAAGGTACTCCCTCTTATTTACTTTTTCTTTTTGTTGTAGAATTTACTTCCTTCTTTTACCTTTTTCCTCCCCTTCCTTCACTTGGCTCTACTTGTCATAATTACAAGGAAAATTAATCTTTAAAACCCTATACCTTTCAATGGTAAAAAACCCTATACTTTTCACTCACTTATAACTTGGTTCTTAAATGTCCACTTTGTGTAGTGAGGCTTAATTCTTATATTTTGACTTGGCAAAAATCTGGCCCTTATATCTTTATTCATTGTATTTCGCTCCCTATAAATTTATTTGAAATTTAGTCCCTAATTTTTATAAAATCAAATGTTTTAAATGTTCAAAACTATATATAGATAGATATTGAGTTGTGTAGAATTTAAGCTTATGGATTGAATTATAAATGAGTCAAAATTACAGGTTAAAAAATGAGTCAAAATTTCGATTATACACACACACACAGATATATATAATAATTGAAAATTTTTCCTTATTCCAGGTTATAACATCTTCATTTAAACTACTTATTTTATGAAATTAATGTGATCATTCATGCTTTTTATTTGGCTATTTACATTTAATCCTTTGCTTTATTTTTTTCTCAATTATTAAAAGCTTGAGATTAAAATGTTTTTCATTTCATGAGATATGCCTTTCTGAAACATAGATAGCTAGAGACAACATCCAGTCCTTGAAAATTCAACATACTTAGCTAAATGTTAATATTGTCAATAACAATATACATCTATAAAAGTTGAAGTAGAATAAAATTTGCATTCGTTTATCGAGGATTAAATTGTAAATCTCTCCAAATACATGGGGCCAAGATGTGTTTTTTTCCTTTTCCTGCATTTTATGTACTCTTGAATCTGATAGTTATTATACTTTTTAATTATGTGATGCAGAAGAGTAGGCTAAGTTTCTTTTCCAGTTGTTTGCTGCCAACTTGCATTGCCTGAAATTTCTTCACATGCAACATCTGAGAAGCCATTAATGATTGTACATAAAGCAGAAACAGAGGACATAACACAGATGATGAGGAGGAGGACGATAATGTCACACTTGTTTAAGAATGAGAGATTCAATTATATATTATATAATCCCATCTTATTGTTTTTATTTAGGCATTGTTTCAGAATTTGAGTGATAGTAAAGGTAAGGTTTGTGTTTATTGTGTGAAAAGCAGTAAAGACTACTAAAGCGAAGTGGAAGAGAAGAGAGTAAAATGGTTCATATTTGTGATCTCAGATTCTTATTTTCCTTCTTTTGACTGAATTTTTTCAATTTAATATGCTCTAAGGTATTATTATGCGTTAAATTTATAAATGTAACTGCTTCTATACACACACACGCACACACGCACACACACACACACACACCTCTTTTGTTATCTATATCTATTTTTTGTTATATTCATCAGGGTGAAATTGAGAAAGTCCTTTATTTGGTTCAGAAGGGCAAAATAGGTCTAATTGTCTCTCTGTCTTTTTTTTTTATTTTTTGATCAACTTATAATAAGGATAAAGGTGATCTAAACATTTAGATGCGAGAATTTTAAACATGCAACACTAAAAGAATCTTCAATTTGTTCGCCTTTTTGTAGATTAGTTTTGATTTCAGAATTATTATGGAATGAAATATCCTCTGCCACTGCCATCTAGCTCAACCAATTCTATCAAAATGTAGGGGAAATCCATTTTTGAGATCCTATTACTCATTATTGACAATTAAACTCTCAATAAACCCTCAAACTACTATATTTTTGTAGTTAGTTGCCATAGTTTTGTTTTTGTTCGTTACATATATATGCTCATAATTTAAAGGTTGAGCGAATTATTTGCATACAATTCAAATTTTGAGAGTACCATATTTATATAAAATAAATTTGAAGGTCATATAATTGATTTTTTAAGGGTAATTCGCACAAATTGAAAGGTTTAGAGATTTATTATGAAGTTAATTTTAAATTTAAAGAAGTTATTTGTACATGTTATTAACATCAGTGACTTAGTAAATGAGACAAGGACCTTGTATCTTTTATTTTAAGCTGAGGATTGAGTTTAGGCATTTCAAATTCAAGGATTGAGTTGATAACAATGTGAAAGTAATCCTTTAATTACATTTCCCTTAAATTATTTATGTTATTAATATTATATTTATTGTTAAGTTATAACTATAATCGATCCGTTTTTTTTTTTGGCCAAATAACTATAATCGATCCTACGAGGAGAAAAATGGGAGATGAATATTTTTTTCACTCCCCCCCCAAAAAAAAAACAAAAAAAGGTCACCCCTAAGAGCAGCAGAATTAAGATGAAAGGTGAGGTTATGTGATCGCAAACAGCCCAAATACTCTGCACAAAATGTAGAAACTAGTGTCCGTGGGCAGATGTCAGGCCCAAAAACAAACGCCATAATAAGAACACTCTCAGGTGTCAACTTGAAAAAAGATTTTATGCCTCAACCATTCTTGTAAGTGAAAAAATACACAACTTTCGGTTCTAAATGATTGAATGAGTTAAAATGTTTAATTTTAGTGTTAAATATAAGGCCTCAATCCTTTTATTTTTCAATATAATGGTCTTTTCACAAACTATCCTTATTCTTTACACATAATAAGGAAATTACTATAGAAAGCCAGCTCAAATACAAATGATTTACATGATTATTTTAAAATTAGATATGCATTTTATTAACTAATTTCATATTGAATTCATAATATACATGTCATGGGCATGTTTAATTTTTTTAGACCCATTTTTCATATTTTTTAATTTTTACTTTAAAATTAAATATGCATTTTTATTAACTAATTACAGGATAGATGGGTGTATTGAGTCATGGGCATGTTGCTTGTCATAATATACATGTCTTTTAAAATTCTAACTACACCCAAACACATTCATTCATTTTTTTATTTCTCGTTGTATTCTGGTAGGCCATCTTTCAGGCACTTCAATGACTTCAAATTAATCTGAATTAAGCAATGATAGGAATGATTAATGTTGGCATCCATGACACATTAGATGTTGCAATCCTACATCTCGAACAAGAGACCCATAATTAAACAAAAATAGTCCCGGCTAACTAATCTGATAGTTCGAGTTGGATGCATTCAAATTATGCAAACATGCACATTTAGTCGAAATTATGCATGTCTTTTTCGGCAAACAATTTGGATGCTTAACTTTCAAGAGTATCCATTTTGGTACCACTCCTTATTAATTACAATAAATGCTTTTCATACAACTTAAAATCAATCAGATTATTTTAGGCAAAAAAAAAAACAAAATATAAAGATAAGACAAATGTACAAATTTGATACTTAGTATGACTGAGGAACGTTTCTTATACACAACTATCATTAAGTGCATCAGTGTTAACCATCTATTAGACATGAGACATCTTTTTATATTTTCATTAATCATATTAATTAATGAATATAACTTGGAGTTTTAGAACTAGAAAAACAGTTGACATGGATCACACATCAACATAATAAGGTCAATTAACATTAGACAGTTGACTTTGGGATGAAATTACACCAATATTTTATTTCTATCTTAAAATTGTTGTATTTGGAAACTATTGAATTCTAGTGGATTTATTTTGAAACTATTGAATTACATTGGATAACTAATTAACTACTCTATCTGATCTTAATTATAAAAACACTTTTTCTTTCTTGAAGAAATAAAGTTTGCAAAAATGATGATTTACTTTAAATTGTCGGTAATAATCTTTTTCCTCAAAACTAAATTTTTTACTTATAAACTAACCTATAATTTAATTATATATGACATAGATTATAATTTAGTGGTTTAATTTATGTCCTTAATTTAAAAACTTTAAGCAATACTATTGCACAAAAACTTTGATTCAAAATTAAACAATATCTACATGAAAAGACGAAAAAGGGAAAAAGTCTTGCTTGTCAGACACGAATCGCAGCGTTGTTATTGTTAATCCTAAAAATACTAGTTCGCCCACAAAAGTATGGTCCAAGAAAGAATATGGCCCATTCCTGAAGTTCCTCAATCAGGTCAGCATTTTGAGGCCCAAGTCTAATAACAATTTTTTTCAAAAAAAAGGCACAAGTTATTTGTTGAAACTCGAGTACGTGAAGTGAAATATTCACTACTTCATGTAAGATGATATAGAAATGTTTAAAAAGTTGAAACCAAATAGCACGCGACAGTAAAGATAAGGTAAAATAATAGGGGCACTATGATTTGTATTTATATCCCAAAGCATCTGACACTTTAACATATTAAATTCAATGGCTGATACAACTCAACATAGAAAGCAAAATTTAAAAATCAAATTTCAATGGTTCAAATTCAAACAAAACATCACGAGGATTCTATTCCCTTCTCCCATATCATGCCACATAACCATAAATCCCACTCTCTGAAGGGGACCAATTCTCATGTTACTCTAGTTTCTGTAAGATCTTAACCCAAAAAATACCCCAAGCATGTCCACATGTCACATTCTAATTGGACACTCCGTAGGCCCTAGTCAATGCTTGGTGCACCCCAACCCCATACCACCCCTCCTCTACGTTTAATATTATTATTTTATTATTATTATTATTATTATTATTATTAGAAAAATAACGTTTCCATTCTCTAACTGCTAATTCTTATCCATGCCAACAGCGAAAAATGACCATAATAACCTCCCAAATGACCACGTGTTAGCCAAAGAGGCAAAAAAAGACAGCATCACAAAATATAATACTGTATGCAACCAAAGTACGAATAATCCATTAGAACTAAAATAACACCATCATTAACCGCCAGGTGCATTAAACAAAAGAGCATTCAACAAGACTAATCCATTAGAACTAAAATTAAGCCTTCTTCATTAACTGCCAGGTGTCAGTTAAGAGCGATTCAACAAAAAGAGTTCATAATTCTCATGCGTTGCAGGGTAGGTTCATTAGTCCAAAGAGTTAAAAGTAATATTCAAATATTAATATTAAGCCTACGACCTAGAGAGGATGATCTCTAACGGCTAGAAACGTCGTTCAGATTGCAATAGGTGCTGCTCTAAGGTTGGCACATCCTCCACCCTCTCCATTAACGGCAGCGAACTTCTTTGGTGCTGGTGCGCAGATGGCCCACACAAAACCAAACGGATCCTTCACCTTCCCCAGGCGCTCTCCTCCGCACGCGCCTTCTCCTGACACCACCTCGCCTTCCTCCACAGCTCCTTCAGCCACTGCCTTCTTAATCGCACCTTCCACGTCCTCCGTCTCCAGGCAAAACACCACGCCGTTTCCAACATTCTTCACCCTGCATTTATTAAATAATAATAATAATAATAATAATAATAATAATAATAATAATTTGTATCAAAATAATAATAATAATTTTTTTTTGGATCAGAAATAATAATAATAATAATATAATAATAATATACGGTTTAAAAAAATTTTAATAACACACACACATATATATCATCAATTTATAAATAAGCTCTTCGTTTAGAGAAAACAAATCGCTAAAAAACACTAAATCGAAGAGTCTATAAGGTCTAGTCACAAGAAACTAATCACAAGAAATTTGATGATAAACGACAAAGAGGAATTGTTTGTGTGGAGATTTTTCCGATTTGGAGTGATAATGTGTGAGATCGAGTAGATCGGAAGAGAAACAACACAAATTCTCCGATTCCTTTGTTATTTGGAAAAAATGGAAGGAGAATCACAGCTACTACAAAGAATAGACTACAGAAAGACAAAGATACAGCCAAAAAACAAGTGAATACGACAAGAAAATATTTCAAAGCGTGTCAAAAGCAGAAAATGCGAAAAATATGAAACGATGAAAACACTAAAGATAAAATAGCCAATAAGCACTATACTACATGAATCAGAAAGCAGAAAACACGAAAAAATGAAACGATGAAGACAATACAGATAAAACGGCCAATAAACGCTCTACAACACCGTAAAGTAAGGAAATAACTAAGCAAAGGACAAAAGAATTATCATCTCCGCATTATTATCAAACATTAACGACCGGACACGACTTTTCACGAAGCAAAAACAACACAAAATCTACTACACATGTATTTTCCAGTTCAGCTAGCAATTCTACAGAAACGAAACCAAAAACACAGAAGATCTCACAAAGAAGCAGCAGTACAAAAGCGAAAATCAACGTTACGAGTCAAAAAAACAAAAAGTAAGCAGAAATCGAGAGATATAAACACACATATATATAGAGAGAGAGAGAGAGTTACGGAGTAGCAGATTCTTCGGAGAGGTCAGAAACGATGATAGTGACGCCGGCGAGTGAGAGCTCAGCGGAGATAATGAGAGGGAGCTCCTGCTCAGCCTTACGCTTAGGATGAGTACTATGGCTGATTTCTTCAGCGCCAAAAGCGGCCTTATAGAACGAAACAGCTTCACCTACTTTCTGAGCCTCCACCAGAATGTGAGGCTTCACGGCGGAGAAAACCACGGCAGGAGGAGCAGACACCTTCTCAGCGTCGCCATTTCCGTTTTGAGCTTCCTGAGTCGCCATTAAAGCGTACGGACAGAGGTTTCAAAACCCTAACCCTAGGAGAGAGAAAGAGAGGAAGAAGAAAATGAAGAAAATGGAGATGGCGTGAATGTGTGAGTGTTTTGGAGAGTGGGACAGTGTTTATATATAGGAGGCGGGGAAGGGGAATCGTTTGGGGGTAAAATTGGGATTTTGTGAAAATTTAACGGAGTGTGGTTTTACTGTTACTGTTAGTAACCAAATCGTTAAAAAATGTGTGGTGTGATGAATGGAATTGGCCTCTGGTTTGGGTTTATTTACGGGTGTTGCCATTGGGTAAAAAGCACTCTTCTGTGGTCTGACATTGGTGAAGGCTCGAAAGCAGGACATTGATTAGTCTTTAATACTGTATCGATCTAGTACAGTAATTTTTATTTGCGAAAATCGCAAATAAATCTTTTTCAATACCAAAAGATAAGTGAGAACCTAAACTTTTAAATGTACTATGAAGGAACCAGTATCTATCTGTCATTTTAAAATTTTGTGAAAAGACAAAATTGCCCCCATCCTATAACACAAATTACTACCCGCTCTAACACTCATCATCTTCTCGCAATTTGTGTTTTAGGATTTGCACAATTTTGTCTATTCACAAAATTTTAAAATGATAGATAGGTGCTGGTTTCTTCATAGTTCTTTTAGAAGTTGTTCCTCACTTGTCCTTTTGGTTATTGAGAGGGATTTATTTAGGATTTTCCCTTTTTATTTGGACTTCACAAAAAATGTGAAAAGTTCAATTTGAAAAAAAAATGTGAAAATATAGTTGAAAGTTGAAACTACTATTTTAACTAGTAAAATAATTTTTTAAAAAAAGGAATTATACAACATTTTTTCCTTTCTATTGACACAAAATTTATCAATTATTAATTAAATGAACGCCTCCTGTACACATGTCAAGTATAAGCCGAACAAACAAAACAAAAAGCTGCGACAAAAATGTAAGTATTAGCATGCCAATTTCATGACTTATGAGAATTGGGCAACATAGAATAATTTTATCTTGGGCTAATATGATACTTCCTAAGTCTCACTATGGGCTCATTTGACTAACGTGTACCGTTAGTTTGACTAAAATGCTTACGTGAACTCTGAGTAAAATTTTGGTATACGTCAGCATTTTAGTCAAACTAACAGTCAAATTTAATGGTATTACCAAAATTGTACTTGCACCAAATTTTATTTTTTTATTCCCAAATGAAACCGAAAACACTTTGTTTCACTCAGTGCTCCTAGTATAATAATTCACTCCCAAAATTTTACATTTACCCAATATTAATGTGAATAATCAATTAATGGCTAGAGTAGAATAGGTAGAAAATCAAACGGTTAGTAACAATGTTAAGTCAATATTATTAAAGGATAGACTAACTACGTTATTATAACATTTACGGACATATATTGATTGATAGTGGCTTATTTATAGATATATATTGAATGCTAAGGGACAGGTAAACTGATGGTTAGAAAAGGAGAGATAGGGTATCTCCCCATCTTCAAGGTACTGGGTTCAATACTTGGCACGTCCTCCTCAGGCAAACTCCGGATTAGGTAGTACTCAAAGAGTTCCGAATACTGGAGACTCTAAGCAAAAAAATAGTTATATTGATTTGCTTGACATTGACAACTTTTTAGTTATCAGTAGCGGCTCTTTAAAAGCTACATTGACAATTAAGAAGTTGTTGTTGACAACTATTGGGATTTTTCAGAACAAATCATTTAATATAACGTAGGTTTTTTGAGACTTCAATATAATTTGATGATTATTTGAGACATAGCTGTGATTATATGTGTAATGAGGGATCTCATTGTAATTTTCCCTTATAAAAACCAACGTCTATTGAAAATCTACTAAATAAGACTCTAAGGATAGTAGTGTCACCCACATATCTAGAGTTGTCTCTTTTCCAAATGAGAGAGCTTCCTTGGATTGATAAGCAAGGTATGCAATTTTATGAATCTAATATGGCTCATTTTCTTTTTTGTTGGTGCCATTGGTTTTTTTCTTGTTTTTACAAAAACTAAAAATGACATTAAAAATAATAAAAATAATCCCTCTATTCCTAGCTATAACATCACATTATCTATTTTGAAAGATTAAGAATGTCAATTGAATTAAATAATATTACATGATATTGCAAAAGTTCCCATAAATTAAATTTGGGTAATGACTCTGAGGATTTGGAGTACTGATGTTTAAAGTGATAATTTAAAATTCTAAGATATTAGTATTATGTATTAGGTGTATGTGTGTTATGCATGTTTGATAATTGAATAATGTAAGAGTTTGTTTTAATTTATAATACAAAGATATATTAGAAATGGGAAGAGTAGAGGTTATTGGGGACGTGAGAGATTTACAATTATCATAAATAAATATAATTATTAATTTAGTAATGTACATATTATATAGGAAAAGTAATGAGGTGGGAGTATATTTATCATGTATTAATAGTTACACAAAGTATGTCTTTAAAATTACACTAACCTTAGGGTGGGAAGCCCGCGCTAATATTGTCAGAAATATTCAGTATATCGGAGTTCTTCAAAATTAGTTGGTTAGTTATCCTTAGTATAATAGATATAAATGAAAAGTTATATTCAGAAGGTTGAGCCTCACATGCCACACATTCAAGAATACATTGTTGTGTGACCAATACGATTAAGGTTTATTAATTGTTTTTATACGAGTTTATGAATTATTATGCATGATAAAGAATGATAAATTGCTATTAAAATTCTTTGAATCTTACCCTTCAAAACATTTTTCAAAGTTTTTAGAAGCTAGTGAGAGAGAAGATATAAGGTTGGCAAGGTTTTTTTTATCAAGATTGGCAAGGTTGACTTATTTGTTTTAGATGGTCATGAGTGATAGCGTGACATGAAACACTATACATAGTTATTTTGAATATAAGTAAACTAAAGCAATGATGGAGCTTGCATAGTTGTTAGATAGGAGTATAAATTTTTTACATGCATGAAAATGGAGCTGTGATATGTACATTTTTTTTATAAAAGGTAAAATGACATTAATTAAAATCTAACTATTACAACAAGTTACTAATATCCAAAACATATAAAACATATTACAACTGCGATATGTACATGAAGGAAGGAGATTGTTAAACGAGATAACCTCACTATTTCAATTAGAAAAGAATAAGAGTATTAAATTTGGGGTGTGTGGTTGAGTGGCAAGGACTCATTCACTCTTAACCAATTGTATTAGGTTTGATCCTTAGCGTTGGGTATGGAGAAGCATTAAATTTCCCAGGTCAGCTGTCCCACCCTTTGAGGTGCCTACAAATGGGGATTAGTCTCTCACTTGTCGAGTGAAGGATACCTTAATCACGGATAAAAAAAGAATAAGAGTATTATAATAACTAACGATACTAATAATGATGAATACAATAATTGGGCAGACAATTGGAACGCAGAAAATTAATATATTATATTGAAAGAAAAAGTTTTGAATTATTAGTATTTTTGGTTCTCCGCATTCGACAATTGTTTATAAATCAATGAAATGTTATATTATAGTAATAAAAAGATTGGAGTTACAACTTACAACCCCTAAGTTCCTACCTCGTTGCCATGTAAATCTTTCCCATTCATGACTCAATTAAATTCTCATATATCAATTTCACCTCTATAAACACCAAGAACCACAAAATTTACCCCCCCCCCTAACTATCTTCAGAATTCATCTCAACATTTATTCAATAATATTACAATACCGCTTTAAATATCCTAATAACATTCAAAATCACCTCAATTCCTCAAGGTCACCATTTTTTCAATTTATATGCTAAAATCTGGGATGCTAAAAAATCACTTGACTAATTGATCTCTATTTTTTTTATATATCGGAAAGAAGACTATTAGATCTCTATTTAATACACTCGCCCAAACAACAAATTTTTTCCCTTAGCTTATTGGCATTCCTTCCCACAACTTCAATATTCTTGGGCAAATTTTGGGAGAGAAGAAATGTCATGGAGATCTCAATTAATAATTTGAAATGAGTATATATTTTTCAATATTTATGTCCCTGTAAAATAATTTTTTTGTTGTTGTATGTTCTTGTAAGTTATTTTTTGTGGACTGAGTTCTTGTAAATTAAGAAATGTATATAAATGACTTCTCACTTCTCCATTCGTTCCTAATTATAACCCAACTTTGACTTTTTTGAAAAAGTTAAAGTTACAAACTTTATCATTTTAAATTGTTTAAAATTATCTTTTTTTCTCTCAAAATTAGTTTATTCTAGTTATAAACTAACATATATTGTAATTACATTTGTTATATTTTATAATTTAGTAGTCTAATTAGCTTCCTTAACTTTCACCAAAAAAAATTAAAATAAGATTATAATTAAGAACTAAGGGAGAATATTATATTGGAGAATTCAAGGGTTTTGGACTTTGGTCCTACACACTCCTTACATTTTTTCTCGCTGACGTAATCTATCATTACATGAACCCTCAACATGGAGTATAATTTTGTCTATGTGAAAAAAAAAGGAATATCCTCGGTGATTTTAAACTTAAGAAAAATAACAAATAAATTCCCCTGAATATCTAAAAGGATAAATAAGGAACTTAAACTTCCAAAATGACAAGTAAAAACTCAAATATCCTTCGTTTTTGTAAGGAAAAATTAATTTGAGGTCCGCCACAAGGGACTTAATACTAGAAAAGTCCCAAAAGTTCGGAAAATTAATGTAGGGTCCCAAGAGACCTCACTTTAATATACTTGAAAATTGAAAAGACTCTTTTGCTCCTGCCCTCTTATTACTTTATTTCCCTCCAATTGTGCATTTCCCTCCCTCCCTCACTCACGTTGCTTCTCTTCATCAACAGAGACACATTTCCTTCTCACCCTCACCTTGTTTGCATGATCCTGTTGAACGATCACCTATGTTGACACACCTTCAATCAATGACTTGGAAGGCCCACGTGAAAGTTTGATCATCATGTACAACCAAAGGTATATTCCAAAACACTTGATCTTCATTTTGTGGGGAAAAATGATTGCTTTGAAATAAAAACAAAAACTTTTCCTTTAAATCATCTTCCCTTGGTCCATCAAAGAGTTATTCATATAAAAAACACAATATTTTTTAGTTGTACAATATAAAGACATATTGATACGAAAGACATATGGATGGTTTGAAAAAAAGGCAAAACTTTTCATATAATAATAATAGTGTGGGATGAATGTTGATGAATAAAAGACATATTGATATGAAAGACAAATTTTTTAGTTGTACAATGATGTATGTAGCATTCTTATTTGTTGTAGACCACTGTTTGGTTTGTTGATGATGTATGTGGGGTTACTATGTTCTGTTTTACAATTTAAAAAACAGGGGAAGTATGGAGATGATTGAGTTTGTGAGTGTTTGAAGGGATTAATATTTATTGTCACAAGGTGCCCAATGGGTTGTTATCGATGACCATTACATTGTGAATAACGAGTGAAAGAAAGACGAAGTGGTTAATGAATTGATTGGGGATGAGTTTTGTGCTATGTTATTTGATTCTAATATAAGAGTGAACTAAAAGTATGCAGCTTTTTTGGGTTGCCACCTGTGTATTAGTATTGAAGTGGGTGTTTTTAATGAATTGATAATGAGTTGTCATCTATGCTCATTTAGTTGTTATAATGGCTCACGTGTTTGTGAATATCAATGCACTGTGCAGGGTAAATGACTAGCTCATCGGGGAGGAGTGTAATATGTTTGTTGCACACAGGGGGGCATTTTTTAAATGGAGAAGATGGTTACCCACAATATGTTGGGGGCAGTATCATTTCAAGAACCATAAAGGAAGACATGACATATGAAGAACTTAAAACAATGGTAGCAACTATTGTTGGAGTTGGAGCGGAGTTTGAGGATATAAGCATGAAGTTCAGACTATCTGTTGATGAAACAACAACATATGTTGACCTTCTAAATGACGAAGGTGTTGAACATTTCATGAACTTAACTAGAGAAATGAGACATATTTTTGTAAGTGGCTGCCCAATTGAAGATACACAACTAACAAGAAACATTCGAAGGAATGTTCAAAACGAGTAAGTTGCAAATACACCTTAAAATTATCTATTATATTATGATTTAGTTGCTAACAACCTGTGTATGTTTGACAGGGGTAGGGAAGATTTATCTAATTCTCAAAGGATGATTATGACTCAAGAGTCACAACCATTGTCATTGTCAAGTGTCATACAAATCACTCCCACACCAAGAGTAGAGATGAATTCGACGAAGTGGGAGTTATTCATTAGAGTAGGGAAATCATTTCGCAATGCCGATGAGTGTCGAGAAAGTGTATTCAAGTACAGCTTAGCTCATTACTTCTCATACAAGTATGTGAAAATTGTAATGAAAAGATCATTGTAAGATGTCAGGCTAAGGGTTGCGAGTGGGTTATGCGTGCATACGAGTTGTGCCCAGGTTCTAAGATTCTAGTAGTGCGAAGCTTTAATGATGTGCACAAACATGATGCGCAAGAAGATTTGAATATCAACCACTCAACAAGGTCGAAGTTGACATCATCAATAATAGTTGATTGCTTGAGGGACAATATAGACAAGACTCCCAGCGAATTAAGGAGAGACCTTTACAGAGAGTATGGTGTTAGATTAAATTATAGTCAAGCCTACACTACAAAAAAAACGGGTCATTCCGGCGCACGCTTACCGGCGTTTTGGTTCAAAACGCCTATATGAGACGCATACCGGCATTTCTACACCAAGCGCCTATACGCAAACGCCGGTACGTTTGGCGCGCTCTTCCCGCCACCTTTCCCGCGTTTCCATATCGGCGTTTTGGGGTACATAAAACGCCGGTATGGTTTTTAAATATAAAAAAAGGGCTGGCTGGTTTTTTTTTTGTCAAACAACCGCACATCGGCGTTTTGCACAACGCCTATGTGCGATTAAAATATTTTTTAAATCGCACATAGGCGTTTGGCCAAACGCCTATGTGCATAACGTGCATTTAAAATGCACTTAATGCGCATACCGGCGTTTGTCAAAACGCCTATCTGCGCATTAAGTGCATTAAAAATGCACTTAATGCATATAGGCGTTTGGACAAACGCCTATATGCGATTAAAATATCATTTAATCGCATATAGGCGTTTTGAAAACGCCTATATGCGATTAAATGATATTTTAATCGCATATAGGCGTTTACCAAAACGCCTGTATGGTGTCACAAAACGCCGATATGTGAACGCCTATAAAAGAACCGCCGATGTTCATTTTGGCGTTTTCGAAAACGTGAAAAAGTGTAAGGGTCCCACAGAAACTATCTTTTTTCTTTATCTTTTCCTATAAATATTCCTCTTCGATAGATCATGTCTCGTCGTACCGGTAAAGCTCCAATAGACCCCGAAGAGGATCAGCGATTGCGAGATGAACAACAGCGATTGAGGGACGAAGCAGAAGCCAGGCGTATTGATTTAACCGATTCCTATTCGCCTTGGGGTTAAATGCAAGTTATTTATAAAACCAAGGATTGCAACACAGTGGCGCAACCTCGGGTCGTCTCTCTTGAGGAGTCTTGTAACTACCCTAAGATGAACTAAATGTGAATTAAAAGTGACAAAAGGAAAGGGGTTTGTTTGGATTTTTGGAAATTAATTGATTAAATTAGTAAGAAAATGTAAGTGCTTGTTTTTGGTATTTTCAAGTAAGGGTTTTAAAGTTTAAAATCAATGCAATGCAAAGGGGCTTTGATGGTGATTCAATGGTTCAATTGCTTCTTTAAAAATGATCATGGGAGTTATATCATTCATCAAGTCTCTTAGAAAAATCCCAAAGCAACCACTAAGGGTCCTCCAACACTAATTAATAGCTAATCAAGCAACCACTTAAAACTAGCCATTACTTAGGGTTAGAGTTAGGTTCCACTTGATGTGTATTGGAAACAAGTTTGTAAATCAAAATCCTCTTCAAGGAAGTGCAACCACAACAACCTAATTGAAACACTAGCTATTCAAGCCAAGCAACCACTTAAAGCATGTAAAGCATGATGAATCAATTCACATAGGAAATAGGAAATCCATAACATTTGACATACAAACATAATATCCAATACATATGATATCAATCCATAACAAATAGAAAGATAAAATCATGTCTCTACCCAAAATACACAAGGAATTGCAACCACATATCCCAAATATACAATGAAAGAGCATGGAACAAGATAAACTCCCCTATGAAGCCCATTGAAGCAATTGACCATCTTCACACCACCAAAGCACCAACAACTTAGCCTCTCATGGAAGGAGGAGAGGAATTTCGCCCAAAATCTACCCAAGAAGTGGCTGTGATGAGGAGGGATGAAATGGAGAAGAAGGGTGGTGAAAATGGAAGAGGAGATGGAGATGGAGAAGAAAATATGGAAGATTTGAGGTGAAATTTCATGGAAATGGAAGTGGGATGAGTGGGTTTGAGAGATTTTGAGTGAACCCTAGCATGGCCACCTTATTTTCGTGCAAATAGGGCTTGGAGAGAGGTTTGGGGGCTCTTAGAAAGCTTATATAGGGCCAAGAAACCCTAAAAATCGCGTCTGATTTTTGACAGCGTTAGGCTCGCCAGTGGCTCGCCAACTGGCGAGCAAGTGGCGAGTTACCCGAAGGTACTCGCCAGTGGCTCGCCAACTGGCGAGCAAGTGGCGAGTGGCTCGCCAGTGGCTTGCCAGTGACTCGCCAGTTGGCCTGCCTCAAGACTAAAATGCAAACTTCATCCAGAAACGTTATTTTGACCCCTTTTCTTGAATCTTCACCTTCAACCTCCCAACCTACATATTCAAATGTCTCAAAGGTAGCATCAAAATGTTCTTGAAAACATGTAAAACATTATAGCATGCTAAAAAAAGCCTAAATTGCCCTTGATTAGAACAAATTCCAACAACTAGTGCAATAGTTAGAATCTATGCAAATTAGATGCAATTATCATCAAAACATGCATTAATTCAATGGATTTGGCCATGAAAATATATGCAAAAGTATGGTGCAATCATTTCCCCCACACTTAGACCTTTGTACTCCTGGACAAAGGGTACAATGCCAAGAATACAAGATTTTAAAAAATCAATAGTCATCAAGTTAGCATGAATCAATAGGCAAGAATATGCATAGTGAGAATTGACAATGCAATTGGATATAACTTATGGCGATGAGAACTCTCAAGATTATAGTGTTTCACACTCCTCACCTAATATGGAATTTGTCACTCTGCTTGCTCAATAAACAATTTAACCATAGGCTTGTAACTACTCTAATATCTCCACTATGCATGCACTCATGACTGGATCAAGAGGACTTTGTGGGGTTGAAATGATGGAGAAGGCTAATAATGAATGATGAATAATGGAATAAAGTCAATGACCAATTATGCAAACAATTATCCACCACATATAAATGCAATACAACAAATGGTAACTCAAGTCATAACAATTCCATACTAGCATGCTACATGTCTCTCTTTTTCTCAATTTTTTTCACAAGCACTTTGTGCTTCCTCTCTTTTCTTTTCGCACTATGCCTTTGGCATAAATTAGCACTTTATGCTTTCACTCTTTTTTCTTTCTTAGCCTTCGGCAACATTTGTGTTTTTTTCTTTCTTTAGGCTCTTGGCCTTTCTCTTTTTTTTTTACTATGTAGCATGCTTTTTCAAATCATACAACAATACAAGAACAATGGAAATGCAAGTATATGCTATGGATGCATGTTTCCAAATTGGTCAAGGTGGAAGAAAAGAAAGTGATGGCCCAAAGGGGTGAAACAAAGGATATATTTTTTTTGGTTAAGTGTTTGGGCCAAAGGATTTAGAAATGAATGCCCCTATCATATCCAAACATGAATGCATAAGCTTTGACTAAGAGTAGAAACAAGTTCTAGAAATTGAATAATTGAGCAAGTCACTCTTGAAATGAATTGAAGGCTCAAAAATCCTCACAATAAGGGATACTCTCATGCCAAAGATAAGTCTAATTGCAAGGCCAATTGACAAAATGCATATGCTTGGTATTGATTCAATACTAACTTGTTGAAAATTTGGTAGGTTCTAATCTTGCCCCATAGGTTTTCAAAAGTTATTCCACATTAGATTTGAAAGGAAAAAAAAGTGAAAATAGGTAAAAAGTGCAACTTTGTTCCATATTACAATGAATGTTCACACATTCAACACAACATGAAACTTGGAAGTAATTTTTTTTTGAAAAATTGACACTAATGTGGAAATGGCACAATCCCAATGAATCAAGCATGGCTAACACAAGTCCCTCCCCCACACTTAAATCTTGCATTGTCCTCAATGCAATGTGGTGCAACAAGAGAATGACATCATAAGGGGTTCTTATTGACTCAACTAACACTAAACTACCTTTTCCTACTAGAAGTGTCCCTCCCCCACACTTATCCTAACACGCATCACAAAATATCACCAGCCAGAACATGTATAACGAAAGGACAAGAGAGGAAAGGGACAACCTTGATTCATGGAGGCTTGTAGCTTGAGAGAAGAATTAAGAGGAGGGTTGATTTTGTCCTCCTCGGTGGAAGTCGAGGCTCCATCAGTAAGTGATCCAAAAGTGGGGTTGGTGAATGATTTGTATGAGATCCTCCCAAATGATAGGCCTGCAAAGAGTTAGCCAACACAAAAGAAACACTACCTACTCCAAGTATACCACATGAGTCAAAGTACTTAAATCCATGGAAAGAATTAGCACAAGTAAAGTGACAAAGTGGTGTATGCAATGTGAGAAGTTTAGGCTTAGGCACATAAGAGACTAGATGCTTCTCAAAACCAATGAAGTCAACCACATTTAAAAATCTATCAAAGCATGGTATTACAAAGTCAATGTGGTTTGCAACAATGGTAGTATCACAAGTTGATACTACCTTCCCATCAATAGTAGCATCACTCAAATCAACATTATTTATACCACAATCAAGGGCGAGTATATCAGGAGGCAAATCACATGATAAGATTTGAGAATAAGAAAGCTCATGTGTACATGTATCAACTAAAGGACTAGTGATCAAATCTAAATCATCATTGTTATCCCCACTCTTGGGTGGAGTAGGTGAAAGTAAAGGGTGTACCTCAACATCATGTGACACATGCAATTCACCAAGTCTTATAGAATGGTTATTCTCAAATTTATCATCAACACTAGTACTTGGACTAGACTCACCTTCTTCAAAAGACTCATGCTCATTCCTAATAGCAATTCTAGTATTATGCAATGCATGTTCACAAAATTGGACAAGCAAATGACACTTACGATCAATGCAATTCATACAAATTATATGCTCATCACAAGAACATGACAATTGATCAATTTTTTCAGCATCTTCAACATTGCTATCAATAGGAAGATAAACATGATCATCGCAAGAAGAATCAACAGTGCAATTGGTAGGCTCAAGTGTAATAGTACTACTAATGACATCATGGTGAGCTTGTTCAATTTTAGGTATATGGGGAGATTCAACAATTATTTCTTCATCCTTCCCACTATCATTCTCACTAGCCAAATTAGTTGTAACAGAAGGATAAGCCTCTTCTAGAATAGGAGGGGTATTACTTATGCTTGAAAGTGCATCCTCTTTCACTTGAGGTACCACTTGCTCAATCTCTTCACTCTTTGGATCATAGGGCCAAGGGGTTCCCTCTTCTCCATCAGTTCTTTTCCAAAGCACATGCATGTAAAATGCATTGAGGTATTCCCCTAACTCTTCCAATTCTTCCTCCAATTGCTTGGAGAGTCCACATGCAGTTTTCTTCCTATATAGTTCTAGAGATCGGGTTTTATTAACTGCAAACATTCTCTTAAGCTCTTTGGTATGTTCATCCATGTTGGGGTAGTCAAAGAAAGCATCAAGGGGATTTTGTTTCCGAGTGACGGGTTTGGGTGGAGGTGAGGATTCACGTGGTGGTGGTTGGTGTGTAGTTTGGTATGAATGGTGATATGGTGATGGGCAAGGTAAAGATGAAGAGTATGTTAGAATCTTAAGTTTTGATGAAGACTAAAATATGAAAGAATAGGTCTAGTACTTAGAAAGCAATAGAATAACACAGGATCCCAAGTAAGAGTGCAACCGGATGTGGACTTACTTCCGGATAGACTAGGACTTGGGCTCGCGGATGAATATTTCATCCCCCAGCGGCAGCAAGTAATTCACTAGAGATTTAACTTAGTCCATGAACGCTAGATATACAAAACCTAAGACTAAGCTATGATTCAACCGGAAGTGAAATTGCTTCCTGTTAAACTTAGACTGGCACAGGTTGATAAAATAAATATAACCCCAAGCGTCAGTAAAAGTGCAACGTCAAGTGGAAATGCTTCCTGTTAGATTTTGACTGGCGCAGACTGATAGAATAGAATAACCCCAAGCGTCAGTGAATCAGCCTCGTCAAGTGAAATTGCTCTCTGTTAGATTTAGACTGGCACAGGCTGATAGAAGAGATATAACTCTAAGCGTCAGTGATTTCACCACGTCAAGTAAAAGTGCTTCCGATAGCTTAGTGACTAGCGCTGACCGTTGGATTGAGGGACACTGAGCGTGAGTGAGTAATAGTGAACAAAGTCCTTCATCCAGTAGATTTACTTCCGGATGTAAAAGTACTTCCGGATGCATCTTAGACTTAGGGAACACCCACTGCATGTAACTATGTGATTATATTGCTAAACTAACGTTCAAGTGCAGCACACTAAGTAAGGTTGCTTCCGGATGAGAAGTTGCTTCCGCAAGCAATCAGAATGTCAGAACGTTAAGAGATGCAGTGTCAGAATGCTTATGTCAGAGCAGAGGTGTCAGGACTACTTTTCAGAGATAAAGCAAGTCAACCCTGCTATGCATTGATGAAGCATTTAATGGGCAAACGGTAACAAGGGAAAAACGGCCATATTCAAACGGCTATCCCACCTACTAAGAGACAGATTGCTTGAAGACTATATAAAGAGACTCAAACCTCATTTATGAGGTTAACAATTATTTTTGAATATTCTTGAGAGAAGTTAGAGCGAGAAACTAAGAACATCTTCAAGCATTCAAAGCTGCCCAGAAAAAGCGAAGAGCATTTAACACTTTGAGTGATCTTTCATCTAATTATTCTGTACTCATTGTAGTTAAGTCTCTTTCTGTTATAAGAGCATTTATTGTACTTAAGTGTGTAACACCATCTGTTCTTTGAGAGAACTTAGTCAAAATCCTTTAAGTAGAAAGGTTAACCCCTTGCTTGGTGTGAGGGGGAGCTAGTTAGAAAGGTTACAAGTAAGCCTGTGTAAAACTTGTTGTAAGGTTGCAAGTGATCCCGTGCAAAACTTGCGGTTGTAAGGTTTCAGGTGAACCCGATTTAAAACCTGAGATATAGTGGAACTCTCGGCCTGGGTGGTTGAGGACTGGACGTAGGTCAGGTAGACCGAACCAGTATAACTCTTGTGTCGTTTTATTTAAGCATTTATTTTGAAGCACAATTCACCCCCCCTCTTGTGCATCCATTACGTTCATTTGGTATCAGAGCAAGTTCCTTCTCACTCGATTCCAACGAATCAGAAGGCAAAGATCCAGTAATGGACACAGACTATTCTCTACCAGATGTCTCCGTTCAACCCAACAAGCCCCCAGGCTTCGATGGGTACAACTACTCATTCTGGAAGTTCAGAATGGAGACTTATATCAAGTCAAGTGATATCAGACTCTGGGACGTAATAGAACGAGGGGATCAAACTCTGCTAGATGAGGATGGATTTGCGAAAGTGCGAGCCAGATACACTCCTGAGGACTATGCCCTAGTCCAAATGAACCATCGGGCCTTACACTACATCCAGTGTGCACTCAGCCCCAAAGAGTATCACAGGATCAGCCACCACAAAAATGCAAAAGACATGTGGGAGGCTCTTGAGGCTGCACACTCTGGAACCAGGGGAGTAAAAGCGAGACGTGTTGAAATGCTGGTGGAAGAATTTCACAAATTCGCCATGCTGAGTCCCACCGAGCCTATCAGAGAGCTGGAGCTCAGGTTCACCCATCTCATCAACAATTTGGCCTCGCTGGGTAAGGATATCCCTGAAAGAGAGCAAGTGAGCAAGATTCTAAAGATCTTGAAGGGTGACTGGATCACCAAAGTGACTATTTTGCAAGAAGTGCAAGGAGAATCAACCAGCTCCATCACCGCACTATTTGGCTCTCTTGCTGAATATGAACCTACCTTGCTGGCTATGAGAGCTCCTCAACCCTCATCCAAGAACAAGAACCTTGCTCTCGTTGCTCCCAGCAAGGAGATCAATGACAATGATGAGGATGATGAGGAGGAGATGGACGATGAGGAGATGGCTATGATGGTGAGGAAATTTAGGAAATTCTTCAGAAAGAAAGGAGGTTATCAGAGAGGTGATTCCAGCCAGAAGAAGGGATACAAGAAAGAAAAGGTCCCTGTGTGTTTTGAATGCAATAAGCCTGGTCACTTCAAGGCTGAGTGTCCCAGCCTGCAGAGGTCAAAAGGCAAGGACAAAAGAAAGGCTCTTGTGTCCTCCATTTGGGTAAATAGCTCAGATGAGGAAGCAAGTGATGAAGAAGAAGTTGCCAACCTCTGCCTGGTAGCTAGAGAAGAGGATGAAGAAGCATCTTCAGATCTTGACCTCACCAACGAAGATCATGAGGTAACTCTTCCTGAACTACAAGAGGCTTACAACGAGGTTCATGAAGAATTCTCTAGACTATGTAAAGCCTATAAGGTGTTGAAAACCAAAAGGGAATCACTTGAGTCCAAGGTGGACTCACTAAGTGAGGAACTAGCGGAAGCTAGAAGACTTCCGGTAGTGGATGGCCAGGGTTCTCCCCAAGTAGAACCCAACGCCCCAACACCTGAGAGCTGCCCTAATTGCAGCAAAATCTCAGAGGAAAATAACAAGCTGCAAAATGCCCTGCAGAAGTTTACCAATGGTTCAGAAATGCTAAATATACTCTTAATGAACCAAAGGGCATATAGGGATAGAACTGGATTAGGATATACTCCTAGAGGGAAGAAGTGAGTGGAACCAAAAGTAAAGCCCTACTTAAAGTTCTTCCATAAAGCCACTAGTCATAGCTCCTCACCCTTCAGCTTCTGTAACTATTGCAACAGGAAGGGACACTCCACGTCCACCTGTAATGCTAAGAAGCATGGAGCAAGTAGCTCTTACAAATGGGTCCCTAAAGGAACCAAGGCAACAAAGGATCCTCCATCTGCTAAGGAAACTAAGAGAGGACAAGGATCCCGACCTTGGAATCATTCCAAAGGAAAAACCCAAGAGTCTAGAGCCAACTCTAAGCCAGAGGCTCTAAATATTCACAAGCCCAAGGTCAAGGATGACTCTAGACCAAGGGCATTGAAAACTAATGATCGAGGACCCAAGAAAGATTGGGTACCTAAGTTTACTTGATTTTTCCAGGTATGTCTTAAAGCATCCAAGAACAAGAAATGGTATATTGACAGCGGATGCTCGAGACATATGACTGGAGACAGAGACAAGTTCAAATCTCCGGTGATCAAAGATGGAGCCACAGTAACCTTTGGAGGAAATCAAAGTGGAAAGATCACTGGAGTTGGAGAGGTCGGACCAATGAAAGACGTCTACCTAGTGGACGGTCTCTGTCACAACCTGCTAAGCGTCAGTCAGAGCACAGACAAAGGAAACTGGGTAATTTTTGATTCACATGAGTGCATAATAGTTGATAAGCAGGATTTAAATTTAGATAAGGCCAACTTAAAATGCAAACTTAAGGCAAATAGAAATGGAAACCTATATACTTTAGACTTATGCCAACAACTAGAAGAAAAATGTTTAATATCTAGTGATGAGAATAGTTGGCTTTGGCATAAGAGACTAGCTCATGTTAATTTTACTCAACTCGACATGCTTATTAAAAAGGAGCTAGCTATAGGTATTCCATCATTTAAAGTAAAGCATGATTTTATCTGTGAATCCTACCAAAGAGGAAAGCAAACAAAGTCCTCATTCAAAACCAAGAAGAAAGTCTCCACCAGCAGGCCCTTGGAACTAATCCACATGGATTTGGTTGGGCCAGCAAGAGTGAAGAGCTTGGGTGGAAACCTATATGCTCTAGTGGTGGTGGATGACTATTCAAGGTTCACATGGACTATGTTTCTTGCCTCTAAGCAAGATACTTTTGATGCTTTTGTTGTCCTGGCTAAGAAAGTGCAGAATGAGAGAGAGCTCAAAATCACAGCCATAAGGACAGACCATGGAGGAGAGTTTGAGAACCATAGCTTTTCAGAGCTATGTGAGCAAAACGGCATTGAACATAACTTCTCAGCTCCGAGGACTCCTCAACAAAATGGAGTAGTCGAAAGGAAGAACAGGGTTCTGACGGAGATGGCTAGAAGCATGCTCAACGAGAAAGAGGTTTCTCAAGTGTTCTGGGCGGACGCTATGAGCACTGCTTGCTATATCTCCAACAGAGCCTATGTTCGCAAGGGCTTGGATAAGACTCCATACGAGCTATACAAAGGAAGAAAGCCCAACATCAGCCACCTCAGAATATTTGGATCGAAATGCTACGTGCATAATAATGGAAAGGTAAATTTGGGTAAGTTTGATCCAAAGGCTGATATAGGTATATTCATAGGATATTCCCTTAGGAGTAAAGCATATAGGATATACAACATGAGAACTAAAACTGTAGAAGAATCCATGCATGTTGTATTTGATGAAACTCCTACATGGGAACAATCCACAGAAGATGATGAAGCACCTAATCTTCCAAAACTACCATCATCTTCCTCACCACCAAAAGAAACACCAACAAGCAATCCCAAAGAAGAAGGTGAACCCAGTGATGAACCTGGAGTGCAACACATGCCTGAGGAGGCACAGTTGCCAATAGCTAGGAGACATCACAGGGATCATCCTCTTGATCAAGTGCTTGGTGATATTTCTTCTGGTGTCAGAACTAGAAGACAAGTTCAAAATGAAGTTGAGTTTGGAGCATTCCTATCTCAAATCGAACCAACTTCAGTTGAACAAGCTCTTGAGGACTGCGACTGGATTATTGCCATGCAGGAAGAGCTAAATCAATTTGAGAGAAGTCAAGTGTGGGAACTAGTCCCAAGGCCGTCTCATCAATCCATAGTGGGGACCAAGTGGGTCTTCAAAAACAAACTGGATGAGACAGGTTAAATCACCAGAAACAAAGCCAGACTAGTAGCCAAAGGATACAACCAAGAAGAAGGCATTGACTATGAAGAAACTTTTGCTCCAGTCGCTAGACTTGAAGCAATAAGGATTCTTCTAGCCTTTGCATCCATGAAAGGCTTTAGATTATATCAAATGGATGTAAAGAGTGCATTTCTTAATGGTTATATTAAAGAAGAGGTATATGTAGAACAACCTCCTGGCTTTGAGGACCATAAGCACCCCAAACATGTGTATAGATTAAAGAAAGCTTTATATGGCCTGAAACAAGCTCCTCGAGCTTGGTATGAGAGACTCAGCAGCTTTTTGTTGGGCAAAGGTTTCTCAAGAGGCAAATTAGATAATACACTGTTTATCCTCCACAAAGATAGAGATATGTTAATTGTCCAAATTTATGTTGATGATATTATATTTGGGGCAACTAACGAGAAGCTTTGTGAAGATTTCTCTAAGACTATGCAGGGTGAATTTGAGATGTCAATGATGGGAGAACTAACATTCTTCCTAGGCCTGCAAATCAAACAGAAAAGGAATGGAATCTTCATCTCCCAAACTAAGTACTGCAGAGAACTACTCAAAAAGTTTGGGATGGATGAATGCAAGGAGTATGACACTCCTATGAGCACCACTGCCGCACTCGACGCTGACGCAAAGGGTAAATCTGTCAGCATGCCCATGTATAGGGGAATGATAGGTTCCCTCTTATACTTAACCGCGAGTAGGCCTGACATTCAATTTAGTGTAGGCATGTGTGCCAGGTTTCAAACCAACCCCAAGGAGTCACACTTAACATGTGTTAAACGTATCCTAAGATACCTTGAGGGAACACAAGAACTTGGTCTTTGGTATCCCAGAGGCAACCAAGAATTCTTGTGGGCTTACTCTGACTCTGACCATGCAGGTTATAAGACAGATAGAAAGAGCACCAGTGGACAATGCGCCTTTCTTGGTTGTTGTCTGGTGTCTTGGGCTAGCAAAAAGCAAACATGTGTGTCTTTGTCATCTACTGAGGCAGAATACATTGCTGCAGCAAGTTGTTGTGCTCAAGTGCTGTGGCTGAAGAACCAGTTGAGAGATCTTGGCTTGGAGTTCCCTGAGGCACCTATCCTCTGTGACAACACAAGCACTATCAGCCTCGCCAAGAATCCAGTTCAGCACACAAGGACAAAGCACATTGACGTCAGACATCACTTCATCAGAGACCATGTTCAAAAGAAGGATGTCAAGGTGCAGTTTGTCCCCACACAACAACAGCTTGCTGACATCTTCACCAAGCCTCTGGGGTTTGACCAATTTACTTTCATTAGAGGTGATTTGGGAATGGTAAACCCAAATGAAGTGTAAATTCTATTCATTATACTTGATTGTTTATCACTTACAGCAATACTAACTTAGACATCGGAGTGCCAATATATGTTTTTGCAGGTACTCAATGTTAAATCTTAAGCAAGTGCAACCGGAAGCAAAACCACTTCCGAATGATCACTCACTGACACTGGATGATCAAGCCAAGAGAGCGCCAGCACTAGTCAAGAGACACGTCACTTCAGAAAACTCTTCAACTTCCCAAAAGAGACGTTATGTCTTCTCTGGTAATGTGAAGCAACACGTGTCATCAGGTGTGTCGTTCCAACTTAAGTTGTTTACGCTACCCAATGTGTGAAAATATGAAAAAGCATGACCATTTTACCCTTAGTAACTGTACCTATAAATAGGACATCATTTTTCACTTTTCACTTATACTTACAAATTCTCTGCATACAAAACTCTTCATCTTCTTCTATGTTCTTCATTTTCTTCGCATTTTACCACAAACCCGCACAAAAATGGCCGGATCCCATGAAACAAACCCAGTTTCAAAGAAACCTTCCTCATCTAAGAAACACAAGTCAAAATCTGGGAAATCAAGCCTTCAACATTCTGGAAAATCTGGGCATCGTGAAGAACATCGCAATGAACATCAAGAACACCATGAAGTTTTCTGGGCAGAATACACCGGGGCAGAATGAAAATATTCAAGGTCAGCCTGAAACCTCTGGTAGAATGGCAGAACAGTTAGTGGGTTCTTATCAAGCGAAGCTTGATAAGAAGAGGAAGTCCATCCCTAAGGAGGAGGCTGCAGCGATCAAATCTGCCGGAAATACAAAAGGAAGAGCTTCCTTTTAGGCTGGGAACAAATCCAGCAGCTTAAGGACAGAATGTACCAAGTCGAGAATCATCTTCCTCTTTGATGATGCCAAAAGGGGGAGAGATGTAATGTTCACTCTATGTTCACACGAGGGATGTCTCGCGAAGAGATCGGCTGAGCAAGGACCACATTGTTGAGGAAACCATGATGAAGTACGGGCTGAAGAGATAAAAGGAGAGGGAGAGGAAAAAGAAACATAGACCCTGAACCCCCAATCCAAATTTTTTTTTCTTTTCATGCATACCTTCATAATTGCTTGGTGTTACTTACTTGTAAATACTCTTTACTTCGAAATGATAGTTGATGATATACTCTGACCTATAACTTATGTTTATTAATAATATTTTGTTCAAGTTACTTGTTCTTATCTATTGCTGTTATTCTCTTGATATTCCTTCCTTATAAATCTAATCGATAAAACTAAGTTTGTCATCATCAAAAAGGGGGAGAATGTTAGAATCTTAAGTTTTGATGAAGACTAAAATATGAAAGAATAGGTCTAGTACTTAGAAAGCAATAGAATAACACAGGATCCCAAGTAAGAGTGCAACCGGATGTGGACTTACTTCCGGATAGACTAAGACTTGGGCTCGCGGATGAATATTTCATCCCCCAGCGGCAGCAAGTAATTCACTAGAGATTTAACTTAGTCCATGAACGCTAGATATACAAAACCTAAGACTAAGCTATGATTCAACCGGAAGTGAAATTGCTTCCTGTTAAACTTAGACTGGCACAGGTTGATAAAATAAATATAACCCCAAGCGTCAGTAAAAGTGCAACGTCAAGTGGAAATGCTTCCTGTTAGATTTTGACTGGCGCAGACTGATAGAATAGAATAACCCCAAGCGTCAGTGAATCAGCCTCGTCAAGTGAAATTGCTCTCTGTTAGATTTAGACTGGCACAGGCTGATAGAAGAGATATAACTCTAAGCGTCAGTGATTTCACCACGTCAAGTAAAAGTGCTTCCGATAGCTTAGTGACTAGCGCTGACCGTTGGATTGAGGGACACTGAGCGTGAGTGAGTAATAGTGAACAAAGTCCTTCATCCAGTAGATTTACTTCCGGATGTAAAAGTACTTCCGGATGCATCTTAGACTTAGGGAACACCCACTGCATGTAACTATGTGATTATATTGCTAAACTAACGTTCAAGTGCAGCACACTAAGTAAGGTTGCTTCCGGATGAGAAGTTGCTTCCGCAAGCAATCAGAATGTCAGAACGTTAAGAGATGCAATGTCAGAATGCTTATGTCAGAGCAGAGGTGTCAGGACTACTTTTCAGAGATAAAGCAAGTCAACCCTGCTATGCATTGATGAAGCATTTAATGGGCAAACGGTAACAAGGGAAAAACGGCCATATTCAAACGGCTATCCCACCTACCAAGAGACAGATTGCTTGAAGACTATATAAAGAGACTCAAACCTCATTTATGAGGTTAACAATTATTTTTGAATATTCTTGAGAGAAGTTAGAGCGAGAAACTAAGAACATCTTCAAGCATTCAAAGCTGCCCAGAAAAAGCGAAGAGCATTTAACACTTTGAGTGATCTTTCATCTAATTATTCTGTACTCATTGTAGTTAAGTCTCTTTCTGTTATAAGAGCATTTATTGTACTTAAGTGTGTAACACCATCTGTTCTTTGAGAGAACTTAGTCAAAATCCTTTAAGTAGAAAGGTTAACCCCTTGCTTGGTGTGAGGGGGAGCTAGTTAGAAAGGTTACAAGTAAGCCTGTGTAAAACTTGTTGTAAGGTTGCAAGTGATCCCGTGCAAAACTTGCGGTTGTAAGGTTTCAGGTGAACCCGATTTAAAACCTGAGATATAGTGGAACTCTCGGCCTGGGTGGTTGAGGACTGGACGTAGGTCAGGTAGACCGAACCAGTATAACTCTTGTGTCGTTTTATTTAAGCATTTATTTTGAAGCACAATTCACCCCCCCCTCTTGTGCATCCATTACGTTCAGAGTATGGTTTTGTGTATGGTCTTTGTGGTGAAGGTAAAGGCTCATATGATGAGGTTCTATATGATGAAGGATTTGGATGGTGATATGGCTCATGGTAGGTAGAGGAATATGGTGGAGAAGGATAATCAAAGTATGTGTGATATTGTGGTGGGGGTAAAGGTGGATCCCTACATGGTGTGCTATTGGATTTGAAGGAGGAATTGAGAACGGCCAACATTTTGTCTCTCTCTCTGTATAATTCATCCATGATTGAAGAAGGTGTCTCTTCCATCCTAGTGGTATTTCTCACAAAAGAGTTTGAATTCTCAAGTGGATTATGATTGTAACCGAAATTGTTGTAATTCCAAGACATGAGAAATCAATGACTTTGTCCCACAGAATGACAAGAAGACAATATATGTACAAATAAAAAAAAAACCTAAAAAGAAGAAGTAAACAAAGTGGAATGCATATATCCAAATCCTAAATGATGAAATGATGCGATTAAGATTTAAATCTAATCCTAGTGACTCCTACCCCTTGTAAATGTTTCAATTGACACTTAGCTACCTTAGGGAGTCAAAAATGACTCCCCGGCAACGGCGCCATTGATTTAACCGATTCCTATTCGCCTTGGGGTTAAATGCAAGTTATTTATAAAACCAAGGATTGCAACACAGTGGCGCAACCTCAGGTCGTCTCTCTTGAGGAGTCTTGTAACTACCCTAAGATGAACTAAATGTGAATTAAAAGTGACAAAAGGAAAGGGGTTTGTTTGGATTTTTGGAAATTAATTGATTAAATTAGTAAGAAAATGTAAGTGCTTGTTTTTGGTATTTTCAAGTAAGGGTTTTAAAGTTTAAAATCAATGCAATGCAAAGGGGCTTTGATGGTGATTCAATGGTTCAATTGCTTCTTTAAAAATGATCATGGGAGTTATATCATTCATCAAGTCTCTTAGAAAAATCCCAAAGCAACCACTAAGGGTCCTCCAACACTAATTAATAGCTAATCAAGCAACCACTTAAAACTAGCCATTACTTAGGGTTAGAGTTAGGTTCCACTTGATGTGTATTGGAAACAAGTTTGTAAATCAAAATCCTCTTCAAGGAAGTGCAACCACAACAACCTAATTGAAACACTAGCTATTCAAGCCAAGCAACCACTTAAAGCATGTAAAGCATGATGAATCAATTCACATAGGAAATAGGAAATCCATAACATTTGACATACAAACATAATATCCAATACATATGATATCAATCCATAACAAATAGAAAGATAAAATCATGTCTCTACCCAAAATACACAAGGAATTGCAACCACATATCCCAAATATACAATGAAAGAGCATGGAACAAGATAAACTCCCCTATGAAGCCCATTGAAGCAATTGACCATCTTCACACCACCAAAGCACCAACAACTTAGCCTCTCATGGAAGGAGGAGAGGAATTTCGCCCAAAATCTACCCAAGAAGTGGCTGTGATGAGGAGGGATGAAATGGAGAAGAAGGGTGGTGAAAATGGAAGAGGAGATGGAGATGGAGAAGAAAATATGGAAGATTTGAGGTGAAATTTCATGGAAATGGAAGTGGGATGAGTGGGTTTGAGAGATTTTGAGTGAACCCTAGCATGGCCACCTTATTTTCGTGCAAATGGGGCTTGGAGAGAGGTTTGGGGGCTCTTAGAAAGCTTATATAGGGCCAAGAAACCCTAAAAATCGCGTCTGATTTTTGACAGCGTTAGGCTCGCCAGTGGCTCGCCAACTGGCGAGCAAGTGGCGAGTTACCCGAAGGTACTCGCCAGTGGCTCGCCAACTGGCGAGCAAGTGGCGAGTGGCTCGCCAGTGGCTTGCCAGTGACTCGCCAGTGGCTTGCCAGTGACTCGCCAGTTGGCCTGCCTCAAGACTAAAATGCAAACTTCATCCAGAAACGTTATTTTGACCCCTTTTCTTGAATCTTCACCTTCAACCTCCCAACCTACATATTCAAATGTCTCAAAGGTAGCATCAAAATGTTCTTGAAAACATGTAAAACATTATAGCATGCTAAAAAAAGCCTAAATTGCCCTTGATTAGAACAAATTCCAACAACTAGTGCAATAGTTAGAATCTATGCAAATTAGGTGCAATTATCATCAAAACATGCATTAATTCAATGGATTTGGCCATGAAAATATATGCAAAAGTATGGTGCAATCACGTATAGAAGAACGCCGGTTACAGATTGAGCAGCAGCCTACTCCGCCAGAGGTGCTGCAGTACGCCAGCCCCCCACCAATTGTGAGCCCTCTTCGGGCGCCACCTTGGACTCCTTTCGGGTTTGGTGGTAACCCGGAAGTCACGCAGGACGACCTCTGGAGAGACTTGAACGTCGAGATCAGCTACGAAGAGATGCAGGACATTTTGAATGAGGATAGGGAGAGGGCGGAGAGGGAGAGGGCAGGGGGGGGCGGAGGGGGAGGAGGGCACCGGCGGTGGCGGTGCGGGTGGCGAGTGGGACATCCCGGTGCCGGAAATTATGATCAAAATGCCGCGCGGGAGGAAGTCTTCGAGTACTGGTCAACTGGTGGATGTCAGAGGTAATTGAATTTGATATTAATTAATAGTTACAAATTTAATTTATACAATATATATTATCTAATATATTTTTCTTACCTACAGATACCACTGGCACTGTCACCAGGAGGAGGCTGACGGCGAAGTTGGCGCATGCGCTTCCGCCGAATGAGAAGATTGAGCTGCCATATTACAACACCACCGAGCAGCCAACAACGGATGCTGCCATTCTATTCCGCCGCCATTGCCGACTCCTCGGCAAGGACTTCCGGCGCTTCCCGATCGACCCGACCAGCTGGAGGAAAGTTCCGGATGGCCGGAAAGAGGAGGCATGGGAGATTATTAAGGTAATACGTATTTCAAAATATTATAATACGTATATAATTGTTATTATACTTATTATTAAATAATATGAAAAAATTTCTTTTTGCAGAGCAAGTGGTGGGTCCCCGACAGCTTGAACCTCAAGAAATTCGCGAAAGGGGTGGTCGGGGATAATTGGAAGGATGAGAGAAACAAGCTGTACCTGCTGAAGTCCAAGAAGGGGACTAGGCCTAGGGAGGCGGTGGAGGCAGACGTGCCCGATGGAGTGGACCCTGTGCAGTGGAGGAATTACCTCGCCTGGAGGATGGGCGAACTGGGGCGGGCCAGGGAAAGGCGCGGTCAGGAGGCTCGGGCACAGCAGGAGGTTGGCCACTCGACTGGGAGCGTACCGATGATCGTCCGCTACGATGAGATGGTATATAATTAACTATCCACTAGTACTCTTTCTATATCTAATATCTTATGTTATAATAATACTGATAGTAGTTTAACGATTCACATATTTCAGCGGCGGGAGGCTAGGGCGAAGGGCATCAAGAAGGGCGTCTTCAAAGATTTCCTCATTCAAGCGCGCACCCGCTCGGATGGGACACCTCTATCCCGGAAGGCTGCCGAGGAGATTATGAGTGTTGCTCAGGCGCAGGCTGATATTGAGGCACAGGCGCCGGCCAGGGAGACCCCCGAGTCTCAGCAGGGGGAGAGCGGGAGCCCGTATGAGGAGGTCGTTGCTCTCCACACGCAGTTGGGGACACAGGAACGTGCGGGACGCGTTCCAGGCCTTGGCTTTGGAGCCAGACCTACTCAGCTCTTCCCTCATTCCGGAAGCCGTGCGTATCAGGCTTCATCCTCTAGGGCGAGCCAATCATACGAGGCCCGACAGCTAGATGAGAGGTTGCGGGAACGCGAGCAAGAGATTGCAGATCGAGAGGCTCGCCTCAAGGCAGATGAGGAGCGGTTGATGGGCGATTTTCAGGCCCGGGTGAGGGCAGAAGAGGAGCGGCTAGCCCAGATGGCGCGCGATAATGAGGAGCGGTTGGCGGCAGAGTTCAGGCGCCGCCAAGAGGAGTTCTTCAGTGCTCAAGCCTCGACATCACGATCTCGTCGCCCCCGACGACGCTCTCCAGGACCCGCCAGTGAGGAGGATGATGATGAGGATGAGGAGTATTAGGTTTTTAGTTGTTTAGAATTTTTACATTTTATCTTTATTGTATTTTTTTTTCTTTTTTTTTCTTTGTACTTTTATGTTTTTGTTGAACTTATGTAAATTTCTGGAAAAAAAAATTATTGTTCTAGTTTTATTGTTCAGTTTGTTTACGTACTAATTAAATTATAAAAGAAAATTAAACTAAATTAAACTAAGTAAAATCATTACATATTTATATATACAATAATCTTTTATTCGTCACCATCTTCACGCTCTCTAACAGTTGGTACTGGTTCATCCCCTTCCGGGATCAGCCTTCCACCGCGGCTAGTGCTAGGGGCCTCTTCATCCGGTGGTGGCGGGTCCTTGCCAAATTCGCATTGCACATCGCATATCTGCTCAAAGATCTCAAATCCAGACATCTGTAGAGGGGGATCTCTCCGTTCCTGTGTCCCGTCGAATTTCTTTCTCTGCCGCCTGAATTGATGATCCGGAGGAAGGAACCGTCGATGACCAATGAAACATGACTTCCTGCTGTGCGGCAGTCTGCGGGGCACCTGGTCCAAGTTGCAGAAGGGACATGCCATCGCTGTATACGTGTTCCAGCCAGATAACATGCCGAGTCCGGGAAAATCGCTAACAGTCCACATCACAGCGGCGCGCAGTGTGAACATCATCTTGCTTGCGGCGTCAAACGTCTCGACCCCATCGCTCCATAACTCGTTCAGCTCCTGTATCAGCGGCTGAAGGTACACATCGATATCGTTTCCAGGAGATGTCGGCCCTGGAATAATTGTTGATAGAATGAATGAGCTGGACTTCATGCACAACCACGGGGGGAGGTTATATGGCATCAAAACAACTGGCCACACGCTGTAATGTTGGTTGAAGGAGCCGAATGGGTTGAAACCATCAGAAGCGAGGCCTAACCTGACGTTTCTTGGCTCCGAGGCGAAATCAGGGAATGCGTCGTCAAAAGCTTTCCATGCATCACCGTCTCGAGGATGCCTCATCTTCCCGTCTGGGTTAGCTTCTGTCACGTGCCACCGCATTTGCTCAGCCATCTTCGGGGACATGAATAGCCTTTGAAGCCTTGGACGGAGTGGAAAATATCTCATGCTCTTAATGGCACGTCGCCTCTTCTTCTTATTATGCCCTTCACCCTCCACCTTATATCGGGCAGTCCCACATCGTCTGCATTTATCTAACGTTGCGTCAGGACCCCAAAACAACATACAGTCATACAGGCACGCATCAATTTTAATGTAATCTAACCCCATCTTCCTGACTGTTTTCTTTGCCTCGTAGAACGACGACGGTAGCTCGGCTCCAATGTTATAAAAGGCGTCTGAAAGCAGCTCAATCACGTCCGACATGGTCGCATCAGATGCGCCACGTTTACACTTAATACTGTACAACTTGGTTAAAAACGACAGTTTAGAGTATCTTTCATTCCCTGTGCAAACACATCTTTTGTCATCGCACGTACATAATATACATATATAATAAACGGTTAGAATAGATTAAACATTTATACATACCTGGGTACAACGGTTTGTCACCTTCCGTCATGAGCTCAAAGAAATCTCTGGCCACCTCAGTGCGTAAGTACTTCGCGACTGGTCCGTCCACCACTTCATCCCCGCCAGCGCCTGCTGCTTCCTGCATACCAAATGCTTCCCTCACAGTGTTGTTACCCGGATTTGTTGGCTGGCCGCCTCCTTCACAGTCATCGTCACTGTCTTCGCCTTGCATTCGGCCAACGTGAGAACTCGAACCGACTTCTAGATCACCAGTAGTGTCGTGTAATCCATCCTCTCCATGAAACGCCCAAGTGACATAATATCTGGGAAACTGCTTATCTAGACAATGAATAACTACCTCATCTCGAGTCTTCCATTTGTCGAACTTACACTTTTCACACGGACACCGTATCTTACCCCGAACACTACTGTGCATAAAAGCATAATCCAGAAATTGATTCAACCCCACCAAGTATTGCGGAGACGATCTGGGTAAAGAGATCCACGATTTATCCAACATTATTGCTTTTGCTGTTTCACAACAAAAGCACAGATATATGTAAGAATGAGAAGTTTGAGAAAGAATGTGGCAACTGACTAATGCTCTAGACGCATATTTATAACCAATATATCTTACTTTTCCGCGTTTAAGAAATGTAGGTTGTCTGAGGAGTTTTTTTTTTAAAAAATGCCGTACCGGCGGTTTGCAACACGCCCATATGCATTTTAAGATTAAATAATTCATACCGGCATTTTGCAAAACGCCTATATGCATGTTTATATTAAAATAATGCATATAGGCGTGTCCCTGAAACGCCTATATGCATTATTTTAATATAAACATGCATATAGGCGTTTTAGGGAAACGCCTATATGCAGTATTATATATAAAAAATAATGCATATAGGCGTTTCCTATAAACGCCTATATGCAGTAGGACGCATATAGGCGTTTTTGAAAACGCCTATATGCATTAGAACGCCTATAGGCGTTTTTGAAAACGCCTATATGCACCTCCGTTCCCTATAAATAGCACCTCCCTCCTTCAGCGAAATTGCTCATTTTCTCGTTCTCTTCTATATGTTTCTTCGCTTCGTCTCTGTTTCATGTTGCTGTTGCTTTGTTTTTTTGCCTTGTTGCTTTGTTTTTTTGCCTAGTATTGCTGATTTGGTTTTTTATTTCGTTTTTTATGGTGATATTTGGTTATAATGTTATCATGATTTTATTGCTTTTCTTTCACATATTACTTGTTGTTTAGATTTTATATATTTGTGTATCTTGTTTTATGAATTACTCTTGTTATTTTATATATAACATTCTATATGTGTATGTAAGTTTGGGATTATCATATTATTCTTTATATATGAACATTTTTCTTCCTGGTTCTAAACAATCAGGAAGAAAAATGTTTTTTATTTTTTTTTTGGAATACTCATACCGGCGTTTTGTAAAGTGCCGTTATGAAATATTATTTTATAATACCGCACATAGGCGTTTTGGAAAACGCCGATGTGCGGTATGATAAAAAATAATATTTTGTTTACCGGCGTTTGACAAAACGCCAATGTGCATGAATTCTAAAAAGTTTGTCATGTCGCACATAGGCGTTTGCCAAAACGCCGGTATGCGTGTGAACAAAAAAAAATAAATAGCCCGCGTATAGGCGTTTTGGTATCCGCCTATATGAGATAATAATAAAATAATACGCGCATAGGCGTTTTGCAAAACGCCGGTAAGAGGAAATATAATATTATTTGTTTAACCCTCATACCGGCATTTTGCCCCTCGCATAGGCGTTTCGCAAACCGCCGATATGTAGCATTTCGACGGCACATTTTTAGGCGTTTTGCCAAAACGCCGTAGCGCGTTTTCGCCGGTAAATTCCGCCGATCCGAGGCCCTATAAAACGCCGATATGGGCCCCGTTTTTTGTAGTGCTACTGGGGCAAGACAAGGACATTGCTTAATCTTGAAGGCAGTTCAAAAGATTTGTACAAGTTGATTCCATGGCTCTGTGATAGGCTGAAAGAAACTGACCAAGATACATTAGCAAAATGGAAAGCGACAGAAGGAAGGTTTGAGCGACTATTCATTGCCTATGGGTGCTTGATCAAGGGTTTCTTAGCAGGGTGTAGGCCTGTACTTGTCATAGACGATTGCTTTCTGACTGGTCTATATAAAGGGACTTTACTATCAGCATCTGCGCATGATGCTGACAATGATTTGTTTCCAATAGCCTATGCAATTGTAAGTGGGGAAACAGAGGACAACTGGGAGTGGTTTCTGGAGAATGTCAAAGAAATCACAAGAAATGTGGAGATAACCATTATTTCAGGCCGGAATCCAGGCATAATTACAGCAGTGAAAAATGTATTCGGTAGCGAAAGACATGCTTATTGCTATAGGCATGTAAAAGAAAATTTCAGCAAAGAATTTGGTAGGCTGATCCGAGGAAAAACAAGGGTCAAAGCCCAACAGAAGGAGGATGCTTTAAGGTTGCTTGATGCAATTGCCTATGCAAGACTTGATGAAGACTACCAAAGTGCAATGAGAAAATTGAACTTCTTTACCCCAGAATTGGCTGAATGGGTGGAAACAAATGGAGATGTAGGAAAATGGGCTTTAAGCAGGTTTGGTTTCATGAGATGGTACAATATGACATCAAATCTTGCAGAGTCCTTCAATGCTTGAATACTGAAAGAGAGGAAGCACAATGTGTGCACCTTTATTCATGAGCATCGGGACAAGTTGGACGCCAAAACAGTTGCAAGTAAAGCAGCAATGACAAATTGGATCAACGGGGTCGGGCCTAGGACAAATGACAAGTTGATGGAGATAGTAAGTAGTGCATCAAATTTGCATGTGCAACATTATCGTGGTACCTTGTACGAATCTCATATATTGGTTGATCATAGAGTTGTGAGGTTTGTTGTGGATATTAATAAACATGAATGCACTTGCTTAGCGTGGCAGATGAGTGGACTGCCATGTGTCCATGCATGTGCACCCTTTTCAAAATGTAAAATAGTGCAACATCTACTTTTTCTTGGACATTCTTTCTCCAGCATTGATAGCACTATTTACCTGTTCTTGTTGCTGTGATGCTCAATCAGCCACTAAAGACATTTAACTTTAATGCTTCGCATGTCTGTTGAGTTGTACCTCGGCATAGTGTAGCCTTCATCATGCTATGAGGTGTCCCGGCTCTGTAGCCAACTCAGTATGTGGAGGCCACACGAATCCCTAAAGTGATAAACCATAGTTAAGAACAGAAACAATGTACATATTATAACTTAGCGTCCCGAGCAAAAAAAGTGCCCAAAAAATAACTTACGTGTCGCCTTGCAAATGGACCTTTGCTCAATGCACTTCTTCATCATTTTCATTAATCTTGTCCAAGAGTGCTGGCTTTTACCATCTGTATTATTTTTATCAACCGCTGCCTCTACATAAGGATATGTAGGCATATGTAAGTAATCATACACAACGCACAACTGAAGATAACAATTAGTCAGCAAAAGATTAAACTTACGCAGTGGGTCGCCATTCTATTTTTCAGCCTAAACGTCTCCTTGAATCCATTGGTCATCTTCCTACACTCATAGTGCTTAGGCTCTTTTGCCTGCTGCTTCAATTCTTCATCCATCTGCAGTGCGCTGAAAATGACGTTGTCCACCAATGAGTCAAGCACATAAAATCGCATGCTCCTCGTCTCGATAGCATAACAGAACCAGTGGTCGTCAAATAGGACGGGAGCAAAAATAAAGTCAGCGTCTCCGAGGTTGTATTTAAGTTGTTCAGGCATGAACTCTGTAGCGTGATCGATCAATGCAAATCCACCGACATTGCGCACAATCTTGTCCATGAAGAATGGACAAAATATGTGCCTTGTCACCTTGCCTAGCTGTTCCTTCTGATCGGCAATCATTGTCCTCACAACCATTGCCATGAACTGCATTAACAACATATAGAAAATGCAGATTAACAAGTTTACATGTGCTAGACATAACCACATTTCATAATAGTACAATCCCCTTACCGAATTGCTGATCCAACCCCTTGCTCGAAGGCAGGTAAGCTCGGAACGTGTCAGGTGGAAGTCATGCATGTCAACAAATATCCTAATGCGAATATTTAAGGTGGCGCATCAAAATAACGTAGTTTGAAAAACAAATTCATCATCAATTGACAACAAATAAAATAACGCGCATTTACTTACGTATCACCATCAACCTCGTTGCTTCTTGTGGTGCAAAACTCAAGGAGTCTCTCCTTCTCACCAATCTTCCTTTTCCTCTCGGCCTTGTGTTCTGGGATGACCCAGAACGGGCTTACTATGGCTGGTCTTTTTTCCCGTGTGGACCTATGTGGTCCTTTTAGTCTCTCCTTCCCATGTTCCTCGCTAGAAACATCTTCTTCCTCCCCCTTCCCGTGTTCCTCACTAGAAAAGTATTCTTCCTTTTCTTCATCATCTTTTTTGTTCTTCTCTTCCAGCTGGTCTTTCTCCTCCTTCTCTTGCAGCTGTTCTTTTTCCTCCTCCTCCTCTTCGTCTAGTCCATCCCCTTCCTCGTGATCTTCCCCACCACTATGTGTTTCCACATTTTGGGGTACATCATCTTCTACTTCATTCTCGTCTTCATCAATCTCCACCTTGGTCCCTTGTAACTCCCTTTTCTCTAAGGCCATCAATTTCTGACCCACCACCTCCATAATCTCATGGTATGCCTCCCTGTAGGTCTGAAAATCAAAGAATGACAAAGGTTAAACCCTACTAGATGCCTTTATATCTTCTTACTGTAACTCAAGCTTTACAACTGTAAATTCATTTCACTTACGGGGAGGTGAAAGTCTATTTCAGTCTTTACACCACTTGTTTCACCTCTGGCATACAGCAAGCCTTCCACGTTATGCTTTTCAAGCGCACCCATATCAAGAACCCTTCTCTGAGACCAAAAGGAAAGGGCATCCGAGTCAGATGTCACTTTATCATTGGCAAACAATAACTTTGAAGCCCATGAACCTGTAAAGGAACAATGAAAACACTTAACATTACATTACAAATGTAATAACAATGATTGCAGCTTAACATTGCCGATTAACATTACACAAATGCAAAACATTAACATTAACATCTGTATGAGATATTTATTGACAGTGTACACTCACCATCAGCATGTACAAGCATCCAGCGATATTCCGTCTGCCCATGTCATCCTCTCCTGTCTTAAGCACATTCTGATATTTCCCAATGCCCTTGCATAAGACATCCAATACAAGTGATGCTCAATCAAAACCGCCAAGGGAATCTGTTGTCAGGGTCATTATCTTCAACACATTGTTGTTCACCTTAACATAAGAATCGGGACACAGAAACACTCCCAATGCATATAAAACAAACAAGAATTCAAAAATCTTCTTCTTTCCCTTTCATTGCACACAGCAATTCACCAATTCTCTTATATGTCCCATCACCGTAAACAACCTTGTAATCCTTGAAAATTGAATTTCCCCCATTTATTTTCTGCACCTCAATTTTCTCTCCAACACAAGGTATCCCCAATAAGGCGTGGACACGTTCAGGTGTAATTTTAGTAGGTGTACCTCTTACGCACATGACTTTAGTTCGTGGATTAAAGGCCCCTATCAATTCAGCACAGTAATCCCTACAAAACTGAAGGACAGCACACCTCCACCAACTTGTCAAACCCTATTCTTTTCAACCTCTCCATCAACAACTTGTTTTTTTTCACATTATCGCATACATTCATCAGTTGATTAGGAGCACACCTTGTGTTAAATTTCACTTCAGGTTTCTCCTTGTCATGTATCGGAAGGGCATTACTCCTTAATCTGCTTGCCTCCTCCCTGTATGGCTCTTTTTCCTCGTTTGATAATCCATCCCAAGTAGTTTTAAGTTCGTTGTTGCGCTCGGCCAGTGATTTGTTAGCTCTAGAATTTTTCTCCCAATACTTTTGGGTAAACACTGAAAATCCAGTAATTTTGCTGTGTTGCTTACCGGTTTTCATCATTTTAGTAACCTAACAAAACAAAACACCAAAATTGTAATTATTAACTGAATCCCAGCCAAAAACAGAAGAGATATGAAAAATATCCACCCTACAATCAAGGGACGAATTTCTCTTAAGAGGACACAGGTTTTCCCTTCTAAATCATGTTGGTGCAATTAAACAAAAGAAGCAAACCAAACCAGAGTCAAATTATATTATTAACTGTCCTCATTAAGCAGAGGAAACACATTTCAGTTTCATAAAATATGTATGATAATGTATACAAATTAATTCAGTTAATGTCAACAACAAATTATAAAACTGACTTTGAAATCAATAATGCTAACATAAGCAACGCAAGCTCAGTCACAAAATCAGCTAGCACAACTTGTACAATTAGAATGAGATCATTCCAAACATGATATATATACTCTCTTACAATATAATTTCATACTCATCTCTTTATGAGGCCATTCCAAACATGATATGTATACTAATCACAGAGACATCTAACATGATATATATTTGGAATCGTGCAGAGTCATTGTACTGTAAAATATGATCAACAACAGGATTATATAGTTCAGAAAATTGAATTCATATACTAGAAAAATGAAATAGTAAGACATACTATAATCTTTAAGGCACACATTAGAAATTACAATATAAGGGGAATCAATGGCAAGAATGCTAACATGGATATGTGTTAAGTTTTTCAATAACACATATGAGTATAGATTTTGGAAAATCTAGTAGTTTCAATATTTTCCATTCTATAAGTTTATTCATCAATAAAAATGCAGGAATACAATATATCAGTCTTCAGTCTTAACCAACACAATATATCAATCTACGAAATCACATAAAGCAAGGAACTTTATGAATAATATTGATGGAGAAATAGGGCAAACAATAAAAATTCCCAAAAAGATTAAATTTTAGCACAAAAGAAGAGTTTTCAAAGCATTATAATAGAACCCACAAAAAAGGAATGGAGATAAAGACCTGATTGGGGCTGACATAATTGATGAGTGTATGAAATAGGGACCCAAGACCAAAAAGCTTCAGACTTTGACGAACAAGAACGATTTAGCAGATGACGAACGATTTCAGATTTAAGAACGAGTGGAACGAGAGGACGAGAGGAACAAGAACAAGAACGATCCAGGACGTTTAGGAGAGATGACGAGAGGAACGAGTGGCCGTGCAGGTGGTTTTCGATTTCGGAATGGTGATTGACTTTCGATTTCAGAATTTTGGGAAAGGTTTGGTCTGCGATTGAGAGTGAGAGTGAGAATGTGCAGGTGGAAATGAAGTAATAAGAGGGCAGAGGCAAAAAAGTCTTTTCAATTTTTAAGTATATTAAAGTGATGTCCCTTGGAACTTTTCTATTATTAAGTCCCTTGTGGGGACCTCAAATTAATTTTCCCTTTTTTAAAAGATTATTTTCTTTCCTTTTGTCCTTTAATTAAGCATATGTTATTCTTATCCTTTCCGAGTAGTTATGAACTGAAGCTACAAAGGATGTTCCATCTCCAGGGCACATTACTCATCCTCCCTACTTCTTCATGCGTGTCTTTTAATCTCTCCCCTCACTCTTTTCCACTACCCAATCCCTCTCAGTCATGCCACTTTCAACCATTGACATTGAAGTTGAAGCAAGCAAAGAGGAAAACACAGCGTTTTGTTTCAAGCACAACAAGCTATGAAGTGGGTGGTGGCTACCCAGAAGAGGAATCAGATGGTGAAGGCAGACATAATGGAACAACCCATCAACATCAACAATTGGATTCTTCTCAACGTGAGGCTCTCCTCAGTGGTGGAGAACAAGTCATCTCTGTTCTCCAGGAAATTATTACCCTTGTAAGTTACTTTTGGCCTCCAACATTTCATGGGCTTCTTCTCAATTCAAGGAAAAAAAATTTCTTTTTTGGTTATCAACTTATGCGATGAATTCTAGTATGTAATATTGCTCATGAACCTTAATATAGTTGTATTTGCACTTGCCTTCTTGACCTTGCCTGTGTAATTCTTCATATGGTCTTGCATGATGTTTGTGAAATTTTTTTGTGTAGTGTTACTTATGAAACCCGGTCACTTGTTATATCTGTTTAACTCCAGCTGGAGGACATGAACATGGATGAAACTTCTGAGAAAGTTGCAGTTGAGTTGGCTGCTCAAGGAGTTATTGGGAAGAGAGTTGATGAGATGGAATCAAATTTCATGATGGCTTTAGATTACATGATCCAACTTGCTGAGAATGACCAAGATGAGAAGGTATCATTTTTACTCTGAATTTGTTCAATTCCATTCTTGTTGGTTGTCAAGAAGCAAGCTTGCCAAGTCAATTTCACCTAAAAGCTTGTCAGAGATCATAAAATAATTAAGAGCTGATTTGGTTGTAATTAAGACTAGTTGTATAAAACTAGCAGTATTATACAGTAATTAATGTTGGGCTTTGAAGAGATATCATGACAAAAAATGGGATGAGCTGAAATGAGGATGTTGAGATGGATGTGTAGTCATACTAGAAAGACTGAGAATGATCATATATGAAAACGAGTTGGAGTGACTTTTATTAGTGAGAGTGATAGAAAATTGGTTGAGGTGATTTGGACATGTCCAAAGAAAACCATTAAATATGCTAGTGAGCACGATAGACCACATAACTTGTAGTCCAAATAAAAGAGGAAGAGGAAAACCAAAGCTAACACTTGGTGAACTTATAGATTGAGATCTATTGGTAAATAATACTCAAAAGAGTTTGTTATTAACAAAACACAATGACGCCATATGATCCATATAATAATCCTATGTCACGGAAAAGACCCTGCAATCATTGTACATTAGAAACAAATTATAGTTTCAGATTGTAGATGCAATTCATTTCATTTTATTCGTGATGTAAAATCAACCTAATTACTGTCAACATTTTTATTATATTCTAAAATTGTGATATGAGGCTTGAATTAAAAATTAGTTTGAGTTAGTAAACATAGGTTAGTTTTCCTAAAAGTTTGATGGATCTTTCCAATCAGCAGTATTTTATGGTGGTTCCAAAACAACGATTATTACACCAATTATGATCTTACATGCATCTTGTCTTCAATTCTTCAATGGCAGTAGACCATCAAAATTACAATGTTGCCTGAACTACAAAGATGGTCTTTTGCTTGATTATGCTTATCATGTAATTGAGGGTTTTTAGGACAATTTATACTAGGCATGAAAGCATTATGGATGGTGATATAATTCATCTTACTTATTATCTGCACTCGCTGGATTCTCAATTCTTATGTGGGCTCTCTGGCTGAAACATGTTTAGACCATACCTGCACACTATAATGTATGCTGTTCCTCTTCTCTTCAAGTGATTTTTTCAAAGATTTTCTTAGTTTCATATGGTCTTTGATTCAACTGATGCTGCTATTTCTTGAGTTCCACATTCAATTGTCAGAGAGATGATAATGAACTTGTGCATTTGAATATTAATAAAATATGTTGTTTCTTCTTTTTCTTTCAGCGCAAGGCATTGTTGGAAGTGATCAAGGAGACAGTTTTATCACATTTAACAAAGAAATGTCCCCCTCATGTAAGGAGACTTATTTGAGCCATTATCTGGACGATTTCTGAGAGAAGGGATAAATCCATCTTTATGGTGTATAGAAAGTTCATATGCATGTTTTCCATTTTCTAGGTTCAAGTGATTGGTCTTCTCTGTAGAACTCCCGAAAAAGAAAGCAGATATGAATTACTACGACGGGTTGCAGCTGGTGGTGGGGTATTCAAAGGCAAGAATGACCTTAAGATTCATATTCCAAAAGCAAATCTTAATGACATAGCTAATCAAGCTGATGACTTATTAGAGGTATGTTTTGGATGCTTCATGCATTCTATTGTCAATTGAGGTAAGCTTCAAGTCTTTGAACGCCTGAACATCTTGAAGAATACAACAACAACATTAAAACCTTATTCCACTGGCGAGGTCGACTATTTAGATTGCACAACAACATTGGTTTCTATAAAAAAATCATACTTTGGGATAAATTATTAATCCGATCAATAACTTAGCTAAGATAATTGTTTTTGTTTTCTGGCCAATGACTTCGAATTTTCTTGTTATTTTCATGATGGAAGATGAAATTATATAGGAATCAGATGATAAAAAATCTGCCACTCCGCCCTGAAATAAAGCCATCACCAAGCAGTGACACCAAGTTAGGCAGCAAATAAAATACAATAAAAAAGCAAAATAAATGCATAATAAAGCACCTCATTTAATCATAATAACATAAAATAGAAATGAATTTGGAAATAAATAAGTTCACTAGAACGCTTAAATCCTATGTGAGAAATCAGGTTAACCAGAAAATTAATAATGGCATAGTTACAGCATTCCTGCATGCACTTTATGATATGTGGTGGCTATTTTGCGATGGTCATATGTTCTGCTTTAAATGACAATCATGGAATTCTTTTTTTTTTGTCATCAAGTACTTTAATTTTATTACTTCTTTACTCAGCTTGCCACCCCATCTAGTTGGGATACAGCTTTGATGTTGTTGTTGTTACTACTTTATTCAGCTTGAAAGCACTGTGTCGAAAGGGAAATTCATGAAGAAAGATTAAATACCATTTGCCACAAATGTCAGCTTTACTTTCTAGCATTTTTATATTGTTGGGCTCTGGTGTGGAAGGGATCAGTTATTCGTCTTTTATGACTAGTCACAACATCTTCTAATTTTACTTGATACAGAAGAAGAAGCTTTATTTGAATTTAGGAGTTGGTTTGGTCTCTATCAACAATTAACCTCTCAGATAAATGCAGATAAGCCTAATTATATTTGAGTTAGAACTTAACAACAAAATGATATATTCTCCTCTATGCATATCCAAATTCTGTTCACCGAACTTGCTTGGATTTCTTTTTAGTGGCCCTGCCTGCATAATTTTGTAGACATTTAATAGTAGGAAATCAAATTTCGGTAATTTGATTACTTCCTATGGTCACTCTCCTTGCTTCATGGCAAACATTTCATAGTCTAAGAGTGTCGGTGCATTATTGAAACCCTGTATTAAATAGATTCTGGGCTACTGTGCTCGGTCTAACAAGAGTATTTGTTAACCCTCAAGCATTGCAATAGTTGCATAGAATATAGGTTGATATTTTTAATCTTTCAATTGGACATGCTTTTCTATTTGCTATTCCTTGCATTCACATGGGTTATTGACTTTATCTGGTTCATTCTTTTGTGTCAAACAATATATGCAGACAATGGAAACTCGGCCCATTGTACCTGATCGAAAATTACTTGCAAGGCTTGTTTTGATTAGAGAAGAAGCCCGAGATATGATGGGAGGTGGGATTTTGGATGAAAGAAATGACCGGGGTTTGTACACTCTTCCTCAGGCTGAGGTATGCTTTTTTCATCGGTCAGTGTGGTTCTGACATTAATGAAACATAATTACATAATTATACCTTGCTTTGTATCATATGAAATTATGGTATATCAGCTAGAGAACTTGGAAAACTCATTCACTTACATACAAAGTAATGCAGATATCTAAGAGCTTGATTTATTAATATTATTTTATTCTTAAGATCTTTACAACTGATGTGAGTGCAGGTGAATTTCTTAACCAAATTGGTGGCCATAAAACCCGGGAAAATTGTGCTGGATATGATAAGAAATGTAATGCTGGGAAAAGATGAGGGTGCAGACAACACTGATGAGGAAGAAGGTGCTGGGCAAACGGCTTCCAGTGGAGTTGCTGGAAGGGTGGGTTGAATTGGATGCATGCATTTATGTTTATCAATTAATCAGGGAGGCCTTGTGCAATAAATTACATTTGTTTTCTTTTTGACGCCAATATATGACTTTTGTTTTATCTATCATGATGTCCAGACAAGTGTGACGGGACGAAAACCGCTTCCAGTACGCCCGGGCATGTTTCTTGAGACTGTCTCTAAGGTAATGATACATCAAAACTCGATGATTAAATGGTTATAAAAAAAAAAATCTCGATGATTAAACCATAAAGATGAGCAATGGAATTAACCCCTAATCTTTTTGATTAATTTCTTTCGAGTTAAACTGCTTTTGCTTCTGTTGAATACCATTGCAATGCCTAACCATATGCCACCTTTGCACTCTGAGTATGCTTTTTTCATGCCATGAAAAGGACTGAAATCAGACCATTGAGTGAAATCCAATCGCTGAGTGGCATGTGATGTCATCTCTTGCTGAAATGTTTTTCAATTTGATTTTTATAGTTTGCAATTTGATAAGTGGGTCCATTATATGGTTCTAATTTTTAATTTTTATGTCAAATCCTATCAATGAACCTTTTGCCGCTTCTGTATCTATTGATATGCCTAACCACGTGTCATCTGGGTACGCTGAATGTGTTTTTTTACCAAAGGACTCAAAAAGTTGACTATTATGTGAAATCCAATGTGTTGAGTAGCATGTAATATCATCTAGGCTGTACCAAACTCTGAATTTGATTTTTATAGTTTAAAAAATTTGTGATTGGATCTGTTTTATAGGTTAAATATTTCTAGTTCAGTCTCTGTCATTGAATTTTTACCAGTATTCTTCCAAGTTTACATTGTTATGAGAGCCTTGCAAACCATATAGCCGTATGACATCTCAACACTTTTGAGTTTGCATTATTCATGTCAATAGATCTGATAAATGTGGGCAGTTACACTGATCCACTGTGTTGAATGGCTTATGCTTTCACTTAGGATTAATCTTCATTGTGGTTTATGCGCTAAAAAGTTTTTTGCTGGGTTAATTATGTAGTCTATTGTATCTAAACCATAGTGATCTGATTACAAATTGAGAAAATTTTGGTGAAGGACCAAGTGTATTAACGTCAATTATTCTAAATCCTCATGCGAATTTTAAATGATCTTCTATTGTTTTCATGCATTTTAAATCTTTTCTTTCTGCATTGTTATGATACCATGCTAGGTTTTGAGTGGAATATATGCTGGAACCGACTCTGGCATCACTGCACAGCATCTAGAATGGGTAACTTCCTTTTAATCCTATCACATTATCTAAGTTTTTAATATAATCAAAGTAAACACACATTCACACACAAATATGTCAATGGGTTTTAACCCGGGACTTTTTCTAAGTACGGTGGTTCGCACTGCTCTGAGGCAACTCGCCGCTGACACATTCTTAAGATTTCTGCTTTTATCAGTGTAATTTTCTGCTAGTTTATTAGCAAGATAGAAAGGTTCACTTGAGCTCAATTTCTGCTTTCATTTGTTGCCAGAATTTCTCCTGAACCTTTAATTTTGTTTTTATTGCTCTCTTTTTTCTCAATTAATTTCATTTGTTAACCTTCAACTAAACTTCTTAACTAGTGATAGATGGGGTATGCTTACACCAACTGCTTAAAAAACATTAGGATTTAGGCATAATAACTGCTGGAATTTGCAATGGAATGTTTAACAACTATTAGTGATTGTTGCTAAATTTGTGCTTGTAGCAAACTCGAATCAGCATAAAGACCTTTCTTTGAGTGAGAGGTCATGGGTTTGATCCCCCTAATAACATTAGACTATTAGTGTTTGCCCTTCAAAATGAAAAATTAAGAACTTTCTGACTTACAGGTTTGTTTGAGTCAATTTCTCATAATGAATGACAATTAAATCATTAATACTTATGTCTTAAATTGATAAATTTTTTCAAATTTACAAATCACTCTCACTTCTCATTTATCTCTTTTTTTGCCAATGAGAATTAAGTAAAAGTAGAGTGAGAAAACAATGATTTATAAGTGAACTTGTATCTATAAACAATTTCTTTCAAAATGGATTTATAATGTAGAAAAGACACAGACATATTGTAAAATGAAATGATTTAGGGTTTAGGAAATAGCATTTTTTATCCTCTCATTAGTGTTGTCTAACTTGTAAACTTTGTAAATCACATGCTATTGGTTTTTCCCCAACAAGGTACTTGTTTGCCTTTTGTAACTCAGAAAAAAAGAATGAAATAATTTATTTCTTCCTTTCTGTTGCTTCTTCAGGTTCATCAGAAGACACTCCAAGTACTTCAAGAGATAGCATTTAGCTAAGCAACCTCCCCTTTTTATGTGGGATGTTGTTGATGATGACTCACCCAATTTTGTGTCCCATTCCTGAGCCTCATGCTTTCCAAAAGTTCAGTGTTAAATTCAATATAGAATATAGCATTAAACATAGGATAGATACTTAGGATTTTATTAAACATAGTGCTGTAAATTCTCTTCCCCAAGATTATTGATAATTGACATTTAAAAATATATGGACTCTACATTCTTTTTCTTAATACAATTTTCACATATTTAGTACTGTTGAATTTGATGTGTGAATTGGCAAACTTAATTAGAAGCAATTCTTATATCATTATTTATTTTATTTTGAAAAGTTTCAATTAAATGCCCTTAGAACCTGAAAATCCCAAATAAGTGATTCCTTGCAAGATGTATTGTTATATGCGCATTAAATTTTGTAATAATTAATTAATGAAGAGCAGCAAACAAACTAATTTGGGAATTTGATCTTGAGGGCGTCTTTTTGTTGTAGTATTTTTTCTATTGTCTTTTATGTATAAGGTTCATACCCTTAATCTATATTGCCTTTCTCTTAGCTACGTACAAAATTTAAATTATTTTGCGTGGCATTTATCACGTTTATGTTGATATTCAAATTGCTTTGTTGTTGACTGATGAAGTGATGATGTATGAAAATGCTTCGAATATGAGTAGACCCGGGAATATGGGTCGAGCCCACGGGTAGAGCCCGGTAACCCACGAGTTCAGACAGGGTTATGGTTGATGAAATCCCAACCCATTTAAAACGGGTTGTTTTGACCCAGCCCATTCAACCCTCGGGTTAACATGGGTTAGCCCGGCGGGTTGGCGGGCCAATCCTGCTTTTTTAATATACTCCCTCCGGTCCTAAATATACGACCTAATTGACTTTTTTTTGGAGATGTTAAGGTTATAAAATATGTTATTAAATTATGACTTATTTGATATATTTTTAGATTATTCATTAGTTTATAGGTTAAAAAGCTAGTTTAAAGGGAAAAATTAGGTAAATCAATTTATAATTGACTTATATTTTGTTTTTTTAGGATTTTTCAAAAAAGTAAAATAGGTCTTATATTTAGGACCGGAGGGAGTATATATATATATATATATATATATATATATATATATATAGCACACATTATGCAACCTAGATGCATCAGCCCAATTCACAAGCCCAACCTGCCAAACATGCTACAAACCATTGATTTGTAATTGTACAAACTAATCACACGTGTATACATCCTATCAAATCTCACTAGGGTTTTTAGCACTCAATGTAGTCTATATATACTCATGTAACAGTATTGCAGTAATACAAGTGGCAGAATATATTTTTCAATCATTGTCTTCTCTTTTTCTGTTATGGTATCAGAGCCACACGGCCTGTACCAATATGCATACCCCATCGTCCTCACCTTCGTCCACCACAACAACCACAACCACCTCTCTATCTCCAGCCACATCCTTTCCTACAAACACATCTCATTTCATTTCTGTCAAGTTAACCCCATATAACTACCTCATATGGCGTGCCCAAATGCTTCCTTACCTTTATGGTCAGAGACTCTTTTGCTATATTGATGGCTCATTCCCTGAACCACCTCTCAGAACATCCAGCGGCACATCAAACCCAGCACACATCAAATGGTTTGAACAAGACCAACTTGTAGTTTCCATCCTTCTTTCATCTCTTTCGGAACGCCTACTCACTCAAGTGATAAGGCATACCAAATCTCGAGCAATCTGGCAAGCCTTAGAAAAATCATTCTCCCAACAATCTCAAGCCAAAGTGCTTTTTCTACAACAACAACTTTCATCTCTCAAAAGAGAAAATGAAACAATCATGGAGTTTTATAACCGAGCCTCCTTCATTTATGACCAACTTGCTGCTGCTGGAAGTCCAATTTCTGAAGAACAATTCAATGGTTATGTTCTAATTGGAGCTGCAGAAGATTTTGACACTGTGGTCACTGCCCTCTATGCCCAAAAGGCAACTCTTTCTCCTGAAGAAATTCTCAGTCAACTATTGATCTATGAAGCAAGACATAAAAATAAACTTGAGCCATCCCCATCACAAGTCACTCAAATCACAGCAAACCTTGCCCAGAATGCTCCCTCAAATGATTTCTCACAGTCACAATCCTTTGGTAGGAGAGGAGGAGGTCGTGACAATGCCTTTGGTAGACACACACGTGGAGGCAGAACAAACATGGACTACTCGTACAGAGGCGGTAGATACAGAGGAGGTAGATCTTTCCGAGGAGGCAGAAGCAATTTCTCCAACTCCTTTAATGTTTGTCAAGTATGTGACAAACCGGGACATACAGCCAAAGTGTGCTACTAGAGATATGATCACAGTCATCAAGCTCCAGGTCCAAGCAATCTTTCCACTCATTTTTCAGCACTCTATCCACCTTCCATGGAAGAAACCCTTTGGTATCCTGACACTGGAGCCACAAACCACATGACATCTGATTTCTCCAACCTCAACATCACATCGACTCCTTATACTGGTTATGACTCTGTTCAAGTTGGAGATGGCTCCATGGTTCCTATTCAGAACATTGGCTCAGGCAACATTAACTCTGAAAATGGCAAATATCTCCTTACTAATCTTTTACATGTTCCAAACATTTCCAAAAAATCTTCTTTCAATCTCTCAATTCTGTCATGATAACAATGTTTATTTTGAATTTCATGCCAATGATTTTTTTTGTGAAGGATGCAAGAACCAAAGCCACACTACACCAAGGGGGCAGCCTTAACAATCTCTATCCCTTCAAATGTCAACAACCTTTTCCAACTCCTTCAGCTTCTTTAGGTGAATGAACTTCCTCTGACCAATGACACCTCCGTCTAGGACATCCTTCTCCTCGCACTGTTCAATTTATCATCAACACCAACTCTCTTCCTATCACCTCACGTCTCTCTCAACATCAATGTCCAGCTTGTCATAGTTCAAAGAGTCACCGGTTACCATCTCCACCATCTCCTCATCGCTCCAATAAACCTTTAGAGTTAATTTTCTGTGATGTATGGGGTCCATCCACAGTTGTTTCTGTTGATGGTTTTAAATATTATGTCAGTTTTGTAGATGATTTTTCTCGGTATACATGGCTATTTCCAATGAAAACCAAAAATGAAGTTCACTCTATTTTTTTATCCTTTCGCACCCTTGCAGATAATTTATTCAATTCCAAAATAAAATATTTTCAATCAGATTGGGGAGGAGAATTTCGTACATTACACAAAACCTTTCCAAAACTTGGCATCCATCATCGCCTATCATGTCCTCACACCCACACACAAAATGGTACAGTTGAGCGTCGTCACCGCACTATAGTTGAAACAGGTCTCTCTTTATTATCTCACTCATCCACACCACAAACCTACTGGACCTATGCCTTTGCCACAACTGTATATCTTATAAATCGCCTTCTAAGCACCACCCTAAAAAATAAAAGTCCTTATGAACTACTCTACCACACAAAACCCAATTATAAAATACTCAAAGTTTTTGGGTCTACTTGTTGGCCCAATCTCAGACCATATGCTCCTCACAAACTAGCTCCTAGATCTCTCCCATGTGTTTTTCTTGGCTATAGCCCAAATCACCTAGGATACATATGTCTTGATCTGTCCACCAAACGAATTTATATTAGTAGGGATGTCATCTTTGATGAATCCTCTTTTCCCTTTGCCAAATCCAACCCAACTCCAATTCGGCCCACATCTCCCCCTATCACATCCCTTCCTTCTTTTATGTCCAGGCCCAACCTCGGCCCATATCCCTCCTCTCCTCCGTCCACTCCTAACCCTACCCCACCTCACGTGTCTTCACCTTCGCCATCCCCTGTCCTCTCTGTTCCATATCCTCTCTCTTCTGCCCCATCATCACCGCCCTCATCTCTCCCACCTCCCACCCACCATATGCTCACCAGATCCAAAAATAATATCACCAAACCTAAATTATCTACAGATGGCACAATCCCATGGCCTCCACCCAAATCGTACAGTGCCTCCACTGACCCCACCTCTTCCCATCCCTCTCTCATCTCCGTACCCACTAACATCACCCAAGCACTCAAGTCAAAAGAATGGTGTGATGCTATGAACACTGAATTTCAAGCTCTTCTCCAAACCCACACATGGTCCCTAATTCCTCCTCACCCTTCTCAAAATGTCATTGGTTGTAAGTGGATCTTTCGAGTCAAACAAACCTCCTCGGGTACTGTTGATCGTCTTAAAGCTCGCCTTGTTGCCGAAGGATTTCATCAACAAGAAGGTATTGATTTTTCTGAAACTTTTTCCCCTGTATTCAAACCCACTACCGTTCGTATTCTTTTATCTCTGGTTGTTTTCCTTTTGTTGGTCTCTACGGCAAATTGATATTCAAAATGCATTCCTTCATGGTCTTCTTGATGAAACTGTTTTTATGTCTCAACCCCCTGGTTTTATTCACCCTAATTTTCCCAACTATGTTTGCAAATTAAACAAATCTTTGTATGGCTTAAAACAAGCTCCTAGAGCTTGGTTTTCTCGCCTTAGCTCTACACTCCTTTCCCTAGGCTTTCGTGCATCCATCTCTGATCCCTCGCTATTCATTTACAAGTCCCCCCATTGTGTCCTTTATGTCCTCATTTATGTCGATGATATTATCATCACTAGCTCCTTCGATGAAGCTGTCTCTGAGCTTCTTACCACTCTTGGTTCTTCCTTTCCAATCAAAGACCTTGGTCCTTTACATTATTTCCTAGGTGTTGAAGTCCTCCATCGTCCCACTGGTCTTTTCCTGTGTCAAAAACAATACATTCTTGATCTTTTAAAACGCACCAATATGCACAATGCCCATCCTGTCACCACCCCTATGGTTGTCAACACCATCCTCACATCTTCTGGGACTCCTTTTCATGATCCCACACTCTTTAGAAGTGTTGTTGGCAGTCTCCAATACCTCTTCTTTACTCGTCCTGACTTGTCATTTGCCATTAACAAAGTCTGCCAATTTATGCATGCTCCCACTGATATACACTGGACAGCAGTCAAGCGCATCCTTCGCTACCTAAAGGGCACTTCCCAGTTTGGCTTGCTCATTCGCAAATCCCCTAATCTTCATCTTTGCTCATCCACTGCCTACCTCAAGGCTTATTCTGATGCTGACTGGGGTGGAAACCTACCTGACTCCCGATCCACCAGTGGTTTTATCACTTATTTAGGTCCAAATGCCATATCTTGGAGCTCCAAGAAGCAACCCACAGTTTCTCGCTCAAGTACTGAATCCGAGTATCGCTCCTTGGCTGTTGCTACATGTGAACTAATTTGGATTCAAAATCTCCTTGGTGAACTGGGCATCAAACTCTCAACAGCTCCCACACTTTATTGTGACAATCTGGGCGCTACATATCTTGCGGTCAACCCGGTGTTTCACTCTCGTGCTAAACATATAGCTTTGGATTACCACTTTGTCCGAGAATAGGTTGCTGCCAATTCACTACACATTTCCCTAATTCCTTCAAAGGACCAAATAGCTGACATCTTCACCAAACCCTTGGTAAGTGATCGCTTTAGATGGCTTCGTTCGAGTCTCAATGTTCATTCTTCACACTTCGACTCGCGGGGGCCTATCAGCACACATTATGTAGCCCAGATACAGCAGCCCAAATCACAAGCCCAACCTGCCAAACATGCTCCAAACCATTGATTTGTAATTGTACAAACTAATCACACGTGTATACATCCTATCAAATCTCACTAGGGTTTTTAGCACTCAATGTAGTCTATATATACAAGCTAGTTTAAAGGGAAAAATTAGGTAAATCAATTTATAATTGACTTATATTTTGCTTTTTTAGGATTTTTCAAAACAGTAAAATAGATCTTATATTTAGGACCGGAGGGAGTATACACACACACACACACCAATTAAGCAAACCCTAACCCTTTCTTATACACGAAATTTGTCAGCTAATTTTCCCTCAAACCTCAACATTTTGTTCTTCCTCTCTTTGATTTGATTTTTGGGTGTTTTTGTTCTTCCTCTCTAAACCATTTGTTCTCCTTCTAAATCCCTCTCGAATCCTTTCACTCCCCAATCAATTTCAGGCCTGTTGGATGAATTTAAAAAGCTATTTTGGGTAGTAAAACCTAGGTTTTATAAAAAGTTTGCCAAGCACTCACAAAAATTGTATAATCTATTTTTAAGGCCAAACCTAGGTTTTGGGGTCCAAAATGAAAAGTTACAATTTTTTGCTTTTCCATACTCCAACTTCAACATTTCTCTCTCTCTTTCCTCTCCTACCCCTCCCTCTCTTGCTTAAATGTTAAATACTACTATATTAGTAATGTCCTTTTTGGTAATTTGCACATTAAAAAGCTATTCTAGTAACACTTTATCCAAACACTCTCATTTTATCAAAAGTTATTTTCCAGAAAAGCTATTCTACTCAAAAGCTATTCTCAAAAAGCTATTTTTCCAAAAGCTATTCTTCAGAAGCTAAATCCAAATAGGCCCTTCATCAACTCTCAATTCCTTTGATCACAAACTCTCTTCTGTCCAAAGTAATCTTCTTTCAAAAAATGTCACTCGTAATTGGATGATGAGTTTCCCTTGTAATGAAGTTGAGGAGGAGGAAGTTATTGAAGTTTCGATTACCTAATGATGAAGTTTTAGTTTGTTTCATTTGACCTTTGTATTTTGTATTTTTGGTGCACTAGACTTGTATTATTTTGTTGAATTTGGCTAGACTTGTTTTATTTATGATACTATTGGAATGGTACAACTCTTAATTTTTAGTCGGTGTTGATATTATTATAATTTAGTATGTTCATATTTTTTATATGCATCGTATCGCACTATCGCATGGGTAGTGACCGCCTAGGCCACTCATATATTTTTTTCTGGATTTTTTTTAAAGTGACGGGTTGGACGGGTCGACCCTGTAACCCTGCAGGTCGGGTTAGGGTTGGCAAAATTTCAGCCCATTTAAAACGGGTCGTTCTGATCCTGCCCGTCTGACCCTTGGGTTGAGGCAGGCCAACCCATAACCCACTGGCCAACCCATATTATCGGCTCTAAATATGAGTGAGCCTTACAGTTTTGGAATTTTCGCCAGACATTTTCTCTTTATTTTTGGCTTATGTTTTGGGCTCGAGTCACTTAGCTGCCAGCCCAACTAAATCCAGGGAATAGAAAATCAAATGGGATATGGGCTTTTTTTGGATAACCTTTCAAAATAGCTTTTTTGAAACTAAACCTAGGTTTGAGGCATTTGTTGCCAAACACTCAAAAAATTTCACATAAGCTATTTTGCATTTGAAACCTCAAATTTGGGTCAAAACCTCAATTTGGGGAAAAGTCACCTATTTCTTTAGTAAGCCCGGCCCAATCTCTAGTCAAGCCACTTATACAAAACAGGTAAAAACAGCATATAGACTAACTATCTAGCAGATACCAGTGGCAAATTTATGGCATCTGCACTGTCATTAAGCCCAAGCACTACTACAAATTGTCCCTCTACCAGCTCACCTTTACATGCGCTTAGAAGAAACGCATGTATTGAGGGTCCTTTACATGCGCTTTAAGCGCATGTAAAGGTAAGAATCTATACATGCGCTTAAAGCGCATGTAGAGGCCTTATCTCTACATGCGCTTAAAGCGCATGTATAGAAATGTACATCAATTAAAATTCACTAAAACAATGACTAGAAAAGGATTTAAGTATTTAGAGATAAAATATAAAATGAACTTAGGTTAAGAGCTCAAAATTATATGGAAACACCCTTTAAAGGCACAAACACCCTTTACATGCGCTTTAAGCGCATGTAAAGGCACTACTGAAGTGCAAAACATGGAGTCAAGCATAAGAGGTCCTCCTCAGACCTCATAAGGTGTTCCTGCTTGTGGAATTAGTGTTTCAAAGCTCCATTACCACTTTCGGGTGCTATGAAAATGTTCAAACACCCTTTACATGCGCTTTAAGCGCATGTAAAGGCACTACTGAAGTGCAAAACATGGAGTCATGCATAAGAGGTCCTCCTCAGACCTCATAAGGTGTTCCTGCTTGTGGACTTAGTGTTTCAAGGCTCCATTACCACTTTTGGGTGCTATAGAATTGGTGAAACACCCTTTACATGCGCTTAAAGCGCATGTAGAGGTAGAAACACCCTTTACATGCGCTTTAAGCGCATGTATAGAAATGTACATCAATTAAAATTCACTAAAACAATGACTAGAAAAGGATTTAAGTATTTAGAGATAAAATATAAAATGAACTTAGGTGAAGAGTTCAAAATCATATGGAAACACCCTTTACATGCGCTTAAAGCGCATGTAAATGCACAAAAACCCTTTACATGCGCTTTAAGCGCATGTAAAGGCACTACTGAAGTGCAAAACATGGAGTCATGCTTAAGAGGTCCTCCTCAGACCTCATAAGGTGTTCCTGCTTGTGGACTTAGTGTTTCAAAGCTCCATTACCACTTTTGGGTGCTATGAAAATGTTCAAACACCCTTTACATGCGCTTTAAGCGCATGTAAAGGCACTACTGAAGTGCAAAACATGGAGTCATGCATAAGAGGTCCTCCTCAGACCTCATAAGGTGTTCCTGCTTGTGGAATTAATGTTTAAAAGCTCCATTACCACTTTTGGGTGCTATGAAATTGGTGAAACACCCTTTACATGCACTTTAAGCGCATGTAAAGGCATGCAAAACATGGAGTCATGCATAAGAGGTCCTCCTCAGACCTCATAAGGTGTTCCTACTTGTGGACTTAGTGTTTCAAGGCTCCATTACCACTTTTGGGTGCTATGAAATTGGTGAAACACCCTTTACATGCGCTTTAAGCGCATGTAGAGGTAGAAACACCCTTTACATGCGGTTAAAGCGCATGTAAAGGGTGTTTCTACCTCTACATGCGCTTAAAGTGCATGTAGAAGCTCTACATGCGCTTTAAGCGCATGTATAGGCCTAATATTAAAATAAAAGTTGATTCATTCAATTTATTTAATGATGAAAAACTTAATATAACTCATTAATTAAAGAAAAATAATTAGAGATTGAGTTTTAAGTTCTAAATTTTACGGAAATACTTTGAAGTAGACATTATGTTGGTGAAAGAAATATATGGTGCTATGTAACATCCTGATTTTTTTTAATTTGTAAAACAAATTAATAAATACTTAAAAGTTAATCTTACAAATCAGTTTATAAAAGTTTAATTTACTTTTTGTGAATTTGTTAAAATATTATTTCCATTATTACTTACCGAAAATAATTGATTATTTGATTTTAATTTAGAAATAGTTGTGAAATTTCTATCAAGAAAGTATTGTTATAGAAATTTTATTTAGAAGTTGTTTTTATCTAAAATAATAAAATTTATTCATTCAAAATAGAAACAAATACAGATATATTAATATAATATAATGTCTATATTTAGGAAAAGATGGTATGTGATTTTCTAAAGAAGTCTCATAACTAAATTTATTAGATGAGATAAGTAAGAAACTTTGTAATTGAACATGAGGGTATCCTTGTAATTTTATAGTTGGGCCCTAAACCCTAATATCCTCCTTCCTATATAAACCAATTTTCTCCTCTTTCCTTCAATGAAATCAGCCGCCTCCCCATACACCTTCTTCATCGTCTTTTTCTTCTTCTCCCATTACTTACCTTCACCTTCATTCCCATCCTTATTTCTCCAATTCTTCACTCCCTCTTCCACCCAAATATGTGAAATCGTGTGTGTTGTTTGTTTCCCCCTGTTTGTTTTCCTCATTCCAGAGCCCTCCCCTTTCATTTTCTACGTTTTCCGGTGAAGGGAAACGACTTCCTGCGAGTCCCAGCAGCGACGGCGAAGCTCTAAGCGACAGTGGCGGCCATTTTGATGGAGCAAAAACTCTGATTCTTCAAGCAAGACAAGGTTCAAGTTTAGGTGATTTTCTTCTCTCTAATCCTCCTTTTTCGCTTCAGCTTTGTACGAATTTAAGGGAGAGGACGAGTTGGGTTCTACAATGTGGGTGTTTTCAACTAATTAAATGAATGTTGGAGTTAAGATTTACAGTTTTCCTAAAGAAAAGAGAATTTTTGCTTTGTGTGGGTGTAAGAATAAACCATGATTTTTCTGTATGTGGAGATTTGAGTTTGACTATGACTATGAGTCTTGCTTATTTTTTTAATTGTGGCTAGTTACTGTGATTTCTGATATGTGCGAGTATGATGTGATTTTCTTATATAAGGATTTAGGTACCTTAAATCATGTGTTTGAAATATGATTTAAATATGAAACCACATGTTGGAAATTTTTGTGCTTACTTGCCCATCTTTCCTCTGTTTGATGATTTTGTGTGGTTTGGTTGCTTTTGTTGTGTTTCTCTATGATGATACTGACATGATTAGCTTGGAGTTGGTGTATGGCTATGAAAGTTGGGTTTCTGTTGAGTTTAAAAAGTTGGCAATTTTGAATGGGATTTGATATATTCAACCATACACTCCTGCTTGTGTTTATAGTTGTTTGGAAAGGATGTTGAAACATGTAAAAAGTATGTTTTAAAGAACTAATGAGTAGTCTTATTGATCAAATGAAGTTGCAAGTTTGATTGTTGTTGCAAATGTGGTTTTAAAACTGAATTCACAGCTTTCTTTGGGTGCAAATTCTGCTGAGTATTTTAAGTTTTAAAGGATGGAATGAATCCTTTTATTTACTAGATTACCGATATTATAATATGAATGCTTGGGACATTTTTTTTTAGCTGTATAAATTGTGTATCATTCAGTAGAACATTGCAAGAATATGGATGGATTTAGTTTGGCTGCAATAAAAGTCGTTCTCGTCAATACTTGAGTGATGCTAAGTTCATTTTTGGAGTTTAGCATTTATCTATTTAAAGGGAAAGTCTAAATTTGCTGAAGGGACACTTTGTAATGTTTTGAATTTGAAATCATGTTGATGAATATTTGTTAGGTAAGCTTTGATAATTAGAACGTGCAAACTTGGTAGATTATTTAAAAGTTAAGAAAGTAATGTAAAAGGGGATTGGGTAGTATTTCTAAGAACGAGAGCGACATTAATTAGTATGTATGAGTTTATTTTAATTATTTGTATGTGTTGTATTATTGATTGTAGAAGGGGATTGGTTTGAATATGATAACTGCATACTTATTCATGTGACTATCTTTGAGTGTTGTTACTGGGTTGATCATTGTTAGGTTGTTTCTGAAGGTTAAGCATCAACTATATAACCTGCAATTCGCAATTTCTTGAAGTCTTGGCATTTGAAAACTAGTCTTGTTTTGATAGCTATCATAAAAATGGACTATTGCCCTGTCAGCTGAATTCCTAAATGAAGTGGGTACCATAATTTGAAACTGGGGTTGTTATAATTCAAAGAGCAAATTTATGCTGTAACTTTTTCATGGATATTGTCTCTTCTGTCAGAAGTTAGACCCCAACAAGATTTATTTATAATTATGGTGATATGTTTTTTTTTGTTTATTGAATGCAGTACTGGATTGAAGAAAGAAATTCTTCTAGAAAAGAGATTGGTATTCATCTCTCTCTACCTTTCTCCCTCCCCTTCGCATGCTCAAAATTGGTGAATTATATGCATGAAGGAGTAGTATATGCCTTATCTCGCTATTTGATTTAATTGGGAGAGTGTATATATATATATATATATATATATATATATATATATATATATATATATAGTGACTAGAATTAAAATACTCAAAGTATACTTAGGATGGTTTTGAGATGGCTTGTGCAAGAATTTAGTTCATGAGAAGTGATTTTCTTGAAGGAGATGGAATGGACTTTCCTTTCTTTTCTTTTCCTTGTTGCTTTGGCCAAGTTGGGCATAAAAACTATGTATGAGAAGTATTATTAAGAAAGATTGATTGTTTTGAAATTTTATAGTGGGTTGATCCAATAAGTATTGAAATGTAATTAACCTATTGAGCTGTTTTGGATATGGATTCTTTGTTCTCTCTATTCTATTCTAAATGTGTTTGAGTTGTTTTATGGTTGTAATCTATGGTCTGAAAGTTTTATTAAAATTGGAGGGTTGTGCAAGTTGGCACATTCAAATTATGCTTAGATTGTGGAGTGTTTGTGTGATTGTTGAATGTTTTGGGCGGTTTGCTTTGATTTTGGGATGTATGTTGTTCTTTGAAGTTTGGTTCAAAGAATTACGTGTATACATGTGGCAAATGTAAAAGAATATATATTAAAAAAAATATATATAGTTTTACATGCGCTTAAAGCGCATGTAAAGGTAGGCACCTCTACATGCGCTTTAAGCGCATGTATAGGCACGTCTACATGCGCTTTAAGCGCATGTAGATGTACATGCACTACCTCTACATGCGCTTTAAGCGCATGTATAGGCCCCCTCTACATATGCTTTTAAAAAGCGCATGTAGAGCCTTTACCAGCGCCCCCCTCTACATGCGCTTTATAAGCGTATGTAGAGGCCAAAATAAGCGCATGTAAATGGGGTAATCTGTGGTAGTGAAGGCAGTGTAATTTCTTTGAGCAGTTAATACATACAAACTTTACTCGAAAAAATCTAGTTACGCCACATAACTTATTTTATGTATGGTTTGTAAAGGAAATCGTATGGGAAAAAATAATTCACCAAAGTCATTGTACCAAGAAAGTGATTCAACTTCATACCTAAAAAAGAAAGTAGTTCACCAAAGTAATGAGCACTTCAAAGGGACCAATTCAATCATTACCAATTTCAAGCCATTGGCCAGTAAAAAATAATAACTCTTATTTTCTCAAAAAAAAAAAATACCACTTTTTTTATATATAAAAGTTATACCTCTTTATATTACAACTTTCAACCATTTTGATTTTCATCCATAAATTAAAAAATTGATGGTGACGTCCTTAAACTTTCACTAAATTTTTGTTTTTTTCCTTGAATATTAAAACTAAATTTTGTTCATTTTATAACAATTGTTTTCTCATTAAAGGACAAATAGTCATAAATGTTACAAATTAAAGATGAAGAATCGAAACCATGGATTTTTAAATTTATATATCGATCAAAACCAAAACTAAATAAAAGTTTGATGACCAAAACTACTAATTTTAAAGTTTATGGACCACAACCAACATCGATTTAAATTTATAAACAAAAAGTAGTAGTAAGTATTGACCCCTTTTAAATATTCAATTGTTCATAAATATAAAACTTATTTGAGATTTCTGAGAGATTAAATAAATGAAATTAAACTAGCCACTTAACCTTTTAGGATTTTCAATTCATAAATAATGTATTTAATCTTAAATGATTTTCAAAAACAAATAAACTTGGTCAGATATTTATGTTATAAATTGTAACATGTGTATTGTTAGCCTTTGGATTTGTTTGTTTAATGGAGCTTAGATTTGAAACCGATTAGTTTTTAGCCTACAAGGTTGGAGGATGCTGTGGGCAATGAAAAAATTCTCTTTGAAATTTGTTCAGAAATAAAAATAACGTTAACATTTTGTCTAGTTAATACTAATTTTTTATCTTTGAACATTTATTCGAATTTGATTTTAATTTTAAACTTTGAAATCAATAGCTTTTGTTCTTGAACTTTTACTCAATCTTGATTTTAATCATAAACTCTAAAATGATAATTTTGATCATCAAAGTTTCACTTATTTTTAGTTTTGTTCAAAGACTAAAATCACTTATTTTATAGTTCAACAGGAAAACCAATGTCACATTTGCTCAAAACCGATCCAAAGTTCCACTTATGAGTTATATCTAAGTGAATAATTACCCTCTAAGTGGTAGGGGTTCAAATTCCTATGGATTCAATAAATCACTTTTTAGAAAGACTATGATAACCTTTGAAAAAACAATGAGATTGGAAAAACCTAATATTTCTGCGTGATTTTCAAAAAATCTAAGAAAAAAGGGGTTCAATATTTTACAAAGAAAAAACTAGTAGAGTAATAGGTAGTCCGTGAATTATATAGGTTGGTCCTGCAATTAATGAGTTCAAGGATCACTTTAATCGTGACCAAGAGCTGCACCACATCTGTATGGACATAATAAAAGCATTTATTTATACATGCACCATATGTAGCATGCATCAACTGAGCTACTAGTTTTTTCAGCCAAAAAAAATGAGCACTACCCTTATCTGGTGTGACACATTCCTAACAGAGGACAATTACACCACTACCCTTACCTACAATCGATTTTGCTGATTCAAAATCGATTTTAAGGTGAGTTTCAACTTAAAATCGATGATTGATGAGCCAATAAATCGATTTTACATAAGGGCAGTGATGTAATTGTCCTCTGTCAGAATGTGTCACATCAGACAACTTTTTACAGAAGAGACCCACTCACTTTCCATTTCTAATTTTTTGCCAAACTTTCCAACAACCAAATAGACTCCTAATTGTAAGCAAACAAAAGTCACACTAATGGGTTAAAAAGTATCTGTTTGAGCGTACTAATTTACATTTTCAGACGCAATACTATACACACAAATACAAATATAAATTGCAAAATGGATGCTTACTTAATTCAGTCAAGAGCTTGATATCAGTTCAAAAAATATAAGATAGCGACTACGATCAAATATATATTTATAATTTTATATTAGTGTAATATAAATATATATTTAGTCAAATATTTTTTTTAATAAAAATTTGATGTGAAGTACTCCCTCCGGTCCTATTTATAAGTCGTCAACCGCCTCTAAATTTTGGTCCTTAATATAAGTCACCAACTACCACTAACTAATTCATTTATTAAAATTTTCCTAATATACCCTTACATTGGAAAATGAACATTGGAAGGTGAGAAGAGAGAGAAGATGAAAAAGCCACTTTTATAGATAGAAGATTAATGAAGAGAGAGAAAAATAGTGAGTCATAGTGATAAGGGTGGAAGGGGCAAAAATGGAAAAGACAAAAAAATAAGACCAATTTATTGATGCAACTTCCATTAACCTCCATTCCTTGGTATGTACAATTTAGGTGGTTGGCGACTTATAAATAGGACCGGAGGAGTATAAGATAGCCACTAAGATAGTTGGAGTGGAATGATTGGGCCAAAACCGAATGCATTCACTATTTCAATATTCAGTTCAAAAAATAAATCTCAATTAAAAATGTTTTTAATTGAATTGAAAATTGTGGTGCATGTCTTTGCATGCCGAGTTTAAAAAGAAAATGCTTATGTTGTTTTCTAGTAAAATACTAGCATCTTCTTATAACTGGAGTTCACATGTAAACACTGTTAGTGTTTGGAGACATGTCTTAATACTGGTGAGCCTAACTGCCACTCACAGATCTATTGTAGAGTAAGGGAAAGACGTAATGTAATGATCAACGGGACAACTATAGAGAAAGTAATTAATGTGTTAGCTATACAATATGCAGTGAGGTGGTTGTGAATCTCATAAATGAGAGCGATATATACTGGTAGAATATGTGGAAGATGAGTCGGAAAAAAAGGACAAAGATAAGAGATTTACTGTGTTCTAATATGTGGAGAGTTGAGGATTAAGTTTCAAGTGTATAATAATTAAAACTCAAGAATAAGTAACACAAGTAATTTTTTTTTTTCGGTAAGGAAAATTTTAGAAAAGGGGTTGGACTCACCCACAATTCAAGGGCAGGGAAACTAACGTATAACCGTCTGAGCCAACCAAAGGCTGTAGCTTAAACTGGAATATTGTTTTATACGGTAGGCAACCTGCGCTGCGAATATGCCTCCCAAGGGCCGCGATGGAGGCACATGCTACTCTCCAAGATTGAACTCGCGACGATTAGGTGGATAACCCGACATTCATTGTTCAATCCCTTCGCCACTGAAACCACGGGACGACGGGTAGTAACACAAGTTATTTTGAGTGAACAAAACATTAAGCAAATGAAGGTGAAAGGACAATGAAGTGGGCCTCCCATGCACTGTTATTGGCGTTGATAGCAGTAATGTCGGCCAGAAAGAGAAATAAATAGAGGCAGATGAGAGTGTAAAAGCTAAGGAAAGATAAGAGAAGGCAAAAAATGGAGAGGGAAGTGGAAAGTCTTAGGGTGTATTATGGAAGTGGAAAGACTAAAGAAGCTTCTTGGAGAGTATCACAGCTTGAAGGCTTGCGTGCTTTCCTCAACGAAAAACAACATGACATCTCTCAAGCTCTCATGCAAGATCTTGGCAAACATCATATTGAGTCTTTCAGAGATGAGGTCACTTCATTAATCTTATCTTCCTTCTCATCATTATTTTCCAGTTTTCAAAATATGTATTTTCTCATGTTTTCACATAGCTTGTATGTGCAGATAGGAACTCTGATCAAGTCCTTGAATTTCGCTTTGAACAATTTGAAACAATGGATGTCACCCAAAAAGGTAGTAACAATCTAGTATTATACTACTCCGGTCCTAAATATAGGATTTAATTGACTTTTTTTTGGAGAGATTAAGGTTGCGAAATAGATTATTAAATGATTACATATTTGATATATTTTTAGATTATCCATTAGTTTATAGGTAAAATAAACTAATTTAAGGGAAAAAAATTAGGTAAATCAATTTATAATTAACTTAGTTTGTTTTTTTAAGTCATATATTTAGGATCGGATTGAGCATTCTATATATTCCTAACACATGAAAAATCTGTTCACTTGAACTCACTCTTTTTCATTGTTACTTTGGTGTTTGTTTATTTGGTAGGCGGAATTGCCTCGAATAGCTCTCCTTACAAGTGCAGATATTGTTGCAGAGCCTTTGGGCCTGGTTCTCATTATGTCATCTTGGAATTTCCCCTTTGGTAAGCACCACCTACTTCCTTAGAACCATAACCATATTTAAATATCTCACCAAAAAAAATAATCATATTTTTTTAAAAAAATTCTTTATGCCTACTGTCTTTATTTTATTAATAAATATATTCCCAAAAAATAAAAAATAGGACTGTCATTGGAGCCATTGATTGGAGCAGTAGCTGCTGGGAACACAGTAGTTTTAAAGCCTTCAGAGCTATCCTCTGCAAGTAGTTCTCTGCTGGCCTATGCACTCCCAAATTATTTGGACAATAAAGCCATTAAGGTTATCCAAGGAGGCCCAGAAGTGGCTGAGGAATTGCTCTTACAAAAATGGGACAAAATCTTCTTCACTGGTACACTCAATTCACACTCTCAACATCATTATATTATACTCCCTCTCCGGTCCTAAATATAGGACCTAGTTGAATCTTATGAAAAATCATAAAAAAAAAAACAAAATAAGTTAATTATAAATTGATTTACCTAACTTTTTCTATTACACTACATTATTTTACCTATAAGCTAATGGATTATCTAAAAAGATATCAAATATGTCATGATTTAATAACCTATTTTACAACTTTAATCTTTCCAAAAAAAAGTCAATTGGGTCTTATATTTAGGACTGGAGGTAGTATTTTTTTATTTCTCAATTCTGGCTATATATATGCAGGAAGTGCACGTGTTGGGCGGATTGTGATGTCGGCCGCGGCGAAACATTTGACACCGGTGACTTTGGAGTTGGGTGGAAAATGTCCTGCTGTTGTTGATTGCCTATCATCTTCATGGGACAAACAAGTATTTGACAAACTCAATTTTATTTGATTGTGCTAACTGCTAACAATTGTTACTCTATATGAACAAAACTATACTTATTATAAGTTTCCATTGCTTCTGTTGATTATAAACTACCAAGGTGGCTGTAAAACGAGTTATTGTGGGAAAATTTGGAGCTTGTGCTGGTCAGGCCTGCATAGCAATTGATTATGTTCTTGTTGAAAAAGATTTTGCTCCAATATTGGTATGTTTCCCCAGCAATATTCTACAATTTTGCTACAGCTACAAATTAAATTTTACCGCTCTCTGTATATTTAATATTTTAATTACTTTGGTCTTACTTAGGTGGAACTGATTAAGATTTGGATCAAAAAGATGTTTGGAGAAAAGCCGTCAGAATCAAACACCATTGCCAGGATAATTAATAAACATCACTTTCTAAGATTGAAGAATTATCTTTCGGATCCAAGGGTCAAAGAATCTATAATTTATGGTGGCTCAATGGACGAAGAACACTTGTAATTGATCCTCTCTACTGATCTCTCACTTAATGTGTGATGAACACAAATTGATGTTTTATTCACTGCATGCACAAATAATTTAATTTGCAGATTTATTGAGCCAACAATCTTGCTGGATCCCCCACTTGAAGCAGAGATCATGACAGAAGAAATTTTTGGGCCATTGCTTCCAATAATTACAGTAAGATAATGACACAACATTTCCATACATGTGACATTGAGAATGTGTTGGCTGATGTGCCAGTTCTTTCATTTCATTTCATTTCTCACCATGATATATAATTTGCAGCTTGATAAGATTGAAGATAGCATCAAATTCATAAACTCAAGGCCTAAGCCTCTTGCCATCTATGCCTTCACCAAAAACCAAACACTTCAGGGAAGAATGGTATCCGAAACATCATCAGGAAGTGTAACATTCAACGATGCAATTCTTCAAGTACGTTTTATTTCTTTGGCCGCTAAAATATACTTTTAATAATTATGTTTGTATCAAGTTTCAATTTAGTTTTTTATGTTTAATTTGAAAAGTATACATTTAATCTCTTATGTTTGTATCAAGTTTCAATTTAGTCCTTCATGTTTGGAAAGTACACTTTTAGTCCTTTTTCTATTAACACCATTAGTTTCATTTAACGGAAAATGTTAACTTACCAATTTTAAATGATTATTACATACTGAAAAAACAATGCTTATATTAAATTATTTCAGTGTTATTATTCTTATAGTTTCAAAATTTATCATTTTTTGCCCCATTTAATTATGAAATAATCATTTAAATTTAAGTGATATTAACGGTGTTAACAAAAAAGGATTAAAAGTGTACTTTCCAAACATAAAGGACTAAATTGAAACTTGATGCAAACATAAGAGACTAAAAGTGTAATTTTTAAACATAAATGACTAAATTGAAACTTGATGCAAAGATAAGGGACCAAAATATACTTTAATCTTTTTTTGGTCAGCTGTGAAATTAATATTGAGTATGAGAAATTTAAAAATGTTACGTTACAAAAGTGATATTTTGGTTATGTGTATGGTTGTAGTATGCGGCTGATAGCTTGCCATTTGGAGGAGTTGGGGAAAGTGGGTTTGGTAACTACCATGGGAAGTTTTCATTTGACACATTTAGCCACCAGAAGAGCGTTGTGAGGAGAAGCTTCCTAACAGATTTCTGGTTCAGGTATCCTCCATGGACCACTACCAAGTTACAGGAACTTGAGACTTCTTACAATTATGACTATGTGGGATTGCTTCTCGTCTTGCTTGGCTTAAAGGCATCTCCCAAACGTCTTTGATCTTGTGTTGTGCATCTCGTTCTTAGTATCCATTTGGATATGATATGGTATATAATATATATGTTTGAGTTCTTTATTAATTTTATTTTATTTTTTGGAATTGATTTGAGTTGTTTACCGTTACCCCTAATCATATAATTCCCCCCATTTTTTATGTTTCTCCACGATTGGGTGGCCTTGAAATAATGTAACGTGTATTCAATGTCATATTTTTTTTATTTTTTTAGAAGAATGTAATTCAACTTTGGGAGAATTGTAATTAGTTCTTAAATAAGGCAATTGATCAAAAATGAAAAAAAAAATTATATTTCCCTAAAAGTCATTTAAATTATATCCCTAAAAGTGACATAAATTGCGTGTTTTGACAACTCACTGCAGCTCCATGAGTTATCATTGACAACCCTTTGAAACTTAATTGTCATTGACACCCCTTTAAAACTTAATTATCTTAGTTGTAATAATATTAACAAGACATTTATACCTTTTTTATCAGAAGTTATTTATATGACCTAACTCTGTAGAAATTTTGATGTAATTTAATAACTTTGAGATTTGATTATGATTAATTCCCTTATTTAATTTTATATTTAAGCTCTTATTTTTTCCCAGCAAATCATTATTTGCAAATTGCTAGGTAACATAAACTTTACAATGGAATAATACAAATGAAAATAATCAGCAGGACTACATAACTGATTCTCATATCTAACAAAATTAAAAAGTAAACTTTTATGTATAAAAAAAAGTGAATTTTTATGTATGAACACCGAGAAAATTAAAAATGGAAACTTTGATGTCAAAAAATCAATACCCAGAAATATAAAAGTCAAGATATTGTATATATTCTAGGTAACAGAGATATGAAAATATACATTACAAGCCGTGGTCTATCTGAATAATGGGTTAAATATATTATGACCAAACCCCCACATAAAAGTTGTGAGAAATAACTAGATGTAAACCTTGGGCAATGCCCCGGTAGCATTTACTTACAAATAGTATTTTATTTAATCTAGTAAGTTAATAGTTATTGTTAATGTCTACATGGAAAAATAATGGTTGAGATGAAAACTATTGTTTTCAAAGGTATTTACAGAAAATAAGTGATGGTACAACAAGTATTTGATCTCATGGCAAAAAAAAAACAACAAGTATTTGATCTAAAATATGATATATTTTTTTTTGTTAATTAATCACCGTCTGCTTAATCATAGAGGTCAAACCGGCCCCCTATTTTCCTACAAAAACTAAAAACATGTTCATAATTATCAATCATAGAAGAAAAATAAATGCACAGGAAAGTAAGTATAACTTGTCTCATCCAATTTTAATATCATCCCTATTGTTGATTTCCCAATAAGATGCATACCATGTTTATCCCACAAAAAGATAACGTAACACCACTCTCATCTTTAACAATGTAATGGAGTTTCATCCTATAAAATGCAAAGAATAATATATTAATTGATGTTCAGTAAATAATGCACAAATATAAGTATAAGTATCTTACTTAACTTTTATCAAAAAAAAAAGTATCTTACTTAACTTCAATGCATTCACTTTTTTTCTTGCAACCACCACATATCACAATGTAATCCTGTACATAAGGCTTTGTTCCACATTTTTGTCAATCTTCATACATTCATACTTGCATCCGTTCATTGTTTGAAGCTTAACAATCTTGCAATTTATAATAAATGAGTCCCCATTTGTTTGGAAGGAAGGAAAAACCAAAAGTATGGAAAAAATAATAACATAGGGAAAAACATTAACTATGAAGAAAGTTGAATAGATGAAATGGACTTAAATACATGAGAAATCTATGGTTTCAGCTGTTGATGTATTTCATCCAGTTTAGGACCACATAGAACAATTATAGGAATATGAGCAACACGCAAAAAACAAAATAAGCAATAAGTTTAATTTTCTCGGGATCTATCATAAAAAAAAAATAGAACCTGTGAATTTAAAAGACTTGATGACTTGGAGATCAGCCTTTATGAGTACTGAACCATATTAAGACATATGCCCTAGGAGCCTTCAACAAAAGAAAAAATAGTTGGTAAGTTTATCATATATAATTGGATCACAAGTATTGCTAAAAGAAGTTGTAGATTATAATAAGTAGAAAGGATATATATTTGGATAATCCACCCAATTTTGTGTTCAATTCCTAAGCCTCATGCTTGCCAAAAGTTCATTGTTAGATTCAATATAGAGTGTAGCATTAAACCTAGGATAGATATTTAGGATTTTACTAAACATAGTGATCGATGTAAATTCTCTTCCCCACGATTATTGATAATTGACATTAAAAAAATTTCTGGACTCTACATTCTTTTTCTTAATATAATTTTCACATATTTGTATTGTTGAATTTAACGTGAAAATTGTCAAACTTTCCTAGAAACAATTCTTATATCATGATTTAATTCATTAAGAAAAGTTTCAACTAAATAACCTTAGAACTTGAAAATCCCAAGTAAGTGATTCCTTGCGAGATGTATTGTTATTTGCGCATTAAATTCTGTAATAACTAATGAAAAGTAGTAAACAAACTAATTTGGGAATTTGATGTCGTGAGGGTATCTTTTTGTTGTATGTAGTAGTTTTTAATTGTCTTTTATATATAAGATTCAGACTCTTAATCTTATTTAACATTTATATTTCCTTTCTCTTAGCTACATACAAAATTTAAATTATTTTGTGTGGCATTCATCATGTTTATGTTGATATTCAGTTTGCTTTGTTGTTGACTGTTGATGTGTGAAAATGCTTTGAATATTAGTAAGTCCTACAGTTTGAAATTTTCGGCATCCATACGGACCTTTTCTTTATTTTTGGGTTATGTTTTGGGCTCGAGTACTTAGCTTCCGGTCCAACTAAATCGGACGAATGGAAAATCAAATGGAGTATATATATTGTGAATTGGAAACACCCCAAAGAGTTGGAAATTTGATAAATTCTTCCCATATAAAGTCCATTTTACTAATTTGGGTGGATTTAAAAAGTTAAATGAATTTTTGAATTATAAAAAATGTGATCTGATTTTTCTAAAATATCCATGTATAGTATTCAATTGTGTGTTTATTTTTTTTTATAAGTTATGATAAAATATTGGATAAAATGAATTTGAGGTCTTATATTTATAAACAAAAATAAATATCAACCACTTAGCTATATCCTCCATTTAGTATCAGATTGGTTCATAATTTATTTGAATCTTCAATTGTTAACTTAAAAATTAATTAAGTAACTAAACACTTTTATTGATAATAACAACATTGAGGGGCCTATACATCAATAGCAGGTTTTATTTCTCTGGGGGAGGGTTCATTGTCAATTAAAAGCATCATCTTATTGATTAAATAGAGTTATTTTGTTTAATAAACAACTACTTTTCTGTGTAAATTGTAAATTAAAATTTGTCCCATCAAAACTTTATTAAGAAAAAATTCATTGAGATAAGATCTTGGTTTTTTAAAAAATAGTACAACATAATATATTCTCCGCCAAGAAAAAACCACCCTTATTTAATATTCCCTCATGTCCTAAACATAAGCTTTATTGACCCAATTTGATTAGATTAATGATATTAGTTAATTTAGTTAAAATTATATGATATTACAAATGTACTCTCGTCATCTACTTTTTTTCCTACCCCTCTTTTACTTATTTATTATTGAACATCACTATAGTAGGGATAATTTGGTGAGAAATATTATAAATATTTAGAAAGATGTCTTATATTTAGATCAAACATATCAAGTAATTACCAAGGGCCTTGTAGCCCAGTGGTATGATATTTCCCCTTTAGGTGGGAGGTTGCGGGTTCGATCCCGCTTGTAACCTCAAGCCGTTAGTGCTTGCCCCTTTGAATAAAAAAAAACATATCAAGTAATTGAATCAACCGTTACTATATATCCCTTGGGTTAATTATAAAAGAAATTTATAAATCAGATGCAAGGGTATAGTAATAAGTTGCACTCTGAGTCGCTTGCAAGGACACTTGTTTAATTTAAGCTATCTTGGAAAACTGAATGTCTAAATGCAAGAATGATGTGGATATATATGTGTGTGTGTGTGTGTGTTTAGGTTTTCAAATGTGGAAGTGAAAAATGCAATACAAATACATGTTTTTGGTGTTTTTACATAAAAAGGGTGGAAATGATGTGGATTACTCATGGAAATGACTATCATTTTTAGCAAAAGATTTCTACAGAGTTAATTGCACTAATTCACTAATTTATCAAACCTCATGAATCTGAGTTCAATACATAATTGTTGGATTTCATCCAACGAGACATTGTTAAACCCTTTAGTGCCTTTGAATCTGTTAAATGAAAGGGGCTCTTAATCCAAACACCAGAACCCCGGGTTGCCACTTAAATAATCCTATAATTTTAATTCACTATTGGAACCCCACATAATGAACCAAAACCAAAGGATTGAAGCTCAATGTCACTCATGCAATTTAACAAATTCAAGAGATAAGAACTAATTTATTACAAGAAACTGTTAATCATACGACTGGAACCCTGAATTGCAACTAAATTAACTTATTAAGTTCCAATTCCTTGGTGGAATTCTAACCAATGACTTGGACTTCGTGAGTAAAAGTTCAATATTACTCAAGCAATCAATTGATTCACTTTAACATTTTTTGATTCATAACATACACTCAACACCAATGATCCACTAAGCAAGAACCCTCACTTAGAACAATATTTTAACTAAAAGCATGCATTAAATGATTATCCATACAAATAAAGTTTATCCAAATCAATAGGGGCGCTGCAATGTTAAGCATCCATGCAAGAGGAATCAGCAAATATCATTTTTTAATACAACCAAATATACAAGTCAAAGACCAATTAAGAACCCCAGAAAAGTTGAAATACATGAGGAACCCTAGCCTCTCATGGCATTAATAACCCGAAAGAAAGGAGAAATTAAATTTCTGCCATAGAGCTTGGGTGTGGAAGGAAGTGAAGGAAATGGAAGATGTAGATGGTGTGATGGATGATGAATATGAAGATGAATGTGAAGAAGAAGAGAGGATTTGGGTGTTAAGGTTTGATGGGTGGTGAAGAGTATGTGTTGAGAGGCCAATTGTCGACCTAATATTAGTGGGAGTGGGGTTTTGGGTAGAAATGGCTATTGGGTTCGGGTTTAAGCTTAAAAATCAGCAAATTCGCGCAGCTGATCTAATGTGGTGAGTCATGACAAACATTTTTGTATGTCGCGACGCACCTTAGAGAGCAAACTTTAAATGCACTGCGACATTCATCTTTGTCTGCTACAAGGAACCTAGTTATTTGAAAGCAAACTTTGCATTCTTTCCTTCATGTGTCGTGGCACACATGTTTGTATGTCACGACACACCATACATAGAGGTTCCTTTATTTTTGGCTTGCCTTCGTGCAACAATTTGATTTTGTTTTGATCTCCCTTTTGTCCTAGACCTCTCCCATTTTAGCCCTAAATACCCTACAAGTAAAATTAGGATAAACTAAGTATCAAATAGCATCATAGTTCAATTAGCAAACATCAATATATAATTACGACTAATTAACTTAAGAGTTTAAAACCGAAGATTATATTAATGTATTCAGTCAAACTTAAATGGACTATTTTTGCGTCTATAACTTGTTTAAAACCTCATTTTGGAAATAAAACTCATATAAATCTTACGATTTCTCGGTAACATAATGACAACATCACTTTTACCGTCTCAGGGTAACATAACTTTTGTCTTAAGAGTATTATTTCCAATGCTATTTATCATGTATGTCATTATCGTTTGTTTCAGCTTCCATTAGTCTTTTTAAGAGAACACTTTGATGTTTTATTTTATTTTTCGTTAACTCTTGCAATAACCTTCTGTTTACATGTCAAAGTATTATTTAACAATTTCTCTTCTAAAGACATTATGTCAACTCTTGTATGAGTGTGTGCGTGTATTGATTGTGAATTTGATCTATTATAATTGAATTTGGAGGAAAAGTTACAAAAACACGTGATGCTAAAGAACAATATTTGAATTAAACGAGGAGATTAAAGAATAATTAAAACCACATGAGCAAAGAAAGAAAGAAGAACGTGAAGAACAAATCTGGAGATCTTTTAATGATAAAAAAGATGAAACCAAATCAGAGTTTGATGCCACCTAAAATCAGCAAGTAATGATGGATCATTCTGTGTCCAGTTTGCAAATTGTACAAAACCCATGTGTGTCAAGGTCCCATTCTGATACACTATATATAAAGCAAATTATGTCTATTTGAGTATTATCAAGGTCATAAATGTTTGTGTGTGTGTATGTGTGTGTGTGTGTATCAGATATACATATCTCTAAAATAGAAGAGAAACCAATTGTGAGTAATAAATAAAAAATTGGATAAAAATTAATTGAGAATGTTGTTTAGATCACTTTTACGTTTCATATACGTTTTCATTATTTAAATTACTTTCTTTTGCTTCGAGAGACAGTTCAAAATTAATTAAGCTTATGAAACTAGTTGATACATCAGTGTGAAGGTTCCGTTTTAATACGTATAAATTTAATATTGTATGTAGTCAAGTACTTTTTTATGTTAAAAAAGTCCATAACTTTATACGTCAAAGAGAAAGAAATACAGGAGACATGCATATAAAGTAAAGAAGTGAATCTCATACAAACTATGATATTCTCTATTAAAATAGTTTGTTCATTATAGTAGTATAAAATAATTTTCAAAATAACCTTAATTATGTTGAGATAATATAGATAATAATAGTAGTATGGTATTAAGACACAACTCAGGTCATCAACTGACTTGATTAGACCAGGGATCTATACCTCTAGCTATCCTGATTAAGAATTTCGGACAAATGAATAAGGTTGAATTTTATGCTCTTTATACTTACATTATGGTTGAACTTTAAACAACATAGTTTATAGTTAATAAAATAAGAAAAAATATTAATAATCACAATTGTGCTATAGTAACTCTGTTTTGTTGGATTTTCTGTAGTTTTTTTGGTGAGAGGATTAGGTGTAGTTTATGAATATTGTACTTACTTTTGGAATAATGATTTTTATTAAATATTACCCTTTTTGAAGATTCCGGGAAGCATCCTTGATGGTATAGGGGACAACCCTACCTATGTATGCAACACTCCTACTATTCCGAATTAGTCAATTGTCAATAGACATTGGATTACCAGACAATGTTTAACAGAAAATAAGTAATATAAAGAATGTTTTCAAAAAATGAGTCACAAATATTATTTAATTAATTTTTTAAAAATCTCATATTAAATACTGAAAATAAGCTATATAAATCATATCAACTGAATCAATTTAGCATCCAAAACGGGTTATCAAGTTTGCATATAATAATTTTCTATTGAAAATCTTAGCATTAACAGGGAAATTTGCATTCAAATTCTGGCGGGATCCACATCATGTAGTACTACGAACGAAATTACTTTTTATTAATGTGAAATTTTATTTAAAAAGGTTCTTTTTTTCTTTAAAATATTTGAAATTTAAACAACTTTTTGGTGCATAGTTGCAGAATGAGGGATGGAGTAGTGGACCTCAGTAATGATTCTGTGCGTAGTGAGGAGCATAAGCAAGAACAGCAAAGACTTTATAATAGTTAAACTATTACTTCAATTATGTATTTATAGCATAAAAAATTATTTAACATTATTTTTTCTTATTGCCCTTTTCATAAAGCAAAAATCAATTCATTATTTTATTATCAACCAACAAACACCCACTTTGAGCCACGCCTGCTTCGGTACTGTTTAACAAGGCCCAGATAGAGATTTTATTAGTAACCTTACTTTAATGTTGATTAAATAATTAATGATAATTCTATTTTTGTCTATGTCTTAACATTATTACTCTCACTGTCCTAAATAAGATTTATTTACCTAATTTGATTGAATTATTAAATTTGTTAAGTTAATTGAAAAACATGATATTACCAAAACATCCAAAACTATCAACATTTATTCTCACCATTCCTTTTTACTTGTTTTTTGAAAAGAATTAATGCTTCTCTATTATCTTGATTCTATTTCTACTATCTAAGCGCAATGTCATTTTTATCAAGCACTAAAAAGGGTATTTTGTACTGGTCATTAAGAAAGATAATTTGGGATAAAATTGAGAAAAATTAAAAAAAATATTCATGATAAACTCACCAAGCGGAGTGAGTAATTTATTATCATTGCATTAGATAGTTATTTTGACTTTTATATATCAAGGTAGGAAACAAATAAAGACATTTCTATCTATATTTATAATCCTATCCTAAATTCATTTTTTCTGTTAAAGATTATTTTGATTAATAAAGTATTGTGTAAGTATCATTTAGTACAAATATCAATAAATGATATTTTTTTTAACCAACTAAGTTTTAAAATTGAACAAAATAACCAGCACTATCAGATGTAGATAAATGGTGTAAATCCTTACCACGTGTTGACACATTTTTGGTCAACGTCATTACTTTAATTTGCTAGCAATTCATGTGGACAAGTGACATATCGCCACATGGCACAGATTTAACACCGTTTAATTTAACTACATTTGACAGCGTTAACAATTTTGTTCAATTTTAAATCTTATTTGTTGGAAAAAATAATATCATTCATTTTTACTTATGCTAGCTAGGTGATACTTATACAATAGTTCATTTTCAAATTGATCTTTGACCCTTCATTTTTATATTCAACTTGTATTTATTTTTTTCCTTTTCCACCTGATTTTAGAAAAGAAAATTATTACGTTTACTTGGAGCAATGTATGTTGTTTTGAAATATTATCATCACTTAACCATAATTATACTTGAAATTGATTAGTTTACATAGTCTTATATGATTGGAGAGGTTGAGGTGATCAATATTAAGAACTTGATGTAATGTGCATATTTCGAAATCATCAACTTAAACTAATTGAAGTCTTATTGAGTCTTAAAGATATATAAAAAAATGATATTTATTCCATATACAAGGCTCGAACCAAATACATACTTATATGAAAAATACAAACGAAAAACTTACTTAATCAAAAAGTATTGAAGAGTCCCTTCGTTCCTAAATATAAGAGCACTTTGACTTTTTTTTAGAATCCTAAGAAAGCAAAATATGGTAATTAAAAATTGATTTTCCCAAATTTTTTCACTAAACTAGTTTATTTGACTTATGAACTTACATATGATCTAATAATATTTAAAATATGTTATGATTAAATTGTTCATTTTGCTTTCTTAGGATTCTCCAAAAAAGTCAAATTGTTCTTATATTTAGGAACGGAGGGAGTATTTCTTTTTAACCTAACTAATCTGAATTGTACGTCAAATTCCTTTATTATCTGTTCAGACTGTTCTAATTATATTGAGGACTTGGCATCCAACATAATTGTTTTCCATAAACAAATTTTAAACTCTTGATTTTATTTCATATAACTTGAGTATCTCTTACCCAACCCTGTTATTATTGGTGAGTATTAAGATTGGTTTGTTTGATATTTTGTCAAGTTTTCATGTATGATTCGTGAGTCGTTTATAATTTTAATTTTAACATGACACTTGTGAAAAAGTAGCCCTTTTACATTAGTTAAAAAGTTCAATAGCACCAAATTGTTTATCGGAGTTTATACAACTATGTAAAAAATTCAACATTATTTTTACACCAATTGGGTCCGTTTGGTGTTGAGAATTGAAATTGAAGAAATATAATTGTATGGTTTTTTTTGGTAATTTACATATATCGTTAGACCCATAAATTTTCTCTCTTAATCTCACACTTTTCTTGGGGCTCACAAGTTTTACTTTCCCATCATTACCTCTATTTTCTATTTTACCCTTTACATTTTCATTTCTCCAATTTCATTTCTTACAACCAAATAGGCTCTTAAAGAAAACAAAACCTGTCAAATATCTTATCAAAATATATCTATTCACTTTCTACACTAGTTGTCACGTGTAATTGCAACCACTGCTGAAGAAAATGTTAAAAATCCGCAGTGAATGTTATATTATCATATCACTTGTAAGAGTTTACATGAATCAAATAATATAAGAAATATATGACAGAAATTAAACCACCTAAATGACATTGAAATTTTTGCCTTGAAAATCCTTAAATTCAAGGGTAGAAATCTCGCATACTCTAAAGAAAGTATGATCAGTTATAATCCTTCCAATTTTAAATACAAGATCATATGTCACTTTTACTAAGATTATTATAAGTTAATTTATAAATAAAATAAATTAATTTTAAATAAAAATATAATTATAAACAATTTAGATTGATTAATAATCTCTTATACTTGATTTCTCAAAAAAGGTTAAAGTGATCTTAAAATTAAATTATGACCAAATGGAGAAATAAAAAAGAATGGTAATTAACGAGTATGCAGACAATAATAATTTATCAAAACCACTCTGTAAATTTGCAAATATCGCTTTTTCACTCTTCTTCTCTCTTGCATCCTTTACAAACCTATGATGAACCCTCTCCAATTTAGTGAGACACAAATAAGTTTCAAACATTGAGTCTTCCTCTACACAGAAAGGGAACTAAAACCTAACAGAAACCTTCTCTACATTAGTTAATATCACAATTGATATAAAAACTGGAATATTCTACATTGATCATTAAAATGAAATAAATACTTCATATTTATCCTAATAAGATCAATGATTAAATCACCAATACAGAACAATAAAAAGTAGGTTGGTGGGAATGGAAGCAAACTCAAATCCAAATTGCCATATACACAAAAGTGAAGAGGGAACAACTCTGAGCTATTGATTGAATAAAAGAAAGCAAGATATATCACAAAAATAAAGTTGTCGTATGCATAATGTCGTATTGAGTCATGAGCTGAAGACAACGACAATAAGATAAATAGTACTATATAAAATAAACAAACCGGTGTGGGAGGCAAACGGCAAACCCCACCCAAACCGACTACCAGAATGGTGTCGTTTGGGAATTTTTGTGAAATGAGGTAAGAGCATGTTTGCTTTTAAGCTTTATTGTATATGTTATGACAGGAATAGGATAGCTGATAAAAGTGTAAAACTCATTTTAGATAAAGTTGGAATACCCCACGTGGATTGTCCCTTTCATAAGTATTAGTGCCTCTCAATCAACTTTGCCCTCTTGTTTGGTTCCTATGTTTCTTTCAATATTAGTACATCCTTGGAGACATATATAGGCCACAAAGATTCTTCCACTATTAACTCTACCTCTTGCTTTTTTAAGTTTCTATCACAGCTTCTTCTAGTTATGTAAACCATACAATTAATTATTATTATTACTCTTATTTTAACTAGTATAATAATGTTTATAACTCATTCGTTTTTACTAGCTCTAAAAGTAGTTTGTAGCTCAATGAACTCCAGAAGTACCCAACACATAATCATGTAGTTTTGGAAGTACCCAAATTGGACTCAATGTAGCCGTGAGTGTTCATTTATTTTAATTAAGGAAAACATTATTGCTACGTTACCAGAACTTCAAAAGTTACATTGAACCACAAATCATTCCAAGCTGAATACTTGATTTTTTAAAATTTTGGGGTGAATTAGCACATTAAGTCTCATAAAATATTACAATCTCATGACTTTTAATGATTAGTTCATCATATGAAAATAAAATCTACACATGATATATGAAGAGTAGAAATGTTATTAATAAGGAAAATTTAATGAAATGACTTATAAATTGTAATATTAAATATAGCCTTCCACATACATCTCCCCTATAAACAGGATAAGATTGGTTTATTTTAGTTAGTTTTGTCTTCATATGTCCTTATTATATCCCTTTTGTTTATAATTCCAAGTGTAAGTCACTTCTAGCTAAATTCACGTAAAAACAGTAACAATATTAAATGTCATACAATTTAATATTATTCTTTTAAACTCCACTAAACTCTATATATATATATATATATATATATATATATATATATATATATATATATATATATATATATATATATCGAAGCGTATCAGTCTCTAGTCTCTACTGCCTTTCAGTACCTTCTTACTATGTATGTACACAATATAATGAACATTAGTATCGTCCTTATTGAAACTATTAAATATCGATGATATAAAAATATCAATAATAACGCCTCCTGAAATCAAAGGCTTCGTATACAAGAGACAGTGTGAATGCAAGACATTTTGTAAAAGGTCAATAACATTAAAAATGTCATATATATATATATATATATATATATATATATATATATATGAGTAATAAGAAGAGTGTATATAGTCAAGCTATGTTTTTTTAGGTGAACATATAGTCAAGCTAAGTTGAGAAAAAACAATCTTTTAATATACTTTTTAATCGATTATTTTGAACTCCAAATGTTACCAAAGAAAATTGTGACAAAAATTTTATTATCAAATAAAATCAGAGTCGCTTGTCCAACAACTTTCACACAGTCCTGAATTGACCATACAAGTTGAAATCAAAGTGTGTGATTAAAAAAGGAGATGAGAAATGTCCCGTTGTCACTTGTCAAATAGGTTTTGAATGCATTTAGATGGGTTTTATGTTGTGCGCTATTTTTAGACTGTCACTTTAGAGTGGTAAGGGGTCATTCGTTGTGAGTAATCAAATCAAACTGGCAAAAAATAAAAAAAGATTAATCAAATCAAATAGATTAAGAATGTGACATCCCAATCTTTCGAAAAGGTTTAAGCATTATTATTCAATTTAACCGCTCAGTGGACCCCCTCATAATTAAACTCTTCAGTTATTTCAATTTTTGATTTGTCAAACATAAATTTGTTGCCTCAACATTATGCTTACCCCAATCATGAACAATAAAAACTTTATGTCATTAAAACTACAATAAAAAACATGTAAATTTTTTAAATATCTTGCCAATGCCGTTAGAGAATTACTCCCTTGTCATCTTTTTATATTCAACAATTAGTTTCTTTGTTGAATGATATATGGAGAAAAAAATCTAACTGTACACTATGGGAAGCTCCCTCATATTCAAGATATCAATAATCGTCAAACCCCTATTATCTTTTCACTTTTGGCTTTCTATGCTACCCCTATCAGGCAGTTCTCAAAAATTATCTCTTCCTAGAGAAATTGAAGTCCAACCAACGCAATATTTTATTCAAGAAATAGAAACTACATATATAACCGAACATTTTGCATGTCTTCATATGCTTTGAAAGTTGATTGTTAAAGAATTTTGCATGGCAACATTGTTCTTTGTTGGATGGTAACTAAAATTTTCAGCCTTGCTTCTTGTTAGCATAAAGTTTTAGATTCATCATTCAGGAATTTCCCTCTATTAGTTCTCCGTCTGGAACTGGGTAAATGATCAATTGACTTTTAAGTTAAACTTCATCTGTGCAACATGCATGTCACTACTAAAGGCATTATTAAATCTTTTTGAAGTCCTTAATTGATTACTATAAGGTAACCTAATAGCAATCAATATAATTATGTAGCTTTTAGCTTTTCTTTTTTGGACATCATTAAACCTCTATAACTTTATTTAATTATTAATGTCATTTTGTCATTTCATAAAAAATCAACTATTAAAATAATGTGTTAACTAATGTTAATTTTTTTGCCAACTTAGTTAAGTTTAGTTGAAAATAATAAATGTGTAGATATGTATTTTTTCAATATACTATCTTCCTTACAGAGAGAATATACGAGAGATCATGAGTAACCTGTGTTAAAATGCCGTATGTGAGAGATTATTTTTTATTTTTTATAAAAAAAGGATAAGAAGGAGTATGTATATATTATCTCTTATATTTTTAGGTCCAAAGGCATGTCAATATAATGCTTGAAGTTAAGAAAAAAATTAGGTCAGTTTCCTAGTCACACCTTATACAATATGTACGTATTTCCTCCATTTCAAAACATTGGAAAGTAAAAGTAGGAAATAAAAGTTTTTCTTTATGCCACATTCTTTTAAGGGCAACTAGTCCAATTAAAATATCCCTATCAGATATAATGTGTTTGCTTGTAATTAGTCAGGCAATAAATGACGTGACAAACATGTTAAATCCAAGGAGTAATCATGAGAATATGAGATTAATTAAGAATTCATGTGATATTTTTTTTATTGAATTGTTTCCTTTTTTCAAGAGCCGTATATTTTAAATTAGAGACAGAGAGATCATGTAAAATATCTATGTAATTATCATGAACTAACCCTATGGGATCAACCCGACACCACGCATGGCCATGCCTTCAGTCTGAACAAATCGTTGCTGAATTGCTCTTTCATTTTTTTTTAAAAAAATATGTTTTTTTGCATGACTTGTAGGAAACAAATTTGGTTAAAATTAAAGATAATTTCAGTGCTAATAAATATTACTATCTGTTTTATGGTTATAAAAGAATTGAGTATGAATGTTTTGTAATCATTTGTTATATATTATAATATTTTACCATGAAAAATGTTCAAATAATTATTGATTTTGGTGTTAGTGACGTTATAATATCAATATGTCAATTAAATTATATATAAAGAATGTCATATAAGTATATAATTGCTTTGTGGGTGATTTATAATGATTAATTAATACTTTCTCTGTTCGTTAATATAAGATGGACCTTACTTAGGTCAAGTTCCTCCATCCAGGTTCTCCATTTCTCCAATTAAAAAGGAACAGCTGGCCGTTAGATTGAATGGATGGTTGTTATGAAAAAAAACACGTGTCACTCTTATATTAAAAGAACTTGAGAACCTGGAGAAATGAACTTGATGTAAGTTTTTCCCATATAAGATTGCCTTCATATTTCAATTTCTTCCTAAATATAAGTAACTTTCTAATTTTTTTCAACTTTTTTCCAAATAAACCCTAATAATTTTTATCTATAATAAGCATCGTAGGTAAGAGAGGGATCAGAGAGCTGTGAGAATACAAATATATGGTTATTAGGGAAGATAAGAAAAATCATGCGCTAATAATTAGCTTAACTAGCATCATTAGTCTAAAAAATTAGGAAAGTGATCTTATATTTAGGAACAGAGGTAATAGTATTTAGCATTTGATTTGATGGTATGATGAAAATCTTAAATCTATCCTAATTCTTAAGTACTACTAGTTTGACCATTGAGTTGTCTCCCAACTGCCCTTTTTATGATGAATTATATGCCAACAACCCTAGTGACCAATAACTACACACACCTCTATTAGTTTTTTTTACCAAAACACCTCTATTAGTTTAAACTTTAGATGCGAGTATAAGTTTCATTAATTTGGTAAATGTCATAGAAATGGACGAAATTTGCGAAGCAAAAGAAATGCAAGAAAAACCGACCGTTTAAGTACGGATTCAGGCCCTTTTTGAATATACACGCATTCTTAACTTTGGCGGGCCTAATCAGTTACATACGAAATGACTAGTTTACCCTTTTATGATAACATTATTACCTAACACGCCTTTTGTTTTATTAATTATTAGTTAAGGTTAATTAACTATTTAATTTATATCATTACATCTTGCAGTATTGTAGAAAGTTGTCGTCTAACTTTCTGCAGGCTTTTCTTTCCCATGTTTTCTCCTCCCATAAGTCAAAATCAAAATAGTTAAAAAAGGTTAAACTTAGGTTTAATAGAAAGAATGTATGAGAGTAAGAAATAATGGAAAAAAATATATGCAAATAAATTTATATATAAAATCGAAATATTTAAAATGGCCCAAATATAATGATGGTTGGACAAAAAATGAAGAATTAATTATAAAAATAAAAAGATAAAGTATGTAAGACTTTCATAAACTTTGGAAAATTTAGAATTAAATAACTCTTTAATTTGAAAAGGGTGAAATGTTTATTTTACCAAATAATTTTTAACTTCAATATCACTTTCAAAGGTGTTTTCTTACTTTTAAAATTGTCCTAAAGGTTTCAAAACAAAACAAGATCACCTTATATTCCGTTAAAAAAATTTATATTGATGTTGGTTGACCATTCATTTTTTTTATCGACGATCAAGGTATCCCCACTCGACAAGTGGGAGACTAATCCTCCGCTGATTTGTAGGCACCTCAAAGGGTGAGAATGGTCTGGGAGATTTAATTTAATGCTTCTCCATACCCAACGTCAAGGATCGAACCCAGGACAGTTGGTTAAGGGTGAATGAGTCTTTGACACTCAACCACACACCCCAGGTTAAAAATTGCTTCATTTTAATACTACTAGGATAAAATTGAAATAAAAAATATTTTTAAGGCAAAATTACTCCCTCAACTAAAACTTTCAATGTAAAATCAAACCCTTACCATATTTAGAAACAAAAGATATTGAGCCAACCTAAAACTTCTGCTATGTATGATCAATTACTATTTTAATCCCATTAAATTGTAATTTACTGTATTTATATAAATTGCTCAAATTTTTAGCGTATACGAATATAAGCCTTTTAAACTTAAATATACAAACATATAAATAATTGACAGAATTATGTATAAATGTGAATTTATATTTGGGTTTCTTGTAAAGTTTCAACATTCAAATTTCAATAAAACTATTTATATATATTAAGATAAGGGCAATGACCCTATTTTATACCCAAAGTAATCACCTTGGACCATCCACCACCATAAACTAACAGGTGGTACAATATTATACCCAAAATAACCAAAGTGGTCCAAAAATACCCTCAAATGACGGTCTCCAACGGTCAAACGTTGAAGACCGTCGGTTGAGGGTATTTTTGGACCATTTTGGTTACTTTGGGTGTAATATTTTACCACCTGTTAGTTTATGGTGGTGGGTGGCCCAGGGTGGTTACTTTAGGTGTAAAATAGGGTCATTGCTCGTGATTAAATTATATTTTACTAGTTTATTAGAAAAGTAAATTAGTTTTGAGATAAAAAATAGGAAAAAAGACAAATAAAGTCTTTCCAATTGATAAAAGAACCATTGAAGTTACTAAATTGTAAAAAGGACAAATTGAGTAATAAGTACCTAATACACACGTTACCAAATTTGTGAGAAAAGATTCAAATGCCCTTAACAACTTGAGATTGGAGAGGGTGGACTGAGAATCAAATGATGTGTTTTGTGAGGGCGGGGTAAATGTGTGTTTTTAATGACATTTTATCTTCAATTTTTAATATTCAGCTGCTCTATTGAATTCCTATCTTCTCACCCATTTCTACAAGAATTATTCAGTTCAAAAAAATGTCTACAAGAATTAGATAATATGCTAAAAATGTCTATAAGAATTATATAATATGCTAGATGCCTAAATATAAACATATTAATTTAATCGCACGATGTCTAAACAAAATATATTCAATTTTATGTATATAAAAAAATATATTCAAATTTATCAAAATTAATTCAAATTCAAATTATATCTTGATATTGACTAATAATATAAATATAGTTTTTTGATGAAATAATATAAATATATTCTAATTAATTCAAATTAACCTAAATTAATGATGTTAAATTATGGGTTTATCACCCATTATAATTTTTGTGAATTAAGTTAAGAAAGAATATTAAAGGACTAGATTTAACATTTTTTTTGCTACATATTTTATGTGTGATTAAAGGGCAATGACCCTATTTTACACCTAAAGTAATCACCCTGGGCCACCCACCACCATAAACTAACAGGTGGTAAAATATTACACCCAAAGTAACTAAACTGGTCCAAAAATATCCTGAATCGACGGTCTTCAACGTTTGACCGTTGGAGACCGTCGGTTGAGGGGTATTTTTGAACCACTTTGGTTACTTTGAGTATAATATTGTACCACCTATTAGCTTATGGTGGTGGATGGTCCAAGGTGTTTACTTTAGGTATAAAATAGGGTCATTGCCTTTAAGATAAAGTTCTTCAGGTTGATATGTATAATTTTGTTTGAACACATTTTTCAGACCAAACACAACAGCAAAACCAACTAACGCGGTTGGCAAACTGAAGTGCAAATGTCCTACTTATATACTTACACACACACACATTCTTGGTCGATGTGGGACTAAGAGATTCCACAGGGACCCCCTAGTACGGCGCAAGCGCCACCCACACAACATATATATGCAAGACACATGCCATTTTTTTTAACACATTTTTCGGACCGAACACAACAGCAAAACCAACTAACGCCGTTGGTAAGCTGAAATGCGAAATGTCCTACTTATATACTCACACACACACACACATTCTTAGTCGATGTGGGACTAAGAGATCCCACAAGGACCGTTGATATGTATAATTAAACACAATTAGTTTTGTCAGTGATATAATATTATTAAATGTTTTATCCATTTAACTTCCTTCACTATATCTTGGCATTACTTAATTTATACCTGAACTAAGAAAAGGTGAGACATACCTTTCATTTGTTTGAATTTCGACAGCCTAGTAAGGAAAAGTACAAAGTCTGTTATTTGATGTATTAAATTTGTTAGATGGGAATGCTCATCAATGAAACTATAATATAATTATTGAATTATTTGCAAACTCTAGTATATGGTAACTTTATACGTACGTCAGGCATCTCTATACAATTCGCTAACATTTTTTATTATTTACAATACTCTCACTATTCGCTCAAATTAAAATAAACTTTTTTTAACAATTTTAATGAATACTCTAAAATGTTTCAATTGTCCTTTTAAAAACGTAGTTAACAATTTATCGTTGAAAAACTTAAAACAAAGGGACTTTATATATGATAAAAGTCTTATAATATAAATTTCCTTTCTCCATAATTCTTAGTTTAGTTTTGAATTTAAAAATAATTCTATTTCGCATTAGACTTTAAATCAAGTAACTAACTAGTATGAACTACTAAGTATTAGATCAAAAGGACAATTTTTGAATACAATTTTTCGAAATGAATAAATACAATTGAAATGTCCCTTCGCTATATCTTAAGAGTGGTATGGCTTTTATTGATACTCTCCTTCATAAAAGACTATCTGTTTTAAAGAGCCATTCACCCAAAGAAAAGAGTATTTCTGACATTGTGCAGATTTCTGAATTAAAAGTTTAATATATTGATTCATTCATCTCTATGCTTTTTCAAGTGTTACATGACTTGATAATAAATAAAGATATGTTTAAATAATAACAAGCTTTTCTGAGGTAAGAAAGATAACAAGTTTTAGTCATTGAACGCCATATAAAACTTTTTTTAAATTTTATATATTAATTTTGACTTGATGAGAAAGTTTGAAGTTGTAGTAGTCCAAGTAAAACAGCACTTAGAAAGTGAAGTGGAGTAACTTGACTTTAAAAACACTTTGAATGGGAATGAGGCTATGACTTGCAATTACATTTACTTAAGAAATTCATCTAATCTTGAATGCCTGTAAGAAAGCCCCCTATTTTTTTTCAACAATCTAATTTAATGATTTATTCACTTTATGATGTTACTTTAATATATTTTGTCTGATAAAATAATTTTAAATTAAAATTAAATCAATACTTTTTATTTTTTGATATTGACATAATTTTCAATGAAAAATTCTGAAATCATTTTTACTATTGATAAAACTGAATACGAAAAAAATCATGGACCTTGTGATCTCAAGAAACTTCAGATAATTATTATTAAATGATGAATAATATTTCTTACATATGCTTCATATTAACATGTAAACCATATTTCCACCAACAGTGATTTGGTTGAGTGAAAAAGTATTTATTCTATTTACATAAGGTAAATTATTAACATAATAAGGTCTAAAATAACATAATAGTTTCTAATTTAACCTTAAAATATCATAGCTCATATAGTTATATGGAAGAAATTTAAGAAATTAGTTATTTAATCTTCATACTTTCGCACTAATTATAATTTGGTTATCACAGTTGAAATCAATATATGTAGATTCTTTATATTTAAGCCATATTAATTATCACTCATCTTATCCCTATAAATAAGAGGTCAAATGGAAAAATCATGTAGATTAAGAAAATGGTTGAAAATAATAGATATATGATTTATTTTATTTTTCAAGTTTGCCCTTATTTATTATGGAGTATATGAGATTAAGAAATGTAATACTAGTAATGGTAGAAATGTATATGAGAAAGAATGTAAACAAAGAGAATACTGATGAGCAAAATGAAAAACAAAACTCATTAATTGAACGTTTTGACAAATCTAGCAAAGTTCTTATAAAAAAGATAAACTCATTCAAATTTTAGACTCTCATATAAAAAATAGAGATGAAAAACTGAGTAGTGGCAGTATCAATATAAATCTTGTGTTGAGTTCTCTCCCTTTTCACCTTGAGAAATCCATAAATTGTGTGTGAAGAAATTTTTGAAATATCCAATTCACACTACTCTTATATTTCCTACCACTTTCAGTTTGGTGTACAATGTAACCCGATGAAGAAAAATCACTCATTGACTAAAAGTTCTATCTTAAACATATTTCATATTCATCCTAACATTGGCCATCACTTGTGGTCCATTAACACTTCTATTAGTTCAATGTGATATTGCTTCACTTTTGAAACTTCCAAGGTAACAATGATCCCAAAAATCTTCTAAAGCAAAATCACTACTAGTAAGTACCTTTGGGACTTGGAACACCTCTGTATTTTGAACTATTTCATATCATAGGAAAAAAATGAATATCTAATGGGAGGAGAAGCATCCTAGATTTTTATTGAGGGGAAGTCTCCTTAGTAATAACCAACAATAATACTTTTTTTTAAATACAACGCGTTAATCCGCCACCTATTGGTAACCGACTAATCCAGATTCAAGGGTAGGAGTGTTGTAGCTCACATATATAAGATTGTTCTCTCAAATAATGAGAGTGCTTCATAAGATTCAATCACATGTTCTTATCCTTACAGGGTTGTAACCCATTTAACCAAACTAGACTTTGCTAACAGCAACACGTTATTTCGGCGTCTATTGGTAACCGACTAATCCGGATTCAAGGGGTAAGACCATAGAAGTATTGTAGCTCACATATACAATATTGTTCTCTCTCATAATAAGAGCGCTTCATGAGATTCAAACATGCGTTCTTATCCTTATAGAGTTGTAGCTCACTTGTAAACTCAATCAAACTACACTTTGGTAACAACTAACAACAACGATACTATTTGATTTGGAACCGAGTAGTAGGATATAGACAGGGTCACTTTTGTAATAATGCTTCTTTTTCTCACAGAACAACTTTGAACTCTGACAGCTCTTCACCGTCCCATGATGTTGGGGTCCTCTCTCTCTCTCTCTCATTGTCACACGCACTCTTCCTCCTAACACATTCAACTTTTTATAGACGAAACCAATGAATGACAACAATAGAGAAGAGAAGAGAAGGGACTGTATGTTGTTAGATAGAGAACAACACATCACATACATTATTCATTCATCACACACATCCCTTTTTCTTTCCTCTCTTCTCTCTCTCTCTCTCTCATTCTGCAACTTCCATCTCTGCTTCATATTTTGAAGTTGCACATAAAATGTCTGGCCACTGGGGAATCCTTGTTTCAGATCCATCCCTTCAAAATCAGTTCACTCAAGTTGAACTTAGAAGTTTGAAAACCCATGTAACTTTTTCATGTCTTTCTTATGATCATACATTTCTTTCTCTCATCATCATCATCATCATCATCATCATCATGGATTCATTGCATGTCTCTTCCTACTTTCATCATGATCTTAAATGACTCAATCCAACCCAGTTTTCAGATCATCTGTCTTTTTTGTTTTTCATGGTTCAAATCCAAAGATGAATCCACCTCTGGTTCTCATCCTCTGTTGAAAGTGTTGGAATGCTAACTTTGGAAATCTTATCTTGTACACAATAATAAACTTAGTTTAATTTGATTCTTTCTCCATGAAGTTTGGAACTTTGGATCATTATCATCATCATTAATGTGATTGAGTTTCTGGGGTGATGCTAATATCACTGATTGTTGATTTATGATGGTTGGTTTTTGCAGTTCATGTGCATGAGGAGAGAGAGTGGGAAGCTTATCATTGGTGACTTGGCTTCCAAGATGTCAAGGTTGAAAGTTGTGGGAGAAAATCTGAGTGAGGAAGAGAGAGCCAAAATCATCCAGGATTTGTATCACAACATAGAAGAGGAGGTTGATTTTGAATTGTTTCTCAAGGTTTGTTTTTCCTCTTCTATTCTCTATTTGGTGTTACTATTCTTTATTTATTTTTTTTTGAAAATTCCATCCTCAAGATCCATCACTGATTGTTTTATTTTTCTCTTTGATCATGACTTCCTGTTACTGTGACTGATAGAGCCACTAGAATTTCTTTATTTGTCCAAAAGCAATAATGAAACTGTTCTGCAGATATTAATTGTATATTATTGTAATAATAACCGCATTCTGAACAGTAAGACAGTAGACTAATAGTTTCAAAGGCCCACCATTAGAAATAGATGCTCATGTTTACACATTGTATATGAATCTTGATACTCTAGGCAATAGATCTTTTTTTGGAAAGTAGTTTAACCCAATTTGATAGGACTTTTCTGTATATACTTTAGATTAATTTGATATTTTGATCGCAGTTTACTGATAAATGAGGGTGCTATAATGTTATAGGTTTACTTGAAGCTACAAACATTTGCAAGTTCAAGAACAGGAAATAGTGCGAAGAATCCATCTGCATTCCTCAAGGCTGCTACCACTAACTTGCTTCACACCATCAGTGAATCTGAGAAGTCATCATATGTTGCACATATAAATAACTATCTTGGAGAAGATGGTTTCCTCAAGAAATACCTACCTATTGATCCTTCAACCAATGATCTATTTGAAATTGCAAAAGACGGTGTTCTTCTTTGGTAATATAAATTTCTTCAATTTTTCTTATTTTCTCTTCTCAGATCGGTACAGACTTTTAAAAATTGAAATTACATGCTCTTGCAGTAAGCTTATCAATGTGGCAGTTCCGGGTACAATCGATGAACGGGCAATCAATACAAAGAGAATGCTTAATCCATGGGAAAGGAATGAAAATCACACCCTTTGTCTGAACTCTGCTAAAGCAATTGGATGCACAGTTGTTAATATTGGAACTCAGGACTTCATTGAAGGAAGGGTATATATCCAAGCCTTTTGAGTTTTCACAAATAAAAAAGTAGCATAATCATTGATATCTGTTGTGATTTTTCTCCTTCCCCCTCCATAAACATTCCTTCTTTGTGCTCATTTGTAAGAAAGTGACTCATGGTTGTTTTGCATTCTATTTGAATATACAATGCGTTTTTTGCATTTTTGTCCATCCATACCTGATTTTTCCCCATTCTATTGCTCAGTTGAAATAATTCTATATTTTGTTTTATTTCAGCGACATCTAGTGCTCGGATTGATTTCACAGATTATCAAGGTAATCTTTAAAAAGTTGATGTTATAATATGTCCATAATATGGAGGTACAAAATGTTTATGTTGGTACATTCTAGCATCAGGATCAAAGTAAGCTTAGTTGGCTTTATTTAGGCTAACCTCTTACATTCCTGATGGTTGTGTGAAATCAGATACAACTGTTGGCAGACCTGAACCTACGGAAAACTCCTCAACTGGTGGAGTTGATTGGGGATAGCAAGGTAAATTACCTTCTGCATATGTAACGATGCACACACACACACACACACACTTTCATAATCTACTTTATATTTATACATTGCAATCATATTTATGAAACTACCAGGACATGGAAGAATTGATGAGTCTACCGCCTGAAAAGATCTTGTTAAGGTGGATGAATTATCATTTGAAAAAAGCTGGGTATAGGAAGATAGTCTCCAATTTCTCCACTGATGTAAAGGTACTTATGTGTCTTTTAGATTTATATAAGCTCATATGGTGTTTTGTACCTGGAATGTTTACAAGTAGACAGCCTATTTTATTTTAAGCTACACTATTCAAACTTCACGTGATCATCCAAAAGTAATTTGATCTTACTTCTTTGGATTGTCAGTTTATAAAGCCTCTTCCCAGTTATATTGGTTACATTTCACTTAATGTATGACTGTGTAGTATAGGAATTTGATCTGACTTCACAAAATTATTGAAATGCAATTTGTTTTCACCTAATAGATTGGCTCATTTTGCTGAATTTATCTGCTTTTCTTCTCTTCCTATACAAGTTGAAATGTTGGTAAATTTTAAGTAATTGGGCGCAAGACAATCTTTAATTGGACGTTTTTATAATTGTTGTGAAGCAAGGATTATAGTAGAATCTTGTTGCATTTCTGTGTCAAGAAGTGCATGATACACCAATCCATCTAGAATCTTTTCTTCTACAAGCTGATGCTTGAGTATAATGCAGGATGCTGAGGCATATGCTTATCTTTTAAATGTTCTTGCACCTGAATACACCAATCCATCCACATTGGAAGTCAAAAATCCATTTGAAAGGGCAAAATTAGTCCTTGAACATGCTGATAAGATGGGTTGTAAGCGATACTTAACTGCAAGAGATATAGTGGAAGGGTCCCCAAATCTTAATCTTGCATTTGTTGCACATATTTTCCAACTCAGGTGATAATTTCCTCTCTCTTAAATACTACTATAAATTTATATAATCTCTTTTCTTCCTACCAGATGTTTAAATAATTCGATTTCCGAGTGGAGACTAAGTGAGGTGTAATTTGAATTGAAAGATACTGTAACTTTTTATGCCTTTATGTATCATGAATGATAATCATATATTTAAATACATTTGGCTTTTAATGTGTTAAGTGAACATTCAACTGAGCAACATTGAAACAAATAGTATGACAATTCATCTTGTTGCTCAGTTGATAGCTTTGTTTTGCTTTCTTTTATAAAGTCATTATCTGTACATGAGCATCAAAGTTTTGTTTAAATGGTGAAATATATATAGTCTTACTCATTTTTTTCTGTTATAGGAATGGACTTTCAACCCAAACAAGACAGGCATCTTTCCTTGACACATTTCCAGATGATACCCAAGACTCCAGAGAAGAGAGAGCTTTTCGCCTTTGGATCAATAGTCTTGGCAATTCAACATATATCAACAATGTCTTTGAGGATCTCAGAAATGGGTAACCATACTGCATTTCACCATTTATGTAATATATTCTGAATAAGATTACTCTAATTTGTTAGATACTACTCCCTCCGTTCTTAAATATAAGATCACTTTGGGGATGTGGATAAGTTCATAAATATAAATATAAGATCACTTTCTATTTTGTCTCAACTTTTACCCAAATTACCCCTATTTTCCTTTTACAACCAAATTACTCCCCCATCATTCTCTCCCTCCTCCTTATCATCACCACTGTCACTTACTGTAATCACTCGTTTCCCGTGCCCTTTGTAATTACTGTTGCAATCGGTGAATGAACTGCAAATCAATTTGATTGGAAACGATTAAATGCAAGCTGAAGTAGATTAGAATGAATTGGTACCTTGAGTGTTCTCAAGCTTATATGGCAATCCAAATGAGATAAAATTGAAGTAGAGGCGAAACGGCAGAGACAAAGGTGAGAGAAAGAAGAACTTGAAATTGAATTGGGCGGCTATGAGTTGAACAGGGGAGATGAAAGCACCATGTGATATGTCTCTTTTTATCTTTTAAATATAAGTTAGAGGTATTTTAGGAAGATCATGTTATTTAAATGTCTTCCTTAATCTCTCCAAATTAGCTAAAGTGATCTTATATTTAGGAACAGAGGGAGTACTATATATTTTTGGTGATGAAAAGGGGCAATAGTCCAAGATACTATATATTTTGTATTCTTCAAATTTCTGAGTTGAAAGTGACTTTACTTAATCACAGGTGGGTGCTACTAGAGACTCTTGAAAAAGTGTCACCAGGGAGTGTCAATTGGAAAATTGCCAATAAGCCTCCTATCAAGATGCCATTCAAAAAAGTTGAGAACTGCAATCAAGTTGTGAAAATTGGGAAACAACTTAGGTTCTCTCTGGTAAATGTTGCAGGAAATGACATTGTGCAGGGAAATAAAAAATTGATACTGGGTATGTTGTTCTTTACCTATAGTATGCTGCTAAATCATAGTATTTCAATGTAATTCATTCCTGCAAATATGATTAAAAAATTTGGAAATAAAAACATAAAACTGACCAATTAAAATTTTCTTCAGCTTACTTGTGGCAATTGATGAGATGCAACATCCTACAACTCCTAAAGCACTTGAGATCTCACTCTAATGGGAAGGAAATAACTGATGCTGATATCTTGGAATGGGCCAACAACAAAGTCAGAAGCTCAGGAAGCCAAAGCCGTATGGATAGCTTTAAGGTATCTAAATATACTATTATTTATCTAATTGTCCTATTCAAGAAGCAACAGAATTAATGGGGTTCATGATTAAGTACACCAATTTTAACTTATCTTACAGTGGATTATTGCTGGTTAGAACCTCTATAGGTCATTAATTTTATTTTCCTCATGAGCTATTAACTACTTGCTATGTTACCAAATGACCCTTAAGTGCATTGAGTATGGATGGCTTTAAGATATAAAAACTTAATATTGCTCTTTATGTTCAGAAAATGATAATATTGTAATTTTATTTTAGAACAATTCTCAATTTAGGCATGGCATATCTATGATATTACAATTTCCATTTCATTGATTGTTTAACATCGAATTTCAGGATAAAACTTTGTCGGATGGAATATTTTTCCTAGATCTTCTTAGTTCTGTGCAGCCCAGAGCTGTGAATTGGGGCCTCATAACCAAAGGAGTAACTGGTATTTTGTTTTCTATGTAAATCTTTCATTGTTCAAAGCTTCTCCAATTGTTACCTTAATCTTAAATCAATGAATGTTGATGATTAAATGGTATACTTAAGAGATAGAGAAATAAGGCAGTTTTTTTGGGTACTTTTGCCTTGTGAATTTCCATGGCTCTTCCTTAACATAGATATGCTCTATGCAGATGAAGAGAAAAAAATGAATGCCACTTATATTATAAGTATTGCAAGAAAGCTTGGATGTTCCATATTCTTACTTCCTGAAGACATCACTGAGGTATTGTGGACTGTTTTACTAATTGTTTCTATCTATTTTTAGTTTATTTACTTGACATCATAGCAATATATAATTGTCATTATTAATATTATGAAAATAACAAAACATCAGGCTACTTTCATTTTCCAAAGCAATTTGAATGCTCCATATTTAGTCCCACAATAAGTATATGAGATGCTCAAGGGTGGTTTTTAAGTGGTCCAACCTCAAAGGCTTGCTTGTGAGGAAAGATTCTTCATCCCATTTAGGTATAAATCAAAATTAAAGATACACAAGGGCCATTTTGCAGTTAAAAAGAATGCATCTATTTCGTGTTATCAGTTCAATTTAGTTTCTACTATTCTTGAGCCTAATTTGTGATATTTGGTTACTACTCCCTCCGGCCCTAAACATAGGACCTAGTTGACTTTTTTGAAAAATTCAAAAAAAAAAAAAAAGCAAAACAAGTCAATTATAAATTGATTTACCTAATTTTTTTCTCTTACACTAGTTTATTTTACCTATAAACTAATGGATAATCTAAAAAGATATCAAATATGTCATGATTTAATAACCTATTTTGCAACCTTAATCTCTCCATAAAAAAGTCAATTAGGTCTTATATTTAGGAGCAGAGGTAGTATTAACTATTGTTCACAATGTTCTTTCTTCTAGACCCTAAACAGTGGTACAAATTTTCAGGTGAACCAAAAGATGATCCTGACACTAACAGCAAGTATAATGTATTGGTTCTTGAAACACCCAAATGAAGAGAGGATGCCAACAACAACTTCAGACAGTGATAGTGGGAGTCAAATGGAGACTGTCTCAAATTCAACTTTAGATGACTCTGCCTCTGATTCTTCCTTAGAGGATAATCCCAACATGTAAATATGCCTTGAGTGAATACCCCTTTTCTTTTTTCAATTTTTAAAGCTTTTGATGTTATGGTTTATACACACACACACACATAATATGAACCTACCCGTTTTTTAGTTAAACATAACACTAGGTAATTTAATGATTGCCAAGTAAAATTTTGCTTCCTTAAACAGTTTTTGTGAATAGTGGATTTGTTTCTCTTGAAGGTATAAATATTTTCATTTTTGTGACAATTGAGTTTTTCATTTCCTTATGGTACTTTGATATGTCTTATGTTGTCTGTGAATTAGATAGAATTAACTGTTCAAGTGTTGTTGAAACATGTAAATACACCAATACTTTTTTTGAACACATTTTTCGGACCAAACACAACAGCAAAACCAACTAACGCGGTTGGCAAGTTGAAGTGCGAATGTCCTACTTATATACTAAATACACCAATACTACAAAAACGAAATAGTTTTTTTTTCCTAGATAAGGTTATCTACATTAATTATAAAGCCACGTAATGTCTCTATGAATAAACAAATTTAATGCAAGATTCTGCATTGTCTAATCTATTCTCTTGATAAATATATTCCAACAAACTTTTTTTTATGTTTTTTTACTTAAAACTTTATGTTTGATAACATCACAATGGCACTAAAGATCACATTCAGTCATCATAAATATTGAATAACAACTGGTTTGGAATGATAAGGTTAATAGCCTGTGTGATCTTATTTTGTCATGTCTCATGGGTAAGTTTTTATATGAAAGTTCTAGGTAGTAGAGTTTAGAAGTAAAATGCGACTGTTGACTACTTTCTTTGGTAAAACATTATGAAACAGTTTGTTTAACTTACATGTTAACATATAAATTAATAAAACACATCATATGAAATGATTGAATGACTTATTTGTCTTTATTAATCTTTTTGAATAAAAATTCAAATAAAGTATGATATGACAATCAAATAATGAAAGCTCATATACAAGTTTTTTCGGCTCAATGTTTTTTTTAAAAAAAACATTTATCACATAACCATTTCTTTATGAGCGATGACCAATTACTCACACACCCAACAGCGCACATATTTTCTTCCCCTAACATCGATGGACTCATGCCATTTGACCTAAAGATTTGTTACCATTTTATTTGAACGACTAGATTTTACATAATACATGGGTTCATGTCTAATTTTGTCACAAATGTTTTCGTGTATGAGCCGGCGATATTTGATAGTCTTTTTGGATCAATATTTTCCAAAAAAGTGTAAAAAAAAGACAAATATTATCATTAAGACATGGATGATGAGGTGATAATATATGTAGTATGTGAAGGCTAATTTGATCTATTTTGTATACTTCAGGGGTAAACTTGATAAAAATAACTTCAAACATAAACATGGCTAATTTGATCTTATAATATGAACTAATTTTAGTTGGATCCTATGGCGCCTTTTTCCATTTGATGAATTATTGGTTTTAGTTTTTCATTATCTCCTTCTAGTTTTACATAATTTATAATTAGAAAATAAAATTATTAAACTAATTCAAAATAAAATAAGTTCATTACATTTAAAATATGAATTTATCTACTAAAAATGAATTATAAATATAACGTTATATAATTAGTAGAACATTGAATATTAAGTATTGTATAAATAATTGGTATAACTAAAATAATTAATTTCTAAGAATACTTTATTTTGGATAGATTTAAGTTTTTTTTATCATTTGTCACCTCATTTATTCCAATAGCATGAATCAAAATTATATTAATCTCATTAGAATTAACTTCACATGTTTCTTTTATTGATTATAGAAAATGGTATCAAACTCATTCCGTTCTATCAATCAATATCAAATCATCTATAGTATACGTCAATAGTTTGTTATCAGACATAGATTTCTCGTAAACAAAAATGTTGGTATATCATGTGTTAATTATACTATCATGTTTGAATATTTTTAGTAGAAATTAAACATCTCAGTCCCTTAAGCCCGTGTTTCACACATTCCATCCATTATTATTATTATTATTATTATTATTATTATATGTGAGTGAATGCATGCACGCGTTAAGTAACTACTTACAACAAACAAACAAACATGGTCTCCTCATCAGCGGTCTCCTATCAAGGTCAACCTTTTCTCTCTTTTGTCTCATCTCACCCCATCCCCTTATGTCCTTATCTATCTATCTATCCTTCCTAAACCTTTCTTTCTTTCTTTTCAGACTCCAACCATATTAATGTATTTCTATTTCACTGCCTTTCCCTTTCCACTCTTCTCCTTCACCTTGTGTAGTACTAGTGGGCACACTGATTCATCCTTCCCTTTGGATCATTGAATCCTCCCCTTCCACTCTCCCTTCACCTTCACTTTCACCTTCTCTTTCAGGTATGTATCCTATCCCTATCCCACCTTCAATCTCTTCAATCTTTCCATCCACTTTCTTCCTCCATTTTCCTCACATTTTTCCACTTTCTTTAATCTCTCTTTAATCTCACTTTCTTTATGAAGCTGTAACACATTCCCCTCACATTCTTCTGCCAATGCCCACTGCAAAAGAACCTTCCACTGCTCTCATTCCATTCACACCACCTTCCAATCACAATCACTATTGGTATCTACTTTATTACATACTCCCTCCGTTCCTAAATATAAGAGCACTTTGACTTTTTTGGAGAATCTTAAGAAAACAAAATATGATAATTAAAAATTGATTTTCCCAAATTTTTTCACTAAACTAGTTTATTTGATTTATGAACTTACATATGATCTAATAATATTTAAAATATGTTATGATTAAATTGTTTATTTGATTTATGAACTTACATATGATCTAATAATATTTAAAATATGTTATGATTAAATTGTTCATTTTGCTTTCTTAGGATTCTCCAAAAAAGTCAAAGTGCTCTTATATTTAGGAACGGAAGGAGTACTTTAGTAGATTCAAATGATAAATTAAACAAATTTATCACTGTTTCTTTGTTTATTACTTTATCCAATACAGTACAATTTAGTGCATTCACCTTTTCACTCTTTGTTTATAACTTTATCCAATTAAAATTGATTTTGATGTAATAGTGAAGGATTTGGATCACCTCACATTCTTCTTCTCGGTGGAACGTGTCCAAGAACTAATGCCTCAGCTTCAGCCATTCCAATATCTCATCATTCTTCACACGTTGGAGACCTCCTCAGTGACAATTCAAGCATTGATCTATCTGCTTTTGGAATACCAATCTCTCATAATTCTTCTCACGTCTACGATAACACAAGAAAGATTATCAGCTTTGTTCCTTCGATTCCTATAGAGCATCCTCTTCTACAGGCTGTGGAAATACCATATACAAGGGCATACATAGAAGCCGCTTCATGTGCAGTAAGGAGGGTGGTTGATCCTTCCCTTAGGTCTTCCCTTTGTGTTGTCAACAGATCTATTTTCAGCATGTTACATGGCACAAATCCTCAAGCCACTACAACGGATCTACCTTCACCTTCAGGTATCTATCCTATCCCTATCCCACCTTCAACTCTCTAATATAATCTCTCTTTAATCTTTCCATCCACTTTCTTCCTTAATTTTCCTCACATATTTCCATATTCTTCCCTATTTACTCTCAAACCTCATTCTATCATGCTTTCTTGCACCTATGAATATCTATCTATCTCATCATATTTATTCTTCTTTATGAAGATGCAACACATTCCCCTCATTCCACTACTCTCATTCCATTAACATTCAACCACTATTGGTATCTATTCATTATTCTGCCATTTATTTTCTATTGGTATATCGCATCCCCCCTCTCCTACTGGCCCAATCGCATCCCCCCCTCTGCATCTGGCCCAATCACATCCCCTACTACTGTTTTTCCTTCTCCTATTGCCATTCAAGCCAAGAGAGACAAGAGGAAGATAAAAAAAAATGTGTTTGCACATTTTGTTTTCCTTTTGGAAATGTACACTTAGTATTCATTACTTTTGTATTATACATACAATATAATATCAATGAAATATTTTTTTTGACCATTTAGTCAACTTTGTTTCCACAGATTTACTTAGTATTTCTAACCATTCATGTGTTGTTTGTGTTACTATAGTTGGTTTTAAAGTTCCCTTTTGATTTAAGTTACCTATTTTGGTCCATTTAGGTCTTATGTCTTCCTAGCAACCTAGGAACATGAATAATTTCTTCCTCCACTTCCCTCACCCACTAGCAATGCAACAACATTCCAACATATACTCACTGCTAGTGCCCACCGCTTCAATGTGATGCTACAGCTGCGTATTCAAGTTTAATACTTAAATGCTATCTAGTACTGTTTGAAATGCTGCTGTCTGAATAAGTGTAACAATATCAAGTATGTGAGTTATATCGGAAAGGTTTGTCCATTCCAAGAAATATCTTCATGTTCAAAACGTAAGTGTAATAAAACCATCTTTTTGTTTTTTATTTTATTCAGTTTTATTGATCTATATTATCTAAACACGTCATTCTTAATACTGTGTGTTTTTATACGGGATTTCTTCGAAGATATTGGAGACCTGCTCAGTATGCAGTTGGGAGGCCAGGCTCTTAAAGGGCTGTTCCAATTATTTAAGGGTAATGGACCTAATCTACCCCCCAAGTAACCACCAAGGAGCGCTGAGCACCCTGAACTAACAACAGGCCCGTATCTGGACTCCAAGTAACCAATGTGTTTAAAAACTACCCCGGTTGGACGGTCAACAAAGTTTGACCGTTACTATGCCTATGTGGCTGCCACGCGAGCACTTGCTTTGCCACCTCTGCTTGCCACGTGTGTATTTTAAATGGACCTAATCTGCCCTCCAAGTAACCACCCAGGAGCATTGAGCACCCTGAACTAACAACAGGCCCGTATCTGAACTCAAAGTAACCAATGTATTTAAAAACTACCCGGGTGGACGGTCAATGACGTTTGACCGTTACTATGCCTATGTGGCCACCACGTGAAGACCTTGTTTGTCATCCGGCGCCTTGTCATCGCTACGTAAGATATGCTTATGTGGGTCCCACCTATAATAATCAACAATTTCTCTCTCCCTCTTCATCACCATCACCACAGCCCCCCAACACCCACCACCCCCACCCACACGTAAGGGAACGGTTGGATGAGATGAATTCAAATTCTTCACACTTTGTGCTGATCAAGTATATTTTATATATTTGGCCTTCTAATAGTGGTGTGTGGTGTCTGCATCTATTTGGCTGTAAAGAATATTTTAGACTCTTGTGGAGTATTTATGGTCTCTCTTGAACTGTGAAGGGTGCCCCATCCTGAGGAGTGTCAATGAAGCCACTGAGGTGTTCTTCACATCACTTAGATCATCTATGACCAATATGGGGTGTTTGTTGGCAATGGTTACATGGAAGATGAGGGAGGACCTGAGTGACTGAGTGATTGGTTTTGGTAGTTTCCTTTAATTAGTTTGTAGACAATAATGCTTCACCATAGAATACATGTGTCATTTGGCTTTATGTCAATTAGTTGACTCAAAGCAATCTCATATCCCCATATGTCATTCAAGAAGCTTTTCCAATGTATTATGTTGTTATATTTACTTTCCAGTTTATCTTTAATGCCAATTGTGCTCGCTTTCTCTTTTATTGAACTTTTCATGAGAGAATTATTCATTCAAGTAGTGAGTTACTGGAGAATTGTTCGAATGGAATAAATATACAAACTATGAAATGGGTGGAATGGAATAAATTTACAAACTATGAAATTTGTGTTGGATGTAATACATTTCGCTCAATAGGTAGAAAACAATTAGGGAAAATTAATTTGTAGTCTCTCACAAGGGACTTACTATTAGAAAAGTCTCATAAACTTTACATATTAAAGCAAGGTCACTAGTACTTCAAATAAAGAAAGACCAGATTGCCCCTATAACAAGGAATAAACTTTCTGCTACAACGAAATGTTTGACTCTAGCAACTTTGACTTCTCAAATAACCGCATATATTTCAAGATCTAGTGTGAGTAGCAGAAATGTTAGGAAACTTAATGATGAACAACGTCCAATTCATGATCACGTCATGAAAGCAGGGGAACCAACTGTTAATGGCTTTTAGTTTGTTAATGGGTATGGCAGAATTGGAAAGACATTTCTTTGGAATACTTTAACAGCTACAATCCGAGGGAGAGGTGAAATTGTCCTCCCGGTTGTATCAAGCAGTATTGCAGCAACATTACTTCCATCTAGCAAGACTGCACATTCACGATTTGCAATTCCAATAGATATAATAAAATTTTCTACATGGTCAATTGATCAAACCTCTCCTCTCACAAATTTATTGCGTGCCACGAAAAGCTAATATATGAGCAATGCATTAATGGTACAATGGTATTTTATGGAAGCACTTATCATTCACCGAAAGATATTTTGCACTCTAGCTTAACCCTTTGGTGGAAAATGTATTGTGTCGCAAATTCTTCCTATATTCATAAGGGAAATAGAGCAAGTATTAATGCCCTCACACTTGTGGGAATATTGCAAGAACTTTAGCTTAACTCATAACATGAGGCTATGTGCTTCTTATGATCATGGTCAAACACAATTTCGTTTAATTGTCCCCTTTTCAATGGTCAAACATGAGGATATGTGCTACTTCTTATGATCATGAGGCTAGGGGGCTTTATGGTCAATTGACATAAACTTCATTGATTCCATATTGGGGATAAGTCATTATGTGTCTTTTTGATAAATTAAGTCCCCTTTTTATCCAATTGAAATTCAAGTGACATTTAAATTTAATTTAATTGTCATTTTCCCTATTTTATACCTTGCATTATTGCACTTTAATTTAGTGGCAAATGAAATGAAATACTCTCTCCGTTCCAAAATAGAAGGTCACTTTTGAAATTTAATTTGTTCTTAATTGTAAGATCACTTTCTAACTTCTCCCAACTTTTTCCCAAATTAACCCTATCATGCTTATCTACAATAACAAGTAAGAGAGGAATAGTGAGAAAAAAGTATGTAGTTAGGATAAATTGGTAATATCATGTGTAAATAACTAATTTAATTAACTTCCTTAATCTACTCAAATTAGAGAAAAAGATCTTATATTTAAAAACAGAGTGAGTACTATTACCTCCGGTCCTAAATATAGGACCTAATTGACTTTTTTTTGGAGAGATTAAGGTTGCGAAATAGGTTATTAAATGATGACATATTTGATATATTTTTAGATTATTCATTAGTTTATAGGTAAAATAAAATAGTTTAAGGGAAAAAATTAGGTAAATCAATTTATAATTAATCTATTTGCTTTTTTAAGGATTTTCCAGAGAAAGTGAATTAGGTCTTATATTTAGGACATGAGGGAGTATCATTTTCTCTTATACTCCCTCCGGTCCTAAATATAAGACCTAGTTGACTATTTTGGAAAATCCTAAAAGAAATAAGTTAATTATAAATTGATTCATCTAGTTTTTTTATTAGACTAGTTTATTTTACCTATAAACTAATGAATAATCTAAAAATATATTACCTCCGGTCATAAATATAAGACCTAGTTGACTTTTTTGGAGATTTTAAAGTTACAAAATATGTTACTACCTCCGGTCCTAAATATAAGATCTAGATGACTCTTTTTTGGAGAGATTAAGGTTGCGAAATAGGTTATTAAATTATGACATATTTGATATATTTTTAGATTATCCATTAGTTTATAGGTAAAATATACAAGTCTAAAGGAAAAATTAGGTAAATCATCAATTTATAATTAACTTATTTTGTTTTTTTAGGATTTTCCAAAAAAGTCAATTAGGTCTTATATTTAGGACCAGAGGGAGTATTAAATTATGTATATTTGATATATTTTTAGATTAGTCATTAATTTATAATTATCATTTATGTCATAATTTTTTTGCAACCTTAATCTCTTAAAAAAAAAAAAGCCAACTTTTTATACTTGAAGACCGGAGGCAGTATAAAATTTGAGACGCACCAAATGTCACTTGTTCTTCTACCAACCTCAGTGTCACAGCCAAGTCCAAAGTTGGTTTGGCATAATCTGAGACTTCCAAATTCACATCCTTCTTCACTTTCATCACTCTCCGCCGCCATCAGACCATCTGTTACAACTCAAGCTTCTTCTTCATCGCCGCCGCCCCAAATGGTGAAAGCTATCAGAGTTCATGAGCTGGGAGGACATCAGGTTTCTCCAGATCACTCATTCATCGCTTTTTCTTACTTCTTTATGCTCAATAAATATGTCCTTTTGTTATAGTCGTTACAGTCTTGTTCAGTAGAATGAATAATAAATAGTAGTCCATAGGTGCTAAATATAAGACTGCCTTGACCTTTTTGTGAAAGTTAAGGAAGTACTCCGGCCATTCCTAAATATAAGAGCTAGTTGACTTTTTTTTTTTTGAGAATGTTAAAAAAAGTGAAATGAATTGCTTAATCATAAAATATTTTGTACTCCCTCCGTTTCTAAATATAAGTCATGTTTGACTTTTTTTGGAGATGTTAAAGTTACAAAATATATTATTAAATTATGACATATTTGATAAAGTTTTAGATTAGTCATTAGTTTATAGGTTAAACAAACTAGTTTAAGGGAAAAAAATTAGTTAAATCAATTTATAATTGACTTATTTTGCTTTTTTAGGATTTTCCAAAAAAGTCAACCGTGACTTATATTTAGGACCGGAGGGAGTATATTATTAGACCATAAACTAGTTTAGAGAAAAACCTTTAGAAAATCAATTTTTAATCACCTTATTTAGCTTTCTGACGATTCTTCAAGAAGTAAACTATCTCTTATATTTAGGAATGGAGGGATTAGATTACACTATTAAGTTATAACATATGTTATGTGTGATGGGAATATAAGTTAGTTTATGGGTTGAATAAATTAATTTTGTTAGAAAAAGATAGTTATAGTCATTAAAGGGATCAATTTTACATATTTAAATTTTTTTCGAAAAAGTTGTAGTGGCCTTATAATTAGGACCGGTGGGAGTACTAGTTTGGCTATTCGGTGGTCGAAATCTAGTCTCCGCCAGTTTTGTTATAAATCAACTGTGTGTAGATTAGATTGTCTTATTGGTTTTGGTCTAAATCAATGCTGATTGTGCTTTCTCACATAGAAAAAGGTATTGGTGCTGTCTGTTATTTTTGGCCACAAATTCATATGTTTGACTGTGGTAATGCTAAATTTATGTGTGATTTAATGCTAAAGTTATGGTGGAATGATTTAATGTGTGATATTCTCTTGGAGAATATTTTTACAACGTGCAATTTGATTAGAACCATTCTTGTGTATGGATTATTTGATAAGCTAAGTTTGTAGTTGATTGGCTTGCACATTGGATTGGTCATATCCTCCAGGCTGAATGATGAGACCTTCACTATTATGGAAATTGTTGCTAGCAGATCTTGAAGCCTGTTCATACAATAACTTTGATTCAGTGATATATGCAAACTTATCTTAAGAGGCATATGTGGAAACACAAAGGATGGGGAAAAGTCTGATGATTATTTCATTGATATGAGTACATATTTATAATACAAAAGTTTCCTAAAAGACAATAACTTCTCCTACAAGTTTACCTAATAATAACAAATATTCTTCTACTCTAAATATTTCCTAATAATATAATTTACAATAATGACTAAGATATACAAATAGTCTACATAATACATAATAGGAAATATTACTTATTTTCATTATTTCTAACAGCATCTATTGTTGACTTAACTGTGGAGTAAAGGTTTGAATTGAATTTCTATTATGTGATGGGTTTCTTAGAGCTTTTGGTTAAGATAATACTAATTGAAGGGTTTTTCGATATCTTTCATGTGCAGTCTCTTATTTAATTACTTCTATCATCCAATGTTATGCAGTTATAACTGTTTTTTCATAAACTTTTTATTTTCATGTAAACATTCTTAGATTATTCTTGTTTAACAATACTTTGTTCCTTGTCTCACTTCATACTTTTGATATTCTGATGATGCATAATATTGATAGGTCCTAAAGTGGGAAGATGTGGAAATTGAAGAACCTAAAGAAGGTGAGGTTCGTGTGAGGAACAAAGCAGTTGGGGTTAATTTTATTGATGTCTACTTCCGGAAAGGAGTTTACAAAGCACCATCGTTGCCCTACACTCCAGGTTTGCTAGTCTAATTTATTTCTATGGGATCGTTCCAACCTTTAATATTTCTAGTCCTTATGAATAGGAAATGAACAAAAGATAGATAGAAGAAACCTGTTTCATTGGCCTCATCTTATGCTTGGTCAAGGCCCTAGTTTATTGTCCGAACTTTTGGATATTAGGAAAAAGATGAAGGCATGATATATGGTTTTATAATTACAGTTTGGTTGTTTTCCTTGGATTGAGAAAAGAGATGAAGGCATGAAATTAATCTATTTTGTTGGATGCTGTAAGACCGTGACAGTTTTACCTTTTTAATTACTTTTTTGAGGTGTGTGAAGATGGACTTTCACTTACTGTTATGTGAAGTAAACTAACTGAGGGGATTGCTAACTTGTTGGTTGTAGCTTATATTTGTTTTAACAACCTGTCTATTATTTGTTTTCAGGATTTTTTTGATGTTTATGCGTGCTGATATCTTTTAACATGTTCACGTGCACACACACACACAAATATTACTCCCTCCAATGCTTAATATAAGGTCTAGTCGACTTTTTTGGAAAATTCTAAGAATGCTAAACTAATTACTTATAAATTGATTTGCCTGAAATTTTCCTCCAATCAAGTTTATTTGACTTATAAGCTGACATATAATATTGTAGAGATAGTATGCAAGATGACAGGTTTAATCTTAGAACTTTAGGGAGATATTTTGCGGTTCAATGGTTGTGGGAACCTTTAAAAAATGAAAAAGAAACAATATACAACAAAAAGCAGTATAGTGATCATATATATTCCTTTCTTTTACTAAAAATCTTTATTCGAAGATTCTTAGGTACCTTGCAAGGAAACGAGTGAGTCATAGCTTATCCTAGGCCTTACTTTGATTTGCAAGGCTTGAGACTAGAAAAGGCCAATTTATGATCTGGCCTTGTAACTTTTTCTGGAATTCACACGGGCTGAATTCTCCTCAACATCTTTTATTACTCTTCCAACAGCAAGTGGTCCGATGAAACTTGACACGACTTCTGGAAAGAGAGAGAGAGAGAGAATAAGATAGAAACTAGCTGCCAAATAATCAGACGGCCAACAAAGAACATTATTAATTTAACCATTCAGCTTCTCCTTTCTCTATCATGATTATAGCTAGCCTTTCCTATCTTAATCCTAATTGATGATCTATCCTAGAAAAGGGCCAACCCAATTATAGTCCCCACTTGGTGAGGATGTTAGGGAAGGGAATATACTAGGCAGTCTAATCCCACGGCAGCCGAACTTATTGTTGAGCCAACCCGGCCAGCCCTTCATGATGATCTATCTTAGAAAGTGAACGAAATTCATGTTTTGGGGGGGAGGGGGGTACCATGAAAAAATGAGGGGTCATGAGCTAATATCGAGTTGAAATGCATATGGAGAAACTATTACTTATGTGCATTAAAGCCATCCACATATCTATTTGGTTTCTCTCTTTAGTAAAGCAATATGAAATCCTATAAGTGCTCACTGGTTGCTGATTGGTAATACACACAATCATTGCCTTTTGATGATATAACCAAATTCTTTTAATAGTTTTGCTACTTAATAATGCATTGGATTTCCCCTCACTCTTTTTTTAATGTGGCAGGTATGGAGGCTGTGGGAATTGTGACGGCTGTGGGTCCTGGCCTAACTGGTAGGAAGGTTGGAGATGTTGTAGCTTATGCCGGACAACCAATGGGCTCATACGCTGAAGAGCAGATTCTTCCTGCAAATAAAGTAGTCCCTGTGCCTGCTTCTATTGACCCAGTTATTGGGGCGGCTATCTTACTTAAGGGCATGACAACTCATTTTCTAGTCCGACGCTGTTTCAAGGTAGGTAGGTATATATGTCATCTAAAGACATGTTAGCTAAAGCAAATATCTCTCTCATTTTACTTTTCCTAGTTAACAGTAAGTTATATAGAAGACATACCTACCTCAAGTAATACTCCTCTGGCTCCTCCATGTACGAATACAATCAAAGAGCAACTATTGTGATCCATTTTTAATAATGGCTCCTTTATGTATTGTGATGGGATTAACTAAATAACCTGATAATGTTTCTATATACTGGCCCCAATATCTTGTTTCTGGAAGTGCATGCTTTTTCCAAATGCAATGTATTTTTTCATGAGTTTACCTGGCTTTAGTAATGGTATGAGACTCATCGATGAAACCAATTTGAACAGGTTGAACCGGGTCATACAGTTCTTGTTCATGCTGCAGCTGGTGGAGTTGGGTCTCTATTGTGCCAGTGGGCAAATGCTCTTGGTGCAACTGTTATAGGACTTGTATCAAACAAAGAGAAGGCAGTTCAAGCCAAGGAGGATGGATGCCATCATGTTATAATCTATTCAGAACAGGACTTTGTTGCTCGTGTCAATGAAGTAACTTCCGGCAACGGAGTTGATGTGGTTTATGATTCTGTAGGAAAGGACACATTTGAGGTAATACCTCAATAGATTTAACAGTTCATATAAAATTTCATTATTTGATGTTTGACTATTATTTTTCCATTTTCTTTTATTTATTATTTTTTGTTAAGGCATAACATTTTGTTTGAAGATTTCCTTTTGTTTGCAACACATTTCAAATCACTAATATTTCAAAAAATCATTACACCCACTTATAGATCTAAAAAAGGGCTAAGGTGCAACATATATGCTTTTTAAGTGTTTTCTCATGAGCAATATTGCCCCAAAACTTTTTTGGAAAGCAATGTTGCACTAGGAAATGCCATTATACTGCCACTTACCCTTTAATATCTTCACTGCTCAATTTTCTTGAATATTTCTACTGAATCCCTTAATCACAATCCTTCTGCCATCTGGCCATTTTGCACAGCGAGTCATTTAGTTATGAGGGAAGAGACAAATACCACATTCCTCCTAAAGCCTTCCTATAAACAACCCCATGTCATCTCTGGGATCTAGCCCATACCTCCTTCCAACCTTCCATAGGAATAGGCCCCATCTATTTTTCATGTTGCAGTCCTCAACCCAAGACAAATTTCACCCCAAGTTCCTTCTAACGTCACCCTCCTTCTGCAGTAACCTAGTATATTCCCTTTCTTCGCACCTCCACTAAGTGGGGACTCGAACTGGTTGACCCTTTCTTTATACTTATTACAATGTGCAAGTAAACTTAGTGGCTTGATTCGTTTTGAATGTGGAGTTTAGTTATCTACTTATCTTGTGTCTCTATTTTTTAGAGGCATAGTTTGAATTATATGAATCTATGATTTTATTTAATTTTGAAAAATCGTCTTGTTAAAATAAAACAATGAAAATAGACCCTTCAACGTTATGCCACTTGCATGAACCCTCTTCAACCTTTACTGGCTTTTGTGATTAACATGAAGTCCTTGCCCACATTATTCAACGAGATCTTTTGACCAATAATATATCACCAAGCATGACAATTGATTGAACACAATGGCGTCGTGTAATCCATGTAGCCGACCCCACCTAGTTTGGATAAGGCTTTGTTGTTGTTGTTGTTGTGATTAACATGAAGTCACGGTTTTTCTTCTTGAAGGGATCGTTGGCATGTTTAAAGCTCAGAGGGTATATGGTAAGTTTTGGGCAGTCCTCAGGCACACCTGAGCCAGTCCCATTATCTGCACTGGCTACAAAATCTCTCTTCTTGACTCGGCCAACCTTATTTCAATATGTGGTTACACGGGATGAACTATTAGAGGCTGCTGGAGAAGTGTTTGCTAATGTGGCTTCTGGGATCTTGAAGGTGAGAGTCAATCACACATACCCTTTGTCTGAGGCAGCCAAAGCACATGCAGACCTTGAAAGTAGGAAGACATCAGGTTCTATTGTGCTCATACCCTGAATGTGTTGAGGCTCCTTTTGTACTACACTATTACTCTTGTGGCAGTTCTTATGAAGCATGTGTATAAAATCTCACTGTACTCTTTTGTTTATAACTTTATGTGGCATTTGTGATGAAAATAAAGGACCGGATTAGCAGTTCCTTTTGGCTTTTATGTCATCTGACTTTTTTTTATGTTCAACATGTCATTTGACTTTATTGGCAAAAAAAAAAAACATGTCATTTGACTTTTGGAACCTGAAGTTGGGGTAGATATCAGATGTGTAACTAAATTTATGTTCAGATTGATGTTGGTAAAATGTCAGCTTGATAAACTGAAATTAGGTGGGATGATATAAATGGAAAGTTTATATTTAAAATGACTGAAAAGGGCATGATTTATAAGTTATAACAGACGGTTTTAACAATTTTTATCTAATTTTGAAGCAGTATTTGAATATTGTGAAACAACAGTTTCCCTTTAGTAGATAAATGGTGTTACATGTGAAAGCTTGATACTCTAACCAAAGTTTAAGTGATAAAAATGTAGCCAAAAACAGTGTGATAAGAAATAAAAAATACTCCATAAAATTTTATAATATACTCTTTTTTATACATAATTTTTATAATATACTCTCTCGGCTTTATTATAATATTCATTTTTTACTTTTTCTTTTGGAAATTTAAATATATAAAATTAATTATTTTAAATTGAATAGTTATTTTTTTCTTCAAAACTAATTTTAAATTTAATGAAGTAAACTATAATCTAATTATATATAACATATATTATAATTTATTGATTTTGAATTAAACATACACAAGATTTTATATTGAGTTTAAAATTTACATAATTCGTTATATTTGACTTTTTTAATATATTATAATTTAGTGATTTTTGAATCTAAATATACATATTTAATGTATAATTATGATTTAGTGATTTTTCGTTTTTGAATTTAGTATGGAAACATAAGTGAGTTTTTTTATCAAATATAAAAATTTATGTGTACTTTTGTTAAGAAAAACATTTTGGTGTTGAGTGATCTTTTAAAGAAAAAAAACATAATTTTTTTACTTTAGCTTCGTCAATTCCATAACACACTTCATCTTGAAATTACACATATTATAATTATTTTTTTGGTAGTGCAAATGTATGAGTTTTTAAACTCATAAATGAGTAAATACTCCTACATATAATTGACAGAAATAATATCAAACTTCGCTTATTTCAAATTGGTCTTGTAAATTGGGAAAAAAAGTTCTCATAAAAGAGAAGTTATCTTTACAAAATAGTGAAATTATTAAACCTAGGATGGTGATCTGACGGGCAGAAATAAATAATGGCTCAAGGATTAATGGTCAATCTCTTTTATAAAAAAAAGTTTAGATGAGTTGGGTTCTAAAACTTATCAAGGTTAGATAGGCTTTAAGGCTCAAAGAGCGATTACAAATCACCCACCAATAAAATTATCACATTGGTGAGATTTAAACTTACAATCTTATGATTATGAAACAACATCTTTACAAACTGGATCAACCTTTGTTGGAAGGTTAAAGTGAACCTTGGTCCCATACTGATAAAGAATTAAAAAAATATTTTAAATCTTATAATGATAATTTGATTTTTAGGGAAATTCCGTATAAATGATAGTTAAATTTTAAAATCAAATATAAAAGAGACTTTGAGCGGTTAATATGACTATTCAACTACTTAGGGCCTCATTGATTGTGAGGAAGTTATATAAAGAATTAGAAATGGAAAGGGGTAGACCCCATCTGCAAAAAGTTATTTGATACGACACATTTCTGACAAGAGACAATTACACACCACTTTTCTCGCCTAACATCGATTTTGATGACATAAAATCGATTTTAACCTGAAATTCAACATAAACTCGATTTTATACCATCAAATTCGATTTTAGGCAAGAATAGTTGTGTAATTGGTGCATGTCAAAAATGTGTCACAACTCACAAGTCACAACACCAGACAACTTTTTACAAGATGGGCCCACCTCACCTTCCATTTCTAATTCTTTTACTAACTTTCCACAACCAAGCAGCCATTGATCCTAGTCCTAGTAATGATGATGAGAGGTAGTGAAAGTAACACCTAGTCACCACTCACCAACAACAGTCCAACATAAAAAATAACCAAATAGTGAAATAGTACATCCTTCGCAACATCACCTCATCACAAACAAATCGTCCTCCATTCTTCACAATCACACCCAAAACTTTTGAAGGGTTGAACCAATCTCTATAACTTAATCAATCTAGTAATTATAATGCCCTTCCCCGGAAGCAGTCCACTCTACAACTTTCTTATTCTCCTCCTCTTACCTCACTTTCTTCAACTCAAGGTACCTTTTTTCTTATGCCATGTATTAAAAGCTTAAATTAAAGTTCCTTTGTGGAATATCCCATAGAAATTAAACTTCTATGTATGTATGTATGTGTCTTACTCATAAAGCAGTGATTTATTTGTTGTGTTGATTGTTTTGGCATAAGGTGTTGGGATGGGAGGAAGAGGAAGGTGGTGTGGTGGTGAGCACGTGGCCGTTCGTTGAGGCGGTGAGGTCTGCGTGGCGGTCGGTCGAGGGAGGCTCTTCAGCTGTGGATGCTGTTGTGGATGGCTGCTCCACTTGTGAGGAGCTTAGGTGTGATGGAACTGGTGAGTGAGTGAGTGAGTCACTCAATTTCTTTTATTCATTGTGTTCAAACTTGGGTGACAACATTAGTTCAATAGAATAGAATTGAATAATTTACCAAAAAAAGAATAGAATAGGGTTTCATCGATGGGCCGACTTGGTTCAATGGTAAGTTCGCTTCTTGTTGTGGACTTTGAGGTTGTGGGTTTGAATCAGTCTCTCTGCGTAAAGTAAATGTGCCTAGTATATTCCCTTCTTGAACACTCTCACTAAGTGGAGACTGAAACTGTGTTGGCCCTTTAGAATAGGGTTTCATAGAGGAGGAACGAATTGGATTACTCCCAATATAAGACCCATTTGACTTTTTTTTTTTTGAGAAATTAAGGTGCAAAAATGATCATTTTAAAATGTTTTTGATTATCTTTTCTCCTTAAAGTTAATTTATTTTACTCATAAGCTAACCTATAATCTAACCACATATGTCATATGTTAATATAAGATCATGTGTGAGAAAGGGAGTAATTTGTTCAAAGAGAGACATTTTTTCTTCATAATGGGCTTGACATTGATTGTGTAGTAGGTTAAATTAACATAAGATAACATGTGATTGAAAATTAGGTGTTTCAATGGGTTGATACTACGGTACAAGTTCTTGTGTTCAATTGAATGTTCGTTAGCTGAGGGGACAATCCTCTCTATGTGAGTAGCACTCCTGCTAAACGAGTTCGGATTAGTTGGTTACTGCCAATAGGTGCATGTTGAATGGGCTCTGTTCAACAAAAAAGAAAGTTTGATGACAGAATTGCATAGTCCCTTCTCATTTTTATGTATCTAGAGATTTTCAAAATATTTCACACCTTCACGTCTTCAATGGTATAGAACTAGTCAAAGTAGTTGTCTAGAAGCTATTGTTTGGAATTTCTTTATCCAATTTGTGCTTTCTGTTGATATAAGTTGCTAACATTTTAGAACAATATGCTTTCATACTAGGACACATTTTTTTCTTGGAAAGTTAAAGACATGGCATGAACTCTTTCAATTTGTTTATCTATTTATACCCTTGAAAGAAAGTGAACCTTTCTAAATGTTTGGTGCTGTTTTTGTTCTGTTACTTCTTCTCATTATCTAAAATTTGTTTTTTTGCGTCACGACAAGTACACTAATTACCTTCTCAACAGTGGGTCCTGGTGGGAGTCCTGATGAGAATGGAGAAACTACAATGGATGCAATGGTCATGGATGGGGTAACTGTCAACTATCATTTGCTTCAGCTTTTGCACTTTATTTTTAATAAATATCCTTTGTTATATTTAAGCATGATTTTTGGTCCTGTATTTCGGTAAGGAAATGCATAGTTAACTATGGAAGTAGGAGCAGTTGCTGCAATGAGATATGTCAAGGATGGAATCAAGGCTGCTATGCTAGTGATGAAACACACCAAACACACTTTGCTTGCAGGAGAGAAAGCCTCAGAATTTGCCATTTCGATGGGACTTCCAGGACCTGCAAACCTTAGTTCAACAGAATCTATAAATAAGTGGGCTGAATGGAAGGATAATAGATGTCAACCAAATTTTAGAAAAAACGTTCTGCCTATAAATAATTGTGGTCCGTATCAACCTACTAACTCTTTTGAGCTTCCTGAGGAGATGTGCTCTGGTAATGCTCATATGCAAGATATTAATTCATATATACCTCATGTCGGTCTGCACAGCCATGATACGATATCAATGGCTGTTATTGATAAGGTAATATTATTACAATCTTTTTTTTTTCCAATTTTTGTTTACAAAAAGGCATCAATGCAAATGATGCTTATATGTGGTTTAGATGGGCCATATTGCTGTTGGAACATCAACAAATGGGGCAACCTTCAAGATTCCTGGAAGGTAAGTTTACCATATGAATGCTAATATCATAATAATCATACGATTGGAATACAATTTGATAAACCATTCAATTGTCATTTTGTGGAATTAAATTTAGGATTTCTCATCTTTTAGTGTTCCCTCTTTTACTTAATCCAAAAACTGATTCCTTCTGAGGTACTACCTCCATTCCTAAATATAAGATTACTTTCTGTAATTTGATTAGATTAAGGATGTTAGTTAAGTTAGTTATTAACATATGATATTACCAATTTATCTTAAATATATACCTTTATCCTCCCCCTTTCTTGTTATTATAGATAAACATTATTAGGGTTAATTTGTGAAAAAGTTGGTAAAAATTAGAAAAATGATCTTATATTTAAGAACAAATTGAAATTCGAAAGTGATCTTATATTTAGGAACGGAGGGAGTATCTTGTTTCTCTTTTTATTTCCTAGCCTCTTGTAATATCTTTTTGCTCGATATTAGTACCATTTGTGTTATTATTGGTTTTTATTTTTGTACATATTATTCCTAAGGACCTTCATTCAAGCAACATTTGAGCTTTAATGACATTATATAATTACAAACTTTAGCTTTCATTAGTGTAAATAATTGCAGAATGATTTATCCTTATCTCGATTTCTATAATTTTGTATCATCCATTAATTACATCATCCTATTATGGCATTCACCTTAAATCAACTAATCTGCCTTATATGCCAGTACATGATTTTCATTTTTGGCGTTAGTAATTGAACTTCTGCTATAAAGAGTTTTTCTTATGTCTATGATCATGTTAAATTCTTTTGTGGTATAAAACATGCATTAGAGAGCCTAATGTTAAAATAGTGACATAAGCTCTTTTTCTTTAAAAAGACAAGAATTGGCAGGAGGAACATACATTTTGTATGACAGTTCTCTATACACGTGTACTAATGCTGGACTCTCCTTAACTGTTATGTCAGTTAACTCCTGAAATTACCATTTTAACTCTGTAGAATATTCTTGCTTACATATGTAAAATTCATAGTGAAAATTAATCTACAGTTCTTATAGTTTCACCTCATTTTGAATCTTATCCCCAACTTTTTCCACCGTTTTTTGGGCCCTTGTAGTTTTTACCGTCAAATCCATCAGTCCTTCATCTTTAAAACCATTAACTAGGGACCAACAGTGTTAAAAATTCTGTTAGATAGCACTGATTTTTTAAACAGTTGGATTGTTCTAACTAAGCATTAATGTGGAAAAAGGTACTACCTCCATTCCTAAATATAAGATCACTTTAGCTAATTTGGAGAGATTAAGGAAGACTTTCCAATGAATTAGGATTACATGATCTTCCCAAAATACCCCTCACTTAAATTTAAAAGATTGAGGGAGTAATTTACTTGTAAAATGAGTATAGGGGTAATTTGGGCAAAAATTGAGAAAAAATAGAAAGTGATCTTATATTTAGGAACTTATCCACATTCTCAAAGTGATCTTATATTTAGGAACGGAGGAAGTATTTGAAAACACATTTTGTTGACCTCCCTTTAGGTGCATTGGCAGCAGCATTACTTAAGTTCTCAAAGAAGTTATGGTCCGGCGCAAAACTCTGCGCCAACTTCTTGTCCAAACATCGGAAAACATGTCTTGTTCCAACTTGGAACAGTCCCTGTCTGTTCATCAGGTCAATGTAGTCTTGTTTTTAGACTTGTTTGGAATGTTGATGTTGAAGTTTGATGTTTAGGTTCCCTATCTCATGCAAGAGAAGTAGTCAATGAAGGAGTTACAGTGGGCTTGGACTAAGGTGTGGGCACTGGAAAAGTGATCACATTAGTGATGTTGAATTTTGATTGGTGAATGTGTTGATGATGCCATTGTTGTTAGCAGATGAAGATGGGGGATCATTCATAGAAAGTCCCACTTTTGTGAGATATGTATGCCTGAATAGTGTAATCATGCAAAAAGATGGAAAACAAGGTGGAGCATGGTTAATGTATTTCTTTAAGATAGATTTGAGGTGGTTCCTGGCATGGCTAAATTTTTTCCATGATGTTTCTTAGGTTGTGTTTGGTTGGAGAAAACTAGGGAGAAAACTAGGGAGAAAACTGGAGAAGAAAATGGGAGGAAACTAAAATGGAGATGGAAGAATTTATTTATCCTTTAATGACAAAAAAATGGGCTCACGTGATTATTTACTCCCTGCTTTCCTTCTCGTCCTATTTTTTCTCTTGAATCTAAACAAATAAAATTCGTTTTCTCTCTTGAATTTCCTGTACATTTTTCCTCCCCCAAGTTTTCTCCCCAACCAAACATAACTTCAGTCTGTGTCTAAGTTGTCAAAATAATCAAATCGTTTGCCACATCAATTCTTTCTAAGTTGCTAAAATAATCCAATCATTTGTCACATCAATGCTTTCTATTGGAACTCTTAACATTTTTTGGTTCCTATCTAACAATTTTAATGATAAGGAACTAACTGATTTGACTGTAGAAAGTGAAAGAACTGACATAAAAAAAAAGCTTATGGAGTAAATTCAAAACTAGGTGAAACTATAAGGGCCTCCAAATTTATTTGTCCTAACTTTAATATTAACTCTTTTCATTTTCATCCTCCATGTTTCTTTGTTTGATGGCCTTTTTTTACATAAACACCTCCCAGTGGTCTAGCGTCTATTGTCTTTCTGTGTTTGATGGCTTTAATGATATAGAAACATATATATTTATAGAAGGCATTCCACCGGGGCCCTAGGAAGTAATTTTCTTAAATGCTCAAATACTCATGCGGGGTGATATATTTGTGACAATGCAGTAACTGTCAATCACTTGTAATATTTCCCCAAAAGTTTCCAATATAGTATTTGAATATGCTTTTTGACTACAGGGTAGGAGATGGCCCCATTGTTGGATCCTCAGCATATGCTGACAATGAAGTTGGTGCATGTTGTGCAACAGGGGATGGTGATATCATGATGCGCTTCCTTCCATGGTAGTATTATAAGTATTCATAGTTTTTTTTTTTCATATTTTAGTGATATTTTAGTGATACTTTGAATCTTCATTTGTAGAACTTTCTGACTTGATTTGGCCAAGGCCAACAACTCTATATGAACAAGCGACCAGTATTTTGTTTTCAAAATTTCTAAGGTGGGGTTATGGGAATAGAATGTTAAAATATTGAGATGTGTGGTTAGTTTCTGTGACCAAAATGTTTAATTTATTTTGTGCATATCTTGATAATTGCTTCTAATTGATTTCAGCTATCAAGTTGTGGAAAGTATGAGGCTAGGAATGGAGCCTAAACATGCAGCTGAGGATGCAATAGCACGGATAGCAAGAAAATTCCCTGACTTTGTTGGAGCTGTTGTTGCCGTAAATAAGAAAGGGGAGCATGCCGGTGCATGTCATGGATGGACATTTATGTACTCAGTAAGAAGCTCAGCAATGAAAGATGTTGAAGTCTTTACTGTGCTACCTTGAGAAACTAGTTTCCCAGAATATTTGATTATGTTCAGCGTCTTATTGGCTTGTAATCAGAGCAATGCAAAAACCTCAGTGTGTTCATCAAAGTCAAACAATTTATCAGTGTAGTCAATATCTGCTTCACATGTTTAAATGCATCTATATTGATAAATATTCTCATCATTTTACTAACTTGAAATTTTTCAACAATATCATACCAAAGTGAGATTGGAAATACCATTGACAGTATTGATGAATAATTGTGCAACCAGATGTCTTACCGCATCAATGTTTCTATCCTGACCATCATGTGGTCGCATATGTGTAGAAACAACTTCATTTGCAAAACTGACATTTTGTTTTGGCTCAATCACTAATGATATAGCAGAAATATGTGTTACACCACAGGGACTAGTTTTTTGGATAAAATGAAACTTGAGGGACTCAAATCTCTTGTTTGAAAGTACGAGACTAAAACCAAAATTGATACAAATTATAAGGATCAAAACCTCCACTTTTAAACTCCAACCACCAAAACTTAAATCACACTAAATTAGATGAACCCAAAGTTGGTTTAACTCATCTTTTTTATTGGCATTTGTAAAAAGATTGACTAGTTCTTATAATAGAGATAAGAGGAGTATAAAATAAAACTAAAAGAATTATTTATTTAAACTTTAAAAGTTAGAAGGATTGTGTTTGACTGTAATTTCAATTCAAGAATGTTTTGACGCGTTTATCTTGTTAAACAAAGACTAGACAGCAATAAGGGTGACACAAGTCAACATACAATAATAAACATATCGTGTTTAAAGGTTCGGGACTAAACAGCTGTTTCATTAATTTGTTTGGACGACCTGGTAAACTCTGCGACCTTGACTTGCTATAGTTCAAAAGAAGGAACGCAAGTGGTAGGAAAATTGACCAGTTTGAATATGAAAACGTGGCCACATTACAAAATTAGGCATTTTCCAATCAGAAAACAATACAAAGAAAGTAAGACTGTTGTATAAAGAAAAGCAAGGCTGTAAAAAAGCTTCACTTTTTTGAGTTAACATGGTGCGCGCCACAAAATATAAGTTTCATCTTTTGTTTATCTAAGCATTTATTATTTTTTTTTTACAGCTTTTCCCCTTGTTGATCTTTTCCCATTCTCTTCCATATTTGTTACCTTTTATTTCCCACATTCTCTTTTATTATCACTTATATATACATTCTTTTTCATTTTTTATATTAGGGTTATAATTAGAAAATAAATAACATTTTTGACATAGTTATTGCTTTTAACTATTTTCGATTTAATTTTATTGATAAATATAAAGTAGTTATTTGAAACTTTTACATGCCTTCTCTAGTTTATAGGGTCAAAATAGGGATAATGTATTTTTCCTGTTCATAACACTGACCTCATTAAATTTAGGGAAAAACTTACATCAAGTTCCTTTCTCCAGGTTCTCAAGTTCTTTTAATATATGAGTGACACGTGTCCTTTTATAACAACCATTCATTCAATCTAACGGCCAGTAATTGGAGAAATGGAGAACCTGAATGGAGGAACTTGACCTAAGTAAGGTTCTTAAATTTATATAAATGTACAGTCATAAAAATTTATTAACAGTTTTTTACCTATTGATGAGAATTTCGTAAAAGTATTATATTATATACTTTTATGTGTAATAAAAAAATATACTTTTATATATATATATATGGGTTAATTCAAAAAATTATTAAATTTCAAGACATAGGTAGTGGGATTCCCAATTTTTCATGGTTTCACTAAAATATGTTATAAATACCTTATAAGTAGAATCAAAGTGTGTAGCCTCGTGATGATAGTGAAAAATGTATTTGATTTTCAACAACAAATGATACTTTAAATCTTATAACTTAGTTATAATAAATTTAAATCACATAATATACATCAACAAAAGAAACAATTTTCCCATTTCCAACCATCACACATTTACTTTTAAAAATCAATTAATATAGTGTTGTCCGAAATTTCGCTGAAGTCGCTGATACAAAGAAAGAAAGAAATTTCCCAGAAGTCCCTCCAAACCATAAATAAACATATTCAATTGGACATACATTTTCTCTGAAAATTTATTTTTCTATAACTAGGAAATATATATATATATATATATATATATATATATATATATATATATATATATATATATATATATATATATATATATATATATATATATATCATCAAGTTGGTGCAGCGTTAATAAGATGAGGTAGGAATAATAAGGAGATAGGGGACAAGTTTATTTAAGTAAGTCTTTGACTTTTTGGTAAGATAATTATGATGTGTAGAATTAATCTCTTGAAAGATGGCATTCATAGTCTTGTTAAAAATACTTATTTCAATAACAAAAGACCATTATTTTACCAATGAGTAGTTGGTTGAGCTGGTAAGTGGGCTACAACCCCGTAAGGATAAGATCGCGTGTTCGAATCCTGGAAAGCCCTCTCATTGGGAGAGGGGACAACATTGCCTATGTGGGCAACACTCCTGCCCCTCGAGTCCGGATTAAATCGGGCGATGATTAACAAAAAAAAGACCATTATTTTTATTGGTTTTTTTTGCCCGCCATGGCCATGATTTGGATTGCCCATCAATGAATGCATTGTTATTTGAGTTGAGTTTTTTACATATTTTTATTTTTAAGTAGTTAGCTTTAAATTGTAAGTACTTAATTTTGAATAATTTCAGTACTGCTCTTTGATAATTTTAGCGACGAAAGTTATATGAGTGTTTAAATTATAGAAAGATAATGCTGAAAAATTTGAAATCATGAACTAAAAAAATGAAAAGGATCAATAATCATAGAAAATACCACTGATCAGCATCAAATATGAATATAAAATATCAATTCAAATTAAATATTATGTCAAATAATACCATTGATTTTTTAAAATTTATAAAATTGACCATCTCAAATGTAGTTTTTTACCAAATTAAATACTATCCCAATTGTAGGTGAAAACTTTAAATAGGATTTCTACCGCAAGAATTCAACGAGTCTCTACATTGGAATTTCCACTCAACTCTCTTTTTTTGTTAAAACTAGTAAATACCCCGGGCGGCATTTAATTAAATAGCGTAACATATTATAAGTCAACATAAAAGAATGAAAATATATATACATAAAACAACAACATAAAAGGACTGTAGTCATATTGAAAAATAATACTCCTATGAAGGATAAGAATACATTACATATTAAACACAAATATTGCGGAACACTTCCCAATAAAAATGTTAAGTGTTTGGGTAGGTAGGCAGGTCATTAGCGATAGACGGCAAGAGAATCTTTAACCCATCAATGCTCTTAACACTAGACAAAGCAACATATAATTGCCCATGTGAAAAGCAGGTTTATAGAGGTATAAACCAACTTGTTAGTGATTGTCCCTGACTCTTATTAATTGTCAGGTAAACGATATTGAAAATGGAAATTGTCTTCTTTGCATTTGAAAAAACCAATGGATTTCAAATGGATTCATATCAACTCTAGAAATCAAAACCCTTGATTTGGATGTTGTCCATTGAGTGTGATAGCATAATAAAAAAAACCTTTTTTAAAGAGATAGAAAAAGCAACTATTTTCATTAAGTGGCTATTTAATATAATATGTAAATAAAAAAAATACCTTTTTTTAAAGAGTCAGAAAGGTTGGAGGGGCCGGCCAAAAAAAACAAAGAAAGGTTGGGGTGAAAGTATGAATTTTGAAGTCACCCTCACTGACAATATTAAAAGATTAATTAATTATTAATTAATTGAAAAATAAGAAACAAACAGGAAAGGTAAACTATTCTGGAGAAAAAAACTTAAAATAAAAAATTAAGTATTAGACTATACTACCTCCGGTCCTAAATATAGGACCTAGATAACTTTTTTTTGGAGAAGTTAAGGTTGCAAAATAGTCTATTAAATCATGACATATGTAATATATTTTTAGATTATCCATTAGTTTATAAGTAAAATAAACTAGTTTAAGGGAAAAAATTAGGTAAATCAATTTATAATTAACTTATTTTGCTTTTTTCTAAGATTTTTTAAAAAAGTCATCTAGGTCCTATATTTAGGACCGGAGGGAGTATTAGACAATCAAATCAAGCATCAAATCATCACGTGACCCATACATAAATTTATGACAAATATAACATATATATATAACATAATAAATAAATAAATTTATGCATATACAATACAATACATATATACCTAAACACACACATTTAAAAATGGACGGCTAAAATGAACAGTTAATACTAAGAGGAGCCGTCAAATAAGCCACAATGATAAGCCATATTCCATAGGATTTTTTTTTTTGATCATATATTCCATAGGATTTAGTAATATAGGATTTTCCATTAAATTTATTATTATGTGTATAAAATCATATCCATGTTCTCTACATCATAGCTTCCACCAAGCTTCAGACTTCTTCTCGATCAAGCAATATGTCTTCACCCGCAGAGTACTCCCTCCCTCCCTCCCTTCCTCCCTCCCTCCCTCTCTCTCTCTCTCTCTCTCTCACACACACACACACAGATTCATCATATGGTGTATGAATTTTTTGTTAATATTGTTAGTTCTTGCAAGAACTAACTATATCTAGTGTTCTTCCACCAAACTATAAACATACTCAAGTTTCTAGCGTGTGCTGAGTGTTTTTGCTTGATTTCCTCAGATTAAACAAAGATTTCATTTTCAGTGGTCTTTATAGCTAGTAAAAACTTCAACTTATGATTTAATAATTCAATTGATCTATAATTTTTGATTTTGGCGAAAAGTAAAAATCTGGTTTTGTTTATACCAGAGAATCATAGTTCATAAAAATTTAACATATGAATGTTTAGACAAAATAATGTTTTATCGGAAACTTTTGTTTATTCAACCATTCATTCCCTTTTCTTTTGCATTCTTTTTCTTATTTTAACTCCATCTCCCAAAAATACAGACAAACCAGATTTGATTTATTTTCAGCTACAGTAGACTTCCGGGCAAATGATGATATTATCATTCCTTCCGAATTGAAATGATATATCTTATTAACTATATTGAGGTTATAAGAATCTTATTATTAAACTAGCAAGCTTTCTTCTTAGTCTTATTGAATTACACCAGTTTTTTATTTTTTTTACTTTTGTGATCTATATAAAATTCTCTTTAAAATAGTTTTACATATACCTTTGTCTGATTTGCACCTAACAAAGTCACCACTTGTTAACCCCAGTATTACGGGACATTTTAGTAAAAGAAAATATTAAACTGAAGGGTGTAGAGTAATTTTTTCTTTCATGAACGATTTTATATAATTTTTTAAATTTTGTAAGGTTTACACAGCTTCGATGAACTTCACCAAAAAATTTCTGTACTTCATATAATTTATTGAATTTCTTATCAAACAATTGATCCCACTTATCATTAAAGTTTTGTCTTTTATTTTCTTTGGTCAATTCCCCCGGACTATAATTAAAGTTCGTGTACCTTGAAAGTTAATTTAAACTACAATAAAATGATATAGAATTTTGCTTTGTTGAAAAAATGATATTCAATTGACAAAAAGAATGAAACACGCGCGCGCACCATGCAGCAATAAAACCTCTGGTTCTCATAAAATTAACTAATTATTATTGTTTGCAAATATTATCCTTGCAGTTATTACAAGTCTCTACCACCAGTGAGCAAGGCGTATGGAGTGGCATGTTTAATGACTACAGCTGCATATTACCTTGAACTTTATGATCCTTGGAACATTGCACTTGACTATGCTTTTGTTTTTAAACATCTCCAGGTATATATGTCACCGAGCTTTATTATAATGCTAGTAATTTTACCTTTTACGAAGTGTTTCTTATTTATTTATTTATGAATTTACTTATTTATTTATTTATTGTAATTCCACTTGAATTTGAATGCAGGTTTGGAGGCTTGTCACAAATTTCTTTTTTCTTGGACCATTTTCATTCCCTTTCGCTTTTCGATTGATCATGATGTAAGTATTATTCTTATTTTTTTTTATGCTTGCAATAAGTAATTACAGTTACTTGTTTCCCAGACAAAATAGTTAGAATTTCAACTGTAATATAACCCTTTCTCTGAAGTAAAACAGGGGAAAGCTGTAAGAAACAGTCCCAGTAAAAAATATTATACACTTCAGATTTCAATGAATACATGAACTTCATTAAATTGATCATATATTCATGCTCCATTTGAAGAAAAACCTGATAATTTAAAAGATGAACCAAATTGTGTGAAAATGAATTGCAGAGCCAAATATGGAGTTTCATTGGAAAGAGGACCATTTGACAAGAGAACAGCTGATTTCCTGTGGATGTTGATCTTTGGTGCACTTTCACTTCTGGTGATATATAACACTCTATTACTTGTCTTTTTTCGCAAACATATTTATTTACATTTTTCGCGAACATAATCTATTGTAAAACATGCTTATTTACTTACATTTTTATACACTTACACACATACTCTATATATATGTATATTTATTTACATTTTTAATGCTTATACACTTGTATTTAAACTAAAACACATATTTACGATACACTTACCACACATTAACAATGCAACTTTGTTTAAACTTTGGAATTTAATGAATTGTATGAGCTATGTTATTAGGTGATAGCTGTTGTGCCATTTTGTTGGTACCCATTCATGGGAGTTCCATTAGTTTACATGATTGTCTATGTTTGGAGCCGTGAATTCCCCAATGCCCGAATCAATATATATGGTCTTGTTTCTTTAAAGGTAAGGTTTACTTTTCTCTCTCTCCCTTTTTCTACTCCTTAGATTGATTTAAAAGGTCACAGGATAAAGGTATAGGATGTTATATAAGGGAAAGAACTCATAACTTATGAAAAATATATGCCTCTAGACTAGGAGTCAACTGCTATATCTCTTTTTATAATATATGTCGATAGATTATCCGGATATTTCAATCTCATTGCACAACTTTGAAAAATTAAATCAATCAATATTTTCATTTAGGTGTTTTCATGATCAACAACATTACTAAATAATGAATCCCACATAATGCAGTAGAAAGGATAGGGAAAAAATAGAGTGTGAAATCACAAGGGAAATGAATTGTTATTTATATAACTGTATTAATTAATTGATGAGATAGATGAAAGGAGTTAAATTTTTCTGTTTTCCTGTGAAAAAGTAGTAGCCCAATTCTTTGTTCGGATAATGAAAAACAAAATAGACTCCAAATTTAGGTTGTAAACTTGTAATAGTAAACTTGAAAGTTATGAGATTGATCAGAATTTATTTTCTCACAAGTTGCAGTGTTGATGTGATAGATAGATAGAGATGATAACTGATAAGTTAGGATATGAACGATATAATTAAATTGCAAATTAATATCTAATTAAATTCTTTGACTGATGTTTTGTGGCAACAGGGCTTTTATCTTCCCTGGGCAATGCTAGGCCTGGATTTAATTTTTGGGAACCCTTTAAAGCCTGGAATTACAGGGATGGTTTCAGGACATTTATATTACTTCTTAACGGTCCTTTATCCTCTATCTGGTGGCAAGTTCATCTTCAAGACCCCTCTATGGGTGTATCCTTTGCTTTTATTTTCATTATTATGCTCATAATAATTTTTTTCATCCCAACTTCAGTTTCAAAATTTTTTGGGCCATATACTACTAAATGACACAACAATCCTTTCAGGCCGGATCTTGTCTTGACCCTCTTTTGTACCAATCACACAATTTTTTGGGCCATATACCACTTCAGTTTTGACCACTATATGACATCACACTTAGATTAAAAAAATGACAGATCATATTTAAGAAAACGTTAAACATGGATATATCATCTATTCTTTATCAATAATGGAGAAAAGATTTGGATAAGAATATGGCCCGGCTAGGACTTCGTACCCATCAACGTTACATTGTGTTTTCTTTAACTATGTGTAAAATTGAATAGACATAAAGTAGTGGCATATTGGGGAGAGGGCACTCAAATAAATTCACCTGTGCAGTCAAATCCAGCTACGGATGGAATTATTTTCAGAGGAAGAGGTCATCGTTTGGGAGGTAGGGAAGCAAGCAGGACAAATAATTCACAGGCACAGGAAACTGAAAGCAACACTGTTTCTCAACAACAACGGAATCAAAGTTCTTTCCGGGGAAGAAGTCACCGCTTGAATGAATGAAATTGTTTAATGAATTGTTGGAACAAATTTACTCCCTTCATATATGTTTAACATTTCATTTCAAAAAAAATTATATGTTGAGTATTTCTCATTTGAACAACTTAACTGTTTTTTTATAGTAGTTTGAGAAATTAGTATAAATTAGTTTGATATTATACTCTAAAGCATGATGCTTTGGATTTGTTTTGTTCGTCACTGTTTTATACTATTGCTTGTAGTTTGTCACTGTAGTGCTTTCCTTTCTCTGTTTAGGAAGTAGCAATTAAAATGTGTTAGAATCTTAAGTTTTGATGAAGACTAAAATATGAAAGAACAAGTTAAACACTTAGACAAAATTAGGTTAATAAAGAACCACAAGTAAGAGTACAACCGGATGTGGTTTTACTTCCGGATGAACTAGGACTAGCGCTCGCGGATGAACGAATCATCCCCCAGCGGAAGCAAGTAATACACTAAGTCATAACTCAGTCTAGGAACATTAGTTGTATAAAATCCTTGAGACTAAGTTAGGATGCAACCTGTAACATCCCAATTTTCAAATTAAAAATAATACGACATTATTGAGGTGTCATTTAGAATTTAAAGTATTAGGGAGGAATTTTATGATATTTTGGACAATTTATGAATATTAAGTCTTAATTACTTTAGAATATAAAGAAATATAGTTTAATGATCTATTTGGAGTTAGAAACTTACATAAAAGTATTTTGAAACTTAGATAATATTTTGATGGAAATAAGGGAATACATACAAACTTTTGGGCTAGAAATATAATTAAGAATATACAATAGGGTAATTAAATGTAATTTTCCCTAAATGAAATATATAAATATCATCTTCTTCTCCCTCCCCCCTCATTTGGAACCCTAGCCGTCCTCCCCACCCTCTCACCGGACTCTCCTCCGTTACTTGCGTGCTCGCCGTCCAGGCGAGCTTCCGGTGGCCACACGGCGACGTTGACCGCCGCAGGTCCATTCAGGGATCTTCTTTTTCTTCTTTCGTGCTCCTTCTCCGGCGAACCCGAGCAGTAACAGCGGCGGACGACAACTTTGATGGTGAGCTTCACTATTTCTTGATGTTCTTCAAGTCATTCACCCTTCCCACTTCATTTTCTTACTTCTTTTTGTCTCCTTTTGATTTGTAAATCTCGGCCAACCACTTTAGTGGCTGTTTTCCGGCGGTGTTTCCGGCGAAGGAAGGCTCCAATGATGCTTAAAAGTGGATATCCGAACCCTGGTGAGCCTTCTGTCTCTTTTCCGACCTTAGTTTCTTCCATTAATGATGTTTGAGAGGAGAGGCCAAAATGGGTATTCTGTTTTGGGTTCAAGAATATATCAAATATCATGTTGAGGCTTTGGTTTTGATGTTTTAAGAAGGATTTGAATGATTGATTATGATTTTGTTGATTTTGTGAAAACCCTAACTTAGGGGATTATCAAATCTGACAGATTTTAATGGTATTTAGGGTTCAAGACTTTCAATAAATTGCATAGGAGTTCTTTTAAGTAAAAATATGGTACTGCATCTTGATTTACAAATTAATGTTCTTCTTGCTTGCAATGGCCGATTAGGGACTGGTGGATTGATGAGTCATTGTTTGTTACATTCTCAAGTTAGCACTAAATGTACTTACATCTTATAAAAGAGTTGGTCTTATTGCCTGTAATATCCTGAAAAATTAAATTCAGGATTAGAGAGTGTTTTGGGAAATTTTGGAATTTTTAGGAATTTTTGGGATATTTTTGGAAATTTTGAGTAATTAATGTGCATATAATTAATTAAGAAACGAAGAGTTTGAAATATGAGGGAGTGGTAAAGCTAAAAATATTTTGAAGTTTAAAAAGATTGGAGGCTGGTTTAAATGGTTTTAGAATTAAAAGAGTACACTATGACAAGTTTGGGCTACAAATCATCAGAGAACCTCCTTATTTCAGTAAACCAAACACACCCTTACCTTCCACCATATAAAAAGCCGCCCCCTTCCTTCTTGAACCATCTGAACTCCCTCCACCCCCCTTCGTCGCCTTCTTCTTCTTCTTCTTCTTCTTCTTCTTCTGCGATTTCCGGCGGCCAAGGCGCGGCGGCGCTGGCCCCTCCCACAAGCCTATCATCTTCTTCCTCTTCTTTCCTTCTTCATCCTCACCGAAACCCATCTCCTACCTCACTCCCTTGCGTCTTCTCTCCTCTATTTCTTCATCGTTTCCGGCGGAAATCATGGCGGACGGCGACGGGAGTGGGTGAGTTCCTCCTTTCTTGTTGTTCTTCAAGCTATTTCTTCTTTCAACTTCCTTTTCTTACCTTTATCCTTTTCCTCTTACTATCTGTTCGGCCAGCCACCTTGGTGGTCGATTTCCGGCAGGTTTCCGGCGACGTCGAGCTCCGGCGAGTTACAGAAGGTCAAAAACGAGTTCAGGTAGTCTCATTTCTTCCATTCCTATCCCTTTTCCTCTTGTTCTTCGCGAGTTGAGAGGGGAGGCCGAAAAAGATTTTTTTTTATTTCGGGTTTGATAATCAACCAAAAATCATGTTTAGGCTTTGGGTTTTGAAGTTGTAAGAAGGATTTGAATGTTCAGTGGAGTTTTGGTTGGATTTATTGAAAAAAAAAACCTAATCTTTATGTTTCTAATTAACTTCATGGGTGTTGCATTTTATGGTTGTTTTGGTATTTTTCTGTGTTGAAGGTGCTGTGAAGTGGCATAGAATAATTGTTATGTAGGTTTGGTTAGTAGGGTGGTTAAATGGTTAACTTTCTTGAAGGATTTAGGCTTTAAATTTGAAGTTGTTGAAGTTAGGATTTTATAAGTTTCGATTCTGCTCCTTTGATGATGTTTTCTTGGTGTGTATATGTGTACAATATGTTATTTTGTGATCTTGAATAGATTAAATGGAAGGGGCCTTGCTGATTTGCCTTTCTTCACGCTTAAAACTACGGAATCCTTGGTTTGCCATCTTTCTCTATTCTGATTAATTATTGGATAAGTGACTAGTAGAAGAAAATGTGAGTTTTTGATTAAGTTAAGGATTCATAGGAGCTTCATGTATCCTATGATTCAAGTTGATTTTGGAATGAGATGGTAGTAATGATTTACAAGTATTGGGATAAATGTGAACGTTGGGCAGTGTTATGGGTTATTGGTATTTATTTATGATTGTGAAAACCATGGATAAGTAGGATTATTGATTGAATAAAGTGTTAGGTGTTTAAGAGAGGAAAATTTGCAATGTTAAACCTAGGAAGTTAGATTGAGGGCAATTTGTGAACATTGATTTGGTAAAAGTATGAGAAAGGTAAGTGGTTAAGGGAAGTTGTGGGATTATATAGAAAGGAAAATGGGCATTGAGAGCCAATGAATCGATTAAGACGTAGGATAGTTAATAACGTATGATTATGATAATATTGAAATGGATTGAATAAGGATCAATTAAGGGTATGAAGATTAAGAAATCTTACGTTACAAATTGTTTGGAATCTTGAATATGGAGTCTTTGATCAATTTTTGAGATTGGAATATTTAAGTGGTGCATATATATATGTAGGATCCTTGCTAGTATGATTAGAATTCAAAAGATATTGAGAATGTAGGGATTTTAGATTTATAAAGGAAGTGATGCTTGCTGGTCCAATTGATTGAAGTTGAAGAGAAAATGGTTTAATGGTTTGAATGATGTTTTTGTGATCGCATGTTTGGTTGTTAAAGTGTTGGAATTTGAATTGTTGTTGATGGGAACTAAGGAAACCTATTCCCTTGAGCCATGAAAGATCAAAAGCATAATTTTAGTAACAATATGTGTTTTAATTTGATTATATTGATGATGTGGCTGAATCCTTTATTCCTTTTGTTGGCACATGAGAAGGAAAGTTCTTATCCTTGTGTTTTTGAGAATGTTATGGGTTTTATATATATCCAATCTAGCTTTCGAGTTGTAGGGATTTAATCCCCTTTTTGTAGTTCCCTTGTTATGGCTGGTCTATTAGTAGGTGGAATGCTATTCGATTTCTATTTTGCTAATCATTGTGCTTATTCTGAATGTGTTTGAGCTGTTTTTGGTGATTGTCAATTTATGATTTTAAACTTCAAATAAAAGTGTATAGTGCCGCAAGTTTGCAAACTAAAGTTTATGCTTAGAATGTGAAGAATTATGTGATTATTGTTCTGTTTGGGCTGATATGAATTGGTTTGCTAATTCTTCTTGATTGTAGTTGAGAATGATTTGTCTTGAATTGTTAGATTCTCTTGGTGAAATGACTCCCTATATAACAATGAATAAAGTAAGAGAAAATGGGTAGTAATGTGGATTCGAGAGAGAGACGTTTAACATGAAGTAGAATGATACTAATTTATCATTCTGTACTACATTATAGGATTGATTGCGATATAACTTCCGTGGCATCAAGAAAGGTTGAGAAATAGCGTAAATTTCTAATGGGCGACAGGTAATCACTCTTAACCTTACTATAACATTGAGGGTGATGTTAGTTGGGATTTTCAAAATCCTTTTCACCCTCTATATGTATATATTATCTTTGAGAACTTATTTTTATATAAAATAGGCTATAGGGTGCCTTTCAAATGCGATTATTTTCGTATAAAAGAGTTTTACACATTATATATACTATTATCCTGCCTGGTGGTGGCCATTGATCTGGAATGGCGTGAAAGGTATATAGAGATAGTGTTGGGTAGTGGTTTAAGAGGTGATGAGGATAGAAAAGAGAGTTACATGTTGAGTTGAGATTGTTGAGAGCTATGTTGATGGAATATAGAATAGAGATTGTGAGTATTGCATGACACTGATTATTAGTACCGTCGGCCGATGTAACCTATTGATTTGCGCAAATCGATAGGTTAATTGTACAGGTTCCTCGGATTGTAAAGGAACCAGGGATGTTTACACTGTTTATAGTGCTCCCTTTTTCAGGGACGTTTTCACTATTTAAAGTGCTCCCTTTTTCATGCTTTCAGATTTGAGACTGGGCACAGTGTCAATCACGTTTATTTTCATCTGTTGAGTTGACTTGAAACTGACTGAGGGATTTGAGTGATATGTGGGAAGTAGAGATGATGAATTTGAGTTGATTAGACGGAGGGACTTGAATGATGAATGAAAGACTTGACATGTATATATATATATTATTGGTTTTAAATGTGGTACCCTTTAGACGCCCTCGCTACCGCACATCTCACTGTTATAGTGAGTTAAGCGGTGATTACTGGGACAAATTGTCTCATCCCACGATTACTGACATTTTTGCAGGTATTCATGCACAGGCGCAAACATCAGGAAAGGGAATTAGGTAGTAGTAGTTATATAGACTATTTTGAATTGTATATTGCCAATCTGTATAGGCCTGCATCTGCTTCCGCATGTATACATATTTATTTATTATTTAATATCAATTAGTTCTGTTTAATAACCATGTTAGGCAAATCTTTTCTAACATGGTTAGTAATAAATTATCCATGATAGCAGCTGTGCTGTATTAGTTTATTCTTTTCTATCATGGATAATATTTAATCATTAGGAAATTCCTTTTCTAACTATGATAGGACATTGATATTATGGAAATCCTTTTTTTTTCTATCATAGTTAGTAAAGAGGTTATTAGATCTAAAATGGATACTATTGGTTAATTAAGTAATTAGTAACAGAATGTTACAACTTGGTTATCAGTATTTGGTATACGATAACCTAGGACTATGCTGCATTGCATATAGATTGGCAATATACATTGTTGGTATTCCCTTCCTTATGTGCATGAATATCTGACCTTTTGAGAGGAATATCACTCATCCCGTGGTGGGGAGAGAGTGATAAGAGAAATTGAATAGGTATTGTGGAGAGATTGAGATGAACATAGAAAGAATAACGAAATGATATTGATATGTATAAGAATTTAGGAAGAATGACGAAATAAGGATGCTTCTCTGGGGTCTCGAATATACTTATGTGCCGGCCATAATCATAGTCGAGGCATCATGAGATCCCTTATTGGGTTAAGGGATTAAGGAAATTCAAAAATAACAATATATAGTGACATTTAGGTGGTGGAATAAGAAAGTATTGATCTGGTTCCTTGTTTTGTTCAGTAAGTTGTTTGATTTATTGATGATTTGACTTGTGCATGTATTTGTCTTAACCATGAATTAAACTGGATTTTCTTAATTAGGTAGCAAATCTTGTTGTTTATCATCATAATCTTTGATATTAAATCTAAGATAAAGCTGATTTGGAATGAAATTATTTATGTCTAGAGGTTTGCATATTGTTTGGGGATTTTCTAGTTCTACTTTTGTTATTGGCCGAATGGATTTCTAGGAATTTGGGGACTGGTCTGTTGTGTAACATTGTGACTTGTGAGACCATGTAAAATCTGATTCAATCAAGCTTCTTATGTAATGAACTGGTCATGTTTAGTTTGCTTAACTACTCAAAACTTGTTTTGACTAGATGTGATTGAACAACTGTAAGTATGGTCATATTGTTCTGGAATGTTTCTGGGTGATGTTTGGGACTGTGAATGCTACATAAATAATTGCCAATATTTTATTGTTTATAGCCACAATTGGATTTAAACTGTTCAAGTGCTAAATTCATATAAATTAGTTTTCAGTGATAAGCATGAATGCAAAATTGTTCAATTGTGAATGAATTTCCCCTTGTTGTTGTTGCTGTTGTTTTCAACGATACAAAAAGTATATATATCCTTAATCTCAAGGGACACAAGCAAGAGAGAGCTTAAAATGTTTGGATTCAGTTTTAAAACTAATATTGGACCTAGAAATATGAAGTTTAAATTGGGAATATCTTATTTTCTTTTGTGCAGGGCACTTGTTTTATTATTGTTGTGTTCTTTTTAATATACTTAAGAAGATTGTTATTATTGGATTGATGTCAAAGATACTTCTAAATGTAATTTAACTATAGAAAGGAGGAGCTAATGATTAAATGGATCTTAATTCTGAACAATGTGGTTTGTAATTTCAAAATACAAAGGAAATGTAGGGATTTTTGTTGAACTAGATGGAGTAATTGAGAGATGCTTAATTGTGGATTATATGTGCTACATGAGAGGTTAAAAATTGAGTATAATGTGTTAAAAACTTGAATTATAATGGATTTGATTATGGTTTGAAGCGTTCAAAAATTTGATGCAAATAGTGTGGGTGGTAAGTATGTGATGATGGTTTGGAAAGTGATCTAGAAGAGGAAGGTTGCTATTATGCTTGTGTCTAGAAATTTAATTGTGTTCTTTGTGAAATTCTGAAATTGTGGTTAGTTCTCTGTTTAGGAGTTTTAGATTATAAATCAAGGTGATTCAAGGTAAGGAAGGATGCTGTAGGATGCTAAAATAATGAAGTAGATAATTGAAATTGTAGAGGATTTGAAATTTTTGTATTCAAGAAAAGTTTGTGAGCCCTGCCATGGAGAAAATGCTAGAGAATCAATTGATGAGGTTTGGAGATATGCAAAGATGGTTGCTAGAGGCACTAGTAAGAAGAGTAGTTGTGCAGATAATCTTTAACCATGTTATAAGTTGTAAAGGGAGAACGATAATGTTGGCATAAAAAGGAAGACCAAGAATGACCTTTAAGATTTCGTGGCGAATGGTATTTTTAAATAGTTCATTGAAGATAAAGTTTGATGGAGTTGTGTGATCTAGTAGAATTAAGATATAGATAGTATGAAGTTGTAGAAATGTTAGGTTTCAAGTAAAGTTATGATGAGGAAATTTTGTTATTCATGGTATTGAAACAACAAGTATTAATTATCACTAGGAGAGCCCAAACTCTATGTTTTGACAAAGGAGAATTTGTAGTTTTAGAGTTTAATTTGTATTCACTTTTATGTCTAAAGATTGATAAATACTTAGGTGATGATTAAAGAAGTGAGAGTGATAGTTCACATGTACTGGTAGTTATCAAAGTTGTTTGATTGCGATTTGGTCACCAATGGAAGGTTGATTTTTGAAATTGTGTTGATGCCTTAAGGTTTGATTTAAGTATTAAGGAATGCAAGGGGCTGATTAGTTATACACTTGAAGGTCAAATTTCAGATTTGAGATTACAAGTTTTGGAGAATTGATGGAATCCTGTTTTGAGATTAAAAGTTTTATTTGATTGCATTCATAGGATTTTATCTGTATCATGATAGCCTTGGAGATCCTATTGGCTGAATTTTGTTATAGGAATTATGAAAGGAAGATTCAAATTTGTTTAAAGTGTTAAAGAATTAGTTTCAAGGATAGTTGGTTGCTGATATGAAAAGGCTTAAGTATACATTAATTTGGTTGGAAGTGGACGTAAAAAGGGTAGTGTTTTTCTGTTTATGCAGTGAAATTGATATTGCTATGACTTGTGTATTATGATGTTTGATATATTTATCCATTAATCTGCTAGTATAACAGAATCAATTGGGATTTTGAAAGGGATTTTAGCTATAATCCTAGTTATTTTACGTCGTGCTTCTAGCCTTGATCAAAGATTATGTACATTTAAGTCAATCTGACTTGATTTCACCTCTTTTCAATCCCTAAAGGAACTTGGGAAATTGGGGTAGTATCCGTAATCTCACCTATATCCTAAGATAATATCTCTCATATGTCGAACTTGACTGCTATTTCTAGGGAAGTTTGATCAACACCTGTTAGGAGAATGTTTAAAGTTTTTCTAATTCCTTGATATCATCTTTATAGTGTCGCATGGATGACACTTATGGCAACAAAATCCTCAGTGTCAATAACTTCAATATTCCTAAATTATCTCCAAATTCCTCTTTCTCTCACTCAAACTAGGATTATCAGTGGAAGTAACTATCTCATTCTTTGTATCTAATGATAATTTCTACTAATTTCGAGGACGAAATTAATTAAGAGGGGTAGAATTGTAATATCCTGAAAAATTAAATTCAGGATTAGAGAGTGTTTTGGGAAATTTTGGAATTTTTAGGAATTTTTGGGATATTTTTGGAAATTTTGAGTAATTAATGTGCATATAATTAATTAAGAAACGAAGAGTTTGAAATATGAGGGAGTGGTAAAGCTAAAAATATTTTGAAGTTTAAAAGATTGGAGGCTGGTTTAAATGGTTTTAGAATTAAAAGAGTACACTATGACAAGTTTGGGCTACAAATCATCAGAGAACCTCCTTATTTCAGTAAACCAAACACACCCTTACCTTCCACCATATAAAAAGCCGCCCCCCTTCCTTCTTGAACCATCTGAACTCCCTCCACCCCCCTTCGTCGCCTTCTTCTTCTTCTTCTTCTGCGATTTCCGGCGGCCAAGGCGCGGCGGCGCTGGCCCCTCCCACAAGCCTATCATCTTCTTCCTCTTCTTTCCTTCTTCATCCTCACCGAAACCCATCTCCTACCTCACTCCCTTGCGTCTTCTCTCCTCTATTTCTTCATCGTTTCCGGCGGAAATCATGGCGGACGGCGACGGGAGTGGGTGAGTTCCTCCTTTCTTGTTGTTCTTCAAGCTATTTCTTCTTTCAACTTTCTTTTCTTACCTTTATCCTTTTCCTCTTACTATCTGTTCGGCCAGCCACCTTGGTGGTCGATTTCCTACGGGTTTCCGGCGACGTCGAGCTCCGACGAGTTACAGAAGGTCAAAAACGAGTTCAGGTAGTCTCATTTCTTCCATTCCTATCCCTTTTCCTCTTGTTCTTCGCGAGTTGAGAGGGGAGGCCGAAAAAGATTTTTTTTTATTTCGGGTTTGATAATCAACCAAAAATCATGTTTAGGCTTTGGGTTTTGAAGTTGTAAGAAGGATTTGAATGTTCAGTGGAGTTTTGGTTGGATTTATTGAAAAAAAAAAACCTAATCTTTATGTTTCTAATTAACTTCATGGGTGTTGCATTTTATGGTTGTTTTGGTATTTTTCTGTGTTGAAGGTGCTGTGAAGTGGCATAGAATAATTGTTATGTAGGTTTGGTTAGTAGGGTGGTTAAATGGTTAACTTTCTTGAAGGATTTAGGCTTTAAATTTGAAGTTGTTGAAGTTAGGATTTTATAAGTTTCGATTCTGCTCCTTTGATGATGTTTTCTTGGTGTGTATATGTGTACAATATGTTATTTTGTGATCTTGAATAGATTAAATGGAAGGGGGCTTGCTGATTTGCCTTTCTTCACGCTTAAAACTACGGAATCCTTGGTTTGTCATCTTTCTCTATTCTGATTAATTATTGGATAAGTGACTAGTAGAAGAAAATGTGAGTTTTTGATTAAGTTAAGGATTCATAGGAGCTTCATGTATCCTATGATTCAAGTTGATTTTGGAATGAGATGGTAGTAATGATTTACAAGTATTGGGATAAATGTGAACGTTGGGCAGTGTTATGGGTTATTGGTATTTATTTATGATTGTGAAAACCATGGATAAGTAGGATTATTGATTGAATAAAGTGTTAGGTGTTTAAGAGAGGAAAATTTGCAATGTTAAACCTAGGAAGTTAGATTGAGGGCAATTTGTGAACATTGATTTGGTAAAAGTATGAGAAAGGTAAGTGGTTAAGGGAAGTTGTGGGATTATATAGAAAGGAAAATGGGCATTGAGAGCCAATGAATCGATTAAGACGTAGGATAGTTAATAACGTATGATTATGATAATATTGAAATGGATTGAATAAGGATCAATTAAGGGTATGAAGATTAAGAAATCTTACGTTACAAATTGTTTGGAATCTTGAATATGGAGTCTTTGATCAATTTTTGAGATTGGAATATTTAAGTGGTGCATATATATATGTAGGATCCTTGCTAGTATGATTAGAATTCAAAAGATATTGAGAATGTAGGGATTTTAGATTTATAAAGGAAGTGATGCTTGCTGGTCCAATTGATTGAAGTTGAAGAGAAAATGGTTTAATGGTTTAAATGATGTTTTTGTGATCGCATGTTTGGTTGTTAAAGTGTTGGAATTTGAATTGTTGTTGATGGGAACTAAGGAAACCTATTCCCTTGAGCCATGAAAGATCAAAAGCATAATTTTAGTAACAATATGTGTTTTAATTTGATTATATTGATGATGTGGCTGAATCCTTTATTCCTTTTGTTGGCACATGAGAAGGAAAGTTCTTATCCTTGTGTTTTTGAGAATGTTATGGGTTTTATATATATCCAATCTAGCTTTCGAGTTGTAGGGATTTAATCCCCTTTTTGTAGTTCCCTTGTTATGGCTGGTCTATTAGTAGGTGGAATGCTATTCGATTTCTATTTTGCTAATCATTGTGCTTATTCTGAATGTGTTTGAGCTGTTTTTGGTGATTGTCAATTTATGATTTTAAACTTCAAATAAAAGTGTATAGTGCCGCAAGTTTGCAAACTAAAGTTTATGCTTAGAATGTGAAGAATTATGTGATTATTGTTCTGTTTGGGCTGATATGAATTGGTTTGCTAATTCTTCTTGATTGTAGTTGAGAATGATTTGTCTTGAATTGTTAGATTCTCTTGGTGAAATGACTCCCTATATAACAATGAATAAAGTAAGAGAAAATGGGTAGTAATGTGGATACGAGAGAGAGACGTTTAACATGAAGTAGAATGATACTAATTTATCATTCTGTACTACATTATAGGATTGATTGCGATATAACTTCCGTGGCATCAAGAAAGGTTGAGAAATAGCGTAAATTTCTAAAGGGCGACAGGTAATCACTCTTAACCTTACTATAACATTGAGGGTGATGTTAGTTGGGATTTTCAAAATCCTTTTCACCCTCTATATGTATATATTATCTTTGAGAACTTATTTTTATATAAAATAGGCTATAGGGTGCCTTTCAAATGCGATTATTTTCGTATAAAAGAGTTTTACACATTATATATACTATTATCCTGCCTGGTGGTGGCCATTGATCTGGAATGGCGTGAAAGGTATATAGAGATAGTGTTGGGTAGTGGTTTAAGAGGTGATGAGGATAGAAAAGAGAGTTACATGTTGAGTTGAGATTGTTGAGAGCTATGTTGATGAAATATAGAATAGGGATTGTGAGTATTGCATGACACTGATTATTAGTACCGTCGGCCGATGTAACCTATCGATTTGCGCAAATCGATAGGTTAATTGTACAGGTTCCTCGGATTGTAAAGGAACCAGGGATGTTTACACTGTTTATAGTGCTCCCTTTTTCAGGGACGTTTTCACTATTTAAAGTGCTCCCTTTTTCATGCTTTCAGATTTGAGACTGGGCACAGTGTCAATCACGTTTATTTTCATCTGTTGAGTTTACTTGGAACTGACTGAGGGATTTGAGTGATATGTGGGAAGTAGAGATGATGAATTTGAGTTGATTAGACGGAGGGACTTGAATGATGAATGAAAGACTTGACATGTATATATATATATTATTGGTTTTAAATGTGGTACCCTTTAGACGCCCTCGCTACCGCACATCTCACTGTTATAGTGAGTTAAGCGGTGATTACTGGGACAAATTGTCTCATCCCACGATTACTGACATTTTTGCAGGTACTCATGCACAGGCGCAAACATCAGGAAAGGGAATTAGGTAGTAGTAGTTATATAGACTATTTTGAATTGTATATTGCCAATTTGTATAGGCCTGCATCTGCTTCCGCATGTATACATATTTATTTATTATTTAATATCAATTAGTTCTGTTTAATAACCATGTTAGGGAAATCTTTTCTAACATGGTTAGTAATAAATTATCCATGATAGCAGCTGTGCTGTATTAGTTTATTCTTTTCTATCATGGATAATATTTAATCATTAGGAAATTCCTTTTCTAACTATGATAGGACATTGATATTATGGAAATCCTTTTTTTTCTATCATAGTTAGTAAAGAGGTTATTAGATCTAAAATGGATACTATTGGTTAATTAAGTAATTAGTAACAGAATGTTACATTGCCTATGCTTAATAATTGCTGAAAATGTTTGATAGATTAAAAGACTGTATGAAATTATGATTAAAAGAAGTTGAGAGAATATTTGTTGTTTTGGGTGATGCTGTGAATGTGAATCTTCTTTAAATTAGTAGTTTTGGTCTCCTTGTTGGGATTGATGAAATTATAATCGTCTGCCTTGTCTCTAACTGGCTGAACAAATTTGAACAAAGAAAAATTGCTTTAGGCTTGCCTTAGATTTAGTAAAGGAGTTCTAAAATCTGTTTTAAATATGTACATCAATTATTGGTGGGAAGTGTTAGCTTGTAATCTTCCTTGCTGTCAATTGGAAGTGATAAATTGCATTATATGTGTATCTTAATGGTTAATTAGAAACAGATTCATGTCAACTTATTATAATTACAGTGATTATGTATTGTTTGGAAATGTGATTAATGTATATAAATTGCGTTTGCTCTTTCCCCTCTTATTTGTGTCTTGGCTGAACAATATTGTTTTCTCTATGCTGACAGTGTTTTGGCTGGCATATGAACTTTAAATTCTAAGTCATGAGTTATAAAAAATGCTAAAATATGTTTGATGAGATTTGAAATATAAGTAGAGCCCTTTGGAGTATTTAATGATTATGAATCCAATGGTAATAAAGAGACGGTCTAAACTTTGCTTAAAGTATATATAATGAACTTAATGGTGTCTCCTTTCTCCTTTTCCCTTGTTTGGTTTTGATTTAGAATATTCATATGTTTGTCTAATTCCTTATGTTTGTCTTTGATTCTGCTCGATTTTTATGGCTTAGGTGGTTGTTGGTTGATCTATGAAGTTAGAACATGAGTAGAATAAAGTTAAGAAATGATTTTTCAAGTTGAGAAATGGTGTAGTGGTGATTTTTGGTGTTTCATATGCATGTGTTTTAAGCTTCAGGTTCTGTTCTTTTCTTCCTTGTATTGCTTGATTAAATTTTGTTTGAATGTACATAAAAGATGTTGCTCTTTTGCATGAGTATTATTGTGTTTTTGTAATCTAACCTTTAATTCTGATTTTGTGGATGTTTGAGATGGGAATTTGTACTGGTTTGTAGAAATTTGCAGGTTTGAAGGGGGTAAACTGAACCTGATTTTTAATCTTGATTATCCTTGTTTTTGATAAAACTTGTGTAGTTTTATTCAAGAGGAATTTGTATGGTAATGGTTATATATAATATAATATAGGATTATATCCAAGTAGACTGAAATTGAGAAATGTTAAGTGAGGGGCTGCTTGGTTCTAGACTTGAAATTAGGATCTTGATGAGATTGTGTTACATAATAGAATCAAAAAGGAAATGTGCTTGCCTTACTTTAGTATTAGCTTGATGTTTGCTCATGATTTGTGTTGAGGAATGAATGGAAGTTTTGGCTTATGTTATTGGTAGTTTTATGTTAGCTATGATTTGGTAAAATGAAAGATGATGCATATTGGTGTTTATAAGTTTAATAGGAATTTTTGCTGTTATAAGTGCATTGGCTGATTTCTTGTTAATTATAATTGATTTTGAACAATGATTAGGAAGGATAAAATAAATGCAAGAAGGCTTAAGGCTTAATGATAGTTGAATAGCATTGTTACAAATGTAGTATGAAATCTGCATGTTTGTTTTTCCTCTTCTTCTTACTATTATGGCAGAATGCATAGGAATAATAGAGCATTTAGTGTTTTGATGTAAACTAATCGAATGATTAGTGGGAGAGTGTATGATAAATTGTCGTTGTGTGTGAGTGTTGTAAGTTGCCGCTGAATTATATTGGATTCCAAATCTGGGGTTTAGGTTCATAAGTTCTTGAGCATTTCTGTTTGATTGTTGGCAACATTGCGGGTATATATGTGTGTGTTTGATATAGACAATGAATTTCAATGTGTGAAAAAGTTTAAAATAGGAATGGTTGTCGCAGGTTTATGTATAAATGTGTGCATTTCAATATTATGGCTGAACTTCATGTTTTGATCACTTATGAAATGATCTTATAATATATCAGAAATCAGTAAAGGGATGGGTAGTAATATGAGATACGAGAGAGGTGTCAAAGCATTATAAATTGGAAATGATATTAATTTATCATTTTGTATCATATCATTATAGGAGCATGTAATGGTGTTGATACTTGAAGGAAAATCTACGAGGAAACGGTAAGGAAGAGCAACAAAGTACTAAAGGGCGACAGGTAATCACACTTACCTTACTATAACATTGAGGGTGATGTTAGTTGGGGATTTTTAAAATCCTTTCTCACCCTCTATATATATATATATTATATTTGAAATGGTATTTTTATACAAAATAGGCTATCGGGTGCCTTTCAAAAATGATTAATTTCATATAAAAGATTTTGACACATTATATATGTAGTATCCTGGCTGGTGATATTGTTGGACTGTGTATGTGAGTGTATAGATATTGGGATCTTGGTATTTTGACAGGGATATTGAGAGGTACAGTGGATTGGATGTATCGTAGGTTGTGTAGAGAAAATTTGGGAGTTATGTTGATGGAATATAGAATAGGGATTGTGAGCATTGCATGACACTGATTATTAGTACCGTCGGCCGATGTAACCTATCGATTTGCGCAAATCGATAGGTTAATTGTACAGGTTCCTCGAATTGTAAAGGAACCAGGGATGTTTTCACTAATTATAGTGCTCCCTTTTTCAGGGATGTTTTCACTATTTAAAAGTGCTCCCTTTTTCATGCTTTCAGATTTGAGACTGGGCACAATGTCAATCACGTTTATTTTTGTCTATTGAGTTGACTTGGATGTGACAGAGGGGTTTTGAGTGAAGAATAGAAGGGGACTTGACAGATATATGTATATATTACTAAATTTAAAATGTGGTACCCTTTAGACGCCCTCGCTACCGCACGTCTCACTGTTATAGTGAGTTAAGCGGTGATTACTGGGACAAATTGTCTCATCCCACGATTACTGACATTTTTCAGGTATTCATGCACAGGCACGAGCATCAGGAAAGGGAATTAGGTAGTGGAAACTATATAAGTTTAATTGGAATTGTATATTGCCAATTTGTATAGGCTTGCATCTGCTTCCGCATGTATATATATATATTTATTGTGTAATATCAATTAGTTTTATTTATTAACCATGTTAGGCAGATCCTTTCTAACATGGTTAGGAATAAATTATCCATGATAGCAGCTGTGTTGTATTAGTTTATTCTTTTCTATCATGGATAATATTTTAATCATTAGGATATTCTTTTTCTAACTATGATAGAGATATTGATATTATGGAAATTCCTTTTTCTATCATAGTTAGTAAAGATATTATTGAACTAAAAGAGATGTCACAGGTTAATTAGGGAATTAGTAACAATATGTTACACAACCAGATGTGGATTTGCTTCCGGATGGTTAATGACTAGCGCTGCCTGTTGGGTTAGGTAACACCGAGCGTCAGTGAGTATAACACTAAGTCATAACTCAACGTCCAGTAGGAGTGCTTCCGGAAGTAAGAGAACTTCCCAAGACTAAATGAACTCCCACTGCATGTGACTATGTGTTAATATATTGCTAGACTAACGTTCAAGTGCAGCACTGAGGGATGTTGCTTCCGGATGTGGATGTGCTTCTGCAAGCACTCAGAATGTCAGAACGTTCAGCAAGAGCAGAGCAGTGCAGTGTTAGAGTGCTTTTTGGCAGAGCAGAGTTGTCAGAACTGCTTTTCAGAGATAAAGCAAAGTCAACCCTGCTGAGCATTAATGGAGCATTAAATGAGCCAACGGTAACTTGGGATAAACAGCTATATTCAAACGGCTATGTCACCTACCAAGAGTGAGAATGCTTAAGGACTATATAAGGAAGCTCATCTTCATTTATGAAGACAACTTTGACATCTTGGAGAAAACTAGAGTGAAAAACTGAGAATATCCTTCAAGCATTCAAAGCTGCCGAGAAAAGCGAAAGAGCATTTAACACATTGAGAGTTCTTTTCATCTACTTATCTTGTACTCTTTGTAGTTAAGTCTCTTCATTTATTAAGAGCATTAAGTGTACTTAAGTGTGTAACATTATCCGTTCTTAAAGAGAACTAAGTTTAGAAAATCCTTTATTTGTAAAGGTTGAACCCTTGCAGGTTGTAAGGGGGAGTGAGTCAGTAAGGTTGCAAGTGAACCTGTGTAAAACTTGTGGTTGTAAGGTTGCAAGTGATCCCGGTCTAAAACTTGCGGTTGTAAAGGTTCCAGGTGAACCCGTTTGTAAAACCTGGGGATAGTGGAACTCAACCTGGGTGGTTGAGAACTGGACGTAGGTCAGGTAGACCGAACCAGTATAAATCCTTGTGTTTATTGTTTAATTTTTATTTGGTAGCACAATTCACCCCCCCCCTCTTGTGCATCCACCCCTTTCAAAATGATGAGGGACTTGGTCATGTTAATGAAAATCTTTCCTTCCCTGTTCCAATTGACCTACTTAATGCAGTTCTGCTATTTGTGAGTATTTTTATTCAGTTTGTCCTACATAAATAGTCCAATTCCCAGTACTCCATTATTTTGACATTAGACACATATAGAAAAAAAATACTCCATTACAGTGTTGTTGGTGTATAATTGAAATGAGAGGCATATATGCATGAAATGCAATATTGTTGTGCAATTGTCGCGCTTAGAGCGGCGGGAGAGGCACATAGTTAGTATAAATGAGTTACCCAAAGTCCATAATCATTAATTTCATGAGTTTCCCTAATATCCTCAAATTAAATTACCATAGAAGTGAAACAATCTACTTAAAGTTGGGTCTTTGACACAAATTAAATCCCCATATAATTGCATAAGAAGACCTATGCTAATGCCCTATATACAATAATCATGCACAATCAGTGGCACTATTTCCCTAGAATGTCTCTATATATGAGCAGTGTTTACTTTCGATGCTTATTACATTATTGATGAGAAATTATTCTTTTATAACAATGAAGGAATTTAAATAATCCAAATTGAATAAGGTACGGTTTAAATTGTTGCTTGATTTTAGATGATTATTTTATTTTTATGAGAAAAATAGCTTCTTCTTCTTCTTCTTTGTAAAGTTTCATGTTTTTTCATGTTTTTTTTGTTTCTTGTTTTATGTTAAATTATTTTGTGAGACTAGATTTCTGACTTTTGATTCTGGGTTCACTGTACAATTCAATTCTTATGTTTTTTCTTTTGATTTGTTTAACGTTGGACTCTAAAGTACGTTTCTGTTTTGCTTCTCTGTTTCTTATGTCACTGGTTTTTCTTCTTCTCTTTCTATTATGTTTCATCTCTTTCTTTTCATTCTTTTTCAAAGCCGAATCACTCAACATCATTTTTATCATATAGAGACTTTCAGAGATACACTAGTTTATTTTAAATACTGAAAAAAAAAATAATCGCCCTCGCCGTTTCTCTTCTCTTCTTCGGTGTCCTCGGTATTATTCTTGGTTCCATCATGGCCTACAATCATGTCGGTGGTGACTCTGGTCACGCTAGCTAGCTTATTTGGCGCCACGGAAAGTTTCATCCCCTCATCGGAGTCAACTCTTCCTGAAAATCAAATGTCACCTCAATAAGGATCGTTTCTGAGAAGAAACTTCAGACGTGATCAAAGGCGCATGAACCACACCTTATCGTGGACATTGAGTACAAGAGGTTTGCATTTTATTCATCTCATTAGCTCGCCGTGGTAGTGCCTCATGTTCCAGGTCAGTTTAGTTGTTGTTATTTATTCAATTGCAGGTCTCATGATTATTAAGGTACGATTTTTCTATCTATCCCTTCCTTTATATGTTGTGTGTTTTATATTTATTGTATGAGTTTTGTGTTTCAAGTTTTTGGGTGTTATATAATTGACTTTGAAATTCCTTTTAACATGTGTTTTTATGAGCTACATTAATTTTTAGTAATAGGATTTTAATGGTAGTATAATAGAAAGTGTAGTTGTTGCTTACAAGTGGTCGGAAATAGGGAGGATGAGTTGCCAAAGTTGTGATGTGAATGAGGATTTGTCCATGGTGAAGTTAGATGAGTTTCCTACTTTTTAGGAGTTTTATTTGGAATTAGTGGCAAGATTGTAGGCAAATTTTTATGATTGTTTGGGTTCATGTTTGGCATAGTCAGAAAATTTTAAGGAGTGGGTCGTGGATGAAGGAGAATTTCAAAGAGTCAGTTTTTTTTTTGCGGAAATCGCAATTTTTGACCCATTCTCCTATTTTTGCGAAAACTGCAGTTTTGACCCAGTTTTTTTTTTTTTTGCGGAAATTGCAGTTTTTGACCCATTCTACTACTTTTGCGGAAACTGCAGTGTTTTTTTTTTGTGGAAATCGCAATTTTTGACCCATTCTCCTACTTTTCCGGAAACTGCAGTTTTTGACCCAGTTTTTTTTTTTTTGCGGAAATTGCAGTTTTTGACCCATTCTCCTACTTTTGCGGAAACTGCAGTTTTTTTTTTGGGAAATTGCAGTTTTTTACCCATTCTCCTACTTTTGCGGAAACTGCAGTTTTTGACCCAGTTTTTTTTTTTTGCCGCCGTGTTATCTATGTCATTCATATCTGATCTTTTCTCTTCTTCCTCTCATTTCTTATAATTTTTCTTCTCATCAATCTATCAAAATGAATTAATTTTGATTTTCTTTTTAAGGCATTTTACTAAATTTACATAGTTTTATTAAATCTTTTGTTTCTCATGCATCTCTTAACCTTTGTATATTGTTTGTTGAACATTGTGTTATTCTGTTTTTATAGTATATTTATTAATTATTGTTTTATTTTATTGTTGAATATTGTAGTTGTTCTGTTTTATTGTTTATTGTATATTGTTATTTATTTTATTATTTGTTTATGTATTATTTTATTTTGTTTTATGGTTTTATTGTATTGTGTTATTGTTTTATTGTATTGTGATTATTGTTTTATTGTTTATCGCTTTATTTATTTGTTATTATTTGTGCTAGTTTAATTATTATTAGTGTTTAGTGTTTTTGTTTTATTGTATTTTGTTATTATTGTATGTAATGTAATACTCTGCCTATAATATAGCCGGTCCTAAGCCCGGATAAAAAAAAGTAGGTTGTGTTAGGCTTCGGCAGCCAACGTAAAATTTGTCTAATCTTAAAGCATGGACACACACAACCATTTTTGCAATATGTCATCGTCTAGCATTTTACAGAAGAAGGGATATATAGAAGCAAGTGAATGAGTGTAGGATTAGATTTAGTACGTGGAATATTGGAACCTTAAAAGGTAAAGCTTGGGAAATAATAGGTGTGATGAAGGATAGAAAGATAAACATTTTATGTTTACAAGAGACTAAATGGGTAGGTGAAAAGGATAAGGATATTGATGGTTATAAACTTGGGTACACTGGTAAAGTGAGTCATATGAATGATGTAGGTATAATTGTGGATGAAGTATGGAAGAAGAATGTGGTTGAAGTTTATAGAAGTGGTGACAGATTATTATCGATAAAAATGGTAATTGAGGAGGAAACAGTTAATGTAAACTGTGAATGATGGGCAGTTAAACAAAACAACAAGACATAAGATGGATGTGACAGAGATGAAAATGTTGAGAGGGATGAGTGGGTATATATTAAAAGATAGGATTAGTAATGATCACATTAGTGAAAGAGTTGGGGTAACATCAATTTCAGAGAAAATGAGAGATTATCGTTTAAGGTGGTATGAACATGTTCAAAGAAGAGAATTAGATGTGCTAGTAAGAATAATGGAGTAGATGGTAAGGGAGACGTGTATAAGAAATAGAGGGAGACCAAAGAGAACTCTTGATGAAGTTATTCAAAAAGATATGTTAGTGAAAAGTTTATCTCCAGGAAAGATTAGGGACATAGCAAAATGACGTCGTGTGATCTATGTAGCCGACCCCACTTGAGTAGGATAAGGTTTACGTTGTTATTATTATTATTATTTTATTTTTATGAGAAATGATAGCTATAGGTTTATCGATTTAGTTTAAGATAAAAATATATTTATAACATAAAATTAACCAGATTAAATATCCGTTCAAAATCAATCTATGGTATAGAATGATGATGACCTTTTTGTCATATATAGTGCTTAATACAAGATATTCACCTGAGGCGTAAGGCTACTCATAGGTGAAACCCACAAATTGGCTGAAACATCACTTGTCCCCTAAAACGGCAACTTAGTTCCCGTGTATGCACCAATAATACTATGGATAGCCCCACAACTACGAGACTAAAAAACACCTTTTATATAATCGTTCGTGTGTATGTGTGTATTATTAATTAGCTTAGTACATATATGAGCAAAACCATGGAGAACAAAAACCATGAAGAGTATGATGTTTCTCTTACTACTGCTATGTTACTAGCAAGTTCCCAACTTTAGCCCGCGGTGGTACAAGCTGCCATTGAGCTCAACTCTTTAGGATCATTGGTGAGGGAAGCCCAAATGGAATGTCACCTGCTGAAATAATAGCTTCACATCATCCAAATTCACATGTGGGTCTGGACAATATCATCGGCCACCTTGATCGGTTGTTGTGTTTGCTTGCTACTAATTCTCTTTTGACTCGTACGTTCTTCCTCCACCAAGGTTGATGAAGATGGTAGAATCGAGAGGCTTTATGCTCTATATCCTACAGGTAATTAAATAAGTATTACCTGATGATGATGGAGTCTTTTATGCTTCATTTTCAAACTTAAATTACCATCTAGCTTAATTATATATCAGTAAGGTAATTAAGTAATTGAAAATAGTATTTGTACATTACATTTCATTTAAGTTTCGATATGTATTTGTAAATTTTTAAATGTACATAACATATATTGTTGAAAACTTTACACACACCCACATACTCTCTCCATCTCATAATATAAGATGAAGTTAATGGAATAATGAGTTCTCTAAAATTTGTTAAAGTTAAATAAAAAGCAATTATTATATGTGGGAGACAATTTTTTTCCAAAAATGCCCTTACTTAAAAAGAAAGTAAGAGAATATGTGGGGGAGTAAATGATGTGTTTTAGTTAATTAGAGTGTCATATATATATATATATATATATATATATATATATATATATATATATATATATATATATATATATATATATATTTCTCCCCTCTTACACAACTTCTTAAATGTATAATACATAGGGCAATATTGGAAAAACTACATGTATTATGTGGATCAACTCAAACATTACCTTATATTTTCTTCCAATCAAAAGCATGAGGCAAATCTCTCTCTCTCTCTCTCTCTCTCCCTCCCTCCCTCCCTCCCTCCCTCCCTCCCTCTCTCTCTCTCCCCCGCTCCCTCCCTCCCTCCCTCCCTCCTCATAATATGTCAGGGAAACCATTAAGCAAGTGATGTTGAAAAAGCTAAGGAACATGACCTATTCAAGCTATAGTCTATGGGATGTCCATGTTTCAATTCATTTATACAAATGAAGCTGCTGATCTTTTATATATCAAAGGATTTGAAGGACTATCAACACTCGTTGATGTTGCCTGCAGGTGGCATTGGCAAAACCCTTAAAATGATAGTCATAGTCCTGAAGAACCCTTTAATTCAGGGCATCAACTTCGGTTTGCCACATGTCGTTGAAAATAACCCATCATACCCAAGTAATTAAATTAAAGTAACTACTCTTGTTGTTTCAATTTTATCTCTTGATTCTATTCCTTGATTTTTTTTGAACAAAAAAAAAATTAAGCACTTGTTTTTTAACAAAAAAAATCTATCCCTTGATGCTAAATACTTCAATATAATCAATGAAACAATCTAATAAGTTCCAAAACTCATAACATTCTTGAAGTGTTTTAAGTCGTACTTCATATATTTGATTGATCGATTGAAGTAACCTGTAACCACAAGAGAATATATATTGGATCACAATTGTGAATTCTATATTAAGCAACATAACTTATATATGCTATCTAAGAGAGTAAAGAGAGTTCTTTCCACATGAAATATGAGGATACACAATTGTGATTCGTTCTTGTTGATACACAGATTATAGGGAAACGAATAAAGACAAAATAATCTTTTATTGAGTATGAATGTGGGTCACCAACAATGGTGGTACAAAAGATTAGTCGCCTAGTGTTAGTCGAAAATCCCACAATTTCTAACCGAACAAGACCATAAGCGCCTCTGCCCACATGCTTAATTGGAGGGACATACACCTTGAAACCTCAAAGAGATTATCAAACACAAAATCCAAAAGATTTGATACATTATATATGGTGGAATATCCCTTGGTGCTGTGTTGACTCCTCAGTCGTTCAAGATTCAAACTTGTAGTGACAATCTCTTTTCGAATAAGAATCTCCCTAGGTTCTGCGTCTTTATGCATCGTCATTATAGTTTCATAACACACTAAATTACTAACAAATTGAGATTAAATGAGAAGGAATGTGAAGTACATACAGTGTTGATGAGATTTATAATGACAAGCAAATCCAATTCTCCTAGTCAGCATTAGCCGCCTTTCATCATGATCCAAATCTCTGCTTACACACAAAAACAAACAAATAAGCAAACAACAAATATCACTATGGAGTTACTGTAGACTAATACAATGAATTATAATAAAAATAAGAATGCAAGTACAAGAAAAGCGAGAAAAGTAAACATACAAAAGGGATGTTCGGACCATTCTCTTCAATGACAGCGCAATTCAACAGCTTCCACTTCTGATGGAAAAACGCTTTCAAAAGAATCTTTGTCCCCTTCCCTCTTAGCATTACAAGTAGTTCATTGTGTTCAGCACACCCTAACCATCATGTCATTTTCCTTTTCTGTGTAAGAATCCAGGGATATCTCCTTGATCTCGTCCAACAGCATAGTAGCAATGTTGAAAAGAAAGAAATGAAAGAAAAAAATTTAAATATATATTTCAAAACAAAATTTCTTCTAACCCATAATTTGAAAACAAAAAATTTGAAAGTTATAAAATATTGAAAAATTCAACTTTTCAAAAGATTTGGAAATTAAAAAATCTATTGAAAAAAAAAGAATTCAAAACTAAGAGAAAGTGCAATTAAAAATAGTTTGCAAACTATAATATTAATAAAAAAACTTGTAAATAAAATGTATTATGAAATTTAAAAATAAAGGAATTCATAAAATAAGAAAGAAATAATTGAAAACAAAATTCTGAAAACCTTTGTAAATTAGTTCAAAAAATTGTAAATTCAAAAATAAAATTTGTTAAGAAATAAAAAAATTAAAAGAATTGATGGAAAAAGAAAAAAATTGAAAACTCAATATTGAAAAAAATTTGCAAGTTCAATAAAAAAATTGTTTATAAAACATGAAAAAATTAAAAAACTTCAAATTCTAATACGATACTATCAAAGTCAAATTTGTTCCCGACATGCATTCATGCACCGCAGTATAGTAGTGAGCTGCAAGACAGTTTTTGATTGAGTAAACCATGAAATTTTCGAACATAAAAAACACACAAATTGTCAGTGTTTGAAGGCATCTAACTATCTAAGAACTCTTTAAAAAAAGGTGGAGTCATGGATAGTGGAAAAGATGTCAAATCCTAGATGTGATTGCATTATCACGAATATATAGCAGTGGACAAGAACAAAGAAATCCATAGTAACCTCACTAAATAGGAAGTGCCTAAGAAAAAAACAGTTTGCTAGGTTGAAAGAATATTCCAATTAATCAAATTACAAAGCCAAGCATAGGTTTTTGGTGTACCTCAATGGCTGCCTCATTGCAAATTAGCAGGGTACAAAGCAACAAAATGTTGATTTCTAACAACCGACAACATCTTCACTGTGAAGGCAAATGAGACATTCAAATCAACGTCTTCACAATAATAAACAAGTGACTAGAGAGTATATGTTGAGAATTAGGAAAAAAGAAGATAGCTATAAAAGTAAAATGAAAAGAGTACCGGCGTATTGGAGACTGTAGAAATAAGATTCCGACGACATAGATTGGAGTAGCAAGATTGCGAAAAAAATCAGCTAAGAGACAGTCATAAGGGGGAGTGGTAGAGATGGAAAAGTGTGAGAGTGAGAACTGAGAGAAATCCCAATATAAGTATTTGTATTATTATTAATTGATTTATTTTTAATTTTTTCAAACGATTTCTCTTCTCTCTCCCCTCTCTCACCTTTGTCTCTATCCTCTTTAAACCTTTCTGTTCTTGAACATTTAATTCAGCTTCTCTTATTGTACTCTTCTTTTCTATGTTCGCATTACAGAAAATTAAATCTACATTATAGAATCAACATTCTCCTGAACTCAACTTGATGCTGCAATGAGTTATAAAAATAAGTTATAAAAATCAAAAATTGATGTATCATGCACTTTTATATATAGAATTGGATCAAATTAAATTATTCTGATACTTGGTTTACAAATAAAACGTCTGAGCACGGTGGACAGTATAATGAATGTCAAAGCTTGACCAAATTAATAAATGACAAATCAAGAAACAACAAGACACCATATTGACAGATTTTGTTTTTGGGACGATACATTTAAAAAACAATAAGAACGATTTGAAGATCCATATAAATAACAATGAATCCAAAAAGATTAGAAATTTAAAATTACTTGACGCATTAAAATGTGAAGAATTAAAGAGATGAAATTTCAGAATTACCTACACTGTGGTAATAATGTGTGTCGCCGCCTTATGGACCAAGATCCCATTTGATTGTGATGGTTGAAACAAAGCATTACTATTGGGTTGGTGAATCCAATTGACAGACATGAAGAGTAGAGTAATGGGTTCTGAAAATAAATGAGAGAAACAGAGAAAAGAAAGAAATGAGTGATTGAAAGTGATAATAGTCTAAAGAAAGAAAGAAAGAGAAGGAAAGGTTTTCTTGTTGAAAGAAGTATTCAGAGAATGTGTTGGAATGTAGTCTCAACCTTATGGACCAAGAATGCCATTTGATGGTGTTGGGTTGAAACAAAGTATTGGGTTGGTGAATCCAAATGAGAGATTTGAAATGGCAAGACAATGGAGATTTCTTGAAGAGGTCTTCGGAGGTGAAGAGCAGAGTGATGGATTCTGAAAATGAGAGTGACAGAGAAAAGAAAGAAAGAAATGGGTGATAAAGGATTAAAGAAAGAAAGAAAGGAAAGTAATGAGTTTGCTGTTTACCTTTACAGTGGAAGATGTGTGAGGCGTGAAAGAAAAGGAAGAAGAAGAGCAAACGCAACAAGATGTTGCAGCAAAACCCCATTGTTGAGAGAGAGGGGGGAAAAAGAGAAGAAGAAGAAGGGAGAATGGAAAGAAGAGGAAGAAGAAGACCAGAAGCAATGAGATGGTGCAGAAGGAGGTCATTCCTGAGAGAGAGAGAGAGAGAGAGAGAAGAATGGAGAATGAGAAAAAAGAGATGAAATGAACTTCTCATAAGAGGGGCTTATTTATATTCGGCTACACTCCCACTATTCATCAACGACAATGTAGTTTTAATATATTCAAATTCATTTATATTCTCTTTTATCAATAAAAAAAAATTTAAAGTTTTCACTTATTCTTTATTTCACAAATAATTAAGGAGAAAACAACTAAATAACCTCAACATGTCATATCATATTAAAAACAAGTAAATTATTGATATTGATATAAATAAGAATAGTAAAGATAGTTTTTGCTAATTGGAGTAATAGATTATTATAGTACTTTTTTAAAAATTAAAAAAATAAAGATGCCATTGAAATTCTTTAGAAAACAGCATAATAAGATGGGGTTTTGAAATTTCATATTGCATCAACATTTTTTAACATACCAATTCAAGGTTTAGTTGAGCCAATAAAACCAAACATATAAAAAAGAACACAAATTTAAACTTCACAAACACACATGAAAATAAAACAATTACAACAAGATCAGCTCAAGGTTTAAGAGAAATCTTTTATTCACAACAGCAACATAAAATCAGTTACCTTCTCCGTATATTAAAGCTTATGCTTCACAAAATCTTCTATATTAATTCTTATGCTTACTTCCACTTTAGATTTTTAGATCCATCACTTAGGAAATTTTCATACCATGACATAATTATGATTTGTAGATCAACTTGACCCCACCCTCTTTAAACCACAATTCATTTGCATTCCTATTACGACCTTAACTATCTGAATTCACACTGTAATCAAAACAGATATTGACAAGTTAAGGATCCATATAAATAACAAAAATCCAAAAAGATTAGAGCATCATAGTGTGAAGAAGTGAAGAGATAGATACCTGATAATATGTTGCAATGTGGTCCCAGCCTTGTGGATAAGGATGGAAATAGGCCAGGTCAGGCCAGGCTACACCCTGAATCGGCCTAGCCTGTGTTGTCAAAATGGGGCCTGAGCCTGGCCTGTGGCCTGTTGAAGGTGCATTTTTCAGGCCTTAGCCTGGCCTATGGCCTGATATGGCCTGGCCTGGTAGCCTGTTAACAGGCCTGGAATTAAATAATACAGAATTGCATTGCATACAATTAAACCAACAAAAAGCACAAAAAAAATCAGAGTCAACTCTTCACTCTTCAGCACTAAAACAAGAAAACACATAAAAGAATAATTCTTTAAAATTCTCATCAAAGGTCCTTCCATACAAAACTCAGAATCCAACGGGGACTGAGATATTGGGAAAGAGAGAAAGAGAAAGAGAAGAAACTCTGAACATATGAAAAATCCAGAAGTAAAACACGAAAAATCCAAACTTTACAACCAAAAATTAAAGCAAACCCAGAAAAAATCCAAACTTTACAAACATATAAGAAAAATCCAGAAGAAAAACCAAAAAAAATCCAAACTTTACAACCAAAAATTAAAGCAAACCCAGAAAAATCCAAACTTTACAAACATATAAAAAACCAATAAAAAATTCAAACTTTTTAAGGCAACCCCAAACAAAAAAGCTAGAAATTTACATGTTGTGCATAGTAAGCCCCAAATCCCAAGTCTGCTTCTTCATCCTTCTTCTTTCTCGTTTTCTTCTTTCTTCTTGCAGATCACAACTCATCTTCTTCTTTTTCTTCTTTCTCGCAAGATCAAGCCTCTATCTGATAAAAAAAATCACGAGCCCCAAATAGCAAGATCAACTTGCAAGCCCCAAATCGCAAGAAATAGGTAGTGGAAATTCACCTTCTCTACCGTGCAGGGAGGTCACCACCGTCATCGGAAGAAGGAGAGAAATCAATGGAAGTGAGAGAGTGAGATTGTGAGAGAAACTTACAGAAGAAGCAAAGAGAGAGAAAGTCACATTCATTGAAGAATGGATGTCACGATAAAGTGAAAGAGAGTTATGGCATTAGAGGTGGAAGTAGTAGGGTTTTGCTTTTTGTGTGTATTAGACAAAAATGGAAAGGGTTTGGGCTCAAGTAGTTTTGGGCTTAAGTTTTGGGTTCAATTTTTAATGAAAAAAACGAATAACAGGCCTAACAGGCTTAACAGACCTTTTTTTGAAGGCCTGAGTATGGCCTTTTAATGAAAACAGGCCCTAAAAAAAGCCTGAGCTTGAGCCTGACCTGAAATTAATCAGGCCAGACCAGGCCTTGACAGGTCAGCCGCAGGCCCCTGGTAAGCAGTCTGACCTATTTCCATCCCTACTTGTGGACCAAGATTCCCATTTGATGATGTTGCAACAAAGAGCAATTGTTCAGAGAGAAGGGCAGCTTCAACGAGATGTTGCAACTTGAATAAGAAGATCTTTAACCTCTTCAACTGAGGGACTTATTTAACCTCTTCAACTGAGGGACTTATTTAACCTCTTCAACAAGAAACAATATGAATAGATGCTTTTGGGAAAATGCATTAAAACCAATAACAAAGAATTAAAGATCCATATAAATAAAAAAAACAAAAAAAAGATTATGACATCAGAATCAGACATTCATATTATTCCATATTTCATCTGAAATTTTCCAATTCAAATGAGATAAATTCATTGTCTCATAGGAACTCATACGTTATAAATATCAACAAGAAACGATATAAACAATTATTATATTAAATTTAGTTTTTGCTGTGTACAGTATAATTTTAATTTTCTCCACACCAATTCTTCATCATGATGATATGTCTTCAATTATTGCTTATGTTTAGGATAATGACTTTGAACTATTATTATTGGTTAAAGACAATCAAAATAATTTACAGGGAGTTTTCATGTAATAAGTTTTGTATTTACAGGGAGGGAATGTAGATACTTTGATTGAGCAAACTCAAGTAAGAAACTCAAACTTTCAAAAGAACAAATAAGGAACACAAAATTTCAACAGGACAATTGAGGAATCAGACAATTGTTATTTTGTATGTTCCAATTGTTAATAGGTATGTTCCAATTGTTAATTTTTCTATTTGAACATGTGAGTTCATTACTTGTCATTTTGGAAGTTTCAATTCTTTACATGTCCTTTTGGACATTCGGAGGTCTTTATCATTTTTCCAAAGAATAATGAGATTTAGTATGGATAAGATTGAATATTGTACTCCACCTTCCTTTATTGAGTTTTGGGTCCTATTTTCCCTTTTGCTTTTAGTCCTTTTGGACGTCGACGTTGAAGACCACAACGCTAGGACTATTGTGTGAGATTTGTGTTTTCCATTTATCATATTTATTAATTAAATATCCAAGTAAGATTTGAAACAAGGTCCCAAGTCAGTATAATTAAAGGTGTTAATCAACCCTCGTAAGGAGAAGAACGCGTGTTCGAATCTCGGGAAACGCTCTCAGTGGGAGAGGGGACAACCTTGCCTATGTGGACAACACTCCTACCCCTCGAGTCCGGATTAAACCGGGCGGTGATTAACCAAAAAAAAGTGTTAATGTCATGTATAACAACTTAACAATGCTAAATGCATTTTCAGGTCCTTTTTAAAGTTGAGGGACTAACTTTAACAAACGGTGTAAACTTGAAAGACTATAATGTAAAAACACATCTTTTAAACATGGGGGATACAAAAAAAATTATGTGAAACTTGAGGGACAAAAAACTATCTTAACCCAATGCTTTTTTGTTAACATGTTATCAAGTTACGAGTGAAATTTCAGATATATTATTTATGTATAGGAATCTAATGACAGAAAGTCAACCTAATGTTTTGGCTTATGAAGAATGTAATCTGATGCGATCATTTAATATATTCATTTCAGTTCCACTTGACATACCTTCTTCCATTTCATTCCAAGGATACATAAGGACAATTCAAATGAGTGATTTAAAAGCAGTCATCCTTCATACATGGTGTTTGTTATTCCATATGCACCAGCTATAGCACCGGTCATGGGCCCACCCGAACCCATTCCCGTTTAAGTTAGGGGGTACGGGTATGGGCATACCCTCGGGCCACCCGTACGCACCAGTTGAGAATACCCTTAGTTGTACTATATATTTTTTCTTTCATGTTTTTACTATAAAACTAATACTAATTCGGTGATCATGATCTTATTGTTTTGTAGGTGCTAATTAATTGGATGTTCTTAATTATAATCACTACAAGAAAGGAAATATAAATATGAATATAATTACATATAATAGTTACAATAATAATACTTCTTAATTGTAAAAATAAATATTATTATTAAGATTTAAAAACTGCTAAATAATTATTGATGAACTGAGAGTACGTTTGCTTGATAGGAAATTAAATCTAAAATGGAAATGAAAATGGTAATTTCCATATATCTTGGGCCCACAAACTTTCTCTCTTCATCTCACACTCTTCATGGGCTCACAAACTTTTACATCTAATCATTACCTAATTTACCTTTACTTTCCATTTTTACCCCCTTACATTCAATTCCATTTCCAATTCCATTATACATTTTCCTGCCAACCAAACAGGCCCTGAAGGTCCCAATGAAAAATGGAACAAATATTGTTTAATTGGAACGAAAAAACTGGTAAATAACAGTTTTTAAATGGAATGAAAAATCGAACAAAAAATGGAACAAAAAAACTGAAAGTTCTTTTCTGTTAAGTGTAAAAACGAAAAAAGGTTGTGTAAAATATTTTTTTTGCAGTTAGAGAATAAAGATCATAGCCGAAAAAAGTGGTAGAGAACTTCTTTTCAGTTTGTTCTTTTCACGAGTTTATTTTCAGTTTGTAGAACCGCAAAGAAAGGGCTTCCTTTCACTTGAAACCAAGAAAAGAGTCCATTATAACCGAAAAGAACTAGGTGCGTTTCTTGTAGTGTTTTCTTATGTATTGCGTTGTTGCTTGAATTCTCTCTTCAGTTTTGGGATCATTGAGTTTCATAAGTAGATTACCAAATTAAATAAAAAAGAAGTATTTTTATGGAAAAAACTTACCTAAAGTACTTGACCTCAATTACATCCATTACCCAATAAGAATTTGACACATGGCCAACTAACCCCATACACAACTAACACATGGAGGAGAGAGAAAAGGAGGAGAAAGTGGTGTGGGTTAGTTGGACATGTGTCAAATTCTTATTGGTTTAATGGATGTAATTGAGGTCAAGTACTTGAGGTAAGTTTTTTTCTATTTTTATTACAATAAAAAAGAAAAGTTACTATATCAGAAAGCGTCGATGTTGCGGAACTAATTAAGTCTTTCAATTTAGTTACTATATGATCAATTTCTATTGCTGAGTATAATAGATTTATTTCTATCTTTTCTTTTATGGACATTATAAAATTTATGTAACCCTGATTTTTATTAATATCATTTTGCTTTTATTCAAAAAAAATAAAAAAAAAAGGAAATGTTGTAGGATAAGTAAAGGGAGGGATTACAGTGATTTTTGAATTAAACGATATATACTCAAATAACAAGATATTAGCCATAAAATTCAGTCGTTAAATTAAGAATAATTTCATCACTAATTATTTCATGATGAGTTATTTTATGACAAATTTTTATTATTAATTCAATCATTTTTTATGGTATATGTGATGTTTTGTTGTTTTAAAATTAAGACACGGTTTAAAATTTAAATGAGTGTGGTCTAAATTCTTGGCTCTATTTGACGATATTGTATTTTGGATATTTATAGACAATAATGTAGCGATCCATGAAATGATATATAACTCTTGAACTACTATGCCTATATAATTAAACAATCATAGTCACACATTTAATTTATGAACCTTAACTTTGAATTATGAATTAATATAGTTAAATTCCTTAATTTATAAGAAAAAGACTTCTCAAAAATATATTTCTCCATTTTAAAACATTTAAATAATACATAAATACCTTTTTTGACAAATCCACACACAAATTTGACAACAATTTATCTCCTTTATGTTTAAAACTTTCTAAGGCATAATTATAACTAACTTATCAAGATTGCTTGAAATCTGTACGAATAGGAATTGAACTAAAACTGCTTTATGGAATTATTTGTATACCTTTTCAACCAACTATATATTTAATCTAATATTCAATAAAATAAGTACAAATTTAAGTGATAAAAATGAAAATCAACCTAATTTTGTATAGCTCCACTTATTGCATGATAGCTTTTTTGGCTTGATGAGTTGTATTGTTCTTGTCGCACATAAACTTAAAGAAATATTCATTCTATACGTTTTTTTATTGTAGTTTTCACCCTATACTTCAGTTCAAAAGAAATTCATTCTTTACTTTAGCTATTACCTCATATGGATGGAATGGTAGACAAAACCTCTTATGGATGGCAAAAGAATTAAATTTTATGTTTAAATTAAATCAACTGAAATATTAGGAAACATGTATAGAAATTACGTGGAGTGGACTATGACTTATGAAGCATGCTTTATATCCTCGATACATACTTTTCTCATGATCCAATGCTTCCTGCAGCGGAAAAAATATTTTAAGAAAATAAAGGTTAAATTATATAATATTCTTTCAATTTTGGGCCAATTGCACATCAGCCTCTAACCTATGTAGAATTGAAGCTCCTAAAGTTTCAAAAACAAAAATCGAAAGTTACCTGAAGTATATATAGTTAAGAATTAATATCTTCTTTTAAATATGCTGAGGATGTTTTAGCATAACTTATCACGTTTTATTACTTTACGTTTGCTTAAAATACTTGTGATATTCATAGAAAACACAAACAGACTAAAAAAATTATAATTTATTATGAACTGCAAAAGATTTCCAATATTTTAAATCTTATTAACACTATTTGTGTTATAAATAAACTCTGATACGTATTTTATGGGTAATTAATTAATTGTTAAACTTATTCAAATATGTATTGATACTGGCTTTTTCACGCCAAAGCTTACACCAATTTTTTTTTCTTAATTACTATACAAGTTTTTTACCATCAAATATTGTCATATAGGAGTATAATTTTTATTACTAGTAATGTTTTCTGCCGGAATCACTAATAATGCTTTTTTTTTAACACATTTTCTGATCAAACACAATAGCAAAACCAACTAACGCAGTTGGCAAGCTGAAGTGCGAATGTCCTACTTATATACTCACACACACACATTCCCGGTCGATGTGGGACTAAGAGATCCCACAAGGACCCCCCAGTACGGCGCAAGCGCCACCCACACCAACATACGCAAGGCACATGCCATTTTTTTGAACACATTTTCAGACCAAACACAACACTAGTAATGCTTTTGGTAAGCAACTATTAGAAGAATGCCCTGATTGGGCTATTTACTAGTAATACTAGCTAGGATAGCTTTAAAAATCATATTCATTGAATTTTTTGTTACGTACTACGATTCAAACAAAAAGTTGGAACTAGTAAATAGATATAGTCAAATTCAATCTAAGTTTTTTTATCAATATCATTATTAGTACATATAGTTACATAAAAAAATTAATTCAAAACTAAATTTTTCATTAATAATCATTATCATTTTAATATGCAATTTCCGTTTGAACTGTAATCTTTTTTGAGTTTTCCCTTAATCTAACAGTTACTTTTAATCTAACAGTTACTTTTACATTACATTGAACAGCAAATGACTCCTGAGACGTGTCCTATACTAATTGGCTGTAACAAACCATAAACTTCAATGGCACTGTTACTCTAGCAAGTCCCCGCAATGCTTGAGAAGTGAGGCTTAAGGATACTCAACACACAAGTTGGCAAAATGAAATATTACTCCTCCACTAAAGCTGCAAACTTTTTGAGAAATTTGCGTGCGGATTATATGGAAGACAAATTAATGCATTAAGGTTTCGATAAATTTTAGAATTATTAATAAGTCCAAGGGACCTATATGTAATAAAATCTAGTTGTTGAATTATCAAGTTACCATATAATTGTTAATATATGTTGAAATAAATGTTAACATAGTTTAGTTTACTTGTCAACAAGAAGTGTGTTGGAAATGATAATGTCACTTGTGAATAAGTCTATAGATCAAGGCATATTTGTTCAATGTTTTTATTTGTCTATATGAATAAGGGTAAGTAAATAATTTCACAACTGTATTACCATGAGATAGACATATTAGTAATTTTGAAATTTTAAGGGACTTGCTAAATTAATATGTTTTCTTTAGGACATACGAATTTCTCTACCTTTTTCCCTTGTAATCGTAGTCAGCTCAGTATTTTAATGAAAAAGGTTTTCGCTATCTTCTTTTATTGATAATCTTGCCTTGTAAGTAAGAGACTAGTCACATAATTAACAAGTTGCACAAAGTAAGGGTCATATTCATCATTACATTGTTCAACAACTTCATTATAAAAAGGATTTAAAACTCTCATCTTATCAAACTGTACTTAGAAAAAATGGCTATGATTAATTGTTTGTTCTTCTCTGTTTCATTTCACATTCTTTTGAGCTCTCTTATAAGCCATTCAGCACCAGAAAATGCTCTTGTCACGCAGATTCCTGGCTTTAATGGCACCATACCTTCCAAGCACTATGCTGGGTACATTATATTATATAAAGATATATAAACACATATATATAAATATATATCACTTTCTGCTTTGATTCTCATGTCTGTGAATTCACTGATCATATATTATCATTTAATAAATCATGTTTTCCACCTTAAAAAAATGTTATGCTTCTTTTCAGATTTTACTGTTGGAATTCTCTTTAAAGAATTACTTGTCCTTCTGTCTCTAGCTTTGTTAAAATTTGTTTGGTGCTTATTTTATGATTTGAGTGTGGTTTTCATTAACAAAGAAGACTTTACATGTGTCTCTAATGGTAATTTTGTTTAATTTGTTTTTTGTTATTCTCATTTCTGCAGTGTCTATTCAGAGTCTAACAGTAAAAATATTATTTGATAATTTTTTTTGCTTATTTTATTATTTAGATTCCGGGATTTCTTTGAAAAGCGAAACTGACCAAGTCTGATTCTCTAGCTCATGTTGTGTTTTATTCCATTTTTTGCAATGTCTGGTTTTGCAATTCTGTCTTAATAAAAAAGCACACTTACGTTATGTCTGATTATGTATGTTGTTTTTCTTATGGAACGTTGAAGGTATGTGACAATAGATGAAAGTCATGGAAGGAACCTGTACTATTACTTTGTTGTGTCAGAAAATAAACCTTCTGAAGATCCTGTGGTTCTGTGGCTTAATGGAGGACCAGGCTGTTCTAGTTTTGATGGCTTCATCTATGAGCATGGTGGTCATTCAATTTCTATTTAAAAAAACTGTTTTTCTACAAAATATCAATCTGATCTTACATGCATGAAGCATCATCACCCATTTCATATTATTTTTCATCATTCTTGTGGTGCAATTAATTTGTGTTTCAGGCCCTTTCAACTTTGAAGCAGCAAAGAAGAAGGGAGATCTTCCCACAGTGCACCTTAATCCTTACAGTTGGTCAAAGGTATAAAGTTTGAACATTTAAGGATGTTTTAAATTCTGAGAAAAATATGATTTTTTTGGGACAAAAGATACAATTTTCATCTTAGGATTCAATTTCATTCCTTAACAGAATTTTGCATAATTTCTTACAGGTCTCTAACGTTTTATATCTGGATTCTCCTGCTGGAGTGGGTTTTTCTTACTCCAAGAATGAATCTGATTACAACACTGGAGACAAAAAAACTGCTTCTGACACACATACTTTTCTCCTTAAGGTAGTGATGTAAAGAGATTTGATAATTTGAACATAAAAATTATATGAAACAAGAATCCTCTATCAATTCTCTAATGTTGTTTGATCCAGTGGTTTCAACTTTACCCTGAGTTCCTGGCCAACCCGTTTTTTGTTTCTGGTGAGTCATATGCTGGAATATATGTGCCTACTCTTGCTTCTGAAATAGTGAAAGGTAATATTTTTGTCCTTGTTTGTGTTGAAATTGTTACAATATATTTTGGATAAGGAATAAGGTGCACTTTCTGAATGTGTTATAGGAATTGATGCTGGTGTGAAGCCCAATCTGAATTTCAAGGTTTTTATCCTTGATTGATCAATGTATGTTTTCAAGCTTATACTTAGCTGGAATATGATGTGATTTGTTTATGTGCAGGGCTATTTGGTAGGAAATGGTGTTACAGATAATACTTTTGATGGCAATGCTCTTATTCCATTTGCTCATGGGATGGGCCTTATCTCAGATGATCTCTATGAGGTGAAAACTGAATCCTCAACCCGTATAGAAAGTGATTGCTTTGTATGTTATTGTTAAATTAGTTTACATATTTGATTAATCATGAATTGAGATTTTGATGAAGGGTTGATAGATAAGATGGCATGGATTACTACAAAACCAACGTGAATTTGGGTATCATAACAAAGTTTGATGTTCTTTTATGGCATAATTCAAAGATAACTAGACGCTAATGGTTGCATTGACAATTTTAACTTTCTTACTGTTCAATTTTCATGAGTCCATTGTTGTGGACATTAAACTGATTAATGGAGTTATTTATCTATTACCAGCCATTTGGGGTATGAGGAGACCTTGGACACTAATAAGTCCCTGATTTCTACTGTGTTTGATGACCTCTTAGCAGTAATGAAACCTAAGAGCAGTTTAGTTCTCTCGTCTTTCTTTCTTTCTGTTTATAATTTCCCTGTGAATTATTTATGTTCATGCATGTTAGGACATTCAAAATCTGTGTCTGCCTAGTTAATATAGCTTTCTTGTTTCTTAACAATGTTTTATATTATCAATGGGACATTCCAGGAGGTTCAAACTGAGTGCAAAGGGAATTACTACGATCCAGTGGGTCAAGGATGTGCAGACAAGCTTAGAAAAGTTGAAGAGGTGAAATTTCTAATAATTCTTGTGTTTTCTTGAGCTACACTTTTATTTTTAATTTGGTCCTTGTACTTGCAGAAACTATACAGACAAGACTTATATTTAGATATTCATTGTTGTTTATTTTGATTCCTCAGGATTTGGACGGGTTGAACATATATGATATTCTAGAACCATGCTACCATGGCACAGATACAGAGAAAAACATGTTATCAAAGATCAGATTACCATCAAGTTTCTTGCAATTAGGTGAAACAGAGAAACTGATAGGTCCCTGTCACAAATAAGAAAGCCAAACAACAGAAAACACAACCAAAGAAGCTTGGTACTACTGAAATGTACTATTATGGGTTACAATGGATATTGCCTCCTTATAGTATGGAAGCTTGGTGATGAAATAAAGCTAAAAGAAACAAAAGCACAATCAGAATATCCCTCTGCCTGATGATTCGAGAGTAACAGGCTCCTCTCCCAAAATAACCAACTATTTCCCTGCCTTCCACTATACTGTCCCTCCCTTTATGCGCATACTGCACTATGCTGTCAGGCTGTGGTCCCCCCTTTCTTTTCCCCACTCTTTGTTGCCTGTTTCCCCCTTGTGCTGGCATTCCACAGCCCACATCCCCTTATTGGGCCCTTCAATTTCCTTCCTTCTTGCATACACTCGGCCCCAGTACCTTTTGGGCCTATCATTTCCGCCCCCTTGAAGCCACACCTTGTCCTCAAGGTGGAAATTTGGAAACTGGCGCTGAATCACTTCTACATCCTCCCAAGTATTCTCATGCTCAGGCAACCCAGCCCACTGAATTAGTAACTGTAACTTCCCATCACGTGTGTCTCTCACATTCAGCACCCTTTCTGGCTTAACTTGCAGCTCCAATTCCTCAGTCAATCCTCGTGGTAGTGGTTGGGGAATGGCTGGTGATTTCAGTGCTTTTTTCAGCTGGCTAACATGGAACACATCATGTATTCTAGCGGATTCTGGCAGCTTCAGCTGGTACGCTACTTTCCCTATTTTATCCACGATCTCATAAGGGCCATAATACCGCGGAGCTAATTTCTCATTTGCTCGCTTGGCCAGGGACCGGAATCGATATGGCTTTAATTTCAAATACACAACCTCACCCTTGTTGTACTCCACCTCCCTCCTATGCTTATCCGCTTGCAACTTCATCCTAACTTGAGCCTTGTTCAGTTGCTCCTTTAATTCATCCAAAATCAGATTTCTTTCACTCAATTGTTGGTCTACCTCCTGAACCCGAGTTCCTTGGTCTTTCCACAATAAGAGCGGGGGAGGATCCCTTCCATACAAGGCCCTAAAGGGGGTAGTTTGCGTGGCCCCATGATAGGTGGTATTATACCAATACTCAGCCCAATGCAGCATTTTTGACCACTTTTTAGGAGTGTTGCCAGCGAAACATCTCAAGTAGGTCTCCAAACACCTATTCACCACTTCGGTTTGTCCATCGGTCTCCGGGTGATAAGATGAACTATACTTCAGATTAGTTCCTACCATCGCAAAGAGCTCAGTCCAGAAAGTGCTAGTAAACACACGGTCACGATCAGAAATAATAGAGCGAGGAATTCCATGTAGGCGCACCACCTCCTTGGCAAATACCTCAGCTATGTCCTTAGCATCATATGGGTGTGCGAGGGGAATAAAATGGCCAAACTTGGTCAACCGGTCAACTACCACCATGATGGCGTCAAATTTGTGGCTTTTGGGGAGCCCTCCCACAAAATCCATGCTAATGTCCTCCCACACTGCCTCCGGTATAGCGATGGGTTGTAGCAATCCTGCCGGTGTCAGGGCGGCATACTTGTTCCTTTGGCAAATCTCGCACCCCGCCACATATTCCTGTACATCCCTTTTCATCCCTTTCCAAAACACCAAGGATGACAGCCGTTTATATGTCCTCAGGAACCCGGAGTGGCCTCCAAAAGGGGAATCATGGAATTCCTTGATCATCTCATGCCTACGAGGGGAATTTCTTGCTAACACCAGTTTCCCTTCAAAAAACAAGACCCCTGCTTTCATAGTGTATCCAGCCTTTCCCTCTCGCCCTTGCAGCAGGTCCTGGGCTATGACCTTAAGTTCATCATCCTGCATCACCTCATCCTCTATAGCCTCCATGCCCGTATTTTTCCATGCTGTGATTGCGGCTAATTCCTTCTCATTTTCTTGACGGGATAGCGCATCCGCCACTCGATTTTCCTTCCCTGGCTTGTAATGAATCTCAAAGTTGTACCCCATCAATTTAGTAACCCACTTCTGTTGATCCGGAACCACTACCCGCTGCTCTAACAGATATTTCAATGCCCTCTGATCTGTTCTAACGATGAACCGCTGGCCCGATAAATAATGATGCCATTTCTTAATGGCAAGTACTAAAGCCATCAGTTCCCGCTCATATACTGAATTCTGCTGGTGTTTCTCAGAAAGTTTTTGACTGAAATAAGCAATAGGCCGCCCCCTTTGCATCAGTACCGCCCCTAGTCCCTTCCCCGATGCATCAGTTTCGACTTCGAAAGGTAAGTTAAAGTCTGGTGTGGCTAATACTGGCAGTGTCACCATAGCGAGCTTAAGGGCGTCAAATGCTTCTTGAGCTTGCTCGCTCCATCTAAAAGCGTCTTTCTTGAGCAACTGTGTTAGAGGAGCTGCTATTTTGCCATATCCCTTCACAAACCGGCGATAGTACCCCGTCAATCCTAAGAAGCCCCGTAGAGATTTGAGACTCTTAGGAATTGGCCAACGTGTCATAGCTTCCACTTTTCTCGGATCGGCCTTCACCCCCTCTGCTGAAATGATATGCCCCAAATACTCAACCTGCTTCTGTCCGAAAATGCACTTCTTCGGGTTTACAACTAAGTGGTGTTGCTGCAAAATGGCTAATGTCATGCGCAAGTGCTCTTTGTGGGATTCCTGGTCTCGGCTATATATCAAAATATCATCGAAAAATACCAGAATAAACTTCCTCAGGTATTCCCGAAATATGTCATTCATTAGAGATTGGAAAGTAGAGGGAGCATTGGTCAACCCGAAGGGCATCACCTTAAACTCATAGTGGCCATCGTGAGTTCTAAAGGCAGTCTTATGTTCATCACCCTCCTTAATTCTTATCTGATGGTAGCCAGCTTTCAGATCCAGTTTTGAGAAAATGACTGCGCCTCCCAATTCATCCAATAGCTCATCTATGGCAGGGATAGGGTATTTGTCCGGTATGGTGATCCGATTCAGAGCTCGATAATCGACGCAAAACCTCCAACTCCCATCTTTCTTCCTTACCAAAAGAACCGGACTGGAGAAAGGGCTAGTGCTAGGCTGCACAATCCCTGCCTTCATCATATCTTTTACCAACTTCTCAATCTCACTTTTTTGGTGATATCCATATCGATATGGCCTCGAAGCTGCGGGTGGTGCTCCTTCTTTCAGTGTGATGGCGTGGTCCCTTTCTCGTCTTGGAGGCAGCTCTTGTATCGCAGAACTGACTGAAGGGAACTCCCACAAGATCCTGGCAATTTCCTCATCCTGCTCAGCCGGTACTCCTCCTTCCCCAGCAGTCATGACGGCCAACTCCACCATGTATCCCACTCCTGCTGCTCGAACCAACTTCACTAGCGATTTCAGGGAGGCTTGAGCATGCGAGAGAGTTGGGTCTCCCCTCAGGCATATCCAATCCTTACCCACTAGGATTTTCATATAAAGCTGTCTCCAATTCATTCTGGTCTCCCCCAAAGACTCCAGCCACTCCACCCCCAATACCAAGTCCACCCCTCCGAGTCCAAAAGGGTAAAAAGGTTGGGTGATTTCCAGTCCTTGCAGCTCGAGCTTAATCTCATCGCACCTCAAATCGGACAGCAACTTCCTACCATCCCCCAACGTCACTGTGTAGACAGGCACCTCGGTCGTGGGTATGCCCAGCGCGGCCACCAGCTCCTTAGCCACGAAGTTGTGCGTGGCTCCACAGTCTATCAGCACAATCACCTCCTTCCCTCTCAGCCTTCCTCTCAACTTCAGAGTACGTTGACCAGTGACACCCGCCGCCGTAGTTACGGACAGCTCTAGGGTTGCCATTCCTTTGTGATCTTCCCCATCTAATGCATCTTCGAAATTTTCTGGGTCTTCCTCATGGGCCGGTCCGTCACCCTCTTCTAAGAGGATTAATTGAAACCTCTTGTTTTTGCATCTGTGATTAGGGCTGAATTTTTCGTCACATTTGAAGCATAGGCCCAATTGCCTTCTCCTCTCGATTTCTGCCTCATCATACCGTCTCCTTGGCCCATTTCCCACACTACTCGGCCCATTTCCCACACTGCTGCTGCCAGTCTTACTCTGGGCCGCTGAACCCCCTGAGTAAGTGGGCTTAGGCCCACCTGGGTCCTTGTTGGACTCTATTCTCGTTGCCCCCACTGTTCCTCCTCCCTTCCATGTCTCCGTCGCACTATACTTGGGCATGGATGGTTTATACTCCCTCCAACCGCTCACCCCACCGTCGCTCCGCCCTCCTCTCAATTTCTTTTCATCGAGTTGGCCCTTAATGGTGTTTCGGTCGTCTACCTGAGCTGCAAAGGTCATCAACTGTTTGAGATTTTGGGGATGCATCAACTTAACATCACATCTTATATCCGCCCTCATGCCGTTCAGGAATGCCCCCACCAAAACTTCTTCCGACACCTCTTTCAACGGCGCCGACAGCGTTTCGAATCTCTCACGATAATCCTCCATCGACCCAGATTGCTTAAGAGCTAACAGCTGCTCCCACTCATCACCGACTTGCTTACAGTGGAATCGTTCAATGACTTCACTCTTAAAGTCAGGCCACCGCCTAATGGGTGTTCTTGCGTCTAGCCACTGGAACCACGTTAAAGCTCGCCCTTCCAAACTAACTATCGCTGCATCCACCTTCTCTTGTTCCTCCACGCCATTGACAGAGAAATAGCGTTCCACCTTAAAAATCCAACCCAAAGGGTCATCACCCTCAAACAGAGGTAACTCCAACTTCCTATGGGACTGATTTTCTGCCACCCTCTCCCTCTCCTCATGTCTTTCTCCTTCTTGTTCTCTGTTCCTGGGCGGAGATGGGGTTTGCCGGCGTCTCAGCGAGTCTAGTATATTCGCCAAAGAAGCCTCAATACCCGTCAATCTCTCGGCCAACGCTGCTTGCCCACGGCGACTCTCCTCCGATGCCATCTCCAATTGTTCAATCCGTCCCTCCATTCTAGTATTGACCATGCCCAGAAACGTGGGCTCTGATACCAGATGATAGGTCCCTGTCACAAATAAGAAAGCCAAACAACAGAAAACACAACCAAAGAAGCTTGGTACTACTGAAATGTACTATTATGGGTTACAATGGATATTGCCTCCTTATAGTATGGAAGCTTGGTGATGAAATAAAGCTAAAAGAAACAAAAGCACAATCAGAATATCCCTCTGCCTGATGATTCGAGAGTAACAGGCTCCTCTCCCAAAATAACCAACTATTTCCCTGCCTTCCACTATACTGTCCCTCCCTTTATGCGCATACTGCACTATGCTGTCAGGCTGTGGTCCCCCCTTTCTTTTCCCCACTCTTTGTTGCCTGTTTCCCCCTTGTGCTGGCATTCCACAGCCCACATCCCCTTATTGGGCCCTTCAATTTCCTTCCTTCTTGCATACACTCGGCCCCAGTACCTTTTGGGCCTATCAGAAACCGTTGCCAGTGAGGAAGAGGTTGTTTGGCCGTGCTTGGCCACTTAGAGCTTCTGTGAAAGATGGAATTGTGCCAACTTGGCCTCAGCTTAGCAGCTTCAACAATGTTCCATGCGTGGTATATATTGTATTTGATGATACCAAATATTTATTCTGTTTTCAACTTAGGTGCTAAAGGAAAGATTTCAATTTCTTCCAATTGTTTGAATTAGCTTTTCGAAAAGTATTTTATGGTATACGAATAAGTATATGGGAAAAATATTGTCTTGGCTTGCGTGAAATGGCTTCTTATTAAAAGAGCCAACCCAATTCTAGTCCTCACTTGGTGAGGGTGCTGGGGAAGGGAATATACTAGGCAGGGCACGACCTCAAACCTCACGGCAAGCGAGCTTACCGTTGAGTCAAGTCGGCCCTTCAAATATTCATTCAACTAAGTTGTTGAATGAATATTTGAATAGTTGAATGAATATTTGAAGGGCTAGACTTGTGAAATGACTTCTTGTTAGCTAATTAATTAATATCTTTATGAAACAAATATTCATTCAACTGAGTTGTTGGCATGGATTTAACAAAAGTGTCATTGCAGCCTTTGTTATTGTATTTTAGTATTCAGAAATTTTCCAGAAATCATCTGAATTTATTAGTGAAAGTCATTGTATTTTTGTTGTGTCTTACTCTTGTATCTTTGATCTATCATCTAATTTTTAATATTCCCTTTCAGAATGATGAGGTTGCAACTACATGGTTGAACGATAAAACAGTTAGGAAAGCTCTTCACACTGCTGAGGTGATAATTATTTTTTTCTTTAAGCATAGATATTGATACAAAATATGCAGCATTCAAACATAGTCTGCAGTTTCACATCATATCTGAAATGAGTATTTCACACTTCTAGACAAAAGTTAACATCTGATCTTGTTTAATGAGCAGGAAAGTGTGGTTGGTCAGTGGTATCTATGTACCGACATCATAATATACAATCACGATACAGGGAGCATGATCAATTATCACAAGAATCTTACTTCCAGGGGATATAGAGCACTCATATATAGGTAACTTTTTAAAATCTGGAAATTTTTGTTACTGTCATATGCTTTTCTATCTTCATGATATTAAAATTTAAGGGGAAAATTGAATGAGAAAAGAATTTCCTTGTGCTTGTAATCAACTCCTAACCTCAGCAATAGCACTAAGCTTAGATTTCACTATGCATATAAATCATGAACAAACATTTTGCATGCTGATATTCTATATATTCTTGTGTACCTTCTGAAATGTGGATTTAGGAATAGTAAGGATAATTAAGTAAAGAACAAGGAAAAGGCTAGTTTGGGCTTTTGGCAACATGTTTATTTTCTATTTTCTCCATTATAACTTGACAGCATTGTTTTATTATATTATGCAGATGCTAGACATGTCTGTTGTTAATTTATAAGTAGACCTAAATTCAATGTATTTTTGGCTTTGGCAGTGGTGATCATGATATGTGTGTTCCATACACGGGATCTGAAGCATGGACAAGATCACTTGGATACAAAATCGTTGATGAATGGAGGCCTTGGTTATCCAATGACCAAGTTGCTGGGTATTTTTTGATTCATTTTTATTCGGGTCATGTTAAAGTGAGACAGAGAAGAAAGTTTAAATAAAGTAATAGAGTTGGGATGAAGTGGAACATAAATAATAAAATCACCCTTATACATAATTGTCATTATATTTTGAGTTGAAAGAGTATTTTATATCTGCTGGGAGTATAGCAACCATACGAGTTAGGATCAAGAACATTACATGACATGTTAACTTGCAACACTAAATCATTGAATATATTGGTTACAAATTATGAATGACCTAAATTTTCTTTACTGATTGCAGGTACACCCAGGGATATGAGAAGAATCTAACCTTTCTAACAATAAAGGTTAGTTTCCATGCATAGTAATATTTTGAAAAACTAGATCTTGATTAGTGTTTGTTGTGATTGAGAAAATATTCATAATTCTATGAAATTTGACTTTTACTAGTTTTTGTGTGTGTGTGTGTGTGCATATCACAAAGTTTATAATGTTTATGCAACCCATGTTTAGCTGATACCACCCTTTTTCAATTGTGCACAACATATCTTTAGGTATATGCAAATGTCATCCATTGTACACATAATATTAAAAGATACTCCATGTTGCAACTGAGTCCTTGAACAAATTTGTAGTAACTTAGAGTAAAAAAAAACTTGGGATGCAAGATTTATTTTAGCAATTTTCCCTCAAAAACTATGTTTTGAATGGATAAATGCAGGGAGCTGGACACACTGTACCAGAGTATAAACCAAGAGAGTCATTAGATTTCTACCAACGCTTTTTGAAAGGCCTTCCCTTGTGAAAGAATACAAAGATGATCAAATAATAAGAGGAGTGTAGTCTGATACTGCAAGGCTTTTTATTTATATTTATAAGATGTGATCATATATCCCTTCATGTAATGGACATTGCATCAGTAATTTAATATTGTCAATATAAATTTTCTAAGTGAGTATAATTTATATAGTTCGAGTCCCCGTTTAATGGGGTTGTTGGGGAAGGAATACATTAGGTAGGCTTACCCAGCTTTTATGCAAAAATTGATTCGAACTCATAACATCAGTATAAATTTTCTAAATTATTAAAAAAAACAAATTGTGTTATTTGTTTAGTTCAACTTTGTAAATTGCTCCCTAATTATTCTCGAAAGTTATGCCTGTGACTTTTGTATTTCATCTTGCCTTCGTTTTACCACTCAAATGAAAGGGGAATAAATACCGGAAATATAGTATGGCTTCTAAGTAATAGTACTATATGATGTATACAAAATGGAATAAACCAATTGAATATATCTTTTTTCGATGAATACCAATTGAATATATCTAAACCAAATGAAGTCAAATAAAAAAGTAGAAAATGATATATGTTTGATGGATTTGAAATAATAATATTTGATTTAATACACTAAAGACCTATTTTATAGATAAATAATATTGAAATATTTATAGCTAAGAAAAAAACAAATTAAAGCACATATATACTTCCATCTTGATAAAAATGTGACGATTTGATCTATGCTACTAAAAGTCTTCTTCATAATGCGGGGAGGATTTAGCTAAATAAACATTAATACCTGAAATTTCTTAGCTTACTTGTTTGACAAGACCTTTGATCTCCACTTAAACATATTCTAATTTTGTTACCAACATTTCTAAAGGGAGTAGAGTCATCACACTCTAAGAATTTAATCTAGTTAATGGCTTCAATGCAACCAAAGACATTGACAATACTCTTAAGCTTCTTATCCCATGACATAGTTGTAAGCCAGGTATAACTTCCAGGATTATTCAGTATAATACATTCATGTTAACATAAAAATAAAATGATAATAAATTTACTATATAAATCAATATTCTATTATAAAAATAAATTATTCTAATTCACAGTTGGATAAAATGGGTATCCAAAAACTCCACCTCCATGAAATGTCCATGTAATATTGTCTTCAAAAGGAAATATTGTAAATATTTTGTTTAATTTTGAACTTTGAAGTAAAGCTAACTCAAGCAACAAGGGTTAGATAAAGTGTGAAAAAAGGTTTAATAAGACAAGCTATATTTTAACAGGTGAGCTATTTTTGTGTTCCATTTCACCTTGCCAACTGCCATTCTCGTAGGTTTAGAAGAGTTTATGCCAAATTACTTGGTACTGTTGGCATCGTTAAGTCCAATTCTCAGTATTATGGAAAATAAGAGGGACAAATGCTTTTCATTGATGGGTAAAGGAAATTAACGGGGAAAGATGATAAAAAATACTCCCCCCATTCCTAAATATAAGATCACTTTTAAATTTCAATTTGTTTTTAAATATAAGTAACTTTCTAATTTTCCGAACTTTTTTTCAAATAAACCCTAATTATATTTATCTATAATAAACAAGCAAAAGAGGGAGAGTGAGAATAAAAATATATGGTTTGAGTAGATTAGTATTATCATGTGATAATAATTAACTAACTCAAATAGTATCTTAATATAATCAAATTAGGGAAAGTGATATTATATTTACGAAAGTGTCCTTATATTTAGTAACCAAGGGAGTATCATCAAAAAACATAGTCAATCAAACTACTAAACCTAAAGTTGTTTCAATCCAAAATTTAACCATACGACAAATTTCTATTCCATCTATGTAACTCAACGACAAGCGAAATTTCAACAAGTATGATATAAATATATAATAAACAATATTGTTCTTCCATTATAACTTTTCTGAGTACCATGTTTTGTAACATTCATTATTATATTGTCCCTCGTGTCTCTTTTGAAAAATGAATTGACTCTAATCTTTACATTATGAAATAACTTAAAAGAATTATTTAGTTCTGATGGCAATTCTATAAAACCATAATTTCAATCAAAATACCTTACCATTCAAGGCATTTCTCAAAGACCTCTATTTTAACACTTTGCCTAGCTGTCTTGTTCATAACATTTTTGCAGGCACTCCCAAGACAAAGGACTTTATTAATTTATTAAATCATAGAACATGACTGGTTTACAAGTCAGTATGAATTTTGCCCTATAAATAGATCAAGAACATTATAGTTCATCACAGCATAATCTTTCTTTCACACACTTAACAAAATATAAGTAACATGGCTTTCAAAATTCAATATCAGAGTATTATACTTCCCTTGGCTCTTGTTTTACTGGCAATGTTAGCATCTCATGCCTCATCTCGCACTCTTCAAGAAGCTTCAATGAAAGAGAGGCATGAACAATGGATGGTTCAATATGGAAAAGTGTATAAGGATTCTCTGGAGAAGGAGAAGCGTCTCAACATATTCAAGCAAAATGTGGAATACATTGAAGGCTTTAACAATGCTGGAACCAAGCCTTACCAGTTAGGCATAAATCAATTTGCAGATTTGACCAATGAAGAATTCACATCTAGAAATAGATTCAAGGGTCATATGTGCTCCTCCATCACAAGGACATCCTCTTTCAAATATGAAAATGTGACTGATGTGCCCTCCTCTATGGATTGGAGACAAAAAGGTGCTGTCACACCTGTCAAGAACCAAGGTCAATGTGGTAAGAACTTTTTTTGTTACTCATCAAAAAGAAGGTGGCATTAGTGTAAAGAAAGCCTTTTCACATGAGTTAATAAGTAATTGCCACAACAATTTTGTAACTGATGTAAAAGTGCCAAATATTTTACATCAGTACAAGAAAATATGAAGAAAAATACTTCTTCCACTCCAAGTATTATAACAAATACTTTACAAGTTACATAATTATCTACTGTGGTTGTGGTTTTAAGTGATGTGACTAAAAAATTTCTTCTCTACTTTTTTTATGGAACCAGTATAAAATGTCAATAGTCTTGCATCTTATTTTTTAAAATGTTACTTGTCACAACTTATACACAATTCCTACAACAATTGGTGTAAAAGGCCTGCTATAGAAATGTTTTTTTGTGTACTGGACATGGATTTCTTTGTTTTTCACTCTCTCTTTCAAGTCAATAGATGCAAGTCCTTGAAGTTTTTGGCAACCTTATCATACTTTTATGTATAAATTGTAGGATGTTGTTGGGCATTTTCTGCTATAGCAGCAACAGAAGGAATCACTAAGTTGAGTACAGGAAAATTGATCTCTTTGTCAGAACAAGAGCTAGTTGATTGTGACACAGGTGTTGACCAAGGTTGTGAGGGAGGTTTGATGGATAATGCCTTCAAATTCATCATACAAAACAATGGCATAAACTCAGAAGCCAACTACCCTTACAAGGGTGTTGATGGAACCTGCAATTCTAATGGGGAAGGCAATCAAGTAGCTTCAATTAAGGGATATGAGGATGTTCCTGCCAATAGTGAGAAAGCTCTACAAAAAGCAGTGGCTAACCAGCCTGTTTCAGTGGCCATTGATGCAAGTGGATCTGATTTTCAGTTTTATAAAAGTGGCATTTTCACTGGATCTTGTGGTACCGAGTTGGATCATGGTGTTACTGCCATTGGTTATGGTCTAAGTGATAATACTGAATATTGGTTAGTGAAGAATTCATGGGGAACAGATTGGGGTGAAGAAGGATATATAAGGATGCAAAGAAATGTGGATGCTCAAGAAGGCCTTTGTGGTATAGCCATGCAAGCTTCTTACCCCACTGCATAATTGTTAAATATACACACTCTTGTTTGTTTCAATTCTCAATATGTACCTTGATTTAATGGTGTTATCATATATCTATTCACCATTTAGTAGTTATCAACTACATTACTTAGAAACATATGAGACATATACACATGTTCAAGGTCTGTGAGTCATGATTGTGAATATTTGTGTAGTGTATGCTACTTTACTTTGAATTTTAACGCATCTAATGCGTGATGTTGTATATCTGTTGTATATTTGTATATTATAATACAATGAAAATTCATTATGACTATGGCGTGTTCAAACCTCTAATTTAATTTCTTTTATGTATTAAAACTCAGATTGGTTTAAATCTATTAAAAAACCTCCTTTTCCACAAATCCTAACTCAAGTGGTTGTCACCACCATAGATTGTAAATGGCTTAAAGTCTGAGTGGGAAAATAATTGATTGAACAATTAATAAGCAAGAAATAATATTAGCATCTAAAATATATGTGTAAGGATAAAGAAGATGTTTGTCTCATACCATTTGGTGGTATAATTGGGGGAGATAAACTTCCATTTTAAACGAAGCTGGTAATGAACTGAAGTGAAATATCACATAATGAGGTCAATCCACTTTTAAGTGCCAATTTCTTCATCATAGCCCTATAAGTATGTATTTGGAGCACTAAATCAGCCATTAAGAGAATGATCTTGCAAGTAACCCTTGAAATCATTTTATACAAAACATTGATAAGACTTGTAGCCAGGCTTCAAATCATTCAATGTTTGTACAGTAAGACCATTCAGAATTATGATAGTATGGGTCTTTTTAAGCTACTAGAGCATGAAATCTAAATTCTGGGAACTAAAAGCCATAATTGTAGCATTCTCTTGGAACAAAGGCCAATGTCTTTGAAAGAATCTAGCATTGAAACCTTCTGGTTTAGAAGGACTATGTTTTAGAAGATCAGACACATCAATTATATGAAATGATGTTGCTCTCACTCTTCTCCTTTCAATTTATTTCAGCTCTTTGTTTCCAAAAATTGTTATGGCAGTTGTATAGAAACTCAAGTTGATGCTTGGAACTGAAGAAATCAGATAAACTCAAGGAAAAATTAGTAGTTTCATGGGAATTCATTTTTGAAAAGACACCAGTTAAGGACATTGTTTTTTCATGTGATTTAATGTGTTCATGAAAATTGTCCAAGATTAATCTGCTGAAATTTTCAAGTGTGTTTGAAGTGCAATTGAGTTTCTGCAAGCATCAAACTGTCACAAATGAAAGTTTTGAATGCAAGAGGACCCTCTTTCTTTGGCCTAACATGTTTTGATGATGTTTACACATGCAGGCAAAATGATGCCAAAAAGCTTCAAATCTTCTTAGTTAGCTTTTTAGTTCCTGCAAATCTGAGTAGAGGAAACAATTAGGCCATGTTCATAGGCTATGAATGACACCATTCGAAAGTAGGAAAGAAATTGGAGCCAGTCATAATCAAAAAATGATTTTTCAAATTTTTTCAGGACTCTGCCTTAGCTTTTTATATTGTTTAGCAAAGTTAACTTAGGACAATGTTAATCAATGTCTGAGTCTAACATGATTTTTCTCAAAGATTTAATTTTCCTTAGAAAGTTATGAGTAAAGTTGCCCAAAAGCTTTTAAAATTGCAATGTCGCCTTGATAGTTTTTGAATCGTAACAATCTTGACCCATCAATTATCCAAAGTTAAAGTTGATTAGAGTTAACCAAATATATATGCCAAGTTGGCATGCGCCATCCATGTCTTTTTTGTTGTGAAAAATTGTTCCAAAATTGTTCACCTAGTAGAATTGATATTCATGGCACTAATGTCTATTTAATGATTTTATTAGTTAATTTTTTAAATGGATAAGAGCATTTTATATTATTAATCTATTTATTATTGCTAAAGAAATATTAACGGGGTTAGTTGGGAAAAATTAATAAATCATCCATTCGGGTTCCTAATTATAAGATCAAGTTAACTTTTTTCTGTAGAGATCAAGGAAGTCAAATGAACTACTAAATTTTGATAGATACTACATGTAATTATGTTATACTACCTCCAGTTCTAAATATAAGACCTAATTGACTTTTTTTTAGAGGTTAAGGTTGCGAAATAGACTATTAAATCATAACATATTTGATATATTTTTAGATTATACATTAGTTTATAGGTATAAACTAATCTAAGGGAAAAAATTAGGTAAATCAATTTATAATTATTTATTTTGCTTTTTTTATAGGATTTTCTAAAAAAGTCAATTAGGTCTTATATTTAGGACCGGAGGGAGTATGTTAGTTTATAAGTAAAATAAATAAATTTTAAGAAAATATAAATATTAACAATATAATGTGATTAATTTAGTTTTTCTAACAATCTATTTAAGCAATCATAAAGTACTGGGGGAGTATATCATATTTTCATGATCAAGATAATTGATCCAATTAGATCGAACATTTAGGGCCACCATTATGTATGATGATGATTTAGCAGTTTGTAAGTAATCCTGCATTTACTTGTAACATGGTTGAATATGCCCCATTCGAGTTAGTCATGTTCATAATAAAAAAAATTTAGGTAAAAGACAACTTTCTATTCCATCCAAGTAATTCAACGACAAGCTCAAGGTTCAATGTGATATAAATATATTGTAAATATGTTTGATCTATCCCATGTTCTGTATTCACTACTATGTTGTTTGCATCTCTTTGAATAATGCATATATTGACGCTAATTAATTATCTTAATTTGCATTTTGCAAATAATGCTGAAGCTTTATATAGTTATAGTAATATTAAGACATTTCTCAAAGACATCAATCTTAACCTTTTACCAAGATGTCTTATTCATGACACTTTTTCAGGCACTTCAATGAGAAAGGCTTTTAATAATTTATTAAGTCATATAACATGGTGGTTGTTTTACAAGTCAGTGTGAGTTTTTCTTTATAAATACCTCAAGAACATTGGAGGTCATCACACCATAATCATTCTTTCTTACACTTGACACATTATAACATGGCTTTCAAAATTCAATATCAGAGTCTTCTTCCATTGGCTCTTGTATTGATGGGAATGATGGCATTTCAAGCCTCATCTAGAACTCTTCAAGAATCTTCAATGAAGGAGAGGCATGAGCAATGGATGCTTCAATATGGCAAATTGTAGAAGGACATCCAAGAGAAAGAGAAGCGTTTTAACATATTCAAGCAAAATGTGTTATACGTTGAAGGTTTTAACAGTGCTGGAATCAAGCCTTACAAGTTAGGCATAAATCAATTTGCATATCTCACAAATGAAGAATTTGCATCTAGAAATAGATTCAAGGGTCACATGTGCTCTTCCATCACAAGGACATCCTCTTTCAAATATGAAAATGTGAGTGATGTGCCTTCCTCTGTGGATTGGAGGCAACAAGGTGCTGTCACACCCATCAAGAACCAAGGCAAGGCCAATGTGGTAAGAACTGTTCTATTGCTCCTTAAAACTAGCAACACATTGAGATTGAAAGTTTCCATTTAGATCCTTATAGTACACTTCACTACTCAATAATTAGCTGGTACTAGTGTGAAAATGACTTCTTACCATGGTTAATAAAGGATTTTTATACCAATTCTATAAACAATGTAAAAGGTATTGGACTTCCTACATCGGTATAAGAACCACAGTGTAGAAACACTTTTTATGCCAATTGGTAAAAATTTTATATAATTTGCATAACTATCCACACTGGTTGCTTTTCTAACTACTGCTAAAAAAATTACTCTAACTATAAATTGAATCCATTTAGAATGTACACAATCTTAAATCTCTTTTATGATTAGGCCGCTTGTCATAATTTCTACTCCATTCTTGCAACAACTAGTGTAAGAGGTCAACAAGAAAAATGTTTTTTTTTTGTTGCTACTAAGGCCTCCAAAATTTTAAAGTACACTTCCCTTAATATCCATCACTTTCTCCATTTTAGGTGATGTTTAGGTCAATAGATGCTTCAGTTCAAAAAAAGGTCAATAGATGCAAGTCCTTGAAGTTTTTTAACTTGGTCTTATGTAAATTGTAGGATGTTGTTGGGCGTTTTCTGCTGTGGCGGCAACAGAAGGAATCACTAAGCTGAGTACAGGAAAATTGATCTCCTTGTCAGAACAAGAGCTAGTTGATTGTGACACAGGTGTGGACCAAGGTTGTGAAGGAGGTTTGATGGATGATGCCTTCAAATTCATCATAAAAAATAATGGTATCAACTCAGAAGCCAACTATCCTTACAAGGGTGTTGATGCAACCTGCAATGCCAATGCAAAAGGCAATCATGTAGCTACCATTAAGGGATATGAGGATGTTCCTGCCAATAGTGAGCAGGCACTGCAAAAGGCAGTAGCTAACCAACCAGTTTCAGTTGCTATAGATGCAAGTGGATCTGATTTTCAGTTCTATAAAAGTGGCATTTTCACTGGTTCTTGTGGAACTGAGTTGGATCATGGTGTTACTGCCATTGGTTATGGTACATGTGATAATACCGAATTTTGGTTAGTGAAGAACTCATGGGGAACGGATTGGGGTGAAGAAGGATACATTAGAATGCAAAGAAATGTGGATGCTCAAGAAGGTCTTTGTGGTATAGCAATGCAAGCTTCTTATCCCACTGCATAATTGCTAAATCACTCAGTTCTCATTATCTACTCTTATTGAAGTGTGTTATTGTTTATATGTGCACCAATTAGTAGTTAACAACTACTTTACTTTAAAGATATCACAATGAAAATGAGACACATACACATGTTGAAGTTATGTACAAGTGTTTATTATTGTGAAGGTTAGTGAAGTGTATACCACTTCAATTTGTTTTGAATTTCAGTCCATGTAATGAGTGATGTTGTATATCTGTTGTGTATTTGTACATTTATAATACAATGAAATCAACGAACCATTATGTCTATGCTTTGTTTAAGTCTTCAATTTATTTTTTTGTGAAATGTAAATCATTTTAAACTCATTTGGTTCAAATTTAAGGTTTCATTTTCACCAATCCCAACACAAGAAGATGCCATCACCATAGACTGTGAATGGATATACCACTAAGAGGGAGGATGATTGAATAACAGTTCAATTGTTTTTCTATAAGGAACATGAACTAGAATTTTCAAAATCATTTAAATATTGGAGAATGCTGCAAGTCATACCATACATCAGCACAAAAGTTGAGGTGGTCAAGTTTCTTCAAGTCTTTTTAAGAATTTCTAATTAACTACTTTGTATATTTAAGATCATTAGTTATAATTAATGCTCCCTCTAATCAGCAATGCAGAACATACTTGGAGAGTTATATTAACCTTAAATATCTTACCTATTTTTATTTTGTCAATTTTTTCAAGATTATCCTTAATACTCTACCAACATCCATCAAATAAAATAGGGAGATTGAACTGAAGAATGTGGTTAAGGTGTTTTATTAAAAATAATGTCATATTAACTAATTTAATTAATATCTTTTTTACATAAATTTAATTAATATCTTTTATTCAATTAAATTAAGTAATTAATCTGTATTGAAAAATCACTCTCAATAAAAGCCTTTAATTTGATGTGTTGAACTATTGCTAGGTCATTAATTATATGAGTTTAGTTTATTAGTTTTATATTTCTTTATGATAGGTGGAAAAATGTATTGCCTAAAATAGGATATATTATTTTATGAAGTCAGAGAAAAAATCCATATAATAAGAACAGGATAGGTATATGGTTTAATTCAAATTTATATAACGTTACAAGTTATGATAATTAAAAGATCACATAGTTTACAAGGTTTGAGTTGTAAATATTTTTGAGAAGTTTTTGCTCAGTAACAAGGGTAAATTATCAATCTTGTCCCTGTCTTTTATTGTCCAATTTTACCCTAATGAAAGGATAGAAATGGAGTAGTTTTTCTCTGTACAAGTAAAATATTAATGGTTGATGACAACTTTTTTTACCAAAAAGTTATAGGCTATAACATTGGTTTCTAATAGAATGGGACAGGATTGCTACTTTTAAAATTTCTAGGGAAATTTTAAACCAAAAGAATTCTACGAAAAAATCGCCTGAGCAAAAATATTTAGGGAAAAATTGATATTTAACCCAGTAACAATATTTCATTGGAAGTTTTCTTGAGGAGTAATATTGACTTGAAAGTCTTAAAATGGAACAATTTCGCCTTTTCACTATTTACATGTCAGTTTTTTTTTTAACAATCAACACTAGTTTTATAATGAACTAGTACAGCACCCGCGCCATGCGCGGGATCAATGGATTTCGCGTATGAATAGTAAAATCTGACTCATTAATTATTAACAATCATTAATAATTATTATTTTGATTTAACATGATATTGGTTGACTAATTGTCTAAGTTGGAGTAAAAAAGATAAAAATATTTCAATATATAATATAATTAGTATTGCTTCAAAAAAATAGCAAAAGCACCACTTTAGTTTTGTAAATGCAATTAGAATTCATTTTTTAACAATTAGCTGCATCAATAGTTGAGTCCATTCAAATGCATATATCTATTCCAACTTTCACTCGCGACTGCCGAATATTTGTTGGCTAATGAGAAGAGTCTTCATTAATATATTTCATGGATAAAGATTATTAACCATGAAGTACTATGGTAAAGGGACAACATTTGTGATATATTTCAAAGAAAATCATTTGCCACCCGTTTGTCTTTAATAATGAAGCTTTAACATGCAATACATTATCACCTCAGCGAATGAGAAACAATGAACTTGAAGCATTGCATAGACATTGAAAAATATGCATATATTAAATTCACAACAAATTCACAAAAAATGGACATGTAGAAAACCCATGTGTCAACAAACTACTCCTTCCAAAATACATTTCTTAAAAGGTAAAAGACAACTACAGTCTACAACAGCCGTAACTATCAAAATCTTCTCCTTCCAAAAGTCTTCGGTCTTCACTCTTCACTATATCAAAAGAAGAAAACCCATGTGTTAACAAACTTGAAGAATCCATGAAAAAAATTCAGAGAATACATTTATTCAAGCACGTATGTAATGATTAAAAGGCCACAAGAATGAATCTCATCATCTCATTTTCCCCTAAGTCATCGTCAATTTACTGTACCTAAAAAAAGAAAACCTATGTCTCAACAAACTTGAAGATTGTGGGGGAAAAATTGAAATGAGAATATATTGTAATCACGCACATGCAATTTGTTTAAGGAAGAAAAACAAAAATGAATTTCCCAAAGGCCAAACTAAAGAGGATGAATGGGATAAACTAAGGAGTATAGAGGGGCCAAAAAGATAAAGTAGTATGGATTGAAAGAAAAAAAGGGAAGAGACGATGAACAGATAGGGGCAGTTTGACGTGCATTTGTGGAGGACGTCAGTAGAAATGATGCGAAATAACTTCAACGTATAAAAAAAACTGAAAGTTTGGAGAGTGGGTGGGAACGTGGGTAGTTGAAAAAGTGTGTAGAGAAGAGAAAAAGAAGAAAACTGAGATAAGATTGGAGAGAAGTGGACAAGTGGCTTAAATTGGGAAAGGAAGTTTAGAAATAGAGGGGAGAAGAGGAAAATAAAGAGGGACACTTGTCACTTAGGTAGAGATGACAAGTGTCAAACAGAGAGGTTGCTAGTGGTCCTGTTATTATATAAAGATAGATTAGGACAATGTTTCTATATTTTTAAACTTATGAGACAACATAGATCTAAAATAAAAACTTATGAAATTTGCACATTAATCCGAGTTTATGCCATTATGATTATGACTTAGATTTGGGTTTTCAAGTTGCATGAAGTTCGGAAAGTCACATTGTTCAGTGCCTTAGGAGAAGTGATAATCTCAGTTATGATTTGAATTAGCTTGAGTATGTGAGGGGGGTTTGAGTTTGAGGGGATTATCATATTTCTATATCAATAGATACTAGAGGTTTTGACTTATGAGGTGGTAAGAATGAAAATATCAAAATATAAGAGTTTAAATAGACTATCGATCTTTGCCTGTAAACAAAATCTAAATTCTTTTTTATGATAAAAGACAATTTATATAAGCAAAAATAAAATTATACATATAAGATCTCATACCCATCCTATAAAAAGACTAGCATGAGACCTACAAGATTGAGAATAAATTCAAAATAACATGCAAATAAAACACAGAAAAACGATTACGACAATTAAAGCAAAGTTAAAGGTAATAATAAGCTATAATCGTCAGTGTCAAAAGATGATAACACTTAAAAGACACGCCAAAGCTTGAGCCCTATCTCGAACCAACAATGCTCACAAGTCAAATACTTCTCAACGTGCCAAAGAGGAGTCGATGCTACTCAAGAGCATTTACATCATAAGGGATCGTGTGATTCCACCACAAACTACCAATTGACAATGACAATCCACGACATCTAAAGCTTTAAAACTATTAAAAGGGTCAATGAATGACCTTGTTGATAAAAAGATGTGGGCAAACAGGCCCTTTTGTAGAGGGTGTATGAGTTCATGAGGCAACAATACTAGGGAGAAAGACATATTAAAAGTCGCAAGATCCCAAATATATAACAGTAACCAAAAACACTTAATTAAAACACAAGAAATAGAAAGGTGCATATGGAAAGTGTTTAAACTTGAGGAGCAGTAAGACCTCCAAATCTAGGCGAAGACCCAAAAATGATACATAACTATTGGTCAAGGAACAAAAATAGTACATAACTATTTCAAGTACATAACTATTTCAAGGTACAAAAATGATACTCAAATATTGGGTAGGGTCAAAAATGATATTTTCACTAAAATGACAATAAGATTAGACATGAAAAGTACAAAATGCCCTTAAAAATTAAATTAAACATTATTTTCTTCCCCTTCTTCCTCACCACCATCATCAAACTCTCCCATCATCATCACCAATTCACCACCATACCCTCTCATCTTCCTCACCATTGGATTGAGTATGGGTATACATGAAAAGTCCAAGACTAATTTTAACTGTGTTAAATGGGTTGAATTAGATGAGCTCACCTTCCTTACTTCCTCACCATCAGATTCCATCCCCCTGAAACTCACCACCACCATCATCATCACCATACCCTCTCACCTTCCTCACTTCCTCACATCACCTCACCGCTGAAACTACCTCCTCCTCTTCTTCGTTTTTTCTCTTACATTACTCCCTCTGCTCAAGCGTTGGTGGTGGCTGGCGAGTATCGGCAGCGAACGGCGAACGACGGCGTGACCCATAACCATAGGCGCGTTCCCTCTGTTTTCTTCTCTTTTCTGGCCGATTCAACCGAGTTTAAGGAAGGGATTTGCTATTTCAAGTTTCCTCACACCTCATCGTTTTTCTCATCTTCTCCAGAGCAACGACGACGGTTCCCGGCGACGACTAGCTTGAAACCAAACCGGCGAAATGGAATGTGAACTTAGGTGAGATTTTCTTTCGAGTTTTATCCCTTTTCTACGATTTCTGGGCGACTTTGAGAGTGGAGGTCCGATTGGGTTGGTTTGTTGGGGTCTGTTTTCTGGTTAAAATACAATGAAGATGCTTCATCAAATTTCTGGTTTGAGTTTCTGGTTCAAATTTCTGGTTTGTTGGGGTCTGTTTTCATGGTGATGATGATGAGAGAGTTTGATGATGGTGGTGAGGAAGAAGGAGAAGTAAAGAATGTTTAATTTAATTTATAAGGGCATTTTAGACTTTTCATGTCTAATCTTATTGTCATTTTAGTGAAAATATCATTTTTAACTCTGCCCAATATTTGAGTATCATTTTTGTACCTTGAAATAGCTATGTACTACTTTTGTTCCTTGATCAATAGTTATGTATCATTTCTATTGAACTTTTACATAATTTAAGCAAATGATTAAGATTTGCTAGAAATCCCACATTGGTTTTTGACATGCAATCCATATGTGAAACCTCCATCAACCCATTGAATATCAACTTAAGAAGAGATTGATCAATTTTCTAAAGATAGGATCTTCATATTCAGTGAGAAAATTCCAAATAATGATCTCTTCAGGAATTTCGGTCAGAGAAGCTAAAAAATGGCATTCCTTAGTCCATCCATCAACATGCAAGGATAATTCTCTTGATATGAGATCTTTGTTCATCCTCAGCCTCCTTCTCAGATCGTCCTCTTTTTCTTTGAGATTTTCTCAAATCCACAGTCTTCAACTTCTTCTCCATATTCTCCGATGCAATTGATTGTGGTTGTCTTTATGCAAGAGCTTAGATCATAAAAAAACTGAAAGAAAAAACTCTGGTGAGTAGCTAATGAGAAGATGAAATAGAATCATTTCGCCTTCTCTTTACATCCTCTCTCTAGAAGAATTGTTTTTCTCCCCTAATATGCTCCCAAAACTATACTCTACGGCTGAAGGAAATACATCAAGACAATGGGAAATGGAAAACTATTTCACTCTCTAGGGGAAGTATCAAACTAGAATACTTTTGTTTTTGTTAAACCAAACTAGAATACTTTTTTACTATGATTGTGGTGGGATTAACTACATGCAAGGTGGTGGTGATTGTTGATTGGAGAAATGGTTTTGGGGTGATGGCACTAAACATGGATGGGAAACTAAAGCTTGCTTGGACCATGGTCAAAGAGAAGATATTGGGGGAGGAGGCAGTCACACAACATGATGGATGGTGTGCATAGGTTAGTCTCCCTCATTTCTAGACACACTACTCTCTCTAGAGGAACCATAGGAGGAGTGAAAATTCATACTCAAACCAAAACTACGATTTGTAAATGATACGTACTCTCTCCTTCATCACTCTCTAGTAGAAGTAGAGGTTGATTAAAGATGCAAAAATTCACTCTCATATGACAGAATTTAGGTAACTGGTCCGCACTAGCATTATCCTCTGTGTCTCTTTGATGTAGAGTAAGACTATATGCTGATCCCTATGAAACCCAAGACTATTAGCTAGTTTTCCCTTATGAAACATCTCCAAATTTCGTCTATGATATATAGTAGGTGTGATCCATTCTTCCCTTTCCAAAGTAAATCAATGCACAAGTGGAAAGCCGCACACATAATATGAGTTCGTTTGGTGTGATTGAACTATAAAATAATGGAAATGAAGGTAGGAAATGAAAATGGTAATTTCTATATATATCGGGGCCCACAAGCTTTCTCTCTCTATTTCACATTTTTCCTTGTCCCACAAACTTTTACATTTTATCATTACCTAATTTACCTCTACTTTTCATCTTTACTCCCTTACACTCAATTCCATTTCCATTTTCATTTCCATTTTAGACTTTCAAACCAGTTTTGATTATAAGCACTTGGGCGTTGGGCCTCTATGACGAATCACAAGCCCCAACATCTTATGAAAGTCCATGACCCAATTTCCTTCATTGTTTTGAATAACCCCTTTGCAAACAAGTAGCTTGGTATTGTGTAGAATCAGTTGTTATAGATTGAATTTGGACGACCCATAATTAATGTTTTTAATTTTATGCTTGTTAAAAACTAGTTATTTGTATGGTTACAAAATCTCATATTAGCACAATATTTGGACTATGATTTTTGTAAAAAAAACATATTATTCATTTAAAAATCACAAATTAAACTTAAAAGTATTAAATCTAGAACATCAAATTCAGAACTCCAAACTCCATAATAGAGGAGCATCCTTTACTCATTAAACGGTTATGTACCACCAATGAGTAGTTATTAGTAGTTTGTAGCTTTGAATTTTTTCTCTACTTGATTACTCCTTGATATGAAGTAAGTCAATACTTTCATCTCTATATTTCTAGTATAGTATTGTTACTTGGGCTTACCCCATAAGATAAGTTTAAATATAAGGAAGCACTTTTAGAGAGATAGTGGACAATTTTGCCTATATGTTAGTGATATTAAAACCAGACTGAACTAGCTACGGTTTGAATGGTTGGATCATCACCTTCCCCTAACAACGACTCAACTTATATGGAAAATTGTTGTTGTAATTCAGACGTGTTGGGTTTCGAGTCGGTGGTCAAACAAAAAACCGGAACAGTTTTGGGAGAACCGGCCAGCGCATTTTAGCACCAGAAGAAATGAGCTAGAACACACTAACAGATATGACCAGTTATAACATCATTGAACTTCATATTGCTTGACTACTTATTATTTCCAGAAGAAAAGGTAACAGCAGAAAACTGAGAATGATGGTGAATGGGGAAAGTTTAGAAGACTTCGATTTCGGTTTTTATTTTGTGAACCAAGTTTTAAGGTGATAAAAGTAGAGGCAATCTTGTAAACAAAATAATGAGGGGTATAATGTGGCCGTTTAACAAGATTCATGAAATTCAGAGTTTGACCTCTTTACACGAATAGGACACATAGTGGGTATATCTAAATCTAATTAGAGTATTTTTCAATAGGCCAATCACATATAATAACTGGCCCAATCAAGGAGGTAGCCCATGGGTTTCTTCCATTACTTTTCTAAATAACATTTGTAGTTCATAAGTTTTAGCTGAAGATGTTTGGATATCGTGCCTTTCGATTAAGTCAAAGCCCAATCACATATAATAACTGGTCCATCAAGGTAAGTAGCCCAAAAAGAAAGATGGATAATTTTAGCTTACTAAAGCAATGGAAAGATCAAAGATGGAGCACTTTAACTTAAAGGGGACTAAAATTCAATTTTTATTGAAAGAAACACTCACATTTGGCGTTTAATTATGCCTTAAACATATTATTAAAAGAGGAAATTTTTGTTAAAAACAACACAAAAAATTGAACTAATGGAAGGATTTTAATTGTTTAAACATGAAGTATATAATTTGAGTTCATATAGATTCAGAAAACTCATTTGAAAAAGTTATATTCTCACAATTAAGAACTTCAATGCTCAAATCTGGCACAATTAAATAATCATATATAGGAAAACATATTATTGCATCTCTTACAAGATAAGCTCTTTAAAAAACCTTCCAACAAATGTGAAAAATTTTAACTTTGTAAGGTTTCCATGATATTTCGAGTGCGCTTACATATACAAATTAGTGTGATGCCACTAGTTCATAAGGCCCGAGTGTAATGGATTTACATTAAAAAATCTTGGCTTTTTTCTCTTAAGAAAAGCAACCATTTCTCTGACGGCTGACATGTATATAGTGTATATATGGTCACTGATACCTATAATAAATTATCATTGTAAATGACAACATGATTATTGAAATTAGTTTCAGAAGCTTTAAAAGAAACTTTGGACGTATTATTCTAGCATTAACTGCAAACGGTTAAACATGTTTTCCGCGTAGCCTATAAATATTAGATGTATGCATGTAACACAAGATCTTTGAATCATTCATTCACTTTCTTCCCCTTAATCATGGATCCTATGTTGATTGAAATGAAAAATATGCCTGAGAATCCAGAGGATGGCGAGTTTTTTCTTCCATCTTTCATAGTCCAAGAGATCAACTCAGGGGTAGTGTTGAAGCATGAAAAGAATAGTAAGCTTTGTTATGTAGATGTTGTTGCTGCTGGTTGTCACCGAGTCAAACCTCAGCAAACCAATTCTTCCGACAAGGTATTGGCTATAGTCCCACCTACTAATCATGCTTATGTGTTTCTTTTATTAAGTAGCAATCAAAATCAAAATATTTGGCAAATAAGCTTTTTTTCATATTAATTTAAAATCTCATCTTGTCATATGCATTATGTTCTATACATGGGAAGATAAAAGTAAGCAATTAAGACTTTTAAAATCACCATACATAACCCCATCTCGACTGTAGCAATTAGCTTCTTGTTTATTTGTGAACTGATTCTTGAGTACCTTGTTTTGTTTCGCCCTCTGTATTTTCTTTTATTGAGTTAATCTTAACTTCGATCATAAAAACTTTTCACCCCCTTTATATACAATCAATAAAGATAAATTTCTTTTTATTGTTTCGACTCCATTTACAAATTATAACTTGAAATTAGATGAAATTGTTTTAGAGCTCATAACAATTAATGCCCATTGAAATCTTGATTGTTAAAATCTGATATGGACAACCTAGATTCAATTTTGTACCTTAGCTTTTAATGTAATGATATTAAGAAAGTTTAAAATTCATGAGTTGAAAAATTAGAATACAAACTTCAAGCTTTATTTGAAATTTAGAAAGAATTCGCGAGCCACATATCTCACTAAATAATAACCATGGTATTCATCATTGCAATAAATTTTGAAATTAGTTTTGACTTTAATTTTTTGGTTTTTTTTTTACCAATCAAGTTTCGGTTTGAATCTCATTAAATATTAAATAAAATTTGATATCATTCAACTTCAACTTGAGCTTAATCTTTGGTTTCTCTATACATTGATTGCTTTCATCATTCAAATTTTTTTCAGGTTGAAATGTCGAGTATTTTTCTATTTTTATTTACTATAAGTAAATTTTTTATGGCATTATTAATTGTTGCAATGCTATGAACAAAAGGTAGAGCAAGATGTACAACAAAAGTTAACATGGGCACAAGTTGTTGGAAGAGAGGTTAATTATCCCAAAAACAACGTGAGGGTACCTCCACATTCAAGTTCGAGCATGTCTTCTAGACAACCCCAAAAGGTGAAAGGAAAAGGCAATTCTCCTTCCTCGGCCAAGAAAAACAATAAGTTAATACTTAATTGTTCGTATATACACATGTAATTAATCACCATTAATTATTTTTTCTTGCATTTGTTTTAGTTAAAACATATTCCATGATAATGTCGGTGGTCTACAACCTTATGATTTAGCGACATAAATGCTCATTTATGTGGAGAGGTTGTGTGTATGGTCTTACCAGACTTTCCGTAAATCCGCTCATCACCTTCTTCTATAATATTTCTTTTCCTATAAAGCATGATTGACATGAGATGAGAGGAGGTTGTTTGGTTTTTGAGATGTTCATCATTATGGAAAAATGTGAGCTCAGATAACAACAAAACTTTCGCATAAAGTAGAGTGTTTCACGTGACAAGTGTTATAAAAGAACACCTTTATTTGGTTTTCGTTTTTGCTCAACTTTTGTTTCGCCGTTTTTCCTTTTCTACAAACGAGAATCAATAGATTGGAACTAACTTAAGGAGCTTGAGGAATATTGTACGTGCCAAGTGGCTATGGGGCCTGTTGGGCTTGAAATGTAATAGTAAATCATAAACAACTAAATGTGTCTAAGTAGTCTCTCCCCACATAGCGACTAATATTACAACATGAGGCTATAAACTTAATATTCTGTAGTGTATATCCACACATATGGACGTCGATAATTCAACAACAAAATTAGAATTCAAGGGTAATATGATCAGGACTTAGTTTTGTTAAGGTCTCTTAATTCCCTCTGCAACAATGCAACCTGATTAAGATTAAATGTCGTCTGATTATGTAGACATGTCATGTTGTCCGTCATACTAATCAAGAAGTGGTGAATAAATAGTCGATCAAATTATCACACGCAATCAAGTGCTAGCTAGGTAGGAATTCAGAGTCTTTCACTCATCATCCTCTGTCGCATCATCACACAAGGGTAAATAAATACATAAGTTTGTCATTTATTTTAGTGAGATATGAATACGATGATGAGTGAAAAGGTCAAAAAATTAAATGTGATGATCATTTTTGTCCCAATTTTGAAATTTGATAGTCAATTTTGCTCCAAAATTTTTACATGATCATTTTTGCACTTTAGCCCTTTATATATTTGGTAAATTGAATTTAACAGGAACTATTCTATCTAACAGTTGGCCCATCAATGCAAGTTTAGTTCAAAAAAACAAAGATAGGTCCTTAAATTTTTTAAAGTTAAAAAGGATTGAGTTGTTTTAACGGACCAATATTTGAATATCATTGAAAAAAACTCCCACGTTAGCAATTGTGCATCGGACAATATTTGCTAAAATAAGAGATTTGTGTTAAAAAAAAGCACACAAAAAGTGACATGGAAGGGTTTCTATTGTTCAGTCACATGGTATTGAATTTGAGTTCATGTAGATATTAGAAAATACAATTGAGCTATGTCCTCACAATTGACCCTTTTAGTGCTTAAACCTGGCGTAGTTAAGTAAATGATTATTCCTTCAAGTTAAAATATCTTGATTTTAATCTAATGAAAAAAATAGCAGTTGTTTCTTCAACGTGTTTAGTTCGAGTATATAGCGCTGATACCTGTGATAAATTATTCTATGTAATTTTAGAAGCTCTAAAAGATACATTTTGAACTATTAATTTTAACACTAATTAATTACATACAATCAATCTTTTCTTTAGCAATGACTATAGATATAGAGTGTATGTATCACAATGAATAGTTGTTCATTCATTGTTTCATTCCCTTTTCGTGGATTCTTTATTGATTTGCATGAAAGATATATACCACTAAATCAAAAGGAAAAGGACTGCGAGTTTTTTTCCCATCTTTCATTGTTAAAGAAATCAACTTAAGGGTGTTAAGTTGTAGAAAGAAAAATAAACTTTGTTTTGCAGCTGTTGTTGCTGGTCATAGACGTGTCAAACCTCAGCTAATCAATTCTTCGGACGAGGCATATGCTATCCCTCCACCTCATAATAAGGTTAATGTGGTTATTTTAATTTATATTGAGCAGTAATCAAACACAAAAATATTTGGCTAGTGCTTTCTTTTAATTATTTTTATATCTTTTCTTATACATAGATCTTCTCATAAACATATGTGGAAGATATGAGTGAGCAATTGAGCGCTTTAATAAAGCATGATTCATAGCTCCCTCTTGGTTGAAGCAACTAGCTTCTTGTCGTTTTAATTTGTACATTGATTAATGAGCAACTTGTTCTGTTTAGATACTTTGCGATATGAATTAGTCTATAGCCGTCATATTTCTATTTATTTTGATTTAATCTTAACTTCAATCATATGATAATTTTTCATTTACCCCTTTGACTCATGATTGGTAGAGATAAATTCGATATCATATTATTTACTTACCACAACTTGAGTTTAATTTAACGAAATTGGTTACAGAACTTATAAATTATTATGGCAATTCAAATATGGATTGTTCAAATCTTATATGGTTAGTATATAAAATTATGTACCTTTTAACGTAATAAAATTATACTAACAGGTACACAATATAGATTATAATTTTTTTTCTTTATGTTGTTTTTGAAGAAAAATATTTTAAAAAACGTGAGTTGGAAAATTCAAATGTAAACTTCAAACTTGAAATAATATTTATTTTTAAATAATCTTTGAACGATATTCAAATATTAGCACAATGATGAATACCTTGATACTTATCATTGTAATGATTAATGAATACTGAAATTAACTATGACTTTAAAATAAAATTAATTGTTAACTAATCTCATTAAATATTTTAAAATAAAATTTAATATAACTCAGTTTTAACTGAAGCAATGGATACTACTATTTGCTTTTTCCGTTTTGATTGCTACCATCATTTGTTTTTCTTTTTTTAAAACATATCATCATTTCTTTTTCACTAAAAAATTTATTTTGAATCATTTATTGTTACAGGGCAGTGAACAAAAGGCAGAGCAAATTGTGCCAACAATAGAACTAAAGTTAACATGGGCACAAGTTGTTAGAAGAGAAGTTAATAGTCCTAAAAATCAATATGCAGGTGCTTCTACAATCAAGTCCACGCGTGTCTTCTAGAAAACTCAGAGATGAAAGGCAAAATCATTTCTCCTAACTTTGTCATTTCTCCTAACTTTGCAAAGAAAATGAGTGAATTAATACTTAATTGTTAGTATAAATAGGTTATTCATCACCATTACTAATTTTTCTGGGATTTGGTTTTGCTCAACATTTCTTTGATAAAAAGTTTCAAACCTTTTAATCTTATGTGTGTCGCACGACTATAGCTTTATAGTTTAGTGATATCATAGCTCATTTATGAGGAGATGTTGTGTCTGAGCTTACTTGATTTTCTAAAAATCATCTCTATTTATTTTCTCATCAGAAGTTTAATGGTTTATTTGGTAAGACTTTTCTTGATGTTCTTCATTTATCGGTAACAATATAGTTGCTATAATCAAGATGGCTCATACCTCATTGAATAAGAAAAAAAAGAAGAAATCAGTGGTTCATTTTTGTTCCTTCAAGTTATTGAATTCTCTATTATTCTTTATGTACCTAACAGCTTCAAAAAATGTTGCCCCAGTTACAAATACAAGTTAAAGAAAATCTGCAATTGGTTTTTCTTATTTTGCTAGGTGGGAAGAAGAAGTAGTTGAAGACATCGGAAGAACTAGAATTCTTATGTAGTAGTAGAAGCAGCTGCCCCAACATGTGCACTAGGAGTGGACCTATACATCCTAATACATGTGTATTAATACAGTGATGTATAAACTATAGTTTATATGGAATAATAATTATAATATTAGCTTCTTTCAAGATTTTATGAAGCCCTCTTGCTTTTCCTTTCATTTCCTTCAACAATTAATCAATATGTGATGTGTTTTCATGTGCAAAGAAAAAGTCTTACTGCACCAATGAGTAGTTGGTTGATCTAGTAAGTGAGCTACAACCCCCGTAAGGATGAGAACGCGTGTTCGAATCCCGGGAAGCGCTCTCATTGAGAGAGGGGACAACCTTGTCTATGTGGGCAACACTCCTACCCCTCGAGTCTGGATTAAACCGAGCGGTGATTAACCAAAAAAAAAAATCTTACTGCTTTATACATAGACTATATGTGGGTGAATATGAGAGAAAATACTCAAATTCATATTCCCTCCAAATGATAATGTGGCAACCACATAATTAATGGAAAAAGCAACTAAATGATTTATTTATAAAAATGTTAGAAAAAGTTAAAAATATCATATTTTTCTAATCATTTAAATTCAAATTACCCATGTAACCAAACCTCTTGGTATATAACAACAACAAAAAACGCTTATTCCAACAAGATGAGGTCGGCAACATAGATCACATGACACCATTGATCTCTATCAACAATCATGTTTGGCAATATATGATTACCCAAAATATCTCGTTGGATAATTTTGTTAAAAGTTTTCTTAAGTCTTTATTCTCCCTCTTTTGGGAGAACTCCACGCAATTGAATAAATCATCCTTACTAGTGCATCTAATTGTCTTATGTGTATCATCAGTGTATGTTGTTATGTTATCGCTTATGACTATGTTTTTTGTGATGTTATTAGATGATTTTGTTTTGCTAAAACCATAAAATGTACAGGGAGAAGAAGGTGGAAAGAGGAAAAAATAGATCTAGAAAAAAAAACTTAGTTTTTTAAAAAATGAAAAAGGGCTAGGGCCAGGCTTCAAAATAGGGGTATAATTTGGGAACTATGCCTAAATGGGCCTGACCCGTTTAATGCTCAATCACCCCTAATTTTTAGTTCTTAATATAAGTCACCGACTATCATTAACTAATTTATTTATTAAATTTTTCCCAATTTACCCTCATCATCCATGGGTAAGGTGGGAATGAGCCATGTCGATCTGACCTCCTGCTTGATTAAATTCAGGTCAGTCTCAGGTTCAGGGCTTTTTCTTTTTTAGCGGAAGCCTCTTGCAACCAAAACACATTGGGCCCAAGTTGAAAACACTCTCTCTCACTAACCAAAACATTTTCTCACTAGTGACTTCCCCGATTTGCGATCTGCGATTCTGTTCCTTAGTTGGTGAACATTTTGTTCCTTCTCATTCCTATTTTCTTTTCTAGGGTTTTTCTCTTTCGTTCTAGCATTTACAAATTTTGAAATTTCTCCTCTCTTTTGGACTGACTTGTGGTTTTGCTGTTCATTTCATCACGATTGAGTACGGTTTTTTTTTTTTTGTGGATTTAAAGTTTTAGGTTTACTTGTTTGTGATTTTTTTTTTGTGGATTTTGTTCATCTCTGTATGTGTCTCACTGTTTTGCAAAATTTCAATGCTTTGTGGATTTAGAGGTTTTATTAACTCGGGTTTGCCATAATCATGAATGTTTTATTTTAACACGTTTTTTAAAATTCCTGCATTAGTCAGATTAAAGAAGACTTTGTACATTGGTGTTCATAATTCTTAGGCTATTAGGATAATAGAATACAATGGGTGATTGAATGAATTTAAGATTATGATAACAAGTTATATATTCATGTTGCTCATTACTTGTCTCTTTAATTGTTTTTTCAATGCTATGATCATCTTGAAAGTTGAATTTTTTTCACATTTGACTGTGCCTTTATTTGAAACACCATCTCTTTTTTTTGGACTGAATATTTTGTTAGACTGAAGGTTCTAATAAGTGTGCTTTTGTCATAACATATTTTTAATGCTATTATGTTAAACTTTGTTGTTTTCTTCTTCAGGCGTATTAGGCTAGACAGAGGAATTCACAGGAGAAGCATGATGGGTTTTTTGAAAAATTAACTAAGGCAATTCTTGATCTGTTACTTTGGGGGCAAAGAAGCATTTCAAGAATCAAACCAATCACACAAGCAACACTAAAGGGAATATGCATCGTTTTCTCTCTTCTGCTTCATCTCTTTGTTCTTTCAGTTTAGGAACTCTGAGATCTTATGGATTCGCGGAATCTGCAAGCTCATACAAGTTCTTCTCAGTGTTACCGCAAATCAATGGTTATTTTTTTTTGTTTTCTTTTCAGTTTGGTTGATAGACAATGTTTTGAAAGCCGATTGTTGATGTGAAATTTGAGACTTGTATTGGTAGACTAAACTTACACTGTGATTGCTGAGAGTTAGAGAAATAGCAAGCTATTGAAAATTAAGATTAATCAAGAGTTGCTATTTACATAATTAACTGCACCTTTATGATGAGATGATTTTTAGAATTTAGGAATTTGTGGACTTGGTTGTAAACGTCTGAGCATTATTGATTGGGTTGTGATATTATTGATATTACTAGTTAATTAGTTAATTTTGGATTGGACTATCTGAGATTGACCTATATGAACCATACATGGTTATATCCAATATGACACAATATTTCAAATTGCTTTTACACACCATATTTCTTAAGGGAAAAAGTTACTGTGAATAGTGTCATGATGTTTTAAATTGTGTGCTGAAACTGTTCAAGTTTTCATTCTTCTTAGCGCATTAGGTTCTTCTTCATGTAGTGGTTAAATTAGATTTCTAAAAGTGGAATTAAGAAAATACAAAGTTTCTTGCACACCAAATGTTGTTTTGCTGATGAAAAACCCATCCATAATATAAGTTTATCTTGCACATGATTGGCTGATGTGGGCTGCTGATCTTTCAAAACTGCAGAACATGTTAGAGGATTTTCAAGTGTGGATTCAGGGTGGAACATTTTGAACAGAAATGTTGACACTTCCCAAAGTTTCAATCCAGAGCATCAAAGAAGTGTAAACCCCCTCAGCGGTATTGATTCTGAAACGAAGACGAGTTCCACACCAATGGACTTTGTGAGAAGAATTATAGAGACTGATGGAAAGGGTGTTATGGGGGGTGCTGATCTCTCTGGGTATAATATGGAGCAGGAACATGATGTTGTTCATATAAAGTTGTTGCGTAACAATACATTTGTTACCGTGACCGATTCTAAAGGAAACGTGAAACTCAAGTCCTCGGTTGGGTGTTTGAAAGACATGAAAGGAGGGCAAAAGCTTGCCAGGTATGCTGCTGAAGCTACAGCTGAAGAAGTTGGAAGAAGGTCTAGGGTGTTGGGATTGAAATCTGTAGTTATGAAAGTGAAAGGGTTCACTTATTTTAAGAAGAAGAGGCAAGCAATAGAGAGCTGGAGAGAGGGCTTTACTAATTCTAGAGCAGGCAGAAACCCAATTGTATGTGTTGAAGATACCACTCGAATTCCACACAATGGTTGCCGGCGCCCAAAGAAGCGACGAATTTGATTGATTTATGAAGCAATATGAGCAAAGTGGTTCCATAATTTCTTCTTGACTTTGTCTTGATAGTCCATTTGATTTTGATTTTGGATTCCAACATACAATTGTTGGCATCTCATGTTTTGTGGATTGTACAATAATACTGATGGATAGAATTTATGACAGCCCTCTTGCTTTTCCTTTATTTCCTTCAAATTATAATCATTTAATCTATATATGGTGTATTATCATGTGCAAGGGAAAAAAATCTTGCTGTTTTGTTCACAGAAATGATGTGGATGAATATGAGAGACAATAGTCAAATTTATATTCCCTCCAAATGAAAAATATTTGTATTTTCTAATCATTAACATGCAACATGATATTACTAAGAAAAAACGACTAGATAATCCATTAATAAAAATGTTAGAAATATTAAAATATTTGTATTTTCTAATCATTAAAATTCAAATTACCATTCTAATCAAACCTCTTGATATTACCATCATCACAGCTGAGAAAGAATAGTCAATTTCACACAACAATCCAATTCATAGGCTCAACTTCCAACTCTTCTTCTTCTCAACTTGTGTTTGTTAATCTTTGCATAACCAGAAGATGAGAATAGCTGCAATGCAAGGTGTTGATCCACCTAGTGAAATGGCTTCAACCATGAAATAATCTCTTCAGAAAAATCAAACCATCACAGATAAAGTGGTTACAATTCTGGGTTCCTTGGATCACCGTCTTTCTGCTCTTTAAACTGCCATACGTCCCACCCATGTTTTGAAATTTCTTCTTTTTACTTTCGTTTTGTTTTTTTCTTGAATAAAATCTGCTAACTGCATCTGGATTGAATTCAAGTTCAGTTTTTTTCTTACTTATTGTGGAGAATTTTTGTTTTTTGTTTGTTTTTAAAGAGGTTAAAGATTGGATCTGATGTTTATGTATTGTTTTCTCTTGTGTTCTTGCATTGATTTTCAACGTTGGATCCTCTATTGGATTTGTATGTTGCAGGTTAGGACACATTCTATAAGAAAAGCTCATGAGAACATTGATAGGACCTTGAAGGCTGCAGAGGTAATATTGGCTCATTTTGATCAATATAGACAGGTTCATGCTGTGGCTAACATTGTATTATTTTAGTTTGCCTGCTTGATTAGTACTTACTGTTTGAAACTATGAGTTAGCCTAGTATTGAAAAGTTTTGAAGTTCAAAGTACGTTTTCCTTCATTGAACAAGGTGCCTAACTCTAAAGCTATTTAGGGTGAAACAATTAATCAATACATAAATGGATGATCTATCTGTTTGAGACATGCTTTTTTCTACCTTAGACAAGCTCAGAATAAGCATTTATTCTGAGCTTGTCTAAGGTAGAAAAAAGCATGTCTCAAACAGATAGATCATCCACAAGAGTAGAAATGGAGATTTTTAGAGCTCACAGATAGTGGACTTTGCAATCCTGTTTTTATCCTTTAACTTTTGCTCAATTTCTAATCTTATGTAGCAAATTTTTTAGCTCTGTTCTTGTGTATTGTTTTAGTTCATGGGGAAATTTGGATATCATTATGTATATTTTTTTGCTCTGTGCTTGTTTGAGATTTGTATTGTATATTTTTATTTTCAATTTTTGCTTTCAAAGGTATGATCTTCACAGCCTCATTCTACCCTTTTAGCCCCTTTTTTGATTTTAGGTGAGTTCTGAGCCTATTCTCAAATTACTTTGTTCAGAAAATCCTATAATTTTACGGTTCGCTGTGTATTTGGCTTGGTTCTGTGTTTTTGAAAGAAGAATGTATTTGAAACAGACTTTGGAGGAATATGAACAAATTGGGAGAAAATAGTGGGGATGAGGCAGGAATTGGGGAATGTGGAACTTTACTGGAAAGAGATGGATTGGGGACTTTGAGATAGAATTAACAGTTATGTTAGCATTTTATACAATTTGAGGGTGAGGGAAGATTTTTAAGAGAAAGGGGTTAACAGTTGTGGAATGAAAGTGAGATGAATTTGAACAGTCAATATAAAATTTAAGAAAGTGTAGGGAGCTGCATATCTTGGGCTTTGTGCATTTGCAGAGGGATATGTACTCAGGAAATTCCCCAGAATATCTTGAGCTGCATAGAATATGCCAGTGAATATCTAAGGGCTATCATTTTTAGAGAGATATACCCTTTAACAGTAAAAGTCCCTTATGACTATGCATATTTAGACTTACTATATGTTTATGATAGTAAAGTCTTAGACGAATTACCTCAAGAAATAATTAAGGCTTATAATGAATTGCCTAAGAAGGATAAACAAATAACATTTATAAAGTTTTTCAAAGTTAGTCATAAGAATTTAGAAAATTGTCCTGTTCTGATCAAGATTGAAACAACAAATGAAGATGTTCTAGTCAGAATTCAACTATCAGCATGCCCAGAAAAGAAGAAAAAAGAATTTAACTCAGCAGCAATAGTCAAAAGAACGACACAGACTTATAGTCTATATTTCAATGCTGTAAGAGAAGAGATAAACAAAAATGAAGCTTATGTTTACTACTATAGTAAACATATAATTATTATAAAAAGAAGAAAAAAGAGAGTGACAGAACCCATCACCAAAAGTTTGAATGCATTCTTCCATGAGGTAAACACTTTACATGTGTCTAGCTCACGAGAGTTGTGAAGAATTATGCAAGCAGGTAAGAGGAATCAAAGTCATCCACCACAACTGTCTATTCTCTCGGCCAAATACCACTGAAGGACAGGGTTAACCACTCAAAGAAGAGATAAAGTAGAATAAAAAATTGTAATAAAAAAAGTAGAATCAAAATTATTGTACTTACTTTCTAAATTATTGTATTTGCTTTTGTAAAAGTAAATTGAAATAATTGTATAAGGAGAGCAACAAAATACTACCTTGTCCTTTTGATAAATTAAATCTGCTAGGATCAAACCTATCGAACTTGATTTTAAGTTAGACGTAATTCTATCATCCATGACCCATATTTGTAAGGGTGTACTAATTCCTTCTCTAAAACGTGCTTTTATTATTATTTCTAATCCTGCTATTTAAATATACTCTATTTGAGGATTATTTACTTTTTCTGATTCAATTTTTAAGGTTTGTTCCTCAAAAAATTTAATCTCACTTTTCCACATAAAGCATTATATATCTTTATGGGAAAGTTAAAATTCTTAATGACATAATAATGATTCTTTTTATTTTTTAATTTTTCTACGGCTTCTTTTATGATACTTGTTTAGAAAATATCTTTTGGCTCTAATTCTAATCTTTCTTTTTCTATACATTTTGCTATTTTGGGGTCATATATTACCTTATTCTCCTCCATCTTAATCAGGATATTCCGTCTCTGATTCAATAGATATTTCAAACAGTTCTCCTTTAGAGGAGTCAGTATATTCATATGGTTTAAAACCTTTAGAATCCATTTCTAAAAATATTTAGTTTCCTTTTTATACTTAACTTTTCCTTTTTTTGGACATTCTGGTGCTAAATGTCCAGGTTTCTGACAAATATAACAAGTACATTTCTTCCTAAATTCTTCAAACTTTTCCTTTCTGTTAGGATTCTTTTTTCTCCAATTTTTTTTTTCTTTTCCACCATGGTTTACTTTTATAAGATTTATATTTCTTAAATTTATTTTTTCTTTTTCTTATATGGTTTATCACATTCCCATGTAGGTTCATTTTGTCCGGCTTTACAATATCCAGATTTTTCATTATTTTATTTATTTATTTATTTATTTTTATCTCTTCACACTTCTTACAATACCATTCTGATAAATTTAACTCTTAATCCTAATGTATTATTTACTGCACTTATTTGTTCAGTATTCATATATTTTAAATATTCTTCATAAATCACATGTCCCCATGGATTTATTTTCTCAAAAACCATGTTTGCATAAACTTGGTATTCTTCATTTATACTATCACCAAATAATCCTTGGTAAAAGATTATCATGAATTGACAAAGATATTTTTCTAAATAATAAGGATTGCACATTTCTAACATCCTTATCTTCTTTTTTGCTTCATCTCTTTGTAGAGTTTGAAATTGTTCTTCCGTTTGAGTTAAAGGGGTTCCTATAAATTCTGTATATATTATCTTTTCTAATTTAACAAGAGCATCTTTTACATCTATTTCTCCAGTTATTCTTTCTTTTAGTTCTAGATCTAAGTATGGTAAATACTATCCTATAGAACATTTTGTTGTTTGTTGGATGAATGTGAAAGCTTGTCTTAGGTTCATGTTTTCTTGAATTACTACTGCTAGATTCTCTTTAATCCATTGAGAAATCTTTTCTTTCATTTTTACATCACAATCTATATCTAAATGTATTCCTGCCAGATTAATCCCTTCTTTCATTGAGAAATCTAGGTAATCCATTGAGAAATCTTTTCTTTCATTTTTACATCACAATCTACACTTGAAATGTAAATATTTTAGGGAAAATGACAAATAAAGTACTCCTTCAAATAACTAAAAGGACAATGAATGTACTCAAATTTCTAAAGGACAATAGGTAGCATATTTTATAGTCACAAAATCTCAAATGAAGACAATCTAAAATGTTGTCAAAAAACCTATATCCCACTCTGTAACATACTACCTCCGGTCCTAAATATAAGACTTAATTGACTTTTTTTTGGAGAGGTTAAGGTTGCGAAATAGGCTATTAAATCATGACATATTTGATATATTTTTAGATTATACATTAGTTTATAGGTAAAATAAACTAATCTAAGGGAAAAAATTAGGTAACTCAATTTATAATTAACTTATTTTGCTTTTTTATAGGATTTTCTAAAAAAGTCAATTAGGTCTTATATTTAGGACCGGAGGGAGTATTTTATAATTACAAAATCTAAAATGAAGACAATATCTTGACTAAAAACATACTATTCATTTACTATTATCGAATTCATATCTCCAAATTTCACATTAGAGGAGCGTTCTCTATTAATCATTCTTTAACACCATTAAATAGTAATTTGAACTAGTAAATTGGCTCACCCCGTAAATATGAAAACACATGTTTGAATCTAGGTAACCCTTACTTTGGCGTGGATTAGTTCGTTATCATTAGTAGGGCTAGATAAAATTGGTGTTTAATAAAAAAAAGGTTTTGATTCGGTGCTCATCACCTATATTACTCATCACTTTCTCATCACCACAAAATGCACAAAAAAATATGAGCACATGGTGGGTCCCGTAACCTCTCTCCTAGTAGAGCCCACCATGTGCTTATTTATTACTCCCTCCGGTCCCTAATGTAAGAGCTAGCCGTCAAAAAAACGCTTCTTAAGAAAACATGTAAATGTTAGTTGAGTGTCTGGAGTTAATGCTTCTTTTCAAAAATTGTCCATATTTATTATGGTACTTTTAAGAGAGAGAAATATATAAGCATTAATAAATATGAAAGAGAGTTAGGGGTAAAGTAGGAAAAATGCATTAAATGAGGAGAGAATATGGGGTGAGCTCTTACATTAGGGACCAAAACCATTCAAATTTTGGGCTCTTACATTAGGGACCGGAGAGAGTATTTACTTGTGTGTGTATTTGTGATGATAAGAATTGAGAAGGCGATGCAATGAGCATAGAATCAAAATCCAAAAAATGGTTGTATACTTGTATTGTATGCCACCAAAACTGGTCCGTGGACGACATCCCTTGGGATTGGGGACATGCGTTTATGGGTTTATGAGAGTTCTCTTCTGATAAATTTTTAAAAGGGAAAATTATTTTGTAGTCTCTGACAAGGGACTTAATAGTAGAAAAGTCTCATAAACTCCACATATTAAAGTAGGATCCCTAGAGACCTTACTTTAATATACTTCAAATACAAAAAGATCAAATTACCCTCCCTGTTGCAAGCTCATGGGCAGAGAATGACGAGGTCATGCGCACGTATAACAAGATCATGACAACTCTAACAAGGTCATGACCCACCCCGTGACAAGTTAATGGACAAGCATTGACGAGGTCATGGGTAGGAATGACAAGATTATGCACACGTACAACAAGATCATGGGCAGGGAAGAAGGGACAATCTAGTCTTTTTCTTTTTGAAGTATATTAATGTAAGGTCTTTACAGACCCTACTTTTTTTTTTTATCAGAATAGAGACCCTACTTTAATATGTAGAGTTTATGAGACTTTTCTAGTATTAAGTCCCCTGTGACTTGTGAGGAACTGTAAATTAATTCTCACAGTCACACTCCACTCGCTCTCCTTCTTGTGAGTTATTTTGGGTGGTAGCCTCTCTCTCTTTCCCTTCCCGCCTTCCTTCTCCTTCTTCACATAATTCATAATTGTGGGCCCCACTTTCTTGTTCTCAACAAACTCGTCCTTTTCCTCTTCTTGTATGTTGCAGCTATATTCCTTTCTCTCTGGATCTGCTTTTGCTTCCGTCGTCGTCGTGGTTTGAATTTCATTATGACCCTAACCCTAACCACTTCTCCTTTCCACAATCCTATTGGCTCCTACGATCCTCCCCTTCAAGTATTCTTCACTCTCCTTCCTTCCTTCTTCATTTTCATTTCATCTTTACCATTGCTGTTAACACCTTCGAAATCTTTCTTTTCATTCCTTTTATTTCCACTTTTTTTAGGCCTCAGATTCACTTAAAACAACAAACAACAACAATCTTCCTCACTTTTATGGCCTTATTTATTTGAGAAAACTGCCGACAAATTCAATTTCCTATTTTTATTGTGATTTTTGCGGCATTGGCAACAGCTAAGGAAATTTTAAACAAAATTGAACTCAACATTTAGGTATACAAGATTCAGCGAATCTCACATGTGTTTATGTTTATTAGCTGAAGTTTTAGATATACAAGATTCACCAAATTTCACTTCTAGTAATTTCTAACTAGACTTTGCACACGACACATATGGTTTCATATCATTTAAACAGCATACATTTTGTGACTTTTATAGCTCTGTGGGTGGCATTACTCTTAAGTTTGGGTTCAATTCTACATGCTTTTGGTCTTAAATATTAAGACCTAGTTGACTTTTTTTTTTTAGATGTTAAGGTTACAAAATATGTTATTAAATTATGACATATTTGATATATTTTTAAATTAGCCATTAGTTTAGAGGTTAAATAAACTAGTTTAAGAAAAAAAATTAGGTAAATCAATTTATAATTGACTTATTTTGCTTTTTTAGGATTTTCCAAACAAGTCAACTAGGTCTTATATTTAGGACCGGAGGGAGTACTTATATACTACCTCTGTTCCTAAATATAAGATCATTTTCCCTAATTTGATTAGATTAAGGATGTTAGTTTAGTTAGTTATTGACACATGATATTTCCAATTCATTCTAACTATACATCTTTATCCACACATTCCTTCTCTTGTTGTTATCATAGATAAGAATTATTAGGGTTATTTTGGGAGAAAGTTGGGAAGAATTAGAAAATTATTTTGTATTTAAGGAACAAATTGAAATTTGAAAGTGATCTTATATTTAGGAATGGAGGGAGTACCTTTCTGTACTTGTGTGTATGTATGATTTTCTGTTATGAAATTTTTTGTTTGGAAGTACTGTTTATCTTTGCATTATGGTTTGGATTATTGTCCTCTAGTCATGAAAAGTATTCGTTGTTGTTTTTCTGTTCTTTGGACGTGTAGGAGCTTCTTGTTATTGATGATATCCTGTCAGCCATGGTTGGGATTGAAGGACGTTTCATCTTGATCAAAACAGTTCATGGAAAGCAAGATGAAGTCACCTTCCAAGCTGATCCATCAATGGATTTGGCACTTCAGGTGAGAATTTACTCCTATGAGATTTCACCTGCATTTATCCAGTTGAAGTTGACTCCAATTAGACTCCATTCTAATATATAAGAGACATCAAACCTGTACATATTTTTCTTGGTTAGCATCAAACTGTTTCATATTACTTCATTGGGAAAGATGAGATATAATATTTAGGTAGCGAACATGCTAGCCTAGAAATAGTATTTTTTCTTTGGAGACCTCTGAATTTAATGTGCTAATTAGCCTATCCAAAATTATAATTACATTCTCTGTCTGGATCTCTGGATTTTTGTTGATACTCTTTACAGTTTTGTGAACTATTCTGGCAAAGCCATTATGCATCTTTCTTAAATTTGTATAATTAAATAACATCTAGAAAGAATTTCACTTATGCTTGCTCCCAATCTAAGTCCAGAACAGGAAATTACTTTTTTCTACACAAAAGTGAATTCCATGGTTTATGTAATTGTAATCTTTGCCGTGTCTCTAATGATCATAGCATCCTTCAAGGACTCCTTGCAGCAGTAAATTGTTTTAATTGTTGACTGAATAACTTTTTGCAGGAATTGGCAAAACGGATATTCCCTCTATGTAAGAACTTTATATTGATCAATCAGTTTGTAGAATCAAGGTCTCAATTCAAGAATGGCCTAGTAAATCATGCATTTGCTGCCGCACTCAGGGCACTCCTTCTTGTAGGTTTGCTGCGTTGTTGTTCATTTCAATAATCATCATACCATGAAATTTGTATGCTTTCTTTGATTTAATTCACTAGTGGAATATTATTATAGCAACATTCTCTCTGTTTTTTTTATGAAAGTGCATATTTGTTTCTATTATTAGCCAATTTTGGGCTATGCTTAGGATTTTTGCTTGTCTTTTAGTCTATTTGTAAGAAACTAGGCTAGTTCTAGAGCAGTTTCTCAGGTGATGTTGTGTTGGAACGTTAATCAGGAGGTGGTATAGACCTGTGTAAACAGAAGATTGGGAAAAAGTCTGATGCATTTCTCTTTAGTAGTAGCTCCATTATATAGTACATGAGACCCCCAATTTATCCCTTGATTATAGGGATTTACATGATACATAAAATAAAAAAGATTCTACCCTAATTTATTCTCCTAATCAAATAATATCATATCCTTATTCTATAATTATGACTTAGATTCTACTAAAATAAAAAACATAATTCTAACACTCCCTCTCAAGTTGGACCATGGTCCAACTTGGTTACAAACTTTATTCTTCATTTTTTTTTATATTACGTGGGGAATGACCGTCCCATCGTAAACATGTGAGGAATGACCATCTCACTAACAACAAAAAACACTTTGTGCGTGGGGAATGACCATCCCATCGCAATTCACACATGCATGTATGTGGGGAATGACCATCCCATCATACTATGCTTCACAACAATCAAAACTGCCAATCATCTTCACCAAGGACCGGTTCAGTTTGAACAAAAGAGGAAGAGGCAATCTGCTGGACCTGCATGCCTTTCAACATATCAATGATTTGAGCTAATTGCTCATTACTAACTGATGTAGCTGACTGTGAGGTTGCCACTGAACCATTCTCTGGGAGCACTTGTTTTGCTTTATAATTGCCTTGACGAGGCTTCCAATCTGCAGGTTTCCCATGAATATCCCAACAACGGTTGCGGGTATGTCCATCCTTACAGTGATCACAAAATGGCCTTTCAGGTTTAGTAACCAAAGCCGAGATTTCAGGAACAGATGATGATTGTTCCTTTGACATAACGTGATTACAAGATTCCTCACGACGGATTTCAGCATATACTTCTCGAATTGAGGGCAACTTTGTCTGGCCTAGAATTCTACTCCGAACATCTTTAAACTCCGGTTCGAGACCTGCTAGAAATAGAAGAATACGTTCTATTTCAAGACTTCTCTTTCTGTTTGCTGCATCCGTCGAACACTTCCACTCCTCTTGATTAAGGAGATCTAATTCTTGCCAAAGCCCATTTAGCTCTAGCCAGTACTCGGTAACTCCTCTAGAGCCTTGAAAAGACTTCCAAATTCGACGTTGAATATCAAAGATATGAGACAAATCCTTTGAGTCAACATAAGAATCATGAATCGCGACCCAAATTTCATATGCCGACGGAAGATACATAAAACTCTTTTTCAGTTGAGGAGTCATCGCATTTATAAGCCAAGATGAAACCATGGCATTATCAATTTTCCACTGTTTCAACTCATCGACTTTAGAATCACTTGGTTGCTTAGCTTCACCGGTGAGAATTTCAAGTTTTCCACGCCCACCAACTGCGAGTAACATGTCTTGTGCCCAATCTCGATAATTATGAGGAGTGAGTTTTTCAGAGACAATGGTGCCATCAATAATAGCACCAACTTTAGATTCCATATTTTTGTTTTGTTTTTGTTTTTGTTTTTGTTTTTTTTTGTTTTTTTACAAGACTTTCCTAGTGACTAGAGTACAGAAACAACAACGAAAGGAAAAAAAAATAAAATAAAAATAAACAACAACGCAGAACAAAAAACGACGAGCAACAAACATGAATAACAAGAAGCAAAAAAACGACGAAGATGATGATGACTGAGACTTTGGTCGGCGAACATGAAACTCTGGTCTGGAGGAAAAAGAAATTCGTGCTCTGGTTTCGGCTTGTGTCGGACGAAGGCGGCGACGGCGGAAGCTCTAATCGGACGGCGGCGGCGGCGGAAGCGCTAATCGGACGGCGGCGGTGGTGGAGGCTCGAATCGGACGACGACTGCGGCAGCTCAAATCGGACGACTACGGTGGCTGAGATCTGAAACTCAGATGGACAGGTTCGATCGAACCCTTGGACTACTAATGGTGGTGACACAGTTTTGGGAGTGACGTACAGGAAGAGAAGACAAGATATAATTTTTTTTTTCTTTTCTTCTACAAAGGCCACTTGTGCCTAGGGATCAGACTAAAAACTAAACTTCTTTTCTTTTCTTTGACCTAGCTCTGATACCATGTGTAAACAGAAGATTGGGAAAAAGTCTGATGCATTTCTCTTTAGTAGTAGCTCCATTATATAGTACATGAGACCCCCAATTTATCCCTTGATTATAGGGATTTACATGATACATAAAATAAAAAAGATTCTATCCTAATTTATTCTCCTAATCAAATAATATCATATCCTTATTCTATAATTATGACTTAGATTCTACTAAAATAAAAAACATAATTCTAACAAGACCAAATATAAATGATGAAAGAGAACTGAAAAAGAATTGTTTTTTATTCACAATTTGTATTAGTACATCTAATGCTTCTTTATAGTGAACCATCGGTCCAAAGCAAGGTCCTCAAGTGGTTATATCTAATAACTGCAGCTAATATCCACTATTAACATTTATACATGTGAACAATATTACCCTTATGTCCTAATAATATTACCCCTTTGTAATAGGAGGCTTGTGATCTTCCAACTCGAAACTGAAAATCAGGATAATGAACATGCTGAAATTTGTTGTCTAGAAATTAAGTAGTACTGAATGTTATCTTTTTTTTTTTTTGGAAAATGTGAAATTTAAATAATCTTAATTAATGCTATTATTGATCAATCTTTTTCAGGATTATCAGGCCATGGTAGCACAGCTTGAGCACCAATTTCATCTTGGAAAACTTTCTCTTCAAGGACTGTGGTTCTACTGCCAGGTTTGTGTTTTGAGATGAGTGGATGGCAATAGCTTTTGCATCCTGTCTAATCACACTTATGTTTTTGCAGCCCATGATGGGGTCTATGCATGCACTCTCTACTGTAATAGAGAAAGCTTCAGTTAACAACTTTTCAGGTTCTGCGGTTCTTAATTTATTGCAGAGCCAGGTAAAATTTTTCTTTTGGTTGCTGTACTTTCGCATGGAGTCATAAATAAACTCATATATGATGGTTATCATTTTCTGTGTAATGTTCTGAATTCTTTGTTTAGTTACATCAGTCAGTTAATTAATCATTCCTCTATCATGACTATCATTGTATATAGGCAAAGGCTATGGCTGGAGACAACGCAATTAGGTTGTTACTGGAAAAAATGACACAATGTGCTAGTAATGCTTATCTGAGTATATTAGAGAGGTAGCCTTGACTGTGCCCTCCTATATGAGATTCCTTGATCAGAAATGCTGAATTTCTTCCCCTCTATATTACATATTAATTCTGATTACGTATTACTGTTCCATTGAAATCAACATTGTTAGATGATATTTTTACCACTTTTATAGATCAAATGGTCTAGTACATTGATATGTTTTGACAACATATAGAATAATTTTACATGAATGAAATCAAAATTAGCTTATGATACCTTGGATGTTTTTGTCACTCTGGTAATAGACATGAATATTGTTCAAAGTTATTATAAAAATAATTGTAAGGATATTTCAGCCATTTTATCAGTCAATCTAGCTGTTGATTGGCCTCTAATGTGGTGTTGTTAACAATTACTGTAGAACAAGAATCGAATGATAGGCTATATTTAAAATATAATCCGATTTGTCTCTATTTTTGAATTAGACTGGAGGATCATGCATTTTAACTTAAAATTTTAGATAATTCTGATTATTTGCCTACTTTCTTGTGTATATTGGCTTGGACAAAATGAAAGATGGGTATATGAAGGTGTGATAGATGACCCTTATGGTGAGTTTTTCATTGCAGAGAACAAATCACTCCAAAAGGTAGTTTATTATCTGTCATTAACAACAGCCATTTATTGTTATTTCAATTCAATCTCTCGTTCTAAACTCTTACAATCTTGAATATTGTTCAGGAGAGTCTCACTCAAGATAATGACGCTAATATTGGCAACACCGTTACAGCCTCAAAGACGAAATTCCTAGTTTTCTATCAAATATGGCTGAAACAATCTTGACCACTGGGAAATATCTGAATGTCATGAGAGAATGTGGGCACAATGTACAGGTTTTATGGCTGTATCAATTATGCTTTGTTTGATAGATAGATTTCTCTTCTCAATCATCTTGAAAAGAGGGTTCATTGCCTAAAAGAAGATTTCCCTATTTTATTTATGGTTGCACCTCTTAATGTAGTTAACCTTCTTCACATCAGGTCCCTGCATCTGAAAGTTTAAAACTAACAACATTTGGTTCAAATCGCCATTATCTTGAATGTATCAAGGCTGCTTACAACTTTGCAAGTAGTGAGCTGCTGAATCTCATCAAAGATAAGGTGAGGTAGACTTCCAATCTCATGATAAAATTCTCAACTTGTTTTTTTTAATGTTCTTGCAATGGTCATTTCTGATGGTGAGTTATATTTGTATGTTTAGTTTGATCTGCTGGGAAAGCTGCGGTCAATAAAGCACTATCTGCTTCTTGATCAGGTATATAGAGAAGTTTAGTTTTGAAGATATGAAATGCCTGTGTTGGCAGAGCTAATACAGTATAGAGGTCAATATTAAACAGTGATTGTTTCCCTTCTTTTCTTAATATTCTTAAGATAAAGTAAAATAAAGCTAATTATCCTTAATCCTGTATTCCATCTTTGCATGTATAGAAAAGTACGATAGCAAAATATGCTGAGAATTAAGCATCAAAATTTACCATTTCACCGTTGGAGATATTCCAGGGAGTTATTTTAGGCATTTGTACCCAATAATCAGCAATAAATTCAATGTAGTATTCACATGATTTATGCCTAAGATTGAAGGGCCAACTTGGCTCAATAGTAAGGTCGCTTGCCATGGGGTCTGAGGTCGTCGGTTCAAATCAGCCTCTTTCCATAAAACAAATTAGCAAAAGTAAGACTGCCTAATATATTCCTTTCCCCAACACCTTTACCAAGTGGGGAGTAGAACTGGGTTGACCCCCTTGATCCAACTTGAGGGAGAGTGCTGTAAATATGCAAATACTGTGAACACAATTAGTTACAGAGTTTTAGGCTATTATTAGAGTATATTGTTGGACATGATTAAACACAGAATATTTCCATACTATTTTTCAGTTGTTGGTGGAGCTTCAGTATAAATCTCCTTGTACCACATATATGTTTTACATAGCTTGTAAATAATAATCATTGGAAAGCCAAACGCTCTACATTAAGCATTCTACTTTTCATCTTATTTATTCTGACAGTAGTTTGAGAAAAATTGTAAGAACCTCCTCTGATCATGCTGAATTTGAGGCTTTATTGATATAAATTATGCTTGGGCATGATTGGCTCCAATGAATGATAATATGCTTGTGAAATGAGTCTCACTGACACGGATGTCTCCAGATCAAGATTGACGTTATCAACTTGAATATTTCTATCTGCCTTATCCTCTATCATACTTCTTAATTATGTATGGAAGGTCCATAACATAGGAATTGGGAGTTGGGAAAATGCAGGGAGTTTGGGATCCTAATGTCTGACTAGAAAATGCCATTGTCATGTGAATTATAATTTGTTTGAAAAGGCACTTGATTACAAAAAACATACTCCCCAAACTTCCTTTGATGTTCATATTTGATGATTGGATGATTTTATGGGTGTCAATATTCAGAAATGCTGTGCATTTGAAGACATTGTCCTATTCTTCACTAATTCTAGCACAATCATAATGATTGTGTATGATCACACAGGGTGATTTCTTGGTTCACTTTATGGATATTGCTCGAGATGAGCTGGCAAAAAAGCCTGATGAAGTCTCAGTTGAGAAACTGCAGGTATACAATAAGCACTATACTTTATTCTCTTTGTTTTTGGGTTTTGGAAGAAGGCAGGTGTATTTCTGAATTCCATTGAAGACCAAGATTTTAATTGTGGGCTTTTGTCTTGTTTTTTCTCTTCTCTTTTCTCTCCCCACTTTCATGTGACTTAGTCTCTTCTGGACCTTGCTTTGCGTACTACAGCAGCTGCAGCTGATCCTTTGCATGAAGACTTGACCTGTGTTGTGGCAAGTAACTCAGCTTGTCAAAATATATGGTTTTGATTGTTATCTCTAAGGTGACTTATAGGCTTAGCAATGCATTTTTATTTCAGGAAAGGTCTTCTTTGCTTAAAAGGTTGGGTTCAATCAAAGGTCCTGAATTTAGCCATGATTCTTCTGTTAGTGACATTCTGGAGGAACCAGTTAGCATCACTGGTCTTGAAACATTTTCCCTAAGTTATAAGGTTGTTGTATACCCCTTAAAGTTACTGAACAGGTTGCCTTAGTACACTTATGATAATTTTCTTAAATTTGGTTCTCAGGTTCGATGGCCATTGTCTATAGTTTTGTCACGCAAAGCTCTTACAAAGTATCAGTTAATTTTTCGATTTCTTTTCCACTGTAAACATGTTGACCGTCAGCTTTGTGGAGCTTGGCAAGTGCATCAAGTAAACACCATTCACCTTACCTTACCTGGTTTGATTGCATTTGACACTTCATTTACTTATTTTGTCTCATTTTAAAGGGGGTTCGTGCACTCAACACTCGTGGGACTGCTATCTCCAGATCATCTCTTCTTTGCCGTAGTATGCTGAAATTTATCAATAGCCTTCTACACTATCTGACATTTGAGGTAGTTTTTAGTGTACCCCAACTTTTATTTTCGTTTTGGTTCCTTTCTGTTCCGCAAGCACTGGCCCTTCTCTATGGTAGTTCAGTTTTAATGTTGATTCTCATAAGGATGGATTTTGCTTTCTATCTCTATTATTTTTACAATAAAATAATTAAATCCGAACTTCTGTAATTTCAAATATGCATACTCATATATTCTATGGAATTGCAAATGACACTCAGTTATTTTGTTTCTACTTTGCTTATCTTTCTTTCAGAGGTATTAGTTGGTATGAGTAGTGTGCTGCATTTCTCAGTATATGATGAAAACTTTTATTTTAGGTTATTGAACCCAACTGGCATGTCATGTATAGCAGACTTCAGTTAGCCAAAAGCATAGATGAGGTAAATTCTCAATCCTTGAGAACATAGCCTCCTCTTGGCACTCAATTAACCATTACATGTGGTATATGTACGACTTTCTCTGTCTGGATCAGGTTATTCAACATCATGATTTTTTCCTCGATAAATGTTTAAGGGAATGCTTGCTTCTTTTGCCAGATCTGCTAAAGGTTAGTTTTTTCTTTATCGTTGAACCTTAAACATTGAAGCTATGACAGTTTTTTTTTTGATAAGGAGCTATGACAGCTTTTAGTTACAAAAAGCATATCATCTTTCTTATAATGCTTTGATGAAAGGATCCTAACACAAAATGAGAAGCATGTTTGAATGTAGAGTTATTTTTCGTTCTTGTCTTTTGTATATTCATGTGGAGTTAATTCCATTCTGTCACCAAATATGGGGAATGAAACAAGTTTTAAGAGTTCTCATGGATTTCTGAATAGGATCGGACTGCTGTGGGGTTGAAAAAATGGGAGCAATCAAACTGTGTATTTGAAAAGTCTTCCTTCCATTCAATGCCATCACTCAGTAACTGATATTAAAACAAAATTAATAGCGTTCAGAAATTTTGAAGATAACACCTATCCTTTTTTTTAAATAAAAATTACAATGAAGCTGGATAGATTGAATAATCTAATAGTGAAAACTATAAATAGATTTTATATTAGAATTGGAAATGATGGGAAGAGTGCTGCAAGTATTCAGATTCATGGATTCATAAACAGCCATGCGGCAACATAAAATATAAAATTGTGCTTCAATGACTTTTTCAACTAAAAAAACATGTTTGAATGGACAGTTCTATTGGCTTGATGTGTGAAGAAAACCATATGCTTATTATACCTTGTACTGGAACATTAAATAAGAGCTTGATGAGACTCAATGATTGAGGAGGTGAAAGAGTGTGTAGAAGTGGGAAGAGATATAGGATCACGGCTTATTACTCCCTAAATATGATACTTAATTCCTTTTATCTCTTGAATTTATAATTTGTCTCGAAGTATCCCTATCGATTGCACATTTAAGGGGGTTTTCATCAAGGATAATTTCGATTACCATGATTAAAAAGTGTATTTTAAGGACTTAAACACTCATTTATAACAAATAACTAAACTAATTTCCATAATATTCGGAAATCAGCTATCTATTTCTTATATTAAAAATATATTCACAATAATATGAAAAAATGTATGCAACATGTATATAAACCATGGGAGACTATGTAATAATCAGCTTTGCTTTATAGTTAAACTCTCCAGCTTCACTTTATATCTAAACTTAACCTCAAGCGGAGATATTTTTTCATTTTATAACGTGTTCTTCATTCTCAATTGCAGAAGGTGGAGAGGCTGAAGACCATGTGCCTGCAGTATGCAGCTGCAACTCAGTGGCTTATTTCATCTTCCATCAAAATACATAATCCAGAGGAAGCCAGTGATGGTTTAACAAGCTTGAGCAAACCCAATCAATTGAAATCAGGAACATTATCTCAGGCTCTGAAATCTACCACAAAAAATGCGGCCGTCACTGACTCAGTTCTGTAAGTCAAATGATACTCTAATACATGCATGGAACCAACATTTTATTACTGGAGAAATTAAAGTTCATTTTGCTTTTTTGTGTGTTAAATGAGTTAACTTATGCTTGTGGTTTAGGATGTCACATTCAATTTTCTTTGCTCTTTTACTTAGAATTTATCGTATTTATTTTTCACTTCAATTTTTAGTATAGCGTTGAGGCAGTGAGGCTATTGTATATTGATATTTGAAAAATGTATTGGTCTGCCGTATCAGTAGTTCCTACGGGATTCTAGGCAATTGGTGGAAGAAATATTTTTGTGTGAAACATACTTTGTTCAACAACATAGGGACATTTGCGTGACCAATTTTGGTAACATTTGAATGAAAAAATATACAATAACGATTATATGTTGCAGCAAATTTGAGAGGGAATTCAATGCTGAACTTCAAAGTCTTGGATCAGTCTTGAGTAGAAGTTCCCAGGCAGAGCCCTATCTGACTCATCTTGCGCAGTCTATCATTGGTGTTAGAAACGAATAGAATTGTGTCTCCTGCTCTTCCCTCATTGGATTGTTGTAATGTTTTTTTTTCCTTTTTTCGGTGCAGGTATTTGTATTATTCATAATTCTCGTCGCATATTTTTGATTGTATCATTTTTCAGGAATGGAAATAGCATTAGTGTTTTCTTTGCATGTTTTTTACCAAGTTATGTTGCTTGGGGCCCGAACAACACTTAGTGCTTGTTTGCTTCACTTTTTTTTAAGGTAATTTTGCATTATACTCCCTCTAGTCCTTATTATAACTCACCAACTACTCATTTCTCACATACCAAGGAATGGTAGTTGGGTCTTAAAATTCATGTTTACTTTTCCATTTTTTCCAACTTCACCCATCATTAAATTATGTGTTTCACATTTTCAATTTTAAATTTTCATTAATAACAGTTGTAACCACGATAGCAATGATGGCGGTAACAGCTCAAGACGTTTGGTCTTTTGAATGACAATAGTTTTGCATATTACCATGTTTCATGTGTATCAAGATTTAATAGATTCTAACCTGGCGAGTTGGCGTGAGTGGTAAGTACTCTCGTCCCTTAAGCAAGTGGTTGGGGTTTCGATCCCTAGCTCTTGCGAATGGAGCAAACTCACAGGCCAGCTGTCTACCCCCTATATGGGACTTCAGAACAGCGAGGAATTAGTCTCACTTGACACGCGGGTGGGATACCCTTGGCTAACCAAAAAAAAAAAAAAAGATTTAATAGATTCTTTTGAACTAAAGACGTTTCCCAATTTTCTCACTAAAAAAATTAAAAAACTGCATTTACTTGCATATGCAATTAATTGGTCATGTTTTGGATGCCCCAAATTCGATTTATTTCTTTGGCTATTTTTTGGATCGGGTTTTGCTTATTGAAGTTTAGGTTTTCGATTTTTTTTTTTATTCAGAATTTGTCCAACTTCATTTTCTATAATTGATATTTAAACATGAGTAAAGGGTGGAATCTAGGCACAATATTAGAAAAAACAAGTGGTTCAAATATGTCAACAACTGTTATTATCAAGTGATTCAAATATGTCAAAAACAACAACAATAAAGTCTTATCCTAACTGAGTGGGGTTAGCTACATGGATCATATGATGTCATTGTGTTCGATTAATTGTCATGTTTAGCGATAAATTATTGATCAAAAGATCTCGTTGAATAATGTAGTTAAGAGATCTCTTCAGTCTTCCCTCCCTCGTAAGGACTCCAAATCATTTAATTAATTATTCTTATTGATTCATCTTCTCTTTTTTGGACTTGCCCAAACCACCTCAAACAACTTTTTACCATGTTCTCGCAATTGATGTTACCTCAACTTTTTTTTCAATATGATCATTGTAGATCCTATCTTTTATAGTATAACCACACATTCATTTCATTAAAACATATATATATCACGATAAGGCATCATCCTAAAATTTCTAACACATAAAGGATCATGAACAAAATCTTTCTACTTGAGAAATGTCTGCGATTGAGAATGTTCCAGTCAGTAGGTGAACAAATGCGATGTAGTTCCTAGGGCTTAAGTAAATCACACGGCAAAAAAGTCCTCTCTGCAATTGATATTTATTATATAAGAACCTTCATAAAATGCATTCACCATATATGTATTCAATATAATGAAGCTGATTTATTGTTTTCATTATGGCAGCTTAATGTAAAACAATAATATATTGTTAAACATTGTTATTGAAAATACAGAAATTCCTTAAAAAAAGATATTTTCCGACGATGTAAACCCAAGCTATAGGGAATTTTGGAGTGATGAAGAAGAAAGAAAATATAGATGGCATGATATAATATATTAGAGTATGAAAGAAGTATATCTAAATTGGTTTAAGTGTTAGTGATGAAGATGAGAGAAAATTGGAAGAGAAATTTTTGAGAGAAATGGGAGAAATCTTTATTCATCCATTGATACATCACTTATTTATAGGCCACCAACCTCAACTAAGTTACAAGAAAGTAAATATCAAATTCAATCCTCATAAAGTGTCAATATTTTTGATAACATAAAGTGTCAATATTGTAACCCTTGAATTATGACAATAACAACTCTTAAAGACACTTCATTAGAGAGGTTATTAAGAAAAGGAAAAGCCAAGAGTTTGTGGAGGTATGGACATCCATATAATCAAAATATTTCTAACAACACAAGAGTATTTTTTTAAGTATTTGTTAACTTGGATCAAGATTTATGTTCTTAATAGAATATGATTGTCACTATTATAACTGTAGTCCCTGGGAAGGGAATTTACTATTGAGAAGTCTCATAACATTCCAAAATCATTATCAAGTCTCATGAGCACTTGCTGCAATTGTTTCATTGCCCACATCCATAAGGACAATGCCCTTTACGGTTAACTCTGCTCTAATTTTATTACTCGTAGGGAAGACCTTTCTATGAAAAAATGTGCTTTTAAAATTTTTTTGAGCATATATTTCAGCTCATTCTTTACTTCTTACTCCTATATAACTCTACTGTTTCATGACCTTCTGTTTAGGTTGCGTAAATATTATTATTATTATTATTATTATTATTATTATTATTATTATTATTATTATTATTATTATTATTATTATTATGATATGTGCAGTTCATCTAGAGAGACCATATTGTGTATATATGTTATATTTAAGTTTCTTCCTCATATATTCTTTGATTTTAGGACAAAGGTGCAAAAATAGCCACCGTAAATTTAAAAATGTGCAACTATAACTCTGGTAAATTGAAGGGGGCAAAACTGTACACTGTAAATCAAAATGGGGCGAAATTGGGCAAATGTGCAAAAATAGTCATCGTAAATTTAAACGTACGTTTTCCAGATGTGGCCCCACCATCAGTAAATGATGTGTCATACATTTAAGGGTGCAATATGTTGATGAGACTTTAATTTTTTTATGAAACTTTATTTTTTCATATGATTACGTAGAAGTAAGGTGAATTTCACAAGATTTGGGGTTTATTTGGTTTTTTATCGAAATGATTTGGGGGTTTAGAGTTCCTTTTTAGTGATTTAGGGTTCAACTGTATGCATTTTAGCTTTCACATTAGATTTTGGAATTGACATGTCATTTACTGATGGTGGAGCCCACGTCTGGAAAATGCCTGTTTAACTCGGCCTAACAGAGAGGTTACTTTTGCCTCATTTTGGTTTACAATGTATGGTTTTGCCCCAAGTTTACAGTGTACAATTTTGCCCCCTTCAATTTACCAGAGTTATAGTTGTCCATTTTTAAATTTACGGTGATTATTTTTGCACCTTTGCCCTTGATTTTACCTTTGCCCCCTTCAGTGAAGTTATATTTTTTTCTTGTGGGTAACTGATTTGTCATTTGCAACCAATCCTTCCATTTTTTAACTGCTTCTGTTCAGATTCAATTTTGCAGGGACACTCATGTGGCAGATATTTGTTTGTGACAGCAAATTTCCATAAATTTTGTAGGAACACTCATGTATAAGGATTCATTGCATTCCCAATTGTGTGTTTTAAATTTGAAAGTGAAATAGAATTGTTAATGCCGTTCAATTCTATCATTTATTTTTCTCATTCCATCAATAACCAATATTTGCAATTCAAAACAAATTTCATTGTAATTCGATGATTACCCAATCAAGTGCACCAAATAAAATCAATTTCAAATACATTCCTCTAACGCGCATTGCCGGTCCTAAGCCCAGATAAAAGTAGTAAGGTTGTGTTAGGCTTCGACGATCATCGTAAAAGTATGTCGAATCTTTTAAACATGGACATACGCACTCTAAGCATGACTATTGATCGAGCACAATGACGTCGTGTGATCCATGTAGTCAACCCTACCAAGTTGGGATAAGACTTTGTAGTAGTAGTTGTTGTTGTTGATCCTTTATATATTTTAATAATATTTATTTAAAATGTTGCCAAAATTAATTCATCATAGGGTAAATGCTAAAAATACCATTCTTTCTTTATTAGGTAAACTTTTATAAAAAGAAAATTATGATAAAATAACAACTGAATATCAAAATGATAAAAAGAGGTCGCGAATTTGCAAAAAGACAAAAGAGAGATTGTCCTTATTTAAGATATATGGTACAAAATTATTCGAATTCCACGAGTAGTTACTTGCATTACTAAATAATTAATGTAATTTCTGGAAACAAGTCCCCTTCTAATTAGTTACTAAATAAAAGTAGTAAAACACGATATAAGAGTAATTACTTAAACTGCAGTGTATTTATTTGTGTTACAAAAGTAGTTAATATTGTTTCAGAGAAACAAAACTCCTCATAAATAGTGAAAAAACAAAAGTAATAAATCGTGTCATGAGGGTGGTTATTCACATTTTGTGCTTAATTACGTTGCTCTTTTTTGTCTTTTTGCAAATTCTTGAGCCCCTTTTTGTCCTTTTGTTATTTAATTGTCATTTTAATGGAATTTGCTTTTATAAAAAACCGTTTAAACTTTATATATACCAAAAATTACTTTTTCAAATTATTCACATCTCAACAACAAAATTCTTCTCCCATTTGAATAATGCTTCAACTACTTATCCACTCCGCTAGAGTTGGGACTTTTCAACCACATCCGTCGGGTTCAGTCCAACCTGCTTTTTTTAAAAGCGGGTTGGGCTGAAGAAATTGGAATATGATTATATTGGTCTGGGTCAACCCGCTAGCTCGATTATATCGGGTCGGGTTGATGGGTTGGCCTGCTTAAGTTTTTTTAAAAAACTTGTCTCTCTATTCTAAAACTAAAGCTCATCTTCTTTCTTTCGTTCTAGCTATCGCGTCTTCTTCTTCCTTTTCTCTTCGGTTTGATTTTGTTTTCAGATTTTTGTTTTGAATTGTGTGTTTTCAGGTTTTTGTTTTGAAAGTGTGTGTGAGGTACGTATGTGAGTTTAAATACTACCTTCGTTCCTAATTATAAGATCACTTAAGCAAATTTGGAGAGATTAAGGAAGACATTCCAATGAGTTAGGATTACATGAAATTTCCAAAATATCCTCACCCAATTTTTAAAAATATCCTCTCACCTTCAAACCACTATTTTTGGGTGAAGGGAATATAGGGGTAATTTGGGAAAAATTTGAGTCAAATTAGAAAGTGAACTTATATTTAGGAACAAGCTCTCCTCCCTAAAGTGATCTTATATTTAGGAACGGAGGGAGTATATATTAAGTATATGGGAAAGAAATTATCACTTAGGTCATGAATAAATGTTCTTACATTTGAGGTTTCCAGCATGGAATTGAAAAAGGAAAGAAAAAAAAAGTTCTTTGATATTTTAATATGTTAGAGATATTTTGAAAGTAGTAGACTTATTGTGAATTTATTTACTTTAAAGTTTTGGAATTTGGATAGACAAAATTATCCATTAACTTTGTTGATAAATGATTTTGTCACAATTTTTGTGCTTACTCAATTTCAAGTTTTTTTAAGTAATGCACCCTGAAATTCGAGCTAATCAAGCTAGCCCATTTATTAATATAAACAGGTTGGGTCATAATATTCCCAACCCGCAATAAAAAGAGTTCAATTGGACTAATGCGGGCCGGGTCAGGTCGGCCCATTTAAAGCGGAGTAACCCATTTTCCCGGCTCTACAGCCTCTAAACCTCACGACAACTCAATTGACAATTGAAAATTGGAAACGTGGGCCCCACTCCACACCCACACACAAGCAACACCCAATAATTCATCCATCCTTCATCATTCTCCAACTCCTCGCTGTTCTTAAGCTGTCACACAAATTGTCCCCTTTCTTCCTCAAATCCCAAAACCCTAATTCCATTTCCACCCACAATCCCTCCCCAATTTCAATGATTTAGCACACCCATTTGCCCCAATCACCCAAAAAACAATGCTTTCCTTCGCTTCACTTCCAATTTCACTCCTCTCATATCTCACTCTCATCTCTCTCGTCTCCACTTCGAACCCCTCTGAGAAATCCTCCATCTACGACGTTCTTCACGCCCATGGCCTCCCCAAGGGCTTACTTCCAAAGGGTGTGAAGGAATTCAACGTAGACAACGATGGTCGATTCTGGGTTCACTTGGATGAGGCTTGTAATGCTCAATTTGAGAGTGAAATGCGTTTCGAGCGAAACGTTTCGGGGACGATGAGCTACGGGCAGATCGGGGGGCTTTCGGGAATTACAGCGCAGGATCTGTTTCTGTGGTTTCCTGTGAAGGATATTCGCGTGGATAATCCCAGCTCTGGCATGATTTGCTTTGATGTTGGTGTTGTTCAGAAGAGATTCTCTATGTCCCTTTTCGAGACCCCGCGCGATTGCGTGGCGGTCCGGCGTGAGGGTGATGATGTTGGGTTGCTTGATGGGAAGGTGATGGCTGAAGCTGTGGCTAAGGTTTGGTTCTTGAATCTGTTTGTTGTGTTGCTTTGGTTGATTTATTAGTTTTAGTTAGTTTATGGTATGTTGAGAAACAATGATACATATGGAATTGGATATAATGAATTGGTCTGAGAGCCAGACGTAAGACTGTCTAGTATATTCACTTGAGATGAGTGGGGACTAGAATTGGGTTATCCCTTTGAAGGAAGAATTAGGAAAGAAGCTGATTCTTGTATAATAGTGTATATGTGATTTGGTTTGGTGGATGGTCATGCTAATAACTGATAACTAGGATAATTGAATTGAGGTCTCAAATAGTGGATTAATGACAGACAAGTCCCAACGAGTTGTTGTGATTATGACTTGTTAACAATGGCATTTTCACACTTATTGGGACATGTCTGATGCTAATTCTTTTTACTTAGGACCTCAATGCAATTGTAACTTCATTCCTGTGTTCTGGTTTTTGTTCTTCTTTGTGTTATTTAGTGTGAGTTTGTATCCTGAAGTGAGAAATTAGTGTCCCTGAAGTAGAGAGATATAGATGGATAAAAAGGAGATGGGCGAATATAGGGAAGGTAGCTTCTATAGATACTCTCGTTCTTGCCATTCTTTCCTTACTTAAGTGATACTTCAGAAATTTACTAGTTGAGGATCCAATTTACTTTAGTAGAGTTATTTTAAAGCATGGATTGTTTGTTTGAAGAAAATCGTTTGGTACAATTCCAGATATAGATGAAAGATGAAATGGAGAGAGAGGGAACAGATCTTACATTTGCTAAAATTGAATTTTCAGAAATAAGGATCAGTGAGTTTATAAGCAATAACAGGTCATTTGGTACGGAGATGGAGAAATGATTTTACCTATCCCCACATTTTTTTTTGTTTTTTGGGTTATTATTGTTGTTACTCAACAATATCCATCTCGTCTTAACGCACCATTGTTGAGAAATGATAATGATGGCATGGAGGAGGGAAAATTGATTATTGTAAGAAAGCTATATTGATGAATGGAATGCTTTTCCATCACCATACTGAATGAGAGGTCATAGTTTACACTACTTCGTTGAGGTTCAATTTTCAACTGATACAACCCCCTCCCCCAACCCACAATTTCTCTTTCATTAATATCTCAAACTACATTTCTTCTATCTACATTGGAATACTGTTCATTCATCATTTTGTTTATTCTGGAGTAGAGCTTATTTGCTTCTTCAAGGGCATTTCATTTGCTTTGAGTTTGTTATTAGATAACACTGCTCAGAGCTCTCTCTCTCTTTGGTACTTGTCCCATAGTTTTATTCCAGGGTACCACTTTATGCTAAGAGATTGGATAGTTTTTCTATACTAGTTAGATGACGATTTATGTGATATTTTTTGGTACAAGATTTATGTGATATTTAGATTGTTGTAATTGATTTCTATTACTTTGGTGAAAGGATTTATGTTAAACTGGTTTTTGTCTTGTATAAATTGTCAAATGCAGGGTAAATCTTCGAAAATCAGATATCGGCTTGGTCAGGAAAAGGCAGAGAATGTTGCGAGAGATGTACTGTAAACCATGCAAGTGAAGGTAAAACTAAAAGCTTCCATATGCCTCACATGGTTTGAAGTTACATTTTATATATTGTTGTAGAGTATAGATTGGCATTTTCATTGCTCTTCATTTGGTACTTTTTCATATATTGCAGAATTAGTGCAGTAGAGGCAGCCCCTGCATCTGGATGATTTTTTACAGGGTCAGGAAGAAGGCAACTAGAAGATAAGTTTGAAGAATCGATTGTGTTCTGAAATTGACAGGGCCAGACAGGAGCATTGGTTTGAATGAAGTCAGGTGACAGGTCTGCGAAGAATTATATTGAAAGTTATTGTACTTGTAATATATATCAATGTATTTTATTAAGGCAATTTTGTAACAGAACTTTGTAATAAACAGTGTCATATAGAAATTTGTGGTATAAACTCATATAGAAACAGATTGAGGATTCATTTAGAAAATTTTGTATCCTTTATTTTGTCTCCCTAACTCTGTCAATGATTCGTCGGCGCCAGCAATTCGTTTGCCATTCTGTGTTGTCTGACATGATACTGTTCATTAAAATTAGTAGTATAATACCATTTCTTAAATGACAAATTGTTTAATTTACCCTGATTTGTTAGGTAACTTTTGAAAGACTTAGTGGGGCATTGGAACTTCTAAAATGTAGCCTTATACACAATCATAAGTGCCTTATATATATTCCCTTTAATACTTTATAAGATATGAAATGTGCACGTTTAGTTGAGCTGATATCCGTGATGAGTCAATTGCTTCACATGCTGCAACACATGTCTCTGGAGTTCCATTAGATGACAAGGAAGATGACCACTCTCCATCCAACATCAAAAGCACAAGACGATTCCATCCACAAGAGGAAAAAGAGTAATATAGACTACACTAAACCTTTATTACACATGTATATAACATGGAGTTTGAATATTTTGTTTTTATACCCTGTCTATTTGATTTTTGACTAAGTTAAAATATTACGTGTAATTTAATTTCTCAATAAGAGCCTTTTATATGATACTCATCATATGAAAATACATTTTATGGAGATAGGAATATCTCCTTTAAAAGTTGGAGTATTATAAATAGTGTTCATTGAATTTTCTCATACATTTTTACATAACACATTAAAATTGCAATAACAAAACCAATTTGGGGACCAACATTTTCATTATAATATTGAGTCCATGTTGATCATATGTAATCGGTGTCATTTTGGAAAATGATTTTTTGTTAAAAACTAACTCATTTCTGAAATAACATCTTATTTGTAAGATAACAAAATGAACCCTTATAACGCACAGGCCACGGGATATGCCACTAGATTTGCAAGTAAAGCAGCCATAATGTTGGAAAACATTAGAGCGACTAAAAAATACCAATAATTTAGAGGGACTAAAAAAGAAATGTTTATTTTCAATCATCCAATAATCTATTTCTATATTTTCTCCATGTCTTAACCATTTTTAACCAATCTAACTACTAATTAAGTTTAAGTATTATAGGAATCATGTGAACTTTCAGACAGATAGGTGCCTAGGGCAATTTAGTTTTGATGGGCGGGATAGATGAGGAATGTTGGAGATGTAGTTTGACTCTTCTTTTATTTTTATTAACAGACGAGTGTACTATTTTTATTCCTTGACCAATAATTATGTATCATTTTTGGGCTTTCGCCCTTAAATTTAACATGTTGCACAAATTTTATATATAAAATTTAAATTGTTGTAAATGTGTTGTAAGGTTTACTCTATATACATCATACACCTTGAGGGTCTCAGCTTTCTATTAATGTCGAAGTCATGCATATTTCAGATCAGATCTGATGTGTACCTTAGTGTGTGAGCTCCCTGCACTGTTCGAAGGGGAATTATGAGGTTATAAAGAAACAAAGCAATATAATTACCACAAATTCGGATATGTTACTACTGGATATTGTTTGATACCCATGCTTGTAATACTAGTCTCTCACTTACTGTAAGACTGTTTTGATGTTTGAATAATGATTTTCTGGTTAAAAATTAAGATGCTATACACATTTTGCTTGGGAATCTTGCATTGCATCTCTTCCAGGTTGGAGTCATTCCACATTAGAGCCAGTAATTTGGGTTGATCCTGTTGAGCCATGCTGTTTTAAGACCATATAAGTGTAGGGCTGGGGGCTGACGGCGAAACACTAACCCTTATGCACAATTTTTTAATATCACTAAACATGTATATGTAATACTAGCATTTAAAAGCTTTTTCAGGAACTCATTTTGATAATACATTTTAGGAAAATGCATTTTGTGAAAGAGAAAACAATGGCTTTTCTAAAACCCATGGTTTCAGCTTCCAAAAAGCATTTTGTTTCCAATATATATTTTCAAAAGTTTGAGTGTTTAGGTGATTTTGCAGAATGCATTTTAAAAGCATGGTTTTGACCCAAAATGCATTATCAAATAATACAATTTACACCAATAGATATACGTATTCAAGTAGTTGCATATTTTAATTTAGAAGCTTATCTACCTCTATTCTGGTTTCAAGATTTAAAATCATTATTAAATATTTGAAAATCCACGGAAACTAATTTTTTTTTATATGGAAATTCATATGATGATAATATATCAATATATTATTCCCCGCAATTTCATAAGATGACCAAGCTGTTTACAATGTCAGCAACCAAATCGATTGGCACTCTCAAAATCACTGCAATCGTTTGACAAAACACACATGATGAATATGATACATATATACTCCTGTGGTCCTATTTATTAATCACTGCTAACATGTCTTACATAAATCAAAATTTTAAACATCATTAATTAGGTCTTAAAACTCAACAATTTTCCAATATTATCCCTTTTGATGGACATTATATCCCATGAAAACAACGCTTACAGGCAAATAAATCAAATGAAAACATTTTTTATCTACCTAAGAAATATGATAAAAAAAATATTTATCTCTCCCTTTATAAATATGTTTCGAGGATTATATTATAAATGAAGAAGACAACTTTCCTTTCCATCAACGCAACTCGTGGACAAGATAAATGCTTGGCATATAAATTGTTAACCTTCTATACGTAACGTTTCTTGAATATGTTTTATATTCATTACTCTCTGTCCTTTAATGACAACTTAGGTTAAGGTTGGCATATAGCTAAAACTTTGGAGCATTATTCAACTATGCTAACATTTTTAAAATCAGAATTTCAAAACTTCTTACTGTTTTAGACATTTCTCAAAGATCCATATTTTAACTCTTTCCCAATCTGTCTTATTCAAAACATATTTTCAGGCACTACAAAGAGAACGGCTTTTATTATTATTAATTTATTAAGTCATAGTTAGTGGTTGGTTTTCAAGTCAATGTGAGTTTTACATCATAAATACCCCAAAAACATTGGAGATCATCAACCATAATTATTATCTTTCATACATTTGACACATTATAACATGACTTTCAAAATTCAATATCAGAGTCTTCTTCTACCATTGGCTTTTGTATTGCTGGGACTGATGGCATTTCAAGCCTCATCTCGAACTCTTCAACAAACTTCCATGCAAGAGAGGCATGAGAAGTGGATGATTCAATATGGCAAAGTGTACAAGGATATTCATGAGAAGGAGAAGCGTTTTAACATATTCAAGCAAAATGTGGAATACATTGAAGGCTTTAACAGTGCTGGAACCAAGCCTTACAAGTTAGGAATAAATCATTTTGCTGATCTTACGATTGAAGAATTCACATCTAGAAATAGATTGAAGGGTCATATGAGCTCCTCCATCACAAGGACATCCTCTTTCAAATATGAAAATGTGACTGATGTGCCTTCTTCTGTGGATTGGAGAAAGCAAGGTGCTGTCACACCCATCAAGAACCAAGGCCAATGTGGTATGAATTGTTATTATTACTAGCCAACAGTTCAAAGTCCTTGAAGTTTTATCTAACTGTGTCTTACGTTTGATACATTGTAGGATGTTGTTGGGCCTTCTCTGCTGTGGCAGCAACAGAAGGAATCACCAAGTTGAGTACAGGAAAATTGATATCTTTGTCAGAACAAGATGATATAAGGACTTGACCGGATCGGCTAGAAGACAAGAAAATAGGAACCGGATGATCGATGGGAAGAAGAGTACCCGTCTCTTACAACCCTAGCCATAAGACGCCACAAGGATGATCAACCCTTGATAAGTCTAGTATTCTCAAAAGAATACAAGGATGCAAGCAAAGCTCACACAAGAGAAACAAAAGTCTCAATTCATTAAACTCTGAAAATTGTAGTACAAAGTCAAGCCTATTTATAGGCAACAATAGAATACTCTAGAATTAAGAAATAACCTAATAATTGGTGCATTAATAAAAATTGACATTTTGAATTGCACCTTCTTAAAAGTAGATGACTTTTTCTTGAAGGAAAAGTCAGCTTTTCAAAATAGGAAAACTATGAAAAAGGAAACTAATAATTTCAATGGCCTAATGTCTTATTTTATGGAAATAAAATAAAAGACTCAAATAAAATTAAATGCATTCATATTTGATGCTTATTGACTTGGACAACAAGTCACTCTTGCATATCCTCCAAATGAGTAATTTCTTCAATATGGACACCACATGGGCCTTGGAAATCTTCTTGTTGGGCTTCTAATATTGTGACCTCCTTTCTTGGATCTTTCAGAATGTTGGTCTTCCATCCTTTAACAGTGTCCACGTCATGCTCTTCATCATTCCCTCCCTGCTCAAAAGGATTCGTCCTCGAATCTACAATATCAAAAGGTGATAGATCCGCGACATTGAAAGTAGCACTAACATTATCAAAAGAGTTCAATGTATGTATCTTGCAAGCATTGTCATTGTATCGCTCTAAGACTTGGAAAGAACCATCTCCTCTTGGTTGCAGCTCAGTTTTCTGTTGATTTGGGATTCTCTCCTTCCTTAAGTGTATCCAAACCAAATCTCCGGGCTCAAAAACAACCTTTCGGCGACTTTTGTTTGTTTTTCTTGCATATGGTTCATCCTTCCTATCAATATTGACCCTTACTTTTTCATGAATTTTCTGCGATAAAGACACAACATTAGAGGCCAAAGAGGGGTTAAGTTCATTAGTAGAAATATAAGCATCCTTACATACAAGTCCCAAAAACTTGCACACTCAATAATACTCGCTTAACCTCACTTTTTATAGAAAATAAACTCTCTTTCTTTTCTCTCTTTTTCTTTTTTCTTTCATTTTCTTTTTTTTCTATAACTTTTTTTTCACTCAGTTCATCTCTTTTTTTACTATCTTGCTCAATCCTCACTTGGTCTTCATAAGCTTCTTTTGGCCCAAGAGGTTTCAATACAATGAATTTCCCATTAAAGGGTATAGAATAACAATTTTTATAACAATCATAATGAGCTCTACTATCAAATTGCCATGGTCTTCCAAGCAAAATATGTCCAGCAAGCATAGGAACTACATCACATAACACTTCAGTATGATAGTCTCCAATAGAAAAAGAAATCAACACCTGCTTAGTGACCTTAGCTTCAGCACTATCATTTAACCATTGCAACTTATAAGGCCTTGGATGCTTCATAATAGGCAAATCCAACTTATCAACAAGTAAGGTACTAGCAACATTGGTGACACTACCACTATCAATAAACATGCTACATACCTTGTTCTTGATAAAGCATCTAGTATGGAAGATAAATTCTCGATGCTCTTGGTCATGATCTTCCTTTTGTTGCATGTTGAGGGCCCTCCTAGCCACCAACAATTCTCCCTTAACAGGTTCAGCCTCATCAATCTCCAATTCAGAATCAGTCACCAAAGAGGGCATGTCATCATCACTCTCACTAGAGTGAATACTTTCACAATCGCCATTATCTTTGAGAATCATGGCTTTCTTATTGGGACATTGAGAAGCAATATGCCCCTTACCAAGACACCTAAAACATGTAATAGAAGAGGTTCTATCATTAGATGAAATTTCAGAGTTATGTGTCTTACCACCATCAGTTTTAAGCTTGGATTCCTCCTTGACTTTATGTGGTAGTTTTGTGTCATCCTTAGCCATAGAATCCTTCCATCTTGAGGTTGATTTAGAGTCCCTCCAACTAGAAAACTTGGAACGTTTTTCTTTTAACCGCTTCTCCACTTTGATGGCTTTGTGAACCAATTCTTCCTTATCAACAAAATTGTACATATCCACTTTGTCTCTAATTTCACTACGTAGTCCGTCAAGAATTCTGGTCATGCTTGCTTCTTCGCCTTCTTGAACTCCAGCACGCATCTTAAGAAGGTCAAGCTCATGCACATATTCATCCACAGCCATAGATCCTTGGCCAAACATTCGCAACTTTCGATTGAGCTCTCGATAATAGTAGCTGGGAACATACTTCTTTCGCATCAATCTCTTGAGCTTTTCTCAAGTATGAGGTGGTCCTTTGCCTTTAAGCCGCCTCTTAAGCTGTAAATCTTCCCACCAAACAATAGCAAAGTCAGAAAATTGAAAAGAAGCTAATTTTACCTTCTTTTCTTCAGACCAATCGCTCATTCTGAAGATTTGTTCGAATTTCATCTCCCAATCAAGGTACAAATCTGGATTGCTATTACCCTTGAAGGTAAGATACTTTATCTTTAGATCGGATTCATTATTATATTTGGTATCTTTTCTTTTACCCTTTGAGGACGAAGAACGTGATCTACGTGTCTCCTCATCACTACTGAATGCTTTAGATTCCTTCAACTCCTCCATTTCCATCTTGAGTTTGAGAAACTCATCCCGCATGGCTTTCATAAACAACTTGAGATCAGTATTGAAGTCGTCTTTGTTAGATGCTTCACCACTCATCTTCAACCTTGAAATCTAGCAGCCTGTTGCTCTGATACCAAATGATATAAGGACTTGACCGGATCGGCTAGAAGACAAGAAAATAGGAACCGGATGATCGATGGGAAGAAGAGTACCCGTCTCTTACAACCCTAGCCACAAGACGCCACAAGGATGATCAACCCTTGATAAGTCTAGTATTCTCAAAAGAATACAAGGATGCAAGCAAAGCTCACACAAGAGAAACAAAAGTCTCAATTCATTAAACTCTGAAAATTGTAGTACAAAGTCAAGCCTATTTATAGGCAACAATAGAATACTCTAGAATTAAGAAATAACCTAATAATTGGTGCATTAATAATAATTGACATTTTGAATTGCACCTTCCTAAAAGTAGATGACTTTTTCTTGAAGGAAAAGTCAGCTTTTCAAAATAAGAAAACTATGAAAAAGGAAACTAATAATTTCAATGGCCTAATGCCTTATTTTATGGAAATAAAATAAAAGACTCAAATAAAATTAAATGCATTCATATTTGATGCTTATTGACTTGGACAACAAGTCACTCTTGCATATCCTCCAAATGAGTAATTTCTTCAATATGGACACCACATGGGCCTTGGAAATCTTCTTGTTGGGCTTCTAATATTGTGACCTCCTTTCTTAGATCTTTCAGAATGTTGGTCTTCCATCCTTTAACAGTGTCCACGTCATGCTCTTCATCACAAGAGCTTGTTGATTGTGACACTGGTGGAGTAGACCAAGGTTGTGAAGGAGGTTGGATGGATGATGCCTTCAAATTCATCATAAAAAACAATGGTATTTCCTCTGAAGCAAACTATCCCTACAAGGGTGTTGATGGAACATGCAATGCCAATGAAGAAGGCAATCATGCAGCTACCATTAAGGGATATGAGGATGTTCCTGCCAATAGCGAGCAGGGGCTGCAAAAAGCAGTGGCTCACCAACCAGTCTCAGTGGCAATAGATGCAAGTGGGTCTGATTTTCAGTTTTATAAAAGTGGTGTTTTCACTGGCTCTTGTGGTACTGAGTTAGATCATGGTGTTACCGTCGTTGGTTATGGAGTGAGTGGTAGTACCGAATATTGGTTAGTGAAAAACTCATGGGGCACTGAATGGGGTGATGAAGGATACATTAGAATGCAAAGAAACGTGGATGCTCAAGAAGGCCTTTGTGGTATAGCAATGAAAGCTTCTTATCCAACAGCATAATTGTTCAACTTCATTCTTGTTTGTTTCAAATCTTACTATCTACTTTCATTAAATGGTGTTATTGAACATCTATGCACATGTTCAACCTCTGCGATTCATGATTCTGAATGTCTGTGAAGTTTATATTTCATTGTTGAATTTGAGTACATGCATTGAATGATATTATATTGTCTTTTTGTATATTACAATACATTGAAGTTAATGCGCCTCAGATCTTACATTGTTTGCACAATAGTCCCTTTTTGAGTCAGCACGATATGAGTGTTGTTATGTTATTTGAGCATGAATTAAGAATCCCAGAAACTATCTCTAGGAAGATCAAACACAACCATTTAAATTTCTGGAGCATATATCAGAAGTTCGAAGGTTAGTGTTGGCACAAAAGAGATTAGAAAATTATGATCAAGCCATTTAATTTGCTATAATTCTAGTTGATCATATGCCCAAGAACCTTCACTGAGTTTAAGGCATTTCGTTTCAATCTTAGGTGAATTTTTGGAGGCTGCTACGTCAAAAGTTTGTGGCAACTTATTTTAGCTTGTTTTCAAAAATTGTCCTAAAAGTGATTTCCTTTTTTTTATTACAAAAAGTGATTTCCGGTTATAAGGATATTTGTGTGGATAAACTGAATTTAAGGTTGATTGATAAATCTGTTTGTTTCATTATTCCTTCGGTTCATTTATGAGTTTGCTGATTTATTGGATATAATGAAGGAAGAAGTAGGAAAGAAGCTGACTCTAGTTTACTAGTATATACTCCCTCCGGTCCCTAATATAAGAGCTAGCCGCCAAAAAAACGCTTCTTAAGAAAACATATGAATGTTAGTTGGATGTCTGGAGTTAATGCTTCTTTTCCAATATTGCTCATATTTATTATGATACTTTTAAGAGAGAGAAATACATAGGCATTAATAAATATGAAAGAATTGGGGGTAAAGTAGGAAAAAATGTTTTAAATGAGGAGAGAATGTGAGATGAGCTCTTATATTAGAGACCAAAACCATTTAAATTTTGAGCTCTTATATTAGGGATCGGAGGGAGTACATGATTGGTTTGCAAGATGGTTAAGCTAATAACTTGAGATAATTGTATTGAGGTCCCCAAGTAAGAGAATTAATGCTAGGCAAATCCCAATGAGTTGTCATGTTTTTGACTTATTAACAGCAATGACATTTTCACTTGTTAATAGGGCAATTAACAACTCATTAGAACTTTTCGATATTAATTATTTTACTTTGGACTTCAATGCAATTGAATTTAAAATAATGTGATCTGTTTATTTTTTTTCTTCCTTCATTTCTTTAGTATGAATATGCATCATGAAATGAGAGAAATTTAATGTCCCTGAAGTTGATAGATATAGAGGGAAAAGAACGGATTGCTTGTTAAAATGTTCTTGACATTTGCTAAAATTGAATTATCAGAAATAACAATGCATGGGACATGCGGTGTATGATGTGTATTTTGTAGTGTGACTAGGTACCACATAAAAATTAGTCGGAAGATAAAAAAATTTTATTTTCAATTTTCTATATTTTCATAGTTTTTCAAGTAAAAAAATGCATTCATCTACCAACTAATATTTTGTGGTACTTAGTCAGATAAAAAATGTTACGTCATATACATATCATGTCTTATTATGATTGAAGATGTAAAAATAATTGAGTATTGATGATAACTATGTAAGTGTTGGCTATTCACAATAGAGGGGATGAATTGAGTGTACAATTAAAAACTTGAATATTCATTTTGCTTAAGATAAGAACAAATTCATTTGAACTTGAAAAATCTATTTCTACAAAAACAAAATTAAACCCATTGAAAGAGCAATTACTCTGTTTTAAGAGTGCTTTATTGAAAGTGTAAAAATGCTCATAATAAGTAAAGAAATTCGCAAAAATAAACATGAGAGAGAGATTAGAGAGGAAGAACGCACAAGATTTATACTAGTTTGATTTACCCTGACTTACATCCAGTCCGATCCTCAAGTCCCTCTAGAGATTTCAATCCAACTAGCAATATAAACCCTCGCGTTGCGCGGGAGCATTATTTTTATTATCTTGAAAAACACAAGATCATATAATAATTTTTTACAACTGTTGAGCATTATTTTTGTAGAGATGTGCAACAGAAATAAAATAGTAAGGACAACTAAAAGGACTCTTATAGAAAGTCAAAATGCTAGGCTTTTTTGGGTTGAAAATAATGCTAGGTTTAATAAATAAATAATGATGATGACAACTAAAAGGTTCCCCACGCTTCGCATGGTTAGGAGAAGTAAATGAAAGACACATTAATAAATATAAAGTTATTGCTCAAATAAAGATAGATGGAATTTTTATGTGTTTTCTTTTTCAAAAAATATTGGTCAGGTCGCATGTGCTTCGAGCGATTACATAAAAAAATGAATGTAACATCCATAAGTTAAGGACATTAATTAGATCAAGGGAAGCATATTCTCCATTAATAAATCAACTTCAGAGATAGGAGGATCAACATTAAGATCAAGATCTATTGCATTACTAAATGAAACAATTGTAGGATACTCAAAAGCTGTAAGGGGTGGAGCATTTGAGAAGAATAAAAAGATCCATTGAAGAATGGCATAGCATGGGCATGGGCTCCTCGGTACGCAGGTGGTCCACCAACATGTGCTGGTATGGGAAATGGGTATCCATTATTCTGCAAAATGGCCAAATACTGAGTTTCATTGGCAGTAGGGATATTAGGGTAGCTGAAACTCATCGTTGGTGCAGAAGCAGGCCCAGTAGCAGGAGCATTTGCCGAGACTGCACCAGATGCACTAGTTGATGCTGCTACAGTGCCTGCAGAAGAACATTCATTAATATAGAGTGTTAATTAAAATGAAATGTGAATAAATTTGATTAAGTGAGCGTGAATTCTTTAAAAGCATATGAAACAACAATTAGCCAAGAATTATGTGAGCTCAACCATTTCTATCACCATCTAAGATAAATAAAAACATGACTGAAATTTAATAAACTTATGCCACAAAAACAAAAGGTCGTTAGTTGCCGATAACAAAAGGAGAGTACAAACATAGGGAAAGATGATTTCATAGACCAAACATTGAAGATGGTCACAAAAACCAGGCTTCATGCACTCCATACAAGCAAGAAAGGCCTCCAAAGACCAAAATCATGAAAACTACATAACAGGTAAACTAAGACGAGGACAACGCTGGTGCATGTAAAATACTGCTACAAAAGATTATATTAAAGGATATGAAAATCCAACTTGTACCTTGCTGTGATATATTAGGCTCAGCTATATAATAAGATATAGATTTAACATTTAGGCGGCTTGAAATTGACATCTATCACAAATGCAGCTAAAGTTGAACAGAAGATAAAACTACCATACCAAAACTGATATGATTAAGATTTGAGCGGCTAGGCATTTTTGACCAAGGTACTTATATTGTTCAAAGATAGGAGGACCTAAAGAAGTACACTTAATTGCTATGTGTTCTATGTAATAAAACTCAAGTAAAGAAGCCTAACACAGTTCCTTTGTTGTTAAATTGACTTTCTTTAGCTACAAAATACTACTGAAATATTTAGGCGGCTATACTTAGTACTTTCAGAGACTAATCTCCACTGGTTGAATGGCATGAACAATTGCTACAATGCACAAAAACAGGGTCCTCAAATTAATGAGCATTATACAGTTCGATAGCCTTGACAGCACAATCATCTTTCATGACTCAAGCGATAGCCTTCTTTTCATTGAAAAGACAGGAAAAGATGTCAGCAAAGACTTAATCATCTTTCATGACCAAGTTACTTATACTAATGTATCTCTGAAGTTCACACAGGTCTTCCCTCCATATCAACACCATGATGACCATGAGGGTAATACTTGACAACTTCATTTATCTCTTTGAACTCAAAATCCTGATGAAAACGTCAAATATGATGAAGTCAAATTTTAATCTTGTTTGCTGATAAAAAAAATTAAATTTGTCGATTAAACTTAGATCTGAAGAAATCTAATCCTCACTCAAATTGTATATGCATCTACCTCCATGATAGTATTAGCATGTCCTCCTTTCATCCACAAAGTTCTCAAAATCATATCTCCTTACTCTTTTCTCATCACTACCAGAGAACCCCTTAAAACCTAGCACCATCAAAACACAACAAAACACATAAAAATCCCAAATCCGAAAAATCCACACATTCTAATTTCATATCACAAAGCCTATCCAAAACAATTGTCAATGTCAGCTAAACGCTAATAAGCAAATCAATCACTTTATCAACAGGTCAAAAAATATTTGCAAATAACAACCAATAATTAAGCCAAATTCCACAATTGAACCATGAAGTAATGTTTTCTACGAGACAAACATGTATAATTTTTAAAATAACCAGCAGACGCATATTCATATGAAAATAAAATGATCATCATTATTTTGAATGGGATTAACGTACGGTGTCAACTTTAGTTTTCCTAGGATTAACTTTAATCTTGATAGATAAGCAAGATACCATACCAGAGAGAGAAATCAAAGCCCCATACTGGTGCCTTTCATTTACAAGGAGCTGACGCTCTGTTAGTGTTCCAAAGGTTAGACACTTTTCTATAACATTAGAGGCAAACTTCTGCTGGCTCATCTGCACAATTTGTCCAGTTAATTGCTTTACAATGGCTGAGCGTTCATGTGGCTTCCCATGCTCTAGCACATGCTGAAAATTTAACGCAAACATCAGAAGAGTAAAACAGACAACCCAAATTAAAAAAATTAACACAGACGGATAACACATGCCCTAGACCAAAAATAAAATACACACACACTCGTCTAATTGTATATTGTTTTACATCTCAAATTTTGCTTCGCAGACTAAGCAAATGATAAAAAATCTTCAGTTTTCTAGTTGCAGTGTAGTTCAGGTAGACAGAAAGATTTTAAGGCAGTAACAATAATAAACATGTCTGCAAATATTATGTTTCATGTGTCCTGAAAAGCATTCACAACACCGAATTAAGCTTGATGATGCAAATCATTGAATACACAAGCAACTCTTCCCACAACAATTTGCCAAAACAAAAAAAATTCACCCTACAAATAGCATCAGTAATCAAACATATTACCACAAAAAAGTAGTCAAACAGAAGATGCATCCCAATTTGAAGTTGAAACACTGTGGGGGCAAGGTCCTTCAAATAGGCAAACAAATGCTTACTTACACGAGGGAAACTGAAAGTTTTCAAATTTTGGGTGAAAAATGTGAGGCAAGAAATAAGGAAGGAAGAAATTCACACGACTACAATGTACTCTAGAAAGAAAAAGTCTTTACACGGTACAAATTAGGTAGGAATTTCGTGCTCACTGATTGGACCGAAATTTATATGTTTAAGCATGTGCATTTGAGCTTAATTAGTGTGATTTAATTGATATATTTGATCATTATTGACATATATTATTGCGCATGCTTATTGGAATTAATTGGTGAATATTAGTCTTTTTACTTGCATTTTTAAGAAACCACGGGTATTTTGGTCATTTTGACTATTTGATGATATTTTATTGTAGGGGGGTCCCACGTGGACCCCACACACCCTTGGTGGAGCTTATGTGGCAAGGAGGAGGCTAGATGACAAGGCATGTGACATAAAGCAACAATTACCATTTTTGGTAAAAGGACAAAGCACTTTTGGAGCATCTTACTAAAAGAGGAAAAAATGGCTCCAAGTTCAAATTCAAATTTGGAGTTGTTGAAGGCCTCATTAAGGGCATTTTTGGAAGCACAATCACTTGGAGAAAAAGGAGGGACCTTTAGAAATGCATGGAGTTAAAATCAAGACCACATTCATCCTCAATTTTCACCAAATTCCGAAAATACCCCTCCCTTCATTAACCTTACACATCTCGGCCAAACCTTTCTTCACTACCACCAAAATATCTTTTGACAACTCATAATCCCTACTTGACAGCTCATTAACTCCCTAATCCAACTCATCGACTAATCTCCCACTTACTTAATCCCAACTAACTTAATTTTTGACATAATCTTCCATTTTTCACTTTCTCTCTCTTCTCCAAATTCTCTCAACTCCATCTTCATCTTCTTCATCTTCTCCACTTCGTTCTTCACCTCCATGGCCACCATAACCTCACGCCTTCCTACATCCTCCATCTCCATGAGCGGCTAGAAGTCCTCTCCTCTCTCTCCAAAGGAATGTGCTTGTAGAAATTCAACATTTGGCCTCATGTATTTGTGATATACTCTTTTAGGTTTCAAGCTAGATGTAAGTTTTTTCCTATGTATGACCTTGATTTAGGCTTGTATAGGTTAGAATACCTTGATTGAGGTGTTCTACTTAATTGTGGCTTGGAATCTCTCTTTTGTGTTTAGCTCATGAAAACCTAAAGCTATACGTTTGTAATTTCATGACATATATGTGTGCGATTAGCTTATATGTGTGTTTGTGGAATAAATGTTTTTCTTAGGTGCTTGATTAGTATCTAATGTTGCTTAAGGTATGAGTTCAACTTGAAAGAGCATTAGGCTTGGTTAACCTAATTAAACTCTTTTAGATTTCTTAGATTTAAGAGATCTTGAGAATTTAGTTAGATTATATCAAATGTAACAAATATATGAGGTCCGATTAACCAAAAGCACAAAGTACTTTGGAGAGGGAGGTAATTCGCAATTCATTTCTTCACTCTTTTACATTCGGCTAGTAGTTTCTTTTAGTTAGGTTTAATTAGTTGTAAACATAAAAATCACTCTCTAACTGTTTGTTAAATTGCGTGACTTAAATTGCCTTTTACTTGCAAGAATTCACCTAAATTGTGAGAAGACCTATACTCACCGCTATTCTCTTAGTGGATTTGAGTGTTGAATTGTATTGATTAAATCTTTAAGGCGACATAAAGGTTAAATCAATTGGCGCCGTTGCCGATTTAGGTTGATTCTTGCTAGTTTTAGGTGTTAGTAGTCACAATTTTAATTTGTTGTCACTTGTGTTCCATTCGGTTACTCTGGACTTGTGAGCATAATTCTGATTTTGTGCCTTTTGGACATTGCTCATTACTTTTCTGGACATATTTGTGCTGTTTGATGCTTAATTGGCTGCTCTAGTTAGCCAAACTATTGTTAGGAAATTGTTCAGAAAGTTGCTGGAATTTGTTGTCTGACTGTGCTGGAATTTCAGGTTGCTTGTTTTTAAAACTGGGAACAATCTACTGCACAATAAATAAAACTGTTTTACTAGGATAATCTACCAGATTTAAACTTTCTTTTGAAATATTATTTGTGTAAAACTAATTTGTATATTGCCTGGAACAATTCGGTGAAGTCAGACTGCTTGTTGGAAAGTCCCTGTGTGACCAGTTTGCTTGCTTGTGCAATTATAAATTGTGTAGCTGGAATTTGACCAAACCTGTTTCTTGTGGTTAAACTACACATTTTAAGCTTTCCAGGGACATATTACTTGTTGCTAGACTCCTTCTGTATTTTCTAGAAATAATTTTTGAACTCTGCCCTGTGTGCTGGAAATTGTCTGGATATTATGTTTGTGCTGGCTGGTTGTTGTGGATTGTTTGCAGGGCTTCGTTGGTTTGTTTTGCCTATTTTTGCAGCACCTTTTAACGCTTGTTCTTAATGGATGGAAGAATGAGTGAATTTGCAAGGCCATATGCCTCATTCGCACCTCAAGGCATGGCCACTAGTCCACAACAATTCTATGGGAGGAGACCTCCATTCCAAGAGCATAACCCTCACACCAACACATATAATCAAAGATGGCTGGACCATCCAAGCTTCAAGTGGGGGGGGGGGAGGTTATGCTACTCCATATCATGTTTTTCAAGATCAACAAGGGTATGCTCCTCAATGTCAAGATCATGACCCTTACCAAATGGGGCCTAATCCTTCTTGTGCTCAAAGGCCGGATGTGTATGCTTATCAAGAAGTTTCTCAATATGAGCCTAATCCACCTCCTTATGGCTATGGGCACAATTTTTATGATCATCAAGAGCCTTTACAAAACTGTGTTCCTACACATATGGAGCATAATGACTTCTTTCATGTTCAAGTGCCCAATGAGTATGCTTCTCCAAGTGCAGATTCTCCCTCTTCTAGTACAAATGATTTGATTATGCAAATGTGTGCATCCCTTATGGATAGGATGGAGAGGTTAGACTCTATAGTGGATCAGCGTGCAAAGCAGCAAGAGGCCATTAATTCATTTGCTTCTCAATGGATGAATACAAAGACCGAGGAAGAGGAAAAGCAAGGTGACCTACCTTCCAAAATGGTTGTAAATCCTAATGACATGAATTTGGAGGGAGGAGTTCAAGTTGAATCAATTCCTTGCTTTGATGAAGAAGAGCATGAACCTCAAACGTTCCACGAAGTTGATCCTAAAATTAAGATGACTGTTGACAAACCACCTAGCACCTTTGAGTCTAATGGAGTCTTACCTAGTGCTTCTCATAGTGATGATCTTGATGATTCTATGACTTGTTTATGTGATAAGTTGAGCATATGCGTTGACTGTTATGAGGGTAAATATTCTCTTCTCATGGAATTCAATAGAAAAAAATTGACAGAATTGCAATTAATGATGATGTTGTCTTGGGTAATGATACAATGGATAAGGCCACTTCTAGGGGTGATATGCATGTTGAACATCACTCTAATTCCCTAGCGAATAATGAGGAGGTTGAGGAGCAAGAAGTGACCGAATTGCCCTCTTCTATTGGGGATAAAGAACAAGAGGCCGAGAGCTCCCTTCTCTTGGAGCAAGAGGTCTCGAAGGCGTTTATGCATGATATGGTGCAACAGTCTCATCCTAAGGATGGTGAGCAAGATGGACAGCATCCTACTCCAGTGACACATGTTCCTGAGGAAGTTCATAGTGAGACCGAGAACCCTCCTCCCTTGGTTGGCGAATGCCCAGAGGCCGAGAGCCAATTTCGTATTGAAGAGGAGGAGCATGAAATTTCTAAAGCAGAATGCAAGGTGGAAGCGCCATTGGCACAAGAGCTTGAATCTGTCTCTACTTCTCAACTCATGCATAAATCATCTCAAGGTATAATTCTTGATCCTACACTTGTTACTTTTCCTAGTTCATGTAACTTAGGGACGAGGACATATCATGAGCTTGTTCAAAGTGTCATCTTTGATTTGTTTTCTATGCTTGAATTTAATGTGCCCTTGCTTGTTGTTCTTGAGCCACCGCCTACTTATGCTAAGCCTTCCTATAATATTTGCATATATAAGGAAGCATGTAGGCCATATACATTGTTGATTGAAACTGTGGTAGAACAGCATGTAAGTCCCTTGTGCTTGCTTTCACATGAGAATGAGCATACATCTTCCGGTTCTTTTGACTCTTGCTTGGTGAATGCTAATGATGCTTGCATGAACTCTCTTGCTGATGCTTTTAGTATTGTAAGCATGCGTTTTGATGTTACTAGTCCCAAGCCTGATGACTGTGATATTGATAATGTTGGTACATTTACACACTCCTTGTCTAGCTACAACCCCTTGAACAAGGGATGTTTGTTCAATTTTGTGGATCCAGTTAGGTTGGAAGGAGTGCTTGATCTCATGATGGCGGCCGGATTACAATCGCAAGAAGACCTGCATTTCTATACCTCATATACCATCATGGATTGGCGGAGCCGGTTGAGGAGCATGCATGGAATAAGTGATTCGCAAATCGAGTGCTCCAACAGGGTTCTGTTTGAGACTACTTTGGAGGCCAACAATTCCATTTGTAGGCCGACTGGTGATCCTTGGTTTGGTGCTTCAAAGGGGCAAAATGTTATGTTTAACGTGCCCAAATTGATCACTATTTTTCAGCATATTGTATTACCTAATCATGTGCATCTTGATTATCCTTGTGTTTCATTGAGTTTATCTTGGCATTTCTACAACCCCTTGCAAAAGGGAAGTTTGTTCTATGTTGAAGGATCTTTTAGGATGCACAAGGATTATTGGGAAGCCAAGCAGGAGAAGATGGAGCTTGCAACAAGTCCTAAAGCGGAAGATCCTAGCTTGCATGTGTTGAAGGCGGAAGAGCTTCTCAAGAGGAGTTTGGAACTTGAAGCCACAAAGGAAGAACGAGATTTCTTCAATGGGAAGCTCACCAGAGATGACATCAGAAGGCTAGTAGTTCGGTTGAAGATGCTTAAAAGGAACATGGAAGTTAAAGGCAAAGTTTTGAAAGCAACAATGTATGAACCTACACTTCTAGTGTTCCTTGCAAGGAGAGTTCAGAAGTTTCTCTTGAAACTGCAAGCCTTTTGGAGAGCTAGGAGGCCAAAGGAGAAGAGGGGAGCCACTACTGAACATTCAACTTGGAAGCTCCCATTCTACAAGAAGGCCGAATTGCTTGGGTTGAATTCTGTGGAAGAAGAGCTCAACAATTTTCACAATAAGGGTGGCCGAACCGACATTATCAAGGGCCACAAAAAGAAACATTTCAAAGAGGACTTGAAGCCTCCATAAGAGGTTGCTTCTTTCCTTCCCTACTTGCTTTATATTGTCTTATTCTAAGTGTGGGGGAGGACATTAGTTAGTTAAAATATATTAGGATTGTGTTTAGATTTGTTTTAGTATGTTCTTTTTAGGTTGTTAGAATGTAAAGAAAATCACTTTTGCTTGGGGATGTTTATTTGCTTCCGGAAGTCACACTATGTGGAAATAGAGGTTCTTGCATCCGCAAGCGTTTTGGCTATCGGAAGCCCTCCACTTAGACTTTGTTACTTAGGATCAGATTGTGTTCACTTTGCTTCCGCTATGGGATGAGTTCTTGCTTCCGATATCATTTTTGCTTCCAGAAGCATTTTTGCATCCGATAGCGACTTCACTTAGAATCTAGATCCAGTTTGTCTTCCGATAGCATTTTTGCATCCGATATGGATGAGACTTAGAATCTGAATCCAGTTAGTCTTCCGATAGCATTATAGCTTCTGGTAGCAATTTTGCTTCCGATAGCATTTTTGCTTCCGGAAGCATTTTTGCATCCGATAGCGAGTTCACTTAGAATCTAAGTCCAATTTGGCTTCCGGTAGCAATTTTGCATCCGATAGAGACTAGACTTAGAATCTACATCCAGTTGGGCTTCCTAAGCATAAGTGAGTAAAAATATATATATATAAATAAATTTGTGTTAGGTTGTGTTTAGTGTAGTTTTGTGAATAATACACGATGGCCATTTGTATGCTTGGACTGCCCGGCCTTTTATGTTGCTACCTTGCCTTTCAAATACATCTTCCTACTTGATTTTCTTGGTCCATTGAGGACAATGCATACTTTAAGTGTGGGGGGGTGTATTATATGCTTAAAAGTGGTCTAATTCAAAGCTTTTACACTTGATTTTTGGACTTATTTGACATGATTTTTCTTGAAAATTTAACTTGATCATGGCTCTTGAAAGTAAATGGAATTGTCCTCTAGTGTGTAAGTAGAATTTTTGGAATGATTACTTAGGGCATTGCATGGGGCACTTTTAAGGTATAAAGAGGGTGTTAGTTTCTCATTTAACTTTTCTTAGGGAGGAAGTGACTAATTAGAGTAATCCATAAACGTGAGAAGCCTCCAACCGAATTCAGTGGGCCAATAGTCTACTTGACCTCCTAGAACTTGTCCTAGCTCTTGTTCAAGATCACAATGCATGGCATGATTGAAAATGAAAGGGGCATTTCATTTCTAAACCCTTTTGACCCAAACACAAGCCAACCTAAATGTCCTTTGATTCAACCCCTTTGGGCCATTCACTTTTCTTTTCTACCACCTTGACCAATGTGAGAATGAGTGACTATAGCATATGTTTGCATTTATATTAGTATTGTATTGATGTATCTTATGAAAAGCATGCTACATGAGTGAAAAGAATAAAGAGGCCGAGAGCCCTTGAGTGAAAAAAAAAGTGTGGCCAAAGGCCAAAGAAAAGAAAAGAAATAAGGCCAAAGGCCTAAGAAAAGAAAGTACAAAGTGCTTGAGTATGCCAAAGGCATAAGAGTGAAAAGAAAAATGAGAGAAGCACAAAGTGCTTGAGATGTAGCATGCTTAGTGGAATTGTATTCATTGTATTGCATGCATATGTGGTGGTTAATTGTTCATATTATTGGTCATTGACTACCTTCCATCATTCACCATTCATTGTTAGCCTTCCATCAAAACCCTAAAGTCCCCTAGATTTGGTTGTGCCATGCATAAAAGTGGGTGGAGAACTTAGAGCTACTACAAGCTTATGGTGAGGTCAAGTGCATTGAGCCAAAGAGTGATCACAAGACCCTAGCTAGGCATTTTTCCTAACTTGAGTGAATGAATTAAACACTTAATCCGGTGAGGAAAATCTCTATTAGCACTCCTCCTTATTTCTAGTTGCTTGCTAAACTCGCATTCACTTTGTATTCTTAGATTTGGCCCATGCAAAGCTCTAGGGAAAGGTTTAAAAAGGTCAACTTGTACTCTGACAATTCCAAGTGCCTTCACTATGCTTAATGATCAAGTTAGTCTTTTTATATGACTTTGCCCGGAGTGCAAAGATTAAGTGTGGGGGATTTGATTGGACCGAAATTTATATGTTTAAGCATGTGCATTTGAGCTTAATTAGTGTGATTTAATTGATATATTTGATCATTATTGGCATATATTATTGCGCGTGCTTATTGGAATTAATTGGTGAATATTAGCCTTTTTACTTGCATTTTTAAGAAACCAAGGGTATTTTGGTCATTTTGACTATTTGATGATATTTTATTGTAGGGGGGTCCCACGTGGACCCCACACACCCTTGGTGGAGCTTTGGTGGAGCTTATGTGGCAAGGAGGAGGCTAGATGACAAGACATGTGACATAAAGCAACAATTACCATTTTTGGTAAAAGGACAAGGCACTTTTGGAGCATCTTACTAAAAGAGGAAAAAATGGCTCCAAGTTCAAATTCAAATTTGGAGTTGTTGAAGGCCTCATTAAGGGCATTTTTTGAAGCACAATCACTTGGAGAAAAAGGAGGGACCTTTAGAAATGCATGGAGTTAAGATCAAGACCACATTCATCCTCACTTTTCACCAAATTCCGAAAATACCCCTCCCTTCATTAACCTTACACATCTCGGCCAAACCTTCCTTCACTACCACCAAAATATCTTTTGACAACTCATAATCCCTACTTGACAGCTCATTAACTCCCTAATCCAACTCATCGACTAATATTCCACTTACTTAATCCCAACTAACTTCATTTTTGGCATAATCTTCCATTTTTCACTTTCTCTCTCTTCTCCAAATTCACTCAACTCCATCTTCATCTTCTTCATCTTCTCCACTTCGTTCTTCACCTCCATGGCCACCATAACCTCACGCCTTCCTACATCCTCCATCTCCATGAGCGGCTAGACGTCCTCTCCTCTCTCTCCAAAGGAATGTGCTTGTAGAAATTCAACATTTGGCCTCATGTATTTGTGATATACTCTTTTAGGTTTCAAGCTAGATGTAAGTTTTTGCCTATGTATGACCTTGATTTAGGCTTGTATAGGTTAGAATACCTTGATTGAGGTGTTCTACTTAATTGTGGTTTGGAATCTCTCTTTTGTGTTTAGCTCATGAAAACCTAAAGCTATACGTTTGTAATTTCATGACATATATGTGTGCGATTAGCTTATATGTGTGTTTGTGGAATAAATGTTTTTCTTAGGTGCTTGATTAGTATCTAATGTTGCTTAAGGTATGAGTTCAACTTAAAAGAGCATTAGGCTTGGTTAACCTAATTAAACTCTTTTAGATTTTTAGATTTAAGAGATCTTGAGAATTTAGTTAGATTATATCAAGTGTAACAAATATATGAGGTCCGATTAACCAAAAGCACAAAGTACTTTGGAGAGGGAGGTAATTCGCAATTCATTTCTTCACTCTTTTACATTCGGCTAGTAGTTTCCTTTAGTTAGGTTTAATTAGTTGTAAACATAAAAATCCCTCTCTAACTGTTTGTTAAATTGCGTGACTTAAATTGCCTTTTACTTGCAAGAATTCACCTAAATTGTGAGAAGACCTATACTCACCGCTATTCTCTTAGTGGATTTGAGTGTTGAATTGTATTGATTAAATCTTTAAGGCGACATAAAGGTTAAATCACTCATTTGCAGAAAATCTTGCAGAAAATGTGGGCAGGAATTTCAATAGGAAGAACAAACAATAAATGCAGAAATCACATTTCACCAACTACACCAATTTACAAAACCCAAAAATAGTTCATACGCAATCTACCACTCCACCGGCCTAGGAAATGAAGGTGCAGAAGCTAAACAATAGTAAAAGCATAGTCTAGGAAGGAATTGGGGGAACGAGATTTATATGATATATAGATATCATCTTGTTTAAACAAGATACAAAGGTAAGCATTTTACACCTTCAAATTTTACCAAACTCACTTGAGAAGTCTTTACAATCTGAAGTCTAATACACACTCGATCAGCCATTCCCCTTTAGGATTGTAAGATTGTATCATTATTGTTGTTCACTTTATGAACCGATTTTGATACTCTATGGATAATAAATCTATAGAAACTTATCCATGTCTTTGTAAGTTCATTTTTTTGAACGGATTCTTCATTGAACTACACTCGTAGTAATGTACTGCATCTAAAGAGGAGAAGGTGAATGACCTTTATCTCTGGACCTTTTATGCTCAATTAGTCGTCAAGATTTCTAATGGGCTTCTATTGCTTTCATGGTCTCTTCGAAGTTCTGCTTGTTGGAGTTCTTCACTAGCCGTTATATGACCATTGCTTTGAATATGATTGGAGTGATGTGATGATATCATTCTATCACATCATCGACTCCCTTTTGCATTTTGCAGCTCCATTTTTGTATCTTTCGGTTCTTCGTTTTCAATGGCTCTTTTCTAAGGCAGCGTGTGTCAAACTAGTACTACAAGAAAAAAAGTCAGTAGTCATATCTTATATATTGTGCCATAGTGAAATGCGACAAAAGAAAGTCTATTGTCGCGGTTTTTCAAGTAAACACAACAAAATAGGTGCTTAAGATATTTTTTTTTTGAAATTATACACCTTATCACGTCTTGAGACGCAACATGGTGCTTTTGTTTACATATAAAAAATGCAGCATGTCATGCTCTTTCTCAAAAAAAAAAATAGTATGCAGCATGTCGAACCCGAAAAGCACCATGTCACGCCAAAAAGCGCGACATATATTATACTCCCTCCGGTCCTAAATATAAGACCTAGATGACTTTTTTGGAAAATTCTAAAAAGCAAAAAATAAGTTAATTATAAATTGATTTACCTATTTTTTCCCTTAAACTAGTTTATTTTACCTATAAACTAATGGATTATCTAAAAATATATTAAATACGTCATCATTTAATAACATATTTCGCAGCCTTAATCTCTCCAAAAAAAGTTATCTAGGTCCTATATTTAGGACCAGAGGTAGTATTTATTAATATAATATATTTGTTATATTAATAATAAAATAAAGCTAGCCCCACACACACTTATATCCTGCCCGGACATAAGATATTTTATCTCTAGTTAATATATATAACTTAAATATATGTCGCGTTCCATATGTTTAATTCCTTTTTTAAAATTGTGAAGCACCATGGGGCGCGAATAGTGCTTCACTATTTTCTAAAAAAATATATATTTGAAGTAGCATGTCGTGACCAAATGGCGCAACATGCTGCCTCGTTTTTTGTTAATTATCTATATAAACTCAATTCCTTATTATAATTTTTTCCCTCCCTACTTTATTTTCCTCCCTTCCCATTTTCTTTTTTCCTCCCTCTCTATTTTCTTCTTTCCTATCTCTCCACTTTTAGTCTTCATATTCTCATTTAACTAATTATCTTTAATTTGTTTGCAGGTTAATTATTTAAACACTATAAGTTCTATCCCCCACTATTTAATTTGCTCATCAGGTTTACAATTTATAATACATATTTGTTTAAATACTATATTTCCAATTATATTATTTCATTATCTTATCCTTTTACTTTTCTTATTCAATAACCCTATACTCTTTCTCATTCAATTACCCCTAATATTTTTTGTCTAAAATAATAATAATAAGGGCAAAGGTGCAAAAATAGCCACCATAAAATTAAAAATGAGCACTTGAGACTCTGGTAAATTTAAGAAGGCAAAATTGTACATTGTAAACTAAAATTGGGCAAATATAACATCTTGGTTGAGCATAGTTAAGCAGAAATTTTTTCAAATGTGGGCCCCACTATTAGTAAATGACGTGTCAATTCCAAAATTCATTGTGGAAGTTGAAATGTATCCAGTTGAACCCTATATCATCTTAAATGAACCCTAAACTCTCAAATCATTTCGACTAGAACTCACACATTCCCCAAATCATATGAAATTCACCCTAAATCATCTGAACTTTAAACCCAAAAATCATTTCGATGAGGGTTCTAAGGTTAAAGTTCGAAATGGGGCTAGTTTGATCTCTGTAGGGGTTCGATGTGTTGTGTGTTGGACTGGTTTTAAGTTTCAATATGCCCTATCAGCATATGTCATGTAAAAAAATATTGATACCTAATGCCACATATTGTCACGTCAATAACTCCTATCAGAATTCCTAGTAAATTAATAGCCAAACTCATCACCTCTGTTTGAGAATGTTACATTTGCCCCATTTTAGTTTATAGTGTACTATTTTGCCCCTTAAATTTACCAGAGTCTTAGGTGTTTTTTTTTTTAAATTTACGGTGGCTATTTTTGCACATTTGCCCTAATAAAAATCAGCTTTAAGAAAAATTCTCACAGCATATGTTGAACAAGTTTGTGCAACTAACATAAGCTTCGGAATATTTTGTTTTAAAAAATAAATTTTGTTGCGCATGACATATATTATTTTTTGATTCTTGTTGCGCCCTGGGTGCGACAAGCATATATTATTTTTTATTATCTTTTATTCTTCTCACGCCCTGGGGTGCGACATAAATTATGCTTGTTTCCCATAATTATGCCGCGCCTCATAAAATCGTGACACATGGCCTTTATTGCGGTTAAAGGCGCGAAACATCCAATTTTATGAAGCAACTACCAAACCTTTTTCTTGTAATGTTGATAAGTATGTTTATATTTTGAATATGAAGAACTGGAAGAGAGTTAATTTTCTCCTTCCCTTTAACTCACATTTCTTTTTTAGTTTGATGGTCATTTTTGGTTCTTGAGATTTGTAAGTTGGAACTTCATCAGACTTTAATATAATATATTTTTGAGTACTATTATCAAACTCCCGAATCGACTCTAAATTTATAGTTGTTACTGTTCTAACAAACCAAAATGTGTCACTAGTCACTTCAAAATCGCACAAACTATAAACTCATTAGAAACTTAAATGTTTATATGTCGAATTCACCATGTTTACATTTCTATATTACAGATAATCTTGTTCACTTTTACTTAACTAAACTCAATTTAGTTATTTTTATTTGATCAAATTCGGTGAATTTATATATTAATTTCACATTTTTTTCTATTAAGGTTGATAAAGCTAAGTAATAATGTTGATATATTTAATATCAAGTATTTGTATTTCAAATATATTTAACTCAAATTATTTTTATTTTTTGTATTTTTATTTATTTATATATGAGAAACATATGTTTATTACATAAATTATTCGAATCTACGATTCAAGTTTACCTTTTTCACGAGTTTACTTAAACTAATGAGTTTGTAAACATTGCTTGGAAGAGACAAATTAATTAAATAAAATTAAACAATCTACAAATTAGTCTGTACTTATCACATTAAAATGAAATCATTTTCACAACGATTATTTTAATGTGTCAACACGCATGTACTAAAAATGTCAACACGAATTTACAACGATTACTTTAATTGACCTTTACTGATTGCTAAAAATGACAACACGTATTTATTAGTTAATATCTAAGATTATTTCATGGTGTTCATACTTCATACTGCATATACGTACAGGCTACCTAGAGATGCCAATTCTGTAGCTATCGAAAGAAAAGAAAAGCGTTGACAACTCTGTTCTTTGTTTTCTTTTTGGCCAGCAGACAATTCTATTCCTCCTAAATATAAGATTTAGTTGATTTTTTTTGGAAAGATTAAGGTGGCGAAATAAGTTATTAAATTATGACATGTTTAACATATTTTTAGATTATTGATTAGTTTATAGGTAAAATAAACCAGTCTAAGAAAAAAAAATTAGGTAAATCAATTTATAATTAACTTATTTAGCTTTTTTAGGATTTTCCAAAAATGTCAACTAAGTCTTATATTTAGGACCGGAGGAAGTATTAATGTTCTATCAGTATTATGTACTCCCTCCGGTCCTAATTATAAGTCGCTTTTGACTTTTTTGGAGAGATTAAGGTTGCGAAATAGATTATTGAATTATTATATATTTGATATATTTTTAGACTATCCATTAGTTTAAAGGTAAAGTAAACTAGTCTAATGGAAAAAAAATAGGTAAAACAATTTATAATTAACTTATTTTGCTTTTTTAGGATTTTCCAAAAAAGTCAAACGTGACTTAATAATTAGGACCGAAGGGAATATTTAATAGGCTTGGAAAAAAACTTGATTCATAGGGTCATCGGTACGACCGGGTTCTGTAGTTTGTTTTGAATTATTTTACATAATTGACAGGTGAAGTTGGAAAAAATAGCAAATTTAATATGAATTTTAAGACCCAACTGACATTCCTTGATATGTGAGAAATGAGTAGTTGATGACTTATAATAAGGACCCAAGGGAGTATAAGATTGAAAATTAATAGTGTTAACAGGCTAGGAAAAATATAGCAGCATTTTTCCACGTGGAATGTAATGTTGACAAGTGGACACATGTCAACATTACATTTGCTAGAAGGTAAAATTGTATCACTTTGGTTACATCAAAGGTAAATTTGTTCTTGATGTTAATTTAGGGTGCCCAGTGTAACACCCCAAATTTTGAAAATAGAATAAATAAGACAATATTTAGAATCTTAATGTATTATTTAGTATTTAAATAATTTTAGGAATAAATTTGAGAATTAAAACATATCTAGATAAATTATATTAGGACTAAAAATATCTTCCCTAAACTTATATTTATCTATTCGATTAAAATATCTTCTTCATCTTATCTTCTCTTTTTCTCCATTTAAAATGTCTTTCCAATTCATTCTCATCTCTTTCATTTTAATCACATCCATTTATTTAAAAATATTTTCTCATCTTCCTAACCATCCTTACCCCTCCAAATAAATCTCAACCATTCATTACACTCATTTAATATTTAATACTCCCTCCGTTCCTAAATATAAGACCTAGATAATTTTTTTTTGGAAAGATTAAGGTTGCGAAATAGGTTATTAAATGATGACATATTTGATATCTTTTTAGATTATCCATTAGCTTATAGGTAAAATAAACTAGTTTAAGAGAAAAAATTAGGTAAATCAATTTATAATTAACTTATTTTTTGCTTTTTTAGGATTTTCCAAAAAGTCATCTAGTACTGTATATATTTAGGAACGGAGGGAGTATTTATCTCCTATTATCAATCTCACCAACTCAATGTCACACTTCATTCCAACTATCTTCTTTTTCCCTTTACTGTAATCACCATCATCATCTTTATCACAATCACTCTCCCATCTCTCCCGCCCAAATTCTCTCTCTCCTCATCATCTTCACCGCCATTATCATCATCACTCTCTTCTCACTTCCTCATCTCACCATTTGACCATCACCCACTTCCTCACTCACTCTCCCACATCATCATCATCATCATCATCATCATCACTTCCTTTCTTTCTTGTCTCTCTATGCTCTCTCTCACGACTCTTCTCCACTCTCTGCCACTCTTCATTTTCTTTTTCTCTTCATCTCCCTGCGATGGCGACGCCGGTGACAAAGGAGGAAGCCAAACCACGTTGAACACTTGAGTCACCATAGGTAAACTTACTTCTCCTTTGTTCTTTTTCCCCTTGTGCGATTCGAGTGAATTTGGGGAAGGTTTCAAATCAGATTTTGGGGTTTTATTTTAGAGTTCATAAACATATAAAAATGAAATTTAGACTTTGGTTTTATGATTTGAGAAAGATTTTTGTGAATGAGTTTTTGTGATGGAACGAGAGTGTCCTTGTATTTGGGTATGCTTTGTTTGGCTTATGATTGTAAAGATAGATGTATGTATGTTTGGTGCTAGCATATTGATGTGTTTAAGAATTTCTTATCTTCCTTTCTCTAGTTGATTTTCTCTGTTTGTTACTGTTAGGTAAAAGATACTAATCAATGGAGTATGTTGTTTTGTGCGTTGCTTGTATTTTGAGAAATAGGTGACTACTGTTCAATTTTGTTTTATGTTTCAGTCATGTTTGATGTTGTTGCTTCTCTTATTTTGATTGGAATCTTACTCGCTTTGTTTTTGATGAAACAATAACTTGTCTTGCATATTGTAAACACCTTTGATTCTTAATGTTCTGTTTTCAAGCTAAGTGGAATTTTGATTTTTAGGCAATTGTAATTATTTGTTTAAGTGTAGTAAAAAGCATTAATGGAAACTTCAAGTATTGTGATTTTGTTAATTTAAATTTAGAACTGTATTTGATTTGTTGTTTTTGTAATATTGATTGATATCCTTATATAGTTAGTTAAGTAAACTGTTTAATGCCTTGTAAGGTTATGAAAAATAAAAGATGTTGCTAGTTTATATGTGCTGCATGAATGTTTTATACTTTGCTCCTTTATTGTTTTGATTGGAATCTGTGGTACTATTTGTCTAGTGGCCACTGCACATCAATTTTTATTTTTATATTCTTTAGAAGTATGAAAAGGGGAATAATTTTGTAGCTCTTGGGGTATGGTTTATGTTCTAAAAATCTGATACTCACACACGCAAGCACACACACATATACACACACACACATTCCCTTTTTGCCTTTGACCATTCACTGTTACTTTTGTTTAGGTCCTATTATTTTGAATTGGTAAACTTATATATGTATATTACACTATGTTCAGCTTTGAATTGAAAGTGGAGTAGAGTCTTTATTCCTGTTTTGATCTCCTTACCAGTTTTATTACTTGGTGTTGTGTTTGATTACTCATCTTGTTCTATGCTGGCCTTTGAATTATTACTATGTTAATTGAATTGGAGTTGTTTTGATATGCAAGTGTAATGTTTGCTTGATGAATATTGTGATAGGTACTTGTTGCAGATTCTTTGAATTAGTCAAAGGATCTAATGTTTGATTAGTGAAAGAAGGATCAAAATGATATATTTAGTAAAGAACACATTAAGAAAATGTTGAGTGGTTTATAGGCACGTGAGAGACGCAAAATAAATATTCAGAGTAGGTTCATTAATTCATTATATAATCATATTTTATAGGAAAAGATAGTGCAGTTGAATCATCGAGGTAAGCGAAGGGAAGAAATCAGTTCGGGAGTAATAAGAACCACAACCAGGTAGCAGTTTATTTTATGTCTATAATTATAAACTGTAATATCTGTTGATAGTATATGATAGAAATCCTTGAGACTATATTCTGGAGTACTCCTTGGCTAGGCGGCTAGCTACCCTTATGCCAGAGATTGAAAGTGACGATGCACAAGAGGGGGGGTGAATTGTGCTACAAAAACAATATAAAATAAAGACACTAATACAAATTCTTTTATACTGGTTCGGTCTAACTCTTGACCTACGTCCAGTTCTCAATCCCTTGATTGAGTTCCACTAATTCTCAGGTTTTCAACGGGTTCACCTGCAACCTTTACAACCACAAGTTTTACGGGCTAACTTGCAACCTTACAACCACAAGTTTTACGGGCTCACTTGCAACCTTACAACCACAAGTTTTACGGGCTAACTTTCAACCTGACTCGCTCCCCCTTACTACCTGCAAGGGTTCGACCTTTACAAAAAGGATTTACTACAAAGTTCACTTAATGAACAGATACACACTTAAGTACAAAGAATGCTCTCAATAAATGTAGAGACTTAAATACAAAGAGTACAAGATGTGAACAATGATAATAACTCTCAAGGTATTAAGTGCTCTGTTGAACTTTAAAGCTTTCTGAATATTCTCTGGGTATTATGCTTGAATGCTCTTGGCTTTTGTGAGTTCTTCGTGTGTTGTTCTCTTGGTGTTCATAAATGATGAAGTTGTTCCTTTTATAGTAGCCTCTAATACACCAGTTGCTTGAGTGGCAATAAGTCCGTTTGAATATAGCCGTTTAACCCTTGTTACCGTTGTCCTCATTAATGCTTAGCAGGGTTGACTTATGCTTTAGTTGCTTTGCTCTGAAAAGTAGTTCTGACAATACTGCTCTGACAAAAGCAATTCTGACATCTGAGCATTTGTACGGTCTCTGACTCTTGTACTTGCTATCAGATGGATTTTGGCTACCGGAAGTAAGAGTTTCGTTCTGCAAGTGTTAGTCCGAGTATGTGTAATACAAAGAGTGTTCACTATCGGAAGCTCATCCGCTATCGGAAGTGAATCTAAGTTCTGCACGCAAATGTTAGTCCAACAGAGTAATATAATCAAGTACAATGAGAAACATTTTTACTATAGGAAGCTATTCTACTTAGACTCGGATTAGGCTTAGTGTTAAAGTCACTTGCGCTTGGTGATGTTCCTACTTGCTTCCGGAAGTCTAACTGGAAACTAGAGGTTCTTTGCTATGGGAAGTTTTTCCACTTAGACTAGGTTAACTAGGATCAGACTTAGTGTTCAAATGACTTCCGCTATGGGATGTGTACTACATCCGCAAGCGCTACTTACGTTGTTCTTGCTTTAAGTCATCCAGTTGTGATTTTACATTCGGTAGTGTTCAAACTTAGGATTTTTAACTTCATCTAATTCTTCCTAAGTGTTCATTATGTTCTTTCATGTTTTAGTCTTCATCAAAACTTAAGATTCTAACAGAGACTAAATTTATAAATCCTGCAGGTGACAAACCACTACTATATAACGAATATATTGTTATTAGTAGTGGGTGAGACTTATTATTCAGAAGGATAATGGGTGTGTTTGGCTCGACTTGTGGAAAAGTGGTTTATTTTTAAGCTAGCTTATTTTAAGTCAGTTAGAAAATAAGCTATAGGTTGGCTTATTTTTATGTTTGGATAAACTTCGAAAAAAGTGGTTTATTTTCCCATTTCACTTATAAACATGTTTGGATGGCTTTTTATTGAAAAGTAAGTTAAAGATGAAAAAGACCAAAAGGGACATGAATTTCATTAAACAATACACCTATATCAAACCTTTGAGTAATGATGATTTTGAATGAGAAAATAAAACTAGTTTTTTTATAAAACAAGAAATTGTATTTTTACCTCAAATCAAATTTATATTTATATTTATAAAATAAAAATTTCTCTATCTCTAATATGATTTTACCACATATGTTGCATATTAAAAAAAAGATCAATTTAGTTGTAAAGAATTACCTTAAAAAAGTAAGTGACCTTATAGCCTTTTATATTACTAGCAAAGAAAATTCATACTATTTATCAAAAAAAAAAACATTCATACTTGCTTCCTGAATATCCATGACTAAGCAACACTATTTACTACACATAACTAAGTTTTTAGCTAACTAATGAGTAATGATTCATATGACTACTTGCGATACATGCTTACAACAATGTCATTTCTAATTTTGTCACGACGATTATTCATTCACCAACAATGTCATTTCTAATTTTGTCACGACGATTATTCATTCGTGGTGAAGACATCACTGTTGTTGAATGTGATGATGATGCTTCATTAGTCTCTTCTTCATATTCTTCACCTCCTTCATTTCCAGCTTCTTTGAAATCAACATCTGTACAGGAGTTCCTCCTGATAAAATTGTGTATACCCATTGTCGCACAAACTATGTGGACCTGTGTTTGGAAACTAAATTTGCGCATATTTTGTAAAATCTGGAACCTATTCTTCCATACCCCAAATGTCCTTTCTATAGTGCACCTCAAACTTGAGTGATAATAGTTGAAGGTCTCATTATGATTTCTGAATCCTAGTTGACGCTTGAACTCTGGAAGGTGATAACGTTCACGTCGATATGGACCAAGATATCCAACTGGTGTTGGATAACCAGCATCAAGCAAATAATATTTTCCTAATGGATGATGATATAATATTGTTAGTGTCAAAAAATATTAAAATTAAAATACAACATAAAGATAGAGCATGTTTATTGAATTGGATTTTTCAAAAATATACCTTTAGGTGGATGAGGAAAGTTCATCGATGGGGTTGAAATAGCTGTTTGAAACATACGAGCATCATGTGCACTACCTTCCCAGCCCGCTAGCACAAATGTGAAACACATATCCCAATCACATACGGCCATTACATTCTGTGTAGAGTATCCCTTCCTTCCAATATATTTATCCTTCACGCAACCCTTAACCACACATTTTATATGGGTTCCATCGATTGCTCCAATTGCATCCTTGAAAAATGGATAATATCGCTTATCTTCTAGTATTTTTGGGTGACACCCTCTAAACTTAGGGTCACATGGTTTAATATTTTCCCGAGATAGACTAAAGCATGCCAATAATACTTTGTGGAAAAGTCTACTTATAGTTTCTCCAGAGTGTTGAAATCTTTCTTGAAGCAACCTATTACATTGTCCATGCCCAACAGTGTGCAAGAACAAGGCAACCATTTCTTCAACCCCAACATATCTAGAACCTTGTAACCCGTGTTCAACTCATTTATAGCATAGTCTATAAAAGACATGTTTTTCTACTCTAAACATTTCATAACATTTAGAGTCATGTCCTGTCAATATTTCTTGCACCCATGAACTACCTTTTTGCTCACTGGTGTTACGTGGTTCTTTGCACATATAAGGCACTAAATATTGACATACCAACGCAGTCACTTCTTCATACTCTGTCCCCTCATTTATAAGAGAGATTAATTGTGATTGTTCATCTTCCTCAATCTCCTTTGACAAGAATTGATTGTTCCAAAATGCCATGGATAAATCAACCTGCTAGTTTCATTAAAATGGAGTGAGTAGCATCATAAAATTATCAGCATGACCAATCAAAGGCCAAAACAGCCAATTAAGACCCCTTACTTTGTGAAGAAGAATGCTATTGTCTAAATGTAGAGGTTACTGCTTGGTCATCAAAGGCAATGCAAAAGTTTACCTGAAATTTAGCAACAGTTTCAGGAGTGCAAAGTATTTCTTCTAGAGATTCTGCAACAAGCTCTGCAGCTTCCTTATACTTGGTTTGAGCAAACAATTCTTGAAAGCGCTAAACAACCTGAGAAAAGACGAAAGCTTCATCATCTTCCAGCAAAGGAGATATTATAAAAACATATGAAAAAAACAATGGAGATATTAAAGGAGGCTTTGCAAATTAACCATGTAGATAGTATGACAAGAGCTAATTCAAATTTTGGATGCATTTCTTTGTCAAATGAAAAAGCTTGTTGGAACCTTGAGAGGCATATTTGTATGGAACTAACTTAACTAGTATCCTTGAAATCAAATCTTGCACAGCTGTTATCTTACGGATCAACATTAATAGATTCAATGTAGTGATAATGACATATATGACCATTTGAATGAGGTAGAATAAAATATGTACTACAGTTAGTTCATTCAACAAACAATTCCAAAGACCAAAATTTTTTATAATACAATAGTCCTTGGTAGATGGAGTCTATCACACAAAATCATGCAAGGGAACCACAATTGTTTTTTGACATCCCAAGTTAGATACTTCACTGATCTAACTGAAAGCATGCTCAATATCCCCCTATCCCAAAATCTAGAGCGCCTTCTAAAAGAAATTCATGATCCACAATATAAGTCACTTTGTAAGTCATTATTGAACTTTTTCCAAAAATTTCTCCTATGGAAATTACATAGAAGACTCAAAGTTTTATAGACAGATCTCCTTGGTTCTACTGAGATAGTTTAAAGTGATTTATAACATGGACCAGAGAGAGTATATATAATTATATTTAGCGGGAGGGAAAGGACCATATCCTCAATTCACCTGATATCACTTCATATTTTCTATTTGATCAGTGCTATTACGTGATAAAAGTTAGACCAATGAAAAAGTGAACTGCATAGGCAGCATGTGCATGAGACAGCAAATACTGCTATCAGTTTCAGACTCCACTAATTAGCATAATACTTGAGTTGGTGACAGTGATACTTACGTGTTTTGGCAGAGAAATCCGAAACCAGTACAAAAGATGATAGAACACGATATGTATAAGAACTGCTGATGATCAGGAAAGATGATAGAACACTATTGGAAAGGGGGAAACTGGAGAGGAGACATTATGCAAGTTTTTTAACTAATGTGGATAGCATGGAAGAAACATATCTGCAACAAAAACAGTACAGACCTTTTCCTTTTTTCTCCCCTTCTTTCCGATGAGGCGTGGGTGTTATACAAATAGACATAAGCTTATTTGGTAGTATTGGAGGGAATCAGGAACATCTTAACAAGTAATACTTACCATCCACCTTCTAATCCCAAAGAAATATTTTCCAGCTCAAAATTTTATCATAGCACAAACCTGAATCAATCTCAGAGTAACCTTACTATACAGTACAAATTCAACTGAATTAACGCATTTGTCAAAACCAAATTAATATGACTGATTTTATCTCAAAAACTGCAAAAGCCCGTCTTAGCTAAGCAGCATCCGTGACCTTGCATATTCCTGTTTCTATGGTTAAATAGAATCCAAACTGAACAAGCTCCTACCAACTGGAAATCTATCTTAAAAATAATATCTCAGACTGATTCAGAGGCAATCTTGTTCTATCTGAAAATATCACAACAATAATATCTCTAATTTAGATAACCTTGCATGCGAATAAACTAAGTAGGGAAGAAAAGACAAGCAGCTAGCAACCAGAAAATGGGACGGGAAATAAGTTATATGGTTAGGCATTATAAATTAATCACTAACGTCTTGAACCACAACATGCACATCTGATAAACTGTAATTGGTCAATTAATCACTTCGCCAGTTTTTTAAAGAAGACAATCATTATATCACTCTACCTATTTCTCTGCTGTTCAGCTTTCCTACAAAATCTGATAAACTGTCTATATGAATACAATCAGCAAGTAACCTACAAAATCTACATTTATGCCATCAACTTCATTGATGGTCATATCATTGTCTACAGCAGTATTCTGAATAAAAACCTCTGCATTTTATGAAACATTGCTCCTATTCTAAATATGTCCAGCCACTTCACAATGCAAGATGCCTTTCGAATATCATCTTGAACAACAAATTACACATTACACAGCCCTTCCTAATCCTCTGACATAACAATAAAGCATGGTAACTTTATATAAGCCATTTCCCCTATTCTTCATTTGTCTAAGATCCAGAGCGATTTTCGAACAAACTAATCACTAAAAATTCCACGTCCTTTTCATGTATGAACCACGTCCTTTATGCTTCCATACATTATTAGGTGAAACACTTAGATTATATAAAAGTATTTGGAATGGTAATTTTACCATTTGCTCTTTTACTTTGTGACATTCAAAGCATATGTAACTTGTGTTATTATTGAATCAAAGCTGATTTGTGAACCTAGGTGATGCAACAGAAGAACCAGAGGGAAAATAATGGTGATGCAACCACCAAACAGGATAATTAAAGCATCTCTGCAGTGCCAGATGAAATCTGGACCATTACCACATTCTTATAATTGAAAGATTCAAGATGAGCATGTAAATTGGATTAAAAATAATTAGATAAACTCATAAAAACATAATTCAATAGTTAACAATATTTACATGTACAGAGAGAGACTATATATAGCTGTATCCAAGCATAGACAACAAGATCAGTTCAAAAAAATCATAGACAACAAGATCAGCTCATTTAGCAGTTATGTGCAAATTAAACTCAGAGAATTACAAATGAATGAATTCAAAAATAAAAGGAGAGTACAAATTAAACTCCTGAAATTCAAAGAAAGAGATATCTTCTGCTGAAATTGATAGCTCATGCAAGTGAAAGCGTACAAATTGCACATTTCAATTATTTAACCTATTCTGAGCTGCATGAAACCAACTTTTGAAAATTTCAGAAAATTTCATGAAAAACAAATGAAGCATTTCTAAATCACTTAGCAGTAGAACATTTCAAGCATGAAAATGAAAGAAGATCCTTGAGATATGAGATTCTCACTCAAATCTTAGTTCTCAAACTCAAATAAGTAGAAGGAGAGAAATAAGGCACCTGAATCTGATCCTGCAAATGTCACTTGAGCTCGCCGTCGCCGGAACTCACCAGATCTCGAACCGAACTTTGGCACACTAGAAAGAAACCGGTCTCGAAGATGATGAGTGAAGAAGAAGAAGGAGGAGGAGGAGGAGGAGGAGGAGAGTGAAGAAGAAGGAAAAATGAGTGAAAGAAGAAGGAGGAGAAGATGATCAGTGAAGAAGAAGGAGAAACGCGTGGAGACGAGTGAGGAAGGAGATGAGTGAATCCAGAAACGCGTGAAATGAGTGACTGAAAAAAAATAAGCTGGCTTTTTTTAGATGCACAAGAGTGATGGTGAGACATGAATCATTATAAAACATTTGTAAAATTTATTCTTGGTCCAGATAGGTATATGTATATGATTAAATCAAGTGAGCAGTTTAGTTGATAGTTATTGGCATTTTTGTAGAGGCAACTTAAATGTTTTAATTACAATAATAATAAAAATATATTAAAAGGAAAAAAGTTTTGAATTATTGGTGTCTTTGAGGTTTACTGGTAAAAAGTTAGGTGTTACACCCAGTGGTTTAGGGTAGTTACTTTAAGGGTAAAATAAGGTTATTGCACATATATAAATATATGTATAAACAAAAGTCTTATGTTATTTAATTTCATCAACTTAACTATTAGTCTACAGCTAATAGGTTAGGATTGTTTGTATAAAGTTCTAAGTCTAAAAATCTATCTGGACCGGACCGTCAAACTGGTCCTACAGTTAATTTCACATGTCGGCTTGACAGTCATCAATTCGACCACCATTTTGACCATTAGTTTAAGCAATTTGACCTAGTGAACCATGACCCGAACCCGTCTTCAATTTGGCTTCATGTCCGACTTTTACAACACTGCTCACTTTCTGTAATGTTACTTCCCTCTCTCGTTTTTCTGTAGCCAGAAATAACTTGGAAGGGATCATACGGGAAGAGATTGACCACTTGAAGAACTTGAAAATCTTTTCAGCATCCGAGAATAGTTTATCAGGTGCTCTTCCTTCTTCACTCTTCAATACGTCATCTCTCTTGGTCATATCATTAGCAGCCAACCATTTTAACATGACTCAGCTTCCACATAACACCTTCTCCACCCTCACAAATATAAATTTTTTTGGCATAGGTCTTAATAGCCACCAAGGCTATTAAGAACTAACTTTCCACCAAGAAAAAAATATGAACAAACTAAAGCTCCTATAAAAATAGCACCATCTCTATATGATAATTCACAATACCATTCGCCCTTATCTTAGCTAAACCACATGGCTTTTGCCTCCGTTTCATTTTCCTTTTGTTCCAGATACCACCTACAACCATTGACAATAATCCTTATCATATTTGTCTCCATAAACTTGCTTTTCTTCCAAGATGTCAAAGCTACATCAAATGAGACTCATTATTTGGCACTGCTCAAGTTTAAACAATCAATAGTAAATGATCCTTATGAAATATTGAGCTCTTGGAATAGCTCCAACCACTTTTGTAGTTGGTTTGGAATCACATGCAGCCACAAGCATCAACGAGTCACACAGTTGAATTTGGATGGTTATCGTCTTGGTGGGGTCATATCACCTCACGTTGGCAATCTCTCTTTCTTGAGAAAACTCTTCATCGTGAACAACAATCTTCATGGAGAAATACCACCACAGTTGGGACGTTTGTTTCGGCTAAGGCAACTTTTTCTCTCAAATAACACATTAGTAGGAGACATTCCTAGGAGCTTGGCAAGCTGCACTAATTTGAGATTATTAGATTTGATGGGAAATAGTCTTACTGGTACAATACCATACTGGCTGGAAGATTTGCATAACCTTCAAGTGTTAAAACTTTAAATCAACAATTTAAGAGGAGAAATCCCATTGTCTATATGTAATGTTACTTCCCTCTCTAAGTTTTCTGTTGCCAGAAATAACTTGGAAGGCATCATACCGGAAGAGATAGGCCACTTGAAGAACTTGGTATTCTTTTCAGTATCAGAAAATAGTTTATCAGGTGCTCTTCCTTCTTCACTCTTCAATATGTCATCTCTCTTGGTCATATCATTAGCAGCCAACTATTTCAACATGACTCAGCTTCCACATAACATGTTCTCCACCCTCACAAAAATAAAGTTTTTTGCCATAGGTGTTAACCAAATTTCAGGTCCAATCCCAAACTCCATCTCAAATGCATCTTCACTCCAAATATTTGATATTTCTGCAAATCACTTTTTTGGAGAAGTTCCTGATCTAGGGGGCCTAAAAGATTTACGGGCTTTAAATTTAGACACTAATAATCTTGGGAGCAGCTCTACTAGTGACCTAAATTTCATAAACTCTTTGAAAAACTGCACCAAACATTTTGGAATAGGTTTGACCTCCAACAAGTTTGGTGGCATTTTGCCTAACTCCATAGGAAATTTGTCTACCCAACTTACTCGACTATACTTGAGTAACAACCAAATACATGGTACTATTCCTGATACTTTAGGAAATTACAAATTCTTAATTATCCTGTCTATTGCACTCAATGAATTATCTGGTCCAATTCCAAGTTCTTTTGGGAATTTACATGAGATGAACATATTAAATCTCAATGGAAACCAACTATCAGGGGAGATACCATATTCCTTAGGAAACCTTAGCAAATTGATCGAGATTTTCCTAAGGAATATGGTATCTCCCCTGATAGTTGGTTTCCATTGAGATTTAATATGTTCATCTCATGTAAATTCCCAAAATGGATCAAGCAAAATGCAATCACAGTCAATTGCCTTGCAAATCCAAGATTTTCCAACTCCTCTTCATAATCTCAAAAAAAAAAAATACAATACAAAGGGAAATAAAGTTAGGAAAGGGACGCGTGTGGACGACATGCATGCATAGAGATACATGGAATGGTACTCATCATCTAATGAAATACCTTAAACAAGAAAAACTAATTATTAATACTTCTGTGGTTTTAATTATAAGATTACTTTGACTTTTTTTTGAAGAAATTAAAAATGGAAAATTAATCACTTTAATACTTTTATATTATCTTTTTCCTTAAAATTATTATTAATTTACCTTTCTTAAACTATCAAATCATGCAATGATATGAAAGATACAATAATATTAAGCGGCCTATGTCTTATTTAATCTCCACAAAAAATTAAAATGATCTTATATTTAAAATCGATTGGAATAACTATTAAATAAAACAAAATGGTCTAGTGACAACATCATATAACGTGTGAGATAAGTTCAATTGGTTGGACCCGCAAATTTGTATTTGTTTATAAAGGATGATATCGAAAATTAAAAAATAAGTTATATCACGAATACAAAAAAAGGTTTCAATCTTCATGAGTTGTTTCAAATTTTAATACATTATAAATCTAATGATCTTGATGTGAGAATATGTTTCAGAAAAGGAATTTCACAATTGTTTTCCAAAAGAATTTGTTTCAGCCTTCAACTAGTGTTGTAAAAATTGGACATGAAGACAAGCCGAAAAGGGTTTGGGTCATGGTTTAAACAGTCGAATTGCTCAAACTGATGGTCAAACTAATGACCGTCAAACCAACACGCATGTGAAGCTATTAAATGTATGACCGGTTTGACGGTCCAGTCCGTCGGGATAGGTTCTTACAACACTACTTAGAACTTTATATATAAACAATCCTATTAGTTGTAGACTATTAATTAAGTTGTTGAAATAATATAAGAATATTGTTTAAACATGAATATTTATATATCTATAAAACTGATTGGTGTACAATAGAAAGATAAGTCTGATGTATATATTTTTGAGCTTTATAATAATCATATAAAATTTCCCAATTTTTATTATAGTATAACTTGAAAATGTTTGATAAAAAAATAAATCATAAATGTAATATTTCTACTTTACATTAATTAAAATTTATTTGGTTTGTTACTTTTTAATGGTTATGAACCTGTTCAGTTTTATATTCTATAATCATATAACATAGGTGATGTAAATAATAAATATAACAGATTATATAAATTATTCACTTTTAGGGAATGTTCGTAGTACTCCTCCGTTAGGTACTACTGCGAACATTCATAAACACATTTAGCTAAATACATATACGTTCATTTGACAAAAAATATATATACGTCAAATTTTGAATAAAGCTTTTCAAGTATATTTTTAATTAATTAAACTCCATATCCTGATATGATATAAGAACAAAGGGTATATAAAAATGGCAGAATAACAGTATCGAGATTTCCAAAATAACTAAAAACTCAAAATATAGTCATTAAATTTGTCATCAACCATTTTACATACAATAGTTTCAAAATCAAATTAGAAAGAAAAAAAACATGCATTGCCAAAGAACAAGTCAAACAAACCACAAAGTATGGTGGTGAGCGTAACCCAAATCTCAAGTAATAGAATAAGATAAGGGCTTTAAACACCACTCATTCAATATCAGTAGGAGCTGATCAAGCAAAATGCAATCACAGTCAATTGCCCTGCAAATCCAAGATTTTCCAAATCCTCTTCATAATCTCACAAAACAATCAAAAGGGAAATAAAGAAAAGGGAGAGAGTGCTCATATTCTATGGGTGTAAACGTGTCTGTCAGGGATCAGACGAGGCATTTTAAAGAACGTAGCTCTCACGCTGAGGAAACTAGGGTTTTACTTGTAATCTTCTCTCTCTGTTCCTAAATATAAGATCATTTTCCCTAATTTGAGTAGATTAAGGAAATTAGTTAAGTTAGTTATTTACACGTGATGTTACCAATTTATCCCAACTATTTTTACATTTATCCCCCACTCTCCCTCCCTTACTTGTTATAATAGATAAGAATTATTAAGGTTAATTTGGGAAAAAGTTGGGAAAAATTAGAAAGTAATCTTATATTTAGGATCAAATTGAAATTCGAAAGTGAGCTTATATTTAGATACAGAGGGAATATATCAAATGACGGACGACTAGCGATGAGGACGAGGACGAGAACGAGCTGATAAGATGCTTTGGCATCTTGGCGATGATTGATAGATGGCGGCAGAGCTACTATTAGGCTTAGGGTTCAATTTGGGTTTTGTTTTAGAACTGAAAATGAGTTTTGTTTGGGGCCTTGGAACTTTTGGGCTTAAAAAAACGAAAAAAGAAACTTGGTTGGCCCGCCAACCCATGGGTAACCCTCCCTAAAGTTAGATGGGTTGGGTCAGAAGTCAGAATGGATCGTTATGTATGCATTAGGATTTGGTCAAAACTAAGCCTGTCAAACCCATGGGATAACGGGTCAACTCGTGGGTTCAACCCATATTCCCATCTCTAGAAGTGAGGGACCATGAAGTATGAACACCTTGAGATAATCTTAGATATTAACTAATAAATGTGTGTTGTCATTTTTAGCAATCAATATTTGAAAAGTCAATTGAAGTAATTGGTGTAAATGCATGTTGACATTTTTAATAAATGCGTGTTTTTTTTACGTACCTTAAGTAAATGCATGTGACACCTTAAAATAATCTTTGTGAATAGCGGTGAAAATAGCTCAAGCCGGCCTATTGGGGCTTATGGCTTGACCTACTAAAAGCCTAGACTATTTTGTATTATAATAGGTCAGACTCAGTCATAGGCTTTTTATGGGCCTATTTTGTTTAATAGGTCAGGCCTAAGTTGAAAAAAAAAACCTATAAAGCCTACTGACTAGCCTATTAAACATAAATCTATGGCTAGTATTATAAATCTATGGCTAGTATTCGTTGGACTAGTATTCATTAAGCCCAATTCTATAGAAAAAAACTGATCAATATTGACCTATTAATTTTGTGGCCTATTACAATGTTATGGTCTATGACCTAATAATTTGTGGCCTATTAGATCTATCAGTCTATGGCCTATTAGCCTAAATAAATTACTAAGCCTCTTAATAGGCTTATAACCAGGTTAGACTTCTTAATAGGCCAGACTTAGGTCTGGCCTAAAAAAGTGGCCTATGATAGGCCTCGGGCCAGACTCATACTTGTTTATTACATCACAGGCCTGACCTATTATGGTAGTGGTCTAGGCTATTTCCACCCCTAGTTGTGAATGATTTCATTTTGATGTGATGAATACAAATTAAATTGTAAATTGTTTAATTTTCTTTAACTACCATGTCTCTTCCCTTTTCTTAGGGGAAAAAGACAAATAAAGTCCTTTAAATATGTAAAAGGACAATCAAAGTTGCTAAATTTCCAAAAGGACGAGCAAAGTTACATACACTAAATTAACAATGATCTAGTGGTTAATGAGATTGAAGGTGTTGCTGTAGTTAATGAGGATGCTACTTTGATTAATTGTTATACGCTCTAGTTGTTAATGTGGATGATGCAATGATTAAATATGTATGTTGTTAATGAGGATGTTGCAATAGTTAATTTAGGACTGTCTGTGACATTGGTTGTAATTTTGGAAATTTAGCGACCTTAATTGTCCTTTTATATATTCAAAGGATTTTATTTGTCTTTTTCCTTTTTCTTAGTTTAATTTTATTGGTAAATATTTTTTGTCTTAAGTAACGGACATAAAAAGTGTCTATATATAGTAGAAGTGTAAGAGGGAGTAGAATTAATATATTATTTTTATAATAGTATTAATACTAAATTTAATTGAAAAAATGGGTTAGAAAATTTTTGGTACAGAAATGCTATTCATAGTCTCATAACACTATTAAGTTCATTACGAAGTTATTACTGCTTTAGTTTTTATGATCATTTTATATAATTAACACTTTTAATTTTTGATTTGTCAAGTGACGTGAGACTCTAGAATGACAACCATAAGATTATAGTTCATTTGGCCAAAACAAAAAATAAGATAGAAATTCACATTAACAGCACGTATGGAGAAATGTTGATATGTTTGGACTAAGACATAAAAAAGTGGAAGGAAAATAGGAGGAAAGAGATTAATTAATTTCCAACTAATGAGCACAGAGCTATTATTAATAGGGAGAACTAGATTTAGACTATATAAACAAGATTATATGATCCAGATTTGATATTTTTACTAAATTAAAGGGTCTATATTTTTCAACAAAGGTTATTTTAATGGGTTTAAATTTATAAAATTAAGATAATCTCATAATTAACTTATTTTTCTACAAAAAACTTTGTTTAGAAAAATCATTGTTTTGAAAATGAGCAAACCCCGTGTGCTGTTTAGATCGTATAGGTAGGTAAACATATCTATTTAACTCATCTATTAAGAACACTTAAAGTAGAGAAACGAGTTCCAATGATGAGAATACTAGCAATAAATCTTCCAAAAACATAGTAGTACTAGTGAATAACATATACGAATTATTTTCGGATGTTTTCACGCATAGTTTTTTTATGGTCGTCTCATTCATAGTATCCTCTCCTCAGTAAACTGACATTGAAATATATAATTTATGACAAGTAAAAGTTTATTAGCACATGAATTATAATAAATTGTACATATGGAAGTAGCATATTCTTCTCATGCATGATGATGTTTTGTTGCCTTTGATCGCGACTTATTTAATTTCACCAAATACCAGAAGCATTTTTAATTTGATTAAGCTCTCTCATGACACCAACCATGTCCATCCTTTCTTTTGGAGATTCAACTGAACAAGCAAGTCCAATCCCAAATAATGAACTTAAAGTCTTCTCACGGTTAGGGTGCATAGCCACCTTCTCCACTCCAATTTCTTCTCTTACTACTGGTTTTGTTGATTGTACTAGTTGAGGCAAAAGGACATTATCCACGATTTCCAAAAGATTGTTCGGATATGTAGCTTTGACGTAACTATGAAGATTGTGGCCACCTTCAAACATTAAGTCTGTTGGTCCTTTTCCAGTTAACATTTCTAAAATAAGAATGCCAAAAGAATATACATCACCTTGTGTTGATACCTCAGTTTATTCCATACTCTGAAATATATTAGACATTGATTATTGCATAGAAATTCATTGTCGGAAAACAAATAAAATAAAATAGAACACGGTGTCATAAAAGATGATTTACAGAAGTTTCAAATCAAATCGGGCTAAAGGGCAAAAATGACCATTTAATTGCCACGAAGATGCGAAAATGATCATATAAAATTTTTTGGAGCAAAACTACCTATCGAATTTCAAAACTGGGGCATAAATGACTAGTACAATTAATTTTTTTTTACTTTTCTACCCATCATTTTCTGCCGATTCATCTCTCACTAAAATATATGTGGCAGACTTATGTATTTATTTGCCCTTGTGTACTGTGATAATGATGCGACAGAGAATGATGAGTGAAAAAGTCAAAAAATTAACTATATATGTGATGACCAATTTTGCCTCAGTTTTGAAATTCGATGGCAGTTTTGCTCCAAAAAAGTTAACATGGTCAGTTTTATACTTTCGTGACAATTACGTGGTTATTTTTGCACTTTAGCCCAATCAAATATAAATATTGTACCTGGAGGAGTATAGCCAATTGTGCCTTTTATCCATGATGATGTGCTAGCTTGCTTTTGAGAACTATCAATGAGGCTAGCAAGTACTCTAGCTAACCCAAAATCACTTACATGAGCCACCATATCCTCATCAAGAAGAACATTGCTGGGCTTCAAATCACAATGAACAATTTGATGCTCGCTTTCACAATGAAGATAATGTAGTGCAGATCAGAGGCAACATCATATATAACATTAAATCTTTGGAGATGTCCAATGGTGGATGATGAGAACCCTCTTGATCAAGATGCAACCATTTTTCAAGGCTTCCATTTGACATGTACTCAAATATTAATGCTTTGAATTCTCCTCCCTTGTAATCAATGCTTGAGCAACAAGTCAAAATTCTTACCAAATTGCGATGCCTTATGTTTTTCAGTGCATTACATTCTGAAATGAAATTATTTTGAGCTCTCTTCTTTTGAAGGTCTAGTACTTTTATTGCAACAATTTTATCTTCTGATTCTAGCCTTCCGCTATATATAGAGCCTGAGCTCCCAATCCCAATCAAATTTCTGGTGGAAAAGCCTTCGGTTGCAATATGTAGACATTGATATGACACCATGGGAAAATGTTCAATTATAGGTGAGTTTACAGATGATTTCTTGTTTCTTTTACCTCTCCAATACATATTAAACAAAAATATCAATGAGACAGAGAAAGCCACACAAATCACTAGAACAATGATGAACTTCAAACTGTGTTTTCTTTGTGTGCCATCATTCATAAGGCATGGTGGTAAATGTAGCTCAAGAATACCCCCACAAAGATTGATATTTCCAATCACTGATACTGCACTTGCATTGCTGAAAACACCTTCTATTGGAACCTCACCATCTAACATATTGAAAGAAGCGTTTCGGTACTTAAGAGAAGAAATGTTCCGTAGGTCTATTGGTATAGGTCCAGATAGGTTGTTTTGAGATATATCCAAATGTACAAGGCCTTTCATCAAAGAGAGAGAAGGAGGCATGGGGCCATAGAAGGAATTCCCTTGTAAATTAAGGTATTCCATACTTGTGCAATCTCCTATGGTCGAAGGAATCTCTCCAGAAAGATTATTCTTAGAGATATCCAGAGTTTCTAGGTTTTTGAGTTTTCCAACCTCAATAGGCAGAGATCCATTGAATGAGTTGTGAGACAATTTTAATAAAATGGACAAGGAGGAGAGACCAAAAATCTGAAAGGGAATAGACCCAATGAAATTGTTTTTTGAAAGGTCTAATTGTTGCAAACTTTTCATGCTTCCAATTGTATTAGGAATTTTTCCTTCAAGAATATTTCCTGAAACTGCAAGCTCGATCAATTTGCTAAGGTTTCCTAAGGAATATGGTATCTCCCCTGATAGTTGGTTTCCATTGAGATTTAATATGTTCATCTCATGTAAATTCCCAAAAGAACTTGGAATTGGACCAGATAATTCATTGAGTGCAATAGACAGGATAATTAAGAATTTGTAATTTCCTAAAGTATCAGGAATAGTACCATGTATTTGGTTGTTACTCAAGTATAGTCGAGTAAGTTGGGTAGACAAATTTCCTATGGAGTTAGGCAAAATGCCACCAAACTTGTTGGAGGTCAAACCTATTCCAAAAAGTTTGGTGCAGTTTTTCAAAGAGTTTATGAAATTTAGGTCACTAGTAGAGCTGCTCCCAAGATTATTAGTGTCTAAATTTAAAGCCCGTAAATCTTTTAGGCCCCCTAGATCAGGAACTTCTCCAAAAAAGTGATTTGCAGAAATATCAAATATTTGGAGTGAAGATGCATTTGAGATGGAGTTTGGGATTGGACCTGAAATTTGGTTAACACCTATGGCAAAAAACTTTATTTTTGTGAGGGTGGAGAACATGTTATGTGGAAGCTGAGTCATGTTGAAATAGTTGGCTGCTAATGATATGACCAAGAGAGATGACATATTGAAGAGTGAAGAAGGAAGAGCACCTGATAAACTATTTTCTGATACTGAAAAGAATACCAAGTTCTTCAAGTGGCCTATCTCTTCCGGTATGATGCCTTCCAAGTTATTTCTGGCAACAGAAAACTTAGAGAGGGAAGTAACATTACATATAGACAATGGGATTTCTCCTCTTAAATTGTTGATTTAAAGTTTTAACACTTGAAGGTTATGCAAATCTTCCAGCCAGTATGGTATTGTACCAGTAAGACTATTTCCCATCAAATCTAATAATCTCAAATTAGTGCAGCTTGCCAAGCTCCTAGGAATGTCTCCTACTAATGTGTTATTTGAGAGAAAAAGTTGCCTTAGCCGAAACAAACGTCCCAACTGTGGTGGTATTTCTCCATGAAGATTGTTGTTCACGATGAAGAGTTTTCTCAAGAAAGAGAGATTGCCAACGTGAGGTGATATGACCCCACCAAGACGATAACCATCCAAATTCAACTGTGTGACTCGTTGATGCTTGTGGCTGCATGTGATTCCAAACCAACTACAAAAGTGGTTGGAGCTATTCCAAGAGCTCAATATTTCATAAGGATCATTTACTATTGATTGTTTAAACTTGAGCAGTGCCAAATAATGAGTCTCATTTGATGTAGCTTTGACATCTTGGAAGAAAAGCAAGTTTATGGAGACAAATATGATAAGGATTATTGTCAATGGTTGTAGGTGGTATCTGGAACAAAAGGAAAATGAAACGGAGGCAAAAGCCATGTGGTTTAGCTAAGATAAGGGCGAATGGTATTGTGAATTATCATATAGAGATGGTGCTATTTTTATAGGGGCTTTAGTTTGTTCATATTTTTTTCTTGGTGGAAAGTTAGTTCTTAATAGCCTTGGTGGCTATTAAGACCTATGCCAAAAAAATTTATATTTGTGAGGGTGGAGAAGGTGTTATGTGGAAGCTGAGTCATGTTAAAATGGTTGGCTGCTAATGATATGACCAAGAGAGATGACGTATTGAAGAGTGAAGAAGGAAGAGCACCTGATAAACTATTCTCGGATGCTGAAAAGATTTTCAAGTTCTTCAAGTGGTCAATCTCTTCCCGTATGATCCCTTCCAAGTTATTTCTGGCTACAGAAAAACGAGAGAGGGAAGTAACATTACAGAAAGTGAGCAGTGTTGTAAAAGTCGGACATGAAGCCAAATTGAAGACGGGTTCGGGTCATGGTTCACTAGGTCAAATTGCTTAAACTAATGGTCAAAATGGTGGTCGAATTGATGACTGTCAAGCCGACATGTGAAATTAACTGTAGGACCAGTTTGACGGTCCGGTCCAGATAGATTTTTAGACTTAGAACTTTATACAAACAATCCTAACCTATTAGCTGTAGACTAATAGTTAAGTTGATGAAATTAAATAACATAAGACTTTTGTTTATACATATATTTATATATGTGCAATAACCTTATTTTACCCTTAAAGTAACTACCCTAAACCACTGGGTGTAACACCTAACTTTTTACCAGTAAACCTCAAAGACACCAATAATTCAAAACTTTTTTCCTTTTAATATATTTTTATTATTATTGTAATTAAAACATTTAAGTTGCCTCTACAAAAATGCCAATAACTATCAACTAAACTGCTCACTTGATTTAATCATATACATATACCTATCTGGACCAAGAATAAATTTTACAAATGTTTTATAATGATTCATGTCTCACCATCACTCTTGTGCATCTAAAAAAAGCCAGCTTATTTTTTTTCAGTCACTCATTTCACGCGTTTCTGGATTCACTCATCTCCTTCCTCACTCGTCTCCACGCGTTTCTCCTTCTTCTTCACTGATCATCTTCTCCTCCTTCTTCTTTCACTCATTTTTCCTTCTTCTTCACTCTCCTCCTCCTCCTCCTCCTCCTCCTTCTTCTTCTTCACTCATCATCTTCGAGACCGGTTTCTTTCTAGTGTGCCAAAGTTCGGTTCGAGATCTGGTGAGTTCCGGCGACGGCGAGCTCAAGTGACATTTGCAGGATCAGATTCAGGTGCCTTATTTCTCTCCTTCTACTTATTTGAGTTTGAGAACTAAGATTTGAGTGAGAATCTCATATCTCAAGGATCTTCTTTCATTTTCATGCTTGAAATGTTCTACTGCTAAGTGATTTAGAAATGCTTCATTTGTTTTTCATGAAATTTTCTGAAATTTTCAAAAGTTGGTTTCATGCAGCTCAGAATAGGTTAAATAATTGAAATGTGCAATTTGTACGCTTTCACTTGCATGAGCTATCAATTTCAGCAGAAGATATCTCTTTCTTTGAATTTCAGGAGTTTAATTTGTACTCTCCTTTTATTTTTGAATTCATTCATTTGTAATTCTCTGAGTTTAATTTGCACATAACTGCTAAATGAGCTGATCTTGTTGTCTATGATTTTTTTGAACTGATCTTGTTGTCTATGCTTGGATACAGCTATATATAGTCTCTCTCTGTACATGTAAATATTGTTAACTATTGAATTATGTTTTTATGAGTTTATCTAATTATTTTTAATCCAATTTACATGCTCATCTTGAATCTTTCAATTATAAGAATGTGGTAATGGTCCAGATTTCATCTGGCACTGCAGAGATGCTTTAATTATCCTGTTTGGTGGTTGCATCACCATTATTTTCCCTCTGGTTCTTCTGTTGCATCACCTAGGTTCACAAATCAGCTTTGATTCAATAATAACACAAGTTACATATGCTTTGAATGTCACAAAGTAAAAGAGCAAATGGTAAAATTACCATTCCAAATACTTTTATATAATCTAAGTGTTTCACCTAATAATGTATGGAAGCATAAAGGACGTGGTTCATACATGAAAAGGACGTGGAATTTTTAGTGATTAGTTTGTTCGAAAATCGCTCTGGATCTTAGACAAATGAAGAATAGGGGAAATGGCTTATATAAAGTTACCATGCTTTATTGTTATGTCAGAGGATTAGGAAGGGCTGTGTAATGTGTAATTTGTTGTTCAAGATGATATTCGAAAGGCATCTTGCATTGTGAAGTGGCTGGACATATTTAGAATAGGAGCAATGTTTCATAAAATGCAGAGGTTTTTATTCAGAATACTGCTGTAGACAATGATATGACCATCAATGAAGTTGATGGCATAAATGTAGATTTTGTAGGTTACTTGCTGATTGTATTCATATAGACAGTTTATCAGATTTTGTAGGAAAGCTGAACAGCAGAGAAATAGGTAGAGTGATATAATGATTGTCTTCTTTAAAAAACTGGCGAAGTGATTAATTGACCAATTACAGTTTATCAGATGTGCATGTTGTGGTTCAAGACGTTAGTGATTAATTTATAATGCCTAACCATATAACTTATTTCCCGTCCCATTTTCTGGTTGCTAGCTGCTTGTCTTTTCTTCCCTACTTAGTTTATTCGCATGCAAGGTTATCTAAATTAGAGATATTATTGTTGTGATATTTTCAGATAGAACAAGATTGCCTCTGAATCAGTCTGAGATATTATTTTTAAGATAGATTTCCAGTTGGTAGGAGCTTGTTCAGTTTGGATTCTATTTAACCATAGAAACAGGAATATGCAAGGTCACGGATGCTGCTTAGCTAAGACGGGCTTTTGCAGTTTTTGAGATAAAATCAGTCATATTAATTTGGTTTTGACAAATGCGTTAATTCAGTTGAATTTGTACTGTATAGTAAGGTTACTCTGAGATTGATTCAGGTTTGTGCTATGATAAAATTTTGAGCTGGAAAATATTTCTTTGGGATTAGAAGGTGGATGGTAAGTATTACTTGTTAAGATGTTCCTGATTCCCTCCAATACTACCAAATAAGCTTATGTCTATTTGTATAACACCCACGCCTCATCGGAAAGAAGGGGAGAAAAAAGGAAAAGGTCTGTACTGTTTTTGTTGCAGATATGTTTCTTCCATGCTATCCACATTAGTTAAAAAACTTGCATAATGTCTCCTCTCCAGTTTCCCCCTTTCCAATAGTGTTCTATCATCTTTCCTGATCATCAGCAGTTCTTATACATATCGTGTTCTATCATCTTTTGTACTGGTTTCGGATTTCTCTGCCAAAACACGTAAGTATCACTGTCACCAACTCAAGTATTATGCTAATTAGTGGAGTCTGAAACTGATAGCAGTATTTGCTGTCTCATGCACATGCTGCCTATGCAGTTCACTTTTTCATTGGTCTAACTTTTATCACGTAATAGCACTGATCAAATTGAAAATATGAAGTGATATTGATTGGACTAAATTTCATACCTTTAAGCATGTGCATTTGAGCTTAATTAGTGTGGTTTATTTGTTATATTTGATCATTATTGATACATTTTCATGCGCATGCTTATGTGTAAATATTTGAAGAATAATAGCCTTATTACTTGCATTTTATGAAACCAAGGGTATTTTGGTCATTTTGACTATGTGATGTGTTTCTCATGTAGGGGGGTCCCAAGTGGGCCCCACACATCCTTGGTGGAGCTTTGGTGGAGCTTAGTTGGCAAGGAGGAAGGCTAGTTGGCAAGGAAAATGACATAAAGCAACAATTACCATTTTTGGTAAAAAGGACAAGGCACTTTTGGAGCATCTTTCCAAATGAGGCAAAATTGGCTCCAACTTCAAATTCAAATTTGGAGGCCTCATTAAGGGCATTTTTGGGAGCACAATCAATTGGAGAAAAAGGAGAGACCTTTGGGAATGCACTTAGCCCACATCAAGTCCACATTCATCCACATTTGCCACACAATTCCGAAAATACCCCTCCTTCCATTAACCTCACACCTTTCGGCCTTTACCCTTAAACCACCATCAAAAATATCTTTTGACAGCTCATAACCTCCACTTGACAGCTCATTAACTCCCTTAGCCAACTCATCATCTAACGAACTCACTTACTTAATCCCCAACTAACTTCATTTGACACATTCCTTCACTTTCCATCTCATCTTCATCTTCTTCCTCTCCATTTTCTCTCTTCTTTCCACATACTTCACTTCTTGGCCGAAATTTCCTCTCCATTTTCCACCTTCATTCTTCAATCCATGGCTTCCTCCTCATCATCCACGTTCATCCTCTTCATCTCCATGAGCAGTGGCTAGATTGCCTCTCCTTCTTCTCCAAGGAAAAGTGCTTGAAGAACTCAACATTTGGCTTCATATGCTTGTAATTTGCTCTTTTAGGTTTCAAGTTAGATGTATATTTTTGCCTATGTAATGACCTTGATTTAGGCTTGTATAGGTTAGAACACCTTGAATTAGGTGTTTTACTTCATTTTAGCTTGGAATCTCTCTTTTATGTTAAGGACATGAAAACCGAGGCTTAATTCTTGTAGTTTCATACATGTATGTGTGTGCGATTAGCTCCTCTTGCATTTATGGAATGAATTTGTTTCTTAAGTACTAGATCTAGTGCTTAATGTTGCTTTAGGTATGTTCTTGGCTTGAAAGAGCTTTAGGCTTGATTAAATTAGTTAAACTCTTGTAGATTCCTTTGATTAAAGAGGTCTCAAGGATTTAACTAGTTTATATTAAGTGAAACAAGTATATGAAGTCTAATTCATCAAAGCACTAAGTACTTGGAGAAGGAGGTACCTCTCATTCATATTTTCACATCTTTTATTTCGCTATTCACTGTTTTTGTTAGATTTAGTTGTAGATATAAACACACACTCCAACTGTTTGTTAATTTGCGTGACTTAAGTACTTGAAATTAGCTAGATAACCTGAACCGTGGATTCGACTCGTACTCACCACTACTACCTAGTGGAATAGAGTATTGAATTAATTTGATTAACCTTTTTAGGCGACGAAAAAGAGTTAAATCAAGTGGCGCCGTTGCCGGTTTAGGTTACATCTTGTTAGTTTTAGGTGTTAGTAGTCACAATTTTAATTTATTGTCACTTGTGTTCCATTCGGTTACTCTGGACTTGTGAGCATAATTCTGATTTTGAACCTTTTGGACATTGCTCATTACTTTTCTGGACATATTTGTGATGTTTGATGCTTAATTGGCTGCTCTAGTTAGCCAAACTATTGTTAGGAAATTGTTCAGAAAGTTGCTGGAATTTGTTGTCTGACTGTGCTGGAATTTCAGGTTCCTTGTTTTTAAAACTGGGAGCAATCTACTGCACACTAAATAAAACTGTTTTACCAGGATAATCTACCAGATTTGAGCTTTCTTTGGACATATTATTTGTGTAGAACTGATTTGTATACTGCCTGGAACAATTCGTTGAAATCAGACTGTTTTGTTGGAAAGTCCCTGTGTGACCAGTTTGCTTGTTTGTGCAATTATAAATTGTGTAGCTCGAATTTGACCAAACTTGTTTCTTGTGGTTAAACTACACATTTTAAGCTTTCCAGGGACATATTACTTGTTGCTAGACTCCTTCTGTATTGTCTGGAAATAATTTTTGAACTCTGCCCTGTGTGCTGGAAATTGCTCTGAAAACACTGTTTTTACTTCCTCACTGTTTTTAAAACTGGGAGCAATATATAACGAATTTTGAGAAACTGTTTTAACTGGACAAACTACAAGTTTTGAGCTTTCATTTGATATATTATTTGCCTCAAAATTCGATTCCTACTGTCCAGCGTGAATTTTTGAAATTTCCCTGTTTTGCAGGATTTTCTGGACTATTTCTGGACAACTTGGGATTATATTCTGTTTGTGCTGCTGGCTGGTTGTTGTGGTTTGTTTGCAGGGTTTTGTTGGTTTGTTTTGCCCATTTTTGCAGGACATTTTAACGCTTGTTCTTCATGGATGAAAGAATGAATGACTTTGCATGGCCATATGCCTCATTCTCACCTCATGGCATGGCCACCAATCCACAACAATTCTATGGGAGGAGATCTCCATTCCAAGAGCATAATCCTTCCACCAACACATACCATCAAGGATGGGAGGACCATCCAAGCTTTGAGTGGGGGGGAGGAGGTTATGCTACTCCTTCACATGCTTTTCAAGATCAACAAGGGTATGCTCCTCAATATCAAGATTATGACCCTTACCAAATGGGGCCTACTTCTTCTTGTGCTCAGAGGCCGAATGTGTATGCCTATCAGGAAGCTTATCCATATGAGTCTAATCCACCTCCTCATGGCTATGGACACAATTTTTATGATTATCAAGAGCCTTTACAAAGCTGTGTTCCTACACATATGGAGCAACATGACTTCTTTCATGCTCAAATGCCCAATGAGTATGCTTCTCCAAGTCCAGATTCTCCCTCTTCTAGTACAGATGACTTGATGATGCAAATGTGTACATCACTTATGGAGAAGATGAATGAATCTCAAGAGAGACTTAAGGAGAACATTTGTTCAATTGTTTCTCAATGGGTGAATGAAAGGGCCGAGGAAGAGGCAAGGCAAGGTGACCTCCTTTCCAATATGGTTGTAAATCCTAATGACATGAATTTGGAGGGAGGAGTTCAAGTTGAATCAATTCCTTGCTTTGATGAAGAAGAGCATGAACCTCAAAAGTGCCAAGAGGCTGATCCTAGGATTGAGATGGATGTTGCAAATCCACCTAGCACCTTTGAGTCTAATGGAGTCTTACCTAGTGCTTCACATAGTGATGATCTTGATGATTCTATGACTTGTTCATGTGATGAGTTGAGCATATGCGTTGACTGTTATGAGGGTAAATATCCTCTTCTCGTGGAATTCCATAGAAGACAATTGAAAGAATTGCAACCAGCCAATGATGATGTTGTCGTGGGTGCTGATACAATGGATGAGGCTACTTCTAGGGGTGATACACATGTTGAACATCACTCTAATTCCCTAGAGAATAATGAAGAGGTTGAGGAGCAAGAAGTGACCGGATTGCCCTCTTCCATTGGGGAGAAAGACCAAGAGAACGAGAGCTCCCTTCTCTTGGAGCAAGAGGTCTCAAAGGCGTTTAAACATGATATGGTGCAACAGTCTCAGCCTAAGGATGATGAGCAAAATGGACAGCATCCTACTCCCGTGACACATGTTCCTGAGGAAGTTCATAGTGAGGCAGAGAACCCTCCTCCCTTGGTTGGAGAATGCCCAGAGGCCGAGAGCCAATTTCGTATTGAAGAGGAGGAGCATAAAATTTCTAAAGCAGAATGCAAGGTGGAAGCGCCATTGGCACAAGAGCTTGAATCTTTCTCTACTTCTCAACTCATGCATAAATCATCTCAGGGTATAATTCTTGATCCTACACTTGTTACCTTTCCTAGTTCTTGCAACTTAGGGAAGAAGACATATCATGAGCTTGTTCAGAGTGTGATCCTTGATTTGTTTTCTATGCTTGAATTTAATGTACCATTGCTTGTTGTTCTTAAGCCACTGCCTACTTATGCTAAGCCTTCATTTAATATTTGCATATATAAGGAAGCATGTAGGCCATATACATTGTTGTTTGAAACTGTGGTAGAACAGCAAGTAAGTCCCTTGCGCTTGCTTTCACATGAGGATGAGCATACATATTCCGGTTCTTTTGACTCTTGCTTGGTGAATGCTAATGACGCTTGCATGAACTCTCTTGCTGATGATTTTAGTATTGTGAGCATGCGTCATGATGTTACTAGTCCCAAGCCTGATGACTGTGAACTTGATGTTGTTGGTACATTTACACACTCCTTGTCTAGCTACAACCCCTTGCACAAGGGATGTTTGTTCAATTTTGTGGATCCAGCTAGGTTGGAAGGAGTACTTGCTCTCATGATGGAGGCTGGAGTTCAATTGCAAGGAGACTTGCGTTTCTATACCTTGTATACAATTTTGGATTGGCGGAGCCGATTGAGGCGCATGCGTGCAGACAGTGCTTTGCAAGGAGAATCCTTTACCTTGATACTTGCTTTGAGAAGCAATACAAAAAGTTTGATGGGGAGGTCAAATGGTGATCACTGGTCAAGTGCTTCAGAGGGGCAACATCTTGATTCATTTCATGATTCTCACTCGATTTCTATATCTTATGGTGTTCCTTCTAAGCATGTATATTTTGATTTTCCTAGTGCTCCACTTTGTTTATCTTGGCATGCCTACAACCCCTTGCGAAAGGGACGTTTGTTTCATGTTGTAGGCACTTTTCGGATGCACAAGGAATATTGGGAGTTCATTAAGGCCGCAAGGGAACTTACTAGGAAGCTCCAACCCTCATGCGATGCTTTTGGTAAAAGCATAATGAAGAAGCTTCAAATTGGCCGACTTCACCAACTTCATGGCCATAAATTCCTATTCTTCAAGGATAACTTCAAGCCGCCCTAAAGGTTGCTTCTATCCTTTCCTCACTTGCTTTGATTAGTTAATATCTTAAGTGTGGGGGAAGATATTTGTTTAGAAAAATTAGAAATGTGTTTAGGTTTATGTTTGAGTGTATTGTTTTAGGTTAAAAAAAAAAAAATTCACTAGTGCTTGGGGATGCCTATTTGCTTCCGGAAGTGTTACTGTGGAAATAGGATTTTGCATCCGGAAGTGTTTTGGCTAGCGGAAGCGTTTCACTTAGATTATGTCAATTAGGATCGGATTAGTGTTGAATTGACTCCCGCTACCGGATGAGTTCTGCATCCGCCAGCGTCAGTGCTAAGGGAAGTAAATTTGCTTCCGCCAGCGGAGTCTAGTTGAGCTTCCGGTAGCATTTTTGCTTCCGGTAGCGAGTTCACTTGAGTCTAAGTTTAGTTTGGCTTTGATAGCATTTGTACATCCGATAGAGCCTTAACTTAGAAATCTGAAGCTTGAGGATCTTCTGGAAGCACTTTTGCTTCCGGGAGGGAGTTCACTTAGAACATCAGAGTCTAGTTGAGCTTCCGGAAGCACAAGTGCTTCCGGAAGGGACTTAACTTTAAAAAAAATCTAAGTCCAGTTTTGCTTCCAATAGCACTTTTGCATCCGCTAGGGATGGGAATTAGAATCTGAATCCAGAATGGCTTCCGATAGCAAATTTGCATCCGACAGAGGCATCTAGTTTAAAAAATTATTAGATTTGTGTTAGGTTGTTTTTTAGTGTTTGTTGGTAAATAATACATGCATAGGCCATTTGTATGCTTGGACTGCCCGGCCTTTTATGTTGCTGCCTTACCTTTAAAATGCATCTTCCTACTTGATTTGATTGGTCCATTGAGGACAATGCATGCTTTAAGTGTGGGGGAGGTGTATTATGTGCTTAAAAGTGGTTTATTTCAAAGCTCATACACTTAATTTTTGGACTTCATTGGCATAATTTTCTAAGCAAATTTCTGACTTGATTATGGCTCTTGAAAGTAAATGGAATTGTCCTCTAGTGTGTAAGTAGAATTTTTGGAATGATTACTTAGGGCATTGCATGGGGCACTTTTAAGGTATAAAGAGGGTGTTAGTTTCTCATTTAACTTTTCTTAGGGAGGAAGTGACTAATTAGAGTAAGCCATAAAAGTGAGAAGCCTTCAACCGAACTGAGTGGGCCAATAGTTACTTGACCTCCTAGAACTTGTCCTAGCTCTTGTTCAAGATCACAATGCATGGCATGATTGAAAATGAAAGGGGCGTTTCTTTCTAAACCCTCATAACCCAAACACTAAGCCAACCAAATATTATCCTTTGATTTAACCCCTTTGGGCCATTCACTATTCTTTTCTATCACCTTGACCAATGTTTGAATGAGTGATTATAGCATATGCTTGCATTTATATTAGTGTTGTATTGTTGTATCTAGTGCAAAGCATGCTACATTGTGAGAAATAAAAGATGGCCGAGAGCCACATTGAAAAGAAAGAAAAGAGAGATGGCCAAAGGCCAAGGAAAGCAAAAGAAATGGAAGAAAAGAAAAGAGGCCGAAGGCCTAAGAAAGAAAAAAAATGAAAATGAATGAAAGCACAAAGTGCTAATATATATGCCAAAGGCATAAGAGAAGAAAAAAAGAGAGAAGCACAAAGTGCTTATAAAAAAAGAAAAAGAAAGATAGAGAGATGTAGCATGTTTGTTGGACTTGGATTTATTGTATTGTGTAACACCCCAAAATTTTTATTATCCAATATAATTAAATTAAATCGGAATGAAGAATATATATTATAAGTTTAAGTTTGTAAAATGGAATAAAAGAGAATTTTGGACAAACTTTTAGAAATTAGGAAAATAATGTTAATATTTCCTATTTTGTAATCAATAGACAATTTGTGTATTTTAGTTATAATTGTGAATTATAGGATTAGGAAATAATTAGATTAGAAAGATGTTTGTTATTATTAGGGATTATTATTAGGAAAACTTGTAGGGGAGTTTGTCATCCTTTAGGAAACTTTTGTATTATAAATATGTTATTATATAAATAAAATAAAAATTAAACTATTCACTTATATTTGTTTCTACACAAACTAAGTTCTATTTTTATTGAATAAATAGGAAGAAAAGAGTTAAATGGAAAGAGGTTATAAGCATTATATGTAGGATTTTAGGGACAAAAGTATAATAATAAAAATAAACAAATGTAGTAGTTGATTAGAATTTCTTTAATTATTATATATATAAATACTCATATGACAAAAACCCTAGCTCCTCCTAAACCAAAATATAGCCGTCACTTCTCTTCTCTAAAACAATTCTTACGTTCTCTTCTTCCCAAACCTACGTCCCTTCATATCTTAATTCTTCTTCCCTTTTCTCCCAAAGTACACGTTCATCCTTCTACAAATAAATTCTTCAATTTCAGCTATAAGCCTTGGTGAGAATTTCTGAAACTTTTCTTCTTTAATTCTAGGCGAGTTGAGAGTATTCCTATTGGGGGTTAAAGTTTTTGATTGAAGTAGTGCAATAGGAATTTTGTTTCAGTTATCTTTGTTTCTCTATATGATTGAGGATTTTCTAGGTTGTTCATATTCTTTTGTAAACTTTCTATGATTAAGTAAATCATATTTCTGTATTTGGTGCATGATTGCCGAATGACTAATAAATAGGGAAGGTTTTGCTTATTTGAGTTTAATTAGTTTATGATATATGCAATAAAATGATTTAGGTGCATACTTGCATGTTAATCCCTTGGCTTTTATTTTTATTGTTATAGTCGGCCAATGGATTCAAAGGGGAATGAAATGTTCCTTTGTTATGATTGTGGATGTCTATTTAAAAGTGCATGATACTCAAGTTTTGTATTGCATAACTGGTATTAGGTAACTAGGTGGAAGTTATTAACTAAATAATTGAATAAGTTGTTGTTGCCGTGTTGTATAATGATGCTTATGTAGAGGCTGATTCTGTACAAGATTAAATGGGATATTTGAAGGTGTAATGTATGGGTATATAAATAAATATAGTTGTGCATATAGGACCACATTTTATTTACAAGGCTAAAAAGGGACTAGTCAAGAAAACACCCTAATACTAACTTAAATATCAGTGAAGAATAATTTTATTGGTATTATGCTTAGCAATTATAAGTTATGATTGTTAGTAGCTGTTTGGATAATTTTTAATATTTTGTTAATGAAACTAATTGGAATGTTGTTCAATGAACTATTCATTAATATGGGTTTGATATGTATAAGTAAAAGCATAGACATGTAATTGTTTAGTTTTTAATTAAATTGAATATGTGGCTACTTTGAATTGGGTAAATAATAATGGAAGTTGTTGATCATTGCTGATGTCATTGGATTACGAAGGATAGATATAGAAGTATACTCATGATGATTATTTCTTGGATGAACTTAAATGTATTTGATTGCCAATTCTTTGATTCCTTGGTCAGTTATATATAATATATGAATTGTGAAATGGCATGAAATGGTGACTTCACTTTGTATTAGTGATTGATTTATAATTTGTTGCTATTCTCAATTGTGAATCTATATGTGTAAATTTGGAAGAGAAAAATTAGAAATAATATAATCATGAAGGGATGGGTAGTACTATTAGGACCGAGAGAGACGCGATATTTGATCACATAGAATAATTTCTTAATTCTATCATTACTTGATATAGTAATAGGAGAATTTAGAGAGGACTTGAAGGAACATTACAAGCAAAGATAATGAGAAGTTGCTTACATCAGGTAGCGGTTTATTTCATGCACATTAGGTTTATTTTCTGTCATAACTATTATTACTGCTTCAGATATTGGTAGGGTTTATTTTCAGCATTTTAAATTTATGTGGAGTACTCCAGGTATAAGGAGGGTCGCTCCCCCTATACCATATTGTTTTGTTGAATTTATTTTTCCTAGAAAATCCTGTCAGGTATGCCTACTACGAAAAGTGAATATATTACTATAAGTAGTGAGGTGGTGCAATAGGCACATGTATTTAATATTCTACCTATAACAAATATATTGTTAAGGTAGGGGCCCTGTATGAGTGTTTTACTAATAGGTAGTAATCACCAACAGGTAGCGTCACTATCATTATCTGAAGTAGGATTAAATGAATCAGCTTCTAGGTGAAGTATTAGAGTGTATGAAATAAACTGCGGTAAATTTGGTTTAGTTTCAGGTACACAATAGATAGGGAATTTTGGAGTGATGAAGGGAAAGGAGGAATGCAGAAATGTCTTCTCCGAAGTGTATTTTTATTTATATATATTTTTAAAGGAAATTGTATAATTATATTTTGGCATGTAATGTATATAAATTTTGTAGAATATAAACGTTGAATACTTTATGTACTTGATAATTATTTTGAATTCATATATAGACTTTTATATGTACTCATATGTAAAACTAAGTATTTTAGAACTAATATTTTATAGGGTAAACGTTAAAATTTCAAAGTGAAAGATAAATGTTTTAGTGTAGGAAATAATAGTTAGAAATATGTTTTCAATAGTATTTATTTTATAAAATTAAGAAATATATTTTAAAACTTGTATTACTTTATAAAATTAATAAAAATCACCTTACATACCTTAAGTAACTTCATTTTGTTTTAAAAAGTTATTTTCAACTTGTTTTAGAAAGAATTATTCCAAAAAGTCAATTTAATTAAAAAGTTTTAATTTGGACAGATTTTTGATGACCTCTTACAAACTTTTAAAGTTATTAATATTTATTTTATAGCAAAAATCACTATTTTTAATTAAATATATTTAATATTTGAATAAATTATTTAAAAATAAACTAGGTGTGACAATTTGGTATCAGAGCGAAGGTTCTGGCACATATAGCTAGAAACCTTTTTGTAGAGAGTGGTTAGGGTAGAAAAGGGTAGCTAGTTAGCTCTTGTAATTCAGGGGTAATTACAAGTTGCTTTAGGATTAGGGGTAAAATTAAAAACAAAAATTGTTAGAATAAAAGAATTGGAAAGATGTTTGCTGTAGTGCTTGCTTATACGATTTCATTGGAATTCTTTGTGCAATACAGTGGTATTGACACCCTTATTAAATGAAAATTTGATTTATTGAATTATGATTGTATAAAGAGAGGAATTATGATTTGATGTTTGCGGAGTGCAAATTGGAATGATTGTACATGTGGTGAAGGAATTCTGAGTTGATGTTTGCATAGATAAGTTATGATGTAAGTGTGTTATGCATATAGAAAATTTTGTTTTTGGTCTGAATTGTTGTGAGAGGTACAAATACCTCAAAATCTGATTGGAGAATTGGATGGGTGATTTCATGTTAGTTATAAAATTTGTTGCTGATTTGTTTTCATTGTATGATTGGTTTTCTTGAGAAGTGTATAATACGTGATTGTGTGTGTTTACCTTGTATTATAAATACAAATATTTTTAATTAATTGTTATTAGTCTTTGATGAGTTATGACTGAGAAAAATGTGTCGTAGTTATACATTTAACTGATTTGATTGTTGATTTGGGTGTATGTATTTTTTTTTATTATTCTTGCTGATTGGGTGAATATTTTTGTGTACATACTGGACTAATTTACATGATTGATTGTGTGATTTTCTTGTGAACTATACATGAACGAATTGCTTATTAACTTATTTTGATGACTTGATTTTGTCATGATTATGGGTGTTAGAAAACAAGTAATTAATTTTCAATTTTCATCTAGAAAGCATAATATTATGATTAGGAGTAATTGAAGAAGTTAAAGTTAATAGAATGGAAATGTGTCGACAAGTTAAGATAGTTTGATAGTTTGATAAGAGACAAGGATGCTTCTTGGGGTCTCGAGTATAATTATGAACCATGGCATAATCATAGTCGAGACATCATTGAAGACCTTGTGGTGAAAGAATGAAAGAGAGAATGATTAAGTGAGAATGAAGGTAGATTGAAATAGGTATATTGATTTGCATAATTTAATAATGAATGTGAAAATTTTGATTATTTATTTTGTGAGTGTTTTGCAAGCTTAATTGTTTGTGTCTTGGCTTTGTGTAATAAATCTTGTTGTTTGTGCTAGTTGCATGCATTATGTGTGAAATTTTTATTGTTCAACTTTTGTGTTTTCATTAATATTGAATTTGTATGGTTTTGTAATAATTGAGTTAGCTTTGCGGATTCACATTGTGTAAGTCAAGCTTTTTGATAAGATTTGGCTGAAATGTATATTATATAGATTCTTTAGTTTTGTTTTGAGATATTGTTGGTTGAATAATTGAATATGGTATGAAATTAATTCCTACATTTTGTTTGAGAATATTTTGCTTTCTATATAGATTGATCATAATTAAATAAAAAAAAATGTTGTAAGTCAAGAAAAATTTTGGACTTTGAATTTAAGTCTCTCTTTTTGGTTGGCCAAATGTTGGGATAAAAAAAAATCAGTTAGAGTTAGTGCTCTTGAAATGATAGTTACATAAATGTAGATGTTAAGGAAGTTAAGTGAGTTCTTTAAGTTGAGTTTTTCTTGAAGATTGTAAACATCTAGATAGGTAATGAAAAATTTCTAATTAGATATCAAGTTTTAGGAGTAATGATGAGAGAAGAAAGATTTTGCTAAAGTGTTTTACGAGTTGAGCTATTGATCTTTTTGAATATAAAAGTTAATAGGAAATTTTAACGAGAGTTTATGATTTATTTGTGTTTGAGATACAAAAGCTATTAAAGTTTGATTTAAATGTGGTCAAAGGTAAAAAAAAAAAACAGAAGGAAATTATGATTTAGAGATATGTGAATGGAAATTTGGATCACTATTTTGAAATTTGTCATGATGGTTTAAAAACAAAATTGTGACTTAGATAATATTTATTTAAATTTTAGTCAAGAGATTTGGATGAAATAAGTTAATAGTGAATTTCTATAGGAGTATTTTCTTATGTAGGAATTGAGTTTAGATTTTGGAGATGTGATTGTGGATGTAGAGGACAAATTCGGTGCTTTGTTAATGGATTTAGGACTTCCAAAAATATAGATTATGATTAAAGGGTTGATATGATATTATGATGATTGAGAAAAATACATTAGAATTAAAAATGTTAGATTGTGAATGAAGTATGTGATGTTGGAATTTTAAATAGTTTGAGTCTTATTTTCTTTGCATCAATTAATTTAAGGTCAACTTGATGGTCAGATTTAAATGTCAAATTTTTTAAGGATTTATAGGATAAATACCTATCAAATACATGGAAAGTAGAGATGAATTTACGATTGACTATTTCTTTGTATTAATAGACAAATGGATTTGTCACTGGAACATATTTGATGTTTAGGTAATATAATAGTAGGTAGGTTCAAACTTTGATTTGTGAAGATGTTAGTGTAATTATAAATGTTAGGAGAAACTGAAATAAAATTATGTTGTAATATAGGTATATGGGTAATGTTAGAAAATATTACATAATGCAGAACAATTGAAAGAGAAGTTAAAGAAAGAGAAAGAGAAAGAGTGACAAATATCCATATTGTTTTTTTTAATGTGAGGCATAAGAAGTTTTTATGCATTGTTGGGACAATAAAAAGTATTTTTGAGTTGAGAAATTTTGATTGTGGAAATTTTCAAGGAAACTCTAAAAGTTATGTGTGTAGAGGTGAAATACAAGGATAAACATGATTTGAATAATATTGGAATTGGAGGAAATTTGAGTATTCAAAGGAATGTGTTTGAGAGAATAGTGTTTAGGTGTGACATCTTATTTATGAAGTATCGTTAAGAATTAATGGTTTGTGACAGTTAGAATATTGTAAAAGAGCCAAATGATTAAATTTTGGAACTGAATTTTTGAGGTGTGTGTGATGCCTTTTACAAATATTAACGTTAAATTTTATTTGTAGGATTTTGATAGTAGTGTGATGGTTATTTAAGCATAAAAAAAAATGGAAGACTATGACTATGAGTGTGAGGTATTCAAGATAATTAGTGATTGAAGGTTTAACACTGATTTGTGTGTATATCATTTATGGATCCAAAATTTACTAGAAGTCAAGTGAAATTTGATTGGATTTTTTTTTATAAAGGTCTTAAAGGCTTAGCGGATATTTTTATTTGTTACCTAAGGTTGGTTAGCTGATTTTGGTATTAGTAGAGAAGTTTAAAATAATTTTCGTACATCATGAATTAGTAGGGACTTGGATGTTATGAACATATACTAGATAATATTTCATTTTGATGGAGGTATAAGATTTATTGGTGAAGGCTGTTGATGGAACATATTTAATGTAAGGTATTAAGTTGCTAGACTACTTGTTGAAGTAATTATTGAGAGTAAAAGTTTGGATTTTAGATAAAAAGGATTTTTTTTCTTTATAGGAACAAATGTGAGAATTAATAAGTTATTAATGATATGTTCAATTTTCTTAAATAATATAATTAGTGGATGCCTTAGAAATAATATTCTAATTGTTCAATAGTTATTTCAATGTTAATTAAGATGTTTAAAGAGGATTGTTGATCTTAGTGCAAGAGCATATTCTTAGAGTAGTTACATAGATATAATTTTAATGGAGAATTCAAGTTTAGAGGTTCAAAATCTATTGTAGTTGTTAAGGTATAAGTTTTAGAATTATGAATATAACAAATTGGTTTTACTTATTGATAGAAGTTTCTAGGTACTTAGCATGTATTAGGAAGAGTTGCAAATAAGTGGATTGTAGACCAAGTTGTCTTAAAAAAAAAACTAATGTTTAAAAGTTTGTGCCATTTTGGATTAAATGATGTATGATATAAACTCTCATTATGAATAGTTCAAAACATTGAGGTGTGTAAGTAATTATATAAAATTCTATTTTATTTAAAACTTTTTTTTATTGGAAAGTGAGATTACAAAGAATTTTTTTTTTTAAGTGGAATATAGCCTAATTGGCTAGAGTAAGTGGTGATGTTGATTTTAGTAGATATGAAACGATTAATAGTAACTTTAGAAAATACATTATAAATTGTAAATTTAGTTATCTTATAGATTAAGAGTTATATGATATGACCTCTTGTTCAAGAATTTATATGAAGGTTTTTAGATTATTTTAGATGATCAAATTTATTTAGGTTCAAAATTATAGTTATTATGATGGTTATGGGTATTTAGGATCAATAGAAGGATATGAAGTCTATCTATAGTTAGAAGCAAGAATATTCATCTAAAAAATGAAGGGTAAAGGAGCAAATCTGGCCCCCAAGTAACCACCAAGGAGCGCTGAGTACCCTAAACTAACCACAGGCCCGGATCTGTACCCCAAGTAACCAAGATGTTAAAAAACTACCCTGGTTGGACGGTCAACAACGTTTGACCGTTAGTATGCCTACGTGGCCGCCACGCGAGCACCGGTTTCGCCACTTGGCGCCGCGTAGGATAAGTGTGTGGGTCCCACATTAAATTAAAAAAAAAAATACTCCTTCCCTCTTCATCAACAAACAACCCGCCAAACACCCCCCCCAACACCTCCTCCCACCACCAGCCCCGCCCCTCACCTCCCCCCCACACACCCCACCCCCTTCACCGCCCTCCCTCCCTTCACCTCCCCCCACCACCAGCCCCACCCCTCCGCCTCCCCCCACCACACACCCCACCCCCTTCACCGCCCACCTCCCTCCCTTCACCTCCCTTCCCTCCCTTCACCCGCCCCACCCCCTTCACCGCCCACCTCCCTCCCTCTCCACGGCCTCTTCCCCGCCAACTCCCTCTCCCGCCTCCGCCACCTCCGCCTCCTCTCCCTCCGCAACACCTCCCTCACTGGGCCCCTCCCCGACCTCTCCCCCCTCCTCCGCCTCCACTCCCTCCTCCTCGACCACAACCACTTCTCCGGTTCTTTCCCCGCCGGTCTAACCCTCCTGAACCGCCTCCTCACCCTCCGCCTCGACTTCAACGTTTCCAACAATAACCTCTCCGGTCCTGTTCCCATGCTCCTCACTCGCTTCACGCCACGTCGGAAAGGGAGGTGGGCGGTGAAGGGGGTGGGGCGGGTGAAGGGAGGGAAGGGAGGTGAAGGGGGTGGGGTGTGTGGTGGGGGGAGGTGGAGGGGTGGGGCTGGTGGTGGGAGGAGGTGAAGGGAGGGAGGTGGGCGGTGAAGGGGGTGGGGTGTGTGGTGGGGGGAGGTGGAGGGGTGGGGCTGGTGGTAGGGGGAGGTGAAGGGTGGGAGGGCGGTGAAGGGGGTGGGTTGTGTGGTGGGGGGAGGTGGAGGGGTGGGGCTGGTGGTGGGGGGAGGTGAAGGGAGGGAGGGCGGTGAAGGGGGTGGGGTGTGTGGTGGGGGGAGGTGGAGGGGTGGGGCTGGTGGTGGGTGTGGGGGGGGGGGTTGGCGGGTTGATGAAGAGGGAAGGAGTAATTTTTTTTTTTTATTTAATGTGGGACCCACACACTTATCCTACGCGGCGCCAAGTGGCAAAACTGGTGCTCGCGTGGCGGCCACGTAGGCATACTAACGGTCAGACGTTGTTGACCGTCCAACCGGGGTAGTTTTTTAACATCTTGGTTACTTGGGGTACAGATCCGGGCCTGTGGTTAGTTTAGGGTACTCAGCGCTCCTTGGTGGTTACTTGGGGGCCAGATTTACTCCTTTACCCAAAAATGAAAAGAGTTAGAAACAAGAAAATTTCTCATAATTTCGAGGACGAAATTATTTAAGGGGGAGAGAATTGTAACACCCCAAAATTTTTATTATCCAATATAATTAAATTAAATCGGAATGAAGAATATATATTATAAGTTTAAGTTTGTAAAATGGAATAAAAGAGAATTTTGGACAAACTTTTAGAAATTAGGAAAATAATGTTAATATTTCCTATTTTGTAATCAATAGACTATTTGTGTATTTTAGTTATAATTGTGAATTATAGGATTAGGAAATAATTAGATTAGAAAGATGTTTGTTATTATTAGGGATTATTATTAGGAAAACTTGTAGGGGAGTTTGTCATCCTTTAGGAAACTTTTGTATTATAAATATGTTATTATATAAATAAAATAAACATTAAACTATTCACTTATATTTGTTTCTACACAAACTAAGTTTTATTTTTATTGAATAAATAGGAAGAAAAGAGTTAAATGGAAAGAGGTTATAAGCATTATATGTAGGATTTTAGGGACAAAAGTATAATAATAAAAATAAACAAATGTAGTAGTTGATTAGAATTTCTTTAATTATTATATATATAAATGGGCAAAGGTGCAAAAATAACCATCGTAAATTTAAAAATGGGCAACTATAACTATGGTAAATTGAAGGGGGCGAAACTGTACATTGTAAACTAAAATGGGGCAAAGCCATACATTGTAAACCAAAATGAGGCAAAAGTAACCTCTCTGTTAGGCTGAGTTAAATAGACATTTTTTAGACGTGGGCTCCACCATCAGTAAATGACATGTCAATTCCAAAATCTAACGTGAAAACTAAAATGCATCCAGTTGAACCCTAAATCACTAAAAACGAACTCCAAACCCCCAAATCATTTCGATAAAAAACCAAATAGAACCCCAAATCATGTGAAATTCACCTTACTTCTACGTAATCATCTGAAAAAATAAAGTCTCATAAAAAAATTAAAGTCTCATCAACATATTGCACCCTTAGATGTATGATACATCATTTACTGATGGTGGGACCACGTCTGGAAAACGTACGTTTAAATTTACAATGGCTATTTTTGCACATTTGCCCAATTTTGCCCCATTTTGATTTACAGTGTATAGTTTTACCCCCTTCAATTTACCAGAGTTATAGTTGCACATTTTTAAATTTACGATGGCTATTTTTACACCTTTGTCCTATATAAATACTCATATGACAAAAACCCTAGCTCCTCCTAAACCAAAATATAGCCGTCACTTCTCTTCTCTAAAACAATTCTTACGTTCTCTTCTTCCCAAACCTACGTCCCTTCATATCTTAATTCTTCTTCCCTTTTCTCCCAAAGTACACGTTCATCCTTCTACAAATAAATTCTTCAATTTCAGCTATAAGCCTTGGTGAGAATTTCTGAAACTTTTCTTCTTTAATTCTAGGCGAGTTGAGAGTATTCCTATTGGGGGTTAAAGTTTTTGATTGAAGTAGTGCAATAGGAATTTTGTTTCAATTATCTTTGTTTCTCTATATGATTGAGGATTTTCTAGGTTGTTCATATTCTTTTGTAAACTTTCTATGATTAAGTAAATCATATTTCTGTATTTGGTGCATGATTGCCGAATGACTAATAAATAGGGAAGGTTTTGCTTATTTGAGTTTAATTAGTTTATGATATATGCAATAAAATGATTTAGGTGCATACTTGCATGTTAATCCCTTGGCTTTTATTTTTATTGTTATAGTCGGCCAATGGATTCAAAGGGGAATGAAATGTTCCTTTGTTATGATTGTGGATGTCTATTTAAAAGTGCATGATACTCAAGTTTTGTATTGCATAACTGGTATTAGGTAACTAGGTGGAAGTTATTAACTAAATAATTGAATAAGTTGTTGTTGCCGTGTTGTATAATGATGCTTATGTAGAGGCTGATTCTGTACAAGATTAAATGGGATATTTGAAGGTGTAATGTATGGGTATATAAATAAATATAGTTGTGCATATAGGACCACATTTTATTTACAAGGCTAAAAAGGGACTAGTCAAGAAAACACCCTAATACTAACTTAAATATCAGTGAAGAATAATTTTATTGGTATTATGCTTAGCAATTATAAGTTATGATTGTTAGTAGCTGTTTGGATAATTTTTAATATTTTGTTAATGAAACTAATTGGAATGTTGTTCAATGAACTATTCATTAATATGGGTTTGATATGTATAAGTAAAAGCATAGACATGTAATTGTTTAGTTTTTAATTAAATTGAATATGTGGCTACTTTGAATTGGGTAAATAATAATGGAAGTTGTTGATCATTGCTGATGTCATTGGATTACGAAGGATAGATATAGAAGTATACTCATGATGATTATTTCTTGGATGAACTTAAATGTATTTGATTGCCAATTCTTTGATTCCTTGGTCAGTTATATATAATATATGAATTGTGAAATGGCATGAAATGGTGACTTCACTTTGTATTAGTGATTGATTTATAATTTGTTGCTATTCTCAATTGTGAATCTATATGTGTAAATTTGGAAGAGAAAAATTAGAAATAATATAATCATGAAGGGATGGGTAGTACTATTAGGACCGAGAGAGACGCGATATTTGATCACATAGAATAATTTCTTAATTCTATCATTACTTGATATAGTAATAGGAGAATTTAGAGAGGACTTGAAGGAACATTACAAGCAAAGATAATGAGAAGTTGCTTACATCAGGTAGCGGTTTATTTCATGCACATTAGGTTTATTTTCTGTCATAACTAATATTACTGCTTCAGATATTGGTAGGGTTTATTTTCAGCATTTTAAATTTATGTGGAGTACTCCAGGTATAAGGAGGGTCGCTCCCCCTATACCATATTGTTTTGTTGAATTTATTTTTCCTAGAAAATCCTGTCAGGTATGCCTACTACGAAAGGTGAATATATTACTATAAGTAGTGAGGTGGTGCAATAGGCACATGTATTTAATATTCTACCTATAACAAATATATTGTTAAGGTAGGGGCCCTGTATGAGTGTTTTACTAATAGGTAGTAATCACCAACAGGTAGCGTCACTATCATTATCTGAAGTAGGATTAAATGAATCAGCTTCTAGGTGAAGTATTAGAGTGTATGAAATAAACTGCGGTAAATTTGGTTTAGTTTCAGGTACACAATAGATAGGGAATTTTGGAGTGATGAAGGGAAAGGAGGAATGCAGAAATGTCTTCTCCGAAGTGTATTTTTATTTATATATATTTTTAAAGGAAATTGTATAATTATATTTTGGCATGTAATGTATATAAATTTTGTAGAATATAAACGTTGAATACTTTATGTACTTGATAATTATTTTGAATTCATATATAGACTTTTATATGTACTCATATGTAAAACTAAGTATTTTAGAACTAATATTTTATAGGGTAAACGTTAAAATTTCAAAGTAAAAGATAAATGTTTTAGTGTAGGAAATAATAGTTAGAAATATGTTTTCAATAGTATTTATTTTATAAAATTAAGAAATATATTTTAAAACTTGTATTACTTTATAAAATTAATAAAAATCACCTTACATACCTTAAGTAACTTCATTTTGTTTTAAAAAGTTATTTTCAACTTGTTTTAGAAAGAATTATTCCAAAAAGTCAATTTAATTAAAAAGTTTTAATTTGGACAGATTTTTGATGACCTCTTACAAACTTTTAAAGTTATTAATATTTATTTTATAGCAAAAATCACTATTTTTAATTAAATATATTTAATATTTGAATAAATTATTTAAAAATAAACTAGGTGGAGGGGTGGGGCTGGTGGTGGGTGTGGGGGGGGGGGGGGTTGGCGGGTTGATGAAGAGGGAAGGAGTAATTTTTTTTTTTATTTAATGTGGGACCCACACACTTATCCTACGCGGCGCCAAGTGGCAAAACTGGTGCTCGCGTGGCGGCCACGTAGGCATACTAACGGTCAGACATTGTTGACCGTCCAACCGGGGTAGTTTTTTAACATCTTGGTTACTTGGGGTACAGATCCGGGCCTGTGGTTAGTTTAGGGTACTCAGCGCTCCTTGGTGGTTACTTGGGGGCCAGATTTGCTCCTTTACCCAAAAATGAAAAGAGTTAGAAACAAGAACATTTCTCATAATTTCGAGGACGAAATTATTTAAGGGGGAGAGAATTGTAACACCCCAAAATTTTTATTATCCAATATAATTAAATTAAATCGGAATGAAGAATATATATTATAAGTTTAAGTTTGTAAAATGGAATAAAAGAGAATTTTGGACAAACTTTTAGAAATTAGGAAAATAATGTTAATATTTCCTATTTTGTAATCAATAGACTATTTGTGTATTTTAGTTATAATTGTGAATTATAGGATTAGGAAATAATTAGATTAGAAAGATGTTTGTTATTATTAGGGATTATTATTAGGAAAACTTGTAGGGGAGTTTGTCATCCTTTAGGAAACTTTTGTATTATAAATATGTTATTATATAAATAAAATAAACATTAAACTATTCACTTATATTTGTTTCTACACAAACTAAGTTTTATTTTTATTGAATAAATAGGAAGAAAAGAGTTAAATGGAAAGAGGTTATAAGCATTATATGTAGGATTTTAGGGACAAAAGTATAATAATAAAAATAAACAAATGTAGTAGTTGATTAGAATTTCTTTAATTATTATATATATAAATGGGCAAAGGTGCAAAAATAACCATCGTAAATTTAAAAATGGGCAACTATAACTATGGTAAATTGAAGGGGGCGAAACTGTACACTGTAAACTAAAATGGGGCAAAGCCATACATTGTAAACCAAAATGAGGCAAAAGTAACCTCTCTGTTAGGCTGAGTTAAATAGACATTTTTTAGACGTGGGCTCCACCATCAGTAAATGACATGTCAATTCCAAAATCTAACGTGAAAACTAAAATGCATCCAGTTGAACCCTAAATCACTAAAAACGAACTCCAAACCCCCAAATCATTTCGATAAAAAACCAAATAGAACCCCAAATCATGTGAAATTCACCTTACTTCTACGTAATCATCTGAAAAAATAAAGTCTCATAAAAAAATTAAAGTCTCATCAACATATTGCACCCTTAGATGTATGATACATCATTTACTGATGGTGGGACCACGTCTGGAAAACGTACGTTTAAATTTACAATGGCTATTTTTGCACATTTGCCCAATTTTGCCCCATTTTGATTTACAGTGTATAGTTTTGCCCCCTTCAATTTACCAGAGTTATAGTTGCACATTTTTAAATTTACGATGGCTATTTTTACACCTTTGTCCTATATAAATACTCATATGACAAAAACCCTAGCTCCTCCTAAACCAAAATATAGCCGTCACTTCTCTTCTCTAAAACAATTCTTACGTTCTCTTCTTCCCAAACCTACGTCCCTTCATATCTTAATTCTTCTTCCCTTTTCTCCCAAAGTACACGTTCATCCTTCTACAAATAAATTCTTCAATTTCAGCTATAAGCCTTGGTGAGAATTTCTGAAACTTTTCTTCTTTAATTCTAGGCGAGTTGAGAGTATTCCTATTGGGGGTTAAAGTTTTTGATTGAAGTAGTGCAATAGGAATTTTGTTTCAGTTATCTTTGTTTCTCTATATGATTGAGGATTTTCTAGGTTGTTCATATTCTTTTGTAAACTTTCTATGATTAAGTAAATCATATTTCTGTATTTGGTGCATGATTGCCGAATGACTAATAAATAGGGAAGGTTTTGCTTATTTGAGTTTAATTAGTTTATGATATATGCAATAAAATGATTTAGGTGCATACTTGCATGTTAATCCCTTGGCTTTTATTTTTATTGTTATAGTCGGCCAATGGATTCAAAGGGGAATGAAATGTTCCTTTGTTATGATTGTGGATGTCTATTTAAAAGTGCATGATACTCAAGTTTTGTATTGCATAACTGGTATTAGGTAACTAGGTGGAAGTTATTAACTAAATAATTGAATAAGTTGTTGTTGCTGTTAGAATCTTAAGTTTTGATGAAGACTAAAATATGAAAGAATAGGCCAAGTACTTAGAAAGCAATAGGATAACATAGGATCCCAAGTAAGAGTGCAACCGGATGTGGATTTACTTCCGGATAGACTTGGACTCGCGCTCGCGGATAAGTGATTTATCCCCTAGCGGCAGCGAGTAACTCACTAGGGAAATAACTTAGTCCATGAGCATTAGGTAAACAAAACCTTAAGACTAAGTTATGATTCAACCAGAAGTGAAAGTGCTTCCTGTTAGATTTAGACTGACGCAGGCTGAAAAAATAGAATAACCCCAAGCGTCAGTGAAAAAGGCCACATCAAGTGAAATGACTTCCTGATAGATTTTGACTGGCGCAGACTGATAGAATAGATATAACCCTAAGCGTCAGTGAGTTTACCTCGTCAAGTGAAAGTGCATCCGATAGCGTAGTGACTAGCGCTGACTGTTGGATTGAAGGACACTGAGCGAGAGTGAGTATTAGTAAACAAAATCCTTCATCCAGTAGTTTCACTTCCGGATGTAAAAGTGCTTCCGGATACATCATAGACTAAGAGGACTAACGTTCAAAGTAAATAATACACTAAGTCAGAACATAGTCTAAGTAAGACTACTCCCCATAGCAAACAAGCTTCCCACAGCATGTATAGTTCTTACTATATTTGATTATATATATTGCTATGTTGGACTAACCAGTATGTGCAGAACTTAGTCACACTTCCGGATGCAAATGCGCTTCCGGATGGAAAGACTCTTGACATTGGAATTCAGAGATTAACACTTGCAGAGCAAGATTGCCACTTCCAGATGAACGATGATCATCCGTCAGCAAGAGTACAAGAGTCAACATCACATACTCAGAAGTCAGAATGCTTTTGTCAGAGCAGAGGTGTCAGGACTACTTTTCAGAGATAAAGCAAGTCAACCCTGCTAAGCATTAATGAAGATGTACTTCTCAACGGTATCATGGGATTAACGGGTATATTCAAACGGACATATTCAACCTGCCACCCAAGCCTTGAAGTCGAGTATAAAAGGAACATCTACAATCAGAAGATGGTTGGAAGAACAGAGCATATTATCTGATGTATTATCTTCTACATTCCTCTCATCTTCTACTCTCAGATCTAAAGTTGTAACATTCTTAGAGAGTCATTCAATTGTACTTAAGTGAGTAACATCATCTACTCTTAGAGAGAGTTATTTGTACTTAAGAGTTTATCAAAATCAGTTCATAGAGTGAACATATCATTAAATCCTCTAATTAATAGAGGCTGTTCTTAAGCTTGTGCTTGAAGAACAGAATTGTTATATTACAATAGTAAGGGGGAGCATTTAGAGGTTTTCTAAATCTCCATAGGTTGCAAGTTAGCCCGCAAAACTTGTGGTTGTAAGGTTTGCAGGTGAACCCGTTGTAAAACCTGTGGGTTGTTAGGTGAACCCGTGTTCGTAAAACCTAAAGTGTAAAGGCTTTCTTGTGCCTGGTTCAAACAAGAAGATTAGTGGATTGAAAATCTCAGGTGGAGCCTGGGGACTGGATGTAGATCTGGGAGTGACCGAACCAGGATAAACTCGCTTGTGCATATTCTGCTTATTTAAATCTCACACCAAGCACCACACCACTGTATACTCACTTGTGCTTGGGATGATCCATCGTCACTCTCATCAAGCACAAGGAGTAAAGAATTCAAAAAGGGAAAATTATTAAGCTTTTATTCTCCACCCAATTCACCCCCCCCTCTTGGGTGACAGCCACGCATTTCATTTGGTATCAGAGCAAGGTCACTTGTTTAAAGGATCCAACGATCTCAAGTGCAAAGACCTAGGCTGACTTGGGTTACAAAATGTGTTTTGAAGGTTTTGACCATACTATCCCACCCGTGTTAGAAAATGCTGATTTTTACTTATGGAAGGGAAGGATGAAAAGTTTTATACTATCCACGGATTTCAAAATGTGGGATGTCTTTGAAAAGGACTCTGATTTCAAACCAAAAGTAAATTGGACAGAAGAGGAGAAAAGTTTATTTTACTTAAACCTTAGAGCAATGCAGATTTTGCACAAAAGCTTATCTGACAATGATTACCAGAAAATTAAACATTGCTCTAGGGCTATAGATATTTGGAACATTCTTGATACTATGTATGCTTCTAATCAATTTCTTGAAGTTAAGGCTGTCCAAAGCTCATTATGTGCTCCCTGTGAATCCACCTTTGATGAGCTACTGAATGGTGATGTAGTGGAAGCTAGCATCAGTGAAGAAAGTGTCAATCCATGCCTAGAAGATTCAGAAACTGAAGAAAATGAGGTACCTGAACCTGAACCTTCTAAATTGCAAGACATTTATAATGAGTTACATATTGAATTCTGTAAACTTGCAAAAGAAGTTCTAGGCTTGAGAAATAGGAATAGGGAACTTGAGGAACTTATTCTTTCTACAACCAAGGAGTCCAAAGTTCCATTCTTAAAAGAAGAATCTTCAAAAGACTCTGAGATTTCAAAAGTTAACAAACATAGTGTCTTTGAAAAGAAAAATGACCAACACAATAATGACAAGAAATCTTATTCTGAACATCATCCTATTGTCTGTTATTATTGTGGTAGAACAGGTCATATTTCTCACACATGCAATTTTAAAAGAAATTTAAATGTGAGGAACAAATATGTATGGATCCCCAAAGGACAAGTAAGGTCCAGCGCTAACCATGTAGGACCCAAGTACAAATGGGTACCAAAACTCCCTTCCAGTGCCTTACTTGTGCAGGAAAGATCAAGAGTTCCTCTTGCCTCAAAGAAGAGAACTCATGGTGATGTCACTGCTGCAACCACCTGGTGCAATCATAAGAAGCAGTGCGCTACCATAAGGAACAAAGACTTTGTCTCAGGGATAAGCTATCACAAAGTTCCATTCAACTATCCTGAGAAGAACAAGAGAGAGAGGATGTCTCAACCAACATGGAGAAAGCCTATTAATTCTGTCTCTCCTAAAGTGCTTCAGGCCAAAGATAAGTATAGAAGATTCCCTTGGGTAAGCAAGGGATCACTTAAGGTTGAAGCATGCAATAGTAAAATCTCCTATGCAAGTGTTAGATGGACTTATTGAGATTTTACATCAAGCATCATGTATATGAACATTATATGCCCTATAAGAGTTTATCACAATGTTCATAGTCTACATGCTATCTATGACTATCATTATCAGTGTATAACCATGTGCATATAGTCATAGTTGATTCGCAATGCCATATTCATAGTGAATAATCTTTAGGTGCATGTGAATCACGTACTTCCTACAAACTGACAAGTCAGATCCAAGTCTGGATACTGAAAAGAGAAAAAGGGGGTTATTTGATATATTGTAGGAAAGAAGACTGGAAGCAACAACAAGATTCAAGACTATACATCAGCTGAGATATTTGTCATATTTTGGGAGCTAGAGTTAAAGCTTAATCGCCAAAAAGCAACAAGGAGGGAAAGAAAGAATTGACATTCATCACAATACAAATGATGCTTAGTCATACTAAATCAATCAATGGAAGATTTCTCTCTTGAGACTCTTTTGGCCTCCAACGACAAGGATGATGATGGAGAAGAAAGATAACTCTCAACATTGTTGCTTCTTCTCCTGACACTAATGTTGAAGCTGTGAGGAAGTACAAAAAGGCAAAGCAAATTTAATGGGCTGAGAACAGATGTGTGGCATGGAGTTGATACAACAACTCAAATGAAGTTTAAACATCTGTGCTTAATTGCTAAGACCTGCTAACTGTACTAACTTAGGCACCGAAGTGCCAATCCTTAGTTTTTGCAGGTTCCCCACAATGTTAAATCTTAAGTGAGTCCAACCGGAAGCAAAATCACTTCCGGATACTCTTTTGCTGGCGCTGGATGATAACTCAATGTGATCAAGAGCACCACTCCAACCGGAAGCAAAACTACTTCCGGATGATCACTCACTGACACTGGATGATCAAGCCAAGAGAGCACCAACACCAGTCCAAGAGACACGTCACTTCAGAAACGTTTCAACTCCCTCTATGAGAAGGTGTGCCTACTCTGATAAGGTGAAGCGACACATGTCATAAGGTGCGCCGTTTCAATTAAATTTTTACGTTACCCAATGTGCAAACGTTTGGTTTCATTTGAAAATATATGACCATTTTAACCCTCAGTAACTTTGCCTATAAATAGGATGTCATTTTTTTTTTCACTTTCACTTTTTATCATCACTCACATTCTCTCTGCATAACATTCTTCATCTTCATCTGTGTTCTTCGCACACTTTTTGCATCTCATCTCTTTTCACCACCAACCCACACAAAAATGGCCGGATCTCATGAAACAAACCCAGTTACCAAGAAATCTACCTCTTCCAAGAAATCAAAATCCAAAACTGGGAAATCTGGGCATAAACATTCAGGAAAATCTGGGCAAAGCGATGAACATCATGAAGAACGACATGAACATCAAGAAAAGACTGGGCAACCACAAGGGCAGAATGAACAAGTCCAGGACCAGCCTGGAACTTCTGGGCGAGAGGCAGAACAGCCTGAGGTTTCTGGGCATAAGCAAGCGAAGGAAGCCAAGAGGAAGGGAAAGAAGAAGAAGGTTCAGTTCGCTGAGGAGCCTTCTTCCAAGAGGCAAAGGGTTGAAGAAGATGACCCTTCAGTTTACAGAGATGGGGCTTTAGAATTTGTTGCCTCCAAATTTGAGACGGTTCAACCCTACTTCAACCACGGCCTATTCATCGACTTAGACATGATTGATGAACTAGGGTTTCCACACCTGCGCCCTTTCCTGGAGAAGTATATGGGTTGGCTAGGGATCAAACAGGACTACAACGTCAATGTCCTCCGTGTCTTTTGTCAATCCCTCTCTGGCAAAGTGAAGTACAAGAAGATCGATGGAAAGGAACAGATCCACAGACTCTACTTCACGGCCACAGTCAGAGGAAGAACTATCAAATTCTCCTGGAGGACGCTCAACGAGTTGATGGGGTTCACGGATGAGGGTATGAATGAGTGGATGTATCCTGAGGCGCTCAAGTACAGTAAAGAAGAACTTGTGAAGTTGTATGGCACCGATGGAAAGAAGGTGTCCAAGATGTCTGACTCCTATAGGTTGCTGTACTATGTTTACTCCCGTATGATGACACATAAAGGGGGTAACTTCAATGAGTTCGCCAATATCGACAACCCATGGTTCCCCAGATTCCTCTCCCAGAAACCTATCAACCCCGGGCAGTTGATTAGTCTTGAGCTGCAGAGATGGTTGACCAATGACAAATCTGGCTATCTTCCCTATCCCACTATCATTGCCTTCCTCCTTGAGAAGCATCTGATCAAGGCCACATCTGCTGTGGAGGAAGAAAATGTCAAGTGTCGACCTGTGGGAGCAACCAACATTGGGAAGATGGGCATCAAGTATGTGAAGGCTGCTAAACCCACTCGTTCAGGATCACAGGCGGATAGTGCCTCTGGGACTTCAGCCCCCTCTACATCTGGTGCAGGGGATCAGGAAGTGGATTCCCATGCTGGGCCAAGTCGTGCTGCAAGAGTGCCAGCGACTGTGAAGGCATTCGCTCAAGAGATGAAGGATGAGATTCTCCTTCAACTCTCTGAGTCCTTGGTAGCCCCACTTAGAAATGATTGTGATGCTGGGTTCCAGCAGCAAGGGGAGCGGATCCAGCGGCTTGAGGACAGGGTTGGCCAGGTCGAAAATCAGCTTGCCAGGGTGGATGCAAAACTAGATCTCATTCTCCAGCACCTACAAATTCCCCAACCATCACAAGGTAACCTACCACCACCTCCTCCTCCTCCCCAAAATCCTCCTCCTCCTCCTCCCTCAGGTCACCCTCAACTTCCCCCTCCTCCTCCACCTAACACTCAACCACCACAGCCACCTCCACAAAATGACCATCAATCCCCTCCATCACCAAACAATGCTCACCAATCCCAACCTTCACCCAACCATGAACACCAAACCCAAGACACACACCAACAATCTCCTAGTCAATCACCCCTTCACTCCAACAACTCCCCATCTCCACAAAACTCCCCATCTACACCTCCCTCATCCACTCGCACACCAACCAACCCCTTAGCCGAACACCTTGGATTTCAAACTGCCATTCACCCCCTCAGCCATATCTATCTACGAGATTACCCACGTCTTCAGCAAATCCCTGAGGATCCTCACGTACCCTTTACCCCATTTACCCCACACTCTTCCACTACCTTCCCTGAATATTCCTCCACCTACCCATTCGAAGGTCTATTCGTAGATCCTTCCTGGTTCCCCAACCAACCCACATCCCCAGAACATACCTTACCTGCCTCTTCCCCAGAATCCTCACCCCAAACTCCACTTAACCCTGAACCTCTACCCTCCTCTTCATCTACTCCATCCCTGGCACTCGCCCTTGTTGATGATGACAAAAGGGGGAGAAATGTGATGACCGCCCTTCGCCTATTCATGGACACAAGGGATGTGCTCAGCCCGCCATCCCTCTGGCTTGATGAAGACATCATGGCTGCCCTTCGCCGCGCCATGGAATCCCAAAGGCTGAGTGGTGCTGAAAGCCTAATAAGAGGAGAAGCCATAAGATTCATGGAGCAGCAGAGGACGGCTGAGCAAGGACCACAATTGGAGATGGTTGTCTTTGAGCCAAACGAACAACCTTCACAGCCTGAGTCATCTTCATCAGAACCTCCTCCAACTAAGATAAGTAGAAAGGATATTGAGGAGATAATGATGAAGTGGGGACTGAAGAAGATCAATCACCCTCCTATTGTGATAGCCAAGGCTATTCCTGCATCCTCTGGGCAAGCGTCTGAGATCTCCTCGTCTGAGCAATCATCTGCCCCTCCTCCCTCATCTGAGCCAGCAGTCACCTTCAGTGAGTCTAGAAAGAAGGCCGTTGCCAAGAAGCGGACCAGGAAATTTATTGCCTCCACTGAATCTGCTGAGAGTGAGGAAGAGACTCCTTCTGACCAACCTAAGCAAGAGACCTCATCTGCCCAAGTTGAGCCTGAAACCCCAGTAGTTCAAGCAGTTCCTATTCTAAAGGAGGTCAAGTTGGAAATTGAAGACATGACTCCTGAGGAATATGAAAAGTATGGGTTCACGGACAAACTCTCCTTCGGTCAGATGGCCTGCCTCGATGCTGACAGAGCAAGTGCCATGCCTACTCCTCCGATTAGCAAGAGCAAAGGGAAGAGTAAGGGGAAAGGGAAAAGGAAAGCCCAGGAAGTTGAGGAGGATCCCAACTTCCCTGTATGGAACGTAAAGATTCGGGCTGTTCACTACCCCAATGGAGAGGTCGCCTACTTCGATGATGCTACAGGGTTCCCTGGGTATGAAGAAGTAGAAAACATGAAAAGGGCATTCGAGGAGTCCATTGAATCTGAAAGGCTCAGAAGAGAGAGAGAGGAAGAAGAGCTTCAGAATATCATTTCCCAGATAGACCAGAATGTGCATGAGGCAGAGGTAGCCAGACTCCAGAAAGAGAGTGAAGAGAGACAGAGGGAGAGGGAGAGGAAAAAGAGACACCAAGTCTGAACCCCCAATCCAAAACAAAACCCCCAATCCAAAAACCTTTTAACTTAGAAATTTTTCCTTATTTTCATGCATCTCTCATTCTTACTTAGTGTAGATTACTTGTATATGCTTTGCTTGTATACTCTAACATGTAATCTTTGTTCATTAATAATATTTGTCTAAGTTACTTGTTCTTATCCATTGCTTTTATTATTCTGCTAATCCTTTCATATAAACCTAATCGATACAACTAGGTTTGTCATCATCAAAAAGGGGGAGAATGTTAGAATCTTAAGTTTTGATGAAGACTAAAATATGAAAGAATAGGCCAAGTACTTAGAAAGCAATAGGATAACATAGGATCCCAAGTAAGAGTGCAACCGGATGTGGATTTACTTCCGGATAGACTTGGACTCGCGCTCGCGGATAAGTGATTTATCCCCTAGCGGCAGCGAGTAACTCACTAGGGAAATAACTTAGTCCATGAGCATTAGGTAAACAAAACCTTAAGACTAAGTTATGATTCAACCAGAAGTGAAAGTGCTTCCTGTTAGATTTAGACTGACGCAGGCTGATAAAATAGAATAACCCCAAGCGTCAGTGAAAAAGGCCACATCAAGTGAAATGGCTTCCTGATAGATTTTGACTGGCGCAGACTGATAGAATAGATATAACCCTAAGCGTCAGTGAGTTTACCTCGTCAAGTGAAAGTGCATCCGATAGCGTAGTGACTAGCGCTGACTGTTGGATTGAAGGACACTGAGCGAGAGTGAGTATTAGTAAACAAAATCCTTCATCCAGTAGTTTCACTTCCGGATGTAAAAGTGCTTCCAGATACATCATAGACTAAGAGGACTAACGTTCAAAGTAAATAATACACTAAGTCAGAACATAGTCTAAGTAAGACTACTCCCCATAGCAAACAAGCTTCCCACAGCATGTATAGTTCTTACTATATTTGATTATATATATTGCTATGTTGGACTAACCAGTATGTGCAGAACTTAGTCACACTTCCGGATGCAAATGCGCTTCCGGATGGAAAGACTCTTGACATTGGAATTCAGAGATTAACACTTGCAGAGCAAGATTGCCACTTCCGGATGAACGATGATCATCCGTCAGCAAGAGTACAAGAGTCAACATCACATACTCAGAAGTCAGAATGCTTTTGTCAGAGCAGAGGTGTCAGGACTACTTTTCAGAGATAAAGCAAGTCAACCCTGCTAAGCATTAATGAAGATGTACTTCTCAACGGTAACATGGGATTAACGGGTATATTCAAACGGACATATTCAACCTGCCACCCAAGCCTTGAAGTCGAGTATAAAAGGAACATCTACAATCAGAAGATGGTTGGAGCATATTATCTGATGTATTATCTTCTACATTCCTCTCATCTTCTACTCTCAGATCTAAAGTTGTAACATTCTTAGAGAGTCATTCAATTGTACTTAAGTGAGTAACATCATCTACTCTTAGAGAGAGTTATTTGTACTTAAGAGTTTATCAAAATCAGTTCATAGAGTGAACATATCATTAAATCCTCTAATTAATAGAGGCTGTTCTTAAGCTTGTGCTTGAAGAACAGAATTGTTATATTACAATAGTAAGGGGGAGCATTTAGAGGTTTTCTAAATCTCCATAGGTTGCAAGTTAGCCCGCAAAACTTGTGGTTGTAAGGTTTGCAGGTGAACCCGTTGTAAAACCTGTGGGTTGTTAGGTGAACCCGTGTTCGTAAAACCTAAAGTGTAAAGGCTTTCTTGTGCCTGGTTCAAACAAGAAGATTAGTGGATTGAAAATCTCAGGTGGAGCCTGGGGACTGGATGTAGGTCTGGGAGTGACCGAACCAGGATAAACTCGCTTGTGCATATTCTGCTTATTTAAATCTCACACCAAGCACCACACCACTGTATACTCAGTTGTGCTTGGGATGATCCATCGTCACTCTCATCAAGCACAAGGAGTAAAGAATTCAAAAAGGGAAAATTATTAAGCTTTTATTCTCCACCCAATTCACCCCCCCCTCTTGGGTGACAGCCACGCATTTCAGTTGTCGTGTTGTATAATGATGCTTATGTAGAGGCTGATTCTGTACAAGATTAAATGGGATATTTGAAGGTGTAATGTATGGGTATATAAATAAATATAGTTGTGCATATAGGACCACATTTTATTTACAAGGCTAAAAAGGGACTAGTCAAGAAAACACCCTAATACTAACTTAAATATCAGTGAAGAATAATTTTATTGGTATTATGCTTAGCAATTATAAGTTATGATTGTTAGTAGCTGTTTGGATAATTTTTAATATTTTGTTAATGAAACTAATTGGAATGTTGTTCAATGAACTATTCATTAATATGGGTTTGATATGTATTAGTAAAAGCATAGACATGTAATTGTTTAGTTTTTAATTAAATTGAATATGTGGCTACTTTGAATTGGGTAAATAATAATGGAAGTTGTTGATCATTGCTGATGTCATTGGATTACGAAGGATAGATATAGAAGTATACTCATGATGATTATTTCTTGGATGAACTTAAATGTATTTGATTGCCAATTCTTTGATTCCTTGGTCAGTTATATATAATATATGAATTGTGAAATGGCATGAAATGGTGACTTCACTTTGTATTAGTGATTGATTTATAATTTGTTGCTATTCTCAATTGTGAATCTATATGTGTAAATTTGGAAGAGAAAAATTAGAAATAATATAATCATGAAGGGATGGGTAGTACTATTAGGACCGAGAGAGACGCGATATTTGATCACATAGAATAATTTCTTAATTCTATCATTACTTGATATAGTAATAGGAGAATTTAGAGAGGACTTGAAGGAACATTACAAGCAAAGATAATGAGAAGTTGCTTACATCAGGTAGCGGTTTATTTCATGCACATTAGGTTTATTTTCTGTCATAACTAATATTACTGCTTCAGATATTGGTAGGGTTTATTTTCAGCATTTTAAATTTATGTGGAGTACTCCAGGTATAAGGAGGGTCGCTCCCCCTATACCATATTGTTTTGTTGAATTTATTTTTCCTAGAAAATCCTGTCAGGTATGCCTACTACGAAAGGTGAATATATTACTATAAGTAGTGAGGTGGTGCAATAGGCACATGTATTTAATATTCTACCTATAACAAATATATTGTTAAGGTAGGGGCCCTGTATGAGTGTTTTACTAATAGGTAGTAATCACCAACAGGTAGCGTCACTATCATTATCTGAAGTAGGATTAAATGAATCAGCTTCTAGGTGAAGTATTAGAGTGTATGAAATAAACTGCGGTAAATTTGGTTTAGTTTCAGGTACACAATAGATAGGGAATTTTGGAGTGATGAAGGGAAAGGAGGAATGCAGAAATGTCTTCTCCGAAGTGTATTTTTATTTATATATATTTTTAAAGGAAATTGTATAATTATATTTTGGCATGTAATGTATATAAATTTTGTAGAATATAAACGTTGAATACTTTATGTACTTGATAATTATTTTGAATTCATATATAGACTTTTATATGTACTCATATGTAAAACTAAGTATTTTAGAACTAATATTTTATAGGGTAAACGTTAAAATTTCAAAGTAAAAGATAAATGTTTTAGTGTAGGAAATAATAGTTAGAAATATGTTTTCAATAGTATTTATTTTATAAAATTAAGAAATATATTTTAAAACTTGTATTACTTTATAAAATTAATAAAAATCACCTTACATACCTTAAGTAACTTCATTTTGTTTTAAAAAGTTATTTTCAACTTGTTTTAGAAAGAATTATTCCAAAAAGTCAATTTAATTAAAAAGTTTTAATTTGGACAGATTTTTGATGACCTCTTACAAACTTTTAAAGTTATTAATATTTATTTTATAGCAAAAATCACTATTTTTAATTAAATATATTTAATATTTGAAGAAATTATTTAAAAATAAACTAGGTGTGACATATTGCATGCATATGTGGTGATTACTTGTTCATATTATTGGTCATTGACTACTTTCCATCATTCATCATTCATTATTAGCCTTCCATTCAACCCATTAAGTCCCCTAGATTTGGTTGTGTCATGCATAATAATGGGTGGAGAACTTAGAGCTATTACAAGCCTATGGTGATGGTCAAGTGCATTGAGCCAAAGAGTGATCACAAGTCCCTAGTTAGGCATTTTTCCTAACTTGAGTGAATGAGTTTAAACACTTTATCCGGTGAGGAAAAATCTCAATTGGCACTCCTCCTTAATTCTAGTTGCTTGCTAAACTTGCATTCACTTTGTGTTCTTAGATTTGGCCCATGCGAAGCTCTAGGGAAAGGTTCAAAAAGTCAACTTGTACTCTATGATAATTCCAATTGCCTTCACTATGCTTAATGATTGAGTTAATCTTTTATATGACTTTGCCCGGAGTGCAAAGATTAAGTGTGGGGGATTTGATTGGACTAAATTTCATACGTTTAAGCATGTGCATTTGAGCTTAATTAGTGTGGTTTATTTGTTATATTTGATCATTATTGGTACATTTTCATGCGCATGCTTATGTGTAAATATTTGAAGAATAATAGCCTTATTACTTGCATTTTATGAAACCAAGGGTATTTTGGTCATTTTGACTATGTGATGTGTTTCTCATGTAGGGGGTCCCAAGTGGGCCCCACACATCCTTGGTGGAGCTTTGGTGGAGCTTAGTTGGCAAGGAGGAAGGCTAGTTGGCAAGGAAAATGACATAAAGCAACAATTACCATTTTTGGTAAAAAGGACAAGGCACTTTTGGAGCATCTTTCCAAATGAGGCAAAATTGGCTTCAACTTCAAATTCAAATTTGGAGGCCTCATTAAGGGCATTTTTGGGAGCACAATCAATTGGAGAAAAAGGAGAGACCTTTGGGAATGCACTTAGCCCACATCAAGTCCACATTCATCCACATTTGTCACACAATTCCGAAAATACCCCTCATTCCATTAACCTCACACCTTTCGGCCTTTACCCTTAAACCACCATCAAAAATATCTTTTGACAGCTCATAACCTCCACTTGACAGCTCATTAACTCCCTAAGCCAACTCATCATCTAACTAACTCACTTACTTAATCCCCAACTAACTTCATTTGACACATTCCTTCACTTTCCATCTCATCTTCATCTTCTTCCTCTCCATTTTCTCTCTTCTTTCCACATACTTCACTTCTTGGCCGAAATTTCCTCTCCATTTTCCACCTTCATTCTTCAATCCATGGCTTCCTCCTCATCATCCACGTTCATCCTCTTCATCTCCATGAGCAGTGGCTAGATTGCCTCTCCTTCTTCTCCAAGGAAAAGTGCTTGAAGAACTCAACATTTGGCTTCATATGCTTGTAATTTGCTCTTTTAGGTTTCAAGCTAGATGTATATTTTTGCCTATGTAATGACCTTGATTTAGGCTTGTATAGGTTAGAACACCTTAAATTAGGTGTTTTACTTCATTTTAGCTTGGAATCTCTCTTTTATGTTAAGGACATGAAAACCGAGGCTTAATTCTTGTAGTTTCATACATGTATGTGTGTGCGATTAGCTCCTCTTGCATTTATGGAATGAATTTGTTTCTTAAGTACTAGATCTAGTGCTTAATGTTGCTTTAGGTATGTTCTTGGCTTGAAAGAGCTTTAGGCTTGATTAAATTAGTTAAACTCTTGTAGATTCCTTTGATTAAAGAGGTCTCAAGGATTTAACTAGTTTATATTAAGTGAAACAAGTATATGAAGTCTAATTCATCAAAGCACTAAGTACTTGGAGAAGGAGGTACCTCTCATTCATATTTTCACATCTTTTATTTCGCTATTCACTGTTTTTGTTAGATTTAGTTGTAGATATAAACACACACTCCAACTGTTTGTTAATTTGCGTGACTTAAGTACTTGAAATTAGCTAGATAACCTGAACCGTGGATTCGACTCGTACTCACCACTACTACCTAGTGGAATAGAGTATTGAATTAATTTTGATTAACCTTTTTAGGCGACGAAAAAGAGTTAAATCAGATATCAGGTGAATTGAGGATATGGTCCTTTCCCTCCCGCTAAATATAATTATATATACTCTCTCTGGTCCATGTTATAAATCACTTTAAACTATCTCAGTAGAACCAAGGAGATCTGTCTATAAAACTTTGAGTCTTCTATGTAATTTCCATAGGAGAAATTTTTGGAAAAAGTTCAATAATGACTTACAAAGTGACTTATATTGTGGATCATGAATTTCTTTTAGAAGGCGCTCTAGATTTTGGGATAGGGGGATATTGAGCATGCTTTCAGTTAGATCAGTGAAGTATCTAACTTGGGATGTCAAAAAACAATTGTGGTTCCCTTGCATGATTTTGTGTGATAGACTCCATCTACCAAGGACTATTGTATTATAAAAAATTTTGGTCTTTGGAATTGTTTGTTGAATGAACTAACTGTAGTACATATTTTATTCTACCTCATTCAAATGGTCATATATGTCATTATCACTACATTGAATCTATTAATGTTGATCCGTAAGATAACAGCTGTGCAAGATTTGATTTCAAGGATACTAGTTAAGTTAGTTCCATACAAATATGCCTCTCAAGGTTCCAACAAGCTTTTTTATTTGACAAAGAAATGCATCCAAAATTTGAATTAGCTCTTGTCATACTATCTACATGGTTAATTTGCAAAGCCTCCTTTAATATCTCCATTGTTTGTCATCATGACAAACAAATGTTTTTTTCATATGTTTTTATAATATCTCCTTTGCTGGAAGATGATGAAGCTTTCGTCTTTTCTCAGGTTGTTTAGCGCTTTCAAGAATTGTTTGCTCAAACCAAGTATAAGGAAGCTGCAGAGCTTGCTGCAGAATCTCTAGAAGAAATACTTTGCACTCCTGAAACTGTTGCTAAATTTCAGGTAAACTTTTGCATTGCCTTTGATGACCAAGCAGTAACCTCTACATTTAGACAATAGCATTCTTCTTCACAAAGTAAGGGGTCTTAATTGGCTGTTTTGGCCTTTGATTGGTCATGCTGATAATTTTATGATGCTACTCACTCCATTTTAATGAAACTAGCAGGTTGATTTATCCATGGCATTTTGGAACAATCAATTCTTGTCAAAGGAGATTGAGGAAGATGAACAATCACAATTAATCTCTCTTATAAATGAGGGGACAGAGTATGAAGAAGTGACTGCGTTGGTATGTCAATATTTAGTGCCTTATATGTGCAAAGAACCACGTAACACCAGTGAGCAAAAAGGTAGTTCATGGGTGCAAGAAATATTGACAGGACATGACTCTAAATGTTATGAAATGTTTAGAGTAGAAAAACATGTCTTTTATAGACTATGCTATAAATGAGTTGAACACGGGTTACAAGGTTCTAGATATGTTGGGGTTGAAGAAATGGTTGCCTTGTTCTTGCACACTGTTGGGCATGGACAATGTAATAGGTTGCTTCAAGAAAGATTTCAACACTCTGGAGAAACTATAAGTAGACTTTTCCACAAAGTATTATGGGAAATTTGCATTCTAGTCCCTGGGAAGGGAAATTATTACTTGAAGGTCCCTACACATTCCAAAATAATTATAAAGTCCCTTGGGCCTTTCCTGCAATTATTTGCTTATGTGCAATGACCATTTTGCCCTTATGAAAGCATGAAAACCCAAAACATGCACAAGATAAAATTCAGGGACTTGCTACCGCGGGTGTGCCTACTTGCTACCGCAGGCTTGGGGACTTGCTACTGACACGTTAAGTGACCAACATTCCCTCCCAAGTGTCATTCATATCTGAGGGCCCTTTAATAAAGTCAGTGATCACTTTTTGTTATTCCCCCGATATGTGTCACACCATGTTTTTCAAAAACCATTTTATTCACATGGGATGGGAGGGACTAGTCAGGGACTTGCTACCGCGGGTGTGCCTACTTGCTACCGCAGGCATGGGGACTTGTTACTGTGTTTACAGATCAGCAAACCTGCAGTAGCTGGGAGGGAATGTTGGTCACTTAACGTCTCAGTAGCAAGTCCCCATGTCTGTGGTAGCAAGTAGGCACACCCGCGGTAGCAAGTCCCTGACTTTTATCTTGTGCATGTTTTGGGTTTTTATGCTTTCATAAGGGCAAAATGGTCATTGCACATAAGCAAATAATTGCAGGAAAGGCCCAAGGGACTTGATAATTATTTTGGAATGTGTAGGAACATTCAAGTAATAATTTTTCTTCCCAGGGACTAGAATGCAAATTTCCCAAGTATTATTGGCATGCTTTAGTCTATCTCGGGAAAATATTAAACCATGTGACCCTAAGTTTAGAGGGTGTCACCCAAAAATACTAGAAGATAAGCGATATTATCCATTTTTCAAGGATGCAATTGGAGCAATCGATGGAACCCATATAAAATGTGTGGTTAAGGGTTGCGTGAAGGATAAATATATTGGAAGGAAGGGATACTCTACACAGAATGTAATGGCCGTATGTGATTGGGATATGTGTTTCACATTTGTGCTAGCGGGCTGGGAAGGTAGTGCACATGATGCTCGTATGTTTCAAACAGCTATTTCAACCCCATCGATGAACTTTCCTCATCCACCTAAAGGTATATTTTTGAAAAATCCAATTCAATAAACATGCTCTATCTTTATGTTGTATTTTAATTTTAATATTTTTTGACACTAACAATATTATATCATCATCCATTAGGAAAATTTTATTTGCTTGATGCTGGTTATCCAACACCATTTGGATATCTTGGTCCATATCGACGTGAACGTTATCACCTTCCAGAGTTCAAGCGTCAACTAGGATTCAGAAATCATAATGAGACCTTCAACTATTATCACTCAAGTTTGAGGTGCACTATAGAAAGGACATTTAGGGTATGGAAGAATAGGTTCCAGATTTTGCAAAATATGCGCAAATTTAGTTTCCAAACACAGGTCCACATAGTTTGTGCGACAATGGGTATACACAATTTTATCAGGAGGAACTCCTGTACAGATGTTGATTTCAAAGAAGCTGGAAATGAAGGAGGTGAAGAATATGAAGAAGAGACTAATGAAGCATCATCATCACATTCAACAACAGTGATGTCTTCACCACGAATGAATAATCGTCGTGACAAAATTAGAAATGACATTGTTGGTGAATGAATAATCGTCGTGACAAAATTAGAAATGACATTGTTGTAAGCATGTATCGCAAGTAGTCATATGAATCATTACTCATTAGTTAGCTAAAAACTTAGTTATGTGTAGTAAATAGTGTTGCTTAGTCATGGATATTCAGGAAGCAAGTATGAATGTTTTTTTTTTTGATAAATAGTATGAATTTTCTTTGCTAGTAATATAAAAGGCTATAAGGTCACTTACTTTTTTAAGGTAATTCTTTACAACTAAATTGATCTTTTTTTTAATATGCAACATATGTGGTAAAATCATATTAGAGATAGAGAAATTTTTATTTTATAAATATAAATATAAATTTGATTTGAGGTAAAAATACAATTTCTTGTTTTATAAAAAACCTAGTTTTATTTTCTCATTCAAAATCATCATTACTCAAAGGTTTGATATAGGTGTATTGTTTAATGAAATTCATGTCCCTTTTGGTCTTTTTCATCTTTAACTTACTTTTCAATAAAAAGCCATTCAAACATGTTTATAAGTGAAATGGGAAAATAAGCCACTTTTTTTGAAGTTCATCCAAACATAAAAATAAGTCAACCTATAGCTTATTTTCTAACTGACTTAAAAATAAGCTAGCTTAAAAATAAGCCACTTTTCCACAAGTCGAGCCAAACACACCGAATAATCCTTATCATATTTGTCTCCATCAACTTGCTTTGCTTCCAAGATGTCAAAGCTACGTACATCAAATGAGACTGATTATTTTTCACTGCTCAAGTTTAAGCAATCAATAGTAAATGATCCATATGAAATATTGAGCTCTTGGAATAGCTCCAACCACTTTTGTAGTTGGTTTGGAATCACATGCAGCCACAAGCATCAACGACTCACACAGTTGAATTTGGAAGGTCATTACCTTGGTGGGGTCATATCACCACACGTTGGCAATCTCTCTTTCTTGAGAAATCTCTTCACAGTGAACAACAATCTTCATGGAGCAATTCCACCACAGTTGGGACGTTTATTTCCGCTAAGGCAACTCATTCTCTCAAATAACACATTAGTAGGTGACATTCCCAGGAGCTTGGAAAGCTGCACTAATTTGAGGTTATTGCATTTGATGGGGAATAGTCTTACTGGTACAATACCATACTGGTTGGGAGATATGCATAAGCTTGAAGAGTTACAACTTTCAAATAACAAATTAACAGGAGACATCCCATTGTCTATATGTAATGTTACTTCCCTCTCTCGTTTTTCTGTAGCCAGAAATAACTTGGAAGGGATCATACGGGAAGAGATTGGCCACTTGAAGAACTTGAAAATCTTTTCAGCATCCGAGAATAGTTTATCATGTGCTCTTCCTTCTTCACTCTTCAATACGTCATCTCTCTTGGTCATATCATTAGCAGCCAACCATTTTAACATGACTCAGCTTCCACATAACACCTTCTCCACCCTCACAAATATAAAATGTTTTGGCATAGGTCTTAATAGCCACCAAGGCTATTAAGAACTAACTTTCCACCAAGAAAAAAATATGAACAAACTAAAGCCCCTATAAAAATAGCACCATCTTTATATGATAATTCACAATACCATTCGCCCTTATCTTAGCTAAACCACATGGCTTTTGCCTCCGTTTCAGGTCCAATCCCAAACTCCATCTCAAATGCATCTTCACTCCAAATATTTGATATTTCTGCAAATCACTTTTTTGGAGAAGTTCCTGATCTAGGGGGCCTAAAAGATTTACGGACTTTAAATTTAGACACTAATAATCTTGGGAGCAGCTCTACTAGTGACCTAAATTTCATAAACTCTTTGAAAAACTGCACCAAACTTTTTGGAATAGGTTTGACCTCCAACAAGTTTGGTGGCATTTTGCCTAACTCCATAGGAAATTTGTCTACCCAACTTACTCGACTATACTTGAGTAACAACCAAATACATGGTACTATTCCTGATACTTTAGGAAATTACAAATTCTTAATTATCCTGTATATTGCACTCAATGAATTATCTGGTCCAATTCCAAGTTCTTTTGGGAATTTACATGAGATGAACATATTAAATCTCAATGGAAACCAACTATCAGGGGAGATACCATATTCCTTAGGAAACCTTAGCAAATTGATCGAGCTTGCAGTTTCAGGAAATATTCTTGAAGGAAAAATTCCTAATACAATTGGAAGCATGAAAAGTTTGCAACAATTAGACCTTTCAAAAAACAATTTCATTGGGTCTATTCCCTTTCAGATTTTTGGTCTCTCCTCCTTGTCCATTTTATTAAAATTGTCTCACAACTCATTCAATGGATCTCTGCCTATTGAGGTTGGAAAACTCAAAAACCTAGAAACTCTGGATATCTCTAAGAATAATCTTTCTGGAGAGATTCCTTCGACCATAGGAGATTGCACAAGTATGGAATACCTTAATTTACAAGGGAATTCCTTCTATGGCCCCTTGCCTCCTTCTCTCTCTTTGATGAAAGGCCTTGTACATTTGGATATATCTCAAAACAACCTATCTGGACCTATACCAATAGACCTACGGAACATTTCTTCTCTTAAGTACCGAAACGCTTCTTTCAATATGTTAGATGGTGAGGTTCCAATAGAAGGTGTTTTCAGCAATGCAAGTGCAGTATCAGTGATTGGAAATATCAATCTTTGTGGGGGTATTCTTGAGCTACATTTACCACCATGCCTTATGAATGATGGCACACAAAGAAAACACAGTTTGAAGTTCATCATTGTTCTAGTGATTTGTGTGGCTTTCTCTGTCTCATTGATATTTTTGTTTAATATGTATTGGAGAGGTAAAAGAAACAAGAAATCATCTGTAAACTCACCTATAATTGAACATTTTCCCATGGTGTCATATCAATGTCTACATATTGCAACCGAAGGCTTTTCCACCAGAAATTTGATTGGGATTGGGAGCTCAGGCTCTATATATAGCGGAAGGCTAGAATCAGAAGATAAAATTGTTGCAATAAAAGTACTAGACCTTCAAAAGAAGAGAGCTCAAAATAATTTCATTTCAGAATGTAATGCACTGAAAAACATAAGGCATCGCAATTTGGTAAGAATTTTGACTTGTTGCTCAAGCATTGATTACAAGGGAGGAGAATTCAAAGCATTAATATTTGAGTACATGTCAAATGGAAGCCTTGAAAAGTGGTTGCATCTTGATCAAGAGGGTGCTCATCATCCACCATTGGACATCTCCAAAGATTTAATGTTATATATGATGTTGCCTCTGATCTGCACTACATTATCTTCATTGTGAAAGCGAGCATCAAATTGTTCATTGTGATTTGAAGCCCAGCAATGTTCTTCTTGATGAGGATATGGTGGCTCATGTAAGTGATTTTGGGTTAGCTAGAGTACTTGCTAGCCTCATTGATAGTTCTCAAAAGCAAGCTAGCACATCATCAAGGATAAAAGGCACAATTGGCTATACTCCTCCAGGTACAATATTTATATTTGATTGGGCTAAAGTGCAAAAATAACCACGTAATTGTCACGAAAGTATAAAACTGACCATGTTAACTTTTTTGGAGCAAAACTGTCATCGAATTTCAAAACTGAGGCAAAATTGGTCATCACATATATAGTTAATTTTTTGACTTTTTCACTCATCATTCTCTGTCGCATCATTATCACAGTACACAAGGGCAAATAAATACATAAGTCTGCCACATATATTTTAGTGAGAGATGAATCGGCAGAAAATGATGGGTAGAAAAGTAAAAAAAAATTAATTGTACTAGTCATTTATGCCCCAGTTTTGAAATTCGATAGGTAGTTTTGCTCCAAAAAATTTTATATGATCATTTTCGCATCTTCGTGTCAATTAAATGGTCATTTTTGCCCTTTAGCCCGATTTGATTTGAAACTTCTGTAAATCATCTTTTATGACACCGTGTTCTATTTTATTTTATTTGTTTTCCGACAATGAATTTCTATGCAATAATCAATGTCTAATATATTTCAGAGTATGGAATAAACTGAGGTATCAACACAAGGTGATGTATATTCTTTTGGCATTCTTATTTTAGAAATGTTAACTGGAAAAGGACCAACAGACTTAATGTTTGAAGGTGGCCACAATCTTCATAAATACGTCAAAGCTACATATCCGAACAATCTTTTGGAAATCGTGGATAATGTCCTTTTGCCTCAACTAGTACAATCAACAAAACCAGTAGTAAGAGAAGAAATTGGAGTGGAGAAGGTGGCTATGCACCCTAACCGTGAGAAGACTTTAAGTTCATTATTTGGGATTGGACTTGCTTGTTCAGTTGAATCTCCAAAAGAAAGGATGGACATGGTTGGTGTCATGAGAGAGCTTAATCAAATTAAAAATGCTTCTGGTATTTGGTGAAATTAAATAAGTCGCGATCAAAGGCAACAAAACATCATCATGCATGAGAAGAATATGCTACTTCCATATGTACAATTTATTATAATTCATGTGCTAATAAACTTTTACTTGTCATAAATTATATATATTTCAATGTCAGTTTACTGAGGAGAGGATACTATGAATGAGACGACCATAAAAAAACTATGCGTGAAAACATCCGAAAATAATTCGTATATGTTATTCACTAGTACTACTATGTTTTTGGAAGATTTATTGCTAGTATTCTCATCATTGGAACTCGTTTCTCTACTTTAAGTGTTCTTAATAGATGAGTTAAATAGATATGTTTACCTACCTATACGATCTAAACAGCACACGGGGTTTGCTCATTTTCAAAACAATGATTTTTCTAAACAAAGTTTTTTGTAGAAAAATAAGTTAATTATGAGATTATCTTAATTTTATAAATTTAAACCCATTAAAATAACCTTTGTTGAAAAATATAGACCCTTTAATTTAGTAAAAATATCAAATCTGGATCATATAATCTTGTTTATATAGTCTAAATCTAGTTCTCCCTATTAATAATAGCTCTGTGCTCATTAGTTGGAAATTAATTAATCTCTTTCCTCCTATTTTCCTTCCACTTTTTTATGTCTTAGTCCAAACATATCAACATTTCTCCATACGTGCTGTTATAATGTGAATTTCAATCTTATTTTTTGTTTTGGCCAAATGAACTATAATCTTATGGTTGTCATTCTAGAGTCTCACGTCACTTGACAAATCAAAAATTAAAAGTGTTAATTATATAAAATGATCATAAAAACTAAAGCAGTAATAACTTCGTAATGAACTTAATAGTGTTATGAGACTATGAATAGCATTTCTGTACCAAAAATTTTCTAACCCATTTTTTCAATTAAATTTAGTATTAATACTATATAAAAATAATATATTAATTCTACTCCCTCTTACACTTCTACTATATATAGACACTTTTTATGTCCGTTACTTAAGACAAAAATATTTACCAATAAAATTAAACTAATAAGAAAAAGGAAAAAGACAAATAAAATCCTTTGAATATATAAAAAGACAATTAAGGTCGCTAATTTCCAAAATTACAACCAATATCACAGACAGTCCTAAATTAACTATTGCAACATCCCCATTAACAACATACATATTTAATCATTGCATCATCCACATTAACAACTAGAGCGTATAACAATTAATCAAAGTAGCATCCTCATTAACTACAGCAACACCCTCAATCTCATTAACCACTAGATCATTGTTAATTTAGTGTATGTAACTTTGCTCGTCCTTTTGGAAATTTAGCAACTTTGATTGTCCTTTTACATATTTAAAGGACTTTATTTGTCTTTTTCCCCTAAGAAAAGGGAAGAGACATGGTAGTTAAAGAAAATTAAACAATTTACAATTTAATTTGTATTCATCACATCAAAATGAAATCATTCACAACTAGGGGTGGAAATAGCCTAGACCACTACCATAATAGGTCAGGCCTGTGATGTAATAAACAAGTATGAGTCTGGCCCGAGGCCTATCATAGGCCACTTTTTTAGGCTAGACCTAAGTCTGGCCTATTAAGAAGTCTAACCTGGTTATAAGCCTATTAAGAGGCTTAGTAATTTATTTAGGCTAATAGGCCATAGACTGATAGATCTAATAGGCCACAAATTATTAGGTCATAGACCATAAAATTGTAATAGGCCACAAAATTAATAGGTCAATATTGATCAGTTTTTTTCTATAGAATTGGGCTTAATGAATACTAGTCCAACGAATACTAGCCATAGATTTATGTTTAATAGGCTAGTCAGTAGGCTTTATAGGTTTTTTTTTTCAACTTAGGCCTGACCTATTAAACAAAATAAGTCCATAAAAAGCCTATGACTGAGTCTGACCTATTATAATACAAAATAGTCTAGGCTTTTAGTAGGTCAAGCCATAAGCCCCAATAGGCCGGCTTGAGCTATTTCCACCGCTATTCACAAAGATTATTTTAAGGTGTCACATGCATTTACTTAAGGTACGTAAAAAAAAACACGCATTTATTAAAAATGTCAACATGCATTTACACCAATTACTTCAATTGACTTTTCAAATATTGATTGCTAAAAATGACAACACACATTTATTAGTTAATATCTAAGATTATCTCAAGGTGTTCATACTTCATGGTCCCTCACTTCTAGAGATGGGAATATGGGTTGAACCCACGAGTTGACCCGTTATCCCATGGGTTTGACAGGCTTAGTTTTGACCAAATCCTAATGCATACATAACGATCCATTCTGACTTCTGACCCAACCCATCTAACTTTAGGGAGGGTTACCCATGGGTTGGCGGGCCAACCAAGTTTCTTTTTTCGTTTTTTTAAGCCCAAAAGTTCCAAGGCCCCAAACAAAACTCATTTTCAGTTCTAAAACAAAACCCAAATTGAACCCTAAGCCTAATAATAGCTCTGCCGCCATCTATCAATCATCGCCAAGATGCCAAAGCATCTTATCAGCTCGTTCTCGTCCTCGTCCTCATCGCTAGTCGTCCGTCATTTGATATATTCCCTCTGTATCTAAATATAAGCTCACTTTCGAATTTCAATTTGATCCTAAATATAAGATTACTTTCTAATTTTTCCCAACTTTTTCCCAAATTAACCTTAATAATTCTTATCTATTATAACAAGTAAAGGAGGGAGAGTGGGGGATAAATGTAAAAATAGTTGGGATAAATTGGTAACATCACGTGTAAATAACTAACTTAACTAATTTCCTTAATCTACTCAAATTAGGGAAAATGATCTTATATTTAGGAACAGAGAGAGAAGATTACAAGTAAAACCCTAGTTTCCTCAGCGTGAGAGCTACGTTCTTTAAAATGCCTCGTCTGATTCCTGACAGACACGTTTACACCCATAGAATATGAGCACTCTCTCCCTTTTCTTTATTTCCCTTTTGATTGTTTTGTGAGATTATGAAGAGGATTTGGAAAATCTTGGATTTGCAGGGCAATTGACTGTGATTGCATTTTGCTTGATCAGCTCCTACTGATATTGAATGAGTGGTGTTTAAAGCCCTTATCTTATTCTATTACTTGAGATTTGGGTTACGCTCACCACCATACTTTGTGGTTTGTTTGACTTGTTCTTTGGCAATGCATGTTTTTTTTCTTTCTAATTTGATTTTGAAACTATTGTATGTAAAATGGTTGATGACAAATTTAATGACTATATTTTGAGTTTTTAGTTATTTTGGAAATCTCGATACTGTTATTCTGCCATTTTTATATACCCTTTGTTCTTATATCATATCAGGATATGGAGTTTAATTAATTAAAAATATACTTGAAAAGCTTTATTCAAAATTTGACGTATATATATTTTTTGTCAAATGAACGTGTATGTATTTAGCTAAATGTGTTTATGAATGTTCGCAGTAGTACCTAACGGAGGAGTACTACGAACATTCCCTAAAAGTGAATAATTTATATAATCTGTTATATTTATTATTTACATCACCTATGTTATATGATTATAGAATATAAAACTGAACAGGTTCATAACCATTAAAAAGTAACAAACCAAATAAATTTTAATTAATGTAAAGTAGAAATATTACATTTATGATTTATTTTTTTGATCAAACATTTTCAAGTTATACTATAATAAAAATTGGGAAATTTTATATGATTATTATAAAGCTCAAAAATATATACATCAGACTTATCTTTCTATTGTACACCAATCAGTTTTATAGATATATAAATATTCATGTTTAAACAATATTCTTATATTATTTCAACAACTTAATTAATAGTCTACAACTAATAGGATTGTTTATATATAAAGTTCTAAGTAGTGTTGTAAGAACCTATCCCGACGGACTGGACCGTCAAACCGGTCATACATTTAATAGCTTCACATGCGTGTTGGTTTGACGGTCATTAGTTTGACCATCAGTTTGAGCAATTCGACTGTTTAAACCATGACCCAAACCCTTTTCGGCTTGTCTTCATGTCCAATTTTTACAACACTAGTTGAAGGCTGAAACAAATTCTTTTGGAAAACAATTGTGAAATTCCTTTTCTGAAACATATTCTCACATCAAGATCATTAGATTTATAATGTATTAAAATTTGAAACAACTCATGAAGATTGAAACCTTTTTTTGTATTCGTGATATAACTTATTTTTTAATTTTCAATATCATCCTTTATAAACAAATACAAATTTGCGGGTCCAACCAATTGAACTTATCTCACACGTTATATGATGTTGTCACTAGACCATTTTGTTTTATTTAATAGTTATTCCAATCGATTTTAAATATAAGATCATTTTAATTTTTTGTGGAGATTAAATAAGACATAGGCCGCTTAATATTATTGTATCTTTCATATCATTGCATGATTTGATAGTTTAAGAAAGGTAAATTAATAATAATTTTAAGGAAAAAGATAATATAAAAGTATTAAAGTGATTAATTTTCCATTTTTAATTTCTTCAAAAAAAAAGTCAAAGTAATCTTATAATTAAAACCACAGAAGTATTAATAATTAGTTTTTCTTGTTTAAGGTATTTCATTAGATGATGAGTACCATTCCATGTATCTCTATGCATGCATGTCGTCCACACGCGTCCCTTTCCTAACTTTATTTCCCTTTGTATTGTATTTTTTTTTTTTTGAGATTATGAAGAGGAGTTGGAAAATCTTGGATTTGCAAGGCAATTGACTGTGATTGCATTTTGCTTGATCAGCTCCTGAAATTGAATGAGTGGTGTTTAAAGCCCTTATCTTATTCTATTACTTGAGATTTGGGTTACGCTCACCACCTTGCTTTCGTGGTTTGTTTGACTTGTTCTTTGGCAATGCATGCTTTTTCTTTCTAATTTGATTCTAAAACTATTGTAAGATGGTTGATGGCAAATTTAATGTCTGTATTTTGATTTTTTAACTATTTCAGAAATCTAGATTCTATTATTCTGCCACATTCTATATAGTATTGATATTGACAATGCTAAATTATGTGTCGAAAGATATGAATTTGTGCGGACAATGTGAAGCACCTTTGAATTTTGAATTTTTGGTGCAATAGCTATTGCTATTTGCTAGATTGCTATTATTTATGATATTATTAGAATGACGCTACTATTAATTTTTAACTGATGTTGATATTATTAGAATTTAGAATGTTTATATTTTTTATATGTGAAATGACTCAATTTTGCCCTTCAAGTAACCACTCTGGACCACTGAGCACCCTATACTAACAACTGATACAATTTTACCCTTAAAGTAAACAAAGTGGTCCAATTTTATCCTCATGCAAATGTAATGTTAACCAAAGTGGACCACTGAGCACCTTAAACTAACAATGTGTGTGTGTGTGTATATATATATATATTATGCTTTAAACTTAGAAAAGACGTGATTTTTTCCACATTTTGGGTCGTCCTGTTCAGTTCTACTTCTGTTTTATTAATAATCATATATATTGTTAAAAAATTCAAGGACTGATTAAAGCTCCCGTATTCTTTGGTCATTTTAACAAAAGAGAAAATATACTCAAGTGACTTTTCAGAACAAAAAATTTAACCACCCTTGAATTTTCCCTTACACACAGATCACCATTCTATTTTGAAATTTCACCAGAATCTAGAATTTTAATTCCGTAAAGAGATTAAAAAATTATGTGTAAGAAATTTTTGTAATGAATTATTCTACCTACAAAATTAGCTTAATATTTACTAAAATTATTGATGACTCCCCATATTTAGTGGTTTTTAGGAAATATTTTGTTGTATTTGGGAGTCATTAATTAAGTAATTAAGTGATTTTGTTGTGAATTGGAAAGAAAGTAATTTGATGATTATATGAGTGATTCTTTTGGAAAATCTGAAATTTAATTGAAATAGAAAACTTAATATATTAAAAGAAATATTTTAATGGGAAGTTTCCTATTAATGACATTATGTGATTGAGTTATTGTGATTATTTCCTATTTCTTTCTCTCAATGAATGCAGATTTAATGAAAAAGGAAATAAGGAGAATGAGACTGATTTGATTATGTGCATTCATCATACAAGAAAAGGAAAGAAATGAAACTTAACATGCAAGGCAAAGACAATATGGTGTTGGCCTATTTTATTATATATATACACATGCAACTGATGAAGAGGAGAGACTGGACATAATTCTTCCTATTTCCTAAAGCCTAGAGGAGAATTCAAGAGAAAGAAGAAAAGAATAGTGGCCAAAGAGCATTGAGGGAGTTTCATTCAATTCCGATTTCACGCAGAAGGAAGAGGAGAAAGGACGTGGCTTCTTCTTGTTGGGCAATTCTTCATTGCAACCATACACGCACAAGGAGCTGAACTTGTGGGACATTCCATTGATTAGCCATTGTATAATCTTATTTCCCTTTGGCATTATAATTTTAAATTTAATTTTGATTATTACAGGGACTGAGTTGGAACTTATGTGTGGTTAATTTCTTTTACAACTTAGAGTACTATGAACTTGTTTGTAACTTGATAGTTTATTTCCCACTATTTAGTTATGGTTAATTTGATTTAGTTTATTTAATTTTGCTATTACTGATTAACTTGTTTAGTGTTTGATCACCATTAGACATGTTTAGGGAATTTAGAATTGGACTTGGAAGAGGGAATTTTAAATAGACCATGGGATTAAATAGTGTAGGATTGGATTTTAATCTGATTTGCGACTAGGATAGACATATACCTAGAAGCCCTACATAGTCACTTTAGAGCGGTACCAGTCTAAATTGGCTTAGTAAATTAGTACAAAACATTGTGTGATTAAGCTAGACAAGGATGTAAGTGGACCGAAAGACACTTATAGACACTAGTACTCTAGATTAGCTAGTTGGATTAATTCATAATTAATTTAGTGGGAATAACATCTAAGAAGCAGATAAGGGATTAGTGGCTCTAGGTTGTTCTTTTGACTCGTGAATTTCATCTGTGTGAATATTTGTTTTATTTTATTTTCTTAGATGTTAGGTAATTAAAATTAATTTTCTTGTATTTACTCAACTTGAACGAAAATAGGAGATCTAATGCCTAATTATTAATTGTCTGAGTCTCTGTGGGATCGACCTTGATTTACCACTTAACTCATTTACGATCCGTACACTTGCGGATATTTTTATCAAAATTTTGGTAGCATCAATTATTTTAAATGATTTATTAGTTTTATGCTTTTTTATTTTAATACTTATTTTTAAAAATATATATTTGTTCTTAGGGGTAATTGATTTGAGGTCCCCGGCAACACACATAATATAGAAAAGGTCCCACAAACTTGTGATTCTAAGACCTTATTTTAATTATCGTCCAAGTCAAGAATATAAAACACTTTTCCACTCCTTATTATTTTGTGACCATGTGCTATAACTTGTGTCTAATAACTTGTTACTAATGGTCAGAAAGTTGTTATTCACAACCTAAATACTTGTTATAAATTAAAAATATAAACCCTTTTGACTAGTGTTCATTAGAATTTTAACGTGATAAACGTGGCTGTCACCCAAGAGGGGGGGGGGGGTGAATTGGGTGAGGGAATAAATTAAATCTTTTGAATCTTGTTTTCGAAAGACTGCTTGTGCTTGGTGATAATATTTACGAAGTAGTGATATGCACAAGTCAGTAAGTTATGTGATGCAAAATAGAATGTTTGAATGTAAATTTATGCACACATAAATTTATCCTGGTTCGGTCACCCAGACCTACATCCAGTCCCCAGGCTCCACCTGAGATTTTCAATCCACTATTCTTGTTTAAACCGGGCACAAGAGAAGCCTTTACACTTTAGGTTTTACGAGCACGGGTTCACCTAACAACCCACAGGTTTTACACCGGGTTCACCTGCAAACCTTACAAATGCAAGTTTTACGGGCTAACTTGCAACCTATGGAGATTTAGACAACCTCTAAATGCTCCCCCTTACAAATTGTAAGTTTACACTATGTTCACTCTATGAACTGATTGTGCTAAACACTTAAGCTCAAAACTAACTCTCTCTAAGAGTGGATGATGTTACTCACTTAAGTACAATAAAGTTACTCTCTGAAAAATATCACAAATCTGGATCTGAGAGTAGTAGAAGATGTGTAGAATGAAGAGTATGATATATCAGATACTTTGTTCTGTTCTCTCTTTTTCTTCCATGTCTTCTCTTCTGAATGAATGTCTCTTTTATACTCGGCTTCATAGGCTTCTGTGGCAGGTTGAATATGAACGTTTGAATAAAGCCGTTAATCCTATGTTACCGTTGAGAAGTGCATCTTCATTAATGTTTAGCAGGGTTGACTTGCTTTATCTCTGAAAAGTAGTCCTGACACCTCTGCTCTGACAAAAGCATTCTGACACTGCATTTCTTTGAACGTTCAGACATTCTGATTGCTTGCGGAAGCAACTTCTCATCCGGAAGCAACCTTTCTGAGTGTGCTGCACTTGAACGTTAGTTTAGCAATATAATCATATAGTCTCATGCAGTGGGTGATCCCTAAATCTAAGAAGTATCCGGAAGCACTTCTACATCCGGAAGTAAATTCACTTGATGAGGGATTTAGTTCACCATGACTTGCTCTCGCTTAGTCTATTTCATTCCACCACTCAGCGCTAGTCACTGAGCTATCGGAAGCACTTTTACTTGACGTGGTGAATTCACTGACGCTTAGGGTGAAATCTATTCTATCAGTCTGCGCCAGTCAAGATCTAACAGGAAGCAACTTCACTTGATGTTGCATTTCCGCTGACGCTCGGGGTTATATCTAGTCTATCAACCTGCGCCAGTCTAAATCTAATAGGAAGTGCTTTCACTTGGCGAAGTAGACTTACTGACGCTTGGGGTAATAACTATTCTATTGCTCTGCGCCAGTCTAAGTCTAACAGGAAGCGCTTTCACTTGGGAAAGTAGACTCACTGACGCTTGGGGTAATATCTATTCTGTCGCTCTGCGCCAGTCTAATTCTAACAGGAAGCGCTTTCACTTGGGGAAGTAGACTCACAGTCGCTTGGAGTAATATCTATTCTATCGCTCTGCGCCAGTCTAAGTCTAACAGGAAGCAAACTCACTTCCGATTGAAACATAGCTTAGTCTTAAGGTTTTGTGTACCTAATTCTCATGGACTAAGTTATTTCCCAGTGATTTACTTGCTGATGCTGGGGGATGAAAACATTCATCCGCATGCGCAAGTCCTAATCTATCCGGAAGTAGATCTTCACCCGGAAGCACTCTTACTTGGGATCCTATGTTATCCTATTGCTTCCTAGGCACTTGGTTTAATCCTCTATATTTTAGTCTTCATCAAAACTTAAGATTCTAACATTCTCCCCCTTTTTGATGATGACAAACCTAGTTTTATCGATTAAGTTCCTAAGGAAGGATTATCAAGAGAATAAAAGCAATGGATAACAACAAGTAACTCAGACAAATATTATTGACAAGCAGAGGTTACAAGTCAGAGTTATGTAATCAAATAACATATACAAGTAAAGAATGTATACAAATAAATTTCACTAAGTATGAATGAAAATATGCATGAAAACAAAATCAACAAAAATATTTGGATTGGGGGTTAGAGTTTGTGTCTCTTTTTCTTTTCCCTCTCTTTCTGCCTCTCTTCATTTTCCTCACGCTCACTCTGGTTTATCTGGGCAATGATCTCTTGAAGCTCTTTTTCCTCTTTTTCCCTCCTGAGCCTTTCTGATTCAATGGACTCCTCGTATGCCCTTTTCATGTTCTCCACTTCTTCATACCCAGGGAAACCTGTAGCATCATCGAAGTAGGAGATCTCTCCATTGGGATAGTGGACAGCCCGGATTCTCACATTCCATACAGGGAAGTTGGGGTCTTCCTCAACTTCCTGGACTTTCCGTTTCCCTTTCCCTTTGCTCTTCCTTTTGCTTTTGCTAATTGGAGGAGTGGGCATGGCACTTGCTCTTTCAGCATCGAGGCAAGCCATCTGACCAAAGGATAGCTTGTCAGTGAATCCATACTTCTCAAATTCTTCAGGAGTCATGTCTTCAATTTCCAATTTGACTTCCTTCAGAATTGGAACCGCTTGGACCACTGGATTTTCTTGCACAACCTGAGCAGATGAAGTTCCTTGCTCAGGTAGGTCAGATGGAGTCTCTTCCTCAGACTCATCAGATTCAGTGGTGGCAATTAACTTCCTGGCACGTTTCCTAGCAACGGCCTTCTTTCTAGGTACACTGAATCTGGCTGCTGGCTCAGACGAGGGAGGAGGATCAGAAGATTGCTCAGATGAAGGGACCTCAGACTCTTGCCCAGAGGATGCAGGAACAGGCTTGGCTATCACAATGGGAGGATGGTTGGGTCTCTTCAGTCCCCACTTCATTATGATCTCCTCAACCATCTCTCTACTTGTTTTATTTGGAGGAGGCTCCGATGATGACTCAGATTGTGAGGATTGTTCATTCTGCCCATACACAACCATATCCCATTGTGGTCCTTGCTCAGCCGCTTTGTTCTGCTGCATGAACCGGACGGCCTCTCCTCTTATAAGGCTCTCTGCACCACTCAGCCTCTGAGACTCATATGCACGACGCAGGGCGGCCGTGATATCTTCATCAATCCAGAGTGATGGCTGGCTGAGGGCATCCCTTGTGGCCATGCTTAGACGAAGAGTGGACATAACATTTCTCCCCCTTTTGTCATCATCAACAGGGGTGAGTGCCAGGGATGGAGTGGATGTGGAGGAGGATGGAGGTGGTTCAGGACCAAATTTCTTGGGAGGGGAGGGTGAGAGGGTAGAGGTGGAGGATGTGGGAGAAGATAGGTGTTCAGGAGTTTGAGGAGGGTCGGGGAAGCAGCTGGTGGTGACAAGGATATCCCCATAAGGATGAGTGGAGGGGTATTCTTTGTAGTTGGCGGAGTCAGGGGTAAAGGGTAAATGGTCATCGGAGAGTGGTTGAAGGCGGGGATATTCGCCGTATGGTTGGCTGAGGGGGTGAATGGCTGTTTCAGATCCTATGGGTCTAGGGCTTTGATGGGTTGGGTTGGAGAAGCGGAGTGGAGAGCGTGTAGGGGCACCTGGTCGTGTGGGAATGGGCGAGGATGAGGATGATGAAGGTGAGGATGAGAAGTTTCTAGGGGAAAGGCGTGGAGAGTTGTGAGGTGAGTCTTGGGTTTGGTGGTCATGGGTAGGTGAAGGTTGGGATTGTTGGTCATTTTGTGGTGGAGGCTGAGGTTGTTGAGTGTTAGGCGGAGGAGGAGGTGGTAGTTGAGGGTGATTAGGAGGAGGAGGAGGGTTTTGAGGAGGCGGAGGAGGAGGTGGCAAGTTACCTTGTGATGAAGGTTGGGGAATTTGTAGGTGCTGGAGGATGAGGTCTAATTTTGCATCCACCCTGGTAAGGTGATTCTCAAGTTGTCCTATTCTGTCCTCGAGCCGCTGGATCCGCTCCCCTTGGTGCTGGAAACCAGCTTCACATTCAGCACGGAGAGGACCCACCAAGGAATCAGTCAGTCTCAACAGAAGCTCTTCCTTTATGTCCTCGGCAAAGGCCCTAACAGAAGCTGGAACCCTTGCACTATGGCTTGGCCCAGCATGTGAGTCAACTTCCTGATCTCCTGCTCCAGATGCAGAGGGAGCTGAAGTACCAGAAGCACTACTGGCTTGTGAGCGTGAGCGAGTGGGCTTAGGAGGCTTGAAATACTTGATCCCCATCCTTGCCACATTGGTTGCTCCCACAGGCCTACACTGGACATTCTCTTCTTCCACAGCAGATGTAGCTTTGATCAGATGCTTCTCAAGAAGGAAGGCAATGATGGTGGGATAGGGAAGATAACCTGACTTGTCATTGCTTAACCAGCGCTGAAGCTCTAGGCATATCAACTGCCCAGGGTTGAAAGGCTTGAGCGAGAGGAGTCTAGGGAACCAAGGGTTGTCCAGCAGTGTGAACTCGTTGAAGTTGCCTCCCTTATGAGTCATTATCCGGGAGTAGATGTAGTACAAGAGCCTGTTAGAATCAGACATCTTGGACACCTTCTTGCTGTTGGTGCCATACAACTCCTCGAGTTCCTCCTTGCTGTACTTGTGAGACTCAGGGTAGATCCATTCATTCATATCCTCTTCTGTGATTCCCATCATCTCATTCAAGGTTCTCCAAGTGAACCTGAAGGTTCTTCCTCTTACAGTGGCAGTGAAGGAGAGTTTGTGGACTTGCTCTTTCCCATCCACCTTCCTGTACTTTGCTCTGCCTGAGAGGGATTGGCAAAAGACTCGCAGGACGTTGACGTTGTAGTCCTGGTTGATGCCCAGCCAAGGCATATACTTTTCCAAGTAAGGGCGCAGATGAGCAAACCCTAGTTCATCCAACTTGTCCAGATTGATGAACAGGCCATGATTGAAGATGGGAATGGATGTCTCAAATTTGGCGGATACACCCTCCAATGCCCCATCTCTATAGACTGTGGGATCATCTTCTTCCTCAACCCTCTGCCTCTTGGAGGAAGGCTCCTCAGAAAATTGAACCTTCTTTTTCTTTCCCTTTCTCTGAGCATCCCTCTCTTGTTCAGAACCCACTGCCTGTTCCACTCTACCAGAGGTTCCAGGCTGACCCTGAACGTTTTCATCCTGTCCCTGTGATTGCCTAGAACCTTTATGGCGTTCATGATGTTCTTCATGATGTTCTTCATGGTGCCCAGATTTACCAGAATGCTTGTGAGTGGATTTCCCAGATTTCGACTTGTGTTTCTTGGAAGAAGAGGTTTTCTGGATGACTGGGTTGGATTCATGAGATCCGGCCATTTTTATATGAATGTTGTAGTAATAAAAAGGATGAAATGCGAGAAATGTGTAAAGGAGAAATGAAGAACACAATGGAGAAGATGAAAAGACTTTTTAGAGAAAACGATGCGAGTGAAAAAGATGTAGTAAAAAGTGAAAATGGAAAATGACTTCTATTTATAGGTGAAACTTCTTGAGGATAGAATGGGCATAGTCTTTCAAATTTTCACACATTGGGTAACGTAAGTTTTTACGTTGGAACGACACACCTGATGACACGTGTTGCTTCAGAGAAGGCACAGCGTTTCATAGAGGAAGTTGAAACGTTTTCTGAAGTGATGTGTCCCTTGATCTGACACTGGCGCTCTTGATCATATTGAATTATCATCCAGCGCTAGCAAAAGAGTATTCGGAAGTGATTTTGCTTCCGGTTGGACAGACGCTCCTGGTTGCCTTGAGTAGTCATTCAGCGTCAGCACGAGAGCATCCGGAAGTAGTTTTGCTTCCGATGGTACTTACTTAAGATTTAACTTTGAGTGACTCGTTGATGTTCTCTCTTGTGCATCCACAGCGATCAAGCTTTCATAACTAAAGCCATATTTGCGTCAAGTAGAGTTTGTTTGATCTTCTCAATTTCAGGAGCAGTAGCTCTCGGAGCCCAGTATGAACAACAACTCATTCTGATTTGATACATTGCTCTGATCAGGTATGATCATGAAAATTGTTGTTCCTTCGCACCTTCTTTCCTACAAAATAGCAAATGATTTCTCTTTCCCATTTTTCAGTCTCCAAACTTGGATCTGACTGGTCAGTTTGTAGGAAGTATGTGATTCTTATGCTCTTAAGAATTATTCACTATGAATATAGCATTGCGAATCAACTATGACTATATGCACATGGCTTCTGATAATGATAGTCATAGATAGCATGTAGAGTATGAACATTGTGTGAAATATCTTATAAGCCATATCATGTTCATGCTTATGATGCTTAATGTAAAATCTCAATAAGTTCATCTTACATTTGCATAGGAGATTTTACTGTTGCATGCTTCAACCTTAAATAATCCCTTGCTTACCCAAGGAGATCTTTTATACTTATCCTTGGCCTGAAGCACTTTCTTAGGAGAGACAGGATTCGCAGGTTTTCTCCATGTGAGTTGAGACATCCTCTCTCTTTTGTCCTTCTCAGGATAGTTGAATGGAACTCTGTGATAGCTTATCTCTGAGACAAGGTCTTTGTTCCTTGTGGTAGCGCACTGCTTCTTATGATTGAACCAGGTAGTTGCAGTAGTGACATCACCACGAGTTCTCTTCTTTGGGACAAGAGGGACTCTTGATCTTTCCTGCACAGGTAAGGCACTAGAAGGGAGTTTTGGTACCCATTTGTACTTGGGTCCTACATAGTTAGCGCTGGACCTTACTTGTCCTTTGGGGATCCATATATATTTATTTCTCACATTTAAATTTCTCTTAAAATTGCATGTGTGAGAAATATGACCAGTTCTACCACAATAATGACAGATAATGGGATGATGTTCAGAATCAGATTTCTTATCACTATTATGGTGGTCAGTTTTCTTTTCAAAGACTCTATGTTTATTAACTTTTGAAATTTCAGTGTCTTTCGAAAAATCTTCTTTTATGAGTGGGACTTTGGACTCCTTGGTTGTAGAAGAAGGAATAAGTTCCTCAAGTTCCCTATTCCTTTTTCTTAAGCCTAGAATTTCTTTTGCAAGTTTACAGAATTCAACATGTAGCTCATTATACATATCTTGCAATTCAGAAGTTTCAAGTTTAGGTACCTCATTTTCTTCAGCTTCTGAATCTTCTAGGCGGAGATCCACTCTCTCTTTGCTGATACTAGCTTCTACTACATCACCATCCAGTAGCTCATCAACGGTGGATTCACAAGGAGCACACAGTGAGCTTTGGACAGCCTTAACATCAAGAAATTGGTTAGAAGCATACATAGTATCAAGAGTGTTCCAAATATCTATGGCCCTAGAGCAATGTTTAATTTTCTGGTAATCATTGTCAGATAAACTTTTGTGCAAAATTTGCATTGCTCTAAGGTTTAAGTAAAATAAGCTTTTGTCCTCTTCTGTCCAATTTACTTTTGGTTTGAAATCAGAGTCCTTTTCAAAAACATCCCACATTTTGAAATCAGTGGATAGTATAAAACTTTTCATCCTTCCCTTCCATAAGTAAAAATCAGCATTTTCTAACACGGGTGGGATTGTATGATCAAAACCTTCAAAACACATTTTGTAACCCAAATCAGCCTAGGTCTTTGCACTTGAGATCGTTGGATCCTTTAAACAAGTGACCTTGCTCTGATACCAAATGATAAACGTGGCTGTCACCCAAGAGGGGGGGGTGAATTGGGTGAGGGAATAAATTAAATCTTTTGAATCTTGTTTTCGAAAGACTGCTTGTGCTTGGTGATAATATTTACGAAGTAGTGATATGCACAAGTCAGTAAGTTATGTGATGCAAAATAGAATGTTTGAATGTAAATTTATGCACACATAAATTTATCCTGGTTCGGTCACCCAGACCTACATCCAGTCCCCAGGCTCCACCTGAGATTTTCAATCCACTATTCTTGTTTAAACCGGGCACAAGAGAAGCCTTTACACTTTAGGTTTTACGAGCACGGGTTCACCTAACAACCCACAGGTTTTACACCGGGTTCACCTGCAAACCTTACAAATGCAAGTTTTACGGGCTAACTTGCAACCTATGGAGATTTAGACAACCTCTAAATGCTCCCCCTTACAAATTGTAAGTTTACACTATGTTCACTCTATGAACTGATTGTGCTAAACACTTAAGCTCAAAACTAACTCTCTCTAAGAGTGGATGATGTTACTCACTTAAGTACAATAAAGTTACTCTCTGAAAAATATCACAAATCTGGATCTGAGAGTAGTAGAAGATGTGTAGAATGAAGAGTATGATATATCAGATACTTTGTTCTGTTCTCTCTTTTTCTTCCATGTCTTCTCTTCTGAATGAATGTCTCTTTTATACTCGGCTTCATAGGCTTCTGTGGCAGGTTGAATATGAACGTTTGAATAAAGCCGTTAATCCTATGTTACCGTTGAGAAGTGCATCTTCATTAATGTTTAGCAGGGTTGACTTGCTTTATCTCTGAAAAGTAGTCTTGACACCTCTGCTCTGACAAAAGCATTCTGACACTGCATTTCTTTGAACGTTCAGACATTCTGATTGCTTGCGGAAGCAACTTCTCATCCGGAAGCAACCTTTCTGAGTGTGCTGCACTTGAACGTTAGTTTAGCAATATAATCATATAGTCTCATGCAGTGGGTGATCCCTAAATCTAAGAAGTATCCGGAAGCACTTCTACATCCGGAAGTAAATTCACTTGATGAGGGATTTAGTTCACCATGACTTGCTCTCGCTTAGTCTATTTCATTCCACCACTCAGCGCTAGTCACTGAGCTATCGGAAGCACTTTTACTTGACGTGGTGAATTCACTGACGCTTAGGGTGAAATCTATTCTATCAGTCTGCGCCAGTCAAGATCTAACAGGAAGCAACTTCACTTGATGTTGCATTTCCGCTGACGCTCGGGGTTATATCTAGTCTATCAACCTGCGCCAGTCTAAATCTAATAGGAAGTGCTTTCACTTGGCGAAGTAGACTTACTGACGCTTGGGGTAATAACTATTCTATTGCTCTGCGCCAGTCTAAGTCTAACAGGAAGCGCTTTCACTTGGGAAAGTAGACTCACTGACGCTTGGGGTAATATCTATTCTGTCGCTCTGCGCCAGTCTAATTCTAACAGGAAGCGCTTTCACTTGGGGAAGTAGACTCACAGTCGCTTGGAGTAATATCTATTCTATCGCTCTGCGCCAGTCTAAGACTAACAGGAAGCAAACTCACTTCCGATTGAAACATAGCTTAGTCTTAAGGTTTTGTGTACCTAATTCTCATGGACTAAGTTATTTCCCAGTGATTTACTTGCTGATGCTGGGGGATGAAAACATTCATCCGCATGCGCAAGTCCTAATCTATCCGGAAGTAGATCTTCACCCGGAAGCACTCTTACTTGGGATCCTATGTTATCCTATTGCTTCCTAGGCACTTGGTTTAATCCTCTATATTTTAGTCTTCATCAAAACTTAAGATTCTAACATAACGTTGATCAGAATTTTGTTATTCATGACTTAAATATTTGTTATTATTTGAAAAGTAAACTCTTGTGACTGACACCCAATAACTTGTTACACGTGATCAAAACATTATTTTTCACCGCCCAAACACTTGTTAAATAACAAAAGGGAGACAAAATGTCTTTTGACTTGAAAGATATTTAAAGTAAGATGTCTTAAACACCACTTTAATTTCGCGATTTCATGAGACATTTTCCATATGTGGGTTTGATAGGATCTCAAGTTAATTACCCTTTGTTCTTATATCATATCAGGATATGAAGTTTAATTTTGTAAACATATACTTGAAAAGTTTTATTCAAACTTTGACGCGTGTAACCTAATTTTGAGAAACAGATAATATAAAAAAATTAAAGTGATTAATTTTCCATTTTTAAATTCTTCAAAAAAATTCAAAGTAATCTTATAATTAAAACCGCGGAAGTATTAATTATTAGTATTTTGTGTTAAAGTTATTTCATTAGATGATGAGTAACATCCCATATATCTCAATGCACGCGTCCCTTTCCCAACTTGTGAATCGGTAGTTGAAGTCCGTGAAGATGGCAAATTAAAGCCACCAAGGCTATTAAGAACTAACTTTCCACCAAGAAAAAAATATGAACAAACTAAAGCCCCTATAAAAATAGCACCATCTCTATATGATAATTCACAATACCATTCGCCCTTATCTTAGCTAAACCACATGGCTTTTGCCTCCGTTTCATTTTCCTTTTATTCCAGATACCACCTACAACCATTGACAATAATCCTTATCATATTTGTCTCCATAAACTTGCTTTTCTTCCAAGATGTCAAAGCTACATCAAATGAGACTGATTATTTGGCACTGCTCAAGTTTAAACAATCAATAGTAAATGATCCTTATGAAATATTGTGCTCTTGGAATAGCTCCAACCACTTTTGTAGTTGGTTTGGAATCACATGCAGCCACAAGCATCAACGAGTCACACAGTTGAATTTGGATGGTTATCGTCTTGGTGGGGTCATATCACCTCACGTTGGCAATCTCTCTTTCTTGAGAAAACTCTTCATCGTGAACAACAATCTTCATGGAGAAATACCACCACAGTTGGGACGTTTGTTTCGGCTAAGGCAACTTTTTCTCTCAAATAACACATTAGTAGGAGACATTCCTAGGAGCTTGGCAAGCTGCACTAATTTGAGATTATTAGATTTGATGGGAAATAGTCTTACTGGTACAATACCATACTGGCTGGAAGATTTGCATAACCTTCAAGTGTTAAAACTTTCAATCAACAATTTAAGAGGAGAAATCCCATTGTCTATATGTAATGTTACTTCCCTCTCTAAGTTTTCTGTTGCCAGAAATAACTTGGAAGGCATCATACCGGAAGAGATAGGCCACTTGAAGAACTTGGTATTCTTTTCAGTATCAGAGAATAGTTTATCAGGTGCTCTTCCTTCTTCACTCTTCAATATGTCATCTCTCTTGGTCATATCATTAGCAGCCAACTATTTCAACATGACTCAGCTTCCACATAACATGTTCTCCACCCTCACAAAAATAAAGTTTTTTGCCATAGGTGTTAACCAAATTTCAGGTCCAATCCCAAACTCCATCTCAAATGCATCTTCACTCCAAATATTTGATATTTCTGCAAATCACTTTTTTGGAGAAGTTCCTGATCTAGGGGGCCTAAAAGATTTACGGGCTTTAAATTTAGACACTAATAATCTTGGGAGCAGCTCTACTAGTGACCTAAATTTCATAAACTCTTTGAAAAACTGCACCAAACTTTTTGGAATAGGTTTGACCTCCAACAAGTTTGGTGGCATTTTGCCTAACTCCATAGGAAATTTGTCTACCCAACTTACTCGACTATACTTGAGTAACAACCAAATACATGGTACTATTCCTGATACTTTAGGAAATTACAAATTCTTAATTATCCTGTCTATTGCACTCAATGAATTATCTGGTCCAATTCCAAGTTCTTTTGGGAATTTACATGAGATGAACATATTAAATCTCAATGGAAACCAACTATCAGGGGAGATACCATATTCCTTAGGAAACCTTAGCAAATTGATCGAGCTTGCAGTTTCAGGAAATATTCTTGAAGGAAAAATTCCTAATACAATTGGAAGCATGAAAAGTTTGCAACAATTAGACCTTTCAAAAAACAATTTCATTGGGTCTATTCCCTTTCAGATTTTTGGTCTCTCCTCCTTGTCCATTTTATTAAAATTGTCTCACAACTCATTCAATGGATCTCTGCCTATTGAGGTTGGAAAACTCAAAAACCTAGAAACTCTGGATATCTCTAAGAATAATCTTTCTGGAGAGATTCCTTCGACCATAGGAGATTGCACAAGTATGGAATACCTTAATTTACAAGGGAATTCCTTCTATGGCCCCATGCCTCCTTCTCTTTCTTTGATGAAAGGCCTTGTACATTTGGATATATCTCAAAACAACCTATCTGGACCTATACCAAAAGGCCTACGGAACATTTCTTCTCTTCATTACCTAAATGCTTCTTTCAATATGTTAGATGGTGAGGTTCCAATTGAAGGTGTTTTCAGCAATGCAAGTGCAGTATCAGTGATTGGAAACATCAATCTTTGTGGGGGTATTCTTGAGCTACATTTACCACCATGCCTTGTGAAAGATGGCACACAAAGAAAACACAGTTTGAAGTTCATCATTGTTCTAGTGATTTGTGTGGCTTTCTCTGTCTCATTGATATTTTTGTTTTATATGTATTGGAGAGGTAAAAGAAACAAGAAATCATCTGTAAACTCACCTATAATTGAACAATTTCCCATGGTCTCATACCAAAGTCTACATATTGCAACTGAAGGCTTTTCCACTAAAAACTTGATTGGCATTGGGAGCTCAGGCTCAGTATATAGAGGAAGGCTAGAATCAGAAGATAAAATTGTTGCAATAAAAGTACTAGACCTTCAAAAGAAGAGAGCTCAAAATAATTTCATTTCAGAATGTAATGCACTGAAAAACATAAGGCATCGCAATTTGGTAAGAATTTTGACTTGTTGCTCAAGCATTGATTACAAGGGAGGAGAATTCAAAGCATTAATATTTGAGTACATGTCAAATGGAAGCCTTGAAAAGTGGTTGCATCTTGATCAAGAGGGTGCTCATCATCCACCATTGGACATCTGCCAAAGATTTAATGTTATATATGATGTTGCCTCTGCACTACATTATCTTCATTGTGAAAGCGAGCATCAAATTGTTCATTGTGATTTGAAGCCCAGCAATGTTCTTCTTGATGAGGATATGGTGGCTCATGTAAGTGATTTTGGGTTAGCTAGAGTACTTGCTAACCTTATTGATAGTTCTCAAAAGCAAGCAAGCACATCATCAGGGATAAAAGGCACGATTGGCTATACTCCTCCAGGTACAATATTTATATTTGATTGGGCTAAAGCGCAAAAATAGCCATGGAATTGTCACAAAAGGTCAAAAATGAACATGTAAAATTTTTTGGAGCAAAAATCGAATTTCAAAACTGGGGCAAAATGGTCATCACATTTAATATTTTGACTTTTTCACTCATCATCCTCTGTTGCATCATCATCATACAAGGGCAAATAATAAGTCTACCATATATTTTAGTGAGAGATGAATCGGCAGAAGATGATACGAAAAAAAGTGAAAAAATTGACTGTGTTGACCATTTTTGCCCAAGTTTTGAAATTCGATGGGCAATTTTGCTCCAAAAAAATTTAAATGGTCATTTTTGCACGTTCGTGACAATTCATGGTCATTTTTGCCTTTTAGCCCGATTTGATTTGAAACTTCTGTAAATCATCTTTTATGAAACCTTGTTCTATTTTATTTTTATTTGTTTACCAACAATGGATTTCTATGCAATAACCAATGTCTAATATATTTCAGAGTATGGAATGAACTTTGAGGTATCAACACAAGGTGATGTATATTCTTTAGGCATTCTTATTTTAGAAATGTTAACTGGAAAAGGACCAACAGACTTAATATTTGAAAATGGCCACAATCTTCATAGTTACGTCAAAGCTACATATCCGAACAATCTTTTGGAAATTGTAGATAATGTCGTTTTGCCTCAACTAGTACAATCAACAACACCAGCAGTAAGAGAAGAAATTGGAATGGAGAAGGTGGGTCTTATGCACCCTAACCATGAGAAGACTTTGATTTCACTATTTGGGATTGGACTTGCTTGTTCAGTTGAATCTCCAAAAGAAAGGATGGACATGGTTGGTGTGATGAGAGAGCTTAATCAAATTAAAAATGCTTCTGGTATTTGGTGAAAATAAATAAGTCGCGATCAAAGGCAACAAAACATCATGAGAAGAATATGCCACTTCCATATGTACAATTATTATAATTCATGTGTTAATAAACTTTTACTTGTCATGAATTATATTTCAATGTCAGTTTAGTGAGGAGAGAATACTATGCGTGTAAACATCCAAAAACAATTCGTATGTTATTCACTAGCTACCATGTTTTGGAAGATTTATTGCTAGTATTCTCATCATTGGAATTCGTTTCTCTACTATAAGTGCATGTTCTTAATAGAAGAGTTAACTAGATACCCTACCTATATGATCTAAACTGCTCACGAGGTTTGCTCATTTTCAAAGCAATGATTTTTCTAAACAAAGTTATTTTTGTAGAAAAATAAGTTAATTATGAGATTATGTTAATTTTATACATTTAAACCCATTAAAATAACCTTTGTTGAAAAATATAGACTTTTTATTAAAAATATCAAATCTGGATTATATAAACATGTTTAGAGTCTCTAAATCTGAATAGTTCTCCCTATTAATAATAGCTTTGTGCTCATAAGTAGTTGGAAATTAATTAATCTCTTTCCTCCTATTTTCCTTCCACTTTTTTTTGTCTTAGTCCAAACATAGCAACATTTCTCCATACGTGCTGTTATGATGTGAATTTCAATCTTATTTTTTGTTTTGGCCAAATGAACTATATAATCTTATGGTTGTCATTCTAGAGTCTCTACTCTACTCACGTCACTTGACAAATAAAAAATTTAAAGTGTTAATTATATAAAATGATCATAAAATCTATAGCAGTTACAGCTTAGTAATGAACTAAATAGAGTATGAGACTATGAATATTAGCAGTTATGTACCCAAAATTTCTAACCCATTTTTTCAATTAAATTTAGTATTGATACTATATGAAAATATAATAGATTAATTCTACTCTCTTTTATACTTCTACTATAGACACTTTTTATGTTCGTTACTTAGACATTTGACGTCCATTTAAGGGCACATGCATAGAAAAAGTGTCTGTGTGGCTTATATATTTGTTAAGCATGTTTAATTCTAATGTTCTGCATATTTATATAAGTGAGTGAAGTTGAATTTGTATTTAGTTTGTGTGGCTTATATTCATATTATCTACGGATTTCTAGTGTCGTTATTCTCTTAGCATGATGAAAAATTTAGGAGTAGAACTAACGTTATTCTAGAGCTTTTAGATGATATTGATCAACTGTACGATGAAAATAACATGTTGAGAAGGGTAGGAGATCATGGGAAGATGTTCCATGAAGAGGTTGAGGCAACTCATACCGAAGTGAAAATGATGAAACTTAGAAAGCCAGGGAATGATATTGAAGCTGATAGGTGGATGTTCATAATAATATGAATATAAATATATCAACTCCCAAATTTTCCATCATGTCAAGATGAAGTGCATAATTAAGATTAAGTCACAAAGTACCTTAGGCTACTCCAAAAAACCTAATTAATAATCTGCTACAAAGTACCTTTATTGTTTTTTGTCACTACAAAAAAAAAGGTCCTTTCCGGCACATGCGTTCCGGCGTTTTTACACAAAACGCCGGAAACAACATACCTTCCGGCGTTTTAAAGCAAATGCCTAAAAGAAGCGCCGTAAAATTTGGCGCGCTCTTCCCGCTTTTTTCCGGTGCTTACCTACCGGCGTTTCGTAACACATATCCGCTGGTATGTATATTTTATTTAAAAAAAATAAAGATTTGGCCGTTTTTTTTAAACCAAATATTTCATATCGGCGTTTTTAGGAATCGCCGATATGCATTATCTATGATTTAAAAAAAAAAAAAAAGAAAATTGAAAGAACATCGGCGTATGTAAAAAACGACGGAAAGCGGATTCATTAATGCAATTTAATGAATCCGCTTATCGGCGTTTTTGCCAAACGCCGATGTGCGATTAAAATATTATTAAATCACATTGCGGCGTTTTTCAAAACGCTGAAAAACATGTCCATTTAATGCTAGGCACATCTGCGCTTTTCATAAAACGCCGGAAAGGACCTAGAAAACGCCGGAAAGCGAATCTCTATATATACCTCCGACGGAATTCATTTTGGCGTTTTGAAAAAGCGAAAGGAGGGTCCCACCGAAATTCTCTCTGCCTTTCAGTTTTATATATAGTCCTTCTCTGATAGAAATGTCTCAACGTCCCGGTAAAGCTCGCGTAGACGAGGCAGAGGAGCAGCGATTGCGCGAAGAAGAAAACGCCAGACATATAGAAGCTCGCCGGAGAGAGATAGAGCAGCAGCCTAATCCTCCGGAGGTGTTGCATTACGTCAGCCCCCCTCTTCCTACCGTACCGTGGACTCCTTTCGGCTTTGGTGGGGATCCAGGAGTCTTGCAGGACGACCTCTGGAGAGAGTTGGGGAGGGACGTCGACATCAACTACGACGACATGGAAGAGGAGAGGGAGGAGAGGGAGGAGATCTCGAGCTCCAGCGACGACGACAACGGTGGTGGTGGTGGTGGCGGCGAGGAGGATATTCCTGTGCCGCAGGTTCTTATTGCTCTCAAGAGAGGGAGGAGGTCCACTTTTGGGAGTGGATTTGTGGTGAACGTCAGAGGTAAATTTGATATATTAATTTATATCATGTAATATATTTAGATTAATTATTTGAAATGTTTTTTCCCTACAGATATCAATGGCGTTGTCACCACCAAGAGGCTGGACCAGAAGCAGGTGCATTCGCTTCCGGCGAACGAGAGGGTTAAGCTACCGTATTTTGAGGAAACTGGGCAGCCAACCAAGGATGTCGGTGTCCTATTTCACCGGTATTGCCGCCTGCTCGGCAGGGACTTCCAGCGCTTCCCAATCGACCCTTTCGGCTGGAGGAAAGTGCCAAGGACGCGGAAAGATGAGGCCTAGTACATTATGAAGGTAATTCGAATTTCAAAATTTTATAATTACGTGAAATAATATTTTTATTTTGTGTTACCGTTATTAATTTTATACATGTTGATTATTATATTCATTACGATCAAATTTCCTATTGCAGAGGAAGTGGTGGTTCCCCGATAGCCTGAAGCTAAAGAAATTCACGATATCGTTGATCGGGGATTCATGGAAGGACGAGAGACTCAAGTTGTACAAAGACAGGGTCCAGCAGGGGGCCTGGTCTAGGCAGGAGGTGGAGGAGATAGTGCCCGACGGATTTGACCCTGAACAGTGGAGGCAGTACATCGGCTGGAGGATGTCCGACCTGGGTCAAGCGAGGTCAGAGCGGGGCCGGAAGGCTCGGGCACAGCAACAGGTTGCTCACAAGACTGGGAGCAGACCCATGATCGTCGGCTATGACGAGATGGTAATTTAATATCTACTACTCTTTGATGTGTAATTATTAACTGTATTATACCGATCATTGTTTGACGTTTAAAATATTTCAGTTGGAGGAGGCCAAGGCGAAGGGCGTCACGAAAGGCATCTACCGCAACTTCATCGTTCAGGCTCGCAGCCGCAGGGATGGGAGACCTGTATCCCAAAAGGCTGCCGAGCAGATCCAAAAAGTTGTGAAGGCACAGGCGGATGTGGAGGCTAGGGGGATCCCCGAGTCTCAAGAGGGGGAGAGCGTGAGCCCGAGCCCCTTCGCTGAGGTCGCTGCTATCCGCGCGCAGCTCGGGACTCCGGATCGTGCTGGACGCGTTCCAGGTCTTGGGTTTGGAGCCAGACCTACTCAGCTCTTCCCTTCTTCCGGAAGTCGCGTGACCCAAGCCTACGCAGTCATCCTCTGGGGCGACTCAACAGGCCCGGCAACAAGAGGAGAGGATTCGGGCGTGCGAGCGAGAGCTTGAAGCCCGGATGAAGGCAGAAGAGGAGAGGCTGATGCGAGAGCATGAAGCCCGGCTGAAGGCAGAAGAGGAGAGGATGATGCGCGAGCATATATCCTGGCGGCAGGAGCATGAGTGAGAGGTCTCTTATATCCGCGCGGAGTTCATTTGCCAGCAACAGGAGTTCTTTAGGGCGCAGGAGCAGAGGTGGCAGGAACGGGATCAAGCCTCCTCATCACAACATCGTCGCCGACGCTCTCCACGATCTTCCGACGAAGCTGACCAGTAGATTAGGGTTTTTTATTTTTATGGACTTTTTATTTTTATTTTACTTTTGTTTTGTACTTTTATTTTTATTTTACCTTTATTTTTTTATTGTACTTTTTTTATATTTTTGTAAATACAAGTTTATTATTCAGTTTAGTAAAATACAACTACGATTATTTATTTATATATACAACAATCTTTCATTCATCACCATCTTCACGCCCTCTAACAGAAGGTACTGGTTCATCCCCTTCTGGCATCAGGTAGTTAGAATTATTAGGAGCAACCAGTTAAGTAGTTTCAGTTGTCGCGTCAAAATCCTCGTCCCCCATATCGTACACATCGCGAGGTTTCACCTGAATCACCATGTGCCAATCTTTGTTTTTAGGATCAGGAACATAATAAACCTGCCGCGCTTCGTCAGCAACGATGTGTGGCTCGTCATCAGGTAATGCCCCTGTGTGGAAGAGTCTCGAGAAATTCACTGAGGTGATATCGAGAGCGTCAACTTTCTTGCCTCTTTTTCCCCTAGTGTCTGCCCAATCGCACTTGAATAGCGGAACGGGAAATGCACCATTGTAGTTGAGCACAAGTATATCAACAAGTTTCTCATAATATTGAACTTCCCCTAAACCCGCTTGCGCATCGTCTCTACTAGCATAACTCCTTGTTCCAAATGAACCAAACACACCCGAGTTTTGCGTTAGACGAGAGTCATCGCGCGCAACAGTGCTGAAGTGAGAGCCGTTGACATTGTAGGCAGAGTATCTCATCGCATATTCAAAAGGCACATGCGCTAGATTCACCAGTGATGGTGGTGGATTTGGATCGTTGCGTATTCTTCTCTGTTAGAATCTTGAGTTTTGATGAAGACTAAAACATGAAAGAACATAATGAACACTTAGGAAGAATTAGATGGAAGTTAAAATCCTAAGTTAGAATACAATCGGATGTAAAATCACAACCGATGACTTAGAGCAAAAACAACGTAAGTAGCGCTTGCGGATGTAGTACACATCCCATAGCGGAAGTCAATTGAACACTAAGTCTAATCCTAGTTAACTTAGTCTAAGTGAAAAACTTCCCTTAGCTTGCGGAAGCAAGTAGGCACATCACCAAGCGCAAGTGACCTTAACACTAAGGCTAATCCAAGTCTAAGTAGGAAAGCTTCCTGTAGCAAAAATGCTTCCCATTGCACTTGATTATATTACTCTGTTGTACTAACATTTGCGTGCAGAACTTAGATTCACTTCCGATAGCAAATGAGCATCCGATAGTGAACACTCTTTGTATTACACATACTTGGACTAACACTTGCAGAACGAAGCTCTTACTTCCGATAGCCAAAATCCATCCGATAGCAAGTACAAGAGTCAGAGACCGTACAAGTGCTCAGATGTCAGAATTGCTTTTGTCAGAGCAGTATTTTCAGAGCTACTTTTCAGAGCAAAGTAACTAAAGCATAAGTCAACCCTGCTAAGCATTAATGAGCATTAATGAGGACAACGGTAACAAGGGTTAAACGGCTATATTCAAACGGACTTACTGCCACTCAAGCATCTGGTGTATTAGAGGCTGCTATAAAAGGAACAACTTCATCATTTATGATGTAGAGCGAACAACCGAGCATAACTCAAAAAAGCAAAGAGCATTCAAGCATAATACCCAGAGAATATTCAGAAAGCTTTGAAAGTTCAAGAGAGCACTTAATACCTTGAGAGCTATTCTTATTGTACTCATCTTGTACTCTTTGTATTTAAATCTCTACATTTATTGAGAGCATTCTTTGTACTTAAGTGTTTAACACAATCTGTTCATTAAGTGAACTTTGTAGTAAATCCTTTTTGTAAAGGTTGAACCCTTGCAAGTAGTAAGGGGGAGTAAGTTAGGTTGCAAGTGAGCCCGTAAAACTTGTGGTTGTAAGGTTGCAAATGAGTCCGTAAAACTTGTGGTTGTAAAGATTTCAGGTGAACCTGTGTTAAAACCTGTGAATTAGTGGAACTCAATCAAGGGATTGAGAACTAGACGTAGATCAAGAGTTAGACCGAACCAATATAAAATAATTTGTGTTTGTGTCTTTATTTTTGTATTGTTTTTGTAGCACAATTCACCCCCCCTCTTGTGCATCCTCACTTTCATTCTCGTGAACCAATCAGCGAAGCCTCGGTGGACCATGGTATCAATCACAGCTGCAGTGATCCCCGATCATCCTTGATTCTCCCACTTGACATATCTCTGGTAATCCCTGAAAAAGACAAAGTATAATTAAATATATATTTTAAAGAACAATAATATAATATATATAAAATTTTATTGAACCTGTGCGCCACCTACTCGCGATAGGAGTCCATGACAGTGCAGCGTGTAAGGACATGTCTATGTGCTTGCAACATCTCGGCGAGGCTCAGCTGGTGGAAGTGCCCTGCTCCTATTGGCTTTCCAATGGGGGAAACAACGTGTCAGAGATGAGATTGACATTGTTTGAGTTATCATCAACTCGGGGTATGCACTCATTACGAATGTTCTGACCATAATATCTTTCAACAAATGCAACTACCTCGTCCCCCACTTAACACTCAGCAATGCAACCTTCTGACGCGGCTCTGTTCCTAACGAACAACTTCATTTCTCCAAGTACCTTTCTATGGGATACATCCAACGATAGTGCATCGGCCCACCCATCTTTGCTTTTTCAACAAGGTGGACAATGAGATGGACCTGTGAGGTGAAAAATAATGGAGGAAATATCATCTTCATGCGACATAGTATCAGAATAGCTCTAGTCTGTAGGTCGTCGAGCTCTTGCCTATCCAACACCTTTGCACACAACTGCCTAAGTATAAAACTGAGTTCGGCCAAGACCATAGAAACATCTTCGGGAAGGGTGTATTTTACAGCTAGAGGAAGGAACTGCTGAAGCAAAACGTGATAGTCATGACTTTTCAACCCGGAAATCTTTGGCTCTCTCGAAGATAGGTCCACGCACCTCGAGATATTACTTGAATATCCGTCAGGAACCCTGATACCCCTTAGCGTGGTAAGAAACACTTCCTTGTTCTTTTTTGTCAAAGCAAACCGAGCCGGGGCAAACTTATCGTTCACTTCAGGCCAGGCGTCTTGACGTATGCCCATGGCCTTTAGATCTTTCCTCGCTCCAAGATGATCCTTTGACTTTCCTGGCTCATTCAGAATGGTGTATGAGACATTCTCCCCGACGTTCTTTTTGAACGTAATGGATGCACAAGAGGGGGGGGTGAATTGTGCTTCAAAAATAAATGCTCAAATTAAACGACACAAGAGTTATACTGGTTCGGTCTACCTGACCTACGTCCAGTCCTCAACCACCCAGGCCGAGAGTTCCACTATCTCTCAGGTTTTAAATCGGGTTCACCTGAAACCTTACAACCGCAAGTTTTGCACGGGATCACTTGCAACCTTACAACAAGTTTTACACAGTCTCACTTGTAACCTTTCTAACTAGCTCCCCCTCACACCGAGCAAGGGGTTAACCTTTAGAATTAAAGGATTTTACAAACTGAGTTCTCTCAAAGAACGGATGGTGTTACACACTTAAGTACAATAAATGCTCTTATAACAGAAAGAGACTTAACTACGATGAGTACAGAATAAGTAGATGATAAGATCACTCAAAGTGTTAAATGCTCTTCGCTTTTTCTGGGCAGCTTTGAATGCTTGAAGATGTTCTTAGTTTCTCGCTCTAACTTCTCTCAAGAATATTCAAAGATAATAGATAACCTCATAAATGAGGTTTGAGTCTCTTTATATAGTCTTCAAGCAATCTGTCTCTTGGTAGTTGGGAGAGCCGTTTGAATATGGTCGTTTAACCCATGTTACCGTTTACTCAATAAATGCTTCATCAATGCATAGCAGGGTTGACTTGCTTTATCTCTGAAAAGTAGTCCTGACACCTCTGCTCTGACAAAAGCATTCTGACTTCTGTGTATGTGACGTTTACTCTTGTACTCTTGCTGACGGATGATCATCATTCATCCGCAAGGGATAATCTTGCTCCGCAAGTGTTAATGCTCTGAGTCCCAATGCCAAGAGTCTTTCCATCCGGAAGCTCATTTGCATCCGGAAGTGTGACCAAGTTCTGCACATACTGGTTAGTCCAACATAGCAATATATATAATCAAATATAGTAAGAGCTATACATGCTGTGGGAAGCTTGTTTGCTATGGGGAGTAGTCTTACTTAGACTATGTTCTGACTTAGTGTATTATTTACTTTGAACGTTAGTCCTCTTAGTCTATGATGTATCCGGAAGCACTTCTACATCCGGAAGTAAAACCACTGGATGAAGGATTTTGTTTACTATTACTCACTCTCGCTCAGTGTCCTTCAATCCAACAGTCAGCGCTAGTCACTAAGCTATCGGAAGCATTTTCATTTGACGAGGTAAACTCACTGACGCTTAGGGTTATATCTATTCTATCAGTCTGCGCCAGTCAAGATCTATCAGGAAGCTATTTCACGTGGCTTTTTCACTGACGCTTGGGGTATTCTATTTTATCAGCCTGTGCCAGTCTAAGTCTAACAGGAAGCATTTTTACTTGACGAGGTGAACTTACTGACGCTTGGGGTGATATCTATCTTATCAGTCTGCGTCAGTCTAAGTTTAACAGGAAGCAACTTCACTTCCGGTTGAATCATAGCTTAGTCTTAGGTTTTGTATATCTAGCGTTCATGGACTAAGTTAAATCTCTAGGAAATTACTTGCTGCCGCTGGGGGATGAAACATTCATCCGCGAGCCCAAGTCCTAGTCTATCCGGAAGTAAGTCCACATCCGGTTGCACTCTTACTTGGGATCCTATGTTATCCTATTGCTTCCTAAGCACTTGGTCTAATCTTTTATATTTTAGTCTTCATCAAAACTTAAGATTCTAACACTTTTCAATGTGCATGACGTCCAAACAGTGGCACGTTAAGTTGTGCTTCCAGTACGGCAGACAAAAAATATGCTTCTCTTTTTCCATTGAGGTGCTGGGACAGTTCTACGGGCCACCGCAACTTGTGCTAGGGGCCTCTTCATCCGGCGGCGGGGTCTTTGCCAAATTCACATTGCACATCACAGATCTGGTCAAAGATCTCAAACCCAGACACTCGTCGAGGGGGATCTCAGTGTTCTCGTGTACAGTCGAATTTGCTCTTCTGCCGCCTAAACTGATGATCGGGTGGAAGGAACCGTCGATGACCCATGAAACATGACTTCCTGCTGTGCGGCAGTCTACAGGGCTCCTGGTCGAAGTTGCAGAACGGACATGTCATCGCTGTATAAGTATTCCAGCCGGATAACATGCCGAGTCCGGGGAAATCGCACACAGTCCACATCACAGCGGCGCACAGTCTGAACAACGTCTTAGATTCGGCGTCAAACGTCTCGAAACCATCGCTCCATAACTCGTTGAGCTGAGATGTCGTCCCTGGAACAATTGCCGATAGAATGAACGAGGTCGACTTCATGCACAACCACGGGGGGAGGTTATATGGTATCAACACAACTGGCCACACGCTGTAATGGTTGTTGAAGGAGCCGAATGAGTTAAAACCATCAGAAGCGAGACCTAGCCTGACATTTATTGGGTCCGAGGCAAAATCGGGGAATTCGCCGTCAAAAGCTTTCCACGCATCACCATCTCGAGGATGCATCATCTTGCAGTCTGGGTTAGCTTTTATCGCGTGCCATCGCATTTGCTCAGCCATCTTCGGGGACATGAATAGTCTCTGAAGCCTTGGACGGAGCGGAAAATATTTCATGCTCTTAATGGCCCGTCGTCTCTTCTTCTTATTATGCCCCTCACCCTCCACCTTGTATCGGTCGGTGCCACATCGTCTACATTTATCTAACGCAGTGTCGGGGCTCCAAAACAACATATAATCATACAGGCAGACATCGATTTTAATGTACCCTAACCCCATCTTTGTGATTGTTTTCTTCGCTTCGTAGAATGATGACGGTAGCTATGCTCCAATATTGTAGAAGGCGTCTGACAGCAGCTCAATCACGTCCGACATAGTCGCATCGGAGGCGCCACGTTTACACTTTATACTGTAAAGTTTGGTCAAAAATGACAGTTTAAAGTATCTTTCATTCCCTGTGCAGAAACATGCATATATTGTCATCCCACGTACATAATATATGTACTTCATCGCATATATATTATAATAATAAGTCGCTTAAACAGTTAGAATAGTTAATTCATTTATACTTGGGTACATCGGTTTGTCACCTTCCGTCATGAGCTCAAAGAAATCTCTAGCCACCTCAGTGCGTAAGTACTCCGCGACTGGTCCATCGACCACTTCATCCCCGCCGTCTCCTGCTTCATGCTGCCCAAATGCTTCCCTCACAGTGTTGTTACCCGGATTAGTTGCATGGCCGCCGCCGTTGACGTCATCGTCACTGCTTTCGACTTGCATTCCAATGTGAGAATTCGAACCGACTTCTAAATCACCGGCGTTGTCGTGTAATTCTCCCTCTCCATGAAACGCCCAATTGAGGTAATACCTGGGAAACTGCTTATCCATACAATGGGCAAATACCTCTTCTCGAGTCTTCCATTTGTCGAACTTACACTTTTCACAGGGACACCGTATCTTACCCCGAACATCACTACCGCGCAAGAAAGCAAACTCCAAAAACTGATTCAACCCCGCCATGTATTGCGGTGACGATCTGGGTAAAGAGATCCACGATTTATCCAACATTATTGATATTGGTGTTTCACAACAAAACGACAGAAATATGAAAGAAGAAAGGAGAGGTTTGAGAAAGATTATGACGACTCACAAATTCTACATACGCATATTTATAGCCAATGCCCCTAACTCTTCCGCGTTTACCAAAGGCAACTCTGTCTAGAAAGTTTTTCGTTACATGTTTAGACATACCGGTGTTTTTGTAATCGCCGCAGAATAAAGTAATAATATAATAATGCATACCGGCATTTTGGTAATCGCCGCAAAATAAAGTAATCATATAATAATGCATACCTGCGTTTCTATGACACGCCAGTATGCAGTAAAATATTTAATATACATATCGGCGTTTTAACAAAACGCCGATATGTATAAAATAATAATATAACATACCAGCGCTTCACACAAAACGCCGGTATGCATTATTTTAATATTTCTTACTGGCACTCCACTGAGAAACGCCGGTGTGCTCCAACTCCCCTATAAAAGGCGTAAAAAGCGGTGCTCCCCCTCAGTTTGCCTTGCTCATTTTTTTCGTCCCTCCTTCCCACTACTTCCTCTCTCCCACTTCTTCCTCCTTCCTCATTTTGCCTTAGTCTCTGTTTATGCCTTGGTCTCTGTTTTGATTTATATTTTCTTCATTTCACTTATTTTTATATCCATTGTTATACATTCTACTTCTTTCTATTTACTTCATTGATTTAGTTGCTCTTATAGTTGTCATTTTCTTTTAATGTATAATATGAATTTTTTTTCGTTACTATTTATTAATATTGTTTATTCATATATCTATAATACTAAATTTTTGTCCCAATTTAATTTTAAATTGGGACAAATTTTTTTTTTAATAAATTTTACTCACTTAGCGGCATTTTTAAAAACGCCACTAAAGCTATTAAAATATAATAAAACAAACCGGCGTTTCTCCCAAAACGCCGGTATGTTTATTATATTTAAATACCTTTAGCGGCGTTTTGAAAAACGCCATTAAGTTGTTAGCATACCGGCGTTTCAAGTAAACGCCGGAAAGTTTTAAATTAAAATAATCTCATTGCGGCGTTTTATGTAATCGCCGATGGGTCTGAATATTTTAATATTTCGCACACCGACGTTTTTTAAAATGCCGATATGCATGAATATTATATGTATTTCTTCAGCTCCCTTTGCGGCGTTTTGGGGGACTCTACGGCATGTCCCGAAACGCCGCTAAGTTACTTTTCCACAATTTTTTTTCGGCGCTTTGTGGAAACGCCGTAGAGTTGTTTCGCCGGGAAAAGACGCCGAAACGTGGGCAAAATAAACGCCGGTAAGAGGCGAGTGTTTTGTAGTGTGTCATTCCAAAATATTTACTTGTAGACCCGTTTAAGACTGTTTAAATATGCACCACTCTGTAATTGATGGGTACAAGATTTACTCCACAAAATTGTTATTTATTTTTGATGCACTTTACTCATTATTGGCATTAGATTTTCACCTTAACCTTAATAGATTTGAGAGATTAAAAGGAATAAAGTGGAGGCAACCTTCTCTCTCCTTTGTTATTTTACCCCAACTCTAATGGCCGCACAAGCCAATATCATACCACAAAGTTAAAATATTTTTTTTATCACAATACAAAGTTAAAATATTACTACCATGTTTCAAAGTTTTTTATTTTTTGGACAAGCATGTTTCAAAGGTTTAATCAGCCAAGTTGAAACCACGATGATGGGAATAACTTTATGTGTGATTGTTTGTTTGTGAGTACTGAGATTCATTCCTCAATTAATCTGTTAAGTGGGATTTATCCCCAATTTCATTACAAAAAAGACAAAAAACAAATATTCAAAAAAGTGTGGATATTCACGTCGAAAAAAAGGAACGTGGATTTCATTTTTATTATTCTTTTTTTGATAAAATTTCATTTTTATTATATTGTTTTCATTAAAACACCAAGGGGGAAAATGACAAATAAATACCTCCAAATATGCAAAAGGACAAGTAAGGAACTCAAACTTCCAAAAGTACAAGTAAGGAACTCTGAATTCCAAAAGCACAATTAAGGAACCTGGCAATTGTTAATCCTTATGTTCCAGTTGTTAATAGCCATGTTTTAGTTGTTATTTTTTCTATGTGGGAATTTGAGTTCCTTACTTGTCGTTTTGGAAGTTTGAGTTCCTTACTTGTCCTTTTGGGCATTCGGAGGTATTTATTTGTCATTTCACCAAACACCAATCCTCCGCCCTAATTTTCCTCATGTTATCTCCCTCGACCTTCTTAGAAACCAGCTAAAAAATTAGGGAAAATTAATTTCTAGTTCAAGTCACAAGGGACTTAATAGTAAAAAAGTCTCATAAACTCTACATATTAAAGTAGGGTCCCTAGGGACCTTTCTTTAATATACTTCAAATACAAAAAGACCATATTACCCCTCCCCGTGACATGGTCATGGGCTGGGAATGACGAGGTCATGCACATATAAAATAAGATCATGGACAACTCTAACAAGGTCATGACCCACCCTGTGACAAGTTAATGGGGAAACATTGGCGAGGTTATGGGTAGGAAAGACAAGGTCATGCATGCGTATAAGTGTATAACAAGTTCATGGGCATGGAAGAAGGGGTAATATGGTCTTTTTATATTTGAAGTATATTTAGTTAAGGTCCCTAGGGACCCTACTTTAATATGTGAAGTTTATAAGGCATTTCTAGTAAAAGAGACTACAAATTGGTTTTCCCAAAAAATTAAAATTAAAACAAAAACTAAAACATAAATAAAAAAAAAATAAGAAAAACGATAAAAATACTTCCCCAATTTCACAACCTACACAGCATACATACACTTCGTCAGATTTCCACCTTCCGATCAATCTCCACTTCGCCGCCGACATCACAACCATCTTCGCCGACTTCATTCGCCTGTAAGATTCTTCCTTTCTTTCATGTTTTCAGATTTAGGGTATTGTAGAAAACACACCCATATGGCTATAGAAGAAGATGGACTAAAAAAGCTAGAGTATTTATCCCTAGTTTCCAAAGTATGCACTGAATTAGAATCCCATACTGGCTCTGGTGACAAAGTTCTGGCTGAGTTTATCACTGAGTTGGGTAGGAATTCTGAGGATGTGGAAGATTTTGATGCTAAGTTGAAGGAGAATGGGGCTGAGATGCCTGATTATTTTGTCAAAACACTTTTGACTATTATTCATGCTATTTTGCCTCCCAAGCCGAAATCGGATAAGGATTCGAAGAAAGATGGCGCCCCGGATGGGAAAAAACCAAATTTAAGGCCCTTGCTATTGCTGATGACTCGAACCGAGCCAAGGAGCTTGAGAAGGAGTTGGAGATGGAGGCTAGGCATAATGATAATAGAGAAAGGGAGGATGAGGATGAATACCGAGGTAGAGGTAGAGATAGAGACAGAGATAGAGATAGAGACCGAAGAGACAGGCGTAGGGATAGGTATGAAAGGGAGGAGAGGCATAGAGATAGAGATAGAGATTATAAGTATGATGATGATAGAAGGGATTACAGAAGTAATGGAAGGCATGGGGATAGGCATGACACGCGTAGGAGAGATGATGGGTATGAGGAGAATCGGTATGGGAGGGAGAATGTGGATGGTGATGGTGAGGATAGAGATGGGAAATCTCGCAGGGATAGGAAGTATGGATCGAATGAACCGGAGTTGTATCAGGTTTATAAGGGCAGGGTGTTTAGAGTTATGGATACGGGATGCTTTGTTCAGATGGATGATTTCAGAGGAAAGGAGGGTTTGGTGCATGTATCACAGATGGCGACACGGAGAATTAGTAACGCCAAGGATGTTGTGAAGCGGGATCAGGAGGTTTATGTGAAGGTGATATCGATTTCTGGTCAGAAGTTGAGTTTGTCGATGAGGGATGTTGATCAGCACACTGGGAAGGATCTTCTTCCTTTGAAGAAGAGCTCGAATGATGACTCTTTTCGAATGAATCCTCAAGACTCGAAGGATGGGCCAATAACCAGGACTGGTCTTTCAGGGATAAAGATTGTGGAAGAGGGTGATGTTGGTTCTTCACGCAGACCCTTAAAGAGAATGAGCTCCCCTGAGAAATGGGAAGCAAAGCAGTTAATTGCTTCAGGCGTTTTGAGTGTTACAGAGTATCCTACTTATGATGAGGAGGGAGATGGAGTGCTATACCAAGAGGAAGGGGCGGAGGAAGAACTTGAGATTGAACTGAATGAGGATGAACCTGCTTTTTTGCAAGGGCAAAGTAGGTATTCAATGGATATGTCACCTGTTAAGATCTTCAAGAATCCTGAAGGTTCTCTGGGTCGTGCTGCTGCATTACAATCTGCACTTATAAAGGAGCGCAGAGAGGTACGAGAACAACAACAACGCACAATGCTTGACTCTATCCCGAAGGATCTGAATCGTCCTTGGGAAGACCCAATGCCAGAGTCTGGTGAACGACATTTGGCACAGGAGCTTAGGGGTGTTGGTTTATCAGCCTATGACATGCCTGAATGGAAGAAGGATGCTTATGGGAAGACCATTACTTTTGGTCAAAGATCAAAGCTCTCCATTCAGGAGCAGAGGCAGAGCTTACCAATCTACAAATTAAAGAAAGAGTTGATTCAAGCTGTCCATGACAATCAGGTGCTAGTGGTGATTGGTGAGACAGGTTCAGGTAAAACAACTCAAGTAACGCAATATCTTGCTGAAGCAGGTTATACCACAAAGGGTAAAATTGGATGCACTCAGCCTCGTAGGGTGGCTGCTATGTCAGTGGCAAAAAGAGTTGCGGAAGAGTTTGGTTGTCGGTTAGGTGAGGAAGTTGGTTATGCCATTCGTTTTGAGGATTGCACTGGACCAGATACTGTAATCAAGTACATGACAGATGGTATGCTTCTTAGGGAAATATTGATTGATGAGAATCTGTCCCAGTACTCTGTTGTAATGCTTGATGAGGCTCATGAAAGAACTATCCATACTGATGTTCTTTTCGGATTATTGAAGAAGCTAGTGAAACGTAGACCTGACTTGCGATTGATTGTTACATCTGCTACCCTGGATGCTGAGAAGTTTTCAGGTTATTTCTTTAACTGTAACATTTTCACAATTCCTAGGAGGACTTTCCCTGTGGAGATACTTTATACCAAGCAGCCAGAAAGTGATTATTTAGATGCATCCTTAATCACTGTCCTGCAAATTCATTTGACGGAACCAGAAGGAGACATCCTTCTCTTCTTGACTGGTCAAGAGGAGATTGATTTTGCTTGCCAGAGTCTTTATGAGAGAATGAAAGGATTAGGCAAGAATGTTCCGGAATTGATTATTCTACCTGTCTATAGTGCTCTTCTTAGTGAAATGCAATCTAGGATATTTGACCCCGCGCCTCCTGGGAAGAGAAAAGTGGTTGTGGCAACTAATATTGCTGAGGCTTCTTTAACAATTGATGGGATTTTTTATGTTATTGACCCTGGATTTGCTAAGCAAAATGTGTACAACCCAAAACAAGGACTTGATTCTTTGGTGATAACTCCGATTTCTATACTGAGGCAGCTTATAGAAATGAGATGTCTCCTACTACTATTCCAGAAATTCAGAGGATAAATCTTGGGATGACTACTCTTACAATGAAAGCTATGGGTATAAATGATCTTCTTAGTTTTGATTTTATGGATCCACCTTCACCCCAGGCTCTCATTTCTGCCATGGAACAGCTGTATAGTCTTGGGGCATTGGATGAAGAGGGTCTTTTGACTAAATTGGGAAGAAAAATGGCAGAATTTCCTCTAGATCCACCATTATCGAAGATGCTACTTGCCAGTGTGGATCTTGGTTGTAGTGATGAGATTCTGACCATAATTGCCATGATTCAAACTGGCAATATTTTTTACAGGCCTAGGGAAAAGCAAGCCCAAGCTGACCAGAAAAGGGCAAAGTTTTTCCAACCAGAGGGTGACCATCTTACTCTGCTTGCTGTGTATGAGGCTTGGAAAGCTAAAAATTTTTCTGGACCCTGGTGTTTTGAGAATTTTGTTCAGTCTCGATCTTTGCGAAGAGCACAGGATGTCAGGAAACAGCTTCTCACAATTATGGACAAGTAGGACATCTTTCTAGCCATCTATCTTTCTAAATGTCTTTGCTCAACCTTTTGCTGCATTCCACTTTCAAATGTGTTTTATATTAATTTGTGTGGCCAACTGTTTTGAGGCTCTCTCTGTTCATGTTTATACTTGTTTTCAGACTTAAAAATTGTATTTTTTTTACCATTGAAACTGATTATTGTTCCCTTCATATAGGTTATCAGACCTCTTGTATTCGTTATAGTTTTTAAATATTTTTGTGGCCTGTAGCTACTATGTTACCATTTCTATTCCTTTGCACATTTATACTAGTTTGATTACACTAGTTTCTGAGGCATTGGCTCTGTTTTTCAGGTACAAATTGGATGTTGTTAGTGCTGGAAAGAACTTCACTAAGATCAGGAAGGCTATCACTGCAGGATTTTTCTTTCATGCGTCTAGAAAGGACCCTCAAGAGGGTTACAGAATTCTAGTTGAGAACCAGCCTGTATATATTCATCCCAGTTCTGCTTTGTTCCAGAGACAGCCAGATTGGGTCATCTACCATGAGCTTGTCATGACAACAAAGGAATATATGCGCGAGGTCACTGTCATAGACCCCAAGTGGCTAGTTGAACTGGCTCCAAGATTCTTCAAAGTGTCAGATCCTACAAAATTGAGCAAACGGAAGCGACAAGAGCGTATAGAACCACTTTATGATAGATACCATGAGCCGAACTCATGGCGTTTGAGTAAACGTCGTGCTTGATAGGGTGCGATTTGATGCCACATCTTGTTTAAAATGTAATTACATGTTAACTTTGAGTGTATGAGTTAGAAACCTACACTGATAATGCCATAGTTTAGATATTATCTTGATGATTTCTGGTTTTTAAGGCTCTGCCTGGAAAGATTCACATTTCACTTTTTCTTGTTATCATGAATCTCATGGTGGAGCTCTTATGAGCATAGTAGCATTATATTTTTCATCATTAGGTAAATTTGGTCATGGTTCCTGAAAGACAGAGCAATTGCTTTTGAAGTTTCTTGGAAATTTTGGCTGATATGACTGTAGCAAGGTTTTATTTTTGAAGATAATTTCTGTTGAAGAGGAATGGTGATTTTTGATTTACACATATTTTTATGAATCTCACCTTGCCTTTAAGTAAGACTAGTCACATTAACAAATTGCGGGAGTGAGGTTCACACCCATCATTGCTGTGTCCAAATTCATTACAAAATCGAGTTCAGAGGTCTATGTTCTTTTTTTGTTCAAACAGTCCTGTAGAAAAATGGCCAAGACTGATTGTTTGATCTGCTCTCTTATTCCACATTCTATTGCCTTTGTTTGAGCACACCAGAAAGTGCTCTTGTCATGCAGATTTTTTGCTTCAATGCATGATACTTTCCGTGCACTGGTACATTACATTGCGTTCTTTTATTTTCATTTTTGTGGTGGCTGTTCAATGTTCATTGTGATTTTCATTTAACGAATAATGTGATGTTGGAAGTCAGGAAAGGAGCTGCACTCTTATTTTGTTTGCACCAGAAAACAAACCTTCTGGAGAGTTCCTGTGGTTTGGTGGCTTAATGGAGGACCAGGATCTTCCAGCTCTGATGTCTTATGAACAATCATTTCCTCCATAAATTGATTAAACGCCACACATTAAATATTTTAGCATCACTCTTGTGCCACATTAATTAGTGTTTCAGGTACAGTTGGTCAGAGGTACATGTTTGATCCTTTCATGGTGTTTTAAATTCCGATGATAATATATGTTTTGGTTTAAAGACACCATTTTCTTCTTAGGTTTCATTTTCATTCTTAACTATGCATTACAGGTTTAACATTCTATATTTAAATTCTCTTGCTTGTGTGGGTGTTTCGTACTCTTAAGAATGAATCTGTCATTACAACTGCAAAATAAAAAAAAAAAAAAAAACTGCCTGTGATATGTATAGTTTCTTCTCCTTTAGGCAGTGATGGAAAAAATTGGCTAATGTTCACACAAAATTGAATGAATCATAATTTTTCGAGCTTGGTTAATCCCGGTTTTAGCTTTTTTCCAGTTTCCTGATTAACCCGTTTTTTTGTTTCTGCTGAGTGTTATGCTGGAATTTATATGCTTACTTTTGCTTCTGAAATAGTGAAAAAGTAATAGTTTGTCCTTTGACTGTTGAAGTTATTGCTTTTATTTAGACCAGGAATAACATCCAGTTTTTTTTTAAAGAATTGATGCTCTGGTGTAAAGTCCAATCTGAATTTAAGGTCTTTATATAGATTGGTATGTTTCCAAGCCTATTTAGCTGCAATCTCAAGTGATTTATGTGCAGGTTATATGGAAGGAAATGATGTTATTAGACTGTTATGGCAATCCTTTTATTCCATATGTGATGAATTATATTCTCTCTATCCCACAATATAAGCTAATGTTTTGAAAAGACTCTGTCCCATAATATATGTTAATGTTGCTTTTTGTTTGAGCAGTTATTGTATTTTTTACACTTTTACCCTTTGTTGACAACACTCTCTCATCTTCCCCATACACACACGTATTTTTTTCTCATCCAATCACCATCCCACTTATCCTCTTTATCAATAGGGCAAAGTTGGGTAGAAATATATGATACATTGATTGCTTCCAACAACTTTTAATAGTTTTATCGAATATAGCGATTTGGTAAAAATTAACTTAAATTGTGGGTCAGAGGGAATATTGTCTGTTAATTATGAGCAATACAGAAGACATGTCCAGTTCACATTTGTATGAAAAGGCATCACAAACCTTGTTCCATTATATCACTCAATGTCTTCAGTATTAGTATTGTATTCAAAGTTAGATGTTTTAATTTTTTGAGTAGAGTAGGAGGAATAGTGTGTGAAAAGAGGTTAGATATTGTCACAAGTCCCACATTGGGGAGGTTTCCTCACAAGGGAGACCTTATAAGTCCTTGGCTCCCCAACCTCAACAGCTAGCTTTTGGGGTGTGGTTCTCTTAAGGACTTGTGCTCGTTACAATGATGCTTTCATTGAGAGTCGGCCAAACGGAAAGGGCTACCTGCGGAGGGTTCTGACCGGAGGGGCTGACCAACAAAGGGTTGAGTGAAGCGCCGAGTGAAGTGCCGTAGAGTGGAGCCGCCAAGACGCTGACTCGGTCGAAAGACCGGAAAGGGCTACCTACGAAGGGTTCTGACCGGAGGGGCTGACCGGCAAAGAGGCCGAGTGAAGCGCCGAGTGAAGTGTCGTAGTGTGGAGCCGCCAGGACGTCGACTCTCGAGGGGGGTGCATTGTCACAAGTCTCACATTGGGGAGGTTTCCTCACAAGGGAGACCTTATAAGTCCTTGGCTCTCCAACCTCAACAGCTAGCTTTTGGGGTGTGGTTCTCCCAAGGACTTGTGCTCGTTACAGATATCCACAACTTCTATGTTCAGAAATGGGTGAAATATCATTTCACATATAAACTCTAGAGCTTTCATATGATAAAAGTGCTCACAGGGTTTTGTAAAATTCATCCTTTTTTAAGTGAAGACAATAGATTATAATAAAATTAAAGTTTACATAGTATTTATTTTAGCCCTTTTTTTAAAAAAAAAAAGAGATACATCAATACATTCTAAATGTTGATGGGCCTATAGTATAATTATAAGTAAGACATAAAATTATGGATAGAATAATGTAGATTTGAAGATTAGCTTAAAAGACCATAATACAAGTGTTCAACATAAGCAACATAACAATCACTTAATTTTTGCTGATTCAACATGATAAGGACTTGAGACAATCATGAAGCTCTTAAGCTAGTTATGCAGCAACATCTTGGACAAATGCAAAAATATGCCACCATGAAGAGCCAACACTGTTGGGCACTTCGCAGTTGATCATATGACACTAGAGGTTATGAAGGCTTTGATTTTTTTTTAGTAAAAACTTATTACATCCTGCATAGAAAATATAAGAGAAAGAGAAAATGAAACAAAAAGAAAATAAAGCACAAATAAAAACACAAAATAGTGCAATACTACAAGATGGACCTCTAAGAGATTGATAAAGAACTTGAGGCCCATATCTTTATCATGATTATGAGTGAAGCATTTTGGCATAAGCTCTGCCAAAAGCCTGGATCCTAAAACATTCAAATGAGTATCATCCCATGAAGACTTCCTTTTCCTCACAAAAACACCTGGAATAATTGAGTAGAATTCTCATCAGCCCTATTATTCTTTTGCGATACCTCCACTTGCTGCTTAGGTTGCTTGAAGGATTTGGAGTGTTAATTTACTGAAGACTTGGGACAATGATAATAGGGCTCAGGACTTGGTTGAGACAAAGCCCAAATAAGATCTTTTGATACACCAACAGATTTGATCCGTTTTCTTGAGATAAATGGCCCAAACTTGGGATTTATCATTTATCTGCAAGAAATTCCATAATCTAAACCTTATACCTGCTATTTCTACTAGCAGATAATGAAGATTTTCGCGGCTTCAATTCCTCAACGTTACTATAAATTAGCTCAGGGCAAATATCTTCCACATATTGAATTATAGATCTTTTAAACATTCCTCATTTACGCTTGAGAGTAAAATTTATCGTGTATGAATAAAGAAACATTTTCTCAAGAGATGGTATTATCCTACGTATATCACGTCATAGATATAATTTTCATCATTTCTTATTTAATTATTTCTATTGAAGCCACATGAACAATAAATAAGAGATTGACTATTTTTAATTAAGGAAGAAGAAATGAAAGAGTGTATTAAGAAAAGCATGTCAAAGCTGGGGTGTGTGGTTGAGTGGCAAGGACTCATTCACCCTTAACCAATTGTCTGGGGTTCGATTCCTGGCGTTGAGTATGGAGAAACATTAAATCTCCTAGGCCAGTTGTCCCACCCTTTGAGGTGCCTACAAATCAGCGGGGGATTAGTCTCTCACTTGTCGAGTGAGGGGATACCTTGATCATGGATAAAAAAAAATCATGTCATATAATCTCATTTAACTTGCATCTTCAATTCGATTACATTAAGTAATTATGCCTTATATTTATGGTTGAAGAGTATTGGACAAAGGTACAAACATGACAACGTAATTTGACTTAAGGTACACCCAATATTACAGTTTTTTAGGGTCAAAAGTGACCACAAACAAATGTTTTTTTAACTGATTTTTTTTTGAACTGAACACCACAACAAATGGACAATACAAGTATACATTATTAAGCACTTTTAATTCATTTTATTAATTGTATGGTCACTTTTAGCCTTAAAAACTCTAGTGTTTGGTGTACCTTGAGCCAAACTATATGATAATTTTTGTACCTTTGCTCTAGAAACTTCTTATGCAATATTTTAATTGCCAAATGAACCTGTAAGAAGGCACCAATTATTGTTGATGATATTCTATGTATTCAATTTTAACAAATCTTCTTTTTCATGCCAGTTTTTATCAAATAATTAATTTTTGGCATGCCAAATATAATATAATTTTGGTAATTAAGGATTAGTGTCCCATTGTATGGAAAATAAATTTTTGACATGTCAAATATACCATAATTTTTAGGAATATAGTTCAATCTAGCGAAATGGAGTAGTGCACTGTTGTTGTGTTGTGTGGCAAATCAATTTTTTAAAATTTTGTCCCTTTTTGTAATTTGAATTGCATTGGTCATTTTTATAAGAGGTTACTCGGAAATTGTTTGAGTATATAATGTTTTTTTACCATTTTTCTATTAATTAATTTCATTCCCGCTTATCAATTTTTCCATGCTACGTCACATTTTATTGTTCATACTATAAAATGTATAAACGAGGATGTAGCATGGAAAAATTGACAAGAGGGAATGAAATTAATTAATAGAAAAATGGTAAAAAAACATTATATACTCAAATAATTTGCGAGTAACCTCTTATAAAAATGACCAATGCAATTCAAATTAAAATAAAGGACTAGATGAAATGAGTTTTTGTAAAATGTTTAGGATGAGGGCAAATTTTGTCTTTTCACAAAATTTTAAAATGACAGGTAGGTGCTGGTCCTTTTGAAAGTTTAGATTCTTCACTTGTTCTTTTGGGTATTGAGAGAGATTTATTTAGGATTTTCCCATATTTATATTTTTGTTTACAATCACACTGCTCCATGTGTCCCTGTCGCCAATCTGCCATATAATACTCCATTAGTTTATTCAAACCAAGCCCCCCGTCACTATGTAGAAAAGAATCTCTGTGACTGAAAGATTCTTAAAAACTCAGAACTTCACACTTCACACTCATAATAGTTGACTGTGAGATACTGTAGTAGTAGGGAAAAGGAAGAGAAAAATGGCTCTAGCTTCAACATTTTATCCAAACTCTCTTCATATGCAAAATAACAAAACTACTCCCTATTCTGGCTCAAAATTTCAGCCTAGCTCCCTTTTGTTGTCACGAACTAATCGATTTCGTGAAGTGGGACCCATTTCTGCTTCTCATGAAGCCTTTGATGTAGTGGTAATCGGAGCTGGAATTATTGGACTCACTATTGCCCGCCAATTGCTCATGGAGTCAGATCTTTCTGTGGCCGTTGTTGATAAGGCTGTTCCTTGTTCTGGTGCAACTGGCGCAGGTCATCAATCTCTCCTCTCTTTTCTCCTTTTATAGTTTTACAAGGCTTTTTTTTTTGGCCCGAGCCTTTTTAACTTTTAAGTTTGGGCAATGACACAAGAGTATTCTAATTTTAACATATACTAATTTTACTCTTCAAATAACCAAAGTGGTCCAATTTTACCCTTTGTCAACATTACATTGGCCAGAGTGTAAAATTAGACTACTTTGGTTACTTCAAGGGTAAAATTTTAACCGTGTTAGTTTAGGTTGCCCAGTGGTTCAGAGTGGTTACGTGAAAGGTAAAATAGGACCATTACCCTTTAAGTTTTTACTTTTAACTCAACAATCAGTTCAAATGAGTTCAAAAGCAGTAAATAAATAGGTAAGAGACACAATTTTGTTTCAAAACATGCCGTTGCTGTGCAAGAATAAGAAAGAGAGAGATGATAAAAATGAGGAAAGAGGATATATTGGACAGAGTCATTTAATAACGACAATATTTGAAAAAATGTATTCATTCCCTCTTGTCATAAATATAAGACCCAGTTGAATTTTTTTGAGAGATTATGGTTGCGAAATAGGATATTAAAGTATAAAATAGTTGATATATTTTTAGATTATTCATTACTTTATAGGTCAAATAAACTAGTTTAAGGGGAAAATTAGCTAAATTAAGTTATAATTAACTTCTTTTGCTTTTTTAGTATTTTTTTAAAAAAGTCAACTAGGTCTTATATTTAGTCAACTAGGTCAATTTATAAATCAATTTATAATTCCTATTTCGTGTTTAATCTCAGTTTTGCCTAGAAAGTTTTAGCTAGTATCAATTTTTCGATGGAAGGTTTTTTTTTGGTCCAAATTTGGACTGGAAATTTTAAAGTGGAGCAATTTTGATTGAATGCTTAAGGTCAACTTTTCAACATAAGTGAGATTTTAACGGAAAAGGATAAAATTACTCAATTTTAATACTTGGCAAAAACAACAAATTACTTCCAAGCAAAATTGGTCCTGATTTGAATCTGGCAAAGCTCACCCTTACCCCTCTACTTGACTTCTTATGCTTGCAGAACAAGTAACTTGGCCCAAATGTTTCGGCACATAAGAAATTGATTCAATGTAGTTTTTAGATTTTGTGGTTTGTTGAATTAATTGGTTTGTTTTACTGCGGAGACCTTTCCATTTAGGCGTTCACATTTTTGTGTTTACTATCAATACATTGTTGCAGGCAAACAAGAACAATTTTTCTAACATAACACTGTTATTTGATCTGTAAATATGTTATTGAGCAGATTGTATATCTATTTATAAAAACAACTTAATGAGTTAACATGAGCACGGCTTCATGGAATTAATGGAATTGTTTTCATGCTGGAAAGCTTTAAAACTTTATTTTAGACTTCTTGTAAAATGGTTCTTTACCTCAACTATAGATTGTTCCGTGCATATTGAGTTATGAAATTACCCTGATGTCTTGACTTTTCCTCACTGATTTCTTTAAACTAATTATTTTTATCATTCAAACGTTATTTAACATTATTGATCTGAGAAAAAACACAAAGGAAGGCTACTGTGATCTTTTTCTTACTGGTTTTTCTGTAATATGATATGTTTGTGAAATTTTTATTTTGTTTCATTAAGGGGTACACTGGATTGATATGAGGTCAATTCTTTTTGTTCGGCCTAACTAAGTTGAGCATTTTATGTGCTTCAATTGCATTTTATGTGCTTCAATTGACTGTAAGTCCTCTTCTCTTATCTTTTAGAATTTGTGCTGGTTCTAGGTCAGGGATATATCTGGATGGTGCACAAAACACCCGGGGCTGAAAAGTGGGATCTTGCAATGAGAAGCTATAGATTGTGGAATGCATTAGCAGAAGATCTAATGAATCAAGGTTTGAATCCCTTGGAGAAATTAGGTTGGAAAAAGACTGGTATGACAGCTTTAGATCCTTGTTCCCTAATGTCTATGTTTATATCTCATTTTGAAGGTATTAAATTCAATGGCTTGAATATCTGAAACTGCAGATAGAGTTGCATTTACAACGGTGTGAGTTCTTGCATTTGGGAACAAAATAAAGTAGTTGTAAGAAATCACATCATTGCAAATGCAACTAATGGATTAGAGAGGCCACTAAATTCCCAAATGTCTCTCAAATAACAAATGATAAAATGCTCCCAGAATGAATCTTCTCTGGGTAAACATATTAGTATTTATATGAGTAGCCTCCATTGATACAATGCCACATGTATTCTAGAGATATATACACACATAATATCACTAATATTGTTCATGCTTAACTGAGTCTAATATGAATCAGATCAATGCCTAATGGGGTCTCTTCAAATTGTTCAGAGGTTAGAAATCTTTAGAAGCAATCTTTTTAAGGTGTAATACAGTAAATATATCTTCAAGAAAGACCACAGACTTTATATTCATGGTAGTACGAGTTCCAAACTGTTATTTACATTCCATATTATTCCTGTCTGAATTCATAGGGGCAAGTATTAAGACACTTTGCTACATTTCTAAAGTTGTATATGTTGAACTCAAACAACCATGAAAAGAAAGTCTGGTCTTTCTTGAAGATTTATTTCCTGCATTACATCTAACTTCTGAAAATTTTGAAGAGACCCAGGTAGGCTTTGATATGCTTCATATCGGACCCTTGTTAAAATGCATCTCTTTGGGCAACTTTGGTTTTTGGCAACTACTTTGCACCACCTTTGTCTTAGTCTGACGTTGTCCTCCTATGACTCACGGGGGCCTGAAAGCCAAGAAAAATGTTGTCCTTGATAACAGGAAGATCTGAATAAAATTAATAAGAGTGATAATTATAAAGGAAGATCTGAATTCTATTAATAAGATGTTAGTCATATGATGGTCCTAGACAAAAATATTTCCTCTGAATGAGCTAATGGATTGAGCTGACAGTTTTGTTACTGCAGTAAACAAAAACAGTTGATCAGCTACATGCTGTGACATTTGAATTTGAGTTGTGCTCATTAAATTTTTATGCAAAGGTCTGAGCTTAAAGGGAAATCTCAAACCGGAGAAAGTTTTTTATACTTATAAAATGTTTAGCAGACTAAAATTATACATGTTCTTAATTTACTGTTCTCCACTCATTGGTCTGAGTCATTTGTGTGGCTGTGTCTGAACTTCCATGATATGCCCAACTGGTAATCACATTCAGGAGCAGGAGGATATTCTTAATGTGGAAAACTAAATTTCTATTCTCTGTAATAATAAGGCTGAGGCTGATATGATTTGACTTCTGATTTTCTAGGAAGCATATTAGTTGGCAAAACTCGTGCAGAGGCAGATATACTAAAGAAGAGGATTGAACTGCTCAGTGTGGCTGGGTTGAAAGCAGAATATTTGTGTAGCAGTGATTTATTCAACAAGGAACCTTCTCTGTTGGTGGATGAAGACAGTGGAGCCGCCTTTGTACCTGATGATTGTCAATTGGATGCTCATCGTACTGTTGCATATATAGAGAAGGTTATTTTTATCATCTCTTTTATTTTACGTATGAGTATATCTTATTTTCAAGTAATTCTCATTGTTTGTTCCTTCCAGCATTCTCATAATTGGTTACCATTCACTTCATGGCACATACTTGATCACAAAGTTATGGTTGATATGTAGGTTAACAAGCATTTTGCATCCAAAGGACGCTATGCAGAGTTCTACAATGAGCCTGTTAAATGCTTAATCAGGTTTCTTTTTTATTGTGATTTAGGTTTTAAGTTTGATTTATTTCCGTTTCAATATAATAGAAAATAAATGGGACATGTTCGGGTCAATGTATGCTTTGTCAATATGCTCAGAGGGGACAGCGATGGAAAGGTTGAAGGTGTTGAGACAATCAAAAAGAGATTGTATAGCAAGAAGGCAACTATAGTTGCCACTGGCTGTTGGACTGGTTCTGTGATGCATGATTTGGTTAAAAACTGGGGAATGCAGTTAAATGTTCCTGTAAGGCCTAGAAAGGTGTGTGTATATATGCATCATAAAGTGACCTGTTCTTAGGTCATATGATTCCTTTTCTTTTTTCCATTTACGCTGCAATTTACTTGCTTTTATTGTGAATAAAGAGATGAATTTATGACAGTTGATAATGAAAAGTTATTAACTTGCAGAATCTCCTTCCAACAAGTTAGTTATTCTTAGTGGAATAATGATCTTTTTTTATTGCATTATCTGGATTTTCAATGATTGAATTTGATATTAAGGAATTTGGAACGCATTAAGCAAGGTCACTCTAGTTTAGGAAACAAGAAACTTTTTGACAACAGAACTTTTTTTATTTGGGTGAACTGTGAAGATAATGGTGCCATTTCTTGAGTAGATTCCTTTATAGAGCATGAGGTGATCCAAATTGATTATTCTTTTTGCAGTTCGACTAGGTAACATTCCTTTATTTCTTTTTTGTGATTCTTGTAAAGGGCCACTTGCTTGTGCTTGAGAATTTCAGCTCCCTACAATTGAATCATGGTCTGATGGAGGCAGGTTATGTTGACCATCAAACTGCATCTTCACCTCCTATGGTTTCAGGGTTAGAAAGATATGATCATGGGCGGACCTTATCTGTTTCAATGACAGCAACTGTTGATGCAATGGGGAATATTCTCTTAGGTAAATATGTATTACATATATAATTTGTTTAGTTGGGAGTTATATATTGGCTAGTTTCTGTGGCCAATTTATAATGTTGTTCGTTGCATATTATGTGTTAGCTATAGTGACTGCGTGTTACTGATATTAAAATGGAGGTTCTTTCTTTGAAGAGTGTTTTTTTAAAGAACCTGCAATTATGGTGGTTTTATCTAATTCAATGGTTTTGTTATTAGTAGATATTTTTATAAAGAGACCATCCAGTTGAGTTGTAGACTGGAACGTGCTTGGCTCCTTAATTATATTTACTATTCAGTGCAATCTCACCCTTTATTGAGAAACTGGAATCCATGAGGTGAAATGAAAAGAGAAGAAAAATAGAGAAAACTACGCAATTTTGACATTGTTTTATAGTTGTATGTGATGTGAAAAGATTATAATCTTAAAAAGAACTGTATTAAATGGTCATGCGATCATGATGCTTTATAGTATATTTTACATATCCAAACAAGTGGGAATTTTTTTTCGGATTGAAGATATTTTCCATCCATCTTGATTGAAAATTTCATCAGTCAATATTTTCCTAGTCGTGAATAAATCTTTCTGTTGAAAACAAAAGGGTTTCACAAAAATAAAAGTCTTCTCATTATTTCATTGATGTGGTTACATACTTATATTATAAAAGTTTCCTAAAAGATAATTAAACTTCTCCTACAAGTTTACCTAATAAAACTCCCTAATAAAAACAAATATTCTTCTACTCCAAGTATTTCCTAATAATCTTCTAACATAAATAGATTTATATTTACAGTGGCGCATATGCATTGCTTTTTGGGTTTTCATCACAAGTTTTAACACTTTTTTCATTATTTGGGGTGACAACCAAACTACCAACCATCAAGGAAGTAGCCGAGAATTTGTTGGGTTCAGCACTGATTTGGATGAGTCCATTGTCAATCACATATGGAAGCGAGCTGGAGACTTCTTTCCCTCATTAAAAGCACTTTCCCTTTCAGATCTCAGTGCAAGTAGAAATGTCAGAGTTGGATTACGACCCTATAGTGAGTTCTAATTTCTTATCGATCCTCCTGCAGTTGAGTGTTCATTTTGTTAGCTTTTAAAAAGTATTTGCACATATTTGTTTTTCAAAAATGAAGTCATCTGCATGTATTTTCCTAACTGCCTGGGAAGTACTTGACTTGTGACAAATTTTACCACTTCAGTGCCTGATGGGAAGCCAGTGATTGGGCCTGTTCCTGGCTTGTCTAACCTGTACCTTGCAGCTGGGCATGAAGGGGAAGGGCTTTCTATGGTGAGTTTGTCTCTCCTAGTGTTAGTTAATGTAAAAGACTTTGAATGACTGTCTATTTTCCAAATGGCAGTGAGCATGTGTTTAAACATTACAGTTATCAAGAAAATAAATGCATTTATATATAGTTATAAAAGGAATGATTGATCCATACTAATTTTGGAGCAAATTCCAGGCATTAGGAACTGCTGAACTGGTCACTGACATGGTATTGGGTCGGCCTTCAAAAGTTGACGATGGACCTTTTTCCGTTCTTCGGTGTTGTCAATGAAATGCATGCCACTAAGAGGGATCGTTATTCTTGTATTTGAAAAAAACTTGGTTATGGTTTTCTTCTTTCAACATATGAGGCCATCTTATAAGTTCCTCAAATGACTGATTGTCAGGCATGATTAGATGATATTGTAATAAAAGAAGTTAGGGGTTAGTTGGGCTAGTTACTACAGATGACTATAAAATAAGTGTCCTAGAGACTAATTGTAATCAGTAATCTGATTAATGGAATTGTGATTCCCCTGTTTCTCTTTCTTGATCTCACTTGTGTATCAAAAGACCACTTGTAAATATTCAATGTCCCACTTGTAAATTTGCATGGTTTGAACAATAAATAGTGTAAAATATTTTGTAGTTATAAATTTATGCCATGTAAATTGTAAAACTCGTAATTCAACTAGAATTTAGTTAAGAGAGTAGTAAATTTAAGGTTCTGATTAATAATAATTTGTGAATATTCGACGGTTTTAATTATCTTTATTTTTTTATACCGTGAAAAGAATTGATGAAATGTTGATTACTTTGATTAGTAAACAATTTATCTTCACTTGAAATAGGCAGTAATTATTTGATTTGAAGATCTCGTTTTCCATTTTGAAATTTTAGCAAGTCTGTTGCTGCTACAGTGTCCAATTGCAGCTCTTTCTATGGTGACTTTGAGGTACTATAACAACTACCCTGTAAATTTCATTGATTTATAAAAGTTGGACAAAGGGGAAATTACTTGTTTCTGGGAATAAATTTTCTGGTGGAAACAAATGAAAATTATACCATACAAGAAGGCAAAAGTCTGTCATACTGTCCTTGGGTACTTCGTTTGGGTAACCTGCATTGTTCAACTCCTTTTATTTCTTTTTCTAGCCCTTACTCCATGATGCACAATTGTTATTCTACAGAAAATTTACAAATAAATATACCAATCCCTTGGACTGCTATTTATATTGATATGCTGTTTGGTACCCCTCTTCCTTTTGATCCAGAACTAGTTGTATTAGTGTACAAAAGATTGTATGTCATTTTTGCAGGACCACGTCTGTTCCTTAGCCTGGGGTCATTATCTCTACTTGTGATCCTTGTCTGAATATTCTGTAGTTCTACACCAAATTGTTTAAATCTCTCGCGAACCTCATCATTGTCTATCCACTCTGGAAAAGGTTGGCAAGCCAAGTATACTTCATCACTAGTGTATTGTGATAGGACTTCCACTAATGCTACACCCAAACTCATTTCAAACCTTCCAGGCAACATACTGAGGAAAAACTTATCTGGGTCCTTGAGAAACTCCCCAAATTCATGTGTTCCTTCATGAGGAATAAATTTTCTGCATAGTGTTGGACGACCTGGTGGGTAACCAGAGTATTCATATTGCCCATAGTTCAGTGATGCATGCATAACTGAAGCAATCCAAATGAGTGTTGTCAAAGATTCTACAAGGTTTGAAAGATTGGTCAGTTGTTTCCACCATGCTTCATTGCGCCTATCACCATGGCCAACATTTTGAATCTCTTTCCACCAAGCCTGGAGTTCAATATCAGATTTGACAGCATCATCGTCTTTGTAAAAGAATGAGCAGAAGTCTTTGACCCATTGCTTGATAGCAACCCATATTTCAAGTCCATCAGTGGCATAGGGGTAATCCTCCAAGAGAAGTTGAATCCCTGCAGGGTTATTCACATTTGGGTCTTCTTTGGCCAAACCCCTGAAAAGATACAATCAGAATGAAAAATGGCCAATGAAACTTCAGACTTGTAGTTGATGAACCATTTAGTGCTCAAGTTTTTGGAACCATCTAGATTTAGTGTTGAAAAATTAGTGTACCGGTTAATCTTTAAAGATAGTAAACTTGAATGCTAGTTTGAATGATTAGTTGATGGCAAGTTATTATCTTGGATTATTGACCGGTATAGGTGAAAATTCAATTACTTAATCTAATACTCAGTTGAAATATTATATTCATTCTTGTTACTGAAGGAGCAATTAACCTTTTGAGTAGATCAGCCGGAAGCCCTTGTTCATTGAATCTCCACTCTTTGTAGAGTTCAGATGATAGTTCCATGGAGATTTCCCCGGAAAACAATGTTTTTTCAAGAATTCCTGCTGCATTTACAAGTATGCATCTTGCTAAAGCATTTATATGGATGGTGTCTCTGAAATGAGGGTTTAACAGCCGATGGATTGGATGCATAACACTTAGTTGTCTTCTAGTGGCAATGATAAATGGTTCAACAACTGCGTGGGTATGTAACCTGCAAAAAACTTAATTGCAGAGAATTAATGGTAGAAAAATAATCATCATTGATGTTATGAATTGATACAACATATTGTGAGACCTTTTTCATAGAAAAATTTGTTTCCACATGATTGCACCAATCTGACAAATGAGTGACACTGTTCATAGTAACAAGTCTTATCCCACGAGTTGTTATTGGCTACATGGATATGAATTGCAGGTTTTAATTCGTGTTCATCACACATATTATTCATCACTTTCTCATCACTATAAATACACAAATAATTAAGCACATGGTGGACCCCAATAGGAGAGAAATTATGGGACTCACCACGTGTTTATTATTTTTGTGTGTATTTGTGATGATGAGAAGGTGATGAGATGAGCATAGAATTAAAATCCATTGAATTCTTTTTTTGGCCAACTAAAAATCCATTGGATTGCATGGTCATCAAATTTATAATATTATTAACCAAAAGGTTCCATTTAATGGCTTCATTTAGCCTGCCATACTGTTTTCTGCTTTTTTTTTCCAGAAGACTTGATATTAGTTGATTTGTTCTCCTCATTAGCACCTCTGATGAATTTTTTCTCATGGAGCGTGCCCTTTATATTTTATATTGGTAGAACTTAATTAGATTTCGATGGTTTGCCTTTAAAATTACATTTGTGTAGTTATAAAAAAAATAACATTTGTGTATATGTGATGTTTAAGTTGCGAAACCTCCATGTATGTTGCTACTCAGGATATGTTTTAATAGTTTCTAACGTGAAACCAAACATGCTTTATAGAAAGATATTGAGCTCACCAATGACTAATGAGTTGGTGATAAAGATTGTCATTAGCAGCAACATGTGCTTTAGCAAGTTGCCAAAGAGCAGATTCCGCTCCTTCTTGTGATGGAAGAAACAGTCTGTGCTTTTCATTTCCCAGAGATGATGGCAGGCTGAGTTCTATTGCTAATGGCTTCAACATGCCATCATTCCTCAGCAACAAAAATGTCCTTGATGCATAGGCGCACACTCCATTTGTGTTGATTCTGTTTAAGAATGGAATGAGATAGTCATGGTGGTCCAGTATGAATATTCTCCCCTCATGCAGTGCCTGACACAATCAATCCATTAATATTTTCTATTCTCTTGTGTCCGTAGGTTGTATAACAAATAAGTTAAGATTAAGAAAAATCAATTTAGTTATGTATATAAAGCATAGGTTGGTCTCTTAAAGGTACTCTTTTTAATCATTTGCATTAGAAACTACTCATTTGATGGAGAACCTGCTAGTGCTTAGCATGTGGATTAAATAGGGAAAAGATCATGGAAAAAATTATGAATTTCAAGACACAAAAATATACAAATGCTTAGATAAACTGGCTGAGGTTATTCAAACTTAATCAGTGGTCTTATGTTCAAGCCCTAAGTATACAAACTGCGATAATTATTTGGAGGTAGTCAGGTTTCCCCCATTGTTGGCCTACATTCGCGCGAATTGGATTAATTGGTTGCTAGTAGCACTAGATACTGATGAATAAATCTAAAAAAAGTGTATGAGTGTGTATTACATTTAGGACAAACTCAAACTGATATTAGCTCTTTATATATAATTTAGGACAAGAGGGAGCATTAAACCATATCATAAAAAGGATGAAGGTGTGTATGTGATTTTGTTTACGTTATACTCCCTCCGTTCCTAAATATAAGAGCACTTTGATTTTTTTGGAGAATCCTAAGAAAGCAAAATATGGTAATTAAAAATTGATTTTCCCAAATTGTTTCACTAAACTAGTTTATTTGACTTATTAACTTACATATGATCTAATAATATTTAAAATATGTTATGATTAAATTGTTCATTTTACTTTCTTAGGATTCTCCAAAAAAGTCAAAGTGCTCTTATATTTAGGAACGGAGGGAGTAATTCATAGTTGTTTATATAGCTGTGAATATTCTTAATTATGAAAAGAGTGATTTTACATACCTCAAGTAATGTCATCCCTTCAAGGTTGTGTTCTATGTGCGCTGATTCTATTGAACTGTTCACTCCATTTTTGCTTCGAGGAGGGAATCTCTGAAATGTTATAATACAATTTTTATTAAAAATAAGTAAACTAAATCAATCAAATTTAAATTAAAATGATGTACTATAACAAATGATCATGTGATTCTGAATTTGACAATAATATTTGAACATGTCAGAAGTTTTGTTTTCATTTCAAAAAGTAATGATAAAATTCACATTCTTATTTTAATTCATATTTGAAAAAAAAATTCAATTAACTTACTAATATTAAATTTGTTCAAATTTAAATTATAAAATCGTGGCATTATAGAGTAATATAGTATGGAGAGAAAAGAAAGCTTACCTTCAAGCGTTGGATTCTCAGTGGGTGAATTCCTGCAAGCATTTGTCTTGCAAATTCCATATCGTCCATCCAAGCCCATTCATTTTCTAATAGATACACACTCGATCATAATCATTAGATCAACCTAATAATGTAACCCTGGAGTATACAGATTTCAAATCATACCACTTGATTTTCTTTTCTTTTTTTGATCAAAATACCACTTGATTTTCTCGAAATACAAGAAATGTGAGAATATTAAATCTATTATTTATAGGGAAACTTATAAAGCCAGATCGTAATTATAGCTATTTTAACATTTTAATTTTAGAGGCAAAAGTTAAAAAGAAGTGCCCAAATTTTATAAATTTTATATTTAAAAATGTAATAGAAATTGCTATTATATTTATAACTACTTTTTTTTGTTACAATATATTTATAACTACTTTAGAAAAGCTAAAAATACCATAAAAAATCGTTATTGATAAATCTCTTAAATTTAAGAGTATGCATTTAACTTTCTAACAAATTTCAAGTTTTGAATTTGATTTTTTTTTCTTGTATTTATATTATATGACTTGATCATATTTGAATTATTGAATATTGTCAAGTCTAATTGGAATTTCATATAATTAAAAAAATGTAATAAAGAAAACTCTCTCGAATCTATTTCTTACATGCATATCAAAATGGGGTCTAACTCAAGACTTCTATTCAATCAATCAAAATTTTTTTCAGAAAATAAAACTTCTTGGTTAAATTTAATATTCTAACTGTAATGAAATGAAATGTGAGATTACCAGATATAATTTGAGGAAGAGGATAACGCAGAGGACTCTTCTTGGAAGCATGGTGAGTGATTGCATTGGCAAGCTGAGGAACAAGTGTATTTTTTATTGTGTCTTTGAAACTTCCTACAACTTTGCGATCTCTATTAGGAGTGAAAAGGTTTAATATCTCTTGGAATGAATGAAACGTATCATCTGATAAATTTTCTTCAAGTAGTGACTTTAATTCTGGAACCACGAAGTACACAAAAGCTTGAACTGCCTTTGATTTCAACTCCTTTAGTTTCTTTGGGCTGCATCTTTCATCTGGTGGAACATATATACTCCAGAGCATTGATTCAGGTCTGCTCTCACTTGACAAGCCTAATAATTATTCATATCAAGTTTAAGGTCTTATTAGAATAGTAATAGTACTAGCGTATGGATTTGATGCTTCTCATGAAGGTTTTAATCACATCCTGAACAATATAAGAAAAATCAGCTGATACATTTATTACAAAATTTATTGTTGAAAGGTATTTAGAGTACCTAGACCCCTTCTTGTGTAATCCCTCCGGTCTCTAATATAAGAGTCAGCCGCCAAAAAAACATTTCTTTAAAAAACATGTGAATATTAGTTGAGTGTCTGAAGTTGATGTTTCTTTTTTAATATTGCCCATATTTATTATGATACTTTAAAGAGAGAGAAATACATAAACATTAGTTAATATGAAAGTGAGTGAGGGGTTAAGTAGGAAAAAACACATTAAATGAGGAAAAAATGTGAGATGAACTCTTATATTATGAACCAAAACCATTCAAATTTTGGGTTCTTATATTAGGGACTATAGGGAGTATTATCTTCCGTGTTACACAAAAAGATATGTTAGATAGCTTAAGATTTTTTTTATGACCAAATATAGCTTAAGATTTACACCATTGAAAAATGGTGATCATTAGTAAAATTTCAGGTATATTTTTTTGGGCAATAATATAAATTTTTTCAATCACACATATTTGGACACATTTTCCTCAATAGATACATAAATTTAGATTTGTTGGATATTATGACATGATAATATGTGAAGATTATTTAATTCAGTATTTTTCTTTTTATTCAAAACAGATCACAGGAAGGATAGTTGTAATAACTAATAATTAGTGACATACTTGGTGAAGTTGGTTGTCTTCCAGTTCTGAGTCTGCGTGGATAAGGATACCACCTCGAACGACCCAAGACTGGTCTAGGGTTTTGAGGATCACTAAGATCATTGTACACTTCATATTCATATATTCTTTCCCATTCCTTTCTCTCTTCTGAGTCTCCATGCCCTCTCATCCTTTCACTTTCTTCCCTTCTTAGTCCTACCAATCCTCTTGGCGTTTCCCTTGGAATATAACACTATATGTCCACAACATATATATTATTGTCATTATGTAATTATCTAATATAGGTCCATCAAAATGGCATTTTATATGTATGTGTGTATTATACACTGTAGAAGAAAAGAAACAGAGGTAAAGAGAAAGAGATGCATACTCCTCACTCGAGTTCTAGCTAGTATGTATATAATGGAATATAGAGTATGCTACTTTATTCTTATCTCTAATTTAAACTTGAGTAGTTGAGCTTAAAATATTTTTTGGTGTACTTTATCCTTGGTAATCGATGATATGCTAGATGCACATGAAAAACATTTCAAGGTTGTTGAAAAAACTACAAATTATTAAGGTGTAGGGTGCACTTGAAAAGCATAGTTCATAGTATGAACCATAAACAATTTTAAAGTAGTAGATGTATATAGAATAATTATTTAGTTTGTTGGATGATAACCTTAATCTTCTTCCTTGATTACCAACAAAATCAATAAGTAGATCATGAAGAAAATCAATAACTTGCAACATTACAAAAATACTCATGTATGTTTTTTCTGAAAAATATCTTCATCAAGTTTCACTGATTTGAAGGAAGTTGTATATAATAAAAGTAAATATTTGAAATATAAATATAGTGTTTGTATAGATTTAGAAAAAAAGGTTGTATGATTTTAAAATAACAGGGGTTAGTTTATGGAATTTGCTAGAGAGCTATATTTACACACATCTTCTAAATAAAATTTTTTAAAATGACAGAAGCCAGGCTTCTCTTTCGTTTTCAAGATTCACAGTCTTCTCTTCAAGTGAAAATTAAACATTATTTAATTCGCTGAGTTTTGTTAGACACAATAGACTAAAAGAGTTAGTTATTATTTCTTGATATGGAGCCTTTATTTGTAACATTTTTGTTATTAATTATTTATTAAAATTTTATATATTAAAATATAAAGAAAAACAGTGGATTAAATAAAAATAATGATAGATAGGTCTGAAACTTACAGTGTTGCAGAAGAAAATGCGATGAGATTTGGTGTTCTTGAATGGGTAAATCCAAGAATTACAGTAAAAGCGAATAATCTGATTGCTTGGAATTTCAATGGAGGCATGTTGAAGATAGAATCTGTTCTTGCTGTGTTTATTTTTTATGAGAAAAGCTAAAGGAGTCCCAAAGTTTAAGTCCACACGTATTCTGATTCTGTATGTTATTAGGGTTTCTGTGCTTTCATGTTTCTTTCTCTTTCCTCCTTTAAAATGAACCACATCACTCATCTTCCCTTTACCTGTCTCTGGTCAATGCAATTCATTAAAGTAAAAAACCATTAATTAATTTACTAATATAACAATTTATTCATCAAACCCTACAGTTCTTGATTATAAATTAAAGAACAAGAAAAGAGAAAAATTATAATATGTATGTTAAAATTCGGGCCATATCAGTAGGTTGGAATGGAAAACCATGCATATCTTACACTGACCAAGAATGAGTGATGGTGGTACAAACATTTTTAAGATGAGCCAATCTAATTTTATTTTCTAAATCTTAATCATGCATCACCATATATAAGTTATGATTTATTTATAATTAATACTACCTCCGGTCCTAAATATAGGACCTAATTGATTTTTTTTGGAGAGATTAAGGTTGCGAAATATGTTATTAAATGATGACATATTTGATATATTTTTAGATTATCCATTAGTTTATAGGTAAAATAAATTAGTTTAAGGGAAAAATTAGGCAAATCAATTTATAATTAACTTATTTTGCTTTTTTAAGGATTTTCTAGAAAAGGTCAATTAGGTCTTATATTTAGGACCGGAGGGAGTAATAATTATTCTCAATGAAACGCACATATCAAGAAAAACACACCATAAGTTGTGATTTTAATCATCTTTTTAGTCACGTACATAATTATGGCCCATGTGTAAGAATAACACGCATAAATCATTGATAATTAAAAAACTGAATAAATATTCAGAGTTATCAGAAGTACTCCCTCCGATCCCTAATATAAAAGTCAAAATTTAAATGATTTTGGTCCCTAATATAAGAGCTCATCTCACATTCTCTCCTCATTTAATGCGTTTTTTTCAACTTTGCCTCTAAATCTCTTTCATATTTATTAATGTTTATGTATTTCTCTCTCTTTAAAGTATTACAATAAATATGGTCAATATTGGAAAAGAAGCATTAACTTCAGAAACCCAACTAACATTCACATGTTTTCTTAAGAAGCGTTTTTTTGGCGGCTAGCTTTTATATTAGGTACCAGAGGGAGTAAGAAACAACTAGGCTCACATATCGTCTGAAATTCTTACTACAACATCTAAAATTCTTAGCATCGCATTGGTCAAAATATCTGCTAATAACATGCATGCCACATATTACTCATGAAATATGAACAAGAGAGAATTCATTCAGATTTCAACTGAGAGAAAGATCTCTCCTTTTTCCCCTACTCCTTTTACAATTATTATTCGATGATCCTAATTATTGGATAAAACTTTCAACAAAGTTTTTAGAGAACATTAAATTTAGGCCAATAAATGGGAAACGCATAGACATATTATAATTATTAACGATTTTAAATCAGTCCAATTACTTAACTAATGAACCCTATAGAAGGAAAGGAACTTACTCGGATCAATTTCAGTGCCACTGTAAATTTGAACACATGCTGATTTTCCTGTCATGGATTGGCCTTCACCCGGAACCACTATGAACGTTCCTTTGATAATCATTGCTTTCTGATGATAAGCAGAAGCATCACTTCGTTTTCTTGATAAACGACTCGAAATCATGCGTTTCAAGCGCCCTGGCGCTATACCAGAAATCTCCTTCATTAATTTTTGGCTTTTCCTTCTTACTTATTTGTCTCTCTCCTTCTTCTCTACATTTAAAATATGTATACAGTGATTGGTTTGTGTGTGTGTATATGAACCAGGGATCCGAGCTCAAGTCTGGCTGATGATGCATCTATATGAAATAGATCATATAACTAATGAGAGAGAACTTCATTATCTTAGCTTGTTTTGTTTGCTTTGCATCTGATACTTTCCTTTGCCTTGAGGTTTATTTTGATCAGCTTCTCTATATTTAGTAGTACTATATTGCATTATTCTCACCTTTTTAGTTATTCCAAAGTGGAATAATTAATCAACTTGAAAAGGGTTCAAGAAATAAGGACGGAAAAGAACTAAAGGCTTGGATTTTTGTTAAGTTCTTGTCTTTTTACCAGTTTCCATGAATATATGAGCTGATACATCCATGATCTATTTTTTCTTCATGTTGCATACAGTAAGGAATGTCGAAAAATATACTTTTTCCATCTCCAGCCTTTAATATAAGACACACTTTACTTTTGTAGCGAGTTAATGAAACTATACAAATTACTTAATTATATATAACGTACGTGTTATGATAGGTTCATATATCATCATTTTATAAATTAAATAAATTAGTTTTGAAGAAAAATAATTAGTATAATTATGTTGAAGTGATTTATTTCTTCCTCCTTAATTAATCTCCTTAAAAACATTAATAAAATCTTATAATAAAGGCAGGAAATTAAAGAGTTATAGATAGCTCTAGAGGCTAGCCTTATCTTTTCTTGAATATATACCTGATTGTCATTTATGTATTTTGAAAGGCAGTTATAACATGTTTTTTGTTATAGCGACAAATTTGAAAATTATATAATCTCAATTTTTATAGAAACATTACATAACCATAGGTGGATTAAAATGATACGTTTTCATTGGAGTAACACCGAATTTACAAATTTACTTGTATTATGAAATCAGATTTGCAATATTTATGGACTTGCTTGAAAATATGTGGCAATACGTGGACGAGATACGCTACTCGTTAGTTTATTGTTTTGACCTTTGACAAATAATATTATTGTATTTGTATTATCATGACCAAACAATAATTAGTGGAGTATTTAACTTTTTGTCCATAAAACTATTAAATTAAGAAATGACGCAGAGAGCAAAATCAAGACAAGTGGAGAGTCAATACATGGTGATTGTAGTGAATATCATTCACATTGGCAGAATATCTTGTAGAAGGACATTGTCCTTATTATGTAACCCATTGAGAAAGGTTGGAGGACTGTTTGTGAGAATTGTCAATACGTGGTGACTGCAGTCAATATAAGTAGTTGTGATCCATGTGAGAACAACTCTGAAACATGTGTTGGAGAATCCTATATTGCACTAGAGAAAAGATTGTAACTCTCGTTGTTGAAAGAAAATTTTGATTTTTCCACCCAGAAATCTTGGGATGTGGTTGCTTCAGATGCTCCTTGTATCACCTTTAGGAAAAGAGTGTCAATGTGTAATAACTACACTTCATACACTTCCCCAACAATAGCCATATTAGAGGTAAACCTAAACCCTAAACCATAATACGAAAATTTACAAGTGCTCATGGATAAAACTACAATCAAACGAACATATTCTAACAAATAAGCACAACGTCAATAATAAAACTAGATGTTTCATTAGTGTTTTTTTTTTCATTTCATTCCAAATACAAAGCTAAGAAAAAGTTATCGTTGCAGGGTTAAGAAAGAAAAATACCTTTCGAAATTTAAAATATTAAATAAGTCATTTGAAGTTTTCAATACCTATAATCAACTAGTTAATATCTCCTAATTGATATTTTGAAATTTGGAAAATATTTTTCTGTTATTTCCCATCTTTATTCATTATGAATAATGACATTACACATTATTATTTATTTATTTTTAACTTATTTATATGGGAAAATGACAAATAAAGAACTCCGAATATTAAAAGGACAATTAAAGTACTCAAATTTCCAAAAGAATAATGAAAGTACCTGATACTGAATTGATATTTGTAAATGTTGGCAAAAGACTAAATTGCCCTTAACTAAGTAAAAAATAAGAAAAAACTTGATTAAAAGAGAAAAGGTCCTCTCTGCTGAACATAATCGATTCTGCCCCCCTTGAAGCAAAACACAAACGAAGATGGAGCTTCCTAACGATGATAGTGACTGAGCTTGCTAATAGTGACAGTGTTAAAGCTCACTAAAGATGACAGTGGTGATGTTGGGTGATGGCAAAAGGAGGTATATTGTTTGTTAGTAGAACTTTTTTGGTTCCATTTTCCTTCTTCGGTTGATCAATGTTGTGGAAGAAAGTGCTCCAGAATTAAAAGGGAAAGTAATACAAGATGAGGAGAGAAGATACTACTCACTTCAAGTGGGTTTGGTGATATAGAGGGTGAAATAGAGAAACTATTGGTAACCCTAAACAGTGACCTGGTGTGAAATTCAAAAGGCGGAACCAATCACAATTCGTTGTATCAGTTGACCTCAACTTTAGTGTTGTATATATTATATGTTGTATATATGTTGCATATATATGATCTTGGTTGTGATGGTGATATGTTGTATATATGATATTGTCTTGTTAAATCTTTGTTGTAAATGTTAAAATGTATACTGCAATGATTAATACCTATGTTTCAGTTATAAAAATGGCACATGAAGGTGGCTCAGAGGAAGTTAAAGAATTGTGTTGTTATTTCCATGTTTGAGGCAAGTTTGAAAGTAACTCTAAAAGTCTAATTCAATACAATGGAGGCAATGTGAAACTGAAAACCATAAAAAGGGGATAACACTTTAAGGTTTGAAGTTGATGATAGCATCATGACTTGGGATGAATTGTAATATTTGTGAGATCAAATATCATGTTAGGTTTGATGAAAAGATTTTGATAGACCTAGATGATGAGGAGGAGGTTGTAAACTTGTTTGCTTATAACGAAAGGATTGGGCATATCTTTATAGTACCAAAAGGAAATAATAGTCTATCTCTCCTAAGGAATGATGTAGACATGTAATATTTTTTGTTTTGTTTGATGTAGACATGTAATATTTTTTGTTTTGTTTGCTCAAGTTGTTGTTTCTTATGTTGTTGTTGTTAATTGTAATGTTGTTTTTGTTGTTTTTGTAACATATTGTTACTAAATCCCTAATTAACCTGTGACCTCTCTTTTAGTTCATTAATATCTTTACTAACTATGATAGAAAAAGGAATCTCAATAATATCAATATCTCTATCATAGTTAGAAAAAAAATATCCTAATGATTAAAATATTATCCATGTAGAAAAGAATAAACTAATTCAACACAGCTGCTATCATGGATAATCTATTGCTAACCATGTTAGAAAGGATTTATCTAACATGGTTAATAAACAAAACGAGTTGATATTAAACGATAAATAGATATATACATGCGGAAACGAATGCAGGCCTATACAAATTGGCAATATACAATTCAAAATAGTTTATATAGCTTCTAATACCTAATTCCCTTTCCTGTTGTCTGCGTCTGCGCATGAATACCTGCAAAAAATGTCAGTAATCGTGGGATGAGACAATTTGTCCCAGTAATCACCGCTTAACTCACTATAACAGTGAGATGTGCGGTAGCGAGGGCGTCTAAAGGGTACCACATTTTAAATTCAGTAATATATATATACATACATGTCAAGGCTTCTTCCATTCATCACTCAAGTCCCTCCATCAATTTCACATTAACCAAATATCATACCCCAAGTCTCCAATCTAATGATGCTACCACCACAACCCTCACACTCACCTATAGATGCATTGTGCCATCACGGGGTATTCAAGCATCTAATCTTCTGTATATGATTTGACACTGTGCCCATCTCTATGATGAGGGGGCAAATTTCCCTCTCTGGCAATCTCCAGAGAGAGAACCCCAATTCTGTTTCCATTGCAGAACGGGAACGGTTGGACTCTTCAATGCCAAACAACCGTAGGTCACTTTCTCTCAATAAGTTGACCTATGATCCCCGGTCTAATCAATCCGAAAAGGATCATCAGTACAAATAACTGTCGATTGGCCAATCAACAGTTATCATCGCGCGATGATACATATATATCAGTGTCATGCAAACCTCACAATATCCACCAATTTCAATCTCATTCAATATCACAATCTCAATCAACATCAATATCATACATTCTTACAATTCCCTTCAATATCTCCAATTTAATAGTGTTTTCCACAACATAACTCTCAACAATCTCAACTCAACATCTAACCCTCTTTTCTATCTTCATCACCTTTTAAACCACTACCCAACACTATCCCTATATACATTTCACGCCATTCCAGATCAATGGCCACCACCAGGCAGGATAATAGTATATATAATGTGTAAAAATCTTTTATACAAAAATAATCGTGTTTGAAAGGCTCCCGATAGCCTGTTTTGTATAAAAATACTCTTTTAAAGATTATATATATATATATATATATATATATATATATATATATATATAGAGGGTGAGAAAGGATTTTAAGAAAATCCCAGCTAACGTCACCCTCATTGTTATGGCAAGGTTAAGTGTGATTACCTGTCGCCCTTTAGCATTCTGACGTTCTTTCTTACCATTCTCGTAGATTTCCTCCAAATACTTTCTCTTAGTTCCTCCTATAATGATAGGATACAAAATGATAGATTAATATCATTTTCACTATATAATACTTTGACGTCTCTCTCGTATTCCATATTACTACCCATTTTTTTTATAATTTAACTATCTTATGTGATCATTTTAATTCTCAAAACTTAACTAACAAACATTCACCGGATTTTCTTGATAAACTCAAGAATCCTCCATATAAGCACAAATCATAATTCTCAAACCAAAAGTCGAAACTCAATTGGAAATTCCTGATTAAAAGTCCACAAGTCAAGTACAATAACAAAAATTACATACATCTCATTTACATATCCAAATTCATACATCTCAACATGAGATCACATCAACTCATCTCAATAAATTTCAACAATGACTCTAACTTTAATATCTCAACATTTATTGCTACTCAAACCTAAATTTATTCTAATCTCGTTTATTATTTAAGCCACAACAAAATCTTGGCGATTCCAGAATTCTCTAACAACCACATTTCACATCATTGCACAATCAACCAATATCACCAGCCAATGACCAACCATCAACTCAATCTTAACCATAAGATTTAACCCCCTGCCTTAACAAGCATAAACACATAAACATCACCCTTAATCATATATTCATATATATAACCGTACATTATTTCTATTTGTTCCTGGACATCCTTTAAACATATAAACAGTAACATAAGCTTTTGTTTCAAGGAAAGTGTGCCCAACAAGATCTAAATCAAAAATATAAAAGAAATATATTATGCTCTTAAATCAGTCCAAACTTCAAGGTTACAATAATTCCCAAAACATCACTACGTCATTTGATCCTGCCATATTAATCCTTGATTATCTAAATCTCAATTCACTCCATTCATTGCCAATACCTATGCAAATTTCACAACATCATCATTGTAGATAAATACTAAGGCAATCGTCATATGTTTCTTAACTAGCTATCTTGTATTTCCTCATTCTCTATTCATGCTTCAAAACACATTTATCCCTCTCATACAACAAGGAAAACTAAGCAACCAAATAGATAAAAGAGTCTAAATTATAACCTATTTGCATACTCCATTTTTTTTTAAACCATACACTTAAGTAACCACACATGAATTGCATCTTCATATCTCATTTATCTCAATCAAATCCCTATTACATCACAGTTTCCAATTCAAAATGTGATTCAAGAGCTTTCACCAACCATACTACTCTAAATGACCTCATATAGCATATTCTTCTTTCTCTAATTCAAAATCCAATACAACCCATCTTTAACTTATATTCAAATATCATTTCATTCATCTATTACAAGCATCCACATTTAGAAATCAAACAAGAGACAAAACAGATTTTGATTCCCTTTAAGGCAAGAATTGCAATTAGACAAATCAACTCCAAAACCTTCTAAACAAAACCCATGCTACATTCTATAGATTTAAAATTTCCTAAACCCCAACAACCTAAGTCATTTAGAATTCTCTCTCATTTAACTTACCAAAATCCACAACAAAACATCCAACTATCACTTATTTTCAGTTCACACACAAAAAGATATTAAATAGGCCAGTATCAACCACCTTTAAACCCACCATACAAGTATATGTTTCATTATAAATCAAACTAAGCAATAACAAACAGAAAAAGCAAGGGTTGCCCCAAAATTTAGGGTTTTCATAAATTACCACAAACTTCTCTTCAAGGTTCAATCTCTCAGTCAAAACAACAAGAACATAAGCTAGAGTTTCAGCTTTTACTGATTGAACACACCAAGCCCAAGAAAATAAAATTGAATCCTCTCTTGACTCGCCCAAAAATCAAAGGAAAATGAATGGGAAATCAAAATAAAAGCTCACCCAAGTTCGCTGTACATTCCCGCCTGTCCAGTATGAGTTCGCCGTCGCCGGAAACCCGCCGGAAATCGGCCACTGAGGTGGCTAGGCCGAAACAGAACAACCAAAGGGAAAGAAAAGTAAGAAAAATCAAAGTTGGGAATAAGAGTATTTTGAAGAACAAAGAAACGGCGCAGCTTACCGAAAACCACCGGAAATCGAAGAAGCCAGCCGGAAATCGCCCATTATAGGGCTGACCGAACTGAAAAGGGAGGAGGGCCAAGGAAATGATGAGCTGAAGTTGGAAAATAGAAGAACACTCGAGATACTACGATAAAAATCGAACCTTTGTCATCAAATCCCGTTTCCGCCGGAAAATGAAGCCGCCGCCATGGGTTCACCGGAGAAAAGAGAAAAACATTGAAGGAAGATGAAGTTGGGAGGAAGAAATCGAAGGTGGAGGGGAAGAGGGAGACCGCGCCGGTGCTAACACCAACGGCGGCTTGCTCCGCCGGTTCCTGCAGCTCCGGCGACGAGCGTCCAAGAGAGAGCAGGGAGGGTTTGGTGAGAGGGGCGGAGGGGCTCGAGGGAGAGAGAGAGAGAAATGGAAAGGAAGGAAGGAGATGATGTATTTATTTATAATTTAGGGAAAATTACAATTAACTACCCTAAGGTTTATTCGTAATTATATTTCTAGCCCAGAAGTTTGTATATATTACTATATCTCCTTCTTTCCATCATAATATTATCTACTATCCCAAATACTTGTTTATGAAAGTTTCTAACTCCAAATAATTATTTTAACTATATTTCCTTAAATTCCAAAAATTAAGATTTAATAACAATAAATCTCCATAAATTTCTCCCTAAAACTCAAATTTCCTAAATAACACCTCAATAATTTCCAATTAACCTTAATCAAAATTTGGGATGTTACAGTTTTATTAACTGAGGTTGTTAGTGCATTTTTCATTGATTACCAAGACCATCACAACCAAAATCAAATTTGATTCAAAGGGTTATGAAAAAGTGTTTCGACACCTATGTCAATTCAAGATACTGTAGAAGTCATAACTCAGAAAATTATTGGCAGCCATAATAGTTTGTTAAGCGGTGAACCATCCCAAACACAAACTCCCACTACCGAGCTAACCTCAACTTAAAGGAGGAACTTGTTCACAGGTCCAAAGTAGTCGTTTGCTGATACAGATGATTTCAAGAAGGCATTGTGCAAGTATATTGTTGCAAACAAGTTTGAGTACAAATATGGGAGAAATAATTAGAACTAGATGTCAGTGCATTGTAAAGTACATGATTGCTAATGGAAGTTAATGGCAAATGTTGTGGAAAACAACTAGTTTGCTACAGGTGAGAACATTTAATGATAAACTTGATCATAGTGCTCAAGACCATCTTAAAGTGACATACAATGCGGCATCTAGCTTGACCTCATCATTTATAATTGACAAGATTAGTATTCACTTTGTCAAGGTTAGTAATCACTTTGACCTAATCTTAGACATACCATCAATATATTATAGTGATAGTAAACTTAATAATTAGTAAATGTTTTCTTTTAATTGTTTTATAACCACTTGTTCTATATCCACTTGATATATTTGAAGTTCCTTTTAGATGAAATGCTTGTTAAAAATCCTTTTAAAGAAAAGTTTTAATTTATTCATATTTTCATACACATGTTTTCTTAAAATGAGTTATTCAAGTGGTTATAATTCAATTAAATCTTTTAACATAGTAGTAGAAAGTCTAGGTATGACAATTTGGTATCAGAGCAAGGATTCTGACATAGGACAGCTAGAATAACTTACTCGTATACGACATATTTATAGATGTCATTTGAACACCTTTAGTAAACCTCAGGAACCACCATCATAGTAATAGATAGAGAGGAAGTAGAATTTTATACTGTTGGAGATTTAGTTCATACTTATAAACCAAGAAATTTATAGTTCACACCTTTAGTTCATACTGTTGGAGATTTAGTATGTAGGAAGTTGATTAATGAAATTGTAAAATTAAATAAAATTAATTTGTGTTGACTGTTCTGGATGACTTTTTATAGTAGAAAAAGGTGATCAATAGTTGTTTAGTTGCTAGAAGTTAAGAGATTTAATTTGCATGACTTGGATTAAAATCATTGCTTGACATATATAAAGGTTATTGGGAAAAGTCTAAATTAGGGAAATTAATTTTACATGCAAAACAAGAGATTTGAATCCACATTTCGGAAGATGTGAGATTCAAGAGAAAGTATGTATTATATGATTATGAGAGCTAGTTAATGTATATTAAAAGTAGGGAATATTAAGATTTTTGTAATGCTTTTGTTCTATTTTATGTTTGTTTTGTAATTATAAACTTGAAGTCTGATTTGAATTGAGAACCGATTATCCCATGACTAGTAACTAGTTGGTGGTTACATCACCATAGTTAATGTCAGGTAGTTGCCCCTTAATATTAGATGTTGGTAGTCCTCACTGTTCCATAAGTGAATGTATTTCCACTAATAGTTTGAAGTTAAAGCTAAATCAAAGAAAGATGAGAAAAGTTGAGTTACATTGACTTATCGCGGATTTGGTGCGCTTCCGTAAGCATACGGGTCGTCAAGTGTAGTATAGAAAAAGTGTCGTTCCGCAGAGATTATAGTTTAAACAAAGTGATTAGCACTAATTGCATGCCCAATTACCTTAAGTAAAAACATATTGAGAGTTGTTGTTCAATTAAGAAAAGAGTTTGGAAAATAAGTGTAAAAAGAGTTGGAGTTCAAACACGATTTAACAAGGATAATTAAGACCTAGGGTTGCTAATCCCCTATTTACTTCATGAACCAAGATTTCCCTCTCCTCTTTAAGTGATTAAATGAAAATATGTGCAAGTCTAGGGTTCAAAATCATTTGAAAAAACTTTCCCAAGTCAAGATCAACTTTATGCTAGCATTTATTGCACAATCTCTTGTCACAATAAATGCTAGCTCTTTTCCTTAACCACCCTAATTATGACTATGTTAGGTCAATAACTATATCTCTATGTTATCAACAAACCTTCCATTTAAAACCATAAACTTCAAGTCTAACATGTTCTTATCCAAGTTCTAAAACAAAATACACTTTCCCAAGTCATATTTCATTTAACTAATTAAGTGGTGATCAAGCACTTAAAACAAATAGAGGACAAGATAAAAACTACACATGTGCTTCATTAATTACTTAAAGAAAGAGAGAGTAGATGGTTCAATCCATAAATAGGTTCATAACAACCCTAGATTAGGGTTTTAGTTACACATAAATGCAAATAAAACAAACCCTAAAACTATGAAAGAGTGCATTGAAGAGTGGTGAAGAATAGGGAGAAAGATACAACCACAAATGAGGAATACCCAAATCTCTCCAAGCTTCCCCACTTGATTCCCAAGAGATCCCAATGTTCTTCAAGCTCTTCAAGCCTCCAAGAAGTGCCCTAGAAGTGCCCAAGTCGTGTTTTTCATTCCCCTCTTCCAAAAATCCAACTTTCCCTTTTTATATGCTGAGAAATAGGTCAAAACGCGCAGCTGCGAAGTGCTCTCGCCAGTTGCTCGCCAGTTGGCGAGCCACTGGCGAGATTCCAGAGACGGCATGCCACTCGCGTGCCAGTTGGCTTTATGGCTCGCCAGTGGCTCGCCAACCGGCGAGCCACTGGCATGCAGCTTTTCTAAGGACTTAAAATTTGCTTTCCCTTGCTCCTTTTTCTCCTTCGTTGTAGCACTTGGGTTTCATCGAGCTTCTAATACCTGTCCACCTCTTCCTACACAAGCTAGAAAGAGGGTTGAAGAGTTTCCATGTCTCAAATATACAAGCATTAAACTCCAAATTTCACACAATTGAATGATTTCCTATTTGCATCACTTTCTAGTAATATTTGTGTGTTTTGTTATCTATGTATCATCAAAAAGAGTGTGAACTAGAAGGAAATAGAGATGAAATGTGTGAAATTATGGAGTTTATCACTCCCCCAAACTTAAGTTCTTGCTTGTCCTCAAGCAAATTTTCAAAACAATTCCAGAGTTGACTATAAGTTCACTTTACTTTGATTGAAATACTTGTTCTCATATGTTGCCATCACTATTTGATGTATGGAAAACATAGGATGTATGCAATGATAAATGTCTCGCTACATTAAAACAAGCTTTTCAAGATTCAATGAGTAGGTGTGTGTGTGTGATGAGGTTAAGGGAATCCTTCCAAGTTCTCCAGTCCTTTTGCAGTAACCTCAAACCATGAATATGCTGTCATTTTTCAAATTTCTCATTCTTTTCTTCTCTCTTCTCCACTTTAAACTTTTAGCACATAAAATCAAAATCAAGAGGACTTTTCATGGCTTGTAATGGGGCTAGGGGTTTTAATTGTTTGGCTATTTGAAAGAACGGGAAAAAGGAATTCAAATATCTTGAGATAAATGAATACATTTCATTAGATTCACTCACACAAAATTTTCTTCCAAAAAGCTTAGAATTCCCCCAAACTCATCTCAATTTGATTCTTTGTACTCCTAGTCTTATTGCACACATTTTTTTTCACTCATTTTCTTCTTTTTCTACTTTTCTCTTTTTCTTTCTTTGTTTTTTTTCTTTCTTACTTTCTCTTTTTTTTTCATTCATCACTTTCTTGATTTAGGAGTACAAACTTTCCTTTCAGAACCGATATTCCCCTTCTCACAATGTACTAACATTTACACACCTTTAGCAACCGTACTAATCCTCACTACTAATGAAATGTCCATTATCTCAAGATTCAGGTAGTTCATGGTTTTTCGGGTTGTAAGGGTTAAGTCCAATGTGGGTTTCAAAAAGAAATTTCACATGGTTTTTCTTTATAAGGCTCAAAAAGGGTGCAAATGGGATATAAATTATCAATGATAGCTTGAAAGGCTCAATCGCATTTAAGAACTGCCTCAATCATTTTTCAAAGTTATGTGCAATTTGTGAAAAATGTTGAAGTTTTCCAAAAGGAATTTTGAAATTTTTCAAATGAAAACAGATGCATAGATTTAGGTTATTGCAAATCTTCCTTCCTCAAACCCTTCCAAATACACCTTAACCTCTAATGTGCGCAAATTACTCATTAGAATCAGGTAAAGATTTGCCTTAATGCAACGACTCATGTTATGCAATGCATACATATCTATTTTTGCATACACCCCACAGTTATTCAACTAGTTGTAATCATTGAACTTTCTAGCAGATTTCAAGAGAACTTATAGCCCACTCATCAAAAACTAAAGCAACAACTTAAGTATGGTATGCAAATCTCACAATTTCATCATCCAAAACAAAAACTATTCCCTGTGCACTAATTATTTACAAAAGAATTTATTCATAGTGCTAAAAAGTTTCAAAAGTGATTAGCTCTCCCCCAAACTTAAACCAGACAGTGTCCTCACTGTTGTTCTACAAAAGGGAAGAGTCAGACATAATACACACACAAACAACTAGGAGATAAACACATCAAAAGTGGAACATGAACCTGCATATATCATTGAAATCACCCACAATACCATGCAGTAAAACATTGGGCCATCAAGGGCAAAAACAAGACAAGACACTTAACACACCATAGAAACAAGGTTGTTGAAGAAAATTCTTAAAAATCCTAACACCAACGAACTACCTAAAAGAGAGAGAGAAAAAGTCCTAAGACGCTCCCCCAAACTTGGACTAAACTAGTCATCAAACCTCTCCACAACTTTCAAACCTAGGCTTAGTCCACTATACCATTATTCTCAATATTCACTTCAAGTCCAGAAAACCAAGTGTCAGAGGTTACACAAAGCGGTGGGGCGTCGACTTTTGGAGAGGGAGTGGGGGTTCAGGCGTAGCTTTGAGTAGCAGAAGGAGGGAAATTAAGTTTCAATTTTTTTTATTTTATTTTTTTAGATTTCTCGCCAGCGGCTCGCCAGTTGGCATGCCACTGGCGAGAATACAAAGACGCTCACAGATGCCCTGCTCGCCAGCCGCTCGCCAGTTGGCGAGCGACCGGCGAGTTTCCAGAGAAGACACGCCATTTGGCTGCCCTGCTCGCCAGCGGCTCGCCAGTTGGCGAGCCACTGGCGAGAATTTGACAGAAGGCTTACTGATTCTGCAGAATTTCTCCAATCACTGAATTTCAAGACATGCCTATTTTAACAGGTATATATGCATCTAAATCATTCCCATGATCAACAAAACACCTATTCACACTTCAAAGTGAATGTATATCTAAAACTACCACATTTGACACCAATTATCACTCACTTGACATATCCAAAAACTCACAAACATATCATACCTCAATTTCACTACAAACCAGAAATCAAGCAAGCAGCACATGGTTAAAATCACAAGAATTCATCACACAAAAGATGCTCCAATCACCAGACCTTAAAATGCTCTTAGTATGCAAAGGAAACATTTCTATAACCAATCAAGGCCTAATCTAAACACCACAAATATAGATCTAATCACAGGCTATTTTCATATCACAACCAAAAATCACTCACAAAATCACCATGAGGATTATTTCAATACAAATAAGCACTATTCTATCACATTTAAACTCATGAGACTCAAATTGGACCAGTGGCAGACTAGCATCAGATATTCAGTTCAATAGAATAAGTCCATGCAATTAACATCATTAATGCTCAAAAGTGAATTTCAGGTAAGGTTTTGATGTACTCCCCTTTGTAGACTTCTTCTTGCCTTCCAAAACGTAAGCTCCAGCTCTCCATATCAACTGGTAGTCCAAGTATATGAGGGAACCTTTCTTCCTACGCACGCGGAAAAAAAAAAACAAAAAAACAAAGCTACCAAACAACCTAAAGTTAGGTAAAACATCAAAAAGAAAGAAAAAGTTGAGAACTTGGGTTGCCTCCCAAGAAGCGCTTAGTTTATAGTCCTTAGCTCGACTTTTTGCAACATCATGTGGACTGAGAGAGTGGAATCGAGGTGGTTTGACGATTAATCTCTCCACCCCAATAATGCTTCAACCGGTGCCCAAACGCTTTGAATCTTTCACCCTTTTTGTTCTCTAACTCCACAACACCAAAATCAGAGGCTTGCACAACAGTGAATGGACCAGACCAACGAAATTTCACTTTCCTTGAAAATAACTTGATCTTGCAATTATACAACAAAACCCTCTGACCATGTTCAAAATTATTCGGAGGAAATGCATCTACATGTTCAAACGGCTCAAATTTTTCATGCCTACTAGCATCCATATCACACACATTCATTGAACAGACATTATGCACATCTTCAAGTCTTTCCTCTTCCACTAATGACGATGTCACATGACCTTTACTCACTAAAGTTTCAAACTTGCCTTGACAACCAGAACCAAGTACATCCACAAAAGAGCATTGAGAGGAATCATCAAAATATTCCACATCCTTGTTCATATTAAAGCTTACTTGTTCATCATCAACTCTCAAAGTGATTTCACCTTTTTCCACATCAACAAGAGTTCTAGCTGTAGCAAGGAAGGGTCTCCCAAATATGATAGGAATGTTTGGATCCACCTCACAGTCAATAACAATAAAATCAACTGGAAAGATGAATTTGTCTACTTTCACCAAAACATTTTCAATGATCCCTTTGGGACGAGATACACTCCTGTCAGCAAGGAGTAGTGATACTGTAGTAGGTCTTGCTTCACCCAAACCTAGTCGATTAAAAACAGCAGAGGGCATCAAATTCACGCTTGCCCCTAAATCACAAAGGGCTTTTCCTTGGAAGTTCTTTCCAATATTGCATGGAATGTAGAAACTCCCCGGATCTTTCAACTTGGGTGGAAGCTTTCTTTGGAGGATAGCACTACAATCTTCATTCATAACTACAGTTTCAAATTCATTGAATCTCCTCTTCTTTAACAACACTTCTTTCAAAAACTTGGCATATTTTGGCATCTTCTCAAGCGCTTCGGCAAAAGGGACATTAATGTGCAGTTGTTTGAACATCTCCAAAAATTTCTTAAATTGTGCATCCCCTTCTTTCTTCTTTAGCCTTTGAGGAAATGGGACCGGAGGTACATACGGAGGAGGACCATTTGTCTTGGGCTTTTTGTCTTGCCTCTTTTCACATTCTCTCTTCTTGTCTTTTTCTCCATTATCAATAGCTTTTTCAACTTGCCTTCTTTTCTTACTTTCATCATCCACAACTACAAGATCTTGCTCAAACCTGTCATCACTCCCAAGAGCAACAACTTCAGAGACTTCTTTGCTCTTTTCACAAGATTGAGGCATATTAGGCACTTGCCCTTCATTTCTGAAAAATATTGCTTTGCACTCCTCCTTGCCATCCCTTCTTGGATTAGGAATGGTGTCACTCGGTAGAGTTCCTCTTTGTGAAGCATTCAGTTGAGAGGCAATTTGGCCTATTTGTATTTCAATATTCCTGATTGAAGTCTCATGACTAGCCATCTTGGTATCATTTTGAGCATTATACACCCTTTGTGCGTCTAGTCCGGCTATGATCTGAGCAAGCATTTTCTCCACCTTAGATTCTTCCTCCTTATGAGGTACTTGTCTAGGTTGATTTTGAAAACCAGGTGGGTAAGAGGCCTTAGCACCAGAGGACGATGATGCATTCATATTTTGCCCTTGGTTCCAGTTGAAGTTGGGATGACTTCTCCACCCCGGATTGTAAGTCTGAGAATAAGGAATGTTTTGAGGATTTTGTCTTCTTCCCATATAATTCACAGATTCTGAAGTGGCATAGAGAGGACAATGATCCGGCATATGCACATCATAACACTGTTCACAGACAACCGGAGTAGACTGAGTCGCTCGCACCTCTTGAGCACTAACCTTTCTGATCTGAGTTTCTAAAACATCAAACCGCTTGTTGAGTGCGGAGAGGATAGATGCAAACTGAGCGGTAGCGGTATCCTCCTTAGGAGCAATGGAAGATTGAGGAATCCTCCTATCTGTCCCTTGAGAATTGTTGGCCGATAGCTGATCTAACAACCGAAATACTTCATTCACTGGCACATTCCGATACCCACCATTAGTCATAGAGTCAACCATCGCTTTAGACTGAGGATTAAGGCGAGTGCAGAAAATTTGAACAATCACCCACTTGTCCACTCCATGATTAGGGCATTGCTTCATTAACATCTTATACCTCTCCCAAGCAACATAGAGAGTCTCATCATCGTATTGCCTGAAACTCAAGAATGCATCCCTAGCCTCAACAGACTTGTCATCAGAGAAAAATCGAGCACGAAACTTGGTTTCAAGCTCATTCCAAGAGGTGATAGAACCTTCTGATAGGTTGTTGAACCACTCTCTGGCCTTGCCTTGCAAAGAGAAAGGGAACAATCGCAGTCGAAGAATATCAGCTGGAACCCCATTTTGCTTGAATGAATCACACACTTCCAAGAAATATATCAAATGTTTGTTAGCATCCTCATTGTAAAGACCATGAAACATCCCTTGCATTTGAAGCATTGTGATCATCACCGGCTTGATTTCAAAGTTCCTTGCTTGCACATCCGGAATCCGAATGCAAGATTGAGTTCCTCTCAAGTTCCGACTAGCAAAGTCATTAACCGTGGCATGATCATACTCATCCTCCGCCATAGTTGCAGTTTCAACCTCAACCTCTTGCTCAAGATTAATTACCCCTTCAAGTACTACTTCCAAGTCACCAAACTCAATGTGTTGCATGCACCAAGAAATGAGTACCTACAAAAAGGAGCACCTACAAGCACTACAAGATCACACGTATCACGATAAACAAAAGTGAAAATAAGCAAGGCAACCAAGGTAAAGGTATTTCTAACACCAAAGGTAGCTAGAAACAACCAAACTCCAAGTTACCACAAGATAAGAAAAGAGGTTACTTAAAAGCAATTAATCACACAATTAAGCTAATCAACACAAGAGAATAAACTTTTGCTTAAACTACAATCCCCGGCGGCGGCGCCATTGACTTATCGCGGATTTGGTGCGCTTCCGTAAGCATACGGGTCGTCAAGTGTAGTATAGAAAAAGTGTCGTTCCGCAGAGATTATAGTTTAAACAAAGTGATTAGCACTAATTGCATGCCCAATTACCTTAAGTAAAAACATATTGAGAGTTGTTGTTCAATTAAGAAAAGAGTTTGGAAAATAAGTGTAAAAAGAGTTGGAGTTCAAACACGATTTAACAAGGATAATTAAGACCTAGGGTTGCTAATCCCCTATTTACTTCATGAACCAAGATTTCCCTCTCCTCTTTAAGTGATTAAATGAAAATATGTGCAAGTCTAGGGTTCAAAATCATTTGAAAAAGCTTTCCCAAGTCAAGATCAACTTTATACTAGCATTTATTGCACAATCTCTTGTCACAATAAATGCTAGCTCTTTTCCTTAACCACCCTAATTATGACTATGTTAGGTCAATAACTATATCTCTATGTTATCAACAAACCTTCCATTTAAAACCATAAACTTCAAGTCTAACATGTTCTTATCCAAGTTCTAAAACAAAATACACTTTCCCAAGTCATATTTCATTTAACTAATTAAGTGGTGATCAAGCACTTAAAACAAATAGAGGACAAGATAAAAACTACACATGTGCTTCATTAATTACTTAAAGAAAGAGAGAGTAGATGGTTCAATCCATAAATAGGTTCATAACAACCCTAGATTAGGGTTTTAGTTACACATAAATGCAAATAAAACAAACCCTAAAACTATGAAAGAGTGCATTGAAGAGTGGTGAAGAATAGGGAGAAAGATACAACCACAAATGAGGAATACCCAAATCTCTCCAAGCTTCCCCACTTGATTCCCAAGAGATCCCAATGTTCTTCAAGCTCTTCAAGCCTCCAAGAAGTGCCCTAGAAGTGCCCAAGTCGTGTTTTTCATTCCCCTCTTCCAAAAATCCAACTTTCCCTTTTTATATGCTGAGAAATAGGTCAAAACGCGCAGCTGCGAAGTGCTCTCGCCAGTTGCTCGCCAGTTGGCGAGCCACTGGCGAGATTCCAGAGACGGCATGCCACTCGCGTGCCAGTTGGCTTTATGGCTCGCCAGTGGCTCGCCAACCGGCGAGCCACTGGCATGCAGCTTTTCTAAGGACTTAAAATTTGCTTTCCCTTGCTCCTTTTTCTCCTTCGTTGTAGCACTTGGGTTTCATCGAGCTTCTAATACCTGTCCACCTCTTCCTACACAAGCTAGAAAGAGGGTTGAAGAGTTTCCATGTCTCAAATATACAAGCATTAAACTCCAAATTTCACACAATCGAATGATTTCCTATTTGCATCACTTTCTAGTAATATTTGTGTGTTTTGTTATCTATGTATCATCAAAAAGAGTGTGAACTAGAAGGAAATAGAGATGAAATGTGTGAAATTATGGAGTTTATCAAGGATATAAAGAAAACATAATTGAACTAAGAGGAATAATAGGATGCTATGATGATATTTTTGTTTTTGTGATAGCTGAATCCATGCTTCTCTGTTATGTCTAGATGTTTGATTTTGTGTATATGTGAAGTGATAGCATGACAATTTATCAAAAAAAAAAAAAGAAGTGATAGCATGACGTGTGAAAAAAAAAAACAATTTTGAAATTTGATTGGTATGTGTACGAAATTATTTGTTGTTTTGTATTTGAGTTGTTAGGGTATTGTAAGAGTTTTAAAATAGAAGGGTAATTTCAATTCTTTTAATTTCGAGGACAAAATTATTTAAGGGGGAGAGAATTGTAACACTCCAAAAATTTTAATAAAGATTATAATAAGAAAATAGGAATTTGGGGGAAAATTGGGTATGTAAATTAATTATGGGGAATTAAAAGTAGAGAAAGAAAATAGAATTTTGAGGGTGATATTATTATTTAAGGATTGGAAGTGTATAATGACACATATACCCCTCTCTTCCTTAATCTTACACACACACACACACCCCATTTTTGCCTTTTTCTGCTTCTCAAAAATTTGTCTCTTCATCTTTTTCTTTTTCTTTCATTCCCCATTGTTCTCTCTTCACTTCCAGCGTTTCTTTGGCCAAAAATTTGGCAAATCTTGATCCGATCTCACATGCAAGTGGTGATTTAGCTTCAGGTGAGAATTTCTCACATTCCCATATGAATTTTTCTTAGTTTGGTGAGAGAAACGAGCTGTAGGTGAGGGATTTAGGGGGAAACAATTTGGGTTTTCTTCATGCATGATGATTCTATAAAAGTTTTGAGATTTCTATTCATTCTTCTCCTTTATTTTCGGATTCAGCTTCTAGGTCTGTTAAGGCCGAAAGGGTTTGGGAAGAAATAAAGATAATAGTTCTTGTGTGTGGTTTTACTTGGGTTATGATTTAAGTAGTGAGATAATGGGATCCAGATTTTCTCAACGGCTCCCTTTCTTAGCGGCTCTCAGTGGCCCAATCTCCACAGTTCAAATAATCCAAAGATCAAGAAAGAGACACATCATGTATTTTAAGGTTGAATCTCTGCCGTTGGTTTGTCAATTATGATCTTGCCCGTAAATCAAATTTTCCCAAAATCTACCAAATCCCTAACAAATCCGTTGTTCCCTTTCAAGTTTCAATCTGAACGATAGAATTGCAAGCCATCAAAACAACGTCAATCACATGCCATGGTTCAAATATTTTTTTTACTTTGATTCTTCATAACTCAACTCTTTCTTCTCAGAACCACTCGATGTCTTTTATTGTTGTATTTATATGAACATCAATCAAAATAACTAAATTCATTAGGAGGAAGCAATGAGGCAGATGAAGATGAAGAAGAAAGAGGAATCCATGAAAAGGGGATGTGCTATCTCGTGGGGACCATCACTCTCTTTGCTTCTGTATTAAGTGAATACCTAAGGGACTGTTCATTTATTGTTTTAAATTGTGATTGAATTAGGTGAATACTTATGATTGAATTGATATTACCAATAGTGAAACAATAAAATTCTTCTTTGGTAGAATAAGTAAAAAGGTTATGGGATATTATTAATAGGGCCAAGAGAGAAACAATATTATTTCACTACATAAAGTGATTTCTTAATCTTACTCTTCCATGTTGTGATACTAGGGGAAACTAGTGTGACTTGCAATTGGAAGCAAAGTCTTGAACAAGAGAGGAAGGATAAGTAACAGTTAGAGTACAGGTAGCAGTTTACTTCATACACACACACACACACACACACACTCACACTGAAAGTTCTTAGATCCGTATGTGAATTATATTATTATTTTTCAATGCATGATAATATTATTCCAAAGAGGAGGAAGTAAATTTATCTCAGATAGATAAATAAGAAAGTAGAGTACTGCAATGTATTGTTAATAGTGGTTGGTATAGAGAGGGAGGCAGGTTCCAACAAGAGGTTGGAAAGAGGAGGATATTATTATGAATATATTTTTATGTTAAGAATTATTACTGATTGAATAGAAGTAAACTGCAATGTACTTTTTGGTTTCAGGTAGTTGGACAAACATATTTTGGAAAGATAGTAGTGAAGAAAAGATAGTGATGCTTGTTTGACTTTTGAACTTGAAGCTATAATGTGGAAGCTTATGTTTTTCAAAGTTTCCTAGATTTTTGAGCAGGGTAGAACTAGGGTAACTTAGTATAGTTTAAAGAAACGTCAGTCGTATTTTGTATATAGGTAAAGCAACATCCTATCTTTACCTTAGAAGTAAACATTGTTGTTTTCCATTATTATCCTTTAAACTTATGTTATAAGTAAACCTAATATTAGACATACCATCGACATATTATAGTGATAAGTAAACTTAGTAATTAGTAAATGTTTTCTTTTAATTGTTTATAACTACTTGTTCTATATCCACTTGATATATTTGAAGTTCCTTTTAGATGAAATGCTTGTTAAAAATCCTTTTTAAAGAAAAGTTTTAATTCATTCAATTTTCATACACATGTTTTCTTAAAAAGGGTTATTCAAGTGGTTATAATTCAATTAAATCTTTTAACATAGTAGTAGAAAGTCTAGGTGTGACAGATATCAATTTCTCAGTGAGATTATGAAGTAAATACCAGAGAAAGATTGAAATTGACAGAAGTGAAAATGGTGTTGTGGAACTTTGAAATGTTAGTTACAACTACCCAGAACTTCGATGTGTATGAGATCGCCAAGGCTGGTCTTGACTTCATTCTTGTTTTGATGAAGCGACCGAAGAAAATGAAGTGGCCGAGAACGGAGGAAGCGATAGACAAGAGGTGGAAGGTGCGATAGATGAGACAGAGGCTTCTCAGGGTTTAGGGTTTGAGAAGGGAAGATGCGCTCTGATAGTCTGATGAGGGTTTAAAGAAGGGAAGAGGTTGCGCTCTGAACCTTGACAAGTAGGCGTGTTAGGATTGGGGTAGGTTTTTTGTTTTGTCGAGCAGGCACTTACGAATTTTGTCAACTTTTACAAATATCAATGTAGTACCTGGTGCATTCATTGTCTTTTTGAAAATTTGAGTTCTTTAACTGTCCTTTTGGAAATTCGAAGATCTATATTTGTCATTTTCCCTATTTATATTCTCATTCATAAAAATATTAAAATTAAATTTAATAATGCATAGAATTTCACAACAATTTCCCTACCATTCTATTTATTCGAAAGTTTGAGCTGAACAGTCTGTCAGGATATCCACAAATATTCATTAGAATTTTGTGACACATACATTTATGCTTGTCCTGTACAACTATAATTCCATCATTCCATGCCTAAGCATCATGTTTGTTCATTAAGCCATCCATCATGTTTCTTCGTTAAACTAATCTCTCTCTCAGAAAGTAGAAGGTCTCTAGTTTTGATATAGCTCCTCAGCTCTTCTAGTGCATTAGTCGTAGTTAGAATCACAGGGACCCCAGAAGCAAGAGTAATAGGTTCCTTAGTTTTGGTTTTGAGGGGCTGAGATGGAACACAAATTCAATCTTCGTAGTGCAGAGGAGGTGCTACTTTATGCATGATTACAAGAACTCCAATAGCAGCATCTTGTGATTCTATAACCATAGGCGGTGCTTTTGAAGTGATATTTGAAGTATTCTTATCATGCCCTTTCTGCCTATTTTAGTAGACCAACAAAATTGAAAATAATTTTAGTGTTTGCTAATATACTACGTTCAAAACAATTGGGAGATAAGAATTAAACCACATTTAGAAAAAACAGTGAAATATATCAAAATCTTAAGTATGACTACTGGAGAAATATATCAAAACAAATCCCCCAAAAGCGGGAAAATCTATGACATCAACAAAGTCTTATCCACTAAATAGGATCAAGTACATAAATTGTACGACACCATTGTCATTGTTCCATGTTTATACGATTTGAATGGACTTTTTACATTGGTTGTTGGGACCTAATACAACCCTTATCTTGTATCTAGGCTTGAGACTAGCTATAAATATAGACAAAGTTTAATCCAATTATTTTGCGAACGAAAAAAGTCACTACATTGAGCAGGATAAAACACTCGAAGATTTATAGGCACATAGAGTGGTGATGCCTGGTACATTAAACAACTTAATCACCAAGAGACTGATTAGACCTAATTTTATATTTTTTGGCATGTGCAAATGAGCTTAATTAGTGTGATTTAGTTGTTATATTTGTTCATTATTGAGGATTTTGTATGCACATGCTATTATGTAAAGAATTGGTAAATACTAGCTTAATTACTTGCTCTTTAAGTAACCAAGGGTATTTTGGTCATTTTCACTGTTTGGCTTATTTTTATGTGTAAGGGGTCCCAAGTAGACCCCACATACCCTTGAGTGGAGCTTGGAGGGCAAGGAAAAGCTTTGAAAGGCAAGGAAAAACAAGAGGAAGCATGATTGGAGCTAAAAGACAAAAATTACCACTTTTGGTAAAAAGGCTTTTGGAGGGATTTTGAATATTTGAATTTTTATCCATTTTGAGTAAGTTGGAACTTATGGCCGAAATTCAAATTTGGAGAAGGCATTTGAGTACAAAATTGGGAAGGAAAACAAGAGTATAAAGAGGAGAATAAATGGGGAATGCACACACACCACAAACCCATCTCCATTCATTCCATTTCTCATCTACATTCTCATTTCACTCTCATTTCACCTCCTTCACTTAAATTTCGGCCACATCATCCTAACCACACATTTACATGACATTTGGGTTTAATTTTCATGTCATTTGGGAGTTAATCCCAATGTTAATCCTCATATAAAAACTCAAACTTCACATTTTCCCTCTCATTCTTCACTTCACTCTCTCTCTCCTTCTTCATCTTTCTCTCAATTCTCTCTTCTCCATTTCGCCATTTTCACTCCTCCCATGGCCTCCACTTCACATTTTCATCTCCTCTCATCCTCCATGATCATCGGCTAAGCTCCTCCTCTCATCCTTCAAGTCAAAATGTGCAAGATTCATCTCGGCCTTGTGTGAGAATTTCCACTTTCTAAGTTTCAAGTTTGTAATCATGTTAGTTCTCTTATGTCTAAGGTTTTAGGCATATTAGAATTAGGATTTCATGTGGAGATTTCCATGTGAATTTCATTTTATCCTCAAACTTGTAACCTAATTCCTAGATCTTCATTTTCATGTATGTTAGGTATATACATTGTGTAGCTTCATGAGAACAAGTATGTGTGATTACATTTTAGTTGTTTCTTGAAGTGAATTATATAAATAGAAGTTAGTTTTAACTTTTATCTTACCTATAAAAATATATGAGAATGAAGTTAGACTTTCTTGATTAATTTTTTAAATTAGCTTAAGTACCTTAGATTTAAGATGCTTATGCCGATTTAAGCAAGTTATATCAAAAGGAAATTAGCATACAAGGCCTATTAATCCTTTTGCACAATTGAGACTTGAAGGAGGAGGTTTAATCACTTGCTTTCAACACTTCTACTTTTGGTATACTCGTTATTTTTGGCATTTTAGTTGTACTTTTTGAATTCAAACTCATCATTCCTTTGGCTATTAATTTGCGTGACATTTAGCATATACTAGACAGGAAATTGAACCGAAATTGTGAGAAGACCTATGCTCATCACTACACACCTAGTGAATTTGAGTATTGAATTGTATTTGATTTGGCCAAGGCGACTTTAAGGCAAATCAGAGACAATTTGGATACGTCCACCCATCACATATAATACCTTCCAAGGAACTCATTAATAAGGACAATATGACAGAAAACCTATTTTAAGCTTATGAGCTTTTATGATTCCAACCTATTTGAAGAAACTCATAATTTAAACTACTATTCCAAAATTTAAAACTCCCAATGATGGATGGTCGAGATATAGCTCACAGATCCAAACAATAATAAAAATAATTATAACCAATGTGTTGAAACGCCAATATTTCTAGCCAACTTTATGCAATCAATCTATTATATTATTTGTAACATCTCAACTTTTTAAAATAAGAATAATATGAAATTAATTGGTGTCGTTTAGAAAATCTAAAGTTTTAATGAGAATTTTAAGATATTTTGGGGAATTTAGGAATATTAAATTTTAGTTAGTTTGGAAATTAAATAAATATAGTTAAAAGAATTAATTGGTGATAAAAACTTTCATGCAAAGTAAATTAGATTCTAGATTATGTTAGGATGAAAAGAAAGAGATATGGTAATATATACAAACTTTTGGGCTAAAAATATAATTCAGAATGAATGATAGGGTACTTAGTGGTAATTTTCACACACATACATATATAAACACTCAACTCCTTCTTTCTCCTTCTTCATTCGAACCCTCCGTCCTGTCGCCGACCCTCCTCCTTCCCAAAAATCTTCGACCCTTCTCCCATCCTTCACTCTCCTCCGTGTCCTCTCCTCCGACGACGGCGAGCTCCGACGGCGGAGCAGTGGCGTGGTTCCCCTTCCCAAACATCATCTTCGTCTCTTCCTTCATCCCTCACACTTCTCTGTTCTTCTTTTCCGGCAAGACCACGGCGGCTGTGGCGGCGACGGTTCGCGGTGGACGGCGGCGAGTGCAAGTATCCCTGAAATCGCGTGGGTCTTCTTTATTCTTCTTTTCTTCTCGCGGTCTTCACTCCTCATCTTTAGTTTCCTTTGTCTTCGTCGTGTTCTGCGTTTCCGGCGAAGCAGTGGCAAGTTCGTCGGAGTATGATGGTGAGAAAGAGGTAAAGGTTCAGTCTTTATTCTTTGTTCGAACTATGCTTCCATTTATGGTTGATTCTCATATTTTTCCCTTTTTCCTCTCTTGAATCCTGTTCGGTTTACCTCCTTCAGTGACGATTCCGGCGAGTTTCACGGCGGCGCTGAACTCCCACGCTTCATAAAACACTGAAATCAAACTTAGGTAACTTTGCTCTTCGAATTCAGAACCTTTTTATTCGGTTTTGGCGAGTTTGAGAGGGATTTCCAAATCTAGGGTTTGGGATTTTAAGTTAGGAATTTGTGTGAAATGAAGATTAAACTTCAATTTTTGTTATTGTGAAAGGGATTTAGGTGTTATCTTTGTTTGGGACTGAAAATTTGTGTACAGTTTGGTTAAGCATGGATTTAGGTAAATAGAGTTAGAAAATTTATTTATATGCTCAAGTGTTTGGGATTTTCGAAATTCCTTATGTTTGTCTTTGATTTTGCTTGATTTTTCTGGCTTAGGTGGTTGTTGGTTGATGTATGAAGTTGGACATGAGTAGAATAAATGTAAGAAATGGTTTTGCAAGTTGGGAAATGGTGTTGTGGTGATTTTGGTGTTTTATATGCTTGTGTATTAAGCTTCAGGTTCTGTTCTTTTCTTCCTTGTATTGTTTGATTAAATTTTGTTTGAATGTACATAAAAGATGTTGCTCTTTTGCATGAGTATTACTATGTTTTGTAACCTAACCTTTAATTCTGATTTTGTGGATGTTTGAGATGGGAATTTGCACTGGTTTGTAGAAATTTGCAAGTTTGAAGGGTGGTAAATTGAATCTGATTTTTAATCTTGATTATCTTTATTTTTGACAAAATTTGTATAGTTTTTTATTCAAGAGGAATTTGCATGGTGTTGGTTATATATAATATAATATAAGATTATATCCAAGTAGACTGAATTTGAGAAATGCCGATTGAGGGGCTGCTTGGTTCCAGATTTTGAAATTAGGATCTTGATGAAGAGGATTGCGTTATATAATAGAATCAAAAGGAAATATGCTTGCTTTACTTTAGTATTAGCATGATGTTTTGCTCATGATTTGTGTTGAGGAATGAATGGAAGTTGTCATATGTTATTGGTAGTTTTATTTTAGCTATGATTGGTAAATGAATGATAATGCATGTTGGTGTTTACAAGTTTAATTGGAATTTTTGCTGTTATAAGTGCATTGACTGATTGCTTCTTAATTATAATTGGTTTTGAACAATGATTAGGAAGGATAAAATAAATGCAAGAAGGTTTAATGCCTAATGATAGTTGAATAGCATTGCTACAAATGTAGTATGAAATCTGCATGTTTGTTTTTCCTCTTCTTCTTATTGTTATGGCAGAATGCATAGGAATAATAGAGCATTTAATGTTTTGATGTAAGCTAATTGAATGATTAGTAGGAGAGTGTATGATAAATTGCTGTTGTGTGTGATTGGTGTAAGTTTCTGCCTAATTACATTGGATTCCAAATCTGGGGTTTAGGTTCATAAGTTCTTGATCATTTTCTGTTTGATTGTTAGGCAACATTGCGGGTATATATGTGTGTGTTCGATATGGGCAATGAGGATTTTAATTTGAAAAGATGTTAATGATGATAGATGTATAAATACATCATTCTTTTTATTCATGTATCTTTATCTTGAAAATTTAATTGAGTTCCTTGTTAATGTGGAAGGTAATAGAATCAAATGTATGAATAGACAATGAATTTCAATGTGTGAAAAGGTTAAAAATAGGAATGGCTTGGTGATTACTGTCGCAGGTTTATGTATAAATGTGTGCATTTCATTATTATGGCTGAACTTCATGTTTTGATCACGTATATAATGGTTTTATAGTATATCAGAAATCAGTAAAGGGTTGGGTAGTAACATCAAAACCGAAAGAGAGATGTTATTCATTATACATATATATACACGAAGGATTGTTTATAACTATTATTACCTTATGTAATAATAGGGGGATCTGAGAGGATAGTATTTGAAGAAGACCTACAAGGAAATGGTAAGGAAGAGCAACAGTGTGCTAAGGGCGACAGGTAATCACACTTAACCTTACTATAACATTGAGGGTGATGTTAGTAGGGGATTTTTAAAATCCTTCTCACCCTCTATATATATATTATATTTGAAAAGGTATTTTTATACAAAACAGGCTATCAGGTGCCTTTCAAACACGATTATTTTCATATAAAAGATTTTGACACATATATGTAGTATCCTGGCTGGTGATATTGTTAGACTATGTATGTGAGTATATAGATATTGGGATCTTGGCATTTTGACAGGGATATTGAGAGGTACAGTAAATCGGATGTATCATAGGTTGTGTAGAGAAAATTAGGGAGTTATGTTGATGGAAATTAATGAAAGTTATGGATGGAATATAAAATAGGGATTGTGAGCATTGCATGACACTGGTTAAGCATCTAGTCCTCTGTTCGCCCAGTATGAATAAACATTAAATTTGAACTTGCTTATAAATGCATTTATAAGGAGAAAAAGGTTGAAAATGCAATTGTGCCTTCAGGTACAAAGAAAGAATTGCTAAGGTTTCTAGTGGCGCTGTGAGTATTGGTGTTAGTGGTAGGAAAGTTGTTGAATGGATGAAAAAGATACACGTGTGGGATCCCATATACCAGATAAATATCGCATTTATTGCTCCAAGTTTATAAGGCGGGTAGTGATTGCTCGAATGGCTGATTCCACCGAGCTAGCCAAACCCTCCCATAGAAACTTGAGAGAAGCTTATCAAACTGAAGAAAAATTAAAAGACTTAGGTGACTTGACTGGACTTGAAGTCACCTAAGTCTTTTAATTTCTTTCCAGAATTTTGTTTAAATAATTAAAAGGGAAAAAGTGCTGATCTAACAATTAACTATTTCACTTTGTGTTGAAGAAATTAAAAGAAATGGTGTATGGGTGAAGTCATCGTCTTCTTGTGGGACTGCGGCTGCAAGGGCTTCGACAAGGGGGTATGGGGGAGGAAGGGTATGCTCAATAAATTTGGGTGAAGGGTTAGTGAGTTGGTGACATGTATGTACAGTCACATGTAACATAAAAGTTGACCTGTCAACACCATTTCTTCAACACAAACGGCTGTTATCCCACCGTCACCGGGTTTGTCAGATTTGCACCGGGTCACAAAGTTAATTATTGTTTTTGCACCTCGAAACAGTCATTTATTAATTTTGCCCAAAGTGAAATAGTTAATTGTTAGATCAGCACTTTTTCCCTAATTAAAATTTCAGTGTATTTAATTGTCTCCCTCTTTGATTCCATGTTCATTTGAATCTATTTGGTCAACACATTCTATTCTCTAATAGCCAATTTTTGTTACTTCGGTTCATGTCATTCATGATGAATACCCTATGAATTTCAGGGTGTTGGTTTATGAGTATTTTAAAATGGGCAAAAGTGCTGATCTAATAATTAACTCTTTCAGTTTGGGCAAAACTAATAAATGACTATTTCGCGGTGCATAAATAATATTTAACTTTGTGACTCGGCGCAAAAATGATAAAACTGGTTCTGAATGTTAATTTGTTGTTATGTGAGACCTTTCTGATATTATTTTGAAAGTGAAAAATACATTTTTCCCTCCCAATTAAAACATTGCCGATACTAGTTAGCATAGGAAGATGAAGGGCAGAAGAAAGAAGGGTTAAGTTTTAATTGTGAGAGGGTAAAATGGTATTTTTACTTTAGAAAATAATATCAGAAAGGTTCCACAAAACAACAAATTAACATTTAGTACCGGTTTTATTATTTTTGCACCGGGTCACAAAGTTGGTTATTATTTATGCACCGCGAAACAGTCATTTATTATTTTTGCCCAAAGTGAAATAGTTAATTACTAGATTAGCTCTTTTGCCCTTTTAAAATTGACAATTCAGGACAATGACTACATGGAAGGATGCAGAAGTATAGGCATCTTACATGGAAAGCTCGGATAAAAATTCTCCTTAGGTAAACCCTATTGTTGCTTCAAGTTGATGTGGTGCAAACTTAATTTTTTGTTTTGAAAAAGGTACTTTAACTTTTTTTTAAACTGTTTTAAGAAGCAATATGTATTTGATGTCTAGAGTGATCATGTCATTGTTTGTTTTTAACATTTCTTCATATAGATGTGGAGATGAGATCTAGGGAAGAAAGTACAAGACAAAGACAAGTTCATGCATTGAAAAATTTGTGGCCAGCTAATTTTTTATCATGCATGAGCGACAACAAAAGCATGCACATGACATTTTGATAGCTCTACAGGCCTTACTTATTCTTCATCAGCTAAAGTAAAGGTAGATTTTCATGGATGTAAAGGTAGTTGGTTTCGATGATGTCAATTATAATATGTATATTTAGAGCCAAAGTCATATTGATTGGTTTTATGCAGGCTACTGAAAGATTTGAGCCCATATATTTCACTTTGAAAGAGGTGGCTCTTGCTGATTCCCATGGAAGTAAAGCAACGAAGCAAGTTGCCCGACAGATATTCGACTTTGCCCTCAAAGCAGCAGGGGAAAGTATGTATAACTGACCTTTTTTATTTTATTGCATTTTTCCTTGCATGATGAATTATTTGGGAGATCAATAAGTTTGAGAGGTGACTTTGAGCATGACTATGTTTTTCAAAAAAAATCCCGAGTTATCAAGGGAGGCAGCTAGAGCAAGAAGGAGAAGAAGAGTTCATAGGCATATAAGGGGCAGAAGGTAAGCAATCGCCTTCAAAAACAGAAGCTTCTAGTGATCCAGGTGGAATAGAATGCATTGCTCTTTCAACATGTGGCATATCAGAATCAAAGGTATATTTATATTTTTTGATGTTTATCAATTCATTAAATGAATGATTATTTTTGATATTTTTTAAGTAGAAATAGTCTTTGTTTTTGCATTTGTCTCCCATTGGTTGGACATTGCATTTTGGATAGATCAATTTAATTGCCTCACTTTGTTTTTGAAGCTTCCATTGATAACCTACTGGAAAATTAAGTCATTGCTCTTAATAAATCATTGACATTTTGCTTTATTTGATTAAATTCTTTGATTGTCAGAAGAGCTCTAAATCATGGGAACACAACATGTCATTGCTTCATTAACCTGTTGTGAATTTTCTTTTTTATTTTACAGCTGAAAGTTTACTATTTCTTTTTTTAAAAAATACTCTATCATTGTGTGTGATCATTGAAGCCTTGAACTATCTTCACACCACCAAAATCCCAAGAATGTTTAGCCACTCATGGTAGATCAAAGCCCAAACTCACCCAAGGGTGCTACCATGGAAGAAGATGGAGGTTGGAGAAGGTGGGTGGTGGAAATGAGGTGGAAATGGTAATAGATGAGAGGAATGATGAGAGATTTGGAGTGGAATGGGGTGGATTGAGAGGAATGATGAAAAACCTAAGAAATCTTGATATTTTTGACCTTGGGGAAGCTTAGCAATGGTTTGGGTCATGATAGGATGCTTTTATAGTCCTAAGAAACCCTAAAAATCGCGTCAGAATTTGTGACAGCTAGGGGTGGGAATAGGCCAGGCCAGGCCCCGTCCTAAATATGTCTGGCCTGGGTTGTCAAAATGAAACTTGAGCCTGGCCTGTGGCGTGTTATGACACATTTTTTAGACCTGTGGCCTGGCCTGAGCCTGTTAAGGCCTGGTTCATTAGCCTGTTGGAAAGCCTGATAAACCACAAGTCTAAGAGAAATCAAATCATTCACCAGATCTGTACATTGAAAAAAAAATTCCTTTTTTAATGCCTTGAGGATCTTGAGGATTTTGTACATCAATATAAACAAACCCACGAAAAGGAATGTCATCACACAACAAATCACAAATCTGTACATTGAAAAAATAATTCCTTTTTCAAGGTTAAAAAAAATAATTCCTTTTTGATGCAGAGACAGCCAAGTGTGGTGGTAAATGGTAATGATGACTTCTTTTTCATCTCTTTCATCACCAATTCACCATTCGCATTTTCTTCCACCCCTGCAACAACAGATGATGGAAAGGTTAAAAATGAAAGGTCTCAAATTTCTTTAAGAAATTGACATGCATAACATATGGAAAGAGAGAGAAGCTAACCTGAACAAGAATCGTGTGTCTTCTTCGTCTTCTTCTTCTCCCCAATCGCAACAGACGTTGGGGTCACTTTGCAAAATCATCTCTCGTCTTCTTCTACGGTGTGAGCGTTTTATTTTGTAAGCTGATGAAGTATTGAAAGGAAGAGGAGAGGAGAGTGAGAAGCCGAAGTGAGAGGGTGGGGTGCTGCAGTGAAAGGGTGGGGTGCTGCAGGTTAGGGTTTTGAGAGTGAGAGTGGAGAGACAAACGCACGTGAGAGTGAAAGTGAGAGTGAGGAACTAAATTTGTTTTGAATTGGGCTGAGGTTTTACTGTTGGGCTCAACTACTTTTTTTTTTAAAAATGACTTAACAGGCCGGCCTGTTAGCTTATAAGGCTTTTTTATTAAGCCTGAGCCTGGCCTTTTAATATAAACAGGCCTAAAAAATTAGCCTGAGTTTAAGCCTGGCCTGAAATTAATCAGGTCAGGCCAGGCCTTAACAGGCCAGGCCACAGGCCCTAACAGGCCGGCCTGACCTATTCCCATCCCTAGTGACAGCGTCAGGCTCGCCAACTGGCGAGCAAGTGGCGAGTGGCTCGCAAGTGGCTTGCCAGCGGCTCGCCAGTTGGCCTGCATCAGGATTAAAATGCAAACTTCATCCAGAAACGTTATTTTGACCATTTTTCTTGAATCTTCACCTTCAACCTCCCAACCTACATATTCAAATGTCTCAAAGGTAGCATCAAAATGTTCTTAAAATCATGTAAAACATTATAGCATGCTAAAAAAGCCTAAATTGCCCTTGATTAGAACAAATTCCAACAACTAGTGCAATAGTTAGAATCTATGCAGATTAGGTGCAATTATCATCAAAACATGCATTAATTCAATGGATTTGGCCATGAAAATATATGCAAAAGAATGTTGCAATCAATATGCATAAGTAACATGAAAGTTAGAACTTTCACTTGATCTACTTAATCATCTAAAAATCCCATGTGCTGGAAGAAACTTCATATGAGAATAAAGTGATGTGAGCATTAAAATTGAATATTCATATAATTTACTGCAATCACAAATTTTAATATTACTTATAAAATCTTGTGGTGGGAAATCATATTGAATAGTCCATCTCTCTAATATTGTTTTCTTGGGTGGATAAGTTCCTTTGTGAACTAACACAATGTCAATTACCATTGGATCCATCAAAATAATGTGCCAGTAATTTAGGCTTCCTACGTTAGCAAGTGGATCACCTAAGAACAAGTGAAACCATATGTAAGTCTTTTTATTGATCGTGCTATCAAGTGAAGGAACTCTAGAATCGACGATTATTTGCAGAATCTTGGAATAGAAGCGAGAAATCAAGTCTTGAAATTGTAGTGATTCTCAAATTCTCCAATGTTGTTATGTATAGATGATGGTGGTGGGGAAACCATTAGCCGTTACCTCAACATAGTGCTAAGTGCAATGATGTTCATCCATGGAGTGATTATCATATCATTTACCAAACCAATAATGTGTAATTTTCGTAGGAAATGAAACAATGTCTATGTTATTTGGCAAACCAAGGATAAAGGAATCAATTTTCCTTGCTTGTCAAATTAACACATGCATTTTCTTTTCAAGGAGAATCATATTACTTGTGAAACGCTAACCAAAGTAAGTAGGCTATATCAGACAGTCAAAGATGCATGCTATGATTTAGGGCTTTCAGATGAAGACAAGAAATTCATTGATGCCATCAAAGAGGCATCACTTGGGTGTCAGGAACATACCCCAAGAAGTTCTTTGTCAGTATTGTGTTGTCTCATTGCCTATCTGAATCATTAAAAGTTTGCTATGAAACAAAGTCATGGTTAAGTGAGGATATGTTATATATACACATGAGCTGATAATCATCTCTCATGTATACATTTCACATATATTCATTTCTTTTCATATTTTTTCTTTCAATATTTCCAATTAGGAAAATTTTACTAACAATACAATTACAATATATCTTCACCACTTCAACTAATACCTATAAGCATAATTATTATGTTATCTTAGTACATGTAACAATCTCAACAAAAGTTAAATAAGATGCATATCTACTTGAAATAGAGAAACTATTGCTAGTGAATGGCAAATCACTTTCAGATTACTCTCCTATGTGAGTCTCAAGTGGATGCCCATCAATAGATACTACAAATCAATTAATTCTGCATCGGTTAAATCATAACCAAGAGGAGTGTACTGCTCAAGCAATGCAAATAAAAAGTCTCCTTACAACAGAGCAAACTGACATCTGTCAAAGAATTTCTAACTAGCTTCTAAAGATTGGAGAGGGTAGGTTGGGGAATTTTCTTGATGGATTTACAAATTTTGAAATTCCAAAACATATTCTCATCAAAGATTCCGACAATAATCCACTCCACTCAAATGTAACCTCTATATATCCAGACCTGCTAAGCCATTTATTAGATGCAACATATCTAACAAACAGAGCATATTAGCTCTGGCAATTAAAGTAGTAGATGAAATTAATGAATATATATTATCTATCATTCCTCAAGATACATTCAACTACTACAACTTTGACTCAATCAATAAGAGAGATGCAGATAGCTGTGCATTTGAATATTATATGGCACATAATTCCTGAACAACATTCAATGTTCAGGAATCCCACACCACAAAATTACACTCAAAATTGGGGTTCTGATAATGCTAATTAGGAGTTTTGATCAAACATCTGGATTATGTAATGGAACAAGACTTCAAACAACTATGTTAGGGAAACATTTTATCAAGAGATTTCCTTAAATGGTAAAGTATTGGGCAAGAAGTTCTCATACACCTAATTGATATGAACCCCTCTAATTCACGACTACCATTCAAGATTAATAGGAGCCAATTCCCAGCTATTCTGTCATTTGCAATGAAAATAAACAAAAGCCAAGGATAATCAAGGACAAATGTTGGGTTACACTTACCAAACACAATTTCATCGCATGACCAACTCTACAGCGCTCTATCTAGAGTAAGGACAATTGCTGTTCCTGAACCTATGGGTTTATTACATCACTTTGTTAATGGAAGATACTATCATTTTTATACAGAAATACAACAGTACTTGCTCTACCCATTTAACTTGCATAGCACAAAACAATAATATTAAAGTAATATACAGCTTCCATTTTCATGCTATATTGCATGATACCCTAATAAAATCACTATGTCTTCTTTAAATAACACAATACCATAATTCAGTTCATTTAGTTCATATTTCCAGCATTCATTTCCTTATATAAGTGTGAGATAATTATGTAGATAGACATCCTCCAAAAAAATTATATAGCTAATAGACTAATTATATATAGTTTAACTTTGTCCAATTCATTGTATCTCATTTACCCAATAAAATGCTTTTAATGAAAATCAACAATCTCCTACTACATGATAGAAAGAAATATCATAATCGGATCCTTTAGATTATACAACAAATAAACAACATTACATGATTACATGTGTATTCATCTATGTCTTTCCTTAACTACATAAAAGTGCATGTAACAATTATACCCTTACATCCCACAAGGTCATCCACTTGTTTCCATTAAAATTTGGACTATAAAACTAAGAGCCTGTTTGCTTGCCTAAATTTGAGCGAAGGAAATGGAAAGTGAGAGGCAATATGGTAATTTACATATGTCCCTGGGCTCACATGTTTTCCATCTCAATCTCACATTTTTCCTGGGACCCGCAAACTTTACTTTTCCATCGAGGACAAGTTTCTTAGGGCCCGTTTGGTGCATGGGAATTATGAAATTGAATTGGAATTGGAAAGGGCAAATAGTAATTTACATATATCCTAAAGCCCACAAGTTTTCTCTCTCATTCTCACACTTTTCTTGGGCCCACAAACTTTACTTTCCCATCATTACCTAATTTTTCTCTACCTCTACTTTTCATCTTTACCCCTTACACTCAATTCAATTTCCATTTCCATTTTCATTATACTCTTTCAGTCCAACCAACCAGACAGAGCTAAAAAAAATAAAAGGAAACAAGAGTAGCACGTGTGAAAGGTTGTTTCGCACGTGCCAAATATGTCACTAGTCTAATACCACCACCACCACCCCCCTCTCATTTCCTCCCCCAAAACAAACAATGGCCGTAGCATCGAATCTCCACCGCCTCACTCCCCACCTCCGCCGCCTCCCCTCTCTCGCCCTCTTCTCCCGCTCCTCCGCCACCTCCGCCTCCAAAAAAGTCTCCGACCGCATCGTGAAGCTCTTCGCGATCGACCCAATTGGCCAGAAGCGAGAGATCGTGGGCCTCGCGGGCCAAACCCTCCTCAAGGCCCTCACCAACACGGGCCTCATCGACCCCGAATCGCACCGCCTCGAAGACATCGACGCCTGCTCCGCCGAGTGCGAGGTCAACATCGCCCAGGAGTGGCTCCAGAAGCTTCCTCCACGATCCTACGACGAGGAGTACGTGCTGAAGCGTAATGCCAGATCTAGGGTTTTGAATAAGCACTCTCGCCTTGGCTGCCAGGTCGTCCTCACTGATGAGCTTCAAGGTATGGTCGTCGCTGTCCCTGAACCTAAGCCTTGGGATATTCCCTAGGAGGGAGGGAGGGAGGGGTATTTTCGGAATTTCGATCTATTTGTTTCTTGGTTTCAATAATGTGGAATCCGATTTGGTGGAATTAGAAAGACTGAAAGTTTATTTAGTGGGCAATGCATGCTGGCATTTATTTGTGTTTATTGGACTTCGTCTGGTGAAAAATATATAGGACATGTTTAATGACTTTGATTAGTTGTTCTAGTTATGATAGTTAGTGTGTTGTGTTTCTTGGAACTTGGGAGAATTACAATTAGGTGTTGAATAAGGGAATTGAACTCAATCAGGTCATTGCAGTTGTCGATGCTTGTGCTCCTTGAATTGGTATTTTGGGAAATTGGATGTTTGTTTGGGGATTCTCTGTTTTTTGGTTTCAATAATGTGGAATTTAGTTTGATGGAATTGGAAAGATGGAAACTTGTTGTGTTGTTTAATTGTGGAATGTATTGTATAGCCCATGCAAGTTTATTTGGTGGGCAATGCATGCTGACATTTGTGTTTATTGGACTTCCTCTGGTCATAAATATATAGGACATACTCTCTCTGCGTTTCTAGATATAAGATCACTTTCAAATTTCAATTTGAAAACACAAATGTTCCCTAGGAGGGAGGGGTATTTTCGGGATTTCGATGTTTCTGTTTCTTGGTTTCAATAATGTGGAATCTAATTTCATGGAATTAGAAAGATGGAAACTGTTTATTTTTTTGGCCAAAAGAAAGATGGAAACTTGTTGTGTTGTTTATTGTGGAATGTATTGTATAGCCCTTGCAAGTTTTGTGCGTGCTGGCATTTGTGTGTCCTCTTCTGGTCATGAATATTTAGGATATTATATAATTACTTTGATTAGTTATTCTAGTTATGTTAGTATGTTGTGTTTTTTTGGAACTTGGGAGTATTACAATTAGGTCCTAAGCAAGGGAATTGAACTCAATTGGGTGGGTTTTTCTGTTTATTGGTTTCAATAATGTGGAATGTATCGTAGCCCCTACAAGTTTGTTTTGTGGGCATGCTGGAATTAATGCTTTGATATACTTACTCCGGTCTTAAATATAGGACAATATTATTCACTTAAGGATTTTAGTTAGTATGTTTTGCCCCAATCATCTTCCGATATTTACGCCCCATCATTTTCTTTGAACCATAACCAAGGGACATTCTGTAGGGATTTTTTTGAAGTAGGCTTTTCTGTTTGGGGGGGGGGGGGTGTCTCTATCTCATGGTTTCAACAATGTCAAATCCAATATGGTGAAATTAGTAGAACGGAAACTTGTTAAGTTTTGTAGCCCCCTTTAAGTTTGTTATGTGAGTGTGTTGGAATTTGTGTGTGATATGTTTGATTTTAGAATTTGAGCATTAGACCTTATATGAATAACTAATGCGTTGTCATTAGCCTTTGTATCCTGGTGAGGAAACTATTATTTGCCTCTGAGGAATTTGCGGTAAAAGTACTTAACGCTGTGGGAGGGATTGTTTTTTGTTTGTCTGTGAATGGAGCAAACATTTAACAGTTAGACCTACATAATTTGAAATTGAATGGCATACTTTTTAGACTGTAGGAAGACAATGGGCTTTAAGGGAATGTCTTTGGACTGACTAAAATGTAGATAGAATGGCCATGATATCAGGGGAATGCTTTTAATTCCTTTTCCTTGGGTAGTTGTGGTAAGCTTCTTTAATAGAACAGTTGAATGATGAGGTGATTATTTTCATTAGATTGTTAGCTCCAATAAAGCTAAATTTGCAGTGGACAACTCTGCTGTTTTCCTGTTGAAAGACCTAGGATTAGGATCATATCGTTTATTATGCACCATTAATATTCACTTATAGGAAGGTCTATGTGAAGGTCCTTACATTATAGTTTCATAAATAGGTGTGGAAAGTCCCTCTTTTTTGTCCATACTCCAACCTACAACACCAACATCTGAGCTATGTACTGCAAAAATGTGCTAAAGCTAGCTATGTACTTACATTCAAAGTACTCCAAATCGGAATAAAATTCAGACTTATTTTGTAGAGTTGTTTTCTGGACTTTTTAGACTATCAATATCAGGAATTTTAGAAGATGGCGGAAATCACAATCATCCAAAGCAATCACAGAAGAGTTTAGTTCCTATGCCTCCTTTCCCTGGTTCATATAATAGGCCATTCATATTCCTCTCTCCCTTGTATCACTTGATGGCATGGCACCTGTAGAAGAATAGCCATGCCAAGCAAACCTTTGATCTAATTTCTTATTCCATCTCTAGAATGTAGCATATGCAATTCAATTCAACCTTAATGACAATGGATTTGCTGACACGAAAGAAGTTAGTCCGCTAACCTGCTTCGGACTAGGATTTGTAGGTGTTGAGGAATGTTATCTTATTTGATTGGATCCTCATTGTTAAGCGTTGTAGGATTCCCATCAGGGACCTTTTACAATATCTTGCTCACTGGACAGAGTTAGCTGCTAAAAAGCTAATGGTTTGTCTCGAACTGAACCACTTACAAGCTTTAATAAGCTTAGACTTATAGGTACTTTTACGTTTCCTTGGGGAACTTGCTTCTTTTCCCGCACTTACATTGATTAACTACACAGTCTACCCAATGCGGATAGCAAGCATGGGTGTTTTTCCAATTTGGTGGTGGAAACTTCTCTGGAATTTTTGAAGCTACCCCTGACACTCTTGACGACCTAACCTCAATCTTTAGCTATGCCAGTCCCAATCACAGCACTCAATCCACATCTAATTAATAGCTTGCAATATGTGAGAACTGAGAACATTAATAATATTCTCCTTGACAATATTTTGGAGAATGTGAAACTGGCCAGCAACTTTATTGATGCCTGCAACTGTGAAATCAAGGCAATGACTGAGATTTGCTGGATATAATAGACCAAATTTCCTGGTTGATAGGACATGAGTCGTTTATTTGTAATTAGCTCATGACTTAAGTGATTTCTCTCTACCACCCCTGCACTTATCGGTTTACAATGTTGGTCTAGCTGTTGTGAAGGCTCAACTTCATCCTCACCCCATCCTTAGGGGTATCCTTAACCTACAAAGTAGAATTCAACTTCGTATTTTCAATCTGACCGAATAAATGCTCTATTAATTGATTTTAACTTCCATGAAGTTTCTTGCTTGGAAACGATTCTTCTGTATTCCTTCATTGCTATCTCGTTGTGTTCCCTTCTGACCAAACAAAAAAATATCTCGTTGTGTCCCCTCTGTTACTTCTATACTATTATTGAACACCAATCTCCATATATTCACTTGCTTATCTTACTCCTTTGCCTGTACCTATATTCCTATAATGTGCTTAGAGGCCAAATCACCATCAAGCAGTTCCTCTGTAGTTATCAGGTCATTTGGCTACTATCCATTATAACCAATGTGCTTTGAGCTGTGTTCCAGTATATGACAGAAGTATGCTTGAACTTATCATTCCTGTCTTTGCAAACATCAAGGGAGGGAAGCTGACTTCAGATTGATTAGTGTGTTTAAATGATGATTGGATGATTTTACAGTTTTTAAAATTTGAAGTGCAAAGCTTCATAGCTATCGACAATAGAAATTGCTTTAATGGCGTTGGCTTAAGCTGTAGACGTTACTTGATTCACCTCCCAAGCTACCTGGAGAAGTCTTTTCTTATTCTATTCCAATATCACTAAAAAGTTGCCATTCTAGTCTAGATACATTATTTTCTCAGCTTGTGTTTTGTGCAGTGAGACATCTCATATCCCTCTTCTTTGCTGTGTGATGAGTTTCGCTTTGTTTATGACGAGACGGCCCTGATATGTTTTCTTTAAAATTCCGTACTCATTTTTAATTCCCAAAACTCAAGCCGTCTTATTTTACAAAACAGTTTTTTTTATATATTAAAGCATAAATAACTTGTTTGATATTTAATTTTGGGAGCATTTAAAAAATAGCTCCTCAATTTTAAAATTTTTGAAAGGTAATGTTATTATGTAAAAGTAGATATTGGGTAAAATCACAAACTCAGAACTCAGGATAATAAGATTTGAGTGAAAAAAAAAGTTCATTGAAAAGCTTTTGGGTAAAGGTTAAAAAAAACATGGGCAATTCTGAGTTTTGATTTGGTTATAAGGCCACAAGGGGACACGATATGGGGAGTGTTTATTGCTTTCGTATCAATCATAGTCTCCATTGACATTTTTTTTGATACAGTCTCCATTGACATTCAATCAGCCTAACAAAATATAGTGAACGTGATAATTACAATAATTATGGCACAGGCAAAGTTGTTAAATTTGTTAAATTTTCTTCTTTCCTTTTCCCACTTGGCGAGTGGAAGTGGAAATGGAAGTTTCTTTTTTTTAATTTGATGTAAAGATGGAAATTTAATATTTTGGATTTTTTTAAAAAGTACTACCTCCGGTCTTAAATATAAGACCTAGATGACTTTTTTTGAGAGATTAAGGTTGCAAAATAGGTTATTAAATTATGACATATTTGATATATTTTTAGATTATCCATTAATTTATAGGTAAAATATACTAGTCTAAGGGAAAAATTAGGTAAATCATCAATTTATAATTAACTTATTTTGCTTTCTTAGGATTTTCCCAAAAAGTCAATTAGATCTTATATTTAGGACCGGAGGGAGTATATTATACCATGTAAAAATAAAATACAAGAACTAGTTAATTAAGTAAATCTTTTTTTTGCCATGAAGTCTAGAAATTCTATAAATTGAATCTTCCATAATACCGTCCCATATATTAAATTGTTATGCCCATTTATTGCCCTCATATTGTTAATGCCCTTTTCTTGCCAGCACATTCTTTATGCCTTCAGGTGCCTATACTGTATTTGGACATTTTGTTTAGGCCTATACTGTATGATAGGGCTGTACAAAGACCGGGGGAGACCGGGCTTACCCTCAGCCCGAGGTCTGGTCCAGCAACCACCTCGGGCTGGATTTCGTAACCCGAAGTCCGGTCCAGTCCGATGGAAAACCCGACCAAGATCGGGTTGGACAGACTGGACCAGACTAGACCGGGTTTGTGGTCTAGGTTGGGCTTAATTTTTTCAATGAACCTGCACTTCAAAAATCCCAAAAACTAACAAAAGAAACCAAACAAGATAGATTCCTTATGTCCAGAAGACTTAAACCAAACCAAACATAGCATTAAGTTTTAGAAACCCCAAAAACTAACATGATTCAACATACTACGTTAAGCACTTTTTAGTAAAAAAAAACCCCAACTTTTCACTAACATCTTGAAGAAAAAAGACTTTGCTTCTTTACTATAGAAAAAGTTTCACAAAGATTTAAGCTTGATGAAAAAAAACTCGAACTTTTACTAATATCTTGAAGAGAAAAGGCTCCGAGATTTTTTTTACTAACATCTTGATGAAAAAGATTCAAACTTTTACTAACATGTTGAAGAATAAACATCTTGATGAAAAAGACTTGAACTTTTAGTAACATCTTGACGAAAAAAGGCTCAAACATCTTTTTTACTAACATTTTGATAAAAGAGATTCAAACTTTTAATAACATCTTGAAGATAAAGGCTTAAGATTTTTCACTAACATCTTGATAAAAAAGACTTGAACTTTTACTAACATCTTCAAGTAAAAAAGATTACAACTTTACATACCAGAGATTGAGAGAGAAAATCAAAGTTCGACAAATAGCAAGTGGAGCAAATGATAGAGTAGTGATGGTGAGGAGAAGTGAAGATTTTAGGACTTGAGATTAGGGTTCTATCATTCTAAATGTGAGACTGAATCATAGAAGAGCAAGACTCTATAGATAAGAGAAAGTGAGAAACTGAGAAATCAAAGAGCTTTCTTGTATGTGAGAATGAAGCGTACAAGCTAGAGTTTTACCTTTTCTGTGACTGCGTGAATGTGTTGCTTTGAGAAGAAGAGAGAGTTTAACCTTTTTTGTCTCCATGTACTGTGAAGATAGAAAGCAAATGGCTCTCATTCAGCCACGTCTTGTTGCTTGTAAAGTTTAAAAATAAACTATGTTCAATAAAAAAATACATAGTACATAGCACACTCACTAAATAGTCGGGCTGGACCAGACTTGTTGGTCATATATGCTAACCCGAGGCCCGGTCTTACCCGGACTTCGGGCCAGGACCCGGTCCAGTCCATAAGCTGGTCGGGCTTTGTTTTTTCTTTTCGGACAGACCAGAACTGGACCGGGCCGGTCCGGGTTGACCGGGTTACCGGGTTAGCTGAACAGCCCTACTGTATGAGGAGTTGAGGACATTTTGTTTAGGCCTTAACCGTTGTACATTAAATCTAAAAGTGTGAAAGAGGAAATGATGGAATAGAGGGGAAAAAATAGAAGAGTGGATCCATGTCCTACTAAGCTCTAATTATCCCTCATTATCGTCTTCAATAGAACTAAGCTCTTTGAGTTCTCAAATAGAAATTTGATACATTTCTCTGTAGCATCAGAGAACATGGTTACATGCTTTTCTTCGAGAAAATCAATAAATAAGGCTCATCTTCACTATTCTTTTCACCGAGTATTGGTTTGAAGGACTCTAAGATTTCCTTGTTTTTCCCATCATCTTGCTAATAATGGTGGCAAAATTTTATCAACAAACCTTATCTCATTACAATTACAGAGATGAAAATATCAGAAACAGGAAAAAATGAGAATTTTTTAACTAGGGGACATGACGATATGGAGGTTCTGCAGTTAGATGAGTGGGACCATATTAAATGGCTTTATCATATTGCCTCAAACTCTTGTAGAAATTTAAGATACAATGGTGGCCATAAATGAGCGGCAAGTTAAAGGAGAAGGATTTTGTCTAGTACTTCAATGAGCTCCTAAACATGTTAATCTTATGTTCTCCACTTCTCTGAGGCTTCCCATATATATCTCCTCACCATTTATTCAACTTCCTTCATGATGCTCGTTCAAGATCCACCATATATATATATGAGATGGCTGGAGACTTCCCTTCGCTGTTGTGAGGAAGAAGATGTCATCTCAGTAGTAGTAATGTTATGTTGTTGCGGCGACGTCCCTTGTTGAAGCTTGCTATTTTTCCTTTGCTATGTTGTGAGGACGACTATGTGTGCTATTATTCATTAATCACAATGAGATTTAGTTTGCCAGAAAACCATGAAATAATACTCCAAATTAAAATATATAAAATTCTAAAACAACACTAACCCCTTCTTCTCGCCCTATACGAACGGTTGGCGTGACGGTGAAACACACTAGTCCCCTCAACAATCAGTATCATTGTAAACTCCTGAAAAATATGTATAGCCAACGATGATACAAATCTAATTCACTCTAAAATAATAGCTAATAAAATTGATAAGCAATTCGTAATCACATTGAATGATGAAAATAGTGTTTGTTGTATATTCTCTAATAGGAAAATAGGAAAACCTCTCTGCTCACTTATAGGACTGAGGAAGATTTTAAGTAATATGGTTGTTTATTTTCCTCCCTTGTTTATAATCAGATAAAAATGTCTTACTTTCCCGAGTTAATGATAGGACTATTCAACACAAATGCTTCCCATAAAGTTGCATGCATATAATGGTTCATTCTTGAACCCTCTGATTGTTCATCTTTATCCTCAGATCTGGGCATGCTTATGCTTATCGATGGCAAAACATTTAATCTAGGAAATATCAGTCTCTCATATTTATCTTTTGTTATATTGAGAGAAAAATAAATATAGAGCATAATGTTTAAGCCAATAGATTTTTGTCAAATAAAGTAGGAAAAAAATATTTTGTTGAACTCTAATCCCAGATCTTTAACACAAATCCCTAATATCTTTCGTGTAAAAAGCTTACCTAATAATAGTTTATTTTGATTCATTTCAAAATCATTAATTGATTAGAAATGTAATATATCTACATATGATAACAATATTACTATCGTAAATTCAAGATCAAGAATTATAAGTACAATAAATTTTTGGATACCTTAATTTGGTATTCCATCAATCTGATTCACAATTACGGCCTGCATCTTTCTCTTAAAACCATGTTGTCGTCGTCTAGATATAAACCTTCTATGGTTGAATGTATAAATCATTAGAAGAAATTTCGAAGGAAACCCTATGTTTTGAGTAAAGTTTGGTGGTGGCTTGTTTCAACTTCTAACATCATAGTGTTATATATAGTGCCAAAAGGAGGCCAGTTAGGGTTTTGAAAACTAAGGTTTTGAATGGCATAGATGCACATGTTTAGCACGTGTAAAGTTAAGAAATATTTTTGTTGACACTAACAAGAGGAATTTTATTTTTATCAATCCCCAAACAAATATTAATTTTCATTACAAATGATAAACTAAAGGGTTAAAGGTCAAATCTAGCACTCTACTATTGACAAAAGTTCACCCGACATAAACAAGAATTTAGGGTCTCAAATGTAGCACAAATCTAGTACAAAATGGGTCAAATCTAGCATTTCCATCAGTTTTGGACGGGTTTGACCGTTAAGTTTGACCCGATTAGGGCACGTCACCTGCCACGTCACCTGCCACGTCAACATTTCAAAAATATTGGATATTTTTAAAAAATATTTTTTAAACTTAAAATATTGAATATTTTTAAAAATATTTTTTAAAAAAATTATTTTAAAAAAATAATTGGGTGACATGACAGATGATGTGACATAACTGGTTGACGTAGCAGGTGAAGTGACCTAATTGGGTCAAACTTAACGGTCAAAATTGACGGATGTTAGATTTGACCCATTTTGTAATAGATGTGTGCTATATTTGAGACCCAAAATTTTTGTTTATGTTGGATGAACTTTAATTTTGTCAATAGTAGAGTGTTAAATTTGACCCTTAACCCTAAACTAAAATAATGAAATTATGTGTTGTAGGCTAAAAGGTAATAATATAATGTTTTCCTCCTTTATTTTCTTTTAAAAATTTAATCTTATGCATCGCACATCAGAGCTCTCATGATGATTGAACAGTTTTTTGAAAAAAAAAATAGAACATGGACATATGAAATCCTGAAATCATATAAACTTTAGTCCATTAAGAGTAGTGAAATTTCATAAATGTATAGGGGTTATCTGAAATTGCTATGCTACTTAGGGATTAATAAAATTCTCCAAGATTTTCATTGCAAGATATTTGTTCCTAGTTGTTTGCCAAATTGTTAAGTGTAGGTGTGATTCACGTGTGTAATAGTATAGTGGTCAAAGGTGTTGTGCAGGATTATATGATAAATAACTTCATTAAATATATTCTAATTACCGTTGGACAAATTGGAGACACAATTTATCTTGTATGTGAATCCTTAACTAGGAGAGGAAGAAAACAAAGTAGGAAACTCATTGCAAGAGAAAAGAAGCTGCCTTAAGTTGCAAGGATAGCAAAATTCATTGCACATAAAAATCTTTAACTAGGAAACTCTTTGCTGTTCACTAATTATTGGTTATTCAGAAAGTCCCCATATTAAAGGTGGATGTATATAAGAAAGCGGTCTAGAGCAAAGAGAAAAATGGAAATTTGAAAACAGTTACAATTTCTAATGTAGGAAATCACAGGAAGAGAACAAGGGATAGACAACTAAACAAGCACAATTTAGAGTTATGTGTGACAATTTTTAACATGTATATTAGGACAGTTAAGCATGATAATAAGGATTTTTTTTCCCAAAAAATGCAATCTCAGGTCATTAATATTAGATGGAGTTTGAAGTGTTGCGCAACAAACTAAATCTTATATCAATGAGTGGAGGTAGTGTACAGAAGAAAACGGTGGACAAATAGATGAACAAAGTAAAGTACTTGATCTTTTCTATATGGAGGGCATATGCAGATGGAGGAAATAGAGAATACTTTGCCAATAGGCACATAATTTGAAATAAAATATCAGAATTCAGGAGTTTGAGCTATGAATAATTGCATCAAGTTTGCAGCTCAAAGATTTGATACTAGAAACAATTGAAATTGCAGCTGCTATGTAAAGCTAGCCACTGCAATAACTGTAAAATCATCAAAAGCACCAGAGAACAAAATAGTTAATGCCCCAAAAAATAATGTAAAAACCATATAATTCCCAGGAGAAGATGCAAATCTACGCAATGAAATCATATTTCATTCAAAACTTACAAGTACTGCAAATTTGGTAGTTGTCCATGCTGTGGAACTAGTTGACCCGTAAGGTTGGCATTTCCAGGATCACTGACCAAAAATAAAACAGGTTTTTAGCATATGCAGAGTGGTTATAAATGATAGGCAATATCCCAGAAATAACATAACGGGTTACACATTTGTCACTATTGCATGTAACTTGAAACCATGTGCAAGAATTGACAAGGGTAGCATTCTAGCTTTGAAAAACACTGTTTGGATCAAGTAGGTTGGTCTTAAATGCATCCAGGGCATCACCTGTAATTGGAAAAAGGGAATGTAAGTGCTGCAACGGATAAAGGGATACTCCTCCATTCCTAAAATATTGTATCACTTGGACTCTTTTTCGAAAGTGAAGTATATGAGACCACTAAATCATAATATATGTGTCACATACAGTTAGATTATTCTAGTTTAATTTTTACGACGAATAAATAAATTTTGTGACAAATGATTAATGTAGACTATTCAAAATAATTAATTTTACATCCTTAATTTCTAAAAAAGTAAAAGTGATCTTATAAACTTGAGAGAGCAGTTTCTAAGTTCACCCTTAGTCACAGTAATAGAATATGACCAATCAGTTCAGATTTGTGTTAACAGAAAAAAATGAGTTTCTAAATATCCAGATAACTCAGATCCATCAATTTTAAATGAAGTATACGGACGAAATTTAAGAAAACACTTTAATCATCTCTATTCGTACTTAAATAAAAGCATTGGAGACAAGAGAATAATAAAATATTTGGACTATCATAAAGTTCTAGTAACTTCTCTAATTATGCATGTCAATCAAGAAGTAATATAGCGAACAAATCAAGTAGAACCACAAAATGGTGAATTTTCCAATATCACTGCATGAAAAAGCATCCATGGAAGATGAATGAAACCAAAGGGCAGTGAGAAAAAAGAACCACTCACCTTCAGCATTAGCAGAAACATTAAGTACCAAGCTAAACAGTAAGATTGTGCAAAGGAGTAAAGCGCCCATGAAAGACCAAATTGCTATCTCCATATCTTTCACTTAATTTTGTTGACCAGCTCCTAACCTCTAAACTAAGAGGCTTAAAACCATTTACTTGGAAATTTCCTCTATATTAAACAGAGAAGCATAAATACAATTGAAATATTGATAACAAAATCACTAGGCAAGTAAAAAATTACATGAACTATATTCACCTCCCACACGTGCTCAAATTCTTCATACACTTCTCCATTTTAGGAGCTTATTTTTAAACAAAATTTTAAAGCAGAGGTTTGATTCACCCACAATTCAATTCAATTAGGGTAGAGGGCTCTTAACTCATGATCCACTAGGAAGTATTATAAGCAAATCCTTTATTTCTTTTTGTACACACAAGTATATTTCGTCGGCTTCACTTGGCTATGGAGACGATCCCCCAAGCACCACGAATGAAACTATAACACAACTAAGTGATACTCCCAAAACTTTATTACTTGCTAAGAAGGTCCATTGTCCAACTCTTTCGTCAACTCAACCAACTTTTCTGGTTTATGATTCATTTACATTTTTGGAATATTTTATAGCTTGTTCATATAAAATATAAGCGTAAAAACCATTTAAATTAAACATAAAAAATTATTGAAATAATTACTCTAAAAATTATTACTCCCTCCGTTCCTAAATATAAGATCACTTTAAGGAGGAGAACTTGTTCCTAAATATAAGATCACTTTTTAATTTAACTCAAGTTTCCCCCAAATTACCCCTATTTACTCCCTTCACCTAAAAAATAGTGGTTTGAAGAAGGTGATATTTTTAAAATTTAAGTGAAAGGTATTTTGGAAATTTCATAAAATCCTAACTCATTGGAATGTCTTCCTTAATCTCTCCAAATTTGCTAAAGTGATCTTATATTTAGGAACGGAGAGAATATCATATATAAAGTAATAACTTGGTGGGCTGATAAAAAAAACTTGTGGCAGAAGTTTTTTGAAAAAACAATTTTCTAATTAATTTCTAGGCGCACAAATTATTTTTTAAAGAAACATAACTAGAGTGCTAACTTCATGAAATTTATGTCATTCTATCACATTTTCCCAATGATTTTCAAGGTAATCAAACCCAAACAATGATTGAACCTTCCAAGGTATCGAGTCTAAAACGTGAATTGATAAGATCAGCTTGAGTAACTGTCGAACGTTTTGAAAAGAGTCCATGGCTTCCCCTATGCAGCGGCACAGATTTAAGTTGTTATTTTTAAAAGCCACTTCATATCCTCTAGCGACACTGCATGGTTTTTCTGCCACCAAAGAACTTAGTTAATTACCTCCTAGGCACTAGGATACTGAAATAGCGGCTAAAAGCCTAAAGCAAGGGTTGATGAAATTATAATTCTAAAATCCATTCTTCTAGCTGAGAGAATAACAAGGTTCCTGACTGAATTCTTTAAAGCATGACAATATCCATAACATAATTTTTTGGTTGTATGTTCTATAGTCGATTTTGCTTAAACTAATTTGTTCTTAAACCAAGTAAAAAAAAAAATTTTTTAGTTGATACTTTGAAGTTGAGCGCAAAGTTTTACATAACAGTAGAAATACTCCTGTGATTTCAATGAATATAATCATTGTGAAGAAGTTATATAAACTAAGTAGTGATATGTTTTGTGAGTAGTGATGAAATAGTAAAAAGAAAACGTGATATGCAATGATTTCCATAGCAAAATCAGATCATATATAACTAATGAGGTAAAACCAAAATTTGGTCAAAGTTGAAAGGATTGATCAATCCTTTGAGGGTCATTACTTAATATCATCTTCAATAGAGGGGAAAAAATAGAAGAGTGGATCCATGTCCTACTAAGCTCTAATTATCCCTCATTATCATCTTCAATAGAACTAAGCTCTTTGAGTTCTCAAATAGAAATTTGATACGATTCTCTGCAGCATGACTTGGCTACATGCTTTTCTCCAAGAAAATCAACAAATTGAGTACTGATTTGAAGGACTCTAAGGTTTCCTTGTTTTTCCAATCATCTTAGTTACTAATGGTGCCAAAATTTTATCAATAAACTTTATTTGGTTAGGATCACAGATACGGAAACATCAAAAACTGGAAAAAATGAGAATGTTGAAACAAGGGACATGATGATTAGGAGGTTCTGCAGTGAGATGAGTGAGACCATACAAAATGACTGGAATGGAATTGCCTCAATTACTAAAGAAAAAATTAAGATATAAGGGTGGCTATAATTGGAGTTTTTTTCCTTTGCTGTTAGAAGAAGACGATGTCACAACACTCCCTCCTTCTCAATTGCCCTATATGAACGATTTGTGTGACGATGAAGTGCACTAGTCCCCTCAGCAATCAGTTTTGCCCTAAACTCTGAAAATTATGTACAATCAACCATGATACAAATCAAATACACTTTAAAAGAAAAATAACTAATAAAAATTGATAAACCATCTAAATATCGCATTGAATGAAAATAATGTTTGTTTTATATTCTGTACTAGGAAAACCTCACTGCTCACTTATAGGACAGATGAAGATTTAAGTAATATGGTTGTTATATTTTCCTTCCCTTGTTTATAATCAGATAAAAATGTCTTACTTTCCCGAGTTAATGATAGAACAATTCAACAGAAATGATTCCCATAATGTGTTGCATTCATATAATTAATGGTTTCTTGGACCTCTATATAAATTCACCTTTTATCCTTAGATCTGGGCATGCTTATGCTTTTGGATGGCAAAACATTAATTAATCTAGGAAATATTAGTCTCTCATATTTCTTTTGTTATATTGCATACAAAAAATATATAGAGCATAATCTTTAAGGCAATAGAATATTTGTCAAATAAAGCAGGGAAAAATATTTTATTGAGCTCTAATCCCAGATCTTTAACACAAATCCCAAATATCTTTCCCGTAAAAAGCTTACCTATAATAATAGTTTATTTTGTTTCATTTCAAAATTAACCATTGATTAGAAATGTAATATATCTACATACGATAATAATATTAATATTGTAAATGCAAGATCAAGAAAATTATAAGCATAGTAAATTTTTGGATACCTTAATTTGGTATTCCATCAATCTGATTCACAAACTAACAACCTACATCTTTCTCTCAAAACCATGTCATCATCATCGTCTGGATATAAACCTTCTCTGGTAGACATGTCTAAATCATTAGAAGAAATTTCGAAGGAAAAACCTATGTTTTGAGTAAAGTCGGGCGGTCACTTGTTTCAAATTCTGATATTGTAGGTGTATATATAGTGTCATAAGGTGGTCGCTTAGGGTTTTGAATGACATAGATGCACATGTTTAGCACATGTGAAGTTAAGAAACATTTTCATTGATACTTATGAGAGGAATTTTATTTTAGTCAATCCCCAACAAATCAAAATATTGATTTTCACTGCAAATCATAAACTAAAATAATGATATTATGTGTTGTGTGTTAAAAGGTAATAATTTATTCTCCATTATTTTATTTTTTAAAAGATTAATTATTCTTATAACATCGCTCATCAAAGTTCCTGTGATGATTGAACATTTTTTTGAAAAAAATAGAACATGGGCATGTGAAATACTGAAATCATATTTATCAAAAAAAAGAAAAGGAAATACTGAAATCATAGAAATTTAAGTCCATGAAGTGGAGTGAAATTTCAGAAATATATATAGGGGTTAAGTGAAATTAATATGCTACTTTGGGATTGACTAAAATTCTCCCAATATTTTCAGTGCAATATAATTTAACAATTATTGACACATTAATCAGATCAAAATACACCAAGATATTTGTTCCAGTTGTTTGCCAAATTGTTACCATAAGTGTATGTGCGGTTCACATTTAATAGTATAGTGGTCAAGCGTGTTGTTGTGCAAGGATTATATGATAAGAAAGTTCATTAAATACTTTCTAATTAACGTTACGTTGAACACAAACCAAGTGATTGGTTCAAATTCGGTTAACAAGATTTGCAATAAAACAAGAAATTGTATGTTTGAAATCAAATTCACATAATAGGAAAAACCTATGTTGATATATCCACTTGTATTTTATGATACTCAATTATAAGAAACCCTAATGATAATTTAATGCATGTTGTATGTTTTTATTTGAAATCTCCTATATTAAAATAGCTATCCTGAGCATTTTTAAACCTTGCTTGACATTAGTACGCATAATCTCTTATAACATATTATTATTAATTATTCTTTTTGAACAAACAATGCAATTTCACAAAGTTTGGTTTGTTAATATCTCTATCAAACTAACACAATTCAGTCATAAAATGAATTTTCAGTTCAAAAAAATCATAAACGTGAATTGCAAGACAAGCTTGGAATTAACCTAGGTGTTTTACCTACTTAATGCTCTTTAAAGCCACTAATTAAGCTAATAACCTAAATGTTGGGTACCCATTTAGTAAATATTAAGCATAAAAGGAGAATGTAGATTAGGTATCACTCCATACAGTTTTAATAAGATAGACCTCACTACTACAAAACGATTTAATGTTGCTTTTTAAGGCTTATAATGTCACTTTTTTAAGCGACGGCTATACGAGCGACGTAGTTTCCTTTCTAAAGCAATGTTTGTGATCAAAAGCACTGATATTCCACATTGCTTTTTTGGATAAATGCCGTGGAAAACAGCTTTTACGTCGCTTTTTGAACAATAAGCGACGTGGATAATTGTTTCCATGTTGCTTTTTGAAGCCCAAAAAAAGCGACGTGGAAACATCTATCCACACCACTTTTTTTCTATATGCATTGTAAATATTGTTTTTTAAATTTACATTTTGGATTGCTCAAAACACCAAAATTTCTTATATACTTGTATACAATTTCCAAAGTGGACACAAAATTGTCAGTTCAACACACAAAATTGAGAACTAGACATGACAGTTCCATATATATAATAAATCTCAGCAAAAACAAGCTTCATAATCAATTCAATTGTTATACAACACATATGCCCAAGTCGTAAAGCAACACATATACAATGTTCGCAAGTACTAACGTGTAGATACCACAAGTTCTTCAAATGTTTGAATAATCCAACCAATCCTAATCTAGACTGGTGATTAAGGTAATACTTAGCAATATGTTGACAAACACCATCAATATCTTGGATTTGATTAAACCTTGTTTTGAACCATAAAACTACAACACATAGATTGATGAGTCATAAATTACAAAAATTAACATATATACATGTGTGTGTATTAGCTAGTATCAATAATCATATTATAAAATAAGTATTTGAATTTATTACAATGACTTTTTTTCTCATTTTTAGGAGCCCCTTTCCTTGATGCCACTGGTAAATACCCATGAATTTGTACCAAAAGTTTAGTTACTCGATCGTACATATAAAAGCAAATAATAATAATAATGACCTTATTAACACTACTACTTACCCTATGAAGTATTGCTTATGGATGCTTCTCATAGAAGAAAAAGACGAGTCAAGCCAATAACTAACACTATCCAAGGGGCAAATGACAGCTAAAGTCTAGTGTATGGAATCGCCCATGCTAAAATATATCATTACATCCACATTAATAAAAGAAATTAAAAGATATCAAATATGTTCATGATATGAAAAGTATAATCATCAAACATACTGTTCTACAATGGATGCAAAATAGCAAGAACCCTTATTCACCATTATGTGGGATAGGATATAACCATTGCAGCATAGAACTTGACTTCCTCATCTAGAGTTTAAAATTGATTTGACAATGTTCTCAATAGTAATTTTGGACTAAAGAAACGATACAATCTCTTGCCCAAATTTTATTATAGCTCATTGAAGTTCCTATATTGTTATATAATAACTAAAATTAAAAAAAGGATTGGAATATAAATATATTAGAGATTTGAAAAGGAAGTTTTACATAAAAAACTTCCAACATTGCTTTTTATATAAAAAAAGTGACATTAAAAGTTTCACTTTTTTTTAAAACCACCACCTCATTTTCAATGTCGCTTACTCAGAGAAGCGACATTAAAAGCCATTTTTGTAGTAGCACTTGTGAAATATCAACTAGCTACTCATGGTAAAAAGAAACTCACGAATTCCAAATTTACAACACATACTAGAATCTAGAAGTTAAACAAGAGAAGTAAGAGAGAAATGGTAAGGAAAGTGATAACCATAGATGTATTGAACTTTGGAAACTCCAGGCCTCAAATCTTTCTACAAAGCTCTTTCTCTTGCTTAGCTTTTCACTCAAATTTTCGCTCACCCCATCCCTCAAGACTAAGAAGAGGTTGAAGATGATCATTCAATGTGGTGATGGCCTCTTCTCTCCTTCATATGTTTTCTTCGATCTCTTGTTCAATGATTCTAAACAAAAGTGAAGGTGATAGTGATGCTTGATGAAACTGTTGAAGTGCCACCAAGTTGTTTCTCTAGTAAACCCCTTTTATTTTCCCTTTGAAGTCAGGTCTTTCCTTAATTTTACAAGTGATTCAGGTCAATGTTCTTTTGATCCAATCAAAACCCATAACTCTCATCCCCAAATGGCTAGGTTGGTAATCTGATGAAGTGAATGAACGATAAAATCAAAGTAACGTTAACCTATATATGTATGATAAAAGGGTATTTATCATTTTATCCAATAAATAATTAACAAAGTGTCAATTTATCCCACGAACAATAAACAGTATCAACTTTGCATATGAACAATTAAAACCAACCATGATACAAATAACTCACTCAAAGGAAAAATAACTAAAAAGATTGACAAAACATACAAAAATCACATGAAATGGAAATAATGGTTGTCATGTAATCTCTGATAGGAAAACCTCTCTCCTCACTTATGGCCAATATTTTAAAACCCAGATCGGCCCGGCCGGTTTAACCGGAATAAATGGGAACCAGAGGTTAGGACGGTCAGGAGGGTGCTCAGCCCGGAAAAGAATCCAACCAGAACTTTCAGGGGTTGACCCGCTCTGGTGAACTGAAAACCGGCTAACAGAACCAAACCACATGATGAATTTAGAGGTAAACAAGAAAAGTCATAGCCTTTTATAGATGCTCTCTCATCTTCTGATTCTTTTCCTGCCCGATGTGGAACTCTCCCAATTCCTTCCCACTTGCTAAAACTTGATTCTTTTTTGCCGTAAAGCCTCATTCATTGTTACAACCACTTCTTTTATATATTACTCCAATTGTTTTACATTTGTTTGGCCAAAAAATAAATAAAATAATTGTGTATTTGAATATTTAATATTGGAGTTTTATGTTAAAATTATTTGTGGAACTTGTAATTTCCCATATACTTAATCTTAATATTCTTAATTTCACACTGCCTTTGTAATTTCACCATATACTTAATCTTAATATTCGGAATGATTTTGATTGTATTCATTGAATGATCGTCATGAATTATTGATGAACATTCTCCATTTTAATGTACTACATATGTTTTTGAAACATTTAGTTGTTTGTTGAATACTCTTATAATTTAATAATAATGTTGGTTTGTTGTTATTAATTAATCTATTTTTAAATTATTTTAATAATCTGTTGATCCTTTAACCCTTGATCCTCTCTGCCTTAGCTGGGTCAATCCCTGGTCCAGGTTTTAATATCTTGCTTATGGCAATGAGGAATATTATCAATTGAATTATATTGCAAATAAGAATCTAGAAAAATGTGGATCTTTACACAACTCACAAGCATTCCTGGATCGAAGCTTTGAACCCAAAATAATCCTAACCCAAACTCGAACAAAGTTCCTGTGCGCACCATCAATTAGTAGAAACCGGATTTGATTCACACAATGAATCACCTTCTCAAGAGAAAAAGACAAGTAATTAATTAAGTCAGACAATGCAGTGACTCTGCTGAGAAACATTGTATGGGACACCCTATATTTATAGTTGCACGAGGATCATCGCTATGAAACAAAGAATATCAACATCATAATTTCGTTCATTAATATCTTCAATCATAAACAATGACATATTTAATTTCAAATCAAGCAATTAACATTAATTACGTAGCAATGCTAATTTGTCAACTCTCTATTTTTTTGTAGGCCGTTGAATTTCACAATCAGATAATTTTGTCTATCGAGGGCAAATCCTAATTATTTCCATTTCCCATTCACACATGATGGACACACCATCCTACGATTTTTTTATCTTGATTATTCATATTAGATTTTCGCCATGACCACGTGAGCACAGTCTATACCTTTCAAATGTTTACGAACTAGAATTTCTTGGAACATGGTTCCTAATCTGAATTCTTCAAAGCATCACAATATCCATGTTTGGTTGTCTACTTGATTTTGCTTAGCTTATACTAATTTGTTCTTAAAGCAAGTAAAAATAACATTTTATTTAGATGATATTGTGAGATTTGAGCACAAAGTTTTAAAGGGCGAAGGCGCAAAAATGGTACATAACTATTGGTCAAGGAACAAAAATAATACATAACTATTCCAAAGTACACAAATGATATCCAACTATTAGCATGGATCAAAAATGATATTTTCACTAATATGACAATAAGATTAGACATGAAAAGTCCAAAATGTCTTTCTAAATAAAATAAAACTAAAATATTTTCTTCCTCCCTTCCTCCTCACCATCTCCATCTCCATCTCCATCTCCAACCTCTCCTTCCTTCTTACTTCCTTTATACACTAGTTAAACATATTATTCCTCGGGTCTAGTAAAATTAAACATTCCCAATCTTATCTCTTCTCTTATTCTTCTTCCTCCATTTCCCTCCAAATTTCACATCAATAGAATGGAAACTCGCCAACATCATTGTTGAGTATCGTAAAGTGTTGGGAGAGATTTCAAATCCCTTACTCTAGAAGATTGATCAACCATCCACACAAGAATCAATTCCGAAAATCCAGATTCCAAACTTTTTCATCCCATCATTGTCTTCTTGAAATTCACGGCCTCAAAAAATACTACAATAACTAATTGCTCCTTCCAATAAGCTATGTATCTCAATCTTCATATTTGCCTCTTCAAGAACCATATAGTGATGTTAACAAACAAAAGAAGCTAAAAGAGCAATCTTTTTCATCGAACCATAGTAATCCGAACAAGAGAAATAAATCTATGGCTACTGTTGCTCTTCTTGAAGATTCCCTTCAAACTGCTAATTTGGCTGTATGAAAACCAAGGACTTATTAAAACCATATAATCCCCAACGGTGGGTCGGGGATATTTTGAAGCAATCGACAAAATATGAAACCGAAATCGCAGAAATCTGTGATGTTGTTCTTCTATTTGGTTAGGAAATGGTGATTGACTCTTTGAGCGTGGAATGAGGTGAAAAGGGAACGGTGTTGGGATTTTGGGGAGGGACCAAAGGGTATGAGATCATCTTAAAAATCAAAGTAACTAGAAGATCAAAGGGAATGGTTGATTGATTGGCATGTGGAGGTGGCTGAGGAGTATAAGCTTCTACCTGATACGCTTTATCCATCGATTTCTTACATTGATGGATTGATAGAGCGAGGACGAGCGAATAAAAAATGTTTAGTTTTATTTAATTTATAAGGGTATTTTGGACTTCTCGTGTCTAATCTTATTTTTATATTAGTGAAAATATCATTTTTTATCCATGCCCTATAGTTGGTATCATTTGTGTACCTTAGAATGGTTGTATTATTTTTATTTCTTGACCAATAGTTATATATCATTTTTGGGTCTTCGCCCAAGTTTTAAATAACTGTAGAACCAATGATACTCCTATGATTGCAATGAATTTAATCATTGAGATGAAGTTATATGATCTAGGTAGTGATATGTTTTGTGAAAAATATGATGTAATAGTAGAAAAGGTGATGTGCAATGATTACCATAACAAAACTAACCATATATTACTAACGAGGTAAAACCAAAATTTAGTCATACTAGTATGTATATATTGGTGAATGTGTCACCTGTATTGCCAAATTATATTACAGAACATCAATAATCTTTGCCAATATCCTCTTTTTGTTGCAACAGTTTTTTGGATCAAGGTATACGAAGCATTGTGATAATATGCTACCACATATTCTTTTATGAGATAACATTTTAACTCTTGAATAGCCATTTCAGTCTCTTTCAAAGAATGAAGACACTGAGTCGGTCAAATTATCAAACAAACAATAAAATAAACCACACATAAATCAGACCATAATAAACCAGGAAAAGAATGAGAAGAATTATTCAAAAAGATATCAAAACTATCTTCAATAGAACTAAGCTCTTTGGGTTCACAAAGAGAAGTTTGATACATTTCTCTGCAGCACCCGAGGAGTTGGCTACATGTTTTTCTCCAAGAAAATCAACAAATAAGGCTCATCTTCACTATTCTTTTCTTTCAGTACTGAATTTAAGGACTCAAAGATTCCCTTGCTTTCCCCATAAAGGTGACCATAAATGATCGTCAAGGAGAAGGATTTTGACTAACACTTCAACGAGCCAGTCAACTTGTTAATATTTTGTTCTCCACTTCTATGAGGCTTCCCATATCTCCTCACTGCTTATTCGACTTACTTTAATTTGTGATGCTCGTTCAAGAACCAACATATTGAAGGACACCGATTTTGCAGTCGGTGTAGTGTGCCTTGGGTCTAGTCCTTCAAGAAATTTTAAGACCTCAAGGTAAGCGAAAGTTACCCCGGGTGTCGTTCTTAAAGGAGCCTATAAAATGCAAATAATTACCTAGTAACTAAATGTTAAACTTGTTTGAAATAAGGGAAATTGTTAGATTAATAATGAAAATTAGTAAAATGTGTGATATGCAAAAGAGAAAATTAGAATTGGGAAAAAGTAAAGATTTAATAAAATAAAATGGAATTGCTCTTGGGAATGATGGGGAATAACTATCCTAGCTCAATTAATATATTTGGGGAGTCACTAGGTGCTAATTCACTAATTTGTCAAACCTCATGAACCCATGAGTCCAATTGCCTAATTAGTGGAACCCAACTAACTAGAAATTGTTAAGCTCTTTAGCACCTTTGAGTTTTCTCTAGGTTTCCTAAAATACCAAACCTCACCAACCGGCAAGTCTAATGCCTAATATCATGAACCCTTTTAATTAAGCATTATTAATTACCTTAAAGTGTGATTAGTGACTTGCAATCATTAGGTTCATTTATAGTTCAATTCAACAAACTATCTACCAATACCATGAGTAAATAGATATATCTAATGAATTATAAAGAACATATGTATGACCATACATATTGTTGAGTCCAAATCCCTCGTTACAAATCAAAGCCACAAATAAAATTCAAAATGTAATAGTCCAAATCCAAGTATAAATGACAATCCTAAACCTAGGAAGATCATAAATACAAGAGAAAGGGAATATAACAAGACTACCCTATTAAGCATGAGAGCTCAAGTCATAACCCTATCATTCCCAAGAGCAAAATGATTTAGTTACCTCTCATGTGAGAAACACCAACAAGGAGGAAGTTGAGAGAAATCATGATATAAAATGGAAGAAAAAGAGATGAATATAGAAGGGGGTGGCGGCGTCCTTGAGTCTCTACTTCTCACTTCATTTCCATCCATTCCATTCTCCCTCTGACGCGTTCGCCCCTGCTCCTCACTTTCCTTTATTTTTCTTTGCGTCCAGCCAGCCCCTGCCACGCAGCTCCCTCCTTTCCTTTTAATCACTTTCAATTCCTCTTCTCCCTCACGGGCTCCACTGTCCAACCCTTTGTCTTTTCATTTTTTAGCTTGTATGTCTTTGGCCCATTCATTCTAAGCTAGCCCAAGTTGTTTAGCCCAAACACCATATGACCAAATGTTGTCTTCCCTTTTGTTTGGCCCTTTTAGTCATTTGATTCATTTAATGCTAAGCTTCACGGACTACTTCCTTCCTTGACTTCTCTCTTTCACCTTGTTTCAATCTTTTAATTCATGTGAACCATGTGACCTGATTGCCAAAGAAATATAAAGAATATCTCTTTAATTTTCTATCAATGACTTCCCAAATATAATCAAATATTTGTTAAATATAATTAAAATGAGAGTCATTACATCTACGGATATTAAATAATAATTAAGCACAATTAGATAAAAATTGCATCTTTATTATCTTAATTGCCTCAAATTTAGCATATTAAAACCATACAAATCTAAAGATTTGTCACATATATATATATGATGATGTAATAGGATGAAGAGGAATAGATGGAGAATAGTTCGGAGAAAATCATTGACTTAAAGAAAAGTGTAACATACTGTTACTAATTCCCGGATTAATTCAATAATACCTTCACTAACTATGATAGAAAAATGATTTCCATAATATCAATAAATCTATCATAGTTAGAAAAAGAATTTCCTAATAATAATCATTATCCATGATAGAAAAGAATTTTCTAATATAACCTGAACATTATCATGGATAATTAATAGCTAACCATATTAGAAAAGAATCACCTAACATGGTTAGAAAAAGGAGCAACCTACTACAATTCTCATAGCTAACCATGTTAGAAAAGAATCACCTAACATGGTTAGAAAAAGGAGCAACCTATTACATTTCCCCGATTAACGAATAATATCAATACAAATAAAAATATAAATATGCGGAAGCGAATGCAGACCTATACATTTTGGCAATATACATGTCTGGATAATCAAAACAACCTTTGAAACTTAATTCCCTTTCCTGTTGCTCGCCCCTGTGCATGATCACCTGCAAAAATGTAAGTAATCGTGGGGTGAGACAACTTGTCTCAGTAATCTACTACTTAACTCACTATAACAGTGAGATGTGCGGTAGTAAGGGCGTCTAAAGGGTACCACATTTCAAAAACAATATGTATATTTATAAAGCCAATTCTCCTTCCATTTATCACTCTGGTCCCTCTGTCATGTCCAATTTAAATCAAGTACATCATCTCTACTTTCCAAATATCACTCAAAATCCCTCAATCAACTTCCACATCAACTAAACTTCACCATCCAATCTCCAATCCATACTATCATTACTGTAAATCTCATCCACACATTTCTCAAATCCAACATCTCGGTTCACTTCCATATACAACTCTGGTGCTCTACTCATGCCATCCTAGAGGCACTACAGTTGAGCCCTATATATGTTCCAAATGAGTTGACACTGTGCCCTCTCAAAAGTGAGGGGGCAATTTCCCTCTCTAGTAACCCCATGAGAGGGAAACCCCAATCTGTCTCCAATCAGAAAGGGAGCAGTCGCTGTCTCCAATCAGAAGACTGCTGGTCACAGTCTCCAATCTGTTGACCATTGGTCACAGTCTCCAATCTGTTGACCAGTACAAATAACCGTTGATTGGCCTATCAAACGGTTATCATCGCGCAATGGTACATAATCTCAGTGTCATGCAATGATCACAATTCTTTTCAACATCTCAATCATAACCTTTGATACTTTCCATCAACACAACTTTCCAATTCCTCAACCACAGTATGATACTCCCAATCCACATCACTTTTCAATACCCTATCAAGTACCAATTATATGTCTCCACCACAACTATCACTTTCTATAATACCCTGTCAATATACCAATGATATATCTCCACCACAACTATCACTTTCTATCGGTATGGCCTATCAACACCGCTGTCCAAGTATTACACCTATATACCTCACCAGTCCAACCACCACCAGACAGGATAATAATATATATAATGTATCAAATTCTTTTATACAAAAGTAATCGTGTTTAAAAGGCACCCGATAGCCTGATAGCCTGTTTTGTATAAAAGTAACTTTTAAAGATTTTGAGGGCTAGAAAGGATTTTGAAAATCCCAACTAACGTCACCCTCAATGTTATAGTAAGGTAAGAGTGATTACCTGTTCCCGGCAACTATGCACTGACTCATCATTTCTTTCTTGATGCTACAAAACACCACATCGCATCCAATCCTATAATAACATATGCATAATGATAAGTTAATACCATTTCTACTTCGTATTCATTAACATCTCTCTCATATCCTATATTACTACCACCCAATCCCTTTTTCATTAATATATCTCCTAATCCATTCCAAGGAAAAGTACATGAACTACAAGAATCAACCACAATTAGCATATCACTTATAAGCAGAATCTAATTTCAAGAACTCAATTACCTACATTACCAACCAACATGAAAAATACCATCAGATCCAACTTTTCATAGATCCCCTGATAATTATAAATAAATCCTAAAGCAATAAAACATCCCATTTATGCAATGGTCACTAACTAATTCAAACATCCTAATCAACCAACTTAAATCTTAGTTAAAATCTTACACTTTTATTTCCTGTTATATCAAGTCATTTTATTCAAAGAATCTAACAAAACAGTAGTACTAATGCTCCACCATAATCAAGAAGAATAAACAAATCTAATTCAACTTCCATTTCACACTTCATACTCAACTTTACAATATTCCCAAAACGTTATTCCTGATTAACACTAAACATCATACTTATTAACCAAGAAATAAACTAAACCACCTTTATAACTCATGTCCTCATACATTTTCTTTTCTAAATTAACACCTACAAGTCACTTTTCAAGTGATGAAGATAATCAAGTAATGATCAGTTTTTTTTCTATAAATATGTGTATCAAGCTACCATCACAAGTTAAACTAACGGGGCAATTAATCTCAAATCTCAATGAGTTCTAAAATTCCCACAAAGAAACTATATGGCAAGGCCACTAATTCTTTTAACATTAAAAGAATCCAAATTACACTTGTTCTTCCACATAAACTCAAGTAACAAATTCCTCATCTTATAATCTTAACACTCAAACTAAGTTAAATGGATATTAAACTTTAACCGCATCAAAACTCTCACTTGGCATTCAAAGTGGCCTTCCTAACTCACCAAACACTCCACCACTAAGCAACCGCATCTTTACATAACCAAATCCTCTTTAATCATGTCACGCCCGGAAATTCTATCGCGTGACCGGCACGAAGTTAAGGGTACCTAAACTTCGTAAGCCATTTCCATTTACCGGAATTTCCAAACATTTATCATTTCACGCATTTGGCTATATCAATTTCATTTTAATGCATAAAATATAAATACACTAAGTAATTAAATGTATAGATATGTATCATTTACAATAATAATATGAATCAAATTATTCTTTACAAAAATCAATTATACCTTCCTTTGTTCTAAAGCACGAAGTGTTAATCCACATTCTTCAATCTGAAATATGAAATATTATATAAATATGTGCGATTTCGTTACAATAACTTCGAAACTAAATTCCCAAACTTAGATAAATAAATAAATAAAGATTTAGAATATAGAAACTTCAATTTACTGTAATCATACTTGTATTTGAGAATAAAAACAAAAAAAATGGCGAAATCGGCATCACATAAAAGTAATTTTTTTTAAGGTTTATAAAGTGAATATGATAACTAATAGTTATGAAAACTTTGTTTTCTATAGAGGAACTGACACAAGCGAAATAACAGGCGTGGACACATAGTCTACGAGGGTAAATCACCAGGCGTGACACGAAGTCACGAAAACAGGCGTGGACACACAGTCCACGAGGGTAAACTAACCAGGCGTGACATGAAATCACGAAAACAGGCGTGGTAAAACCACGAAACAGGCGTGACACGAAGTCACGAAATCAGACGCTTTGTGTCTAGTTCCTCTAATAAAAGTTTATATGATAATAAATAAATCAATTTGAAATCACATATCAAATCTCATCAACCGTAGAACTTCAAAACGTTTTGAAACATACTTGGGCCAATATACCCAAAAAAAACAATAACAAACATTCTGGAAAAACGATATCTCCTTATCAAATATTTTATAATAACATACCCCAGCAAGAAATTTCACAGCCGTAGCTTTAAAACTTTCAAATCATTTTAATACATAAGTATAAAATATACTTTTAACAAATATAATTAAGAATAATAAAACAAAATAAATCCTTAAGTCATACAACAAAGAAACTATGAATTCATTGGCACCCATATCCCACCACCCATGCCAAGAGGGATTATTTCAAAAAGGACATCTCACACAATTCCATAATCATCACTGTTTTATTTTCTCCATAACTGAACAATCTCAAAAATGATAGGATTCCCATTTCAAATCAATAGATCACAGATATTCACAATTAAAACCATTTCCACTCCTTAAAAATCAATTCACCAAGAAATTCACAATTCAGAAAGAAACCAAGTCACTTCCATGATCCATAAGCTTTCTCAGCTTCCAATTCCCAGTTTATTAGCTTATAAATACTATTGCAATGTAGCAAAACAGTTCAACCTTCCAATTTAACACATTCAAGTGCATCACAATTTAATACTTCAATTTCACCATGAATGATAAGAAGAATAAAGTCATTTTCAACTAAATTAGTCCAAAACCATTAAAAATGCTGTCACAAATCAGATTCTAATTTTGCCTAGATCCTGTGAAGAACCAATAAAAAAAATCTTCCAAAGCATATGCTAGCCTGAACTAACAAAAATAAACTCAAAACAATAAAGGTAAGATTTAGACTCCTTCCACCAATATCCATGTTAACTCATAAGGTCCAGAAGTTCCAAAAAGAAACCAGCAAGATTTAACATAAAAACTACTTCAGCAACCTAAATAATTTCCCCATACCGAACCAACAGTGGCAAACCTCAAGATCCCCTACTCATGAAAATCATCGTGTTTGAATCATGCAAGGCTAAAACTCAAATACAACTTACTCATTTATACTCCCAATGTGCTTCTCCTAAAGTTTATCCTAATTCTTCATTGTTCTAGCATCCTAAAGCATCATTCTTACAGAAGTTCTAGAACCCGTATACAGACCAATAAACACTGTTCCTCTAAGCCTATCACATTATTTCCTTCTCTTTAAACACATTTAATTCAATCCAAAATCAGTGTTTTCTCAATACCTTGATTCAGGAATCATTGCAAATTTCATCATCATATAACTACTTACTAACTCCAATCAATATGTTTAAATGACCAATTCATTCATAATTGACATAAATTTCAAGTAACATATCCAAAACATGGCTTTTATCAAGCTTTACTTATTAACAATTCGATTTATAGGTCCCCCTCAACTAATTACACCTATATAATGATCTATCAGCAATTAGAAAGCATATAGGAATACCAAAGCTTAAGGAATCAATACGCCTTTAGAAATCCCTAAAACAACCTAACTTATCATAATTTTCATTTCTCAATTCTTCATTCTCTAACACCTTGTAGCAACAAAATTTCTTCCAATTTCATACTTCATTCTAAATGCACCTAAAACAAAGTCCAAATGTCCTCTTAGTAACTCAAATCATTTAATTTATAGAAAGCTATCAATATCCCTATTGAGACCATCAAACCACCATCAATTTATCATTTTACTCTAAATCCTAAAATAATCAGTACCTAATAAAAACATTGAGGATAAGGCTAAACTATCAACTAAACGCAATTTACTTTATGTTCCATGATAAAAATCTGTCCACAACCTTTATTATCCTTAATAAAATCAAGCAGCCCCAACTTATGCTCAAAATTAGGCCATACAGTGAAATGAATCACCAAAACATAAATTTAACCAATCAGAACCTAAAAACATTTTCATATAACCTAATCAAACAAGTTAGAACAACCAATTTCTAGGAATATTACTGGATTTTCGAAAAATGCTCTCAAACCCTAACCTTTTTAACACTCTAATTTGTCCAAACTCCATTCTAACCCCAGGTCAAACAATCTTAGCCCATAGGCTTATTAGAAACTACTCCAATTTAGTTTTGGGACAACAAATTTCGACTCATACGGCATAGGAATTGACTTACATCAAAATCCCCAAATTTTCTTAATGAAAACCCTAGAAATCATGCATATGATAGAAGGAAAATTAAATGAGTTTACATAATCTATATGGTTGCCGGAGACTCGCCGGAAAACGCCCCAAATCGCCGGATAAAAGTTCCCACTAGAGTTCTCTCTTTCTTCTTTCATATCATACACAGACACGCAAGAAAAGTGGAATAAATATGCAAGGGACAAGAAGGAGGAGCCAAAGTGGCTTCTCTCGCTGCCACCGTCGTTGCCGGCGGCGAGACACGGCGCGGCGGAGCCGGACAAGGAGAGGGGAGGAAGAGCTTGTGAGAAAATGGATGGTGGCTCTCTCTGTGCATGTGTAGTGCGTTTCTTCTTCTTTTTTTTTTTTTGAAGGAAAAGGGATGATTCTAGAATAAAATAAAATGAAATATTTTAAATGGTTTGCCTGCATTTGACCATTCTGCCCTTCCTTTTACTTCTCATTCATTTTCTTATTTTCTACTTGATTCAAGATGAATAATAGATCGAATCTTCTCATGATTTCATATATTTTCTTTCACTAAAATAATGTTTGGACCTCAAAGTGTTTTTCATAATCTCTAACTATTTCCTTTAATTTCTAAACAAAATAGGCATATTAACTCCCTAAAAATATATGTATTCTCATTCATTTATTAACAATGATATTTAGTTTACTCATGACACCCTAAAACCATCGTTAATTCCTTTTAATCCCTAATTTAGAAAATGGGGTGTTACAATTTTCTCCCCCTTAAATGATTTCGTCCTCGAAATTAAGAAATGAGAAATTGTAAAATCAAACTGTTATTATTTTTTTTTCCACTCATTCTAGATAATTATTGTTAGTCACCCTATAACTTAACAAATAATTTACCCAATCACAATTTACAGCTTAACAAAAGCAATCCTCAATAATCATTTATAAACACCCAAACAGAATCACATAACATAAAGTCTACAATACAGTATTGTTTATCAATCACAAGATCTCATAGTTTGGCAAATGCAATCGTTTAACAATCAACAATTTCATTTCATTGCTTAACACATGCTCTAAAGCAAACACACATTGTCAAATCACTAAATTTCATCTTTACCCCTATCACCACTCCTTAAATGAAATAAGTATTTTGTCAAGTTTAGTAGGAGAATACAAACAACTCCCAGTGCATACCTAAACCTATGCTCTGATACCAAAATGTCACGCCCGGAAATTCTATCGCGTGACCAGCACGAAGTTAAGGGTACCTAAACTTCGTAAGCCATTTCCATTTACCGGAATTTCCAAACATTTATCATTTCACGCATTTGGCTATATCAATTTCATTTTAATGCATAAAATATAAATACACTAAGTAATTAAATGTATAGATATGTATCATTTACAATAATAATATGAATCAAATTATTCTTTACAAAAATCAATTATACCTTCCTTTGTTCTAAAGCACGAAGTGTTAATCCACATTCTTCAATCTGAAATATGAAATATTATATAAATATGTGCGATTTCGTTACAATAACTTCGAAACTAAATTCCCAAACTTAGATAAATAAATAAATAAAGATTTAGAATATAGAAACTTCAATTTACTGTAATCATACTTGTATTTGAGAATAAAAACAAAAAAATGGCGAAATCGGCATCACATAAAAGTAATTTTTTTCAAGGTTTATAAAGTGAATATGATAACTAATAGTTATGAAAACCTTGTTTTCTATAGAGGAACTGACACAAGCGAAATAACAGGCGTGGACACACAGTCCACGAGGGTAAATCACCAGGCGTGACACGAAGTCACGAAAATGGGCGTGGACACACAGTCCACGAGGGTAAACTAACCAGGCGTGACATGAAGTCACGAAAACAGGCGTGGTAAAACCACGAAACAGGCGTGACATGAAGTCACGAAAACAGACGTGGTAAAACCACGAAACAGGCGTGACACGAAGTCACGAAATCAGGCGCTTTGTGTCTAGTTCCTCTAATAAAAGTTTATATGATAATAAATAAATCAATTTGAAATCACATATCAAATCTCATCAACCGTAGAACTTCAAAACGTTTTGAAACATACTTGGGCCAATATACCCAAAAAAACACAATAACAAACATTCTGGAAAAACGATATCTCCTTATCAAATATTTTATAATAACATACCCCAGCAAGAAATTTCACAGCCGTAGCTTTAAAACTTTCAAATCATTTTAATACATAAGTACACTACAAAAAAAGGGGTGATCTGGACGCTTGCACTTCAGCGGTTGGGCAACAACCGCTAAATTGGGCACCCATCTCCGCGGTTGCTTGGTTGACCGCTGAAACGAAAATGGCGGTCAACAACTTTTTTTTTTCAGACAAAACAGGGCATATGCGCGGTTCTAACCGCTGAAGTGCACGTGTGACTTTATTATTTTCAAAAAAAAAAAGCTAAATAATTGTTTTTAAAAACAAAAAGTAAATGCACGTTACAAATCCGCGGTTGCAACCGCTGACTTGCTGGGACCTTTCAAATCCTGTCAGAGCAGTAAATGCATCTGACCATGGCAGGATTTTAATATTAAAATAAATGCCACATCAGCGGTTCCCACGCGCTGGACTGCAGGTGAACGTTGTCCATAACAGCGGTTGAAACCGCGGAGATGCATGTGACCGTTAGAATCAGACCGTTGCGTCCCCCGCCTCGAAACTTTAAAGTGCATAAATGGCATTAATGACTGTGCATATCAGCGGTTAGAACCGCTGATATGGCTTTCAGATGTTTATAAATAGAGCGATGCGTTTTCAGCGTGTTTTCAGCGTGCATTTCTCTTCTTTCCAGCGTGTTTTCTTTCCTCCGAGTTTTTCAAACGTGTTTCTTCCACTATATATAGCATGTCTAGCAGTAGTAGTGAGGATAGCGAGTTTAATTACGAGGTGTCTGTTGTTCCAGGATTATTTTCAGCCCCGATCAACCGCACAAATGATGATGTTCCAATAGATTCTGTGTTTGCTGATGCTGAAAGGAATATGGCGGGGCATGATAATGAAGAAGAATATGATGAGTATATGGAGGGACATGGGAGTAGAAATGATGCTGATGATAGGGAGAACATTGAGAATGATGAGGAGAGAAACAATGAGGATGATGAGGAGGAGGATGATGATGGCGAGGAGAGAAGCAGTAGGGTGCCTGTTAGAATCTTAAGTTTTGATGAAGACTAAAATATAGAGGATTAAACCAAGTGCCTAGGAAGCAATAGGATAACATAGGATCCCAAGTAAGAGTGCTTCCGGGTGAAGATCTACTTCCGGATAGATTAGGACTTGCGCATGCGGATGAATGTTTTCATCCCCCAGCATCAGCAAGTAAATCACTGGGAAATAACTTAGTCCATGAGAATTAGGTACACAAAACCTTAAGACTAAGCTATGTTTCAATCGGAAGTGAGTTTGCTTCCTGTTAGACTTAGACTGGCGCAGAGCGATAGAATAGATATTACTCCAAGCGACAGTGAGTCTACTTCCCCAAGTGAAAGCGCTTCCTGTTAGAATTAGACTGGCGCAGAGCGACAGAATAGATATTACCCCAAGCGTCAGTGAGTCTACTTCCCCAAGTGAAAGCGCTTCCTGTTAGACTTAGACTGGCGCAGAGCAATAGAATAGTTATTACCCCAAGCGTCAGTAAGTCTACTTCGCCAAGTGAAAGCACTTCCTATTAGATTTAGACTGGCGCAGGTTGATAGACTAGATATAACCCCGAGCGTCAGCGGAAATGCAACATCAAGTGAAGTTGCTTCCTGTTAGATCTTGACTGGCGCAGACTGATAGAATATATTTCACCCTAAGCGTCAGTGAATTCACCACGACAAGTAAAAGTGCTTCCGATAGCTCAGTGACTAGCGCTGAGTGGTGGAATGAAATAGACTAAGCGAGAGCAAGTCATGGTGAACTAAATCCCTCATCAAGTGAATTTACTTCCGGATGTAGAAGTGCTTCCGGATACTTCTTAGATTTAGGGATCACCCACTGCATGAGACTATATGATTATATTGCTAAACTAACGTTCAAGTGCAGCACACTCAGTAAGGTTGCTTCCGGATGAGAAGTTGCTTCCGCAAGCAATCAGGATGTCTGAACGTTCAAAGAGATGCAGTGTCAGAATGCTTTTGTCAGAGCAGAGGTGTCAGGACTACTTTTCAGAGATAAAGCAAGTCAACCCTGCTAAACATTAATGAAGATGCACTTCTCAACGGTAACATAGGATTAACGGCTTTATTCAAACGTTCATATTCAACCTGCCACAGAAGCCTATGAAGCCGAGTATAAAAGAGACATTCATTCAGAAGAGAAGACATGGAAGAAAAAGAGAGAACAGAACAAAGTATCTGATATATCATACTCTTCATTCTACACATCTTCTACTACTCTCAGATCCAGATTTGTGATATTTTTCAGAGAGTAATTTTATTGTACTTAAGTGAGTAACATCATCCACTCTTAGAGAGAGTTAGTTTTGAGCTTAAGTGTTTAGCACAATCAGTTCATAGAGTGAACATAGTGTAAACTTACAATTTGTAAGGGGGAGCATTTAGAGGTTGTCTAAATCTCCATAGGTTGCAAGTTAGCCCGTAAAACTTGCATTTGTAAGGTTTGCAGGTGAACCCGGTGTAAAACCTGTGGGTTGTTAGGTGAACCCGTGCTCGTAAAACCTAAAGTGTAAAGGCTTCTCTTGTGCCCGGTTTAAACAAGAATAGTGGATTGAAAATCTCAGGTGGAGCCTGGGGACTGGATGTAGGTCTGGGTGACCGAACCAGGATAAATTTATGTGTGCATAAATTTACATTCAAACATTCTATTTTGCATCACATAACATACTGACTTGTGCATATCACTACTTCGTAAATATTATCACCAAGCACAAGCAGTCTTTCGAAAAGAAGATTCAAAAGATTTAATTTATTCCCTCACCCAATTCACCCCCCCCTCTTGGGTGACAGCCACGTTTATCATTTGGTATCAGAGCAAGGTCACTTGTTTAAAGGATCCAACGATCTCAAGTGCAAAGACCTAGGCTGATTTGGGTTACAAAATGTGTTTTGAAGGTTTTGATCATACCATCCCACCTGTGTTAGAAAATGCTGATTTTTACTTATGGAAGGGAAGGATGAAAAGTTTTATACTATCCACTGATTTCAAAATGTGGGATGTTTTTGAAAAGGACTCTGATTTCAAACCAAAAGTAAATTGGACAGAAGAGGACAAAAGCTTATTTTACTTAAACCTTAGAGCAATGCAAATTTTGCACAAAAGTTTATCTGACAATGATTACCAGAAAATTAAACATTGCTCTAGGGCTATAGATATTTGGAACACTCTTGATACTATGTATGCTTCTAGCCAATTTCTTGATGTTAAGGCTGTCCAAAGCTCACTATGTGCTCCTTGTGAATTCACCGTTGATGAGCTACTGGATGGTGATGTAGTAGAAGCTAGTATCAGCAAAGAGAGAGTGGATCTCCGCCTAGAAGATTCAGAAGCTGAAGAAAATGAGGTACCTAAACTTGAAACTTCTGAATTGCAAGATATGTATAATGAGCTACATGTTGAATTCTGTAAACTTGCAAAAGAAATTCTAGGCTTAAGAAAAAGGAATAGGGAACTTGAGGAACTTATTCCTTCTTCTACAACCAAGGAGTCCAAAGTCCCACTCATAAAAGAAGATTTTTCGAAAGACCCTGAGATTTCAAAAGTTAATAAACATAGAGTCTTTGAAAAGAAAACTGACCACCATAATAGTGATAAGAAATCTGATTCTGAACATCATCCCATTATCTGTCATTATTGTGGTAGAACTGGTCATATTTCTCACACATGCAATCTTAAGAGAAATTTAAATGTGAGAAATAAATATATATGGATCCCCAAAGGACAAGTAAGGTCCAGCGCTAACTATGTAGGACCCAAGTACAAATGGGTACCAAAACTCCCTTCTAGTGCCTTACCTGTGCAGGAAAGATCAAGAGTTCCTCTTGTCCCAAAGAAGAGAACTCGTGGTGATGTCACTACTGCAACTACCTGGTTCAATCATAAGAAGCAGTGCGCTACCACAAGGAACAAAGACCTTGTCTCAGGGATAAGCTATCACAGAGTTCCATTCAACTATCCTGAGAAGGACAAAAGAGAGAGGATGTCTCAACTCACATGGAGAAAACCTGCGAATCCTGTCTCTCCTAAGAAAGTGCTTCAGGCCAAGGATAAGTATAAAAGATCTCCTTGGGTAAGCAAGGGATTATTTAAGGTTGAAGCATGCAACAGTAAAATCTCCTATGCAAATGTAAGATGGACTTATTGAGATTTTACATTAAGCATCATAAGCATGAACATGATATGGCTTATAAGATATTTCACACAATGTTCATACTCTACATGCTATCTATGACTATCATTATCAGAAGCCATGTGCATATAGTCATAGTTGATTCGCAATGCTATATTCATAGTGAATAATTCTTAAGTGCATAAGAATCACATACTTCCTACAAACTGACCAGTCAGATCCAAGTTTGGAGATTGAAAAATGGGAAAGAGAAATCATTTGCTATTTTGTAGGAAAGAAGGTACGAAGGAACAACAATTTTCATGATCATACCTGATCAGAGCAATGTATCAAATCTGAATGAGTTGTTGTTCATACTGGGCTCCGAGAGCTACTGCTCCTGAAATTAAGAAGATCAAACAAACTCTACTTGACGCAAATATGGCTTTAGTTATGAAAGCTTGATCGCTGTGGATGCACAAGAGAGAACATCAACGAGTCACTCAAAGTTAAATCTTAAGTAAGTACCATCGGAAGCAAAACTACTTCCGGATGCTCTCGTGCTGACGCTGAATGACTACTCAAGGCAACCAGGGGCGTCTGTTCAACCGGAAGCAAAATCACTTCCGAATACTCTTTTGCTAGCGCTGGATGATAATTCAATATGATCAAGAGCGCCAGTGTCAGATCAAGGGACACATCACTTCAGAAAACGTTTCAACTTCCTCTATGAAACGCTGTGCCTTCTCTGAAGCAACACGTGTCATCAGGTGTGTCGTTCCAACTTAAAAACTTACGTTACCCAATGTGTGAAAATTTGAAAGAGTATGCCCATTCTATCCTCAGAAGTTTTACCTATAAATAGAAGTCATTTTCCATTTTCACTTTTTACTACATCTTTTTCACTCGCATCATTTTCTCTGAAAAGTCTTTTCATCTTCTCCATTGTGTTCTTTATTTTTCACACTTCTTGCATTTCATCTTTATTTACACAACATTCATACAAAAAAATGGCCGGTACGAATGAATCCAACCCAGTCATCCAGAAAACCTCTTCTTCCAAGAAACATAAATCGAAATCTGGGAAATCCACTCACAAGCATTCTGGTAAATCTGGGCACCATGAAGAACAACATGAAGAACTTCATGAACGCCAAGAAGGTTCTGGGCAATCACGAGGACAGGGTGAAGACGTTCAGGGTCCGCCTGAAACCTCTGGTAGAATAGAACAGGCAGTGGGTTCTGAACAAGAGCGGGATGCTCAGGGAAAGGGAAAGAAGAAGAAGGTTCATTTTTCTGAGGAGCCTTCCTCCAAGAGGCAGAGGGTTGAGGAAGAAGATGATCTCACAGTTTATAGAGATGGGGCTCTGGAGAGTGTATCCGCCAAATTTGAGACATCCATTCCCATCTTCAACCATGGCCTGTTCATCAATCTAGACAAGTTGGATGAACTAGGGTTTGCTCATCTGCGCCCTTACTTGGAAAAGTATATGCCTTGGCTGGGCATCAACCAGGACTACAACGTCAACGTCCTGCGAGTCTTTTGCCAATCCCTCTCTGGCAGAGCTAAATATAGGAAGGTGGATGGAAAGGAGCAAGTCCACAAACTCTCCTTCACTGCTACTGTAAGAGGAAAAACCTTCAGGTTCACTTGGAGAACCTTGAATGAGATGATGGGAATCACAGAAGAGGATATGAATGAATGGATCTACCCTGAGTCTCACAAGTACAGCAAGGAGGAACTCGAGGAGTTGTATGGCACCAACAGCAAGAAGGTGTCCAAGATGTCTGATTCTAACAGGCTCTTGTACTATATCTACTCCCGGATAATGACTCATAAGGGAGGCAACTTCAACGAGTTCACACTGCTGGACAACCCTTGGTTCCCTAGACTCCTCTCGCTCAAGCCTTTCAACCCTGGGCAGTTGATATGCCTAGAGCTTCAGCGCTGGTTAAGCAATGACAAGTCGGGTTATCTTCCCTATCCCACCATCATTGCCTTCCTCCTCGAGAAACATTTGATCAGGGCTACATCTGCTGTGGAAGAAGAAAATGTCAAATGTAAGCCTGTAGGAGCAACTAATATGGCAAGGATGGGGATTAAGTATCTCAAGCCCCCTAAGCCTACTCGCTCACACTCACAAGCCAGTAGTGCTTCTGGGACTTCAGCCCCCTCTGCATCTGGAGCAGGGGATCAGGAAGTTGACTCACATGCTGGGCCAAGTCGTGTTGCAAGAGTGCCAGCCTCTGTTAGGGTCTTTGCCGAGGAAGTAAAGGAAGAGCTCCTCCTCAAATTGACGGAGTCCTTGGTGGGTCCTCTCCGTGCTGAATGTGAAGCTGGTTTCCAGCACCAAGGGGAGCGGATCCAGCGGCTCGAGGACAGAATAGGACAACTTGAGAATCACCTTACCAGGGTGGATGCAAAATTAGACCTCATCCTCCAGCACCTACAAATTCCCCAACCTTCATCACAAGGTAACTTGCCACCTCCTCCTCCGCCTCCTCAAAACCCTCCTCCTCCTCCTAATCACTCTCAACTACCACCTCCTCCTCCGCCTAACACTCAACAACCTCAGCCTCCACCACAAAATGACCAACAAGCCCCACCATCACCCAACAATGACCAACAATCCCAACCTTCACCTACCCATGACCACCAAACCCAAGACTCACCTCACAACTCTCCACGCCTTTCCCCTAGAAACTTCTCATCCTCACCTTCATCATCCTCATCCTCGCCCATTCCCACACGACCAGGTGCCCCTACACGCTCTCCACTCCGCTTCTCCAACCCAACCCATCAAAGCCCTAGACCCATAGGATCTGAAACAGCCATTCACCCCCTCAGCCAACCATACGGCGAGTATCCCCGCCTTCAACCACTCTCCGATGACCATTTACCCTTTACCCCTGACTCCGCCAATTACAAAGCATACTCCTCCACTTATCCCTATACGGATCTCTTTGTCACCTCCAGTTGCTTCCCCGACTCTCCTCAAACTCCTGAACACCTATCCTCTCCCACATCCTCTACCTCTACCCTATCACCCTCCCCTCCCAAGAAATTTGGCCCTGAACCACCTCCATCCTCCTCCACATCCACTCCATCCCTGGCACTCACCCCTGTTGATGATGACAAAAGGGGGAGAAATGTTATGTCTACTCTTCGCCTAAGTATGGCCACAAGGGATGTCCTCAGCCAGCCATCACTCTGGATTGATGAAGATGTCACGGCCGCCCTGCGTCGTGCACATGAGTCTCAGAGACTGAGTGGTGCAGAGAGCCTTATAAGAGGAGAGGCCCTCCGTTTCATGGAGCAGAAGAGAGCGGCTAAGCAAGGACCCCAATGGGATATGGTTGTGTATGGGCAAAATGAACAATCTTCACAACCTGAGTCATCATCAGAGTCTCCTCCAACTAAAACAAGTAGAGAAATTGTTGAGGAGATCAGGATGAAGTGGGGACTCGAAAAACCCAACCATCCTCCCATTGTGATAGCCAAGCCTGTTCCTACACTATCTGAGCAAGAGTCTGAGGTCCCTTCATCTGAGCAATCTTCTGATCCTCCTCCCTCATCTAAGCCAGCAGCCGGATTCAGTGTACCTAGAAAGAAGGCCGTTGCTAGGAAACGTGCCAGGAAGTTCGTTGCCACCACTGAATCTGATAAGTCTGAGGAAGAGACTCCATCTGACCCACCTGAGCAAGGAACATCATCTGCCCAGATTGAGCAAGCAAATCCAGTGGCTCAAGCAATTCCAATTCTGAAGGAGGTCAAATTGGAAATTGAAGACATGACTCCTGATGAATTTGAGAGATTTGGATTCACTGACAAATTATCTTTTGGTCAGATGGCTTGCCTCGATGCTGAAAGAGCAAGTGCCATGCCCACTCCTCCAATTAACAAAAGCAAAGGGAAGAGCAAAGGGAAAGGGAAAAGGAAAGCCCAAGAAGTTGAAGAGGATCCCAACTTCTCTGCATGGAATGTGAGAATCCGGGCTGTACACTATCCCAATGGAGAAGTCTGCTACTTCGACGATGCTACAGGTTTCCCTGGGTATGAAGAAGTGGAGAACATGAAAAGGGCATACGAGGAGTCCATTGAATCAGAAAGGCTCAGAAGGGAAAAAGAGGAAAAAGAGCTTCAAGAGATCATTGCCCAGATAAACCAGAGTGAGCGTGAGGAAAATGAAGAGAGGCAGAAAGAGAGGGAAAAGAAAAAGAGACACAAACTCTAACCCCCAATCCAAATATTTTTGTTGATTTTGTTTTCATGCATATTTTCATTCATACTTAGTGAAATTTATTTGTATACATTCTTTACTTGTATATGTTATTTGATTACATAACTCTGACTTGTAACCTCTGCTTGTCAATAATATTTGTCTGAGTTACTTGTTGTTATCCATTGCTTTTATTCTCTTGATAATCCTTCCTTAGGAACTTAATCGATAAAACTAGGTTTGTCATCATCAAAAAGGGGGAGAATGTTAGAATCTTAAGTTTTGATGAAGACTAAAATATAGAGGATTAAACCAAGTGCCTAGGAAGCAATAGGATAACATAGGATCCCAAGTAAGAGTGCTTCCGGGTGAAGATCTACTTCCGGATAGATTAGGACTTGCGCATGCGGATGAATGTTTTCATCCCCCAGCATCAGCAAGTAAATCACTGGGAAATAACTTAGTCCATGAGAATTAGGTACACAAAACCTTAAGACTAAGCTATGTTTCAATCGGAAGTGAGTTTGCTTCCTGTTAGACTTAGACTGGCGCAGAGCGATAGAATAGATATTACTCCAAGCGACAGTGAGTCTACTTCCCCAAGTGAAAGCGCTTCCTGTTAGAATTAGACTGGCGCAGAGCGACAGAATAGATATTACCCCAAGCGTCAGTGAGTCTACTTCCCCAAGTGAAAGCGCTTCCTGTTAGACTTAGACTGGCGCAGAGCAATAGAATAGTTATTACCCCAAGCGTCAGTAAGTCTACTTCGCCAAGTGAAAGCACTTCCTATTAGATTTAGACTGGCGCAGGTTGATAGACTAGATATAACCCCGAGCGTCAGCGGAAATGCAACATCAAGTGAAGTTGCTTCCTGTTAGATCTTGACTGGCGCAGACTGATAGAATATATTTCACCCTAAGCGTCAGTGAATTCACCACGACAAGTAAAAGTGCTTCCGATAGCTCAGTGACTAGCGCTGAGTGGTGGAATGAAATAGACTAAGCGAGAGCAAGTCATGGTGAACTAAATCCCTCATCAAGTGAATTTACTTCCGGATGTAGAAGTGCTTCCGGATACTTCTTAGATTTAGGGATCACCCACTGCATGAGACTATATGATTATATTGCTAAACTAACGTTCAAGTGCAGCACACTCAGTAAGGTTGCTTCCGGATGAGAAGTTGCTTCCGCAAGCAATCAGGATGTCTGAACGTTCAAAGAGATGCAGTGTCAGAATGCTTTTGTCAGAGCAGAGGTGTCAGGACTACTTTTCAGAGATAAAGCAAGTCAACCCTGCTAAACATTAATGAAGATGCACTTCTCAACGGTAACATAGGATTAACGGCTTTATTCAAACGTTCATATTCAACCTGCCACAGAAGCCTATGAAGCCGAGTATAAAAGAGACATTCATTCAGAAGAGAAGACATGGAAGAAAAAGAGAGAACAGAACAAAGTATCTGATATATCATACTCTTCATTCTACACATCTTCTACTACTCTCAGATCCAGATTTGTGATATTTTTCAGAGAGTAATTTTATTGTACTTAAGTGAGTAACATCATCCACTCTTAGAGAGAGTTAGTTTTGAGCTTAAGTGTTTAGCACAATCAGTTCATAGAGTGAACATAGTGTAAACTTACAATTTGTAAGGGGGAGCATTTAGAGGTTGTCTAAATCTCCATAGGTTGCAAGTTAGCCCGTAAAACTTGCATTTGTAAGGTTTGCAGGTGAACCCGGTGTAAAACCTGTGGGTTGTTAGGTGAACCCGTGCTCGTAAAACCTAAAGTGTAAAGGCTTCTCTTGTGCCCGGTTTAAACAAGAATAGTGGATTGAAAATCTCAGGTGGAGCCTGGGGACTGGATGTAGGTCTGGGTGACCGAACCAGGATAAATTTATGTGTGCATAAATTTACATTCAAACATTCTATTTTGCATCACATAACATACTGACTTGTGCATATCACTACTTCGTAAATATTATCACCAAGCACAAGCAGTCTTTCGAAAAGAAGATTCAAAAGATTTAATTTATTCCCTCACCCAATTCACCCCCCCCTCTTGGGTGACAGCCACGTTTATCAGTGCCCCCTGCTCAAACCACATTTACTCGGGGCAGACAGTCTAGAGGAGCACCTGGCTCCGATGTTATAGTGAAAAGTGAGTAATTTTAATATTATTAATACATATTTTTTATTTTTTGTTATATTTATTTTTTGTATCACATACAATTTAATGAATTTATTTCAATCTTTACTTTTCACATGATGCAGATTTTCGAGGTGGCACGACCTCAAGAAGGCGGTTGACTGTCGCACAGACTCATCACCTTCCTCTGCATGAGCGGGTGTTGGTTGACCAACATTTCGAAGTCACAGGGCAGCCCAGCGGAGCAGCGGGCACTCTATTCAACCGCTTTTGTCATGATGTTGGTGCTGATTTTAAAATGTTTCCTATTGATTTGCTTGATTGGAAGAACGTGTCGGACCACAAGCGTAACCACGCGTGGAACAATATTGTCAAAGTAAGAATCGATTACTCAATTTCAGTTGTTTAATTACTATTATTTAATTTGTATACTGACATTATGTTTAATTTCTTTTGTTAGAGAAAATTTGAGATTAAAGATAAATATGGTCACGTGAAAAACTACACTCTCAAGAAGATAGGGGATGGGTGGAAGTCAAAAAGAAACACCTTATTCAACAATAGGAATAAGTTGGGAGATAAAACTGAAGAGAAGGTTGCTGCACAAATACCGCCTGGGGTTGATCCTGAGCAGTGGAAGAAATTTGTGAAATTCCGTTTCAGCCCGGAAGGCCGCCAGAGGTCTGAGATTGGCAAAAATTCGCGCAGTCAGCAAGATGTTCGTCACACCACTGGCTCCCGTCCCTTTTCGGTGGTAATGGGGAGATGGTACGAGATGAGTTATTATGAAAATTTCAATTGTATTTTTAATTTGTTGTTTAATATGATAATAATATAATTGCAATTCTTAATTCCAGCTGCAGAGGGGCCAGGAGCAAGGAAGAACCTGTGAGGAAATCGTCAGAGATTTCTTGTTGGAAATACGCAGACACGCTGATGGGTCATTTGTTCCATATGCCGAGGATGAGATGGTAATAATATTAGATGTCTAAGTTATAGAAATGAATTGTGTAGTTTTAATTAAATGGTAATAATAAGTTTTATTTGCAGGAGGTGATTGATCGAGCCTGTAAGGAATTTGCAGACTCAATTGGGATGGACGACGACGAGTTTGATAGACAAGCTAGATATAGCAACCCATTTCAGATCATAGCCAGACTACGGGAGGCCCTCGGTGCCCGTGAACATTCCGGGCGCGTGCCCACTGCTGGATTTGGTGCGACACCTTCACAAGTGTATGGTACTCGCTATCGGAATATGGAGGTTGGCGAGACCAGTGGCAGCCAATCATATGAAGACCGACAGCGGGACGAGAGGCTGCAAAAGGAGTTAGAGGAGAGAGATCGAAGGCTCAGGGAGGAGTTTAATGAGCAGAACAGGGAGGAGAGGGAGCGGCTTCAGCGTGAAAGGGAGGATTTGGAGCGTCGGATGGATGAATTTGAGCAATTCAGACAACAGTGGGAGGAAAGAGAACGCAGACGCCAGGAAAGACATCGGAGGAGGCGGCGGGGTCCAGGTGGAAGTTGAAGAAAGGATGATGATGAGGAGGCGGCGGGGTTGGACGTGAGAGGCTGGTTGATTGGGTTTTTATGTAGTTAGCTACTTATTTTACTTATGTTTTTTTAGTTACCTTTAATTATGTTTTTTAATGATGTAAAACCTATTATCCTCCTTTTTTTAAAAGGAATGAATATTACATGTGTGTGTTCAATTATTATAACTCTATCCGTTCTTATTATATATATATAATATATATATATATATATATATATATATATATATATATATATATATATATATATATCGATTAACAACAAACTTAAATAATAAAGAATTAAAATAATAGAAATTTAAAAATCCCTATTACAAAGTGATATTGCGTAATAAAATCATTCGTTGTCTTCTTCCTCCCTAACAGCAGGTATGTGCACATCATCTGCAGTAATGAGATTCTCCAGATTCTGTGGGGCTTCGAGTTGAGTAGTTTCGGTTGTTGCGTCATATTCCTCGCCCATGTCGTACAGGTCTCGGGGCTTCACATGAATAACCATGTGCCAGTCCCTGTGTTTAGGATCAGCAACGTAAAAAACCTGTTGTGCTTCGTCAGCAAGAATATACGGCTCATCGTCTGGTGATGCCCCTGTGTGGATGAGTCTTGAAAAGTTGACCGATGTGATGCCAAGATCGTCCACTTTTTTCCCTCTCTGTCCCCTAGTGTCTGCCCAATCACACTTGAAAAGAGGCACGGAGCGATGACCATTATATGCAAGCACAAAGATGTCAACGAGCTTTCCGTAATATGCAATATCTCCCTCATGCATCTCAGTGTCCTGTGTACTAGCATAACTTCTTGTTCCAAATGTACCAAAGACTCCAGAGTTTTGGGTCGTCACCGAACCGCCATCTCTAGCAACGGTTTTGAAGCGGAAACCTTTGACGTTATAAGCTGTATATCTTAAAGCATGATCGAGAGGACCGAGAGCTAAATTTATCAGTTCTGGAGTTGCATTAGGATTGTTCAGCGTCGTTTTTCTAAACCAATCTGCAAATTCACGGTGGATCATCTTGTCCACAACAGCTGCTGATGCTCCTTGACGTCTACCTCTAAGTGATCGTCTGATGAGTCTCCGGTACTCACTATATCAAATTATCAAATAATAATTATTGAAGGTCAAAATTTCCAAAAAAAATCAAATAATAATTGAAAATATAGAATACTTACTCGCGATATGTATCTAAACAAGAATAACTTGTCAGTACATGCCTATGCCCTTGCATCTTTTGGATCGGGTCTAGATAAAAAATCTGACTTGCTCCGACTGGTTTACCATCAACTTCAGGGAACAATGTGTGGGACGGTGATGACACATTATTGGTTGTATTATCATCATTGTTGGACATCTCTATATCATTGAAATAACGTGTGACATATTCCATGACCTCGTCGCCGATGTAACACTCTGCTATACATCCCTCCGGTGAGGCAGTGTTCCTCACATAAGACTTAAATTTCCCCAGGCACCTCTCAATTGGATACATCCAACGATAGTGCACTGGTCCTCCCATTTGCGCTTCATGGATAAGGTGGACAATGAGGTGAACCTGTGAAGTGAAAAAGGAAGGAGGAAATATCATCTCCATGTGACAGAGCATGATCACAACTTTCTCCTGTAAAGTATCCAGTTCGGCCCTATCCAACACTTTCCGACACAACTGTCTAAATATATAGCTAAGATCAGCCAAAACTGTAGTCACCTCGATCGGGAGCGTGTGTTTAGCTGCCAACGGAAGGAATTGTTGGAGGAAGACGTGATAATCATGACTTTTAAAACCAGAAATCTTCATATTAGGCATGTCCACACATCTAGAGATATTACTCGCATAACCATCTGGAACTTTAATATCCTTAAGTGTGGAGAGAAACATTTGCTTTTTCGATCTCGTTAGCGTAAATATGGCTGGAGCAATTCTATCGAATTCGTCCGGCCATGCGTCCGACCGTATATTCATTTCTCGAAGATCTTTTCTCGCTGCAAGATGATCTTTTGACTTTCCAGGTTCATTCAAAATTGTGTACAACACATTCTCTCCCACATTCTTCTCAATGTGCATGACATCCAAACAGTGTCGCAACTCATTATGTTTCCAGTAAGGTAAATCGAAGAATATGCTTCTCTTCTTCCACTGCTGCGCTGATCCAGTAGTTTTGCGTGGCTTTCTGCGACCAACATTGTTGTGATCTCCATCTTCTTCATCTGAAGACGGTTCCTTTCCAAACTCAACCTCCAAATTGCACACTTGTTCATAGATGTCAACACCATTCAACAAAAGGGGCGGGTTTCTGCGCTCCTGCTTTCCGTTGAATTTATTTCGCTCACGCCTGAACCTATGACCTGGAGGGAGAAACCGTCGATGACCCATGAAACACGACTTCTTGCTATGTATCAGACGAAGAGGTTCTTGATCAAAATTACAGTATGGGCACGCCTTTCCTGTGTGCGTATTCCAACCCGATAACATACCAAGCCCGGGGAAATCACTGATTGTCCACATCAATGCTGCACGCAGTGTGAATAGCGGATTGGTCTGAGCATCAAACGTCTCTACACCGTAAGTCCAAAGTTCTCTCAGCTCCTCTATCAAAGGTTGAAGATAAACGTCTATGTCATTTCCAGGAGACTTTGGACCGGGAATAATTGTTGAAAGAATGAATGAACTTTGTTTCATGCACATCCAGGGAGGGAAGTTGTAAGGTATTAAAACAATAGGCCATATGCTGTACTTTTGGTTGCACGCGCCAAATGGATTGAAACCATCAGAAGCGAGACCTAATCTCACATTTCTAGGTTCGCCCGCAAAATCGGGAAATTCATTATTGAATGCTTTCCACGCATCACCATCCCTAGGATGTCTCATCTTCCCATCATTATTGCGTTCTCTATGATGCCAACACATGTGCTCAGCTGTTTGTCGCGACAAAAATAACCGTTGCAATCGCCCTCAGAGTGGGAAATATCGCATACTTTTCCTTGACAATTTCTTGCTCCGACTGCTACCCTCTTTTTGCTTCTTGTACCGACGGGTGTTGCATCTTTTACATCTGTCCAGCTCCGCATCTTGCCCCCAATACAACATACAATCATATTTGCACACATCAATTTTAATGTAATTCGACCCCAATTTGGTAATAGTTTTCTTTGCCTCATAAAATGTAGGCGGGATCTGAACTTGCATTTTTGAAAATGCATCTGACAACAGTTCAAAAACATCTGACATCCCAACATCACTAAAACCACGTTTACACTTGATTCTATATAGTTTGGTCAGAAATGATAATTTAGTGTAATCAGTGCAACCTGTTTTCAAGATAGAAAAACATATTTCAAATTAAAGAAAATAAAAAAACCAACATTATATATATATCTACACACACACATATATATATAAACCTAAAAAAATGATTATATATATAAATATATATATATATATATACCAAAACCTAAAAAAATTTTAAATTAACCTGGATATAATGGCACATCATCCTTCATTAGATCGAAAAAGTTTTTGGCAATATCATTTTGCAGAATACACGACTATGGCCCGATCACATCTTCTTCTTGAACATTCTCATTTGCCTCAATAGCCAACATCTCGCCATCTTGAACATTCTCATTTGTCTGGTATTCTTCAACATTGTTGTCAGTGCCACCAATCTCTCTTCCCACGTGAGAACTTGAACCAATTTCAAGATTATTCGCAACATAATCATATTCACCGTGCTGCGCCCAAAAAAGGTATTTGCGTGGGAATTGCCTTATTATACAGTGTTCATACACAACACTTCTAACTTGCCACCTTTTAAATTTACATTTGGGACATGGACAAGCTATTTCTCCATTCACACTCGACCTCGCAAATGCAAAATCTAAAAACTGATGGAGACCGATCTTGTATTCGGTGGTTGAACGTGGCAATGATATCCATGATTTATCCATATATATGATATATTTGAGTGAGAATGGAGACAGAGATGAATTTATCCTGATTAAAAGTATATGTATGTATGCATATATATAGGCCAAGAGGAGCGTGGGAGTTTTTTGACCGTTTTAACCCTCACTCCAGCGGTTCATTGCAGCGGTTTGAACCGCTGAAATGCACCGTGATTTTCATCTCAGCGCTGGTAAGCACGGCAATGAACCGTCATACACACATCAGCGCTGGTAACCGCTGATGTGTACGGGCTGCCTATAAATAGAGCACCACCCACCCATTCATTACCCAGTCTAGCTCATTTTCTTTCCCTCCTCTCTCTGATTCGCTCCAATTCCCTCAGATTCCCTCCTCTCATCTCTACATCCAGGCGTTTTCTTCCAAATTTCCAGTCAAGCTCAAAGTTCTTCTTCAAGCAACATGTACATTAATCTAATAGTTGTTGTTATTATTGTTTCATTGTTTTTATGATTGGAAATTATTGTTTCATTCTTCAAGTATTATGTAAATTATTATTGTATCATACAACTAATAGTTGTTGTTTTTATTGTTTCATCCACTCAAACTCATAGTTCTTCTTCAAATATTATACTACTTGTTCTCACTTCAAGCATTATACTGCCAAACCCAGTCTAGCTCTCTCCTTAGGCAACTGGGTTTGTAATGATTTTTTTTTGTTTTTTTTTGAGCACATCAGCGGTTGCAACCGCTGATGTGGTGATTATTTTCAGAAGAAAATACTGCACCTCCGCGGTCGATATGACCGCTGAAGTGGGAGAATTTGTTAAAATGTTTGAAAAGCACGCTCACGTGAATTTGTTAAAACTTTTGAATTTTGAATCATCCCGCCAGGAAAATTTTGAAAATATTCATGTACCACATCAGCGGTTGGTCTGAGCGCTGATATGCCCCGTGCTTCCCCAAAACAGCGGTTTGACCAACGCTACAGCGGTCCCTTTCGACCGCTAATGTGGTGTTTTTAACGCACTGCGCGCTGTAGCGCCATATCAGCGGTTGAAACCGCCAGTGTGTTCGTTGTTACACACGCTGAAATGGTCCCTTTTTTTTGTAGTGGTATAAAATATACTTTTAACAAATATAATTAAGAATAATAAAACAAAATAAATCCTTAAGTCATACAACAAAGAAACTATGAATTCATTGGCACCCATATCCCACCACCCATGCCAAGAGGGATTATTTCAAAAAGGACATCTCACACAATTCCATAATCATCACTGTTTTATTTTCTTCATAACTGAACAATCTCAAAAATGATAGGATTCCCATTTCAAATCAATAGATCACAGATATTCACAATTAAAACCATTTCCACTCCTTAAAAATCAATTCACCAAGAAATTCACAATTCAGAAAGAAACCAAGTCACTTCCATGATCCATAAGCTTTCTCAGCTTCCAATTCCCAGTTTATTAGCTTATAAATACTATTGCAATGTAGCAAAACAGTTCAACCTTCCAATTTAACACATTCAAGTGCATCACAATTTAATACTTCAATTTCACCATGAATGATAAGAAGAATAAAGTCATTTTCAACTAAATTAGTCCAAAACCATTAAAAATGCTGTCACAAATCATATTCTAATTTTGCCTAGATCCTGTGAAGAACCAATAAAAAAAATCTTCCAAAGCATATGCTAGCCTGAACTAACAAAAATAAACTCAAAACAATAAAGGTAAGATTTAGACTCCTTCCACCAATATCCATGTTAACTCATAAGGTCCAGAAGTTCCAAAAAGAAACCAGCAAGATTTAACATAAAAACTACTTCAGCAACCTAAATAATTTCCCCATACCGAACCAACAGTGGCAAACCTCAAGATCCCCTACTCATGAAAATCATCGTGTTTGAATCATGCAAGGCTAAAACTCAAATACAACTTACTCATTTATACTCCCAATGTGCTTCTCCTAAAGTTTATCCTAATTCTTCATTGTTCTAGCATCCTAAAGCATCATTCTTACAGAAGTTCTAGAACCCGTATACAGACCAATAAACACTGTTCCTCTAAGCCTATCACATTATTTCTTTCTCTTTAAACACATTTAATTCAATCCAAAATCAGTGTTTTCTCAATACCTTGATTCAGGAATCATTGCAAATTTCATCATCATATAACTACTTATTAACTCCAATCAATATGTTTAAATGACCAATTCATTCATAATTGACATAAATTTCAAGTAACATATCCAAAACATGGCTTTTATCAAGCTTTACTTATTAACAATTCGATTTATAAGTCCCCCTCAACTAATTACACCTATATAATGATCTATCAGCAATTAGAAACCATATAGGAATACCAAAGCTCAAGGAATCAATACGCCTTTAGAAATCCTTAAAACAACCTAACTTATCATAATTTTCATTTCTCAATTCTCCATTCTCTAACACCTTGTAGCAACAAAATTTCTTCCAATTTCATACTTCATTCTAAATGCACCCAAAACAAAGTCCAAATGTCCTCTTAGTAACTCAAATCATTTTAATTTATAGAAAGCTATCAATATCCCTATTGAGACCATCAAACCACCATCAATTTATCATTTTACTCTAAATCCTAAAATAATTAGTACCTAATAAAAACATTGAGGATAAGGCTAAACTATCAACTAAACGCAATTTACTTTATGTTCCATGATAAAAATCTGTCCACAACCTTTATTATCCTTAATAAAATCAAGCAGCCCCAACTTATGCTCAAAATTAGGCCATACAGTGAAATGAATCGCCAAAACATAAATTTAACCAATCAGAACCTAAAAACATTTTCATATAACCTAATCAAACAAGTTAGAACAACCAATTTCTAGGAATATTACTGGATTTTCGAAAAATGCTAATAAATAAAGAACTGTTGTTGGTCAAGTTTAAGTTGATTTGGTTTGGAAGCTTGGTTTTGGTATTTGTTTATATGACATGAATGTTAATGCAAGTGTTTAAATAATAGTCATGGCTGAAATGATGTTAGTATTGGTGTATTATAAGTTTTCTTGATGTTGATATTACTACTGCTGAATTGATTTTGGGAAAGAAATAGTAGTGTTGGTTTTTGTGTGTGATGCTAAGTTTGATATTGATTTGTGAGTGAAGTCAAGTGTTTGCTGATTTGGGGGTGGTTGATTCTAACTTATTTAAGATAATAATAATAATAATAATAATAATAATAATATTATTAATAATAATAATGTCATTTATGTATGATGCTTGCATGTTAATCTCTAGACCTTTGTTCTTGTTATTTTTCTTATTGGTCAACTGATTCAAGAAGGAATGCAATGTTTCCTTGTTTTGGTTGCTAATCCGTATGAGCAAAGAAATAGCAGCAAGTACCAAGTAATTGTGTTTAAACATGGATGTGGCTTAAATCTGTGTATTGCATATATGTTTTAAAATCTCTGAGAACTTTGTGATTGTAATTGAGTTTTATTGCATGTTCGTTTGTTTGTTCTGGCTGATTCTAGTCCTCTCTATTTTTTTGTTTTATTGGGCTGGGTTCCAAATGAATTATGGACATATTTGTAGGATGGGGTTTGATGAAAATATTGATTTCCCGTTGTGTTTGTGCTCGGCTGAATTGAGAATGAGGCATAGACTTGCATACTGAATTTCTGAAATTTAATGAAATTAATTGAGATATCATCTTAATCTTGATGCTGAGAATGCGAGAAAATAGTTAAAAGAAACTTTACTAGATGCCTAGGCCATGAGTACTACAATCTTTGGTTAAAAGTGTTGTGGGAAGGCTCAAAATTGATTTCATTTGTTGTTTTGGACTAATATTGAATTAGGTGAATCCTTACGTGGTGTTTTGTTGGTGTGATGTATAAGTGATAGTAAAAAGGGACGTTGAACAATGCTTAGTGAATTTGAAAGGGAATTGTATACTAAGACATGGAATTTATGTTTTCATTCTTCCTTTGTTTTGACCGTTCAATGTTGAAAGTACTGAAAAGTAATTGAGAAATGGAAATTTGTTTTATTCAATGTGCCATGATGCTCTAATTATAAAAGTCTTGACTGCGTATTGATTATGAGAAGTGTTGGCTATGATGCTTTTCAATTTTGTCTTATTTTGCTTGGAATTCTAAATTCTTGGGATTGTTGCATATGTGTGAGGATCATATGAAAGTTATGTTTATTGGAACCACTTAGATGTTTTATTGGTTGTTTTCTTTTTAGAAATGTGTACTAAGGAAATTGGCTTGTGAATGATTTCATAAAATGAATGAGTTAGGAAGGGATAGATGGGTAGTAATTTCACAAAACCGAGAGCGACGTAAAGTATTATAAGGTGGAGATGGTATTAAAATAACCTTTTGTGTTATATTATTTTAGGAGTACATATTGGTGATGGTACTTGAGGGAAATCTACCAGGAATGGTAAGAATAGACAACAGAATGCTAAGGGCGACAGATAATCACACTTAACCTTGCTATAACAATGAGGGTGACGTTAGCTGGGATTTTTAAAATCCTTTTCTCACCCTCCATATAAATATTATCTTTGAAAAGCTATTTTTATACAAAACAGGCTATCGGGTGCCTTTTAAACACGATTATTTTCGTATAAAAGAAATTTGAAACATTATATATATTATCCTGTATGGTGTGAATGATTATTCTGGATTGGTATTATTCTGGGATTGATGTGACAGGTTTATATAGTATTCTGTTAAGGATATTGATAGTTAGTTAGATGGAAGAAGTTAAATAGTTGAGATACTGAAGGGAATGGTAAGAAGGTATGATATTGAATAGTTGAGATTGAGATATTGAAAGGAATGGTAAGAATGAAGGATATTGATGATGAGATTGAAATTGATGGACATGGATATGGTGAGAGTTGCATGACACTGAAATATATATGTACCATCGCGCGATGATAACTGGCGATTGGCCAATCGACAGTTATTTGTACTGATGATCCTTTTCGGATTGATTAGACCGGGGATCATAGGTCAACTTTTTGAGAGAAAGTGACCTACGGTTGTTTGGCACTGGAGAGCCCAACTGTTCCCGTTCTGCAATGGAAACAGAATTGGGGTTCCCTCTCTGGAGATTGCCAGAGAGGGAAATTGTCCCCTCATTATGGAGAGGGACACAGTGTCAAATCATATAGTGAAGAATAGATGCTTGAATGCACCGTGATGGCACAATGCATCTTTAGGTGAGTGTGAGGGTTGATGTGGTAGTATTAGTTGATTGGAGTATGGAGATGATGAATTGATTTTGGTTTGGATATGATTGTTGGACTTGAGTGAGCATGGAAGAAACCTTTATATATATATATATATTATATTCTGGTTTTTATATCTGTGGTACCCTTTAGACGCCCTTACTACCGCACATCTCACTGTTATAGTGAGTTAAGCGGTGATTACTGGGACAAATTGTCTCATCCCACGATTACTGACATTTTTGCAGGTATTCATGCACAGGCGCAAGCATCAGGAAAGGGAATTAGGGTTCAAAGGTTATTTAGATTATTTAGTCATGTATATTGCCAATTTATAGGTCTGCATTCGCTTCCGCATGTTTTCTTATTAAAATGAAAAATAGACTCAGGGATGTGATTATGGATTATTATATAAGCAAAGTACTTTTCTAACTGTGATTGGTTTGTAATAATATGAAAAGTCTTTTCTATCATAGTTAGATGATTATTAATGATTGATATTAGTTTACTTCTTTTTCTAACCATGTTAGGTGAATCTTTTCTAACATGGTTAGCTATTGATTATCCATGATAGTGTTCAGGTTATATTAGGAAATTCTTTTCTATCATGGATAATGTTTAACCATTAGTAAATTCTGTTTCTAACTATGATAGGACCATTGTTATTATGAAAATCCTTTTCTATCATAGTTAGTAAAGGGATATTTGAATTAAAAGGGATATATTAGGTTAATTAGGGAATTAGTAACAGTATGTCACAACTTGGTTATCAGTATTTGGTATGCGATAACCCTGGACTGTGCTGCATTGCATATAGATTGACAATATACATTCTTGTATTCCCTTTCTTATGTGCATGAATATCTATCCTTTTGAGAGGAATATCACTCATCCCGTGGTGGGGAGAGAGTGATAAGTGCAATTGAATAGGTAGCGTGGAGAGAATGAGAAGAATATAGGAAGAATAACGAAATAAATATCGATATTGATAAGAATTTAGGGAAAATGACGAAATAAGGATGCTTCTCTGGGGTCTCGAGTATAGTTATGTGCCGGCCATAATTATAGTCGAGGCATCATGAGATCCCTTATTGGGTTAAGGGAGTAAGGTGATTTCAAAATGATAAATAATAATGAGTTTAAAAGTGGAATAGGAATTATTGACTTTGGTTCATGGTTGTTTTGTCTGTTTGGTGTTTTATAAGACTTTCTTGAAATTTTCCTTTAGAAATCGCCACCATGATGCATGTAATTGTGATTTGTGTATAAATGTGAATTGATTTTGCTTTGAGCAAAAATTATTTTCGTTTGGTGAATGATTGTTTATCATATTGATTATTTGAGTGAATTAATTTATGATGAATTTCTTTTCTGTTATGTGTAGTGATAAATATGCATGAATGTATGCATGATAGTGAAAATCTATAATGGATTTGAAACGAAATTGAAGTGTATTGTTGCATTGATGAATTGACTTGTTTTGTTTAATTGTTTTTAATCAAAATTTTATTGAAATTAGTTGTTTTTAAAATCTTCAATATGATATTTCAATTATAAATTGCGTTTTGATTATCTTTCAATTAGTAATGGTTGGAGTCATCATCATTGGTAGTAAAAGGTTGTTGCCCATTTATATTAAGCGGCCGGAGGCTTCCTCACTATATTTAGTGATTGGAAGCAGCCCCCTTAATAATAGATGTTGGTAGCCCTTACTACTTCATGAGTGGATGTTTCCCTATAGGTAAGTTGGTTGTTTAAAAGTGATTATTAATTGAATTTTTATGTAGCTAATTGTAGAAAATCAAAAAGTTTGGCAAGTTAATATTATGTAATCGATTGGAATTGATTGTTAATACTATGTGAATGAGAAACTTATAGGTGATTATTGTTGGTGAAAATGTAAATTTTCGTATAAATTTGGAATTGATTTCAGTTTAAATGAATATTTGCTGGTTGACTGCAAAGGTATTGATGTGTGTTAAAACAATTACAGTTGTTAAAACTGATTTTTGTTCACGCCTTTGTCTTAACAATCAATTGAATTAGATTTTTGTGAATATAATAGCAGAACTTTTTGTTTATTGTCATGTTCTTCGATTTAAATTTAAAACAAAGTTGATTTGGGTGGTTGAACATGGAATTTTGAACAGATTAGCACAGTGGATACTGAAACATATGATTGTTTGTGAAATTTTGTCTCCTTATTCTTGTCAAAAAAAAATTAAAAAAAAAATTGTTGTTGATTTGTTTGGGTTTTCTCAAATGGTGATTGAGGCTTGATAAATGAAGGATTAATGAGGTTCTTGAGCTAGCATGTTAAAATTTCGAACTCAAATTGGAGTTCCTAACATTGTTATATAATCTTTATGTGGTTGATTGAATTGTGTTCACTGCTAGGATGGTGTGGTATTTGGTCTGATTTTTGATGAATACACACATTGGTTGCCTATATTAAATTGATTAGTTTGTTGGAGTTTGAGTATTAGGATACTCCGCTCAGTTTTGTATAATTTAGAACTTAAACTTGTATACTTGTAACCGTATTGTTAATGCTTATGATTAAATTATAATGAGGAATAGTTTAAACAAAAATTTGGTTTCCATGGTTATACCTGTAAGGATATTGCTACACAATTGGGTTATGATAATTGTCTTGTGGATTATAGTAATTCTTGGCTGATTTCTTTTTGTTCATAAGCTTTTCTTCGATATGTTCATAGTTGTTTTTTTATGAAGGAATTGAATTCTATTTAGACTATAACATGAAGATTGTATTAGAGATGTTATGATTGTGTTAAATCTTTGGATGGTTCTCAATGGGGTGTACATTAGACTACTGAACGTGCTGCCATTTAACGCAAACTTTTATTGTTTTAGTGTTATGTCATGTAGTTATCTAGTCATGTTTTGCTGTTGTGAGTATGATGCCCAATGTTAATGAGTGTTTTAATTGTTCACATAAGTAAGCTGTTGTTTTAAAGTTCACTAGTAGATATAAAACTATTCAAATGCTAATGTCATTCTAATATGTTAAATGTGAGTCTAGGATCATTATTGAAGTTTAGATGAGTTCGATAAATCTTTTGGATATTTTAAGTAATTTTGAAAGCTATAACATAATCTGTTTATGGTTGTTTTGATGGAGCTAGTATTATTATGTGGGTTCATCATGCAAAGTGCTATGATTAATGATATGTGTTATCTTTCAGGGAAATGAATTGCTTAGGTTTGATCTATTCGATTAAAATGATGTATATGAGTTGACTAGAACTTGAAGTCTCCGCCCTTGATTCGAGTTTTCAGGGGTGTATTAAGTAAACTCGGCTATAAGTTATCTTTTTGAGAGATTGGCATGGTGAATTTTGGGGACAAAATTTCTAAAACGTGGGTAGAATTGTAACATCCTCAAAATTTAATTAAGGAATAGAGGTAATTTTAGAGTTAATTTTGGAATTTATTGATCAATTTGGTGAGCTTCCAAGTGAGATTTTCGCAATTAAAGGCATTTGTGGGGAATAATTATATTTTAAGGGATTAATATGTCTGTTCTCCTTAGAAATTAATAGAGCAATAGTTAGAAATCTAAATTATGGACTGGAGGAAAATATATATAGGTTGATGTATAGACTAATTTTTTTTATCATTATGATTTGTTTTAATGTAAAAATTTAAAATGGAAAAAGTAAATAAGGATAGATAGAAGGGCAACCGGGTAAAAATTGCCCAAACACTTAGTAATTTCACATGAACCAAACACACCCCCTCCTTCTTTAGAAGTAAAACCCGTCGCCGCCCCCCTTCATTCTCATATCTTTTTCTTCCTCACTGCCCTCACCGATCTCATCTCACCATTTCCTTCATCCATCCCCTTCCTCTTCCTTCTCAAATCTTCGAAATCGCGTGGGCTACTCGTGTTCTTGTTGTTTCTCTTCATCTTCGTCGAGTTCCATCTCCTCTCTGTCGTCTTCTTCGTTTTTCCGGCGATATCGGCGGCGGTCAGCGGCGGAAAGGAGGTAAAGCTTCGATTTTTCTTGTGTTTTTCGAGCTATGCTTCTTTTTATGTTGATTTCTCACTTTCTTTTATCTTCCTTCCCCAAATGCGAGTCCTCCTCCCTCTGTTTCTCTTCGTCTCCGGCGAGCTCGGTGGTTTCCGGCTGCGGCGAAGTTCCGGCCAGATGTGGTGAGGTCGAAAATGAGTCTAGGTAACATTTTTCTTCCGTTTCTGCCCTTCCTTTCTGATTTGGACGAGATTTGAGAGGGGTAATCCGAGTTGGGTTCATTGATTTAGGTGTTCTAAGTGAGTTAAAATGAAGTTTAAGTTTCAGTTTTGTGTGTATTTTGTAGGATTTGAGATGTGATTTGAAAATCATGAAGTTTGTACAAAAACCCTAATATTGGGAATGTTAAATCTGAATGGTTTAATAGGGACTTTAGGCTTACAATTGGTTAGATGATTTGTTAAAGATTCAATAGGATAGAATTCTAGCCTTTTATGCCAAATATGTATTGATGTTAATTGTGTTGGTTAAAAGTTGTCAAGTTTGATTTGTTTGAGATTTGGTGTTTTGCAAACTCCAAAGTTTCTTCTTTGCTTCCTTAGTCTGATTGTTTATGTGTGAGCCAACATAGTTACTTTCTCTATTGTTTGATAATAATATAAGTTGCAAGTGTATTCTAATTGAATTGAGCATATGGATTCGGTGAAGTTTGTTTAAAACCTCAAGTTTACGGTTGTGAAAGTCTTTATAAATTGAAGTTGTGATGGTGTGATTGCTGAGTTCTGTTGTAATATAAATGTTGTGCATTTTGGTTCTTGGTTGAATATGGATAAAGGTTATTTCTCTGATAGGTTGGTCATTATTTGGGAAATGTGGCTGAATGTATTTTTGGACTTAATGAAGTGCTAATAAATAATGAACTGTTGTTGGTCAAGTTTAAGTTGATTTGGTTTGGAAGCTTGGTTTTGGTATTTGTTTATATGACATGAATGTTAATGCAAGTGTTTAAATAATAGTCATGGCTGAAATGATGTTAGTATTGGTGTATTATAAGTTTTCTTGATGTTGATATTACTACTGCTGAATTGATTTTGGGAAAGAAATAGTAGTGTTGGTTTTTGTGTGTGATGCTAAGTTTGATATTGATTTGTGAGTGAAGTCAAGTGTTTGCTGATTTGGGGGTGGTTGATTCTAACTTATTTAAGATGATAATAATAATAATAATAATAATAATAATAATAATAATATTAATAATAATAATGTCATTTATGTATGATGCTTGCATGTTAATCTCTAGACCTTTGTTCTTGTTATTTTTCTTATTGGTCAACTGATTCAAGAAGGAATGCAATGTTTCCTTGTTTTGGTTGCTAATCCGTATGAGCAAAGAAATAGCAGCAAGTACCAAGTAATTGTGTTTAAACATGGATGTGGCTTAAATCTGTGTATTGCATATATGTTTTAAAATCTCTGAGAACTTTGTGATTGTAATTGAGTTTTATTGCATGTTCGTTTGTTTGTTCTGGCTGATTCTAGTCCTCTCTATTTTTTTGTTTTATTGGGCTGGGTTCCAAATGAATTATGGACATATTTGTAGGATGGGGTTTGATGAAAATATTGATTTCCCGTTGTGTTTGTGCTCGGCTGAATTGAGAATGAGGCATAGACTTGCATACTGAATTTCTGAAATTTAATGAAATTAATTGAGATATCATCTTAATCTTGATGCTGAGAATGCGAGAAAATAGTTAAAAGAAACTTTACTAGATGCCTAGGCCATGAGTACTACAATCTTTGGTTAAAAGTGTTGTGGGAAGGCTCAAAATTGATTTCATTTGTTGTTTTGGACTAATATTGAATTAGGTGAATCCTTACGTGGTGTTTTGTTGGTGTGATGTATAAGTGATAGTAAAAAGGGACGTTGAACAATGCTTAGTGAATTTGAAAGGGAATTGTATACTAAGACATGGAATTTATGTTTTCATTCTTCCTTTGTTTTGACCGTTCAATGTTGAAAGTACAGAAAAGTAATTGAGAAATGGAAATTTGTTTTATTCAATGTGCCATGATGCTCTAATTATAAAAGTCTTGACTGCGTATTGATTATGAGAAGTGTTGGCTATGATGCTTTTCAATTTTGTCTTATTTTGCTTGGAATTCTAAATTCTTGGGATTGTTGCATATGTGTGAGGATCATATGAAAGTTATGTTTATTGGAACCACTTAGATGATTTATTGGTTGTTTTCTTTTTAGAAATGTGTACTAAGGAAATTGGCTTGTGAATGATTTCATAAAATGAATGAGTTAGGAAGGGATAGATGGGTAGTAACTTCACAAAACCGAGAGCGACGTAAAGTATTATAAGGTGGAGATGGTATTAAAATAACCTTTTGTGTTATATTATTTTAGGAGTACATATTGGTGATGGTACTTGAGGGAAATCTACCAGGAATGGTAAGAATAGACAACAGAATGCTAAGGGCGACAGATAATCACACTTAACCTTGCTATAACAATGAGGGTGACGTTAGCTGGGATTTTTAAAATCCTTTTCTCTCCCTCCATATAAATATTATGTTTGAAAAGCTATTTTTATACAAAACAGGCTATCGGGTGCCTTTTAAACACGATTATTTTCGTATAAAAGAAATTTGAAACATTATATATATTATCCTGTATGGTGTGAATGATTATTCTGGATTGGTATTATTCTGGGATTGATGTGACAGGTTTATATAGTATTCTGTTAAGGATATTGATAGTTAGTTAGATGGAAGAAGTTAAATAGTTGAGATACTGAAGGGAATGGTAAGAAGGTATGATATTGAATAGTTGAGATTGAGATATTGAAAGGAATGGTAAGGATGAAGGATATTGATGATGAGATTGAAATTGATGGACATGGATATGGTGAGAGTTGCATGACACTGAAATATATATGTACCATTGCGCGATGATAACTGGCGATTGGCCAATCGACAGTTATTTGTACTGATGATCCTTTTCGGATTGATTAGACCGGGGATCATAGGTCAACTTATTGAGAGAAAGTGACCTACGGTTGTTTGGCACTGGAGAGCCCAACCGTTCCCGTTTTGCAATGGAAACAGAATTGGGGTTCCCTCTCTGGAGATTGCCAGAGAGGGAAATTGTCCCCTCATTATGGAGAGGGACACAGTGTCAAATCATATAGTGAAGAATAGATGCTTGAATGCACCGTGATGGCACAATGCATCTTTAGGTGAGTGTGAGGGTTGATGTGGTAGTATTAGTTGATTGGAGTATGGAGATGATGAATTGATTTTGGTTTGGATATGATTGTTGGACTTGAGTGAGCATGGAAGAAACCTTTATATATATATATATATTATATTCTGGTTTTTATATTTGTGGTACCCTTTAGACGCCCTTACTACCGCACATCTCACTGTTATAGTGAGTTAAGCGGTGATTACTGGGACAAATTTCGCATCCCACGATTACTGACATTTTTGCAGGTATTCATGCACAGGCGCAAGCATCAGGAAAGGGAATTAGGGTTCAAAGGTTATTTAGATTATTTAGTCATGTATATTGCTAATTTATAGGTCTGCATTCGCTTCCGCATGTTTTCTTATTAAAATGAAAAATAGACTCAGGGATGTGATTATGGATTATTATATAAGCAAAGTACTTTTCTAACTGTGATAGGTTTGTAATAATATGAAAAGTCTTTTCTATCATAGTTAGATGATTATTAATGATTGATATTAGTTTACTTCTTTTTCTAACCATGTTAGGTGAATCTTTTCTAACATGGTTAGCTATTGATTATCCATGATAGTGTTCAGGTTATATTAGGAAATTCTTTTCTATCATGGATAATGTTTAACCATTAGTAAATTCTGTTTCTAACTATGATAGGACCATTGTTATTATGAAAATCCTTTTCTATCATAGTTAGTAAAGGGATATTTGAATTAAAAGGGATATATTAGGTTAATTAGGGAATTAGTAACAGTATGTCACAGGTTAACTCTAAAAAATAGTTAACATTATGATAGATCTTTGTTATTACTGAACAAATGACATCATGGAAGAATGCAGGATTACTAGGTAATCATTGATTACTTACATCAACCATGAAATGATTAAACCAATCATTATTAGAGGAAAATTATAGTTTTTCAAGTATTTCATCAGAGGGTTTTGAATTGTTAAATTAATTCGATCCCATTAAAGGTGTTATGTGACCATATATATCAAAACGGTCATAGGAACACATATAGTATAGATCCATTTAATGAATTGCATATGTTTATGTATGTTAAAGGATCAAACCATATGGGAGAGGAATCAGGTTTTTTGTTTTAAATGAGGTGTTATCAGGTAATGAGATTCAAGTTAAAGTTTGTACTATCAAGTTGGTACCAATTTATAGGAGATTAGAAAACATAATGATAGGAATAGAATAAAAATTTTAGGTTTATTCATTAAGTATTGTGACCCATTAAGTAAGGAATTCTGTTAGTAATATATGGAAGGTAATATTCTATAAAAAGTTTACTTATCGCCATGATTCTTGCAGTGTGACCTTGGTTGATTTGAGTAAAGGGGACAATTGACATACAGTGAATGGGTCATGTGGGAGAATGTTAGTATCATTATTATTATTAGTATTATCACATTATTAGTTAAATATATTTAGGAAATAATATGACTTAGAGGGCTCATAATCAACATTAGGCTCAATTGTCAAACTACGGTTTATAAGTTATCTGTTTAAGGAAGTTCTTTGGTGGAAAGAACATACCAATGTATGAAAGATACACTAGAAAACCTAGTCCCAAGATAGAGCTTGTCTTCCCTCTGACTACCGGGTTCCATGACTGGTTAGGCTAATACAACAGATACCGTCATTGAGGTGGACTCTAATTAGAAGTGCTTCATGGATTTCTTCTGTATGTCTATCTAAGGGGTTTTCTCTTCTCTTCAATGATTAGAGACATTTATATGTATTCCGCTGCAACTCTAAATTAGCGAGATACTACCTCCGGTCCTAAATATAGGACCTAGATGACTTTTTTTTGGAGAGGTTAAGGTTGCAAAATAGTCTATTAAATCATGACATATTTGATATATTTTTAGATTATCCATTAGTTTATAAGTAAAATAAACTAATTTAAGGGGAAAAAATTAGGTAAATCAATTTATAATTAACTTATTTTGCTTTTTTTTAGGATTTTTCAAAAAAGTCAATTAGATCTTATATTTAAGAGCGAAGGGAGTATCATATAATTATTGTTTATGTATGATTGATATCACAAAATGATCAAGATGACATTTGAAGAATACATTTACAGAAAATAATGTAACTTTTCTCAGCATATTTCACGCCATAATGCATCATTAGTACATTTAATTGCATTTCAAGCCTAATAATGTTATCACACGCGCACACACAATATAAACTGTGAATATAGTTGAAGTAATCGTTTTATTCGTGGTGAGCAAAAAGTTAAGAGAATTTCATACATTATAAAAAGGAAAAAGTAAAAATAATTGCAAGAATATATATTTTTCAATAAACAATCACGCTCTGTATAAAGATTAAGGAAGATAAAGTGAAGTGCTAGACTCACTCTTAATAAATTATAGGGTAAAGGTGCACCCAATAACATGGTAATTTTTAAAAGGAATACTTAGTAGCATGATAATTATAAGGGTGCAAGTTTTTTTTTGGTCTGATTAAGGGTGCAAGTTTGGCACTTAGGTAATAAAACCGGTAGCAAGTTTTGTAAAACTTGAAGTAAAAGTGTGGTAGGTTTTGAAGTGAATTAAAGATATCGGATTAAAGAGAAATTATTTAAAATTTAAAGGGAATGATATGGATATTCTTGGTAAATGAAACCTTTTGATAATAGTTTCTTAAAAAAGTATTTACAATGTGACATATGTTATAGTTTGTGAAATTTAACGGAAGCAAACTAAATTATAATATATGCCACATCTAGTTAGATTATATGTTAGTTTATAAATAGATTAAACTAGTTTTGCCTAAAAGTTGATATTTTAAGAAATTTAAAGTGATTATTTTTTATCCTCAATTTGTCAAAAAAAATTTGAAGTGATATTATCATCATGACTCCAGAGATCACGATATTTTTTATGTATTTTGGCATAAAAAAAATTCAAATACTCTACTTCAAAGTTGTTAATACTATTGGACAAATCAAACTTAGAAAAACACAACAGCTCACCTCTATTTTCCATTAGTCTCGTCCTTGACTTTACGTGCAGACTTAGCATACTTTTTTTTTTTTATTTCTCAAGGGTATCCCACCCGCGTGTCAAGTGGGACTAATCCTTCGCTGTTCTGAAGTCCCATATAGGGGTAGACAGCTGGCCTGTGAATTTGCTCCATTCGCAAGGGCTGGGGATCGAACCCCCAACCACTTGTTTAAGGGACGAGAGTACTTACCACTCACGCCAACCCGCCAGGTTAGCACTTAGCATACTTTAAACCATCCAAAAAGCAAGACGCTCACGAAGGCTTCTCCTTCCTTGCCAAGAAAGTAGAACATCAAAGCCCACTCTCCTCAATTTAATTAAGTTCATACAACAAAAATAGATAAATAAATGAATAATGATAATGAATAAATAAACAAATATACAATCCTCATCAGAATCCCAAACCCATATTACCCCGACACTAATTCCTACATGGAAAAAGAGTCTCTCTCTCTCTCTCTCTCTCTCTCTCTCTCACACACACACACACACACACTACTCTGCATCTTTTAATTTGATCTTCAGTTTCATATGTTATTGCTTCTCTTATTTTTATGTTCTTGTTGTATTAAATCAGATTTGAGCAATACCCAAAAGAGTATGATTACAAGCAACAAGAGAAGTCAAGGAGGGTGGCACCTTCAACATCATCATCTTCTTCTACAGCGAACGTTCAGGTTACCGCTCTCGATGGCATCGTCAACGTCAATTCCCTCTTCACCATCGCAGTCTTCGTCGGTCTCTCTCTCACCACTCCAGGTAATTAATTACTACACCACCATATAAAACGTTCAATTCCTTTCTCAATTTCTCCTTAATCAATTAAGCTTACAAAACGCTCACCCAAAGGTTAATGTTTAAGCCTTTGTCAGGAGAGGTTTATAAATTTAGAAAACGAAGTATTTCAAACAAGATTGTCAGATTGTCTTAATCCCTTACACACATAGATGTATACAAATTAAATTAGTAAAACCATATGCAATCTCCAGAAGTCTTATCAAGTTAACATTTTTGTTAATTAAGAAAGTAAAATAAAGGGTTAAGATGGAATTATGTCAATGATAATTTATAGAAAGTGCCCCTATCACAAAAGATATTTTTGAAGAGCAAATTTCTAAATTGACAAGTTTTAAGAGGAAAAAATGACAAATACGGAAATACCATTGCATATTTTTTGTCATTTTTTGCCTTAAAAATTGTTGTCATTCATCAAGATATTTCAATTTAAAATTGTCATTGACATATTTGTCTCTTAAAAATTGTTTATTGACAAATTTGCTCCTCAAAAATGTTTTTGTGTTGGGTGCATATTGCAAAAATTTGATTGTCATACTTGTACCTTACCTTAACCCTAAAATAAATTTCGGCAAAATATATAGAATATTAATATCATTTATATTAATCGATATCAGACTTAATCGATATAAATGAATTTGAAGGGCTAAGTAGGTTAATTTGCCGTAGGGTACGAGATCGTGGTTTTAAATTGTCATTTCTACATAAAAAAGAAACGGAGGAAAGAGTTTACATGTAGAATAAATTAGTTTTGAATAAAAATTACTTTAAACAATTAAAATAGATTAATTTAGTATCTTTAATTTCTCTAAAATAAAACTTTAAGTCCTATAACTACCGTATAACGCAGAAGGGAGTATAAATGTAATATAACTCATAATTGATCAGTCTAATTTCTTTCATATATCTCTCCGGATAAAGTAATTAATTTGAAAGTTGAAACTTATATTAAGGAAACGGTGGATTGATAATTAGTTTTGATAATTAATTCAGGTCAGCGAAGCCTGGAGAATCGAGCATCATGTGACGCAGGAACCGATGTAGCGGAGAAGCTTCTTGTGTTTGAGGTTGTGTCTTTCAGCTTCTTCTTGTTCTCGTCATTGGTGGCTCAAGGACTGAAGCTGGCTATCAACCTTTTAAACAGCAAGGACGTGGATGAATCCTTTAGGTTACATCTCAACGTGAAGGTGTTAAGGTTTGGAATGTTGGCCTCAGCCGTGGGCTCCGTCATGGGATGCTTGTTCTTGATGTTGTCCATGATCAATGTGATTCAGATCAGATTGGGTTTGTTGTCTTGTGGAAGTAAATCTGCGATTCATTCAGTTATTGCTCTTGTGGTTCTTGTTTCTTCTGCTCTTTTGACTTATATTTCTACTGCTATATATGCTTTTACCCATTAATTTATTTTATGATGAATACATTAATTATAGGAACACTATTTTGAAATTATTTTAATGTCTTGTAATCTAGTGATATGATGAATATCTTGTAGCTTATTGGGATAAGATTAAGCATTTTCCTATAAGTGTAAAGTTGTATGTTGGTGCATACTTCCTACAAGTGTTGTTTGTGTCTAAATGCATCAAATGATGTTGAACACTTGAACTCAATTATAGACTATTTACTTTATTTTTTTATTTCCAAAAATCTGAATATAAAATAAAATTCCTTTCATTTCACCCATTTAACAGAGATTGGTTTTGTATAAAAATACAGACGAGATTGGTTGGCAATAAAATTTTATGAACCATACTTATATATTGATTTTAACCCCCAACCACCCCTCATATTTTATTTTGGTAATTTCATTTTATAGTATTTTAGTCCTCCAGTACAAAAGTCACAGTGCAAAACATTATTCTCAAAGATATTTATTTATGAAGTTTGTTCTAAAAAGTAGCAATAGGTGACACAAATTCATTATTTCAGAATTAAGATTAAAAAAATTGGAATTTCAAAATATATTACAAAAGAAAAGGACCAGACTGAAGTCTCATATAATGTTAAAAGACTAAAAAGTATATTTTTTACTGAACTACTTTTCTTCTGCTTTTGTACATTTTCATCAATTAAATGAATTACTATGTATTCATTGTTGTCCATTAATTTGAGTTTTTTCCAAGTATTTTTTTAAAATAAGAGATTATACATGAATTATCCCAAATATTTGTGAACAAATATTAGGTCGATTTTGGGTAATAAATTTGTCGAATATTTTAATCAAATATTGTTAATAAATAAAAATAAGTGCTGAGGTAAGATTTGATTAAATAACTAGACTTGATAAATAAAAATAAATGGACCTATGTTTCATCCATATTTTCCAAAGTCTTATGTCAAATATATTTGAATTGGACTTGTTCAGTCTAAAATAAAGTAATTTAAAACTGCTCTTCCAGCATATGTTTTGAATGACAAAGTTTGAAATTAATTAAAATGTATTTCCTTGAATATGTTGCCAAGAAAAAATAAGACAAGAAATTTATGCTATGTTACGTCGCATGCTGATTAACTCTTTTTGTCGCCTAAAAGAATTAAGCAAATAAAAACTAGAATTAACTACAATAGCTAGTAGCAAGTCCTAGGTCAATTTCACAATTTGGTTAATTCATTTGCTTAGGTCAAATTAACACAAATTATCAAAGTTGTCGAGAGTGTTGAGTACTAACTTCTAACAACAATTAAAATCACAAATTTAACAAACTAACCGAGTAGAAGATTAAGAGAAATCTAGTGAGACAACCTCCTCCTTCAAGTCTAAGTTGTGCAAAAGGATTAATAGGCCTTGTATGCTAACTTCCTCTTGATTTACTTGCTTAAATCGGCCTAAACATCTTAAATCTAAGATACTTAAGCTAATTTAAACAAATTAATCAAGAAACCCTAACTTCATCCTCATGTATTTCCATAGGTAAGATAAAAGTTAAAACTAACTTCTATTTATATGATTCACATCAAGAAACAACTAAAATGTAAACACATATAATTGTTCTCATGAAGCTACACAATGTATATACCTAACATACATGAAAATGAAGATCTAGGAGTTAGGTTACAAGTTTGAAGATGAAAATGAACTCCACATGGAAATCTCCACATTAAATCCTAATCCAAATACACTACCACAGATTACCCCATTTACATGCGCTTATTTTGGTCTCTACATGCGCTTTTAAAGCGCATGTAGAGGGGGGGCGCTGGTAAAGGCTCTACATGCGCTTTTAAAAAGCGCATGTAGAGGGGGGGGGGCTCTACATGCGCTTTAAGCGCATGTACATCTACATGCGCTTAAAGCGCATGTAGATGTGCCTCTACATGCGCTTAAAGCGCATGTAGAGGTACATACCTCTACATGCGCTTTAAGCGCATGTACAGGTGGCCCCTTTACATACGCTTTAAGCGCATGTATAGAATGTTTTTTTAAAAAAAAAATTATTATAAATTTACATTATTTCCCAATATAAAACCAATACTAGATGTAGTTCATAGAACCAACTAGCATTATATCAAAAGAATTTACCAGAAAAAGTCAATTACTTAACATCTTCAAAAATGAATTATATATCAATATCAAAACAATAACAATGTATGATCCCAAAACAGGCCACCAAACAGCAAAAACAGAATTAACCTCATATCCAGCCAAAACTATAAACAGAAAAATCCCAAATAAAATAAGCAACTCTCACTATATACCCATGCACAACCACATAAGCCAATGCACTTTGACAAATATCACATGCATGATGAAGACAGATTTTTAACTTGCATTTCCTCTTCTTAATTCAGCCAAATCAAGAATAATAGAGATCTAAAATTTAACAACTTTCACATTTACTTAACCTGCATAAAAAGAACTCAACAATATACACACAGTACATATGCATCATACATAAACAAACACAAATATACATACACACAATGTTGCCAACTACCAATCAGAGATGAACAAGAACTTATGAACCCAAAATTCCCAAAACCAATAAGACCCAAGCAGATTCAACACAAATTCAAACAACAACAAACACGCAATAAAATAACCTAACTATACTAGAGCTTGTATGTTGATTACATTCAGGTGGATTATTGAACCTAAAGTCCCATAATCAATTCAGTCCCCTCCTCAAATGCCTCCCAAATCGCAGAGAAAAACTGAAGATAAATAAAAGAAGCTCACCTAAACTTGTTTTTGGCCTTCCCCGCCTCATCGGAGCTCACCATCACCGAAAACCGCCGTGGGTCGCCGGAGAACAAAGAGAACAAGTTAAGGAAAAAACCACTATACTTGATATTTTCAGCTTCTAATTACATGAAAAGATTCCAGCTATATAGTTCAATAAACCACTATACTTCAATGAAAAGCTTTTCTGTCTATGCATGATGATGGTGACTTAACAGATTTCTGAAAATGTATGTTTTTCCCTTCCCCAGCAAAGTGAGGCTGGATTATCATTGGTAGATGTACACCACACATACTAAAAAAACTACAAAAACATGTTGTCAACACCACACATACACAGAATGAAGCATTTAGCATCAAGAAAATAAACCCTAAAACTGAAGGCAAGACTTGCCCATTTTTATCTTCATGAAATCCCTCAAAAAAAATCTTCACTTTCTTCATGCATCTCCTCCTTTAATTTCCCCTTCACTTTCTTTGCATATGAAATCCCTCATAAATGTAGAAGCTTTCATGTGTCCACACAAATTCGATCAAATATCCAAGTAATATTTCAGTCCAAAAGGCAGTATCACCAGTGAAGTTGAAGTACATTGCAAAGTCCAAATAAGCATATATATAAGAAGGACTTTCCTCTTAGCTAAGTTGAGAGATACAATTTATCTGACCTGAGACAATTGCTTATATGGTAGTGGCTTCACCTAAAATAATAGATTTTGCATGTCTCAAATCCGGTTAGTTTAACCAATAAAAGTTATCGTGACAAGGGGTTTAGCTTTTTTTTTTTTGACCTGAGACAAGGGGTTTAGCTAAAATATTGGGTGCATGTGAAAAAATTGAAGAATTAGTGTACTTAACAAATAATATTGATTGACATGTATAAGAGACATCTCACTCCTTTCCAAGTAGTTAGTGCCTCTCATGAAGCAAGAACTGGGGCTCTCATGGTTTACCGACTACATCAACTTACTTGAAAAGAAAATCAATTCCATCCTCATCATAGTTAAAACTATAAATTCAAAAGCCAATAGTTAAATGACAAATACAATTTACAAAACAACAATACAGCAATGACAGCACATAATCAAAACATTACATACATGACAGATAGTTGTATTACTTATCAAGGAATGCTTTGACACATACAAGTTGTCTACCTTGATGAGAGGCTACAGATAGAGGAAAGTCCCTCAGATTTAGCAAATACAGGATCAGATCAGATAAGCATACCTCTTAGCTATTCAAGATTTCAAACAACAGAACACAAAAGCATGCATGCATAAAAAGAGATAAGGCAGAATCAATTAAAATAAAAATACTTACTTTTAAATGTATGGCAAATTACACTAGGGCAGCGAAAAAACAATCTCCCCCACGTGTGAAATATCTTCTTAACCATTACTCAGCAAAATCTTCCACTAAGCAAGAAGGGAAACGTATGAGAATAAGCAAATAATAGGTAAGAGATCTAACTTTCCAAAAAATGAAACTTTAACTTCATTTTAACTTACTTAGAACACCTAAATCAATGAACCCAACTCGGATTACCCCTCTCAAATCTCGTCCAAATCGCAGAAAAAGGGTAAAAACGGAAAGAAAAACTCACCAAGGTTCGGATCTCCTCTTCTAAGCACCATAGGAGCCTTCTTTCGCCGGAAACACCGTCGGAAAACGACCACTAAGGTGGCTGGCCGAGATTTACAAAGCAAAAGAAGAAAAAAATATGAAAACGAAGTGGAAGAGAGAATGACTTGAAGAACAATAAGAAATGGTGAAGCTTACTTCACAATCGCCGTCCAAAGCCATCCACCACTGCCGCCGTCTGTCACCGAAGAGAAGAAGAGAAAACGGAGGACATGAAAGAATGGAGGGAGGCCGAGACTGAAGAAGTAAGGAGGGTGGTCTCTGCGTGAACCTACGGCGGTTGACACCGCCGTGTGGTTGCCGGAAGCCCGCCTGAGCGACGAGCACGCATGGGAGGGGGCAAGAGGGGGGTGGACACGGCGGCTAGGGTTGGAGAATGGAGAGAAGAGAGGAGATGAGAAGTTGTTGCTTGTTAGAAGCTTCTTGTAGAAGCTAGGAGGAGTGGTCCCCACATATTGAAACATTGAAACAAATGAAGAGAGGCATGGGTATTTGTGTACGTGGGAGGTGATATGTTGCTTGTCCAGTGTGTAAATTGTTTCAATATGTAAAGACCAATGTCCATTTAATTATATGGATATTCATATGATTTGGTGCTTTTCAACTAAATTGTTTCAATACTTCATCTCAAAATGCTCAAATCTTGTGCTTGACAATGTTATAGTGAATTCCATAAGCCTTTACATGCGCTTTAAGCGCATGTAAAGGGTGTTTCTACCTCTACATGCGCTTAAAGCGCATGTAGAGGTAGAAACACCCTTTACATGCGCTTAAAGCGCATGTACAGGGTGTTTCTACCTCTACATGCCCTTTAAGCGCATGTAGAGGTAGAAACATCCTTTACATGCGCTTTAAGCGCATGTACAGGGTGTTTCTACCTCTACATGCGCTTTAAGCGCATGTAGAGGGTGTTTCACCAATTCCTTAGCACCCAAAAGTGGTAATGGAGTCTTGAAACACTAAGTCCACAAGCAGGAACACCTTATGAGGTCTAAGGAGGACCTCTTATCCATGACTCCATGTTTTGCACTTCAGTAGTGCCTTTACATGCGCTTAAAGCGCATGTAAAGGGTGTTTGAACATTTCCATAGCACCCAAAAGTGGTAATGGAGCCTTGAAACTCTAAGTCCACAAGCAGGAACACCTTATGAGGTCTGAGGAGGACCTCTTATGCTTGACTCCATGTTTTGCACTTCAGTAGTGCCTTTACATGCGCTTAAAGCGCATGTAAAGGGTGTTTGAACATTTCCATAGCACCCAAAAGTGGTAATGGAGCCTTGAAACTCTAAGTCCACAAGCAGGAACACCTTATGAGGTCTGAGGAGGACCTCTTATGCTTGACTTCATGTTTTGCACTTCAGTAGTGCCTTTACATGCGCTTAAAGCGCATGTAAAGGGTGTTTATGCCTTTACATGCGCTTAAAGCGCATGTAAAGGGTGTTTCCATATAATTTTTAGCTCTTCACCTAAGTTCATTTTATATTTTATCTCTAAATACTTAAATTCATTTCTAGTCATTGTTTTAGTGAATTTTAATTGATGCACATTTCTATACATGCGCTTAAAGCGCATGTAGAGATAAGGCCTCTACATGCGCCTTAAGCGCATGTATAGATTCTTACCTGTACATGCGCTTAAAGCGCATGTAAAGGACCCTCTATACATGCGTTTCTTCTAAGCGCATGTAAAGGTGCGCTGGTAGAGGGACAATTTGTAGTAGTGATATGCCTAAAAGCTTAGACACAAGAGAACTAAAATGATTACAAACTTGAAACCTAGAAAGTGGAAATCATCATACATGACCAAATTGTTTACATCTTGCACAACTTTGACTTGAAGGATGAGAGGAGGAGCCTAGCCTTGAAGCATGGAGGATGAGAGGATTGAAATGATGAAGATGGAAGCCATGGGAAGAGGAAAAACCGAAAATGGAGAGGAAGGAGTTGAGAGAAAATGAAGATGGAGAGAGATAGTGAAGTGTGGGAATATGTGACAAATGAAGCTTAGAGATATTTATGTGAGGTGTTTAGGTGAGTTAATGGGCTTCATTTGGGTCTTGATTAGCTGTCAAAATGGGTATTAATTCGGCCAAGAAGGGATTTTTAGGTGTATGTATGGGTTTTGGCCAAATTAGGGTAGTAAGGGAAAGGAAGGGTATTTTTGGAAATGTAGGGGAAAATGTGTGAATGCCTCCACTTGTCAAATGATTTCTCCTCTTATTCTCCTCTTCAAATGCTTTCATTCAAGTCCAAATTTGCCCTCTTTGAAGCTCCCAATTTGAATTTGAATTTGGAGCCAATTTTGCTTCTTTTAGTAAGATACCTCCAAAATGTCTTTTCCTCCTTTTTACCAAAAATGGTAATCTTTAACTTTATGCTTTTCCCTTGCCTCCCTAGCTCATTCCTTGTCACCAAAGCTCTCCCAAGGGTATGTGGGGCCCACGTGGGACCCCCTACAAATAAAAATGCACCACATAGTGAAAATGACCAAAATACCCTTGGTTACTTAAAGTGCAAGTAATTAAGCTAGAATTTTCTACTTAACCACATATAAGCATGTGCACATAAAATCAGCAATAATGATCAAATATAACAATTAAATCACACTAATTAAGCTCAATTGCACATGCTTAAACATATAAAATTTGGTCTAATCACATGCATGTGTCGAAGCTGTAAGGTTTTAATAATAAATATTGAATAAAAAATACATGAAATGTTACAGATTGATAAATAACAGTAGTATTAAATAAGAGTTAAGGTGCAAATATGTCAATGACAATTTACAAAAAGTGCACCTACTACAAAAAAAAATTGATAATGAATTTATAAATTGACAATTTTTAAGCGGTAAAAAAATGAAAAACACCATTGCAAACTTATTGTCATTTTTACCTCTAAAAATTGTTATCATTGATTGATATGCTCTAGTTTGAAATTATCATTAACATATTTGTCCGTTAAAATATGTTTGACAAATTTGTTTCTCAAAAATGTTTTTTTTTTGTGTTAGGGCACATTGAGGAAATTGTCCATATATTAACACTTTACCATATTAATAATTGTTTTTGAAAATATGAAAAAAAATCTCTATTCCGATCATTTACTTATTTTGATCATAAAAACCATGATAAATCTGTTTCATATATTATTATATCAATTAAAGAGTCTCATGAGGTTTTCGGTCGTATCGTTCAAAGTAGGTTCAGTTTATATTATCAATGAATTTATTCGCAAAAAGTTTAAATTAGAGTGCCTAGACCAAAAAAGTTACACATATGTGATAGTTGTTTTATAGTTTCCCTAAATTTATTATATTTTTCCCTGTTTTTATTTCAAATTCTCAAGTAAACAAAAAATGCCATCAATGTTTTTTCAAATTTAATAATAAATTACTATGGACTAAAAAAACTTTTTACAAACAAAATGTTTAATTTTAATCTTACTTTTTGACAGAAAAAATAATATTTTTTAATATTAATGTTTAAAATCTTTCCTTTTCACCATTTTGTGCCCTTTAAAGTGAGGATATATGATTTTCGTGAATTATTATTGTAGGTCATTGGCAGATGCGTGGAACATGTGGTGTTAGGTTAGATAGACCATATATTAATTAATTGGTGAAGATTGGTCCAAATTTGATGTCATTCGGTTTATCAATTTTTTAATAATCTCTCTGATTCTAAATATAAAGTTACTTTCAAAATTCCCTCTAACCCTAGTTATAAGACCCCTCTCTAGTTTGTCTTATATTTTTGTCAATTTTTCCTTAAATACACTGCTATGTATACTCTCTATACAAATAAATTATGTCCAATATAACCCTCTCCATCTCCTTCCATTTTTCTCATGCCTCCTCCTTTCTCTCACTCCAACCAATAATAATAATAATAATAATAATAATAATAATAATAATAATAATAATAATAATAATAATAATAATCTAGGACAGTTTTGCTCCCCAAACTCTCACTCCAAACATCAATAATAATACACCAGGACCGTTTTTCCACACCAGGACCGTTTTTCAAATCTTTGATAAAATTGCAAATTATTAAAAATAAAAAATATTCTGCAACGATTGGATTAAAACTAAAAATACTGATAAAATTGCTCAATTTTTTAATAGAACCATTTTAAATTGCAATGTAACAATAGATTATTCAAAAAATGAATTTATTTCTAAGAAAATATGTATGGTAGAAAAATGAAAGTAGCGTTATATTATTAGTACCTCAAAGAGTATATTATTGTGGTGGCAAACCAACATGATTTCTCTGTATACCTACTTTAATTTGTAAAAGTCTCCTTTTACTTAGGCAAGCTTCTAGAGGAATTATGACTTTGTACCAACACGCCAACTCTATGATCATATTCTCATACATGCACGCATGTTGTCTGCCCCTACAATTCTAATAGTAGCGGATCGGAGTACATGATAAGTTTATAGATAAGTAACATTGTTTAAATTATTACATTTATGACCAAGCATGCTTCTTAATTAATTTTAATACAAGAGAGATTATATGGATAAAGGTGTAAAAAAGTTCAACGCAAATATAATTATAATATCATATATTTTGTTTGCACAAAATTATAGCCCATGCATATGACAGAAATTGAATATTTCATGGGCCTTTTTTGATACATATTTGTTAATACAATAAAAAAACCATAAATTTTTTATACAAAAAACAGACAGATTTGTTAAGCCCACTGGTAACGTTGCGACTCACAGTACTGAATTCGTCGAAATTTGAACACAATAATGTTTTATGTCATTAATTGTGTCACATATATAGTATCATATAATAAAATAATAACAACAATAATAGAGTCTCCTGTTACAATTCCTACATCTGGGAGATTTCCTCACAAGGGAAACCTTATAAGTCCTTGGTTCCCCCACCACCTCAACAGCTAATTTTTGGGGTGTGGTTTTCCCAAGAACTTGTGCTGGTTACATCTCCTCCCTCTACAAGTGGGTTGACTATATGGATCATATATGACAACATTGTGCTCTATCAATAGCGAACTCATAATGTCATATATAGATGAAAAATAAATTATCGTACACTATACAATTTAAGTCCTTCAAGTATGGATGAGATACATTATTCTTGGTATAATACTTCAATATTATTTGCCGCCCCTCAAATATATGATTTTACCGCAAAGACTCAGTTTTAATTGAACATAAGGGATTTTCTATCAAAAGATTATTTTAAATTTTCAATGCACACAATTAGAAGAGAATTTTAGAAAATCAATTACTTATCACAAAAAAAATAATTAGTTAATAACTTTTTTATATATGTCTAGCATTTATATTAAAAATAAGATGTCACATTAATTATGAATATTCCAGTTAAACGACTTATGCTCATCATGCCGGTTTTCTTGAGCCTTTGGCTAACGAAGTTTACGCATGATTGTATTCCTCATGATATGAGAAACTAATGACCCATTCTTAAATTGGCAAATTGAAGTAGAAATTAGAAGTGAAATCATAGAATATGGTTATCTAAAATTGGTGTGTTGGAACCTAGTTCCATTTAGAACTCACGTCAAAAACCCTGGAAGTGGGTTCCTTTACTTCTTTTAACAAATTGCAAGCATATTGCGTATATTGAAATGTAACCAACTGTTAGACTCAGCAGTAAGCTAACAGGTGGGTTCTTATCCTTCAAGTGTCAGCATAAGGTTCGAATTGTTCTTTTTTCTTTGCCACTCAAACAACGAAAAAGATTGAACTACTTAAGCTGTGACATTTACTTTTTTTTTTAGAATACCTCTGGATACCAAACTTAAGTGCTGCTCTTGAAAGCCAGCCATTTAATTCTTTAATTGAAGGGGGAGATTAAACTCCAAATGCCTTACTATGTGCTACAACATATATATCATAGCCTGCTTGGCGCTGTGACATTTACTTTATATCCAATGGATTTTTAACTTCAATTTTAGTCGTTGTGAAATTGATCATGGTAGAATACCAAGCTTGTCAGGTGCTTTTTGCTTATGCAACATCTCTTGGTTTTGTAAATCTGAATATTGCACTATTGGATATGTTATGTTTTCTTTATCCTTTCTTACATGGAATATGCAGTATGTCATCCTGATCTTATATGCTTCAAGCTAGAAATCGAGGAGGACCATATTTTCTGGGTTAATTTTTGAGTTGTTGATGCAGAAGTAAGGACTACAGTGTGTGTTGCTAGAGCAGGCAAACAAAGGACATGAATTAGTTAGCGTCCTAAACATGATGCCTCAGAGATCATACACACACACATATATGGAAAAGGCATCTGCAAAGCATAATCATTACCTCATATTCAATAGAACTATGTTCTTTGACTTCTCAAACAGAAACTAGATACATTTCTCTACAGCATCAGAGGAGTTGGCTACATGCTTTTCTCCCAGAATATCAACAAATAAGGCTCATCATCTTCGCTATTCTTTTCTTTGATACTGATTCTAAGGACTCCAAGATTTCCTTGTTTTCCCATCTTAGTTAATAATGATGGCGAGAATTATTATTAAACTTTATCTGGTTACGATCACTGAGATGAAAGTATCGAAAACAGGAAAAAATGAGAATGTTGAAACTAGGGGACATGATGATAAGGAGGTTCTGTAGTGAGATCAGTGGTACCATACAAAACGGCTGGATCATATTATTGCCTCTAACTCCTGAACAAAGCTAAGATATAAGGGTGGCCATAAATGATCGTCAAGTTAAAGGAGAAGGATTTTGTCTAGTACTTCAATGAGCTCCTAATTTGTTAATCTTATGTTCTGCACTTCTTTAAGGCTTCTCATATTTCCTCACCACTTATTCGACTTCCTTTGTGATGCTCGTTTAAGAACAAATAGAGTTGAGACTTCTGGCCTGACTCGCCAGGCTGAGCCCAAAAAAGTTCAGCACGATTTTAAACGGGCTGAAACGGGTTTGGCTAGCTTGAAATCTCAACTTTACATGTAAAACTTGTATTTGGGTCGGATTGAGACCGAAAAATCATAGAAAAAAGCGGGTTGGGTTGAAAAAAGTTAAATTCGAATCAAAATGGGCTTAAAAGCAGGCTAGCTCGAATTAATAATGTTTTGCGTCGTGCTGACCCATTTAAATTGGGTTAGCCAAAATCCCATCTCTAAGAACCAACATATATATGATAAGGAAATAGGATGAAGATTAAGAGAAGGAGAATAGTTTCAAGAAGATCATTAACTTAAAGAAAAGCTTAACTAGCTAATAGTATATGAGGTAATTGGAGTTTTTCTTTTGCTGTTGTGAGGAAGACGATGTCATCCCAATAGTAGTAGTGTTAATCTGAGAGTTTTTAGTTTGCTTTGAGGATGACGACGTCGTCCCAGTAGTTGTGCTATTTTGAATGGAGGCTATTGTTGCAGCCTCTTCTTGAAGCTTGTTCTCAGCACTGCTGTCTGCAATTATTCATTCATTACAATAAAATTTAGTTTGCCAGACAACCAAAAAACAATACTCCAAATTAAATTAAAGTATATAAAAAACAACATGTAACAACACTAACCCCTTCTTCTCGCCCTGTATGAACGATTGGCGTGAGGTTGAAGCATACTAGCCCATACAGCAATTAGTAGCAATCTAAACTCTGAGAATTAGATACAAACAAGCATGATACAAATCAAATTCACTCCAAGGGAAAATTAACTACTAATAAAAATTGATAAACCATACGAAAATCACATTTAATGAAAATAATGTCGGTCGTATATTTTCTAATAGAAAAACCTCTCTACTCACTTATAGGACAGAGGAAGATTTAAGTATAATATGGTTGTTTATTTTCCTCCCTTGTTTATAATCAGATAAAAATGTCTTATTACTTTCCCAAGTTAATGATAGGACTATTCAACACAAATGCTTCCCATAAAGTTGCATGATATAATGTTTCATTTTTGGACCTTCTTTTTTTTTTTTTTGGACCTTCTGATTGTTCATCTTTATCCTCAGATCTGGGCATGCTTATGCTTATGGATAGCAAAAAACTTATATCATATCTCTTGTTATATTGGCAAAATAATAAATATAGAGAAAAATCTTTAAGCCAAAAGAATATATGTCAAATAAAGCATGGAAAAGTTTTTTTCCTTAAACGCTCTAATCCCAGATCTTAAACACAGATCCCTAAAATCTTTCTCGTAAAAAGCTTACCTATAGAAATAGTTTATTTTGCTTCATTTCAAAATCATTCATTGATTAAAAATGAAATATATCTACATATGATAATAATATTAATATCATAAATGCAAGTTCAAGAAGATTACAAGTACAACAAATTATTGGATACCTTAATTTGGTATTCCATCGATCTGATTCACAAATGGCCTGCATCTTTCTCTCAAAACCATGCCATCGTAATCGTCTAGATATAAACATTCTATGGTTGGCATGTCTAAATCATTGGAAGAAATTTCGAAGGAAAACCCTATGTTTTGAGTGGAGTTTGACGGTCGCTTGTTTCAACTTCTGATATTGTAGTTGTATTTATAGTGCAATAAGGAGGCCGCTTAGGGTTTTGAATGACACAGATGCACGTGTTTAGCACGTGTAAAGTTAAGAAATATTTTAGTTGAGACTTACATGAGGAAGTTTATTTTAGTCAATCCCCGAGAAACTACTACCTCATGTCTTAAATATAAGACCAAATTGACTTTCTTTTTGGAGAGATTAAGGTTGCGAAATAGGTTATTAAATCATGAGATATTTAATATCTTTTTAGATTATCCATTAGTTTATAGGTAAAATAAACTAGTGTAAGAGAAAAAATTAGATAAATCAATTTATAATTAACTTATTTTGCTTTTTTTTATGATTTTTCAAAAAAGTCAACTAGGTCCTATATTTAGGGCCGGAGGGAGTATTATTTTTCACTACAAAACATAAACTAAAATAATTAATGAAATTTTGTGTTGTGGGTTAAAAGGTAACAATGTATTTTTCCTTTATTTTACTTTTTAAAAGGTGTTAAAGTGAAAAAATGCCCACGTAAAATCTTTTGGAGCAAAACTGCCCATCAAATTTCAAAACTGGGGTAAACATGCCCATCACAGTTAAATTTTTAATTTTTGACGTATCATTTTCTGTCAATTCATCTCTCACAAATCATGTGGTAGAATTATATATTTATTTGCCCTTGTACGATGATGATGCGACAAAGGATGGTGAGTGAAAAAGTCAAAAAATTAACTGCAATGGGCATTTTTGCCCCAGCTATGAAATTTGATGGGCAGTTTTGCTCCAAAAAATTTTATACAGGTATTTTTGCACCTTTATCACAATTACATGTGTATTTTTGCACTTTAGCCTTTTTAAAAATTTTATATTTCGCCATCGCTCATCAAATCTCCCGTGATCTTTGAACATTTTCTTGGGAAAAAAATAGAGCATGGGCATATGAAATGCTAAAATCATAGAAACTTTAGTCTATGAAATGGAGTTAAATTTCAGAAATATATAGGTGGCAACTTAAATTAATGTGCTACTTTGAGATCAACTAAAATTCTCCCTATATTTTCAGTGCAATATAGTTTAACAATCTTTGACACATTAATCAAATCAATGTGGACCAAGATATCAAAATGTATGTGTGGTCCATGTTTATAATACTACAGCGGTCAACAGTATCGTTGTGCAAGGACTATATTATAACCAAGTTCATGAAATGCATTCCAATTACTTTTGAACAAAAATCAAGTGATTGGTTCAAATTGGGTTAACAAGGTTTGCAAGAAAAACACCAAAATGTATGTTTGAAATCAAATTTAAATAATAGGAAAACATTATGCTTATTTACCCATTTGCATTCCATGCTATCCATTTAAAGCGTGTGTAAAGGTGTGTTTATTTATTAATTGAAAACACACGCTTAAAGCATATTTAAAGGTATGCTTTACAGGCACATAAAGCGCATGTAAAAGGCTTCTTTTGCATGCACTTAAAACGCATGTAAAGGCGTTCTTGCACGCTCTTAAAGTGCAAGTAAAGGTTAGACTTTACACGTACTTTCTGAGTGCTTTTAAAGCCTTTAGCGATGTCTTAAACAAGTCATACTTTCCCCTTCACAAATTCCCTAAACTACCTTTTAAAATATGGCATGTCTAAAGCAACAGAAAATCAATAACTGTAATTTGAAATCAACTTCGAATATTCTATTGGAATTTCTTATTTCTTATTCTATAGAGTGTTCAAAACATTCTTGCCATGAAATCCAATGGTGATGAGGAGTGGATGTACTATTGAGAGTGGAAAATGTAGCATATATACTAGAGCATCTTTTATGAATCAAAAGTGGGTTCTTTGTATGGTCTAGAAGAGTTCAAACTTCGCAGAAACAAGATTGTTGAGAGGATATACTCTTTCCCATTCGCCAGGAATTGATGTTGTTTTGATATACTTAGCACCGCACAACCACACCAACCACTTCTTGTGTTCTATAAGCATGGTTAGCATGTGGATTGAAACAAAGTCCCTTCAGAAACCACAAAAGAAAAAAAACGTTTATATTTAATTAATTAATAAGAGTCGTGTAATGAAATTGGCGACTCCCCATTTTTAATTAGATTTGATTGATATTTTACTATATCTTGAGAGTTTTAGTTACAAAATCAAAGGAATCTATTAAGATTTTGGTGAAATATCAAATCGTTTCATTATTTAGGGATCTCACATTTATAATTTTCAATTGAATAGAAATACGTACACACGTAGCTATTAAGCAATAAAATAAATAAATAACGAAAATGAAAATTTTATAAAAAGAGAAAAAGAGAATGGATGAAGCCTTGAGGTTCCGTCAAAGGTTACAGTGATGGTGGTCCTTTTGTTTTGGGAAAATGACAGAAAAATGCCACTTGAATTTCATTTGGACAAAATGGGGTCTCCAATTCCAACTTAGACAAATAAGGAACAATTCCTTATTTGTCCAAATGAAATGTTGGTCAAATTCCCTGTATGCCCTTCAATGAAACAAAAGAAAAGGCAATTCACAAACAAAACTTCTTCCTTCATCTTCTTCATTCAACTGAATATAACAAATATAACAAAATCTTCTCCTTCTTCATCTTCTTCTTCTTCATTCAACAGAGCAAAGGCCTCAAAATCTTCTCCTTCTTCATCAACCAAATATAACAAAACAAAGCTCATCTCCTTCCCCAAACTGGAACCCTAATATTTTGCCCTTCTTGATCAACCAAATATAACATTTCAAACAAGGGCAGAGGTACTTTCCAATCTTACTCGGTGCATTTCTTTTGGCAAATTTAATAAACTCTTCCACCCCCTTTTGATACTTTTCACTAGTTCGCAAAGCATCCATCCAAGCACGATCCATGTGCAGAAATGTGTATACACTTGTAATCCACACAGCAAGTTCATAACATTCTCAGAATTAGTTTAGTCACACAAAACCACCAAGCCAATAACAATTATTTCCCTCACGTACTAAAAACATTCACCTCAGTTCAATCCTACTTAAACCAACAAGTTCAGTACAAATTGCAACACAATTCTAACCAGTCCAGAATTCACAAAGCATACAAACATATAAACAATCATTATTATATTCACAATAAAATAACAAAAGCATAGCTACAATCTTGTGGGATTAATTGTACAAAAGAGGCCCACTAAAAGGTTATAGGGATAAGCACTCTAAGAAGAAAAGTCATATGACAAGTAAAAATTGTACCTTGTTTTTTTCTTCAATTAAAAATAGCAAAATTCAATTAAAAAAAAAATCCCAGAATATAAAGCTCACATAATATAAAGAGATAAATAGAAAAAATGCAAGTAAAAAAATTGTACCATTGTTTTTTTCTTCTTCACTCGGTGACGGCGGTTGTGCTTCGGGTTGCTCAGAGAAGTGAGAGGCGGTGAAGGCAGTGAAGGAAGAAGGCCGGTGATGACTCCCCATATTTAGTGGTTTTAGGAAATATTTTGTTGTATTTGGGGAGTCATTAATTAATTAATTAAGAGATTTTGATGTGAATTGGAAATATATTATTTGGGAATTGAAATAGGAAACTTGAAATAATAAAAGAAATATTTTAATGGGAAGTTTCCTATTAATGAGATTATGTGATTGAGTTATTGTGATTATTTCCTATTTCCTTCTCTTCATGAATGCAGATTTAATGAAAAAGGAAATAAAGAGAAGGAGATTTTTTGATTATGTTTAAGAAAAGGAAAGAAAAGAAACTTAACATGCAAGACAAAGACAATATGGTGTTGGGCTATTTTATTATATATATACACATGCAACTCATGAGGAGAGAGGCTGGATACAATTCTTCCCATCAAAAAAAGCCTAGAGATAATTCACGAGAAAGAAGAAAAAGGAAAAGCAAGCAGCAGCTGATGAGGAGCTAAGAACCTTTGGCTTGGATTTTGTCTCTTCCTACTATATACACACACAATACGTTAATACTGGAGGGGAGGAAATCAAAGCAGAAAAAGACGAAAGAGGAGTACACACGCAGAGGAAGTGAAGCAGCACCGTTCGTGATTGTTTACTTGGCCAAATTCAACAAGTTGTAGTGTTTGGTATTGATTTCAAATTCAGTTTCAATATTGTTTTGGGATTGATGTGAACCTTATGTGTGGCTACTTTCCTTTTGCAACCTAGAGTACTATGAACTTGTTTGTAACTTAGTACTTTATTTCCCACTATTTAGTCATGGTTAATTTGATTTAGTTTATTTAATCTTGATATTATTGATTAACTTGTTTAGTGTTTGATCACCATTAGACATGTTTAGGGAATTTAGAATTGGACTCGGAAGAGGGAATTTTAAATAGACCATGAGATTAAATAGTGTAGGATTGGATTTTTAATCTGATTTGCGACTAGGATAGGAATATACCTAGAAGCCCTGCATAGTCACATTAGAGCGGTACCGATATTAATTGGCTTAGTAAATTAGTGCAAGACATTGTGTAATTAAGCTAGGCAAGGATATAGGTGGACCGGAAGGCATTTATAGACACTAGTACTCTAGGTTAGCTAGTTGAATTAATTCATAATTAATTTAGTGGGGAATAAAATCTAAGAAGCAGATAAGGGATTAGTGGCTCTAGGTTGTTCTTTTGACTCGTGAATTTCATCTGTGTGAATATTTGTTTTATTTTATTTTCTTAGCTATTAGGTAATTAAAATCAAATTTTCTTGTTTACTCAACTTGAATGAAAATAGGAGATCTAATGCCTAGTTATTAATTGTTTGAGTCTATGTGGGATCGACCTTGATTTACCACTTTACTAAAATACGATCCGTACACTTGCGGATATTTTTATCAAAATTTTGGTAGCATCAAGTTTTTGGCGCCGTTGCCGGGGACTCAAGGCAATTAATAATTAGAATTAGAAATTTTTTAGTAGTTTTAGCTTGAGTTTTTTTTTTCTTTTGGAGAAAACAGAAAGATGGACTATTCCGAGGTTAATTATAAGTGGTATCGTTGTTATTGTTGTGGAAATAATCATGTACCATGAAATTGTCCATTTTTGTCTACCATAAATTGTATAGGAGATGATTTCACTAGGCAACAAACTTATGTTGATCATTTTTCTAGGCCTAGTTGGAATTTTGAGCAAGATGAGTGTTGGAACTCACATTTAGATCCTTATTCACATGCAATAGACCCACCCTTCATGTCTTATTCACATGTTCAAGAAAACATTGATGAAAACATTGATTATGAGAATTCTTGTTTAGAAAGGTTAGACAGATTAGAAAGATTAGCCGATACATGTTTGATAATGCTAGAGGATAGTTTGAAATGACAAGAGAAATGTTTCAAAAGGTTAGAATCAATTGAGACTAAGTTTGAATCAAGCGCACAAAATATTGTAGGACATGTGAGTCAAATGCGCAAAGACCTTGAAGAAATAAAACAAAATCCCTCCTTTAATCATAGTTCTCCTTTGTTATCTAATGAGATTGAATATGAGGAAGTCAAGGATAGGGATGACTTTGAAGTTAAAGAAGATTTAGAGGTTGTCATAGAGCCTGAAACTTTTTTAGAAGAAATTGATGGGTGTCTAATTGATGTTCAAGATGTAAATTCAAATGCTTGTGATTCTGATATACATATTTATGTGAATGTTCCTATAACTGCTTTGGATGATTCTCCTATTACTGTGATGACTCTTACTAATGGGAGTCAAATTGATTTTGTTGGATGCTCATTATTCTTAGAAAGATCTACATCTAATTGTTTGTATGAGCATATTCTAATTCCTTTGAAATCAGTGATTGCTTGTTCTTTGAAATTGTCTATGATTGAAAAGACACAAGTCATTACTTTGATTGATCACTTATACTGTTTGAAAAGGAATGAAGATGAGTTGATTATGGTGTTTGATACTTATGACTAAGATTTGTTTGGAAAGTCTGGCTGAAGGCTTTAAACTTAGCGCTTCTTGGGAGGCAACCCAAGGTTTTGGTATTTATTGCTTTGTTTTTTGAGTTTGTAGAATTTTTTTTTCTTTTGACCCCAAAGGATGCTTCAACTTGATCTTGATGGACTAGAAGCTAAAAGTGGAAATCGAGAAGAGGAAGGGAGTATTCTTCTAACTTTTTCTTGATTTTATTTGACTAAGAATTGTTTTGATGATTAGTCTTTATGTTGGTTGATATGTGTGTGATGGTTAGATTTGATGGTGTGCCTCTTGAGTACTTTGCTTGGTTGATATGGAAGTTGAAATATTTGTCATCTTTACACTTGTTATGGATATTTTTGTAATTCCACTACTTATGTTACATGTTTACATTAGGGACAACGTGAGATTTAAGTGTGGGGGTATGAGGGTATCATTGTTCTCTAAAGATTGTCCTCAAGCTTTCATTTTGTAAAATTTTCTTGAAAAAAAAATCTTTTTGGCAATTTTGGGATTGATTTGGACTTGAAACAATTGGATTTGATTAGACTTTGATCTCATCTTCTTTGAATGTAAGTGAAAAGGCAAGCTATTTGATTTAGATAAATTACTCTAGTATGTCAAAAAAAGCCCTGTGAGGAAATTTGAGCCTTAATTTCATTCTTTCATGAGTGAGTACATCTATTGTAATTTCCCCTCTAGAACTTGTCTTGAATCTCTTTTGACGCTCAAATCTCTTGCATGCACAAAAATGATTAAGGCCTTCGTTTCATAGCCAGTTTAGCCAAATAGACATCCTTGTTACATTATTTCCATTGCTTAACCCCTTTGAGCCTGCTTCTCTTTTAAAAAGAAAGATTGCATATTTTAGCCTTTGAATTCTTTTGATGCAATTTTTCATCTCTTATCTATTTCTTCCATTTACGCTTTGAAAAGTGTTATACTATATTCATATGGAAAGGGGTAAAAGAAATAGAAAAGGAAAAGGGGAAATATAAGTGTTGAAGAAAGGAGAAAAGAAAAGAAAAAGGTAAAAAAAAAGTGAAGGTGAAAAAGGAAAAGGAAAAATCACACAAAGTGTAAAAAAAAAGAAAGAAAAGAAAAAAAAGGAGAAAAAGAAAGAAGAAGATGAAAATAAAAAAAATTGAAGAATTGTGGAGTTCAAAAGAGTCAACCCTTATGTGCTTGTTAAATTATGTGATTCCTTTATTCCTTACTATAATTGAAATGATTTAGCACTTTTCAAATATACCTCCATCTCATTTTCATTTCATTATCCTACCTTTTCAATTACAACCCTTAAAAGTCCTTTTGATTTGTGTGTGCATTGAGATATAAGAGTGGATATCGAGATGATAAACAAGCCTATGGTAGCTGGATTACATAGATGGAATTGAGTGAAACACAACCCCAATATACTTTGAGAGTAGAGTGTAAACATTTTGACCTGTGAGGGACATGCTTTTGTGATTTCTCTATCAAATTGATTGCCTTATTACTTGCATTTGGGGATGGTGAGAGAGATTTTTAAGAGGATTCATTAGTTGAAAATTTGAATCGATTTCAACTTTGTGATGATAAAATCTTGATTTCATTTTTGTGCTAATGTGTTAACAATTTGAAATCTTGAGGACAAGATTTAATGCAAGTGTGGGGGTGTGATGACTCCCCATATTTAGTGGTTTTAGGAAATATTTTGTTGTATTTGGGGAGTCATTAATTAAGTAATTAAGAGATTTTGATGTGAATTGGAAATATATTATTTGGGAATTGAAATAGGAAACTTGAAATAATAATAGAAATATTTTAATGGGAAGTTTCCTATTAATGAGATTATGTGATTGAGTTATTGTGATTATTTCCTATTTCCTTCTCTTCATGAATGCAGATTTAATGAAAAAGGAAATAAAGAGAAGCAGATTATTTGATTATGTGCAAGAAAATGAAAGAAAAGAAACATAACATGCAAGACAAAGACAATATGGTGTTGAGCTATTTTATTATATATATACACATGCAACTCATGAGGAGGGAGGCTGGATACAATTCTTCCCATCAAAAAAAGCCTAGAGATAATTCACGAGAAAGAAGAAAAAGGAAAAGCAAGCAGCAGCTGATGAGGAGCTAAGAACCTTTGGCTTGGATTTTGTCTCTTCCTACTATATACACACACAATACGTTAATACTGGAGGGGAGGAAATCAAAGCAGAAAAAGACGAAAGAGGAGTACACACGCAGAGGAAGTGAAGCAGCACCGTTCGTGATTGTTTAATTGGCCAAATTCAACTAGTTGTAGTGTTTGGTATTGATTTCAAATTCAGTTTCAATATTGTTTTGGGATTGATGTGAACCTTATGTGTGGCTAGTTTCCTTTTGCAACCTAGAGTACTATGAACTTGTTTGTAACTTAGTAATTTATTTCCCACTATTTAGTCATGGCTAATTTGATTTAGTTTATTTAATCTTGATATTATTGATTAACTTGTTTAGTGTTTGATCACCATTAGATATGTTTAGGGAATTTAGAATTGGACTCAGAAGAGGGAATTTTAAATAGACCATGAGATTAAATAGTGTAGGATTGGATTTTTAATCTGATTTGCGACTAGGATAGGAATATACCTAGAAGCCCTGCATAGTCACATTAGAGCGGTACCGATATTAATTGGCTTAGTAAATTAGTGCAAGACATTGTGTAATTAAGCTAGGCAAGGATATAGGTGGACCGGAAGGCATTTATAGACACTAGTACTCTAGATTAGCTAGTTGAATTGATTCATAATTAATTTAGTGGAGAATAAAATCTAAGAAGCAGATAAGGGATTAGTGGCTCTAGGTTGTTCTTTTGACTCGTGAATTTCATCTGTGTGAATATTTGTTTTATTTTATTTTCTTAGCTATTAGGTAATTAAAATCAAATTTTCTTGTTTACTCAACTTGAATGAAAATAGGAGATCTAATGCCTAGTTATTAATTGTCTGAGTCTCTGTAGGATCGACCTTGATTTACCACTTTACTAAAATACGATCCGTACACTTGCGGATATTTTTATCAAAATTTTGGTAGCATCAGCCGGCGAGAGAGAACAAAGTGGGAGTGATATTTGGTGGCGGTGAAGGAAGAAGGCCTGAGAGAGAAAGGGAGATAGGGGCGGCGAAGGGAGACAGGGGTTGTGGTTTTTGGCGGCGGTGAGTGAGTGGCATGAGAGAGAAAGGGAGAGACAGGGGCGGCGGTGAAGACGAAGGTTGTGAGTGTCAAAGTGAGTGGAAACAAAGTGTTGGAGGGAAATAAAAAGAGTTGTGGCGCGAAGTGGGAAAATATTTTCCACTTTCCACGACCACACTTTCAAAAGTGTGGTCGTGGAAAGGGAAGCACCTTCCACGACCCTTTCCACGACCAAAGCTTCACAGGTTTGGTCGTGGAAAGGGACCATTCCTCGTGTAAGTGTGGTCGTGGAAGGGCCACTTTTCACGACCACACATTTGAAAGTATGGTCGTGGAAAGTGACCCGTCCATGACCACACTTATGAAAGTGTGGTCGTGGAAAGTGCACTTTCCACGACCAAATGTGAAAGTTTGGTCGTGGAAAGTCTCCGTCTGGACAATTATTTATAAGTTATGTCACTGCGTTTTTTATCAACGACCAAAATTGGTTTTTTAGTCGGTAATCATGGTAGTGAATCTAGGACAGTTTTGCCCCCGCCACACTCTCACTCCAAGCATCAATAATAATACTACCAGGACAGTTTTTCAAATCTTTGATAAAATAGCAAATTATTAAAAATAAATAAATATTCTGCAACGATTAGATTTAAAATAAAAGTACTGATCAAATTGCTCAATTTTTTAATAGAACCATTTTAAATTGCAATGTAACAATAGATTATTCAAAAAATGAATTTATTTCTAAGAAAATATGTATGGTAGAAAAATGAAAGTAGCCTTATTAATTATTAGGACCTCAAAGAGTATATTATTGTGGTGGCAAAGCAACATTATTTCTCTGTATACTACTTTAATTTGTAAAAGTCTCCTTTTACTTAGGCAAGCTTCTAGAGGAATTATGACTTTGTACCAAACACGCCAACCCTATCATCATATTCTCATACATGCACTCATGCTGTCTGCCCCTCCAATTCTAAAAGTAGCGGATCGGAGTACATATAAGTTTATAGATAAGTAAAATTGTTTAAATAATTACATTTATGACCAAGCATGCTTCTTAATTAATTTTTACACACGAGAGATTATATGGATAAAGGTGTAAAAAAGTTCAGCACAAATATAATTGTAATAGCATCTATTTTGTTTGCACAAAATTATAGCCCATGCATATAACAGAAATTGAATTTCTTGGGCCTTTTTTGATATAGATTTGTTAATATAATAATAACACCATAATTGTTTTATACAAAATAGAGGCAGATTTGTTAGGCCCACTGGTAATGTTGCGACTCACAGTGCTGAAGTCGTCGAAATTTGACCACAATAATGTTTTTATGTCATTAATTGTGTCACATAGTATCATATAATAATAAAATAATAACAACAATGATAGAAGACAGTGTCACATAGTATCATATAATAATAAAATAATAACAACAATGATAGAGTTTTCTGTTACAAGTCCTATATATATCAGGGAGATTTCCTCACAAGGGAGACCTAATAAGTGTTTGGTTCCCCCACCTCAACAGCTATAGCTTTTAGGGTGTGGTTCTCCCAAGAAATTGTGCTGGTTACATCTCCTCCCATTACAAGTGGGTTGACTATATGGATCGTACGACAACATTGTCCTCTATCTAGCCAACTAATAATGTCATATATAGATAAAAAATAAATTATCATGCACTATACAATAATTCAAGTCCTTCAAGTATGGATGAGATGCATTTTGATTCTTGGTATAATACTTCAATATTATTTGCCGCCCCTCGAATATATGATTTTACCTCAAACTCAGTTTTAATTGAACATAAGAAGGGATTTTCTATCAAAAGATTATTTTAAATTTTCAATGCACACAATTACAAGAGAATTTTAGGAAAATCAATTACTACTTATCACAAAAAAATAATTAGTTAATAATTTTTTATATCATTTATATTGAAAATAAGATGTCACATTAATTATGAATATTCCAGTTAAACCACTTATGCTCATCGTGCCGGTTTTCTTGAGCCTTTGGCTAACGAAGTTTACACATAATTGTATTCCTCATTATATGAGAAACTAATGACCCATTCTTATGTAATCGAAAAAAAAAAATTTGACTCATTCTTAAATTGGAAAATTGAAGTAGAACTAGAAGTGAAATCATAGAATATGGTTATTTACAATAATTGGTGTGTTGGACCTAGTTCCATTTAGAACTCACAAAAAACCCTGGAAGTGGGTTCCTTGTACTTCTTAATTTTAATTAACAAACGGCAAGCATACTGCGTATATTGAAATGTAACCTGTTATTAGACTCATCCGGAAGCTAACAGGAAGGTTCCTTATCCTTCAAGTGTCAGCATAAGGTTCGAATTGTTCTTTCTTTGCAACTCAAAAAACGAAAATTGGACTACTTAAGCTGTGAAATTTACTTTATATCCAGTGAGATCAATCATGGTAGAATACCGGGCTTGTCAGGTGCTTTTTGCTTAAGCAACATCTCTTGGTTTTGTAAATCTGAATATTTCACTACTAGATATGTTATGTTTTATTCATCCGATCGATCCTTTCTTACATGGAATATGCAGTATTTCATCTTGATCTTATATGCTTCAAACTAGAAATCTCAGAGGACCATATTTTGTGGGTTAATTCTTGAGATGTTGATGCAGAAGTAAGGACTACGGTGTGTGTTGCTAGAGCAGGCAAACCGCGATTAGCCAAACTTTCAAGATGATTATTAGTTATTGTCTTATATATGGAGATGAGATGTGATTTGTTTCAGCTGATTTACAGCCTAGCCAGAATTGTAATTTGGTCAGCATTCATGGGCGCATCGACATTGTTATAACAATGTGACAAGGATTCGTTTATTTTTTTATATTTTTCTTTTACAAGAGTGCATTAAACCACAAAACTAATAAACAAGATAACTAAATGAATCAATCCTGGTGAAATATGTCGAGATAAAAGCTCAAATTGAGCCAGCTGTTTCTACGGCATAAAATGATGCCACCTCAAGTATCGTAATGATATATTATTTGTCATGACTACAGCAGTACTGCTCGAAAATATTAACTTCCAGTCTAGGGCTCAAGTATGACAGCCTTGAATTTCATGATTTCAATAAAATTGATAGAAAATACAAATTTTGAGGTAAAATGTATTTAATATAATTTTCAATTTATATTAGGGAAAGATGTAAATTTACCAATAGACAATTACCATATGAGCGTCTGACACAAACAGTTTTGGTTGTTGCAAATTTACCAAGTTAACAATTAAAATGGATGTAATGTTACCAATATTTGATGGTATTAGCGGAATCACACCCATTTTATCTTTTCATTGGTAAATTTACATCTACAAATCATTGAAAAAATTGGGTTGTGTTGAAAAAACTTATATCTGAATTAAAATGGGCTAAAAGCGGGTTAGCTCAAATTAGAAATGTGTTGTGTCGGGCTGACCCATTTAAAACGGGCTAGCCGAAATCCCATCTCTAAGAACCAACATATATATGATAAGGTAATAGGATGAAGATGAAGAGAAGGAGAATAGATCATTAACTTAAAGAAAAGCTTAGCTAGCTAATATTATATGAGGTAATTGGAGTTTTTCTTTTGCTGATGTGAGGAAGACGATGTCATCCCAATATTAGTAGTGTTATTCTGAGAGTTTTTAGTTTGCTTTGAGGATGACGACGTTGTCCAAATAGTTGTGCTATTTTGAGTGGAGGCTATTGTTGCAGCCCCATCTGGAAGCTTATTCTCAGCACTGTTGTCTGCAGTTATTCATTCATTACAATAAAATTTAGCTTGCCAGAAAACCAAAAAACAATACTCCAAATTAAAGTATATAAAATTCTTAAACAACATGTAACAACACTAAACCCTTCTTCTCGCCCTGTATGAACGATTGGCGTGAGGGTGAAGCACACTAGTCCCTACAGCAATTAGTACCAATCTGATCTAAACTCTGAAAATTAGATACAAACAACATGATACAAATCAAATTCAATGCAAAGTAAAAATAACTAATAAAAATGTCAAGCTAAGTAATAATATATAACACATAGTAAAGACATTATCATAAAATAACTAATAAAAATTGATAAACCATCCGAAAATCACAATTATTGAAAATAATGTCGGTTGTATATTTTCTAATAGAAAAATCTCTCTGCTCACTTATAGGACAAATGAAGATTTAAGTAATAATATGGTTGTTTATTTCCTCCGTTGTTTATAATGAGATAAAAATGTCTTATTTTCCCTAGTTAATGATAGGACTATTCAACACAAATGCTTCCCATAAAGTTGCACGCATACATATGACCCTCTAATTGTTCAGTTTTATCCTTAGATATGGGCATGCTTATTATGCTTATGGATAGCAAAAATCTTAAATCATATCTCTTGTTATATTGGTGTAACACCCCAAATTTTTATTCTAAAATAAAATTAAATTAGATAGGAATGAAAGATATAAATTACAAGTTAAAGTTTTATGAAATAGAATAAAAAGGAAAAGTTTGGACTAACTGTTAGAAATTAGGAAAAATAATGTTAATATTTCCTATTTTGTATTATTAGACTATTTGCGTATTTTAGTCATAATTGTGAAATATAGTATTAGGAAATATTTAAAGTAGGAAGATGTTTGTTATTATTAAGGATTATTATTAGGTAAACTTGTAGGAGACATTTATTAACTTTTAGGAAATTTTTCTATTATAAATATGTTATTATATAAATGAAATAATCATTTGACTATTCACTCATCTTTGTTGCCACCCAAATTAAGTTTTATTAAACAAAAATGGGAAGAAGTTAAATGGAAAGAAAGGGTATGAGTGTCATATAGAGGATATTGGGGACTAAAGTATAATTAAAAATAAAGAATGGGTCGTTGATTGAGATTTTCCTTAATCATTACCTATGTATACCAAAGTAACAAAACCTACCTTGTTATACACCGTTATGTCATAATGGGCCTGGGCCTTGGCAGAGGCCCAATAGCAAGATGGACGCCTTTAGGACGTCGAAGACAACACTACCAACGACTATGATGTGGAGTGACTTAGTCGCCCACCTTTTTCGGAGCACGTGCAACGTCCCTTACCCATAACGGTGGCCTATAATTTCGCAACCACCAAGACGAAGCCTCAACTATAAGAAGGCCACGAACTCATTCAAGAGCAGACAAGCAATTCTCTGCGATCATCTTCTCTCTCTCTCTCTTTCTCTCTGTGTTCTCCCTCTCTGATTATCATTGTATTCTAGATTTAGTCTTTGTGATCAAGACATTAACGCCTAGTTTGTAACCACCGTTGCCGGTGACCCCGTTTATTGTACTCAATCTTATTATCAATAAAGAAGCCTTTATTATTCATTCATATTCTATAGTTCCCCTAAATTGTGCATCAACATTTTGGCGCCGACCGAGGGGACTCCGACAACATTATTTTAAAAGCTTCACGTTCTCTGAGTAAGCGATTGAGATTTTAAGATGGAACAGCAACCAAAAATTGTTTCTAAGCCATCCAGCCCTTCCACTGACCTCCAAAAAGTCCTAGAAGCTTTGACCTCTCAGTCTGAACAGATGAAACGCCTAGAACAATCTGCAGGAATCCAATCTGAGAGGATGAAACGTTTGGAGGAAGAAAATAATGCGTTAAAGACACACCTAGTAGGCTTAGAAGCCAAGAAATCTAAGAAAAGGCAAGCTGGACCAGAGAAGGAGATTCGCCAAGTTCCTAATCCTAACGACCCTGAGAGGAATCCCAATGGCGACAAAGGTAATCGAGGTAAGAATATCGATAATAATGGTAATAATGATGTTAATTATGATGATGTAGGTCGTGAGAATGAAGAAGGATATGATGACTCCCAGACGTATGATAGTCGCGATCAAGGCGACCAACAGTCTGTCCAGAAGTCTCAAGCGAAAATCCCTCACAGCCATGTTCATGGAGGACAAAAGAAGGACGACGAGATTCTTTCCTTTACTCTTCGGATGGAGAAGGAAGTCGCTGAGTTGAAAAGAAAGATGTACGAAATCCCAGGTGTCCAGAGACCTCTTGATGCAGCACGAATAGGAAGTTATTCAGAGTCGCCTTTCATAGACGACATTGCATCTGCTGATTTACCTGAGAGATTTGTCTTCCCCGCTATGCCAAAATATGACGGTAAGTCGGATCCGGATCAACACTTGGCCCAGTACAGGCAGATTATGCTGGCAGCAGTTCTCCCAGCTGACAAACGACACGCAGCTATGTGTCGAGGATTTGGAATAAGTTTGATTGGCCCCGCCCTGATGTGGTGGACCAACCTCCCTCAAGGTAAAATAACTTCCTTTAGTCATCTAACTGATATTTTTGTTGAGCGATTTGCAAGTAGCAGGGTCATGGTCAAGACGTCAGACGACCTATATCGAATCGTCATGAGGCCAGACGAATCATACAGAGATCTTCTGAAAAGGTTCACGGCAGAGATGGTAAGTATCCCAAATTGTGATCCTAACATAGCTGTGTAGGCATTTAGAAGAGCATTGCCGCCCACATGTGGTCTCTATCAAGAGCTTGTTTTGAAACGAGTAACGACCTGGGCGGAAGTCCAGTCGTACACGTGGTCACACATCAACCTCCAGGAGGATGACGCTAGCAGGATCCATGCTAGTACATTGAACCAAGGAGTGACTCCCACAAACCCCGCTAATGCAGTGGTTACCCCAAGCACCAGTAAGCCGAACCAACAACAGAACAACTTGGGATCCACAGATCGCCGTTCTAAACGGCAACGAGGTAGAAATTTTCGTTTTCACCCTTACACTAACAATAATGAACAGGGCGACAAACAGAGAAGGGATCCACCCCCTACTAGATATGAAGAATTCAACATGTCCATCAGACCAGCTGAAATGGTTAGTGCACTTGAAAAGATGGATAGGGTGAAATGGCCTAAACCCATGACGACGCCTATCAATGAGAGGGATACCACCAGATACTGTGACTACCACAAAGACGTCGGCCATCGAACAGAAGATTGTTAGAGGTTCAGAAAAGAAATAGCCTTCCAACTTAAACACGGTAACTTGCAACACCTTCTTAAGAATAATGCTACTAACAATGCAGGCAGAGATCAGAGGCAGAACGCCCCAGCTCAGCCCCCACAGGCCGTCAGAACGATTAATACAATCATCGGGAGGTCAGCGATAAGTGGGATGTCCTATTCTGCTGCAAAGAGACATGCTAGATCTTTACCAAAAGAGGTAGAGTGGATTGCTAACAATGTAAGTAACGATCAGGCTGTTGAAGGTCCAATAACCTTCAACGACACTGATATTCAAAACGTCCAGCTGCACGACGACGCCCTGGTAATATCTTTACTTATTGCCAATTGTTTGACCAAAAGAATATTAGTAGATGCTGGTAGCTCCGTTAATATTATTTACCTTCAAACTGTCAAAGAGTTACAACTAGAATCCCAAATAATTAAGGCTCCAACTGTCTTGGTGTTTGGGAATGGAACGCCAGACAGGACGGTTGGAGAAATTTCATTGATGACTTTTGCCGTCGGAATTAATGCTTTAGTCAAGTTTCAGGTATGGACTTCCCATCCACGTATAATGCTTTGTTAGGACGTCCTTGGATCCATGAGATGAAGGCAGTCCCCTCGACGTTACACCAAGCGATCAAGTTTTCTACACCTTGGGGTGTCAGAGAGATCAAAGGCGATCAAAGGATGGCAAGAGAATGTTACCAAGCAGCGTTGAAGGGCTTGGAGCAATCTCCCTCATCAGCATAGCAACTACAGGCGTTCATTCCTATGGACAAGGCGACAAAGGAAGAAGACGATAATTTAGAAAAATTAATTTTAGATCCTGAAAATCCTGAAAAACTCTTGTCCATAGGAATGGACCTAGCTCCTGAGGTAAGAAATGAGCTTATTTCTTTTCTAACAAATAACTTAGATTGTTTTGCTTGGTCCTATGATGATATGACAGGTATAAGCCCGGACGTCATCGAACACCAATTGAATGTCGACCCTACATTCAAGCAGGTCAGACAGAAAATGCGGAAATTTGCACCAGAACGGAATAGAATTGTGAATGAGGAAGTTCAGAAGTTATTGAAAATTGGGTCTATCAGAGAGGTAAAGTATCCAGATTGGCTAGCTAATGTTGTGGTCGTCCCGAAGAAAAACGGGAAGCACAGAGTATGTATTGACTTCACCGATTTGAACAAAGCTTGCCCAAAAGATTCTTTTCCACTGCCACACATCGACAGCCTAGTTGACGCGACGTCGGGTCATGAATTGTTAAGTTTTATGGACGCCTTCTCTGGTTACAATCAGATATTGATGCATCCAAACGACCAGGAGAAGACTTCTTTCATTACAGACCGAGGGACTTATTGTTACAAAGTGATGCCCTTTGGGTTAAAAAACGCTGGTGCCACATACCAAAGATTAGTCAATCGCATGTTTGCCGCCCAGCTTGGGAAGACGATGGAAGTTTACATAGACGACATGCTAGTCAAGTCCTTGAAAGCGGAAGACCATGTTGACCATTTGCAGCAGACGTTTGATCTTTTGAGAAGATATAACATGAAACTTAACCCCGAAAAATGCACTTTTGGGGTGCAGTCTGGCAAGTTTTTAGGGTACTTGGTGTCAAAGAGAGGAATTGAAGCAAACCCAACACAAATCAAAGCTGTATTAGATATCCCGTCGCCCAGGTGTGTGAAAGACGTCCAGCGCCTGACGGGCAAGATAGCTGCTCTTACCAGGTTTATATCCAAGTCCTCTGAAAAATGCCAACCATTCTTTGATATCTTGAAGAAAAATAAAGAGTTTGTATGGAATGACGCCGCCGAAAAGGCGCTCCAAGATTTGAAAGAGTATCTCACGAGCGCCCCTTTGCTTTCTAAGCCAAACCCAGGTGAAACCTTGTATTTATATTTGTCTGTTGCCTCTAATGCTGTAAGTTCAGTGCTTGTTAGAGAAGAAGATAGGCGACAGAGTCCAGTATATTATGTTAGCAGAGCCCTGGTGGACACTGAGACACGATATTCGACGATGGAAAAGCTTGCCTTGGCTCTAGTAGCGTCTTCTAAGAAGTTGAGGTCGTATTTTCAGTGTCACCCAATTGTGGTCGTCACGTCCTACCCTTTGCGGAATATCCTCCATAAGCCTGACTTGTCCGGGAGATTGGTGAAGTGGGCGATTGAACTGAGTGAATTTGATATCTCTTATGCCCCAAGAACTGCCATCAAATCACAAATCCTAGCCGACTTTCTGGCAGAATTTAGTCCCAACTTGCAGGTAACAGCTAACAATGAATCTTTTTCTATTAAGAAACAGGTGAACTCGTCGCCTTGGACCCTCCACGTAGATGGATCTTCCAATGTGAAAGGAAGTGGACTAGGTATCGCGCTTGAAACCCCCAACGGTGAGCAAATCATCCATGCGATAAGATGTGGTTTTAAGGCGACGAATAATGAAGCTGAATATGAAGCCCTCATAGCCGGACTTAAGCTAGCATCAGAATTGGGTGCCAAAGTTCTGGAAGTAAAAAGTGACTCACAGTTAGTATCGAAGCAAATCAATGGTTCTTATCAGGCAAAAGACCAAAGGATGAAGAAATATCTGGATGTTGTGTCTGATTTGACCACACGATTTGACGCTTTGAAAATCACCCAGATATGCAGAGAAGATAATCGGAAGGCCAACGCCCTTGCCAATATTGGATCTTCCATAGAAGTTACAAAGACAAAACAAATCCCATTGTTCTATCTGAAAACACCGGCGATTGAGGTAAATAACCGAATTGTGTTAAATAACAGCTTGACTTGGGACTGGTGATCCCCTTTGCTTTCATATCTGTTGCAGGGTAAATTGCCTTCTGATAAGAATGAAGCGCGACGAATAGTTGTTAGAGCTGCCAGATTCACTACTATAGGCGACGATCTTTATAGACGCACTTTTACTGGTGGACCTTTGTTAAGATGTGTCTCCCCATCAGAGGCAACATATGTGTTGAGAGAAATTCATGAAGGTGATTGTGGTGATCATAGTGGAAGTCGTTCACTTATAAGAAAGGTGACTAGAGCAGGATACTTTTGGCCGACCTTACAAAAAGATGCAGTGAGCATGGTGACTAAGTGCGAGCGATGTCAGAAGTTTTGCACAGTGGCAAGACAACCCCCAGAACAACTTCATGTAATAGTGCCATCATGGCCTTTTCTCAAATGGGGAATGGATATCGTTGGTAAGTTTACCCCAGCACCTGGACGTCTAGTGTTTCTATTGGTCGCAACGGACTATTTTACCAAGTGGGTAGAAGCTGTCGCCTTGAGCCAGGTACAAGAATCCCAGGTAATTGATTTTGTTTGGAAAAACATAGTATGTAGATTTGGCTTGCCCCAGGAAATTGTATGTGATAATGGATCTCAATTTATTGGAAGACAATTTAGAAAATTTTGTGATAAATGGCATATTAAGCTTAAGTTTTCCACCCCTAGGAATCCTCAATCTAATGGGCAGGCTGAAGCCAGTAATAAGACTATAGTTACATCTTTAAAAAAGAGGTTAGATAAGGCCAAAGGTAGGTGAGCTGAGGAGTTGCCCGCCGTCCTATGGGCGTATCGGACGACGTCCAGGACGTCAACTGGTGAAACGCCTTTCTCTTTAGTTTATGGATCTGAAGCAATGATACCTAGTAGAAGTAGGAATCCCCTCTATAAGGAGACAATGGACTAGAGAAGAATCTAACAATGAACATTTAGCCCAAGATTTAGACTTGCTAGATGAACGTAGGGAACAAGCCCTTATAAGGATTGCCGCCTATCAACAAAGGGCGACAAAATTTTGGAACAAAGGTGTTAAGGAGCGCCATTTCCAAATAGGAGATTGGGTTCTTCGAAAGGTATTTCCTAATACACCTGAACATAAAGATGGAAAATTGAATGCTTCATATGAGGGCCCTGTAACACTCTGTTACTTAATCCCTAATTAAATAATGATATCCATTTAAAATCTATAATCTATTTACTAACTATGATAGGAAAAGGATTTTCCATAACATCAATATACCTATCATAGTTAGAAAAAGAACATTCTAATGATTGAGACATTATCCATGATAGAAAAGAATAAACTAATACAGCACAGCTATCATGGATAATTTATTGCTAACCATGTTAGAAAAGATTTGCCTAACATGGTTATTAAACAAAACTAATTGATATTAAACAAGTAATAAATATATATACATGCGGAAGCAGATGCAGGCCTATACAAATTGGCAATATACAATTCCAAAGAAGCTATATAACTTCTACTACCTAATTCCCTTTCCTGTTGCTTGCGTCTGCGCATGAATACCTGCAAAAATGTCAGTAATCGTGGGATGAGACAATTTGTCCCAGTAATCACCGCTTAACTCACCATAACAGTGAGATGTGCGGTAGCGAGGGCGTCTAAAGGGTACCACATTTAAAACTAATAATATATATATACATGTCAAGTCTTTCATTCATCATTCAAGTCCCTCCGTCTAAATCAACTCAAATTCATCATCTCTACTTCCCACATATCACTCAAATCCCTCAGTCAGTTCCAAGTCAACTCAACAGACGAAAATAAACGTGATTGACACTGTGCCCAGTCTCAAATCTGAAAGCATGAAAAAGGGAGCACTTTAAAAGTGAAAACGTCCCTGAAAAAGGAAGCACTATAAATAGTGAAAACATCCCTGGTTCCTTTACAATCCGAGGAACCTGTACAATTAACCTATCGATTTGCGCAAATCGATAGGTTACATCGGCCGACGGTACTAATAATCAGTGTCATGCAATACTCACAATCCCTATTCTATATTCCATCAACATAACTCTCGACAATCTCAACTCAACATGTAACCCTCTTTCCTATCCTCATCACCTCTTAAACCACTACCCAACACTATCCCTATATACATTCCACGCCATTCCAGATCAATGGCCACCACCAGGCAGGATAATAGTATATATAATGTGTAAAAATCTTTTATATAGAAAATAATCGTGTTTAAAAGGCACCCGATAGCCTGTTTTGTATAAAAATAACCTTTCAAAGATAAAATATATATACAGAGGGTGAGAAAGGATTTTACAAAATCCCCAACTAACATCACCCTCAATGTTATAGTAAGGTAAGTGTGATTACCTGTCGCCCTTTAGCACTGCGATGTCCTTCCTTACCATTTCTTGAAGATGTTCTCCAAACACTTCCCTCTTAGTTCCTCCTATAGTGATAGGATACAAATGATAAATTAATATCATTTTCACTTTATAACACTTGACGTCTCTCTCGTATTCATATGTTACTACCCAAATCCCCTTTCTTAATTCAACTATTTTATACAATCATTCAAAGTCCACATTCGCTACTTTAAACATTAATAAGTCACATCTCATATAAGTCATACCCAGACAGATTTCCACTACAACTCAATCACCATTCATAACAATCAAACATCATCTTTCACAATCAACATGGTCAACAACTAAATAAACACAATTCCAATATCTTCATCATTACTTCACCAACATATTGTAGAGCACCCAAATTATGCTCCAATTTAAACTACACTTATTTGCCGCATTTAACCTTTATTTTTCAGCTATGTGAAGTCATTGTACTCCAAGAATCTAACAGAAATAGCAATAATTATCAACCATGATATAAAAGAGATGGACAAACCTCATTCCACTTTTAGTTTTACAATCTATATCCAATTAAATCACTCATCTTCTTTCTTTTACAATCAGTCCAGCCATGGTAGTAGAAAGAGCAACGAAATCTTAAATAAGCACACAAACCATCATAGACATCATAATTAATTCCAATCAGTATTAATTAGTTCTACCATCTCATGGACGTCACACACACCACACTAAACCAAAGTAGATCATTCAAGACCAAGTACTTACTTAATTCTTCTTACAAATGCATGAAATTTATTGACTCATGCACCAAAAATTATTATTCTTTAATCACCATCATCTCACATCCATGCATATCTCCACTCAAACCAAAACCACTTCACTAAAGTCTTGGAACATAAAGAATTAACCTTCCAAATCCACTTCACTTTCTTTTCCAAAGTAAACCATATGTCATCAACCTATCCTACCATCTAAACCCTTCAAAACCATTCTCATTTTCTTAAAACTAATACTCCATACATCCCAAAATCCTTGAACCCATTTCATTAATCAATTTCATTCTAACAAAACACAAACTATTACTAACAAATCTATTTCCATCCTCCTTTAACCATTTCCAGAATCCCATACATCTCTAAAACCAAGCTCTCAATTAAACATCAAATATTCAAACTTCCCTAGGCTTCCAAAAACTTTTACAAAACATTCCTACTGTTTTTTTCTAAATTTCATCTCCACCATGATATCGTTCCAAAAATCTGTTTCAAAGTATCCCCTCATTTAATCTACCCAAAAACAATAATATGGCAACCAAAATCATTTAGTTTCAATTTACACAAGGAAATCTTAAACACCAGCACCAATCGACTTCCAACCAGCCATAAGAGTATGTATTTCATTTTAAATCAAACCAAGCAATTAACTACACGAAGAAGCACAAGCTGCCAAACATTAAGATTCTTATAAACTACTAAAACTACAGTCAAGGTTCAATCTCTCATTCAAAACAACAAGAATAAAAGCTAAGGTTTCAACTTCTACCTATTAAACAAACAAAACCCCAAAAATTCAGTTTGGCCCTTGCTCAAATCTCACCCAAAATCGCAGAGAAAAGTGAGGATTGGAGAAAAACTCACCAACAAATTAAACCCGAGGTTGCAGATCCCTAAAAGAGCTCGCTGTCACCGGAAAAACTCGCCGGAAAATGCCGTGGCAGTGGTGGCCGGAAAAGGAACCAAGAGAAAAATGAAAAATATAAGAAACTAACATTGAAAAGACTTGTAGCTCAAAACATGCACTAAAGGCCAAAGCTTTTACCTATTCTCGCTGTCAACCACCGTGAGGTCGCCGGCAACTCTCACCGCCACCGTCGAGTTCGCCAGAAAAACGAAAGGGATGAAGGAGCTGAACGAAGATGAAGAACGCGAGGGAGAGAAAGGAAGGCAGGTTTCAGCGAGGAAGAGGGAAGGAGTGAGACGGACGGCGCCGTCGCCGCCGTCGCCGGTGGCCGTCGCCGGGGAAGGGAGAAGAACGAAGAAGAAGAAGGATGGAGGGAGAGGGCGTCGGATGAGAGGGAAGAGAGGAGGGGGCGGCTAGGTTTTGGTGAGAATGAAGGGTGGGTTGTTTATGGGTATATATATACATAAGTTTAGGGAAAACTCCAATTAACTACCCTATTGTTTATACTTAATTATATTTCTAACCCGGAAGTTTGCATATATTATTTTACCTCTCTCTATCTATCATACTATTATCTATGTTTCAAAAATACTTTTCATGGAATTTTGTAGCCCCTAATGACTCATTTAACTATATATTCTTTAGATTCTAAGGTAGATAAAATAAAGTATTCCAAAAATTGCCCAAATATCCTGAAATTCCTTCTTAAAACTTTAAATTTACTAAATGACACCTCAATAATTCCTCATTATCCTTAATCAAAATTTGGGAGGTTACAGGCCCTTACAAAGTGATCGAAATCACTGGTCCTGGTGCGTACAAGTTGATTGACGTCCATGGTAAAGATGTCCCAAGGAGTTGGAACGCCATCCATCTCAAGAGGTATTATTTCTAAGTTATTTGATTATTTGATTTAAAGAACGATGATACTGACACGATTATTCGAGAAAGAATGCAAATGATGAGAAACGCCAGTAGGCGATGAACCCAGCTGGAAGACCTAGTTGTCTGATGATATGTTAAGCTTTGGTCATGATACTCTGATGCTACATAACCCTATTTTTTATATTTTTTTGATGTTTTGTTGGGAGATGTCAATTTCTAGATAATGTGATGAATTGATGCCAAGAAAATTTAAAGATGAAATGACGCCATGATGGCATGATGACACGACGCCCTTAGAGGCCGACGAGTTACTTTGAGTGACTCAGTGATTGATGGATGACAAGTTAATTTGAAAGAGGTATTTATTATCAAAGTTATTTTGAGAAGAGTTGTTTGAGATAATTGGTGAATGATTTTATACTAATGATTGGTAGTCCCATGGCAGGGTCGCTATTGTTTGATTAAGGTACGAACGACCTTGTCTTGAGTTGATAGTTTATGATTATGATCTTAAAAGTTCTTTAAGTAATGGATGAATTTTTTCTTTTTAAGGTTATTACCCACACCTCCAACGGGCGTGGGTATTAAACGGAGGAGACATTGATATGGCGAGAAATAAATGAAGTAAAAAGATATGAAGAATATTAAGTGTGAAGACAGAAGACACGGTTTGCATTATATTAAAAAGAAGAGTACAAGTTACACATGAGTATATGAAAATGAGAAGTTTATAGAAATAGAAGATTTAGGCGTCGCCGCCGCCTTGCTCCCCGCCAGTTTGATTGTTACTGCCACCACCTTGCTCCTTGCCAGTTTGATCGACGCCCTGAGCCCTCATCTCGTTTATCGTTTGAGTATCTTCTTGAGAAGAACTGACTCCAGGTTCTTCTTCAGGGAACAACGAGTAATAGTCGTCTATGACGTCGTCAGGCTTCCACTTCACATGCTCACCACTCTTGTACTCCTTCATGAGCTCCATTCGAGCACGGGCGTCGATTTCTAAGATATGGGTTTGGTAGTTCTCTTCCATTAGACCCATATCTTTCTCTAATTGGCGGTAGGCAGCTTCCCATTTATCCTTGGCCGACTGGAGAGCTTTAATCTCTTCATCTTTAGCCGATGACTCAGCTCTGGCCTGATTGATGAAATCCTTAAGATTCTCGACATCTTTGAAGTGCTCAGCTTTCAGCTTCTCGATGGCGACTTTCAGCTCCTCTTGTTTCTTATGAGATTGTTTCATTATATCTTCAGCCCTCCTCCTATCCTCATGAGCCTGCTTCTTGAAGGCGAGGGCAGATTTTAGATCTGATAAGATTTTCTCTCTGTCGGCTAGAGCTGCGTCCCTTTGGGCGATGATTGTCGCCATGTCATCTTCGTTCTCCTCGGCATGGTGGAGAAGAACTTGTAAGGACTGGGAATAGAAAGAGTAAAAGTAGTTAGAGACGTCCAATATTAAGATTGAGTACTCAGAATTAACAAATGATTAAAAAAGAATACCTTCATCTGATGGCGAATAGCCTTTTTGAAAGACTCTTTCCTCCCCAGGGACTCTAGAGCGGCTTTGTCATACTCGAACTCCAACTTGTTTAGCTCAGAGTAGACGTCGTCCCATCCTTCTTTATTTCTGACAGATGAATTGGGAGGGAAGGTTAGAGTAACTTCGCCAGAATCTTCCTTGTCGCCCTTAGTTTTGGCGGATTTTGAGGACTTGTAAGCTTTGGATTTTTTGGCGACAGGTTCTTTGGCGGGTACATCCGCAGGTCTCTTCCCCGTTGAGACAACACCTTTATTTTTTGGGGATACAGGCTTATCATTCTTCTTGGGTTGAGGGGAAGGAGCTATGATTTGCTCAGGATTTGGAGGAGGGGGACCTCGAGGATCATGGCCTTCCTTTCTTGCTTCGGCATCGTAGTCGCCCCTCTTGGCTTTCAACTTCTCCAGTCACTCAGCCCTTGCTTTAATAAGAGCTTCTTTGTCAAGTTTTTGTTCAGAAGCCTTTGGGATGATTTTCTTTCCTGGTCGATAGAAAGAATTAAAGGTAAATTAGTTGAGGTAAGAGTGTTTAAATCGACTAGAGAACATGGGTGATAAAGTCTTACTTTCCATCATGGTGGAGAATTTCCGTTGATCAGCTGGAATTTGGAGGATTTTCTTGATTTTCTTTTTGGTGTCGCTGTTGGAGCGTGGAGAAATCCTCAACTCGTAAGCACCTGCAAAATAATTGAGATATCATAAATCAGATGACAAGTGCAATAAGATGAATGTTGTTAAGACGACAACTTACTCAAGCGACGCCACATAGGAGACACATAATCTTCTTGGGCGACAGCTTGGAAGGGCACCATCACAAAACGTGCATCCCATTGACGGTCATTGGGTAGAGACCCATGTGTCCAGGACGGTAACCCTTCTCTGGAATGGACGAAAGAATAGACGCCCATTCGAATTTCTTGGAGTCTATAGGAGCCGAATAGATCAAACATATCTAATTCGACCCCTATCTCATGATGCATTAACTCAGCCATGACGATAAGACGCCAGGTATGGGGAGAAAGCTGGGAAGGAGAGAGCTCATAGAAGACACATAACTCTAAGGCTATGTTTGGAAGTGGGAAAGGATTGACATAACGAAAACTCTCAAAACTCAAAGCGATGGTGTCGCTAGACCAAGAGTCGAGAGCTTCCCCGTCTTCTGGCAACCTAAAAGGTACCCTAGGGTCAAAATAGTAAATAGATGACATTTTAGAGATTTCCAGGAATCTCAAAAGCGGCTCTTTGACGTCGTTAAGGATGTCAGCCCTAGTCGTCTCTAAACCCCCAGTTTCACAAGCATAGGGAGCGTTTACAATTTGGGGGTTAGGAATAGATTTCCTCCCAGAACTAGTCGAGGGTGATGAACCAGCATCAACCCATTCTTGGTAACTACTATCATATATCTTCAGATATTTTCCAGAATTTTTGGGTTTCTTGACTTTCACAATCTGTTTTTCTTTTTTCGACGTGTCTACCAAATCTATTGGATTTTCCCTAGAGGTTTCACTATCTACATCGATTACAATGTTTGAATTACTAGGGGAAGAAGTACTAGACTGGGCATTCTCACTAATGTTATTTGGTCAGAGGCAGTTTTCTCAGAATCAGATGATGACATGATTATTAATTTTCTCATAAAAAGTAATAAAAGATGATATTTTTAGTGAGAAAATACCTTGTTGGGGATGGAATGAATCTTCGACGTGGGTAAACGATTAAAGGTTGGATTTTTGAAGTGTTGGAAGAATGGAGAAGAAAGAGCGTCAGCGAAGGAAGATGGGAAAATGAACAGTCGAAATGGAGTATATGCAAACTGTTTGACGTCGTTAAGTTACGGTGTTACTTTAGTGAAACCATCCAGGTCGTTCGTTTGAGAGGGAAAAAAGAGGAAAAATGTCTGCAAGCATCTGGGCCGTTGAAAATGGAGAAACCGCTACTTCCCAATGTACGCTGACGTAAGCATTGAGAAGTGGGGGACTTAATGTTATACACCGTTATGTCATAATGGGCCTGGGCCTTGGCAGAGGCCCAATAGCAAGATGGACGCCTTTAGGACGTCGAAGACAACACTACCAACGGCTATGATGTGGAGTGACTTAGTCGCCCACCTTTTTCGGAGTAGTCGCCCACCTTTTTCGGAGCACGTGCAACGTCCCTTGCCCATAACGGTGGCCTATAATTTCGCAACCACCAAGACGAAGCCTCAACTATAAGAAGCCCATGAACTCATTCAAGAGCAGACAAGCAATTCTCTGTGATCATCTTCTCTCTCTCTCTCTCTCTCTCTTTCTCTCTGTGTTCTCCGTCTCTAATTATCATTGTATTCTGGATTTAGTCTTTGTGATCAAGGCATTAACGCCTAGTTTGTAACCACTGTTGCCGGTAACCCCGTTTATTGTACTAAATCTTATTATCAATAAAGAAGCCTTTATTATTCATTCATATTCTATAGTTCCCCTAAATTGTGCATCAACATACCTACTCCATCTTGTACAAGCCGCCACCCCCTCTTCAAAATCCTCTTCCCTTTGCATTTGTTCTCCTTCCAACTCCATTCATTCTTCTCATTTCTTCAACCTCAAAACTGCCGTTCCTCCCTCTCCCAAAATCAACCGAACCTTCTCCTTCCTTTGCCATGTCTGCAGCGGCGACGGCGTGACTTCCGACGACGGAAAGACGGTTCCAACGCAGGCACGCTCGACTTCCCTTCGTCCACCTTCGTCTCGTCTTCAATTTAGAGCGTTTTCATCTCTGTTTTGCGAAGTGAACAATGATTCTTGGTGAGAATTTCCTACCTTTTTATATGTTTTATGAACTCGGTGAGGAGTTTTGAGAGAGGATCGATTCGGGTGTTGGGATTTTGAGTTTTTGTTAATGGGAACTTTGGAAATTTAATTACTTGAGTCATGGAAGAGCAAATCATAAGTTTAGTAACAATATATGTGTTTTGATTTGAGCATATTGATGATGTGGCTGAATTCTTTATTTTTTTTTATTATTGGTATATTATAAGAAGAAAAGAGTTCTTTTCCCATGTATGAATGTGTGTTCTATTGTGTGTAAATTGTGAGGGAGTAAATCATTCTCTGTTTTTGGGATTAGTTTTGTGTGATGAAAATATGGAATTTTGGTTGTAGGTAACTATGTTGGAAAGTTATTAGCTATTTGGATATGTTTTTGTTGTGGCTGTGTTTGTACAGAAAAATGATCTAATTTAGAATTTTTATTAATGTTCATACATGGCTGAATTGATACAAGAGAAAATGGGATGTTTAAGTGTGTAGTGTAATATGAATAATCATAGCAATGCATATAAGACCATAAACTCTGTCTTCTCTTCACTACAAGACTGAAAATGAGTAAGTCAAGAAAACACCCTACTTTAGACTTAAAATGTCAATAAAGAAGAATTTTAATTCTAAGAGATGTTTAAATACTAAGTAAACTAATATTGAGATATCATGATTAGCTATTATAAGTTGTGATTGTCATTGTCTTTTTCTTCCAATTTTTGATGTTACAATTTGTATAGGTTAGTATAATAGAAAGGAATTCTCTTTTGTGTAACTTATACATATACATTCAATTAGGCATCTAGGTGATTGGTTTGTATTTAGGTAACAGATTATCCTTGTAATAATTATTGTTGAGTTTGTGCACTTCGTTATGTGTAGCATGGCCTTAAATGTTATAGTGACTATTTTGTTGATTTTGTGTGTCTAGTACTTCTATGTTTGCTTGCAGATCTTGGCGTATGCGTTTGATTCCGAGTTTATACTATAATACTATGGTGTTATTAATGTGCAATTTAATTGCTAAATTGGTGGATTGATTGCTCTCAGTTTGACGCTGGCTTTATTGGTGATGAAATGATGTTTTGACCTTTGTGAGTGATATTGCAAAGGTGTATTTGTTATGGCTCTTTTTATACTCCATTTGGAATTTTGAATTTATCATGAGTTGCTACTTGATTTATGCTTGTTGAATGATTGGAGGATTCTTGAAACTAGCAAGAAACTCTTAATGATTATTAAATAAGCTTTAAGAATTAGAATGATTCCAAAGAATGAAACAATTACATAAGGGTTGGGTAGTATTGAACATGTTAGGATTCGTGAGAGAACGAAAATATATATGCGAACATAGTTATTAAATTCCTTGTTTCACAGTAGGTGAAATTGAAGATAACAATGATGTGGAATTCCCAAGGCACCTTAAATAATTGTTGATATACCAAGAATGGCTGGAGTTCAGGTAGCGGTTTATTTCATGCACATTAGGACTACATATTTATTTTCTGTCATCACTAATATTACTGCTTCAGATATTGATAGGGTTTATTTTCAGCATTTTAAATTTATGTGGAGTACTCCAGGTATAAGGAGGGTCGCTCCCCCTATACCATATTGTTATTGAATTTATTTTTCCTAGAAAATCCTGTCAGGTATGCTTACTACGAAAGGTGAATATATTACTATAAGTAGTGAGGTGGTGCAATAGGTACATGTATTTAATATTCTACCTGTAACAAATATATTGTTAAGGTAGGGGCCCTGTATGAGTGTTTTACTAACAGGTAGTAATCACCAACAGGAGCGCACTATCATTATCTGAAGTAGGATTAAATGAATCAGCTTCTAGGTGAAGTGAATGCATGAATTAGAGTGTATGAAATAAACTGCGGTAAATTTTGTTTCAGGTACACAATAGATAGGGAATTTTGGAGTGATGAAGGGAACAGAGTAATATAGGAATTTCTGCTCTTGTAATTTTATTAATGTATATTTTTAAAAGGAATTTGTATCATTTTATTTTATCATGTAATATATATATATAAATTTTGTTGGAGATAAACCTTGGAGATTTTATGTTCTTGACAAATATTTTGAATTCATATTTAGACTTAGTTACTTATAAGCATTGTTGTCAAACTCGAGAGTTGACTCTCCGATTTTACCGTTTTTACGACACTACCTAACCAAAACGTGTTACGAGTCACCTAAATCTTCAGTCTTTGAAAATTCGGTAAAAGCTTACGTGTTTACATTGTAAATTCACCGTTTTTACGTTTTTACCTTACAGAAAATTGCATTAACTTGCTACTAAACTCATTTTAATTATTTTTAATTGACAAAATTTAATGAATTTAAATATGAATTTCATAGAAATTTATCTATCGAGGTTGATATAGTATGAATATTGATATATTTAAATTTATTATCTATATTTAAAATGAATTCAAGTCAATTTATTATTTTTTTTTGTATTCTTATTCAATTATATAAAAGAAATACATGTTTTTTTATAAACATAAACTCTTACGAGTTCACGATTTGAGTCTACGATTCGAGTTTACCTTATCTCCACGAGTTTACTTAAACTCATGAGTTTGACAACCTTGCTTATAAGTAAAACTAAGTATTTTAGAAATAATATTTTCTAAGGTAAATGTTCGATCTTCAAACTAAAAGATAAATGTTTTAGTTTTGGAAATAATAGCTGAAAGTATGTGATGACTCCCCATATTTAGTGGTTTTTAGGAAATATTTTGTTGTATTTGGGGAGTCATGAATTAAATAATTAAGTGATTTTAATGTGAATTGGAAAGAAAGTAATTTGAGAGTATATGAGTGATTCTTTTGGAAAATATGAAATTTAATTGAAATAGGAAACTTAATATATTAAAAGAAATATTTTGATGAGAAGTTTCCTATTAATGAGATTATGTGATTGAGTCATTGTGATTATTTCCTATTTCTTTCTCTTCATGAATGCATATTTAATGAAAAAGGAAATAAAGAGAAAGGGACATACAAGAAAAGGAAAGAAAAGAAACTTAACATGCAAGGCAAAGACAATATGGTGTTGGACTATTTTATTATAAATATACACATGCAATTGAGGAGAAAGGGAGGCTTGGTCATAATTCTTCCAATTCCTATAGCCTACTACATATTCACGAGAGCTAAGAAAAGAAAAGAGAGAAGGAACTGGTTGCAGTTCTGGGGCTAATTCTTCCAATCAAATACATACACACACATACACGTGAGAAAGAAAAGAAGCAAGGAGGAGGAGGAGAGTTAACACATACAGTGACGCACAAAAGGGACTAAGGGAGGGAGCATCATTACTCTTCAACCTTGTTCAGTTCTTGAGCCTCCTTTGTGAACTTTGAGTATGCTTTTGGGATTTAGATTTTAAATTAATTTCTGTGATGATTTTGGAACATATGTGTGGCTAGTTTTCTAGGCTGTGAACTTGTTTGTAACTTAGTATTTTATTTCCCACTATTTAGTCATGGTTACTTTGATTTAGTTTATTTAATCTTGCTACTATTGATAACTTGTTTAGTGCTTGATCACCATTAGACATGTTTAGGGAATTTAGAGTTGGACTCGAAAGAGGGAATTTTAAATAGACCATGGGATTAAATAGTGTAGGATTGGATTGTTAATCTGATTTGCGACTAGGATAGACATATACCTAGAAGCCCTACATAGTCACATTAGAGCGGTACCGGTATTAATTGGCTTAGTAAATTAGTGCAAGACATTGTGTAATTAAACTAGGCAAGGATATAGGTGAAAACCGAAAGGCATTTATAGACACTAGTACTCTAGATTAGCTAGTTGAATTAATTCATAATTAATTTAGTGGGGAATAAAATCTAAGAAGCAGATAAGGGATTAGTGGCTCTAGGTTGTTCTTTTGACTCGTGAATTTCTTTTGTGTGAATATTTGTTTTATTTTATTTTCTTAGATATTAGGTAATTTAAATCAATTTTCTTGTATTTACTCAACTTGAATGAAAATTTGTCTGAGTCTCTGTGGGATCGACCTTGATTTACCACTTTACTAAAATACGATCCGTACACTTGCGGACTTTTTATCAAAATTTTGGTAGCATCAAGTTTTTGCGCCGTTGCCGGGGACTCAAGGCAATTAGTAATTAGAATTAGAAATTATTTAGTAGTTTTAGCTTGAGTTTTTTTTTTCTTTTTTTTTTCTTTTGGAGAAAATAGAAGGATGGACTATTCAGAGGCTAATTATAAGTGGTATCGTTGTTATTGTTGTGGAAATAATCATGTACCTGAGAATTGTCTATTTTTGCTTTGGCAACAAACTTATGTTGATAATTTGTCTAGGCGTAGTTGGAATTTTGAGCAAGATGAGTGTTGGAACCCACATTTAGATCCTTATTCACATGCAATAGACCCACCTTTCATATCTTATTCACATGTTCAAGGAAACAATTTTGAGGATAGTGAAATATCTCGTAGAGAAGAAAAATTTGACATATTAGAAAGATTAGCCGATATGTGTTTGAAATGGCAGGAGGATTGTTTCAAAAGGTTAGATTCAATTGAGACTAAGTTTGAATCAAGAGCAAAAAATCTTGTAGCACAGATGAGTCAAATGTGCAGAGACCTTGAAGAATTAAAACAAAATTCCTCCTTTAATCATAGTTCCCCTTTGTTATCTAATGAGATTGAATATGAGGAAGTTGAGGATAGGGATGAACATGAAGTTAAAGAGGATTTAGAGGTTGCCATAGAGCCTGAAACTTGTTTAGAAGAAATTGATGGGTGTCTAATTGATGTTCAAGATGTAAATTCAAATGTTTGTGATTCTGATATACATGTTGATGTGAGTGTTCCTATAACTACTTTGGATTATTCTCCTATTACTGTTGTGACTCTTACTGATGAGAGTCAAATTGATTTTATTGGATGCTCATTATTCTTAGAAATACATACATCTAATTGTTTGTATGATCATATTCTAATTCCTTTGAAATCAGTGATTGCTTGTTCTTTGAAATTGTCTATGATTGAAAAGGCACAAGTAATTAGTTTGATTGATTACTTATACTGTTTGAAAAGGAATGAAGATGAGGTGATTATTGTGTTTGATACTTATGACTAAGATTTGTTTGGAAAGTCTGGCTGAAGACTTTAAACTTAGCGCTTCTTGGGAGGCAACCCAAGGTTTTGGTATTTGATGCTTTGTTTTTTTTTTGAGTTTGTAGGATTTTTTTTTCTTTTGACCTCAAAGGATGCTTCAACTTGATCTTGATGGACTAGGAGCTAAGAGTGGAAATCGAGAAGAGGAAGGGGAGTATTCTTCTAACTTTTTCTTAATATTATTTGACTGAGAATTATTTTGGTAATGAGTGATGGTGCTTATTGATATGTGCGTGTGTGATGATTAGTCTTGACTGTGTACCTCTTGAGTACTTTGCTTGGTTGATATGGAAGTTGAAATATTTGTCATCTTTACACTTGCTATGGATAATTTTTGTAATTCCACTACTTATATTACATGTTCACATTGGGGACAATGTGACATTTAAGTGTGGGGGTATGAGGGTATCATTGTTCTCTAAAGATTGTCCTCAAGCTTTCATTTTGTCAAATTATTTTTGAAAAAAAAATCTTTTTGCCAATTTTGGGATTAATTTGGACTTAAAACAATTGGATTTGATTAGACTTTGATCTCATCTTCTTTGAATGTAAGTGAAAAAGCAAGCTATTTGATTTAGATAAATTACTCTAGTATGTCAAAAAGCCCTGTGTGAGGAATTTGAGCCTTAATTTTATTCTTTCATGAGTGAGTACATCTATTGTAATTTCCCCTCTAGAACTTGTCTTGAATCTCTTTTGACGCTCAAATCTCTTGCATGCACAAAAATGATTAAGGCCTTCGTTTCATAGCCAGTTTAGCCAAATAGTCATCATTTTTACATTATTTCCATTACTTAACCCCTTTAAGCCTACTTCTCTTTTAAAAAGAAAGATTGCATATTTTAGCCTTTGAATTCTTTTGATGCAATTTTTCATCTCTTATCTATTTCTTCCATTTACGCTTTGAAAAGTGTTATACTATATTCATATGGAAAGGGGTGAAGGGAGTAGAAAAGGAAAAGGGGAAATATAAGTGTTGAAGAAAGGAGAAAGGAAAAAAAATAAAAAAAAAAGTGAAGGTGAAAAGGAGAAGAAAAAAAATCACACAAAGTGTGAAAAAAAAAACAAAGAAAAGAAGAAAAAAAAAAGAAAGAAGAAGATGAAAATCAAAAGAATCGAAGAATTGTGGAGTTCAAAAGAGTCAACCCCTATGTGCTTGTTAAGTTATGTGATTCCTTCATTCCTTACTATAATTGAAATGGTTTAGCACTTTTCAAATATACCTCCATCTCATTTTCATTTCATTATCCTACCTTTTTCATTACGACCCTTAAAAGTCCTTTTGATTTGTGTGTGCATTGAGATATAAGAGTGGATATCGAGATGATAAACAAGCCTATGGTAGCTGGATTACATAGATGGAATTGAGAAACACAACCCCTATATACTTTGAGAGTAGAGTGTAAACACTTTGACCGGTGAGGGACATACTTTTGTGATTTATCTCTATCAAATTGATTGTCTTATTGCTTGCATTTGGGGATGGTGAGAGAGATTTTTAAGAGGATTTAATTGTTGAGAGTTTGAATTGATTTCAACTTTGTGATGATAAAATCTTGATTTCATTTTTTGTGCTAATGTGTTAACAATTTGAAATCTTGAGCACAAGATTTAATGCAAGTGTGGGGGTGTGATGACTCCCCATATTTAGTGGTTTTTAGGAAATATTTTGTTGTATTTGGGGAGTCATGAATTAAATAATTAAGTGATTTTAATGTGAATTGGAAAGAAAGTAATTTGAGAGTATATGAGTGATTCTTTTGGAAAATATGAAATTTAATTGAAATAGGAAACTTAATATATTAAAAGAAATATTTTGATGAGAAGTTTCCTATTAATGAGATTATGTGATTGAGTCATTGTGATTATTTCCTATTTCTTTCTCTTCATGAATGCATATTTAATGAAAAAGGAAATAAAGAGAAAGGGACATACAAGAAAAGGAAAGAAAAGAAACTTAACATGCAAGGCAAAGACAATATGGTGTTGGACTATTTTATTATAAATATACACATGCAATTGAGGAGAAAGGGAGGCTTGGTCATAATTCTTCCAATTCCTATAGCCTACTACATATTCACGAGAGCTAAGAAAAGAAAAGAGAGAAGGAACTGGTTGCAGTTCTGGGGCTAATTCTTCCAATCAAATACATACACACACATACACGTGAGAAAGAAAAGAAGCAAGGAGGAGGAGGAGAGTTAACACATACAGTGACGCACAAAAGGGACTAAGGGAGGGAGCATCATTACTCTTCAACCTTGTTCAGTTCTTGAGCCTCCTTTGTGAACTTTGAGTATGCTTTTGGGATTTAGATTTTAAATTAATTTCTGTGATGATTTTGGAACATATGTGTGGCTAGTTTTCTAGGCTGTGAACTTGTTTGTAACTTAGTATTTTATTTCCCACTATTTAGTCATGGTTACTTTGATTTAGTTTATTTAATCTTGCTACTATTGATAACTTGTTTAGTGCTTGATCACCATTAGACATGTTTAGGGAATTTAGAGTTGGACTCGAAAGAGGGAATTTTAAATAGACCATGGGATTAAATAGTGTAGGATTGGATTGTTAATCTGATTTGCGACTAGGATAGACATATACCTAGAAGCCCTACATAGTCACATTAGAGCGGTACCGGTATTAATTGGCTTAGTAAATTAGTGCAAGACATTGTGTAATTAAACTAGGCAAGGATATAGGTGAAAACCGAAAGGCATTTATAGACACTAGTACTCTAGATTAGCTAGTTGAATTAATTCATAATTAATTTAGTGGGGAATAAAATCTAAGAAGCAGATAAGGGATTAGTGGCTCTAGGTTGTTCTTTTGACTCGTGAATTTCTTTTGTGTGAATATTTGTTTTATTTTATTTTCTTAGATATTAGGTAATTTAAATCAATTTTCTTGTATTTACTCAACTTGAATGAAAATTTGTCTGAGTCTCTGTGGGATCGACCTTGATTTACCACTTTACTAAAATACGATCCGTACACTTGCGGACTTTTTATCAAAATTTTGGTAGCATCAAGTTTTTGCGCCGTTGCCGGGGACTCAAGGCAATTAGTAATTAGAATTAGAAATTATTTAGTAGTTTTAGCTTGAGTTTTTTTTTTCTTTTTTTTTTCTTTTGGAGAAAATAGAAGGATGGACTATTCAGAGGCTAATTATAAGTGGTATCGTTGTTATTGTTGTGGAAATAATCATGTACCTGAGAATTGTCTATTTTTGCTTTGGCAACAAACTTATGTTGATAATTTGTCTAGGCGTAGTTGGAATTTTGAGCAAGATGAGTGTTGGAACCCACATTTAGATCCTTATTCACATGCAATAGACCCACCTTTCATATCTTATTCACATGTTCAAGGAAACAATTTTGAGGATAGTGAAATATCTCGTAGAGAAGAAAAATTTGACATATTAGAAAGATTAGCCGATATGTGTTTGAAATGGCAGGAGGATTGTTTCAAAAGGTTAGATTCAATTGAGACTAAGTTTGAATCAAGAGCAAAAAATCTTGTAGCACAGATGAGTCAAATGTGCAGAGACCTTGAAGAATTAAAACAAAATTCCTCCTTTAATCATAGTTCCCCTTTGTTATCTAATGAGATTGAATATGAGGAAGTTGAGGATAGGGATGAACATGAAGTTAAAGAGGATTTAGAGGTTGCCATAGAGCCTGAAACTTGTTTAGAAGAAATTGATGGGTGTCTAATTGATGTTCAAGATGTAAATTCAAATGTTTGTGATTCTGATATACATGTTGATGTGAGTGTTCCTATAACTACTTTGGATTATTCTCCTATTACTGTTGTGACTCTTACTGATGAGAGTCAAATTGATTTTATTGGATGCTCATTATTCTTAGAAATACATACATCTAATTGTTTGTATGATCATATTCTAATTCCTTTGAAATCAGTGATTGCTTGTTCTTTGAAATTGTCTATGATTGAAAAGGCACAAGTAATTAGTTTGATTGATTACTTATACTGTTTGAAAAGGAATGAAGATGAGGTGATTATTGTGTTTGATACTTATGACAGATTTGTTTGGAAAGTCTGGCTAAAGACTTTAAACTTAGCGCTTCTTGGGAGGCAACCCAAGGTTTTGGTATTTGATGCTTTGTTTTTTTTTTGAGTTTGTAGGATTTTTTTTTCTTTTGACCTCAAAGGATGCTTCAACTTGATCTTGATGGACTAGGAGCTAAGAGTGGAAATCGAGAAGAGGAAGGGGAGTATTCTTCTAACTTTTTCTTAATATTATTTGACTGAGAATTATTTTGGTAATGAGTGATGGTGCTTATTGATATGTGCGTGTGTGATGATTAGTCTTGACTGTGTACCTCTTGAGTACTTTGCTTGGTTGATATGGAAGTTGAAATATTTGTCATCTTTACACTTGCTATGGATAATTTTTGTAATTCCACTACTTATATTACATGTTCACATTGGGGACAATGTGACATTTAAGTGTGGGGGTATGAGGGTATCATTGTTCTCTAAAGATTGTCCTCAAGCTTTCATTTTGTCAAATTATTTTTGAAAAAAAAATCTTTTTGCCAATTTTGGGATTAATTTGGACTTAAAACAATTGGATTTGATTAGACTTTGATCTCATCTTCTTTGAATGTAAGTGAAAAAGCAAGCTATTTGATTTAGATAAATTACTCTAGTATGTCAAAAAGCCCTGTGTGAGGAATTTGAGCCTTAATTTTATTCTTTCATGAGTGAGTACATCTATTGTAATTTCCCCTCTAGAACTTGTCTTGAATCTCTTTTGACGCTCAAATCTCTTGCATGCACAAAAATGATTAAGGCCTTCGTTTCATAGCCAGTTTAGCCAAATAGTCATCATTTTTACATTATTTCCATTACTTAACCCCTTTAAGCCTACTTCTCTTTTAAAAAGAAAGATTGCATATTTTAGCCTTTGAATTCTTTTGATGCAATTTTTCATCTCTTATCTATTTCTTCCATTTACGCTTTGAAAAGTGTTATACTATATTCATATGGAAAGGGGTGAAGGGAGTAGAAAAGGAAAAGGGGAAATATAAGTGTTGAAGAAAGGAGAAAGGAAAAAAAAAAAAAAAAAGTGAAGGTGAAAAGGAGAAGAAAAAAAATCACACAAAGTGTGAAAAAAAAAACAAAGAAAAGAAGAAAAAAAAAAGAAAGAAGAAGATGAAAATCAAAAGAATCGAAGAATTGTGGAGTTCAAAAGAGTCAACCCCTATGTGCTTGTTAAGTTATGTGATTCCTTCATTCCTTACTATAATTGAAATGGTTTAGCACTTTTCAAATATACCTCCATCTCATTTTCATTTCATTATCCTACCTTTTTCATTACGACCCTTAAAAGTCCTTTTGATTTGTGTGTGCATTGAGATATAAGAGTGGATATCGAGATGATAAACAAGCCTATGGTAGCTGGATTACATAGATGGAATTGAGAAACACAACCCCTATATACTTTGAGAGTAGAGTGTAAACACTTTGACCGGTGAGGGACATACTTTTGTGATTTATCTCTATCAAATTGATTGTCTTATTGCTTGCATTTGGGGATGGTGAGAGAGATTTTTAAGAGGATTTAATTGTTGAGAGTTTGAATTGATTTCAACTTTGTGATGATAAAATCTTGATTTCATTTTTTGTGCTAATGTGTTAACAATTTGAAATCTTGAGCACAAGATTTAATGCAAGTGTGGGGGTGTGATGACTCCCCATATTTAGTGGTTTTTAGGAAATATTTTGTTGTATTTGGGGAGTCATGAATTAAATAATTAAGTGATTTTAATGTGAATTGGAAAGAAAGTAATTTGAGAGTATATGAGTGATTCTTTTGGAAAATATGAAATTTAATTGAAATAGGAAACTTAATATATTAAAAGAAATATTTTGATGAGAAGTTTCCTATTAATGAGATTATGTGATTGAGTCATTGTGATTATTTCCTATTTCTTTCTCTTCATGAATGCATATTTAATGAAAAAGGAAATAAAGAGAAAGGGACATACAAGAAAAGGAAAGAAAAGAAACTTAACATGCAAGGCAAAGACAATATGGTGTTGGACTATTTTATTATAAATATACACATGCAATTGAGGAGAAAGGGAGGCTTGGTCATAATTCTTCCAATTCCTATAGCCTACTACATATTCACGAGAGCTAAGAAAAGAAAAGAGAGAAGGAACTGGTTGCAGTTCTGGGGCTAATTCTTCCAATCAAATACATACACACACATACACGTGAGAAAGAAAAGAAGCAAGGAGGAGGAGGAGAGTTAACACATACAGTGACGCACAAAAGGGACTAAGGGAGGGAGCATCATTACTCTTCAACCTTGTTCAGTTCTTGAGCCTCCTTTGTGAACTTTGAGTATGCTTTTGGGATTTAGATTTTAAATTAATTTCTGTGATGATTTTGGAACATATGTGTGGCTAGTTTTCTAGGCTGTGAACTTGTTTGTAACTTAGTATTTTATTTCCCACTATTTAGTCATGGTTACTTTGATTTAGTTTATTTAATCTTGCTACTATTGATAACTTGTTTAGTGCTTGATCACCATTAGACATGTTTAGGGAATTTAGAGTTGGACTCGAAAGAGGGAATTTTAAATAGACCATGGGATTAAATAGTGTAGGATTGGATTGTTAATCTGATTTGCGACTAGGATAGACATATACCTAGAAGCCCTACATAGTCACATTAGAGCGGTACCGGTATTAATTGGCTTAGTAAATTAGTGCAAGACATTGTGTAATTAAACTAGGCAAGGATATAGGTGAAAACCGAAAGGCATTTATAGACACTAGTACTCTAGATTAGCTAGTTGAATTAATTCATAATTAATTTAGTGGGGAATAAAATCTAAGAAGCAGATAAGGGATTAGTGGCTCTAGGTTGTTCTTTTGACTCGTGAATTTCTTTTGTGTGAATATTTGTTTTATTTTATTTTCTTAGATATTAGGTAATTTAAATCAATTTTCTTGTATTTACTCAACTTGAATGAAAATTTGTCTGAGTCTCTGTGGGATCGACCTTGATTTACCACTTTACTAAAATACGATCCGTACACTTGCGGACTTTTTATCAAAATTTTGGTAGCATCAGTATGTTTTCATTAAAAACTTATTATTTTATAAAACTAATATAGAATATCTTATGTATTTTAAGAAACTTCATTTTATTTTAAAAAGTTTATTCACAACTTGTTTTGGAAAGAATTTTTCCAAAAAGCCAATTTCATGAAAAAGTTTTAATTTGGACGGTTTTCCAGTTACCTATTACAATTTTAAAGTTCTTAATATTTATTTTATAACAAAAATAATTATTTTCAATTAAATTATATTTTATATTTTAAGAAATTACTAAAAATAAACTAGGTGTGACAATTGGCAAAATAATAAATATAGAGAAAAATCTTTAAGCCAAAAGAATATTTGTGAAATAAAGCATGGGAAAGTTATTTCCTTAAACTCTAATCCCAGATCTCAAACACGGATCCCTAATATCTTTCGCGTAAAAAGCTTACCTATAGTAATAGTTTATTTTGCTTCATTATTTCAAAACCATTCATTGATTAAAAATGTAATATATCTACATATGATAATATTAATATCATAAATGCAAGATCAAGAAGATTACAAGTACAAAAAATTATCGGATACCTTAATTTGGTATTCCATCGATCTGATTCTCAAATGGCCTGAATCTTTCTCTCAAAACCATGTCATCATCATCGTCTGGATATAAACCTTCTATGGTTGGCATATCTAAATCATTGGGAGAAATTTCGAAGGAAAACCCTATGTTTTGAGTAGAGTTCGGCAGTTGCTTGTTTCAACTTCTGATATTGTAGTTGAATATATAGTGCCATAAGGAGGCCGCTTAGGGTTTTGAATGGCACAGATGCACTTGTTTAGCATATGTAAAGTTAAGAAAAATTTTAGTTTATTTTTTACCCTCAAGAAATATTTTAGTTGAGACTTACATGAGGAAGTGTAGTCAATCCCCAACAAACTATTATTTTTCACTGCAAAACATAAACTAAAATAATGAAATTTTGTATTGTCGGTCAAAAGGTAATAATGTATTCCTCCTTTATTTTAATTTTTAAAAATTTAATATTTTGCCATCGCTCATCAAATCACCCGTGATCTTTGAACATTTTTTTTGAAAAAAAAATAGAACATGGGCATATGAAATACTGAAATCATAGAAACTTTAGTCCATGAAGTGGAGTTAAATAAATTTCAGAAATATATGTGTTAACTTAGATTAATGTGCTTCTTTGTGATCAACTAAAATTCTCCCGATATTTTCAGTGCAATATAATTTAACAATCTTTGACACATTAATCTTATCATATAGACCAAGATATCAAAATGTATGTGTGGTTCATGTTTAATACTACAGTGGTCAACAGTGTCGTTGTGCAAGGATTATTTATAAGCAAGTTCATGAAATTCATTTCAATTACTTTTGAACAAAAATCAAGTGATTGGTTCAAATTTGGTTAATAATGTTTGCAAGAAGAACACGAAAATGTATGTTTGAATTCAAATTCACATTATGGTCAAAAAAAAAAATCAAATTCACATAATAGGAAAAAATTATGCTTATTTATCCATTTGTATTTCATGTTATCTGTTTAAAGTGCGTGTAAAGGTGTGTTTATTTTTTAATTGAAATAATAATATCATTACACACGCTTAAAGCAGATTTAAAGGTCTGCTTTATATGCACATAAAGCGCATGTAAAGGCTCCTTTTGCACGTGCTTAAAACACATAAAACTTTTCTGACTCGCTCTTAAAGTGCAAGTAAATGTCAGACTTTACATGTACTTTTTGAGTGCATGTAAAGCCTTTAGAGGCGTCGGTTGTACCTATGCGTCGTGAAACGTGTGTAAAGGCCCAATTTTGAGTGATTCTAAAAGCTTTTTTGGGTAGAGTTTTGCTTTTGTTATATGTAGATGGAGTCCTCCATACAAAAAGAGACTATATGAAGCTTTACAAATTTCAGAATATTTATTTTCTAATGACAAATATAAAACGATACAAACTGTAATTACCACCTAAGTTATGAGTCAAATAATGGCAATAATGGGTAGGGAGATTCTGATAAAAAAAAGGTAGGGAGAAAAAATTGAAAAATTAAGCATGATTTTCATAAATACCAAGCATAAGTAGCAATGGAAAATAGGACACTTTAATTGGAAAATAAAATTAAAATGATGAAGGTATTTGAGCTCATCACACTTTATTGTAAGGTTTGAGCAGAAAATTTAACAACTCCTACTTTCCCCATCACAAATTCCCCAAACTAACTTTTAAAATATGGCATGTCTTTTTTTTATTACAAAAATATGGCATGTCTAAAGCAACAGAAAATCAATAACTTTGAAATCATCTTCGAATATTCTATTGGAATTTCTTATTCTATAGAGTGTTTAAAACATTCTTGCCATGAAATCCAATGGTGATGAGGAGTGGATGTACTATTGAGAGTCGAAAATGTAGCATATATACTAGAGCATCTTTTATGAATTAAAAGTGGGTTCTTTGTATGGTCTAGAAAAGTTCAAACTTCGCAGAAACAAGATTGTTGAGAGGCTACCTCTTTCCTATTCGCCAGGAATTGATGTTGTGTTGATATACTTAGCACTGCACAACCACACCAACCACTTCTTGTTGTTCTATAAGCATGGTTAGCATGTGGATTGAAACAAAGTCCCTTCAGCAACCACAAAAGAAAAAAAAAACGTTTATATTTAATTAATTAATATGAGCCGTGTAATAATGACATTGGTGACTCCCATTAATTAAATTTGATTGATATTTTACTATATCTTGAGAGTTATAGTTACAAAATCAAAGGAATTTATTAAGATTTTGGTGTAATATCAAATCGTTTCATTATTTAGGGATCTCATTTATAATTTTCAATTGAATAGAAATACGTACACACACGTAGCTATTAAGCAATAAAATAAATAAATTATGAAAATGAAAATTTTATAAAAAGAAAAAAGAGAATGGATGAAGCCTTGAGGTTCGGTCAAAGGTTACAGTAATGGTGGTCCTTTTGTTTTTATGTTAGTATTATTTTTATCATTATTATATTATTTCTTTTGGTTTATTTTCATTCTCTTTGATTTGTTTCAGCTAGACAATCCGTTTTGGGGCACTTTTGGTGGCAATTTGAATTGAGGAAGAGAACATGTGACAACACCGTTTGGAATGAGAGAACAAAAGAGGAGCCTAAACCAAAGATTCAAAAAAACGAAGTCAAGGAAAGAGGAGAGACCGCAACAGAAATATAAATGCAGAAAATGTATGCAGTTAATATAGTTGTTCTGTCAAGGTTATATATATATATATATATATATATATATATATATATATATATATATATATATTAGTACACACTAGTTGTGTTTGTGTGCAATGCCTCGTGTTGTTCACATGGATAAGAATTAAAGATGCGCTTGGTTTCCAAGGAGTAAAAATGCTTAACACTTTGTTTTTGTGCTTCATTCTACTACAAAGACTTGGAAAAAAAATTATTTCATGGATAATTGGGTTGCTTCTACAAGAATCTGCCTTAAAACACTGGATTGCTATAGAAAAATATGCATTACATTTCAAGACAATGTACCCTATTTATATAAACACGAATCAAATTGACACTATTTAGCAGTATCTAGCTTTGAGGAGAAAAGAGTGCTCTTTGCTTTCTCTTCAACATCTTTCACTCTTTGAAGAGTATCATTAATGGTTTTTGATACTTTGTTGGAATGTTCCTCAACACCTTTCGAAATTATCTCAAGCTGTTGTTGAAGAACTGCTCTTCGCTTTCTCTCTCGTAGTAGCTCCTCCGTCAATTCACGTATCTTTACATCTTTATCATCCTGGGTACCAAGTTTCCAAAACCACAATTTATCAAAACATATGATAGATATAACAATCTTAAACTTGAATGACCAAAATTATAGGCTGGTCTCAAATATAGGGAAATCCCAATTACATTACACAACGTAAGAAAAATTATGTATGCTCAATCAATGAAAAAATGCTAGTGGCTTTCATGATGTATTCATTAATAGTAACGATTCTCAGAACTCAGCAGAGTTTCGACTTCCACAAGTTCTAATGCATACTTATATGAACAGGGAAAAGGTAATATTTGTTCACATTATTCATTATATAATATTTTGGACCAAAAGTTGCTTCTAGAAGTTCCATATAAATCAGACCCAATAATATGCCATCAATTACAACATAAAAGACTGATCCAATCCGTTCATTCATTAAAAAAAAGCACAAGCTTATAATGCATTTTGTCCCCCCCCCCCCCCCAAAAAAAAAAAGAAAAATAAGTCACCACTAAGTCCAAGGTTCATTGGTCGCCCATGCTATTTTCTCAATCCTTTCTTTCCATAAGGTAAGAAGCTTTACAATGTCGATCCTAATCATAATTAAGTTCTAGTAAGGAGCAATAAACAATTTTAGTAAACATATGACATTTCTAGAAAGTTTGACAGATCCCAAGGGATGTATCTGAACATGCAAACAAAGTTATCAAAATCGATATATGAGACCCTTCACATCCTAATGGAAACAATACAGCCACTTATCCAGTTATTCATCAAATATCATGAACCGCTTCAAAGTTCTACATACCACGTCCATCCTTAATAAATATCAAAACCTTACTCCCATCCAATCCAATCTAATATGAGCAGAGCGCCAATGTCAATCATTACTAGTTTCTAGTTTTCATGCCTTAACAATCAAACAGTTTTGATATGCAGATGAAGAGAGAACAGATAACTTTAGGATCCAGTAAACAGCAGTATTATTGGCATTTGTAAAGGGTGCATCATCGATTTACAAGTTGAAGATAAGACCAACAATGCTTAACTGATTCTCCTATAGAGCATCACAAGTCATGCCTGACTATGAAATGGAGATTCTATCTCAATTAGTCCAAATGATAAAAACCTAAGATATTTGCATGTTACTAAAAAGGGAAAGGTTCTCACAGAAATTCTGATGGATCTCACTTCTCTGCCTAAAGTTCTTTCAAATTAAGTATTCATTCAAGGCCCAATAGATCAAACTCAGACTTTCATGTCAGACATGTGTAGCTACGGGATTAAGCAAGAAGGTATAGATGATTGGTTCAGCTATCACATAAAATACAAAGTTTGTCCAGACATCGCCCCATGAAGTAGAATACTAAAAGAAACACTTCGATAAGATAAATCTGAACACATTCTGCATGCTGAAACACAGGATGCTCTCTAACCAGTAATATTTGAAACATTGGTCAAAACAGTCTAAGGCATCATGATAATAACACATAGGCACATATTCTTTTACTCAGTTGACCTAGTCCATATTCATAAATCATACAATAATTACTGAGCTCAATAAAGAGTTAAATGGCCACACATTTCATTTCGCAAGCAGCACTGATCCGTTCAAGGTCTAAGTGTTCAGATAGTTTAAAACAACAATTAACAAAACCAATGCCAAAAACTACCAGTAATGCATGATGATACAAGTGCTGATCTAGAGGAGTGTGCCAAATAGAGCAGATTGAAAGCCATAAAGAGCCCACTCAGTTCCATCCCCACTTGGTGAGGATGCTGAGTAAAGGGAGAGAATATACTAAGCAGTTTTATCTCTTACCGCTGAGCCAAGTTAGCCCTTCAGCAGATTGAATGACATCATTCATCATATATATATATATATATATATATATATATTATATATATATATAGTACAAATTTGTAGTTAATGATGGGATTCTTGGCTCCATATTCCAATAGTAAAGAGCGAGAAAGTAAGACAGATGAAATATCCTATTATGAAACAGTGCAACTTTAATTTAGAGTAGTTTCTAGTTAGTATGTCTGAACCTCATTCTCTTTCCGTTGGCATGGTTTCAAATTCACTGTTTCTGGAAGATGAAGTGGGTGATTATGTTCATCAACAAAGTCAACAATTCTATATTTTCCGTTCGTACGTGAAACTGCCATTCTCGCTATACATCCAGTTCTTTTCTCCGGTCGAGGTTTACTTCTTTTAGTATCTCTTTTATCTGGCCTTCGAGCGCCTTCCTTGCAGCACACATATTTGTATGAAGTAATGGAACCATCCTTCTTACTCTTGCTGCAAGATTGCTTTCTAACACCAAATCCAGCGTTGTTACCATAACTCACCCAATATTGCCATGCTTCTTCTAAATTATCAAATTCAAGACCCAATCTTGGGGTTACATTTATATCCATCATCTAATGAGACCTACAAAAAATGAATACAAGTGCATTATTTTATTTGACATTCAAAATTAACTTTTACTCCTTTTGCCAATGTAATGATTATTGCTTAAAATTCTACAGGAATTGAATAAAATTTCACTTCCCCTTCAAAAAGAAATTTGCAGATACAATAACTCAAAAGCTCATTCAATATTTCAATGCTTTATATTGAATCTTGAAGAAGAGAAACTTACTCAACAAGTTATAAAAATACAAATTCATATAAACACTGCCATTATCAACGTAATAACAAAGCAAAAACCAACCAACTTATTCTAGTCTCCACTTGGTGAAGGTGCTAGGGAAGGGATAATACTTGGCAGTGTTACCTATACTTTATGCAGAGAGGCTGATCTGAACTCACGACCTCAAACCTCACGATAAGCGAGCTAGCCACTGAGCCAAGTTGTCCTTCAACAAAACAAAAACCAATTGGCTAATAAAGAACATCATCACGTAACATCATTTAGCATTATCCAATACAAGCAAGAAATTATCAAATAACACCAATCACCAAGCTGATAATTACAATAATCTGAGCATCATCCAACACAGAAATCATCAAAACATTTATAATGTGCCTTTTAATCATTCACCAATTTAGCACCATCAAGCATTATTGCAAAACCATCAAGAACTTTTCCCAACACCAGCAAATAACACACACATAATGATGCAAACTCAATAATCTGCAAGGTAGAATCTTTCTTTTATGATGGAAGGACCTCTGTAAGCCTCTTTGCATATACCTGTCCAAAGTGTCCCTTTTTACTCCCTCTTCTCTCCCCTCTTTCACAACATCCTATCCCATGTTTCTCTCTCTCCTCAGTTTTTTTTCAACCACCTCACTCGTATTTTCCTCTCTCGTAGCCTTCCGTTTTTTAAAAACCTATCAAAGTTATTCATTAATCTCGCGCATTGTGCGGGTCCTATACTTCTAGTATATACTCCCCCTGTTCCTAAATATAAGATCACTTTCCCTAATTTGAGTAGATTAAAGAAGTTAGTCATTTACACATGATATTACCAATTTACCCCACTATATACATTTATCCTCACTCTCCCTCTCTTGCTTGTTATTATAGATAAGCATGATAGGGTTAATTTGGGAAAAAGTTGAGAAAAGTTAGAAAGTGATGTTATAAGTAGGAACAAATTGAATTTGAAAAGTGGTGTTATATTTAGGAACGAGGGAGTATAAAAGTAGAGTAGTGAGTGTCTCATTCTGACACGTGTCCTGGTGCCATGAGTCTATTCATCATGCTCAATAACAACTTCTCCTCATACCCACTAACTCTATCAATCACGCCCACTCAGATAACTACTCCCTCCGGTCCCTAATGTAAGAGCTAGCCGTCAAAAAAACGCTTCTTAAGAAAACATGTGAATGTTAGTTGGGTGTCTGGAGTTAATGCTTTTTTAACAAAATTGCCCATATTTATTATGGTACTTAGAGAAATACATAAGCATTAATAAATATGAAAGAGAGTTAGGGGTAAAGTAGGAAAAAATGCATTAAATGAGGAGAGAATATGGGGTGAGCTCTTACATTAGGGACCAAAACCATTCAAATTTTGGGCTCTTACATTAGGGACCGGAGGGAGTATTTACTATGTCTGTGATGCTATATAACTTGTCGTGTGCAGTAATTACAAATAAGTTGGGGTAGTCGAGGAGGGTGTTAAAGAAAAGTACTGCTAGGGTTCAGAAAAGAACACCAAATGATAGTGAAAAAGGAAAAGAAGAGGATATGAGAATGGGAATATAATGGGTAGCAATAGTATTACCAAACAAACAAATCTGCTCTTGCTTGCTTCCTGAGATGGATGAGATCGCCAGTATGGAAACAAACAGAAGAATAGAGGGCCGCCTTATTTCTTCAACAAACAATCCTATAGGCTATAAGCATTCAGCTATTTCTCTCTTCTTTTCCTCCCAAACCCCAAAACGTTCATTTCTTCTGAATTAAGGAGGAAGATGGAACTAAATTACTCCATAAATTACTCCGAAAACAAGAAAGTAAATCAGTGATAGTTAATGAAATTAATCAAAGGTTAAGGTAAAATAATATACATGTGTTTTTAATAAAAAATAGGGTAATGGACCTAATCTACCGTAACCACCGAGGACCACTAGCCACCCTGAACTAATAACAGACACATATTTACACTCAAACTAACTAAAGTGGTTAAAAAATACCCCAAGTGGAAGGTCAATCACGGTTGACCGTTAATCTGCCAATGTGGCCGCCACATGGGTTAAATTTGTTCCATGTAAGATATGTCAAGTGGACGATCAATCATGCAAAAATTTATCCCACGTGGCAGCCACATGAACAGATTAACGGTCAAACGTGATTGACTGTCCAATCGGGTATTTTTTAACCACTTTGGTTACGTTGAGTGCAAATATGGGTCTGTTATTAGTTCAGGGTGCTCAGTGCTCTTGAGTGGTTACTTAGACGGTAGATTATGTCTATTACCCTAAAAAATATTATGTCTCCCTGAATATTTTTTGGACCAAAAATAAAAATAAGTTTTCATGGTTAAATATGAAAATTTGTGAATTTTTAACCTAATATAAAAAATAGAAAACTTATGTGTATTTTATGAAGATTATTAGTGTTGGGTGAACTTTTATGAAAAAACATGTGTACTTTTGACCTTAACTCATTAGTCAATGAGAAATCAAGGTCAACAGCAATAAAAGGAGTTATTTAAAAATAAATTAAAGTTATTATAGTTAATGATAATTATATATTTAATTTAAGTGTATATTACATATATGTTTAATGGATTATTTGATTTACAAAGTATTCCAAATAGAAAGTAGTATTAATATACATTCCTCAGAAAAATAATAATATACAATAATGAGTTAAGAAAATAAAATAAAATAATGCAACATTTTAGAGGCTTGAATCTAGTAAAAATGTATTTTTTTTAATTTCTTCATCTGGTATTGTGGACCTACCTCCTTTGTTTCTTTTTTATAATAGCACCTACCTCCTTTTAACTTGGAGAATTTATCGAGGGTTTAGACTAATCTGGATTTCGAATCAAGCCGGGCTGAACCACAAATGCGATAAAGCTCTTCAACCAATTATTTAACACTACTGTGTTCCTAGAACTCGAACTCGAGAATTAAGAAGATATAACCCTTGCCAATTGAGCCAAGTGCTTGGTGGTAGTAAAAAAGTACTATTCGATACAAAATCAAAATTAAAATGTGTAAATGTTTTTAAGAATGGTATCATTAATGTATGCGAAATAAATAACATGAATATGAGATTTTTTGGTAAATAAAAAAAATATTTCTAGTTATAGCATGAAAAGAGGGGAAATTTTTTAAATAAATGGTTTTCAATAATAAATTAAATTTCTTGTAATTAATCAAATTAATTAATATCAAATCAAGGTGAAGAAGTATAATAGTAGTGACAAAGTAACAATATAATAATTGTAATCTAAATGATGTATATAGGATGGGAAAAAGAGGAAACAAAGAGTAAAAGGAAAAAAATAAGGAAGTAAAATAATGTTGGTTAATCAAAATAATAAAGGTAAATGAATGAAAAGTAAATGTTCACTTAAAATAAGAAAATTGTAACTAACCAAATTATTTATGGATCCAATCATGTGTTAATTCAAAATTATTGTGTTTACCATTTTCATTTTTATCATCGTTTTGATATTTTACATTTAGGTTTGTTTGATATATAATAAAGGTTTGTTTGTTTGATAGAGTTATTAAATTTTAACAAATATAAAAAAGGTAAAAGATAAATTTTATTGAATTTTATTATATTTTAAAAAAATATTAATAATATTTTATTGTATTAGAGCTATGTAATATATATGTTATCAAAATAATGTAGAATATATATTCCAATATTCCATACATCACACGAGTTTTGATATTAGTTACAAGAAGAACCACACCCAATTAACTACACTTGTATAGTGTTGTAAAAGCTGGACTAGAAGACGAACCAGAGAGGGCTTCAAGTCACGGTTTTCACGGTCGAATCAGTCAAACCAACGGTAACAGATGACATAATAAAAGAAAAATTATCTTACTTTTAATTATACCTTACATATAAACATAGAAATAGATTGTGATCATTTAACTCTTAATTTTTAATAAGAGATCATTGACCAAGAAAAAAATATAGCAATTAGAAACTTAGGAAATAAATCAATTTTTAATATGCAACTCTTTTTTCTAGAATGAAAGACACAAGTACCAACAACCTAAAATTTGCTTTTGAAACACCTTCCTATGCAATGTATATGTACAATTTAAAAGCAAATATGCTTTTGACCTCACTTGTGCAGCTGGAAGTTTTTTATCATCCAATGTTATTCGTCAATTATTTATTTCGCGCAGCACGGGAAAAATACTGTTTGTTACAAATGAGATCAAACTCACAATCTTTCATTAGTAGCAAAAAGTTTTCGTGTCACTAAGTTATAGGTTCATTGTCACATTTGAAACATCATCACTCACAACAAATAAGCGGCTAGCTTCTTCACTCTTGAAATAATTGGTTTATGTAGTATTATCATTAGGGGTGTTGATAGGACGGAACGAGATCGGGACACCAATGTCTCGTGTCTCATCCTGAAAAAGGCTCAGGATGAGATAAAGAGACAAGATCGGGATAGAAAAATCTCAAAAAAAGTAGCAATTTTTTTTATAAAGAAATCTAATTGCAAACAAAAAATACATGAAATTTTGTGTTTGTAACAAACAAATAAATTAGTTCAATATTACTTTTAAAATACATCTTATAGATTTATACAACATATTTAGAGTCGGGACTTCTGGCCCGACCCGCCGGGCTGAGCCCGAAACTACATAGAAAAAAGCAGATTGAGTTGAAAAAAGTTCAATTCGAATTAAAATGGGTTGAAAGCGAATTAGCCCGCTTATAAAGTGGGTTAGGTTTGGCTAACTTGAAATCCAAAATTTACTTGTAAAACTTGTATTTGGATCGAGTTGAGCCTAAAAAAGTATAAAAAAAGCAAGTTGGATTGAAAAAGTTAAGTCTGAATTAAAGCGGGCTAAAAAAATAATATAAATACACAAATATATGTATTCGGGATGGGACAGGTTTGGGATTTGGGGACAACACCCGTCCCATGTCATGTCAAGTCCCGAAAAAGAATTTTGTCCCGTCACAAAAATTTTCGGGACAAAAATTTTCCCGTTCCAAAAACCCTTATGGAAAATGTTGATCACCCCTAATCATCACACAAAGGAAAATATATAAACCGAAAAAGACATCTGATATACAACTGAAACTCTTCGTTTTTTTCCCTTCCACATAATTAGTCACTGAACTCATTTTTGGGCTTGCAAACCTTATACATGAAGTAAATCATAAACAATGGAGGAAGAAGGAATCATCTAGTGAGTATCTAACGGTATTCAACATCATTCTCAAGCTGTTTTAAACTGCTAGCGACAAGTTCAAGTTTCCCTGATAAAACTTCAGTTTGCTGCTCCACAGATTCCAGTAGGGAAAGTAACAGCTGGCGATATAGTTTACATAATTTATCATGACGCTGAAGCTCCCTCGTCAGTAGTTGAATCTTAAAATCCTTTGATTCCTGGACGTTAATAAAACAAAGTTTTTGTTAAAAATATATATAGTTATATCTTCAAACAAAAGAAAAGGTCAAACACCATAAACTTCTATGATTGTTGGGGGTATTCATATTTTGTGTCGAGGGAGAATTCTCCCCAAACATAAGCACGTAGGGAAGGTATAGACTAAGGTAAAAACGCGGCAAAAGTTGCCTGTTGGAAATCATGAGCAATTTATTTCCCTCTTCCGCTATAACTTCATCCTGCTCCTAAGCTTCTAAACCAAATAATAATAATAATAATAATAATAATAATAATAATAATAACAACAATTGAAAAAAAGGGTCAACCCAGTTCTAGTCCCCACTTGGTGAGGGTGCTGGGGAAGGGAATAACAACAACAATTCTTCATTCCTTTTTTAATCCATATTGGGCAGGGAAGGAAGTATTTGGATAATCTACATTAAGATGATCCTGATGGTTGAAATTTGATCTAAGCAGTCTGAATTTCAATATGCAGAATCAAAACAGTTTTCCAATTAATAATTTATTAAATGAATAGATAGTCTACATTCATTCTTTTTATTTTTGGTTTCAAACAAGTAAAATGCAGAATCAAAACAGTTTTAATAACTTATTAAAGGAATGTAGAATAAAAACAAACATAAAAGAGCCATGAAATCTAGACTAACTTTTTTTATTACATAAAATTTGGACTACATATATCAGATATGACTAATGAAATTTCCTTTTGCCTCACTTGAAGCTCTATGGAGAACTCTCTCAACGGAGATAATCAAAATCTTACAATACAGCAAAAAGTGCAAGATGCTGTAAAGAAAATTTCAGCATTCACAACTTATAAACTACAATCTAGTGGTGCTCTCTGCCTGTGAGAAGCACTAAGCAGTACTGTCACTTGAAAATCCTTAATTTCATTTGATTTAAACCTCTAATTTTGGATTGGTTGAAGATGATGAAGGTGACTTGGTAAATTAGAATCATGCAAAGTCAGAGTTGAAGCTGACAATACAGCGAAAAATGCAAGATGCTGTAAAGAAAATTTCAGCATTCACAAATTATAAACTACAATCTAGTGGTGTTCACTGCCTGTGAGAAGCACTAAGCAGTAATGTCACTTGAAAATCCTTAATTTCATTTGATTTAAACCTCTAATTTTGGATTGGTTGAAGATGATGACGGTGACTTAGTAAATTAGAATCATGCAAAGTCAGAGTTGAAGCTGAGCAGAAGCGGGGTACAGGAATAAGAGTTTTCATGAGAAGTTTTATGGCCAGCAAAAATAAAAAGAACTTCTTTCTCATTCATCTTGTCATCATTCTCTCCAGCAATCAGATAAAAGGATGTTCAACTTCATATTGAGATGAGCCACATCAATTTTGCTTTAGAACAGGATTAACATCGCATGATTTTTAAGTTAAAATCATAAGCAACTGACAGATTGGAAAAATGAAATTAGAATCTAACAGCTTCCACAATCCAATACCCAAAATCAATTATGTGAAAAGAAACCAAATGATGCATTGGAAATTACAACCATATTATATCCTTCTTGTAAAATAAAGAATTTATGTTAGCACTACCTGGAAGTTGGAAGAAAGAAATTATGAAGTTCATTTATTGTTGCAAGGCCTTTAGTAGTTCAAGCATTTCAGACACAAATAGTCAAATACTACTATTATTTTGGGTCAAAAGTCAAATACTATTATTTAAAACAAAAAATATTAGAGTTTTTATTCAATGCAGATATTTCATAGTTTATAATCCAAATAAATATATCAATAAATACTATAGATGTTCAAGATTCAAATATACCAGGCCACTACTCAAGGATATCAACAAGAACAGATCACCTTAAACTCAACTTTACTCAACCTAAAGGTATTTGAGTACCATGACGAATGGAAAATATCAGAAATGACTACCCAAAGTTAGTAAACATAAAAGATATAACTTACCAAAGTTGCTCTATCAGGAGGATAGGAAAAAGCTTGAAGAGGGTGACAATGTTCCTTCACAAATTTAGTGACAACCCATTTCCCATGATTGTTCACTTTAACCAACATCATAGCCTCACAGCCTTCTCTTATGCTAACTCGTGGTCTCCGAACTGGTCTAGTCTCATTTCTAGGTCTCACATAAAAACCTTGCTTATTGCATGAAAAACGACGAGAAATGATTCTATTATCAGCCTCAGAACGATTGCAACGGTCAAGACGGACAACAAACCCTTCTTGTCTCGCATATCTACTATAAAATTCTCTGGAAGCCTCTTCAGAATCAAACTCCATACCTACACAAGGTTCTGAAATTGAACCTTCTTCACATGTTACAATTGCATCTTCACATGTTACAGTTTCTCTTTCAGCAGAACTTTGAACTGTATCTATTTCAGCATCCAAATCCACTAATCAGACAAATACAACGAAATACATTATTCAATAATTCATAAATTTCAGCATCCAAAAGTTAAACAGTAAACTTATATAGACACATTGTTTTGAATGCAAAGCATAAACCATCAAAACGTATAAAATAACAATAGTTGAGGCACGAGAAGCTGAAATATAATCATTTCAACTGACAATTAACCATCAAATTCCAAAGTTCTTATAAACAATGACTCATTTACATTCATGCCTTCATGAGTTGCAGAAGTATGATGGACCACTCCACATATAATCAAATCACTTACATTAAATGATTCATAAATTATTAAAAATGACTCATTTACATTCATGCCTTCATGAATTGCATAAGTATGATGGACCACTCCACATATAATCAAATCATTTATACTAAATGATTCATATATTATAAAAAAATAAATCATTTACATTCATGCCTTTATGAATTGTATAAGTATGATGGACCACTCCGCATATAACAAAATCACTTATATCAAATGATTCATAAATTATAAAAATGACCCATTTACATTCATGCCTTCATGAATTGTAAGAAGCATGATAGAGCAAAATGGAGAAAAATATGATACAATCCAAATTCAACTCGAGCAGCTAGCAAACAAACGACAGAATAAAAAAAAGAACACAAAACTGGAAATAAAAAAGAAATTTAAAAGCCCAAAATTGAAGAGAGATATTTACTTGTTAGCTAGTAGGGGACTTCATAGAGGACGCTCTAGATAGTGGAAGTCAAGAAAGAGAGAAAGAAAGACAGTTGGAAACTAGGAATCGTTGGGTGATATCTTTGAGGTTTAATGATATTTGTGCGCCAAGTTCAAAGAAAGGGTTTAGTTCATCGTATTCATCAAAGACGGACGAGGGAACAAAGACACCTCACCTCGGTCCTTATTTCTCCGGAAAGGTGGGGAAATCTAGTGTTTTTAGTTCCCAATTTTACCCTCGAATTCATTATGACTATGAAAAATGCACTTATGCACCAATATCACCCTAACTTAAAATCATGAACGAGTCAATCTGGCCAGTTGGTTTGATCAAAAAAAAAAAAAAATCTGGCCAGTTGGCGTGCGACCGTGAGTGGTAAATACTCTCGTCACTTAAGTAAGTTGTTCTAGGTTCAATCCCTATTGACTACCCGTTGTGAATGGAGCAATTTCGATACCCTTGTTTAAGTGATATGTGTATGCCCCAAATTTATATTGATCAGATTTCCAAACAAGGCATATTAAGTTGGTTTATTGATTAAACAATGGGATATAAAGCCCAAAATATCATTCCGGCCCAATCCATCAGACTCATAATGAAGGAATGAAGCCGCACGCCAATTCAAGAGAAGTTACTTCTTCTATTCAAAACTAAAACTGCATGAGACACATGTCAAAAGGAGAAGTGAGCAGTTGACAACAAGGAGAGCAAGGAGAACGTGGGAGGCAATGTGGTGAAGGCACAAGGGATCAATATAAAGGGGAAGAAACCGACAGAAAAAGGATCCTGAAATGATCAACCACATACACACATAGAACAATCTCTCATCATCTCAATATTCAAATTCATATCAACACTCATAAACATATTCCTGACTCCCAATTCATCCCTCTCGTATCATCCACCAAGATCTATCCCTTATTTCCTTTGTATTTCAATATTTTGTATATTTCCTTGTAATTTTCATTCTCTTGGAATTATCTCTATTGGAGATTCCTCTTTGTAATTCTCATAAATATACTTAATAAAATCTCATCTTTCACTTTAATTGTTCTTTTATCAACGTACACCATTTTTGGGCGATACAATATCTACAATGTTGGACATGTGAATTTAAAAGGGGAAATATAATATACAAATTGGACATGTGAATTTCAAATTTTCCTGTCCCGTCCCGTCCCAAGGCATTTTGGGACTAGAAATTTTCGTCCCAAAAAGTTTCGGGACGGGACAAATCAGGACGGGACAAAATTTCTCTTTGGGACGGGACGGGACACGGGATGGGGTCGTCCCAATCCCGTCCCGTCCCGAATACAAATATATATGTATTTATATATTTTTTTTAGAAAAATGCATGTGTTATATATACCATGTTTGGGTGTACATGACATTTTTTAGGGAAAATGTGATAATAATAAAATTTTACCTTATTATATTGTATAAAATGTATTATAAAAGTAATATTGAACTAATTTATTTGCTTTTTACTAACACAAAGTGTCATAATTTTTTTTTCAAGTAAATAATTTTATAAAAAAACAATTCAAAAACAATTCGGGAATTTTCCCGTCCCGTCTCGATCGGGACGGGACAAAGTTTGGGACGGAACGAGACACAGGACGAAAACTCCGTCCCGAGCCTTTTCCGGGACAGGACACGGGACGGGGGTGTCCTGATCCTGTCAAACTTATTGTCCCATGAACAATGTCTATCAAGTCGAACACCCCATATACAATGTCTAATTATTGTCCACACTAGGGGTGGAAATATCTTAAAATCATGAACAAGTCAAACTTATGTTAGAAATATAATATCTAATGTCTAATTATAGTCCACACTAGGGGTGAAAATAACCTAGGCTCTATTGGGCCTATGGTCTGGCTTACTAAAAGCCTAGACACTTTTGTATTCTAATAGGTCAGACACAGTCATAAGCCTTTTTTTGGGTCTGTTTTGTTTAATAGGTGAGGCCTAAGTTAAAAACGACTACAAAGTCTACCAAGTTGACCTATTAAACATGAATCTAGGGCTGGTATTCATTAAACACAATTCTCCTCTCTTGAAGGTTGTAATTGTCTCAATACTTTGGCAAAACATAATAATTTTGACGAGTTTGAGTGTTTAATTAATTTGACTTTGTTATTATGTACAACAACAACAACAAAACCTCATCTCAACTAAGTGGGGTCAGTTACATGGATCACACGACGTCATTATGCTTGATCAATAGTCATGCTTGTAGGTAAACCTTTCATCAAAAGATCTTGTTGAATAACTTCGTTAAAAGTTCTCTTCAGTCTTCCTCTCCTTCTTTTGTAGGGATTCCATACATTTGATCAATTAATAGTGCTCATCCAATTCTCTTCTTTGAACCTTTTGTTTCTTTATATGTCTTATCCCATGACTTTGTTATTATGTGTTTGATCAAAATCATATGTCTCTATTTGATTGTGACTAATTTAGAGACCGTAATAATTTGTGACTACTAATTCTCTCAGCCTATGGCCGATTAGCAAACATATATTATCAAGTCTCGTAATAGACATATAACCATACCAGACTTCTTAATAGGTCAGACTTAGGCTCGAAAAAGTGGCATATGATAGGTCACAGATTAAACTCAGGCTCGATTTATACATCACATGTTTGACCTATTATGGTTGTGGTCTAGACTGACTTAAGCTATTTTTACTCCTACTCCACACTCCACATATGAATAAAGATTAATGAAACTTGAAGTTAAAATATAATTGTTTCCAAGTTAGTTAGTTGACTTATTTTGTTGAGACAACATACTACCTTATTTTTTTGCGTATGCACCAAGTGTTGGAGGAGTGAGGGTCTTTGAGGTGGCTAGCCTTACCATTTAGGTTCGGATAGGGTGACAACTCCTATCACATGAGGTTTAATAATGTTGTTGCATGTCAAATCTCGAACTTGAGACGTTGGTTGGACAAAAGCAACAAGTTTACGAGTTGATCTAATGGCCCGTGCTAATATTCTACCTTATTGTCACGTGGGTATAGAATTAATGGAAAAAAAAATATCGCATTGATATTTCACATGTTCAGAACAAGTCCTCTTAAACACCAAGAGTTCGTTGTACATTCTAATATAAGCACATGAGTAATTTGGAAGTGGGTCAACTTTTGGTTTTGAAGAAGATTAGACATTTGAAATCACATAAAGAAAGATAGGTTGAAGAAGAACATGTGAAGTAACGAGATGGAGGGAGTTTCTTTTTTCTGTAAAAAAAAGTAGTCAGTTGTAACCTGTGTGGCACCTCAGCACAATGGGTCAAGTAAGTCTTGACTATTTAGATTGTTTATTTGGAGGGTGACATCACTTCAAATTTTAAATTTCCATGGGGCACCTAAAAAAACCGTCAAAGTAAAATCACTTGTTGAGGGAAACATCCAAGTGAAAGTAGTTTAGATTTATTCTTACATAAACCATGACATGTCATTGAATGCAACATTCAGTGTCTATCAACGCCTCTTGATTCCTAAGATTGCTAAACTTTTCATTTTTTTCAAGCCAATTTTAGTGATATTTATGACCATTGGTCTCTATTTTTTTGAGTTTCTTTTAAAGTTCAAGGTCTAGAATCAAAATTGACTAATAGTTCAAAGATTAAAACCACCAATTTTGAGTTTAGAAGTCAAAACCAAAATTGACTAGAAGTTTAATAACCAAAAATTGTATTAACCCAAAATTAAAATCATAATTAGATATATTATAGTGTTGGATGCAAGAAGGAAAAAAAAACATGAATGTGCTAGAAGCAACTTTACCCTTGTTAACTCTTAAAGTAGTCCCTATCAACATTCTTCTAGCCATCTTCATCAAAATTAAGACCATTTCAAGCAGAACTGATCAATTGCTGTAGCAAAAAATGCAATATGAAAGAAGCATCACATTTATAATTCCTCTGAAAACACAGCTCCATCCAACCAACTCAACAAATACAGTGCCATTTTGGCAGATCTAACTTTTCCAATTGCCACCAACAAATACAGATGAGGTATTGAAGTATTTACAAGGCATGAGCTTTAAACACCATTTTGTCATTAAGTTGACTTATATTTTAGTGTTATCATGTAAATCTATAGCCGAGTTTAGTTGCTCATCATCATTCCCTGGATCTTCACATCCGGATCCCTTCTTTATACTGGATGCAGGATTCAATTTCCGACAATACATGTACACTGTAAAGAAAGAAAAATCATCATCAGTGCTAGGATCGAAAATGAAGGAAGGGATAGATGAAGCAAAAATCAAGGAAACTAATGCAAAAGGATTGAGTAAGCTTCTATTATAGTGATAGCCTATGTAATGGACACAAGAAAATACAAAAAAAAAATTCGTAATTTGAGAAAATACACACACACAGCGCTCAATATGAGACTTAGCATCCCGTTATCAACTCCTACCTCCGGTCCTAAATATAGGACCTAATTGACTTTTTTTTGGAGAGATTAAGGTTGCGAAATAGGTTATTAAATGATGACATATTTGATATATTTTTAGATTATCCATTAGTTTATAAGTAAAATAAACTAGTTTAAGGGAAAAAATTAGGTAAATCAATTTATAATTAACTTATTTTGCTTTTTTAAGGATTTTCCAGAAAAAGCCAATTAAGTCTTATATTTAGGACCGGAGGGAGTAGTATTTATTATTGGCCTCCCTTGAAAAGTGAAGGTCTGCCACTACTGGGCACTCAAGTTGGATTTTTGAAACCCTCACAAAAGCTAGGAATTAAGATGAGGGAATTAACCCACTTAAATGTCTCATTATCAATCTTACATAACGCATGACCTTAGGGATCACATTCTACCATAATCTCTATAAGAGTCAAGCATAAACAATTCAATAGCCATCCTCAATAGGAGGAAGTGTATATATTTATATTTGAGGTTGAATAGAGATTTTGATCGATCAAATCATCAAAAGATCAATTCAGATCACTTACCAGTCATTTGGTATCTAATTTAAATATGTATATACATACATTATATAAAGAACATGTATCATGTTTTTAATACTATATCATTCAATTTTGGGAATTCGAGGAAGGGTCGATAAAATATCCCATGATAACTTAAAAAGGTCTGGGTCGTTACCCTATCCATCAGTAATCTTGTAGTTCAAGCTACAATTATACAACATATCATCTATACTGCAGCTAATATGGAGCTTCATATGATTAAATGGCGTGTAGCACCAATAGCTGCTGTTCCCTGAGCTATGTGTGAGCTTTTTATAATTGTAGGTAAATGATATAAGATCATTGAGATAATAGACAGAAAGTAACATGATGAAGAAACTGAGAGATAGATAGAGAGCACACCTATTCTTTCTCCATTCCAGTGGGAAAATACTGTGGACATTGAGAACAGATTTGAGAGGAAAATATATATCTTATTGATGATAATTCTTCTGTACAAGAGACTATATATAGGCTACAAAAGGAGACAAGATAGTAACAACTAATAACTAGTAATAATGTCTAATATCTCCTAATCAAATCATAATCAAATCAGAGAATATCACTAATTAATTACAAAATATTCCACACTCCCCCTCAAGTTGGATTGTAAATGTCGATCATATCCAACTTGCTTATACAGCCTTCAAACGCAGGTTTAAGTAGTGCCTTTGTAAGAACATCTGCAGCTTGAAGATGTGTCGGTAGAAAAGTCAAGCATATGGTTCCTTCTTCAACCTTTTCTCTGATGAAGTGTCTATCTATCTCCACATGCTTTGATCTTTCATGCTGAACAGGATTTAAGGCCATGCTTATAGCTGCCTTATTATCGCAGTAGAGTTTAAGTGGTAATTCCACTTTGACCCGTATCTCACAAAGGACACGTTTCAGCCATAGTTCCTCCATTATTCCTTGAGCCAATGCTCTTAACTCAGCTTCAGCACTGCTTTTAGAGACAACCCTTTGTTTCTGACTCTTCCAAGTTACTAGATTCCCCCATACATAGGAGCAATAACCAGAGGTAGATCTTCGGTCAGGATGTGCCCCTCCCCAACTAGCATCTGTGTACACTTCTATTGTTCTCAATTCTTGTTTCCGGAAGAATAATCCCCTCCCGGGAGTACCTTTCAGGTATCTCAAAATTCTGTAGGCAGCATCCATATGCATTTTTCTTGGATCACTCATGTATTGGCTAGCAACACTTACTGCAAATGCAATATCAGGTCTTGTGTGAGAAAGATATATTAGCTTCCCAACAAGTCTCTGATATCTTCCTTTATCCACTGCCTCTTGCTCCTTTTTTTCTTCTTCAGTTTCAATCTCATCTTCTTCAGTTTCAGTATCATCTTCTGACTCCCCTTCTTTGCTTGGTTTCTTCTTCCTTTTCTTAGGAGGAATGATGGGAGTCGGTTCAGGATCACAACCTAACATGCCTGTTTCTTCAAGTAGATCTAGTATGTACTTCCTTTGAGACACACAGATCCCTCTCTTCGACCTTGCAACTTCCATTCCAAGAAAGTATTTCAAGTCCCCTAGATCTTTAACTTCAAATTCCTTACCAAGGGAAAACTTTATTCTTGACATTTCATCCAGATTATCACCTGTAATGATGATATCATCAACATAGACAATGAGGATGCATCTTTTTCCTCCCTCTGTTTTGACAAACATCGTATGATCTGACAATCCTTGCTTATAGCCTTCCGATTTCAAGACCTTTGAAAACCTGTCAAACCACGCTCTAGGAGATTGTTTAAGGCCATACAAAGATTTATTCAACTTACATACCTTATCATTGTCCCCCTTCTCAAAGCCAGGAGGTAGAGACATATAGACCTCTTCTTTAAGCTCTCCGTTCAGAAAAGCATTCTTAATATCCAGCTGATGAAGTGGCCATTCAAGATTAGCTGCCACAGACAATAAGACACGGATAGTGTTCAATTTCGCCACTGGTGCAAACATTTCTTGATAGTCTAGACCATAAGTCTGAGTGAAACCTCTGGCTACAAGTCATGCTTTCAACTTATCAAGAGTACCATCAGCCATATACTTAGGAGTGAACACCCCACTTGCAACTGACAAGCTTCTTGCCTCTTGGCTTTTCAACAACAGTCCACGTTCCATTCTTCTCTAGAGCTCGCATCTCTTCCATGACTGCAGCTCTCCATTTAGGTATTTCAAGTGCCTCCTGAATGTTTTTGGGAATATTCACTCTATCCAAGCTAGTGACGAATGCTCGATAACTGGAGGAAAGAGCATTATAGGACATGTAATTCTGAATTGGATGTAGAGTGCACGATCGAGGCTGTTTCCTGTGAGCAATAGGGAGATCAAGATCATTATGTTCATTATCATTTATCGGAGTTTCATGAGATACCTCTGGTTCAATTTCCTCAGGGGTCACCACCACGTCTGCCTCCTTTGGTTCTTCAGGAACTATCACTGGTTCTGACTGCTTGGGTGCTTCAGATGTAAGGTTCCTTCCTCCCTTAGACTTATGCCTTCGTCGTGAGTACACCATCATATCTTTGTTACCTGCATTTGTTATTGGCACAAGAGATGGATGGGTTGAGGGTGGCTCTGTTTGTAAAGGCTCTGACTGTGGTGGAGGTAATGATTCTATTTGTGGGGGCTCTGGCTGTGGTGGAGGTAATGATTCTATTTGTGGTAGAGTTATCCATTGTTCAAGTGTAACATATTCTTCTCTAGGCTCAGGTATCACAGTCTGAAATTCACTCATTCTCTCCCCCTGAATTGAAGATTTGGGATAGAAAGGAGTATTTTCATGAAAGGTAACATCAAAGCTTACAAAGAAGTGCTTAGAAACAGGATCAAAACATTTGTACCCTTTTTGCGTTGGAGAATAACCAAGAAAGATACATTTCACTGCACGGGGATCAAGTTTATTATTTGGAAACACATGAACAAAGGTTGTACAACCAAACACACGAAAGGGAAGATTTGATTCAAGGTGGGTGGTAGGAAAAATACTTTGTAGCATCGATAATGGAGTTTTGAAGGATATGACCTTGTTAGGCATACGGTTGATGAGGTGGGTGGCGGTCAAAATGGCATCTCCCCAATAGAACTTGGGTACATTACTTGAAAGCATAAGGGCTCTAGTGACTTCTAGAATGTGCCTATTTTTCCTTTCTGCAATCCCATTTTGTTGGGGTGTATGAACACATGAACTTCTATGGATAACACCGTGTGTTTGGAGGAAATCACTCAAGGTTCGGTTAAAATACTCAGTACCATTGTCGGAATGTAAGACTTTGATGCTTGTATTGAACTGGTTTTTTATCATGTTGAAAAATTGCATGAAAGCAGATGGTGCCTCAAATTTGTCTTTCAGGAGGTAAACCCAACAAAAACGAGTGTGGTCATCAATGAATGTAATGAACCCTCTGGTTTTGGTACAGTTTGGGTTACGAGAAGGTCCCCATAAATCACTATGGATGGTAGTGAAAGGCTTTGTTGAAACATATTGAGCTCTAGGGTATGATGATCGATGGTGTTTAGCTAGCTCACAGATATCACAGTGTATATCAAGGTTAGATGTTGGACAAAGGGATGGAAACATACGGGATAAATATTGAAAATTGGGATGACCCATTCTCTTGTGCCACAACATAGTATCCTCCTTTTTAGATATAGATATAGAATTGCATACACTTGTGATCGGCTGTTTACTCACTCTGGCATTGTCAAGGAAGTAGAGTCCCTCACGTTCTTCGGCACGACCAATCACCATCCCCGATGATAGATCCTGAAACACACAATAAGTAGGTAAAAATGTAGCCGAACAATTCAATTGTTTCGTCAATTGACTAACAGATAATAAATTGCATGCTAGTTTTGGCACATGCAGAACGGATTCCAAAGTAATGCACTCTGAAATTCGAACACTCCCTTTTCCGGCAATAGTGGCGAGAGTTCCATCAGCAATTTTTACTTTCAAATTTCCCGCACATGGGACATAAGTGGTGAACATTTGATGACAATCTGTCATGTGATCTGACGCCCCAGAGTCAACTATCCACAACACCTTCTCTCTTGATGTTTTAAGAGCAGATAGAAAGTCTCCTCTTTGTGCCACAAAAGCTAGTACTGGTTCCCCAATATATACCTTGGCTTTAGACTGCAACTTTGTGTTTTTCATGAGTAATCTTTGAAACCAGGAGATTAAAGCATGAGAAAACAGGTTCAAAGCACTAAGGTATATTAAAGATTTTATCAGAGATAAAAATATTATCCAAATACTGAATAATACCAAGAAGAAACCCATAAACACATCATATATGCTTCTGCCCAACGATGAACATGGAGTTCCCAGTGTCGAACACAAGATTGGTGACTGGAATATGGTCGGGAATGTCACGTCGATCTCAACGGTCGGATGAGCTGCCGGAGCTCCGCCGTCACGCTCCGGCACGCGCCAGTCGCCGGAATCTGGAGCCGCGAGCTTCACCGGCGCGTGAGCCTCACACGCGCCGCCGTTGACCTCCACGTTCTGGGGTTTTGCCGATCGGGACATCCTCTTTCCGATGGGGCCGGCGGTGAGAGCTAATGGAGCTCCGATCATCACGCACAAAACTGCCCCTATTCTTTGAAGAGAAAGATTCACTCGATACATGCTGTCAAACCCTAATTTTTAAATTTTGAGCCTGTTGCTCTGATACCATGTGGACATTGAGAACAGATTTGAGAGGAAAATATATATCTTATTGATGATAATTCTTCTGTACAAGAGACTATATATAGGCTACAAAAGGAGACAAGATAGTAACAACTAATAACTAGTAATAATGTCTAATATCTCCTAATCAAATCATAATCAAATCAGAGAATATCACTAATTAATTACAAAATATTCCACAAATACTCACCATGCTATCGTCATTCACCTGTTGCAGAAAAAGAGTAAATATATAAAGAAGGGGAAAGGAAAAGTGAAGATAATTGAAAGTTTAATTAATATTCATGGTAATCTAGAGTTCTCGACTATAAGGATTTATCTAGGAATGGTTTTGGCAGAATGGGGGAGAGAATGGAAGCATGTAAGTATCCCAGGAAAACCTGTTTGAGAAAAAATCACCACTCCAGTATACTAAATAATGCATATAGATTGTTCATCTCCAACAACATGGGTCAACCTAATTTGATACCCACTTGGTGAGGGTGCTGAGGAAGAGAATATACTATGGGAACTGATCAAATAATAATTGGGCCACAAACTACTAAAATAAACTATTTTCAGTCAAAAACAATGTCAGCAAATTAATATGCATTCCTTTGATCAGATTAACAAATTCATTGTGTGTGTGTGTGTGTGTGTGTGTGTGCCATAATCTGCCTGTGAAATATGCCATAATCTGCTTCATAGAACCCTAAATTGCCTGTGAAATGTGAATGTAGAATTGATAAAATTAACTTTCCTTTGCTGTTTGTTATTTAGCTCCCTACTGAAAGCATAACATGTGAGAAGAAAATGAGAAAATCAGTCATGTGATGCTGAGCTATAAAAGTAGCAGCATGCCATAATTTTACTACAGATCTCCATAACATATAACTACTGAAGTGTATCAAGGCTCTAGCCAAATAAAATGCAAGGTCATATAGAACAAACTCTAATAAACTGGTGAAAAACGAGGAAAACACCATCAGAAAGAATAGCTAGTTCACAATAGACTCTCCCAAAGGGACTAAAATGTGTAGTTGTTTGACAATTCACTAAATGTACATCGGTAAAATTGACTTTAAAAATGGCAAAAGCAACTACCACTTGTGTTTCCCAAACTGACCTATTCATTCTTTGGCTTTGTGAATGAGTTTTTGAGTAAAACCAACCCAAACATAAATTTAGTGAAAGTTAGTTTGCCAAAAGGATTTTTGGATACCAGAAGCAGTATCTTAAGAGCCCCAAAATTCTTTGAAGATTATGCAAGTTGAACTATAGATCGGTATGGTATAGATAAATATACAGCACACAAAGCTAATCAACAACTCCCTAGGTTAGAAACCTAAAGAAAAACCTATAATGGTAGAAGTTCCAAAAAACTTTTGGCACAAATCAACAATATATATTCATTTGTAGCATATGGGGCCAACAAAAATACTGATCATAGGTAATGATAAGAATGCAAGACTTATTTAAGTTGACAGCACCCAATTCAATAGGTCAAATCTTTCAAATCATCCAAAATTACCCACCAATTCTAACAAAGATACCAATAGAGCGATATATATCTTGAATCACAAAGTTCTAATAAGAAATTAGACACCACAATATCAAGTGAACAGCAATAATTAGAATAACACACCAGTACGGCAATATTACCAAACTAAAGCATGACAATGCTTCACAATTTATGATATTCATCATACAGCCTAAATTTGTTAATTCAAACTCGAGAGAGTGAAATAAATACAACAACAACAAAGCATTAGGCCCAATTTTTCACTGAGTGATGAAGAAAGCGACATAAATAACAGAAAATGATCAGGGTATCAACAATTTCACACCAAAAGAAAAAAGAAGAAAATAATATAACCAATCCAAAAATAGCAAGGATATAACATAAGGAGAGAGATGAATACAATAAATTACCTCAATGCTAAGAACTGAATTTATAATAAGCTCTGCATAAGCCATGGAAGTTCAAAATAGACGGAGAATATTGATTGCTCGAAAGGAGGCAACAACAGCAGCAGTAATGTAAGCAGTACACCAAACCCCCACAGCAAATAACAAACTCAGGAAATTAGTGTATGCCATACACCACAGAATCACCTAAATGAGACAATACAAGATAACCTGAACAACAACAACAATAATAAAAATCAATCAATTAATAAATAAATAAATAAATGCCTCATTCCAATTTTGTTTTTAGACAATTACACCCAGTTTCAAGTAAGAGATATAATAATCAGTTACTCTCAGAAGGTCATTTGTTGTTGGAACTATTTCACTGGTTCTATATGACTATTTGTATGCAGATGCGCACACGAAAAAAGTTTGGTGTTGTCTCTCTCCTATCTGTTTTCTTTCATAGCTAATTGTTTATGGATGTTTCTTATATTCCTGTTATTATTAAACCTTTGTAATAGCTAGATTATAATTAATGTCATTTTGCCTTTTACCAAAAAAACAAGTAAGAGATATAATATCAAACAGGTTAATTTACAACTTTTATGCTTGTTAACTAAAGCTATTTCACTTGTCAAACAACTCCTTAGGACTTTCTGATATTAAATTTCTTGCTTCTAACGTGAGTGCAATTGTCCCTTTCATATACATAGATAAAGTCAAGCAAATATGATTAAGCAAAAACCAGTCATGATGACACGAACTACTATATCCAAAATCACAAGTTTTTATATGGCCATTAGGATAGAGAAACAAAAATGATCAAACAAGCAATATATAATAGTGATTACCTTGCCGAAAGTTCGAACTTGTTTGGACCAAAGTACAAATTTTTAAGGCGATAGAAAGTCAAACTGCATAAGAAACAATGAAATTGTGAAAACCCAGAAAGGAAAACGAAAAAAATGAAAGATAGACTGCTTGCATTGAATGGATTAGTTCAAAAAAAATAAAGAAATGAGAAGAGATGAGCAAATAATATTATAATGAATAATACCTGTGCAGAAAGTGGAAAAAAAGAGTAAGAAGAGAAAATGATGATGAGGGATGATCGGAAGGAGAAGAGAAGGGTGATCGAGAAGGAAGAGAATTAGTAGAAAGGTAGGTTCTACTTTTTGACTCTTATGGCTAACCGCGAAATCAAACTACTTTTTATTTTAAGGAAAAAAATAGAAATAGGTGTGATTTAATTTGCAGGAGGATAAAGCTTTGAATAAAAAATGTATAAAAAAATTAGACTTCGAATAACAAAAATAGGGAAAATCCAAATAAATCTCTCCCAATACCCAAAAGTATAAGTGAAAAAACTAAACTTCCAAAAGGTTATGAAGGAACCAGCACCTACCTGTCATTTTAAAATTTTGCGAAAAGATAAAATTGCCCCCATCCTAAAACACAAATTGCGAGAAGAGGGTGAGTGTTAGGGTGAGTTTAGGGTGGGGTAGTAATTTGTGTTTTAGGATGGGGTAATTTTATCTTTTCACAAAATTTTAAAATGACAGGTAGGTGCTGGTTCCTTCATAAACTTTTGGAAGTTTAGTTTTTTCACTTATACTTTTGGGTATTAGGAGGGATTTATTTGAGATTTTCACCAAAACAAATCTAATTTTTTAATAAGCATAGGCTTAATTTCCAAAAATCCCTGAACTTTGGGGCAATTGTATATATCCCTCGATGTTTCAAAGTTTAAACTAAACTCTTGACCTTTTATTTTTTTTAATATGAACCTCATGTTGTTAGCTTGCCGTTATCTCTTGAAGAAATTTGTCGTGTCATCTATCATATGTCACATGACATATATTAAGTTAAAAGTTGCATGATACTCCCTGAACTTTGATCTAATTGCACATAATCTGTAAACATTTTAAAAACCCCACATAACATTTTTAAATAGTGAAAGATTAATGATGTCTAATATTAAAAAAATAAAACTTTAAAGATGTGAATGTTAAATTTTAAAATGTTAAGGGGGTTATATGCAACTAGAACAAAGTTCAAGAAATCTCATGCATTTTAAACTTAATAAATGTCACATATGATTAATGACTTGACAAATTTTTTCAGGAGGTAATGGCAAGTTAACCACACAAAGTTCATGTTAAAAAAATTAAAGGGGTTTAATTTAAACTTTGAAACATTAGAGGGGTTATATGTAATTGTCTCAAAATTTAAGGAATTTTTTAAAATTAATCCTAGAATATCTTGACCAAATATTTGTAGTGATTTGAGATTATGCTCTATGATTGATTACATTAATTTGCTCCTATCTTCTACGGGGAAATAAAGATTAATTAATCCCCACGCGGAGAATCTTATTTGATCATTTCTTTATTTTTTCAAGTCTTCTAAATTAATCCCCACTTACACTTACTTCTCCCCTCCTACTTTTTCTAATTCATATAGTTTGATCAATTTTGAACGATTAAGATAGCCTAGAGAAGTTATAATGTCAAATATCAACATACACACACACAGTTTTATTATTTAACTATAAATTTACTAGAAATTAATGGGATACATGGTCTTATATAATTGGAGGAGTTGATTTAAATATTTAATATACATAAAGAACTTAATAAAAATATGATAAAAACACTACATTCAGTCGTAAATATAAGGTCCCTTTGACTTTTTTTATGAAAGTTAAGAAAATAAATTAGACCACTAAACTTTAATATATGTCACATAAAATTATACTCCCTCCAGTCCTAAATATAGGACCTAGTTGACTTTTTCGGAAAATCCTAAAAAAGTAAAATAAGTTAATTATAAATTGATGATTTACCTAATTTTTCCCTTAAACTAGTTTATTTTACCTATAACTTAATGGATAATCTAAAAATATATTAAATTTGTCATGATTTAATAGTTAGTTCGCAACCTTAACATCTCCAAAAAAAATCAATTAGATCTTATATTTAGGACCGGAGGTAGTATTATATTAGTTTATAAGTATAATATGTTAGTTTTGAGGAAAAATATATAACTATAGACAATTTAAAGTGATTAACTTTACATTTTTATCAAAAAAAAAGTGATTAACTTTACATTTTTATCAAAAAAAAAGTGATTAACTTTACGTTATTAATTACTCCAATAAAATTACAGGAGTCTAAAATGTTATATTGAAGTGTAATCCATCGCATTCCCTTCATATCTTCACTCTCCCCATTTCTTTACTTTAATTATTACTGTCAGATCAATTTTACATGACCCAACCATCAGATCAATTTTAAATCATGTAGATTTAATGTCCTAAGACAACAATTTTGTCCAAAAAAATGTCCTATAACAACAAGTAAGAAAAAAATGTGCGTGTGTCATATACACTATTCACATCATTGTTGGCAAAAAAAAACGATTTACGTCAAACTTTAAAAACTGTGTAAAGGAAATTTTTTATATTAACCTTATATCAAGTTATTTATATTTATTACATCAAATTCTCTAATTATACAAGACTAGATATCCTATTTATTTCTCATAAATTTGTGGTTAAATGATAGTATTTTTTTTAAAAGAAAAGTAGACACATGACCACATAAGATTGGAGAACTTGATAAAATAGATATAAGAGACTGTTCCCCTTGAGGTAAGGGGTAAATATTCTTTGCCGTTTGATAAATAAAAATCCCTCTGTTGGCCTTTCATTTGATCTTTCAACTAAACTTGCCTTGTGGAAAGCCAAAATTTGCCTTTTTTAAAGGAAAAAAATCTAGGCTTACGCAAGCAATTATTTTTGCTTCCAATGTCGTCTGGTATATATGCTTCCTTCAAATGTATGAGAAGCTCATTTCTTATTTTATTTTAGACTTAATGAATACTTTAGTCCAAGGTTTTAAAACCCGAGCCGGACGTCGAGCCGGAAAACTGAGCGGGTCATGGTTGAAACGGTTGAAACGGTTGGACCGTTCGGTCGAACCGGTGACGTAATAATTTAATGAAAATTAAATATATAAATATTGTTAATACTTAATAACTTAATATAATTAGAATGAAGATATTTTTTTAATCAAGTTCATTTTTTTTCTGTTGATATATTTTTTTCTGCAGTTGTCAATTTCTGGCCGGGTCAAAAGCGGGTCAACTCGGGTCAACCCCGGGTCAACCCCGGGTCAACAGCGGTCGACCCGGGTCAACCCCGGGTCAACCCGGGCTGTACAGTAAACCGGCCCAATCGAGGTGATTGGGCCGTTTTAGCCACCGGCCGACGGTCCGACCGGTCGGACCGTCCGGCTCGGTCCGGCTTTAAAACCCTTGCTTTAGTCAATTAAAAAGATTATACTCCTATTTAATTTTTAAAAAATGAAACTGCAGTACAAGTTTCTTACATTCTTAGTCATTTGCAGTTAACTTATATTTTTTGGCTTAAATTTAGGAAGTTAAAAGTTCATGTGAAATTCTTGAAACTATATACACACGTTACATTTTTTTTAATCTCTAGCTAATTTTTTAAATGGGAAATCTCTAAGTTCTTTTTCTTCAAAAGAGTATGCGTTTTTTATTGGACTGTTCGATAAGTGTAAGATCTTACAGAAATATTCAGTTTTTTAGTCGCAGCTGATATTCTTAACTCAAATATGTTGTACAAAGCACTCTTGAACACATATAAACATCAATCTTTCAGTATTAATTAGGCTCCCACTATTTAGCAAATAAGAACATGATGAGAATATGTGAGAATAATGTACTACATTCGATCCTTAATTTAAAGATCTAGCTCTAAATAGGTACTGTTAGGCCAACAGCACCCAATCCCCATAGAAAATCAAAATTTTGACACACCATCTTGAAGGAATGGCATAAATGGCAACAGCACCATGTTAAGTACAAGTAAACTATATTGAGTCATAAATCAGAGGGTTAAGGGTTAAATCTAGCACTCTACTATGGCCAAAAGGTCACCCAGCATAAACAACTATTGGATGGCTCAAAAGTAGCACACATCTATTCAAAAATGGCTCAAAAGTAGCATTTCCGTCAACTTTAACTGGTTTGACCGTTAAGTTTGACCCGAGCATGCCACGTTACTCGCCACGACACCCAGTTTTGCCACGTCATCTGCCACCTCACCCGCCACGTAACCCAATAATGGGTAGTAAGTGGGCCCATTGGGTGACGTGGCGGTTGACGTGGCAAAATTGGGGTGACGTGGCGGGTGACGTGGCATGCTCGGGTCAACCTTAACGGTCAAACCAGTTAAAGTTGACGAAAATGCTACTTTTGAGCCATTTTTGAATAGATGTGTGCTACTTTTGAGCCATCCAATAGTTGTTTATGCTGGGTGACCTTTTGGCCATAGTAGAGTGCTAGATTTGACCCTTAACCCTAAATCAGAATATGGAAAATGCACCAGATCCAACTATGACATGGATTTCAGTCAAATAAGAAGATAAATGAATGAATTGCCAGTAGGACAAAAACACCACAAAGAAAAATGAAAGAATTATTTCTTGGTAGCTCTGTCATCGCCCTTCAAGGCTCATGATCTTCCTTTATGATTTGAATATCTGATCATGTATACAAGTTGGAAAAACATACAAAACTTCAATCTTCAGAGATATATAGGAAAGTTTTATGACAACTCTATAATGCCATAAAACTCTCCTATATATCCAAGAATGATACAATCTGGGGAAATAATTGGGGGGAAAAATCCAAATCTCCACATATAACACAACATATCTAGTGCATGTTTAACCTAAAACCAAACAAACACACTTCAAATGAGCCATGAGATCACCATGACAAGCAGCCTTTCATCAGTCAAAAATTTTCTCCCCTGTGGAAAACTGTAAGAATATCAATGAACTCAAAAAGCATAGCAACCCAGGAATGAAGAACACTGCTCTCCAACTTTCAGGATCTGTAAGATCTGAATTAGCAAATTTAGCAGCTTCAAGAAGCCTACCAGTAAGGTCCACTCCAACAATTCCAGCTAAAGTGCCGGCGGTATTCGAAACTCCCATCACTATTCCAGCATATCTTGGAGCCACATCCATGTGATTCACTGCAAATCCAGCTCTTCCCAGAGCCAAAAAACCAAGAGCCAAAGAAGAGCATAATACAGCCCCACCAGATGTTCTGAATAAGGGAATTAAAACCAGTGCAAGAGAAGCAACTAAAAATCCTATGGTATTCAAGAATTTCCTGGTTTTTGTCACAGACATTATCCTCTTGGTAATTAAATAATCCGCGACTACGCCACCAATGTTTGAGAATATGAACATGTTTAGATAAGGCATCATTTTTGAGGAACCCATATCTTGAAGGCTAAGTTGAAGGCCTAATTCAAAGTATGTTGGCAGCCAATTCATCAACACATATAAACCATAATGAAAAGTGAAATTGTTCACAACAATTGCCCACACAGGCAAGCTAGTTAAGATTTTCATCCAAGGTATTTTGCCAGTTTTACCTGAAATTCTTCCATTCTCAACCTTTGATCTCACATTCCCTTTGAGAGGCAACAACAATTCTCCAAACCCCGAAGCCGTCGCCTTCGGATGAATCTCAATTCGAGGAGCATCACTACCATATATAAACCAAAGTAAAGACCACATACCACCCATTGCAGCCTCAGCAACAAATATAGATTGAGGACCTCTAAGCTTAACTAAACTAGGAAGAACAAGCATTCCTATAGCTGCACCTAGATACATGCCAGAAGTTGTAAGAGAAACAGATCTAGATCTTTCATGGGGTGGCACCCATTGAGCTAAAACAGTATGGATAGAGGGAAATATGAAACCTTGTGCCACACCAACAAGCAAACGCGCAACAATTAACACGAAAACTCGACTTGGATCTAATGGAACCAATGCACAAGTTAGTGACCATATAACAAATGAAAGAAGAAGAACATTCTTCCCTCCAATTCTCTGAGCAGCCCATCCCCCAGGAACTTGTGAACAAGCATATCCATAATAGAAAGTAGACAATATTGCACCCTTGCTAGATTGATTCACTCCAACAGCATCAGCAGCAACAGTGTATGCAACTGAAAACCCAATTCTCTCTATGTAACAAACAGATGTACAGAGAAAAGTCAAAGCAACAATCATGTAACGCTTAGGGAACTTCATCATCCTCTTCACTTACTTCACCTACACTTTCTATGTCCAAGCGTTGACTTCGTTGACTCATTCAGATTTAGCACCCCACCAAGAGTTTGCACTGTTAAGTAGATAATTCACATGAGTTTAACCAACTTATGCCCAAGTATACTTCAAGTTCTCTATAGATCCTGTAAATAAGACAAAACCATTGGTAAGATTAACAAAAAAAGTCATCATATTTATTTACTTTCCAGGCCAAGAAGTGAACAAAGAAATGTAGAATGGCTCACAGAATACTAAAGTTCTGATGCCCATGATTTAACACAGATCAAAACAAATAAAAAAGCATCATTTTTTTTTTGAATGTTAAGAGCACTGGAATATATGGACTAGAAGATGTAAGAGAAAATGTAATCACTTAGGTAGCTTGCCAGGGGAGGATGGATCAGAACAGCAGCAAAGGGGTGGGAAGAGGAAGACAGAGCAAAGGAAATATGGCAAGTGGTAAGGTAGGAATTGAATGAAACCAGCTTTTTAACTTTTTAGTATTTTTTGTCAACAGATATCACTTTCAGTTAAGATGACTAGAATGACTCATGAAAAGGAGAAATTAATGAAACCAAAAAGGTTTTTTTTTTGGTAACAATGAAACCAAAAAGGTTTAAAACGTGTAAGGCCTCCATCTCCCCCTCCTTTTCTCTTCAAATATAAGCAGGACCGGAAGGTGAATCGGAGAGGCCAAAAGTTACTTGTCATAAGTTTAGATTGAGGTAGAAATACTGATGTACTCCTTCCCTATGTGGGGACGATGGAGAAGAGAATATACTTGACAATTTTACTTATACTTTTATGTAGGGAGGCTGATTCAAAGTCTAGCGAGTCAACCCGCTCATTAAATCAATGATGCAATGATTAATTAAAGATAATATTTAATAATCAATGTTGTAAAAGTCGGATCGGAAGACAAGACGAGAGGACTTCAAGTTATGATTCACATGGTCGAATTAGTCAGACTGACGGTTGAATTGTTGACTATCAAGTCAACATTTGAAGCGGTCGACGGTTGGACTTATTTGACCGTTCGGTTAGGATCAATTATTACAACAATAGTAATAATATAACCATACTAAGATAAATATGAAATTTCAATATTTCTTATAAGTAAACATATTAAGATCCTTAATGCAATATTTATAAGTTATGACATGTTCAAACCAATAAAGAACATGATTTGATTATCACATTCAGGAATTAAGGCGTGTTTTTGGACAAAAAGTACAAAAACGCGGATCTGATAATTAACTATTTCAATTTTGACAAAAATAATAAATGACTATTTCGCGGTGCATAAATAATACTACTTCCGGTCCTAAATATAAGACATAATTAACTTTTTTTTGGAGAGATTAAGGTTGCGAAATAGGTTATTAAATGATGACATATTTGATATATTTTTAGATTATCCATTAGTTTATAGGTAAAATAAACTAGTTTAAGGGAAAATATTAGGTAAATCAATTTATAATTAACTTATTTTGCTTTTTTAAGGATTTTTTTAGAAAAGTCAATTAGGTCTTATAATTAGGACCGGAGGGAGTAATAAACTTTGTGGCCCGGTGCAAAAATGATAAACCCGGTACTAAATATAAATTTGTAGTTTTGTAAAACCTTGTTGATTTAAAAAGGAGCACTTGAGACATTGGTGAATTTAAGGGGCAAAAATGTACATTGTAAACTAAAATCGGACAAATGTAACCTCTCGATTAAGCATAGTTAAACGGAAGTTTTTTCAGATGTGGGGCCCACCATCAGTAAATGACGTGTCAATTCCAAAATTCACTGTGGAAGCTTAAATGCATCCAGTTGAACCCTATATCATCTAAAACAAATCCTAAACCCTCAAATCATTTCAACTAGAACTCATACATTTCTCAATCATATGAAATCCACCCCAAATCATCAGAATTCTAAACCCAAAAATCATTTCGATGAGGGTTTTAAGGTTAGGGTTCGAAATGAGGCTGGTTTGATCTCTGAAAGTGCTCGATGTGTTGTGTGTTGTGTTGAGTTGGTTTTAAGTCTCAATATGCCCCGTCAACATATGTCACGTCAAAAAAAATTGACATCTGATGCTACATAGTGCCACGTCAATAAGTCCTATCAGAATCCTAGTCCATTAATGGTTAAACTTAACACCTCTGTTTGAGAAGGTTGCATTTGCCCCATTTTGGTTTATAGTGTACGGTTTTACCCCCTTAAATTTACCAGAGTCTTAGGTGCTCTTTTTCAAATTTATGGTAGTTATTTTTGCACATTTACCCTATTTTGTAAAGTAAAAATACCTCTTTACCCCTCAAAACTAAAACTTTACCCTTCTTCTTTCTCCCATTCATCTACACATGCTAACTAATATTAGCAAGGTTTTAATTGGAAGAGGTAAAAAAGTATTTTTTTACTTTAGAAAATAGTATCAGTAAGGTTCCACAAAACTATACAGATTAACACCTAGCACCGGTTTTATTATGTTTGCACCGGGTCACAAAGTTGGATATTATTTATGCATGCGAAATAGTCATGTATTATTTTTACCCAAATTGAAATAGTTATCAGATCAGCACTTTTGCCCGACAAAAAAATTGCTTACGACATGTCAATGATACATTAGGTATTATAAATTAACAAATTCACATGGTAAGGTAATTAAAAGTTATGTTATGGTATTATCAACATTTCATAATGTGTTATTCTTCTTTACCAAGTATCAAACTCACACTTTCAAATATTTCACAAGGCATTACCAACATCTAGGTTTTACTAACTTTTCATTAACTTTTCAACCGATCTTTATCTAGGGATTCCAACCAAGCTCTTTCACCCCAAGATAAGAAAACTAAGATAATGTATGATTGATGAGCAAAACTAAGATAATGTATGATTGACGAGCAAAATTAGCAATATAGAGATAAAGGCCACATTTGATTTGGGTGGCAACAAAGGTCCGGGACCTGATGGGTTCACTGGCTCTTTCTTTCAGAAGACATGGCACAATGTTGGACCTCAAGTGTGTTCTTTAATTAAGAAACTTTTTAATGTGGGTTTTTTCTATTGAACGTATAAATCAAACTGATCTAGTGCTTATCTCTAAATTAATCTCTGCAATTTTCATATAAAATTGTCCTCAAAATTATAAAAAATTGAACAAAACCATTATTGGGCAGATTATTCCTTTGTATTTGGAAACTACATTTTTAATTTTTTTTTGCGTAGAGCCTTCGGTGTCCAGCCCCCCTTCGGGGAACCGACTAATCCGAAGTCGCCGACGGGATTCCCCAGTTGGGGGGTGACGACTTCCCAAGGGTTCGAACCCATGACCTAGTGGGGTACGCGGTGCCTTACCTTCCCCTTTCTTACCTACGCCCCTTGGGCTATTTTTAGTTTTTTTTGTTAACACCGTTAGTTTGATTTAACGGAAAATGTTAACTTCACAATTTTAAATGGTTAAAGTAATATTAAAATATAAAAAACGCTTAAATTAAAATATTTTAGTTTAATTGTTCTTATATTTTTTAAAATGAGTCATTTTTGCCCTCATTTAATTAAGTGAAACTAACGGTGTTAACAACAAAGGACTAAAATTGTACTTTTGAAACAATAAAGGCTAAATAGAAACTTGATGCAAGCATAAGCGACTAAAAGTATACTTTAGCTATACAAGATTGTTGTTGTTCATGAAACATCTCATCTACGAAAAAGAAGCATGTATGAATAATGCCTATGAGAGGATAGAATGAGACTTTTTGTGCCTATGACTTTGAATTAGATATAAACCACGTTTTTTAAGAAAACATGTGAAGTTAGTTGAGTCTTTGAAATTTATTTTTTTTCTAATATTGACCATATTTATTATAATACTATTAAAAAATAGAAATAAATAAACATTAATAATATGAAAGAGAAATATGGGTAAAATAGGAAAAACACATTAAATGAAGAAAAAATGTGATGTGAGCTCTTATATTTTTGACTAAAATCATTCAAATTTCGGGGTCACTTGTATTCTACAAAATGCAAAATCTTCAAAGTTAACTTGTAATTTTTACAGGGTTAAAGATCATATTTGCCCCAGAAGTTTTAGTCCAGGCTCATATTTGCCCAAGAAGTTAACTAGTTGAAACATGACTCCATGAAGCCTTTCAACACATGCATAAATACATATAAATATAGTGAGAGATTTGTAACATAGCGAGAGGAAATTATCATTACAAGCAAATTCAGTTCCTTTTTCTCAATATCCCATAAATAATCTGTCCTAGTTCTTCTCCACAATCTTCCTGCACATGGTGTCCTGCCTGCAAAAAGTGCAATCAATCGGTTAAATGTACATTTCCCCATGGAGCATGTTTAGCCAGCAAAACAATGAAGCTGTGTAAAGCAGAATAATTAGTTTGTTCTTTAGCATAGATTGAATCAATGTAAGAAGTAAAGAAACCTTAGAAACATACATGTAAACGAAGGAGTGAGAGAGTGTTTCGTTATACGATAAAAAAAAATAACAAGATTAAAATAGAGCATATTTGGTTTCACGATGAAAACTACAAAAACAATGGTTCTTGTACAAGTAGGTAGTTTCTAGCATGAAATCAAAGGACTGAGAAAGATTATTCAGGGATAATGGAGTCAACAAGAAAAGGTACCAAGTTTACATTGTAGATTGTAAAATTACCCTTGAAGCATGTTTGTCCTTCAAAACATGAATGACGTCTCTATTTTTTGGTTCATATCAAAACTTTGTACATAGATTGTTATACTAAACTTGTTACTGGAACATAAAGAAATCTCTTAGTTAAAAGTGCTGAATATATTCTAAATCAAATTGTGAATATCTTCTCCTTTTCTTGCACCAGAAGCAAAAGAAGAAAGTAGATACTTCGGTAAGTGAAAGCAAGTAATCGCCATGTAATAAAGTTCAATGGAAGATGATTAATCAATTCCTAACATGTTCAGAGAGGATGCAGAATCCACAACAATTATTTCCCGGGAAAAGGATGATTCAAATGACATATGTAAAATAGCAAATTATCATATTTAACCATAGCAAACAAATAGCCATAGCTGTTTAATTAGCAGCCTTTATTCCATAGTGATAAAATGTGGTCATGATAAAATGACAAGAGTATTGTGTTAGGAAGATATGCATTTGACAATAAGTTGATCCATAAAAGAGTTTGGCGTTTACCCTTGGAACTTCGATAAGCGAATTATTTGAATCTTTGCAGAAATCTTCCACCCCATCAAAGCTCAACCAACGGTCTCTTTGACCCCAACATATTGTTGTTCGAACGTTCCAATTTTTGTCCTTAAGTACTTTCTGCATATCCTCCACATAGGTCTGCCAAGATAAGTCAAGTAAGCAAAGTAATCATATTTGTTGAGAACTTATTCTATCTGATTGTCAATTTTTACCTTCCAAGATGTATTGATTCAATGTGATCAAAAGTAAAGGACACTATGATCATTCAATTCCATGGTCAGTATTATTAATACTCCCAACGGTCTACTTTAAATCTCATTTTAGAAGATGTCATTAGTGCTTTTTAAAGACTTATTGATAGTTTCTTTGAGGATTAATTATTTATTTTCATATATTCCCAAGAATAGAGAGAAATAGAAATTGATATAATCTTAGATTTTAGTGTGAATAATAAGGGTGATATTGGAAATCATTTGAATTTTAAGAGAAATTGATGTTTATAATTGTTTTATTATCACCTGTGGATTAATTAGTTGGAAATTTAATGTTTAAAAATGTTTGCATGGAACTTCATCTAATTACAGGTAACAACTAGACATGTGTTGTGGCCATAGCAAGAAAATAGTACAAGAAATAATTTCCATATAAATGCAGGTCAATGCGAGACTTTCAAATTTTCTGTTATCAAAATACCTAAGAGGAACTGGATAACACAGACAAGACCAGTAGGCCATTATTCTATTAATGCCTTCAAAAAATGATACTTAAAAAATAAAATTCACCTTGAGGCCTTTTTTCATGGCCCTGCTAATTGCATTAAGTGCAAAACCTGAAGAACCAGATGTGAGATAAGGTCTTCTATAGACCATTGCATCATCTTCTTTCATTTTGTAAGGACCACAGCTAGTCAGTGGTTTATCACTGGCCCTTAAAGGATCCTAGACAAGAAATAGAGCAAGGGGTCATCCAATTTATAAATTTCAGTGAATGTACAATGTATTAAAGTTTTTCTTTTAACTAAAGAAAGCATTAAATTTTCGTACCTGAGAAAATATTTCACCTAGCAGGAAGTTGCTGAATGCAGATAATGTTGATGGAAGCTTGACATGTGTAGCTGTTAACTTATAAAATAAGAAAGGAATCGAGGGCGGTAATCATCACCACAATTTGAGAAAGAGTATCATAGAAGGAAAAAATGTCACTTGATATTTCATATTCGCAAAACAACATTTATCTATATTGGATGACTTAATAATCTGATCCTACAATATTTAGTTTCATGAGCCTACACCTAACATATCTTATGGTATATCCACAATCATAATCCTTATAATCCACACACTCAAATAGATATCCAAACAGAAAAATGTAGGCTAAATTAATACACAGAAGTACAGAACTATTCATGTCAAAACTTATTTGGAAACATCAAGAAGATAGTACTATTTGACAAACAAACAATGAAATGAGTGATAGTTGCATAACACCTGGCAAAGCATTTTGCAAGAACAAAAGAAACTTGATGTGTGAAATATACGTACAGGAGGATTAAGGAGTATCAAGTTGTTGAGCTTTTCCTGGTGAATGCTTGCATATTTAACTACTACTGGCGAAAAGTAGCCCTGAAAATAAATAAGTTTGAAAGGTTTTCTTATAAATTCATCTAACATGTAGTTTAGATTAACGAACTAAAACTTCTTACCAATGAACGCAGGCTTACCTGAACAACAAGTGACACTTTGCCAACAGCTACTTCATTAACAAGGGACCCCAAAGATGATACGTATTCTGCAGAGAGTTATTAAAAAAGTTTGTTTTTAACCATTGAATTATGAAGCCAACGATGTATTAGAGCAAGAATATAAATATAAATAGAATATTATTAGGTTCAAGGCATTTACCATCTAGAGTGTAGTCAAAGCCATATCCTGGTTGAGGCTTATCAGAAAATCCAAATCCTGAAAGAGGAGAACAAATTAAGGGAAGCAAACCTGACCTTTTACTAGTTTGGCCATAAGGGAAAAATATCATTCGCAACAGTTGGAAAATTCATATAGTAGTAGAGATTAAAAGATAAAGGGCAAAGGTGCAAAAATACTCATGTGATTGTCACTAAGGTGCACCCAACATCATGTAACTTTTTTTGGAGTAAAATTAACCATGACATTTCAAAAATGGGGAAAAAGTAACCATGATCTGCTCAGTGAAGGGATTCTTAATTAGGATATATCCAGCAAGTGAACCTACAAGCTTTGACAATAGGGTCTTGAAGGCTCGAAAAGGTTTATGTTAGGGACCTAACAGACTAACTCTGAAAGCAGCATGTTTTGCAGAAACAGTACTCATAAACAAAGGGGAAATTCTGGGATTTTGATATTATCTCTGAAATCAGTTTACTTGACAGCTTAACTTCTGAAATATGTTTCTTTTTATTCTCTAAATCAAAACCAAGGTGGCCTAGCAATAATCACGGTTCAGCCAATGGTAAGAGATTTTTTAGTGCTGCATATTTCAACAGACAACTCTAAACAGCTACTCCTTAAACTGCTAAATTGTGTTATCTGATTGTGTGTTGGGCTCTTTGGTAATTCTTTATCATTCTCCTTGGTCTTACTTTCTCTGTCATCTTCTCACCTAATACCACACATTTTGTGAAATCTAAGATGTATTATTGGTTTGACAATTTTTTAACTAAAAACACAGTGGATAAGTAATGAAGCATTAAAAGCATTTGTCTTAAGCTTCCACAAGTAGCTCCAACACAGAAACAAAGTAATTTTGAGAACATATCTAACAAAAAAGTTAAGATCTTACCCAGCCAATCAAAAGCAGTGGCATGATAGTCCTTAGCAAGTATAGGAAGCACTTTGCGATAAGAATATGCCTGTCAGCAGCATCAAATTGGCACTCAAACTATTTGTTATCAATATAAATACTCTGGTACATTAACTTCAGGTCAGCATATTAATATTTCCATATCTAAGAAAGATTGGAAAATGAAATCCATGGCTCATAACTTATCATCGAAAAATATAAATAAAAGTTGGATTTAGGCTCATCATCTCATTCTTACACAAAATTAAGTTTTAGCATGGTATGTCTTGTCCTTTCTTATGGTGGCTAGAAGTTAAGCATAACAGTTAAATATTGTAAACTAAAAGTATTCCATGCTGACATTTTTTCATAATATTATGTAAAGCAAACTATCAAGGAATCAACAATGTGAAAATTCATGCATGGTAGATTTATGTGAGCAACTTCTAAACTTCTATGTGACATCATACTATAGAGGTGCTTCTATGCATGGCTGACAGTTACTCACCTGTGAAGGGAAACCGTGGATTAATATCACTGGAGGGTTATCAGCCTTTCCACTTTCAACACAAAACCATCTATTACAGCAAATCGTTTGGACAAAATATCATTCAGTTAGTAACTGGTAATTACCAGAAAACTTATAGAAACATTTTCATTTCTTGGCTTGAGTCCTCAAGTTTGAGCAAAATCTATTGTTTTATCTTTACATAGTTATATAATTTTTTTTATGAAATTCATGATAATTCTAACTCCAAAAAAATCAAAATGAAGACTTCTATTGGCCTATTTTTTTGAGCATGAATAAAAGAGATCATTGGTACATTAAGAACACATGATATGTTTTTGTATAAAAAAAAAGAACATAAGATATGTTTTGTTTTATTTACCTAAAGAGATCCCCAGTGGCTTGAGAACCACCTCCCATTGTGAGCCCAAAGATTGGGTCTTTAGCTTTTTCACCAGCTCCCATAATTGAATGGGCTTTAACCTTTAAAAACATATAATTCATTTAAGCCTAATAACCAAAAAACCTCAACAATTAATTTTGGGATTTTTTTATACACTTTCACATAATTTTCTTAGTTATTAATCTTATGTTGACGAAATTTATAATGCATACCATTCTCCCTTGCTTAAACCATTCATCACTTGGACTTGGCTTGTCCGAATATTTCCCTGTGACAAAATATAGCAAACTATTCTTATGTACACATTTCGCAATGAAACAAATAGGAGAAATATTTAGATGAATCTCATTTGTCATGCCATGCTTCTTGTGATCTCCACACCAATAGTAAACACAAGGTTTTTTTAATGTAGGCACCTAAAATAATTAAATGTTAAATAAATTTATTTTGATCAACTTGCAAAGATATTAAGAATGCACCGAATAATTTTCTTAAGTGACAAATAATTTTTTAGGATAACTAATTAGATTAAAAGATCCACATTAAAATTAAGTGTTTCTTTCTAATTGGAAGACAACAAATGATATGATAAACAAGTTATACCTTAGAATTTATAGACAAATAGTGTTATTGTCCACGAATTCTTATGAATCCAATTTGTCATGTCATTTGGGTTTTATCCCATCACAGGAAATTATTTATTGTTATTTTTTCTCGGCAAAAATAATTTATTCAAATTATAAATTAACTTATAATATTTTTTGCCAATAAATTAACTTATAATCTAATTACATGTGACATATGATAAAATTTAGTAGTTTAATTTGATTCCTAAACTTTCACAAAAGTCAAGTGATCTTATATTTATTTAGGACAGAGAGTAATTGTTTTAAGGTGTCTACTCAGATCAAAATACTCTCTACATTTCAAAATGTAAGAGCTTAGTTATTTTTTATAGAAGATAATAAGAGAATAAAAATAAATAAGATAATTAAAAATTGATTTTCTTACATTTCTTCTCTTCTCTAGCTAACAACAAGTAGTAATTAGTAGCAAACATATGATTGGATCATTTCTCATGCGCCATTTCAATCTAAAAGCAGGAAACACACTCTTAGAAATAGAGCTGGGATTTCGGGCCAGCCCGCATTAAACGGGCTGGCCCAGCCCGACCCGAATTGAATCGGTCTGAGCCCGCTTCCAACCCGCCACAATTCGGGTTGGGATTTTCCAACCCAACCCGAATTTGGGGTTAATCGGGCCAGCCCGCCAGCCCGAATTCAAACTGTTTTTTTCATGAAACAAAGTAAAAAACCAAAATTTCCATGAAACAAAGATCAAACAAAAATTAAACACATTTTTAAATTAAACAAATACTTATACAGTATTTCTCCATGAAGCGAATCCTACATTTTGAAACATAAACCAACAGTCACAACAAACAAAGACAAACAAAAACATTTAACAACCCAACCACAACAACTTTCATCATCTTCATTTCAATTTACCGATTTGCCCTTGGGATCTTTTATGTCAGCTTTGAATACTATAAGACCCAGAACATCATCATTCTGAGAAGGGTTCACAGAAAGCACCAACCCTGGATCTATGAGAAGGAACAAGAAAAACAAGTAGCAAAAAGCTCTCATATTCAAAACCTCACACATTATCAAAACATTACACACCCATGTGAAATTAAACTTAGCAATCTAATTAAAAACACAAAAAGTCACTGCTTTTGACCTTCAAGAGGCCTAAAAATACAAGCTTTCTCCAACGGCTAGAAAGAAAACCAGAAGAGAAACATTAAGTAAATGAAAGAGAAGACTGAAGAGTGAAAAGGGAAGACTCACATTAGCAAAAGCTCCACGAGATGGCGGTGGGGCGTGGCCGTGAAGGAGGTTGACGATGGCGGTGAAAGGGAAGAAGAGAAGGAGCGGTACGGTTGAAAAGAAGGAGAGTGAAAACTGAAAAGAAGGAGATGGTTGATGGGTGTGGCTGAAGCACCGTGGGTCGACGGCGGTGGTGACTAGTGAGGACGGCGGTGCGTGTGGCCATGGGTGGCCGTGAGTTGTATAGAGTGAAGAGTGAAGAGAAGGAGATGGTGATGGGTGGTAGCTGTAGGTGTAGCTCGAATGCTCGATGCCTCCATGGTTTTAGCTTTAGGTTTATCAGTTTATTTATGAGTATTTTGTTCCTTTTTTAAAAAAAATATTCGGGCCAGCCCGTTTTAAAATCGGGCTGGCTCTAATATAGCCCATATATTAGGGCTCTCAGCCCGTTTTCAGCCCGCACTATACGGGCTCAATATTTCCAACCCGACTCTGTTTTTTAAGGGCGGGTTCGGGTTGAGCCCGCCGGGCCGGGCTGAAAGTCCCAGCTCTACTTAGAAATACCTCCGCTGAAAGAGAATCCATCACCGACTTGAACAGGAGCATCCAGGAGATAATCCTAAAACATAAAAACAGAACTATCACTTGAAACTCAAACTTTCTAAAGAGGCAAACAAAGGTGAGATGGTAATATAGTAAGCATGCCTCTTGGCCATTGTTGCTGCTGGATGTGCAGTTGAGAGTAGTGAAAGATTTTCTGTGAGGGCTTGAAGCCACAAAGTGGAAAGGGAAGCGTGGAGTTGATGAAGAAGAGTGAAGGAAAGGAGTGTGAGGTTGAAGTGCATGAATTGCCATGGAGAATGAGAAGCAAGAACAAGAAGGACTTGTGGTGGAAGTTGGAGTGTGTGTATGACCGTTGGTTGGTACGTTTTGTTGTTATCCCAGACATAAAAGAGGGAAGCGATAGGAATTTTCTGGTTCTCGCCCGCGCAACATTTATTGGTAAAGAAATTGTAATTTGCAAATTTATTTTTTTTGGGAAAATTAATTTAAAGTCCCTTGTAAGAATAATAGAAAAATCCTATAAACTTCACATATTAAAGTAGGGTCTCTAAAGACCTTACATTAATATACTTCAAAAAACAAAAAGACTAGATTGTTCATTCTTCCTTGCCCAACTTGTTATACGTGACGTGAGCATGACCTTATCATTCCTTCTCATGACCTCGTCAATGCTTGTTCGTTAACTTATCACAGGGTGGGTCATGACCTTGTTAGAGGTGCACATCATCTTGTTATGCGTGTGCATAACCTCGTCATCCCCTGCCTATGACGAACTTATAAGGAGGGACAATCTGATTTTTTTGTATTTGAAATATACTCCCTCCGTTCCTAAATATAAGATCACTTTAAGAAAGTAGATAAGTTCCTAAATATAAGATCACTTCTTATTATATCTCAAGTTTTGCCCAAACTACCCTTATACTCCCTCTTTTCATTGAAAACTCCTCCTCCTTTTAAAGCTAAGTAATTGAGGGGATTTTGGAAAGATCATGTAATTTTATTGTCTTCCTTAATCTCCCCAAATTAACCAAAGTGATCTTATATTTAGGAACGGAGGGAGTATTAATGTAAGGTCCCTAGGACCCTACTTTAATATGTGGAGTTTATGAGACTTTTCTACTATTAAATCTCTTATGAGGGATCAAAAATTAATTTTCCCTTTTTTTGTCGAGTAATTTGCAAATTTATGGAATCACATTTTAATTATTTTTTTTTGACCGATCACAAATTAATTCTCCTTATTGCATTGGTTATTTATTACTAATTACTCAATGACTCCGACCTTCTATTCCTCCTTGCTAAATATAAATAAAAGCTAATTAACTTATTGGGGAAATTAAAGAAAAAGTTGGGCAAGTTAGTTAATTTAGTGTGATTTTCCTAAAATACTCTCATTTCAAATACTCCATCAGTTTCTAAATATTCCCTAATTTGATTAGGTTACTAATATTAGTTATGTTAATTATTAACACATAATATTATCTATTTATCTGAACTATAATCCTCAGCTCACTCACCTCTTGCTTGTTATTATAAATAAATATTATTAGGGTTGTTAATATGGGGAAAAATAGAAAATGATCTTACATTCCCTCCGGTCCTTAATATAAGATCCAAAATTTGAATGTTTTTTGTCCTAATATAAGAGTTCATCTCACATTTTCTCCTCATTTAATGCGTTTTTTCCTACTTTACCTCTAACTCTCTTTCATATTTATTAATGTTTATGTATTTCTCTCTCTTAAAAGTATCATAATAAATATGGACAATATTGAAAAATAAGCATTAACTTCAAACACTCAACTAACATTCACATATTTTGTTAAGAAGCGTTTTTTTTGCGGCTGACTCTTATAGGGACTGGAGGGAGTATTTAGTAACAAATTAAAATTTAAAGTGATCTTATATTTAGTAAGCAGTAAAAGAAGGGATCAAGAAATCAGGTCCTCTTCGTTTTCTTGGATATCTTCCATAATAAACCACCATTCAAGATGGAGATAACAATAAAACAATAAAAAAGTCTCTTGTTAATTTTAGAAACAATGGCTTCTTCTTCTTGTACCGATGAAGCATGGATCAAGAAAAACTAAAAAACAAGCCCACCCTTTGCTGCCACAACAACAAAAGCACAAGGAGGCTGTCAAAGTAATATTTATGTACAGGATTAAGACTATCTTGTTAGATGTAAGGTCCAAACAAAATTTATTGATAATCAGCGGAATGCCAAGGGGCCGTAGATAATCACACTTACTATAGCACCAAGGGTGCAGTTAGTTGAGAATGTGCAAATCTTTTATACTTATATATAAAAGCTTTCAAAGTTAGTTTTACGTTAAAACATGCTATTGGATGCCTTTCAACTTTTCATACAACGATTTGGATATAAAAACACATAGAAACACACACACACACACACACCTGTGGATGGAATTTGATTATGATTTGGTGGTTGCATGACAATGATATACATATGTATTATTGTGCGATGTAACCTTTCGATAAGCGCAATCGACAGTTATTGTAATGATCTTTTCTTATTAGAGACTGGGGATTATTGGTAAACTGATTAGAGATAGTGACCATTGGTCAACTGGGCAGAGACAGTGACTAGCGGCCTTTCTGATTAGAGACAAGGGTTGTTCTCATTCTACTTGTAAAGAGAGTATGGGGATTCCCAACTAATTAAAGACAATGCGAAGGATTGAGACAGAGGCATAGTGTCATACATATTTATATATACACACTTTGTGTTGATTGCAGGTTTTAAAGATGTGGTACGCTTTAGGCACTCTACTAAGACACATCTCACTGCTACAGTGAGTTAATTGATGATTACTGAGACAAGTTGTCTCACCGACTCACCACACGTTTATTAACATTTTTACAAGTGGTCATGCATAGGCACGAACATCAGAAAAAGTAATTAGATTTTAGAGGTTGTTTGGATTATTTGGTCAATACAGACAACCTCTAAAACCAAGCACCACCAAGATCACCTAAGAGAGCTACTACTATGATGAAGGATGAAATGGAGAAGAAAGTTGATGAAAATGGAAGAGGAAATGAAGATGTGGAAGAACATATGGAAAATTTGAGAGGAAATGTGATAGAAATTAATGGATTTGGAGTCGGAGTTGAGTGAATTAAGGAATCCTAGAAGAACCACCTTATTTTCGAGCATATGGGGCCTGGAGAGAGGTTTTGAGGGTGTTAGGAAGCTTATATAGGGTGTAAACCCTAAATTCGTGAAATCTAAAATTTTTTGCAGCATTTGGCGCCCCAAGCACACCCATGGGCGCCAAAATCAGTGTGGGTTCTTTTCTGGCGCCCACGGGCACGCCTGGGGCGCCAAATATAATAATTTCCCCTCTTTATCTTTCTTGAACAAAGGGCATAATGAAAAGAATACAAAATTTTAACAAATCAATAACCATCAAGTTAGCATGAACCAATAAGCAAGAATATGCATAGTGAAAATTGTAAATGCATCTAAACATTACTTATGGCGATGAGAACTCTCAAGATAATATTGTTTCATACTCCTCACCTAATGTGTAATTTGTCACTCTACTTAGTCAATAAAAAAATTTAACCATAAACTTGTAATTACTCTAATATCTCCATTATGCATGCATTCATGAATGAATCAAAAGGACTTTATGTGATTGTAATAGTGGAAATGGTTAGATGGATAATATGAAACGAAATGAAAGGTTGCATGACATTTACGTATCACATTTGAAATACAAAATATCTGAGCATTTTTCATATAAAATGAATGCCTTATTTCTTTTTCAACGTTTTTTTTTTACTTTTACAAAGTTTATAAAATGAATGCCTTATTTATTTTTGGGCAAAAACACTGATCTAATAATTAATTATTTCAGTTTGTGCAAAAATAATAAATGATTGTTTCACGGTGCATAAATAATAATCAACTTTGCGACCCGGTGCAAAACTGATGAAACCGGTGTTGGGTGACGTGACTGATGACGTGACAAGTGACGTGGCATGATCGGGTCAAACTTAACGGTCAAACCCGTTAAAATTGACGGAAATGCTATATTTGACCCATTTTGTAATAGATGTGTGTTATATTTGAGCCATCAAATTTTTGTTTGTGTTGGGTGAACTTTTATCAATAGTAGAGTGCTAGATTTGATCTTTATCCCAACACTTAAACTCAGATGGAAAATCTCGCACTCACATATAAATGATAAGGTAATGGACCTAATCTACCCTCCAGTAACCACCCAGGAGCACTAGGCACCCTGAACTAACAACATGCTTATATTTACAGTCAAAGTAACCAAAGTGTTTAAAAAATACCCTGAGCGGTCGGTTAATCACTTTTGACCGTTAATCTGCTCATGTGGCCGCCACACGGATTAAATTTTTGTCACGTAGGATAAGGGTAATGGACCTAATCTACCCTCCAAGTAACCACCCAGGAGCACTGGGCACCCTAAAGTAACAACAAACTCATATTTACACTCAAAGTAATTAAAGTGTTTAAAATATAACCCGAGTGGACGGTCAATTAGGTTTGACCGTTAATCTGCCAATGTGGCCGCCACGTGGATTAAATTTTTCCCACATAGGATATGTCGTGTGGAAAAAAACAATTCCCTTTGGGGGTGGGAGCGGTGACTGTGTTGGGGGGAGGGGGTGAAGCTGTTTGAAAGTGATGAAGAGAGAGGAGAGAGAATTGTATTTTATTATATGTGGACCCCACATGACATATCTTACGTGACAAAAATTTTTTTTGAACTGATACGTGACAAAAATTTAACCCACATGGTGGCCACTTTTGCAGATTAACGGTCAAACATGATTGACCGTTTACTCGAGGTATTTTTTAAACACTTTGGTTACTTTGAGTGTAAATATGAGTTTGTTGTTAGTTCGAGATGCCCAGTGCTCCTGTGTGGTTATTTCGAGGGTATATTAGGTCCATTACCCTTTTTATATGTGGGTCCACATGACATATCCTACATGACAAAAATTTAACTCACGTGGCGGCCACATAGGAAAATTAACGGTCAAACGTAATTGACCGTCCATTTGGGGTAATGTTTAAACACTTTGGTTAGTTTGAGTGTAAATATGAGTCCGTTTTTAATTCAGGGTGTCCTGTGCTCCTGAGTGATTACTTGGAGGATAGATTAGGTCCATTACCCAAATGATAATTACATCTTTAAGCTCTTGAGTGTTGGAAGTATATAGAAACGTTTAGTGGACTTCCATGTCTTTCCATATGCACAACTTGTACATATAGCCTTGATAAACTAGCAGTTGGAACCAATCTGTCGAGAATCAATCAACACTAAATGCATGATCAAATCAGATTCTTGTCCGTTGCGCATAATCTTCCCAAATCAATCTTCATTTAATATTTGATTGCTGTGACAAAGATTGATGAAGACCCAATCAACAGCTTGATCTTCTTTTTGAGTTGTCTAAACTGATGCGAAGAGATCTGTCTAGAATCAATCAGCTAACGGCTTGATTTCGTTCAAAACAAAATTTTTCCTTATCAGTTCTCGTCGGATGCTTCGAGCACTATACCGAATGCTCCAAGCACACTCACATGCTTTGAACATTGTACCACATGCTCCAAGGACTAACCTGCATATACTTAGAAACAATATCCAACACTTCGAACAGTGGTTAGTTTCATCGAGTACATAGATATTAATGCTTGTTATTTAGTTTCATCTTCTTGAAACACATAACAAACTCCAAGCATTAATCCAAATAACTCAAAGCACATATAGATACTCACACATAAACACCATTTAATTTAATGGTCGTCCAGATCACATTAACAGGACAACGTTGGCAATGTTGCACCATTTTCCTAAAATTTTATGTCTAAAAAGCATCACAAAACACTTTTTTCATGTGGAATGGTCAATGATCAACGCGGTTAGGCTAATTGTCCAATGTTAAATTTACACGTGATTCCTTTTTTAATAACTTGGGTTTTGGAGTAAACATGGAGTAAACAAGCCCGTTGTAATTTTATGGACGAAAACCCAAAAATGATACATAACTATTGGTCAAGGAACAAAAATAATAATACATAATCATTTCAAGGTACACAAATGATAATCAACTATTAGACATGGGATAAAAATGATATTTCACTTATATGACAATAAGATTATATATGACATGTCCAAAATACCCTTCTAAATTAAATAAACTTTTACCAAGAGGTGATAAATTTACAAAGGAATTTTGTACTTTTCATGTCTAATCTTATTGTCATATTAGTGAAAATATCATTTTTGATCACATGGTAAAAGTTGGGTATCATTTGTTTACCTTGAAATAATTATGTACTACCTCTTGTCCTAAATATAAGACCCGTTGACATTTTTTTTGGAGAGGTTATTGTTGCGAAATAAGCTACTCCCTCCGTTCCTAAATATAAGACCTAGATAGCTTTTTTTTTTTGGAAAGATTAAAGTTGCGAAATAGGTTATTAAATCATGATATATTTGATATCTTTTTAGGTTATCCATTAGCTTATAGGTAACATAAACTAGTTTAAGAGAAAAAATTAGGTAAATCAATTTATAATTAACTTTTTTTTTTGCTTTTTTTAGGATTTTTCAAAAAAGTCATCTATGTCCTATATTTAGGAACGGAGGGAGTATTAAATTATGACACATTTTTTGATCACTTATTCTACACAAGCAAGCCACTTAATGCATGCAACGTGCAATGCGTGTAAACCAATCTAAGATATTTCAGCAATACAGTCGAAACTTCATTCACTCATAGAAAATTCTTTCCAAGAAAGATTACCTATAATTTTAGTTTACCTATAAACTAGTTTAGTTCTAACAATGGGGTAAGAACCAACCTTGCCTATATGTGTAGAGAAGTTTGGTTTCTCCATTAAAGGGTGACTATGCTTGGCTTCAACAATATCACTTGTAATTATAACTCTCCTTTTGTTCCTTAATCTCTCCAAATTCCTTCAGGAGCTATGGATTTGATATATTTTTAGATTATCCATTAGTTTATAGGTAAACTAAACTAGTTTAAGGGAAAAAAATTAGGTAAATCAATTTATATTAATTTATTTTGTTTTTTTAAGAATTTTTTAGAAAAAGTCAGTTAGATCTTATATTTACAGGGAGTATCATCTTTCGCCCTAATTTTCTAACTAGGCTTACTTGTTAAATGCCATTGCATTGTAGGTTGACCAATGGGCTAGAATGAAAGGCCCAAATAAAGCTTTCTTCAACTATCTTTACTCCTTAGTCCTCACCTTCTTCTTCAATCCATAATTAGTGCTTTTCTCATCTTTGAAGTTCAGCTATGGTGGAAGGTGTATAGATAACGAAACCAGAAATGGCCTTTCACTTTCTGAAGCTTCCCATCACCTTAACACTTGCTGTGAGAAGCGAAAGAACCTTACTTTTCTTTCCTCAATCAAAATCTCCGAAGCTCCCTGGTCAGCTCTCTTTCAAATTCTATCCATTATCTCAAACACTTGAATAATATTATCCATACGTTTCAAGTTTGTCGTTTATGAATGCAAGTTATTAGTTATTTCCTTACTGGGTATTCAAAGGTTAAGGTTTTCATGTTCACCTGTTTTTAAGATGTGCTTGGCTTCAATGATGTTTTGATTTTATTTTTATTTGTGGGGTTGTTTTTAGTGAGATGGGTTACTGTTCAATTTCCAAGTTCCTTCAGGAGCTATGCTGCTGCAAAATCAGAAAAACTTCAACCGGTGAAGAAGTAAGTTTTTCATTCCTAGTTGAGTTTTGATTATGAAATCTAGTATTGTCAGAATGTTAGAGTATGTTCACATGTTTGCAATAAGGTGCTTAATGTTTTCCTTATGAAGCAAAAGAAGTGCTGCGGATGTTTGTCAATTAGGAATCAAGTCAGGAGGCACAGCAATTGTTGAATTTTCTTGTTATTTTTGCTTACTTAATGATATTTGCTTTTGGAGGATCATAATGTGCTGACATGGACATGTGCAGTTTTTGGATTATGTGGTGCAGTAATTGAAATTTATGTGACCAGAAGGCTTTCTGTTTTAATTTGATGATATTGTTAACTTTTGTTCTCCTATATAGTCCCTTATCTTGTTCTTAAATATGAGATTAGTTGATTTTTTTTTGGAAAATGAACCACTTAATCATAACATATTTTGTATATTATAAGATATATGTTAGCTCATAAGTCAAATAAACTAGTTTAGATAAACAATTCAGGAATGCTTTTTAATTACCTTATTTATCTAACTCTTATATTTAGGAATGGAGGGAGTGTGTGTGTGTGTGTGTGTGTGTGTGTGTGTGTGTGTTTTGTGAACAACATTACTCTGCTAAACTTTACTTTAGGAAAAAGAGGTTGGATGAGATATGCCAAGAAAGATTTCAGCAATACAGTCGAAACTTCATTCAGTCATGGATTTTACAAGGTAACTTTCCCCGTTTCCTTTTGATAGATATATAGAATTTCTCTTAAGAAGTCCACTCGCGTTACATTGTCCAATAGTTACTTGAATTCATGTAGTCATTATGGTAGAGCTTTTTCCGGGCAATATCAAGTATATTATTGTGAGGTTTTATTTAATTGAATATTCTAATTATAACGAGCTTATTGAGTTTGTTGATGCTGAGTTTAAGTAGAACAGCTAGGCATGCTTCTCTGTTGATTGTGCATGGCCTTTTGGTTCGCTTGTTTACTGAAAAATGAAGGTTTAACATGATTTGACTTTTAAATGCCTCTGTGCCCATTCAAAGATTAGTCTTGAATGACCCACTGCTTCACAATGTATCAAACTGGAGCAGAAGCTAGTATGACTCTAGATTGAACACCATTTATTTCTGTAACTGTTCTTCACTTATGTCTTTCTCTTGCTAAATATATATATGAATACTGGTATCAGCAACCAGGGTTGGTTGTAGATTGTCAAGTACACTTTTATACTTATCCATAGTGTTAAAATCAATTCAATCATAAATGATTCACACAATTGGCATTTGTGATTAGGCAAAGTATTTGTGGATGGAAAGGTGATAAACAAAGCAGGAACCCCGGTGTCTGACAAAGCTGTTGTAGAAATAAAGGCTGAAGTGCCAAAATATGTATGTAGGTGAATCCATCAAGCTCCATAGTTGGATGGTCTAATGATGTATCTGCACCAATGTTGAGTGAAATTAATATTTTCTTGCTTAACTATGCCAATGCAGAGCTGGACATAAGTTAGAAGCTGCAATTGAGCAGCTGAGTGTTGAGGTTGCGGGCAAAGTAGCTCTTGATTCTGGGTTGTCAACGGGAGGATTTACTGATTGTTTACTTCAGTATGGTGCATCCTGTGTTTATGGAGTTGACGTAGGTTATGGGCAGGTAATGTTTTGCTTGTGTTTTCCTGTTGTTTCCCATCTCTGTGGTGAATACTTTGGTTTATAGTTTCACCTGAAATAAATTAACATAAGCACTTTTTCCTAATCAGTGAGAACAAAAATTGTCTGGTTCATTTCCTCTTGTAGGTAGCCGACAAAATTCGTTTAGATGAGCGAGTGACTGTGATAGAACGTACAAATCTAAGATATTTGACGGAACTCCCTCAAAAAGTTGATTTGGTGACTTTAGACCTTTCATTCATATCTATTCTCTTGGTAAGGATTTAAGTAGGCATAAAGGTATTCTATTGCTCTGTGTGTGTGTTATGTTATTTTAGAAATAAATTAATATTAATTCTATAACAGTGTGTGTGTGTGTGTATTCCTTGAGTGTATCCCCTATCCTATAACTGCATAAATTCCTCTACTGAATGAAATTTAAACCCCAATTCAATGTGCCTTACACTTTAAAATCTTGGGCGTTTTCTAGTTTGGGAATCTGACATTTGTAGTCTGATCATATTGTGAATGGCACAGAATGTAGGCGGCATATTTAGTTTTGCTCACTAGGCACTTGACTTGCACCTTATGTGTCCGACCCTTTTTTTTGTTCTGGATTACACGTGATAGCTGGCAAGATTAAACCTGTAACATAGTGTCAACAAGGGCATAAAGTGAGCCAATGTGCCACAAAGGCATTGGCTGGGTGGGGCATTTTAAATAGTTATGATGACTACAGTGAAACCTCCTTGCATCTTTATTGGAGCAACCACGCATTGTACGTTGCATGCATTAAGTGTGGTGCACATTATTATAAGCTAAATATAATGAAAAGATACAGAAATTTATGTTCAGATATGTTGGAGACTTACACATTTGAAACATATGTTTAAACCATCTTTTAATTTTCGTCATTTAGTCTTTTGAGATCTGTATTAGGTAGTATTCCTCAGTCCTCACTTCTCAGGTGCATCACAGTTTATAAGATTTAAACCAGTATTCAAACCCCAACCAGCAAAGAAGTTATTAAGTGTCTTTTGATTATATTCTACATGTTATGTCCTATCCTATCCTCATATAGATTATGATAGTAAAAGGAAACGAAAAATTGAACCAATAGAGAACATATATGAAGAACATTGAGGGGACGTTTCATGGGGAGAAAGAAATAGTAACTCAAAAGAAGACCTGATGCCAGTCTGTTAGAATAAAAACCATTTAAAGAAAGAAAGAAATAATGTGGAATTTTTTAAAGAAGAAGAATGGGGTAAGAACCTATCAGAATGTTGAACTTGCATGAAGAAAACTTCGGTGTAATTTGTAAGATCAGTAGAGAATGGAACAAAACATAAGGATAGGTTGGTATATACTACCGGAACAAAGAACAGGGAAAAAGATTTAACCACTCAATAATTTTTAGATGACTCTACCAGAAACGCCCTGAATCAGATTTCCCACATTGTGCCACAAATGCACCTTATAAATTATCACAACAGCTTGCCAATAACAGTTATGTTTTCTCTTATATCTTGAGTTATCTGTATGTTTAGGGTACTTTTTCTGCTGATGGCTGCTTAAATTATTTATTTAACAGGTCATGCCTGCAGTGGTCAATGTCATGAAGGAAGATTCAGCATTGGTGACATTGGTCAAACCTCAATTCGAAGCTCACAGATCACAAGTGAGAAACCCAATGTCATGTTATATAACACAAATATTTAGTTGGGTCAATATTATTTCTAAATTTGGGATATCGCTTTCTGTGCAGGTAGGAAAAGGGGGGATAGTGAAAGATCCCACAGTTCACCAAGAGGTGTGCCCTTTTTTGGCCATCTGATTACTCTCTAGGTTTCTTAATAAGTACTGACCATGTTAAATAAAATGATTACGACTAAATTCTATAGAACTTGTTATGAAATATGCTATTCTTCTTATCCATTTATAATGTCGTAACATTACAGCAAAATACTCATTGACTTGCAAATATGGTAAGATGTGAATTTGATTGATTATTTTAATGCAGGTCCTTGAGAAGATTATAAAGGGTGTAGAGAAGTTTGGTTTCTCCAGTAAAGGGTGGATTGAGTCCCCTCTCAAAGGTGCTGAGGGTAATACAGAATTTCTTGTTCACTTTGTCAGATCATCCCCCAATGAAGTTTCCTAAGATGCTAAAAACTTGGAATTTATGCTTTAGATTCGACCAGTGGGACAGATTTTACCAATTTTGAAAGATTTCATTTTGAGGGAGAGGAGAGTTATCATGTTCTCTGTACAGTGATCAGTTTTCCTCCCTATGCCTAGTTTGAACATGTTCAGAATAGAGTAATAGATTATAAATTTATAATACAACTTATGATTATTCCACCTAAATAATAGAATCTTTTTACTGTATGTCAGAACCATAACAACATGAACAGCATAATACATTTACTTTTCTTTTCTTATGATCTCTATTTATGGGTAATGTGGTCAACATTAGGAATTATGTAGTCTTTTGTAATATTTATTTTCTCTTGTTTTGTTAACTATGACAAATGTTGTTTTCTCCATATATTCCCAAGTTTCATTGCCTCATCTCTCCATATGTCAATTAAAAATGGGATTCCTTTTGTCAGAGCCTTATAACTCTCAATTGGCTCCAATCACCTTCTTAAGGGCCTGCTTGGATGAGAGGAAAATGGGAGAAGAAAAAATGTGAATGGAAAAAATAGGGAGGAAGTGAAATTGGGAAGAAAACATATTGCCCTCTCTTGCTTGGCCAGAGGAGGGAAAACAGAAAGAAAAAAAATGACATAAAAAACATTATATCACTGAACAAGAAACAAGCATCTCACCCACATGAACAATTATATATATATATATATATATATATATATATATATATATATATATATATATATATATATATATATATATATGAGATTCTTGTAGCGCACAAAATAAGCAAACAAGAAACAAGCAGGATAAATATCATCCACCCTCCCTTCTCTCTGCATCACCATCACTGAGCACACACACACACACAGATACTGAACAAACATAGAATAGAACACAGACACCCACAACGATGAGCATCTCCTGCGTTTCCTGCGTTCAACAATCAACCCACAGCCATGGCCAAAAAGGAACACGATAAAAAAAGGAATTATTTGACCAAGTTGGCTTTGTATTTAAGACTAGAAAGAGTATTTTGCTGTAGATTTCGGACTTCCTTGCCATGGAAAGATTCTCCAAGACACCTACCTCCTTACTTAAGGTCAAGAAAAATAACAACTCTAAAACACTAGGAAGAACTAGATTATATATGTTTTGCAAAAAAAGAAGAAGAAGAAGAATAGTTTATCTATTATTTTAAACATCAATTATTTAGTTAGAGTAACTTAAAATTTGAGAAGAAAGGAGAAAAACATATGTAACTAAGTAGTAAAATGTTCATTTGTAGTCTTTTTTCACTCACATACAGCACATGCATATATATAGTCCATTAATAGTTTTTTCAAAAAGGAATATCAATTGGGCTGGAGAGAGGTAGAGTGGATGTATTTTCCTTGTTTGGAGGAATTTCATCTCCAAACTAAATGGTTAATTTTTTTTTGGGTCAGGATCCAAAAATTTGTTAATTTATACACTTACATCTTCAATGTCAGCACCCTTGTAAAAATATGTATATATATCTCTTAATTAACAAATTAACAGATGTCAGGATCTGTTAATTATTTTTATATGTATATAAGAATAAAGACATGTTACCCTATAATAAATCATTTAGTTTGTCGGATTCTAAAGGAGCATAATACAAAGTACTACCTCCGGTCCTAAATATAAGACCTAGATAACTTTTTTTTGAAGAGATTAAGGTTGCGAAATAGGTTATTAAATTATGACATACTCCCTCCGGTCCTAAATATAAGAACTAATTGACTTTTTTGAAAAATCCTTAAAAAAAGCAAAATAAGTTAATTATAAATTGATTTACCAAATTTTTTCCCTTAAACTAGTTTATTTTACTTATAAACTAATGGATAATATAAAAATATATCAAATATGTCATGATTTAATAGACTATTTTGTAACCTTAACCTCTCCAAAAAAAAGTTATCTAGGTCCTATATTTAGGACCGGAGGTAGTATTTGATATATTTTTAGATTATCCATTAGTTTATAGGTAAAATATACTAGTCTAAGGGAAAAATTAGGTAAATAATCAATTTATAATTAACTTATTTTGCTTTTTTAGGATTTTCCAAAAAAAGTCAATTAGGTCTTATATTTAGGACCGAAGAGAGTATTTAGTTACCACTCATTCTCCAGCACAAAGGATTTCACAAACAAATGGCTTTTTATTCACAATCTAAAAATTTTAGTTGATAACATCTTGAAGACAATCTATTACAACAGAGCCACACATCTTAATTCAATAGAATTCTTCTAAGATTATTTTTTTTAAATTATCCATCAAATGTTAAATGCGACATTCACTATGCCTATGTCAATAATTCGCAGTTGCCAGAATTTGGTGAACCAGCTATGAGAGAGCCATAATCAAGGAAGTAAACAAGAGGGAGATCTTGGTATTCAAGAACGGTAGAAATTGTACTACCATTATTAATTTGTTAATTGTAATGTTGTTGAAGCATTGGTTATATCTGATTTTGATTTTGGTTCTCATGAGTAAAGCTTCCACATCATCAATATCTTCAAGTTCCTTAGGCTGAGAACATAACTCTTTTGAATTTCTAAGGGCAGTGGTACCAACTCCTCTTCATCAATATCTCAAGGCTGCTTTAAACTCTTTCCCAAGTTTGCACTTCATTTTCCTTTGTTGAACAGAATTCTGATATGGAGAGGCATATAAGGGGCGAACCCCACACTCTTGTATGAAGTCAACACATTAAATGAAACTGAACACACAATCTTTGGCTAAAGCTGCTGTGCCCATCATTTTCATTGCTTCCTTCAATTTTTTTGCAAATTAAATGTCATTGTCTTAGTTGTTGTTGTCATTTGATAAGTTAAAGTTTTTAGTAGTTAAAATGTATTATACCATTTCATTTCAAATTTTAAATCAAAAGCGTTTGGGTAATTTCGCTTTAAAAGTTCATTATCACTAGTGCTTGAGTAATTTCCACAATTACTAGGTCATTTCAGGGATTTGAATTGGAGTTTTGCAAATTTGAGATGTATTTTTATATCCCTCAGGAGGAAGCAAAAAGATATTATAGTAGGTATCAAAGGTATTATTAATTATGAACGCAAACTAGGCACTTGCGAATTGCTGGTTGACAATTTAGAGACAGAACGTTGAAATAGTAGTTGATGCTAAAGTAATTGAAACAATGACATAGTTGGCAGAAGTCATGCTAGTGTGGGAAGGAACTTAAAAGTATAACCAACGCTTCATGATGGCAGCTCAAAGGACAAATGGAATGAGAAAATGAGAGCAAAAAGCATCTCAATCCTAGCATGGTTGTCCAATAATAGACTTGAAAAAACGATGAAAGCGAATAAGCTAGATGCAATGATGAGTCCTGGTGCTGAGTTGGACAGTGTTCGTGCCATTGGAGGGTATCCTGGGATTAATATGCCAGCAGGTACACAGAGGACAAGCCAATTGGGATTTTGCTTAGCAATTGAGAGGTCCAGAACCAACATTAATTGAATTTCTTGTTCATTTGAGCAACCAACCAAGCACTAATAACTGTCAAACTCAGAAAAACGGATGATCTTGATGATTAACAACTGAAAAAATTAAATTTGAAGCAACATCTGTCATTGTATGTACTGATCATACTTGCTGAGTGTGAGACTTGTACAAGCAGCAATAGAATCAAAAGAAGGATGGAAGTGAGCATTTGTATACATATACATCGTCATATTGATTAAGTGAGAGATTCAGAATGTTTATGCCAATCATAAGTCAATATACAGCTAAGGATAAGAAATCCATAGTAGTGATATAACTAAAACTCGTAAACCTATTAGTGAAGTACCAAAGCAAAAAAAAAAAACACCTCTGATTAATTTGCTGGAATTGTATGGTTCCTTTCCTGTAGATAACACAACTGCTAGAAACCAAATTTATGATATTCATGCATGTTCAGGATTTTTATCTAACCCACTGAAGAAATCTTCCATGCATGCCTTGTAAGTTTCCATTCCTGGCATGTGTTTCGCGATTTCTAGGCCCATAGCCATCTATTTTTTGCCTAATTCAACCTGACCTAACCTCATTGGCACCGCAGCTCGATTCCAAGCAGTCATGGCAAGCCATTTTCCTTCTTCAGAAGGATACTCCCCTTCCTTCAAACCAACCATTATTCGATAGGCTTGCTTATACATGCCATGCACAACATCATCATCTGTATCACCTTTGTGCAAGCTGGCTATGGCTACAAGTTTGCGGATAACAAGAGCGACATTTGAGTAATCAGGAGAAGGTGATACTAGGAAAGCTGAGAGGCACTCATTGAGAGCAAAGGAGGCTACTTCATGATTGGATCGAGATCCCTGTGATGCGCAGAGGCCTATCTGGAGGAGATATTGGGGTTTGCAAGCCTTTGAACTAGCAAAACTTTTCACAAGAAATAGTTGTGATCCTAAGTCATTTAGTCTTCCTTGTATGTCATAAGCACAGAAGGTATATATGAAGAAAAGGTCAGGTTCAAAGCTGTTGCTTTGATCATCATTAATGAATGTCCCCGCAGAAAATGACTTCAACATCTGCATCCATAATAAGAAAGCATGATGTGCTCAGCACTGACCACAATTTAATAGTATAACACACTTTTGAGTGTTGTTCTGTATAACACCAACTTCATCCGTTTGCAAAAGATAAACGCATGAACCACTATGAAGTAAGAATTACAATGACACATTTTCACTTGAAAAAAAAAACAATGACATACCTTCCCTGCTCTGTCTATCAATTCTACAGCTTGCTTTACTTCATTATCTGACATTGCAGTCTTTCGTTGAAATTCAGAAGCTATCATTGCTGATGCAGCAAGTACTAAAGATTTACATGCCATGACATTGTTTTCATGTTCAGACCCTTCAACTATGGAATAAAAGTCTGATGCCAGTCTAAAGAACTCAGCAGATACTTCATAATTCTTATTCTGCCCTGCTTTTGTACCCAAGTTCCATGAGGTCACAGCGAACCATTTCCATTCCCGTCTTCCAGCCTCATCTTTTCCAAAGAAGCAATCGGGACCAAGCTCAGATGCTCTTGCACAAGCATGCTTCAAGAATTTGAGAGCTTGCTGTTCATTGCCTTGCCCCTTGTTGAGGACTGTGACCAAATTTCGCAGGACTACTACTTCTTTGGTGGGCATGGATTTTCCTGAAGCGTAGAAGTTAAGCATACATGATAGAGAAGCAACAGCAACAGGAAGAGCATGACAAGCAAGAGCCTCATGAGCTGAAAGGGAGAGAAAATCTTGTTGAAAGTCAAGGCAGGTAGTCATTGCTTGTATCTGAGTAATAGCACCGTCGTAGTCATTCTTTTGCAGAAATATTTTGAACTGCATAGATAAGATGAAGTAAATTTTCATTCTTTACCAATTGATAACACTATTTTAATGAGGGACATATGTTGTAAGCAGCATCTACTAGAAAAGACTACCTTCGCCTGCCATCAAAGTTCACATGTGTTCGTGTGTGTATGCAGCCCTCTATCGGATTCATAGATAAATCCCACACATTGAAAGATATAAAGGGAGGGATAGACAGAGAGAAGAAAGACAATACCTTGAGAAAAGCACAGACAACGTTGGGATCAAGCTGCCAATGAAATTCATCAGTAATATAGTGTGGGTTAATATTAATACATAAGGACTCAAAATGTCATTGTCAACAGTGATACCTTTTCAGCCTCATCTATGTATTCTTGAGCTCGATCCAAAATTGAAAGACCCAGATAGCAAAGACACAATACTCTAAAGCCCTTGGCTCGAAGTATTTTATCCTCTGTATCATATGTAAGATACAGCATTGACTTTTCAAATAGTTCAGCACTGGTCTCATAATCTTTTGATTGAAAATGATCAGCAGCACTGTTATTCACATGCAAGGACATTCCGATCAATAACTTCACAAGGAAAAATAACAATGCATTGATTGTCAAATGATATAAAATTTAAGCCAGCGAATTTCCTCTCTTCTCCAGCAGTAATGATAAATGCCAATTCTAGTAGAAAAAAGCAATTTAACGGCTGTACAGTGTTTGCCAAGAATGTTAGTGAAACCCTATGTCACATATTTGAGCAAGCAAGTCCCATTTTAATCCATGTCAACAGATCTCTACTACAAATTGACATGTGGATTACCATCATATGCGCAGGTTATGTATATGGTCTAAATTGTCTAAATCAGACTTGCCTAAAACAAAGAGTATCAAGGTCAGAGAAGCCAAGCAAATAAAACACGCACAAGTAGTTAGAAATCCTTAACCAAAGGAACGAGTTTAAAATGTATAGGATCTATATTTATCTAATTTGATTAGATTAATTAACATGATTCAGTTAGTTAAAATCACAAGAAAGGACCAAAAGACCTTAACCACCTACCTTTATTCTCACTTATCCACACTACCTGTCTTGTTTATTTATTATTCCATCCGTTCCTAAATATAAAATCACTTTTGAAATCCAATTTGTTCCTAATTATAAGATCATTTTCCAACTTTTCTTAACTTTTTCTCAAATTAACCCTAATAATGCTTTATCTATGATAACAAGCAAGAGAGTGAGAGTGGCGATAAATATATATAGTTGAGATAAATCGGTAATATCATATGTAAATAACTAACTTTACTAACTTCCTTAATCTACTCAAATTAGGGAAAGTGATCTTATATTTAAGATGAGGGAGTATTAAAAAACATTAGTACAAATAATTTAGGAAAACATAGAGAAAAAATAGAAAGAGATTTTCTATTTAGGGACAAACTCACATCCCAATATATAAGTCCTGTTTACAAACTTCTACCTAATAGATTAGTAAAGCAGTCAAAACAAAACACAGGAACAATGTATAACACATCAAGAGACATAATCCAGAGTTACCAATTCCACATAACAGCATGCATTGCCGCTCTATCTTTAACAGCATCCTGACCAACAAACAAAGCCAAAACCCTCTCATCACACACAAGATCAGCCACCACTTTAGCCCTCACCCTTCCCCCTTCACCACCACCATTCCCAACCACCCTCTGCGCCACCCTCACAGCAGCGCCGGCGCTGACGTGGCACCTTCCCAACAGCCCCAAAAACACCCCTTTCGCAGTCTCGGCCCCGGCGGACCCCACCGCGCGAAAATACTCATCCACAGCAGACAACCACACACTCTCAGGAATCCCCTTATTGATCACCATCCCCCTCAGCTCCTTCTCCGCCTCCACGTGTCTCCCTAACCCTAACCACGCCTTCATCGCCAAAACCGACAAACTAGGATGATCATCACCACCCTCATCAGCCTCCCTCAAAACCCTCACACACTTCACCACACTCTCAAACTCCTCCTTCTGCAAATGCACCGCCGCAATGAAACGCAGCGTTTTATACCTCAATCCTCTCAGTTCCACAGCCTCCTCCTTACTCCTCACCACACTCAATCCCTCCTCACAAATATCCAAACCATCGTTCATCAATTTCAGCGCCTCACTCAAACCACAAGCACCTTCGTTTCTCAACAGCAATTTCTTCCCAAACGCCAAAAACAAATTCGCAACCTCCTTACAATTCTCCGAACAACCTGAAATCAAAAAACTCTTGGACCGATTCAAAAGCGTAACAGCGAGCTTCCGATCATCGATCTCCCAAGCAGTTCTAGCCCTAGCAAGGTTCAAATCCAGCAATAGCTTCTTCCCTGCCACGTCAGCACCAATTCCGGAGAGCAAATCAGTGGCTCGCTCGTAGCAAGAGGAAGCGAGGTCGAATTTCTTTAAGGTGTGATAGATGGAGCCGGTCTTGAAGTAAAACGAGGCCGTTTTGAGCTTCGACGAGGGGACGCTGGTGACGTCAGCAGCGAGGAAGAGTAGGTCGGCGGCCACGTGGCGGAGGCTGACGTGGCATTCTGCTTTGGAAGGGGAGAGGATTTTGGAGGCGTTGGAGATGTCGACGCAGGCGTTCCAGAGGCGGAAGGCGAGTTTCCAGAGGAGGAGCTTGGAGGAGGGGGAGAGAGGGGGGGATTGGGAGAGGAGAGCGAGGTGGCGGCGGAGGTCGGCTGCGAGGGGCACGTGCGAGGGGGAGGTGTCGCACGTGCGGGAGTCGAGGTTGGCGATGGAGGCTTCGAGTTGGGAGAGGAGGTGAAGGTCTGTGACTGTGTCTTGGTGACGGAGGTCCGGTGGTGAGGAGATCTCGGCGATTCTCATTTTTTGGCGGGAAAGTTGAAGGGAGGGAAATGAATTTGAAATATCAACTGGGATCAAACTTTATATCTCTGGGTAAACTACATGTATTGCCCGTTTGGAATTGGGAATAGAAAAAATTAACATCAAGTACTTGACCTCAATTACATCCATTACCCAATAAGAATTAGACACATGTCCAACTAACCCCATACACAACTAACACATGGAGGAGAGAGAAAATAAAGAGAAAGCGGTGTGGGTTAGTTGGACATGTGTCTAATTCTTATTGGCTTACTGAATGTAATTGAGGTCAAGTACTTGAGGTAAGTTTTTTCATTGGGAATTGAGGGGAAGGAAATGAAATTGTTTGGTTTTTGGGTAGATTACATATATTTCTGGGTCAACAGACTTTCTTTCTCTATTTCACATATTTCTGAGGTCCACAAACTTTACTTCTCATCATTACTTCTATTTTTCATCTTCACCATTTCTGATTCCATTTATAATATTTCTTTTCACACAACCAAACATCCCCTAATGATTTGGATTTAACATTTTACTCCCTCCTCCTCCATGCTTTACTATACATAGGGCACATGATGTAATTTTTATATAAGATGGAGAGAGTGTAAAATTTGGTTCTTTATATAGGGCACATGATGAAATTTTAATATAGATGTGGAAAAATGCTGTTATCAAATCAATAACATCATTTTCTATGCATAGTATCATTATTATATCATTATATGTACTCTCTCTAGCTCTCACTCTCTTTTATTTCAAAAGTATTAATTAGGGGTGCAGTTGGAAAGTTCTTATGTTTTAATGTAGCTTTTATGATTTTTTTGGCATCTATGAAACCTACCTGAAATGCCCTATTTTACAGGACATGAGGAGTAAGAGTTCAGGTATAAATTTGTCTTAGAAGTTCTCCCACAATAGCTATTTTGCTTTGGAAGTTTATTTGGGGTTTAAAACAACCTGAGAAGATTTAAAACATAGGGATCTCACCATTTTTTGTAAAAGTACTAACCGCCAATGTCACTTGTTTTAATAACAACATTTTTATGGAAATGGAAAAAAATTGTCATGTTTTGAATCTTTTATGGCACATTTGCACCTAAAAAACCTTTTAAGACAAAATAGCTAATAAGTGAATACTTCCAGGGAAATTTAAACCTTAACCAAATCAGAGAATATCACATGATTGAGTCCTCATACGTCATGATGATTGAGTGAATTAGTTAACTACTTGCTAATAATGTAAGATTTTATATGCATAGCATGAAATTGAGAAGATATTATTTATAAAGGATACAAGAGTGCATGAAGATCGGCATAGCACATTAGAGTTCCCTTTCGATCGTGCAAAATATTATCAATTAGGTTTTTAATTCTTTCTTCAATGGCATTTAGTAGTCAGTTTAGTTGTCATTTATCTTTATTTCAATCTGATTGCATATTTTTAATTGTAAAGAGTGGCTCTTACTTATATATGCTGCAATATTATTATCCAAAGGGAAAATCCCAAAAGAATGACAATTGAATATTAAAAAGACAAAAAAGAGATTATAAATTTGTAAATGAACAAAAAGGGATTATTCCTTATTTAGGATAAAGAAGTTTAACGTAGTTAACTATGCTTGAAGCACGAATAACAACTCTGGTGACATGATTAATTACTACTATTTTTCACTACTTAGAAGGAGTGTTTCTTTGAAACCATGTTACTTACTCCCTCCGATACTAAATATAAGACCCAGTTGACTTTTTTTTTGGAAATGTTAAGGTTACAAAATATGTTATTGAATTATGACATATTTGATATTTTTTAGATTAGTCATTAGCTTATAGGTTAAATAAACTAGTTTAAGGGGAAAATTAAGTAAATCAATTTATAATTGACTTATTTTACTTTTTAGGATTTTTCAAAAAAGTCAACTAGATCTTATATTTATGACCGAATGGAGTATTTTTGTAACACATATAATTACCCGTGAAACGCGGATAACTACTCTTATTATAGATTTAACTAGTTTTGTTTTGTAATTACTTAGTGTGTGTTTGGGAAAAGTGGTGGAGAAATGGTTTTTTTTCAATATGGTTTTTTAAAAGTTGGTTTGGGTAAAAGTTGGTTTTGTTAGAATCTTAAGTTTTGATGAAGACTAAAATATAAAGGATTAGACCAAGTGCCTAGGAAGCAATAGGATAACTCAGGATCCCAAGTAAGAGTGCTTCCGGATGAAGATTTACTTCCGGTTAGATTAGGACTTGCGCATGCGGATGAATGTTTTCATCCCCCAGCGTCAGCAAGTAAATCACTAGGGATTTAACTTAGTCCATGAACATTAGGTACACAAACCCTAAGACTAAGCTATGTTTCAATCGGAAGCGAAGTTGCTTCCTGTTAGACTTAGAATGGCGCAGAGCAATAGAATAGATATTACCCCAAGCGTCAGTGAGTCTACTTCGCCAAGTGAAAGCACTTCCTGTTAGACTTAGACTGGCGCAGAGCAATAGAATAGATATTACCCCAAGCGTCAGTGAGTCTACTTCGCCAAGTGAAAGCACTTCCTGTTAGATTTAGACTGGCGCAGGTTGATAGACTAGATATAACCCCGAGCGTCAGCGGAAATGCAACATCAAGTGAAGTTGCTTCCTATTAGATCTTGACTGGCGCAGACTGATAGAATAGATTTCACCCTAAGCGTCAGTGAATTCACCACGTCAAGTAAAAGTGCTTCCGATAGCTCAGTGACTAGCGCTGAGTGGTGGAATGAAATAGACTAAGCAAGAGCGAGTCATGGTGAACTAGATCCCTCATCGAGTAAAATTACTTCCGGATGTAGAAGTGCTTCCGGATACACCTTAGACTTAGGGAACCCCCACTGCATGAGACTATATGATTATATTGCTAAACTAACGTTCAAGTGCAGCACACTCAGTAAGGTTGCTTCCGGATGAGAAGTTACTTCCGCAAGCAAAAAGAATGTCTGAACGTTCAAAGAGATGCAGTGTCAGGATGCTTATGTCAGAGCAGAGGTGTCAGGACTACTTTTCAGAAATAAAGCAAGTCAACCCTGCTATGCATTGATGAAGCATTAAATGGGCGAACGGTAACAAGGGAAAAACGGACATATTCAAACGGCTAGCCCACCTACCAAGGGTTCAAAATGCTTGAAGACTATATAAGGAAGCTCAACTTCATTTATGAAGTAGTCAATGATCTTCAAATATTCTTGAGCAAGAAAATCTTTATTCATTCAAGCTGCCCAGAAAAGCGAAGAGCATTTAACACTTTGAGTGATTTTTCATCTACTTATTCTGTACTCACAGTAGTTAAGTCTCTTTCTGTTAAAAGAGCATTTATTGAACTTAAGTGTGTAACATCATTTGTTCTGTAAGAGAACTTAGTCAGAAAAGCCTTCAAGTGTAAACTTCAAACCCTTGCTTGGTGTGAGGGGGAGACAGTTAGATAGGTTACAAGTGAGCCAGTGTAAAACTTGTTGTAAGGTTGCAAGTGAGCCCGTAAAACTTGCGGTTGTAAGGTTTCAGGTGAACCCGATTTAAAACCTGAGTTATAGTGAAACTCTCGGCCTGGGTGGTTGAGGACTGGACGTAGGTCAGGTAGACCGAACCAGTATAAATCTTGTGTCGTTTACTTTGAGTATTTATTTTTGAAGCACAATTCACCCCCCCCTCTTGTGCATCCATTACGTTCATTTGGTATCAGAGCGGGTCTTTCTCACTCGATTCCAACGAATCCGGAAAGCAAAGATCTAAGTAATGGATAAGGATTATGGTCTGCCAGATGTTGCTGTACAACCCAACAAGCCCCCAGGCTTCGATGGGCACAACTATACATTCTGGAAGTTCAGAATGGAAACTTATATCAAGTCAAGCGATATCAGACTATGGGACGTGATCGAACATGGGGATCAAACTCCCTTAGATGAGGATGGATTTGCTAAGGCAAAAGCCAGATATACTGCTGAGGACTATGCTCTAGTCCAACTCAACCATAGGGCTATGCACTACATCCAGTGTGCTCTCAGCTACAAAGAGTTTCACAGGATCAGCCACCACAAAAATGCAAAGGATATGTGGGAGGCTCTTGAGGCTGCACACTCCGGAACCAGGGGAGTAAAAGCAAGACGTGTTGAGATGCTGGTGGAAGAATTCCACAAATTCGCCATGATAAGCCCCACCGAGCCTATCAGAGATCTAGAGCTCAGATTCACCCATCTCATCAATAATCTAGCCTCGCTTGGTAAGGATATCTGTAACATCCCAAAAATTTAATTAAAGATAATTCAAAATTTTTGAGGGTCATTAAGGGAATTAAAAGTCTTAGGGAGGAAGTTTATGAGATTTGGGGTGATTTATTGACAATAAATCTTAATTATTTTAAATTTAAAGGAATATGATTAAAAGAATTAATTGGGGGTGGAAACTTTCATGAAAAGTAAAAATTAGAATTTAGATCATAATAGTAATATATACAAACTTTTGGGTTAGAAATATAATTAAGAATAAACAATAGGGGAGTTAATGGTGATTTTCCCTAAATCATTTTTAAAATATATATAAATGTATATATATATACTCCCTCTTCTGTCCGCCCCCCAATCTTCATCATCATCTTCGTTTTCTTCTTCTTCTTCTTCGTTCGTCTTCTCTGTTTCTCTCCCTCCGGCCACACGTGACGGGCGTTCGACGGCGGCGAAGGCACACGGCGGTGAAGCCGTGGTTGGGTAAGCCTCCAAGCTTTTCCTTCTTTCTCTTCCATCCAGTTTCACCATCCCTCACTTCTTTCGTTTCTTTTTTTTTTCAAATCCGTCGAGCCCGACAGTTTCCGGCGATGGTGAATCTCCGAATAGACATGGAAGGTCAAGAACAAGCTTAGGTAAGTCTCTTGTACCTATTCATACCCGTTTTTGGCGAGCTTAAGAGAAGGGCTGAGTTAAGTTTTGGGTTTTTGGGTGTGATGATGAACAATAACGAAGTTTAATCTTCATCTTTTAGTGTTTTGGTGGATAATTTGAGGATTAATTGAAGTTTTATGAAGTTTGTATAAATCCCTAACTTTGGGTTTACATGGCCGACGAGTTTCATGGGGTTTTAGGACTCAAAAATTCCTAATTAACTAGTTTAGGAAACTATTGGAGCTGTTTGTCACAATTTGCATATGAGATTTGTTTGAGTTTTATTGATTTGTGATTTCTATTGAGTTCTTTTCCTTCCTTTCTTATTGCCAATGTTATGTTTCTTTTAATTAATGATGATGAAAACTGTAAGAATATTCAATTTGTGGTTATACAAGTTAACTAGTGACGTGAATTGGTGCTGTATGTGTGAGTCTCATTGGAATGAAGGATAGTAGTTATTTTTGAGCATGTATGTTTTGTTTGCTCTTTTCTATGATTATTGAGTGATTGAATTTGTGTGATTTTTTTTGGTGCTCGAAATCAGTGGAAAAAAAAAAAATGGAATTCATTACTTCAATCTAAAAAGTTGATGATTTCATTTGGATTTGAGTGCATTCAAGGTGTTTGTGAAAAAGTCTAAGAGAAGCTGGATTTATTGGGTTTCATAACCATATATTTGGGAGCTTAAGCTTCTACCTTTGATTCTAAGGGATGGAGTTTCTAGTTAATCTAATTGAAAGCATAATGAAGTTGAACGGCATGTATTTCATGTTCAATTGGTTTTCAAATTGGGTAAATGGATTAATTCTCATCTTGTTGAGGCTTTACTCTTGATTTGGCCGTTTTGTTTTCTTTGGAAAATGGTTGATAATTTGTAAAGCTTTTCTTTATATGGAGATGTGTCTGTTATGTGATGATATAGCTGCAATAGTGTTGCTTCATGTGTAATCAAAAGTCTTTGCATTTTCCTTCACTATAATGGCCGAATGGAAGGGAGAAAGTAATGGGGACTCTTGTTGCATATTAATGTGAAAAGGAATATATATGGTTGTGTATATATATGTGTGTGTGTGTGTGTTGATTTAATGGAAGTTCTTCATTCCTCTGTGTTGACATGGCTAGTTGGAATGAATGATAATAACCAGTGTGGGTACATTTGTGTGAGATAAAGGGATGTAGTTGAAGTTGATTCTTTATGGATGCTTCATATAATTGTAAAGTTGAGGGCTATAAAAGAAATTGATTTATGTATGAAATATTGTTTAGGTTGGTTTAAGTTGTAATTATTGCGTGTTGATTTTAATGATTTTTGGCTCTTGCTTGTCTTGGTAGAAAAATGGGTTGCAATGGGAGTATTTCAATCGTAGCAAATATTATTTGAAAGTATAAGTCTTAATGTTCTTTGTCTCTTTCTTGGACTGGATAGGCTGCTGTGATGTGTATGGACTAAATATGATATTTCCTTGTTCTTTTATGCAATAACTAAACTAAATGAAAATGATAAGGAATGATAATATGAAAGTTTGAGATAGTGGTTGAATTTAATGTAGTGTTTTAAATTGCATTTCATATAGAGAATTATTTGTCTTCTTAGCTATTAGTTTGAAGTGTATTGCTTGTTGAACTTGCTTTCTTTTGATTGCCTTGCTCTTAGACTGCTTGGATTTAAGGCTTCTTATGTTGTTGGATTTTAGTTCTTGGTAATGTGAAGGTTGGTTTGTTTTGTAATAACTACTTGATTATGATTATGATCATTACGATATCTGGGTTAAACAATAATGAAAATATTCTATAAAACACTATAGTGAAATTGTGGTGTTACACATTTGGTTTGAACTTATTCTCCCTGTTTCTTTCTAGTATGACCATTTGAGTGTTTGATGTGGTACTATGATTTATGTGTTTTAAAAAGTGATTTAGGTTGCCAAAAATTATCATGTGCTATGCTTATTTGGATTTTCATGTGCAGAATGGGATTTACTTGGTTTATGGTTAAAGAAAGTGAAATAAGATGTGTTTTTGATTGGTGCTAGCTGAAGTTAAGAAATTCAGTTATTATTGGCTTTGTTTGGTTGTTCTTTGATGAAGAAAGATTTAATTATTGATTAATGACTGAATGTATATGCTTTATTGTGATGTTACAAGATTTCTATACATCATTAGAAAATATTAGACTCTTACCTAGTTAAACAATGAGGATTTGAATAAATAAGAGAATTGGAATTAAGAAGGGGAAACTGGGTAGTCATATAGACACGAGAGAGAGACGTTGAAGTATTATGAAGTGAAAATGATATTAATTTATCATTTTACTCTCTATATTATTATAGGAATGGAAGCATGCATGTTTTCTTGGCATCAAATAAGAAAGGGTGAAAAATCGCGTAAAGTGCTAAAGGGCAACATGTAATCACACTTACCTTACTATAACAGTGAGGGTGATGTTAGCTAGGATTTTGTAAAATCCTTTCTCACCCTCTATATATATATATATACATTTTATCTTTGAAAGGTTATTTTTATACAAAACAGGCTATCGGGTGCCTTTTAAACACGACTATTTTTGTATAAAAGACTTTTACACATATTATATACTATTATCCTGCCTGGTGGTGGCCATTGATCTGGAATGGCGTGGAATGTATACAAGGATAGTGATATTTAGTTTGATGGAAGGAGTGGAATTGTTGTGATAGAGATATTGGATGAAATTGAGAAGTTGATGGAAATTGTGATTTAGATATTGAATATTGTGGAAGTGATATTGATAGGATATTGATAGGTTATAGTGAGCATTGCATGACACTGATAGTACCGTCGGCCGATGTAACCTATCGATCTGCGCAATCGATAGGTTAATAGTACAGGTTCCTCGGATTTTAAAGGAACCAGGGACGTTTTCACTTTTAAAAGTGCTCTCCAGGGACGTTTTCACTTTTAAAAAGTGCTCCCCAGGGACGTTTTCACTTTTAAAGTGCTCCCCAGGGACGTTTTCACTTTTAAAGTGCTCCCCAGAGACGTTTTCACTATTTAAAAGTGCTCCCTTTTTATGCTTTCAGATTTGAGATTGGGCACAGTGTCAATCACGTTTATTTTCGTCTGTTGAGTTGATTTGGAACTGACTGAGGGATTTGAGTGATATGTGGGAAATAGAGATAATGAATTTGAATTGATTTAGAAGGAGGGACTTAAATGATGGATGAAAGACTTGATATATATATGTATAGTATTGTTTTGAAATGTGGTACCCTTTAGACGCCCTCGCTACCGCACATCTCACTGTTATAGTGAGTTAAGCGGTGATTACTGGGACAAATTGTCTCATCCCACGATTACTGACATTTTTGCAGGTATTCATGCACAGACGTAAGCAGCAGGAAAGGGAATTAGGTAGCAGTAGTTATATAGACTATTTGAAATTGTATATTGCCAATTTGTATAGGCCTGCATTCGTTTCCGCATATATTTGTATATATTTGATATTATTGAACATTAGGTTGTTTATTTTTCTAACCATGTTAGGTGATTCTTTTCTAACATGGTTAGCTATTAATTATCCATGATAGTATTCAGGTTGTATTAGTTTATTCTTTTCTATCATGGATAATATTCAGTCATCAGGAAATTCCTTTTCTAACTATGATAGACATTGATGTATGGAAATTCTTTTGCTATCATAGTTAGGAAAGAGATAATTGAATTTAAAAAGGATATCGTAGGTTAAATAGGGAATTAGTAACATTGTTATTATGGAAATTAGTAACTATATGTTACAACATTGTCCTGGTGCAAATCTTTGTTCAAAATATTATTAGGAAGTAAACCACAAGTTTGAAATTGGTTGTACTCAATGTGTCATAAAGTCTACAATTATTAAAGATTGAATTACTTAATTGTCAATGTTCGGTAGGATTTAAGTGAGAGTTTAGTATTAGTGTTATAGTTAGGGCTTATATGTGTATTTAATACAATAAATAGTGGTTGTACACATGTGTGGGTGTATTAATTGATATCTGCTTGAAATAGTTTGATATATTTGTGATTAAAAGGTATTTGGTGTTTAATTACCTAACTATAGCTTTAGTTGATTATTATTTAGACCTTGACATGTGACTGATAAGTTGTTTGTGAAATGGTGATTTTAAGATGAGGAGTATTTGTTAAAAGTTTAAAATTGTGAATCTTGACTATGTGGATGGTTCGGTATGGAAATTGATATGAAATGTTATGATTGTGTTAAAATTGTATGTTAAATTGCTGGGTGATTCAAAATGAAATGTTTGTTTTTCCTTATGCTTTGAGACTTACTATTGGAAAATGCTTTCGTAAAATGTGAGATTGATATGTGAATTGAGTTTCCTTTACTTGGAAAAAAAAATGAATTAACTAAATCTCTGCTTCTGTGATATATTGTTTTAGTATAGATACTGTGAAATAAGAATGTGAGTTAGAAAAACTTAGTATTTGTTTATGCATAAACATAATTGCTTTGTTGAAAGTGGATATAGAATAAAGGGAAAGGTGAGAAAATAGAATAAAATTTGTGAATGCTTATATGTGGGATAAATTGAGATAATTAAATGTATATGTGCATGCATGATTTTTATAGGGCCAAACTCTGCTTGTACTGTTTCGTTTAGTGTTAGTTTAAATGGTTCTTCAGTCTTATGCTTTAGTTTTGTTTAAAGGAATGAGAAGTGGAGCCCAAATGCTGTTGGAAATTGTTGAAATTGACATATTGAATGCATGTCGGTTCCTATACGTTAGAGCACACTTACTCTCATTTTCCCATTACTTGACCATAAAATTCAAGAATTTATTGCTGGACTAATTACATTTTAGAGTTGATGTATAGGTAAAATCTAATTGTGTACAAGATTCTTGCATCATTCTTGCGTTGTGCATCAGATTTGCATTAGAAGGGGTCTTGGTATTGCTGATGCTTTATGATTCTTGATAAATTTGTTCAGTACGCGGCAAATAGGACAGAATTAATTAAAATTTTGCGTAGAATTTTATCCTATTCCTAGTTTTCTTAAGTGGTGCTTCTAGACTTGTTAAAAATGTTATATACATTTAAGTCAATCTGACTTGATTTCACCTCTTTTCAATCCCTAAAGGAACCTGGGAATTGGTGTTAGTATCCTTAATCTCACCTTTATCCTAAGATAATATCTCTCATATGTCGAACTTGGCTGCTATTTCTAGGAAATTTCGATCAACAACTTCTAGTAGAATGCTTAAAGTTTTTCTAATTTTCTCGATATCATCTCTATGGTGTCGCATGGATGACACATATGGCAACGAATCCTCAGTGTTAATGACTCCAATATTCCTAAATTATCTCCAAATTTTTCTTTATCTCCCTCAACTAGGATTATCTGTTGAAGGAATCGTCCATTTCTTTGTATCTAACGATAGGTTCTACTAATTTCGAGGACGAAATTATTTAAGAGGGGTAGAATTGTAACATCCCAAAAATTTAATTAAAGATAATTCAAAATTTTTGAGGGTCATTAAGGGAATTAAAAGTCTTAGGGAGGAAGTTTATGAGATTTGGGGTGATTTATTGACAATAAATCTTAATTATTTTAAATTTAAAGGAATATGATTAAAAGAATTAATTGGGGGTGGAAACTTTCATGAAAAGTAAAAATTAGAATTTAGATCATAATAGTAATATATACAAACTTTTGGGTTAGAAATATAATTAAGAATAAACAATAGGGGAGTTAATGGTGATTTTCCCTAAATCATTTTTAAAATATATATAAATGTATATATATATACTCCCTCTTCTGTCCGCCCCCCAATCTTCATCATCATCTTCGTTTTCTTCTTCTTCTTCTTCGTTCGTCTTCTCTGTTTCTCTCCCTCCGGCCACACGTGACGGGCGTTCGACGGCGGCGAAGGCACACGGCGGTGAAGCCGTGGTTGGGTAAGCCTCCAAGCTTTTCCTTCTTTCTCTTCCATCCAGTTTCACCATCCCTCACTTCTTTCGTTTCTTTTTTTTTTCAAATCCGTCGAGCCCGACAGTTTCCGGCGATGGTGAATCTCCGAATAGACATGGAAGGTCAAGAACAAGCTTAGGTAAGTCTCTTGTACCTATTCATACCCGTTTTTGGCGAGCTTAAGAGAAGGGCTGAGTTAAGTTTTGGGTTTTTGGGTGTGATGATGAACAATAACGAAGTTTAATCTTCATCTTTTAGTGTTTTGGTGGATAATTTGAGGATTAATTGAAGTTTTATGAAGTTTGTATAAATCCCTAACTTTGGGTTTACATGGCCGACGAGTTTCATGGGGTTTTAGGACTCAAAAATTCCTAATTAACTAGTTTAGGAAACTATTGGAGCTGTTTGTCACAATTTGCATATGAGATTTGTTTGAGTTTTATTGATTTGTGATTTCTATTGAGTTCTTTTCCTTCCTTTCTTATTGCCAATGTTATGTTTCTTTTAATTAATGATGATGAAAACTGTAAGAATATTCAATTTGTGGTTATACAAGTTAACTAGTGACGTGAATTGGTGCTGTATGTGTGAGTCTCATTGGAATGAAGGATAGTAGTTATTTTTGAGCATGTATGTTTTGTTTGCTCTTTTCTATGATTATTGAGTGATTGAATTTGTGTGATTTTTTTTGGTGCTCGAAATCAGTGGAAAAAAAAAATGGAATTCATTACTTCAATCTAAAAAGTTGATGATTTCATTTGGATTTGAGTGCATTCAAGGTGTTTGTGAAAAAGTCTAAGAGAAGCTGGATTTATTGGGTTTCATAACCATATATTTGGGAGCTTAAGCTTCTACCTTTGATTCTAAGGGATGGAGTTTCTAGTTAATCTAATTGAAAGCATAATGAAGTTGAACGGCATGTATTTCATGTTCAATTGGTTTTCAAATTGGGTAAATGGATTAATTCTCATCTTGTTGAGGCTTTACTCTTGATTTGGCCGTTTTGTTTTCTTTGGAAAATGGTTGATAATTTGTAAAGCTTTTCTTTATATGGAGATGTGTCTGTTATGTGATGATATAGCTGCAATAGTGTTGCTTCATGTGTAATCAAAAGTCTTTGCATTTTCCTTCACTATAATGGCCGAATGGAAGGGAGAAAGTAATGGGGACTCTTGTTGCATATTAATGTGAAAAGGAATATATATGGTTGTGTATATATATGTGTGTGTGTGTGTGTTGATTTAATGGAAGTTCTTCATTCCTCTGTGTTGACATGGCTAGTTGGAATGAATGATAATAACCAGTGTGGGTACATTTGTGTGAGATAAAGGGATGTAGTTGAAGTTGATTCTTTATGGATGCTTCATATAATTGTAAAGTTGAGGGCTATAAAAGAAATTGATTTATGTATGAAATATTGTTTAGGTTGGTTTAAGTTGTAATTATTGCGTGTTGATTTTAATGATTTTTGGCTCTTGCTTGTCTTGGTAGAAAAATGGGTTGCAATGGGAGTATTTCAATCGTAGCAAATATTATTTGAAAGTATAAGTCTTAATGTTCTTTGTCTCTTTCTTGGACTGGATAGGCTGCTGTGATGTGTATGGACTAAATATGATATTTCCTTGTTCTTTTATGCAATAACTAAACTAAATGAAAATGATAAGGAATGATAATATGAAAGTTTGAGATAGTGGTTGAATTTAATGTAGTGTTTTAAATTGCATTTCATATAGAGAATTATTTGTCTTCTTAGCTATTAGTTTGAAGTGTATTGCTTGTTGAACTTGCTTTCTTTTGATTGCCTTGCTCTTAGACTGCTTGGATTTAAGGCTTCTTATGTTGTTGGATTTTAGTTCTTGGTAATGTGAAGGTTGGTTTGTTTTGTAATAACTACTTGATTATGATTATGATCATTACGATATCTGGGTTAAACAATAATGAAAATATTCTATAAAACACTATAGTGAAATTGTGGTGTTACACATTTGGTTTGAACTTATTCTCCCTGTTTCTTTCTAGTATGACCATTTGAGTGTTTGATGTGGTACTATGATTTATGTGTTTTAAAAAGTGATTTAGGTTGCCAAAAATTATCATGTGCTATGCTTATTTGGATTTTCATGTGCAGAATGGGATTTACTTGGTTTATGGTTAAAGAAAGTGAAATAAGATGTGTTTTTGATTGGTGCTAGCTGAAGTTAAGAAATTCAGTTATTATTGGCTTTGTTTGGTTGTTCTTTGATGAAGAAAGATTTAATTATTGATTAATGACTGAATGTATATGCTTTATTGTGATGTTACAAGATTTCTATACATCATTAGAAAATATTAGACTCTTACCTAGTTAAACAATGAGGATTTGAATAAATAAGAGAATTGGAATTAAGAAGGGGAAACTGGGTAGTCATATAGACACGAGAGAGAGACGTTGAAGTATTATGAAGTGAAAATGATATTAATTTATCATTTTACTCTCTATATTATTATAGGAATGGAAGCATGCATGTTTTCTTGGCATCAAATAAGAAAGGGTGAAAAATCGCGTAAAGTGCTAAAGGGCAACAGGTAATCACACTTACCTTACTATAACAGTGAGGGTGATGTTAGCTAGGATTTTGTAAAATCCTTTCTCACCCTCTATATATATATATATACATTTTATCTTTGAAAGGTTATTTTTATACAAAACAGGCTATCGGGTGCCTTTTAAACACGACTATTTTTGTATAAAAGACTTTTACACATATTATATACTATTATCCTGCCTGGTGGTGGCCATTGATCTGGAATGGCGTGGAATGTATACAAGGATAGTGATATTTAGTTTGATGGAAGGAGTGGAATTGTTGTGATAGAGATATTGGATGAAATTGAGAAGTTGATGGAAATTGTGATTTAGATATTGAATATTGTGGAAGTGATATTGATAGGATATTGATAGGTTATAGTGAGCATTGCATGACACTGATAGTACCGTCGGCCGATGTAACCTATCGATCTGCGCAATCGATAGGTTAATAGTACAGGTTCCTCGGATTTTAAAGGAACCAGGGACGTTTTCACTTTTAAAAGTGCTCTCCAGGGACGTTTTCACTTTTAAAAAGTGCTCCCCAGGGACGTTTTCACTTTTAAAGTGCTCCCCAGGGACGTTTTCACTTTTAAAGTGCTCCCCAGAGACGTTTTCACTATTTAAAAGTGCTCCCTTTTTATGCTTTCAGATTTGAGATTGGGCACAGTGTCAATCACGTTTATTTTCGTCTGTTGAGTTGATTTGGAACTGACTGAGGGATTTGAGTGATATGTGGGAAATAGAGATAATGAATTTGAATTGATTTAGAAGGAGGGACTTAAATGATGGATGAAAGACTTGATATATATATGTATAGTATTGTTTTGAAATGTGGTACCCTTTAGACGCCCTCGCTACCGCACATCTCACTGTTATAGTGAGTTAAGCGGTGATTACTGGGACAAATTGTCTCATCCCACGATTACTGACATTTTTGCAGGTATTCATGCACAGACGTAAGCAGCAGGAAAGGGAATTAGGTAGCAGTAGTTATATAGACTATTTGAAATTGTATATTGCCAATTTGTATAGGCCTGCATTCGTTTCCGCATATATTTGTATATATTTGATATTATTGAACATTAGGTTGTTTATTTTTCTAACCATGTTAGGTGATTCTTTTCTAACATGGTTAGCTATTAATTATCCATGATAGTATTCAGGTTGTATTAGTTTATTCTTTTCTATCATGGATAATATTCAGTCATCAGGAAATTCCTTTTCTAACTATGATAGACATTGATGTATGGAAATTCTTTTGCTATCATAGTTAGGAAAGAGATAATTGAATTTAAAAAGGATATCGTAGGTTAAATAGGGAATTAGTAACATTGTTATTATGGAAATTAGTAACTATATGTTACAATATCCCTGAAAGAGAGCAGGTGAGCAAGATTCTGAAAATCTTGAAGGGTGACTGGATCACCAAAGTAACTATCCTGCAAGAAGTGCAAGGAGAATCAACCAGCTCCGTCACCGCTCTTTTTGGCTCCCTTGCTGAATATGAGCCTACCTTGCTGGCTATGAGAGCTCCTCAAACCTCATCCAAGAGTAAGAACCTTGCTCTCGTTGCTCCCAGCAAAGAGATCAAGGACAATGATGAGGATGACGACGATGAGATGGACGATGAGGAGATGGCCCTGATGGTGAGGAAGTTCAGGAAATTCCTCAGGAAGAAGGAAGGCTATCAGAAAGGTGACACCAGCCTGAAGAGGGGATACAAGAAAGAGAAGGTCCCTGTGTGCTTTGAATGCAACAAGCCTGGTCACTTCAAGGCTGAGTGTCCCAGCCTGCAGAGGTCCAAAGGCAAGGAGAAGAGAAAGGCTCTTGTTTCCTCCATTTGGGTAAACAGCTCAGATGAGGAAGCAAGTGATGATGAAGAAGTTGCCAACCTCTGCCTGGTAGCTAGAGAAGAGGATGATGAAGCATCTTCAGATCTTGACCTCACCAACGAAGAACATGAGGTAACTCTTCCTGAACTACAAGAGGCTTACAATGAGATTCATGAAGAATTCTCTAAACTATGTAAAGCCTATAAATTCTTGAAAACCAAAAAGGAGTCACTTGAGTCCAAAGTGGACTCACTCAGTGAGGAACTAGCGGAAGCTAGAAGATCTCCAATGGTGGATGGACAGGGTTCTCCTCAAGCAGAACCCAACATCCCAACACCTGAGAGCTGTCCAAATTGCAGCAAAATCTCAGAAGAAAAAAACAAGCTGCAAAATGCCCTGCAGAAATTCACCAATGGTTCAGAAATGCTGAATATACTTTTAATGAACCAAAGGGCATATAGGGATAGGACTGGCTTGGGATATACCCCCAGGAAGAAAACGTGGGAAGAACCAAAAGTAAAGCCTTACTTAAAGTTCTTCCATAAAGCCACCAGTCATAGCTCCTCACCTTTTAGCTTCTGTAATTACTGCAACAGGAAAGGACACTCGATGTCCACCTGTAATGCTAAGAAGCATGGAGCTAACAGCTTTTACAAGTGGGTCCCTAAAGGAACCAAGGCTACAAAGGATCCTCCACCTGCAAAGGAAATCAAGAGAGGACAAGGATCCCAAGCCTGGAATCATCCCACTGGGAGAACCCAGGAGTCTAGAGCCAACACTAGACTAAAGGCTCCAAATGTTTATAGGCACAAGGATAAGCCCAAAGCTAGGCCAAGGGTCCTAGACACTAATGACAAAGGACCCAAGAGAGGTTGGGTACCTAAAATTGCTTGATTGTTTCAGGTGTGTCTCAAGGCATCCAAGAACAAAAAATGGTACATCGATAGCGGATGCTCGAGACATATGACTGGAGACAGAGACAAGTTCAAATCTCTGGTGATCAAAGATGGAGCCACAGTGACCTTTGGAGGAAATCAAAGTGGCAAGATCACTGGAGTTGGAGAAGTCGGACCAGTCAAAGATGTATATCTAGTGGACGGTCTCTGTCACAACCTGCTAAGCGTAAGTCAAAGCACGGACAAAGGTAACTGGGTAATATTTGATTCAAATGAGTGCTTAATAGTCGATAAGCAGGATCTGAATATAGATAAGGCCAACTTAAAATGCAAAATTAAGGCAATTAGAAATGGGAATCTATATACCTTAGATTTATGTCAACAGCTAGAAGAAAAATGTCTAATATCTAGTGACGAGAATAGCTGGCTTTGGCATAAGAGACTAGCTCATGTTAACTTTACTCAATTGGACATGCTAATTAGAAATGAGCTAGCTGTAGGTATTCCCTCTTTTAAGGTTAAGCATGATTTTATCTGTGAATCCTGCCAACGAGGAAAGCAAACAAAATCCTCGTTTAAAACCAAGAAGAGAGTCTCCACCAGCAGGCCCTTGGAACTAATCCACATGGATTTGGTTGGGCCAGCAAGAGTAAAAAGCTTGGGTGGAAACCTATATGCTTTAGTGGTGGTGGATGACTATTCAAGGTTCACGTGGACTATGTTTCTTGCCTCCAAGCAAGATGCTTTTGATGCTTTTGTTGTCCTGGCTAAGAAAGTGCAGAATGAGAAGGATCTCAAAATCACAGCCATAAGGACAGACCATGGAGGAGAGTTTGAGAACCATAGCTTCACTGAGCTATGTGAGCAAAACGGCATTGAACATAACTTCTCAGCTCCAAGGACTCCTCAACAAAATGGAGTGGTCGAAAGGAAGAACAGGGTTCTGACAGAGATGGCTAGAAGCATGCTCAATGAGAAAGAGGTTTCTCAAATGTTCTGGGCAGACGCTATGAGCACTGCTTGCTACATCTCCAACAGAGCCTATGTTCGCAAGGGCTTGGATAAGACTCCATACGAGTTATACAAAGGGAGAAAGCCCAACATCAGCCATCTCAGAATATTCGGATCAAAATGCTACGTGCACAACAATGGGAAGGTAAATTTGGGTAAGTTTGATCCAAAGGCTGATGTAGGTATATTTATAGGATATTCCCTTAGGAGCAAAGCTTATAGGATATACAACATGAGAACTAAAACTGTAGAAGAGTCCATGCATGTTGTATTTGATGAAACTCCTACATGGGGACAATCCACAGAAGATGATGAAGCACTTAATCTTCCAAATCTTTCATCATCTTCCTCACCATCAAAAGAAACAACAACAAGCTATCCCAAAGAAGAAGGTGAACCCAGTGATGTACCTAGAGGGCAACCCATGCCTGAGGAGGCACAGCTGCCAATAGCTAGGAGACATCACAGGGATCATCCTCTTGATCAAGTGCTTGGTGATGTTTCTTCTGGTGTCAGAACTAGAAGACAAGTTCAAAATGAAGTTGAGTTTGAAGCATTCCTATCTCAAATCGAACCAACTTCAGTTGAACAAGCTCTTGAGGACTGCGACTGGATTATTGCCATGCAGGAAGAGCTGAATCAATTTGAAAGAAGTCAAGTGTGGGAACTAGTCCCAAGGCCGTCTCATCAATCCATAGTGGGGACCAAGTGGGTCTTTAAAAACAAACTGGATGAGACAGGTCAAATCACCAGAAACAAAGCCAGACTAGTAGCTAAAGGATACAACCAAGAAGAAGGCATTGACTATGAAGAAACCTTTGCTCCAGTCGCTAGACTTGAAGCAATAAGGATACTTCTAGCCTTTGCATCCATGAAAGGTTTCAGATTATATCAAATGGATGTAAAGAGTGCATTTCTTAATGGTTATATTAAAGAAGAGGTATATGTAGAACAACCTCCTGGCTTTGAAGACCATAAGCACCCCAAACATGTGTATAGATTAAAGAAAGCTTTATATGGCCTGAAACAAGCCCCTCGAGCTTGGTATGAGAGACTCAGCAGCTTCTTGCTGGGCAAGGGTTTCTCAAGAGGCAAATTAGATAATACACTGTTTATCCTTCACAAAGAAAGAGATATGCTAATTATCCAAATTTATGTTGATGATATTATATTTGGGGCAACTAACGAAAAACTTTGTGAAGATTTCTCTAAGACTATGCAGGGTGAATTTGAGATGTCAATGATGGGAGAACTAACGTTCTTCCTAGGCCTGCAAATTAGACAAAAGAAGAACGGAATCTTCATCTCCCAAACCAAGTACTGCAGAGAACTACTCAAAAAGTTTGGGATGGATGAATGCAAGGAGTATGACACTCCTATGAGCACCTCCGCCGCACTTGACGCTGACGCAAAGGGTAAAACTGTCAGCCTGCCCATGTACAGGGGAATGATAGGTTCCCTCTTATACTTAACAGCCAGCAGGCCTGATATTCAATTTAGTGTAGGCATGTGCGCTAGGTTTCAAGCCAACCCCAAGGAATCACACTTAACATGTGTTAAACGTATTCTGAGATACCTTGAGGGAACACAAGAACTTGGTCTTTGGTATCCCAGAGGTAACCAGGAGTTCTTGTGGGCTTATTCTGACTCTGACCACGCAGGTTATAAAACAGATAGAAAGAGCACCAGTGGACAATGCGCCTTCCTTGGTGGTTGTCTGGTGTCATGGGCCAGCAAGAAGCAAACCTGCGTGTCCTTGTCATCCACTGAGGCAGAATACATTGCTGCTGCAAGTTGTTGTGCACAAGTGCTATGGCTGAAAAACCAGTTGAGAGATCTTGGCTTGGAGTTCCCTGAGGCGCCCATCCTCTGTGATAACACAAGCACAATTAGCCTCGCCAAGAATCCAGTTCAGCACACAAGGACGAAGCACATTGACGTCCGACATCACTTCATCAGAAACCATGTTCAAAAGAAGGATGTCAAGGTGCAGTTTGTTCCCACACAACAACAGCTTGCGGATATCTTCACCAAGCCTCTGGGGACTGACCAGTTTATTTTCATTAGAGGTGATTTGGGAATGGTAAACCCAAATGAAGTGTAAATTGTTTTTTATATATTTGATTATTTATCACTTACAACAATACTGACTTAGGCATCGGAGTGCCAATATATGTCGTTGCAGGTATTCAATGGTATTCAATGTTAAATCTTAAGTAAGTGCAACTGGAAGCAAAACCACTTCCGAATGATTACACTCTGACGCTGGATGATCAAACCAAGAGAGCACCAGCACAAGTCCAAGAAGACACGTCACTTCAGAAAACGCTTCAACTTCCAAATGAGACGTTTCGACTTCTCTGATAATATGCAGCTACACGTGTCATCAGGTGTGTCGTTCCAACTTAAGTCGTTTACACTACCCAATGTGTGATAATGTGAAGAAGCATGACCTTTTTGCCCTTAGTGACTTTACCTATAAAAAGGACATCTCATTTCACACATTCTTCATTTTCATCTATGCTCTTCATTCTCTTCATATAAACATCTCATCAACCCCCCAAAAATGGCCGAACCCTCTGAAGCAAACCCAGTTTCGAGGAAACCCTCCTCATCTAAGAAACACAAGTCCAAATCTGGGAAATCAAGCCATCAACATTCTGGAAAATCTGGGCATCGTGAAGAACATCAAGAACATCATGAAGTTTCTCGGCAAATTGCTCTAGGGCAGGATGAAAATATTCAAGGTCAGCCTGAAACTTCTGGTAGAATGGCAGAACTGTTAGTGGGCTCTAAGAAGAGGAAGTCCATCCCTAAGGAGGAGGCTGCGGCGATCAAATATGGAAAACCCTCTTTGATGATGCCAAAAGGGGGAGAGATACATTGACCACTAGCCTTGCTATCCTGGAAGGATGCATTGACCACTAGCCTTGCTACCCTGGGAGTTCCTTGATGAAGAAGAGCTTCAGCGAGAGGGAGAGAAAGAAGAAACAAAAAGAAACAACCCCCAGCCCAAAAATTTTTTTGTTTACTTAGAAATGTTCATCTTTTCATGCATGTTCTCATATCTGCCTACTATATGCTCGTTGCTTGTAAATGTTATCTGATTATATGCTCTGACTTGTAACCTATGCTTATCAATAATATTTGTCTAAGTTACTTATTCTGAACTATTGCTTTTATTCTTCAGCTAATCCTTTCATATGAACTTAATCGATAAAGCTAAGTTTGTCATCATCAAAAAGGGGGAGAATGTTAGAATCTTAAGTTTTGATGAAGACTAAAATATAAAGGATTAGACCAAGTGCCTAGGAAGCAATAGGATAACTCAGGATCCCAAGTAAGAGTGCTTCCGGATGAAGATTTACTTCCGGTTAGATTAGGACTTGCGCATGCGGATGAATGTTTTCATCCCCCAGCGTCAGCAAGTAAATCACTAGGGATTTAACTTAGTCCATGAACATTAGGTACACAAACCCTAAGACTAAGCTATGTTTCAATCGGAAGCGAAGTTGCTTCCTGTTAGACTTAGAATGGCGCAGAGCAATAGAATAGATATTACCCCAAGCGTCAGTGAGTCTACTTCGCCAAGTGAAAGCACTTCCTGTTAGACTTAGACTGGCGCAGAGCAATAGAATAGATATTACCCCAAGCGTCAGTGAGTCTACTTCGCCAAGTGAAAGCACTTCCTGTTAGATTTAGACTGGCGCAGGTTGATAGACTAGATATAACCCCGAGCGTCAGCGGAAATGCAACATCAAGTGAAGTTGCTTCCTATTAGATCTTGACTGGCGCAGACTGATAGAATAGATTTCACCCTAAGCGTCAGTGAATTCACCACGTCAAGTAAAAGTGCTTCCGATAGCTCAGTGACTAGCGCTGAGTGGTGGAATGAAATAGACTAAGCAAGAGCGAGTCATGGTGAACTAGATCCCTCATCGAGTAAAATTACTTCCGGATGTAGAAGTGCTTCCGGATACACCTTAGACTTAGGGAACCCCCACTGCATGAGACTATATGATTATATTGCTAAACTAACGTTCAAGTGCAGCACACTCAGTAAGGTTGCTTCCGGATGAGAAGTTACTTCCGCAAGCAAAAAGAATGTCTGAACGTTCAAAGAGATGCAGTGTCAGGATGCTTATGTCAGAGCAGAGGTGTCAGGACTACTTTTCAGAAATAAAGCAAGTCAACCCTGCTATGCATTGATGAAGCATTAAATGGGCGAACGGTAACAAGGGAAAAACGGACATATTCAAACGGCTAGCCCACCTACCAAGGGTTCAAAATGCTTGAAGACTATATAAGGAAGCTCAACTTCATTTATGAAGTAGTCAATGATCTTCAAATATTCTTGAGCAAGAAAATCTTTATTCATTCAAGCTGCCCAGAAAAGCGAAGAGCATTTAACACTTTGAGTGATTTTTCATCTACTTATTCTGTACTCACAGTAGTTAAGTCTCTTTCTGTTAAAAGAGCATTTATTGAACTTAAGTGTGTAACATCATTTGTTCTGTAAGAGAACTTAGTCAGAAAAGCCTTCAAGTGTAAACTTCAAACCCTTGCTTGGTGTGAGGGGGAGACAGTTAGATAGGTTACAAGTGAGCCAGTGTAAAACTTGTTGTAAGGTTGCAAGTGAGCCCGTAAAACTTGCGGTTGTAAGGTTTCAGGTGAACCCGATTTAAAACCTGAGTTATAGTGAAACTCTCGGCCTGGGTGGTTGAGGACTGGACGTAGGTCAGGTAGACCGAACCAGTATAAATCTTGTGTCGTTTACTTTGAGTATTTATTTTTGAAGCACAATTCACCCCCCCCTCTTGTGCATCCATTACGTTCAGGTTTGCGAGAAATGATTTATGTTTGGATCCGTAGTTGCAGAAGTGTTTTTTTCAAACTAACTTTTACAAACATGTTTGGATGGTGATTTTGAGAAACCAGTTTAGATAAGAACATGATATTTATTGAATAATACACAATTAAAATATTCATATATTTTCAATAATTTAAAATTAAAAAATTTAATAGATTAAATTGCATAAGGTTTTCAATAATTGAAAATAAGAAAAATTTAATATATTAAAATACATATAAATTAGAGGTCATGTCTATCTACATTACATTTGGATGATTGAATTACATTAATTAGTTGTGTAATTCAATTATCGTTATTATAAGTCACCAACTACCAATTTGTCTTGGTCCATTTTATAAGTCACTTCATGATTTTGATGACAATTATTTTTATCTATCAAACTTCCATTTTCTTCAGCTTCTTTGAAATGTGTCAGATCGAAAATTCCTTCTGATAAAGTTTTGTATAGCGCGTCATACACAAAACAATCAAACCTGTGTTGAAAATTTATAGATACGCATTTGTATAAGATTTCAAATATATCTTTCCACATACTAAAAGTCCTATGTAAACTTCACCTCAAACTTGATTGGTAAAAGTTAAATGTCTCATTGTCATTTTCAAATAATTCTTGCAATACCCTAATATTCCCTCCTATCCTTAATATCAACTACCAATTTTTCTTGGTCCATTTTATAAGTCACTTCATAATTTCCAATGTGCATTAATTATTTTTCCATATAGTTTTGGAAAAATTAATAGTTTTGGAAATAAGTGTAATTATTAGGGGTAGTATTGAAAGTTACTTGAATTTTAGGACAAATTAAATGCATTTAACCAATTTTATTCGTATGTGAGAAAAATTCCTATGAGAGAGTACAAGACCCAAACATATACTAAAAAGATGCTCATAAACCATTTCAAATAAGCTGGTTGGTGCCACCAAAAGCTCCAAATTGGAGTTTCTCAAAAACCAGTTTCTCAAACTGGTTTATCCAAATAAGCTGGTCAGAAATAAACAGGACCCAAACATGACCACAAACCCAAAAACTGTTTATGTAGCGCCAACCAGCTTATTAGGGTCCATAAACGGTTCCCAAACACACGCTAAAACGTTCTTTTAATGCATGTAGCAACTCTCGTGGAGCGCGAATAACTAACGCGTTTATCCCAAATAAGGAATAATATCTCTATTGTGATTTTGCAAATTTGTTACCTTTTTTATCCTTTTGATATTTGATAGATGATGTGTAGAAAATATGGGAGGAGTTGAGAAAGATTGAGAATATAGGGCAGAATTGAGAAGAAGATGATGAGAAGAAGAAGAAGAAGAAAGATGTAACATCCTAATTTTTTTTCAATATAAAAAAAATAAATAAATTAATGAATACCCAAAATTTAATCTTGCAAATGAATTTAGAAAATTGAACATTTTTGTTTTAGAAATCTGTTAGGATTAAGAAAGAAAAATAATTAAGTATTAAATTTAAATTTAAGAATATTTATGATGATTATATCAAGAAGGCACCATTTTGGTTCAGAGAATGGGTGTCTGATTCTTGTTTGAAAGAGATACAAGCGGCAGGTCCAAAATTTACTTGGGCAAGGAAAGGATGTTATAGTAAAATTGACTGGGTGTTGATGAATGAGGAATGTTTGTTGAAGTTTCCGGAGGCAAGTGCTGTTCATTTACCCAAATTTAAATCTGATCACTGCCCTATTTTGTTGAGAATGGAAGGGGGAAGGGTAAAAATAAGGAGGAGGAAGGAGTTTAGATTTTTTGCCCCTTGGGTAACCCATGATGACTTTAATGAAGTTGTCAAAAGATCTTGGGTTGAGTCAAGAAATTGGCATGAGAATGTTATGTCATTTGTGGGGAATGTTCAGGAATGGAATAAGGAGGTCTTTGGGAATGTTAATCAGCGCAAGAGAAGTTTGTTAAGGAAACTTGATTCGATTAATAGAAAGTTTGAGAGATTACAGTTTGATAGTAGTATTGAGGGGGAGAGGGAAAATGTGTGGGGCCAGTTGGAAGAGGTTTTAGCTCAGGAGGATATTATGTGGCTTCAGAGATTTAGATGTAGCTGGTATAATGAAGGAGACAAAAATACGAGATATTTCCATTCTATGGCTAATAGTAGAAAGAAAAGAAATCGTATAGAGGCATTGAAAGGAGATGATGGAGAGTGGGAGTATGACCCAATGAAGATAAGGCAGATTGGGACAAGTTTTTTCACGTCATTATATATGGATGACAACGATGTGATGCCAAAAGTGAATTTCGGTTACCGGTTTCCTGAGTTATCGAAGGCAGATATTCAATCTATTGGAAGGAAGATAAGTTTGGAGGAGGTGAAGAGAGCCCTTTTTGTTATGGGGCCAATGAAGGCTCCAGGCCCAGATGGATTAAACCCCTTATTCTTCCAAAGCCAGTGGGAAACTTTAGGTATGTCTCTTTTATCTAAAGTTGATCTTATGTTTGAGAATAAGGAGGAGATTAGTAGTGTCAATGAAACTAATATTGTCTTGATTCCTAAGACTGATTATCCTGAAACTATACGGGATTTTAGACCAATTAGTTTGTGTAATGTTGTTTACAAGACTCTGACAAAGGTGATTGCTACCCGTTTGAGGAGAGTTATGCCGAAAATAATATCCCCAAATCAATGTAGTTTTGTTCCAGGGAGGCAAGGAACAGACAACATAATTGTTGCTCAGGAGGTTATTCATTCCATGAGGAATAGAAAAGGGAAGAAGGGATTTATGACCATAAAGATTGACTTAGAAAAAGCATATGATCGTGTGAGATGGAATTTTGTGTTGAAGTGTCTAGATGAATTAAAGATTCCTTCTAATGTGATTAGAATTATCGAATGGTGTCTCAGCACGGCTAAGTTACAAGTTATGTGGGATGGTGAAAAGGGCAAAACTTTTTCTCCGTCAAGAGGGTTAAGGCAAGGAGATCCTTTATCTCCTTATCTCTTTGTCTTAATTATGGAAAAATTTGCTCATTTGATTCAGACTGAGGTGGAAGAGGATAATTGGAAACCTTTTAGGCTAAAGAAGAGTGGGACATGTATCTCTCACTTGTTCTTTGCCGATGATTTGATGTTGTTTGCTGAAGCAGATATGGACCAGGCAGCTATTATCAAGGCCTGTTTAGATGATTTTTGTGCAGCTTCAGGGGAGAAAGTCAATAACATGAAATCCAGGATATTTTTCTCCAAGAATGTTAATCACACCAGAGTTAATGAAATTAGTAATTTCATGGGGTTTAGCCCATGTGTTGATTTGGGGAGATACTTGGGTGTTCCGTTGATTCATCAGAAAGTTACGAGGCGATCTCAGGAGTATATTTTGGGGAAAATGGATAAGAAGTTGTCATCATGGAAGGCAAATACCCTGTCTAGTGCAGCTCGTCACACGTTGGTTCATTCGGTGGTGTCTGTTATACCTTCATATGATATGCAAACGATGCCTTTACTTTCATCAACATGCAATGAAATTGATAAACGCTGCAGAAAATTTTTATGGGGTGGGAGTGAAGCTCGATCGAAGGTTAACTTGGTTTCTTGGGATAAGGTGTGCATGAGGAAGGAGGTAGGAGGGTTGGGATTAAGGAAAGCTAAGTTACAGAACAATGCATTTATGATGAAGCTAGGGTGGAGTTTAATTAATAGAAAGGATGCCTTATGGGTTCAATTAATGAGGGAGAAATATGGGTGCGGACTGAGGGTGATGCCACATATAAATTCGTCTAGAGCGGGATCTCAAGTATGGAAAGGAGTGAAGAATATATGGTCAAAAGTTCAGAATGGCATTTTTTGGCAATTGGGGAATGGAAATTCTATCAGATTTTGGGAAGATAGGTGGCTTCCGGGTCAAATTAAACTGGCAGAGGTGGTTATAAATAATCTTCCAGAAGAGTATTTGGAAGTTAAAGTTGCTGATGTTATTACTGAGGATGGAGAATGGAATCTAGATCATTTTGTACCGTACTTAACACCAGATATGGTACGTACAATTTTATACCAGAGACTTCATGTGGATGTGGAGGATTCCCCGAGTTGGAGGTATACCGCTTCTGGGGAGTTTTCTACTAGATCAGCGTATATGAGCCAGGTGGAGAATAATAGCAGGCGAGATGAATGGCAATGGAGGAAGGTGTGGAAATTGAATGTGACACAGAGATGCAAAATGTTTATGTGGCTTGCTTGTAGAGGTAATCTTTTAACAAATATGGAACGTGTTAGGCGTGATATAACTACTTTAGATGAGAGTGGATGTTGTGCAAGATTTCCTGAAAGCGACTTACATGTTCTTCGAGACTGTTATAAGGCGACAGAGGTTTGGTTATTAATGGTACCAGGAAGGTATTGCTCTACCTTTTTTAGTTATGGAGGAATAAAAAATTGGATGGAATGGAATCTTAAGGCCCAATTTAAAGCGTATGATATTCCGTGGCAAATTGTATTTTCCCTAACTTGTCAACAATTATGGCTCGCAAGGAATAGCAAGATATTTAATGATGGAGAGGTAACAACTAGAACTATTATTGCTAAAGTTAGAGCATGTGCCTCATGGAGTGGGGAGTGTATACCTCATGGGTTGAACCGTGGTAGGGATATTGATGGATGGGAGGCTCCTGGGAAATGATATGTGAAGGTTAATGTGGATGGAGCATGTAACCCGGATGGAGGAGCATCGGCGTGTGCGGGGGTTATGAGGGATTATAAAGGAAAGGTGAGGGGAGACTTCTTATTCAATATGGGAAGAGGAGACTGCTACGTAGCGGAGCGGTGGGCTATTCTCATGGGATTAAAGTGGAGCTGGGAGTTTGGTGTTAGACATCTCATACTTGAATCTGATTGTCTTGAACTTGTCCAAGATATTGAGCAATACCGTGAGATGGATGGGAATGGAACAAATGAGATGGAAGAGATTCTGTCTTTGTGTAGGCGTGCATGGGATGTCCAAATATTGTGGTGTAATCGAGAGAGGAATAGTGTTGCTGACTTGCTCGCAAGATATGCGATGACAGTGGGTGCTGGAGTTGTGCAGTTTAAGGAAGTGCCTGCTCATGTTGCTGCTAAAGTTAGACAAGAGATGCCACATAATATGCTATGAGTTTAGTGCTTTATTGTATCAAAAAAAAAAAAGAAGGCACCATTTTAGGAAACTTTATTTAGAATGCTGAAAATATTAGAATTTAATTAACATAAATAATTATGGAAATGCTAAATTTAAAGAAATAGAGAATTGGAAATAATATATGCTAAATTTGAGTGTTCTTTTTGTACTTATCTTGTGAGCCCTAAGACCTATTATCTCATTCCTTATAAGCCTAATTCCCTCTCTTAAATATATAAAAGTGTGGTTTCATATTTTTCTCCTTTTTCTATTTGATAGTAACCTAAAGCTAGTGGGTTTGTTTTGTAATTTTATTGTTGGGCCTATTTTGTAGTTTTGTTGGGCCATAAACCCTAATTTCCCCTATCCCTTAAATACCTTTCTTTCTCTCCATGTTGCTTTTCCTTCCGGCCGCAAAACATAATCCAATGCACAAACAAATCATCTCACCACCATCTTTGCTTCTTCTTCATCCTTCCTTCTTCTACAACAAAAACTCTTCTTCCTCCATCCAAATCTCCTTTATTATTGAACTTCATCATCTTCCTTCATCTCCATCTCCTTAAACTCGATCTCCCTCACTACGTTTGCCCATAGTTTACGTACCGGCGAGCTCATCCAACCACCGTTCGCCGCTCCGGTCGAAATTTCCGACGCCGGCGAAGGAGGCTTGGTCGACTTCCGTGGATGTTCTTCGTTGACCGCCGTGGGTGTTCGCCGGTGCAAGTACGTGTTTCTTCTTTTGGTTGTTTGATTCTTTCACCATTCCTCCTTGTTCTCTCACTAAAGCCATCTCTCCACGTTTCCATTGGTTCATTGTTCCTACTGTTCACTTCTGACCGCCGCTTCTCAAGGCTGTGTACCTCCGTGGTTGCCGTGGGCCACCGAGTGTGTGTTTAATCAAACTTCATTTGCTTCATTAAGTCAAATTTCTAATTGGTGAGCAATGTTTACTCTTTTCTTCTTGGCTTCATTAGTTCCAGTTTTGTGGGAAATTTAGATTGATCATAAGTGTGTAAATCAATTGGGTTGATGATAACATAAAGGAAATAAAGTAATTTAATGTGCATGTGTGTGTTACGTGAGTCAGTGTGAATGTAACTAATTGACATGTGGAATTGTCTGGAAATATAAATTGGAATCATAGTATGTTGCTCTAGTAAATGTTTGGCAGTGGGCCCCTCAAATAAAAAGAGATATTGGATTTTACTCTATAGGAAAGAGTTACTTTTGTGAATGTTTGAATTCAAAGAAGGAACTAAAAGAGCAAGAATAATAATAAGGATTCATTAACTTGAATAGATCAAGAAATTATGATACAACATTAATAACAATAGTAATGATAATAATAATTTAATGAAATGATAGATTAAATAATAATGTGGTAGCATAAATAAGAATAGTAATAATGATGCAAATGCTATAATAGTTATAATAAAATAATGATATTGAAATTAATATAACAAGAACTAATAAATAGACACTTTTAAATTAGGGACTTATGGTTGTAATAATGGGTAGTCAGGGATTTGCTTATATTTATGCTTTAGTTTATTTCTTAGTGATTATACCATACATATTATAGGTAGCAATTAACTATGCGGATTGTCGTGCTTGGTTTGTGCTGTGTAATTAAATTCAAGTTACCAGGTAACTACTTCACTTGTCTGCGTGTGTGTGTATGTTAGTAAGCATTTAGGTAGTTTATAGGTATATGATTATTGCTTATGCGGTTATGGAATGCTTGGATTATGATTTCTGATTTGGTTGTGGTACACCGAGTAATATTATTATGATTATGTCATTCCGGAATGAGCTTCCCTTGCCCGTACAGCAGGGACTAAAATGAATAAAGAGAAAAAAAAAACGTTATTGGGGAGAGCGCCCCCGGTTCAAGCGAGGGTATATCGACCATCGAGTCGTGAGTCCCTATTGAACTCATTATCGGTGTACTTGTGTATTGTGTTTGATGTGATTATTATTATTATTCTTTATGTTGAGTTTGTGATGTTTTGAGTTTGTGATGTGGCTTTAAATGAATACTTTTACTGCTGTATCATTTGGTAATTGATAGATACTTGAAATAGAAAATAGATAACATGTTCATGCAACACAGCATGTAGCACACACCACCAAACACGACATTAGCACACACCACCTTGCCGGCATGCACATGCACGTAATGCAAAAATGTGCGTAGGCGAGTAGTTGTTAGTTACGACATCAGGGTCTACCCCTCGTGGTTTAACATTTTACAGGTATTAGATCGGGGCAGGAGTCATGGGGGAAAAGGATCCGGAGACTCGGGAACTAGTTTTAGGCTCATATAGCATGCTTTCATTTTATGCTTCATATTCTTATTTATTAATATAATTTGTATATACTTTGAATTTTTACCCGTGGATTACTGTAAATAATTTTACATTAGATAACTGTAAATATTAATTAATACAGGGTTGTGTGTTAATTTGAAACTTAATGTGAAAGAATTTAATCAAGTGTTACTAAATTTATTTAAATATCCATGTTAGTCAATTTTTATCTAACATGGATAAATCATTTTTGATAATTTCTCAAATGATTTTGGTTGTGAATTTTATATTTCATTGCAAAATTATATCTATAAATTTCAAATTACATTAAATCTTTTTCTAACCATGATAGTTCTTTTGTAACTCAAATTATTTTTCTATCATGGTTAGCATATTATCTTATATGTTATGAATATTTAGAAAAGTCATTTTTCTAACTATGTTAGCTAGTATATTAACTTCAATTCTTTTTCTAATATAGTTAGTACTAAAATTATTTTAATTAACTATGTTAGTTACTATTTTGTTTAATTGGATTCTTTTTCTAATATAGTTATCATTAGCATAAATGAAAAAAAAAATAGCACAAAAAAAGGGCTATAATATTGGGTTGTTACAAAAGACATGAGAGAGAGAGAGAGTTCTGTCAACAATAGTCAAAATTATCATCAAAAGCATGTCTTACAATTATCATTGGTATCAGAGCTAAACCTTCCTTAGACCTGAATTCTCAATCTTGAAAATCAAGATTCACCTATATTCATCAAATTAGAGTATTCCCATACCCTCAAACCCAGAAAAAAACCCTAAATTCGAACAACCCTAGACCTGTAAGCTCTAAAATTTCCCAAATTCAAACAACCCCAGATCTGTAAGCCCTAAAATTCCCCGAATTCGAACAACCCCAGACCTAGAAACCTTGAAATTCCTAAAATTCGAGCACACCCAAGCCCTAAAACGAACCAGAAATTCGAATTGCCCTAGAAACCCTAACCCTAATTCGAAAATCGAAAATTTCAGTAAACCCTAACCACAAAAGCGAAACAAATACAGGGATTGAGCCCCAAAAAGATGCCTCGCTCGCGTTCACGTTCTCAGGCTGTTGTAAATAGAGATGGAGAAACGGAATCAGATGCAAGATTTCGTCAAATTGAAGTCCAGCTTGAGAAATTGGTAGATTTGCCTGCTGCTGTAATAGCCCTGTCCAATCAAATGGCTCATTTTCTGCAAGATCAAGGCTCCCACAATCGAGGAGGCCAAGGGAGGCCATCACCACCACAAGGAGATAGGGGGTACCAAGCACCTACAAGGTTTGTGAAGATGGAATTTCCTAAATTCCAGCGTGAAGACATCGAATCTTGGATTCTTAAGTGTGATAGCTATTTTGCCCTAGATAACACACTTGAAGACAGCAAAATTACAATGGCCAGCATTCAACTTGATGAGAGGGCTTACTTATGGCATTCTGCTCTCATGAATGGAGATAATGGTTATGGAATGACTTGGGTAGAGTATAAGCAGGCTATTCGTATGCGGTTTGGGAAGGTTTATGAGTCGCCAATGGCTGAAATGAAGAGATTGAAGCAACTGGGATCATTAGAGGATTACAACGATGAGTTTGATGTGTTGAGTTGTAAGCTGCTATTGTCTGAAGATTATACTGTGCATGCTTATATTGAGGGTCTACGTGATGATTATGCACGTCAAGTGAGAATCTTTAGGCCTAGGACGTTGATGGATGCAAGAAGTTTGGCCAAGATTCATGATTTGAATGTTCAAGATTAAGAAACAGCGAGGATGAAGGGAAAAGGAGTGGGTGATGTATATTCTGGTTCAGGTAGGTGGAGGAGTGATAACAGTGCATTTGTGGGTGGTGGGTCTAGGCACTCTTTGCTGAATGGGTCAAAACAAGGGTCTTATTATGCCAATAAAGCCTCTTATTCAAATGGTTCTCAATCTTTTGGCTCAAAATGGGATAACCAATCTAAGAATGATATTGTTCGTAGTGGATTTGTTAAAAATTCACTTTTTCCGAGTAATTCAGGGCTTTCCTCTTCTCGCGAAGCCTCGTCTAAACCATTTAGAGCTACCCATCGCATGTCTGCTAAAGAAATTGAAGAGCATAGAGTTAATAATCTCTGTTTTTATTGCCACAAGAAGTTTTCTAAAGGCCATGACTGTCCTCAAAGGTATAGAATGGAGTTGCAGATGATTGAGTATGCAGAACCAGAAAAAGAGGATGTTTCAGTGGAGGATTTGGGGCAGGAAGAGGCTGATGTTGATAATTCTGAATGTTTGCAAATCTCTTTGCATGCCATTCAAGGGAGTGTAGGCATTTCTTCTATGAGAATTCAAGGGTTTGTTGGAAAACGTCCAGTGCAGATTCTGATTGATAACGGATCAACCCATGACTATATTGATTATCAATTAGCAAAGAAGTTGGGGTGGAAGGGAGGTGATACTCCCATTTCTAGTGTAGAAATTGCTGGTGCTATCAAGTTGTTTGTATTGGGATGGTGGAAGGATTTCAAATGGAAGATGCAAGGGAAGGAATATCAGTGGGACTTGAGAGTAATGGATATCAAGACATATGATCTTGTCTTGGGTATGAAGTGGTTGAAGGGAGTAGTTCATAAGGCATCTTGGGATTATGACAATTTAGCTATGACATTTTGGTACGATGGTGCTATTTGTACACTTAAACCGGAGGAAACTGAGAAGTGTTTCCTTATGCAAAAAGGAGCCAATTATGATGAGGAAACTTGTCAATTTTTCTTGATGCAGGCCGTAAATAGTGAAGAAAAGCACCGATGTGTGTTGAAGAATTATTCCCTTGAACTTGATGAAGGGATTAAGAAGTTGTGTGAAGAGTTTAGTGATGTATTTGAGGAGCCCAAGGGGCTGCCACCTCTTCGGGAAGGTCATAATCACCCGGTTGTATTGCTTGAAGGTGCTAATCCGGTTAATCTAAGGCCCTACCGCTATCCAAAAATTCAGAAAGATGAGATTGAAAGACAAGTGAGGGAGTTACTTGAAGCCGGAGTAATAAGGAATAGTTCTTCATCATTTGCTTCTCCAATTGTCTTAGTCAAGAAAAAAGATGGTACTTGGAGAATGTGCATTGACTACCGGGAGTTGAACAAGAGAACTATTAAGAATAAATACTCTATACCCCTGATTGAGGATCTATTTGATGAATTGAGGGGTGCTAGATGGTTTACCAAGCTTGATTTAAGGGCCGGATATCACCAGATCCGTATGGAACCTCAAGATGCTTATAAGACAGCATTTAGAACCCATGAGGGGCACTATGAATGGCTGGTTATGCCCTTCGGATTGACAAATGCACCAGCCACTTTTCAAGGGGTAATGAATCATGTTTTTAGAGAGCATTTGCGTAAGTTTGTACTAGTCTTTTTTGATGACATTTTAGTTTATAGCCCTTGTATGGAATTGCATGTAGAGCACTTGAGGTGTGTGTTCGATATCTTGCAGACTAACTCTTTCTTTGTAAAAGAAAAGAAGTGTACTTTTGCAGCAAAGCAGGTGGACTATTTGGGACACATAATCAAAGGTGGAGTAGTGCAAATGGATCCTAAAAAGACTCGTGATGTAATGGAATGGCCTGAACCTAGTACTGTGAAGCAATTGAGATCATTTTTGGGCTTGGTGGGGTACTTTCGAAGATTTATCAAGGGTTATGGCAACTTGGCTAGACCTTTGACTGATTTGTTGAAGAAAAACAGTTTTGTTTGGGATGAGAAGGCAGTTGAAGCCTTTAAAGTATTGAAGGAGGCATTGATATCAGCATCGGTTCTTAGACTGCCCGATTTTGCTCAAGTCTTTGTGGTGGAAACAGATGCTTGTGCCACTGGTATAGGGGCTGTTTTAATGCAGCAAGGTCAGCCCATAGCCTTCTTTAGCAAGGCATTAGCTCCTCGGCATCATAGGCTCTCTATTTACGAGAAGGAATTGTTGGCGGTAATTCAAGTTGTGGACCATTGGAAGCAATATTTAGAAGGCAGAAAATTTATCATCCGGACTGATCAACAAAGCCTTAAACATTTGTTTGATCAAAGTTTGAAACAACATTTCAAATGTTTTGGGTATCGAAGCTAATGGGATATGACTATGAAATTCATTACAAGAAGGAGAAGAAGAAGAAGAAAGACAGGAGAGAGAGAAAGAGAGAAAGTTCTGTCAACAATAGTCAAAATGTATTATCATCAAAAGCATGTCTTACAATTAGGCTACGAGTGGTTTATATAGGATACCAACCTGCCCATCACTAACCAACAAGTAACTAACTCCCTAACTAATTTACTTTTTTTTTTTGCCATGGACCCTAACTAATTTACACTAACATAACAATATTCAACTTCAAGATGTTTCTCATATAGTTTTAGCAATAACTTTGATGCATTCTTTTATTTGCTTCTATTTCAAAACAAACTTAGCTCCCAAAAGACACTCACAAACACACACACATATAATTTCCATAAATAACTAATGTTCAAATAGATCTCTCATGTTTCACAACCATATGAATAGATCTTATTGAACGTACAAAATTTTTACCCTTCACATATTAAAAACAACAATCAAACCTTAGCAAATTCAACAGTTTGCTTCCCATCATGAGCCTTCCTAAAGAAATGCTTCACATATTCTGAATACAACGCATTCTTATACATTGCTTTCTCCCCATTTGCAACCACTTTTGGTAAAGGCCCTATCACAACTGAGGGTTTAGGGTTCACAAAAATTGGCACTGAAACCCTAACCTTGCTTCCATTTGCTATCACCCTATGTTCCACACTCTTATATCTCCCATTGCTCATTATCTGCAACGCATCACCAATGTTGATCACCAGCGATCCAGACACCGGTGGCACGTGAATCCAGTGCTCGTTGCCACCGCGGCTGGACCAGACATATAGGCCAGTTTCGTCTTGGAGGAGTACGGTTAGGGTTGAGACATCAGAGTGACGACCTATTGCAACTGTTATATCAGGGTTTGGACAAATGGGATAGTAATTGAGGTTAATCCTCTTTGAACCCATGAGCATTGATTCCTTAGTTTCATCAATTTCTTTCACGTTTAGCCTCTTCATCAGCACTTTTAGGACCCTTTTGATTAATGTCTCAGTCTCTTTCATGTATTCTATGGTTTCATCGCTATAAAAGGAAAAAAGTACAATTAACAATCAATTTACAAATCTAAATATTAACATTTTTATCTACTCTATCGCCTACCCTTACATACTGGTATAACTAATGTCACTAATATTTCTATATATTAGCAAAACTTGCTTATTACAAGTTACCACCAAATCAGTTTGTAACGATTTATTGATTGGGAAAATATTGAGCTATACGTAAGCTATTCAATTAATGTTCAAATTATGTCAGTGTTAAAGTTGATGCAAACTTACCAAGGGCCTTGTAACCCAATGGTATGATATCTCCCCTTTAGGTGGGAGGTTGTGGGTTCGATCCCGCTTGTAACCTCAAGCCGTTAGTGCTTGCCCCTTTGAATCAAAAAAAAGTTGATGCAAACTTTTTGTTGATATACTGATGTTAACTACTACCTCTGGTCCTAAATATAAGACCTAATTGACTTTTTTTTTGGAGAGATTAACGTTGCAAAATAGGTTATTAAATCATGACATATTTGATATCTTTTTAGATTATCCATTAGCTTATAGGTAAAATAAACTAGTGTAAGAGAAAAAATTAGGTAAATCAATTTATAATTAACTTATTTTGCTTATTTTTAGGATTTCTCAAAAAAATCAATTAGGTCCTATATTTAGGACCGGAGGGAGTATATGTTGATGTTAATTGGGAATATATTGATATTTTTCTAATGAGTAACGATATTAAATGGTAATAATATAAACTACTGTAGCTATTAAGTGTTGTTGGAATTATGCCACTGTTAATGTTAACTTTATTCTAAACTTTAATTTATATTGTTTTATCTTTGTACCTTTTAATTGAAAAAAAATGATGTGGCAATGTCATTTTACATGGTATATTGTCCTTGTGTCCAAGAAAAAAATAAAAATGCCATTACAATAACATACATTTATGTTAGAAAATTTTGATTATTATAAGTAATTAGTAACAATTCAATTGTAAGAATATTGAACTACACAAGCTATTTAATGTTGTTGGAATTATATGTCACGTACTGCTATAGTTGATGTTAACTTTGTATATATATAGACACACACACAGGTCACGTACCTGAAGGTTTGGGCCTATACATATATAATATTACCTACCACAAACTATTATTTATGCCCTTCAAACTTTTTTTGAATAATGCTTAATTAAGCATTGTCAGATATGAACAATAAATAATACTGGAATTATATGCATAAACGTAAAAGTTAAGGGCGGATTTTTCTATCTGCATCCAGGAGGCTCGATGTGAAGTCATGTTTATATGTATATTCATATAATAACGTGAAACTAATAGATATGGTAACTAACTTTCAAAACCAAAACTGTTAAAATATGTACGACATCTTAAAATATACATTTCATCCTTTAAATTTATTACATCAAGTTTCAATTTATTGTCTTAAATTTAAAAAATATATATTAAATTCATCCATTGACTATATATTTATTTTTTATATTATGGAAAATATTGTCTCAACAAAAAATGATGGTTATTATGCAATTAAATGGTAAAAGCCAAAGCTTAAATTTTAAACCACAAAAGTAATTGAATAAAAAAAATAAAAATTTAATCTAGAGGTAATTTGTCAGCTTTGAAATGTATGAAAATCATTTTTATTTATTGAGTTACTAACAATTTTTATCCAATAAAGCTAAAAGCGTGAAGGTCAAATAAACTAGGGTTGCACAAAAGCCCGGTGGCCCGATTGGCCCTTCATGACCCGATCCGGTCCTATGCCAAAAATGGTCTGTCACAATGTGGCTCGGGACCAACCCGATTAGGACGTGATTGACCCGACCATCGAGTAGAACAGGACCAAGACATATGCTCTATGATCAACAGGACGGCCTGACCCGATTATTTTATTATTTTTAGTAACAATATTTTGATTAATTAACACAATTATCAAACTATTTCATAATTGATTAATTAGTTATTTAGTTTAAAAATTGTTTATTACAGTTTTTATTTTCCCACATAATACATCAATTTATTTAATGGTTGAAAAGTTGAAGTTTTTCATTTTATTGTACAAAAAAAACTTTTAGGACCAATATGTCCGTCATGTGGCCCGGTGGTCATGTCCGGCCCGATCTCGATGTAGGGCCATGCAGGACATGACCAAGTCTTGGGCCAAAAATTTCAGCCCGACAATTATTTAGGATAGGACCAGGGCATATAGTTGGACTAGTCTTGTCCGTCATTTGTGCACCCTAAAATAAAGGATTAAAATTTATACTTTTTGAAAAGACAAAAACGGAAAATTATTAAACTGTGAAGTTAATGGGCCAATGTGTACTAAATTTCGTAATAAAAAATAATACTACTAATTCTCTGAAACTGACCTGCACGAAGGAGGCCAAGTTGAAGTAGCTTCGTCCACAGAAACAAAGAAGAGACTAAGATAATCTTTCCACTCAAGGGCCTTCTCTTTATAAGGGCTAAAGCCGTACCTAACATTATTAGAACTTGAATTCTCTTTGGAGTATTTCATCTTCTCATTTGCAGGCAATTCAAAGAACCTGTAAGTTGAATCCTTAACATTCTGCAGAACCTGTAATGGCACACCATGGTTGATAACTTGAAAGAAACCCCATTTCTCAGCAGCATCACATATTGCATCTGCAACTTTTTGGTCTTCCCAATTCGCCATGTCGATTATGGGAATAATGGTGTTGATGATGAAGTGGAATATTAATAATGTTCATGAAGCTGCTTGGCCTTTCTTCTAATGGTTGTACGTACTGACTTGGGAGAGTTTTGAGTCCCATGTCGTGAAGTCCCTTCACTCCATGGCCTTGAAGAAGAACAAAGTCGATGAGATCAAAGTGTTCTGACTCTGCGGTTGTAGTGAATTGGGTGGATGCCATTGTTGGTGCCATTTTGCTTGAAATGAAGGATATGGGTTCTTGAGCTTTTACACGTAGTGGAAAGAGAAGAGGATGTTGCTTTGAGTTTAATTAATTTGAACTGATTTGGTTTTGGAAAGGTGTTTATTTATAGACTGAAATTTGGAGCTTAATTAATGAATTAATTAAAAAGAAATTAATCAGTATTATAAAAGTTTTAAAATTAATGTAGCACAACCAAATTACAAAAATAGCTTCCCTGCTAGACTCGTCTTTTCTCATTTATTCTTTTCAGTAGACCACGTTCTTTATGCCAAAACTATGTTATTTTGAGCAAGGGATAATTGGTTGAATTGGTAAATGAATTATAATCACTATAAAGATGAGAACACATATACGTACTAATCAATATTAAGCAACATTGTCACCCCTCGAATCAAATTATTCGGTTACCAATATGAGCCATAATACTGAGCGGTGTTTAACAAACAAAAAATTATGTTATTTTACCTAAAATAATTTGTATTTATTGCTATCATTCGATTATGTGTAATCCGTTAAACTCAATTAAAAAATTTGTATTTATTGTTTCTAAAGCATTCACTACATAATAAAACGTTTTTATTCATAAAAAAGTCTTTACTGTCGGTCAATAATAGGTTTTTAAGTAGGCAAAAAAGTCGATTACACAAAGAAGCCAATGCAAAAAAGCGAATTTTTCATGTGGATTATATATTATTTCTTCAAATAAAGACTTTCAAATTAATGCTTTCAACGTAATATATGTATCTATATAAATTTATGGTTTAGCTACCAAATTTTTCTATTTCAAACACGTGAAAAGATAAAAAAGTATTAAATTCTTTATATTATTTACTATAATATTCGATGAAAAATTGAAAGTAAATCTTACAATTTTTCGTTAATCCCTATATTATACTCCCTCCGGTCCTAAATATAAGACCTAATTGACTTTTTCTGGAAAATCCTTAAAAGAGCAAAATAAGTTAATTATAAATTTATTTGCCTTATTTTTTCTCTTAAACTAGTTTATTTTACCTATAAACTAATGGATAATCTAAAAATATATCAAATATGTCATCATTTAATAACCTATTTCACAATCTTAATCTCTCAAAAAAAAAGTCAATAAGGTCCTATATTTAAGACCTGAGGTAGTAATTGCTATGAGTTCACATATATGCACTCCACAATTTTATTATACGTAGTAATATAATTATGTGCTTATCTCATCACTAATACTTTCGTGATTAATTGAAAAATATAAGAAACTTCATATGATAATGAAAAAGTATACATAAATTTTTATTCTATGAAACTGAAAAAAGTAAACCTTTAATCCTCTTATATTAATTATAAGAAGTCTTTATTCGGTCCCGTAATTTTATTATTAGTTTCTAATATAAATATAATTAGTTTCAACCTCATGTATTTTTATGTCAATCAATATTATTTTTTTAAAAAAATTAAACTTAAGTTGTCAGCGTTTGAGAATCTTATTAAAGATTGAAAATGTTTACAACTGCCTTTTTTATCCACAGTGTTAAGGTTAAAAGATTATAGATCGAACACATTCTGATGAGAAACTAAACTAAAATTATGTGTAAAATTAAACTACCATACGTATTCTTTTCTCATGATATATAATTAACATTTCAGGAGTCCCATGAATGTCATATTGCATTCACTAAATCTATACCAAAAGTATATTTTTGGTGACCCTTTATTTTTGGTGACCCTTTATGTTTGCATCATGAATGTCATTGAGTCTTTTAAGTTTAAAAAGTGCACTTTTAGTCATATTTTATTAATGAAATTTGTTTAATTTAATTGAAAATGCTAACTCAAAAAACTTAAACAGTGATTTTGTAATTAAATGCTGACATACTCCCTCCGTTCCTAAATATAAGATCACTTTGATTAATTTGAGTAGATTAAAGAAGACAATAAAATTATATGATCTTCCCAAAATCCCCTCATTTACTTAGCTTTAAAAAGAGGAGGGGTTTTCAATGAAAAGAGGAAGTACAAGGGTAGTTTGAGGAAAACTTGAGATGAAATAGGAAGTGATCTTATATTTAGGAACTTATCCACTTCCCCAAAGTGATCTTAAATTTAAGAACGGAGGGAGTAATATATTTAAAAGTTTTATTCTTTAATATAATCATTGGTATATTTTAAAATTTAGAAGTTTTTATAAACTTTTTAAATAAATAATCACCCTTTAACTAATTTATACTTGCCCAATTAACCTATTTTGTTAAATGAAACTAATGACACTAGCTAGTAAAATAGAATGAAAATGCATTGTCCAAATTTAAGGGATCAAAAGAAAATTTGATGCAAATATAAAGGACTTAATGTACAATTCAGCCAAATTCTAAAAATAAGTTACATTTATTTATTTGGTAAAGAAATGTTTAGATGAGTTAGATTTGGGGCTTATTAATTAAGGCTAGGTTATATCTTCAATCTCATATAGTTTATAAAAATACTAACATATCACTCATCGATAAAAATCTCACATTACTGAGATTTAAACACACAAACTATAGTTATGAGTCGACCTCCTTACTATAACTAGATAGTACTCCCCCGGGCATCGCCCGGGAAACATATACTTGAGTTAGGTTGACATTTTTTCGAGGAATGATTGTACACAATACATCAGCAACAACTAATTGATTTATTAAACAACAATCTATGGTTAAAATAACAATGTGTGGTAGAATATAAAGTCAAAAGACTATAAAATACAATGGGGGTAAAAACCATGGAATATAGAAAAATAAACACGCAATGACGTTATAGTTTTTTTCCATTTAAGGGGATGTTTCCATAGCCTTTATATCCACATATGGTCCCCATCACAAAGGGGTCACCGAACTTTCAAAATTATTCTTCACTACCTGCATGGAAGAACCAAAAAACTATAGAGGGGGAGATATACATTATGGATACTCTTGCCAAATTTGAAAATATGCTGAGATCATGTCAATGCATATTGAAATGGACACACATCAAACAACCCAGATAAACGTAAAATAGACTTCTAGAGAAAAGTATATTAATTTCTCTCAAACATTTCTTCCTTGCTCAACAGAGATTGGGTCCAGAGGACGACATAGAACTGCAGTATTAATAACAATAGTAATAAGCCTTATGCTTCAAAGTAGAAACAAATAGGAGTAACCATCTGTGCTGAAAACCTCCTCCATCTAGACACCTATTAACCATCATGTGGTAATTAGTGTAATATTCTGTAGATAAGAATCAGGAAATAATCTGATTTGATTAGGAGAAATAAATGCTAGAATCAGGATAAAATCCTTTTTATTTTCTGTATCAATCAAATCCCTAAAATCATGGGATAGATTGATTTATCTTGTATTATATATTGGAAGCTAATGTTAGAGAAACATATCGGATTATTCATACCCTGAAAGTCTTCATGGTATCAGAGCTGGGCTGTCCATTTTAGCCCAGGTTTTTATCATTGTCCGAGGCAAAAGAAGACCCTCAAGCAGTATCTTATCACATCAATGGAGATACCGATGGAAGGGTCTTCGAAAACAGATCCGCAGCAATCTGGAGGTCCTTTTGGGGCAACTTCTGGATTCGAAGGATCAATTGTATCTGAAAAACTCAATTCTACAAATTATTGGGATTGGGCACAAGCTATGCGCCTTGCATTAGCAGGACGAGGCAAGCTGAACATTCTCACTGGCGAAACCAAAGCCCCTTCCGATGCTGAATCTGCTGAGATGAAAAAATGGGTAATTGACAATGCTATTGTTTCATCTTGGCTCATAAATTCCATGATTCCACAGTTGAGGAGAAGCTTTATGTACCTGCCAACCGCATATGAGATATGGGAAGCAGTTCGTTTTTCATACACTGACAAAAATGATCTATCATTGATCTTTGATGTTCATAGAAAAATATGGAAGTCCTCTCAGGGAACACACAATGTTACTGATTATTGGCTGGAATTGGTTGGGCTGTGGCAGGAATTAGATCTTCTGACTGAAGAAAAATGGACCTGTGCAACAGATGCAGCTCAAAATAAAAAGAAAACAGAGGTTGAGCGAGTTCTTCTCTTTCTCGCTGGTCTAAATCCTGTGTTCAAAGAGGTACGTAGCAGAATTTTGGGTCATTCACCTCTACCTTCTTTACGAGAAGTTTTTGCTGAAGTAAAAAGAGAAGAATCATCAAAGGAGAAGTTTGTTGCGGAACCTATAACACCTGTTGTGATCTCTAATTCCTCTTCCTTTGTAAGTAAAAATACTGGTATGACTGATTCTTCTACTCCTAAGAACAAACCAGTATGTGATCATTGTAAGAAAATTGGTCACACTCGTGATAAGTGCTGGGAACTTTATGGGAAGCCTGCTGATTGGAAACCTCGCAAGGGAAAACCTCGAGCTAACCATGTATCGCAGGAGATAAATTCATCTTCTCAATCTCAACCTGAAAGCACGCCATTTATTAATTCTGATCAGATCACTAATCTGATAGATCTTCTCAGAGGAATGCAAAATCAGCAAAAATCAGGTGCTCCTACTAGTTCTGCTTCAGTTGCTCATAAAGGTATATGTTTTGTTGCCTTGAATGACTCATCTTTATCATCCAAATGGATTGTCGACACTGGTGCATCAGATCATATGACATCAGATGCAAGAATGTTTGTTTCTTATCTTCCTTTATCAGGAAAAGACAAGATTAAGACTGCAAATGGTTCATCATCCTCAATTGCTGGCACAGGAACTATACATTTATCTGATTCTTTACATCTTGAATCAGTTTTACATGTTCCTCATCTTGCTTGTAGTTTGTTGTCCATAAGTAAATTGACTAAACAAGCAAACTGTTCAGCTCATTTCTTTTCCACTCATTGTCATTTTCAGGATCTCTCATCGGGGAAGAGGATTGGCACTGCTAAAGAATACGATGGACTTTATTATCTGGATGTTTCTACTGCAAGTGCCCTATGTTCCAGAATAAAAAGTTTTGTTTCATCTACTGAAAATGATATTTTTTTGTGGCATAAAAGGATGGGTCATCCTAGCTTTCCTTATTTACAGAAGTTGTTTCCAGATCTTTTCTCAAATAAAAGGGTGGATTTTCATTGTGATGTTTGTCAATTAGCAAAGCACCATCGTACTTCCTTTCCTCCCTCTCACTATAAATCATCCCGACCTTTTTCTATTATTCATAGTGATGTTTGGGGTCCCTCACGTATTCCTAATCGAACACATTGCAAATATTTTGTCACCTTCATAGATGATCATACACGAATGTCTTGGGTTTACCTTTTACAAGAAAAATCTGAAGTATCGCGTGTTTTCAAAGAATTCTATGACTACGTATTAAACCAATTCAAAAGTACTATACAGGTCTTTCACACAGACAATGGTACAGAATTTTTTAATCAATCTCTTGGACAGTTTTTGAAAGAAAAAGGTATTGTGCATAAAAGTAGTTGTCCAAACACTCCCCAACAAAATGGTGTGGCTGAGCGGAAAAATAAACACCTACTAGAAGTTGCAAGGGCTCTTTTATACACATCTAATGTTCCAAAATATTTTTGGGGAGAAGCTATCCTAACTGCTACTCATTTAATTAATCGTAGTCCAAGTAGAATTTTGTCTTATGCGACACCTTTTCAAACATTACAGAAAACTCATGACATTTCTCACCTTGATCAAACTCTTCCTTTACGTGTATTCGGATGTTCAGTCTTTGTCCATTTACACCATCCAGTATCAAAATTTGATCCTCGGGCAGTTAAATGTATTTTTCTTGGTTATTCTAATCTTCAAAAAGGGTATAAGTGTTTTGATCCTGTGTCTAAGCGGTTATTTGTCAGCCGGGATGTAACATTTGTTGAGTTTGAGCCATATTATTCTTCGTCTTCGTTTCAGGGGGAGAATTGTTACTTTGAAAATGAAACTCAGACTCCTTTGTCAATTCCTATGCCTATACCACCTCATGTTCCTACTTCTGTCCCATCCATGCCAGATCCATCCATGCCACCACAAAGATTTAAGGAACATGGAGTTTACTTGCGGAGGAACATACAGAATAAAAGGCCTTTGACTGAAGCTGTACCTATTCTCCCACCCGAAGAGAATCCTAACATTGATACTAATGTGGAGAACGTCCAGGAGGTTGATGTTGATGAGTTAGAGAAACCTATTGCTCACAGGAAGAAGTCTCGGTCATGCACCATGCATCCTATCCAAAAGTATGTATCCTATTCTGCTCTCACACAAAAGCATTACAGTTTGGTTACAAATCTTGATGCTATTAAGATTCCTAATAATGTGTATGAAGCCCTGGAGGTTCCTGAATGGGAAGAGGCTGTTTTAGAGGAAATAAGGGCCCTGGAAGTAAATAACACATGGGAAATTACTGACCTACCTCAAGGTGTTAAACCAGTGGGTTGTAAGTGGGTATTTACCCCTAAATTTAATGCAGATGGGACTTTAAACAAGTATAAAGCCCGGCTGGTTGCCAAAGGCTTTACTCAAACATACGGGATTGATTATAACGAGACTTTTGCACCTGTTGCTAAACTAAATACAATTAGAGTTCTTCTTTCAATTGCAGCAAATCTGGACTGGTCTCTACAGCAACTTGATATCAAGAATGCATTTCTAAATGGCGAATTGAAGGAAGAAGTGTATATGAAACTACCACCTGGTTTTGATAAAAACAAAAATCACCAAGTGTGCAAGCTGAATAAATCTATATATGGCTTGAAGCAGTCCCCACGTGCGTGGTTTGACAGATTCTCCACTGTGATTAAGTCTGAAGGGTATAAGCAAAGTCTATCAGATCATACTATGTTTGTCCACAAAAATGGGACATCAATTACAATTCTGATTGTATATGTAGACGATATAATCCTTACTGGTAATGATGACAGGGAGATAAGTCAGATCAAGCGTGCTTTGAATAGAGAATTTGAAGTCAAGGATTTGGGAAATCTGAAATACTTCTTGGGAATGGAGGTTGCTCGATCCCGCAAGGGGATTTATGTTTCTCAAAGAAAGTATATCCTAGATCTACTTAAAGATACGGGCATGCTAGGATGTAAGCCTAGTAAAGTTCCTATTAGTACTACAAAAAAGGTCAAGAAACAAGATAAACCAGCAAGGACAGAAAAAGAGGCAGAAAAGAAGAAGAAGAAAGACAGAGATGAAGCTCCTACTGATAAGGGTCAGTATCAAAGATTGGTAGGAAGGCTTATTTATTTATCTCACACTCGTCCAGATATTGCTTTTGCAGTAAGCGTTGCAAGTCAACATATGCATTCTCCAAAGAAGAAGCATTTAGATGCTGCTTACAAGATTCTTAGATACTTAAAAGGAACTCCTGGTCAGGGACTCTTCTTCAAGAAAAATGATCAGAGGACAGTGGAAATTTACACTGATGCTGATTGGGCTGGTGACCAAGAAAACAGCAGGTCCACATCAGGATATTGTTCATTTGTATGGGGTAATTTAGTTACATGGCAAAGTCAAAAGCAAAGAGTTGTATCGAAAAGTAGTGCTGAATCAGAATTGAGAGCCTTAGCTCAAGGAATTATGGAAGGGCTTTGGTTAAAGAGAGTAACAGAAGAAACACAAGTTGAAATCAGTACCCCAATAAAGTTTTACTGTGACAACAAAGCTGCCTTAAATATGGCATTGAATCCTGTACAGCATAGCAGAAGCAAACATGTGGAGGTTGATCGTCACTTCATCAGAGAAAAAGTGGAAGAAAGAATTATCTGTTTATCCTATATGCCTACTAAATTACAACTAGCAGATATTCTTACCAAGGGGCTACCAGAAGATGTATTCAAGAAATTTGTAAGCAAGTTGGACATGATTAGTATCTATGACCCAACTTGAGGGGGAGTGTGGTAATTAGTGTAATATTCTGTAGATAAGAATCAGGAAATAATCTGATTTGATTAGGAGAAATAAATGCTAGAATCAGGATAAAATCCTTTTTATTTTCTGTATCAATCAAATCCCTAAAATCATGGGATAGATTGATTTATCTTGTATTATATATTGGAAGCTAATGTTAGAGAAACAAATCGGATTATTCATACCCTGAAAGTCTTCACATCAAAATAACACATTTTATTCTGAACCACATTAAACTAAAAGTTAAATTGCACTAGAAGACCAAGTGCACGATCTGAGATATTTACCAATCACAAGACCAAAGACATGAACATAAGAAATATGTGATTCAGAACAGAGACTAATATTTTTCTCCTTGCACTTTAACACTCATCTAACTCAAATGACATTGTCTTATGCCAACAAACGTGGAGAGGTGATGACTGTCAATCTATGTCTGGATTCAAAAGATCAACTCAGAGCCTATAAATGCACATAAAAAATCAAAAACCTCAAACTATCAAAATGTTGAGAGTCTTGCTAGATGCACTAGGATCGTTCAAAGGAATGCAATTTTGACTTTCATACAATTTGGGGACAAACTTCAACTTCTTGCCCATCAAAATCCTGCAACAGTAGATCAGCTGAAGAGGGTATAAAGTGTATGCTTTAACATGTGCTTTTTGACCTACAAAACCATAAAAGTAGTTAAAATCAGCAAGAATCCATTGAATTTTCCTTCTAGCTAATACAGGGTACTCTAATGAGTTGTTTGGGTTGAGGAGAACAAAGAAAGAATAAAACTAAATAATGGCCATACTCAATTTCAACATTATTATCCATATACCTTTGGAAAATACAATAATCTTAAGAAAATTAATTTGATCATTGTTTATTGATAGTTGACCTTGATTTTTTGATATTTTGGCTTGGCCTCAGCTTCTCAAATCTATCTAATGAATGGCTATCTTCAAGAAGATGGAGCCATCTATCAAAGCATCTGATGGGAATAAAACTGGGTCAAAATGTTATTTACCTAGAATTTACATTTATGCAGAGTAAAAATGTTATTTACCACAAATCAAACAAAAACTTTCATAAGGATAAAAAACATTTATGTAGGATACAATGAAAACTGCTATGAAATTTACATTGAACATGTGATCAATGCCAAAACACAAGCATATTTACAAAATAAGAAAGCTCAACATCTTTAAGCCAAAAATTGATTCAAAAAATCCAATGGACAGACACTAAATTTTATGGTACATATAAATTTTCAGGTCCAATCATGGTGAAAGCATGAAAAGGGGAAAGGAAAACAACAACTTTAAGCCAAAAGAAAAAGCAGTTCTTACAACACTAATATCCAAGGACTTGCATAAAGAACATGGTAGAAGGAAGTGCTTATACAATGAGCAAATAAATGAATAAAAGTGCTATCAAGATTTGATCCATATTAACACGATTTGCTACAGAGGTCATCATTTCTTCTACATAGCTATCCTTTTGGGCTTTGGCCTAATGCTCCTTAAGCTTATTTTGCTTTATGTAATAATCACTAAGAAGAACATCCAACCCAATAACCTTCTTCCCCATCAAAATTCAATAGTTAAGAACAAAACTCAAGTATAATAAAATTCCTAACAAACAACTTCATAGCAAATGCCAAATTTGTAGCACAAAATAGGACAGGTATAATATTCCCCCCAACTCCCCCTTAAAATATAGTTTGAGCTCTTGAAACATCAGCTCAATAAGCATATAATTTGACTTCAAATTTCATCAGAATCAATACAAAAAAAAATTAAAAATGAAGAAAAAGAGTGAAGAACAATCATATCAGATTTATGGCAAAATAAAAAACAATATATACCTTAAAGATGTTTTTTTGTTGCTTACCTCATAAACACAAGATGTCCTCAGCATATACAGGGGAAAGAAAAACATTTGTTAAAATAGTGGTTTGCCATCTCTTGTAGTTTTTATCTCTCTAAAACAAACAACCCAAATCTGAAAAATTCGGATTTGTCACCTTATCCATCCTTCCTCTTCGTCACCAAAAAATCATAAACTCTCGCCTCCTTACTCCCTCTTCAAATTTCTCTCCCATTTTTATCAAATAACAACCATAACTATAACCACCCTGTCTCTCAATAGCTAATTATGAAGCAAAACCTAGATAAGGAACAATTAAAAGAGAGAGAAACGCTTTTTGAATTTAAAATATTTCCCTCCAAACTAAAAGAGCCAGCAAATTCACAGCTGGAAAGGTAAAAAAAAGTACATTAAAAAATTTACCAAACACCCCTCACAACTTGGCAAAGTAATAACTACTCCTCCGATTCCAAATATAAGAGCTAGTCGCCAAAAAAACTCTTCTTAAGAAAATATGTGAATATTAGTTGTATGTCTGGACTCTGGAGTTAATGCTTCTATTCCCATATTGCCCATATTTATTATGATACTTTTAAGAGAGAAAAATACATGAGCATTAATAAATATGAAAGAGAGTTAGGAGTAAAATAGGAAAAAACACATTAAATGAGAAGAGAATATTAGATAAGCTCTTATATTAGGAACCAAAATATTCAAATTTGGGCTCTTTTTATTTTTCCTAATTTAGAGATATATGCAAATTTAGAGATATATGCAAATTTGTATATACATATAAATTACTATATTAATATATATATATATATATATATATATATATATATATATATATATATATATATATATATAGCCCGCACCAGAACAAACCTTCTGCTTTAGAAACATCCGTAGGCATGAGACACATACCCCACCGCAAGAAATAGGCTCGGACAGAAGAAAGTCACTTAAATCAATTTTTTTAATTTTAATCCCAACAGTAATCGGCTCAAATGAACAGGAAAATAAGAGAGAGCCATCAGATAAGCCAATTGAGATATGAGCCTTAAAACAATGCCTTTGTAAAGATAGGATTGGATTAATTTTTTTTTGGCAACATGAGTCTTTATTTAAGTTTCTATGTAAATGATTTTATGGAGATGCTAAATTATAATAGCTACACACCAACTCAAATGGCAACCTGCACCTGCACGCATGTTTGAGAATTTATTTGGTTATCAAGATATACCAACAAGCGTGATTTGCTAATCCAAAAAAAAGCGTGATTTGTGCCTCCACATGAAATCAAAAGAGATAAGAAATTTGGGCCCTTTAAAGAATGGAAGTGCTTGGTAATGATGTCACGTGAGATCAGGAGTAAATGAAGTGATCGAGATACATATTTGAGAACTATGAATATTGTTTTGATTATTTTTATTTGTGTTGTATGTATTTTATTTCACTTATCTATATAAAAAGATATATAGATTCTGAACTTCTCGTGAGTTTTGTGAGTTTCATTTCACCAACTCAACGGCAAGCTGCATGTTTGTTTATTGGTAACACTTTTAAACTCCCAACATGATTTTAATAAACACCCATAAAAGCATGATTTGGGCCCCTTATAATAAACAAGAAATATATTTCTTTCTGCATCTTACAAGGCAAAACGTTTGGGGAAAACACGACTTTTTTCACCTGCACGTTGCGCGAAATCAATTTTGCATAGGATATTATTAAACAATGTTGTTTAAGAACAAATTTTATTGATTGAATAGATAGTACACAGTAAGAAAACTATTAGATCAAACAGTTGATTTTATCAATGAAAAATTATATTGTAAAATACAAAAGTGAACAGGTTTAATAAACATCAGATAGAAAAATTATATTGTAAAATACAAAAACGTCCATAATGTACCATAAATGCTAATTCCATCTGATATATATCTATGGAATTATTTTTAACCGCTAAACAGTGAATCACATAGATGAATATTTGAATTCAATCACCCTAGAGTTAACAAAATCTTAAATGAATAAATCCTCACTACATATTGATAGAATTAAAACTAATTAGAGGTTTTTGAGTTATTTGTTTATGATTGTGATTTCAAATGGTTTTATGCTACAATATTTTTATTCATAGCTTTATGGTACAATATTTTAGGAACAAAAACAATGGAAAAAAAATCTGTGACATGAATTCTAATAAATGTACATAAATACAAATTTGAAAATTTAATTCGTTGTTCATTTATTGAATGAAAGTTTCAAATTTTTATTTATTTCAAAATAATGGTACGTAATTGATGAAAAGATGTAAAATTTAAAATACATTTAGTTTTATATGTAACGATCAGATATATAAGGGAAAAGAGTAAAGTTGAATTATATGATAATAATATGAATATATTATTTTGATAACATAATATGAATATATTTATAGAAAGCACTTCTGGAAACAAAGATACTACATTTTAACACAAAGTTACCTATTTCAAACAAAGATAGTAAATTTATTCAACGAAATAATTTTCATTTTTTGTAGCAAGGACTGCCTATGAAAAATTGAACCATAATTGTATAATTTTGAATTGAATATACATTGCAAATATGGTAACACAAATAATAAAAAATAACCCAGAGCGTCGGGTTGTCCATCTAGTAAAAAATGTCTTTAAACGAAAAAATTGGGTTGAAAAGAATAAAAATTTGAGGTTCCAAATCTTTATTAGATGTAATATTTTATCCATAAATTAGTACTTCCAAAATCTAAATAAATTAAAATTATCAAGTCATTATTTTACTCATAACTGCAATAATTGATTAAATGGGAATGACCCTGATTTGCCCTTCAAGTAACCACCGTGTATCATTGAGCACACTAAATGAACAACAGGCGATAATATGCCCTTCAAGTAACAAAGTGGTCAAATTTTACCCTCACCTAACGGTCAATGACGTTTACTGTTTAAAAATTTCGGAAAATTGCATGTTGACCACATATATTATTCTTATTTATATTTTGGTCCCTATAGTTTGCTTCAATTTTTGTTTTAGTTCCTGTAATTTAAAACAAAAGGGTTAGGTCCCTCAAATTTGATTCTGTTTGCATAGTTAGTTCCTATAATTTAAAAATATAAATTTTGAATTTAAAAAAGTTCAAAAATTATATTCTATTTGGAAAACCTCTTGCTTAAAACTACAGGGGCTAAAATGAATATTGAAACAAACTATAGGACCAAAATATAAATAAAATAATATATGGGATCAATATGAAATTGCCCAAATTTTTTAACGATCAAACATCATTAACCGTCAGGTGAAGGTAAGATTTGACCACTTCGATTACTTGAAGGGTCAGGTGAAGCCGTGAAGGTAAGATTTGACCACTTTGATTACTTAAACGGTATATTAGGGTATGTTGTTAATTTAGGGTTCCAATTGGTCCTCGTGGTTATTTGAAGGGCAAATTAGATTCATTGCCGTTGATTAAATGATTCAATGTTTGAGTCACAAAAATTTTTGTAAATACATTTTCAATAATTCTATTGTTAGTTATGTTGTTGGAAATGATTTAATGATGATTAGTAATCCTTTAAAGATACATTATAAAAAGGACGAATATTATCAATTACAAAAAAAACACATCTAATTACAAAACACTACCACAGATTACCCCTTTTACATGCGCTTATTTTGGGCTCTACATACGCTTTATAAGCGCATGAAGAGGGTGGCGCTGGTAAAGGCTCTACATGCGCTTAAAGCGCATGTAGAGGTATACACTATACATGCGCTTTAAGCGCATGTAGAGAGGTATATACCTCTCTACATGCGCTTAAAGCGCATGTAGAGGTATACACTATACATGCGCTTTAAGCGCATGTACAGCTACATTTTTTTTTTAATATAATATTCATTTTACATCTGCCACCTGTATTACTTTCAAAAGTCACCAGAAACATTGTACCTGAGAATTACGTGAAATTTTGCTAACAGAAGTATATATTCTGTATCAAAATTACGTGAAATGTTTCATGTAGACTACTATCAATCAAGTTGTGTTTGAAAAATTAAATAATATGACATGGCATGCGTTCATATCAACAAATGTTTAGGCAGAAGGAAAAACCACTAATTAGGTACACTCATGTAGGCAACATATGTAGGCTATGAGATTTCGCTAATATACATATAGACCTAAGGGGACTCATCTATCACAAAACTAATGAAAAAACACTCAACTAAGGTCAAATATATACCAGGCCCTATCAAATGAGAGGCAAAGGGAAATGTTGAATCCTCCGGAAAAATTCAGGACACCATGAAGCTCAACCTTGACTAATTTCCTTCTCCTTTGCCTTGCACGCATCTTCTGCATTTTTGAAATAAAAAAAATTTGGTCAAATCAACATGTAGTAAATTTATATCAAATGATATTTCTACCTCTATCATCACACATGAGCATATATTTGAGCTCTAGTCCACCTTAAAATAAAGGGGGAAAGGGGCATATATATTAGCAATCTAAGAGAGAGAAAAATGAATTGAAATAGAGGATATAAAGGTTTATATATATTTGCAACACATTGCTCTCAATATTTATTGAACTTCATATAGTTCAATTGTAAATCAACATGTATAGGAGGAAGAAAAATAAAAGGTCACTTTTTTCTCTAATACCCAATGGCATTAGAAACCTTCACCATCTTTAAAATGGACGCCCAAGCTATGTCAAAAGCATAAAAACCCTTCATAATTGTTTAGACCCTTGCATGTGTGAAAGAAAATTACAGTAAGGACATAAATAATGTGAACAATATATCCAGCTATCCATTTTCCCAACAGCAAAAACTGTATCCCTATTTAACTTCTCAAACTCGTCTCAGTTCCTTATCCTTCAAACATGATTTTTAAAGAAAAAAACAAACTGCTTCTGGCAATTCTCATGTTCCATTAGAGTGACTCTCAACTAAAACTATTTTCATTTAGCGAATTTTCTGTGGAAGGCTATGATTAGCTCAGGCACAGCTACTGTTTGCAATCTAAATATATAAAATGGGGCTGAAAACAGTAAGACAAAGTTAGATTTATAAGATAGCCTTGTTAACATTTCTTCTAAGCCTCTTAACGAATTCATATACTACTTCACATTACATTGAGCAACTTGTCGACCAACAAATATTAAATAATCGAGAAATTGTAAACAATACATGTAGTAGAGTTTTGGAATTATTGAAGGACCTTTTTGGGATTTGAAATTGAGCACAGAGGAAGATGTGTGATCATTTCCTGGTAGGCACATTCATCTCTTTCAGTGAGCTGAATCACACCATCCAAAACAAGAACCTTTCCATATGATGATGACTTTGAAAAAATTGACAGTATTGCTTTGTAAATAGATAAAGGACCCTGATGAAAAAGGATATATAAAGGGAAAAAAGAACTTAATATGCTAACTGTACCTGGAAGACTATCACATTCTCCTTTCCTTTCTTTTTATTTGATAAGAGTACTTACATAAATTCTATTATTGTAAAAATATGAGTTCACATTAGCTGCAATCATGCTTAAATTCATTGTCGAGAGCAATTTTAGATCCAACACGAAAGCCTAACAATTATAAAGAAAAGCCAAGCAATTTGACCAAATATAGGCTGCAAATGTAGTACAAATTAAGTATCACCATAAAAGCAACTACCTAATAACATACCCATAACAGCAGCAACACAGTACTCATCACTTCATAAGTTAATATGTCATCACTATACCACATTAATAGAAGCAGATATATCAACATAGAGTGTGTTTGGGAAACTCGGTGGAGAAACGACTTTTTTTCAACTTGACTTTTTCAAACGTTAGTTTGGATAAAAGTCAGTTTGTGTGAACAGATTTATGTTTGGATCTCTAGTTGTCGTATTGGCTTTTTTTAACTTGACTTTTTCAAACGTTATTGAATATTACACAATTAAAATATTTCAACTTGACTTTTTCAAACGTATTTAAATATTTTATTGATGCAAATATCTAGTTGCAGGCTTTTTTAACTTGACTTTTTCAAACGTTATTGAATATTACACAACTAAAATATTTCAACTTGACTTTTTCAAACGTTATTAAATATTTTATTAATACAAATACACATAAGCCAATCACCAACGCCCAATAAGCTACAAATTGGAGCTTCTTTTGATAAGCTGGTTTGGCCCAAAAGTCAAGTGAAAAATAAGTAAGACCCAAACATAGAAAAAAAAGCTGAAAACAGCTTATCCAGTACAAACCAGCTTATTTGGGTCCAAAAGCTCCTCCCAAACACACACATAATAAGTACAATCAAAAGGATGTCATTGCAGTAATATAACTAACCATCAAACCAGCATAGTGGCATCAAAGTATGATATCACACAAGGGTAATGCTCAAAATTATCACAATATACAATGCCATACCACACCAGAATGTACACCACATCACCATCATGAAGAGCTTTGGCCACATCTCTTTGGACGTAATCTGCTCAATGAGCTGCACATGAAACATTTAAACTTATTCTCAGCCCTATGAACAAAATTGGTAGCCAAAGAAAGAAACAGCAACTCATAACATGACCCCAACATAAACTAACAATGTAGAAGGACAAATCAATGTTAAACAGTAAACTATTTAATTTTCACACCATCCAACTTCATTGCTAAATGACTGCATCATCATTGAGAACTCTTTTTAATAGAACCCACTACGTTCCACTGGATTTACCTCAGAGCAAGAATATACAAATATGGGGTTTCTATTAAATCTCCCGAAACTTCAAGAACTACTCAAATTAGAAATCAAAACACTAATCAAACCCTAACTCAAAACCTCTCACAAAGCAGTGAAAAACGAAGGAACTAAGGTAGGAGACAAAGAAAAGAGCCTCACCGGAGTTCAAGAACAAGAGAATAGAACCAGTCGTCGTCGGCCGCCGCTGGTTCGCCGGAAATCGGCCGCTGATATGTGTAGGCCGAACAAAAACCGAGGGATGAGAGGGAAAATGTAAGAAATCAACAAGAATAGAAGCATAGCTCGAAAAACACAAGAAAAACCGAAGCTTTACCTCTTTTTCGCTGCTGGGCCTCGAGTTCGCCGGAAAAACAAGGAAGAATGAAGTAGATGAGCGAAGAACAGTGAAGAATAGATGATGGGGAAGGTGAGAACGTGAGAGGAAGTGGTGGTCCCGCCGTTGGCGGCTTGCTCCGCCGCCATTCTGGCCACCCCGGGCGGCGGATGATGAAGAGCAGGGGAGAGGGTGTCGAGAGTGATGGAGAGGCGAAGGGAGTAGACAATGAAGGAGAAGGAAGGAGTTGAGTGTGTATGTTAGGGTTTTCTTGAGAGCAAAATTACCAAATTGCCCTTCTATCTTTACTTATTTACTTTTCACTCCAATACTGCCTTTACATGCGCTTAAAGCATAATCTGCAAAATTAAAAAATGATTTGTTAATATAACATTATTTTGACACAAAATTAATTGTCTTATATTTTATGAGAAAGTAAAATAAATCACATGATTTATAAGCATTCATTCATCTAAAAATTCATCGGAAATTGTGAGAAGACAATGTTTATCAATGGGAGGCAAATGAAGAGTAATTTGCATCAACTATATATAGGCAAAATGGAATGAGCATCAACCAACCATAAGAACTGCAATTGTGTTAAATGTAGAAATATTGAAATTTAAACATAGTGATACTGATATGGAAGGAAATTGTGTTAATTGCAGAAAATAAAATATGAATAGCATATTTCATTTGTTATATGATGATATATCTTTGATTTTATATTTGTTCACTGTTTAAATGTTCATTGTGTCCTGAATGTGGTTGATGATTTTCAGGGTAAATTTAGGAAACATGCCATATCGAAAAGAAAGCAAATTGATGATATGTTTTGTTGAAAGGAAAATAGATGAAGGAAAGGTTTCATAGAAAAGTAGACGCATAATTATATTCCATATAATTCTTTTGATATTGTTTCATATAATTTTCATTTAGTTACACTAAAATCCATTAGCATTTTTTTTGAAACTATATGAAAATTTTTCCAAAAAATGATTTTTTGGTTGCAGAGAATGTATTTCAAATTTTTTTAATTTGGGCAACATACGGGACTAATTTTTTGACAACTAATAAAAAATGAAACAAAGAAAGGAATAGTCGGAAAAGTGACCCCACAGGCCACAGGTAGAGAAATGACAAAGTTTTGATTACTGAGATTTAGAGATTTAAAATGGTGATACTTGGCGGAATGTTTTGACCACAATTTAAAAAAGGGAAAAAAAGCAAAGATTTATGGTAACTTTTGTCAACTATTCCCTAATTTTTTGACAACCATAAAAAAGGAAGCAATGAAATGATGTTCACTATCACAATTCTTATTAATATCAAATGGACAATGAAACAATTTCTTGAAATGTACTCCTACATAAACATTTATTCTTCAGAATTTATTTAGGAAGTTATATAATTAAACCATTATTTACGTGATCACATGTTGTCCTTACATCATTATTTAATTAAACCGTAAATATTTATGCATTCATACAATCATTCACAATTTTAGAATATAATTGTCAATTTGGCTTGAATAGGAATTTAATTCATTATCACTTTGTTTTATGCTCTGTATGCATCAAGTCTCGATTTAGGAATTAGTCATTGTGATTGATTGATTAGAACATAAAGAAACCATTGTGATTTAATTTAAATATGGGAATCCTACCATTGTGATTATTTGTTTTTTGAAATTATTTCCAAATTGAGTGATGTAGAAATTGATTTTGATTTTGTGATGAGTTTGCCATGCATTGAACCAATCAAAATTAACCAAAGTGGTACTTACAATGACATGTGGACCAATTTATGCTCTATATGTTTTATGCTCTATGATTATTTCCATCAAGTCTCGATTTAGGAATTAGTCATAGTGATTGATTGATTAGAACATAAAGAAACCATTGTGATTTAATTTAAATATGGAAATCCTACCATTGTAATTGTTTGTTTTTTGAAATTATTTCCAAACTGAGTGATGTAGAAATTGATTTTGATTTTGTGATGAGTTTGTCATGCATTGAACCAATCAAAATTAAGCAAAGTGGTAGTTACAATGACATGTACACCAATGAGGTTTGAGCTTAGACATTTAGAGAGATATATTGGATCCTAATTAAATTGGGTTGAACTAACAAATTTTTTTTGGCAGAAAATTTATATTCCTACATATACTTCTAACAAATTATAAACTCCTAATTGGGTGAATAGGCTTCATTAAGAATTTCTGAGTATTATTAGAAAACTAGAATACCTTGGAGTTAAAAAGAAATATCGAAAGTTCGTATAGACTAGATTGCATATTTTATTATTTTAGTTGCATGGTGGGGTGGGCCAGGGTGAGTGTGTAATTTTCACCTTTTAAAGGTGTGACCCACATATTCAGAATTTTTAAAATTAGGTCCCAAAAGGTATTTTATTATTTTCATTAGTCCATTGACCAAAATGGCCCTTTTATTTTGTTTGTAGGTCAGAATGAGTCATTTTATTGTTTATAGGCCAAATTGAGCCATTGAAAATATTGATAGGTCAAAATGAAATTTAACCCTTTGATGTGTTGTAAAAACCGTCGACCGCTTCACATTTCGTTTCAATGGTCATCCGGTCAAACCATCGGTTTGAGCGGTTCAACCGTGTTGAACCATGACCCGAAGCCTTTTCCGGCTCGCCTTCCCGTCGATCTTTTACAACACTACTTTGAACAAAGAGGCTAGCAATTTAGTTAGTATTGAAAAATAATTAATAAGTATTTTTAATTTCATTTATAAAGTACTTACTAAATTGTTGCCACAGTTTATCAAATCCAACCGAAACAATCAAAACCATAATCGCGGCTACATCTACCCTTAATTTTCCACTTGAAGTCTTCAACTTATAAAAAAGGTTTCATAGTCTAAAGAAGTCACTTGACATGGTTAAGAATTTGTTAGAAGCATAGTCCGAATCATACTGGAAAAAAAATTACAAATAAATTTTAAAATCATGAGTGTCCTTTTTTTCCAAATTATGATTGTCCTCAAACACTCACATTATCACCGAATCCAAAGAGCCTTAGAGTTTATTACATCCAAAGGGGCAGTACACCTGTATTACCATGCGATGGTTTTGGAGAACATTAGTGCAAGGTATACCCTCTTTCATTAATTTCCGGAGGAGTAGATTGTTCTTTCTTTAAACATGGTTCAGAACGGCTCTTATATGGATCACAACCACTCATTCGTTGCAGCTACCACAACCTAACTCTACTCACAAACAAACAGTCTTCCTTCTAGCCAGGAATGACTCAAACAGAAGTTCTCATCCACGTTGATGAATCCCCATAGTTCAGAAGCTTATAACATATTGGATTTTAAAAGTTTATCGTTAATTTGTGTTTCGTTTATTAATACAGAATTAACTCACAAACAAATTGTGTGTAGTATGATACGATAAAGATTCCATCATCCAAAAGTTTAGGTTTGAGAGCGGGAAATCAAAGATTTAAGTGCTTCAGTGTTTGTTCAATTTGATCACCCATGTTGATGTTCAAAAGCACAATTCGCTCGAGCAATAACCCCTTGAAGAGAATGAGGAATAACCCCATGTCGTTGCCAACATATAATCCATGTTTGGTGATTTTCATAAGGAGAGAGTACCCAAAATCATTATTTCGTTGTTTCCAGAAGAAATGTATATACCATATCTGAATTGAGCTTGAAGGTTTCCGGCATTGAGGCAGTTGATGGTGATGCCGATAATGGATAATTATTATACTCAACAAATAACGGAAATGAATGTGTCATTGCATTTGAACTCCATAAATGTTTTTTTATCACAATACTCCATAAATGATTGGATAAAGGTGTTTGGTGTAAGCCAAATGCAAAATGTCATATCATATTTATAGATATACATAATTGGCATAACAATAAATTATTTCACGTAAAATGTTTACAACTTAAATGCCCGATATTTGCATAATCAACTAAATGTAATATAATCATCAAAAGATTAACCAACTAAAAGGAATAATGTACATTAGACTTTTCCTTTCTTGCCAAGAACATAAAACTTTAAGGCGAGGAAACAAAACAAATCACGTCATTACTTTTCCAAATATTATCATTGAATTACTTAAATAAATGTATGGATTTGCATTGGTGAATCAACAAAACAAATCACACAATTATTTGTCCAATTCAAACATTTATTTTTCCAAATACTATGCTTCATTTATTTTTCCAAACAAAAATCAGAAATATCCATTAGTTATCAACAACCAACCACCTAATCCCTCTTCTATAAATAGAGTCCCCCACACATCACAATTATAACAAACAAAAAAATATACTTTTGACGATATTTTAGGGATATCCACAAGTGGAAGAGATGTCTGAGGAATGCCGAGGTAAAAGAAAATGTTGTAATTTGACAATTATTATTTATTGTTCTTGTTATCCTTATAATAAACAGTTTTTTATATATGTATATGTATGTGTGAAGGTAAGCTTTCATGGCCAGAGCTAGATGGTGTGAGAGGAGACAAAGCAAAAGCAACAATAGGGAGAGAAAATCCTGGGGTCAATGCCATAATTGTGGAAGAAGGATCCCTGGTCCCCGCTGACTTCCGTTGTGATAGGGTTTGGGTTTGGGTGAATAGTAAAGGTATCGTCACCAGGGTTCCCAAAATCGGATAGAGTTATATATATAAAGCTGCATCTTCAATATTGTTCGTGTGCACCACTCCATGTCATAGCCTTCGAATAAGGATTTATTATCCAGTTTATATTTTCTGTTATAATGTTATGTCTGATCTTGTGTATGTTAGTGGCCAATAATTATCAGTATTTTATATAAAACTATGAACTCTATGGTCTACGGATTTCAATTCATCTTCCTCTGGCTAACTTAGTTAAGATAACAGGAGTAATCTCCTTGATTTTGAAAAGTCTTTGAGATGAACAAGCAAATCCCAAAGTAAACCACGAGATACCACATTGAGGGCCGTGCAAATAGAAATCATAATGTAGGGGGCGTATTGATGCTTAGGTCTTGATAACTTCCATTTTTAATAAGGCTTTATATATATCAACTATAAATCGTAGTTTATTGTAGATGTGTTGCGATTAGTCCACTTGCCTCCCAATATGCAAACACGTGTCGTCTCCAATGATAGTATGATTGCAAATGATGGATTCTTAGACTTCGAATGTGATCATACACCAATGATGGTGTGATTGCGAAATATCATCATTTCTCAATCATATTAAATGCTGATTTGCATTACACGGGTATATTTAGCATGATATCCTACAATCATATGAAATCAATTATTATACTCCTTTGTAAACTATTTTTTAACAAAATCAATTTGAAATAAATGAAAGATCCTAACATTTGAATATCGTCATACACAAATGATAATATGATTGAGAAATGTCGTCATTAATTTTGGTGATTTGAAACAAATTTCTCTATAAGAGGAAATTAATTTCTTGCCTCAACCTAAATGATTTTGCTTCATCTCATTCTTTATTTGGAGAATATTCCATTAATATTGGGACTTGGGAGTACTCACTGATGTTTAAGCCTTACTATGTCTACTTATAGTTTGTTTTCATTTCTTTGCGTTTGCATTCCATTTGTTTCAATTGTTTGAATTTGCATGCTCCCCATCACTTTTAGCAACAAGAAGCGAAATGTTTGCATTGATGATGGTTACCCAAATGCCACGCAACAACCATGTGTTTACCCTCAAGTAGGAGTCATGTTTTAATATTAGTCATGGTTCAGAAAACACAAGTTTTGCACGTTTATTATTCATTTTAGGAATCTATATTATCCATTCACGACTTATACTATGTTATTTTTTTTAAATTGAATTACGTTCTGAAATTACCATTATATTAGAATTCAAATACTTTGTTGGATTACATATATTTCGATGTTTTCCTTTTGTCTTATTAATTCATCACCGCTTTATTGTTGCACCACATTTATTTATATTTTCTGCTTGTGATATTTTTAATGTTTATTTTCTTCTTTCTATTTTTTATAACTTGTTTTGTGCTCATCTTTTTACTAATTATATAAACTTGCCTTTTACTAAAAAATATTATTACTTTACTTTTTAAAAAAGAAATAGTTATATTACTTGTTGTATATTTCTTCATATTGAATAGTGATAATAATACCGTAAAAAATTCTTTAAGGGAATAGTACTATTTATTCAAGTGAATTTTATCCTGCTGTGTTGGTAACCACTGGAATTGTTAAGTTAGCATTTTCCATTAAGTTAAACTAACGGTGTTAACATAAAAGGATTAAAAGTGTACTTTTCAAATATAAAGGACTAAATTGAAACTTGATGCAAACATAAGGGACCAAAAATATACTTTAGCCTATCCTAAAATACCTCATACACATATTAAGGAACTCCAAATCAATGGGTAGGTCAAATGCACATGATTAAATACGATAGTTTAAGGAAACCAAGACACACGAGTTACAAATATCTAACTTAACTAATTTCTAAAATAGCTACAAATCAGTTACATAGTACTTTAATTATTAAGGACAGGAGGTAATGCATGTCGAAATTCAGATAGAAGAACCAGTACAGTGGTAGGGTCTAAAAATAGCTTAGAAGTGAATATTTCAAGGAAATTTACACCTTAACCCAATTTTAAATTGAAATGTTTAATGAGTTTTGCAACGTCTCTAGCAACAGTGTGATGTATTGTTGGGTCCATCCCGAGAAATCAATCATACGCTTGTGAACATCATATGATGATACTTTTTAGAGGAAGACTCATGCAATGAATCCAATTAAGAGGCAGTTTAAAACATGCAAGACTGAAAATATTTTTACATGTATACCATGAAATGTGAGCAGATATTATTTATAAAGGATGCAAAACTACATGAAGATCGACATTGCACATTAAAGCTCCCTTTCGTCCAAGATGTTATCAATTAGGTTTTTTTCCACAATGGCATTTAGTAGTCAGTATAGTTTTCATTTATCTTTCAATCCGATTGACTTTTTTTTAATTGTAAAGAGTGGCTCTTACATATATATGCTTCGATATTATTAACCAAAGGGAAAATCTAAAAAAAAAAGGACAATTGAATATTAAAAGGACAAAAAGGATCATAAATTTGTAAAACGAAAAAAAAGGGAATGTTCTTTATTTGGGATAGATAAAGAAGTTTAACGTAATTAATTACGTTTGAAGCACAAATAACCACTCTCGTAACATGATTAACTACTTCTATTTTTCACTACTTAGAATGAGTGTTTATCTGAAATCACATTAAAATAATTAACTACTTTAATAACACAAATAATTACATGTGGAGTGCGAATAACTACTTTTATAGCGTGTTTAACTATTTCTATTTTGTAACTACTTAAAAAGGGATTTGTTTAAGGGAGAATTTCATTTAAGGACCAAATTTGGGAATCAATTTCTGTGAAGGACCAAAACTTTCTGAAAATTCTGTGGAGGACCTAGGTCCTTGGGTGAAATAAAATGTGTGATTCAAAAGACTAAAAGGCCCTAAGTTTGGTCCTTAAATGAAATTAAATGGAAAATGTTGGGATAGAAACCCACCGACTACGCAGCTTCTTCTCCATTCTTCTTTTTCATAAAACTCATTTTCTCATTTGTTCTTCTTTTCACGTGAGTAAACCCATGAAGGAAGAAGAATGAAGCTTTGATAACCAAACACATAAACAACTTCTCCATTCTTCTTCTTCTTCTTCTTCTTCATATAACCAATTTCTCATTCCTTCTTCTTCTTCTTCTTGTTAGACGTGGCAGACCCATTTCCATTTTGGACTGGCCTTTTCGACGAAGTAGACCCTTTTCACTGGCAGACCCAATAACTATTACTTGTCAGACGTGGCAGACCCAACTTCTACACCTTAAACATCTTCATTAAAATGACCATGAACAAGTAATAGTTATTGTCATGGAAATGTTTTGCATCAAACCTTGGACAAGTGTAATGGCTTTTTCAACAACAGAAACTCATGTTTGAACAAGTAAAATAACCATTTGAACAAGTAATAGTTATTGTCATGGACATGTTTTGCATCAGACCTTAGACAAGTGCAATGCCTTTTTCAACAACAGCAACCCATGTTTGAACAAGTAAAATGACCATTTGAACAAGTAATAGTTATTGCCATGAACATGTTTTGCATCAGACCTTGGACAACTGCAATGCCTTTTCCAACAACAGAAACCCATGTTTGAACAAGTAAAATGACCATTTGAACAAGTTATAGTTATTGCCATGGACATGTTTTGCATCAGAACTTGGACGACTGCAATGCCTTTTCCAACAACAGAAACCCATGTTTGAACAAGTAAAATGACCATTTGAACAAGTTATAGTTATTGTCATGGACATGTTTTGCATCAGACCTTGGACAAGTGTAATGGCTTTTTCAACAACAGAAACTCATGTTTGAACAAGTAAAATAACCATTTGAACAAGTAATAGTTATTGTCATGGACATGTTTTGCATCAGACCTTAGACAAGTGCAATGCCTTTTTCAACAACAGCAACCCATGTTTGAACAAGTAAAATGACCATTTGAACAAGTAATAGTTATTGCCATGAACATGTTTTGCATCAGACCTTGGACAACTGCAATGCCTTTTCCAACAACAGAAACCCATGTTTGAACAAGTAAAATGACCATTTGAACAAGTTATAGTTATTGCCATGGACATGTTTTGCATCAGAACTTGGACGACTGCAATGCCTTTTCCAACAACAGAAACCCATGTTTGAACAAGTAAAATGACCATTTGAACAAGTTATAGTTATTGTCATGGACATGTTTTGCATCAGACCTTGGACAAATGCAATGCCTTTTCCAACAACATAACCCATGTTTGAACAAGTAATAGTTATTGTCATGGACATGTTTAGCATCAGACCTTGGACAAGTGCAATGTCTTTTTTAACAACAGAAACCTATGTTTGAACAAGTAAAATGACCATTTGAACAAGTAATAGTTATTGTCATGGACATGTTCTACATCAAACCTTGGATAAGTGCAATGCCTTTTTCAACAACAAAAACCCATGTTTGAATATGTGAAATGACCACTTGAACAGGTAATGATTAATATCCATTTCACCTGTTTAGAAACGGGTTTTTGTTGTTCAAAATAGTCTTTCACTTGTTCAGGGTTTAATACATGTTTTTCCTGCCAAAGCCATTTCACTTGTTCAAATGTCCCTTTCTACTGTTCACAAGTGGCATTCTATTGTTCTAAATGACATTTTACTTGTTCAAGGTCTGATACATGTTTGTGAAGGTCATTAACCATCTTACTTGTTCAAATGACCTATTGTGTTCAGTACTAACTAAAGCGCATTTGAAACACAATGTTGCTAAAAAAAATTCACTATTATTTCTGATAGAATTACATAATAATCACACCAAATACATAAGTGTCATTGACTTATTTGAATACCAATGATATCAGTTATCCAACAAAAAACCAAAACATCCATTCAATACATTTTGATTTAAGTTTTTCTACCACTTTTCACTCCTTGTAGCTCTTGTAATATTGTCTTCTTTGCTGCATTCTTATCATGGTTCACAAGTCCTTTCATTTCTTTCGTTGATTTCTGCACCATAATAAGAGGTCACATAGTCAGCCCAAACATTGTAATTAGTAATCCATTTCTGCATCACAATAAGAAGTCTACGTACTGAGGGGTGATAAGACAAACCTCTCCAAGATATAGCTGGAAGAATGAAGACATGAAGTTTACACATGTCTCCAAGTACTTTTCATGATGGAAGGTGTCCTTGGATCCACTTGTAAGCTCAAGAAATCCCATCCTTCTACAGCAAAAATTAGGTTGTAAATCTGAGTTGTTAGGCAAGCATGAGTTTACACCAGCACAATAAAGTAGAACTATTTTATCATAAAATTGCCACCGAGTTATTTGTTCTTTTCTTTCACTGAAAATTTCCCAAAAGAAAAGTAAACAAGTCTGAAACTGATGTAATAAATCCCAAGGAAAGTAATGTTTCCAAGAAATTTGATTTCAGACTCCATAACACAGAAATTTTCAACATTCAATTGATTCATAGATGAGCTTTTATTGCTCACATCAAGTAAACAAGTCTGAAACTGATGTAATAGATCAATCTCTTCAAGTGTTGTTTATACAAATACAACAAAGACAGGGCAGATAAGAAAGAAAGGCAAGATTTTAAGGGATGTTACTGCTATACAACAAACCTAATCAATGCATTCCAAGGTATTTTTCCTAACATTGGTAAACCTCATGTTGGATTATTAGTGCCTTGACATTTACTGCATATTTAATACCACTTTAGAGCTGAAAAGAATCACTATAAATGCAAGGACAAAGGAAATATCAATTGCTCTCTCAATTGACCTTAACCACCATATAGGAATAGACTTGCTTCACTGTTATTGAACATTTTTTCTTATCTTGTAAAAAAGTATTTACTTAAATATGCAGAAGTATTTACTTAAGTGTGTGTACATTGTAAATCACAAGAATGATCCCTTTTGGCTTTTGCCTGTCAAAAACTCAAAATCCTTTAGACATTTTAAACAAGAAAGAACTGAATTTTTAGCAGTAGTGGATCAATGGAAGTGCTAAATTAACTTGCTAAAATTGCATTGACCTGAAATTAGTATGACCCATTAAAGAATGATGGGATTGCAATAGAACCCAAATGCAATTTTCTGTCATGATCACCAAATACACACCTTTGGCTTCAATATTATGTTTGTGAACAATATCATATGGTTCACTGGATGCCATAAAAGAACATAGCACTTATAGGAAAAGCATAAAGCAAGAGACAAACCTGAGAAAGAGCAATCGGAACTTCCTTTTCCATCTCTTTCTCTTCAGAAATAAAAACTACCACAAAATGTCAATACACAACAAACTCTCCAACATTGAACAGGATAACAATTCAAAGTATATATATTGAAGATAAAACTAGTAATCAAAGTTTAAAAAACAAACTTCATCAAAAATCACACGAGGAAGAGATTTAATACAACAGATTTTTCAAATCAATCTCACCAGATCATCGCAGGCGCCCGGCAGTGACCGGAATGTTGAGATGTCCGACCGTGTTGAGCTTCTGAAATGTCCGACGGCGAGGAGGTTCGTACAAGCAAAGAGATATGAATTCATTTTGTTTTACTCTTAAACCTTTTGGTCTTATTTACTTAAGGGATGATATGGTCTTTTTCACTGACAATTTAATTTCACTTAAGGACCAAAGTCCTGCAGTGATATTTCAAAAAGATTTGGTCCTGCTTTTTAGTTAATTAGCTAAATAGGTCCTTAATTGAAATTCTCCCTTTGTTTAACTACTTCAATAACGCATGTAACTACTTGTGTAGCGCGAATAACTAGCGTGTTTATCGCAAATAAGGAACAATATCTCTTTGTCATTTTGCAAATTTGTTGCCCTGTTTATCCTTTTGATATTCAATTTCAAGATGTTTCTCTCATATAATTTTAGGCAATAACTTTGATGCATTCTTTTATTTGCTTCTGTTTCAAAACAAACTTAAGCTCCCAAAAGATACACACACACACATATATAGACACACACAGATATATAATTTTCATATATAACCAATATTCAAATAGATCTCTCATATTTCATAACAATGTGAATAGATCTTATTGAGCGTCACACTTTTTAACCCACACATTAAACATAACAATCAAACCTTAGCAAATTCAACAGTTTGCTTCCCGTCATGAGCCTTCCTGAAGAAATGCTTCACATATTCTGAATACAAAACATTCTTATAAATTGCTTTCTCCCCACTTGCAACCACTTCTGGTAAAGGCCCTATCACAACTGAGGGTTTAGGGTTCACAAAAATTGGCACTGAAACCCTAACCTTGCTTCCATTTGCTGTCACCCTATGTTCCACACTCTTATATCTCCCATTGCTTATTATCTGCAATGCATCACCAATGTTGATCACCAGCGATCCAGACACCGGTGGCACGTGAATCCAGTGCTCATTGCCACCGCGGCTGGACCAGACATATAGGCCTCCAGTTTCGTCTTGGAGGAGTACGGTTAGGGTTGAGACATCAGAGTGACGACCTATTGCAACTGTTAGATCAGGGTTTGGACAAATGGGATAGTAATTGAGGTTAATCCTCTTTGAACCCATGAGCATTGATTCCTTAGTTTCATCAATTTCTTTCACGTTTAGCCTCTTCATCAGCACTTTTAGGACCCTTTTGATTAATGTCTCAGTCTGTTTCATGTATTCTATGGTTTCATCCCTATAAAAAGAAAAAGTACAATCAACAATCAATTTAAAAAATCTAAATATAAACATTTTTATCTAATCTATCTTTAACCCTTACATACTGGTATAATTAATGTAACTATTATTTCTATATATTAGCAAAACATGCTTATTACATATTATCAAAAAAAAACTTGCTTATTACAAGTTACCACCACATCAGTTTGAAACGATTTATTGAATGGGAAAATATTGAGCTATACCTAAGCTATTCAATTAATGTTAAAATTATGTCAGTGTTAAAGTTGATGCAAACTGTTTGTTGATATATCGATGTTAACTTTATGTTGATGTTAATTGGGAATATATTGATATTTTTCTAATGATTAACGATATTAAATGGGAATAATATAAACTAATGTAGCTATTAAATGTTCTTGGAATTATGCCACTGTTAGTGTTAACTATATTCTAAACTTTAATTTATATTGTTTTATCTTTGTATCTTTTAATTGGAAAAAATGATGGGGCAATGTCATTTTACATGTTATATTGTTTTTGTGTCCAAGAAACAAAATAAAAATGCCATTACAATAATAACATCTATCTATATTAGAAAATTTTGATTAGTATAAGCTATACCACACGTCAGTTATAACAATTTAATTGTAATAATATTGAACTACGCAAGCTATTTAATGTTGTTGGAATTATATGTCATGTTTTGGCAGTACTGCTATGGTTGATATTAACTTTATATATAACTTTATGAGAGAGAGAGACACACAAGCCCACATGTATTTTAATTAATCAAGATTTGTTGGAATTAATGTTAAAGTTAATTATGGTGTGTAAATGGAAATTAACTACGTAAGCTTTTTAAAGTTGTTGGAATTAATGTTAAACCAAAACTGATACTGCATGAAATATGAAGAATAATATTCTATCGAACTTGCATGAAAAATATTTTATATTTTTGAAAAATTATTGCTCCCAAAACTTTTAAAACTATATATTTAAGGTCGAAGGTACAAAAATAATACTAAACTTTGCCCCAAAAAGCGTTTCTAATACTAAAGTTTTACGAGAGGCAAAAAGAGTATCCAACTTTGTGGTTCATGTTTAATTATAGAATTTTCACTTAAGGGAGATAAAATTTTTGAAAAGACTCTTATGTCCCACATTAAATTATTCTCTTCTTCTAATACTAAAGTTTCACGATGAACATAAGAGTCTTTTCATATTCGAATCCACAAGACAAACACAATTCTCAAACTCCAATGGAAACAGGAGAAGGCTCCGATCGCAACTTCAAATATGGAATTCAAGGGTATCAAATAGGAAATGATACTCTGAATCATAGAACTATAATGAAATACTTGCTCCTACGGAACCGGGGTCGAAAAGATTGAGAAATAGAACCATCTGATTTGATTCGTTCTCAATAGCCACCGGATGATATTTTATTTCCCTTAAGTGAAAATCCTATAATTGCACTTGATCCACAAGTTGGTACTCTTTTTGTACCTCACGAAACTTTAGTATTAGAAACACTTTTTGGAGCAAAGTTTAGTATCATTTTTTCACTTTTGCCCTATATTTAATCCCGGCCTTGAAGGTTTGGGCCTATTATATAGTATTACCTACCACAAACTATTATTTATGGCCTTCAAACTTGTTTGAATAAGGCTAAATTTCCTAAAACTAGTTATATGTAAAGCTCTTAAGAATTGTCAGACATGAACAATAAATAGTAATGTAATTATATGCATAAAAGTAAAAGTTAAGGGAGGATTTTCTATCTGCATCCAGGTGGCTCAATGTGAAGTCATGTTTATATGTATATTCATTTAATAACGTGAAACTAATAATAAATAGGGAAAATGACAAAAAAATGATACTGGAATTTGAGTTGGACAAAATGGGGTCTCCAATTCCAACTTGAACAAATAAGTATAGTCCCCAATTTGTCCTAAATGAAATTTGTGACCGTGTCAAAAAAGTAGTGAATGACGATTCTAAAGCAGTTAGCAGTGATACTTGAGTAATTAATGGATAACTATTCATGTATCTCGGTTAACTACTCAAGTATCACTATTAACTACCATTCTCAATAACTACTCAAGTATCCATATTAACTACTTTAAAATCGTCATTCACTACTTTTTTTGCACAAAGTCACAAATTTCATTTAGGACAAATTGAGGATTATCCCTTATTTGTCCAAGTTGGAATTGGAGACCCCATTTTGTCCAACTCAAATTCAAGTGTCATTTTTTTGTCATTTTCCCTTAAATAATACAACCTCCGTTCCTAAATATAAGATCACTTTGGGGAAGTGGATAAGTTTCTAAATATAAGATCACTTCCTATTTTATCTCAAGTTTTGCCCAAACTACCCTTATACTCCCCCTTTTCATTGAAAACCCCTCCTCCTTTTAAAGTTAAGTAATTGAGGGGATTTTGGGAAGATCATGTAATTTTATTGTCTTCCTTAATCTCCCCAAATTAACCAAAGTGATCTTATATTTAGGAACGGAGGGAGGATTAAATATGGTAACTAACTTTCAAAACCAAAACTGTTAAAATATGTACAACATCTTAAAATATACATTTCATCCTTAAAATTTATTACATCAAGTTTCAATTTAATTTCTTAAATTTAAAAAAAGTATATTAAATTCGTCCATTGACTATATATTTATTTTTCATATTATGGAAAATATTATCTCAACAAAAAATGGTGGTTATCAATTAAATGGTAAAAGCCAAAGCTTAAATTTTAAACCACAAAAGTAATTGAATAAAAAAATAAAAATTTTATGTAGACCTAATTTGTCAGCTTTGAAATGTATAAAAGTCATTTTTATTTATTGATTTAATAACAATTTTTATCAAATAATAAAGCTAAAAGCGTGAAGGTCAATGGACTAACAATTTATACTTTTGGAAAAGACAAAACGGATCAAAAATTATTGCACTTTGAAGTTAATGGGCTAATGTAACCAATGTGTGTAGTTGGTTGAGCTGGTAAGTGAACTACAACCCCATAAGGATAAGAATGCATGTTTAAATCCCGGGAAGTGCTCTCATTGGGAGATGAGACAACTTTACCTATGTGGTCAATACTCGTACCCCAAGTACAGATTAAATCGAGCAGTAATCAAACAAAAAAGAGTTAATGGGCTAATGTATACTAAATTGAGTAATCAACAAAAGTACTACTAATTCTCCGAAACTGACCTGCATGAAGGAGGCCACGTTAAAGCAGCTTCGTCCTCAGAAACAAAGAAGAGACTAAGATAATCTTTCCACTCAAGGGCCTTCTCTTTATCAGGGCTAAAGCTCGAACCATACCTAATATTATTAGAACTTGAATTCTCTTTGGAGTATTTCATCTTCTCATTTGCAGGCAATTCAAAGAACCTGTAAGTTGAATCCTTAACATTCTGCAGAACCTGTAATGGCACACCATGGTTGATAACTTGAAAGAAACCCCATTTCTCAGCAGCATCACATATTGCATCTGCAACGTTTTGGTCTTCCCAATTCGCCATGTCGATTATGGGAATAATGGGTTGTTGATGATGAAGTGGAATATTAATAATGTTCATGAAGCTGCTTGGCCTTTCTTCTAATGGTTGTACGTACTGACTTGGGAGAGTTTTGAGTCCCATGTCGTGAAGTCCCTTCACTCCATGGCCTTGAAGAAGAACAAAGTCGGTGAGATCAAAGTGTTCTGACTCTGCGGTTGTAGTGAATTGGGTGGATGCCATTGTTGGTGCCATTTTGCTTGAAATGAAGGATATGGGTTCTTGAGCTTTTACACGTAGTGGAAAGAGAAGAGGATGTTGCTTTGAGTTTAATTTGAACTGATTTGGTTTTGGAAAGGTGTTTATTTATAGACTGAAATTTGGAGCTTAATTAATGAATTAATTAAAAAGAAATTAATCAGTATTATTAAAGTTTTAAAAGTAGCACCACCAAATCACAAAAATAGCTTCCCTGCTAGACTCGTCTTACTCATCTTGTCTCATTTATTCTTTACCGTAGATCATATTCTTTATGTCAAAACTAATGTTATTTTGAGCAAAGGATAATTGGTTGAGTTGGTAAATGGATTATAACCCCTATAAAAATGAACCCATATATATACCACTCCCTCAAAGTTCTCTCATTACTAAGCAACATTGTCACCCCTCGAATCAAATTAGACAATTGGCAATATGTGCCATATTACTAAACTGTGTTTAACAAACAAAAAACTATGTTATTTTAGGTAAAATAATTTGTATTTATTGCTATCATTCGATTATGTGTAATCCCTTAAACTCTATTAAAAAAATTTGTAAAATTTGTATTTATTGTTGTTATTAGATTAAATTTACTCTTTTTTTATAAAAGATTAAATTTACTCTGCTATTATAAAATTACTAACTGAATCTTTTTAACCTATACGATTTTAATCTCGTATTTAATATAAAATATGGCTAACACAAAAAAATTTGTATAAATGAGTGCATATCCCTTTACATTAGATATAAGTTTAAAATACATTATAGATTCAAGTAACAATATTGTTTCTAAAGCATTCACTACATAATAAAACGTTTTTATTCATAAAAAAAAAGTCTTTACTGTCGGTTAATAATAGGCTTTTAAGTAGGCAAAAAAGTCGATTTCACAAAGAAGCCAATGCAAAAAAGCGAATTTTTCATGTGGATTATATACTATTTCTTCAAATAAAGACTTTCAAATTAATGCCTTCAACGTAATATCTGTATATATAAATGTATGGTTTAGCTACCAACTTTTCTATTTCAAACACGTGAAAAGATAAAAAAATATTAAATTCTTTATATTATTTACTATAAGATTTGATGAAAAAATTGAAAGTAAATCTTACAATTTTTCGTTAATCCCTATATTATTATAGCTATGAGTTCACACACACACACACATACATATGCACTCCACAATTTTATTGTGCGTAGTAATATAATTATGTGCTTATCTCATCACTAATACTTTCATGATTAATTGAAAAATATAAGAAACTATGATAATGAAAAAGTATGCATAAAGTTTTATTCTATGAAACTGGAAAAAGTAAACCTTTAATCCTCTTACATTAATTATAAGAAGTATTTATTCTGTCCCGTAATTTTATTTTTAGTTTTTAACATAAATATAATTAGTCTTAACCTCATATATTTTTATGTCAACCAATATTATTTTTTAAAAAATTAAACTGAAGTTGTCAGCGTTTGAGAATCTTATTAAAGATTGAAAATGTTTACAACTGCCTTTTTTATCCACAGTGTTAAGGTTAAAAGATTATAGATCGAACACATTCTGATGAGATACTAAAATAAAATTATGTGTAAAATTAAACTACTATACATATTCTTTTCTCATGAAATATAATTAACATTTCAGCAGTCCCATGAATGTCATATTGCATTCACTAAATCTATGCCGAAAGTATATTTTAATTTTTAACGACCCTTTATGTTTGCATCCAATCTCATTGAGTTTTTAAGTTTAAAAAGTGTACTTTTAGTCATATTTTATTAATGAAATTTGTTTAATTTAATTGAAAATGTAATTCAAAAAACTTGAACGGTGATTTTGTAATTAAATGCTAACATAATATATTTAAAGTTCTATTCTTTAATATAGTCATTTGTATATTTTAAAATTTAGCAGTTTTTATAAACTTTTTAAATACATAATAACCCTTTAACCAATTTATACTTGCCGAATTAACCTATTCCGTTAAATGAAACTAATGACACTAGCTAGTAAAAAAGATTGAAAATGCATTGTCCAAATTTAGGGATCAAAAGAAAATTTGATGCAAATATAAAGGACTTAAAGTACAATTCAGCCCAAATCTAAAAATAAGTTACATTTATTTATTTGGTAAAGAAATGTCTAGATGAGTTAGATTCGGGGCTTATTAATTAAGGCTAGGTTATATCTTCAATCTCATATAGTTTATAAAAATATTTACATATCACTTATCCATAAAAATCTCACATTAATGAGATTTGAACACACAAATTATAGTTATGAGTCTACCTCTTTACTAATTGGATTAATTGTTGTTGGCAACATAAGTCTTTATTTAAGTTTATATGTAAATGATTTTACAGAGATGCTAAATTATATTAGCTTCATACCAACTCAAATGGCAACCTGCACGTATGTTTGAGAATTTATTTGGTTATCAGGATATACCAACAAGCGTGATTTGATAGTCCAAAAAAAAAGCGTGATTTGTGCCTCCACATGAAATCAAAAGAGATGACAAATTTGGGCCCTTTAAAGAATGGAAGTGCTTGGTAATGATGTCACGTGAGATCAGGAGAAAATGAAGTGATCGAGATATACATATTTGTGAAAAATGAATATTTTTTTTTTGCCAATGAGAACTAGGAATATTGTTTTGGTTATTTTTATTTGTGTTGTATGTATTTTATTTCACTTATCTATATAAAAAGATATATAGATTCAGAACTTCTAAAGAGTTTTGTGAGTTTTATTTCACCAACTCAGCGGCAAGCTGCATGTTTGTTTATTGTTAACATTTTTAAATTCCCAACATGATTTTAATAAATAAACACCCATAAAAGCATGATTTGTGCCCCTTATAATAAATAAGAAATATGTTTCTTTCTGCTTCTTACAAGGCAAAACGTTTGGGGAAAATCCTAGTTAAATTGGGTTGAACTACCAAATTTTTTTGGCAGAAAATTTATATTCATACGTATACTTCTAAGAAATTATAAACTCCTAATTGGGTGAATAGGCTTTATTAAGAATTTCTGAGTATTATTAGAAAACTAGAATACCCTGGAGTTAAAACGGAATATTGAAAGTTGGTATAGCTTAGATTGCATTTTTGATTATTTTAGCTGCAGGGTGGGGTGGGGCCGGGGTGAGTGTGTAATTTTCACTTTTAAAGGTGGGACCCACATATTCAGAATTTTTATTAATTAGGTCCCAAAGGGTATTTTAGTATTTTTCATTAGTTCATTGACCAAAATGACCCTTTTATTTTGTTTGTAGGTTAGAATGAGTCATTTTATTGTTTATAGACCAAATTGAGCCATTGGAAATAGTTTATAGGTCAAAATGTAATTTAACCCTTTGAACAAACATACTAGCAATTTGGTTAGTATTGAAAAAGAATTAATAAGTATTTTTAATTTCATTTATAAAGTACGTACTTACTTATTTGTTGGCATCAAATCCAAGTGAAACAATCAAAACCATAATTGAGGCTACATCTACCCTTAATTTTCCACTTCAAGTCTTCAACTTTAAAAAAGGTTTCGTAGTCTAAAGAAGTCACTTGACTTGGTTAAGAATTTGTTAAAAGCATAGTCCGAGTCATACTGGAAAAAAATTACAAATAAATTTTAAAATCATGAGTGTCCTTTTTTTTCCAAATTATGACTGCCCTCAAACACTCACATTATCACCGAATCCAAAGAGTCTTAGAGTTTATCACTACAAAGGGGCAGTACACCTGTATTACCATGTGATGGTTTCGGAGAACATTAGTGCAAGGTATACCCTCTTTCATTAATTCCCAGAGGAGTAGATTGTTCTTTCGTGGCAAGTTGATTGCCCACAATTTTTTTCAGAAGGAGAGGTTTTGATGATCATTCCCTTGAGAGGAACAAAACTGGTATCCTTTCTTGGTAGTGTAGATACTGGCACTATCAGTAGGGAACGACTCAAAGCACTCGAGTCATCTGAGACTTGTAACCACCTCATAATCTTGATCTATGGACTTAAGGCACTGGAATATATTGTTGACAAAAAGGAAGGACAAGGAAGTGGGTAAATGTGAAAGAAAATTTCTTTCAACAAAAAGAACTTCAGTATTATTATAATGGAGCAATGTAGGCTACTTAAATCACATCTTTCTTTTTTTTTTGTTAATCACCGCCCGGTTTAATCCGGACTCGAGGGGTAGGAGTGTTGCCCACATAGGCAAGGTTATCCTCTCTCCCAATGAGAGCGCTTCCCGGGAATTGAACACGTCCTTACGCTGGTTGTAGCCCACTTACCAGCTCAACCAACTATCCATTGGTTAATCACATCTTTCTTTAACATGCTTCAGAACGGCTCTTATATGGATCACAACCACTCACATTCGTTGCAACTACCACAACCTAGCTCTAATCACAATCAAACAGTCTTTCTTCTTGCCAGGAATGACTCAAACACAAGTTCTCTTTGCAAGACATATATATGTCTTGCAAGAGTCGTCATTAACATTGATGAATCCCCATAGTTCAGAAGCTTCTGACATATTGGATTTTGAAAGTTTATCATTACACTACAAGAAATTTGTCCCCTAGTCACGCACGGTGTAACATCCCAAATTTTGATCAAGGTTAATTGAAAAATTATATAGGTGTTATTTAGGAAATTTGAGATTTATGGAGGAAATTATGGAGAGATTTATTGTTATTAAATCCTAATTTTTTGGAATTTAAGGAAATATAGTTAAAAGAATTATGTGAAGCTAGAAACTTTCATGAACAAGTTTTTGGAATCCTGGATAATATGATAATAGAAAGAGTGAGGTACAACAATATATACAAATTCATGGGCTAGAAATATAATTAAGAATAAACATTAGGGTAGTTAATTGTAATTTTCCCCTAAAATATATATATATATACCCACCTCCCTTATTCCTCTTCATCCTCTTGCCCTAGCCGCCGAACCACCACCCCCCTCCACCTTCGTTTTCGCGTCTCCTCCTCCCCCCATGTGTGCTCGCCGTTCAGGCGGGCTTCCGGCGGCACGCGGCGGCGTCGGTCGCCTATGGTGTGACATCCTTTCTTCAAACCCTTCTCCTCCTTCATTTACCTTCTCTGACCTCTTCCTTCGTTCTTCTTCCACCGACGACGGCCACGACAGCGACCACGGTGGAGGCACACGGCGGCCGAACTAGAGTTATGGTAAACATTCTTTCCTTCCTTCTCCTTTCTTTTGCCATTCGGGTTCACCATTCCTCACTTCCTTCGTTTTCTTTTCAAATCCGACAAGCATGGCGGTTTCTGGCGATTTCCGACGGCAGAACATGGTGGAATCCGGCGATGTTGAGTTCAGGTAGTTTCTTTTGTTCCACTTTAACCCTTGTGCTTGGTTTTGGCCGAGCTCTATGAGAGGGACCGATTCGGGTTTCGGGGGTAATGAAATCGGATGAGTCTAAAGGGATTTGTGGCTTTAAACTTTGAATTAGTTAGTGTAGAATCTTGTTTGAGCTATGAGATGCTTTCACATGCTTGCTTTGTGTTTGGAATGTCGGTTTTCTAAGTTCCCCTTTCTTCTCAGTTGTGGCTGAAACTTTGTGTTTATGATGTTTGTTTGATTGGACTTGTGATAGTATTTGTATTTTCTGCTTTGATTTCAAATCATACAGGATTTGATTTTATTTATGGGGTTAGCTTGTTTAATAGGTAGCAGCTGGAACTTAACTTTTATTTTTATTGTTGTGAATGAGAGATTGAACCTTGGTTGAAGTTTGTAGCATTTTATGAAAAACCCAAGTTTCGGGCAACTTGTGATTCTCCGTTTAGCTATTGCTTGATTTGGTTTATAATGAAATACATACTCTCATGGCTTGCTGAAAATTTGTCGGTATTGGTTTGTTTAAAATCCCTTTGTGTAAACTAGAAATAAGTGATGGTGGGTGTTATATTATCGCTTTTGGTAAGTGAAATTAGAGGAACTTCTAACCATAAGGATTTAGGATAATCAGAAGTAGATCTTTGGAATTGCATCATGAAGAAGATGAAATTTAGAAAACAATTTGAATCTTTTATAAAAGTTTTTGGAAGCCTAAGGAAGTTTGAATATTTGATGCTTAATTGAAAGCTTGATTTTAGAGATGTATGGGACTTTGGAAACGGCTAAAGGAAGATGGAAATAGATTTGGGGGGGGGAGCAAGTAATAGTTTGTGTTTTGTAAGAATGAAATTGGTTATGTTGATTTAGTAGGAATTGATTAATGTTCAAGGATTTTTGGGATGTAAGGAGTATTAGTTTTAAGAAAATGAGAACGGTTTGAAAGGGTTTAGATGGTAGGATAGTTTAATGAAATATGGTTTATTTTGAAGATGAAAGTAAAGTTGATTTGAAAGGTTAATTCTTTATGTTCCAAGACTTAAGTGAAGTGGTTTTTGGTTTGAGCGAGATATGTATGGGTGTGAGATGATGGTGATTAAAGAATTAGAATTCTCGGTGTATGAGTCAAGTTTGATTTGTTTGAGATTAGGTGTTTTGCAAATTTCAAGGTTCTTTCTTTGCTGCCTTAGTCTGATTTGTTTATGTGAGCCAACATAATTAGTTTGCTTCCTCTATTGTTTGATAATAATAAGTTGCAAGTGTATCCTAATCAAATTGTGTATATGGGATTGGTGAAGTTTTGGACTGTCTAATGTAATTGTGGATGAATGAGGGCAATGTTTGCATGCTCATTTGAAGTTTCCTGATTTTATTTCTGCATACGCAATGTGGAAATTATGAGTGCAAAGTTTGGTTGTGTGGAACTTCTCATTGTCAAATGATCATGGTGAAATAAAGTGGAGGTATATGACCATCCTTCTATTGAAGTTTTAAACTAAGCAATGGTAACGAATAATGAGTTTATATTATTGTTTTGACATATGATAATTAAATGGATTGAATGTTTGATGGTGTGCTGTTGATTCTAATTGGAGATAGTAGCTATATTTATGGGTGAACTAAAAGTTATTCATTTGGAATTATATGCTTGATGTATTATTGGTTTTCTATGTTCCTCTTGTTTTTTCTTAACGCATAGACATGTACTTGAAATCCTTTGGAAGTGTTGAATGAATAAGGTGGATGTGATTTGTTAAAATGGAGGGAAACTCTTGGTTGATATTTGACAAAATACTTGGTGATTTAAAAATGTTTTGCTCCTCCTTTTCGTTAGTAATTTTTGAGTTTGCTTTCATTTGATTATATCTATTATTTATTGATGAATTGGGCTAAGATTTGAAATAGATCTTAGGATAGGAAAATATATAAAAAGAAAGGGGATTGGGTAGTAACATATAAGAACGAGAGAGACGTTGAACTACGATAAAAGGGAAATGATATTAATTTATCATTTGGCTATATATTATTATAGGAGTGGATGCAAGTAAGCTTTCGTGGCATCAAGGAAGAAAAGTTGAGAAATCGCGTAGAATTGCTATAGGGCGACAGGTAATCACACTTAACCTTACTATAACATTGAGGGTGATGTTAGCTAGGATTTGCAAAATCCTTTCTCACCCTCTATATATATATTATCTTTGAAAAGCTATTTTTATACAAAATAGGCTATCGAGTGCCTTTCAAACACGATTATTTTCGTATAAAGAATTTGATTACTATATGTAGTATCCTGGTTGGTGGAATTGATAATCTGTGTATATGAGCGTATATGTGTTGGAATCTTGTTACTTTGACAGGGATATGAAGAGGTATTTTGGATTATTGTTGTGAAACTATGTGATACATATGCTGGAATAGTTCTGACTGTAACTTTGAGAGGTTATGGGGATAGGAATTAGATGTAGAGTTTGAGATTGAAATGGATGGATAGGGATGGATATTGTGAGCGTTGCATGACACTGAGATATTTATGTACCATCGCGCGATGATAACTGTCGATTGGCCAATCGACAGTTATTTGTACTGATGATCCTTTTCGGATTGATTAGACCGGGGATCATAGGTCAACTTATTGAGAGAAAGTGACCTACGGTTGTTTGGCATTGGAGAGCCCAACCGTTCCCGTTCTGTAATGGAAACAGAATTGAGGTTCCCTCTCTGGAGATTGCCAGAGAAGGAAATTGTCCCCTTATTATGGAGAGGGACACAGTGTCAAATCATATAGTGAAGATTAGATGCTTGAATGCCCCGTGATGGCACAATGCATCTATAGGTGAGTGTGAGAGTTGCGGTGGTAGTATCATTAGATTGGAGACTGGGGAGGTGATATTTAGTTATTGTGGAATTGACTGGGGGATTTGATTGATATGTGGAAAGTAGAGATGGTGAATCTGAGTTGATTTGGATGTGACAGAGGGACTTGAGTGATGAATGGAAGAAGACTTGACAGATATATGTATATATTACTGATTTTAAAATGAGGTACCCTTTAGACGCCCTCGCTACCGCACATCTCACTGTTATAGTGAGTTAAGCGGTGATTAGTGGGACAAATTGTCTCATTCCACGATTACTCACATTTTTGCAGGTATTCATGCACAGGCGCAAGTTTCAGGAAAGGGAAAATAGGTAGTGGAGGTGATATAGTTTATTTAGAATTGTATATTGCCAATTTGTATAGGCCTGCATCTGCTTCCGCATGTATATATCTATTTATTGTTTAATATCAATTAGTTTTGTTTATTAACCATGTTAGACAAATCCTTTCTAACATGGTTAGCAATAAATTATCCATGATAGCAGCTGTGTTGTATTAGTTTATTCTTTTCTATCATGGATAATATTTTAATCATTAGGATATTCTTTTTCTAACTATGATAGAGATATTGATATTATTGAAATTCCTTTTTCTATCATAGTTAGTAAAGATATTATTGAACTAAAAGAGATGTCACAGGTTAATTAGGGAATTAGTAACAATATGTTACAACTTGGTTATCAGTATTTGGTATACGATAACCTAGGACTGTGCTGCATTGCATGTAGATTGGCAATATACATTCTTAGTATTCCCTTCCTTATGTGCATGAATATCTGGCCTTTTGAGAGGAATATCACTCATCCCGTGGTGGGGAGAGAGTGATAAGAGCAATTGAATAGGTATTGTGGAGAGATTGAGATGAGCATAGAAAGAATAACGAAATAATATTGATATGTATAAGAATTTAGGAAGAATGACGAAATAAGGATGCTTCTCTGGGGTCTCGAATATCGTTATGTGCCGGCAATAATCATAGTCGAGGCATCATGAGATACCTTATTGGGTTTAAGGGATTAAAGTAATTAGAAAATAACAATTAATAATAAATACAATATGAAATAATAATTGTTAGACATTGTTTCTTGCTATTTACTTGGTTAAATTGTTTTGTTGATTGTTTTTAATGGGAATTCTATTGTAATTTTGGTTTGTGTTATTCAAATGTCCAAATTATTTATATTACTTGTTTTATTATGTTGATAAGTGATGGGTTGTTGAGTAATGATTAAGTTATTTGATTTAATTGAATTTAATTATACTCTTATTACAATAATTGTTATTTGATTATTCTTAATTTGTATTTTGATAATTTATTATTTATTAGCGGTTGGAGGACACATCACCATTAGTAGTGAAAGGTTGTTGCCCATTTATATTAAGTGGCTGGAGGCTTCCTCACTATATTAAGTGATTGGAAGCAGCCCCCTTAGTAATAGATGTTGGTAGCCCTCACTACTTCATGGGTGGATGTCTTCGAAAGGTAAGTTTTTGTTCAAAAGTGATTTTTAACTGAATTTTTATGTGGCTAATTGTAGAAAATTTAAAAGTTTTGCAATCAATATCATGTCATTAGAAGAATTTGGTTATTGAAACTATGTGAATGAGAAATTTGTAGTAGATAATTGTTAGTAAAATTGTGAATTGTAGTTGTACATGCAAATCGACTTCAGTTTGAGTGAATGTTTATTGGTTAATTGCAAAGATATTGATTTATGTTAACTAAAGTTGTTAAGTGATGTTATTCGTGTTTGTAAACACTGAATTAATTCGGATTATATGAAGTTTGAATTATTGATTAATTAATGGTGGATTTTATTTTGAAATTGCCGTGTGAATGATGAAAAATGATGTACAAGTAATAGATTATATGAGATTTGGCGACACAAATAGTGTGATTAATAAAGTTGTGACTTAAAGTCATGAGGATGAAGTTGATTACATGATGCTTGTCATTTGAAAATTTACTCCGTTGTGTGTATTTTCCATTTCCTATAAGTGTTATTTTTGAGTACATGGTAAAATCTGAAACAAATTTTGATGCTACTATGTGTATGTTATTGTTAGGAACTAATTTGGGTGTTAGTTCCTATGTGTAATATAATTAGGTAATGTAGGAAAATAGTTCAAAGTTCATTAAAAGAGTAAATGGCTTACAAGAGAATTTAAAATGGTATTATTTTTATTATGCAATGGTTAAATGAGTGTCTTTCCTCTTTGGAAAAGTTTAGTTGATGTGATTTTATATTGTATGCCTTTAAATGCGGCTCGGATTATAGGAATGAGTTCATTTTATTTTCCTTATTTGGCTGAATGGTGTCTCAAAGAAATGAGAATTTTTACTTAAATTAAGTATGATTCTGTTAATGGTAGACTGATCTGTGGTTTTGGGATGCTTCAAACTGTAATTGAGGCATGATGCAGGTAAATGTCATGTTTAGGTATTGAGTGGATTAAATTAAAGGTAAGGAAATTAAGGATTTATGGGAATGAACTTATTTAATATATTGGATAAAGATAAGTGGGTATTTATATCTTGTAATGAGTCATGTAAAGACACGAAATAGAGGCTGTCATTATTTGGAGTTTAATGGGAGTTAGGGTTCAAAATTTATAGATTGTTTATAAAGGAGGATTAGGAGAATGTATCGGTTAGAATTTGGAATAATTGGAATCAAATGTTAGGAATTCATAATTTGAAGATTTTAGGAATTTATGGAATTATGGGAAATCACGATGGTGAGTTTGTATGGATCGAAATAGAGGTCATTGAGAGAAGTTTTGACTTTAAGGATGAAAGTACTATATCTTGGCTACGTACCGATTAGCGACTAGGAATATGACTTGAAGAGTGGGATTTAGGAATTTGTGCTTGAATTAAAGTTAAGGTGATTACTTGAGATTACACTGTGGGGTGATGACTTAGAGTAATATATTGATAAGGTGAACTATTATGACTTGGTGATAGATTATCGCTAGGCTTTTATAGATGAGATTGGGATAGTTGGAGTTAATGGTGAATTTTTAAAGTTGTGTTTATAGTTGAGCAAAATAGAGCAAGGAACTAGTAGAATGTAACATGTCAGGTTGGAAGTTTTACGAACGTTTTTCACTGATTTATTGACTTGAAAGCAATGAACCATGAATTTGATATTGAAGTTGACATGGATGAGGGTATATTAAGTTAGAATCGTGTGTTAAAGCTAGAAATGGAATTTTATAGAGTTGTTATCTAACAATTAGAAGCGAGATCTTGGACTATGATCAAGGAAACCACTAGAGTTTGAAGAGGAGGTTGTTGTCATTTATGAAGTTGGACATTAATACAAGTAATTTGAGATTAGGGTGGTTAGTAAATGAAGGTTAGCTAGGGAAGGTAGAACGAAAATTGGAGAGTACTATAGATTAAATGAAGATAAATGGTGAAAAGAAGGTGTGGAGTACATGAGATTATGGATAAATGGCTGTAGTTGACACGAGGGATGTAGAGTTGAATAGTGCATTTTTGGTATGTTAGATGGTATGTGGAGTGAATTTTGAGGACAAAATTCCAAAAGGTGGGGTAAATTGTAACATCCCAAATTTTGATCAAAGTTAATTGAAAAATTATATAGGTGTTATTTAGGAAATTTGAGATTTATGGAGGAAATTATGGAGAGATTTATTGTTATTAAATCCTAATTTTTTGGAATTTAAGGAAATATAGTTAAAAGAATTATGTGAAGCTAGAAACTTTCATGAACAAGTTTTTGGAATCCTGGATAATATGATAATAGAAAGAGTGAGGTACAATAATATATACAAATTCATGGGCTAGAAATATAATTAAGAATAAACATTAGGGTAGTTAATTGTAATTTCCCCTAATATATATATATATATATATATATATATATATATATATATATATACCCACCTCCCTTATTCCTCTTCATCCTCTTGCCCTAGCCGCCGAACCACCACCCCCCTCCACCTTCGTTTTCGCGTCTCCTCCCCCCCATGCGTGCTCGCCGTTCAGGCGGGCTTCCGGCGGCACACGGCGGCGTCGGTCGCCTATGGTGTGACATCCTTTCTTCAACCCTTCTCCTCCTTCATTTACCTTCTCTGACCTCTTCCTTCGTTCTTCTTCCACCGACGACGGCCATGACAGCGACCACGGTGGAGGCACACGGCGGCCGAACTAGAGTTATGGTAAACATTCTTTCCTTCCTTCTCCTTTCTTTTGCCATTCGGGTTCACCATTCCTCACTTCCTTCGTTTTCTTTTCAAATCCGACAAGCATGGCGGTTTCTGGCGATTTCCGACAGCAGAACATGGTGGAATCCGGCGATGTTGAGTTCAGGTAGTTTCTTTTGTTCCACTTTAACCCTTGTGCTTGGTTTTGGCCGAGCTCTATGAGAGGGACAGATTCGGGTTTCGGGGGTAATGAAATCGGATGAGTCTAAAGGGATTTGTGGCTTTAAACTTTGAATTAGTTAGTGTAGAATCTTGTTTGAGCTATGAGATGTTTTCACATGCTTGCTTTGTGTTTGGAATGACGGTTTTATAAGTTCCCCTTTCTTCTCAGTTGTGGCTGAAACTTTGTGTTTATGATGTTTGTTTGATTGGACTTGTGATAGTATTTGAATTTTCTGCTTTGATTTCAAATCATACAGGATTTGATTTTATTTATGGGGTTAGGTTGTTTAATAGGTAGCAGCTGGAACTTAACTTTTATTTTTATTGTTGTGAATGAGAGATTGAACCTTGGTTGAAGTTTGTAGCATTTTATGAAAAACCCAAGTTTCGGGCAACTTGTGATTCTCCGTTTAGCTATTGCTTGATTTGGTTTATAATGAAATACATACTCTCATGGCTTGCTGAAAATTTGTCGGTATTGGTTTGTTTAAAATCCCTTTGTGTAAACTAGAAATAAGTGATGGTGGGTGTTATATTATCGCTTTTGGTAAGTGAAATTAGAGGAACTTCTAACCATAAGGATTTAGGATAATCAGAAGTAGATCTTTGGAATTGCATCATGAAGAAGATGAAATTTAGAAAACAATTTGAATCTTTTATAAAAGTTTTTGGAAGCCTAAGGAAGTTTGAATATTTGATGCTTAATTGAAAGCTTGATTTTAGAGATGTATGGGACTTTGGAAACGGCTAAAGGAAGATGGAAATAGATTTGGGGGGGGGGGAGCAAGTAATAGTTTGTGTTTTGTAAGAATGAAATTGGTTATGTTGATTTAGTAGGAATTGATTAATGTTCAAGGATTTTTGGGATGTAAGGAGTATTAGTTTTAAGAAAATGAGAACGGTTTGGAAGGGTTTAGATGGTAGGATAGTTTAATGAAATATGGTTTATTTTGAAGATGAAAGTAAAGTTGATTTGAAAGGTTAATTCTTTATGTTCCAAGACTTAAGTGAAGTGGTTTTTGGTTTGAGCGAGATATGTATGGGTGTGAGATGATGGTGATTAAAGAATTAGAATTCTCGGTGTATGAGTCAAGTTTGATTTGTTTGAGATTAGGTGTTTTGCAAATTTCAAGGTTCTTTCTTTGCTGCCTTAGTCTGATTTGTTTATGTGAGCCAGCATAATTAGTTTGCTTCCTCTGTTGTTTGATAATAATAAGTTGCAAGTGTATCCTAATCAAATTGTGTATATGGGATTGGTGAAGTTTTGGACTGTCTAATGTAATTGTGGATGAATGAGGGCAATGTTTGCATGCTCATTTGAAGTTTCCTGATTTTATTTCTGCATACGCAATGTGGAAATTATGAGTGCAAAGTTTGGTTGTGTGGAACTTCTCATTGTCAAATGATCATGGTGAAATAAAGTGGAGGTATATGACCATCCTTCTATTGAAGTTTTAAACTAAGCAATGGTAACGAATAATGAGTTAATATTATTGTTTTGACATATGATAATTAAATGGATTGAATGTTTGATGGTGTGCTGTTGATTCTAATTGGAGATAGTAGCTATATTTATGGGTGAACTAAAGGTTATTCATTTGGAATTATATGCTTGATGTATTATTGGTTTTCTATGTTCCTCTTGTTTTTTTTAAACGCATAGACATGTACTTGAAATCCTTTGGAAGTGTTGAATGAATAAGGTGGATGTGATTTGTTAAAATGGAGGGAAACTCTTGGTTGATATTTGACAAAATACTTGGTGATTTAAAAATGTTTTGCTCCTCCTTTTCGTTAGTAATTTTTGAGTTTGCTTTCATTTGATTATATCTATTATTTATTGATGAATTGGGCTAAGATTTGAAATAGATCTTAGGATAGGAAAATATATAAAAAGAAAGGGGATTGGGTAGTAACATATAAGAACGAGAGAGACGTTGAACTACGATAAAAGGGAAATGATATTAATTTATCATTTGGCTATATATTATTATAGGAGTGGATGCAAGTAAGCTTTCGTGGCATCAAGGAAGAAAAGTTGAGAAATCGCGTAGAATTGCTATAGGGCGACATGTAATCACACTTAACCTTACTATAACATTGAGGGTGATGTTAGCTAGGATTTGCAAAATCCTTTCTCACCCTCTATATATATATTATCTTTGAAAAGCTATTTTTATACAAAATAGGCTATCGGGTGCCTTTCAAACACGATTATTTTCGTATAAAGAATTTGCTTACTATATGTAGTATCCTGGTTGGTGGAATTGATAATCTGTGTATATGAGCGTATATGTGTTGGAATCTTGTTACTTTGACAGGGATATGGAGAGGTATTTTGGATTATTGTTGTGGGACTATGTGATACATATGCTGGAATAGTTCTGACTGTAACTTTGATAGGTTATGGGGATAGGAATTAGATGTAGAGTTTGAGATTGAAATGGATGGATAGGGATGGATATTGTGAGCGTTGCATGACACTGAGATATTTATGTACCATCGCGCAATGATAACTGTCGATTGGCCAATCGACAGTTATTTGTACTGATGATCCTTTTCGGATTGATTAGATCGGGGATCATAGGTCAACTTATTGAGAGAAAGTGACCTACGGTTGTTTGGCATTGGAGAGCCCAACCGTTCCCGTTCTGTAATGGAAACAGAATTGAGGTTCCCTCTCTGGAGATTGCCAGAGAGGGAAATTGTCCCCTTATTATGGAGAGGGACACAGTGTCAAATCATATAGTGAAGATTAGATGCTTGAATGCCCTGTGATGACACAATGCATCTATAGGTGAGTGTGAGAGTTGCGGTGGTAGTATCATTAGATTGGAGACTGGGGAGGTGATATTTAGTTATTGTGGAATTGACTGGGGGATTTGATTGATATGTGGAAAGTAGAGATGGTGAATCTGAGTTGATTTGGATGTGACAAAGGGACTTGAGTGATGAATGGAAGAAGACTTGACAGATGTATGTATATATTACTGATTTTAAAATGAAGTACCCTTTAGACGCCCTCGCTACCGCACATCTCACTGTTATAGTGAGTTAAGCGGTGATTAGTGGGACAAATTGTCTCATTCCACGATTACTCACATTTTTGCAGGTATTCATGCACATGCGCAAGTTTCAGGAAAGGGAAATTAGGTAGTGGAGGTGATATAGTATATTTATAATTGTATATTGCCAATTTGTATAGGCCTGCATCTGCTTCCGCATGTATATATCTATTTATTGTTTAATATCAGTTAGTTTTCTTTATTAACCATGTTAGACAAATCCTTTCTAACATGGTTAGCAATAAATTATCCATGATAGCAGCTGTGTTGTATTAGTTTATTCTTTTCTATCATGGATAATATTTTAATCATTAGGATATTCTTTTTCTAACTATTATAGAGATATTGATATTATTGAAATTCCTTTTTCTATCATAGTTAGTAAAGATATTATTGAACTAAAAGAGATGTCACAGGTTAATTAGGGAATTAGTAACAATATGTTACACACGGAAAGTTGCTCACACAACAAAGGCGACACTTTCTTTTTGAATTTTAGAAACTTTGTCGCGCCAAAAAGGGCCTTTGTCACGCAAAATGGCGCGACAACAGGAATGTCTTCCTAAAACGTGACATGCATGAATATTTAACTAATATATTTCCGTCGCCAAGCGTGACAGACAATTAATTTTTTAATATATAAATGTTTCTGTCGCGCCTTTAATGTATGTCGCGCCGCGCACCGCGACATAAGTGAGTAGAATTTAAATTTTAAATTTTCCCTCCCTCCCCATTTTCTCCCTATATAAACTTCACTTCTCTTATATTTCTTCCTCCCCCACTCTATTTTTTCCTACTCTCTCCTCACTTCTTTTCTCCTCCTTCTCTACTCTCTTATTTTATTCCTCTTCACTTTCATTCTTTATATTTCTCATTTAACTAATTATACTATTTTTTTTTGCAGGTTCATCATTTAAAATCCTCCACAATTTAAGGTCTACACTTTATCATTCTTTCATACTTTGTTTTTTTTTCATTTGGCCAAATTTTCATTATTTTTTCCTTTACCCCTCCTAATTCAAACACACACCCCCTCTCTTTCTTCCTAATTACTATCTTATTTTTCTACTTCCTTTTGACCAGCGGCTTGTCCAGGAAGATTCATAAAGCTTCTTGGACAAGCTGCTGGTTTATTTTTTTTACTCTGTCCATGATGTCACGCAGCAGGGCGCGACATCGCTTTGTATAGATGTCGCGCATTGTGGCGCGACATCAAATTTTATAATATTAACATTTTGTCGCGTTTTTTATGCGACAAAACGGCGTGACAAGCATTTTGCTACAATTAAGATAGTCATGTATGTTAAAAACGCGACTTACCTACTTTGTCGCTAAAAAAAACGTGACTACATACCATTTTCATGCGTGACTAGGAGACAAATTTCTTGTAGTGTTAATTTGTGTTTTGTTTATTAATACAGAATTAACTCACAAACAAATTGTGTGTAATATGATACGATAAAGATTCCATCATCCAAAAGTAAGGTTTGAGAGCGAGAAATCAAAGATTTAAGTGCCTCGGTATTTGTTCAATTCGATCACCCACGTTGATGAATCCCCATAGTTCAGAAGCACTATTCTCTAGAGCATTAACCCCTTGAAGAGAATGAGCAAGTAAGATCAAACAATAAACATCTATGCCAACACATAATCCATGTTTGGTGGTTTTCATGAGGAGAGAGTACCCAAAATCATTATTTCCTTGTTTCCAGAAGAAATGTATATACCATATCTGAATTGAGCTTGAAGGTTTCTGGCATTGAGGCAGTTGATGGCGATGCCGATAATGGACAATTATTCTACTCAACAAATAATGGGAAATGAATGTGTCATTGCATTTGAACTCCATAATGTTTAGATGAAGGTGTTTGGTGTAAGCCAAATGCAAAATGTCATCATATTTATAGAGATATACATACTAGGCATAACCATGGTTGTCAAACTCGTGAGTTTAAGCAAACTCGTGGAGAGAAGGTAAACTTGGATCGTAGACTCGAATCGTAAACTCATAAGAGTTTACGTTTCTTAATAAATATGTGTTTCTTTTATATAATTAAATAAAAATACAAATAATGATACTAATTTGATTTGAATATATTTTAAATATAGATAATAAATTTAAGGGTTAAGGTGCATTTTTAGTACTATAGAATATAGCAAAGTGTACCTAACATAATATACAATATTGTGGTCCATTTGTGGTAACCAAGAATTATTTTCGTGGCTTATTTAGTAATGACGTTAGTAATGACGTTAAAGAAGTCAAGTTTGACCGTTATGTGTCAATTTTGGCCCGTTAAATTGTGGGGTAAAGGGGCATTTTCAGTACTTTAGAATATTGTATATTATGTTTGGTGCTCCTTCTATATTCTAGAGTACTGAAAATGCTTCTTTACCCCACAATTTAACGGTCAAAATTTGACACATAACGGTCAAACTTGACTTATTTAACGTTAATACTAAATAAGCCATGAAAATAATTCTTGGTTTTCACAAATGGACCACAATATTGTATATTATGTTAGGTGCACTTTGCTATATTATAGAGTACTAAAAATGCACCTTAACCCTAGGTTTAAACATATCAGTACTCATACTATATGAACTCGATAGAGAAATTTTTATGAAATTCATATATAAATTCATTGAATTTGGTCAATTAAAAATAATTAAAATAATTTTAATAGTAAGTTAACACAAATTTCGGTAAGGTAGAAACGTAAAATCGGTGAATTCACAATGTAAACACGTGAATTTCTACCGAATTTTCAACGACTGAAAATTTATGTGACTCGTGTCTCGTTTAGTTAGATAGTGTCGCAAAAACGGTAAAATCTTGTGACTCGTGAGTCGTGAGTTTGACAACAATGGGCATAACAATAAATTATTTCACGTAAAATGTTTACAACTTAAATGCCCGATATTTTCATATTCAACTAAATGTAATATAATCAAGAAAAGATTAACCAAATAAATGGAATATGTACATTAGACATTTCCTTTCTTACCAAGAACATAAAACTTATAGGTGAGGAAGCAAAATAAATCACGCCATTACTTTTACAAATATTATCATTATTGAATGACTCAACTAAATGTATGGATTTGCATTGGTCAGTCAACAAACCAAATCATACAATTATTTGTCCTATTCAAGCATTTATTTTCCAAATACTAGGCTTCAATGAAGTGGCATTATTTTGAAGGAACAATTGGACTAATTGAAAGAGGACAAATGGGCCAATGATATTGAAGGCACAAGCTTATAAGATTTATAGTTTATTTATTAGAAATTTCTCTACTCAAGTTGATATAATATGAATACTGATATTTTAAATCTACTATCTATATTTGAAATTTATTCAAATCAAATTAATATTTTTTATATTTTTTATTTAATCATATACCAGAAACACCTATTTATAAATAATCTACCATTTGATTGTATCTTATTTCCACGAATTTGGTGATCAAAAAATTTTCCACGAATTTTGTTAAACTGATCCTTGATCACAGAGGCGCTGCATGATCCTTATAGTCGATGCCACATAATGGGGTAATGTTTTGTTGTTGTTGTTGATTAAATTTATCCGATTTTACATTCTTTATATGAGTTTTCGTAAACTCATAAGTTTTGATAAACGTGAATGTGATGGTGACAGAGAAAAGTCAGAAATATCCATTACTTATCAACAACCAACCTAATCCCTCTTCTATAAATAGAGTCCCCCACACATCACAATTATAGCAAACAAAAAAATACACTTTCGACAATATTGTAGGGAAATCCACAAGTGGAAGACATGTCTGAGGAATGCCCAGGTAAAAGAAAATGTTGTAATTTGACCATTGTTATTTTTTTGTTCTTGTTATCCTTATAATACACAGTACTTTACATATGTATATGTATGTGTGAAGGTAAGAATTCATGGCCAGAGCTATGTGGCGTGAGAGGAGACATAGCAAAAGCAACAATAGAGAGAGAAAATCCTTTGGTCAAGGCCATAATTGTGGAACAAGGATCCAAGGTCCCCACTAACTTCCGGTGTGATAGGGTTTGGGTTTGGGTGAATAAAAAAGGTATCGAAGGTATCGTCGTCAGTGTTCCCATAACCGGATAGAGTTATATATATAAAGCTACATCTTCAATATTGTTCGTGTGCGCCACTCCATGTCATAGCCTTGGAATAAGGATTTATTATTCAGTTTATATTTTTATGTTATAATGTTATGTCTAATCTTGTATATGTTAGTGCCCGATAATTATCATTATGTTATATAAAACTATGAACTCTATGGTCTACGAATTTCAATTCATCTTCCGCTGGCTAACTTAGTTAAGATAACATATGAGTAATCTCCTTGATTTTGAAAAGTCTTTGAGATGAACAAGCAAATCCCAAAGTAAACCACGAGATGCTCAGCGTATTGATACTTGGGTCTTGATAATTCCCATTTTTAATAAGGTTTTATATATATCAACTATAAATCGTAGTTTGTTGTAGATGTGTTGTGATTCGTCCACTTGCCTCCGAATATGCATATACGTGTTGCCTCGAATGATAGTATGATTGCGAAATAAATGATGGATTCTTAGACTTCAAATGTAATCATACACCAATGAGTGTGTTTGGCTCGGCTTATTTTGAGAAATAAGCCAGCTTATTTTGAATAAGTCAGCTTATTTTGGGTGTGTGACTTTTTTTATGTTTGACTGGACTTATTTTCACCCAACGTGTGTGTTTGGGAGAAGTGGTGGAGAAGCGACTTTTTTTCAACTTAGCTTTTTCATATGTAAGTTTGGATAAAAGTCAATTTGTGTAAACTAGTTTATGTTTGGATCTCTAGTTGTAGAAGTGACTTTTTTTAAGCTGACTTTTACAAACATGTTTGGATGATTATTTTGAGAAGTCAGTTTAGATAAAAACATTATTTTTACTGAATAATACACAATTACAATATTAATATATTTTCAATAATTTAAAATTAAAAAAATTAATAGATTAAATTGCATAAAATTTTCAATAATCGAAAATAAGAAAAAATTAATAGATTAAAGTGCATATAAATTATAGGTCATGTCACATTATATTTGGATAGTTGAATTACATAATTTGTTGCATCAAAGATCCCGTACAGTTTGTAAGCCTCCGAATATCAAATGAAGGGAAAAAGAAAGCACCAACCTGTTTGTAAGCGGCGGTGGCGGCAAGCTATTGGGTGAGGGCAATTTGCCTCCAAATTCTTTTATATATGGTGTTGTGTGAAGGAGGTGAGAAAGGTGAGATGCAATGAAAAAGGAAATTTGGTGGTGTGTGATATGAGAGATGTGATGAGTATAATCATAATAAATATTATAATTATCATAAATGCACAGAAGCTCCAATGGAAAAGCTAGTCATGGAAGCCAAAAGCTCCAAATTGTAGCTTCTTAAAATAAGCTGATTTAACCCATAAGTTCAGTGAAAAATAAGTAAGACCCAAACATGCACTAAAATCTGAAAACAGCTTATCCAATCCAAACCAGCTTTTTTGGGTCTAAAAGCTGCTCCCAAACACACACAACTTATTTGGAATAAGTCAGCTTATTTATAAGCCACTCAAGGTAGCTTATTTAAGAAAATAAGTCAGCTTATTTTTCTACATGACTTAAAAATAAGCTAGCTTAAAAATAAACCCCTTTTAGAGTGTGTTTGGTTGGGCTTATTTTGAATAAGTCAGCTTATTTTGGGTGTGTGGCTTTTTTTATGTTTGGTTGAGCTTATTTTTCACCCAGCTAATTTGAAATAAGCCAACTTATTTATAAGCCACACAAGGTAGCTTATTTCTGAAAATAAGCCAGCTTATTTTCTGCATGACTTAAAAATAAGCCCCTTTCAAACAAAAAGTTATTCAAACATGTTTATAAGTCAAATGGGAAAATAAGCCACTTTTTTCAAAGTTCATCCAAACATAAAAATAAGCCAACCTAGAGCTTATTTTCCAACTGACTTAAAAATAAGTCACCTGAAAAATAAGCCACATTTCCACAAGTCGAACCAAACACACCATGATTGCGAAATATCATCATTTCTCAATCATATTAAATGCTGATTTGCAACACACGAGTGTATTTAACAAGATATCCTACAATCATATGAAATTAATTATTATACTCCTTTGTAAACTATTTTTTAACAAAATTAATTTGAAATAAATGAAAGATTCTAAAATTTGAATATCATCATATTACACAAATGATGGTATGATTGAGAAATGTCATTAATATTGGTTATTTTAAAAAAGGTTCTCTATAACAGGAAATTATTTTCTTGCATCAACCTGAATGATTTTGCTTCATCTCATTCTTTATTTGGAGTATTTGCCATTAATATTGGGAGTGCTCACTGATGTTTAAGCCTTAGTGAATTGTCTATATACATTAAGAAAACTATTGACTCAAACAGTTGATTTTATCAATGAAAAAATATATTGTAAAATATAAAAGTTTAATTATTATTTAAATATTGGAAAACCTCTTTGTAAACTATATTTAATGTTTTGCTTGCTTCTTTTTTCTTCATCTAATATCAGAATCTTCAATCCACTAATTATCTTCACACGTGACAAAGCGACATACAACTGTCCATGTGATTGTCCCTGACTTTAATGGTCATTGCAAATGAAATGATAATAGTGAATTGTTGTCTTGTCATGTTGAAAGGTAACTTATTCTCTGATGGGTTCATGGCCATACGATGTATAAGTACTTCATTTCCTTGACAACTTCCTTTAAGAGCAATTGCTTGGATACAATTCTACTTGTCAATTTCCTCATTCTAGTTCCATTACAAAGGCCAGTAGCTCGATCAATGTTCCTTATTAGCTTAATTGGAATTTCAACCTTTAGTTTGAACTTGTGATGCGGCATCCATAAACAATTGATTGAATTAAGGAATTTTGTACTCTATAAAGCATCAAACTTGTCGTCAAACTATCTACAACTTCATTTGTCAATGCAACTATTGCATAACTTGTTAAATAGTTATCCTCAAAAAGGTGATTCTCTAAATTTGGGGTAAGTAGCTTCTACTATTGTTTTATTTGGATCACCAACATTTGACAATAGTAATTGAGATGACATTTCAATCTCATGTGAAAGCCCAATTGCCCCATCTCCAACTGTCAACAGTCATTCTGTGAAGTTTTTTATTAATCCTTGTTATATTGGATCATGCAAAGAGTTTAACATCATGTTTTGTTTAAGCTCCAATAAAGTACATTGATGTCATAGAGCAGACGTGTTCAATGTCGCATTTACTATTTCAGCCCTTCCACCCCTTAGGAACCATTGGTAGTATCTGCCTGAAATCTCATCCCATAACAATACATTCCCCCGCCCCCGCCTCCTTTATTGGCATAAGATTGTATGTCTATTTGTATGAATCACATTTTCTTATTATGATGCAACCATAATTATTCATTGTGTGAATTTTAAAAATTGTTACGTGCAATAATTGAACTTTGATTGAATCAGCCGTAAATGCATAATTACATTCATCCCAAATTTAAGAATAAAAGTGGTAAAAAGTCTTGAAAACGAACTCCTCAAATCAATTATATATCTTAGAAGCTTGTAGCTTCGACGTGATTGGGCCACTTGTCATCATAGTTTTCTGACACGTGTCTCAGTTGCATAAATAAAGAAATTCGATTTATAATTGATTTGATTTGCAATTAGGCTAATCACCATTCATATAATTGATTTGGACTACACAAATAACTTTGACTTCAGAAATAATATCAATTATTGACATTAATAATTTACTTTGACTTCGGAAATAATATCAATTATTTACATTCTAAATAATGATTTGCAATTAATTTTAAATTTGTAATTAATTTGACATATCATACAATTAATTGAAAATTTTGCAAATTAATTACTCGCATAATGAAATGCTTATAAATACATACTCAGATCACTTCAAATTGTTGTAGCATTAACGCATGTATCCCACTTGACCAGTCGACCCTGATTCACCTCCCACGTACCTCTTTCTCTCAAGGAACATATATAGCTTATGGGTCTCTCCTCATGAAAAACGCCAAGCGAGTTCTACTCAAATTGCACTACAAAAAACGGGGCTCTTATCAGCGTTTTTTTTGCCTCGTATCGGTGGAATTTTTCGGCGAAATGAGGCTACGGCGTTTTGGCAACACACCGAAAATTTTAACGTGGGAACGCAACAACTCGGCGTTTTGCAAAACGCTGCCCAAAGGCATAAACGCCGGAAACAAAATCCAAGGAAAATAATATTATATTTGCATATCGGCGTTTTTGTAACACGCCGGTGTGCATATTATTTAAATATTATCACACACCGGCGATATACAAAACGCCAGTCTGCAGAATATTTAAATATTATCTCATATCGGGGTGTTTAGAAACGTCGGTATGGGATAAATCATAAAAATAATACACATCGGCGCATTAGCAAACGCGGATGTGTGAAATAATTTAATATTATTTAAATAAAGCACACCATCGCTTACACAAAACGCCGACATGGCATTTAAATAATATTATTTTTACCGGCATTTTGCAAAACGCCGGTACGTGTTTTTCAAAATAAAAAAAAATCATTTTTCGTCTTGGTTGTTTAAAACCAGGACGAAAAATGGTTAAAAATGAACAAAAGATAAGCACCAATGTGACAATAAGAATAATAGATATAATCATCTTGAATAAAAAACATAACAATTCAGAAAACATGATACATAAATATATATATAATTTAAGGGATAAAATTAAACAGATATCGACATTGCAAAAGAAATGTCATCAACAACCATAAAATAAAAAACAACAACAACATTGAAGGAGAGAGACGAATGAGAGAAAATAAAGAAGAATAGAAGAAAATGACCGAGTTTGCTGAAGGAGGGAGGAGCTATTTATAGGGAACGGTGGTGCCGAACGACGTTTTGGAAAACACCGGTAATAAATAACATTAAATAATGCATATCGGCGTTTTGCAAAACGCCAATATGTTTTTAAACATTATTTAATGTTAAAAAAACATATTGGCGTTTTACAACACGCCAATATGCATTATTTTAACGTTAAAAAATATTGGCGTTTTTCAAAACGCCAATATGCATTATTTTTATGTTAAAATATATCGGCGTTTTGCAAAACGCCGGTACGTCTATTTTTTTAAAACAAAACTCCTCAAACAACCTACATTTCGTAAACGCGGAAAAGTCAGATGTATTGGTTATAAATATGCGTGTAGAGCATTAGTCAGTTGCCACAATCTTTCTCAAACCTCTCATTCTTTCATATATCTGTCGTTTTGTTGTGAAATAGCAAAAGCAATAATGTTGGATAAATCGTGGATCTCTTTACCCAGATCGTCTCCGCAATACTTGGTGGGGTTGAATCATTTTTTGGATTTTGCTTTTATGCTTGCTAGTTGTCGGGGTACGATAAGGTGTCAGTGTGAAAAGTGTAAGTTCTACAAGTGGAAGACTCGAGAGGAGGTAGTTGCTCATTGTCTAGATAAGCAGTTTCCCAGATATTATCTCACTTGGGCGTTTCATGGAGAGGATGGATTACATGACAACGCCGGTGATCTAGAAGTCGGTTCGAGTTCTCACGCTGGCCGAATACAACTCGAAGGCAGTGACGATGACGCCGACGGAGGTGGCCATGCAACTAATCCGGGTAACAACACTGTGAGGGAAGCATTTGGTATGCACGAAGTAGACGACGACGGGAATGGAGTGGTCGAAGAACCAGTCGCGGAGTACTTACGCACTGAGGTGGCTAGAGATTTCTTTGAGCTCATGATAGAAGGTGACAAACCGTTGTACCCAGGTATGTATAAATGATTAATCTATTCTACTGTTTAAGCGACTTATTATCTCCGATGAAGTTCGTAGATTATGTACATGCGATGACAAAATTAAAGATGTGTTTGCACAGGGAATGAAAGATACTCTAAACTGTCATTTTTGACCAAGTTGTACAGTATTAAGTGTAAACGTGGCGCGTCTGATGTGACTATGTCGGACGTGATTGAGCTGCTGTCAGACGCCTTTTATAATATTGGAGCTGAGCTACCGTCATCATTCTACGAAGCGAAGAAAACAGTCACAAAGATGGGGTTAGAGTACATTAAAATCGATGTGTGTCTGTATGATTGTATGTTGTTTTGGGGCCCTGACGTGGCGTTAGATAAATGCAGACGATGTGGCACTGCCCGATACAAGATGGAGGGTGAAGGGCATAATAAGAAGAAGAGGCGACGGGCCATTAAGAGCATGAGATATTTTCCGCTCCGTCCAAGGCTTCAGAGACTATTCATGTCCTCGAAGATGGCTGAGCAAATGCGGTGGCACGCGACATAAGCTAACCCAGACGACAAGATGAGGCATCCTCGAGACGGTGATGCGTGGAAAGCTTTTGACGGCGCATTCCCCGATTTTGCCTCGGAACAAAGAAATGTCAGGCTAGGTCTCGCTTCTGATGGTTTCAACCCATTCGGCTCCTTCAACCAACATTACAGCGTGTGACCAGTTGTTTTGATACCATATAACCTCCCCCCGTGGTTTTGCATGAAGTCTACATCGTTCATTCTATCGACAATTGTTCCAGGGCCGACATCTCCTGGAAACGATATCGATGTGTACCTTCAGCCACTGATACAGGAGCTCAACGAGTTATGGAGCAATGGGGTCGAGATGTTTGACGCCGAAAGCAAGACGATGTTCACACTGCGCGCCGCTGTGATGTGGACTGTTAGTGATTTCCCCGGACTCGGCATGTTATCCGGCTGGAATACGTATACAACGATGGCATGTCCCTTCTGCAACTTTGACCAGGTGCCCCGTAGACTGCCGCACAACAGGAAGTCATGTTTCATGGGACATCAACGGTTCCTTCCACCTGATCATTAGTTCAGGCGGCAGAAAAAGAGATCCCCCTCGACGGATGTCTGGGTTTGAGATCGTTGAACAGATTTGTGATGTGCAATGTGAATTTGGCAAGGACCCGTGTAACATCCTAGCTTTTTTCCTACTATATTTATAGCAATTTAATCAATTTATAACCACTTTATAATGTTAGAAACTCAAAAATACGAATAAATTAAAATTTTTCTCTTTTGAAACCTGGATATAATATATCCTGCGTAAACTTGGGCTTCTAAACAATTTCAAAAAAATATGATTGTTCTCTGAAATCCGCAGCGGTTTATAAATTCATTAAATAGCTAAATTGGTAGACACTACTTAGTTTTTACTTTACCTGCACCTGAACAATGTAATATAACTACATACCTGTCATGTTTAAGTCTAACTATTACAATTCTGTCTAAATATAATTTGCCTATCACAGGGGATAAACTTTACCTAATAAAACACAAGCTATGAGCTTGTATAGTACAACATATCTCACAAAATCAATATCACTCATCTTCTGGCCTATCAAGCATTTTCCTATCCTGAACTGCTTATCTGTAGAAGTTTTGTTTGAAAAACAGTGAGATTCAAAGAATCCCAATAGTATTTTTTTATTATCATGCATAACAATTGATGAACTCATAAAAAGAAATTGTGATTTAGATTACCTTAATCCTGCTGCTCACACAACAATTTGAATTTATTTTCCTGATTGTGTGGCATATGAGGCACAACCCCCTGAATATAACTTTTCAGTTATATCAAATAAACTAGAAGTAGCGAACCTCTAGTCATGGAGAACTCCGATAAACTCACTGTTCTGACAGGATTAGAGCGACCTTTCGGCCCTGAGATTAGAGCGACCTTTCGGCCCTGATGTTATATGATTTTAAAACATGCTTCATGCAATTCTCATACATCATAATAAACAAAACTACTACCTATACTCCAGCAATTACCCATCATCTCATCTTTTCCTTCTTGGTGCCTCAAGAAATCACATGAAATCGACTCCTACATTTTAATAAGATGTGAATGGTAAGTTAAATCATTTCCATTTCATAACATTTTGACGTCTCTCATGAATTCTACTATTATGCCACTACCCTTCCCCTTCATATTTGCACTATCACCTAATTTATTAATTGACAAAACGAATATTCATAAGACTCAACATTCTTTACACATCAATTAGCAACAAAACAATACCAAACATTCAAACCTGAAACAACAATGAAAAGCCAAGAACTAAGACTTTAATGCAATATTTAACAAGTAGGTTCTAAAGTAACTATCATAGATTCCTTTTTCATGTGGTTCAAGCCTCAACATTAATAGTAATAACAAATCAGACTTCCAAAATTCTAATAACCCTTTGGCCAAAAAGGTATATTGATTCACAAAGTAAGAAGAACATGAAAATCATATAGAAGTGTACATGTTTGGTTTGAATTCACTCATGCTTGTATGAAACTTTTCATTTTCTCCCCTTTCTATAATTAATTCACATTATCAATCATTCTTATTACCAATTCAGTTTAGTTATTGCAGAAAAGAATTAAGAGAATATCAAATTTAGTGCATAAACATACATACAAGTACTTATATATTTAAGAACATATAGGTATCCTTGTTGGATTATAATTACTAGCATATTTATGACAATACTCAATTCTCAGCAAACATCTATAACAAATTTAGAAATCAAAGCCATGAACAAAACAAGAAAATATTAGCTCCCAAAATCCTTCTTTACAATCAAAACACAATTAATCATGTAATGACCTATTTAAGCTCTAATTCATGTTGAAGACAAACAAATACTTCCCTCCTAGTACCTAACTGAACTGAACAGGCAGCCAAAGAAACAAAAGAACAGTAATTCTTCAAAACACCCAAATCTCAGTTAAATCTCATGCTTATTTATACTTTCTTATCTCACTATTTCATCCATGCTATCATCAATTCCAGTTTTCCCCAAGCATAGAAATCAATCAAAAGAGCACAAGAACTCACTATCAATATATATAAAAACATCATAACAGAGCAACCCAAACAAAAGCAATCATTTTCAATATACTACCATGTTTACATATAATCAGACAGAAAAAGGAAAGCAATGAAAAATAGAATAAACTTCAGGTTCACCCAAAAACTAAACATACATGCTTATAACAATAGAAATCTTCAAGAGGTATTAACCCACAACAACATATGTCTTTTCTTAATAAAGAAAACATGAAAATACCCAAACAACATCACATGAATGAGAAAGAAATTTCAGATTTCAAACATTCTTTTCTTGCCAATAATCAGAACAACAAAAACGTATCTGCCAACATAGGTAATGAAACAAGAATCAGTAACACTTTTAGCCACCCAATCATTACCAAACAACTATAGAAACAACAACCACATGCTTTAGTATTTCATTCCTCAAGAGCAATAAATGTTTTTCCTATCATTAACATGTTAGCTAATAAGAGCAAGTACAAAATAACAATAACAAATCAGCCTTGGTTGGCTGCGCTGTAGTGTTGAAATATGGCAGTTCAACCTTCTCATTCGGCGGAAGCACATGCGCCTACTTCGCCGTCAGCCTCCTCGTGGTGACAATGTCATTGGTATCTGTAGGCAAGAAAAATATATTAGATAATATATATAGTAGAAATTAAATTTCTAGCTATTAATTAATATTAAATTTACCTATAACATTCACCAATTGGCCAATACTAGATGACTTCCTCCCTCACCGCATTTTAATCATAATTTTCGACACCGGGATGTCCTCCTCGCGGCCGTCACCGCCACCGCCACCAGCATTGTCGTCGCTGGTGCTCTCCTCCCTCTCCGCCCTCTCCCTCTCCTCCCTCTCCCCCTCCTCATTCAAAATCTGATGCATGTCGTCGTAGAAGATATTGACATTCAAATCTCTCCAGATGTCTTTCTACGCCGGAATGCGATTTAATTATTATTAAATCCTTTACTGGCGTTTTGCTCAAACGTCAATCTGCTTTTTTCTTGAAAAAAAAAACAAAAATTAACAGGCGCCACTTTTTTTAAATAAAATATGCATATAGGTGTTTGTGGGTCATCAAAACGCCGGTTGACAAACGCAGAAAAAAAGGCGGGAAGTGCGCGCCAAATTTAACGGCGTTTTAGGTAAAACGCCGGAATGCATATGTTAATTTGCATTTTTCAGCAAAACGCCGGAATGGTTGCGCCGGAATGGGCCGTTTTTTTTGTAGTGTCGGGTGCTTGAATCTTTGGTTTCCTGCTCTCAAAGTTAAACTTGTAATGGAATCATGTTCGTCTCCCACCTACTTGCTTTAGGCGTAACCTCGATGTAGATCTAGAATGGTTTTTGGATAGTCTTGTACAAAACTAAGTGTTATCTTAATTAGTGTCATTTGTGTCTTTATTTCAATGTTTTATGTATTTTCTAGCGTCATATATCTATCGTACAACTTCTTTTTCATGTTATCGTTCTCTTCTTATCGTTCTCTTCTTATGTTTTAGTCACTCAATAAAGATTATAGTTCTCCAAACTACTTTTAGTTTTTTTGTTATTCATTTCGGTTTTTTGTTTTTGTTTTTAAAAATGAAAGGAAGCCAAAAATCAACAGCTAAGCCAAGTTGCAACAAAAGATTAAAAAATAAACTCAAACGCAAAATTTAGTAAATATTTATTATTTATTATAAATTTAGGAAATCCATTTTTAATTGCTTTTGAAATGTGTGGCTGTCACCCAAGAGGGGGGTGAATTGGGTGGCAGAATAAAACTTAAACTTTTCTTTTAAAACATTTCTTTTTGTGCTTGATGAAAATGACAATGAATCATGCTATGCACAAATAAGTTTGTGATGGTGTGGTGCTAGAAATGTGAAGATCAAAACAGAAACAGCACACACAGATTTATCCTGGTTCGGTCACTTCCAGACCTACATCCAGTCCCCAGACTTCACCTGAGATTTTCAATCCACTAAACTTCTTGTTTACTCCAGGCACAAGAAAGCCTTTACACCTTAGGTTTTACGAACACGGGTTCACCTAACAACCCACAGGTTTTGCAACGGGCTTACCTGCAAACCTTTACAACCGCAAGTTTTACAACGGGATCACTTGCAACCTTACAACCACAAGTTTTACACGGGCTCACTTGCAACCTTGGAGATTTAGAAAACCTCTAAATACTCCCCCTTACTTTTGTAATCTTACAACACTGTTCTTCAAGCACCAAGCTTTAGAACAGCCTCTCTTGATTAGAGGATTTGATAATATGTTCACTCTATGAACTGATTATGATAAACACTTAAGTACAATGAATGCTCTCAATAAATGAAGAGACTTAACTACAAAGAGTACAAGATGGATAATAAATAAAACTCTCAATGTATTAAGTGCTCTCTTACTTTTCTGGGCAGCTTTGAATGCTTGAAGAGTATGCTCAGTTTCTCTCTCTAGTTTTTTCGATTTTCTCCAAGTTATCTTCATAAATGAAGATGATCTTCTTTATATAGGGTCTTCAAGTATTCTCACTCTTGGTAGGTAACAAGGCCGTTGGAATGTAGCCGTTATTCCCATGTTACCGTTGCTCATTAATGCTCCATTAATGCTCAGCAGGGTTGACTTGCTTTATCTCTGAAAAGCAACTCTGACACATCTGCTCTGCCAAAAAGTTCTCTGACACTGCACTGCTGTACGTTCTGACATTATGATTGCTACCGGAAGCAATTCCACATCCGGAAGCAACATCACTCAGTGCTGCACTTGAACGTTAGTCTAACAATATCAACACATAGTCACATGCAGTGGGAGTTCATTTAGTCTCAGGAAGCTCTCTTACTTCCGGAAGCAATTCCACATCCGGAAGTACTCCTATTAGACCTGAGTTATGACTTAGAGTTATATTCACTGACGCTCGGTGTTGCCTAATCCAATAGGCAGCGCTAGTCACTTATCATCCGGAAGCATTTCTGCATCCGGTTGTGTCCTAACTTAGTCTCAAGGATTTTATACTTCTAACATTCCTAGAGTGAGTTCTGACTAAGTGAATTACTTGCTTCCGCTGGGGGATGAGTCATTCATCCGCGAGCGCTAGTCCTCATCCATCCGGAAGTAAATCCACATCCGGTTGTACTCTTACTTGTGGTTCTATATTAACCTAATTTTTTCTAAGTGTTAACTTGTTCTTTCATATTTTAGTCTTCATCAAAACTTAAGATTCTAACATTCTCCCCCTTTTTGATGATGACAAACTAAGTTATCTAATTAAGTTCATATTAAGGGAATTAATCAAATAAGAACGCACATATGAACTCAAGGACAATCTTCATTAGTAATAAAACAATTACATTTACAAACAGGAAGATAAATACAAGTATGTCAGATAACTATGCATGAAAGAAAATAGGGTAATGGACCTTATCTGGCCCCCAAGTAACCACCAAGGAGCGCTGAACACCCTGAATTAACAACAGGCCCGTATCTGTACTCCAAGTAACCAAGGTGTTTAAAAACTACCCCGGTTGGACGGTCAACAACGTTTGACCGTTACTATGCCTATGTGGCTGCCACGCGAGCACCTGCTTTGCCACCTCTGCATGCTACATGTGTATTTTAAATGGACCTAATCTGTCCTCCAAGTAACCACCCAGGAGCACTGAGCACCCTTAACTAACAACAGGCCATATCTGCACTCAAAGTAACCAATGTGTTTAAAAACTACCCCGGGCGGACGGTCAATGACGTTTGACCATTACAATGCCTATGTGGCTGCCACGTGAAGGCCTGTTTTGCCACCCGGCGCCTTGTCATCGCCACGTACGATATGTTCATGTGGGTCCCACCCATAATAATAAACAATTTCTCTCTCACTTCATCACCATCACCATAGCCCCCAAACACCCATCACCCCCACCCCACACCACCGTTAAACGTGGCAAGCAGAGGTGGCGTGGGTGGGGGGCTGTGGAGGTGAGGCAGTGGGGGGCTGGGGAGGTGAGAGGGTGGCGTGGGTGGGGGTGGTGGGTGTTGGGGTGGCTGTGTTGATGGTGATGAAGAGAGAAAGAGAAATTGTTTATTATTATGGGTGGGACCCACATGAACATATCTTACGTGGCGATGACAAAGCGCCGGGTGGCAAAACAGGCCTTCACGTGGCAGCCACATAGGCATAGTAACGGTCAAACGTCATTGACCGTCCGCCCGGGGTAGTTTTTAAACACATTGGTTACTTTGAGTGCAGATATGGGCCTGTTGTTAGTTCAGGGTGCTCAGTGCACCTAGATGGTTACTTGGAGGGCAGATTAGGTCCATTTAAAATACACACGTGTCAAGCAGAGGTGGCAAAGCAGGTGCTCGCGTGGCAGCCACATAGGCATAGTAACGGTCAAACGTTGTTGACCGTCCAACCGGGATAGTTTTTAAACACCTTGGTTACTTGGAGTACAGATACGGGCCTGTTGTTAGTTCAGGGTGCTCAGCGCTCCTTGGTGGTTACTTGGGGGCCAGATTAGGTCCATTACCCAAGAAAATATGAAAAGGAAAAAAGAAAATAAAAATTCTAAGTTAAATGCATGGGGGTTTGGGTTCAGAGCTGGTGTCTCTTTTTCCTTTCCCTCTCTAATTGTCTCTGATCACACTCCTCTTGCATCTTAGCCAACTGAGCATCCTTTTCACTCTGATCAATCTGAGCAAGCATATCTTGAAGCTCTGCTTCGGCTCTAGCTCTTCTCAGTCTCTCTGACTCAAGGGATTCCTCAATGGCCCTCTTCAGGTCATTGACTTCAGTAAGCCCAGCAAATTCTCCAAAAGGCGAGTCAGAGATAGGCATGGATCCAAAGGGATAATGGATGGCTCTGACTTTGACATTCCACACAGGATAGCTGGAGTCATCACCTTCACTTGATTTTCCTTTCCTCTTTCCCTTGCCTTTCCCTCTCCTCTTCAGGCTATCAGGATGCTTAGCATGTCCCCTCTCAGCATCAAGATGAGCAAACTGATTAAAGGTGAGCCGATCCGTATAGCCATACCGCTCAAACTCTTCTGGAGTCATATCTTCCACCTCTAACTTGACTTCCACTAGTGGTGGAGGAACATATGGCGGCGGCGCTGATAGAGGATCAGATGCTTCCCCAGGTTGAGAGGTTCTTTCTAACTCAGGAGGCTCAGTGTGACCGGCTGACTCCTCTTCTTCACTTTCAGTAGGCTCAGAAGTACCAGCACCCTTTTTGCCAAAGGACTTCTTCCTTGATCTGCTGAACTTGACTACTGGAGGAGGAGGAGGCGCAGAGGTTGGCTCAGAAGGACGGATTGGAGTGACAATCACTATAGGTGTCCGGCTTTGGCCTCGAATACCCATACTTAGACAAGATCTCCTCAAATATGTTCTGGGCAGGCATAGAGGGAGGAGGCTCAGCAGAAGAAGACTCGTGCTCAGGCTCAGGCTCAGGTGGAGATGCATCAGCAGGCGGATTATACAATACCATTTCCAATTTTGACCTCTGGCTGTCTGAGCGCTGCTGTTGCATAAACCTGATGGCTTCCCCACGGATAAGTCTTTCTGCTCTACCCAATCTCTGATGATCCATGGCTCGGCGGAGTACTGCAGCAATATCCTCATCTAACCATAAGGAGGGTTGAGTTAGAATTTCTCTCCCCCTTTTGGCATCATCAAGAAGGGCGAGGGCCAGGGAGGAAGGATTGGGTGAAGTGGAGGGTGGAGGTTCAGGGCCATATTTTCTGGGTGGTGAGTTCTCCGGTGAGGAAGAGGGTGAGTTTTCAGGTGAAGGAGTGGGGCTTGGGAAGAAGAAGGGAATTGAATCTGAGAATAGGCCAGGAAGGGGTGAGGAAGGGATATTTCTCTCAGGTATCCTCTGAAGGTGTGAAGGTATATCTCTCAGGTATATGGAACTGAAGGGGTGAATGGAAGTGAAGAAGCCAAGGGTTTCCAGGTCGGGAATGGAAGTGAAGGAGCTAAGGCTGTGAAGGATTTGGTTGGGGGATTGGAAGTGGTTGGGGGATGGTGAACGGTTGGGGGATGGTGAATGGTTGGGAGATTGTGAATGGTTGGGGGAGTTTTGGTGGTTGGAGGTGTTAGAGTGGCTAGGGGAATTTTGAGGGGAGTTTTGAGGTGAAGTGTGAGGTGAGGGTGAGTGGTGAGTGTTGTGGTCATTCTGTGGCGAAGGTGGAGGTGGATTGTGAGGGTCATTCTGTGGGGGTGGGTGAGGAGGATTAGGAGGAGGAGGTGGTGGTAGGTTGGGGTGAGGTTGAGGAATCTGGAAGTGGTTAAGTATAAGATCTAACTTGGCCTCGACCCGTCCTAAGCGATCCTCCAAGCCCTGGATCCTCTGCTCTTGCTGCTGGAAGGCTGCATCGCACTCTGCTCTCAGAGGGGCCATCAAGGGTTCAGGCAGCTTGTGAAGGATCTCTTCTCGCAACTTAGCAACCAGAGACTTCTGGGCAGCAGACACCCTTGAAGCACGGCTTGGTCCAACATGGGAATCCACTTCTTGATCCCCTGCTCCAGACACAGAGGGAGCAGTTGTATGCGAGGCTCTCCCAACCTGAGATCCAGACCGAGTGGGCTTTGCTGGCTTGTTATACTTGATTCCCATCTTGCCCAAATTCATTGATCTCATGGGCAGGCACTTGACGTTATCAGCTTCCTCAGTGGATTTGATCATGAACTTCTCCAGGAGGAAGACAATAACCTGAGGGTATGGAAGATAAGCAGGTTTCCCCTTTTCTTTGGTTTCACACCATCGGTTCAACTCCATACTCATGAGTTGCCCAGGGTTGATAGACTGCTTGGTCAGGAATCTGGGGAGCCAAGGATTGTTCAGCCCAGTGAACTCATTGAAATTACCCCCCTTGTTGGCCATCAACCGAGAGTAGATGTATTGAAGCACTCTCTTGGAGTCAGGCATAGCAGATACCTTCTTCCCCTTGGTCTCATAGACTGTCTCAAGCTCCTCCTGACTCAGCTTTTCAGGGTAAATCCATATGTTCATACCCTCGTTAGAGACCCCGAGGAAACAGTTGATATCTCTCCAAGAGAATTTGATTCTCCTCCCCCTCACTGTGGCCTTGAAGTCAACTCGGCCAATGGTAGACTCTTGCTCATTTACTCTCTTGTACTTGGGCTTGGCCGTGAGAGACTGGTAGAACACTCTGAGGACTTGGACGTTATACTCATTGTTGATCCCCAGCCAACACATATACTCCTGGAGATGATCCTTCAAATGAGCGAAACCCAGATCTTCCAATTTCTTCAAATCAACAAAGATTCCATTGTTGAAGTAAGGATTCTTGTTCTCAAATGCAGGAGAAATTGCTTCCAGCGGCCCATCAATGTAAACAGAGGGATCATCCTCAACCCGCTGGCGCTTGGAAGAATGTTCTTCGCTAAAACGGACCCTCTTCTTATGTTGTTTCCCAGATTGATCATGTTGCCCAGATTTCCCAGATTTGGATTTCTTCGAAGAAGTGGCTAACTGAGTGTTGGGGTTTGATTCATGAGAGCCGGCCATTTTGTGTGTAGGGGGTTAGGGGTGAATGAAATGAATGATATGTATGAGATGAATGAACAATACCCAGAAATGAAGAAGAAGAAGATGAAGATGATGAACAGATGAACGTGGTGATGAAGATGATGAATGATTTCAGAGAGTTTTGGTGGTGAGAAATTTGTGTGAGAAGTGAGAATGACTGTTGTTGCCTATTTATGCATGTGGTAACCGATGTGATGCACATAATGACTCTACATTGAAAACATGCGCTGTTTATGGGAAAACGTAAACATTTAAATTGGAACGGCGCACCTTTTTGACACGTGTCTCTTCAAAATGTCAGAGGAGGCACTACTTCCTGTGGAGGAAGATGAAACGTTTTGTGAAGTGACGTGTCCTTCTTCTTCTCAGACACTGGCGCTCCCGGTTGCTTAGAGTCATCACCAAGCGGCAGCATAAGAGCATCCGGAAGAGGATTTGCTTCCGGTTGGACTTACTTAAGATTTAACATTGGGGACCTGCAAAACTAAAGATTGGCACTTCGATGCCTAAGTTAGTACAGTTGGCAGGTTTTAACAATTAAGCATAGATTTATTCTGAAGATTAAACTTCATTTGGGTTTAACATTCCCAAATTTCCTCTTATAAAGGTAAATTGATCAACCCCCAGTGGTTGTTTGGTAAATATGTCTGTAGTTGAGAAACCATTATCGCACATGCTTCCGGAAGTGAATTCGCTTCCGGATGTGAGGGGCTTAAGATTTAACATTGTCAGCTCTTATGGTTTCCCTTGCAAGGGACCTGCAAGTGCTAGCGGAAGCAAGTGCGCTTCCGGATGATTAGTGGAAGAACTTAAGGATTAACATTAATGGACATGCTCAGGACTTTCCAAGTCACAGACTATGTTAATTAGCACAATATTATAATCTTAAGAAATCGCGCTTGCTGATTGGTTTGGTAAAGCAGGAGTATCAATAATGTGAAAAACTGATTTTGAAATTTAGTTCACAATTTCTCATAGTTTCACTATCAAGTCATGAACTCTATTCATACTCTCTTGGATAAATACCAATGTGATAGCGTAAGGAGTATCGAACAGATTGTATATTTTTGGAGTTTCATAAACAAATATAGTTCAATAAATATGTCTTAGGAGTGTTCATGTTAGATTATGGAGATATGTAAATTGTCAACACAATGAAAATCTAAAAGCCTTAATGCCAACAAAATAGTTTAGTTTTAAGAATAAATCAGGTTTACAAAACAACCAAGTTTTTCAGCATATGATCTCAAGAATAATTTTCAAATCTTAGCTCAAGTTCCTTCAGATATACTTGATATGATCTCATTATTCTTAGGATATCAACAAGCTTTAACTTAATTCAGATTGTATTAAGCTTGTGATAATGTGTAAGGATATACAGCTTTCAGTGGGTAGAGATTCTTAATAATTCTTTCCAGGCTGGTTATCTACACTCACTTAGGCTTGTATCCTATTGGCATTTGCCTTTGGATTTACCAAATTTTGCAGAAATTAATTCAAGGCATTTCCTAAGATTTCTTATGTATTTCAGACAAAAGGGACTATCCATTAAATCCACAACAGAAGGAGTAAGGGATAGAAATGCTCATATATGATTGGCGAGATTTCCTCAAGATATCAGTACAGCCAGTTCCTCTCATCTTGATAAGGAGCATACTTGTTGACATTCTCTCTTGTACATCCACGTCGTTCAAGCTTTCATAATCTGTGTCAACATACTTAAAACACAAGCTTGAGTTGAGATCATTAGTAGATTGAAACTTTAAGATGTGATAAGGAAAATATTGCTCGAGTTCATAGCCTGTCAGTTTACCGCTATGGATAGTGTTTTTAGCCATTGAATTTTTAAGCTAAGACAAGGAGCTTATTCCTTATGCTTTTAAAAACTTGATGCAGAAGAAACCAAATGAAATGGAGAATCATAGAATAAATTTAATTCAATCATGAGGTATGGTTGTTATGCAAGTTTAAAGAGGATCAGAATCTTTGTTAAATTCAAAAAGGCTAGCCATGATAACTTTGAAGAAAGTCTCTAGTTTAAAGTGTCAGAAATCTTGAAACTAATGAGATATTCATAACTATCATAAACAGATTCAGATACTTCAAACAAAAATGGATTTGATGTGATTTGATCATTTTCAAAATAAGATCATCACAGGTTTGTAAAGAGAATCAATATCACAGTATTTTGAACACTGTTAAGCCAATCATGTGGTTAGACGCTACATGTTCTTCACATCCATTCCATAGAGCAATTTGATGTTTATCCTTAGATGCATGAGTGTCAATTGCCAATGAAATGAGTAAACATGCATTCATTACCCAATTAACCATTCAAATAGAGGAAAGAGTAAGAATGACATCACCAAAGCTACATTTGCATCAAGTAGTAGCTTGCTTGATTTTGGCAGCAATGTAAAGATTCTTCTATTTCAAGGAGCAGCACCAAAAGCAAGCATGAAGAATGGCTCATCAAGGTTTGACTAATTGCTCAGATGAGATATAGTCTTGAATCTTGCTGTTCTTTCGGATCTCCTTTCCTACAGAATATCCAAATAGTTTCTTTCGTTTGTTTTCCAGTATCCAAACTTGGATATGACTGGTCAGTTTGTAGGAAGTGTATAATTCATATGCTCTTAAAGGTTATTCACTATATATATGGCATTGTGAATCTATCATGACTATATGCACATGGATATACATGATTTTTGATCATGATAGTCATAGAGAGCATGTAGATTATGAACATTGTGAAATTCCTTAAACTTACTTCTATAAGGAATATAATATTCATATCTAGGATGCTTAATTGTAAAATCTCAATAATTCCATCTAACATTTGCATAGGAGATTTTACTATCGCATGCTTCGACCCTCAGAGATCCCTTGCTTACCCAAGGGGATCTTCTATACTTATCCTTGGCCTGAAGCACTTTCTTTTGAGAGACAAAATTCATAGACTCTCTCCATGTTGATCGAGGAATCCTCTCTCTCTTGTGCTTCTCAGGATAGTTGAGTGGAACTCTGTGATAGCTCATCCCTGAGATAGAGCCTTTGTTCCTTGTGGTTGCACACTGCTTCCTATGATTGGACCAGGTGGTTGCAGCAGTGACACCACCATGAGTTCTCTTCTTTGGGGCAAGAGAAACTCTTGATCCTTCCTTCACAAGTAAGGCACTAGAAGGATGTTTTGGTACCCATTTGTACTTGGGTCCTACATGGTTAGCACTGGACCTTACCTGTCCTTTAGGAATCCATACAAATTTATTTCTCACATTTAAATTTCTTCTAAAAGTACATGTGTGAGAAATATGACCTGATCTACCACAATAATGACAGATAATGGAATGATATTCAGAATGATATTTCCTATCATTATTATGTTGGTCAGTTTTCTTTTCATTTTCCTTTAACAGGGACTCACAATTTGAATAATTTTCAGAACATGTTGACGGTTTCGCTGTCGATAGAGGACTAGCTATCGGCAGCGATAGTTGTTTTTCTATGGAAGGAACTTTGGAAACCTTGGATGTAGAAGAAATAATGAGTTCCTCAAGTTTCCTATTCTTTTTCCTTAAGCCTATAACTTCTTTTGCAAGTTTACAGAATTCAATATGTAACTCATTATATGTGTCTTGCAATTCAGAAGGTTCAAGTTCAGATACCTCATTCTCCTCAGTTTCTGAATCTAGGTAGAGATCAACACTCTCTTCACAGCCGCTGGCTTTCTCAATATCAGCTTCCTGTAGCTCACCAACAATTGATCCACAAGGGGCACGGAAAAAGCTTTGGACAGCTTTACTCTCAAGAGAGTGATTAGAAGCATACATGGCATCAAGAGTGTGCCAAATATCTCTAGCATTAGAGCAATGTTTGATTTTCTGGAAGTCACTCTCAGTTAAGCCTTTGTACAAAATTTGCATTGCTCTAATGTTTAAGGAAAATAAATTCTTCTCTTTTTCGGTCCAGTTCCCTTTTGGTTTGAAATCAAAAACATTTGTAAAAACGTCCCACATTTTGAAACTGGAGGACTGTATAAAACTTTTCATCCTTGCTTTCCATAGACAGAAATCTACATTTTTTATCACGGGTAGAATGGTATGATCAAAACCTTCAGAAAACATTTTATGTCCCAAGTCAGCCATGGTCTTTGCACTTGAGATCGTTGGATCCTTTAAACAAGTGACCTTGCTCTGATACCAAATGAAATGTGTGGCTGTCACCCAAGAGGGGGGTGAATTGGGTGGCAGAATAAAACTTAAACTTTTCTTTTAAAACATTTCTTTTTGTGCTTGATGAAAATGACAATGAATCATGCTATGCACAAATAAGTTTGTGATGGTGTGGTGCTAGAAATGTGAAGATCAAAACAGAAACAGCACACACAAATTTATCCTGGTTCGGTCACTTCCAGACCTACTTCCAGTCCCAAGACTTCACCTGAGATTTTCAATCCACTAAACTTCTTGTTTACTCAAGGCACAAGAAAGCCTTTACACCTTAGGTTTTACGAACACGGGTTCACCTAACAACCCACAGGTTTTGCAACGGGCTTACCTGCAAACCTTTACAACCGCAAGTTTTACAACGGGATCACTTGCAACCTTACAACCACAAGTTTTACACGGGCTCACTTGCAACCTTGGAGATTTAGAAAACCTCTAAATACTCCCCCTTACTTTTGTAATGTTACAACACTGTTCTTCAAGTACCAAGCTTTAGAATAGCCTCTCTTGATTAGAGGAATTGATAATATGTTCACTCTATGAACTGATTATGATAAACACTTAAGTACAATGAATGCTCTCAATAAATGAAGAGACTTAACTACAAAGAGTACAAGATGGATAATAAATAAAACTCTCAATGTATTAAGTGCTCTCTTGCTTTTCTGGGCAGCTTTGAATGCTTGAAGAGTATGCTCAGTTTCTCTCTCTAGTTTTTTCGATTTTCTCCAATTTATCTTCATAAATGAAGATGAGCTTCTTTATATAGGGTCTTCAAGTATTCTCACTCTTGGTAGGTAACAAGGCCGTTGGAATGTAGTCGTTATTCCCATGTTACCGTTGCTCATTAATGCTCCATTAATGCTCAGCAGGGTTGACTTGTTTTATCTCTGAAAAGCAACTCTGACACCTCTGCTCTGCCAAAAAGTTCTCTGACACTGCACTGTTGTACGTTCTGACATTCTGATTGCTACCGGAAGCAATTCAACATCCGGAAGCAACATCACTCAGTGCTGCACTTGAACGTTAGTCTAACAATATCAACACATAGTCACATGCAGTGGGAGTTCATTTAATCTAAGGAAGCTCTCTTACTTCCGGAAGCAATTCCACATCCGGAAGTACTCCTATTAGACCTGAGTTATGACTTAGAGTTATATTCACTGACGCTCGGTGTTGCCTAATCCAATAGGCAGCGCTAGTCACTTATCATCCGGAAGCATTTCTGCATCCGGTTGTGTCCTAACTTAGTCTCAAGGATTTTATACTTCTAACATTCCTAGACTGAGTTCTGACTAAGTGAATTACTTGCTTCCGCTGGGGGATGAGTCATTCATCCGCGAGCGCTAGTCCTCATCCATCCGGAAGTAAATCCACATCCGGTTGTACTCTTACTTGTGGTTCTATATTAACCTAATTTTTTCTAAGTGTTAACTTGTTCTTTCATATTTTAGTCTTCATCAAAACTTAAGATTCTAACATTCTCCCCCTTTTTGATGATGACAAACTAAGTTATCTAATTAAGTTCATATTAAGGGAATTAATCAAATAAGAACGCACATATGAACTCAAGGACAATCTTCATTAGTAATAAAACAATTACATTTACAAACAGGAAGATAAATACAAGTATGTCAGATAACTATGCATGAAAGAAAATAGGGTAATGGACCTTATCTGGCCCCCAAGTAACCACCAAGGAGCGCTGAACACCCTGAATTAACAACAGGCCCGTATCTGTACTCCAAGTAACCAAGGTGTTTAAAAACTACCCCGGTTGGACGGTCAACAACGTTTGACCGTTACTATGCCTATGTGGCTGCCACGCGAGCACCTGCTTTGCCACCTCTGCATGCTACATGTGTATTTTAAATGGACCTAATCTGTCCTCCAAGTAACCACCCAGGAGCACTGAGCACCCTTAACTAACAACAGGCCATATCTGCACTCAAAGTAACCAATGTGTTTAAAAACTACCCCGGGCGGACGGTCAATGACGTTTGACCATTACAATGCCTATGTGGCTGCCACGTGAAGGCCTGTTTTGCCACCCGGCGCCTTGTCATCGCCACGTACGATATGTTCATGTGGGTCCCACCCATAATAATAAACAATTTCTCTCTCACTTCATCACCATCACCATAGCCCCCAAACACCCATCACCCCCACCCCACACCACCGTTAAACGTGGCAAGCAGAGGTGGCGTGGGTGGGGGGCTGTGGAGGTGAGGCAGTGGGGGGCTGGGGAGGTGAGAGGGTGGCGTGGGTGGGGGTGGTGGGTGTTGGGGTGGCTGTGTTGATGGTGATGAAGAGAGAAAGAGAAATTGTTTATTATTATGGGTGGGACCCACATGAACATATCTTACGTGGCGATGACAAAGCGCCGGGTGGCAAAACAGGCCTTCACGTGGCAGCCACATAGGCATAGTAACGGTCAAACGTCATTGACCGTCCGCCCGGGGTAGTTTTTAAACACATTGGTTACTTTGAGTGCAGATATGGGCCTGTTGTTAGTTCAGGGTGCTCAGTGCACCTAGATGGTTACTTGGAGGGCAGATTAGGTCCATTTAAAATACACACGTGTCAAGCAGAGGTGGCAAAGCAGGTGCTCGCGTGGCAGCCACATAGGCATAGTAACGGTCAAACGTTGTTGACCGTCCAACCGGGATAGTTTTTAAACACCTTGGTTACTTGGAGTACAGATACGGGCCTGTTGTTAGTTCAGGGTGCTCAGCGCTCCTTGGTGGTTACTTGGGGGCCAGATTAGGTCCATTACCCAAGAAAATATGAAAAGGAAAAAAGAAAATAAAAATTCTAAGTTAAATGCATGGGGGTTTGGGTTCAGAGCTGGTGTCTCTTTTTCCTTTCCCTCTCTAATTGTCTCTGATCACACTCCTCTTGCATCTTAGCCAACTGAGCATCCTTTTCACTCTGATCAATCTGAGCAAGCATATCTTGAAGCTCTGCTTCGGCTCTAGCTCTTCTCAGTCTCTCTGACTCAAGGGATTCCTCAATGGCCCTCTTCAGGTCATTGACTTCAGTAAGCCCAGCAAATTCTCCAAAAGGCGAGTCAGAGATAGGCATGGATCCAAAGGGATAATGGATGGCTCTGACTTTGACATTCCACACAGGATAGCTGGAGTCATCACCTTCACTTGATTTTCCTTTCCTCTTTCCCTTGCCTTTCCCTCTCCTCTTCAGGCTATCAGGATGCTTAGCATGTCCCCTCTCAGCATCAAGATGAGCAAACTGATTAAAGGTGAGCCGATCCGTATAGCCATACCGCTCAAACTCTTCTGGAGTCATATCTTCCACCTCTAACTTGACTTCCACTAGTGGTGGAGGAACATATGGCGGCGGCGCTGATAGAGGATCAGATGCTTCCCCAGGTTGAGAGGTTCTTTCTAACTCAGGAGGCTCAGTGTGACCGGCTGACTCCTCTTCTTCACTTTCAGTAGGCTCAGAAGTACCAGCACCCTTTTTGCCAAAGGACTTCTTCCTTGATCTGCTGAACTTGACTACTGGAGGAGGAGGAGGCGCAGAGGTTGGCTCAGAAGGACGGATTGGAGTGACAATCACTATAGGTGTCCGGCTTTGGCCTCGAATACCCATACTTAGACAAGATCTCCTCAAATATGTTCTGGGCAGGCATAGAGGGAGGAGGCTCAGCAGAAGAAGACTCGTGCTCAGGCTCAGGCTCAGGTGGAGATGCATCAGCAGGCGGATTATACAATACCATTTCCAATTTTGACCTCTGGCTGTCTGAGCGCTGCTGTTGCATAAACCTGATGGCTTCCCCACGGATAAGTCTTTCTGCTCTACCCAATCTCTGATGATCCATGGCTCGGCGGAGTACTGCAGCAATATCCTCATCTAACCATAAGGAGGGTTGAGTTAGAATTTCTCTCCCCCTTTTGGCATCATCAAGAAGGGCGAGGGCCAGGGAGGAAGGATTGGGTGAAGTGGAGGGTGGAGGTTCAGGGCCATATTTTCTGGGTGGTGAGTTCTCCGGTGAGGAAGAGGGTGAGTTTTCAGGTGAAGGAGTGGGGCTTGGGAAGAAGAAGGGAATTGAATCTGAGAATAGGCCAGGAAGGGGTGAGGAAGGGATATTTCTCTCAGGTATCCTCTGAAGGTGTGAAGGTATATCTCTCAGGTATATGAAAGACTTTTGACTAAAATATATGTATGTGCATTGATATGATGATTAATTGAAAGACACAAATCCTTGCACAAATCCTTGCACAAATCCGAGATTTACTATTTAATACAATTGAAAGACACTTTTGACTATTTACCATATATGTATGTGTGTGAATATATAATCCAACATTATTTGAAATTTATGAGAGTAAATCTTAATCATGATTTGATTTCCCTAATAATCGTGAGTGATTAAATGAGTTAATTGTAAAAAAAACGAAAAAATATATTATTATCATTAATATTAATGAAATGCACTGCTTTAATTTTCCTAATAGCCAGACGATAATTGATAAATAAATAGAATTATTATTATAGATTTTGTTTGTTTTTTTGTTCAAATAGTATAGATGATTTTATTCTACACTTTTCATGTGATGAAGAGACTGAATATTTTTGTCATTGGGAATTCCTTCACTTACAACATTTTATATTGTCCAACATTATTTGTTTGTGGTGTAATATATAATCAAACATTATTTTAAATTTATGAGTAAATTAAAAACAGTTAATTCTCTGTATTTCATTTTCAGCGTATTGCTTTTTTGGAAAATAAAAAAATTATTTTTAAATTCAATACAATTAAATATCTCATTTAGACACGTTTATGAACAATTAATTGGCGAATCAAGATGTTAATATACACATAGTTTTATTAGTAGCTTGTAGTTACAAGATGATTGGGCCACTTGGCATCATAATTTTCTTACACGTGTCCCAGTAGCATAAATAAAGAAATTCGATTTATATTCAATTTGATTTGCAATTAGACAAATCACCATAAATGTAATTGATTTGGAAAAATAAATTGTGCATTAACAATTGATTTTGAATAATTCAATTTATATTTGATTTGATTTGCAATTAGACTAATCACCATAAACGTAATTAATTTGTACAAATAAATTGTGCATTAATAATTGATTTTGAATAATTTAATTTATATTTAATTTGATTTGGAATTAAACTAATCACCATAAATGCGATTGATTTGGACAAATAAACCATGCATTAACAATTGATTTTGAATGAGTTTAAAATGGGCATCGGATTGAAATAATTATTTTTTAAATGATATAATGATTTGCAATTATTTTTTTCTAAATGATATAATGATTTGCAATTATTTTTCACACAACTTACCGGTTTCGTTTGTGGGCTAGAAATCCTTTTCCAGTGTATTTTGCCTCTGATAAGCCTTTTATCCATTTTAGTGTATTTTGCTTATATATGTCTAAAGGTCACTTTGATTCGCATCTTTACATGTGTGAATATTGTTTGGGTGGTTTAGTAGGCTGGGTTTTGGATAGAGTTACAAGTAAGAGAGTTCTTATTTATATTGTGTTAAACTAGAAAACATATGAGGAATTTTTATGGAGGCATTTATTGGACAGGGGAGTGGAGACGTTGGGGATAGAGTTTAACTTTTGTTTCCATATGTGGGTGATTTTGATTATGACCAAAATTTAAAATATTACATGTGATATAAATTGAAATTATATATTTGGAAATATCAAGTACAAAAAATGTAGTCTAAATGAACTGAATAGGGGAGGGGCGTGCCCGGGGAATTTTTTTTTATATGCGAGGAGGGGGCAGTTGATAGGAGTTGGAGATGAAGTTTGACTCTTCTTTGATTTTGTACACATGTGAATTTGATTGTTTGCCAAATTAAAAATATTGTGTACACACGTCATTCGAAGTAATCATAAATATCACAATAGAGTGAGAATATACATAATGGTTGGAAAACACCATAAATATCATTTTTAGGTGTATTAAGAAGATATATTTGTGTTAGTAGTTGAATGCAAAATATTAAGAAGATATATTTCTGTTAATAGTTGAATGCAAAATGTATCTACTAAAAATTGCATTCAACTACTAACACAAATATAAACACCATAAGGGCATTGGGGTGTTTATTTTTATAGTAGTTGAAATATTACAAGCATTATAGTTTCTATTTTATTTTCTAAAAAATTTTAATCTGTGGTAGTCCTGTATATTGCACTTTAAATGTTTAGATGATTTTTTAGGGCCGAATCCAACAACTTGAAATGGTGTTTTAAAAATTTGGAGTTAATTATTAGCATTTTGCATTTGAAAAATTTTAGTTTTTAGATTTAGGAGAGCTGTGGTCACATTGTTAAAAAAGTTTCAAACGATAGCAACATGATAAATATAGGAGAATTAATATGGGGGGTTTGGATGGGGGAGGTTAGAAATAAAGTTTGACTTTCTTTTATTTTTCATGGGGACAAGGGGGTTTGGACAGGAAATGTTAGAAATAAAGTTTGACTTTCTTCTGTTTTCATACATGTATTATTTTGATTCTCGATCAAGTTAAAAATCACTATACAAATTTTATGTTTATTTGTTTACAAACTAACTTGACTGAGGAATTAATATAGTATAATATAATAAAATGTCATATAATAATTAAGTTGTTTGTCTTTTTTATTCTTCACAAATATATTAAGAGTGGGTGGATATTTTTTCAATGTACAACACAAACTAATGTACTCCCTCCGTTCCTAAATATAGGACCTAGATGACTTTTTTGAAAAATCCTAAAAAAAGCAAAAAATAAGTTAATTATAAATTGATTTACCTAATTTTTTCTCTTAAACTAGTTTATTTTACCTATAAGCTAATTGATAATCTAAAAAGATATCAAATATGTCATCATTTAATAACCTATTTCGCAACCTTAATCTTTCAAAAAAAAAGTTATCTAGGTCTTATATTTAGGAACGGAGGGAATATAATCTAAAATGTAAAACAACTAAATGACGAATGTCTCGCGCAACGCGCGGGTACATTATAGTTTTTAAATGTTTACCATCTTTTTGGTTCTGATATCGTAATAAATTCAAATAAATATTTTTTTCTGATATAGAGACTTATTTTAACAACAAATGTTTACGACTTGCAACTTTTTTGGAGGAGTTTGCGTCGTTTACGGCTTATAATTAGTCTCAATTCTCATATTTTTTTAACCCAAATAATTCTCAAAACATAAAGTATCCATTTACTAATTTGTGGATTTTAGTGTTTGATTGCTAGTTTGGCTCAAACAAATCAAGTATGCATTATATGAACTGAGAATTATTCTCGATTGCAAGCCAATAAAAATAACGATGTAAATATTGATGGAGGTTTTTATATCTTTAAACTACATCTTCAACCCAATATTTATGTGATCACAAATACCAAATTTATTCAATAAGCCGTAAACATTTGTTCTTCAGAATTTATTTAGGAAGTTTATTAATTAAAAAATTATTTACGCGATCACATGTTGTCCTTACATCATTATTTATTTAAACCGTAAATATTTATGCATTCATACCATTATTCACAATTTTAGAATATAATTGTCAATTTGGCTTGAATAGGAATTTAATTCATTTTCAATTTGTTTTATGCTCTATATGATTATCTCCATCAAGTCTCGATTTAGTATTTAGTCATTGTGATTTGATTGATTATAACATAAAGAAAACATTGTGATTTAATTTAAATATGGGAATCCTACCATTTTGATTGTTTGTTTTTTGAAGAAATTTCCAAATTGAGTGATGTAGAAATTGATTTTGATCTTGTGATGAGTTTGTCATGCATTGAACCAATCAAATTTTAGCAAAGTGGTAGTTACATTGACATGTGGACCAATGAGGTTTGAGCTTAGACATTTAGAGAGATATATTTGATGGATAGTTTGTTTTCGTTTATTTGCATTTGCATTCCATTTGTTTGAATTTGCATGCTCAGTATCACTTTTAGCAACAAGAAGCGAAATGTTTGCACTGGTGATGGTACCCCAAATGCCACCCAACAATGTGTTTACCCTCAAGTAGAAGTCATGTTTTAATATTAGTCATGTTTCAGAAAATACAAGTTTTGCACGTTTATTATTCATTTTAGGAATCTATATTATCCATTCACAGCTTATAATATGTTATTGTTTTCTAACTTAAATTACGTTCTAAAATTACCATTATATTAGAATTCAAATACTTTGTTGGATTTTGGTAAAAAAAAAAACTTTTTTGGATTACATATATTTCAATGTTTTCCTTTTGTCTTATTAATTCACCGCTTTATTGTTGCACCACATTTATTTATATTTTTGGCTTGTGATATTTTTAATGTTTATTTTCTTCTTCCTTTTTTTTATAACTTATATTGTGCTCATCATTTTACTAATTATATAAACTTGCCTGTTACTTAAAATATTATTACTTTACTTTTTTAAAAAAGAAATAGTTATATTACTTGTATATTTCTTCATATTGAATAGTGCTAATAATACTGTACAAATTCTTTATTCAAGTGAATTTTATCCTGCTGCGATTTTGAACTCTTAACAAATGGTTGGTAACCACTGGAAATTTTCCTCCAAAAGAAGGATTCTTGATTTTGCAGGAAGAAACCAGAGCAGGCATGGGTGGAGAAAAAGCTGGAGTAAAAAATTGTTAATTAATAAAAAAACAATATTTTAGATTAAATTGTAAAGTTTCATGATTACAAACATGCGATTTGTGAAAACACTTACTTTGACTGAATAATATGACATGCTTAGTTGCGTGAGTGTAAGTATTATATAACTTTGGTTTAAAATAAAAGATCAGAAACTCTTGTAACAAAAATAAAACGATCAGAAACTCTTAATCTGTTTATTGGCCACGAACTCAATCAGAAATTTCTTTCTGGGATAATTAATCAGACAAGACTATGAACAGCTGCCATAAAGCGACAGAAATTATTATATTTCAATTCCCGTAGGCAATATTTTTTTCTGGCGTAGGAAAAAGGTAAAATTTAGAAATCATTATCTTTCGTAATGTTGTCCCCCAACCCACTTTTCCGAACACATTTATCTGGTCAGCAGTATCCAATGAATTGGATAATGTATATCCTTTTCTTCTTTTCCTTTGGGGTGATCAAGATGAAGATTTTTCCTCAAAACAGCCAATACAGGTACAATTAAGCACATTACAATTTCATACATAAAAACAATATCATACACGTCCAAAACTTAAGTTACCACCTCCTATCTCAAATATAGGAACAAGAGTAGTTCAATTTAGATACATTTATAAAAGGGCAAAGGTGCAAAAATAGTAATCGTAAATTTTAAAATGTGCAACTATAACTCTGGTAAATTGAAGGGGGCAAAACTTTACACTGTAAATCAAAATGGGGCAAAATTGGGTAAATGTGCAAAAACAGTCATCGTAAATTTAAATGTACGTTTTCCAGACGTGGCCCCACCATGAGTAAATGATGTGTCATATATTTAAGGGTGTAATATGTTGATGAGACTTTAATTTTTTGATGAGACTTCATTTTTTCAGATGATTACGTAGAAGTAAGGTGAATTTCACATAATTTGGGGTTCTATTTGGTTTCTTATCGAAATGATTTAGGGGTTTAGAGTTCGATTTTAGTGATTTAGGGTTCAACTGGATGCATTTTAGCTTTCACGTTAGATTTTGGAATTGACATGTCATTTACTGATGGTGGAGCCCACGTCTGAAAAATGCCTGTTTAACTCGACCTAACAGAGAGATTACTTTTGCCTCATTTTGGTTTACAATGTATAGTTTTGCCCCATTTTAGTTTACAGTGTACAGTTTTGCCAACAGAGTTATAGTTGCCCATTTTTAAATTTACGGTGACTATTTTTGCACATTTGCCCTTTATAAAACCCGTCTATCCGCTTTGCATCCAAATTTCATAATTTTTATCCTAAAATACCTCATTCCTTACACATATTAAGGAACTCCCAATCAATGCGTAGGTCAAATGCACATGATTAAATGCGATAGTTTAAGGAAACCAAGACACACGAGTTACAAATATATAACTTAACTAATTTCTAAAATAGCTGCAAATCAGTTACATAGTACTTTAATTATTAAGGACAGGAGGTCATGCATGTCAAAATTCAGATAGAAGAACCAGTACAGTGGTAGGGTCTAAATCCTAAAAGGAGAGGAACTAAAAGGTAAGAAGTTATGAACAAAGCTATTATGGAGGAAACCATGACTATAACGTTAGATTATGCGTTCTCTCTAGACTTCAAAATACAATAATTATATGATGAGCATCATAAGCATGGACAATAGTTAGGTTTTTGTAATACACGATATTAAAGAAAAGCATATACAGAGAGGTGTTGTACAAAACGAGTGCATAGTTCATACATTAGAGGATCAGAATATCATCATCTAGTACAACAGCTAAATGGTTTAAGTTTATGGTCTTAGTGATTACAAATACTACATTGATAAAAGTGCAACATCCAACAGTTCAAGGGGGTTAAGCTAAACATTAAGCAAAAGGATCATAGTCACCTGTTCAACATCGCTGCTGCTAACTAGTGGAGGTATGTTGCTTGATACTGATAGCCATTTCCAAAGTAGTTTCCATGATTGGGAGAGAGGTTGTAAACCCCAGAACCCATGATTGGTGGGCAGTGATTGTCAGTTGGTCCGGTGTACATATAAGGAGGTCTGTCGTACACATATTGGGGGTACCTATCAGCAACTCTAGCATATGAAATTTTGTCAGCAGGAGTGATGTTAGTAACACGGGGACCATATCCTACACCATTAGCACGGGGTCTCTTGGGTTGAGGCTTTGTCGCTTCAGTCACTCTTTTCTTGTCAGCCTTGGCCTTTTCTAGTTGGAGGATACGCTTCTGGAGAGGATCCAGAGGATACTGCTCTTCAAGTTTATGCTCTTCAATGCACTTGATTACAGCCTTGAGAGCGATCAGCTCTCGATCATTAACTTCAACCTATAAACAAGAAGTCGTGTCAATAACTGAATAACCAAATGCCTTAAAGACATTTAAACACTTTTCTCCACACATTTCAATCAAGATGGCTTGATTAAAGCAAAATACTTTAGTACATGTCAATTTTCCTAAATGAAGACCATATGAATTTGAGGTTTCATTTCTGTGATTAATAAATTGACTTCGCACTACTGAGAGTTGTGTTGTTGGTGGCACAAATTTGGGTGAATACACAGGACAAGGTGAAGAGGTTAGGAGTTTATTATTACAAAGGAATCTCGCAGCTATACTTACCAGATTTAGCAAGTTATCAAGAATTAGCTAGTATAATATAAAGGAGGGACCTACTGAGGGCACAAGATGACAAGCAGAGAAGCCATCCCATCTACCAGAAGCACCACATCTTTAGATTTACATACAAATCTTAACTTGGCTTATTCATCATTATTACAAGAACTACTAAATTTGGAAAACAGCAAAACAAACAGATCTAGATAGAGCACAGAAGAATATAGATGCAAGAGTTTAGGTCATTATGACAAATCATATAAACACATGCTCTCACCACAGATTCTTAAACAATAAACATTCATCTACAATACCAAACTCAGATGTACTTTTGAGTGGCAATTTAGTTCGGAAATGTTAGTTGATGGTAAGAACAAGAATTACAACTCAATAGTATTTAATACCACAGTTTAAAAGCATCTCGAACAAACAGGAAGACCAGGAGCAATGGTTTTAATATAGCGGACACTAAACCACAAACCTGCAATGTGGGAGAAGAGTTGGCACTTCTGACGGGAGAAGAAGCTTTTCTAGCATCCTTCAAGTAAGATTTTAGTAAAGGCACGGGAGAAAACTGCTCTGTAAGATCAAACGCAAAGGCCAAGTTAACAGCATCAATCTGCCTCCCACTGTTTACCAAAACTTCAATAACACCTGCACATCCACATTGCAAAAATGAAGCAAAAGACAAACAAATTCAATGGTATGATTACTTTTCATAACTATGAATGCAATGTCCACCGATGATCCTTGTAAGTGCTAGAACACCAATGCACACCCTTTAATAACCTTCAGTTAATCAATAGGATTCAAATTCCAATGTCTATACACATTCATTATTACTAGCAAGAAACACCAAACAAATCAACAAAGGTTGGCGATACTAAATTTAAATCATTAAAATATTGAAGACAACAGGTCACTGAAAGAGTCTTGACAGTCATTGGTACTTTCACAAAATGGTTTAAAATGTAGAAAGCTGAGAAGCATCTCATGATAAAAAAGGAAACCAAATAATCTAAAAGGAAATTAACATAAGGGGTAATTAGATGTCAAAATGGCAAAATCTATGTATCATAAAGGGAAAAACAATCTTATCATTTAGTGTTCACTAGTATGTAAGAAATATTGATTCATTCCTAACATAAGTAAAGGAACAAATACAAACCAGGCATTTTCTCTGACAGCCCAAGACAACGACAGAGGTCAGCAGTTTGACGACGTCGAGACACTGTTGGTATTAGCCTCGATAATTCTTCTTCGTTGAAATCAGAGGCAATACCAAAACTGGCTAGCAGTTGCAAAAATGCATGAGCCTCCAAGGAATTGCCATTGCTAGCATCCATGTCCAGGGCATCCAATTTTGGTTTCCACTCTTCCGCAATTATCTTCGCCTTATTTTTAATATCTTCTGATATCACATCAGAAACACAGTCTAAGTTGGTTAGCAACACACTTAAGCATTCCATTAGCATAATACAGGTTCGACGAAGGCCTAACAAGTTTGCATCCTTCTTTACATCCTGATTTGGTGACTCCATAGAGTAAAATCCTTCCAAAGAATCCAGAACCAGAAGTGCTGCATTAGGGGCAGCTCTAAATGCATGTGGTATTTCCTCCCTCACTGCAGCGAGGTCCTTACGGTTATCAGATATGAATTTGTGAAGTCCTCCTGCATTCATCTCTTCACACAGTTTAACCAGCTGAGGATATGACTTCACCACCACATTTACACTTTCATGAGAATCTTTCAACTCATAGCTACCCTCAGCAGGTATGGATGTAGCATCACCCGATTTCTTTTCCACTTCTGGTGCATCTTGAACCTCAGTAGAGACAACAGCCAGATCCTCAGGCAAAACCTTCCTGTGCTTATCTCGAGCATTAACAATTGCAAATATAGCAGCATTTCTTTTCTCTTGAAGCCTCTCCAGTGAAGCTTGCTCCTTGGCCAAAACAGCTGCTTCTTGCTTCTCGATCATTTCACGAGCTTTCATAGTTTTGTTTTCAAACTCTTTCTCTTGATCTTCCAATTCATGAAAACGCCTCTTCAAGGATTTCTCAAGCCCATGAAAATGCTCTTCAAGTTCCTTCCATTTCATGTTAAGGGTTACAGCTCGATGACTTTCAAGTTCAGCAAATGCCTTTTGCAGCTGTCGTATCTTAGAGGATGTAGAATCCATCAAAGAAGCAACAGAATCGGTATCTTCCATGGATAAAGAAGCTGAAAAGGACAAATGAATGAAGTGAATACTAAGCTATTGCAGACAGAAATTTTGTGCAGTGCAATGTTATGAGTATAGCTCATTTTTATTGGAAACAGATTAAAAAGAATATAAAATTAAGTTATCAACTGGTTTAACTTATATGAAGAAACTATACAATAATCCTTATATCATTGATGCCCAGAATGAGCAGGCCTAAGAGGAGGGCAAACCCAGTCTACACATCAAGCTTAATGGGATATACTGTTGAATGCAAAATGACAACAAACCAATTATCAAGGGTAAAAAGCTGTAACACTCCCCATCCATACCTTCTCTCATTTAAAATACACTATCTTCCAGTCCTCCTTAAGTGGAGTAGACCAAAACCCAAACTTTTGATAATTCATAAGATTTAGCAATTCTGTATGGTGTTTGGTCAGCCATGAACTCTTATAGAAGCAAAATACAGCATATTAAGACAAAAGTAAATGACTCCAACATTACGATACAAAAGGTTAATAGCAGAAAGTAGATAATTTGTTGAACTCCAAGAACACTCATTGATCCCACATGATCTGGTAAAGTGAAAGGGGAATGGGATCAATCACACATACATACACAACCTGCCTGGATCTAAATTCTAAGCAAATCACATATTGTTTAGTCTTCATTTCTTCATAACTTGTCTCCTCTACCCCACCTTATCTACTTAGATTTATCACTAAAACTTTAAACTAAACAACAAACAACAGCCTTCAAAAGCAGAAACTGCAACAAATCTTACCAAATAAGACGTCCCCAGTTTAGGATCCAAACTTTAGATTCACAAGAACACAAACCCTAAAAGAACAAATCAGGCCCAAATATCATTAGACAATGACAAATACATAATCAATAACACCACAAAGTAGATTAATTAAACTCTTCCTATAGTAACATCCATAAAATCCCCATCATAAACACTAAAATTAACAGAAAAAACAATATTTACAAAGTCTACAAAATTACTTCAAAGAGAAACTCAAAATAAACAGCAGGAAACAAAATTCGCCTTCCAATTAAACAAAAGAAGCCGATCTAAACTGAAAAAACAGCCAACTCATACGGTAAAAGCACCAAAAAAAACTAAAAATTAAAGACAATAAAAAAATAAGAAACAAAAGGAAAATTTACCTGATTGATCTGATGAAAAAATTACAAAAAGATAACAACACCTAAAAATCTCAATCCGAATTCTATTCTCCTCAACGAAGTGTGGGTGTGGTAGCCGCAGCTCACAACCCTAGAGAGAGAGAGAGAGAGAGAGAGAGAAGAAAAGAGAAAAAGCTAAGGTGAGAAAAAGAGTGTTTATTCAGAGTCACAACTTCTCTCTCTTTCTCTCTCTTACTTTTTTTTTTGTTTTTATGCACACCAGTAATACTAACCAGCATTGTGGGAAATGACCATCAGCTCGTAAGAAAGGGGAAAACAAGACACCGTGTATCCACCAGATTATGGGTTCGAACCCTTTGAACGTCCTCACCCTCAAAATAGAATCCCGGCGACAACTTCGGATTAGTCGGTTCCCAAAGGGGTCGGACATCAAAGGCTCTAACAACAAAAAAATACTAGTACCATTTTCTGAAACGTTGTCTACTCTGTAAAGTTATCATCCATGTCTGCTAAAGTGGAGGGCTTTCAGTGTATACTACCACCACGTACTTTCTCACAGTTGAATTTGCCTTTGCTGCACTTCTACTTTATCTAAATTACAGATATTTCCCTCTGCTTTTGAAAACAAACATATATATCCCATAAAATGAGAATTTATGTTGTGCAATGCAAGTCTCCATTGTATATTGTTTCGTTATTAATCTTTTTATTTGGAAAACAATACTTCTCTCTAACATTAGAATTATTTAAATATTTATATGGATTAGAAATTTATAAGTTTTGCGATGCTGATTCGGTGGTGGAGGGGCAGGAGGAGAATGACGTATCGAACTTGCATGAGATTGTTTATTTATTTACCGAGGTTGGTGAATTATTGCAGTATCAATGGATTATAGAGCTTCAAGTGATTAGTAAGGAGGATAATGTAACTGCAGATTTTTTAAGGAGCAAATTCAACAATGCCTTAAACATTCACTTGGTGTCTAAAGCTGATGCGATACATCTTCTTAAAGATGTAATTGGTTCTTAATTTTATTTAATCTTATTTTTTCTTTTTATATAACAAAATTTATAAACCAAAAAAATTATAATGCTTATAATCTTGCATTTCAGTTGGTGAAAATTAGTATCTGTTCAATTCCCTTTTTCTATTTAATAAAAGCATTATCTTCTAAGCAGAGAAGATTACATCTTAACTAATATCCTCAATTGAAACAATATTAGATTCTAAAATAAGAACAATATCATCCGCAAGCACAAACTACTTTTTAGCTAGTCTATTCATAGCTGAATTCGACTCTATCATGAGGACTCCAAGTAACCTAAGCCTCCTACTCTTTACTCAAACAAATATGAATCTCATGAGGAAGAGCCTCCTAGTAATTCATAAATGACAAATATGATCTAATTAGATCCACTCCTTCCCAACAGTGGAATTAACTTCTATCTTTCTATAGCCCCTATCCCAAGCCCATTTTAAAGTTGTGGAGTCCAACTTCAAAACCTTCCCAGTTGACACTTCAAACCAATAGCGCCCCCTTTTCATAGTAGTCAAGAGTTAATTTCGCAATACGAATCCAAATAGCAAGTTCACTTATTTTTTCTAGTCTTTGGTTAATCAGAGCTCGGTGATTCGGTGCCTATTGGTAATCGACTAATCCGGACTCGATGACAGGAGTGTTGCCCTTATAGACAATGTTGTCCCCTTTTCCAATGAGAGTGGAATTCAAACACGTGTTTTCATCCTTATGGGGGTTGTAGCTCACTTATCAGCTCAACCAAACTACCAATTAGTCCACATGTCAAAACCAAGTCATAATCTCTTAAATTTCACTACAACAAACACATCTCCGATATCAATAACATTATCTTCATTTAGTGTCCATAACTTCTGTAATTTTTGTTCAAATAGTTCTGAAGAAATCATACAATCAACTAAGGGCCTTGTAGCCAAGTGGTATGATATGTTCCCTTTAGGTGGGAGGTTGCGGGTTCGATCCCGCTTGTAACCTCAAGCCGTTAGTGCTTGTCCCTTTGAATCAAAAAAAAAAAAAGAAATCATACAATCAATCAACTTCACAATTACAGAATTGCTCCAACGGTTCACAAGCATGGTCTTATCCTTAGGGGTAATAGTCACATTCGGTCCTTGCTCCGTCATCTTAACTTCAATCCTTTCCTTCCAACGCTCATTGCTCCATTAATCATCCTCTTCTTCCAACTCATTTTTACCCTGTGTGAAAACCTGTTTAAAAGACTTCCATTTCATTCCATAGTCCCCTGAATGCAGTCGAATCCACACCTTCCCCATCCATTTCATTCCCTTCCAAGGCCTTTGTAACATCCTAGAAATGTAATACAAGATTAGGAAATCTTTTAGTAAATGACCATTAGAAAATACGAAATTTATTAGGATTTTTGGGAAATTTTGGATAATTTTAGAAGTTTTGGAGAAATAAGTATCTAAAATAATAGATTAACATGGTTATTAATGAATTCTCCATGATAGCACTTGTATCGTTTTAGGTATTCCTTCCTATCATAAACTATGGTGCCGATATTTGTATTATGAAAAAATCTTTTTTCTAGCATAGATAGTAAAGGAATTATTGAATTAAAAGTTATAATATTAGTGATTTAGGAAATTAGTAACAGAATGTTATAACCTTCATCGTATTCTCCTCTCTTCGGAGAAAGGTGTCTGGTCACTTGAAAACTCAACGTTCCCTACCCTCACTTTCTTATGACTCCATTGAAGTCCATCGCTCTTAACCACACTACCACTTGCTTGCCTGCTCATTACGGAAGTTTCATTTTTTTTCTATTCATCTTTCTATTTCCTTTTAAATGGTTAGAAGCAATTATTGAAATTATCCTTCTGTTCATTATATATTATAATTTTAAATATTGGAGGAATTATATAAATTATAAAAAATATATCATTTAGAATTTTTAAACACATTTATATACCAACATTCGTAAGCATTCTTAATTAAATATATTTATTGAGAGAATAAATTTAGTTTTTTTTTTCTCAATCAGAATATTCGAAAATATCTATTTTAGAAAAAAATTAGATAGAGCTAAAATAAATTTATCAAATTATCCAAAACAATTTCAACTATATTTAATAATTTCATAGATAAATCAATGAACAAAATTTATTTTGCCATGAATTTTAATTGAAAAAACTTTTTTGGGAATAATATTAAATATAATAAGAGATCGATTTAAATATCTATCTCAAAAATAATTGACATACTCGAGATTGAAATAAAATGTAATGGATATTAATTTACTTTACTGTATCTTAAACAGCAGAATAGTACTCTGAAATTGATATGAACGACTGGGGCAATGAAAGTAGTTTTTGTTTTACCTTAAATAACCAATTTAGCCTCGTTGGACACTTGGACCCCATCACCCCAATCATGAGAAGATAAAAAGCAATTTTCAAACACTATTCACAGCCATAGGTTTTCTCCTAGTCCTTGTTTTTGAAAAAAGCACTATCTCTCTAGTTAGAGTGTGATGAAGCTCGTTGTTGGAAAATATATTTAGTCATATTGTTCGGGTGTTAAAGGTCTTGCTTGATCTTAAGCAGGACCTTAAACATGTCTAAATGAGTGATGTCATTTATGGTGATTGATCTAAGGCTTTTTTAAAAAAAAAAGAGATAAATTATTTAAGTTAAAATAAAAATGTATATAAAGAAATGATTGTTTTTATTAAGAGGGACATTTTTTTTTACGAAAATAAAGAGGGACTTCATAGTTTAGTTAGAAAGAGATATTATGCAAAAAACATGAGAAAAATAAGAAAGGAAATTATATTCAAAGAAATAAGATGATCGTGTGTTTCTACTATTTTCTGGCTTTTTAAATCCAAAAATAAAACATTATTTTTAAAAATAAGTTTGAAGTAAAATAATATATATATATATATATATATATATATATATATATATATATATATATATATGTTTCAGTTTCGTTCGATAAAAAATCAAAAATATGTTCCAAAAGTCGCTGCCCACAGTTATCTGGCGAAGATTGATGGTGGTGGATATGTCACTGTCTTTAATGTTGTATCCACTTTTTATGTATGATTGAATTAGTAGGTGGTACGTATGTAATTTTTCCAATGATTTTTTAAAGTAATATTAAATAATACTACCTCTGGTCCTAAATATAAAACTTAATTGACTTTTTTTGGAGAGATTAAGGACGCAAAATAGGTTATTAAATCATGACATATTTGATATTTTTGTAGATTATCCATTAGCTTATAGGTAAAATGAAATAGTGTAAGAGAAAAAATTAAGTAAATCAATTTATAATTAACTTATTTTGCTTTTTTTTAGGATTTTTCAAAAAAATCAACTAGGTCTTATATTTAGGACGGGAGGGAGTAGTTAAATTACATAATGTAATTTATGTTTGAATTTGTTCTCCATAACTGATGGCATCATGTCTCAAAAAAGTGGAAAAATGTTTCATCAACATTTCAAAAAAAAAGTAAAAATAAAATAAAAACTTTAGACACTCTAAAAGCTATCTTGTTATTTTAGTTTTTAACAAACTAACTCGTCATTTTTTATTTATAAAAATATTTGATTGGATTGTATCAAAAAAATCATTTGATTGGAAATAGTTTGTAAACCTGTTTCTTAAAAATTTTATAAAGAGAAAAACTGATGTTAAAGTGAAAAACAAACATGCCAATATAACAATGACTCTAGAATTTAGAAACTGCAACTTGTTTTTGGTTTCCTTGCACCTACAGTTTCCACCAAGTCCTTGAACAAATTTCTTGAAGAGTTATAATTCTTTGTCCAAGTCAATTTTCTTAAATATGGAACGTAAAAATTGCTTAACAAAACAATATGCTGAATCAATTCCCCATATGGTACCCAATTTTGGTTTTTGACATTGAAGGAAGATTTAATTTGAAGTGTTCAAGGCTAATATAGTCATATACGTTTGGCTAAAGTATACTCTTAGTCCCTTATATTTGTTTTAAGTTTCAATTTATTCATTTATGTTTGAAAAATACATTTTTAGTCCTTTTTTGTTAACACTGAAAATGTTTAAATTAAAATATTTGAGTGTAATTATTATTATATTTTCAAAATTTATCATTTTGGTCCCAATTTAATTATAAAATAATCATTTAAAATTGTCAAGTTAACATTTTTCGTTAAGTTAAACTAACAGTGTTAACAAAAAAAGAACTAAAAGTGTACTTTCCAAACATAAAGGACTAAATTGAAACTTGATGCAAACATAAGAGACTAAAAAGTATAATTTAGCCTATACGTTTAGTAGAACTAGCTTTGGCCCAGTGAAGTTAATTGTATCTTTATCTTGTTTGTTTCTGTCTATAATATTCTTAATTTTTGTCGTCTCTGATCTATAATTATTTGTTTTTTTGGGCAAATAATTTAGGTAAAGCGTTTTCAATAGAAATGTCTCTCAATGCCTCTTTACATTTTTTAATTATAATTCTGGCTAAAGTATACTTTTGGTCCCTTATGTTTGCATCAAGTTTCAATTTAGTCCTTTATGTTTGGAAAGTACACTTTTAGTCCTTTTTTGTTAACACCGTTAGTTTAACTTAACGGAAAATGTTAACTTAACAATTTTAAATGATTATTAAATACTGAAAAAATGTTCAGATTAAAATATTTGAATGTAAATATTTTTATATTTTCAAAATTTATCATTTTTGGTCCAATTTCATTATAAAATAATCATTTAAAATTGTTAAGTTAGTATTTTCCGCTAAGTTAAACTAACGGTGTTAACAAAAAAGGACTAACAGTGTACTTTCCAAACATAAAGGACTAAATTGAAACTTGATACAAACATAAAGGACCAAAAGTATACTTTAGCCTATAATTCTTGGTGATTGGACAATTTACAATTGATGATTGGCTGATCAAAAAAAGAAATGTTTGATTTAGCTTTCTTTACCAATAATGCGATTCATTATGTGAATATGATTTAAAGTCACCCCACCATTTGAATTTAAATCAAAGAGCAAAAAGCCCTAAAATGATACTCCCTCCAGTCCTAAATATAAGATCTAATTGAGTTTTTTAGAAAATCCTATAAAAAAGCAAAATAATTTAATTATAAATTGATTTACCTAATTTTTTCCCTTAGACTAGTTTATTTTACCTATAAACTAATGTATAATCTAAAAATATATCAAATTTGTCATGATAATAGTCTATTTCGCAACCTTAACCTTTAACCTCTTAAAAAAAAGTCAATTAGGTTTTATATTCAGGACCGGAGGTAGTACATAACTATTGGCCAAGAAACGAAAATAGTACATAACTATTCCAAGGCACAAAAATGATACTCAACTATTGGTCATGAGATCAAAATAATATTTTCACTAATATGACAATAAGATTAGTTATGAAAAGTTCAAAATGCCCTTATAAATTAAATAAACTTTCTTTCTCCTTCTTCCTTCTTCTCCCTACACCACCAACAACCTCACCGGCGACGGAGGCTTACCGGTGGCGGCGGCGGCACCTACCATGGCGATGGCTGGCGGTGAGCCTTAACTGTCGGTGTGGTTGTTGGTGGTGGTAGGAAGAAGGAAGGAGAAAAAAATTACTCTCTCCGGTCCCTAATATAAGAGCTAGCCGTCAAAAAAACGCTTCTTAAGAAAACATGTGAATGCTAGTTGGGTGTCTGGAGTTAATGCTTCTTTTTCAAAATTGCCCATATTTATTATGGTACTTTTAAGAGAGAGAAATACATAAGCATTAATAAATATGAAAGAGAGTTAGGGGTAAAGTAGGAAAAAATGCATTAAATGAGGAGAGAATATGGGGCGAGCTCTTACATTAGGGACCAAAACCATTCAAATTTTGGGCTCTTACATTAGGGACCAGAGGGAGTATTTAATTTATAAGGGCATTTTGGACTTTTCGTGTCTAATCTTATTGTCATATTAGTGAAAATATCATTTTTTATTATATGTCCAATAGTTGAGTATCATATGTGTACCTTAGAATAGTTATGTACTCCGTATTATTTTTGTTTTTTGACCAATAGTTATTTATCATTTTTTATGTTTGCCCTAAATCAAACTAATAATCCTCATCTTGGTCGTGAAAGTATATCTTGTAGTTGTAGATCTATAAATTTAATCCACCACATAAGTAATTAAATTATTCTTAATAATTCCAAATATAAGACAGAGTTTGTGAGAGAATTTTTGTCATACACACAATCCACCACATAATAAGTAATTAAATTATTTCAAATATAAGACTTAGTTTGTGAGTAAATTTTCGTCATACACACACATATTTTTTTTTTTTTGATAAGATACACACACATATTTATATAGTCCTTTTATATTTTTTCAAACTATTTGGTCAACTTATGAAATGATATACTATCCTGATCCAATTAGAGGTAGTTACTTTAGAAAGAATATGTCACACATTTCATGATTATTAAATAATTTATTTTACCTTTTGATATACACATATATGTATATATACACACACAAATTAAACACACTCACACATATATAACTAGCTAGTTAAGAGAAGTACAATCAAACTCTTGCCCTTCTTTGGATTGATTAAATATCATAATAAAAAATATTTTAAATTATTAATATTATTAAATATTTTTATTCCTATTGCCTTTCAATTATAACTAATTAACCATAGGGATATAAGCAATCAGAAGCCTTGAACGCTTCAGGTAGAAGAACCCGCCTTGAACGCCCACTAAGGTCATTAACTTGCAGCATTTGTATTCCAATTGAATCAAATAACTTATGCATTAAATGGACTCCAAAAATTGGGAGAATCTTCTTTTAGAATTTCCTTATGCATTAAAAGGGAAAGCTTACGGATGATCTTAAGGATGAAACTTCCATTGTTGCTTTGAAAGTGAACTCACTCGCCGGTCTCCTCCATTTTTCCTCTTCTGAAACAAACATAGCTGCCTGGAATCAAAAACATAGCTTCCTAACTCAAAAGGTTTCTTAGACATGCTTCCCTCAGGTCAGTTTACTTTCGTCATTTATTCAATTGCAAGGCCACAGACTATTAAGGTACGAATTCCTCCGTTCCCCATCTGTTGTTTAATTTCTATTTATTTGGTGTGGGTGATTTTCAAGTTATGAGTTGTATATAAATGATTAGATCCTATTTTTTCCCATATGTTTTTCTGTTTTTCTGAGCTTTAATAAGTTTTTCACATATGGTTAGATTAATTTATTTAGAAACCTCTGAAGATGAATTAGATATCATCGACTAATTAGCTGTCATATAAATAGAGAATCTCAGTAGGGACAAGCCCTTATGGGAAGTGCACCTTTTTAGTGCTACATAGATGTGTGATTTTTAGGATACATCATTTGTTGGGAGATAGGATTTTGTTATTATTGTCGATGTTTCTTACGAGCTGTGAGAAGTTGGGGTGGCTGGAGGAGGAACCGGTGATGGTGGGGTTTGAGAAGAAGAAGGAGAGAGGGAAAGGTTGGAGTTTTAGGAGGGTGTAGGTGGTGGAGTGAGGGATTTGTGAGGTGTTTTCAGTTAGAGTTTTGTGTTGAGGTGTTTGTGGGTGAGGGATCGGAGGTCGGAGTTGACTGGCGGCGCCGGCGTTGTGATGTGGCTGAGGAGGATGGAGACGGTCAAGTTTGGATAGGTTTAGCCTCCAAGGTTTTAGGGAGTTTGTGAGATAGTGGCAAGATTTTAGGTGTTTCAGTTAAATTTTTACTGTCAATGGTGATCATGTTGGTGTCAATGGTTTTTTTTTTTTTTACCGAGTTCATGGGTTAGACTCTTTATACGCATGTAACTGTTTGATGTTAACGTACAAATGTTTTTTTTTTCCAGCCAGAAAATGGCGAAAATAACGAGCACGCCCCAAAAAGTTTGCGGTTAGGCCCAAGAATTTTTTTTTTTTAAAAAAAATATTGCGAAAATCATGAGTGTGACACCAAAAATAGCAGTTACTGTTACTGTTTTATGCTTATACACATTCTATTTTCTTTTATACAATTTAATCTTTTCCATTCTTCATCTCATCTTCTTCTCAATATTCTCATTCTTATAATCTTTCCCTCCTCAATCTTCTAATTTTTATAATCTTTCTCATTCTCAAAATTTTTCGTGGAATGTTCATTAAGTTCATCACAATCATTTTTTATGCAAGCACGATTTACACCATCAACAACAATCTCTGGTTTGATTAATTATTATTGATATTGAACATTATTGTTGTTGTGTTTGTTATAGTATTTATTATTAATTTATTGTTTTATTTCATTGTTGAAATATATATTCATCTTCAATCTCTCATCTTTACAACTTTCCTCATCATCTTTTGGTGAAATCCACTGCGTTAAGTAACATAGCAGTTTTACTAATTGTAACAATTTACATATCAGAAATTCCTGGTTTGATGTTTGATTTTCTTTAAATCATTTCATTGAAATTTCATATGCTTTTAAAATCTTTTGTTTTACATACATAGTCTTCTTGAAATTTGATTATAATCTTTGTTTTATTATAGATATTTTAATCTTTGAATATTGTTGTTGAGCATTAGTTGTTATTTGATTTTTTTAGAGAATATTTATTAATTTATTGTTTTATTCTATTGTTCAGTATTGTGGTTTTATTATATATTGTTATTTCATTTATTTATTTATTTATTTATATATTATTTATTTATTTCAGTATTGTGGTTTTATTATATTGTTATTTATTTATATTGTTTTACTATTTTAGTATATTGTGATTTGTTTTATCTCTTTATTTATTGTTATTATTTGTTCTACATTCATTCTTATTAGTGTTAGATTTATTTGTATTAGTTTTAATATTTATGCTATTTTATGTGTTATTATAATTGTTGTGAGCAATCCTCTGCCTATTTATTTAGCCGGTCCTAAGCCCGGATAAAAAGAGTAGGTTGTGTTAGGCTTCGGCAGCCAACGTAAAAATTTGTCTAATCTTAAAGCATGGACACACACAACCATTTTAGCAATATGTCATCGATGGACAGTGGACAGAAGAAGGAATATATAAAGAAGAAAGTGAATGAGTGTAGGATGAGATTTAGTACGTGGAATATTGGAACCTTGAGGGGCAAAGCTTGGGAGGTAATAGGAGTGATGAGGGATAGAAAGATAAATATTCTATGTCTACAAGAGACTAAATGGGTAGGTGAAAAGTCTAAGGATATTGATGGTTATAAACTTTGGTATACTGGTAAAGTGAATCATAGGAATGGTGTAGGTATAATTGCGGATGAAGTGTGGAAGAAGAAGGTGGTTGAAGTTTATAGAAGTGGAGATAGAATATTATTGATAAAAATGGTAGTTGAGGATGATACAATTAATATAACCAGTGCATATGCCCCTCAGATAGGGGAAGAATTGGTCATAAAGGAACAATTTTGGGATGAATTGGAGAAGATGATTAAAAGAATTCCTAACACTGAAAAGATTTTTATTGGTGGCGATCTTAATGGACATGTTGGTAAAGATGCAGGACAGTACACACAAGTTCATGGTGGTTTTGGTTTTGGCACAATGAATAATGAAGGACATTCTATTATTGAATTTTGTATGGCTAATAATCTTAAAATTGTTAACACTTGTTTTGAGAAACAGGAAGAACATTTAATTACATATAAGAGTGGAGGCAATAGATCACAGATTGATTTCTTTTTAGTAAGAAATTCGGATAGAAGAATGTGTATAAACTGTAAGGTGATTCCAGGTGATGGTGTGACTACATAACATAGGCCTTTAGTTTTAGATGTTCGTGTGAAGTTTAATAGAAAGAAGAAGAGAGAAATGCTTCAACCAATAATTAGATGGTGGCAATTGAGAGGGGAAAAAATCAAAATTTTTAAGAATAGGTTGATGAATGAATGTATTTGGGACAAACAAGGATGTGCTAATGATTTATGGATAGATTTAAGTATGATGATGAGAAAAATAGCAAAAGAAGTTTTAGGTGAATCAAAGGGCTATATTAGGCGTCAAAAGGAGACCTGGTGGTGAAATAATAATGTTCAAGAGAAAATTAAATTTAAAAAACAATGTTTTAAGGATTTGCAAATATGTGATAGTGAGGAAAATTGGGTAAAATATAGATTAGCAAAGAAAGAGGCGAAAAGAGTAGTTAGTATAACTCGAGCTAATTTCTTTGAGGAGTTTTATAAAGAATTAGGGACAAAAGAGGGGATACAAAAAATGTATAGAATAGCAAAGATAAAAGAGCAGAAATCAAGAGATTTAGATCAAGTAATGTGTGTTAAGGATGAAGAAGGTAATGTATTAGTTAAAGATGAGAGTATTAGGGATAGATGGAAGAACTATTTTTATAATTTGTTTAATGATAGAGTGGAAACTTTGAATTATACTATAGATGATTTAGGGAATATTGATAGGAATAGCAGTTTTACAGATAATATTAAGATTAGTATTAGTGAAGTTGAGGATGCTCTTAAGAGAATGGCTAAGGGAAAAGCTGTTGGTCCAGATGGTATTCCTATTGAAGTATGGAAATGTTTAGGAGAAGATGGTGTGTGGTGGCTTACTAAATTATTTAATGAAATTTTAAGGTCTAAGAAAATGCCAGATGATTGGAGAAAGAGTACATTAGTACCTATTTATAAAGATAAAGGAGATATTCAAAATTGTGTAAATTATAGAGGAATAAAACTTATGAGTCATACAATGAAGTTGTGGGAAAAAGTAATTGAGCGTAGGTTACGTAATGAGACTAGAATATCGAAAAATCAATTTGGTTTTATGCCAGGAAGGTCAACCACAGAAGCAATATATCTAATTAGAGGCTTAATGGAAAGATATAGAAGTATTAGAAAAGACTTACATATAATTTTTATTGATTTGGAAAAAGCATATGATAGGGTGCCAAGAGATTTACTTTGGAAAATTTTAGAAAAGAAAGAGGTACAAGTTGAGTATATTAGAGCTATTCAAGATATGTATGAAGGTGTAATGACTAGAGTTAGAACACCGGTAGGTGATACAATTGATTTCCCAATAAAAATTGGTTTACATCAAGGTTCGGCGTTGAGTCCGTATTTGTTTAATCTTGTTATGGATGTTGTGAGTGAAAGTATACAAGAAGAAATTCCTAAGTGCATGCTTTTTGCGGATGATATAGTAATTTTAGGGGATTCGAAAGATGAAATTAATTGGAAATTAGAGTTATGGAGGACGACTTTAGAGTCGAAAGGCTTTAGAATAAGTAGGAGTAAAACGGAATATATGTGCTGTAGTTTTGGCAATAGGCAAACTCATGAGGACATAGAAACTGTATTAGGAGAAGATGTTATACGTCAAGTGGATAAGTTTAAATATTTGGGATCAGTTATACAAGAGGATTGTGAGGTAGATGGAGATATCAATAATAGAATTCAAGCTGGTTGGTGCAAATGGAGAAAAGCTTCTGGGATTATTTGTGATCGAAGGGTTCAAACTAAAGTAAAAGGAGAATTATATCGAACAACTATTAGACCAGTATTGTCATATGGTAGTGAATGCTGGGCAATTAAAAAACAGCAAGAACATAAGATGAATGTGTCAGAGATGAAAATGTTGAGATGGTCTAGTGGGTATACACTAAAAGATAGGATTCGTAATGATCACATTCGTGAAAGAGTTGGGGTGACACCAATTTCAGAGAAAATGAGAGAATATCGCTTAAGGTGGTATGAGCATGTTCAAAGAAGAGAATTGGATGAGCCAGTGAGAATAGTGGAACAGATGGAAAGGGAGCCGTATATAAGAAATAGAGGAAGACCAAAAAGAACTCTTGATGAAGTTATTCAAAGAGATATGGTTGTGAAAAATTTATCTGTAGGAATGACTAGGGACAGAGCTAAATGGCGTCGTGTGATCCATGTAGCCGACCCCATTTGAATGGGATAAGGTTTACGTTGATGATGATATATACATAGTAAGTGGGTGAGAATATGGACAACTTGACCCGACGAAACATCGTTTTCAAGTGAGAATGACAGCTAAAGACCTTATCAATAGATTAATACTGATTAGGATCACAAAATCAACAAATGACAACGAGGTGCTTAAAATTGAGAAAAAAGGGAAAATCATAATTAATTCCTTCATAAGACAAACAATCACATTTAAGTATTATAATGAAATTGAGTTGAAGTCTCAAAGAACTTAAGTGATATTAAATAACTTGTTATTTAATTGTTATTGAGATATCAATATCAACCCCTTGAATTTTCAATTATATGAGCCTTATTGACAATTCAAGGGCTAATATTGACAAATCAATGATAACTAAATGATAAATCATTTAGTGTCACTCAAGTCCCTTGAGATTTGTACTCAATTTCACTATTGTCACGTACTCCTTAATTACGCAACCTGCTACAGTGTTCCGAAAAAAAGCTTATTGGGTCGGATCAAGCTATTCAACCACTTGTTAGCCGATGCATTCTAGAGAAAATTACTTCACAAGACCTCATAATTTAGTTTAATATACAATCATCTTTACGTTGTTTGTTATAATTGGGTTAGATCCTTATGATTTGCTTTATTATAGATATTATTCATCTATATTCAAGATGAAGATGCTCACGATCTTTAATTTAGTGTAAAAACCATTAAGAAAAAATTAATTATTTCATTTTTATATTTTTACTCGTCACAATTCAGTCATGATATTTTAAGGGCTCATTTACTACGATGGAAGAGATTTTGATGGAACCTTCGTTGATGCCGGAATGGAGTGAGCCACCATCAGAGCCATCGTCTGTGTCGGTGCATCGCCGGAATGGAGTGTTGGTAAATGAGCCACTGTCGCTAGTGCCAGTTCATTGTTGTCATAGCTAGTGTGTCGTCTGTGTCGATGCGTCACCGAAATGGAGTGAGAGGGAAGCTCATATGAGAGGGAGGTTGTTGAGTGGGAGGACAGAGAGAGGTCAATGAAGCTTGGAACATGAATGACAAAGTATTGAATTGCATGAAAATATGAGGGCACAATAATCTTAAATGCTCACTTCCATGGAACTTATCTCACTTTCATAGGTTTAGCTAGAGAACCCACTTCTATCATTTTTTATGGAAATCGCTTCATGCACTCTAAAGGCAAAAATGATGGTTTCCAATTTCACCTTCACTTCCCACCCTCTCAACTACATCCAACCAAACAAGTCATAACTCGTTGTAGCTCGTCCACCGGAATAAGAGAGAATTTTGCTGAGATGGTATCACATAGGAGAAATCCTAGTTGGCTCCATTTTTAATTTAAAAAATATAAAATTATAAGGATTGAACTGCGATGAATCAAACTATAATAAATGAGTCGCAAATTCGATAAAACTAATGGATTAATAATTATTTACTCAACCAGTACTTTGAATTTATATAATTCTATAGAACTACTTAAGTTTCTTTTTTTAATGGAACTTCATGGATTTTTCTTTAATTTTTTTTTCTTTCATTAATACCTTTTTATATCCATATATTTTTTTAAAATGAAATATCATTTTTAGCAAAGACAATTTTATTACCAACAAAATAAAACGGTACAAAGGGAAAGTCTTCATCAACTGATCAATCAAGTTTAAGAAACTATGTAGGTTGTACACCATAAATAGAAAGTAATAAATGAGAGATAAACAAATGAAAAATTATAGTCACATAGACAAGAAAGAGCAAAAAACCATGAAGCACAATCATAAAATCCCAACTCACATAAGATATTAATTCCCAGCGATCCTAAATATAAGACCCAGTTGACTTTTTTTTGGGAGAAATTAAGGTTGCAAAATAAGTTATTAAATTATGACATTTTTGATATATTTTTAGATTATACATTAGTTTATAGGTCAAATAAACTAGTTTAAAAAAAAAACAATTAGGTAAATCAATTTATAATTGACATATTTTTCTTTTTTAAAATTTTCCAAAAAAGTCAACTAAATCTTATATTTATGACCGGAGGAAGTATATATCGAGTGACAACCTGTATTGCCTAGCCATGCTCGAACGTGCTTGAGAAAAAGGAAGACCACCATGAGCATATAGATCAAGATAAGATGAAGCAGAACTCAGGTGTTCGAAAAATGTGTTCGAAACATGCTATAAGAGTCAAAGCCCAATGAACATATATGATATGTGTTCTTAATTAAGGATAGGGTTAAATATTAATTTAACTAATAAACAATTACTCAAATATCAATTGACACAATAAACATTAAAAATGATCTATTGGGCCAACGACCAACCAAAACTCAGCAATTTAATTGACAATGTCAGAGGTTTCTTAATTGCATTTTGATTGGCCAATGACATAGACAATTATTATTTATTGGCTAAAATGATACTCTCTTCGGTCCTAAATATAAGACTTAAATGACTTTTTTGGAAAATCCTAAAAAAGCAAATAAGTCAATTATAAATTGATTTACTTAATTTTTTTCCTTAAACTAGTTTATTTAACTTATAAACTAATGATTAACCTAAAAATATATCAAATATGTCATAATTTAATAACATATATTGTAACTTTAATATCTCCAAAAAAAGGCAATTAGGTCTTATATTTAGGACCAGATGGACTATTTAACTACTAAGGATTGCAACTGGCAAACACATATAAGCACGTAAAGAAAGTCATCATAGCAACGATCATCACGGGCCAGCAAAAAAGGTGAGGAAACCCAATATGAACAAAATTAAGGGCTCTAGAAACTAATTAACGAAATGAAACAAACAAAAAATAAAAGAACTCTACACACTCTCGTCCTAGTAATCAAAGAGGAAGAGACCAAATACCCTTTTCCAAACAATCCTACTAATAGAGATGAATATGATGAAGGAGAGTGTCGATGATATAGATCAGAGAGCACCTCACAGATCGTGAGAAATGCCATTAAGCACAATGATGATGACTTTTCTTGATCTTCTTCATCTTCTTAATGAAGACTAGCAATTTTTTTAACTTATGACTTTATTTCTCCCTCTTAATTTTGAGCTTTTAATTTGCGTAAAAGGGGAGAGGTTAGGATTTAAAAAATCTAGTTAGCCCTCATATCTATAGGTTTCAGCTTTCTGTTTATCCACTTTATTTTAAATATCTAATCTAATCTAATCTAATCTAATCTAAGTATAACTTATAATTACCCGTACGGAATCTTCGCCACGTTCACACTATGATGCTGTTTTAAATGTGATATTACTATTACCTAATTTTTGCTGATTCATTCTTAGAAAAATGTTTAATGATCCGAAACGTCTTGCGTGAGGAGTTTAATTGGGTAATAATTCATGAATCGAATTCATGTATCTCCATCGTTTTTGCTAAAGCATTGATGAGTTGCACTATAATTCGATCTCTTGAACTTCCTCAACAATCTCTCCTTATACCACCGTGATTTCCAATCACTCTCACTCTCCATCTACCTTCACCATTAGAGCCACCCTCCTCTCACATGATTTTGATTTTCTCTCCTCCTTCGCACATGTTAAAGAGCTCTATCGGACCCATTTTCTCACCCATACCTGTTTGATGAATCATTATTTCTTCCGCCCTCTGTTGATAATTTTTATTCCATACCTGTTATTTTTTGTGAGTATAGGGCTGACAATCAGGTACATGCCTCACAAAACCTATATCCATCGTTAAGTTCTCGCTATTTACTTCCTTAATTCCTATTTCATTGAATTTGAACACTGTTTTATGACCTAAGTCGTTTTTTTATTTGAATTTTTCATGAAGAAAGTAGGGAGCTGTCCGTACAAGGTGTTTATTTCGGCCAGTTGTTCCTCTCCTTCACATACGAGAGATCATATCGGTGCTTCTTTTGGTGATGTTTACTGCAATCATCAGGTCTCCTCTTTTCTCCTTTTTTCCTGTTACTTAGTTGGGTTATGTTTATTTTTGTATTTCTTTGATTGGATTATGGTTGAACTATGGGATTTAGAGTGACGTGGAAACTCATAAATTGAAATCATAATCCTAAATATTCACTTTTTTTAAAGCCAGATCATTGTGTGTCATTATGGCATGCATTCACTTTTTGTAATCCATAATCGTAAATTTTTCGTATATATTCACTTTGTTTATGACTTTTCTGTAGCATGTGGAATCAGGGGGCAAAAATCATAGCTTTCAATTAGTTTTACTTTTATTTGTGTTCTATCTTACTCATCTTTGTATATTTCGATATGCATTTTAGGTGGAGATAGTTCTTAGACCTCCTTGCAAACTGGAGAAACAAGTGTAGAACACCAGTTTGGAATGATATTTGATGTGCCCCCACCAGTGCTTAAGCGCGCTCTATGACAACTAAGGTCATTTTGTTGGTACAGTTAAGGTTTTATTATAGCTTAGTGAGTCCTCTTCTTCAAATATTGATGCATTGCCGGCTATGTCTTTTTACTTTTAGAAATGAAAAGTATTCTTAATATTTAAATATATGGCATGTATCTCTTGAGAGGGCTAAAAGTTATTGAGGATGACATGTATCTCTTGAAATGACTCTATAAAATTTGTATATGTCCAATATTTCTTATTTGTTTTTATACAAATATCCACACATAATGCTTTTTCCATGTTAATAATATTCATATTTCATATGTGATTTATAAGCTTTCTTAGATTGTCCTACAGCCAACCACATCATTAGAAGCATTTGAAGGAGTTAATTAGTTTTCTTTGCTTATTCAGATTCATTGAAAAAATTTTCTTATCTAATTTGAATTTTATTTCAGCCATGCTTGAATTTGATAGGCTCTGTAGAATGAGTTATATAGAGGAGGAATTTTTCTTTGCTAAATTTAAATCTTCAACATTTGAATTTTCCTTTGCTTCCTCTTTTTCCTCCAATTTCTGCAACAGCTGAGGAGGAAGATCCCCCTTAAAAAAAATATAAGCAACATAAGTTGGAGACAAAGGAGTTGAAAAGGAAAAGAATTAATTCAAGAAACATAAATATTGTGAGATTCAGTGGTGCTTTTGTCCAGAGTACTCATTAATTCAAGAATAAATTGCAGTTGCAGCAATAACTTGAGAAGAATGAATGGATAATGCATAATTATGAAATTTGCTCTTGGCCATTTTGACTGGCAGGATGCTTCTAATGGGAGTAAAAAATGCATTGATGATTTGTTATGTGGCTCTTCATAAAAAATTCAAGAAGTAAACAAGGCAAAGAAGATGCGGAAGATGGTCTTAAAGACATCCTTTCGTTTAAGTAGGATCATCATTTTCGGGGATGGATAGCAAAAGTACAAGATGGGTGTGAATAACATGAATTATGGAGCCTCAACGTTTGTTTACCAATGCAGTTGCAGTGAGTTATATATAATAAAATCTGATATTGGACCAATGGAAATTTTCTTTATTGCGGTAATCTCTTTCCTTTGTTTTCCCCCTTGGTGTTTTGCAGACTAAAGGAGATCATTCTGCTATTTCTGCATCACCTAGACCTGGGTTGGTTTCTTTTTTAAACCTGGTAGGCTGCAACTTTGTCTTTGTCAATATTGAACAATCTACCTTGGAGTTGCCATGTTTGTCCTGTTTTACCTTTGCCATGAGTGTTTATGTTCATCAATGAAATATACAAACAATTATATGACATGTGAAATGCATGTAATGGAAGACAAATAAGTAATGGAATTTGTTTAACTATGTGAGTGGAAGAATTGTCATAAGTACATTATGGATGCTAGCTTTATGATAATGAGATTGTAACTAAATCAAGGGCCATTTAAAATAGGAAGTTTATAAACAATTGGTATGTGAATAATTGAATAATTGTCTGCTACCATTTGCTATAGCATATAATTAATCCCACAAGATGGTACCCTATGACTTTCCTTCTCAGAGATATGCATAAAGCATATTAAGTAACATCTTTTAATAAGCAAATGGTGAAAGCCGATGGGCATGGAATCTATGCTTGACCCTTGCTGTTATGACATCTTCAAAATCATTTGAACTACAACTATTACTCTGAATTCTGAAGAATCTCTCTTTTTTTATCAAAAAGGAATCTCTTATTTAGCAAACATGGAATGACACAATATCTGTACATGTGCTAACTAATACTAAAATTTCAAATTCTGATATTGCAGAAGGGTGTTCAATTGGCTCAGATGTTCAGAAAGAGGGATCCTATGTTACGAGAGAATATTTGTGATGGGTTATATACTCAAAAGTTCCCAACATTTTGGAGGTAGTACACACACACATAGAATTTTTGTTGTATTTTTTTAGATTCGTTCTATTTATTATTTCTCATTAAGCATTGTTGTGCTGACCAAATTTTATGACCTTACTAAAATAAGGTATACTCATATCGTAATGATGTCTAGAGTTTCTAATAGATAATTTCAAATGAATATTACCTATTCTTCAAATCTATTGTTTCAGTTATGTCAGGATTGAATTCGACTATAATAGCATTGTATGCACTTGCAACATGAGTATATCCTATTGTATGGCATGGTCGAAACGTTATTGTTAATAAGAAAGGGTGGGGAAGATCAAATATGCAATATCCATTCTTCCATAAAGACAACATAAGCTGGCAGTTTCAATTTATTCTTATAGAGGCAAGGCTGATATTTCTTCCCTATTTCGTAAATTTTTCTTCTCATTAATTATCTTGCAGCTCTAACATTTGGATAGCATCTAATAAAAATAGGTCACGTGCTCCTGGTCAACCATTTATTGCCTATGACCCTGGTATGACAAGAAGTTTTAGCATATCATGGCTGTGCCGAACTCTACCAAGTATATGATCCAAATTTTATGATATTTTGCTGACCTTTAATTGAACCTTTCTCAGCATTTCATATCTTCTCCATGCCTTTAAATTCTTCCTAGGGATCATCAAGCGGAAGTTCTAAGTAAAGTCAGTTGTAGCAAATTGAATGTTTAATGCCCTTTTATACCAGAAGAGGTGAGAGAACACCGTCATTTTCTTTGTACATATCTGTGAAATGGCTGAATAAAATATTGTAACTGCATCATTATCATGTTTGAATTTTCAGTGAAGTGTATGGGTGCATGTGATCTGTAATCTTAAACGATAAAGTGAACAAATTGAATTGAACTTGAATTTCAGTAAATCTATAAGTAATCTGTACATGTAGTTAAGCTCATTTTTCCATTTATGTTGTATGGTCAAATAAATCTATTTAAACTGAGCTTTTTTTACCAAACACATCACTATTGTAGTAAGGAAGCAAAGAGAGTGGAATAATTAGAAATTGCTTTTGAAGTTCTTGGTAGTGTATAAATTATATTTAATGCTGATATGGATGGAGGCATGTTTTGGCATTTGCTTCATTGTTGTAAAACCATTTCTTGCCTTGACATGGTTGAAAGTTAATTTTTGTTGTTTTGATCAAATTTTGCCGGGAGGAATAGCATGATTTTTTTTTCTTTTTGTTGGGAGTTGTTTCTGCTATTGTGAAATAAAAGGTGATCCATGTGAGTATGTCCATTATGAAATTTTAGAGTTTTTTAATTTACATGCTCTTGATTGTTATACAATGTACTAGGTTTTTTTTTACTGAAATGCAGGTCTTCCAACAGTGTCAGACTTTAGTGATGCAAGCCCACCCATCTTGAAACAAGATGCTTGATGCATGATTAAAGTTTACCCCCTTCATATATTACTGTATTTTAATTTTCTTTAGATGAGTTTTAAGTGGAATTGTAGCTTTTCTTATCGAAAAGTGGAATTGTAGCTTATTGTTGCATTTTATTTAACTTTAGCAGCAATAAGTTAATTGGGAAGTTACAATGTATCCGTGCTCAATTAAAGAACTACATATTCTATATGTATTTAACGCTAAGATCTGTAATATAACTACATTCATATCCTACGCTGTATGTATATGTTTATGGGAGAAGGTAATATAACAGCATTCTATATGTATTTGTTGAAAACAAGACAGTTAACATTAATACATGCGCAGTTAGTAGCGATATATGAGTAGTTAATTGTGATACACGAGGAGTGACAAGAATTGTAATGGACAATAGTTTCTGGAAGAATATTGTGGTATGCCTTAAAGCTGCTGCTCCTCTTGTCACAGTTCTTCGCTTGGTTGATTCAGAAGAGAAGCCAGCAATGGGATTCATATATGAAGCCATGGAAAGTGCAAAAGAAAAAATCAAACAAAATTTTAACAGCGTTAAAAGAAGGCAAGTGTTAAATTTTTGTGTTTAATTTTATTATGCAAGTTTCTTGTTCTATATTTAAGTATTTCTATCTTGTATGTTGCATAATTGTTTGTTTGTTTATTTTGATTTGTGATAGTTATGAGCCTGTATGGAATATTATTGACGAGAGGTGGGAAGCTCAACTTCATAAGCCTTTGCATGCAGCGGCATACTACCTTAATCCATATTTCCATTATGACCCTGATTTCAAGCCTCACTATACAATCAAAGAAGGGTTGTATAATTGTCTGTCAAGAATGATTGATAATCAAAATGACCTCAATACAATCCATTACCAGTTGGTTGATTTTCATAATGCAAGATATATGTTTGGGCATGAAACTGCACAAGCAGTAAGGAAAAAATTAGCTCCAGCTGATTGGTGGGATTCTTATGGAGATGGATGTCCAGAACTTAAAAATGTTGCAATTCGTATTCTTAGCTTATATTGCAGCTCTTCAGGTTGTGAACATAATTGGAGTGCTTTTGAGATGGTAAGATTTTCTTTTTTCTTATTTTTTTATCATCATCATTTTGGTTGACGTTAGAATATTGACGGTAGCTGCTCTTCATTTCTTAAATTTTGTTTAGATTCATACCAAGAGAAGAAATCGTTTGGGTCAAGAGAAGATGAATGACTTGGCATATGTCATGTGCAATTTGAAGCTAACAAGTAAAAAGAAAAGTAGATCTTTTGAACATGACTTCGATGAAATCCACTCTGATGATGAATGGATAAATGATGGAGTGACAGATGAAGTGGGATTAGTGGAAGAAGATAATGTTGATGAGAGTCTTCAATCTCATGGAATTGATGAAAATATGGAAAATTCAATCTTTGATGTTGATCTAAACAATAATGCTGCCGTTGAAGATAACAATAATGATGAGATAGAGGAAGCAAATGGAGATAACAATACTGAAGGTGGAGAGTTTGAAGACATTGAAGATGATGAAAATCTATCATTTGATCGTCTTTCTTGAGCTTATATTTGTTGGCTTTAGTTTTTTATGTTAGAATTGATGGATTTAACTTCAATTATTTGAACTTTTGTAGTTTTAATTTCAGTTTAAGAATTTATATTTGCTTAAAATAAATTGTTATCATTTTTATGAGCTTTAATTTTAATTATTTAAATAAATTATTTAAAAAAGGTAGACTCTTACGAGTCTACGATACGATTCTACATTTCCGATTGTACGTCCCTCTCGCGAGTTTACTTAAACTCACGATTTTGACAACCTTGCCGATAACTATTTGAGAATTGTCAATAACTACTCTTTTATCACAAAGTCAAACACTTGATTTAAGATAAATTGGGGACTATCCCTTATTTTTCCAAGTTGGAATTTGAGACCCATTTTGTCTAACTTAAATTCAAGTGTCATTTTTTTGTCATTTTCCCTTTTGGATGGGTAAGTGAGCTGGGGAATTATTTTTTCTTTTTTTCGCATGGGGTAGGAGGATTGGATGAGGGTTGAGAATGAAGTTTGACTCTTTTGTTTCAAAACACGAGCTGCTTGACTACTATCCAAATTAAAAATATTATATGTAATCTAAATTGAAATTATTTGAAAATAATTAATACGATAACTCAAACATAATCATAAATTATTTTTGATAAAATTAACTTAATTCTAAGAGAGCATCTTATTTGCAAAACAACAAAATGAACCTTTGAAACGAACGAGTTCATTTTGTTTGTACCTCGTGCATCCCACAGGAGATGTTTTAATCTTACATTTATTTACTTCAAACAGACTTTCCAATGGGAGAGGTGCCTGAGGAAATTTGATTTAATTTTCTTTGGCGGGAGAAGGGTTTGGATAGGGAGGTTGGGAAGAAATTTAACTCTTATTTTATTTTTATGGTAATTTAAATATCATGCATAGTATAGTTTCAAATTTTTCAATAACAATTTAATTTGCTATTTAAATTATTTCTGCATCACATGTAAGATTCATGTTAACTTGGAGCATCCAAATACTTTCATATATATTAGGACAATGTCTGATATTTCATCAAAATGATGGCACCCCCGTGCATCGCACGGGTAGACTGCTAGTTTGTATCTATAGGAGGATGAAGTTTATAAGAAATGTAGTTAATAAGTAGGCTTGCATTTATTGTTTCCTAATAACCTTGCATTATATCGTAAAGATGTCAGTTTTTTGTAATAAAACTTTGATGTAATTGATAACTTCTTTAATTTTATTCTTTCCTGAATATAATCCTATTCCAACTTTTTTAATATCTTACCTCTTATATATATTGAATATTAATATACATTAGTGTTCCAAAGATATTATTTTTTCTGACCCTAATGGTCACACTTCCAGTTATGTAAGCGGGGGCTATCTATTTTAATAAAAGATCAAGGCACGGAAACAAATCACTTCACGCACACACAGCATATTCACAAAACCAATTTATTTAGCTTACCATAGACTAAGATATAATTTATACGTGCAATAGAATCATGATTTGGTGGTAGAGCGGTAGATAGGGGTTGAAATGGTCAAACCTTAAACACAGGACCTGACCTATTTATTTTAGCATTAACAAATATTATATAAATAATTCAATTATAAATATTATACACATATTATATTGTTTGATAAGTTCTTTAGTCTACCAATAACTTGAGTATATGTAGGCTTTGAGACCTATTAAAAGTTGGTAGAAGTTTTATCCATACTTAATTAAGATCACAAGTTCATCATGTCTAGAACGATTGATGTGTATAAAAGATGATACCATATCGCCCTATATAAGTGAGTTTTAGCTTGTAATCATTTTAATTTTAATAGAATGTTTGATGTGTCTAATAGATGAATACTCTGCCATCTTATCACATCATACCGAAAAATTTAGTTAAGGTGATGAACTTAATTTCATGAAATCAATTCCAATGCGGGGCTTACAACGAACTACCTTAATATTGGGAATCAAATCATTACCACATTGGTATTTACTACGAACTACCTTAGTCCACAAGGCATCTTTTTTAGTAATCAAGCCCCACCCAACTTTCATGAATAGAGCTTTATTCTGAATATTAGCATGCCTTAACCCAAGCCCCCCACTAGACTTTGGTTTGCAACATTTATCCTAAGCCACAAGATGGACTTTTCGCTTCCCTTCAGATGACCCCCAAACTTCAGATGGAGAGCGGTGAAGTGAGGGGTGCGGGCGAACGTGGGGGTAAGAAGGTGAGGAGAGATGAGTGGGGAGAGGAGGATGAAGGCTCTGGGGAAGGGGGAACGAGTGGTATGTCATATAAAGACTCTTTGTTTAGTGCTGAAGCGAAGGAGATTCCTTTGGATGCCAAAGGTAGGGGAGTTTTTGAGGATGCTTGGAATGAGCATATTAGTAGTCTAAAGGAATATTTTGACGATGCTGGTTCAGTTTCAAAGCAACGTGCCGCAGGAGAAGCAACTGAAAAGGAAGGGGAGGAACTTGTTCCTACTCTTGTGATTTCAAGAGAACAGTATGAGCGATGGTGTGCCCCATGGAAACGTTCGTTGATTGTTCGTGTTCTAGGGAAGAATTTCTCTATCTGGTTTCTTCAACCAAGACTCCAAAAGCTTTGGAAGACAAAGGAAAAGTTTATTATTCGGGACATAGGAAATGGTTATTTTGTGGTTTCATTCAACTGTGATGAAGATTTGAATTATGTTTACTTAGAGGGGCCGTGGATGATTGCGGATCATTATCTCATTGTTCAACGATGGAGACCGAATTTCGATCCTTGGTGTGCAAATCAAAATACAAAGATTGCAGCGTGGATTAGAATTCCAGTACTTCCATTGGAATTTTTCAATGCCGAGAGCCTGAGTATGATTGGTAACCTTGTGGGCAAGACTCTTAAAGTAGACTCAATTACATATCTTACAGAAAGAGGTCGATTTGCACGCATATGTGTCGAACTCAACTTATCAAAACGTCTAATTCCAGCAGTGCGGATACTTGGTAGAGAAAGAAGTATTGAATATGAAGGCTTGCACTTGATTTGTTTTAAGTGTGGTAGATATGGGCATAGGAGGGAAGTATGCTCAGAGGTCCCAGTGACGGTGTCTCATCAGAGTAAGGGTGAATCTTCATCGTCTTCAGACGGTAAAGATAAGAGTCCAATATGTGATATGCAAAAGGAGGCATCCATGAATAAGGAAGAGAATACTGGGAAAAGAGGCCGTGAGGATCAAGGAGACGTTGCCGGTGATGAGTTGGCTCCGTCAAAGACTGAAATCATGGGGATTTGGAATCTTGTTAAACGTCCTAATAAAAATAAAATCCCATTAATGGGGGGTCAAGGTGGTATGAGGAAGGATAGAAATCATGGTAATGATAAGAATTTAATGCAAAGATTCACAAGTCCTATTTTCAACGTGGCTATCAATAAAGGAAATGAGGAAGCAGCTTCCTTGCGTGGAATTAATGAGGATAACCGAAAGTTTGGGAAGGAAATTTCTAATCATCATAAATGGGTCCCAGTTGTGAAAAATAGAAAAAAGATGAAAGCTAAAGGTACACGTGGAAAAGAAATTCAAGTCAAACAAGCCAATGTGATGAATAGTGAAATGGGCCAAGGCAATAATATAACTAAGCATGTTTCTTCTTCTGTTCCTATATTAAATTCTTTTGATGCCCTTATGTGTGTTGATGAGACTTCGTTGGTGGAGTCAAGGGAACCTGTTATGAATATGGTTGATGGGACCGGAAAGCTCATTGATGTGAATGTAGAGAAATCTTCTAATGTTGTTTTGGCTTCGTCAGTGGAAGAGTGTGAGAGTCTTGAAGACTCAATTATTCATGTGCAAGTTTCTCAATGACAGGAATCCTATGGAATTGCAGAGGGGTCGGTGCTCGCACGTTTCCCGGACTTATTAAGGAATTGAAGTGCAAATATAACTTGACATGGTGTGTTTTATTTGAGACTAAGTCGAGTGGAGCTAAGGCAAAAAAGATTGCAAGTAAGTTGTGTTTTCGAAATTCTTGTTTAGTTGATGCAAGAGGTTTTAGTGGTGGTTTGTGGTTTGTTTGGGATGACGGGGATTGGAATATTCATAAAATAGTTGAGTCTGATCAGTTTATTCACCTATTTATGGAGAAGGAGGGATTGAGTTTCCACCTCACATGTGTTTATGCTAGCCCGAATCCAGTAAAGAGACGGGAGTTGTGGGGTACTCTTAATATCATCAAAGAAAGTGTTCAAGGGGCTTGGTGTATAGGGGGAGACTTTAATGCCATTTTATATGAGCATGATCGCAGATCAAATCTCAGTCATCATTCTGTTGTGGATAATCATTTTGTGAATTGGGTGGAAGAAGCAAGGTTAGCGGAGATTCATACTGTGAGACCTTTTTTCACATGGAGTAGAGAAAATTGTGAAAGTAAGTTGGACAGGATTTTAGCTAATGAGGAGTTCTTTCTTACTTTTCCCCATGCTGGTTCGAAAGTTCTTTTTCAATTCAAATCTGATCATAGACCTCTCTTGTTGTCAATGGGAAATGATAAAACATATAATGTGCATGTTAAGGATCGACCATTCAGGGTTGTGGCTTCATGGTTCTTACATGACGATTTTGGAACTTTTATGCACTCAACATGGAGCCAGGGTGCAAGTTGGAATGAAAATGTTGAGACATTCATAGAGAAAGTGACTATTTGGCGGAAGGAGGTTTATGGGTTTCTGAATCGTAAAAAGAGTAGAATTTTAGCACGTCTTGATGGGCTAAATTCTTCTATACGTGAAAGGGGTGCATCTTCTTCTCTTTGTTCCCTTCAGAAGTCTTTGTGGAAGGAGCTAGAAGAGATTTTGCTTCATGAAGATATCATGTGGGCCCAAAAATCTAGGTGTGATTGGTTCTCTTTGGGTGATAAAAACACTAGGTATTTCCATCTTCGGGCCAATGCTAGGAGAAGATATAATAGAGTTGATGCTATCAAGGATGATAGTGGGGAATGGATATTTGATGAGGAAAAAATCAAACAAGAGGCCGTGAGTTTCTTTAGAGTCCTATTTTCTTTGGAAAATTCTTATAGATACTCTTTATCCACGTCAACGAGGTTTCCAACAATCTGTGAGAATGATATAATTAATTTGGGGCGGCCAGTTCAGTTGGAGGAGATTGAGCAAGTAGTTAGGAGCATGGGGTCTTTGAAAGCTCCAGGCCCAGATGGTTTAAATGTCTTATTTTTCAAGACTCAGTGGTCTCATGTTAAAGACTCAGTGTTGAAGTTTGTATCTCATGTTTTTGACTCGCCTCAAGATATTAGAAAGATTAATCAAACTTATTTAGTTTTGATTCCGAAGGTTCCCCAACCGGAGACATTACGAGATTTTCGTCCTATTAGCTTGTGTAATGTTCTGTATAAGATGATTACAAAGATAATAGCGAACAGGATCAAACCTATGCTTGATAAGGTTATTGCTCCGAATCAAAGTAGTTTTATTCCGGGAAGATTATCATCGGACAATGTCATTGTGGCTCAGGAAGTTGTTCATACGATGAGACTCATGAAAGGAAAGAAAGGCTTCATGGCAGTTAAGATTGATCTTGAGAAGGCTTATGATCGAGTTAAGTGGTCCTTTGTTGAACAATGTCTACGTGAGCTTTCTATTCCCTCCAATATTATTGATATTATCTCATACTGTATAAACACTTCTACTATGCAACTGTTATGGAACGGGGGAAAGTCAGAAGTGTTTTCTCCTTCGCGAGGTCTTAGACAAGGTGACCCTTTATCTCCCTACCTGTTTGTTATTTGTATGGAGAAACTTGCTCACCTTATTGAGGATCAAATGGCCTTGGGGGATTGGAGACCTATCCGATTGAATAAGGATGGCCCCACCATCTCTCATCTTTTCTTTGCAGATGATTTGATTCTTTTTTCTGAAGCAAATATGAGTCAGGTACTTGTCATGAAACAATGTCAAGAATTTTTGTGAAGCTTCTGGCCAGAAAGTTAATGCTCAAAAGACTAGAGTGTTTTTTTCTCATAATGTCAATCATAATATTCGTAGTCAATTGAGTGATAGCTTGGGTTTTACTATGGCGGCTGATTTGGGGAAATATTTGGGAGTCCCTCTTCATCATAAAAAGGTGTCTAAAGCTGATTATCAATTTGGGGTGGATAAAGTGAGAAGTAGGCTCTCTTTATGGAAAAGTAATTTATTTTCCTTAGCAGCTAGACACACATTGGTTAAATCAGTAGTTTCTACCATGCCTAACCATGTTATGCAAACTGCGATTATTCCTATTAGTTGTTGTGATGAAATAGACAAAAGAGCAAGGGATTTTATTTGGGGGTCATCTGAAGGGAAGCGAAAAGTCCATCTTGTGGCTTGGGATAAATGTTGCAAACCAAAGTCTAGTGGGGGGCTTGGGTTAAGGCATGCTAATATTCAGAATAAAGCTCTATTCATGAAAGTTGGGTGGGGCTTGATTACTAAAAAAGATGCCTTGTGGACTAAGGTAGTTCGTAGTAAATACCAATGTGGTAATGATTTGATTCCCAATATTAATAAAAATTTAAATGGTTCTAGACTGTGGAGTGGTGTAAAGTCAATTTGGGAACCCTTTGTGAGGGGGGTGGAGGTGAGATCTCATCAAGGCATTCAGAAAGCAAGATGGAGTCATGATCGAAGTGGTGAATTTTCTGTCAGGTCAGCATATTCCCTATTAACTGGTGAACAAAGGGTAGGCTCTAATATTTGGGATAAGGCATGGAAGTTACAAATTCCCCAACGTTGTAAGCTTCACATTTGGACTATGTTGCATGATAAATTACTTTCGAATGAGAGGTTACAAAGATGGGGAGTTATTCAAAATGGCAGGTGTAGCTTATGTTTACAGGAGGAAGAAACTTCAATTCATGTTTTTCGAGATTGTGAGCTTGTTAAGCCGTTATGGGAAGAGTTGGGGGTTGAGAGGCTAAATCTGGAATTTGAAAGTGATGACTTTAAGTCTTGGGTGAAGCTTAACCTTCAGAGTAATAGTCGATTGCATGGCTTTAATTGGAGTGATATGTTTTCTGTAATGTGTTGGCTGATATGGCGTAGGAGAAATGAAATGATTCATTCTAGTTCGAGACCAAGTGTTCTTGAAGGAGTTGCTGAAGTCAAGGGTATCCTTCACTGCATGCAAAAAGCAAAAACCTTTGCTCGTCTACCTTGCAATCTCAATTCCTTGGGTAATAGGCTCATGAATCCGCTTATGACCTTGGAACCCAATGTTCTAAGAGTTTTTGTTGATGGGGCATTTTCTTTTAGGCAAAGAACAGCGGGGTGTGGTGGCGTTCTTAGACGCCCAGATGGAAGTATCCATGAATCATTTTACTGTCGCGTGGATTGCTATGACTCATTTACAGCTGAATTATGGGGATGCTTTTGGGGACTTCGCCGTGCATGGGAAGAAGGTTTCCGTAATATTGTTTTATTGAGTGATTCGCAAGAATTGATAAACAGGTTGAAGGCAGAAGGCTCTGAGATGCATGAGGACCAATTCTTGCTATTTCAAGTGAAGCAATATTTGCAGAGGAGTTGGGAAGTGGATTTGAGATGGACTGAACGAGAGCTTAACGTAGAAGCAGATTTACTAGCAAGGGAAAGTCTTAATGTCGGCTTTGGGCTTCAAATTTTGTCAGCAGAAACATCTGCTCGCTTCTTCCAGGAGAAGGGTGTCACCTAGTTTCTTTATTTGTTTGTTTTGTAGTTTTGTTTATTCCCATGGTATCAAAAAAAAAAATAAATAAAGTAAGTAATTTCCATATTTGGCCAAAAAAAAAAGAGTGTATTTTCCATAGTTATGTATTTTCCTTTGCTTTTGGTCCCTCGTTGTCCATTATTTGAGAAAAAAAGCTAGTCAGCCAAGTCAATCAATCAATCAATAAATCAATGAAGCACTTCAAAAAATTCTGCGCGTTCCCACACTGAACCTCATCAACTTTCACAAATCTTTCATTTCACCTTCCTTCTCTGACCCGTTGAACTTCCTTTTCTACTCATAATGCTTTTCCTTTGATTTTGTTCACAGTGGCGCATCAACCTTGTTTTGATATATTTGTAAGCTCTATGGGTTTTCCTGACTAGAATTCAATTCTCCAAGAAGGTGGTAAGTATTTGTATGATTTTGTGAATTTAGTTTGCTTCTTAATCGGTTTCTTTAAGTCTGTTATTGTGTATTGACTTGTTTTCAATGTCAATTTTGACTTGTTTTGTCAGGCTCTAATTTTTATTCATATTGTCATGTGATCTACTTTGCTTGGCTCAGCGAGCCTTAAGCTCGCTTGCTGTGTGGTTTGACGTGGGTTCGAATTAGTCTCTTTGTATAAAGTAGGGGTAAGGCTGCCTAGTTCTCCCACGTCCCTAAATATCCTAATTTGATTATTTTAAGAATGCTAGTTAATGTAGTTATTAGCACATGATATTACTAATCTACTATAACAGTATACCTTCACTCTCACTCTCACTCTATTGTTTGTTTATTATAGATAAGCATTGTTAGGCGTTATTTGGGAAGAAATGAGAAAAAATAGAAATTTACTTAATATTTAGGAACAAATTGAAATTTGATTGTGATTTTATGTTTAGGAACGGAGGGAGTATATTATATTTCCTTTTCGAGTACCTTGACAAAGTGGGGACTAGAACTGGGTTGAACCATGATCTGCATGGTTGAGAATGGATTTCAGTTGGAAGAAGTTTCTAGTGTCATTGTTTTGCTTTGGTTTGTTTTTATTAGAAGGTTGCTTAAAACATGTTTGAAATGCTGAATTGGGTTTATTCTGTTGGCTTTATTCTCAATTTGTCTCAGGTTGTGATCTTTGGGGGATTACAGTGTGGATTATGGAGGCTGTTTTGTGGCCTGTGAATACCAATATGTCTGACTGAGGTTTTGGGATCATTTATTTTTGGCTTTTTTGGGATTTAATAGAGATGGTTCTGAGTAGCCAATTTTTTAGAGCTCATTTTGTTATTAGTGTCTCGCTACTGCTTTGGATTAGTATCACTCATGGTACTGATAGTGATATTTTCTGCTTGAGAAGCATAAAAGAATCAGTTGAGGATCCTTTCAATTATTTGAAGTCTTCTTGGAATTTCAATAATCAAACAGAAGGCTTCATCTGTCATTTTACTGGGGTTGAGTGTTGGCATGATGATGAGAACAGGGTGTTAAACCTCAAGCTGTCAAATATGGGACTTAAGGGTCAATTTCCTCGTGCCATACAAAATTGCTCAAGCTTAACTGGATTGGATCTTTCAATCAACCAACTCTCTGGAACCATTCCATCCGATATTAATAAACTTCTTGCCTTTGTGGTAACCCTGGACCTCTCTTCAAATGACTTTTCAGGAAATATCCCTGTGGGCCTTGCAAATTGTCCCTATCTTAATGTTCTTAAGCTAGATCAAAATCAACTAACTGGTCAAATTCCTCCATTGCTTGCCCAGCTCGATCGGATTAAGACTTTTACTGTCACAAATAATTTTTTGACGGGGCCAGTTCCATCTTTTGCAAGCAAAGCTGGTATTACAGCAGACAGTTATTCAAATAATTCAGGACTTTGTGGGCGTCCCTTGGATCCATGCCAGGGGAAGAAGGTTAACACTGCTGTTATTGCTGGTGCTGCTATAGGTGGGGTAATTGTTGCAGCATTAGCATTGGGTTTTGTCGCATTCTTCTTTGTACGCCGAGTCTCTGTGAAGAAGGAAGAAGATCCTGAAGGAAATAAGTGGGCAAGAAGTCTAAAGGGAACAAAAGCTATTAAGGCAAGCTATGTTAATTTATTGCACATACTATATATGATTGCAATAGGGGGAAACATCCAATTTTCTTGTTGTCTTCATATTTATTCTCGAAAATAAAATTACTGTAGAAAGCATATCTGACAGGAACTAGTTTTTCATATTTTGGAACTAAATCATTAATACATGAGTTTTATTCTCAATTTGTCGTCCTGTCAACAATCAAAATTATAAACTTTTCCCCATCTGAATGTTCAAGAAATTTATACATCTGCCACTAAAGAAAATGAGTAACACAGTTTATTTAGTTTTATATACTCTGCATCTCTCATGATGATATTATGCTTAACTGTTCTGAACTGGACATCAGGTTTCTATGTTCGAAAAGTCAGTTTCAAAAATGAAATTGAGCGATCTCATGAAGGCGACAAACAACTTCAGTAAAAGCAATATCATTGGCTCAGGAAGAACAGGGGCTACGTACAAAGCTGTCCTTGATGATGGTGGCATGGTGCTCATGGTTAAAAGATTGCAGGAATCTCAGTATTCAGAAAAGGAATTTGCATCTGAGATGGCTACATTAGGGACTGTTAGACATCGTAACTTGGTTTCCCTTTTAGGTTTTTGTGTGGCCAAACAGGAGAGACTTCTGGTGTATAAAAATGTGGAAAACGGAAGCCTTCATGATCAGCTACATCCCGCTACTGGTGGGAGCACTATGCAGTGGTCTTTAAGGCTTAAAATTGCAATTGGAGCAGCCAAAGGTTTAGCATGGCTTCATCATAGCTGCAATCCTCGTATTATCCACCGAAACATCAGCTCTAAGTGCATCTTGTTGGATGCAGATTTTGAACCAAAAATTTCTGATTTTGGCCTTGCAAGATTGATGAATCCAATTGACACACATTTGAGTACTTTTGTAAACGGTGAGTTTGGAGATCTTGGTTATGTTGCTCCTGAATATACAAGAACTCTGGTAGCTACGCCCAAGGGAGATGTCTATAGCTTTGGTACTGTGCTTCTAGAGTTGGTGACAGGTGAGAGGCCTACCCATGTGGCCAGAGCTCCAGAAACTTTCAAAGGAAATCTAGTGGAGTGGATTTCAACACTTTCAAGCAAGTCTGAACTCCAGGACGCTATTGATGATTCATTACTTGGGAAGGGTGTTGATGGTGAGATTTTTCAATTTCTCAAGGTTGCATGCAACTGTGTTTCACCAAATCCAAAGGAAAGGCCCACTATGTTTGAAGTGTACCAACTTCTAAGAGCAATTGGGAGCAGATACAATTTCACAGCTGATGATGAGATATTGGTACCTACAGATACTGGCGATACTGCCAATTTCGAGGAACTAATTGTCGCACGAGAAGAAAATAGTTGAATAGGTAATCCATTTATGTACATATAATGTTATATGTAATCAATTTAACACGCAATAATCTCTTTCTTTGCGTTCTTAAAAATAAAGGTTAATGCAATAGACAATTTAGATTATCTAAATCTAGCCGCGTGCTATTTCTGTTGAAACACCAAATAACATAATCACGTATGGATTCTCATTGGAGTTCATTGAGTTATGTATTCGTCTTAAGGCAGAACTCTCTGGTTCACAGTAAAAATATTCTCTTTAGCTAGTTTATCAAAACAAGAATGTTAGATTGTATCAGTTGTTAAAAGATTGCAAGAGTACTTGAGTTGCTTAATTGTTTGGTTACCTTCTACGATTTAAAAATGTGCAGTGCTTAAAGTATAAACTATATGGTGTTAAATGTCATTTGACAGTGACTCCCCTGATAGTTTGATTATCTTCTACGATTTTAAAATGTTCAGTGCTAAAAGTATCATCTACAAGGTATAAAATGTCACTTGACAGTACCTCCCTTGATAGTTTGTTTTTTTGTTTGGATGTTTATCTTTTTATGAGTATGTAGATTCGTATACTGCAGAACATGATACATTGAAGTCCTCTTTTGAAGCATCCACAATTTTATAATGATATGCACACGGGGGGCATTTTGCATGCAGAGAATTGTTGCTGAACTATTGTTTGAACTCGTACATTGTCTGAGCTTTTAGTGCGTAAGGAAATTCTAAAAGAAGATTCTCCCAATTTTTGGAGTCCATTTAATGCATAAGTTATTTAAGTCAATTGGAATACAAATGCTGCAAGTTAATGACCTTAGTGGGCGTTCAAGGCGGGTTCTTCTACCTGAAGCGTTCAAGGCTTCTGATTGCTTTGGAATTATTTGAATGATTAAATGATTGATGAGATTTATATTTTTTTCAAGTAATTTAAAAGTTGTCCATTCATTGTATCTTGATATATTCATTCTCAAATTGGATTTAACTAATTATATTTTAAAAAGCCTTCTTTCAACATATAATAGCAACAATTACTTGAATTATTATTAGTATTTTTGGATAATTGGAATGCTTTTTTTTTTTAACTGAGGAATTTAATCTTTATACCATTTGTATGGCACATAAGTGAAGGACTTGTATATGTTTAGCTAAAACTAAGTGTTTTAACCTTTTATTAGACACATTTACTCGTATATTTATTTTTATAGTGTAATCACTCATTAAAATATCGATTTGAACAAGTGTAAAATCCTTTAGTCCAGGGTTACTCAACGGTCGCTCTTATTACATCTTATGTTAACACATGCCGTGGCTCTTACTGCACAAGCAGGCAATGAAAATTGAACAAATATAAGTGATAAGTAAAGGAGGTTAAGATGCAATATGCTACTTCCCCTAGTTTTAAACATAATTCTTTTACTTTTTTGTGGAAGTTAAGGTGACACTCTTTCCATTACACTGTTTAAAATAAAAGGTCCAAATATATTTATTTCCATTGCATCAATCACTCCCATCATAGCAAATCACCCTCTCATTCTTGTATATAGGCATTTAGTTCATTAGGTAGTTAGGTTAAATGCTCCTTAACAGTGACTCAATGTTATACCTATGCATTCGGTTATAAATAACTTTTGCATGTGACTCAAAAGGATACCACCATAGTTGGATCACCTATACGACATAACAACCAAGAAAAACAACAACTTCCAAAATTAAATACCTGTTTAATTATGATAGTTAAAAATCTTTGGAAATAAATTATTATGATTATTTTTAAGGAATTCAATGTATTTTTCTCAAGAAATTAAAAGAAAATAGTAGGAGACAAATTATAAATTAGGAAATTAGAGAAAATTACTTTTCAAGGTATGAGAAGTGAAGTTGTGGTGGTGGTGGGAAAGGTGGGTGGTGCGAGGTGGGAGAAGCCTAGAGAGAGATAGAGAGAGAGAGAGAAGAGAGGGGGGGGGGGAGTGGTGATAATGGAGGGAAGCATGGATGAAGCATGACAATGGCTAGAGATTAGGTGGCAATGTTGATTGATGAAGAGTCATGGAGTTTAATGAGGGTGGGCTTGGAGGATGAGTTTTTGTGAGTGAGAGGGAAGATGTGCATTTTAGTACTTTTGCAATACCTATTACCTAATTTGTCCTTTTACAAATTTGAATATCTTCATTATTCTTTTACATATTCAGAGTATTTTATTTAAGATTTTAGCCTTTTAAATTCAACCACATTATCAATATGTATTCAATAAGTCATAGACCAACTTTAAAGTGTAAACCCCATAATACAATAATTATAGTGATATTGGAATATTTACAGACTAAATTGACTTAGGAAAAGTGTAATAATTCAATCTATAGCAACATGATCAACGAACTCGTAAAAGACATTGATACCGCAATTTGGTTAGGTTTTTAAGTAACTGTTGACTATATTATAATGTCATTAATAGGTGACAAATCAACCAATACATAATGATATATTCATTAATTCTTCTTCTTCTCTTTCTTTTTCCTCTTTTTCTATATAATAATTAAATGCCAGCCCTATTTACATAGAATTAGTTGGATATGTCAAACCTCCCCTAAATCCTTGATAATCTACTTGAGAATGTAAGCAATATGTAAAGTTTCCATAAGAAAATATAAAAAAAACCATAACTTTGAGTTTTTTAGTTCATCTAAACAAATCAAATCAAAAACGAAATATTTACTTGAAAAAATTTATAACAAAAACTAAAACATCATTTCTTACATAACAATATGGACGTTTCTATTAGAATCATGTAAATGTGCTAAAAATTGATAAAAGAGATGTGAAAAGAGAGAAATATTGATGGTTTAGTATAAGAGTGTACATAACACTAACAGTAATATGGACTTTGTGTAAGAATCATGTAGTTGTACTATTTGGTATCCATCACAACTACCCGCTTTTCTCCCTCCCCTTAGTCTTTTCTCTCTCTCTACCTCCTTGATTTTTTCCTCGTCAACAAGGTTTTTCTGGCAGCAACAAGTCATAACCTTCAACAGCTTCACTCTCATAGTACTCTGGTCTTGAAACAGAGACCAATTATGGGAACGTCTGCCAAACATAAATCAAACAGAAGGAGGATGATTATCCTTCAACATGTTTTAGATCACTGTCCAATTCATGCTCTCATTGCTGTTGCAAAGAAATTGCTGGATGCTCATTCCTATGAGTTGAAGGTGAGTGAGAAGGAAAGCAATTCTTGGAAGAAAGGATGGAGTGTGGCTTTCAAGTCAATGATCACCCCATCACAAACTCCTTTTCTCCCTTCTCTTCATCAGTGTTGTGGGGACGGCAGATGAATCTATGAAAGAGAACATTCACCAAATGAAAAAAGTCACTAATCAATGTAGGCAAATGGGAAACAATTTATTTTAAAATGTCCTCCTTCCTACTGGATATAGCCCTAGGAAGTACAAGACCTTTCTCATTCTTAACAAACCTTCACGAAAAATTCTATCCTGAAAATCTACCATATTGCCTCATCTTAACTAAGGAATAAGCTAAGAGACTTGGCATTTTTCAAATTAAGCATCATAGAATAGCACGGAGGAAAGATAAATTGTAATGTTAGACTCACCTTTGGTATCTCATTGATTTGATGAAAAGACCAGCGTTTTGGGGTTGAAGTTTTCTTTGAATTTATACATACCAATTCAATTTTTTTTGTTACAACAGCCTTGCTCACAAGTACAATGTGTATTGGAATATGGTGACCGAATCTTCTATATACAGGTGAAGGTACATACGCATGTGTGCTTATATATAATCTTCATTATGTGATGGTGATTCTGAAAAGTGGAAAGTTAAATGGAAAGTTGTGTGTTGTGCAATTAGTTTTTGAATCTTATGGGCTGAATTCTGTCAACCTATGTGCGTAGTATGTTAACTTTCTTGGAATCTATGGGAAAAATGCGTTAATTTTGTGTGCTGTTGAGCTTTTGAAGTAAGTGGGCTACATTTTGCGAATCCATGTGCTGTAATGCTGGTTTTATGAAATCTGTGGACCAATTTGATTTTTTCCTTTTAAGTTATGGATTCACAAAATTTCATTTATTGAAGATAAAAGTTACCTATATTTAAACAAGTAAAAATGACAGTTAGTTAATTCCCATATACAAATGCACAAACATACAAGGAACAAAATTTATTGGGTAAGAGCCTAAAATACCTTTAAAATATCTAGGAAATTATTCATCAAACGATTTCAAAAATAGATTAAACCCAAACATTGTGCATTAAGTAAGACAGTCTGGATCTAAAATACATAGGTGGCAAATGATGTGACAATTGGTGTCTATGGTAAACAAAACTTTCCTGTTCAGATCCGTCATAGTCATCCCGTCTCGTCTTGTGGCTTTTTGGGGTTGGAAATTCCCATCCCATAAATTTTTGGGATGGGACAAAATTTATCTTCAGGACACGGGACGGGGCCATCCTGATCCCGTTCCATCCAAATGTGTTATTCATATCATTTATAAGTACACATAACATTTTTTTAAGAAAAATACTATAATAAAATGTATAAGATGTACTATACAAGTAATATTGAACTAATTTATTTGTTTACTACAAACAAATATGTTATATTTTTTTTACACATAGATACTTTTTAATAAAATTTCAAAAATGTTTTAAGGATTTTTCCGTCTTGTCTCGAACGCGATCAAGGTGGGACAAGACACGGAACAGAAACCACATCTCCAATCTTTTTTGGAATAGGACGCGGGATGGGGGTTGTCATGATCCGGTCCCTTAAACACTCATATTGTATCATCTAATTTTTTTTAAATGAATTGTATCATCTAATTCATCACCTGCGCAATTCATCACTACCTAGATCTAGGGACATAACTAATATGGAAGCTGATTTTTGTTTATTGATCTTATTTAATATTTGAACTAGCTAGATATTGAGCTAAATCCCATGATTTCTTTTTTACCATATTTAAATCTCACGATTTGGTTCATTCTCAATTGACTTTGATTGTAGTTTCTCTTTTCATGCTACAACTTTGACTCCTATAATTTTCATGTTCATCCTGCTTTGTGTAAGTGGTTTCTTTGACAAATTACGACTTGAAAATGCAACATATGCAAAATTGACAAAATCATATCCGATCAAGATTCCCATTGGGAAGATAGAGAGGGTATAGGAAAAAAAAAAAGAGTAGAGAAGGAAGATTAATATTCGCACCTCAAACTTTTGACTAACATTGTCAATTTGTCATCAACGATTCCATTGCTCAGGTTGCTAATAATGATGAAATATAATTTAAAAAGGATATTCTTCTTTTGTGCCATATCTAATGGTTTCACCTCTCGGACTACACATGTACATTGAACTTCCACCATTTCTCACGGAGCATTTATTTCAATTCATTGACTGATTGTGGGTTCAAAAGAATTGAATGAGCTGCTAAAACAATTAAAAATAAATAAATATGTGCAATGAAATCATTCATTAATATCAATTTACCATCCATAGTTCAAGATAAAATTTGTTATACATAACTTAAATAATAAAATTTAACTTACCTTTTATTTTCTCAAAATTCTCTGATTCATGGTGATATGATGAATGAGAGATACAATGAGTAGGAAAAGATATTACAGAAGCATATAATTAATAAAGAGAATAAAATTTTAAAAAAATACATCAAACATTCACATCTATCTGTTAAAAAACAAACAAATTTCTATAAAAGAAAAACATACAAAACTCATTAAAAAACGTTGAAGCTTATAATAAACACTATAGGAGTATATTCTGCTTAATGCATTGAAAGTTAAATCATCATCACAATCTAATAAAATTTGAGAAATTAGGAACTCCTAGTAGAAACTAGTCATGGAAGAGCTGAGAAGATCATTGGGTTTTATACTCATGAGACTTTTGCGCCACTTCCTGCAACAATATTGGGCCTATGGACCTGGTTTCTTATCTATCTCTTTTGTGTTCAATGATGTTTTATTGTTGTTTTTCTACTTTCATGTTGTGTTTTGTCTAATTTACAGTTATATTTCTTGTTCTTTTATGCTTTATTTGTAGTGTATTGGGCTTTTTATTTTATATACTAGACTATACTTGAAGGTTTTTGCTTGTATTTTCTTTTTTACTTTTTGGCTTTTTACCTATATAAAATTATAAGGGACAAGTTTGCAAGATAAAACAAACAAGTAGTACTTTTTTTGGAACGAAATTTACTAAGCATTTAGTTTGAAGCAATTTCATAAATGACAACATCTTTTAACATATAATTAACAACGTTCCAAAACTGTTTGAACACATTTCCTGGTATGAACCAAACTCTTGTTTTTTTGTTTTCCAAATTTCTAATCTACCTCGAGATTTTTTGTGGTCCATTAATTTTGATTATTAATCACTTTTTTCCCCCAAAAATTTAGCTATCAAAGAATACAATACCATATCATGTTTTTTACATTTACAATTTCATGTGTGTGACTCCATGTATAAATTAATTACAATACCATACAAAAATTGATACTAGTCCCTAAAAAAAGGGTGAAGACCCAAAAATGATACATAACTATTGACCAAGGAATAAAAATAGTACATAACTATTCTAAGGTACAAAAATGATACCCAACATTTACCATGTGATCAAAAATGATATTTTCACTAATATGACAATAATATTAAACATGAAAAGTCCAAAATGTCCTTATAAATTAATCGGCACCCGGTAAAAGTTTATTTAATTATAAGGTCATGTCCAAAATGATTGATGAGATTTATATTTTTTTTCAATTGATTTAAAAGTTGTCCATTCAATGTATCTTGATATATTCATTCTGAAATTGGATTTTAATAATTTACGTTTAAAAAGCCTTCTTTCAACATATAATATCAACAATTACTTGAATTATTATTTAATTAATATTTTTGGATATTTGGAATTTTTTTTTTGAACTAAGGAATTTAATATTTATACTATGTGTATGGCACATGAGTGATGGACTTGAATATGTATGGCTAAAACTAAGCTTTTAACGTTTGATTAGACACATTTATTCGTATATTTATTTTTATGGTGTAAAATCACTCATTAAAAAATCGATTTGAATGAGTGTGAAATCCTTTAGTTCAGGGTCACGCAACGGCCGCCCTTCTTACATCTTGTAGCGCCCGTAAAAAAAATAATTTTAAAATTGGAAACAATGGAGCCGCTACCAAAATTTTTATAAAGGATATTTTGGAAAACCTTTTAAATTAATAATACTCTTTAAAAGAAAGCAAATAGTGTTCGGGAGTCGATTATGCATGGGGAAGGTGTTAGGCATCCCACAGCACCCGTTCAAGAGAACGGTTACCCTAAGTTAATTATTTGAAAATAAATATGGCCTTAATTTTATTTTATTTAAATCAATGTACAAAAAAATAAAAATGAAAATGAAAAGGAAAAAATAATTATTTATATGATTGGACTTGACTAGGATAAATCCTAGGGCCTACGTACTCTTAATGGATCAAAGTCCACGTAGTTTGAATGAGGTAGAAATGCGTGTCACTTGGTTGGTGTTTTTTTAGGAAAATGATTATTTGATTTTTGAAATAACGTTTTATGTTTGGTTTGTGTTTTTTATTCAAGATAAACACTTAGTTTATTAGAAAATATATTTTTTAAAAAAAAGCACTGGATTAAACTTCCTGTGGAGATTTAATATCTCTCACAGAAGAATAATCAATCATGATTGAGGAGGTTGTTATAAACCTTTACACAACATGACCACCATTTGGAAAATAACTCATTTATTTTTTAACAAATGTTTTACTTATTTGAGTTTAATTTATTTTAGAAAATGAAATTGTTCACAATAATATACGAATCAATAATCCAATATCAAAATATGTTCATGGTATAGAAGAAGGAGATAGGGAGAATTCATACATGAAGATGCATGCAAGTGTCACTCCTAAGAACTTATGTAGGTTGATGAACAATGAGATGGAAATCAAAGAGAGGGAGGAGCATGATACGCTTTCATGAGGGTTATTTTGTAAGGCTGTCTATATAGGACTCTCTCTCTCTAAACAATAAAATGCCTCTCACCAAAACTGATACCTAACCTATGAAAAATGATCCTCTAAAACAATATTCTCTCAAATGAGCCCTCCTCAAAGTTCCTCTCAAGCTAATGCTCTCCCAAAAAATGATTGCCTCTCAATGAGCTCCCCCCAAAATGTGTGGCCTGAAACCTCTTTATATAGGGAAAAATATGACCATTTGGATTAGCAAATTATCTCTCCTATCATGAAAAGAAAAATCCCATAATTCCTTCCCTTCTCCTTTTTTATTTCATAATTAGCTAGGAATCAACCAAATATTTGAAGCAAGCACAATCGGTGCCATAAGAGCTCTCCTTCCCTCTTTTAAAATTTGAACGTTGCATGCATGCCTAGGAGATTAGCAGGATTACTCTCCTTATTCCTATTCAGTCTAGACAAGTGGGTAAACACTAATTTTCTTTAGTCATATTTTTTTTGGAGGCAACAAGAATCAATAATATTAAAGCCTACATTCTTCCAATTATATTTTGACTTTAGGAGCTCACTTTGAATCAACATAAATGATGAAAGAATCTCTCCTTATTCCTATTTTAAGTTATATGTGAATTCTTAGGAGCTTTTTTATGATCTTCACAAGTTGTTCTAATTCAAATTCAAATGTGGAGTGTTTACCTTATTTATATTTTCTAATCAATAGAGAAATGAAGACTTAGCAAGCAATATGGAATCAACAAAAGTCTTCCAAATAAACCCCATTTGATTCCAACATTTGATAGATGAAGCATAGGAAAAAAATCCCTCTAATTCCTTTCTAATTTTTAATTCAAACAATCACATGGGATTATATTTAAATGCCTCCAACTTTACATTCTCCTCTCATGTTGAATTGGCATAACTTCTCCCTATTCAAATTCAAAATGTGAACTAATAATAAAGACTTTTTAATATCCATAAACAAATGTCTTTTGATGACATACACGCATATATCCCTCCAATTCCTATTTCATGTATGACTACATTATATGAGGGCAAATCAAGGATCAAGAAAGAATTAAGCACTATCATAATCAAATATTGCAATCATCCTTTTTTCACTCCAATGCATTCCTCACACTTAGCCAACATTTTTGAAATATTCTTTGTTGTTGCCCCCTAATTTCCCAATGCATTTCCCTAAAAAAAATGTCTAATGCAAGTCCCCATGTTCAAATTGATTTGTTTCCTTTCATTTTTAATTTTTTATTATTTTTCATTTATTTTTAAAGAAATCATATTCTAAGATGTAATGACAATATTTTTGTTCTTTCTTATTTTTTTTGTTTTTATTTACTTTTAATTATTCTGGTGGGGCCCAGACAAAATAGGGTGTTTACACATCTTATGTTCACACATGCCGTGGCTCTTATTGCACAAGGCAGGCAATGAAAATTGAACAAATATAAGTGATATAACTCAAGGAGGTTAAGATGCAATATGAGGTTAATATATGCAGTATGATGCTTCTCCTAGTTTTAATCTTAAGATCTCTTTCACATTATTTGTGGAAGTTAAAGTGAACCTTTTTCCATTCCACTGTTTAAAATAAAAAATATATTTATTTCCATTGCATCAATCACTCCCATCATAGTATATATCACCTCTCATTCTTGTATATAGGCATTTAGTTCATTAGGTAGTTAGGTTAAATACTCCTTAACAAGGATTCAATATTATACCTTTGCATTCGGTTATAAATAACTTTTGCATTTGACTCAAAAGCATACCACCCTAGTTGGATCACTTAAATGACATAACAACCAAGAAAAACAGTAACTTCCAAAATTAAATGCACACATTTAACCGTGGAAATAAAAAATATTTAGAAATAAATTATGATAATTTTTAAGGAATTCAATGTATTTTTTATCAAGAAATTAAAAGAAAATAGTAGGACACAAATTATAAATTAGGAAATTAGAGAAAACTTCTTTAAGGTATGAGGAGTGAAGTTGTGGTAGCTGTGGGAATGGTGGGTGATGCGAGGAGGGAGAAGCCGAGAGAGAGAAAGAGAGGGAAAGTGGTGTTAATGGAGGGAATCACGGAGGAAACATGACGATGACTAGGGATTAGGTGGTCAGAGAATGGCAGACGATTGTTGGAGATGTAGTTGGCTATGTTTATTGATGGAGAGCCAAGGAGTTTAATGCCAGCACCGTTTGCATAGAATTAGTTAGTTGGATATGCCAGAATCCCTCCCCTAAATCTTTGACAATCTACTTGAGAAAGAAAGAAATATGTAAAGTTTTGATAAGAAAATATAAAAAAAAAACATAAATTTCATGTTTTTAGTTCATCTAAACGAATCAAATCAAAATCAAAATATTTACTTGAAAACATTTATGACATAAACTAAAACATCATTTCTTACATAAACAATATGGGCGTTTCTGTTAGAATCATGTAAATGTGCAAAAAATTCGTAAAAGAGATATAAAAATAGAGAAATATTGATGGTTTAGTATAAGAGTGTACATAACAGCAAAATGGACTTTGTGAAAGAATAATGTAATTGTACTATTTGGTATCCATCACAACTACTCCCTTTTCTCCCTCCCTTTAGTCTTTCTTCTCTCTCTACCTCCTTGATTTTTTCCTTGTCAACAAGGTTTTTCTGGCAGCACCAAGTCATATAACCTTTTACAGCTTCACTCTCATAGCATCTGGTCTTGAAACAGAGACCAATTATGGGAACGTCTGCCAAACATAAATCAAACAAAAGGAGGATGATTATCCTTCAACATGTTTTTGATCACTGTCCATTTCTTGGTCTCATTGCTGTTGCGAAGCTATACTTGCTGGATGCTTATTCTTATGAGTTGAAGATGAGTGAGAAGGAAAGCAATTATTGGAAGAAAGGATGGAGCGTGGCTTTCAAGTTTATGATAATCCATCACAAACTCCTCTTCTCCCTTCTCTCCATCAGTGCTGTGGGGACAACAGCTGAATCTATGAAAGTGAACATTCACCGAATGGAAAAAGTCACAAAACAGTGTAGGCAAATGGGGAAAAATTATTTTGAAATGTCCTCCTTTCTAATGGATATGGCTTTGGGAAGTACAAGACATTTCTCATTCTTAACAAACCTTCACGAAAAATTCTATCCAGAAAATCTACCATATTGCCTCATTCTTAACTAAGGAATAAGAGACGTAGCATTTTTCAAATTATGCTTTATAGAATAGCACGGACGAAAGATAAATTGTAATGTTAGACTCACCTTTGGTATCTCATTGATTTGATAAAAAGACCACCGTTCCGTGGTTGAAGTTTTCTTTGAATTTATACACACCAAATCAATTTTTTTATGTTACAACAGCCTTGCTCAAACGTACAATAATGTGTATTGAAATATAGTGATTGAATCTTTCATATACAGGTGAAGGTGCATAAGCATGTGTGCATATATATAATCTTCATTATGTGATGGTGATTCTGAAAAGTGGAAAGTTAAATGGAAAGTTGTGTGCTGTGCAGTTAGTTTTTGAATCTTATGGGCTGAATTCTCTCAACCTATGTGTGTAGCATGTTAACTTCTTGGAATCTATGGGGAAAACGTGTTAATCTGTGTGCTGTTGAGCTTTTGAAGTAAGTGGGCTACATTTTGCGAATCCATGTGTTGTAGTACTGGTTTTGAAATTTGTGGACCAACATTTTTTTTCCTTTTAAGTTATGGATTCACAAAATTTCATTTATTGAAGATAAAAGTAACCAATATTTGAACAAGTAAAAATCATAGTTAGTTAATTCCCCATATACAAATGCACAAACATTCAAGGAACAAAATTTATTGGGATAAGCGCCTAAAATACCTTTAAAATATCTAGGAAATTATTCATCAAACGATTTCAAAATGGGTCATTTCCATGCTAAATAGATTAAACCCAAACATTGTACGTTAAGTAAGTCAGTCTGCGTCTAAAATACATAGGTGGCAAATGATGAGACAATTGGTGTCTATGGTGTACAAAACTTTCCCGTTCAGATCCTTCCTAGTCATCTCGTCTCGTTGGTGGCTTTTTAAGATGGGAAATTCTCATCCCATAAATTTTTGAGACGAGACAAAATTTATCTTCAACAAGGGACGGGTTCATCCGATCCCGTTCCATCCCAAATTTATATGTGTTTTATTATATAATTTTTGAAAAAATGCATTTGCTATTTATATCATTTATACACACATAACATTTCTTAATAAAAATACCACTATAAAAAAATGTATAAGATGTATTGTACAAGCAATATTGAACTAATTTATTTACTACAAACAAAAATGTTATAGTTTTTTTACAAATAGATACTTTTTAATAAAAAAATTCAAAAATGTTTTAAGGATTTTTGCGTCTTCTCTCGATCTCGATCAGGATGGGACGAGACACGAGACAGAAACCCCATCTTAAGTCTTTTTTGGGATAGGACTCAGGATGGGGGTTGTTCTAATCCTGTCCCTTAAACACTCTTACTGTATCATCTAATTTTTTTTTTGAACTGAATTGTATCATCTAATTCATCACCTACATAATCATCATTTTCTCATCACTTCTTATCTCCTCTCCCTCAATGACTTTGATCTGGTGATTAGATTTATAGGCAAAAAAGCAGATCTAGCGACAAAACTTATATGGAAGTTGATTTTTGTTTATTGATGTTATATATAATATTTGAACTTGCTAGATATTGAGCTATATTCCATGATTTTTTTTACCATATTTAAATCCCACGATTTGGTTTATTCTCAATTGACTGATTGTAGTTTCTATTTTCATGCTATAACTTTGAACCCTGTACTTTTCATATTCATCCTGCTTTGTGTAAAGTGGTTTCTTACAAATTACGAATTGGAAATGCAACATATGCAAAATTGACAAAATCATTTCCGATCAAGATTCCCATTGGGAAGATAGAGAGGGTAGCAAAATAAGAGTAGAGAAGAAAGATTAATATTCGCACCTCAAACTTCTGAGTATCATTGTCAATTTGTCATCAAAGATTCCATTGCTCAGGTTGCTAATAATGGTGAAATATAATTTAAAAAGGATATTCTTCTTTGGTGCCATATCTAATTGTTTCACCTCTCGGACTACACATATACATTGAACTCTCACCATCTCTCACGGAGCATTTATTTCAATTCATTGACTGATTGTGGGTTCAAAAGAATGAGCTGCTAAAGCAATTAAAAATAAATAAATATGTGCAATTAAATCATTCATTAATATTAATTTACCATCCATTATTCAAGATAAAAATTGTTAAACATAACTTAAATAATGGGTAATAGACCTAATTTGCCCCCCAAGTAACCACCAAAGAGCGCTGAGCATCCTGAACTAACAACAGGCCCTTATCTGGACTCCAAGTAACCAAGGTGGTTGAAAGCTACCCCGGTTGGACGGTCAATAACGTTTGACCGTTACTATGCCTATGTGGCTGCCACGCGAGCACCTGCTTTGCCACCTCTGCTTGCCACATGTGTATTTTAAATGAATCTAATCTGCCCTCCAAGTAACCACCTGTAGCACTGAGCACCCTGAACTAACAACAGGCTCATATCTGCACTCAAAGTAACCAATGTGTTTAAAAACTACCCCGAGTGGACGGTCAATGACGTTTGACCGTTACTATGCCTATGTAGCCACCACGTGAAGGCCTGTTTGCGCCTTGTCATCGCCACGTAAGATATGTTCATGTGAGTCTCACCTATAATAATAAACAATTTCTCTCTCCCTCTTCATCACCATCACCACAGCCCCCCCAACACCCACCACCCTCACCCGCGCCACCCCTCACCTCCCCAGCCCCCACTGCCTCACCTCCACTGCCCCACCCACGCAGAGGTGGCAAAGCACGTGCTCGCGTGGCAGCCACATAGGCATAGTAACGGTCAAACGTTGTTGACCGTCCAACCGGGGTAGTTTTTAAACACCTTGGTTACTTGGAGTCTAGATACGGGCCTGTTGTTAGTTCAGGGTGCTCAGTGCTCCTGGGTGGTTACTTGGAGGGCAGATTAGGTCCATTTAAAATACACACGTGGCAAAGCAGGTGCTCGCGTGGCAGCCACATAGGCACAGTAACGGTCAAACGTTGTTGACCGTCTAATCGGGGTAGTTTTTAACCACCTTGGTTACTTGGAGTCCAGATACGGGCCTGTTGTTAGTTCAGGGTGCTCAGCGCTCCTTGGTGGTTACTTGGGGGGCAGATTAGGTCCATTACCCCTTAAATAATAAAATTTAACTAACCTTTTATTTTCTCATAATTCTCTGATTTATGGAGATATGATGAATGAGAGATACAATGAGTAGGAAAAGATATTACAGAAGCATATAATTAATAAGAGAATAAAATTTTAAAAAAATACATCAAACATTTACATCTATCTCTCAAAAATTACAAACAAATTTCTATAAAAGAAAAACATACAAAACTCATTCAAAAACGTTGAAGCTTATAATAAACACTATAGGAGTATATTCTGCTTAATGCATTGAAAGTTAAATCATCATCACAATCTAATAACATTTGAGAAATTAGGAACTCCTAGTAGAAACTAGTCATCGAAGAACTGGGAAGATCATTGGGTTTTATTCTCATCAGACTTTTGCGCCACTTCCTGCAAAAATATAGGGCCTATGGACCTGGTTACTTATCTCTATCTCTTTTGTGTCCAATGATGTTTTAATGTTGTTTTTTCTACTTCTATGTTGTGTTTTGTCTAATTTACAGCTATATTTCTTGTTCTTTTTATGTTTTATTTGTAGTTTATTGGGCTTTCTATTTTATATACTAGACTAGACTTGAAGGTTTTTGCTTGTATTTTCTTTTTTACTTTAATAATGTAGTTGGCTTTACCTATATAAAATATAAGGGACAAGTCTGCAAGATAAAACAAACAAGTAATACTTCTTTGGAACGAAATCTACTAAGCATTTAGTTTGAAGCAATTTCATAAATGACAACATCTTTTAGCATATAATTAACAACATTCCAAAACTGTTTGAACACATCTCTTGGTATGAAAAACTGTACTCTTGTTATTTTGTTTTCCAAATTTCTAATTTACCTCGAGATTCTCTGTGGTCCCCATTAATTTTGATTATTAATCACTTTTTCACAAAAATTTAGCTATCAAAGAATACAATACCATATCATGTTTTTTACACTTACAACTTCATGTGTGCGACCGCACGTATAAATTAATTAAAATACCATATGAAAATTGATAATAGTCCCTAAAAAATTATATATTAATTTGTAGATCCTCCTCCATGCATTCAAGAGTCAGATGTCAACCTACCAAATGTTCTGTGCATCATTTGTAGAAGCTTAACTCATACCTGTAGTAGATAAAACTTCAGTCAGGGACACTCCGATCCAAGGAATTCGGTTCACTCAGCTAATAACTTTAATGATAAAAACAGCAAAAGTTATTTTATTCAATTTACCTGATGTTATAAACTAAACCATGGTATTTGTTTGATCTTAGTGAAGATAAACTACTCTGTCTCGTGGCCTTCGGACTGCACTCTTATTTCAGAGCCTCAATGCTACGCTTGTCTCATCGCTTTCGTGATGTTTTTGTATTTCGTAGCGTCAGTGCTACGCTTGTGTCATGGTCTATGGGTTGCACTTGTTATTCGTTTTGCGCTAGTTCCACTGATAAAAGAAGTTTATGAAAAAACATTATCATTATTTTTTCACATTATTGAAAAAAACATTATATTGATCGTATTTCATTTTAATTGATTTGTTGATAAACATGGTTTGTTCATCTCATGTAACAAGATTTCGGCAATATACATTATTAATATTTTTGTGCATAAAAAATAGTAAAAAGGTTCTTTATAAGAGTGTTGATATATGTTTATATATATCCACATTGGTAGGAAAAGAAAGGAGGATTTCTTTTTCCCAATTACAAACAGTAAATAACAAATATAAATGACTTACAAAAGTAAAGTTATTATTTACTTTGTGCCGGTCACCCCTCATAGCATGGGGCTTGACAATTATTTACTAATAGATGTCGTTCTATAAGTTTGTCGAGTGATCGCTTCGATCTCCCTCGTCTTTTTTTTAATGAACTCCAAGTTGTTTGTTCCACCCTCCTCATTAGCGCATTTAACACAAATGCATCAATAATAGGAGCTACTACTACTAATAGGAGCTACTACTACTCCTTCTTGTGTATGAACGAAAAATAGTTCAATTTTATGTTTTTCTAAGATAAGATGCTTCAAGCAAGCATTTAATCTTAAAAACATCAGTGAGGGCACTTGCATTGGTTGTTGGATTGGCATCATGTTGTCTAATCTTCTTGGCTTGGAGTTAAGCCGTCTAATTTTCTCCCCATCAGGTTCCCCTGTCTGCAAAGCATTTTTAATTACCATTATTTTCCATATAATATCTCAATTAAAAATCTTTCCGTTTCTATATATGATTAAAGATTGGTGAATGAAAAATAAAATATGTGAAGAACGAGACAAAAAACACTTGATGACTTGAAGGATTACTCAAAATTGATCCAAAAAGTATGCATTTTGTGAAGGGCAATATGTTACCCATAACTCTAAAGTTTCTTGTTATTTGTGAAAAGGTAAGAAGTTGTTGAGAAAAGCCAAAGTTAATGGACGCTGGATGGAGAAAGTCATTTTTGTTCTTATGCTCAAAATTGTATAAATATATGTGAAATCAAATTTACCAATTTAAAGTTAAAGTGTTTTTGATCGAATACTATTTTTTTAAAAAAAAATCTACTTTTTTTATATATTTTCTAATTTTTTGTTAATAAAATAGACCGATACGTCAACGATCTATTTTATAAATGAAAACAAAAATTTTTGGAGACTTGAGTTAGTTTACCCAAAATTTAACTCCATTCAAGTAAAAACAAATTATGGGGAAAGTAGGAAATGAGTTACTAGGATGACTAATCACTGATTCTCATATAAGTATTGAAAGTCAAAACTTCAAATTCAAGATAAGAACTACCACACTAAAATGTAAATGTGGTGGGGAAAAGGAGACGGTAGGAAGCAAGAAGGGAGTGAAGGTGAAATTAAATGAGAAGAGACTCTAAAATTTCAGATTTAAATGAAGGAAGAAGAAATACCAGAGCATATGCATCTCTCGAACCCATAATAATAATATCAGCACAAGAAACCACACGAGGACACTCTTGTTCCAATTCTTCCTTAATTTCATCGACAACTTCATAGGATCTGAACGAATTTATATTCGACAGCGCCAATTTTTCCGCCAACATTGCTTCTGTTTCATTAAGATTGACGCATCACAACCCATCACAGATCAGAGATTTCACATAATATTTAATCGACCCATATTGAATGCGTGTAAAGATGGGCAATTGTTTTCTCATATTTAATTGTACCATTCATATTTATTTTAATTTTTTAGTAAAATTTTATATTAATGGGAAAAAATAAAAATAAAGTTGATCTTACAATGTTCATCTTGTTATCATTAGTTTTATTGGAATTTCATAATATTCCATTGAAACAATAAACATAGTTATAGATAAATTATACTCCCTCCGGTCCCTAATGTAAGAGCCCAAAATTTGAATGGTTTTGGTCCCTAATGTAAGAGCTCACCCCACATTCTCTCCTCATTTAATGCATTTTTTCCTACTTTACCCCTAACTCTCTTTCATATTTATTAATGTTTATGTATTTCTCTCTCTTAAAAGTACCATAATAAATATGGGCAATTTTGGAAAAGAAGCATTAACTTCAGACATCCAACTAACATTCACATGTTTTCTTAAGAAGCGTTTTTTTGGCGGCTAGCTCTTACATTAGGGACCGGAGGGAGTACATTATAACAAGCAAGATTAAAGGTAAGCACAAGTTAAATGTTAGGGAATAATTTGTTGTCATCGATCACTTAAACATAGTTGTTATGCTCAAACCAACAGAGGAATAAACTTCAACATAATTGAAATAATTACATTCCTTGTCATAATAAAGGAAAATGGAAAAATCATAATATTTTGATATGTCCTTCCTCCTATGGCCCATAGGGAAGTACAAGGTCGTTTCTCAGTTCAAAGTATTCATGATAAATCTTAACAAAAAATCTACCATATGAGTACAGTAATACATCTTTTATGAGGAATAAGAAACTTTCTACATCGATCATAAAATCTTGTGGCTACTATTTTTTAATTGAATTATCATAGGATAAATGGAAGGGAACATGAAATGTAGTGTTAGGCTCACCTTTGGTATACCATTGATTTGATAATAAGGCCTGACCATCAACATTCCAGTCTTGAAGTTTCCTTCGAAGTCATACATGCTACTTCTAATTTGTTGTTGCAACAGCCTTGCTCACAAGTACAATAAATATATATATATATATATATATATATATATATATATATATATATATATATATATATATATCAAAATATTGTGGTTGAACCATCCATATATAGTTGAAGGTAAGATGTCATAAACATGATATATGTGTGTGTGTGTAATCTTCAAAAGTAAGACGCTAATTCTGTAAAGTGGGAAGTTTCATGAAATACTGTGTTCTGTGCAATTAGTTTTTGAAACCCGTGGGCTGAATTCAATAAACCTATGTGCGGAGTTTGTTGACTTTATGGAATCTGTGGGAAAAACTGTTAATTCTGTGTGCTGTTGAGCTTTTCAAATAAGTGAGCTAAATTTTGTGAATCCATGTTGTAGTGGTGGTTTTATGAAATCCGTGGTCCATTTATTAATTCCTATAAAGTTATGGTTTCATGAAAGTACATTTATTGATAGGTTGTATTTATATGGAAAGTCTTTTCTACCATAATTAGAAAGGTAATAATAATTATGATCGATATTATTGGTTAATTAGGAAATTAGTAGTAGGTTGTTATAACTTTATATTAGTTTGCTTCTTTTTCTAACCACTTTCTAACATTGTTAGCTATTAATTATCCATGATAGTAATCATATTGTATTAGGAAACACTTTTCTATCATGGATAATACTTCAATAATTAAAAGTTCATTTTCTAACTATGATAGAGATATTGACATTACATAATGTCATTTTTCTACCATAGTTAACAAAGTAATTATAGATTAGAGTTTATGATATTAGATAAACAAAAACTAGTAAGGAGAATGTTACAACACACATGCTCATAAGTAGAATGTGTATTGAAATATGGTGTTGAATCTTCCATATACTATTGAAGGTAAGATGTCATAAGCATGTGTGTGTATATATAATCTTCATTATGTGATGGTGATTCTGAAAAGTGGAAAGTTAAATGGAAAGTTGTGTGCTTTGCAATTAGTTTTTGAAGCTTATGGGCTGGAGCTGTGATTGAACCTAATTTTATGTTGTTTAGCATGTGCAAATGAGCTTAATTAGTGAGACTTAATTGCCATATTAGTTCATTATTGGGAATTATTCAAGTGCATGTTATTGTGTTTGAAATTGAATAATATTTGCTTAATTACTTGCACTTAAAGCAACTAGGGGTATTTTGGTCATTTTCACTGTTTGCCTTATTTTTATGTGTAGGGGGGTCCACATACCCTTGGGAGGAGCTTGGAGGGCAAGAAAAAGCTTTGGAAGGCAAGGATGGAAGGCAAGGAAAAGCAAGAGGAAGCATGATTGGAGCTAAAAGACAAAAAATACCACTTTTGGTAAAAAGACTTTTGGAGGGATTTTAAAGATTTGAATTTTTATCCATTTTGGGCAAGTTGGAGCTTATGGCCGAAATTCAAATTTGGAGAAGGCATTTGAGTGCAAAATTGGTAAGGAAAACAAGAGCATAAAGAGGAGAATAAAGTGGGAATGCACACAGGCCACAAACCCATCTCCATTCATTCCATTTCTCATTTACATTCTCATTTCACTCTCATTTCACCTCCTTCACTTAAATTTCGGCCACATCATCCTAACCACACATTCACATGACATTTGGGTTTAATTTACATGTCATTTGGGTAATAATCTCAATGTTAAACCTCGTATAAAAACCCAAACCTCATTCTTCACTTCATTTTCTCTCTTCATCTTCATTTTCTCTCATATCTCTCATCTCCATTTTCGGTTTCTCTCTTCTCCCATGGCTTCCACACCACAAATTCCTCTCTTCTCCTCCATTCTCATGCGTGGCTAAGCTCTCCTTCTTCCTTCTCCAAGCGAAATGCACTTAGAAGATTAGCATACATTCGGCTTCCATGTATTTGTGAGATTCTTGTGTTAGGTTTGCAAGTTTGAATTATCATGTACTTAGCTTTCTCTTTGATCTAAGGTTAGCTAGGTTAGGAACACTTGTAGATTGAGGTTCCTACTTTAATTACAACTTGCAAATCTCTCTTTGTATGCTTTTCATATGAAAACTATGGTATGATTTTGTGTAGCTTCATGTAACATGTGATGCGAATTGTATTTGTGTGTTAAATGAAGTGAATGACATATATAGGTGCTAGATTTAGTCCTATTTTGCCCTAGTATATGAGAAGCATGGAAAGAGCCTTTGTTTTTATTATCTTTGTTAAATTCTCTTAGGTCACTTGTAGATTTAAGTGATCTAGAGGATTTAGCTAAGATATATAAAATATTCTCAAATACATGAAGTCTAATTAATCCTAAAGTGCAAAAGTAGCTTGGAGAGGGAGGTAATATCTCTTGCTTTCTCCTCACTTTTAATTCGGTCAACTTGTTATTTTTAGTGTTAATTGTAGTTGATAGTAAAAATCAACTCTCATCCTTGTGTTGTTAAATTGTGTGGCATTAGACTTAAATCTTGCAAGAAATTAAACCAAGATTGTGGAAAAGACCTATACTCATCACTATACCTAGTGAGCTTGAGTATTGAAATTCATTTGATAAATCTCAGGGCGACATTAGGTTTAATCAAGCTGGACTATCAACCTATGTGCGTAGTATGTTAACTTTTTGGAATCTATGGGAAAATACATTAATTATGTGTCTTGTTGAGCTTTTGAAGTAACTGGGCTAAATTTTGTGAATCCATGTGTTGTAGTGCTGGTTCTACGAAATCTGTGGACCAAATTTATTTCCTTTTTTTAGTTGTGGATTCACAAAACTTCATTTATTGAAGATAAAAGTTACCAATATTTGGACAAGTAAAAATAACAATTATTTAATTCCCATATACAAATGCACACATATACAAGGAACAAAATTTATTGGAATAAGAGCCTAAAATACCTTTAAATTATATAGGAAATTATACATCAAACGATTTCGAAATTGGTCATTTCCATGCTAAATAGATTAACCCCAAACATTCTGTGCTAAGTAAGAAAGTTTGCATCTAAAAATCTTAATATTTTTTATATGTCATTCTCCTTCCATAGTCCTTAGGGAAGTACAATGCCCTTTCTTAGTGTTAACAAACATTCACTGAAAATCTTATAAAAAATATGTACCGCATCTCCAGGTAAAATATTTTTTATAGGTAAGTTTATTTTCTCTTTTAGGATTTTCCAAAAAAAGTCAACTAGGTCCACTACCACAGATTACCCCTTTTACATGCGCTTATTTTGGCCTCTACATACGCTTTATAAGCACATGAAGAGGGGGCGCTGGTAAAGGCTCTACATGCGCTTGTAAAAAGCGCATGTAGATGTGCCTCTACATGCGCTTAAAGCGCATGTAGAGGTATACACTATACATGCGCTTTAAGCGCATGTAGAGGTATATACCTCTCTACATGCGCTTAAAGCGCATGTATAGTGTATACCTCTACATGCGCATGTACAGCTATATTTTTTTTTTAAATATAATATTCATTTTACATCTGCCACCTGTATTACTTCCAAAAGTTTATGCAGCTTGACAGTTTACAACAGTGAACAGCCGAGGAGGTCTTGCTATTAACAAAATAAGGTTGAAGGTAAGATGAAAGCAAGCTTAATCTCCTAACAAAACTATGGAACAAAACTTGATTATAAAAAGAAAACCTATGATAAATCCCTTTACAAAATTTTCAATTAAATACTAACAATTAATGATGCGGAAGATGCAAATAATAATTTTGTAGACAAACTATAAGGTTTCACAAATATTGCAGAAACTATAATCAAGTTAAGCATTTGTGTAAGTTCCTATTAAATCTAGGGCGAAGGCCCAAAAATGATACACAACTATTGGCCAAGGAACAAAAATAATACTTAATTATTCCGAGGTACAGAAATGATACCAAACTTTTACCATGTGATCAAAAATGATATTTTCACTAATATGACAATAATATTAGACATGAAATGTCCAAAATGCCCTTATAATAAAATAAACTTTTACCGGGCGGCGATTAATTTATAAGGGCATTTTGGACTTTTCATGTATAATATTATTGTCATATAAATGAAAATATCATTTTTGATCACATGGTAACAGTTGGGTATCATTTTTGTACCTCGTAATAGTTATGTACTATTTTTGTTCCTTGGCCAATAATTGTGTATCATTTTTGGGTCTTCGCCCTTAAATCTATTAAATCTAATTTTCCCACAATGCATTACTAGTAGACACATTTTACAGCTCAAAACTGCGTAATTAGTTATTCCAAAATGTTTCTTCAAGTTAAGCATTTGAAATGATATAAATGATTTAAAAATGTGCAAAAGCATACCCTTCTTTGTAAAGGTGTACAACAACCCAAACATCAGGTGGAGCCTGTGAAACCTCTTGAACAAAATCAGATCCTGAAATCTAAACTATTGATCCAAACCTCAAAACCTTAGCTTCCTCTCTCATCTCAGCCAACCTCTTCTTCCTATCATCAAACCACAACAATCAAATCACAACATCAAAATAAAAAAAAAGACCTCTTTTTTGCTTTCATCCCACATACATATCTCATCATTCACCCATAAAAGTACAACAACTAAAAACACCACTAGGCAGAAAACATGATAATAAACCAGATATCCATAGCCTTCTGACAATTCACCACTTATTTTCATGTTATTTGCTTGAATTTCAACAAATAAAAATCTGAAATTTAACATATTTAACAAATCCAACATCAATAACCAACCAACCAACCAAGATTTTTCTAATTTCATCCATGTGGGTTATTTACACACACATATATACCTATACTCCTGGAGGAATCTATCATCATCGAGATCATCTTCAAGGTCTTCAACCAATAAAACCATATATTATCATCACCATTTCAAATTCACCTACATAACATCTTTTACATCTCAAACCCAAAAGCCAATCATTAAATTCAGAATTGAAAACCACTATTATCTCAAAAATTCAGTGTCTTTTTGTCATATTCTCATACATTTCACAAGGTTTATCATGTCCTTTAATCTCGACCAAAGTGTTAAAGAGAAAGAGAATATTTGTAGTTTCCAAACTCATTCCAATTATAATAATAAAAATCCATCAAGTAACTAAACTCAACCAACCAACATAAGACTTCACATACAAACATAAATCAAACATACAACACCATCAGTTTCACCATTTTTTCATTATCTTCAAAATTACCTCCCAACCAAATCATTTTGTTTGATGCTTAAGAACTCCCAAACAAGACACTGAGCACAAACTCCTCAAGTCCCAAATTCACCACCAAACAAACCAAATCAAATGGCAAGAGGAATTAAAACATCATCACTCCAAAACAGAATTTCTTCATTGAAATTTCAAATGGATAAATCAGCCAAATTTCCAACCATCATAAATACACTTCTTGTCTTTATTTCACACCAAATTGGGCATTTGAACACCTCAAAATAAAGAGTACTAAATCAGTCCTAGAAATTATATATATTCACCACAAAGATCAGTCCTGCCCCCCTTAAAAATTAAAGAAACAGCAAGAAAACAAATTCTGAACATGTACATCTCATCTCAAACAGCATTTCAACCACATCCATATTGAAAAATACAGAAATAAGTAAGCATACATCAACCTCAACACATCATTAATTCGTTGTTTAAATCTGATTCCATACTCATCTACTAGCAAATTCAGTTTTATACCCCCATAACTCAACCCATTTAACCCAAAGGAAAACATACACACAACAACAATTTATTCATCCTTTCACTTGTATACCCAAACTCTAAAACATGCATATCTTATAAATAAACAATACACACACATGATTTGCAATGTGCTATTAACCAAACAGAGGGAATTGCAAAAACATTTATTTTCCTACAATATGTTCAGCCATGACAAGGAAAAAGGCCTAAGGAACCTTGTCCAATTTTTAGCATACACCTTCTATCATTAACCAATACAGAGTCATTAAAGGGAAGAGCAACCCATGTTTCCTATTTCTTACAAGTTGACAAGAATTCATGTCATTATATGCATATAATTAAAAGTTACTTTCAAGGGACAATATACATCTCTCAAGCCAAAAGAGAACCAAAACAGATTTCTATCCTAACATAAACACAATCTACATCTCTTCCCAAATTTTTACTCAACCATCTCAGCCAAAATTTGTAGAAACTATACACCCACAAACAACAACACTATCCAACTTTACCAAATCTCAAAATCCTCTTCTTACTTCTCTATGCAGAACCAACCACACACACACAGATACATAGCATCAACAAATTGAGCCAAACAGAGAAATCAAAAATCCCTAAAGTTAGGGTTTTGCATAAACTTCACAAAACCTTAATCAACCTCCAAATAATCACATAAGCTACTCTAACTCAAAACTTAATAAGTTCTTTGGATGATTTTTAACCCAAAACTCAAACCCACTCACGGCCTCTCCTCCTCCCTTGCGCAGATCGAAGGAAAAATGGGTATGAAAGTAGAAATAAAACTCACCTAAGTTTGTGCTTGACCTTCCATGTCTAGCCAGAGCTTCGCCGGAGCTTCACCGAAGTTGGAACCGCCGAACTTAAAGGAACAGAGGGAGGTTCGCGTTTTGGAAAACGAAAGAAAAGAAAGTGAGGAAATCAACATTAAACAAGCATAGATCGAAAGCATAAAGAAGGCCAAAGCTTTTTACCGTTAGTTTCCGCCGCCATACGCCGGAAAACTCGCCGGAGACTGCGAACACGAAGGGAAGCCGAAATGGAAGGAGATGAGGAAGAAAACGAAATGGTGAAGCTCGAGAGTGAGGGTTTGAGGGGCGACGACCTTAGGAAGGAGGAAGGCCGCCACCCGTCGAGACTCGCCGCCGCCGGAGGAGGAGGAAAAATCGGAGCTTGAGAGAGGGAAGGAGGAGGACGAAGGGATTTGGTTTGAGAGGAGGGTGTGGCTGCAAATTTGGAGAAGGGAGGAGGTAATGTAGATGTTAGGTTTAGGGGGGAATTACAAAATTGCCCTTCTTTCTTTATTAACAAAATTGACTTACTACATTTATATGCGCTTTAAGCGCATGTAGAGCCCTCTACATGCGCTTAAAGCGCATGTATATGTAGTATAACCAAAGCATAACACCCTAATGGGGTGCTCTAGCTTATAAACACTTGCATGAGTAGCTTATGACATCTGAGGATGAACTCTTATGCATGACTTCAAGTTTTTCACTCCAATACTGCCTTTACATGCGCTTAAAGCGCATGTAGAGCCCTCTACATGCGCTTAAAGCGCATGTAGAGCCTCTACATGCGCTTAAAGCGCATGTATATGTAGTATAACCAAAGCATAACACCCCAATGGGGTGCTCTAGCTTATAAACACTTGCATGAGTAGCTTATGACATCTGAGGATGAACTCTTATGCATGACTTCAAGTTTTTCACTCCAATACTGCCTTTACATGCGCTTAAAGCACATGTAGAGCCTGTACATGCGCTAAAAGCTCATGTAGAGCCTGTACATGCGCTTTAAGCGCATGTATATGTAGTATATCCAAAGCATAACACCCCAATGAGGTGCTCTAGCTTATAAACACTTGCATTAGTAGCTTTTGCCATCTGAGGAGGAACTATTATGCATGACTTCATGTTTTCCACTCCACTGCCTGTACATGCGCTTAAAGCGCATGTATCTAGTCGGCTATATTCATGCACTTAAAGCGCATGTAAAGGTGACTTACTACATGCGCTTAAAGCGCATGTAAACGTTATCTTTACATGCGTTTTTTACCATCCTTTTGTAAGCGCATGTAAAGCTGCGCTGGTATAGGTGTAATTTGTAGTAGTGGTCTTATATTTACGACCAGAGGGAGTATAATATTTGTTGAGATTGTATTTCGAAGAATAATAAGGAAGGTAAAATGTAATGTTGGATTCACTTATTGTATCTCATTGATTTGATAGTGAGGCCTGACCATCAACATTTGAGTGTTAAAGTTTTCTTTTTATTCATATACATTAAATCTATTTTTTTTGTTGCAACATACTTGCTCATAATTAAAATGTAAACTGAAAATATTTTGGTTTCCTCTTCCATATATATAGATAAAGGTAAGATGTCATAACCAAGGTATAATCTTCATCAATGTTATGGTGATTCAGGGAAAGTGGGAAGTTATATGGAAAATTGTGTGTTGTGCAATTAAATTTTGAAACCCATGGGCTGATTTTGTCAACCTATGTGTATAAATAGTATGTTATAATTTTATGGAATCTATGGGAAAAACTGTTAATTCTGTGTGCTATTGAACTTTTGAAATAAATGGGCCATAGTTTACGAATCCATGTTTTGTAGTGATGGTAGATCTGGGAATATGGGTCGAACCCACGGGTTGAGCTCGACAATCCAAGGGTTTTTACAGGGTTTGGGTTAGTCAACCCATATTCCAAGCTCTAAGTGTTGGTTTAACTTTCATGTTTTTAGTTCATCTAAACAAATCAAATCAAAATCAAAATCAAAATATTTACTTGAAAACATTTATGGCATAAACTAAAACATCATTTCTTACATAACAATATGATGTTTCTGTTAAAATTATGTAAATGTGCAAAAAATTCGTAAAAGAGATCTAAAAATAGAGAAATATTGATGGTTTAGTATAAGAATGTAATGTTGAGACGTGAAATGTAATTTTGACACGTGGACGATGTAACAAACTGTTACTAATTACCTAATTAACCAAAAATATCTAGTTCAATTCATTAATCTCTTTACTAACTATGATAGAAAAAGGAATTTCCATAATATTAATATCTCTATCATAGTTAGAAAAAGAGCTTTCTAATCATTTTATACAATATCCATGATATAAAAGAATTTCCTAATACAATATGAATGTTATCATGGATAATTAATGGCTAACCATGTAAGAAAAAGATTCACCTAACATGGTTAGAAAAGGAAAATCTAATTTTAAAATATGACAACCTGTCATCAGCACCGATTTATCATTAGTGACAATTCTAATCACTATTACCTATCTAACTATGATAGAAAAAGACTTTCCATATTAATACAACCCTATCATAGTTAGAAAAGTATTTTTCCTTATATCACAATCTATAATCATCATCCTGATTCTATTATTCAGTTTCATAAGAAAATATGCGGAAGCGAATGCAGACCTATACAAATTGGCAATATACAATTCAAAATAAACTATACAACTCTACTACCTAATTCCATTTCCTGATGCGTGCGCCTGTGCATGAATACCTGCAAAAATGATAGTAATCGTGGGGTGAGACAACTTGTCTTAGTAATCTACTACTTAACTCACTATAACAGTGAGGTGTGCGGTAGTGAGGGCGTCTAAAGGGTACCACATTTAAAAATCACTAATATATATATAATCCAAATCTTCTTCCATTATCACTTCCGTCCTTCAATCACGTCCAAATCAAATCAAGTTCATCATTTCTACTTTCTCAATATCACTCAAAATCTCTGAATCAATTTCCACATCAGCTGAACTTCACCATCCAATCTCCAATTCATGCTATCATCACTGTAAATCTCATTCACACTTTTTCAAGTCCAACTTCTCGGCTCACATCCATGTACGATCCTGGTGCGCTACTCATGCCATCCCGGAGGCACTACGCTCGAGCCATATATATATATATTGCAAATGAGTTGACACTGTGCCCCTCTCAAAAATGAGGGGGCAATTTCCCTCTCTGGTAACCCCATGAGAGGGAAACCCCAATCTGTCTCCAATCAGAAAGGGAGCAGTCCCTGTCTCCAATCAAAAGACTGCTGGTCACAGTCTCCAATCTGTTGACCAGTACAAATAACCGTTGATTGGCCTATCGACCGGTTATCATCGCGCGATGATACATATATCCCAGTGTCATGCAATGTTCACAATTCCTTTCAACGTCTCAATCACAATTTCCTTCAGAATATCACTCTCATTCAATAACTCAATCTCAACATATCAATGTTTTTCCCCAACATAACTCTCCACAATCACAAACTCAACATCTAATTCTCTTTTCTATCCTTCTAACCTCTCAAACCACTATCCGAACGCTATACCTACATATCCTTCACACCATTCCAGATCAATAACAACCATCAAGCAGGATAGTATATAGATATAATGTGTCAAAGTCTTTTATATGAAAAATAATCGCGTTTGAAAGACATCCGATAGCCTATTTTGTATAAAAATAATATTTCAAGTAATATATATATATATATATATATATATATATATATATATATGTAGAGCCGTAGAGGGTGAGAAAGGATTTAGGAAATTCCAACTAACATCACCCTCAATGTTATAGCAAGGTTAAGAGTGATTACCTGTCGTCCTTTAGCAATTTACGTGATTTCTCAACCTTTCTTTCGTGAAGCCATGAAAGCCTACCTACATCCACTCCTATAATAATATAGAGCAAAATGATAAATTAATATTATTTCCACTTTATAGTAGTTCAACGTCTCTCTTTCTTATATGACTACCCAAACCCCTTTTTAATTTTTTACTGTTTTGGAGAATTTATTAACTATCAAGTAAACACAACCAACAAGTGACACAAAGCTTAAATAACAACCCAAGGTTCACAGCTCAGCTTGATTTCATAATAACACAATAATGCATAATCAGCCAATTCAAGTAGCAATAATGTAATAAAGCTTGAATACTTTGATTCAAGCCTCACAAAACTCAAAATACTTCATCCAACTGTATCACTCATAAACAACATAGAAAATGTTCAAGTAAAGCAAGCACTTCCATTCATTCACAAATTAAATAAACAAATTATTTACCTATCTTTCCTAATACACCCATGAAACTTTTCTAACTCTATTCAATTATCCATCATCTAACATATATCAACACTATTCTATTATCCTCAAAGATGAATTTTTAACCCATATGAGCAGAACAATAAATGGCAGTACCAAAGTCTCCAATTTCTCCCCTTATCATAACAAAAATTTTGGGCTCTCTTAGTGATCACTAAAACTGACAGCTTTAGTACCATAATAACAAATCTTCCCATCAAATCTTTACTTCAAATCAACCACTTGTCCAATTTTATACTATCTAAACAAATTCTAATGTTTACATAGGTATGTTAGGTCTCAATATAATTAATTACAATCGTCAGCCCAGAAGCTTATTACTCCATTCTTAGAAGCTTATTACTCCATTCTTATCCTATTACATTTCATATTATAAAGAACATAGCAAGAAGAGGGATATGTAATAGCTGAACCAATAAAGAAAAATATACATATCAAAATTCACATACTCATTGCCAAGAAACCAAAAACATATATTTCTGAAACTCCACAAAACAACCAACAAAATGGTGCGGATACTTAATATACATATGCATTATCATTAACCATTTCTATTCCACAACCAGCAATACTCATAACAAAACAAATAAGGAACCTCCATCATAATCAGTTCAGCAGAGCACAAATTAGAACAAAATCCTCTAAATTAACATTCAACATCAATTTTACCTTCCTTTCAACTTGTATAACCATACACATACACATGCATACAATTTATAATCATTATTCACCCATTTCAGCATCACATAAAAATAAAGAAGCAACTTATAACAGATTTTTAAAGCTTCACAACCTCAAAAATACACAAATTGTATATAAACTTTACTCTATTCAAAACAGACCCAACATCCACAATTTATAACATTCTTATTCCAAAAATCATTCAGTTGTGGCAAAGAAATATGCAGAAAATTTAACATACACATGTAAGCACTAAATTCCCACAATTACTATTTGTTTTACCCTTGTGCATTCCAATTAATTACCCCTGTACACTCATACCAGCGACACCCTAATAAGAAAAATAATAAGTCCCAATAGAACCATCCAAATGGAACCATATATGTGCTAACAAATTTTAACTCCAATCAAACAACAAGCAATTTCAGGCACAATTTAAACATACTAAATCATTTACATACTAAACATAAAGTCTTAAGTCCCCCAAAATTCCCAATTTAGTCAGATTTGACAACCCTATAAGATAGGGTTTGTAACAAAATCAACAAATCTTAAATCAAACATTCAAATCATCACTTGAATATTCAAACTCAAAGCCTAAAATGTTCTTTGGATAGTTTTTAAACCCAAAACTCAGTCCCCACTCACGGCCTCCCTACCAAACTTGCATAAACCTAAGCAAAAATGGGTATGAAAGGGAAGATAGAACTCACCTAAGCTTGAATACAAAGTTTCTTGTCTGATGCGCACTCGCCGTCGCCGGAATCGGCCGCCTTTTCGCCGGAAAATGATGGAGGAAGGTGCTGGAGTTTGAAGACACGAGCAGTGAGGAAAAACAAAAAGCCCACGTGATTTGGAAGAAGAGAGCAAGTGAAAAACGTGAGAGAGGGATATGGAGCTGATTGGAGGGGAAGGGAGGTCAGTTTTGTTGTTGTTGGAGGGAGGAGGCTCTCGGCCTTGTAAGAAGAAGAAAGAAGAAGGAAGAGGAAAAATGAGAGAAAAAGAAGAAAGTTAGAAATAAAAGAAAAAGGAGATGGGAAGGAATATTCTTTGTCTTCATATAGTTTCACAATAACAATTCTGAGGTTGGTCTCCCACAATTTCAATTTTAATTAAGTTTTCTAAATCTCTTAATCCACTAATTTAGACAACTAATCTTCCTAAACCTCCAAAATATTCAGAAATTCCCAAAAAAAATTCTAAAATTCCTCTCTAAAACTTTAAATTTCCTAAATAATACCTCAAGACCTTAATAAATTCTTTATTATCTCTAATTTAAAAATTCGGGATGTTACAGAAGACACCTATCAACATTACATTTTTTAGAGGGTAAAATTGGACCACTTTGGTTACTTCAAGGGTAAAATTGTACCCAATGTTAGTTTAGGTTGCCCAGTGGTCCAAAGTGGTTACTTGAAGGGCAAAATAAGGTCATTGTCCAAAAATCAACCCCATCATTTTTTATTTGAAATTTCTATGAACAAGTGAGAGACTTCTTATTCCTGTTGTAGTCACCTTTTAATGCAGACATGACCACTTGTAACTAGCAAAATTAAATAAAAAAGTGTGGCACTTATCACTATAGGTGTGGTCACTTGTTATTGCAGGCATGACCACTTGTTACTGGCGATATTAAGTGACCAACATACCATACCCTATTTAGATTAACATTAAGGGGCCCTTTTATTTCCTTGATGACCACTTGTTAGTGCCCAAAAATCAACTCATCATGTGTGATTTGCAATTGCTAGTAACAAGTGAGACACTTGTTATTTCTGAGTTAGTCACCTGCTAATGCAGACATGACTACTTGTTACTGGCGAAATTATGTAAAAAGTAGGCACTTGTTACAGCAGACAGATGGGCTTGTTACAGTAGACATGTCCACTTGTCACTACAGGCATATGGACTTGTTATAAACCTAAAGTGGGCATGTTACTGCAGGCATATGGACTTGTTACAGCAGACATGCCCACTTGTCACTACAGAAAAATGAAGCGACACATATATCATGCCAACTTTAGATTAACCTTTAAAGCACTTGTTAATGCATCTATTTTATTGTTCTTATCAATTTTTCATGACTACTTGTCACTTTGCAAAAATGCATTGCATCATTTGTAAAGAGCAGTTGTTAGTTACAAATGGGACACTTGTTACCGCAGTCATGCGGACATGTCACGACATACACTCACACTTGTTAGAGATTAGCATACATGAACCATCACTTAATTAATTGACTAAATAATTATGGCAACAAAGAGTTTATATTAACAATCAAATGAATTGTTGTTTTTGCCAAAAGAAAACTCCATATTTTAGAACATATATGATGATATAAATCACATACTCATTTCATTGACTAATTAATAATGTCAAGAAACATTAATCTAACAATCAACATAGAAAAACCTGATTACAACATTGACAAAACCTGACACATCACATAATTGACCTAAATGCATATATCCCAGTTCCTCTTTTGATGCTTCCTTCCAATACTAATAAAACTTGATTACAATGAACATTGTGAGGATGGTTAACAAGTCACCACAAACACCCCTTCTTTAATTCCTTCTAAAGGTCTTCCAAGGATTACTTGGGCATAGTATAGCCCTCCTTATCTTGCTCGTTTCCATCCCATGTTTGGAGCCAAAACAACAACTGAACTCCACATGAGTCCCTGCACACAAAAAAAACCTAAAAGACTAATAGTTAATATTATTCAACATGAAAAGTAGAGCTATGAAACTTAGCCATTCCTTCATAAATAGTATGATGAGGTGTGACCAGCAACCAAATCATTTGATCACTCGAATTCCTAAGCTTTCATATATTAGCTGAACATAGACTTACAACATATATGCTTACAAATTTACAAGGCATCAAAGTACCATAAAACCTAATCTGTTTTTAAGAACAAAACTGATTTCAAATATGTCACAAATTAAATCTTCACAATGTGTAAGAAAAGAGCACGTGACAGAGTTAAAAATTTTCCAAAACAAGGCACAAAAATATCTAAACCAAATCGCAGTAATTGCAGCAAAATAATGAGAAAAAATGCACGAGAATCAGATTGGTCAGAGTTGAAACAAATCACAGATCCATAGCTACAAATCACAGCAAGAAAAACACCACAGAAATAGTTACATATGCACAATTAAAGCACTTGTATCAAAGAAATTTCAGCAATTATTAAGCTAAGAAACCCGGCAAAACACAATCCTTAAAAAGCCAAAAACTGGCAACAACGCCAAATCTCTCCAAATCAAAATCTTTGACACCACAAATTTATTTTAAGCCATAAAATGAAGCAACACATCTTGAATTAAAATCTACGCATAATAAAAAAGCTACAAAACAATATTAAATGACAATAAACACGTACAACTTTTCTAGCCCAAAATTGCTTCGGTTCCAAACTCTTTCGCTTCTTGCTCAAAATGATGGTAAAATCATGATAGCAAGAATATAAGTTGCAGCAAATTGCTGCAACTATTTGAAGCCAAAACCAGTATAAAACCACAAAAAAAGGGAGGTAAACAGATGCACAAAACTTAGCAACAGAACAACTGCGCACAAATCAACAACTAAACATAATTTGATCTTCATACAAAATCGAAACTATTAATACTGATAATCAACCATTAATGTTAAAAGGGCCACAAAATTGAAACTATTAATTTGACCTTAATTCAAAATCGAAACTATCATAGTCAAATTTTCATATAAGACCATCCCATAATAAACCAAAGGTCCCCATTCTAAGTCAGTAAATGATCATTATAGAAAGGGTAATGACTCTAATTTGCTCTTTAAGTAACCACCGTGAACTACTAGACACCATAAATTAACAACAGACCCTAATTTACCCTTCAACTAACTAAAGTGATCCAATTTTACCCTCACCTGATGGTCAATGACGTTTATTTGACCGTTAAAAAACTTTGCAAAATTGCATATTGACTCCATATGTTATTCTTGTTTATGTTTTTGTCCCAATAGTTTTTTTTCAATTAGGGTCAATTAGGGTCTGTTGTTGAAGGGTAAATTAGGGTCTGTTGTTAATTTATGGTGTCTAGTGTTTCACTTTTTGTTTTAAACTACAGGGACTAAAACGAAAATTGAAGCAAACTTTAGGGACCAAAATATAAATAAGAATAATATATGGGGTCAATATGCAATTTTTGCGAAGTCTTTTAAACGGTCAAACGTCATTGACCGTCAGGTGAAGGTAAAATTGGACCACTTTGGTTATTTGAAGGGCAAATTAGGGCCTGTTGTTACTTTAGGGTGCCCAGTGGGCCACAATGGTTACTTGAAGGACAAATTAAGGTCAATACCCTTTATAGAAAAGTAAAAGGCCCTATATTTCATATCAAACTAAGTAATGCACCCGAATTGGTCTAACATTTTCTGCAAATTATGTTATGAAAGTTAAAGTTCACATTAGCAAAACAAGTGTAAAGGATTCCAATAAGAAATTCGAGCTCCACACCACATTCAAAAAAGAAATTTGACATTTAGTGACAAGAAGCTTTCTACCATTCTCCTAATCACTTCTAAACAACATTCAGCCTTTAGGATTGCAAAATATCATGGGAAAATTCCATGAACAGAAATAATAAGAAGAAAAACCGAATTTGCAACAATAAGATGGTCCTTGTGTAGACAGAGGAGCTGATGAATGAAGATGGAGAGTGATGGTGTGAAGTTTTTCCTTTTCAATCAATATGGTGAAGTAAGGGGCAAATGAGTCTTTGAGCAAATAGAAAGTTTTGCAATAAAGTCCCTTGGGATTTGATGATTATTTTACAATGTTCTGGGGCCTTGATGTAGTGAAATGATTTATTAGTGACTACCGTGCAAATTTCCCTTAAGTCCCAAAAGATTATGCCTTCACACACGTACAACATGAGGCTAAGCGATTTTCATAAATGTAATATGATATCCCAGTCAAACAAGTACGTATCTGTGATTTTTTAGGTGTATACAGGTTGTATCAGATTTTACTCAATATAATAGATGGGCTGGCTACATATTAGACTATATTAAATATTGGATAATAAAATATACACACACACATTAAATCAAAATGTGACACACACACGTATATATTGTTTTTGAATATGAATGGATATTTTTAGCGGTAAGATTTATTTTTCGGATCTGTCTAACTACATAGAAAATATTTTATTTTTCTTGTATATAAAAAGCATGAAAGGTACTATTCATTTGCCGTTTTAATTTTCGGTTCTAGGGACCATTTTATTAATTGATTGAAAAAGATGTAGCAAGCGATGGATAATAGATTGAGTATCCCCACTTTGTGTGGGATACCACGTGATATGCTCCATCTGAGAAATTAATGATGTAGAAGATTCATAGGCGGCTATCGTATGTTTTGTTACTCGCCTCTCCTAGAATAAAAGTTAGGGACAATTGCACTTAGATGCCAAATAAGAGATTTAATTTCAAAGAAGTCCCAAGGAGTTGTTACCACTTGTTTTTTTTGAACACATTTTTCGGACCAAACACAACAGCGAAACCACCTAACGCGGTTGGCAAGCTGAAGTGCGAATGTCCTACTTATATACTCACACACACACATTCTTGGTCGATGTGGGACTAAGAGATCCCACAAGGTTACCACTTGTTAATTAATGAAGGCTATAGCACTTGTTAATGGTAGTCATTAACAACTCCTTGGACTTCTTTGAAATTAAGTCACTTATTTGGGACCTAGATGCAATTGTCCCTAAAACCTATAGAGAGAGGGAGAGGATTTTCTCAGAAGTGTTCCCTCTGCGTCTCTCGATATCTTCAAATCTCACCACCCATTTTAATCCAAAAGCCCACAATTACAGAGTTTGATTATTATGTTGCAGGTTTTAAAGTGTCATATTAAGGCTTAAATTTATTTTTAAATTTAAGGGGGCAAAATCATACACTGTAAACTTAAATGAGACAAATGTAACATTTCAGACGTGGGCCACACCATAAAAAATGACGTGTCAATTCCAAAATCCACTGTGGAAACTGAAATGCATCCAGTTGAACCATATATCATCTAAAACGAACCCTAAACACTCAAATTATTTCGATTATAACTCATACCTCCTCAAATCATATGAAATTCACCTTAAATCATCTGAACCCTAAACCAAATAATTTCGATGAGGATTCTAAGGTTAGAGTTTGAAAAGAGGCTGATTTGATCTCTGAAGGGATTCGTTGTGTTGTGTGTTATGTGTTGTGTTGGACTGGTTTTAAGTCTCAATATACCCTTTCAGCTTATGCCACATCAAAAAAAAATTGACACCTAATGCCACATATTGCCACTTCAATAAGTCCCATCAGAATTCCTAGTCAATTAATGATCAAACTTAATACCTCTGTGTGAGAATGTTACATTTGCCTCATTTTGGTTTACAATGTACGGTTTTGCTCCCTTAAATTTACCAAAGTCTTAGGTGCTCTTTTTTAAATTTAAGGTGACTATTTTTGCACCTTTACCCATAACAGAAAAGGGAGGGTTAGAATATACTCTCTCCGATTCGTGGTATAAGTCCAGCCGCCAAAAAATGCTTCTTAAGTAAACATGTAAAAGTTAGTTTTAAGAGAGAGAAATACTTAAACATTAATAAATATGAAAGAGAGTTAAGGGTAAAATAGGAAAAAAATGCATTAAATGAGGAGAGAATGTAGGATGAACTCTTGTATTTTGGACCAAAACTATTCAAATTGTGGGCTCTTATATTATAGACTGGAGGGAGTAATATCTCTTTCTAATTTATTTCAACTTTTCTCGCTCCAAATTATATCTATTGATGTTCCTCAATAATAAACAAATAAGAGAGGGAGCTTGAAATAAATGTAGAACGTGGAGGTATACTGGTAATGCCATATGATTTTAACTAAACTAACAAGCTTAGTATAACCAAATTAGGTAATTAAATCTTATATTTAGGAATAAAGGGAGTATCTCTTAAAACATATATAAGGCATAGATAAAGAAAAAATTTTGGATTATTGTTTGGTACTAAAAATTAAATAATAATCCTAACAAAATTACATAGAACGTCTCTTGTTTATGAACCAAGTGAATAATTGAAATAAAATAGAGGCTAATGTTTTTCAATGGCTTGCACATATATGTTCAAAACTCAGGTTCCCATAATCATTAGGGTTTAGTTACACTTATTATTTTTTTTGGTTACTTAAGGGTATCCCCACCCGTGTATTAAGTGAGACTAATAATTTGCTCCATTTGCAAGAGCTAGGGATCAACCTCCCAACCACTTGCTTAAAGTAGGAGAGTACTTACCATTCACGTCAACCAGCCAGATTAAATCACATTAAATATTTTAGTACAATATTTAAGCAGCAACCAATGTGAAACTAAGTTTTAGTTAATCTTGCGCACTTAAAAGTATTTTTTCACCAGCACCATGAAAGTGTTTATACATAAACATTGATCAGTTGGTGCTCATTGCTCTTGTGAAATTATTTTAAGACAACATTATTATTGCATATGAATCCTGTACTATACTGGATTCTACTGAAGAACTAAGATGTATTGAGTTTACTTATTAAAAAACACTTCAAGATGCTCATTACATTATTTAAGAATTGTGCAACGCTCAAAGTGCATTTATGACAAAAAAATTTACAAGACGTTTAAAACCGATAATGAGTAAATGAACAAAAATTTGATGTGAACAGGTTAAAAAAAACCAAAGATAGCTAATAAGAACAAAAAATCTTTAGAGCGTACAGTTACAATTGACTCACTTATTTGGAGAGAGCCGGCGGGGGGAGATAGGGGTGAGGGAGAGAGAAGGAGAGAGGGGGACAGAGAGAGTTCTTAAAACTTTCAAACCACACCAACCGAAGTGAGACTTACAACTTAAGATAAATACAAGTATTCGCACATCTCAAATAATCTTCTTGAATTGAATTATTTCATTTTATTATTAGATTACACATATTTTATATTTCTTCTGCCTCATTGGCATTTGGTAGAAGATGTAGCAAGGAGGCTTGCTACAAAGTCATCAATATTCTTATCACTACTTCCACCATCATCACAAGCTTTCGAAGCAAGACTCTTAAATGTCATGACATTCATCTTCATCTCTTTTCCTCTTTCACTGTTCATTACCTCCTCTATACATTTCTTCAGTGTCTCTCTTCTCACAAGTCCTTTCTCATCAGCTTCAGCTTTCACTCCTATCTTCCACACATCCTTTATGTACTTTGCATCTGTGGGTTGGTCTGTCCATTGAGGAACTGCTACCATTGGAACCCCTAAGCTCACAGCTTCCACTGTTGAGTTCCATCCACAATGTGTCACAAAGCAACCCACAGATTCATGATTGAGCACTTGTAGCTGATTACACCATGCGACCACAAGTCCCTTGCCATGTGAAATGTCCAAAAAGTCCTTTGGAAGTTTAGGTTTCTCAGATTCTTTTACAACCCATAAGAAGTGACTTCCACTACTGTCATTCAAGCCCCAAGCTATCTCTTCCATCTGGTCACTTTCAAGAGCTACTAAACTTCCAAATGAGACATAAACGACCGACCCACTTGGCTTATCGTTTAGCCATCTTATGCAAGCTTCGTCTTTTTCCTTGTAAAAGCTGAAACCATAGGCGTAGTCATCTTTGAGTCTTTTGTCTGAGAACATTGATGGTATGGTTGGCCCTATTGTCTTCAGCGGGAAGATTTTTGCTTGCCAATCAGCCACCTATAACGTGTTTCAGAAATCTAATTAATTAACTAACAGTTCAAAGCCAGACATATTAATTAGTTTTAATTATCCAAAAGAGCTGCTTGTGGCATCATCAATATATAATAGAAATGTGTTCCACCAAAAACACTGTTCATAGCACTGTTCATGAACAATGTTTTTGTGAGTGCATGAACAGTGTTTTGGTGGAATATAATATTATTATTTTTTTTAATTTTTTTTTAAAAAATTAGTTATTATATGATTTTCATAGCACTGTTCATGAACAGTGTTTTGTGAGTGCATAAACAGTGTTTTGGTGGAATATAATATTATTTTTTTTAATTTTTTTTTTAAAAAAGTAGTTATTATATGATTTTTTTCACCCAATATTTTAGTTAAAAAAATTTGTCATATATTTATTTAGTCAAATTTGTTAAAAAAAAGGTTCACAAATTTGTTCATGAGTAAATTTTTAGCATTAAATTTTTAAATATAAGAATAATTACAATAATTTTTTTTTATTTCACCCGATATTTTAGTTAAAAAAATTTGTCATATATTTTTTAGTGCAAATTTGTTAAAAAAAAGTTAAAAAATTTGTTCATGAGCAAATTTTTAGTGCAGTGATTGACATTCTCTATTACTATTGTATGTGATTGCTTTCCTGTGCGAATTTATTTGGGCTACGTATTCTTTACTTTCTTGGGCTAATTTATTTGGGTCTATAATATATTATTATTTTTTTTTAAAAAAATAACTATTATATGATTTTTTACACCCGATATTTTGCACTAAAGAAATTTGTCATATATTTTTTTATTGCAAATTTTTTAAAAAAAATTAAAAAATTTGTTCATGAGCAAATTCTTTTTTTAACTTTTTTTTTCTTTACTTCTTAGGCTAATTTATTTGAGTCACATATTTTTTTAGCACTGTTCATGAATAGTGATTTGGTAGAATATAATATATTATTTATTTATTTTTTCTTTTTTTTAAAAACAAAAATTTACGTTATTATATGATTTTTTTCACCCGATATTTTAGCTAAAAAAATTGTCATATATTTTTTAGTTTAAATTTGTTAAAAAAAGGTTAAAAAAATTAAAAAATTAGTTCATGAGAAAATTTTTAGTGCAGTGATCGACATTCTCTATTACGTATTCTTTACTTTCTTGTGCTAATTTATTTGGGTCTATAATATATTTTTTATTTTTTTAACTTTTTTTTGAAAAAAAATTAGTTATTATATGATTTTTTCACCCGATATTTTAGCTAAAAAAAATTGTCATATATATTTTTTAGTGCAAATTTGTTAAAAAATAAGGTATAAAAAAGTTAAAAGAAAATTTTTCATATATTTTTTAGTGCAAATTTGTTAAAATAAAAGGTTAAAAAAATAAAAAATTTGTTCATGAGTAAATTATTTAATATTTATATTTATTATTATATTTATTATGTATTATTATTATATATATTTATTATTTGGCAATTTTTTAATTATTTAATTATTAATTATTTAATAAATTTTGTTATATTATTATATTTATTATTTATTTATTTTATTTATATTTAATTATTTAATTATTTATTATTTATATTTATTATTATATTTATTATTTATTATTATAATTTATTATTTATTATTTATATTATTTATTATTATTTATTATATTTATTATTTATTTATTTGGCCCATGTATTATTTACTTTGGTTATAGAGGGAGAGTTAATAATCATTATAACCACTAAACATTAAAAAATATCTTGGTCAACAAACAATAGGTGATATTAATTTGGCCAACAAATAATTAAAAAATTTTATATTGGCAAAAAATGTCAATTTTCCTCCAACACCGTTTGTAATATGCCTTTGAAAAAGATTGACAATGTTAGATATAAATTGAAGGTCTTGGCTAACATGATACTTTTAGTTGTTTGTGAGCTTATTTAATACTACCTCCGGTCCTAAATATAGGATCTAATTGACTTTTTATGGAGAGATTAAGATTGTGAAATATGTTATTAAACGATGACACATATTTGATATATTTTTAAATTATTCATTAGTTTATAGCTAAAATAAACAAGTTTAAGGGAAAAAATTAGGTAAATCAATTTATAATTACCTTATTTTGCTTTTACGGATTTTTCAGAAGAAGTCAATTAGGTCTTATATTTAGGACCGGAGGGAGTATCATTTATTGTTTGTTGACTAAATTAATATTCGTATAATTGTTTGTTAGTCAAAGTGATTATTAACCTAGTTGAAAGCGACAGTTTTTTTACTAGACATTGAACGATAATCTGGTGATTCAGTGTCTATTAACAATTGACTAATCCGGACTCGAGAGGTATGAGTGTTGCTCACATAGGTAAGGTTATCCCTCTCCCAATGAGAGCGTCTCCCAGAATTCGAACATGTGTTCTCATCCTTACGAGAGTTGTATCCAACTTACCATCTCAACCAACCATCCATTGGTAGAGCGGCAAGTTTGTCCAGAGTGGGGGAGAGCGAGTGAACATAATGTGGGTCCCACAAATGAAAAATTCGGAGATTTTTCTAATATATATGACGTAAGTGTTATTTTCCCTCATATACCATTTTAAGAAGTTTGAAAGCAACGTGGATGGAGACATGTAGGTGCATTATCACGCGGTTGTTATTTTAGCTTTCTATGAATTTCCTATCTATTACTTAATTTTGAAACTTTTTTTAACTTAAAAAAAAAATGTTAGACGCAATTTTAAGAAAAATTAATGGCTAGTTTTATCTTTTTTCCTGGAAGGCTTGCATTTTATTTCTGATTCTAATAGCGAATGGGATTGCTATATATCTTACGAGAGAAAATAATATATATATATATATATATACACACACACACACACACATATATATACACACACACACACAGTTTGTTTGGAATTTTATATCCTAAATGTAAGAAATTTAATTCACTTAATGTCATAGAGTTTATACATTTTTCTAAGAATTCCCATTAATTACACATTGTTAAGGGTTTTCAGAAAGAGGTAGCAAGCTACCAATGCAAATGATTATATGGAAATGTATATATGTTTTAGAGAAATTATTACGTATCTTTTACAAATAACAAGGATCAAAAGTAGAGAGTAGGAATAAAATTAACTACTACTCCCTTTGTTACACTATAATTATCTTCGTTTATTACCTCCCTACATCTCCAACAATAGATCATTGGTGATAGAGTATAAATATGGGTAATTTAAAAATATTGACAACAATTAAAAACCAACCGTACATTTAATTTAGGAATTATATTAAAAACATGGAGTATATGTTACTGACCTGTGGTTCAAGCTCATAGAAGGAATTACAAAGCACCCAATCTGCTTCCTCAATATTAGAGAACTGATTCACAACCATGCTCGTGAAAGCTGGATAAGGACCCAAAACATACAAAAAAGATGGCAAATCACAAGAAGCAAGTGGAGGCAAAGCAGGAAGTGAAATCGCAGCCTTATCATCAGTCAAAGGAATTTTCAAGTTTCCATTATAAACATGATAATATATGCTATTCACTGCACAAGATTGAGTGAAAAACACAGCTCCCATAATCTGAAACTTTTTTGTTACCTCAAGAGCCCAAGGCATGAACGAATCATACACAACGCAGTCAATTAAATCACCAGAACTTATGTGCTTACGTAAAAGTTGTTCAAAATTTTTTGACCCTATGTCCCAAAACCTATCCACATAAGCTTTGTCGCAATCCGCAGCTCCAAATCCTCCTTGATCGAAGCCATCAGAGATGCTCTCGAGAGCTATGGAAGTTGATTTGAATTGTAAGGTGTTGAAGAGGAAGTGAGAAACGACTAGTGTGACTCTCACACCTTTATGATCCAAACGCTTTGATAGTTGAAGCATAGGATTTACATGACCTTGAGTTGGAAATACCAGAAACAAACAGTGGGGCCTTTTGTTTGTCCTCTCCATTTTTGTTCCCTGTTTTATGAAAGTGTTCTAAGTTTTGTGTGTGAGTGCGTGGTTGACTTAAACCTCTTATTATATTCTCTTTTTTTTTCAACCCTTTAAATTCTTATCTACTAGTACTTCGATATTATCTATATAATTCATGTTTTTTTATCTTATTTAGTCGCATAAAACATTTAAAATAATTATACAATTTTACCTTTTTATAACTAAGTTGAGTTTGTTTTTTTGCCGCTTAGCTTCTTGTATAATGAAGGTGAAATTGAAAAGTTGCTAAAATTTTAAGGTAGAGTTCATAAGGTTAAATCATTTTTCAGTTTGTATGAATCATGTAAATAATTATATGCTTGATGAAAAAAATAGGAGTATCAATTTTCTCTACCTAACCTGACGTGTGATTTACCGGATTTCGAATCCCCCCAAGCATTTAGGGCTTGTTTGTATGTAAGAAAGAAAGTGGAGAAATGGTAAATGAAAGGGTAGGTGAAATGGAAAGTAGAGATAATGATCAGAAAGTATAGTTTGTTAACCCCAAGAAAATGTGAGATGAAGAGAGAAATCTTGTGAGCCCAAAGATAACCCAATTTGTGCTTGCCCTTGAGTGATTTGATCCATAGGATGCGCATACAACTATAAACATCTGAAAGTGAACTGATGATTGGTAGTTACCTCCTACATCTTAAAACCATTTTATATAATTTGATTAGATTAAAGATATTAATTTAATTAGTTAATATTATATGATATCACCAATTTACACTACTAGAAAGAAGGTCTTTAACGACAAAAAACTTTAGTCGTTAACACTTATGTCATTAAAAGTAAGTTTGCAACGACCAAATGTTTTTTAAAAAATTTGGTCATTGATAATTAATCACCAAACTTTCCGAAAATTTGATCATTAATTGAATATTATAAATACAAGCAATAGACAATTTTAGTACCTTTTCAACCAAACTACGGCGTGGTGCTTCATGAACATAAACGAGCACAAGCTTTTTATGCCAAACAATGAAGGCGCCAATTTCATTGGCTAAATGTCGCGGCCTAAAATTTTAAGTGTGAATGACAAAAAGTTTAAGGTATCTAAACTTCGTAAGCCTTTACATTTTCTATTTATCATTTCTACCATTCTCCTAATCACTTCTAAACACCATTCAGCCTTTACGATTGCAAAATATCATGGGAAAATTCCATTAACAGAAACAATAAGAAGAAAAAACCGAATTTGCGTTCAACGCATTAAGTTCCGAATTTCTTAAACCTAGAACAATTAAAGCAACAGAGAGACAGAAAGAGAGTGTTCTACCTCAAAGAAGGTTCCATCCAGCCTTGAGATTCGCACGACAATGACAGAAGGAATGAGGTACGTAGCTGGGTTGGAAGAAGAGAAGAGTATGAGATATAAGGTTTGGGGAAGAAAATCCTGATGATATATAGTGGAGGAAATCGTAGAAAGAAGAATACTGAAGATGGACGATGGTACTGGTGTAGACGGAGGAGCTAATGAATGAAGATGGAGAGTGATGGTGTGAAGTTTTTCCTTTTCAATCAATATGGTGAAGTAAGGGGCAAATGAGTTTTGAGCAAATGGAAAGTTTTGCACCAAAGTCCCTTGGGATTTGATGATTATATTACAATGTCTTGAGACCCTGCATAGAAAATGGCTTATCATGGACTACAGTGCGAATTTCCCTTAAGTCCCAAAAGATTATGCCTTCACACACATACAACATGAGGCTAAGCAATTTTCAAAAATGTAACATGAAATCCCAGTCAAACAAGTACGTATCTGTGATGTTTTATATGCGTATGCAAGTTGTATCAGATTTTACTCAATATAATAGATGGGCTGGCTATATATTAGACTATATTAAATATTGAATAATAAAATACACACACATTAAATCAAAATGTGACACACACACCTTATATTGTTTGTGAATATGAATGAATATTTTTAACGGTAAAATATTTTCCGGATCTGTCATTTTTTTGAACTGACTTTTTTCGGATCTGTCTGACTACGTAGAATTTTTTTTTCTTTTATATAAAAAGCATGAAAGGTACTATTCATTTCCTGTATTAATTTTCGGTTCTAGGGACCATCTTATTAATTCAAAAAGAGGTAGCAAGCGATGGATAATAGATTGAGTCTCCTCCTACTTTGTGTGGGATATCACGTGGTATGATCCATCCGAGGAATTAATGATGTAGAAGATTCATGGGTGGTTATCCTATGTTCTGTTACTCGCCTCTCCTAGTTTAAAACCTATAGAGAGGAAGTTGTGAATTTGGTGTTCCTCAATAAAAGAAAAGGGAGGGTTGCAATATACTCTCTCCGCCCAACGGCCAAAAAACGCTTTATAAGAAAACATGTAAAATTTAGTTGGATATTTGGAGTTAGTGCTTGTTTTCCAATATTGCCCTTACTTATTACGATAGTTCTAAGAGAGAGAAATACTTAAATACTAAGGGCCCATTTGGTTCAATTATATTGCATGTCTGCAATGGTAATCAAGATTACATTACCATAAATGTAGTGTTTGGTTGCTCTTTAGTGTGGTAATATGGATTACAATTGCAATGATGATTACCAAAAAATTGGTAATCAACATTCATAGCTCCCCCCTATGAATGTGCATTACCATCCATTGTAATTCTTCAAAAGTCTATTTTGCTCTCATTAACTAAAATGAAAAGACATTAAATACCCTCAATTTAAATCAATATCATCTCTCTCCATCTACCTCCTCCCTCCCTCTCTCTATTCTTACTTTGACCTACTTCAACTTCTCTCCCTCCTCTCTGCATCTCCATCCCACGCAACTTCTCTCCCTTCACCATTATTCTTCAATTTCATCCAAAACCGTCTCTTCTCAACTTCAAATTTGATTGAAACCCCCACATGCATGACTGACAGTGTATTAGTCCCGTCTACCCAATGCTTCCCAACTTCTCCTCATTTTAATCAAAATTGTGAAATTATAATTTCATGCATCAATAACAACCATTGAGGGATTGTATCTTATTATTTTTTTGTACGAGAAGTATTTGGTGAGTTTGGTAAAAAGAGGATAGGAATTTCAAATGAATTATTTCGTTTGGCACCTAATGCTAAGGAGGAAAAGGGGAGAAGAGACAAATAGTTTGAAAGAAGATACATCAAGCTAAAACAAATTAGAAGAGAACACATGATTTTTTTAGGAAAGGGGCAAAACAGCAATTGCATAATTTTTTATATTTAAAATAATGATTGCAATCCCATCACTTTTCGAACTTACCAAACATACATATGGTAATAAATATTGCATTACCATCCATTACATTGCACTTCAAAACTCTCATGCAATTGAACCAAACGGACCCTAATAAATACTCCCTCCGTTCCTAAATATAGGACCTAGATGACTTTTTTGAAAAATCCTAAAAAAAGCAAAAAATAAGTTAATTATAAATTGATTTACCTAATTTTTTCTCTTAAACTAGTTTATTTTACCTATAAGCTAATGGATAATCTAAAAAGATATCAAATATGTCATCATTTAATAACCTATTTCGCAACCTTAATCTTTCCAAAAAAAAGTTATCTAGGTCTTATATTTAGGAACGGAGGGAGTATGAAAGAAAGTTAAGGTAAAATAGGAAAAATGCATTAAATGAGGAGAGAATGTAGGATGAGCTATATATTTTGGACTAAAACCATTCAAATTTTGGACACTTATATTATGGACTGGAGGGAATAATATATATCTCTTTTCTAATTTATTCCAACTTTTCTAAGATCTCTTTCTAATTTTATTTCAACTTTTCTCCAAATTATATCTATTGATGTTCCTCAATAATAAACAAATAAGATAAAAGAGGAGATTGGAATAAATGTAGATGGTGGAGGTATATTGGTAATATCATATGATTTTAACTAAACTAACAACCTTAGTATAACAAAATTAGGTAACTAGATCTTATATTTAGGAATAAATGAAGTATCTCTCAAAACACATATAAGACAGATAGAAAAAAGGGAAAATTAAATACAAGTCCTTGGTAAGGGACATAATACTGGAAAAGTCCCAAAAACTTGAAAAACTCACTTTAATTATTTCTGAAAGTGCGGGTCCCACATTTAATATTAAAGAATTCCCCCACACCCACCTCTCTCTCCTCTCTCCTCTCCCCACCTCATTTTTTAATATTAAATATGGGGCCCACATTTTCAAAAAATAACTAAAGTGAGGTCCCAAGGGACTCTACTTTAATTTTTCAAGTTTTTGGGACTTTTCCAGTATTATGTCCCTTACCAGGGACTTGTATTTAATTTTCCCTAGAAAGAATTTGGATTATTGTTTGGTACAAAAAAATTAAATAATAATGCTAAAAAATTACATATATCGTCGCTTATTTATGAATCAAGTGAATAATTGAAATAAAATAGAGGCTAATGTTTGTAAATGGCTTGCACATATATATTCAAGAGTCAGGCACGCAAATAGGTAGCACTTTTCCTAACTAAAAGCTTGAATTCCCATAATCATTAGGGTTAAGTTACATTTAATATTTTAATATTATAATATTTAAGCAGCAATCAATTTGAAACTATGTTTTACTTAGAGTCTGTTTGGATTCAGCTTCTGTAGAATAGCTTTTGGGAAAATAGCTTTTTGAGAATAGCTTTTAAGTAGAATAACTTTTCTGAAAAATAGTTTTTAATAAAATGAGAGTGTTTGGATTAAACTTTTTTAGAATAACTTTTGAGAGTAAATTTTGAGTAGAATATAGTTTTTCTGAAAAATAGTTATGATGAATAGCTTTTCATGTTTTTTTTATTTGAAATAAGTGTTTTTCTCAAATGAGAGATCAAAGCTTTTAGCTGAAAAAGGAGAAAAATGTAGTTTTTCTCAAAATAGTTTTTGGAACCCAAACCTAGCTTTTCTTCTCAAAATAACTTATTCAAAAAATTGAGTGTTTGGATATCTTTGTGTGAAACCTAGGTTTGAGAGCCATAATAGCTTTTGGAAGTGTATCCAAACAGGTACTTAATCTTGCGCACTTGAAAATATTTTTTCAGCAGCACCATGAAAGTCTTTTTACATAAACATTCAGTTGATGCTCATTGCTCTTGTGAAAATATTTTAAGACATTATTGCATATGAATCCTGTAGGATATTGGATTCTACTGAAGAAATAAGATGTATTGAGTTCACTTAAACTTCAAGATGCTCATTACATTTTACTCCCTCTGGTCCCTAATATAAAAGTCTAAAATTTGAATAGTTTTGGTGTAAAATATAAAAACTCATCTTACATTCTCTCCTCATTTAATGTGTTTTTTCTTATTTTGCCCATAATTCTCTTTCATACTACTCCCTCCGGTCCCTAATGTAAGAGCCAGCCGCAAAAAAAAAACGCTTTTTAAGAAAACATATGAATGTTAGTTGGATGTCTGGAGTTAATGCTTCTTTTCCAAAATTGCCCATATTTATTATGGTACTTTTAAGAGAGAGAAATACATAACTATTAATAAATATGAAAGAGAAATAGGGGTAAAGTAGGAAAAAATGCATTAAATGAGGAGAGAATGTGGGGTGAGCTCTTACATTTGAGACCAAAACCATTCAAATTTCGAGCTCTTACATTAGGGACCGGAGGGAGTATTTATTAATGATTATATATTTCTCTCTCTTAAAGTATCATAATAAATATGGACATTATTGAAAAAAAAACATTAACTCCACACACAATTAACATTCACATGTTTTCTTAGAAAGCGTTTTTGGCGGCTGATTCTTATATTAGGGACCGAGGAGCAATATTCAAGAGTTGTGCAAAGCTCAAAGTGCCTTTATGACAATAAATTAATAAATTTATTTACAAATTTACAAGGACTGTTTAAAACCGAGAATAAATGAACAAAAATTTGATGTGAACGGGTTCACAAAAAAAAAACCAAAGATAGCTAAGAATAAGGGGTAAGACTACATCTTTAGAGCGTACAGTTACAATAGACTCACTTATCTATATATCATATAAATGTGGTTCCCCAATCCCTTATTAGAGTAGTCTTTTCCTGTTGTTTAGCTTCTCCAAGTTGTTTTCATAGGCCGGTTCAGTGAAAGATTGCGTATCAACTTTTTTGTGGTTTGTTGAGATTGTTGATGTCAATTGCGATTGCTGCAGTTTGTGGTTGCATCTATATCTAGCCTTGAAAACTTTTGATAAACAAGACTCATCTCCCTGTTTTCTAGCTTATTGATGAGTGATGTCCTTTCACATGTAGCTTTGCGTCACCCCTCATCCGAATGTATGATATGAATCCGTCTTTCTCTGCCACATTTGAAAAGATTATTGTTCCCCAAGGCTTGCCAACTGATGAGGCGTCCCTTAAGCAGCCCTACGCCGTTCTATATAGCATAGCTTTTCTGTTCTACTAAATTCCATCAATCCATCATTCTTTACAAAGTTTCCCGCCCACTAACTCCCCTTTCTTTTTTTCAATTTTGAGTTTCCCTCCTCCCCTGGAGCCTTCAGCTGCCTATAAAAGGTGTAATAATCTATAAAACAAAACCATAACCAGTTCTGCCTTGCCATAAGCCATCGCCACTTGTACCTTGTCATGGATGAATCAAGGTCCATAGTTCCTCTTCTTACATTTTAATGCATGAATCGCCATGTTCTTTTCTTATATTTGATGTCTTGTACACTTTTCTGCCATTCAGCTTGCTCGCGTGTTGTTAACAATTGATGATCAATCTGTGATGGCACGTTTCTATGTGTGAAGGTATGTGTAGTGTCTATGTCTTTGTCCATAAAACAAAACCATAACCGCCGGATTGAATTTTTTTTTTGCTGTATCAGGTTTTTGAGACTGATTTCACCCAGGCAGACATCAGAGAAGAAGAAGGCTTAAAGAAATGGTAAAATATAAACTAAAAAGCTTAAAGAAACAGGTAAAGTTGAAACCTTTCTTTTCTTTCTTCACTTGCCAGACCCCATAGAACTGAAGTTTAGAACTCGTGGATGGCTTCTTGCACGGCTGCAAACGTTGAAAAGTAAGAGAAGAGAGGAAGAAGAGTAAGTACTTGGAGCTTGAGGAGAGAAGACAAGACGCGTGGAAAGCAAATTGAAATGCTTAAGATCATGTGAGAGATGAGTAGGAGCGATGGTGGGGGTTCAATAATGGTGTTTACGGAGGCAGAGGAGATGAGAACGAAGATGAAGAGGGTGAAAAATGAGGGAATAGCTTGGCGGAGGAGTAGTTGGGAAGCGGCGGTAGCTAGTCAATGGTGGAGCTTAGGTTGAGGGAGAGGAGGGAAAGATGAAAAAGTTGGTTGCGTGTGATGATGAAAATGAAAGACGTGTGGCAGCCTGCAGGAGAGTAAGTAAAAAGGAGAGAGGGAGTGTGACTGACACGTTTCACATGAGAGACATAGTAAAAGCAAAATAGGGAGATAAGAGATGTGGTTTCAGCATATATATACTCCAATATATTTTCTAGACTATCTTTAGGCGAAATAAATTATAAAATAATGTTAAGCATGTATTGGACTTCTATAAAAATTAGTGATTAAAGATGTGCATATGGAATTTATTGCATGTTTATATTTTCTAAATATTTTATTCCTTACTGGTTTGATATTTGATTTCATTATGGGCTGAGACTCATCAGTCATCAACCCCTATCTCGACTAAATCAATACTTAGTGCAAGTTTAATCATCTTAGGAAGAATAGAATTAATGGCCAGCAAAAACGGATGAGAGAGAGAAAAGGAAATAAAAAATGAGGAAGAAGTGAAGGAAGGTTAAAAAAATGGCAGTGATTTGATAGCCTTTTTTGACCTTTGACCTTTGCACCTGCTGCCATTTTACACTTTAAAAAAGACATTGGAGCATGTAAAGGGTATAGGTGGCAGACTAAAGCTATCAAATAGTACTCTACTATTGAGCACATAAAACTAAGCAGCATGGAAGCCTAGAAAAAAGTTTTGGGCAAACGATATGCGGAGCCGCCGAGGTTATGAATTACCCAAACTATCTTTGATCATGAACTGAAACCATCAGTTGATTTTTTTGTTGATTATGATTGCAGGATGGCATCTTAGATAGATTTTTCCTTGGATTTCTCATCATCAATGGTGTGTGAGTTTGGCACCATACCCTATTGACATAGTTAGAAGAAGAACCATGATGTTCTCCAAGAAGCTATGAAGTACAAGAGCTCATGGGATGCAGATGCATTCTCTCAAATTGTCAAGGAAGAGGGTGTCAAGTCATTGCTCAAGGGAGGTGGTTCCGTACCATCACTAGTGTCAGTGTTCCAATTCTCAAATAGAAGTATGGTTTTGGCAGCATTAGTTCATTATGTTTTAGTCATGATTTTGTTTAGCTTTAGATGATAATAGAAATGGTTGAGCTCTCAAAATTGTTGGCTAATTGTTGTTTCATATGTTTTTAAAAAATCCATACTCACTTAATCTATTTTATTCATATTTCATTTTAGTTAACACTCTACATTAATGAATGTGTCTTCATTCATTTATTTTGACCGCGCGAAGCGCGGGGAACACATTACTTGCATCATATAGTATCTTGCTAACACAAATTTTTTCACTTTTTTATGATTTCATGTATCTCACAGTGATTTCATTTTGTAATGCAATAGATCTTGATGTTGATCCTCCTATATCTGTAGTTGATTTATTAAAGGAGAAGATGCTTCCCTTGACCTAATGCCTTTGACTTATGAATGTGTTATTCATTTGTTTAATGTAACCGATCGAAGCACATACGATCCCACCAATATTATTTTGGAAAAAAAAATACACATAAAAATTCCTTCTATATTTATTTTAGCAATAACTTTATATTTATTAATGTGTCTTTCATAAAAACCCTTTTAATTGTCCTTGCTATCCTGTTTCCATTATACATCTTTACAAAAATAATGTTCAAGGGTTACATGCTCTTGTGTTTATTAAGCTAATGAAAATAATGCTCCCGCGCAACGCGCGGGTTTTTATTGCTAGTTTAGAGAGAGCCAGGGGCGAGGGGGAAGAGAGAAGGAGAGAGAGGGGGACAGAGAGAGTTCTTAAAATTTTCAAACCACACCAACAAAGATGACCTAAGATAAATACAAGTATTCGCACATCTCAAATCTTCTTGAATTACATTCTTTTATTTTATTATCAGATTACACATATTTTATATTTCTTCTGCCTCATTGGCATTAGGTAGAAGATGTAGCAATTAGCCTTGCTACAAATTCATCAATATTCTTATCACTACTTCCACCATCATCACAAGCTTTGGAAGCAAGACTTTTGAATGTCATGGCATTCATCTTCATCTCTTTTCCTCTTTCACTGTTCATCACCTCCTCTATACATTTCTTCAGTGTCTCTCTTCTCACAAGTCCTTTCTCATCTGCTTCAGCTTTCACACCTATCTTCCACACATCCTTTATGTATTTTGCATGTGTGGGTTGGTCTGTCCATTGAGGAACTGCGACCATTGGAACCCCTAAGCTCACAGCTTCCACTGTTGAGTTCCATCCACAATGTGTCACAAAGCAACCCACAGATTCATGATTGAGCACTTGTAGCTGATTACACCATGTGACCACAAGTCCCTTGCCGTGTGAAATGTCCAAAAAGTCCGTTGGAAGCTTATTTTTCTCAGATTCTTTTACAACCCATAAGAAGTGACTTCCACTAGTGTCATTCAAGCCCCAAGCTATCTCTTTCATCTGATCACTTTGAAGAGCTACTAAACTTCCAAATGAGACATAAATGACCGACCCACTTGGCTTATCGTTTAGCCATCTTATGCATGCTTCGTCTTCTTCCTTGTAAAAGCTGAAACCATAGGCGTAGTCATCTTTGAGTCGTTTGTCTAAGAACATTGATGGTATGGTTGGCCCTATTGTCTTCAGCGGGAAGATTTTTGCTTGCCAATCAGCCACCTATAAAGTGTTTCAGAAAATGTAATTAATGAATTAACAGTTCAAAGATAGATATATTAATTAGTTTTGAATTATCCAAAAGAGCTGCTTGTGGTATTTTTTTTTTATGCAAGCTGCTTGTGGTATTTTATTATATAGTTGGAGAGAGTTTTTTATTTTGATTATAGAGGGAGTGTTAATAATCATTTTTCCATAGACCATCAAGGTATTCCCACTCGACAAGTGAGAGAATAATTCTCCACTGATTTGTAGGCATCTCAATGGGTGAGACAACTAGTCTGGAAGATTTAATGTTTCTCCATACCCAATGTCAAGGATAGAACCTCAGACAATTGGTAAATGGTGAATGAGTTCTAACCACTCAACCACACACCCTAGGTTAGAGTTAATAATCATTTTGATTGATAGCGTTAGATATAAATTGATGACTCTTGGTTAACATGATACTTTTAATTGTTTGTTACTCTATTTAATATCATTTATTGTTTATTGACTAAATTGATACTTGTATAATTGTTTGTTGTTTAAAATTATTATTAACCTAGTTGAAAGCAAGAATTCAAGTTTATCTAGAGTGGGGGAGAGGGGGAAAGCGAGTGAATATAATGTGGGTCCCATGAATGAAAAAATCGGAGATTTTCATAAGGGCGAAGACCCAAAAATGATACTCCGTTCCTAAATATAAGATCACATTAGCAAATTTGGAGAGATTAAGGAAGACATTCCAATGAGTTAGGATTACATGAAATTTCCAAAATACCCCTCACCTAAGTTTTAAAAATATCACCTTCTTCAAACCACTATTTTTTGGGTGAAAGGAGTATAAGGGTAATTTGGGGAATATTTGTGTCAAATTAGAAAGTGATCTTATATTTAGGAACGGAAGGAGTACATAACTATTGGCGAAGGAACAACAATAGTACATAACTATTCCAAGGTACAAAAATGATACCCATCTTTTACCATATGATCAAAAATGATATTTTCACTAGGGTACAAAAATGATAACTATTCCAAGGTACAAAAATGATACTCATCTTTAGCATGGAGCGCGATGAGGCAAACCCGAGTCGGAGTAGGATTCAGATCAAAGCAGTTTGGAAAAACAAGGGTAAGGGATCTGATGTAAGTAAAATGGCGATAGGGAAATTGATGGCAAAGAAGAATTTCAACAAGAAGTCAGTGATAGCAACGATTAGGAAGGGATGGAACATAGGGGAAGAAACTGAGATCGTTGAGATGGAAGATGACGCTCATGTGTTTAGCTTCTCCACTGTTGCGAATAAGCAGAGATTCCTCAAAGGTCGGCCTTGGTCCATACAGGGTACACTGATGAGTATTCAGGAATAGTCGGAGTTCATGGTGGTGGAGGAGGTTAAATTCTCCAAATCACCCTTTTGGGTCCAGTTCCACAACCTCCCACTCGGGATGCTTGAAAAGGAGGAGAACATTAGGACTATGGGAAGCCTGGTGGGAGAACTGGTGTGGTACGAGAAGCCGAAGATGAAAATGAAGTTCAATAGAAGCTTTGGGCGAGCCAGGGTGTTAATAGATGTCAATGCGCCGCTAGCGACGGACTTCTGGGTTGAACAACCGGATAAGTCGGAGGTAAGAGTGGCTGTCAAATATGAACGTTTGTCCTTCTGCTTTAAGTGTGGAGTTATAGGACATGATTTTAAGGGATGTGACAAAGACATTGCCACAGACGAAGATGGCGAGAGGATGTATGGAGCGTGGCTTGTAGCGGTAGCTGAAAGGGATTTTGATGAGGCCATGGTGAAGTGCTCACAAACTTGGGGTGAGGAGGATTGCAGGTCTTTGGTGACGGAGCGTGAGGAGCACTCACCAACTGCGCGTGGTAGAAGCAGAGAAACGGTCAAGTATCATAGGGAGCAGGATGACGTGACAGGCCTAGTCTCTATGGAAGCAGAAGTTAGTAAAAAGAAGGGGATATTATCAGATCCTCCCCCACCAAGGTGTGACAGCTTCCCCCTTTAGGGCTGACACAGGGTGTAGAAGATCACGTGACTTCGAGTGGGCAATTGGTCAAACCAGCTGAGAAGGGCCCATCCACCGGGGCCACAGCCCAGCTTTGCAACACCAACCTCGGCCCAATGAAGGAGGACCAACACATGGGTAACGAGCCGGAAGTATTAATGGGGCAAAGTGTGAGCCCAGTTGAAGTTTAAAATCTTGGGGCAGATCTCATTGGGAAAACCTGCAGGCCCAATTCAGCTTTGGTCTAGCTATCACCGGTCTCTGAGGTGGCAAAGAGATTGGTGGGCTGCTCCCTCAAGAGAGTTGCTGATGAGCCGGTTTCACCAGGCCCAATTAAGAAAAGAAGACTTTTCCCAGAAGAACCTCCATCTCACCAGGCTGGGGTGCAGCCGCGAGGGCAGAGAAGGAATGTGCGCAAGGTCAAGAAGAAGCTACGAAATAAGTCAACCCAAAAAGTAACTCCAAATCCTGTACACCCTGCTTGCGAGATTGACTTCCCGACTGAGTGGTTGGGCAAGGTGGAGGGTTAAGAGGGAGATAAGGGAGGGGAGATAGTGGAAGATGATTATGGTGGCTGTCCTTCAACAGCCACCAATGACCCATGAGTCTTATATCATGGAACTGTCAGGGACTAAGGGCGGCCCTGGCGGTTCAAAACCTCAAGGAGGAGGTTAGAAAGGAGAAGCCCCAAATAGTCTTCCTCATGGAGACTAAACAACAGTCCAATTATCTTGAGAGGAAGAGGAGAGGGATGAGGTTTGATGAAGCGTGGTATGTAGCACCGGGGGGACGAGCAGGAGGCCTGGCCCTTTGGTGGCAGAGTGAGATTCTGGTAAACATCATTAGCAGCTCAAAGAATGTAGTCCACACAAAAATAGAGGTGACAGGCACGCGGTTCCTTGAGTATATATCATTTATATATGGCCCGCCTACAGAATGTGAGCGAAGGAAGGTGTGGGATCAAGTCCGACAGATAGCGAGCACTATGACCAGCAGCTGGCTGTGTGTAGGTGACTTTAACGACATGCTGTCTCAGACTGAAAAAATGGGAGGTAATCCTCATGTTTTGAGAAGAATACTAAACTTTTAGTCTTTTGTTTCTGATTGTGAGTTAACTGACATTGTGGCCAAAGGGGCGCGCTTTACCTGGTGTAATCAGAGGTTAGACCAAGATCATGTAAAGGAGAGGATTGACAGGGCAATGGGAAATATTCCTTTCAGGGACACTTTCCCAAATGCTCTCGTAGTTCATAAAGAGTCGTTGGCATCTGATCATCATATGCTGGTAGTGGTATTATGTTTCTCTGGCATCAGGACACCGAGATGATTTAAGTTTGAGGCCAATTGGGTGACCCATCCAGGTTTTAAACAGTTGATGCAGGACTGTTGGAAACCAGAAACAACAGCAGAACACAATGGTATTGTTGCCTTTGAAGATCAGCTGAATAAATACAGGGATATATTGATAAGGTGGAGTAAGGAAATGTTCCCTAACAGTGGCCGAGAGGTAGCTACATTAATCAAAAGAGTAGAAGTTTTGAAAGTTGGTGCTTACTCGGAGGACACTGTTCATATGGTTGAGCGACTCAAGCAAGACATTGAAGAGTTATGGAAGAGAGAGGAAGTTTACTGGTGGCAGCGGGCTAGAACCAGTTGGATCAAAGCTGGTGATTTAAATACCAAGTATTTTCATAGAAAAACCATGATGAGACGACAACAAAATCTGGTGGTGGGTCTGAGGAACTCGCAGGGGAAGTGGGAGGAAAGTGAGGAAGGAATTGCTGAGATGGTAACTGAGTTCTACAGCTCACTGTTTAGAAGCAATGGAAGCTGGCCTACTGAAATTTTGGAGTATGTGGAGGCGAGGATCACGACACAACAGAATGCCAGGCTTACTTTACCAATGACAACTGAAGAAATCCGTGTAGCAGCCTTTAGCCTTGAGGCCTTCAAAGCTCCGGGTCCAGATGGGTTCAACGGTCATTTTTACCAGAGCTCGTGGGAAGAAGTTAAGGAGGTGTAACATCCTAGCTTTTTCCTACTATATTTATAGCAATTTAATCAATTTATAACCACTTTATAATGTTAGAAGCCCAAAAATACGAATGAATTAAAACATTTCTCTTTGAAACATGTATGAAATATTTTTCCGCGTAAACTTGGGCTTCTACACAACTTTAAAAATATAAATGTTCCCTGAAATCCGCAGTGGTTTATAAATCCATTAAATAGCTAAATCTACACCTGAACAGCCTAATGTAAATACAAACCTGTCATATTTAAATTTAATTACTACAATTCTGTCTAAATATAATTTGCCTATCACAAGGGATAGACTTTACCTAATAAATCACAAGCTATGAGCTTGTATAGTACAACATATATTACAAAATCTATCTCACTCATCTTCTTCGGGCCTATCAAGCATCCTTCCTATCCTGAACTGCTTATCTGTAAAAGTTTTGTTTGAAAAACAGTGAGATTCAAAGAATCCCAATAGTAGTTATCATTTATTATCATGCATAACAATTGATGAACTCATAAACAGAGATTGTGATTTAGATTGTCTGATTAACCATAATCCTGCTGCTCACACAACAATGTAAATTTATTTTCCTGATTGTGTGGCATATGTCATGAATATAACTTTTCAGTTATATCAATTGAACTAGAAGTAGCGAACCTCTAGTCATGGAGAACTCCGATAAACTGAATATTTCTGACAGGATTAGAGCGACCTTTCGGCCCTGAGGTTATTAGAGCGACCTTTCGGCCCTGATGTGATATGATTTTAAAAATGCTTCATGCAATTCTCATACATCATAATAAACAAAACTACTACCTGTACTCCAAGCAATTACAAATCACCTCATTCTTGAACTTCTTGGTGTCACAAGAACCAATCCTCATCCACTCCTAAATTTTAATAAATATGAATGACATGTTAAAATCATTTTTAAATCAAGTAACAGTTTGACGTCTCTTACGTGCCTATAAACTACTCAACCCTTCCTTAAATTGTTTATTTGACTTATTCTTTCTTATCATTACTGTTCAACTAATAAATATTTAAGGTCCTTTAATACTTCACTAATTCACAACAAGATCATTCACCAAGCACTAACACACAGCAAGTAGAGATGAAACACGTTGACACTGTCATTCTTAATCAAACAAAAAATTACTTCAATAAATTCCAAGCAACAATTCTAAACTATGGTATATACTCACTTTACTTCTTCATTATGATCCCATCACTAAAACTGATTTAATAAAATAAAGATCACAATACAGCCCAAAACAGAACATATAATTGCATATAGTAAAGCTCCAACAAACACCAAAAAGTTATAGTTCTTAAATATGAAATTTAACATACAAGTTCAAATATAAATAAACCTTGTATTTCCTTCTACATTATTTAGGATTTGAAACACTTGTACCTACAAATCAAGGAGGGCCAATTGCAGAAGAAAAACAGAAATGTTTAACTTAAACATGTATCAGCAAAAAGAATAAGCTTTATACATTCATGTAACACCTCTCAATCACACTTTAAAAGTTGCATTTCAAACAGATTTAGAACATGAGGAAATTAGAAATAAGAGGACTAATATACAATATGTTTTTGTATGTGTGTTCCAAGTTTCAGCTTTACATGTTATATTTGTATATCAGACATTTTGATTAACACTAACAGCCCCCAAACTCCTAATTCATATCTATATCTAAACCAACAATAGTAAAATCATCAAACCCAATTTTTCAACTTAAGGCTTTCATTTAGTCACTATTATTCAAAATATAATTCCAATTAGCAATATCACATGTATGAGAAAGAAATTTCAGATTTCAAATCATTCTTTTCTTTCCAATAATCAGAACAACCATTCCCTATCATGATTAAATCATTGGTACTAACAGAGCAGAGAGGAAAACAATTAATCCAGCAATGTTCCAATCAAATTTTATTCTAAAAAGACCAAATTCAAACAAGAAATCAGATTCCTCTTTCATAACATTCATACTTTAATTTTAGGAAAGAAACTTCATCAAATCCCATAATGAATTCATCCAAAAGCAGAACATACAATCCCAAAGGAACAAAGAAAGACATTTCCCATTACTACAAGCATAGTTTTATACGCCTAATCAAACCAAAACAGAATAATAATCTTAAGATACCAAAACCACAATCAAAGCTTTTGTATTAACTCACAAAACTCAATCAAATACTGAAATATTCTCCTAGAAGTTGAAATTAAAGCCTAACTTTCACTTGTTCAGTTCTTGCACCTCAAACACAAAATCCCAATTAAAACCCCATCTCATAATCGCCCAAATTGAAAGAATCAGAGAGTAGGAATGAGTTAAGAGGATTAACCTAATGTCAAATCAAGGATTTCATGTACTTGAGGAGCTCGAGTTCACTAGGAATGCTTCCTTCGCCGTCGGCTATGGTGATGAAGTGGGTGACGGTGAGGTTTGAGCAGTGAGAGAGAGAGATGGGAGAGTGAAGAGAAAGTGAAGAAGATGATGGATATAGTTAGTGAAGATGATGATTATGTGTGGTGAGAAGAGAGAACTACAGTGATGATGATGAGAAGGGAGGAGAAAGTAAGGTTGTGATGGTGATGAGAGAAATGAAATAGAGAAAAGAGAGAAGTGAGAGTGAAGGTGAGGAGGGTCGGTGGTGATGGTGAGGTAGGAGAGTGAGTTGGAGTGATAAGTTGAAGATAAAGGTTGGGGGGAAAGGTGACGAGACAGAGAATGGGAGAGTGATGAAGAGAGTGTGATGAGTTGGATAAAGATAAGTAAGGGTAGTATTTAATAAATAAAATGGATGGAGAGGAGTGATTTAGGGAAAGGATAAAGATGATTAAAATGAAGGGGTGTGATTAATTTTGGGAGGGGATATTTTGGAAGAGGATAGAGTAGGGAGAATGAGATAAGTTTTGAGATATTATGAGTCCCAATATAATTTATCTAGGTATCTTTTAAGTCCTAAATTTAATCCTAAAATTTTTTATATACCAAATAATACATCAAGATTCTAAATATTGCCTTATTTATTCTATTTTAAAATTTGGGGTGTTACAGGAGGCAGTTTCAAGAATGGTGAGGGAGTTCTTTGATGGTGATTCTGCGGATTTTGAGGGGCTGAATGCTACTAATTTGATTTTGATCCCTAAGATAGATCACCCGGAGACAGTGAGCCATTATAGACCGATCAATTTGTGCAATTTTGCCTACAAGATAGTAGCCAAAATCCTCGCAAACAGATTGAAAGAGGTATTAGAGGGATGCATTTCTGAAAATCAGCGAGCCTTTGTGCCAGGGCGGCTTATCCAGGACAATAGCATCATAGTGCACGAAGCTTTCCATTACTTGAGGCGGAAGCGCACCGGCAGCAAGTATGAAGTAGCTCTCAAGATGGATATGAACAAGGCCTATGATCGGATTGAATGGGGTTTTCTAGAGGCGGTCATGAGAAAGATGAACTTCGCAGATAAGTGGGTACAGTGGGTCATGTTGTGTGTGAGAAGTGTCTCCTTCAGTGTACAGCTTTCAGGAAGAACGATAGCCGAATTAAAACCACAACGGGGTCTCCGCCAAGGGGACCCCCTCTCCCCTTACTTGTTCATTCTGGCTTCAGAAGTGTTATCCCTAATGATCTCCGCACATGCAGCTGAGGGGAGTTTACAGGGAATTAGATTAGCAAGGGGGAGTCCTATCCTCACACATTGCATGTTCGCGGATGACATAATTGTCTTCCTCAACGCAAGTGTCCAAAATTGCAATCAGTTTATGAAGATTTTGAACTTGTACTGTAGTGCCTCTGGACAGATGGTCAACCTTGACAAGTCAAATTTATTCTTCTCGGAGAACACACCGGATGATAGAAGAGAGATGGTGGCTACTTGTCTCAATGTGGTAGAGGTGGACAACCCGGGGAAGTATTTAGGCCTCCCTATAATCTGGGGATCATCAAATCAGCAAGCTCTTGCCTATGTACGTGATAGGGTAGGGAAAAAGTCTTGGGGTGGCAGAGAAGAAGCTTGTCCTTTGCAGGAAGGGAAGTCATGATCAAAGCGGTGATAAATGCCATCCCGATATATTCTATGTCCATCTTCAAGTTTCCAAAGGGTACTTGTCAAGGGTTGGATAACCTTGTCTCCAACTTCTATTGGGGCAGCTCACCAAACTCCACCACAATACACTGGAACTCGTGGAAGAGCATGACACGGCCAAAGAATGAGGGAGGCATGGGGTTCAAGGATTTTGAAGGATTTAATGACGCCCTTTTGGCCAAAACAACATGGCGCATCCTGCAGTACCCGGAAGCATATTGGGTCAGGTTACTCAAGAGCATTTACTTCCCAACATCTGGGTTCCTAAGTGCTAGAAAAGGTCACAAAGCATCATGGGGATGGAGTAGTCTTTTGACAGGCAGAGACTTTCTCAGAACTGAACTATGTTGGAGTGTTGGCTCAGGACACTATATACACGTTTTTGCTGACCCGTGGATAGCTGCAAACCCGGATAGTGTGCTTCAACGAAAGGAAAATGTACCAGTAAGACAGGAGATGCTGGTAGCTGAATTGATTGAGGAGGGAACGTGGAATTTAAATCCAATTTGCAATGCAATTGACACTCAGGAAGCCCTGCAAATACAGAAGATACCCCTGGTCAGCCATGAAAGACGAGACAAACTCAGATGGAACGGGAATAAGGATGGTGAGTATAATGTACGTAAAGCTTACAGGTTAGCCAGCTCGAAACATCAGGGTGGTAAACTGGACAAACCATCTTCGTCTTTTACAATTGACGAGAGGGTGTGGTCAAAGCTGTGGAAGGTCAAAGTTATACCACGGGTGAAACAATTTTTGTGGAGGATAATGTCCAAGGCAGTCCCAACAAAGGAAGCACTATTTAGAAGAAAATGTTCTTCAAACCCATTCTGCCCGGTGTGTGAAGTAGATGTGGACACTATTGAACATGCCTTACTACTATGCCCTTGGGCAAGAAGAGCATGGCACTGCTGCCCTCTGGGAGCTCTCATGGATGAATTCACTGTAAAGAGAATAGAGGCATGGATCGAAGAAGGATTGCTGTGTGAAGCAGATGGAAATGAAGAAACACAGGCATACATTGCTACCCACTTATGGACCATATGGAAGGCTCGGTGCAAGTGGACCTTTGAGAGGGAGGCTCCTGATCCTTGGAGATCTGTGGTGAATACAAACAGCTTAGTGAGGGATCTCTTAACTGTTCAGGATGGTTCTGCAGACTCTACAGTGCCAAGAAGAACCAGGCAAGACATTAGATGGAACATGCCTCAGCAAGGATGGATCAAAATCAACTGTGATGCTGCGTTCTGTCATAGGAAGAAACAAGGAGGGATCGGTATTGTATGTAGGGACAGTGAAGGTGCTCTGTTGAAGGGATGGGCGGCTGCAATTTGTGCTGATTCTGTGTTTAATGCTGAATTGAAGGCCCTAACACAAGCTATTGAGCTGGTTGATTCATGCCCCAACAACCAAGTTACCATTGAGCTGGATTGCAAGGATCTTGCTTACTCTGTAATCAACAGGGATGCAAGCAGGTGTGAATGGCAGTGTCAAGGTCTACTGGCTGACGTATTTCATCTGTTGCAAACTCGGAGTTTTATTTCCTTTGCTCATGTTCCTCGTGAAGGAAATCAAGCCGCTGACTGTTTGGCGGCATTAGCTTCAAGGGATGTGGGACCTCACGGTCTGATCCTAGCATCACCACCCCCTCTAGCACCCATCATACTCCGTGACGCACAACACGATGAGCACTCCGACAACCATCCACTTTTAGGGGAAGACAGAGAAGGCATTGCCTAACTTTACATCTGGCCATATGATATTTTGATTCTTTTGGAGCTTAATTGCTCATCTTGTATATACATTCAGCCTATTTTTTAGGCAGATGTATGGGATTCAATCCCTTCTCTTTTGAGTATCAATATATTTATCACTTTGGCCAAAAAAATGATATTTTCACTAATATGACAATAATATTATACATGAAAAGTGCAAAATGTCCCTATAAATTAAAGTGCAAAAGGGCAATTTGGACATTTCATGTTCAATATTATTGTTATATTAGTGAAAATATCATTTTTGATCACATGGTAAAAGTTTGGTATCATTTTTGTACATTACAATAGTTATGTACTATTATTGTTCCTTTGCCAATAGTTTTTTTTTGGCCGAAACTTTGCCAATAGTTATGTATAATTTTTTTTTACCTTCACCCTTTTCAAAATATGACGTAAGTGTTATTCTTCAGTCTTCACGCATACCATTTTAAGAAGTTTGAAAGCAACGGGGATGGAGACATGTAGGTGCATTATCACACGGTTGTTATTGTAACTTTCTATGAATTTCTTGTCTATTACTTAATTATAAAAATTTGTTTTTTAACTAAAAAAAACAAACAATATTAGACGCAATTTTAAGAAAAAATAATGGCTATTTTTATCATTTTTCCTGGAAGCCTTGCATTTTATTTCTAATAGCGAATGGAATTGCTATCTTTCTAAAGAAAATAATACACACACAGACACACACTGCTTCAAGATTCTTAATATAACAGTTAGTTTTGAATTTTCTATCCTAAATGTAAAAAATTTAATTCACTTAATCTCATAGAGTTTATAATTTTTCCTAAGAATATCTATTAATTACATGCACATGGTTTTTGAGAATAAGGTAGCTAGCTACCAATGCAAATGATTATATGGAAATTATATTTTAGAGAAATCACTACATATCTTTTACAAATATGAAGGATCACAGGGAGAGAGAGTAGGAATAAAATTAATTAATACACCCTCTGGTCTTAAATTTAATATTTATTAAACTAATTTGATTAAATTAAGAATTATATTTAAGTTAGTCAATATGATCTTATTTGTTTTACACTATAATTGTCTTCCTTTGTTCCCTCCTCATATCTCCAACACTAGAAAATTTTTGAGAGAGTATAAATATGGCGGGTAATTTAAAAATATATATTGACAACACATACATAAAAATAAACAGTTATTCATTTAGAAATTATATTAAAAACATGGAATATATGTTACATACTTACCTGTGGTTCAAGCTCATAGAAGGAATTACAAAGCACCCAATCTGCTTTCTCAATATTAGAGAACTGATTCACAACCATGCTCATGAAAGCTGGATAATAAGACCCCAAAACAGACAAAAAAGATGGCAAATCACAAGAAGCAAGTGGAGTCAAAGAAGGAAGTGAAATCGCAGTCTTATCATCAGTCAAAGGAATCTTCAAGTTTCCATTATAAACATGATAATATATGCTATTCACTGCACAGGATTGAGTGAAAAGCACAGCTCCCATAATATGAAACTTCTTTGTTACCTCAAGAGCCCAAGGCATGAACGAATCATACACAACGCAGTCAATTAAATCACCAGAACTTATGTGCTTATGTAAAAGTTGTTCAAAATGTTTTGACCCTATGTCCCAAAACCTATCCACATAAGCTTTGTCGCTATCCGCAGCTCCAAATCCTCCTTGATCGAAGCCATCAGAGATGCTCTCGAGAGCTATGGAAGTTGATTTGAATTGTAAGGTGTTGAAGAGGAAGTGAGAAACGACTAGTGTGACTCTCACACCTTTATGATCCAAACGCTTTGATAGTTGAAGAATAGGATTTACGTGACCTTGAGTTGGAAATACCAAAACCAAACAGTGTGGCCTTTTGTTTTTCCTCTCCTCCATTTTTGTTTCTTGTTTTCAAGAAAGTGTTCTAAGATTTGTGTATATATAAGTGCGTGGTTAAATTAAATCCTCTTATTATATTCTCATATTTTTTTTTCAAATTATTATATTCTCTTATCTACTACTTTGGTATTATCTATAGAATTCATATTTATTTGTTGTCTTATTTATAAGTCACAACATTTCAAATAATTATACAATTTTACCATTTTTATAAATAAGTTTAGTTTGTACGAAACGTGAGATCCTTTTTCAGTTGAAAGAATTTAAAGGAAAAGTTCATAAGGTTAAATCCTTTTTCAGTTTGTACGAAACGTTTTAGTAATTACTCCCTCCGGTCCTAAATATAAGACCTAATTCATTTTTTTGGAAAATCCTAAAAAAGAAAAAAATAAGTTAATTATAAATTGATTTACCTAATTTTTTCCCTTAGACTAGTTTATTTTACCTATAAACTAATGAATTATCTAAAAATATATTAAATATGTCATCATTTAATAACATATTTCGCAACCTTAATCTCTCCAAAAAAAGTCATCTAGGTTCTATATTTAGGACGGGAGGTAGTATATGGTTAAGAAAATAGGAGTATCAATTTTCTCTACCTAACCGGACATGGAGATTTGCCTGACTTGAGATTTCTCCGTGCATTTAAGTGGCAAGAAATATGAGAGTTACCAGTATTACGTTTACACGCTACGCATATATTATCATGTCAAGAATTGACGTGTAACTGGCAAGAAATATGAGAGTATCCATATCCCTAAAGCCTTTGATATATATTCTCATTCTTAGACAAATACATTTTTCATTACACATTGAAAACAAATAAACATAACTCATATTATAAAAATTACAATATTATTTAAATTTTTATCTAGATCTTTTTTAACATATAAAATCCCAAAAGAGAGTCACCAACAACAAAGTTATTATATTTCAATCATAAAGGAGTTCTACTCCTTATCAACAGATCTACCAAGTATTAATAACAAGGACCTTAACTAAAGTTTACATGGAGTATAAAAATTAAATATTTCCATTCAAAAGCTTTTATGACAATTCTTCATATGACACCTCAACATTGATTCAATAGTTACGATTTGTTGCTAACCAAGAGATCGAGGAAATTATGGGGGTAGTTATAATATTTGAGAACCATAAACATATTTACTAGTGAATGATTTCCTAATTATGTGTTCTAATGAATATGGAAGGAAATAAATTAAAGGGAAAATGATACATAAATACATTCGAATATCCAAAAGGACAAGTAAGAAACTCAAAATTCCAAAATGACAAGTAAGGAACTCCGAATTCCAAAAGGATAATTAAGGAATCAGACAATTGTTAATTGCTATGTTCCAAATATATTAATAACTATGTTCCAATTGTTAATTTTTATTGAAGTTCCTTACTTGTTCTTTTGGAAGTTTGAGTTCCTTACTTGTCCTTTTGGACGTTCGGAGGTATTTATTTGTCATTTTCCCTAAATTAAATTGATTTAACTTTGTACTATAGATTATGCCAAAAACATTAAAAAATCATAACATTTTTTTGTTAAAGAAACTGAACAATAAAAAGAACATTTTGAACAACAAAATCACAATTAAACTTATATGTCTAAAATATTCTCTTTTATAGGACCTCAACAGAACAAATACAAGCGTGAACACATAGTCCACGAGGGAAACGCGCAAGGCTAAGAATGTAAGCGTGGACACAGTCCACGAGGCTACAAATACAAGTGTGGGCACAAGACCCACGAATGCCAAGCGTGAGCGATCTCATGATTATTAAGCGTGAGTACTACACTCACAAATGTCAAGTGAGCTCAAGTTTAACTATGGTGCATCAAGGACTAACAGCACAGTTGTTAGTAACCAGCATTTTATATTTGTTACAAAAAAAATTATATTTCAAGCATGAATGAAGTTGGGAAATCTCGCTTTCAAGAAAATATGATCTCAATTAATAAACCGTCTCAATAATTGAAAATACACATTCATATCATTATGAAAATTCTTTCATACACTTTGGAAATATTCTAGCAACTCCACGCATGAGTATTCCACATACCCATTAGAATGAAACTATAATAGCCATAAATAAAAACCTTATACTAGATAAATATTTGAATTTAATGAGTAAATTTTGTAATTTAATCATTTAGACTTAATAAAGCATGCTTGGGTAATCTGGTAATTTGAACAAGATAAAAAAATAACATAACAAGTAGTTGCTATGAATGTTATGCGTGCTACTTGTTATGTTATTTTTTTTATCTTGTTCAAATTACCACAGTAAAATGTTATTCTTTTTTTGATCAAACAGTAAAATGTTATTCACTTGCATGTTATGCGTGCTTCCATGCATTAAATCATGTTTTTATATTATGTTCACGGTTCATTCTTATAAGTGTATAAAAAAAATATCAATACTTCAATCACAAGTCTACATAATAGTGAAACTTCACCAATCCTAGCAAATATTCACTTCCACAACGTTGTACAATTTTGTCTATTCCCCTTTTCTTTTCTTACATTTTTCCCTTTCAAAATCCAACTTATTAAAGCAATCAATCTAACTATCCTTTACACTGTGAAATACACACATACACACACATCCCATATCTATTACCTATTTTCCTTCTATTTCTTCCTACTAGCTCCTTCCTATAATGTAAGTTTATCTAGAAATTATATTAGCATTCCATGCATTTAGAGTCTCCTCTTAATCTTTGTGGCAAACACCTCATGGACACTCAAATTTTAACAACATGATAGGCACCATAATTCCATAAGTACTTAGTTTATTAAAAACTAAATCGTAAGCACCAGGCATAAACATTTATAAACATCGATTCCATCTTTTCCATTTGAAACCATTGGTCCGTCACTTTTTTTTAACATAATACTCACTCCGTTCCTAAATATAAGATCACTTTGGGGAATTGGATAAGTTCCTAAATATAAGATCACTTCCTATTTTATCTCAAGTTTTGCCCAAACTACCCTTATACTCCCTCTTTTCATTGAAAACTCCTCCTCCTTTTAAAGTTAAATAATTGAGGGGATTTTGGGAAGATCATGTAATTTTATTGTCTTCCTTAATCTCCTCAAATTAACCAAAGTGATCTTATATTTAGGAACGGAGGGAGTATCATATAGAAAGCTTTAGACACTACAGAGGCTTTAAACATAGGAACTTAAGGTAGAGATTAACAACTGACCTAAAGAAATATGATCTTCCTTACTTCACTTCTCCTTTGCAATTCTCTCGCTCACTTCGTTTTCCCTCCACTCTCAGCTCTTGTTTTCTCTTCTTCTTTTTCTTTGCTGGTTCTTCCATTCTCCCCTGGCTCTCCAGAGTAGTTTAGATAGCTTTCTTTTTTTTATATTGAAGGCAAATTCATACTCTTCTTTTAGTTCCACCGCCATTCCAAAGATGTTAAGAATACTAATGCAATTTTGATTAACATGTGGAGAATAAATCTCCTCAATTTGCATTCGAATCTGACCCTCTGAATTGCTTTTAACCGAACAAAATAATATATATACTCTCTTAACCGACATAAGGAGAGAAGTCCTCTGAATTGCTTTTCAATATTACACTAGAATTAATAAAATGTTAGAATCTTAAGTTTTGATGAAGACTAAAATATAAAGGATTAGACCAAGTGCCTAGGAAGCAATAGTATACTTAGGATCCCAAGTAAGAGTGCTTCCGGATGAAGATTTACTTCCGGTTAGATTAGGACTTGCGCATGCGGATGAATGTTTTCATCCCCCAGCGTCAGCAAGTAAATCACTAGGGATTTAACTTAGTCCATGAACATTAAGTACACAAACCCTAAGACTAAGCTATGTTTCAATCGGAAGCGAAGTTGCTTCCTGTTAGACTTAGACTGGCGCAGAGCGACAGAATAGATATTACCCCAAGCGTCAGTGAGTCTACTTCCCCAAGTGAAAGCGCTTCCTGTTAGAATTAGACTGGCGCAGAGCGACAGAATAGATATTACCCCAAGCGTCAGTGAGTCTACTTCCCCAAGTGAAAGCGCTTCCTGTTAGACTTAGACTGGCGCAGAGCAATAGAATAGTTATTACCCCAAGCGTCAGTAAGTCTACTTCGCCAAGTGAAAGCACTTCCTATTAGATTTAGACTGGCGCAGGTTGATAGACTAGATATAACCCCGAGCGTCAGCAGAAATGCAACATCAAGTGAAGTTGCTTCCTATTAGATCTTGACTGGCGCAGACTGATAGAATAGATTTCACCCTAAGCGTCAGTGAATTCACCACGTCAAGTAAAAGTGCTTCCGATAGCTCAGTGACTAGCGCTGAGTGTTGGGATGAAATACACTAAGTGAGAGTGAGTTATAGTGAACCAAGATCCTTCATCTAGTAGTTTTACTTCCGGATGTAAAAATGCTTCCAGATACATCATAGACCAAATCAGAACACAGTCTAAGTAAACTACTCCCCATAGCAAACAAACTTCCCACAGCATGTATAATTCTTATATATATATTGCTATGTTGGACTAACCAGTATGTGCAGAACATGGTCACGCTTCCGGATGCAAATGAGCTTCCGGATGGAAAGACTCTTGACATTGGGACTCAGAGCTTAACACTTGCAGAGCAAGATTACCACTTGCGGATGAAAGATGATCATCCGTCAGCAAGAGTGCAAGAGTAAAAATCACATACTCAGAAGTCAGAATGCTTTTGTCAGAGCAGAGGTGTCAGGACTACTTTTCAGAGATAAAGCAAGTCAACCCTGCTAAGCATTAATGAAGATGTACTTCTCAACGGTAACATAGGATTAACGGCACTATTCAAACGTTCATATTCAACTTGCCACCTAAGCCTATGAAGCCGAATATAAAAGAGACACTCATTCAGAAGAGAAGTATGATGGAAGAAAAAGAGAGAACAGAACAAAGTATCTGATATATCATACTCATCATTCTACACATCTTCTACTACTCTCAGATCCAGATTTGTGATATTTTTCAGAGAGTAATTTTATTGTACTTAAGTGAGTAACATCATCCACTCTTAGAGAGAGTTAGTTTTTGAGCTTAAGTGTTTAGCACAATCAGTTCATAGAGTGAACATAGTGTAAACTTACAATTTGTAAGGGGGAGCATTTAGAGGTTGTCTAAATCTCCATAGGTTGCAAGTTAGCCCGTAAAACTTGCATTTGTAAGGTTTGCAGGTGAACCCGGTGTAAAACCTGTGGGTTGTTAGGTGAACCCGTGCTCGTAAAACCTAAAGTGTAAAGGCTTCTCTTGTGCCCGGTTTAAACAAGAATAGTGGATTGAAAATCTCAGGTGGAGCCTGGGGACTGGATGTAGGTCTGGGTGACCGAACCAGGATAAATTTATGTGTGCATGAATTTACATTCAAACATTCTATTTTGCATCACATAACATACTGACTTGTGCATATCACTACTTCGTAAATATTATCACCAAGCACAAGCAGTCTTTCGAAAAGAAGATTCAAAAGATTTAATTTATTCCCTCACCCAATTCACCCCCCCCTCTTGGGTGACAGCCACGTTTATCATTTGGTATCAGAGCAAGGTCACTTGTTTAAAGGATCCAACGATCTCAAGTGCAAAGACCTAGGCTGATTTGGGTTACAAAATGTGTTTTGAAGGTTTTGATCATACCATCCCACCTGTGTTAGAAAATGCTGATTTTTACTTATGGAAGGGAAGGATGAAAAGTTTTATACTATCCACTGATTTCAAAATGTGGGATGTTTTTGAAAAGGACTCTGATTTCAAACCAAAAGTAAATTGGACAGAAGAGGACAAAAGCTTATTTTACTTAAACCTTAGAGCAATGCAAATTTTGCACAAAAGTTTATCTGACAATGATTACCAGAAAATTAAACATTGCTCTAGGGCTATAGATATTTGGAACACTCTTGATACTATGTATGCTTCTAGCCAATTTCTTGATGTTAAGGCTGTCCAAAGCTCACTATGTGCTCCTTGTGAATCCACCGTTGATGAGCTACTGGATGGTGATGTAGTAGAAGCTAGTATCAGCAAAGAGAGAGTGGATCTCCGCCTAGAAGATTCAGAAGCTGAAGAAAATGAGGTACCTAAACTTGAAACTTCTGAATTGCAAGATATGTATAATGAGCTACATGTTGAATTCTGTAAACTTGCAAAAGAAATTCTAGGCTTAAGAAAAAGGAATAGGGAACTTGAGGAACTTATTCCTTCTTCTACAACCAAGGAGTCCAAAGTCCCACTCATAAAAGAAGATTTTTCGAAAGACCCTGAGATTTCAAAAGTTAATAAACATAGAGTCTTTGAAAAGAAAACTGACCACCATAATAGTGATAAGAAATCTGATTCTGAACATCATCCCATTATCTGTCATTATTGTGGTAGAACTGGTCATATTTCTCACACATGCAATTTTAAGAGAAATTTAAATGTGAGAAATAAATATATATGGATCCCCAAAGGACAAGTAAGGTCCAGCGCTAACTATGTAGGACCCAAGTACAAATGGGTACCAAAACTCCCTTCTAGTGCCTTACCTGTGCAGGAAAGATCAAGAGTTCCTCTTGTCCCAAAGAAGAGAACTCGTGGTGATGTCACTACTGCAACTACCTGGTTCAATCATAAGAAGCAGTACGCTACCACAAGGAACAAAGACCTTGTCTCAGGGATAAGCTATCACAGAGTTCCATTCAACTATCCTGAGAAGGACAAAAGAGAGAGGATGTCACAACTCACATGGAGAAAACCTGCGAATCCTGTCTCTCCTAAGAAAGTGCTTCAGGCCAAGGATAAGTATAAAAGATCTCCTTGGGTAAGCAAGGGATTATTTAAGGTTGAAGCATGCAACAGTAAAATCTCCTATGCAAATGTAAGATGGACTTATTGAGATTTTACATTAAGCATCATAAGCATGAACATGATATGGCTTATAAGATATTTCACACAATGTTCATACTATACATGCTATCTATGACTATCATTATCAGAAGCCATGTGCATATAGTCATAGTTGATTCGCAATGCTATATTCATAGTGAATAATTCTTAAGTGCATAAGAATCACATACTTCCTACAAACTGACCAGTCAGATCCAAGGTTGGAGACTGAAAAATGGGAAAGAGAAATCATTTGCTATTTTGTAGGAAAGGAGGTACGAAGGAACAACAATTTTCATGATCATACCTGATCAGAGCAATGTATCAAATCTGAATGAGTTGTTGTTCATACTGGGCTCCGAGAGCTACTGCTCCTAAAATTGAGAAGATCAAACAAATTCTACTTGACGCAAATATGGCTTTAGTTATGAAAGCTTGATCGCTGTGGATGCACAAGAGAGAACATCAACGAGTCATTCAAAGTTAAATCTTAAGTAAGTACCATCGGAAGCAAAACTACTTCCGGATGCTCTCATGCTGACGCTGAATAACTACTCAAGGCAACCAGGAGCGTCTGTCCAACCGGAAGCAAAATCACTTCCGAATACTCTTTTGCTAGCGCTGGATGATAATTCAATATGATCAAGAGCGCCAGTGTCAGACCAAGGGACACACCAGAAAACGTTTCAACTTCCTCTATGAAACGTTGTGCCTTCTCTGAAGCAACACGTGTCATCAGGTGTGTCGTTCCAACTTAAAAACTTACGTTACCCAATGTGTGAAAATTTGAAAGACTATACCCATTCTATTCTCAGAAGCTTTACCTATAAATAGATGTAACTTTTCACCTTCACTTTTTACTTGCATTATTTTCACACGCATCTTTTCTCTGAAAAGTTTACTTCATCTTCTTCATTGCATTCTTCATTTTTACACACTTCTCGCATTTCATCTTTATTTTCACAACATTCATACAAAAAAAATGGCCGGTACGAATGAACCCAACCCAGTCATCCAGAAAACCTCTTCTTCTAAGAAAAATAAATCGAAATCTGGGAAATCCTCTCACAGACATTCTGGTAAATCTGGGCACCATGAAGAACAACATGAAGAACATCATGAACGCCAAGAAGGTTCTGGGCAATCACGGGGACAGGGTGAAGACGTTCAGGGTCAGCCTGAAACCTCTGGTAGAATAGAACAGGCAGTGGGTTCTGAACAAGAGCGGGATGCTCAGGGAAAGGGAAAGAAGAAGAAGGTCCATTTTTCTGAGGAGCCTTCCTCCAAGAGACAGAGGGTTGAGGAAGAAGATGATCTCACAGTTTATAGAGATGGGGCTTTGGAGAGTGTATCCGCCAAATTTGAGACATCCATTCCCATCTTCAATCATGGCCTGTTCATCAATCTGGACAAGTTGGATGAACTAGGGTTTGCTCATCTGCGCCCTTACTTGGACAAGTATATGCCTTGGCTGGGCATCAACCAGGACTACAACGTCAACGTCCTGCGAGTCTTTTGCCAATCCCTCTCAGGCAGAGCTAAGTACAGGAAGGTGGATGGGAAAGAGCAAGTCCACAAACTCTCCTTCACTGCCACTGTAAGAGGAAGAACCTTCAGGTTCACTTGGAGAACCCTGAATGAGATGATGGGAATCACAGAAGAGGATATGAATGAATGGATCTACCCTGAGTCTCACAAGTACAGCAAGGAGGAACTCGAGGAGTTGTATGGCACCAACAGCAAGAAGGTGTCAAAGATGTCTGATTCTAACAGGCTCTTGTACTACGTCTACTCCCGGATAATGACTCATAAGGGAGGCAACTTCAACGAGTTCACACTGCTGGACAACCCTTGGTTCCCTAGACTCCTCTCGCGCAAGCCTTTCAACCCTGGGCAGTTGATATGCCTAGAGCTTCAGCGCTGGTTAAACAATGACAAGTCAGGTTATCTTCCCTATCCCACCATCATTGCCTTCCTCCTTGAGAAGCATCTGATCAAGGCTACATCTGCTGTGGAAGAAGAGAATGTCCAGTGTAGGCCTGTGGGAGCAACCAATGTGGCAAGGATGGGGATCAAGTATTTCAAGCCTCCTAAGCCCACACGCTCACACTCACAAGCCGGTAGTGCTTCTGGTACTTCAGCTCCCTCTGCATCTGGAGCAGGCGATCAGGAAGTTGACTCTCATGCTGGGCCAAGCCGTAGTGCAAGGGTTCCAGCTTCTGTTAGGGCCTTTGCAGAGGACATAAAGGAAGAGCTTCTGTTGAGACTGACTGATTCCTTGGTGGGTCCTCTCCGTGTTGAATGTGAAGCTGGCTTCCACCACCAAGGGGAGCGAATTCAGCGGCTTGAGGACAGAGTAGGACAACTTGAGAATCACCTTGCCAGGGTGGATTCAAAATTAGACCTCATCCTCCAGCACCTACAAATTCCCCAACCTTCATCACAAGGTAACTTACCACCTTCACCTCCTCCTCCTCCTCAAAACCCTCCTCCTCCGCCCAACACTCAACAACCTCAGCCTCCACCACAAAATGACCAACAAGCTCCACCATCACCCAACAATGACCAACAATCCCAACCCTCACCTACCCATGACCACCAAACCCAAGACTCAACTCACAACTCTCCACGCCATTCTCCTAGAAATTTCTCATCCTCACCTTCCTCATCCTCATCCTCACCCATTCCCACACGACCAGGTGCCCCTACACGCTCTCCACTCCGCTTCTCCAACCCTACCCATCCAAGCCCTAGACCCATAGGATCTGAAACAGCCATTCACCCCCTCAGCCAACCATACGGCGAATATCCCCGCCTTCAACCACTCTCCGATGACCATTTACCCTTTGCCCCTGACTCCGCCAACTACAAAGAATACTCCTCCACTCATCCTTATGGGGATATCTTTGTCACCACCAGCTGCTTCCCCGACCCTCCTCAAACTCCTGAACACCTATCTTCTCCCACATCCTCCACCTCTACCCTCTCACCCTCCCCTCCCAAGAAATTTGGTCCTGAACCACCTCCATCCTCCTCCACATCCACTCCATCCCTGGCACTCACCCCTGTTGATGATGACAAAAGGGGGAGAAATGTTATGTCTACTCTTCGCCTAAGTATGGCCACAAGGGATGTTCTCAGCCAGCCTTCACTCTGGATTGATGAAGATATCACGGCCGCCCTGCGTCGTGCATATGAGTCTCAGAGGCTGAGTGGTGCAGAGAGCCTTATAAGAGGAGAGGCCCTCCGTTTCCTGAAGCAGAAGAGAACAGCTGAGCAAAGATCACATTTGGAGATGGTTGTGTTTGGGCAGAATGAACAATCCTCACAATCTGAGTCATCATCAGAGCCTCCTCCAAATAAAACAAGTAGAGAGATGGTTGAGGAGATCATAATGAAGTGGGGACTGAAGAGACCCAACCATCCTCCCATTGTGATAGCCAAGCCTGTTCCTGCATCCTCTGGGCAAGAGTCTGAGATCCCTTCATCTGAGCAATCTTCTGATCCTCCTCCCTCGTCTGAGCCAGCTGCCAGATTCAGTGCACCCAGAAAGAAGGCCGTTGCTAGGAAACGTGCCAGGAAGTTAATTGCCACCACTGAATCTGATGAGTCTGAGGAAGAGACTCCATCTGACCTACCTGAGCAAGGAACTTCATCTGCTCAGGTTGTGCAAGAAAATCCAGTGGTCCAAGCGGTTCCAATTCTGAAGGAAGTCAAATTGGAAATTGAAGACATGACTCCTGAAGAATTTGAGAAGTATGGATTCACTGACAAGCTATCCTTTGGTCAGATGGCTTGCCTCGATGCTGAAAGAGCAAGTGCCATGCCCACTCCTCCAATTAACAAAAGCAAAGGGAAGAGCAAAGGGAAAGGGAAAAGGAAAGCCCAAGAAGTTGAAGAGGATCCCAACTTCTCTGCATGGAATGTGAGAATCCGGGCTGTACACTATCCCAATGGAGAAGTCTGCTACTTCGACGATGCTACAGGTTTCCCTGGGTATGAAGAAGTGGAGAACATGAAAAGGGCATACGAGGAGTCCATTGAATCAGAAAGGCTCAGAAGGGAAAAAGAGGAAAAAGAGCTTCAAGAGATCATTGCCCAGATAAACCAGAGTGAGCGTGAGGAAAATGAAGAGAGACAGAAAGAGAGGGAAAAGAAAAAGAGACACAGACTCTAACCCCCAATCCAAATATTTTTGTTGATTTTGTTTTCATGCATATCTTCATTCATACTTAGTGAAATTTATTTGTATACATTCTTTACTTGTATATGTTATTTGATTGTATAACTCTGACTTGTAACTTCTGCTTGTCAATAATATTTGTCTAAGTTACTTGCTCTTAACTATTGCTTTTATTCTTCAGCTAATCCTTTCATATGAACTTAATTAATAGAACTAGGTTTGTCATCATCAAAAAGGGGGAGAATGTTAGAATCTTAAGTTTTGATGAAGACTAAAATATAAAGGATTAGACCAAGTGCCTAGGAAGCAATAGTATACTTAGGATCCCAAGTAAGAGTGCTTCCGGATGAAGATTTACTTCCGGTTAGATTAGGACTTGCGCATGCGGATGAATGTTTTCATCCCCCAGCGTCAGCAAGTAAATCACTAGGGATTTAACTTAGTCCATGAACATTAAGTACACAAACCCTAAGACTAAGCTATGTTTCAATCGGAAGCGAAGTTGCTTCCTGTTAGACTTAGACTGGCGCAGAGCGACAGAATAGATATTACCCCAAGCGTCAGTGAGTCTACTTCCCCAAGTGAAAGCGCTTCCTGTTAGAATTAGACTGGCGCAGAGCGACAGAATAGATATTACCCCAAGCGTCAGTGAGTCTACTTCCCCAAGTGAAAGCGCTTCCTGTTAGACTTAGACTGGCGCAGAGCAATAGAATAGTTATTACCCCAAGCGTCAGTAAGTCTACTTCGCCAAGTGAAAGCACTTCCTATTAGATTTAGACTGGCGCAGGTTGATAGACTAGATATAACCCCGAGCGTCAGCAGAAATGCAACATCAAGTGAAGTTGCTTCCTATTAGATCTTGACTGGCGCAGACTGATAGAATAGATTTCACCCTAAGCGTCAGTGAATTCACCACGTCAAGTAAAAGTGCTTCCGATAGCTCAGTGACTAGCGCTGAGTGTTGGGATGAAATACACTAAGTGAGAGTGAGTTATAGTGAACCAAGATCCTTCATCTAGTAGTTTTACTTCCGGATGTAAAAATGCTTCCAGATACATCATAGACCAAATCAGAACACAGTCTAAGTAAACTACTCCCCATAGCAAACAAACTTCCCACAGCATGTATAATTCTTATATATATATTGCTATGTTGGACTAACCAGTATGTGCAGAACATGGTCACGCTTCCGGATGCAAATGAGCTTCCGGATGGAAAGACTCTTGACATTGGGACTCAGAGCTTAACACTTGCAGAGCAAGATTACCACTTGCGGATGAAAGATGATCATCCGTCAGCAAGAGTGCAAGAGTAAAAATCACATACTCAGAAGTCAGAATGCTTTTGTCAGAGCAGAGGTGTCAGGACTACTTTTCAGAGATAAAGCAAGTCAACCCTGCTAAGCATTAATGAAGATGTACTTCTCAACGGTAACATAGGATTAACGGCACTATTCAAACGTTCATATTCAACTTGCCACCTAAGCCTATGAAGCCGAATATAAAAGAGACACTCATTCAGAAGAGAAGTATGATGGAAGAAAAAGAGAGAACAGAACAAAGTATCTGATATATCATACTCATCATTCTACACATCTTCTACTACTCTCAGATCCAGATTTGTGATATTTTTCAGAGAGTAATTTTATTGTACTTAAGTGAGTAACATCATCCACTCTTAGAGAGAGTTAGTTTTTGAGCTTAAGTGTTTAGCACAATCAGTTCATAGAGTGAACATAGTGTAAACTTACAATTTGTAAGGGGGAGCATTTAGAGGTTGTCTAAATCTCCATAGGTTGCAAGTTAGCCCGTAAAACTTGCATTTGTAAGGTTTGCAGGTGAACCCGGTGTAAAACCTGTGGGTTGTTAGGTGAACCCGTGCTCGTAAAACCTAAAGTGTAAAGGCTTCTCTTGTGCCCGGTTTAAACAAGAATAGTGGATTGAAAATCTCAGGTGGAGCCTGGGGACTGGATGTAGGTCTGGGTGACCGAACCAGGATAAATTTATGTGTGCATGAATTTACATTCAAACATTCTATTTTGCATCACATAACATACTGACTTGTGCATATCACTACTTCGTAAATATTATCACCAAGCACAAGCAGTCTTTCGAAAAGAAGATTCAAAAGATTTAATTTATTCCCTCACCCAATTCACCCCCCCCCCTCTTGGGTGACAGCCACGTTTATCATAAAAGTCCTAATTCCACCAACCAAACCTTGCCAAAGAAGCATTTTAATTATCATTAGTTTATATTATCAATGGAAAATCTTGACCATTAAGTTTTTCTTCCTAATAACCAGCCTATAAGATCAGAGTTTAAATCCCATTATTAACCTTGAATGTTACCAAATTTATTAGCATGCCATTATATTTATAATTTAGTTTCTGCCCATAAAATCCCTTTTGCTACACTACCAACAATAGTATTGAATTCACATAATAGAATAAGAATACAAGAAACTTATTATATCACATACATCTCATACTTCAAATCACATACATCTATCTATTTAGACTTCAGGTATATTACACTGTCAATGATAGAAACATGAACGGATGGAGAAGATGGAATGAATTGCTAACCTAAATCTCGAATAAATCAAAATAATTAGCACACATCTCACATCTCATTCCCCATGTAGCTCATTCATTGGATATGATGGGTTCCCTTTTAAATTTACTAGAGCTATTTTATTTTTTTCTTATTCTTTTATTTCTACACTCTTATCCAAATTGTTCACTATAATTTCTTTCTTCAAGACCTAGGCGGTATCAACACCAACCACCCTACCCATACAAATTGTATTTCATGTCACAGTACATCATAATTGACCCTGTAAACAGTATGCCCCCACATGTCCTCCATTAAATCACTCACTTTCACTTTGTAACAAGCCCTCCTAGTCAATAATAAATCTAATATATTTCCTTTCCTATATTTATATACAAACTCACACACACGTTCAGAAAGGGTACTTTTAATTTGCTCTTGTTTTAAAATGTTATGGATACTTTTAATTTGTTCAAAAAAAATCACATGGGGTATATTGAACCTTGACCACAATCACATGTGTATTTTTACACTTTAACTCTTTATAGAAAAAGTATTCTAGGAGAAATAGAAAGATGAAGGAGAGTTATGGACATTCACTACATTATAATTTTTTCATAAAACTCCCTCTTGAATATATGTCCATATTATTGTGGCTCATCAAAACCTAAAAGGAAATGTCAATTGGGACAAAACTTTAGTGAAGGGAAAACATACACAAAATTTATTGATACTTCCTCATTAAAATCTTTATCAAAAAAACCCAGTAGGACAATACCTGTGTTAAGGAAAAAAGAAAACAGCATGACAATTTCTCCTCTTAATAACAATATATATTACTTTATCTCTTTGATTCTATGCATTTCAATGCTATAAACTAATTTCTCAAATGTTCTTATCGGTAACGTGTTGGTATATATATATATATATATATATATATATATTACCAACACACTACCCTTCCTCTAAAAACTTTAAAAAACATCTTCTACATAGTCTCCAGCCATACTAGTTGATGACTCCCCATATTTAGTGGTTTTTAGAAAATATTTTGTTGTATTTGGGGAGTCATTAATTAAATAATTAAGAGATTTTGATGTGAATTGGAAACATATTAATTTGAAATATTATTTGGGAATTGAAATAGGAAACTTGAAATAATAAAAGAAATAATTTAATGGGAAGTTTCATATTTTTATGTGATTGAGCTTGTAGCGCCCGAAAAATTAGGTTAAATTAAGATGTAAAAATGGAGCCGCCACCAAATTTTTTTAAAAAAGGATATTTTGGAAAACCTTTTAAAATAATAAAAAATAGAAATAGGGAAGGTGTTAGGCACCCCACAGCACCTGTTCAAGAGAACGGTTACCCTAAGTTAATTATTTAAAAATAAATATGAACTTAATTTTAATTTTATTTTAAATTACCAAGAGAAATCAATATATACAGATAAAAAAATAACAATAAAACAAAACAAGGAAAAAAGATAATTTTTACATATTTGGACTTGACCTAGTATTTAACCTAGGGCCTACATACCTTTAAGGGATAAAAGCCCACGTAGTTCGGGTAGAAATGTGTGTCACTTGGTTTGTGTTTTTTAAGAAAACGTTTATTTAAATTTTAAAAAAAATTATTTTTGGTTTGTTTTTTATTATTATGAAAAATGCATATTTATTTATTTTTTTAAGAGGAAACACTTCACAATTTTGATTGAATCGCCCGAGGAGATAATCTCTCTCGGAGAAACAATCGACTTTCAACCTGAGAAGATAATTCAATCTTTCACGGCATGAAAATCATTCAACCCATTTTTCCTCTTTTATAAAAGCTATTTCATTTTATTATTATTTTATTTATGAAAAAGATTTCACAATTTTAAAATAAAATCAAAACAAAGATAGTAAATCATATATCAAACAAAGATAAAATATTGGATTTTAATAATATGATGGATGAATGATAAAAATATGATTCGGCTTCTTTGCAAAAGAATTTCAAATTAAAATCATGAAAAATTTGAATGTGAGTGCATTTGTAAAAAAATATATAAATATATATAAAAAATTATTTTCAAAGGAAAAATAAATGCACAATAATAATCCTCACTTATCTCAAATCATTGGCTAGGTGAAGAGACAATCAAGTTGTCTTAGAGGGTTATATCACCTTTGCCTAAATGAGATTAGAGAGATTATGAATGCCTCTGTCTCACAATAGACTTTCATCGGCATAAGAAAAGAAAGGTAAGAAGAAGAAGAAGAAAAAGAAGTTTCACAACAAATCACTCTCCACTCACCTTCTCTCCCTGCTTCCCCAAGAAATATGTTAGGATAGATATCTACCTTTTCTAATGCACCTCTTTTTCTTTGCTCTCAAAACCTAGCATTTTTCTCTCAAAACTTCAGTCCTCCAAAAAATGATCCAATCATCACATTTGACTCTTATACAATTTGAATTATGCTTGCCTTACAAGAGAGAGTCAAGAGAGCATATCTTATTTTATTTTTATCTTTTTTATTTTTTTATTATTTTTTTTATTTTTTCACTTTTTATTTTTTTTTTATTTTTATTTGGTGGGGTCCGGACAAAATAGGGTGTTTACAGAGCTATTGGGATTATTTCCTATTTCCTTCTTTTCATGAATGCAGATTTAATGAAAAAGGAAATAAAGAGAAAGTGACTGATTGATTATTTCCATTCATCATACAAGAAAAGGAAAGAAAAGAAGCTTAGCATGCAAGGCAAAGACAATATGGTGTTGAGCTATTTTATTAAATATATACACATGCAATTCATGAGGAAGGGGAGGCTGGTTACAATTCTTTCCACTTTCTAAAGCCTAGAGAGATTCACGAAAGAAAAAGGAAATTAAGGGCGAGAGGAAGCAAGTTGGAGTTTGTTTTGGAGATTACACAAAGCACGCTTTAATCTTGCTATTATTGATTAACTTGTTTAGTGCTTGATCACCATTAGACATGTTTAGGGAATTTACGATTGGACTCGGAAGAGGGAATTTTAAATAGACCATGAGATTAAATAGTGTAGGATTGAATTTTAATCTGATTTGTGACTAGGATAGGAATATACCTAGAAGCCCTACATAGTCACATTAGAGTGGTACCGAGATAAATTAGCCTAGTAAATTATAGTAAGACATTACATAATTAAGCTAGGCAAGGATGTAAGTGGACCGGAAGGCATTTATAGACACTAGTACTCTAGATTAGCTAGTTGGATTAATTCATAATTAATTTAGTGGGAATAAAATCTAGGGCGAAGACCCAAAAATGATACACAACTATTGGCCAAGGAACAAAAATAGTACATAACTATTCCGAGGTACAAAAATGATACCAAACTTTTACCATGTGATCAAAAATGATATTTTCACTTATATGACAATAATATTTGACATGAAATGTCGAAAATGCCCCTATAATTAAATAAACTTGTACCAGACGACGATTAATTTATAAGGGCATTTTGGACTTTTCATGTTTAATATTATTGTCATATTAATGAAAATATCATTTTTGATCACATGGTAAAAGTTGGGTATCATTTTTCTACCTCGAAATAGTTATGTACTATTTTTGTTCCTTGGTCAATAGTTGTGTATCATTTTTGAGCCTTCACCCTAAAATCTAAGAAGCAAATAAGGGATTAGTGACTCTAGGTTGTTCTTTCGACCCGTGAATTTCATCTTTGTGAATATTTGTTTTATTTTATTTTCTTAGATGTTAGGTAATTAAAATCAATTTTCTTGTATTTACTCAACTTGAACGAAAATAGGAGATCTAATGCCTAATTATTAATTGTCTGAGTCTCTGTGGGATCGACCTCGATTTACCACTTTACTAAAATACGATTCGTACACTTGCGAAATTTTTATCAAAATTTTAGTAGCATCAAGTTTTTGGTGCCGTTACCGGGGACTCAAGACAATTAGTAATTATAATTAGAAATTCTTTAGTAGTTTTAGCTTGAGTTTTTTTTCTTTTGGAGAAAATAGAAAGATGGACTATTCGGAGGCTAATGATAAGTGGTATCGTTGTGGAAATAATCATGTACCTGAGAATTGTCCATTTTTGCTTACCCTAAATTGTATAGGAGATGATTTCACTAGGCAACAAACTTATGTTGATAATATTTCTAGGCCTAGTTGGAATTTTGAGCAAGATGAGTGTTGGAACCCACATGTAGATTCTTATTCACATGCAATAGACCCACTCTTCATGTCTTATTCACATGTTCAAGAAAACATTGATTATGAGAATTCTTGTTTAGAAAGGTTAGACATATTAGAAAGATTAGTTGATACATGTTTGACAATGCAAGAGGAAAATTTGAAAAGGCAAAAGGATTATAATACTAAGTTTGAATCAAGCGCACAAAATATTGTAGCATAGTTGAGTCAAATGCGCAGAGACCTTGAAGAATTAAAATAAAATTTCTCCTTTAATCATAGTTCCTCTTCCTTATCTAATGAGACTAAATATGAGGAAGTTGAGGATAGGGATGAACATGCAGTTGAAGAAGATTTAGAGGTTGTCATAGAGCATGAAACTTGTTTAGAAGAAATTGATGGGTGTCTAATTGATGTTCAAGATGTAAATTCAAATGCTTGTGATTCTGATATACATGTTGATGTGAGTGTTCCTATAACTGCTTTGGATTATTCTCTTATTACTGTTGTTGTGACTCTTACTGATGAGAGTCAAATTGATTTTATTGGATGCTCATTATTCTTAGAAAGACATACATCTAACTGTTTGTATGAGCATATTATAATTCTTTTGAAATCAGTGATTGCTTGTTCTTTGAAATTGTCTATGATTGAAAAGACACAAGTCATTACTTTGATTGATCACTTATATTGTTTGAAAAGGAATGAAGATGAGTTGATTATGGTTTTTGATACTTATGACTAAGGATTTGTTTGGAAAGTCTGGCTGAAGACTTTAAATTTAGCGCTTCTTGGGAGGCAACCCAAGGTTTGGTATTTGATGCTTTGTTTTTGAGTTTGTAGGATTTTTTCTTCTTCTTTTGACCCCAAAGGATGCTTCAACTTGATCTGGATGGACTAGCAGTTATGAGTGGAAATCGAGAAGAGGAAGGGGAGTATTCTTCTAACTTTTTCTTGATTTTATTTGACTAAGGATTGTTTTGGTGATGAGTCTTTATGCTGGTTGATATGTGTGTGATGGTTATATTTGATGGTGTGCCTCTTGAGTACTTTGCTTGGTTGATATGGAAGTTGAAATATTTGTCATCTTTACACTTGTTATGATATTTTTGTAATTCCACTACTTGTGTTACATGTTCACATTGGGGACAATGTAACATTTAAGTGTGGGGGTATAAGGGTATCATTGTTCTCTAAAGATTGTCCTCAAACTTTCATTTTGTCAAATTATTTTTGATAAAAAAAATCTTTTTGCCAATTTCGGGATTGATTTGAACTTGAAACAATTGGATTTGATTAGACTTTGATTTCATCTTCTTTGAATGTAAGTGAATAGACAAGCTATTTGATTTAGATAAATTACTCTAGTATGTCAAAAAGCCTTGTGAGGAATTTGAGCCTTAATTTTATTCTTTCATGAGTGAGTACATTTTTTGTAATTTCCCCTCTAGAACTTTTCTTGAATCTGTTTTGACGCTCAAATCTCTTACATGCACAAAAATGATTAAGGCCTTCGTTTCATAGCCAGTTTAGCCAAATAGCCATCCTTTTTACATTATTTCCATTGCTTATAACCCTTTGAGCCTGCTTCTCTTTTAAAAAGAAAGATTGCATATTTTAGCCTTTGAATTCTTTTGATGCAATTTTTCATCTCTTATCTATTTCTTCCATTTATGCTTTGAAAAGTGTTAAGCTATATTCATATGAAAAAGGGTGAAGGAATTAGAAAAGGAAAAGGGGAAATATAAGTGTTGAAGAAAGGAGAAAAGAAATATAAGTGAAAAAAAAATAAAGGTGAAAAAAAAAGTGAAGGTGAAAAAGGAAAAAAAAACACACAAAGTGTGAAACAAAAAAAAAAGAAAAAAAAGAAAAAAGAAGATGAAAATAAAAAGAAAAAAAAAGAATCGAAGAATTGTGGAGTTTAAAAGAGTCAACCCTTATGTTCTTGTTAAGTTATGTGATTCCTTCATTCTTTACTATTATTAAAATGGTTTAGCACTTTTCAAATATACCTCCATCTCATTTTCATTTCATTATCCTACCTTTTTCATTACAACCCAAGTCCTTTTGATTTGTGTGTGCATTGAGCTATAAGAGTGGATATCGAGATGATAAACAAGCCTATGGTAGCTGGATTACATAGATGGAATTGAGTGAAACACAACCCTATATACTTTGAGAGTAGAGTGTAAACACTTGACCAGTGAGGGACATGCTTTTGTGATTTATCTATATCAAATTGATTGCCTTATTACTTGCATTTGGGGATGGTGAGAGAGATTTTTAAGAGAATTCATTTGTTGAGAATTTGAATTGATTCCAATTTTGTGATGACAAAAACCTTGATTTCATCTTTGTGATAATGTGTTAACAATTTGAAATCTTGAGGACAAGATTTAATGCAAGTGTGTGGATGTGATGACTCCTCATATTTAGTGGTTTTTAGGAAATATTTTGTTGTATATGGGGAGTCATTAATTAAATAATTAAGAGATTTTGATGTGAATTGGAAATATATTAATTTGAAATATTATTTGGGAATTGAAATAGGAAACTTGAAATAATAAAAGAAATAATTTAATGGGAAGTTTCATATTTTCATGTGATTGAGCTATTGTGATTATTTCCTATTTGCTTCTCTTCATGAATGCAGATTTAATGACAAAGGAAATAAGAGAAAGGGACTGATTGATTATTTGCATTCATCATACAAGAAAAGGAAAGAAAAGAAGCTTAGCATGCAAGACAAAGGCAATATGGTGTTGAGCTATTTTATTACATATACACATGCAATTCATGAGGAAGGGGAGGCTGGTTACAATTCTTTCCACTTTCTAAAGCCTAGAGAGATTCACGAAAAAAAAAAGGAAATTAAGGGCGAGAGGAAGCAAGTTGGAGTATGTTTTGGAGATTACACAAAGCACGCACGCGAAGGAAAGAAGCAAGGAGGAGAAGAGTTAATGTATACATACAGTGACACACAAAAGGGACTAAGGGAGGGAGCACCATTACTCTTCAACCTTGTTCAGTTCTTGATCCTCCTTTGTGAACTGTTAGTATGCTTTTGGATCTAGATTTTAAATTAATTTTTGTGATGATTTTGGAACATATGTGTTGCTAGTTTTCTTTTACAACCTAGAGTACTATGAACTTGTTTGTAACTTAGTATTTTATTTCCCACTATTTAGTAATGGTTAATTTTAATTAGTTTATTTAATCTTGCTATTATTGATTAACTTGTTTAGTGCTTGATCACCATTAGACATGTTTAGGGAATTTAGGATTGGACTCGGAAGAGGGAATTTTAAATAGACCATGAGATTAAGGGTGTGCATGGATGGAGGGAAAATGGGTGAGGAAAGAAAATGAGAGAGGAAAATGGGGTGAGGGGAAGTATTTTCCCTTGCTTGGATGGGGAGAAAATGGGAGAAGAAAGGAAAGGAGAGAGGAAAAGTGGGTGGGCCACATGCCCCATTTTCCTCCCAAGTTTTTCCTCCCAAAATGAGGGGATTAAAAGAGAGAGAAAAGTTGCACAACATTGTCCAATGACCATGTTCCACCTCACCCACCCATTTTCCTTCCTTTCTATTTTCTCTCATCCATCCAAGCATGATGAGGGATAACATTTTCTCTCCCATTTTCTTTCCTCTCCATTTTCTCTCCTCCCATTTTCTTTCCTCTCCCATTTTCCCTCCATCCAAGCATATCCTAAATAGTGTAGGATTGGATTTTGATCTGATTTGCGACTAGGATAAGAATATATACCTAGAAGCCCTACATAGTCACATTAGAGTGGTACCGAGATAAATTAGCCTATTAAATTATAGTAAGACATTACATAATTAAGCTAGGCAAAGATGTAAGTGGACTGAAAGGCATTTATAGACACTAGTACTCTAGATTAGCTAGTTGGATTAATTCATAATTAAGTTAGTGAGAATAAAATCTAAGAAGCAAATAAGAGATTAGTGGCTCTAGGTTGTTCTTTTGACCCGTGAATTTCATCTGTGTGAATATTTGTTTTATTTTATTTTCTTAGATGTTAGTTAATTAAAATCAATTTTCTTGTATTTACTCAACTTGAACGAAAATATTAATGCCTAATTATTAATTGCCTGAGTCTCTGTGTGATCGACCTTGATTTACCACTTTACTGAAATACGATCCGTACACTTGCAAAATGTTTATCAAAATTTTGGTAGCATCACTAGTCAGTCGGAAAAAGTGAGAGTCTCAACCGTTTTCCATCACTTATAAATTAAAACACTTTCTTTGTCTTAATATATTTGATGCTTTCTACATTTCTCAATTTACTTAGAAGGCCTCCTGGGCTGTGGCTTCTTTTGATGAACTGAATGGTATGGTTAACTTATGGGTAGTGTGTGTGAGAGTTCTTACATATTTCAAGGACATTCCACACACACGCAGTGATCAGAACATTACTTTCAATATTGTTCTTTCTCATAGAAAGGTTAACCCATGCCTTAAATGTTGATTTGATGTATTTTCATTACATCACTTTGCTGATGATTAACTTTTCTAATCAATGTTACAAGGAAGATGGTGCTTGTAGTTGTTCAAGCCACCAATGATCCTTACTCCTCTTCCCATCGCCTAGCTAGCAGCCATAACTTATGGAGCATTCACTCACAAGTGAGTGGATTTTGCGTGAATAATTATTTATTGAGACTTCTTTTTCTTATAAAATCTACTATATATTTGTTGACTTTAGTGTATGTCATGGTGCTGCTCACTTTGGTTACATGTGCTGGTCTTTCAACAAAAGCGTCTAGAGTTTCAATCATTACCATTGAGGGAGAGGAGTTTGAAGAATTCAACTTCGAAATTATGGATGAATGATACATTTTTAATTTTATTCATAGCTTATGAATATGAATAACAAGAACATGCATGGTGCTAATGTATGCAATGTGCATACGGAGGCAAAACTTTCAAGTGCTTCTCTTTTGAGATTACTGGATTTTGGGCATCCCATTATAATGCTATAAATGCTAAAATTGAAGAAGTGGTTCAATATGGAGAGGCTTAAAGGTATGTGATTTTTTTTTTCTTAATTAAAGATGGTGCTATTCAAAAGTTTTAAATTTACGTTAAATCATGACTACTAAGTCCCTCAATCATTTTTCTCAAAAAAACTTTTTTATTTTTATCTGCATGACAGAAAACTACTACCTCTGATCCTAAATATAGGACCTAATTGACTTTTTTTTGGAGAGATTAAGGTTGCGAAATATGTTATTAAATGATGACATATTTGATATATTTTTAGATTATCCATTAGTTTATACGTAAAATAAACTAGTTTAAGGGGAAAAAAATAAGGTAAATCAATTTATAATTAACTTATTTTTGGTTTTTTAGGATTTTCCTGAAATAGTCAATTAGGTCTTATATTTAGGACTGGAGGGAGTATTTTAAAGAGTTATTTTGACCTAACCAAGTCATACTTTAATGTCGTTAACCCGGATGTAACGGAATTCCGTAGGAAACTTGATTGTGTCCATCGTTTTTGATGTTATATCTAGATAATGTTTAATTTAGTCAATGCAGCCTATGATCATTTTGTCTCATGATCAAGGAAGAATCTAGACCAAGTTTTCCTATTGTTGCACCAAATAATATTCTAGTCCATGTCTATTGTTAAATATAAAATTCAAAACTTGTGTTAAATATACAATCTAGAGGTCAAGAAGATTTATCAATTTGACTGACATAAAAAAAGATTTAACAATTTGACATATATAGTAACGTTCAAAGAGTCAAATAAGGTTTATGAAATAAATATTTTGATACGAAAAGTCTAAGATTGAAGGATACGGAAACCCGTCTCAAATATCATCAAAATCACATGAATTTCAGTGACTTATTGAAGAAATTTAATTTACAATTAGTAATAACAATAATGTTTGATGAGGATAATTGACTTGCGCTTTTTTCGTTCAACTTCCTTAACAATAATTATTAAAGTCATAAAAAACATAGCAATAATCATTAAGGTAAATTATTAATTATAATTAACCACAATTAAATATATCGTCGAGAGGTGAAGAATTTTTTTTTCAATACATCGAAAATAAAGTAAATAAACTAGTAAAAAACTACATTGTTGAATATCCCTTTAGGACCTAGCCTATCACCTTCTCACATAGCATAAAGACTGCAACATCTTTTGCAAAGACTTGAATCTAAGGTCTACATTCTAGAGCATGTGTTGCTAAGTTGTTAGCTATCACATTGTCCTCTCTACTTCTCCACATGATGCTTATCCTCCAATCTCACCTCAATGATTCTGTAAACTCCTCGATCAGTGCACTGCTCTCATGAGTTGCATGATTACCCATGACATCAATATTATATACTTCAAGCTAAGGGAGCTAGTAAGTAGCAAGATCACATAGTATTCTTAATCCCACAATGCATCCCCATAACTCAGCTTCAAAACTTGTGGAACATTGCACATTACAACCAAAGGCTACAACCACTAACCCCTCTCTGTTTCGAATAACTCCACCACAACTAGAATTTCTTATAACTAATGAGTAAGCCCCATCCACATGGAGAATATGCCAAGTTGTTTCTTAATTAGATATATTTCCTCATGTGTTCTTTACTAATGATATCTCATAGGACTTTTTCAGAATTCTTTGGAAAAATATCATGCATCTCGCAACCCCAAATATTTTAGCTATACCTTCTTGAATAGATGGAAGGGAACCTTGATGAACTTTTTATTTCTCCTCTTCCATTATATCTATCACGTAATGCAAAAGATTATATTGCACTTCACCCCTTCATATTCATGAGAACCCAATCTTGCAAAATTACTTTGCCAAAATGTAACATTCAATTTGCGTCAGAAATTCCAACCCTAGCCAAATTACTCATGCATTGGCACAATCACGAGAAGCATGTAAAGTGGATTCCTTGATTTCAACACAGTCAAAACAAGTACCAATTTCATGAAGGTTCATGGTACAGAAAATAGAGAAAGAACTAGAGAAATGAAACTGTTTTCATTCACACTACCAAAGACGGTTACAACAGTATATATGCACAAGAGTGTATGTTGACATAAGCAACTACTAACTGAATGCTGATGTCAGCAATTACTAACTAACTAACTTGAAACTAGCCGTCCCAGTGTTATTACAATAGTTCCCTTACTAGCACGTGCCTAACATGTGACTCCTATTACCATATATCAAATACTCCCCCCTTAAAAAGAATCCTTGTCCACAAAGATGGTAGAAGTTGGAGGAGCTGAAGTATCAAAATCCGGAAACTACTGCTGAATGGCTGTAATAACCTTCCAAGTGGCATCTTCAGGAGCAGAGAAACGACAGCGAATCAAAAGCTACGTAACTGGTCTGTCATGTTTATTAGTGATCCTTCTTCCCATGATTGCTTCTGGTTCCACCGAAAACTGTCCATTTGCATCAGTAGGAGGCGAAGTAGGAGAAGATTTCATACGGGTCCCTACAAATTTCTTCAATAACGACACATGAAAAACAGGATGCATACGACTTCCTTTAGGTAACTCCAGTTCGTATGCCACTGTTCCTATCCTCTTAAGCACCTTATAAGGACCAAAGAACTTAGCAGCCAGCTTATGAAGGGAAGAATTATTAATCAAGTTCTTCCTAAAAGGGTGAAGCTTCAGGTACACCAAATCTCCCACCTGAAATTCCCGTTCAGTCCGGTGCTTGTTCGTTTGCTGGATCATACGATGTTGGGCACGTTGCAAGTGAGATTTAAGCATCTGCATAACCAGCTCACGAGAGAGACAAGTGTGTCCCACCACTTCATTGCTAGAGTCTCCGGTGATGTATGGAAGATGGACAGGAGGTGGCACACCATATTCGGCATGGAATGGAGACATACCTATAGCCGAATGGTGAGTGGTATTATACCATAATTCTGCCAATGGTAGCCATTGAACCCACTGTTTCAGAAAATCCCTGGTCATTGAACGAAGATAAGTCTCTAGGCATCTATTAAGAACTTCTGTTTGCCCATCAGTCTAAGGGTGATAAGCTGAAGAAAATTTCAACTTAATCCCATAGAGCTTACAACGTTCTCTCCGAAATTTCCCACAAAAAGCCGAATCCCTATCAGATACAATGGACTTCGGAAACCCATGGAGTTTAACAACACCATCCAGAAAAATACGAGTCACATCTATTGCTGAATACAGGTGTTTCAAACTCATGAAATGAGTAGCCTTTGATAGTCTATCCACTACTACCAAAATAACATTTTTGGTATAAGATCGAGGAAGACCACAAATAAAATCCATAGATAAGTCAGTCCAAATGGTGTCCGGAATAGGCAATGGTTGAATTAAACCAGGTGATGCAACTAACTCCGGTTTAAACCGTTGGCACACTGAACATTCTCTAATAAAATTCCACACATCCTTCTGCATACCTCGCCAATAAAATATGGCGGATAATCTTCTAAACGTAGGTAGCATGCCCGAATGTCCTCCAATACTATCACCGTGAAAGAAGGTTAACAAATCCCTTCGTAGATTAACATTTGCTCCTACAACCAATTTACCCTTCCTTTTAAGTACATCATTCTGCTAAGAATACTTAGAATGGTTTAAAGGGTCTGCTTCTATCTCCTTAATGATATGCTGCAAAGAGCTATCAAGCAGCCAAGAATCACGCACCTGGTCATACAAATCAGATATACGTGCTGAAATAGCAGAGATTGCTAAACAAGGTTCTGCTGGTGCTCTTGACAAAGCATCCGCCACTGTGTTGTCACTCCCATTGCGATAACAAATTTCATAATGAAGGCCCCACAGTTTATGAATCCATTTGAATTGATCCTGACTAACATTCTTCTGTAACAACAAATGTTTCAAGGGAAGATGGTCAATTTTAATGATGAACTTGCGAACCCACAAATAAGGACGCCACTGCCGAACTGCAAAAATCACTGCTAACATTTCTCTTTCATATGCGGACAAGGGCTTCTTCTTAGTAGGCAAGGCTTTACTTGCATATGCAATAGGGTGACCTTTCTGAGACAAAACTGCTCCTACGCCTTGGCCAAATGCATCCGTCTCTACTCCAAAAGTCTCATTAAAATCTGGCAATGCTAACACTGGAGGAGACATCATAGCTTCCTTGAGAGTTAAGAAAGCCTTGGACGCATCTTCATTCCATACAAAGGGAACATCCTTGCAAAGAAGTTCAGTCAACGGCTTCGCTAATCCCCTATACTGCCTGACAAAGCGTATATAGTATCCGGTCAATCCCAAAAACCCCCGCAACTCCTTAATGTTAGTTGGGACCGGCCAACGTGAAATAGCTTCTAATTTCCTGGGGTCTGCTTGAACTCCTGTGACTAAAATCAGATGACCTAAATAGTCGATCTGAGTTGCTGCAAAACTACATTTGGAAGCTTTAACAAACAATGAGTGTTGTCTCAAAGTTAAAAAACCAGTCTCAAGGTGTTGTAAATGGGAGTCCCAGTTAGGAATGTAAATCAGTATATCATAAAAAAAAACTAATATGAACTTGCGAAGGAAAGGCTTAAAAACAGAATTCATAAGGCCCTGAAATGTTGCTGGAGCATTGTTTAAGCCAAAAGGCATGACCAAAAACTCATACAAACCCTCATGAGTGCGAAAAGCTGTCTTTGCAATGTCATCCTTATGCATTCTGATCTGGTGATAGCCTGCTCTCAGATCCAGCTTCGAGAAGTATGCAGCTCCCTTTAATTCGTCTAGTAACTCGTCAATGATGGGAATGGGAAATTTGTTTTTTACAGTGGCTTCATTCAACTTTCTGTAGTCCACACAAAATCGCCATGTCTCATCCTTCTTTCTAATCAACACCACCGGAGCTGCAAAGGCACTATAACTCTCTTGTATGATCCCATTGTCCAGCATTTGAACAACTTGCTTCTCAATTTCTAACTTTTGCACAGGACATACCTATAAGGTCGGCAACTTATAGGTTGATCATTACTCAATGGTATGGAGTGGTCGAATCGGCGAGATGGTGGTAGCCCTTTAGGCTCTTCAAATACATCCTTGTATTTATCTAATAACAAACTCAATTCGCGGCTCTGCTCATCCGATAAAGTCTTGCAAGAGAAACAATTGGTCTCCTATACCCACCTCATCCAATGACCATAACTCACAAACTACTGATTCCTCCTTCGATCTAATTCCAGAAAATTGTAACAACCTCCCTTCTGTTAGAATCTTAAGTTTTGATGAAGACTAAAATATGAAAGAAAGATGCAAACACTTGGAGAATATTAGGTTAATATAGAACCCAAGTAAGAGTGTTTCCGGATATGAATTTACTTCCGGATAGACTAGGACTAGCGCTCTCGGATGAACGTCTCATCCCCCAGCGACAGCAAGTACTTCACTAAGTCATAACTCAGTCTAACAACATTAAATGTATAAAATTCCTTGAGACTAAGTTAAGATGCAACCGGATGTAGAGTTGCTTCCGATTGCTTAGTGACTAGCGCTGGGTGTTGGTATAGATAACACTGAGCGCCAGTGAACATAACCCAACGTCCAGTGGATTAGCTTCCGATTGCTTAGTGACTAGCGCTGGCTGTTGGTATGGATAACACTGAGCGTCAGTGAGTAAAATGTGAACATAACCCATCGTCCAGTGGAAGTGCTTCCGGATGTGGAATTGCTTCCAGATGTAAGAAAGCTTCCTTAGACTAAGTGAACTCCCACTGCATGTGACTATGTGTTTATATTGCTAGACTAACGTTCAAAGTGCAGCACACTAAGTAAAGTTGCTTCCGGATGTGAATCCGCTTCCGCAAGCAATCAGAATGTCAGAACGTTCAGAGCAGTGCAGTGTCAGAATGCTTTTGGCAGAGCAGAGTTGTCAGAACTACTTTTCAGAGATAAAGCAAGTCAACCCTGCTAAGCATTAATGAAGCATTAAATGGGCAAACGGTAACATGGGGAAAACGGCCATATTCAAACGGCTAACCCACCTACCAAGAGTGAGAATACTTGAAGACTATATAAAGAAGCTCACCTTCATTTATGAAGGTAACTAACATCTTTGACATCTTGAAGAAAGCTAGAGTGAGAAACTAAGAAATCCTTCAAGCATTCAAAGCTGCCAAGAAAAGAGAAAGAGCATTTAACGCATTGAGAGTTCTTTTCATCTACTTATCTTGTACTCTTTGTTGTTAAGTCTCTTCTTGTATTAAGAGCATTAATTGTACTTAAGTGTGTAACATTATCCGTTCTTTAAGAGAACTAAGTTTAGAAAATCCTTTATTTGTAAAGGTTGAACCCTTGCTGGAAGTAAGGGGGAGTTAGTTAGCAAGGTTGCAAGTGTGCCTTGAGAAAAACTTGTGGTTGTAAGGTTGCAAGTGATCCCGTCCAAAACTTGCGGTTGTAAAGGTTCCAGGTGAACCCGTTGTAAAACCTGGGGATAGTGGAACTCAACCTGGGTGGTTGAGAACTGGACGTAGGTCAGGAAGACCGAACCAGTATAAACCCTTGTGTTGTTATTGTTTGATTTTTATTAGGTAGCACAATTCACCCCCCTCTTGTGCTTCCATTACTTTCATTTGGTATCAGAGCGGGTCTTTCTGACTTGATTCCAACGAATCTAGAAAGTAAAGATCCAGTAATGGATACAGATTATTCCTTGCCAGATGTCTCTATTCAACCCAACAAGCCTCCAGGCTTTGATGGGTATAACTATCCATTCTGGAAATTCCGAATGGAGACATACATCAAGTCCAGCGACATCCGACTCTGGGATGTGATTGAACATGGAAATCACACCCCTCTAGATGATGATGGCTTTGCAAAGCAGCGATCCAGATATACCAACGAGGACTATGCTCTAGTCCAGCTAAATTTCAGGGCCATGCACTACATTCAATGCGCCCTTAGTCCTAAGGAGTTTCATAGGATTAGCCACCACAAAACTGCTAAGGATATGTGGGAGGCTCTTGAGGCTGCTCACTCTGGAACCAAGGGAGTGAAGGCAAGACGGGTCGAGATGTTGGTAGAAGAGTTTCACAAATTTGCCATGACTAGTCCAACTGAGCCAATCAGAGAGCTGGAGCTTAGGTTCACTCATCTTATCAATAACCTGGCCTCCCTGGGCAAAGATATTCCTGAAAGATAACAAGTCAGCAAGATCTTAAAAGTCTTGAAAGGTGATTGGATCACCAAAGTTACCATCTTGCAGGAAGTCCAAGGAGAGTCAACCAGCTCCATCACTGCACTGTTTGGTTCACTGGCTGAATACGAACCAACCTTGCTGGCTCAGAGAGCTCCTCAAGCCTCATCCAAAACCAAGAATCTTGCCCTTGTTGCTCCCAGCAAGGATAAGATTGATGATAGTGATGATGAGGATGATGAGGAGGACATCGATGACGAAGAGATGGCAATGATGGTGAGGAAATTCAGAAATTTCTTCAAGAAGAAATGAGGCTTTCAGAAAGGTGATTCCAGCCAGAGGAGAGGATATAAGAAGGAAAAGGCACCAGTGTGCTTTGAGTGTAAAAAGCCTGGCCACTTCAAGGCTGAGTGTCCAAGCTTGCAGAGATCGAAAGGAAAGGACAAAAGAAAAGCCTTTGTGTCCTCCATCTGGGTAAATAGCTCAGACGAGGAAGCAAGTGATGAGGAAGATGTTAGAATCTTAAGTTTTGATGGTGACTAAGGTGTGATATGGTCTAGTGCTTAAGAGAACATAATCAACACTTAGGAAGGATTAGATGACATGGTTAGAATCCTAAGTTAAGTCACAACCGGATGCGGAATCACTTCCGGATAGACTAGGACTCGCGCACGCGGATGAATGATTTATCCCCCAGCGGCAGCGAGTAACTCACTAGGGAATTAACTTAGTCCATGAGCATTAGCTATACAAAACCTAAGACTAAGCTATGATTCAACCGGAAGTGAAGTTGCTTCATGTTAAACTTAGACTGACACAGACTGATAAGATAGATATCACCCCAAGCGTCAGTAAGTTCACTTCGTCAAGTAAAAATGCTTCCTGTTAGACTTAGACTGGCGCAGACTGATAGAATAGATATAACCCTAAGCGTCAGTAAGTTTACCTCGTCAAGTGAAAGTGCATCCGATAGCGTAGTGACTAGCGCTGGCTGTTGGAATGGATAACACTGAGCGTCAGTGAGTAAAATGTGAACATAACCCATCATCCAGTAGAAGTGCTTCCGGATGCAGAAGTACTTCCGGATGTAAGAAAGCTTCGTTAGACTAAGTGAACTCCCACTGCATGTAATTGTTTGTTATACTACACATCCCATAGCATGAGTAAATGACACGCTAAGTCACTTAGGAAGAGTCAGACTTAAATAACGAGACTTACACTGACTATTGGAATAGACATCCCCAAGCGTCAGTAGACAATACACTAAGTAAGAACATAGTCTAAGTAAGAATGCCTCCCATAGCAAACAAGCTTCCCACAGCATGTATAGTTCCTACTATACTTGATTATATATATTACTATGTTGGACTAACCAGTATGTGCAGAACTTAGTCACACTTCCGGATGCAAATGAGCTTCCGGATGGAAAGACTCTTGGCATTGGGATTCAGAGATTAACACTTGATTGCCACTTCCGGATGAACGATGATCATCCGTCAGCAAGAGTACAAGGATAAACGCCACATACACAGAAGTCAGATTGCTTTCATCAGGGCAGAGGTGTCAGGACTACTTTTCAGAGATAAAGCAAGTCAACCCTGCTAAGCTTTAATGGAGCATTTAAGAAGATGTACTTCCCAACGGTAACAAGAGGTTAACAGATATTCATACAACATTGTTACCTACCAAGCATGAGGAGTATGAGAGATAAGGAGAACATAATCTGAAGATCCATTCAAGCTGTCAAAGCTCATACTACCCACAAGAGTCAGAGTCCATAAGAGAGCTTCTGATAGCAAGAGAGCATCCAATAGCAAAGCGCTCTTATCATTCATGGACAAGTGCTTGGAAGACGAAGTTCCTCTATGTGATAGCAAGCAGAATGTTAGAGTCCACGAGCTTCACTTCAGATAACAAGAGAGCTTCCTATAGTAAGTCTCTTAGCATCCTGGACTTATGCTTGAGGAACGAAGTCCTCATCTGACAACAAGCAAGAGTCAGACCGTACAGTGTATAGATGTCAGAACGACTTTTGCCAGAACAGTGTTGTCAGAACAGTGTTGACAGAACAGCTGGTCAGAGCACCTTTTCAGATAAAGCAAAGTCAACTCTGCTGTGCATTAATGAGGACAACGTAAACAAGGCCCCAACGTCTATAATCAAACGGCCTTATTGCCTCTCCAACGGCTAGATAATCAGAGGATGGTATAAAAGAGATGTTCTTCATTTCTGAAGAAGAGAGCTTGAAAAAGAAGAGCTAGAGAAGAGAGAGCTTCATGGGTTTGATAAGTAAGAGAAATAGAATGAAGAAGCTCAAGCCTACTATCTGAAATATCATTCTACTCTCTGATCTTAAGTTGTAATATTCTTAGAGAGAATTTGTTGAGAGCAATTATTGTACCTAAGTGAGTAACATAATTTGTTCATTGAGTGAACCCACTTAGTTGAGCTTAAGTGTTTATCAAAATCAGTTCATAGAGTGAACATATCATTAAATCCTCTAATTGAAAGAGGCTGTTCTAAAGCTTGTGCTGAAGAACAGAATTGTTATCTTACAAGTGTAAGGGGGAGCATTTAGAGGTTGTCTAAATCTCCATAGGTTGCAAGTGAGCCCGCAAAACTTGCGGTTGTAAAGGTTGCAAGTGATCCCGTAAAACTTGCGGTTAGGTTTGCAGGTGAACCCGTTGTAAAACCTGTGGGTTGTTAGGTGAACCCGTGTTCGTAAAACCTAAAGTGTAAAGGCTTCTCTTGTGCCCGGTTTAAACAAGAATAGTGGATTGGAAATCTCAGGTGTAGCCTGGGGACTGGATGTAGGTCTGGGTGACCGAACCAGGATAAATTTATGTGTGCATAAATTTACATTTAATCATTCTATTTTGCATCACATAACATACTGACTTGTGCATAGCATTATTTATTATCATCATCACCGAGCACAAGCAGTCCTTCGAAAAAGAGTTCAAAGTTTTTTATTCCCTCACCCAATTCACCCCCCCTCTTGGGTGACAGCCACACATTTCATTTGGTATCAGAGCGGGTCACTTGTTTAAAGGATCCAACGATCTCAAGTGTAAAGACCTTGGCTGATTTGGGTTAAAATGTTTTCCAGAGGCTTTGATCATACCATTCCACCTGTGTTAGAAAATATTGATTTTTGTTGGTGGAAAGCAAGAATGGAAAGTTTTATACAATCCACTAATTTGAAAATGTGGGATATTTTTGAAAATGATTTTGATTTCAAACCAAGAGGAAACTGGACTGAAAAGGAGAAAAATTTGTTTTCCTTAAACATTAGAGCAATGCAAATTTTATACAAAAGTTTAACTGAAAATGATTTCCAGAAAATCAAACATTGCTCTAGTGCTAGAGATATTTGGAATACTCTTGATGTGATATATGCTTCTAACCCATCTCTTGAAAGCACAGCTATCCAAAGCACAACTCGTGCCCCTTGTGGATCATCTACTGATGAGCTTCTGGAAGCTGATATTGAGGAAGCAGGCTTCAGTGAAGAGAGTATCCATCTCTGCCTAGAAGATTCAGAAAGTGAGGTATCTGGATCTGAAATTGAATTCTCTGATTTGCAAGATGCATACAATGAGTTATATACTGAATACTGTAAACTTGCAAAAGAACTTCTAGGCTTAAAAGAAAAAGATAGGAAACTTGTAAAACTAATTTCTTCTTCTACATCCAAAGTTTCTGAGGTTTCTTTTAAAGAACTAGTGGTTCCGATAGCTGGCCCACTATCGGTAGGGAAAACTTCAACATGCCTTGAAAAATGTTTTGACTGTAAACACGTGTTGAAGGAAAAAGAAAAGCTTTCAAAAGAAACTGAGATTTCAAAGGAACAAAAAGCTTTTCTAAAGAAAACTAATCATGATAATGATAGAAAACCCCATTTTGATTTTCATTCCATTATCTGTCATTATTGTGGTAGATTAGGACATATTTCTCACACATGCAATCTTAGAAGAAATTCAAATGTGAGAAATAAGTTTATATGGATTCCTAAAGGACAAGTAAGGTCCAGTGCTAACCATGTAGGACCCAAGTACAAATGGGTACCAAAACATCCTCCTAGTGCCTTACTTGTGTAGGAAAGATCAAGAGTTCCTCTTACTCCAAAGAAGAGAACTCGTGGTAATGCAACTGCTGAAACCCCCTGGTACAATCATAAGAAGCAATGCGCAACCACCAGGAACAACGGTTCTGTCTCAAGGATGAGCTATCACAGAGTTCCATTCAACTATCCTGAGAAGAACAAGAGAGAGTGGATTCCCCGATCAACATTGAAAAGGCTCTTGAATCCTACCTCTCAGAAGAAAGTGCTTCGAACCAAGGATAAGTATAGAAGATCTCCTTGGGTAAGCAAGGGATCACTTAGCAACGAAGCATTTGATAGTAAAATCTCCTATGCTAATATTAGATGGACTTATTGAGATTTTACATTAAGCATCCTAAGATGTGAACATTATATTAATCATAGAAGAAAGCTTAAAGAAATTAATAATGTTCATAATCCACATGCTGTCCATGACTAACTTGATCAAAAACCTTGTATATCCTTCTGCATATAGTCATGATAGATTCACCATGCCATACACATAGCAAGTAATCTCTAAGTGCATGTGAATTATATATAACCTACAAACTGACCTTCAGATCCAGACTTGGATACAAAAGGAAGGAACTATCTGATATTTTGTAGGAAAGGCAATCCGGAGGTTCAGCAAGACAAGGGTGAAGATGAGTTATGGGCTAAAATGAACAAGGAACATGAGCAAAATCAGAGAGAGATAGGCTAAGATAGCCATCCCTCGGACTTGACCAGGATGTCACTACTGCCCTCAGAAGGGAAATTGAAATGAAGCGGATTGCCCAAGCAGGAAGGCTCGCCCTTGGGGAAGCCATCTGATTCATGTGCCCCCAACAGTCTGCTAGCACAGAGGCAAGCTTGAGATAGCACTGAGTGATCAACCTGCGGAGATACCCTCTGCTGAACCTGTGTCTCTCTCTGCGCCAGCACCCAATCTGAGTGAAGAGCTGTGTAAGAAGTATGGGTTCAAGAGGCGAGAGATGCCAGTGGTAGTGATCACCAAGTGAATTCATCCCTCTGCACCAGCTCCAATCCATCCTATTAGCCTCAGCAAGACTCAGGACTGTACCTCATCTGAACAATTAGTCAAGTCTTAATAAGCATTCGTCACGCATAGATTTTGGTGCTGCTCTGAAAATAGAATCCTTGCATTGCCAACCAAAATCAAGCGAGCTACTGCTTGATGCGAATGGAGCTATGGTGATATCATTCTTACCTTCCTCTTTACTTGAATAATCATTTGAGTAGTAAATGCATGATGGGCTTAACAGCTTTTATTTTTCTGAAACTGATATGATTTCCCTTATCTGTGACAACCATATCTCATGATAGCATTCAAAAGTTATTTCTGATTTTCCATTTCATGTGGTATCTCTTGCATCAAGTTTTTCAATGCATAAGCAGCTATGACTTCAAGAACAATACATCCCTCTTAATTACATCTTTAAGTTCTCAATCTACTAATGATCTCGGTTCAAGTTTGTGGTTTAAGAATGTTGACACAGATTATTGAAGCTTGAACAATGAGAATGACCAAGAGAGAATGGCAACGAAAATGCCTCTTATCAAGATGTGTGGAATGGCTATACTAAACCTGAGAAACTCTCGCCAATACACATGAGCATTTCTATCCCTTACATATTCTGTTGTGAAATTTAATGGATAGTCTCTCTCTTGTCTGACATGCATTAGAAATCTTAGGAAATGCCTTGAATTAAACTCAGCTAGATCTGTAAAACATGGCATAGTATCACAAGCATGCTATAATCTGTATTAATTTCAAGCTTGTTGATATCCTAAGAACAATGAGATCACACTGACCATATCTAGAAGAACTTGAGCTAAAAGTTGGAAATTATTCTCGTAATCACATGCTGAAATTTGGTTGTTTTTGTAAACCGGATTTAGTCTTAAAATCAAACTATTTTGTGAGGATGAAGATTTTTCAAAATTTCATTGTGTTAATAATTCACATGTCTTCATGATCTAACATGAACATACTTGAGGCATATTTATTGAACTATACTTGCTTATGAAACTCTGAAAATATGCCACCTGTTTGATACTCGCTATACTATCACATTGATATTTATCTATGAGAGTATAAATTGAGTTCATGTCTTGATAGTGAAACTATGTGAACGTGTAGACAATTTCAAAATTAGTTCTCACATAATCATTGCTCATATTTTCTTAAAACCAATTAGCAAGCATGATTTCTTAAAATTATTAACTTGTGCTGATTAACACAGATTGACTTGAATGTCCTGAGTATGGTCTCCAATGTTAAATCTTAAGTTCTTTCACTGACCATCAGGAAGCGCTTGCTTCCTCAAGCACATGCAGGACCAATCATCAAGTCTGAGCAAGGTTGCTTTCGCAACAATCAGCGCCTTCGATAGCAGGCCAACTATTGAACCATGGGAAGAGTAGAGTGACTGCCCAGTCATGTCTGCTTGTGGTTGTAGCTCAGCTTGCCGAAGCGAATCATCAAAGCACTTGCGCTAGGGGTTTCCACTTGAGATAGCACACCTCTTGAAGATGTCAGGAAGCATGCTCATCTGCGTATGATTCAGACTCATGAGTCTAATAGAGTATGAGGATTCCTCATCTGTGGTAACATCTACACCTTACCATCTCTTATATATGATGCATACATGGCATTGGTAAGGGTGTCAATTTAGAATGTTTTTTTTTTCTCAATCTGCATTGACTTCAAAATCATTCACTGTCTCAGAAAATCATCCCAGCTCACACATCTGTATCCTTTATATGACACGCTGGAAAGTAATTGATAACATACCTCTCTTATATGCTTCTTTCCTTGATCTTGTGATGATTAATCTTAATATAGAAGAGAAGTAGATGGACATTACTTGATAATGATCCCTTAAAAATAGAGAGTTACATGCTGTCATCAATAATAAACTCTTAAGATGCTGTGATGCAATTTGTTTGGAAATTACTTTTGGCATTTTAAACTCACAAAATTCATTTGATTTGGTTTTATTTCATATGGTATCACAAATTTCACTTGGCATTCAATCATTTCATTTGATATCACAAGTTCAAACTCACATATTTCATTTGATTTCATTTTGTATCACGAATTTAAAATCACAAATTTTCATTTGATATCATAATCATCATTTTAAACGCACCAAAATTATTTTGATACCATGTTAATCATTTCGAGAGGGTCAAAATTACTTTTGATGTCTTTTATATTTGAAAAGAATTTTCACCTTCAAAAAGAGAACTGTTTTTGTATGTTTTGATCTAGACTTAATCCTTGCAAAACATGTTCTGTTATCTTGCATGAGAATAAACTCACTTAGAATACTGAATCAATATTTTCTTCTTTTTGTCTCACACTGTTTAGCTATCCTACATAATGTTTAGGGAGAATACAATCATTTAGGATCATGAATCATTATTGTTGTCCCTTGTTAATTCTCGTACGTTGTATTGAATAGTCTAGAACAAATCCTTCTTAACGATACATAGGGAGAAATATTAGGTAGAAAGCCCATTCCTAGGAGAACGATAGAAGTATCCCCATCCCTAAGGCTAGCTTGCACTTGTTGAATTTTGATGAAGCCAAAAGGGGGAGAGAAATGAGACATGAGATGTCTAGAGATGAGACATGAGATGTCTAGAGCTGAGAGATAAGATAAGATGTCTAGATATCTGGGGAGAGAACTGGGGAAAGAAATATAGCTCTGGGAGTGATCTAAGTTTAATTATGTTCTCTAGTCATCTATGGGTTTGTCATCATCAAAAAGGGGGAGAATGTTAGAATCTTAAGTTTTGATGGTGACTAAGGTGTGATATGGTCTAGTGCTTAAGAGAACATAATCAACACTTAGGAAGGATTAGATGACATGGTTAGAATCCTAAGTTAAGTCACAACCGGATGCGGAATCACTTCCGGATAGACTAGGACTCGCGCACGCGGATGAATGATTTATCCCCCAGCGGCAGCGAGTAACTCACTAGGGAATTAACTTAGTCCATGAGTATTAGCTATACAAAACCTAAGACTAAGCTATGATTCAACCGGAAGTGAAGTTGCTTCATGTTAAACTTAGACTGACACAGACTGATAAGATAGATATCACCCCAAGCGTCAGTAAGTTCACTTCGTCAAGTAAAAATGCTTCCTGTTAGACTTAGACTGGCGCAGACTGATAGAATAGATATAACCCTAAGCGTCAGTAAGTTTACCTCGTCAAGTGAAAGTGCATCCGATAGCGTAGTGACTAGCGCTGGCTGTTGGAATGGATAACACTGAGCGTCAGTGAGTAAAATGTGAACATAACCCATCGTCCAGTAGAAGTGCTTCCGGATGCAGAAGTACTTCCGGATGTAAGAAAGCTTCGTTAGACTAAGTGAACTCCCACTGCATGTAATTGTTTGTTATACTACACATCCCATAGCATGAGTAAATGACACGCTAAGTCACTTAGGAAGAGTCAGACTTAAATAACGAGACTTACGCTGACTATTGGAATAGACATCCCCAAGCGTCAGTAGACAATACACTAAGTAAGAACATAGTCTAAGTAAGAATGCCTCCCATAGCAAACAAGCTTCCCACAGCATGTATAGTTCCTACTATACTTGATTATATATATTACTATGTTGGACTAACCAGTATGTGCAGAACTTAGTCACACTTCCAGATGCAAATGAGCTTCCGGATGGAAAGACTCTTGGCATTGGGATTCAGAGATTAACACTTGATTGCCACTTCCGGATGAACGATGATCATCCGTCAGCAAGAGTACAAGGATAAACGCCACATACACAGAAGTCAGATTGCTTTCATCAGGGCAGAGGTGTCAGGACTACTTTTCAGAGATAAAGCAAGTCAACCCTGCTAAGCTTTAATGGAGCATTTAAGAAGATGTACTTCCCAACGGTAACAAGAGGTTAACAGATATTCATACAACATTGTTACCTACCAAGCATGAGGAGTATGAGAGATAAGGAGAACATAATCTGAAGATCCATTCAAGCTGTCAAAGCTCATACTACCCACAAGAGTCAGAGTCCATAAGAGAGCTTCTGATAGCAAGAGAGCATCCAATAGCAAAGCGCTCTTATCATTCATGGACAAGTGCTTGGAAGACGAAGTTCCTCTATGTGATAGCAAGCAGAATGTTAGAGTCCACGAGCTTCACTTCAGATAACAAGAGAGCTTCCTATAGTAAGTCTCTTAGCATCCTGGACTTATGCTTGAGGAACGAAGTCCTCATCTGACAACAAGCAAGAGTCAGACCGTACAGTGTATAGATGTCAGAACGACTTTTGCCAGAACAGTGTTGTCAGAACAGTGTTGACAGAACAGCTGGTCAGAGCACCTTTTCAGATAAAGCAAAGTCAACTCTGCTGTGCATTAATGAGGACAACGTAAACAAGGCCCCAACGTCTATAATCAAACGGCCTTATTGCCTCTCCAACGGCTAGATAATCAGAGGATGGTATAAAAGAGATGTTCTTCATTTCTGAAGAAGAGAGCTTGAAAAAGAAGAGCTAGAGAAGAGAGAGCTTCATGGGTTTGATAAGTAAGAGAAATAGAATGAAGAAGCTCAAGCCTACTATCTGAAATATCCTTCTACTCTCTGATCTTAAGTTGTAATATTCTTAGAGAGAATTTGTTGAGAGCAATTATTGTACCTAAGTGAGTAACATAATCTGTTCATTGAGTGAACCCACTTAGTTGAGCTTAAGTGTTTATCAAAATCAGTTCATAGAGTGAACATATCATTAAATCCTCTAATTGAAAGAGGCTGTTCTAAAGCTTGTGCTGAAGAACAGAATTGTTATCTTACAAGTGTAAGGGGGAGCATTTAGAGGTTGTCTAAATCTCCATAGGTTGCAAGTGAGCCCGCAAAACTTGCGGTTGTAAAGGTTGCAAGTGATCCCGTAAAACTTGCGGTTAGGTTTGCAGGTGAACCCGTTGTAAAACCTGTGGGTTGTTAGGTGAACCCGTGTTCGTAAAACCTAAAGTGTAAAGGCTTCTCTTGTGCCCGGTTTAAACAAGAATAGTGGATTGGAAATCTCAGGTGTAGCCTGGGGACTGGATGTAGGTCTGGGTGACCGAACCAGGATAAATTTATGTGTGCATAAATTTACATTTAATCATTCTATTTTGCATCACATAACATACTGACTTGTGCATAGCATTATTTATTATCATCATCACCGAGCACAAGCAGTCCTTCGAAAAAGAGTTCAAAGTTTTTTATTCCCTCACCCAATTCACCCCCCCCCTCTTGGGTGACAGCCACACATTTCAGAAGAGGTTGCCAACCTCTGCCTGGTTGCCAGAGAAGATGATGAGGAAGCATCTTCAGATCTTGATCCCATCAAGGAGGACAGTGAGGTAACTTTTTCTGAACTTCAAGAGGCATATAATGATGTTCATGAAGAATTTGTTCGCTTATGTAAAACTTATAAAGTGTTGAAAACTAAAAAGGAATCACTTGAGTCCAAGGTGGACTCACTGAGTGAAGAGCTAGCGGAAGCCAGAATGCTTCCGATAGCAGATGGCAAGGGATCTCCCCAAGAGGAACCCAAGGCCACAACACTAGAAGGCTGCCCTAACTGCAGCAAGATCTCTACTGAAAGAGATAGACTGCAAAATGCCCTGCAGAAGTTTACAAATAGTTCTGAAATGTTGAATGTTATTTTGATGAACCAGAGGGCATATAGGGATAAAACTGGATTAGGGTATAAGCATAAGGGTAAAAAGTGGGTGGAGCCCAAAGTGAAACCATACTTAAAATTTTTCCACAAAGCTACTAGTCACAGCTCCACACCCTTTAGCTTCTGCAACTACTGCAACAAAAAGGGACACTCCACGTCCACTTGCAATGCAAAGAAGCATGGAGTAAATAGCTCCTATAAGTGGGTTCCAAAAGGAACCAGGGTAAATGAAGATCCTCCAAAGAGAGAAACTAAGGGAGGACAAGGGACTAGAACTTGGAAACATATTCCAAGGGAAGTCCGTCAGCCTAGAGCCTCCACAAGGCCAGAGGCACAACACAATCACAAACCCAAGGTCAACACTGGACCGAGGGGTATGAAGACTAATGATAAAGGACCCAATAAAGGTTGGGTACCTAAGCTTGTCTAATTTATGCAGGTCTGTCTCAAGGCATCCAAGAACAAAAAGTGGTACATTGACAGTGGATGCTCGAGACATATGACTGGTGACAGAGACAAATTCAAGTCCTTGGTGATCAAAGATGGAGCCACAGTAACTTTTGGAGGTAATCAAAGTGGAAAGATCACCGGAGTTGGAGAGGTAGGACCAGTCAAGGATGTCTATCTGGTGGATGGTCTCTGTCACAACCTGCTGAGCGTGAGCCAGAGCACTGACAAAGGAAATTGGGTAATTTTTGATTCACATGAGTGCATAATAGTAGATAAGCAGGATCTGAATCTAGATAAGGCCAACCTAAAATGCAAACTTAAGGCCAATAGAAATGGAAACCTATACACTCTAGATTTATGTCAACAACTGGAGGAAAAATGCTTAATATCTAGCGATGAGAATAGTTGGCTTTGGCATAAAAGGCTAGCACATGTTAATTTCACTCAACTTGACATGCTAATTAAGAAAGAGCTAGCTATAGGGATTCCATCCTTTAAGGTTAAGCATGATTATATCTGTGAATCCTGCCAACGAGGGAAGCAAACAAAGTCCTCGTTTAAAACAAAGAAGAAATTCTCCACCAGCAGGCCCTTGGAACTAATCCACATGGATTTGGTTGGGCCAGCGAGAGTGAAGAGCTTGGGTGGAAACCTGTATGCTCTAGTGGTGGTGGATGACTATTCAAGGTTCACTTGGACAATGTTTCTTGCCTCTAAGCAAGATGCTTTTGATGCTTTTGTTGTCCTGGCTAAGAAAGTGCAGAATGAGAGAGACCTCAAAATCACAGCCATAAGGACAGATCATGGAGGAGAATTTGAGAACCATAGCTTCTCTGAGCTGTGTGAGCAGAACGGTATTGATCATAACTTCTCAGCTCCTAGAACTCCTCAGCAAAACGGTGTAGTCGAGAGGAAGAACAGGGTTCTGACTGAGATGGCTAGGAGCATGCTCAATGAGAAAGAGGTTTCTCAAGTGTTCTGGGCGGACGCTATGAGCACTGCTTGCTACATCTCTAACAGAGCCTATGTTCGCAAGGGCTTAGACAAGACTCCCTATGAGCTGTACAAAGGCAGAAAGCCCAACATCAGCCACCTCAGAATTTTTGGATCAAAATGCTATGTGCATAACAATGGAAAGGTAAATCTGGGTAAGTTTGATCCAAAAGCTGATATAGGTGTATTCATAGGGTATTCCCTTAGGAGTAAGGCTTACAGAGTATACAACATGAGAACTAGAACTGTAGAAGAATCTATGCATGTTGTATTTGATGAAACTCCTACATGGGGACAATCCACAGAAGATGGTGAGATACTAAACTTTTCAAAACCACCTTCATCTTCTTCACCACCAAAAGAAACACCAGCAAGCAATCCCAAAGAAGAAGATGAACCCAGTGATGAGCCTAGAGTGCAGACCATGCCTGATGAGGCACAGTTGCCAACAGCTAGGAGACATCACAGGGATCATCCTCTTGATCAAGTGCTTGGTGATGTTTCTTCCGGTGTCAGAACCAGAAGGCAGGTTCAAAATGAAGTTGAGTTTGGAGCCTTTTTATCTCAGATCGAACCAACTTCAGTTGAACAAGCTCTTGAAGACTGCGACTGGATTATTGCCATGCAGGAAGAGCTAAATCAATTTGAAAGAAGCCAAGTTTGGGAACTAGTTCCAAGGCCGTCTCATCAATCTATAGTTGGGACCAAATGAGTCTTTAAAAACAAACTGGATGAGACAGGTCAAATAACAAGGAACAAAGCCAGATTGGTAGCCAAAGGGTATAACCAAGAAGAAGGCATAGACTATGAAGAAACTTTTGCTCCAGTTGCTAGACTTGAAGCAATAAGGATTCTTCTAGCCTTTGCATCCATGATAGGCTTTAGATTATATCAAATGGATGTAAAGAGTGCATTTCTTAATTGTTATATCAAGGAAGAAGTTTATGTAGAACAACCTCCTGGCTTTGAGGATCACAAGCATCCTAAACATGTGTATAGACTAAAGAAAGCTTTGTATAGCCTGAAACAAGCTCCTCGAGCTTGGTATGAGAGACTAGCAGCTTTTTGCTGGGCAAGGGTTTCTCAAGAGGCAAACTAGATAATACACTGTTTATTCTACACAAAGATAGAAACATGTTAATTGTCCAGATTTATGTCGATGATATTATTTTTGGGGCAACTAATGAAAAACTTTGTGAAGAATTTTCCAAGACTATGTAGGGAGAATTTGAGATGTCAATGATGGGAGAACTAACGTTCTTCCTAGGCCTGCAAATTAAGCAAAAGAAGGATGGCATTTTCATCTCCCAAACTAAGTATTGTAGAGAGCTCCTCAAGAAGTTTGGGATGGATGAGTGCAAGGAGTATGATACTCCCATGAGTACCACTGCCGCACTCGATGCTGATGCAAAGGGTAAATCTTTCAGCCTGCCCATGTACAGGGGAATGATAGGTTCCCTGCTGTATTTAACGGCAAGTAGGCCTGACATTCAATTTAGTGTAGGCATGTGTGCTAGATTTCAAGCCAACCCCAAAGAGTCACATCTAACCTGTGTTAAACGTATTCTAAGATACCTTGAGGGAACACAAGAGCTTGGTCTTTGGTATCCCAGAGGTAACCAAGAATTCTTGTGGGCTTATTCTGATGCTGACCATGCAGGTTATAAAACGGATAGAAAGAGCACCAGTGGACAATGCGCCTTCCTTGGTGGTTGTCTGGTCTCTTGGGCTAGCAAGAAGCAAACCTGCTTGTCTTTGTCATCCACAGAGGCTGAGTATATTGCTGCCGCAAGCTGTTGTGCCCAAGTGCTGTGGCTGAAGAACCAACTGAGAGATCTTGGCTTGGAGTTCCCTGAGGCTCCCATCCTCTGTGACAACACAAGCACCATCAGCCTCGCCAAGAATCCGGTTCAGCACACAAGGACAAAGCACATTGATGTCAGACATCACTTCATCAGAGATCATGTTCAGAAGAAGGATGTCAAAGTGAAATTTGTCCCCACTCAGCATCAGCTTGCTGATATTTTCACCAAGCCTCTGGGGGTTGATCAATTCACATACATAAGAGGTGATTTGGGAATGGTAAACCCAAATGAAGTTTAATTCTTCAAAATAACTCTGTGCTTAATTGATTAAAGCCTGCAACTATACTAACTTAGGCATCGGAGTGCCAATCTTTGTTTTTGCAGGTCCCCAATGTTAAATCTTAAGCAAGTGCAACCGGAAGCAAAACCACTTCCGGATGATCATTAGCTGGCGCTGAGTGATGAATCAAAGTGAGCGGGAGCGCCAGTGCCTGAACAAAGGGGCACGTCACTTCAGAAAACGTTTCATCTTCTCACACAAAAAATTGTGCCTCCTCTGACAATGTGAAGAGACACGTGTTGAAAGGTGCGCCGTTCCAATTAAATGTTTACGTTACCCAATGAACAAACGCATGTTTTCATGTAGAGTCATTATGAGCATTTTACCCATTGTAACCTTGCATATAAATAGGAAGCCATTTTCACTTTTACTCTTTCACTTATACAAATTTTTCACCCAAACTCTCTGCATACATTCATCGTGTTCTTCATCTTCATCGCATTCTCTTCATCTTCTTCATCTAAATTTCTTCGCATTTAAACCTTAAATCCACACAAAATGGCCGGCTCACATGAATCTAACCCCAACACAAAGATAGCCACCTCTTCCAAGAAATCGAAGTCCAAAACGGGCAAATCTGGGCATTCACATTCTGGAAAATCTGGAAAATCACATGAACATCAAGAACAGCAAGAGAAATCTGGGCAAGTTCATAAGACTTCTGGGAAATCTTGGCAAAGTCAAGAAAAACTGAGAGAGTCCAAGAACAGCCAGAACAAACTGGGCACTCTGAGGAACTTCAACAAGTACAATCAAAGAGAAAGGGGAAGAAGAAGGTTCATTTTAGCGAAGAGCCTTCGTCCAAAAGACAACGAGTAGAGGAGGATGATCCTCTTGTGTACAGAGATGGGCCATTGGAGGCTGTTTCCTCCAAATTTGAGACTGTCAAGCCCTACTTCAACACTGGGATGTTCATAGATCTGGACAAGATAGATGAACTAGGGTTTCCTCACTTGAGGCCATTTCTGGAAAAGTACATGTCCTGGCTGGGGATCGACCAGGAGTACAATATCAACGTCCTGCGGGTGTTCTGCGAGTCTCTCACTGCCAAAGTCAAGCATAAGAAGGTGGATGGGAAGAACCAGATTCGTAGAGTCACCTTCACTGCCACAGTAAGGGGGAGAACCTTCAGTTTCACTTGGAGGGACATCAATCGCCTGATGGGGATCACTGAAGGAGAAATGAATGAGTGGCTATACCCTGAGACACTCAAACTCATCAAGGAAGAACTTGAAAAGGTTTATGACACCAAGGGGAAGAAGGTGTCTGGGATGTCTGACACCAACAGGCTCCTTTACTATGTCTACTCCCGCTTGATGACACACAAAGGGGGTAACTTCAACGAGTTCACTCTCTTGGACAACCCTTGGTTCCCAAGACTCCTCTCCCAGCAACCAATCAACCCTGGGCAGTTGATCAGCCTAGAGCTGCAAAGGTGGATATAAAATCATAAGACTGGATATCTCCCCTACCCCACTATCATTGCCTTCCTCCTGGAGAAGTATTTGATCAAGTCCACATCTACTGAGGAAGAAGAAAATGTTAAGTGCGCACCTGTCAGCGCAGTTAACATTGGCAAGATGGGGATAAAGTATGTCAAGAAGTCCAAAGCCACTCGCTCGGGCTCTCAGGCAGGCAGTGCCTCTCATACCTCAGCCCCCTCTGTGTCAGGTGCTGGGGATCAAGAAGTAGACTCTCACCCTGGTCCCAGCCGTGTTGCGAAGGTGCAAGCTACAGTTAAGGCCTTTGCTGCAGAAGTAAAGGAGGAGATCCTTTTTAGGCTGACTGACTCTTTGGTGACTCCTCTCCTTGATGAGTGTGACACTGGATTCCTGCAGCAGGGGGAGAGAATCCAGAGGCTCGAGGACAGAGTAGGACGAGTCGAGGATCAACTAGCGCGGGTAGACGCCAAGCTAGACCTCATCTTCAATCATCTTCAGATCCCTCAACCACAAGGTAACTTACCACCACCTCCTCCTCCTAACCCACCTCCACCTCCTCCACCTAATCAACCACTACTACCTCCTCCTCCTCCCTCTAACAATCAACAGCCACAACAGCCTCCTCCCCAAAATGACCAACCTCAAATATCACCCAACCATGACCAACAACCCCAAACCTCACCCAACAATACCCAACAACCCCAAACATCACCCAACAATGACCATCAACCATCACCTCAAAACTCCACTCAAGACTCACCCCAACACTCTCCTAGCCACTCTAATTCATCTAACCCACAAAACCCCCAAAATTCCCCCAACCCACAATCCACCAACCCAACCAATCCAAACCCACTGGCCGAGCACCTTGGCTTCCACACTGTCATTCACCCCCTCAACCAACTATATCTAAGAGATTATCCCCGCCTTCAGAGATTATCTGAGGACCACCTACCATTCACCCCTTACTCATCTACCTACCCCTTCGAAGGCCTATTCACAGATCCCTCCTGGTTCCCCAACCCTCCTGATTCACCAGAACACACTTCACCCACATCCTCACCCGAAACCTCACCACCTCAAAGATTTGGTCCTGAACCTCCACCCTCCTCTTCACCCAATCCATCCTCCCTAGCCCTCGCCCTCATTGATGATGACAAAAGGGGGAGAGATGCGGCTATCGCCCTCCGCCATACCATGGAAACAAGGGATGTTCTGACTCAACCATCCCTCTGGCTCGATGAAGATATCACTGCTGCCCTCCGCCGAGCTATGGAGACTCAAAGATTGGGTGGTGCTGAAAGTCTGATCAGAGGAGAAGCCATCCGATTTATGCAACAACAGAGATCAGATGAGCAAAGGTCAGAACTAGCAATGGTGTTGGTTGAGCAACCTGGTGATATCCCACAGCCTGAGCCAGAGCCTTCATCTTCTGAGCCTCCTCCCTCTGTGCCTGGCCGAAACATAATAGAGGAGATCATGATGAAGTATGGGCTGGAAAGGCAAAACCATCCACCTATGGTAATAGCCAAGCCTATTCCTCCTCCTAAGTCAACCTCTGCTCCTCCTCCTCCTCTAGTAATCCCCCAATCTGAACCAACCTCTGCTCCTCCTCCTTCAGTAGTCAAGTACAGCGAATCAAGGAAGAAGGCAGTTGCTAGAAAGCATGCCAACAAGAGTACTACTTCTACTGCGTCTGCTGTGAGTGAGCAAGAGGTTCCATCTGTTCAAACTGAGATTGTGCCTGAGACTCGGTCATCCTCTCAAGAGATGCATGTCCCTCCACTCCTAAAAGAAGTTAAGCTGGAAATAGAGGATATGACTCCTGAAGAGTTCGAGAAGTATGGGTTCACGGACAAGATCACCTTTGGTCAGATGGCCTGCCTAGACGCTGAAAGAGCAGCAGCCAAGCCTACCCAAGCGATAGGCAAGGGCAAAGGAAAGGGCAAAGGCAAAGGGAAAAGGAAAGCCCAGGAAGTTGAGGAGGACCCCAACTTCCCAGTATGGAATGTGAAGATCAGGGCTGTCCACTACCCAAATGGCGAGGTCACTCCCTTCGATGATGCAACTGGGTTCCCTGGGTTTGAGGAAGTTGAAAATCTGAAGAGAGCCTTCGAGGAATCTGTTGAGTCTGAGAGACTCAGAAGGGAAAGGGAAGAGGAAGAGCTGCAAAGGATAATTGCCCAGATCGACCAGAATGTGAAGGATGCCCACTTAGCTCAGCTCCAAAAAGAGAATGAGGAAAGGCAAAGGGAGAGGGAGAAGAAAAAGAGACACCACCTATAGACCCCACTCACCCTATGCATTTACCTTAGAAAATTTTTCTTTTCTCATATTTTTCATGCATAGTTCATTTTGTTAAGTCTTTAATTACTTGTGAATTTTATCTGTCATTGTAACTCTAACTTGTAATCTTGTGTTTATCAATGATAATTATCTGAGTTGTTTGTGCTTTATCTAACTGGTACTTTAATTCCTTTCATATGAACTTAATCGATAAGCTTAGTTTGTCATCATCAAAAAGGGGGAGAATGTTAGAATCTTAAGTTTTGATGAAGACTAAAATATGAAAGAAAGATGCAAACACTTAGAGAATATTAGGTTAATATAGAACCCAAGTAAGAGTGCTTCGGATATGAATTTACTTCCGGATAGACTAGGACTAGCGCTCTCGGATGAACGTCTCATCCCCCAGCGACAGCAAGTACTTCACTAAGTCATAACTCAGTCTAACAACATTAAATGTATAAAATTCCTTGAGACTAAGTTAAGATGCAACCGGATGTAGAGTTGCTTCCGATTGCTTAGTGACTAGCGCTGGGTGTTGGTATAGATAACACTGAGCGCCAGTGAACATAACCCAACGTCCAGTGGATTAGCTTCCGATTGTTTAGTGACTAGCGCTGGCTGTTGGTATGGATAACACTGAGCGTCAGTGAGTAAAATGTGAACATAACCCATCGTCCAGTGGAAGTGCTTCCGGATGTGGAATTGCTTCCGGATGTAAGAAAGCTTCCTTAGACTAAGTGAACTCCCACTGCATGTGACTATGTGTTTATATTGCTAGATTAACGTTCAAAGTGCAGCACACTAAGTAAAGTTGCTTCCGGATGTGAATCCGCTTCCGCAAGCAATCAGAATGTCAGAACGTTCAGAGCAGTGCAGTGTTAGAATGCTTTTGGCAGAGCAGAGTTGTCAGAACTACTTTTCAGAGATAAAGCAAGTCAACCCTGCTAAGCATTAATGAAGCATTAAATGGGCAAACGGTAACATGGGGAAAACGGCCATATTCAAACGGCTAACCCACCTACCAAAAGTGAGAATACTTGAAGACTATATAAAGAAGCTCACCTTCATTTATGAAGGTAACTAACATCTTTGACATCTTGAAGAAAGCTAGAGTGAGAAACTAAGAAATCCTTCAAGCATTCAAAGCTGCCCAGAAAAGAGAAAGAGCATTTAACGCATTGAGAGTTCTTTTCATCTACTTATCTTGTACTCTTTGTTGTTAAGTCTCTTCTTGTATTAAGAGCATTAATTGTACTTAAGTGTGTAACATTATCCGTTCTTTAAGAGAACTAAGTTTAGAAAATCCTTTATTTGTAAAGGTTGAACCCTTGCTGGAAGTAAGGGGGAGTTAGTTAGCAAGGTTGCAAGTGTGCCTTGAGAAAAACTTGTGGTTGTAAGGTTGCAAGTGATCCCGTCCAAAACTTGCGGTTGTAAAGGTTCCAGGTGAACCCGTTGTAAAACCTGGGGATAGTGGAACTCAACCTGGGTGGTTGAGAACTGGACGTAGGTCAGGAAGACCGAACCAGTATAAACCCTTGTGTTGTTATTGTTTGATTTTTATTAGGTAGCACAATTCACCCCCCTCTTGTGCTTCCATTACTTTCACCTTCCCTCCGAAATTCAAAATATTTGGAGTCCAAATCAATAGTGAAACGCCCCAACGTTCGCAACCATTGGGCCCCTAAAATTGCATCATAACCTCCTATCTTTATCACCAGAAAATCAGTTACAAACTTGTGCTTGCCTAACCTCCAACCAAGGTCTAAGCACTGTTTATCCACCTCTACTTGCCTACAATCTGCTACCGAAAGTCTTAAGGGTGAACGCACCTGAATCTTCAACCCTAAATGCTTGGCCACCGATGAATTTATCACATTATACGAGCTACCCGTATCTATCAAGATGTCAACTGGTCTATTCTTGATGTAACCCTTCAATCGGAGGGAAGATATCCCCCTTCGTCCTTCGATGGCATTAATGACACCATCAATCGCCACTTGTTCATCCCCAATCACGTCCACGAACTCATCTTCCTCCTCGTTAACTATCAATGTATAGATGTGGGATTCCTTGCAACGAAGGCCGATCGAGTATTTTTCAGGGCACCAGTAACATAATTGATTTGACCTAAATGTCGCCCTAAAGGTCAATCAATATTCAATACAATATCTAACACAATAGTAGCCAGTGGTAGTAAGGGTCTTTTCACAATTCAAGTTCAATCTTGCAAGTAAAAGGCTATATTATGTCACGCAAATTAAAGATGTTTAAGAGGATGATTTTTGATTTTAAACTACAAATTTAACCTAGAAAAAGAGTAAGTAACCGAATGTAAAGAGTATATATCAAGATGAAATAACCTCCCTCTCCAAAGTACTTTGTGCTTTTGGTTAATTGGACCTCATATGCTTGTCTTACTTCATATAACCTAACTAAATCCTTGAGATCTCTTAAATCTAAAAAATCTTCAAGAGTTTAATTAGGTTAACCAAGCTTAATGCTCTTTCAAGTTAAGCTCATACCTTAAGCAACATTAAATTATAGATCAAGAATTTAAGAAAATCAATCATTCCATAAACACAAGAGGAGTTAATCACACACACATGTATCTATGAAACTACACACATATAGCTTTAGGTTTTCATGAGCTAAACACAAAAGAGAGCTTGTGAGCCAAAAATCAAGTAGAACATCTAAGAGAAGAATGTTCTAACCTAATGAAACCAAGATCTAGAGAGACATTAGGTGAAAATATAAATCTAGCTCACAAACCTAAAAGTTACATGTACAAGCACATGAGGCCAAATGTGAAGATCTACAAGCACATTCCTTTGGAGAGAGAGATTAGGAGCCTTAGCCAAGCATGGAGAGGTGGAAGGGAAGGTGATTTGCGTAAGCTCCCATGGAGGATGAAGGTTTGGCCGTGAGGTTGAAGATGGAAGGGAAGAGAGAAGTTGAGAGAAAAATGGGTATGGAGAGAGAAAGTGAAAAAATGGAATGTGTCAAAATGAAAGTTGTTAGGGATTAAATGAAGTGAGGTTTGGGTTAATGAGAGTGATTAGGAGTTGATGAGTTGTCAAGTGGTGTGAATGAGTTGTCAAAAGATATTTTTGATGGTTATGGAGGGCATATTTGCGTGAGGTTGGTTGTGTGAAGGAGAGAAGGGTATTTTTGGTATTTGGTGAAAGTGAGGATGAATGTGGTCTTGAAGTGACCTAGATGCATTTCCAAAGCTTGCTCCTTTTTCTCCTCTCTCGTGTGCTTCCAAAAATGCCCTTAATGAAGCATCACAACTCCAAATTTGAATTTTTGAATGTTGGAGCCAATTTTGCCCCTTTGAGAAAGATGCTCCAAAATTGCCTTTTCCTTCTTTTTGCCAAAATGAGTAAACTTTGCTTTATGTCATTTTCCTTTCCAACTAGCCTCTTTCTTGCCACATAAGCTCCACCTAAAATAAAATACCCTTGGTTTCTTAAAATGCAATTAATAAGGCTAATATTCTCCAATAAATTCCAATAAGCATGCGCAATTTAATATAACAATAATGATCAAATATAACAATTAAATCACACTAATTAAGCTCAATTGCACATTTTTAAAGACATAAAATTTGGTCCAAACAATAATCCCTTACGGCGTCATTCATCCATCTCCTTCTTGGAGAGTTGCTTCGTCGGCTTAGTGGAGACTGTGTTTTGGGCCTTTTCTTGAACATATTGGGATTTAGAAAAACCCCCTTCCTGGGCCTTAGACCCACCAGCAGAAACCTTATATCCTGGGCCGGAATTATAAGCCCACTTCCGCTCTCGCAACCCACTGGACAGCTGCAATGCTTGAACGGTCACTTCCTGCAACCTCGCCGAATTCATCGCCACCGCAAGAGAGGGCGGAGCAAGATTCAACACTAGCCTCTGAATATCCTCATGTAAACCCCCTACAAACATATTGATGGCAACTTCCTCCCCCACGTTTACTTCCGAAAGAAGTTCATCAAACTTCTTTTCATACTCACTCACGGACTGATCCCCTTGGTGCAACTTCTTTAAAGCGATCAAAGGGTTCTCCGTTCTCACATCGACAAATTTCGTCTCCATTTGCTTAAAGTATTCCTCCCACAGTACTTCTTGAAAGGAATGGTTTCGCATGAAATGTTGATGCCATCTCAGAGCCTGCCCTTCCAAATGGATACTCAGAAGCCTAATATGATGCTCCATGGGTGTGCCGTCCACTTCAAAGAATTGTCTACAACGGTAAGCCCAACCTCGGAAGTCTTCACCATCAAACCTAGGGAATTCAACCCTACTATTCTTGGTTGAAATTGCATAAGAGTTCGCCGAATAGTTTCCCGTTGATAAAGAGCCAAACGACAGCATTCCAAACTGTTGTGTTGTCGATGATGTACCAGCCTCAGTCGAAGGCTGTTTCCCGGTGCTAATACACAGACTCGCCATCTTTCGATCCATCGACCTCATAAACTCTTCAATCCTAGCATTAGATTGTTTCAAATCTACAATTTCTTGCGAAGTTTGATCTAATCGGTCATCTACAATTGCTTGATGCACCTCCAGACGACCTTCAAGATCATTCAGACGTTCCACTGATCGCTTGTTCTGCGAAGGAGCCATGGCAGAACAAGGGCTCTGATACCAAATGGTATAGAGAAAAGAGAAAGAACTAGAGAAAAGAATTGTTTTCATTCACATTGCCAAAGACGGTTACAACAGTATATATGCACAAGAGTGTATGCTGACATTAGCAACTACTAACTGAATGCTGATGTTAGCAATTACTAACTAACTAACTTGAAACTAGCCGTTCCAGTGTTATTACAATAGTGCCCTTACTATCACGTGCCTAACATGTGACTCCTATTACCATATATCAGTTCATGTCAAACCTTAACTCGTTAGTGAGGAGTCTATCTTGTGCCATAAGCCCCTCATGTAATTTACAACATTCTGGTGCCTCCACCTTCCATACTTTCTTCCATAGAGGATTAGCTTGAGAATCCACCCGAATAAGAGAATCATAGGCCAACTTTATAGTGAATATATCAGGCATATCATGCTTCTAACAGGAAATCTCTACACCCTGTTTTTTGAAATCTCAATCCCATCCTTAAATTAATCCCACATTGTGTTGATCCCATTGCATAATCTCGATCTGGGACATTTTTTATCAATGATCGGTAAAATTTCTCCTCCATATCTATATTTACCCCTCACAACATTTAACCATAAGATATCTTAATTATAGACTAGTCTCTATCCATCCTTAATGAGTAGAGCTTTATTATGTTGACGAGAATATCTTAAAGCAAGGCCTCCCATTTCTTTTTTCTTACATACTTTCTCTCCTATGATACAAGGTGGGATTTCTTCTTCTCTACTGATGATCCCCCAAAAAACTCCTAATAAGTTGATTATCTCATTACAACAGCTAAAGGAATTTGTGTTATTTGCATGACATGGTTAGGAATGGGAGTAATAGAAGCCTTCAACAAAGTACTTTTCCATACTAAAGACAATTAGTGAACCTCCCAGCTAGCAAAAACAAACCTTGTCTACAACATACTTGTAGGTGGTTTTAGTAACTCTTTCACGGTGAAGGGGAACACCAAGATACTTCCCTAAATTCGCTGCTCGAATGTATCCAAGAACGTTATTGAGTTCTCTTTAACCATTATTATTCACATTCTTTTGAGAAGAAGACTCTAGTTATCGCACTACTTACATCCTGGCCTAAGGCCTAGCAAAATATTTCCATGCACTGCCTTACTACAAGAACTTGTTCTAGGCTTGCCTATGCAAAAAGCACAAGATCAGCAGCAAAAAAGGATGAAAGATTGACTTGATCAGTCTCCATGCTCCCATCTAATTTGGTATTGAATTAAATTTGTCAGCTTCTCCATACATATATATCACAATATAAGATGGGGAGATATAGGGTCCCCCAATAGAACTCCCTTTGAAGGATTAAATTGAATTAAGTTACTATCATTCCATAATATCTGCATCGATGGAGAACTAAAACACCACTCAATCAAATTAATAGGGTTACTAGGGATTTGGGATTCTTTTAAATATTCCAACATAAAGCTCTAATATAATTGATCATAAGCTTCTCCATATGAACTTTGGTTGTCATGAATCCCTTCTTACCCTTCATTGACTTCATAGATCTAGAGTAAATAACTTCTTCTACCATAATAATATTATCTTAGATCAATATGCCAGGCGCAAAACTACACTGATTGGTAGAAATAAAATCATGTAAAACTGGCTTGATCCTACTCACCAAAACATTGTTGACAATTTTATATATGATTAACGTGCTGAATAAGATATGATTTTAATATATATACTTGACAAAGCTGTAAACCGATGAATTCACTCGATCCCATTGGCTCTGAAAATCTAGAGCATTAAGACCATCAATACCAGAAGCTTTTAAGGGGCCCATATGTTTCACCACACTTCCAACCTTAGATTTAGAGACCTATCTTTGCTTAAACGGAAGAGCATATCATTATCTGTAGCCAGGAAATCCACAACGCAATTAATAGTAGATTCATCCATTTCAACTCCTTGAACGAACCCAAATAAAAGGATAAAACTTCATATTTAATACTTTCAATATCAAAAGGCACTCCCCCCATTTTCATATAACAATGAATCTATTTTGTTCCACTTTTTAAGTGTGTTGGCCTCTCTTTGGGAGTGCCAACTTCACAACGAGAAAGGGTAGTAAAATGGCCTTTCTTTGGAAGTACCAACTCCTCACTACATCATATTTATTCAATTGTTCATGGATACCACATCACATTTATAAATTAAACATCATGAAACCCCAAAAAAATAGGTGAAACAAACATAATCAACATCACATGAATTACACCTTATATTTTATAAACCAAAAAATGAAACCCATTGTTAAAATTGAATTGACATATGTATAAAAAATTGAACTAACATATTAGAAGTAAGAATCTTTTGATGATATTGACCTGCATTTTATAAGTGTAACATCATTAACATTATTAATTTTCAAGATTCAATATTATTTATAATTAAACACTATTAAAGGGACTAATGTACATGCCATATGAGATGGTTTTATTTGATAAAATAAAAAAATGATTTTTAATGCAATCAAATATGCGAGAATTAGGATTTTAATGATTTCACTATGCGTTGATTAGTGAAGGGTTACTATGAATTTCTTCAGTTAAAAAAATATTGTTTTCGTTTAAAATTTTTCAGTGCACTTTTTCAATAGAACACGTTTTGAAAGAGCATTGAAAAATTATAGGCGCAAATAGTCATGTGACCAATAGAAATCAATGGTCATTATATAAGCCTATATTAAACACTATTGACATTTAATTGACTCCTTTTTTATCCTTAATGTAAACATCGATTTAGGTGTTTTTTGTTGAAAAGACAATGCTTTTTAAAGCTTACACCTCCACTAGAACAAGTTTCAAAAGGAACATTGGACCAATTGAGAATGACATGGAAACTCTCGGGAAATTATATTAATAATGAGATCTACAATAACAATGCAGTAGAGGGTAAAAAACTAAAAATATATTTATAGAATTCGGCCCTCACATTCCTTTTATCAAAAATAATAAATACTGAACTTTTATGCTCTGGAATAATTCATTCAACGAAACATTATCATTAATTATATTCTCGTAGAAGACTGCATAGAACATCTCTGTATCTCTAAAGAGAAGTCTTCATCCCTTAAAATATAGTGGGAATGTCAATCTCTATTGAGTACATGTACAAGTTCAAAGGCTATTTGATGTGAGGATTTATGGTTTGTATGTGAACCACATTGGAACAATAATATTTTTCCAACACTGCATTTAATACTATATCGACACATTCCAAACCACATAATAAATATTACCTAATAGCTGATGCATAGTTACTAACCTAATGAAATAAACATCCCAAACCATATAATTAAGGCCATATGAGTTAAAATCATTCCTTAGTAAATCAATTTAATGCATATGTATAAAGATACATTTAAACAGCCCAACCTACATTTCTATTATGGTGTACTACTATTTAATCACACTACATAAAGAATGCCAACTTTTCAATGGAATTACGTCATTTCATTAACTCACATCTACTTACACAACCTTTCAATCTTTAAACATACAACCCCACCTACTATCAATGAAAACAATGGTAAAGATGGATATTAGAATGATCCTATAGAACAAGCATTAATCAAGTCCTTCTTAGATTGGTTGTTAAAAGTTGGGGATGGGGAAATTGGACTGCCACATAATGAACTAGAGAAATTTAAATGTCAGCTGATGGCGATCCCATTAAATTAATAGTTGAAGCTACTTACCTTGAATTATCAAGTCACTTGATGAAAACTGCTTAATAATAAACCATGCAATTCTAGCCCAACAAATGACGTGGTGTATAGTGTGAATGACTACATTTGTTCTACCCTACAAGGTGTAGTGCTCAAATTGAATGAACTCCACGGACAATGTTAATGATAAGTTTGGTGATTTGTATAGTACAGAATTCCTTAACTCCATCAACTGTTCATGGATACCACATCATTGATTGAGGCTGAAAGGTAGAAATATCAATCATGATGATAAGGAATATATTTTAAGTAGTAGGTCTTTCGAATGACACTAGGTTGAGGGCTACACATTTGGGAAGAATTTCATCAAAGCAATTGCTCTCAATGTAAGAAACATATGTGAGGAAGTCCTCGTACACCCATGGATATGAATCCATCAAAACAAAAATTACCGTTCAACATGATGACAAGAAGACAATTCCCTATTATCATTTCTTTTTCAATGACGATAAACAAAAGTCTTGGACAATCAATGTCGTATGTTGGATTTTACTTGTCAAGCCATTTTCTTGCATCGTCAAATATATGTCGTTTTGTCACATGTCAATATTGTCAAAGGATCGAAGATGCTGATTTTGGATGGTGAAGAAAGAAGCACAAACAAAACAATGAATATAGTATATGGAGAGGTTTTTCCAAATTTGCACAACGATTGTTATTTAAATTTTTAATTACAACTTTTTGACATGTACATGGAAAGGAAAATTTAGAAAGACAATGGTTGTAATCTTTGATTTTTATAAAGTTACATATCTACAAGCGCATATTAATAATTCAAGCATCTAGGAGTTTTTATACAAGCGCATATTAATAATTCAAGCATCTAGGGTTCTTCACATTATGTAGAAGTTTTTATTATATCACCGCACAACGTGCATGTTAGGAGTCTTGTTGTGATCCAAATTTGTCAGAATAAAATAGTCTCATATTACTTGTCCCTTGTAGATATCAGAATATATGTTTGATTTCATCCCAATGACTTCTTGTTGGACAAAAACTAAATTTTGGTAATAAATTTACATCAAATCCAATATCAAGATGTGTTGAATTTGGAAGATACAATAGTTCACTAATAGCATTAAGATATGATACTTCTTGATCAAGAAGTGTTTTTCCCCTTGAGCGAGAAAATGATCTTTTTCCTTCTCATCAAGTGATCTTACAAGGTTGTTAATGGATAGGTTTTACCCATATAAAATCTCTTTAATATTTTCTTAATATTAGCCGATTGATGAAGAAGATTTCCATTTGTGAGGCGCTCAATTCATAATCTTAGAAAAAAACTTTGTTCTCCCAAGATCTTCTACTAGCTAGTCTCAAACAATCGACTAACTCTTAAGAAGTTCCAAGTATACTCAAATCATTCACATATATAGCAATTATGACAATCTATAATTCACTCTTTTTAGTAAAAATACATGGGGACACTACAAAACACGGGCTGCTTACCGGCGTTTTTTTTGTCTCTTTCTGGCGTTTCAAAGCGGCGTTTTGACGCTACAGCGTTTTTATGAAACGCCGAAAAAAGTACCGTCAAAAAGTGGCATACTGGCGTTTCTAAAAACGCGTAGAGTGGAAAAAACACGGGAACATTAGCTAAAAGTATTAATATAATATTCACACATACCGGCGTTTTTAAAAACGCCGGTATTTTTTATAGTAAAATAATACAAACCGACGTTTGTTGAAACGCCAGTTTGCATTTTTTAAAAAAAAAAATCTACTTACCGGCGTTTTAGAAATTTATAGAAAAAACACGGTAGGTGTGCCGGTAAGTGTTTCTAAATTATAAAAAAAAAAACTCTATTTTCTGCCTTAATTTATAAAACTTAAGGCGGAAAATAGAGGGTGAAATAAAATTCAAACAAAAAAATGATAATATTAACAATAATTGATGACATCAACTAATCAGAAAATATATGTAAATAAGCAAAAGAAATAAATGATGAGAACAAAATAATTACATATAAATTAAATAAAATTGTTATAATAAAATATATATAAACAAAATATGGACCCACAAATATAAAGAGGATGATATTGAGAGAAAGTAAAAGAGAGAGAAGGGAAGAAGAGAGAAGAACGAAACGGGTTTAAATGGGGAAGGATGATGTATTTAAAGGAGTAGGTGCTTACCGGCGTTTTCGGGGCGCTTAAAGCGCCGCTATGTGTTTTATTAAAAAAAATTAAATATTTCAACATTGCGGCGGTTTTTTTAAAAAAGCGGCACAATGCTTAGAACATAAAATTTAAAAAAATTCACATAGTGGCGTTTTAGCGGCGCTTAAAGTGCTGGTATGTGTTTTTTCTTTAAAATAAATTAAATATTCCTACATTACGGCGCTTTTTAGACAAAGCGCCGCAATATTATTTTCTTTAAAAAATTAAATATTCCTACATTGCGGCGGTTTTTCTAAAACGCGCCGCAATGTGATTTTGAAAATAATAACATTTACGACACTTGTTCTACGAAACGCTGCAACGTTGAGAATTAAAAAAAAATATATTCCTATATTGCGGCGCTTTTTCAAAAATGCGCCGCTATATAGTTTTTTTTTAAAAAAATAAAAAATTAAATACATTGCGGCGGTTTTCAGCGGCGCTTGATGCGGCGGTATATGGTGTTTTTTTTAAAAAAAAAATTGCCAACATTGCGGCGCTTCTAGAAGCGCCGCAATGTTGGGGATTTTTTAATAAAAATATTTTTTGTATTAAAAAATCAAAATTTTAATAAAAATACACATAGCGGCGTTTTTACATAGAAAATTGCCGATAAAAAACACAGGTATGTTGGCGGGAACTGCGCGCCATTTTTTCCGGTGTTTTGAGCACCTACATTCCGGCGGTGGTTCCAAAAACGACGGTATGTCAGTTATTACCCGCATTTTTTAATAAAACGCCGGAATACTTGCGCCTGTAAGTAGCGAATTTTTTGTAGTGGGAAATTGGAAAGTTTTTATAACCTTCTTTCATTGAATTTTCCCTTAGATGCTTATACCACAATCTTCTAGATTGTTTCAACTCATATATAGATTTATGCAAGCGAATTACATTATTTTCTAAGAATTTTTATATGCTAGCTAGCTTTTGACAACTTAAATGCTCAAGGAATTTTCATGTAAATTTAAATGTTGAAAAAGCCATATAAATAGGTTGTGACAACATGCATTAGACACATATCAAGTTTATATTAAATGGGCATGATATCTATTCATGCTTAAATCTTTTATTAGTTACTCTTACTTTTAAGTAGAAGTTGAACTACTCTATGACTTATAAGGGAGCACCTTGTTTTGATGCTCCTATGTCTTTTTCCATTTAAATTTGTAATATTGTTAGATATTTTTTATCTTGTTTTTAATGAATTGTCATTTATACAAAAAAAAATTAAATATCATAATGCATATATCATATGAGAATATGTCTCTTCATAATCAATGTCAGACTTCTGTGAAAAGCCTCGTGTTGTGCTTTGTATTTAATAGCTTGATGACTCCTTAGTTTTAGTATATTTTCACATATGTTTTAATCATATTTAGGAGTCATCAATTCAAAATCAAGAGCTTTTGTTGGGAAAGTAGTAAGATTTTGATGTGAAATAATGTTTAGGGATTTATTAATTGAAATAAGAAAGTAATGGAAAGAAAATATTTATATTATTTCCTTGATGTGTGCATATGATAAAATAAATACTAGGAAGAAATAAAGGAGAAATGTGTGCATTTTGGGCTTTGAGAAAAAGAAGGCCTAATTGAATTTCATGTTTTGGGTTGGACACAAACTCACGCAGGAAAATAAAGAAAAGGAAAGGAGCTGTTTGGAGAGCTGTTTAGGAATTTCCTAAAGTATACACACTAGTGAAGAAAGGAAAGAAAGAGACGAGATAGGAAAAAAACGAAGAGAGAAAAAAAGAAAAGGAAATTAAGGAGGGAAAGAGAAGAGTGTGGCGGCGGAAGGTACGGGAAGTGAGATCAAGTAATTGGAGCTGATTGGAGGGATATATATATACACATACACACATTCACGTTTGGGGAGGGGCACGCAAGCTGGAGAGCAGAGTCACAGCGAACTGAGCAAGCAAGAAAGGAGGAAGCAGCACTTTTGTCTCTTCTTGGTTATCACCACCATCTCTTTACATTGGAAAGGAGGAGATTTGATCTTCACTGCCATTGCAAGTTCTGGTGTCTCCTTATTTCTGAATCAATTGCTATTATGGGTTTGAGTCTAGATTTTGAATTAATTTTGTGATGATTTTGATACACATTATGTGTGGCTAATTTCCTTTTACAACCTATGGTACTATGAACTTATTTGTGATGGTTAATTTAAGGGTTAAGGTGCATTTTTATTACTCTATAATATAACAAAGTGCACATAACATAATATACAATATTGTGGTCCATTTGTGATAACCAAGAACTATTTTTGTGGCTTATTTAGTAACGAAGTTAAATAAGTAAAGTTTGACTTTTATGTGTCAAATTTTGACCGTTAAATTGTGGGTAAAGAAGCATTTTCAGTACTTTAGAATATAGAAGGAGCAGTAAACATAATATACAATATTTAAACACCATAAACAACTAAATCACAAAATTATTCAAAGTGTCAAATAATTAAACACTACAAAGTTATAAAGATCCATAGAATATTCTAGTATCATGCATGTATAAACTAATAAGTCATTAGTATTTTACATATATAAAAAAAGTAAGCAAAGAATCATAAACTAAACAGGTTGGCCTTACTGAGTTAAAACAGGTTGGTCATATTGGCTCGACCCGAATGAAAATAGGTTGGCCATACTGGCTCGCCCGAATTAATGGTTCTATGATTTACTCCCTCCGGTCTTATTTATAAGTCACTAACCGCCTAAATTGTACATACCAAGGAATGGAGGTTAATGGAAGTTACATCATTGAATTGGTCTTATTTTTTGTCTTTTACATCTTTACCCCTCCCACCTTTATCACTATGACCACTACATTTTCTCTCTCTTCATTAATCTTCTATCTTTATGAGTGTACAAGTGCCTTTTCATCTTCTCTCTTTCTCATTTTCCAATGTTCATTTCCCAATGATAAGGGTATATTGGGAAAATTTTAATAAATGAGTTAGTTAATGGAAGCTGGTGACTTATATAAAGGACCACAACTTAGAGGCAGTTGGTGACTTATAAATGGGACCCGAGGGAGTAATAGAAGAAGAGTTACTTCTATCTTATTACATAGTTATAAACTTTAAATAAATGTTGCTTAAATTGTCATTTCAACATACATATATTACATCATTATGTCACACCAGATTTAATCTTACAAAAGCGAGTTTTAGCTAACGAATTACTAGATAAGCAATGAAAATAATTCTTGGTTATCACAAATGGACCAAAATATTTCCTACTATATTCTAGAGTACTGAAAATGCTCCTTTACCCCACAATTTAACGGTCAAAATTGACACATAACAGTCAAACTTGACTTATTTAACGTCGTTACTAAATAAGCCACCAAAATAATTCTTGGTTATCACAAATGGACCACAATATTGTATATTATGTTAGGTGTACTTTGCTATATTCTAGAGTACTAAAAATGCACCTTAATCCTTAATTTAATTTATTTTATTTAATCTTGTTATTATTGATTATTGTTTAGTGATTGGCCACCATTGAACATGCTTAGGGAATTTAGGATTGAACATGTTTAGGGAATTTAGTGATTGGCCACCAATGTATTAGACCTCAATAACCAACATATAACCCTATCGAATCTCGTAAACATGGGTAAACGATAATAGCGTACGACCCATGTAATCAATCTCATTTAGTAAGGTAAGACTTAGTTGTTATTGTTATTGTTTAAAGGTTGCGTATTAAATTTAGGAAATGTTATACAATTATTGCACCTAATTTAGATGTAATATTATATATGTACATACCTAATGAGCGGCCAAGAACCCCTCCTTTTCTCTCTCTCCTTTTCTCTTTCCCTTTCCCCAATCATAGCCCTTCATCTCATCTTATGGTCATAATGTCTCACTTATCTCACAACTCATTTCTCCTTTGATACACACAATCACACCCTCTCTCTCTTTCACCATTCTCAGATTAAGAAAAGAATCTCCTACATTCACCCAGAAATTGGAAGGAACAAAAACTTGCCAAGAAAATTTGAAATTATTTTTCTTTATTAATCATAAACTGCTATTTTATTCAAAAAGATAAATTATATTATTTAATCAATCATATAAAAACTTCCTATTTCAATTAATATTTCCACCGTTTCAATGAGTATAACTGCCTATTTTATTTTATACCTTGGTTTCCATCATTTTCATTTTTTTACATTGAACTTCCTATTTTATTCAAAAACCAAATTATATATTTTTAATCAATCATATAAAAACTGCCTATTTTATTCTTTCTTCATTTTTAAATAGGAAATTATTGATTTTACCCCTTTATTATCATATTAACCATTAATCTTTCCCCATGATTTTCTCATTGTCAACCCATCTTTTTTATAAACACCCTATTATTTTTTCGATCACTCAATGACTCTTGGGATGAGAAGCACACAACTTAGTGAAACTTTTTAAGAAATAATAGGTTGTTTACATCTTGACAAGGGGTAAAAGAAGCAAATAAGACACAATTGGACTTAGGGAAGGTATTTTGATCTATAATGTTACCCTATTCCAATTCCAGTAGGTGATTCTATAACGTTCCATTGGATTTGTCGCGCTGTGCTGGGGGTATTTTGATCTGGCCGGGCCACCTGACAAGGTCTCCCATCTTGCCGAGTTCCTTAACCAACTCCTTCGATGACAGTTTCAGCCCTTGTTCCTCAATACGAGGAGGTGGAGGTTTGTTGGATCAGGTAGACCTTCCCGATTTCCCGGGGGAGGTCCTTCTGGAATTGGAATATGACTCAGCTTTGGGGGGTCTGTCTGACCGCTCTTTTGTCCTTCTCTTCTTATCGATGTGACTAGACTCAGATTCAGGCGAGTCATAGTCTCTGTTTATTATATCTTCCTCCAACCGCATCTCAGCTAATGCTCTTCTCATAACTTCAGCCCAAGTTTTAGGTTGGCATTTAGTTAACTCTTCATAAAGAGGTCCAGGTCCACAATCATTTCCGGAATGCGTTGATGCAAGTTGCTTCATCCGGGTGGTCAATCTCTAACCGCTCCTTGTTAAACCTTCCAACGAAACTGCGGAGGGTTTCCCCTCATTTGATGTGCAACCTATAAAGGTCATCAGCGGTTTTCTCAAGTCTTTTGCTACTAGCAAACTGGCTTACGAACAAGTCATGTAACTCGGCGAATGTGGAGATCGATTTGACGGGTATGCTCATATACCACTTCAGGGCAGGCCCGGTGAGGCTCATTCCAAATCCCCTGCACATACAGGTCTCTTGCACCTTTTCAGGGACAATATTGAAATTCGTGGCTGTCACCCAAGAGGGGGGGGTGAATTGGGTGAGGGAATAAAAACTTAAACTCTTTTCGAAAGACTGCTTGTGCTCGGTGATGATGATAATAAATAATGCTATGCACAAGTCAGTATGCTATGTGATGCAAAATAGAATGATCAAGTATAAATATATGCACACATAAATTTATCCTGGTTCGGTCACCCAGACCTACATCCAGTCCCCAGGCCACACCTGAGATTTCCAATCCACTATTCTTGTTTAAACCGGGCACAAGAGAAGCCTTTACACTTTAGGTTTTACGAGCACGGGTTCACCTAACAACCCACAGGTTTTACACCGGGTTCACCTGCAAACCTTACAAATGCAAGTTTTACGGGCTAACTTGCAACCTATGGAGATTTAGACAACCTCTAAATGCTCCCCCTTACAAATTGTAAGTTTACACTATGTTCACTCTATGAACTGATTGTGCTAAACACTTAAGCTCGAATGACTCTCTCTAAGAGTGGATGATGTTACTCACTTAAGTACAATAAAATTACTCTCTGAAAAATATCACAAATCTGGATCTGAGAGTAGTAGAAGATGTGTAGAACGAAGAATATGATATTTCAGATACAATGCTCTGTTCTCTCTTTTTCTTCCATTCAAGCTTGCTTCTTCAGAAATGAAGAACATCCCTTTTATACCAGCCTCTGAATATCTAACCGTTGGAGAGGCAATAAGACCGTTTGATTATAGACGTTGGGGCCTTGTTTACGTTGTCCTCATTAATGCACAGCAGGGTTGACTTTGCTTTATCTAAAAAAGGTGCTCTGACCAAGCTGTTCTGTCAACACTGTTCTGGCAATACTATTCTGACAAAAGTCGTTCTGACATCTGAACACTTTGTACGGTCCGACTCTTGCTTGTTGTCAGAGAGGACTTCGTTCCTCAAGCATAAGTCCAGGATGCTAAGAGACTTACTATCGGAAGCTCTCTTGCTAACTGAAGTGAAGCTCGTGGACTCTAACATTCTGCTTGCTATCATAGAGGAACTTTGTCTTCCAAGCACTTGTCCATGAATGATAAGAGTGCTTTGCTATTGGATGCTCTCTTGCTATCAGAAGCTCTCTTATGGACTCCGACTCTTGTGGGTAGTATGAGCTTTGACACCTTGAGTGAATCTTCAGATTATGTTCTCATACTCCTCATGCTTGGTAGGTAACAATGTTGTTTGAATATCTGTTATCCTGTTGTTACCGTTGGAAGGAACATCTTCTTAAATGCTCAGCAGGGTTGACTTGCTTTATCTCTGAAAAGTAGTCCTGACACCTCTGCTCTGACGAAAGCATTCTGACTTCTGAGTATGTGACATTTACTCTTGTACTCTTGCTGACGGATGATCATCGTTCATCCGGAAGTAGCAATCTTGCTCTGCAAGTGTTAATCTCTGAAATCCAATGCCAAGAGTTTTTGCATCCGGAAGCTCAGTTGCATCCGGAAGTGTGATTAAGTTCTGCACATACTGGTTAGTCCAACATAGCAATATATATAATCAGATATAGTAAAACTATACATGTTGTGGGAAGTTTGCTATGGGAAGTAGTCTTACTTAGACTATGTTCTGACTTAGTGTAATGTCTACTGACTCTAAGGGATCTCTATTCCAATAGTCAGCTTAAGTCTCGTTAGTTTACTCTAAGTCTTCCTAAGTGACTCAGTGTGTCATTCATGCTATGTATATTAAGTCAACACACAATCACATGAAGTGGGAGTTTACTTAGTCTAGGATGTATCCGGAAGCACTTCTACATCCGGAAGTACTTTCACTTGATGAAGGATCTAGTTCACCATGACTTGCTCTCGCTTAGTCTATTTCATTCCACCACTCAGCGCTAGTCACTGAGCTATCGGAAGCACTTTTACTTGACGTGGTGAATTCACTGACGCTTAGGGTGAAATCTATTCTATCAGTCTGCGCCAGTCAAGATCTAACAAGAAGCAACTTCACTTGATGTTGCATTTCCGCTGACGCTCGGGGTTATATCTAGTCTATCAACCTGCGCCAATCTAAATCTAATAGGAAGTGCTTTCACTCGGCGAAGTAGACTTACTGACGCTTGGGGTAATAACTATTCTATTGCTCTGCGCCAGTCTAAGTCTAACAGGAAGCGCTTTCACTTGGGGAAGTAGACTCACTGACGCTTGGGGTAATATCTATTCTGTCGCTCTGCGCCAGTCTAATTCTAACAGGAAGCGCTTTCACTTGGGGAAGTAGACTCACTGTCGCTTGGAGTAATATCTATTCTATCGCTCTGCGCCAGTCTAAGTCTAACAGGAAGCAAACTCACTTCCGATTGAAACATAGCTTAGTCTTAAGGTTTTGTGTACCTAATTCTTATGGACTAAGTTAAATCCCTAGTGATTTACTTGCTGACGCTGGGGGATGAAAGCATTCATCCGCATGCGCAAGTCCTAATCTAACCGGAAGTGATCTTGCATTCTCAAGTGATCTAACTCAGGATTCTAACCATGTCATCTAATCCCTCCTAAGTGTTGATTATGTTCTCTTAAGTACTAGACCATATCATACCTTAGTCACCATCAAAACTTAAGATTCTAACATTCTCCCCCTTTTTGATGATGACAAACCCATAGATGACTAAAGAACATAATTAAACTTAGATCACTCATCCTAGAGCTATATTCCTTTCCCCAGTTCTCTCCCCAAAAATCTAGGCATCTTATCTATCTCTCAGCTCTAGACTTCTCATGTCTCATCTCTCGCTAGACATCTTATATCTCATCTCTAGCTAGACATCTTATATCTCATCTCTAGTTAGACATCTTATATCTCATCTCTAGACATCTCATCTCATCTCTCTCTAGCTAGACATCTTATATCTCATCTCTAGTTAGACATCTTATATCTCATCTCTAGACATCTCATCTCATCTCTAGACATCTCATCTCTCTCCCCCTTTTGGCTTCATCAAAATCCAACAGGTGCAAGCTAGCCTTAGGGATGGGGATACTTTTATCGTTCTCATAGGAATGGGCTTTCTACCTAATATTTCTCCCTATGTATCGCTAATAAAGATTTGTTCTAAACTATTCAATACAATGTACGAGAATTAACAAGGAACAGCAATAATGGCTCATGATCCTAAATGATTGTATTCTCCCTAAACACTATGTAGGATAGTTAAACATGTTTTTCAAAGGAGATATTGATACATCAAATCTAATCATAATTAAATTAAGATCAAAACATACAAAACAGTTTTCTTTTTGAAGGTGAAAATTCTTTCCAAATGTAATTTTGATCCTCTCGAATTGATTAACATGATATCAAAAGTAATTTTGATGTGTTTAAAAATGATGATTATGATATCAAATGAAATATGTGATTTTAAATTCAAATGAGATGAAATCTGATACCTAATGAAATCAAATGAGATCTGTGAGTTTGAACTTGTGGTATCAAAGGAAATGATTGAATGCCAAATGAAATTTGTGATACCATATGAAATGAAATCAAATCAAATGAAATTTGTGTTTTTAAAAGTGCCAAAAATAATTTCCAAACAAATTGCATCACAGCATCTTAAGAGTTTATTATCGATGACAGCATGTGACTCTCTATTTTCAAGGGATCATTAACAGGTAATGTCCACTACTTTTCTTCCATATTAAAAATTAATCATCATAAGATCAAGAATAGAAGCATATAAGAGAGGTATGTTATCAATTACTTTCCAGCGTGTCATATAAAGGATACAGATGTGTGAGCTGGGATGATTTTCTAAGGTAGAGGATGATTTTGAGGTTAATGCAGATTGAGAAAAGCATCTTAAATTGACACCCTTACCAATGCCATGTATGTATCATATATAAGAGATGGTAAGGTGTAGATATTACTACAGATGAGGGGTCCTCATACTCTATTAGATTCAGGAATCTGAATCATACGCAGATAAGCATGCTTCCTGACATCTTCAAGAGGTGTGCTATCTCAAGTGGAAACCCCTAGCGCAAGTGCTTTGATGATTCGCTTCGGCAAGCTGAGCTACAACCACAAGCAGACATGACTGGGCAGTCACTCTACTCTTCCCATGGTTCAATAGTTGGCCTGCTATCGAAGGCGCTGATTGTTGTGAAAGCAACCTTGCTCAAACTTGATGATTGGTCCTGCATATTCTTGAGGAAACAAATGCTTTCTGATGGTCAGTGAAAGAACTTAAGATTTAACATTGAAGACCATCCTCAGGACATTCAAGTCAATCTGTGTTAATCAGCACAAGTTAATAATTTTAAGAAATCATGCTTGCTAATTGGTTTAAGAAAATATGAGCAATGATTATGTGAAAACTAATTTTGAAATTGTCTATACGTTCACATAGTTTCACTATCAAGACATGAACTCTATTTACTCTCATAGATAAATATCAATGTGATAGTACAAAGAGTATCAAACAGGTGGCATATTTTCAGAGTTTCATAAGCAAGTATAGTTCAATAAATATGCCTCAAGGATGTTCATGTTAGATCATGAAGACAAGTGAATTATTAACACTATGAAATTTTGGAAAAAAAAATCTTCATCCTCACAAAAATGAAATACTGGAAATTTTCATGCTCACAGAATAGTTTGATTTTAAGACTAAATTCGGTTTACAAAAACAATCAAATTTCAGCATATGATTACGAGAATAATTTCCAAATATTAGCTCGAGTTCTTCTAGATATGCTCAATGTGATCTCATTGTTCTTAGGATATCAACAAGCTTGAAATTAATACAGATTATAGCATGCTTGTGATACTATGCCATGTTTTACAGATCTAGCAGAGTTTAATTCAAGGCATTTCCTAAGATTTCTAATGCATGTCAGACAAGAGAGAGACTATCCATTTAATTTCACAACAGAATATGTAAGGGATAGAAATGCTCATGTGTATCGGCGAAAGTTTCTCAGGTTTGGTATAGCCATTCCACACATCTTGATAAGAGACATTTTCGTTGCCATTCTCTCTTGGTTATATTCATTGTTCAAGCTTCAATAATCTGTGTCAACATTCTTAAACCACAAACTTGAACTGAGATCATTAGTAGATTGAGAACTTAAAGATGTAATTAAGAGGGATGTATTGTTCTCGAAATCATAGCTGCTTATGCATTGAAAACGTTGATGCAAGAGATACCACATGAAATGGAAAATCAGAAATAACTTTTGAGTGCTATCATGAGGTATAGTTGTCATGCAAGTTTGAAGAGGATCAGAATCTATTTTTGAAAGTTTGCATTTCAGAAGGATCTTTCAAAACTCAGGGTGAATGCATAAACTATTTTCTTTCATGACTATATGCACAAGGATATACAAGGTTTTTGATCAAGATAGTCATGGACAGCATGTAGATTATGAACATTACTTATTTCTTCAGCCCCTTTTTTTTTGATGAATATAATGTTCACATCTTAGGATGCTTAATGTAAAATCTCAATAAGTCCATCTAACATTAGCATAGGAGATTTTACTATCAAATGCTTCGTTCCTAAGTGATCCCTTGCTTACCCAAGGAGATCTTCTATACTTATCCTTGGTTCGAAGCACTTTCTTCTGAGAGGTAGGATTCAAGAGCCTTTTCAATGATGATCGAGGAATCCACTCTCTCTTGTTCTTCTCAGGATAATTGAATGGAACTTTGTGATAGCTCATCCTTGAGACAGAACCATTGTCCCTTGTGGTGGCCGACAGCTTCTTATGATTGTACCAGTGGGTTTCAGCAGTTGCATCACCACGAGTTCTCTTCTTTGGGATAAGAGGAACTCTTGATTTTTCCTGCACAAGTAAGGCACTAGGAGGATGTTTTGGTACCCATTTGTACTTGGGTCCTACATGGTTAGCACTGGACCTTACTTGTCCTTTAGGAATCCATACAAACTTATTTCTCACATTTGAATTTCTTCTAAGACTGCATGTGTGAGAAATATGTCCTAATCTACCACAATAATGACAGATAATGGAATGATAATCAAAATGAGGCTTCCTATCATTATCATGATTAGTTTTCTTTAGAAAAGCTTTTTGTTCCTTTGAAATTTCAGTTTCTTTTGAAAGCTTTTCTTTTTCCTTCAACACGTGTTCACAATCAAAACATTTTTCAAGACATGTTGAAGTTTTCCCTACCGATAGTGGGCTAGCTATCGGAACCACTAGTTCTTTAAAAGAACCCTCGGAAACTTTAGATGTAGAAGAAGAAATTAGTTTTTCAAGTTTCCTATCTTTTTCTTTTAAGCCTAGAAGTTCTTTTGCAAGTTTACAATATTCAGTATATAACTCATTGTATGCATCTTGCAAATCAGAGAGTTCAATTTCAGATCCAGATACCTCACTTTCTGAATCTTCTAGGCAGAGATGGATACTCTCTTCACTGAAGTCTGTTTCCTCAATATCAGCTTCCAGAAGCTCATCAGTAGATGATCCACAAAGAGCACGAGTTGAGCTTTGGACAGCTGTGCTTTCAAGAGATGGGTTAGAAGCATATATCACATCAAGAGTATTCCAAATATCTCTAGCACTAGAGCAATGTTTGATTTTCTGGAAATCATTTTCAGTTAAGCCTTTGTATAAAATTTGCATTGCTCTAATGTTTAAGGAAAACAAATTTTTCTCCCTTTCAGTCCAGTTTCCTCTTGGTTTGAAATCAAAATCATTTTCAAAAATATCCCACATTTTCAAACTAGTGGATTTTATAAAACTTTCCATTCTTGCTTTCCACCAACAAAAATCAATATTTTCTAACACAGGTGGAATGGTATGATCAAAGCCTTTGGAAAACATTTTAACCCAAATCAGCCAAGGTCTTTGCACTTGAGATCGTTTGATCCTTTAAACAAGTGACCTGCTCTGATACCAAATGAAATTCGTGGCTGTCACCCAAGAGGGGGGGGGGTGAATTGGGTGAGGGAATAAAAACTTAAACTCTTTTCGAAAGACTGCTTGTGCTCGGTGATGATGATAATAAATAATGCTATGCACAAGTCAGTATGCTATGTGATGCAAAATAGAATGATCAAGTATAAATATATGCACACATAAATTTATCCTGGTTCGGTCACCCAGACCTACATCCAGTCCCCAGGCCACACCTGAGATTTCCAATCCACTATTCTTGTTTAAACCGGGCACAAGAGAAGCCTTTACACTTTAGGTTTTACGAGCACGGGTTCACCTAACAACCCACAGGTTTTACACCGGGTTCACCTGCAAACCTTACAAATGCAAGTTTTACGGGCTAACTTGCAACCTATGGAGATTTAGACAACCTCTAAATGCTCCCCCTTACAAATTGTAAGTTTACACTATGTTCACTCTATGAACTGATTGTGCTAAACACTTAAGCTCGAATGACTCTCTCTAAGAGTGGATGATGTTACTCACTTAAGTACAATAAAATTACTCTCTGAAAAATATCACAAATCTGGATCTGAGAGTAGTAGAAGATGTGTAGAACGAAGAATATGATATTTCAGATACAATGCTCTGTTCTCTCTTTTTCTTCCATTCAAGCTTGCTTCTTCAGAAATGAAGAACATCCCTTTTATACCAGCCTCTGAATATCTAACCGTTGGAGAGGCAATAAGACCGTTTGATTATAGACGTTGGGGCCTTGTTTACGTTGTCCTCATTAATGCACAGCAGGGTTGACTTTGCTTTATCTAAAAAAGGTGCTCTGACCAAGCTGTTCTGTCAACACTGTTCTGGCAATACTATTCTGACAAAAGTCGTTCTGACATCTGAACACTTTGTACGGTCCGACTCTTGCTTGTTGTCAGAGAGGACTTCGTTCCTCAAGCATAAGTCCAGGATGCTAAGAGACTTACTATCGGAAGCTCTCTTGCTAACTGAAGTGAAGCTCGTGGACTCTAACATTCTGCTTGCTATCATAGAGGAACTTTGTCTTCCAAGCACTTGTCCATGAATGATAAGAGTGCTTTGCTATTGGATGCTCTCTTGCTATCAGAAGCTCTCTTATGGACTCCGACTCTTGTGGGTAGTATGAGCTTTGACACCTTGAGTGAATCTTCAGATTATGTTCTCATACTCCTCATGCTTGGTAGGTAACAATGTTGTTTGAATATCTGTTATCCTGTTGTTACCGTTGGAAGGAACATCTTCTTAAATACTCAGCAGGGTTGACTTGCTTTATCTCTGAAAAGTAGTCCTGACACCTCTGCTCTGACGAAAGCATTCTGACTTCTGAGTATGTGACATTTACTCTTGTACTCTTGCTGACGGATGATCATCGTTCATCCGGAAGTAGCAATCTTGCTCTGCAAGTGTTAATCTCTGAAATCCAATGCCAAGAGTTTTTGCATCCGGAAGCTCAGTTGCATCCGGAAGTGTGATTAAGTTCTGCACATACTGGTTAGTCCAACATAGCAATATATATAATCAGATATAGTAAAACTATACATGTTGTGGGAAGTTTGCTATGGGAAGTAGTCTTACTTAGACTATGTTCTGACTTAGTGTAATGTCTACTGACTCTAAGGGATCTCTATTCCAATAGTCAGCTTAAGTCTCGTTAGTTTACTCTAAGTCTTCCTAAGTGACTCAGTGTGTCATTCATGCTATGTATATTAAGTCAACACACAATCACATGAAGTGGGAGTTTACTTAGTCTAGGATGTATCCGGAAGCACTTCTACATCCGGAAGTACTTTCACTTGATGAAGGATCTAGTTCACCATGACTTGCTCTCGCTTAGTCTATTTCATTCCACCACTCAGCGCTAGTCACTGAGCTATCGGAAGCACTTTTACTTGACGTGGTGAATTCACTGACGCTTAGGGTGAAATCTATTCTATCAGTCTGCGCCAGTCAAGATCTAACAAGAAGCAACTTCACTTGATGTTGCATTTCCGCTGACGCTCGGGGTTATATCTAGTCTATCAACCTGCGCCAATCTAAATCTAATAGGAAGTGCTTTCACTCGGCGAAGTAGACTTACTGACGCTTGGGGTAATAACTATTCTATTGCTCTGCGCCAGTCTAAGTCTAACAGGAAGCGCTTTCACTTGGGGAAGTAGACTCACTGACGCTTGGGGTAATATCTATTCTGTCGCTCTGCGCCAGTCTAATTCTAACAGGAAGCGCTTTCACTTGGGGAAGTAGACTCACTGTCGCTTGGAGTAATATCTATTCTATCGCTCTGCGCCAGTCTAAGTCTAACAGGAAGCAAACTCACTTCCGATTGAAACATAGCTTAGTCTTAAGGTTTTGTGTACCTAATTCTTATGGACTAAGTTAAATCCCTAGTGATTTACTTGCTGACGCTGGGGGATGAAAGCATTCATCCGCATGCGCAAGTCCTAATCTAACCGGAAGTGATCTTGCATTCTCAAGTGATCTAACTCAGGATTCTAACCATGTCATCTAATCCCTCCTAAGTGTTGATTATGTTCTCTTAAGTACTAGACCATATCATACCTTAGTCACCATCAAAACTTAAGATTCTAACAAATATTGCGAACATACACTGCTTGTAGTGCGCCATGTGGCGATCTAGATCAGTAGATCCATCATAAGGCTGGGTAAACCAAGCAAGAGGGAAGTTTGGCTCTTGAGATGCTTTCGATGAATGGAGAGTCTGCATAGCTGGAAGAGTCGTTCTTCTCGAAAGGCCTCGGGACCACAAGAAGTTGGAATATAGTTGCTTTCAGATCTTCGAGTTCTTTCTGCATGCTCTTTATCTCAAGGTAGGTCTTCCTCATCTTCCGTATTCTGGATATTGAATTTCGGGGGACAGTTATCTTCGAGGCCAAGTGCCTCCATGGCTTCCAATGAGGTTTAGGATCACACTGGATATAGTTCTCTTCTTCATTAGAACTCCCTACACCTTCCTCTTCCTCGTCCGAGGCTCCACCCTGGGGTTGTATTCTGGGTTGTCATGTTCCGTGTCCTGGTATCTATCCTCTCTCTCGGTGTTTCGGGATTTATGTTTTGGTTTTGGTATCTATCCTCTCTCTCGGTGTTTCAGGATTTGTGTTTTGGGTTCTGGTATCTACCGTTCCTGAATCTGTGTTCATGGTTTTTCTAGCATGTGTGTTCTCAGAGATTATTTTCAGGATGGATTGGTCATGTTCCGTTTTATCTTCAGGTATACGGAGATGAGCCATTCTCATTTCAGCGATTTCGAGTTTGAGATTTTTGTTCCCGCTAGTAAGCTCCTTCAACATGGCGAAATGTTCCCTCTGTTGCTCTTGTAACCGCTGGATGGTCCTGATCATTGGATCGTTCTCTTTTTCAGGTCGGTTGGGCTCCGAGATGTTTTCTTCAGGATGTTCTTCTGGAGGGTTTTCTGGGACGTGCGACGGTAGTGGCAGCTCAGGATTGTATGGTGACGAAGCATCATCTTCCATGGTTTCACCAAAAGTGAGACCTGCAAAGAATTCATGATTCTTCAAATTGGGAGCCCTACTTTCCTTGTTCAGCATCTCAGAATCATCAAGGGAAGCACATGAATCGCATTCTCTTGGACTCCATTTCTCACCTCGCTTCAGGATCTTCACTTGGCCCATCACAACATTCAGCGATGACGCATTTATCGCGGCTCCGTCAATCCACTTTGCCCCGCATGCACCCACAAGACCTGCCTATCGCCGTCGACTGGCCGAAAAGTCAGAGCATGGGCTTTGGCTAGGGCTTCTTTTTCTGCGGGGCCTAACCGACGCCGTAAAGGTTGATCCTCCGCGGCCAAAGCGACCTTGAAGATAGGGTGGTTTTAGAAGAATCCCCGCCATTATAGGTGGTGTTGGAAGAATCCTCGCCGCCATAGGAGAGAAATAGAGACAGAGAAAAAGAGTTGTGAATAGAAGAAATATAGGAGTGAGTGACTATGAGCATAGTAGAAGAGTGTGAAACGTGAAACAAAGAAGACCCTACTGGTTCATATTTATAGCAGGGTTTCAGGTTGGTCCAATTTAAAATTGGTCAGCCCATTTAAATTTAAATTAATAATAAAAGGAATGCCTAAAATAGAAAGTAATTCTATTTGAATTAATTTTTAACTTGAAATAATTATAAGTCCTCGATTTGATGTTTATCAATGGTTCTGATTGGAGTAGGAGACATTCACGCGGATCCAGATTACGAGCGGTCAGATCCAATTTTACCGACCATCTAGGATTTTCGTGAGATTTGAAAATTTCATTAAACCCGAATTAAAAAATCTTTACTATTTATCCATTTTCTTAGGAAAATCTCTAGGATTTAAAAAAAATTAATGTTTTTAAATAGACAAGGAATATTTTTCGACAAATTCGATTGGTGGAGAAAAATATTCATGTGTATCCATATTATGAGTCGTCGATCTGAAGTTTATCAGCAGTTCTTATTAGCTTAGAAGACATTAACGCGGATCTAAATCATGAGCCATCAAATACTATTTTATCAATGGTCTAGAATTTACATAACATTTGAATATTTCATAAAACAACATATTAAAAAATATATACCATTTTTCCATTTTTTGTAGGAAAATGTTTAGAATTTAAAAAAAAATTAATGTTTTTATATAGAGAAGGGGGAGTATTTTTGTTATAAAAAAGAAGGGGGAGTGTTTTTGAAAAATTTGTTTGGTGGAGAAAACATTAACATACATGCAAATTATGATTCACACGGATCCAAATAATGAGGTGTCAAATCCAATTTTATCGACGGTCTAGGATTTTCATGATTTTAGAAAGGTTCATAAAACCATAAATTCAAAAATCTCTACTATTTATTCATCTTTATAGGAAAATATCTAGGATTTAAAAAATTAATGTTTTTATACAGACAAGGAGTATTTTCGACAAATTTGATTGGTGGAGAAAAATATTCCGTGTATCCAGATTATGAGCCGTCGATCCGAAGTTTACCAGTATTTCTTATTAGCTTAGAAGACATTCACGCGGATCTAAATCATAAGCCTTTAGTTCCAATTTTATTGACGGTCTAGGATTTTCATGAGATTTGACAATTTCATAAAACAACAAATTAAAAAATAGACAAAGGGGAGTATTTATTGACAAATTTAATTGGTGGAGAAAACATTAACGTGTATCCAAATTATAAGCCGTCGATGCAAAGTTTATCAGCGGTTCTTATTAGCTTAGAATAGGAAATGTTACAGAGGAAAAGTCTGAACAACTGAAGCGAAATGTCTAAACAATTGAAACGAAATGTTACAAAGGAAAAGAATAAACCCAATTTTATAACATAACATGGTTTGGTACACTTCTTCCTTCGTGGGAAGCATACACATAATTTACAATGTATGAAAATGAATGTGCAATAAAAAAAGACTATAAGCATAGACACTATAACTTCTAACCTCAGCAACTACGCGAACAATAAAAAACATGAAATCAAATGGCGAAAGCAAGTTGCAACGTGGTTTTTCTAACCAAACAAGCGATGGCAGTGGCAGCGCACTCGGCGGTGGAGACTCACCGAAAGTGGGACCTGCGAAGAATTAATGATTCTTCAAATTGGGAGCCCTATTTTCCTTGTTGAGCATCTCAGGATCTTCAGGGGAAGCACGTGAATCGCTTTCTGTTGGCCTCCATTTTTCACCTCGCTTCAGGACCTTCACTTGGCCCATCACAACATTTAGTGATGACGCATTTACCGCCGGGTCCGTCAATCCATTTTGCCCGGCATGCCGCCCACAAGACCTCTCTTTCGCTGTCGACTGGCCGAAAAGTCAGAGCATGGGTTCTGGCTAGGGCTTCTTTTTTGCGGGGTCTAATCGATGCCGTAAAGGTTGATCCTCCGCGGCCAAAGCGACCTTAAAGATATGGTCGTGTCGGAAGAATTCCCACCGTCATAGGTGGTGTTGGAAGAATCCCCACCGCCATAGGAGAGAAATAGCGACAGAGAGAGAGAAAGAGAGTTGTGAATGGAAGAAATATAGGAGTGAGTGACTGTGAGCATAGTAGAAGAGTGTGAAAGTGAAACAAAGAAGACCCTGCTGGTTCATATTTATAGGAGGGTTTCAGGTTAGTCTAATTTAAATGGGTCAGCCCATTTAAATTTAAATTATTAATAAAAGGAATGCCTAAAATAGAAAGTGATTCTATTTGAGTTATTTTTTAACTTTGAATAATTCTAAGTCGTCGATCTGAAGTTTATCAACTGTTCTGATTGGCGTATGAGACATTCATGCGGATCCAGTTTACGAGCCGTTAGATCCAATTTTACCGACGGTCTAGGATTTTCGTGAGATTTAAAAATTTCATCAAACCCGAATTAAAAAATTTCGTGTGACTTCGCATTTTCTGTGGTCACTAGTAATGTTTTGTTTTCATCATTGTTGGTGATGTCGTTACTTCCATCAGTGCAAGTAACTTTGTAGTTTTTGTAGTCGTTAGAGATGTTGCTATTTCCGTCGTCGTGTATGACTTCACATTTTCTGTTCTGTTTTCGCCACTGTTAATAACTTCGTAGTGTTTGTAGTCATTAGTGGTGTTGTTCTGTCCATCATCGTCTATGACATCGCATTTTCTGTCGTCATCGTCAATGACGTTGTTATCTCTGTCATTGTTAGCAACTTCGTAGTTTCTGTAGTCGTTAGTTATGTCTTTGTTTTCTTCATAGTCAGTGACTTCATTGTTTCTGCCATTGTTGGATTTTTTTAGTTCTGGTATTGTTAGTGACATCATTTTTCTATGGTGTTAAATGACTTAGTTATTTTTGTTGTTAGTGGTGACGTTGTAGTTTTTGTCATCATCTATGGTATTATTATTTTCACCATCATTGGTGATGTTGCGGTTTTGACTATAGTTAGTAATGTTTATATTTAGTGAAAATATAACATCAATAAAAAATAGAAAAAAAGAAGAAAAAGGGAAAAGGTGGAAAATGGGTTTGGGTTGGCCCACGATCTGGGGTTAACCTATCACGAGCTCAGGTTTGGGTTTGGGTTAGCACACAGGCTTCAGCCCATATTAGGGGTGTGTTAACGTTTTTTCAGTTTTACACTGAAAATAAAACGAAAAACTGAAAAACGAAAGCCATGCAAAAAGTAAAAAATGAAACTGAAACCAAAAAAATAATTTGTTTTCAGATCGGTTTTACGTCTTTTACTTTATTTTGCATATTTTTGTTCTTTTTATTTCAACTTGTCGCATATGAAAATTCAATAAAAAATGAAAACAACATATCTAAATATTTATACAAATTTTGCATCTTATTAAAAACAATAGAACTATTACTTTAACAAGCTGAAAACAAAGAAATGCATAAAATTATATGAATTCTACATGTTATTTAAAGCAGTTAAACTATTAGTTCTATTTTAGGTTATTTTTTTTTTTTGATCAGAACTATTTTAGGTTATTGAAGTACTAGACTATTGGTATTTTTTTTTTCTTGTTCTATTTTAAAATATATAGTATTTGGTTTTGGCTTTCTTTCATTTTAATTGTTTTCAGAAAACCAAAACCGAAACAACGATAGAAATGGAAACCAAAATTGAAAACCAAAACTAAAACCAACAACTTAAAACCATGTGGTTCAGTTTGATTTCTAGTTTCAGTTCGTCACCCCTAGCCCATACTACCACCCGTACATCAAGTTGGCTAATATGAATATCTTCCTCCCTCTAATTTTAATTATAAGATTACATTGATTTTTTGAAGAAATTAAGAATTTAAAATTTATCATTTTAAATTGTCTATGGTTATTGTTTTCTGAAAATTGATTTTTTCTACGTAGAAAGTAACATGTAAGCTAATTAAATATGTCATATGTTATTATTCACTGGTTTGATTTTCTTCCTTATCTTTCAAAGAAAAAAAAAGTTAATTTGATCTAATATAAAAAACCAGTCGGAAAAATTGTATAAGGGGCACATCCACTTCTAGAAAGTTCAATAAAACAACATTGGGATAACCCAAAATTCAACGGGAGACATGTGCTTTGGCAGTTTGTCCCTTAGACTTAACTTCTTTTTCATCAAGAGCTTTATGCCAAAAAAAGTTGGAAAAAATTTATAGGCTAAAGTATACTTTTGGTCCTTTATTTTTGCATCAAGTTTCAATTTAGTTCTTTATGTTTGGAAAGTACACTTTTAGTGCTTTTTTGTTAACACCGTCAGTTTAACTTAACGAAAAATGCTAACTAAGCAATTTTAAATGATTATTTTATAATGAAATTGGACTAATAATGATAAATTTTGAAAATATAAGAATATTTACACTCAAATATTTTAATCTGAACATTTTTTCATTCTTTAATAATCATTTAAAATTGTTAAGTTAGCATTTTCCGTTAAGTTAAACTAACGGTGTTAACAAAAAAGGATTAAAAGAGTACTTTCCAAACATAAAGGACTTAATTGAAACTTACATTATATTACTATATCTCCAGAATCTTAGCTTGATGTTCGTTTACTTGACCATTATAAGGCATCAAACCAGATTGAAGAGTTCAGAAGTGTAATTAAGGTCTCTCATATTTCCGCTCGGGGATATCGGCAATTTTCTGTAATTTTATGGCCACGCCATTCAACTTATCAGGTCAACCCTCTCCTCTCTCTCTCACTTCATTGTAATTACTGGTAATTTTGAATATCTTTGATTTATTCTTCTATAACTTTGAGAATTAAAGGAAGATGATGAAGGCCATTAGAAAAAATTTATTTTAATGTTTTACAAAAGGTTTGCTGATGAAGAATTGGGTTGTAGAGAGGATGCTTACTTAACATTTGGGCGAACATCTGACAAATAAGATCCTAAGGCCACATTAGATAAGTAGGAATAGATTTAGAGAGAATGAGAATGGAAAGACTTTTAAAAGTATATCCAGTGCATACAAGATTATCAAATGAAATGTTTCACTTTGTTTGCTATCACCTCTATCCTTTAATATAAGATCTAGATGCTTAGTCTGAGTATCAAGCTAGTTTTGTTAGTTACTTTCAACAAATATGGGTTGATTGTCTAAAGTACCACTTCATGACTACCCTTAGATGTGTTGTGTACAATCAGTTGAGTACTTTGGAGACATCATTTAAATTTGGTAAACAAAATTGACTAAGATATTATATCTAGAATCATATTAAATCTCCAATTAGCTCTTGTATTAATGACCAGAAGTACCTGTAGGTTTCAAGCATATATTGCAAAGTAATTTAAATTTTACGACATATTATTTTGCATAGCATGACTCATACTTCAGATCCCTTGAGGTATAAAAGGATAACTTCTAAAATGAACCAAAATTTGTTGGCTAAATTTTACTGAGGCTCTAGAGAATCTCAAAGAAAAATTGCCATAATTACTTCACAATGTTTTTAATATGTAGCAGGTCCACTAAAACATTGTGTGAAAGCAGAGATATTGTGCAACAAAAATGAACAAAAACCTGATTTTTTAAGCTACTTGAAAGCCAAATTAGAAGCTATAGACTCTTCGGAGCATCCCTTAGGATCACAATGTTGCATCTACAAAGTGCCGCCGAAAATTCGTAAAGTAAATGAAGAAGCATACACACCCACATTCGTTTCACTAGGTCCATTTCACCATGGAAAAAAGAGGCTGGAATCAATGGAAGAGGTCAAACTTTTTGCCTTAACAACTTTCTTAAGAGAAGTAAAGGGAAGTTGTTGGAGGATTATGTTAAAGCTCTTAAAAGCTGGGAAGATGAAACTCGCCGTTGTTATTCAGAGACAATACCAATGAAGAGCGATGAATTTGTAAGCATGATTATGACTAATGGCTGCTTCATAATTGAGTATTTAATGTCATGTCAAGGTCTATTTGAACAAAACCCTTGGCGTTTTAAGTTATGGCCTACATGTGACATAAACCTAGACTTGATTTTACTTGAGAATCAGCTACCATTTTTCATTCTTAAAGGCCTATTTGACCTAACTTTTCCCAAAGGCTTCAATGATAGACTTTCATTTCTTGAGATATCCTTCAACTTCTTTAGGACAATATTCATGCACCATATTGTTGTAAAAAAGGAAATTCGTGCAAAGTGTACTTTTAACAATTTTCAGCAACACTACCTTGAACAGATAAATACTACTCCATTTGAATCATCTAAATACATAAAAGTGATCCTTCACCTCAATGATATGCTAAGGATCTTTTACCTACCTGATCCTTTACCAAAAATAGAATTTGGAAAAATAAATCCTGTTTATACTGCAAGCCAACTACATGGGGCAGGGATAAAGTTTTAGGTTGATGAACAATTTAATAGCATTACTGACATAAAGTACTCAAAAGGGATACTGAAAATACCATATTTTCAAATAAGTGATTGGACAGAGATTGTGTTTAGAAACATAGTTGCATTTAATCAATGTCACCTCGCTCTTGAGAGCTACGTCACTGATTATGTAACCCTCTTGAATTATCTTATTGCAATGGCAAGGATGTTGAACTACTAGTTGAGAAGGGAATCACGGACAACTTGTTGGGTAGCAATAATGAGGTGACTTCCTTAGTCAACACTCTTGACAAAAATTGTGCATTCATGACTTGCAATGGTGAATATCTCTCTATGTGTGAAGAATTGAACAATTTTTATGAGAATCCTTACCACAAGTACAAGGCAATCTTCAAGCATGAGTACTTGATCACTCCTTGGAGAATCACATCTTTCATTGCAGCTATTTGGCTACTTTAGCTCACCCTAATTCAAACTATCTCCTCCCTCCCTTTATATACTTAGTAGTTGTACAGTTCTTGTACAATATATATCACTACAAAACACTTGCCGCTTACCGGCGTTTATTTTTGCCTCTTTCCGGCGTTTTTTCCGGCGAAACAACTCTACGGCGTTTTTTCAAATCGCCGAAAAAAAAACGTGGAAAAGTAGCACATCGGCGTTTTTACAAACGCCGTAGGATACCCACAAACGCCGAAACGCGGGATGCAGAAAATAATATAATATTCAGACGTACCGGCGTTTCCCGAAACGCCGGTATGTCCATTATTTTAATAATTGACATACCGGCGTTTTGATGAAACGCCGGTATGCTATTATTTAATATAAACTTTTTCGGCGTTTGCAGAAACGCCGAAAAGTGTTTAAAAATTATTAAAAAAAATAATTTTCGTCCCAATTTAACATTAAATTGGGACGAAAATTTAGTATTATAGATATAAATAAAAAATATTAATAAATAATAATGATAGAAAAATCATATTACACATATTAAAAGAAAATAATACCTGTAAGAGCAACTAAAGTATATCAAATATAAAAATTAACAATTACATAAAAATAAACAAAAATGAAGCAAATATAAACAAAAAGAGATATGAAAATAAGCAACCACCAAATGTGCAATGAGGGGGGAGCACCACTATTTATAATAATCGCTGAGAAACAAATAGAAAGAAGTAGGAAGGAGTAAGAAACGAATGAGCAAGGGAAAATGAGGGGGGAGCATCGCTATTTATAGGGAAGGTGGAGCATACCGGCGTTTATGATGGGAACGCCGGAAAGTGATATTGTATTATTATTTTACCGGCGATTTCGCAAACGCCGATATGCATGTTTTTTTTAAAAAAATAATATTTAATACTTACCGGCGTTTTTCATACGCTTAGCGGCGTTTTAGGAAACGCCGGTATGCATGTTTTTTTTTTAAAAAAATAATATTTAATACTTACCGGCGTTTTGCATACGCTTAGCGGCGTTTTCAGGAAACGCCGGTATGCATGTTTTTAAAAAAATAATATTTAATACTTACCGGCGTTTTTTGTACGCTTAACGGCATTTCCAGGAAACGCCGGTATGCATGTTTTTTTAAAAAAAATATTATTTAATACTTACCGGCGTTTTTCTTTCGCTTATCGGCATTTCTAGGAAACGCCGGTATGCATGGTTTTTCAAAAAAATATTATTTAATACTTACCGGCGTTTTTCTTACGCTTATCGGCATTTCCAGAAAACGCCGGTATGCATGTTTTTTTTAAAAAAATATTATGTAATACTTACCGGCGTTTTTCTTTCGCTTATCGGCATTTCTAGGAAACGCCGGTATGCATGGTTTTTTCAAAAAAATATTATTTAATACTTACCGGCGTTTTTCTTACGCTTATCGGCATTTCCATAAAACGCCGGTATGCATGGTTTTTTCAAAAAAATATTATTTAATACTTACCGGCGTTTTTAAGAATGAAAAACGCCGATATGTGTTATTTTTTTCCAAAAAAAAAGAAAAAGAAAAGCAAATAACAAATTTTTTGATTAAAATATACATACCGGCGTTTTTGTGTCCAGAAACGCCGGTATGTGTGCGCGGGAAAGAAGGCGGGAAGCGCGCGCCAAATTTTGCGGCGTTTCTTTTAGGCGTTTTTTAGAAAACGCCGGAAGGCATGCCATTTCCGGCGTTTTTGATGAAAACGCCGGAAGGTATACGCCGGAAAGCGCCGTTTTTTTTGTAGTGTATGCATGTTACATATCTTTAGACAGTAAAGATTTTTTCTAAAAGAATTTATATAACATATTTTATTTAGAATTTCCAAATAAGATGTGAATTTTGCATAGTAAATATTTGTTTTCTGAGTGATTCTCTCAAGTATTGTTTAAACTTGTGTCACGATGTTTGTATAAGGTTTGGTGAATAGTTTATCAGCTGAGGAAAAAATGAAACCTCAATATTAGTATTTGAAGAATCAGTTAGATATGTGTGTATGTCTATATGTGTGTGTGTGTGTAGTTTTTTTCATTCTTACATGAAAATTATTCGTGTAGTCTACTAAATCGATTGAATAGAATGAGATTTATGCTAAAATCTCTCCTACACCTTTTGATATGCAACAAATTTTTTAGGGATGAGTTGTTTGATATGTCAAAACTTCCTAAAATTAGGATATTTTGTGAAGTTAACTACTCAAATGATGAAGAAAGTTCTCATTTGTTAGAGCCTCGAAAATTGAAGTAGAAAGAAATTAGGGGATGAAGAGACAATGAGAATCCAGAGAAGTATATATGTAACTATACCATGTGAAACATAAGCAAATTTCAAGATGAAAATGTTTAAGTAGCTATGCCAAAGTTTATAGTTATTTACAGGCAAAATGTTTTTGTTACTATTGGTTGACTTATTTGGAAATGAAGCAATGCAAGGGTTTCTGTCAACAAGGATGCAAGAATTTATGGAATCGCCCTAAAGTCTAGGGCCATCTTGTCTAGTTTCAATGAAGCAAAAAAATCAGAAGACTCAAGCAAAATTACAAGGACATGGCAAGCCTAGTTTGATTTCTTCTCAGGGGGAAGGGAAGGATGTGTGACCATAAAGGCAACCTTCTTGAAGCTTTCATGCTTAATATTCCAGATGGAGATCTGTTAACAGCAAAACTTTGGGCATGTCTTATGGGCCTTAGAAGGGCATGGGATGGGAATGATAGAAAAGTCTACTTGAGAAGCCATTCTACATAAACAATTAAGTTAATCAAGGGTGGCAATAATGATTTTCATGAGAACTGGAATTTAATTATTGAAAATCACCACATGCTGAAGATAGATTGGTTGATTGTGATTGAACATGTATACAGAGACAACAACATGGAAACTGACGTTCTTGTCAAACGCTCTGCGGAGATGCTTTTACTTAAACTGATTTTCTTTTCTTTACCTCTTGTATTTATAGCATAGTTGTTACTGTTTTCATTTTGTTTGAAAAAAATAGTGTTCTTTAATTTCAATAGTTTACATCAATACCCTCTAGCAAGATTTTGATTGTAAAGGACCATCTCTGTAATGTTGAAAAGTGTAGATATTGGGATATACTTTTCAAAAGAATGGAAGAGCTGAATGCAAGTAATGTCAATGGTCTTTGACCTTGGTGGCTCAAGCTAGATAATGACTTTCTAAATCCAAATGGCGTATATCTGATTATTTTTTTGCCACACCTATGCCTTAGTAGTCTACACTTTTTTTCACAATTATTTAAGATTGAACCTGCAGATTATAAATCACTACATCCTTTAGGTTGTGCATCTTATCTAGCCTCAAGCCATAATCAAAAATTTCAATTTCACAGTCAAAGATTTGTTTTCCTTTTGCTAGTCAGAAAAAAGGTCATCAAAACAGAGGGTAATTCTTCAAACATCAGATCCCAAAGATTAAATTTTAATAGACATGCCTTAACATTCTCCCAAATATTACTTTATTAACATCTCATTAAGTGTTTTTAATTTATTTCTCATTTGTTGGGCACCTTAGGACATCAATATCATCAATTTAATAGTCAATTTCACTCGTATCTATTCCTTTTATCAAATTATAATTCAGCTTCTTAGTGTCATTATTCTATTCTTCTCGTTGTCTTCTGCCTTTGGTAATTTCGTGCTCTGCTTGAAATGAGAGAGAAGAATGCTGAGATTGGGTTCATATATCCACATGCACCATTTCTTCTTTATACTTTTTTTTGATTAAAAGTCAAGTAATCCAGTACATAGTAAAATGAAAATTAACTAAATAAGCAAAAAGAAATTAAACAGGGTGAAACACATGATATCCATGTGCTTCCACTTGAGAAATTTGGGTTGGCCATGCATGTATATTGCAGACTTGGTGTGATGAGAATCTGGCAAGCAGCAGCTGAATGTCCAAGATTACAGTGTCATTAGTTGGTGAGAGAATGTTGCGCAAAACATTTGGCTTATCCACAAGGAGCGAGATGGTTGTTCCCTCTGCATAAAGATGGCATGCAGAGATCCAAGATAAGGATGCCCGAAGGCACCGGTGTAAGAAGGAGGAAGAGATCCTTGAGGCCTTCTTGTAGTGAATGGTGAGCAATTGATGTTGTTGAAAGATGATGGTAGCAGCATATCCTTTAGAGGAATTGTGGTAGTGTTTGACCAAAAGGATGAGCCAATCAGAGGACGAGAGGCTGGATGAGCTCGGCAAGAGATCATGTATGGAAATGATTTGAGGCTCTTTTCTGTTGCATGTTGAGGATAAAACACTATGAAGATAATGTCCATTGTGGATGTTTACACTTTCAGCCTCAGGAGATAGGAATTTGCCTTGGTGGAGAATGGTGTTCCCACTCTCCCAGAGCCGATGTAGGAGATAGATGATCTGCTCCAAGATCTCTTCATGACCATCCTTGCGTAATTCTTACAGTACCTGCATAAGCCATAATTTGAAATCATCAATGTTAGACCAGATGGACCTTATGTTAAGTGTACACCACCAGATAGCCCTGGTTTTGGGGCATCCAAAGAAGACATGCGCCATTGTTTCTGGGGTGTCACAGCCATTTAAGCATAGATTAGAATTTGCAAGGTGGTGGTGCACTAATACATCTCCAGCAGGGAGAGCATTATGCAGCAGTTTCCATATGAAGAGTAGGCGTTTCGGTGGGAGGTTAATGGACCATAAAAGTTTCCAGAAGGGGTTACACTCATTTGAATTTCTGTTCCGAGTGATGGAGAATCCTGCCTTGGCAGTGTACGAGCCACTAGCATCTCCTGTCCATGTTAAAGCATCTGCCATATGGGCAAAGGCAATGAGGGTGGATATGATTTGTCTAACTATAACTGGATCATAGAGTCAATGAAGAAGATCGGAATTCCAGGTTACTGGGTTCTAAGGTTGATTGGTATGCAAAATGAGATCTTGTACCGTTGAAAGAGTTTCATTGGGTACTGATCTTGACTGCATGGGCCACCACAAAGGGTGGTTGAGAGGAATTTGGGCTCTAGATCCAACACGCCACTTGAGTCTTTGTGTGATTAGGGAGGGATCCTTTGAGAGGCCTCTCCAGATCCAAGAGGAACTGTAAGGCTGTTTTATTATTCTGGATGTGTTGATGTCAATATACTTTGCTTTTAGGGTACTTCCTAACAGGGAGGATGGGGCAGCATCAATGATACGCCAGAGTTGTTTTGAGAGCAAGGAGATGTTGACTTGAGAGGTGTTTCGTAGTCCCAGTCCTCCTTCATTGATTCCTTTGAACAGGGTGTCCTTGTTAGCAAGGTGCATTCTTTTCTTGCCATTAGTTTCTCCCAAAAAAATTCCGTGAGTCTAGCATCAATTTGCTGACATATGTGAAGTGGCAATCTGATACATGTCAACAAGTAGATGTTAGCAGAGGAGAACACAGATTTGATTAGTGTCATTCTAGAGGCTTGGGAGAGCATATGAGATTTCCAAGAGGATGTTCTTCTCTGGATAGCATGATGACCTGGTCATAGACTACTTGTTTGCTTCTTCCTGGGTTAATATGTGTACCCAGGTATTTACCAAGTCTCCTAGAAAAGCTAACCCCCATCAAGTGTGAAAGCTGTGTACGAGTTGAGTGAGTGGTATTGGGGCTAAAGATGAGCGTGGATTTGGATGTGTTTATTTGCTGGCCAGACCAATCACAGAATTTGTCCAGAATGATTTTTGCATGAGTGAACTGTGAGGAAGAAGCTTCCATGAAGATGAGGGAATCATCAGCATAGAATAGGTGAGTCATAGGGGAGCTGTTCTTGCTTATTTTAATGTGTTTCCATTGTTGAGCAGTAGTGGCCTTAGTAATGAGGCAAGATAGAACATTAGCTGCCAAAAGGTAGAGATAGGGAGATAGAGGATCTCCCTGCCTTATGCCGCAATTAGGTTCTGGCGCTAAAATTTCTTGGTTGTTGAGCAAGAAGTGATACTCCACTGTAGAAAGGCATTGATGGATTAGGTTGATAATTTTATCCGAGAATAGCATTCTCCTCATGAGAGCTGTGATAAAGTTCCATGAAACCCTGTCAAAATCTTTTGGAAAGTCTACTTTGAAGGTAGCCAATTGTTTCCTTTTCCCTTTAGACATGTGGATTTGGTTCATGATGTCACTCGCTAGCATGACATTATATGATATCAATCTGCCCTTAAGGAAAACACTCTGGCAGGGGTGAATGAGGTCAGGGAGAGCCTTTTTCAATCTCTGACAAAGAACCTTAGATAAGATCTTGTAAGACACATTGCTGAGACTGATCGGTCTGAAATATTTGAAGGTAGCTGGGTGCTCAATTTTTGGGATAAGGATCACATTAGTTTTGTTCAGTTCTTTCAAGATGCGGCCTGAGGACCAAACAGAGAAAACCATATTTGTGACATCTTTGGAGACAAGGGTCCAATTTTTCTAATAGAAGCTTGTGTGGTAGCTATCTGGGCTAGGGGCACTGTTGCTGGGGAGACTAAAAACAGCCTCTCTTACTTCAGGGGGGCTGATAGGTCCAAGAAGAACTTCAATCATCTCATTATTTAAAGTGGGGATTTGCACTTGCCCAAGCTTGAGTAGGAGGTAGTCATGTGAAGGTGAGTCTATAACTTGGAAGGTAGATGTGAAGAATTTAAACGCCTGAGCTGTGATTTCATTGAAGTCAAAAGTCCATTCCCCGTTGTCATTTTGGAGGCATGTGATTAGGTTCTTATTCTTCCTCCTTGTAGCTACAGAGTGGAAATATTTAGTGTTTCTTTCACCCTCCAAATGCCACGAAACCCTTGCTCTTTGATTCCAGTAGCTCATTTCACAATCATAGAGGAATTCAAGCTCTTGTTTAGTCTGAAAAAGTTCCTCCTGTTCTAGGATGCTTGGTGTAGTTGTCATGTCAACTTTACTCTGAGAGGAGCTGAAGGTGGCTTTCTAAGGCAGAAATTCTGTGTTTAAAATTTCCTATCTTAGCTTTGTTCCAGCAAGAAAGAGATGCTAATGTGGATTTGAGTTTACAGTTGAGAACAAAGCTTGGTGAGCCATTAAATGGGTTGTTCCAAGCATTGTGAAGGAGTGGAAGGAAGTTAGGGAATTTGTACTAGAATGGCTCAAACTTGAGCTGTTTTTGGTATTGGGCAGAATTGTGGTAGAAAGAATGATTGGACTATGATCAGATGCAATGATGACTAGGTTGTTGATATGTGAAAGCGGGAGCATGTCTGTCCAAGGGGAGTTTGCAAATGCCATGTCAAGTTTCTCCAAAATTAGGCGCTTGCCTTTCCTATTATTTGTCCATGTGAATCTGGGTCCTTTTGTGGGATTTTGGCAAGCTTATTTTTGTCAATACAATTATTGAAGGCTTCCATATTTGATGATCGTCCACTTGCATTGCTTTTATCAGATGGATTAAGAATTTGATTAAAATCTCCGATTAAGATCCATGGTGAATTAATCAGGGGAGATGTGATGTCAATCTAGTCCCACAATAGATGGTGTAAGTGCGATTTTGGGGGGCCATACACGAAGGACAAATAATAAGGAAAGGAGATTTCATTACTAGATACTTTACAATGGCATACATGAGGAGACAAGGTAAGAGTTTCTACAAGGAAGTCCTTTTGCCATGCTATCACAGTTCCCCCACCCAGATTACAAGCATTTGTCCCTATACATTTATTATTATCCAATATTATTTAATACTGAGGTAGCGGCGTCAAAAGAGAGTTTAGTCTCAGATAGGAAAATGAAATCAGACTCATGTTTAGCTGCAAGCCGCTTAAGTCTTTGAACTGTCGTGGCTTTCCTCAGGCCACGACAATTCCAGCTGAGAATCCACATGGCAGCCTTGGAAGCTGCTTGAAGGCCGCTTCCATCGCCTTTAATTCAGTGGGGTTGAGGACATTGGGCCCAGTTGCTTTCTTTGGGCTAGGCTGATCATCAGGGGGGCAAGGGGCAACTCTCTTCTTGGGAAGGCCCGAGGGTGCAGCTACAGCAGGCGGAAGAGAGTTGGGGGTGCCACCAGAGGTACCAGTACTGGGAGGAATGACATCTAGGTCAAGGTAAATGAAGCCTTTTTTGTGAGGATCAACTGTGTCAGAAGTGAAGGCCAAAGTTTTATTCAGCCCTACACTGTAGAAGAATGGCAGATACTTGCGAAAGAGAGCTTCAAACTTGTTGGCCGAGTCAGGCAGAAGCTGCCAAAGGAATTCACCATCACTTCTAGCTTTGTAACATATCCCACAGGCTCCTGCCTTGTCTCCCAAGTTGATCTTAATGTTCTCCCACCAAAAAATAAGGGCAGTTGGGGTTTGAGGAGAGTTTTTGGCCAAGAACCAATTGGCAGCTCTGTCCTTGACTAGTCCTGCTGAGTGGAACATTAACACAGGTATGTTAGTGACATTGGCTGATTGTTCATGAATATGTATGCATTCTTTGATAGAATTGTCCACAGCCAGCTCCAGGGCAATTATTGCAGCTTCCTCATCTTGAATTGGGGGAGGCAGGGGTTTCTCTTTATGATCAGATGACATAGGAAGAGGCTTGGTGGGAGTAGTATGGGGTGCAAGGGTCGTGGTGTGTAAATCAGAATCAGATGGGCCAGATGGGATGATGTCCAATCCAAGGTGTTCCTCTAGCATTTGGATGGGGTTGTGGGGTCAATGATGTTATGAGAGGTGAGTGGTTGGATGTCTAAACTTAGCTGAATTGGGTCTCCATTTGGGATCAGAGTCTGAAGATATTCCAAGTGATCAGGATCTCCTTGGGATTCACTTGCAGCATTAGTTTCAGAATCAGGATGAGGGGAATCTTGGTTCCCATTGACATCCCCCTCCATAGGTAGCGGCTCCTCTGTCGCGGCATCTGCATCATCCAAGTTCTCTTGTTCATTTTCCTCTTCCATAGTTGGGGAGCTGTCCTCAAAGATATCATCATCAGACAGGTGGAGGATTCCTTCAAACCTATTAGTGTTGAGCAGAATATCTTGGGGCAGGGTTTCAAAGACTGTGTATCTCAGCCTTCTTCTATCAAATCTGATTCTGGTACAGCCCCTGGTTCTGTGAGTCCTAATCCAGTCTTGCCAAACTAATTCAGCTGATCTTGAGGTGAAGCTACATTGGAACCTTGTGCCAAATCTGTTGAAGGTACGTTGAGCCACTTGTTCAAGCTATCAGCAATTTGAGGAATGGTATTGGGACAAGCATGGGCAAGGTTATTAGAATCTTAAGTTTTGATGGTGACTAAGGTATGATATGGTCTAGTACTTAAAAGAACATAATCAACACTTAGGAAGGATTAGATGACATGGTTAGAATCCTAAGTTAGATCACTTGCGAATGCAAGATCACTTCCGGAAGTATTAGCACTAGCGCTCGCGGATGGAGTACACATCCCATAGGGGACGCAAGCGGAAGCAAGTGAGACACTTGGTTAGAACCCAGTCTAGATTGCTAACACTGAATCCTAAGTTAAGTCACAACCGGATGCGGATTCACTTCCGGATGGACTAGGACTAGCGCTCGCGGATGAATGTCTCATCCCCCAGCGACAGCAAGCACTTCACTTAGTCATAACTCAGTCTAGGAGCATTAGATGTACAAATCCCTTGAGACTAAGTTAAGATGCAACCGGATATATATTTGCTTCCGATTGCTTAGTGACTAGCGCTGACTGTTGGAATGGGTAACACTAAGCGTCAGTGAACATGAGCCACGTCTAGTAGAATTGCTTCCGATTGCTTAGTGACTAGCGCTGGCTGTTGGATTGAAGGACACCGAGCGAGAGTGAGTAAAAGTACATATAACCCTTCATCCAGTAGTAGTGCTTCCGGATGTAAGAAAGGCTCCTTAGACTAAGTGAATTCCCACTGCATGTGATTATGTGTTGTTATACTACACATCCCAATAGCAAAGCGCTCTTATCATTCATGGACAAATGCTTGGAAGACGAAGTTCCTCTATGTGATAGCAAGCAGAATGATAGAGTCCACGAGCTTCACTTCAGATAGCAAGAGAGCTTCCGATAGTAAGTCTCTTAGCATCCTGGACTTATGCTTGAGGAACGAAGTCCTCATCTGACAACAAGCAAGAGTCAGACCGTACAGTGTATAGATGTCAGAACGACTTTTGCCAGAACAGTGTTGTCAGAACAGTGTTGACAGAACAGCTGGTCAGAGCACCTTTTCAGATAAAGCAAAGTCAACTCTGCTGTGCATTAATGAGGACAACGTAAACAAGGCCCCAACGGCTATATTCAAACGGCCTTATTGCCTCTCCAACGGTTGGATAATCAGAAGCTGGTATAAAAGGAGATATTCTTCATTTCTGAATGAGAGTTTTTTGAGTTTGATAAGCAAGAGAAATAGAATGAAGAAGCTCAAGCCTACTATCTGAAATATCCTTCTACTCTCTGATCTTAAGTTGTAATATCCTTAGAGAGAATTTGTTGAGAGCAATTATTGTACCTAAGTGAGTAACATAATCTGTTCATTGAGTGAACCCACTTAGTTGAGCTTAAGTGTTTAACACAATCAGTTCATAGAGTGAACATCCTATCAAACCTGTTCTAAAGCTTGTCGCTTGAAGAACAGTATTGTAATCATTGTTAAATCTTTGTCTGTAAAGACTGAACCCTTCTAGGTGTGAGGGGGAGCTGTATAGGTTGCAAGTGAGCCCGCAAAACTTGCGGTTGTAAAGGTTGCAAGTGATCCCGTAAAACTTGCGGTTAGGTTTGCAGGTTAGCCGTTAGCAAAACCTGTGGGTTGTTAGGTGAACCCGTGTTCGTAAAACCTAAAGTGTAAAGGCTTCTCTTGTGCCCGGTTTAAACAAGAATAGTGGATTGGAAATCTCAGGTGGAGCCTGGGGACTGGATGTAGGTCTGGGTGACCGAACCAGGATAAATTTATGCGTGCATAAATTTACATTTAAACATTCTATTTCGCATCACATAACATACTGACTTGTGCATACCATTACTTATTATCATCATCACCAAGCACAAGCAGTCTTTCGGAAAAGAGTTTAAGTTTTTATTCCCTCACCCAATTCACCCCCCCCCTCTTGGGTGACAGCCACACATTTCATTTGGTATCAGACCAGGTCACTTGTTTAAAGGATCCAACGATCTCAAGTGTAAAGACCTTGGCTGATTTGGGTTAAAATGTTTTCCAAAGGCTTTGATCATACCATTCCACCTGTGTTAGAAAATATTGATTTTTGTTGGTGGAAAGCAAGAATGGAAAGTTTTATACAATCCACTAGTTTGAAAATGTGGGATATTTTTGAAAATGATTTTGATTTCAAACCAAGAGGAAACTGGACTGAAAAGGAGAAAAATTTGTTTTCCTTAAACATTAGAGCAATGCAAATTTTATACAAAGGCTTAACTGAAAATGATTTCCAGAAGATCAAACATTGCTCTAGTGCTAGAGATATTTGGAATACTCTTGACGTGATATATGCTTCTAACCCATCTCTTGAAAGCACAGCTGTCCAAAGCTCAACTCGTACTCTTTGTGGATCATCTACTGATGAGCTTCTGGAAGGTGATATTGAGGAAGCAGGCTTCGGTGAAGAGAGTATCCATCTCTGCCTAGAAGATTCAGAAAGTGAGGTATCTGGATCTGAAATTGAACTCTCTGATTTGCAAGATGCATACAATGAGTTATATACTGAATATTGTAAACTTGCAAAAGAACTTCTAGGCTTAAAAGAAAAAGATAGGAAACTTGTAAAACTAATTTCTTCTTCTACATCCAAAGTTTCTGAGGTTTCTTTTAAAGAACTAGTGGTTCCGATAGCTAGCCCACTATCGGTAGGGAAAACTTCAACATGCCTTGAAAAATGTTTTGACTGTAAACACGTGTTGAAGGAAAAAGAAAAGCTTTCAAAAGAAACTGAGATTTCAAAGGAACAAAAAGCTTTTCTAAAGAAAACTAATCATGATAATGATAGAAAACCCCATTTTGATTATCATTCCATTATCTGTCATTATTGTGGTAGATTAGGACATATTTCTCACACATGCAGTCTTAGAAGAAATTCAAATGTAAGAAATAAGTTTGTATGGATTCCTAAAGGACAAGTAAGGTCCAGTGCTAACCATGTAGGACCCAAGTACAAATGGGTACCAAAACATCCTCCTAGTGCCTTACTTGTGCAGGAAAGATCAAGAGTTCCTCTTACCCCAAAGAAGAGAACTCGTGGTGATGCAACTGCTGAAACCCCCTGGTACAATCATAAGAAGCAGTGCGCAACCACCAGGAACAATGGTTCTGTCTCAAGGATGAGCTATCACAGAGTTCCATTCAACTATCCTGAGAAGAACAAGAGAGAGTGGATTCCTCGATCAACATTGAAAAGGCTCTTGAATCCTACCTCTCAGAAGAAAGTGCTTCGAACCAAGGATAAGTATAGAAGATCTCCTTGGGTAAGCAAGGGATCACTTAGCAACGAAGCATTTGATAGTAAAATCTCCTATGCTAATATTAGATGGACTTATTGAGATTTTACATTAAGCATCCTAAGATGTGAACATTATATTAATCATAGAAGAAAGCTTAAAGAAATTAATAATGTTCATAATCCACATGTTGTCCATGACTAACTTGATCAAAAACCTTGTATATCCTTGTGCATATAGTCATGATAGATTCACCATGCCATACACATAGCAAGTAATCTCTAAGTGCATGTGAATTATATATAACCTACAAACTGACCTTCAGATCCAGACTTGGATACAAAAGGAAGGAACTATCTGATATTTTGTAGGAAAGGCAATCCGGAGGTTCAGCAAGACAAGGGTGAAGAAGACTCTGGCTAAAAAGAAGATCTCCTCCCTCGGTGAGCCATCAGACAGTGAAGAAGAGTCAATTGCTGATCCTAAGAATGCTCTGAATGAACAAGAAGGGAAAAGGGAAAGCTAGGTCAAGCCATCTGATTCATGTGGCCCCAACAGTCTGCTAACACAGAGGCAAGCTTGAGATAGCGCTGAGTGATCAACCTGCGGAGATACCCTCTGCTGAGCCTATGTCTCCGTCTGCGCCAGCACCCAATCTGATTGAAGAGCTGTGTATGAAGTATGGGTTCAAGAGGCCAGAGATGCCAGTGGTAGTGATCACCAAGTGAATTCATCCCTCTACACCAGCTCCAATCCATCCTTTTAGCCTCAGCAAGACTCAGGACTGTACCTCATCTGAACAATTAGTCAAGTCTTGATAAGCATTCGTCACGCATAGATTTTGGTGCTGCTCTGAAAATAGAATCCTTGCATTGCCAACCAAAATCAAGCGAGCTACTGCTTGATGCGAATGGAGCTATGGTGATATCATTCTTACCCTCCTCCTTACTTGAATAATCATTTGGGTAGTAAATGCATGATGAGCTTAACAGCTTTTATTTCTCTGAAACCGATATGATTTCCCTTATCTGTGATGACCTTATTTTCTGTAAAAATGATCCTATAATGTCAAATTCATTTTCTGATATAATGCATACTAATTTTACAGATTCAAGAAGTCTGACACTTTGAAACTGAACTTTCTTCAAAACCTTCTGAATTTGTGCATGCTGAATCATTGTGTTCCAAGATTTCTGACATTGTTAAGAAGATTCAGAACTAGTTTCAGAATTTTGACACTACAACTAAAAACCTTCTTCAGAGTTTTCATATGGTGTCTAAATCGTTTTACTCATATATGCTTAGCGAATCTTTTTAAGGGCGCCTCTCATCAAAAAAAAATAGTTTATGCATTCACCTGAATTTTTGAAAGATCCTTTTTGAAATGCAAACTTTCAAAACAGATTCCGATCCACTTTAAACTTACATGACAACCATACCTCATGATAGCATTCAAAAGTTATTTCTGATTTTCCATTTCATGTGGTATCTCTTGCATCAAGTTTTTCAATGCATAAGCAGCTATGGTTTCGAGAACACTACATCCCTCTTAATTACATCTTTAAGTTCTCAATCTACTAATGATCTCGGTTCAAGTTTGTGGTTTAAGAATGTTGACACAGATTATTGAAGCTTGAACAATGAGAATAACCAAGAGAGAATGGCAACGAAAATGCCCCTTATCAAGATGTGTGGAATGGCTATACTAAACCTGAGAAACTCTCGCCAATACACATGAGCATTTCTATCCCTTACACATTCTGTTGTGAAATTTAATGGATAGTCTCTCTTGTCTGACATGCATTAGAAATCTTAGGAAATGCCTTGAATGAAACTCTGCTAGATCTGTAAAACATGGCATAGTATCACAAGCATGCTATAATCTGTATTAATTTCAAGCTTGTTGATATCCTAAGAACAATGAGATCACACTGAGCATATCTAGAAGAACTTGAGCTAATATTTGGAAATTATTCTCGTAATCATATGCTGAAATTTGGGTGTTTTTGTAAACCGGATTTAGTCTTAAAATCAAACTATTCTGTGAGCATGAAGATTTCCAGTATTTCATTTTTGTGAGAATGAAGATTTTTCAAAATTTCATTGTGTTAATAATTCACATGTCTTCATGATCTAACATGAACATCCTTGAGGCATATTTATTGAACTATACTTGCTTATGAAACTCTGAAAATATGCCACCTGTTTGATACTCGCTGTACTATCACATTGGTATTTATCTATGAGAGTATAAATAGAGTTCATGTCTTGATAGTGAAACTATGTGAACGTGTAGACAATTTCAAAATTAGTTTTCACATAATCATTGCTCATATTTTCTTAAACCAATTAGCAAGCATGATTTCTTAAAATTATTAACTTGTGCTGATTAACACAGATTGACTTGAATGTCCTGAGGATGGTCTTCAATGTTAAATCTTAAGTTCTTTTACTGACCATCAGGAAGCACTTGTTTCCTCAAGCATATGCAGGACCAATCATCAAGTTTGAGCAAGGTTGCTTTCGCAACAATCAGCGCCTTCGATAGCAGGCCAACTATTGAACCATGGGAAGAGTAGAGTGACTGCCCAGTCATGTCTGCTTGTGGTTGTAGCTCAGCCTGCCGAAGCGAATCATCAAAGCACTTGCGCTAGGGGTTTCCACTTGAGATAGCACACCTCTTGAAGATGTCAGGAAGCATGCTTATCTGCGTATGATTCAGATTCATGAGTCTAATAGAGTATGAGGATTCCTCATCTGTGGTAACATCTACACCTTACCATCTCTTATATATGATGCATACATGGCATTGGTAAGGGTGTCAATTTAGGATGTTTTTCTCAATCTGCATTGACTTCAAAATCATTCACTGTCTTAGAAAATCATCCCAGCTCACACATCTGTATCATTTATATGACACGCTGGAAAGTAATTGATAACATACCTCTCTTATATGCTTCTTTTCTTGATCTTGTGATGATTAATCTTAATATAGAAGAGAAGTAGATGGACATTACTTGATAATGATCCCTTGAAAATAAAGAGTTACATGCTGTCATCGATAATAAACTCTTGAGATGTTTGTTTGGAAATTACTTTAGGCATTTTAAACTCACAAAATTCATTTGATTTGGTTTCATTTCATATGGTATCACAAATTTCACTTGGCATTCAATCATTTCATATCACAAGCTCAAACTCACATATTTCATTTGATTTCATTTGGTATCACGAAATTAAAATCACAAATTTTCATTTGATATCATAATCATCATTTTAAACGCACCAAAATTATTTTGACATCATGTTAATCATTTCGAGAGGGTCAAAATTACTTTTGATATCTTTTATATTTGAAAAGAATTTTCACCTTCAAAAAAAAAAAAACTGTTTTTGTATGTTTTGATCTAGACTTAATCCTTGCAAAACATGTTCTGTTATCCTACATAATGTTTAGGGAGAATACAATCATTTAGGATCATGAATCATTATTGTTGTTCCTTGTTAATTCTCGTACGTTGTATTGAATAGTCTAGAACAAATCTTTATTAACGATACATAGGGAGATATATTAGGTAGAAAGCCCATTCCTAGGAGAACGATAGAAGTATCCCCATCCCTAAGGCTAGCTTGCACTTGTTGAATTTTGATGAAGCCAAAAGGGGGAGAGAGATGAGACATGAGATGTCTAGAGATGAGACATGAGATGAGATATAAGATGTCTAGCTAGAGATGAGACATGAGATGTCTAGAGCTGAGAGATAAGATAAGATGTCTAGATATCTGGGGAGAGAACTGGGGAAAGAAATATAGCTCTGGGAGTGATCTAAGTTTTATTATGTTCTCTAGTCATCTATGGGTTTGTCATCATCAAAAAGGGGGAGAATGTTAGAATCTTAAGTTTTGATGGTGACTAAGGTATGATATGGTCTAGTACTTAAAAGAACATAATCAACACTTAGGAAGGATTAGATGACATGGTTAGAATCCTAAGTTAGATCACTTGCGAATGCAAGATCACTTCCGGAAGTATTAGCACTAGCGCTAGCGGATGGAATACACATTCCATAGGGGACGCAAGCGGAAGCTAGTGAGACACTTGGTTAGAACCCAGTCTAGATTGCTAACACTGAATCCTAAGTTAAGTCACAACCGGATGCGGATTCACTTCCGGATGGACTAGGACTAGCGCTCGCGGATGAATGTCTCATCCCCCAGCGACAGCAAGCACTTCACTTAGTCATAACTCAGTCTAGGAGCATTAGATGTACAAATCCCTTGAGACTAAGTTAAGATGCAACCGGATATATATTTGCTTCCGATTGCTTAGTGACTAGCGCTGACTGTTGGAATGGGTAACACTAAGCGTCAGTGAACATGAGCCACGTCTAGTAGAATTGCTTCCGATTGCTTAGTGACTAGCGCTGGCTGTTGGATTGAAGGACACCGAGCGAGAGTGAGTAAAAGTACATATAACCCTTCATCCAGTAGTAGTGCTTCCGGATGTAAGAAAGGCTCCTTAGACTAAGTGAATTCCCACTGCATGTGATTATGTGTTGTTATACTACACATCCCATAGCACGAGTAAATGACACACTAAGTCACTTAGGAAGAGTTAGACTAAAATAACGAGACTTACGCTAACTATTGGAATAGACATCCCCTAGTGTTAGTAGACAATACACTAAGTCAGAACATAGTCTAAGTAAGAATGCTTCCCATAGCAAAACAAGCTTCCCACAGCATGTATAGTTCCTACTATACTTGATTATATATATTACTCTGTTGGACTAACAAGTATGTGCAGAACTTAGCTTTACTTCCGGATGCAAATGAGCTTCCGGATGCAAATACTCTTGGCACTGGAATTCAGAGACTAACTCTTACAGAGCAAGACTGCCGCTTCCGGATGAACAATGAACGATGCACGATGATCATCCGTCAGCAGGATTACAAGAGTCAGAAGTACATATGCTCAGAAGTCAGTATGATGTTGTCAGAGCAGAGTGGTTAGAATTGCTTTTCAGAGATAAAGCAAGTCAACCCTGCTAAGCTTTAATGGAGCGTTTAAGAAGATGTACTTCCCAACGGTAACAAGAGGTTAACAGATATTCAAACAACATTGTTACCTACCAAGCATGAGGAGTATGAGAGATAAGGAGAACATAATCTGAAGATTCATTCAAGCTGTCAAAGCTCATACTACCCACAAGAGTCAGAGTCCATAAGAGAGCTTCTGATAGCAAGAGACCATCCAATAGCAAAGCGCTCTTATCATTCATGGACAAATGCTTGGAAGACGAAGTTCCTCTATGTGATAGCAAGCAGAATGATAGAGTCCACGAGCTTCACTTCAGATAGCAAGAGAGCTTCCGATAGTAAGTCTCTTAGCATCCTGGACTTATGCTTGAGGAACGAAGTCCTCATCTGACAACAAGCAAGAGTCAGACCGTACAGTGTATAGATGTCAGAACGACTTTTGCCAGAACAGTGTTGTCAGAACAGTGTTGACAGAACAGCTGGTCAGAGCACCTTTTCAGATAAAGCAAAGTCAACTCTGCTGTGCATTAATGAGGACAACGTAAACAAGGCCCCAACGGCTATATTCAAACGGCCTTATTGCCTCTCCAACGGTTGGATAATCAGAGGCTGGTATAAAAGGAGATATTCTTCATTTCTGAATGAGAGTTTTTTGAGTTTGATAAGCAAGAGAAATAGAATGAAGAAGCTCAAGCCTACTATCTGAAATATCCTTCTACTCTCTGATCTTAAGTTGTAATATCCTTAGAGAGAATTTGTTGAGAGCAATTATTGTACCTAAGTGAGTAACATAATCTGTTCATTGAGTGAACCCACTTAGTTGAGCTTAAGTGTTTAACACAATCAGTTCATAGAGTGAACATTCTATCAAACCTGTTCTAAAGCTTGTCGCTTGAAGAACAGTATTGTAATCATTGTTAAATCTTTGTCTGTAAAGACTGAACCCTTCTAGGTGTGAGGGGGAGCTGTATAGGTTGCAAGTGAGCCCGCAAAACTTGCGGTTGTAAAGGTTGCAAGTGATCCCGTAAAACTTGCGGTTAGGTTTGCAGGTTAGCTGTTAGCAAAACCTGTGGGTTGTTAGGTGAACCCGTGTTCGTAAAACCTAAAGTGTAAAGGCTTCTCTTGTGCCCGGTTTAAACAAGAATAGTGGATTGGAAATCTCAGGTGGAGCCTGGGGACTGGATGTAGGTCTGGGTGACCGAACCAGGATAAATTTATGCGTGCATAAATTTACATTTAAACATTCTATTTCGCATCACATAACATACTGACTTGTGCATACCATTACTTATTATCATCATCACCAAGCACAAGCAGTCTTTCGGAAAAGAGTTTAAGTTTTTATTCCCTCACCCAATTCACCCCCCCTCTTGGGTGACAGCCACACATTTCAAAGGTGACCAATCTTGTGGCAGGATGGGCAGGACCTAAAAACACGCTCATACTTACATTCTATGGTACGCACAACGCCATTATCAAGTCGTATGCGAATGTTCTGAACAAGTGGCAGCCAAGGGTCAATTTGGACTTTGACCCTTAAGAAGTTAAGTTGGGAGGAGAAAATGAGGTCACCCGAGGCATAGTGGTCCCAACCACGTAACCTAAGTCCCTTGCAACGACACATGGTAATCCAAGGGAAGTTCCCATAGTTGGACCCATACTGGGACAGCTATGACCCTCATGGTTTGGAGGGACATGTTTGGGTGAAGCTTGTCGACAACTAGCAGAGAGTTGTCAATGGACCAAGGTTCATTATCAATAACAAATTTCAGGTCTAACTACGAGCTAAACTTGAGTAGGAAGTAATTTCCCACTTGCCCCTCAACCGAAAAGGGGGAGTCCAGCTTCCATAATCTATTAAGTCTGGAGTCCAAACGGTCCTTGAAGAATGAACGAGTGTCAAGGTTGGCCACCAACCCATAAAACTCCAGTTCATTTCTTTTTGAGGCCAGTATGGAAGGATCAAATGAAAGGGATGGCGAGGTGAGGCGAAGTGGATTGAAACCGGGTGGAGAAGACATCATCTCAATAAGAGAAGGACAGTGAAGCATAGAAAAGAGCCAAGGGAAATGACTGAGGGAGGGGAAGAGAAGATTGAGTAGAGTTTCCAGAGATGTGAATGTTATGGATATAAGTGTAAGGAAGAAGGAAGCATGGGGAAATGTATTTATAGAGAGAAAGGGATGAGAATGTGAATCGCCAGTAAGAGAAAGTTGGAGTGGGATATACTAGCCTACTTATGATTACTAACACCTGAGATAATATTCTCCAATCTAGGGCCTACAAGCATGCTTTCAGAAGCAAATAATCAAAAGCCCTATTATAGAGGGTATGTGAGGGGGAGGGTGTGCGGAAGTGTGAAGGGTTGTAATTAATACTCATAAACCATAACCAATGAAAATTGACTAGGCCAAGGCTATAAAATAAACTAGGAGAGATTTTGTGCACATACCTCGAAGAGAGAATCAATTATACAGATCATAAGAAAGAGGATAAACCTTATCGCCATTGGCTTGAGGACTAGGAAAATTAGTAGCAGAAAGCATACCCTGTGAATGGGAGGAGCCTCACCAGCTGGAGACTTGCAAGAAGCGTGGGGAAATTAAGGAAATTTCACTTTCATTGATCGCATGGGAGGGCTGTTTGTAGGATAGGATTTAGGGCACATTATTACTAGAAAGGTAGTACTCCATCAGCTCCGGTGGATGAATGAGGAAGAAATCAAATGTGATTGGTGGGATTACAGATAGATTGGAGCTGAATAGGAAGAGAAATTGATCAAAGGATATTGGGGAATCATACGAAGGATCACTCCATCTTCAGGGGCACGCCGACGTGGTTTTCTTGGGGCCGCATTTGCAAGCAGAGCGTCTCTCTCTAGGAATGAATGATACATATATGATCCCACACTACTCTTAGGAAAAAAGTAAATTATCCATTTCTTCTTTATACACTACTAATACTAATGTAAAATATCTTCTGAAAATCAATAATTAATACTACCTCCGGTCCTAAATGTAGGACCTATATGACTTTTTTTTGGAGAGATTAAGGTTGCGAAATATGTTATTAAATGATGACATATTTAATATATTTTTAGATAATCCATTAGTTTATAGGTAAAATAAACTAGTTTAAGAGAAAAAATTAGGTAAATCAATTGATAATTAATTTATTTTTTGCTTTTTTAGGATTTTCCAAAAAAGTCATCTAGGTCTTATATTTAGGACCATAGGGAGTATAACCTAATTTCCTTAAATATATAAGACTCAATTAACTTTTTAAAACAATTAAAAATAATAAAAGTTAATCATAACATATTTATGAATAGGGGTGGAAATAGCCTAGGCTGGCCTATTAGGGCCTATGGCCTGACCTACTAAAAGCCTAGACTATTTTATATTCTAATAGGTCAGACTCAGTCATAGGCTTTTTTTAGCCTATTTGTTTAATAGGTCAGACCAATGTTAGAAAAATATGCCTATAAAGTCTACGAGGCTGAAGTATTAAATATAAATCAATGACTAATATTCATTGGGCTAGTATTATTAAAAAGAAGATTGATCAAATTCTATAAAAAAAGATTGATCAAATTTAAGCAGTTACCGTTGGCCAAAAAAAAAAATTCAAGCAGTTACCACAAGTCAACATCAATTGAAACCTATCCGCCCCTCACTTCTTCACTCCCAATGTTATTGATAATCCTTTTTTTTTGTTAACAAGGGTTTTGATTTTGTGTATTTGTAACAGAACAGTAAAATGGGAAACCCCAGAAGTTGAAACAGAAGCAGTATATGGAAGATCAAAGCACTGAGGGAGGAGGCGGAGAAGACAAAGACGGCGAGCAATTCCAAAATGTTCTCTCAGGCCTACGACGGCCCAAAAAAATCGCCATCCTCCAACCACCGCTCTCCGCAATCTCCAAACTGGTAAATGACAGTTTATTTTTATTGTTTACATTTATCTCTTCGGATGGGACATTGGTCTACAAAAAAATAATTGTTCCTTTCCTTTTAACAACACACCTGCTTCTATAAATTTATTCTTCTACATTCATCCACTTTTAAAATTTTAGTTACTTCCGCCATTGTTATGCATAGCTTTAAGTCTCAAAAGTACGGATTTTGTTGTTCTTTTTGCCTTTTGTGTTTGCAAGAGACTACAGAATGGACTGTGGTTGGTTAGTTGTATTTGGATGTTTTTGAAGTGATGGACATAAAGGTAGTATTGGTGTTGAAATATGATTTGTTTTTACTGAATTTTGGCATCTGTTATTTTTAGGCATATCAGACAAATAGATGAAAAGTAATGCACTCTCAATAATTATGGGTCTGCTTTGCCTTGCGGGACAACATTGGCAGGCAAATAATTTCTAGGTATGAAAAAATCCTGTTTCTGAATTTTTGGTGAAGTGTATCAGGAAGATATTAGTTTATAACCAGCTATCTGTTTTTTTTTATGCTGCTGGGTTTGGTGAATTGGATGGGGTTTGGGGACTTTGTTGTGTTTGGGGACTTTGGACTGCCACGAGATTGTGTTCTTACACATGATAATACGCGTAGTCACATTTTTAATCAGTTATATGCAAAAACATTTTCTAAAATCAAACTTATGCAGTATCTTTTAATTAAATGTTAAATATTTCCTTATTTTAACCATCTCATCCATTATTTCCCTTTTTTCCAACTAAGAGGCCTACTGATACTTTAAATGATTATTTCTCTCTTTTTAAAGGACTACAATGACATGTATAAAAAAAAAGGACTACAGTGACTAAAATTCTGAGTCATTGAAGGGTGAGCATGAATATTAAATTCTTCAAAACGGTATAGACAATGCATATATGTTTTCTATTGCTACTGAAATGTGCTATTTTTCTTTAATTGTTAAAGGTTTTTATTTTTGGATGCTATCGTTATTTCACAACTCTGCCATAGTTTTGTCAACTTCTGGCAAAGTTTAATTTAAAGTGGCCATCACAAGAAAGTACTTTGTACTCATGCTGCAGCAGGGGGTCTCATTCATTCATCATCTTCCAAACTAAGAATTCTCCATCTTTAATTGAATCCTCTTTTCTAGAGCATCGTGGTAATTTTTAAATGCAGCTCTCTACACAATTATCAAGCAATAAAGGATCTGATTTTTGCAGTTCCTTCCTGATTCTGCCAAAACTGCTATTTTTCTGATAATATTCTTCTTCTTGCTGTTCTTCTTCTACCACTTTATTTGTTTATTAAATGTTTGCTGTGTTTTCATAGTCGTTCCCATTTAGAAAACCATGTTCTCTCAATAGCTGATATGACGAAATTAAATCATATTTAAACCATAGGATTCTTGGTCTTCTTGTGTTAAACATGTTCTCAAATAACTCCCCTCTAAACAATGCATTGCCTAAATATGTTCTTCTCTGCAGAAAGCACAACCAAGAATTCAAACCTCAGGATCCACTTAGTTTTTCAGCTTAGCTTTCACACCTCTTTCTCTTTGTTGTTGTATATATTTTAGAAACCAGCATCATGTTAAGCCAATTTTCTGTCAAATGGCATAGGTAAACAATGTTACATCAACCAATCAGTTAAAGATAGGCCAAGAATCAAGTTGATGAATGTTAAATAATCAATTGATAACATACAAAACCTGAATAATGAATGTGATTAATTACAACATAGCATATGGTATGATTGTAACCAAGGTTGTCAAACCCGTGAGTTTAAGTAAACTCGTGGAGATAAGGTAAACTCGAATCGGTAGACTCGAATCGTAAACTCGTAAGAGTTTACAATTATCAAAAAACATGTATTTCTTTTATATAATTAAATAAGAATACAAAAATAATAATAAATTGACTTGAATTTATTTTAAATACATATAGTAGATTTAAATATATCAATATTTATATTATATCAATCTCAATAGATAAATTTCTATGAAATCCATATTTAAATTCATTGAATTTTGTCAATTAAAAATAATTAAAATGAGATTATTAGCAAGTTGACTCAATTTTCTGTAAGGTATAAACGTGAAAACGGTGAATTTACAATGTAAACACGTAAGTTTCTAACGAATTTTCAAAGATTGAAGATTTAGGTGACTCGTGACACGTTTTGTTTAGATAGTGTCGTAAAAACGGTAAAATCGGATAGTCAACTCGCGAGTTTGACAACAATGATTGTAACTATTGATGATTTTTATCCTTAAATGGAGTGTGTGTTGTGCAACATCTTCCAACATAATTACTCGGAAATGAAGTGCTGAGATATGACCCATGTGTTCTCTGATATTTCTTCTAATTATTTTGATTGCATAATGCACTTACACTTGAAAACAAATAGTTGTGTCTAAAATTGCAACTAATGTAAAAAGTTAGTAAAGCTTACCGTATGTATGTCAATAACATAGATATGTCATAATAGCCCCATGTGAATGCCATTTTTGGTACAAGCTGATTCAAAACAAACTTCCTCATAACAAATTTGTTTCTCTGTAAAATGACAGCCAAATCTAACATGTTTTGAAGTTGGCAAATAAGTCCATTCACCCTTAGCTTGGATTTTAAGTTCATTGTGTTTTGTTGTTACGGACTTGACTAATCTAAACCATAAAGAACCATTATGCAAGTGTTCTTTAGCCCTATAGAAGTACATCTTTTTTTTATGACTATGAAGTACAACTGTTTAGTATTACTACCTCCGGTCCTAAATATAGGACCTAGATAATTTTTTTTTGGAGAGGTTAAGGTTGCAAAATAGTCTATTAAATCATGACATATTTGATATATTTTTAGATTATCCATTAGTTTATAAGTAAAATAAACTAGTTTAAGGGAAAAAATTAGGTAAATCAATTTATAATTAACTTATTTTACTTTTTTTTAAGGATTTTTCAAAAAAGTCAATTAGGTCTTATATTTAGGACCGGAGGGAGTATTATGGAAGGAATTTATTTAAAAATGATTTTTATTTCACTTCTATTCATTTGTATGATTGTATCCATTACCATGCCACTGAGATATACTTTTTTTGGACATTAAAAATACATTATGATAGGGATGACCATTACTTTTCTTATATTAATATTAGTTCTTGCGCTTTTAGCCATTAGCGTTTCCTTATTTTGACTATTTATTATGTGTATTTTACATGCACCAACTTTAAAAATTGTATGTCAGTTGCCAAAACAATGACAAGAATATCGTTGGAGCTTACATAGCTGACATGGGATATAATCATGACAACTCCTTTATGAACCCTGGAGGACTGGTGGTGTGATTCAAGAAAGAACAGGCCTGTCTTATATTTTAATATTAAAAACAGAAAATAGATCCAACATTTATGGACTCTAAGCTGGTAGCTCTCCCATTGATGCTAGGAGTAACAAGAGTGTTAGCGAAGATGCTTGTGATGACGGTGACAATGGTGATAGTTGTGCTGTTCATGGTCGGCCTGCATGCAAAAAGCTTTAGTTTGTTAAGGAGAATTAGAATATTTCATGTTTCATTTTATTGCAAAATTAGTTTCTTATTTTATTTGTTGCCAATGTAGAACATCTTATTTAATTTATGCACATTTATTTTAAATAGTTAGAAGAAAACAAATGCATACTGCCCAAAAAAAGAAGAAAATCTGTATAAAAAAAAAGAAGAAAACAAATGCCAAAATTAAAGAATTTACTTTTATTGTTGAATAGAAATTTTCCCTTATTGTTATTTTGAATTTCAAATTGAAACTCATTACAAAATACTAACATCGGAAACATCTACTATAATTCCCACTATTCTATCTAATTTAATAATTTTTAATAAAAAAAAATTAAATGCACCTTAATCAATGATAAACTTAGAACACATTAAACTAATTTATATATATATATATATATATATATATATATATATATATATATATATATATAAATTAGTTTAATGTGTTCTAAGTTTATCATTGATTAAGGTGCATTTAGTTTTTATATATATATATATATATATATATATATATATATATATATATATATATATATATATATATATATATATATATATATATATTAAATTTAGTTGTTTTTGTTTTGTAATGTTTTCTCTTCAGTCATTTTACCCACAAAAATCCTACTAATCTTAATTTCTTTTATTCAAAAAGTAAAATGTAATTCAATCCATCGAAAAAGATTTTTCTAAACTTTTTTCTCCAGGACAACAAGGTTTCACAATCACTGTCTTCCTAATTTTCCCTACTCACATGCAAAATTTAAACGTAATTCTTTTATGGATTTACAAATCAATATTGTATTCATACTTTTTTCAATCCTCATACACTATGGATTTTTGTTTTTCCAGAATTTACACGTTCACATTCAAAACAAACAACATTTTTTTAAAAACATTTAAGATAAAGTATGTTTGTTGTCCCTTAACTTTGGAGAAAAACATGTTTTAGTCCTTTAATTTTGAAATGTTTATTTTCTGTCCATTAACGTTGGATAAAATATCTTTTTGTATTTTAACTTTGAAAAATGTGTTTTAATTAGTTCTTTTAATTTGGACGACGTGATGTTTTTTGTCTTTTCAAAAAAGGTTAAAGCAAGTTTTTAGCCTCTCATGTTGGTGTTTATTCATGGTCAACTTTATGTAGCAGATCACGTGTCAAACGAATGGATGTTTAGAAAATTCTGATGTTATAAGCTGATGGAAAACCAAGAAACAAAACTTATAATGTGGTGTAGAAAGAAGCATTTTATAATTTGAAAATCTTGTGTTAGACTCAATTATTTTTATGACCATGATGTTAGACTCCATTATTCATTGTTCAAGAATAGTCACTTATTTTTCTTAAAATACAAAGAATAGTCACTTATTACTATCATTTTTATCATTCATATGTCAAATACATTGATCCCGCGCATAGCGCGGGTTCTATACTAGTTGAAGCAATGAAAGATGCTATTCTCAGGTGAGGTATGCCTCCTATTCTCTCCTCCCTATTCCCACCTATTCCCTCATCTCCACCGTCCATTTGATCTAATAGGTCACATCTCACACACTCTCCTACACCCCACAGCACCATATAACTCTCCCTCTCATATAACTCTCCCTCTCCTGTAACTTCCCAAATTCACGAAGAGCCATCGTGCCCTCTCCTCCTTACTCTTTCCCTCTCCTCCTTCCCTCTCTTCACCTCTCTTGCTCTCCATTCACGACCTCTTTCCTCTCATATCCATTGATTTAGAGCAGTCATCTTGTGGTTTTTTACGAATTTGCGTACCAATTAAAATCGGATCTTAATTTCAAATCAGACTTTCTGTAGCCCTAATTAAAATAAGATCTTAATTTCAAAATCAGACTTTCTCTAGCCAGATTACATACAGAGATTCGATTTTTATCGGCGCCGTCGCCGGCGGTGATCGGAGGAGGTGGTACAGGGCAGAGGAGCGCGTGAGAGGAAGGAAAGGGGGTTGAGGAGGATGGCGGCGGTGGTGGAAAGGTGTGTGAGAGCGTATGAGTGATGTGGGGATCGGAGAGAAGGAAGGGAGAGAGATATGGTGATGTGAGGTGTAAGAGAATGAGTGGGGTGTGAGCCATTAGATCAGATGAAGGGTGAAGATGGGGGGAATAGGAGGAAATAGGGGAGAAGGGAATAGGAGGTATCCCTGACCCGCTATTCTCCAAGGGGGACTCAAGTAATCATGCTTAAATATTGCCTTATACTTTCTTAAAGAAGTTGAAGGCTATTTCAATAAATGAAAATCTACCATGAAAGCCTGTGGGGAAAAGTTAGGTCAAATATACCTTTGAGAACAAAGAATCTAGGAAAATTAATTTGTAGTCCCTCACAAGGGTCTTAATAGTAGAAAAGTCTCATAAACTCCACATATTAAAGTAGGGTCCCTAGGGACCTTACTTTAATATTCTTAAAATACAAAAAGACCATATTTCCCTTTCTTCCCTACTCATGAACTTGTTATACGTGTGTATGACCTTATGATTCCTCTCCATGACCTCGTCAATGTATGACATCTACTTGTCACAGGGTAAGTCATGACCTTGTTAGAGTTGCCCATGATTTTGTTATACGTGCGCATGACCTCGTCATTTCCTACCCATGACCTTGTCACAGACTCACAGGGAGAGGCAATATGGTCTTTTTGCATTTGAAGTATATTAAAGTAAGGTTAATAGGAACCCTACTTTATTTTATTTGGTTAATCACCGCCCGGTTTAATCCGGACTCGAGGGGTATGAGTGTTGCCCACATAGGCAAGGTTGTCTCCTCTCCCAATGAGAGCGTTTCCCGGGATTCGAACACACGTTCTCATCCTTACGGGGGTTGCAGCCCACTTACTAGCTCAACCAACTACCCAATATATTTAAGTAAGGTCCCTAGGAACCCTACTTTAATATGTGGAGTTTATGGGACTTCTCTACTATTAAGTCCTTGTGAGAGACTACAAATTAATTTTCCAAAGAATCTATAGCTAGCTTCTAATTTGGCTTTCAATGAGCTTAACAAATATTTTTTTATCATTTTTGTTAACGTCTCCTCTTTATTACAATCTTTCAATAGATCTGCATGAAACAAGTACATAAATGTCAAGTAATTATAATATTTAGGGCAATGGCGCTATTTTTCCCTTTAAGTAACCACCATGGACCACTAGGCACACTAAACTAATACTGGGTACAATTTTACCCTAGAAGTAAGCAAATTCGTCCAATTTTACCCTCTAACGAATGTAATGTTGACACGTGTCAACATTACATTCGTCAGGAGGTAAAATTGGACCACTTTGGTTACTTCAAGGGTAAAATTGCACCCGATATTAGTTTAGAGTGCTCAATGGTCCAGGGTGGTTACTTGAAGGGCAAAATAAGGTCATTGCCCTAATATTTATTAACTGTATGGTTTTCTCTTGAACCATAATAAAATTTAGATAACCATTCTTGGCTCAATATGCATGGTAATTGCTTATCTTTGACCTCATATGTGCTTGAGTATATAAATTCTTGCTTTAAGTGTAAATATATCATTGGTGAGTGTTCTGTACAAACCTTTATTTGTAATATAGTCTATTAATTATGGTGGGTAAAAGAGGAGAATTATATTAGACCTTGACAACCAACATATAACCCTGTCAAATCCCATAAACATGGGTAAATGATATAGCGTACGACCCATGTAATCAATCTCATTTGGTAAGGTAAGACTTTGATATTATTGTTATTGTTCAAAGGTTGCCTATCAAATTTAAGAAATGTTATACAATCATTGCACCTAATTTAGATGTAATATTATATTTGTACATGCTTTTTGAAGTTTATTTCTATCCTTATCTTCATTCTCAATGCATTACATACCAAATGAACCATTTAGATCATACTACCTCCGGTCCTAAATATAGGACCTAATTCACTTTTTTTTTAGAGATTAAGGTTGTGAAATATGTTATTAAATGATGACATATTTGGTATATTTTTAGATTATCCATTAGTTTATGGATAAAATAAACTAGTTTAAGGAAAAAAATTAGGTAAATCAATTTATAATTAACATTGTTTTTTTAAGGATTTTCCAGAGAAAGTGAATTAGGTCTTATATTTAGGACCGGAGGGAGTATTGTTGTGAGGCTATCCCTTATTACTTCAACTAAGTTTCTTTATTTCAATACATTTAATTAAGTTTCTTCTACAAGCCAACTCATCACTTAATAATCTTTCAATTTTTTTAAAATTAAAATAACTTTTTTTCGTATAAAGATGTCATCTTTCTCTAATTAAGTTCATGATATTATGTGATAATAGAAGATCAGAGTATATATTTTTCTAAGAGAACTCGCGTTACTTAAGCAATACTTTTGTTTGTTGATCATATTCTCTATACATCATTCATTCTCTTGTAGAAGTTTGAGCAGAGTCTGAATATGATCATTTAGCCTGATAGTTATATAAAAATAAAATAGAAAATTCTTAAAATTAGCAGTACTAAGTTTGAATTAGATATTGCGCTAATTAAGAGAGGGGGGGGGGGTGTTGAATGATGTATGATGTAACCATAAAATTATACTGAAGAAAATATCAAATATATTAAATTAAAGATCAGAAACACAACTTTAATTCCAATTCTAAGTTTGTCAAATGGTTTTTTGGGCCATCCGATGTAGATAAATATGTAGATAAATCTAAAGGCGAACACTAACACGTCCCATATGTTGCCTGTCAAAGGTTCGTGTGTCTATATATATATATATATATATCAATGTTTATTCATTTATATTTGCAGTTGATTTAATATTTGGTGATTTGGTCTCTTAAGTTTAAATCCTCGTTTTAGTTTTCATACCTCAAGTTTCAAATCAAATGTTTTGATCGGTCAAATTCTAATTATTTATAATTTTTGTCTATTTAATAATCCTTAGACTACTTTGTGTTTTTTTTTTATATATATTTTAAAGTTTAGGTGAGTTAGGTCTCGTAGACTCATTAGGGCTAGGACAAGCTTCCGAGCTGAAAGAGCTCTTACAGAGGTACTTATAAATCACCCATAAATATGGTCTGATCCTCATAACGCGAGATACGAACCTACAACCACATAATTATGAGAGTCAAACCCCTCTATCAACTAGGCCAACAAATACTATTTATTTTGTCTTCTAAAACTATTTAAATAAACAAAATATTGGGGCTAACCCAAAATAAAGAAAAACTTGAGGAATAATCAAATATTATAACTCTTTGATTTAATATTGTTTTACATATCACATGGTCCCTGAGTTCACATTTGGATTATAAGATTTATATGATTTGTGGTGAAATCATCTAAAAGGGGCCACCAAAGAAGGACTTGTAAGGAACATATGCTAAGTGGACTTCATTAGTTTCTTGGGTCGAGATCTTGTAAGTGATGATAAAATCTCATATTCACATTTTTTTTGCCAGAGAGAAATACTTAACAAACATTGCAATATTATATTATTGATTTTGTGTATTATATTATTGATTTTGTGTTTCCATGAGACGGGTCGTTGACTCAAGTCGTATCATTTACTCATCCAATCATTATATGGGGTGGACAAATGGTTTTTTCGGTTCAAAACCGAATCGAAACCGAAAAAACCTATAACCGAAAACCATAAAAATTGAACACCGAAACCGAACCGAAAAACCAATAAAGCAAAACCGAAAAACCGATTTGTTTTCGGTTTAGTTTTTCGGTTTTTTCGGTTTTTACCAATTTCACCAATACTTTTTCCCCCCAAAAATTTCGATTTAATAATTGATCCCAGAAATTTGAAGAGAAAAGTTGCTTACAAATAAAGCCCAGAATCATCAAACTTGGTGGCAAAAACTAACCTCGCAAGCCTCAAATTTCTTCTCACCCACAACAATACAAACCCCAAAAATCAAAATCACCTCTTTTTTCTTCCTTTTATTGCACCCCATCTGGTCAAAATCCAATTTTTCATTAAATCCAGCAACTGGGTATGCTGCAGCCATCATAGACATAGTTCAAAGTAGCAATTCTCTTCACTTGGTTCAAAGGGATGTTCAGAGGTTTATGGGGTTTCTCAAAAATGTGAACTTTGAAGAGTCTAACATGGTTAGGGCTGTTTTAGGGAAAGGGGAGGTTTCATAGACATTCGGTGGTGCTGTTGAATATGCTGATGAAGAAGAATAAGTTGGGAAAGCAAGTGTTAGAAGAATTTGAGAGGATTTTTGATGCATCAATTTTGGTGTTTGGGGATCTCTTCTTTGGAAGTGAAGCGAGGTGACTGTAAAGTGTGGTGCGAAAGGGAAGGAATGTGAGAGTGGTGATTGGGCTCTTGGGCTTTTTTGTATTGTTGGGCTATTTTCAGTTTTCGGTTTAAAATCGAAATTATTTTATAAAAACCGAAACTGAACCGAAATGTGTATAAAATGGGAATCGAAACCGAAACCGAAAACCGAAATTCATTTGGTTCGTTTGGTTTTCGGTTTAAAATGTCCACCCCTAGTTATAAGAGGTTAGAGTTTAAATTGGCTTAATTTATGTATAGATCTTATATTATGAACATTTACTACGTTTTACCATTTTATTAATCAATATATTGTATCTTCTTATCTTTTTTATCACTAATTTCGGTTTTACATTTTCTCTCATTACTAAATGGGGTAAAACCAACTTTTGGTCCCTAGAGTTTGGTGTGATTTGAGTTTTAGTCCCTAGAGTTTAAAAGTGGAGGTTTTGGTCCTTATAATTTACATCAATTTTGGTTCTAGTCTCTAGACTTTCAAAGAAGAGGTTTTGGTCCTTCAAATTTCATTTTTTTCAAACAAATAGTCCATATAGTTTGACAAGAACTTGATATTGTTGAGTGAGCTGACATGTCAACCTTAATTGTGATGATGTGGTAACTTACATGGAAAAACAATTATAATTAAAAATGATTACAATTATAATATAAAACCAAAATTGATGTAAACAATAAGGACCAAAACCTCTACTTTTAAATTCTAGGGACTAAAACCCAAATCACACCAAACTCTAGGGACCAAAAGTTGGTTTAACCCCTTACTAAATGGGTTAAGGGTCAAATCTAACACTCTACTATTGTCAAAAGTTCACCTAAAATAAACAAGAATTTGATGGCTCAAATGTACGTAGCACACATCTATTCAAAAATGACTCAAATATAACATTTCCGTCAATTTTAACGGGTTTGACCGTTAAGTTTGACTCGATCATGCCACGTCACATGTCATGTCACCCACTTAAGTCATGTCATCAGCCACGTCACCCAATCATGGATAGTAAGTGGATCCATTGGATGACGTGACAGGTGACGTGGCATAAGTGGGTGACATGGCAGGTGACGTAGCATGATCGGGTCAAACTTAACGGTCAAACCCGTTAAAATTGACGGAAATGCTATATTTGAGCCATTTTTGAATAGATGTGTGCTACATTTGAGCCATCAAATTCTTGTATTATGTTGGGTGAACTTTTGGTAATAGTAGAGTGTTAGATTTGACCCTTAACTCTTACTAAACTAAGTCTTTAACTTACCCTTTATTATAAAGGCACACTTAGGAATAAAAATTCATTCCTTATATAGCTATTATTTGTAACTAAATTTTAAATGATTTCTTAAATCATGTAATTCGGTTACTAGATTCTTATAAAAAGGATAGAAGGTTGTACTTCCCCAATCCTACTTATTTTACCTCATTCTTATTTACATTATGATTCTAGGAGTTACTTTTATTATGTTTAACTCAAAGTAGTAAAATTGTAGATTAATCCCAAGTAAAAGATTTAATATAAAAAAGGTCTCAAGGAGTTGTTAATTAATTACTATTATTAACAACTGCAATAGTCTTCATTAAAAAGTGAATGAGTTGTCAATGGACCTCTATATATGAAATTAAATATCTTATTTATAGTATGCCCATACCCATTTAGCCCACCCGTACCCCCCCTGTAACATCCTGAAAATTTAATTCAGGATTAAAGAGTATTTTGGAAATGATAAATGGAGAAATTAGGAATTTTGGGAATTTTTGGAAATTTTTGGAGATTTTTGAGAATATTTTAGAAACATTAAAGTAATTAATATGCATATAATTAATTAAGAAATGAGGAGTTTGAAATTTGAGGGAGTGGTAAAGCTAAAAATATTTTGAAATTTAAGGAGATTGGAGGCTGGTTTAAATGGTTTTAGAATTAAAAGAGTACACTATGGCAAGTTTGGGCTACAAATCATTAGAGAACCCTCTAATTTCAGCAAAACCAAACATGCCCCTCCCCTTTTATATATAAACCCGCCGCCTCCCTCCTCTTTTCCGTCTTCTTCTTCTTCTTCCTCTCCCTTCTCTCGGCTCCTCCCACCTCCTCCTCTCATGTGCGCCGGCGAAGCAGCGGCGGCGGCAAGCCTGCCGCCATACTTCACTCTTCCTCCCCATACAACATCACACGACACACACACACCCTCTCCTCCGTCGTTTTCTTCTTCCTCCCTTCTCCGGCGGCACGCGGCGGCGTAGGGGCCGTCCACTTCATTTCTTCCCTCAATCTCACCAAAATCCATCTTCCTTTGCTCTCCCTCACGTCCTAAACTCGTCTTCATTTTCGCCCAACCACTGACAGCGGCGGCGAGGCCATTTCCCGGCGACGGCGAACTCCGACGAGTCAAGCAAGTCCGAATTTGAACTCAGGTGATTCTTTACTTCCATTTTGTACCTTTAATCTTGCGATTAGGTTGAGATTGACTGAGGGGTCCGAATTGGGGTTATCATCAAATCTGTTTCCTATGATTATTGGGTTCATTTTTGTTGTTTTAAAAGTATATTAGGTTGATTTCTAAGTACTCTAAAGGTTAGGATTAATTGATTTGGAGTTAGAATGATGTTTTAACAAAATTAAGTGTTGAAAAATTAGGGTTTGTTGAGGATTCCGAAAATACTCTCCTTGTTCTAATTTTTGGTGTTGCTTTATGGTCTGTAACTTGCTATAAGATTTATCTAAAATGTTGGAATGGTTGGTGAAAACTCTTGAGTCAAATTTTGAGTTTGAAAGTGTAATTAATGAGGGTTTATATGAGACAAATGTGATTTTATGATGAATTTGAGCAAATGATTGATTTTAATATTAAATTGATGTTAATGAATAATTGTAGGATGTTGAGGTTGGAAGAAATATAAGTAATTTGGGTTTTTGTTCTTGAAAACCTAGGGTTTTGATTGTGTAAATCTGATTTTATACTTTCTGGGATTAAATTGGATGTTTGAGAATCAAATTGAAGTGTTTTCTATGTGGTCTATGGAGTAGGATTGTTTAATTTTGATTAGAATGAAGGTTGGGCCAAATGTAAGTGTTAATAAGTTAGGGTTTGATTTGGTTGTGATTTCTAATCTGAGTAGTTTTTGATGTTTTAGGAGATTAAATAGAAACCGCAGATTTGGACATGTTAAGCGTATGAAATTGTTGGGAAATTCTTAGTTGAAATCTTTAAATGGTGTGTGGTAGGAGTATATATGTGTTGTAAAATGACTTTGCACTCTTGATTTGAGTGTGAAGTTCTTAATGGATTAGCATTTGCAGCGAATTTTGGTTGTTCTTGGCTGAATGGAAGCTGATTTGATATTGTGTTTGTGCATTAGAGATGGAAAATGACTAAGTAAGCTTGATTTGTGTGTATTCTGTGGGTGTTTGATTAATGCATGAAGGTATTGATTATTAGTTTAGTATCTCCATGAATTCTGGTCAAATAGTTTAAGAAAGGATTATGAGTATGTGTTTTATTTTCTCTGAATGCCATGCTTTGTTCATTTGTAAAATATGGAAGAGGTATTTGTTGGTATTTAACCTGGTTTGTGAAGGAATTTAAGTTCTTGTTTATTCTGGTGCGGGTTGTTTGGTTTAGGATTGTGAAGTGAGATGATAAATGTAGTTGGTAATGACTAGCATGTAGATATGAAATGGTGAATTGTTGTTGGAGATTTTAGCCAAGTTTTGACTTCTCTGAGTAGATGGATGTTGTTTCTTTCCTTGATTAATTGATAATAAGCTTGTCTGTTAATGTAAAGCTAAAAGATGAATGTTTTGGGCTGTATGCTTTGATTGTGGGATGTATGCTTGTCCTTTGGCTTTTGATTGTTTAAGTTGAAATTGGACTATTGGTTTTGACTTCGATTGATTGAAAATGTTCACCTTACAATAAAATAAATAAGAAAAAGGGATTGGGTAGTAATGCGGATATGAAAGAGACGTTTAATATTATGAAGTAGAAATGATACTAATTTATTATTCTATACTACATCATTATAGGATTGATTGTGATGTGGTTGTGAGACATCGGGAAAGGATGGGGAAAATGCGCATAGTGCAAAAGGGCGACAGGTAATCACTCTTACCTTACTATAACATTGAGGGTGACGTTAGTTAGGGATTTTGTAAAATCCCTTCTCACCCTCTCTATATATATATTATCTTTAAAGGATATTTTTATACAAAACAGGCTATCGGGTGCCTTTCAAACACGATTATTTTTATATAAAAGATTTGACAAATTATATATATAGTATCCTGGCTGATGATATTGTTGGACTGTGTATAAGAGTGTATAGACATTTGGATATTGACATTTTGACAGGGATATTGAGAGGTATAGTGGATTGGATGTATCATAGGTTGTGTAGAGAAAATTTGGGAGTTATGATGAGGGGGGATGTTGTGAATGATAGATTGAATGATGATGGGAGAATATATGAGATTGATATTGATTTTGACTATTGTGATGAGATATTGAAATTAATGGATATTGTGAGGTTTGCATGACACTGATAAACATACGTACCATCGCGCGATGATAACTGTCGATAGGCCAATCGACAGTTATTTGTACCGAGGATCCTTTTTAGAATTGATTGGATCGGGGTTCATAGGTCAACTTATTGAGAGAAGTGACCTACGGTTGTTTGGCATTGAAGAGCCCAACCGCCCCTACGGTTGTTTGGCAGTGGAGAGCCCAACCGTTCCCGTTATGTAATGGAAAACAGAATTGGGGTTCCCTCTCTGGAGATTGCCAGAGAAGGAAATTGTTCCCTCATTATGGAGAGGAACACAGTGTCAAATCATATAGTGAAGATTAGATGCTTGAATGCCCCGGGATGGCACAATGCATCTTTAGGTGAGTGTGAGGGCTGTTGTAGTAGTATTATTTGATTGGAGTATGGAAAGATGAAATTTAGTTAGTATGGAATTGACTTGAGGGATGTTGAGTGATACATGAGAAGTAGAGATGATGAATTTGAATTGATTGAGACGTGACAGAAGGTTTTAAGTGATGGATGAAAGGAAATGAGAAATATATATATATATATATATGTATTATGGATTTTTAAACTGTGGTACCCTTTAGACGCCCTTACTACCGCACATCTCACTGTTATAGTGAGTTAAGCGGTGATTACTGGGACAAATTGTCTCATCCCACGATTACTGACATTTTTGCAGGTATTCATGCACAGGCGCAAGCATTAGGAAAGGGAATTAGGTAGTAGAGGTTATATAATTTATTTAGAGTTGTATATTGCCAATTTGTATAGGCCTGCATTCGTTTCCGCATGTATATATATTTATTTATTGTTAATATGATTAGTTCTGCTTAATAACCATGTTAGGCAAATCCTTTCTAACATGGTTAGCAATAAACTATCCATGATAGCAGCTGTGCTGTATTAGTTTATTCTTTACTATCATGGATAGTGTTAATCATTAGGATATTCTTTTTCTAACTATGATAGAGATATTGATATTATTGCAATTCCTTTTTCTATCATAGTTAGTAAAGATATTATTGAACTAAAAGAGATGTCACAGGTTAATTTGGGAATTATTAACATAATGTTACAACTTGGTTATCAGTATTTGGTATACGATAACCTAGGACTGTGCTGCATTGCATATAGATTGGCAATATACATTCTTAGTATTCCCTTCCTTCTGTGCATGAATATCTGGCCTTTTTGAGAGGATTATCGCTCATCCCGTGGTGTGGAGAGAGTGATAAGAGAAATTGAATAGGTATTGTGGAGAGATTGAGATGAACATAGAAAGAATAACAAAATAATAATTGATATGTATAAGAATTTAGGAAGAATGACGAAATAAGGATGCTTCTCTGGGGTCTCGAGTATAGTTATGTGCCGGCCATAATCATAGTCGAGGCATCATGAGATCCCTTATTGGGTTTAAGGGATAAAATAATTTGAAATAACATTTAGTAACTTAAAAGAGGAAGTTATGAAGTTGTGCTTTGATAATAATAAGCTAAGTGGTTTGCTGAGTGTTATATTGAAATCTTTGATTTTGTGAATGATTGGTTGTTAGTCATTGTTTGGCTTTATTGGTAAATGAATTAAGTTGGATTGACAGACGCCTACAAATGGTATTGATTCCTTGTAATTGTATAGTGGACTATTTTAGGAGTATGATTTTTGTTGGATTCGTGTTTTCATGTTTCCAGTGGATTGAAATGCATCCGAGTCTTATGTATGCTTTAAGTAATAAGACTAAATTTGAAAGATGAAGGCGAATATCTAATGTGAAATTGCTCTTTTTCTACATGCATAATGTATTATCATTCCAAATTACTAGTATTATTGTTTCTTGAAAGGTTTTTATGATCTTCATACATAATGAAATTGTAGAAAGTAGTGTACTATAGGGATTATGGTGGAGATCTAGGTTATGGATTAAAGTGACATTAGAAAAAGGGGATTGGGAGGTTTTCCTTAGTTTATACGGCATGTGGATATTACTACTAATGAAGAATTCAATTGGTACAGATTGTTACAGTTAAAATAGGGCAAATAATGAGATTAAGTTTATGATTATTTAGCTAGTGGTGATTAAGTTAGATGTGATTAAAGAGGAGTTATGATTTTAATGATCGGAGTATACAATAATGATTATGGATTGAGTTGGATAGTGTCAAGTATATTTGGTGCTAGCGATATGGTGATTTATTAAGACATTAAGAGGAAGTGCGGAGTTCTATGAGAAGATGTCGTTATTCTATTGATGAAAGTAAGACCATGCGAAGTAATAATGATTTTAGAATTGTGATCGAGGGTGAGTTAAATAGATATAGAAGCTATTGATTCATTGGGATGAAGTGATTTAGATATGGTGGTACATTTTAAGTTAGAGTCATGAGTTAAACTAAGGAATAAACTCTTGGGGAAATATTATCTGACTGTAAGAAGTAAAGGTCTTGGAGTAGGAGTGAGAAAAACAATTTGATGGGAAGGTGAGACTAGGAAAATTTGATCCAATTGAGGGTAGTGCTTGCATGAGTTATGTTTGATTGGGAAGAGATAGGGAATGATTGAGATAATTGAAGTCAAGGCAGTTTTGATGTTAAATAGAGGGGAAACCAATTATTAGAGCAAAAGAGGGAGATGGTCGATAGATGATGGATCGGTTTTGGCATAGTTTTGAGATTTGTTTACAATTCTTTTAACTTGTGAAATGATTTCATAAAAAAAAAAAAATTATGTGTGTACTTACAATTCTTTTGAAATGCTGCATGACTCTATAATGAGAGAGTGTGGTAGTTAAGTGGTAGAGATTTGAGTAGAAATGAAATTTTATGCTAGTGTGGTATGTAGTTTAACTTAAGCTTAAGTGATTCATAAAGCCATTGGAAAGTAACTTAGTAGTTGTTAATGATAATTATGGTTAATCATGATTGGGTATTGGTGAATCAAATAGGTTTATACCAAGTTTAAGGGTTTAAACTTTAAACTAGTAAAAGTAGAAGTTGGACTATGTATTGTAGCGGCTATGTTTGTGTGTGTTTTAATGTGCTGACTAATTTTTGATTTGTAATTATCTCTTTATATCAAAATATGTTTATAAATGGTGTTCAAGGGAGAGTTTTTGAAGTGTTGTTAAATCTAAAATGGAAAAAGGGTGTTGTTTGGTTACTTGTTGAGAGTTGAGAATTGATTAGTATGATGTGGTTTGTAAGTTCAAAATATAAAAGAGTATATATGGGGGTATGATTATCTGGTAACTTGCTTGTCAAACGGTGATTTAAGCTATAATTTTTCCTTAAATCTTGTTTTCTCAAGCTTGATGAGTATGTCTTATGATCTGAATTATTTGATAATATGGAAGTAGCAGGAAATCTTGGTTCTTATTTGAATATATAGTTGTTAGAAAGTTTCATTGTGTTCACTTGTCCTGAGATGGTTAAATTAAGTCTTCTTCCTTAATTTTTGGGGTTGTATGTGATTGGTATGATAGATGAAACATGTGAATTGTGGGTAAGACTCTGAGTCCTGTTTGGATAATGAATGCAAGTTAGAAGGATGATTAGTATACTTAAAGTGTGGTTATTATGGATAGTAAATTGAGAGAAACTACTTGTTATAGGAATGAGGGAAATTTTTAATAGTTTATGGAGTGACATTTCATAGGTTAAAGACTTACTCTCGTATTTATAGAAAGTGGTATGAGGATTTGGCAAAGTATATGTATTTGGGAAGAAATATTGTTGGTAGATGATTAAAGAATGATTCTCATTGTCTTATAAGTCAAGGAAATTAAATGATTTAAATGTAACAAGGTTAGAATAAGACTAGGAATTCTGGAAGCTGGGGAAATATTGGGATTGTACTATGGTTGGATGACTTGGAGTGATATTTTGATTATGAAATGAAAACTAGGTTGGGAGATATTGGAAGTTGAGATTCTTAACGTTATTGAAGAGTAAATAAACTTTATGGAACATAAAATAGGGGAATTTTGGTCATGGATATCATTTGGCCTTAGTAATGTAACCAAAGTAGTCAAGGAATTAGATAATTTAGGTGTAACAAAGTTTAATATGATTCGGAAATTCAAAAGCTAAAGGTACGGTGTAGAATAGTTTGGCTAGATTTTGTAGTTTTCTTCTCTAATTCAAGATCTTAGAAATGTATTGAGTGGGATAGACTATGTATCAGTTCATAGTGAAGTTTGACATACTGAATTTTGGGGACAAAATTCTTAAAAGGTGGGTAGAATTGTAACATCCTGAAAATTTAATTCAGGATTAAAGAGTATTTTGGAAATGATAAATGGAGAAATTAGGAATTTTGGGAATTTTTGGAAATTTTTGGAGATTTTTGAGAATATTTTAGAAACATTAAAGTAATTAATATGCATATAATTAATTAAGAAATGAGGAGTTTGAAATTTGAGGGAGTGGTAAAGCTAAAAATATTTTGAAATTTAAGGAGATTGGAGGCTGGTTTAAATGGTTTTAGAATTAAAAGAGTACACTATGGCAAGTTTGGGATACAAATCATTAGAGAACCCTCTAATTTCAGCAAAACCAAACATGCCCCTCCCCTTTTATATATAAACCCGCCGCCTCCCTCCTCTTTTCCGTCTTCTTCTTCTTCTTCCTCTCCCTTCTCTCGGCTCCTCCCACCTCCTCCTCTCATGTGCGCCGGCGAAGCAGCGGCGGCGGCAAGCCTGCCGCCATACTTCACTCTTCCTCCCCATACAACATCACACGACACACACACACCCTCTCCTCCGTCGTTTTCTTCTTCCTCCCTTCTCCGGCGGCACGCGGCGGCGTAGGGGCCGTCCACTTCATTTCTTCCCTCAATCTCACCAAAATCCATCTTCCTTTGCTCTCCCTCACGTCCTAAACTCGTCTTCATTTTCGCCCAACCACTGACAGCGGCGGCGAGGCCATTTCCCGGCGACGGCGAACTCCGACGAGTCAAGCAAGTCCGAATTTGAACTCAGGTGATTCTTTACTTCCATTTTGTACCTTTAATCTTGCGATTAGGTTGAGATTGACTGAGGGGTCCGAATTGGGGTTATCATCAAATCTGTTTCCTATGATTATTGGGTTCATTTTTGTTGTTTTAAAAGTATATTAGGTTGATTTCTAAGTACTCTAAAGGTTAGGATTAATTGATTTGGAGTTAGAATGATGTTTTAACAAAATTAAGTGTTGAAAAATTAGGGTTTGTTGAGGATTCCGAAAATACTCTCCTTGTTCTAATTTTTGGTGTTGCTTTATGGTCTGTAACTTGCTATAAGATTTATCTAAAATGTTGGAATGGTTGGTGAAAACTCTTGAGTCAAATTTTGAGTTTGAAAGTGTAATTAATGAGGGTTTATATGAGACAAATGTGATTTTATGATGAATTTGAGCAAATGATTGATTTTAATATTAAATTGATGTTAATGAATAATTGTAGGATGTTGAGGTTGGAAGAAATATAAGTAATTTGGGTTTTTGTTCTTGAAAACCTAGGGTTTTGATTGTGTAAATCTGATTTTATACTTTCTGGGATTAAATTGGATGTTTGAGAATCAAATTGAAGTGTTTTCTATGTGGTCTATGGAGTAGGATTGTTTAATTTTGATTAGAATGAAGGTTGGGCCAAATGTAAGTGTTAATAAGTTAGGGTTTGATTTGGTTGTGATTTCTAATCTGAGTAGTTTTTGATGTTTTAGGAGATTAAATAGAAACCGCAGATTTGGACATGTTAAGCGTATGAAATTGTTGGGAAATTCTTAGTTGAAATCTTTAAATGGTGTGTGGTAGGAGTATATATGTGTTGTAAAATGACTTTGCACTCTTGATTTGAGTGTGGAGTTCTTAATGGATTAGCATTTGCAGCGAATTTTGGTTGTTCTTGGCTGAATGGAAGCTGATTTGATATTGTGTTTGTGCATTAGAGATGGAAAATGACTAAGTAAGCTTGATTTGTGTGTATTCTGTGGGTGTTTGATTAATGCATGAAGGTATTGATTATTAGTTTAGTATCTCCATGAATTCTGGTCAAATAGTTTAAGAAAGGATTATGAGTATGTGTTTTATTTTCTCTGAATGCCATGCTTTGTTCATTTGTAAAATATGGAAGAGGTATTTGTTGGTATTTAACCTGGTTTGTGAAGGAATTTAAGTTCTTGTTTATTCTGGTGCGGGTTGTTTGGTTTAGGATTGTGAAGTGAGATGATAAATGTAGTTGGTAATGACTAGCATGTAAATATGAAATGGTGAATTGTTGTTGGAGATTTTAGCCAAGTTTTGACTTCTCTGAGTAGATGGATGTTGTTTCTTTCCTTGATTAATTGATAATAAGCTTGTCTGTTAATGTAAAGCTAAAAGATGAATGTTTTGGGTTGTATGCTTTGATTGTGGGATGTATGCTTGTCCTTTGGCTTTTGATTGTTTAAGTTGAAATTGGACTATTGGTTTTGACTTCGATTGATTGAAAATGTTCACCTTACAATAAAATAAATAAGAAAAAGGGATTGGGTAGTAATGCGGATATGAAAGAGACGTTTAATATTATGAAGTAGAAATGATACTAATTTATTATTCTATACTACATCATTATATGATTGATTGTGATGTGGTTGTGAGACATCGGGAAAGGATGGGGAAAATGCGCATAGTGCAAAAGGGCGACAGGTAATCACTCTTACCTTACTATAACATTGAGGGTGACGTTAGTTAGGGATTTTGTAAAATCCCTTCTCACCCTCTCTATATATATATTATCTTTAAAGGATATTTTTATACAAAACAGGCTATCGGGTGCCTTTCAAACACGATTATTTTTATATAAAAGATTTGACAAATTATATATATAGTATCCTGGCTGATGATATTGTTGGACTGTGTATAAGAGTGTATAGACATTTGGATATTGACATTTTGACAGGGATATTGAGAGGTATAGTGGATTGGATGTATCATAGGTTGTGTAGAGAAAATTTGGGAGTTATGATGAGGGGGGATGTTGTGAATGATAGATTGAATGATGATGGGAGAATATATGAGATTGATATTGATTTTGACTATTGTGATGAGATATTGAAATTAATGGATATTGTGAGGTTTGCATGACACTGATAAACATACGTACCATCGCGCGATGATAACTGTCGATAGGCCAATCGACAGTTATTTGTACCGAGGATCCTTTTTAGAATTGATTGGATCGGGGTTCATAGGTCAACTTATTGAGAGAAGTGACCTACGGTTGTTTGGCATTGAAGAGCCCAACCGCCCCTACGGTTGTTTGGCAGTGGAGAGTCCAACCGTTCCCGTTCTGTAATGGAAAACAGAATTGGGGTTCCCTCTCTGGAGATTGCCAGAGAAGGAAATTGTTCCCTCATTATGGAGAGGAACACAGTGTCAAATCATATAGTGAAGATTAGATGCTTGAATGCCCCGGGATGGCACAATGCATCTTTAGGTGAGTGTGAGGGCTGTTGTAGTAGTATTATTTGATTGGAGTATGGAAAGATGAAATTTAGTTAGTATGGAATTGACTGAGGGATGTTGAGTGATACATGAGAAGTAGAGATGATGAATTTGAATTGATTGAGACGTGACAGAAGGTTTTAAGTGATGGATGAAAGGAAATGAGAAATATATATATATATGTATTATGGATTTTTAAACTGTGGTACCCTTTAGACGCCCTTACTACCGCACATCTCACTGTTATAGTGAGTTAAGCGGTGATTACTGGGACAAATTGTCTCATCCCACGATTACTGACATTTTTGCAGGTATTCATGCACAGGCGCAAGCATTAGGAAAGGGAATTAGGTAGTAGAGGTTATATAATTTATTTAGAGTTGTATATTGCCAATTTGTATAGGCCTGCATTCGTTTCCGCATGTATATATATTTATTTATTGTTAATATGATTAGTTCTGCTTAATAACCATGTTAGGCAAATCCTTTCTAACATGGTTAGCAATAAACTATCCATGATAGCAGCTGTGCTGTATTAGTTTATTCTTTACTATCATGGATAGTGTTAATCATTAGGATATTCTTTTTCTAACTATGATAGAGATATTGATATTATTGCAATTCCTTTTTCTATCATAGTTAGTAAAGATATTATTGAACTAAAAGAGATGTCACAGGTTAATTTGGGAATTATTAACATAATGTTACACCCCCCCCCCCCCGGCATTTTCCCCGTTTAGGCCAGCCCAATTAGGGCCCGTCACATTTTTACACGGGTATGGGCATTACACGGGTACGGGTATGGGCATACCTACGGGCATGTCCATACCCGTTTAAATGCCATTTTATTATTTTTAAAAAATTTTTTATGTATATCTTATTTTATATCACTCCCTCCTCATAGCTAATTTTATTTTGTTGATATTGCTTAGTTAGAACAAGATGAAATTCAAAGTTTATTAAAAATTGAATGCATGCTCTACTTTTTGTGGAGATTTTTGTTGGACCTTTTTTAATTTTTTCTGAGTTTATCTTACATGAGCCGCCCATTTAACTTTGTTGCCCGCCCGTTTATTCTGCGTCCATTTATAAACCGCCCATTTATGACCCGCTTATTTATCAATATTTAACCCGCCTATTTATGTTACACGAGTACAGGTATGGGCATACTCACGGGCGGCTCGAACCCGCCCGTTGAACACCCCTAGACCTAGGTATAATTGTTACTTGAAAATATGAAAAATCTTAAACCTCATTTATTCAACCTAAAAATCTAACTTTTCAATATTAACGTTGTTATATATATATTATTTGGATAAAATCTATATAATACATTTTAATATTAAATTGCAAATTCATGTAAAGTTCAATAATGTAATAATGTAATGAGCAAAGAGAGCTGAAAATATTCTGTTCACATCTTGTTGAGCGGTTCCTGTTGTAACCTCATTAGTTAGTGTCTGCCCTTTAATTAAAAAGAGAATATCTTTTATAGATGTATGTTTTTTTTTGGCCATAAAATGTATGGTTATTTATACACACACACGCATGTATAGATCCACAGGAGATAAGTGGTGTTCACATGACCTTGCTAAAGCCTAGAATCACTGAACAAGATCAAAAGTTGTCAAGTTCTTGTGTTTCCAATCACGAATATTTGCTCTTCTCTCTTTAGTTACTGGGCACATACATCATTCAGCAGAACATCAGGTTAAGTATCTCACCCCTGCATCTCCCCTGCTGTCACACACACATATATAGTGTCAAATTTGAACAACTTCTTTCGTACTATTCATTAATTCTATTAGGATTAAACATTAGATATAAGAAACAAAAAGGATAATTATTTTCTTATATTATATGCTTAAACTATTTGAGATTGAATGAGAAATGGAGAGCAAATGACAATGGAGCTAGAAACTAGGATAGTCAAGTTAGTCTTTTAAAGGAGTAGCATCAGAACATTTTTCCCCAGGAAAAAAGTTTTATTTTCTTGAAGGTTCCATGAATGATTTGATGACGAGTGAGCAGATATGAAAGACTATTAGTGAGGACTAACCTCACACCATCTAGCTAAATAGATTTCATTGTTTCAAAGATCATATGATATTTAAGATCTTCACATCAGCAACAGAGATATTAAATCTTTAGTTGTGGGATTTTACTAGTTATATACTGTCTTTTATAGGATATATATTAGTTGTGAATTATGATGCAGGTCCATCAAAAGATTGCAAGAGAATGGAAACATTGGAGAACAAAGGAGAACAAGCACCAAATTTGTTAAGCTCTATCAAAGCCAAATTAGAAGCTATAGACTCTTTTGAGCTTCCCTTAGGATCAAGATGTTGCATCTACAAAGTGCCACCAAAAATCCGGGAAGTGAATGAAAAAGTCTACACACCTACCCGTGTTTCTATTGGTCCATTTCACCATGGAGACAAGAGGCTGGAATCAATGGAAGAGGTCAAACTATGGTGCCTCAACAACTTTCTAAAGAGGAACAAAGAGACATTGTTGGAGGATTATATTAAAGTTTTAAGAGATTGGGAAGATGAAATTCGCTGCTGTTATTCAGAGACCATACCAATGGAGAGCGATGAATTTGTAAGCGTGACTCTAACCGATGGTATCTTCATAATTGAGTACTTTCTCTCTTGTCTAGGCCTATTAGACATAAACCCCTGGCGTTTCAAATTATGGCCAACATGTGACATAAACCTAGACATAATTTTACTTGAGAATCAGCTGCCATTTTTTGTTCTTAATGGCCTATTTGATCTAACTTTTCCAACGGGCTTCAATGGAAAACTTTCATTTGATGAAATGGTCTTCAACTTTTTTAGGAGAGTGTTCCTACACCATATTTTTGTGAAAAAGCAAGTTCGTGAGAAGTTTACATTTAAGTATTTCCAACAACTCCACTTTCAACAAACAACTACTCCTCAACCTGAATCCTCTGATTACACAAAAGTCATCCATCACTTAAATGCTATGCTAAGGATCTTTTACCTACCTGATCCGTTACCAAAAAGAGAATTTCGCAAACTAAAGCCTGTGTATACTGCAAGCCAACTACGTGGGGCAGGAATAAAGTTTCAGGTTGATGAGCAATCCAATAGCTTTACTAAGATAAAATACTCAAAGGGGGTGTTGAAAATACCATATTTTCAGATATGTGATTGGACTGAGATTGTGATAAGAAATGTGATTGCGTTTGAGCAGTGTCACCTAGCTCATGAGAGCTATGTCACAGATTATATAACCCTCTTGAACTATCTTATTGACTCGGGAAAAGATGTTGAACTGCTTGTTGAGAAGGGAATCATGGACAACTTAGTTGGTAGTAATACTGAAGTGGCTTCCATAGTTAACACTCTTGTTAAAAATTGTGTGTTCATGACTTGCAGTAGTCATTATCTCTCTCTATGTGAAGAATTGAACAAGTTTTATGAAAATCCTTACCACAAGTATAAGGCAATATTTAAGCATGAATACTTGAGCACCCCTTGGAGAATAGCATCTTTCGTTGCTGCAATTTTGCTCCTTATCCTCACTCTAATCCAAACAATAAGCTCTCTCCCATTTATTAACAACAATAAGGAGGTCAAATGCTCTTGTACAAAATAAATGGAAGTGTGCAGTATACATATCTTTTCTCAATCCGATTTGTGTAATCCATTTGCTATGTTCTTGAGTTGTAAATTCTGTTGTATACTATTGACAAGTAGTTCCTTTGTTCTGGCAATAATATCTCAATTTTATGTTTAGCTTAAATTAACATTTCAATTTTATGTTTAGCTTAAATTAAACTTTGTAATTCATTTGTTCTTCTCCCCTTACTAGTTTTTCTCATTACACCGACTAGTTCTGTTTCTTCAGCATTTTTATTTTTGAGTATGCTAATATCCTGTAGTGGAACTTCACATAAGGAACTGGTTTTATATCTTGAAGTTGTACTGGTAATGGCACATGAACTTTTTACACACAAATGTAATGAAAAAAAAATGTGGAGAGAAAGAATTAATAATAATGAAGAAATTAATTAATGGTACTTACGTGCTGGAAGGGCTAATGTACTCATGCATTTTCCAGAAGCAGCAAAGATAATAAGGGAAACTTGGGCATCACATAGAACAGTGATTTCCTTTGCTTTCTTCAGGATCCCATTCTTTCTCTTTGAATATGTCACTTGCCTGTTGTTTGAGTTCTCAATTCTCTTGATCTCAATGATACCCCTCCCCATCTCTCTCTCACTCTCTCTCTCTCTCTGCTAGCGATGATCTTCTTGCTTTGTATTATTAAAAGTGAAATTTTTTAAAGAGGTGAAAAGCCAAAAGTAATAACAACAGCTAGTCCTTATTAATAAGAGTTTGTAGATGAACAACATGCAGTGAGGCACAGAAATGAAGGGCATGTTTATGGATTGCAATAAAGACATGGACCCAATTATATTTATTTTATTTTTTTAAAATATGGATTAGTTAATTAATTAATTATTGCTGGCTTCACCTTCTTGTCCACCTTCCTGTCACATGGTCTTCTACTCTTCTATAATATCTTTGAAGTGTTTCCAATATTTTTGGGTCCGTTCAATAATTTTTGGGACAATTGCATCTAACTCCCAAATAAGAGATTTAATTTCAAAGTGGTCGCAAAAGTTTATTTGATGTCTTCCAAAAAGGGGTTTATTGTGAGCTTTTAGGCATTAGCCCATGATAATTTTCTTGGATGCAAAGTTTGGTTTTGTGTGGTGAATCCTCTCCCTCTCCCTCTCCGCTGTTCCCGCTCTCCATCTTTGTCACTGTAGAAAGAATTCTCATTTCTAAATTGAAAAGAAACTGAAAAACCGAAAATTGAAAACCATGCAAAAAGTTAAATTGTAATCAAAACCCAAAATCTAATTTGTTTTCGGTTCGGTTTTACGTTTTTTCAGTTCATTTCACATATTTTATGGGTCTTTTTATTTCAACTGGTCCCATATGAAAATTTAATAAAAAATGAAAAAAACATATTTATCATATCTAATTAGTTATACAAATCTTACATCTTATTGAAAATAATCAAAAAATTAATTTAACATGTTGAAAATATAGAAATGCATAAACTTATATGAGTACTACATATTATTTAAAGCAATTAAACTATTATTTCTATTTTGGGCTATTAAAGTATTAAAATATTGGTCATTTTTGTTTTTCTTCTCTATTTTAAAATATATAATATTTGTTTTTAGCTTTTTTATTTTAATTTTATAATATTTTCAAAAACCAAAACCGAAAAAACATAGAAATGGAAACCATAACTGAAACCCAAAAATGAAACCAAAAAATAAAGTATTAAGGGTCAAATCTAGCACTCTAGCCAAAAGTTCACCCAATATAAACAAGAATTTGATAGCTCAAATCTAGCATTTTCATCAAACCATAAACAAGAATCATGGATGGTAAGTGGGCCCATTGGGTGACGTGGCAGGTGATGTGGTTTAACTGGGTGACGTAGCAGGTGACGTGGCATGATCGGGTCAAACTTAAAGGTTAAACCCGTTAAAATTGATAGAAATTCTAGACTTGAGCCATTTTTGAATAGATGTTTGCTACATTTGAGCCATCAAATTCTTGTTTATGTTAGGTGAACTTTTGACAATAGAAGAGTACTAGATTTGACCCTTAACCCAAAATTAAAAACCATGTGATTCAGTTTGATTTTAAGTTTCAGTTGGTTTGTTTCTCAACCATAACCCATACTACCACCTGTACATCAAGTTGGCCAATATCAATGTCGTCCTCCCTCTAAATTTAATTATAAGATACTTTGAGTTTTTGAAGAAATCAAGAATTTAAAAGTAATCATTTTAAGGGCGAAGGGGCAAAACCAAACTTTGGCACCCGTAAATTGGATGGTGCAAAACCGTACATTATAAATCAAAATGGTACAAAATTAACCACGCCGTTAAGTTGAAGCTAACAGACGTTTGTGTTAGCGTGGGGCCCACCTTCATTAATGTGTATGTAAACTTAACGGCATGACTAACTTTGTACCATTTTGATTTATAATGTACGGTTTTGCACCATCCAATTTACTGGTGCCAAAGTTGTCCACTTAGAAAATTACGGTGGCTAGTTTTGCCCCTTCACCCTCATTTTAAATTGTCTGTAGTTATCGTTTTTTTCTCAATATTAATTTATTCTACTTATAAACTAACATGTAAGCTAATTACATATGTCATATGTTATTATTCAGTGGTATAATTTGCTTCCTTTTCTTCCAAAAAAAGTCAAATTGATCTAATATAAAGAATTGGAGGGAGAAATTTTATATGGGGCACATCCACTTCTAGAAAGTTCAATGAAATAACAATTGGGATAACCCAAATTTCAACGGGAAATATGTGTTGTGGCAGTTGGTGCCTTAGATTTATCTTGTTTTTTAATAGCTTTATGCCAAAAACAAAAAAGTTGGAAGACTTGTTTAAAATAATAGTATTTTGTTATGCAGCATTTTAAAATACATTCATATAAGTTACAAGATTTGAGCTGTAAGCAACAGTTGATGATTTGATATAATGACTATCATATTATTATGGAATTTGTCCTACTTTAGTTATATGAGCCGTCCAATCAAATTTAAATGAAAAGGATACTGTACCATGCATGTTTCATGCAATATAAAAAATACATCACTATTATATTATATTATCATATCTCCAGAATCTTAGCTTGATGATCAATTACTTGACCATTATAAGGCATCAAACCAACTTGATGAGTTCAAAAGTGTAATTAAGGTCTCTCATATTTCCTCTTGGGGAAATCAGCAATTTTCTGTAGTTTTATGGCCACGCCATTCAACTTATCATCAGGTCAACCCTCTCTCTCTCTCTCCCTCTCTCTCTCTCTCTCCCCCTCTCACTTCATAGTAATTACTGCTAATTTTGAATATATGTGCTTTATTCTTCTATGACTTTGAGAATTAAAGGAAGATGATGGCCCTCAGAAAAAAATTATTTAAATTTTTACAAAAGTTTTGGTGGTAATGAGTTGGGTTGTAGAGAGGAGTGGGAATAGATTTAGAGAGAATGAAAATGGAAACAGGCTTTTAAAAGTATATCCAGTGCAGACAAGATTATCAAGGAAATGTTTCACTTTTGTTTTCTATTACCTCTATCCTTTAATATAAGATCTAGATGCTTAGTGTGAGTATCTCAAACTAGTTTTGTTAGTTACTTTTAACAAATATGGGTTGATTGTCTAAAGTACCACTTCATGACTACCCATAGATGTGTTGTGCACAATCACTCAATCAGTTGAATACTTTGGAGACATCATTCTAAATTTGGTAAGCAAAATTGACCAAGATATTATATTTAGAATAATATTAAATCTCCAAGTAGCTCTTGTGCTAATGTCCAGAAGTAAATGTAGGTTTTAAGCAATTATTGCAAAGTAATTAAAATTTTATGACAGATTATTTTTCATAACATGACATATACTTCAGATCCCCTGATGTATAAAAGGATAACTTCTAAAATAAACCAAGATTTGTTCGCTAAATTTTATTGAGGCTGTACAGAACGTCAAAGGTAAAATTGCCATAATTACTTGACAATGTTTTTTTTTATAACACTTGACAATGTTTTTAATGTGTCACAGGTCCACTAAAATATTGTGTGAAAACAGAGATATTGTGCAACCAAAATGAACAAAAACCCGATATGTTAAGCTCCTTGAAAGCCAAATTAGAAGTTGTAGACTCTTCAGAGCATCCCTTAGGATCAGGATGTTGCATCTACAAAGTGCCACCAAAAATTCGTAAAGTAAATGAAGAAGCATACACACCCACATTCGTTTCAATAGGTCCATTTCATCATGAAAAAAAGAGGCTGGAATCAATGGAAGAGGTCAAACTTTGGTGCCTTAACAACTTTCTTAAGAGAAGTAATGGGAAGTTGTTGGAGGATTATGTTAAAGCTTTAAGAAACTGGGAAGATGAAACTCGGCGTTGTTATTCAGAGACCATACCAATGAAGAGTGATGAATTTGTAAGCATGATTCTAACTGATGGTTGCTTCATCATTGAGTATTTAATGTCATGTCAAGGTCTATTTGAACAAAACCCTTGGCGTTTTAAGTTATGGCCTACATGTGACATAAACCTAGACTTGATTTTACTTGAGAATCAGCTACCATTTTTCATTCTTAAAGGCCTATTTGACCTAACTTTTCCCAAAGGCTTCAATGATAGACTTTCATTTCTTGAAATAGCCTTCAACTTCTTTAGGACAATATTCATGCACCATATTATTGTAAAAAAGGAAATTCGTGCAAAGTGTACTTTTAACCATTTTCAGGAACACTACCTTGAACAGATAAATACTACTCAATTTGAATCATCTAAATACATAAAAATGATCCTTCACCTGAATGATATGCTAAGGATCTTTTACCTACCTGATCCATTACCAAAAAGAGAATTTGGAAAACTGAATCCTGTGTATACTGCAAGCCAACTACATGGAGCAGGAATAAAGTTTTGGGTCGATGAACAATTTAATAGCATTACTGACATAAAGTACTCAAAAGGGATGCTAAAAATACCATATTTCCAAATAAGTGATTGGACAGAGATTGTGATTAGAAACATAGTTGCATTTGAGCAATGTCACCTCGCTCTTGAGAGCTATGTCACTGATTATGTAACCCTCTTGAATTATCTTATTGACACTGAAAAAGATGTTGAACTACTAGTTGAGAAGGGAATCATGGACAACTTGTTGGGTAACAATAATGAGGTGGCTTCCTTAGTCAACACTGTTGACAAAAATTGTGCATTTATGACTTGCAATTGTCAAGCATGAGTACTTGAGCACTCCTTGGAGAATCGCATCATTCATTGCAGCTATTTTGCTACTTTTGCTCACCCTAATTCAAACTATTTCCTCCCTCCCTTTATATACTTTGTAGTTAACAGTTCTTGTACAATACATGTGCAGGTTACATATCTCTAGACAGTATAGATTTTTTTCTAAAATAATTTATATTTTATTTAGATTTTCCAAATAAGATGTGAACTTTGCATAGTAGATATTTGTTTTCTAAGTGATTCTCTCAAGTATTGTTTCCACTTTGCAGCACAGGGAAAAATTAAACCTCAATATTGCATTTGAAGAAACAGTTAGATGTGTGTGTGTGTGGTTTTTTTCATTCTTACATGAAAATTATTCGTGTAGTCTACTAAATCGATTGAATAGAATGAGATTTATGCTAAAAACTCTCCTACACCATTTGATATGCAACAAATAGGGATGAGTTGTTTGATATGTCAAAACTTCCTAAAATTAGGATATTTTGTGAAGTAACTACTCAAATGATGAAGAAAGTTCTCATTTGTTAGAGCCTCGAAAATTGAAGTAGATAGAAATTACGGGATGACGAGACAATGAGAATCCAGTGAAGTATATATGTAACTATAGCATGTGAAACATAAGCAAATTTCAAGATGAAAATGTTTCAGTAGTTGTGCCAAAGTTAATAGTTATTTACAGGCAAAATGTTTTTGTTACTATTGGTTGACTTATTTGGAGATGAAGCAATGAAAGGGTTTCTAACAACAAGGATGCAAGAATTTATTGAATCGACCTAAAGTCTAGGGCCATCTTGTCTAGTTTCAATGAAGCAAGAAATCAGAAGACTCAATTTTCGAGGGTTTGGATTTTCGAGGGTGGGCTTACAGATGCAAGAAATTTTTCTTGGTCGATTCAACCCCCATGGACCAGAGAATCAAGATGCTTAGCATTAATCTGGAAGGAAGAGCATTGAGGTGGCATTTGTCCTTTATGAAGCGATTGGGAGATAGATTAATCTCATAGGAAGAATACTTTGCGCATATGGAGGCTAGGTTTTGTGATGTGAAAGTCTTCAATCCGTTGGTGCAATTGAAACAATTGCATCAAGATTCAACAGTGGATGCATACATTGAGGCCTTCGATGAATTGATTACGAAGGTGGATGTGTCGGAAGAGGTTGCAATGAGTAGTTTTCTTGGTGGACTTCGTTTGGACATTCAATCGGCGATGGATGCTTTTAGGCCGATAAATTTGATGGGTATGATGCACATGGCGAGGCTTCAAGAAAGGACAATTACTGCGTGGCAGAAACCTAAAGGATCAATTGGGTTCAAGAACTCGATCGTTTCTGATGGAGGTAGTTCTTTTAAGCACTATTCTACTAGTGCTAATCCTGTGAATTCGTGGCCCTCTGTGAAGCAGATGGGTTCCTTGGAGGGAGTACATGATCGCACCGCAAGTACACGGGTCGCGCCAAGTAATAAAGTGATAAGAAAGATCGTTCCCACGAGGATTGGGATACAAATTCGGTCAAGCAAGAGGTTTGGTGATTAAATTAATTTGAGCTATCCATAACATGATTTGAAGGTCAAACAAGTTAAAGCTATTTTCTCAAACTAAAATGGTAAAATGATATCAAATATTTTTGATTTCTTCAAGGATTAATTGGCACCTAGGATTACTTATCCCCCTTTTATCTTGTAACCTTTAATTAACTCCTCTCCTAATTGCTTTAATGTTTATATATGTGTTAACCTAGGGTTCTAAAATACTTGTAAAAGCTCCGTCGAGTCAAGAACAAGTGTTTAATTTCATTAATCATGCAATATCTTGTCACAATTAATAAAATCCAATTTGTAAGTTTCAACCCTAATGTGGCTATGTGAGGCTAATAAGTATATGTCTATCTTATTAACAAAACCATTCATTTGTCATGCAAACTTCAAGTTCTCACACTATTTTACTCAAGTTCTACACTTAACCTAGCTCTCTCGAGTCTTAAGTCAAATGAACAACTCAACTAAATGGTGATCAATCACTTAGAGGCATCAGGGCTAGAGTAAAATAAACACATATATATACATTAATCACAAAAGGATAGGAGTTTAAAGAGTTACTCCATACAAGGATTCAAAATAATCCTAGATAAATGGATTTAGCTACTCATAATCAAATATAAACTACAATACCAAAATGAGTAAAGAGTCATAAACGCTCACAAGATAGGAAGAAGAAAATGAAGAGGAAACCAAAATGGAGAAGCTTTAAATGTCTTTAATGCTCTCCACCAAACTCTCAAGCTTCAAATCTTCAAACCCCAAGCAAAAACCAAGAGGAATGAGTTTTTGGAGCCCTAGAACACTCAAGAGTCGGCCTCCTTTCTTTTTCCTTCGAGCTCCCTTTTATTTAATTCAGAATTTTCGTTTTCAGCTCACCAAAACGCAGAGTTTTACTTTTGGTTCGTCGCCTGTTAGTTGCACAACGAATGCCCAACAAACAGATAAGAGGCATGGAAGAAGCATCATTCGTTGTGCCTTAGTTGGGCAACGAAAGCTCAACAAACGAATGAGAGGGATTTTCCTTTTTTCATTTTTGTCCCTTGCTCCACTGTTTAGCTTGTCCTATGTTTTTCTTGGTAGCTCTATGCTTTCCTTAGCCTTTTTCACTTGTCCACCTCTTCCTACAAAAGAGAAAGAGGGTTGATAAGATTCAAAAATCACCTTCACACACATATACTCCAAATTTCACCAAAATATCTATCTTTTAATTTTTTCTCTTTCCTATGTGTATCTATGTCTTTCTCAATTATTTACCACCAAAAATTATGTACATTCAAGGGAATTTGAGATGAAAAGTGTGAAATTATGGAGTTTATCAGTACAGGAGGTAGTTCTTTTAAGCTTGTGTTATTTGTGCAATGATTGTTACACTAGCTTACATAAATGTAAAGAATCACAGGTGATGATGTTAATTGTGCAAGAAGTAGAGGATGACACATTTGTGGATGCGGTGGATTCCTTGGAGGGAGTACAGGAGGACGATAAACCTCAAGCATTTGTGAATGCTATCAGTGGAGAAGAGCAGGGTATGACACTGATTATAGAGGGATTTATTAAGAAGCAGAGGGTTGAGATCTTGATTGATTCTGGAAGTACTCATAATGTTCTCCATGTGCAAGTGGCCAAGCGCCTTCATTTGAAACCTCATTCAGATAGTACTTTGAATGTTGGAGTAGCAGGAGGACAGACGGTATGTGTGGACCAGGTGTGTAGAGATGTGTTTTGGACCATGAATAGTCATTCTTTCAAGAGTGATTTCCTAGTGATGGATGTGGGTCGTTTTGATGTGATTTTGGGAGCCCAGTGGTTGAGATAGTTGGGTAATATCCTTTTGAATATGGATCAACAATTCTTGGCATTTAAGCTTCATGATCAGTATTATGAATTGCATGGACTTAAAGAAAGAAGAAGGGTCACTGAGGAAGTGATAGGTTCGCGTGAATTGTTACAAGCCCAACATGTATATGTGGTTCAAGTTGAGCCTATACCAAACTCATTCTCAGGTATGGAGGCAAGTAAGAGCACGTTGACGGTGGAACAGAGAGATCAAATGGAGGTTTTGTTGAAAGAATTTGAGGATGTATTTCAATAACCTACCTCGTTGCCACCACCTCGTTATTGTGACCACTGTATTCACTTGAAGAAAGATTTGCCCGTGAGTTGTCGGCCATATCGGTATGGGCCATTGCAAAAGGATGAGATTGAGCGTCAAGTGGAGCAGATGCTGAGTGATGGTTTAATTCAGCAGAGTAGAAGCTCTTTTGTTGCCCCTGTGGTGTTGGTGCATAAAAGAGATGGATCATGGAGATTCTGTGTGGACTATCGGAGGCTTAATGAGGAAACGGTAAAGAATAAATTTCTTATTCCCTTGATAGATGAATTGTTGAATGAACTTCAAGGAGCCTCTTTCTTTTCTAAACTAGATTTGAGAGCAGGATATCACCAAATTAGGATGTATGGTCCAGACATCCATAAGACAACTTTTAGAACTCATGAAGGGTTGTATGAGTTTTTGGTTATGCCTTTTGGCCTTACCAATGCTCCTGCCACCTTCCAGGCTCTAATGAATGATGTTTTTAAGCCTTTTCTTCGGAAATTTGTGTTAGTTTTTTTATGACATCTTGATTTACAGTAGAGATTGGAGTTCTCATCTTGATCACTTGCATAAAGCTTTGTCCCTCTTGCGTGATCATGAACTGTATGCAAAAAGTAGTAAGTGTACCTTTGGAGTATCCCAAATTGATTATTTGGGGCATGTTATATCGGATCGAGGGGTGGAGGCCGATCCAGTAAAGTTGGTTAGTATTCATTCTTGGCCAATTCCGAAGTCAATAAAAGATGTTCTTATCTGATCCAGTAGTTTTTTGGGGCTTACTGGTTACTACATGAGGTTCATTAGGAATTATGGGCTAATTTCTAAGCCCTTAACAGAATTATTGAAGAAGGAAAATATGTTTCAGTGGCCTATGGAAGCAGCTGCTGCCTTTGATGCTCTTAAGCAAGCAATGACAGCACCACCTGTGTTGGCTTTGCCAGATTTCAAAGAGAGGTTTGTAATTGAGGCTGATGCTTCTAGCGAAGGTATGGGTGCAGTGTTGATGCAGTTGGGACACCCTTTAGCTTTTATTAGTAAAGCTTTGAGTCCTCGGAAGCAGCTAATGTCAGCATATGAACGTGAATTGATGGTTATCATATTTGCAGTAAACATTGGCGATCATTCTTGGTGGGTCGCACTTTCACTATTAAAACTGATCACATGTCACTTAAACATTTGTTAGAATAGAAGGTTGTGTCACCTGAGCAGTTGAGATGGCTTAACAAGTTGTGTGGGTTTTCTTATGAGATTGAGTACCGTAAGAGTAAGGAGAATAGTTGTGGATGCTCTTTCTAGGTACCCTGTTGCGGATGTGATGGCTATTACAGAACCGGTTTCTTCTCTTACAGAGAGGGTTTGTGCTTCTTGTTTACAAGATAGTCACATGAAGCAAGTGATTAACGAGTTGGAAACTGATTCCTCTTCTCACCCTCATTTTTCTTTGGCTAATGATACCTTGAAATATAAAGGTCGATTGGTGGTAGGGGGAGATCAGGGCTTAAGGTTGGAGTTGATTAAGCATTTTCACATGGATGCCGTGGGGGGGACATTCAGGCATCACACCCACGTATCATAGGCTATCTTCAATTTTTTACTGGCTGGGATTGGAGAGACAGGTACGTGAATTTGTGAGAGATTGTCTTGTTTGTAACAGGTTTAAATCGGAGAATGTTGCTTATCCGGTGCTCCTTCAGCCGTTACCTATTCCTTCGAAAGTTTGGTCTGAGTTGTCTATGGATTTTATCTCAGGATTGCCAAAGTCATACTCTTACTCAATAATTTTGGTTGTGGTAGATAGATTGAGTAAAGCGGCTCATTTCATTACATTAAAGCATCCATATTCGGCTATAACAGTAGCCCAACTTTCATGGATTCAGTTGTTAAACTACATGGATTTCCAGCCTCCATAGTGACAGATAGGGATGCTGCCTTCTGTGGGAAGTTTTGGAGAGAGCTCTTTCGTTTGTATGGAGTTCAACTTCAGTACTCTTCGGCATATCATCCCCAGATGGATGGCCAAACGAAAGTCTTAAATAGATGCTTAGAGTGTTATGTGAGATGTATGACAGGTGACCATCCGAAGCAATGGGTTAAATGGCTACCATTGGCGGAGTTGTGGTATAACACCACATTTCATTCAGCAATTGGAATGACACCATATCAAGTTGTCTATGGTGTTCCTCCTCCTGTGCATCTTCCATATTTAGCAGGAGATTCCTAGAATGAAGTGGTGGACAGGTTATGTTGGTCGCGGGAGCAAACCATTCAGCTTTTGAAGTTTAATCTTCAGAAAGCTCAACAAAGAATGGTATTACAGGCCAATAAGCGAAGAACATAGAGACATTTTGAGGAGGGGGATTATGTGTTTTTGAAGCTTCAGCCTTTTAGAAGGAATTTGTTGACCAATTCTGCTTTGTATAAATTGGCAGCTCGATACTTTGGACCATACCGAGTGCTACGTAAGATTGGGCAGGTTGCATATGAATTAGATTTACCTGAGGAGACTCGGATTCACCCAATTTTTCATGTTTCACTTTTAAAGCTTGCTCCTGGGAAAGGTCAAGTCCCTAGTACTGTGCTACCCCGAGTGGATGAGGAAGGTCAGTTTGTGATGGAGCCTCAGGCCATTTTGGGGAGGAAGTTAGTGAGGAAAGGAGAACTCCCAGTAACCCAAATTTTGGTCCATTGGCGCCACGCGAGACCAGAAGATGCAACATGGGAAGAACTTCATTCCTTTCAGCAGCTCTTTCCGGATTTTTCAATTGCACCAACAGAGTTAGAACCCTCTCCAACTATCCTTGTGGACAAGGATGTTCTTTAGGAGGGGAGTATTGTAAGAAGTAATGATAGAGGTAGGATGAGGTGGATTAAATAAATGTGAGCTAGCAGTTAGTTAGTGAGCTAACAGTTAGTTAGTTAGTTAGTTAGTGAGCTGTCAGTAGTTAGTTAGGGAAATTGCTGTTGTATAAATACCCTATTGTATACTTCACTCATTGTGGAATATAGTACATACTTTTAGCCTCTAGTTTTCTCTAGTTTCTCTCTCTGTTTTCTCTCTTTTTCTTGCATTTGTATCACCTATGCCTTATTAGTCTACACCTTTTTCACAATTATTTAAGACTGAACCTGCAGATTATAAATCACTACATCCTCTAGGTTGTGCATCTTATCATAGCCTAAAGCCATAATCACACATTTCAATTTCACAGTCAAAGATTTGTTTCTCTTTTGCTAGTCAGAAAAAAGGTCATCAAAAACAGAGGGTAATTCTTCAAACATCAGATCCCAAAGATTAAATTTTAATAGTCATGCCTTAACATTCTCCAAAATATTACTTTTTTAACATCTCTTTTAAGTGTTTTTAATTTATTTCTCATTTGTTGGGCACCTTAGGACATCAATATCATCAATTTAATAGTCAATTTCACTCGTATCTATTCCTTTTATTCAGCTTCTTAGTGTCATTATAATCTTCAAGAAAACACAGAAAAACATTCAATTATCAACTTCTGAAAATTTTCAGTTTCAAGAACCACATTAAAAATCATCTTTCAGAAATTCCCTCAAACAATAAACTTGACATCTATTTTCAGCTCTGGACAGCTTCCATTACCTACAAGTGAAAATCCCAACTTCATAAGAATAATGTTGAAACCCATTTTTTAGGTTTCTAGGCATGATTTAAACATCTAACACATTTATGTAGCATCATAGATACTAACACAATATAAAACAATAAGTTATAAATTAAGATACCAATTAAAATCATTGGAAGCTAAGCTTCAAATTAAGATACCAATTAAAATTATCTTTGTTATATACAAACAACTCAGCCAAACTGGGGAATAGAAAAACATTCATGATTTCCAATTCTATTTCCAATTTAGGCTGGCTTTAACATATTCTTTAGCAGATTTCAAGCATGTGTTTAACTCATGGCTTCCAAGCATCAAACATGTGTTTAACTCTTAAAAATTCTGGTGCTTTTAAACATTATAATGTCAACTCTTCTCAACCTTATATGCATATCATCTTCTTCCCATATCATCTTCTTACCAAATGCATCATTAGAAGTAGAAACGTATTTGTGATATGATGTACAGAAGGCTTACTTCTGTCAAGAGTCAAACTTGCATGTGGATTTTTCATTCTTCTCGTTGTCTTCCTCCTTTGGTAATCACGTACACTGCTTGAAATGGGAGAGAAGAATGCTGAGATTGGATTCATATATCCACATGCACCATTTCTTCTTTATACACTACTAATACAGTAATATTTATGTATAAAATATCTTCTGAAAATCAATAATTAATACTCCTATAACTTAATTTCCTTAAATAAATAAGACTCGCTTAACTTTTTAAAAACAATTAAAAAATAATAAAAGATAATCATAACATATTTATGTATTATTAGATTATATGTTAGCTTACATGTTGGATAAACTATTTCAAGGACAGAAATTTAGGATAAATAATTTATTTTTGACCTATATAACTGTCATGCATATTATTATCCTAATTAAGAAGTCAATCAAATTTTATATTCAAAAAAGTATACAATTTTTTCGCCCACATTTTAATAAATTAAAGATCAATTATATTTTATCCTAAGAAGTCAATCAAATTTCAATAAAAGTCAATCAAATTGTTTTCACGCCCTTTCAGTGTTGGTTCTTCCATATATAGATATGGTTTTTTAAAAAAATCTAAAATGCATACTGACGTTTTTATTTTTTAAAAAAATAGAAAAATGTTTTTATTATTTTAATTTTTAAAAAATAAAATGCATTCCAGCGTTTATTTATATGCCTCAATGTTCATATTTTAAATTATTTTTTTTAAAAAAATCAAAATACCTTCTGGCATTTACTTTATGCCGGAATGTTAATACTTTAAATTTTTATTTTGTAAAAAAATCAAAATACATTCCAATGTTTATTTATACAACGGAATGTTAATAATAAAAATACATTCCGGCATTTTATTTATACGCCGGAATGTTTATATTTGAAATTATTATTTTTTTAAAAAAATACAAATACATTCCGACGTATATATATACGCCAGAATTTTAATATTTAAATTGATTATGTTTTTTTAATAAGCAAAAATACATTTCGGCAGTTATATATATATGCCGGAATGTGGGAAAATGGAATAAAAAAAAGTTACCCTCGTTTCCTAAATAACCGCCGAAATGTCTTAGCCATGTTTCCCCCATAACCATCGCAATGCTACCGCGGCTAATCGTCATTTATTTTGTAGTGTTAATTTAGTTAAAATCACATGATATTATCAATTCACTCTCACTATCTATCTTTATTCACATTCTTTCTTGCTCCTTTATTATTATGGAGTATTAGTATGATAATTTTGGGAAATGTAAAGTTAAAAACAATTAGAAATATGTCTTATATTTAATAACAAACTCATGTCTTTAAATAGGTCATATATTCAGGACCATAGGGAGCATTATATATTATTTAACCCACACACATTTCCTTGTTTTCTAAAATTTTTTTTGACCTGCTCCTTTTTAGAAAGGGGAATAGCATATTGTTTGGATTAGAGTAAGCATAATAAGTAGCAAAATTGAAGCAATGAAAGATGCTATTCTCCAAGGGGGACTCATTTATCATGCTTAAATATTGCCTTATACTTTCCTAAAGAAGTTGAAGGCTATTTCAATAAATGAAAATCTACCATTGAAGCCTGTGGGAAAAGTTAGGTCAAATATGCCTTTGAGAACAAAAAATGGAATTTGTTTCTCAAGAAAAATCAATGTAATCAAGGTTTATATCACATGGCGACCAAAATTTAAAACGCCAAGGGTTTTGTTCTAATAGTCCTAAACAAGATAATAAGTAATCAATGACGAAATAACCTCCCACTGGAATCATGCTTACAAATTCGTCAGTTTCCATTTGTATTGTCTTAGAATAAAATGTCGAGTTTTATCTTCCCACTCTCTAAAAGTTTTAACATAATACTCTTCAATTGATTCCAATTTCTTGTCTCCATGGTGGAATGGGCCAATTGAAACCAAAGTAGGAATGTAGGCTTCTTCATTCACTTTCCGAATTTTGGGTGGCACTTTGTAGATGCAACATCTGGTTCCTATATAATTTGGTTTTCAAGGAGCTTAACAAATATTGTTTTATCATTTTTGTTAACATCTCCTCTTTATTACAATCTTTTGATAGAACTGCATGAAACAAGTTCATAAATGCCAAGTTATTATAGTATTCAATTAACTGTATGGTTTTCTCTTGAACCATAATAAAATTTAGATTACCATTCTTGGCTCAATATGCATGGTAATTTCTTATCTTTGACCTCATATGTGCTTGAGTATATAAATTCTTGCTTTAAGCGTAAATATCTCATTGGTGAGTTTTCTGTACAAACCTTTGTAATATAGTCTATTAATTATGTGGGTAAAAGAGGAGAATTGTATTAGATCTCGTCAACCAACATATAACTCTATCTGTCGAATCCCATAAACTTTGGTCATGATAATAGCGTATGGCCCATGTATGCAATCTCATTTAGTATGGTAAGACTTTATTATTGTTGTTATTGTTAGCTGCGTATCAAATTTAAGAAATGTTATACAATGATTGCACCTAATTTAGATGTAACAAGACTTTTTTTGCGGAACCAATTTTGCACAAAATTTTTTTAAACTATGTTGATTAATAATATATTTTACTGATTAAATAGAAAGTGACACAATAAGAAAATGATTAACTCCAACGCAATTTACTTTCAAGATATTTTACCCGCGTGTTAAAAAAAGACATTTAACCCGCGTGTTGTGCGAAATCAATTTTTCTGAATATATTGTCAAACTTTGTTAGAGCATAAAATCATTCTCAATGTTTCATGCTTATGAAATAAATTTTAGTAAAAGATACAGGTGTTTTCGACAACAAATTTTATTAAAAAATAGAGGTGTTTGACAATAATATAAGAAAAATGACAATCAAAATAATTAACTCGTGACAATTTGAATGAATTACTAATTAAATCCCTCATATAACTCTATTAATTTAAATTTCAATCTAATTCCCAAATTTAATAAAAATTGTCCTACAAAATGTTACATTTTCAAATTAATAGATATTTTACTATTTCATTTTAAATTGTTTGAGTATGTTTAATTGTTCAATTTTCAATCAATTATTAAGAAATTCTTCAACAGCAATATTCAAATAAAGAAATATATGCATTCATCAATCAGATTACTAATTTATTTTTTGAAAATGTACACATATGGTCAAGTTTAATTTTAGTAATTATGGAAAATTATCAATCCATAAACTCCTTTTAATGCCTATTGGAATTTCACATTATTAATTTCAATTTTTAATTTTTAAAAATAATGCATTAATTGATTTTTTTTCAATTTCTAACTAAAAAGAGAAAATCATATAGGATTGTTAAAATTCACTCTGTTAATTTCAATTTAAATCTCTTTAACGTCTAATTTCAATTCAAAATTAGGCATTAAATATCAATGAGTCTATTGATGCATAATAGGTTGATTGATGAATATTTTGTCAAAGAAAACTAATTTACTTAAAAACCATAAAGTTAAAAAATTCATGCAGTTATTTATCCACATATTCTCTATTCAAGTTGAAATGATACATGTCGTTTTATTAGAGAATTATTCTAAGCACTTATTGAGGAATTATCAAGTTTTGTTTGATTGAATGTTTCCCTCTCATTTACATGACATCCACTTAAATATGAGATTTTTTGTTTGTGATTGATTGTTTGGCTCTTAATTTCCCAATTAATGCATTGATTATATTGAGAAGTTTGTTGTGTTTATTTAATTGGTTGTGTATCATCCAATCAAAATCATTCAAAGCGGGAGTTTAGATGACATGTGGACCAATAGATTTTGAGGGTAAAGGTTTAGAGTGGGAATTCATAATTGGGAAATCTTTGTGATTGATTGCTTGGATCATATATAATTTCCCCAATATGTATAAACTATATTTGGCATTAATCTTTGATTATAAGTTTTCTTTCCAAATAACCAATTAAATTCAGTCAAAGTGAGAGTTTTTGTGACATGTGGACCAATAGCTTTTGAGGTAGAGGTTTAGAGGTATATATTGGATGGATGGATTGGGTGGATATTATATTTGTACATGCTTTTTGAAATTCATTTCTATCCTTATCTTCATTTTCAATGCATTACATACCAAATGAGCCATTTAGATCATATTGTTGTGAGACTAGCTATCCCTTATTACTTCAACTAAGTTTCATTCTTTAAATACATTTAATTAAGTTTCTTCTACATGCCAACTCATCACCAAAACTTTCAATTTTTTTTAAAATTAAAATAACTTTTTTCTGTATAAAGATGTTATCATAACCTTCATCTTTCTCTAATTAACTTCATGATATTACGCGATAATAAAAGAGTATATATTTTTCTAAGAGAACTCGCATGACTTTAGCAATACTTTTGTTTGTTGATCATATTCTCTATATATTATTCATTCTCGTGTAGAAGTTTGAGCAGTGTCTGAATATGATCTTTTATCCTGATAGTTATATAAAAATAAAATAGAAAAATTAGCAGTACTAAGTTTGAATTAGATATTGCCCTAATTAAGAGGGGTGTGTGTGTATGTGTGTGTTGAATGATGTAACCATAAAATTATACTGAAGAAAATATCAGATATATTAAAATAAAGATCAGAAACACAAATTTAATTCCAATTCTAAGCTTGTCAAATGGTTTTTTGGGCTATCCGATGTAGTGTAGGGCTCAATTCAATCAAATTCAAGCTAAGTCTATAGAGATATATGTGGTGATATATTAATAATTTAATACTATATAATACTAACATATTTAACTTCTTATTCTGCATAACACATGGTGCACTATCTTTTGAATTGAAAGGGTATATAAAGCAGGGCAAATCAGAGTGTCAATAACAATCGAATCGAGTTATTATTGCCTGCCAGCTCAACTGCTTTGTGAAAAAGCTCAGTTTTTTTTTTAACATTTATTATGTATTTTGAAATTCTGCACACTGTCATTAATAATAAAATATTTTAATCACGCGCATTCCAACTTTATTTGGAAACACACTTTGAAAATTTGTAGATAAATCTAAAGGTTCCTGCGCGTGTGTGTATATATATATATATATATATATATATATATATATATATATATATATATATATATATATATATGGGCGACCATCTCCTAGGTGATGGGCGACCGTCTTCTACGTGATGGGCGTTGGTACTACACAAAACAAAGCAACAAACACAGTAACGTAATGATCTGAGTCGCGTCCTCAGGGACACTGTCCTTTAGAGGTATTCCGCGACCACCGGCAAACTTAGGAAGCGGCTCTCCCCAAGATTAAACAGACCCGTCCTGCAAATGCAAGGAGCTACAGAACAGCAGAAGGAAATAGTAAACAGCAGAGATGTAACATATCTCCTATTAACATATTATTATTCTACTAACTTAAACCTGTTTCAACACATAATCAAAACAATCCAAACAAATGGTGTCTAACCATGTTAGTAAAAATACAACTAACATGGTTAGAAAAAGAAAATGATATCATTAAAAATTAGATACCCTAACCATGTTAGTAAAAGATTCACCTAACATGGTTAACAAAAGAATTTCTCCACTATGAAGAGATTAGAAACATATTCTTAACACGTATCTAACTATGTTAGAAAAGAGAATTTCCTAACATAGTTAGCAAAAGAAACAACATTACATTTAGAAAACATAACCATGGCAGAGAGGGGCCCATCTAACATGGTTATATAAAATAACAACACTCGTCACAACAGTAAATCACAATCACACGATATAACCATGTTAGGAAAAGGACTTTCCTTAACACAATTATTCAGAACACCTGTATCAATTAAACCTATCAAAACGACTATCTGACTTAAGCATGTCAGTATCACAAAGCGCAGTCAAACCTCGTTAATCACAATCATATGATGCATCCGTATCAAGAAAGAGAAATTGTCTTTCCATTAACAGACAATTCTCCTATAACGGTCAATTCACCACTATATAATCAATCATCACACTAACACAGTGTGTGATACGACCACCACTGTCACATTCTTTCAATGTCAGTGACTAACCAACAATCAACAGAAACAACTAACACAATTCATTCCAAATATTACAAACAAATGCGGAAGCGGATGCAACCTAATAAATGGCAATATATATTCCTTATAGATCATCTCCGGCCTACTCACTGTCTTAGTGTGGGCCGGCCAATCCTTTCCCCTTCCTCTCTGCTTCCCTCTGGGCATGATCACCTGTAAAAAAAAATAAAGGGAATGGGGTGAGACAAAACTATGTCTCTGTAATCACCACTTAACTCACTGTGAGACTCAGAAGTGGGGTAGTGGAGCGTCTACAGGGTACCACAGTTTTCAAAACATGCATAACTACATAATATATACACATATATACAATACAGATACATACATCTCTCAACAGACAAAAATAAACGTGTGTGACACTGTGCCCAGTCTCAAATCTGAAAGCATGAAAAAGGGACCACTCTAAAATGTGAAAAATCCCTGGTTCCTTTACAATCCGAGGAACCTGTACAATTAACCTATCGATTTGCGCAAATCGATGGTTACATTGGCCGACGGTACCAATAATCAGTGTCATGCAACATACAAAATATTCATATAAATATGTATATATATATAAAGTACAGTTCATTTAGAAAGGTACCCTATAGCCCACGTTTAAATATAAAATAATCTGAACACATTTCATTTATATATATATATATATATATATATATATATGTAGAAGAGGATTTTAGAAATCCTCAACTACCGTCACCCTCAGTATCACAGTCAGTTAAGCGTGATTACCTGTTCAAGCTCAATAACCATAAACCCTAGCAGCAATTGTTTTCCGTGTGCTCTACCCGAGTCACCGTCGTCTACAATCACGCAGTGAGCTGCTGATGGTCAATACACAATATCAGTGACTTTGACCACCCATTCAAACAAATTCTAAAACAATTCTGGAACTAATAAATTACTTCTAACATCCACAATTTTCTATATTCTTCTAAGTCATCACAATTCCCTTAACCATTTTATCTATAACCCCTAACGTATTAACTTAACCATTTCTCATACTTCTGTTAAAATTTACCAATCATGTAAAACCCATCGAAACCATCTCATCAATATCAATTTGACAACTAAATGTGGTCTTCCCCAACTCCCAAACATTTCACCACATTCTAACATACCTTCACGTAACCAAATTCCCCTTTTCAATACTTTAACTTTCAAACTTCCTTTCAAACACCATTCCAACCAAAACCAATATTCCAACATCCTAAAATAACCTTAACAGGCATTTACAAACCACCAATTTAGTCCAGCACTCCTTTATGAACAAATCCTAATTTCAAAGAGTCATAAAATGTTCCATAAATTCACAAAATAATTCCCAATTTCAATAAACTCAATTACCATCACCATTTAAATATTACCAAACTTTTGTTTTAGCACTAAAGATTCAAATATGGCAAAACCCTAACTTCAAAGAATCCCAATCTTCACCAAAAATTCTCAAATGCTCAATCTCCTTTAGAAAATCCAATTGCTCTCAAGAATACTCAACTCCAATGCCTCAATTTCAATATTAAAGTATCAACATTCCAAAAATTTCAATATAATCAAGACCTTAATTCCAAAGAATACCTAAATATTCTCCCAAAAATTCTAAAATAGTTTTCAACTTCAAGAAACATTAAATATCCTCACAAAGCTTCAATTAATCACTTAACAATCATTATGGTAGCTTGACAAATCCTAAAGTTTCAATTTTTCACAAAACCCTAACATTAAAAGAGGGAACTTTATCCAAAAATCAACATCACAAAGGGTAGAAAAGGCTTACGGAGTTCAAGAACTACGGGAGGAGCTCTACCGTCGCCGGCCGCCGTCCAAAACGCCGGATAAATGGGTCTTCAAGTAGCTGGTCGAAATGGAAAGCAAGGAGGATGAAGAAATGAAGTTGAAAGGGAAGGAATCACTTGCAAAAACCCAAGGAAAATACATTCCTACCTTTAGCCACCGTCGGCCGCCACTCACTACCCCAAAATCCGCCGGAAAATGCAACAACATGGAGGAAAACGAAGATAGCTCACCCACTCCGTTGGTTCAGATCTGAGGCGAGGAGAAATGACGGAAAACGTGAAATAAGGGGGAGATTTGAAGAAGAAACCGAAGTGGGTGTGGGTGTGTTTAAGAGAAATGAAAATGGTGAGAATGGGGGAGGAAGGCGTCGGCCATGACATAAGAAGGGAGGAGGAAGGGGCTGTTTGGTTGGGTGGAATAAGGAAGGGTTATGATAATTTGTAGCCCAAACATGCCATAGTGTACTCTTTTTAATTTTAAACCACTTAAACCAGCCTCTAATTTCTTTAACCTTCAAAATATTTTAGGTTTCACCATTCCCTCATATTTCAAATTCTTCAATTGCCTAATTAGTTATCTGCACGCTTATTACTTAAAACTTCCAAAATATTCCAAAAATCACCAAAAATTCTTAAAAATTCCAAAGTTTCCTAATGATCTTTACCAAAAACCTTTTCTAATTTTGTTTTAAATTTTCAGGATGTTACAATTCTCCCCACCTTTTAGGAATTTTGCCCTCAAAATTCACTTTGTCTCAACACTTTAATACGTACTACCTAATGAAATTTACTCAATACACTCCTACGAGCTTGAAGTAGTTATGGAAACCCTCAACTTTTAGTCAAAATGACACTTATCACTACTCTAGCTTTCTAAATTTTTATCTCGTAATCCTAACCTTACTATACCTTACATGTCTACCAATAGATTATCTCTTGTACTATCATGCCACTTCCAAATTAAGAGGGACCACCTTGAAATCTTAAGGTTGCTACTTAAACTGACTTGCACTATTCATCTCTCTTTCAGGACAAGGTTCCACTAATAATATTGTCGGTTTAAATCCATTTCCAAAAGTTTCTTCAATTTGCTTCCTATAAATTTACTTTTTAGTTGTCAGATAATAATCCCCTAGAAATCCTTTTCTCATTCCAACCATGACCCTAATTTAACATATACTAAAAATATTCTCAAACATGTTCACCAACTATTTCCAATTTCATTTATAACCTTAATTAATGAACCAAAATGGGTACCAACACCTCAGACAGGAAATCTTAATGTATAATGTTTTCTTATCTAACAATCTTAGCCTTGACCATAACTTCTAGTTCAACTCTAACTTAACAAGTTCTACCGTATCTAAATCACTTAATTGTATTCAATTTTAATGAATCCATTGAGAGTGCACTAAAGTTCCCATATCTATTTAACTCAATCTCTCCATTTTCATGTTTGACTCATAATACCCACTTCAACCTTTACTTTCGTAAATAATTCCTCAAAACGAAATTTCATCTATCCCCAGAACTCACGGAATCACACTAAATAACTATATTTCACTCATTGTTTGCAAACCTAGTAGATAGCTACTTTAATTATGTCAACAACCCTCCTAAAAGTATTTTATATCAATACTCCTCAATTTCATGATCATTAGGATATGTTCACTACTTAAACTACGTTAAAACCTCAAATTAAACAGTTTATCCTACTTAGTCATCAACTCATACCCAAAATATTCTCCATTTTAATCTCAAATAATCCTCCATTAATCAACTTTAATCCAAAACTTTAAGCAAAATTTGCTAAGCAACCCTCCATCCATAATCGTTATGTTCCCCCAATTATCAAGATTGCTAACTCCTGTTGAATACCTTAATTCAATACAAGTCAGACCATTTTAAACTTTAATCCCGTAGTTTCACCTATATCAATCCCAACAATTCAAATTGAAAGAATTCTTCATTAATATTACTATCAATATGCCTAGTAATCTAGAAAAACCTATAAACTCCCTAAATTTTCAAGTCATATGCATATTCATAGCATTACAACCTTTAACTTATCCTCAATACCTTCTAAATCAACATCGACACTCTTCCCTTACTACTGTCACTTCTATTTGTTCTAACTTGAAATCCTTGAGTTACTAGGAAACATTCCTTCAGCTTCTAATATCCAACCAAAATTTAACTATTTGTCTCATTTATTCCACAGTTTTTAGCATCCTTTCTAATCATCAACTCGAACTAAGGGAGCTTTTTCCAACTTCTACAAGTCACCTCATCACCTATGGGTTTAAATCACTACTATTCATGTTTATAATTTCATTACATCCTAGTCATCACTTTGCAAAATAACCTATTTCGAATTTCCAAATTTAATAATAATGATCCTTGAATATTTTTATCCATCATTCCCTATCACTTCTATTGGCTTCTTCTCCCTAGAAGGACCCTCTCTTATAATTCTTATCTCACAAGGTCATCAACCATATCTTGCTCAAAAACTAACCACTCAAGATGGTAATCACAATAATTCACACAAGTCTTACTATTTCTTTTCCCAATGTTCAATCCTCAATTTCAAATATCACCACCACTCCATTGTAATTACACCTAAAACCTCTCATCTGTATGCCATATGTAAACTCAATAGAATCGGTTAATCACATTTCAAAAACACTTTCTTAATTGATTTCCTAAGTCTCTCACATAATTCATGTCCCTTTGAACAACCAAAATAAACTCAAACACCATCCTCATACGTCATTAATTTCATATCCATATGTACCCTTAATAATATAAGAACCATAGAAACCTCATTTACTCAGTGTGCTTCCATGTACCAACTTTTCCAACTATTGACCCAATTTAATTGCTCACACCTTCTTAGTACAATTTACTCAATTTCAAACCTAAGGATATCTTCAATTTCCCACTTAAAGTCTACATCAAAGCTAGCCAAATCAACCTCATTATGTATAATTGTTGAACCAGAATAAATCTTTAGAATATCTCAAATGGACATTAAGCTTAGATAACAACCAAGAGAAAGTTAAAACTCGCATCCAACTTCAAACAAATTAGGTCTCACCTAGAGTCAACTATAGGTGTCATCTTCACTTCCTTCCTAAATATAAAGTCATAGGTTCTTCTCAATAAAAAAATATCATAATCCACCCATTTTAATTCCTTAACACAATTTAAACTTTAGAAACCAATATCATTAAGCTCAAGAATGATCTATTTAAGACCTCACAAGTCTTCCAACCATTAATGTAACATTCTCCCACATAAATTATATTTGATTCCAGTAAAACTGCATCGTTAGACTTGCATTTAACTTATTTAACCCGAATGGAGCCTATGAATCTCTCAACAATTTAGAATTCCAAAAACACCAATGTCCTTCTAAGCCCAAAATATCCAAACCATTATATTTCCATTATCCGATAGATCCCACTCGTCCTTAGTAATGATTCTAACATCTTACCTCTCTCCAAAAGCACCCCTTGACTTCACCTATCACACTATACTAACCCCAACTAATTTATTTCAACCATAATTATTGTTATACATGAATCGCTCTCATGAATGTGTATCACTAACATGCAACTACATTTCCTCTTCACTAAAATTCTCTTCATTGATATATTGATGTCAAATAGTTTCAACCTTTTCCTCAAAATTTACAGATCCAAATTAATATTTTCCCAATATCCAACTCAAATCAACTATCAATTAATCCACATGTTTAATTATAAATTTGACTAAAAATACAACTCCTAGCACTACAAAAATTTCACTTCTTAATATAAAACCAGTATTGCACGTCAATCATCTATACTAAATAAATTGACCAATTCCAGTAGTGCACGTCAATCACCTATACTAAATAAATCGACCAATTCTACATTCATCATATTACTTTCAGTATTACAATAGAGTAATTGGAACACTTCTTCCCAATCTCCACTAAAATGTCATAACTAGCTTTATATTCAAATGCTTCCCATTCCCTATGATCATTCCTTAAACTACACTTGTATAAGGGATCCTCACTCCTTAATGAAACAACAATTATAACCTGAATTAGAATTTCAAATCTCTCAAAGTATAGTCCAATTGCGAATCAAATCAATCCCCTTACAAATTTTATTTTCATTTCTCATAGACATAATATACCTTCCCTATTTCTTAATAAGAATCCATACTCAAACAATGTTCTTCACATCTTAACCACTCTTTGATTCATTATCAACTCACAATTGTAATCTAAAACCACTTGATCAATCACTAGACAATTTAAATGTAATGAAAATAAGGCTATTGAATAGAATAAGTTTCTAAGAAAGATAAGATAAAACAAATTGAATCCTTGAATCCAAAAACCAATACAGAATTTTGCCGTCTCTTATAACACCTTAGACACATTTCCTCCCAATCCTATCTTAGCTCCAAAATATTCAATTTTTGTCATCCTTTCTTTGCTACTTTATCAACAAATGCCATCACCTACCCTACAACCTATATCACCAAATTGCACATTTGAGAATCCGTACCACATCATGAAAATAAACTTTGCATACATTTGAGTCCTTTAATCTTTCCATGATCAAAAGTCTTGATATAAACCCACTACTTCTAAACACAAATTGTCTAAATTATTTCCCCAAAATACGTTTACTTACCTCATTCTAATCATTCCAATTCCAATTTCAATAAATCTTAGTACGGAGCAACCACTCTCCCCACCATAGGAATTTTGTCCGCAAAATTCACTGTACAAATCCTCGAAACAAAGGTTAGTGATCATGCACATCGGGAAGGGAAAAGAATATATATTGCCTTTCTATATGCAATGCAACAGGCAGGGTGTCGTTTACCATAAAACTGATACCAAGTTGTAACATATCTCCTATTAACACATTATTATTCTACTAACTTAAACCTGTTTCAACACATAATCAAAACAATCCAAACAAATAGTGTCTAACCATGTTAGTAAAAATACAACTAACATGATTAGAAAAAGAAAATGATATCATTAAAAATTAGATACCCTAACCATGTTAGTAAAAGATTCACCTAACATGGTTAGCAAAAGAATTTCTCCACTATGAAGAGATTAGAAACATATTCTTAACACGTATCTAACTATGTTAGAAAAGAGAATTTCCTAACATAGTTAGCAAAAGAAACAGCATTACATTTAGAAAACATAACCATGGCAGAGAGGGGCCCATCTAACATGGTTATATAAAATAACAACACTCGTCACAACAGTAAATCACAATCACACGATATAACCATGTTAGGAAAAGGACTTTCCTTAACACAATTATTCAGAACACCTGTATCAATTAAACCTATCAAAACGACTATCTGACTTAAGCATGTCAGTATCACAAAGCGCAGTCAAACCTCGTTAATCACAATCATATGATACATCCGTATCAAGAAAGAGAAATTGTCTTTCCATTAACAGACAATTCTCCTATAACGGTCAATTCACCACTATATAATCAATCATCACACTAACACAGTGTGTGATACGACCACCACTGTCACATTCTTTCAATATCAGTGACTAACCAACAATCAACAGAAACAACTAACACAATTCATTCCAAATAATACAAACAAATGCGGAAGCGGATGCAACCTAATAAATGGCAATATATATTCCTTATAGATCATCTCCGGCCTACTCACTGTCTTAGTGTGGGCCGGCCAATCCTTTCCCCTTCCTCTCTGCTTCCCTCTGGGCATGATCACCTGTAAAAAAAAAAAGGGAATGGGGTGAGACAAAACTATGTCTCAGTAATCACCACTTAACTCACTGTGAGACTCAGAAGTGGGGTAGTGGAGCGTCTATAGGGTACCACAGTTTTCAAAACCTGCATAACCACATAATATATACACATATATACAATACAGATACATACATCTCTCAATAGACAAAAATAAACGTGTGTGACACTGTGCCCAGTCTCAAATCTGAAAGCATGAAAAAGGGACCACTCTAAAATGTGAAAAATCCCTGGTTCCTTTACAATCCGAGGAACCTGTACAATTAACCTATCGATTTGCGCAAATCGATGATTACATCGGCCGACGGTACCAATAATCAGTGTCATGCAACATACAAAAGATTCATATAAATATGTATATATATATATAAAGTACAGTTCATTTAGAAAGGTACCCTATAGCCCACGTTTAAATATAAAATAATCTGAACACATTTCATTTATATATATATATATGTGTGTGTGTGTAGAAGAGGATTTTAGAAATCCTCAACTACCGTCACCCTCAGTATCACAGTCAGTTAAGCGTGATTACCTGTTCAAGCTCAATAACCATAAACCCTAGCAGCAATTGTTTTCCTTGTGCTCTACCCGAGTCACCGTCGTCTACAATCACGCAGTGAGCTGCTGATGGTCAAGACACAATATCAGTGACTTTGACCACCCATTCAAACAAATTCTAAAACAATTCTGGAACTAATAAATTACTTCTAACATCCACAATTTTCTATATTCTTCTAAGCCATCACAATTCCCTTAACCATTTTATCTATAACCCCTAACGTATTAACTTAACCATTTCTCATACTTCTGTTAAAATTTACCAATCATGTAAAACCCATCGAAACCATCTCATCAATATCAATTTGACAACTAAATGTGGTCTTCCCCAACTCCCAAACATTTCACCACATTCTAACATACCTTCACGTAACCAAATTCCCCTTTTCAATACTTTAACTTTCAAACTTCCTTTCAAACACCATTCCAACCAAAACCAATATTCCAACATCCTAAAATAACCTTAACAGGCATTTACAAACCACCAATTTAGTCCAGCACTCCTTTATGAACAAATCCTAATTTCAAAGAGTCATAAAATGTTCCATAAATTCACAAAATAATTCCCAATTTCAATAAACTCAATTACCATCACCATTTAAATATTACCAAACTTTTGTTTTAGCACTAAAGATTCAAATATGGCAAAACCCTAACTTCAAAGAATCCCAATCTTCACCAAAAATTCTCAAATGCTCAATCTCCTTTAGAAAATCCAATTGCTCTCAAGAATACTCAACTCCAATGCCTCAATTTCAATATTAAAGTATCAACATTCCAAAAATTTCAATATAATCAAGACCTTAATTCCAAAGAATACCTAAATATTCTCCCAAAAATTCTAAAATAGTTTTCAACTTCAAGAAACATTAAATATCCTCACAAAGCTTCAATTAATCACTTAACAATCATTATGGTAGCTTGACAAATCCTAAAGTTTCAATTTTTCACAAAACCCTAACATTAAAAGAGGGAACTTTATCCAAAAATCAACATCACAAAGGGTAGAAAAGGCTTACGGAGTTCAAGAACTACGGGAGGAGCTCTACCGTCGCCGGCCGCCGTCCAAAACGCCGGATAAATGGGTCTTCAAGTAGCTGGTCGAAATGGAAAGCAAGGAGGATGAAGAAATGAAGTTGAAAGGGAAGGAATCACTTGCAAAAACCCAAGGAAAATACATTCCTACCTTTAGCCACCGTCGGCCGCCACTCACTACCCCAAAATCCGCCGGAAAATGCAACAACATGGAGGAAAACGAAGATAGCTCACCCACTCCGTTGGTTCAGATCTGAGGCGAGGAGAAATGACGGAAAACGTGAAATAAGGGGAGATTTGAAGAAGAAACCGAAGTGGGTGTGGGTGTGTTTAAGAGAAATGAAAATGGTGAGAATGGGGGAGGAAGGCGTCGGCCATGACATAAGAAGGGAGGAGGAAGGGGCTGTTTGGTTGGGTGGAATAAGGAAGGGTTATGATAATTTGTAGCCCAAACATGCCATAGTGTACTCTTTTTAATTTTAAACCACTTAAACCAGCCTCTAATCTCTTTAACCTTCAAAATATTTTAGGTTTCACCATTCCCTCATATTTCAAATTCTTCAATTGCCTAATTAGTTATCTGCACGCTTATTACTTAAAACTTCCAAAATATTCCAAAAATCACCAAAAATTCTTAAAAATTCCAAAATTTCCTAATGATCTTTACCAAAAACCTTTTCTAATTTTGTTTTAAATTTTCAGGATGTTACAATTCAGAGATATTTTCAGAGGAGGAAGAGAAAGCTCGAATACTGGAGCTGATACACTTGGACTGACTGCAGACACTGCCTTTTATAGGCGGTAGATCCAAGTGATGGCACATTATCACCCATTATTTTGCTGTTACAAAATAATGACAATTAAAGAACGGTTTCTAAACGTTAAAGCAGAATAAATACCCGGATAAGCACACACGCAAAAAAAACGTCAACAAATTTAGAGAATGAAGGATATCAAAATTGAAGTCTCAAAATACAAGGTAGCCTGGTAAGCCATTTAACATTTATTTATTTGTAATTTTTGCAAAACCCGGATAAGTAAAATTGTGCCGACTCCGTATACCACGCGCGAAAGGGACCCGGATAAGTAAAATTGTGCCGACTCCGTATACCACGCGCGAAAGGGGGGGAAATCGCCGGATTTCCACTACGTTTGCCTCAACGGTGGCCCAACTTGTGCGCGCGAGGCCCATTCCTCCTTTGGCCCTTTAACTTGAGCTAGAACACAAGTGTCTTATATACACTTGTATGTTCTCACTCCCAAGCAATGTGGGACTTCTCTTTTTTGACACACCCACATGTTTTCATTGGAAACTCTCACAATCTCCAACACACATGACCTTGCTAAAGCCTAGAATCACTGAACAAGATCAGAAGTTGTCAAGTTCTTGTGTTTCCAATCACGAATATTTGCTCTTCTCTCTCTAGTTACTGGGCACATACATCATTCAGCAGAACATCAGGTTAAGTATCTCACCCCTGCAACTCCCCTGCTGTCACACACACATATATAGTGTCAAATTTGAACAACTTCATTCATATTATTCATTAATTCTATTGAGGATTAAACATTAGATATAAGAAACAAAAAGGATCATTTCTTTCTTATATTATATGCTTAAACTATTTGAGAGTGAATGAGAAATGGATCGGAGAGCAAATAACAATGGAGCTAGACGCTAGGATAGTCATGTTAGTCTTTTACAGGAGTAGCATTAGAACACTTCTCCCCAGGAAAATAGTTTTCTTGAATGATTAGTGAGCGGATATGAAAGACTATTAGTGAGGAGGACTAACCTCACACCATCTAGCTAAATAGATTTCATTGTTTCAAAAATCATATGATATTTAAGATCTTCACATCAGCAACAGAGATACTAAATCACTAGTTGTGGGATTTTACTAGTTATATATTGTCTTTTATAGGATATATTTTAGTTGTGATGCAGGTACATCAAAACATTATATTGCAAAAGAATGGAAACATTGGAGAACAAAGGAGAACAAGCACCAAATTTGTTATGCTCCCTCAAAGCCAAATTAGAAGCTATAGATTCTTTTGAGCTTCCCTTAGGATCAAGGTGCTGCATCTACAAAGTGCCACCGAAAATTCGGGAAGTGAATGAAAAAGTTTATACACCTACCTGTGTTTCTATTGGTCCATTTCACCATGGAGACAAGAGGCTTGAATCAATGGAAGAGGTCAAACTATGGTGCCTCAACAACTTTCTAAAGAGGAACAAAGAGACATTGTTGGAGGATTATATTAAAGTTTTAAGAGATTGGGAAGATGAAATTCGCTGCTGTTATTCAGAGACCATACCAATGGAGAGCGATGAATTTGTAAGCGTGACTTTAACCGATGGTATCTTCATAATTGAGTACTTTCTCTCTTATCTAGGCCTATTAGACATAAACCCCTGGCGTTTCAAATTATGGCCAACATGTGACATAAACCTAGACATAATTTTACTTGAGAATCAGCTGCCATTTTTTGTTCTTAATGGCCTATTTGATCTAACTTTTCCAACTGGCTTCAATGGAAAACTTTCATTCGATGAGATGGCCTTCAACTTTTTTAGGAGAGTGTTCCTACACCATATTTTTGTGAAAAAGGAAGTTCGTGAGAAGTTTACATTTAAGTATTTCCAACAACTCCACTTTCAACAAACAACTACTCCTCAATTTGAATCCTCTGAATACGGAAAAGTCATCCATCACTTGAATGCTATGCTAAGGATCTTTTACCTACCTGATCCATTACCAAAAAGAGAATTTCGCAAACTAAAGCCTGTGTATACTGCAAGCCAACTACGTGGGGCAGGAATAAAGTTTCATGTTGATGAACAATCCAATAGCATTACTAAGATAAAATACTCAAAGGGGGTGTTGAAAATACCATATTTTCAGATATGTGATTGGACTGAGATTGTGATAAGAAATGTGATTGCGTTTGAGCAGTGTCACCTAGCTCCTGAGAGCTATGTCACAGATTATATAATCCTCTTGAACTATCTTATTGACTCGGGAAAAGATGTTGAACTGCTTGTTGAGAAGGGAATCATGGACAACTTAGTTGGTAGTAATACTGAAGTGGCTTCCATAGTTAACACTCTTGATAAAAATTGTGTGTTCATGACTTGCAGTAGTCATTATCTCTCTCTATGTGAAGAATTGAACAAGTTTTATGAAAATCCTTACCACAAGTATAAGGCAATATTTAAGCATGAATACTTGAGCACCCCTTGGAGAATAGCATCTTTCTTTGCTGCAATTTTGCTCCTTATCCTCACTCTAATCCAAACAATAAGCTCTCTCCCATTTATTAACGACAATAAGGAGGTCAAATGCTCTTGTACAAAATAAATGGAAGTGTGCAGGATACATATCTCTGCTCAATCCGATTTTTGTAATCCATTTGATATGCTCTTGAGTTGTAAACTCTGTTTTATACTATTGACAAGTAGTTCCTTTGTTCTGGCATTAATATATCAATTTTATGTTTAGCTTAAATTAATATTTCAAATTTATGTTTAGCTTAAGTTATACTTTGTAATTCATTTGTTCTTCTCCCCTTGCTATTTTTTCTCATTACACCGACTACTTCTGTTTCTGTCAGCATTTTTATTTTTGAGTATGCTAATGTCCTGTAGTGGAACTTCACATAAGGAACTGGTTTTATATCTTGAAGTTGTACTGGTAATGGCTAATGAATTTTTTACACACAAATGTAATGAAAAAAAAGAAAGTGGAGAGAAAGAATTAATAATAATGAAGAAATTAATTAATGGTACTTACGTGCTGGAAGGGCTAATGTACTCATGCATTTTCCAGAAGCAGCAAAGATAATAAGGGAAACTTGGGCATCACATAGAACAGTGATTTCCTTTGCTTTCTTCAGGATCACATTCTTTCTCTTTGAATATGTCACTTGCCTGTTGTTTGAGTTCTCAATTCTCTTGATCTCAATGATACCCCTCCCCATCTCTCTCTCACTCTCTCTCTCTCTCTACTAGCGATGATCTTCTTGCTTTGTATTATTAAAAGTGAAAATTTTTTAAAGAGGTGCAAAGCCAAAAGTAATAACAACAGCTAGTCCTTATTAATGAGAGTTTGTAGATGAACAACATGCAGTGAGGCACAGAAATGAAGGGCATGTTTATGGATTGCAATAAAGACATGGACCCAATTATATTTATTTTATTTTTTTAAAATATGGATTAGTTAATTAATTAATTATTGCTGGCTTCACCTTCTTGTCCACCTTCCTCTCACACAGTCTTCTACTCTTCTATAATGTCTTTAAAGTGTTTTCTGGATTCTTCAGTTGGTTCTATTATTGTGGTGACACTTGCAATTAGGTCTCAAATAAGACACTTAATTTCAAAGTGGTCCCAAAGATGCAAAGTTTATTGGATGTCTTCGAAATATTGGATGTCTTCGAAAAAGGGGTTTATTGTGAGCTTTTAAGCATTAGCCCATGATAATTTTCTTGGATGCAAAGTTTGGTTTTGTGTGGTGAATTTTGATGAATTTGATAGATAGGAAGCGAAATTAACCTTGTGAGGTTTTTAGGTGGGCTGTACGAAAATCCAAGTCACGTACCTAATATTGAAGTTGGCGACAGGATTTTTCTAGGGTAAAGGGAAATGTATATTATTATTATTATTATTATTATTATTATTATTAATAATAGGATAATCGAATAATGCATAGAAAAAAGGTACAACATAATCAGGGATCAACCATCAAATCACAAGGAATTTAAGGATAGTGTTTTTCATTGTTCAAAAGGATATTGTTTTCTACTAATAGAAAAAGGGAGATCTTTCAAAGTAAAGTCTGAATCGGTGTTGTAAGAACCAGACGAGACCGGACGGTTGAACCGGTCCAACCGTCGACCACTTCACATTCCGTCTCAACGGTTATCCGGTCCAACCATCGGTTTGAGCAGTTAAACCATGTTGAACCATGACCCGAAGCATTTTCCGGCTCGCTTTCCGGTCCGGCATTTACGACATTGGTCCGAATAGAGTAAAGGAATATAATGAGAGATTTCCGATTGCAAATGAAAAAACAGAAATTCGGCTATATTCTAGTCACGCATTAGAATTACCAAGTCGAGGTCTGCCCATACTTTTTGACAAAGCTTCAACTATTAGGTGATTTGTTGCGTGAACCACATGCATTTGATTTGAAAGGTCCTTAATATACTCTTCTATAATTATAAAATTGAATGAACTTTATAAAATTATGTGAAATGCCGACTGATTGTCAAAAGTTTGTCTTGCCAGTATTTGTCCAAAGTTTAGAACTAATTTCCTTCTATAAACTTATGTCCTTCATACAAAAAGGGTGTCCACACATTAGGATATATATAATACATGTGCATTTAGTCAGACACATTACGAGAAAATTAGAAGACATTACTTGACTTGGCTTGGATACAAACCTCCATGATATGATGACCCGAGGACAAAGGGAAGCAACAATTCACTGCTTTGTAACCTCGAATGCAATAATAATTTAAAAATTGAAGATCGATCTGTCGCGTGTGTCTTTTATTAGACACACGGAAGATTGAGAAGTTCCTCTTTATGACCACTCAGCACAAGGAAGGCAATGCATTCTTAATAATAAAAGGTCTTCAAAACAGCAGTGACCCTTCCATCATTTGTTTATTTTCATTAGTGACCTCCAAATGGTAAAATCTGGATCCTTTTCTAAAGGCAAAAGGTTTACCCTTCCATTTTATGACATCTCTAAATTATACACACTGAATAAAATAACAAACCATTAAAATGGAAGGTAGAATGCTATACATAAATTTCAAAGTAGATCATAAATGATGTGCTTAAGGGCCATATCACACCTACTGATGAGGGATCAGAAATTTCACATGGTCTTGATTAAGGGCTAAAATCGTTTTCCTGCAGTGATGAAATCACATATGAAGGAAAGTATATTTATATACTTTATATAAATATAAAGTATATAAATATACTTAATATATTTATATGTGATGAAATCCATATGAACATATACCTTCACTAATGATTCCAAGAATCTATATATTGTGATGGGAAGCTATATGCATACATTGTGAACAAAAACCCCAAGTTTGCACAAAATTTGTGCTACTATGACTAAGTAGACAAATCATATTTTTCAGTCAGATTTTGTGAGGGTTATTGTAAATTTTATGAAACAACTTAGATATTGAATCTAGAGGTGATAAGCCATACTGCATCAGCCAGCAATCAATGTCATATGTCAGAAGTATGTGCTTTTTATTCTCAACAATATGAATATCAAAACCAGCAACCGCAAGGGATATGTGACTTACTTTCTTTTTCCATACCTGACCACTTTGAACATTCGATCTTCAGCCACCGGACGCACCTAAACTAAACAAAAGCATGTAATTATTACTGGTTGCAATAAAAGCCTTTTTATTCTTTTTAAGACTCAGATATCTTTCAATAACAGAGGGAAGGAGATGAAGATGGTTATTGCTGAGTGATGCAGTTTTAGGTAAGAAACATACATAGGGAACCATTTTGCCTCTCTTCAAGGCAGAAAATTATTTTCTTCAAGGCCATCTAAAAAGCTTTTACAGTCTTGTATCATTTGATTACTTATAAGGTTACTTGGTAAAAAAATTAATTTTCTTAAATTAAAGAAATTAGTTTAAATAAATTAGTTTTTACCTTAAGTTTAAATTAGTTAAACTAAGATGATATTCTCAAACTTCAAGGTAATCTAATTATATTGTTCCCCATAATTATTTTCTTGGGTTAAAGGGCTACTTTAACAGGAAATTTTCAAATATGGGCAGCAACCATATAATTGGGAAAATGGGTTTAATCTATCCGTCAAGTTCGGATTGGAGATGTGATTTGAAAAAAGGCACATAGATCTTCTCTCCCCCTCATCTCAAACTTTTTGGGTGGTGGTGAGATCACTTCTCTCGTCGTCGTACGAGTTTTTTCATCGGTGTCTCCTCCCCCGGTTCATGCCGCAGAAGGAGACGCCCGTCACTTTCATTGGTCTGCTCTTATGTTTCTTTCTTTTTTAAATAAATTGGTCTAGAAATTTCGACGGCAAGAGAAATTTCTTGTACTCAATCTTCATCTTATGTATTAGTTTTGTGGGTATCTTTGTTTCTGTGAGATCTACTCATGGAACTTCTTTGAACACCAATTTGATTGGTTTATTGCTGATAAGAAGTGTGGATCCTTTGGGATGGTTCTTTGAACAACTACTACTCAATGACTTTTTTACCAGTGACGGTTCTTTTCTACCCACAAATTCTCATGAAGGAAAGATGAAGAAGATGATAGGGTTTTTGCGACGGAGGCGGCTCACTCCTGACCTATCCATGTTTATGTTTTATGTTTTTTATGTATTTTTTTTGCAGACCTATTTTGTATTGTAATTTTCTAGTTTAATAAAATCTTTATGCTTCTTGATCAGAAAAAAAAAAGTTCGTATTGGAGATTTTCCAACTCATTTAATGTCAGGTTGCACAGCCTTGTTCATCTAACTCGTGGGTTGTGAGGGGCTAACCCATGAGTTAGCGGGCTGCCTCACCATTATTTTTTATTTTTCTAATTTTTGTGAAAAATGTATACTAATTTATTAACCCAATATCAAAAGCTCAAAACTCATCCCAATAACCTCTATAGAGCACTTTGCTTTTGTTAATGCTTGCAGGTACATAACGAAAGACGCAATAGTGTGAGAACGTGGAAAATGGACTAGCAAGAACAGTAATTGTGATCAGATTTCTCACCCTATTGTTGCCTTTATTTTGCTGCATAATTGCTGCTTCTTTGCTACTGTCATGTGCAATAACTTTTGCTTTTTTCTACTATCTTTGTGCTGATTTGAATTAATTTTGCTGCTATATTTTTGCTGATTAATTGCTTTATTTTTGCTACATAAGATTGTTGTCCAAGTCTTAGCACAGGGTTCTCACACTTCCTGCACCTTTCATTTTTTATCTGTAAGTCTAGATAAAGATAGAGGAATCCTTTCAATTATTTTAAATATATCTGTTCAATACCTGGCATGAATTATCAAGTCATTATGACTTTTTAATGTTATTTTTTGTCTTCTTAACGCTAAAAAATGGTTGATCGTCCATTTGGGGAAAATTGTTATACTTCAAATACTTCTAAGCAAAATTGCACTGAAAAAAACTCCCAAGAAGAAATTGCTAATGAAGGTATAATTCCAAGACGAGACTAATTAACCCTCTCTAAATTGGATTGTATTATAATTAGGAGTTTATTGAAACTGATCAACTTAATTTTTTAATCTTACTATTTCGGGCAATTGTATATGAGATTTTTCCATGTCAAAACATGTGCAAAATTTGGCTTGATAGGTCCATGAACATTTTCCAAGAAATTTTCTTTCAAAATCCTCAATTTCTAGTAATATTGCAATAGTTTCATATAAATAAGTTTGAAGTTTATATCTTGGTAGCTTGGCTAATAGTATCTTACGTATCTCAGCCTCACTTGTTGGTGGTTCAGACTCTCTTATATGGACCAAAAGCTCGTCAGACTTCTATTCGACCAAAGCAGATTATGCTTTTCTTTTTAAAGGAAAGTTTCCTAATCAACCAGCTAATAACAATTCATTTTGGAAATTCCTTTGGTCTATTTCTCTACCTCAGAAACTTTATTTGGAAGCTCCTTCATCAGGCCATTCCCTCAAATGACGTTTTGAGGGAACATCATCTTATGGTTTGTAATTCATGCGCCATTTTGGATGCTCAGAAGAATAGTCAATTCATCACCTGTTTTTCTCATGTCCCCTTATCAAAGCTGCTTGGTTTGGACTCTTCTCAAAACCATGACTTTGCACCTTCAAACTAATGATTTGCTTTCTTGGTTGAAAACAACAATTTTCTCTCTCAAGGATGATGAGAAACTCCTGAAATGTGTCATTACTTTCTTAAACGTGATTTGGAGGAAACGAAATTTGTCTGCTCATAGAGGGAGAGTTCTTAATCCTCACGATATCATTAGAGATTGTATCTCTACTCTCTCTTTCTCGCTTTTGGCTATGAGGCCTAAGGATTCACCTTCATCATTCTTACCCCCTCTTAGTCGGCAATATATAAATATTTCCTCTCAATGACATGTTTTGGCTAAAAAATCGAAATTGCACAGTCAATCTTATTGGCGGATTGATTAGACCTAATTTTATATAGTTTAGCATGTGCAAATGAGCTTAATTAGTGTGATTTAATTGTCATATTTGTTCATTATTGGGGATTATTCATGTGCATGCTATTGTATTTGAAATTGATTAATATTTGCTTAATTACTTGCACTTTAAGTAACTAGGGGTATTTTGGTCATTTTCATTGTTTTCTCATTTTTATGTGTAGGGGGTCCCAAGTGGACCCCACATACCCTTGGGAGGATCTTGGAGGGCAAGGAAAAGCTTTGGAGGGCAAGGAAAAGCAAGAAGGGAGCAAGAGGACAAAAATTACTATTTTTGGTAAAAACGCTTTTGGAGGGATTTTGAAGATTCAAGGGTTAAGGTGCATTTCTAGTACTCCACAATATGGCAAAGTGCACTTACAGTAATACACAATTTCGGGGTGCATTTGTGGTAAGTAATAATAAATATCGTTGCCCCTATAATAACTCCGTTAAATAAGTCATCTTTGACCGTTAGGAGTAACATTTGACTGTTAAAAGGTGACATGGGGAGGAATTATTAATGACGTGGCAATGACTGGACGGACATGTGGCAATGCATGCTGACTGGATTTAATACTAGAAAAGTCCCAAAAGTTGAAAATATTAATGTAGGGTCCCAAGGGACCTCACTTTAATATATTTGAAAAGTGAAAAGACATTTTTGCCCCTAGCCTTAATAAAAAATTACCCCCCCCCCACACCCCCACCCTCCTCCCTCACCCAACCCCCACCACCCCCACCCCCCACCCTCCTCCCCCCTCCACCCCGACCCTCCTCCCTCCCCCACCCTCCCCCTCCAGCTCCCTCCAGCCCGCCCCCCCTCCACCCCCACCCCCACCCTCCAGCTCGCCCCCACCCTCAGCCTCCCCCCTCAAGCCCGCCCCCCCCACCCCGACCCTCCTCCCTCCACGCCCCCCACCCCCACTCCAGCTCGCGAGTGAAATGGACAACGAGGACACAGTGCGGCGGTGCAAGGAGCGGCGGCGACTCATGAAAGAGGCCGTCTACGCACGCCACCACCTGGCTGCCGCCCACTCCGACTACTGCCGCTCCCTCCGCCTCACCGGCTCCGCCCTCTCCTCCTTCGCCGCCGGCGAACCCCTCTCCATCTCCCTCACCACCCCCACCGTCTTCCTCCCCCCTCCCCCCCACGCGTCCCCTCCCTTCCCCCGCCACGTGCCCCCTCCCATCCCCCGCCACGTGTCCCTCCCTCCCCCCACCCTCCCCCTCCCCCTCCCTTCTCTCCCCTCACGCCACGTGTCCCTCCCTCCCCCCTTCCCCCACCATTGCCTCCTCACTCGCGAGCTGGAGTGGGGGTGGGGGGCGTGGAGGGAGGAGGGCGGGCTTGAGGGGGGAGGCTGGGGGTGGGGGCGAGCTGGAGGGTGGGGGTGGGGGTGGAGGGGGGGCGGGCTGGAGGGAGCTGGTGGGGGAGGGTGGGGGAGGAGGGAGGAGGGTCGGGGGGAAGGAGGGTGGAGGGTGGGGGTGGTGGTGGGGGGGGAGGGAGGAGGGTGGTGGGTGGGGGGAGGAGGGAGGAGTGTCGGGGGGGAGGAGGGAGGAGGGTGGAGGGTGGGGGGTGGTTGGGGTTGGGTGAGGGAGGAGGGTGAGGGTGTGGGGGGGTAATTTTTTATTAAGGCTAGGGGCAAAAATGTCTTTTCACTTTTCAAATATATTAAAGTGAGGTCCCTTGGGACCCTACATTAATATTTTCAACTTTTGGGACTTTTCTAGTATTAAGTCCCTTGTTTTTTTCAATTTAATTTGGCCTGACAACTTAATCCAGTCAGCATGCATTGCCACATGTCCGTCCAGTCATTGCCACGTCATTAATAATTCCTCCCCATGTCACCTTTTAACAGTCAAATGTTACTCCTAACGGTCAAAGATGACTTATTTAACGGAGTTATTATAGGGGCAACGATATTTATTCTTTCTTACCACAAATGCACCCCGAAATTGTGTATTACTGTAAGTGCACTTTGCCATATTGTGGAGTACTAGAAATGCACCTTAACCCAAGATTCAAATTTTTATTAAAAAGGCTTTTGGAGGGATTTTGAAGATTCAAATTTTTATGCATTTTGGGTAAAGAGGAGCCTTTGGCCGAAAATGCAAGTTTGGAGAGCTCATTAAGGACACTTTTGGAAGGGAAAAGAAGGGCTTAAAGAGAGGAATCAAGTTGGGGAATGCACCAAGTCATAATCCCAACCACATACATCCATTTTCTCATTTGCATTTCATTCCACTTTCATTTCAACTTCATTTCACCTCACCACACCCTAAATTTCGGTCACCTCTCTCATTCTCACATTCTAACACATTTTTCTCACTTCATCTTCATCTTTCTCTCTTCTCCTAGGGTTTTGGCCGAAACCCTAGCCACTTCCACCTCCATTTTCTCACTTCCATGGCATCTCCCACACCATTCATTTCCATCTTCATCTCAAGCTAAGCTCTTCTCCTTCTCCAAGTGAAATTTGCATGGATTCATCAATATTTTGGCCAAGAGTGGTTTGTAGGTTAAGGATCATTAGCTTGATGTATCTTGTATCTTTTGTACTCTAGATCTTAGGTACATTAGATTAGGAGGCTTGGATTCAAGATCCTACTTCATGTAAGCTTGTGATACCTTTCTTGCTAGCATTTATGTTCGAAAATCTTGACTAATTTCTTTGTAGCTTTCATTTATATGAGTGGACAGATTTGTTGCCTTATATTTTTGAAAGTGAATGGCTCATATAGTTTTGTGATTATGAAGCTATTTTGTCTAAGATGAATGTATGTGTTAGGAAGAACATTGAATTGGTTAATCTAGTTAAATCTTGTCTAGGTTTCTTGGAGTCAAGGATCTAGAGATGATTTAGCTAGATTATAAGAACATTGAATTGGTTGATTTAGTTAAATCTTGTCTAGGTTTCTTGGAGTCAAGGATCTAGAGATGATTTAGCTAGATTATATTAATTCAAAGCAAACATTCTTGGCCAATACATCAAAGCATGCGAATGGAGCTTGGAGAGGGAGATTGTTTCTCTTGATTGTTTTCACACCTCTTTCAATTTGGCTATTATCCTTGTTTTTATAGTGTTTGTAGATTTTAATTTCATAAAATCATCATCTTAATCTCTTGTAATTTATGTGACTAAAGACTTAAAGAAGTAGAAGCAATCAAATTGTTGAAAAGACCTAGACTCACACTAGCTACTTGTAGCTTGAGTTTAGTAAATCTTTGTTTTGGCCTACACGACATAGGTTAAATCAAGTGGCGCCGTTGCCGATTTGATTGTTTCTTACTTCTTTTAGGTGCTGCCACATCTTATTAATTTATTTTTGTAACATTTTGTTCATTTGCTAGCCTAAATCTTGCTTCTATTGTTGAATATCAAATTTGGCTAGCTTGAGGTTTGTCAATTTGTGGACAATTCTGTTTTGGTGGTGAAATTGTTCACTGTTTAGCTGCATTTTCTGGACAATTTGAGAGTGTTTAGGCTGCTCTAGATAGCCAAAACTTGCTGGAAACACCTTGTTTTGCTTGCTGGACAGTGGTGGAAATCGCACTTAAATAGGAGCTCTAGTTTCCTACTTTGGGCAATCGGTAGAACTCATTTTGGTGAAGCTGTTTTTGGTTGTTTTTGTGCATGATTTGGACTTTAATAGGCTGCCCTAGATAGCCTCATTTAGACTGAAAACTTGCTGGAAAATTGGTTGAGGTTTGCATAAGCAAAACTTCAAATTTTGCAAATTAGGTCTAATCGGTAAAGGTGATTTTGTGTGCAAACTGTTTTGACATGTACCATACTGCTTAGGACGAATTTAGGCTGCCTTTGCACAGTTTTAAACACTCTTTTAAGGCTCCTAATTGCTGGAAATTTCGCTCACAAATTGCTTGAAAAATTGGTAGAAGATTGCACATTTTTTTAGCAATTTTGGTCAAATCGGGTACTCTGACTTGTGAAATATCCTGGGAGCAATTGAGAAGTGATTTTTGCTGGATTGTTCTTATTTCTTACTCATAAATACCAGGGCTGTTTGCAAAAATTGGTTGTGGAATTTTTGAAGCAAAATTCGCTCACTTTTGGAGCCACGTTTTGAGTGAATTAGTGATTGTTTTGTGGACTGTTTTTGTGGACTTGTTTCGCATTGAAGTTGGACAATGTTTTGCACGATTTTTGGCTACTTTGACACATTTCTAAGTGCTTCATTTTGTCCTTGAACTGCTGGAAATATTTCTTATTTGGTTTCACAGAATTTGGTGAAAATTGCAATTGCTTTAGGTGCACTAGTTACCTACTTTTGCAAATCGGGTACATTGGCTTCTCTGAATTACTGGGAATAATACACCAATATTTTTGGTGTGATTGCTCTTGTTTCATTGACCTTAAGTGCAGGAAAAGTTGCTGGAAAAAGTTTATAGAATTTGGCACACATTTTGACCTACTTTTAGGTGCATTTTGTGAGTGAATTTGGTCAATATCTTGCTGGAACTTGTTGCATTGTTTGCTATTGCGTATCATTGATTTATTTCGCTGCCTTCATACTTGCCTTTGCCCTGTCATTGCTGGTCATATTGTGCTCCATTTTGTGTGGAAATAGTGTGCTATTTTGCAGGGCAAAAGCTAGTTTTAAGGGCGACACTTGCTGGACATTCAAAGCACTTCCTCTTGTGCTTCTTGGAACTCGATTCTGGAATTGTATTGCAGGGCATTGTGGAATATTTGTTGGCTGGACTGTTTTGTGCTATTTTGCAGGGCAATTGAGTGCTTATTTTGGCTGGAAGTTGTGGTTTGATGTTGAGCCCATTGTGCATCCATTTACCAAATCATTCATCGCCTACATAGACACTCTTGCATCACGCATAACTACTTTGTATGTGTTAACTTGCATTGCATTTGCATTGCTTTGAAAAGAGCTAAGGAAGCACAAGCACAAGCATCCACTTCACTAGCACACATAATTCACTACTTGCATACACGCATACCATTCTAGATTTACATTGCATCATGAATATGCATTTGGAGAGGGCCGAGATTGCACTCAAGAAGAGCTTAGAGTGTACCACTTGTAAGGAAGAAATTGATTATTTCAATGGCAAATTTTCAAAGGATGACTTAGAAATGCTTAAAGTCCGATTGATAAATCTTCTTAGGAACATTGCATTGAAAGACAAATTTTTGCAAGAGGCTATGTGTGAGCCTCACTTAATTGATGTTCTTGGGAAGAAGGTGATCAAGTTGCTTATGAGACTTGAAGCATATGTGGAAGCTAGGCATCCTACAAAGAACAACAAGTTGCAAGCGAAGTTGCAAGGCCATTTAATTGTGGCTAAGGTTAATCATTTCGGCATGGTGGAACTCAAGCAATTCAAGCATGGCCCAATACACCAAATTCATGGCCAAAAGTACATCTTCTTCAAGGATAATTTCAAGCCAACATAAAAGGTTGTTTCTTTCTTCCCTTGTTTAGTATTGTTTCACATCTTAAGTGTGAGGGAAGATAATTGTTGATAAAAAATAGGTTTGTTTTTAGGTTGTTTTGTGTTTTAGGATGTTGTTGTTTGTTGTTTAAAAACAAAGAAAAAAAAATTATACAAAATGTGTTAGGTTTAGGTGTTTGTTGTTTAGTGTTTGTGTTGTTAATAACCATGTCTTGGCTGGATCTTGTGTACATTTTGTCTTGCCCTTCATTTATTGCTTGCTGGATATTGTGGCTGGATATTGCTTGCTGCCCTTGCCTATTACATGCACCTATTGATTGGTTTTACTGGTCCCATTGAGGACAATGTGTTGAATAAGTGTGGGGGGTGCATATTGATGCTTAAATGTGGTCTTTTTCAAAGCTTACACACTTAGTATTTGGACTATCATGACATGACTTTGTTGGAGGATTAGCTTGAATATGACTCTTGAATCCCCTTGAAATTTTCTTTTAGAATGCAAGTTGAATATTTGAAATGAGTACTTGAAGCATTGTGTGGGCCATTTTTATCTATAAAGAGAGTGTTAGTTTCTCATGCAACTCTTTTTAGGGGGGAAGAGACCAATATGAGTAAGCCACTAAAATGAGTAAGCCTTCAACCGATTATGAGTGGGCCAATTGCTCTATTACTTCCTAGAACTTGTCTTAACTCTTGTTTGAGATCACATTGCATAGCATGATTAAAAATGATAGGGGCATTCATTTCTAAACCCTTATGACCCAAACACTAAGCCAACAAAAATTACCCTTTGATGTACCCTTTGGGCCATTCACTTTCTTTTCTTCCATCTTGACCAATATGTGAATAAGTGTCTATAACATATACTTGCATTTCTATTAGTTTTGTATTGTTGAATGTTGTGAAAAGCATGTTGCATTGTGAGAAAAGAAAAGATGGTCGAGAGCTACATGAAAAAAAAAGAAAGAAAGAAAAGAGAGATGGCCAAAGGCCAAGAGAAAAAGAAAAGAAAAGAAAGAAAAAAAGAAAGTGGCCAAAGGCCAAGAAAAAAATGAAGGCACAAAGTGCTAATGTATGCCAAAGGTATAAAAGTGAAAAGAAAATAAAGAGAGAAAGCACAAAGTGCTTTGAAAAAAGTGAGGAAAGAGTGAGATGTAGCATGCTTGTTTGGACTAAGCTTATTGTATTGCACTTATATGTGGTGGGTACTTGTTTATAATATTGGTCATTGACAACATTCCATCATTCATCATTCATAATTAGCCTTTCCATCTAACCCCTATAGTCCCTTTGATTTAATTGTGTTATGCAAATAATGGGTGGAGAACTTAGAGTCATTACAAGCTTATGGTGTGGTAAAGAGGATTGAGCCAAAGAGTGATTCCCAAGTCCCTAGTTAGGCATCTTTCCTAACTTGAGTGTAAGAGTGTAAACACTTTTAATCCGGTGAGGAAAAATCTCAATTGGCATTCTTCCCTAACTCTAGTTGCATTTTAAACTCTCACCCACTTTATATGCTTAAATTCGGCCTATGTGATGTGTAGGGGAAAGATTTGAATCTTCCACTTGTAGTCTAGGCCTATTTCATTTGGATTCATTATGCCATGTGATAGCTTAATTCTTTTGCATGACTTTGCCCGGAGTGCAAAGATTAAGTGTGGGGGATTTGATTAGACCTAATTTTATATAGTTTAGCATGTGCAAATGAGCTTAATTAGTGTGATTTAATTGTCAAATTTGTTCATTATTGGGGATTATTCATGCACATGCTATTGTATTTGAAATTGATTAATATTTGCTTAATTACTTGCACTTTAAGTAACTAGGGGTATTTTGGTCATTTTCATTGTTTTCTCATTTTTATGTGCCACATACCCTTGGGAGGATCTTGGAGGGCAAGGAAAAGCTTTGGAGGGAAAGGAAAAGCAAGAAGGGAGCAAGAGGACAAAAATTACTATTTTTGGTAAAAAGGCTTTTGGAGGGATTTTGAAGATTCAAATTTTTATGCATTTTGGGTAAAGAGGAGCCTTTGGCCGAAAATGCAAGTTTGGAGAGCTCATTAAGGACACTTTTGGAAGGGAAAAGAAGGGCTTAAAGAGAGGAATCAAGTTGGGGAATGCACCAAGTCATAATCCCAACCACATACATCCATTTTCTCATTTGCATTTCATTCCACTTTCATTTCAACTTCATTTCACCTCACCACACCCTAAATTTCGGTCACCTCTCTCATTCTCACATTCTAACACATTTTTCTCACTTCATCTTCACCTTTCTCTCTTCTCCTAGGGTTTTGGCCGAAACCCTAGCCATTTCCACCTCCATTTTCTCACTTCCATGGCATCTCCCACACCATTCATTTCCATCTTTCTCTCAAGCTAAGCTCTTCTCCTTCTCCAAGTGAAATTTGCATGGATTCATCAATATTTTGGCCAAGAGTGGTTTGTAGGTTAAGGATCATTAGCTTGATGTATCTTGTATCTTTTGTACTCTAGATCTTAGGTACATTAGATTAGGAGGCTTGGATTCAAGATCCTACTTCATGTAAGCTTGTGATACCTTTCTTGCTAGCATTTATGTTCGAAAATCTTGACTAATTTCTTTGTAGCTTTCATTTATATGAGTGGACAGATTTGTTGCCTTATATTTTTGAAAGTGAATGACTCATATAGTTTTGTGATTATGAAGCTATTTTGTCTAAGATGAATGTATGTGTTAGGAAGAACATTGAATTGGTTAATCTAGTTAAATCTTGTCTAGGTTTCTTGGAGTCAAGGATCTAGAGATGATTTAGCTAGATTATAAGAACATTGAATTGGTTGATTTAGTTAAATCTTGTCTAGGTTTCTGGAGTCAAGGATCTAGAGATGATTTAGCTAGATTATATTAATTCAAAGCAAACATTCTTGGCCAATACATCAAAGCATGCGAATGGAGCTTAGAGAGGGAGATTGTTTCTCTTGATTGTTTTCACACCTCTTTTAATTTGGCTATTATCCTTGTTTTTATAGTGTTTGTAGATTTTAATTTCATAAAATCATCATCTTAATCTCTTGTAATTTGTGTGACTAAAGACTTAAAGAAGTAGAAGCAATCAAATTGTGGAAAAGACCTAGACTCACACTGGCTACTTGTAGCTTGAGTTTAGTAACTCTTTGTTTTGGCCAAAACGACATAGGTTAAACCACGGATAATGATTTGTCTGAGTAGATCCCTAACTCAGGTCTTCATATGGCAGCGTTAGTTTATTCCTGGCATTTGTTCGCTTTGGGATGTTTCCATTTAGCCTTAAACTGGATTCATCACTCACATTTTATAAAGCAAAGTCTCACCATATTGAACATTGGAAGGCGAACTATTGATTTTTCTAGATGGACTCCCATTAGTGAAGCACACGGTCGCTATGTATACTGCATTGTTGTTGAGACCGTTCTCATTTATTTCCATTCACTTGCTTCCTTTTAATATGTGTAATGTTTTCAACTTTCCTTTTAGAGACATTATAAGAACTATGTAATCTTTTTGCTAATTAATATCATTTTGTCTTTCTATATAAAAGTTGGATTGGCTCTGCCAAGAAATTAGTAAATTAATACCCACAAGCCACGAGCAACCATGATGTTTGGGAATAAAAATGTCCTTTTACTAAAAAAATTGAAGAAAGAGACACTTACAAACTAGTCAGGACTCAAGAAAATCATAACTCCAAAATTTAAATTGATAACTTATAACCCAAAATCCCAATATGGACTATCAGATCACAAATACTGACTGAAAATAGATACAAAAAAAATAAAGCAATAAAAGTTGTAACACCAGTAAGATCATTCACCAAAATTGTTTAGCCATTTTGAAACTATATGTCGCTTTTTTTCCAATACATGTTGCCCAATTTGTATCTTACAAAGACCTACTATTCAAAACTTGTCAAAACATTCCAGTATTATAATGAAATAATGAATTTTCTTGAAGTTTTAAAAGTTCATTTAATTCTATATGAAACTCCAATGAAAGTGGTACGAAGTTTTACATGAGGCTTTTGGAAAGATTTTTCCATTAAAAATAAATTCCAGGTTCATCTATGAACCATCTACCCCAGGAATCATCTACAGTAAAATTCTAAATCAATACTGGCCAAAGGGATTTGAGCCAACTTTGAAAAGGGAAATCTTTCAAAATTTTTGAGTTGGTACAACTTGGAAGAAAAACAGTGAACTTAATTAAAGAAAATTTTACTCTTTTGTTTTGTAAAAGAAAGCCCATGAGTTAGCTAGGCTCATAAGAAACAAAAGCCATTGCTCAAAAAAAAAGCCACACATTTTGTAAAGGGACCAGCAAGACCCCATCACGCACTCAAATGCAACAAAGATGCTTCACTATTCCAAACCCATTTCATGTAAGTTCATAAAAATGCCAAGTGAAAGATCCTTAGCCTGACCTTCTTAATAATCCGACCATTTACTATACTTTTCATGACGAATTTTTTAGCTTATCCTACCATTTACATGACTTTATCACTAGAAACTTTTAAATGCACAACTTTGGTGCAACATCCACTCCAAACTGCCTATCAACTAGAAACTTGGGGTGATCACCTCTCCGAATCAATTTAGTGCCTGTTTGGATACGTTTCCAAAAGCTATCCTGGCTTCCAAACCTAGGTTTCACACAATGGCACCCAAACACTCAAATTTTTTGGATAAGCTATTTTGAGAAGAAAAGCTAGTTGGGATTCCAAGAGCTATTTTGATAAAAAAAATACATTTTTCTCTTTTTCCAGCTAAAAACGTTGATCTCTCTTTTAGGGAAAACACTTATATATTTCAAATAAAAGAAACATGAAAAGCTATTCATCAAAACTATTTTTCAAAAATATTATTCTAATCAAGAGTTATTCTTAAAAAACTATTCTCAAAAAGCTTAATTCAAACACTCTTATTTCAACAAAAGTAATTTTTCAGAAAAGCTATTCTACTAAAAAACTATTCTCAAAAGCTATTTTCCTAAAAGCTATTCTCCAAAAGCTGTATCCAAACAGGGCCTTAAAAACAAGAGTTTCTCCAGTTTTGAAACGGTTGGATTTGACAAATTCTGACCAACCTTTGCTTAATCTTACGAATGTACTTCTCCTTTTCATGTGGGGTAGTAATGTCACAGTCCATACCCCTTCTACCGTCTCAATCTCTAACTCTTGTCTCTTATTTTTCATATATTTCTGGAAAAACTCTGTTGGAAAGCACTGCACAAGTTCCTCAAACAAATTAATCTTAAATTCACTTGTGTATAAACTTAAATACACTATGGAAGCATTGCACGAGCTAAAAATACATGAAACTATATTGATTCCTATATTCACCTCATACAAGGCAAAATCAATTAACATAAGATAATGTAAACAAAATAATTCAGTTACTGCCAATGTGTAAAATATGCATTCAGGAAAACAAATATATTGGGGGTGATTTGAAGAACTAACCATAACACCCTTTTTCTGCATAGGCTTGTTTCAAATATATTTTGAATGTAGGATTATTCTTAGAGTTCAAACCAGAGTCTTCATCACTAGATTCATTTTGCATCGGTCCCTCATATATGTTGCCCACTGCAAATTGATTAAAGTATTATGAGCTAAAGTAAATGAAAATTCTCTGAAGTCTGAAAAGGAACTAGGAACTTGAAGAAAGAAATCTAACATTTAATTGAGTTTGTAATTAGATGTAAATTTAGAGTAATAAAACATGACTTTGAACATGATTCTGAATGTAAGCTAAATTTTTCATTATCTTACCGGTTTTCCTGATAGGGTCGTGGGATTCACAGCTTTGTTCTTCAACTGCATTATGGGGAGCCTCAGTTTCTTGGTTAGAATTGTCATGATAATGATGATCATTACCAAGATCCATCCTCTCAATTGATGTCTCGGTTTTTACATTCGACATTTGTTGATCTACAACATTTCTTGGAATGGTGTCTTCCTGAGCTTCTTGGTGATCTTGTTTTGTTGTTTGATCAAAATGATGTTGTATACAGTGACTCTAATTGATTCATAGTCGATCCTCTAGCTCCTTTTCACATGTAGTAGTTCTAAAGATCTTAATTTTAAAAGTTGAAACCCCATCAAATTTGAAAACTAGAAGATAAGCAATCTTCAACGAGTTATCTTCTACAAATGAATTCCAACCATTTTTAAAGTATAACCTTTTGTCATCATCTTCCCAAATATCAACCTTCTATGATCTGTTAGAAGAAGCTATGATAAATGGTAATGTTTTGGGTAGAACAGTGGAATATCTGGAGAAAAACAACAAAGAGATTCTCTGCAATTATGGAGAACAAAAATACACTCAGGATTTTTTTTTAGTTGTGAAAATGAACAAAAACCAATGATGAAGAAAGAAAATTACGAATTTAGTCGTCATATTCTTGCCCTAGAGAATCTTGAAGAAAGAGGCAGCTGACATTATTCTAATTTTTTCCTTCTTTCCAAAGTATCCTTGTTAAAGTTCTTCTATAATAAACAAGAGAGGAAGAGGAATGAACGCAAATGGTTATATTATACTACCTCCGGTCCTAAATATAGGACTTAATTAACTTTTTTTGGAGAGATTAAAGTTGAGAAATAGGTTATTAAATGATGACATATTTGATATATTTTTAGATTATCCATGTAAAATAAACTAGTTTAAGGGAAAAAAATTAGGTAAATCAATTTATAATTACCTTATTTTTCTTTTTTAAGGATTTTCCAGAAAAAGTCAATTATGTCTTTATTTAGGACCGGAGGGAGTATAATTTTAACTAGCTTTAATTATCTACATAATTTTATCAAATTTAGTTAATAGGTCTTATATTTAGAAATGGATGGAACATTATGTAATGTGTATTGCTTTTACAAGCAGTAGTAGACAGGAAATTATTTTGCTAAATATACTTGAATACGTCAATTCAATGTTTGAAGGATAATTTTGTTCTTATATATGATATTGGACATGGTCTAAGGCAAAGGTAAGCTTTTACCTAGTGAAGTTCCACTTAGGCTGAATATGCCTTATACATTTTTTTTGTTAAACACTGTGATCTGGCGCCTGTTGACAACTAACTGATTTAGACTCGAGAGATTGGGGTGTTTCTCACATAGGTAAGGTCTCCTCTCCCAATGAGAGATTTTCCTAGTATTCAAACACGCGTTCTCATCTTTACGAAGTGGAGCTCACTTACCAGCTCAACTAACTACACATTAGTAGTTAGTTTACTTTAACAACTTAATATAGTTGCAAGATTGAACTAACCAGATGGGTGTTTAAAGAAGCACGAAGTGTTCAGTGAAAATGATTTAGGAATGTTCCAAGAGGTAGATCAAGACCTTTGCTAATATAAACTCCATTCACTTGGAGTACTCCGTTGTTTAGTACCTGAAATACGAAAAAGTAAGATGCATAAATCAGAATTCAAAGTTATGTGTGGTACGAGTGCTAATGTGAAGAACGCACGAGTGCTACAATGAAAATGCCAATGATTCCAATCATGCAAGTTCTGGATATACATATCACTGCAGTCTTTGAATCGAAGAAAAGGTACCTGAGTAAAGGATGCAGAAGCGCACAAGGAAAAATGTGACCTAAATGAAGTGGCGATGGGGTACTTGAAGAAAAGTGAAATTCAGGGTGACAGAAAGCGAAGCGTTCAACCTCCTTAAGAACAAGTTGAAGAAGGAAAAAAGCGCCAATTTTACTGAAAAGTTCATCCCAGCCGTCGGACGTGAGCAAATGAAGCGACGCAGTCAATCTCGTCCATCCATCATTAAACCGCTACTTCCCAATGACTTTCAGTGACGTCATCGAGAAGTGGGGGACTTAGTGTTATGACATTATTTCACTGAACAAGAGAAGCCCATTAAGCCCAACGAGATACTAATCGGAAGAGGCCCAAGATAATGAAGATAGTCAAAATCATCACTTCACTGGTCAAAGATATTTACAATATTTGGTAACGGTAAATCAATGACTTGTAACCTTTGTACTTATGAGGATCAGAACGGAAAAAGCTGTAAATGAGGAGATTAATTATTCCGACGGGAAAGAAAATTTGTAAGCTATAAATAGAGCTTTGTACTATGAGAAGGGGATCATCCAATATCTTCTGAATCTTGTACTTTCTATTTCTCTCTTTTGCTAGTCGACCAAAAGTCTAGGCGACTAATCTCTTGTACTATCATTGTGGTTTGTCCACTCATTCATTCTGAATAAAGATACTATTCTTTTCTTTGATATCATATAATTTGTGTATCAACATTTGGCGCCGACCGTGGGGATGATAGTTTTCTTATAAAAGCTACCGTCTTTTTCTTGGCAATTCAATCCCATTCATTATGGAGCAACCAAATCAAGGTGATCAGCTTTCGCAAATCCTAGCTAAGTTGACTGAACAATCTGAAAGGATGAATCGGCAGGAGCAATTTGTTACGCAGCAAAATGAAGCAATAGCTATTCAAACACAAACTCTACAGCGTCTGCAGAAAGAAAATCAGGAGTTGTACCAAAAAATTAATGCAATAGCTGATAAACATCCTGAAAATGAAAATGAACATGGAAAAGATGTTCCCCATGATTCAGAAAGTGGAGGTAAGAGAAAACATGATAAAGATGGTGAAAATAACAATTCTAATCATGATACAGGATCCGAAGAAGAGGATTCTACCAAAGCATCAACCTACACAGGTGACACTCGTGCAACTGAAACGGAGTATTTAAAGAAAAAAGTACAAACTCTAGAAAGAACGGTGCTGCAAATCCCAGGAGTCAGAAAGCCATTTGAATATGCTTGATTGGGGAATTACTCAGATAGTCCTTTTGTTGATCAAATTGCTTTAATTGATTTACCTGAACGTTTTGTGTTTCCTGTTTTGCCAAAGTATAGTGGAAAAACAGATCCAGATGAGCATATGGCTCAATATAGACAAATCATGATGGCCGCCGTAATTGCAGCAGAGAAGCGTCAGGCTGCGATGTGTCGTGGATTTGGCATCAGTTTAATTGGACCAGCATTATATTGGTGGACAAATTTAATGCCAGGTAGTATAAATTCATTTAGTCAACTAACAGAAATATTTGTGCAGCAATTTGCTAGTAGTCGTAATTTGGTAAAAACATCCGACGATTTATATCGAATTTTGCAAAGACCAAATGAAACTACTAGAGAAATATTAACCAGGTTTACTCAAGAAATGGTAAGTATTCCAAATTGTGATGAATTTATTGCTGTACAAGCTTTTCGTAGATGTTTGCTTCCAGGTTCACAACTTTATAAGGAGCTCACTATGCATCAAGTTAAAACTTGGGTAGAAGTTCAAGCTTATGCTTGGGCACAAATAAGGTGGGAGGAAGATGATACAAAGTTTAGATTGGAATTAGCTGAGCAACAGAAAAATTCACAGCAAGGAGGCTATGTCGATAGGCGCTCCCAACAATCGAGGGGTAAGAATTGGAGATCTGAACCTTATTCCACAGGTAATAGAGGAGGATCGCAAGGAGACGATTCCAAGAAGCCACCATTGCCCAAATTAAGTGAGCACAATTTTTCGGTAAGTCCGGCAGAACTAGTTAACACATTGCAGAAGCTAGGCAACTCTGTTAGGTGGCCAAATAAACTTAAGCGAGAACCGGAGAGGCGTAATCCGGATAAATGGTGTCACTTTCATGATGATCATGGACACATAACAGAAGATTGCATTCAGTTACGAAAGGAAGTGGTTGAATTGATCAAGAAAGGTATGTTAAAAGATATAATTAAAAACAATAAAAATACATCTCATGCACGGGATGGACAACAGAAGCAGTTCAATTCGTCGACTGCTCCACAAAATGCTCGAACTATTCACATGATAATAGGTGGGTCAGAGGTAAGTGGAAGTACGTATTCTACAGCAAGAAGACATGCTAGATCTTTGTTAAATAACGACACGTCGGCTAGGCCACTAGGTGATAATTTGTCGGTTAAGAATAATGCTAATGAGCAAATAACATTTAAAAGTAGTGAAATTCAGATGTTTTCTTATCATGACGATACTTTGGTAATAACTTTGATGATAGCTAATTGTATTGTAAAACGAGTTTTAATAGATGCAGGTAGTTCAGTTAATATAATTTATTTGCAAACGGTAAGAGAATTAAACTTGGAATCTCAAATTGTGAAAGCACCTACGATATTGGTATTTGGAAATGGAGCACCAGATAGAACAGTAGGGGAAATTTCTTTGGTCACCCAAGCTGTGAGTGTTAATCAACTAATCAAGTTACAGGTAATGGACTGTTGTTAGGGCGACCATGGATTCATCAAATGAGGTCTGTACCTTCTACTTTACATCAATCTATCAAATTTCATACTCCTTGGGGGGTAAGGGAAATTAAAGGTGAGCAAATGATTGCTAGAGAATGTTATCAAGCGGCTTTAAAAGGAATTTCAAAAAATCTTGAATCTCTATAGCAATTACAGAATCTGTCTCCAAAGGATAAGGGGGACTTAGGCGATGAATTAGAGAAAGTTTCTTTAATTCCTGAAAAACCTGAGAGGACATTATCCATTGGAGCAGATTTAAGTGAAAAAATAAGAGAAGAGTTGATTTCGTTTTTATCTAACAATTTGGATTGTTTTGCTTGGTCTCATGAAGATATGACAGGAATTAGTTCCGAAGTAATAGTTCATCAATTAAATGTAGATCCATCTTTCAAACCGGTAAGGCAAAAAAGGAGGAAATTCGCACCCGAAAGAAATAAAATTTTAAATGATGAAGTTGACAAGTTGTTGAAAATTGGATCGGTAAGGGAGGTACAGTATCCTGATTGGTTAGCTAATGTTGTTGTGGTACCCAAGAAGAATGGTAAGCATAAAGTATGTATTGATTTTACATATTTAAATAAAGCATGCCCTAAAGATTCTTTCCCATTACCTCATGTAGATACATTAGTAGATGCTACTTCAGGTCATGAATTATTAAGCTTTATGGATGCTTTTTCTGGATATAATCAAATTTTAATGCATAATGATGACCAGGAAAAAACATCTTTCATTACAGAAAGGGGAACTTATTGTTATAAAGTTATGCCTTTTTGTTTGAAAAATGCAGAGGCAACCTATCAGCGTTTAGTAAATAAAATGTTTTATCAACACTTAGGAAAAACTATGGAGGTTTATATAGATGACAAGTTAGTTAAATCCTTGAAAGCAATGGATCATGTCAATCATCTGAAACAAGCTTTTGATTTGTTAAGAGAATATAATATGAAATTGAATCCTTAAAAATGTTCTTTTGGAGTAAAATCTGGAAAATTTTTAGGATATCTTGTTTCAAAAAGGGGAATTGACGCAAATTCGGCACAAATTAAAGCAGTAATGGAGATTCCTTCACCTCAAAGTATTAAGAATGTACAAAAACTAACAAGGCGACTAGGCGCCTTAACTCGTTTCATTTCCAGGTCATCTGAGAAATGTCAACCATTTTTTGATGCTTTGATGAAGTGTAAAGATTTCCAGTGGGATGATAAAGCGGAAGGAGCTTTGCAGGATTTAAAAAATTACTTGAGTAGTCCACCTTTGTTGATGAAACCTGAAACAGGTGAGGTGTTATATTTGTATTTAGTTGTGGCAGAAAGTGCGGTAAGTGCAGTTTTGGTGAAGGAAAGTGGAAAGAAAAAAAGTCTGGTGTATTATGTAAGCAAGTCGTTGCTTGACACGGAGACCAGGTATTCTTTAATGGAAAAATTAGCTTTAGCTCTGGTTTCTGCTTCAAAGAAATTAAGACCATATTTTCAATGTCATCCTATAGTAGTAGTAGTAACAAATTATCCCCTAAGAAATGTTTTGCATAAACCAGATTTATCTGGTCGATTAGTAAAATGTGCAATAGAACTTAGTGAATTTGGTATTTCTTATTTGCCTAGGACAACAATTAAATCTCAAGCGTTAGCCGATTTCGTTGCTGATTTTAGCCCGAATTTGCTGCGAGAAATGAATAAAAATATGCTAGAAGGTAGTCAACGAATGACAGTTCTAGCTCCATGGGAGTTGCATGTCGACGGCTCCACCCATTCAAAAGGAACGGGGATATGAATTGTCCTGCGAAATGTACATGGGGACAAAATAGAGCAAGCTATGAAATGTGATTTAAAGCAACCAATAATGAAGTAGAATATGAGGCCCTGATTGCTGGTTTAAGGTTAGCTTTGAGTTTAGGAATAACATCCTTAACAGTTTGTAGTGATTCGCAGTTAGTTTCAAAACAAGTTAAAAAGAGTTATCAGACGAAGGATGATAGGATGAAAAGGTATTTAAACATTGTAGAGAAATTAGTAGATAAATTCGAAAATTTTAAAATGAAACAGATTAATAGAGAAGATAATCAACAAGCTGATGCATTAGCAAATTTAGGATCGAGTTTAGAAAGTAATCAAGATAAGCATATTCCTTTGTATTTTTTAACTACTTCAGTATTAGAAAATTCAGATAAATTAATAAACAATAATAATTTGGTTTGGGATTGGCGAACCCCCTTAATTGCATATTTAAGAGATGGACAATCGCCCTATTTTGATAAGCTATAAATAGAGCATTGTACTGTGAGAAGGGGATCATCCAATATCTTCTGAATCTTGTACTTTCTATTTCTCTCTTTCGCTAGTCGACCAAAAGTCTAGGCGACTAATCTCTTGTACTATCATTGTGGTTTGTCCACTCATTCATTCTGAATAAAGATACTACTCTTTTCTTTGATATCATATAATTTGTGTATCAACAGAGTACACATAGCACATTCCAAGGATAAAATATTTAGTGTCGGCAGTAACTATACAACGTTGATCATCCTAAGATTTTAAATAATATTTCAATTTAATTAGCTTATAGGGAATAACTTCAAAGCCTGTGCATAAGTCAAATTGACATCTATATATAACATAATCTTCATCTTGTTCAACACTTGATCTTCATTAAATTGTTTGATATGGCAGAGGAGAATCAAGAAGTAAAGCCTCCTCCAGAGCAACCTAACCAGCCCTTGCCAAGTAATTAACTATTTTTTCTTCAATATTTATTTTCTTTACTATTAAAATTGAGAACTACTCTCTCAGTTCCTAAATATAAGATCATTTTCCCTAATTTGATTAGATTGAGATGTTAGTTAAACTTGTTCTTAATGAATCATATTACTAATCTACCCTAACCATATATCATTATTTCCACTCTCCCCCTCTTGCTTGTTCATCATAGATAAGAATTATTAGGGTTTACTTGGGAAAGAGTTTGGAAAAATTAGAAAGTGTTTTATATTTAGGAACAAATTGAAATTTGAAACTATATTTAGGAACTAAGGAAGGAAGTACTGAAATTTCGAATATATGTATGATATGTATATTTTTACACACACGCACGTGAAACTACAAGGAATTATGATCAAGTATTGGGGGAAAGTAGGGCGACAAAAACAAGATGGCCGGAGCTAGTGGGAGCAACAGCTGAAGAAGCAGAGAAAAAAATAAAGGAAGAGATGGAAGGAGTAGTGATCCAAGTGGTCCCACCTTCTTCTTTTGTCACCATGGATTTCAACGGTCAACGAGTTCGCTTGTATGTTGATGAATCTCTTCATGTTTCTAGGTCACCTACCATCGGCTAGCTTCTCTTATATATTGTATAATAACCAAGGCACGAGCCCTAGTATATTCTAGTTTTACAGTTCAAAATATATTCTTAATAATATGTCGTGGTTATAAAGGAAAGCAATATAATTGTAGATATATAATATTGCTAGAAGGAAACAATCGCAACCTGGGGTGTGTGGTTGAGTGGCAAGGACTCATTCACCCTTAACCAATTGTCTGGGGTTCGATCCCTGGCGTTGGGTATGGAGAAGCATTTAATCTCCCAGGCCAGCTGTCCCATCCTTTGAGGTGCCTACAAATCAGCGGGGGATTAGTCTCTCACTTGTCGAGTGAGGGGATACCTTGATCATGTATCAAAAAAAGAAGGAAACAATCGCACCACTCATGTCACTTGGAATTAATGTATACGGCAAGATGGTATTGCTAGCAAGTGACGAGCTCTTGGCATTGGGAATGCATACTTTTCCACCATATTCAAATCTTCATACTTAATACCATTAGGAAGCTCCCAATCGAAACAATGAACTAACTGAGCCACAACAAATTTAATTAGGATTAGAGCCATTCGAATACCAGCACATCTTCTACGACCTGCACCAAATGGTAAGAGTTGAAAGTGATTTCCCCTTAGATCCACATCGCTATTTAGGAATCTTTCTGGATAAAACATGTCAACATTATCCGACCAAATTTTAGGATCATGACCTATACTCCATGAATTTAGTAACACCAACGTCTTTTTCTTTATATAATATCCGTTAATCACAATATCTTCCCTTGCCTCTCTAGGATTTAAAGATCTTGCAGGATGCAATCTTAAACTCTCCTTCACTACTAAATCTAAATAACTTAACTTCGACAAGTCTGTCTCCTCCACCATTCTCTCCATTCCCACTACATTTTGGGTCTCATGTTGCAGTTTCTTCATCACCCTTTGATTCCTTATGAGTTCTGACAAAATCCACTCTACCACAACATTAGAAGCTTCCACTGTTGGAGAAAACAAGTCTGTTATAATAGACTCGACTGAAATTGGATCAAGGACTAATTCTTGGCCATCTTCCAAACCTATGGGTTGGTACATTTGGGAGATCAATGTTGGCGATCACTCCCAATTCATCAAATAATTCTCTGGATGTCTTCCAACTCCTTTCCAATGCTAATATATCCAATCAGGAACTATACCTGCAAACAATAAAAAACACAATAGAAATGATCTGAGTCGCGTCCTCAGGGACACTGTACTTTAGAGGTATTCCGCGACCACCGGCAAGCTTAGGACGCGGCTCTCCCCAGCATTAAACAGATCCTTCTTGCTAAGTAGCAAGGATCAACAGAACTACGGAAGATCTTTTACTCAGTAAGGTATAAAATATTCAAGAGGAGGAGGAGGAAGAATGCTCTCACTCAAAGAGCAAAGAGTCACCATGATTCTCCCACTCTCTCTACCAAAGCACCACTTTATAGGTATATTTTAAACAATACACATTTCTAACAACTCAAGCCTCACGTTGAAAATTATGTTAATATACATAAATGGTTTTTTAATACCATTAAAATCATTTCTTGCAGTTTGTATACGTTGAAGAATAAATGACATATAATGTCAATTTTAAATGCCTTCCAAAACGTATGAAACATTCAAATGAATACCATTCATTGCTAATCAAATTCTGATTCAAAAACCAAACAATAAAGCAACTTTAAATATTTCCAAAACATGTGAATTAAAGAAAATAATTAGCAATGAATGATTTTATAACAACTTTAATTTTCAGATTCCATAAATATAGTAACCTAATAAAAGGTGTTTGGTTCACATTTTAACTCACACAAATGGGTGGGGAATATAGCCGGCTTTAACCTCTTATGACCCATTGTTGTATGAGTTAACTTTTCCTCTTCTCCAATATAGTATTCCAAATTCACTTATAATTTGGAATCTCACAATCTCAAATAATATGAGACTTGTTCCTATGACACACCCACTCAATATTTCCAACAATCAATATATCTATAAAGCTTTTGAAGTTGTCATCTTTGGCTCCCTTTAGAGCTTTCTCCCTCTCCGTCATCATCATATCTAGAATTTCATCAGCTGCTTTCATGCATTTATTTATGCCTCTCTTGATTCCCTGTAACAGAAGAGTTTGATGTCATTTAATAAACTGAATATATATACACGGTTAAACCTACAAATAAATTTGAGTTTTAGACCCTATACTTATTTTCTTGTTTTTTTTGATACAAAAATTTTAGGAAGGGGTCTGGGCTCAACCCAATCCAAGGGCAGGACACCTAACTCATGATCCACTGGAGCCTGTCCCTGTGGGCTCTAGAGCATGACCAGCCAGCCCTTTCTGTCTGTCTACACAGGTAGGTTACTTCCAATTTCACTTAGCTACGGAGATGTCTCCCCAAGCGCCGCGATGGAGACACAACAAAGTGTCACTCCCCAGGATCGAACTCGCGACATGGTGGTCATAACCCGACGCTCATTGTTCAATTCCTTCGCCACTGAACCCCACGGCCGATGAGTCTTATTCCCTTGTTTTTATCTTTATATTAAATATATTATACATGATATTTAAAACTTTTGTTTGATTTTAATAGGTTCGTAAAAACATGGGTGTGAGCTTAATGGTGTTAACTTCACTTTTGTGGCGCTAACTAAGCTAAACAGGCTAATGTGAGCTATTAATTAAAAAATGTGTATTTTATATATATGCAGGGACCAAAATTAAAACTCTAATCCATAAAAGTTTTTGGGCGAAGGCCCAAAAATGATACATTATTATTGGCCAATGAAAAAAATAGTACATAATAATTCTACGGTACACAAATAATACCCAACTATTGACATGACTCATGAGATCAAAAGTGATATTTTGTCTAATATGAAAATAAGATTAGACATGAAAAGTCCAAAATGTCCTTATAAATTAAATAAGGAAGAAGGAGAAAATTGGACGTTTATTTACTTTATAAGGATATTTTGGACTTTTCATGTCTAATCTTATTGTCATATTATTGAAAATATTATTTTTGATTTCATGTCCAATAGTTGAGAATCGTTTATATACCTTGGAATAGTTATGTACTATTTTTATTCTATGGCCAATAGATATGTATCATTTTTTGACATTCGCCCAAATTCTTTTAACAAAAAAATCAATTTCAATTCCCCAATTGACTACCTTCGCAAATCCATGGAGGATAAAATCGGGTTTTGATTTTTGACAAATATTCAAATGTTTGATATATATCGATCGAATTTTATGTTTAAATCCATTTTTTATCATCTGTCATGTACTTTTGTTGTTTTATAGGGTAAAACTAACTCCAGGTTACTACATATATTGTTTTAAGAAGTTTTGGTCTTTAGTCGTGGTCAACTATCCATGTCAGCCTAGTGTGAACACCTCATTAGCGAAATTTGCAACCATTATTAATCCAGAAATAAAAAAAATCTTAAAACTAAACAATCAATGTTTTGGACGGAATAAAGCATAGAGTTGAAAAGGCAATAACAAAAGGAGCTTGTATGGACCGAACCAAACCAGATTTTCATTTTCCAAAACAAAATTGGTTGGGTGTTCAACCAATTATCAGAACATGGGTACCATCATATGTAAATTAAAACACTGTTTTATGTCGAAATAAATAAAACACTATTTTTAGTTTTGAACAAAAGTTAAATTTTGTTCTTTTGTAGAAGTCAACTCCATACAAAGTTTTGTTATGAATAAATTATGAAAATAACAAACCTATTGATCTGATATGATATTTCTTGCCATTTTCCCTTTTAGAGTTGTGACAATAATATAGTTCTTTTCAACTAATTCGTCCTATTCTAATTATGCATGAGAGCTCGGCCCACAAGTTGTGATTCTTAAGAAAAATCTTAAAAATTAATTGGAAATTATAAATATGTTTTTGATAAACTCTTTTCAAAATATAAATATTTAAAGAGAAAAAGAATGTGGGAATTGATGAGTATTAAAGAGACTTGGAGTAAAATAAGAAAAATGCATTAAATCATGGGAAAACCAAGATGAGTTTTTATTCTTTACATTAAAACAATTCTAAATTCTTGTTCTTGTAATAAGAATAGAGCAAGTACATAGAAAATGAATATTGTGCAGAAAATATATTATTAAGGGTTAAAGTACAAAAATACTCATGTAATTGCCACAAAGGGGCAAAAATATCTATCTAAACTTTTTCAAAGCAAAACTATCCATTAAATTTCAAAATTGGGGTAAAAGTGCCAATCACCGTTAAATTTTTATTTTTTCACTCATCATCTTTCGTCGAGTCATCACTCACCAACACATGTGACAAACTTTTGTATTTATTTGTCTTAATATGATTATGATGCGACAAAGAATGGTGAGTGAAAAAACCAAAAACTTACTAGTGATAGCCACTTTTACCTCAGTTTTAATTTGAAATTTAATTGTTAATTTTGCTAAAAAATTTCATGGGAATAATTGCACTTTGTGATAATTACATATTTTTGCAATTTTAGCTATATTATTAATAAATACAAACCTGTAGATCAAATGGTCGTAGCCAAGGCAAATAATCTGAAACATTGAAAGTCCCTATAATATTCATTCCCTCTCGGACAAGCATCCTGTAAATAATTTCAGAATCCTTTTCAATATCAGATCCAAAGTTTATTTTGAACGCTATATCCTCCATAAGATTATGCATTGTTTCACTAAGGTCCACGATCTGCTTTGAAGATGAAGCTTTCTCAAGAGACTTTACCACTAAACCAAGCTCTTCCCTCATCATAGAGGCGTAAAACTCTATATTTTTTGTACTTAGAAGTTTTACAGAAACCAACTTGTTAACATGGCGCCAATATGGGCCATAACCAGCAAATGCAGGACCTTTGAAGCCATTTGTGAGGATCTCACTTGCTTGAGTTCTCGGACGATTGGCAAAAACGATGCCGTGTGTTTTGAGGATAAGTTCAGCAGCTTCCGGAGAAGATATTACAATTGCTGGAACTTGTCCTAGTTTGAGGAACATGATTGATCCATATGTTTGGGCTAAGGATTGAAGGGTCCTATGAGGGCTTTTGGATAAAATGTGCAGGTTTCCTATGAGTGGTAAAGGCTGAGGACATGGTGGAGGTGGTGGTTTCTGGTGAAGTTTCCTTTGTTTTCGAAGAAAGATGAACAAGACTCCATATAGAATGAGAAAAGTGAAAAGGAGAATAGGCATGGATAGTGTTATTAGATTCTCCAAAAACATGGCTGCAAAAGATCTTGAAACTCAACTCAGTCTTTTACCAATACCATGGTTCACATAATATATATATATATAGAGAGGGGTGGGGGGATTTGCACCGGAAACTTAAGGAAAGGAATAAATTGATGGGTTACTGACAACTAAACGAGATCTGTGATTGGTTACGTTGCATGCGCATTCCTTTGATCAAATCTCACTATTGAGAATAATTATTAGAAGTCTTTTTAATAAACTACACTTTTTAATGTTTAATATATTTCATTTTCCCACTAAGCATTACAGTAAAGCGTAAATCTGTTCATGAAGTATTCTGCCATATTCACACTTGACGCAATGATGTTTCTTTCGGGAGTAAGATCACGGCCTGGTCAACTGATTAATGTTAATCTTTAATTTTAACAAAAGTATAGAAATGTTACAAAATTATACATATAGATATTCTGAAATGGTGCAAAAATATCACAACCTTGTTGGCACTTTTAATTACGAAAATGAATGCACTATCAGTTGGCTACTTTTATGGATTATGGATTGTAGCCTTGTAGGCACTCTTAATTATTTACTATTAATATTAATATATATGCACCTGCAGAAGGAAACAGTGCGTTTTGTTAAAAGAGTAGAGAAAGTGGATACCTTAACAAGAAGCTAGATTCTCGACCAAAAAAAAAAAACAAAAAACAAAAAGCTAGATATGCGTGAAGGAAGGGAGGCCGCCACTGTTCATCAGGAGCTCAACTCCTTTTCCTCTTGATCGAGAAGGAGCCAAGAATAAGTGAGAGGAATAGGAATAAAAATAGAGAGGCGGCACCTACTGTTTCTTCATCCTCTTCTTAGTCACAGCCAAGACAAGAAAAATAAGAGAGACAGGGGCGTGGAAAAAGAGAGGTTTTAGGCCTAAAGAAGATAAATGCTTGGAGATACTTGGTGGTTCCCTTTTACTCTCATGTCTTTTTAATTCTTCTTGTATAATCTCTGGATTTCAATGGATGATTTGTTGGTAACATAGAGATATATTTATCGACCTAACATTGTCACTAAAAGGTTGGTTTTGAAGTATAACTTGTATTAATTGTAGTAAGAAATTGTAAAATTAATACAAGTATAAATTTGAACTTGACTTGATGAGAAAGCTTTTTAAAATTGCTATGAACTTTAGGCAAACACATGTTCTCATTATCATACTAATTGGGAGGATTTTAATTATGTTTCATGGAATGAAATGACGACCAATAATCCTAGATTTCACTTTTTAAGAAATTAAGTTAGTTTAGTTTTAATTAAATTATTTTCAATTTAATTATTTTAGAATTCCAAAACTCAAATATTTTCACTCAACCTAATTGATAATATAATTGTAATAGTTAATCCTCTTTTACCTTAGTCTACGTGGTAATGATAACTTTTCTCTACTATTTTGACGATCGGCCGTTCGCTTACAGTAAAAACTAGAAAATGGCCGATAAGTCAACAACATTAAGCTCACACCCACAACCTGGAAAAGAAACCTCAGACCCACATTTTTATGAAACTATACAATTCAATCAAATGTTTTAAACATCATGTATAATATATTTAATATCGAGATAAAACAAGGAAAAAAGTATAAAGTCTAAAACCAAAATTTATTTGTGGGTTTAACCCCGTATACATATGTTCAGTTTATTAAAAATGACATCAAATCATGTGTTACAGGGGCATTAAAAGACGGATAAAGAAATGCATGAAAGCAGCAGATGAAATTCTAGATAAGATGATGATGGAGAGGGAACAAGCTCAAAAGGAAAGATGAGAACTACAAAAGCTTTATAGATGATATATTGATCTCTCAAATGTACCAAACCATAGGTTTGGAAGATGGCCAAGAATTAGTCCTTGATCCAATTTCAGTTAAGTCTATTATAGCAGACTTGTTTTCTCCAGTAGATTAGTTTTGTTGGCCATTATCTCATAGTGGCCTTGTTAATCTGGTCATGTGGCCGCCACGTGGATTAAATTTTTTCCATGTAAGATATGTCATGTGGGGCCCTCATATAATAAAAATACAATTCCCTCCCCTCTCTCTTCATCAATTCCAAACACACCCACCCCCCTCCCCCTAACACAACCACCGCCCACCCCGAAAGGGAATTGTTTTTTTTATATGTGTGCCCTACATGACATATCCTATGTGGCAAAAATTTAACCCACGTGGTGGCCACATGGGCAGATTAACGGTCAAACGTGATTGACCGTCCACTCGAGGTATTTTTTAAACACTTTCACTACTGGAAATAAGGTCTTTCACGACCACAATATTGGGCTTTTCACGACCAGAAATAGGTGGTCGTGGAATCCCGCGTCGTAAAAAAGTGTGTTTTTCACGACCACATATTTGTGGTCGTGATAGTTTAGGTGCCTCCTAAGAGGCTTTCACGACCACACTTTAATAAAGTGTGGTCGTGAAAGCCTCCCAGGAGGCTATCACGACCACAATTGGGAAATTGTGGTCGTGATAGGTCTCCCCTATCACGACCACAATTTCCCAATTGTGGTCGTTGACAGGTTGCTCTTTTTTTTTTATATATTTAGGGACTGCATTGTTTAGCCATCTGCACCCTTGCAGATCAATTTACAAACCACTTTCAATACAGCACCATAAATCATATATACAATACAGAATACTAGCTCAATTGCAAAAACGTATCATGCATAAATATTACCTTACTTAGACAACAAAATACAAAAGGCATAATCTAAGTTTTATATCTTTGCCTTACTACTATAAGTTCAAAATTCAGCTACAACAATCTAAGCCTATACAATTTCTGCCTCACATAGTGATTAAAAATTCTGCAAGTGCGTTTCGTACAAAGTCAATATCCTCATCTTGTTTAAACGAGTCAGTAATAAGTCCATAAAGTCCCTCCAAAAGCTGCAACATAATTAAACAATATTAAAAAAGACAAGGAAAGTACCACTTACAATTATAAATCACTATTTTCTTGGAGATATATGTTAGAAGCGTGAATACCTTTTGGAATTTCCTCCCTTGCTTAATTTGATATTGATATACAATATCCAGCATGTATTTGCAGACATAATATCCGCACTCTACAGAGCCCCGCTGTCTTGGACACTGATAAATCACAGACAATATCAGCAATATCATGGTAGTTCGAGTATGGCTAAAAGCAATATAAATGAAAATGAATATAAAAATTGATTTTACCTTTACTTTTATAACATGAATCGAAGTCTGACTAGCTGTGTAATAATCAGTATCTTGAGCATCATGCCATTTTAATATTCCTCTTCAAAAGAGACAAAATCATAAAAATAATGTTATATATAGTATAAAGATATATTATTATCAACCATAAAAGTAAAAAAAAAAGAGAAACTTACTTGTGGAAGACTTTTCTGTGATCGTCGCTAATAAATCCCTCTAAAGAGTCAAACCAAAAAATCCTGAACTCTTTCGGGCAAAGTATAGCCAGAGTCCAATGTCCACTAAAAGATATAAGTGAAAATAAATGTTAATTAAATTAAGACATAACATTTAATATTGTGTAAAAGATAACTCATTACCAATTCAAAACGGGGGCGAAATAAAGAGTGCCGCAATCAAGGCCCATCTGCAGCTCGACGTAAGATTGCATCTCCTAAAAATGAGTTTTCTTACTCCTTTTAAGTATTTTCAAGGCGTTTTCATCATAAGCCTGTCTAGAAGGGCATAGAAACCGGCAAAACTTTTCCTTTGGGGTTCTTTGGCATAAATTGTGACAGTACCTATTAGACATGGCGAAATGGATTAGAACTTAAAGACTCATTACAATATTCAACTATATTGATAAAAATATGACACACTTACCAGACGGCCAAATCAAGCCAGCTTTGCTCAAGCTCTTCCATCATCAAGAACTCCTTAACGTCTCGAGAACCTTGCAACCAAATCTTCTCCTCTACTAGTGGATTGACGACTCCAGCAGGTATTAAAAGATTACGCTCAAATCCTGGTTGCATCGTCCACAGCAGATTCAGATATGGGTACTTCTCACCGTTAAAATTCTGAAAATAAGAAACACATCAACTTTCCACACATATATCAATAACATTGTTAATAAATGTCAATTCATAGACAACTTTAGTACCTGTGGGAGAAGAATTGGTGGTTGAGCTTCTTGAGCAGCTTCTTGAGCAGTATCGAACACAAGCCTTTTAGGCCAAACAATAAAGCCCTTCATTGCTTGCCCTAAAGTTGTGATCTCTTTAGTACAGAATGGAACACATGTCATTTCTTGGCCCTTTATCACGGAAATAACTGTCACTTTTACTTGATCATCCCGGATAGACCTGTTATGAATGGTGGTTTGATTTGGGTACTTGAGAGCCTTAGCAACAGGGTGTAGGCAAGGCTCGTCCAGATGTAAGTAGCACTCCTCGTGGTAGTCATCAAGAGGATCAGGTGCACTAGGCTCACTCATTGTTGAAGTTGTTCTTTGGGAAGCTTGAAGAGCCTCTAACTGTGATGTAAGATATTCAAACCTCATTTGCCATTGGCTCTCCCGTTCGTCCATCCGTTCGTCCACCCGTGCATTCACCATTGCATCAAGCTCCTCAGTGGACATTTTACTACGAGACACCACTCGTTTTTTGGGCCCAAAAAATTCCTTTGCCCCAACTGTCCCAGCAACTCCTACAACTCGGCTAGGGTTGTCTAATCTCCCTAGCGAAGTTGCCAGGATGTCCATTCTGGGGTCCTGCGGTGTCTAAGACCCCTGAGAAGATTGCTCCTCCAGTTCATTCTGTTACAAAAGTGAACAAACATTGATTAAGATACAATAATATCCTACGTAAGTGTTTAAATACAATTTATATAGCACTCACAATTCGGTTTGCCACCGCTTCAGCCTTGTCACTGGTATATTTTCCAGTTGGTCTCTTCCTCCGGGCCGCTGCCCATGTTACATGGCGTTGGAGGTCAGGTAAAGGTTCTAAGACAGTGGAAGATGACTCAGCTTCCATAGATTTCCGCTGCTCCTCCCACTTTTGTTGCCGCTCGGCTTCCACATAATCAGTCATCCAATCATACCCCCCACGGGACATGGTATGATTATACTCATTTTTAGCCCGAATCTCTTGTTGTTTTTTGCTTATCTCCTATGTACCACAATAATAAAATATTAATAATGAAGGTACACAGATTAAAATCAAGTAATGAACTATACATGTATAGTAGATATACCTTAAATGCTTCAGACTTCCGATATTTAACAAACTCCTTCCATTTCTCTGGTTCAATATTGGGATATGCTATACATGGATCCTCACCCATTTTAGACCCCCCGAATATGTAGTCCTTGGTCATGTTATATTTGAATTCACTAAACCTTTTTGCAATTTTTCGCCAAACGAACTCTTTAAAATCTTTGGTATCCAGCACATCTCAATATTGCTGCAATGAAAAAACAAATATGATTAGTCACCACAATATCTCACAAATATGGAGTTAAAATACGAATGTACATACCAATACATCCAACCAACATTGTTGCTTAACATCGTCATTAATGTGTTTCCACTCATTTATTGTGATGTCAAGTCTGTTTCTCGCCACTGTTCCAAGATAACTTGCAAATGGTTTTGCAGTTGGGCCTTTAGGCCTATTCTTTTCATTTAGTTCCAAATGATTTTTCTTCTTATGCTCAACTGTCAGAGCAATCACTTTCGAAAGTTTGGTAGGCCCTCTTTTCTTCTTCTTCACAGGGGGTGGTGGGGCCTCCTCATAATACTCTTGCTCGCGATCGGAGTCATTTTCTGCCATTATAACCTGTGAAAGAGGAACAATTACATACATTAGCACAGAACAATTAATAATATTACATAGATTATTAAATGAAAAACAATAACAATAATCAATACATTTTCTAACATTATGTGTTGTCGTCCCATATGTCCCATAAACCCTCAGTATGATCATTCCTGACCGCACAGAAGTCATCATCATCATCATCATCTAACAAACTTCTTGTTGTTTTGCCTAATAATTGTATCTCATCATCATCACCATCATTTACTGTGAGAGCACAATCCATTTGATTTCTATTTTGCAAGGCAATGGAAAGCTTAACATTTGTAGGGTCTGAAACATAAAACACTTGCTTCGCATGACTTGCTAGAATAAATGGTTCATCCTTGTAGCCGACCCTATTAAGATCAACAGATATCATGCCGCTTTGGCGCTCAATCACAAATGCATTACTATGTACCCACTTACATTTAAATATGGGAACCTTGAAATGCGGTGCGTAGATGATTTCCCAAATTTCTTCAATAACCCCATAATATGTAGTTGTAGCCAATTTTGGATTTTTGTCCCTAGAGCTAGAAAAATTGGTTGCCTCAGCTTCAACCATCACCCCGCTGTTTTGTGTGGTGCGCTTGCCATCAATGACCTTAGTAGAGAAAGAATACCCATTTATTTCATAACCACCCCGTGAAAAAACAATAAACTGGGGCTTCACAGCTAGCAACCTTACTGTGTCAGACACATCCTTTTGTTTTCGCGCATACTCCTCGAACCAACCAATAAATGACTTGTTATGCTCATTTGAAATCTGCATATCGCTCTTCTTCGGGTTATTCTCTTTCAAAAGCCTTTTATGCTCAGCCAAATAAGGTTGCACTTCTTTCATGTTATTCAAGATGTATAGATGTGCCTGTAACAACTCCACTCTCTCTACACCCTTTACTTTCATGCCCCGCACCCCTTTACCAGAAAGTTCATCTTCATCCAGGTCGATTTCCTCGTCGTCAGGTTTTCTTAGGTATGGTTTGCAAAAGTCCATTGCCTCTTCAACAAGATATCTTTTAATAATCGAGGCCTCCGGGCGATATGGGTTCTTTGAATAACCCTTCAAAACTTTCATGAATTGCTCAAAAGGGTACATCCATCTTAGAGAAACCGGACCACAAAGTCTTATCTCTCGAACCAAGTGAACAATCAAATGAACTGATATATCAATAAATGCTGGAGGAAAATGCATCTCTAATTGCGACAAAATAACATAACCTTCCTTTTCCAACTCATCGAATATTTCATTGTCAATTACCTTACTGCAAATGGCATTAAGAAACTTACATAACCTTGTTAAAGTCTTCCGCGCATCATCCTCCAAAATTCCTCTTATAGCTACCGGCAAAAGTTGTTGCATTAAAACATGGTAATCATGAGACTTCATTCCCGTCAACTTCAAATCATCCATTGACACAAGTTTGCTAATATTAGAGGAATATCCATGTGGCACTTTCATCCCACGTAAACACTCACACAATCGTGTTTTCTCAAGTTTGGAAAGTGTATGAGCAGCAGGTTCCATATATGCTTTCTTTCCATCTTCACTAATTGTCGGATGTAACCGCTGTCTTATGCCCATCTCAACTAAATCTCTTCTAGCGTTGAGCCCATCTTTGGTTTTTCCTTGAATGTGTAACAACGTTCCGACAATACTTTCTGCAAGATTTTTCTCCACATGCATCACATCAATACTGTGCCTCACATCAAGACAACGCCAATAAGGGAGATCAAAGAAGATTGACCTCTTCTTCCAAATGTTAGTCCACTTCTTCTTCTTCTTTCCTTTACCAAATTCCACAGTAACACGAGCAACACGACGATAAACTTCTTCACCTGTTAACGGAATTGGAGCAGATGCATGCTCAGGAAAGCCATTAAATCGCTTCCTCAGTCGACGGTATGGGTGGTGGCGATCAAGAAACCTCCTATGACCGAGATAAACAGTCTTCCTTCCATACTTGAGCTGGACGAAATTAGTGTCATCCTCACAAATTGGACATGCCTTATGTCCCTTGACACTATATCCTGAGAGATTGCCATATGCAGGTAAGTCATTTATTGTGGTAAACAACAAAGCTCGCAACTTGAATGTCTCCTTTTTGTATGCATCAAACACATCAACACCTTCATTCCACAACATCTTCAAGTCCTCGATCAACGGAGCAAGATAAACATCGATATCGTTCCCAGGCTGTTTCGGTCCCGAAATCATCATACACATCATAAGATATTTCCGTTTCGTGCACAACCAAGGTGGAAGGTTGTAAATGACAAGCAAAACTGGCCAAGCACTATGTTTGCTAGAGACACTCCCAAATGGGTTGAATCCATCTGTACAAAGGCTGAGACGGAGGTTTCTAGGATCACTAGCAAACTCTGGAAAAATTGAATCAACCTTTTTCTATTGAGGAGAGTCAGCAGGATGTCGAAGATATCTAAAATCAGAATTTCTCTGATCACAATACCACCTCAGATTCTCTGCTTCTGTTGCATTCGCGAACAATCGTCTAAACCTTGGAACTATTGGAAGGTACCACATTACTTTCGAAGGTTCACCTTTTTTTGGTTTGCTTGTCTCTTCGTCGTCGTCGTCATCATCAGCACCCTTCCTCTGTTTATACCTTGGCTCCTGACATCTTGGACACACATGTAACCCTTCATATTCATTTCTATATAAAATACAATCATTGGGACAAGCATGTATCTTCTGATACTCCATACCCATCTTACTTAGCATTTTTTTGGCCACATACATTGTCTTCGGAACCGCATTGTTATCCGGGAACATATCGCTCAAAGCTGCGAGCATTTTCGAGAAACCCGCGTCTGCCCACCCATTTTCCGTCTTTATTTCTAGTATTGTTAGAATGAAGGTCAGACGACTATACTTCTTACACCCTGGAAACAAAGGTGTCTCAGCATCACCACACACTTTGTCGTACTCGTCTGACACAACAAACGACTCCGCTGCTATATCATTTATCATGTTGTCCATGCCAACATCGCAAACATATTCATCATCATCATCATTATCGTCCACCTCCGCTGCTTTTCCATGTTCCACGGTAGTTCCCAATTCCCCATGCCAAATCGACTTCCTGTATCGGCGATTGATCCCCTCACAAATAAGGTCATTCCTTATAGAGTCAAGGCTTTTGCGATCAACATTCACACACTTCACACAAGGGCACGGGTACTTTCCATTCTTACTCGACACATTTCTTTTGGCAAATTCAATAAACTCTTCCACCCCCTTTTGATACTCTTCACTAGTTCGCAAAGCATCCATCCAAGCACGATCCATTGCAGAATTGTGTAATAATATGTATATACACTTGCTTTCATTACAAAGAATAGAAGACAATTGAAACAATGAGCTAACCATATTTGGCTACAAGCTTTGGTTACTTAACAATAATCTAAATTTTGAACCTATCTTAATCTTAATCACCTTTAATTAGCAAACATCTATGAATCAAAATTCATTCCTACCACACCATATATCTTTGACATACTTCCACATATTCGTAGAAAACATCTTTTAGAATTTTGAACCCAATGGGACAACCAAAGTCAAAGCCCCGCTCCACAAACTCATGAAACTCCACAATCCAATTCAGTTAATATATATCAAGGCACATTCAAATGAATATTATTCCACAATTCAATTCGGTTAGTATAGGCACATTCACTGTGAATCAAAATGCATTTAAATAAATAGTCATAACTCTTCCAATGTAACATTTAAATAAATTTAAATCATAACAATAAAATCAGTAATTCCATTGAGCTTATAAAATCAGTCAAACAATTTCAATGCTTAATGTCTTATATACACAGTGCGCACAAACTATATTATAAAGCTTGAAAAACAAAGCAAATACAAAAAATAAAAAAAAAACTCACCTTAAAGGAGTGTGGTGGCGGCTTGTAGAAAGAGAAGGCGGTGGGGGAGAGGCGGCGGCGGTTGAGGAGAAGGCGGCGGCGTTGAGAGGTGAGAGAAGGCGGTGGTTGGTTGAGGCGGCGGAGAGAGGCGGCGGTGAGGAAGGCGAGGGAGTGTGGTGGCGAGAGGAAGGCGAGGGCGAAGGAGATGTGGAGATGTGGAGATGTGGTGGCGAGAGGAAGGAGGCGAGGGCGAAGGAGATGTGGAGATGTGGTGGCGAGATGTGGTGGCGAGAGGGTGGGTGAAGGAGAGGCCAAATGAAGGAGGCCGACGAAGGAGAGAGGGTGGGTGAAGGAGAGAGGCCGACGAAGGAGGAAGGAAGGAGAGGCCGATGGAGAGTGAAGGTTGAAGAGAGAAGAGTGAAGGCCAAATGAGTGAAAAGGGAGGGAAATAAAAAAGGGTTTTGGCGCCAGTGGGAAAAAATTGCCCAGCTTCCAAGACCACAAATGGGAAGATGTGGTCATGGAAGGGCACCCTTCCACGACCACACATTTAAATGTGTGGTCGTGGAAGGGGCCTACCCTTCCACGACCACACTCTGCTAAGTGTGGTCGTGGAAGGGTTAGGCACCTTTCCACGACCACACTTTTAAAAGTGTGGTCGTGGAAAGGTGCCCTTTCCACGACCACATGTACAAATGTGGTCGTGAAAGGTGGAGACGTGGACAGTTATTTACATGTTATGCCACCGCGTTTTTCATCAAAATCCAACATTGGCTTTTTAGTCGTTAATTATGGTCGTGAAAAGCCTATTTTCTAGTAGTGTTTGGTTACTTTGAGTGTAAATATGGGCCGATTGTTAGTTCAGGGTGTCCAATGCTCCTGGGTGGTCACTTGGAGGGTAGATTGAGTCCATTACCCTTTAAAAAACGGACTAGACCAAAGAGTTTGGGACCCACTTATATCGGGTCGGACTGCTAACCCACTAAAATCGGGTTGGCCCGCTTACTTTTTTAAAAACAAAATTATTTGAATTTCCTTCTAAAACTAAAACTCATATTACTTCTTTCATTCTTTCACGTCCTTTTCTTTCTTTTCATCTTTAATTTGAATTTATCTTAAGGTTTTGTTTTGAAATGTGTGAGGTTTCAGATTTTTATTTTGAAGTGTGTGTAACGTAAATATATGAGTTTAAGTATATATTAAGTGAGTGGTGAAAACATTATCGTCGAGGTCATGAATATATGGTCTTAGTTATGAGGTTTATCACATGGGATTGAAAAAGAAGAGCAGAAAAGTCTTTTGACATTGTAATATGTTATAAATATTTGAACTTGTTAGGCGGCAACAAAAAAGACAAAGTTGGAGAATAAAGAATATATAATTTGCTAATTAAAAACTTAGATAACTTATGTTAAGATCTTTGAAAGTCATAAACTGTTTTGAATTTATTTACATTATAGTCATGAAATTTTGATAGATAAAATTCTTAATTTACTTTGTTGGTAAATGATTTTACAAATTTTTTTGTGCTTACTTTACTAATTTAATGTTTAACTTTAATTTTTTCAAAATAACATAGCTTGAAATTCGGTTTAGTTCGGGCTGACCCGCCTATTAGTATATACGGGTTGAATTATGACTTATGATATTCCCAACCCGCATTAAAAACGGGTCGGGTCAGACTAGCCCGTTTGTAATGGGGGTTGGGTCGGGCTAACCCGTTTGAAACGGTCTAACCCATTTTCCCGGCTCTATCCAAGTGTAAACATATGGGAATAATGAACGAGTGATGGAAGACAAGGAAAATTTAAGTAGGACTGACTGGACAACTGATGTAGTGTGCCAGTGTGAGAAAATGAAACTTGTTATTGATGTAAAGGCGGATGGCATTTTTGTCAAATATTGATTGGCACGTTAATTAATTATGATGGACCAATTTTTCAGAAAAAAAAAATGGATGGACAAAATCACAAATGAAGCCACTTGAAATGATCAAATATGGGGACTGGTATGCCGTGGCCCGTGGCCCGTGGCCCATGGGTATGTGTCTAATTTAGGATGCAATAAATTATTATCGAAATGGACTTCCACCCGGGCCCTGCAATGATATAGGCATATACTTCCCCTAGTCTTAAATATGGTATCACTTTAATTTTTATGTGAAAACTAAAACCGTTTAATTTAAATGTATCTTAGATGCAATGAATGTAATATAATATGGTATAATTTATATCGAGGTAAATTAAGAGTAAAGGGAGTATTTTATTTCAAAAGTCTTTATTAATTTTAACTCTGACTCATTCACATATAAAAATAAAAACAATTAAAATAATTACGTTGTTATAAAATTTAATTATTTTTGAATCTAACCCTTATTTAAATATCAATAATGCACTAATTTATATTCTCTCTTTCTATATTTATTAAAAAAAAGACAAATATGTGAAAAAAGTGTTGCTGCTCATTTAAAATACTTATAAGGAAGAAATTAAAACTTTTGAAATCTTTTTGTATTTAAGATATTCGAGGAAATAGTTCTTTAATTTGCTGACCTAGATATGGCTACCAAATGAAAAATGCAAACAACGCTCATGCACTTTACCGTAAACCCTTCTAGTCTAATTCTATTTATAAAGCACATCTGACATATTTTACATACTAAGAAAAACCTTAAAATCTATCAATTCTTCAATAAAAGTTGACATCTTTTTAATATTACACCTAATATACACCACAACATACCGAAACAAAGTTAATCCATAATAGATTAATGGTTGAATAGTAGATTAACAAATAAAATTTAATGGAATACTCTATAAATAGGATAAAATAAAAGAAGAAACTTATATTCAATTAATTAAGTCCTGTTTATCTAGTTCACCGGTAAAATGTTAGCCCATGCATTATTCCCCATACACATTTAACACCGTTTGTCAATGTTAGCCAAAAAAGTATCACAAAAAACGTGCAAATATCAATCATAATTAGTGGATTGTCTCCATCTTTGTTAACATTTTAGAATTAGAATGGGATACCTATGTATGTAAAGGGTAATGGACCTAATCTACCCTCCAAGTAACCACCCAGGAGCACTGGGCACCCCTGAACTAACAACAGACCCATATCTACACTTAAAGTAACCAAAGTGTCTAAAAAATACCCCAAGTAGACGGTCAATCACGTTTGACCGTTAATCTCCCTATGTGGCAGCCACGTGGGTGTAATGGACCTAATCTACCCTCTAAGTAACCACCCAGGAGCACTAAGCACCCTGAACTAACAACAGGCTCATATTTACACTTAAAGTAACCAAAGTATTTAAAAAATATCCCCAGTGGACTGTTAATCACGTTTGCCCGTTAATCGGCTCATGTGACCGCCACGTGGGTTAAATTTTTGGTGCTTTGTTGTTGGCAAAAAGAAGGAACTTGGGGTTTTGAGGGTCCAGATGTCGTTGGCTTTGGCTGAGTGTGTAGATCCACCCAAGTTTGTGTTGGAAGCCATATCTGTGGTATTCTCTATGGACAAGAGAGGTGAAAAGAGCAATAATTGTAATGGGAATGATTTGGGGTGGGCTTGTGTTTTGGTGTTGGAGTCGTTGATTCCGGTGATGGTGGATCCTGTGATTGGGAAGTCGAGGCTGTTGGTAATGCCATGTGTGAAGATTGCTAAGACGTGGAAGGCCAGCTTGGAGGAGCGTGAGGGGGGGCCTGTGTTGGGGGCGGGGTGAGGCTGTTTGGAAGTGAAGAAGAGAGAGGAGAGGGGATTGTTTTTTAATTATATGTGGATCTCACATGACATATCTTATATGGCAAAAATTTAACCCACCTGGTGGCCACATGGGCAGATTACCGGTCAAACGTGATTGACCGTCCACTGGGGTATTTTTTAAACACTTTGGTTACTTTAAGTGTAAATATGAGCCTATTGTTAGTTCAGGGTGCTTAGTGCTCCTAGATGGTTACTTGGAGGGTAGATTATGTCCATTACCCCCCACATGACATATCCTACGTGGCAAAAATTTAACCCACGTGGCGGTCACATGGACAAATTAACGGTCAAACGTTATTGACCATCTACTTGGGGTATTTTTTAGACACTTTGGTTACTTTGAGTGTAGATATGGGCCTGTTGTTAGTTCAGGGTGCCCAGTGCTCTTGGGTGGTTACTTAGAGGGTAGATTAGGTCCATTATCCTTTTGTAAAATATAGCTGACTCTTTTTATGGATTAAGTGCACATCCACCATAAAATTGTCAAAAAGTTAGTTTTCATCCATAAGTATTTTATAGCACAATATAATACTATAATTACCCAAACATTACCATGTAGCTTTGAAAGTATCTAAATGTAGATTAATGTAACTTTGAATGCCCAGTTAACATAGGAGAATATGTTTGGACACTTTTAGGGTATTGCATTACAAATTACTTGCTAGCACATTATATGAGATTTTTTTGACACTTTTGAGGGTGAATTTGTATCTTAATCCATTATAATATTATTCTTTAATTTTGACATTATTCACTCACTCGGATTCTTGCTATAAGATTTATTTTACTTTTTCAGATAGATAAATAACTTGTTCAGTTTTCTTAATCTTTCTAAAATTGAGTCAAACCTAGATTTTTATTAATGATAGAATATGTATATTTTTTAGATTTATTCAGTATTCAGTGCTATTAGCAACTAACTAATATGATTCACATGAATGTAAGCCAAAATGAGGCAAACCTCGCTATCAATAATGATGATTGCATACTCATTGCTCAAACGTGAGACCATTGATTAAGTAAATACTGTTTTTTTAAAAAAAATTAACTATTAATTCATAAATTAAATATATTATTTTATAAGTAAATACGATGAAATGTCCACAATCCACAAACATTTTAGGGTAATGGACCTAATCTGGCCCCCAAGTAACCACCAAGGAGCGCTGAGCACCCTGAACTAACAACAGGCCCGTATATGTACTCCAAGTAACCAAGGTGTTTAAAAACTACCCCGGTTGGACGGTCAACAACGTTTGACCGTTACTATGCCTACGTGGCCGTCACGTGAGACCTGTTTTGCCACTTGGCGCCTTGTCATTGCCACGTAGGATAAGTGTATGTGGGTCCCACATTAAATAAAAAAAAGTTCTCCCTCCCTCTTCATCAACAAAGGGCCCACCCGCCCCCCCCCAACCACCACCGGCCCCACCCCCTTCACCTCCCTCCCCAGCCCCCCACCACCATGCCCCACCCCCTTCACCTCTCTCAACATCTGCATGACATCCAACAACAGCCCCTCCCTCTTCTCACACTCAAGTTTCAACAACGCATCACTCTCTATAATCGACACCTGCATTGACGTCACCCCCGGCGGCTGCGGCGGAGAGTCCTCCACCGACTTCGGCTTCCTCAGCCCACCACTCCCCTCAACGATCCTCATCTTTCTCTTCTCCGTGGATGAGGGAGCGGAGGATGATGAAGCGCTCGTTGAGCTTCTCGCGGCAGCGGCGCTCGGCGAGGACGTGGTTGGCGCTGAGCTCGTCTTGGGGAGGTGGGTTTGGGGCGGAGGTGGGAGGAGGGGTCGCCGGAAGGGAGGGTGTTGGAGTCTTGGGATTTGGAGTTGAGGAAGGGGACGGTGAAGAGGATGTATTTGAGGAGCCACTGGGAGGAGGGGTCGGCGGGGGAGGAGTGGTGGTGGGGGGCCCACCTGGCGAAGGCGGACTGGGAGGCTGGGGAGGGCATTGGGGCGTGGTGGTGAGGGGCTGCGGAGGGAGGTGAAGGGGGTGGGGCGGGTGGTGGGGGGGGGGGGCGGGTGGGGGCCTTTGTTGATGAAGAGGGAGGGAGAACTTTTTTTTATTTAATGTGGGACCCACATACAATTATCCTACGTGGCAATGACAAGGCGCCAAGTGGCAAAACAGGTCTCACGTGGCGGCCACGTAGGCATAGTAACGGTCAAACGTTGTTGACCGTCCAACCGTGGTAGTTTTTAAACACCTTGGTTACTTGGAGTACATATACGGGTCTGTTGTTAGTTCAGGGTGCTCAGCGCTCCTTGGTGGTTACTTGGGGGCTAGATTAGGTCCATTACCCAACATTTTATATCTATTATGGTACGGCTGGTATTAACCATTTCCAAATATCTAATTTGTTTCAAACTTAAAAATTAGTAAATTCAAAAGTTTGCTTTATTTTATATCTTATGCACATTAGAACAAGCTAAGATTAAAAGATTATATACGTACACTAAAAGGAATTGACCCCGTTGCAGTAAAATAAAATATACTTGAAAGACAGAAATTAAAACTTCTTAAATCGTTTTGTATTTAAGATAATTTTTGGGGTATGTAAGATAATTTTGTCAAGTTTTGACCGAAAGAAAAGCATTGCCAATTCTGTACATATTTCATGTGTGACATTACACGCTTTAAATAATAAATTAATATTCATTACTCTTTTAATTTATAATGTAAGATTTTTTTTTACCTAATTTGAAGAAGATCATATAAGCTAAATAAATTATTTCATTATATTATATGTGACATCATTTCTCTAGATTAAAGTATTCATTTGTACAGATTACATAGCAGTTATCAACAAAAAATTGGTCATGTTGATAAGTAGGTTAGTTTTTTATATCGGGATAAGTAGGTTAGTTTATAATTATAAAGTTTGAATAATAGAGTAGTTCATATGTAATTAAGTATCTCAACTAACACCGTAGGAACCAGTAGGATCATATATATAGACCTAGGTGACAACTATAACCAAACGTACCTACAATGTTTTCTTCAAAAAAATATTATCTATTAACTCATCTCATTATTTAAATTAAAATGGAAAGGAACTAAATGTTACTTTTAAGAAGAATGAAGCGGTCTTATAAGGAAATAGTGTTGAAAAAAATGTGGTTGTAATTTATTATTCCGAAATAAATAGACAATGGATTATGTCCAATACCTCATGATCCATCTCATGTAAAAAAGGGCAACTGATTAAGAAAAAGGGCACGCATTTGATGCAGATGGGAGTATCAAAGATCGAAATTCACATGTACCAATAAAAAAAGTTAATTGAAAGGACTTCCAAGGAATATATATGGTTGATTAGTTGTCTATATGAGGTTATTAATCCGATAGATGGATAACATGCATGCGCAAGCATAACTTATGTGACATGCATCCATTTGAGTCACCACAAAAGGAAAAACTAATTTTAACAAAAAAAGAAGGAAAAACTGAGGAAGTGGTTTCGGTGCTCTTTTTAATTATACTAGTGAGTATTATGGTGGTGTTCATCTCTACGATGAGATCTCCACAATCCACAAACATTTTCCGCGAACGGTTTGTATAACCATTTCCAAATATCTAATTTGTTTTAAACTGAAAAATAGTAAATTCAAAGGTTTCCTTTATTTTATATCTTATGCATATTAGAACAAGCTTAAAAGATTATATACACTAAAAGGAATTGACCACGTTGCAGTGCAACTTATTGCTCTTCCTTCACTCCCACATTTTGCTTTCCACCCAAATTTTGTCGTTATTTTTAGGGCAAAGGTGCACCCAGTAGCATAGTAAATTCAAAATGGTGCATCTAGTAACATATTAAATTTGAGGGTGCAAATTTAACAGTTATAACATAAAATGGGACAAATTTAGCAGTTATAACATAAAATGGTGCAAATTTAGCATCCGCTAAAAATGACAAACCATCATTATTGAGAGGTGGGTCCAACAAGTTTTTAATTGACATGGCATACAGGTGGTATGACAATGTGGCATTAGTTTGCATTTTGAATAAAAAGAATAATGGAAATTTGAAGAACACTTAAATTTGAAGACACTTGCATATGAAATTTGCAGAACTAGCAGTAGCATAAAGAAACACAACATAAAGAACTAGCAGCGGCATCATCAGAAAAGCTCGAAAAATGAAATTTGGTGGTGATAATGAATGAAGATGCACCTCTCAGTAACAATGGTTTGTCATTTTTAACGGGATGCTAAATTTGCCTCATTTTATGTTATAACTGCTAAATTTGCTCCATTTTATGTTATAACTGCTAAATTATTTGCACCCTCAAATTTAGTATGCTACTAGATGCACCATTTTGAATTTACTATGCTACTGGGTGCACCTTTGCCCTTATTTTTATATCATTTTGATTCTTCTTTTTTATGGCTAGTGTTAGGATAGATTAGTAAAGGGACTTATTTTCAAAGAGACTTAATTCCATCCAATTGCACCTAGGTCCCAAATAAAAGAATTAATTTAAAAAAGGTCTCAAGAAGTTGTTACCGGTTGTCAATGAAGGCTATTACAGTTGTTAATAGTAGTAATTAACAACTCCTTGAGACTTCTTTAAAATTAAATTTCTTACTTAGAATTTAGGTGCAATTGTGCCATCAGTAAATTGTGCATAGGCTAGTGTCCACTGTCCATTCACATGTATATTGAAGTACCCTCTGACCACTCACATGTAAGTCCTGCAGTCTTAACAAATACTGTTGCAACCCCACAACTGCAATATAGTTTATCCACCTATATAAGTGTAAGGCTGAAATAAGCCTCTTGTACCACTGTCCTTATATCTGCCTTAATAGTAGTATTAATGAAAAAGTTGAGCACTCAGCAGTCAGCACTGCAATTTCAGTCTCATTGGCCCCAATTCCCAATTATTTTCTGCTAGATGACGCCTGGCTTTGCTGTTGCTTTTAAATTAAAGACTCACAAATTTGCCCCACCGCCAATATTGTAAGCAACAAAACGGGGAGTGCACAAAAACGTGGACTGCACGTATTAAACGTGCCTGAGAGAGGTGCAGTAAATTAAATAACAAGGCTTCTCGACCGGATTCTCTGATCTACTCGATTTTCTTCTTTGTACTAAAATTGCAAAATGGTAATCAAAGGGTGCTCTTATTTGGTTCCATACTGAACTTAACATTTATTTAAGAAAAAAAAGTACTGAAACTAATAAGTGAACTAATTATATATTAGAAACTAAAATATAAACAGTACAAATTTCATCACAATAATGAGTACCGAAATCCAACTCTATTATTAGGGTGTTTCGTTCGGGTTCGCGGTCTAGAACCCCTGCATTTCTTTTTAATCTATTTCTCCTCGTTCTCCTTTTTTTTTTTGAAAAATGAAACATATATATTAAAATGAAATAAGTCTTACAAAGTCCTAACTAAAGAAATACATGAATTCAAAAAGAAATCTATAAAAGAGGAGCACTTGCAGAATTTAAAGGAAATTTCTGAGAATAGAGCTAACATATCACAACATTCCCTTAATATTATATCAGCATTGGCAGGCAATTGAGACTGCAGTGATGGAAAGCAAGTATAGCTATTTGAAGAACAAATTTGTAGAGGAGACTTTTTCATTGTTGTTGAGTGAATTGTTTTCTTAATCCACAGTAAAGCAATTCTAAGGCATTTGGAGATGAATGTGGAATCTCCACTCTTCTTCCTCGTGACTTCTATGTGAAGCTCCAACTTATAATTGTTGTATAGCCAAATATACATCCCTTTTCTCTTGTGCTGGGCTTCCTTCCTTCCAAACTTCAGCATACACAAGGTGTTGGCGCTGTACACCCTGAATAGCCAAATGATGCTCTGGTCTGTAACGATGTGTACGCCTCTTATTTATATGAAACTGCACAAAGATAAAACAATAAAGATTATAATGATCTGAGTCGCTTCCCTTATGGGACTCTGTCCTTTAGAGGTATTCCGCGACCACCGGCAATGTTAGGACGCGGCTCTCCCCAGGATAAAACAGACCCTTCCTGTGCTTCGCAAGGCAACAGAACAACAGAAGTAAATAGTAATAAGCAGAGAATATCAGAGGAGGAAAGAGTTCTTGGTGCACTTGGACTGTCTGCAGACTCTGCCTTTTATAGGCGGTAATGCCAAGTGAACGTTGGAACGACAATGATGACACATATGTTAGAATCTTAAGTTTTGATGAAGACTAAAATATGAAAGAACTAGTTGATCACATAGGAAGAATTAGGATAAAAGTGAATCATAAGTTAAAGTCACAACCGGATGCAGAATTACTTCCGGATGGATTAGAACTAGCGCTCGCGGATGGAATACACATCCCATAGCGAAAGCAAGTGAGACGCTAAGTCAGAACCTAATCTAGGCTGTTAGAGTATTGAACCTTGATGAAGACTAAGTTAGGACTGATTGATTACTTGGGAAGATTTGGGTTAAAACTGAATCCTAAGTTAGGACACAACCGGATGCAAAATCGCTTCCGGAAGACTTAGAGTAAAATAACGTGACTAACGCTCACGGATGCAGAATACGTCCCACAGCAGAAGTCAATAACATGCTAAGTCAGAACCTAGTCTAAGTAAGATTGCTTCCCATAGTACACAGCATGTATGCCTATTACTGCACTTGATTATATATATTACTATGTTGGACTAACATTTGTGTGCAGAACTTAGTTTTACTTCCGGATGCAAATGAGCTTCCGGATGCAAATACTCTTGGCGCTGGGATTCTGAGACTAACACTTGCAGAGCAAGATTGCCGCTTCCGGATGGACGATGATCATCCGTCAGCAAGAGTACAAGAGGCAGAACGTGTTAGAATCTTAAGTTTTGATGAAGACTAAAATATGAAAGAACAAGTAAAAAATTAGGTTAATATAGAACCACAAGTAAGAGTACAACCGGATGTGGATTTACTTCCGGATGGACTAGGACTAGCGCTCGCGGATGAATGACTCATCCCCCAGCGGAAGCAAGTAATTCATTAAGTCAGAACTCAGTCTAGGAATGTTAGAAGTATAAAATCCTTGAGACTAAGTTAGGACACAACTGGATGCAGAAATGCTTCCGGATGCTTAGTAACTAGCGCTGCCTATTGGAATAGGCAACACCGAGCGTCAGTGAATATAACTCTAAGTCATAACTTAAATCTAGTAGGAGTACTTCCGGATGTGGAATTGCTTCCGGAAGTAAGAGAGTTTCCTTAGACAAAATGAACTCACACTGCATGTGACTATGTGTTAATATTGCTAGACTAACGTTCAAGTGCAGCACTGAGTGATGTTGCTTTCGGATGTGGAAGTGCTTCCGAATGCAATCAGAATGTCAGAACATACAGCAGTGCAGTGTCAGAGTGCTTTTTGGCAGAGCAGAGTTGTCAGAGTTGCTTTTCAGAGATAAAACAAAGTCAACCCTGCTGAGCATTAATGGAGCATTAATGAGCAACGGTAACAATGGAATAACAGGTATATTCAAACGGCATTGTCACCTACCAAGAGAGAGAATACTTGAAGACACTATATAAAGAAGCTCATCTTCATTTATAAAAAAAAACTTGGAGAAAACCGAAAGAAATCTAGAGAGAGAAATTGAGAGCATTCTTCAAGCATTCAAAGCTGCCCAGAAAAGCAAGAGAAGACTTAATACATTGAGAGTTCTAGTCATTTATTCATTTTGTACTCTTTGTAGTTAAGTCTCTTCATTTATTGAGAGCATTGATTGTACTTAAGTGTGTAACATCATCTGTTCTTAGAGAGAACTAAGTTTAGAAAATCCTTTATTTAAAAGGTTGAACCCTTACAGGTTGTAAGGGGGAGTGAGTCTGTAAGGTTGCAAGTGAACCTGGTGTAAAACTTGTGGTTGTAAGGTTGCAAGTGATCCCGTGCTAAAACTTGCAGTTTTAAAGGTTCCAGTTGAACCCGTTTGTAAAACCTGGGGATAGTGGAACTCAATCTGGGTGATTGAGAACTGGACGTAGGTCAAGAGTTGGACCGAACCAGTATAAAAACCTTGTGTTTTTATTGTTTGTTTTATTTGGTAGCACAATTCACCCCCCCCTCTTGTGCATCCTCACTTTCATTTGGTATCAGAGCGAAGTCTTTCTGACTTGATTCCAACGAATCTAGAAAGAGAAGATCCAGTGATGGATGCAGATCATCATTCCCTGCCCGATGTTGCTATTCAGCCAAACAAGCCTCCTGGCTTTGATGGCTACAATTATCCCTTCTGGAAGTTCAGAATGGAGACTTATATCAAGGCCAACGGCATTCGCCTCTGGGATGTGATTGAGCATGGTGACCACGTCCCTCTTGATGATGAAGGTTTTGCAAAGACTCGATCCAGATTCACCAATGAAGACTATGCTCTAGTGGAGTTGAACTACAGGGCCATGCACTACATTCAATGCGCCCTTAGTCAGAAGGAGTTCCACAGGATCAGCCACCACAAAATAGTAAAGGAGATGTGGGAGGCTCTTGAGGCTGCTCATTCCGGAACCAAGGGAGTGAAGTCCAGAAGGGTTGAGATGCTAGTTGAGGAGTTCCACAAATTTGCTATGCTGAGCCCAACTGAGCCAATCAGAGAGCTGGAGCTTAGATTCACTCATCTTATTAACAACTTGGCATCTCTGGGAAAGGACATTCCTGAGGAAGAACAAGTAAGCAAGATCCTAGAGGTATTAAAGGGTGACTGGATCACCAAAGTTACCATCCTGCAGGAAGTCCAGGGAGAATCAACCAGCTCTATCACTGCCTTGTTTGGTTCTCTGGCTGAATATGAACCAACCTTGTTGGCTCAAAGAGCTCCTCAAGCTATATCTAAAGCCAAGAACCTTGCTCTTGTTGCTCCCAACAAGGATAGGAATGATGATGATGATGATGAGGAGGATGATGAGGAGGAAATAGATGAAGAGGAAATGGCTATGATGGTAAGAAAATTCAGAAAGTTCTTCAAAAAGAAAGGAGGCTTTCAGAAAGGGGAATCTAGCCACAAGAAGGATTATAAGAAGGAAAGGTCCCCTGTGTGCTTCGAGTGTACGAAGCCTGGTCATTTCAAGGCTGAGTGCCCAAGCCTTCAGAGAGCCAAAGGGAAGGACAAAAGAAAAGCCTTTGTGTCCTCTATCTGGGTGAATAGTTCTGATGAGGAAGCTAGTGATGAGGAAGAGGTTGCCAACCTCTGTCTTGTTGCTCGAGAAGATGGAGAGGAGGCATCCTCAGACTTTGATTTCATCCATGGCGATGAGGTCTGTCTCAAAGCATCCAAGAATAGAAAGTGGTACATTGATAGCGGATGCTCGAGACATATGACTGGTGACCGAGACAAATTCAAATCCTTGGTGATCAAAGATGGAGCCAAAGTGAGTTTTGGAGGAAATCAAAGCGGAAAGATCACTGGGGTTGGAGAAGTTGGACCTGTCAAAGATGTCTATCTGGTGGATGGTCTCTGTCACAACCTGCTGAGCGTGAGCCAGAGCACTGACAAAGGAAACTGGGTAATTTTTGATTCACATGAGTGCATGATAATAGACAAGCATGATCTAAAGCTAGACAAGGCCAATCTAAAATGCAAACTTAAGGCAAGTAGAAATGGAAACCTATACACCCTAGATTTATGTCAACAACTAGATGAAAAATTTTTAATATCTAGTGATGAAAATAGTTGGCTTTGGCATAAACGGCTAGCACATGTTAACTTTACACAACTTGATATGCTTATTAAGAAAGAGCTAGCTGTAGGGATTCCATCCTTTAAAGTTAAGCATGATTATATTTGTGAATCCTGCCAACGAGGAAAGCAAACAAAGTCCTCGTTTAAAACCAAGAAGAGAGTCTCCACCAGCAGGCCCTTGGAACTAATCCACATGGATTTGGTTGGGCCAGCAAGAGTGAAGAGCTTGGGTGGAAACCTGTATGCTCTAGTTGTGGTGGATGACTATTCTAGGTTCACTTGAACAATGTTTCTTGCCTCCAAGCAAGATGCTTTTGATGCTTTTGTTGTCCTGGCTAAGAAAGTGCAGAACGAGAGAGATCTCAAAATTACAGCCATAAGGACTGATCATGGAGGAGAATTTGAGAATCACAGCTTCTCAGAGCTGTGTGAGCAGAATGGCATTGATCACAACTTCTCAGCTCCCAGAACTCCTCAGCAGAATGGCGTGGTTGAGAGGAAGAACAGGGTTCTGACTGAGATGGCCAGGAGCATGCTCAATGAGAAAGAGGTTTCTCAAGTGTTCTGAGCGGACGCTATGAGTACTGCTTGCTACATCTCTAACAGAGCCTATGTTCGCAAGGGCTTGGACAAGACTCCCTATGAGCTGTACAAAGGTAGAAAGCCCAACATCAGCCACCTCAGAATCTTTGGATCAAAATGCTATGTTCATAACAATGGAAAGGTAAATTTGGGTAAGTTTGATCCAAAGGCTGATATAGGAGTTTTTATAGGATACTCTCTTAGGAGTAAGACTTATAGAGTATACAACATGAGAACTAGAACTGTAGAAGAATCTATGCATGTTGTATTCGATGAAAATCCTACATGGGAACAATCCACAGAAGATGATGGGATACTAAACTTCCCAAAACCACCATCATCTTCACCACCAAAAGAAACACCAGCAAGCAATCCCAAGGAAGAAGATGAACCCAGTGATGAACCTAGAGTGCAGACGGTGCCTGATAAGGTACAGTTGCCAACAGCTAGGAGACATCACAGGGATCATCCTCTTGACCAAGTGCTTGGTGATGTTTCTTCTGGTGTGAGAACCAGAAGGCAGGTTCAAAATGAAGTTGAGTTTGGAGCCTTCTTATCTCAGATCGAACCAACTTCAGTTGAACAAGCTCTTGAGGACTGTGATTGGATTATTGCCATGCAGGAAGAGCTTAATCAGTTTGAAAGAAGCCAAGTATGGGAGTTAGTCCCAAGGCCGTCTCATCAATCCATAGTTGCGACCAAATGGGTCTTCAAGAACAAACTGGATGAGACTGGTCAAATAACAAGGAACAAAGCCAGATTGGTAGCCAAAGGATATAACCAAGAAGAAGGCATAGACTATGAAGAAACTTTTGCTCCAGTTGCAAGACTTGAAGCAATAAGGATTCTTCTAGCCTTCGCATCCATGAAAGGTTTTAAACTATATCAAATGGATGTGAAGAGTGCATTTCTTAATGGTTATATTAAAGAAGAGGTTTATGTTGAACAACCTCCTGGCTTTGAAGACCATAAGAACCCTAAACATGTGTATAGACTAAAGAAAGCATTGTATGGCCTGAAACAAGCTCCTCGAGCTTGGTATGAGAGACTCAGCAGCTTTTTGCTGGGGAAGGGTTTCTCTAGAGGCAAATTGGATAATACACTGTTTATCTTGCATAAGGATAGAAACATGCTAGTTGTCCAGATTTACGTTGATGATATCATTTTTGGGGCAACTAATGAAAAACTCTGTGAAGAGTTTTCTAAGACTATGCAGGGGGAATTTGAGATGTCAATGATGGGAGAACTAACATTCTTCCTAGGCCTGCAGATCAAGCAAAAGAAAGAAGGCATCTTCATCTCCCAAACTAAATATTGTCGTGAGTTCCTCAAGAAATTTGGGATGGATGAGTGCAAGGAGTATGATACTCCCATGAGCACCACTGCCGCACTCGATGCTGATGTAAAGGGAAGTTCGGTCAGCCTGCCTATGTACAGGGGAATGATAGGTTCCTTGCTGTACTTAACTGCTAGCAGACCTGATATACAATTTAGTGTAGGCATGTGTGCTAGATTTCAAGCCAACCCCAAGGAATCACATCTAACTTGTGTTAAGCGTATTTTACGATACCTTGAGGGAACTCAAGAACTTGGTCTCTGGTATCCCAGAGGTAACCAAGAGTTCTTGTGGGCTTATTCTGATGCTGACCATGCAGGTTATAAGACTGATAGAAAGAGCACCAGTGGACAATGTGTCTTCCTTGGAGGTTGCCTGGTCTCTTGGGCTAGCAAGAAGCAAACCTGCGTGTCACTCTCATCCACAGAGGCAGAGTATATTGCTGCTGCAAGCTGTTGTGCACAAGTGCTGTGGCTGAAGAATCAACTGAGGGATCTTGGTCTGGAGTTTCCTGAGGCTCCCATTCTCTGTGATAACACAAGCACTATCAGCCTTGCTAAGAATCCTGTGCAACACACAAGAACAAAGCACATTGACGTCAGACATCACTTCATCAGAGATCATGTTCAGAAGAAGGATGTCAAGGTGCAATTTGTTCCCACTCAGCATCAGCTTGCAGATATCTTCACCAAGCCTCTGGGGGTAGATCAATTTACTTTTATTAGAGGAGATTTGGGAATGGTAAACCCAAATGAAGTTTAATCTTCAAAATAAACCTGTGCTTAATTGATTAAAACCTGCAACCATACTAACTTAGGCATCGGAGTGCCAATCTTTAGTTTTGCAGGTCCCCCAATGTTAAATCTTAAGTAAGTCCAACCGGAAGCAAATCCTCTTCCGGATGCAACTTTGCTGCCGCTTGGTGATGCCTCGAAGCAACCGGGTGCGCCAGTGTCTGGGTAAAAGACACGTCACTTGAGAGGAAACGTTTCATCTTCCTCCATAGGAAGTTGTGCCTCCTCTGACATTGTGAAGAGACACGTGTCAAAAAGGCGCGCCGTTCCAATTTAAATGTTTACGTTTTCCCATAAAAGGTGTATATTTTCAATGAAGAGTCATTATGAACCATCACTTCGCTTATCACTTCGCATAAATAGGCCATTGACATTCATTTTTTCACTTCTCACACAAATCAAACACCCAAACTCTCTGAAATCATTCATCATCTTCATCACTTTCTTCATACTGTTCATCTTCATCTTCATCTTCTTCTTCTTCATTTCTGACATCGTGCATTTCATACATCCCATTCATTTCATTCAAACCCTAAACCCATACAAAATGGCCGGATCACATGAATCAAACCCCAACATTGAGTTTGCCTCCAAGAAATCAAAGTCTAAATCTGGGAAATCTGGGCATCACTCTAAGTCTGGGAAATCTGGGCAAGATGTTCATCAATCTGGGAAATCTGGGCAACCGCAAGAACATTCTGGGAAAAAGAGTAAGAAAAGGGTCCAGTTTAGCGAAGAGCCTTCATCCAAACGCCAGCGAATAGAGGATGATCTTTCTGTATACAAGGATGGGCCTCTAGAAGTTGTTTCTCCTACATTTGAGAACACTAAACCCTACTTCACCAACGGAATCTTTGTTGATATGAAGAAATTGGAAGATCTGAGTTTTGGTCATTTGAAGGAACATCTCCAGAAATACATGTGTTGGCTGGGTGTAAGCAATGAATACAACGTCAACGTCCTCAGGGTGTTTTATCAGTCTCTCACGGCCAAGGCCAAGTATAAGAAAGTGAATGACAAAGAGACCATTGACCGAGTTGATTTCAAGGCCACAGTAAGGGGGAGGAAAATAAAGTTCTCTTGGAGAGATATTAATCGCCTGCTCGGGGTCACTGATGAAGGTATGAACCAGTGTATTTACCCGAGAAGCTGAGCCAGGAGGAGCTTGAAGAAGTATATGAGACCAAGGGGAAGAAGGTCTCTGCTATGCCTGACTCCAAGCGAGTACTACAGTATGTCTACTCTCGCTTAATGACTCATAAAGGGGGGAACTTCAATGAGTTCACCCAACTAGACAACCCCTGGCTCCCCAGGTTCCTCACCATGCAGCCAATCAACCCTGGGCAACTGATCAGCTTGGAACTGCATAGATGGTGGGAAGCCAAAGAGAAAACTAGACCTGGCCACCTTCCCTTTCCTCAAGTCATCGCCTTCCTCCTGGAAAAATTCATGATCAAATCTACTGAGGAAGCTGACAATGTTCCGTGCTTGCCCATGGGATCAATGAACATTGGGAAGATGGGGATCAAGTACAACAAGCCGGCAAGGGCCACTCGTTCTGGATCTCAGGCAGGGAGTGCCTCGCATACAACTGCTCCCTCTGCATCTGGAGCAGGGGATCAAGAGGTTGATTCTCATCCTGGCTCAAGCCGTGCTCCAAGGATATCTGCTGCTCAGAGGGGTCTAGTAAATGAGCTAAGAGAAGAGCTCCTGTTCAAGCTGCCCGATCCCTTGATGGCCCCTTTGCGAACAGAGTTTGAAGAGCGACTTCAGCGGCTGGAGGATCGAATCGATGAGGTGGATACCAAGCTGGACCTTATCCTTGCCATACTTGTACCTGGCCCCTCAAACCCTCCCTCATCTAATTCTCCACAAAATGACCCTCCTCCACCACCCCCACAAAATGACCCTCCTCCACCACCCCCACAGAATGACCATGCCACTCCCCACTCACCCTCACCTCACAACAGCCCTCACAACTCACCTCAAAACTCCCCCAACCGCTCACATTCCCCCAACCGGTCACCATCCCCCGACCACTTACAATCCTTCAACCAAAACCTCCATAACTTCACTTCCATTCCCAACGCGGAAGCCCTTGGGTTCTTCACTTCCATTCACCCCCTCAGTCACATATACCTGAGAGATATCCCATACCTTCAGCAAATACCTGAGAGCAATATCTCATCCACTCCCTATTCACCTACCTTCCCCTATCCTGACCTCTTCTCTGAGAGAAATCCCCTCTTCTTCCCCAGCCCCACTCCTTCACCTGAACACTCACCCCCTTCCTCACCGGAGAACTCACCACCCAGAAAATTTGGCCCTGAACCTCCACCCTCCCTGGCCCTCGCCCTTGTTGATGATGCCAAAAGGGGGAGAGATACTCTCACTCAACCCTCCCTATGGCTAGATGAGGAAGTTGCTGCTGCCCTCCGCCGAGCCATGGATCATCAGAGATTGGGTAGAGCAGAAAGTTTTATCCGTAGGGAAGCCATCAGATTCATGCAACAACGTTCAGCCAGCAAAAGGTCTAACTTGGAAATGGTGTTGGTTGATCAGCCTGTTGGCACTCCACCCTCTGAGCCTTCATCATCTGCTGAGCCTCCTCTCTCTGTGCCTACTGAAAGTTTGATCGATGTGCTTCGCATGAAGTATGGACTTAAGAAGTCTGAGCCTCTTGTAAGAGTGTTAGCGGTGCCAATCCCTCCCTCTGAGCCAACCCCTGCCTCTCAACCACTCAGCTTTAGTAAGTCAAGAATTAAGGCTGTGGCTAAAAAGAAGAATGCTTCCTCCCCAAGTGAGCCATCTGATAGTGAAGAGGAAACAACTGTTAATCCTGAGGAAGCTGTGTCTCAGCAAGGGGGAGCGTCTCAGCCTCAGTCTTCCACTCAAGAGCAACCTGAGGAAGTCCCACCATAAGTGGTGGTCAAGCTTGAGGTGGAAGATTTGACACCCGAGGAATTTGAGCGCTTTGGTAACACAGACAGACTCACATGTGAACAAGTCTTTGTTCTGGATGCTGAGAGAGCAAATGCCATGGAGCTCTAAGAGAGAAAGGGAAAAGGGAAAGGGAAGGGTAAAGGGAAAGCTAAGCCAAGCCAATCTCAAGACCCAGATTACCCTGCATGGAATGTCAAGATTAAGGCAGTTCATCTCCCTCACGCATCAATTCCCATTGCAGATTCAGGGCATGGAAGGGCCGTTGGAATGAATGAGTTCAGTGATATGATGAAAGCCATTGAAGAATCCCTTGAAACTGAGAGACTCAGAAAAGCCAATGAGGAAAGGGAGTTCCAAGCTATTCTTGCCCAGATTGATCAGCAGCAGATGGATGAGATGTGGGCCAAGGCAAATGAGGAGTTTGAAGAGTGCCAAAGAGAGAAAGAGAGGAACAAAAATCACAAGCCTTAGAACCCCAACCTCTCATGCATTTAGCTTAGGAATTTTCATTCGCATATTTTTCATACATAGTTGTCTGCTTTAACTGTAAATCTTTCAGTATTGTTCTTACTCCTTTCTTATCATACTTGTATTTGATTTACTTGTCCAATGAAGTTCGCTTTTGAACTCATATCTGAGTGCTATTTAAAGGGTTAAGGTGCATTTTTAGTACTCTAGAATATAGCAAAGTGCACCTAACATAATACACAATATTGTGGTCCATTTGTGGTAACCAAGAATTATTTTCGTGGCTTATTTAGTAACGACGTTAAATAAGTTAAGTTTGACTGTTATGTGTCAAATTTTGACAGTTAAATTGTGGGGTGAAGGAGCATTTTCAGTACTCTAGAATATAGAAGGAGCACTAAACATAATATACAATATTTTGGTCCATTTGTGATAACTAAGAATTATTTTCATTGCTTATCTAGTAATTCGTTAGCTAAAACTCACTTTTGTAAGATAAAATCTAATGTGACATAATGATGTAATATGTATATATTGAAATGACAATTTAACGAACATTATTTTAAGTTTATAACTATGTATTCAGATAGAAGTAACTCTTCTTCTATTACATCATAGGGTCATTAATTTGGGTCAAGTCAGTATGACCAACTTTTGTGTCGAGCCAGTATGACCAACCCGTTTTAACTCAGTATGGCCAACCTATTTAGTTTATGATTCTTTGCTTACATTTTTTATATATGTAAAATACTAATGACTTATTAGTTTATACATGCATGATACTAGGATAGTCTATGGATCTTTATAACTTTGTAGTGTTTAATTATTTGACACTTTGAATAATATTGTGACTTAATTGTTTATGGTGTTTAAATTTTTTATATTATGTTTGATGTCCCTTCTATATTCTAAAGTACTGAAAATGCTCCTTTACCCCACAATTTAATGGTCAAAATTTGACACATATATAACGGTCAAACTTAACTTATTTAACGTCGTTACTAAATAAGCCAAGAAAATAATTTTTGGTTACCACAAATGGACCACAATATTGTATATTATGTTATGTGCACTTTGCTATATTCTAGAGTACTAAAAATGCACCTTAACCCCTATTTAAATTGTCTGACCTTAAGTATGAATTATGAACTTATTGGATAACTTAGTTTGTCATCATCAAAAAGGGGGAGAATGTTAGAATCTTAAGTTTTGATGAAGACTAAAATATGAAAAATAAGTAAAAAATTAGGTTAATATAGAACCACAAGTAAGAGTACAACCGGATGTGGATTTACTTCTGGATGGATTAGGACTAGCGCTCGCGGATGAATGACTCATCCCCCAGCGGAAGCAAGTAATTCATTAAGTCAGAACTCAGTCTAGGAATGTTAGAAGTATAAAATCCTTGAGACTAAGTTAGGACACAACCGGATGCAGAAATGCTTCCGGATGCTTAGTAACTAGCGCTGCCTATTGGAATAGGCAACACCGAGCGTCAGTGAATATAACTCTAAGTCATAACTTAAATCTAGTAGGAGTACTTCCGGATGTGGAATTGCTTCCGGAAGTAAGAGAGCTTCCTTAGACAAAATGAACTCACACTGCATGTGACTATGTGTTAATATTGCTAGACTAACGTTCAAGTGCAGCACTGAGTGATGTTGCTTCCGGATGTGGAAGTGCTTCCGGATGCAATCAGAATGTCAGAACATACAGCAGTGCAGTGTCAGAGTGCTTTTTGGCAGAGCAGAGTTGTCAGAGTTGCTTTTCAGAGATAAAGCAAAGTCAACACTGCTGAGCATTAATGGAGCATTAATGAGCAACGGTAACAATGGAATAACAGCTATATTCAAACGGCATTGTCACCTACCAAGAGAGAGAATATTTGAAGACACTATATAAAGAAGCTCATCTTCATTTATAAAAAAAACTTGGAGAAAACCTAAAGAAATCTAGAGAGAGAAATTAAGAGCATTCTTCAAGCATTCAAAGCTGCCCAGAAAAGCAAGAGAAGACTTAATACATTGAGAGTTCTAGTCATTTATTCATCTTGTACTCTTTTTAGTTAAGTCTCTTCATTTATTGAGAGCATTGATTGTACTTAAGTGTGTAACATCATCTGTTCTTAGAGAGAACTAAGTTTAGAAAATCCTTTATTTAAAAGGTTGAACCCTTACAGGTTGTAAGGGGGAGTGAGTCTGTAAGGTTGCAAGTGAACCTGGTGTAAAACTTGTGGTTGTAAGGTTGCAAGTGATCCCGTGCTAAAACTTGCAGTTGTAAAGGTTTCAGGTGAACCCATTTGTAAAACCTGGGGATAGTGAAACTCAATCTGGGTGATTGAGAACTGGACGTAGGTTAAGAGTTGGACCGAACCAGTATAAAAACCTTGTGTTTTTATTGTTTGTTTTATTTGGTAGCACAATTCACCCGCCCCCTCTTGTGCATCCTCACTTTCAGAACGTACATATGCCCAGAAGTCAGAATGCTTTTGTCAGAGCAGAGTTGTCAGAGTTGCTTTTCAGAGATAAAGCAAGTCAACCCTGCTGAGCATTTATGGGGCATTTATGGAGCCAACGGTAACAAGGGTTTAACGGAATTATTCAAACGACATTGTTACCTACCAAGCATGAGGAGTATGAGAAGATGCTATATAAGGAATTACTTCATCATTTATGAAGCACTGAACATTATCTGCAAAAATCATTCAAGCATTCAAAGCTCATACTACCCAGAAAGCAAGAGAGCACTTATTGTATTCGAGTGTTATTCTCTAGTCTTCTTGTACCTCTTGTATTTAAGTCTCTTCATTTATTGAGAGCATTTATTGTACTTAAGTGAGTAACATTATCTGTTCATTGAGTGAACTAAGTTAGAAAATCCTTTGTTTAAAGGTTGAACCCTTACGAGTAGTAAGGGGGAGCAAGTAAGGTTGTAAGGTTGCAAGTGAGCCCGTAAAACTTGTGGTTGTAAAGGTTGCAGGTGAACCCGTTGTAAAACCTGCGAATTAGTGGAACTCAATCTGGGAGATTGAGAACTGGACGTAGGTCAAGAGTTTGGACCGAACCAGTATAAAAGTGTTGTGCATTTTAATTTTCTAAGTTTTATTTTGTAGCACAATTCACCCCCCCCCTCTTGTGCATCCTCACTTTCATTTGGTATCAGAGCAGGTCTTTCTGACTTGATTCCAACGAATCTGGAAAGAAAAGATCCAGTGATGGATGCTGATCAGATTCAGAATACTCTTCCTGATGTCTCGATGCCTCCAAATAAACCTCCTGGATTCGATGGGTACAACTATCCATTCTGGAAATTCAGAATGGAGAACTATATTAAGGCTAATGGCCTTCGTATCTGGGATATCATAGAACGTGGTGATAATATTCCATTGGATGATGAAGGCTTTGAGAAGCCTAGGTCCAGGTTCACCAATGATGACTATTTCAAGGTGGAACTGAATCATAAGGCCATCAACTTCATTCAGTGTGCCTTGAGTCAGAAGGAGTTCTTCAGAATAAGCCACCACAAAACTGCAAAGGAGATGTGGGAGGCTCTTGAGACAGCTCATGCGGGGACCTCAGGTGTCAAGGATAGAAGAGTTGAAATGCTAGTGGAGGAATTCCACAAATTCACGATGCTTCCTGATGAGCCGATCAGAGACCTGGAGCTCAGATTCACTCACCTTATAAACAACCTTGCCTCATTGGGAAAAACCATCCCAGAGAAGGAGCAAGTAAATAAGATTCTCAAAGTATTGAAAGGTGATTGGCTTACAAAAGTTACTGTTGATTTAACCTTTTTGTCGCCTCTAAAGATCAATCAAAACAATTCAATACTCTATTCCACTAGGTAGTAGTGGTGAGTACGAGTCGAATCCACGATCTAGGTTTAATCTTGCTAATTAAAAGTATATAAGTCACGCAAATTAACAATGGTTCAAGGTTTGGTGTTTGATTAACAACTAAGATTAACAACTAAAATATAAAATGTACCGAAAGTATGAGTGTGAAAAATCAAGAAGTGAAATCTCCTCCTTCAAGCCTCGATTTGTGCATCTCAATTGATAGGCCTTATGTGACAATTTCCTCTTAATTAACTAGCTTAAATCGGTTAAGACCTCTTAAATCTAAGAAGCGTTAGCTAGTTTAAACTAATTAATCAAGATAGTCTAGCCTTGAACTTGATGCATATCCTTAGGTGAGATAGAAATCAAAACTAACTTCTATGTAACTTTCACTTCAAGAATCAAACAAAATGTACACACATATGCCTAATCTCATGAAGCTACACAATGTATACACCTAACATACATAAAAGTTCAAGATCTAGAAGTTAGGTTTACAAGTTTGGAAGAATAAATGAACTCTACATAGAAATCTCTATGCAGAATCCTAGATCTAACATACCTAAAAATCTCTAGACATGAAAGATCTAAGTAATTACAAACTTGAAAACCTAGAAAAGGAAATTCTCACACAAGGCCGATTACATTGAAGCTCTTAGCACAAATCTGGACTTGAAGGAAGGAGAATGACGTTTAGCCAAGCATGGAGACGGAAGAAATGGAGGATTTGCGTGGTGAAATGGCCATGGAGGTTCGATGAAGATGGAGGGAGGAGATGAAGAAGTTGAGAGAGTTTGTTAGAGGAGAGAGAAAGTGAAAGTGGGAGATGATGAATTCCCCGTCCAAATGAAGTTAGTTGGGATTAAGTAGGTGGTTAGTTAGATGATGAGTTGGCAAGTGGAGTTAGTGAGCTGTCAAGTGGGAAGTATGAGTTGTCAAAAAGATATTTTGGTGATTATGGAGGGAAATGGCCGAATTGATGGAAAGTTAGGGAAGGAAGGGTAGTTTTGGTATTTGGGAAAAATGGGAATGAATGTAGTCCAAATGTTGTCTCCACGCATTTCCAAAGGTTCCTCCTTTTTTCTCCAAGTGATTGTGCTTCCAAAATTGCCCTTAATGAGGCCTCCAAATTTGAATTTGACGTTGGCGCCAATTTTGCCTTATCTGGAAAGATGCTCCAACGGTGCCTTCAAGCTGCAGGGTTGACCTTGCCTTTAATTCATTCTGCACAGAGAACTTCTAAAAAGTAGCTGACATTTCCGTGCATTGTGCAGTCTGGCTCTTGTACTTGCTGTCTGATGGGCTTTAGCTTCCGGAAGTCAAGACTTCATTCTGCAAGCTCAAGAGTACTCACTACCGGATGCAAACATGCTTCCGGATGTGCATCTGCTTCCGGATGTGACTCAACTTCCGGATGTGAATCCGAGTTCTTGTCATCTAGCCTTCCCCCTTGACAAATTATCTCCACCGAAGCTCTACCAAGGGTGTGTGGGGCCCACGTGGGACCCCCCTACAGGAAAAACACATCACATAGTCAAAATGACCAAAATACCCTTGGTTTCATAAAATGCAAGTAATAAGGCAAATAATCTCCAAATAATTACACATAAGCATGCGCATAACAATGTACCAATAATGATCAAATATAGCAAAATAAACCACACTGATTAAGCTCAAATGCACATGCTTAAAGGGATAAAATTTGGTCCAATCAAATCCCCCACACTTAATCTTTGCACTCCGGGCAAAGTCATGCAAAAAGACTAACTCAATCATTAAGCATAATGAAGACAATTGGTATTGTCATAGAATGCAAGTTGACCTTTTTAAACCTTTCCCTAGAGCTTTGCATGGGCCAAATCTAAGAATACAAAGTGAATGCGAGTTTAACAAGCAACTAAAATAAAGGAGGAGTGCCAATTGAGATTTTTCCTCACCGGATAAAGTGTTTACACTCATTCACTCAAGTTAGGAAAAATGCCTAACTAGGGACTTGTGATCACTCTTTGGCTCAATGCACTTGACCTCACCATAAGCTTGTAGTAGCTCTAAGTTCTCCACCCACTTTTATGCATGGCACAACCAAATCTAGGGGACTTTAGGGGTTTAGATGGATAGGCTAATATGAATGGTGAATGATGGAAAATAGTCAATGACCAATGATATGAACAAGTAGCTACCACATATGCATACCATACAATAAATTCAAAACCACTAAAACATGCTACATCTCTCTTTTTTTTTCTCAAGCACTTTGTGCTTCTCTCATTTTTCTTTATACTCTTATGCCTTTGGCATACTCAAGCACTTTGTGCTTTCATTTCTTTTTCATAGGCCTTCGGCCTTATTTTTTTCTTTTCTTTTGCTTTTTCTTGGCCTTTGGCCACCTCTCTGTTTTTTTTTTCACTCAAGGACTCTCGGCCTCTTTTCTTGTTTTCACATGTAACATGCTTTTCACAAGATACAACAATACAATACTAATATAAATGCAAGCATATGCTATAGTCACTTATTCACAAATTGGTCAAGGTGATAGAGAAGAAAAGTGAATGGCCCAAAGGGGTTAAATCAAAGGATACTATTTGGTTGGCTTAGTGTTTGGGTCATGAGGGTTTAGAAAGAAATGCCCCTTTCATTTTCAATCATACCATGCATTGTGATCTTGAACAAGAGCTAGGACAGGTTCTAGGAGGTCAAATAACTATTGGCCCACTCAATTCGGTTGGAGGCTTCTCGCTTTATGGCTTACTCGAATTAGTCACTTCCTCCCTAAGAAAAGTCATATGAGAAACTAACACCCTCTTTATACCTTAAAAGTGCTCCATGCAATGCCCTAAGTAATCATTCCAAAAATTCTACTTACACACTAGAGGACAATTCCATTTGCTTTCAAGAGCCATAATCAAGTCAAACTTTCTAGAAAATTATGCCAATGAAGTCCAAAAATTAAGTGTGTGAGCTTTGAAATAAACCACTTTTAAGCACACAATACACCCCCCACACTTAAAGCATACATTGTCCTCAATGGACCAAGAAAATCAAGTAGGGAAATGTATTTCAAAGGCAAGGTAGCAACATAAAAAGGCCGGCAGTCCAAGCATACAAAAATGCATGTATTATTTACAAGACTACACTAAACACAACCTAAAATATATAATTTTTTTTACTCACTGACGCTCAGGAAGCCCAACTGGATTCAGACTCAAGCTGCTAGGCTTCCGGAAGCAAAAATGCTACCGGATGCACAACTGCTATAAGAAGTCACTCTGGGTTCAGATTCTAAATCTCATCCCTAGCGGATACAAAAATGCTACCGGAAGCAAAAATGCTTCCGGATTCACTGACGCTTGTGGAAGCAAGAACGCATCCCCTAGCAGAAGCAAAGTGAACACAATCTGATCCTGAGTAGCTAAGTCTAAGTGAGAGCTTCCGGAAGCGAAAACACTTCCGGATGCAAGATCCTCTATTTCCACAATGACACTTCCAGAAGCTTATAGACATCCCCAAGCACTAGTGGTTTTTTTATGGTTCTAACCTAAAACAATACACAAACAACAACCTAAAGACAATCCTATGTTTAACAAATATCTTCCCCCACACTTGGAATAAAATCAATTAAAAACGAGTGAGGAAAGGATAGAAACAACCTTAGGGGGGCTTGAAATTCTCCTTATACAATTTGAGCAGATGGCCATTGACTCTGTAGATTCGGCCATCTTTGCCATGTTTAATCTCTACCATGCCAAAGTCATGAGACTTGGTCACCACATAAGGGCCTTCCCACTTGTCTTTGAGTTTGCCCCCTCCACTAAACTTGAATTTAGCATGGTAATAAAGCACCAGATCACCCTCCTTGAATTCTTTCCTCATGATTCCACTATCATGAATGGCTTTTGTTCTTTCCTTAAAGATTCGAGAGTTCTCAAATGCCTCATTCCTTAACTCCTCAAGCTCAGTCAAAGTCAATTGTCTCTCTTGCGCTGCGGCATCCATGTCATTGATACAAGATTTGACCGCCCAATAAGACTTATGTTGGAGCTCAACCGGAAGATGACAAGCTTTGCCATAGATCAACCTATAAGGAGACATGCCAATAGGAGTTTTAAATGAAGTCCTATAAGCCCAAAGAGCTTCCTCAAGCCTCAAGCTCCAGTCTTTCCTACTTGGCTTTACAATCCTCTCAAGGATATTCTTGACTTGCCTATTTGAAACTTTGGCCTCCCCATTGGTTTGAGGGTGATATGGTGTGGAAATCTTGTGATTGACTCCAAATTGGTTGAGCAAATAAGTCATTAGCTTGTTGCAAAAATGGGAACCTTGGTCACGTACAAGTGCCTTGGGCACTCCAAACCTACAAAAGATGTTAGATTTCAAGAACTTCAACACTGTCCTAGCATCATTTGCCCTAGTAGGCACGGCCTCCACCCATCTTGAAAAGTAATCCACGGCCAAGAGTATATAGACATAGCCACAAGAAGGTGAAAAGGGTCCCATGAAATCAATGCCCCAAACATCAAAAACATCACAAAAGATAATAGGAATTTGGCGCATTTCATGCCTTTTAGTCAACCCTCCAAACCTTTGACAACGATCACAAGACTTACAATAATCATAGGCATCTTTAAACAAAGTAGGCCAATAAAAACCGGCCTCCAAAATTTTCCTTGAGGTTTTCCTTGCACCGAAGTGCCCTCCACAAGCAAGAGAATGACAGAACTCCAAAATTGAAGAGATCTCATCATCATGCACACACTTCCTGATGATTTGATCATTGCACAACCTCCACAAGTGTGGCTCATCCCAAACATAATAGTTTGCATCTCTCTTCAACTTTTGAACTTGGTGCTTGTTTAATGAAGGAGAAATCATCTCGGCCACCATATAATTCACGAGATGAGCATACCACGGATCCTTCTTAGCATTCAAAGCACACAATAAAGCATCTGGGAAAGTATCACAAACAAGAGAAGAGTCATCAATACCCTCCACATCCACTAGCAAACGGCTCAAATGATCGACCACTAGATTCTCTCTTCCGGCCCTGTCCTTAATCTCCACCTCAAACTCTTGTAGAAGCAACACCCATCTCAAGAGTCTAGGCTTTGTTTGTGGCTTAGATAACAGATACCGGACGGCTGCATGATCCGTGAATATGGTCACCTTAGAATGTAGTAAGTATTGCCGAAACTTATCCAAACCAAAGACTATGGCGAAAAGTTCCTTCTCGGTTGTTGTATAGTTCCTTTGAGCTCTATCCAATGTCTTAGATGCATAAGCAATGACTCTAGGCAAAGATTCTTGCCTTTGGCCGAGCATCACACCCAAAGCCTCATTAGAAGCATCACAAGATAACTCAAAAGGTAATTCCCAATTAGGTGCAACCAAGATAGGAGGAGTAGTAAGCCGTGTCTTCAACTCAACAAAGGCCTCCTTACATTCATAAGAGAAATCAAATTCGGTTTCCTTTTGTAATAGATGAGACATTGGTGAAGTAATCTGGCTAAAACCCTTGATGAACCTCCTATAAAAGCCCACATGTCCTAGAAAAGACCTTAACTCCTTCAAACAAGTAGGGAATGGTAGAGAAGAGATTACTTCAACCTTGGCTTTGTCCACTTGAATGCCCTCCTTTGAGACTAAGTGTCCCAAAACTATGCCCTTGTCCACCATGAAATGACACTTCTCAAAATTGAGCACCAAACCCTTCTTCACACATCTAACCAAAGCCTTCTGAAGATTCGCCAAGCAAGCATCAAAATCATCTCCATAGAGGGAGAAATCATCCATAAACACCTCAATGTCATCCTCCAGCAAGTCATTGAAAATACTCATCATGCACCGCTGGAAGGTGCCGGGAGCATTGCACAGACCGAAAGGCATTCTCCTGTACGCAAAGGTCCCGAATGGGCAAGTGAAGGTTGTCTTTTCTTGGTCCTCCGGTGCTATGGGGACTTGGAAATACCAGGAGAAACCATCCAGAAAACAGTAGTGTGACTTGCCAGCTAGTCTTTCCAGCATTTGATCAATGAATGGCAATGGAAAGTGGTCTTTTCTTGTGGAATCATTTAATCTCCGATAATCTATGCAAACCCTCCAAGAGTTCTGAACCCGTGTAGGCACCAGCTCATCTTTGTCATTTTTCACCACGGTCAGCCCACTCTTCTTTGGCACCACATGAATGGGACTCACCCATTCGCTGTCGTTAATCGGATAGATGATTCCGGCACTTAATAGCTTCTCAACTTCCTTCTTCACAACATCAAGTATTAAAGGGTTGAGCCTCCTTTGTGGTTGTCTCACCGGCTTAGCATCATCATTCAACAAGATCCGGTGCATGCAAGTTGTAGGACTCATGCCGGGAAGATCGGCTAGAGTCCACCCAATGGCCCCCTTATATCTTCTCAGCACATCAAGTAACTTCCCTTCCTCAAGAGAAGAAAGAGCACTTGAAACAATCACCGGAAGCTTCTCATCCGCAAGCAAATAAGCATATTTGAGATTAGGTGGTAAGGGTTTCAACTCCAAAGTAGGTGGCTCAACAATGGAAGGAACCAAGGTGTGTATCTCAACTTGGAGAACCTGAGGCTCATCAGATTCATCAACATCATCCGGCAGCTCATCAAGGTCCTCAAGACAATTCGGCCTCTTAGAGTCGGAGACCTCATAACTCATGCACAAGTTCTCATCACCACATCTGCTCAGGGTAGAAACATGTGAATCATCAGCAAGCACTTGCTCTTTCAGATAGAGCTTCTCCCTCAACTTATGAATTCGACCATTTTTCGAGATCTCCTGCTCCACAACATCAAACTCTTGTGAACTAGACTTCTCAATTTCCTTTGTGAATTCACAACCTCCATCCTTTGTTCGTCCTGCAAAAGTGAGCAAACTTCCCTCTTCCCAGAGGTTGTAGCTTGACATAGAAGAAATAGAAGTGCAATCATCATCAAAATCATAGTTCACATGCAATGAATCTCTCATGACCTCAGTTACTTGACTTCCTATGCTAGATAAATCATCAAGCAAATCATGCAAACATGTATTTTCAATTAAACTAGCACAAGAGTCATGATAACACATATGAGCATCTTCATTATCAATTAGATTCAACTTGAAAGTATTTGCATTCTCATCACAAACTATATGCATCAAAGAATCAATCACACTTAATCCAAGGAGAGAATAATCCTCATGGGGATGTTTAATTGCTTTCCCCACATCAAACTTTATTAATTGATTCCCCACTTGCATTGTAACAAAACCCTCTTCTAAGCTTATAATCATCTTGGCTGTTTTCATAAATGGCCTTCCCAAGATCAAGGAGTCATCCATCCTAGTGTCACTAGTCATGTCCAGTACATAAAAGTCCATTGGAAAAACTAATTCCCTAACCCTCACAAGAATGTCCTCGATAAATCCATAGGGTTTCTTAATGGACCTATCCGCTAATTGAATCACCACACTAGTATCACTTAAGTTCTTAAGCCCCAATGCAAGATAAGTGGCCTTAGGCATAACATTAATGGCGGCCCCTAAATCAAGAAGTGCCTTACCAAAGCTAAGATTCCCTATCTGACAAGGGATGGTGAAAGAACCCGGATCTCCACACTTTGGGGGCAAGTGCCCCTTCAAGAGAGATGAAACATGAGTTCCAAGTTGGACTTTGTTACTTGAATTACTAGCTCTCTTGTTAGCGCAAAGATCTTTAAGGAACTTAGCGTACTTAGGCATTTGCTTCACAAGCACAAGCATGGGCACATTAACTTCCAACTTAGAAAACAAGTTCAGCATTTCCTTTTCCAATTCTTCATCATGTTTCTTCTTAACTAAAGCATAGGAATTGGGAAATGGCAAATGCTTAGAGTCAAGAGACTTACCTTTGGGGGATTCATCCCCTTATTGAGTAGGTTGTTCTTGCGAAGAAGATTCTCCAACTTTACGCTTTCCCTTTGCAATCTCCTTCTTCTTTTCTTCCTGTGAGGTCTCGGCTACATCACTTTTCTTAGCCAGGCTCTCGGCCTCATCAAGTAAACCATCAATAGGAGGACTCAGTTCGGCCTCACACGGTAGTTGTGTCTCCTCTTCTTCCTCCTCATATTCATAAGCATCGACATATTGCCTTCCACTTCTTAATTGCATAGAATGCATGTTTTGTGGATTAATAACCACATTAGAAGGCAATCCACCTTTCTTTGCGTCTTGCTCCGCTTTATTGTTCAACATCTGAGACACTAAGGTGGTAAAATCTTCCTGCTGCTTCTTTAAGCTCTCTTCAACCTTCGCCATTACACTTGACATCATCTGGTTCATCATGTCTAGTTGAGATGTCGAAGAGCTAGATGAAGGATCATAGGATTGAGATCCCACCATATTATTTCGTGGAGCATGAGCTGGATCATCATTCTTCATAAAAGGAGGAGGAACATTGGCTTGGAGACTCGGCCTGTACCCTTGAGCATTAGGGTTAGGCCTCCCTTGGTGTGATCCATAGACTTGTGAGGGATAAGCATTAGAGGCTTGGAAGTTGGCTCCCCCCCACTTAGGCTGTTGCTGTGGTTGGAAGGAACTGGAATTTGTGGCTTGGTTTGAACCTCCCCCCCACTTGAAGTTCGAGTGGTCCCTCCATCCCGGATTGTATGTGGAAGAATAAGGATCATATTTGGCTTGAGGCCTAGCATTGTTATACATGGCCGCCACTTCCGCTTGGGATGGACAGTCTGAGGATAGGTGCATCGGCGAGCCACAGTGATCACAGGACGAAGGCACCAATGCCATAGAATCATCAACACAAGCAGTAGACTTCACAAAGCGTCCGTCCATCCAGCTGAGGCTCTCGGTCAACCTCTCAATAGAATTGTACAGCTTGTCATCACCACTCAGGGAGGCAACCTTTGGCGCACCACCATATAGAGCATCACGGCCATAAAAGTTCTGGTGATTAGAAGCCATGGTTGAAAAGAGGTTCCATCCTTCATTGGCGGATAAGTTGAAAAGTGAACCATTAGAAGCAGCATCTACACTCATCTTGAGTTGTGGCACCAGGCCATCATAAAAGTATTGCACCAAATTGCCTTTGGAGATGTTGTGGTTGGGATATGAGTTAACCAAAGTATTGAACCGGCTCCAATATTCATAGAATGTCTCCTGAGAGAATTGTTGAACACCTGTGATGTCTTTCCGCAACTTAGATATCTTGGAGACTGGAAAATAGCGGTCTAAAAACACCTTCTTAAGTTGCTCCCAAGAAAGAGTGGCATAATGAATAGGAAGGTTCAAGAGCCACTCCTTGGCTTTGCCTTCTAAGGAGAATTGGAATACTCTCAACAGAACATCATCCAGGTTGGCATTGGGAGGCTTCATGGAGGAGCAAGTATGATAGAGGCCAAGCAAGTGTGTGTGAGCGTCCTCATGCGGAAAATCTGTAAACTTAGGCAGATGAGCAAGAAGAGATCCCTTGATCTCAAAGTTAGCGGGGTTAGCATAGAAACCTTGAGGTGCAAATGATGCATATGATTGTGTGAACTCTCGCATAGGTCTATCATCATCATGCAATTGCCTACCCCCATCAAAATGATGTTCTCCTTCTTGCTCTCTATGTTCTTGCCTCTCATGCTCATGTTCATGATTTCTAGCATCTCTCTCACGCTCCCTATGATCTTCTTGCCTTTCGGCCATGATAAAATGCTTATCTAGAACTATGTGATTTAATGCTACAGATGAATTTTGTGGATTCGACGTGGATCCTATATGTTGCTTAGAAGCTTGTCGTTCTTGTTTTTTCTTCTTCTTAAGTTCTCTAAGAGTCTTATTAATCTCCCTATCCAATGGTACTAATGATGTGGTAGGGTTCATACAATTCACTAAGTGCAACTATATGCAAAGTGAAGCGAACAAATCAACAAGTAGTAATTAGTCCCTGCAGAACAAATTAACAAGACAACAGCTAGCACAAGCAGAATAGATCCAGTCCAAAACAGTCTTAACAAAAATCCAGTACAGCGAACACAATTTCCAGCAAGATAAGGCCAACGAGAGCAGCCTAACACGTCTAAAACAGCCTCAACTATACAGAATGCAAGTAAACTAAGTCCAGAATATGACTTAACACCTAAAACCTAAAACTAACTGAAATATCACACAAGTAACACAAATTAAGATTGTGACTACTAACACCTAAAACTAGCAAGAAGAGGACCTAAACCGGTAACGCGCCACTTGATTTAACCTTTTTGTCGCCTCTAAAGATCAATCAAAACAATTCAATACTCTATTCCACTAGGTAGTAGTGGTGAGTACGAGTCGAATCCACGATCTAGGTTTAATCTTGCTAATTAAAAGTATATAAGTCACGCAAATTAACAATGGTTCAAGGTTTGGTGTTTGATTAACAACTAAGATTAACAACTAAAATATAAAATGTACCGAAAGTATGAGTGTGAAAAATCAAGAAGTGAAATCTCCTCCTTCAAGCCTCGATTTGTGCATCTCAATTGATAGGCCTTATGTGACAATTTCCTCTTAATTAACTAGCTTAAATCGGTTAAGACCTCTTAAATCTAAGAAGCGTTAGCTAGTTTAAACTAATTAATCAAGATAGTCTAGCCTTGAACTTGATGCATATCCTTAGGTGAGATAGAAATCAAAACTAACTTCTATGTAACTTTCACTTCAAGAATCAAACAAAATGTACACACATATGCCTAATCTCATGAAGCTACACAATGTATACACCTAACATACATAAAAGTTCAAGATCTAGAAGTTAGGTTTACAAGTTTGGAAGAATAAATGAACTCTACATAGAAATCTCTATGCAGAATCCTAGATCTAACATACCTAAAAATCTCTAGACATCAAAGATCTAAGTAATTACAAACTTGAAAACCTAGAAAAGGAAATTCTCACACAAGGCCGATTACATTGAAGCTCTTAGCACAAATCTGGACTTGAAGGAAGGAGAATGACGTTTAGCCAAGCATGGAGACGGAAGAAATGGAGGATTTGCGTGGTGAAATGGCCATGGAGGTTCGATGAAGATGGAGGGAGGAGATGAAGAAGTTGAGAGAGTTTGTTAGAGGAGAGAGAAAGTGAAAGTGGGAGATGATGAATTCCCCGTCCAAATGAAGTTAGTTGGGATTAAGTAGGTGGTTAGTTAGATGATGAGTTGGCAAGTGGAGTTAGTGAGCTGTCAAGTGGGAAGTATGAGTTGTCAAAAAGATATTTTGGTGATTATGGAGGGAAATGGCCGAATTGATGGAAAGTTAGGGAAGGAAGGGTAGTTTTGGTATTTGGGAAAAATGGGAATGAATGTAGTCCAAATGTTGTCTCCATGCATTTCCAAAGGTCCCTCCTTTTTCTCCAAGTGATTGTGCTTCCAAAATTGCCCTTAATGAGGCCTCCAAATTTGAATTTGACGTTGGCGCCAATTTTGCCTTATCTGGAAAGATGCTCCAACGGTGCCTTCAAGCTGCAGGGTTGACCTTGCCTTTAATTCATTCTGCACAGAGAACTTCTGAAAAGTAGCTGACATTTCCGTGCATTGTGCAGTCTGGCTCTTGTACTTGCTGTCTGATGGGCTTTAGCTTCCGGAAGTCAAGACTTCATTCTGCAAGCTCAAGAGTACTCACTACCGGATGCAAACATGCTTCCGGATGTGCATCTGCTTCCGGATGTGACTCAGCTTCCGGATGTGAATCCGAGTTCTTGTCATCTAGCCTTCCCCCTTGACAAATTATCTCCACCGAAGCTCTACCAAGGGTGTGTGGGGCCCACGTTGGACCCCCTACATGAAAAACACATCACATAGTCAAAATGACCAAAATACCCTTGGTTTCATAAAATGCAAGTAATAAGGCTAATAATCTCCAAATAATTACACATAAGCATGCGCATAACAATGTACCAATAATGATCAAATATAGCAAATAAACCACACTGATTAAGCTCAAATGCACATGCTTAAAGGGATAAAATTCGGTTCAATCAACTGTCTTGCAGGAAGTACAGGGAGAATCAACCAGATCTATCACTGCTCTATTCGGTTCCATGGCTGAATATGAGCCAACTCTGATGGCACAAAGAGCACCCCAAGCAGCCACAAAAGCAAAGAACCTTGCTCTAGTGGCTCCCAGCAAAGAAAAGGATGATGATGATGAGGAAGATATTGATGATGAAGAAATGGCCATGATGGTGAAAAGATTCAAAAAATTGTCCAAGAAGAAAGGAGGATTCCAGAGAGGAGAATCAAACTATAAGAAAGAAAAGACTCCTGTCTGCTTTGAATGCAAGAAGCCTGGTCATTTCAAGGCTGAGTGCCCAAGCCTGCAAAGATTCAAGGGAAAGGACAAGAGGAAGGCCTTCGTGTCCTCTATATGGGTCAACAGTTCCGATGAGGAAGCTAGTGATGAGGAAGAAGTTGCAAATCTTTGTCTTGTTGCTAGGGAAGATGGTACAGAAGAAACTTTCTCAGATTTTGAATATGTCCATGGTGACGAGGTAAGCCTTACTGAACTTCAAGAAGCTTACAACGATATTCATAGAGAGTTTTTCCGACTATGCAAGGCATACAAGGTTTTAAGAATGAAAAATGAATCGCTTGAATTCTCTGTGAACTCACTGAGTGATGAGCTAGCGGAAGCCAAGAAGCTTCCGGTAGAGGATGGCAAGGGAAATCCCCAAGTGGAACCCAATGCCTCAGCCTCAGAGAGCTGCACCAACTGCAGCAAGATCTCTAGTGAAAGAGACAGACTATACAATGCCTTGCAAAAGTTCACCCATGGTTCTGAAATGCTTAATGTTATCTTAATGAACCAAAGGGCCTATAGAGATAAGACAGGGTTAGGCTATAAGCACAAAGAGAAAGAGTGGGCGGAACCTAAAGTGAAACCCTATTTAAAATTCTTTCACAAAGCCTCTAGTCATACGTCTTCACTCTTCAGTTTCTGTAACTATTGTAACAGGAAGGGACACTCCACGTCCACCTGTAATGCTAAAAGGCATGGAACCAATAGCACTCACAAGTGGGTTCCAAAAGAAACTAAACTGCCTAAGAACTTTCCAAGGCAAGATACTAAGGGTGTACGTAGGTCTAGGACTTGGAAACCTATTCCAAAGGAAATCCATCCGCCTAGAGCCCACTCAAGGCCAGAGGCACTAGTCATTCACAAACCCAAGGTTAACACTGGACCAAGGGTTCCGGACGCTAATGATAAAGGACCCAATAAAGGTTGGGTACCTAAGATTGTCTGATCCATGCAGGTCTGTCTCAAGGCATCCAAGAACCGAAAATTGTACATTGATAGCGAATGCTCGAGACACATGACAGGGGATAGGGACAAGTTCAAATCACTGGTGATTAAAGATGGAGCCAAAGTGAACTTTGGAGGAAATCAAAGCGGAAAGATCACTGGTGTTGGTGAAGTTGGTCCTATCCAGGACGTCTACCTGGTGGATGGTCTCTGCCATAACCTGCTGAGCGTGAGTCAGAGCACGGACAAAGGAAATTGGGTAATCTTTGACTCACATGAATGTCTTATAGTTGATAAAAATGATCTGGACATAGATAAAACCAGTCTTAAATGCAAGCTTAAGGCAAATATAGGAATTTTTATAGGATACTCCCTTAGAAGCAAAGCTTATAGAGTATACAATATGAGAACTAGAACAGTTGAAGAATCCATGCATGTTGTATTTGATGAAAACCCCTCATGGGAAGGATCCACAGAGGATGATGGAATCCTAAATTTTTCAAAACCACTATCATCTTCACCACCCAAAGAAACACCAGCAAGTGATCCTAAAAGAGAGGATGACCCCATTGATGAACCTAGAGTGAAGACGGTGCCTGATGAGGTACAGTTGCCAACAGCTAGGAGACATCACAGGGATCATCCACTTGACCAAGTGCTTGGTGATGTTTCTTCTGGTGTTAGAACTAGAAGGCAGGTTCAAAATGAAGTTGAGTTTGGAGCCTTTCTATCTCAAATTGAACCAACTTCAGTTGAACAAGCCCTAGAGGACGGTGACTGGATCATTGCCATGCAGGAAGAACTCAACCAATTTGAAAGGAGTCAAGTCTGGGAACTAGTGCCTAGGCCATCTCACCAATCCATAGTTGGGACCAAATGGGTCTTTAAAAACAAACTGGATGAGGCCGGGCTAATCACTAGAAACAAAGTCAGATTAATTGCAAAAGGATATAACCAAGAAGAGGGCATTAACTATGAAGAAACCTTTGCCCCAGTTGCAAGACTTGAGGCCATAAGGATTCTTCTAGCATTTGCATCCATGAAAGGTTTTAAATTATATCAAATGGATGTAAAGAGTGCCTTTCTTAATAGCTATATTAAGGAAGAGGTGTATGTTGAACAACCTCCTGGCTTTGAAGACCCTAAATACCCCAAACATGTTTTTAAACTAAAGAAAGCTTTGTATGGCCTGAAACAAGCTCCACGAGCTTGGTATGAGAGACTTAGCAACTTTTTGCTGGGAAAGGGTTTCTCTAGAGGCAAATTGGATAATACATTGTTTATATTGCATAAGGGTCAAGACATGTTAGTTATTCAGATTTATGTTGATGATATCATTTTTGCAGCAACTAACGAGAAACTTTGTGAGGAGTTCTCAAAGACTATGCAGGGAGAGTTTGAAATGTCGATGATGGGAGAATTGACATTCTTCCTAGGCTTGCAGATCAAGCAGAAAAAGGATGACATATTCATCTCCCAAACCAAGTACTGCAGAGAACTTCTTAAAAAGTTTGGGATGGATGAATGCAAGGAGTATGATACTCCTATGAGCACTACTGCCGCTCTCGATGCAGATGTTAAGGGAAGTACAGTAAGTCAGTCAATGTATAGGGGCATGATAGGTTCCCTACTATATTTAACGGCTAGTAGACCTGACATTCAATTTAGTGTTGGCATGTGTGCTAGATTCCAAGCCAACCCCAAGGAATCACACCTAACATGTGTTAAGCGTATTCTGAGATACCTTGAGGGAACTCAAGAACTTGGTCTTTGGTATCCCAGAGGTAACCAAGAGTTCTTGTGGGCTTATTCTAACGCTGACCATGCAGGTTACAAGACAGATAGAAAGAGCACCAGTGGCCAATGTGCCTTCCTAGGAGGCGGCCTGGTGTCTTGGGCAAGTAAAAAGCAAACCTGTGTGTCACTGTCATCCACAGAGGCAGAGTATATTGCTGCTGCAAGTTGCTGTGCACAAGTGCTTTGGCTGAAAAACCAACTTCGAGACCTTGGCCTAGAGTTCCCAGAGGCACCTATCCTCTGTGATAACACAAGCACCATCAGCCTAGCCAAGAATCCAGTACAGCACACAAGAACAAAGCACATTGACGTCAGACATCACTTCATCAGAGACCATGTTCAAAAGAAGGATGTCAAGGTACAGTTTGTTCCTACTCAGCATCAACTTGTAGACATCTTCACCAAACCTCTGGGGGTTGACCAATTTACATTCATAAGAGGAAATTTGGGAATGGTAAACCCAAATGAAGTTTAATCTTCAGAATAAACCTGTGCTTAATTGTTAAAACCTATAAACTGTGCTAACTTAGGCATCGGAGTGCCAATCTTTAGTTTTGCAGGTCCCCCAGTATGTTAATGTTAAATCTTAAGTGGATCACTTCCGGAAGCGAATTCACTTCCGGAAGCTCTCTCTTCTACTCAGCATGGATGCTGACGCTTGCACTTGGCACTCAGCAACCGGAAGCGCTAGTGTTGGAAAAGAACACGTCACCTCAGAAACGTTTCATCTTCTCCCACAAAAGCTGTGCCTTCTCTGACAGCCAGAAACGACACGTGGCATCAGGTGCGCCGTTTCAATTTGAAATGTTTACGTTTTCCCATAAAGGTGCATGTTTTCAATAAGTTGCCATTATGACCCATCACATCAAACATCACATTGCATAAATAGGGTACAATCATTCATCACTTCTCACACACACAAACCCCAAATTCTCTGAACTCTCTCACCTGTTCTTGTGTTCTTCATCATCTTCGTCTTGTGTTCTTCATCTTCCTCCCTACCTACATTCTCTGCAACTGCTCTCCTACCTCCACAAAACCCACACAGAAATGGCCGGTTCAAGCGAATCAACCCCCCATCTCCAGAAAGGTTCCTCCTCCAAGAAATCTGGGAAATCTGGGAAAGGGAAGGAGAAATGCGTCCAGTTTGCTGAAGAACAGCCTTCTAAATGCCAGAGGATTCAAGAAGATGATTTTTCTGAGTATAAGTCTGGGCCGCTGGAATCTGTTTCCCAGGCTTTTGAGAATAGAACCCCCTATCTCAACAACGGAATCTACGTAGATTTAAAGAAGCTTGCAGATCTGGGTTATGACCTCGCTGGGTATCTGCAGAAATACATGACTTGGCTGGGGATTCAGAATGAGTACAACGTGCAAGTGCTGAGGGTGTTCTATGAATCTCTGACTGCAAAAGCCAAGTATAGGAACATTAGCAAGGACAAGACTGCAATTGGTCGGATTGACTTCAAGGCCACCGTCACGGGAAGAAGCATTAAGTTTAACTGGAGAACCATCAACCGCTTCCTGGAGGTCACTGATGAAGAGATGAACCGGTGGTACTTCCCTGAGCGCCTGGACCAAGCAGAATTGGAGCTTGCTTATGGGACTGGGGGAAGGAAGGTCTCAAGGTATGCCCTACACACAGAGGGTACTCCAGTATATCTACTCCAGAATAATGACGCACAAGGGTGGCAACTTCAACGAGTTCACCCAACTGGACAACCCGTGGCTAGCCAGATTTCTCACCATGCAGCCTATCAACCCTGGGCAACTGATCTCCTTGGAGCTGTACCGATGGGTAGACAGTAAGAACAAGGGAAACACATCTCTCTCCTACCCTCAGCTCATCGCCTTCCTCCTGGAGAAGTTCAACATCAAATCAACAGAGGAAGCCGACAACAAGAAGTGCTTGCCCATGGGGTCGATGAACTTAGGAAAAATGGGGGTCAACTACATCAAGCCTGTGAAGGCCACTCAGTCTGGCTCTCAGGCTGGGAGCGCCTCTCACACTTCTGGACCCTCTGCATCTGGAGCAGGGGATCAAGAAGCAGACTTCCACCAGGCTGGCCCCAGCAGCTCTCGTGGTCCAAGAGTGTCTGCTGCTCAGAAAGCCTTTCTTGATGAAGTGAAGCATGAGATCCTGTTTAGGCTGCCGGATTCATTGATGACCCCTCTCCGTGAGGAATGTGATGCCGCCTTCAGGACTCAGAATCTGAGGATCGAGCGATTGGAAGATCGCCTTGATGGGATTGAAGCAACACTAGAACTTATCCTTGCCCACCTCGAAGCCCAACCTCACCATCCTCCTCCTCCTCATCAACCTCCACCACGACCTTGAAATTCGTGGCTGTCACCCAAGAGGGGGGGGGTGAATTGGGTGAGGGAATAAAAACTTAAACTCTTTTCGAAAGACTGCTTGTGCTCGGTGATGATGATAATAAATAATGCTATGCACAAGTCAGTATGCTATGTGATGCAAAATAGAATGATCAAGTATAAATATATGCACACATAAATTTATCCTGGTTCGGTCACCCAGACCTACATCCAGTCCCCAGGCTACACCTGAGATTTCCAATCCACTATTCTTGTTTAAACCGGGCACAAGAGAAGCCTTTACACTTTAGGTTTTACGAGCACGGGTTCACCTAACAACCCACAGGTTTTACACCGGGTTCACCTGCAAACCTTACAAATGCAAGTTTTTCGGGCTAACTTGCAACCTATGGAGATTTAGACAACCTCTAAATGCTCCCCCTTACAAATTGTAAGTTTACACTATGTTCACTCTATGAACTGATTGTGCTAAACACTTAAGCTCAAAACTAACTCTCTCAAAGAGTGGATGATGTTACTCACTTAAGTACAAATGAATCACTCTCTAAGAATATTACATATCAAAGTCCGAGAGTAGAAGATGAGAGGAATGTAGAATAGTGTTTTTCAGATAATAGCCCTGTTCTCTCTCACTTTTTCAAGCCCCTCCCTTCAGAAATGAAGAACATCCCTTTTATACCAGTCTCTGAATATCTAGCCGTTGGAGAGGCAATAAGATCGTTTGATTATAGACGTTGGGGCCTTGTTTACGTTGTCCTCATTAATGCACAGCAGGGTTGACTTTGCTTTATCTGAAAAGGTGCTCTGACCATGCTGTTCTGTCAACACTGTTCTGACAATACTATTCTGACAAAAGTCGTTCTGACATCTGAACACTTTGTACGGTCCGACTCTTGCTTGCTGTCAGAGAGGACTTCGTTCCTCAAGCATAAGTCCAGGATGTTAAGAGACTCACTATCGGAAGCTCTCTTGCTATCTGAAGCTCGTGGACTCTAACATTTTGCTTGCTATCACATAGAGGAACTTTGTCTTCCAAGCACTTGTCCATGAATGATAAGAGTGCTTTGCTATTGGATCCTCTCTTGCTATCAGAAGCTCTCTTATGGACTCTGACTCTTGTGGGCAGTATGAGCTTTGACACCTTGAGTGAATCTTCAGATTATGTTCTCATACTCCTCATGCTTGGTAGGTAACAATGTTGTTTGAATATGTCTGTTATCCTCTTGTTACCGTTGGAAGGAACATCTTCTTAAATGCTTCAGCAGGGTTGACTTGCTTTATCTCTGAAAAGTAGTCCTGACACCTCTGCTCTGTTAAAAGCATTCTGTCTTCTGAGTATGTGACGTTCACTCTTGTACTCTTGCTGACGGATGATCATCGTTCATCCGGAAGTGGCAATCTTGCTCTGCAAGGGTTAGTCTCTGAAATCCAATGCCAAGAGTCTTTCCATCCGGAAGCTCATTTGCATCCGCAAGTGTAACTAAGTTCTGCACATACTGGTTAGTCCAACATAGCAATATATATAATCAGATATAGTAAAACTACACATGTTGTGGGAAGTTTGCTATGGGAAGTAGTCTTACTTAGACTATGTTCTGACTTAGTGTAATGTCTACTGACTCTAAGGGATCTCTATTCCAATAGTCAGCTTAAGTCTCGTTAGTTTACTCTAAGTCTTCCTAAGTGACTCAGTGTGTCATTCATGCTATGTATATTAAGTCAACACACAATCACATGAAGTGGGAGTTTACTTAGTCTAGGATGTATCCGGAAGCACTTCTCCATCCGGAAGTGAATTCACTTGATGAGGGATTTAGTTCACCATGACTTGCTCTCGCTTAGTCTATTTCATTCCACCACTCAGCGCTAGTCACTGAGCTATCGGAAGCACTTTTACTTGACGTGGTGAATTCACTGACGCTTAGGGTGAAATCTATTCTATCAGTCTGCGCCAGTCAAGATCTAACAGGAAGCAACTTCACTTGATGTTGCATTTCCGCTGACGCTCGGGGTTATATCTAGTCTATCAACCTGCGCCAGTCTAAATCTAATAGGAAGTGCTTTCACTCGGCGAAGTAGACTTACTGACGCTTGGGGTAATAACTATTCTATTGCTCTGCGCCAGTCTAAGTCTAACAGGAAGCGCTTTCACTTGGGGAAGTAGACTCACTGACGCTTGGGGTAATATCTATTCTGTCGCTCTGCGCCAGTCTAATTCTAACAGGAAGCGCTTTCACTTGGGGAAGTAGACTCACTGTCGCTTGGAGTAATATCTATTCTATCGCTCTGCGCCAGTCTAAGTCTAACAGGAAGCAAACTCACTTCCGATTGAAACATAGCTTAGTCTTAAGGTTTTGTGTACCTAATTCTCATGGACTAAGTTAAATCCCTAGTGAGTTACTCGCTGCCGCTGGGGGATGACACATTTATCCGCGTGCGCGAGTCCTAGTCTATCCGGAAGTGATTCCGCATCCGTGAGCGCTAGTCTTGATTCATTCGGAAGTGAATCTGCATCCGGTTGTGACTCTAGTGCTAATACTTCCGGAAATGATCTTGCATTCACAAGTGATCTAACTCAGGGTTCTAACCATGTCATCTAATCCTTCCTAAGTGTTAATTATGTTCTTTTAAGTACTAGATCATATCATACCTAAGTCACCATCAAAACTTAAGATTCTAACATTCTCCCCTTTTTGATGATGACAAACCCATAGATGACTAGAGAACATAATTAAACTTAGATCACTTCCAGAGCTATATTTCATTCCCAGTTCTCTCCCCAGATATCTTATCTTTCAGCTCTAGACATCTCATGTCTCATCTCTAGACATCTCGTGTCTCATTTCTCTCCCCCTTTTGGCTTCATCAAAATTCAACAAGTGCAAGCTAGCCTTAGGGATGGGGATACTTCTATCGTTCTCCTAGGAATGGGCTTTCTACCTAATATTTCTCCCTATGTATCGCTAATAAAGATTTGTTCTAGACTATTCAATACAATGTACGAGAATTAACAAGGAACAGCAATAATGGCTCATGATCCTAAATGATTGTATTCTCCCTAAACACTATGTAGGATAGTTAAACATGTTTTTCAAAGGAGATATTGGTACATCAAATCTAATCATAATTAAATTAAGATCAAAACATACAAAACAGTTTTCTTTTTGAAGGTGAAAATTCTTTCCAAATGTAATTTTGATCCTCTCGAATTGATTAACATGATATCAAAAATAATTTTGATGTGTTTAAAAATGATGATTATGATATCAAATGAAATATGTGATTTTAAATTCAAATGAGATGAAATCTGATACCTAATGAAATCAAATGAGATCTGAGTTTGAACTTGTGGTATCAAAGGAAATGATTGAATGCCAAATGAAATTTGTGATACCATATGAAATGAAATCAAATCAAATGAAATTTGTGTTTTTAAAAGTGCCAAAAATAATTTCCAAACAAATTGCATCACAGCATCTTAAGAGTTTATTATCGATGACAGCATGTGACTCTCTATTTTCAAGGGATCATTAACAGGTAATGTCCACTTACTTCTCTTCTATATTAAGATTAATCATCATTAAATCAAGAAAGGAAGCATATAAGAGAGGTATGTTATCAATTACTTTCCAGCATGTCATTTAGAGGATACAGATGTGTGAGCTAGGATGATTTTCTAAGACAGTGAATGATTTTGAAGTCAATGCAGATTGAGAGAAACATCCTAAGTTGACACCCTTACCAATGCCATGTATGCATCATATGTAAGAAATGGTAAGGTGTAGATGTTACCACAGATGAGGGGTACTCATACTCTATTAGACTCAGGAATCTGAATCATACGCAGATAAGCATGCTTCCTGACATCTTCAAGAGGTGTGCTATCTCAAGTGGAAACCCCTAGCGCAAGTGCTTTGATGATTCGCTTCGGCAAGCTGAGCTACAACCACAAGCAGACATGACTGGGCAGTCACTCTACTCTTCCCATGGTTCAATAGTTGGCCTGCTATCGAAGGCGCTGATTGTTGTGAAAGCAACCTTGCTCAAACTTGATGATTGGTCCTGCATATGCTTGAGGAGACAAATGCTTTCTGATGGTCAGTGAAAGAACTTAAGATTTAACATTGAAGACCATCCTCAGGACATTCAAGTCAATCTGTGTTAATCAGCACAAGCTAATAATTTTAAGAAATCATGCTTGCTAATTGGTTTAAGAAAATATGAGCAATGATTATGTGAAAACTAATTTTGAAATTATCTATACATTCACATAGTTTCACTATCAAGACATGAACTCTATTTATACTCTCATGGATAAATATCAATGTGATAGTACAGAGAATATTAAACAGGTGGCATATTTTCAGAGTTTCATAAGCAAGTATAGTTCAATACATATGCCTCAAGGATGTTCATGTTAGATCATGAAGACATGTGAATTAATAACATAATGAGATTTTGAAAAAGAGAATCTTCATCCTCACAAAATAATTTGATTAGGATTGAATTCGTTTTACAAAAACAACCAAATTTCAGCATATGATTACGAGAATAATTTCCAAATTTTAGCTCAAGTTCTTCTAGATATGTTCAGTGTGATCTCATTGTTCTTAGGACATCAACAAGCTTGAAATTAATACAGATTATAGCATGCTTGTGATACTATGCCATGTTTTACAGATCTAGCAGAGTTTAATTCAAGGCATTTCCTAAGATTTCTAATGCATGTCAGACAAGAGAGAGACTATCCATTTAATTTCACAACAGAATATGTAAGGGATAGAAATGCTCATGTGTATTGGCGAGAGTTTCTCAGGTTTGGTATAGCCATTCCACACATCTTGATAAGAGACATTTTCGTTGTCATTCTCTCTTGGTTATATTCATTGTTCAAGCTTCAATAATCTGTGTCAACATTCTTAAACCACAAACTTGAACTGAGATCATTAGTAGATTGAGAACTTAAAGATGTAATTAAGAGGGATGTATTGTTCTCGAAATCATAGCTGCTTATGCATTGAAAACGTTGATGCAAGAGATACCACATGAAATGGAAAATCAGAAATAACTTTTGAGTGCTATCATGAGGTATAGTTGTCATGCAAGTTTGAAGAGGATCAGAATCTATTTTTGAAAGTTTGCATTTCAGAAGGATCTTTCAAAACTCAGGGTGAATGCATAAACTATTTTCTTTCATGACTATATGCACAAGGATATACAAGGTTTTTGATCAAGATAGTCATGGACAGCATGTAGATTATGAACATTACTTATTTCTTCAGCCTTTTTTTTTTTTTATGATGAATATAATGTTCACATCTTAGGATGCTTAATGTAAAATCTCAATAAGTCCATCTAACATTAGCATAGGAGATTTTACTATCAAATGCTTCGTTCCTAAGTGATCCCTTGCTTACCCAAGGAGATCTTCTATACTTATCCTTGGTTCGAAGCACTTTCTTCTGAGAGGTAGGATTCAAGAGCCTTTTCAATGATGATCGAGGAATCCACTCTCTCTTGTTCTTCTCAGGATAATTGAATGGAACTTTGTGATAGCTCATCCTTGAGACAGAACCATTGTCCCTTGTGGTGGCCGACAGCTTCTTATGATTGTACCAGTGGGTTTCAGCAGTTGCATCACCACGAGTTCTCTTCTTTGGGATAAGAGGAACTCTTGATTTTTCCTGCACAAGTAAGGCACTAGGAGGATGTTTTGGTACCCATTTGTACTTGGGTCCTACATGGTTAGCACTGGACCTTACTTGTCCTTTAGGAATCCATACAAACTTATTTCTCACATTTGAATTTCTTCTAAGACTGCATGTGTGAGAAATATGTCCTAATCTACCACAATAATGACAGATAATGGAATGATAATCAAAATGAGGCTTCCTATCATTATCATGATTAGTTTTCTTTAGAAAAGCTTTTTGTTCCTTTGAAATTTCAGTTTCTTTTGAAAGCTTTTCTTTTTCCTTCAACACGTGTTTACAATCAAAACATTTTTCAAGACATGTTGAAGTTTTTCCTACCGATAGTGGGCTAGCTATCGGAACCACTAGTTCTTTAAAAGAACCCTCGGAAACTTTAGATGTAGAAGAAGAAATTAGTTTTTCAAGTTTCCTATCTTTTTCTTTTAAGCCTAGAAGTTCTTTTGCAAGTTTACAATATTCAGTATATAACTCATTGTATGCATCTTGCAAATCAGAGAGTTCAATTTCAGATCCAGATACCTCACTTTCTGAATCTTCTAGGCAGAGATGGATACTCTCTTCACTGAAGTCTGCTTCCTCAATATCAGCTTCCAGAAGCTCATCAGTAGATGATCCACACAGAGCACGAGTTGAGCTTTGGACAGCTGTGCTTTCAAGAGATGGGTTAGAAGCATATATCACATCAAGAGTATTCCAAATATCTCTAGCACTAGAGCAATGTTTGATTTTCTGGAAATCATTTTCAGTTAAGCCTTTGTATAAAATTTGCATTGCTCTAATGTTTAAGGAAAACAAATTTTTCTCCCTTTCAGTCCAGTTTCCTCTTGGTTTGAAATCAAAATCATTTTCAAAAATATCTCACATTTTCAAACTAGTGGATTTTATAAAACTTTCCATTCTTGCTTTCCACCAACAAAAATCAATATTTTCTAACACAGGTGGAATGGTATGATCAAAGCCTTTGGAAAACATTTTAACCCAAATCAGCCAAGGTCTTTGCACTTGAGATCGTTTGATCCTTTAAACAAGTGACCTGCTCTGATACCAAATGAAATTCGTGGCTGTCACCCAAGAGGGGGGGGGGGTGAATTGGGTGAGGGAATAAAAACTTAAACTCTTTTCGAAAGACTGCTTGTGCTCGGTGATGATGATAATAAATAATGCTATGCACAAGTCAGTATGCTATGTGATGCAAAATAGAATGATCAAGTATAAATATATGCACACATAAATTTATCCTGGTTCGGTCACCCAGACCTACATCCAGTCCCCAGGCTACACCTGAGATTTCCAATCCACTATTCTTGTTTAAACCGGGCACAAGAGAAGCCTTTACACTTTAGGTTTTACGAGCACGGGTTCACCTAACAACCCACAGGTTTTACACCGGGTTCACCTGCAAACCTTACAAATGCAAGTTTTTCGGGCTAACTTGCAACCTATGGAGATTTAGACAACCTCTAAATGCTCCCCCTTACAAATTGTAAGTTTACACTATGTTCACTCTATGAACTGATTGTGCTAAACACTTAAGCTCAAAACTAACTCTCTCAAAGAGTGGATGATGTTACTCACTTAAGTACAAATGAATCACTCTCTAAGAATATTACATATCAAAGTCCGAGAGTAGAAGATGAGAGGAATGTAGAATAGTGTTTTTCAGATAATAGCCCTGTTCTCTCTCACTTTTTCAAGCCCCTCCCTTCAGAAATGAAGAACATCCCTTTTATACCAGTCTCTGAATATCTAGCCGTTGGAGAGGCAATAAGATCGTTTGATTATAGACGTTGGGGCCTTGTTTACGTTGTCCTCATTAATGCACAGCAGGGTTGACTTTGCTTTATCTGAAAAGGTGCTCTGACCATGCTGTTCTGTCAACACTGTTCTGACAATACTATTCTGACAAAAGTCGTTCTGACATCTGAACACTTTGTACGGTCCGACTCTTGCTTGCTGTCAGAGAGGACTTCGTTCCTCAAGCATAAGTCCAGGATGTTAAGAGACTCACTATCGGAAGCTCTCTTGCTATCTGAAGCTCGTGGACTCTAACATTTTGCTTGCTATCACATAGAGGAACTTTGTCTTCCAAGCACTTGTCCATGAATGATAAGAGTGCTTTGCTATTGGATCCTCTCTTGCTATCAGAAGCTCTCTTATGGACTCTGACTCTTGTGGGCAGTATGAGCTTTGACACCTTGAGTGAATCTTCAGATTATGTTCTCATACTCCTCATGCTTGGTAGGTAACAATGTTGTTTGAATATGTCTGTTATCCTCTTGTTACCGTTGGAAGGAACATCTTCTTAAATGCTTCAGCAGGGTTGACTTGCTTTATCTCTGAAAAGTAGTCCTGACACCTCTGCTCTGTTAAAAGCATTCTGTCTTCTGAGTATGTGACGTTCACTCTTGTACTCTTGCTGACGGATGATCATCGTTCATCCGGAAGTGGCAATCTTGCTCTGCAAGGGTTAGTCTCTGAAATCCAATGCCAAGAGTCTTTCCATCCGGAAGCTCATTTGCATCCGCAAGTGTAACTAAGTTCTGCACATACTGGTTAGTCCAACATAGCAATATATATAATCAGATATAGTAAAACTACACATGTTGTGGGAAGTTTGCTATGGGAAGTAGTCTTACTTAGACTATGTTCTGACTTAGTGTAATGTCTACTGACTCTAAGGGATCTCTATTCCAATAGTCAGCTTAAGTCTCGTTAGTTTACTCTAAGTCTTCCTAAGTGACTCAGTGTGTCATTCATGCTATGTATATTAAGTCAACACACAATCACATGAAGTGGGAGTTTACTTAGTCTAGGATGTATCCGGAAGCACTTCTCCATCCGGAAGTGAATTCACTTGATGAGGGATTTAGTTCACCATGACTTGCTCTCGCTTAGTCTATTTCATTCCACCACTCAGCGCTAGTCACTGAGCTATCGGAAGCACTTTTACTTGACGTGGTGAATTCACTGACGCTTAGGGTGAAATCTATTCTATCAGTCTGCGCCAGTCAAGATCTAACAGGAAGCAACTTCACTTGATGTTGCATTTCCGCTGACGCTCGGGGTTATATCTAGTCTATCAACCTGCGCCAGTCTAAATCTAATAGGAAGTGCTTTCACTCGGCGAAGTAGACTTACTGACGCTTGGGGTAATAACTATTCTATTGCTCTGCGCCAGTCTAAGTCTAACAGGAAGCGCTTTCACTTGGGGAAGTAGACTCACTGACGCTTGGGGTAATATCTATTCTGTCGCTCTGCGCCAGTCTAATTCTAACAGGAAGCGCTTTCACTTGGGGAAGTAGACTCACTGTCGCTTGGAGTAATATCTATTCTATCGCTCTGCGCCAGTCTAAGTCTAACAGGAAGCAAACTCACTTCCGATTGAAACATAGCTTAGTCTTAAGGTTTTGTGTACCTAATTCTCATGGACTAAGTTAAATCCCTAGTGAGTTACTCGCTGCCGCTGGGGGATGACACATTTATCCGCGTGCGCGAGTCCTAGTCTATCCGGAAGTGATTCCGCATCCGTGAGCGCTAGTCTTGATTCATTCGGAAGTGAATCTGCATCCGGTTGTGACTCTAGTGCTAATACTTCCGGAAATGATCTTGCATTCACAAGTGATCTAACTCAGGGTTCTAACCATGTCATCTAATCCTTCCTAAGTGTTAATTATGTTCTTTTAAGTACTAGACCATATCATACCTAAGTCACCATCAAAACTTAAGATTCTAACAGACCTGACCCTTCTCCTCACCAAGACTCTCATCATCACTCACCGTCACCCAACCGTTCTCAATCCCCCAGCCCCTCTCAATCCTCTAGCCACTCTCACTCATTCCATCACTCTCCTTCACCTACCCACTCACCCCCCTCAGACTATGACGACCACACCTCCTCACCCCCACCTTCACCACCCAGATATGGCCCTGAGCCTCCTCCCACCATTCCCTCCTCATCCTCCTCCCTGGCCCTCGCCCTCTTTCATGATGCCAAAAGGGGGAGAGAAATGCCAAGTCAGTCGTCCCTGTGGCTAGATGAGGACGTTGCTGCTGCTCTCCGAAGGGCCATGGACATGAAGCATATGGGCCAAGCAGAAAGGCTAATCCGTAATGAAGCCATTCGCTTCATGAGCCAACATCAGTCTGCCAGCAGTGTGACCAACCTTGAGATAGTGCTGGCTGATCAACCTGAGGTGCCACCCACTGCTGAGCCTGTGCCAGCCTCTGCGCTTGTTGCCAACCTGTTTGAGGAGCTATGCATGAAGTATGGTTTTAAGAGGCCAGAGCCGCCAGTGATGGTTATAGCCAAGTCAATTTCTCCCTCTGCGCCTGCCCCTGTCGCTCCTCCAGTCAGCTTCAGTAAGGCAAGGGTTAAGACTTTGGCTAAAAAGAAGGCTGCTCCTCACCCCAGAGTGCACTCAGAAAGTGAAGAAGATGAGTCAATAGCTGCTCCTGAGAATATTGTTATTGAAAGGGTGCCACAGCCAGGGGAAGCCTCTCAGACTCAGCTGCCCTCCCATACTGTGCAAGCAACTTCTGACGTCCCACCAGAGGTTGTAGTCAAGCTGGAGGTGGAAGACATGACACTAGAAGAGTTTGAGCGCTATGGTAGGACAGACAGACTCACATTCGAGCAACTCTTCGTTCTGGATGCTGAGAGGGCTCATGCAATGGATCCTCAAGGGAAAGGGAAAGGGAAGGGAAAAGGGAAAGCTAAGTCAAGCCAACCTCAAGACCCTGATTACCCTGCCTGGAATGTCAAGGTTAAAGCTGTTCATCTCCCTCACGGATCCATCCCCATCGGAGAGTCAGCGCTTGGAAGGTCTTTTGGTTTAGATGAGGCTAGTGATCTAAAGAAAGTCATTGCTGAATCCCTTAAAACCCAGCCTCTCATGCATAGCACAACATTTTGTTCTTTCATACATAGAGTTATCTGTCATACTTGTAAATCTGCTTACTGTTTTTGTTGCTTATACATGTAGTTGATTTACATATTAATGAAGTTCGCTTTTGAATTCATATATGTGTGTTATTTAATTATCTGCCTTTAAGTATGAATTCATAAGTTGACTTAGTTTGTCATCATCAAAAAGGGGGAGAATGTTACAATCTTAAGTTTTGATGAAGACTAAAATATGAAAGAACTAGTTGATCACATAGGAAGAATTAGGATAAAAGTGAATCCTAAGTTAAAGTCACAACCGGATGCAGAATTACTTCCGGATGGATTAGAACTAGCGCTCGCGGATGGAATACACATCCCATAGCGAAAGCAAGTGAGACACTAAGTCAGAACCTAGTCTAGGCTGTTAGAGTATTGAACTTTGATGAAGACTAAGTTAGGACTGATTGATTACTTGGGAAGATTTGGGTTAAAACTGAATCCTAAGTTAGGACACAACCGGATGCAAAATCGCTTCCGTAAGACTTAGAGTAAAATAACGTGACTAACGCTCACGGATGAAGAATACGTCCCACAGCGGAAGTCAATAACATGCTAAGTCAGAACCTAGTCTAAGTAAGATTTCTTCCCATAGCAAACACGCTTCCCACAGCATGTATGGCTATTACTGCACTTGATTATATATATTACTATGTTGGACTAACATTTGTGTGCAGAACTTAGTTTTACTTCCGGATGCAAATGAGCTTCCGGATGCAAATACTCTTGGCGCTGGGATTCTGAGACTAACACTTGCAGAGCAAGATTGCCGCTTCCGGATGGACGATGATCATCCGTCAGCAAGAGTACAAGAGGCAGAACGTACATATGCCCAGAAGTCAGAATGCTTTTGTCAGAGCAGAGTTGTCAGAGTTGCTTTTCAGAGATAAAGCAAGTCAACCCTGCTGAGCATTTATGGGGCATTTATGGAGCCAACGGTAACAAGGGTTTAACGGCAATATTCAAACGGCATTGTTACCTACCAAGCATGAGGAGTATGAGAAGATGCTATATAAGGAATTACTTCATCATTTATGAAGCACCGAACATTATCTGCAAAAATCATTCAAGCATTCAAAGTTCATACTACCCAGAAAGCAAGAGAGCACTTATTGTATTAGAGAGTTATTCTCTAGTCTTCTTGTACCTCTTGTATTTAAGTCTCTTCATTTATTGAGAGCATTTATTGTACTTAAGTGAGTAACATTATCTGTTCATTGAGTGAACTAAGTTAGAAAATCCTTTGTTTAAAGGTTGAACCCTTACGAGTAGTAACGGAGAGCAAGTTAGGTTGTAAGGTTGCAAGTGAGCCCGTAAAACTTGTGGTTGTAAAGGTTGCAGGTGAACCCGTTGTAAAACCTGCGGATTAGTGGAACTCAATCTGGGAGATTGAGAACTGGACGTAGGTCAAGAGTTTGGACCGAACCAGTATAAAAGTTTTGTGCATTTTAATTTTCTAAGTTTTATTTTGTAGCACAATTCACCCCCCCCCCCTCTTGTGCATCCTCACTTTCAACATAAACACACATTATTTTGCGGTTACAAAATATTGACCATTAAATCATCAGTTTCTGAACGTTAGGACATTTATTCTAACGTTTAGCCAATCTGGATAAGCATTATGTCCATAATTTAAAAACCAGAGGTAATAAAAAACTAAAGCTCAAAATACAAGGTATTCTGGTAATCTATTTACTATTTATTTATTTGTTAATTTTGCAAAACCCGGATAAGCAAAAATGTGCCGACTCCGTATTTACCACGCGCGCAGGGTGGGAGGAAATCGCCGGATTCCACTACGGTTGCCTCAAGGTGGCCCAACTTGTGCGCGCGAGACCCACTCCTCCTTTGGCCCTTTAACTTGAGCTAGAACACAAGTGTATTATATACCCTTGTAAGTTCTCACTCCCAAGCAATGTGGGACTTCTCTTTTTGACACACCCACATGTTATTGTTGATAACTCCAACACAAGGTGGCCATTTGATAGAGGAGAGAAAGTCTCCCATGATTCCTTTTGTTTTACATACATTTTTCTTGAATAGTGAGCACTTGAGAAGATGACTGAAAAGAATTGAAGTGATCCCTCAATTGAATTAGTCAACTTGATATATTTTTCACTTCTCCTATCAATAATGGATCCTCCTAGGGAATGCTTCACTAAGTTTCTCTCTTGCCACAGAAAATTGAGGAGAAGGATGATACCATGACATTGATCTATCCTCTTAGATTCATGTAGAAGAGGTAATATATTGGTCAGCCATAACCTGAATTGTGTGAAATCCGCAGCTGGAATCCTGATTCCTAAAGTTTGAAACCATAAGTATTTTGCAACAGAACAAGCAATGATTATATGATCTAGTGACTCTTCTTCTGCACAACAAAAAACACAGGAATGCAAGATGTGAAGATGATGTTCTTGAAGTACATCCATCGCTGGTATTGCCTGATGTAATAACTTCCATATAAATATAATGTACTTAGTTGGGAGTGATATGGACCATAGAAACTTCCAAAAACCATTTGCCTCCCCCTGGGATTTTGTAACATAAGGTTTTGATATCCTTCTTTAGCCATGTATATCCCTAAGTTCGACCGATTCCATATTATACAGTCTTGTGAATTGTTGACAGATATGGGAATTTTAAGGATTTCTTGAACTCTATCTTGGCTGTAGAGGAACTGAAGCAAAGTCTGATTCCAGTTCAAAGGAATATAATTGACCATGAGTCGTTGTGCACTAATAGATCAGCAACCCTTCCCGGGAAGGTTGAGATGACTGATGTATGCCGCACTGGCCACCACAGAGGGTGGTTTAAAGGGACTGATTTTCCATTCCCCACTGACCACTTTAAGTTTGATGTAACCAGAGATGAACACTGATACATTTGATTCCACATCCAAGATGAGTTGTAAGGTTTCCTCAGAAACATATTTTGTTCCCAATCCACATATTTCACTTGTAGAGTAGAGCCTATGAGTGAGTCTGGCTCAGATGAGATGACCCGCCAGATCTGCTTTGATACTAAAGCTTTGTTCACCAAATCCGCTGATCTAAAACCAAGCCCTCCATCCTCCTTAGGAAGAAATAGAGTTTCTTTCTTTTCCAGGTGCATTCTTCTACTACCTTGTGAAGACCCCCAAAAGAAGTTAATACATCTTGTATCAATGGCATTACATAAGGACTTTGGCAATAAAATACAGGACATTATGTGAACGTCAACAGCTGATTATACAGACTTAATAAGCTGGATCCTAGATGCCTGAGATAAAAGTTTTGTAGTCCAAGCAGTTGTACGCTTATCTATTGCTTCTAGAATGTGATTGTGCAGGTTCCTCTTACTCCTTCCTGGGTCTATCCATGTTCCTAGATATTTCCCAATTCTTGCTGAGAATTTGACTCCAAGGATATCTGACATCCGCTTTTTTGACCGATTCCTGATATTTGGGCTAAAAACCATTGTTGACTTGCTTTTGCTAATTTGTTGTCCTAACCAAGCACTGAAATCAGACAGAGCCATACGTATAGTGTCTACAACTTCTTCTTTTGCCTCAAAGAAAAATATTGAATCGTCTACATATAGTAAGTGAGAAATAAGTCTTGCAGATTCAGAAATTTTAATTCCCTGCCACTTTCCTTTCAGTTCGAGATAAAAATAAGGCAAGATAGAATATTTGATGACAGTATAAAAAGGTAAGGAGAAAGTGGATCTCCCTGCCTAATTCCTCTCGAAGGGGAGAATGTTGATGAAAGGTTGCCATTGAATAACATTTGATACTGAACAGTAGAGACACATTGAATTATGAGTTTAATCCATTTTGGAGGGAAGTTCATCCTTAAAAACATAGCCCTGATGAAGTTCCATGACAATTTATCAAAAGCCTTTGCAAAATATATCTTTAAGGCACCCAATTTCCTTGAACCCTGCCTAGAACTGTGAATCTAATTGAGCAATTCTCCTGCTAGAAAAATATTATCTGAAATGAGCCTACCCTTAAGAAATGCACTTTGATTTGGATCTACCAACTTTTGTAAAACAGGCTTCAATCTATTAACCAACACTTTTGATATGATTTTATACACCACATTGCATAAGCTAATAGGCTTTATATCCATGAGTGTTGCGAGTTTATCCTTTTTTGGGATGAGGGTAATGACGGTCCTGTTGAAAGCTTTGAACATAATTTTCGACTCCCAAAAGGAAAGAACCATTTGATGAAGATCATCACTAAATGTATTCCAATTCTTTTGAAAGAAGCTTGCATGAAAACCATCTGATCCTGGCACACTATAAGGAGGAAGAGAGAAAACTGTCGCTTTTAATTCCATGATGGAAATGGGCTTCATGAGATAAGCAATGTCTTCATCTTCCAATTGAGGAACATGAAACTTATTGAGAGCCAGTAAGATATCTTGATGATGAAAGGGCGAACCTCAGTGTACAAATTTCCATAGAATTCCGTGGAACATGATTGAAATTTACTTTGATCACTTTCCCAAGATCCATCTTCAAGCTGGAGACATCGAATGAGATTGTAATTGTTCCTCCTTTTTACTATGGAATGAAAATATTTTGTACTCCTTTCTCCCTGAGTGTTCCATTTGACCCATAAAAGAACTCCGGCTCAGATTTCTGCTGATTAATCCTTTGATTTAAGAGTAAATCAAAGTCTCCTTAAATTGTTACCCATTCTGAGAGCTTTTGTAATTGCTGCTCACCTTGTTTAATTCTTGAAGAGAGATTGCCAACTTGAGCCTTACTCCAGCGAAGTAAGGATCATAATGTTTTGTTGAGTTTAAAAGATATCTTCTGACCTGGAGATCCTTGGATTGGAATAGACCAACATCTGTGAATGATATTATAAACCTCAGGGAAGTAGTACCAGAAGTTTTCAAACTTGTTGATCTTTGATTTTTTAAAGATTGTTTCTGTTGACAATATTATAGGGCTATGTCCGATGATGCAATGGGTAGTGTTTGAACAAAAGAGCCAAGGAAAACTTGTGTCCAAATTAAATTACAAAATGTCATATCAAGCCTTTCTAAACATTCATCATCATGTTTCCTATTATTTGTTCAAGTGAAAGGTTGACCCTGCTGGATAATCTCAATCAATGCAGAATCATCAATACAACTTTTGAACTGTTGTATGCCTGAGGAGGATCCTGTTTTGCTATTTTTTATCTTCCAAAGAAAAAACTTGGTTCAAATCCCCAATAACAAGCCATGCACTATCGGATAATACTGAAGACATTCTTACTAACCAATCTCACAATATGTGCCTATCGGACAAAGTTGGCGGTCCATAAACGAAAGCAATATAAAAAGAAGGATAGACCTGATTTCCATTAACTTGGACAAGACAAAAGTACATGGGTGTTTGCAATACAGATACATCATTATCAACTTTCCATGTTATATAGGTCCCACCTCCCTTCCTAATATATGTCGTTCCTACATTGTTACCATAACCTAGTTTCCTAAGAGACTTGTTTACAAACGAAACACTTATTTTAGTTTCACTTAAGTAAAGGAAGTCAGGTTGATGTGTTCCTACAAGCCTCTTGCATCTCTGAACTGTCGAGGCCTTCCCATATCCTCGACAGTTCCAGCTCATCACTTTCATGGATCCAGAGGAAGCTTTTGTGTGGCTGCTTCCTTAGCCGAGTTTGGACATGCTAGGGGGAGAACAGTTTCATTTGTTGCTTCACAAAATTCAGAGTCAGGGAAGCAGGAGCATGGCGCTTGTAGAGGCCAGAATGTGAGGCAGGGTCATCATCCTTTTTTGCAGCTTGATTTGGAGGCGAGTTGAGATCTAGGTTCTCTGGATCAGTCGGAGAAAGGAAGAGATTCTCTATCTCCAATTCTTTCAAAACCAGGTCATCCGAAATGAAAATGGGTTTGGAGAGATTCTTGGTGGATACAAAGATAAACCATTTGTCTTTAGGTTTGTAGGAGTTCAGAGGGATTAGCAGAGACGCACTAGCCGAGGCATTAAGGTAAAAAGACATATTCTGTAGAAATCGTTCCTTGAAGAGTTCATCATTTGGAGAATGGATTTGCCAGTCAAGAGAGTGTTGATCATTAGGTTGAAAGTAAATCCCAAAACCTTCATGACTCCATCCATGTTTACCTTTGTTCTTAAACCACCAGTTAACTATAAAAGCAGCGGGAAAAGGGGCACCGGCTGCAAGCTTCCATTCAAAAGCATTTGCAAAGGAAGGAAAAAGAGGAGCTGGAGAAGTTTGAACCTTGTTGAGGTCCACTGGCATCTTACCCTATATCTTGAAGCAATCAAGAAGAAGAAGCTCAACTTCCAGATCATTGAACCCATCTCCTGAAGTCAAACATCTTTTCTTGTAGGGTTGAAAGACTGAAGGGTGGTCTCTATCCGCCAAAAGTAGACGTTTTGCAGAATGGTCTGGGCTAGACATGAGAACAGTAGGGGACTTGCATGGTTCTTTATTTACACTAGGACGAGTAGGGGATAACACAGAAGGGGAGGTCCCTTTGGAGTTAGCCTGTGAGGAGATAGGAGCAGTCACTTGAGGAACACTTGGAGGGGCTTTGTCAACAAGAGGTTCAAAACCCAGAGGAGGGATCGAAGAAGACTTTTGCTGATTAATATAGACCCGAGAAATAGCAGCTGAGAGATGGTTTTGATTTTCCTCAGAAAAGATATTACCTTGAGGGGTAGTTGCATGCATGGGGGAATTTAGAGGTGCATGTTTACCATGACGATGGAGGTCATCCGAGGAGGAGGAGTCATCTGAGTCATCACTTGAGAAGTGATAAAAACCTGAGTTACGAGCATAATAATGAGGTTGAGGAGCTAGGATGTCTTGTGGGTTAGTCTCATAGACTCGATAGTAATTCTTGTTGAAGCCATAGAACCTAATCTTTGATGTTCCACAAGTCCTATGATGCTTGATCCACTACTGCCATTGAGTCTCACGATGCCTGGCATCAAAGTTGCATGAGATCCTGGAGCCATAAAGCCTTGAAACTTTGTTGAATATGGCTTGGAAACCTCTATATATGTCACCTACTGTCCAAGGGCAGTCTTGGGCAGAATGGCCAATAACGTGGCAGTAGGAACAGCTATGGAACACACATTCATACTTACATTCCACCAGAACAAAGGAATCATCATCAAGACGGACTTGAATATTTTGTACCAAGGATTTATTGGGGTCCACATGCACCCTAACTCGAAGGTAGTGTGGAGTGGAAGAGAATATGACATCATTGTTGACTATCACAATATCCCCCACCACATCTCGAAGAGATTCTGCCACGAGAGCTGAGTGATATTCTGCAGGAAGTCCCCAGAACTGGACCCACAAAGGAAAACTAGCTAGCACATGCTCATGCATGTCTAGATGTGGCTGTCAGTAGTCCTCAACCAACAAGGAATTATCAACTGACCATGGACCACCCTGAACAACATACTTGAGATCATCAATAATATCAAACAGCAAGACATAGAAGCATTCCATTTTTTCTTTGATAGAAAAAGACCACTTTAAGATCCGTGCAGGCTCCAAAAGCCTCTGAAGTTTGAGGGGGTTGAAAAGATGAAAATCAATAACAGCAGCAACAACAACGAAAGAGTTACCAGGATGATTGTTCCTAAAGATCATCGGACCAAGCAAGAATGAAGGCTGATAGTTGAGGTTTGAGGATCGGGAAAAAGGAGTGAGGTTCATGGTGAGTGTGAAAGGAAGGTGACAGAATCGGAAAAGCCACAGGAAAGGAAAAAAGAAAGCTTTAAGAAGATTTAGTATATCTATTTTTGGTGAGACAGGCTTGAGATGCTTGGTGTAGGTATGAAGGAAGGGACCATATATATAACCAAAAGATGAACACATTTGGTAGGTGGCTGAATTAATGCAAGAGTTTTGGGAAATGGCCATGGACTTTTCAGTTGGAGGCTCAAGGATGAGAGGTGACGACTAAGTTATAATGAAATCAGGTTGGATTATAAATTCTTAGAGAGGGACTAGGACTCTGACAACCAGATATGGTGAGTGAACATTCACTGAGACTGAGATATCGATACAGACATGTAGTAGAAATTTGGCATAAAAGAAAAAGCAAAAAGAATATTGGGAGCTGTGTACTAGAGCTGGATATGCAGGTTGAAATGAGGTAGATGGAGATTTGAAGGTAATGATGGGGCTCTGAACCGTTTTTAAATGCATGTAGACTGATACATTGGAGAAGGAGGAGCATTTGAGGTAAGAGCAGGATTAAGGTAATCATGCTTTCTTCAGCGGAACTAAGAGCTAGACTGACCGAAGTAAATGAGCTGATGGGAGATGGATGAAGTCAATTAAGTGAGGTTTTGTGATGGGATCGGAGAGGAAGATGATGATTGTAAAGAGTAAAGGGTGAAAAGTAATTTTAGAGTAGAAATGTAAGCTTGGCTCTGGAGATCTGTATGTACAAGTGGCAAATCTGGAAAAAACGGAGAAAAAGACGGAGGAAAGGAAAGGAAAAATCTCTCTAGGAATTTCTCTCTCTAGAGGAAGCTCAAGCCTTATTCTCCTAGTTCTCCTTTATCTTACCGATACATTAAATCTAATAATTAAGAAATTATAAGAAAAAAGAATGTAATAATAGAAAGATATGTAAGCTTAAAAATAGGAATGTGGGCCATTTTCTTTAGGGTAATAGACCTAATCAACCCTCCAAGTAACCACCCCGGAGCACTGGGCACCCATAGGCAACAGATTAATGGTCAAACGTGATTGACCATTCACTGGTAGTATTTTTTTTAACATTTTGGTTACTTGGAGTGTAAATATGAATCTATTGTTAGTTCAGGGTACCCAGTGCTCCTGGGTGGTTACTTGGAGGGTAGATTAGGTCAATTACCTTTATTCTACGTGACAAAAATTTAACCCACGTGGCGGCCACATGGGCAGACTAACGGTCAAACGTGATTGACCGTCCGCTTGGGGTATTTTTTAAACACTTTGATTACTTTGAGTGTAAATATGGGTCTGTTATTAGTTCAGGCTGCCCAGTGCTCGTGGGTGGTTACTTGGAGGGTAGATTAGGTCCATTACCCGTTTTTTTATAATGTTTAGTCATTAGATGAAGGAAAAGTACGTATAAAATGATAAAAAAGAAATACAGGGTTCCAGACTGGTTTGCTTGTCTAACATTAAATCTGCTCTCTCTTTCTATCATTGCATTTTGTGTTAGCTTATTTTCCTATATCTTTTTATTAATATTTGCTTAGTTTTTATTTATTTATATATGAATGTTAATTTAATTTATTCATATACATTAGTTATGTTTATAGGTATTTTTTTTCTTTTAATATCTCTAATATTATTTTTTTCTATTATTGTTATTTATTTATTATATTTATTGATATCTCTAATACTATATTTTCGTCCTGATTCTATTAAATTGGGACAAAAATTATTTTTTTAAAAAATCTTTAAACACATTCCGGCAATTATGGAAACACCGGAAATTTAATATTAAACTATTAGTTACATCATGGCATTTATGGAAACATCGATAAGTGGGAAAGGAAAAATAATATTTAATTGTGACTTACCGGCGTTTTTATATGCGCCGGTATGTTCTTCTAATATTTTTGCATACCGGCGTTTATCAGAACGCTGGTATGTATTATATTAAAATAATAGACATACTGCCGTTCCGCGTAAATGTCGTAGGTATTATTATTAAAATAATACATACCGGCATTTACAGAAACGCCGGTATGTCTAAATATAATACTCCCTCCGGTCCTAAATATAGGACATAGTTGACTTTTTTGAAAAATCCTAAAAAAAAGCAAAATGAGTTAATTATAAATTGATTTACCTAATTTTTTCTCTTACACTAGTTTATTTTACCTATAAGCTAATGGATAATCTAAAAAGATATCAAATATGTCATCATTTAATAACTTATTTTGTAACCTTAATCTCTCCAAAAAAATTCAATTAGGTCTTATATTTAGGACCGGAGGTAGTATTAATTTTTTAATCTTACATGGCTTTTGTGCTACTCTACGGCATTTGTCTAAACGCTGGTATGCCACTTTTCGACGGTGGTTTTTTTGGCGTTTCACAAAAACGCTGTAGCGTCATTTCGCCGGAAAGAAACGCCGGAAAGAGGCAAAAAACAACGCTGGTAAGTAGCCCGTGTTTTGTAGTGGTTGCGGTACAATTGCTCTAACCACTTGACCAAGTGGCTTTTCTGAAAACTCATCTGGATTGATTTTCTTTAGAATCACAGCAAATCTCTCCAACTATAGCAGAACAAACAGCAACATAATTAAATAAGTTGACACTATTGTGTATTAAACCACACATCGTTTATGTGAACCAAACAAACTAGATAGGATATATACATAGAGCCCCCATTTACAATATACAGTCACTATTGTTATGGTTTGCCATCAACAACAATCACATCTTGTCAATTTTTAGTGTTCTGATCCTTCAAAATAAAGCAGTTATAACAAAAAAATTACATCTAAAGGTGAAAATGGTATGCTACTTCATGGTTTCTTTAGGCTTTCGCTTCAAATCATTTCTATTTGACAATTCGACAAAGATGGATGGGTTGCTTCTATAATCACTTCTTAGTACACTTACTGATGCATATATTGCTTTTTACTGTTTTGAGTTGACTTAACTTTTCCAAATAGTTTTTTTCCTTCTCGTTATCTGTTGGTATATATCAGTTCAATTGAAAATATGTTGGTATATATATTAATTAGGGAATTGAAAATGACATAGGAAAACATGAAATACAGTAAACTAAAACACGCATAGCAGCACTTAATATTCTTTGCTTCCCCATTGTAAGAAATTCCAGCCATGTTCTTATCCTTCAAATTAATGGTAAGAACACGCATAGGTTTTTTGTAGCATGTGAGCAAAGACAACCACATACATGTTCAAATAAATGGAAGAAAACACACTAACCTTTGATTTCCTAGCTATGGTACCTTCAACTAATGGTGTTCGAAGGTGTTCTTCACGACCTGCTCGAATGGGCGTCACAACTTGCTCAGAGTCGGGCTTGCTCGGGCTTTATGGCGTTCGAATCGGTGGCTTTCGTGAGGGGTTTGTGGCAGAAGAGTGGATTGCTCGGCATTCTTCACAGGGCAGAAGAGGGGTTTGTGGCTGGGTGGGTTTTCGAACAGGGGAGATGGCTAGGGTTTGAGGTTGAAGAGGATGGGTTGTGGCTTTAGATGTGTTTTGTGAGGGAGGGATGGATAAGTGAGTTTTTAAGGGCACTTTAGCCTTTTCCCCAAATTTGGTAATGTGTATTAGATGCTAATGACCCAACTTGTCATTTCCATAAATTAGCAACCTCAATTGTCTTTTTACTAATTGGGAAGACTTTATGTGTCTTTTTCCCAAAATAATAACAATTTGATAAATAAAAAATGATAGTTAGGTAAGGAACAATTGAGCTGAATATAACATGATATGTGGCAAGCTTTGAATGTTGATTAACGAACAAAGACGTATTGGTACAAGTATGACCAATATATATATTCTACCCCATCTTATCTATAATACACGGCTTTTTATATTCATAACACATTTCATTCAATAAAACATCAAACTTCATTAATTTTATATATTCTACCCCATCTTATCTTTTTTTTTAATTTTACCCTACTCAATATTCATTATACTTTTCGTAACAAAGTTAACACATAATAAATGAAACGTGATATAGTGCCACAAAAAATTAAAATGACTTGATTCATGAACAAGACTAGATAAATAGAAGCACCGAGTCTTTACAAATTTTACCCCTATTCTAATCCTCCTCATGTGAGGGACTATTCACACTCTCAAACAGACTATTCACACACTCAAACGAAACACACATCCCAACCAACTGGGAACTAATCTCACAATCACCTCTACGAGAGAGTGTGATTGATGTCATTGAGCAAAAGCCTAATTGGCAATAGAAGCAGCCAATAAAATTAATGCAATTTGTCTGAGAAAAATTGGGTTGCTAGAGTTTTTTTTCAAAGAGGCCTTGCCTTTTGAATTGAGTTTATCGGTATCCTCATCAGTTGGAGTTCAATGTTCAGAAGGATGTAGAATGTATTGTTGTTGACGATGGAGGATAAAGCTTGTTTTTTTATGTAATCTTCTTTGTTTGTTTCCTGGAGTATTTTATTTTTATTTCGGGTACTTTATATCGCTTTTTCAGTTCTTGTTCTAGTTTTGTATGTGACTTGTTTGATGTTGAATGAAGGTTATTTTCACGGGAAAAAACTACAATTTGCGGCCTTGGAAGTTTATTAGAAAAATTTTAACAAGGAAACAATCAAAAACATAAAGATCTACATAGAGGGCATGACAAGAATAAATGTCTCTCACCCTTTGAGGTGCCTACAAATCAGCGGAGGATTAGTCTCTCACTTGTCGAGTGGGGATACCTTGATCATGGATCAAAAGAATAAATGCTCTAAGATTTACCACTTTGTAACACTAACCCTAGAGCATAAATAAGCGACATTTAAAAGCATAGGTGATTGCTTTCTTAAAATTATTTGAAGGTAACCCATTATTCATGAATCTCAAAGAGAACATTAATTATGTATAACTAAAATTTTTACCATTTTCATTATATGAAAATAATTTGACTTATTAAAAAAAAAACAGTTTGATTTCAATGTAATTTTAGCAAATGAATTAATTGACTAAAAAACTTGTACATTAATTTTATACATTGTATAATTAATATTAATTTTATTCAGAGTGATTTTAATTGTTAGATTCGTTAATACACCCATTTACAACCTAGAATTCATCAGTCATACAGATGGCTCTATCAAGAGAAAAACAAGGTTCAATCGCAATATGGTAAATGAGTTCCGGGATTTCCAAACTAGACAGAAAAAATTCAATTGTTAAATAATAAAGGGCCAATTGTATAATGTTCGTGAATATCAATCATCGATCGATCAATCAATCAATCAAATATAACTCTTAATTTTCCGTATGGAATCATCATCATGTTCACACTGGGAGCTAGATTCATACGTGGTTTGAGGATTTTAAATGCTCAAATAAGTGTTAAGCCTGTCCGACTTCTTGAACGTTCGACTTCCTTAACTTCCGTTCCTCACAAATCTCTCTCCCTTCAAATAACATAAAAAATTTCGCCTTCTTCCTTACCCACTTTTCCCATCAGCATCGCAGACCTTATTCGTCCCTCTTCACCACCACCGTTCGTCTCCGAGGTGAGCTTTCTAATTAATTTTTTTCTTTTTTTATCATTTCTAAGTAATTGGCTTCACTTCTTCTTATCCGACTTTGCTTGCTCTAAATTACAAAACGCACTGATTTGATTAGTAATTTATGGGGTGATTTGGTCTGTATTTTCGGATTCATGTTGCATCTAGAATGCCCAATGTCGGTTTTTGGGCAACATGATTGCCAAGAAAAGAAAGTAATAGAAATTCCTATTTTCGTGCTTATACATTTGCAAATAAGTCTACAATTTTAAGGGATTATGCTTAAACTAATGAAGTGTTTGTTAATCTTTTTCCCCTTATTTTCTTTCGTGTGATAATTAAAAGGAATGGTCTCAAAAATTCAATGTGTGGCTTTCTCAAAGCAAGCAGTATTCATATACGGGGGCAGAGAAAAAAAAATTGTATTTTTCTATAATTGAAAAGGAGAAAGAAGAACGAGGAGGATAATGGATGATGAAGGAAGGTAAGAATATGTTTGAGGATTTTTATATTCCATTTTTGTTTGAATTATAAATTTTCCTTAATTCTTCTTTTTGGGTTTTGATTAAGTAGGTTGTTTCTTTTCTTTAATTTTGGATTTTCAAGTGCTCATGTCCTGCTTTTCTTTTTGTCAATTTAGTATGCTTTGGTGTTTGATTCTCTGAGAATTGAGCTTCATGTACTGAAAAGAGAGAAATTTTGATGTTATATGAGCCTTAGTGGATAAATACGAAGTCTTAAAGGCGGATTTTATAGTGACATATGCTTCTACAGATTTCAAGAGAATTAGAAGCATTTTACAAGCTGAAGACAGGTAAACTCACTGAAGGAAAGGAAGTGTGAGTTCAGATGCTTAAATACCATGCCTTCATTTGGTTTTGTAGATATTGCTGAGAGTGTCTATTCTGAATTTCTGTAGGTATGTGGATGACATTGTTTTAATCTCCAATTACGAATCGTAGTGCATTAAGTTATTAATCTCCATTTTGCACTTTTCTGTATTGGAAGTTTAGTCCTTACTCTCTAGCTGTTAATGAAAAAAATAACACAATGAAACAAAACTCCATAGTTTTCTTCCTTTGGATTACTTTGACGGTAAGCTGTGAAATTTTGTTAAATGCTTTTTTTGTTTCAATCGTGGGGTTTATTTCAGTCCAAAAAAATCATGGGTTTTGATTGTTGCCTTGGTTAGAGTTTGAAATGACAATTTCAAGGTTCTGATTCATTGATTTCTATGATGGGAATTGAAGAGTGATTGATGATTGCATCTAATTTCTCTAGATCGGTTTTTGGTGAGATAAAGTTGGCGTCTTGGATTTTTATTAAATTTCTTATGGATTTTATTGTTCAAGTGTTTATTTGCCTTATTCTTTTTTTAGTGTGTTTAGCACATCAGAGTGCTTGCAATATCAGAATTTGGTTTATCAGCATTGGCTTCAGAGGACAAATTGCAATCTTCTTCAGACTATCTAAAGCTTCCAACAGGTATTTAGGCCTCATGTGCCACCAAAGCAGGTTCCTTCAAATTTTTTCCTAATATTTTGTGGATTATTTTTGTTGGCTTTTCAATTAATAGTTGTAATCTTTTTTATTTGTTTAGGTTGTATTGGCTTGGTCTTCTGCAGAATCTTTAGAGAATTATCGATTGTAATCCAAAATTTGTGGTCACTTGCAATGCTTTTAAAATAGGTCCCAACATAATTCAATTGAAAGAGATATTTGATGTTGATATCAATGAGTTAGCAAAAATGGGGTCTCTTTTAGGTTGGTAAATTAATGAATCAGTTTATGAAAAGAAAATGTTGATTATTTTGATTGATATCCAATGAGGCTACCAATAATCAAGGGTTCTTTATGTTTCCCCACTTTTTATGCTCCAATCATTCCTATTTATTCATTTCAGCTAGGTGTCTGTTTAACTTATGCAAATCAAATCTCTTAGATTGTATATACACATTTGGTCAGTGACCGTGACAGCCATGTATAACATGCTAACATGATTTGTGTGTGATTTTAATTTTCTGTTATAAGTTTACCACTTATGTTATATTATTGATTGTCAAATATGGTCAGAAGTCAGTAGTAGCACCTTCAAAAGAAAAAATATAATCCTGCTTATTCAAGCTATCTTAATGTTAATTGCATGACTCTTTTATGGTAGAGAGATTGGCATCTACAATTAGCATGCCTCTGTTATATTTATTGGACTCAGGTTAGCTCTTGGCATTTGTATGGTGACTTCTACCCAGTGCTGTTGAATGCACTAGCTTACTTCTGTCAAAAGAGGTTAGTACAACCTGTATTATATTTACAAAACTATATTTACAAAAGTCTCATGAACCTCAACACTGGAAATTTGGAAAAGAGGGAAATAAATATTTTAGGCTATTTGATGTAATCTTATTCCATCTTATTAAAACCATTGACTGATATAGCTTTGACGTGCAACATGCAGTATCTTTGATTTAGGCATTAGTCCAACAACTCAACTCACTTAGCATGTTACCAAATGATTTTACCCCTGCATTTTCATTAGTTTTGCTGTTAGTTACATGGTTTGCCAACAGCAGCAGGTATTGCATGATTTTACACCTGCATTTCAAATTTTGACAAAAAACTAATAGTCATTCGTGTAATCAGTTTCCTCTTTTTCCTTTTTCCTATCAGGTTGTATAAATTGGTCACTGTGAATATTGGACCTTCTGATTTAAGCCTACTGACATGATTTTCGCCCTGCATATAATGAACAAATAATTGATGATTCATTTGAGCTTTTTGGAAGATAATTAATAGTTTCCATAGCTAAATAAACACATGTTACCGTTATGCATAGGTTAAATGACTTTTAAAGGGAATCACAAATCCATTTCGACAATAGAGTGAGCAAGTTTACTAAACTTATAAGGATTTGTTCTCAAACTAAATAGAGGCCTGCCACCCTTATTTATCGGTTAATTGACTTCATTTCAGCCATATCAGTGAGCAAGTTTACTAAATAGACTAAGAATTGTCAGTACCAAGCTTTTTTGCAAGACTTGATGCAGAAAATGATCCCTTAGATCAATTAAGCTCTTCTTTTACTTGGAATTCAAACATTGAAAAATAGCTGGCCATTTATTGCCATATAGGACAGTTACAATAATTGTTAGTAATTGTTATAGTTTACCACATATTATAACTTAAATCATCATCTGAGGACATCTGCAATGACCACACACTTGACAAAATAATTTCCCCTATTAAATAATTTACCCTTCCATTTCCTATGTGTGATAATTGCCACGAGTTTAAATTCTAACATGGCAAAAACTAAAAATCTCACTCAGGAATTTTGATGATTTTGGAACTGTAGCCAAAATAAAATTCAGGATCAAGAGAGTGCTTAATCCATGAATAATTGGATGACTTCGATGGATTGTATTGATTTCATTTCGGTTATATGACTTCATTTTGGCCATATGAGTAAGCACTTGGAACTCAATTCACTAAAAAAACTATGAATTGCATTGTAGTCTCTGATTGTGGGATTAGTCCAACAACTCAATTCACGTAGCATGTTACTAAATGATTTTTCCCTGCATTTTCAATAGTTTGGCTGTTAATTCCATATCAGTAAGCATATTTACTAAAAAACTAGAAATTGCATTGTAGTCTCTGATTTAGGCATTAGTCCAATAACTCAATTCACTTAGCATGTTACTAAATGATTTTGCCCCTGCATTTTCAATAGTTTTGTTGTTAATTACATGGATTGCCAACAGCAGCAGGTATTACATGATTTTACCCCTGCATATTCAGCTTTTGACAGCAGAATGCTAGAAATTTGGACTCCTAATTTATTGATTAGATCACTTTTGAAACTTACTAAACATCTTCCTAATTCAAAATTGGCTGAGAACATATGATACAACAGTAAATATCATCTGTTACTTACAATACAAACATTGAAAAATGGCTAACCAATAATTGCCATCTTGGGCAGTTACAATAATTACAAGTTAGTGTTACACTTTCCCAAATATTGTAATATTTTTTTTGACCAATCCCAAATATTGTAATATAAAATATCATCTGACAACGTCAGTAGTGACCTCTCATTTACTTACCAGAATAATTTCCTCTGTCAAATATAAGCAATCTGAATTGGTCATAAAAGACCTCTCAATTTCACATGCTACACTTTACCTATATAAAAATCCTATTTATGTCCTCATTAATTAAATCATACATTGATTCTGATTTCCCTATGAAGAAGATAGAGCGGTTTTGCTTTAGCCACTTCAGGTGTATTCTGCCCTCCTACATAACAGTGCACTTTAATTGGAAATTTGGACCCCTAAATTACATTAAAATGTCTATAGTAGTGGAGCAAGTGAAATATGTTTGCCAATCCAATTAATACACAATTAGTAAATTGTCAGCAACCTACCCATTTACCCTTTTTTGTCAATTTATATTCTGTGTTCTGATGACAACAATTTAATCGCATTTCCTGTATTTGCAGAATAATTCCCCTTACACCAAATGGAGAAAACATCTCTTAAAGGTTTGCATGGTAACAAGGAAACTTGGGCTGTTATTGTCAAAGTGATTAGAAAATGGGAAATGAATAGAAAATCACTACCACATGGAAGATATCTCTCATGCTACTTGATGAAGATGTATTATAAATTCAATTGTTTGTTTGTTACATTATTGACTTTCAATTTCATCACTTGCACAGTCTAATTCCAGATCTGTTTTGTTATTCAGGAAACCAGGATTGAGGCATATGCAATACTTAAAACCTTGATGGATCGTTACAACAAATTTCCACTAGAAGGAGAAGTCTACTCGCTAATACCGTGTTGTGGCTCATCCCTACAAACTCAACTTGCACCCAACAACAATTTTTAGGAAATGTGAAGTCAAGGCAAATGAATTCAATTTCGTTCCAATCAAAGAAATTACAGATTACACAGCCAAAAATGTGGAACTTATATGTTTGTTCAGTCTTTTGTTTTTTCCTCAGTTATAATCGCCTTCTCATTTATAGAATTGCCTTCTCATTTATAGAAGTCACTGGCTTCCTTACGACATTCGGAGACTTGGAATCGCTAACAAGGGAGCATGACTCAACCAACAAACTTAAATTCACGATTGCTGACATAGAATTATTCTCATTAACATATTCCTTTTCACTTATTGACTAATTAATTTCGTGTTCTTTCTAATGTAATCTTTTTAGTCGACCAGCTGAACAGGGAAAATGTGATTAATTTTATTTTATATGGAGATGTTGCAATATAAATGTTCCGCAAGAAAAATGATAGTCTAAAGCTACCAATTGTTGTTTTAGTCAAATTGTTAAACTCAGAGGCAAATGCTTATCCATTAAATGGGGAGAAATTTGATTTTAAAATAAAAAAAGCCAAAAGATAATTCAAACTCTTTCCATTCGTAATGAAAAAAAAATAGAAGTTAGACTTTCATGCAATATCTCAATTGAATAATATGTAATGATCAGTAATTTAGTTTCATTCTATGTCAAGACATATTTAAATTTTTTCAACATGGGGGGTGGGGGTGGGGGTGGGGGGCCGAGGGTGGAGGGGGGAGGGTGGGGGCCGAGGAGGGAGGCTGAGGGTGGGGGGGGCCGAGGAGGGGTGAGGGAGGAGGGGTGGGGGAGGGGGTGGGGGTGGGGGCCGAGGAGGGAGGAGGGACGGGGTAGGGGTGGGGGCCGAGGGGGGAGGGGGGAGGGGATGGGCCGAGGAGGGAGGAGGGGTGGGGTTGGGGGTGGGGGGGGCAGGGGAGGAGGAGGGAGGGGGTGGGGGTGGGGGGCCGAGGGGTGGGGCTGGGGGTGGGGGGCAGGGGAGGAGGCGGCTGGGGTTGGGAATTTGGTGATGATGGGTGATGTGGCAGGGGTTCCCACGTGTAATCACTTCAGGTGCTGACTGTCCTGCCAAGTCGTTTAATGAATGTGGGCCCCACACCAAAATACACGTCTGTTAACAAGAACTTAACGGCGTGGCTAGATTTGCCCCATTTTGGTTTATGGTGTACGGTTTTGCACCCTCGAAATTACGGGTGCCAAAGTTGTCCATTTTGGCAATTACAGTGGCTATTTTTGCCCCTTTACCCTTTATTCTATCTAATCTATATATATTTCGATGTTTGGACTGAAAGTAACGAAAAACCAATACAATAATAGTATTTAGTTGTGTGGAATAGAAATTGAAATGGGGTGTAATCAACTGGTAAGGCAATGAATTTTGGTCCCGCTATTCGAAGGTTCAAATTCTTCCATCTCGGAGCATATTAATTTTGGTTATATCATATCGGAATACAAATTCCATATCATATCATAATATCATAATAAAGATTTCCCCTTTTTGAGAAAGTCTTTTGTTTTGGAGTATATAATATTGGGTAGAATGAAGTAATAGCCATTATATTCTGAGTGAAACACATCAACTTTGCCTTTACCATATTTTGAAATCATTATATAGGTTACAATCAAATTTCAAGTGCACATAATGCAACTATTGTTGACTTCAATCCTCACATAGATGAAGCCACCAATCTAATAGCCAGGTAATTGCAACCAACTCCTTCCATGCTAAATTGAAATGATCCACATCAAAATTAGATTTCTATAACTTTTACTGAATTAAATTCATGACAGTCTGAGCACAAATCCAACTAACTGCAACTGAAACTTTCTCTCAAATAGGAACACGAAAACCTACAATTACAACCCCATAATCATTGATGACTTTTCCAAGAAGATTCACTTCAGAAGAGATGAAGAACATGGTCCCAGTATGCTGCATAACGATTTAAAAAATTTCTCTGATACAATTGCATGTAAAATTTCAAATCATGTAATATATATATATATATATATATATAGTATTTTGTCTCTACAACCTAAGGATGCTGTGACCAAAAATATGCAGGGTGTCATGTAATTCCAAGCTTTATCTCATGGAAAATAATAATCTTAGATGTAAAAACTAGCCAATAATTTCCCATGATAGCTCGTCTATTTGTTTAGGAATTTCATTTTTGTAAATTCAATTACCTCTTCAATAAAATAAATCAACATGAAAACCACTCACAAACAAACAAACAGTATTTTCATGTGCATTAGATAAACATTACTTTCTGCACTAATAATATGCAGAAATCATAACATTTTTACTAATTTTGATCAAAAACAATTCAACCCCGTGCATCGCACGGGGTCAAACACTAGTTTTTTTATTGTTACACGAAATTATGAAATCCTTACACACCATTATGTCTCATATCAAAACATCCTATAGCTACAATCAGCTTTACATTCGAACATCAATGCAAAAATAAGCAGTGTTATAAGACAATATTTCATGCATCAAAGCATTGAACACCCCTACTAAATTGATATTCACATTCGCATAAAGGTTATAACATAATACCCTCCCCTCAGAACCAGGATGGCTGTAAACCAGGCATTGCATAATAGAGATGCATTCCCTTCCTTCAGAACCAGGGTGGCTGGAAGCCAGGAATTACTTGATAGAAACATCCCCTCCACTCTGAACCAGGATGTTTTAAGCCAGACATTACTTAATAGATACATTCCCTCCCCTCAGAACTAGGCTGTCTGTAAGCCATACATTACTTAATAGATACATTCCCTCCCCTCAGAACCAGGATGCTTGTAAGCCAGGCATTACTTAATATATACATTCTCTCCCCTCAGAACCAGGATGGCTTTATGCCCGGAATTACTTAATAACTACCAATTTGGTATTCTATGTCTATGATTATTTGCATGAAACTACCAACAGAGGTCAGGGAAGATAAAACCATTGAGATAAGCTCTCAGACTGAGGTGACTGAGTCTTCATCACTGCCTTCGCTGCTGCTGCTGCTGCTGCTGCTGCTGCTACCTCTTCCACTGCCGCTCCCACTTCCACTACTACTGTTAGAACTAGAAGACTGTTCATCCCTACCCTCTGCGTTCACCTGGGCTCTGAGAGCTTCTGCAGCATTGAATCCCTTATCAACCTCATCTCCACTATCATCCACATCAGCAATCTCATCATCAGTGTCATTTTGATGAGGAAGATTCATGTCAAATCCAACATTATCTTTTTCTTCAACAACATTGTCCTCAGGCGATGCACTACCAAAAAGGTCATCAATATCTATATCTTGATGCTCCTCAACTTCATTTTTAGTGCCTGGGGAGGTGGTACCAACAGTAGGTGCTTCAGTTGGAATATTAGCCAACACCTTTGCACCAGATTTGTCACCTGCCAAATAAGTACAATAACGCAATTGGTCTGAGAAAAATCACCAAAAAGTAAAACTATTGCATGTTCCTTATCAAAATTAATAGGCATACTGCATTTTAGAGGGCAGAAATGGGATTATAATGGCCGAAGTATTTTCTCCATCAATGGACACTATCCATCTAGCCATTCATAACACGTTCAACGAAAAAAAAAATCAAAAGAAATGATGAGGAGGACGAAGACTAAGAAAGTAAAATAAAAACAAAAAACATACAAGGAGACAGCTATATTATATATAATAACCATGCAAATTGATGTAAAAAAGGAGGTAGTGCAAAAGAAAAGGGAGAACATAGTGACAAAGGTGGAGGAGAGAGAAACCAAATGAATAGAGGGAGAAAAGAAGAAACTCAAGGGAGAGGATGTACTTAACAATCAATCTTATTCCATTAAAATCAAAGGAGGACAATAAGAATACTTGCTATTTACAGAGCTCTAAACAATCTGACCTTAAAGCAAATAATTTTGAAATGAATGATATTATGATTAATCTCCTGATCCATGGCAAATGCCAATTATTCCTCATTCACATTACATTGTATCAACAGTTATTGGATATGTTACAACCGGAAAAGTATGTTTGCAAAGTTGTTTACATTCCAAATCTTCAATCACTAGGTACTTAAATATCAGTGCCTGAGATGGATATGTTACACGATCAGTATGAATAGAACCTTTGATAAAGATTATCTAAAAACTTCTCGAGTTTTGACATCTCATAGTTAATTAAGAAAATCTTCCTCCAATGCAAAAAATAAAAAAAAAAATCCGGATAGATCATTTGCTAGCACCTTGTGTTGGAAAGATCAAATCACACAAGAGAGGGTCACTAGCAAGAGCAATGTGACAATCATATTTTTAAGGTAAACATTAAAAAGTTGGTAGGAATGAAGCACAATAATAATTCAAATGGTTGAGTCATAACATCGCAGATTTTCAACATCATTCTTTTGCATAAGGAAGATCTAATTGGCAGATGCAGCTAACAGCAGAGATATGACAACACTGAATTCATCAGGTCAGAGAATACAACTAAAACATATATTATAAAGCAATGAATGATATAAACATAGGTCCACACATATTAAAGCATATCAAAAGATTGTATCTGGCATTACTAAAGCATGATAATGGAAACAAACTACCTAGAACATACATCTTGTCCTCAATCAATGGAAAAGCTTACAAATCATGAGATAAAAATGAAATTCAAAAGAGAAAAAAGGGTAAACCCAGTTCTAGCCTTCACTTGGTGAAGGGCTAGGGAGAGAATATATTATGCAGCTTTACCCTTGCTCATGCAAAGAGGCTAATTAGAACCCACAACCTCAGACCCCACACAGTAAGCGAGCTTACCGTTAAGTTAAGGCAGCCCTTCAAATTCAAAAGAGACAAAAAAAATAATAAATCATGTAGCATGAAACTCATGTAGGTTTCTCTGGGGTATTGACTATAATTCATAAATTTCAATATAAAAATTTTACAGAAACCTTCTAAAAACATTGTACATACCAGTATTCTCCGGTTCACCAATATCAATACGTTCCACCTCAATCTGCACAAAATCAAAGCAAACATCATTTAAGGCATTGAAGGGAGGAGGGGGAGGGAAGGTATTATGTGATAATAATAATTGGCACGAGTTAGTTAGCATTTGACCCATGAGGGGCTAGTTAAGCTAGTTGTTGTCGTTAGTGGATTGTTTTGAGAGGGTTGCTATGATCAGATGTGAGTCTATACTGTCCATAAATAGGACAATAGAATCAAGGATGTACTGTATGCTATGATGTTGATAAACCTAATGAATCAAGTCTCTCTTCTCTCTGTCACTTTATTCCTCTCTCTCATCGATCTATCCCTTAAAATGATAATACTAATAGTTTGTTCTCATCTACTCTTATCTTTTCTCACCTTTTAAATGCAGCAGGGGGACGTGAGAGAGAAAAAGATACAAACTATTTGCCTATCTATAAAGTCCCAAAAGTGATGAATGAAACCAATATTGAAATCAAATAACCCCTAGGACAAGAGAAAGGATGTTTATGCTTCACTAAAACTATGTAATGCATCTCAGAATATATGTTAAAGGGCTCATTACTTTATCTGATCCTCTTTCTTCCCCTCAATTAAGAATTCATCCAATCATGTGAACAGAAACAAGAAAGCAGAGTACTGAGAAAGCAGGATACTACTCAAGACACAAATAATCAGGAAAAGTATAGAACAAGGAGTAACTCCAAGGAACAAGACACCAGGATATATCTTCCTTGTTTTCCTATTTTTGGAGGATGAGGTACTATGAAAAAAAGAATAGCGAGTGTCAATCGGAAACAATGCAGGAGAGCTAAGTAGCAAGTAAACATTTCTTTAATGTGTACCATCACCCAGGCTACTTAGTAGGCACACATACCAATTATTAGATTTAAGCAACATTTAAAACAACAAAGCCCTTTCATTCTAATAATAGTCATAGGTATCATGTAATTAAAAGTAGGGTGAAGGTGCAAAACTAGCCACCGTAAATTTCCAAATGGACAACTTTAGCACCCGTAAATTGGATGGTGCAAAACTATACATTATAAATCAAAATGGGGCAAATTTAGCCACGCCGTTAAGTTGAAGCTAACAGACGTTTTGATTTAATGAAGGTGGGCCCCACGCCAACACAAACGTCTGTTAGCTTCAACTTAACGGTGTGGCTAAATTTGTCCCATTTTGATTTATAATGTACGGTTTTGCACCATCCAATTTACGGGTGTCAAAGTTGTCCATTTGGAAATTTACGGTGGCTAGTTTTGCACCTTCACCCTTAAAAGTATCCTTGATAAATCTATACTTTTATTGAATTTTGATTTTGGTACCAGTATTCTTTTAAACCATAATTAAATAATAATGCTTGCTCAATTACCATTGTTAGCTCCTCAAACGTTGTTCTATTAGTATGGTTATCCATTGTATAAGAGCTAAACAGTCTTTACAAAATAAAATTGAAGCATTCAATTAGGATTAAAATACACATAGGTACCTGTTAGAATCTTAGTATTTAATATTTTTGATTAGGAGAAATTAATTTTTTGATTGTTGTTTCCTATTTTATGTTGTTTCCTATTTTCATTGTTTCCTATTTTCATCTCCTCTCCTCTCCTATATAATGTACCCTTGCCATAGAGCAAATATATCAATAATAACAATTCTCTTCTTTTCTCTATACTCTTTCTTCTTCATTTTATCACAACATGGTACCAGACCCTTGTTCGAACCTGAGGAGAATGGTTTGTTCAATTTGAATCGCGAAGAGAGAGAAAGGAAACAGAGTGACTCGGCCAGTGTAGATCTGGACTATTTGGCGGCGAGTGAGATGACACAGCCACCACCACGGTGTTCGCAAGGCCGAGTTCAGCCGGAACCCTCTTCGCGCCGTCATACTGAGCGGCGCGTGGCTGTCACGCGCCACCACAGCAGCGGCACGTGGCGCCCACGCGCCTCCATGTCGCCGGCGCGTGAAACCCACGCGCCGCCCTGCACGGCCGCCGGAGTCCCACCTTTTCCAGAAACGCGTTTTCAGCCTGCTTTTCCACCTCTACCAGCCACATTAACTCCTTCAAAAGTTGACAAATCTAATTCTCATCTCATGGCTCGAATGGGTAGCTTCTCAAAAGGTTTTAAGAGGCCTGAAGAAGCACCAAAACTTCTGTCAGAGCCGCAAGTGATGATTATCGATTGCAAGTCAAGAGTAAATCTTGTTCAGTCAGGTAATTCCATAATTGCCCTTAATACTGCTATGACTGCTGATGATACATGGATCGTTGACTCGGGAGCTACAGATCATATGACTGGAAATAGAGGTTTATTCAAAACTCTTAGATTATGCCCTGAAAATCTTAGAGTCAAAGTTGAAAATGGAGTTGTTACAAAAGTTGCAGGAATTGGTTCTGTTTTGTTGACAGAACACTTAGAAGTTCACAATGTTCTATTTGTTCCTGCGCTCACTTGTAATTTCATATCTGTAAGCAAATTAATTAAAGGCAAGAGATGTAGAGTGATCTTTGATGAAATTGGGTGTATTTTTCAGGATTTAAACTCGGGAAGGACGATTGGCAATTCTATGGAATGGGATGGACTCTATTATCTTGAAGGATCTAACCGAAGGAAACGAGGAGCAAATAAGGCACTTGCTAGCTCGCATTGCAATAATGAAGATGTTCTTTTGTGGCACCAAAGGTTAGGCCATCCAAGTTTTGATTATATGAAGCATTTGTTTCCAAGTCTATTAAATAAAAATTCAGTACCATTTTCCTGTGAAACTTGTCAACTTGCAAAACATAAACGATCCACCTATCCTCAACTATCCTATAAGCCGACCGCACCCTTCACAATAATCCATAGTGACATTTGGGGGCCCGCTAAAACCAAAACCCAAACCAATGCCAGATGGTTTGTAACCTTTATTGATGATCACACTAGAACTACTTGGGTTTACCTAATGAAAGAAAAATCTGAAGTGAACCAAATATTCCAAAGTTTCTACTCCTATGTTAAAAACCAATTCCATACCTCTATCCAGATTTTAAGGAGTGACAATGCTAAGTAATACTTAAGTAGTTCTACGAAAGAGTTTCTAACCAAGCAAGGCATCCACCACCAAACCTCTTGTGTGTACACCCCTCAGCAGAATGAAGTGGTTGAAAGGAAGAATAGACATCTTTTAGAAGTAACTAGAGTCATTATGATAGAAAGAAATGTCCCTAAACTATTCTGGGGAGATGTCATCCTTACCGCTGCCTACCTTATCAATCGCATGTCATCCAAAGTTCTCAATTTCTCCACTCCTATACAGAAACTCCTTGAAATCTACCCCAACTCTCCACTCATTCATACCTTACCTCCAAAAACTTTTGGGTGTGTCGTGTTTGTTCACAAACAAACTGAGAGCAAACTTGATCCTAGAGCAGACAAATATATATTTGTTGGGTATTCTCCAAGTCAAAAGGGTTATAAATGCTACAGTCCAACCACCCGAAAAACCATTGTCTCAAAGGATGTAATGTTTTACGAGAATGAGGCATACTATCCCAAATTACCCATTCAGGGGGAGAGTAATGATACAGAATGGCTAATTGTGAATCTCACACCTAAGTCAAGCCTTGAGTGAGAGATCTTAGTTTACCCTGAAATGTCAGAAATGTCATCCAACCCAGTTGACTCTGAAAGAGCCATAGCCATCCCAGAAATACAAATCACCCAGGACAACCTCAATGAACACAATCCTCAACCCATAGTGGAAAACAATGCTGAAATCAATACTGAGATGGTCTCTGAAGATCAACATGATGAGGAATTACAATCAGGCAATACTGCAACTGATAATAGAGTTCCTTCTGTTCCAAGGAATGATCATGAATCTAACTCGAGACTAGATCCTGAAGAGATGGGCTGGCCTATTGCTCTGCAAAAGGGGGTAAGATCTTGTACTCAGCATCTTATTCATAAATTTGTTTCTTATGGTAATCTGTCTGCAAAGATGCAGAGCTTTGTAATTAACACTGCTCAGGTGAAAATCCCACACACCTTCCAGCAAGCTATGACTGATCTTAATTGGAAGTTAGCTGCAGAAGAAGAGTTGAGGGCTCTCAAAGAGAACAAAACATGGGAGATTACAAATCTTCCGAGAGGGAAGAAGGCAGTTGGATGCAGGTGGATATTTACTCCAAAATTTAATCCCGATGGGAGCATCAACAAGTATAAGGCCAGATTAGTTGCAAAGGGGTACACTCAGACATATGGCATTGATTACGAGGAGACGTTTGCTCCAGTTGCCAAGTTTAGTACCATCAACATACTTCTTTCTATTGCAGCCAACCTGGATTGGTCATTACATCAATTAGACATTAAAAATGCGTTTTTGAATGGTGACTTAGAGGAAGAAGTGTACATGGAAGTTCCAGAGGATGTCAAAGCTCCTAATAACAATGTGTGCAGGTTGAAGAAGTCTTTCTATGGATTGAAACAGTCTCCAAGAGCCTGGTTTGAAAGATTCTCTAAAGTGCTGAAGAAGATGGTCTTTGTTCAGGGACAAGCAGATCACACTTTGTTCACTAAACACGAGGGTCAAAAAGTGACAATTTTAATTGTTTATGTTGATGATATTGTTATTACAGGGAATGATGAAAGTTCCATAGCTCAGCTGAAACAAGCTCTAGCAAATGAATTCCAAGTGAAAGATCTTGGTCAGATGAGATACTTCCTTGGCATGGAGATAACCAGAAGCAGGAAAGGCATTAATGTGTCTCAACGCAAGTACAAACTAGACTTGCTACATGAGACCGGGATGTTAGGTGCAAAACCGGAGGAGACACCTATGGATGACAAATGCAAGCTGGAAATAAAGGAAAAGGGAGTTCCTGCTAACATTGAGAGATATCGGAGACTTGTAGGAAAATTGATATACTTGACTCACACACGTCCAGATATCAGTTTTGCAGTAGGAATGGTGAGCCAATTCATGCACCAACCACAAAAGGAGCATATGGATGCAGTTATGAGAATACTCGGCTACTTGAAGGGAAATCCAGGTCGTGGGTTATTCTTTAAGAAAGGCACAGCTAGGAATTTGGAAATTTATACTGATGCAAGTTTTGCAAGAGACTTAGAAACTGGAAGATCTATAACAGGTTATTGCTCATATCTCTGGGGTAACTTAGTTACTTGGAGAAGTAAGAAGCAGACCATTGTATCAAGAAGCAGTTGTGAAGCTGAGTTAAGGAGCTGCATGTCTTGATGTATGCGAAGGAATCTGGATCATCAGATTACTGCATGAGTTAAGAATTCCATTTGATGGCCCATTGCAAATATGGTGTGACAACAAGTCCAACATTGAAATGACCAGAAATCCTGTTTATCATGATCGAACTAAACATGTCGAGATTGATAGACATTACATTAAGGAGAAAGTAGAGGCGGGGATCATGACATTGACATATGTCCGTTCTTCTGAGCAGATTGGGGATATGATGACTAAACCACTTGACAGACCTCTATTTGAAAGATTCCGAAGCAAGCTGGGAATGATCGACATATATTCTCCAGCTTGAGGGGGAGTGTTAGAATCTTAGTATTTAATATTTTTGATTATGAGAAATTAATTTTTTGATTGTTGTTTCCTATTTTATGTTGTTTCCTATTGTCATTGTTTCCTATTTTCATCTCCTCTCCTCTCCTATATAATGTACCCTTGCCATAGAGCAAATATATCAATAATAACAATTCTCTTCTTTTCTCTATACTCTTTCTTCTTCATTTTATCACAACAGTACCAAAAATTAAAATAAAAGTATAGGTACCAACAAAGGTGTTTCCCCTTTTTCCATATGAATGAAATTGAATAACTGAAACAATCATCCAACTAAACCATATATGCTAGATGGTAAGTGAGAGCTTACCGGTTGAAACGAGCTTCTACTTGAAGTTGGGGGTTTTGAGGGTTTGCCAATAGGAGATGATTTAATATCCAAAGCTGGTCCAGATGGAGCAGCCACAGTTGTTGCTGATGCTGCAGCAGCAGATTCACCAGGCAACCGAACATGCCGAAGTTGCTTTACCGCCCTATGAAGCCGCTCCAATCGGAATGTTTCACCATCAAAGAACAATACAGCATCATTCTCCCTGTATTCCTCACTACTACCCTCAAATGTCACTTTAGGTTTCCCAATTTGGTTATTCTGAAATTCCACATAAGCCCTATTTTCCTTTGTCTTCCTAAGTAATCCTGGCTTACTCTTATCAACAGAAGCTGGCTTAAATTCATCTACACAACACAAAGTCCAGAATTTTCTAAGATTAAACACCCTCATATAAAAAATTAAACCTAAAAACAACAACAAAATCAAAATTAAACAGAATCTGGATAAAATTAATCTAAAAAACACAGTCCAGATTTTTCTATGGTTAAACCCTAAATAAATGATATATAAAAAAATAAATACGGCTAAAAAATAAATAAACTTTACTAATTATACTTACAACGCAAAGTGCAGTATTTATTGGAGGATTCATGTTTGAAGGAAGAGCCAAGCGTGAGATTGTACCAGCGATCGGACTGAGGAGCGGTTTTGGGCTCCTCTTTGGAGTTGTTAGCCATGGTGGAGACAGGGAATTAATGAGCAGAAAGGAAAGCTACAAAACAAAATGTCTTAATAAAAGCTTCAACAACGCCCAATTATACCAAATGGGTAATTGACAGAATGCAAAATAATAATTATTTGTATTTTGTTATAAAATAAAGAAAATATAAAGAAGATGAAGAAAGAAGAGAGAAATTATAGATGAATAGTGAAAGAAAGATTCTTATTTAGATAGATTTTCTTTATACCTTCATTTATTTGTGGTATGCCTCTATTTATAGGCTAATATACCCAAGCAAGAGTTACAATGTCATAAACGTAGGAGTTAATCTATATTATGGTATAAGGTGTAACCTCTAGAAATAATAGTCATTGATAATTAAAAGGACCTAGAAGACAAAGGGGTTATGAACATTTTAACGCCACAATTGAGGGTAGTAGTGAGGAATACAGGGAGAATGATGTTGTATTGTCCTAAGATAAAATCCTCAATTCCAATAATATCATTATCACTTTGTTTCTAAGATAACCCCAATCTAACTTCCTATGTTTATCATTGCAAATTTGCCTCTCTTGTAACCCCTAACATTTTACTAAATCAATACTCCAACAAACCCATAGTTTCCCAATCATAAACAAGCACCAATAAATCTTAAGAAGTCACCAAAACCCAATTTACTCAAAACATCCTCCAATGTCCACATTCTACAATTAACAACTTCTATTAAGTTTAAACAACTCAACAATGGCCCATAATTTACCAAAGAATGCAGATTTTAAATCACCCAAAAGCCTTTTTAGGCCACAACTCACCCAAATACTCAACAGAAAGAATTTTAGACTTCCCAATGGCTTCAAGGGTTCTCAATATCATGGACTCTCATTCATAAATCCTTTTTACTCTTCTGTTCTACAAAACCGATTACACACACAAAGAAAAGAACAACAGAAAATCTAATCATCATCATAATTCCTCAAACTAATTTACACTATACTCACTAGTAAACTAAACAAATCAGGCCATCTAACAAAATGCAAATAAAAGTCCACAACCTCAAATAAACATAATACCCAAGAACACATAATCAAACCAGAAATCAAGAAGGCAAATCAGTCCACTTTCATTTATTCTGCTTAAGTCACAAAATAAAACACTGCACACACATATACATCAAGAACAAATTGAAAAACGCAAAGCAAATCAAAAATCCCCAAAAGTTAGGGTTTTACACAAACTTCACTAAACTTCAATCAGCACTCAAATCCTCATTCAAATTAACAGGAATGAAAGTTCAGGCTTCCATTTTTAACGATTTAACAACCCAAGTCCCTTTAATTCATTTTCTTTCTTTAACCCAAAATAAAGGGCTGTCAAAAATCTGTACCAAACCCTTATCAGCCTCCAAATAACACCTTAAAATGCTTTTTCAAACATTAAAAATCAAAGCTTTAGACTCCCCACATTGATTATTAAAAATCAGGCAGAGAACTATAGAATACACTCACCTGAACTTAAATCCGAGGTTATATGAGACTTTGGCCGCCGGCGCCGCCGCTAATCTCGGCGGAAAACGGCCACTGGAGGTGGGTGAAAGCAGAAATTCAACGGAGAACTGAACAATAAGAAAATCAACCTTCACAGGAGACAAGAGGTTGAGAAACAAAGGAAAAAGGCAAAAGCTCTCCTACCTCGTCGTCGGTCGCCGTGGATTCGCCGGAAAACGCAAAAAGCGACGGTAAAGAGAGAAAAAGAAGGAGAATCGACGGATCAGCTCGCGTTTAGGAAGGAGGGATGAAAGCCGAAAATGGGTGTGTGTGTTTGTGTGAATGAGGATGAAAATAATGGAAAACGAAAATGGAAAGGGAGAGAGGGAAGAGAAGAAATCGAAGAAGATGATGATGGTGAATGTGTGTTTGTGCGGCGGTAATGCATAGGGAAAACAAGAAAGTGATTATAATTCAGGATTATAAGAGAATCCTAAATAAGACCCTCCGAATACCCAAAAAGATAAGTGAAGAACCTAAACTTCTAAAAGGACCATGAAGGAACCATCACCTATTGTCATTTTAAAATTTTGCGAAAAGACAAAATTGTCCCCATCCTAAAACACAAATTGCGAGAAGAGGGTGAGTGTTAGGGTGTGTTTAGGGTGGGGTAGGAATTTCTGTTTTAGTATGGAGGCAATTTTGTCTTTTCGCAAAATTTAAAAATGATAGATAGGTGCTGGTTCCTTCATGGTCCTTTTGGAAGTTTAAATTCTTCACTTATCCTTTTGGATATTAGGAGGGATTTATTTGGAATTTTCTCTTTTAAATTCCTGCTTGAAATAAATTATAAAATTATTTTATATATCATTTCACATATTTTCTCCTAGTATTATCTATGTGCTTTCCATCAAAATTTTAATTTGAAACTCAACCTCTAACTATTTTCTTTAATTTCTAAAGAAAATATAAATATTATTTTCTTAAAAGTATATTGTTCCTCATTTATTTATTTACAATGTCTTTTAATTTAATAATGATATCTAATACAACAACAACAAAAGCCTTATCCCACTTAGGTGGGGTCGGCTACATGGATCACACGACATCATTTTGCACGATCACTTGTCATTCCTGGTGATAAACCTTTCACTAAAAGATCTCTCTGAATAACTTTGTTAAAAGTTCTCTTTGGTCTCCCTCTCTTTCTTATATAGGGATCTCATACCATCTGATCAACTATTCTTACTGGCTCATCTAACTCTCTTTTATGAATATGTCCAAACCACCTTAAACGATTTTCTACCATTTTCTCTAAAATTGGTGCTACCCCAACTCTTAACGAATGTGATCATTATAAATCCTATCTTTTATTGTATACTCACTCATCCATCTCAACATTCTCATCTCTGTCACATCCATCTTATGTTCTTGTTGTCTTTTAAGTGCCCAACATTCACTACCATATAACATTGCCGGTCTAATAGTTGTTCGATAAAATTTTCCTTTTACTTTATCTTGAACCTTACGACCACATATAACCCTAGAAGCTTTTCTCCATTTAAACTAACCAGCCTGAATTCTATTATTAACATCTTCATCTACTTCACAATCTTCTTGTATAATTGATCCTAAATATTTAAACTTATCCACCTGTTGTATAACATGATCTCCCAATGTAATTTCTATGTCCTCATGAGTTTGTCTATTGCCAACACTACAGTACATATATTCTGTCTTGCCCCTACTTATTCTAAAACCTTTCGACTCTAGAGTCATCCTCCATAACTCTAATTTCCAATTAATTTCATCTTTTGAATCCCCTAAAATGACTATATCATCCGCGAAAAGCATGCACTTAGGAATTTCTTCTTGTATACTTTCAGTTAAGGCATCCATAACAAGGTTGAACAAATACGGACTCAATGCCGAACCTTGATGCAATCCAATCCTTATTGGGAAATCAATTGTTTCTCCTGCAGGTGTTCTGACTCTAGTCATTACTCCTTCATACATATCTTGAATAGCTCTAATATACCCAACTTGTACTTCTTTCTTTTCTAAAACTTTCCAAAGTAAATCTCTTGACACCCTATCATATGTTTTTTTCCAGATCAATAAAAATCATATGTAAATCCTTTCTTTTACTTCTATATCTTTCCATTAAACCTCTAATTAGATAGATTACTTCTATAGTTGACCTTCCCGGCATGAAACCAAATTGATTTTTCGATATGCTTGTCTCAGTTCGTAACCTACGCTCAATTACTTTTTCCACAACTTCATTGTATGACTCATAAGTTTCATTCCTCTACAATTTGCACAATTTTAGATATCTCCTTTATTCTTATAAATAGGAACTAATACCTTTATTCTCAGTTCGTAATCTCCTTTATTCTATGATAATGATATCCTAATACCTAAATTAATTCCCTATTATCTCTAATTCAAATTTTGGTATGTTACGATTGGCCCTGTTAGGCCTGCCTCTTTTCCCTAGAATAAAAACAAATATAAGTGTTATTTAACTTAAAAAATTTAAGTGATTGAAGAGTGAACAGTGAAGATGTGTGTAAATGTTTTTTTGGACACAATGTGTGTAATTGTGTAAAGCCGATACAATTCCCAAATTCGAAAATCCTTAGGCTCTCCCTCTCACTCTCAGCTCTTGTCGTCTTGCCAATCGCCTCCAGCCTTTTCTAAGGCTTAAATGGGCTTTGATCCGTTTAGCTTTGACCCTTAAGGCTTGGCCCTTAAGGGTGGGGTCGGCTCGTTTGGACAGCTCTAGATATTGAACTATTTTTAAGGACTAGACTTAGGTCTATTGCAATAGGTCTAGTTTGTCCAATTAAAATATGCCACGTCATCTGTAGCCCACTTTCTCTTTCTTCTCTAATTCACCTTCCTTCTTTTTCATCCCCCTCTCCCCTATCATTCTAGATATGCAAAACCCTATCTCTCCCTATCATTCAGATATGCAAAACCTTTCCAGTTCACAAATTGATTGTTTTATGGCTTTCAACTTCAAAGGTCGAAGCTTTCTCATGATCAGGTCTTCTCCCCCACTCAAGTTTGTCTACCTCGGTTCGACTCAAAGATCGAAAGTCATATTTCTCATGGTTTTCTGGTCTTCGCTGTTCTCATTTGGGCGAAGGAAGGGTGGCCGACGATGATTATGGAGGGCGGCCATGGAAGAGCTCGGCGGAGGTTGGCGGTGGGGGAGGGGTGGAAGAGAGTTGAGGGAGGGCGGTGGGGAGGAAGGCTGGAGAGAGAAGTTAGAGAAGGAGGATGCAAGAGAGAGAAAAACATAATGATGTGACAGAGTTTTATTGGTGAACTGGACAAACGGGACCTATTGCACTGGACCTAAGTTTTTTTATTTTTAATGGGTGTGTTTTGTTTATAGTTTTCATGATTATACTCCATTAAGTATTGCACTAGTGCACCTGAGAACTCTCAATTTTATTTTTCGCATTTTGATGTAGCTGGTGTCATTGCGCCTAAAGGTGTGAGAAGCAAAATATATAGGGCGAAGGGGCGAAAATAGCCACCGTAATTTCCAAAATGGACAACTTTGGCACCCGTAATTTCGAGGGTGCAAAACCGTACATTATAAACCAAAATGGGACAAATTTAGCACTCTCAAACAGAGGTGTTAAGTTTGACCGTTAGTTGACTGGGAATGGTGATTTGGCATGCTGACATGGCGATTATGTGTCACATTGCATATGACTTGGCAAAAAAATAAACAACAACATGTCATATTGGGGCCCACCTGAATACATATGTTAACTAAAATAAAACAAAAACAACTTTGCCCCAAAAACAAAACACACTATCATGCCCCAACAAAACACAAACATAACACACTCAAAGTCAGGCGCGACAATAAATGGAGGTGGGGTATGGGAATCAGGCGCGACAATAAATGGAGGTGGGGCTGGCGATTTCAGGGACGAATTCGAAAATGAGTGTGGTGAGGATGTGCAGAGATTTGGGATTAGGGTTTTACATTTCAGATTGGGGATTTGGTGATGATGAGGTGATGTGGCAGGGCTTCCAACGTGGATTCACTTCAGATGTTGACTGTCATGCCACGTCGTTTAATGAATGTGGGCCCCACACCAAAACACACGTCTGTTACAGACAACTTAACGGCGTGGCTAGATTTGTCCCATTTTGGTTTATAATGTACGGTTTTGCACCCTTGAAATTACGAGTGCCAAAGTTGTCCATTTTGGAAATTACGGTGTGTAACACCCCAAAAATCTTAGACTAAAATAATTAGATACATAAGAATAAGGAATTTAATCACCAGATAAAAACTCTTACAAAATAAATTAAGGGGAATTAGTGAAAATAAATTAATCTTATTAGGAGAAGATAAGAAAAGAAATAGACATTTTGTTTGTTTAATTTAAAGGGCACAAAGGGTGTGTCATTAAAAAAGGGAATTGACTATAATACCCTCCCTTCCTTAAACACATATACACAAACCCATTGCCTTTTTCCTCTTCTCATTTTTGTCTTTCACTTCTCAAAATCTATTTCTTCATCTTTCTCTTTTTATTTTCGTCCTCACTGCTCCCCCTCCATATACATCACATTTTCCAGCCACAAACCTAGCAAAACTTGGTTCAATCTCACATGCAATGGGTGATATAGCTCCAGGTTGGAATTTCCTCACTTCCCCATATAGTTTTTCTTAGTTTTGGTGAGGATTTGAGAGATTTCAATTTGTGGGTTTGGTTATGAACGAAATTAAGAAGGGTTCCTAAGACTATTTAAGTTAGTTTTTGTACATGCATGTTAGTAATCAAGTGACATGTCAACAATGTGTGAAGGATTAAGCATGATTTTGGCGTTTGATGGATTAAACAAATTACAATGCTACTATGTTATGTTTTGTTGCTTTCATGAATATGGAAATGGATTTAAATTGTCATACATGTGTGTTTTAGTAATGATTGTAGTTTAAATGATGTATGGATTAGAGTTTTGATGATGGGAAGTTTAATAACTAAGGTGTATTTACCATGCACTCAAGGTGTTTGTCAAAATGCCTAGTAGAGTAAATAAATTGATTTTAAGTTCACCAAATTTTTGTTACAAAGATTTTTCTTCTTTGTTTTTAGTTATCATTGGAAAGTGTAGAAATTACATGAATTGTAATGCATGTGTGTATGAATTGTGAAGTTGTCTAATGATGTTGAGTGCTTGCATGTGAACTTGGAAAATAATTTGTAGGATGATGATGTTGTTGGGGAATTGTTAATTGTTGAAATTGGTTGTAGGTTGATTTATAATGAATCATTGTTTGTTGTACATAAACCAAAAATGGTTGTTGGAGTAGGAGATAAGAGGTGTTAAATGGATGTTCAAAACTTATTTTTGTTCATAAATCAACATTGACCGAATTTATATTTTAATTAGGATGGAAAAACTTTGTGTTGGTGTTTGCAAGATTAATGTGCATGTATGCCAAGTTCTATGTCTTTTCTTCTGCTGCAGAATTTTTGAACTGATATAGGAGGAATAAATAATTGAATTCTAATACAAAGAAGGGCTGAAACATAAAAGTTAAGTGACTAGGTTTTTAAAGTAGAAATTGTGAATCTCTTGCATGATAATTTTTATGTATGTGCATTAAAAATTCTGACTTTATAATGTCATTTACCAACTTGATTTTCTCTTTCAACTTGTGAAATTAAGGTGTCACTAGGTTCTTGGTGATTTGTATTAAGTGATTATAGTAATGAGATTGTGATGAAGATGGTTGGGTTAGGTTAGTAAATTTATTAAGGAATAATGTATAAAAAAATGATTCTAGCATAGTGTTTGAAGAAATATTTCTTTTCTTCAATGATTGAATGGTATTGAATTGAGAATGAAACATAGATTCACGCTGCATGTTTGATTATTACTAACAATAAATTGATTTATTTTGTAATCCTTGTTTCTCTTTTCTGCTCTAACCAAAGGATCAATTGGAATTTAAAAGCTTAAAAACAGATTGTTACTACTTGGTGCATGTATGTGTTGAAAGTCTATAATTCCCTTTGCAAAGTGTTTAAGATACATGTATGTGTGTGTGCATATGAAATCTGATTTGAAAGGATGTTTAAATGAAAGGCTTAAAAGGGAATCGGGTAGTATTATAGGTTCGATAGAGATGTTTTGTACAAAATAGTTACTTATATCTATTATTACTTTAGGTAATAATAGGAGAGTCTGGCAAAGAAGTACTTGGAAGCATAGTGAAGAGAAGATAGCAGGATGACAGGTAACAGTTTAATTCAATAGTAATAAGCGCGCATCAATATTTTTTTCAAAAGCATGATAATATTTATCCAAGAGGAAGGAAGGATATTTATCTCAGATAGATAAATAAGAAAGTAGAGTACTCTAGGCATCAGGTGGGTCGCTCCCCCTATGCCAAACATTTTCAGAAACCCTGCAGGTAAAGAATACCTCCATTAATTAACGAACATATCGTTAAAAATGGTTGGTATAGTGAGGCAGGTTCCAATAAGAGATTGGAAAGAGGCAGGTTCCAATAAGAGATTGGAAAGAGGCAGGTTCCAATAAGAGATTGGAAAGAGGAGAATATTATCATGATTTAAAGGTAAACTATTGAAATAAACTGTTATTGGGATTCTTTGAATCTCACTGTTTTTCAAAATGTTTTACAGATAAGCAAGGAGAAGTAAATTCTGAGGGAAGCTCTAGGAAGGTAGGAAGGATGCTTGCTAGGCCCGTAGGTGCTTAGAAGTTACCGGAGTTCAGGTTTAGATATTTTTAGATCAAAATACTGTAACAGGCAATTTGCTTGTGTTGTACACAGTTAGTGAAGCTATCACCTGAGATAGACAATTGTGTTTATATAATTGTATAAGATAGAACTATTCATGATAGTTTGATTTCTTGGTAGTTATATTAAGTTGTTCAGGTGTAGAGGATTACAAATTAAAAATTAGTTTCTGTTAGAGTTGTGTAATGAATTAATGAACCACTTGAGATTGTAATTGACAAATAATTTTTACAAGGTGTTTAGAAGCTCAATTTACGGAGAAAGATGTTTTACCTAATCTTCTAAAAAAAATTTAATTCATTCGTATTTTGGGCTTCCAACACTAGAAAAGTGGTTATTAATTGATTATATTGCTACAAATATGGTTGAAAAAGCTAGGATGTTACATTTGGTATCAGAGCAAGGATTCTGGCATAGATTAGCTAAGTATACCTTGCTCGTACATTATATATTTATGGATACCACGAGCACACCATTAGAAAATTTAGGTATCACCACAATAGTAATAGATAGAGTGGAATTAGAAGTGTATTTGTGAGGAACCCAATGACTAAGTGAGTGTTAAGTCAAGTTGACAAGATGTAGGATCTTATATTGTTGGAATTTGATAGACTATACCGATTGGTTAGACATTATAGAGTTTGGATGATAAAATAGTGATTTGATGATCATGTGAGTTTAGAAATTAGGAATTCCAAAAATCATTTAGTTGATAGAATAAATTTTGAATAGTTTCTTGTTCATTGATGTTGGAATAGATGATCGAGTGATTTTAGAAGAACTTAGTTAAGCCTTTGAATGAAATTGAGAATAAGAGACGTAGTATTAGGAAATGAGGTTGAAATCATGGATTATTTGCTTATTTAGGGTAAAGATTTGAATCAACTTATTGGAAATGTAGAAGTCAAATTTTAAGGTTTATAATTATATAGTTGAGTGTGGTTTGATAGCAATGTACTATAGGATTATGAGGTTGCAAGGGCCTAGCAGAATTCTTTTAGAGTTATAGGAAAGTGGAATTTTAATTTGTGGATAATATTGTAGAATACTTAAAAGATTAGAAGAAGTAGATGTTGAGAGGTAGATAAAGAGTTTAAGGAGAAGATTGACGGAATAAGGATTTTTCTTTGGGGTCTTGAATATAATTATGATCCGGACATAATCATAGTCAAGGCATCATTGAAAAACCTCATGAGTCAAGGGGTTTAGAGAGATTCAAAAGTAATAATAAAAGATAGTTAATATAGATTGAAGTAGGAAATATTAAGATTATGTGTAATGCTTTTGATCTATTGTTGTATGATTGTTTTGTATTTCTCAACTTAATGTTTGTTTGAACATTTAGTGAGAATAAAACAAGAAAACTTAGTGATTCAAGTGTTCGTATTTAAAATGGTAAGTTGAAACTTCTAAAAGTTAGTCGGATGGGAAATTGTTGATTAATAATTAATGAGCTAAGATAGGACTAAAAGATAAATTAAGTGACTTGGTGATTTATCTTTTGATAATTGAATCTATGTTTCTGGTTCTGTTTGGATGTTTGGTTTGTGTATATGTGAAGTGTTAGCATGAGGTATTAGATGGTGATTCTGAATTATGATTGGTATGTGTGAAAAAATATTTGTTGTTTTGGGTTTGAGTTGTAGGTTAATTTCTTTTAATTTCGAGGACGAAATTATTTAAGGGGGAGAGAATTGTAACACCCCAAAAATCTTAGACTAAAATAATTAGATACATAAGAATAAGGAATTTAATCACCAGATAAAAACTCTTACAAAATAAATTAAGGGGAATTAGTGAAAATAAATTAATCTTATTAGGAGAAGATAAGAAAAGAAATAGACATTTTGTTTGTTTAATTTAAAGGGCACAAAGGGTGTGTCATTAAAAAAGGGAATTGACTATAATACCCTCCCTTCCTTAAACACATATACACAAACCCATTGCCTTTTTCCTCTTCTCATTTTTGTCTTTCACTTCTCAAAATCTATTTCTTCATCTTTCTCTTTTTATTTTCGTCCTCACTGCTCCCCCTCCATATACATCACATTTTCCAGCCACAAACCTAGCAAAACTTGGTTCAATCTCACATGCAATGGGTGATATAGCTCCAGGTTGGAATTTCCTCACTTCCCCATATAGTTTTTCTTAGTTTTGGTGAGGATTTGAGAGATTTCAATTTGTGGGTTTGGTTATGAACGAAATTAAGAAGGGTTCCTAAGACTATTTAAGTTAGTTTTTGTACATGCATGTTAGTAATCAAGTGACATGTCAACAATGTGTGAAGGATTAAGCATGATTTTGGCGTTTGATGGATTAAACAAATTACAATGCTACTATGTTATGTTTTGTTGCTTTCATGAATATGGAAATGGATTTAAATTGTCATACATGTGTGTTTTAGTAATGATTGTAGTTTAAATGATGTATGGATTAGAGTTTTGATGATGGGAAGTTTAATAACTAAGGTGTATTTACCATGCACTCAAGGTGTTTGTCAAAATGCCTAGTAGAGTAAATAAATTGATTTTAAGTTCACCAAATTTTTGTTACAAAGATTTTTCTTCTTTGTTTTTAGTTATCATTGGAAAGTGTAGAAATTACATGAATTGTAATGCATGTGTGTATGAATTGTGAAGTTGTCTAATGATGTTGAGTGCTTGCATGTGAACTTGGAAAATAATTTGTAGGATGATGATGTTGTTGGGGAATTGTTAATTGTTGAAATTGGTTGTAGGTTGATTTATAATGAATCATTGTTTGTTGTACATAAACCAAAAATGGTTGTTGGAGTAGGAGATAAGAGGTGTTAAATGGATGTTCAAAACTTATTTTTGTTCATAAATCAACATTGACCGAATTTATATTTTAATTAGGATGGAAAAACTTTGTGTTGGTGTTTGCAAGATTAATGTGCATGTATGCCAAGTTCTATGTCTTTTCTTCTGCTGCAGAATTTTTGAACTGATATAGGAGGAATAAATAATTGAATTCTAATACAAAGAAGGGCTGAAACATAAAAGTTAAGTGACTAGGTTTTTAAAGTAGAAATTGTGAATCTCTTGCATGATAATTTTTATGTATGTGCATTAAAAATTCTGACTTTATAATGTCATTTACCAACTTGATTTTCTCTTTCAACTTGTGAAATTAAGGTGTCACTAGGTTCTTGGTGATTTGTATTAAGTGATTATAGTAATGAGATTGTGATGAAGATGGTTGGGTTAGGTTAGTAAATTTATTAAGGAATAATGTATAAAAAAATGATTCTAGCATAGTGTTTGAAGAAATATTTCTTTTCTTCAATGATTGAATGGTATTGAATTGAGAATGAAACATAGATTCACGCTGCATGTTTGATTATTACTAACAATAAATTGATTTATTTTGTAATCCTTGTTTCTCTTTTCTGCTCTAACCAAAGGATCAATTGGAATTTAAAAGCTTAAAAACAGATTGTTACTACTTGGTGCATGTATGTGTTGAAAGTCTATAATTCCCTTTGCAAAGTGTTTAAGATACATGTATGTGTGTGTGCATATGAAATCTGATTTGAAAGGATGTTTAAATGAAAGGCTTAAAAGGGAATCGGGTAGTATTATAGGTTCGATAGAGATGTTTTGTACAAAATAGTTACTTATATCTATTATTACTTTAGGTAATAATAGGAGAGTCTGGCAAAGAAGTACTTGGAAGCATAGTGAAGAGAAGATAGCAGGATGACAGGTAACAGTTTAATTCAATAGTAATAAGCGCGCATCAATATTTTTTTCAAAAGCATGATAATATTTATCCAAGAGGAAGGAAGGATATTTATCTCAGATAGATAAATAAGAAAGTAGAGTACTCTAGGCATCAGGTGGGTCGCTCCCCCTATGCCAAACATTTTCAGAAACCCTGCAGGTAAAGAATACCTCCATTAATTAACGAACATATCGTTAAAAATGGTTGGTATAGTGAGGCAGGTTCCAATAAGAGATTGGAAAGAGGCAGGTTCCAATAAGAGATTGGAAAGAGGCAGGTTCCAATAAGAGATTGGAAAGAGGAGAATATTATCATGATTTAAAGGTAAACTATTGAAATAAACTGTTATTGGGATTCTTTGAATCTCACTGTTTTTCAAAATGTTTTACAGATAAGCAAGGAGAAGTAAATTCTGAGGGAAGCTCTAGGAAGGTAGGAAGGATGCTTGCTAGGCCCGTAGGTGCTTAGAAGTTACCGGAGTTCAGGTTTAGATATTTTTAGATCAAAATACTGTAACAGGCAATTTGCTTGTGTTGTACACAGTTAGTGAAGCTATCACCTGAGATAGACAATTGTGTTTATATAATTGTATAAGATAGAACTATTCATGATAGTTTGATTTCTTGGTAGTTATATTAAGTTGTTCAGGTGTAGAGGATTACAAATTAAAAATTAGTTTCTGTTAGAGTTGTGTAATGAATTAATGAACCACTTGAGATTGTAATTGACAAATAATTTTTACAAGGTGTTTAGAAGCTCAATTTACGGAGAAAGATGTTTTACCTAATCTTCTAAAAAAAATTTAATTCATTCGTATTTTGGGCTTCCAACACTAGAAAAGTGGTTATTAATTGATTATATTGCTACAAATATGGTTGAAAAAGCTAGGATGTTACACGGTGGCTATTTTTGCCCCTTTGCCCAAATATATATACATATAATGATAATTGGTTAAATGTAGGTTGGGCATGACATAGAATATTGTTTGGAACATGCTCTATTGATCATCTTGAATATATGACATATCACAATTTCTCTGATTTTGAAGAATGAACCTCTTAGTTTTTTTCTTAGACTAAGTCCTACTTCATGCGTATAGGTTTGATGCTTGCTCATTCTAATTTAGTTCAATTTACTTAGTCTCTTATTTTTTTTATCGAGATACTTAGTCGCTTATTGAATATTCCAATAACGCTTATCAGACTAAGTCCTAATCCATGTAAGTTCAGTCTAGGTTATTTCTACTTCACTTCTGATTTCACTTTTGTAAATGAAAGGGAACACAAGAGGGGGTTGAATTGTGTTCCAATAAAAATTAAAAACAACCATAAAAGCTAATAGAACACACATGATTTATACCGGTTCGGCCAACCTGCCTACGTCCAGTCTCAACTCCTCGTTGGTATTTACTAACTCAAGGTTTTACCGGGATCACCTTGAAACCTTTACAACCACAGGTTTTACGGGCTAACCTGCAACCTTACAGAGTCTCTTGTCAATGCATGTGACACAGATTTGTTGTGAAGAATGTTTAAATCAATTAGCTTGATTCCTAAATGCATATTATAAAGGATCATAAAGTATTTCGTCCAATTGTTGGATGTAAGCATTTCTTCTTATTTCTTTATTTTATACATCATTTCTTCCAATTTCACTACTATAAAAATGACTTTTTAAACCACATAAAAAGGGCTTTTCAAACCACATAAAAAAGAAGTTTAGAAAAAGGAGGTGTAAAAAGTATGATTTTTTTAAACCACATAAAAAAGTGGTTTAAAAGAAGACTTTACAGACCGCTTTTTTTTAAAGGGTTAAGGTGCATTTCTAGTACTCCACAATATGGCAAAGTGCACTTACAGTAATACACAATTTCGGGGTGCATTTGTGGTAAGCAAAAATAAATATCGTTGCCCCTATAATAACTCCGTTAAATAAGTCATCTTTGACCGTTAGGAGTAACATTTGACTGTTAAAAGGTGACATGGGGAGGAATTATTAATGACGTGGCAATGACTGGACGGACATGTGGCAATGCATGCTGACTGGATTAAGTTGTCAGGCCAAATTAAATTGAAAAAAAAAACAAAAGCATAAAATTCACTGTAAAAATTCACTAGAAAAGTCTCAAAAGTTGAAAATATTAATGTAGGGTCCCAAGGGACCTCACTTTAATATATTTGAAAAGTGAAAAGACAATTTTACCTCTAGCCTTAATAAAAAGATACACCCCACCCACCCCCTTCACCCACCCCTCACCCCTCCCCTTCTTCACCCACCCCTCACCCCTCCCCCCTCACCGCCACCTGCCCCCCCTCCACACCCACGTCCTCCAGCCACCGGCCCCCCCTCACACATTCCTCACACAAGCATAGCGGAGGCCTCCACACCCACGTCCTCCGGCCACCGGCCCCCCCTCCCCCTCCATCTCTCTCTTATTTCATTGTCATTGATCCTTCCTCCAAGGCTGACGATGCCAAGCCCTCCTCCCTCCAGCTTGAGGCCTCCGCCGTAGCCGCCGAGGGCCCCAGCCCATTCAGGAAGATCGTGGCGGTGGCCTCCATTGCCGCCGGCGTCCAGTTCGGGTGGGCCCTATAGCTTTCCCTTCTTTCCCTTCTCACCCCCTACGTTCAACTCCTCTGCATTCCTTCAGCGTGGGCCTCCTTCATCTGGCTCGGTGGCCGGAGGACATGGGTGTGGAGGGGGGGAAGCGTGGGTGGGGAAGCGTGAGGGAGGGATGACGTGGGGGAGAGGGAGGGGGGAGGGGGGCAGCGTGGGTGTGGAGGGGGGGGGGATGACGAGGGGGAGGGGGAGGGGGAGGGGGAGGGGGGAGGGGGGCCAGCGTGGGGGATGGGGTGGGGGGAGGGGGAGGGTTGGTAGCAGTGGAGGGGGGAAAGAGAGGGAGGGGGGAGAGAGAGGGAGGGGGGAGGGGGGCCAGCGTGGGGGATGGGGTGGGGGGCAGGTGGCGGTGGGGGGGGTGACAACTTAATCCAGTCAGCATGCATTGCCACATGTCCGTCCAGTCATTTCCACGTCATTAATAATTCCTCCCCATGTCACCTTTTAACAGTCAAATGTTACTCCTAACGGTCAAAGATGACTTATTTAACAGAGTTATTATAGGGGCAACGATATTTATTCTTGTTTACCACAAATGCACCCCGAAATTGTGTATTACTGTAAGTGCACTTTGCCATATTGTGGAGTACTAGAAATGCACCTTAACCCTTTTTTAAAATGTGGTCTAAAAGCGTAAATTTTCTAGAACGTTTTTTGAAAAAAAATGTGGTCTAAATAAATGAAATTTTCACACCACATAATCAATTATGTGGTCTGATTAACATGCAATTTTTTACTAGTTTTTCAAACATACATATGCAAATATCAATTAATTCATTCTTCTCCACATTTGTACAAGTTTAAAAGAAACTGACTAAATATAAAATATAGATGATAAATTCCATAATTTTACACTTTCCATCTTAATTTCCCTTGAATATAAATGATTTTTGGTGGTAAATAAGTGAGAAAGACATAGGTACACATAAGAAAGATGAAAAAAAAATGAAATATAGATATTTTGGTGAAATTCGGAGTTATATGTGTGTGAAAGTGATTTTTAAATCTTATCAACCCTCTTTCTCTTTGTAGGAAGAGGTGGACAAGTGAAAAAGATTACGGAAAGCATGAAGCTACCAAGAAAAATATAAGACAAGCTAAAGAATGAAGCAAGGAACAAAAAATGGAATAAGGAAAATCTCTCCCAGTTGTTTGTTGGGCTTTCGTTGCCCAACTAAAGCACAACGAATGGGTTTTCTTCTCTGCCTCTTATTTGTTTGTTGAGCGTTCATCGCGCAACGAAGGTGCGATGAACGTAAAATGAAACTCTGTGTTTTCAGACGCGAAAAAAAGAAATTTCTTGGATATAAAAGCGAGAGCTCGAAAGAAAACACTCATTCTTGACCTCTTGGGCAGATTGGGAGCTAGGGCTTGGCATTTGGAGGAGTGGGTGTCAATGGATTGAAGTCTAGAAGAGATTTTGGCTTCAAATCTTGGTTTTTATTCTCCATTTTCCTTTCCCTCTCTCTTGTTCTATGATTGTACTATCATATGTATATATTCTTTTGGATTTCATGAACATGTGTGACTAAAGCTTTGATTCTAGGATTGTTTGGAACCCTTGTATGGATTAACTCTTAATTCCTCCTCTTATTATGTGATTTATGTTATATATGTGTTTATTTTACTCTTTACCTAATGCTTCTTAGTGCTTGATCACCATTTAGATGTTGTGTTCACTTGATTGATGCTTGAGAGGGCTAGGTTGAGTGTAGAACTTGGGTAAAGTAGTGTGAGAACTTGAAGTTTGCATGACAAATGGATGATTTTGTTGATAAGATAGACATATACTTATTGACCTCACATAGCCATATTAGGGTTGAAACTTAGAAAGTGAATTTTATTGATTGTGACAAGAGATTGCATGATAAGTAAAATTAAACACTTATTCTTGACTCGACAGAGCGTTAACAAGTATTCTAGAACCCTATGTTAGCAAATATATAGTCATTGAAAGCAATTGTGAGGGGAGACTCTTTAATTTTATGAAATACAAGGGGGAAAAATAATCTTAGGACCCATTTTATCCTTGAAGTTAAGAATCACTTGTTTATAGTTTTTCTTATTTATTTTATAGTTACCCTTCACATCTTGATATTTGAATCACTCAAATTGGGCGAGAGTGCGATAATCATTACTTGACCGGGTTTTGGAACCAAATCCTTGTGGGAACGATACTCTACTTATCACTTTATTACTCGGCGCGATGCACTTGCGGTGCGAACAATAGAATTCCCAAATTCAGTCTTGCTAGCTACAGTTTAAACTCAAAAGACAACATAGTTTAAACAATTAGCGGAACTTGGAAACCTACACAAGTCCATCAATATAAATTGACTATTAACTATATTGTCAAGAAGATCAAGAAAAAATTCACTCCAACACTTGCGAATGTACTCAATATCTTCTTCAGCAAAGGGATCAATTTGATCAAACATCTGATTTGATGAAGACAAATGTTAGCAAAATATGGAAATCCAAAACACTTAATATATTCAACAAAATTTTATGAAATTATTATTTACCTTTTGGGTAAACTCAGTCCTACCTTCAAAGATTAATCATTTGCCTTAGTACATAAAACCCACATAAATTGGTATCTATAGGCTGCCTACGACACTATATAAAAACATACATTAGCAAGCTCTTTTAACATTTATATATATAATGCAATCGGTAATAAGTTTAGAGAATAATATAAACATATTATGGCAGACACTTATAACAAGCAACCTTTTATCCTTTAAATTTAGAATGAAAGTTTCTTCTTTCTTTTCCAACTTTGAAAAGAATATGTGAACATAAACTTACTTTCGGTATGATCCATTTGGTGGTTTTCACCTCGTGTGAATGCTTTTCCAAAACAGTAATTTGGTATGTCCTCATAGCTCTACAAAAGATCAAATAATTAGTTTTCACTTGTTTTAGTAGTTCTCCATAGCTGAACAATTGAATAAGTAGAATGCAGTTCCTAAAAATACCGCTTCCCGCCTTCCAGAATGGCAAGGGTATCCATGTTGGCAACAACATCATCAGCCACAACCATATTCAGTCTAAATAGGATCGATAATATTAAAAGAAACGTTCACGTCTCACATGACAAAGGATTAGGTACTGCACCATTAAAAGCATACAAGTGCTTTACAACAAATCAAAATACACAAATTTTGCAATTATGGTTAGAACGAAATATATATAATGATTACCCCCTACTAGAAATAAAGGTCAATTTATTCTATACTATGCCAACTAGCAACACAAATATCACCCAAGATACAAGATACTTCCATGACTCCTTTACCCAATAAAAACTAGAGTATATTACAAGATAACACTAACAGAAAAAAATAAAGCCTCCTCTAATTACCAGATCAATTCAGCAGATTGTACATTTCTCAAGTTGCTATAGAAACCTACGTGGCACCTTCAAAGAGCTTACTCGTAACAAAATATCAGCAAAGATCAAAAAATTGGAATCTACAGCCTCAAATATAACTTCAATTTCAAAATCTAGAAGAACACATCAGCAGACATTGAAACCTCATCAGCAGACATTCAAAGAATAAAGGGATCAGAATTTTGTATCAAACATATCTACATATAAAACATCAGCTATCATGCAACATTAATATGTGCATCATTCCTTCACAGAAGCATTTCAAATTGATAATAAAAGGTCACTGTTTTTATAGAATTAAACTTACAACTCAATTGTCTTCTTCAATTCCTTGTTTGGTTGATTGTGAAGTGAACATAGAAAGATGACGCGATTACTTTTCACACACAAAACTACCAACTGCCAATGATACCTAAAAAAGGAATAAACATTAAACAAAATCAAAACTTTTATAATAAAAAGGGAATTTTAGCATACCCATGGTAATATGGCACCAAGAAACACCTAATTTTGTCTTCACATATCCTCTGTGCTAAGTACTCATGTTTTAAAGAAGCGTCATTTTCTTTATCGTACATGTAAATTGGACAAATGAATCCAAATTTATTGATGTTGTTTGAAGAAAGTAACTCCTTATGCAAGTACCTATTATAGAGCAAGCAAGTAAGTAAGGATTATAATCTTTCATCTAATTTAATTATACAAGAAAAGACTTACATCATGAACACTTGGATGTTTCCGCTGGTAACTCGTTGATTAGGAGCTACAAGGGCTATCAAATCATTTCTATCAATACATATTTTTATCCTGGCTTTCCTACAACTCTTAAATCCATTCGAAAAAATTTTGATTCAAAAGATTTATCATATGACATTAATCACTTGTTGTAGGGCATTTAACTGATGTTGTGGTTGAGGATGCGAATGACGTTCTACGTCTTCTTGATTTGCTGAACATGCCTTGGCTATAACCATATGAACAAGTTTCTTTGGCCACAACACAAAAGTTTTTATTGCCTCAGTACTTATTTCATTGTCAATGGGGAAAGTGAGAGGAGCATCACCAATGATCACCTCTTCAACCACAACTCTTACTTGATCATATTTAGATTTGATTTTCAAGACACCTAAGCACATATTAATTATCTTCCTAGTTATAAAGTGATCAATGTTAATAAAGAAAAGTATTATTTCAGCCAATACTCAATTCTAAAAATATCCCATACAATTAATTTCACACATTTTTCCAGCAACAATTAACAACTTTAAAAACAAAAGGAGGTAGTATTCAATTATAGCAGAAGAAAATCTTTCTAAATCCACTAATAATCAGCTGGTTTCTGTTACTTAACTGCAATAGATAAAACAGTAATATAATGATATGTATTGGCTAAATGCAATGCAGTACACACAGGGATCAATTATGTCATGGTGTTCCCTTTCTTATCAATGCCAGCGTGGATCAAATATTTGCATTACTCCACTGTTTATGACTGAGGCCTTGCCATGTCAATGGCCAAGTTGGTGGGTATGCATATGCCTAAGGCTATATATGAGGATATGTTGTATGATTGATTAATGCTTCATTTATATTATGATTAATCTATGATTAAAAAGAGGAATAGGCAGTAGCCAAAAATGGGACATGAGTGTTGATTCCTTCCAAGTGTTTAGTGTTGACAAGGATTCTAATTTAATTCACCAGTGTTCATGTTGCTCGGACAAGTTGACAAAAAAGTGAAGCTGATTTTCTATCAAGTACTTGAAACGCCCATGGAGGGAATGTAAAATGGGGGATATCAAAAGTCGTTTTCTTGTGAAACAAAATAGTCTTATTGTCAAAATTAAATGCTACAAGCACCGAAAGGATAAGATGTGGTTTTAGTTTTACTTGAACAGTTCTTAGTCATTTGAAAGTTGTGTTGTTTTTCAGACATATATGGAAATGGCCATTAACCTTATGAAAAGCAACTTGATTCTCGGACTCTAGTGCAGCTGGCCAACTAGAAATTTCATTTACAAGAAATTAAAATCTCTTATAAAAAGAAGCATATCTAGTGGATCATGAAGAGATCATATATAGCATATCAAACAGATTTTTCCTCTAAGTCTCACCTTTATGGGTGTCTTTTTATTATTGGCAAAGACAGCAAAAACAATACAATAAGGAGTAACAACAATACAACTAAATTAATCAACAAACAAAAGATGAAAATAAGGCATAGGGAAAACAAATAAGAGGAAAAGGAACAAATAAATTATAAATCGGCAACAAAAGCATGTAAAAAAATAAAAAAAAAAGATTAAATCGATGATTTAATCTGTAACAAAAGAAATAAAATAACAAAAGCATGTGAAACCTGAAAATTTTCATACCTGACGATGAAGAAGGAGACACAATTGTAAACGATCAGTCACAGTCACGATGCTTTCTGTAGAATTTGGGATTAGGGTTCACACTACAAATGAAAACGCAAGGGAGATATCAGAAAGATAAAATCGATGATTAGTGGTGATAAGAAAGAAATAGCACAAGATGTACCTCGCAGTGGATGAAATCGCACAAGAACGAAGATGAAATCTTAGGGTGAGGGATTGAAAGCGCAGGGTTAGAGAGATGAAAGCAAGGGAGATGAAATCACTCAAGCACAAACGTCGATGGAGCTTTAGTGAAATCTTACAGAGAAAGCCATAATCTCCCCACTAATAAATGAGGCTATGCAAATACCAAAACCACACATATTTCATTAGATTGTCATGTAGAATCAAGTCAATGATGCAAAATAGGATCAGCCAAAAATAACACCAAAAGAAAATCAAAGCAACATAAATCTTCCAAACATAGAATGTGATCAAACCACATTGGATTAAGAATTGACAATTGAGGAGGCAGATATACGAATCCATTATCTTCTTCCCCAACTAACAGAGCTATATGCTATACTTGTCAAAGGCTTTCCTCGCGTTGTAAAATATTTGGAAGCACTAAAATTCTGCATAACATCTCCACTGACTCTTAAAATCACTATAAGAAAAGCAGTGGAAAAAAACGCACGCTTGATTTCAAACAAAATTTTACCAATTCTCACCATACTCAGCAGCAATTTACAAAATATGCACATGCAGGCAGTACTAAGGATTCAAAAGTGAAAAATAAAAGATAAGGAAAGAAAAATAGCATGCAAACATCCAATTTGTAATACAGAAGCGATAAGAGATAAGGAAGGAAGGGTAAAATTGTCATACCGGGGGAATGATCCTATATTCTGGCTTTATAGCAACCCTAATCCCCAATCCTGCTGCAAATAAAAAAGAAAAATTAATGATCTGAATTGGATGACACAATCAATAGAATAGCAAGACAAAAGCACATGAAGAAGCCCTAAAATTAATGATCTGAATTAGATAAAGGGATGATGGCGTTCGGTGATGCTGGTGAGGGGAGGGGCGGGCGGAGGAGGGAGGGGCGAAGGCCAAAATATTAAAAATAAAAGAAGAGTCAAACTTCATCCCAACCTCCCAATCCAACGCCCCCCCCAAAAAAACGAAAATAAACCAAATTTCCCTTAGAGACCTCCCAATACAAAAGTCGACTTAGACTAAATTTCTATTGAAGTTTGATTTTTGAATAATTTCAATTTAGATTACATGAATATCTTTTAACTAACAATAAGTAATTCGGTACTTGCTTGATTTAGGATTGATTCGGTCACAACACTCATAGCTAAAACCAAGTTCAAATCATAATAGGAGTGTTAACATATAATGATAATGATGCTTGCTATGATGTCTAAAGAATACAAATGTTTAAAAATCAATGCTCTATATTACGTCGGTGAGCGGTGGCTAAAATATTACATAGGTTCAACACATGACTATGCATCTCTTTTAAGGGTCAAGATTCTAGGACAATAAAAAACTATTTGATATTTGCCACTCATTGATTTTGAGATGACATGTCATACTCCAACTAATGTTCTTTGTAACATCCTAAATTTTAAATTAGATATAATAAAGAATTTATTAAGGTTTTGAGGTTTTATTTAGGAAATTTAAAGTCTTAGGAATAAATTTATGATATTTTATATGATTTATGCAAATTAAATATTAATTATCTTTAAATATTATATAAATATAGTCAAAGTAGTCATAGGGAGTTAGAAACTTCCATGAAAAGTAAATTAGAATCTAGATCATGTTATGATGAAAGAAGGAGATACGGTAATATGTACAAACATATGGGTTAAAAATATAATTAAGAATAACAATAGGGCAGGTAATTATAATTTTCCCTAAGACTATATATATAAACCCCATTCTTCTCTTTGAGCAACCCTAGCCGCCTTCCTCACTTCTGTCGGCTCCCACCTTCCCCTTCCTTCTCCATTTTCGTCCTCTCTCCATCCTCCACGGAAATCCGTCACCTGAAGCGGCGGGGACGGCGGAGCAAGCCGTCGACGACACGACCTCTTCCCCCACACCCTCCATTCGCGTCCTGCTACCCCAACCGAGCCCATCTCCCTCATCCTTCCTCTTCATCATCTTCGATCTCCATCACTTTCCCTTGCGTGCTCGCCGTCCAGTCGAGCTTTCCGGCGGCTACACGGCGGCATCGACTGCCGCAGGTTCATCCACGAACCTTCTTCTTCTCCTTTTCCCTTCGCCTTTCTTCTGCTTTCCGGCCAGCCACGGTGAACGGCGACGAAGGCGATTTCCGACGTCCACTACGGCATACGGTTACAAGGAAAGGTGAGCCTTGCCAATTTTTCTGTTGTTCTTTAAGATACCCTTCTTCTCAACTCCATTTTGTTCTCATTTTCTTCTCCATTGTGTTGTTCTTTTCGGCCTACCATTCAAGTGGCCAATTTCCGGCCATTTCCCGGCGACGGCGAGCTCGATTCAAGCGAGCAACTCCACGTTTATGTTTGGGTAAGCTCTTTTTCTTTCGATTTCACTCCATTTCTGCGAGATTAGAAGAGTGGGTGTTTAGGGTTTGGAAGGGGATTTCTATTTTGGTCTTCAAATCAAACAAAAACACAAATTAAGCTTTGAGTTTGGATATTCAAGTGATGATTTGAATGATTGGTTTAGGATTGGTTGATTTTGTGAAAACCCTAACTTATGAGATTATCAAATCTGACTGGCTAGAGGCAATTTTGGGTTAAACCTTCAAATTAAATATGAGTTGTAGTCAATCTGAGTTCAACCCAACATCTGCACGGTTGTTTTGTTAAGTTTGGATGAATTATAAATTCTTGCCTTGTTCTCTTTTGAGGCTGACGGTTCCTAAAGAGAAACTTCTTATTTCTCTGTTTTTATGTGTTGCTTGAATGAGGGAATTAACGATGATGAAAAATGTAAGAATGTTTCTGTTTGGTGTTAGTTGTTTATCATTTCTTTTGTTTAAATTTCTGCAGTATTGGTTCATGAGGAATAATTAATGTTGTGTCTATGCTTGCACGTTTGAATCTTGCTGAAATTGTTGATCCGTAATGGTTTCATATGTGTTTGCTTTGTTTTGCCATTTGATTTTAACATGGCTGAATGTATAAGAAAGGAATAATAATAAGATTGTTTTGCTGAAAATGATGCTGTTCAATTCTGATTTCTAATGATGAAGGAAATGCATGTATGTTGTAAGGGGTAGCTTAAATTCTTTGTGGTCATAATGGTCATTTTGTGTGTTTTTCTTTGTGAAGTAATGTACCAAAGTTACATTGATCATTTTATGGATATTGTGACCCTTACAAGTGTTGTTGTGGTTGATGATTTTGGTGTCATGTTTGAGTCATTGATATTTCTTCTAAACAGATTTTTAATGAAGCATATAAGATGTGAGTATATGTTATGAATTGAAGTTGCGAATTGTAAATAAAAGGAGTGGAGTTTAAGGAAGCATAAGTACATGTAAATTATTGATTGTGGTTAAATGAATGCTGATATTTGGGTAGTTTGAATATTATGTGTAAAATAAAGAATTGGTAAAGGTTTTACATTAGGAAAGAGGTGTATTGGAATTTTGACTCAATTATGGTTTGTTACAAAGCATATGTGATTGCTTGAATTTTTAATAATGATAAACATTGTTGCTGTTTGGTTTTGATTTAGAATATTCATGTTTGTCTAATTTCTTTTGATTTTGATGCTGAGTTTAAATTGCTACATGACATCTTTGCCGCTTGATTTCAGTGTATTTTGGAATGGAAATTTTCTAAGTCATCATCGATGTTGATATGGTCAAATATATATATGATGGATTGGTAGTATTTTCGCAAATGAAAATGTTAGAATTAATGTGATTATGGCATTGACTCTATGCTTTACGGGGAAAATTATTAATTACTTGGTAGCTTGAAGCTGTTTGAAGGGTGGATGATGTGAGAGTGAATAGTAGTTTGAGTTATTGGAAGTTTCGAGTAATTGATGATTGAATATGGTACTGAATTTTTGATTTGATTATGAAATGCCTTTTTGTTATTATATTAATAACATGGCAATATGGTACTGAATTTTAGAAAGGGTTAAAAAGGGCTTTATCAAATATGGTGTGGACAATGGTTTATGTTTGATTGGTATGCTTGCGGCTCCATATGTTGATGTTATGAATTGACTGGAATAGAAGTGTATTGACTTGTGTGTGTATATATTTATGAATCCACATAACTTTCTAAAATAATATAACTAAGAAGAGGGGAAAATGGGTAGTAAAGTGAATATGAGAGAGACGTTAAATATTATGAAGTAGAAATGATATTGATTTATCATTCTGTACTATATTATTATAGGAGCAACTTGTGGTGATGGTGTTTGGAAGGAAAAATCTATAAGAAACGGTAAGAAAGGCAGTGGAATGCTAAGGGCGACAGGTAATCACACTTAACCTTGTTATAACAATGAGGGTGACGTTAGCTGGGATTTTCTTAAAATCCTTTCTCACCCTCTACATATATATATTATCTTTGAAAAATTACTTTTATACAAAATAGGCTATTGGGTGCCTTTCAAACACGATTATGTTCGTATAAACAATTTGATTACTATATGTAGTATCCTGGTTGGTGGAATTGATAGACTGTGTATGTGAGTGTATATATGTTGGAATCTTGGTACTTTGACAGGTATATGGAGAGGTATTGTGGATGATTGTTGTGGGACCGTGTGATACATATGTTGGAATAGTTCTTTGACTGTAACTTTGAGAGGTTATGAGGATAAGAATTAGATGTGGAGTTTGAGATTGTGGAAAGTCGTGTTGATAGAAAGTATGGAAGTTGTGATTAGGATATGGAAAGGTAGGGTGAGCATTGCATGACACTGATATATTTATGTACCATCGCGCGATGATAACTGTCGATTGACCAATCGACAGTTATTTGTACTGATCCTTTTCGGATTGATTAGATCGGGGATCATAGGTCAACTTATTGAGAAAAGTGACCTACGGTTGTTAAGGCATTTTAGAGCCCAACCGCCCCTACGGTTGTTAAGGCATTTGAGAGCCCAACCGTTCCCATTCTGCAATGGAAAACAGAATTGGGGTTCCCTCTCTGGGGAATGCCAGAGAGGGAAATTTGCCCCCTCATCATAGAGAGGGGCACAGTGTCAAATCATATAGTGAAGATTAGATGCTTGAATGCCCCGTGATGGCACAATGCATCTATAGGTGAGTGTGTGAGAGTTCTGGTGGTAGTATCATTAGATTGGAGATTGGGGAGATGATATTTAGTTATTGTGAATTTGACTGAGGGATTTGATTAATATGTGGAAAATAGAGATGGTGAATTTGAGTTGATTTGGATGTGATAGAGGGACTTGAGTTATGAATAGAAGTAGACTTGACAGATATATGTATATACTACTGATTTTAAAATGTGGTACCCTTTAGACACCCTCACTACCGCACATCTCACTGTTATAGTGAGTTAAGCGGTGATTACTGGGACAAATTGTCTCATCCCATGATTACTGACATTTTTGCAGGTATTCATGCACAGGTGCAAGCATCAGGAAAGGGAATTAGGTTGTAGAGGTTATTTAATTTGTGTAGAAATTTATATTGCCAATTTATAGGGCTGCATTCGCTTCCGCATGTTTTCTGATGAAAATGAAAAATAGATTCAGTGATGTTTATTATGGAATGTAATATAAGCATAGTGCTTTTCTAACTATGATAGGTTTGTAATAATATGGAAAGTCTTTTCTATCATAGTTAGATAATTAATAATGATTGATATTAGTTGCTTCTTTTCTAACCATGTTAGGTGGACCTTTTCTAGCATGGTTAGCTATTAATTATCCATGATAGTGTTCAGGTGGTATTAAGAAATTCTTTTCTATCATGGATAGTATTTAACCATTAGTAAATTCTTTTTCAACTATGATAGACATTGTTATTATGGAAATCCTTTTTCTATCATAGTTAGTAAAGAGATGATTGAATTAAAAAGGGATAACTTAGGTTAATTAGGAAATTAGTAACAGAATGTAACATTCTTACTCCCACGAAATCTGAAAAAGGGTTGGCCTAAAATACAAAGTTTATTTAATAATGCAAGATGCAGTTCCTGATTAGAATTTGCCTCAACCCGATTATCACTAATCCTACTAAACATAAATATCAAGCTTAAAAGATTAGTAGCATATAATTTGTCAAAGACAACATGCTCAGGCATAGCAAGGAAGTTTGATTCTTTAGTACAAATTAGTGTAATTCACTGAATATCAGACAGATGCGGGTAATCCATAATTGTGGATTGACTTGTTCAGCCCATCCTAAACAGTAATGAAGATGACCAGGGCCCATGCATGAGAATTGGATGAATTCCTGCAAGAGGATTTAAAGAATTTGTACTTAGGCCTATGCATTGCAGACTTTCAAAATTTAGATCCAATTGCTCCGAATCTGTTTTTCTCGAGACTACACCACATTGAAGGGCTGGATCTTAAATAATCAATTAATTGACGGTGGAAAACTCTACATAAAAATGGTCAGATTGGAAATTGTTTTGTTAATAGAAGAGCCACAATGGAATAACATTTTGGCAAAACCGCATTTAATATTGACACATAATTGTATCATATACATTCTTATTTTCAAAGATATGCTCTGAAGTAAATAAATCTGTGTGAATCAAAATGCTATAGTTAAACCAAGTTGCTACATGCTAACAACTATGCATACAAAAATAAGAATCAAATATGTGTGTGTCTACTTATAGCCCTTTCATAAAAGTTTCCTCAAGTGAATCTTACTCCAATTACTAGTGCTAGAGCCACAGTGATTCTCTTATCATGAATCACATCACAACAAAAGGATCAAAACAGGAAAGGTAGAATGTTTTGTGAAGCGTACATAAAGTTTATTTTGATTGGTGCTTTCACATAACACACCGGCAAGAGAAGTAATATAATGAATGAGAAGAGTTCAAAAAAGGGGAGTGAAGAAAGAAAAAAAGAGGCCGCTGGAAGAAAGAAAAACATGGGTGGGAGTTTCAAAATTTAATATCCAACAACTCCCAGTAGTATTATTTCCCGACACTGCACCATATTAGAGGATTGCATCTTAGATAATGACACGTTAAAAGAATGCAGTGGAAAAGTCAATACACAAAAATGGTATAATTGTTTGGTTAAAGATGAGCCACATTGGAATAACATTTTGGCAAAACCTCATGTTAAAGGAACATTGTCACATTACATGTCAATAAAATACAATTCAAAACTTACTTATAAAGAGAAGACCTGAGAACCATGTAGAAAATCTCTCAACTTGCTCTCATTAAGCATTTCTCTTCCTAGAACACCAGTATTGAAAATAACAATGTTGAAATCCCATTTCTTTAAATGCTTCCTCAAGTCATTTTCATTCATCATCTTCCTCTCATTCTATGGATCCTCCACGATTGAATGCTTCTGCACACATGCTTTTGCTCTTGGTTATGACAATCAATGAAAACTCTGAACAGGAACCAAAATGAAAAGCGAGCAATGTTAGAGCTATGATTCAAAGCAAGATGAAACTTAAAATTGTTCTCAAAAAAGGGAATGATCTTCCTTTCCTGTTCCAAAATGTACGATAATATCTGTGGGGATTATTAATAAAAAAGATCACCTCAACAATGCATAGCAAGCCTAACTTTGACCTGCAAAAACTCAAAATGATAAATTCAAATGCAAAGGAAGCTAATACATGAGAATAGGCTATAAATTGAAAATAGAAACCAAAATTAAGGTATAAAACCAAAATGAAACTAACAGTCAAATATTTACTGCAACTTGAGCCATATATTTAAAAGTTATATATACTTTTCAATTCTAAAACCAAAAGACATAACTAGCAATGCATCAATATTTGAAGAAAGGGGATTCACTAAACTACAATAAAACCTTAATTGTACCAACAAAAAATACCTTAGTTGTGATGGAGTGGTTAAGCACTGGTGGGCGCCTTCCTGATTGAGTTGAAGAAAATTGATTCAGTGATTAGAGTTCTTTTTTATTTGACTTCAATTTTTTGAAGCATCAGTTTTGCATCTAATAGCAGAGATATACAATGTACCCATCACAAAAAACTTGAGAAACCTCCTTTTATAAAAATCATAGGGCATTAAATGATAAGTTTAAAAAGCCTAAAAAACTGTAAAACATAAAAGAAAATACAAGATAAAGATTCAGGTGCTAAGAAATCCCAAAAGTAAAGAGAAACTGAGCTACCTAGGTAAGATAAGTCACCATCATTTTTGATACAAAAACAATAAACTAAAGGTGATAAGAGGAAGAGGAAGAAGAAGAAAACAGTTGTTTCTGAAAAAACAAATTTGTTATCAACGATCTCATAATCATCCAAGAGTCACAACATATAAAACAGAGAACTCATAAAAAAATGATCATCAATGGGTAATAGGAAGAACCACCTAAATTTTTGGTTGAAATGCTACCGAAATCCAACATGGATCCTTTGTAACTTCAATTTAAGTAGTTGCATACATAATTTATAACCATCTCCAAGAGGAAAGCACTAAATCAGGACTATGGTTTTGGTGTTTGTCATCACAAGTAGCAAAAGAATTGTTAGACAGAACGGTAAGATTCTCTGGCATTATCAAAACACCCATGAATGTGATGAGAAGAAATACATCCAAAAACCTCTGAAATCTCAGAGGCAAAAGATTAAAAAAAAAAAGAAATTCATCCAAAAACTACTTTTGAAATATATACCATTGATGTGATCTGCCCGCCTCCACCACTCACTATCCAGATTAAAGCTTCTATCATAGATCGAAGACTCATTTCACATATCAAAACTTCCCGTCACAGATCAAAGAAAGAGATAGGACGCCACTTAAGATCGGAGATTGAGAAGGAATGTGACACGGAGCCACTACAGACCCTCCGACGTCCACTACCGTGGTCTTCGCCGTTTGCGGGTTGAGTTGGGAAGGAAGAGAGAAAGGAAGCCTAAAGTTAAAAGGTGAGTGTCGAGGAAGCAATTGCTGGTGAGGCATTATTATTCGTGCATTAGCAGATGGTAGGTGAGTTTATTGGAATCCGAGAAGAGAGATGGTGCGTGAGATGAGTGAGGGTGCCTGATATACCTATTTTTCATTGTTATATACCTATTTGGTTTATGACGTAGTGGGACCGTTTTGAAATATTTAGGAATTCTTTACACCGGTGTGAACGCACTGCCCTTGTTTATGTTATTTTTAGTCTTGATTGTGTGTTTTTAACCGGTTTGACGTGTGTACACAAAATCAGGGTTGGTTCCAACTTTCAAAGGATATATTAATTCATTCATTAATCTCTTTACTAACTATGATAGAGAAATAAATATTCATAATAACAATAACTCTATCATAGTTAGAAAATAGAGTTTTCAAATCATTTTATACATTATCCATGATAAAAAAGAATTTCCTAATATAATACGAATACTATCATGGATAATTAATAACTAAGCATGTTAGAAAAGTTTCACCTAACATGGTTAGAATAAGAAACAACCTAATATTAAATTGTGATGCTTATTACATATCTAACTATGATAGAAAAGATTTTCCATACTAATACAACCTATCATAGTTAGAAAAGTATTTTCCTTGTATTACAACCATAATAACAATCCCTGATTCGATTATTCAGTTTCATTAAATATGCGGAAGCGAATGCAGACCTATACAAATTGGCAATATACAGTTCTAAATAAACTATACAACTCTACTACCTAATTCACTTTCCTAATGCTTACGCTTGTGCATGAATAACTGCAAAAACGTGAGTAATCGTGGGATGAGACAATTTGTCCCAGTAATCACCGCTGAACTCTCTATAACAATGAGATGTGCGGTAGCGTGGGCGTGTAAAGGGTACCACAGTTTGAAAATCAATAAATACATATATATTTCAAATTTTCTCCCCATACATCATTTACATCTCTCTATCACTTCCCGAACAATAACCTCGTCATCTCTATCTCCAATCCATGAGTAATACTACCCGAACTCTCACACTCACCTATAGATGCATTGTGCCTTCACGGGGTGTAACATCCCAATTTTCAAATTAAAACTAATACGCAATTATTGAGGTGTCATTAAGGAAATTTGAAGTTTTAGGAATAAATTTATGATATTTTAGATTATTTATGCATATTAAATCTTATATACTTTAGAATATGAAGAAATATAATTAAACTAGTCATTTGGAATTTGGAAGTTTCATGAAAAGTACTAGGAAATTTAGGTAATATTATAATGAAAAGAAAGAGATACAATAATATATATATTCAAACTTTTGGGCTAGAATTATAATTAAGAATAAATAATAGGGTAATTAACTGTCATTTTCCCTAAAACATATATATATACTCATCTCCTCATTCTCCAAGCCCTAAGAGCCGCCGCACAACTCCCTCCTTCAAACTCTCCTCTCTTCCTCTCCTCCGCCCTCCTTCTTGAGATTTCCGGCGGCCAAAAGCGCGGCGGCGCCGACCACCTCTCACAAGTCCATCATCTTCCTCTTCTTTCCTTCATCCTCCTCACTAAGACCCATTTTTCTGTCTCACTACCTCGTGTCCTCCCTCCCTTGCGGTTTCCTTCGTTCTCCGGCAGCTTGGGCATCCGACGACGGCAATGAACGGTGAGACTTGTGTTATGTTGTCCTTCAAGTTAGTTTCATGTTTCCAACTTCATTCTCATTTTTTTGTCTTCTTCTTTTCCTTCCCCTTTTGCTGGTTTGTTCTGGCCGCCACGTGGCACTTTTCCGGCGGCGGTGCGGTGGTCACCACCGGCAAGCTCGATTGCAACCCAGGTGAGGAGTTTCCCCTTTGTTCTACCAGCTGTTCATATGATTTTTGGGTGAGATTGAGTGATGGCCGAACTGATTATGGGGTTTGGGTTGTCTTATAGCTAGGAATCTGAAACTTTAGCTTGTATTCTTATTGTTTTGATTGAGCAATTTGATCTTGATTGAAGTTTGGAACCGTTCTTGGAAACCCTAAATTTTGGGTACTCTAGGGCTGACGAGTTTTCTTAGGTTTTAAGTTTAAAAATCTTCAAATTGTTTAAGTAGAAGTGTAATGAAGTCAAATATTGTGCTATATGTTTGATTTTCTTGAAGTTTGATGTATGTTTTAACATTTGTGTGTTAATTTGAAGATTTATGTTTCTATTTCTTTGTGGCTGAACTGTTAGATTGTGTGATGTTTATAATGTTAATTGCAAATGCTAATGGAAATTGTATTAGTGCTTCTTGTGTAAGTACATGTGTGTGCTAACTGGAAATAGATGGATATGGAACGAATTGAATTATTAAGAACAAATTATTAGTGTTGCTTTGAATTGTAATAAATGTTTGGTTGATGATAAAATTCTGATTGTAGAGGAAATTAATTAAGAGTAGTTGAAACTTGAGGAATTTCTAAATCTTAAAATGTAGCATAGGCTTTGTTTGAAAGGTTTTGGAGTTGATTTGTTTAGTTGCATTTCTGATCTTAAAGGGAATCAAACTCTGTTTTGTCTCTTATTTGATTTTTCTGGATTTGGATGTTTGTAATATAGATGAATGAATGAAATAATAATTGAATATAAGTAAAAGATGGTGTGTGTTCGATTTTGAGGGAGAGAAAGAAGAATATGCTATATGATGTCATTTAGAGTGGTATGAAGGGTTTAGCTTGTGGTGTTTGTTTTACAAGGAAATGGTTGCTTTATGTTGACTTTAATGAGGAATGGTTGAAGTAAAACTTTGATTTCTAGGGTTATACTTAAAAGGCTAGTGCTGCACATTTGTGTCTTGGCATTTTCTTGTGGATTATAGTATTGAAAACTGAACATGAGAAATTCTCTAATTAAGTTACAAAACACTGTAGTGAAATTATGGTGTTAAACATTTGGTTTGAACTTATTTCTCCCTGTCTCTTCCTAATATGACCATTTGGGTGTTTGATGTGGTACTATGATTTATGTGTTTTAAAAGTGATTTAGGTTGCCAAAAATTATCATGTGCTATGCTTATTTGGATTTTCATTTGCAGAATGGGATTTATTTGGTTTATGGTTGAAGAAAGTGAAATAAGATGTGTTTTTGATTGGTGCTAGCTGAAGTTAAGAAATCCAGTTATTATTGGCTTTATTTTGTTTTCTTGTTGATTGTGACTGCTTTTATAAGTTCAAATCTGATTTTAGAATATAGGGAAATAGACCAAATCTGGCCCCCAAGTAACCACCAAGGAGCGCTGAGTACCCTAAACTAACAACAGGCCCGAATCTGTACCCCAAGTAACCAAGGTGTTTAAAAACTACCCCGGTTGGACGGTCAACAATGTTTGACCATTACTTTGCCTATGTGGATGCCACGCGAGACCTGTTTTGCCACTTGGCACCTTGTCATTGCCACGTAGGATAAGTGTATGTGGGTCCCACATTAAATAAAAAAAATTCTCCCTCCCTCTTCATCAACAAGTCCCTTTTATAAATGTTGAAGAGGTTCCTTTTATAGCATCTTCAAATACTCCAAATGTTTGAACAGCAACAAATCTGTTTGAATATATCCGTTAATCCCTTGTTACCGTTGTGCTCATTAATGCCCATTAATGCTCAGCAGGATTGACTTGCTTTATCTCTGAAAAGCAACTCTGACAACTCTGCTCTGACAAAAGCAATTCTGACTTCTGAGCATATGTACGTTCTGTCTCTTTTACTCTCGCTGTCGGATGTGCTTGTGCAACCGGAAGCGGGTCTGCAAGTGTTAGTCTAAGAGTCCCAGTGCTAAGAGCATTCACTATCGGAAGCTCATTTGCTTCCGGAAGCGAAACTAAGTTCTGCACACAAATGTTAGTCTAACAGAGTAATATATATAATCAAGTGCAGTAAGTAACATATATGCTATGAGAAGCATTTTTGCTATGGGAAGCAGTCCTACTTAGGCTAGGTTCTGACTTAGCATGGTATCGACTTCCGCTGTGGGATGTGTACTTCATCCGCAAGCGTCAGTTATGTTGTTTTAGCTCTAAGACTTCCAGTTGTGATTTTGCATCCGGTAATGTTCTAACTTAGGATTTAATTTTAATCTAATTCTTCCTAAGTGATCAATCAGTTCTTTCATATTTTAGTCTTCATCAAAACTTAAGATTCTAACATTCTCCCCCTTTTTGATGATGACAAACTAAAGCTAACTTATGAAAGCATACTTAAGCAGATATAATAAATTAACACAAGTATGGATTCAAAAGCGAACTTCATTAAACATGTGTAAGGCAATAATTACATGTATAATCAGAAAAGAAAATTTACAAGTATATCAACCAGATTTACAAGTATGAAAGAATGATCAAATAACACTACAAATATGCAAGATGATATGATGCATGAGGGGTTTGATGAGGTCCTAAAGCCTGTCTTTTGTTCCTCTCTCTCCTGTTTTGCTCATGTTCCTCATCCATCCTATCCCACATCTGCTTCAGCTCTGCCTCTTCGATTTGTGCAAGGATCTCTTGATGCTCCCTCTCTTCCTTTGCCTTTCTTATCCTCTCATGCTCAAGAGACTCTTCGATAGCCCTTTTTAGATCCGCGGCCTCATTCATGTCAATTGACTGCCCTGAAGCTGAGCCAACCATAGGAACAGTTCCGGAAGGAAGATGAATGTTCTTGATCTTGACTGTCCATGCTGGGAGGTTAGGATCATGAAGGAAGTCTGCCTTCCCTTTTCCTTTTCCTTTCATTCTTGCTTGATCTGCCAGAGCGCAGGATCTCATAGCATCCAACTCTTGGACTTGGTGAAAGGAGAGGTTGCTGGTGTCGCCAAAGAGAGCAGACTCTTCTTCAGTCATATCTTCTACTTCTAGCTTAACTTCAACCTCAGGTGGGATGGCTTCATCTTTTCTCTGGGCTTCCTCAGTCATGAAGGGCATCCGAGCCTCAGAGGTTCTTTTTCAATTACAACCTCATCTGGGGCCGCTATGGACTCCTCTTCACTTTCTGATGAGACTGCTCTGGGAGGAGGGGCAACCCTTTTTCTAGCTGTCCTCTTGAGTCTTGTCTTACTGAGGCTAACAGCTGGAGGGGCAGGAGTTGGAGCTGGTGCAGAGGAAGGAATCGGTTTGGCAATGACTACCCTCGGCTGCTCTGGCCTCTTGAACCCATACTTCTGGCATAATTCATCTAGCAGATTGGATGCAGACGCACAAGGCTGAGACCTAAGGGGAACGTCCCTAGGTTCAGAGGGTTGCACAGACAGCACCAGTTGTTTGTTGGCATCATGACTTGCTGGCTGTTGGCGCATGAATTGGATGGCTTCACCACGGATAAAGGATTCAGCTTGGCGAGCGCGCTCCAAGTTCATCGCTTCTCTGAGGGCAGCGACAACGTCCGCATCAATCCATAAGGACGGCTGCCTCAGTGCATCTCTCCCCTTTTGGCATCATCAAACAGGGAGAGGGCCAGGGTGGAGGTAGAGGAGGGGATAGCAGGGGGGTTCAGGGCCATATCTGGGAGGGAAAGGTGGGGGTGAGGAGGTATGGTCATCATGGTCTGAGGGTTGATCTGAGGAAGAGGAGGAGTGGTGAGAGTGGTTGGGTGAGTGATCGGATGAGTGATGGTGGTGAGGGGAGTCTTGGGAAGAGGACTGGGTGTGGGAGTGGTGATGGTCTGGTGAGTCATTTTGTGGCCGAGGGGAAGGTGGACTCGGTGGAGGTGGAGGAGGAGGAGGAGGAGAGGAAGGAGGAGCTAGTAGGTGGGCAAGGACTAAGTCCAGCTTGGCCTCGACCCCGTCAAGGCGGGACTCTAATCGCTTGATCCTCCAGCGCTGTCTCATGTAGGCGCTGTGAAATTCCTCACGGAGAGGAGTCATAAGTGGATCCGGCAGCTTGAACAAAAGCTCATGCATTACTTCTTGAAGAAGAGCTTTTTGAGCAGCAGATACTCTGGGTCCACGGGAGGTGCTTGGGCGGGAATCGGCTTTCTGATCCCCTGCTCCAGAAGTAGAGGGTTGAGAGTTGTGTGAGGCACTCCCTCCTTGAGAGCCTGATTGGGTTGCCCTCACTGGCTTGTCATACACAACTCCCATCTTGCCCAAGTTCTTGGAGTCCATGGGCAGGCACTTCCTGTTGTCCACTTCCTCAGTGGATTGGATGTTGAAGTTCTCCAACAGGAAGGCGATGAGCTGGGGATAGGGGAGTGATGCGTTCTCCTTTTTTGTTTTTCCATCCAGCCATCTAAGGAGCTCCACAGAAATTAGTTGCCCCGGGTTGATTGGCTCTTGATTGAGGAATCTGGGCAGCCAAGGGTTGTCAAGTTGTATAAACTCGCTGAAGTTCCCTCCTTTATGGGTCATGATCCGCGAGTAGATGTACTGAAGTACTCGCTTACAGTCAGGCATGCCAGAGACCCTTTTCCCGCCTGTCCCATAGATCTCCTCGAGGTCCTCTTGAACAAATCTCCCATGGTACTTCCACTTGTTCAACTCTGGGTCCGTGATTCCCAGAAACTGGTTGATGGTTTTCCAGTTGAACTTGATCCTTCTGCCTCTAACTGTTGCCCGGAAATCAACATGAGCGACTTCACTTTTTGGCTGAGAGGGGTCCTTCAACTTGACCTTTGCAGTCAGGGATTGGTAGAATACCCTAAGAACGCTAATGTTGTATTCGTTCTGCAAACCTAGCCAGTTCATGTATTTTTCCAGGTGTTCTGTCAAGTCATAGCCCAGATTAGTCAAGATCTTCAGATCAACATAGATCCCGTTGTTCAGATAGGGATTTCTGTGTTCAAACGCTGGAGAGATGGACTTGAGCGGCCCAGTTATGTACTCAGAGTAGTCAACTGGGGTTTTCTGGCGTTTGGAGGCAGGTTCTTCAGCGAAGCGAACTTGTTTGTCCTTTCGTTTCCCAGATTTCCCAGATGAAGAAGGTTTCTGTGGGTTGGGGTTTGTTTCACTAGAGCCGGCCATGTTGTGAGTATGATGTTGGTATGGAGATGTGCAGAAGAGATGAGGATGAAGATGAAGGACAATATGAAGATGGAGATGAACAGTTGAGAGAAAATGAGTGAATTTGGTGAAAAATTTTGAATGGGGAGTTATGACTGATTAATGCCTATTTATGCAAGAGGACATTTGATGCGAGGGGTCATGATGGCAAGACATGGGAAACACACACCTTTTATGGGAAACGTAAACATTTAAAATTGAAACGGCTCACCTGTTGCCACGTGTCGTTTCCAATTGTCAGAGGAGACACAGCTGTTGTCAGAGAAGGTGTAACGTTTGAGGTGACGTGTCCCTTCCCAAGGCTGGTGCTTCCGGTTGCTGAGCGGCAATCGTAAGCGGCAGGGTCCCATGCTGAGTAGAAGAACTGGCGCGCTGGTTGAGGGATCACTCTTGCACATGCTTCCGGAAGTGAATTCGCTTCCGGATGTGAGGGACTTAAGATTTAACATTGACAGCCTTTATGGTCTCCTCACTAGGGGACCTGCAAAACTAAAGATTGGCACTCCGATGCCTAAGTTAGCACAGTTTACAGGTTTTAACATTTAAGCACAGGTTTATACTGAAGTCTTAAACTTCATTTGGGTTTACCATTCCCAAATTCCCTCTTATGTAGGTAAATTGATCTACCCCCAGAGGCTTGGTGAAGATATCTGCAAGTTGATGCTGTGTTGGAACAAATAGCACCTTAACATCTTTCTTTTGAACATGGTCTCTGATGAAGTGATGTCTGACGTCAATGTGCTTTGTTCTTGTGTGCTGTACTGGATTCTTGGCTAGGCTGATGGTGCTTGTGTTGTCACAGAGGATAGGAGCCTCTGGAAACTCTATACCAAGATCTCGAAGTTGATTTTTCAACCAAAGCACTTGGGCACAACAACTTGCAGCAGCAATATATTATGCCTCTGTGGATGACAGTGACACACAGGTCTGCTTCTTGCTAGCCCATGACACCAGACCGCCTCCTAGGAAGGCACATTGGCCACTGGTGCTCTTCCTATCTGTCTTGTAACCTGCATGGTCAGCGTCAGAGTAAGCCCACAAGAACTCTTGGTTACCTCTGGGATACCAGAGACCAAGTTCTTGAGTTCACTCAAGGTATCTCAGAATTCGCTTAGCACATGTTAGGTGAGATTCCTTGGGGTTGGCTTGAAATCTAGCACACATGCCAACACTAAATTGTATGTCAGGTCTGCTAGCAGTTAGATGTAACAAGGAGCCTATCATGCCCCTATACATTGATTGGCTAACAGAACTTCCCTTGACATCAGCATCGAGAGCGGCAGTGGTGCTCATGGGAGTATCATACTCCTTGTATTCATCCATCCCAAGAAGTTTGGTGAAGAAAGTCTAGGCACTAGTTCCCAGACTTGACTTCTTTCAAATTGATTGAGTTCTTCCTGCATGGCAATGATCCAGTCACAGTCTTCTAGGGCCTGTTCAACTGAAGTTGGTTCAATTTGAGACAGAAATGCACCATGCTCAACTTCATTTTGAACTTGCCTTCTAGTTCTAACACCAGAAGAAACATCACCAAGTATTTGATCTAGTGGATGATCCCTGTGATGTCTCCTAGCGTTTGGCAACTGTACCTCATCAAGTACCGTCTGCACCTTAGGTTCATCAATGGAGTCATCCACCTCTTTTGGATCACTTTTTGATGTTTCTTCGGGTGGTGAAGATTATGAAGGTTTTGAAATCTTTGGAATTTCATCATCTCCTGTGGATCCTTCCCATGAGGGATTTTCATCAAAAACAACATGCATGGATTCTTCAACAGTTTTAGTTCTCATGTTGTATATTCTGTAAGCTTTGCTTCTAAGAGACTATCCTATGAAAATTCCTACATCCGCTTTCGGATCAAACTTACTCAAGTTTACCATTCCGTTGTTGTGGATGTAGCATTTTGATCCAAAAATTCTCAGGTGACTGATGTTAGGCTTTCTTCCCTTGTATAGTTTGTACGGGGTTCCCTTGCGAACATAGGCTCTATTGGAGATGTAGCATGTGGTGCTCATAGCGTCAGCCCATAACACTTGAGAAACTTCCTTCTCATTGAGCATGTTTCTGGCCATCTCGGTCAAAACTCTGTTTTTCCTCTCGACCACACCGTTCTGTTGTGGAATCCTGGGAGCTGAGAAGTTGTGATCAATCCCATTATCTTCACACAGCTCTGAGAAGTCATGGTTCTCGAATTCTCGACCATGGTCTGTCCTTATTGTAGCTATCTTGAGATTTCTCTCATTCTGTACTTTCTTAGCAAGGACAGCAAAAGCATCAAATGCATCATGCTTAGAGGGAAGAAACATAGTCCAAGTAAACCTTAAATAGTCATCCACCACAACTAGAGCATAGAGGTTTCCACCTAAGCTCTTGACTCTGGCTGGCCCAACTAAATCCATGTGGATTAGTTCTAGGGGCCTGTTCGTGGAGACTTTCTTCTCGGCTTTGAACGAGGATTTTGTTTGCTTTCCTCGTTGGCAAGATTCACAGATAAAATCATGCTTTACCTTAAAGGATGGAATCCCTATGGCTAGCTCCCTTTTAATGAGCATATCTAGCTGTGCAAAGTTCACATGTGCTAGCCGTTTATGCTATAACCAACTATTTTCATCACTAGTGATTAAACATTTTTCGGTTAATTGTTGGCATAAATCTAGGGTATATAAATTTCCATTTCTATTAGCCTTAAGTTTGGATTTAAGATTGGTTTTATCTATGTCCAGATCATGCTTATCAAATATAAGGCATTCATGAGAGTCAAAGATTACCCAATTTCCTTTGTCTGTGCTTTGACTCACACTAAGCAGGTTATGACAGAGACCATCTCCAAGGTAGACGTCCTGGATAGGACCAACTTCACCAACACCAGTGATCTTTCCACTTTGATTTCCTCCAAAGTTGACTTTGGCCCCATCCTTGACCACTAATGATTTGAACTTGTCTTTATCTCCCGTCATATGTCTCGAGCATCCGCTATCAATATACCACTTCCGGTTGTTGGATGCCTTGAGACAAACCTGCACAGATCAGACAGACTTAGGTACCCAACCTTTATTGGGTCCTTTTTCATTAGTGATCGGAGCCCTCGGTCCAGTGTTGACCTTAGGCTTGTGGGTGGCTTGTGTCTCTGGCCTTGGTCGGGCTCTAGGCGTTTGAGCTTTCTTTGGAACAGGTTTCCGTGACCTAGGTCTATGGTTGATCCTAGGTTTATGTACTCCCTCAGCCTCTTGCCTTGGAGAGGTCTTAGGCAGATTAGTTCCTTTTGGAACCCACTTGTGAGTGCTATTGGTGTCATGCTTCTTGGCGTTACAGGTGGACGTGGAGTGTCCCTTCCTGTTGCAGTAACTACAGAAGCTGAAGGGTGAAGACATATAGCTAGTGGCTTTGTGAAAGAATTTCAAGTAGGGTTTCACTTTGGGTTCCACCCACCTTTTCTCTTTGTGCTTATAGCCTAATCCTGTTTTATCTCTATATGCCCTTTGGTTCATTAAAATAACATTTAGCATTTCAGAACCATTGGTGAACTTTTGCAAGGCATTATACAGCCTATCTCTTTCAAAAGAGATTTTGCTACAGTTGGTGCAGCTCTCTGAGTCTAAGCTGTTGGGCTTCTCTTGTGGATTTCCCTTGATGGTCGCTTCCGGAAGTTTCTTGGCTTCCGCAAGCTTTTCACTCAGTGAGTTCACAGTAAGTTCAAGTGATTGATTTTTTCTTTTTAAAGCCTTAAATGCCTTAGTCATTCGATAAAACTCTCTATGAATATCATTGTAAGCTTCTTGAAGGTCAGTAATGCTTACCTCGTCACCATGGACGGATTCAAAATCTGAGAGAGCTCTTCTCCACCATCTTCCCTAGCAACAAGACAGAGATTTGCAACCTCTTCCTCATCACTGGCTTCTTCATCTGAGTTGTTGACCCAGATAGAGGACATGAAGGCTTTCCTTTTGTCCTTCCCTTTAAATCTTTGGAGACTTGGGCACTCAGCTTTGAAATGACCCGGCTTTTTACATTCAAAGCAGACAGGAGTCTTTTCTTTCTTGTAGCTTGACTCTCCTCTCTGGAATCCTCCTTTCTTCTTGAAGAACTTCTTGAATTTTTTTACCATCATGGCCATCTCTTCCTCATCAATATCCTCCTCATCATCATCCTTTTCTTTTCTGGGCGCAACTAAGGCGAGATTCTTGGCTTTTGTGGCTGCTTGGGGAGCTCTTTGGGCCAGAAGAGTAGGCTCATATTCAGTCAGGGAACCAAACAGTGTTGTGACAGATCTGGTTGATTCCCCTTGCACTTCTTGCAAAATAGTAACTTTTGTAAGCCAATCACCTTTTAATACTTTTAGGATTTTGCTTACCTGCTCCCTCTCAGGGATGGTTTTTCCTATGGAAGCAAGGTTGTTTATAAGGTGAGTAAATCTGAGCTCCAGATCTCTGATCGGCTCATCAGGAAGCATTGTGAATTTGTGGAATTCTTCCACCAGCATCTCCACTCTTCTATTCTTGACCCCAGAGGTTCCTTCATGTGATGTTTCAAGAGCCTCCCACATCTCTTTTGCAGATTTGAGATGACTTATTCTGAAGAACTCCTTCTGACTTAATGCACACTGAATCATTAGAATGACCCTATGATTCAGTTCTACTTTGAAGTAGTCATCATTAGTGAAACTGAACCTCCGCTTTGCCAGACCTTCATCATCCAAAGGAACATTGTTCCCATGTTCTATAACATCCCAGATACGAAGGCCATGGGCCTTAATATAGTTTTCCATTTTGAATCTCCAGAATGAATAGTTGTACCAATCGAAACCAGGAGGTTTGCTGGGAGGAGTTGATTCTGGAAGAACATTCTGTTCAGCATCCATCACTAGATCTTTTCTTTCCAGATTCGTTGGAATCAAGTAAGAAAAACCTTGCTCTGATACCAAATGAAAGTGAGGATGCACAAGAGGGGGGGTGAATTGTGCTTCAAAAATAAAACTTATAAATTAAAAACCACACAAAAGTTTATACTGGTTCGGTCTTAACTCTTGACCTACGTCCAGTTCTCAATCCCTTGATTGAGTTCCACTAAACCACAGGTTTTACAACGGGTTCACCTGCAACCTTTACAACCACAAGTTTTCCGGGCTAACTTGCAACCTTTACAATCTACCTAGCTCCCCCTTACAACTTGCAAGGGTTCAACCTTTACTCAAAGGATTTACTACTTAGTTCACTAAATGAACAGATTGTGTTACTCACTTAAGTACAATAAATGCTCTCAATAAATGAAGAGACTTAAATGCAAAGAGTACAAGATAATAGCAGAAGAATAATTCTCGAGGTATTAAGTGCTCTCTTGAACTTTTTGCTTTCTGGGTATTCTGAGTATGATGCTTTGAATGCTTGAATGAATTTTTCAGTTGATGTTCCGGTGCCTTCATAAATGTTGAAGAGGTTCCTTTTATAGCATCTTCAAATACTCCAAATGTTTGAACAGCAACAAATCCGTTTGAATATATCTGTTAATCCCGTGTTATCGTTGTGCTCATTAATGCCCATTAATGCTCAGCGGGGTTAACTTGTTTTATCTCTGAAAAGCAACTCTGACAACTCTGCTCTGACAAAAGCAATTCTGACTTCTGAGCATATGTACGTTCTGTCTCTTGTACTCTCACTGTCGGATGTGCTTGTGCAACCGGAAGCGGGAGCCTTCTTCTGCAAGTGTTAGTCTAAGAGTCCCAGTGCTAAGAGCATTCACTATCGGAAGCTCATTTGCTTCCGGAAGCGAAACTAAGTTCTGCACACAAATGTTAGTCTAACAGAGTAATATATATAATCAAGTGCAGTAAGTAACATATATGCTATGGGAAGCATTTTTGCTATGGGAAGCAGTCCTACTTAGACTAGGTTCTGACTTAGCATGGTATCGACTTCCGCTGTGGGATGTGTACTTCATCCGCAAGCGTCAGTTATGTTGTTTTAGCTCTAAGACTTCCGGTAGTGATTTTGCATCCGGTAATGTTGTAACTTAGGATTTAATTTTAATCTAATTCTTCCTAAGTGATCAATCAGTTCTTTCATATTTTAGTCTTCATCAAAACTTAAGATTCTAACACACCCCCCTCCCCAGCCCCCCCTCCCCCACCACCACCACCTGCCCCCTTCACCTCCAGCCCCCCACCACCACCACCCGTCCCACCCCCTTCACCTCTCTCAACATCTGCATGACATCCAACAACAGCCCCTCCCTCTTCTCACACTCAAGTTCCAACAGCGCAGCACTGACGGTCACCCCCGGCGGCGGAGGCGGCGACGGAGAGTCCTCCACCGACTTCGGTTCCTCAACCCACCATAGCCTTCATCTTTCTCTTCTCCGTGGACCCCACCGAGCCGAGGATGATGAAGCGCTCGTTGAGCTTCTCGCGGCGGTGGCGCTCGACGAGGACGTGGTTGGCGCTGAGCTCGTCTTGGGGGTTGGGTTTGGGGTGGAGGTTGGCGGAGGGGTCGCTGGAGGGGAGGGTGTCGGAGTCTTGGGATTTGGAGTGGAGGAAGGGGATGGTGAAGAGGATGTATTTGAAGGGGGCGGGTGGTGGTAGTGGGGGAGGGGGGCTGGAGGTGAAGGGGGTGGGGCGGGTGGTGGTGGTGTGGGGGCTGGAGGTGAAGGGGGCGGGTGGTGGTGGTGGGGGAGGGGGGGCTGGAGAGGGAGGTGAAGGGGGGGCTGGAGGTGAAGGGGGTCTTGTTGATGAAGAGGGAGGGAGAATTTTTTTTATTTAATGTGGGACCCACATACACTTATCCTGCGTGGCAATGACAAGGTGCCAAGTGGCAAAACAGGTCTCGCATGGCATCCACATAGGCAAAGTAACGGTCAAACGTTGTTGACCGTCCAACCGGGGTAGTTTTTAAACACCTTGGTTGCTTGGGGTACAGATACAGGCTTGTTGTTAGTTTAGGGTACTCAGCGCTCCTTGGTGGTTACTTGGGGGCTAGATTTGGTCCATTTCCCTAGAATACAATAGAAGAAGGTAAGTGTTGTGATATTACTACATGTAACTCAAGGTGAAGAGGTAATTATTCCTCTTTGGCTAATGGTGAAATTTAGGTGTATTAAGGAATGTATAGAAGATTAATTGCAAAATTAATGGTGAAATTGTTGAGGAAGTTAAGAGAATACTTGTCGGAATATACTCATGATTAAAGTTGATTTTGTGTGATATATATTTATGTGCTCAAAATCTTTTATTCCTCGGATGTTAAGACAAATAGCTAAACTGATTTGGGACAATGACTTGATGAAAACATATAGGATGTAATCATTCTAATAAAGAAAACCTTTTGCTCCTAAAATAAACATTGTTTGTTTATCTCATCTTGTGGCATGTGATTGCTTTGGAATCTTGGAGAAGAATAGTGGATGGATTTTTGATGAATGTATGCTAGTCATGATTAAATTAAATGGGTTGTTTGTGATGATAGTGGTTTGCATAATCTAGAAATGTTAGAAACACAACATAGGATTAAAATGACGTTATATGATAAGGTAAAGAAGAAATGGAGAAGGGGTAGTAATATAGGAACGAGAGAGACGTTGAAGTACTATAAAATGGAAATGATATTAAATTATCATTTTGCTCTATATTATTATAGGAGTGGATGCAAGTAGGCTTTCGTGGCATCAAGAAAGAAAGGTTAAGAAATCGCGTAAATTGCTAAAGGGCGACAGGTAATCACACTTAACCTTGCTATAACATTGAGGGTGACGTTAGTTGGGGATTTTAAAAAAAAAATCCTTTCTCACCCTCTATTTATATATATTATCTTTGAAAGGTATTTTTATACAAAACAGGCTATCGGGTGCCTTTCAAACACGATTATTTTCATATAAAAGATTTTGACACATTATATATGTAGTATCCTGGTTGGTGATATTGTTGGACTGTGTATATGAGTGTATAGATATTGGGATCTTGGCATTTTGACAGGGATATTGAGAGGTATAGAGGATTGGATGTATCATAGGTTGTGTAGAGAAAATTTGGGAGTTATGTTGAGGGAAGATATTGTGGATAATAGATTGAAAGGTGATGTGAGAATGTATGATGTTGATGATGAGATTTATGTTGATTTTGATTATTGTGATGAGATATTGAAATTAATGGATATTGTGAGGTTTACATGACACTGATATACATACGTACCATCGCGCGATGATAACTGTCGATAGGCCAATCGACAGTTATTTGTATTGATGATCCTTTTCGGATTGATTAGACCGGAAATCATAGGTCAACTTATTGAGAGAAAGTGACCTACGATTGTTTGGCATTGGAGAGCCCAACCGTTCCCGTTCTGTAATGGAAACAGAATTGGGGTTCCCTCTCTGGAGATTACCAGAGAGGGAAATTGTCCCCTCATTATGGAGAGGGACACAGTGTCAAATTCATATAGTGAAGATTAGATGCTGGGATGCCCCCTTGATGGCACAATGCATCTATAGGTGAGTGTGAGAGTTATAGTGAAAGTACTCAGATTGGAGATGGAGACATGAGGTTTTGTTGGAATGGGATTGATTGAGGGATTTTGAGTGGGATATGGTAATAGAGATGATGATGTTGACTTTGATTTGGATGTGAATGAAGGGTTTGAGTGATGAATGAAAGAAGATTTGGTTATATACATATTACTGGTTTTCAAAATGTGGTACCCTTTAGACGCCCTCGCTACCGCACATCTCACTGTTATAGTGAGTTAAGCGGTGATTACTGGGACAAATTGTCTCATCCCACGATTACTGACATTTTTGCAGGTATTCATGCACAGGCGCAAGCTTCAAGAAAAAGAAATTAGGTAGTGGAGGTGATATAGGTTATTTAGAATTTTATATTGCCAATTTGTATAGGCTTGCATCTGCTTCCGCATGTATATATATTTATTTATTGTTTAATATCAGTTAGTTTTGTTTAATAACCATGTTAGACAAATCCTTTCTAACATGGTTAGTTATTAATTATCCATGATAGTGTTCAGGTTGTATCAGGAAATTCTTTTCTATCATGGATAGTATTTAATCATTAGGAAATTTTTTTCCTAACTATGATAGGACATTGATTTTATGGAAATCCTTTTCCTATCATAGTTAGTAAAGAATTTATTAGATCTAAAATGGATATCATTGGTTAATTAAGTAATTAGTAAAAGAATGTTACACGGGGCATTTATCTCTAGCATCCAATCTTCACTATATGATTTGACATTGTGTCTCTCTCTACAATGAGGATGCAAATTTCCCTCTCTAGCAATCTTCAGGGAGGGAACCCCAATTCTGTTTCCATTGCAGAATGGGAACAGTGGTCTCTAGTCCGAAACAACTGTAGGTCACTTTCTCTAGTAAGTAGACTTATGATTCCCAGTCTCTAGTCCGAAAAGGATCAGTACAAATAACTGTCGATTGGTTATCGACAGTTATCATTGCGTGATGGTACATATATATAACAGTGTCATGCAAAGCTCACCATACCTTTCAATATATCAACCACCACCTTTAATATTTCCTGCAACACCTCTTTTTAATTTCCTCAACCACAACATACAATTCTTCTAACTCAAATCACTATTCCTCAATTTGACTTTCCATAATCTCAAATCCAACATTTATTCCTTTCCTTCCACACAACTCTCAACATCCCTGTCAGAATATCCAGAACAGCTCTCAACACAAATTCAATACTACATATATCTCATATCCTACCCAGAACAAACACCACCAACCAAAATAATAGTATATATATAATGTGTCAAAATCTTTTATACTAAAATAATCGTGTTTGAAAGGCACCTGATAGCCTATTTTGTATGAAAATAATTTTTCAAAGATAATATGTATAAATAGAGGGTGAAAAAGGATTCTGTAAATCCCAACTAACATCACCCTCAATATTATAGTAAGGTTAAGTCGGATTACCTGTCGCCCTTTAGCAACTACGTATTTTCTCATCCTTTCTTTCTTGATGCCACAGAAGCCACATCACTTCCAATCCTATAATAATATAATACAGAATAATAAATCAATATCATTTTCTACTTCGTAATATTTAATATCTCTCTCGTATCTGCATTACTACCCATTTCTCCCTTTTTAATTCAACTACTCTATACAACCATTTCTATTTCAAATTTGTTAATTAAGCATTAACAAGTTTTTCACAACTTCAAAATCCACAAACAGTATTCCAATGCTAACAACTTAAATTTAGTAACAACAAAGAATCCAATTACTATCACACACACACACACATTGAATTCCATAATTTCAATTTCTTGTACAATTCATATATTCGATCATAAAGTGAGCTCAAAGTTACAAAGAAACTCAACCAATCCACTAAGCACAACAATTCATAATCCACCATTCAATTCACTTATGGTCACCTCTAGTACCCTAGAACAACTTTACTTTCATTTCCAAAGTAACCCATATTTCATCAACCTCTCCTACCATCTAAAGCCTTCAAAACCATTCTCATAAAGTAAGACACAATTTTTTTAAAAAAAAACACTATCATCTCCCTAAGACTAATGCTCCCTACATATAAAAAATCATTGAACCAATTTCGTTATTGCAAAAACACAAATTATTTCTCACTTCCACCAACTCTATTTCCATCATCCTTTAACCGTTTCAATAGTCTCATACATTAAAGTCAAGCCACTTCAAACAGCCCTATTTAATCACAAGGAGACATAAATCAAATTCTTAAAGTCACTTACACCATACACAAATGGTATATTCTCTACTTCTTTTGCAATCAGAATTTTCTTTTAAACCTTTTAACAAATACCTTAAGTGCAACGATATTCCAACAACAGTTATTAACTTCTCTATTATCAACAACTTTGCCCAATGGTTTCCAATCACCACATGCAACATAGACTTTCATTACAGCTCCACATCTTGAAACAAATACGATACTTGATATAAAATATTTGATGACAAATACATCAACACCAATCCACAATTTAAAACAAACCCCTTCATTCCTCCTTAAATCCATTTGGCTATTAAGGAAATCATAGCATAAGTTTATAAACACACTTTGAACATTAACAACTTCAAACCACTATCCCTCTTTCTTCCTTACCACAAACACGTTCGAATATAGTGCAGCAAATAATTTAACCTCCCCTTCCGGCCATCAATCTAACCATAATAAAGTAGAAAAATCATGAACCAAAGAATTTTAGGCTTCCCAATAACTTCAAGGGTTCCCAATATCATGGATACTCATTAATAAATTCCCTTTACTCTTCTCTTTTGCAAAACTGATTACACACAAAGAAAAGAACCACATAATTTCTAATAATCATCATAATTCTTTAAACTATTTTACACTCCACTCAATTGTGAACTAAACAGATCAGGTCATCTCACAAATGCAAATAAAAGATCATAACCTTAAATAAACATAGTACCAAGAACACATAATCAAACCAAAAAGCAAGAAGGCAATTCAGTCCACTTTCATTTATTCTACTTAAGTCATAAAATAAAACACTGCACACACATACACATCAAGAACAAATTGAGGAACACAATTCACATAAAAAATTTCCAACACTTATGGAGCACAAACTTCACAAAACTTCAATTAACATTCAGTTTAATAGTTAGGACACTACAAAATGAAGCTTTGACTTAGTTTTGATTCATTATCATGACTAAAATTTAAAACCCAATTCAAACTCTCACTCCCAAACGGCCCATAACAAAGAATCAAAGCCGAGAAGAGTGTGGGGAATGCTTACAGAGTTTTAAAATGAGGGAAGAAGAGTCACCGTCATCGGCCGCCGAGCTGCTCGTCTGAATCGGGCACTGTAGGTGGTGGGTGAGAATGAAACAAGCAAGGAAGAAAGGAAACGATGAGAGATCGACCAAGAAGGTAGTAAAAGCTTGAAGAACTAAAGGAATGTTACCTCCCACCTCTCACTGCCGTCGGCCGCCGCCGGAAACAACCCACTCGCCAGAAAACGCGCAGAGACAGAGAGGAGAAAGGAGGCACAACTCTGACTCGGTTTGATGGGTTTAAGAAGAAGAAATGAGCAAGGAACAAGATGAGTGTGGTAGTGGATGAGAGAAAACAAGTATGGTGTGTGTGGGGTAGAAGGAAAATGAAGATGGTGATGAAAGGGGGGTGGTGACGGTGTTTTGTATTTGAATGAAAGGGAAGACTTTGTTTGTTTTGTATGTTATTTGAGTATTTAGGTTTTACTTGGATGTTAACCAATTACCTTGCTATCCATACAATTCTGATATCAATCAAAAAAACCCATTCAACTCTGATACTCAAATTCATAAATTCAAATTATTTCACTCAAATATCAATAAAAAACCCATTCAACTCTGATATCAACTTAAATTCAAATAAAAGATCATAACCTTGTAAAATCTAAATACTCAAATTACATACAAAATAAACTACTATTTTATTTGGCTGTTACCTAATTACCTTGCTATCCATACTTATTTACTTCTTCAATTTTAGATCATATTTTAAAACATTATAAAATTACTCCCTACACCAACTTATATATATTTTTCTCCAATCAATAATTTAAATTTCTAATTATTTCTCTTTTGATTTCTAATGAAATTAAACAAATCAATCTCTTAAAATTATAATTATTCTAAAAAATGTTTCAATTTGCATTATTTTCACTTGGAAGCTCTATAATCGTATAATAAATTCCAAAATTAAATCTTTAATTACCAATAATTCTTAATTAAAATTTTGGGATGTTACAAGATCATATAATCTTTCTAAGTTAAAATCTGGTCTGATATTTTGTAACATTATGCGTCATGTATATCGTTATCAATTGTGACTTTGTAAAATAACATAAACTAAGTCCTAAGTCACTATTCAATATATCGCAATACACATGATCGAAAACTGGCATCAGTCTATTCATTTCACAAACTCTACAATTTAACGAAATACACATGCTTATAACGAAATTAATTCTTCATTACTCTGTCTTATAACGCAATATGCATATCTATTACGATATTAACTCTGTCTCTTATAACTTCTTAAGTTTTCTCTCATATAAGGTTTGACTCAGATTAATTTCCATGCCTAGATATCTCATAGAAATATCATTAGGGTGCATACACATCATTTATTTAATTCATCTATTATGATCATGACGGTTTTTATACCTAACTTTATAAGCATCATACCCATGAGTTTCTAAAGACTTAGTTCATTCTTATTATTAGATTCGTCTCTCTGTTCCTATGTTCATACAACTCTGATAGATTCTTGTACAACATCTCTAATCATCATCAAAACTCATATTTCAACACACATAACAGCCAAATAAAACCCAAATGATTAGGTACAATTCAAAACAGATGACAATAAATTTCTAAGTTCACATGCCATCCTACAGGATTATGCTTTGTAAATCATCTCCAAATAACCAAGATTATCCTCCCATTTTCTCACATGTCTTAATTGATCTTTCATAATATCCATAAAATCCATAAATTCCTTGACATACCATTAAATCCCTTGATAGTAACCTTGACATTCAAAACCACTAAACTTTCTATATCATTCTTAATCACTAAATTATAATCAGATCTTTATATTCTTTAATTCAAATTATCAACTATCATTTTCACATGTTTGATTATGTATGTGTATTGTTAGAGTTCAATTTATGAACTTTCTTTCTACTCCCTTCATACTTAGTGTACAATATTATGTTAGAATCTTAAGTTTTGATGAAGACTAAAATGTAGAGGATTAGACCAAGTGCCTAGGAAGCAATAGGATAACAAAGGATCCCAAGTAAGAGTGCTTCCGGATGAAGATTTACTTCCGGTTAGATTAGGACTTGCGCATGCGGATGAATGCTTTCATCCCCCAGCGTCAGCAAGTAAATAACTAGGGATTTAACTTAGTCCATGAACTTTAGGTGCACAAACCCTAAGACTAAGCTATGGTTCAATCGGAAGCGAAGTTGCTTCCTGTTAGACTTAGACTGGCGCAGAGCGATAGAATAGATATTACTCCAAGCGACAGTGAGTCTACTTCCCCAAGTGAAAGCGCTTCCTGTTAGAATTAGACTGGCGCAGAGCGACAGAATAGATATTACCCCAAGCGTCAGTAAGTCTACTTCCCCAAGTGAAAGCGCTTCCTGTTAGACTCAGACTGGCGCAGAGCAATAGAATAGTTATTACCCCAAGCGTCAGTAAGTCTACTTCGCCAAGTGAAAGCACTTCCTATTAGATTTAGACTGGCGCAGGTTGATAGACTAGATATAACCCCGAGCGTCAGCAGAAATGCAACATCAAGTGAAGTTGCTTCCTATTAGATCTTGACTGGCGCAGACTGATAGAATAGATTTCACCCTAAGCGTCAGTGAATTCACCACGTCAAGTAAAAGTGCTTCCGATAGCTTAGTGACTAGCGCTGAGTGTTGGGATGAAATACACTAAGTGAGAGTGAGTTATAGTGAACCAAGATCCTTCATCTAGTAGTTTTACTTCCGGATGTAAAAATGCTTCCAGATACATCATAGACCAAATCAGAACACAGTCTAAGTAAACTACTCCCCATAGCAAACAAACTTCCCACAGCATGTATAATTCTTATATATATATTGCTATGTTGGACTAACCAGTATGTGCAGAACATGGTCACGCTTCCGGATGCAAATGAGCTTCCGGATGGAAAGACTCTTGACATTGGGACTCAGAGCTTAACACTTGCAGAGCAAGATTACCACTTGCGGATGAAAGATGATCATCCGTCAGCAAGAGTGCAAGAGTAAAAATCACATACTCAGAAGTCAGAATGCTTTTGTCAGAGCAGAGGTGTCAGGACTACTTTTCAGAGATAAAGCAAGTCAACCCTGCTAAGCATTAATGAAGATGTACTTCTCAACGGTAACATAGGATTAACGGCACTATTCAAACGTTCATATTCAACTTGCCACCTAAGCCTATGAAGCCGAATATAAAAGAGACACTCATTCAGAAGAGAAGTATGATGGAAGAAAAAGAGAGAATAGAACAAAGTATCTGATATATCATACTCATCATTCTACACATCTTCTACTACTCTCAGATCCAGATTTGTGATATTTTTCAGAGAGTAATTTTATTGTACTTAAGTGAGTAACATTATCCACTCTTAGAGAGAGTTAGTTTTGAGCTTAAGTGTTTAGCACAATCAGTTCATAGAGTGAACATAGTGTAAACTTACAATTTGTAAGGGGGAGCATTTAGAGGTTGTCTAAATCTCCATAGGTTGCAAGTTAGCCCGTAAAACTTGCATTTGTAAGGTTTGCAGGTGAACCCGGTGTAAAACCTGTGGGTTGTTAGGTGAACCCGTGCTCGTAAAACCTAAAGTGTAAAGGCTTCTCTTGTGCCCGGTTTAAACAAGAATAGTGGATTGAAAATCTCAGGTGGAGCCTGGGGACTGGATGTAGGTCTGGGTGACCGAACCAGGATAAATTTATGTGTGCATAAATTTACATTCAAACATTCTATTTTGCATCACATAACATACTGACTTGTGCATATCACTACTTCGTAAATATTATCACCAAGCACAAGCAGTCTTTCGAAAAGAAGATTCAAAAGATTTAATTTATTCTCTCACCCAATTCACCCCCCCCCCCTCTTGGGTGACAGCCACGTTTATCATATTACTCACTTGTGGAGTGGATTTTGACCATAAGCATTATATATATTTTTTGTTCTTAACAATTTTCCCCAAAACTATCCCTACTCCCTAGTATGCTTCATCGACAATAATCATATAAGAAATATAGGGAGCAAAGTTAAGGAAGATAATAATGATGTTTTAGAAAAATCATTTCTCACATTAACTTATTAAACTAGAATTCTTAATCAAATTAAATTACGAGCAGGTCCTACGTCTAAGAGTATATGTAGAAATTAGGTCATTCTTCTAGCTAGCGCAAGAGCAGGAAAGCTGAGAGCAACCATATTTTTCTGAATTTTCTAGATTCTTTCTGATTTAAGGGCCATGTACTTGACAAATATGACAATCTTCGAAGTAGGAAGGTCACCCTAGGAAATCCTAGAAGTGTAGGACCATTGAGGGTCCTACCACTCTACTGCCATGTGTGTGTGTGTGTGTGGCTTCATATTTACATTTCAGGAGTCCATACAATATCTAAGAAAATTTTCTTTCTTTTGGATGTTCGAAGTCAGCTCTTCAAATCAATTTTCTCAATTGAATAGTGATGAATTTCACTATAAATCCAACTATTAGCTATAAACTAATTGGATGTGTGGGCATGCAAGCATCTGCGGACTTTTTGTTTCCATATATACCTCTTTGAAAAAATGATAAAAATCGAATCATAGGACAGTACAAGACGCCCTTAACTTTTCTTAATGCATTTCTATCCATGAGTGGAGGAGAAAATTTTAAAATTAATTATACACCAAAATATAACGATCAGTTTATTAATTAACAATCCAAGTTCAAACGACTCTATCACCCAAATATATTTTAGAAACTTAAAGTTAGGAACTGAAGAGCTAGCCTACGTATAGCTGTTCTCAAATATTAAGTGTTGGAAAAAGTACGCCCTTTTATGGGCACATTAAATATTCTGGAATTAAATATAATTTTATTTAATAAATCAGATAATTGATTTAATTGAATAAAATTCTATTTATTAAATAAAACAAAAAGGGTTTTATTAATTCCATTATAAATAGGGATAAGTGTAACCCTAACATTAACGATGGTGGTGAGAGACTCTCATGTGTGGAGAAGACGTCTTTGAGAGAACGAGTTCTCTCTCTCCAACGTTCCTATCTCTCACAGTTTTCCTTGAGAGGGTGATTCGCTGTGCGAATCTGATTCGGGTTCTTGTAACCCGGTTCTGCGTGAGCTGAATCCTTTGGGATTCTTGGCTCCCTGTTTTTGTCACGGCTTTCTTTGTTCTTATTCTTACAGAAATTCTAGAGATCATGTTCGAGTTCAAAGCTCCGGGATCTGGGAACACCGATAAGCCGGGTAATCACTAAATTCCTTCATTGGCATCAGAGCCACGATGATTCTGAGGCTGGATTTGAGGTAGGCCTTTAATCAATTTTTCCGCTGCGTTGCATGTTATAAAATAATTGTATGTGAATTCATTATTTTATTAATATGCTAAATATATACGTTTTATATTTCTGGGTTTATTGAACATGAATATGTTTCATTGTTGTTTTGTGAAAATTCTTTATCATCTGATAAATTATTCGAATAGCCTAGAATGTTTATATACACGTGTATATTTTTCTTGAATCTGCATATATATGATATGTTCAAATATACTTAGAAAGTTATGGTTCATGTTATGAAATATGGATATGCTTTGAAAGTTTATTTTAAAGATGCATCAGCGAGTATGAATTTGTATGCTTTCTGGATCTGGAATGTTTTCACTGGATAAAGCATGTTCGTGTGTTCTTGAATGTTTTTGTAAATAACATGAACGCGTGTGTGGAACAAGTCAACAACTGTATCCACGATTTCCGGATTATTTTTATGTTGTTTGTTGTTTAAAAGTAATAAACCTGTGTGTTAAAAATATTCCGGATTTCCCGGTCAAAAGCGCCGATTTTTCCTCACTGGCCGTGCACGTTATTTCGCGAATCTGGGTACGTGTTTTTCGAATTTTTTCGAACACCCATAGAAGTAAACGTGTAGATCTCGTCGAGACGATTCCAACGGCGCAAAAATCGCGTCAAACGGAGTTCGGATGAGAAAGATATGGCTCCCGGAAGTTTCAGGGTGCCGCCGGGAATGGCGGGCTCGCCGGAGCTCCGCCACCGGGAAAGTCGCCGGGAAAATCGCCGGCGAGGTGAGGAAGAAGAAAGGGTCAGGGGGGTAAAACGGTAATTTCGCGTGGTTTAGTGAAACTGTGCGTTTATGTGTTCTGGGGTTTAAAAAAAAAAAGGAAATTTGGGCTGTGGCCCAATAAAAAAAAGGGGGGTGATTTTTTTTTTTGAAACTTCTGGGCCGTCAGTTCGGCCCAGATTAATTTTTTTGGCCTGTTTCATTTTTTTTTTCGATTAATAATTAATTTTTTAATTAATTAATAATTATTTAATTAATTATTTTTCAAAAAAAAAACGAAAATCCTTATTTTTTTCCCTTTATTTTTTTTATGGTATGTGGGTCTAAATTTTTTTGTTATTTTTTTTATTAGACACATAAATTGATTTTGTATCAATTAAATAAGGATAAGTGATCCTTATTTGACCTAATTGATTATGTATCAATTAAATTAATTGTGTATTAATAAAATAGAAATAAGTGATTTCTATTTGACATTAATTGATTGTCTATCAATTAAATAAAAAAAAGTGTTTTGATTGTGTATCAATTAAATAGGAATTGAGTAATTTCTATTTTACATATATAAGTGAATAATCATGAATTAAACTTACATAAATGATGTAAGTGTTCATTAAAATTTATTGAGATTCTTTGTGAATCCTTTAATTTTTTTTCTTTCTCATGATTAATATATATGAATCATGTGTTTAATTTAAAATATTTTTTTTTGGGACCAATGTTTTTGTAAAATTAATCATGTGTTGATTAATAACTCTTCAGGCAACGTAAACCAGAAATTACCCCATGCATCAGTGTTTGATGCTATGAGCACTAACAAAAGGTCACCGTCTACTTCACAAAATGAATCAAACGTTCCATGTGGGAACAAGTCTGTGTGACTGTGGATTCTAAAGATGAAGTGAAAGGACCTGACAATGTAGACATTGTCTAGTACACCTATGAGGACAAGATCATAAATGCGGTTGATGTAGAATACTGTGTGTATCTAATTTCCATTACCATGATCTAGGCCAATAAGGTGAACTACCCCCTCTTCCTCAAAAAGGTTTGGAAAACGCTTTTGACCACGGGATATAAATTTATTTATTGAATTACATGTGTTGTTTTTCTGATTAAATAAATATAGTACTCAAATTGAGTGGGAGTTAAATTTATTTATTGAATTACACGTGTTTTTTTTCTGATTAAATAAATTTAATATTCAAATTGAGTGAGAGTTAAATTTATTTATTGAATTACATGTGTTGTTTTTCAACTTAATAAATTTGATACTCTAATTGAGTGGGAGTTTTTATTTAATGAGTTTCAATTGTTGCTATTCTTAAATTTAATACTCCAAGTAAAATTTATTAATGAATTACATATGTTGTCTTTCTATTAATAAATTTAAATGAGTGGGAGTTTAATAATAATATGCAAGTGTTGCCATTATTATTTTAAACTATTATAGTTCAGAGAATATAAGAAAAACTTAATAATGAATAGCAAACTAGAATGAGTTGGATGGGGATCAACCTAGTTGATTCCTGAAAACAAAACTAGTAAGCTACCATTGTTGGCTTTTTCGGAGGATTCATAGAACTATTAATCTCAAGAGGAGATTATTTATGCATACTTTATAGAAAAATATCATTTTGATGTCTATATGTATAAAAACATATTCATCGTTGTCCTTACTAGAAGTGAGACGATGAATGGAGAAAATTTTGACATGTGTCGTCATAAGATCTCCTATGTCCTGGTGGAGCAAAAAGTGTCTAAGTCTCAAACGGTGTTCTTCCATAGTACAATGTAATTATTCCATAGCGGGAACAACATGCATACAATGTATGAAAGAGGAATTAGGGCTTTTACTGACGTCGCTCACCAAATCCCGCTTAAGAATGACCAAATGGATCATGTGGAACCAAAAGGTCAGACAATTTAAATTAAAGAAAATATTTTTTCATTAGTTGAAAAGTAAGTTCAATAATGGAAACATGATCCTGAAGGCTTAAAAGGAAACAAGTCCTTTAAGAAAAGGGAAGAACAAGCTAAGAAACATGATCTTTCGTAGATCAAGTGTTATGCTTGTAGAAATCCCGGCCACTATGCCCAGGGGCATACAGACCATGTGATTAGAAACCGTCAAAACTTTACGAACTTTCTCCGGTTACCAACAAAAGGCATGTGGCTTTACGTTGGAAACATTACGAGAATTGTTGTCAAAAGGATTGATACCTACAGATTAAATTTGTATGGAGGCCAATTTTTTGACGTTAGAGTGAAGTTCTTGACGTGCCGGATATCCGGTGATATCTTGGGTCTATTATTTCTTTAATTAAAATTTGTGTATAATGTCAATATTGTTGACATTAATAATGAGACAGATCTTTTCAGATTTTGGATATGTTCCAAAAATGTTTCCTTGTTTTAATGAAATTAAGATTTCATTTCTTGTTATTCAACATTATTTAATGTTGATTACGATACATACCATGCTATATATTAAAATATATTTTTGTCATAACGATATGACTAAATTATTCAAATAAGGGCATGCTGTGTAATGTATCAAAAGGGAATAGTCCCTATGTGAGAATCGTCTCGCATATAAGAGCACAAGGAAACCTTTCAGAAAAGGAACCAATGCAGAGTACCCTCTTATACTTATTCAGTTAAATATTTGCGTATCTATAAATATTAGGGCACATCATAGAGCATGATACTTCATTACTTTATCGATGATTTTTCACGATATTAATATGTATGCTTGATCTCTCAAGTCTGAAGCATTGGAATGTTTTGGGAAGTATCTGAGTTTGGTAGAGAACCAACTTAACTTTAAGGTGAAAACCTTTAGAACTAATAGAGGCTGAGATACCTCTACGAACAGTTCAATATATTCTATGATGAAAAGAGAATCGCTATGTATATAACAATTCTTGGCACACCACAAGATGGTGATGCTGAAAGAAGGAACAAAGTCCTTCTTGTTATGGTTAGGTGAATGATAGATGTGTCTATCTGCTAAAGAGTGATACACTCTCAGCTATGACATTCATACTTAATCATGTGCCTTAGAAATCAGTCACCACAACACCATATAAGTTATGAACAGGATGCAAGTTGGACTTAACAATCCCAAAACCATGAGGGTTAGCGTCCTATTTCCAAAATTTGTTTTACAAGTTTGGAAATGTTGGGGTATATAGAGCTTCAAGTATCTTTGTAAGATATTTTGTAAACTCTAAAAGATATGTCTTCATTAGTGAAAATGAGGACGGATCAGTGACTGAAGTCGAGTTTAGAAACGCAATATTCTTTTGGAAAAGATTTCCCTAGCAGAGGAAGCCTTATGTATTCCGAAACTCTCCGTGAGAATGACGAATAAGAAGGCTATACTCAGTTAACTGCTCCGAGTGGGAGGATTTAACCATTTTCACTAGATGACAATGGTGACTACAATTCATCACAGGAAAGTGAACCTGTTGAAATCCCAATTCGTAAAAGCCAAAGGGTTTTTCCGTTGAGGGCGCAGTACTTAATCCTCAGTCCAAAAGACGATGAGGAGGATTCTTTAAGTGTCAGAGATACACTTTCAGATCCGGCTAAGGAAAATTGGCAAAAGGCCAAATAAGAGAAATGGATTTCATGAGAGCTAACAGAATGTGGGAATCGATTGATCTTTCGAAAGGCCGAAAAGCTATTGTGAATATGTGAATTCTCAAATATAAGCAAAAGGCTGATAGATCAATCAACAAGCCCAAAGCTCGATTGGTAGCCAAAGGGTATACCTAGCGAGAGAAGGTGAGTCAAGAGGACTCCTTCTCTCCAATGGTAAGTGTTAATTTGATTAGTTTTATATTGGTTTTTGTAACCAACCTAGACTTGGAATTACATCAAGTGGATGTGAAAATCGTTATCCTCAATGGAGGACTAGAAGAATTGTTTCTTACACGAAACAACCTAAAGCTTTGTGCAATAGAAAAGCGAACAACGAGTTTGCAAGCTCCTAAAGTCCATTTGTGGACTGAAATAATCATCTAGACAATGGAATTTGAAGTTTCATGAGACTGTAACTTCATTCGACTTCGAGATGATCGAAGAAGACCATTGTAAAACGATTGTGAGGTAATTTGTGAAATTATCTCTTTATTTTCCTTTCTAGACTAGACCTATGAAGTTAAAACAATCAAAGACTAATGTCTTTGAATTTCTAAGTGAAATACATGGGTAGAGCAGTAAATATCTTGTATGTCAAGATATAAAATGGATTGTTCAAAGAGGATGCTGTCATTGTCATAACAGACATACATAGCAAAAATCCTGGAATAATTCAATATTGAGTGACTGCAAACCAATGCATACCCTTATGGTGAAAAGACATTATCTTATAGGAGATATGTGCTTGTGAAACAATCCGAGGTACAATGCATGAAAAGAGTCTCATACTCAAGCGTGATTGAAAGTCTAATGTACACTGTGTTGTGTGCTAGACTGGACATATGTTTTGTCGTTGGCTTTGTAAGCCGATTTCAGTCTGTGAAGCTGAAAATCAAATTATATGATACCAATAGGGTAATAAAGTAAAAGTTGTGCTATAAAGGAGAAAGTCTCCATCTTGAAGGATACTCTAACGCCATTTGGGCAGGAGATCTGGATGGAGGACACTCAACTTAGCAAACTTGATGACACCATCATCTATAGAATCTGAATATGTGGTTTGTGCGGCTACTATTCGAAAAGTTGTGTGACTTAAAAGATTCTTAAAAGCGTATAGGCATAAATGGTATGGATACCATTGCGACAGTGAAGTCGTGATAGCCTACACATTGGACCCTAAAGATCATAAAAGACTAAATATATAGATATCAAATGTCATTTTATAAGAGATGTGATCTCTTAGAAACGAGTTATTGTTCAGTACTATTTCTACTCACTAAATGTTTGCTAATTCACTCACTAGCTTAAAAAGCGTTTTAAGCACAAGCAACATTTGATGTATAAAATGATGCATTTTTCAATTCGTTATTGTTTTCGCACATATATACAAAGCTATGTGTTTGTATATAAAAGCATGAATGTAAAGTATGCAATATGTCGTACAGACCCAAGGAAGGTTAGTCCACTCACACGGATAACCGTCTTCCATATTTGTTGGAGGTATGAGAAGATAAGACGTGCAAGAGATCATCATGTGTTGATGAATACTTCACATAGGTCGACCCAATTAGTTTGGGATATGACAATTCGTGTCATGATAAGGAGTACACAGGCATTAAATTCTCCTTTGGGAGTTTAGGAGTCCATTGAGGGACTGATGCCTGTACGGTGATTATATTTAGAAATCGACATACGACAGTTGGTCGATCACCGTAACATGTAAATCGTATTACATGTGCTGAATTGACCGCAACTGGGACGTAGATGGAAAATCCCTGATCCATAACGGTGTGAATCCCAGACATATGTAGGAAGGGAAATTGTCCTTTCTACCGATACCCTTGTGACTTAGACGTCATCAAGGATGCTTGTATTTTGTGACTGCTACTCTATCTGAACATCTATGGTCATGAGAGATCCGACCTAACGAGTAATAGATGGGCAAGCGACAAATTTAAGCAAAATTGATGTTCAGTCAGAAAGGAATGGTCTTAACTCGAAACACACATGTAACGCTAGTTTTCCATGATCGATCCCTTACTAGAAGTGCTAGTAAGTGTGGAATTCTAGGTGCACGTGAAGGCATCTGAGTTAATGCGTACATATTAGCTCGTGAGGGATTGAGAATGCCACTTGTGTGTGAGTTAGCCTGGGGAATCTTAGACAAACGGACTGAGAATCCATATGCATTGATGTCCTTACATTCTGATCCTATTCCAAGGAATTCTAGTTTGTAAACATCTGAATTGCATAGATTGTGCTCGCGCGGTCACGGCGAACGCCCAATACGAATGCTCAGGAAAACGAATCGCAAGGTGGTGTGTCCATCAAAGTGCGAGTAGGAGATGTTGGAAAAAGTACGCCCTTTTATGGGCACATTAAATATTCTGGAATTAAATATAATTTTATTTAATAAATTAGATAATTGATTTAATTGAATAAAATTCTATTTATTAAATAAAACAAAAAGGGTTTTATTAATTCCATTATAAATAGGGATAAGTGTAACCCTAACATTAACGATAGTGGTGAGAGGCTCTCATGTGTGGAGAAGCCGTCTTTGAGAGAACGAGTTCTCTCTCTCCAACGTTCCTATCTCTCACAGTTTTCCTTGAGAGGGTGATTCGCTGTGCGAATCTGATTCGGGTTCTTGTAACCCGGTTCTGCGTGAGCTGAATCCTTTGGGATTCTTGGCTCCCTGTTTTTGTCACGGCTTTCTTTGTTCTTATTCTTACAGAAATTCTAGAGATCATGTTCGAGTTCAAAGCTCCGAGATCTGGGAACACCGATAAGCCGATAAGCCGGGTAATCACTAAATTCCTTCATTAAGTGTAGGTCACACTAAATGCATGAAAGTGCCTTAAGTTCTTAATCATCAGTCATGTCTCAAAACACATAAATATTTTACATCCTCTCTTGAAGGTTAGGCTGAAGAGGCTGCACGCGAAAGGCAAATGGCATTTGGGAATCGAAATCCCTCATGCTCTGATCAAACCCATTGTCCACCTCCCTCACACCTTCCACTGCCAAATGTTGTTGCTGTTTAAAATAACGCAGCACAAAAAAAATTAACAGTTATTGAAAAAACTCATGCTATTTATGCACAAATAAGAGTTTCTATGAATATTTCTTAAGGGTCCTTCACTTAACTACTAGTGTAGTTGATCCCCGATTTCACACATACAACTGATAACATGCATGATAGATTCCAGGTATTGAAATATATATAAATTATCAGGACTAAATTAAGCAATTAATTATATATAAATGATAATTAACTTATATGGTCTTCATTAATAAAAGGTGACAACTTACCAGCAGGAAACTGAGTTCCCTATTTTCCTCCTCCAAGATCTTGCCCTGAGAAAGTTTAATTTCGATATTATAACATTATTCATTTACAATACAACATAAAAATATATAATAATCGCAAATTCCAACATACATTTCTCTTATATCTTCTGTGCACTTCCATCTACCACAGAAACAAAAGAAGATATATGAGATAAGGAAAGCTTCATATTAGTATAAATTACAAATAAATTAGCATAGATATATTAGAAAAAAATTAAGAACCTGTTTCTCGCGGACACCGTTGAGACCGTTTTCTAGAGCTTCCTCCAATCCCATCAGCTCCTTGTAATTCAGTGATGTGATATCCTCTCCCTTCAAGTGCCTGAATAAACTCAGTTCAAAAAAAAAAAGTGCCTGAATAAATAAAAATATTTATAAAAAATTTGTGTGTGTGAGTGAGGGATCCATCATCATCCATGGAAAGATGGATCTTATAGTGAAATTTATATGGCTTAGCATAGTTTACCTGAGCTCAATTTGCATGCTGTCATTCTCTTTCTTGATTCTATCAATTTCACTCCTCTGGTTCTGTGAGTCAAAACAGCAATATTATTGTTGCAATAATAAACCCTACTATTTACTTTCTAATTATAGCCTTAAAGTGACTTAATAAGTAACGCCAGTAATTACCTTTTCTCTTTCATTTATCGTGTATTCCAATGTGTGTGTGTGTGTGTGTGTATTATTTGTGCTGGTCAAGAGGGTACCAAGCAGCTAGCTTGGAGAAGCTAAGGAAAAGGAAGAGAATGAATATCATTTTTAATGCCCAGATCTGTTCATAAATCGATGCATGTAATATGTTTGATGGTTACATGTGGATCTCAGTTTTTGAAAAATGAACAGAAAACCATTTTTAGTACTAAAATACGGAGTATTACTCAAATAAAACAAAGAGTGCATCCCAGATGTGGATCTACTCGGAGTTATCATCATATTCTTTGACATGATTAAAGCAAGAAAATGTATAAATGACTACTATATGTTGCTAGCTATATGTTTCTGGTGGAAAAAACTCATAAATACATATATATACATATATACCACACACACACACACACACATTCGTAACAGATTCAGAATAAACCTAGCTACCTCGTGCTTGGTGTCCCAGAGAGTCTTCCCAGACGTTCGCTGATACCTGTCCAGGACATCAATCAACCTATACCAACAAAAACAAAAGCCAAAAACTGTATAAATGCACAACACAGAATTAATGAATAATAAAAGTAAAAAAAAGAAACGTTTTCCCACAGTCACATAATACCTTTTCTTTTGATGAAATCAAAAGAAAACTAAGAAATAATATATAGTCCCTTACGTAGTAGAAGGGCTGATGTAGTTATGCATCTTCCCAGATGAAGAAAAGATGATTAGGGAAAGCTGAGCATCACATAGAACAGTGATTTCATTTGCCTTCTTCAGGATTCCGTTCTTCCTCTTTGAGTATGTCACTTGCCTGTTGGTTGAGTTCTCAATCCTCTTGATCTCAATCTTACCCCTCCCCATCTTTCACAGATATTATTCTCTTCTACTTCTCTCTACTGCTATTGTTTTTCTTTAGGTCTTCTTTCTTCTTTAGCTTTGTCAATGAATGGTTCAGAAGATGAGAGGAAGAAAAAGAAAAGCAGTAATGGTGCAATATTCCATTATAAGTTAGCGGATGAATTACTTTAGGAGTGGCACAGAAAGGAAGGGTTTGTTTATGGATTGTGACCCACCACAACTATTTTCTTTATTTGAATTTGTTTTGTGAATTTTGCAGCCACCTTCTTGACTATTGGTTTCTACATGTTCGTTCATTTAATTCGAATAAGGTTTGTGGCTTTTAACAGGCAACTTACGATCGTGTTTACATTAACAACCGCGCATTGATGTTTGTGATGGCCTGTATGATTGGTAAAGCTCAATAATCTTAAACACCAAATCAAAAGTTATGGGATGATTATTGTCGGCTTTTAAAGGCAAGTGTTTAATAATGTCTTAAAAGAGAGTGATACATTTCATATTTGTCCCAAAAAAATAATAGGCTTCATAGTTATCCCAACCAGTAGTATAATACTCCCTCCAGTCAATAATATAAGAGTCAGCCACAAAAAAATGTTTGTTAAGAAAACATGTGAATGTTAGTTGGGTGTCTGAAGTTAATGCTTCTTTTTCAATATTATTTATATTTATTATGATACTTTTAAGAGAGAAATACATAAGCATTAATAAATATGGAAGAAAGTTAGGGGAAAGTAAGAAAAACACATCAAATGAGGAGAGAATGTGAGATGAAGTCTTATATTTTGAAAAAAAAAACATTCAAATTTTGGTATATTAGGGAACAAAGAGTACCAAAGTAATTAAAGCATCCTTCTCTTCCCATTTGTAAGTCCACATGAAGTACTTTTCACATACGAAGAAGTACAAATTATATCACTAAATATTTCCTCTAATGATAAACTTTTAAAATCTTTCCCTCAAATAAGAATGGGATGGAAAAGTCAAAAGTCACACAATTTATACCGATAGTGTTTTTCTATATTTAATACTGGTAAAATAATCAAATTTACATTAATTGATCTCAAACTAAACTTATAATAATGAACAAAACTTTAGGGAATGTTAGACGTATAAGTTAAAATTTAGTAGCTAGTATATGGCAAACCCCCAAGAGAAATAAAGAAGATATAATGTCAATTGTCATTTATCAAATATATTAACAATAAGCCCTCTCCCATTTATTAACAACAATAAGGAGATCAAATGCTCTTGTACTAAATAAATGGAAATGTGCAGGATACATATCTCTGCCCAATCCGATTTTTGTGTAATCCATTTTCTATGCTCTTGAATTGTAAACTCTGTTGTATACTATTGAGAAGTAGTTCCTTTGTTCTGGCATCAATATTTCAATTTTATGTTAAGCTTAAATTAAACTTTGTATCATCACTACAAAAAATTCAATTCGCTTTTAATTAGTGCTTTCGGCTTTTATAGCCTATATTGAATTTTTGGATTTAATTAAATCAATCAGGGTTTTCATATTTGAAAGTGAGGATGCACAAGAGGGGGGTGAATTGTGCTACCAAATAAAATTAGAAAATTAAATCGCACAAGGTTTTTATACTGGTTCGGTCCAACTCTTGACCTACGTCCAGTTCTCAATCACCCAGATTGAGTTTCACTAAACCACAGGTTTTACAACGGGTTCACCTGCAACCTTTTACAACCACAAGTTTTTCGGGCTCACTTGCAACCTTACAACCTGACTCGCTCCCCCTTACTAATTGTAAGGGTTCAACCTTTTAATCAAAGGATTTTCTACTTAGTTCTCTCAAAGAACAAATAATGTTACTCACTTAAGTACAATAAATGCTCTCAACAACTAAAGAGACTTAAATACAAGAGTACAAGAAGGATAATAAATAACTCTCAATGCAATAAGTGCTCTCTTGCTTTCTGGGTAGTATGAGCTTTGAATGCTTGAATGATTTTTGCAGAATTATGTTCGGTGCAATTCTTCGGTACTTCATAAATGTTGAAGCAATTCCTTATATATCATCTCTCATACTCCTCATGCTTGGTAGGTAACAATGCCGTTTGAGTATTGCTGTTAAACCCTTGTTACCGTTGGCTCCTTAAATGCTCCATTAATGCTTAGCAGGGTTGACTTGCTTTATCTCTGAAAAGCAACTCTAACAACTCTGCTCTGACAAAAAGCATTCTGACTTCTGGGCATATGTACGTTCTGTCTCTTGTACTCTTGCTGACGGATGATCATCGTTCATCCGGAAGCGGCAATCTTGCTCTGCAAGTGTTAGTCTCAGAATTCCAGTGCCAAGAGTATTTGCATCTGGAAGCTCATTTGCATCTGGAAGTAAAACTAAGTTCTGCACATAATTGTTAGTCCAACAAAGTAGTATATATATAATCAAGTGCAGTAAGAACCATATATGCTGTGGGAAGTATGTTTGCTATGGGAAGTATTCTGACTTAGACTAGGTTCTGACTTGGCATGTTATTGACTTCCGCTGAGGGATGTATTCTGCATCCGTGAGCGTCAGTCACGTTATTTTACTCTAATTCTTCCGGAAGCAATTTTGCATCCGGTTGTGTCCTAACTTAGTCTTCATCAAGGTTCAATACTCTAACAGCCTAGACTAGGTTCTGATTTAGTGTCTCACTTGCTTTCGCTATGGGATGGGTTATCTATCCGCGAGCGCTAGTTCTAATCCATCCGGAAGTAATTCTGCATCCGGTTGTGACTTAACTTAGGATTCACTTTTAACCTAGTTCTTCCTATGTGATCAATTAGTTCTTTCATATTTTAGTCTTCATCAAAACTTAAGATTCTAACATTCTCCCCCTTTTTGATGATGACAAAACTAAGTTAACTAAAGAGTTCATACTTAAAGGCAGATAATTAAATAACACACAGATATGAATTCAAAAGCGAACTTCATTAATATGTAAATCAACTACATGTATAAGCAACAAAAACAGTAAGCAGATTTACAAGTATGACAGATAACTATGTATGAAAAATGAAAGAACAAAATGTTGTGCTATGCATGAGAGGTTGGGGTTTTAGAGCTTGTGTCTCTTGTTCCTCTCTTTCTCTCTTTGGATCTCTTCATGCTCCTCATTCATCTTGGCCCACATCTCAGTTATCTGCTGTTGGTCGATCTGGGCAAGAATCTGTTGGAGCTCCCTCTCCTCTTGGGCTTTTCTGATCCTTTCAGTCTCAAGGGACTCAGCAATGGCTTTCTTTAGGTCACTGAGCTCATCTAATCCAAAGGACCTTCCTTCCTCTGAATCTCCGATGGGGATGGTTGCGTGAGGGAGATGGACAGCTTTAACCTTGACATTCCAGGCAGGGAAATCAGGGTCATGAGATAGACTTGCCTTTGCTTTCCCTTTTCCCTTCCCTTTCCCTTTTCCCTTCTTCTCTTGAAGATCCTTAGCATGAGCCCTCTCAGCATCCAGAACGAAGAGTTGCTCATATGTGAGTCTATCTGTGTTACCATAGCGCTCAAACTCTTCTGGTGTCATGTCTTCCACCTCTAGCTTGACCACCACTTCTGGTGGGACTTCCTGAGGTCTCTCGGGTGGAAGACTGAGGCTCAGAAGCTTCCCCTTGCAGTGGCACAACATTCTCGGGATTAGCACTTGTCTCCTCTTCACTATTTGATGGCTCACTGGGGGAGGAGGCGTTCTTCTTTTTAGCCAAGGTCTTAACCCTTACCTTAGTGAAGCTGACTGGAGGAGGGACAGGAGCAGGCGCAGAGGGAGGAATTGGCTTAGCGATCACAGCTACTGGCGGGTTTGGCCTCTTGAGCCCATACTTCATAATCAGCTCTTCAATCAGATTGGGTGCAGGCGCAGAGGGAGACACAGGCTCAGCAGTAGGTGGCACCTCAGGTTGATCAGCCAGCACCATCTCAAGACTTGCCTTTGTGCTGGCGGACTGCTGTTGGCTCATGAAGCGAATGGCTTCATCACGGATTAGCCTTTCTGCTTGGCCCATATGCTTCATGTCCATGGCCCTTCGGAGAGCAGCAGCCACTTCCTCATCTAGCCAAAGGGATGGCTGGGTTAGCATATCTCTCCCCCTTTTGGCATCATCAAAGAGGGCGAGGGCCAGGGAGGAGGATGAGGAGGGAATGGTGGGAGGAGGCTCAGGGCCATATCTGGGTGGTGAAGGTGGGGGTGAGGTGTGGTCGTCAAAGCCTAAGGGAGGTGAGTGAGTGGGGGAGGGAGAGGGACTGGGGGAGTGTGAGTGGCCAGGGGAATGTGAGTGGCTAGGGATCGTGAGTGGCTAGGGGATGGAGAGTTATAAGGAGATAGAGAGTTATGAGGGGATGGTGAGTTATGTGGTGAGGGCGAGTGGTGAAGGTGGGCTTAGTGAGGGTCAGAGTCATTGTGTGGGGGAGGTGGAGGAGGAGGAGATGGAGGAGGAGGATGGTGAGGTGGGGCTTCTAAGTAGGCAAGGATAATACCTAGGGTTGCTTCAATCCCATGAAGGCGATCTTCCAATCGCTCGATCCTCATACTCTGACTCCTGAAGGCAGCATCAAATTCCTCACGAAGAGGGGTCATCAACTGATCCGGCAGCCTAAACAGGATCTTCTGCTTCATTTCTTCAATGAATGCCTTCTGAGCAGCAGTCACTCTTGGAGCACGAGTGCAGCTGAGGTCAGCCTGGGAGTCTACTTCCTGATCCCCTGCTCCAGATGCAGAGGGTCCAGAGGTGTGAGAGGCACTCCCAGCCTGAGAGCCAGACTGAGTGGCCTTTACAGGCTTGATGTAGTTCACTCCCATTTTGCCCAAATTCATTGATCACATGGGCAAGCACTTATTGTTGACGGCTTCCTCAGTTGATTTGATGTTGAAACACTCCAGGAGGAAGGCGATGAACTATGGGTAGGGAAGAGATGTGTTCCCCTTGTCCTTACTCTCTACCCATTGGAAAAGCTCAAGGGATATCAGCTGTCCAGGGTTGATAGGCTGCTTGGTAAGGAACCAGGCAAGCCATGGGTTGTCCAGTTGGGTGAACTCGTTGAAGTTACCACCCTTGTGCGTCATTATTCTAGAGTAGATATACTGGAGCACCCTCTGTGTGTAGGGCATACCCGAGACCTTCTTTCCACCAGTCCCAGAAGCCAGCTCCAACTCTGTTTGGTCCAGACGCTCAGGGAAGGACCACTGGTTCATCTCTTCATCAGTGACCCCCAGGAAGCGATTGATGGTTCTCCAGTTAAACTTAATGCTTCTTCCCCGGATGGTGGCCTTGAAGTCAATCCGTCCAATTGCAGTCTTGTTCTTGCTGATGTTCTTAATATTGGCTTTTGCAGTCAGAGATTCATAGAACACCCTCAACACTTGCACATTGTACTCATTCTGAATCCCCAGCCAGGTCATGTATTTCTGCAGATACCCAGCAAGATCATAACCCAAATCTGCAAGCTTCTTTAAATCAATGTAGATTCCGTTGTTGAGATATGGTTTTCTATTCTCAAACTTCTGGGAAATGGCTTCCAGCGGCCCAGATCTATACTCATAATAGTCGTCTTCTTGAACCCTCTGGCGTTTGGAAGGTTGTTCTTCAGCAAACTGGACTCGCTTCTCCTTCCCTTTCCCAGATTTTCCAGATTTCTTCGAGGAGGAACCTTTCTGGAGATTAGGGTTTGTCTCATTTGATCCGGCCATTCTTTTTGTGATGGGTATGGAGTGAGTGATATGCACAGAGGATGAATGTGAAGATGAAAATGAAGAAGATGAAGAACAAGATGAAGATGAAGATGAACAGACGAGAGAGTTCAGAGAGTTTAGGTAAAAATGTGTGTGATGGATGATGAATGAGTACCCCTATTTATGCAATGTGATGTTTTTGATGCGAAGGGTCATGATGCCAGTTTATGGAAAAAAACACACTTTTATGGGAAAACGTGAACATTTAAAATTGAAACAGCGCACCTGATGCCACGTGTCATTTCTGATTGTCAGAGAAGGCACAATTTTTGTGAGAGAAGATGAAACGTTTCTGAGGTGACGTGTTCTTTTCCCAAACACTGGTGCTACCGGTTGCTTAGTGTCATGCCCAAGCGGCAGCAACCATGCTGAATAGAATAATGAGCTTCCGAAAGGAAATTTGCTTCCGAAAGTGATACACTTAAGATTTAACATTGACATGCTAGGGGACCTGCAAAACTAAAGACTGGCACTCCGATGCCTAAGTTAGTACAGTTTACAGGTTTTAACAATTAAGCACAGGTTTATTCTGAAGATTAAACTTCATTTGGGTTTACCATTCCCAAATTTCCTCTAATAAAAGTAAATTGGTCTACCCCAGAGGTTTGGTGAAGATATCTGCAAGCTGATGCTGAGTAGGAACAAATTGCACTTTGACATCCTTCTTCTGAACATGATCTCTGATAAAGTGATGTCTGACGTCAATGTGCTTTGTTCTTGTGTGCTGGACTGGATTCTTGGCTAGGCTGATGGTGCTTGTGTTGTCACAGAGAATGGGAGCCTCAGGGAACTCCAACCCAAGATCCCTAAGTTGATTTTTCAGCCACAACACTTGTGCACAACAGCTTGCAGCAGCAATATACTCTGCCTCTGTGGATGACAGTGACACGCAGGTTTGCTTCTTGCTTGCCCAAGACACCAGACAGCCTCCTAGGAAGGCACATTGGCCGCTGGTGCTCTTTCTATCTGTCTTATAACCTGCATGGTCAGCGTCAGAATAAGCCCACAAGAACTCTTGGTTACCTCTGGGATACCAGAGACTAAGTTCTTGAGTTCCCTCAAGGTATCTTAAAATACGTTTAACACATGTTAGGTGAGATTCCTTGGGGTTGGCTTGAAATCTAGCACACATGCCTACACTAAATTGAATATCAGGTCTGCTAGCAGTTAAGTATAACAGGGAGCCTATCATGCCCCTATACATTGGCTGGCTGACCGAACTTCCCTTAACATCAGCATCGAGAGCGGCAGTGGTACTCATAGGAGTATCATACTCCTTGCATTCATCCATCCCAAACTTCTTGAGAAGTTCTCTGCAGTACTTTGTTTGGGAGATGAAGATGCCTTCTTTCTTTTACTTGATCTGCAGGCCTAGGAAGAAGGTTAGCTCTCCCATCATTGACATCTCAAATTCTCCCTGCATTGTCTTTGAGAACTCTTCACAGAGTTTCTCGTTAATTGCTCCAAAAATGATATCATCAACATATATCTGGATAACTAACATATGCATATTCTTATGCAAGATAAACAGTGTATTATCTAACTTGCCTCTAGAGAATTCTTTTCCTAGCAGGAAGCTGCTAAGTCTCTCATACCAAGCTTGTGGAGCTTGTTTCAGGCCATACAATGTTTTCTTTAGTCTATACACATGTTTCGGGTGTTTATGATCCTCAAAGCCAGGAGGTTGCTCAACATACACCTCTTCCTTAATATAGCCATTAAGAAAAGCACTCTTTACATCAATTTGATATAATTTAAACCCTTTCATGGATGCGAAGGCTAGAAGAATCCTTATTGCCTCAAGTCTTGCAACTGGAGCAAAGGTTTCTTCATAGTCTATGCCTTCTTCTTGGTTATACCCTTTTGCTACTAATCTGGCTTTGTTCCTAGTGATATGTCCGGTCTCATCCAGCTTGTTTTTAAAGACCCATTTGGTCCCAACTGTGGATTGGTGAGACGGTCTAGGGACTAGCTCCCAAACCTGACTTCTCTCAAACTGATTGAGCTCTTCCTGCATGGCAATGATCCAATCACAGTCCTTAAGGGCCTGTTCAACTGAGGTTGGTTCGATTTGAGACAAGAAGGCTCCAAACTCAACTTCATTTTGAACCTGCCTTCTAGTTCTGACACCAGAAGAAACATCACCAAGCACTTGGTCAAGTGGATGATCCCTGTGACGTCTCCTAGCGGTTGGCAACTGTACCTCATCAGGCACCGTCTGCGTTCTAGGTTCATCACTGGGATCATCCTCCTTCTTAGGATCACTTGCTGGTGTTTCTTTGGGTGGTGAAGATGATGGTGATTTTGAAAAATTTAATATCCCATCATCTTCGATGGATCCTTCCCATGTAGGGTTTTCATCAAATACAACATGCATGGACTCCTCTACTGTTCTAGTTCTCATGTTGTATACTCTATATGTTTTACTTCTAAGAGAATATCCTATGAAAACTCCTATATCTGCTTTTGGATCAAACTTACCCAAGTTTACCTTTCCGTTGTTGTGGATGTAACATTTTGATCCAAAGATTCTGAGATGGCTGATGTTGGGCTTCCTACCTTTGTAAAGCTCATAGGGGGTTTTGTCTAGGCCCTTGCAAACATAGGCTCTGTTGGAGATGTAACAGGTTGTGCTCATAGCGTCTGCCCAGAACACTTGAGAAACCTCCTTCTCATTAAGCATGCTTCTGGCCATCTCCGTCAGCACCCTGTTCTTTCTTTCAACCACACCATTTTGCTGAGGGGTTCTGGGAGCTGAGAAGTTGTGATCAATTCCATTCTTTTCACACAGCTCTGAGAAGTTGTGATTCTCGAACTCACCTCCATGATCTGTCCTTATGGCGGCTATTTTGAGATTTCTCTCATTCTGCACTTTCTTAGCAAGGACAACAAAAACATCAAAAGCATCATGCTTAGAGGGAAGGAACATTGTCCAAGTAAACCTTGAATAGTCATCCACCACCACTAGAGCATAAAGGTTTCCACCTAAGCTCTTCACTATCGCTGGCCCAACTAAGTCCATGTGGATTAGTTCTAAGGGTCTGCTGGTGGAGACTTTCTTCTTGGTTTTGAATGAGGACTTTGTTTGCTTTCCTCGTTGGCAAGATTCACAGATAAAATCATGCTTAACTTTAAAGGATGGAATACCTATTGCTAGTTCCTTTTTAATAAGCATATCAAGCTGTGTAAAGTTTACATGCGCTAGCCGTTTATGCCATAGCCAACTATTTTCATTACTAGTGATTAGGCATTTTTCAGTTAGTTGTTGACATAAATCCAGGGAATATAGGTTTCCATTCCTATTAGCCTTAAGTTTGCATTTCAGATTGATTTTATCTATGTCTAGATCATGCTTATCTACTATAATGCATTCATGAGAGTCAAAGATTACCCAATTTCCCTTGTCGGTGCTTTGACTCACACTCAGCAGGTTATGACAGAGACCATCAACCAAGTAGACATCTTGGATAGGTCCAACTTCACCAATCTCAGTGATCTTTCCACTTTGATCTCCTCCAAAGCTCACTTTGGCTCCATCTTTGATCACCAGAGATTTGAACTTGTCTCTGTCTCCTGTCATGTGTCTCGAGCATCCGCTGTCGATATACCACTTCCGGTTCTTGGATGCCTTGAGACAGACCTGCATAAATCAAACAAGCTTAGGTACCCAACCTTTATTGGGTCCTTTATCATTAGTTCCCATAACCCTCGGTCCAGTGTTGACCTTAGGTTTGTGATTTATCTGTGCCTCTGGCCTTGTGTGGGCTCTAGGCTGACGGACTTCCTTTGGAATAGACTTCCAAATTCTAGGTCCAAGTGCTCCCTTAGTTTCCATCCTTGGAGGATCCTTAGTCACTCTTGTTCCTTTTGGAACCCATCTGTGAGTGCTATTGGTTCCATGCTTCTTTGCATTACAGGTGGACGTGGAGTGTCCCTTCCTGTTGCAGTAGTTACAGAAGTTAAAGGGTGTGGAACTGTGACTAGTGGCTTTGTGAAAGAACTTTAAGTAGGGTTTCACTTTAGGTCTCACCCACCTTTTCTCTTTATGCTTATAGCCTAATCCAGTTTTATCTCTATAAGCCCTTTGGTTCATCAAAATAACATTCAGCATTTCAGAACCGTTTGTGAACTTTTGCAGGGCATTATGCAGCCTATCCCTTTCAATAGAGATTTTGCTGCAGTTGATGCAGCTCTCTGATGTTGAGGCATTGGGTTCCGCTTGGGGATTTCCCTTGCTATCCACTACCGGAAGCTTCTTGGCTTCCGCTAGCTCATCACTCAGTGAGTTCACAGAGAGCTCAAGTGATTCATTCTTCATTCTTAGAACCTTGTAAGCTTTGCATAATTGAAAGAATTCTCTATGAATATCATTATAAGCTTCTTGGAGTTCAGTAAGGCTTACCTCATTACCATGGACGGATTCAAAGTCAGAGAGTGCCTCTTCTCCATCTTTCCTAGCAACAAGACAAAGGTTTGCAACCTCTTCCTCATCGCTAGCTTCTTCATCTGAACTATTTACGCAGATTGAGGACATGAAGGCTTTCCTTTTGTCCTTTCCTTGAATCTCTGAAGACTTGGGCACTCAGCCTTGAAATGACCAGGCTTCTTGCACTCAAAGCAAACAGGGGCCCTTTCCTTCTTATGACTTGATTCTCCTTTCCGGAAGCCCCCTTTCTTCCTAAAGAATTTTTTGAATTTTCTCACCATCATTTTCATTTCTTCATCATCTATCTCTTCCTCATCATCATCATCATATTTTTCTTTGCTGGGAGCAACTAGAGCAAGGTTCTTGACTTTAGCAGCTGCTTGTGGAGCCCTTTGAGCCAACAGGGTTGGTTCATACTCAGCCAGAGAACCAAATAAGGCAATGACAGAACTGGTTGACTCTCCCTGTACTTCCTGCAAAATAGTTACCTTTGTAAGCCAGTCACCCTTTAATACTTTTAGAATTTTACTTACCTGCTCCCTCTCAGGGATGTTCTTTCCCAGTGAAGCCAGGTTGTTTACGAGGTGGGTGAATCTGAGCTCCAAATCTCTGATTGGCTCATCAGGAAGCATTGTGAACTTGTGAAATTCCTCCACCAGCATCTCAACACGTCTGGCCTTCACTCCTTTGGTTCCAGAATGAGCTGCCTCAAGAGCCTTCCACATTTCCTTTGCTGTTTTGTAGTGGCTTATCCTGTGGAACTCCTTCGGACTCAGGGCGCACTGAATATAGTGGATGGCCTTGTAATTCAGTTCTACCTTGAAGTAATCATCATTGGTGAAGCTGGATCGAGGCTTCTCAAAACCTTCATCATCAAGTGGAATATTGTCACCGTGCTCTATAACATCCCAGATTCGAAGGCCACTTGCCTTGATAAAGTTCTCCATCTTGAATTTCCAGAAGGGATAGTTGTACCCATCGAAGCCAAGAGGCTTGTTTGGTTGGATGACTACATCGGGAAGAGAATGATGATCTGCATCCATCACTGGATCTTCTCTTTCTAGATTCGTTGGAATCAAGTCAGAAAGACCTCGCTCTGATACCAAATGAAAGTGAGGATGCCCAAGAGGGGGGGGTGAATTGTGCTACCAAATAAAATTAGAAAATTAAATCGCACAAGGTTTTTATACTGGTTCGGTCCAACTCTTGACCTACGTCCAGTTCTCAATCACCCAGATTGAGTTCCACTAAACCACAGGTTTTACAACGGGTTCACCTGCAACCTTTTACAACCACAAGTTTTACGGGCTCACTTGCAACCTTACAACCTGACTCGCTCCCCCTTACTAATTGTAAGGGTTCAACCTTTTAATCAAAGGATTTTCTACTTAGTTCTCTCAAAGAACAAATAATGTTACTCACTTAAGTACAATAAATGCTCTCAACAACTAAAGAGACTTAAATACAAGAGTACAAGAAGGATAATAAATAACTCTCAATGCAATAAGTGCTCTCTTGCTTTCTGGGTAGTATGAGCTTTGAATGCTTGAATGATTTTTGCAGAATTATGTTCGGTGCAATTCTTCGGTACTTCATAAATGTTGAAGCAATTCCTTATATATCATCTCTCATACTCCTCATGCTTGGTAGGTAACAATGCCGTTTGAATATTGCCGTTAAACCCTTGTTACCGTTAGCTCCTTAAATGCTCCATTAATGCTTAGCAAGGTTGACTTGCTTTATCTCTGAAAAGCAACTCTGACAACTCTGCTCTGACAAAAAACATTCTGACTTATAGGCATATGTACGTTCTGTCTCTTGTACTCTTGCTGACAGATGATCATCGTTCATCCGGAAGCAGCAATCTTGCTCTGCAAGTGTTAGTCTCAGAATTCCAGTGCCAAGAGTATTTGCATCCGGAAGCTCATTTGCATCCGGAAGTAAAACTAAGTTCTGCACATAATTGTTAGTCCAACAGAGTAGTATATATATAATCGAGTGCAGTAAGAACCATATATGCTGTGGGAAGTATGTTTGCTATGGGAAACATTCTGACTTAGACTAGGTTCTGACTTGGCATGTTATTGACTTCCGCTGAGGGATGTATTCTGCATCCGTGAGCGTCAGTCACGTTATTTTACTCTAATTCTTCCGGAAGCGATTTTGCATCCGGTTGTGTCCTAACTTAGTCTTCATCAAGGTTCAATACTCTAACAGCCTAGACTAGGTTCTGACTTAGTGTCTCATTTGCTTCCGCTATGGGATGGGTTATCTATTCGCGAGCGCTAGTTCTAATCCATCCGGAAGTAATTCTGCATCCGGTTGTGACTTAACTTAGGATTCACTTTTAACCTAGTTCTTCCTATGTGATCAACTAGTTCTTTCATATTTTAGTCTTCATCAAAACTTAAGATTCTAACAATATTATGGTTTAACTTTTTGAGAGTTCTAATTAGCCTGAACGTCACACTTAAGTTAAATGAGGAAACACTTAAAATTGTTAAATTGCCATGGTTTGTAACCGTGGGAGAGCTAGGCCATTTTTTTTAAAAAAAAAAACTCGTTTCATTATTGCAAACCAACCTTTTTTTTTTCTTTTGCCAGATCATAACAACAGTTAGGAACCGTGTCCATGCCATATACTCCTATATTCACTATTGCATGCCAAAGGGTTGTTCTTATTTCACTATTGCCCATAATTTTTGTAAATCCTTGAAAAGCTGAACCAAATATGGGAATGAGAAATGACTGGCACATAACATTTGAAGGATATATTCCATTCTAAAATTTTATATTTAAGAAAATATTGCTTTATCATTTAATCAAACACAAGTTTTTTCGATGATGATTGCAGTACAGGGCATATGATGAAGTTCGAGTGAGTAAAAATTGAAGAATTAATTATTAATGCCATTAGTCATAAGAACTAGGAATATTATATTTTCAGATTTTCTAAAGTACCATTATTAGGATTGAAACTCATTATTAAACCTAAACCTGTACAAAAGATTAATTATTTACTACTCCCTCCTGCCGATAATATAAGAGTGTAGCTACTAAAATACACTAATTAAAAAGCATGCAAAAAGTTAGTTGTATTTTTGAATTTAATATTTTCTTTGCAATATTGCCAATATTTATTACTTATCTAGTGAACGATTTCGTGGCTGATCAAATTTATTGAGAGTTTTTCACTTTTTCCTGTAAGTCATTTTAAGAGCCGATATTCCATATGGTTGTTTTATTCTGACGTATTGGATAAGAAGATTGAAAACAATCATTTTATGTGTCTGAAAAATATGAACAAAGTTGCTTTATGCTGTCAAAGTTCAATGAAAATTAACAAAAACTGGAGTTTTGTTGACAAAATATCTTGAATGAAACTCCAGCATTAGTTGCTTGCGCCGTACTGGGGGGTCCATGTGGGATCTCTTAGTCCCACATCAACCAGGAATTTGTGTGTGTGAGTATATAAGTAGGACATTCGCACTTTGTAACAGCCCCAATTTTACAATCATTTTCTCTCTATTTTTATTTTCCTAATCCTTAATAAAAATAGTTTGGAGTCTAACTATGTTAGAAAAAGAATATAGTAACATAATACTAACTAACATAGTTAGAAAAACAACTTTTCTTATTTTCCATAAAATATAAATTAATAGGCTGACCATGATACGAAAAATAATTTAAGTCACAAATAAAATAATCTATCATGGTTAGAAAAAGATTTAATATAATTTGAAATTAACAAATTAAAAATAAATATAATTTTAGAATGAAAGATAAAATTCACAATTAAAAAAAATCATTTATTTAAAAAAAATTACTAAAATTGATTTATCCATGTTAGATAAAAATTGACTAACATGGATATTTAAATTTATCTAATATAACTTAATTAAACTTCTTCATAGTAAATTTCAAATAAACACATGACCCTGTATTAATTTAATATTTACAGTTATCTAACGTAAAATTATTTACAGTCATCCAGGGGAATAAATTCAAAAGATGTACAAATTAATAAACAAGAATATGAAACATGAAAGAATGCGAAAGAACATATGAGCCTAAAAGCTTAGTTCTCAAGTCTCCAGATCCTTTCCCCATGACTCCTGCCCCGATCTAATACCTGTAAAATGTTAAACCACGAGGGGTAGACCCTGATGTCGTAACTAACAACTACTCGCCTACGCACATTTTTGCACTACGTGCATGTGCATGCCGGCAAGGTGATGTGTGCTAATGTCGTGTTTGGTGGTGTGTGCTACATGCTGTGTTGCATGAACATGTTATCTATTTTCTATTCTAAGTATCTATCAATTACCAAATAATACAACAGTACAAGTATTCATTTAAAGCCACATCACAAACTCAAAACATCACAAACTCAAACATCAAGAATAATAATAATCACATCAAACACAATACACAAGTACACCGATAATTAATATGACAGTTCAATAGGGACTCTCGCTTGAACCGGGGGCGCTCTCCCCAATAACGTTTTTCTCTTTATTCATTTTAGTCCCTGCTATACGGGCAAGGGAACCTCATTCCGGAATGACATAATTATAATTATATTACTCGGTGTACCACAGCCAAAACAGACATTCCAATAAAAGCATTCCATAACTACATCAACAATAATCATATACCTATTAACTACCTAAATGTTTACTAACATACACACACGCGCAGACAAGTGAAGTAGTTACCTGGTAACTTAAATTAATTTCCATATAACAACTGAAGCACGACACTCCGCCTAGTTAACTGCTACCTATAACGTTCATATACAATCACTACACAATAAAGTAAAATATAAAAATAAGCAATTTCCTAACTATCCAATGTGACTTCCTAATTTAAAAGCTTCTATAATTACTACTTTTTATTATTATTAATGTTGCATCATAATTCCTTAACCCATTCAAAATAATACATCATCATCATTATTCTTGTTCTTTTAATCCTTTAAACTATTATAATTATTATTATTATTATTATTCCACCCCTTGTCACAATTCTTATATGTTTGCTAACACAGTGATTGGTCTCATATATAATAACACCCGCACATGTTGCTGTTTTACACCAAGAACTGATTATGGCCCTACTACAAGCTTTAGAAATCACTTATCCCATTACAAGCACCCCACATCCAAGCATCATTTGAAACACTAAAGTTTGGACTAACCCCAGCCAAATAAAAGAGAGTAATATGGATTTTAGAGAGACCCAAACTCACCACCCAAACTAATTCTAGGCGAACATGAGCTAAGCAAAAAGAGGGAAGTATTCCAAGATGATGCCGACGGTGGCTATTCCAAGAGACGACTCAACTACGGAGATACGGTGGTGCCAAACTCTTCACGACCAGAACTCCACACCGGCAACGGAAAACTACGTCTTCTCCACGGTGACCAAGTTTAGAGAGATGGGAGAGGGAGAACTACGGTGAGCAGTGACGGAAACCGGCGGCCAAATCCTTACTACCGGCGACACCCACGACGGACGACGGTGGCCGAAACTGCAGACCACGGCGGCATCAAAACAGAGCACGGAGAGGGTGAGAAAATGATGATGTTGTTTGGGATGGAGTAGCAAAATCGGTGAAGATAAGGAAAAAGAAATTGATGGATGTTTTAGATGGAGGAAGGAAGGAATTTGTGATAAAAAAAAGAGTTGAATAAGACGAAGAAGAGAAGAGGAATGAAGGAGGTATTTCACGTTTAAGGGGGCGGCTGTTTATTCAGAACAAGGAAAAGGAAGAGGGAATAGTGTATATACATTGAAAAGAGAAATTTAGGGTTAAAGGCCCAATAGAAAATTACAAAACAAGCCCAATAAGTTTAAGGTACTTCCAAATAGAAAAAGGAAAGAAATATGATGATGGTCATATCAATTTTAGGGAAAAGGGTACCACACTTTTGTACATGAGAGAGTGAATTAGATTTATGAGGAATGAGATTTTAGGGTTTTATGGCTTACGAGATAATTACCAAAAAGGCTTCACACACTTGGCATATTATTGATTATTGATTCATTTTTAATTTAAATTCTAAGATGTTACAACATTTTAAGTAAAAATTTCTAAAAAAAAATGTCTTATTATTAAAATCTTCATAACCATTTTCAATTTAAAACCAAATAGCTAATTATTTTCATTAACTTAAAATGGAAATAAAATCTTAACAAATTCTCTAAAATATATTAAACTTTCTAAATTTATTTATAAGACTTAAAATATTCAATCTACACCTAAAACATTAAGTAACTATTTATATTTCTATATTTTTTTTAAATTTCGAACATTTATTAATTTATTTCATAATTAAAAATTCAGGATGTTACACACTTCAGCTTGCCAACCGCGTTAGTTGGTTTTGTTGTTGTGTTTGGTCCGAAAATGTGTTAAAAAAAACTCCAGCATTAAAAAAGAACCATATTTTATCTTTAAATTCTAGCAATCATGAAAAGCATTAATTCAATGGTCACTTGTCCTTACATGTCACAAAATCCTCATTATGAAACTTAAAAATTACATGGTGTATAAATGACTCAAGACACATAGAAGAAATTACACACAAGTTTTTGAACAAGAACTTCATTCCTTAATATAAGAACTCATTGACTTTTTTAAAGAAACCTAAGAAAAATAGATAAGTTGCCTATAAATTATTAACATGTACAAGTAATTTAATACACAAAATATGTTATAATTATTTTTTTTATAATAATTAAGTAGATTATTTAGTCTCATTAATTTCTCCAAAAGATATGAACTAGGTGTTGTAATTAAAAACGGAGGAAGCAATGCACACTCATTCTTTTTGTTATCAGAACACACTCATCCTATATTATAAAAAAGTCATTATGCTAACTTACAAATATCCTCATATTCCATTGCCTTGAGGACTATGCCATCATAAGGACCTTTCGCTATCTGCACCTTGGCACAAAAGCGATCAGTATCAACTCCTAACAATCTCCCAGTAGATCCACGGTAAGCTCCATTTACAATCTTGACAAGACCACCAATTTGAGGGATCACAGTTTCCAGCTCAGCTTGATCAACTCTTAGCACATGCTTGCTTTCAAGCATCTCTATTTCTCCAACATATTTATCAATCACCTTTAACACAACTCCTTTATGCTTGTAATACCCTTTATCAGCTAAAACTTTGCTCATAACCTTAACAACGATTCCCTCATGCAACCAGTAATCCTTTCTATTAATCTTTTCCCTTTTCTTCTCATCTTCCCTCATCAACTCGTCTAATGTTGATTTTCCATCACCATTTTCTTTCCTCTTCATAGAGCCTCCAGGTTTCCTTTCATCCTTCATGGCATCCTCGTCCTCATTAAATACTACTTTTGGTGTCTCCCTTTCTTCCCTGGTTACAGGTTTTGCAAATGAACCAAGAGAAAACCCAATTTTGACTCCATCTTCCACTTTAAACTCTCTAGGAGGTTGAGACTCTGAAGGTTGATCAGATCCCGAGGCAGACGGCTGCATCAACTGCTCAGCCTTTTCTATTTGTTTCTGTATCTCCTTCTCTTGCTTCTCTTCTTCAGCCATATCAGACTTTATTCTCTTATTCCTCAATCTTTCTTTGAAAAGAGTCTCAGAATCCCTATCAATATAGGTGATAAACCAACCCTTAGGTGTTTCTTCAACCTTACACTTTCCAGTCCGACCCAAATACTTGACAAACTTGGTAAGTGTAAGCCATCGAGTGGAATTCATATGAATGTGATGCCTATCACTAATGTATTCATTGTAAACTACTGTAGCGACTATACGACTGAATCTGTGGCTGCGCTTCATGTGCTCAAGAAAGGTGTTCTCAAACTCTTCAGAATAGCCCTCAATTATCCGGTTTTGGTTTTGTCCAAAGATTTGCATCTGACGCTGGTGACTTTCACTCATGCAATGACACTTGAACCCATTCTCATCTCGACATTGTTTCTGACACATCTGGCAGTACCACCGAAGCTTTTGAAGCCCCTTTGCTTTGATTCGATTAGCTATAGCCTTTGGTGTAAGAAACTCATTCTTTCCCATTGCGAATCTGCACAAAATGATAATAGAAAATTAATGGATATGCCTTTAAGGAACGATGATACACAGCTATAAAAAATTTTCTTTGATCACAGTGAGCATAAAAATAATTAAAATAATATATCAAGAGACAATACCACCCTATCTGCTTGCACATATAGTAAATTACCCCTTTCTCTTCCTACATCTATCTTTAGATACTAGAATCTATGTCACTTCCATCAAGTGGGAATATATTCACGAATAATGGTGATAAATTCAACATCTAGACCTCCCATCAGACAGATTCAAGCTATACAATTGTATGATACTGATACTGATTGCGGCAGTTTTGACAATTTGATGTACACTAATAATTAAATGATCACCAATTCAGATAGTCAAAGTATGACCAAAATAAATATATACTGTAACACCCAACTCTATATGCCTCTAATAAGAATGCTTAATCAATTATGAACCACTTGACAGCTTTCATCACACCAAAAATCTGAATAAAGTAAAATTGTTTTTTAAACAGCTTCAAACATCCATAGGAGAATATGCTTTCCTCACAAATATATTTAAAACTTACATAAAAACTCAAGTGGGTACTTATCTGATCAACAATCAATTTAGTCATTAGGTACTAATTAACCAGTATATACCTGAAACAATGCATGGGTAATCAAGAAAGACCCAGGAATATCTTAAAACTACTACTAAAGTTCTAACTACATGTAACATGTGTGTGCGCGCGCGCGAGTGAGGGTGTGTGTGTGGGTATGGGTGTGGGGGGTGTGTGTGGGTGTGGGGGTGGGTGTGTGGGTGTGTCTGGGTGTGTCTGGGTCTGTGTGGGTCGGTGCGTGCGTGTGCGCTTGTGTACATTCTTAAGTATACAAAATGAATTTATTTTCAAATACTAATACCAAATCTACCACACGTTTATACTAATAACAAATACATGGAAATTAGGTATTCCTGCTATGCTAAAATACCTTCTATCCTGCTACTCACTCCCCTTCCCACCTGCTCTGCTGGAAAAAATATAAAAAAGGGTGAGATTTGAGGAAATCACAATAGTGATTCATCTCATTCATAATCATCTAATAAAACATAAACTTGCAACAGATATTACATAAACAATGTCTTTGTATTCTAACTTTGCACTCAGCATCTCCACACAAACTGGTAGATGTAATGGTACGCTAGCTCTTGGAACAGTGGCCCTCAGCCTCATATCTATCAGTTTTATAAATAAATGATAATTTAATTTGATCATGATCAAACTAGTGAGTTATAAACTCCATAGGTAGTATATACAGGATCATGATCGAACAGGGGAGTACTTAACTCCATTGGTAATAAATACTGGATCATGATCAATTTGAATATTAACTCTGGGATATCTGACTCCAAACATTGAGAAAAGTTCTCTTACCTTAATATTTATTGTAATATAATAGGGTATGAATTGAGACTACTACCTGATACTTGAAAACACTAAAACTTTATGAGTTCTCTTCTCCTTCTCATGGCCTTGGTGAGCTTAACTGGATCTCGAAACCTGTATACATGTATAGGTATGAATTAATATCTGAACTACGTGTTAACTTACACATCTCTTTGTATCCTATTTTACAACATACTACCCAATTCTTTATATATGTGCTAATTATGGGTGCCAAAGCTATCTTGAACCTTTAGATCAAAAGGGTCAATTTTAAATAATCTACTCTGATTAAAGTTTCTATTTCTCAATGTTCACCTAATAAATTCCTTTGGTTTTACACTAGAAGTCCCTAATTTATATACATCATACAATAGTTCAGCATTAAGGGCTTCCATTTTCACTGCCTCAGTTTCAAATTAGTGTACATATGCATATATACTTTAATATATCAACCAAGGTCAAAATCCTCCTTAAGCTAACTCATACATAAAGTATTTCTCAATTCTTCAGAATTTGAAATTCAATCTCACACAAAGCTCAAGTCCTCGCTCAATACAACATTTATCCCAACCAAAGTTTAGCCATCAAAGGAGTAACCTCCAACAACCATCATCATTGTATCATTCATTCATCAACCAAAAACTTTTATCTCTTAATTTCAGTTAACCTTCACAATTGAACACAACAATACCAGTTTCTAACTAATTCATCTTCAATCAGCCTAATTACAGAAAGTATGCTTCATTTACCCTAATTCAGTTAGCCTCAATTCAGAGAAAAACTGAGAAACTAACAAAGCTCAACTACAACAATCCCATTATCTTTCAAAGCTTCGAGTTCCATCATAAGGTTAATATATCATCCCATTTTCAGTGCATTGTAGCATTAAACTTACAAAAATTGCAGCTCATACACAGATATAATCACACTGAAAATAAAGCAGGAGATTCAGTTTCAAAAATCAAAATATACAGAAAAAATTGAACATAAAGCCTCAAAAATCTACTCTAATTAAAATTCTCATGTGCATATCGTACCGATTTAAAATTCAATAACACTCCTCCCATAAGTTCATTCATGTACAATAATTCATACCAACATTAACATTCTCAACTAACATTCTTACACTACCAAATGTTACTTCAAATTAGAATTAGAGAAGATCATATGAAAAACAATGAAACAGCATAACCAGAATAATTATAAAATACTGTCCAAAAAAAATGCAATTGTACAGTGAGGGTTAAATGGAATTTCCAGGAATTTATAGATTGAATTAAGACTTGAAGCATCTTCAACTATTAATATACATTCTGTCAACACAGAATCTTTAACTGAAGTTTCATATCAGAATTTAAGTACTATTTTCCTTCATAACCACCTATTAGGTTCATAAGGCCAAGGCAGAAAATAAAAACCAAAAATCTCAACTCAATATGCTACCACCAAACATACATACATCTCCCTTCACAATCAAAACCAAACAAACCAGAATTCACATTCCTTCATAAAACTCATTCGGTCAAGAACAAAAGAAGAAATTTCAGAATTTACAAACATTACAACTTAATCAAAACAAACATGCAATACAAAAATCCCACTCTAATAGAATCCTATTCAGCTAAAATAGAAATTTCGAACCCTAAAACAGAGGAGACTCACCGGAATTCAAATCAGGTCTCGCATGCACGATTCGATCGCCGGAACTATCGTGATTCGTCGGCTGGAGTTCGCTGGGTCGGAGGAGGAAGAAGGGAGAACGAAGAGAGGGTGAGAGTTGAGATATGTCGAGGAAATTACCCTTTTGCCCTTCTCTCTTTATTTTATTTTCTTTTCCATTTTCAATTGGGAAAATGGGAAATTTGCATTCTAGTCCCTGGGAAGGGAAATTATTACTTGAAGGTCCCTACACATTCCAAAATAATTATCAAGTCCCTTGGGCCTTTCCTGCAATTATTTGCTTATGTACAATGACCATTTTGCCCTTATGAAAGCATAAAAACCCAAAACATGCACAAGATAAAAGTCAGGGACTTGCTATCGCGGGTGTGCCTACTTGCTACCGCAGGCTTGGGGACTTGCTACTGAGACGTTAAGTGACCAACATTCCCTCCCAAGTGTCATTCATATCTGAGGGTCCTTTAATAAAGCCAGTGACCACTTTTTGTTATTCCCCCGATATGTGTCACACCATGTTTTTCAAAACCATTTTATTCACATGGGATGAGAGGGACTAGCCAGGGATGTAAGTGAAATTCTACATGAATGATTAATTTATGTCAAGTGTGAGTATTTGCATTTCATCATTTCTAAAGGGAGATTGGTACTACACATCCGCTGACATGTTACTGCAGACAGGTCTGGACTCAGTTACTGCAGGTTTGCTGATCTGTAAACACAGTAACAAGTCCCCATGCCTGCGGTAGCAAGTAGGCACACCCGCGGTAGCAAGTCCCTGACTAGTCCCTTCCATCCCATGTGAATAAAATGGTTTTTGAAAAACATGGTGTGACACATATCGGGGGAATAACAAAAAGTGGTCACTGACTTTATTAAAGGGCCCTCAGATATGAATGACACTTGGGAGGGAATGTTGGTCACTTAACGTCTCAGTAGCAAGTCCCCAAGCCTGCGGTAGCAAGTAGGCACACCCGCGGTAGCAAGTCCCTGAATTTTATCTTGTGCATGTTTTGGGTTTTCATGCTTTCATAAGGGCAAAATGGTTATTGCACATAAGCAAATAATTGCAGGAAAGGCCCAAGGGACTTGATAATTATTTTGGAATGTGTAGGGACCTTCAAGTAATAATTTCCCTTCCCAGGGACTAGAATGCAAATTTCCCTTGGGAAAATCCCAAATAAGTCTCTTCGAATATCCAAAAGGACAAATGAGGAACATAAACTTTCAAAAGGACCATGAAGGAATCAGCACCTATCTGTCATTTTAAAATATTGCGAAAAGACAAAATTGCCCTCATCTTAATACACAAATTGTGAGAAGAGAGTGGGTATTAGGGTGGGTTTAGGGTGGGGTAGGAATTTGTGTTATAGGATGGGGGCAATTTTGTCTTTTCGCAAAATTTTAAAATGACAGATGGGTGCTGGTTCCTTTATGGTCCTTTTGGAAGTTTAGGTTCCTCAATTGTCCTTTTGGGTATTTAGAGGGATTTATTTGAGATTTTTCCATTTCAATTCCTACCTAAAACAAATTAAAAAATCTAAAATTCACTTCCTAACTGGTATTTTTTTTCTTTAATTTATATAGATAGAAGGTCCTTGAAGTTCTTAAAAATATATAAATCATCATAAATTTATTTTGAAGTCTTTTAATTCCTAAAAAATACAACAAGACCTTAATAAATTGTTTATTATTTCTAATTTGAAATTTGAGGTGTTTTCAATAAAAAATAGAACCGTTAGACAATGAACGCAAACACCAGAGCGAGGGAGATAAAAAAATTCAGCCAAGCAATTCATGCAAGCTTGGATTTCTTTAAGTAACTTGATTTCTTTCGTTGAGCGCGAATTGTACTCTATTTCTCTAGCAAAACGGTAGAAAGCAAAGAAATATAGGGTAAAATTCGGAAGAAGAAGCTCATCGGAATTCGAGGGAAGAAGAAGAAGCAGATGAAGATGAAGATAGTGCTTGGTGTTATGAGTAAGAAACAGATACAAAGAATTATTTTGCTTCTCTTCAAGACACAAAATTATATTGAGTTCAAAAAAATTTAATTGAAAAAAGATAGAAAATTATTTTCTTGAAGATTAAGTGACCATTTGAAAAGCTTTCAAATTTCAATTATAGTCTTATATGATTTGATTACTTAATTTGGTTACTTGGTCAAAAAAAATTAACTACTTTTGTTAAATCAAAGAAATAAGTTGAAAATTTAAATTAGATTTTTTTTATAAAATCATTAATTATATTAAAAATTAGAAATTACATCAAGACACTTAATGAAGAAACAAAAACACAATCATGATTTCTAACTACGACTAATGTAGAGAAACTATAATTGACAATAAACACTCTGAAACATAAGCATAAACTAAGAATTCCAGTATGTTATGAACAAGTAATACATTCCATGGAAAATATTTGTACTGAAATGTTGCTTATAAATGAAGTTATCAACATAAAGTTGATGAAAATTATGTCAATATGTTCACTCTCAAGAGAGGCAGACATCCTTATAGGGTTTGAGAGAAAAGGACTTAGATCCAACACATGGTTTGGAGTTCAATAAAACTATAATGACATTTGTAGAACTTAGAACTTCCATTAATGTAAAGTTTGGTCATAATTCTCTATTGGAATTCAAACTCTAGAAACATTAGAACTGACACATAAGACATGTAATTAAATCCCAAATAACTCGGACGTGAAAACAAGCACGGTTGTAACTTTAAGATCTCCCAATCTAGTGAACCTGCACATAACTAATGTAAAGGATTAAGGTTTGCCATAAACCTCGGTTGGGTTTTTTTGCATGCAATCCATATGAGGAATGCAAAGGGGGAACCGATTTTGAAGACATATGATCTTTACTCCCTATAAGCATATCCACTTCAATTAGATCTACAATGTAGACCACATGCATGAATGAATTTGATTCAAATATGAAGATAAAGTTGGGTAAGGATGAAAAGGGAAGGGGATAATGGGCTGCTCTGTTTTTTCCAAGAAAAAAATTGAAGAAGATTTCTGGAGGTCGAGGCGATAATAGAAAAGAGTGGAAGAGGAGGGAGATCTTTTCCCTTTTCTCTCTCTAGGAATTCTCACTCTAGAGAGGCTAGATCAAACATGCAGATATTGGTAGGCAGTGGATGATTAAGGCCGAGTCGAATGAAGAGGATTGAGGTTCTAGAAATAACATGTAGAAGCTGAAGAGGATAGGATATTTTATGCCGAGATTGTTAAAAATGGAGAAAGGAAGCTTGAAAGGAAAGGAGAACTTAGGAAGTTGGGGATGAGCGCTCTCTCTCTCTCTCTCTAGGATTTATTTCTCAAAAAAAGCAAACGAGCCCCCTTCGAATTCATGGGTAAGCTTATAATTGGTTGGTTGAGATGTATTTGCGGTTGGGAAAATGGAGTGAATAGCCACTGAGACAAGAAAATAGATTGAGTGAGGGAAGAAACATATTGCCGGCGGCAGAGGGGATTATGGCTGTGGAGAGAGAAGAAAGGTTGAAAATTGGTACTTTTCTCAAGGGAAAAAGGGAGAGTTTTTCTCTTTAGTTTCTCACTAATTGAAATTTAAATTAGTTAAAGCTAGAGCTATGTGATATTACCGGGCTTCCATGTACTCTAATCATATATACATTTAGGGCTAGTTTAGATGGATGAAAAGTGAAGGATGGAAATGAAAATGGAAATGAGTGTAAGGGGGTAGTGATGGAAAGTAGAGGTAAATTAGGTAATTATGAGAAAGTAAAGTTTGTGGGACACAGAAAAAGTGTGAGATGGAGAAAGAAAACTTGTAGGCCCCAGAATATATGAAAATTACCATTTACATTTCCTTAATTCAATTCACTTTCTCAATTCTAGCACACCAAACGGGCCCTTAGGGTAGTTTGGATGTAGGAAAGTGAAGGAGGGAAAGTGAAAGTGAAGGTAAAGTGGGTGTTTTTTCGTAATTTACAAAATATCTATGGGCCTACAAACTTTCTCTTTTCATCTCACACTTTTTCTGGGACCCACAAACTGTACTTTCTCATCATTACCTCTACTTTCTATCTTCACTCTTTCACTTTCCATTTCTCCACTTTCCTTTGTCAACACCAAACACACCTCTCGTTGGTAAAAAAAACACACCCTTATTCCCCATCATTATTTTGTTGGGTTAAAGGGCTATTTTAACATGAAAGTTTCTAATAAGGGCAGTGGCTATAGAGTTGGGAAAATGGATTCAACCCATCTGTCAACCCTTGAGTTAGACAGAGTTTGGGTTGGAGATTTCCAAACTCATTGAAAATCGTGTTGTATAATCAAGCCCATCTAATTAGTGGGTTGTGACAAGCTAGCCCATGGGTTATTGGGCTAGCCCGCCAGATTTTTTCAAACAATTGTATACCTATTCATAACCCAATATCAAAAGCCCAAAGACCAAAACTCAACCCAATACCATCTCTATAGAGCACTTTGTTTTTGTTAATGCTTGGTAGAAAGATATGCAAATATGTGTGTGGGCGTGTCACACACATATTGTTGGTGCATTGATGGATTGATAGTCTGACACTCTAGGTAGTCGAGGGCTCTTGTTTAAAAGAAATAGGTAGAAACTTTTGGAAATTGGAATGCATATTATTATACTAAATTACGATTGCTATAAGTACTAAGTCAAACTTTATTTGCAATCTTATCCATCATCCTTTGGTTGATTTGATAAATGTATTATGTATGTCATCTCAATTATTCTTTTTAGAGCTCCCAAATTTTAAAAGCAACAAATTAAATCGGTTCAAAACTAAATAGCAAAAATATCTATAATTTATTTATTTGACATAAAATACTAATTTTTCTATGATTAATATTGAATAATATGATATATATTACATTATTATATAATCTTTATGATTGATTATATGTTTGAAAGATGATATCAAACTTAAATATTATGATATATATTACATTATTATATAATGTTTATGATTGATTATATGTTTGAAAGATGATATCAAACTTAAAATGTATGTATTTCATATTTAATATAATATTTATATAAAAAAAATTAATTTTAAATCCAGTTATTTTGATTATTAAGCGAATCGATCAAACCAAAATATTTTCGGTAATTTGTTTTTCAAATTTTGGTTCAGTGGTTGAACTTTTCACTATTCGGTAATTCGATTACTTTGTGCTTACCGAAAACTTAACGGAATATTCATCCTTAAGTGAGATATGTTTGACGAGCTCTAAACATCAAGTGAGGAATTGTCCTCGTAGTGATCATGTTTGCACTATACTGTGCCGTAGAAATATTTTCCATTAGCAATTATACTTTGGAAGTTTTCTCAGAGCAACTTTATCTAGAAGTATTTCAAGTGTAGCATTTTTTCCTCAAATTATGGTCAACCATGTTTGACCGGTAAGTAGAGAAAAAATGACATTAATAAGCTAGGAATGGTCTCATAATTCATGCAATGTATTAGATAGAAATTTGAAATAAATGAATGGAAATTAAAAGTTGGTTTCCTTTATTTCTTTGTATACTTGAAGATAAAATTGAAAGACGCAAAAATGTAAGAATGATGAAAATGGACTAGCAAAAACAGTTTTTGTGATAAGATTTCCCAACCTATTACTACTTATTTTGCCTTATTTTGCAGCTTCTTTGCTGCTGTCATGTGCAGTAATGGTTGTTTTTTTCCTACTATCTTTGTGCCACTTTGAATTAATTTTGCTGATATATTTTTGTTAATTAACTGTTTTAAAAAATAAATATATTGACATCAACTCTGCCTCACTTATGAAAAGACCTTATAATTCGTCTTGGATTTGGAAATGATTTTATAAAGGGACCAGCAAGGCCCCATCACACACTAAAATGCAACAAAGATGCTTCACTATTCCAAACCCATTTCATGGAAGTTCATAAAAATAGCAAGTGAAAGATCCTTAGCCTGACCTTCTGAATTAATCCGACTATTTATTATACCTTTCATGAGGAATATTTTAGCTTATCCTACCATTTACATGACTTTATCACCAGAATCTTTAAATGCACAACTTTGGTGCTACATCCACTCCATTACGCTCAACACTGCCTATCAACTAGAAACTTGGGATGATGACCTCTCCTAACCAATTTAAAAACAAGAGTTTCTCCAGTTTTGAAACGGTTCGCTTTGGCAAATTCTGACCAACCTTTGCTTAATCTTGCGAATGTCCTTGTCCTTTTCATGTGGGGAAGTAATGTCACAGTCCATACCCCTTGCACCGTCTCAATTTCTAACTCTTGTCTCTTATTTTTCATATATTTCTGGAAAAACTCTGTTGGAAAGCACTGCACAAGTTCCTCAAACAAATTAATCTTAATTTCACTTGAATATAAACTTATATACAATATGGAAGCAATGCATCAGCTAAAAATACATGAAACCATATTGATTCATATATTTACCTCAGACAAGGCAAAATAATTGAACATAAGCTAATGTAAACATAAAATAATTTAGTTTCTGTCAATGTGTAAAATATGCATTCAGGAAAACAAATAAATTGGGGGTGATTTGAAGAACTAACCATAACACCCTTTTCTGCATAGGCTTGTTTCAAATATATCTTGAATGTAGGAATATTCTTAGAGATCAAACTACAGTCTTCATCACTAGATTCATTTTGCATTGGTCCCTCATACATGTTGCCTGCTGCAAATTGATTAAAGTATTATGAGCTTAAGTAAATGAAAATTCTTAGGAGCCTGAAAAGGAACTTTATGAAAGAAATCTAACATTCAACTGAGAGTTTGTACTTAGATGTAAATTTAGAGTAATAAAATGACTTTGAACACGATTCCAAATATGTGAGCTATCTTTTCATATCGTACCGTTTTTCCCGATAGGATCGTGAGATTCACAGCTTTGTTCTTTGACTGCATTATGGGGAGCCTCCGTTTCTTGGTTAGAATTGCCCCGATGATGATGATCATTATCAAGATCCATCCTCTCAATTGGTGTCTCGGTTTTTACATTTGACATTTGTTGATCTACAACATCTCTTGGAATGGTGTCTTCCTGAGCTTCTTGACGATCTTGTTTTGTTTTTTGATCAAAATCATGTTGTGTGCATTGACTCTGATTGATACAAAGTCGATCCTCTAGCTCCTTTTCACAGGCAGTAGTTCCAAAGATCTTAACTTTAAAAGTTGAGACCCCATTAAATTTGAAAACTAGAAGATAGGCAATCTTCAACGAGTTATCTTCTACAAATGATTTCCAGCCATTTTTAAAGTACAACCTTTTGTCATCATCTTCCTCAATATCTACCTTCCATGATCTGTTAGAAGAAGCTATGATAAATGTTACTGTTTTGGGGAGAACAGTGGAATATCTGGAGACAAACAACAAAGGGATTCTCTGCAATCATGGAGAACAAAAATACAGTCAGGAACTTTATTTTAGTTGTGAAAATGAGCAAAAACCAATTATGAAGAAAGAAAATTACGAATTTAGTCGTCATATTCTCGCCCTGGAGGATCTTGAAGAAAGAGGTTGCTGACATTGAGGTTGAGGCATTTCTTCTAAGGTAAGATGTTGCATAGATTTTAGCTTTGAATGTTGAGTTCCCATCAAATTTGAAAACTATAAATTCTGCTCTTCTTAGAGCATTATCTTTCACAAATGTATTCCAACCTCTTTTGAAATACAATTCTTTGTTCTTTTCTTCCTCAATATCAACCTCCCATGATACTTCTGAAGAACAAACCATCTTTACTGTTTTTGGTGTAAGACTAGGAAACCTGGAGACAAGCACTGGAGGGATTTGCTGCCAACAAAGACTAAACAAATTAGTATATTTTGAATTGACAGTGATAATGTCCCTACAAATATAATATAAATTGTTCTTTAAGTAATATTTTTAATATTCTTATGTTAATAGTCATAATTATCTTTCTATTCTTTATTGGGATAAAGGGCAAAATTACCCCGGAAGTTTCCACCAAGGGGCACTGAGTATATGGAAGTTTTAAAGGGGGCAAAAATGTTATAGAAGTTGTAAAAATAGAGCATTTTTGCCCCTGCCGTTAGTATATATAACGGCAGGGGCAAAAATGTTTTATTTTTACAACTTCCATGACATTTTTGCCCCTTTTAATACTTCCATATACTCAGTGCCCCTTGGTGGAAACTTCTGCGGTATTTCTGCCCTTTATCTCTAAAAAAATTAAAATTGAATATTAAATCAGTAAAGTAAGCATAAAAAATTTGTGACAACATGATTTTCCAACAAATTAAATGAATAATTTATTTGTCTAAATTTCAAAACTATAATGTAAACAAATTCAAAAGAGTTAATGACGTTCAAAGATCCTTAATATTAATCATTTAATTTTCTAATCATTAAACTATATACTCTTTAATCTCAGTTAAAAAAAAACTATATACTCTTTAATATCTAACTTTGTCATTTTTGTTATTACCTAACAACAAAGCTAAGATATATATAACATATTATAATGTCAAAAGACTTTTTTGCACTTTTTTTCATTCCACGTGGAAAACCTCATGTAAAAACATATATCCATGACCTCAGCTAGAGCCGGGAAAACGGGCTAGCCCGCTTTAAACGGGTCAGACCGACCCGACCTGACTCGTTTCTATGCTGGTTGGAAATATCACAACCCGACCCAACCCCATATTAGAAGCGGGCCAGCCCGACCCGACCCGAATTTCAAGTTATGTTATTTAAAAAAGGGATAAAGGGCAAAATTACCCCGGAAGTTTCCACCAAGGGGCACTGAGTATATGGAAGTTTTAAAAGGGGCAAAAATGCTATGGAAGTTGTAAAAATAGAGCATTTTTGCCCCTGCCGTTAGTATATATAACGGCAAGGGTAAAAATGCTTTATTTTTACAACTTCCGTGACACATTTGTCCCTTTTAAAACTTCCATATACTCAGTGCCCCTTAGTGGAAACTTCCGGTGTATTTTTGCCCTTTATCCCCTCTTTATTTATATATTTACACAATAAGATATAATGCAGATTTCATTTAAACAAGATATAATATAGGTAAAAAAATAAAGATTTAGTATAACAAATATATATATATATATATATATATATATTAGAGTAGTTATTTTTTTCTGATTGAATAACTACATAAGTATCCATTTAAATTTATCACCATTATTTATATTTTTATTCAAAAAAATTACAAGGACCCAATTAAAAATGAGGGAAAGTATAAAGACATAATTAAAAAGAAAAAACCTATAGGAATTCAATTTAAAGTTGATTAAATTTATAAGGACTTCTGATTCTAACTGATGAAATTTTTCTTGATACATTTACGGGGATTTTTTTAAAAGGTCCAACGATATTGATATAAAAATTAAAAGTGTGTAGAGTCAAAGGCAACAAGCAAGATAGAAAATATAAGTCTTGAGAAGGATTAACTACACTTCATCTAGAATGGTTTAAAAGGTTGAAAAAAGCTATAATGCCCTCCATAATCATATTTTTATCTTGCTTGAATAATTTTTTATTATTTTTAACTATATTCTTTTTTCTATATTTTGAATAGTTTACTTAACTAACTTTTAAGTACAATGATATCTTTGTCAAGAAAAAGAGGACGATGATATCACTCTAGGCCTGACCTTCATAGTTTTTTTTAACTTAGATGACAACATCTTGATTGATCGACTTTCATGGTTTCATGGATCTGTAATTACTTAATTTTGGTAAAAAAATGGATTTGTAATTAATTTCCCATTATCTTTTATAATAAAAAAAATAAAAGCTAATCCCAAATGACATGAATGCCCTTAGACAAAAATTCTCACCCTCATCGGTCTCAAATTCGCGTACACAACATAACATAATCAATCATACTCACATGACAACGCAAACACAACCACACCCACAATAGAACAATCATGCAAATATTTCATGCATGAATGGCATATCGAAAAACAAAAATTTTAAAAAGCAGAGGCAAAACATATGTGAGCATGAATATTAATTCGAATAAAACCAGAAAATAAACGGAAAGGTAATTAACAGTCGAGAATGAAGAAGAAAGGGAAAGGGTAATTACCAGTTTAACCTCGTAATCCCCAAGGAGGGGTCTGAAGAAGGAAGACATTGAAACTTTCTGGAAGGAAACAAAGTTTTAAATAAAACGTAAATCCACACAGAGAGAGAAAGATGAAGGCAGATCAGTTGTTTTATTTTTCGATCACTATTCATCACTAGTCAACATTTAATCTTCATGGTTGGTCTAGAAATTCTCGGTGCAATACATTCAAATAATTTATTACTTTTTTATTGATTATAGTATCCTTTATTTTTAATACTTTATGTTTTTTTTATTACAAATTTAATACTTTATGTTTTAGTCATGCTTGCTTGATTTGCTGATTTACAAATTTAAATCATGTATGGATAATTAATCTATATCCTCAAAATCAACATGCAAAATATTTAGGAGATCCGATCCATTTGCCTAGTTGCCTCTAATCTATTTTGTGTGGTTTCTGGCGAAACCAATCTATTTTTTTTATAACTATTTTGTGCAGTCAAATTATATGTATCTGTGTGTGTTATTTTTAAATATTGTAATTTAACAAATGAAATATAAATTATAAAATAAAGAAGACATGTGGATTTATATTATTGAAAAAACATTTTATAACATTTATATGTTTGAGAAATTTTTATGTAAAGATTCTTCTATAAGTTATTCAATAAATTTAAAAAAGAAAATGAAAATAAAAACAACCATTCAAAAATTGTGATATATAAAATATTCTAATTGTAATATAGTTCATCTTTCAAATTAATTGAAATTTGTTAGTGTTCTAGTATTTTTCCTTCCTCTAATATTTTTCCTTCATCTTTATATATTAATAACTTTTCCTCGTAGATCAACATTATCATGCTTTGAAAATAGAAAATAAAATATTCATGCGCATGTATAAGTTTTAGTATTGAATTAAACTACTGCTTGTACTCCAACTATCTTTCCTAAACTGTTTCCCTCTCTTCATTGTGCTTCCAAGGGTGCTTCGGTGCTTCCAATTAACAATGTCACTAATCTCTCTCAAACCTAATATATATAAATAAGAATTAAATAGCCATGCTTATAAATAAACTCAGCGTCGCTCATGAACCTACAAACTTCTGTCACCCAATCCTTCCCACCTAATATGTTCTTTTTGGTAAATCATTTTGATCCATGTCTAGCTTAAATGTCCTTTACCATTATAACTCAATTATTTCTTTGTTTAATCCATGTACCAAATCACAACAAAACAAAGAGGAGAGCAAACAGTTATTTTACATTAAGAATCTACAAAGTAATATCATTAGTTATCAATCAAAACAAAGAGAACCAAGCAACCACATTCCAATATCATTAGTCAAACAGTCCATGAGCAAAATAATTTAGCAGCATTTTGAAGAAACATCATCAAGAACCAAATTATCAAAACCTTAACTAACCGAATCAGAATGTTAAATACAATTGAAAGCCCCAATCAGAATCTAACTATATTGATAGTTCTAATTACAAATTAGTACCCAAGATCTTATTTACTTAGGTTCTACGTATTCTTCTACTTTACTTGCAACTAAGTAATAAGATCAAATTTTTAAAGTTTCTACACTTATAGCCATAATTATGCTATCCCCAAGTAAGTTACCAAATTCATTATAAAAAAAATGTAAATCAAGCTACTACATGGATATTTCCTTATTAAAATTAGGATAATCATTAGTCCTTCTTCATGCCCCTATTTGGATAAAAGCAATAAGAAGATGCAGTAGTTCCTTATTTATTCTTACATTCCATCCTACTTAAACTCTAAATCAACAAAGAAATTCTATTAAATCACTAAACACAAGAATATTCCAGTCAACCACTCAAAAATTACAATTAATCATTTCTCTTATCCATTCAGTCATATCAGGACAAATGCAGAAAATTATTAATCACACATACAACCAATTATTTCACAACAAGTAGATTTTCACTTATCACACCAATAGGAACTAATTGAACAATAACCAAACTTTGCAATTGAAATCAGTTTTAAGTTTTCCTACTGCACTTCTTAACCAAAGATTGAAATACTCATAATCCAAACAGTTATTCACCTAATGCATAAGCTGCAGATCACTATAAATCAACATGCAACTATCAATTTTATCAAAAAAAACATGCAACTATCAAACCAACGTAAACTATTTCCAAACAGCATTTTGGGTACTTCTTAGGATCATTATTAACCAAAACCGAAACAGTAGAAAGGAATTTAAAGTCTGTGATGAATACTAGAACAAAGGAGGAAAAAGGAAAATCAACCAATTCTTTAATCCAAAGAAAATCAGAGGTGCATTTGCAAATAAAATACAAAACCATACATATTACACATTCACACAACTTACAAAATTGTAAGTCAATTACTATCAAAGCAATCATGCAACAATTAAACATACACTCCAGTTCAGAAACCAGATCAACCTCATAAACGCACCATTACAATCAGCCAATGTATATACATTTATACTAATCATTTTGCAAACATAACTTCATTTCACTTAATTTACACTTTGAGTTGCATAAATCACTAGTTTATTCAGTTATTAGGGAATGAAACAAGGAAAAACAGATTTGACAAAATTCTCATGTGCACATCATACCTATTTAAAATTCAATAACACTCCTCCCATAAGTTCATTCATGTCCAATATTTCATACCAACATTTACATTCTCAACTAACATGCTTACACTACCAAATGCTATTTCAAATTAGAATTAGAAAAGATCATATGAAAAACAATGAAACAGCATGAACAGAATAATGATAAAATACTCCCTCGGTTCCTAAATATAAGATCACTTTTGAAATTCAACTTGTTCCTAATTATAAGATCACTTTCCAACTTTTCCCAACTTTTTCCCAAATTAACCCTACAATGTCTATCTATAATAACAAGTATATTTAATTGGGATAAATTGGTAATATCATGTGTAAATAACTAACTTCCTTAATCTACTCAAATTAGGGAAAGTGATCTTATATTTAGGAATGGAGGGAGTACTCTCCAAAAAAAACATGCAATTGTACAGTGAGGGTTAAATGGAATTTCCAGGAATTCATAAATTGAATTAAGACTTGAAGCATCTTCAGCTATTTATATACATTCTGTCAACACAATTTTCAACTGAAGTTTCATATGAGATTTTAAGTATTTTCCTTCATAACCACCTATTAGGTTCATTAGGCCAAGGCAGAAAATAAAAACTAAAAATCTCAACTCAATATGCTAGCATCAAGCATACATACATCTCCCTTCACAAACATAACCAAACAAACCATACCCCAAATGCAAGAAGAATTCGCATTCCTTCATAAAACTCATTCAGTCCAGGAGAAATTCTTGCATGAACCTGGTGCACCACGTCATTTGTGGTCTGACCAATCACAAGTAGACACATACGGTCTAACGTGTAATTTTCAATTTGACGTGATACCCTAAAAAAACTCAACTAACTTTGAAAAATACTTCTAATAACATTCTAAAATAAAAAAGCATTGAAAACATGATATTTTAATTATTTTTAATCAGGTAGCTCCTATTTTTGGGGTGCCATGTCAAATTAAAAATTACACGTCAGGTCAGACCATATGTGTCTACTTGTGATTGGTTAGACCACAAATTACGTGGTGCCCCAAGTTCACCCAAGAATTCCTCGTCAGTCAAGAACAAAAGAAGAAATTTTAGATTTTACAAACATTTTAAGGGTGTGTCTGACTCGACTTGTGAAAAAGTGGCTTATTTTTAAGCTGGTTTATTTTTAAGTCAGTTGAAAAATAAGCTCTAGGTTGGCTTATTTTTATGTTTGGATGAACTTTGAAAAAAGTAGCTTATTTTCCCATTTGACTTATAAACATGTTTGGATGACTTTTTGTTTGAAAGAGCTTATTTTTAAGCTAACTTATTTTTCTAATCTGACTTATTTTCTAAAATAAGCTACCTTGAGTGGCTTATAAAAAAGATGACTTATTTCAAATAAGTAGGGTATAAAATAAGTCCAGTCAAACATAGAAAAAAGTCACACATCTAAAATAAGTCAACTTATTCAAAATAAGCTGGCTTATTTCTCAAAATAAGCTGAGCCAAACACACTATAACTTCACTAAAATAAACATGCAATACAAAAATCCCACTCTAATAGAATCCTATTCAGCTAAAATAGAAATTTCGAGCCCTAATACCCTTTGAATCCCGTCGGATTAAAATACCCAGTGTATTTCTAACACCCAGATTTGGGGCCTTTCACCGACCTCTCAAATATTCAGTTAAACTCTCAAAATCATCTTCCCCAAACCATGAATCGAAGATTAAAGTACATCCTAGTCGATTATAGACCAACAAAACAGAAAGGAGAAAAAGTAATAGGAATAAATAGAGGAGACTCACCGGAATTCAAATCCGGTCTTGCATGCACGATTCGGCCGCGGGAACTGTCGTGATACGCCGGCTGGAGCTCGCTGGGTCGGAGGAGGAAGAAGGGTGTGAGATTTTAATAATGTAACATTGGAAATTACGCTTTTGCCCTTCTATCTTTATTTTATTTTCTTTTCCATTTTGAATACTTACCTTAAAATAAAATAGGGTAAAAGACAAATAAAATTTTTCTAATATATAAAAGGGTTAAGGGTCAAATCTAACACTCTACTATTGCCAAAAATTCACCCAACATAAACAAGTATTTGATGGCTCAAATGTAGCACACATCTTTTCAAAAATGGCTCAAATCTAGCATTTCCGTCAACTTTAACGGGCTTGACCGTTAAGTTTGACTTGACCATGCCACGTCACCCGCCACGTCAACCAGTTTTGCCACGTGGCATGTCACGTCACCCAATGGGCCCACTCACTATCCATTATTGGGTGACATGGCGAGTGATGTGGCAGGCCACATGGCAAAACTGGTTGACGTGGCGGGCGACGTGGCATGGTCAAGTCAAACTTAGCTGTCAAACCGTTAAAGTTGACGGAAATACTAGATTTGAGTCATTTTTGAAAAGATGTGTGCTACATTTGAGCCATCGAATACTTGTTTATGTTGGATGAACTTTTGGCAATAGTAGAGTGCTAGATTTGACCCTTAACCCTATATAAAAGGTTAAGTGAGAAAGGCAAAGTGAGGTTGCTAAATATTCTCTTTGTCTAAATATAAGAGCACTTTGACTTTTATGGAGAATTCTAAGAAAGCAAAATAGGGTAATTAAAAATTGATTTTTTCACGCAGAACCGGGTTACTAGAACCCGGGTTTGATTCGCACAGCGAATCACCCTCTCAGGAAAAACCGTGAGAAGGAAAGCCAGAGTGGCTGAGGTGTGTAAGCACGCACACTCGATTACTAACAAATGAACTGGACACCTATATTTATAGTGACAAGAGTTTCACCAAGAAAGGTAGAAATATCACCGTCATTATTGCTGTTATTATGACACCAATCAACAATAATAACTGATTTGATTCTCTTAATCAAATCAATCATATATTAATGTTGATTTGTTAACTGGTTTGATTCTAATGAAATCAATCAGCATTAATCACATATCAATGCTGATTTGTTAACTTTCTGCTTTCCTTAAGGCCGTCAGATTTAGTAATCGGACGATCCGGTCCATCGAGGGCGGATCCGATTAAATATTTCCAACATCTCCCACTCGCACTTGATGGACACCATCTAGCGATTCGTTTTTCATGAGCATTCGTATGGGCGTCACCCGTGACCGCGTGAGCACAATCTATGCAATTCAGATGCTTACAAACTAGAAGTCCTTGGAATAGGATCAAATTGCAAGGACATCAATGCATATGGATTCTCGGTCCAATTATCTCAGATTGTCTCAGATTCCCCAGGCTAACTTACACACAAGTGGCATTCTTAATCCCTCACGATTTGAAAATTAACTCAGATGCCTTCACGTATACCTGGAAAACCACACTTACTAGCACTTCTAGTAAGGGATGCATCATGGAAGTCCAACGTTACATGTGTATTATCAAGTTGAAGTCATTCCTTTCTGACTGATCATCAAGTCTACTTGAGTTTGCCGCTTGCCCAGCTATCACTCTTTAGGCCGGATCTCTCATGACCATGGAGTTTCGGCTAGAGTAGCGATCACAAAAAACAAGTATCCTTGATGCCGTCTAAGTCATAAGGGTATCGATAGAGAGGATAATATCCATTCTCTTATTTAGGGACTCACATCATTTCGATCAGGGATTTTCCATCTACGTCCCGATTGTGGTAATTAAGCACATGTAATACGATTTACATGTTACGGTCATCGACCAACTGTCGTATGTCGATTTTAAATATAAAATCACCGTACAGGCATTAGTCCCTCCACGGACTCTTACTCTCCCACCAGAGAATTTTATGCCTGCCTACAGATCCGGCGGAATACATGTGTATTCCTTATCATGACTTGAATTGTCATTTCCCAAACTTATTGGGTCGACTTATGTGAAGTATTCATCAACACATGATAATTTCTTGCACGTCTTACCTTCTCATACCCTCAGCTTGTATGGAAGACGGTTGTCCGTGTGAGTAGACCAACCTTTTTGGATCTGTACGACATATTGCATACTTTACATTCATGTTTTATTTATACAAACCCACAGCATTTTATATGTGTGCGAAAAAACAATTTCGAATTGAAAAATGCATCATTTTATTCCAGAAACTAAAGTTGTTCAATACATCAAATGTTGCTTTTGCTTAAACACTTTAAGTCAGTGAGTGGATCAGCAACATTTAGTGAGTGAAAATAGTACTGAACAATCACTTGTTTCAAAGAGATCACATCTCTTATAAAATGACATTTGATGTCTATATATTTAGTCTTTTATGATACTTATGGTCCACAGCGTAGACTATCGCGACTTCACTGTCGCAATGGATATCCATAACATTTATGCCTTAACGCTTTAGGAATCTCTTAAGCCACACAGCTTATTGAATAGTAGTAGCACAAACCACATATTCAGATTCCATGGATGATGGTGTCATCAAGTTTGCTAAGTTGAGTGTTCTCCATCCAGATCTCATGCTCATTTGGCGTTCGAGTATCCTTCAGGATGGAGACTTTCTCCTATATAGCACAACTGTTAGTTCATCACCCTTCTAGTATCAAATAACTTTTACTTTTCAGTGTCACAGACTGAAATCGGCTTACAAAGCCAACGACAAAACATATGTCCAGTCTAGTACACACCACAGTGTACAGACTTTCAATCACACTTGAGTATGAGACTCTTTTCATGCGTTGTACCTCATATTCTTTCACAAGACACATGTCTACTCTTAGATAATGTCCTTTCACCATAAGGGTATGCATAGTTTTGCAGTCTCTCAATATTAAGTCGTTCCAAGATCTTCGCTATATATGTCAGTTGGGACAATTATAGCATCCTCTTTGATCAATCCTTTTATATCTTGACACACAAGATATTTTCTGCTCTACCCATGTATTTAACTTAGAAATTTAAAAGACAATTAGTCTTTAATTGTTTAACTATCTTAGGTCTAATCCTAGCAAGGAGAATAAAGAGACAATATCACAATATTACCTCGCAACCCGTTTTACACAAACACAATGGTCTTCTTCGATCATGTCGAAGTCGAATGAAGTTACAACCTCATGAAACTTCAAAAACCATTGTTTAGATGATTGTTTTAGCCCAAAAATGAACTTTCGGAGCTTACAAACCCTTTGTTTGCATCCCTATTGCACAAAGCTTAAGGTTCTCTTTTCATATAGTCCTCTATTGAGAAAACGATTTTCACATCCACTTGATGTAATTCCGAGTCTAGGTTGGCTACAAAAACCAATATAAACCTAATTGAGTTAAAACATACCACTGGAGAGAAGATATCCTCTTGATTTACTTTTTCTCCCTAGGTATACCCTTTGGTTATCAATCGAGCTTCGAGATTATCGATTGATCCATTAGCCTTTTGCCTTTATTTGAGAATTCACTTATTCCCAACAGCTTTTCAGGCTTTCGGAAGATCAATCAAATCACACACTACGTTAGCTCTCATGGAATCTGTTTCCTCTTATTTTGGCCTTTTGCCAATTTTCCTTAGCCGGATCTGAAAGTGTAACTCTAACACTTATACGATCCTCCTCAATGTATTCAAACTGAGGATTAAGTACTGCTTCCTCAATGGGAAAACCCTTTGGCTTTTTCGAATTGGGTTTCAACAGGCTCACTTTCCTATATTGGATTGTGGTTACCACTGTCATCTAGTGAAAATGGTTCAATCCTCCCACTCGGAGCAGTTAACTGAGTAATGCCTTCTTCCTCATACTCACAGAGAGTTTTGGAATGTGTAAGGCTTCCTCTGCTAGGGAAATCTTTTTTCAATGAATATTGCGTTTCTAGACTTAAACTCAGTTACTGATCCGTCCTCATTTTCACTAATGAAGACATATCTTATAGAGTTCATAGAGTATCTTCCAAAAGATACTCAAACCTCTAAACCTCAACATTTCACTACTTGTAAAACAAGTTTTTGGGAATAGGACGATGACCTGCATGGTCGTGGGACTGTTAAGTCCATTTTGCATCCTGTCCATAACACATATGGTGTTGTGGTGACTGATTTCGAACGCGCATGATTAAGTATGATTGTGACAGTTGAGAGTGTACCACTCTTCAGCAGATAGACACTTCAATCATAGACATCATTCACCTAATCATTACAAGGAGAACTCTATTCCCTCTTTGAGCAAAACCATCTTGTTGTGGTGTGCCAAGAACTGTTATCTATATAACGATTCTCTTTTTACCACAGAGCATCTTGAACTATACATAGAGGTATTCTCAGCCTCTATCAGTTCTTAAGGCTTTCTCCTTAAAGTTAAGTTGTTCTCCATCAAACTTAGATACTTCCCGAAACATTCTAATGCTTCAGTCTTGATAGATATTAAGTATACATTTCAATATCGTGAAAAATTCATCGATAAATGTAATGAAGTATCATGCTCTATGATATGCCTATACGCAAATATTCAAATGAATAAGTATAAGAGGGTAGTACTGTGCATTGGTTCCGTTTCCGAAAGGTTTCCTTGTGCTCTTGTATACAAGACTATTCTCACATAGGGACTATTCCCTTTTCGATACACCACACAACATGCCCGTGTTTGAATAATTTAGTCATACGATTATAACAAATATATCCTAATATAGCATTTTATGTATCGTAATCAACATTAACAAAAATGTTGAGTAGCAAGAAATGAAATCACAATTTCATTAAAAACAAGGGAACTTTTCGAAATATAACCAAATCAGAAAAGATCTGTCTCATTATTAATCATTATTAATGTCAACTTTATTGACATTAATCCCAAATTTTTAATTTAAAGAAATAACAGACCTAGATTTCACCGGATATCCGGCATGTCGAGAACTTCACATAAATGTCAAAGTTTGGCCTCCTTGCAAATCTAATTTGTAGGTACCAATCCCTTTAACATTAACTCTGGTAATGTTTCCAATGTAAAGCCACATGCTCTTGCTGGTAACTAACGAAAATCGCCGTGAAATTCTGACGATCTCTAATCACATGGTCTGTATGCCCTTTTTCTAAGGGTAGCCCTTGGCATAGCGGCCGGGATATTTATAAGTATATTACTTGATCTACGAAAGATCATGTTTCTTAAACTTGCTTCTTCCCTTTCTTAAAGGACTTATTTCCTTTTGAGCCTTATGATCATTTATCATCTTTTGGGATCTCAATCCCTTGCCGTTAATAGACTTACTTTTCAACTAATGAAGAGTCATTTCTTTAATTTAAATTGTCTGCCCTTTTTGTTCCCACATGATCCATTTGTTCATCGCGGGATTTGGTGAGCCACGTCAGTAAAAGTCCTAATGCCTCATGTGATTCCAACTAGATAGGAGTGTTCTTGAGACAATTTGCACTTATTATGCATTGGAAAGAGTACCACATTGTAGATGCGGTAACATGTCTCTCAATTAGACAAATTGCGCCGTTAGTCATAGCTGCAAGCATTCTGATCTATACGACAATATCTTTCCTCTTTCAGACATTGTATGCATGTTGCTCCCTCTATGGAACATTTTGCATTGTGTCATGGAAGAACACATTTTTGGACTTAGTGACTTCTTGCTCCACCAGGACATAAGAAATCTTATAACGACACGTGTCATAATTTTCTCTATTCATCTTGTCACTTCTCATAAGTACAGTGATGAATATGTTTTGATCCATGTAGACATCTAATTTGATATTTTTCTATAAAGTATGCACACATAATCTCCACCTGAGATTAATAGTTCTATGAATCCTCAGAAAAACCAACAATGGTAGCTTACTAGTTTTGTTTTCAGGAATCAACTAGGTTGACTCTCATCCAACTCATTCTAGTTCGCTATTCATCATTGAACTTTTCTTATATCCTCTGAACTATATAGTTTAAATTAATAAGAGCAACACATGCATATTATTAATAAACTCCCACTCAATTAAAATCTTATTAAATTTTATGAGGATGTTTGTGTAATTTAATAAGTTATTTGTTATTAAATTGGAATACATTAAGAGAATAACAACACATGTAATTCAATCAATGTAACCAACTCCTACTCAATTGGAGCATTAAATTTAAGAATAACAACGCATGAAATTCATTAAATTAAACTCCCACTCAATTGGAGTATCAAATTTATTAAATAGAAAAACAATACATGTAATTCAATAAATAAATTTTAACTCTCACTCAAATTGAGCATTAAATTTATTAAATAGAAAAACAACACATGTAATTCCATTAATAAATTTAATTTATATCCCGTGGTCGAAAGCGTCTACACAAGACTTTTGAGGAAGATGGGGGTTTCACTTTATTTAGATTAGATCATGATAATGGAAATAGATCACACAGCATTCTACATTCCTGATTGGACCAAATTTCATACCTTTAAGCATGTGCATTTGAGCTTAATTAGTAGGAATTAATTGATATATTTGATCATTATTGACATATTCTATTGCGCATGCTTATTGGAATTAATTGGTGAATATTAGCCTTTTTCTTGCATTATTAAGGAACCAAGGGTATTTTGGTCATTTTGACTATGTGATGTGTTTTTCATGTAGGGGGTCCCAAGCGGGCCCCACACACCCTTGGTGGAACTTCAGTGGAGAATAACTTGGCAAAGAGGAAGGCTAGATGACAAGTACTCAAAGTTGCATCCGGAAGTGGATGTGCATCGGGAAGTGAACTCACATCAGGAAGCAGGTTCACATCCGGAAGCGGATGCACATCCGGAAGTGAATGCTCTTGACTTGCAGAATGCAGACTCACATCCGGAAGCTAAAGTCCATCAGACAGCGAGTACAAGAGCCAGACTGCACAATGTTCAGAAATGTCAGCTACTTTTCAGAAGTCTTTTGTACAGAGTAAATTTAAGGCAAAGTCAGCCCTGCAGCTTGAAGGTACTTAGGGAGCATCTTTCCATATGAGGCAAAATTGGCGCCGACGCCAAATTCAAATCTGGAGGCCTCATTAAGGGCAATTTTGGAAGCACAATCTTTTGGAGAAAAAGGGGAACCTTTAGAAATGCATGGAGATGAGATCTAGTCCACATTCATCCTCACCTTTCACCAAATACCGAAAATACCCTTCCTTCCATTTAACCTTACACCTCTCGGTCATAATCTTCCATAATCACCAAAAATATCTTTTGACAGCTCATCTTTGCCAGCTCATCATCTAACTAACTCACTTACTTAATCCCAACTAACTTCATTTTGACACATCTTATCATCTCACTTCACTTCCACTTTCTCTCTCCTCTAACAAACTCTCTCAACTTCATCTCCATCTTCTTCACTTCGCCAATTACCTCCATGGCCGCCATAACTTCATACCTTCCTCCATCCGCCGTCTCCATGTCAGGCTAGATCGCCTATCCTTCTTCTCCAAGGAAAAGTGCTTGAAGAATCAACCTATGGCTTCATATGCTTGTAATTTTCTCTTTTAGGTTTCAAGCTTTATGTAAATTTTTGCCTATGTATGTCTAGATCTAGGCTTATATAGGTTAGAACATCTCTATTTTAGGTGTTCTACTTTATGTTAGCTTGAAATCTCTCTTGATTGTTAAGGACATGAAAACCGATGCTTAATTCTTGTAATTTCATACATGTATGTGTGTGCGATTAGCTCCTCTTACATTTGTGGAATGAATTTGTTTCCTAAATGCTAGATCTAGTGTTTAGAGTTGCTTATGGTATGTTCTTGGCTTGAAAGAGCTTAAGGCTTAATTAAATTAGTTAAACTCTTGTAGATTTCTTTGATTAAAGAGGTCTCAAGGATTTAACTAGTTTATATTAAGTGAAACAAGCATATGAAGTCCGATTTAACAAAAGCACTAAGTACTTGGAGAAAGAGGTGCCTCTCATTCCATACTTCTATATCTTTAATTTTGCTAGTTGTTTTTGTTAATCTTTTAGCTGTAGATATAAACTCACACTCAAGCTGTTTGATAATTTGTGTGACTTAACTTCTTCCTTTTACTTGCAAGAATTCACCTAGACTGTGGAAAGACCTGTACTCACCACTACACTCTAGTGGAATTGAGTATTGAATTAATTTTGATTAACCTTTTTAGGCGACGAAAAAAAGTTAAATCAATTCCTCGCTTTCATGATCTTGTCCTTATGAGTTTGAGAATGTTTAGTTTGTCAGGTTATTCATCTTTAGAATCCTTAGTCATACAGACTTGTTCCCTCATGGAACATTCGATTCATTTTATGAAGTTGGCTCATAGCATCAAACACTTTGATGCAGGGGTATTTTCTGTTTTTAATGTTGTCAATGGAGTTATTAATCAACACATGATTAGATAAAAAAATTGGTCCAAAAAATATTTTAAAATAAACACATTTTCCATATATATATATATATACTAATCATGAATAAGAAAAATTAAAGGATTCACAAAGAATCTCAATAATTTTAAAGGCAACTTACATCACTTATGTAAGTTTAGTTCATGAATATTCAAATATATATGTAAAGTAGAAATCACTCTTAATTTCTATTTAATTGATACACAATCAATTAATTTCAAAATAAAAATCACTTATTTTTATTTTAATTAATACACAATTAATTTAATTGATACACAATTAGTTTTAATTGACACACAATCAATTTGTTTAAATAAAGATCACTTATCCTTATTTAATTGGATACACAATCAATGAATGTTAAATAGAAATCACTTATTTCTATTTTGATTGATTCATAATTAATTTTAATTGATGCGCAACCAAACGAGGATCACTTATACCTATCCAATTGATATATATAACCAATTAATGTCAAATAGAAATCACTTATTTCTATTTTAATTGGTGCATAATTAGTTTAATTGATACACAATCAATTTAGTCAAATAAGGATCACTTATCCTTATTTTAATTGACACATAATCAATTTTAGTCAAATAAGGATCACTTATCCTTATTTTAATTGATACATAATCAATTTTAATGTGTTTAAAAAAATTCCAAAAAAAAAATTGGACCTACATACCTTTAAAAATAAAGGAATAAAAATAAATACTTTTTTAAATAATTAATTAAATAATTAAATAATTATTAAATAATTAAATAATTAAATTAATTAATTATTAATCTGAAAAAAATAAGAGCAGAAAAAAATAAACTGGGTTTTAAAAAAATATGTCATTGGGCCCAAGAACGGCCCAAAATCCCCCCTTTTATTCGCAATTGGGCCACGGCCCAAACATTTATGTTGTTGTTTTTTTTTTAAATCTCGGATTGAGCCACAGTCCAATCCTCTTTTTTTTTTAAACAAAACTGCCGGGCCGGTTTGAGCCGGTCCAGTCCGCTTGTAGCACCTGACCCCTAAACGCGTCGTTTCATTTAACGGAGCGAAATTACGAATTTGCCCATGTCTTCTTCCTCTGTTGCCGACGACAGAGCTTTTTGTGAGCACGCCGCCACCGCCGGCGACCCCCGACAAATTCGAGGAGCCGTATCTCCCTCATCCGAACTCCGTTTGACGCGATTTGTGCGTCGTTGGATTCGTCTCGACGAGCTCTACAAGCCTATGCCTATGGGTATTCACGAAAACCGAGAAACACAGACCCAAATTTGCACAAAATACACGTTCGGCCAGAGAGAGAAAACGCGGTTTCGACCTTCGATTTGTGATTTAATCTTATGAAAGTTCAAAATCACTATTCTTTGATGTTTTATTGACCACGCAGGTTTGTAAAATCGAAAGAATTAATCACTTCTGAGCCTAAGGGATTTAATCGAATCTGAAAAACTATGGGATATTATTCAACTATGTCTATACTATGAGCATGCTTTTGAACATCAACAGAAGCCGTATAAACAAAATTTTCCAAAACCATACATGTGTTTCATATAATTCATACATATATACACACAGTAGTATATTTTAAAAGCAAACAAATGAACGCATGATCATGAACTTAAAACAAGTTATATGATTCTAAAAACATATTAATGTTCAATTTTGGAAAAATAAAGAAAAACTAACATATACACATATATGTACAACAATATTTTCTTTAATATTAATCATGACAACAAACACATAATAATCACACAGAATATTAAATAAAAAAAATATGTTATTCATTATGATTAAACACGCAGCGGAAAATTTGATTCGAGGCCCTACCTCAACTCCAGCCTCAGAATCATTATGGCTCTGATACCAATGAAGGAATTTACCCGGCCCACGAGTTTCCCGGATCCCGGAGCTTCGAACCCGCACACGAACCCGACCCGGATAGAGTTCCTACAAGAACAAGAACAAACAAAAGCCGTGATAACAACCTTATACTCGGAGCCAAGAATCCCGAAGTATTCAGCTCACGCAGAACAAGGGTTACTAGAACCCGGGTTTAATTCGCACAGCGAATCACCCTCTCAGGAAAAACCGTGAGAAGGAAAGCCAGAGTGGCTGAGGTGTCTAAGCACACACACTCGGTTACTAACAAATGAACGGGAGACCTCTATTTATAGTGACAAGAGTGTCACTAAGAAAGGTAGAAATATCACCGTCATTATTGCATTCATTATGACACCAATCAACAATAATAACTGATTTGATTCTCTTAATCAAATCAATCACATATTAATGTTGATTTGTTAACTGATTTGATTCTAATCAAATCAATCAGCATCAATCACATATCAATGCTGATTTGTTAACTTTATGATTTCCTTAAGGCCATCGGATTTAGTAATCGGACGATCCGGCGGATCCGATTAAATATTTCCAACAGCTGCCAACAAAGACCAAACAAATTAGTATATTTTGAATTGACAGTGATAATGTCCCCTACAAATATAATATAAATTGTTCTTTAAGTAATATTTTTAATATTCTTCTGTTAATAGTCATAAATATCTTTCTATTCTTTACTTATTTATTTACACAATAAGATACAATACAAGTTTCATTTAAAGAAGATATAATACAGTTAAAAAAATAAGGATATAGTATAACAATAATTAATATTATATATATATATATATATATATATATATATTAATTAGAGTGGTGATATTTTCTGATTAAATCACTACATAAGTATCCATTTAAATTTATCACCATTATTTATATTTTTATTCAAAAAATTACAAGAACCCAATTAAAAATGAGGGAAAGTACAAAGACATAATTAAAAAGAAAAGACCTATAGGAATTCAATTTGAAGTTGATTAAATTTATAAGGACCTCTGTTTCTAACTGATGAAATTTTTCTTAATACATTTATGGGGATTTTTTTTAAAAGGTCAAACGATATTGATATAAAAATTAAAAGTGCACAGAGTCAAAGGCAACAGGCAAGATAGAAAATATAAGTCTTGAGAAGGATTAACTACCACTTCATCTAGAATGGTTTAAAAGGTTGAAAAAAGCTATAATGCCCTCCATAATCATATTTTTATCTTGCTTAAGTAACTTTTCACTAATTTTAACTATATGCTTTTTTCTTTCAAAACTAACTGTTTTCAAAGCTTTGGCAAGAAAAAGAGGACGATGATATCACTCTAGGCCTGGCCTTCATAGTTTTTTACCTTAGATGACATCATCTTGATTGATCGACTTTCATGATTTCATGAATATGTAATTAATTAATTTTGGTAAAAAAATGGATCTGTAATTAATTTTCCCTATATCTTTTATAATAATAAAAAACAAAAGCTAATCCCAAATGACATGAATGCCCTTGGACAAAATTTCCCACCCTCACCGCTCTCAAATTCGCGTACACAGCATAGCATAATAGTCATCCTCACATGACAATGCAAACAAAGCCACAATAGAACAACCATGCAAATATTTCAAGCAAGAACGGCAAATTGAAAACCCAACATTTAAAAAGCAAAGGCAAAACGGTATGTGAGCAAGAAAATTAATTCGAATAAAATCAGAGAGCTAACTGAAAGGTAATTGTCGAGAATGAAGAAGAAAGGGAAAAGGAAAGTACCAGTTTAGCCTCATAATCCCCAAGAAGGGTTTGAAGAAAGAAGACATTGAAGCTTTCTTGAAGGAAACAAAGTTTCAGATAAAACGTAAATTCTTAGAGAGAGAAAGTTGATGGCAATTCATTTGTTTGATTTATTGATCACTATACACTAGTCAACATTTAACCCTCATGGTTGGTCAAGAAACTCTCGGTCCAATACACTAAAAAAATATATTTCTATAATAATTTGTTACTTTGATTTGATTGCCTATAATATCCTTTATTTTTATTACTTTATGTTTAAAATCATGCTTCATTTGCTGATTTACAAATTTAAATCATATAATTAGTCTGCATCCTTAACATCAATATGCAAAATATTTAGGAGATTTGATCCATTTGCCTAGTTGTCTCTAATCTATTTTGTGCGGTTTCTGCAAAAAAAAATCGATTTTGAGAGGTGTGATTGATAAATAAAAAAACTATTTTGTGCGGTCAAATGATATGTATATGTGTGTGTTATTTTTAAATATTTTAATTTAACGAATGAAATATAAATTAAAAAATGAAGATGTGGATATATTATTATTATTATTATTATTATTATTATTATTATTATTATCTAACTCCATAATCATAATTTTATCTTGCTTGAGTAACTTTTTACTATTTTGACTATATGCTTTTTTCTTTCAAAACTAACTATTTTCATATTTTGAATAGTTTACTTAAGGACCTTACTTAGGTCAAGTTCATCCATCCAGGTTCTCTATTTCTCCAATTACTGACCGTTAGATTGAATGATGGATGGTTGTTATAAAAGGACATGTGTCACTCCTATATTAAAAGAACTTGAGAACCTGGAGAAAGTAATTTGATGTAAACCTTTACTTAACTAACTTTTAAGTACAATGATATCTTTGGCAAGAAAAAGAGGACGATGATATCACTCTAAGCTTGGCCTTCATAGTTTTTTTACCTTAGATGACATCATCTTGATTGATCGACTTCATGGTTTCATGGATCTGGAATTAATTAATTTTGGTAAAAAAATGGATCTGTAATTAAGTTTCCCTATATCTTTTATAATAATAAAAAACAAAAGCTAAATCCCAAATGACATGAATGCCCTTGGACAAAAATTCCCACCATCATCGCTCTCAAATTCGTATACACAACATAGCATAATCAGTCATCCTCACATGACAACGCAAACACAGCCACAATAGAACAATCATGCAAATATTTCAAGCATGAACGGCAGATCGAAAACCAAGCATTTAAAAAGAAAAGGCAAAATGGTATGTGGGCTAGAAAATTAATTCGAATAAAATCAGAGAGTAAACTGAAAGGTAATTGTCGAGAATGAAGAAGAAAGGAAAAGGAAAGTACCAGTTTAGCCTCATAATCCCCAAGAAGGGTCTAAAGAAGGAAGACATTGAAGCTTTCTTGAACGAAACAAAGTTTCAGATAAAATGTAAATTCACAGAGAGAGAAAGTTGATGGCAATTCATTTGTTTGATTTATTGATCACTATACACTAGTCAACATTTAACCCTCATGGTTGGTCAAGAAACTCTCACTCCAATACACTAAAAAATATATTTCTTTAATAATTTGTTACTTTGATTTGAATGCCTATAATATCCTTTATTTTTAATACTTTATGTTTAAAATCATGCTTCATTTGATGATTTGCAAATTTAAATCATATAATTAGTCTGCATCCTTAACATCAATATGCAAAATATTTAGGAGATTTGATCCATTTGCCTAGTTGTCTCTAATCTATTTTGAGCGGTTTCTGCAAAAAAAAATCGATTTTGAGAGGTGTGATTGATAAATAAAAAAACTATTTTGTGCGGTCAAATGATATGTATATGTGTGTGTTATTTTTAAATATTTTAATTTAACGAATGAAATATAAATTAAAAAATGAAGATGTGGATATATATTATTATTATTATTGTTATTATTATCTAACTCCATAATCATAATTTTATCTTGCTTGAGTAACTTTTTACTATTTTGACTATATGCTTTTTTCTTTCAAAACTAACTATTTTCATATTTTGAATAGTTTACTTAAGGACCTTACTTAGGTCAAGTTCATCCATCCAGGTTCTCTATTTCTCCAATTACTGACCGTTAGATTGAATGATGGATGGTTGTTATAAAAGGACATGTGTCACTCCTATATTAAAAGAACTTGAGAACCTGGAGAAAGTAACTTGATGTAAGTTTTTCCCTTTACTTAACTAACTTTTAAGTACAATGATATCTTTGGCAAGAAAAAGAGGACGATGATATCACTCTAAGCTTGGCCTTCATAGTTTTTTTACCTTAGATGACATCATCTTGATTGATCGACTTCATGGTTTCATGGATCTGGAATTAATTAATTTTGGTAAAAAAATGGATCTGTAATTAAGTTTCCCTATATCTTTTATAATAATAAAAAACAAAAGCTAAATCCCAAATGACATGAATGCCCTTGGACAAAAATTCCCACCATCATCGCTCTCAAATTCGTATACAAAACATAGCATAATCAGTCATCCTCACATGACAACGCAAACACAGCCACAATAGAACAATCATGCAAATATTTCAAGCATGAAGGGCAGATCGAAAACCAAGCATTTAAAAAGAAAAGGCAAAATGGTATGTGGGCTAGAAAATTAATTCGAATAAAATCAGAGAGTAAACTGAAAGGTAATTGTCGAGAATGAAGAAGAAAGGAAAAGGAAAGTACCAGTTTAGCCTCATAATCCCCAAGAAGGGTCTGAAGAAGGAAGACATTGAAGCTTTCTTGAACGAAACAAAGTTTCAGATAAAATGTAAATTCACAGAGAGAGAAAGTTGATGGCAATTCATTTGTTTGATTTATTGATCACTATACACTAGTCAACATTTAACCCTCATGGTTGGTCAAGAAACTCTCACTCCAATACACTAAAAAATATATTTCTTTAATAATTTGTTACTTTGATTTGAATGCCTATAATATCCTTTATTCTTAATACTTTATGTTTAAAATCATACTTCATTTGATGATTTGCAAATTTAAATCATATAATTAGTCTGCATCCTTAACATCAATATGCAAAATATTTAGGAGATTTGATCCATTTGCCTAGTTGTCTCTAATCTATTTTGTGCGGTTTCTGCAAAAAAAAAATCGATTTTGAGAGGTGTGATTGATAAATAAAAAAACTATTTTGTGCGGTCAAATGATATGTATATGTGTGTGTTGGTGGTGGATGTTGGTGGTGGTTTGCACGGAGGGAGAAGGGTTGGAGGGAAGGAGGGTAGGAGAGAGAGGGGAGGGGTGGGGTGAGAATTTTTTATTTTTAAATGTGGGACCCACATCTTCAAAAAATTATATTAATTGGGTCCCAAGGTTATTTTGGTATTTTTCATTAGCTCTTTGGCCAATATGACCCATTTTTATTGTTTATTGGCCAGAATGAGTCATTTTATTGTTGTTTGGCAAAATTGACCCTTCCAAAATAGTTTGTTGGTCAAAATGATATTTAACCATAAAATATAATAATACACAATATACCTCAGAAGTAGTAATTTACCTTTTTTGGCATACATAAGTCGTAACTTATTGAGCTTATTTAAGTTCTAAAAAATGCCAACAGAGTCTTATATTTAGGAATGACTGAAAGATATATATAAATTCTTTAAATTTTTCAAGTAGCAAACACCACCTCAAATCCGAAATATAGGAGCTAGTACATGAGTAATTGTTTCTTAAATTTTAACACATTTTTTATTATACATATAGAGGTTACTTTTATTCCATTAACATGCCTAAGCCTAACTTATGATAATAAACCGCAAAATAAATAATCTATAAAACATATATATAAGTATTGCAGAAAGATTATATAATGGTGTAATGATTTCGGCTATATGATACTAGTACAACTACTGCACATGAGATTTGGGGATGAAGTGTACTATGTTTTAGGTGTTTCAACTATTTTCCCTCCATTTGTCTGACGGAATATTCTCTGCTTTTGTATTCTCCGTTTATTAATTTTTCCATCTTCCATGTGTTGGGTGGGGTCCACACGCGTGCTGCATCATACGTAACATGTTCATGCAGTCATGCACAGAGCTCAGAATCATGGTACGGAGGAAAACAAGCATTGCACTTTCTTCTCCCTTCTCCCTAATTTAAATCAGTCAAACGTCTCTTTGAAATACTTACCTGAATTAGTTGGTTGAAGTTTAGAAAGAGTTGAAGGTGAGAGAACAAGTGCCAGAAGAAACAAACCTAGAACGCAAGGAGAAAACGGTAAATCCTTCCCTTCTTCTTTTTGGATGTCTGGTTTTCATCTCATAAGAAATTAGTTTATGGTCTCTCTCTCTCTCTCTCTCTCTCTCTCTCTCTCTCATACTCTAAAGGTTTTATTTTTAACCTTAGAAGATTTCTTTGATCCGGTTGTTCATTTTCTACTTTGGTATTCTCTCAAACTGTAATAACTTGTTCTCATGTGGATTATCTTTTAGTTAATAATCTGTGATTTAGATGAAATTTCATCGAGCAAAGCTAGCTTTGTTGGGAAACATTTCCTTTTAGGTGTTGCAAGCTGCATTTCTGGGGATATTAATAAATATCTAAGCATTGGTGTGTGTGTGTGTGTGTGTGTGAGAGAGAGAGAGAGAGAGAGAGAGAGAGAGAGAGAGAGAGAGAGAGAGAGAGAGAGAATCTCATACCCCTCTAGAACAAATGAACATCTTCATTTTACCTTGAACTTCTTCCCACACGAAAATTCATCACCATTATGATGTTCCGGTTTTTTTCTTGCGAGAACTTTGTTGATTTTGCTTTTTTAGCTCAAATATTTGCATGCATATATATTTTTCCTTTTGAATATTGCCTAATTCTCTAGCTAGCTGATTCTTGTTTTTTTTTTGTTACAGTACCTGATTCTTGTTTGAAATATCTTCAATTTTTCTCTCTTCTTCAAACTGGTGATACTGTAAGTCAAAGAGCATTTACTAATACATTTTAGTGTTTATTTTTGCCCACTTCAATATTTATTTATCATTTTTTATAAAAGAAATTCTCAGTTATCTTATGTGCAGAATTTTTTTCACATAGTTGTGTTCTGAATAATTTTTGTCAATGTATTTAGTGTGCCTCCAAGCAGTGTTGTTGAATTGCTGGCTATTGTTCATCTCCACTCTTCTTAGGTTTGTGTCTCTTCTACATTATTCCGTTTAATTTAAGCCTACTTCGTCATTTAGTTTATTAATATCTATATACTTTGTATATGCTCATTTTTCTCACATTTTCTTGCATGCTTGACGTCTTATAAAAAGATATTTTAGGTCTGCTGGTGTTCTATAGGTCTTTTAATATAACTGAGGTACTCTTAAATGAGATGATGAACCATTGGTTAATTTTTTTTGGCCATAAACCATTAGTTAATTTGAAGTATGGAACCACTGAATATCAAATGATCATGTTATTCTCATATGCATTGTTTACTTTAGTGATGGTTCAGAACCAAGAGACAAATTGTTACTATAAATGATTAGTGAATCTTTTGGTGGTCCTAAAATAGCATTCTATAATCAGTGAATTTTGTTAAACCCAGTACTAAACAAATAATACGGAGGATACGAGAGTCAGAACTATAATGATAAGAAAAAATATTAAAATCATAATTGATTTGCACTTATAATATGCAATATATATTTTGCAATATATAATCATAACACACACACACACACAAATATTGCAATAATTATTTAACATACGAGACCTGTCAATCATTCATATTATACATCACTCATCATGCTTTTCTTTCTAAGCCAAAAAAATTAAAGCATTTTGCCTGTTAACCATTACATAATTATTTTTTAACAAATTATTTTCATTTATTTATACTCCATGTGATTTCCTGTTATAAAATTGTTAGAAGATAATTTAGTAGATATTTTATAATGCAATCAGATTTATCTGTACATTTTCACTTTATTTTTTGCTTGTTCAAATCGTACCTACACTTTCCCCAACCCTTGGTGATTAGGATTCTCCTTTATTTTCATTACTCTGCTTCTCTGCACATCATTTACTTTTTGTTCTTATGTGCTTCTTCCTTTTATTCTCCTTCAAATCTCATCTGCGATAGTTTTCCATAGTTATTTTACTTGCTGATGTCCCCTTATTGGAAGTTTTGCTAAGTACTACCTCCGGTCTAAAATATAAGACCTAATTGACTTTTTTTTGGAGAGGTTAAGGTTGCGAAATAGGCTATTAAATCATGACATATTTGATGTATTTTTAGATTATAGGTAAAATAAACTAGTCTAAAGGAAAAAATTACGAAAATCAATTTATAATTAATTTTTTTTGCTTTTTAATAGGATTTTCTAAAAAAGTCAATTAGGTCTTATATTTAGGACCGGAGGAGGGAGTAATAATTAAATTGTATAGTAGTTATTAATAAGTAAAAGAAATCAATTCAAACGCAAAATAATTTCGAAAAATTCAGTTTATTAATATCCCATTTAAAGTTTTAAATATTTAACGAAAAAGACAGTGAAACTTGATCTATCTGCACATAACGATAAGAATAATAGTGAGTTATTATGGATGATTTTTTTCCAAAATACAAGTTTGCCTCTTCTTCAGTTGGGTCTCAATCAATCGTGTAAAGGTCAGGCTTACACTTTACCTTAAAAATGCATGGTTGTAACTTGTAATAAAGAAACCGTACCCACACTTTATTTTTTGCATGTTCAAATCGTACCTACACTTTCCCTACCCTTGGTAGTTACGATTCTCCTTCCTTTCATTACTGCTTTTCTCCTCATCATTTACTTTTTGTTCTTATTTGCTTCTTCCTTTTCTTTTTGTTCAATCTCATCTACTTCAGTCTTTCTTTCTCTTTCACCTTGACCCACTCTAGTCATCTTATCAGCACACATCGCTCTCCACTTTCTTCTGCTTATCTTCCATAAACTGTGAGCTTCTACGCATTTTTCTCTCTTTCTTGTCTTCTCATTTTTGTGATCAGTGTTGTTTTCTGAAATAAATAAAACTGAATTTTCGTGGTTACTTTTTTTACTCACTTTGATGTTTATTTTGTTTATGTTCAGAATATATTTTTTTTTACATTTTTGTGTTTTCAATATTATTTTTTTACATTATTTAGTTTGCTCCCTAATTAAGAAGCAGTGTTAAACTTACTACTCTTTTTAGGTTTGTGCCTCTCTTATTATTACGTGATTCCATACACTTCAAACTTACTTCTTTCAGTTTATTAGGTTCTACATATACTTTGTACATGCTCATTTCTTTCATTTTCTTGCATGTTTGACATGTTTGTAAACATTATTTTAAGGTCAGCTGGTGTTCTATATGTTCTTTTTATTCCCTTGAAATTATTTTAAGGAAATGTATAGAAAATAATGTTGATAAAATATGTTTAAGAAATTTATTGCTTTTAAAGTTAAAAAGTTCATAAACGACGGAAGAGTGTTGATATTACATTACATTTCCTCATTATGGAAAAATCAGAAATATAATGCTTTGGCATAAATATTTAGCTAGAAATCTGTTTGTTGATTGATTCACCAACTCACTGATGATTGCTGAACTGAAACTCATTTGATTTGTTCTTCATAGTATTGTCCATAGTATGCATTATATATGTATGCTCATGTTATCGAAATTAGCTCTCTCAATATCTTGTTATTACCATATCTCTAATTTATTACTTTCTGTGTTATATGATATTTTGGTGAATATATTCAGTTTTTCTCTTTTCTCGCAGCTTTCAGTTAAAGATCTGATTTTTCGCTTGGTGACTATGCCCGCTTATTTCTTCAAAGTCCTCATCGGGGAGTGGCAAACTAAGCTAGTAATATTACTTTCCTTTCTTCTTTGTCTCTATTTGTTTATCTTCTGTGTCATAAATAATTTAATACTCCCTATTGTTCTTCATGATAGGCTTCCATTCTGCTTTTCTTTTTGTCCTTTTCTTTTTTAGTTTCTGGTTTACATTATTTTTTAGCTGCTTTTGACAATATAAAACTTCTACCTTAATGAATTTGTCCATTGAATGAGTTGGTTCATTTGTGTATTTGTATGGTTCTGCTATGTTATGAAGAAAAGAACTATTGTGAAGGATAAATATATCATTCAAAAAAATATACAAATTACATTAAATAAACTCCCTAAATAAAGAATTTGAAAATTCTATTATTTACTGTTTTCTTTTGTTTTTCTTTTTTTGGTTTTACCCTCTCAACTGTTTCCTTGAACATTGTTACACAAGTGATTACTCACACTTCTCAATAATTAGTCATTGAAAATTTCATCTAACAAAAAATTTTATTATTTTATTGTTGCAGCGGCTCCCTCGGCTCCTTATCAAAAGCTGTAACCTCTATCCTAAAAACGTGATACTCACGAATGCATCTTCTAAAAGTGTATGGATGGTTAACATTGAGAAAGAAGAAGATGAACCTTCTGAATTGTATTTCAAAAATGGCTGGCCAAGATTTGTGAAAGAAAATGGTTTAGAGGTTGCCGACTTTTTGTTCTTCGAATATGATGGGAAGTCAAGATTCCAAGTTATTATCTTTGGAAAATCTGCCTGTGAGAAAAAGCTGGAGAGGAAGATGTCAAGAGCACGTATGAACCGAAATAATAATCAAAAGAAACATGATGTCAAACCAACAGCTACTACAACTCATGCTTGTCCTGAAAATCTGAAAGGGAAAGCTCCAATGAATAATGTTGAGATTAAGGAGGAGAGAGTTAATCTTGATGAACCTGGAACTTCTTACCATCCCATGAGAGATGAAATGCGGGGATTCCTGTGTCATGATGGAGAGGAGACGGAGGAAGATGAAGAAGAAGATGACGATGACGAGGACGAGGATTATGTTGGTGGTGAAGTTAATAATAAAGAGAGAGAAGTAGAAGAAGAGGAGGAGGAGGAAGAGGAGGATGAAGAAAGTGATGTTGGTAAGCTAAAGCCCTCCCATCATTATCCTTCTCAATTTTATTATTGAGTTTAAGTACATACTCCCTCCGCTCCTAAATATAAGACCTAGTTAACTTTTTTTTTTGGAGATATTAAGATTGTGAAATAGGTTATTAAATTATAATATATTTTTAGATTATCCATTAGTTTATAGATAAAATAAACTAGTTTAAGGGGAAAAATTAGGTAAGTCAATTTAATTTAAGTTATTTTACTTTTTTAGGATTTTTCAAAAAAGTCAACTGGGCCTTATATTTAAGATTGGAGGGAGTATAAAATAGTTATAGCTCTTAAGTTATATATATCCTTTTAAATCAAATTTTAAAAGTTTTCACCAATTATGCATAGTTAGACTTTTGTTACTTTCTATTTAATTTATCATTTACAGAATTAGTGTATAATGTGATTTCACATATTGATTCCTTAGGGGAAGGAAGCAAGCTGGGCATTATTCCTTCATTCACAATACAACTCCAACTTGCCTCTGCCAAAAAGGGTGTCATGGTTAGTTCTTGAACTCAATCAAATACTTGATTGCTTAGAAATTCATATAAAAATATCAAGTTAATCATTTGATTCTGAATTCCTTATAACATTCATCTTCAAAAACAATTATGCTCTTGCTTTATGCATTGGTTCCGTTTGTTATGCCATGTCATGCGTGAGTATCATGATAGTGATGTTTCATTTCGTGTAATACAAAATGGACCAAAACAGCCAGTTGACATTTTGTTAGGTTCAGACTAGCTAGTAGACTTATTAATTGCACAATCTGTATTGCTAAATCAAATTTTTGTAGGACACTGATTATGGTAACACAATAAGTCTCGTATTATTGTTGACATGATAGAATTAGAGATTCAAATAATATTTGCAACATCACTCTCAAAGAGGTCTAATATAATAGACGAACAAGAAAGGAAAATGATGTTAACACAATAAGTCAAAAGAATCATATCAAAGTTAAGGCGAGAATGCGCGCTGTTTTCATTTGTAATGTCTGTTCATTACTTTGGCTGTATTAGTGTGAGAATTTTGGCTATAGTTAATCAGTTGCATCTTCTATAATTTTATTCAGATATAATATATGTTATTCATTCAGCTATATATAAGCATTTGTTTGATTTTGTTGAGTAATTTATGCGATGTTAGATGTATATTAGTTACTAAATTATTTTATATCTCATACTTAAAGTTAAGACATGGTGCGGTACTTTATGTTCGTTGTTGATTAAAGTGATATTTTAAGACTAATATATAATAAATTTTTGAGTGACTTGTGTAGTGCATTCCAACTGATTTCTTCAAGAAGTACATGAGAAAAAAGAAAGGAGACGTAGAGATGGAGACTGAAAAAGGAACATGGACAGTCACTTCACTTCCACATAAGAAAAGAAACAGAATGTTTGCTCGATTTAGTAGGGGCTGGTCTGAATTTGCTCGAAGAAATCACTTTCAAGCCGGAGAGACACTCCTTTTTGAAATGGTGAAGAGAGGAAAATGTCCCAAGTTCAAGGTGCAGAAGCAAAATAATAAAGTCGTCACCACAGAAATGACATGAAATTGGTTGGAGGAAAAAATGTTATGATGAAGCATGTGATGTTCATTATAGCTTCTAGAGTTTCAGTAATGTGTCAGACTAATTAGTGGATTTTCGGATTAGATATTGCGTGAAGTTTTATGTGTCGTGTGTAAGGCATGTACGTGTTGAATTAATAATTAATTAGTTATTGTGAGATGTTTGTGTATGTTATTGTGTCTGACTAATTATTGAAATTTAGAATCAGATTTCATGTGATGTTCTATATGTGTAAAGTGTTTAAGGCATGCGGTGAGTTTAATTATTTAAATAGTTATTGCGAAATGTTTGTGCATGTATGTGAGAGATATATATAGCATAGATGGATCACATTCATTATTCTATATCAATGACGGTTAATCTAACCCTCCTTTTTTTTTTAACTGAAATCTAACCCTCCTTGATTATCATACTATTAAGCATATAAGCATGTTAGAACTTTTGTTGAAAAGAAAATCATGACACTATCGATTAAAGGATAGTTAGTTGAACTGGTAAGTAAGTTACAGTAATGAAAATGTGTGTCCGAATCGCGAGATGCGGTCTCATTGGGAGAGTGGACAACTTTAGCTATGTGGACGTTAATTAACCAAATAAAAAGAAAAGAAAATCATGGACATTATAAATTTTTGGGTAAGGGTGACAATAGTCAAAGAAAACAAGAGAGATTAATGGAGGAAAAAGAGAGAGAAGATGACTTGAGTGAAAAATGACTTGTTATTCCTCAAATGATTTCTTACACATTAGTACATATTTATATAGATAAGTAAGAAGGTCAGCTGTCAGTTAAGCCTAACTAATTGTACAATTGGCTTAACCATTATTGTAATTTGTTACTCTCACTTAATATCTCCAATAGATACAACAATTCTTTGAATGAATTTTATTTTTCAAACAAAAAGCAAACGAATCAATCAAATAAATCAAATGAATTGGATATATAAATCAACTTATTAAAATCGCAAATAAATTTACACTCAGTTATTCCTGGTCAAACCCAAACTATGATTTGGATGTTGGAACATACTGTCCAATTATCCATTAAGAATCATTCTACTTGGGTCCAATGAAACACATGCGCTCTTTCATGTTTAATTTCTTCATGTGCTTGAACCGTCATTCGCAACTTATATTTATCAAATCTATTTTATTTTTCTTTTATATAAAAAAGAATATTAATAAAATAAATTTCTGTAATCACTTGTGTAATTATGCAGTTATTTTTATAAATATTTCAATAATAAGTATCATTGAAATTCACTTGCATAATTATACATTTTGTTTTATAAAGCCCATAAGCGCTGATATAATAACACTACAAAATAATCGGTGATTAGTCAGGGTAGCATTGCAGCGGTTACGAGGGTTATTTAGGAAACACGAGTAATTCCCCACCCCCCCATTTTTTCCACATTTTGGCACATATATAACTGCCGGAATGTATTTTTATTGGAAAAAACATGATCAGTTCAAATATTAACATTCCGACATATATATAAATGCCGGAATGTATTTTGATTTTTTTTAAAAAAAATAGTAATTTATTGGAAAAAACATGATCAGTTTAAATATTAACATTCCAGCATATAAATAAATGCCGGAATTTATTTTGATTTATATTAAAAATAATAATATTAAATATTAACATTCCGACGTATAAATAAATGTTGGAATCTTTTTTTTTTGAAAAAATAATAATCTTAAATATTAATATTCCAGCGTAAAATAAACGCTGGAATGTATTTTGATTTTTCTTAAGAAAATAATAATTTAAAATATAAACATTGTGGTATATAAATAAACGCCGGAATAAGAGGGAAAATTTATATATTATTTTGGGATAATTAATTTGAGGTCCCTCACAAGGGAGTTAATAATGGAAAAGTCCCAAAAGTTGAAAATATTAATGTAGGGTCCCAAGGGACCTCACATTAATATATTTGAAAAGTGAAAAGACAGTTTTATCCCTAACCTTAATAAAAAATTACCCCTCCCTCCTCCCCCACCCCTCTTCCTCCTCCCTCCATCTCCCCCACCCCAACCCCAGCCTCCTCCTCCCCTGCCCCCCCACCCCCACCCCCTCCTCCCCCTCCCACGTCGGCCCCCCCCCACCCCTACCCCCTCCCCCTCCCACTTCGGCCCCCCCACCCCCACCCCCTCCCCCTCCCACTTCGGCCCCCCACCCCCACCCCCTCCCCCTCCCACGTCGGCCCCCCACCCCCAACCCCTCCCCCTCCCACTTCGGCCCTCGCACCCCTACCCCTACTCCTCCTCCCTCACCCTCTAGGCCTCTACAAACATATATAAATGCCGGAAAGTAGCATTACCACGAATGATTTTCGGGCGTTTGTATTTTATGCTGCAGTGTCATTTCGGCATATATAAAGGAAAGTGTTGCAAAAATGCCGAAAAACAAGAAATTTTTCGTAGTGTAATTGACTATTTCGCTTATGGCATAAATAATAAATGACTATTTCGTGGTGCAGAAATAATATCCTGTAACACCCCAAAATTTCAAAAGGAATAAATAAGGCAATATTTGGAATCTTGCGGTATTGTTTAGTATTTAGGAAATTTTAGAAATAAATTTGGAAATAAAAACATATATAGAAAAATTATATTAGGACTCAAAATATCTTCCCAAAATCATGTTTACCCGTTTCCAATCCATCGTCATCTTCCCACTCAAATCCCATCCATTCATTCTTAAAATATCTACTCTTTTTAATACATGTTTATCCTTTCCATCCACCACAACCACTAGTTTGTTTTATATATATGCTTCTTGCTCCTCACTGTGATTATCACCACCGCCCATTGTCTTCATCAAACCCCCTCTCCCATCTCTTTCACTACCTAAACTCTCACTCTCTCAACTCCATCTTCACTCTCCTAAATCTCTCTCTGTTCGACACTCCTTCCCTCTTTCACCATATCATCTTTCCTCTTCCCCTCTTCCTGAAATCGGCGACGGCCTATGATGGCAGAAATGGCTGAGACGCTCAAAACTCGATAGCCCTTAGGTGAGCTTTCCTTTGTTCTTTTCTTCTTCCTTGCTGGATGATTCGAGCAAGATTTGAGAGGAATTAAATGAAATTTCAAGTGGGATTTTTGGGTTTGATTAAACTAAAAAAAAAAAATGAAGCCTATGTCCATCTTTAAGGATTTTGGTGAAAGGATTTTAGTTGTGTGATGTTTGGCCAATTTTCTTCAAAGCCCAACAACGAATATTTTTCACTGATTGCTTATATGATGTTAAAGGCTGCTTCTTGAAAATTTTATGCTTACTCCCTGTTGGTTCAAAAAATTCTGTACTTTTAATTTGATTATTTTGATCCTAAGCATAGAAGAGTGCAATAGAGTTAGTTCTTGGTGATGTATGCTTGGGTGCTCTGTTTGTGATGTCTTGGTTATATTGATTGTAATCTACGAATTTATTCTTATAGTATGTCTTGGAGAAATAGTGATATTAGGCTCTTATGATCGAAGGGATTATATGATTGGAGTGGCTAGTGGCTCTTTTGAAGTAATTGGTGATAGAGAAATAAGTGTTGAGAGCCAATAAATCGATTAATACTTAGGGTAGGTGATAATCTATGGTTATGATGTTATTGAAATGGATTGGATTAGGATTAATTAAGGGTATGAAGATTGAGGAATGTGAAGCTAGAAATTGATTGGAATACAGACTTTTATTCTGCCTTAGATAAGTGGAAGCATATTGTGGGTCTCATGAAATTCTTGGACAACCAATATTTGTTTGAAGATAACATTATTGTTTATGGTTCTAAATATTCAGTTGGAGGGAGATTAGAATTGGTTAAAGTGTGTTGAGGAATTTTAAGCAGACTATAAGGATATAATTGTAAAGAAATAAGATTATTTGAGGTAATATTCTAGAGATGAAATCAATTGAGTTGATGTAAGAATGATGGATTTGATCACAGAAATTAGGGAATGAAAGTTTAGCTATTTTGAATTTAAAATATTGAATTTCAGTTAGGTTATATTTTGGAAGTTTGAATTGACATGGAGATATCTTTATACGCTTAGTATTTATTCAATTGGGGATTGAGTAAATTGTGTTAGGATTAATGAGAAGATGATCTTGCTTATTCTCTACAAATTCAGAAGAGATCTAAATAATAAATTGTGTGAAGTTGGTGGCTTTGGAATTAGAATTTTTAAACTCCTACAGTATGGTTTATGAGTCAAGGGTAAGCTCAAGTTAAAAGTAAATGTTTTTCTAGTAAAAACTAATGGAATCTCTAAATGTTTTTGCATGTATGTGTGTACGGGTAATGTTTGTTTGTTGAGATACTTTGACTTGTACAATATATGTTTTAAAGATAGTTAAGAATCTGTTTATTATCTTGATATCTTGGGGGCTATACAAGTTAATATAGTCATAGGATTAAAGTTTTAAAATTAAAGGGGAATGGTAGAGATATATAATAGGCACATGAGAGATGTTCAGTGAAAGCATGAGTATTGATTAATTTATTATAATATATATGATATGTGTAAATATAGGGAAAGTTAGTGGTGTGGGCTCTTGCAAGGCATTGGAAAGTAAAGGCAGCAGCTAAGGTTTGAGGTTGTGACACAGGTAGCAGTTTAACTTCATATATGTTATGATAAAAGTTCGTAGATTTTCATGAAAATTATTTATTTTATGATCATGATGATGTTTAATCTTTTGAGGAATATTGAGCAATATTTGAGCACTATTGAGGAACAATGAGGAATATTGAAAATTGTTGATGAAGGTTTGAGGAATTATTGAGTGGAGTACTCCAAGGTATAGGTGGGTAGCTCCCCCTATACCAGAGCTTATGTTAAATCCTGCAGGTAAATGTGCCTTCACTATTTAGCGGGTATCTCGTTATTAGTGGTAGGTAGTTGAGGCCCCAGCATTGGCTGGAGGGATTATCGTTATCATTTTCGTGAAAAAGGGTATATTTATGTTTATTATTATTATTATATGCATGTATATGAAGTAAACTGGTTTAACTGCTGTTTTTCAGAGGCTCATGGAGCTGGTGAGATGGAGGATATAAGGTGGGCTATTTTTGGAGTGCACACGAGGGATAACAAGAGGTTGATCGTTCGTGGACATGTTAGTGACTGCAAATAGTTAAGAGAAATATCTTTGGTTCAAATAGGCAAACTAAAGCGAGCATGAGCTTGCATAGTAATTGTATTATTATTTGTAAATGTTTAAAATTAGAAATAGAATGACACCAAAATTCAGGGATTTATCATCGAGATAACTAATATTTTGATTAGAGCATAGTAATAGTGATAGTAATGATTTGTAAAACATTTTGAAAAGAAAAGTATTAAATTATTGGTATTTTAGGCTTTCTACAATAGGAAAAATATATTAAAATGATATAGTAGTAAAAAGATTAGGTGTTACATATCTAACTTTCTAACCTAGCGCAATAAATGAAACAATTGGTGTTGGATATTAATTTATATTTATTTGCAACCCGAATAATATCCAACTTTTATATTATTTACTTCAATCAAATGCCTTTGTATGTGCTTTTTCATTTATCGATATGTGATATGATTGATGTAGTGTTAATTGGTGAATTCTTAGTTTGAGAAGGGGAAGAGGATGGGAAGGAGAATGAAGGATTACGTTTCAATTAAGAGGAGAAAAAATGTATTTTCAATTTGAAAAATACTATCAGCATTTTTCGACATAACTACAAATTACATCGAGCTTCAGTTTTATGCTTCGAATCAGAAAGTTGTGTACCACAAAATAGTCATTTATTATTTGTGTCAAAAGTGAAACAATAGTTAATTATTAGATTAGCGATTTTGCCTGTTTATAAAAATTTTAATAATATTCAATATGTGTTCATTGAGTTTTTCTTCACTACTTATACAGATAGCCTACCACTTGAATAACTTCTAAGGAGTTTTCCATGATTAAAATACAAAACTTCTATGGGCTACATATATATCTGATTTGATATTTCTTGTAGCTCTTGAGATAAGATTTAGGACCTTATGATCAAATGATGGGAAGATTAAAGTAGGGAGTATGAATCTCTCCCTCGCTCTTTCTTCTTTTACGTTTCGCCTTTCTTTATCTTCCTCATTTCCGTCTCTATTATATTTTTTATTTTCATAATGTTATAAGCAAGAATTCATTCGAACATTTGAAGTATAATCTCATGTGAGGTAAAAAAAATAATCTCATGGATCAATACATTATTATGGATTATTCATTGTTTTTCGTAAACCATTAGATAATTATTTTAATATATTGTTGTTGATTCTTTTGTTTACAAGTTTTTGTATTTCAATGATATTATTCCTTTGAGATCTTTTATTCACACACAGTAACTTGTTTTAATTATGTTACATAAGCAAGTAAAAAAAGTTCACTTTGGGGTCAATATTCACATACATCCATCCTTTGTCTGCAGATGTAGTAGGAACAGAAAATATGAGAGAGAGAGAGAGAGAGGTTTTCGTTTATATGATCGACAAAATGTAGAGAGCGAAGCACTACAAGGAAAAAGAGACTTGCATATCAGAGAGAAGATGAAAATTTCGGATGAGTGGATTATATAAATGCCATCACAAAAAACAAACTCTAGTAGAAACGTCATATATTATTTTTAATCAAAATGATATATTTATGCTTCATCAACTTTTTATTGAACATTCATTACTAAAATTTGATGAGTCAACACTTTCTATTAAGTTGAGCGATGGTGTTCGATTTGAAGGACTAAAAGTGTACTTTTCAAAGATAAAGGATTAAATTGAAAATTGATGCAAACATAATTCTAATGGTATACTTTAGCCGATTTCATATATTAAAATTTTAAGTGGATATTTAGTGTGTGTGTGTGTGTAAATATTTCATTTTACAATTATAATAACAACGTAAACCTTATCCCATTCAAATGGGGTCGGCTACATGGATCACACGACGCCATTTAGCTCTGTCCCTAGTCATTCCTGAAGATAAATTTTTCACAACCATATCTCTTTGAATAACTTCATCAAGAGTTCTTTTTGGTCTTCCTCTATTTCTTATATACGGCTCCCTTTCCATCTGTTCCACTATTCTTACTGGCTCATCCAATTCTCTTCTTTGAACATGCCCATACCACCTTAAACGATATTCTATCATTTTCTCTGAAATTGGTGCTACCCCAACTCTTTTACGAATGTGATCATTATGAATCCTATCTTTTAGTGTATACCCACTCATCCATCTCAACATTTTCATCTCTGTCACATCCATCTTATGTTCTTGTTGTTTTTTAATTGCCCAGCATTCACTACCATATGATAATGCTGGTCTAATAGCTGTTCGATAGAATTCTCCTTTTACTCTAGTTTGAACCATTCGATCACAAATAACCCCAGAAGTTTTTCTCCATTTGCACCAACCAGCCTAAATTCTATTATTGACATCTCCATCTACCTCACAATCCTCTTGTATAACTGATCCCAAATATTTAAACTTATCCACTTGACGTATAACATGCTCTCCTAATACAGTTTCTATGTCCTCATGAGTTTGTCTATTGTCAAAACTACAACACATATATTCCGTTTCACTCCTACTTATTCTCTAGAGTCGTCCTCCATAACTCTAATTTCCAATTAATTTCATCTTTTGAATCCCCTAAAATTACTATATCATCCGCAAAAAGCATGCACTTAGGAATTTCTTCTTGTATACTTTCAGTCACAGCATCCATAACAAGATTAAACAAATACGGACTCAACGCCGAACCTTGATGTAAACCAATTCTTATTGGAAAATCAATTGTTTCACCTACCGGTGTTCTGACTCTAGTCATTACACCTTCATACATATCTTGAATAGCTCTTATATACTCAACTTGTACCTCTTTCTTTTCTAAAATTTTCCAAAGTAAATCTCTTGGCACCCTATCATATGCTTTTTCCAAATCAATAAAAATTATATGTAAGTCTTTTCTAATACTTCTATATCTTTCCATTAAGTCTCTAATTAGATATTTTGCTTCTGTGGTTGACCTTCCTGGCATAAAACCAAATTGATTTTTCGATATGCTAGTCTCATTACGTAACCTACGCTCAATCACTTTTTCCCACAACTTCATTGTATGACTCATAAGTTTTATTCCTCTATAATTTGCACAATTTTGAATATCTCCTTTATTTTTATAAATAGGTACTAATGTACTCTTCCTCCAATCATCTGGCATTTTCTTAGACCTTAAAATTTCATTAAATAGTTTAGTAAGCCACCACACACCATCTTCTCCTAAACATTTCCATACTTCAATAGGAATACCATCTGGTCCAACAGCTTTTCCCTTAGCCATTTTCTTAAGAGCATCCTCAACTTCACTAATACTAATCTTAATATTATCTGTAAAACTGCTATTCCTATCACTAGTCCCTAAATCATCTATAGTATAATTCAAAGTTTCCACTCTATCATTAAATAAATTATAAATATAATTCTTCCATCTATCCCTAATAATCTCATCTTTAACTAATACATTACCTTCTTCTTCCTTAACACACATTACTTGATCTAAATCTCTTGATTTCTGCTTTTTTATCTTTGCTATTCTATACATTTTTTGTTTCTCATCTTTTGTCCCTAATTCTTTATAAAACTCCTCAAAGAAATTAGCTCGAGTTATACTAACAACTTTTTTCGCCTCTTTCTTTGCTAATTTATATTTTACCCAATTTTCCTCACTATCACATATTTGCAAATCCTTAAAACATTGTTTTTTAAATTTAATTTTCTCTTGAACATTATTATTCCACCACCAGGTCTCCTTTTTACGCCTAATATAACCCTTTGATTCACCTAAAACTTCTTTTGCTATTTTTCTCATCATCATACTTAAATCTATCCATAAATCATTAGCACATCCTTGTTTATCCCAAATACATTCATTCATCAACCTATTCTTAAAAATTTTCATTTTTCCCCTCTCAATTGCCACCATCTAATTGTTGGTTGAAGCATTTCTCTCTTCTTCGTTCGATTAAACTTCACACGAACATCTAAAACTAAAGGCCTATGTTGTGCAGTCACACCATCACCTGGAATCACCTTACAGTTTATACACATTCTTCTATCCGAATTTCTTACTAAAAAGAAATCAATCTATGATCTATTGACTCCACTCTTATATGTAATCAAATGTTCTTCTTGTTTCTCAAAACAAGTGTTAACAATTTTAAGATTGTTAGTCATACAGAATTCAATAATAGAATGTCCTTCATTATTCATTGTGCCAAAACCAAAACCACCATGAACTTGTGTGTATTGTCCTGCATCTTTACCAACATGTCCATTAAGATCACCACCAATAAAAATCTTTTCAGTGTTAGGAATTTTTTTAATCATCTTCTCCAATTCGTCCCAAAATTGTTCCTTTATGAACAATTCTTCCCCTATCTGAGGGGCATATGCACTGATTATATTAATTGTATCATCCTCAACTACCATTTTTATCGATAATACTCTATCTCCACTTCTATACACTTCATCCACAATTATACCTACACCATTCCTATGATTCACTTTACCAGTATACCAAAGTTTATAACCATCAATATCCTTAGCCTTTTCACCTACCCATTTAGTCTCATGTAGACATAGAATATTTATCTTTCTATCCCTCATCACACCTATTACCTCCCAAGATTTACCTCTCAAGGTTCCAATATTCCACGTACTAAATCTCATCCTACACTAATTCACTTTCTTCTTTATATATTCCTTCTTCTGTACACTGTCCGTCGATGACATATTGCTAAAATGGTTGTGTGTGTCCATGCTTTAAGATTAGACAAATTTTTATGTTGGCTGCCGAAGCCTAACACAACCTACTCTTTTTATCCGGGCTTAGGACCGACTAAATAAATAGGCAGAGTATTACTCACAACAATAATAATAACACATAAAAATAGCATAAATAATAAAACTAATACAAATAAATCCTAACACTAATAAGAATGAAACTAGCACAAATAATAACAATAAATAAAGAGATAAAACAAATCACAATACAATAAAATATTAAAACAATATAATAATAATCATATATAAATAAATAAATAAATAAATAAATAAATAAATAAAATAACAATATATAATAAAACAAAACAACCACAATACTGAACAATAAAATAAAACAATAAATTAATAAATATCCTCTGAAAAACCAAATAACAACAAATGCTCAACAACGATTTTCAAAGATTAAGATATGTATAAGAAAACAAAAGATTATAATCAAACTTCTAGAAGACTATGTATGTAAAACAAAAGATTTTAGAAGACTATGGAATTTCAATGAAATAACTTAAAGAAAATCAAACTTCAAACCAGGAATTTCTGATATGTAAACTGTTACGATAGTAAAACGGCTATGATGCTTGACGTAGTGGATTTCACCAAAAGATGATGAAGAAAATTGTGATAATGAGAGATTGAGGAGGAAGAATATTATAAGAATGAGAGAAAGAAAAAAGTATATTGCAGCAATGAAATAAAACAATAAATTAATAATAAATACTATGACAAACACAACAACAATAATGCTCAATATCAATAATAATTAATCAAACCAGAGATTGTTATTGGTGGTGTGAACTGTCTTGTATGAAAATGATTGTGATGAATTTAATGAAAATTCCTCGAAAAATTTTGAGGATGAGAAAGATTATAAGAATTAGAAGATTGAGGAGGGAAAGATTATAAGAATGAGAATATTGAGAAAAAGATGAGATGAAGAATGGAAAAGATTAAATTGTATAAAAGAAATAGAGTATATATAAGCATAAAACTGTAACGGTAACTGCCATTTTTGGTGTCATACTCATGATTTTCGCCATTTTTTTTTAAAAAAAAAATCAGAAATTCATGGGCACTAACTGCAATTTTTGGGGTCATTCTCGTGATTTTCGCCATTCTCTGGTTTGATTTAAAAAAAAATCAGAAATTCATGGGCACTAACTGCAATTTTTGGGGTCATTCTCGTGATTTTCGCCATTCTCTGGTTTGATTTAAAAAATAAATAAATAAATAAAAAAATCAGAAATTCGTGGCACTAACTGCAATTTTTTGGGTCATTCTCGTGATTTTCGCCATTCTCTGGTTTGATTAAAAAAAATCAGAAATTCATGGGCACTAACCACCACATTTTCAAGGGCCATACTAGCATTTTTCCCAAAAAAAAACCAAAAAAAAAAATCTGTTCATGGTTGAGTTCATCAATACTGGCGATTTTAACATGAATCTGACCACGTTAAGATCGAAAATATTCAATTGCTTTCACAAACTTCACAATAAACTCATATTTGTTGATTCATTTAATGAATCAATATGAAAAATCTAACCTTTACACACCATTCCATAATAAATGAAAATTTGAAAATCAACATCATATTTAATGAGTTGAAGAAATAGATATTAACTGAAAAAGTAAATTCTGATACAAGTAAACATACCTGGGCCTTAATTTAACGTATCTGGATGTGCAGATTTGTTAAAGAAAACTGCCTTAACTGAACAATTGGAACCTGATGTCAAATGTTGTAATGGAAATAAATCGCTGTCAGGTGACCATCCCTCACAGGGAACTGTACGCCAGGAAGGGAATGAGGGAGCCAAATTCGGAGGACCAGTGCTTGTAGAAGGGGATGCGGCAAATGGCGATGAAAGCGAGGAGGAGAAAGAGCGGAGGCTGTAGGCGATAATTTATGTAATTAAGCACCCATTAATTTCTTGATTCACATTTGATGCAATTAATAAAATTAGCTGCTCATTAATTGGTTAAGGAATTGACTTCTAGTTATGAAGATGTGAATCAAATCTTGCTGAAAGCATCCTGTTGGTGAATGATCTAGAAATACCTTTATAAACACCCCTTATAAGAACACGCTATAATAACTTTATTTCAATCATGGCTTCGTTCCAATTCTACACCCAACTTTTGTTGATAGGGGCAGCGTCCACCATTCTGGTTCGAGCCTTCATGACCAGATACAAGAGTAAGCTTCGTCTTCCACCGAGCCCTCCATCGCTACCTCTCATAGGACACTTCCACCTTCTTCTACCAATACCTCATATAGCTCTTCATGATATATCCATTCGTTATGGGCCCATCTTCCATCTTTACCTCGGCTCTGTGCCATGTGTTATGGCTTCATCACCTGACACAGCCAAAGAGTTCCTTAAAACCCATGACTCTTCTTTCTCCAACAGGCTCGCTAACTATGCTGTGAACCACTTATCATATGGACGCAAAGGCTTCCTTTTTGCAGAATATGGAGCATACTGGAAGTTCATAAAGAAGCTATGCATGTCACGTCTTCTTGGTGGCCGCACCCTCGACCTCCTCATGCCAGTGAGGCGTGAAGAGACAATGAGGTTTTTGGGAGTTTTGCTCAGAAAAGGGCTGGCTGGTGAAGCTGTTGATATTGGTCATGAGCTAATGAAATTAACCAGTGGTATCATATCAAGAATGATCATGAGTCGATCTTCTTCTGGAAATGATGATGAAGCCAAAGAAATTAGGAAGATGGTCACTGACATTGTAGAGTTGGCTGGGGAGTTTTATCTCTCTGGTTATTTCATTTTACAATTACTACAAAAAATTCGCTGATTCCTAGCAGTCATTTTTGCAAGGTTCTCGTATATAACAGTCGCTAAGACGCTGCAGCGTAAAAAGTAAACACACACACGTTGTAGATGGAGTTAACTGCCGGAATGATTTGGCGGCGTATAGTTGCGGCGTAACTATACGCCTCCTTGGATTATATTTTTAAATAAATAATTAACATACGCTAGTATGTAGTAATTAATTAAATATTAAAAAAAGAAATGTATACTGGCGTCGTCATCCACCAGTACGCATTTGATTTTTTCTAAACCTGCAAGATATCATATATATCATAGTTATAATACCCTCCTTAGTAAGGTTTTGACTTTTTGTCGCTTGGATTCCAAATTGCAATTTGGAATTATGACCACTTCCATATGTTATTGCTTCAATATGTTATTTTGCATAAATATGTCACAACTTCCATAAAATTATGACCACGTCAAAGATGGAAAGATGTCCATCTCCCGAAAATCCAACCGAGTACATCATCATCATCATCATCATCATCATCATATTTATCACGCCAAGTCATCCATATAGTTTGTGACAACAGCTTTTGGGAACGAGATGTAACTTATACAAAGAAAATCAGGATTAAAGACCTATTCACAAAATCAACACTTGCCAATTTCATTTAATAACAAAGTTCCTTTCACTTGTGACATGTGAGATGACGCTGAGTTTTTGATTTCTTGTTGCTTGCATTTCAAACGGTTTCAATATGTTCTTTTTAATAAACAAAAGGAGATCACAACTTGGTTCCAAATCCCAAATAATGGAACTAATCACAATCATTTATAAAAAATCTTTAAATTACATTGAAGTACCTAGGAACTTGATTGATATTATATAGCTTGTTTTTTACTATTCAATGAGTTAATATTATCAAATTTTTATAAATTTAGTTGTCACTAACAACTCAAAGAGTTCCATTAGATTAGCAACTATTGAGTTGTCAATAATAATTAATTACAATCAAGTATAAAAATCATTAAATTACATTAAAGTGCTTATATATAAACTTGAGTGATATGCAAGTAATATGTTATTGACTACTATTTTTTTATCAAAATGTTATTGACTACTATTCAATGAGTTGTTATTATCAATTTTAATTTGTATAAATTTAGTTGTCAAAAACACCTTCAAGAATAGTAGTCATCATTGAATAGTAGTCAACAAATTTAGTTGTCATTAAATGAAAAAAATTAAAATTTAATTTGTATAAATTTAGTTGTCATCATTACCTCTCAGTCTCTCACACTTTGTTTGTATCATTAGAATTAGGAGGAAGGAAATGGAAATGGAAAAGGTAAAGGATGGAAAATAGAGGTAATAATAGGAAGTAATGTTTGTGGGTCCCAAGAAAAGTGTAAGATGGAGAGAGAAAGCTTATGGGTCAAAAATATATGTAAATTACCTATTACCTTTGAAATGCAATGGAATTACTCTCACTTTCCTTTTCCATTGCATGCTTTCATGTCAAGAAAACAAACTCTAAGTGCATGTTTGGTTGATGTAGGAAAGTGAGTAGGAAAAGGAAAGTGAGGAAAGTTGGGGTTTTATGGCTTTTTACATATATCCCTTGATCCACAAGTTTTCTCTCTTCATCTCACACCATTTTGGGTCCACAAACTTTACTTTCATAATTTCCTCTATTTCCATCTTCACCTTTTCACTTTTCATTTCTCCACATTCTTTTTTACAACCAAACGGACTCTAATAAGAGTCTCTTTGTGTTTGAAAGGATTTGGAAGGGAAGGGAGGGGGAATTTTATGTAAGATGAATTTTATATTGAAGAAGTATGGTTGTAATATTTAAGTAAGATAAAATGTAAAATAAAAGAGTTATAGATATTAATTTAGAATTTCCAACCCCACTTCTTAAGTTATAGTAAATTTATGTCACAAACATTTTCTCTCCACCCATTTTCCTTCCCATTTTCTCATACCAAACTGGCGGGAGGTATTTGTTTTCTACGGATGTATAAAAAATGGTCTATCATAAAACATCAAATATCACTAATAACAAGTTCCTATCACTTGTGAGATGACATGTAGTTTTTGTTGCCTGCAAGTTTCAATTTTTTATTTTGCATTAAAAAATGTTACCGCATTAATGTATGTGTAGAGTTGGGTGTCGACGTCAATTTGCAGAATAGTAAAAAAAAACAATGCAGATAGTAACTTGTGACTATCTAGTTTTTGTTTTCATTTTGCCAGCCGCTTACAGAAAACCATTGACTTGGAAATTTTGTCTTAAGATAACAATAATCCTTAAAGTTTTAATTGGAATGAGGATGTTGTTGTGGTTGATGAGAATGTTGCTATGATTAGTTGCTAAGCTCTTGTTGTTAATATAGATGATGCAATGGTTAAATATGCATGTTGTTAATGAGGATGCTACAGTGGTTAATTAAGTGTCTGTGACCTTAGTTGTCCTTTTGAAAATTTAGCTATCTTAAATGTCCTTTTACATTCAAAGGACTTATTTGTCTTTTTCCCTTTTTAATTAAAATAACCATTTAAAAATAGAGTGCAGGCCCGCCAAGTATAGAACCTAGAACTATTTGATGTTACTTCATTTTGATAGAAGTGTTATTTTTGCCCCATTTTAAAAAGTTTATGGCTATTTTTCACTCAAAACAAATTGGGGAAAAGACAGATAAAGAATCTTAAATGCCCAAAAGGATAAACATGGTGCCTAAATTACCAAAAGAACATGAAAGGTCATATGTACCTAATTGACATTAGCAAACAAGATTATAAATCATAATTGTTCATATCTGTTATGAAACAGACAAGTTGTTTAAGAGCATTTTGAGTCATTTTCTCACATTTGCTAATGTATGTCAATTAGGTGTCTATGACTTTCCTTGTCCTTTCGAGAATTTAGGCACCCTATTTATCTTTTTGGGTATTCGGAACTCTTTATCTGTCTTTTTCTCAGACAAATTTATGGTGTTAGGAGCACTTTTTATACAAGTTCATGTGTACCCATTTAATTATTAGTATAATTATTTTTGTTCTTAGTTACAAAATGTAATGTTAAGGTCCATTTTTATCTCAGAAGTAAATGCAAGGGAGCATTGAATATAAGAAAGTAACTTTAGAAGCATATTTTCCTCAAGTGTCCAAAATGTAACAAATTTATCCCTACCAGTTTAAATGTTAACTTTTACCGCTAAATCGTACTTTTTGGGCATTATTTAAAGATCCATTTTTGCTTGGAAATAACTATCAATGAGCAATATTTACCAGAAAATATCCAAATCGTAGAAAATTTATTTAGACCGTTATTCAAGTGATAATTACTTCTTGGAAAACCTCCAAGTGTCAAGGGAGAATTTCAATTAAGGACCTGGGTAACAATTTAATTTAAAAGCAGGACCAAATGATTCTGAAATTTCAGTCTAGGACCTTTGGGGGCATAATGAAATTAAATTGGAGAGACAAAGACTAAACTAGCCCCCATTTAATTCAACAAAACAAAAGGTCCAACCCCACCCACACGGCACACCAACCCCTCTCTCTGAAACCTCTCTCTGAAACCTTATCTTCTCCTTCCCCACCTCTTGCAATCTGCTGCAATCTGCAACACGCAAGCCACCACCCAAGGTCCTCCATGCCCTTTGAACATGACTCTATTTTTGCTCTTTGGAGTTTTAGGTAAGTGTAAGCACTCGAAAGCATTCTGGGCATCCCTCCACCCACACCGCCTATGACTATGCTATTTATATATCGTCTTCATCTTGTTGGTGCTTGTGGCCACATCCATTTACCACTTCCATTCAAAAGCATTCTGGCCCACACCGCCTATGACATTCCATGGAGGTTTTTGGTGTGTGGTGTGATCATCGCCGACTTTTATTTTCCAACATTTTATGCGCCAATAATTGGAGGTTCAAGAATAGTAATCAATTTTAAGCACACATGTGACAGGCCACGAACAAGAAAAATGCCTATTTGAATAAGGGAAAACCCATATGAAGAAGGAAAATAATCATTTGAACAATTAGTAATAAATTTAAATAGGTGAAAAGAACATTTGAACTAGTGACATTTAATGTGAAACATATACACATATTAAACCTTGAACAAGTAAATAGGTCATTTTAACAACAAAATGTGTCGTCTAAACAAGTGAAAAGGACATTTCAACAATTGGCATTTAACAAGTGAGATTTTGTATTTGAATGTTATATGTGTAAATGTGAAACTACTTTATTAGAGCATTTTGAACAAGAAAGTAATTAATGTCACTAACATGTTGCACTATACCTGGAACAAGTGAAAGGACATTTTGAACAAGGTCACTTACATTAATTAGTTGCTTGTTCAAAACGGACTTTTACTTGTTGAAACGTGAGTTTCCCTTGTTCAAACTGTCATTTCACTTGTTCAGGGTCCAATGCAACAATGTCACTAACATTAAATACTTGCTTGTTCAAAACATACTTTTACTTGTTAAAACGGTAGTTTCCCTTGTTCAAAATGTCATTTCACTTGTTCAAGGTCTGGTGCAACAATGTCACTGACATTAAATACTTGCTTGTTCAAAATGGACTTTTACTTGTTGAAACGTGGGTTTCCCTTGTTCAAAATGTCATTTCACTTGTTCATGGTCTAGTGCAAGAATGTCTTGTTCAAAATGGACTTTTACTTGTTGAAACGCGGGTTTCCCTTGTTTAAAAGTCATTTCACTTGTTCAATATCTAGTGCAACAATGTCGGTGACATTAAATATTTGCTTGTTCAAAACGAACTTTTACTTGTTGAAACGCGAGATTCCTCTTGTTCATATATCCATATTAGTTGTTTGTGATTTCTATACATTTGGTTTTAAAAATTGATTTGAAATTGTTGGAATGAACATTTTCCTTGTTCATTTAAGGTTTTCCTTTGTTCGAATGACTATTTCATTTGTTGGTTTGCTATATGTTCAGTTTTGTAAATTGATTACTAATTGTTCAAATGAAAATTTTATCTGTTCAAAAGAGGGTTTTCCCTGTTCAAATCACTATTTTACCTCTTCAAAGATCATGCATGTTTGTGTTTCATAATAATTAACACTTGTTCAAATGATCATTTTACCTGTTCAAACAAGGGTTTGCCTTGTTCAAATGACTCTTTTACTTGTTCAAAGTCTCCAAAATGTTTGTACTTCAAATTAATTATCACTTGTTCAAATGACCTTTTTACCTGTTCAAAAGAGGGTTTTCCTTGTTCAAAGCACCATTTTACTTGTTCAAAGATCATGCATGTTTGTGTTTCATAATAATTAACACTTGTTCAAATGGTCATTTTACATGTTCAGACAAGGGTTCATCTTGTTCAACTGACCTTTTTATTTGTTCAATGTCTCATAAATGTTTGTGTTTCAATTTAATTGTCACTTGTTCAAATGATGTTTTTACCTGTTTAAAAGAGGGTTTTTCTTGTTCAAATCACCATTTTACTTGTTCAAGGTATCATGCATGTTTGTGTTTCATAATAATTACCATTTGTTCAAATAGTTATTTTACCTGATCAGACAAGAGCTTGCCTTGTTCGAATGACTTTTTTACTTATTCAATATCTCATAAATGTTTGTATTTCAAATTAATTGTCACTTTCTTAGCAAAAAAAAAATTAATTGTCACTTTGTTCAAGTGACCCTTTTACGTGTTTAGAATTGAGTTTTCCTTGTTCAAATTACAATTTCCCTTGTTAAAGGTCTAATTCAAAATAAACTAAGGACACATATGACCAAGATAAACAACAACCAAACCAAAAGTCCACCTCATCAAAATCAAATCCCTGTAACTATACCCATAACGTTTTGGAAAAAAGTGTGAAATTGAATCGAAAGAAGAAAGCTGAATCAATAGTGCATAACAAAGACATTATACTCAACAGTAGCATCCCCAGTATTAAGAGACAAATAACGAGTTGTTGCTTCAACATAACCTCTAACAAATCTGAAAAGACCACTTCCTCCAATCATAGGCACTTCCCTAGCCTTATCAAACACATGATTTCTGCCCAACTAAGTGATAGTACTTCCATTATATTTCCCATCAATGAAGGCAAAGTTCATGGCCATGTAAAGCCCAATTTCACTTTGAGAAGCAGACGCATAAAAGCCTTGTGCTCTTCCAGCCAATTTGGATGTCGAATTTGGGCACAAGGTAAGTGGGTTGTCAATGATGTTGACTCCGCCGAACAAGGTGGGGTTGCGGAGATGGGGTTGCGGCCACTAAGGATGTGATGTTAGTAGAATTTGAAGTGGCTTAGCTTTTCTTTCTTTAAGTCGAAGGCGACCGAATTCAGATTCTCCGAAGACGGAGATGAGGAGGGGGAGAATGAGAGGAGGAGCATCATATTCATAGGCTTGTTTTTTTCTGTCGAATGAGAGGGGTACAAATAGTACAAATAGAGGGGCTGTTTTAGTCTTTTTACACAGTGATTTAATTTCATTTAAGGAACTTGGGCTTGCAGTGAAGATTCAGAAAGTTTTGGTCCCAAGCTGAAATTAATTCTCAAATTTAGTCCTACAATGAAATTCTCCCAAGTGTCAAAGTGATATCACTTCTACAGTAAACATGAACATTTAGACGTTAATATCAGTCGGCCAAAAATAACCATCAAAGTTAATGTTTCAAATATGGGTAAAATTTGCTATTATTTGGACACTCATGAATTATACGCATAATATGTAGTAACAACATATATCCATTATCATATTCTTTAGAGATAATAATTTCATAGCCCTTACAAAGACTCAATTTTTGAATGTCAAATCACTAGCAGCAACTTATAGAGACCCAAAGGCGTCACACATATAATTTATATATAATGCTAACATCAACCCTGCACACATCGAATTGACAAAAAAGCAAATAATAATAGCTAGAAGCCGAACAAACTGAGTAGTGTAACTAAGCACACCAAAAAAGAAAAATCAAAGATCAAAAGAAGCAAACTGAAGAAGCTGTGAAGAGCGCTGAAAAAGAGGCATATGAAGCTCATCCAAAGTAATCCATGCCTCTATTGATCCATCCCCATGTCTTGTAGGCATTAAAATGATGACATTCTTTATAGGAACTCCAATGGTACACACCCAAGTTGGCTTCCCCCACCCAAAGTTTGCCTCATAGAAATCAAACCTTGTCCAGCTGCTGAAGCTGTAACAAGGAACACCTTTCTCCCTTACCAAAAACATCACTTCTCTCAATGATTTAACAATTCCTTCAAAACCTCCTCCTTCTCCAATATTCCTCACATATTCTCCATCCACTCTCTTTATAGTTTTCCTCACCACCCCAGCCAAATCTTGCAGCTCTACCTCCCTTCCCACCAATGGAGAAACAGCCTGCTGCCAAAGATTACCTATGGAGTTTTCCGGCAACGGCGGCGCCATTCGGCTACGAATATTCACTGCATGTGACACCATGGATTGATGATGGCCTCCTCCTCCTGCAAATTCTATAGCACATTTCCATATGAGAGCAGTCACAGCTTCAACTCTAGTTGGTTTATTAGAATAGCAACCACCACAGCCTAAAGCTATTTTATCTCTAAGTTCACTCAAGCCTTTTCCCCTAAACAGAAATCTCGCGGTGGAAATATTTTTTTCACCAGTCATCCCTTTCGTCGTGTTCATCTCTATGTCTCTTGCTTGGAAAAGCAGAGGAGCATCCATATTAGGATGAGATAAATATGAAACGTCATTTCCATATGCCACTGCTTCTGCAGACCAAGCTTTAAGGAATGAAGCTATGGTTGCACCATCACAAACCCTATGTGAAACACACACGCCGATCCCTACGCTTGTACAGCTTAACTCAGTAACTTGGACTTGCAGTATAAAAGGATGTTCCTCATGATTCTCTGGCTTTGGGTTGTAAGGATCTAATGGTAGAAACTCTTTGATCTGGTTGGGCTGCGGATTGTGTGTGTTAATTAGGAGAAAATCTGAGAGCGTAAGGGGTATTCTAGCCTCAACATACAGAATTCCTTCATCGTTGCAATCCACGTAGGCATGGCTTCTGTTTCCTTTCAATCTCCCGCAAAATGGGTAGTAAAGAGTGAGGGTTTTGATAAAGAAACCTTCAAGTTGTGAGGTAATTTGGTGAAATCATTGTCATGAGGAGTGGGAGAATAGAAGAGGAGGATGGGAACATAAAAGGGAGGGGCTAACTGATCGAGGAAGGAGAGATTGAAGTGGTGAAGGTGAGATGGGGTTGGGGATGAAGGCTTAATTATGTTTTGGGACACAATCTTGGCTTTTGCTACTTCTGCCATCTCGGCTTGGGAGAGCTATGAACCGGTTAAAGCTTTAACTACCAAAATCTTAAGCACCTTGTCTGGTTCAACGGATGGGATGGGATGTGATGGGAGGAGAGGGGAAATGAGTGGTGAGGTTGTGAGAGTTATGAAATTTTGTTTAGTTGGAGATGATGAGGTGATGTGAGAGGAGGCGAGGTTTTATAGATTTTGTTTGATTCAAGAGGGGATGAGATGAGATGTAAATATTGACATGCATGCCCTACTACATTATTTAGATTTGTCAATTATATATTTGAAATATTACCATTTTGCAAATTTTGAAAATACATTGAACATATTAACCCGTGTATTGTTGTATACTTTTATATGAATAACAAAAACTAGCAACAATTGTATGATTTATTTAATTGTGATTTTTAATAGTAATAAAATAATAATTATAGTAAAATATAAAATCCAATGCTATAATGGATTTAATATAATAAAATTAAAATTATACATTCTCATGTCAACATGTAAAAAACTAATAGAATTATCAACTTTGATGATGAAATTATTAAGAGATTACCGTTCATTCTGCACAAAAAAAATAATGTCAACAAATTGAAATATAAAGAACATGAGTTATAAAAACTTGACGCAAAGCAAAATAAATTTGTCCTAGATTTTCAATAATAGATAATGAGAATGTAACCAAACAAAATTTATTCTAACCATAAGTGGGTTGATGAGTTCCAACCAAATCCACTTAATCCATGTTTAGTAAAAATTATATCTTGATATATTCGCCAAACTTTGTTTTCAAAGTTTTCCATCTATTTTTAATTCGTCCCATGTCCACTTCAATATTAAGCAAAGCACTCATTTCTTGCACACTTGCGTCATATGCGTTGGTTGTGCATGCATTACCTGTTTTCTATCATTTTTTAAATTCATACATGAATGATGAATGTATCAATAAGATAATCATCCATTGATTTAGTCTAATTCAGAAATTGCTTGGTGTTGTTAATTTACGCTTCATACTATTATTAAAAAGACCAAAAGTCCGTGTTAAACAAACAAAGTTTGTTAGCTGAAGTGATACATTTATTCCTATCATATTTAGGGTAAATAAATTCAAATAATTGAATAAAAACTAGTCATCACACAAATATTAAGATAAAAACCCCAAACTAATTAAAATACATTGTCAGCCTGCTCCAAATTGTTTTCATTTTTGAAAGAAATATTTTGTTTCCCCTTAATTGGTCTTACCATTTCAAAAAATAAATAAAATTAATAACTACCTAATCAATAAAAATAATAACTATTATCGGATGTGATGTGCTAGATTTTAACACATGTAATGATTTTAACGGATATTATTTTTTTGAAATGAGATAGCACAACTCGAAAAATAATAACTAAATAGGTCTGACCCAATATTTATTATGTCTTGCGTTGAAATAATAACCGATCAATCTAATATGTATAAATCTAGGTGTTTTTTTATTTATACTAGGGTGAGGTTATGTAAGAAAATAACAAGAATTGGGTGGGGTTAATTAGATGGAAGGAAGGGGTATTATTATAATATAAAAATAAGAATCTCTAGTTTTGGCTACTAGATGAAAATTTTCTCTCACCTCGAAAAAAAAACCCACTTTGGAGGTGAGACTCAAGGGGTGGAGAAGTGTGATAACCACTCAATTTTAAATCTTCCATCCCCTCCCCTCTTTGAACCACACGCACATAATTAGGCTAAAAACCTCCCTCCCCTCCCCTCCAAAAACCCCCAACCAAACAATGCAGAAGAGGATCGGAGTACGTAGCTCATAGTTGATAATATTTTTGGTCTTAAATGTATGACCAAGTTAATTTTTTTGTAAATTGTTAAGAAAACAAAACGAATCACTTAATCATAACATATTTTGTATATTAATAAATAATATGTTAATTTATAAGTCAAATAAACTAGTTAATAAGAAAAATTTAGGAAAATCAATTTTAATTACCTTATTTAGTTTTCTTAAGAATCTTCAAAAAAGTCAATTAGGTCTTATAATTAGGAACATTTGGTACTTGATAATACCAACGGGCTATCATGAATAAAATTAACTTTGTTTTGGAAAAGGATATCGGTAGGGAGAGACGCACTTGGAAAAGGATTAAGAAAGCTGAATCAATAGTGCATAACAAAGACATTATACTCAACAGTAGCATCCCCAGTATTAAGAGACAAATAACGAGTTGTTGCTTCAACATAACCTCTAACAAATCTGAAAAGACCACTTCCTCCAATCATAGGCACTTCCCTAGCCTTATCAAACACATGATTTCTGCCCAACTAAGTGATAGTACTTCCATTATATTTCCCATCAATGAAGGCAAAGTTCATGGCCATGTAAAGCCCAATTTCACTTTGAGAAGCAGACGCATAAAAGCCTTGTGCTCTTCCAGCCAATTTGGATGTCGAATTTGGGCACAAGGTAAGTGGGTTGTCAATGATGTTGACTCCGCCGAACAAGGTGGGGTTGCGGAGATGGGGTTGCGGCCACTAAGGATGTGATGTTAGTAGAATTTGAAGTGGCTTAGCTTTTCTTTCTTTAAGTCGAAGGCGACCGAATTCAGATTCTCCGAAGACGGAGATGAGGAGGGGGAGAATGAGAGGAGGAGCATCATATTCATAGGCTTGTTTTTTTCTGTCGAATGAGAGGGGTACAAATAGTACAAATAGAGGGGCTGTTTTAGTCTTTTTACACAGTGATTTAATTTCATTTAAGGAACTTGGGCTTGCAGTGAAGATTCAGAAAGTTTTGGTCCCAAGCTGAAATTAATTCTCAAATTTAGTCCTACAATGAAATTCTCCCAAGTGTCAAAGTGATATCACTTCTACAGTAAACATGAACATTTAGACGTTAATATCAGTCGGCCAAAAATAACCATCAAAGTTAATGTTTCAAATATGGGTAAAATTTGCTATTATTTGGACACTCATGAATTATACGCATAATATGTAGTAACAACATATATCCATTATCATATTCTTTAGAGATAATAATTTCATAGCCCTTACAAAGACTCAATTTTTGAATGTCAAATCACTAGCAGCAACTTATAGAGACCCAAAGGCGTCACACATATAATTTATATATAATGCTAACATCAACCCTGCACACATCGAATTGACAAAAAAGCAAATAATAATAGCTAGAAGCCGAACAAACTGAGTAGTCACTACTACAAATTAAGTCTATATCAGCGCAGCTTTACATGCGCTCATATATGCAGAGCAAAAAACGCATGTACAAAGGGTCTCTACATGCGCTTTAAGCGCATGTAGATGTCTACTCCTCTACATGCGCTTAAAGCGCATGTAGAAGGCAACGTCTACATGCGCTTTAAGCGCATGTATATGTACATGCGCTTAAAGCGCATGTAGAGGTATTATCCTCTACATGCGCTTTAAGCGCATGTAGAGACTCTATTGAAGTGCAACACAATAAAACATGCATAAGTGATCCTCCTCAGAGCTCATAAGGTGTTCCTGCACGTCAACATAGTGTTTCAAATCTCCATTACAACTTTTGTAGTTATGGTAAGGCTTAAACACCCTCTACATGCGCTTAAAGCGCATGTAGAGGCTGTTTATGTGAGAAAGAGCCTTTACATGCGCTTTAAGCGCATGTAGAGGCTCTACTGAGGGGCAAAACATTAAAACATGCATAAGTGATCCTCTTCAGAGCTCATAAGGTGTTCCTGCACGTCAACATAGTGTTTCAAATCTCCATTACAACTTTTTGTAGTTATGGTAAGGCTTAAACAACCTCTACATGCGCTTAAAGCGCATGTAGAGGCTGTTTATTTGAGAAAGAGCCTTTACATGCGCTTTAAGCGCATGTAGAGGTTCTACTGAAGGGCAAAACATTAAAACATGGATAAGTGATCCTCTTCAGAGCTCATAAGGTGTTCCTGCACGTCAACATAGTGTTTCAAATCTCCATTACAACTTTTGTAGTTATGGTAAGGCTTAAACACCCTCTACATGCGCTTAAAGCGCATGTAGAGGCTGTTTATGTGAGAAAGAGCCTTTACATGCGCTTTAAGCGCATGTAGCGGCTCTACTGAGGGGCAAAACATTAAAACATGCATAAGTGATCCTCCTCAGAGCTCATAAGGTGTTCCTGCACGTCAACATAGTGTTTCAAAGCTCCAACCACTTTTGGGTGTTATCAAAATTTTGATAGCACCCTGTACATGCGCTTAAAGCGCATGTAGAGCCTCTACATGCGCTTTAAGCGCTTGTAGAGGCTCTACATGCGCTTTAAGCGCATGTAGAGATAATAAAATTTTATTTTATTATTAGACCTATAAGGCTCTACATGCGCTTTAAGCGCATGTAGAGCCTTATAGGTCTAATAATAAAATAAAATTTTATTCATTTGATTTATTTAATGATGAAAAACTTAATAGCACTCATTATTTGATTAATTTAAAATAAAAGATTATTTGATGAAATACTTAATGATTAATAAAATAAAAGATTATTTAATTTAAACACTATGATTAATTTAAAATAATTTTCAACAGAAACAACATCACAAATGTGAGATGTTATTATGATTTTGATGTGAACTATATATATATATACATATATAGAACAAAAATTTAGTCTAAGTTCTTTGATGTGTAATTGTTTTATTAAAAATTAATATTAGCCCCTGTACATGCGCTTAAAGCGCATGTATTGAATAGAAATTATAAATTTCCCGCGCCTTTGTCTCATGAGTTCCCTCCCTATATCTGATCACTCTATAGCGCGCTCACAGAGCATGTCTTATGAGCATTCTTCATTCTCATTCTCATTCTCTTTTCTAAAATGAAACCCTAATGTCATTTCTCATTTCCCTTTGTCTCATTCTCATTCTCATTCCCTTTCTCATTTCCCTTTCTCTTTTCTCACTATCGCCGCTTCTTCCTTCATCACCATCACCATCATCGACCTAATCATTTTCCTCTCTTCCTCTCTGCAAAATAGTTTCATCATCACTCGAAATCCCTCCACCTTCCTTCCAAATCTTTCATCATCACTCGAAATAGTTTCATCATCATCGCCGCTTCTTCCCTCGCTTTTTCTGGTTTGGTTGCGAGAATGGGTAAAAGCTTCAACCTTTTTAGTGTTTCTCGGGCTATGCTTTCATTCTAAAGCATTTCTCATTGTTCCCTTTCTTTTTCTGGTTTCTTTTTCGCCCTACGTGTTTTCCGGCCGTGGTGTCCGATTTCCGGTGGGCGACGTGGCGGCCGGCTGCGGGTGAGAAATGGTTGTTCCTCTTTCTAAGTTGAGCTGGGGTCTGTTTGAGAAATATGTGATTGTGAAGTAATAGTGGAGCATGTTCTATATCCATTTGGTCCAGACCGCCCTATGTATTCGCCTATCTAGTACAGAGCAAAGTAAAAGCAGTTGTCAAGCTCATTCATTGTTAACCTCCCAGCTGATATAAAGGTAGTGTGCTATTATACTCTTCCTTTTTGAATTCTGAATGATAAAACATTTGAAGATATGCATTTCTGAATATCAGCATTTTAACAATAATCCTGATAGAAGCTACTGTTTTCTTCATAATTGAAAGCTGCTGGGAAATTCATCAATTAATGAGCCCCTTATTTTATGTTTTTTTATCTGTTGCTGGGTGACTAAGCTGCTGAAAAAGCACTGACTTGGTATGAAACTCATGTATATTCCCAGAAGGAATAAAAACTAAGAAATGAACTCCAAAATGGACGTGATTTCCAACTGCTAAATTTTCTGCTGTTAACGAATTCATCATAGAAGGGTAGACAACTTTCATATTAGTTTGTGACTTAAGCACCATTTTTACTATGAGTGTGTGCTGGTTTTTTACTAACACTGCAATCAAATTAGTTTTGGATGCTCTGGAGGCAGAATTTTAAAAGTTTGTTGTGTTCATATTTGCATGCCTTGCATCAGAGTTGAAATCAGCTTTTAACAGATTTGAAACAGCTATAATGCATCACAATTCTTGAATTACTTTTATGCATCCTTAACTTCATTTTGAATCAAATTTTGGTAACAGTTTTCCTTCATTGTGAAGTGGTTTTTCCGGGTTTTATGAGGTATTTTGAATCTGGTTTTCACTTCCAAACTGACTTCAGAGTACACTTATTGGTGGTATTTAATTCTTGTGTAAATTGAGTGTGAAAGTGATTTGTTTCACATGTGGGTTATGTACTATGTTTCCAAGTAAGCTAAATCATTTTGCTATGCATACTATGTTTCTGTACTATGTTTTGCTATGCACATTGCTTGGAGCATACTATGTTTCTGTACTATGTTTTGCTATGCACATTGCTTATCATAGTAAGCTAAATCATTCATATGTTTCCAAGTTCTTGTGAGTGGATGCCAAATTTGTTTATATTAGTTAACAAAATTAATGCTTTGTGTGATGTTGTTTTGGTATGCATTTCTTCAAAAATTGTTTTCAACCTTTGTTCATAATGTTGATGAGTTTAATAATCATGCACAGGTGATTGGAAGAATTCTATCTAGGAGGAAAGCACTAGTTGATGGGAAAACTCTAGTTCTCTAGAATTCCAAGAAATAAGGTATGTAACATGAGTAAATCTTACCCTTTTCTCATTATGTTTTGATGATTATTTATTATTTCAATGAAGTTGTTTGATTGTCTAGAGTGATGTTTTTGCTTTTAAAAGGTTCCTTTCAAGTTTGCCTTTTCTTTTCTTATTTCCCAAAACGGTAGTAGACTGTTTAAACTGGAAAAGCCAGTATTGAGCCTAGGTAGGTTTGTTTCGCCATTATTCTTGCAAAAGGTTTAGACAATGTGTTTTCCATGCATAGCAGCTGCATAGAGTGTAATTTACTATCTCACTGGTACTCTCCTTTAGTAGGTCATGGACCGAAAATGGATGCGTTGTGACCGAACTTCAAGTGAATATATAGATGGAGTAAAGGAGTTTGTTGAATTTGCAGCTGCTCATGCATGCGATGTTAACAATATTCTGTGCCCTTGTATCCGCTGTTTGAACGGAAAGCGTGTCGATCCCATGGACCTGTTGAATCATTTAATATGTAATGGGATTGATCAATCTTATACAAGATGGACAAAGCACGGTGAGACCGATGAGGTTGAATGTCGTGATCGTGAACATGATGTTAGTAGTGCTTCGAATGATGTCATTGATCAGAGTGACGAAGATTGTCTTGAAGAAATGGTGAGGGTTGTGGGTGAGGAGAACCCAGAAATATTTGAAGAGTTGAAGAGTGATGCAGAGACACCGTTGTATGTCGGATGTAAATACTCAAGATTGCGCGCAGTGGTTAAATTGTACAACTTAAAGGCTCGTTATGGTTGGAGTGATGCAAGTTTCACCGCACTGCTTACCTTTCTGCGGGATGTTTTGCCAAAGGATAATGTACTCCCTTCAAAAACATACGATGCAAAGCAAATTCTCCTCGCTACCGGTTTGAAATATGAGAAGATACATGCATGTCCCAACGATTGCATCTTATACCGGAATGAGTATGCGTCGTTGGATAAGTGTCCGAAGTGCGAAGTCTCTCGATATGGGGAGAATGGCAAAAGTCCTGCCAAGGTCTTGTGGTACTTTCCGATAATTCCAAGACTGAAGCGCATGTATAGTAATAAGGACACAGCGAAACGTTTGACATGGCACGAGGATGAGAGGATCAAAGACAACAAGCTTAGACACCCTGCGGATAGCCCCCAATGGAAGAAAATTGATTACATGTACCCAGAGTTTAGTGAAGATCCAAGAAACCTGCGATTTGCACTGGCAAGTGATGGAATCAATCCGCATGGGGTTCAACGTACTACTTACAGCACATGGCCTGTCATTCTGATGAATTACAACCTCCCCCCAAATTTGATTATGAAACGCAAGTTTATGATGCTTTCGATGCTTATTGGTGGGCCCAGTCAGCCAGGCAATGATATAGATGTGTACTTGGCTCCATTAATAGAAGACTTGAATCATTTGTGGCACACAGGTGAAAATGTGTTTGATGCTTACAGTGAAGAAAACTTTACGTTGAGAGCCCTGTTGTTTGGAACAATAAATGATTTCCCAGCTTATGGTAATTTGTCTGGATATAAGGTCAAAGGGTATGGTGCATGCCCTATATGTGAAGCTGGTACCCATTCAATTCGGCTGGCTCGGTGTAAGAAAAATGTTTACATGGGGCATCGAAGGTTCTTACCGAGAAACCATCCTTGGAGAAGGTGGAAAAAGGCTTTCAATGGTAACTCAGAAGAAAGTACTTCACCTCTGATTTTAACAGGGGATGAATTGTTTGAGAAGGTAGAAGTGTTGGAGAACAATTTTGGCAAGCCTAACGCTACAAATGTGGCAGAGAGTGGTTGGAAGAAGAGGTCCATATTCTTCGAACTCCCGTATTGGAAGTCATTATATGTTCGACATTTTCTTGATGTGATGCATGTGGAGAAAAATATATTTGATAACTTAATTGGCACGATCTTGAATGTTAGGGGAATGACTAAGGATAGTGTTAAATCGAGATTAGACATGCAAGAGATGGGGATCAGGAAAGAGTTAGCATCTGTTCAAAAGTTAAACTTCACATATTTACCTCCAGCGGCCTACACCCTTTCTAGAAAGGAGAAAAAAGTGTTCTTTGAGTTTCTCAATGGAATCAAAGTGCCAGAAGGTTATTCCTCAAATGTTAAGAATCTTGTGTCCATGAAAGAGCTGAAGTTGAAAAACCTCAAAACACATGATTGTCACGTCATACTGCAAAATTTCTTACCAGTTGGCATACGAAACATTTTGCCGAAGAAATTGCGGGGCACGATCACTAAGTTGTGTTTGTTTTTTAAGGCCATTTGTAGTAAAGTCGTTGATGTCGAAATGTTGCGTGATTTGCAAAAGCAGATTGTGCTCATCTTGTGTGAACTTGAAATGTACTTCCCTCCTTCGTTTTTCGATGTTATGGTTCATCTTGCAATACATTTGGTCAGGGAGGTTCAACTGTGTGGCCCAGTATATTTGAGATGGATGTACCCGGTTGAGCGTTTCATGAAAGTGTTGAAGGGGTATGTCAAGAATAGATATCGACCGGAGGGTTGTGTCGCTGAGAGGTACATCGTGGACGAATCAATTGATTTGTGTGCTGATTACTTATCTAGTGTTGAACCTGTTGGTATGTCAAAGTCTCGTCATGATGGTCGATCAAAGGGAAAAGGGATTGGGGCAAGCATATTAGTTAACATTTCAAATGTTGACAGAGAGTTAGCTCATTTACATGTTCTCCACAATAGTAGCGAGGTAGAACCTTTTGTTGAAGAGCACAAAAATCTTCTTCGACTCGCACACGGTGATAGAAATGAAAGTTTGATCACAAGAGAGCACAACAAACATTTCATTGATTGGTTTGATGGACGGATTCGCCGTCAGTTAGAGCTAGACGATGGGTCAGTGTGTGAGAAATTGTACTGGTTGTCACGGAGACCGTCTTTAAAAGCATTTTCTTATACGAGCTATGCAATCAATGGTTACACATTCTACACTAAAGCCCATGATGATAAGAGCCGAATGCAGAATAGTGGAGTCACAGTGGTTGGTGAGGGATGGCATGTATCCAGTGCAAAAGATACAAATCCAATATATGCGGAGATGGCATATTTTGGGGTGATTGAAAGCATCTTGGAGTTGGATACTCTGGTTTAAGATTCCCTGTCTTCAAATGTCAATGGGTTAACAACTCTGGTGGACGGCGGATCGATGAGTTTGGATTTGTGTCGGTTGACCTTTCCAAAACTGGATATAAGGACGACCCCTATATTTTACCATCTCTTGTTACACAGGTGTTTTACATTGCAGATCCTTCGAAAAAGAATTGGTCGATAGTCATGCAATCGAACAGAAATCATGTTGATCCTGTTGATGATGAAAGTACTGAAATAGATATGAATTATTTGATTGAGAGCGAACCTTCATTCTTCACATCAATCTTACAAGAATTTGATGAGCCAGGGGATGGTCTTAACGATGAACCTTTTTATTTAAGACGTGATCATAGAGAAGGCATTTTCATTAACACACCCAAAAAGCGAAAGCGAGTAGCTGTTATTCGTTATCAGCAGAGAAAAAGAATACGGGCTACAAAAAAATGATTTCTAATGTATGCAATTTTTTGTTTTATTATTATTTTATCATTGTATTCATATTATTGAATTTTTTCTGGTTTTTCTTTCTTACAGGATAATGGAGGGACAAGATCATGACCGGGAAGAGGTAGCACAACCCAATGAGGGACAAGATGAGCATATTGCAGACTACAATAATGAGAGGGAGAGAGCAAAGAAATTGGTGAAACGTGGTAGGACGGTGATGAAAGAAGTTATTTCACAAAGACATAAGGGGATTAAGTTCAAAGTAAGATGGAATGAGGAGAATCAACCAATTGGAAGAGAAAGTAAGTTATTGATCGCCTATATTGGAGTGGTTGTTCGGAACACCGTCCCAATCACATTAAAAGATTGGAGATATTTGTCCCCTGACATACCAAAAGCTATTTGGAGAGAAATTTTGGTAAGCAACTTTTCTTGCAATTATGTTTAATACAATCTTTTTCTGGATGAGTTATTATGATTACAAGTTTATACTTCATTTGTTACAGACTGCCTTTGACTTATCGGACTGTGAGGATGCCAAAAGTTATGTGCTGAAGAAAGCAGCGTCAATGGCCCGATGGTGGCGATCCCATCTAGGCATATACTTTTTGCGCAATGTTGAAGGTGATATTGTTCCCAAGCGTCCAGTAGATTTCTATGATGTGATTACGCAGCAGCAATGGGATGAGTTTGTTGAGATACGATGCTCAGAGGAGTTTCGCGCCGTTAGCGAAAAGAATAGCCAGTCAGCAGGAAGCAATCCATACCCGTATATGCGTGGTAGAAATAAGTATGCTGATTTAGAGCATGAAATGGTACGTTAACATCTTCATTAATGATATAAATGAATGTTCCTATAATTAATTCATGTTAACCTATTTTTCGGTTACAGTTGACTGCTGACCCTAATCGCAAAGTAGATCGCTGCGACTTGTGGTTGGAAGGTCATACAAAGAAGGACGGGACTATACACCATGATTCCGTCAAAGCGGCTCGTGATCGTGCAGTAAGTCATTTTCTTTGTTATATTCTCAGTTTCTTATATTGCTTGTTACATAACCAACAATTATCATTTCCTTCCTACAGATTGAACTAAAGCAAGGTGCATCAGGAGAAATCCCGTCCCATGGCCAAGATGACTTGCTTGGCCGAACACTTGGCCGCCCAGAAAGTACAGGTCGTGTCAGGGGCAAGGGGTTTGGTGTTTTGCCCTCACAGTTTTTTAAGGAGAAGCTGAAAAGCCACCAAACGTCCGCACTTGAGAAGCAGTACAAGGTCTTGTACGAATTGTATGCAGACTTGCAAGAACAAGTTAATGAGATTCGATCAGGGCGAGGTCAGGGATCAGGCCATCAATCTCATGCTCCATCGGCTCATGAAAGCCCGGTCATGGAGAACCATAGTTGTACAATGGAAAGTGTCCCCATTGCAGAGGTAATCGTTATACTTTTCACTTTTAAATATTAATGTTCTTATGAATTGTTACTTCATAATTGAAGGTGTTTCATTCATTTGTAGGGTGAGTCTTATTGTCAACTATATTCTGATCTGTCCTTAAATACCCTGGTTGCTCTGGCTTATGTCTTCAATGATGGGAGCAAAACATTGCACAATTCGCCTCTCCCTGCAGGCACGGTGAGGGTGTCCATCCACATCTCTCTTAGAAATAATTCACCGTTGCCGTATCCCATTGATGGAATGAACGTGGTCGTTGACGCAATAGGCTCTGTTCGCTCCGCAAGTGCACGGGCCGCGCCAAGTAATAAAGTAGTAAGTAAAGATCGTTCCCACGAGGATTGGGATACAAATCCGGTCAAACAAGAGGCTTTGTCATTTAATTAAGTTGAGCTAATCAAATATTGTTTGAGAATTTAACAACTAAAACTGTAGTTTGAAAATATAAACTAGATGCTAAAAGTGTTTCTTGACTTTAAAGAGAAATGCAACCTAGGATTATTTCTCCCCCTTGTATCTTGTAACCTTTAATCAACTCCTCCCCTATTTGCTCTAATGTTTATATATATGTTAACCTAGGGTTCTAACATACTTGTAAACGCTCCGTCGAGTCAAGAACAAGTGTTTAATTCTATTAATCATGCAATGTCTTGTCACAATTAATAAAACCCAATTTCTTAGTTTCAACCCTAATGTGGCTATGTGAGGCTAATAAGTATATGTCTATCTTATTAACAAAACCATTCATTTGTCATGCAAACTTCAAGTTCTCACACTATTTTACTCAAGTTCTACATTTAACCTAGCTTCCTCAAGTCATAAGTCAAATGCACTTATCAACTAAATGGTGATCAATCACTTAGAGGCATTAGGGCTAGAGTAAAATAAACACATATATATACATTAATCACAAAAGGATAGGAGTTTTAAAGAGTTACTCCATACAAGGGTTCAAAATAATCCTAGATAAATGAGTTTAGCTACTCATAGTCAATATAAAAGCACAAATACAAGGTGAATGTATAGCCATAAATGACATGAGAAAGGAGAGGAAGATGAAGAAGAAGAAAACCAAATGGTTGGAGCTCCCAAATCTCTTCCAAAACTCCAATCTTTGCTTCAATCTCTCAAAAATCCCAAACCCTAGCACACCCACAAGCTTGCAAGCCTCCAAAAGTCCGAACTTTTAGCTATTTTCGTTTTCTTGCTTTTAAACACTCATTTTCGAGTGAAAAAATGCTGATGTGGCAGTTTTTTAGCGACCATGCCGCGGCTCAGTACAGTGGACCAAAAGCATGCCGCGGCATACTTTTTCTCTGTAACTCAGGTTCAATTTGGGCCGCGGCACAGAAGTTCCACATAGAATCATGCCGTGGCTCAGTTATGTTTTTGCTGAATATTGATTTCTTCCCAAGCAAATGAGTTACTCCAATGTGTTTTGGCCTCCTTTCATTCATCTTGACTTCTCACCTGACCTGACTTTAATTTCCTAAACACATTTGACTTGCAAAACACTTAACTTATATGATTAACTTACCAAAATATTCAAAACCACTAAAAACATGTACTACCAAAAATCATGAATCAATTAGCCTTTAAAATGTGTATAAGTACTTCAAAAGTGTATGCAAAATAATATGAAACATGCTAAAAAGCATGAATTCCATGGTATCAACACACCCCCAAACTTAGACTTTTACTCGTCCTCGAGTAAATCAATATAAAATGGAACAAGATTGATCAATTATCAACTTAACATGAATGCAAGATGTTATCCTCACCGGTTGCTCAAGATATATGCTTAAAGGGAAAGAAGAGGGATAGAGATGAATGCATGGTTCACAATTCAAGAACAAGTTGCCAACAATTTTGTGTGTGTGTGAAGCTTAAAGATGATGTCCATGCACTAGTTAGAATCCAAAATAACAACTCAATATGTGTGAAACATCCTCAATATCAAGACTTTACTTCCTAACCTTTTCCTCTCTCTCTACTAGGGAACAACACAATTTCAAAATCAAAGGGACTTTTGAAGCTTGTAATGGGGCCAGGGGTTTAAGTTTGTAGCTATTTGAAAGAATGGGGAAAAAGAGTGCAAATACCTTGAGAAATTACATTTCACTATATTCACTCATGCACAAAAATTTCTTCAATGAAATCAAATATTCCCCCAAACTTATCTCATATTGATTCTTTGTACTCCAAGTCATGGTGAAAGAATTTTTTTTTTTTTGGTTCCAACATCTTCATTTCATTCATCACCATTTTTTTTTCTTTTTGGAACTTGGGAGTACAAATTTCCCTTTTTTTTTCACAACCACTATTTCCTTTCCACATTGTATTTACAATATACATTCACCTTTGATAACCACACCAATCCTCACTATAATGAAATGTCAATTATCTCAAGATCAAGGTAGTTCATGGTTTTTCGGGCTAAAAGGGTTAAGTCCAATGTGGGGTTCAAAAGAAAATTATCATGGTTTTTCATTATAAGGCTCAAAGAGGGTGCAAGTGGAAATGATTTCATGGGTTGGCTTTAAAAGGCTCAAACGCATTTAAAAGATTGCCCTAATCATTTTTTAAAATTGTGTGAATCATTCCCTAATTTCAAGAGATTCCAAGGAAGGTTATAAAGTCTATTTATCAAAAATTGCCCACACATACCAATTTGTTATAATTGTCATCTAAAAAGAGAATTTCTATCATCCCAGCTTAAGTGCAGAAAGGGTAAATTGCCAGAAACGAGACTTGCATTGTTCCTCAAGCATTCAAAAATATCCCAAAATTTCCAATTAAGCATATAGTCTAAGCAACACCTATCATTGGATCATGCATGAACTTCAGCAGATAGTTGATCAATCTAAAACATGTTTTTCAAAAAAATTGAACATTTAAGTCTAAGTTTCAAGATTTAAGTCTAAGTTTCAAGGGTCTAACAATGGAATCCATGACAATTCAGCATGTTCATTTATTCAACTCAAAATTGCCCTTACCCCCAAACTTGAAATGGACAGTGTCCTCACTGTCAGCAGGGAAAGACTAAAGGCCTTCTCCCAATTAGCAAGACATTCCACGAAAGGAGAAGTTGGTTCATGGGAGGTATAAAAAAAAATTCTGAAGGTAAAAGGAAAGTGTCCAAATTCACAAATTTTATACATTAATCAGCACATCTTACATCCTCACAACCTCTACTCACTGTACTAATAAGCAAAAAGAGTAAGCATTCAGATTAGCACATGCCTGAAAGGGACTACAAGACAGAAATTTGACACTCAATACAATAGCAGTCCAAGTTATCCTATGTGAGAATGAACATCAAAATGATATCAAGGTTACTCTTTCCCACTTGTTCTACACCAAGTGAAGCACCACAATATTCAAGAGGACTCATGTTTCCAGCCAAATCAGTCAACTATAAATAATCAACTTTAACTTCCATTCAGAGGGGGAAAAATATAAATCAACTCAGCAAGCATCACTGCCCAACTTATCCACTTCATGCATTTAAATCCAGCGCATTCACAATTCACCACCGTCATTAGAGCAAGGCAACAAAGAGGTACACAATTAATTAAGTACTTGATATCTCACTGAAGAAATAATCCTTCTTTGTTGTTCTTTGATTATCATAATCCCCAACAAACCACTATTAAAAGTTGAGTCCTTGTGATTCAATCATACAGCTTAAATTCAGCCACAAGAAAATACCCAAGCCACATTCATTATTTCAGCCAACAAACCAGTGATCATTTTGTCATTTCCACTCAAAGCATTAGACCAAACAAGACCACTTAATCAAAACAAAGCAGAGCTATCATCAAAGTTCAGCACCTAAGCAACTTCTACCTTGACCATTAGCAATTCTTAACCAAAATGAGCATTTTAGTATCAGCTAATTCAGTTTTAAGGAAATGCCTTGTCACTATGCAGAAATTTATCATCAAAACCATTCTATTTTGAAGTTTAAACAAAAATGAATCTAACTGTAAATTCAAAACAGAATGGAGGCATGACCCTAAAGCTGAAATTAAAGCAAAACAGGGCAAAGACAAATGTATGGTGTTCTTACCAATTTCAATGGATTGAGAAAAATGAAATGGAAGAAGTGATAGCTGGCCGTGAGTAGTGACGGCGGGACACGGTGGCCGGAGTTCGGCGGGGAGGAAGAAGGGTCTTGGAGAAACTTTTGGGTTTATGGTTGGAGATGTTGGAGTTCGTGTGAGTGGGTGAAAGGGAAGAAGACGAGCCGGGAGAACGTCGCCGGTCACGGCTACGGCGAGGCGGAGAAGTGGAGGCCGGCGGCGGTGGTGGTCGGAGATTGGTGGCTAGGCTATTGTGGTAGTTAGGGTTTTGAGATGAGAGGGAAGATGAGACAAGAGGAGAGAGCACGTCGCTGGACACGGTGAGGAACGGAGAGACGACGGGCGGTGGTGATGGGGTGAATGGCGGCGGAGTTTGAATAGGTGGGGAAGAAGAGAAGGAAAGAGGAAGTTGAATGTTGAAGGATCCGATAGTTATGGGGCGGTGGGGGCCGCCGGTTCTCGGCGGAGGAGGTCGACGGTGAAGGGAGGAGGCGACGTGAGAGTTTGGAGAGAGGCAGAGGGGTGGAGTTTTGCGAGAGAGGAAGAAGAGATTTGGGGTTGAGTTGTTTTTTTTTTATTATTAAAATTAGAATTTTTTTTTTTTTGTGCGCCACGGCATGAATGTTAAGCCGTGGCATGCTTTGGCACTTTCATTGGCAGAGAATTAGCATGCCGCGGCCAGAAATGTGAGCCGCGGCATGATATTTTCCTGCCAATTTAGCTGACTAAATAACGCACATTGAGCCGCGGCTCGATCAACTCATGCCGCGGCATGATGACAGTAATTATATCAGCACAAAAGAACTTTGCATTTGCTGATATATTTCATATGAAACACAACAAAATCACACTTTCACCACAATTTGAGTCAATTAAGCACTCAAACACATGTCTTAAAGCTCAATTGAAACAAAATTCCAATTTATTGAAGATCAATTCATTCAAAAGCATCTTCATAACAAAAATTCGTGCACATCCATCAAAAGTCACTCACCCTTACCAAAATCACTACACTCCCAAGCCAAAACATCCACACTTCTCACACACACTATCAACAACAGTTCACACCAAAAATCAAGCTCAATCATGCCATAAATCACCCATAATCTCATCTCATCACTTCATGCAAAGCTAGTACTAGACAATTACTCCAAGATTCAACCACATGAACTCATTGTCAAAATATGCTCCAATCAAAACACACATCAAGCTTCATTCAAACACACATTTCTTTATGACAAACAAGGCCAAATCCACAGTGAACTTTTCTCATGCTCAGTCAAAGTTCATCAACAACAAAAATCATATGTATCTTCCATATCAAAGACAAGGAAATCACTCATACCAACACCATGAAGATCACTTCAGCACAATTAAGCATAAGTCATATCAAAATTCACCTTATGGGACTAAAATTGATCAAGTGACATAGCTACACCACAATACCAGTCCATTAAAACAAATCCATGTGATTAGCCACAATAATGCTTAAACTGAAACCAAGATGAGGTTTAAACTAAAATACTCCCCTTTGTAGACCTTTTCTTGCATTCCACAACCGTAAGCTCCAGCAGTCACCACCAAAAGCAAGTCAAGCATCAAGAAAAATTTTCTTCCTACAAAAAAGACAAAAACAAGTGCAAATCTACCAAAATAAACTAAAATAACACAAAAATCACAAATAAAAGAGAAAAGTTGAGAACTTGGGTTGCCTCCCAAAAAGCGCTTAATTTATAGTCTCTAGCTAGACTCTTCTCTGCTTCAAGAGGGATCAAAGAGGGACAGCGAGACAGATGCACGATCTATCTCACCACTCAAATAATGCTCCAATTGTTGTCCATTGGCCTTGAATTTTTGTCCTTCATTATTTTCAAGCTCCACTACACCACGATCAAGAACTTGGACCACAGTGAACGGTCCTGACCAACGAGACTTAAGCTTTCCCGGAAACAATCTAAGTTTAGAGTTGAACAAGAGAACTTGTTGCCCAACCACAAACTTCTTAGCAATTATCTTCTTGTTATGCCACCTCTTAGTATTTTTCTTGTACAACCTTGCACTCTCACTAGCATTGAGACCACATTTTTCCAGTTTATCACATTGATGAGAAAATGATTTCAATTCCAAGATTGAAGGATCTTTGCTAGATGAATTCAAAGAAGTGTCTATTGTATTGAGCACATCAAATGGATCAAAAGGCTTGAATCTTGCATGACCATAAGTATCCATAGCACACACTCTCATTAATTTTTTACCATGAACATCTTCAATACCTTTTTCTTCCTTCAACAATGCTTCAGAGGGATTTTTAACCGATGAAGAATAAGACTTTTCTTGATGAGTAGAATCAAGCACATCCACAAAGGCACATTGAGGAGAATCATATGAGAACTTCAATTGGTTCATGTTGAAACTCACTTTCTCATCATTGACCCTTAAAGTGATTTCACCCTTTTCCACATCTATAAGGGTTCTAGCAGTAGCAAGGAATGGCCTCCCAAGTATGATTGGAATGTTCCAATCCACTTCGCAATCAACAACAATAAAGTCAGTCGGAAATATGAACTCATCTACTTTCACCAAGACATTTTCAATGACCCCTCTAGGATGAGATACACTCCTGTCAGCAAGAAGTAGTGTCACAGTAGTAGGCCTTGCCTCTCCTAAGCCTAATCGATTAAAAACAGCAGAGGGCATCAAGTTGACACTTGCCCCCAAATCACAAAGAGCTTTTCCTTTGAAGTTATTCCCAATGTTACATGGAATGTTGAAACTCCCAGGATCTTTCAACTTAGGAGGAAGCTTTCTTTGTAGAATAGCACTACAATCTACAGTCAAAGCAACAGTTTCAAATTCACTAAATCTCCTCTTCTTGGACAACACATCTTTCAAGAACTTTGCATATTTAGGCATCTGCTCAAGTGCTTCGGCAAACGGAATGTTGATATGCAATTGTTTGAACATTTCTAAGAATTTCTTGAATTGTCCATCATCCTGGTACTTTTTGAGTCTTTGAGGAAAAGGAGGAGGAGGCACATATTTTGGCTTTGCCTCATATGGTTTCGCCTTGTCATCACCACCATCCTTATGTTGCACTTTGTCTTTCTCTCAACAACATTTTTCTTCGCAGAAACATTTTCATCAACTAGAATATTTTCATCAACTTTGGCTTTTTCATCAAAAACAATATCACTCTGAGATTCCTTGTTAACTCCTTGAGGCTTAGGCTCATTATCAACTCGTTTCCCACTCCTTAGAGTGATCACCTTGCATTCTTCTTGGCCCTTGTTCCTTGGATTAGGAATTGTGTCACTAGGGAGACTTCCTTTTGATATGTGAGTTGCCATAACGTTCAATTGAGATGCGAGTTGCCCCATTTGTATCTCAAGATTCTTAATAGAGGCATCATGACCCGCGAGCCTAGCATCATTCTGATTTCTCGCAGCTTCTTGCCCTGCCAAGATTTGTGACAACATTTTCTCCATCCTATCCATTTTAGGGTCTTCTTCTTTTTGAGGTATCTGTCTGGTTTGACTTTGAAAACCTGGTGGATGAGAAGGGTTTACACCTGAAGAAGACGAAGGATTCACAGCTTGCCCTTGACTCCATTTAAAGTTTGGGTGATTCATCCACCCTGGGTTATAAGTGTTGGAGTAAGGGTTGTTGTTAGGATTCTGAAACTTCCCCATATAGTTCACAGACGCAGAAGCCATGTAAAGAGGGCAGTGGTCTGGGAGATGAACATCTTCACATTGATCGCACACAATTGGGGTCATATGCACAGAATGAACACCCTGAGATTTACTTCTCTGCACCTGCGATTCAAGCACATCAAAACGTTTGTTTATGGCAGATAGAATAGTAGCCATTTGTGAGGAAGAAGTGACATCTTCATTTGGAGTAGTAAGAGGCTGTGAACGCCTGTCTGTACCGTGAGAATTATTAGCAGCCAACTGATCAAGCAATCGGAACATGTCATTAACAGGGACATGTCTGTATCCTCCATTTGTCATTGAGTCAAGCATAGCTTTGGATTGAGGATTAATGCGGTTACAGAAGATCTGAAGGATGACCCACTTGTCTACCCCATGATTAGGGCATTGTTTCATTAGCATTCTGTACCTTTCCCAAGCAGCATAGAGATGTTCATCAGGATATTGCTTGAAACTCAGAAACTCATCTCTTGCTTCAACAGACTTATCATCAGAAAAGAACCTTGCTCTGAACTTATTCTCAAGAGCATTCCAAGAATCGATGGACCCCTCTGGCAAATTATCAAACCAATCTCTAGATTTCCCTTGCAGAGAGAAAGGAAACAGCCGGAGTCGAAGAACATCATCAGGAACTCCATTTTGCTTGAAAGAATTGCAAACTTCTAAGAAGTACATCAAGTGTTTGTTTGCATCTTCATTGTAAAGCCCATGGAACATTCCATGCAACTGGAGCATAGTGATCATAACCGGCTTAATCTCAAAGTTGTGAGCTCGCATCTCTGGCATCCTGATACAAGATTGAACACCAGCCATGTTTCTAGTAGCAAAGTCATTCACAGTAGCCCGATCATACTCATCATCAGCCATGGTCTCAGATTCAGTGTCGGTCGCGTCAAAGAAATTTTCAAACTCCGGGACTACCTCCAGGCTGTCCGAATGCACTGGTTGCATAAACCTGTACGACAACTAGAGAAAGAACAACACAAAGCAAGTATTGCACTAACAAAAGTATTAGTAAACAAAGAAAAGAAAAATTAATTATATATATATTATGCTCAATCGAAATTTAATAACCAAGCCTGGGGTTGACCAAGGGATTTGTTTCCAAATCCCCGGCAACGGCGCCAAAAACTTGTTCGCTCCGCAAGTGCACGGGCCGAGCCAAGTAATAAAGTAGTAAGTAAAGATCGTTCCCACGAGGATTGGGATACAAATCCGGTCAAACAAGAGGCTTTGTCATTTAATTAAGTTGAGCTAATCAAATATTGTTTGAGAATTTAACAACTAAAACTGTAGTTTGAAAATATAAACTAGATGCTAAAAGTGTTTCTTGACTTTAAAGAGAAATGCAACCTAGGATTATTTCTCCCCCTTGTATCTTGTAACCTTTAATCAACTTCTCCCCTATTTGCTCTAATGTTTATATATATGTTAACCTAGGGTTCTAACATACTTGTAAACGCTCCGTCGAGTCAAGAACAAGTGTTTAATTCTATTAATCATGCAATGTCTTGTCACAATTAATAAAACCCAATTTCTTAGTTTCAACCCTAATGTGGCTATGTGAGGCTAATAAGTATATGTCTATCTTATTAACAAAACCATTCATTTGTCATGCAAACTTCAAGTTCTCACACTATTTTACTCAAGTTCTACATTTAACCTAGCTTCCTCAAGTCATAAGTCAAATGCACTTATCAACTAAATGGTGATCAATCACTTAGAGGCATTAGGGCTAGAGTAAAATAAACACATATATATACATTAATCACAAAAGGATAGGAGTTTTAAAGAGTTACTCCATACAAGGGTTCAAAATAATCCTAGATAAATGAGTTTAGCTACTCATAGTCAATATAAAAGCACAAATACAAGGTGAATGTATAGCCATAAATGACATGAGAAAGGAGAGGAAGATGAAGAAGAAGAAAACCAAATGGTTGGAGCTCCCAAATCTCTTCCAAAGCTCCAATCTTTGCTTCAATCTCTCAAAAATCCCAAACCCTAGCACACCCACAAGCTTGCAAGCCTCCAAAAGTCCGAACTTTTAGCTATTTTCGTTTTCTTGCTTTTAAACACTCATTTTCGAGTGAAAAAATGCTGATGTGGCAGTTTTTTAGCGACCATGCCGCGGCTCAGTACAGTGGACCAAAAGCATGCCGCGGCATACTTTTTCTCTGTAACTCAGGTTCAATTTGGGCCGCGGCACAGAAGTTCCACATAGAATCATGTCGTGGCTCAGTTATGTTTTTGCTGAATATTGATTTCTTCCCAAGCAAATGAGTTACTCCAATGTGTTTTGGCCTCCTTTCATTCATCTTGACTTCTCACCTGACCTGACTTTAATTTCCTAAACACATTTGACTTGCAAAACACTTAACTTATATGATTAACTTACCAAAATATTCAAAACCACTAAAAACATGTACTACCAAAAATCATGAATCAATTAGCCTTTAAAATGTGTATAAGTACTTCAAAAGTGTATGCAAAATAATATGAAACATGCTAAAAAGCATGAATTCCATGGTATCAACAGGCTCTTTTGTGGCATGGCCCATAAAGTGGATGGTTCCCCAATCAGAGGTGATTACTTAGTTAGTTATACTTAATATATAATAGATAACGAGATTTAATTAGTATGTCTAATTGCTTATTTACTATGTTTTACAGCCCGAAAAAGGACAAAGAAAGGAATTGGGGAAAACAAACCGCCATGATGTCCAACCACGTTCTTCTATTCCGACTAAACCTCGGAAAAAGAGTTTGAAGGTAACTATTTACTAATGGATTCACATTAGCTAGCACTCATTTTGTAGAAAGAATTATTGACATATTTCTTGAACAGGCAACTCCTACTCCTCGTGACACCCAACCGCATCAGCCGACTCTTACTCGTGTCACCCAACCACATCCCTCTGAATCATTCCGTGTTAAACTAAAGAACTTGACAAAACAACTACCTGATTTTCAACAAATTGAAGTTAAATTGACAAGAACAATTTATTACAAGAGTGTCAGTGAGCACCTAGGTAGTGAAGTAATTATGGATGTGGTTAATCAGGAATGGATTAGTGCGTCAGCGATCAACATATGGATCAAGTATGTAATGTTGAATTTATTTTTATGTTATTGTGGTTTCTTACATTGTCATTTAGTATTTAAATTACAATAATTGTATGTGTTGATGTCTTTTTGTATAGGTATTTGCATGATGAAATAATTGTGCCAGGGGAAAATGTCAATTTCGCATTCATAGATCCAAATACAACCTCAATGGTGACTGAAACAACTACCTATTGGGATGAGGGTGACGTGAAAGCACGTCTGGGGAGCTCTTCTTCAGATAAAACATTGTTTCTAGCCCCAGTGAATGTAGGGTAAGTTCTTACTCGTCATTAATAATTTTTTTTATTTCCCCAAATTTTACATGTATATAACTGTACTGTTCATCACATTTTAGGAATCATTGGGTTCTCCTTGCATTCAATCCCGTTGCACCAAAGCCTGTGGTGTACTATCTGGATCCTATTCGGTCGGGTAAACCTGAAAATAGACCTTCGTATATGATGTTTATCAATGGGTAATAATTTAACCTTACTAAATTATGTTAACTCATTTATAAATGTCACTCTTACTAATTTTGTTTGTCTCGACTTTAGTGTGATCACTTCTTGTAGGTCTAGTAAAAAAATGAAATACTCCAAAGCATATGATTGGCTCAAAATTCAGGTTAGTTATACATGCTAAAACAATGATTTGAATTATGGACTGTAATCATATAAAAGTCTTTTGACAGATTTGTGGTATTTTGTTGTAGTGCCCATTCCAACCGAATGATAATGATTGCGGGTATTATGTCATGAAATTTATGAAAGATATTGTCACTCATGATCAACTGGTGGTCCCAGAAAAGGTAAGTTCTGAAATTTTCCATTAATTTAAAACTCTTTTAATTTGTTCACATATTTGCTTGTATGTGTGGATTACTTTTAACTAACTTAAATTTAATTGCTACTTACATGTTTCTGTCAATCCAGTATTATGAAGACTGTCGTTTCGACAGCCTCTCCAAGGCACAAGTTGGAGAAGTTATTGAAGAATGGAGCAAATTTGTATACCCCATTGTTGAACCTGTTGTTCTTAATCAGCCACCTGTTACTTATTAGGTTTTACTAAGGTATCTATCTTCATATATTACTTGAATAAAAAATTGTGGATTTGTCTTATGAAATTTTGTTATGTAACATGCTTGTTTATTCTATGTAATGCTATTTTGTCATGTAGGTTGATGATATCCCTTTTGGTGTTTTACTTGAGATCATCTTCATTTGTGGCGTTGAGGTACATATGATCTTTGTTGCATGTAGTCTTACTTAGGAGGAATTGGTAGTTTTACATTATGACTACTTGAAGGAATTGGCAGTAGTGCATATACATATTTTGGTGATGTTTATATATATTATTAGGTTTTGAATGTAATGATGATTCTGGTATATTTTGGTTAAATGATTCTGTTGAATGTAAATGATTCTGGTATATAGTATACATGTGCAGGGCAGGAAAGTACGTGTATGTGGTAAATGTAAAAAAAAGAATATAATATATAAAAAAAAAATAGCTCTACATGCGCTTAAAGCGCATGTAGAGGATATTCCTCTACATGCGCTTTAAGCGCATGTACATGTACATGCGCTTAAAGCGCATGTAGAGGTATAACCTCTACATGCGCTTTAAGCGCATGTACATGTACATGCGCTTAAAGCGCATATAGAGCCCCCCTCTACATGCGCTTTTTTAAAGCGCATGTAGAGGCTTTACCAGGGCCCCCCTCTACATGCGCTTATAAAGCGCATGTAGAGGCCAAAATAAGCGCATGTAGAGGGGGTAATCTGTGGCCAAAATAAATCCTAACACTAATAAGAATGAAACTAGCACAAATAATAACAATAAATAAAGAGATAAAACAAATCACAATACAATAAAATATTAAAACAATATAATAATAATCATATATAAATAAATAAATAAATAAATAAATAAAATAACAATATATAATAAAACAAAACAACCACAATACTGAACAATAAAATAAAACAATAAATTAATAAATATCCTCTGAAAAACCAAATAACAACAAATGCTCAACAACGATTTTCAAAGATTAAGATATGTATAAGAAAACAAAAGATTATAATCAAACTTCTAGAAGACTATGTATGTAAAACAAAAGATTTTAGAAGACTATGGAATTTCAATGAAATAACTTAAAGAAAATCAAACTTCAAACCAGGAATTTCTGATATGTAAACTGTTACGATAGTAAAACGGCTATGATGCTTGACGTAGTGGATTTCACCAAAAGATGATGAAGAAAATTGTGATAATGAGAGATTGAGGAGGAAGAATATTATAAGAATGAGAGAAAGAAAAAAGTATATTGCAGCAATGAAATAAAACAATAAATTAATAATAAATACTATGACAAACACAACAACAATAATGCTCAATATCAATAATAATTAATCAAACCAGAGATTGTTATTGGTGGTGTGAACTGTCTTGTATGAAAATGATTGTGATGAATTTAATGAAAATTCCTCGAAAAATTTTGAGGATGAGAAAGATTATAAGAATTAGAAGATTGAGGAGGGAAAGATTATAAGAATGAGAATATTGAGAAAAAGATGAGATGAAGAATGGAAAAGATTAAATTGTATAAAAGAAATAGAGTATATATAAGCATAAAACTGTAACGGTAACTGCCATTTTTGGTGTCATACTCATGATTTTCGCCATTTTTTTTTTAAAAAAAAATCAGAAATTCATGGGCACTAACTGCAATTTTTGGGGTCATTCTCGTGATTTTCGCCATTCTCTGGTTTGATTTAAAAAAAAATCAGAAATTCATGGGCACTAACTGCAATTTTTGGGGTCATTCTCGTGATTTTCGCCATTCTCTGGTTTGATTTAAAAAATAAATAAATAAATAAAAAAAAATCAGAAATTCGTGGGCACTAACTGCAATTTTTGGGGTCATTCTCGTGATTTTCGCCATTCTCTGGTTTGATTAAAAAAAATCAGAAATTCATGGGCACTAACCACCACATTTTCAAGGGCCATACTAGCATTTTTCCCAAAAAAAAACCAAAAAAAAAAATCTGTTCATGGTTGAGTTCATCAATACTGGCGATTTTAACACGAATCTGACCACGTTAAGATCGAAAATATTCAGTTGCTTTCACAAACTTCACAATAAACTCATATTTGTTGATTCATTTAATGAATCAATATGGAAAATCTAACCTTTACACACCATTCCATAATAAATGAAAATTTGAAAACCAACATCATATTTAATGAGTTGAAGAAATAGATATTAACTGAAAAAGTAAATTCTGATACAAGTAAACATACCTGGGCCTTAATTTAACGTATCTGGATGTGCAGATTTGTTAAAGAAAACTGCCTTAACTGAACAATTCGAACCTGATGTCAAATGTTGTAATGGAAATAAATCGCTGTCAGTGACCATCCCTCACAGGGAACTGTACGCCAGGAAGGGAATGAGGGAGCCAAATTCGGAGGACCAGTGCTTGTAGAAGGGGATGCGGCAAATGGCGATGAAAGCGAGGAGGAGAAAGAGCGGAGGCTGTAGGCGATAATTTATGTAATTAAGCACCCATTAATTTCTTGATTCACATTTGATGCAATTAATAAAATTAGCTGCTCATTAATTGGTTAAGGAATTGACTTCTAGTTATGAAGATGTGAATCAAATCTTGCTGAAAGCATCCTGTTGGTGAATGATCTAGAAATACCTTTATAAACACCCCTTATAAGAACACGCTATAATAACTTTATTTCAATCATGGCTTCGTTCCAATTCTACACCCAACTTTTGTTGATAGGGGCAGCGTCCACCATTCTGGTTCGAGCCTTCATGACCAGATACAAGAGTAAGCTTCGTCTTCCACCGAGCCCTCCATCGCTACCTCTCATAGGACACTTCCACCTTCTTCTACCAATACCTCATATAGCTCTTCATGATATATCCATTCGTTATGGGCCCATCTTCCATCTTTACCTCGGCTCTGTGCCATGTGTTATGGCTTCATCACCTGACACAGCCAAAGAGTTCCTTAAAACCCATGACTCTTCTTTATCCAACAGGCTCGCTAACTATGCTGTGAACCACTTATCATATGGACGCAAAGGCTTCCTTTTTGCAGAATATGGAGCATACTGGAAGTTCATAAAGAAGCTATGCATGTCACGTCTTCTTGGTGGCCGCACCCTCGACCTCCTCATGCCAGTGAGGCGTGAAGAGACAATGAGGTTTTTGGGAGTTTTGCTCAGAAAAGGGCTGGCTGGTGAAGCTGTTGATATTGGTCATGAGCTAATGAAATTAACCAGTGGTATCATATCAAGAATGATCATGAGTCGATCTTCTTCTGGAAATGATGATGAAGCCAAAGAAATTAGGAAGATGGTCACTGACATTGTAGAGTTGGCTGGGGAGTTTTATCTCTCTGGTTATTTCATTTTACAATTACTACAAAAAATTCGCTGATTCCTAGCAGTCATTTTTGCAAGGTTCTCGTATATAACAGTCGCTAAGACGCTGCAGCGTAAAAAGTAAACACACACACGTTGTAGATGGAGTTAACTGCCGGAATGATTTGGCGGCGTATAGTTGCGGCGTAACTATACGCCTCCTTGGATTATATTTTTAAATAAATAATTAACATACGCTAGTATGTAGTAATTAATTAAATATTAAAAAAAGAAATGTATACTGGCGTCGTCATCCACCAGTACGCATTTGATTTTTTCTAAACCTGCAAGATATCATATATATCATAGTTATAATACCCTCCTTAGTAAGGTTTTGACTTTTTGTCGCTTGGATTCCAAATTGCAATTTGGAATTATGACCACTTCCATATGTTATTGCTTCAATATGTTATTTTGCATAAATATGTCACAACTTCCATAAAATTATGACCACGTCAAAGATGGAAAGATGTCCATCTCCCGAAAATCCAACCGAGTACATCATCATCATCATCATCATCATCATATTTATCACGCCAAGTCATCCATATAGTTTGTGACAACAGCTTTTGGGAACGAGATGTAACTTATACAAAGAAAATCAGGATTAAAGACCTATTCACAAAATCAACACTTGCCAATTTCATTTAATAACAAAGTTCCTTTCACTTGTGACATGTGAGATGACGCTGAGTTTTTGATTTCTTGTTGCTTGCATTTCAAACGGTTTCAATATGTTCTTTTTAATAAACAAAAGGAGATCACAACTTGGTTCCAAATCCCAAATAATGGAACTAATCACAATCATTTATAAAAAATCTTTAAATTACATTGAAGTACCTAGGAACTTGATTGATATTATATAGCTTGTTTTTTACTATTCAATGAGTTAATATTATCAAATTTTTATAAATTTAGTTGTCACTAACAACTCAAAGAGTTCCATTAGATTAGCAACTATTGAGTTGTCAATAATAATTAATTACAATCAAGTATAAAAATCATTAAATTACATTAAAGTGCTTATATATAAACTTGAGTGATATGCAAGTAATATGTTATTGACTACTATTTTTTTATCAAAATGTTATTGACTACTATTCAATGAGTTGTTATTATCAATTTTAATTTGTATAAATTTAGTTGTCAAAAACACCTTCAAGAATAGTAGTCATCATTGAATAGTAGTCAACAAATTTAGTTGTCATTAAATGAAAAAAATTAAAATTTAATTTGTATAAATTTAGTTGTCATCATTACCTCTCAGTCTCTCACACTTTGTTTGTTTCATTAGAATTAGGAGGAAGGAAATGGAAATGGAAAAGGTAAAGGATGGAAAATAGAGGTAATAATAGGAAGTAATGTTTGTGGGTCCCAAGAAAAGTGTAAGATGGAGAGAGAAAGCTTATGGGTCAAAAATATATGTAAATTACCTATTACCTTTGAAATGCAATGGAATTACTCTCACTTTCCTTTTCCATTGCATGCTTTCATGTCAAGAAAACAAACTCTAAGTGCATGTTTGGTTGATGTAGGAAAGTGAGTAGGAAAAGGAAAGTGAGGAAAGTTGGGGTTTTATGGCTTTTTACATATATCCCTTGATCCACAAGTTTTCTCTCTTCATCTCACACCATTTTGGGTCCACAAACTTTACTTTCATAATTTCCTCTATTTCCATCTTCACCTTTTCACTTTTCATTTCTCCACATTCTTTTTTACAACCAAACGGACTCTAATAAGAGTCTCTTTGTGTTTGAAAGGATTTGGAAGGGAAGGGAGGGAGAATTTTATGTAAGATGAATTTTATATTGAAGAAGTATGGTTGTAATATTTAAGTAAGATAAAATGTAAAATAAAAGAGTTATAGATATTAATTTAGAATTTCCAAACCCACTTCTTAAGTTATAGTAAATTTATGTCACAAACATTTTCTCTCCACCCATTTTCCTTCCCATTTTCTCATACCAAACTGGCGGGAGGTATTTGTTTTCTACGGATGTATAAAAAATGGTCTATCATAAAACATCAAATATCACTAATAACAAGTTCCTATCACTTGTGAGATGACATGTAGTTTTTGTTGCCTGCAAGTTTCAATTTTTTATTTTGCATTAAAAAATGTTACCGCATTAATGTATGTGTAGAGTTGGGTGTCGACGTCAATTTGCAGAATAGTAAAAAAAACAATGCAGATAGTAACTTGTGACTATCTAGTTTTTGTTTTCATTTTGCCAGCCGCTTACAGAAAACCATTGACTTGGAAATTTTGTCTTAAGATAACAATAATCCTTAAAGTTTTAATTGGAATGAGGATGTTGTTGTGGTTGATGAGAATGTTGCTATGATTAGTTGCTAAGCTCTTGTTGTTAATATAGATGATGCAATGGTTAAATATGCATGTTGTTAATGAGGATGCTACAGTGGTTAATTAAGTGTCTGTGACCTTAGTTGTCCTTTTGAAAATTTAGCTATCTTAAATGTCCTTTTACATTCAAAGGACTTATTTGTCTTTTTCCCTTTTTAATTAAAATAACCATTTAAAAATAGAGTGCAGGCCCGCCAAGTATAGAACCTAGAACTATTTGATGTTACTTCATTTTGATAGAAGTGTTATTTTTGCCCCATTTTAAAAAGTTTATGGCTATTTTTCACTCAAAACAAATTGGGGAAAAGACAGATAAAGAATCCTAAATGCCCAAAAGGATAAACATGGTGCCTAAATTACCAAAAGAACATGAAAGGTCATATGCACCTAATTGACATTAGCAAACAAGATTATAAATCATAATTGTTCATATCTGTTATGAAGCAGACAAGTTGTTTAAGAGCATTTTGAGTCATTTTCTCACATTTGCTAATGTATGTCAATTAGGTGTCTATGACTTTCCTTGTCCTTTCGAGAATTTAGGCACCCTATTTATCTTTTTGGGTATTCGGAACTCTTTATCTGTCTTTTTCTCAGACAAATTTATGGTGTTAGGAGCACTTTTTATACAAGTTCATGTGTACCCATTTAATTATTAGTATAATTATTTTTGTTCTTAGTTACAAAATGTAATGTTAAGGTCCATTTTTATCTCAGAAGTAAATGCAAGGGAGCATTGAATATAAGAAAGTAACTTTAGAAGCATATTTTCCTCAAGTGTCCAAAATGTAACAAATTTATCCCTACCAGTTTAAATGTTAACTTTTACCGCTAAATCGTACTTTTTGGGCATTATTTAAAGATCCATTTTTGCTTGGAAATAACTATCAATGAGCAATATTTACCAGAAAATATCCAAATCGTAGAAAATTTATTTAGACCGTTATTCAAGTGATAATTACTTCTTGGAAAACCTCCAAGTGTCAAGGGAGAATTTCAATTAAGGACCTGGGTAACAATTTAATTTAAAAGCAGGACCAAATGATTCTGAAATTTCAGTCTAGGACCTTTGGGGGCATAATGAAATTAAATTGGAGAGACAAAGACTAAACTAGCCCCCATTTAATTCAACAAAACAAAAGGTCCAACCCCACCCACACGGCACACCAACCCCTCTCTCTGAAACCTCTCTCTGAAACCTTATCTTCTCCTTCCCCACCTCTTGCAATCTGCTGCAATCTGCAACACGCAAGCCACCACCCAAGGTCCTCCATGCCCTTTGAACATGACTCTATTTTTGCTCTTTGGAGTTTTAGGTAAGTGTAAGCACTCGAAAGCATTCTGGGCATCCCTCCACCCACACCGCCTATGACTATGCTATTTATATATCGTCTTCATCTTGTTGGTGCTTGTGGCCACATCCATTTACCACTTCCATTCAAAAGCATTCTGGCCCACACCGCCTATGACATTCCATGGAGGTTTTTGGTGTGTGGTGTGATCATCGCCGACTTTTATTTTCCAACATTTTATGCGCCAATAATTGGAGGTTCAAGAATAGTAATCAATTTTAAGCACACATGTGACAGGCCACGAACAAGAAAAATGCCTATTTGAATAAGGGAAAACCCATATGAAGAAGGAAAATAATCATTTGAACAATTAGTAATAAATTTAAATAGGTGAAAAGAACATTTGAACTAGTGACATTTAATGTGAAACATATACACATATTAAACCTTGAACAAGTAAATAGGTCATTTTAACAACAAAATGTGTCGTCTAAACAAGTGAAAAGGACATTTCAACAATTGGCATTTAACAAGTGAGATTTTGTATTTGAATGTTATATGTGTAAATGTGAAACTACTTTATTAGAGCATTTTGAACAAGAAAGTAATTAATGTCACTAACATGTTGCACTATACCTGGAACAAGTGAAAGGACATTTTGAACAAGGTCACTTACATTAATTAGTTGCTTGTTCAAAACGGACTTTTACTTGTTGAAACGTGAGTTTCCCTTGTTCAAACTGTCATTTCACTTGTTCAGGGTCCAATGCAACAATGTCACTAACATTAAATACTTGCTTGTTCAAAACATACTTTTACTTGTTAAAACGGTAGTTTCCCTTGTTCAAAATGTCATTTCACTTGTTCAAGGTCTGGTGCAACAATGTCACTGACATTAAATACTTGCTTGTTCAAAATGGACTTTTACTTGTTGAAACGTGGGTTTCCCTTGTTCAAAATGTCATTTCACTTGTTCATGGTCTAGTGCAAGAATGTCTTGTTCAAAATGGACTTTTACTTGTTGAAATTCGGGTTTCCCTTGTTTAAAAGTCATTTCACTTGTTCAATATCTAGTGCAACAATGTCGGTGACATTAAATATTTGCTTGTTCAAAACGAACTTTTACTTGTTGAAACGCGAGATTCCTCTTGTTCATATATCCATATTAGTTGTTTGTGATTTCTATACATTTGGTTTTAAAAATTGATTTGAAATTGTTGGAATGAACATTTTCCTTGTTCATTTAAGGTTTTCCTTTGTTCGAATGACTATTTCATTTGTTGGTTTGCTATATGTTCAGTTTTGGAAATTGATTACTAATTGTTCAAATGAAAATTTTATCTGTTCAAAAGAGGGTTTTCCCTGTTCAAATCACTATTTTACCTCTTCAAAGATCATGCATGTTTGTGTTTCATAATAATTAACACTTGTTCAAATGATCATTTTACCTGTTCAAACAAGGGTTTGCCTTGTTCAAATGACTCTTTTACTTGTTCAAAGTCTCCAAAATGTTTGTACTTCAAATTAATTATCACTTGTTCAAATGACCTTTTTACCTGTTCAAAAGAGGGTTTTCCTTGTTCAAAGCACCATTTTACTTGTTCAAAGATCATGCATGTTTGTGTTTCATAATAATTAACACTTGTTCAAATGGTCATTTTACATGTTCAGACAAGGGTTCATCTTGTTCAACTGACCTTTTTATTTGTTCAATGTCTCATAAATGTTTGTGTTTCAATTTAATTGTCACTTGTTCAAATGATGTTTTTACCTGTTTAAAAGAGGGTTTTTCTTGTTCAAATCACCATTTTACTTGTTCAAGGTATCATGCATGTTTGTGTTTCATAATAATTACCATTTGTTCAAATAGTTATTTTACCTGATCAGACAAGAGCTTGCCTTGTTCGAATGACTTTTTTACTTATTCAATATCTCATAAATGTTTGTATTTCAAATTAATTGTCACTTTCTTAGCAAAAAAAAAATTAATTGTCACTTTGTTCAAGTGACCCTTTTACGTGTTTAGAATTGAGTTTTCCTTGTTCAAATTACAATTTCCCTTGTTAAAGGTCTAATTCAAAATAAACTAAGGACACATATGACCAAGATAAACAACAACCAAACCAAAAGTCCACCTCATCAAAATCAAATCCCTGTAACTATACCCATAACGTTTTGGAAAAAAGTGTGAAATTGAATCGAAAGAAGAAAGTTGAATCAATAGTGCATAACAAAGACATTATACTCAACAGTAGCATCCCCAGTATTAAGAGACAAATAACGAGTTGTTGCTTCAACATAACCTCTAACAAATCTGAAAAGACCACTTCCTCCAATCATAGGCACTTCCCTAGCCTTATCAAACACATGATTTCTGCCCAACTAAGTGATAGTACTTCCATTATATTTCCCATCAATGAAGGCAAAGTTCATGGCCATGTAAAGCCCAATTTCACTTTGAGAAGCAGACGCATAAAAGCCTTGTGCTCTTCCAGCCAATTTGGATGTCGAATTTGGGCACAAGGTAAGTGGGTTGTCAATGATGTTGACTCCGCCGAACAAGGTGGGGTTGCGGAGATGGGGTTGCGGCCACTAAGGATGTGATGTTAGTAGAATTTGAAGTGGCTTAGCTTTTCTTTCTTTAAGTCGAAGGCGACCGAATTCAGATTCTCCGAAGACGGAGATGAGGAGGGGGAGAATGAGAGGAGGAGCATCATATTCATAGGCTTGTTTTTTTCTGTCGAATGAGAGGGGTACAAATAGTACAAATAGAGGGGCTGTTTTAGTCTTTTTACACAGTGATTTAATTTCATTTAAGGAACTTGGGCTTGCAGTGAAGATTCAGAAAGTTTTGGTCCCAAGCTGAAATTAATTCTCAAATTTAGTCCTACAATGAAATTCTCCCAAGTGTCAAAGTGATATCACTTCTACAGTAAACATGAACATTTAGACGTTAATATCAGTCGGCCAAAAATAACCATCAAAGTTAATGTTTCAAATATGGGTAAAATTTGCTATTATTTGGACACTCATGAATTATACGCATAATATGTAGTAACAACATATATCCATTATCATATTCTTTAGAGATAATAATTTCATAGCCCTTACAAAGACTCAATTTTTGAATGTCAAATCACTAGCAGCAACTTATAGAGACCCAAAGGCGTCACACATATAATTTATATATAATGCTAACATCAACCCTGCACACATCGAATTGACAAAAAAGCAAATAATAATAGCTAGAAGCCGAACAAACTGAGTAGTGTAACTAAGCACACCAAAAAAGAAAAATCAAAGATCAAAAGAAGCAAACTGAAGAAGCTGTGAAGAGCGCTGAAAAAGAGGCATATGAAGCTCATCCAAAGTAATCCATGCCTCTATTGATCCATCCCCATGTCTTGTAGGCATTAAAATGATGACATTCTTTATAGGAACTCCAATGGTACACACCCAAGTTGGCTTCCCCCACCCAAAGTTTGCCTCATAGAAATCAAACCTTGTCCAGCTGCTGAAGCTGTAACAAGGAACACCTTTCTCCCTTACCAAAAACATCACTTCTCTCAATGATTTAACAATTCCTTCAAAACCTCCTCCTTCTCCAATATTCCTCACATATTCTCCATCCACTCTCTTTATAGTTTTCCTCACCACCCCAGCCAAATCTTGCAGCTCTACCTCCCTTCCCACCAATGGAGAAACAGCCTGCTGCCAAAGATTACCTATGGAGTTTTCCGGCAACGGCGGCGCCATTCGGCTACGAATATTCACTGCATGTGACACCATGGATTGATGATGGCCTCCTCCTCCTGCAAATTCTATAGCACATTTCCATATGAGAGCAGTCACAGCTTCAACTCTAGTTGGTTTATTAGAATAGCAACCACCACAGCCTAAAGCTATTTTATCTCTAAGTTCACTCAAGCCTTTTCCCCTAAACAGAAATCTCGCGGTGGAAATATTTTTTTCACCAGTCATCCCTTTCGTCGTGTTCATCTCTATGTCTCTTGCTTGGAAAAGCAGAGGAGCATCCATATTAGGATGAGATAAATATGAAACGTCATTTCCATATGCCACTGCTTCTGCAGACCAAGCTTTAAGGAATGAAGCTATGGTTGCACCATCACAAACCCTATGTGAAACACACACGCCGATCCCTACGCTTGTACAGCTTAACTCAGTAACTTGGACTTGCAGTATAAAAGGATGTTCCTCATGATTCTCTGGCTTTGGGTTGTAAGGATCTAATGGTAGAAACTCTTTGATCTGGTTGGGCTGCGGATTGTGTGTGTTAATTAGGAGAAAATCTGAGAGCGTAAGGGGTATTCTAGCCTCAACATACAGAATTCCTTCATCGTTGCAATCCACGTAGGCATGGCTTCTGTTTCCTTTCAATCTCCCGCAAAATGGGTAGTAAAGAGTGAGGGTTTTTGATAAAGAAACCTTCAAGTTGTGAGGTAATTTGGTGAAATCATTGTCATGAGGAGTGGGAGAATAGAAGAGGAGGATGGGAACATAAAAGGGAGGGGCTAACTGATCGAGGAAGGAGAGATTGAAGTGGTGAAGGTGAGATGGGGTTGGGGATGAAGGCTTAATTATGTTTTGGGACACAATCTTGGCTTTTGCTACTTCTGCCATCTCGGCTTGGGAGAGCTATGAACCGGTTAAAGCTTTAACTACCAAAATCTTAAGCACCTTGTCTGGTTCAACGGATGGGATGGGATGTGATGGGAGGAGAGGGGAAATGAGTGGTGAGGTTGTGAGAGTTATGAAATTTTGTTTAGTTGGAGATGATGAGGTGATGTGAGAGGAGGCGAGGTTTTATAGATTTTGTTTGATTCAAGAGGGGATGAGATGAGATGTAAATATTGACATGCATGCCCTACTACATTATTTAGATTTGTCAATTATATATTTGAAATATTACCATTTTGCAAATTTTGAAAATACATTGAACATATTAACCCGTGTATTGTTGTATACTTTTATATGAATAACAAAAACTAGCAACAATTGTATGATTTATTTAATTGTGATTTTTAATAGTAATAAAATAATAATTATAGTAAAATATAAAATCCAATGCTATAATGGATTTAATATAATAAAATTAAAATTATACATTCTCATGTCAACATGTAAAAAACTAATAGAATTATCAACTTTGATGATGAAATTATTAAGAGATTACCGTTCATTCTGCACAAAAAAAATAATGTCAACAAATTGAAATATAAAGAACATGAGTTATAAAAACTTGACGCAAAGCAAAATAAATTTGTCCTAGATTTTCAATAATAGATAATGAGAATGTAACCAAACAAAATTTATTCTAACCATAAGTGGGTTGATGAGTTCCAACCAAATCCACTTAATCCATGTTTAGTAAAAATTATATCTTGATATATTCGCCAAACTTTGTTTTCAAAGTTTTCCATCTATTTTTAATTCGTCCCATGTCCACTTCAATATTAAGCAAAGCACTCATTTCTTGCACACTTGCGTCATATGCGTTGGTTGTGCATGCATTACCTGTTTTCTATCATTTTTTAAATTCATACATGAATGATGAATGTATCAATAAGATAATCATCCATTGATTTAGTCTAATTCAGAAATTGCTTGGTGTTGTTAATTTACGCTTCATACTATTATTAAAAAGACCAAAAGTCCGTGTTAAACAAACAAAGTTTGTTAGCTGAAGTGATACATTTATTCCTATCATATTTAGGGTAAATAAATTCAAATAATTGAATAAAAACTAGTCATCACACAAATATTAAGATAAAAACCCCAAACTAATTAAAATACATTGTCAGCCTGCTCCAAATTGTTTTCATTTTTGAAAGAAATATTTTGTTTCCCCTTAATTGGTCTTACCATTTCAAAAAATAAATAAAATTAATAACTACCTAATCAATAAAAATAATAACTATTATCGGATGTGATGTGCTAGATTTTAACACATGTAATGATTTTAACGGATATTATTTTTTTGAAATGAGATAGCACAACTCGAAAAATAATAACTAAATAGGTCTGACCCAATATTTATTATGTCTTGCGTTGAAATAATAACCGATCAATCTAATATGTATAAATCTAGGTGTTTTTTTATTTATACTAGGGTGAGGTTATGTAAGAAAATAACAAGAATTGGGTGGGGTTAATTAGATGGAAGGAAGGGGTATTATTATAATATAAAAAATAAGAATCTCTAGTTTTGGCTACTAGATGAAAATTTTCTCTCACCTCGAAAAAAAAAAACCCACTTTGGAGGTGAGACTCAAGGGGTGGAGAAGTGTGATAACCACTCAATTTTAAATCTTCCATCCCCTCCCCTCTTTGAACCACACGCACATAATTAGGCTAAAAACCTCCCTCCCCTCCCCTCCAAAAACCCCCAACCAAACAATGCAGAAGAGGATCGGAGTACGTAGCTCATAGTTGATAATATTTTTGGTCTTAAATGTATGACCAAGTTAATTTTTTTGTAAATTGTTAAGAAAACAAAACGAATCACTTAATCATAACATATTTTGTATATTAATAAATAATATGTTAATTTATAAGTCAAATAAACTAGTTAATAAGAAAAATTTAGGAAAATCAATTTTAATTACCTTATTTAGTTTTCTTAAGAATCTTCAAAAAAGTCAATTAGGTCTTATAATTAGGAACATTTGGTACTTGATAATACCAACGGGCTATCATGAATAAAATTAACTTTGTTTTGGAAAAGGATATCGGTAGGGAGAGACGCACTTGGAAAAGGATTAGGAAATCCATTAAAAAGGCAATAGAAAATAGACTTTATATTGTATAGGTTTAAACTTTAAACTTTTGATGTGAAAGTTGACTGAAGCCGGGACCAAATATAGACATGAATCCACTGCTACGTTATGTTCCCGTATTAACACATGGGTGAGGGGTCTCTCCATTATTGAGAGTTTCTCCATTTACCTTTAGATCTAATGATATATATTTATCCTCAATTTTGATCGAACGGTGTACTGTTATAAAATATACACTACAAAAAAGAGTATTACTTCTAACGGCAACATCTCAGCGGTCGCAAAAAACCCGCTGACATGTGGGCACATCCCAACGAGTAGTATGATCCCGCTGGAATGTAAGCGTGAGTCAAAGTACCTTTTTTGTTTTTCCAAAAAAATACACATCCCAACGGGTGGACACACGCTGAGATGGGTATAAAATATTTATAAAAGCACTTCAACGGTCACGATGACCGTTGGGGTGATATTTCAATTTTTTTTATTTTAAAATCACACCTCAACGGTTAAATTGGCCGTTGAGGTGTGCTTTTATTTTTTCAATATTTATGAAATTAATTATTTTAAAAATTAATATTTTTTTTTAAAAAAATCACACTGTGATTTTAATTTCTAAAATTATTTTTTTAAAAATTTTATTTTCGTTTTTTAATTTTTTTTAAATGTATTTTTTTAAAAAAACACACCTCAATGGTTAAAGTGACCGTTGAGGTGTGCTTTTAATTTTTAAATATTTATGAAATTTCTTTTTTCAAATTAATATTTTTTTTAAAAAGAATCACACCTCAACGGTCAGATTGACCGTTGAGGTGTGATTTTAAAGTTTAAAATTATTTTTTAAAAATTTATTTTCGTTGTTAAATTTTTTTAAATGTATTATTCAAAAGAAAAAACACACCTCAACGGTCAAAGTGATCGCTGGCATGTGTTTCTTTTTTTAAAATAATTAATTTAAAAATCTAAAATCATTTTATTTTATTTTTTAATGACACACTCTAGCGGCTCACTGACTGACTGCTGATATGAACAGATTTCAGCGGGTGTTCAACCTCTGAAATGTACATTTGTATCTTATAAATACTGCACTCTCCCTTATATTCTATTCGCTCATTTCAACTCTTTTCTCTCTTCCATCCTCAGTTTTCTCTATATCAATTGCAGTTTTCTCTCTTCCTTTACCTACAATGAGTTTTCTCTCACAGTTCTCTCAACCCAAATTTACCTCATTCTTCTTTTTGTTAAATAGTTTAAATTGTATTGTAGTTATTTAGTAATTGTTCTTCCTTCATTTAAGTAAATGCTTTCCTTTTTATTTTGTTGATTAGATTATTTGAGCTATTGTTACATTTTTTTTACTAATTACAATGTGTCCTAACATTTTCGTTTATTTTATTTTAATATTTTGACTAACATTTATTTTTAAATTTTCTTATATGCAATGTAGCCTGTTCGCAGGTTTTTTTTAACCTTATATGTGCATCTCAGCGGTCAACCCGACCACTGAGATGCAAGATATTATAAAAAATAAAATTATCTTGCATCTCAGCGGTCGATCCGACCGCTGAGATGCAAGTTTTTTTTGAAAAAAAAATTATTTGCATCTCAGTGGTCGTCCGACCGTTGAGATGCGTCATTGCTAGGCATTTCAGCGGGTTTGACCAACTCTGTAGTGGTCGTTTTTAACCGTTAAGACGTTGTTTGACACGCACTAAATCCCAGCGGCCGGTGTGCGCGTTGTAGTGCCATTTCAGCGGTCGCGACCGCTGAAATGTTTGTAATAATACCCGCTAAAAAGTGAGACTTTTTTTGTAGTGATATATTATATCATATCTTTTAAAAAAGTTGTTAGATCAAAATGATTGATGAACAAGAATTGATCTAAATGGAGAAAAATAGAGAAAGATCCTCAATGGAAAATAGAGGTAGGACTAGCACAGCCTGGGAGCCGCCTACATCTATGACCAATATATAGCTAGACTATTAATTAAGGCCTTGGACTGACCTTTTTATTTATAGGTCATGCTCGACCTAGGTAGACTTTTTCTCTTAGTTCGTTTTGTTGAACAAGTCAGGCTCATACTTAAAACAAGCCTATTGACCTAGTCTATTAAGTAGTTAGATAATTTTTCTAAATAAGAAATTAGTTATTTGTTTTTAATTATTAATTAATATAAAATTATAATTAGATCCTCTATTCTAGGGTTTCTGTTACCTCTCATTCTCAAAACATTTTCATTCAAACAATGTGACCGACCCATCATTAACCTCTTTGAGTCTCTTCTTATAATTTGCTTAATTTATCAGGTCTCCTAATAGGTTAACAGTTACGCTAGTCGGGGTCACAAGCTAGGCTCAAATCTGAAAAATTAGTCTCTAATAGGCCGCATGTCAGAATCAAGCTTTAGGGTAAAATATTCACCGCTATGCTAGATTTAAATATACCGGCTTAAATATACGTTGCTATTCGGGATTTAAATAATAAAAAAAAATCGTAGCAGTGGCCATTTATGCAGCTATGCATATTATTTATTTTTTTAAAAAAAATCACCTATCAGCGAACATATCCGCTGGTATGTGGTGATATTGTATAAAAAACCTCAACTTCCGTCATCAATTTAACAAATTATCTGTTAAATTTAGATGGAAGTTAAGGATCAAATCAATAAAAACAACAAACCATACAAACAAATAAGATGATGCTGGTAAAAACAAATGAGATGGAGCGAAGAAAACATTAAGAAATAAACAACTAATTAGTCATAAAAAAACTTGACAAAAATAAATAGTAGTATAAAAACATAATAAAAATAACTAAAACCAATTTAACAAATGGAGAATATAAACAAACTATGAAGAAAAAAGAAATTGAGATCGAAAGAAATAAAATACGAAAGAAAACAGCAAATGGATCAATGAAATTAGGAAGAAGCTGATGTGACTTAAATTTGAGGAGAGAGAGAAGGAGCAGAAGGAAAGAAGGAGATGAGAGGGAAATGAACAATGAAGAGTGGGGTAATTATAGAAAGTCTTCGCTACGTAATGATGTATACATACGCTACTATGCGATTTTTTTTAAATAAAAACCAATTTTTTACACATATATCACATAGCGGCATATATCTTACGCCGCTATGTGATTTTTATTTTTATTTTCTTAAAAAAACATATGCCATAATGACGTATGTGGACACCGCTATGTGTTTTTTATTTTGAAAATAAATAAACAAATTACATAATAACGGTGTATACATACGCATCTGTCTGACTTAATATTGTATATGAGATTTTGTCTATTTAATTTGAGCAATGATTTTGAATATATATAGTAACTATAATGACAAATATACTTCATTATTTTGAGATTTTAGGATTAATGTAATATGAGTAATTTTTATAAGGATATCCCTCTCTAATTGTCTTTTTGCCATAAAAGGATATCCTTCTCTAATATTTTAATACAAATTCCCTTTTTCTTACACACAGACATCTGTCTGACGGAATATTCTCTCCTTCTATTCTCCGTTTATGAATTTTTTCCATGTTCCATTTGTGTGGTCCTCACGCATGCTGCATCACACATAACACAACTGAGCACCATGGTACGGAAGAAAACAAGCATTGCACTTTCTTCTCCAATATTATAGTAATACTTACATGAATATGTTCAACGGTCAAATCATTAGTTGAAGGTTATTAGAGTTGAATGAGAGGGTGGATTTGGAATATCCAGTTATCCACCTTAAGATAAGAAGTGCCTGCAGAAACAAACCCGGAAAGAAGAGAGAAATTAAGGTACGTAATTCCTCCCTTAGCCTCTTCACCTTTCTTGGATGTCTGGTTTTCATCTCTACAAAAGCATTAAATAATGCATTCTAGTGTTTATTTTATAGCCACTTTAATCTTTATTTTTGTGCTGAATATTTTTTACATATTTGTGTTACGAATATTCCTTTCCCATGTATTTACTGTGCTCCCCTACCAATGATGCAGTGTTATTGCTGGCTGTTGCTCAACTGCACCCACCGTATTAGGTTTGTGCCTCTCTTACATTATTCCATTTAATTTAAACTTAACTTCTTTTATTAGTTTATTACATCCTACAGTATATGCTCATTTCTCTCATTTTCGTGCATGCTTGACATGTTTTAAAATAATATTTTTTGATCTGCTGCTGTTTCTATCGGTTCTTCCTATATCCTTGATTTCATTTTTAAGGAAAAGTAAACAAAATGCTGAGAAAATGTGTTTATTAATAAATTTATTCATTATTCATTACTATATGTTCTTAGAATTAGAAACGCACGCAGGAAGAGTTGCATCATATTTCCTAAAATACCATCCTAAAATACTATATGTGAATCTTTTGGTGGTGCTACAATACCATTCTATAATCAGTGAATTTTGTTGGACCCAGTACTACCCAAATAATGAGGATACTATCAGTACTATATTTATTAAAAATAGATATTAAAAACAATTAATATGCATTTATAATCATAAATGTTTTGCAATAATTATTTATCGTGCGTGACCTGGAAATTATTCATAAACTAGCAGCATAACCCCCGTGCGTTGCACGGGATTGATAAGTGGGAAATGTGACATATATATTACTCAATCCGACACTAAATATAAGAATTATGTGCGAAAACCTATTTGAGAATATCATGAGTTTTTTTTTTATAAAAAAAAGAATATCATGAGTTTTGTTCAGAGAGGTTTGGTTTGGTGGCGGCCGGAGGTGACGTTGCAGGCTTGAACTTGAAGGAGTTCTATAAACCCTGTCTAAAGTTTTATTTGGTCAACATGCACTCAATATTACAATGAAAATGTTGGCCCCAAAGGTGGTTTGATTATTGCAATATTCATGATCATCGTATGTTAGTGTAAAAATGTATGGAAAAATTCAATGAACACTATTTAAAATACTTCAATCATTAAAAGAGAGGTTCTTATCTCTGCAAAAAAAATGTTTTTTCACATGATATTAGTATCATACATAATGCCCATATAGGAAAATTGGGAAAATCATGATTGCTAATAGTCACTGTAAAATGATGGAAAAGGAAGACTAAAAAAATGCATTGGTTTGTAAGAAAGAAAGACAATGTGTTTTGTAAGGAAGAATAATATATAATGTGTTATCCGACCATTGTTCCCCACTCTAATGTGATATTTATGATTAATTAATACCAATAAATTATTTTTAAAAAAAATATAAATTTATGTCACATGTAAATTTTTTAACTTAACCGAGAATCAAACTCGATCTCCCATGTATAAAAATTAAAGACAAATTTCACCCCTAACTAAGTGGGATGAAATTTATACACGGAAAATTCATAAATAAATCAAATTTTCTCGAGCACCTTCCCCCGTCTGGAAGTTCATGTTGACTAAATTTTTTTGGTTGTTGATCTTCCAAAATAATTTCAATCTATAGTACTTCCTCCGTTCTTAAATATAAGATCACTTTAGAGAGGAGAGTTTGTTCCTAAATATAAGATAACTTTCTAATTTGACTCAAGTTTTCCTAAATTACCCATATACTTCATTCCTCCAAAAATAGTGGTTTGAAGAAGGTGGGAGGATATTTTTAGAACTTAGTGAGGAGTATTTTGGAAATTTAATGTAATTCTAAATCATTGGAATGTCTTCCTTAATCTCTCTAATTTGCCAAAGTAATCTTATATTTAGGAACGGAGGGAGTACATGTAATATGTTTAACTTAGTTATTTGATTGAAAAATATATGTTTGACTTAGTTGAGAATCAAATTCACCTGTGTACAAAAATAAAAGAAGAGTCAAACTTCACGCTAAACCTCTCCCATGCATCCAAATTGCCCCCAAAAAATAACCTAATTTCCTCTAGGCACGTCCCCCATTTAAAAGTTCCCTTGAACTAAATTATTTTTTAATGATTGATCTTTCTAAATAATTTAAACTTCTATGATCCTCAATATATAAATATTCATAATCAAACTCCCCATAAATAAAAACAAAGGAAAAATTATATTAGACTATCCTCAACCCTCGTTTCAGTCCAACCCCTCCCCACAACAAACAAATAACCAAAATTTCTGGATACACCAAAACGGGTTGTTGGAAAACTTATTAGCACTGGATATTAACTTATTTTTGGGTACTTCATGGAAATATCTATTTTAATCAGTTTACTAATATGCTTAGATAGATTGAGAAGATATAGGTGTATTTTATTTCCATAAAAATCTACCATTGATAATGATAATGCTTGCATTGGAATTGGAACAGACATATATTTCTTTGTTCCATTCATAAAAAAGGACAAATTTTATGGTGGACGCGAAATCTAATGCACCCTCTTCATATTCATCTCATACTCATCAAAACAACATATACTCAATGAGTCAATGTGCAGCAATCACTATATAAAATGACACTTAAATAAGAATTGAAAAGTTACACTAAGGTTTTTTTGGAAAAAACAACCAATTGAGGTGAGACAAGTGGACCAATGAGGGATGGACCACAAAAATTTATAGGTATATTGAAGGACACTGAATTTGTCATATATATTGTTCCATTCATAAAAAAGGACGAAATTATATGGTGGACGCGAACTCCGATGCACCCTCTTCATATTCATCTCATACTCATCAAAACAACATATACTCAATGAGTCAATGGGCAGGAGTCACTATATAAAATGACACTTATATAAGATTTGAAAAGTTACACTAAGGTTATTTGGAAAAAACCAATTGAGGTGAGACAAGTGGACCAATGAGGGATGGACCACAAGATTTATAGGTATATAATGTATTTGATAATCACTCATCATCAAAAGCAAGCATTTGTTTCGTTAACCATTAAATAATTATTTTAATTTATTTATATTTCATAATTTCTTTAGCAAATAATTTAGTAGAGTAATTTATAACCAATCAGATTTATCCGTACATCTTCTCTTCAGTTTTGCGATCAGATTCCGATCACATTCATTGCTATAAAATGAGTAATTAATAAAGACACCTCACCCTATTTTGAGGTTCTCCCTTCTATTCTTCATTTTCAAAGGATGTCATTCAATTTTTTTTGCTTATTTAACATTAAAACGTTCATCCACATCCACAAATCTTAAATAAGGAAACTGTATAAAAATATGCTTTGTTGAAAATGTCCTATCTTCAAATTTTTTAAATTTATATTTTCAATTTAAATTTTCAATTTAAATTTTCATACATGTTATTAGATTATATATTATTGATTAGTTTATAAGTAAAAGAAATCATTTCAAAGGTAAAACCATTTAAAAAAAATCAATTCATAAATATCCCATATAATTTTGATTTTTGTATGCTAAAAAAGACTGTCAATTTGATACGCAGATAACGATAAGAATGGTCATCGAAAAATTCAAGTTTTCCTCTTGTTTAGTTGGGTCACACTCAGCTGTGTAAAGGCAGGACAGACTTTACCTTAAAAATGCATAGTTATAATCATGAAACTGTACCTAGAGTACACTTTTAAGTCAAATCGTACCCACATTTTCCCCAAGCCTTGGTAGTTAAGCTTTTGCATTATTTCTTTTCTGCTCATTTATTTTTGTTCTGCTTCTTCATTTTCTCTTTCAGTTTCTAAACATTTTTCACTCTTTATATATATGTGTGTGTGTGTGTGTGTGTATATATGTATATATGTATATGTATCAAATACTATTCTAGGATTGCTTCAGAATGAGTGCTTGCTTTTGTCTTAATTGAACACAGGAGATCAAAGTTAGTAAAGTACGGAAAAGTGTTGAGCTTTTATTGTTTTTGTCTCTTAAATGAAGAGAAACCGTTGGTTTTAAGTCAAATTTTGGGACCACAGAAAGAAATTTCTCCTTCCCTGAGAAATCAGAAATGCTTTTGGAGAATATGTAGGAATCTGTTTGATGATTGATTCACCAACTCCCTCACTCTTGATTCCTGAACTTAAACTGATCTGGGTTGATCTTCATTGTATTGTCTATAGTCTGAATTATATGTATGCTCTTGTTATTCTCAATATCTTGTTACTACCCTATTATCTCTTATTGCCACTTTCTGTGTTATGTGATTTTGATTTTAGCTAGTTTACTAAAACAAACTGGTGACCTTGCAGAACAAATTGATCCATCATTATGTCTTATTTCTTCTTGAAAGTCCTCATGGGAGAGTGGCAGACTAAGCTGGTGATTTTCCCTTTCTTTCTTTTATGTCTCTATTTATTTGTCTCCTGTATCATAAATCTGAGTCTGTAATGTTCATGCCGGGCTTTGATTCTACTTTTTGCCTTTTCTTTTCCAGTTTCTATAGTTTGGTTCTCTTACTTGTTTGTGCTTTGTTTAATCTGGCTGCTATGTGTATTGATCTTATAAACATGATCCAATAGTAATGGAGATATAAACTTCTAACTATATAAATGTTTCCTTTGAAAGAGTTCTTTGCATATGATTTTTCTGTGTTCGGAGGAAATGTGGTCAAGGATGAATATGTCATTTCACTTTTATCTTTATTTTTCTGATATCTATATATCAAACTCTCAAAATACGGAATTTGAAACTTCTATAATTGGCTATTTTTCTTTTGATTTCTGTTTTTGCCTCTCACTCTTCATTATAATTGATTAATTGTTAGACAAGTAATTGCTCTGTTTTCTTCAATTTAGTCATTAAACTTTTTAAAACATTTTTTTTGGACAAACTTTTTAAAACATTTAACTTCATTGTTGCAGCAAATACCTGAGCTAATTGTCAAAAGCTATAACCTCAATTCTATGTCTGTAATACTCACCAAAGCTTCTACAAAAAGTCAATGGAGGGTGAATATTGAAAAAGAAGAGGATTCTTCTGAGTTATACTTCAAAAAGGGATGGCCTGAATTTGTGCAAGAAAATGCTGTAGAGGCTGGAGACTTCTTACTGTTAAAATTTGATGGGAAGTCAAGATTTGAAGTTATTTTCATAGGGAAATTTGGCACTGACAAGAAGCTTGAGAGGGAGACGTCACAAGCACATGTGAATCAGAATAGACACAAGAAACATCATAGTAAAAGTCCAGCTACAACTCAAGATTATCAGGAAAATATGAAAGGCGACAATCACACGTATGTTGAGTTTAAGGAGGAGAGGGAGAATATTGATGATCCTGGAACTTTGAACCAAGACAAGCGAGATGTAACACGGCCATTCCTATGTCATGAAAAAGAGAAGGAGGAGGAGAAAGAAGACAATGATGATGATTACAATGCGGATGACAAGGACTATGATGATGATGTTAATAATGAAGAAGAAGAAAAGAGAGAAGAGGAGGAGGAGGATGAAGGAGGAGGAGGAAAACATGATATTGGTAAGCTTTCTTGTCTTCCTTTCATATTTCTGCTTGAAACTCATACTTTTATTATTGAGTTTAGTACAGATTGGTGAGTATAGTAATTAAAGAATCTAAATTTTCTTCAAATGTGTGTGTTTATATCCATTTTATTTCAAATTTTTAAGAGTTTATGAAAATATGAAGTTAAGCTTCTGTTATTTTTATTTACATATAATTTATTATTTAATCTCACATATTGCTTTATTAGGGAATGGAAGCAACATGGGAATCATTCCTTCATTCACAGTACAACTCCAGGATGTCTCAGCAAATAAGGGTTGCATGGTTAGTTCTTGAGCTCACTCAGATAATTGATTGCATCGAAATGCCTATAAAAATAACCAAGGGAATCATTGATAGCATAATTGTAACAGAAATTTTCTCCACCTCAATTTGTTAAGCGAGCAAAAACAAATTGGTTGGTCTTTTTAATACTTTAAATTCTGAATTCCTTGTGCCATTCATCCTTTTCAAAATATTTATGCTCTTGCTTCATTGGTTGCATTTGTTGTGCCATGTCAAGTGCATGACAGTGATGTCTAATTTCGTGCAATACAAAATGGATAAAATGGATAAAATAGATTGTTGAGATCTTGTCAGGAGACTAGCAAGTAGGCTTATGAATTGTACAATCTGTAGTCAATTAGATTTTTTTAGAACACTGAATTTTTTAAACACAATAAGTAAACTATTTTTGTAGAAATATGAGGGGATTGGAGATTCCAAAAATATTCAAAACATCACTCCCAAACGAGTAAGAAAGGAAATTGATGTTAAGAAGGCTGATTACTAATTAGTACCAATAGTCGAGAGAATCTCTACAAAAGTTCAGGATAGAACATTGTTAGTTTTTGTGATCTCTGTTCATCATTTCTTTGGGTGTTTTTGTGGGGTAAGGATTTTGGCTACATTAGTCAGTTGCATCCTCTATAATTTAATTTTATTCAGCTACAATAATCACTATTCATTCATGTAATAATATAAAAAATGTCCACATTACCCCCATTTGCTGGCTGTTTTTTCTGTATTATTTCTTTGATTCTGTTATGTATCTCTGATGCTATGTGTACCAGATACTAAATGACTTATACCCACACACTCACTTCAGAACTGGTGCAATATTTTTTGTGCATTGAGTTGATTCAAGTGATATATTTAGACTAATATATAGATGTTTGAGTAACTTGTGCAGTGCATTCCAACTGATTTTTTCAAGAGGTACATGAGAAAGAAGAAGCAAGTGGTAGAGATGGAGACAGTAAATGGAGTTTGGAAAGTCACATCACTTCCCTTTGTGAAAAGAAATAGAATATTTGCTAGGTTCAGCAAGGGATGGTCAGACTTTGTTCGAAAGAACGAATTTAATAAGGTCGGACAAACTCTCGTTTTTAAGATGATTAGAAGAGGTGAATGTCCCAAGTTCATGGTTCAAAAGCAATGAACTGTCTCATTAGGTCAGACATGAAATTGGCTGCGTTTGAAGGGAATGACTACGTTCCAACAGTTTTATTGAATCTAACTATTCTTTTGTTAAATATTTAGATATTTTAGAAAGGAATGACTTTTGATGTTGTGGTGAAATTAAGAAATAAAACATAGTACTCTCAAACTTGCTATTCGCTGTTGTTCATCTAGTGAAAATAATTGTGATCTCATTCTTTTTTATTATGAAATGTCTTTGCTATGTGTTATAACATATTTATCCTAACCTAATTTAGCAATTGTGATCTCATTCTATTTTTGCTGCTAATCTACTCTTAAATATTTTGGCTTCAAAATTTCATTTTAATTCTCTTAAGTGATCCATAAATCTCTACCATCCACATCAATTCTTTTGTGTTTATAGTTCGATTCACATACTTCATCACTAAATGAATTCTTTTGTGTTTATAGTTCGATTCACATACTTCATGACTAAATGAATGCACCTATTCACAAATTGTAGGAGTTGTTAAGATAACCTTTTGAGAATGGAATTTATGGTCTTATTTATGGTAATGTTTTTAGTTTTTTTATTTTTTGAAAACCCCAGCACGAGTGGAAGAGGATGGGTTTCACCCCTTCCTCTTTTAAGATTATTGTTTTTTATAAGAATTAGTGATTCCCCTGTGAATGCACGGAAAGTAATTATTAAAAAAAATATTTGAAAGCATTCCTTAAATGTTAACTAATTTAATAGCCAATTATATCACATTATTACATTAATAATAATCAAGATTCGTTTATTTCAAAACAAATTAAAAAATATTGATACAATAATTTCAAAATTTTAAAATTGAATATAGACGCACTAAAAATTAATAATAAAAGGAATTCGAAAAATGGAAACTAATTATATTTGATTTTTTAAAACTTTAAAGGGCGAAAGCTAAAAATGATACATAACTATTAGCCAAGAAACGAAAATAGTACATAACTATTTCAAGGTACAAAAATGATACCAAGTTTTCCCATGTGATCAAAAATGATATTTTTACTAATATGACAATAATATTAGACATGAAAAGTCGAAAATGCCCTTATAAATTAATCGCCGCCCAGTAAAAGTTTATTTATTTATAAAGGCATTTTAAACATTTCATGTCTAATTTTATTGTCATATTAGTTAAAATATCATTTTTGATCATGGTAAAATTGAGTATCATTTTTGTACCTTTGAATAGTTATGTACTATTTTTGTTCCTTGGCTAATAGTTATGTATCATTTTTGAGTCTTCGTTCAACTTTAAATGATTAGGTAATCATGTGTTCGAATCATATTATAACAAATGGTACAATAGGAATATTGCGACCATTTTTAGTATATATAATAGATATGTTTGAAATTTTTTTATATAAAAGCAGAGGGTGCTAGGTTTAGCTTGCAACAACTTGGATACAGTCAAAGGATGAATCGTGTGAAAAGGAGCATCTTAACATTACCAAAACCATTCAAGCTCATACTGAAATATGAGGAATCTGAAGTAGTAGCAACATATGCAACTAGGTAAAGAAGATGAATCTCAGAAAAAGTCCTATTGAAATGTGGATACAAGAGGTATTTCAATTTTATATTGGGTAATAGACCTAATCTACCCTCCAAGTAATCATCCAGGAGCACTAGGCACCCTGAACTAACAACATGCTTATATTTACAATCAAACTAACCAAAGTGTTTAAAAAATACCCAGAGTGGACAGTCAATAACGTTTGACCGTTAATCTGCCCATGTGGCTGCCATGTGGGTTAAATTTTTGTCACATAAGATATGTCATGTGGGACCCACATATAATAAAAAACCAATTCCCTCCCCTCTCTCTTCATCACTTCTAAAAAGCCTCACCCTGTCCCCAAACACAGCCCCCCAATCCCAGAGGGAATTGTTTTTTTATATGTGGGCCCCATATGACATATCCTACGTGGCAAAAATTTAACTCACGTGGCGGCCACTTGGGCAGATTAATGGTCAAACGTGAATGACCATCCACTGGGGTATTTTTAAACACTTTAGTTACTTTGAGTGTAAATATGAGCTGTTGTTAGTTCAGGGTGCCTAGTGCTCCTGGGTGGTTATAGTTGGAGGGTAGATTAGGGTTCATTAAAAGGAGGGAGATGAGGGAAGGAGATGTTAATTTCTTGTTTGGTTTTAGAAAGAGGGGGGGGGGGTAATTATTAGTTGACAATTATACCCCTCACTTTTATAATCTTATTTAATTTTATGATATATCTTTTCAGGATAAAATTGCCATATGCTCTAATTCCTCTAAAAAAAAATATAGGCGAATCACAACAAATTGACATTTGATGAAAGAGATGCAGTGGAAAACTTTGCGGACCTATGACTATAAAAAAAGTTTGCTACCAGAAAAGGCCATTTAACTTTGAATTTCTTGGATGACATCATGAGGTAGCTCTATTTTTCCATTATGAAGATGAATAGCATATTTAAAAACGTGATTCTATTCCAATACACACACACATATGAATACCACTTTCACTTTCTTTATCAAACGAACATATATATATGTGTGTGTGTGTTTGTGTATATATATTAAATGGATGCTATTTTATATATATATATATATATATATATATATATATATATATATATATATATATATATATTAAATGGATGATATTTCTAAGGTGAGATTTTTTCAATCACAAGCAAAGAAAGGATCAACGTAGCGATGTTCAAAATCTAGAAATAGGATAGTTTGACACACTCACCTCTGAACGAGCAGTGACGACGAAAGATCAGATGAGAGAGTGATGGACAACACTTGAGACCTCTGGGCTCTGGATAAGCGCAGCAGATGAGAGTGAAGATGACAATGAGGAAAGAGGGTTTTAAACAATGTGTTAAAGGGGTTTTAATTGATGTCGGTAACTTTTAGAATTTAGGAAATATGATATGGGCAAATAAGTCAAGAGTAGACATTGACTTTCTCTTCTCTCCAAAAAACCCCGCTTTTGGGGGTGAGGAGAGAGAGAGAGAGAGCAAGGGGCCACTAGAGGACAACTTTTTTCCCTCCCCTCCCCTTCATCTTTTCCAACTAAACAAGTTTTTTTCCTATTATCCCTCCCCTTACCTAAGCTCCCCTCCAAACCCCCCCCCCCCCAACCAAACAAAGCCTTAATGTTCATCAAAGAAGATCTCAGATTTCTCCCCTCTTGCTTACGAGCAATTCAATGTTTCTAAGGCGAATGTCATTTCAGAGGATTTTAGTTCTTGTTGTCACTATATTCGCAAGAAATCACGCAATTGGGCAAGAAAATATGCAGAAAGAATAAACAAAGGTCTGATTCAAAGATGAGTCTCATAATCAACGAAGTTGGAGCTTTGGATATATTTCAAAGGATATGTGTTTGTTTACAATACTTGTCTTTTAATTTTAATTGAAGGGTATTTTTAGAAGTTCATATGATTCTAACTAATTCAACTACCATCTTTAATCTCTCCAAATTAAGTAATCTTATATTTAGCAGTAGAATGAGTAATTTGCATTCTTTGTTTTTCACCATATTAAAAACTTAGATTGTTGTGATGGTATATTCTAATAATTTGAAATGGTGGTTTGAAAATTCGGAGTTAGTAGCATTTACCTTTGAAAAATTTTATTCTTAAGATTTGAGAGAGTTGTGCTCACATTATTTAAAATAGTATTACATAACAAAACTTTGTTAAGTATAAATGTCAAACAAATATGCTAACCAATTGATTTATCATATTGTGCAAATTAAACTATTTCTCCATCATATATATGCTTATTATTTACTTAAATACCTTTGTATCCATACATTATTTGATGTGTGATGAAAAACATAAATATCCTTGTGCATGATGTAACACCTAATCTTTTTACTACTATACTATATCATTTTAATTGATATTCTAATATTTTTCCTATTGTAGAAAGCCTAAAGTAACAATAATTTAAAACTTTTCTTTTCAAAATGTTTTACAAATAATTACTATCACTATTACTACGCTCTAATCAAAATATTAGTTATCTCGATGATAAATCCCTGAATTTTGGTGTCATTCTATTTCTAATTTTAAACATTTACAAATAATAATACAAATACTATGCAAGTTCATGCTCACTATAATTTGCCTATTTGAACCAAAGATATTTCTCTTAACTATGTGCAGTCACTAACATGTCCACGAACGATCAACCTCTTGTTATCCCTCATGTGCACTCCAAAACTAGCCCACCTTATATCCTCCATCTCACCAGCTCCATGAGCCTTTGAAAAACAGCAATTAAACCAGTTTACTTTGTATATATACATGCATATAATAATCATAATAAACATAAATATACCCTTTTTCATGAAAATGATAATAATCCCTCCAGCCTATGCTGGGGCCTCATTTGCCTCGTTGATCAGCCACTAATAACGAAATATTCGCTAAATAGTGAAGGTACCTTTACCTGCAGGATTTAATATAAGCTCTGGTATAGAGGGAGCTACCCACCTATACCTTGGAGTACTCCAATTAACAATTCCTCAAATATTCCTCAACAATTCTCAATATATCTCAATGTTCCTCAATAATGCTCAAATACTGCTCAATATTCCTCAAAGGATTAAACATTATCAAAATCATAAAATAAAAATAATTTTCATGCAAATCTAAGAATTTTAATCAATATATATATGAAGTAAACTGCTACCTTTAACTTGCTACTAAACTTTCTTTGCCTTCCCGTTGCTGCCAACTAACAGATCCCCTTGCTTCTCCTGATTTCACATAATTAACACTACTCATCAATCCTTTATATCCATATACATATTCAACGTCTCTCTCTCCATCCTAAACTCGATGTTACCCAACCCCTTATTTATATTCACTAATCTGTTTAAATTCTAATGACTTAGCTATTTACATATTCATAGTTTTCTTAACTAAATTCAGAGATTCTTTAAGAAATACAATACTCATCGTTAAACAATTATCAAACAAGCATCACAAATAAACACACAAAAACATAAACATCATTTCCTTTATCCAATATAAAATTCCAACAAGAATATTCATCATGCTAACTCCCAACATCAATCTAAGCAACTTTAATCACATTATACTACTATCAAAAGCTTCCCAACTTGAGAGGTCAAGCAAAACAGCTCTTTGAACCCAACTAATATATACAAACAACACCTTAGTTATTTCCAAAGTTTTCAGACAACAATACATCTCACACTTTGTTCCGCACATTTAGTTCTTAAGCATTATAATACTTCTAATCATCATATCACTTATCTTATATTCTCATTTCAGCCATACAAGACATAATCTCTTCCAAAAACATATCACATCACATCACAGCCATCTTAATCATTCACCACTCATTTTCTCATTAAGACTTCTTACTCACACAAATCATCCCTAAAAGGGTAAATAATAACTAACTCTTCCCTGCATTTCCAAACTGTTACATTAAGCTAAAGTGGGCATTTCTCTAATTAATCACTATCTTTATCAAACACTATTATTCAATTTCACAATTTATCCCTTGCATTTACAACATCAAATCAAACTACTTGGAGGTTTCTATTAAATATCTTAGCAACTTTTAATATCTCCATATAGCTCCCAAATATGAAAATCTAATTTCAAATAGTTGGTGACTAAACTAAAAATCAGGTTAAGCCTCAACAATGCAATAGCCAATTCTCCAATGATATTGAACTATATAATCACACTTGCAAAACACAACTATTACTTACTTCTTAGCTCCTTCAAATCTATTTCCACCATTTGTTTTTATCATTTGAAAAGTCTCATCCCTCTTTAAAACTATGTCATAAATCTCATAATCACTCAAAACTTCCTAATGTCTCAAAAATTCCATGTTCCTCACATAGTTCAAATGTTCACATCATACTCTCAATTTCCAATTAGTCATGAAACCCACAAATTCTCTTTACCATCACAGCTACAACAATCTCAGTCGCATAGTAATTTACAAATCCATACACTTGTTCTATCCTCTTTTAATTAACATTTAATTTTCTCAAAGCCTCCTTTTATTTCCTTGAAATCAAACCAAACAGAGAGAGCAAAGACAAATTCTAAAGCTTCCCAAAACACAAAAATTCATGACAGAAACAACAAAAGACAAAGGAAAATTTGAGGGAATAAATGTCAGAGAACCACTCAAACAACAAGTCAAGTAAACAGCTTCCATAATCAACTTTAATCCATGTTGAAAACCAGTAAACACTTCATTCTCCTTGCCTAACCAAACAGAACCTAACTAAGCATCCTAAGGAAGTGAAGAAAATTTTATAAAATCAACTAATAAGAGCACCCAAACATATTAATTCTACTAGATTTCTCTTATACTTAGAATCAAAATCATCAAAGTAATAGCACAGAATTTCGAATTTACTCAAGCCCTTCCCCAAAATCTCACTTGAATAAGTCAAAGTGAGAAGAAAAGAGAAAAAGAATTTCACCTAGGACTGATTTAATCTCTTTGCGTTTTTCCTCTGTTTGTTGTCGCCGGAGCCGTCACCCGAGCCGTCACTGGAGGGGAGGAAGGAAAAAAATGATGAAGTGTGAGAAGTTTCAAACACTAGACCTCTTCCCAAAACTCACTCAACTCGGCTTCAGCAAGAACAAACCAAAGAAAAGACTCATCATTCTTGTTCACCAACTTGTCCGCCGGAACTCGACGTCGTTTGCCGGCGTTAATCACTATTTGATGCTGAGAAGGAAAAAGAGGGACGACGGATGGAAGATGGGAAAGATTAATAAAAGTATTTAGTTGTAGGAGTGGAAGAGAAAGAGATCGATAGTGATGAGAGAAAGAGTGATAGTGAGGATGTGAAGAGTGAAAGAATGAAATGTGAAATGTGAAATGTGGAAGAAGAGGGTGTCGGTGGTGATGAAGAAATGGCAGTGAGGATGAGAATGAATGGTATGATATATATGAATAAAAGATGTGGCTGAGAAAATTGGAAGAAATAAGGTTTAAAAGAAAATTAGAGATATTTATTTGAATGAGTGGAAGTGGTTAAATAAAGATGTGTACATGTTGGGTTGGATAAGGATGAGTTTGAAAAACATATTTTGGGTCCCAATATGATTTCTCTAGATATGTTTTAATTCTCAAATTTATTTCTAAAAGTTCCTAAATACTATACACTACCCAAAGATTCCAAATATTGCCTTATTTATTCTTTTATAAATTTTGGGGTGTTACACATGACACAGTCACACTTGTATCCTTTAATTACATGTATTTGAATCCGTTCGCTTTCACACATTGACACAAAATATGACACTCCAAACAACCGCAAATGATCAAGACAAATGAAGGTAAAGCAATTCTCACACTGGTTACTAAAAATTGGGGAAGGAAAATTGGGGACTTCACATGGAGGTTTCTCATATATCAAGCTGCTAGAAACTATTCTTATCAAAGAATATCCAAATTCATTACAATGAATTGTTGAATCTACATACCCTGACCTACTTAACTATTTGTTGGATTCCAAATACCTAATAGATCGAGCCATATTAGATCCAATTATGGTGGTAGTTGATGAGATTAATGACTAAATGTTATCTATTATACCACAGAATTTTATCACTTAATATTGCTCAGATTCAATCAGCAAAACAAATGGTGATAGTGATGCACTTGAAGAATTATATCCTATAAAATTTCTCAACACAGTCAACTGCTCTGGAATTCCAACCCACGAAGTTCAACTTAAGATTGAGGTACCAATAATGCTAATTAGAAATATTGAACAAACATCTGGATTGTGGAATAGAACCAGACTTCGAACAACTATATCGGGAAAACATTTCATCAAGAAAATAGCATTGGACGGTATTAGCATTGGAAATTAAGTCTTCATACATAGGATGAATATGAATCATTTTGATTCAAAACTTCCCTTCAATATGAATAGGTATCAATTTTGAATTGTCATGACTTTTGCAATGACAATTGATAAAAGTCAAGGATAATAACTAAGTAATGTTGGATTATATTAACCAAACTCTGTATTCTCTCATGACAACTATATGTTGCTTTGTCTAAAGTTAAGTCCATTGATGGTTTGGAGGTGCTCAGACAATGTAAAAAAGACAACTAATATTGCCACAAATGTTGTCTACGTAGAAGCTTTTCACAATATCGAACAAAACAGGTATACTTGCTAACTTGACTCATTATAGTAAGCTTAAAACTATTATATCTAAATAACCTTGTATACAAATACTAACTTCTTCATCTCTTCAATTGAATTTTAGGGTGTCAATTCAACTGATTCTCATACAACAGTTGGAAAGTGACATACAAAAATCTGTTACATCCAAGATCTCAAGTCAAGGGATCAAAATACACATGTATAATGACTCCCATATATGCCAGGCGATTGCCTAGTATCTTAGATTGTAATAAACGAGACCAAGTATTTTTTGAGCATTTAATTATTTGTTTTCTCTTTTGTTTTATTTATATAACTTGTATTATAGCAATATAAAGAAAAACAGTAGTTGCACGGTTTGTGAGTATACTTATTTGTATCTTACTAAGAAATCTATTTTATATTCCTACTATCTAAAAATATTACTTATTCCACTTTTTAAAAGATATAGAAAAACTATATAAATCACTTTGAGTTCATTTACTTGAGTTTGTAAAACAGTTTCGTGACATATAACTAATACTCTGGCAAAAAAAAAGACATATAACTAATACATAATTTAACCTGGTATGATATGTGTATGAGTCACACCCTGAACTTTTAAGCGTGACTGGCACGAAGTTTAAGTATCTCAACTCCGTAAGCCATTTACACTAACCAATATTTCTTTATTATTTACAACAATCATAAGAATCAATTTCATTTATACAGCTAATTACATCTTCTTTTGTCTTAAAGCACGAAGTATAGTTCCACCTTCTTCAATCTGAAAATACTAAATACTATATAAACATTTGCAATTTCGTTACACTGACTTCGTATTTAAATTCCCAAAGACAGATAAATAAATAAAGATTTAATATTTTGAAACCTCAGTAGTTTACAATTATACTTGTATTTGAAAATAAAACCCAAAAGGGTAAAATCAGCATAACATAAAAGTAACCCTTCCAAGGTTTACAAAGTAAAGATGAAAGCTCATAATTATGAAAAGCTTGTTTTCTATAGAGGAACTGACACGCGGCGAATAACAAGCGCAGCACAGAGGCCACGAAACAAGCGCAGCTCGAAAACTACAAGTCAAACGCAACCCGAAGGCCACGAAAAACGAGCGTAGCTCGAGACTACGAAACAAGCGTGGACACACAGTCACACGAGGGTAAATAACCAAGCGTGACACGAAGTCACGAAAACAAGCGTGGCAAGCCACGAAACAAGCGTGACATGAAGTCACGAAACAAGCGTAGCTCGAGGTTACGAAAACAAGTCGAGCGTAGCTCAAGACTACGAAAATAGTTCAAGCGTAGCTTGAGACTACGAAAACATTTCAAGCGTAGCTCGAGTATACGAAAGCAGTTCAAGCGTACCTCGAGACTACGAAAACAGTTCCAGCGTACCTCGAGTCTGCGAAAACATTTCAAGCGTGGTAAAACCACGAAACAAGCGTGACACGAAGTCACGAAACAAGCGTAGCAAAGCTACGAAACAAGCGTGACACGAAGTCACGAAACAAGCGCTTTGTGTCTAGTTCCTCAAAAACGTTTACATAGTAATAAATAAATCAATTTAAAATCAGATATCAAATCTCATCGTCCATATGACTTCAAAATGTTTTGAAGCATGCTTGATGCTAATATACCAAACAATAACAAATATTCTAGAAAAACAATATCTCTTAATCAAATAGTTTATAATAAAATACTTCAGTATGAAATTCCACAAAAGTGTCTCTATAATTTTCAAATCACTTATATGCATAAGTATAAAATATACTTTAAACAAATATAAGTGAGAATGAAAGAACAAAATATATTCTTTAAAAAATGTCATACGACAAAGAAAATATAAATTAGTTGGCACCCATATCCCACCACCCATGCCAAGAGGAAACAAATTTAAGAAGAATCAAAAGATGTTATTAAGCATATCTTCTAAATTTCTATTTACAACTTTACTATGCTTTGAGAAATATATGTATCAATCACCATCCTTTCCAAATCCAATTCCCTGCTTAAGCATTAACAAACAAGTTATTGATAACTTCAAATCCACAACCAATAATCCATGTCTTTCCTTCAAGTTCAACTTTAACATCCACATCATCTAAAATGAACAATTAACACCCTCAATCAATCACAAGGATGAATCCAAGCTAAAACTAAGGTAAAAGCATCTGGTAAACTTCAAACAATAATTCATATACCTTAATCTTATTTACTAAGTTACAATTCTTATTCCAGTTTTACATTCATACCTTGAATTCTTTTCAAAATCCACCACATTTTACTAACTAACCTTAAGCTAACATAAGATTCTATTCCAGTACCTTCCACTTAATACAAGCCTCTTTACACCCTCGTAACACTATCATAAAATTCTTGAATTTGCCACTATAACACTTAATAATATTACTAAGTTAAAATCAATTCCTACTTAAGTGTAAACCCAAAATTTCCCAAAGTAAAAACTTAGAATAACAATATCCTATATGCTTACCTCCTAGACTTTGCCAATGTCAAACCCAAACAACCACCAAATACAGATATACATTGAACAGCAAACTTGTACTATTATATAACTCTAACTAATATAATTTTAGGCTCTCTAACCATGTCATAGGTTCAAGCACCCAAAGATCCAATGTCACCATTCCAACTCATGAATTCTTATACATTCTTTCCTTTCCAACACACCAACCCAGATTTATACATCATTATCATCATCATAATCCAGTTTCTATGTATTCAAATTCTACTCAAAACAACAACCAGGACACCGAGCCTAGAAAAGTCAGTCAAAACATCACATACCAACTTCATTTCTCCCTGATACAACTAAGCCTCATTAGTCCTTCCTTATGATCCAACAGAGAGCTCATTTCCATTATGAAATGAATAAACCATAAAACTTTGAAACACACATCCGTAATAGACTGGAAATTCCATTAAAATATTGCATCACCACATTTCATCACAGTAACAATAAAGATGATGATGCAATATTTTCAACTGAATACAATGCTTCTACTTCTGAGCATGGTAGGTCATCAAATGACACATTTGTTACACCTCGACATTCTATTAATTTGAATGAATCACCTTAGTTTGATTTGAATATGTCAAACGTTCACCAAATGATACCGTTTAACATCAACAAAACGACATAGAACAACAACGTCCACCACGCCCACAACGTAGGATCGAAGGTGGGAAACTAGATGTGGTATAAGCAATCACTATTTATAGAGTATAGTAATTTATTTTCTATAAACTTAGTTATTATTTTTTCTTTATATGCTATTTAAATTTAAACTAATATACACTTTTTTAATTTATGTGTCATTATATATTTTTGTTTTATATGACATTATTTTTTTCTAAAGATAGTAATAAAAATGGAGAAAATTCAAGAAGATACATGTTTAATAGGCTTAATTCTAATTAAGCTGCATAAATATGATGATAGAGTTTGAGGTTAAATATTATTACTTCTTGTAATAAATATAACAGCTAGTTGACTTCTTTGGAAATTCCAAAAAAGCAAAGTAATTCCCTTATAAATTGATATACCTATTTGTTTTCCTTTAAAATAGTTTATTTCATTTGTAAACTAATATTTCAGGTAAAAAACTTATAAAGTAATAGGAACTCTAAAAACATATTAATTACATCATAGTTAAATAACCTTTAATATCTCCAAAAAAAAAAGTCAACAGGGTCTTATATTTATGAGTAGAGTGAGAACTATGGTTAGGTTACCGTGCAAAATATAGCACATATGAAAACGTGCCTAATCTAAATTCGTTCTTGGAAGAACGACTTTAGAAGTCCAAGAACGACTTTAGAAGTCGCTCTTGCTCTTGCTCGTTCCTGCCAAGAACTATTTCTTAGTTATGTAGTATATTAGTGTTTTTTGTAGCATATTGGTAATATTGTTTTTTTTTGCTACAACATAACGGTATCAAAACCCACATATAACTAATACTACCTCCGGTCCTAAATATAAGACCTAATTGACTTTTTTTTTGGAGAGGTTAAGGTTGCGAAATAAGCTATTAAATCATGACATATTTGATATATTTTTAGATTATAGATTAGTTTGTAGGTAAAATAAACTAATCCAAGGGAAAAAATTAGGTAAATCAATTTATAATTAACTTATTTTGCTTTTGTATAGGATTTTCTAAAAGAGTCAATTAGGTCTTATATTTAGGACCGGAGGGAGTAGTACATAATTTAACCTGATATGATATGTGTGTGTGACATATAATTAATACTACAGCAAAAAAAAAAAGACATATAACTAAGAAATAGTTCTTGGCAGGAACGAGCAATTTAGTCATAGTTTTTTTTGGAGTACATAATTTGACCTGATATCATATGTGTATGTTATCATTGACTATTTTTGTTTCCTGGATTAAAAACAAAAGTCAACACAAGAGATAATATATATATATATATATATATAGGAAAAACTTACATCAAGTTCATTTCTCCAAGTTCTCAAATTCTTTTAATATAGGAGTGACACGTGTCCTTTTATAATCACCATCTATTCAATCTGACGGCCAATAATTGGAGAAATGGAGAACCTGGATGGATGAACTTGACCTAAGTAAGGTCCATACACACACACACACACAACAACAACAATAACAACAAAGCCTTATCCCAACTAGGTGGGGTCGGCTACATGGATTACACGGCACCATTGTGTTCGGTCGATTGCCATGCTTGGGGATATATTATTGATCAAAAGATCTCGTTGGATAATGTCGTTAAGAGTTCTCTTTAGTCTCCCTCTCCCTCTCTTGTAAGGACTCCAAACCATTTGATCCACTGTTCTTACTGGTTCATCTAATCCTCTTCTTTGAACATGCCCAAACCACCTCAAGTGACTTTCGACCATTTTCTCCGCAATTGATGTTACCCCAACTCTTTCTCGAATATGATCATTGTATATCCTATCTTTTATTGTATGACCACATATTCATCTCAACATTCTCATCTCTGCCACCGCCATCTTATGTTCATGTTTCCTTTTAAGAGCCCAACATTCACTACCATATAACATTGCAGGTCTGCTGTCCGATAAAACTTCCCTTTTATCGAATCTTTTACCTTACGATCACATATAATTTCAGTAGCTTTTCTCCATTTAACTCAACCAACCTGAATTCTATTATAAACGTCGCTGTCAACTTCACAATCTTTCTGTATGATTGATCCCAAATACCTAAACTTGTCCACCTGTTGTATAGTCTGGTTTCCCAACTGAATTTCGGTTCCCTCATGAGTTTGTGTATCATCAAAGCAACAATGCATATATTCTGTCTTACCCCTATTTAGACGAAAACCCTTTAACTCTAAAGTCATCCTCCATAACTCAAGTTTCTGATTGATTTCTCCTTTTGAGTCTCCTAAAAGGACTATATCATCCGCGAAAAGCAAACATTTAGGAATTTCTTCTTGAATATTTGAAGTTAGAACATCCAACACTATGTTGAACAAATATGGGCTCAACGCTGAACCTTGATGCAATCCAATTCTAATTGGAAAGTTAGTTGTTTCTCCTCCTAGCGTTCTAACGCTGGTCACTACCCCCTGATGCATATCTTGAATGACTCTAATATACCTAACTCGAACTCCCTTTTTTCTCCAAAGCTGTACTTCTCATATATATATATATATATATATATATATATATATATATATATATATATATATATATATATTAGATTTCAAATTTAAACTAGTGGCATATGAAGCGTTTGACCATGAGAGGAGTGTGGTCGTTTAGAAAAGCTGTAAACACAGAATTCATCAAAACAAGTTCGGTACTTCACACTTCACACATCCACAAGTCCATCATGGATTTCACCCACTCTTTTTCTTCCCACATAATCGCAGTAAACGGCACAATTCCTTCGAATTCCAACGACGGCGATCGTAAGCCCATAGCCTTATGGCCAGGAATGTACCACTCGCCTGTCACAACGGCTCTCTGGGAAGCCAGATCGAGCATCTTCGAGAAGCTTCTAGATCCTCCCGTGGATGCTCCGCCTCAGAGTGAACTGCTCACAAAAACGCCTTCTCAGAGTAGGACTAGCATTTTGTATAATTTCTCTTCCGATTTTATCCTCAGAGAACAGTATAGAGATCCCTGGAATGAGGTCCGCATTGGGAAATTGCTTGAAGATCTTGATGCCTTGGCTGGTACTATATCTGTCAAGGTAAACTCCATGCTCGATTTCTTTTATATTTTTCAGCTCTGTTTTTTGTTTGTGTGTTTTTAGGTTTGAGTTTTTTAGGAGGATTGAGTACTTGGCTAGTGTTTTTGATATTATTATTTTAATTGATATAGTGGAAAAAAGTATAGTTACCTGTTGAAATTTTGGCCAATCACGGATTATTTCAACTAATTTAATACCACAATCATTGGAAATGTTTTTTTTCGAAGGGAAAATGACAAATAAATACTTCCGAATGTCAAAAGGACAAGTAAGGAACTCAAACTTCCAAAAGGACAAGTAAGGAACTTCAGTAAAAATTAACAATTGGAACATAGTTATTAACATTTGGAACATAGCAATTAACAATTGTCTGGTTCCTTAATTGTCCTTTTGGAATTTGGAGTTCCTTACTTGTCCTTTTGGATATTTGAAGGTATTTATTTGTCGTTTTCCCTTTTTCAAATTTCGGTCATTCACAGTTGAAATTTGTGTTTAGGGTTTGGGCTTTATAGAAGAATTGACTACTTGGCTTGTGCTTTTGATACTACTTTCTCATGTCCTAGATATAAAATATGTTTACTTAATTTAATTAAATAAATTATGTTAGTTTAGTTAGTTAAAAATCATTGCCTTTTTATTTAGGGACATTAATAAGGAGGACCAGGTTGATATTCCAACTATATATATCAGAGAGTAATTAAACAATTGAAATTAGACTTTTCATCAAGAGCAATAGAGTTTATAGTGAAGTGTGTTTAGTGAACTATCCTTTGATAGTTTTGTTACATTTTGTTTTTGTTTTGGAAATTTTGACAAGACCAATCTGGGTGTGTTGCCTATATTAGTTGCTAGCTTATGAAGTTTGAAGGGAAAATGCTGCTCTGATGTAGTTGATTTGACATGGTCAATTCCCTTTTTTTTGTGAAACAGCACTGCTCTGATGTTGACAGCACAACTAGGCCACTTTTACTGGTAACTGCTTCTGTTGATAAGATTGTACTGAAGAAGCCAATTAGTGTTGACAAGGACCTCAAAATTGTTGGTTCTGTTATATGGGTTGGGCGATCCTCTATTGAGATTCAGCTGGATGTGATTCAGTCCTCAGATGGTACATAATAATTGACATGTAAATGTCTGAAAATTAAGGACATTAAGTTTTCTCTATTTCCCATTATTTTTATGGCTATCAAACCATAATTTCTGGCTTTCCCAACCACATTATCAGAAACATTCTTAGTATAATTACTTGTAAGCATTTACACATTTTATAGTGCCGGTTTACAAGCGTTAGGTGTTTTTGCTTAGTTTGTTTGAATATGATTTGTATTGTTTAAATCATTTTTTCATAGTTATTCATAGTTTACAAGCGTTAGATTAGATTAACTGACCTTCTCTCTATTTGTAAATTGTCATATGATATACAGCAACTAATTTCTACTCGGCCACTTGACAATTTTGTCCTGATTCTAAAAATTTTCCTCAAATTGCTTTACTGCTGAGTTGAAAAGTCTTTACTACTTTGATTCCCAGGAAACCATAGCAGTAATCATAATCTTTGGCCATAGTTTCGTTGGTATGAGAAATGTGATAATGGATAACACATGTATTATAACCTGCAGATGACACTGAAGCATCAGATTCGGTAGCAGTAACAGCAAACTTTATATTTGTTGCCCGGGACTCAAAAACCCGGAAGGCTGCTCCAGTGAATCGCCTTTCACCAGAAACTGAAGAAGAAAAGGTTCTTTTTGAACAAGCTGAAGCAAGAAACAATTTGAAGAAAAAGAAACGAGGAGCAACTTGGGACTTCGAGAGTGGGCAGGTTAATAGACTTAAAGCGCTTTTGGCTGAGGGTAGAATTTTCTGTGACATGCCAGCATTAGCTGACCGAGACAGTATTCTTCTAAGGGATACTCGCCTTGAGAACTCTTTAATATGCCAACCGCAGCAGAGGAACATCCATGGACGAATATTTGGGGGTTTTCTGATGCATCGAGCCTTTGAATTGGCTTTTTCCACAGCATATGCTTTTGCTGGATTGGTTCCTTGCTTCCTTGAAGTTGATCATGTTGACTTCTTAAGACCTGTGAGTGTTTATTATGATTAACATATCATCAACTATCAAAGCTTGCTTGCCTATTTCAAAAAATCAGTGGCTGAAATTAATTTAATGCGGCTTTTTATGGACAGAGGGGGAGTATATCTGAATTTTCTGTTAACAAAATGCATCAATAATTGGATGAGCAATGTCAGGAATTTAATAAAAAAATATAAAGTAGTTTGTTACCGAGTATTTTTGTAGTATTATCTGTCTTTAAATTGGATAGAAGGTCACTCCAATTCTAGCCCCTCTTGGTGAGAGCAATTAGTATAATTTGGTTGGTTAAAGTAATAACACTAGTGTAATGAATAACATATTACTCAATGCTGGTCTCTCCTCTGAAATCCTGAGTTGAAGGAACTTATTATTACAAGGAATGGAGGACTTCAAAGAATTCTAGATAGTTTGGGTGAAAATCATTCATAATCCTTTCGTATTTACTATTTTAAGGGATTAACAAATCGAGAATCAAGAATCAAATAATGGCTTGATTTTGATATGTTCTAAAGATGAGGAATCAATATACTGTAGGTTGATGTTGGAGATTTCCTGCGATTCAAATCCTGTGTGTTGTATACAGAACTTCACAACCCAGATCAGCCATTAATCAGTGTTGAAGTTGTGGCTCATGTTACAAGGCCGGAGCTTCGAACCAGCGAGGTATGTTGGGATACTTGTACTTACACATTGAGCAATAGGTCAGCTCTTTCTTTACGTCCAAGTTATGACAAAAGGATAACAAGTTTTTATGTTTTATTATTTTATGATTTCTCAATGTCATTTCATTACTTAAGACAGGTATCAAATACTTTTTACTTTACTTTCTCGGTTCGCCCTGAGGCAAAAGCAACGAGAGATGGATTCAAACTTCGGAATGTGGTTCCAGCAACAGAGGAAGAAGCTCGCCTTATATTGGAACGCATGGATGCTGACAGCATGCAATGATTCAGGAAAGTAGGTATTAGCCAATTGTTCATATAATCGAAGTAACAGCAGTTACCTGTGAAACCAATAAATGCCTAAATGCCTACCATCTCTCAAGATTATATGTTACAGGAAGTTCGAACTCTAATTTAGAACTCTTCAATAAGTGATTCAATACAGAAGGAAACCGTTAATTAAAGACCTAATCGAAAGTACATGTATCTGATGGGATTTAGCAAGGGATCTCCCTATAAGAATTTCTATGTATGATAAGTTTACCACACATGTAGCTAAGTGCACAAGTTTACCTTAAGTTTTTATTATCTTAAATAAATCTGTGTTAAATGTTACTATTTTATATTGTTAATGTCGTATACTGATACCCGGGTTAGTTAGTTTGTACTCCCTTTGGTTCTTAGTATAAATCACCAACTACCAATTTTTCTTGGTCCTTTTTACAAGTCACTTCAGGATTTCCAATGTGCATTAATTTTTTTTCCATATATACTCATATTTAATAGGGTAATAGGTAATAGTTTTGGAAATTACTTGAATTTTAGGACAAATTAAATGTATTTAACCAATTTTATTGGTATGTGAGAAAATTAGTTTGTGACTTATAATAAGGATTGAAGAGAGTATATTTTTGTTATTGATTACCAGTTATTTTTATAACTTACCAGTTTTAATGATAGGGTAAAAGTGAAAATTTAGCAACAAATGAGTTTAATGTGCACTCCCAACATATGACTAAATTTAGTTAGATAGTAATTGTTTTATTAGATGCAAAAATTAAACACAAACTTCTATAAACCAAAAACAATCCCGTCAATTGAGGAAAAACTTCCATTACATTATATTGAGTAAAGGGAATTCAGCGGGTCCCATAGATTTAAAGTAGTAACAAAAGTTTTGTTTTACCTTTAACTAGCACTTTTGCCTTCAATTATCTCCTAAAAAAGTCCTATACACGTACTTATATGGTCTACTTTACAGTTAGCCCGCATTATTAGATTGTGAGTAGTTTGAATAAATAAGAATTCTTTAATGGGTCGGAGAAATTATTAGTTTTAGTTGGTTTATGATTTGAGAAAATTTGTTATAATTTAGTGCTCAGAATATATGATTCCAGTGTCTTCAATTTTTCGTGATCAATTGATCATACTACACAGGAGTAGAATCCCGCTTCTTTTTCTTTAGTGATTTTCTCCAATTCTTCATTAGTCATAGGCTCCTATCGTCCATTTGAATGTGATAGCTGAAAAAACAAAAAAATAAAATAAAAGAGAGAATAATATCAATATGGAGGTAGTGTGATGATATATGTGAGTGTGTGTGTTCGCAGATTTCTGGCTATTCAGGCATCAAATTTAGTTAATGGATAGCTAAAATTAAAAAAGATAATAGGAAAATGATTATAAAAAATGATGGATTTTACCGGGATTACCCTTCATCCAATCTTTGTCTAAAAATTTAGTGGAGCTAAAAATGATGCCCAAGGAATAATTTTACATGAGAATAAAATCTATAAAACAAGTATCTCATTATAGATACTTTATAGAGGAAAGTTAGAGAGAGAAGGTCCAACTTCTCTCTAACCTTTTCCACTTCTCAGTACCTCCTCCGGTGAGGGTTTAGGTCACCCCTTGGTGTGTGTGTGGTGTAAGGGAGTAGTGGTCAGCGGAGACGGCGGCAAGCGTTGGCGGGTGCGCGTAGGTTGGGGGGTGAAAGGGAGAAGTTGTTCGGCGCTGGTGAAGAACGTGGCAAAAGATGGATTTTTGATGGATGAGTTCAAAGGTCTCCGGCGGCGGTGATGGGCATGGCGGTGGAAGTTGTGTTTTTAGATCTGGCTAAGAAGGTAGCGTTTTCAAGTCTGATTGTGATGGGGTTTTGTGGGATTCATCTGCTGCTCTACAGCGCTGGTCCACAACCACGCCGAGCCTTCATGAGAGCTAAGTGAGGGCTCTATTTGGGCTTGGGGGTCCTATGGTAGAGCTTGTGGAGTCCTGGTCACCCCTAGTAGGTGTTAGAAGTAGGATATAAGTCTTGGTTTTGAAATTTCTATGGTTTTGCCTGCTCTCCTGAGTTAATTTTGTTTGTATTCGGTGTTGACTATGTTCAAATAGGATCTGTATCACAATGGAGTTTGGTCACAATTTTCATTGGATTCTTCACCTTCTTGAAGGTGAGAATGGAGCTGCTATTATGCAGCATTTGCATTAAAGTCGTTGGGCTTGGGAGAGCAAGTCTTTGGACAATCATCTTCTATTGCATTATCATTTGATTATGATAAATGGATATTCAATCCCTTCACTTTCTACCTACAATGGTTAGACATCAACATTAGTAGTTGGAGTCTACGTTATTATCCTAATATTTTGATGGTAAATATTTTGATGGTAGTTGGTGCGTTGATTCGTATGTACTCTATTTTGAGTCTTAAAATTTCTAATTTGGTTCTATATTAATATTAATATAGTACTCTATATTGATATTAATATTAATATTAATATTAATGAAATTAATATTATCCTAATTTGGTTCTATATTAATATTAATGAAATTACGCTTTTCCGCCAAAATAATCAAGTACTCTATTAATATAAAAAAAAACAGGAACTCTCACACATTGTCCAAATTGAGTATTGTTGGGGATTTTCAAACAATGGCATAATTTGTGTAGACTTGTGTATTTTACGATGATTTACCTTTCATATTTGTAAATATTTTAAATACTGTGGTAGCTTTTTACACTTTCATTAAATCTATTTTGGGAATGTCGTAAACTTTAACGTATGTTTTTTTTTATCAATTTCACCCTAATTAATTTTGAGCATACGAACTCTTTCATATATTTAATTATTACTCTTTTATTCATATTTACCCATTTTTAAATAAAGATTAAGTTATAAAAATAGCTACGAAATTTTATAAAAAAAAAAACCATCCAACAACATATTTTCTTAAAGTGTTACCATAAACTTTAAAAATGACGGTAAATTTGGTAAATTATACAAAGTCATATGATTGTTTCAAATAAGTGAACATAATAAACACATATGCTTATAACAAAATAGCTGGATAAAGTAATGCCTAAAAGTAATGATTTAGACACATGTTTATCCAAAAAATTAAAATGAAAGTAGAAGAATGTATTTGCCTTCACGTGACAAACAGATAGCCCAACTGAAGAAAATGGCACTAATGTACAAAATCAGGCGCATTCGAAGAAGACAAAGATAATCAGCCGTGAAATTGTCTGATATCAGTCCTTTTGTGGGTCTCCACATTAATAGTAATAATCATTATGTATGAATAGGGAGAGAGATAATTCAACATCATGTGACAATTTCAATGAAACTTCGCCATCGAGGTTTAAGCAAAATTCAAACGAACGGCGCCTCAAGAAAGGGACATCTCTGAATCTGTGATAAACAATAATTTATTTATATGCATCAAATTTACTTGCTATGCTTTACTAACCTATTTAAATTAGTTGGAACAAAATTTAGTTTACTTAAATTTAAAATTGGTTGTAACTAGTTAAAATTATCTTTCCCATAATACCTTGGATTATTTGCAATAAACTCTTAACTTCTTCTCAACTTCTTTTAACCTTGAATGCCTTGAATTCCTACCTACTTTTTTTAATTAAAGAGACAAACACTAATGAGTTAAAGTTATAAACGAGATTGAACCTGTAACCTCCCACCTAATAAGATACTTCAAACCCTCAGCTTGAATTCCAACATGTCGTTGAAATTGATTCATAAATTTTACAAAATTACATATAAGAACATAAAAATTTTTCTTTAAGTGGCAGTATGTTATGTGAATTTATTGCAATTCTGTTTCTTAATATAATTTTATCAATAAATTTCAATTGTGTACTTTAATACTACCTTCGATCCTAAATATAGGACCTAATTGACTTTTTTTTGGAGAGATTAAGGTTGCAAAGTAGGTTATTAAATGATTACATATTTGATATATTTTTAGATTATCCATTAGTTTATAGGTAAAATAAATTAGTTTAAGGGAAAAAATTAGGTAAATTAATTTATAATTAACTTATTTTGCTTTTTAAGGATTTTCCAGAAAAAGTCAATCAGGTCTTATATTTAGGACCGAAGGGAGTATATAACTTTTTCACGTGCATAATTCGTCAAACTAAGTTGCATGCCACCACCATCTTATAACTTGAATCAAAATCCTTATCACGCGTTATCAGAGAAAATTAGTTCCCAAAGAAAATCTTCTACTTTATATAATTCAATAACAGACAGGAAGTTTCAATCTTTCACATTAATTTTTACAAGAATTTTTACAAGCACAATTAAGCCAGTCAAAATCACCTTGTGTCAGATTGTTCCTAAAAGAAGATGCACGCAAGACAAGTCACAATGGTATGGTGACAAGCAGCTATGAAGATACATTATTACAATCTGAAGAAATTATTGCATTGTCTCCTTCCCATTTGAGCCTGGAAGAGGCTGTGACAGCATAGGATTTATAGGAACTGGAAATTTATGCCCAGAACTAACCATGGTTCGCTCGTTGATCATGCCGACTTCTTTGCAGACTCTATCAAGAACAGCAAGAAAGTCTCTTACAACCATGAAGATTCTAAAAGGATGAGCTTCTTCCTTAGCCAAGTTTCCATGGAAGTACTCTGTGAGTTCTTTCACAAGGAACAGAGCAGCTCTTTCCTGACCTTCAACTTTCTGAATCTCCTCTGCAGCCATTCTCATGAATTTGTTCATGGACTCTGAAAATTTCCGGCTGCTTTCATTATCCGACTTGGTGGTTTCTGTTAATCGCAGAACGCCATTGACATTCTTCAGTCCTTGCGAGAGTTTGGAGACTTCACCGACGAGAACATCAGAATCCATAGCAGCAGCCTTCTTTACATTTGCTAGCTCTGAACTCAGACTGGACACTACTTGCAGCCCAAGTTTCCTGCATTTGGCATCCTCAATGGAGTTTGGGTCTAGAGCTTGATTGGTGCCCAAGAGACGAGCGCCTTTGATTTTTATAATTTCCTGCACAACAAAATGCAGGAGGCTAGTTTTCCCATCTGCACCTTTGACATCAACAAGCTTGAGAAGCGTATCAAGCTTGAACGCAACAGCATCCCCTCGGTTTGTCCCCACATTCATGCGGTTCCCAGTTTTAAGCACAGCCTCTAAAAGTTTTAAGAACATTCTACTGCTTTTCAACTCTTCACATGCAGCCTGCAAAATTAGCAATCAGAAATGACACAAGTGCAAAACAAATAAAGTTCCATATTAAATCTAACATTCATCTTTCAATTTGCAGCACATTTCATCTTTTTAAAACAAAAGCTTCCAAAGATTCCTCAAAGCATATAATCAAAGGTAATGAATGGTTCATTACCTCAAGAATTCCGAATGATTTCCGGAGATATTCCACCTCAGATTCAAAGTTGGCAATATAAAGCATTGCTTCCACCCTTTGAAATGCAAAAGGTATCTCAAGCACAGCCTTCAGAAATTTCGCAGCATCACCTAGCTTGGTCGGCGAGTCATCTTTGTGTTCCCTCAATTTCCGCTCTTCTTCCTTACTTGGTGCCATCTTTAGCAAGCTTTCAAGTAGTTCTGATCCAAGAGTATCAGCACTACCTATAGAGGGAAAGGTAAATAGTTTTGGTCTCAATTAGTATACGAAACACTAACAGAGACACTCAAGTTACTTGTACTTGCACAATCGATATGATCACAGAGAAATTTAAAGCAATTTATGGATAGTACTATGAATAAAGAGAGACACATGAGGCATTAAAAGTTGGCAACAGCTTAGACCGAGTAAATAAATCAAGATACTAGAAAATAATTGCCACATCTACATCTAAGATACTTCCCCAACGGATACAGGATCCCAAACTTTATCATATCACCCTCAATTAAAGTGGTATTAAATTACCTTCTAAAAGAGCTTCACAAACTTCTTCTATTGTAACATTAAGTGCTCTTAGCAAAATGGAAATATTTTGTGACTTTTTAGGATCAAGTATTCTGTCCTCCTCATTTAACAAGGAAAGACCTGCGCGTGGAGTAGAGTTCTTTGGCGCATTCACAAACAAAGTTTCAATCATTTCCTCATTCAATCTGCAGAAAACCCACAAACATTATCACATAATCCAAGAACATAGAATCAAAATTCCAACAATAACATATCTAAATATTCTAACATGTAAACAAACAAAAATACTCCCTCTGTTCCTAAATATAAGATCACTTTCGAAATTCAACTTGTTCCTAATTATAAGATCACTTTCTAACTTTTCCCAACTTTTCCCCAAATTAACCTCATTATGCTTATCTATAATAACAAGAGAAAGAAGATAAAGGTATATAGTTGGGATAAATTGGTAATATCATGTGTAAATAACTAACTTAACAAACTTCTTTAATCTACTCAAATTAGGGAAAGTGATCTTATATTTAGGAACGGAGAGAGTAATCCCTAATAATCTTACTTAAAAGAACTCGTCCTCAAGTGATCCCACACCATTTCGCGATCCGAATTCGCCCGCACTTTATCCCAATGCAAAGGCTTCAATTTAGGTTTCTGGGCTTCATCAACTTCCCCCGAATTCCGACGAGAACCCGGTGGCATCATCTCAACAGGTGAAGCCTTCATTGTTTGGCCTTGCAACACAAAAGGCCTTGAGGGTGGTATCAACTCAGGTGGCCTAAACATTGACCCATCAATATCTATTGAAACACATGGAATCTCCCACTGTTTTCTACCATGCTCTCGTGGCATTGGCGGCGGTGGAGGAGGCGGCGGAGCTGAAACCAAAGGCGGCTCAGCCGTCACCGGAGTTGACAAAATCGGAATCTCCCATCTTTTCCTCTGTGGGGTAAACTCTTGGACTGAAATTTTGCACATTTCAGTTTCCGGCGAGGAAAGCAAAGTTGGGGACAATGGCCTTGCCGACAGAGACAACGCCGGAGACTGCCTATACCGATCGGAAAAGCTCGAAATCCTCGGCGACTGATCAAAACTCCGCTCCCACGCTTTCTCCGGCGACGACGGCAAAGAAAACGCCGAAGACGACGACACGGAAACATTAGACAATCTACCATTTTTCTCATCACAATCCTTCTCCAATGCCCTGTGTGGTGATAGCTCAAGTGGAGAAAGCAAAGGTGACCTGTCATCATCATCAAAAGCATAATCTTTCTCAGCTTTCCCTCCACTTGAACATGACAATGGCATAGAAAAACACTGCACATTCTGATTATTCTTATTATTATTGTGAACCGGAGATAATGCCGGCGACTCAACCCGGTTCATCTGAGCCGTCTCGGTCTCCGGCGACTTCGGGTTTAATATTTTCGGGCTTAAGCTAACCGGAGGTGAGAGGCTAGCTGAATTTGACCGTTGGGGGGAACTGGAGGTAGAAGAGAAAGAAGTAGAACCAGAATCAGTACTTGCTCTTCCTACATTGTCAACAAAACCGACCCGAGAACCTGAACCGGAAACCGAACCGGCAAAACTCGAACCGTCACGGCCACCGAGAGACCCTTTAGGAGAGTAAAATATCTCTTCATCCTCATCCACTGAACGTGCATCATGATTCTCAGGGACTACATTATGCTCCAGCAAAGCTTGCCGTGCCAGCGGCGGAAGCGGTCGCAGCTCCGGCGAGTCCATTCTACGCGCCTCGTCGTTGCCACGTGTACGGCTAGGATTGTCGATGGCGCCGCGGGAGTCGACGACGGTGCCGAGGTAGAGGAACTCGGAGCTGGCGGAGGAGGAGGCGTGTCTGGCTTTACGACTGGTGGTGGTGGTGGTGATGGTTTCGGCATTGTCGGAGAAGAGTCTGAGGTTGCTTTCGGATCGTACGATGTTGTTGGGTTTTTCGAGGGAGGAGGAGAGGCGGGTGCGGCGGCGGAGGTGGCAGTAGGCGAAGGCGGAGGCGGAGATGACGGCGGAGAGGATGACGGAGATGGTGATGAGGGCGAGGTGGGGGTGGGGGTGGGGGGTATTTTGGGAAGGGGTTTGGGGGATGGCGAGGGAGGAGATGTTGGCGGGGTAGGAGATGAAGGAGGGGAGGGGGGGAGGGGGAGGGGGGTGGAGGAGGGGTAGGATGGGAAGAAGGGGGGAGGGTCAGGGGTAAAAGTGGAAGATGGGAGTTTGGGTTGTAGGGGGGAAGGTGGGGAGGGAGGGGGAGGGAGAGGGAGGGGAGGGGAGGGAGGGGTTTGACTGTCTAAGGGGTGAAGGGGTTCATGGAGAGCCCTACGAGAGGATGATGAAGAAGGAACATAGAGGGAAAGAAGGAGGAAGATGAAGCAAGAGAAGGAGGAGGTCATTGTGTTGGTGGTGAGGGGAGTAGTGAGAGTGAGAAGTACTATGAAGTTTGAATGTTTGTTTCTGGGTGGGTAGCTAGCTATGAGAGAGTGACAGGGTTGATGGAGAGGTTGGGATGAGTGATGGCTTAATGAGTTAATGTGGGATTATGTGTGGGGACTAGTGTTCAGAGAAAGAGAGGTGTGAGTGTGAAAAGGTTTGATATAAAGCAGGAACTTTGTGTGTTTGTGTGTGTTGGGTAAAAAAATAAAAGTGGAGGGATAGTGAGATAGTGAATACAGCTAAGGTTGTGTTCGGGAGTGTTGTGGTTTATGCAATTTTCAACGTTTTTACTTTTTATCTTTGACGAGTATGATTAGGCGCCTCTGTCCCAGGATGGCGGGAAAGGGTAACGGAACCATTTTTATTTTGCATAAAATTATACTCTCCCGTGCTCTCCTTTTTTTCAAAAAAAAAAGGAAGAAATGACAAAAAAATTACACTTAAATTTGAGTTGGACAAAATGAGGTTTCTATTTTAAACTTAGATAAATTAGGGATAGTCCTTGATTTGTCCAAAATGAAGCTTGTGACTTTGTGTCAAAAGAGTAGTTATTGTTAATTCTCAAAAGAGTGTTTACTCTTCTTAGTAAACACTCATGTATCACGAAAACGAGTTGAGAATCGCAAGTAACTACTATTTTGTCACAAAGTTACAAATTTCATTTAGGACAAATTAGGAACTATCCATTATTTGTTCAAGTTGGAATTGAAGACCCCATTTTATCCAACTCAAATTCAAGTGTCATTTTTTTGTCATTTTCCCGAAAATAAGACCATGATATATATCAATTTAATTTTTATTTATCTTTTATCTTCAAATTTATTCCGTTTTACTGATAAACCAATATATAATATCATTATATCTATCATCTAGTGATTTGCTTTGTTTCTTTAACTTCTAGAAAATTGAATAAAAATTACTTATAAACGTATGTCTAAGAGAGAATCGTTTACAATGACGGAGGAGGATGGTTTCAAGCTAGATATAAATTAAGGAAGGGTAATAACTCTAATTTGCCCTTCAAGTAATTAAAGTGGTCCAATTTTACCCTCACCTAACGGTCAATGACGTTTGACCGTTAAAAAACTTCGCAAAATTGCATATTGACCCCATATTTTTTTCTCATTTATATTTTTGTCCCTATACTTTTTTCAATTTTCGTTTTAGCCCCTGTAGTTTAAAAAAAAGATGTTTTGGTTCATCAAATTTAATTCCGTTAGTACAGTTAGTTCCTATAGTTTAATAAAGACTTGAATATAAGTTAACAGTATTAATGAACTAAAGTTTTTTCTTTAAATTAAAAGGAAAGGCGAGTAAATGATAGAGATGAATAAAGGGAATGGAGATGTAAGGCTTGTGGTTGGATAGAGGATAAAGGAAAGTAATACTATCAGTAATTAAGTGTTAAAGATTGTCATGTGTCAACTTTTTATAGGTGAACTGGTTATATTGCACTAGATATAAGTTTTTCATATAGAATCAAACTCTAAACCTTTATTAAAATGGAAAAAAAAAATTGGTTCTCCATGTCAATCTAATTGAGAATAATTAATATTAGTGTTATAATTTTACCCAGAGAGAATGGAGTGATAAAACACTGCATATAAATATTGTTTAAACATATGTTCATAAAAAATTATTAACTTACTTTATATTTTATAATAGAATTTGGTATGTGAGAATAGTTAGGTTTTGCTAATTTATTTGCCAAATATTGCCATGACTACTCATTGATTTTTTCGGTTGCAAAAAATATGAACTTAATTGTTTTATACAAAAACGATATTCACGAAATGACTTCAAGATGTTTTGATTTGCTGAAAGGCCGAGTTGCTCAATGGTAAACTTGCTTACTATGGAGTTGAGGTCGTAGGTTTCAACCGACCTCACTGCATAAAGTAGTGGTAAGACAGCCTAATATATTCTCTTCTCAAGCACCTTCACCAAATGAGGACTACAATTGGGTCGATCCTTTTTTATATAAAAATAGTTATTTTTTCTACTTGAAGACTATAATATTAACTTATGCAAGTTTTGTGCAAAACTAATCTCATATAAATGAAATTTTCAAAATAAGAAACATGAACATCACACTTATGTTATGTATAAAAAAACATCACACTTATGTTAATATCTCTTCAATTCCTAAGCTAAATGATTAATTTATCAACCTTTTTATGAAATTATATTAGTTATTTGCGTATGTATCACTTCTCTTAATAAAATACTCATTTTAATGAGAAACCATGTTACTAAATAGTAAATTTTTTATAACATGTAAATTTATGAAAATAAAGTTATTGTGGCATAAAAATTTGCCATCTTCCACTAGCTAAACCATAAATTTGACATATAGTGAGTATTTTATTAGTAGTATATTTCCGTTTGTCATGAATGATTTCCATTGAAAAAAAAGGGGCAAACTTTTGACTCCGGCTACTCGTTGGGAAAAAAAAACTTTTGAAAATCTTAGCCTCTCACTCATGGATGGGCCCTTCCATATCTATACCAAGATAGCATATTTAATAAACATTAAATATGAATTATATCTCACATATAACGTGTGTCTCAAAACATAGTGTCCCACACTAATTATTTGGGATAAACTAATTATTTGGAATTAACATTACAACCTTTCAGTATCATGAGGAAGCATAAACCATTCAAAACATCTTTAAGTATGTGAAAAAGGTTTCCAGCCTAGAAAATTACATTATCAAAGGGACATGAATATCGGTGGATGAAAAAAGCTTACTTTAGAAAAAATAATTAAGAAACAACAATTATAGGCAATACATAAAATTTAATATTTTGAAAAAAAAAATAATTATCATTAACCTTTTAAATATTTACCCTTTTCATTTTTTATGCAAATTTACCCTTCTAATTAATTGTCATTGTTGTCATTTTCCAAGTTATACTTCAGCCTTCTACATATATCCCCATTTCTCCATTTCTTCCAAAAAAAAGCATACATCTTTAATTTACCCACACTGTGGCTTCTATACTTAAGACGGATGCAGAAAAATTTCAATGAGTTTTGTCTAAAATCTGGAGAAACAATGTACAATTCTGTGAAGTATAAAATAAATTTTGTCTTTCAAGACATTGGATTTTCAGCTTATTTGGGGGGGGGGGGGATGTATGTGCACTTGTATTATAGTCTCACCTTTATATAAAAAAATATAAAAAACTTTTCGAAAAAACATAAAATACTTTTCTAACTTTAATTTTAAAAATAAGAGGGGAGAAACTTAGGAGTTTTGCAAAAATAGTATAAAATAAATTGTTGGAATAATCATATGCAAAAGAAAATTAAGTGTAAATACCAAGGGTATGCCCACATGTTTTTTGCGTAAAAAATACCCACGATTTTTTATATACCAAGGAGTATTATTTTAAGCCAATGGGCTAACTGGCTACCCGGCTACCCTTGTCCCCTAACACAATGGTCAAATCTCATAACTCTTTTTGCTTAGAGAAATGTGTGGTCTCTTTATCAAAAAGATACAAATATTCCCCCATTTGACGCAGAAGCCGCAGGAACCACGGCTCTTAAAATTATGAAATATTTCTTTTTCTGATACGAATAAGTGAAGATTAAAAAACAAAATAAATCAAGTTAATTCTTTTTTTTTATTCATGATCAAAGTATCCCTCACTCGACAAGTGAGAGACTAATCCCCTACTGATTTGTAGGCACCTCAAAGGGTGAGACAGCTGGCCTGGGAGATTTAATGCTTCTCCATACCCAACGCCAGGGATCGAATCCTAGACAATTGGTTAAGGGTGAATGAGTTCTTGCCACTCAACCACACACCTCAGGTTAAACCAAGTTAATTCTTAGTACGCTTATAACGAATAATGTATAAATAACATTATTCACTTTTAAAATTTTAGATTAAACCCTCCTTAAACTTTTAAGTTTATATTTATGGATATGTATGTATATATGTATGGAATTAGACTTTTAGGAGAGTATATATATATATATGTGTGTGTATAAATTTATATATGTTCATTTTTGAAGTCTCAAAGGTTATATAGATTATTTACATGGACATAAAATTTATAATGATTTTGTATGATTTATTTTGAAATTCACAATTTGTATAGTTATGATTTTCCCTCCGTCTTAAATATTATACTTATTCATTTAATTTGATTAAAATAAATATGCTTATATTGAATAATTAGTTGAAATCTTATGATATTATCAAAATTTTCGAACCATCTAATATCTAACTATATTGTTACCCTCCACCTCTTGTTTCTTTATTAAGGAATGCATTAGGGATAATTTGAGACCAAATTATTGAAAAAAGATCTTATATTTAAGACAAAATTTATGTTCCTAAGTAGATATTACTCCCTCCGGTCCATAATATAATATTGTTACCCTTCACCTCTTGTTTTTTTATTATTAAGGAATGCATTAGGGATAATTTGAGACCAAATTATTGAAAACAGATCTTATATTTAAGACAAAATTTATGTTCCTAAGTAGATATTACTCCTTCCGGTCCGTAATATAATGATTCTAATATCTAACTATATTGTTACCCTACACCTCTTGTTTCTTTATTATTAAGGAATGCATTAGGGATAATTTGAGACCAAATTATTGAAAAAAGATCTTATATTTAAGACAAAATTTATGTTCCTAAGTAGATATTACTCCCTCCGGTCTGTAATATAATGACTCAAAATTTAAATGGGTTTGGTCCAAAATATTAGAACTCATTTCACATTCTCTCCTCATTTAATGCATTTTTCCTACTTTGCTCCCAACTCTCTTTCGTAAATATTTATTAATGATTATGTATTTCTCTCTCTTAAAAGTATTATAATAAATATTGGCAATATTAGAAAAAAAACATTAACTCTAGATACCCAACTCATTTTTACATATTTTTTTAAGAAAGATGTTTTGACGGCTGAGTTCTTACATTACGAAATAGAGGAAGTATTTTTATAACTAGAAAGAGCAATTAATTTAATTACTTTTGATTTACAAACACTATAAGGGACATTTACAAACACTTATTATACTATAAAAATATAAGTTTGATCGATGTTCGGGCATGGGCATACTACGAACATGCCCATACCCATTTAACACCTTTTTAAACTGGCATGCTCGTGTAACTTGTTTAATGACTCTCCTTGTTTTTTTAAATTTACTTTTATTTTTGTCTTTCTTTCATCGTCACATAATATTATCCTTAGTGCCTCAGTCATACTTATTTTTTTACTCATTTTTATCTTTTTTTACTCCTAATGGTTTTTTAAGTTTATAATAAGTAGGGCCCGACCCGTTAAACATGTAGCCCACTCATTTATACCGTAGCCGAGTTATGGCCACTTAATGCCCGTCGTCGCCAGTACAAGCATGCCTTTTTTTGGTAAATGGTATATACAAGCATGCTTTTACTCGTTTATGTTATATGGGTAAGGGTATATGTATACCTTTCGTCCAAAAAAAAAGGGTATATGTATACCTAGGGTTGCACAAAAGCCCGGTGGCCCGATTGGCCAGTCATGACCTGATCCGATTTTATGCCGAAAATGGGTCTGTCACAATATGGCTCGAGACTGACCCGATTAGGACGTGACTGACCCAAGCATTGGGTAAGACAGGACCAAGACATATGCTCCATGACCAACAGGACGGCCTGACCGGTTATTTTCATATTTTAGTAAAATATTTTAATTAATTAATACAATTATCACACTATTTTATAATTAATCAATAAGTTATTTAGTTTAAAAATAGTTTATTACACTTTTTTATTTTCCCACATAATTCATTAATTTATTTAATAGTTGAAAAGTGAAATTCTTTTAATTTTACTGTACAAAAAAAAACTTTGGGACCGACATGGTCCGTCATGTAGCCCTGTGGTCATGTCTGGCTCGATCACGGTGTCGGGCAAAGCAGGACATGACCGGATCTCGGCCAAAAATTTCGACCCGCCAATTATTTAGGACAAGACCAGGGCATATAGTTGGCCCGGTCCTGTCCGTCTTTTGTGCACCCCTATGTATAACCTTTGCTGCTCATACCCACTCGTTGAATCAAATCGTATCATTGATGCTCTAGTGATGAGAACGATTTTGTATACTAGTCACACTACTGGAAATAAGGTTTTTCACGACCACAATATTGGGCTTTTCACGACCAGAAACAGGTGGTCGTGGAATCCCGCGTCGTAAAAAAGTGTGTTTTTCACGACCACATTTGTGTGGTCGTGATAGATAGGACCTATCACGACCACACTTTGATAAGTATGGACGTGATAGCCTCTTAGGAGGCACCAAATTTGGTGCCTCCTAAGAGGCTATCACGTCCACACTTATAAAGTGTGGACGTGGTAGGTGGACGTGATAGCCTATCACGTCCACACTTTTAAAGTGTGGACGTGATAGGTGGAAGCTATCACGTCCACACTTTAAAAAGTGTGGACGTGATAGCTTCCACCTATCACGTCCACACCTTATAAGTGTGGACGTGAAAGGTTTTTTTTTTTTTTTTATTTTATAAATTCATTTTATAGCCATCTGCATTCCAGATCATTTACAAACCACTTTCAATACCATACTACTGCACAATACAGAATACCAGAGCAATTGCAAAAACGTATCCCATAAATATTACCTTACTTAGACAACAAAATACAAAAGGCATAATCTAAGTTTTATATCTTTGCCTTACTAGTAATAAGTTCAAAATTTAGCTACAACAATCTAAGCCTATACAATTTCTGCCTCACATAGTGATTAAAAATTCTGCAAGTGCGTTTCGTACAAAGTCAATATCCTCATCTTGTTTAAACGAGTCAGTACTAAGTCCATAAAGTCCCTCCAAAAGCTGCAACATAATTAAACAATATTAAAAAAGACAAGGAAAGTACCACTTACAATTAGAAATCACTATTTTCTTGGAGATATATGTTAGAAGCGTGCATACCTTTTGGAATTTCCTCCCTTGCTTAATTTGATCTTGATATACAATATCCAGCATGTATTTGCAGACATAATATCCGCACTCTACAGCGCCCCGCTGTCTTGGACACTGATAAATCACAGATAATATCAGCAATATCATGGTAGTTCGGGTATGGCTAAAAGCAATATAAATGAAAATGAATATAAAAATTGCTTTTACCTTTACGTTTATAACATTAATCGAAGTCTGACTAGCTGTGTAATAATCAGTATCTTGAGCATCATGCCATTTTAAAATTCCTCTTCAAAAGAGACAAAATCATAACAATAATGTTATATATAGTATAAAGATATATTATTATCAACCATAAAAGTAAAAAAAAAGAGAGAAACTTACTTGTGGAAGACTTTTCTGTGATCGTCGCTAATAAATCCCTCTAAAGAGTCAAACCAAAAAATCCTGAACTCTTTCGGGCAAAGTATAGCCAGAGTCCAATGTCCACTGAAAGATATAAGTGAAAATAAATGTTAATTAAACTAAGACATAACATTTAATATTGTGTAAAAGATAACTCATTACCAATTCAAAACGGGGGCGAAATAAAGAGTGCCGCAATCAAGGCCCATCTGCAGCTCGACGTAAGATTGCATCTCCCAAAAATGAGTCTTCTTACTCCTTTTAAGTACTTTCAAGGCGTTTTCATCATAAGCCAGTCTAGAAGGGCATAGAAACCGGCAAAACTTTTCCTTTGGGGTTCTTTGGCATAAACTGTGACAGTACCTATTAGACATGGCGAAATTGATTAGAACTTAAAGACTCATTACAATATTCAACTATATTGATAAAAATATGACACACTTACCAGACGGCCAAATCAAGCCAGCTTTGCTCAAGCTCTTCCATCATCAAGAACTCCTTAACGTCTCGAGAACCTTGCAACCAAATCTTCTCCTCTGCTAGTGGATTGACGACTCCAGCAGGTATTAAAAGATTACGCTCAAATCCTGGTTGCATCGTCCACAGCAGATTCAGATATGGGTACTTCTCACCGTTAAAATTCTGAAAATAAGAAACACATCAACTTTACACACATATATCAATAACATTGTTAATAAAGGTCAATTCATAGACAACTTGAGTACCTGTGGGAGAAGAATTGGTGGTTGAGCTTCTTGAGCAGCTTCTTGAGCAGTATCGAACACAAGCCTTTTAGGCCAAACAATAAAGCCCTTCATTGCTTGACCTAAAGTTGTGACCTCTTTAGTACGAAATGGAACACATGTCATTTCTTGGCCCTTTATCACGGAAATGACTGTCACTTTTACTTGATCATCCCGGATAGACCTGTTATGAATGGTGGTGTGATTTGGGTACTTGAGAGCCTTAGCAACAGGGTGTAGGGAAGGCTCGTCAAGATGTAAGTAGCACTCCTCGTAGTAGTCATCAAGAGGATCAGGTGCACTTGGCTCACTCATTGTTGAAGTTGTTCTTTGGGAAGCTTGAAGAGCCTCTAACTGTGATGTAAGATATTCAAACCTCGATTGCCATTGGCTCTCCCGTTCGTCCATCCGTTCGTCCACCCGTGCATTCACCATTGCATCAAGCTCCTCAGTGGACATTTTAGGTCGAGACACCACTCGTTTTTTGGGCCCAAAAAATTCCTTTGCCCCAACTCTTCCAGAAACTCCTACAACTCGGCTAGGGTTGTCTAATCTCCCTAGCGAAGTTGCTAGGATGTCCATTCTGGGGTCCTGCGGTGTCCAAGACCCCTGAGAAGATTGCTCATCCAGTTCATTCTGTTACAAAAGTGAACAAACATTGATTAATATACAATAATATCCTACGTAAGTGTTTAAATACAACGCCACATGCATCACATCAATACTGTGCCTCACATCAAGACAACGCCAATAAGGGAGATCAAAGAAGATTGACCTCTTCTTCCAAATGTTAGTCCATTTCTTCTTCTTCTTTCCTTTACCAAATTCCACAGTAACACGAGCAACACGACGATAAACTTCTTCACCTGTTAACGGAATTGGAGCAGATGCATGCTCAGGAAAGCCATTAAATCGCTTCCTCAGTCGACGGTATGGGTGGTGGCGATCAAGAAACCTCCTATGACCGAGGTAAACAGTCTTCCTTCCATACTTGAGCTGGACGAAATTAGTGTCATCCTCACAAATTGGACATGCCTTATGTCCCTTGACACTATATCCTGAGAGATTGTCATATGCAGGTAAGTCATTGATTGTGGTAAACAACAAAGCTCGCAACTTGAATGTCTCCTTTTTGTATGCATCAAACACATCAACACCTTCATTCCACAACATCTTCAAGTCCTCGATCAACGGAGCAAGATAAACATCGATATCGTTCCCAGGCTGTTTCGGTCCCGAAATCATCATACACATCATAAGATATTTCCGTTTCGTGCACAACCAAGGTGGAAGGTTGTAAATGACAAGCAAAACTGGCCAAGCACTATGTTTGCTAGAGACACTCCCAAATGGGTTAAATCCATCTGTACAAAGGCCGAGACGGAGGTTTCTAGGATCACTAGCAAACTCTGGAAAAATTGAATCAACCTTTTTCCATTGAGGAGAGTCAGCAGGATGTCGAAGATATCTAGAATCAGAATTTCTCTGATCACAATACCACCTCAGATTCTCTGCTTCTGTTGCATTCGCGAACAATCGTCTAAACCTTGGAACTATTGGAAGATACCACATTACTTTCGATGGTTCACCTTTTTTTGGTTTGTTTGTCTCTTCGTCGTCGTCGTCATCATCAGCACCCTTCCTCTGTTTATACCTTGGCTCCTGACATCTTGGACACACATGTAACCCTTCATATTCATTTCTATATAAAATACAATCATTGGGACAAGCATGTATCTTCTGATACTCCATACCCATCTTACTTAGCATTTTTTTGGCCTCATACATTGTCTTCGGAACCGCATTGTTATCCGGGAACATATCGCTCAAAGCTGCGAGCATTTTCGAGAAACCCGCGTCTGCCCACCCATTTTCCGTCTTTATTTCTAGTATTGTTAGAATGAAGGTCAGACGGCTATACTTCTTACACCCTGGAAACAAAGGTGTCTCAGCATCACCACGCACTTTGTCGTACTCGTCTGACACAACAAACGACTCTGCTGCGATATCATTTATCATGTTGTCCATGCCAACATCGCAAACATATTCATCATCATCATTATCATCCACCTCCGCTGCTTTTACATGTTCCACGGTAGTTCCCAATTCCCCATGCCAAATCCACTTCCTATATCGGCGATTGATCCCCTCACAAATAAGGTCATTCCTTATAGAGTCAAGGCTCTTGCGATCAACATTCACACACTTCACACAAGGGCACGGGTACTTTCCATTCTTACTCGCCACATTTCTTTTGGCAAATTCAATAAACTCTTCCACCCCGTTTTGATATTCTTCACTAGTTCGCAAAGCATCCATCCAAGCACGATCCATTGGAGTAATGTGTATAATATGTATATACACTTGTCTTCATTAAAAAGAATAGAAGACAATTGAACCAATCAGAGGACTATCTATGGCAACCTAAAACAGTCCTAATCAACAACCAAAAACAGCCTCTCCAAGAAACTAGAGCCTATTTGCATGCAATTTTTACTACCCCTTCCAGCAAAGAAAACAAGCTTTTTCCAGCAATTATTGCTAAATAGAGCAGCCCAAAACACTCTTAAAATGTCCAGAATAGTCAACCAAACAGTGTACCAAATTAAGTGCAAATCAGAATTTACCACAAATGCACAAACCAAAAGCTAGCTGAATTTGATATTCAACAATAGAAGCAATATTTAAGCCAGCAAATGAACCAAATATAATCACAATAATCAAAATAACAATTAACAATCTATTACCAAAACCAAATAAAATCAGTAATTCCATTGAGCTTATAAAATCAGTCAAACAATATTTCAATGCTTAAAATGTCTTACAGTGCGCACAAACTATATTAAAAAGCAAATACAAAAAATAAAAAAACAAAGAAAATACAATGAGAGAAAAATAAAAAAACAAAAAATAAAAAAAAAACTCACCTTAACTTGGGAGGATGTTGACGCTGAAACAGCAACAGAAGTTGATGTTGAAGATGTAGCGAAAAAACTTAAAGAAACCCAATTAATTTGTCCCCAAAATGCCCTGCGAAAAGTAAAAAAAAAATCAGAGAGTATGGTTATCTTGAAGAGGAGGGAGGAGGAGGGGGAGGGGGAGGAGTGGATCTTACCTGAGAACTCTCAGCCACTTCTTGAGAAGTGAACGAGAGGCGAGAGGGAGGCGAGAGGGGAGGCGAGAAGGAGGCGAGAGGGAGGCGAGAGGGGAGGCGAGAGGCGAGGGCGGAGAGAGGGCGGAGAGGGAGGAGAGGCGGCGGTGAGAGAAGAAGAGAGAAGAAGAGAGAAAAGTGTGAGAGAAGAAGAGAGAAAGGGAGGCGAAGAGAATGAGTGCCAAAGTGTTGGAGGGAAATAAAAAAGGGTTTTGGCGCCAGTGGGAAAAAAATTGCCCACCTTTCACGTCCACATTTGGGTATATGTGGTCATGGAAGGGTCCCCTTCCACGTCCACACATATAAATGTGTGGACGTGGAAGGGGACCACCCTTCCACATCCACACTTATGGGGAGTGTGGACGTGGAAGGGTCCCCTTCCACGTCCACACATAATGTGTGGACGTGGAAGGGGACCCTTCCATGTCCACACTCCCTATAAGTGTGGATGTGGAAGGGTGGTCCCCTTCCACGTCCACACATTTATATGTGTGGACGTGGAAGGGGACCCTTCCACGACCACATATACAAATGTGGTCGTGAAAGATCTCCGCCTGGACAGTTATTTACATGTTATGCCACCGCGTTTTTCATCAACGACCAACATTGGCTTTTTAGTCGTTAATTATGGTCGTGAAAAGCCTATTTTCTAGTAGTGTCACTAATTAAAAATCTTTTGCACTCACGGTCCTATTAGTTGTGTGTACAAGAATGAGGTTTCATATTTTTTTATGACAGAGATTTCATATTCTTTTCTTACATTCAAATGTGTATGCATATATTATATCTAAATTACTGTTTAAAATTAATTATTTAGTTGCATTAATGACATGGAAGAGATATTTTGTTTAGAACTTTAGTTTTACTTTATCTTTTCTATTGCCCATTGATATGCGATTTTTGAATCATGATGACTTTCCGATTTCTCCTTAGCTTGCATGTCATAATTAGATTATGAGTGCCCATTGTTGAGTGTCTATTGGTAATTTTCACGTGGAAGTCATATGTTTTGATAGGACCACTTTGAATATAATTATAATACCATTTCAATTTTTTTTTGGCAAAAACTAAGTTTTTTTTCGAAGTGATACTTTGTTTTTATTTTTCAAACATGCAAACACACATGAAGACACAACAAAAAAACTGCTCCTCTAATTAAGCAATATACTTAGGAAAAATTGCAATCTCAAGAAAATTTGTTATAGTTTATTAGGTCATTTACTTCAAATTTCTAAGAACATGAGGTACGATGTTACAAATTAAATGTTAAAAAAAATGACATTGTCCTGCACTCAGCTGGTTGTCATTACATGTCCTTCCCATTGTCAATAATACGTCTAGCTATCATTTGTCAACTAAGCTTTTTCACTTCTCATTTGGCAAGTTGGAGTAAATTTGTTGGTATCCACGTAAAAATAACGAATTGACAAGTGAGGTCAGTATGATTGGCAATGGAAAATGCATGTGACGACAACTAAATGAGTTCAAGGGAAAATGTGTCATTTTAAAATTGGAATAGGTGAGTTTACGTAAGAGATGTCATGAAGTATGGTGGAAGTGTGGAACAAGGGTGGGTGAAGAGGAAATATTTTAATAATTGTCGTATGATTCAAAAGGTGAGGCGTGGGGAGTTATTTTAAGTTGACGTGTGGGGAGTTATTTTAAGTTGACGATTTATATACGGGTAATGACCCTATTTTATCCTTCATGTAATCACCTTGGATCACTGGGCATCCTAAACTAACATCGGGTAAAATTTTACCCTTAAAGTAACTAAAGTGGTCCAATTTTACCCTCTGACGAATGTAATGTTCACACGTGGACGATACATGTCAACATTACATTCGTCATGGGGGTAAAATTGGACCACTTTGATTACTTCAAAGGTAAAATTGTACCCGGTATTAGTTTAGGGTGCTCAGTGAACACTTACCAGCATTTTCCTTTTACCAAACGCCGATATATAAATTGATATTGCTTGAGTCATGATCACCTATTTTAGAGGTAAATTGTGTTTTTGTCTTCTAAATATTTGCAGTATTTTGTTCATTTTACATTATATCTAGATATATATATATATAAATTGATATTTTGCTTGAGCCATGTTTTATATTAATGTTAATTATTAATTGTATCTCCATTGGATTGATATCCATGAACACAGATAGAGCTTTTGGAAGATTTTTAAATTATTTTACTTTTTATCATATTGTCTTCACTAAAATCTTTTCAGAAAGCACATTAAAAATTAAAAATGATTAGGTATACATCCTCTTGGATACATATAGCCTAAAGCATAATAAAAAGAAGAAAAAGAGAGATGAAAAGGGGAAAGAAATCCTTTTAAAAATGTTGGGGTCGGATAATGAAAAGAAGAGCTATTCAAAAGTTTGTTACGACTATGAAAATTGGTAACTATTGTTTTGCACAAACACTTTTAGAGTTTATTTTATTTTATTTTATTTCATACTAGTTCATTTTATTTCATGTATCAAAAGATCTTTATGATAAGTATTTTAGAAGAAACATGATATACAGTTTTTTAGTGAACATATCAAAAAAATTTCCTTTAGGGCCTGCTTGTTTGGGGGGAAAATGGGAGAGGAAGGAAAATGGGGAGGGAAAAGGGGGCAAGGGAGAACATTTTCCCCTACTTGGTAGGAGAGAAAATGGGAGAGGAAAGAAAATGGGGAAGGAAAATAGTGTGGGCCCCAGCCCCATTTTCCCCCCAACTTTTTCCTCCCAAATTGGGGGGATTTTGGGACAAATTTTTTCTCCCACTCTCTACCCTTGTCATTCCCGCTCTTCTTCTCCTTCGCTCTCACATTCTTCACAGAACATTCTCCTACTGCTTTCACTCCATTTACAACAGCTTCTCATTTCTTCAATTTCAGGTATCTTTCTTGCGCCCATTCTATCTTTCTTCGCATCTGATGGCCAAATAATTCCCTTTTTCTATCTTGCTTGTTTCTTTTTGTTGATTGTTGAACGTTGGAGAACGCTGGGTGTGTGTGTGTTCTATTCTTTGTTTGTTCAGTATGTGTGTGTGTTTGCTCGTTCACTGATGATGCAGAGAGAGGGAAGAGGGCTTTCAAGGCAAGCATTATCTTTGTATTCTATTATACATATCTATTTTTTTCTTGTTTATTTCACTTGTTTTTTGGCTTTTGATAAATGGGTATCTCTAAATTTGATTGTTTTCCTATATATGAGCAGAGCAAGTGGGATGTTTTAATGGTTGGCCAAAAAAAAAAAGTTGGCCAAAAAAAAAGTGGGATGTTTTAATGTGGCCAAACTTGAACGTGTTTGTGGAAATTGTTTTTGCCTTCCTGATCTATGTCTTTTCTTCATATTAATTATTTCTTTTATTTCATTTATATTAAAATTTTCAATTACCAAGCATAATAAATTATATTTATGTTGACTAATAAATTATTATATTTATAGAAATAAAAAAAATTATTATATTTATTCCCTTTTTTTATGTATTTTCAAGAAATGTTTCATTTGTTCACTTATAGTTTTTTTACAAAAGTGTTTACAATAGGGGTATTTTTGTCACTTTGACATGTACCCGTTTTCTTTCCTCTGTGTTTTCCCTCCTCCATCCAAGCAACATAGGGGATTACATTTTCTTCCCAGTTTTCCTTCCTCCCTGTTTTCTTTCCTCCCACTTTCTTTCCTCTCCCATTTTCCTCTCATCCATGATTGTCCTTGCAAGGAGAGAAATGTGGAATTAAGTTTCAACGCAGCTTTATGACTATGATACTACCACTTTGAAATGCATGATTGATCCTTGCGGCCAATTAATGGTGTTCAAATTGGTTCCACTTTAATCATTGGTGTACCCACCACTCACACTCTTTTAGCATTTTATATTGCTAAAATATGCTCCCTTTGACCCGTAATATTAGAGTCTAGCCGCCAAAAAACACTTATTAAGAAAACATGTAAATGTTAGTTGGATATTTAGAGTTAATGCATTTTTCTATGATTGTCATATTTATTACTCCCTCCAATCCTAATTATAAGTCACTAAATGAGGAGAAATACACAAACATTAATTAATAAACATGAAAGTGAGTTAGGGGCAAAATAGGAAAAATGCATTAAATGATAAGAACATTTGAGATAATTCTTATATTTTGGACAAAAAACATTCAAATTTTAGACTCATATATTACACACCGGAGGGAGTACACTACAATAACTCAAGTTTGTTATATTTGGCAAAAAAAAAAAAGTTATAAAATACAATTTATTTTCAAATTATATAGTTGTTTATCTTAGGGCGGTTGAGACAAAGAATGAGATTTAAAAAACATTATCATGGAAAACATATTATGAGCAACGTAACATAACATCCATTAAAACGAATTACTTGTACTAGTTAAACATAATACCAATGGGTAGTTGGTTGAGCTGGTAAGTGGGCTACAATTCCCGTAAGGATGAGAACGCGTGTTCGATTCCCGGGAAGCGCTCTTATTGGGAGAGGGGATAACCTTACCTATGTGGGCAACACTCTTACCCCTTGAGTCCGGATTAAAACCGGGCGGTGATTAACCAAAAAAAAAACATAATTAAAAATTTATCGATAATAGATACATGCTTTTTTTCTTAAATATACCTTTATTTATGATGGGTAGGGGTGTTCACGGGACTGGATGGAATGGGACAACCCTATCCCGTGTCCCTTCCTATACCAAACTTTGTCCGTCCTAATTGGGACAGAATGGGAAAAATATGAAATTTTTTTTTGAATTTTTTATTAAAAATATCTACTTGTAAAAAAGGAATATGACACTTTGTCTTGGTAACAAATAAATAAATTAGTTCAATATTACTTTTATAATATATCTTATACAACATAATAAGGTAAAATTTTATTATGATCATATTTTTCATAAAAAATGTTATGTATACTCTCATACATGTTATAAATGACACATGCATTTTTTTAAAAAAAATGATATAAAAACACATACTCCCTCCGGTCCCTAATGTAAGAGCTAGCCGTCAAAAAAACGCTTCTTAAGAAAACATGTGAATGTTAGTTGGGTGTCTGGAGTTAATGCTTCTTTTCCAAAATTGCCCATATTTATTATGGTACTTTTAAGAGAGAGAAATACATAAGCATTAATAAATATGAAAGAGAATTAGGGGTAAAGTAGGAAAAAATGCATTAAATGAGGAGAGAATATGGGGTGAGCTCTTACATTAGAGACCAAAACCATTCAAATTTTGGGCTCTTACATTAGGGACCGGAGGGAGTATATTTGTACTCAGGATGGGATTGGATCGGGACAACCTTTTCCCATGTCCCGTCTCATCCCGAAGAGGAATTTCGTCCCGTCCCAATTTGTCCCAAATTTCCCGTCCCGAAATTCCTCGGGACGGGAAAAAGTTGAACACCCCTTATGATGGGTGTTTTATGATAAAAAAATTATGGGTGTAACATCATAAGGTTGTTAAACTCGTGAGTTTAAGTAAACTCGTGGGGAGAAAGTAAACTCAGGTTGTAGAAACATAAAAACGTTGAATTCACAATGTTAATTAATTAACATTGTTTTTCCAACTACAATGCCCATTAAATGATACTATAACATAACTTTTCCCCACTTTTTGTCAAATTAAAATTTTCTAACTTTGATATTCATTTATTACAAGTGCAAAATTGTGTAAACATAATAAATACAATCATTAGTGCTTTATATTTGTGATTAAAATTTTGTTAGTTGATGCCTATGATAAGGATAAAAAGGACCATCAAACAAGGGTTTGACCCCAATTTTACTTTGAAATTTTGGATAAAATCAAATTTTTGCTCATATATATTATTAACTCTACATGAGATAATAATGTTGCTTATTATCAAATTTTGTATACTTATTACAAGAATTCTGTCTTCAGTAATTCAAATTAGTCAATCGTAGAAGAGGGCTTTTTCTAGAAATTATTGAGTGAGAGACCGGGTCCACAAATACTTTACCGAATAAGCGAATAGATTATAATCATTCAGATAAAAAATATAGATTACAATATTATTGTTCAGATAAACAATAGATTATCATTGTCATTATATTCTCTAGTGGTTCCGAATTCCGATCCCCACCTTTTGAGAAAAAAAACAAAATTGTTGGGCTAGGTGAGATTCTCAATGCAAGCCAGTAAGTCAACATATTTTAACCCGTCTGTCCACAATACAGAGTGTGATTACGCTCTCCTGGTGTCATGTATATAACCTTTTCATAAAAATCACACTTTTTTAAAATAATTAAATAAGGCCAAAATTTTGATTAAAAAAAAGACTAAAAATTTATCTATTTTATAATATTAATTTTATTTATGATGAATCTACTACCAGAGTGAAATATACCAGAATTATACTCCCTCCTATACTTAACATAAAACCTATTTAGAGAGATGACTTTGGCACTAAATATAACTTTTCCCTAAATTATCTCTAATACTCAATAATAATAAACAAGTAAGAGATGGACAATGTGGTTAAATCTAGATAGTTAGGGTACGTTAGTACCATCTTGTTATTTTAACTGGGGTAATGATTCTAATTTGCCCTTCAAGTAACCACCGTCGACCACTAGACACCCTAAATTAACAAAAGGCCCTAATATGCTCTTCAAATAATCAAAGTGATCAAAGTTTACCCTCACCTGACGGACAATGACGTTTGACCTCAAAACTTTGTGAAATTTCATATTAAGCCCATATATTATTTTTATTTACATTTTGGTCCCTGTAGTTTGCTTCAATTTTCGTTTTAGTCTCTGTAGTTTGAAACAAGAGGTTCTGATTCTTTAAGTTTGATTCTGTTAGCACAGTTCCCTATAGTTTAACATGAACTTGAGTATGGGTTAACGGTGTTAAATATGCTGACATGTCGCTGACTGTGTTAATTATGATGACATGGTTAGATGACTAGGAGATTAATGTGGCCAAATAAAATATAAATTTTTAACTTTTTTAAAATGCAAAATTTATATTTTTAAAATATAGGGACTAACTGTGCTAACAAAATCAAACTTGAGGAACCAAAATCACTTGAGGAACCAAAATATAGGGACTAAATTTTTAGAATTTTATTTCCATTATTGGTGAAGGAAAATAGTTAGCATTCAATTTCTATTTAGTAATAATTATGAATGTTCATTATTTAGGAAGTTTTGTTTAGAATGTTGTAAAATCCTTGAGTGTAAATCAAAATAAATTATAATAATGATAGATTTAAGTAAATAGAAACTAGGGAGAAAATTATATTTAATGCATTAAATAATTAGGAAATTATAAAGGTCTCATAATTAAATTTTGCTAATTAAGAAAATTCATGTAAAATAAGGAGTTTAGAGTTTAACTTGAATGAGTATGATTCAATGTACAATAAAAAAAAATATAAAAATAAAATAAAAATAATAATAAAATGATGTGTACTCTTCCATAAAAGTAGAAAACTTTACAAGGTATTTTTGTAAAGTTACAAGGTATTTTTATAAAGTTCTTGTTGGGCCTTAAATTAATTTTCTCCTTCATATATAAGCCACTCCTTCTTCTCCCTTGGAATGAAAGCAGCCGCATAAACAAACTCACAAAAGAAAACAAAAACACCTCCTTTTCATCTTCTTCTCTTTCTTTGCTGCCGAAAACGCACACATATACTTCCCTCTGCTTCATCACCAAACTTCATCTCCTTCATCTCAAGCTCTCTTCGCTTTCTCTGTCTCCTTTTGTTCACCAGCGACGACCTCCGTCGACGGGAGGATGATTTCGGCGCCGGCAACGCCTCTTTGTGGCAAGCAAAATGAGATTTAACTTCTGGTGAGCCTTCTCTTTCCGTTCTTAACTTCTGTTCTTTTAAGAGGGCAATTTTAAGTGAGAGGTCGAGTTGGGGATTAATGATTGAGGTTCAGTAATATACTAAAATTTCGTTTATGCTTTGATTTGAAGTTTTGGGGAATCTTGAGTTAGGTTTTGTGATTTGGGGTGATTTATATGGGTTAAGATCACTTGTATATTTTGATTCTTAGTGTCTGATTGAAGAATTTGCAATGGATTTAGTGTTTGAAATTGATGATGAAGCATTGACTTGTTAGATTTGTGGAATGTACAAGTTTTCTTAGCTTACAGACTCCAACTTCTTTCTTCTTTCTTTGACCGAACCTATGATTGGATATTTAAACTTTGATTTAAAGTTTATACATTTGGGATTATAAATTCTTTTGAGTTGCAAAGTAAATTTCTGGTGTTTGAGAGTCTAGTTGAATATGTTTGTGCGGCATATGGTTCAATGCTGATGAATTTAAATAGGATTGTTGTGGATGTATAATGCTTGTCTTTTTCTTTTATGCCTTTGTTTTGATCGGTCAAGAGCTAGAAAAAGAAGGGGAATTACTAATGTTCAGATTTGAATAGAGTTTTAAAATAAATAATTTAAGTCCCCAATTGTGGTTATGCTTGGATGATATATGAATAAAATCTGTATTTTTGTTGTATGTTACTCCCTGCCATGTTTATTAGGATAATGAACTGCTAAATACTTCTAAATGAATATAATGGATTAATATGGACATAATATAGGATTAATATGGTGTATATATGTAGGTGTAATTAATGACATAAGTTAATGTGTAATAGGAGGACGTGTTGTAGCTAGAATTTGATGAGATGCTTTTTACTTCCATTTATATGATGTGAGAAATTGTACCTTGATCCATGTTTTCTTTTTTTTTTTGCCTACTTGAATATAAAAATTACTTTGATTATTGGCTATTGACCTTGAATGATTGAAAGAAAGTATAAGATGTAATCCCAAAGAATCAAGAAAATATAAACTAGAAGGGATTGGGTAATACTTCTAGGAATGAGAGCGACGTTAATTAAAAATTATGACAAATGATTAATTATTATTTGTATGTGTTGTATTATTACTTGTAGAGATTGGTTATTGACACTTGAGCACGTGGGAGCTTACGTTTATTTTGGTTTAAATGCAAGGAGGTAACTACTTCACTTGTCTGCGTGTGTGTGTATGTTAGTAAGCATTTAGGTAGTTTATATGTATATGATTATTGCTTATGTGGTTATGGAATGCTTGGATTATGATTTCTGATTTGGTTTTGGTACACCGAGTAATATTATTATGATTATGCCATTCCGGAATGAGGTTCCCTTGCCCGTACAGCAGGGACTAAAATGAATAAAGAGAAAAAAACGTTATTGGGGAGAGCGCCCCCGGTTCAAGCGAGGGTATATCGACCATCGAATCGTGAGTCCCTATTGAACTGATATATTTTGTTCAAGCGAGGGTATATCGACCATTGAGTCGTGAGTCCCTATTGAACTCATTATCGGTGTACTTGTGTATTGTATTTGATGATGATTATTATTGTTGTGATTATTATTATTATTCTTGATGTTTGAGTTGTGATGTTTTGAGTATGTGATTTGTCCGCAAATGATTATTTGTATTGCTGTAATATTTGGTAATTGATAGATACTTGGAATTGAAATTTGATAATAACATGTTCATGCAACACAGCATGTAGCACACACCACCAAACACGACATTAGCACACACCACCTTGCCAGCATGCACATGCACGTAGTGCAAAAATGTGCGTAGGCGAGTAGTTGTTAGTTACGACATCAGGGTCTACCCCTCGTGGTTGAACATTTTACAGGTACTAGATCGGGGCAGGAGTGATGGGAAGGATCTGAAGATTAGAGAACTAAGCTTTTAGGCTCATATGTTCTTTTGCATTCTTTCATATTATGTTTCATATTCTTGTTTATTAATTTGTACATCTTTTGAATTTATTCCCTGGATGACTGTAAATAATTTTACGTTAGATAACTGTAAATATTACTTAATACAGGGTCGTGTGTTTATTTGAAATTTACTAGAAAGAAATTTAATTAAGTTATATTAGATAAATTTAAATATCCATGTTAGTCAATTTTTATCTAACATGGATAAATCAATTTTAGTAATTCTTAAATAAATGAGTTCTTTTTTGTGAATTTTATCTTCCATTCTAAAATTATATTTATTTGAATTTATTAATTTCAAATTACATTAAATCTTTTTCTAACCATGATAGATTATTTTATTTGTGACTGAAATTATTTTTCCTATCATGGTTAGCTCATAATTTATATTTTATGGAAAATAAGAAAAGTTATTTTTCTAACTATGTTAGTTAGTATTATGTTAACTATATTCTTTTTCTAACATAGTTAGACTTCAAACTATTTTTAATTAAGAAAAAAAATTATAGCTTAAAAATTGTTATAGAAATGTGGTTGTTACACACGGTGGTTACTTGAAGGGCAAATTAAGGTCATTACCCTTTTAACTAACTTCATTAATTTTATCAAATTATGTAAATATGTCTTATATTTAGGATTGAGGTGAGTAAAAAATATGAATGAGAGGTGGGGTAAAAAGTAAAATAGAATAAAACATATTAAATAATGAGATAATTTAAGATGAGCTCTTATATTTTAGACCAAATTATTAAAATTTTAGAAATCTTATATGCCCTCTGATCCGTAATATAAGAGCTCAACTGCCAAAAAACCATTATTAAGAAAATATGTAAAAGTTAGTTGGGTGTTTGGAGTTAATTCCTTTTTTCCAATATTGCCCATGAAATAAATAAGTATTAATAAATATCAAAGAGAGTTAGATGTAAAGTAGGAAAAAATGCATTAAAAGAGTAGAAAACGTAATATGATATCTTATATTTTGGACCAAAACCATTCAAATGTTGAGCTCTTATATTATGGATGGAAGGTAGTAATAAAGATGGAAGAAGTTATTAAATGTGCCAAATATAGCTTTACCCTTTTTTTGATCGACCATCAAGGTATCCCCCACTCGACAAGTGAGAGACTAATTTTCCGCTGATTTGTAGGCACCTCAAAGGGTGAGACAGCTGGCCTGGGAGATTTAATGCTTCTCCATACCCAACGCCAAGGTATTATACTACCTCAAAATGCAATAATTGCTCTCCAAATAGAAAAAGAAGTGTATACAAATGTGTAGTTGGTTGAGCTGGTAAGAGGGCTACAACTCCCGTAAGGATGAGAACGTGTGTTCAAATCCCGGAAAGCGCTCTTATTGGGAGAAGAGACAGCCTTGTCTATGTGGACAACACTCCTACCCCTCGATTTCGGATTAAACCAGGCGGTGACTAAGAAAAAAAGAAATAAAAAGAAGTTTATAAATATGATCAAAGACATACCTCTATGATCATATTAAATGTCAACGTTTGACATTTTGTTTCTCAGATTAAAAAATTTGACCTCAGTGTGTCGAAAAAAAATTTGACCTCATTAACACTTCCTTATAAATGTACCCATTTTTAAGATATAATTATAATACTCCCTCTGGTCATTAATATAAGAGCTCAACCGTTAAAAAACGCTTTTAAGAAATCATGTAAAAGTTAGTTGAATGTTTGAAGTTAATAAATATTTTTCAATATTTCCCATATTTATTATGATACTTTTAAGAGAGAGAAATATACAAGAATTAATAAAATGAAATAGAGTTAGGTGTAAGGTAGTAAAAATATATTAAATGAAGAGAGAATATGAAATGAAACTCTTATATTTTGAATTAAAATCATTCAAAGTTTTAATTCAAAATCATTCTCCCACTCATAAATGATAGCAATATGAAATGGTCCATTACCATTCATAGATACATAAATATGTTTAAAACTCATTAATACCAAAATAATAAATCTCCAGCATTAATTTATGAAATAATCAAGTCCTTTAAAGACACCAATGTTTAGAGTATAATTTTTATGGCATTTCCAAATGATCAAGGTGTTGGATCAGTTACAAAATAATAAGTATGTATTTGAAACCATAATATTCAACCATTTTGATTCATAATGTGAGTGATTCCTAATAACTTAATTACTTTAAACGCAAGGGAAACAAAGTCTCATTGTGTAAAATCTTCATTTTCATTCTAAAATGAATAGGAGAAAAATCTAGAAATTATAAACAAGTTTGTTGTCTACAACCAAGATTAGAGAAATAAACAAATATCAACCTCAAAAATATTTCAAAGTTACAATTTAAATTGCACATTCTCTTTTTATTAAGCCACTTCCTTAGCTTTCTCTAGTCATATATATTACTACTATAATAATGAATTATTGATTTCCAAACTGACACATTTAAACATCAACCCATTTGGCATAAAAAATTTAGAACACCAATTCATGTATAATCAGAATAGCATGAGAACATGTGTAATCGCAATATAAATTTTTCTGTAAAATATACTGTTGGTGTCATACAATGACTCTATCTCAATTATATAGGCAGTGATGTGTAAGCCCTATAACTTCTCTTCACATTTCTGTAGCATTTGTATCCCATGGAAATCAAAGCATCATATTATTGTGTCAATTATTTCTTCATAATTGCACGTCACCCATGATTGAGATTTTCCATCCAAAGATACATCATAATATTGTGTCAATTATTTCTTCATAATTGCACGTCACTCATGATTGGGATTTTCCATAAAAAATGCATTGTTTATAAAGTCTTAAATGAGTCCAATTCAAAAGGAAAATTTTGTTTTTTGTGCTCATTATCACCATAGCCCTCATGAGCATATGTCACATGTCCAACAATCCAATTTTGTTTATATAACAATAATGGACAAAATGCTTTAACACAAATTTTTATCGGATTCATGTCTACTACCAAGGTTACTTCGTCCAGATATCTCTTTGAGTTAAAACTCAATTTTCATATCATCTCTAGCCCCAAACAATTTTCTAGAGGTTTACAAATTTTCATCTCAATCCATACAAGAATGAAATTCTTAGTAGATGAAGCTTCAGGATCCATCAAAATCAAATACGGCTTTAGGCCGTAAAAAAATGAAATTTTTAATATATGGAACTTCGGGTTCCATCAGAATCAATATCGACTTCAGGCCGTAAAAATAAGTTAGAACTAAAGGTTCGTAAGAAATGACTTCAGGTCATCATTACAATGGAACAACAGGTTCCACAAACTATGAGATAGTAAAAACAATGAACATAAGAATATTATTAATATAATATTACCTTGGTTAGATTCTTGTGCTCGGTTAGAGCTGCGTGCTAATAACGTGTTATGAATATAAAGATGAGAAGAGAGAGTAGGAGAATATCTTATTCAAGGGTGATCATATACAATAGTGAGCCCTCTATTTATAGAGGAGAATTAGGGTTACATCATTAATATGGAAAAATGTCCATAGCCCAAATACAAGGAGGAATATAGGGAATGGAAATGGACATCCACAATATGAGGGATTTCATAACAAGCTCTTATATTATGGACCGAAGGGAGTATATTTATACAATCAAGTAAATTAATACAATAGTAAATGAATGGTATTAATCTACATCTAATTAAAACAGTCAGTGATGTGACATATAAATATGATTAGAATAAGCATTCTTTATATGCCTCATGAATAGGAGTGGAAATAATCATATTTACAACAGTCATTTACTGAGCCAGACTTTGGCTGTATAGGCCTGGACCCGTAATGCAATAAGAAAATTTAGGCTAGGTTTGTGCCTGGTTGTAGGCTTTTTCCAGAAAAAAAGTCTAGGCTTGCGAAAAATAATAAAGGCGTGAAAGCCTTTTAAAAAGCCTACTTACAATGCCTACCTTTAAAAAGCTTCGGGCCTTTAAAAAACCTACTTCGAATTAAGACTTTTAATAAGGCCTTAAGCATTTTAAAGACCCACATATCAAACTTAAAAGGACCATAAATATGACACATTGGTCACAAACTTTACACCACCATCAATCCATCATTAACACTATCCTTACTATACCAGAAAATGAGGATTAAAACTAAATTCACTATTAGATACAATTGGAAATAGCAAAACTGATTGAAACAATACTAAATAGCAAAGTATAAGCACAATAATAAGCACAATAAACATGTCCTTGAAAGTCATACATAATAAACAATAAAGTCAAAATTAAACTTCAACCAAAGAGTCTCTCAAAAGTCAACTTAACAAACTAAATAACAATATTCTCATTCAAAGTGATGAGAGCGTCTAGGGTATGAGAGTTGAGAGGGCAAGACCCCAAGAGGATATGGTTTAGATTGTGTAAATGAATGTTGTAACTTTTATTAATATTATTATTTTATTATTGTAGTAATATTAAACAGGTCAAGCCTGAAGGCTTTCGAACCAGACTTTACTAAAATAGGTCTGTCCTTTTTAGGTAAACAACTTGTAAATAAGCCTGAGCCTGCCCTTTTTAATTTTATTAAAAAGGTCAGGCCAAGCCAAACCTCAAATAGACCGAGTTGTAGGCCGCCTGTTTACGGCCTGCCTCATTTCCACCCCTACTCATGAATTCTGATAGAAAGAAATATGCCCTCGAAACCATATTGAACAATTTAGGTGAGACAAATGCGTCAGTAACTCCTTTCCTATTTGCCCTATACGTAGTAGGTATGGGCATGTTCTTAAGGTGTAAAGTGGGAGTTATAAAGTATCATTTGATAGTATGCAATTTAAGTAAGTATATATCAACATCTCTACTCAAGTTCAACACTAGTCAAAATCATATATATGCAAATCATATTTTACATTTAAAGTCCAAAACTAATTTACATTATTAAGACTAGTCTCCTAATCTTAGGGACAAGGTGCAACCAAATGCACTCATTCCTTTTCTCGACAACATATATAGACACACACACGACACATACATATGCACACACACAGATATCAGAACAAGAAAAAAGGGCTTTAGTTGCGCGTAAAATGTCACGCAAAAATGAAGCGTGACAAATTTTTTGTGTGGATCCAATTGAAAGTTCCAACAAAAAAACCCCACTTCCCAATGGGTATATTTGCCCACATTCAAATGGTCGGGACCGTTGGAATGACGCTACAGCAGACAAATGATCCGGTGGGATATAGAGTATGTCAAACAATGTTTCAACGAGCAAAAGCAATCAATGTAGAGCTGGTGATTGGACCAAATTTCATACCTTTAAGCATGTGTAGTTGAGCTTAATTAGTGGGAATTAATTGATATATTTGATCATTATTGACATATTCTATTGCGCATGCTTATTGGAATTAATTGGTGAATATTAGCCTTTTTCTTGCATTATTAAGGAACCAAGGGTATTTTGGTCATTATGACTATGTGATGATATTTTATTGTAGGGGGTCCCACGTAAGCCCCATGCACCCTTGATGGAGCTTCAGTGGAGATAATTTGGCAAGGAGGAAGGCTAGATGACAAGGCATGTGTCTGCTTGTGGAAGTGAATTCAACACTGAGTCACATCAGGATGCAGATTCACATCAAGATGCATATTCACATCCGGAAGCTGAGTCACATCAGGAAGCTAAAGCCCATCTGAAAGCAAGCACAAGAGCTAGACTGCACAATGTACGGAAATGTCAGCTACTTTTCAGAAGTCTGCTGTGCAGAATAAATTAAAGGCAAAGGGGTGCAGCTTTAAGGCATTGATGGAGTATCTTTCCAAAAGAGGCAAAATTGGCTCCAACTTCAAATTCAAACTGGGAGGCCTCATTAAGGGCAATTTTGGAAGCACAATCACTTGGAGAAAAAGGAGGAACCTTTAGAAATGCATGGAGATGAGATCTAGTCCACATTCATCCTCACCTTTCACCAAATACCGAAAATACCCTTCCTTCCATTTAACCTTACACCTCTCGGCCATAATCCTCCATAATCACCAAAAATATCTTTTGACAGCTCATAATCCCAAATTGAAAGCTCATTAGACCCCTTTGCCAATTCATCATCTAACTAACTCACTTACTTAATCCCAACTAACTTCATTTTTGACATAACTCTTATCTCACTTCACTTTCACTTTCTCTCTCCTCTAACAAACTCTCTCAACTTCTCCTTCATCTTCAACCTCTCGGCCACCTTCCATTTCTTCCATTCCACCATGATTTCTCACGCTAACCTTCATCCTTCCACCTTCTCCATGTCCGGCTAGATCGCCTCTCCTTCTTCTCCAAGGAAAAGTGCTTGAAGAACTCAACATTTGGCTTCATATGCTTGTAATTTGCTCTTTTTAGGTTTCAAGCTAGATGTATATTTTTGCCTATGTAAAGACCTTGATTTAGGCTTGTATAGGTTAGAACACCTTGAATTAGGAGTTCTACTTCATTTTAGCTTGAAATCTCTCTTTTATGTTAAGGACATGAAAACCGAGGCTTAGTTTTTGTAGTTTCATACATGTATGTGTGTGCGATTAGCTCCTCTTGCATTTATGGAATGAATTTGTTTCTTAAGTACTAGATCTAGTGCTTAATGTTGCTATATGTATGTTCTTGGCTTGAAAGAGCTTTAGGCTTGATTAAATTAGTTAAACTCTTGTAGATTTCTTTGATTAAAGAGGTGTCAAGGATTTAACTAGTTTATATTAAGTGAGACAAGTATATGAAGTCTAATTCATCAAAGCACTAAGTACTTGGAGAAGGAGGTGATTTCCTAACTCGTACCTTCACTCTTTTACATTCGGTCACTTTTATTGTTTTCATTAGGATATAATTGTAGCTTATAGAACAAAATTCAACCTCAAACATCTTGTTAATTTGCGTAACTTTAACCTAAGCAAGAGATTTAACTAAACTGTGGAATTGACCTTGCTCTCACTTGCTACCTAGTAATTTGAGTATAGATTTATTTGCTTTAGCTCTTTTAGGCGACAAAAAAGAGTTAATCAAATTGGCGCCGTTGCCGGTTTGGTTAATTTCTTTCTTGTCTTAGGTTTCTAGTTATATTTTCTTAGTTTTTGTTGTAGGTGATTTTTAGTTTGGCTACTTTGGTACTTTAAAGCATAATTGTGCTTTTCAGCATTCTGTACACTTTAGACTGTTTTGGAAGTGTTAGGCTGCTCTAGTTGGCCTTTTATTGCTGGACTGTGTTGTTAGAAGTTGTGTGCACTTTGTTCGGACTTTGCACTGATTTTTGCTAGTGGTTTTGTCTTTGATTTTGCTGGATTTTCTGGATTTTGCTGCATATTCTGCTGGTACTGGTGGTTGTCTTGCTGATTTGTTTTGCAGGGACTAATTGCTTGACTGTTTTGTTCACTTTGCATATAGTTGCACTTAGTGAACTTGTATGAACCCTACCACATCTCTAGTGCCATTGGATAGGGAGATTAATAAGACTCTTAGAGAACTTAAGAAAAAGACAAAGCACGAGAAGCAAGCTCGTAAGCAACCTATAGGATCCACATCAAATCCACAAAATTCATCTGTAGCGTCCAATAACACACTCTTAGACCAACATTTCATTATGGCAGAAAGGCAAGAAGACCATAGAGAACATGAGCGAGAGGCGAGAGAGCATGAACATGAGCGTGAGAGACATGAAAGGCGAGAGCAAGAGGATGAACATCATTTTGAGGGGGGTAGGCAACTACATGATGATGATAGACCTATGCGAGAGTTCACTCAATCATATGCATCATTTGCACCTCAAGGTTTTTATGCTAACCCCGCTAACTTTGAGATCAAAGTATCTCTTCTTGCTTATCTGCCTAAGTTTACAGGTTTTCCGCATGAGGATGCTCACACACACTTGCTTGGCCTCTATCATACTTGCTCCTCCATGAAGCCACCTAATGCCAACCTGGATGATGTTCTGTTGAGAGTGTTCCAATTCTCCTTCGAAGGCAAAGCCAAGGAGTGGCTCTTGAACCTTCCCACTCATTATGCCACTCTTTCTTGGGAGCAACTTAAGAAGGTGTTTTTAGACCGCTATTTTACAGTCTCCAAGATATCTAAGTTGCGGAAAGACATCACAGGTGTTCAACAATTCTCTCAGGAGACATTCTATGAATATTGGAGCCGGTTCAATACCTTGGTGAACTCGTGCCCCAATTACAACATCTCCAAAGGCAATTTGGTGCAATACTTTTATGATGGCCTGGTGCCACAACTCAAGATGAGTGTGGATGCTGCTTCTAATGGCTCACTTTTCAACTTATCCGCCAATGAGGGATGAAACTTATTCTCCACCATGACCTCTAATCACCAGAACTTTTATGGCCGTGATGCTCTGTATGGTGGTGCCCCTAAGGTTGCCTCTGTGAGCGGGGATGACAAGCTGTACAATTCTATTGAGAGGTTGACCGAGAGCCTCAGTCGGATGGACGGACGATTTGTGAAGCCTACTGCTTGTGTAGATGACTCAATGGCTTTGGTTCCTACATCTTGTGATCACTGTGGCTCGCCGATGCACCTATCCTCTACTTGTCCATCCCATGAGGAAGTAGCGGCCATGTACACCAGTGCCCGACCTCAAGCCAAATATGATCCTTATTCTTCCACGTACAATCCGGGATGGAGGGACCACCCGAACTTCAAGTGGGGGGAGGTTCAAATCAAGCTACAAATTCCAGCTCCTTCCAACCACAACAACAACCTAAGTGAGGGGAGGCAACTTCCAAGTCTCTAATGCCTATCCCTCACAACAAGGCTATGGATCATACCAAGGGAGGTCTAATCCTAATGCTCAAGGATACAGGCCGAGTCATCAAGCAAATGTTCCTCCTCCATTTATGAAGAATGATGATCCAGCTCATGCTCCACGAAATAATATGGTGGGATCTCAATCCTATGATCCTTCATCTAGCTCTTCGACATCTCAACTAGACATGATGAACCAGATGATGTCAAGTGTAATGGCGAAGGTTGAAGAGAGCCTAAAGAAGCAACAGGAAGATTTTACCACTTTAGTGTCTCAAATGTTGAATAATAAAGCGGAGCAAGATGCAAAGAAATGGGGATTGCCGTCTAATGTGGTGATTAATCCTCAAAATATTCATTCTATGCACCTAAGAAGTGGACGGAAGTATGGTGATGCTTATGAATATGAGGAGGAAGAGGAGCAAACACAACTACCTTGTGAGGCTGAGCAAAGTACATTGAATGAGGGAGGTCACTCTAGCCTCCAGAATGATTTTGTTGGTGACCAGATGCATGGAGATGCTGTACTTGATCCTCCTCTTGATGAACTACTTGATGAGGCTGAGAGCCTGACTAAGAAAAGTGATGAAGCTGAGACCTCAAAGGAGGATAAGAGGAAGGAGATTGCAGAGGGAAAGCGCAAAGTTGGAGAATCTTCTTTGCAAGAACAACTTACGCAACAAAGGGATGAGTCTTCTAAAGGTAAGTCTCTTGACCCTAAGCATTTACCATTTCCTAATTCATATGCTTTAGCTAAGAAGAAACATGATGATGAATTGGAAAAGGACATGCTCAACTTATTTTCTAAGCTAGAAGTTAATGTGCCTATGCTTGTGCTTGTGAAACAAATGCCTAAGTATGCTAAGTTCCTTAAAGATCTCCGCACTAATAAGAGAGTTAGTAATTCAAATAACAAAATCCAACTAAGGACTAATGTTTCCTCTCTCTTAAAGGGGTTTCTGCCCTCAAAGTGTGGAGATCTCACCATCCCTTGTCAAATAGGGAAACTTAGCTTTGGGAAAGCACTTCTTGATTTAGGGGCCGCCATTAACGTCATGCCTAAGGCCACCTACTTTGCACTAGGGTTGAAGAACTTGAGTGAAACTAGTGTTGTGGTTCAATTGGCAGATAGGTCATTAAAGAAACCCTTTGGCTTTATAGAAGACATTCTAGTGAAGGTTAGGGAACTAGTTTTCCCGGTGGACTTTTATGTGCTTGATATGACAAGTGACACTAGTATGGATGATTCTTTGATCTTAGGAAGACCATTTATGAAAACTGCCAAGATGGTGATAAGCTTAGAAGGGGGATTTGTTACAATGCAAGTGGGGAATCAAATAATAAGGTTTGATGTAGGGGAAGCCATGAGACACCCCCATGAAGACTATTCTCTCTTAGGGTTGAGTGTGGTAGATTCTTTGATGCATGTGATTTGTGATGAGCATGTAGATTCTTTTAAGCTGAACATGTTTGATAAGATTGATGCTCATATGGGCTATAATGATTCTTGTGCTAGTTTGATTTATAATACATGCTTGCATGATGTGCATACTGATTCATCTAGCATAGGAAGTGCAGTAACCGAATGCATGGATTCCTTACATGTGCAGTATAATTTTGATGATGATTGCACGTCTATTTTTTCTCTGTCAAGCTACAACCCCTTGGAAGAGGGAAGTGTGTTCAATTTTGTAGGACATGAGGAGAACAGAAGTTGTGAATTCACCAAGGAAATTGAGAAATCTAGTGCACAAGAGTTTGACATTGAAGAGTATGAAGCTTTAAAGAGAAGCCGATTACACAAGTTGAGGGAGAAGCTCTATCTGAAAGAGCACGTGCTTGCTGATGATCCGCAAGCTTCTACCCTGAGCGATAGTGGTGATGAGGACTTGAATATGAGTTCTGTGGTCTCAAACTTTAAGAGGTCGAATTGTTGTGATGACTTTGATGAGTTGCCAAATTCTGATGATGATTCCTATGAACCTCAAGTGCTTCAAGTCGAGATGCACACCTTGATGCCGTCTGTTATTGAGCCACCTGCTTTGGAGTTGAAGCCTTTGCCACCAAATCTCAAGTATGCTTACTTGCTTGAGGATGAGAAGCTTCCAGTGATTATCTCCACTTCTCTTTCTTCTCTTGAGGAAGAGAAGTTACTTGATGTGCTAAGGAAGTACAAGAGAGTCATTGGGTGGACTTTAGCCGATCTTCCCGGCATGAGTCCAACAACCTGCATGCACCGGATCTTGCTTACTGATGATGCTAAGCCATTTAGGCAACCACAAAGGAGGCTCAATCCCTTAATACTTGATGTTGTGAAAAAGGAGGTTAAAAAACTCTTAAGTGCCGGAATTATATACCCGATCAGCGATAGTGAATGGGTGAGCCCCATCCATGTGGTGCCGAAGAAGAGTGGGCTGACTGTGGTCAAGAATGATAAAGAAGAGCTGGTTCCAACACGGGTTCAGAACTCTTGGAGGGTTTGTATAGATTACCGGAAGCTGAATGACTCTACAAGAAAAGACCACTTTCCATTACCATTCATTGATCAAATGTTGGAAAGACTAGCAGGCAAATCACACTACTGTTTTCTGGATGGTTTCTCCGGGTACTTCCAAGTTCCCATAGCACCAGAAGACCAAGAAAAGACGACCTTTACCTGTCCATTTGGAACCTTCGCATACAGGAGAATGCCTTTTGGTCTGTGCAATGCTCCAGGAACCTTTCAACGTTGTATGATGAGCATTTTCAATGACTTGCTGGAGGATGGCATAGAGGTGTTTATGGATGATTTCTCCCTCTATGGAGATAGTTTTGATGCTTGCTTGGTCAATCTTGAGAAAGCATTGGTTAGATGTGTGGAGAAGGGCTTGGTACTCAACTATGAGAAGTGTCATTTCATGGTGGACAAGGGCATTGTCTTGGGACACTTAGTCTCAAAGGAGGGCATTCAAGTTGACAAAGCCAAGGTTGAGGTAATCTCCTCTCTACCCTTCCCTACTTGCTTGAAGGAGTTGAGGTCATTTTTAGGACATGTGGGCTTTTATAGAAGATTTATCAAGGGCTTCAGCCAAATTGCTTCTCCTTTATCTCATCTACTTCAAAAAGAGGCTGAATTTGACTTCTCTAGTGCTTGTAAGGAGGCCTTTGTTGAGTTGAAGTCAAGGCTTATTTCTCCTCCTATCTTGGTTGCACCTAATTGGGAGCTTCCTTTTGATTTGTCTTGTGATGCTTCTAATGAGGCCTTGGGAGCCATGCTCGGCCAAAGGCATGATTCATTGCCGAGGGTGATTGCTTATGCATCTAAGACTTTGGATAAAGCTCAAAGGAATTATACAACAACTGAAAAAGAATTATTTGCCATTGTCTTTGGTCTGGACAAGTTTCGGCAATACTTGCTCCATTCCAAAGTGATTGTATTCACAGATCATGCAGCTGTTCGGTATTTGTTATCTAAGCCACAGACAAAGCCTCGACTCTTGAGATGGGTGTTGCTGTTACAAGAGTTTGAGGTGGAGATTAAAGACAGGACAGGAAGAGAGAACTTAGTGGTTGATCATTTGAGCTGCTTACCAATGGACATGGAAGGTGTTGATGATTCTTCTCTTGTTTGTGATACCTTCCCGGATGCCTTATTGTGTGCCTTGAATGCAAAGGAAGATCCGTGGTATGCTCATCTTGTTAACTACCTTGTTGCCGAAGTCACTTCACCTTCTTTGAATAAGCATCAAGTTCAAAAATTGAAAAGAGATGCTAGTTACTATATTTGGGATGAGCCAAACTTGTGGAGGCTATGTAATGATCAAATAATCAGGAAGTGTGTGCAAGATGATGAAGTTCCATCAATCCTGGAGTTTTGTCATTCTCTAGCTTGTGGAGGACACTTTGGTGCTAGAAAAACTTCAAGAAAGATCTTGGAAGCCGGATTTTATTGGCCAACCTTGTTTAGGGATGCTTATGAATATTGTAAGTCTTGTGACAAATGCCAGAGGTTTGGAAGCTTGGGGAAGAGACAGGAGATGCCTCAAGTTCCAATGCTATATTGTGACCCTTTTGATGTTTGGGGTATAGATTTCATGGGTCCTTTTCCACCATCTAACGGCTACACATATATTCTGCTGGCTGTGGATTACCTATCTAGATGGGTGGAAGCTGTGCCAACCAGGGCCAATGATGCAAGAGCGGTGTTGAAATTTCTCAAGTCTAACATCTTTTGCCGGTTTGGAGTTCCTAAAGCGTTGGTGAGTGATCAAGGGTCTCATTTCTATAACAAGCTAATGTCTTCATTGCTCAGCCAATTTGAGGTGAATCACAAGGTTTCTACACCTTATCATCCTCAAACTAATGGAGAAGCCGAGGTGAGCAATAGACAAATCAAAAACATCCTTGAGCGAATTGTGAAGCCAAGTAGGAAAGATTGGAGCTTGAGACTTGAAGAAGCTCTCTGGGCATATAGGACTTCATTTAAGACTCCTATTGACATGTCTCCCTATCGGCTCATATATGGAAAAGCTTGTCATTTACCAGTTGAGCTACAGCACAAGTCTTATTGGGCAGTTAAATCTTGTATTGAAGATATGGATGCTGCGGCTCAAGAGAGGCAATTGACGTTGAATGAGCTTGATGAGCTTAGGAACGAGGCATATGAGAACTCACGGATCCTGAAAGAGAAGACTAAGGCCATTCATAAAAGTGGCATTCTGAGGAAGCATTTCAAGGAGGGAGATCTTGTCTTGTGCTATCGTGTGAGATTCAAATTTTGTGGAGTAGACAAGCTTAAGGACAAGTGGCAAGGACCTTACGAAGTGCTCAAATCTTATGACTTTGGAATGGTTGAGATCAAGGATCTCAAAGATGGTCGAGTGTACAGAGTCAATGGCCACTTGCTCAAGTTGTATAAAGAGAACTTCAAGCCTCCATAAGAGGTTGTATCTTTCCTTCCCTTACCTACTTTTAATCGCTTTTATTCTAAGTGTGGGGGAAGATGTTTGATAGTAAAAAATAGGATTTTTGTTTAGGTTTGTTTTAGTATGTTGTTTTAGGTTGTTAGATAAATAAATATATAAAAAAAAAATTTCACTAGTGCTTGGGATGTCTATAAGCTTCTGGAAGTGTCATTGTGGAAATAGAGGATCTTGCATCCGAAAGTGTTTTTGCTTCCGGAAGCTCTCACTTAGACTTTGCTACTCAGGATCAGATTGTGTTCACGTTGCTTCCGCTAGGGGATGCGTTCTTGCTTCCACAAGCGTCAGTGCATCCGGAAGCATTTTTGCTTCCGGTAGCATTTTTGTATCCGCTAGGGATGAGACTTCGAATCTGAACCCAGAGTGACTTCCTATAGCAGTTGTGCATCTGGTAGCATTTTTGCTTCCGGAAGCCTAGCAGCTTGTGTCTGAATCCAGTTGGGCTTCCTGAGCGTCAGTGAGTAAAATATATATATATATATATATATATATATATATATATATATATATATATATTTTAGGTTGTGTTTAGTGTAGTCTTGTGAATAATACATATGGGCCATTTGTATGCTTGGACTGCCCTACCTTTTCTATTGCTGCCTTGCCTTTAAAATGCATCTTCCTACTTGAATTGATTGGTCCATTGAGGACAATGCATGTTTTAAGTGTGGGGGGGTGTATTATGTGCTTAAAAGTGGTCTAATTCAAAGCTTTCACACTTGATCTTTGGACTTATTTGGCATGATTTTTCTTGAAAATTTAACTTGATCATGGCTCTTGAAAGTAAATGGAATTGTCCTCTAGTGTGTAAGTAGAATTTTTGGAATGATTACTTAGGGCATTGTATGGGGCACTTTTAAGGTATAAAGAGGGTGTAAGTTTCCCATTTAACTTTTCTTAGGGAGGAAGTGACTAATTAGAGTAAGCCATAAAAGTGAGAAGCCTCCAACCGAATTGAGTGGGCCAATAGTCAACTTGACCTCCTAGAACTTGTCTTAGCTCTTGTTCAAGATCACAATGCATGACATGATTGAAAATGAAAGGGGCGTTTCTTTCTAAACCCTCATGACCCAAACACTAAGCCAACCAAAAATATTATCCTTTGATTAACCCCTTTGGGCCATTCACTTTTCTTTTCTACCACCTTGACCAAAGTGTGAATAAGTGACTATAACATATGCTTGCATTTATGTTAGTGTTGTATTGTTGTATTTTGAGAAAAGCAAGCTATATGAGTGAAAAACAAAAGATGGCCGAGAGCCACAAGAGAGGGAAAGAAAGGAAAAATGGCCAAAGGCCAAGAAAAAGGAAAGAAAAAAAATAAGGCCAAAGGCCTATCAAAAGAGAGAAAGAAAGGAAGCACAAAGTGCTCGAGTATGCCAAAGGCATAAGATTAAAAAAAAATGAGAGAAGCACAAGGTGCTTGAAAAAAAAAGGATGTAGCATGCTTTTTGAGGATTGATTTTATTGCATGCATATGTGGTGGTTACTTGTTCATATTATTGGTCATTGACTACTATCCATCATTCACTATTCATTATTAGCCTTCCATCTAACCCCAAAGTTCTCTAGATTTGGTTGTGCCATGCATATTAATGGGTGGAGAACTTAGAGCTATTACAAGCCTATGGTGATGGTTACGTGCATTGAGCCAAAGAGTGATCACAAGTCCCTAGTTAGGCATTTTTCCTAACTTGAGTGAATGAGTTAAACACTTTACCCGGTGAGGAAAAAAATCTCAATTAGTACTCTTCCCTAATTCTAGTTACTTGTTAAACTTGCATTCACTTTGTATTCCTAGATTTGTTTCATGCGAAGCTTTAGGGAAAGGTTCAAAAAGGTCAACTTGTACCCTATGACAATTCCAAGTGCCTTCACTATGCTTCATGGTTAAGTTAGTCTTTTTACATGACTTTGCCCGGAGTGCAAAGATTAAGTGTGGGGGATTTGATTGGACCAAATTTCATACCTTTAAGCATGTGCATTTGAGCTTAATTAGTGGGAATTAATTGATATATTTTATCATTATTGACATATTCTATTGCGCATGCTTATTGGAATTAATTGGTGAATATTAGTCTTTTTCTTGCATTATTAAGGAACCAAGGGTATTTTGGTCATGATGACTATGTGATGATATTTTATTGTAAGGGGGTCCCACGTGGGCCCCATGCACCCTTGATGGAGCTTCAGTGGAGATAATTTGGCAAGGAGGAAGGCTAGATGACAAGGCATGTGTCTGCTTGTGGAAGTGAATTTAACACTGAGTCACATCAGGATGCAGATTCACATCCGGAAGCTGAGTCACATCCGGAAGCTGAGTCACATCAGGAAGCTAAAGCCCATCTGACAGCAAGCACAAGAGCTAGACTGCACAATGTACGGAAATGTCAGTTACTTTTCAGAAGTCTGCTGTGCAGAATAAATTAAAGGCAAAGGGGTGCAGCTTTAAGGCATTGATGGAGTATCTTTCCAAAAGAGGCAAAATTGGATCCAACTTCAAATTCAAACTGGGAGGCCTCATTAAGGGCAATTTTGGAAGCACAATCACTTGAGAAAAAGGAGGAACCTTTAGAAATGCATGGAGATGAGCTCTAGTCCACATTCATCCTCACCTTTCACCAAATACCGAAAATACCCTTCCTTCCATTTAACCTTACACCTCTCGGCCATAACCCTCCATAATCACCAAAAATATCTTTTGACAGCTCATAATCCCAAATTGACAGCTCATTAGACCCCTTTGCCAACTCATCATCTAAGTAACTCACTTACTTAATCCCAACTAACTTCATTTTTGACATAACTCTTATCTCACTTCACTTTCACTTTCTCTCTCCTCTAACAAACTCTCTCAACTTCTCCTTCATCTTCAACCTCTCGGCCACCTTCCATTTCTTCCATTCTACCATGATTTCTCACGCTAACCTTCATCCTTCCACCTTCTCCATGTCCGGCTAGATCGCCTCTGCTTCTTCTCCAAGGAAAACTGCTTGAAGAACTCAACATTTGGCTTCATATGCTTGTAATTTGCTCTTTTTAGGTTTCAAGCTAGATGTATATTTTTGCCTATGTAAAGACCTTGATTTAGGCTTGTATAGGTTAGAACACCTTGAATTAGGAGTTCTACTTCATTTTAGCTTGAAATCTCTCTTTTATGTTAAGGACATGAAAACTGAGGCTTAGTTTTTGTAGTTTCATACATGTATGTGTGTGCGATTAGCTCCTCTTGCATTTATGGAATGAATTTGTTTCTTAAGTACTAGATCTAGTGCTTAATGTTGCTATAGGTATGTTCTTGGCTTGAAAGAGCTTTAGGCTTGATTAAATTAGTTAAACTCTTGTAGATTTCTTTGATTAAAGAGGTGTCAAGGATTTAACTAGTTTATATTAAGTGAGACAAGTATATGAAGTCTAATTCATCAAAGCACTAAGTACTTGGAGAAGGAGGTGATTTCCTAACTCGTACCTTCACTCTTTTACATTCGGTCACTTTTATTGTTTTCATTAGGATATAATTGTAGCTTATAGAACAAAATTCAACCTCAAACATCTTGTTAATTTGCGTAACTTTAACCTAAGCAAGAGATTTAACTAAACTGTGGAATTGACCTTGCTCTCACTTGCTACCTAGTAATTTGAGTATAGATTTATTTGCTTTAGCTCTTTGAGGCGACAAAAAGAGTTAATCAGCTGGTCAAACCTGTTGAAAAGATCACCAACGGGCGTGCTTGCTGAAATACAAATCATCATTAAAAAAACTATTCTTGCACTATCTTTTTTTTTAAAAAAAAATAAAATACATTTCAACAAGTGAAAATTTGATTATGTTTTTTAAGCCAAATTAAATGAAATATGCGAAATCTAAATATTAAGAAACGTTGTAATTAGTACAAAAACTAAATATAACAATAACTCAAACAACTAATTTACCAAATAAAAAGTGGACTAATTAATTAAATGGAGGAAGAACAATTACTAAATAACTACTATTTTAATTATTTGGATTAAAAGAAGATTGAGGTAAAATAATCTTTTTAGTTGTAGAATTAGGATTGAGAGAAGAAATGTGAGAGAAGAATTATGAGAGAAAACTAAAGTTGGAAGAGAGAAAACCAAAGTTGTACAAAATAACCGTTGGGGTGTGAAAATATTTTTAAAAAAAGATTGGGGGATAGAACATGTATAAAGAAAACAACAACCAGTTTCCTCAGCATACAAAGCAGAGAAAGAAATAAGCTGGAACATATCCTAAGACATTGCCCAGTTGCTGATTCATGTTGGAGATTGTTAGGATCGGAGGTAAGAAGTTGTGCCAGTAGCCAGACTTCCTTTGTTGATTGATGGATCTTTAGCTGCATTCATCCAAAGAACAATGATGCAATCTGGATTACCAAGTTTGGTATCCTTTGTTGAAATTTGTGGGAAAATAGAAACAAACATATCTTCCTAGATCAATCTCGTCCTCCTGAAGCCATAACTCACAATGTACACGTCATTATTGAACATACCCTTAGAGTTAGGAATATTTTGCGATCTATCAATACAAAAAAAGCGGCGCTTTCCGCCGAACACATTCCGGCGTTTGACACAGAAGCGCCGGAAACAACATACATTTCGGCGTTTATTGGACAAACGCCAGAAAGCATCTAAAAAATGTGGCAAAAATTGGCGTGAGGTTCCCGCCTATTTACCCTCGAAAACATACCGGCGTTTTTGGTAACAAGAACGCCGGTATGTATATTTTAATCAAAACAATTAATTCTTGTTTTTTTTTCATTATTTGAAAAAACAGAAACACTTTCCGGCATTTGGTAAAACACCGGAATGTGTTTTATATATTTTTAAAATTAATATCCACATTTTGGCGTTTGTGGTCAACGTCGGAATGTGTTTTTTATTTTTTAAATAGTTAATATCCACATTCCGGTGTTTACGGTAAACGCTCGTAAACGCCGGAATGTGTTTTATTTTTTTAAAAAAAATTATATCCACATTCTAGCGTTTGTGGTAAACGCTGCTGCGATGACTCCCCATATTTAGTGGTTTTTAGGAAATATTTTATTGTATTTGGGGAGTCATTAATTAAGTAATTAAGTGATTTTGATGTGAATTGGAAATATATTAATTTGAAATATTATTTGGGAATTGAAATAGGAAACTTGAAATAATAAAAGAAAATATTTTAAAGGAAAGTTTCTTATTAACCTTATTTTACCCTATTTTACCCTATGTAATGTTGACAGGTGTACGACACGTGTCAACATTATATTGACCAGAGGGTAAAATTGGGCCACTTTGGTTACTTTAGGGGTAAAATTGTACCCGGTGTTAGTTTAGGGTGCCCAGTGGTCCAGGGTGGTTACTTTGAGGGTAAAATAGAGCCATTGCCCAAAGAAGCAAGATGCCATCCACTGTTCATCAAGTTCTCACTCCTTCTCAAGTTTGAGTATGCTTTCGGATGTGGATTTTAAAACAATTGCCATGTTGATTCATACTATGTGTAGCTAGTATTCTTTTACAACTTAGAGTACTATGAACTTGTTTGTAACTTAGATATGTTATTTCCCACTATTTAGTTAAGGTTAATTTGATCTAGTTTATTTAATCTTGCTATTATTGATTAACTTGTTTAATGCTTGATCACCATTAGACATGTTTAGGGAATTTAGAATTGGACTCGAAAGAGGGAATTTAAATAGACCATGAGATTAAATAGTGTAGGATTGAATTTTTAATCTGATTTGCAACTAGGATAAACATATACCTAGAAGCCCTACATAGTCACATTAGAGCGGTACCGGTATAAATTGGCTTCGTAAATTAGTGCAAGACATTGTGTAATTAGGCTAGGTAAGGATATAGGTGGAAACCGAAAGGCATGTATAGTTACTAGTACTCTAGATTAGCTAGTTGAATTAATTCATAATTAATTTAGTGGAAATAAATTCTAAGAAGCAAATAAGGGATTAGTGGCTCTAGGTTGTTCTTTTGACTTGTGAATTTCATCTGTGTAAATATTTTGTTTTATTTTATTTTCTTAGATGTTAGTTAATTAAAATCAATTTGCTTGTATTTACTCAACTTGAACAAAAATAGGAGATCTAATGCCTAGTTATTAATTGTCTGAGTCTCTGTGGGATCGACCTTGATTTACCACTTTATTAAAATACGATCCGTACACTTGCGGAATTTTTATCAAAATTTTGGTATCATCACGGTGGAATGTAGATCTTCAATAAATAGCATTAACTGTCACCACGTTTCGGCGTTTTATAAATGCCAGAACGTAACAAAGAAACACTGGAATGTGTAACAATATATATACAACCGACGGAAATCATTTTACGGTTTTAAAGAAATGACAGGGTCCCACCGAAATTTTTTCCATACTTTTCTTTTATATAATCGTTCATAGATCGATATGTCTCGTCGTTCCGATAAAGCTCCCATAGGCGAGGTAGAGCAGCAGCGCTTGCGCGAAGAAGACGCCCGACCTGTAGAAGCACATCGGAGAGAGGTAGAGCAGCAGCCTATTCCTCTAGAAGTGTTGCAATACTCAAGCCCTCTTCCTCACCCACCGTGTGTAACATCCCAAAATTTTAAGCAATTAATTAATGATAATTAAATATAATTTTAAAGGTCTTATGAGATTTGAAGGCTCATTTATGATGTTGAAATTGAATTAGTGGGTGGTTTGAATAATTATTAGGAATTATTATACAAATTTAATTTATGTTAAGGTTATTAATTTGGAAATTGAACCCAGAAAATTGGTTATTTTAAAATAAAATATTGGATAGTGGCCAAAAACATAACTCATGCAGTTGATTTGTATGATCACAGGTTAAATAATATGATTTAAATTATATATGTATACATAAAACAAAAAAAAAACAACAGACCCTTCAAATGTGGGTGGCACATGGGCCACCCACAATGAATTTTAAAAGGGCCGAATAAGGCCAAAGTCGACAGCAACGTGCTGCCCACTGTAGAACACCTAAAGGGGAGGAATCCCCTCATATGTAAAGACGAGTGAGAGGGATTATTGCGCCGAAAATCAAAACAATGAGGGAGCAAGAAAGGAAAAGAAAAATGGAGGTTCTAGGGTTTGTGTTTTGAGGATTTTCAAAAATGAGGTAACTTTCTCTTCTTCCTCTACTTTGTTTAAATTCTATATTTTGGGCAAATATCTCACCTTACAAGGCTAGGAAAAATTTAGGGTTTAGTCTAGATTTTAAAATTTACTTGCTGTAAGAGATTATTTGTCATTGGAAATATGTTTGGTGATGATTCTTGAAATCTTTAAGCCTTAAAAACTATGGGTTATGTTTTAATTGAGTTTTGTCTTATTAAAGATTCAAAAACAGTGAGAAATCCTCTTTATTGTTGTAGAGAAGTGAAACTAGATGGTATTGATAATTTAGAATAGCTTATTTGAGTGGAATAAAGGCTTTGAGATATTAAGTCTTCAGTTTATTGATTGATTTAAGTTAACTTTGGAACTTATCTTTTGAGAGGAAATTTGGAATGATATTGTTGGATAAAACTTGAAATTAAGTTTTGATTTCTATTGAATTTAGAAAAGACAAATCTTGGTGAATCATAGGAGTTTTCTTGATTTTCCAAATTTAGTGTTGCTAAAAGATATTTGATTTCTTACAAGAAGTTCAATGGTGATGATTAATAATTCTTAAATTTTGAAATCCTTTGAATCTTGGCTAAATCAAGTTTTAGCTTGTTAAAGTATCAAGAACTTTGAGATATTTGTATTTAATTTTGAAAACAAGTGTTGTCAAATACTTCTAAAATCTTGAATAGGTTTATTGGTGTTAAATGGATATTTCTATTTCTATAAAGTCTTGAATGGTGTTTTAAGTGAGATTTTTGCCAATACAAGTTTTGAAAATTTGATTATGGAAAGATGTTTTTTAAGCCTAATATGTTTTTGGGAATTGAATGGTTATTGTAAGTTGATATAGGTTTGTTGGTGATATCTAGATGATTGGATTATGATATGTTGGATTGAAATTGAATTTGTGGAAGTGACCTAGAGTTAGATTGTGTATCAGTAAATGTTTAAGTATTTGAACCGGTTCTGGTGATTCTATCAGTACTTGGATATGTCTCTATGGAGACAGTTGGATCTTATTGGGTCTGCCATTTAGGGCATTTGGATCTTGTTGGATCTACCCTTTGGGGTGTTTGGATCATTCTTGTTAAAATGAATTGCTTATGAATTATTGCTTTGGCATATTATGGTTTCATGATCAATACATCATATTAGGACCTGATTGTTTTCATAAGTACCTTGTTGTACCTGTTGGCATGTAAGGCAAAGTGGGAAGAATAAGTGTTACTGGGACTCTGTCTCACTGGTTGCTTTTTATTTTTAGGTTCAAGTTCAATGTTAAATGAAAGGGAAAGGAACTAGAGGAAACTCACAAAATATGAAATCATTGAGTATTCTCTCGTAAAGTCTAGACATACATGCAAATCCGCTTCCACATATTTTCTTATGAAGCTGAAAATAGACTCGGAAATGTTGATTATGGATTGTAATATAGGTAAAGTATTTTTCTAACTATGATAGGTTTGTAATAATACGAAAAGTCTTTTCTATCATAGTTAGATAATTAATAATGATTATAATTGATACTTTTAGTTAATTGGTAAAGTGGCAGGACATCACAATTTAATATTAGGTTGCTTCTTTTTTAACCATGTTAGGTGAACCTTTAATTTTCTAACATGGTTAGCTATTAATTATCCATGATAGTATTCATATTATATTAGAAAATTCTTTTCTATCATGGATAATGTATAAAATGATTAGAAAATTCTTTTTCTAACTATGATAGAGATATTGTTATTGTGGATACTCCTTTTTCTATCATAGTTAGTAAAGAGATTAATGAATTGAACTAGAAAATATTGGATAATTAGGGAATTAGTAACAGAATTTTACATCGTGAGCTTGTCTGCCGCCGAGCTCTAAGTCGCCGCTGCCGCCACCGTGAGCTTGTCTCCGCCACAGTTTTCCTCCATCGAAGCCGATCTGTCAACCTTTACTGCCGCCGAAAGCTGGTCTTCGCCGTTCTCCGCTGATCCCCACCGTTCTCTGCCGTTTCGTTTGAAGTCCTCCAATCTCTGCCGACCCATGCTGATCCCAGCCATCCTTAGCCTCCACCGTACACCCATCGTCTGTAATCCATCACCACCTCTGCTCAAAGCTCTTTTTGTTAGAACTCATTGAAAATCTCTAATTAAGGTAGGAAGCTTTGTTTTTTCTGCATGCACTCATCAAGCCTCAGATCTTCTTGCTCAAATCACCCTCTGCCCTTGCTATGTCATAAAAGCTTTAATATGCATGGATTTTGAATTGGAACAAGTTTCATTTCAAAATGGAAGCTAAGGTTGTAGATAGTCGAAAGATTCATGCTTAGAAACTACAATCTTTGATTAATGTTCACTGAAATCTTCAAGGATGGATTTCGATTGTCAAATACATTGGTAACTCCTTAATTCATTGTGAGTACAAGAAGGATTTATTGTATATGTGTTGCCATGGTTCTTGGCTATTAAAAGGCTACTTTATATATTTGATTCCATGGATTTTTGATGTCCCCATGAGTATTGGCTTTGCTCATATTTATTCAATATGGATTTAAATCCATGGCTTACCTTTAAATAACTTAAATGAGAAGGCAGCAAAGTTCTGTGGGGATAATTTAGGGCAGTTCATTTGCTATGATGATAAAAATTTTAGCAAGGGAAAATCTTTGAGTGTTCGTATTCAACTTTTTGAGAGGAAGCCTTCTTCTTTCAGTTTGGGAAGCTTGAATTTCTCTCAAGATCATGTCAAAGGAGTTCACATTGTTTTGGAACAGGTTGGAAGACTATGTCCATATTTTCTAAGCATTGGTCATGTTGATAGGTATTGTAAAGCTTCTACCGCATTCCAACCTAAAGGGATGTTTCAGTTGTCGGCAATAAATCGGTAAGTGTTGAATATAATAGACTCTCTTGGTGTTACTGGTCTAACTTCCAAGGGACAAAGATTAAACTTGTTCCTATTCTGGATAGAACCCTTTGTAAAAGGAAATGGGAAAATTTGAAGAAGGAAAGTTGTATCCACAAACATGCTTGTCTTAATAGTTATCATAGGTCTGATCACTAGTTGAGTCTTCTTTCTTCCATTCTTAAATAGCAGAAGTGTTCTTTCAACATCACTATTGCTTGTGAACTTCATGTTGATGGTGAAACTTGATCTAGTAAGGTGGACAACCCTAAGCAAATTCAAATTGTGAGGAGGAAACAAAAGAGGTATTGGGGAGAAATAATTGTTTATCCTCCTCCTTTTAAGAAGAGGTACGTGTTTCAAGAGCTGAACCTTCCTTCTAAGAAGCGAGAGTGCATTAGCCTACAGAAAAAAGGAGTACACTAATACTACCACCATCATTCAAAGAAACGAACATCGGCGGGCACTATGAGTTCCACCAAATTTTCTTTCATTGTTTCCTTTGTCAACAAGAGATTGAAGATCTTCTCCCCTTCTACAAATCCATTCTCGACTTGGAAGCCTATAGATGATGATTTTCATGTTCAGCTCAACACGTGATACCTCTGTTCTTTAATGAAACGTCCATGGAACGATGTCCCTTATGTTCAAAGTCTGGGTTTTAGCGGAGCTTGTGCCAAAACGCTTTGCGTGAGTGGATGATAACGATGAGGATCTCTAAGTTCATCAGCAGTCGCTTAGAGATCCATCTTGCAGTGCTACTCTTGAGGTTCTTATTTTCTTACTTGTTTCTTTGTTTGGTTATTTCATCGAGTAATATGTGTTATGCTAAGGCATTGTTGGATTGGTTGCCAAAGTTCTATATGTGAGACAACTATGATGATCATACTCCTTCGGGTTCCTTTGCATCTTTTGGCTGAAATGGTCACTACTACAGAAATACCCCTTTACATGCGCTCATTTTGGCCTTTACATGCGCTTAAAAAGCGCATGTAGAGGGGGGCGCTGGTAAAGGCTCTACATGCGCTTTTTAAAAGCGCATGTAGAGGGGGGCTCTACATGCGCTTAAAGCGCATGTAGAGGTATGTACCTCTACATGCGCTTTAAGCGCATGTACATCTACATGCGCTTAAAGCGCATGTAGATGTGCCTCTACATGCGCTTTAAGCGCATGTAGAGGTACATACCTTTACATACGCTTTAAGCGCATGTATAGAATTTTTTTTTAAAAAAAAATTATTATAAATTTACATTATTTCCCAATATAACCACCAATACTAGCTGTAGTTCATAGAACCAACTAGCATTATATCAAAAGAATTTACCAGAAAAAGTCAATTACTTAACATCTTCAAAAATGAATTATATATCAATATCAAAACAATAACAATGTATGATTCATTTTTTATATATACATCAGCAAAAAGAACTATGTGCATCATAGTTGTTCACAAGTTAATCTAGACTAAAATATTGACAAAACAAGAAACGATTCAGAACAAAGTAATAAATATTCACCTCCTCAATTTTGTCAAGATTCATCCTATGTAAAAGATCACTCTACGGAAAGATTAGAGAGCGTGGATAACAGAAAAAATCAAATAAATCTAAAATCAAAAAAATCAGAAGTGGATATTTGGCATAATCCTTCATAGTTCATACCCACAAAAATATATTCATATTTTTCAGAATCAGCAAACAAGAATGAACTAAGGTAATAGCATATGCAGAAAGCAGGATCCAATGCTTTACCTTGTGAAGCCTCTGCTTTTTATCTTCTTTGAGAGTTAACACTGTCTTAGCCAACCTAGCTAGGGTGTCGTTGCTGATGCTTTTGGACTGAACACCAGTGGAATCATTTAAGCTAGGATGAACCTCAGTCACAGTACTGAAGAAGTCCATCCCAAGGACAGCACAAAGATCATGCACTGTACTCACAAATTCAAGAACCTTGTGCAGCCTATCACTCTGCAGATATGATGTTAAATTAATATATTTGTGAGTACTCCATATCTCTAATTAATATATTTGAGCTCTCCAATCATCCTAAAATCCAATGTCACCATTTAAAAACCATTTTCTACCTTTAAACACCTATTTAATCAAAGCAGAATCATTTCAATCCACTAGAGTGTTTTATATCCCAAATTTCCAGCATTTAATCATCACAAATAAACAACCAATTAGAGTAATACATGACATCTATTTATGCAACGAAATTTGGTTAGATTCTTAAGGTTTAAAGAGTTCACAGATTCTTGGAGTGAAAGATCTAAATCAAATTGATGACTTTTAAAACTTTACACAACATGTGGGAATAGGCAGAACAATTTATCTCATTCTCATTTCTAATCGAAGCACACCCATAAATTCACCCAAAGCAGAACAACCTCTTACATATAGTTATTAGCCAATATCATAAGAATCCATTGTCACAAACCAAACAAAGCAAGCTGAACAAATATTTTCATTACTTCATAAATCCAATCAGCCATGACAAGAGAAAACCCACTTACACATGTTTTTAATAAATTAACTTACATTCAAATAGCAAAACAAAGCAACTATATATATGAAACCTCCAGGATCAACAAATTCAACAAGATTCAACATGCAACAACTTACATTTATTTTTATTTCATCATCATAAACTTCTCATCCAACTTAAAAGATCAACAAGCTCCTTTACTAGTACCTAGCCAAACAAGAAAATCCAACAAATCACACTAGATATCCTAACATCATTCAAACAACCTCCTACAACAACAAGTTACAAAATTTTGAACCCCAAACACCATTAAAATAAGTCGGATTTGACAACCCATAAGTTAGGGTTTTCACAAAATCAACAAATCCTAAATCAATCATTCAAATCATCACTTGAATATCCAAACTCAAAGCTTAATTTGTGTTTTTGTTTGATTTGAAAACCAAAATAGAAATCCCCTTTCACATATATGCAAACATCCATCAAGTAACTAAGTCCAAATAACAAACATAAAACTTCATACACGCATAAATCGTTCACAAAACATCATCAACTATATGTTCTCATTATCATCACCAAAGAGACAAGGATACCACAATTAACCTTACATACACATACACCATTATGTTTAAGGCACTTGCATCATAATTAACAACACACAAACGTGTATACATAGCGAATATTACCACTGGTCAAAACAGAATCCTCCTATATCAAACAAGAAACCAATATGGCTCAAGACTAGAATTTTTAGGTCAGCTTACCAAGTGTGCTTCAAGAGAAATTTTATCTTTCACTACATACATTTCCTTTTTATGTTAAAGTCAAAACAGAAGCATAAGCTCCAATAAGAGCCACAAAACGGAGAAATAATAAGTTTCCATGTTTTCTTAAATCCTTTCAATTATTACTGTAGAGATAGCAGAGAATTTGCAACCCATTCAGCTTAATCTATACATTAATCAAACATACACAAGACATACAAATCTACACTTTAAATTGATGGACTTAGTTCCTCTAAATCAAAATCCACAAGAGTATCAAAACCCATAATCAGCCTCTTCTTCACTAACCATAACTATCTACACAACAAGCACACACACACACACACACTCTGCATCATATACAGCCAGAAGATCCACCTAAAGTTATCTATAAATTGAAAAGTTTAAATTTTTTTCACAAAACTACTTCATTTGACTTATTAGGCAACATCAAAATTACCTGGTATAACATGAGTGATATGCCAGCATTAAAATTGTAACTAGAAAGTACAAACTTGTTGACCAATATCATGCCACAAGAGGAAATGCAATAAGCAAAGCCAGCCAAAAGGGCTTGATTGGGGACTTTAACTGACTTAACAAGTTTGTCTCTTTCCTTAACCAACTTCCCATTTTCCAAGTCATCATCAATAATAATAGAAGGTTTCATTTCATCCCACCAAAAACAAATTAAAAAAATAAATAAAATTGTAATCCTATAAATCAAAAGCACATCTCAGTGATTCTCCAGGATTCAAAATCGGAAAGGGGGGATTTGAAATTTGAGGTTTTTGATAAAAGCATGTGGGATTAAGAGTTTATTGTATAGTTAGGGAGATTGGGGATGAAATAAATATTCAGAAAGCTAAAGGAGGAATCGAAGATGGAAAAGTCCTCCTTCGCTTCTGAAATTTCAATTTCAACACCTTAACTTTGCATTGTCAAATGTTTCAGAGAGTTTCTTATGTATGAAAAACACCAATTGGCGAAGATGGCGAGTTTGGTGGTCTTCCCTTAACATTGTCAAAGATAACAAGTTATGACTTTCCAATCATAACTCATACATTTCTGTCAAAGATCAATAAACTAGAAATATATCATTACTTGATCTTGTTAGTACTTCATCAAGAAAAAATCTCATTAAAACATAATATACCTAAACTACAACAAACATCAATAAAGGTTCAAACTTTCATTCAAAACAACTAAAATAAAGTTCAGGCTTCCCATATTGACTGATTAACCATACCAGAAACCCCTTAACACAAACCCCAAACTCATAACCTCTCACAAACAGTGGAAACATGAACGAACAAGGAAGGAAATAGAGGAAAGAGCCTCACCGGAGTTTGAGAACAAGAGAAGAGACCCAGCCGCCATCGGCCGCCGCTAGTTCGCCGGAAAATGGCCACTGAAGTGGCGGACCGAACAGACCAGCAAAAAGGAGAAGGAAAAATGAGAAATCGACATGGAAAGAAGCATAACTCGCGAAAGACAAGCCAAGGCTAAAGCTTACCTTTACCTCGCCGCCGTTCGACGTCGAGTTCGCCGGAATCCGAAGGAAATGAAAGAAAACGAGGGCTGCTCGTTGGAGAGGAAGGAGAATGCGATTAAAGAGGAAGATGATAGTTGTTTCATCAGCCTTCAGTAGCTGTCACCGCCGTGGTGGCCGGCCGAGTTCGCCAGCGACGATGCTGGATCATCGGAGAAGTGGAAAGGAAGGGCGAAGGGACTGAGGTTTGGGAAAGGAGGGAGCCGATGATTTGGGTTGAGAAGGGAGGCTAGGGTTTTCATTTAAGTATATATATACATTGATTCCCATTTAAGCGGCTCTACATGCGCTTAAAGCGCATGTAGAGGTATAAACACCCTTTACATGCGCTTTAAGCACATGTAAAGGATGTTTCTACCTCTACATGCGCTTAAAGCGCATGTAAAGGGTGTTTCACCAATTTCATAGCACCCAAAAGTGGTAATGGAGCCTTGAAACACTAAGTCCACAAGCAGGAACACCTTATGAGGTCTGAGGAGGACCTCTTATGCATGACTCCATGTTTTGCACTTCAGTAGTGCCTTTACATGCGCTTAAAGCGCATGTAAAAGGTGTTTGAACATTTTCATAGCACCCAAAAGTGATAATGGAGCTTTTAAACACTAATTCCACAAGCAGGAACACCTTATGAGGTCTGAGGAGGACCTCTTATGCATGACTCCATGTTTTGCACTTCAGTAGTGCCTTTACATGAGCTTAAAGCGCATGTAAAGGGTGTTTGAACATTTTCATAGCACCCAAAAGTGGTAATGGAGCTTTTAAACACTAATTCCACAAGCAGGAACACCTTATGAGGTCTGAGGAGGACCTCCTATGCATGACTCCATGTTTTGCACTTCAGTAGTGCCTTTACATGCGCTTAAAGCGCATGTAAAGGGTGTTTGAACATTTTCATAGCACCCAAAAGTGGTAATGGAGCTTTTAAACACTAATTCCACAAGCAGGAACACCTTATGAGGTCTGAGGAGGACCTCTTATGCATGACTCCATGTTTTGTACTTCAGTAGTGCCTTTACATGCGTTTTAAGCGCATGTAAAGGGTGTTTGTGCCTTTACATGCGCTTTAAGCGCATGTGAAGGGTGTTTGTGCCTTTACATGCGCTTTAAGCGCATGTAAAGGGTGTTTGTGCCTTTACATGCGCTTTTATTTCCATATGATTTTGAACTTTTCACCTAAGTTCATTTTATATTTTATCTCTAAATACTTAAATCCTTTTCTAGTCATTGTTTTAGTGAATTTTAATTGATGCACATTTCTATACATGCGCTTAAAGCGCATGTAGAGATAAGGCCTCTACATGCGCTTTAAGCGCATGTATAGATTCTTACCTGTACATGCGCTTAAAGCGCATGTAAAGGACCCTCTATACATGCGTTTCTTCTAAGCGCATGTAAAGGTGCGCTGGTAGAGGGACAATTTGTAGTAGTGGGTTGTGAGTGTCGTCATAGACTCTTGCGGAGATTATCTCTCTGTTTCCTTCTATCACCCTCTTTTGGGTGACAACGTCGTGAAGTATAGACTTATACTTCGTAGTGGCGTAACTTTTATGAAGCTCCTTACAGATCTTGGATTTGCTTTAACTCTCTCTTTTTGCTGTCACCTCTTCAATCGATACTACTATCCAATGCAGATAGATCTACCTCAAATGGAGTTGGTTAGCGTTAGTTGTTTCTTGTTCCAATTTTATCATGCTTATCTATATTTTCTTACTTTTTTCTGTGTTTCAGTCTACTCTCTATTTTCATGCATGTACTCTAATAACAGACTCTCTTATATAGCTATATAAGTAAGTCTTAACTTGTAATCATTTTAATTTAATGAAATTGTGTTTTTATCAAAAAGAAAAAAAGATAACTCACATATAGGATTAAGATTAAGGGGTGTAGATTTTGAGCCATATATATGTATATATAAGTGTGTGTGTGTGTGTGTAAAAGTAATTCTCCTCACTCCGCACCAAGGAAATTAAAAGGGAAAAGATCATTACCAAAAACAATCACAAATATTAAGTCAAAGAATTCAATAATGTATGACGAGTAAAGCATAGAATAAGGACAAAAATTTATTATGTTCCATACATTTGCAGAAAAGAAATGAAGATAGATATATGATCTTGCTATAATGAAAGGAAAATATATTGTAATTATGTTTATAAACTAACAATGACCACATGACTATTATATATAAATACAAAAAAGTACAATAAAGGACGTACCCAATTCTAGCCTCCACTTGGTGTAAGTGCGGAGAAGGGAATATATTAATAAGTCTTCCCTAGATTTATGCAGAGACACTAATTCTTACCATCGAGTCAAACCAACTCTTCCTTTAATTCAATAATTGTAAGTTAAACAAGAAATTTCTTACCTATTTCTTTACTGTTTGAATGAAAGTGAGCAGCAACAACAAAGTTGCAGCAATCAAAGATGCAATTTTCCAGGGGGTGCTCCAATATTCACGCACAAAGATTGCCTTATACCTGTGATAGGGGTTATCGTAAAACCTCCCCATTTCTTCATATAGAGAGACATAATCAATGTTGGTGTTTGTTACAAGAATATTCTTGCAGAGTTTGTTCACCATGGAAGCAACTTCGTTACTATTACTCAATAAGTTCACCATGATTTTCTTTTTGACAAGAATTTCGACATCTTTTCCAGTGCCAATAAGAACATCCAACAGGCATGTGTAATCAGTTACATAGCCTGATAAAGGATAGTGACACTGCTCAAATGCTACTACATTTCGAAGCGTTATCTCAGTCCAGTCACTAACCACAATACCTGGTATCTTAAGAATTTTTTTCCCTGAACATTGTACCTTAGTTACACTGCTTTCTTTATCTACTTGGAATTTCATCCCTGCCTCGTGTAGTTGATTCACACTGAGTGAACGACTCATTGCTACGTGAAGTTCTCTTGATGATGAATCACTTGGTAAGTAAAAGGTCCTTAACACATCACAAAGGTGCTTCGCTTCATAAAGATTATCAAGATTGAAGCTCCTAATGAACTTAGGATGAGTCTCCTTGAAGGGATATATCTCTTGCAAAAAGACATTTACAAAAACATCAAAGGTAAGCTTAATAAATGAACGCTCACAATCACCATTGAAGCCATTTGGAAATGCTAGGTTGAATAGGTGAGTGAGGACAAAGAATGGAAGTTGATTTTCAAGCAAAATCAAGTCAAGTTTAATATCAGCTGCTGGCCAAAGCTTTTTAGACAAAGGGCCTTCTAGGCCTACTATGTCAAGAAAGAACTCAATGATGAAGCAAGCGTCAACTAAAATCATGAGCACAAATTCATCGCTCTTCATCGGTATGGTCTCTGAATAACAACGTCGTATCTCATCTTCCAGATCTTTCAAGACTTTGATATAATCCTTTAACAATTTCTCTGGGGTCCTCTTGAGAAATCTGTTCATGTACCATACTTTTAATTCTTGCATTGACTTCAATGTTTTGTCTTGACGATGATATGGGCCAATGGAGATCACATTAGGAGTATAGGCTTCTTGATTTACCCTTCGAAGTTTTGGTAGCACTTTATAGACGCAACAACCTGATGATAAGGGAAGCTTCGTAGAATTTGCAATTTGATATTGGGCTTTCAAACCATTCAATTCTATGGCCCAAGTACCATTATCAAACTCAAGGCTGAAATTATTTGGATCATTCACCTTCCAATAGGTTTTTGTCGCCATCAACATTTTGTGATTTTCTGATGGATCTGAAAAGTTTTCCATTTGTAAATTTAAAAATATGCAGAATGACAAAAATAAGCCCATATTCAGCATTTTCCTTCAAAATATCAGTCATTTGGGTTGACATAATTTTACAAATAATTTTATACCTCTGGATGATATATTTTCGCAACAAGCAATGCCATAATTCTTGCATTCTAGATTGATATAAAATGGACAAAAATTACATAAGTAACTATGTCGAGATTGAAAATCAATTTCACCCTACAAAGTAGGGGGAATGACAAAAAGATTTGGAAATATATAAAGGGAACATATATGCACTCAACATTTATAATGCTTCTAACGTGTGAGAATCTAAAAAAAAAATTATGTGAAATGAAATGGAAATAGGGAAAATCCCAAATAAATCTCTCTCAATACCCAAAAGGACAAGTGAAGAACATAAATGTTCAAAAGGACTATGAAGAAACCAGCACCTAACTGTCATTTTAAAATTTTGCGAAAAGACAAAATTGCCCACATCCTAAAACATAAATTACTACCCCACCCTAAACCCACTCTAACATTCATCCTCTTCTCGCAATTTGTGTTTTATGATGAGTGCAATTTTGTCTTTTCGCAAAATTTTAAAATGACAGTTAGGTGCTGGTTCCTTCATAGTCTTTTTGGAAGTTTAAGTTCCCCACTTGTCCTTTTGGGTATTAGGAGGGATTTATTTGGGATTTTCCCATGGAAATATGACAAAAATGGCATCTTCTTATCTACATCCCCTATCCCCTTATTAAATAGGTATAGGACATTTTCGTCATTTCCACCTGATTTCACAAAATACCTTTAAGGTTCTCACACAACGGGGGTATTACTTGATAAAAAATCGGGGGTATTATGAATTTTGGGTGAATTTATGTGTCTTTACCTATATTTCTAGATTCATTTTGTGAAATTTTTATCATAAGCATAATCAATAAAGAAAAAACAATTTTCAAAAAAGGAAAAATAATTATTTATCATATTTATAGAGCACAATATTGTCGTGTGATCTATGTAACTAATCCCACCTATTTGAGAAATGACTATGATGTTGTTGTTGTATTTATAATTTTATATCGAGTTTATTTCTCATTACTTATAGTTTGACTGGTCTCAATTCATCAAAAAATTGCTTTTATTTAACATCTTTTTCAAGGCTACATCAACTAAAATATGCTTTTTTCTCCTGTCTCATTCCATGGTGCAGACAAGTTAAATTATGAGACTGAGTTGCAAACTTAGTAAAATTGTAACTCAAAAACAAAATATAATGATTAAATAATTAAATTTCCCATGAATATAACAACGAATCATTTCCCTCCCATTTGTAAAGTAGAAATTCACAAGAATAACAATGATGATTATTTTAGACAAAATAATAACAACGATGATGAAGATGAAAGAAATTGTTTGTGCCTCCAGCTTATTGAGAAAAAAATACACTCCCTTTGCTAATTAGGTTGGCAAAGAAACTCGTGATATTGAGAATGAGGAGAGAGGGAGAGAGAGGCCCAACTTTAATTAGGAGACATATGGGTTCACATTCGGTGTCTATCCTATAGATAGGCAAATTTGTCTATCTCTCAAATGCACTTGTGCACAATAATAGGAATCATTAGTGGAGTTTTAATAATAATTAATTATTTTCAATACATAATAATTTTAGGAACCACTAGTGCACAATTTTAGGAATTACTAGTGCACAATTATAGGAACCACTAATACACTTTTAATACCAATTAACTACATCATTCAATTTTTGATCGATCAAATTCTCTCCCAATTCTCTGCATATATTTTATCTCCCAATAATCTGCATATATTAAGAATTTTTGTTGCTCCTAATTGTGATTGTTTTTTTTACCTTCTTATGAATATCAAATATGGACATAAGACAACTAATAAAGATGGATGGAAACTGAAAAAGTAAATAGATTTTCCATATTGGAAATAATTAAATGGTATTGAAAATATTATAGTGGTTGTGATTTCTATAATTGTGTATTGGTAGTTCATATAATTGTGCACTAGTGGTTCCTATTATTGTGCATTTGAGGGATAGGCAAAATTTGTCTATCTATAGGATAGACACCGAATGTGAACCCGGAGAAATATGCATGCAAAGTTTATGTATAACCAATAAAGCAAATTAAACAGTAATATTTCAAAACTAATCTGCAGACACTTTGTACTTGATGAGATTTGAGAGACACCAGCTAATTGATATGGTTCATGTCCTTAAAATGTACATATTTTGACCATAATTAGAAGATTTTGGAATCAATTAGTCCAAAACCAAGAATGGAGTATTGGCATAATATTACTTGTTGATACACAAATTATATGATATCAAAGAAAAGAATAGTATCTTTATTCAGAATGAATGAGTGGATAAATCACAATGATAGTACAAGAGATTAGTCGCCTAGACTTTGGTCGACTAGCGAAAGAGAGAAATAGAAAGTACAAGATTCAGAAGATATTGGATGCCCTTTCTACATGGTATAAGGTTCTATATATAGTCTTCAGGCTTCCATTTCCGTTGGCGCAGTTAATATCCACATTTACAGCTATTGATTCTCATTAATGTGGCAGTTACTAGTCATTTATTGGACGTTACTCGTCAAAGGATTTATTGCTCTTGATTCTGTCTTTAATGGATTGATTTGACTGAGCTGGCCTCCTTGTGGGCTTATTGGGCCTACAAATCCAGTGAAATAATGGGCATAACACTAAGTCCCCCACTTCACGATGACGATGCCAAGTGTCATTGGGAAGTAGCGGTTTCTTAAATTAACGACAGTGATCGTTCATGCTGCTTCATTTGCCCATGCTGCTCCTTTGCATGCAGATTATCTAGAGTATTTCGTTGATGAAGTTGAAATGAGAGCTCAAATGGAACTCATGGTTGAATTCAAAGCTGGGAATCATGTGGATTGGAACCTTGATGCTATCATTGAGGAGTGTCATGCCACTTTCCCAGATAATCCGGCTCCAGGCCCTGAGGATGATCCTTCCAGTCCCCCAGTCCAGGAGAACGAAAACAATGTTGATGTTCCACCATCTGCTTGATCTGATCTGCTTTTTTGTTTGATTGTGCTTTGTACTCTTGCTCTCAAACTTTGTTGCTTTTGTTTCACCTACTTGGATGTTTCCATAAACAAACCTGGTTACGTTAATTTTATTTTGCTTTGCAAATTTATGTGTTAACTGTCATGAATCTTAGCATAACAAGTTACTTTACCCACTTTTGAGTTAGACGACTAGCATGCTTAGACGCTTGGTTGCTAACTCTTTTTTGGGAGAAAAGCATTACTCTCTTTTGAATTAATCGACTAGTTCAGATGCTTGGTCGACTATCCTTTTTTGAGTAAGCATGGTCTTTAACTGTCATGAATCTGAGCATAACAAGTTACTTTACCCGCTTTTGAGTTAGACGACTAGCATGCTTAGACGCTTGGTTGCCAACTCTCTTTTGGGAGAAAAGCATTACTCTCTTTTGAATTAATCGACTAGTTCAGATGCTTGGTCGACTATCCTTTTTTGAGTAAGCATGGTCGACTATATTTCTTGAATTGTGTCGACTTAAGCTATTTCTGACAATTAGTCATTTAGCTTGATCTTTTAGACATTTGTCATCTGGAATAATCTCCTTGCGACTTGCAACAAGTATAAGCAAACTATTCTCGTTTTGACTATGGATCAGAATTTTGAGTACTGTCAATTAACGTCATGAAACCATGATCCAGCTAGCACTCTTTTTCATCATATTTCATTTTCCTTGCCAATTTATTAGCACAATTCCAATAAAAGAAATATCGAAAATGAATTAAAAGTAGTACTTCTTTAAATGAATTGCATTTCACCTTATTGAAATTGGTTTTCATATTCATTGACTTACGTTCTTCATAAGTTGTATCTAATTTTCCATTTCTACTCTCTAGAGTATTCGGAAATACTTTCCTAAACACTCAGCCCCCCACTTGAAATTACCATTCTTTAACACTTTTATTTCAGAATTTAGTCGCCCTATTTTGGTAGACTGTTATTCTGACTAAAGGTTGTTCTTGACGTTCTTCAAGGAGATCCCTAATTTTGTGCTAATAATGCATTCTTATTATTATTTTTCTAGTTTATTGATATCTTAGAGAAGGTACTCCTATTTCTATAGATAACATAGCTTCATAACCATGAACTAACAATAAAAAAGTTTCTCCCATTAACTTTCTAGATGTCATTCTATCAACTTGTTTTCTTTTAACTTTATCTATTGGTTTTTGTCACTAGACTGTACTTGTCCATTTAACTGGGGATTTCTAGGCAATGAGAACTTTAAATTCATATGTCATTAATCGCCTAAATTTCTTCCAATAAATTGTGAACTATTATCACACACTATTTCGCGTGGAAGATTAAATCTACAAATTATATTATTCCAAACAAAAATAATTACCTCAGTTTCTTGAACTTGAGCAAATGCAACAGCTTCAATTCACTTGGTAAAGTAATTTGTTACTACCAATAAGAAGATAAGATGCCCTGGTGCATAAGGAAGTTTTCCAAATGTGTCCATTTTACATCTCATGAATCCTTGTTGGTGCAATAGTATGTCATTTCTCAGGTGGTTGTCGTGCAACATTAGAGAATCTTTAGCAATGATCACATGTTGTTACAAAAGCAGCTACATCATTTTGAGAAGTTAGCCAAAATATCTAGCTCCACTGACTTTCCTTATAAGACTTCATATATTTCTCTAAGTGCACAATTTGATTTAGCTAGAGAAATACATTTTAACAAAGATCCCCTAGTATATGATCATTTATACAAATCGTCGTCTATCATTATAAATTTGGTTGTTCTAACGATTATCCTGTAATCTTCATTTTTATCATTGGGTAGTTGACCATCATCATCATCATATGAGATTTATAATGTTACTCCAACCCCTGTTCATTTAGAACAAGTGGAGCTGTCGACATACAACACTAGGGTGATGAAAGTATCTGTCGACTCACGCATAAAAATCTTTATTAGCAGCCCCTTGCAAATTTGGACTGATGTCAGCCATTAGATATGTGAGGGCCTGAGATTTTATATCAGTTCTTGATAAATATGAAATATCAAATTTGCTAAGTTCTACTGCTTATTTCACTAGTCGTCCAAATAAATCAAATTTATGCAATATATTTCTAAGTGAGAAATAATTATAAACTACTATAGAATGACATTGGAAGTATGATCTCAACTTTATGAATCCGATACTAGTGTCAATGCTAATTGTTCCATAGTAGAATACCTGGTTTCCGCATTTAGCAATGTTTTGCTTACGTAATAGACTAGACTTTGACGCCCATTTTTTCTTGAATAAGCACTGCACTTACAACTTTAGTAGCAACAAATAAACAAATGTCAAATGTCTCACCTGATTTTGGCTTAGATAAAACAAGAGACTCTTAAAGAGCTTGTTTAGCCTTTTCATCTATTGGAATTCCTTGTTCTTTCATAGGACGTCAACAAATGATTGGCATTTTCTTGACGACCTTAAATAAAATGAGTCAATGCTGCTACTCTGCCTGTACGTTTTTTTAACAACTTTCATATTGCGAGGAATTGAATCTCCATGATCGTCTTGGTCTGAGCTGGATTTACCTCAATACCTCACTTAAAAACCAAATAACTTACAAGCTTTCCAAATTGAATTCCAAATGAACATTTATTAGGAAATATTAAATTTCATACTATATTTTGCAATAAATCAAATGCATGTTGTAAATGGCATATAAGGTCTTTTGCTTTTAGAGATTTCAACTAATATGTCATCTATATATATCTCCATTGTTTTTATAAGATGTTGACAAAACATTCTATTTACCAACCTTTGGTATGTGACTTCAATATTTTTAAACCAAATGACATTACCTTATAGGAGTAAGCCTGTTTTTGGAATGAACGACTTTTTCTCTTGGTCGTCAGAATGCATTAGAATTTGATTGTAACCAGAGAATACGTCCAACATGTTTAATTGCTTGTGACTAGATGTAGCATCTACTAAGCTGTCAAAATATATTGAAGAGGAAAACTATCTTTAGGGTGAACTTTATTTAAATAAGTAAAGTCTATACAAACTCTGTGTTTTCCATTTTTCTTGGGGATGACGACTACGTTAGTCGACCAATGACGATTAGGTTAGCCGACCAATCATTGAAATATATGTCCACATTAAGCTAATGAACTATAGCGTCTGGACTAATCCTTTTCATGTCTCTGTGGGACCAAGCAAAACAATCCAAATTAATAAATAGACAAGAAAGAAATTAAATCTTTTCTTACCTCTCTATCAAGATCTGCTTTTATGGACAACATTTCTAGAATCAAAGAAAGGAATTTTTCTTATAATATCATCATAGTCCCCCTTGTCCATAGGAGTCAGATTTTGTAATTGATATGCAATAGTTGTGCTTCTTTTTTATCACCTTTTGTTTTCACCTAATAAAATTCTCGGGGGACTTATTTGTTCACCGACATTTCCTTCACTCCTCATGGCATTGCATACTTAATTGATTGACATAAAGTAGAAGGAACTCATTTCATCTATGAATACATGTAAACCTAAAAGAACATTATAAGCCAAAGGACAATTCATGATTTGAAACTTTGTTAGTTGATTAGCACCAACTATTAAACTAATAAAAACAATGTCACCTATAGTTTTGGCGCTCCATTACTAAAATGATAAGTGCCTTAACAATTTGAGATTCTTAATTTAATTCTCTAACTATTTGCAAATAAATAATATTGAACTTGCAACATTAAAAGAAACTCTTGAATAACAGAATCATTAAATGAAATTAATCCCTTAGATGATTGAGCGTCATTTTGATTATTTGACGTCCTTAACTCATGTTTGAATAATAACCTGGGGTATGGTCGTCAAGGATATCACACTGCATTTCTCATCAAGCTTGTTGGACTTGTCTTTTTTGGATTATGCCCATTTGACTTTCTTTGTCTACCGTTTTCTGAATGAATTTGTAAGAAATTGTCTAGTAGCTTCATCAAGGCATTGAAAGATCAAGTGTTAGTCGTCGGACGTCTTGACCAAACTCCCACTACTAGCAAATTGTTGAACAAATAAACATTTTAATTCACTGACCATCAAGATAAACATGTTAGTTAAACTGTGCAAAAACATAAAAAAGATGGTCAAAACATTTGATCATGTTGAACAAAACGTTCTAGTATGTCGACCATAGCAAAATATGGGCGACAAAATGATGTGACAATAGTCGATTAGCACAAAAGATGGGCGACAAACGGACTATCAGAATGATTCCCAAAACGAGAAGATTCAAATGATTCTGCAATTCCCAGAATCTGTAATATTGTTTTCTGCAATTTTTTCAATTCCTTCCGCTATTTATCCATCTTTGATTCTTGGGTCCTTCCATTTGATCCATAGACATCTTGACCGATTTTTGCGGAGTTTAAATTGATTCATCATCATCAAATCCAGAATTATACCCTGCATTATCAACATTATTGTTAGTTTTATTTTCCATTACGCGCTTACCTGTGTTACCTATAAGATTAGGGACATCAGTAGCATGGAAAAATGTAAGAAGATAGCTATTTTCAATCGTTCTAAGATGATCTGGACGTCCAGCTGCAAGCTCAGTGATCTGCAATTGAAGTCCTCAGTTTTCTTGCCCAAATTGTTGCAGAGATAGCTCAGCAGAAGAAGACATGGTTGTATTTCAAGTGAGATTCCAAGTGGCTTTTCTAAGAAAGTTGTCGGAATCCCCACCAAGCTCAGTGATCTGCAATTGAAGTCCTCAGTTTTCTTGCCCAAATTGTTGCAGAGATAGCTCAGCAGAAGAAGACATGGTTGTATTTCAAGTGAGATTCCAAGTGGCTTTTCTAAGAAAGTTGTCAGAATCGCCACGGACGGCGCCAAATGTTGATACACAAATTATATGATATCAAAGAAAAGAATAGTATCTTTATTCAGAATGAATGAGTGGACAAATCACAATGATAGTACAAGAGATTAGTCGCCTAGACTTTGGTCGACTAGCGAAAGAGAGAAATAGAAAGTACAAGATTCAGAAGATATTGGATGCCCTTTCTACATGGTATAAGGTTCTATATATAGTCTTCAGGCTTCCATTTCCGTTGGTGCAGTTAATATCCACATTTATAGCTATTGATTCTCATTAATGTGGCAGTTACTAGTCATTTATTGGACGTTACTGGTCAAATGATTTATTGCTCTTGATTCTGTCTTTAATGAATTGATTTGACTTAGCTGGCCTCCTTGTGGGCTTATTGGGCCTACAAATCCAGTGAAATAATGGGCATAACGTTACGACCATGAAATTAAGTTTCTGAACATTTTCAATTGAGCAGAGAAAATCTTACCACCTGTGATGCTTTCAATATGATATTGACACATCTTCAAAGAATCAAAATCCCAAATTTGCAAACCACTGATCAATACATATATATATATTCCCAGGCTTTCTTCCACCTTACTGCTTGCTAACTCTCTGGTTTCTGTTCGTATATATATGCCTAAGCTTCCCTGAGCATGTGCCAGCAATTTAATAAATTATTACATATGAAGGATGTACCGGAATGCTGCTTTCTGATGTGAAAGATCTAAATTTATAAGATAAAATCACAATGCTGTTTTAAATGTTGAACAATTACTGAAAAAGTTTAACTGATAAGCTAACACAAAACAAAAGCAGTCGTATTTAAGCTTCAAAACTATGATGTAAAGCGAATAATCCATCCGAATTATCAAAACATACATGAACAACAAGGAAAGCTAACACTGCAGGACAATTATTACATCCCGATCAGAAACACCTGCACTTTTCCTCTTCTATCAGAACAATCAAGACCATAAACAAACAATAAATGTAGATCTTTGTGGTCAGTAAAAAATTATGGAAGTACCATTTTGTCCAACAAACAATAAACGGTAGAATGAATATTACTTTGTTGACTGATACTTTATCAATAGTTTGTTGGCTAGAATGAATATTAACATAGTATACACCCTTCACAGGGTCAAAGAAACTTAAACTAACCTTGCTCTTTTGTTTTGAAACTAGTCCTGCATTAGTGCCAACTTTAGCTTCTGCAGTGCAGGATCTTTGCCATTACAATGCATTTTACTTATTAAACACAACAATTTCCGCTTCCTATTTGTTTCTTTGCTAAGAAAAAGATAAGTAAGCGCTCAAAAACAGAAAATTTTCTTAATTTCTATTTGGAGATCAACAAGGGAATGAGGGTCTCCAGATCTAGAAACAGAGAGGATGAACAGATCATTTATGGGGTGATTTATTCTAGAAAAGCAGACTTATCTTTGGACTTTAACTTCTTCCTTGAAGTTTCGTTGAGTTCTTAGGTATTTGAGTTCTTTTGACTGAATTTTAGCTTCCGCGTATAAGCTTTGTCCTTGACGCATGCTATCATTTGTCCCACTTCCTAGCGTTGACTTTATTACGAGCAAATAAGATCCGAGAGAGAAGTGCAACAAATGTTCACGCAAGAAACCGAGTCCACATTACCTAGTCATCTTATAAATGAGTACCTTGTGCTTTTCTCCAAAAAATAATCTCAGCCATTGATCATATATAATCTTAACAGTTGCTTTTACATTTTATTTTTTTTAATTTAACTCCAAGAAAGTCGGCGTTTGTTATGCATCATGGGCACGATGCAATCTCTTTATTCTAAGGACACTTCTTCTTCACAGTCTGTGGTTACACAGTTTCTTTCATTATTTTTTTAAGCACAGGGTATACAGCTTTCCCCATCAATAGAGAAATTTTTTTCGATCAGAACCATCAATAGAGAAATAATGTAATAGTTATGGGGATTTAATGGAATGACAAAAAGGTTTCTAGAAGCAATAGAAAATTATGTGGGGTGCATAACAGTGGATCGGGAACCCTCCTCTGCTCTCTCATCTTTTTAATCTCCCTCACACGTGCCTATAGATTGCATCATGCCCATGATGCATAACAAACGCCAACTTTCTTGGGGTTTCATAAAAAAAAAAGTAAAAGCAACCGTTAAGATTATATATGATCAATGACTGAGATTATTTTTGGGAGAAAAGCACAAGGTGCTCATTCATAAGATGAGTAAGTAATGTGGACTTCAATAAATCGGTGACAACCAATAACAACAAAGCCTTTTTGAAAGCTTTATCCTTATTGATGATGGAGTGTAAGAAAATAAAGAGAAAAATGGTGGTAATGGTAGAATAAATATTAAAGTGTTATAAATATTTTTACCATATGGATTTCCATGCCTCAACAAATTCTTGACTTTTCCTTTCCTCAATAATATCTCTGATGAGTAGTCTTCATTAATGGTTATTATTATAACTCAAAGGTTATAATGTAGACACTTACGGGAATTGATTTGTTATTTACTTTCTTGTAACTTACATAAGATTTGTGACCTATAAATAAGAGATACTCCCTCCGGTCCTAATTATAAGTCTCCTTTGACTTTTTTGGAAAATTCTAAAAAAGAAAAATAAGTCAATCATAAATTGATTTAACTAATTTTGACCCTTAAACTAGTTTGTTTAACCTATAAACTAATGACTAATATAAAAATTTATCAAATATGTCATAATTTAATAACATATTTTGTAACCTTAACATCTCCAAAAAAAAGTCAAAGACGACTTATAATTAGGACCTGAGGGAGTATTATTTAGTTATTTACTTTCTTGTTCTACATATGGGAATTTGTTATTGAATTTTTACTATATGGGAATTGAATTTGTTATTTACTTTCTTGTTCTACATATGGTGCATTCAAAGATTAATAAAGATCTCTCTCATTTCTCTCCATATTCCTCTTCCAATTTTCTTTTTTCTTCATCACTATTTTGTTATTATTCTTCTTCTCAAACTTCTATATTTTTTTTATTTTATAACACGTAATCAGCACGAAACTCTAACCAAAGTAGACTTATTATATAATATTTCTAACACACTCTCTCTCTTATATATATTATATTACTTAATTATAGGGTTAAGATGCATTATTAGTATTCTAGAATATAGAAAGGAACACCAAACATAACATACAATATTTTGATCTATTTGTGATAATCAAAAATTATATTTGTTGCTTATCTAATAATGACATTAAATAAGTGAAGTTTGACCATTAGGTGTCAAAATTTGACTTTTAAATGGTAGGGTAAAATCGTAAAGGAGCATTTTTAATACTTTAGAATATATCAAGGGGCACCAAACATAGTATACAATATTTAAACACCACAAAACACTAAGGGCCCGTTTGGTTCGGAAACATTGCACACATGCAATGGTGATCTTGATTACATTACCATATGTGACTTGTTTGGTTAGACTTGGTAATGGTAATGATGATTACAATTGTAAAGAAGATTGCATATTTTTTGGTAATGTTCTTTCATAGGGGTCCCCTATGAATCCTCATTGCACTTATGTAATGTTGTGTGGAATGTCAATTTTATCCTCATTACTTTAATAAAAAGACCACATTTGCCCTTGTCAATCAAATTTACAATTTCCATATTGTAGACTATTCTCCTTAAAATTCAATCAATGAAAAATCAATTATAATCAAATCAAAATGAAATTGGAATTTGAATTAATCAAAAGCAAAATTTCAATGAAAAAATCATCCATAAAAAAATCCCTAATATCTATGAGATCTTCATAATCGACTACAAGAGTAGGATTTGATTTCAATCTGCAAGGAAAACTAAATTAAGAGTGAGGAATCAAATGATGTGGAACTCTCAGGTAGAGAAGGGAAGAGAATGGGCATTGGAAGAGGGGAGGGAGTAAATTGGCGCAAAATAACTTTTAATTGCGAATGATGAGAAAAACGAATGTAAGGAAGAAGATGTTGGAAGACGCTGAAAGTGATAAAGCGTGAAACAAGGATTTAAAGCTTTGATTTATTTTTCTTGCTTCTGTTTTTTTTCATTTTCCTATTGCTTATCAAATTTTTCACTTTGCTGTTACTTATAATAAAGAATCTGCTGCTTATCTGAAGCTTTGATTTCATCGGTTTTTTCATTTTTTCGTTAACTTGCTAGTGCTTGAGAAAAATAATAACGGTGCCTGAGAAAAGCCAAGAACAGAATCATGGCAATGAACTACAGGCCGGAAGCAATTCTAAACTTGCTATGTAATTGCAGATCGGGTGAAGAGTAAATGAGGTAGAGGGTAAATTGGACTTTGTATTATATTATAGTTTTAAATAAAATAATGATTACAACTTCCCTTTAAAAACAAACCAAACATCATCCTTGTAATTAATATTACATTGCATTACCATTACATTGCATTGCACACCATTACAATGTGTGTTGGGGTTGAAACAAACGGGCCCTAAATCATAATGTTATTCAAAGTGTCAAATAATTAAACACCACAAAACTCTATAGATCCATAAACTTCCCTAGTGTGCATATATAAACATATTACTTATTAGTATCATGCATGTATAAAAAAGAAGCAAAAAATAATAAACTAAAAAATGATCAAGGAACACACAATCATAAATATATAATTAAAAAGGAGAAAATGGGCTAAAGGGGCGGCCCACAAAAGCCCTTGGCCCTTAAGGGTGGGCCCTTGTAGGTCTGTATCTCATTTTTCCTATAAATCCCAAACTCGACGACCCTCCTTGGGTTTGGTTAAAACGGGTTGGTCCTCTGGGCTCGGCCCGAATTAACATACAGTTGTATGATATATTAGAAGAAGATTTACTTATGTCTTATCACATCATTATTAAATTAAACTAAATGTTCACTAAATTGTAATTTCAACATACGTATATTACACATTATGTCACATCAGCTTTTATCGTACGAAATAAGTTCTAGTTAACAGGTTATTAGATAAGCAACAAAAATAATTTTTTATTATCACAAATGGACTAAAATATTGTATACTATGTTTGGTGCTCCTTGCAGCCACTTTCTCCTTCAATACTCTTATTTGTGAGGGGCATAAGAGTCTTTTCATATCTAAATTTTATTTCTCGTAAGTGAAAATACTATATTTGCGCCTGGACCCCAAGTTGGTACTATTTTTCCACCTCGCGAAACTTTAGTATTAGAAACAAAATTTTGGATAAAGTTTACTTGTTTCAATTAAGGGCATTATAGTCTTTTTCTCAATTAAATTTGATTGTAGTCAAGTCTCTTGAGATATGATAATAACTAGATAATTTTTAGGAACCTTGTGATAGTAAAATTTTAATGGAAACATCCAAATTTAACGGCACTATTACATTTGATTAAGTTATGTGATTTGAACTTTGTCTTTCAAATATGTGCCCTTAATCTTTTGAGGTGAGTTACTAATAAGTAAAGAATTTGTAGTGAATGATCTAAGAGATTGTATTGACACACGATGGTGTGAGAGATTATAACTAGAGGTAATATTCAACAACATATGGGATCTTATAACAAGGATCCAACCAATTTTAGATATTGAGATCTTGTCATAAAAAATGTCCGGAGGGAGTTTTTATCAATGATTAGGAGAAAAAAAATACTTATTATGGGAAAAAAATGCTACGAATGAAACAAACGAAAAGAAAGGTTTGCTGCAAACCAATAATACTTATTAATGAAATATAAAACTTCAACAAATTTAACTTATTCTTACGAGATGCAAGATACAAGACCCAGCTACTGCTTAATTAAGGAGATGACAGAACATATTGTCTGGATGAGGGTGAGAAAAAGTAGAAAGATTCCCCCAAGTAGAGAAATCTTTTTCCAAGGAGTGCTCCAATATTCTCGAACAAAGGTTGCTTTATTTCTGCAGAACGTGTTATCATAGCACTTGCTGAACATTTGATATACATCCGCATAACATAGGCTAATATGTGTTGCACTAACATTGTCAATGAGTTTGTTAACCATGGCAGCCACTTTATCATTGTCAACTAAGCTGTGCATGATTTTCTTTTCAACAAGAATTTCAACATCTTTTTCAGTGTTGATAATACAATCCAAGAGGATTAGGTAATCAGTCACAGATCGATGAAAAGGATAATGACACTGCTCAAAAGCAACCACATTTCTCAACAAAATTTCAGTCCAACTAGTTATCTTCATGCTTGGAATTTTTAGTGATTTGTCCCCTTCACATTCCAAATCAGTAATACTTTTGTTGTGGTCAGCTTCAAATTTAATTCCCACATCTTGTAATTGGCTTGCACCAAATGAACACTTCGTTAATTTTCCATATATCGGAAATTTTGATCTTGACCCATAAAGATTCCTCAACAAATCACAAAAATGGCAGGGGCGAAATGACGATCGAATGTTGTCATCAATTCTCCCTCTCACTTTTTTATGGAACGATCTAATACTGTCCATTCGAGCTGGACTCTTTGAATCTATTTCTCGATCGCCAGGATATATATGTTTAAGGAAGTAGGATGCAATGGCAAATTGAACAAATGAATCAACACACCTCTTGTCAGGGAAGGTAGCTAGATCGAATAGGATCTCAAGAACAAAATATGGTATTTGGTTCTCAAGTAAAACCAGGTCTAGCATCAAATATGATGTCCATGGTTTTGCCATCAAAAGGTCGTCTTCTGCCTGTAACTTACAAGTTTCATAAAGAAATTCAATAATGAAAGAAGCATCAAGCGTAATAAGCCTCACAAAATCTTCAGATTTCATATTTATGTGCTCTGAATAACAGCTTCGAATTTTTCCTTCCTTCTCTCTTATAGCTCCATATAACACATTCATTGGGTTATCCTTAGTGACTCTCTTCAGAAATTTCTTGAAATACCAGAGTTTAAAGTCTTGCATTGATTCCAATCTACTGTCTTCATAGTGATATGGGCCAATAGAAACCACACTAGGGGTATGGGCTAGTTGGTTTACTCTTCGAAGTTGTGGTGGCACTTTATAGATAGTACAACTTGATTGCAAAGGAACTTCGTCTTGAGTTTCTAACATGGCTTCCAAGTCATTTAAGAGGAGAGGCTTGTTTTGTTTTGATTTTCCCTGAATATTTTTATTGACCTGGAGTAAGTCCATCCACATTTGAAATACGAATCACAAATGTGTAAAACAAAAACAATTTAACTAAGCTTATTGTTTCACGTTTCCCTACTAGTAACTAATCTACTCCTTAAACTGCTTAAAACGAAGGGTTTGGAGGGGAAGGGAGGGAAGGGAGACTCTTTGTAAATCATATAACTAAAAATTAAAGATGTTGGGTTATAGTTTAAGAAATACAAGACAAAAAAAATAAAATTATATGAAAAATTTTTAATCCAACTTCTCTAAATTTTTGTAGCTAGATTCAAGTTTGAAAAATTCCCCCTCAAAAATTCCCCCTTAAAAATTCCCCCCACATCCCTCATACTGAACAAGCCCTAAGGCTCCAATTCGATCTTAGAGTTAATGTTCGTGAGGTATGTAAAAACTAATAATTGTCCTAATCGTATAGTATATGATCTTGGAAAATATAGAGCAACAATAATCAAAGATATGAAACCATGCTTAAATATACACACAAATCAAACAATTAATGGCATAGCTATTCTGTGCATAAATTAAAAGGATGGTTTTATCATTTTTCATGCCAGAATTAAACTAAAGAATTCGGTTGTGAATAGATATTAATAAATTTTAATGCTGTAGTCAAGTTGATATAATAAACATATTAACAAACATATCCAAACACACAAGTTAAATTGCCAAAAAAAAGGGATTGCGAAAAATGATATCTGGGAAAGAAAAATAAATGAGTCATGTGTTGCATAACAAACCTGGTGATTCATTTGATTGATGTTCAGGAAATTAAAGAGAAAAGCAGTTAGCACCAATATAACAAAACTTGTAGATGAAGTGCTTTACTGTACTGCTTATGCATTGCTATATATGCATTATATAGGAGGGAAGTCAGCCTCAAGTCTTCTATAATTAAGAGTATTTCATGGCTCCGACCAACCTCACTACGGTTTTTCTTTTATTTGCTGAGTTGTTGTAATTCTTAATTACATCCATTTATTTCCCAACAGACAATGACATCATCACTTTCATTTGTAAATATGTCATCACAGCTTACATCATTCTCTTATAATTCCATAGTTATGGATTACTAATTATAATACTCCCTTAGTCTCTTGTTATAATAATTAAATTAAAGTTTCCAAATAACTTATTTGTGTTTATCAAGAGATCTACTCATTTCGGTACATATGATAAAAATCTATTTGATTATATAGGAGGGAATTCAGCGCCTCAATTCTATGCTAATTTGAAGTATATACCCGAAACTCACCCAAAATAAGCATAGAAAACCAATTCCAGAACTGACATATTGAAATTGAGTCATTACAAAAAAAAAAAAGAAAAAACTATAAAATTAAATGTGATCTTTTAAATATTGATGTTGTAATTCAAGGCAACTGAAAGACAAATGAAAAGGAAGGCTTGACTAAAGATATTGAAGAACCGAATTTGGATTAAAAGGAACAATGAACAAAGTCAATATTGTTTAATAAACCACAACATGCCAGTAAATAGTGTGATTATTTTATTTATTTATTTTTTGCAAGGAAACAGTGTGATTATTACCAAAAAAAATTTTTGAACTGAAATGACCACAATGGGTCTAGGGACTTTGACAATCACGAAAAAGAAAGAAGGGAATGAAGAAGACAACAGTAGGTTGTAGCTAAATCAGGGAGGAACTCAGTGACAATGAGAGGCAAGAGGTAGAGTGTCAGAGGGTTTGGATGCAGGTAATAATGGAGGCGAGAATTAGGGTGATGAGGAGAGAAGTTGCTGGTCATAAAGATTTGTTAATAATTTGATGATTTCATGTGATTTAACAGTGATTAAAATTTTTTTTATCTGAATGCAATTTTCCTAACAATAAAAACTAAAATTACATGGTTAAAATGACAACACTTCCTCTATTCTTAAATGAGCAATTACTCTATTTTGCCCTTTAAGTAATTATCATGGACCACTGAACACCCTAACTAATACTGTATACAATTTTACTCTTGAAGTAAACAAACTGGTTCAATTTGATTACTAGAAGGATAAAATAAGGTCATTACCCTTCTTAAATATATAATCTAGTTGAGTTTTTAACAGATTATTAATAAAGATGGATAAGTTAGTAATAAATTAATTAGTCCAAATTTTTTTATAGTTTATATGACTTATAAGCTAACATATAATTAATTTGTCTAAATTTTCCTATATCTAGCAACGGAGAAAATACCCAGTGTTTTGAAAGTTGGACCAGATGTCGAGGCTGAAAGACAAGTGGATCATGATTCAAACGGTTGATTCATTTAGGCCATTCGATCAGGTTGGTGATGTAATAATTTAATTAAAAATTATATATATATATATATATATATATAATTTGTTTGAAATTGGAAAAAAGCAGTTGGACCCAGTTTAACCCCTGCTCAAATAGCGGGTAAATGGTCCAAAAGTGGATTAATACTGGCCCAAAACGATTCAATGAAGAGATGGTTCAAAGCATGAACCAAACCGTTTTGTCCCGCTCTTAAAACCATAGAAATACCATATATCAACGGAGGAAATACCATACATTATTACGTTATTAAATGATAACATAATACTCCCTTTGTTACGTAATATGAGAGCTTAGCGGTCTAAACAAGATTTTTAAGAAAATAAAGTCAGATGAGTGTATGAAATTATTTCTTTTTTTTTAGTTTTGTCCATATTTATTATGATACTATTAATGACGAGAAATATAAATGTAAGAAACTAAGAATTATTAAAGGGATTTAAAGGCAAATAAAGTAGGGAAAAACACATTAAATGATGAGAGAATATAAAGTGAAATGTTATATTTTGACCAAAGCATTCAAATTTTGAGTTTTTATATTACGAACTAGAGGGAGTATATATTGAACTGATATGGGTGAAAGAAAGGTAGATGAGTCATGGGTGTGTGACAAACTAAGTAATTCCTTCAAATAATGTCCAGGAAATTGAAGAGAAGAGCAGATAGCGCCAATATGACAAAACTTATGGATGAAGTGTTTTAAGCCTTGTGCTATTTATAAGATACTTCCAACTAACATGTTTCACTTAAATCAATGAAAACTTTAAAACTAATTAATTTTCTACTAACATTCAACAAATTTCTTATTCTACCCATCTACTATTATAACATATGAATAAAGTCAATATATGATGAATGAAGGATAAGATAGTACATCAACTAACATGTGATATTTTATGAGATGACTTATATGACTAAACTAGACCTTCTCTATGCTATGCATTAGATAAGAGGGAAGTCAGCTTTAAGTCTTCGCTAATTTTAACCTCCGGTTCTTATTATAAATCACCAATTACTCATTTCTCACATACCAATGAATGGTAGTTGGGTCTTAAATTCATGTTAAATTTGTTACTTTGTCCAACTTCACACTTCATTAAATGATGTGTTTCACAGTTTCAATTTTTTGAATCTCCATTAACAACATGGGTAAAGTGGGAAAAAACATTTAATGCGGCAATTGTTGACTTATATTAAGGACAAAAAAAATGTAGATAATTAATGACTTATAATAAGGACCGGACTGAGTAGTTGTAACTCTTAATTACATCCATTTATTTCTTGCATTCAATGACATCATCACTTGGTAAACTTGTCACCACAGCTTCAATCATACTCTTATAATTCCATCATTATAACTATATTTCTAATACTGCCTTAGTCTCTTATTGTAGTTAAGCTTCCAAATAACTTGTTTGTGTTTACCAAAAAAACTACTAATTTCAGTACTTATTATAAGAACCTAGCTAAAATTTGACATACGTTGGTGCTTTTTACAACAGGTCATTAAACATGTAATGTAGTTATCAAACTCTTACAATAAAGACTAGAGGTAATACTAAAATTGATAATAGCAATAATTAATTTAAAATGCCCTTATTAATAAATATGAAAGAATGCACGCATCCTTCGTGGACAATCCATACCAAAAAGGTTTGAGCTCGTATGTTCATTAATCATTTTCATACTGCAAAGCTATAAAAAAAATACACGCTTAAAGAAAGTCAATTACTACATTCTTGCAGGTTTTGTTATTATATAATAAGGCAAACATACAAATATGCCAAAGACAGTAGCACAATTGTAGTTGACACAAAAAAAAAAAAATTTGCGGTGCTAATTTATACCAAAGGATAATATTTTTTTTGTGCAAATTTGTCAAGGGCATTAGTTTTTCACATACGAAAGTTAGCATATGCACGTGTGATAGGTCAAACAATGACATAAACAATTGACTTGGTCTTAAAAAATGTCACTTATTTATCTTCTTCCCTACTAAAAATGTAATATTAGTAGTATAAAAACTCAAATGATATATTAAAAAAGTGAGGAAGGAAAGAAATTAAACCTGAGAGAAATTGTAGGACCCGCAAGGATTAATTGTGTTAAATTTTTTTCAGTGGAGAAGAAATTGTTGTGGCATTTTAAAGATCAAATCAATTGTTTGTGTCATCGTTTGACCTGTCACATGTGCATATGCTAACTTCCGTATGTGAAAAACTGATGTCCTTGACAAATTTGCACAAAAGAAATATTGTCTTTTGGTAAATTTGCACCTCAAAATTATTTTTTTTGTGTCCACTGCAATTCTGCTACTGTCTTTGGCATATTTGTATGTTCGCCTTATTATATAATAACAAAACCTGCAAGAATATTGTGTGAGTATCTAATTTCCTTGACAAATTTGCACAAAAAAATATTGTCCTTGACAAATGTGCACAAAAAATATTGTCCCTTGATAAATTTGCACTTCAAAATTCATTTGTGTCAGACACATTTTCTTATGATTGTCTTTATTAGCATTTTTGCATATTCACCCTATATAATAAGACATGTTACTGTTTAGCTTTTTTAAAAATCATGAACCCATTGAGTTTCAAAACGATGAAATCTCTCGCGGGACTTATTCTGGTTATTAGACTTGTGATGTATTTTACTAATGTAAATAATATAATATTGAATTCATGAGATCTTATCTGTAGCAGAAGCTGTAATTCCTATTCTAGTAGTAGTGTCACAGAGGTATGATTTTTCTCTATAATTATATCTCAATTTATATTAAAGAATAAGGCTTTTAAAACCCACCATAGTCTGTAATTGATATTTTCTTTTTTTGCTGTCTTGAATTTCCTATCTACTAAAGTACTGTCCTCTTGTCACTAACTTGATAATTCACAAATTAAACTACCTTTGTTTTGCCGGAGACAAATTAAACTACTTAAAAGTGTAAATTTTGGAGCTGTTAATTGGATTTAGCTAATAATTATTGTATTATACTAGTGGATTAATTGGAATGTTAACTTTTATTGTGGAAATGTTTTCAGAATTCAGTGTTATTTTGGTGCGTTAATTAATTTCAGATTTGCCTTCATTCTCTCGTAATTTCAATTAGTGCACAGGAAAATTCGGGATGAGCAGATAGTATAGAAACAACGGACACTGAATGAAAGGGAAAAACAATTCATTCATAAATGGACGTCATTTTCCATCACAAAGAAAAGTAGGTTTCTGTTACATAATTGAGGAATCCTAATTCCATCATCAGAGTCATGCAAACATGTGTTTCTGAAATTTGGAAGAGAATCAATTCTGTTACAGGAGGTGTGCCAACGTGAGACAAGTAAGAAAGTGCGAATAGAAAGAGTGAATCTGGACCTGATTTTGGGGATGATTTGAAATGCACTTTACACGGAATTTAGGCTCGCAAAGTGTAAATTTTCGGGCATTGAGACTGGGTTCAATCATGTGTTCAAAAAGACTGGGTTCAATCGATTAAGGGGATATATATTCAAATTTTGTGTGAGAGAGGAGGATTATTCGGACAGAGAGATCATAACTATTCTTCATTCTTTTTCCTATCTATTCTATACATACAGTTCACCATTCTTTTTGAGTTCGTCCACCCAAATCCTCAGCATTCATTCATCTTACATTGCACATCCCTGGCTTGATTCAAATCAGCCACGGACCTGACCAGATATGTAGCTGATGAAGCTGATTCATTGAGAGCATAATTCTTACTTTTAAAAAGAGCTTACTTAATCCTTCTTCAACTACTTTTATTTTTTGTTCTAGACTGCTTATCATGAAGAAAAGTACAATTCTCAACATCAGGACACCCCTCTTCAGTATTAGATTAAAAAGAAGTTATACTTCCTCCGGTCCTAAATGATGTGGACCCAATAGGAACCTGTCCTAGAAAACCCAGAAATTACGAATTGGATTACAAAACACGGAAGCTAAAAGAAAAACTAGAACAAGATAATGATCAAGAGACTAGGAACCCAAATAAACACACGTTCCAAAAAACGTTGGGTATATTAAACCCAACACCCAATGGAAACCGGCTCAAGAACTCCAAGTATAGAACACAATAGTCTATCAATCCCTTATGTCAGGTAGTATCCTCACAAGAATACAAGATAGCAATTACGCTAACAAAATGATTCATTCAAATCTGAGCAACCAGTACAAAGGTGTAGCCTATATATTGGCAACAATAGTTCAGCAAAAGAAAACCTAAGAAATAAATGTTATTGATGGTGCCTTAATGATAAATGATTAATCTGATTGGCACCAATCAATCATAATAGATTAGGACATAATTTAAACTTGGTTTGCAAGTAAAACCACCTAGGGAAATAGGAAACTAAGACAAAGTATTTCAGAATAGGAAATAAACAGTTTTCTCAAACAAGCATTGACCAAAAGGCCTTATTCAAAGGAAATAAATTAGGAAACATCCTAAAAACGTGAATCAATCATTCATACTCCTTAAGCACTCCTTTGAGATGATTATTTCAATTTCTTGGACGTCAGTTATGCTCCTCCTCCAAGGCACATGCGTCTCACATGATATTTTAAGTGAATTCTTCATTTTGGACTGCATATGAGCCTTGTACATCAAGCTGATGGGCTTCTGAAAATGTCACCAACTTTGTTGGGCTCTTCTTGGACATAAGGAAAGATGACTCTTCTAAATAAATAGGCTCCATCTCATTAAGCTCTCTAGTCAAGCAATTCAAGGCCTCTTTCATAGCTTTGGTCCTTGCTCTTGTCATTGGGCCTCCAATGCCTTGTAATGGATCTCTTTGACTAATGGACTTCCTCCCATGATCTTTTCCTCCTTGTTCAGTGCATTTCTCCTCCTTTGAAGCTTTCTCACGTTGATCTCCATCATTCCCTCCCTCCTCGAAAGGATTCGTCCTCGAATCTCCGACTGCATCATAAAGTGATAAATCTGCAACATTGAATGTAGCACTAACATTATACTCACCAGGTAGATCCACTTTGTATGCATTATCATTTATCCTTTCAAGTATTTGAAATGGCCCATCTCCTCTTGGAGAAAGTTTAGACTTCCGTTGAGCTGGAAATCTTTCCTTTCTAAAGTGCACCCAAACCCAATCTCCAGGCTGAAATAACACCTTCTTGCGACCCTTATTGGCAGCTCTTGCATTTAATTCATTCTTCCTCTCAATGTTTGCTCGAACTTTTGCATGTAAGTCCTGCACAAATTCTGCCTTTCTGGTACCATCAAGATTAGCATGTTCATTGCAAGGTAATGGAAGAATATCTAAGGGGGTCAAAGGGTTGAAACCATAAACAGTTTCAAATGGAGAATTACATGTAGTAGAATGAACAGTGCGATTATATGCAAATTCAACATGTGGCAAACATTTTTCCCAATTTTCCAAGTTCTTTTGGATAATGGCACGTAATAAAGTTGAGAGTGTCCTATTTACCACTTCTGTTTGTCCATCAGTTTGGGGATGTGCAGTGGTAGAAAACAACAATTTAGTCCCCAATTTACCCCATAGAGTTCGCCAAAAGTGGCTGAGAAATTTTGCATCGTGGTCACTAACAATTGTTCTAGGGATGCCATGCAATCGAACAATTTCTTTAAAGAACAGGTCAGCAATATGAGAAGCATCATTAGTCTTAGCACAAGCAATAAAATGAGCCATTTTACTAAACCTATCAACCACCACAAATATGCTATCTCTACCACTAGGGGACCTAGGCAAGCCAAGCACAAAATCCATAGAAATATCAGTCCAAGGGTGTTCAGGGACAAGTAAAGGAGAATACAAACCATGTGGTTGGATCCTAGATTTTGCTTGCCTACATGTAATGCACTTAGCACAAACAGATATAACATCATGCTTCATACCAGGCCAATGAAAATGTTCTTGCAGCAAATCTAAGGTTTTATGAATACCAAAATGTCCCATTAACCCTCCCCCATGAGTCTCTTTAACAAGTAACTCCCTAATTGAACATTTAGGCACACACAACTTTCCCTTTTTGAAAAGGAAACCATCAAATCTGTAATAATCATTAAAGCCATGAGTTTCACAAGAATTCCACACAAGTTCAAAATCAGAATCAGTCTCATACAAACCCTTAATCAACTCAAAACCAAGTAATTTAGCATGCAAAGATGTGATTAATGTGTATCTACGTGACAAAGCATCAGCAACGACATTCTCCTTTCCATGCTTATGTTTGATAACATATGGAAAAGTTTCAATGAATTCTACCCAGCGGGCATGTCGCTTATTCAACTTACCTTGAGACTTCAAATATTGCAAGCTTTCATGATCAGAATGGATAATAAACTCTTTAGGCCACAAGTAGTGTTGCCATGTTTCTAATGCTCTTTTTAATGCAAAAAGTTCTTTATCATATGTGGAATAATTTAATGCAGCCCCATTTAATTTTTCACTAAAATAAGCTATGGGTTTAGATTCTTGCATTAAAACAGCCCCAATTCCTATACCAGATGCATCACATTCAATTCCAAACACTTTTGCAAAATCAGGCAAACATAATAATGGTGCATTAGTGAGCTTATCTTTGAGTGTGTTGAATGCCATGTCTTGTGCTTCCCCCCATTTGAATGTCATGTTTTTCTTAACAAGCTCATTGAGAGGCGCAGCAATGGATGAAAATCCTTTGACAAACCGTCTATAGAAACTTGCAAGCCCATGGAAGCTCCTAACTTCACTTGCATTGGTTGGAACCGGCCAATCTCGAATCGCCTTTACTTTCTCCTCATCTACAGAAATTCCTTTTGCCCCAACAACAACAGAATCCATACAAAAGGAACACTTTTGAATATTACCATAAAGCTTATGTTCAAGTGCAGAATATGGTCATCTAAATTTTTACTATAAACCAAAATATCATCAAAATAGACAACCACAAATTTCCCAATAAATGAGCGGAAAACATGATTCATTAAGCACATGAAGGTACTAAGCGCATTAGTTAACCCAAAAGGCATTACAAGCCACTCATACAACCCAAATTTAGTTTTAAATGCAGTTTTCCATTCATCCCCTTCTTTCATGCGAATTTGGTGATAACCACTTCTAAGATCTATTTTAGAAAACAAGGCAGCACCATGTAATTCATCTAACATGTCATCTAATGGAGGGATGAGATAGCGATACTTAACTGTTATCTTGTTGATGGCTCTGCAATCTACACACATGCGCCAACTTCCATCTTTCTTTGGAACCAAGATGACTGGAACAGCACATGGACTTAAACTTTCACGCACAAAGCCTTTGCTCATCAAATCTTCCACTTGCCTCTGAATCTCTTTTGTCTCCTCAGGATTAGCTCTATATGCAGGCTTGTTTGGAATTGGTGCGTCGGGTACAAAGTCAATTTGGTGTTCAATACCTCTCAAAGGTGGTAAACCATGTGGGATCTCCTCAGGGAACAATTCCTTGAATTCCTGCAACAATTCAGAAATAGAACTAGGACAAGAAGAATCAAGTTGGTTAGTGGAAAAATAAATTTCCTTGTACAAGAGTACAAGAACTTGCTGCCTCTCCATAAGAGCTCTCTCTACCTCTTTTTTCTTGACAAACAAACTCATATTTTTCTTTCCAGCAAACTCTTTCAACTCTGATTTTTCTCTCTCATGCTCTCCTTTTCCTGACTTTTTTTATACTCTCTTTCTTTTATAGTGCTCTCTATTTTTTCTCTCTTTTCATTCTCTCTCTTTTTGTAATCACCTTCAATTTTCATCTGATCTTCATAGGCTTGGATTGGCCTAAGAGGAGTGTAACATCCCAATTTTCAAATTAAAAATAATAAGAAATTAGGGAGATGTTATTTAGAGAATTTAAAGGCTTAAGGAGGAATTTAAGGATATTTTTGACGAATTATGAATATTAAATCTTATTTACCTTAAAATTTAAGGAAATATAGTTAAACGAGTCATTTAGAGTTAGAAACTACTATAGAAATTATTTTGAAATCTAGAAAAATGTTATGAAGGAAAGAAATGGAAACAATAATACTCCCTCCGTTCCTAAATATAAGATCACTTTGGGGATGTGGATAAGTTCCTAAATATAAGATCACTTTTCATTTTATCCCAAATTTTGCCTAAATTACCCTTATACTCCTTTTATAAGATTAAGTATAATACTCCCTCCATCTCATCGGCGGCTCACCTGTCCCCATTAAAACGTGAACAGTGAACGTCATCCTAGCTGCAAAATGATGGTGGTGGCCCTTGCCCAGTGCACCTCTGCCACGTCATCCCATCTCAACCCATCAAAACTCTGAACATGAGTAATAAACCTCCTCCATCCTCTCATACAAAGCAAATTTCTTGAAACTCTCCACTACTCCCATTCATTCTCACCAAATCTCCCCTCAACGCCACCGCCACCGGCCGCCGCCGCCGCCGTAATGGCCTCTCACAATTACTAGATCGACCTCACAAGGCTTTATATATCTCTTTCCTCCCACTCATTCTATGCTAGCTATCAATTTAAAAGATCTTGGCGAGTTGGATTGGGTGAAGAATTATGAGGAATTTGTTTTGATTGTCTTCTATGCCATGTGGAAGCATGCGAGGGAAGGAGATGGTAGAGGCGAATGGAATGACGAGTTTCTTGGTGTTTGCTCTTATGGTTTGTTTGGAAATTGATGGGGCGTGAGTGGTGGGAGTATTTGTGTTTTAAATTTAGGAGAGGGGTATTTTGGGGAGATCATGTCATTTTAATGTCTTCCTTAATCTCTCCAAATTAGCCAAAATGATCTTATATTTAGGAACGGAGGGAGTATATATAAACTTTTGGGCTAAAAATATAATTAAGAATAAACATTAGGGTAGTTAAGTGTAATTTTCCCTAAAGTATATATATAAATTCATCTCCTTCCTTCCTTCATTTTTCATTTCTCTCTCTCTTTCTCTCGAGCTCCCTCCGCTCTCCGACCCTCTCACCAGACCCTCCCTCCTCTCTCTGCTTCGCTCGTCGCCGGAGCTGCAGGGACCGGCGCAGTCTCTCTCTTTCCCTTCCACCTTCGATTTCTTCCTCCCAACTTCATCTCCCTTCAATGTTTTTCTCTCTTCTCCGGTGAACCCATGGCGGTCGGCAGCGAAGAGAGGTAAAGCTTCCACTTTTCTATCAAATCTCGGGCTATGCTTTCATTTTGAAGTTTGTTTCCTCATACTTTCCTTTTCCGTTTGATTTTCTTTCGGCTCATACCTTGGAGGTCCATTTCTGGCGAGCTTCACGGCGGCGGCGGGCTCCCACACTCCATTCAACACCGGAATCAAACTTAGGTGACTTCCCTTTTTATTTTCTATGATTTATTTGTGAGACTTGAGAGTTAGGGTTTCAATTGGGTTTTTGATTTTGGACAAGATTTTTAAGAAATTGATCAAATGTTTGAAGTGGGTGGATTTTCTGAGGTTCTTGCCTGGTTTGATTCCTTCTTTCTTCTTTGTACGCCGGTGCACATATGTGTGTGGTTTATTTGTGATGCATTTTGTATATAAATTTTTGTCAGTATTACTGCTATAGTTGAATGGAATTAGGAAGGGATTAATGTGCTTGCTTGGATAAGTGTAAAAAAAAATGAATAAATAAATAAAGCATATTTGAAGTATGTTAATGTATGTTTTGGTGGTGGTAAGCTGAATTGTAACTTTGTATTCTGAATCTTGGCTGGCCGAACAAATTTTGACCAAAGAAATACTGTTTGGGCTTGATTTAGATTTTGGGAGGGAGAGTAAAAGTCTGTTTTAATTGTGTGTACTAATTATATGTGAAAAGTGTCACCTTTTAGAGTTCCATTGCTGCCATGTGGTAAAAAGGGCATAAATTTCAGCTGCATGTGAATTTGATGATTTGATAAGAGTTGAAGGATGATTTACTTTGTAATAGTCACATATGTCAAGTTGTGTAGTATTTGCAATTTTCCTGAAATCTTGATTCTTTGTCTCTTGATTTCTTATTTTGTTCATTGTTATGGTTTGACAAAAGGAGGTCATAAGTTGCTGCTCATTTCTTCCTTAAAGGCTAATCGATTTTTAAATTGAGAAATCTATATTGCTTCCTTTTCATGTTGTTATTACCAAGCTGGCATAATGAATTCTGTTTTAGGCAGGAACACTAAGTTAAATTAGTAAATATATATATATATATATATATATATATATATATATATATAAGCTTATTTTGGTTTGCTAGGCTCTATATGCGTGTGATTATTGCGAATCTTCCTTGTCTCCTCTATTTTGGTTGAATTTGGTGCTAAAAGAAAGGAGAAAAACAATATGTACCTTAGATATTTAGCTCATGCTCTGCTGACTTTGAATCATATATATATATATATATATATATATATATATATATATATATATTTGAATTATTGTTCATGTGTGTTAGTTGTGAATGTGTAATTAAATGGAGTTGATAATGTACTTTGTATAAAGTTTAGAGCCAACTTGCTATGCATGCATGGGATCCCTAAATGTGGATTTGGAATCTAGTTGTTGTTATGAATTAAGTGATGGTAAGAATGTGTTAATGCATGAGAGAAAAGGGGAAATGGTTGACTTGCTATACTTATGGTGTGTGTGTATGATTCGAAATTTGATTGTAAAGCTTGATTATTAACCGTAAATTACAACCTTATGAATCTAGCTGCTTAAATAAACATACTTATCTAATACATTGTTTTTAAGACCCTTAGATGACAATTTGATTAGCAAAGTGCTAGTGTATGATAAATGTAGTTGGTAATGACTAGTATGTAAATATGAAATGGTGATTATAATGTATGGTTTTATTGGTTGATGTTAAATGCATGTGGCTCATTAGAATAGAGGAAACAAGTAAGTAAAGTTGTGTGCATTTTGATTGTCAACTGGATAGGGATGCTTACATATATATATATATATATATATATATATATGTAATAAAATGTTATTTGTGAGGGTGAATTGCCTTCCTTATAATGGTGAATTGTTGTTGGAGATTTTAGCCAAGTTTTGACTTCTTTAAGTAAATTGATGTTGTTTCTTCCTTGATTAACTGGTAATCAACTTGTTTGTTAATGTAAAGCTAAAATGTGAATGTTTTGGGCTGTTTGCTTTGATTGTGGGATGTATGCTTGTTCTTTGGCTTTTGATTGATTAAGTTGAATTTGGTTATTGGTTTTGGTTTTGATTGGTTGAAGATGCTTACCTTTGAATAAAACATATAAGAAAAGAAATTGGGTAGTAATACGAAGAGAGAGATGTGCTATTTATTATACAAATTTGAGTATAGTTATTTACCTTTATTATTACTTTTATGTAATAATAGGTGAATCTATTAAGGAAGGGTAAGGAAGAGCAATTGAGCGCTAAAGGGCGACAGGTAATCACACTTAACCTTGCTATAACATTGAGGGTGACGTTAGCTGGGATTTTCAAAATCCCTTTTCACCCTCCATATACATATTGTCTTTGAAAACTTATTTTTATACAAAACAGACTATCGGGTGCCTTTCAAACACGATTATTTTTGTACAAAAGGAATTTGAAACATTATATATATTATCCTGGCTGGTGTTGTTCTGGTTATGAGGTGAGAGAGTTTGATAGTATTCTGTTAGGAATGTTGATAGCAAGGTTGAGGAAAGAAGTTGCATAGTTGGAATTGAGATATTGAAGAGAATGGTAAGAGTGCATGTTATTGATGTTGGAATTGAGATACTAAAGGTAATTGAGATTGATGGATATTGTGAGTGTTGCATGACACTGATATATATATATGTACCATCGCGCGATGATAACTGTCGATTGGCCAATCGACAGTTATTTGTACTGATCCTTTTCGGATTGATTGGATCGGGGATCATAGGTCAACTTATTGAGAGAAGTGACCTACGGTTGTTAAGGCATTTTAGAGCCCAACTGCCCCTACGGTTGTTAAGGCATTTGAGAGCCCAACCGTTCCCATTCTGCAATGGATAACAGAATTGGGGTTCCCTCTCTGGGGATTTGCCAGAGAGGGAAATTTGCCCCCTCATCATAGAGAGGGGCACAGTGTCAAATCATATAGAGAAGATTAGATGCTTGAATGCCCCGGGATGGCACAATGCATCTATAGGTGAGTGTGATCATTAGATTGGAGACTGGGGGGATGATATTTAGTTAATGTGGAATTGACTTAGGGATTTGAGTGATATGTGGGAAGTAGAGATGGTGAATTTGAGTTGACTTGGATATGGTTAGTTATTAATTATCCATGATAGTGTTCAGGTTGTATCAGGAAATTCTTTTCTATCATGGATAGTATTTAATCATTAGGAAATTCCTTTCCTAACTATGATAGGACATTGATATTATGGAAATCCTTTTTCTATCATAGTTAGTAAAGAGATTATATGATCTAAAATGGATATCATTGGTTAATTAAGTAATTAGTAACAGAATGTTACAAGGAGTTAGAATCACCTTTTTGCCATGAAAGTCAAAAGAGTATCGGTTCTTATAACCATCATGCTGGACCCTCCTATCAAATTGCCAAGGACGGCCAAGCAAAACATGTCCAGAACACATAGGAACTACATCACATATGATTTCATCATGATACTTTCCAATGCTCAAGGAAATTAAAACTTGCCTAGTGACTTTAGCTTCTCCACTATCATTAAACCACTGCAATTTATATGGTCTAGGATGCTTCATAGTGGACAGATTAAGTTTGTCAACAATCAAGCTACTAGCAAGATTTGCACAACTTCCACCATCAATTACTAAACTACATACCTTAGTGCCAATGTAGCACCGAGTGTAAAATATGTGCTCCCGCTGCTCATCTGTATGTGCATCTTTGATTTGTGCTGTAACATACCTCCTACTAATACATTATTAACATATTAACTTTAATCTATTTTAATACATAATCAAAACAATCCAAATAAACGATGTCTAACCATGTTAGTAAAAATATTCACCTAACATGGTTAGTAAGAGAATCTCTCTACTAGGAAAAGATTTCAAGCATATTCCTAACACATACCTAACTATGTTAGAAAAGAGAATTTCCTAACATAGTTAGCAAAGGAATTACCATCATTTAAACCAGACCACACAATCAACACAATAACTTAAATCCAACCATGTTAGAAAAGAATTACCTAACATGGTTAGAAAAGAAACCAACCAAATACATAAAAGATAACCATATTAGAGTGGGGCCCATCTGACATGGTTATATATAAGAACACCATTCAATCAGTCATGCATCACCAACATACTATATAATCATGTTAGGAACAGAATTTCCTTCACATAGTTATTTCTAAAACATCTGTACAAATAATACAACAATAACAAATATTACATAGCTCAACCATTGAAGAAGTCCATATCCGTCAAAAGGGATTGCCTTTCCATTAACAGACAATCCTCATATACCAATAATCTTGTACACATAATTCTGCATCATAGCAACCATTACCAATCAGAATACGTAGCATAGCCACAATTATTACATCTGTTATAGTTACACCTTAACTATAACAATATCAATAACCAGCAGAAAAGTTGAGGCAACCATCAACAAAACAATCAATCAAAACATACAAACAGATGCGGAAGCGGATGCAGCCTATTCAATGGCAATATATATATTCCTAATAAATCACCTCCGGCCTACCCACTATCTTAATGTGAGAAGGCCAATCCCTTCCCTTCCTTTCTACCTCTGTCTGGGCATGATCACCTGCAAAAATAAAGGGAATGGGGTGAGACAAAACAATGTCTCAGTAATCACTACTTAACTCACTGTTAGACTCAAAAGTGGGGTAGTGGAGCGTCTACAGGGTACCACAGTTTTCAAAACCTGCATAAACCACGTAATATATATATATATATACAGCAAAGATACATCCATCTCTCAATAGACAAAAATAAACGTGACTGACACTGTGCCCAGTCTCAAATCTGAAAGCATGAAAAAGGGAGCACTTTAAAATGTGAAAACATCTCTGGTTCCTTTACAATCCGAGGAACCTGCACAATTAACCTATCGATTTGCGCGAATCGATGGTTACATCGGCCGACGGTACTAATAATCAGTGTCATGCAACATACAAAAGATTTATATATGAATATGTATATATAAAGTACAGTGTATTTAGAAAGGTACCCTATAGCCCACGTTTAAACATAAAATAATCAGAACACATTTCTTTTATATATATACATATATGAGTAGAAGAGGATTTTAGAAATCCTCAACTACCGTCACCCTCAGTATCACAGTCAGTTAAGCGTGATTACCTGTTCAAGCTCCAAAACAGCACTATATATATATCCTTAGTCATTGCCTTCTGCGAGCTCCACCCGAAGTTTTGCCGACTACAATCGCACCATGAGCTGTTGATGGTCAAGACACAAGATCAGTGACTTTGAACACCAGTCCAAACTAATCCTAAACAATTATTGAAATAATAATTACTTCCAATATCAGAAATAAACTATATCCTTTAAACCTCTATAATTTCCCTAACCAATTTTAAATTCTACAGTATTAAACTTTACAATTTCTTGTCAAAAATCGTCACACACTTCCAAAACCTATCAAACTACGCTTATTAATATCAATTTGACACTAAGGAGGTCTCAATCTCACACAACTTCCTTCACACTTCTCACATTCTATATTATAACATATTTCCCTTCCTTCAATAACTTTAATAACCACACTCCTTTCCAAACACACATTTACCTATTTCAATATTTTCGTAACCCTTTCATAAGTATTACCAATCCACCAATTTCATTGTCATAACCTTTCACATTTACAAATTCCAACTTTAAAGCACTTTAAAGGCTAACAATTTCAAAACAACTTGCCAAAATCTTCAAGGAATACTCATTACTCAAATTCTATCCTCATACCTTTATTTTTCTCTTACCCCTTTGATTATATTCCGAAAACATTCAACTTTTTACCATTTCTCATTGTACATGGCAACACTAACCAACCATCTAAACACCACCAAAACCACCTCATTCATATCAAAATTTACAACTCAAAGTAATTTCCTAACTTCACAACCTTAGCCACAGTCCATACTTACCTTTACCTAATCAATTTCCTCTTAATCTAACTCTTTGATTACCAACCTTTCTCCAAATCACTAATCCAATCAAACTCAACATTTCAACATCCTAAAATAACCTTCATAACATCTATCATTTCACCATAAACTAGATAACCTCTTAAACCCCCAACAACTCCTTCCATTCAATACTTCAATCACCAACTTCTTCCCAAACACCAATCCCACAAAGATTATCAACCCTTTATCCTAAAACAACTCCAACTAGCATAAATAAAAACCACTTAATTTCCAATAGTTTCAACATTCCAAATTATTAAATAACTTCAACAACTATTATCCTCCCACCAATTAAATCAAAACATCACTCATTAACAAATCCCAACATCAAAGAGTCCAAAAATGTTCATAAAATTCCCAAAATAATTTCTAACTACCAAAAACTTAATTACTTTCCAAACATCTCCATTTAAGTAGTTCAACATTCATAAATTCTTGTTTAAAGCCCCATGGCATTGAGTATGTGTAAAACCCAACTTCAAAGAACCACTACCAACTCCGAAAATTCCCAATTGCTTCACTTCTTCCAAAAATTCCAATTTCTCCCAAGAATTCCCAAAATCAATATCCTAATTTTAGTTTTTAAACATTAAAATTCTAAAAATCCCAATACATTCAAAACCCTAACTTTAAAAGAGAGAACTTTAATCAAAAACTAACATCACAAAGTGGTAAGAAAGCTTACGGAGTTCACAACATGAGAAAGGAAGCCTTACTGCCTCCGGCCGCCGCCTAAAGTCGCCGGAAAAGTCAAGGTCGCCGCCGGATAAGCCGCCGGAGTTGCAGATCGAGTTCGTGCTTCACGGAGTTATGAAGAATCACGAAAGAACCAAAGAACTATCTCCTACCTTCAACACAACTCCCCTTCGCCAGAAATTAGCCGCCCGCCGCCGGAGAGAGAGAACAAGCGACGGACACACACACACCCACACGGATCGGACTCCTACTTCACGCCTCTATGGAGAAAAGAGAGAGATGAACCGAAATGAGGAAGCTTTTTGGTGAAGGAGTGGCCGAATGGTGAGGTGTGAGGAAGAAGAAAATGGAGAAAATGGTGAGGGGGGGGGGTCCGTCGCGTTTTTTGAGGAAGGAGGGAGTCGGATTTGTTGTTAAGGAAGGAGGGAGGGCGCGTTTGGTTGAGGAGAAATAAGGTGGTTTAAGATAATTTGTAGCCCAAGCTTGCCATAGTGTATTCTTTTTGATTTAAAACCACTTAAACTAGCCTCAAATCTCCTTAACTTTCAAAATATTTTTAGCTTTACCATTCCCTCATATTTCAAACTCTTCATTTCTTAATTAGTTATATGCATATTAATTACTCAACATTTCCAAATATCCCCAAAAATTCCTAAAAATTCCCCAAAATTCCTAATTTCTCCACTTATCATTCCTCAAAACACTCTTTAATCTTGTATTAAATTTTCAGGATGTTACATGTGCATTCAAAGCTCTCCTTGCAACAAATAGTTCTTTTTGAACAAGTGCATCTACATCTTCATCAACATCAGAGCAATCCTCTAATGATGACATATCTTCAAAATCAGAACTACCAGCACTAGTGAATTCACCATCCTCTTTGATAAAGAGAATTCTTTTATTTGGGCATTCAGATCGTACATGGCCTAATCCTTGACATTTGTAGCACCTGACCTCAAGAGCTTTAGATGATTTAGGATCAGAATCACCTTTACTAATAGAAAGTTTATGAGCTGAACTTTCATTGGATTTAGAGGATGAAGCAGGATCCCGTTTTGCTTTGTACGGCTTCCATGACGATTTATTGTCCTTCCACTTGGACTTAGAATAAGATTTCTCTGTCTTAACTTGATCTTCTACTAAAGTGGCTTTATGCAACAACTCCTCCATGTCAATGTAGTGTTGCAACTCCACAACCTTTCGGATTTCACGGTTCAGGCCATTGATGAATCTGGTCATTGTAACTTCACGATCTTCCTCAATATTAGCTTGAATACGAGCCTTTTGCATTGCCATGTAATATTCTTCCACCGACATAGACCCTTGAGTCAATTGCTGCAACTTGAGAAGTAACTTTCTATGGTAATGAATGGGAATGAATCGCTTACGCATAGCAAGTTTCATCTCATCCCATGTTTGAATGGGTCTTTCGCCATATTGTGTTCTGGTTCGCTGAAATTCATCCCACCAAAGAGCAGCATAATCCTTGAGTTTAAGGGATGCCAATTTGATCTTCCTTTCATCAGTATAGTTGTTACATTCTGTTACTAAATACTTAATTAACCAATAATATCCATTTTAGATCTAATAACCTCTTTACTAATTATGATAGAAAAAGGATTTTCATAATATCAATGTCCTATCATAGTTAGAAAAGGAATTTCCTAATGATTAAACACTATCCATGATAGAAAAGAATAAACTAATACAACACAGCTGCTATCATGGATAATTTATTGCTAACCATGTTAGAAGGGAATTGCCTAACATGGTTATTAAACAGAACTAGATGATACTTAACAATAAATAGATATATACATGCGGAAGCAGATGCAGGCCTATACAAATTGGCAATAAACAACTCTAAATAAATTATATAACCTCTACTACCTAATTCCCTTTCCTGATGCTTGCGCCTGTGCATGAATACCTGCAAAAATGTCAGTAATCGTGGGATGAGACAATTTGTCCCAGTAATCACCGCTTAACTCACTATAACAGTGAGATGTGCGGTAGCGAGGGCGTCTAAAGGGTACCACATTTAAAACCAATAATATATATATATATATATATATATATATATATACATGTCAAGTCCTTCCGTCTAATCATCTTAAATTCATCATCTCTACTTCCCACATATCACTCAAATCCCTCAGTCAGTTCCAAGTCAACTCAACAGATAAAAATAAACGTGATTGACACTGTGCCCAGTCTCAAATCTGAAAGCATGAAAAAGGGAGCACTTTAAATAGTGAAAACGTCCCTGAAAAAGGGAGCACTATAAACAGTGTAAACATCCCTGGTTCCTTTACAATCTGAGGAACCTGTACAATTAACCTATCGATTTGCGCAAATCGATAAGTTACATCGGCCGACGGTACTAATAATCAGTGTCATGCAATACTCACAATCCCTATTCTATACTCCATCAACATAGCTCTCAACAATCTCAACTCAACATGTAACTCTCTTTTCTATCCTCATCACCTCTTAAATCACTACCCAACACTATCCCTATATACATTTCACGCCATTCCAGATCAATGGCCACCACCAGGCAGGATAATAGGTATATAGAGTTTCAAATTTCTTTATATGAAAATAATCGTGTTTGAAAAGGCACCCGATAGCCTATTTTGTATAAAAATACCTTTTAAAGATAATATATATATATAGAGGGTGAAAAGGGATTTTACAAAATCCCTAACTAACGTCACCCTCAATGTTATAGCAAGGTTAAGTGTGATTACCTGTCGCCCTTTAGCACTCTGTCGCCTTTTCCTTACCGTTTCCTCGTAGATTTTCCTTTAAGTATCATCACCATAATATGCTCCTATAATGATATGATACACAATGATAAATTAATATCATTTCCATGTTATAATATTTTTACGTCTCTCATATCCCATGTTGCTACCCAATCCCCTTACTTACAATTTTCTTTCCTCTGAATTATTTCAACTCAATCAATACCAAGCCTTATATCGAAATCATTATGCTATCTTCCTCAATCAACCAACTTTGGGAACAAGTGTACTATAACATTAGCCAGCAACTTCAAATCCATTAAGACAACTATTACACACATACAAATATTCCCAGCACAAATTTAAGAGTTTCACATCCATTAAATTCCTCTTACTTATTACTACCTTTTTACCTCTGTATATTTCATTTGTTGTATATGACCAAAGTATTTAGAACATTTGTCTATTCCACCAGCAGTTTCAAACAAACTAATTTGACCACTACAGAATCAAAAATCAGAAATTCCAAACTCAACATGCAAGTATCTAAACACAAAATCTCATTTCACAAATCATTACCTAGCTTAGCACCACACACAATAAGCAATACTACCTTTTCTTTCCAAAATCAATTCAGCAGTATTAGTATCAATATCATTTCAGCCATGACCACTGAAAACAACCAGAAACATTTCAGAGTTACATGCATAAACCAAATCATCATTAACATTCAAATAACATGTTTTAGTTAGGCTTTAAAGTAAATTTTCTTTTCTTTAAATCTCCTGTTCAGTTTGTGCAGCAGAGGAGACATATAATTCCTCAACAAACCAGTTTAGCCATTAACCTATAAGGAGTAGAGAGCTTTGAACCCATTACATAAACATTTGGGCTTCTAAGTCACATCTTCTAAGCATCCATAAACACCAAAATCCTCCATAATGATTTTTATCCTTAGTATAGCTATTTCACAAGCCTTTTCTTGAAAGTCTATAACAAAATTCCCCTTACTTCACTTTACAAGCTATACATATAATTATTTTCCAGCCACAAACATAATTCAGACATCCTTGCATTACAATTGATTTTATCTATTCATTCCTAAAAATTCTCAATCAAACAGAAAGGTTGACAACTCAAATAAAGCTTTACTTGAAAGCACCCAATTAACTATACGTACACTTATCAAAATATACATTTCCTCTCTTCACATGTCATGCATCATTCAGCTTCTCACACAATGTTAGTATACTTATAACTTCAGCAAGCAGAAAACAACACCAACAACAAATAATTCATGTTCAACTAAATTCACTACCTATTTATTCATTCCCAAACCAGCAAACCATTTTCTTTAACTTAACCATTTGAACCAGCAAGCATTACCCTTACACACACTTACACCATCATGTTTAACATACCTGTATCATAATTAAACAACACACGACCATGTATACACAGCAAATTTTGTCATTGGTCAAAGGGGAAATCCTTAACTTATATTCATTCACTTCGACTCCCAATAAACATGATTTTCCTAGAATAATTTTCACCCATGACAAAGAAGACCTAAGTAACCTTTAATCCACAAACAAATCAAGCATAAATGAATGTACATACAACTATCAACGTAAATTTCATTATCCTTCCTTCTTTAACAACTAAATTTACAGAGAAAGGGAAGGAATCATTTATATTTTTGGTTCTAACTAAAAAGGAATTTGAACAAGAACAGGGACGAATAACAGAATTTTAAATTTCCTTCCACAGCCAACAAATTCAACATGAAACCCACAATTACACTTTATCATTCTTTCATTATGATTCAGTTATGTAAGTTGAACAAAAACATAAAAAGAAATAGAAGAATTCGGCCAAAAACAGGGTAAGAATCAAACTGAAATTCAAAAACATATGAAACAACCAAGCTTCAACAAAATCAACCAAACACCAAATCATTACTAAAAATCTTTCAAAAACTTCAAAATTGAAACCCAAGTCTTATCCTTACTCATTTAAAAATCATAAACCCTAACTTGATCACCCTCCCAAACTCGCAGACAAATAAAGAAAATGGATATAGGAATTACTTGCGAAGTTCCAAAATGGAAAGAAGAAGCGAACCCGCCGCCGGCCGCCGACTATCTCGCCGGAAATCGCCCTCCAATGTATAGACCGAGTAAAACCCAAAAGGAGAAAAGAATATGAGGGAACCAACATAAAAATGATAGTATAGCTCGAGATATATTAGAAAATCGAAGCTTTACCTCTTTCCTCAGCTGGCCGCCGTCGATCTTGCCGGAGACGAAGAAGAAATGGAGGAGAGAAGACGCGAGGGAGTGAGGTTTCGGTGAGGAAGAAGAAGGAAAGAAGATGAAGAAGATGATGGGCTTGTGGGAGGGGTCGGCGCCGCCGCGCCTTGGCCGCCGGAAATCGCAGAAGAAGAAGAACGAAGACAAAGAAGGCGGAGGGAGGAGGGAGTCCGGTATTTAAAGTAAAGGGGAGGGGCGTGTTTGGATCACTGAAATAAGGGGGTTCTCTGATGATTTGTAGCCCAAACTTGCCATAGTGTACTCTTTTAATTTTAAAACCATTTAAACCAGCCTCCAATCTTTTTAAATTTCAAAATATTTTTAGCTTTACCACTCCCTCATATTTCAAACTCTCCATTTCTTAATTAATTATATGCACATTAATTACTCAAAATTTCCAAAAATATCCCAAAAATTCCTAAAAATTCCAAAATTTCCCAAAACACTCTCTAATCCTGAATTAAATTTTTCAGGATGTTACAATAGTCATGAACTTGAAATATGAGTTCAACCTCCCTTTCCCATTCTAAGAATGATTCTGGATCTGATTTACCTCAAAAGTAGGGAATGTCAAGCTTCACACTACCAAGGTTATTTTCATTCTTGCGAAAACCCCCTTTGTAATGAAAGCTCTCACCATCAGTTGAGTCCTCAAATTGTTCTGCATCTTGTTTACGCCGTCTAAATCTGGAATGATGTGGTTTCTTGGAAGACTTGGAATGATGACTTGAACTATTTTCCAATAAATCCAATCTGTCATGGATGCGTTTATTTTCAGATAATAGGTCTTCCATTTTTTTAGTAATCTTTCCCAAGTATTCAGCAATAGCTTTGTTATAATACTTATAGTCATGTTGGGGTTCATCGTCAGTCATGATGTACCTGCAAGGTTAGTAACAAAAGAAGAAGAAAAAAAAAATGACAATAACAGAATTGGACCTTACAGCACTCTACTCACGTGTTTAACACTCAATGTTAAATATATCAGTCGTGTTTACCCTCAAAATTGGCTTTTATTAATAATGTAAGTCTCTCTAGCCTTTTTTTTCTCTCTCTTGCTACCAATAGTATTCTTAAGAGGATCAAGTAGACACAAGGAATCAACAACACAGATTTTGAAGTTCAATGAAAAAGGAAATCAAGGAAGAGAGTAGGGAATTGATTGGAAAAGAAAATGAAAGTGAATTGTAGAAGTTGAAGATGGAGGGAAGGAAACAGAAAATTTTCACCAAGTGTGTGTGTGTGTGATTCAAGCCAACTTTTCTGTATCAACAACCACGAAGAAGTTAGCTACTCAATGATAATTTTTTTTTTTAAATCAAGACTACTCCAGCAAGCCTGATTCTCACTTTTTTTTGTGTATATATATATATATATATTTTTTTTCGAATTTTTTTTTTCGATTTTTTTTTTCAAATCAAGACTATTCTAGCAAGTCTGATTCTCACAGAGAAGGATAAACAAATGGAAGATGGCATGAATGAGTGCGTAGAGAAAAAAAATGAAAATAAGGGGCAAAAATGGACCCAATAGGAACCTGTCCTAGAAAACCCAGAAATTACGAATTGGATTACAAAACACGGAAGCTAAAAGAAAAACTAGAAGAAGATAATGATCAAGAGACTAGGAACCCAAATAAACACACGTTCCAAAAAACGTTGGGTATATTAAACCCAACACCCAATGGAAACCGGCTCAAGAACTCCAAGTATAGAACACAAGAGTCGATCAATCCCTTATGTCAGGTAGTATCCTCACAAGAATACAAGATAGCAAGTACGCTAACAAAATGATTCATTCAAATCTGAGCAACCAGTACAAAGGTGTAGCCTATATATTGGCAACAATAGTTCAGCAAAAGAAAACCTAAGAAATAAATGTTATTGATGGTGCCTTAATGATAAATGATTAATCTGATTGGCACCAATCAATCATAATAGATTAGGACATAATTTAAACTTGGTTTGCAAGTAAAACCACCTAGGGAAATAGGAAACTAAGACAAAGTATTTCAGAATAGGAAATAAACAGTTTTCTCAAACAAGCATTGACCAAAAGGCCTTATTCAAAGGAAATAAATTAGGAAACATCCTAAAAACGTGAATCAATCATTCATACTCCTTAAGCACGCTTTTGAGATGATTATTTCAATTTCTTGGACGTCAGTTATGCTCCTCCTCCAAGGCACATGCGTCTCACATGATATTTTAAGTGAATTCTTCATTTTGGACTGCACATGAGCCTTGTACATCAAGCTGATGGGCTTCTGAAAATGTCACCAACTTTGTTGGGCTCTTCTTGGACATAAGGAAAGATGACTCTTCTAAATAAATAGGCTTCATCTCATTAAGCTCTCTAGTCAAGCAATTCAAGGCCTCTTTCATAGCTTTGGTCCATGCTCTTGTCATTGGGCCTCCAATGCCTTGTAATGGATCTCTTTGACTACTGGACTTCCTCCCATGATCTTTTCCTCCTTGTTCAGTGCCTTTCTCCTCCTTTGAAGCTTTCTCACGTTGATCTCCATCACTAAATATAAGACCTAATTGACTTTTTCTATAAAATACGTAAAAAAACAAAATAAGTTAATTATAAATTGATTTATCTGATTTTCTCACTTAAACTAATTTATTTTACCTATAAACTAATGGATAATATAAAAATATATCAAATATGTCATCATTTAATAACCTATTTCGCAACCTTAATCTCTCCAAAAAAGTCAATTAGGACCTATATTTAGGACCAGGGGTAATATTAGATTAGATTAGATTAGAAGATAGATAGAGACGAGAAATTTCATATTATACGGTTATATACTTATACCCATATGCATCATCCTAAATATCTGTTTTTCAAAATAAATTGAAAAATGAAAAAAAAAAGACTACGGAATATGCACTTTTTTTCATCCTTTTAAATATCTACTTATTAAAATGTTAACAAATACCAATGGTTTTGCAAAAAAAACAATGGTAAAATTGTAAAAGTGATTTTAAAAATTTTCTATTGAAGTTTACACAATTAAAAGAAACTGGCCTAGATAAGGAAATTAATAAGTTTAAACTTGATTAAATATCAAAGAAAGTTCAGAGAATTGTCATTCAATGCTGCATTCAACCAACACAGTTGTCAACATTATTGTGAGTGAGTCCCATAAAAGTTAATATGCACCAATTTTAATTGGTTTCAGACAAGAGTAAATGACACCAAAAGTACATGATTTTATTGAATTTTTATTGTAAGTTCATCAGTCATGACCATAAATATACATAAATACATGAGCACATGATGGACCCTAATAGGAGAGAGGTCTTGGGGTTCACCATGTGTTTATGTATTTATATGTATATGTGGTGATAAGAAAGTGATAAGTAATATGAGTGATAAGCACCGAATTGGAACTAGAATTTTATAGGGATTGAATTTGAGAAAACAAAAGCCCTTATTTTTGCATTTTGTCTTTCAAACATGCCCTTATTTTTTGAAGAAGTAATTTGAATTTTGTCTTTCAAATATGCCCTTATTTTTTTGTGATTAAAATGATATAAGAGATTGTATTGACACACGATGATGTAGAGATTATAACTAGAGGTAGGTAAAATTATAAAAAAAAATGAGTTAATGATGAGGCAACAACATATGAGATCTTATAACAAGGATCCAACCGATTTTAAATATCGGGATCTTGTCATAAAAAAATGACTGGAGGGGGTTTTATCATGGAAAAAATGCTAGGAATGAAAAAAAAGAGAAGAAAAATTGCAAATCAATAATATTTATTAGAGAAATATAAAGTTGTCAACAAACTTAACTTGTGCTTGCGAGACGCAAGATACAAGAGCCTACTGCTTAATTAAGCAAATGACAGAGCATATTATTTGGATGAGTGTGAGAAATATAGTAAGATTCCCCCAAGTAGAGAAATCTTTTTCCCAAGGAGTGCTCCAATATTCTCAAACAAAGGTTGTCTTATTCTTGTAGAATGTGTTCTCATAGCACTTAGCTTGCTGACCATTTGATATACATCTGCACCGATGAAAATCAGATATCAAATTTTGAGCGGTGTACTGGTTGCACTGGTGCCAATACTCTAGACCCAAGTTTTTTCCAATTTTCATTGCCTGAATATCTTGTTTTCAAATGGCACAGTTTAAAAAGTTAATTCTGGTGAGTAATAGAAAATAACACAATTTTAGGCTTAAAACAGTTTCAAGAACACAATTATCAACTTTACATTTTGATTATCACGATGGATTACAAGTCAATTCCTTTTTCCAAAAGAGAATGAAAAATTGAAAGGTCAACAAATAGAGGAAAAAGAACAACCTCAACACACAAAACATGCACTGAAATATCATTCTAGAAAATGATAATAGCCCATAAAATTCATCATATCATGATAACCTTTCAACTTTTTCTTTTGCATGTATTTCATTTTGCCATCAAAATAATCTTTTCTTTCTAACATAAATTATAATAAGTCTTAATATAATAAATTTTCTATTTATTATTATTTGCATTATAGTTCTCTTTCTCACTCTAAACATGTGGCCCAATTTTTTCTCCACAAGAGAAATTATCATTCCTTACGGGCTAAAGGTTTCTGACATAATCTTTAGACTAAAAGGTCCATTCTCCACGCAACTCGAAACCAGATGGGTTAAAAAAACCCTTTAACTAGCTCGTACTCTTTACTATAGCCAAAAGAATGTAATTTTCAAACTTAATAAACGGGAGAAAGTCCATTTATGATACATAACTATTGTCGTAGTATCAATAATACTAAATAACTATTTCAAAGTTTAACAATGATACTCAACTTTTATCATTGGATCAATAATGAGATTTTCCTTAATATGACAATAAGGTTAAACGTGAAAAGTTCAAAATTTCCTCTAATATTTCCTAACAATAAGATACATTTATTTGATCATAAGAACATTTTGAACTTTTCACATTTAATCTTATTGTAATATTAAGGAAAATTTCATTGTTAATCCTATGAAAAAAGTTGAGTATTATTGTTAAACTTTAAAATAGTTATGTACTCTTGTTGATCCAAAGTTAAAAGTTATGTATTATGAATCTTCACCCTTAATAAAATTGTTGGATCTTTATATGTATAAATCATTCTCGCAGTATATCTTCTATCTATCTCTTTCCAAGTAGAAGTTAATGATGCTACTAGTGTTGGAAAACTATAATTAATAACATGGTAGTGGGACTTAATTTTTTGGAACAAACGTTTTTTAGTAGTTGGATATATTATAAGTAACAGGTATACATGAAAGTTTAATTGGAATAAAATAAAATAGAATTAAAAGAGAATAGAAACAATAAATTGAAGAGACTTTTATAGATGAACCAAGGTAAAATCTATTATCCACTCACAGCGAAAATATCAAAAGGTGATAGAAATTACCTCTGGAAATAAAGTATTGCCCATACCCTATTATTTCTGGTGAACTAGGTTTTCCAGTCAAGATTTGTTTGTCTCAAAGTTTAAACCATATTTACCCAGCTTCTCTTCAGTAATAACATCAATTTTATGAGCCATGTCTGCGCTAAGAAAATTCTCACTATCTCCAACTTCTCCAAGTCTGAAGAAACTGTAATTCTCCATCCCAGACAACAACTTTCCAGTTTTATTCACTTCCAAGTTGCTCAAATTCTCAAAACTACATAGCTTCAATATATCATTAATAGCATTATCATCCTCTTCCTCCTTAGTAAATCCATGCCCTAAGAATGCAGCAAGTTCCTTCAAAACACTTACCGGCTCTCTCTTGAGCTTCTCAAACGTTAAAAATAATACCTTATCGGGCCTCTCCAAGCTTTGCTTGTAGTATTCAAAAACGGTATCCCAATATGGGCCATAAGGGACCCTTCCTCCGCAAAACATCTCGAAAGCATCCTCAATCAACCAGGGCTCTTTCACGTGTGATGATGCTAACTTTCTTATGAAGTGCCACCACGATGTGAACACATCCTTCGGGTTTCTACACAGGTACACAATCTTACACTTAGACAGCTTCACAGATTGTGGCAAAGAAACATATGGCATATGGGATGCAAAGAGTCTAGGTGATAGGAGTGAGCTCAGATCTGGGATGGTCTCTTGGAAATAGAGGTTCAGTTCTAAAAAGGGTACAAGTTCATGAGGATTAGAAATAAGGAGAGGGTGAAGATGAGGTTGGTTCCAGATTTTGCGATTTTGCAAATGTGAGGGCTTTGAGCCAAGTAGTTCCAGATTTTGGTAGGGTGACAAGAAGGATGTCAGAGTCAAGAGCATTGAAGTGCTTTTGGCTTTTGAGAATTCCTTGTAGTTGTTTTGTGTCGTGCCAGAAACCATTATACTGGTAGATGGTACGCGATGGCCAAAGCGTAGCACTAGGTAAGGTGGCAAACAAATCCTTGTTTTCTTTGGTTAATTCAACTTTTTGGAGGAACTTTGGTATGTCGGAGGCTTCATTGTTTTCTACTTTGTTTTCTACTGCCATGGTTCTTAGATGTGTCTTATCGTAGATGGGAGAGTAGAGCGATATCACTCAATATAACACATAAATCGAATGAAGTTCTATATTTTAATCTCACCAGTCACCACTAGATGGGCAAGCAAAATGGTTTAAGTCCACAAATATACCTAAATCTGTCGGTGACATTTAAGCGTAGAACAAAATATCTCACAATTTTTTTTTTGCCGAAAAAATATCTCACAAATTAAATTCTAAAGTTCCAGCTAGCAAGTGATGCAGTGCGGAGAGATATTGGGATACAGTTGTCTGCCTTCTTCGCCACTTATTGTGTCCTTTCTTTACGACACAAAGTGACACTATCGCTTTGAATTTGCGCACTATTACCAGACCAATTTGTAATGTCTTTTTAATATTTTAGATTTAGAGTTAGACTATATCATATAACATGTGCGAGCAGTTCCATGGATTATTCTAATCTATAACACTAGGCGAGAACTACGTGAATGTAGTGATCCATTCTTATTCTTATTCCATTTTTTAGACCTGAATTCTAATTCTTATTCTACACTTAATACACTTAATACTTTTTATCCAATTATATAGGTTTGACCCCAACCCATCAAAGGTGATACAGATACTATATTCCAACAAAAAATGATAAAAGAAAACCCAAAGCAATACGTGTGCGTGTATCCCGAAATTTCATTTAAAAAGTTTATTATTATTATTATTATGTTACATATCAGGCTGTAATTTATTTTATCAGGCTGTAATTTATTTTAATACAGGGCAAGTGTTAACTTGGAAAGATATCCACACCATTACTCGTGTTGTTGCCTCCCGAATCATGTGCCTTGAGTATAGTCTGCAAATAGGAAGTCCCTTGTCTTCAATAGTCCCTCTGTAATATAAGAGTTAAAACGTCAAAACAATCTTAGTGAAGTTGTTTTTTTTTTCAATTTTGCCCCATTTATTATGTTACTGTTAGGAGTAAAAAACATATGAGCAATAACAAATATAAATAGAATTGGGGGTAAAGTGGGAATCGTTACATTAAATGATAAGAAAATGTAAGAGTGAGTTTACATATTTTGCATCAAAATCATTATGTTATAACCATTTGTTATTTGTCATTATAGTTTATCTTCATATTCATTTTTTAGATTAATATTATTCATTCTATTATAATCCTTTTCTGTAATATTTACGAAATTTGATGACAAATTCGTTCTTATTTTTCTATTTTAATTTCTGAATATTTATACTTTAAACATCAAATGACGTAATTTGAACAACCTTCTTCTCCATCTCACCTCATTTCATGACAACCACTTCTTGGGTAGATTTTGGGTGAAATTCCTCTCTTTCTTCCATGAGTTGCTAAGATCTTGGTGCTTTGGTGGTGTGGAGATGGTCAATTGCTTCAATGAGCTTCTTAGGGGAGTTTTCTTTTTCCTATGCTCTATGCTTTGTATTTGAGAGTTGTGGTTTCACTTTCTCTTATGTATTTATGTTAGAGACATATGGTTGTATCTTTCTAATTATGTTGGATTGATATTCTTGTGTTGAACATCATGTTAGATTATCAATGTTATGTATGTTTTGTAAATGCCGGTATGTATTAAAAAAAGATAAAATTTTAAATTTAAATTGTTCCTGCATTTACGAACACCAGTACGCTGTTAATTACCATTCAATTATGCCTATACATTTTTTCGCCAACATACGGGCAGTTTGCAAACCCGGGTGAGCAGAAAGCAACGTCTATAAATAGCTCATATATCAGACTAACTCTTCAATCTCTTGTCTATTTTCATAGCTTTCTCCATCTTATCTTTAATTTCTTCGTAATATATAATAGCAATGTAGGATAAATCATGAATATCTTTTCCGCGTTCGTCCCCTCAAAACATTGTGTATCTCAATGGGTTTTTAGATTTTGCCTTCTTGAGACCTAGTATAAGAAGTAAAACTGCATGTCCCTGTGAGAAGTGTAGGTTTAAGAGAAGTGGCAGACAAAAGACGATGTTTTTGTCCACTGTATGAAAAAACAGTTTCAAAGATATTATCGTGCTTGGATACACCACGGAGAAGTGAGGTGTATAACAATAACAATGCTACTAATTTTGAGATTGGGTTGAGCTCTCAAGTGAGAATTCTGGTTGAAGCCAATGGCGTTGCTGAAGATGCATAGACACATCCAATAATTAACTACACATTGTTTGATGGTTTGGTTTTGCAAGGCGATGCCAGAGATGGAGATGAAGATGTGTTAGGATCAGATGCAGAGTACCTACACAATGAATTGGCGAGAAATTATTTCGAACTCATGGAGGATGATATGCCATTATATCCTAGTATATTGCATTTATCTGAGAATTGTTAGCTATAAAGTTACTTTCATTATTGGAACTAATATTTATGTTTACAGGCGAAAAATATACTACTCTAAACTGTCATTTTTGACAAAACTATATAGCAGAGCCTCTGATCGTGCTTGTCAGACGTTTTAGATCTGCTAGCACATGCGTTCTACAATGTTGAAGCTCAAATTCCACCTTCATTTTGCGAAGTGAAGAAACAAGTAACAAAGATGGGGTTGAGCTACACCAAAATTGATGCTTGCGAACACGATTGTATGTTGTATTGGGGTGATGCTGCCACTTGGATAAATGCAAACGGTGCAACTCGGATCGGTACAAGGTGGAAGGACAGGGCAAGTGGGCGAAGAAACGACCTAAGGAGAGTATGAGATACTTCCCCCTTGGTCCAAGACTTCAAAGGTCATCGAAGATTGGCAGAAGAATAAGTTCAACGGTTTATGGAAAGACAGATTTCCGCATGAAAATCTATCTGGGTTTGAAATCTTTGAACAGGTTAAAGACCTGGTTAATGAATTCGGAAAGGACCCGCCACGGCCTAATGTGCAAGCTTCCAGGACACGTAGGACGGGTCTTGCACCCCAATGGAGAAAGAGGACATATTTTTTGACCTCCCTTACTGGAATTTTGAGTAATTTTTCCCCTTTAAAACATTCCAAATCAGTAATACTTTTGTTGTGGTCAATTTCAAATTTAAATCCTGCAGTCTTTAACTGACACCAAATGAACACTTCGTTAATTTTCCATATTTTTGAAATATTAATCTTGACCCATAAAAATTCCTCAACAAATCACAAAAATGGCACGGGAGGAATGATGATTGAATGTTGTCATCAATTTACTCTTTCACTTTTTTATAGAACGATCTAACACTACAAAAAATGTGATGTTTATCGACGTTTATTTTTGCCACTTTTGGCGTTTCGAAATGCTAGTAAGATACTACCGTGTTTCTATGAAACGCCGAATCATGTCCGTTGGAAAGTAAAATACCGGCGTTTTCCAAAACGCTATAGTAGAGTTGAAACGCCGGAATGTGTTGTCACAGATATTAATATAATATATAGATCTATCGGCGTTTGTAGAAATGCCGGTATGTATTATTTTAATACATATATAAGCATACCAGCGTTTTCGAAAATGCCCGTACGTTGATTAATATAGTAATATTATTTTACCCACATTTAAGCATTTTCAGAAACCCCAGTATGTATTATATTAAAATAATACTGACCAGCATTTTTTAAAGCGCCGACATGTTTAATAATTAAAAATTACATACCGGCGCTTACAAAAATGCCGTTAAGTATTTGTTTAATTTTCAAAAAAATCTATTTTTCGTATCAATTTTTAAAAATTAGGACGCAAAATAGAAAACAATATATAAGGATAATAACAATAAATATTAAAGAGTATAAATTATTATAATTAGAAACATTAAAAAGCCTAAAATTATATCTATATTATTAACGTATATAAATTGAGTAAAGTAACACATAATAACTTCAAAATAGAAAAATCAAGAAAAAACAACAATAAATAATGATAAAGCATAATAAATGAAAGCAAGCCCCAAAAACAAGTGCTTGAAGCAAGAGACGAAAGGGAGAAGAGGATGATCATAGAAGATCTAGCAAGAAATAAAAGTTGGGAAGAGGTATTTATAAGAGTAGGTGGAGCATACCGGCGTTTCTTCCAAAATGCGGGTAAGTTATATTATTTTAATAATGGCCGGTAATTGCTTATACCAACACTTACAGAAATGCCGAAAATGCTACACGTAAGTTAAAATAATAAATTAATGCTTATCGGCATTTTCAGGAAACGCCGGTATGCAGTAATTTAATATAAAATGTATATCGGCATTTACAGAAACGCCGATATGTTTTTTTATATAATTTGCATACTGGCGATTTGATAAACGCCGGTATTTATATTATCTGAAAAAAAAATTCATGCCAAGTAGTCCTACCTTTCTTAAATGTGGCAAAGTTATAAGTATTGACTATAAATATGTGTAATGAGCATCCGGCAGTTGCCACGATCTTTCTCAAACCTCTCCTTCTTTTATATTTCTGTCGTTTTGTTTTGTAACACCAATAATAATGTTGGATAAATCATGAATCTCTTTACTCTAATCGTTACCGCAATACATGGTGGGTTGAATCAATTTTTGGATTTTGCTTTCATGCGCGTTAGTATTCGGATAAGATAGTGTGTCCGTGTGAGAAGTGTAAGTTCGAGTGTTGGAAAACATGAGAGGAGATATTTACTAATTGTATGGATAAGCAGTTTTCCAGATATTACCTTCAACAAACACAGTTGTCAATAATATTGTGAGGGGGTCCACAAAAGTTAATGCGCACTGATTTTGATTGGTTTCAGACAAGAGTAAATGACACCAAAAGTACATGATTTTATTGATTTTTTTTTATCCATGATCAAGGTATCCCCTCACTCAATGGGTGAGATAGTTGGCCTGAGAAATTTATCGTTTCTTCATACCCAACGCTAAGGATCGAACCCTCCATCACAGATATTGCTCATCACCATAAATACACATAAATACATAAGCATATGGTGGGCCCAATAGGAGAAAAGTTTTGGGGCCCACCATGTGTTTATGTATTGAATTATTTATGTTTATATGTGGTGATGAGAAGATGATAAGTAATATGAGTGATAAGCACCGAATCGGAACCAAAATTTTATTGGGATTGGATTAGTGAAATCAAAAGCATAGATCATAATGATCTATTTGGGCAATCTTAATGGACATCTGTAATAAAAGAAAGGGAAAATTAATTATAGGTCCCCATGCAAGAAACATAATTAATGTGAGGTCCAACGAGTTGTAATGACAGCTTTTAGAGCTAACAATAACAACTTATTGAGCTCTTATAACAACTTGTAATACCTCACATTAATTATATTTCTTACACATGACCTGTAATTAACTTTCCCTAAAAGAAAATGTATGTTCTTGAATTTATAAAACTTTTATCTATGTGTGGCATTAATTATTGATTTATTTCACATGTTAAAATACTTATTTTTAAACTACTCTCTCCTGTCCTTTTATTAGATCATTCTTATCGAATTACGTGATTTGAATTTTGTCTTTCAAATATGCCCTTATTTTTTTTAAGGGTGGCTAACTAAGTAAAGAATTTCTTGTGATTAAAAGGATATAAGAGATTGTGTTGACACACGATGATGTAGAGATTATAAACTAGAGGTAAAATTATGAAAAAAGGAGTTTAATAATGATGAAGCAACACCATATATATGAGATCTTATAACAGGGATCCAATCACTTTTAAATATTGGGATCTTAGCATAAAAAATGACTAGAGGGGGTTTTTATCGATAATTAGGAGAACCAAATAAATATCATGGAAAAAATGCTAGGAATGAAAAAAACGAAAAGAAAAAATGCAAACCAATAATACTTATTAGAGAAATATAAAGTTGTCAACAAATTTAACTTGTCCTTGCGAGATGCAAGGTACAAGAGCCTGCTGCTTAATTAAGGCAATTAAGGCAATGAAAGATTATATTGTTTGGATGATGGTGAGAAAAGTAGAAAGATTTCCCCAAGAAGAGTTCTAATGAGTGCTCTAATATTCTCGAACAAAGGTTGTCTTATTCTTGAAGAATGTTATCATAGCACTTCCTGAACATTTGATATACATCCGCACCTATGAAAATCAGATGTCAAATATTGAGCGGTGAACTGGATGCACTGGTGCCAGTACTCTATACACAAGTTTTTTCCAATTTTCAATGCCTGACTATCTTGTTTCTAATGACACTGTTTAAAAAATTAATTCCAGTGAGTTAGAGAAAATTACACAATTTTTGGCTTAACACGCGAATTCACAGGCCAGCTGTCTACCCCCTACATGGGACTTCAGAACAGCGAAGGATTAGTCCCACTTGACACGCGGGTGGGATACCCTTGAGAAATCAAAAAAAGAACACAATTATCAACTTGGCATTTTGATTATCACAATGAATTACAAGTCAATTCCTTGTTCCAAAAGAGAATGAAAGATTGAAAAGTCAACAAATAGAGGAAAAAGAACACCCTTAACACACAAAACATGCACTGAAATAGCATTCTAGAAAACGATAACAGGCCACATACTTCATCTTATCAGGATAACCTTTCTACTTTTTCTCTTGCATGTATTTCATTTCGCCATCAAAATAATCTTTTCTTTCTAACATAAATTATGATAAGTCTTTATATCATAAATTTTCTATTTATTATTTGCATTATACGTTCTCTTTCTCACTCACAACATGTGGCCCATTTTTTTCTCCACAAGAGGAATTATCATTCCTTATGGGCTAAAGGTTTCTTACATAATCTTTAGACTAAAAGGTCATTCTCTATCCAACTCGAAAGTGATGGGTTAAATAAACCCTTTAACTAGCTCATACTCTTAACTATTGCCAAAAGAATGTAATTTTCAAAATTAATAAATGGGAGAAAGTCCATTTATGATACGTATATAACTATTTCCCTAGGATCAACAATTGTACATAACTATTTTAAGGTTTAACAATGATACCCAACTGTAATATCCCTAAAATACTTATATATCCCAATGAATATTTTATTTATTCGATGTAGATTTCAATCAAACTTGAGCCTTTAGCTTAGTGGAATAGGAGAATGTTTACATCATTATTTCATCAAGAGGTGCTGGGTTCGAACTTTATATGGGACCAATTTAGACTTCTTTTACCATATTGCTTAATGAAAATTACAAAACAGCCCTTAGATGAAAATGATCAAATTTTTCTCCTTCTCTTCTTATTGACCGATTGAGGAAAGGAAAATTCTAGAAAATCAAAATCCCTAGACCCTTATCTTTTTCCTGCATCGTCATTTTTCCAAGGGGGCTAAACTTTTCAATTTTCGTGGATGATGGAAAGACAATAATCTTCACAAGTTTCTTGTCTTTAAATCATATCTCGGGTGCTCGAATTCTTTCTTCCTTCTTATGTTCATTAACAAAGATTTTGAAGATTGTGGGTGAGTTTGTTATTCCTCCTCTTCTCCATTTTCTTTTAGATATGGGTGTAAAAAAAAAATTAACTTAGCTTTTTTTTCGCTATGAGAATCAGCATGAAACTTTGGTAAGTGGGAGTTGATGCGTTTTGGTGTATGCACTGTGGGGTTTTAGATTTCTGTTTTCTTTATGGCTGAAAGGTTCTGCTCTTTTGTTGCTGGTTGAAGGGACGGATGGAGTGGAATTGTTTAAGTTAGTAGTGATAGTTTTATAGATAAAGGAAAGGAGAAGATATCAATTATCATGTAGGCAATTTGGGTTTGGAAATTGAAAATCTGAAAGTATATAAGGATTTACATCTACCAAGTTGGAAAGAAACAAAAATAAATAGTTGAATCATACTTGAAGAAATGAAAGGAAAACTGAAACATTTTGGCAAGAAAGTGGTTGGGAAAGAGGTTAATAATCACTTATTTTTGGAGTGCACTTGAGATGTTTGATAAAATGTCTAAAAGAAGGATTTGATTAACAATTTTGGATTCAGCTTGGCAACTAAAGTTTATACTTTGAAATTAATAATGAAAATGAATGTTTATTATTATATGTTGCCAAGCAAGGGTAAGGGATAGAGGTCTCTTGCGTGAATAAATATAGATGCGTGTTTATATTGATAAGGAGTGTGTTAGTAGAATAATTCTGTGGTTGTTTTGAACTTTAGGGGCGGGAAAGGCGAGTGATCTAGAAGTTGACAACTTAGAGCCAAAATAAAGAATTTCTCTAAGGTGAGTGAATAGCGTCCCATTTTGTGATTTACTACTCAAAGCATTTTCATTAAACTATGAAAGTTTATATTATTATTTAAGTATTGATCATTAGAAATTATGTTATTATTTGAGATTGGATATGATTTAATATTTTACCTTGTCATGGATGTGAAATTTCATTACTTACTAGTAAATTGGAATTTTTGTGTATATCATTGATATGGAAAATTTCAGTCTATTTTCGACCAAGTTATTGAAAGAGTTTTATACTGGAACTATAGTTATTGGAGTGAATTTATATTGAAAGGTTTTCATGCAGGGGCTTTGTTTTCTAAAATATTCATTATTAGTGTATTTTGGCACATGGAAATCTGTTTATTGAGTGATTTGAGGCTGACCCCTGCATGCTTGAACATTGTTTTGAGAGGACTGGATACAGAACACCGGCTGCTAACAGCGGTACTGTTAGCCCTTGACGCGTCATGGTTAACCTCGAGCTCGCTTGATATTCGTGGGTATCGTCTCACGCTTGATAATCGTGAGATTTGTTCTCACGCTTGTTATTCGTGGGTCTAGTATCTGCGCTTGTTTCGTGGCCTTGTGCTGCGCTTGTTTCGTGGCTTTGCGCTACGCTTGTTTCGTGGCTTTGCCACGCTTGGTTATTTACCCTCGTGGACTGTGTGTCCACGCTTGTTTCGTGGCTTTGCCACGCTTGGTTATTTTCCCTCGTGGACTGTGTGTCCACGCTTGTCATTTTGTTCTGTGGAAAGTCGTATAAAAGTATAAGTTTTTAGAACTCATTTTCAATGGATAATATGATGACATTTATTTGACTTGAACAGATTTATTTATGTATTACTTATTTATTTTATGTTTATCATTAGCATTTTATTTATTGTTGATAAGTGGGACGTTATTCACCGGTAAATGCTGCGGTTTCAGATAGTAGAGCTGACCCTGTACCTCCAGCTGAGCATTGAAGAGCCTCTCTTTTGATTCAAGTTTACTAACTACTTGGGAAGACTTTCATATGTAAATATATATTTTGATTAAGTCTTTAGTATTTAGAAGCTCCACGTAGCTTAGGGATAAAATCCTTACTTTTGTTGTAAGTAATCTAATTGTATATTCTGGGAGTAGAACTCCAACTATTATTTTGTAATGGCAGGTCTTTGTAGAATGTTCGGGATGTCCATCTTATAGGGGAGACTATGCCGAAATTTCTACAAAAGATTTAATACTTTAGCTAGAAGAAAGATATGAGTTAAAAGTAGTTAGGTGTGATTTATAGTTTCAGACTTTAAATTGTGATTTTCTTTTGTTTTACGTATTAATAGGTCTTTAGATTTTTAGGGCGTGACATTTTGGTATCAGAGTCTAGGCTTTTCCTTTAGTTACGTGGAGCAAGGATTCTTCGATGGGATCTCAATTATCATTATGAACCCGGGCATAATTATAATTGAGGTATCATTGAAGACCTTATTAGGAGGTTCTGGTCTACGGTCGATTACATGCTTATTGTTTTGTCATTTATGTTACTTTTGATATAAAATCAAATAATTGTATTCTATTTTATAGTGAGAATGTCGCCAAGACGTCGAGCGGCTGATAGACGTCCTACTGGAGGAAGAGTTTCGGATAGAGGCTCTGCTCAGCAAAGTGAAACGCTCATTAGGGGCCGAGGACAGGGTCATAGAGGGGCTAGGATTAGGGGAGGTCAACGTCAACGACCTCTTCATGATATTCCGGTTGAGTCATCTAATCAATCTTCTCCTGCAATTTCTACATCATCTAGACATAACATTCAGGAAGAAACCCATGATGATTTTGTAGAGGAGAACATAGCAGTTAAATTGACAGAACTTATCAAGCTTAATCCCCCAACTTTCTCTGGATCAAATATACAGGAAGATCCGATAGAATTCTTAGAAGGAATTGAAAAGAGATGCCGAGCTTTGAGGTGTCCGGATGTTCAGTATGTAGAACTTGCTATATTTCAATTGACAGGAGTGGCAAATAGCTGGAGCAAGACAGTTCCGGGATTAAATGAAAGAGTTCCATTATTGTCTTGGGAGGAGTTCAAAGATATCTTCCTCAAACGGTATCTTACCCAGAGCACTAAAGATGCAAAGGTTCAGGAATTTTTGAACTTAAGGTGCAAAGATGAAATGACTGTGGCTGAGTATGACAAGAGATTCACTGAACTTTCTTTATTTGCAACCCATTTAGTACCAACAGAGGAGGACAGAATTAATAGATTTATTGATGGATTGCCTACATACATACATAACTCAGTTGTTCCTATGCGGAAACATTTTGCTACTTATGCTGATGTGGTAGACTGTGCATTGAGACTTGAGCGAAGGCGTAAGGAAGAGAAAGATGCTCAGAAGCGTAAAGGGGAAGAAACTGGCAAATTTCAAGGACCCTCTTCAAAAATTAATCGCTTCCAGGGTCAAACTCAATCCCATGCTCCACAATTTACACCTAGACAATATGGAAATTCAATGAGCGTCTCAGCTCCAAGGCCTAAATTTGGGGGTGCCCAACCTCAACATGTTATCAATCAATCGAGCTATTCTAGACCTGCTTGTGCAACATGTGGGAACTTCCATTCTGGAGAATGTCGCAAAGCTTCTGGTGTTTGTTATGAGTGTGGGCAGCCTGGTCATATTAGAAGGAATTGTCCCCATATTCAGCCAATGTCAAGTTATGGGTCAGTTCAACCTCCTCCACGTCCCACTGGTGCAGCTCCATCGGCGGGAGCAACTTCTACTTCTGTTGGTAGAGGCTTTTCTGGTAAAACAAAAGGCAAACAAGTTCAATCATTTCCTGGGCAAGGTCAAGCAAGGGTGTATGCAATGACACGTCAGGATGCTCGAGCTTCCAATGCTGTTGTTTCAGGTATCATTTCTATATGTTCTCAAAGAGCTTATGTGTTATTTGATCCGGGATCAACTCATTCTTATGTTTCTATATACTTTGCTAAATTGCTGAACAAAGAACCTATCAAGCTAGATCATTCTTTTTTGGTTGCTACACCAATCGGGGAACCTTTGTTAGTTTCACATGTCTATAAATCTTGTGAAGTGTCTCTTGAAGGTAAAGAAAGTCTCGTTGATTTGATGATTCTTGATATGATTGACTTTGATGTAATATTAGGCATGGACTGGTTAGCCTCTTGTTATGCTAGTGTTGATTGCCACTTGAAAGTGGTGAGATTTGAAATTCCAGGTGAAACTCCTTTTGTGTTACGAGGGAGTGTCGTAGAAACACCAACTAATTTGATTTCTGTGCTAAAAGCTCAACGATTATTAATTAAGGGTTGTCAAGGATTTTTGGCTCTAGTGAGGGATGTAGATAGCCCGGCTGTTAGCCTTGAAAATATACCTGTTGTTCAGGATTTTCCTGATGTGTTTCCAGAAGAGTTACCAGGGCTACCTCCAGATAGAGAAATAGAATTTTCAATTGATTTGATTCCTGGTACTCAACCTATTTCAATTCCGCCTTATAGAATGGCACCTTCTGAATCAAATGAATTAAAGACTCAATTACAAGATTTGCTAGACAAAGGGTTTATTTGGCCTAGTATTTCTCCTTGGGGTGCGCCAGTGTTGTTTGTCAAAAAGAAAGATGGATCTTTGAGACTTTGTATTGATTATCGGCAGCTTAACAAAGTAACGATAAAGAACAAGTATCCATTGCCTCGTATTGATGATCTTTTTGATCAGTTGCAAGGGGCTCAGTGTTTTTCAAAAGTAGACTTGCGCTCTGGGTATCATCAACTGAAAATCAAGAAAGTGGACATTCCTAAAACGGCGTTCAGAACCCGGTATGGTCATTATGAATTTTTAGTCATGTCCTTTGGATTGACTAATGCCCCTGCTGCATTTATGGATTTGATGAATAGGGTGTTTAGACCATTTCTTGATAAGTTTGTAATTGTGTTTATTGATGATATTTTGATTTATTCCAAAAGTCCAGAGGAACATGGACATCATTTGCAATTGGTGTTGCAAAAGTTAAGAGAGCACCAACTTTATGCGAAGTTTTCAAAATGCGATTTTGGTTAGATAAAGTTACTTTCTTGGGTCATGTAGTTTCTAAAGAAGGTATTCAAGTGGATCCCAGTAAAGTTGAAGCAGTCAGAAGTTGGCCACGACCTACAACAGTTACCGAAATTCGGAGTTTCTTGGGTCTTGCAGGGTATTACCGGCGTTTTGTGAAAGATTTTTCGAGAATAGCAGCACCATTGACGAGATTAACTCAGAAAAACGTGAAATTTGTGTGGGATGATAAATGTGAAGAAAGTTTCCAACAACTTAAAGAATATTTAACTTCTGCTCCAGTATTAAGTTTGCCATCAGGAACTGGGGGTTATACAGTTTATTGTGATGCCTCTCGTATTGGTTTGGGATGTGTATTAATGCAACATGGAAAAGTTATTGCTTATGCTTCTAGAAAACTCAAGAACCATGAACAGAATTATCCAACTCATGATTTAGAAATGGCAGCAGTTATTTTTGCTTTGAAAATTTGGAGGCATTATTTGTATGGTGAAACTTGTGAGATTTTTACTGATCACAAAAGTCTTAAGTATATTTTTGAGCAGAAGGATTTAAATCTTAGACAGAGAAGGTGGATGGAATTACTTAAGGACTATGATTGCAGGATTTTATATCATCCAGGTAAGGCTAATGTTGTTGCTGACGCCTTAAGTAGGAAGTCTATGGGTAGTTTGGCTCATATGTCTACAGTAAGAAGACCCTTAGTACAAGAACTCCATAAGCTTGAACAGAATGGAGTTAGATTTGAAATATCTGAAAGCGGGTCATTTTTAGCTCACATCCATTCTCATTCTTCACTTATTGAGAAAATTAAAAATACTCAACATTTGGATCCTAGATTGCAAAAGTTAATGGAAGAAGTTAGAGAAGGAAGAAATAAGGGATTTGTAATCGATAAAGGAGGTGTGTTAAGGTGTGATGATAGAATTTGCGTGCCGCAAGTGGAAGATATTAGAAAGCAGATTTTAGAAGAAGCTCATCATTCTGCATATACTATTCATCCAGGAGCAACGAAGATGTATCAAGACTTGAAACAATTGTATTGGTGAAGTGGTATGAAAAATGATGTAGCAGATTTTGTTTCACGTTGTTTGACTTGTCAACAAGTAAAAGCAGAACATCAAAAGCCAGCAGGGTTATTTCAACGACTAGAGATACCAGAGTGGAAGTGGGAAAATATTACAATGGATTTTGTTTCAGGATTGCCACGATCAAGAGGATATGATTCTATATGGGTTATTGTAGATAGGTTAACTAAGTCAGCTCATTTTCTTCCTGTTAATACTTCTTATAGTGCAGCCAAATATGCAGAAATTTTCATGGCTCATATTTTTCGGTTGCATGGTGCCCCACTCTCTATAATTTCAGATAGAGGATCCCAATATACTTCTCGTTTTTGGAAATCTTTCCTAGAATCTTTGGGAACTCGATTAAATCTTAGCACCGCATTTCATCCTCAAACTGATGGACAATCAGAAAGGACAATTCAGATCCTAGAAGATATGTTAAGGTCTTGTGTATTAGATTTTGGTGGAGTTTGGGATAAATATTTGCCTTTGGCGGAGTTTGCCTATAATAACAGTTATCAATCTAGTATTCAAATGGCTCCATTTGAAGCTTTATATGGCAGGAAATGTAGATCCCCGATTGGATGGTTTGAAGTTGGTGATGACAAGCTTTTTGGACCAGATTTGGTTCAAGATGCTAAAGAAAAGGTGAAAGTGATTCAGCAAAGATTGTTAACAGCTCAAAGTCGGCAGAAGTCTTATGTCGATAATCGTCGCAGGGAGCTAAAATTCATGGAAGGAGATAAAGTATTTTTGAAAGTATCACCAATGAAAGGCGTTATGAGATTTGGAAAGAAAGGCAAGTTGAGCCCAAGGTACATTGGTCCATTTGAGATATTAGAAAAAGTGGGTCTTGTGGCTTATCGTTTAGCCTTACCACCAGAATTATCTAGTATTCATCCTGTGTTCCATGTCTCAATGCTACGCAAGTACCTATATGATCCTTCTCATGTCATTAAATATCAGGAAGTCAAAGTGAATGATGATTTGTCTTATGAAGAAATTCCAGTCGCCATTCTTGACAGACAAGTGAAGAAATTAAGATCAAAAGAGATTGTTTCAGTAAAGGTGTTATGGCGCAATCACGCAAAGGAAGAGGCTACTTGGGAAGTTGAAAGTGAAATGCAAGAAAAGTACCCACACTTATTTGGGGATTCAGGTGAGTACATATTTCAAATTCGGTGGACCGAATTTCTTTTAAGGGGGAGAGAATGTAATATCCCTAAAATACTTATATATCCCAATGAATATTTTATTTATTCGATGTAGATTTCAATCAAACTTGAGCCTTTAGCTTAGTGGAATAGGAGAATGTTTACATCATTATTTCATCAAGAGGTGCTGGGTTCGAACTTTATATGGGACCAATTTAGACTTCTTTTACCATATTGCTTAATGAAAATTACAAAACAGCCCTTAGATGAAAATGATCAAATTTTTCTCCTTCTCTTCTTATTGACCGATTGAGGAAAGGAAAATTCTAGAAAATCAAAATCCCTAGACCCTTATCTTTTTCCTGCATCGTCATTTTTCCAAGGGGGCTAAACTTTTCAATTTTCGTGGATGATGGAAAGACAATAATCTTCACAAGTTTCTTGTCTTTAAATCATATCTCGGGTGCTCGAATTCTTTCTTCCTTCTTATGTTCATTAACAAAGATTTTGAAGATTGTGGGTGAGTTTGTTATTCCTCCTCTTCTCCATTTTCTTTTAGATATGGGTGTAAAAAAAAAATTAACTTAGCTTTTTTTTCGCTATGAGAATCAGCATGAAACTTTGGTAAGTGGGAGTTGATGCGTTTTGGTGTATGCACTGTGGGGTTTTAGATTTCTGTTTTCTTTATGGCTGAAAGGTTCTGCTCTTTTGTTGCTGGTTGAAGGGACGGATGGAGTGGAATTGTTTAAGTTAGTAGTGATAGTTTTATAGATAAAGGAAAGGAGAAGATATCAATTATCATGTAGGCAATTTGGGTTTGGAAATTGAAAATCTGAAAGTATATAAGGATATACATCTACCAAGTTGGAAAGAAACAAAAATAAATAGTTGAATCATACTTGAAGAAATGAAAGGAAAACTGAAACATTTTGGCAAGAAAGTGGTTGGGAAAGAGGTTAATAATCACTTATTTTTGGAGTGCACTTGAGATGTTTGATAAAATGTCTAAAAGAAGGATTTGATTAACAATTTTGGATTCAGCTTGGCAACTAAAGTTTATACTTTGAAATTAATAATGAAAAGGAATGTTTATTATTATATGTTGCCAAGCAAGGGTAAGGGATAGAGGTCTCTTGCGTGAATAAATATAGATGCGTGTTTATATTGATAAGGAGTGTGTTAGTAGAATAATTCTGTGGTTGTTTTGAACTTTAGGGGCGGGAAAGGCGAGTGATCTAGAAGTTGACAACTTAGAGCCAAAATAAAGAATTTCTCTAAGGTGAGTGAATAGCGTCCCATTTTGTGATTTACTACTCAAAGCATTTTCATTAAACTATGAAAGTTTATATTATTATTTAAGTATTGATCATTAGAAATTATGTTATTATTTGAGATTGGATATGATTTAATATTTTACCTTGTCATGGATGTGAAATTTCATTACTTACTAGTAAATTGGAATTTTTGTGTATATCATTGATATGGAAAATTTCAGTCTATTTTCGACCAAGTTATTGAAAGAGTTTTATACTGGAACTATAGTTATTGGAGTGAATTTATATTGAAAGGTTTTCATGCAGGGGCTTTGTTTTCTAAAATATTCATTATTAGTGTATTTTGGCACATGGAAATCTGTTTATTGAGTGATTTGAGGCTGACCCCTGCATGCTTGAACATTGTTTTGAGAGGACTGGATACAGAACACCGGCTGCTAACAGCGGTACTGTTAGCCCTTGACGCGTCATGGTTAACCTCGAGCTCGCTTGATATTCGTGGGTATCGTCTCACGCTTGATAATCGTGAGATTTGTTCTCACGCTTGTTATTCGTGGGTCTAGTATCTGCGCTTGTTTCGTGGCCTTGTGCTGCGCTTGTTTCGTGGCTTTGCGCTACGCTTGTTTCGTGGCTTTGCCACGCTTGGTTATTTACCCTCGTGGACTGTGTGTCCACGCTTGTTTCGTGGCTTTGCCACGCTTGGTTATTTTCCCTCGTGGACTGTGTGTCCACGCTTGTCATTTTGTTCTGTGGAAAGTCCTATAAAAGTATAAGTTTTTAGAACTCATTTTCAATGGATAATATGATGACATTTATTTGACTTGAACAGATTTATTTATGTATTACTTATTTATTTTATGTTTATCATTAGCATTTTATTTATTGTTGATAAGTGGGACGTTATTCACCGGTAAATGCTGCGGTTTCAGATAGTAGAGCTGACCCTGTACCTAATTGTATATTCTGGGAGTAGAACTCCAACTATTATTTTGTAATGGCAGGTCTTTGTAGAATGTTCGGGATGTCCATCTTATAGGGGAGACTATGCCAAAATTTCTACAAAAGATTTAATACTTTAGCTAGAAGAAAGATATGAGTTAAAAGTAGTTAGGTGTGATTTATAGTTTCAGACTTTAAATTGTGATTTTCTTTTGTTTTACGTATTAATAGGTCTTTAGATTTTTAGGGCGTGACACCAACTTTTATCATAGGATCAACAATGAGATTTTCCTTAATATAACAATAAGATTAAACGTGAAAATTCAAAATGTCCTCCAATATTTCCTGACAATAAGATACTTTTATTTTATCATAAGGACATTTTGAAGTTTTCCTATTTAATCTTATTGTCAAATTAAGGAAAGTTTCATTGTTGATATTCTTATTGTAAAAGTAGGGTATCATTGTTAAACCTTGAAATAGATATGTATTATTGTTGATTCAAGGGTAAAATTTACGTATTATAAATGGTTCTTCCCCACTTAATATATTTGTTTGATCTTTAAATGTATAAATCAATCTCGCAATATATCTCATCTTTATCTCTTTTCAACTAGAAGTAAATGATGCTACTAGTGTTGGAAAACAATAATTTATAACATGGTAGTGGGACTTATTTTTTTTTGGAACAAACGTTTTCTAGTAGTTGGATATATTATAAGTAACATGTATACTTAAAAGTTTAGTTGGAATAAAATAAAGGGCGAAGGGGCAAAAATAGCCACCGTAATTCTCCAAATGGACAACTTTGACACCCATAATTTTGATGGTGCAAAACTGTACATTATAAACCAAAATGGAACAACTTTAGCACTCTTAAATAGAGGTGTTAAGTTTGACCGTTAGTTGACTGGGAATGGTGATTTGGCATGATGACGTGGAGAAATAAGGAATTATATGTCACATTACAGATGACGTGGCAAAAAAATAAACATAAACATGTCATAATGGGGCTCAACCTAATACATATGTTAACTAAAAATAAAACAAAAACAACTTGATGCCCCAACAAAACAAAACACACTAACAGGCCCCAACAAAACACAAACATAACACACACAAATTTCACTCAAAGAAACATTAATCAGAACTTAGGCCAACAAAAAAAATCAGATCTAAGAAAAAAACTCTCAACACATAACACAACAAAAACTCCATCATCACCACCGGAATCCACCGTTCACCGCCCGACTGCACCGCACAATATCCACCAGGCCGTTGAACAACGGCAACCTTTGCTACAAAAATTCGTCGTTAGCAGCGTTGATGACAAGGAGGGGCTTGCAATGGTGAGCCGAGCGAGAGAGGGTTGCGAAGCATTGGCCGACGGCGGAGAATGTGGTTCGGCGGCGGGGATTGGAGAAGAAAAGGGAGTGACGGGGCACAATGGTGGTGCTTGAAGGTGAGAAGGGAGATGGTCGGATGACTAGTGTGAGGGGGGAGAGAGACTGATGTTAATTGGATGTTATAGGTGGGGTTTTTTAAATGACACGTGGCATACTCTGAAAGGTGATGTGGCAGGGCTTCCCAACGTGGATTCATTTTACTTGCTGACTGTCATGCCACGTAGGTTAATGAATGTGGGCCCCACGCAAAAACACACGTCTGTTAGCTTCAACTTAACGGCGTGGCTAGATTTATCCCATTTTGGTTTATAATGTATGGATTTGCACCATCGAAATTACGGGTGCCAAAGTTGTCCATTTGGAGAATTACGGTGGCTACTTTTGCCCCTTCGCCCTAAAATAAAATAGAATTAATACAGAATATAATAGAATAAATTGAAAAGGGACTTTTATAGATGAACCAAGTATAAATCTATTATCCACTCACAGCCAAAATATCAAAAGGTGATAAAGTTACCATTGGAAATTAAAGTATTGCCCATACCTTGTTATTTCTGGTGAATTAGATTTTCCAGTCAAGATTTGTTTCTCTCAAAGTTTAACCAATGTTTACCCAACTTCTCTTCAGTAATAACATCAATTTTATGAGCCATGTCAGCGCTAAGAAAATTTTTCAATTTCCGAAAAAGTAGGTGAACGGGTCAAAAATTGTAATTTTCGCAAAAAAAAACTAAAACTGAGTCAAAACTGTAATTTCCGCAAAAGTAGGAGAACGGGTCAAAAATTGCAATTTCCGCAAAAAAATGAATAAATAAATAAATGTAACTGCCGCAACTGTAATTTACGAAAAAGTAGGGGAACAGGTCAAAATGTAATTTTCGCAAAAAAAAAGCAACAAAAAACTGGTTCAAAACTGTGATTTCCGCAAAAGTAGAAGAACGAGTAAAACTGCAATTTCCGCAAAAAAAAAGGAGAAGAAGAAGAAGAACATGAAACTGTTGAAATTGATTATGTAGCAAATTCAATTATTAGTGATGAAAATTAATTGCACATCATTGCAAGTTAACAAGAATAAGAAGAGAAAAGAAGAAAATAGAGGAGGTTGTAAACTTATAATTGTTCATGTGGATAATAGTATAATAAAAAGAAGTAAAATTTAATAAAAGTATAAGAATGAATAGAATGCATATATGAAAGCAGGAATCAAAAGAAAAAACTAAAAACTCTATTACTAAAAATAAATGAAAAAGGACACGATAGGTAAAGAAGAAGAAGAATATTCAAAGAGAGAGATAGAGAGTACTTGAGAAGAGTAGAATTTGATATAACACATATAATGATAGATAAAAGAACGTACCTGGCCTTAACTGAATTGAAGATTTGGAGAGAAAAAATTGTACAAGACCTTGAAGATTTGGAGTGATAGATTCAATACATTGAGAAAATCCATAAAGCATTGATCCATGGCTAGGCACTTGAGTCTTAGTTGCTTAAAGGGTGAATGATAATAATAATAATAATAATAATAATGTAGGAAGGAGCTTGTGGCATTAAATGAGAGAATGATGGGCAATTAAAAAACAATAAGAACATAAGATGAATGTGATAGAGATGAAAATGTTGAGAGAGATGAGTGAGTATACACGAAAAGATAGGATTCGTAATGATCACATTCGTGAAAGAGTTGAGGTAGCACCAATTTCAGAGAAAATGTGAGATTATCATTTAAGGTGGTATGGATATGTTCAAGAATTAGATGAGCCAGTAAGAATAGCGGAGCAGATGGTAAGGGAGCCGTATATAAGAAATAGAGGGAGACCAAAGTGAACTCTTGGTGAAGTTATTCAAAGAGATATGTTAGTGAAAGGTTTATTCTCCAGGAATGACTAGGGACATAGCAAAATGGCTTCATGTGATCCATGTAGCCGACCCCACCCAAGTGGGATAATGGTTTACGTTGTTATATGTCAGCGCTAAGAAAATTCTCACTATCTCCAACTTCTCCACATCTAAAGTAAATGTGATTCTCTTCCCCAGTCAACAACTTTCCAGTTTTATTCACTTCCAAGTTGCTCAAATTCTCAAAACTACATAGCTTCAATATATCATTAATAACATTATCATCCGCTTCCTCCTTAGTAAATCCATGCCCCATGAATGCAGCAAGTTCCTTCAAAACACTTACTAGCTCTCTCTTAAGCTTCTCAATCGTTAAAAATAATACCTTTTCGGGCCTCTCCAAGCTTTGCTTGTAGTATTCGAAAATGCTATCCCAATATGGGCCATAAGAGACCCTTCCTCCGCAAAACGTCTCAAAAGCATCCTCAATCAACCAGGGCTCTTTTGCCTATGATGATACTACCTTTCTTATGAAGTGCCACCACGATATGAACATATCCTTCAGGTTTCTACACAGGTACACAATCTTACACTTAGATAGTTTCACAGATTCTGGCAAAGAAACATGGCATATGTGATGCAAAGAGTCTAGGTGATCGGAATGAGCTCAGATCTGGGATGCTCTCTTGGAAAGTGCACTTTCCACGACCAAATTTACAAAATTTTGGTCGTGAAAATTTTGTGGAACGTGTAAAATTGCCTTCGCGCCACTAGTCCATTTTATTTCCCTCCTAAACCTAAAACTTCCTCACTTGTTCTCTCTCCCACTACTCCCCGTCGGCCATCACAACTACCCTCCTCACCGTAGGCCACCACTCTCCCCTCACCGTCTTCTTCACCGTCCCTCGCCCTCCACCGTCTTCTTCACCGCCATTTTGCTTTCAGGTACTCATTTATTGCTGAATGCTACTCTGGAATAGACGCCCGTGGGGATTGATGTGTTTTGGAGATGTTTTAGAACTTATTTGTTTCAGTTATTAGGTTGTATTATGGTGTTGGAATGACTATGATATATTGTGCCCTTCTATTTTGATGTCTTTGTTACAGTGTTTTGTTTTTTGTTGTTTGCTTCAATTTTCCACTCATCAATGGATTGCCTTCGATGTATTCTTGATATGATCTGTTTACCTCTGATGCCATCTTCCCTTTGAGTCTATGTAGAGATTTTGAGACCATTTTTTATATCTTAAGTTAATTCACTAGACTTCTGATGAAATTTGGTTGTACATTTAGTTTAGCCGCTCAAAGGTCTTTACACTCTAGTGGAGTTGTATGAACTAAATAGAAGAAGCATTGTCAAATTAGTTTATAGCATTTACAGCTACTTCATACTTTTGAGTTTTTATTATTTGGATAGGAGGGATTATTATATAGTATTCATCATTTATGTTCCTATATAAGATGAAATAACTCTAAATCCATCAGGAGTTTGTAACGTTTTAATAGGTTTATTAATTATGTTAATGATTTAACTCACACATGTGTTAAAGCCTGTCATTGGATGCTGCTAAACTTGTTAGATTGCCTCTTTGTGCTGATTTGGAATAAATGTAAAATTGGGTCTTTATACTTCTTGTATTTGCTCTTGGTTTTTTTTGTTTTGTTTATGTTTTGCGGATTTAGTCTTATGAATTTGTGATTTGTGGCATTATTTATTTGATTTTATGAATTGGAAGTCAAGACACTTTGTTGGTTGATTCTACTATAGTTCAGGCCGTCACAACAAGGCTTCCATTTCATTTTTTCTCACTTCTTTGAAAGTGGTAAGAACCCCATACCTATGTCTCTGCTGTGATTTTGGTTATAAATTTCTTCTTGAGTCTCATGATGTGCCTTGCTGTGAGTTTTTGAAATTGTCTGAGTGTTATAAAAGGAGACTAGAAAAATCAAAAGAGTGAATTGAGGAGTCAGTTTGAACAATTTTTGCTGTTATGTGTGTGAAAGTGATTTTTGAATCTTATCAACCCTCTCTCTTTTGTAGGAAGAGGTGGACAAGTGAAAAAGGTTAAGGAAAACATGGAGCTACCAAGAAATAGGACAAGCTAAAAAATGGAGCAAGGGACAAAAAATGGAAAAAGGAAAATCTATCCCAGTTATTCGTTGAGCTTTCGTTGCCCAACTAAGGCACAACGAATGAGGTTTCTTCTCTGCCTCTTATCTGTTTGTTTGGCATTCGTCGCGCAACGAACGCGCGTCGAACGAAAATTAAAACTCTGCGTTTCAGACTCGCAAAACACGAAATTTCTGAGGTATATAAGTGGGAGCTCGGCAGAAAAACCCCATTCTTCACTTCTTGGGCAAATTGGGAGCTAGGGTTTGGCAATTGGAGGAGTGGGTGTCAATGGATTGAAGGCTAGGAGAGATTTTTGCTTCAAATCTTGGTTTTTCTTCTCCATTTTCCTTTCCCTCTCTCTTGTTCTATGATTGTGCTATCATATATGTATATATTCTTTGGATTTCATGAACATGTGGAGTTAAAGCTTTGATTCTAGGATTATTTGGAACCCTTGTATGGATTAACTCTTAATTCCTCCTCTTATTTTGTGATTAATGTTATATATGTGTTTATTTTACTCTTTACCTAATGCTTCTAAGTGCTTGATCACCATTTAGATGTTGTGTTCACTTGATTGATGCTTGAGAGGGCTAGGTTGAGTATAGAACTTGGGTAAAATAGTGAGAACTTGAAGTTTGCATGAAAAATGAATGGTTTTGTTGATAAGATAGACATATACTGATTGACCTCACATAGTCACATTAGGGTTGAAACTTAGAAATTGGGTTTTATTGATTGTGACAAGAGATTGCATGATTAATAAAATTAAACACTTGTTCTTGACTCGACGAAGCGTTTACAAGTATTATAGAACCCTAGGTTAGCAAATATATAGTTGTTAAAAGCAATTGTGAGAGGAGGCTCTTTAAGTTTATGAAGTACAAGGGGGAAAAATAATCTTAGGACCCATTTTATCCTTGAGTTGAAGAATCACTTGTTTATAGTTTTTCTTATTTGTTTTTATAGTTACCCTTCACATCTGAACATTTGAATCACTCAAATTAAGCAAGAGTGCGATAATTATTACTTGACCGGGTTTTGGAATCAAATCCTCGTGGGAACGATACTTTTCTTATCACTTTATTACTTGACGCGACCCGTGCACTTGCGGTGCTAACAAGTTTTTGGCGCCGTTGCCGAGGATCGAAAATTGATCATGGAGAATTGGTCATGGGAAGTGATGATGTGATATCAATGGTTTGTGACAATTGTGGGGGTGATAGTGAGTTGAAAATTGAAGAGGGAGAGAACAGTATTGAGTGTGCAATTGAGGTTCCGAGTTTGGAGCCTAATCCTTATTGTTGTGAGCAAGTAGAAATCCCAACAATCTTTGTTCAAAATCCTCAGAGTGAATGTTTGACTTTTACTGATGAGAGTGGGTTTTCAAAATATTTAGGGGCTAGAGATGATAATTTTGAAACAATTGAATTAGAGCCTACCATGTGCCATATTGTGACATGTTTCTTAAAATCACTTTTGATTGAGAGATCATGCATTGTGAATGAATTCCTATTGTCAATGAAAACTTGTCTTTTGAAAAGAAATGAGGTCAAGGTGATCTTAGTTTTTGATTCTTATGATTAGTGAGTGGTACGGAAAGTCTGGCTGAAGACTATAAATTTAGCGTTTCTTGGGAGGCAACCCAAGTTCTTGCTCTTTTCTGTTGTTTTTAATTTTCCTAACTAGTTTATTGTAGTTTGGTATATTTTTCTCTTGGTCTCACTTTTTGTAGGAAGAAAGGATTTCTCCCACACTTGGATGACAAGTTAATGAGGATGGCTGGAGCTTACGTTTTTGGAAGGCAAGAAGAGGTCTACAAAGGGGAGTACTATTCCAATCTTCATCTAAATTCAATTTTCCCTCCTTTCGTTTTCTTCTTCTAGAATGAATGATGATGTTGATGACTGGAAATTTGTACTGGGTTGGAATTGTGGTGTTAGTTTATGCAAATTGACCAAATTGAGTTTCATGAGCTGAATTGTCAGGATTGTACTTGATTTTAGTGAAATGATCATCATTGTGTTGTGAATCTTATTTGCCTACTGAAGATGTGCTCAATTGATTTTTTTTGGTTTTGGCTTGATGTACATATTGAGTTCATGAAATTCATATGAATGATTCTTGTTGGTGATATGAAAATGCCCTACTGTCATTGATTTTGGTATCATTTAACTGGACATAGAACTGGGAATATGGATTTTGGCTTGTTTGTCATTGTGGATACATTTTGATTGTTGGGCACATTATGATTGATATATGGATCTTGGGGCATTTTGTGATTGAAAGTTAATTTTCTCAATGACTCTTGTGAGTGGAAGGTAGGATGAGTTTTGGTGTTGAATGATAATGAATTGAATGGAGGTATTGGATGATTTTAATGTCAATGTAGGTGGCTAGGTAAATGTGTGTTTTAATTCTGCAGAATTCTGCAGAAATTCTGCAGAACCAGACGGTTCGTCGTGGCGTCGTTGAGCGACGAAGCCACGACGAAGCCACTTCTTCCTTTCTATTTGCATTCGAGAGGAGCATTTCTCCATGGGAACTTGTTGTGACTAAATCATTATAATCCTTATTTTCATTGAACTTGAACAACTAGTTTTGAAACTTTGCTTTAGATTCATCCATTTGCCATTGGAAAATAAAATTTGATCTCTTTGAAATAAGGCATATGCTCAAGTTCAATGCTAATGATGATTATTTTGATAAGTCAAACCATTGATTATTTGGTGAGTAGGGCAAGAAATTTGAAAAAAGAAGTGAAGAATGAAGCTTTGGCTTGATCTCGTAAGAGAAGTTTAAGGTGTAGTATAGTTCAAGTTTGGGGGGAACTTTTCTTTTAAGAGCTTTTTTTGTTAAAATTTTGGTTTTAGAATTTCATTTAGGCATCATTAGGATAGTTTCTAGTTTTGTTGGTGTGATATCAAAGCTTTGTCCATGTTTGACTTCATGCTTGTTCCTACCCTCCTTTGTTCCACAGTGAGGACACAATTTGTTTTAAGTTTGGGGGAGTAAAGAGGTGATGAGATGATGATCATTGTGAAACTTTTTGAGAAGTGTGAATGAATTTTTTGTTTGCTTGGGAATAATAAGTGTACAAGGGAAAGCTTTTTGACTATTTTGTGATGATGAATGTGTGATATTTTGTCCCAAACTAAAGTTGTTGAATTTTTTTTAAAAGAAAATTTGACTATGAGCTATTTTGAAAAGATGTATGAAAGTCCAATAATAGGAATAAGTTGTTTGACTAAAGGATATATAGAAGGTGAACTTATATGCTTTGCTTGAGTGGATTGTGGTGTTAAGGCAAATCTCTCCTTAATTATCTTGAACAACTTAAGCACAAATGGAGTTAGAGTAATTGGATGATGGATTTTGTGAAGGAAAAATGTGATAAACTAATGTATGTGTTTTCTCTCACTTGATAATTTCAAAATTCTTTTTGGAAAAATCACATTGTTAACTGGTTGCACATAGGTTTGAAAAATGATTGAGGCCATCATTAAATGCGATTGAGCCTTTCAAGACATCCTTGACAGTTTTTATTCCATTTGCACCCTCTTTGAGCCTTTGAACGAAAAACCATGATAACTTTCTTTTGCAACCCACATTGGAACTAACCTTTACAGCCCGAAAAACCATGAACTACCTGAATCTTGAGACAATTGACATTTGATTAGTAGTGAGGATTGGTATGGTTGATAAAAGTGTGTGCAAATGTAAAAACAAGTGTGTGAAGGGAAATAGTGGCTTTGAAAAGGAAAAGTTTGTACTCCTAATTGGAAAAAAAAGGGAAAGAAAGTGAATTGAAAAAAAAAGAGAATGAAAAAGAAGAAAAGAAAGAAGTATAGAAAGAAAAAAAAGTGGCAATAAGACTAGGGGTACAAATGATCAAAACTGAGATGAGTTTGGGGGAAATTTTATGTTTCTTGAAAGAAAATTTTGTGAGAGGGTGACTATGATGAAATGTTTTCATTTATCTCAAGATATTTGAACTCCTTTATCCCATTCTTTCAATTAACCAAACACTTAAGCCCCTGGCCCCATTACAAGCTTTAAAAGCCCTCTTGATTTTAAACTTATGTGCTACAAGTTGAAAGTGGGGAGAGAATAAAAGAGTGGAGAAATTTGAAGAGTGAGAATCTATACATACATTGGAGTTTTACAAAGGACCAGAGAAAAATCTTGAAAATTTTCTTTAACTCCATCACACCCACACTAGTTCAAAGATTATGGAGAGCTTGTTTTTAACATCATGAGCCATTCATCTCTGCATATAATTCATGTATTCTATATATCAATTAGGAAGAACAACATATGAGTACAAGTAATTCAATTGAACTACGGATAGCATGTGGTCAAAGTATAAATATTTCTAAATTGCTTGAGGACAAGCAAGAACTTAAGTTTGGGGGAGTGATAAACTCCATAATTCACACTTTCCATCTCAATTTCCCTTGAGTATACATGATTTTTGGTGGTAAATAGGTGAGAAAGACATAGGTACACATAGGAAAGAGAGAAAAATGAAAGATAGATATTTTGGTGAAATTCGGAGTTATATGTGTGTGAAAGTGATTTTTGAATCTTATCAACCCTCTCTCTTTTGTAGTAAGAGGTGGACAAGTGAAAAAGGTTAAGGAAAACATGGAACTACCAAGAAATAGGACAAGCTAAAAAATGGAGCAAGGGACGAAAAATGGAAAAAGGAAAATCTATCCCAGTTATTCGTTGAGCTTTCGTTGCCCAACTAAGGCACAACGAATGAGGTTTCTTCTCTGCCTCTTATCTGTTTGTTGGGCATTTGTCGCGCAACGAACGCGCAGCGAACGAAAATTAAAACTCTGCGTTTCAGACTCGCAAAACACAAAATTTCTAAGGTATAAAAGTGGGAGCTCGGCAGAAAAACCCCATTCTTCACTTCTTGGGCAAATTGGGAGCTAGGGTTTGGCAATTGGAGGAGTGCGTGTCAATGGATTGAAGGTTAGGAGAGATTTTGGCTTCAAATCTTTGTTTTTATTCTCCATTTTCCTTTCCCTACTCTCTCTTGTTCTATGATTGTGCTATCATATATGTATATATTCTTTTGGATTTCATGAACATGTGGAGTTAAAGCTTTGATTTTAGGATTATTTGGAACCCTTGTATGGATTAACTCTTAATTCCTCCTCTTATTTTGTGATTAATGTTATATATGTGTTTATTTTACTCTTTACCTAATGCTTCTAAGTGCTTGATCACCATTTAGATGTTGTGTTCACTTGATTGATGCTTGAGAGGGCTAGGTTGAGTGTAGAACTTGGGTAAAATAGTGTGAGAATGTGACATTATGTTACTACCCTTAATTAACCATCATTATAAGTTTTAGTTTAGCAATTACTTTACTAACTATGATAGAAAATAAATGTATCATAGTTAGAAAATGAACTTTCTAATAGTTTATGTAATATCCATGTTAGAAAAGAATTCCTAATACAATACGAATACTATCATGGATAATCAGCAGCTAACCATGTTAGAAAAGATTAACCTAACATGGTTAGAAAAAAGGAGGCAACCTAATGATAAAGTATAATAACCTGTCACTATTACTGATTAACCAATATTATAAAATCTAATTATTATTACCTCCTAACTATGATAGAAAAGAATTTCCTTATTAATAGAAACCTATCATAGTTAGAAAAGTACTTTACTTATATTACAATCCATAATCAATATCTCTAGTTCTAATATCCAGTTTGATAGAAAAATATGCGGAAGCAGATGCAGGCCTATACAAATTGGCAATATACAATTCTAAATAACCTATATCACCTTCACTACCTAATTTCCCTTTCCAGAAGCTTGTGCCTGTGCATGAATACCTGCAAAAATGTCAGTAATCGTGGGATGAGACAATTTGTCCCAGTAATCATCGCTTAACTCACTATAACAGTGAGATGTGCGGTAGCGAGGGCGTCTAAAGGGTACCACAATTTTAAAAACAATAGTAATATATATATATCCAGATCTTCTTTCATTCCTTACTCAAGTCCAACAATCACCTTCAAACCAAATCAATTCAACATCTCCATACTCCAATCAACTAATACTACCACAACAACTCTCACACTCACCTAGAGATGCATTGTGCCACCACGGTGCATTCAAGCATCTATTCTTCACTATATGATTTGACATTGTGTCCCTCTCCATAATGAGGGGACAATTTCCCTCTCTGGCAATCTCTAGAGAGGGAACCCCAATTCTGTTTTCCATTACAGAACGGGAACAGTTGGACTCTTCAATGCCAAACAACCGTAGGGGCGGTTGGGCTCTTCAATGCCAAACAACCGTAGGTCACTTCTCTCAATAAGTCGACCTATGAACCCCGATCCAATCAATCCGAAAAGGATCATCAGTACAAATAACTGTCGATTGGCCTATCGACAGTTATCATCGCGCGATGGTACGAATATAAATCAGTGTCATGCAATGCTCACAATATCCATATCTAACAATTTCAACTTCATCATCAATATCATGCACTTTTACCTTTTCCTTTCAATACCTCAATCTCAACTATTTAACTCCTTCCATCTAACTAACTATCAATACCCCTAACAGAAAAATATATGAACCCCTCACATCATACCCAAAATAAAACCAATCCAGTACAATCATCCACACCAGCCAGGATAATACATATAATGTTTCAAATTTCTTTTATACGAAAATAATCGTGTTTGAAAGGCACCCGATAGCCTGTTTTGTATAAAAATAACCTTTCAAAGATAATATATATAAATAGAGGGTGAGAAAGGATTTTAACAATCCCCAACTAACGTCACCCTCAATGTTATAGCAAGGTTAAGTGTGATTACCTGTCGCCCTTTTGCACTCTGTTGCTCTTCCTTACCATTACCATTCCTTGTAGATTTCTCTTCAAGTGTCATCACCACTATATACTCCTATAATGATATGACACAAAATGATAAATTAATATCATCTTCATTTTATCATAATCCAACGTCTCTCTCTCTCACGTTTTACTACCCATTTTCCCCCTTTTTCTTACTTTGAATCCTTTAACCAATTTAAATCATAAGGCACTTGAATTTCAAAATCATCAACTTCAATCCAAGCAAATCACATCATTCAAGAATACTTACAATTACCTAATGGGTCACACCACATCAATTTATTCAAGAAAATATAACTAATCTGAAACAAACAACATTCACAACAATCACCGTATCAACAAGACAATCAATACCAAAATCCATGCAAGATTTCACAAAGGAAGGCACCCAAACATTAACCAAACACATGAATAACAGATCAAGAATATGAATATTAAATATTTCTACGCTTATGCACACCCATCAAAGATAAACCAAGCTGAAAAATGCTCAAATAAAGCGAGTACCTTCATCATTCATTCTTACTACAAATTCAAAATCCACAAAGGATAATCCAATGTCTTTCCTTCACCCTTATAACCAATCCAAATCCATAACAACTCATTATTCTATATCCAGAACCCAAGAAATCTGTACAGCCCTCTAGACACAAGTTCCCATCAATTCAAATCATATTTCTTTGTAAGCTCAAAGACTACTTGCACCACTAACTTTGTAGTTCTTTCATTTTATTTTAAATCAACTAAAAACATTTCTTTTCTTCAATCTATTCAACCTAATGCAGAATTTGAATTCTCTGCCTACAATACTTTATACACAAAACCACATATACATAACTAGATTTATCTCTATAATCATCACATTACACCCTTATATCACCTAACTTTCCTTTGTATCAGTTTCAAACACTCAACTCAAAAGTATTAGGCTCAATGTAAGCCAATATTGTAAGGATATACACCTAGAGCTAATTTCTTAACCAACCTCTTTATATTACCTACTACCCATTTCACATTCAAAATAAAACAGAATTTCAACACCCATGACAGCAAAACAAAGAAGGAAAAGAGATCTCCTCATAACTGAATCCAACCTAACTCATACATGCACTATCAACTTCCCCCAAATCAATTCAAAACATTACATGCACATAAATCCTGCAAACACTCCAACATACATTATCCAATTAGAAATTGGGGACTCTTGGGCTCTTAAAACAGAACCACACTTTTCAATTTATACAAACACCTCTAATAAAATTTTCAGAACATAAACCAAACCCCAAGAGCTACAAAACTAATCCCAAAACCTGCAGAAATCACCATTTAATAGTATGCCAACTTTTATCATCAACTTAACATTTATAACAACTCAAAACAGAGCCACAATTCAGTTCGGCTACTTCACAAAAACAACAGAAAATCAACAAGACTCACAAGCACGCTCCTAAGAACCTAACTACTTCCAATCAAATATGAAAAACCAACAAGCATAGATACATCATTAATGTTTTGTTTACCAAACCATAACCACCAATTGCATACAAACATAAAACATGCATTATTGCCTTTTACCAATCATAAATTAATTAGAATCAAGCCCAAATGAAGCATGAAGCTTCATTACTTGCCAAAAATCCATTTGGCTATTACAAAAGAGAGAGAGAAACTTTAGAAATCTTCAATCCAAACACAAATCAAACATGTAGAGTCATTTTACAGCTTTAATGAATATGTATATCAAAAAGTTTGAACCTTTAAGTCACTAACACCCAAAATAAAGCCATATAACACCGCTAGCAACAGAGGAAACAATGCAAATTCACATCCAAACTCTTAAAACCCAACAAATCAGGCATAACAACACTATATTCAGGCTCTAATAAACTACCACAGTGATTAATTTAAAGTTCCAGAGTTCAATTGCCACTAATTCATAAGATTTCTTCAACAACAAAATCTAGGGTTTTCAAAAATCTGAACAAAACTCATATTGACATTCAAATACATCCTTAACCATAAGAAATTGAAGCTTTACTATGATTTTGATTACTTATTGAACCCCAAATACAAAAATCAATTCGGACCCTTCTCTCTTTCCTCTCAAAATCGATGTAAACTAAGTATGAAACGGAAATTAACACTCACCTATACTCAAATCCTCTTCTGCGTGTGTTAAAGCCGGTCTTCGCCGCTTCTTCCGCCGCCGTACATCGTCGAACTCGCCGGAAAATGTGGAGGGACAGTGAAGGCAAACAAAATAAACATGAAAAAGTGTCAAGAACATTGTGAAACTTGAAGAACCAAGAAGCCAAGCAAGGAAACGGAGGTATGAGCTTACCCACAGATTGTCTACGCTCGAGCTCCGCCGTGGGTTGCCGGAAATCACGAGGAGAACGGAGGTCGCGAGAAGGGCGAAGGAGATGCAGAGGAAGGTGTTTGGGGAAGATAAATCGCAGAGAAGAGAGAAGGAAGCCACGGCGGCTTCCTTCTCCGTCGTCGCCGTTAGCGGCGGCCTCTAGGGCGGCCGGCGAGAGTGAACAGAGAAGGAAAAGAGAGGAATCGGGTGAGAGGGTCGGAGGGAGCTCGAGAGAGAGAAAAAGAGAGAGAGAAAAAAAAAATGAAAAGGAAGGAAGGAAGGAGATGAATATATATATATACTTTAGAGAAAATTACACTTAACTACCCTAATGTTTATTCTTAATTATATTTTTAGCCCAAAAGTTTGTATATATTACTATATCTCTTTCTTTTCATTCTAATATGATCTAAATTCTAATTTACTTTTCATGAAAGTTTTCTATTCACAATTAATCCTTTTAATTATATTTATTTAAATTCCAAACTAAATAACATTTATTATTCCTAAATTGCCCAAAACATCCTAAAATTCCTTCCTATTACTTTAAATTTTCTAAATGGCACTTCAATAATTTCTCATTATCCTTAATCAAAAGTTGGGATGTTACAGAGAACTTGAAGTTTGCATGACAAATGAATGGTTTTGTTGATAAGATAGACATATACTTATTGACCTCACATAGCAGTATTAGGGTTGAAACTTAGAAATTGGGTTTTATTGATTGTGACAAGAGATTGCATGATTAATAAAATTAAACACTTGTTCTTGACTCGACGGAGCATTTACAAGTATTATAGAACCCTAGGTTAGCAAATATATAGTTGTTAAAAGGAATTGTGAGAGGAGGCTCTTTAAATTTATGAAGTACAAGGGGGAAAAATAATCTTAGGACCCATTTTATCTTTGAGTTGAAGAATCACTTGTTTATAGTTTTTCTTATTTGTTTTTATAGTTACCCTTCACATCTTAACATTTGAATCACTCAAATTAAGCGAAAGTGCGATAATTATTACTTGACCGGGTTTTGGAACCAAATCCTCGTGGGAACGATACTTTTCTTATCACTTTATTACTTGACGCGACCCGTGCACTTGCGGTGCGAACAGTTAATTTTCCATATCTTGAAAATATTGATCTTGACCCATAAAAATTTCTCAACAAATCACAAAAATGGTATGGGAGGAATGATGATTGAATGTTGTCATCAATTCACTCTTCCACTTTTTTATGGAACGATTTAACACTACAAAAAACATGATGTTTATCGACAATTATTTTTTCCAGTTTTGGCGTTTCGAAACACTGGTAAGATACTACCGTGTTTCTAACATACCGGCATTTTCCAAAACGCTATAGTGGAGTTAAAATGCCGGATTGTGCTGTCAAAGATATTAATATAATATACAGACCTATCGATGTTTGTAGAAATGCCGGTATGTATTATTTTAATACATATATAAACATACCGGCATTTTCGAAAACGCTGGCACATTGATTAATATAGTAATATTATTTTATTCACATTCCGGAGTTTTCGGAAACGCTGGTATGTATTATATTAAAATAATACTGGCCGACATTTTTCAAAGGACATATTTAATAATTAAAAATTACATATTAAAAAAATCTATTTTTCATATCAATTTTTAAAAATAAGGACGAAAATAGAGGACAATATATAAGGATAATAACAATAAATATTAAAGAGTATTAATTATTATAATTGGAAACATTAAAAAGCCTAAAAATATATCTATATTATTAACGCATATAAATTGAGTAAAGTTAAACACATAATAACTTCAAAATAGAAAAATCAAGAAAAAACAACAATAAATAATGATAAAGCATAATAAATGAAAGCAAGCCCCAAAAACAAGTGCTTGAAGCAAGAGACGAAAGGGAGAAGAGGATTATCAGAGAAGATCTAGCAAGAAATAAAAGTTGGGAAGGGGTATTTATAGGAGTAGGTGGAGCATATAGGTGTTTCTTCCAAAACGCAGGTAAATTATATTATTTTAATAATGGTAATTGCTTATACCAACGCTTATAGAAACGCTGGAAAGGCTACACATAAGTTAAAATAATAAATTAATGCTTACCGGCATTTTCTGGAAACGCCGGTATGCATTAATATAATATAAAATGTATATAGGCGTTTATAGAAACGCCTGTATGTTTTTTTTATATAATTTGCATACCAGCGTTTATCTAGATAAACGCCAGTATTTATATTTTTTGAAAAACAAAATTCATGCCAAGTAGTTCTACCTTTCTCAAACGCGGCAAAGTTATAGGCATTGACTATAAATATGCGTAAGGAGCATTCGTCAGTTGCCACAATCTTTCTCAAACCTCTTCTTCTTTCATATTTATGTCGTTTTATTTTGTAACACCAATAATAATGTTGGATAAATCGTGAATCGCTTTACTCTAATCGTCACCGCAATACATTATTGTGGGATTGAATCAATTTTTGGGTTTTGCTTACATGCGCGTTAATGTTCGGGATAAGATAGCGTGTCCGTGTGAGAAGTGTAAGTTTGAGTATTGGAAAACATGAGAGGAGGTATTTACTCATTGTATGGATAAGCAGTTTCCCATATATTACCTTGTTTGAGTGTTTCATGGACAGGATGGATTACACGGTAATGTCGGTGCTATAGAAGTAGGTTCGAGTCCTCATGTTGGAAAACAAGTCGAAAGCAGTGATGATGATGCCGCCAACGACCATGTAGCTAATTCAGGCAACAACACTGTGCGGATGCATTTGATGTGCAACAAACTGGCGACGATGGCGATGGAGTGGTCGAAGGACTACTCGCTGAGTGCTTACGCACTGAGGTGGCTAGAGATTTCTTGAGCTCATGACGGAAGGGACAAACCGCTGTAAGATTAGAAGATAGATATAAATGAGAAAATTCATTTTAAACGGTTATATACTTGTATCCATCATCCTAAATATAAGTTTTTCATTGGTTCAAAAAAATCAGTTCAAGGAAATAAATATCAGTTTTTCAAAATAAATTGAAAAAATGAAAAAAAAAGAGACTACAGAATATGCACTTTTTTCATCCCTGTTAAATATCTACATTTAAAAATGTTGACAAATACCAATGCTTTTGAAAAAAAACAATAGTAAAATTGTACTCCCTACGGTCCTAAATATAAGACTCATTTGAGGGGATAAGTTTGGTTTAAATATAAGACCTATTTCTAACTTTTACCAACTTTTTCACAAAATATCCTAATTAATGCCCCCTAATAATAGACAAAAAGAGAGGAAGAGTGGAGTCAATGCTCCCTAATGGTAGATAAGAGGAGAGGGAGGCTGAAGTCAATATTCTCTAATGGTAGACAAGAAGAGAAGGAGTGTGGGGCTGAAGGTGGATAATTAGGGTATATCAGTAATTTCATGTCATTTTAACTAACTTAACTAAAAATTCCCAATCTAAACAAATTAGGTAAATAGGCCTTATATTTAGGACCGAAGAGAGTAACAGCAATTTTAAAAATTTTCTATTGAAGTTTGCACAATTAAAAAGAAAGTGGCGTGGATAAGGTACTTAACAAGTTTAAACTTGAATTCAACAAACACAATTGTCAATAATATTGTGAGTGGGTCCACAAAAGTTAATGTGCACCGATTTTAGTTGGTTTCATACAAGAGTAAATGACACCAAAAGTACGTGATTTTATTAAATTTTTATTCCTTTTTTTATCTATGATCAAGGTATCCTTTCACTCGATAAGTGAGAGACTAATACTCCGCTGATTCGTAGGCACCTCAATGGATGCGACAGCTGACGTGAGAGATTTAATGTTTTTCCATACCCAACGCCATGGATCAAACCCTCCATCACAAATATTGCTCTCACCATAAATACATACAAATACATAAGCACACGGTGGGGCCAATAGGAGAGAAGTTTTGGGGCCCACCGTGTGCATATGTATTTAATTATTTATGTTTATATGTGGTGATGAGAAGATGATAAGTAATATGAGTGATAAGCACCGAATCGGAACCAAAATTTTATTGGGATTGGATTAGTGAAATCAAAAGCATAGATCTTAATGATCTATTTGGACAATCTTAATGGACGTCTGTAATAAAACAAAATGTATGTTCACGAATTTATGAAACTTTTATCTATGTGTGGCATTAATTATTGATTTATTTCACATGTTCAAATACTCCCTCCTGTCCCTTTTTTAAATCATTCTTATCTAATTACGTGATTTGAATTTTGTCTTTCAAATATGCCCTTATTTTTTAAGGGTGGGTAACTAAGTAAAGAATTTCTTGTGATTAAAAGGATATAAGAGATTGTATTGACACACGATGATGTAGAGATTATAAACTAGAGGTAAAATTATGAAAAAGGAGTTTAATAATGATGAGGCAAAAACATATGAGATCTTATAACAAGGATCCAATCAATTTTAAATATTGGGATCTTGTCATAAAAAATGACTGGAGGGGGGGGGGTTTTATCGATAATTAGGAGAACAAAATAATTAACATGGAAAAAATGCTAGGAATGAAAAAAACGAAAAGAAAAAATGCAAACCAATAATACTTATTAGAGAAATATAAATCTGTACTGTCAACAAATTTAACTTGTCCTTGCGAGATGCAAGATATACAAGAGCCTACTGCTTAATAAAGGCAATGACAGAGCATATTGTTTGGATGAGGGTGAGAAGATAAAGTAGAAATATTCCCCCAAGTAGAGTTCCAATGAGTGATCTAATATTCTCGAACAAAGGTTGTCTTATTCTTGTAAAACGTGTTATCATAGCACTTGCTGAACATTTGATATACATCCGCACCTATGAAAATCAGATGTCAAATATTGAGCGGTGAACTTGTTACATTGGTGCCAGTACTCTATACCCAAGTTTTTTCCAATTTTCAATGCCTAAATATCTTGTTTTCTAATGACATTGTTTAAAAAATTAATTCCAGTGAGTTAGAAAAAATAACACAATTAACACAATTGTAGGCTTAACACAGTTTCAAGAACACAATTATCAACTTTGCATTTTGATTATCCTGATGGATTACAAGTCAATTCCTTGTTCCAAAAGAGAATGAAAGATTGAAAGGTCAACAAATAGAGGAAAAAGAATAACCTGAACACACAAAACATGCACTGAAATAGCATTCTAGAAAATGATAATAGCCCAGAGACTTCGTCTTATCAGGATAATCTTTCTACTTTTTCTCTTGCATGTATTTCATTTTGCCATCAAAATAGTCTTTTCTTTTTAACATAAATTATGATAAGTCTTGATATAATAAATTTTCTATTTATTATTTGCATTATAGTTTTTTTTCTCACTCAAAACATGTGGCACAATTTTTTTCTCCACAAGAGGAATTATCATTCCTTATGGGCTAAAGGTTTCTTACATAATCTTTAGACTAAAAGGGCATTCTCTATGCAACTCGAAACTGGATGGTTTAAATAAACCCTTTAACTAGCTCATACTCTAAACTATTGCCAAAAGAATGTAAATTTTAAAATTAATAAATGGGAGAAAGTCCATTTATGATACGTATATAACTATTTCTATAGGATCAACAATTTTACATAACTATTTCAAGGTTTAACAATAATACTCAACTTTTATCATAAGATCAACAATGAAATTTTCCTTAATATAACAATAAGATTAAACGTGAAAAATTCAAAATGTCCTCCAATATTTCCTGACAATAAGATACTTTTATTTTATTATAAGGACATTTTGAAGTTTTCCTATTTAATCTTATTGTCAAATTATGGAAAGTTTCATTGTTGATGATCTTCTGATAAAAGTTGGGTATCAATATTAAACCATGAAATAGTTATGTACTATTGTTGATTCAAGGGTAAAAGTTATGTATTATAAATGGTTCTTCCCCACTTAATATATTTGTTGGATCTTTACATGTATAAATCATTCTCGCAATATATATCCTCTTTATCTCTTTCCAACTAGAAGTAAATGATTCTACTTGTGTTGGAAAACAATAATTTATAACATGGTAGTGGGACTTCTTTTTTTTGGAACAAACGTTTTTTAGTAGTTGAATATATTATAAGTAACATGTATACTTAAACGTTTAGTTGGAATAAATTAAAATAGAATTAAAAGAGAATATAATATAATAAATTGAAAAGGGACTTTTATAGATGAACCAAGTATAAATCTATTATCCACTCACAGCCAAAATATCAAAAGGTGATAAAGTTACCATTGGAAATTAAAGTATTGCCCATACCTTGTTATTTCTGGTGAACAAGATTTTCCAGTCAAGATTTGTTTGTCTGAAAGTTTAACCCATGTTTACCAAGCTTCTCTTCAGTAATAACATCAATTTTATGAGCCATGTCAGCGCTAAGAAAATTCTCACTATATCCAACTTCTCCACGTCTGAAGTAAATGTGATTCTCTTCCCCAGTCAACAACTTTCCAGTTTTATTCACTTCCAAGTTGCTCAAATTCTCAAAACTACATAGCTTCAATATATCATTAATAACATTATCATCCTCTTCCTCCTTAGTAAATCCATGCCCTACAAATGCAGCAAGTTCCTTCAAAACACCTATTGGCTCTCTCTTGAGCTTCTCAAACGTTAAAAATAATACCTTAGCTTATCTGGCCTCTCCAAGCTTTGCTTGTAGTATTCAAAAATGGTATCCCAATATGGGCCATAAGGGACCCTTCCTCCGCAAAACGTCTCGAAAGCATCCTCAATCAACCAGGGCTCTTTCACATTTAATGATATTAATAACTTACTTATGAAGTGCCACCACGATATGAACATATCCTTCGGGTTTCTACACAGGTACACAATCTTACACTTAGACTGCTTCACAGATTGTGGCAAAGAAACATATGGCATATGGGATGCAAAGAGTCTAGGTGATCGGAATGAGCTCACATCTGGGATGCTCTCTTGGAAATAGAGGTTCAGTTCTAAAAAGGGTACAAGATCATGGGGATTAGAAATAAGGAGAGGGTGAAGATGAGGTTGGTTCTTGTTAAGGTCTGAATCTGGATGATAGATTTCGCGATTGAGAATTGCAAAGGTGAGGGCTTTGAGCCAAGTGGTTCCAGATTATGGTAGGGTGACAAGAAGGATGTCAGAGTCAAGAGAATTGAAGTACTTTTGGCTGTTAAGAATTCCTTGTAGTTGTTTTGTGTCTTGCCAGAAACCATTATACTGGTGGATGGTGAGTGATGGCCAAAGCGTAGTACTAGGTAAGGTGGCGATCAAATCCTTGTTTTCTTTGGTTAATTCAACTTTTTGGAGGAACTTTGGTATGTCGGAGGCTTCATTGTTTTCTACTGCCATGGTTCTTAGATGTGTGTTATCGTAAATGGGAAAGTAGAGCGATATCACTCAAAATAGAACCATATCAAATGAAGTTCTATAGCTGTCTGCCCAAATCTGTCGGTGACATTTAAGCGTAGAACAAAATATCTCAATTTTTCTTTGCCGAAAAAATATCTCACAAATTGACTTCCAGAGTTCCAGTAGCAAGTAGTACCGTGCGGAGAGATATTGCGATACAGCTGTCTGCCTTCTTCGCCAATTATTGTGTCTTTTCTTTACGAGACAAAGTGTCACTATCGCTTTGAATTTGCGCACTATTACCAGACCAATTTGTCATTTTAATACTCTATATCTTAGTATTGACTCTCCTATCTATAATATAAGAGTTTTGCATCTCTAATATAAGAGCTAGCCGCCAAAAAAACGCTTCTTAAGATAACATGTGAATGTTGCTTGGAGTTAATGCTTCTTTTCCAATATTGCTCATATTTATTATGATACTTTTAAGAGAGAAAAATACATAAGCATTAATAAATATGAAAGAGAGTTATGGGTAAAATAGGAAAAAACTCATTAAATGATGAGAGAATGTGAGGTGAGCTCTTATATTAGGGACTAAAACCATTCAAATTTCGGGCTCTTGTATGAGGGACCGGAGGAGTACTTCTTAATAAAACATATAAAAGCTATGTTGGGTATCTCGAATTAATGTTATTTATTGAACCATGTCCGTATTTATATATTATCATACTTTTAAAAGAGAGAAATAAATATGAAAAAAAGTTAGGAGGAAGAGAAATGCCACTTATTATATTGGTTGAGGGAGAACAATGTTTCTGCTGGAAACGCAATTAGTCATCACATCACGTTATACTCTCGTCCAACACGTTGACTATGTATATCATATAACATGTGTGGGCAGTTCCATGGATTATTCTAATCTATAACATTAGGAGAGAACTACATGCATGTAGTGACCCATGTTCTTATTCTTATGCTTTTTTTTTTAGACCTGATGAATTCTTATTCTTATTCTACACTTAATAAATTAAATAGGCTTTTGACCCCAATCCATCAACGGTGAACTAGATACTACTACCTCTGGTCCTAAATATAAGACCTAATTGATTTTTTTTAGAGATTAAAGTTTCAAAATAGGTTATTAAATCATGACATATTTGATATCTTTTTAGATTTTTTTTTTGATCAGAAATATCTTTTTAGATTATCCATTAGTTTATAGGTAAAATAAACTAGTGTAAGAGAAAAAATTAGGTAAATCAATTTATAATTAACTTATTTTGCTTTTTTTTAGGATTTTTCAAAAAAAAAAAGTCAATTAGGTCCTATATTTAGGACCAAAGGGAGTATATTCCAACAAAAAAAAAGATAAAAGAAAACCCAAAGCAATATGTGTGTGTGCATCCATATTAATTTACTCAGATCTTAATATAATTACTTTTGAAATTTCATGCAAAAAGTTTATTATTATTAATTAGTATGTTACATATCAGGCTGTAATTTTTTTTTTTTTTGATACAGGGCAAGCATTAGCTTGGAGTGATATCCACACCATTACTCGTGTTGTTGCCTCCCGAATCATGTGCCTTGAGTATAGTCTGCAACCTTCCAGAGCTGTTTCAATGTCTCTTGCAATGAAATCCGCACACCTATTGTTATCCCGATTAGTGTAGTGTATTTTCATATCATCAAGATCAAATAGAATGACCCTTATCTCAGAGATGATGACTTAAAGGGGGTGTTCTAAGTTCCCTCCTCTCATGAGATAATTCATCGCGTCAAGGGAGTCAGTGTTAACAAGAGCATTGCACATGTTTCTTTGTTTACATCTTAGATGAGGCTGAATGATTGCCGTTAGCTCTTCTTCCACAACAGATCTGATTCCAAGGTTGCTGCGGAGGTCTAAGAGCCAGTCTCCGTTGTTTGATTTGAAAGTTCCTCCACACAGTGCTGCATTATTGGTGGTCACCGATCCATCTACATCAACAAGGACTCTTCCTTCCGGTGGATTCGTCCATTTGTCTCCTGTCTTGCTATCTATCAGGCTGTAATTTAATGATTTTAATCTGATTTGATACATGGTTAGATATAGGTTATTGTTCAATACTCATGAGTAAGAAATACACTTAATGATCATTCCCTTTGCAATATAAAAGTTAAATAGTCAAAATACACTTAGTGAAGTAATTATTTTTTTCCAATTATACCCCATTCATTATGTTATTGTTAAGAGTAAGAAATATATAAGAATTAACAAATATAAATAGAATTAGAGGTAAAGTGGGAAAAGTTACATTAAATGGGTAAGAACATGTAAGAGTGAACTTGTATATTTTGGATCAAAATCATTTAAAATCATTATGATAAAACCATATGTTATTTGTCATTATAATTTGTCTTTGTATTCGTTTTCTAGATTAATATTATTCATTCTATTATAATCTTTTTTGTAATCTTTTACGAAATTTTCACAAATTCCTTTTTATTTTTCTATTTTAATTTCTGAAAATATTTTATATATTAACTATCAAATGAAGTAATTTGAAGAATATTATTATTAATAATGAAATTAGAAATGAATGCAATAATCTTATTTAATTTTTGAAAAATTCATACTTCATGTCAGTTCTTAAAGAACTTGTGTGTGCGCGTGCATGTTAGATGAAAGAATAATTTATGATGAAGATCAAGACTCATACATTGACATTAGAACGGTAGTTCATATGCATACAAAAGGCAAAAAAAACTTCCTTTGATGAAGGCTATGAAAGAAAAATAAATCCCAATTGGATTGAAATCCAAGTTGTGTAACACCTTACCTTTTTACCACTATACTATATCGTTTAAATAAATTTTGAAATACTTTTCATATTGTAGAAGACCCATAAATACCAATAATTTTAAAATTTTCTTTTAAAAATATATTCATAGCTATTTATTTCTCAAAATAGGGTTAAATACTTTATACTTCTAAAAATATCTCATATTCTCCTCTTAACTACCCTTTTATTATCTATCATATTATTATCATTGTTATTATATTTATTATCATTTACTAGCATTCTACTTTAAACAAAATATAGGCTACTCCAGATGATAACCCCACTGTTTGTATTGAGGTTCTATCCCTAAGTTAAAATATTTACATCATAAACTACCACTAGGCAAGTTCATGCTTTCTTATATACACCAAAAGTATTTCTAATGTACATACAGTTATCCAAAAAATATTTACATAGTGTTCTAGTCCTGTCATCCCCTTATATGCATTCCAAAAACATCATACCTTATATCCTCCTTCTCACCAGCTCCTCGAGCCTCTGAAAAATAGCAGTCAATACAGTTTACTTTGTATACAAGCATATAGTAATATAAAAATATGAATATACTTCCTGTATGATGAAGATAATAATAATCCCTCTAGCCTTGTTGGGGTTCTCAATGACTTACCAATAATAACGCTATATTCGTTAGTGGAGGTACCTTTACCTGCAGGATTTAATCTGAACTATGGTATATAGGGAGCGACCTATTTATACCCTGGAGTACTCCCCTCAACAATTTCTCAATATTTCTCAAATATTCCTTAAAAGGATTAAATATAATCATGATCATCATAAGAAAGTAACTTTCGTGCGGATCTATGAATTTCAGTATCATATATAAAGTAGAATGCTACCTTAGCTGATACTGAACTTCCTCTTTGCCTTCTCATCGTTGCCAACTAGCAATTCCCCCTTGCTTCCCCTAATTCCACATAATTAACATTATTCATTATTCCTTTGTATCTCTATACATTTTTTAAGCCTCTCACATATCTTAAGTTGGAAACTACCCAGACCCTTGATTATATTCTCTGTCCTAAGTATCTAATTTCAATCTCCATAAAAAATTCCTCAATAAACGCCAAAAGCTTTATTCATGAATATTTAAAATTTAGAAGTTTAACATACACAACTTATTGACTAAAACTAAACCTGTTCAAACAATGTAAAAATAACCATAAAACACTGTAAGTCAACATGCAACTCACCACACTATTTTAATCTAATTCGAAAAGCATTATAATATTTCTTCATGTCATATTTGAACCTAAAACTGAAATAATAATAAGAAATTCATGATGACCACTAAACAAAACCAGAAAAGAGAAATCAACCAATATTAAACCAAAACAATTTTAACAATAATTATGATATGAATTTCTAAATTGTAACCAATTATATTATAATCTTAGCAAAAGGAATGCTCCACTCTTTCAAAATACTCTTCACAACAATTAGCATATCAAAACTTTATACAACAATGCTTTTTACTTTAACAGTGTAAGCATAAATTATTCGAACCCTAAAGAAAGAAGCAACAAATCTCCTATACTAATATTTCCCATGATCAGAGCAACCACATGAGACTTAGCAAATTTACTAATATTATCAATATCATTAGACTCAAAGATAATGATTCAAATCCCTAGACTCTTGCACATCAGATACTTCATCAATCATCCTTCCAATCGAATTACACTCCATTTTGAACAATTCAATACCCAACACATTAATATCCAAACTCAAAATTGTTAGTTCACATTTTCTATAATTCTCTCATTTCCTAATTTTCTTCCTATAGATAAATTCCATTTTAACTAATAACAGCAGAATCTCCAACTGTATCAATGAAACCATCCCTAAACAAAACAATAAAACTCTATATGGTTTCTAGTCATCTATAACTTTATTTCATTTCCATATCTAATATTACTCCTTTCAAAATTTCCTAAAACAACAAATTTACTTTCCTCTCCAATTAAACCATATTTCATTGAATAAATTCCTATTAATCAACCCAACATCATCATTTCAATCTTGTTAAACACAAACTATCTCTTATTTCCTCCAAATATATTTCCATAATCTTTTGATCATTTCAAGAGTCTTTTCCATCTCTAAAATCAAGCCATCATTCCCATAATCAACAAAACAGAAACATTTATAATTAAATCAACTCAAAGCATCCCATGCCCAAGAACATTCCTGTATGTTCATACTATAATCTAAATCTCAAATTAGTTATAAAACCAACTCATTCTCTTCACAATCATGGTCACATATGCAGCCCTTAATGCCTTCTTATTAAACAAACCATGAATTTAAAGGTCTGAACACATGATTCTGAGATTCAGAAAAGTAACTAGTCATCTTTTTACAACCCCCTATCTCATACCATTTTTCTAATTATTCCTGATTTAAAATACTCAAAGTTTCTAAACTGATTCATGTACTTCCAGTTAGATTTGAACCATGCCTCAAAACAAACAATTTTACTTTCAACTCCTTTTCTCAAAGTTAGCTCATGTCTCAAGTTAATCCTAACCTTAAGAATATCTTCCTTCCACCAGCAATTTCATATCTATCTTCTCAACTAACTCCCTTACATCCATATCTTCAATTCTAATTATAGCAAATTCATCATGCTAACTCCTAACATCACACTTAATAACTATTATTCACATCATCCTACTATCAAATGTTTCCAAATCTGAAAGGCTGAACAAAACAGCTCTTTAAACCCAAATAATATATCCAAACAGTAGCTTCATTCTTTTAAAGTCATCAAACAATACATCTCACACTTTATCCAGCACATTTAGTTCTTAAACATCATAAGGGTATTTTGGACTTTTCATGTCTAATATAGTTGTCATATTAATGAAAATATTATTTTTGATCTCATGGTAAAAGTTGGCTATCATTGGTGTACCTTGAAATAGTTATGTATTATGTTTGTTCCTTGGCCAATAGTTATATATGTATCATTTTTGATCTCATGATAAAAGTTGGCTATCATTGATATTTTCACTAATATGACAACAAGATTAGACATGAAAAGTCCAAAATGCTTTTATAAAATTTTATTCTTTTTAAACATTTTCACTTATTTATAAGGGCATTTTGAACTTTTCATGTCTAATCTTATTGTCATATTAGTGAAAATATCATTTTTGAACCATGCCCAATAATTGGGTATCATTTGTGTACCTTGAGATAGTTATGTACTATTTTTGTTCCTTGGTCAATAGTGATGTATCATTTTTGGGCCTTCGCCCTATATTAAAAATTAGTGTGGGTGTGGTTAATTGTGAGGGATAAATATGAATTAAAAGGGAGAAGATATTTTAGAAAGAATGAATGGATGAGATTTAATTTGATTGAGGAAGATAAGGACATATGGGAAAAGTAGATTTGACCCATTTTGTAATAGATGTGCGCTATATTTGAGACCCAAAATTCTTGTTTATGTTGGGTGAACTATTGTCAATAGTAGAGTGTTAGATTTGACCCTTAACCCTTCATATAATTTGTTTGAAATTGGAAAAAAAGCGGTTGGACCCAGTTTAACCCCGCTCAAATAGCGGGTGAATGGTCCAAAAGTGGATTAATACTGGCCCAAAACGATTCAAAATGAAGAGGAGGTTCAAAGCATGCGTACCAAACTGTTTTTTGTCCCGCTCTTAAAACCATAGAAAGACCATAATATATCAACTGAGGAAACACCATACATTATTTTGTTATTAAATGATAACATAATAATCACTCTGTTATGTAATATGAGAGCTAGCTTAACAATCTAAACACGATTTTTAAGAAAATATGTAAAGTCAGTTGAGTGTCTGAAATTATTTCCTTCTTTCTAATTTGTCCCTATTTATTATGATATTATTAAGAACGAGAAATATATATGTAAGAAACTAAGAATGATTAAAGGGAGTTAAAGACAAATAAAGTAGGAAAAACACATTAAATGATGAGAGAATGTAAGGTGAAATGTTATATTTTAACCAAACCATTCAAATTTTGAGCTTTTATATTACGAACTAGAGGGAGTATATATTGAACTCATGCGGGTGAAATAAAGGTAGATGAGTCATGTGTGTGTGACAAACTTAGTGATTCCTTTAAATAATGTTTAGGAAATTGAAGAGAAGAGCAGGTAGCGCTAATATAACAAAACTTGAGGATGGAGTGCTTTATGCCTTGTGCTATTTATAAGGTACTTCCAAGTTCCAACTAACATGTTTCACTTAAACCAATGAAAACCTTAAAACAAATTAATTTTCTATTAAAGTTCCACAAATTTCTTATTCTATCCATATTTAATGTCTACAGTCTACTTCTATAACATATGAAAATAAAGTCAATATATATGATGAATGAATGGTAAGATAGTACATCAACATGTGATATTTTATGAGATGACTTATGTATGACTAAACTAGACCTTCTCTCTGCTATGCATTAGATAAGAGGGAAGTCAGCTTCAAGTCTTCGCAAATTACTCCCTCTGGTCCTTATTATAAGTCACCAATTGTCCATTTTTCACATACCAAGGAATGGTAGTTGGATTTTAAATTCATGTTAAATTTGTCACTTTTTCCAACTTTACTATCATTAAATGATGTGTTTCACATTTTCAATTTTAAATCTTCATTAATAACATGGGTAAAGTGGGAAAAAAAATTTAACGTGGCAATTAGTGACTTATATTAAGGATCAAAAATTGTAGAGAGTTGATGAGTTATAATAAGAACCGGAAGGAGCAGTTGTAACTCTTAATTACATCCATTTATTTCGTGCATTCAATGACATCATCACTTACATTGGTAAATTTGTCACCACAGCTTCAATCATACTCTTATAATTCCATCATTATATGAATTACGATATTTCTAATACTACCTTAGTCTCTTATAGTCTTATTATAGTTAAGCTTCCAAATAACTTGTTTTTGTTTACCAAGTAAACTACTAATTTCAGTACTTATTATAAGAGCCTAGCTAAAAGTTTATGGTGAGAAATCGGATGATGAAATCTTACTAGAATAGTGAACAAGGATGACGACCACGACGAAGGGGAACAACGACCAACAAAATCTCTAAAAGAACAGTGTACAACAAACAACGAACAATGGCTTTTGATTTTCGAATGAAGAAGGACAACTTTAATCAAGGAGGAGGATTTAGTTCGATGAAGGAGATGACAAAATTTGCTGAAGCAGAAGGACGGAAACAACAACTTTGCTTGATGAGAAGGAGAGTTTCAATATGGAGAAGGATCTCATTCATCAGCCATCATGGTTGATTTCATTAATGGAGCTAGGGATTATTTGGTCATTTGAGAGAAACTTCATTTATCGTGGGGACAAGTCAGTATGTGTCCTTTTGAGAAATGATGTCTCATTTTTTTTAATTAATCACCGCCCGGTTTAATCCGGACTTGAGAGCTGAGGTAGGAGTGTTGCCCACATAAGCAAGATTGTCTCTCTCCCAATGAGAACGCTTCCCAGGATTCGAACACATATTCTCATCCTTATGGGAGCTGTAGCTCACTTACTAGTTCAACCAACTACCCATCGGCAATGGTGTCTCTTTTTGTCTAAGTGAAATTCAAGTGACATTTATTTGTCATTTCCTCTAGGCTTTATATATGTGGAATAGATTTTATATATAATTAAATTAGATTAGATTTAAAGGAAGTTACATTACATTAGATTAGAAGATAGATAGAGATGAGAAAATTCATATTATACGGTTATATACATATGCCCATCATCCTAAATATCAATTTTAATTTTAAAATATGGAGAAGCTGGTTGTACAGTTGGAAAGGCAGCACCTAGCTATTGTTGGTGTCAGCAAACTTATCAATACTCAGTTTCCTAAGAAACTAATGTAGGTCTCATGCATTATATGAAGTGTGAGAGAAATAGTCGTATTCTTTATGGCCTATGAATGATGCCCCCTGTTATATACTTTTATTTTGATTATGAGGTCTCAAATTCATGAAATAGAGGTCTGTGTTTTACTTTATCAATTTGTTCCTGTTCACAAATTTGTTTTACAAATATTGAATCATTAATTGCAGGAATATTTTGGTCCCAAAAAAACAACTTGCATGAATATCTTGTACGCATTGGTTGGTGCCATGTTTCTGGTCTTTGCTGCAGGGTTCACCTGGGTTTGACATTGATTGATGCATTCTTCCTAAAGGGGAAACGTTGACCTTCCCTGCAATCCCAAGTCCTTTCATCTCTTTGGCTGTGTCATGGGAAGGACTAATGGGTGCTGATTAATTGGACTTATAATCACTGGGAAAATGTTCTCTTTGCTGCCGCCAATACCAAGGTTTGCATTACCTGTGCCTCCAAATTAAATTGCATCTGTATAGGACTTATATGTTTATAAAGATGGAAATGACAAACCTGAGATGGCTTTGACAATGACTGACTTTCAGGCATTGTGTCGGTTTTATCACTTTTAGTTGAATGTTTATCTAATTTTTTTTATTTCATATACAAAGTGTGATTTTATCCAATAAGTGTTGATTGACATTGCCATAAAGTATTTTGTAATATACTCAGAACGAAATATGATACATACCATTATGAAATGTGGTTTCTGTATCAAAAGATGTATGTGAGTTCTGTTTCCACAGTTAACGTTTACTATGAGAAAATAACCTTGTTTCGATTTTCAAAACATTTAATAAAACAATTTTTTTGAAAAAAATCATAGACAAAGTGTTTTGAAAAATTAATATGAAAATAATCAAACAAGAAAATTTAATGTATCAAAAAAGAAAATTTAAAAATTAATATGAAAATAATCATGTTGAGACTAGAGGTTAAAAGTAACTTTGATGGAAAAGCAAATCGACAAAACCATCTAGCAAAGTAAAAATACTCATTTCGTAAAAAATAGAAATAAAAAATAGAAATAAAAAAATAGAAATAAAAGAAAACTTATTAATTAAAACTTCAATCAAATCGATATTTGGTAAGACAATCAAATCTATTTACTATAGTATAGAGATATATAATAATACAATTATCTAATTAAACTAGTCATAGTATAGAAATGTTGAAACAAACATTTAGTATTTATCAAGTTAAAGAACAAATTTTGAAGAAGTCAAATCACACTTTTTAATTCATAAGCTATCGAGCCTTTAACTCTGAATCCCCAAGAAAACGAATTAAGAGGGAATTAAAAATGTGTGGTATCGAGCCTTCCATTCTTCATAACAAATGAAACAAATTGAAATTAAAATGTATGTTTTGATGTGTATAATTCTAAACAAAAAATATAAAACTTGTACATTTTAATTAGTAAAAGACGAACACATCTAAAACAATTTTCACCAAAATGCAATTCTAATTTGGTAAGGCTGAAGTTTGAAAGATGGGTAGTAATTGATTGGAGAGCCGAGAGAGCAAGAAACTTGTTTGAGCGTTTTATTTATATAGTTACACAGTGTTCCATGAATAGGAAATTGAAAATCATTTGCTGGCATTATATAAGTCTTTTGTATCTATAACACTATATTCTTTAAAATTATTTTTTTGTAGAAAACATGATAAATTATTCTTTTGGACATTATAATATATTATACCACCACAATTGGAATCAACTTGCTTATTGTATCAATTATATTACTTGAGAAAACCATAGATAAAATAAGTGAATTAGCAATATAAAGTATCCTAAATATTTGAAGACTATGAACTAAAAAGAGGTGAACAAGTGAGCAAAATGGTTAATAAATAATTAATTTGACAAGTTTTCACCAATAATTAATTTTGCCCTAGAATTTTTCTTAGGATCAAATTTACCCATTTACAAATAGATCAACTTTGCCCTGTAATTTCCCAAAGTTAATTTTGATTGTCAAGTTGGCAAAACATCCCACATCTATGTATGTCATCTCATCGTCTCTTCCTCTCACTATCACTCTCACTACCAACTTTAACCCAAAGAGAAATGAATCCCCGCTAAAAAACGAAGCTTCTTCATTTATTGGATTACTCGCTCAAGTTGTTCGTCAGATTCCTAGGTTAAATACAAACCATGTAAGAGTAATTGCAGGGCCTCTCACTCTCGCTCAGGGTGTACGTCAGATTCCTGGCTCAAGTTGTTCGTCAAATTCCTATTTTTTGGATTTATTTCGTTTTGCTGTTCTGCTGTGTTGTTCTTGTGGGTTGAAATTTGTTTTGCTGTTCTGCTGGATTTACTTTTTATCCTTTGCTCATATAACTTAAGTTAATAAATTTAATTCAATTTGTAATTAAGAAATCTCTTTTGTTTTTTCCTGTTTAGTTTAATTTCTTTGGTAACTTTTTAAGCAAATCCAAGCATGTTTTCCAATTTTACAGCCCTCCCGTTCTTGCAAATGCTGCTCTTGTGTTCATTTGTTTTTATTTCTTTGTAGCCACTTTGGTTTCTTTTTTTGCCTGTAACTGTCAGAAAATTTATGAAAGCTATTAAATCATGGTAAAAAAAAGCTTATATGGTCATGGAAAGCATATAAGCTATAAAATCATGATTATCTAGAAACTGCAGCTAAATAAAAGATCAAAAGACACTCAAACAGCATCTATTAATCCTAAGAAACCGCAGAAAAATAATCGGAATCTGAAACTTGTTCATCTTGGGAAAATCATACTTCATAAAAAAAACGAGAGAGTGAATAAGAAACAATTTTGGACCTATTTGTTGTAAATTTCTCTAAATCTTCATCATTGTTCTTCTTGGTTTCTTCATCTAGTTTGTTTTTTGGATTTTGTAGCAAAACTCTGCCATGTTAAACATGTTAAAAGCCGCCACAACACTGTTACAGGCCCTATCAGTTCCCAATTAATGAATTGCATAATCAATGGTTTGTATTTAACTTGAGTGAGAGTGAGAGGAAGAAATGATGAGATGACATAATGGGAATGAGGTGACTGATTATGTGGCATGGTATGTGAGATCTTTGACCAACTTAATAGTGAAAATTAACTTTGGGTAACTGCATGGAGAATTTGATCTATTTTGTAAACTTCTGGAGCAAATTTGATCTAAAAAAACTTCTAGGGCAAAATTGATCGTAGGTGAAACTTCTGGGAAAATTTGATCTTTAACCCTTAATTTTATATTAGAGTTGACATATAATTAACAGTCTTTTCTTCATCAATAAGTAAATGTAGACATGAGTAAATGGTCAATAAACATATTCAGAGTTTAGGAATATTACCTAAATTAAAATAGTCAAATAATCATTGAAAATTTAAGTGATAAAAGTAAAAGAAGAAAAACAAATGGAACAAAAAAAACATATGTGGATAATTATGGGCTAACACAAATATTATTATTAACCGAAGTAATGTGGGATAATTAGATCCAAATAATCAAGGAGTATTGATGCATACTATAGAAATTGGGCATCAAAAACATTCTCATTCAAAAGGCTCTAACTCCTTTGAGACTATAAATAGGCTGAAGAATTAACTCCTCAACACCAACTAAGCACCTACTCTCCGTTCAAAAACGTAAAGAGCATTCAATTCTGTTTTGTGCGATTATTCAAGCTTAAGTGGTTATCATTATCTGTTCATCTTACTGAACTTATTATATTTGTAAATCCTCTTCTGTTTGAGGTTGTTCTAAAGCTTGGGACTTTGGATAGGGTTAGCACCTTACAGGTAGTAAGGGGAAGTGTTAGAGGGACTCTACACACTGTAAAGGTTCTCAGGTGAACTTGTTGTAAAACTTGAAATTAGTGAAACCCAACAAAGTGTTGGTGAACTGAATGTAGGCAAGTGGATTGGCCGAACCAATATAAAATTTGTGTGTTGTGTTCTTTTTGTTTTAGATTTGGAACAACACAATACACCCCCTTCTTGTGCATTCTCTTGTCTTTCAACTATATATGTTGGACTATTTATTGAGGATTTGTAAAATAGAAACAGTGAGAGAAAATGGCAGAACCACAAGTGCTAGGTTTTTGACAAACAATTAGCCTCGTTGAGTGAAGTAATAGTTGTGAATGGAATTTTACTTCTTTTTTTATTTTAAAACTGGGAAATAAAAAAGGAAATGGTGAGAGAAAGTGTTATAACGGTGTTGAACATCTAAGTTTTGTGAAATTCAAATGTTACATTTTGAGTGGAGAATAGATTGCACTAGTGATGATAAGTACTTTAGACCTAATTGTTTTCCAATTTTCAATGCCTGAATAAGAGAAAACAACATAATTTTAGGCCTAACACAGTTTCAAGAACACAATTATCAACTTTGCATCAGGATTATCACGATAGATTACAAGTCAAATCCTTGTCCCAAAAGAGAATGAAAGGTCAACAAATAGAGGAAAAAGAACAACCTTAACACACAAAACATGCACTGAAATAGCATTCTAGAAAATGATAATGGCCCACAGATTCAAGGCTCGAGTCTTACAAGAGCGTTTAAGCTGATTAATTCTTATATAAGGCGATGATAGAAAATATTGTTTGGATAAAAGTGAGTAAAAGAAGGAGAATTGCTCCTAAGAAAGATGCTATCCTCCAGGGAGTGCTCCAGTATTGCTCCTTAAAGATTGCCTTGTACTTGTGATATGAGCTATCACAAAAGTTGTTCAATTCTTCAAATAGAGATATATAATCATTGTTGAAATGACCAGTGTAACAAGTTTGCCTGCCCAGTTTCTTGGTTATGGAAGCGACTGCCTCATTCTCCCCTATGATGTTTTGTAGAATTCCCTTTTCAACAAGCACATCAACATCTTTTCCTGTTCTAATAAGATATTCCAAGAGTATTGTGTAATCAGTCATGCCTCTATACGACGGAAAGTGGCACTGCTCGAATGCAACCACATTTCTTAGTAGGCACTCTGTGTGATCAGATACCATGATTCTTGGTATTTTCAACACACCATTTGAATAATGCAGCTTAAGCGAGCTTATTACTTCATCTTCATTATTGACCTCAAATTTAATTCCCGCATCATGTAGCTTGCTTGCATTATATACAGGCTTCCATTTGGTTCCATTATTTTTCATTGATAGTCGATCATCAAGTCGTACAAAAAAGATTCTAAGCATATCACACAAGTGATGCACTTGCGGAGTACCGTCAGGTAGCTTCGGTAGATGGTATTCTTCAAAATATTCGAACGTAAACTTATCAACAAGTTTTTCATCAGGAATTATATTATTAATGAATCCACCATATATATAGGCGAAGGTAATAAGCTCAAATGGAATTACCCCATCGATAGCATTGGGAAAACTTCGGCCAAACAGATCCTTAAGAACAAAATATGGTAACTGATTTTCAAGCAAAATCAAATCTGTTCTTAAATCCTTTGACCATAGCATAGATTTCCAAACATCTTCGTCACTTACGTATAAAAGAAAGTATTCAATTATGAAGCAAGCATCAGTTAGAATCATCCTTACAAATTCATCGCTATCCATTGAAATTGTCTCTGAATAACAGTGTCGAATTTTACCTTCTTGATCTTTTAGGACATCAACATAATAATCGAGTGATTTTGCTCCATTCCTCTTCAAAAATTTAAAGAGGAACCACAATTTGACCTCTTCCATTGATTTCAATTTTTTGTTTCCATAGTGATATGGGCCAATGGAAACATTGGTAGGAGTATAGGCTGCTTCATTCATTTTCCGAAGATCTGGTGGCACCTTGTAAATGCAAAAATTTGATGGTGTCGGAAACTCTAAATGGTCCATAATTTCGAACTCTGCTTTCAAAGAGCTTAAAGAATCTAGTTTGCCACGTTTTTTTCTCCGCATATTACTGGACAACTTGGGACAAAGCTGAAAAATCAAAACATTTTGTATATAACAAATTTACCTTGAACTCCTTCAATCCTAGTAATTAACAATCAATATTACTGAATTATAAAGGTCCAAACATATATATAATCGATAAGTTTATCCGCTGGAGTACTAAACTTTTGAATCTGATCTTGAAGATTTGCAGCTTAGCTGTAGAATGACACTGCTAGAGATAATGCCTTTAACGACATTTCTTATCGACTAAAATCAAAACCTTGGGTGTGGAAAAAAAAATGCAATGGCATGGCAAGTAATTAAATCGGCAGACCAAGGGAAACAACCACAAAAATTTTGGAAAAATTGGTCGTTGTAAACTTGTACTCCCTCGGTTCCTAAATATGTTTGGGCGTGTTTGGCTCTACTTGTGGAAAAGTGACTTATTTTTAAACTTGCTTATTTTTAAGTCAGTTGGAAAATAAGCTCTAGGTTGGCTTATTTTTATGTTTGAATGAATTTTGAAAATAGTGGCTTATTTTCTCATTTGACTTATAAACATATTTGGATGACTTTTTGTTTAAAAGGGGCTTATTTTTAAGCTAGCTTATTTTTAAGTAAGGTAGAAAAATAAGCTGGCTTATTTTCTACCTTGAGTGGCTTATAAATAAACTGACTTATTTCAAATAAGCTGGGTGAAAAATAAGTCCAATCAAAGATAGAAAAAAGTCACACACCCAAAATAAGTCAGCTTATTCAAAATAAGCTGGCTTATGTCTCAAAATAAGCTGAGCCAAACACACTCAAGATCACTTTAGGGAGAAGAACTTGTTCCTAATTATAAGACCACTTTCTAATTTAACTAAAATTTTCCCCAAATTACTCCTATACTCCATTCACCCAAAAAATAGTGGTTTGAAGAAGGTGAGAGGATATTCTTAAAACTTAGGTGACAGTTATTTTTGCAAATTTCATGTAATCCTAACTCATTGGATTGTTTTCCTTAATCTCTCTAAATTTGCTAAAGTGATATTATATTTGGAACGGAGGGAGTAATATTTAATAGAAACAACCAAACTTTTGAAAAGTTTGGTCATTATTTTCAACCACCAAACGTTGTAAGGTTATTACTTATTACACCTCCTCGTGGATATGCCCCTAACATTTTCATTTCCCTCCACAAACCCCAACACTCATTCGAAAGCCCCCTCTTTTGTCCGCCTCCACAATCGTTTAAACCCAAAAACTTTCTCTCATTCGAAAGCTCAAAACTCTCTCCCCCCAGTTTTTACCTTCCAAAACTCAAAACCTAAAACTCCAAAACTGTGACCATCTCTCGCTCCTTCATCACCGTCGCATTCACTCTCTCTCGCTCACTGCCTCCGTTTAGTCAAGGCGAAACATCCCCTTCTTATTTTCTGTCATTTTGTTTGAAATAGAGGGAGAGGGCGAATGAGTTTTGGGAGTAGAGTCACACACACACACACAGATAGACACACAGTCACACACAATTATTTCAAGGGTTAAAGCAATAAATAAACAACCTCTGATTCCGATTATATATATTCATATAGATAATCTTTCAGAGGGTGTATAGCACAATTTTAACTGCAGAATTTACAAGCTAAGACATGCAGGAAATTGAAAAGATTAATTAATCTGCTGATGCTCTGGTGAGAGTATTCATGAAATTAGGAGGAAGATGAATTAAACAGCAAAAACGGAATCAGAGGTTGTTTATTTATTGCTATAACCCTTGAAATAATTATATACTACCTCCAGTCCTAAATATATGACTTTATTTTTTGAAGAGATTAAGGTTGCGAAATAGGTTATTAAATTATGACATATTTGATATATTTTTAGATTATTCATTAGTTTATAGGTAAAATATACCTAGTGTAAGGGAAAAATTAGGTAAACCATCAATTTATAATTAACTTATTTTGGTTTTTCTAGGATTTTTCAAAAAAAGTCAATTAGGTCTTATATTTAGGACCGGAGGGAGAATTATTCAACTCAACGTCAAGTAGTCTTTGATAGGATATAAATACGTACTACATACGCTGTTCCTAGTCCTAGATATAATATCTGTAGTAGTTGAGGGAATTTTTCTTGATCTTGTATAATAAAAATTTAATACAAAACTTCTCCCTAATTACAATTTTTTCCAAGTATTACTATTAATTGAAAAAAAAATATAGAAAGCTTTTCATATAGGTAGCAAAAATTATATGCAAGAGCTTTGTGTGATTTTAATTATAATGGAGGTTTATATATATATATATATATATATATATATATATATATATATATATATATATATGAACATTTTCTGTTGTTATTGCATTTTTTAATGGAAATTCACTTTGGAAAAATCCATAAAATTTATTACGAAAAACAAATAGAGAGGTTTGAACCAAGTACCAATTGGGTCGTGTAAAGCCTATTACCCTTTGATCTATGAAGAACTCCCATGATTCATTGTCCAAAAAAAACTCTCTTAGTTGAGTTTTTTTTTTAACTGACTCTTAGTTGAGTTAGTTCTAGTTCAAATGGGACTTTTTCTTGATCTTGAACAAATCTAGAAAGCTTTTTATTTATACGGAGTACAAAATATATGCAGGAGATTTGTGTAACTGGGATTTTAATTATAGGAGAACTATATGTGTGTGTGTGTCTCTCTATATATATATATATATATATATATAAGCTTTCATAAAAAAATTCAAATAGAAAGGTTGTTAGAGCATTTTTTCTATGAAAATATACTTTAGGAAAATTAATACATATTTATTGCAAATAACCAATAGAAAGGTTTAAACCCCAGACCACTTTAATTTGATCGTGTGAAGTTTATTTCCATTTAAACTTTGGTGAACTCCCATGATATTTCTACGAAATTTGATGCATTTGTTTGTAGTGTATATATTTGCACATATTTGATCACATATAAATGGATATTTAATATGTTAATATAAATAGCTAAATTTACTATTTTAAAATGTTAAATATTTTATTGAAAAAACTAAATAAAATTACAATTATTGGTGACAAATTACATGTATGTCATTTGGCGGTCACACCTAAAGGTTGCTCTTTAAAGTAACACTATTAACATTGACTTTTTTGTGTCCCCATTAAGGGGGGTTTGTATCAATATGTACTATACATAATAAAAACAAGTACCGGTATAGTATTGGAAAAAAGTATTTACCTCAAAAAGTATAAACACTTTCTACTATGGCTAATTTGATTGAATTGAACAGAAAAATTATTTAATAAAGAGAATTTCTGTTAAACCAAAATCTCTCATTTTTATCACTCAATTTTTGTTAAGGGAGTACAAAGGAAGAAGCTTGGAAAAATATTTATGCGATTGTATGGTAATTTTGAGGTGCAAAAATATAAATGGTAAACCAAAACAGGGCACTTCACCATCTTTGTTCTTCTCTGCCATGGTGCTGGCCTACTGGGTGCCTCTTTTACAATTTACAATGTACATTTTTGTAAATTTTACAATTTAGCATATATATTTTTCCCCCGTTTTGATTTACCATGTATATTTTTGCACCCTCCAAGTTGTTATGATGTTGGATGCCATTTTTACAATTTACCATGTATATATTTACACCCCACCCTTTTCTAGAAATCAGAAAGATTTATCTTTTCTTGCTTCTTAAGTCTTAACCAATCTTTTGAATATGATCTTTAAGACTGCTTGAATGAGTTATTTTTAACAATACGATAGCTTAACAAAAAATATTAAACTTCCAAAATTAACATAAACAAGTTTAGCTACAGAAAATTATAGACATGAATGAATTGAGTGAAAGAAAGAGATATAACTAACCTGACGGTTCATTTGATTATTGTTTAGGAAATTAAAGCGAAGAGCAGAGAGCACCAATATATACTTAAGAGTTGTAGATCAAGAGCTGATAGCACTAATAATATATAGGAATGAAGTCTACTTCAAGTCTTCGCTGATTTTTTTATCGAAGTCTTCGCTGATCAAGAGCCACTAACTTGTCCATCCAACCTATCACGATCCTCTTGTGATAATATTTAATTATTTTATCAATACCTATATGTACGAAATATTATAAATTTATGAAATAAACTAAATAAAAACAATCCTCCAGAATATATAGAATTGAAGAGGTAGAAATAAATTATAAAGGGTTAACCCAACTTTTGGTCTCTATCCCCCAATTTGGGTTTTCGTCCCTATAATTTTAAAAATGAGGTTTTGGTCCCTATAATTTCCTTTTTTTAATAAGTTTGTCCCTATAATTTCAAAAGGACCAAAATATGGCATTAACAGTGTACGTGATGCTAACTCTGTCAGTTTTGCCCATGTGTCTTGATGACACGAGAGCATGAGTTGGATAAATAATTTAATTTATGAAGGAATATATTAAAAAAATAAACAAGACATCACCTGATTTCTTGATAAAGAATTCATATTGTATAAGGGAAATTAGAGATACTTCAAAAACAAAGAAAACTTTGAAGAATTTACCAAAATTTCATCAAATAGATTTGACAATCTAATAATAATATGGATACAAATAGAAAGACACAAATAGTCATCACTCTCGTACAAGAATACCAAAAAAAGAAGAGCAGGATTCCAAGAAATCAAATCAAATAAAACAAAAGGCTTACCATAAAACAATTTCACTTCCATGGACAAATTGCTTGTATATCCAATCAAATTGTTTTTAACAAATGTTGCAGAAGAAACCAAAAATTCGACAGAAGCACCAGAAATATAGGGAGAAAACAAATGTTTTTTAAATTAATGTGGGTGAAGATAAGGAAAACTATTGGATCATATATAAAAAAGTGATTCATTTAAAAATGCTGTGAGAAATAAATAAAATGCCACCTTGATTTTATTTAAATCTTCCTCATGGCATTTGTGATTGAGCACAAACTTGTTTGTATATGTACAGCTGTACACACACGCATAAGTGTGTGTGTGTGTGTGTGTAAATATATATATTTATAGATGTGTCATGAATAGGTTGAATATAGCGAGTAACGGGCCAGTTATTTATCTGAATAGGCCTGAAGGGAAATGTGAGGTTATAAACCAAGAGGGAAAAGGGTTAAAGGGCGGTATTGAAGAATTTGGTTGAATAAGACTCTTCTCTCTGGATTGTCTCTCCTGTCTCCCTCGGATCTCTCTCTCAGTCTCTTCACTCTTTATCTTTTCTATGATTTTTTCCTTTCTCCTCTATATACTATTATTGACTCTTTACAATGGCTGTTATACTTGTAATTCATATTTCTTAAACATTTGTATATTGTTGAATCTTGTTATCATTGCCCAGTCAGGACATGATTTGAATTGCTAACCAACGGCAATTAGAATTGAAGCTTCTGATCATTGCAAGATGTCAGCAAACAAGCTGATCCAAATGAGTGCCAAACATGTAGTTATTCACTATCCGCGAGTAGTTACTCGCTTTACTAAAGTAGTTAATCTAATTTCCAAGAAACAAGTCTCCTTCTAACTAGTTACAAAATAGAAGTAGTAAAACTCGCTTTATGAGAAGTTATTTGCGCTCCGATCCACATAAACAAAACTCCTTCTAAGTATTGAAAAATAGTAGTAAATTTTGATACGAGAGTGGTTATTCGCGTTTCTTGAGTAGTTAACTTTGTCCTTGTTTATTCTTTCGCAGATTTGTGACCCTTTTTGTCCTTTTGATATTCAATTGTCATTTTACTAAGATTTTTTGAATTTCAAACTATAATTTAGAAAACTTAATTTTTTCTTGTCTTCAATGAAATAAATTAGAAACTAATAATTGAATAGTGGAAGAAAAATATGGGCAAAAACAAATAGTAGAAGAAAAACAAAAATAACGGTCAATTGATTCTTTTCCCACTACCCCAAAAGTGACAGAGAGAAAGGGAAGAGAATAGACTTGACCTTAGAAGAGTATGGAGCATGTAAAGTGATAAAATGACAATCAATGAATGAATTTTGTGAAAATTTCAAATAAATCCCTCCCAATACCCAAAAGGACAAGTGAGGAACCTAAACTTCCAAAAGGATTATGAAGGAACCAGCACCTACCTGTCATTTTAAAATTTTGCGAAAAGACAAAATTGCCCCCATCCTAGAACACATTACTACCCCACCCTAAATTCACCCTAACACCCACCATCTTCTTGCAATTTGAGTTTAAGGATTGGGGCAACCTAACCCGCCCTGCAGGGTTACAGGGTCAACCCGCCCAACCCGTCACTTTTTTTAGTAAAAATTTAGACCAAAAATATATGAGCGACTTAATCACTCACTGCCCATGCGAGAGTGCGATGCAACATATAAAACATATGAGCATTCTAAATTTTAATAATATCAACACCGAATAAAAATTAAGAGTTGTATCATTCTAATAATATCATAAATAAAACAAATATAGTTAAATTCAACTAAATAATACAAGTCTAGTGCACCAAAAATACAAAATACAAAGATCAAATGAAGCAAACTAAAACTCCATCATTAGGCAATCCGAACTTTATTAACTTCCTCCTCCTCAACTCCATCTGTCTCAAACAAACAAGAAATAAAATTATGCAAAGTCAAATAAAGCAAATTAATATATAGAAAATAGAGATAGGTGCACAAATATTACCATTACAAGGAAACCCATCATTCAATTACGAGTGCAGATAAGTGCTTCAACCACTACAAAAAAAAAAAACGGCCCATTCTGGCGCACGCATGCCGGCGTTTTGATGAAAAACGCCTATCTGCATGTACATATAGGCGTTTTGAGTAAAACGCCTAACTGAAACGCCGTTAAATTTGGCGCGCACTTCCCGCCTTTTTTCCCGCTTTTACCAACCGGCGTTTTGGTAACCCCAAAACGCCGATATGTATATTTTATTTGAAAAAAAGAGGCGCCTGACATTTTTTATTTTTTTACAGGAAAAAAAATATAGGCGTTTTGATCAAAACGTCGGTATGTGATTTAATAATAATTAAATCGCATATAGGCGTTTTGCAAAACGCCTATATGCTTTTTATTATTTTTTATGCATATAGGCGTTTTGCAAAAACGCCTATATGCATTTTATTATTTTTTAATGCATATAGGCGTTTTACCAAAATGCATATAGGCGTTTTGGCAAAACGCCTATATGCATTTTATTATTTTTTAATGCATATAGGCGTTTTGCCAAAACGTCTATGTGCATTATTTAATGTAAATAATGCATATTGGTGTTTGACAAAAAGCCTATATGCATTATTTAATGTTAAAATACATATGGGCATTTTGCAAAACGCCTATATGCGTTATTTTAATGTTTTTTGTACCGGCGTTTTCCCAAAACGCCGGTCCGCACCTCCGTTCCCTATAAATAGCTCTTCCCTCCTTCAGCTATGTCGCTCATTTTCTCCTGTTTTTCTTCTCATTCGTCTTTCTCCTTCAATATTGTTGTTGTTTTTTATTTTATGGTTCTTGGTGATATTTATTTTGTAATGTTGATATCTGTTTGATCTTATGGTTTTTCTTTTACATATTGTTGTTGTTGTTTGATTATATATATTTATGTATCATGTTTTCTGAATTATGTTTCTTATTCCTTATATTTATGTCTATTATTGTTATTGTCACTTTGGTGCTTATTTTTTGTTCATTTCTTACCATTTTCGTCCTGGTTTTAGTTTGTGATCAAAGGAATTGAGAGTTGATGAAATTGTTTGGGGAGCGAAAGGATTCGAGAGGGATTGAACAAATGATTTAGAGAGGAAGAAAAAAGTGTTGAGTTTGAGGGAGGACTAGCCGACAGATTTATTGTATAGGAATTAGGAAGGGATAGAGTTTGCTTAAAATGCATATAACTATATATATTTTTTAAAATAAGCAGGGTTAGCCCGCCAACTGCCGGGCTAACCCATGTTAACTCGCGAGTTGAATGAGCTGGGTTAAAACGGCCTATTTTAAATAGATTGGGATTTTACCAACCCTAACCCTGTCCAAACCCGCGGGTTACCGGGCTCAACCCGCTGGTTCAACCCATATACCCGGCTTTACATTTCGCTATTGTGATATGTCAAAACCCATATTTCGTGATAAATTATTAGTCACAAGATGACATGATATCGTTTAATAAACTTTTTAAGAGTTTTCTACGGTCTCTCTCTCCCTCTCTTTCTTATAAGGGCTCTACACTAGTTAGTCAACTACTCAACTCGTCTTATTGGTGCATCTAATGTTTCATGACATTTATTTCTCCCACAATAAGTAATTCTTATGATATTCATGTATATCTTCCACAAAAGGTAATAATAATGATATTATTTCCTACATAATAGGTAATAATAATGATATTTAAGAGCATTAATAATTTTCTTAACTAAATGTTCAAATGCATTGTATTGTATGATTTGTGAGGCAGATATACATAGCCCCACTTGAGAAAGCCCAGCAAGCACCATTCCACTTTCAGATACATATAAAATATAACAATCTCCTATAGCCATCATTTCCATAATCATCACCTTGAAAAGCATGAATACTCTACTGATAATAATATTTACCATCACCACAATCTCTACAATGTCACCCTGCAATTGCGTTGATCATCTCATAGAGACCACTTGCCTAAAGACTCCTCACTACGATCTTTGCATTCAGACTCTCAAATCTGATCCTTCCAGCCAAAATGCCGATGCCGCAGGTAATATAATTTATAAACTCAATTTTATAAAAAAAAGTATAAACCCAAAAACACTCACTCCTTATTTGGCCCACATTTAGTGTGAATTATAATTTTACTCTTCATTTATCATTTAATGACTTTGTTCTTATTTAGTGTAATGGATGTTAAATAGCAGTAAATTTGAAAAATTGTTATACTTCATCCTACTTCAGATATAACAGCTTTTTTTTTTCAGAACTTTAGATATAACAGCTCAATCAGCAAAATCACACATTAAGAAAGTGGCTGAAAATTAATTAATTATATATGAAATAATTATTTTAAACAAGTTCATTCGATCTTACTTATAATGGATTGTATGACAAAATGATATAAATGAGTATGAAAAAGGAGGTGTATATAGAGAAAATAATGATGGGCAAACCAGAAAAAAATTTCATTAAATACTTTGATAAATCTAGCTAAACGAACACTTATAAAAATGGACAAATCTATTGAAATTTTGGGTTTATACACACAAACACACACATATATTTATACACACATACACACATATATACATATACACACACTATAGAAGGAGTAGCGTATGAGTAAGATTTATATTTTTGTCTTGGTCAATGTGAAATTTGTTTGAAGTTTCTTACAAATATATACCATGAGATATCAAACATCATATTATTCTTCTCATTCTTTCATTATATATTGAATGAAAAATATTTTTCTTTGATAACACATTGAATCAATAATATTAATCAATCAACTACAAAAATTGTGAATATTGACAGGACTGGCCCTAATTATGGCAAAAGCCATGTTGGCGAAGGAGAAACCTACGTTGGATAAGATAAACCAATTGCTAAAAAGTGGACATTTAGATCCAGTGATGGAGGAAGCACTAAAGTATTGTGCTGAGCATTACCAGGATGCAATCAATACTATTCCAGTAATTCAGAGAGCTAGCTATAACATTAGGAGACCCAAAGTTTGCAGAAGAAGGTGCGATATCCACCCAAAATGAAGCTCAAATTTGTGAGGGAAAGTTTACCAAAGGCACGTCATCACCGCTTACAGAAGAAAACCAATATATGATCGATATCACGGTGGTTGCTGAAGCAATTATCAAGATATTGCTATAAGAATCTGTAATCACCCCATCATGTTATTGCTTCTTTAAAAGATCTCAACCACACACACACACACACATATATATATATCCCAAGTGGAAAAATTTAAAGCCTATTGATATCTCCCTTAGTGGATTTTTAGAAGTATTTTATTGTATTTGGGGAGTAATTAATTAAATAATCAAGTGATTTTGATGTAAATTGGAAATAAAGTAATTTGAGTATTATATGAGTGATTATTTTGGAAAATCTGATATTTAATTGAAATAGGAAACTTGCAATAATAAAAGAAATATTTTAAAATGAAGTTTCATATTAATGAGATTATGTGATTGAGATATTGTGATTATTTCCTATTTTTTTCTCTTATGATATGATAGTGCAGGTTTCAAATTAAAGAAAAGGAAATAATTGCTTTTTCGGCTTGGGCTAGATCTTTGGTGACCTAATTGACTAAGATCAACCATTATAAAAGGGAAAAAAGGAGTTTGTGAAGGGGGAGGTTAGTTTTAATTCTTCCAACCTAAAGCCTAAACACACAGCAAAAGAAAAAAAAAAGCAAAAGAAAAAAAAGCACATAAAAGCAAAAGAAAAAAAAGCACAAAAGAGAATGGGAGAAGCGGCAAGTTTCAACTTTTCCTGGAGGCATTCATTTATTCAAAATCTGAACACACACACACGCATAGGCAATAGGAATTGAGGGAGCAGTTGCACTGTGGGAGGCTGGACACATTTCTTCCAATTTCCTAAAGCTTGAACACACATTCACGAGAAAGAAGAAAAGAAAGGCGGCAGTGGAGATTATTCAATTATTCATACACACACAAACTGACGCCACGAAAGGAAAGAAGGAAGCTGCACACGCAAGGATTGATCTTCTTCACTCATCATTCATTTGGAGCTGAACGTGAAGCAGGAAAGAGAAGAATCGAAGGGAGGTCCATTGATTTTCCTATTGGGTGTTGATTTAAATGGTTTCTTACTTTATGATTCTTGGCTGAGATGACTTTGAAGACGTGTGGTTGAGACTCGTGAATTTTATCTGTGTAAATATTTTGTTTCATTTTATTTTCCTAGATTTAAGTAATCAGAATCAACTTTGTTTTTGCTCAAGGAGATTTAATTCCTAGTTATTAACTGTCTGAGTCTCTATTAGATTGACTTTAATTTGTCATTCGTACACTAGCAGATATTTTTTATCAAAATTTTGGTAGCATTACCTACATCACATTTTAAATAACTGTATTATTTCTCAATATTCAATTAATTATTCAATTCATCAAACATAATAAAATTGGGATAAAGGCCAAAAATACCCCGGAAGTTTCCACTCAGGTGCACTGAGTATATGGAAGTTTCCTAAGAGGCAAATATACCCTGGAAGCGATAAAAATGAGGCCCTTCCGTCAAAAAAAATAACAGTCAACCGTTTAGTTGACCAAATATTAAAGAGGTGGGCCCCACAATTAAACGGTTGACTGTTAGTTTTTTTTACGGAAGGGCAAATTTGCCCCATTTTTATTGCTTCCAGGGTATATATTTTCCCTTTAGAAAACTTCCATATAGGTATTTTTGGTCTTTATTCCAATAAAATTTAATGCTACAATCTCTTATACCGCATTAACGTTGGGAAAAATAACTGTTACAAAAATAATACTGACAAAATAGTAGTCCCTCCAAGCAATAATAAAAATATGTTAAAGTTCCTATTAGAGGGCTACAACATTACTTATTTCATATCTGACACAACCTTATTTTAATTCAGGCACAACTTAAAAAAATTCCTCGTAAGGCTTTATGTAATTTTAATTAATAAAAGATCAAACTTATCGAAATATTTTGGATTGGAAACCAACAATTCCTATGATTTTAGACATTTGATTTAGAAACCAACATTAACTGATATTCTATAAGTATATTTAAGACATTTGAATTAGAAAATACGCTTGCATCGCATAACAACTATCAAGTAGTTCGATTATGCACTGTCTCCTAATGAGAACGACTATTCACTATTTTCTTAAATTGAAAATATTTTGCTGATAAAAATTGAAAATATTTTGAAAAGCATGATCTAAAACATTAAAATCAACATAATCCATCCAATATGAATATGCCTATAGCTGAAAGAGAAAACTCATATATTACGATATGTGAAGTCTTGCATATACGAAAAGTCAACATTGTATGTTGTTGAACTTTCCACGCCATGCCACAAGATACAACCCCACCGTCACCACCACTCCTCCTATTAAATTGTCATGATTTCATATTACACAATATTAATATATAAGCCAACTCTTTGAAAAATTCAATCTTACACACATAAGAAAGTAAGCTGCTGCCAAGGTGGAGTCGCTCTCCACACGATATAAATGAACAAGAAAATGATGAAGCAAAGCATTTTGCTTGTCTATCCGGCGGCGGTGAGTTTTTGGGGGGTGTGGAATAGTCACGGGGAAGAAGAGAGAGAAGGGGTGGGAATTTGTTTTATTAATTAAGCTCATGTCTTCAGAATTTATATTATTGATAAAATCTTAAGAAAGTGTACTTTAATTTTCTCAATTAGTTAATGGGGCTTATCCTATGTTATGTAATTCGCTAAGGATATGAAATTAATTAGGCCTGAAAAATTAACTTCAGGTCCATGTAAGACGCATAATATTGGAAAAGTCTCACCAATTGATTAAATTAAAGTAGACCATAAGGAACATTACTTTAATTATGTTACAACACAAAAAGAATATTATACACCCTTTATTAAATTAAAAAAAACAATGTCAAAGGGCATAAAATCTTTGTGTTGTAACATAATTAAAATAATGTCCCTTGAGACCTTATTTTAATTTCGTCAATTGACAGTCTTGGTGGGAACTCAAATTAATTTTCCCAATGCAATTACCCCTTAGAAAATGTCACTTTAGTGCCTATTCACTGCTGGGACGAGCAGTGAAGCTCGCCATTCATACACAAACACACACACATAGTGACAAATCTATGATTTGTATTGTTTTGACATGCCTAGCTAACATGTTTCAGTCCAAAAAAAGACATGCCTAACATGAGGATTTTAACATGTGAAAGATGCAATTTTGCACATTTTTTACTTAATGAATATGCTCTTAGGTAGCATGAATTCAAGGTCAATTAGTCATAATTGTATATTGATATGTGTAAATCAACTTATAGAGCTATTTGATGCTTGTTTTATTTTGAATGGATGCGCACCCAGGCAATTCATTAAGCAATTCAATATTAATATGCTAACTTTTCTTTGGTTAATGATCTTAATCAACTTAGAGTTAATTAGAGGGATTAGTATGAGGAATTCTGGTATTATTTCACCTAACCTAAGCCAAATTTAGAGAGATTCTTCCACGGTTCTTTACTATTAACCGAAGAACTCGCAGAAAATATTTTGGTGTATTCACCAAGGATTTGCCCATCTTCCCATTGTAATCCAAAAGTCAACTTGTATCTAATACTTATTTTTTATTCGTTTTGAAAATACTACATTGTCACTCATTTTACCCAATCCTCTCAAAATGCTTTTCTATAGTTTAATTCAAGTTTGCATCTAGTTATTAGAGTACTTAATTAATAACTTGGCTCCTCAAGAGAAAATCATACTCACAAGAGAAAAACATCCTCAAGACAATGTTGTGTTTATTGGCTCCTCAAGAGAAAAACATCCCGGGATAATTTTCATTGTCCCCTTAAATTGGCACTACACCGTCCAATTAATTTCATAACCCACGAAATCAGTGTCCACTACTACAAAAATGGTAATTTAAACCACCATATTTTGACCACTTATATAACATGTGGTTTAAAAATTTTATTTAAACCACTTTTTTAATATATGTGGTTTAAAAAACTTATTTAAACCACTTTTTTAATATATGTGGTTTAAAAAATGTGATTATATAAACCACTTATTTATAAATGTGGTTTAAAAAGTATAAGCACTGGCAAATTTGTAAATATGAGAACTCTTATTAGACTGGAAATATAAGCAACGTCTTTATTCTCTCGCGAGCTGTCTTCTATATGCTTCTCGCCTGCGTTTCAGAAACTCGCGATCGGAAATTCCTTCGTTCTCGCCTTCGTTCCAAAATCTTGTCTTCGTTCCAAAATCGTTCTCGCCTTCGTTCTTCGTTCTCTCGCCTTCGTTCAGAAACACTCGCACAATTCGTCAAACACTCGCCTTCGTTCCAAAATCGTTCTCGTTCAGAAACTCTCCGATCTCTCGCCGCCGGTCATTCCTTTCAGAGCTTCCTCTCTCGCCGCCGGTTATGATCTCTCCAGGTATATCAACTCTCTCTCAATTTGCACATTTGTATTATTCTTGCTCTAAACGTTTTACTTGTTTTAGCTGAATCAAGTTAACTATTCTAATTAATCTGATAATTAGAGTTAGTATTATTGACAAAATTTTGAGAAACACTCGCACATAGAGTTACTATCATAGTTTCTTTACTTACAAAATTATATATAGAACAATCTGACCTAGTCATCTACTTGTTTAGCTGAATTAAATTAGTTATTCTAATTAATCTACTAATTAGAGTTAGTATTATTAACAAAATTGATTTCGTGTTTTGAATTTAGGAATTAGGTGTATAGTTTGTTCTTTTGAGTTCTAGTGGATTAATGTTAGAGCAATTGAAGTTTAGCAAAAGTGAAAGCAATTTTAGATGATGTGTGAACTAGAAATTATTCTTGCTTTGTCAGATTCAGAGAGGAAATAGAGAGGAATGTTGCTGAATGTTTGACCTTGAGAGCACTTCCTTGGTGCCTTCTTAGTATTTAATTTAATTGCCTTCTAAGTACATTCTAGTTGTTAGCTAATGTAGCTTCTCAAACTCTTCTTCTTAAGTCAATAATCTGCCTTGCAGCCCTTTAAGTTATGAAGCAATTGTATGTGAAGAATAAGATCATTGCACTTTCAACACTTACGCAATGTGGTCTATGCTGTATTATAATTGTCTTTCTGCCTTTTGATGAGACATTTATAAACATTTCAAATATGTGCAGCAAGCTAAGTATGACACAAATTGTAATCACATTGTAATTCAGTTTTTCCCCTCAGCTCTTACTTACTTAGCCCTCATTCCCGCCGGGTATCTATGCTACAATGCTTTGATTTACTTGTTTTTTGAATTCCTGCTTCTGATTTTACTTAATAGTATTATTTTGTACATTGAATTGTTATTTTCATGTAATATTTGAGATCTTTTTTATTTTATTGCCTGATGAATGATTGAATTTAAATGAGTTGCATTATGGTAGAGGCATCTAAGTTTGTGGTTATGTAGTGACATTTTTTTTGCATTGTTATTACTTAACAGTTTTGCTGAGAGTGGAATTTGGAATTATTAACGTTGAGATTATTGTGCAACCTTGAATGCTTTAAACACTTGAACACAATGAATAGCCTCCTGAAAATCTTTGGTGGTTATGCTTGATTTGTGCATTTTGACTTGGATCATCTTTTTTCTAGTATTACTCTGTACATTGAATTGTGATTTTAATAGAATCTGCAAGGAGGATTTTCTTTATTGCCTGTTAAATGATGGAGATTGATTTTCTGAGTTGTATTGCAGCGGCCGCTTAGTTTGTGGTTTTATATGAAGTTTTGTTTTCATTGTTATTACTTAATAATTTTGCAGAGAGTAAACTTTGGGATGGGTGGGTTTTGGAAGAGTTGAAATCATTGTGACATGGTAGAAACATTTAAAGGCTTACAATAGAAAATGATAGAGCATTACAATAGAAACATTTAGAGCAATGTTGTCATGTCATCCATGTAATCTTTGTTGCTGTTCTAGCAGATTGTCACTTGCTTTATTTTTTGTATACACTGCATTATATAGTTGTGTGTGTGTGGTTGCTGCATTTTCTCACTTAAGCATGGTTATACGGTTTTTAAAGTTATATATGTGTGATTCTTGAATTTAGCTAAGGTTCTGTCTTTGACATGATAGAGCATTATGATTTCGTGTCATCCATGTAATTGACTCCTCCGCCTAGGGACAAGGCTTTGTTGTTGTAGCATGTTGCTTGCTTTGGATTTCATATACACAGCAGTATAACTTGCTGATATATTTGTTACCGGTGCTTTGAATGTCAAAAGAAGTTTGATGTGGTAGTCTGATACAGATTACATGCCTTTCTATGTTTCTTTTGTTGTTGTGTGTGTGCTTTTGTTTGCGTGTTTTCACTTCATTGTTTCACCTTGGATTAAGTGTTTCTTTTCTCAAAGGGTATCTCGAATTTTAAAGCTTCTAGAATGTTGATTGCTTTGGATTTCATATATCGTGCAGTGAATCTTGGTGATATATTTGCTAGTTTGATTCCATAGTCTAATAGATTACATGTCTTTCTGTTACTTTTGGTGTATGTGCATGCATATGTCTTCACTTTAATATGATTCTACGAACATATTCCTAATGTGTTGTCCTCATTTTCTGAATTACTTCCAGAGATTCAGTAAGCTAAATGAGCGGTTTAGGTTAAATCATAAAACCTTTTGATTATTATCTCATCATTTATATTATATCTTCATGTTAATGCATCTTCTCATCTTCTCATCTGCGTTTTAGGTTAAATCAGAATTGACTAAACTTCAGCTTTTGGTAACTCATCTTGATCACTCTTTGGTAAGCAAGAGTAACTGATTTATTAGTGTTACCTTTTGTTATCAGATGTCTGTCTCTAGTGTTAATCTGATACATTTATTTGAGTCCTTGTAAAACTAGTTTATTGCAGTTATTTCTAATGCTATTTGATTGATTTTCTTGGCTTTGTAAAATAAGATAAACACATCAGACACTCTCACATATATGCTTATAAATGCATGACTATGTTAAGGAATACTATGAGTTCCATTATAGTGTCTATGTTAAGCATAGTTTTCAAATTGTAACTAGAATGATTTGAATTTTTCCAATGTGTTATGTTATTATGGTTTGTTAGTTTTCTTTCCATTGGTTATCAATTGACATGCATATATATATATATATATATATATATATATATATATATTGAACAAATGATCATTGGTTTCTTTATTGTAACAGATTGTGAAAGAAATTGAGTAGGACTTGTCTGGATTCAAGTGTAGTTTAACACATCTTTTCTTTGAGTACATATACGATTTGTTTCTTTCATTCTTGTATGTTTATGGGTTGCACAGACCGATCTTTTAGTTTTTAATGAGGAATGCAGTGCAACATACTAGTGATAGTGGTAGATTGCCTATTGTGGTGTTTTTAGTGGGATGGTCCTCTGCATAGGATAAGCATGAGTTTTTCTTTTCGGTGCTAGACAATATATGCTGGAGTGGAATGGTACGTTTGCTTTGGATACTTTGTATTATGGGGAGTATCAGAATAGGGGTCCTGGCTCTAATACTAGTGCTAGGGTGACGTGGAAGGGTTATAGGGTGATTAATTCTTCCACGGAGGCCTCTCAGTTTACTGTTGCACAGTTTATTCAAGGTGTTGAGTGGTTGAACTCAACTGGTGTTCCTTACTTCCCTGGTCTCACCCCTTGAGTTTACTTTCTTTATTTGCTCTTCCATCATTCTTATCATTGGTCAATTATTCCTTGTTATCCAGAAGGAACAAGAAAAGAAATGAAAACCAGTGATGTATTTGTTTCATGCAGAATAACTCATTTCAATAATTTTCTGCTGCATTATTGTCAAGTGTATGTAAATCAAACTGATAAATTTATTTCTATACTTCACAGTTGAGTGTTCCTGGATGTACAAGACTCAATGTTGAGTGTATTGTGAATATCCTCAAGGATTTGAAGTCTGCTGGTACACGTGGAGTGAAGCACTTGCGCATAGGTGGCCTATACAGTACATGTTTGCACACTTGGCTTAAATATTCCTCTTGTTTCATATAACATCAGTTTTGTACAAAGAGATGAGCTCATGAATTTCTCTTTGTTCACTTTATTGTTAGACTCATGTAGACTTTTAAATTTACATTGTTGGAAAGCATAGTTTTCAAATTGTAACTAGAATACTTTGAATTTTCCGAATGTATTATGTTATTATGATTTGTTAGTTTTCTTTCCATTGGTTATCAATCGACATACATACATATATATATATATATATATATATATATATATATATATATATATATTGAATAGTATATGTTTTTAGACTATATTTACATAAGAAGAGGTCTTAAAAAATTTTTTTAAACCACATTTTTACAAAAGTAGTCTAAAAAGTATGTTTTTTAAACCACTTTTTTATGTGGTTTAAAAAAATCATACTTTCTAAACCCCCTTTTTCTAAACCACTTTTAAATGTGGTTTAAAAAGCCTTTTTTATGAGGTTTAAAAAGTCTTTTTTGTAGTAGTGGTCCCATGTATAGCAAGAAAAACCACAATATTGAGCATAATTACTCTATAGCTCTCATCAAAATGTATATATTTATTTGATAATTTACAATTTTGTAAAACGTCATTCGTGCAAACTTTAGGTGGGAGGTTACGGGTTCGATCCCGCTTGTAACCTCAAGACGTTAGTGCTTGCCCCTTTGAATAAAAAAAACGTCATTCGTGCAAACTTGTCTCGAACTTGGTTATATATTGATCCCACATCTTTTATGCTCAGTTTCAATTGATCTGAGCTTTGTTCATGCTCCAAGCATACAATGTGGTGATCTTCACATCAGCAGAGCATAATTGAAGACATAAAGTTGAGCCCCATCATGGATAGCCAAAGTAGGGTAAACTCTGGCTGTTATGACTTATGACCGCTCTGCCTTCTCCTCCAATCTGCGAAGATGGAATAGAAGTTCATGCTCATATGTATTACTTGACAATTAAAGACATGAAAAGAGCCCACGTGAGTTAAAACATTAATTATTAAAACAATATAATCAATGAATGAATTTTTGGTGGTGGATGTTATATATATGGATATTTAATATTGTTGCATAACTTACTAAGCTTCTTAGCGTGAGATTCTCATAAGAAGGATCAACATCGAGAAAGGTGCCGTAAGAGGTGAGATCATTGTCATCATCATTCATTGAAGACCTGTCATCATAATTCATTGATAAAAATAAAAACAATTAACAAAAGGTAACACACATTGAGGTTGTGACTGATCAAGAGGATTATGAGCATAAATTAAACCTTCTCTGATCACTACAGAAGAGGACCAATGGCTTGCGTTGGTATATGAAGACTCTGAAGAACACAACTGTATATCCTTCCAAGTCTTTTGAAGCAAACGCAAGCAAGCCAAAAGGTCCCAATCCACCTCTTATTGCTGCACTCTTATTGGTACATAAAAGTTGGGAATTCACCAAATGGTCCAAATAACAGTTCGGCCTTCCCAGAATCATTTCATTCAAATGACACTTCTATGTCAGCCTGCCAATGCCAAGAAGGAAATTTAATTGAATTCAAGTCTTCAAAGACAACAATTTCATATGGTATATTGATTTTGGCGTGACGGGAGACTTAGTTAATTTTTTTTAACTTAACATCCAAAAAAAATATCAAACAAACAAATTAAAACGTTCAGTCACTGAACTATATATCCAAATAAAATTTTAACGGCTTAGATTTCACTTATAATATATATTTAAATAAACCTATTCTAGAAAAGAATTTTTTAAAATGTTATTATGTTAATTCTGCCTAATAAATAACTATTGGGTCAATGATTATTATTCAAAATTATTTATATAACAGGCAGAATATAAATTTATATAAAAAAAAACTTAAAGTGAGCTTCTTAAAATTTTCCTGTGCAGCTGTCACATCAGTAACTTGAATTTGTTGACCAGCCTTAAGCACTTTGGTAGGCCAGCTGATTTGCTGTGCTCGCAGCTTCTCAATTTCTACCACCGGCCATTGAACCAATTGATTTCCTGACCAGTGAAGCCAAATCGCCTTGGGTATGGCCTACAAATTAAATCACATGTTGGTTCATTGTAATTTTTTCAGTAAATTATATTTGGTTCAATTTGTCATAACATATAGCAGGCACTAAATTATCAATGAATTTGTTTCAAAGCAAAGTTAATATATACTATCCACCACTTACATGTATTCCTGACCACCCTCTCTTGATATAAACATCATGATTTAATGATGATTCGTTGACCCAACCTAACAAAATCCGTCTGGTGGTTACCTCATCAAAAAATGTTTTGGAGGCATAATATTTTCCATGATCATATCTCAGGACTGAATCAACATTTTTGAATTCGGTATCTGGGACAAATTTATCCTTCTTATCATAATAAGTCCCGATGAGATAGTAATCATGTTCTACATCATCCAGACTAATTTTAACTAATTTTAAGCACATGCCTTATAAAATGCCTATCCCCAAAAGTATTAACCCTAGAATAGGAATTAGACAATATTGGGAAGAAATCAGGGCAATCCCGCATTCCAGTGCCTTTAGAAGAATAAAGAGGGTGTTTGACTTCTACCCAATGCTTAAAATCTTTACTTCTAAATAAGAGTGCTTCCCAATAGTGTCCCTTTTATTTCCAACTAGGACTCTATAATGCCCATTTTTGCCTAACCTAGCAGTGGTAGGGTCTCTAAATGAGCTTGCATTAAGGAATTTGACCCAGTCTCTAAGGAATGTATCTGAGGTGTTTTTGGGGAAGGCCAAGTTTTGGACTTGGACTTGGTGTGGGTCAACTCCAGTGTAGAGAATGGCAGGCTTGCCACCTGGAAGAATGGTGGTCGATCCTGACCATGCACCGTTGATATCGAACGGTTTAGATGGAGAGATTACTGAGTCTAGTATGGTCCAATCAATGAGGTTCTTTGAAATTGAATGGCCCCACACAATCTTCCCCCAGGTCTAATCACCACCTTCCGGGTTGTACTGATAGAATAAGTGGTACAACCCCTTGTATCTCATAGGCCCTGTAAATTAATTAAATTTGTTACAAAATTGCAAATGCCAGCTTTTATGTTGCTCTAATAACAAAGCACAATTTGAATATACACTGATGACTCCTAAGTTTTTAGTATATTTCATATATATTTTAATCATATTTAGGAGTCATCAATTCAAAATAAGGAGATTTTTGTTAGCAAATTAAAAAGATTCTTGATGTGAAATAATGTTTAGGAATTTATGAATTGAAAAAGGAAATAAGAGAGCAATCATAATGGTCCAAGGAGTGCTTTGGACTAGGACATAAACTCACATGAAGAAAAGGAAAGGAGCTATTCGGAGAGCTATTGGAAATTTCCTAGAAGCACACACAAACAGAAAAAGGAAACTAATGAAAAAAAGGAAAGGAGTGGGGCAGCACTGTTTGGGATATATATGTGATTCAGTCAAAAGGATTGCGGGTTCACGCAAGCTTCACACACAAAAAGAGAGAGCACGAGGTGGCGGCTGAATTTACAAAACATATATACATACACACACGCTGAAATAAAGAGGAGGCGAGCACAAAGGGAAAGAGATTTTTGGACGCACACAAGGAGAGCTGAACTGGACGAGAGCAGAGAGTACGAGGAGCACCAACGCACGCGACGTAAGGAAGAAAAGTTCTTATTTCTTCTTGGAGCTGATTGGAATCAGCTTTAGGAGCAATTTGTGCTACTTGGTACTACTTCATTAAAATTTCTTTTGGCACTATGATTTCAGATCTAGTTTCAATTATTGTTGGGATTAACTTGGAACCCATGTGTAGCTAATTTTCTCTTACAACCTAGGGCACTATGAACTTATTTGTGACTTAGATACTTATTTCCCACTCTTTAGTTATGGTTAATTTTAATTAGTTTATTTAATCTTGTTATTATTAATTAACTTGTTTAGTGATTGGCCACCATTAGTCATGTTTAGGGAATTTAGAATTGGACTCGAAAGAGGAAATTTTAAATAGACCATGAGATTAAATAGTGTATGATTAGATTTTTAATCTGATTTGCGACTAGGATAGACATATACCTAAAAGCCCTACATAGTCACATTAGAGCTGTACCGGTATAAATTAGCCTAGTAAATTAGTACAAGACATTGTGTAATTAAGCTAGGTAAGGATATAGATGGAAACCGAAAGGCATTTATAGACACTAGTACTCTAGATTAGCTAATTGAATTAACTCATAATTAAATCAGTGGGAATAAAATCTAAGAAGCAGATAAGGGATTAGTGACCATAGGTTGTTCCTTTTACTCGTGAATTTCACCCTTATTAACATAGTTTCTTTTAGATCTAAATTAATCTTTTTCATTAGTTTATAAAATCAATTTCCTTGTCTTCACTCAACTTGAATGAAAGTATGAATTTTAATGCCTAAGTACTAATTGTCTGAGTCTCTGTGAGATCGACCTTGATTTTACTATTTTACGAGCCGTATACTTGCGGGGTTTTAATCAAAATTTTTGGTAGCATCATACACCTAAACATATGTGGGTGTTCGTATGGAGTTCATGGTTACATTTGTTGTGACCATAATTTATATATGGCTGTGCATAGCAAATTTATTTAATGAAAGCTTGCATGATATATAAAGCTAAGGTCTTAATCTTTTGTGATTAAATATGAAGAAACATCAAAACCATGATAAAATATAATACAATACTTGAGGAAATTAAAATTGACAGACACTTTTTTTCGAGTAAATGACAAACACTTTTTTTGAAATATATATATATATATATATATATATATATATATATATATATATATATATATATATATGAACATTTTTATTATAGACGTAACGAATTAATTTAATTAAAAATAATATATATGTTTAATAATAACCCATAAACATGGGTTATTATTATGATAGAACTATTATAAATGCAAATCTATGCTACAATCATGTCCAAACAATGAGCTCTTCAGTCTTCTTCATGTTTAAATAGTTATATAGATAAAATAGGTATAAGTTTATGACAAAAAATCTCATTATTCTTAATTTTTTTTAATGATTGTAATAAGATTATATTTCCCAATTGCTTTTTTTATTGTATTATTTTCTTACGTTTCCATTACCAAATTTGGAAAAGGGGAAGCAAAATAAAGTTAGGCAAGTGGATGTGAAATATACCATGAAGATATGTCAAAAGAATATATTTTTGCAGGACTTGTGATGATAATATATATTCTTTTGCAGGACTTGTGATGATATATGTTAAAAGAATATATTTTTTGTTGAGGATGGGGTTGGACTGAAAGGGGAATTTGGTGATAGTTTGATTATTCTTTTATTATTATTTATGGGAGTTTGATTATGAGAAAAATTGAATATTATATGTGATATAAATTAATGTGATTTTTAAGTATTAATATAATTAAAATTTAAAATTACTTATATGATTTTTAAGTATTAGATAATATTCAATAGTATACGGGTTAATTGAAGGACAACGAATTTACGGGTCGGTATAGTACCTCGGGACCACTCCTTCAAGATATTTATGGACCTCGGGGTAAGCGGAAGTTGCCCCCGGGTATCGTTCTCTTTGAGGAGCCTAAAAACGTAATTAATTACACTAGAAACTAGATGAAAAACTTGTTGAAATCAAGGAAAGTTCTTTTAGTTGAAATTGGGAAATATTTTATATGATAGAAATTAGAATAAAAGAGAGTTTAGATTAAATATGATTATGATATTCTTGATAGATGGGAGTTTAAGAAATCATCACTTCAAAAGATTTTTTGGGGAGTATTAATATTGTTGGTTTTCGAATTAAACCATAGAGGGACCCCTCTAGGCTAGACTTAGACCAATTTAATTAGTGTTGGAACCTCCAACATTAATTAAATAAATCTAAGTTGATTAAGCTCTAAACCTAAGGACTGATTAATTATGAAGGACTTATGATCCACAATCTGGGCCACCCCACAATTGCTCTAAATTAATCTTGCAGCTTCAATTTATTAATGGCCACCCAAATAATAAATTGAAGCTAATCAAGATTGACGTCCAATGCCACAAAATAATTAATAAATCCTAATTGTCATTTCATGCATGCAAATAAATTTGACCCACAATCCACCAGCCAAGCCACCTTGTACTAGCACATAATTTTCACCAAGAGAAAAACAAAATCATGAACCCATAAATTTTATAAATCTCAAAGCTAAAACGCATCAAATCAAATAATCAACAAGAATGAAATAACATAAACAATATAAATGTAGTTTCAATCCCTAATACAAATATCACAAATACACTCCTAGAACCCTAGAAAAGCATAAATGTAAGAAAGGAAGAGAGATTAGAACTACAACTCCCCTAGAGAAGATTCAAGCTCCTTCCTTCGCTCCCATCATCAAGAACGAGAGAGGTTTAGTTTGAGAGGTGGATGGTGGAAGAGGTAAGGTTATGGAAGGTTATGAGAGGTTATGATAGGTTGTGAGGGGTTATGTGGGGTTATGATAGGTTCGGGTTTTCTAAGGTTTATGAGCGTATATATAGTTATCTGCTTCTCCTCCTTTTTAGAATTAAGTTGTTATGCTGCTCCTTTAATTTCTCCTCATTTGAATTCAAAATAACTGTATCATAAGAGCTGTTTCCTTGACTTCTTCCAAGCTTGTTATCTTTATTCCCCCTTTTTCTCCTTGTTCTTCTTTCTACATTCAAATGATATAAAATCAAATAATAATAATAATAATATCAAAATTCAGTTTCTTCACCCATGTATATCTCAACTAAATTCCCACAATTTTAGCTCATTTTACTTCAAATATATTAAAATATTTATAAATATAATTCAGAAATTTGAAGTTAATTAATGGTCAATTTCTCATCTTGAATATGTTAAAAACATCAATTTACCATAATAAAATCATATTAATATTAGGGTTTGTCAACTACCCCACACTTAAACTTTGTACTCCTGGACAAAGACATGGTAAAAAAAATAATAATGATTTTGAAAACAATGGCTTGTGGGTTGGCAATCCTGAATAACAACAATGTGAAATTGAATGATGCTGAAAAGTTAACAGAGAATACTAGGAATGCAATGACTATGAATAGAGGAGAAAGTCACTCGGGAATAGTGTTTATCGCACATCTCACCAAATTGGGTAAAATTTCTGCACTCTTTAAATCCACTTAGCAACATTTTACTTTAGGCTTGTAAACATTCTAAATCTCAACAAGAACATATACCATGATGCATCAAAAGGACTTTAAGGGTTTGATGGAATAGGCCAAATGATGAAATAATAAAAAGAAACTGATGTTATGCATGTTCAACCAATTATTGCAACTTTATACTTCACTTTCAACTTGTCAAACTACCATGCATGCCTAATTTTTGCACTTTGTGCAATTCTATTTCAATTCACTTTTTTCGCTCTTTGTGCCTTTTTTTTTGCACATATATTTTTTTTTTGAGCTTTTTTTTTTCTTCATGATTTTGCTTTTCAATACATGACATGCTTTTTTTTTTTGCAATGGCATTTTTCATTTTAAACGAGCAATAGAGTGATTTTCTTTTATATTGGCAAAACAATACAATAACATCAAGTGAAGGGCTCAAATGGGTAGCAAAAGGGAAATAATGTTTAGGGTTTGTGTTTGGGATAAAGGGGTAATGAAACGAAGACCTTTATCATATACATCATACCATATGAAACTTACTTCAACCAAGAACACAGACAAGTTCTAGTGAATGCTACCAAGTGGATACACGCTCAAAAATGAATGTTGAGGCTCAAATGATCTCACGTCAAGGCTAATTCTCCTAAACTCATAATCAAATATTCAAAATTTTCTAGATTAACAGTTAAGCATAAGACCATTCACAAGGTTGTCAAAAGAACTGACCAAAATATTAATAATATGTTTTCAAGTAAAAATAATTTTCATAATGCAAAACCAGTTTTTTTTTCTTAAAAAAAATACTATGTCAAGTCCAAAGAGAAACATGGATCAAATGTGGAAGAATTGAAGGAGAAGGGAAAGAAACAACCTGGGTTATGGTATCTTCAAATGTTTGAAGGAGAAATTCTCATATATGATTAGGTGCATGTCGGAATTTAGAGAGCCAACTTCTCCTTTGTTGATCTTCCTTGGTGGTGGTTGAAGTGAATACCTCATATGGCTTCTACAATGGTGTTCATGCAAAGAAAACAAGCCAAGAGAAATACCAAATCCAAAGGAGCAAACTTGGAGAGGGTTAGCGCATGCTTTAAGCAATTTAAGATCAAAACTCTCCAAGTATGAATCACAACCAAGAAAATCAACATTACTCCCATTTGTAGGAGTAAGAGAAACATTTTTGTTTCTCAAGTCCTCTTTTGCTTGCAACCGGAAAGGTGAGGAACCCAATTTGGTGTTGAGGTACACCACATCGCATTTACAATCACAAGAGGTGGGAGGTATAAGAGTGGAAGAAGAAGAAGATTTATGCAACATGAGAGGTGAATGCAATCATAAATCGGGAGGTAGGTCACACGATAAAATTAAATGGAAGTATTCATCCTTTTTCACAATTTTATCATTCAAAACATGTGACTCTTCCATATTTGACCTACCTAAAGAATGAAATGAATTGAGATCAAAAGATATGCAATTTTCATGTGTATTATCAAGTGTAGCATGTGTCATGTCATCAATTAAACTAGATGAAGGAGTGGTGTAAATGAAAGATGAATGTGGGGAAGAGGGTGAAATGAATTCTTCATCATGTTCAATAGATTCAAAGAAGCTAAAATCACCATGCTTATCAACACTTGAAAGTGAAGGCAATTGTTCACAGTTCTCCACATTTTTAACACACAAACTTGATGCATCATTAGTACTAGTAGATGGAGTATGCACATCACCAAAGTTCTTTGCATGCCATGCAACAAATCTATCATACTTAAGATCAATACAATCCATGCACATAGTATCATCATCACAAGAACAAGGTGAAGGTTCATGCAAATCAAAATTATCACTACAATTAGTACTTAGAGCATCATTATCACCACACATATTATTTTTCCAAGCAACATCATCAACTACACAACTAACAATGGAAGTATCACAATAAGAATTTTCAACATCTAGAACATGAGGGGATTCAACAACAATTTCTTCATTCACCTCATCATCACTTGCAATATCAACCAAAGTAGTATGAGGAGAAGTAACCTCTTCAAGAAGAGGAGGAATATTATCTAAGTGTGAAACCAATTCCTCTTGAGGTTGACAATATGTTTGCTTTCTATTTGTTACTTGTGTGGGACTAGTCATTTGACGATGGGGATCAACTACTTGAGATGTGTCATTTGGCTCTTGCTCCTCAACCCCTTCACAACCATTAGAGTCACTAGGCCATGGAGTTCCTTCCTCTCCATTTGTTTTCTTCCATATCATATGTTGCACAAATTCGCTGATAAATTCTTCTATTTCTTCCTTACGCTCTTCCATCTCCTTTGTGAGTTGATTAGTCTCTTTTAGCATAAACAATTTGGAGTGTTCGACTTTAAATTCATCATACATTTTCCTCAATGCAAGAGTTTGAGAATCCATATTTGAGAAAGTTAGGAAGACATCTAATCCACTAGGTTTGGGTGAGGAGGGTGGAGGTGATGGTGTAAAATAGGTTGGAGGTGAAGGATTGTGGTAGGGAGTGTATTGTGGTTCATATGGGTATGTGTATGGTGTAGGGAATTGGGTGGAATGAAGATGTGGATATGATGGTTCTATGTATGATTGAAAATGATTGGGTGTTTGGTATTCATTGGCTTGATAGTAATTGAGTAAACGTTCTCTCAAGGAAGGTTCCTCATTGCTCAAAGAATGTGAGTAACTTGGTGTTTCTTCATTCATAGAATAAGAATGCATAGGAGAATCATCATAGAACAAAAGCTCATAATTATATTGCCTAGACATGATTATTGCAATCCAACAATTGAACACAGATCAAATATGCAAATGCAAGCAAGCAAATATGAATGCAAATATGAATGCAAATATTTAACAAACCTATTCTAGAAAAGAATTTTTTAAAATGTTATTATGTTTATTCTGCCTAATAAATAACTATTGAGTCAATGATTATTATTCAAAATTATTTATATAACATGCAGAATATAAATGTATATATATACATAAAAAAAACTTAAAGTGAGCTTCTTAAGATTTACCTGTGCAGCTGTCACATCAGTGACTTGAATTTGTTGACCAGCCTTAATCACTTTGGTAGGCCAGCTGATTTGCTGTGCTCGCAGCTTCTCAATTTCTACCACCGGCCATTGAACCAATTGATTTCCTGACCGGTGAAGCCAAATCGCCCTGGGTATGGCCTACAAATTAAATCACATATTGGTTCATTGTAATTTTTTCAGTAAATTATATTTGGTTCAATTTTGTCATAACATATAGCAGGCACTAAATTATCAATGAATTTGTTTCAAAGCAAAGTTAATATATACTATCCACCACTTACATGTACTCCTGACCACCCACTCTTGATATAAACATCATGATTTAATGATGATTCGTTGACCCAACCTAACAAAATCCGTCTGGTGGTTACCTCATCAAAAAATGTTTTGGAGGCATAATATTTTGGGAAAAAGCGCTGATCTAACAAATAATTATTTTAATTTGGGCAAAAATAATAAATGACTGTTTCGCGGTGCAAAAATAATAACTAACTTTGTAACCCGGTGCAAAAATAATAACTAACTTTGTGACCCGGCGCAAATGTAACAAAACCGGTGACGGTGGGCTTAACTCCGTTTAAATTTGCCTCACAAAAATCAAACGGCAGATAGCCCACAGTCACTAGTTTTGTTACATCTGCACCGGGTCACAAAGTTAGTTATTATTTTTGCATGTTCATATCTCAAGACTGAATCAACATTTTTGAATTCGGTATCTAGGACAAATTTATCCTTCTTATCATCATAAGTCCCAATGAGATAGTATTCATGTTTTACATCATCCAGACTAATTTTAAGCACATGCCTTACAAAATGCCTATCCCCAAAAGTATTGACCCCAGACGAGGAACTAGACAATACTGGGAAGAAATCAGGGCACTCCCACATTCCAGTGCCTTTAGAAGAATAAAGAGGGTGTTTGGCTTCTACCTAATGCTTAAAATCTTTACTTCTAAATAAGAGTGATGTCCCAATAGTGACCCTTTTATTTCCATCTAGGACTCTATAATGCCCATTTTTGCCAACCAAGCAGTGGTAGGGTCTCTAAATGAGCTTGCATTAATTATATTAGCCCTAGTTGGAGTCATCATAGGGTTTTGTGGGAATTTGACCCAGTCACTGAGGGTCCGTTTTGTTGTAGGAAAGAAAGTGAAGAAATGGAAAATGAAAGGGTGAAAATGGAAAGTAGAGGTAAATTAGGTAATGATGAGAAAGTAAAGTTTGTGGGCTCAGAAAAAGTGTGAGATAGAGAGATAAAACTTGTGGGCCCCAGAATATATGTAAATTACACAAAAGCCTTTACTTTCTATACTTTCTAATTCTTTGACACTTTCCCTAGGCAACCAAACAAGCCCTAAGGAATGTATCTGAGGTGTTTTTGGGGAAGGCCAAGTTTTGGACTTGGTGTTGGTGTGGGTCAACTCCAGTGTAGAGAATGGCAGGCTTGCCACATGGAAGAATGGTGATTGATCCTGACCATGCACCGTTAATATCGAACGGTTTAGATGGAGAGATGGCTGAATCTAGTGTGGTCCAATCAATGAGGTTCTTTGAAATTGAATGGCCCCACACAATCTTCCCCCACCAGGTCGAATTAGCACCTTCCGGGTTGTACTGATAGTATAAGTGGTACAACCCCTTGTATCTCATAGGCCCTGTAAATTAATAAAATTTGTTACAAAATTGCAAATGTATGCCAGCTTTTATGTTGCTCTAATAACAAAGCACAATTTGAATACACACCTAAACATCTGTGGGTGTTCGTATAGAGTTCATGGTTACATTTGTTGTGACCAAAATTTATATATGGCTGTGTATAGCAAATTTATTTAATGAAAGCATGCATGATATATAAAGCTACGGTCGTAATCTTTGTAATTAAATATGAAGAAACATCAAAACCATGATAAAATATAATACAATACTTGAGGAAATTAAAATTGACAGACTTTTTTTTTCGAATGAATGACGTACAAACATTTTTTTTTTGAAATAAATATGTATGCACATATTTATTATAGTCGTAACAAATTAATTTAATTACAATTAATATACATGTTTAATAATAACCCATAAACGCATGGGTTATTATTGTGATCGAACTAATTATAAATGCAAATCTATGCTACAATTATGTCCAAACAATGATCTCTTCAGTCTTCTAAATGTTCAAATAGTTATATAGATAAAATAGGTATACGTTTGTGACAAAAAGTCTCATTCCTAATTTTTTTTAATGATTGTAATAAGATTATATTTCCCAATTGCTTTTTTTATTGTATTATTTTCTTACGTTGCCATTACCAAATTCGGAAAAGGGGAAGCAAAATAAAGTTAGGCAAGTGAGCTTAAGCCATATAATAAAATCTCAAGTTTATGATAGTATGAATTGAAAATGTAATGCTAAGATGAATTTGATAAGAAAAAAATAGAAAGCAAAGAGTATAGAACCAGTGGGATCTGCAAAGTACGCCCAGATGTGTCCATTTTCAGCGTACCATGTCCAATTGACGAAACAAAGAGAGGCAAAGAACAAAGTGTGAGAGATATGACAACAAACTCAAAGAAATGAAATTAAACAAGGTAGGGTACCGTTCATCCAATTCTTGGGGGTTTGGAAATGGTATGCAGTTCTATGAGGTTGACTTGATTCAGTGGAGGCAAAGAGGCCAAGAATGAAGAAGAATATGGCAAGAATAAACACCAAGGAGGATGCCATTGTTTGCAGTGTATGTTTTCTGCAGATTTAAGAGAGTCAGAGTCAAAGTTATAAATCTAAACTAGAAGGTATCTCCTACATATAATAGTAATACAAAAGTTGAAGTTTCATTGCAAAACCAAATTGATTTCTACTAATTAAGAAAATATCGTAAAAGGAGAAAAAGAGAGAAGGCCGCTAGACATGAATTCGTGAAGGAGATGAAGTATACAAATATATCAAAGAGAAAGAGAAGATTGGAGAGGGCACATAATATTAACCTTTTTTCTTAAAGAATACAGGTTTGAGTACTCACATGATGACATGAGAAAGGTAAGAGATGCAAAAAATGAAGGGCTTTATGTTTGGATTTCAGAGGAATATCAAATTTTCAGTAGCGACGGGTGATTTGGGAAGGTGAAAATGACATACATATAAAGGCATGCAATGAGGCTATGCTTGCCATTTAAACTATTTTTTATTAATTTTATTCTTTATAAAAATGACAGATTTTGAAGGATTTTAATCAAAATATCCTCAAGTCTTATATGAAATTCTCCCAAAAAAGGAAGATAAAAACCTTCGAAATACATACTTATTGCACAAAAAATGAGAAAAATGGAGCATTTATATTTTATTAATCAATCAATCTTAATTATTATGGTTTGAATATTTGAATTATTTAATTTAAAATAAATATTGATTTCTTCTCTTGTTTTAAATAAAATATCCCAACATGACCCACTAAGTTACTTTTAATTAAATGAAGGTATATTTTGATAAACAAAATGAAGATATATGGTTTGGAAATTAATTAATGACTTTGGTTGTCACCTCTTATCTTTTTTCATTAGTAGAACTCTGACGATAATCCAAATCATTATACTATCAAAGAAGAGTCTTTTGTCTGCAGCGAATAAAGGCGTCTTTCTTTTTACCCAAAATAGGCGTCTTTCTTCACGTCATTTAACGAAAGGCATGATAAGATGAATAATGTTACAGAAAATTAATAAACTTGTGACATGCCATTTATTTCTTACGACATTTTTGAATCGTTCACTTTTTTATTTTTGGCAAAAAGAACAATGAAATATATTTAATTGGGTGGAATAACTTTTACAAGAAACCTCACTTATATTCAAGTGGTCAAAACATTGTATTGAGCTAATTGATTGTTATTACAAGAAATGGCATACACCCACACGCAGATAGACGTGTGTGTGTGGCTTTTTTTTTGGCCAAAAAGTGTGTGTGTGCCCGTTACCCGCTTTTGGAATGAATGGTGAGATAATTAAGACAGAAATATAGGAAACACAATTGAGAAAAACCCTGAGTTGAAGAGTGTTGCTGAAGTCTCAAATGTGTAGTATTAGTAAGTTATGAATGTATGTGATCACTATGACTAAGCATATAATAAGTTAAGAATGCGACAGCTAATTGATGGAATTGACCAACAGAAATTAAGGTTTAGACTTTAAACAGTGCAACAAATTACAGCCGCCTGTACATGAAACTGAGTTGGCTCGACTATAGAAATTAAATTAAATTAAAGACGATGTTAGTGGATTTCTTGTAATGAGTAATATCCCTTCAACATTATTATTAATGGAGAAATATTGTTGTATACTTGTATGTTATATACTTATAAATATAATAAGTAAAGGTCATTAATTCATTATAAAGTGGCACGTTATTAATGGAGAAAAGTGTAACTATTCTGCATTAATTCCAAAATTAAGGAAAAGATATCCTTTGAACATGCAGATCAAGGTATATTCCGCGAATAAAAGTGGTGATTATAATAAAAAGGCTAAACTATATTTTTGGTCCCTTATGTTTGCATCAAGTTTCAATTTAGTCCTTTATATTTGGAAAGTACACTTTTAGTCCTCTTTTGTTAACACTGTTAGTTTAACTTAACGGAAAATGTTAACTTAACAATTTTAAGTGGTTATTAACTATTGAAAAAATTTTCAGATTAAAATATTTGAGTGTAAATATTCTTATATTTTTCAAATTTATCACTTTTAGTCCAATTTCATTATAAAATAATCATTTAAAATTGTTAAGTTAGCATTTTCCGTTAAGTTAAACTAATAGTGTTAACAAAAAGGAATGAAAGTGTACTTTCCAAACATAAAGGACTAAATTGAAACTTGATGTAAACATAATGGACCAAAAATATATTTTAGCCTAATAAAAAATGCCACAATGAATGTATAAATGTAGATCAATGACACTATCCTGCATTAATATGACACCGATCCGCGCACAAATAATGACACATTCTCGTATTAATATCCCTTACCAAAGATATATATATAAATGTAGATTATAATAAAGAAACCTTTTTTTATCAAGAAGCATAAAAGATTTTATTAAATTAAAAAATTACAAAGTAGGTTTGCAAAAAAAAAAAAAAAATCAAATGACAATACATAGAAAACCTTAAAAGGTAAACATGCATAGATAGGAGTGAGCCGCCATCGTCGCAAAAACCCTACAATCTTCTTCATCTTTCCTTCATGAGAATTTGTGGGTAGAAAAGAACCGTCACCGGTAGAAAAGTCATTGAGTAGTAGTTGTTCAAAGAACCATCCCGAAGGACCCACACCTCTTATCGGCAATAAACCAATCAAATTGGTTTTCAAAGAAGCTTTATGAGTAGATCTCACAGAAACAAACTTACCCACAAGGCTAATACATAACATGAAGATTGGGTAGAAGAAATTTCTCTTTTCGTTGAAACTCCTAAACCAATTTATTTGACAATGAAAGAAACATAAAAGCAGACCAATGAAAGTGACAGACGTCTCCTTCCCCGACATGAACCGGTGAAGGTGACGCCGATGAAAAAACTCGTATAACGACGAGAGAAGAGATCCCACCACCACCCAAAAAATTTGAGAGGAGGGGAGAGATGATAGAGTCAACTCAAGAGAACCGGTCTGATTATAATAAAGAAACCTCAATAAACCTTTAATTACATTTTTGGGATAAACCAAATAAAATTACTTTCGTGTGCACTCTCACCTTGTACTTGCACTTCTTTTTGTCGGTGATGGTTAAGCCTTATATCACATTAGGAATTACTCTGACATTAAAGTTGATATTCTGAAAAATGAATGTAATTCAAAGAAATCAATTAATAACAACCAAGCAGTATGAACATGTTATTTTTAGCACAAGAACGTATCGTTGTGTAAGCTATTTAAATCTCCATTATTAAAATCAGAGTTTTTTTTTAAATAATTACATTCATAGAGGAACAGAGTAGTATTACTAATTGTCTTTGTCTTTTAAAAGGGAATAAATTGAAGTCCAATATTATCCATATTTGAATAAAATAAAACTACATGGTTAAAATGACAACACTTCCTCTATTCTTAAATGGGCAATGACTTTATTTTAACCTTCAAGTAATTACCATGGATCATGATTCAAATGGTTGATTCATTTAGACCATTTGGTCAGGTCAGTGATGAAATAATTTAATTCAAAATTATATACATATATAGTTCATATAAGGGTTAAGGGGCTAATCTAGCACTCTATACTATTGACAAAAGTTCACCCAACATAAATAAGAATTTTGGGTCTCAAATGTAGCACATATCTATTACAAAATGGGTCAAATCTAGCATTTCCGTAAATTTTGACGGGTTTTGTAACATCCTTCCAAAATAATGATTAAAATAATATAGTAAAGAAAATTAAGCTTAAATAATAAAATTCACAATGGTAGAAAAATCTAAAATCCATATAGAGAGGTTGATCATATCATTATACCCTACTATGGTAGAAAAAGAATTGACCCAATTTAAAACTCTACCATAGTATAAAAGAGTAAATCTTATTGTTTTTATGACTAACTAATTATGGTAGAAAAGAACAAAACATCATTTAAAATGTCTACCATGATTATTTGAAATTCACTTATTTTAAAATAACGATTAAAATATTTCTAAAATAATATCATGGTATAAAATGGTTTACCACCTTAAAATATTTCTAAAATATATTATTTGGAAATTTTTCAGAATAAAAAAAAACTAAAAATAATATAGTAAGGTCTACAAAAATAATATATTTGGAAATTACATTATTCACCAACAGGATCATGTCATAAATTTAGAAACAAATTCCCTAATGTCATGACAATTAAATATAAAACAATATGAATGTGCTCAATAAGCACAAAAGAGCAAGCTCGTTCTTCGTACCTTCCCTTGTTTTACTACTGATCCTTCACCTAAAAATGTTAATAATGGGGTGAGATCGACATCTCAGTAACTACTGAAAGTGAACGTAATGGATGCACAAGAGGGGGGGGGGGTGAATTGTGCTTTAAAAATAAATGCTCAAATAAAACGACACAAGAGTTATACTGGTTCGGTCTACCTGACCTACGTCCAGTCCTCAACCACCCAGGCCGAGAGTTCCACTATATCTCAGGTTTTAAATCGGGTTCACCTGAAACCTTACAACCGCAAGTTTTGCACGGGATCACTTGCAACCTTACAACAAGTTTTACACAGGCTCACTTGTAACCTTTCAACTAGCTCCCCCTCACACCAAGCAAGGGGTTAACCTTTACACTTAAAGGATTTTTCTGACTAAGTTCTCACAAAGAACGGATGGTGTTACACACTTAAGTACAATAAATGCTCTTATAACAGAAAGAGACTTAACTACAATGAGTACAGAATAAGTAGATGAAAAGATCACTCAAAGTGTTAAATGCTCTTCGTTTTCCTGGGCAGCTTTGAATGCTTGAAGATGTTCTTAGTTTCTCGCTCTAACTTCTCTCTAGAATATTCAAAGATAATTCGTTAACCTCATAAATGAGGTTTGAGTCTCTTTATATAGTCTTCAAGCAATCTGTCTCTTGGTAGTTGGGAGAGCCGTTTGAATATGGCCGTTTAACCCATGTTACCGTTTGCTCAATAAATGCTTCATCAATGCATAGCAGGGTTGACTTGCTTTATCTCTGAAAAGTAGTCCTGACACCTCTGCTCTGACAAAAGCATTCTGACACTGCAACTTCTGACATTCTGATTGCTTGCGGAAGCAGATTCTCATCCGGAAGCAATTCTACTGAGTGTGCTGCACTGAGTGTTAGTCTAGCAATATAATCACATAGTTACATGCAGTGGGTGTTCCCTAAGTCTAAGATGCATCCGGAAGTACTTCTACATCCGGAAGTAAATCTACTGGATGAAGGACTTTGTTCACTATTACTCACTCACGCTCAGTGTCCCTCAATCCAACGGTTAGCGCTAGTCACTAAGCTATCGGAAGCACTTTTACTTGACGTGGTGAAATCACTGACGCTTAGGGTTATATCTCTTCTATCAGCCTGTGCCAGTCTAAATCTAACAGGGAGCAATTTCACTTGACGAGGCTGATTCACTGACGCTTGGGGTTATTCTATTCTATCAGTCTGAGCCAGTCAAAATCTAACAGGAAGCATTTCCACTTGACGTTGCACTTTTACTGACGCTTGGGGTTATATCTATTTTATCAACCTGTGCCAGTCTAAGTTTAACAGGAAGCAATTTCACTTCCGGTTGAATCATAGCTTAGTCTTAAGGTTTTGTTTATCTAATGCTCATGGACTAAGTTAAATCCCTAGTGAGTTATTCACTGCCGCTGGGGGATAAATCATTCATCCGCGTGCGCGAGTCCTAGACTATCCGGAAATAAATCCACGTCCGGTTGCACTCTTACTTGGGATCCTATTGCTTTCTAAGTTCTTTCATATTTTAGTCTTCATCAAAACTTAAGATTCTAACATTCTCCCCCTTTTTGATGATGACAAACTTAGTTTTATCGATTAAGTTCATAAGGAAGGATTTAGCAAAAGATTAAAAGCAATAGATAAGAACAAGTAACTTAGACAAATATTATTGATAAACATAAGTTACAAGTCAGAGCATACATATACAAGTAAAGAGCATATACTAGGCAAGTATGAAAGTATGCATGAAGAAGGAAAAATTTCTAAGTAAAAAAAAATGTTTGGATTGGGGGTTCAGGGTTTTTGTTTCTTTTTCCTCTCTCTCTCCTTTTGTCTCTCTTCCTTTTCCTTTTGTAGTTTGGCCTCATGAACACTCTGGTCAAGTATCCGCTCTCAGACTTAATGGATTCCTCAAGAGTCAAGTCTTCAATTTCCAGGGCTGGCTAAGGACATCACATCTCTCCCCCTTTTGGCATCATCAAAGAGGGTGAGGGCCAGGGATGGTGGTCATTTTGAGGTGGTGGCTGAGGGTGTGATCTTGTCAAGATGATTCTCGACTTGGCACATTCTGTCCTCAAGTTGCTGGATTCGTTTCAGCGCCATACTTAGCATGAAGAGGGCTCACTAAGGGCTCAGGCAGCCTAAAAGGACTCTCTTCCTATTGTATTTCCGGCAGATTTGATCGCCGCAGCCTCCTCCTTAGGGATGGACTTCCTCTTCTTATCAAGCTTCTCTTGCTTAGAAACCACTAACTGTTCTGCCACTCTACCAGAAGTTTCAGGCTGACCTTGAATATTTTCATCCTGTCCTGGTGTATTCTGCCCAGAAACTTCATGGTGTTCTTGATGTTCATTGCGATGTTCTTCACGATGCCCAGATTTTCCAGAATGTTTAAGGCTTGATTTCCCAGATTTTGACTTGTGTTTCTTAGATGAGGAAGGTTTCTTTGAAACTGGGTTTGTTTCATAAGATTCGGCCATTTTTGTGTGGGTATGTGGTAAAATGCGAAGGATGTATGAAGAAAATGAAGAACATAGAAGAAGATGAAGAGTTTTGTATGCAGAGAATTTGTAAGTATAAGTGAAAAGTGAAAGTGAAAAATGATGTCCTATTTATAGGTACAGTTACTAAGGGTAAAATGGTCATGCTTTTTCATATTTTCACACATTGGGTAGCGTAAACAACTTAAGTTGGAACGACACACCTGATAACACGTGTCGCTTCACATTACCAGAGAGGACATAACGTCTCTTTTGGGAAGTTGAAGAGTTTTCTGAAGTGACGTGTCTCTTGACTAGTGCTGGCGCTCTCTTGGCTTGATCATCCAGTGTCAGTGAGTGATCATTCGGAAGTGGTTTTGCTTCCGGTTGCACTTGCTTAAGATTTAACATTGAGTACCTGCAAAAACATACATTGGCACTCCGATGCCTAAGTTAGTATTGCTGTAAGTGATAAACAATCAAGTATAATGAATAGAATTTACACTTCATTTGGGTTTACCATTCCCAAATCACCTCTGATGAAAGTAAATTGGTCAAACCCCAGAGGCTTGGTGAATATGTCAGCAAGCTGTTGTTGTGTGGGGACAAACTTCACTTTGACATCCTTCTTTTGAACATGGTCTCTGATGAAGTGATGTCTGACGTCAATGTGCTTTGTCCTTGTGTGCTGAACTGGATTCTTGGCGAGGCTGATAGTGCTTGTGTTGTCACAGAGGATAGGTGCCTCAGGGAACTCCAAGCCAAGATCTCTCAACTGGTTCTTCAGCCACAGCACTTGAGCACAACAACTTGCTGCAGCAATGTATTCTGCCTCAGTGGATGACAAAGACACACAGGTTTGCTTTTTGCTAGCCCAAGACACCAGACAACCACCAAGGAAGGCGCATTGTCCACTGGTGCTCTTTCTATCTGTCTTATAACCTGCATGGTCAGAGTCAGAGTAAGCCCATAAGAACTCTTGGTTGTCTCTGGGATACCAAAGACCAAGTTCTTGTGTTCCCTCAAGGTATCTTAGGATACGTTTAACACATGTTAAGTGTGACTCCTTGGGGTTGGCTTGAAACCTAGCACACATGGCTACACTAAATTGAATGTCAGGCCTACTCGCGGTTAAGTATAAGAGGGAACCTATCATTCCCCTATACATGGGCAGGCTGACAGATTTACCCTTTGCGTCAGCGTCGAGTGCGACAGTGGTGCTCATAGGAGTGTCATACTCCTTGCATTCATCCATCCCAAACTTTTTGAGTAGTTCTCTGCAGTACTTAGTTTGGGAGATGAAGATTCCATTCCTTTTCTGTTTGATTTGCAGGCCTAAGAAGAATGTTAGTTCTCCCATCATTGACATCTCAAATTCACCCTGCATAGTCTTAGAGAAATCTTCACAAAGCTTCTCGTTAGTTGCCCCAAATATAATATCATCAACATAAATTTGGACAATTAACATATCTCTATCTTTGTGGAGGATAAACAGTGTATTATCTAATTTGCCTCTTGAGAAACCTTTGCCCAACAAAAAGCTGCTGAGTCTCTCATACCAAGCTCGAGGAGCTTGTTTCAGGCCATATAAAGCTTTCTTTAATCTATACACATGTTTGGGGTGCTTATGGTCCTCAAAGCCAGGAGGTTGTTCTACATATACCTCTTCTTTAATATAACCATTAAGAAATGCACTCTTTACATCCATTTGATATAATCTAAAGCCTTTCATGGATGCAAAGGCTAGAAGAATCCTTATTGCTTCAAGTCTAGCGACTGGAGCAAAAGTTTCTTCATAGTCAATGCCTTCTTCTTGGTTGTATCCTTTGGCTACTAGTCTGGCTTTGTTTCTGGTGATTTGACCTGTCTCATCCAGTTTGTTTTTGAAGACCCACTTGGTCCCCACTATGGATTGATGAGACGGCCTTGGGACTAGTTCCCACACTTGACTTCTCTCAAATTGATTTAGCTCTTCCTGCATGGCAATAATCCAGTCGCAGTCCTCAAGAGCTTGTTCAACTGAAGTTGGTTCGATTTGAGATAGGAATGCTCCAAACTCAACTTCATTTTGAACTTGTCTTCTAGTTCTGACACCAGAAGAAACATCACCAAGCACTTGATCAAGAGGATGATCCCTGTGATGTCTCCTAGCTATTGGCAACTGTGCCTCCTCAGGCATGTGTTGCACTCCAGGTTCATCACTGGGTTCACCTTCTTCTTTGGGATTGCTTGTTGGTGTTTCTTTTGGTGGTGAGGAAGATGATGGTAGTTTTGGAAGATTAGGTGCTTCATCATCTTCTGTGGATTGTCCCCATGTAGGAGTTTCATCAAATACAACATGCATGGATTCTTCTACAGTTTTAGTTCTCATATTGTATATCCTATATGCTTTACTCCTAAGGGAATATCCTATGAATATACCTATATCAGCCTTTGGATCAAACTTACCCAAATTTACCTTTCCATTATTATGCACGTAGCATTTTGATCCAAATATTCTGAGGTGGCTGATGTTGGACTTTCTTCCTTTGTATAGCTCGTATGGAGTCTTATCCAAGCCCTTGCGAACATAGGCTCTGTTGGAGATATAGCAAGCAGTGCTCATAGCGTCCGCCCAGAACACTTGAGAAACCTCTTTCTCGTTGAGCATGCTTCTAGCCATCTCCGTCAGAACCCTGTTCTTCCTTTCGACTACTCCATTTTGTTGAGGAGTCCTCGGAGCTGAGAAGTTATGTTCAATGCCGTTTTGCTCACATAGCTCTGAGAAGCTATGGTTCTCAAACTCTCCTCCATGGTCTGTCCTTATGGCTGTGATTTTGAGCTCTCTCTCATTCTGCACTTTCTTAGCCAGGACAACAAAAGCATCAAAAGTATCTTGCTTAGAGGCAAGAAACATAGTCCATGTGAACCTTGAATAGTCATCCACCACCACTAGAGCATATAGGTTTCCACCCAAGCTCTTCACTCTTGCTGGCCCAACCAAATCCATGTGGATTAGTTCCAAAGGCTTGCTGGTGGAGACTTTCTTCTTGGTTTTGAATGAGGACTTTGTTTGCTTTCCTCTTTGGCAGGATTCACAGATAAAATCATGCTTTACTTTAAATGATGGAATACCTATAGCTAGCTCCTTTTTAATAAGCATGTCGAGTTGAGTAAAATTAACATGAGCTAGTCTCTTATGTCAAAGCCAACTATTCTCATCACTAGATATTAAACATTTTTCTTCTAGTTGTTGGCATAAGTCTAAAGTATATAGGTTTCCATTTCTATTTGCCTTAAGTTTGCATTTTAAGTTGGCCTTATCTAAATTTAAATCCTGCTTATCAACTATTATGCACTCATGTGAATCAAAAATTACCCAGTTTCCTTTGTCTGTGCTCTGACTGACGCTTAGCAGGTTGTGACAGAGACCGTCCACTAGGTAGACGTCTTTCATTGGTCCGACCTCTCCAACTCCAGTGATCTTTCCACTTTGATTTCCTCCAAAGGTTACTGTGGCTCCATCTTTGATCACCAGAGATTTGAACTTGTCTCTGTCTCCAGTCATATGTCTCGAGCATCCGCTGTCAATATACCATTTCTTGTTCTTGGATGCTTTAAGACATACCTGGAAAAATCAAGTAAACTTAGGTACCCAATCTTTCTTGGGTCCTCGATCATTAGTTTTCAATGCCCTTGGTCTAGAGTCATCCTTGACCTTGGGCTTGTGAATATTTCGAGCCTCTGGCTTAGAGTTGGCTCTGGACTCTTGGGTTTTCCCTTTGGAATGATTCCAAGGTCGGGATCCTTGTCCTCTCTTAGTTTCCTTAGCAGATGGAGGATCCTTTGTTGCCTTGGTTCCTTTAGGGACCCATTTGTAGGAGCTACTTGCTCCATGCTTCTTAGCATTACAGGTGGACGTGGAGTGTCCCTTCCTGTTGCAATAGTTACAGAAGCTGAAGGGTGAGGAGCTATGACTAGTGGCTTTATGGAAGAACTTTAAGTAGGGCTTTACTTTTGGTTCCACCCACTTCTTCCCTCTAGGAGTATATCCTAATCCAGTTCTATCCCTATATGCCCTTTGGTTCATTAAGAGTATATTTAGCATTTCTGAACCATTGGTAAACTTCTGCAGGGCATTTTGCAGCTTGTTATTTTCCTCTGAGATTTTGCTGCAATTAGGGCAGCTCTCAGGTGTTGGGGCGTTGGGTTCTACTTGGGGAGAACCCTGGCCATCCACTACCGGAAGTCTTCTAGCTTCCGCTAGTTCCTCACTTAGTGAGTCCACCTTGGACTCAAGTGATTCCTTTTTGGTTTTCAACACCTTATAGGCTTTACATAGTCTAGAGAATTCTTCATGAACCTCATTGTAAGCCTCTTGTAGTTCAGGAAGAGTTACCTCATGATCTTCGTTGGTGAGGTCAAGATCTGAAGAAGCTTCTTCATCCTCTTCTCTAGCTACCAGGCAGAGGTTGGCAACTTCTTCTTCATCACTTGCTTCCTCATCTGAGCTATTTACCCAAATGGAGGAAACAAGAGCCTTTCTTTTGTCCTTGCCTTTTGACCTCTGCAGGCTGGGACACTCAGCCTTGAAGTGACCAGGCTTATTGCATTCAAAGCACACAGGGACCTTTTCTTTCTTGTATCCCTTCTTCTGGCTGAAATCACCTCTCTGATAGCCTCCTTTCTTTCTGAAGAATTTCCTAAATTTCCTCACCATCATAGCCATCTCCTCATCGTCCATCTCCTCCTCATCATCCTCATCATTGTCATTGATCTCCTTGCTGGGAGCAACGAGAGCAAGGTTCTTGTTCTTGGATGAGGGTTGAGGAGCTCTCATAGCCAGCAAGGTAGGTTCATATTCAGCAAGAGAGCCAAATAGTGCGGTGATGGAGCTGGTTGATTCTCCTTGCACTTCTTGCAAAATAGTCACTTTGGTGATCCAGTCACCCTTCAAGATCTTTAGAATCTTGCTCACTTGCTCTCTTTCAGGGATATCCTTACCCAGTGAGGCCAAATTGTTGATGAGATGGGTGAACGATAGGCTCGGTGGGACTCAGCATGGCGAATTTGTGAAATTCTTCCACCAGCATTTCAACACGTTTCGCTTTTACTCCCCTGGTTCCAGAGTGTGCAGTCTCAAGAGCCTCCCACATATCTTTTGCATTTTTGTGGTGGCTGATCCTGTGATACTCTTTGGGGCTGAGTGCACACTGGATGTAGTGCATGGCCCGATGGTTCATTTGGACTAGGGCATAGTCCTCAGGAGTGTATCTGGCTCGCACTTTCGCAAATCCATCCTCATCTAGCGGAGTTTGATCCCCTCGTTCTATTACGTCCCAGAGTCTGATATCACTTGACTTGATATAAGTCTCCATTCTGAACTTCCAGAATGAGTAGTTGTACCCATCGAAGCCTGGGGGCTTGTTGGGTTGAACGGAGACATCTGGTAGAGAATAGTCTGTGTCCATTACTGGATCTTTGCCTTCTGATTCGTTGGAATCGAGTGAGAATGACCTAGCTCTGATATCAAATGAACGTAATGGATGCACAAGAGGGGGGGGGGGTGAATTGTGCTTTAAAAATAAATGCTCAAATAAAACGACACAAGAGTTATACTGGTTCGGTCTACCTGACCTACGTCCAGTCCTCAACCACCCAGGCCGAGAGTTCCACTATATCTCAGGTTTTAAATCGGGTTCACCTGAAACCTTACAACCGCAAGTTTTGCACGGGATCACTTGCAACCTTACAACAAGTTTTACACAGGCTCACTTGTAACCTTTCAACTAGCTCCCCCTCACACCAAGCAAGGGGTTAACCTTTACACTTAAAGGATTTTTCTGACTAAGTTCTCACAAAGAACGGATGGTGTTACACACTTAAGTACAATAAATGCTCTTATAACAGAAAGAGACTTAACTACAATGAGTACTGAATAAGTAGATGAAAAGATCACTCAAAGTGTTAAATGCTCTTCGTTTTCCTGGGCAGCTTTGAATGCTTGAAGATGTTCTTAGTTTCTCGCTCTAACTTCTCTCTAGAATATTCAAAGATAATTCGTTAACCTCATAAATGAGGTTTGAGTCTCTTTATATAGTCTTCAAGCAATCTGTCTCTTGGTAGTTGGGAGAGCCGTTTGAATATGGCCGTTTAACCCATGTTACCGTTTGCTCAATAAATGCTTCATCAATGCATAGCAGGGTTGACTTGCTTTATCTCTGAAAAGTAGTCCTGACACCTCTGCTCTGACAAAAGCATTCTGACACTGCAACTTCTGACATTCTGATTGCTTGCGGAAGCAGATTCTCATCCGGAAGCAATTCTACTGAGTGTGCTGCACTGAGTGTTAGTCTAGCAATATAATCACATAGTTACATGCAGTGGGTGTTCCCTAAGTCTAAGATGCATCCGGAAGTACTTCTACATCCGGAAGTAAATCTACTGGATGAAGGACTTTGTTCACTATTACTCACTCACGCTCAGTGTCCCTCAATCCAACGGTTAGCGCTAGTCACTAAGCTATCGGAAGCACTTTTACTTGACGTGGTGAAATCACTGACGCTTAGGGTTATATCTCTTCTATCAGCCTGTGCCAGTCTAAATCTAACAGGGAGCAATTTCACTTGACGAGGCTGATTCACTGACGCTTGGGGTTATTCTATTCTATCAGTCTGCGCCAGTCAAAATCTAACAGGAAGCATTTCCACTTGACGTTGCACTTTTACTGACGCTTGGGGTTATATCTATTTTATCAACCTGTGCCAGTCTAAGTTTAACAGGAAGCAATTTCACTTCCGGTTGAATCATAGCTTAGTCTTAAGGTTTTGTTTATCTAATGCTCATGGACTAAGTTAAATCCCTAGTGAGTTATTCGCTGCCGCTGGGGGATAAATCATTCATCCGCGTGCGCGAGTCCTAGACTATCCGGAAGTAAATCCACGTCCGGTTGCACTCTTACTTGGGATCCTATTGCTTTCTAAGTTCTTTCATATTTTAGTCTTCATCAAAACTTAAGATTCTAACAGAAAGCATCTAACATACACTAACAAACCATATACAATTACATTATAAACAATTATACTTCACATGCTATTCTTTGCTACCTCGCATAATATTACATACAATCAAACATTTATATAGAACAAATATTACATACAATCAAACATTTATATATAAATGATTTCCTCATGAATGAATGTCTTATGCATCCTCCCTTATATCACACCCTTATTCCGCTGACAGAAGCCATAGGCTAACACATAGTCTAATCAGAAACATATCCAAGCAATTAGATTGTTCTAAGCTCACCAATACTTGAGATATACCCGCCCAAAGGTATAGAGCTCAAGCATGGACTATGGCTCCCCTCCTTAAAAGAACGAAGGAGGTGTCACATGTCCCACTACTCCAATGCAATCCCGGGCAAGGAAAACATTGAAGAAGGGGCCCTGACAAGTGTCATCCACTGTGCACCGAGTGATGACATACCACGTGGTCATATAATTCACCATACATATTTCTCCTCTACAACCTATCTCATCACCATGAATGCAAATTGAATGCTATGATAATTATGACACTCTCAGAAATCAGTATGCAGTTCATGTTACTACAACATTCTCAAAATATGTAATCATTTTTCCAACATCAGCATGCTTGAAAAGGAACGGACTAGAATACATCTCACAAATTATATAGCCAACATAAGCATGCTTGAAAAGGAATAAACTAGAATACATTTCACATTATATATAAAGAAGACAAGCATGCTTAAAAAGATTAAACTAATATTTAAATTTCATACAATTGGTATAATACATGCTTCAATATATATAACAATTAAATTAATCTCACATATCGCAGTCAAGTAATAATTATTTACAATCTAATTATACACAATTTGCAAATATACGAAAGAATTTCCCAGAGTTACCTGTTGATCCAGCTCACAGGTAATCAATCACACAAAATCAATCTGACGCTAAGACTCTACAACAACACCCATATTAACATCTGTTAATATTTTATTTGAAACTATCGTACTCCGATGCTAATTTAAGCCTTAGGCCACCCCCCCTAAAATCAATTTTGTACATCTATCAATTGAGAAATCTTTTGTTTTTAGATTTTATTATAATATAATTTGTTGAAGATGATAAAGATGCTGTAGGGAAATAATACTTAAATAGGGTACACAAGAAATTATTACATTCATTGAATATTTATAGTTGCATATAATTCATACCTAAATATTTCCATAAAATAGGGCAGAGGTTTAATGTAGAGAGTTTTGAGAGTGAAACATATATATATATATATATATATATATATATATATATATATATATACACACAAATGAAAATAAAATAACACGTGATTCCTGGATAAAAAGAAAAAGAAGAAGACAATGCTGAAAAGCATTGTGCATACACAAAATATTGTAATAGGGCTTCTTTTTTTTTAAAAAAAAATGGTAATTAAAAGAAATGAAATACTAGAATAGGTTCAATAAATATACATAAGGGATCTGACTCTTGCAAATACACAAATAAATATTTTAATAATAATAATAAGGGTTAAGGTGCATTTTTAGTACTCTAGAATATAGTAAAGTGCACTTAACATAATACACAATATTGTGGTCTATTTGTGGTAACCAAGAATTATTTTCGTTCTTATCAAAAAAAAAAAAAAAAAAAAAAAGAATTATTTTCGTGGCTTATTTAGTAACGACGTTAAATAAGTTAAATTTGACTGTTATGTGTCAAATTTTGACCGTTAAATTGTGCGGTAAAGGAGCATTTTCAGTACTCTAGAATATAGAAGGAGCATCAAACATAATATACAATATTTAATCACCATAAACAACTAAGTCACAATATTATTCAAAGTGTCAAATAATTAAACACTACAAAGTTATAAAGATCCATAAACTATCCTAATATCATGCATGTATAAACTAATAAGTCATTAGTATTTTACATATATAAAAAGTGTAAGCAAAAAATCATAAACTAAACAGGTTGGCCTTACTGAGTTAAAATGGGTTGGTCATACTGACTCGACACAAATTAAAACGGGTTGGTCATACTGACTTGACGCAAATTAATGACCCTATGATGTAATAGAAGAAGAGTTACTTCTATCTAATTACATAGTTATAAACTCAAAATAATGTTCGTTACATTGTCATTTCAATATACATATATTACATCATTATGTCACATTAGATTTTATCTTACAAAAGTGAGTTTTAGCTAACGAATTACTAGATAAGCAATGAAAATAATTTTTAGTTATCACAAATGGACTAAAATATTGTATATTATGTTTAGTGCTCCTTCTATATTCTAGAGTACTGAAAATGCTCCTTTAGCCCACAATTTAACGGTCAATATTTGACACATGACGGTCAAACTTAACTTATTTAACGTCGTTACTAAATAAGCCACGAAAATAATTGTTGGTTACCACAAATGGACCACAATATTGTGTATTATGTTAAGTGCACTTTGCTATATTCTAGAGTACTAAAAATGCACCTTAACCCTAATAATAATAATATATGGTTTTCTAATATAATGTTTGAATAAATTGTTTTAGAAATAGTACAGTACACATGCGCATGCCATGGCTGGGAAAAGGCTTCTTGAGCAATGTTATTAAACAAGGGGACAAGACCTCAAAATTAAAGAAATTAAAGGACCAACTGAAGAAGGGTACGGTCATGAAAAAAAAAATAGTGATTAAAAATATATCCCAATTCCCAACCCACACACACACACACATACATACATACATACATACATACATATATATATATATATTTATTGAAATTTTGATAAAAGTAACCGATGGGATACACAAGAGGACAATATAGTATATATAGATAAAGTGGAAAGGATGAGAAAGGAAGAGAAAATAGCACCTGTAAACAAAATGAAGGTACGCACGGCAAAAGATGATAGGGAGAGACAAGGTAGAGTTATATAGTGTAGGGTTTTAATTGGGCTTTTTTTTATGTTTGAACCTCCTATAATCATTTTATTCTGAACATCCTAATTTATATATTTAAGTTCACCTCATTTTTATTTTCTTCTTATAATGTAAAAGTAACATATATATATATATATATATATATATATATATATATATATATATATATATATATATTTTTGAAACAAATTTAATATTTCTTTTGGACTCATAAAATACCATATTCTTAAATATAAAATTTTAAATGTCACAAAATAATTTATTTCTAAATATTAAATTACGGGATGTTACAGGTTTGACCGTTAAGTTTGGTCTGACTAGACCATGTCACCACGTTAGTTCACGTCACCTGCCACATCATCATTTTAAAAATATTTAATATTTTAAAAATACTTTTTAAAATTAAAATATTGAATTTTATAAAAGAATTTTAAAAATTATTTTTAAAAAAAATAATTGGGTGACGTGGAAGGTGACATGGCCTAACAGGGTGACATGACAGTCAAACTTAACGGTCAAACCAGTCAAAACTGACGGAAATGCTAGATTTGACCCATTTTGTAATAGATGTGTGCTATATTTGAGACCCAAAATTCCCGTTTATGTTGGGTGAACTATTGTCAATAGTAGAGTGTTAGATTTGACCCTTAACCCTTCATATAATTTGTTTGAAATTGGAAAAAAAGCGGTTGGACCCAGTTTAACCCCCGCTCAAATAGCGGGTGAATGGTCCAAAAGTGGATTAATACTGACCCAAAACGATTCAAAATGAAGAGGAGGTTCAAAGCATAAACCAAACTGTTTTTTGTCCCGCTCTTAAAACCATAGAAAGACCATAATATATCAACGGAGGAAATACCATACATTATTATGTTATTAAATGATAACATAATACTCACTCTGTTATGTAATATGAGAGCTAGCTTAGCAATCTAAACACGATTTTTAAGAAAATATGTTAAGTCAGTTGAGTGTCTGAAATTATTTTCTTCTTTCTAATTTTGTCCCTATTTATTATGATACTATTAAGAACGAGAAATATATATGTAAGAAACTAAGAATGATTAAAGGGAGTTAAAGACAAATAAAGTAGGAGAAACACATTAAATAATGAGAGAATGTAAGGTGAAATGTTATATTTTAACCAAAACATTCAAATTTTGAGCTTTTATATTACGAACTAGAGGGAGTATATATTGAACTCATGCGGGTGAAATAAAGGTAGATGAGTCATGTGTGTGTGACAAACATAGTGATTCCTTTAAATAATGTTTAGGAAATTGAAGAGAAGAGCAGATAGCGCCAATATAACAAAACTTAAGGATGAAATGCTTTATATAACAAAACTTGAGGATGAAATGCTTTATGCCTTGTGCTATTTATAAGATACTTCCAAGATCCAACTAACATGTTTCACTTAAACCAATGAAAACCTTAAAACAAATTAATTTTCTACTTAAGTTCCACAAATTTATTATTCTACCCATATTTAATGTCTACAGTCTACTTCTATAACATATGAAAATAAAGTCAATATATATGATGAATGAATGGTAAGATAGTACATCAACATGTGATATTTTATGAGATGACTTATATATGACTAAACTAGACCTTCTCTCTGCTATGCATTAGATAAGAGGGAAGTCGGCTTCAAGTCTTCGCTAATTACTCCCTCCAGTCCATATTATAAGTCACCAACTGCCCATTTCTCACATAACAAGGAATGGTAGTTGGGTTTTAAATTCATGTTAAATTTGTCACTTTTTCCAACTTCGCTATCATTAAATGATGTGTTTCACATTTTTAATTTTAAATCTCCATTAATAACATGGGTAAAGTGGGAAAAACATTTAATGTGGCAAATGGTTGAAATTCGTGGCTGTCACCCAAGAGGGGGGGGTGAATTGGGTGAGGGAATAAAACTTAAACTCTTTTCGAAAGACTGCTTGTGCTCGGTGATGATGATAATAAATAATGCTATGCACAAGTCAGTATGCTATGTGATGCAAAAATAGAATGATCAAGTATAAATATATGCACACATAAATTTATCCTGGTTCGGTCACCCAGACCTACATCCAGTCCCCAGGCTACACCTGAGATTTCCAATCCACTATTCTTGTTTAAACCGGGCACAAGAGAAGCCTTTACACTTTAGGTTTTACGAGCACGGGTTCACCTAACAACCCACAGGTTTTACACCGGGTTCACCTGCAAACCTTACAAATGCAAGTTTTACGGGCTAACTTGCAACCTATGGAGATTTAGACAACCTCTAAATGCTCCCCCTTACAAAATGTAAGTTTACAATTAAGTTCACTCTATGAACTGATTTTGTTAAACACTTAAGCTCAAAACTAACTCTCTCAAAGAGTGGATGATGTTACTCACTTAAGTACAAATGAATCACTCTCTAAGAATATTACATATCAAAGTCCGAGAGTAGAAGATGAGAGGAATGTAGAATAGTGTTTCAGACAATAAGCTCTGTTCTCTCTCTCTTTTTCAAGCCTCTTTTTTTTCAGAAATGAAGAACATCCCTTTTATACCAGCCTCTGAATATCTAACCGTTGGAGAGGCAATAAGACCGTTTGATTATAGACGTTGGGGCCTTGTTTATGTTGTCCTCATTAATGCACAGCAGGGTTGACTTTGCTTTATCTAAAAAGATGCTCTGACCAAGCTGTTCTGTCAACACTGTTCTGGCAATACTATTCTGACAAAAGTCGTTCTGACATCTGAACACTTTGTACGGTCCGACTCTTGCTTGTTGTCAGAGAGGACTTCGTTCCTCAAGCATAAGTCCAGGATGTTAAGAGACTCACTATCGGAAGCTCTCTTGCTATCTGAAGCTCGTGGACTCTAACATTTTGCTTGCTATCACATAGAGGAACTTTGTCTTCCAAGCACTTGTCCATGAATGATAAGAGTGCTTTGCTATTGGATCCTCTCTTGCTATCAGAAGCTCTCTTATGGACTCTGTCTCTTGTGGGCAGTATGAGCTTTGACACCTTGAGTGAATCTTCAGATTATGTTCTCATACTCCTTATGCTTGGTAGGTAACAATGTTGTTTGAATATGTCTGTTATCCTCTTGTTACCGTTGCAAGGAACATCTTCTTAAATGCTTCAGCAGGGTTGACTTGCTTTATCTCTGAAAAGTAGTCCTGACACCTCTGCTCTGACATAAGCATTTTGACACTGCATCTCTTGAACGTTCAGACATTCTTTTTGCTTGCGGAAGTAACTTCTCATCCGGAAGCAACCTTACTGAGTGTGCTGCACTTGAACGTTAGTTTAGCAATATAATCATATAATCTCATGCAGTGGGTGATCCTAAGTCTAAGGTGTATCCGGAAGCACTTCTACATCCGGAAGTAAATTCACTTGATGAGGGATTTAGTTCACCATGACTTGCTCTCGCTTAGTTTATTTCATTCCACCACTCAGCGCTAGTCACTGAGCTATCGGAAGCACTTTTACTTGACGTGGTGAATTCACTGACGCTTAGGGTGAAATCTATTCTATCAGTCTGCGCCAGTCAAGATCTAACAGGAAGCAACTTCACTTGATGTTGCATTTCCGCTGACGCTCGGGGTTATATCTAGTCTATCAACCTGCGCCAGTCTAAATCTAATAGGAAGTGCTTTCACTCGGCGAAGTAGACTTACTGACGCTTGGGGTACTAACTATTCTATTGCTCTGCGCCAGTCTAAGTCTAACAGGAAGCGCTTTCACTTGGGGAAGTAGACTTACTGACGCTTGGGGTAATATCTATTCTGTCGCTCTGCGCCAGTCTAATTCTAACAGGAAGCAAACTCACTTCCGATTGAAACATAGCTTAGTCTTAAGATTTTGTGTACCTAATTCTCATGGACTAAGTTAAATCCCTAGTGATTTACTTGCTGACGCTGGGGGATGAAAACATTCATCCGCATGCGCAAGTCCTAATCTATCCGGAAGTGATCTTGCATTCTCAAGTGATCTAACTCAGGATTCTAACCATGTCATCTAATCCCTCCTAAGTGTTGATTATGTTCTCTTAAGTACTAGACCATATCATACCTTAGTCACCATCAAAACTTAAGATTCTAACATTCTCCCCCTTTTTGATGATGACAAACCCATAGATGACTAGAGAACATAATTAAACTTAGATCACTCATCCTAGAGCTATATTCCTTTCCCCATTTCTCTCCCCAAAAATCTAGGCATCTTATCTATCTCTCAGCTCTAGACATCTCATGTCTCATCTCTCGCTAGACATCTCATATCTCATCTCTAGCTAGACATCTTATATCTCATCTCTAGACATCTCATCTCTCTCCCCCTTTTGGCTTCATCAAAATCCAACAGGTGCAAGCTAGCCTTAGGGATGGGGATACTTTTATCGTTCTCCTAGGAATGGGCTTTCTACCTAATATTTCTCCCTATGTATCGCTAATAAAGATTTGTTCTAGACTATTCAATACAATGTACGAGAATTAACAAGGAACAGCAATAATGGCTCATGATCCTAAATGATTGTATTTTCCCTAAACACTATGTAGGATAGTTAAACATGTTTTTCAAAGGAGATATTGATACATCAAATCTAATCATAATTAAATTAAGATCAAAACATACAAAACAGTTTTCTTTTTGAAGGTGAAAATTCTTTCCAAATGTAATTTTGATCCTCTCGAACATGATATCAAAAGTAATTTTGATGTGTTTAAAAATGATGATTATGATATCAAATGAAATATGTGATTTTAAAATTCAAATGAGATGAAATCTGATACCTAATGAAATCAAATGAGATCTGTGAGTTTGAACTTGTGGTATCAAAGGAAATGATTGAATGCCAAATGAAATTTGTGATACCATATGAAATGAAATCAAATCAAATGAAATTTGTGTTTTTAAAAGTGCCAAAAATATTTTCCAAACAAATTGCATCACAGCATCTTAAGAGTTTATTATCGATGACAGCATGTGACTCTCTATTTTCAAGGGATCATTAACAGGTAATGTCCACTTACTTCTCTTCTATATTAAGATTAATCATCATTAAATCAAGAAAGGAAGCATATAAGAGAGGTATGTTATCAATTACTTTCCAGCATGTCATTTAGAGGATACAGATGTGTGAGCTAGGATGATTTTCTAAGACAGTGAATGATTTTGAAGTCAATGCAGATTGAGAGAAACATCCTAAGTTGACACCCTTACCAATGCCATGTATGCATCATATGTAAGAAATGGTAAGGTGTAGATGTTACCACAGATGAGGGGTACTCATACTCTATTAGACTCAGGAATCTGAATCATACGCAGATAAGCATGCTTCCTGACATCTTCAAGAGGTGTGCTATCTCAAGTGGAAACCCCTAGCGCAAGTGCTTTGATGATTCGCTTCGGCAAGCTGAGCTACAACCACAAGCGGACATGACTGGGCAGTCACTCTACTCTTCCCATGGTTCAATAGTTGGCCTGCTATCGAAGACGCTGATTGTTGCGAAAGCAACCTTGCTCAGACTTGATGATTGGTCCTGCATGTGCTTGAGGAAGCAAGCGCTTCCTGATGGTCAGTGAAAGAACTTAAGATTTAACATTGGAGACCATACTCAGGACATTCAAGTCAATCTGTGTTAGTCAGCACAAGTTAATAATTTTAAGAAATCATGCTTGCTAATTTGGTTTTAAGAAAATAAGAGCAATGATTATGTGAGAGCTAATTTTGAAATTGTCTACACGTTCACATAGTTTCACTATCAAGATATGAACTCCATTTATACTCTCATAGATAAATATCAATGTGATAGTATAGCGAGTATCAAACAGGTGGCATATTTTCAGAGTTTCGTAAGCAAGTATAGTTCGATAAATATGCCTCAAGGATGTTCATGTTAGATCATGAAGACATGTGAATTATTAACACAATGAAATTTTGAGAAATCTTCGTCCTCACAAAATAGTTTGATTTCAAGACTAAATCCGGTTTACAAAAACAGCCAAATTTCAGCATGTGATTACGAGAATAATTTCCAAATTTTAGCTCAAGTTCTTCTAGATATGGTCAGTGTGATCTCATTGTTCTTAGGATATCAACAAGCTCGAAATTAATACAGATTATAGCATGCTTGTGATACTATGCCATGTTTTACAGATCTAGCAGAGTTTAATTCAAGGCATTTCCTAAGATTTCTAATGCATGTCAGACAAGAGAGAGACTATCCATTAAATTTCACAACAGAATATGTAAGGGATAGAAATGCTCATGTGTATTGGCGAGAGTTTCTCAGGTTTAGTATAGCCATTCCACACATCTTGATAAGAGGCATTTTCGTTGCCATTCTCTCTTGGTCATTCTCATTGTTCAAGCTTCAATAATCTGTGTCAACATTCCTAAACCACAAACTTGAATCGAGATCATTAGTAGATTGAGAACTTAAGATGTAATTAAGAGGGATGTATTGTTCTCGAACCCATAGCTGCTTATGCATTGAAAAACTTGATGCAAGAGATACCATATGAAATGGAAAATCAGAAATAACTTTTGAATGCTATCATGAGGAATGGTTGTCATGTAAGTTTAAAGAGGATCGGAATCTGTTTTGAAAGTTTGCATTTCAAAAAGGATCTTTCAAAAATCAAGGTGAATGTATAAGCTGTTTTCTTTTCTGAGCGGCGCCCAAAAAAAAATTGCTAAGCATATATGAGTAAAACGATTTAGACACCATATGAAAAACTCTGAAGAAGGTTTTTTGTTTGTGTCAAAATTCTGAAACTAGTTCTGAATCTTCTTAACAATGTCAGAAATCTTGGAACACAATGATTCAGCATGCACAAATTTAGTAGGTTTTGAAGAAGGTTCAGTTTCAAAGTGTCAGACTTCTTGAATCTGTAAAATCAGTATGCATTATATCAGAAAATGAATTTGATATGATAGGATCATTTTTACAGAAAATAAGGTTATCACAGATAAGGGAAATCATATCAATTTCAGAGAAATAGAATCTGTTAAGCTCATCATGCATTTACTACCCAAAAGATTATTCAAGTAAAGAGGAGGGTAAGAATGATATCACCATAGCTCCATTCGCATCAAGCAGTAGCTCGCTTGATTTTGGTTGACAATGCAAGGATTCTATTTTCAGAGCAGCACCAAAATCTATGCGTGACGAATGCTTATCAAGACTTGACTAATTGTTCAGATGAGGTACAGTCCTGAGTCCTGTTGAGGCTAATAGGATGAATTGGAGCTGGTGCAGAGGGATGAATTCACTTGGTGATCACTACTACTCGCATCTCTCGCCTCTTGAACCCATACTTCTTACACAGCTCTTCACTCAGATTAGGTGCTGGCGCAGAGAGAGACACAGGTTCAGCAGAGGGTATCTCCGCAGGTTGATCACTCAGTGCTATCTCAAGCTTGCCTCTGTGCCAGCAGACTGTTGGGGGCACATGAATCAGATGGCTTCCCCAAGGGCGAGCCTTCCTGCTTGGGCAATCCGCTTCATTTCAATTTCCCTTCTGAGGGCAGCAGTGACATCCTGGTCAAGTCCGAGGGGTGGCTATCTTAGCCTATCTCTCTCTGATTTTGTTCATGTTCCTTGTTCATTTTAGCCCATAACTCATCTTCACCCTTGTCTTGTTGAACCTCCGGATTGCCTTTCCTACAAAATATCAGATAGTTCCTTCCTTTTGTATCCAAGTCTGGATCTGAAGGTCAGTTTGTAGGTTATATGTAATTCACATGCACTTAGAGATTACTTGCTATGTGTATGGCATGGTGAATCTATCATGACTATATGCACAAGGATATACAAGGTTTTTGATCAAGATAGTCATGGATCTCATGTAGATTATGAACATTACTTATTTCTTTAAGCTTTCTTCAATGATGAATATAATGTTCACATCTTAGGATGCTTAATGTAAAATCTCAATAAGTCCATCTAATATTAGCATAGGAGATTTTACTATCAAATGCTTCGTTGCTAAGTGATCCCTTGTTTACCCAAGGAGATCTTCTATACTTATCCTTGGTTCGAAGCACTTTCTTCTGAGAGGTAGGATTCAAGAGCCTTTCCAACGATGATCGAGGAATCCACTCTCTCTTGTTCTTCTCAGGATAATTGAATGGAACTTTGTGATAGCTCATCCTTGAGACAGAACCATTGTCCCTTGTGGTGGCCGACAGCTTCTTATGATTGTACCAGTGGGTTTCAGCAGTTGCATCACCACGAGTTCTCTTCTTTGGGATAAGAGGAACTCTTGATTTTTCCTGCACAAGTAAGGCACTAGGAGAATGTTTTGGTACCCATTTGTACTTGGGTCCTACATGGTTAGCACTGGACCTTACTTGTCCTTTAGGAATCCATACAAACTTATTTCTCACATTTGAATTTCTTCTAAGACTGCATGTGTGAGAAATATGTCCTAATCTACCACAATAATGACAGATAATGGAATGATAATCAAAATGAGGCTTCCTATCATTATCATGATTAGTTTTCTTTAGAAAAGCTTTTTGTTCCTTTGAAATTTCAGTTTCTTTTGAAAGCTTTTCTTTTTCCTTCAACACGTGTTTACAATCAAAACATTTTTCAAGACATGTTGAAGTTTTCCCTACCGATAGTGGGCTAGCTATCGGAACCACTAGTTCTTTAAAAGAATCCTCGGAAACTTTAGATGTAGAAGAAGAAATTAGTTTTTCAAGTTTCCTATCTTTTTCTTTTAAGCCTAGAAGTTCTTTTGCAAGTTTACAATATTCAGTACATAACTCATTGTATGCATCTTGCAAATCAGAGAGTTCAATTTCAGATCCAGATACCTCACTTTCTGAATCTTCTAGGCAGAGATGGATACTCTCTTCACTGAAGTCTGCTTCCTCAATATCAGCTTCCAGAAGCTCATCAGTAGGTGATCCACAAAGAGCACGAGTTGAGCTTTGGGCAGCTGTGCTTTCAAGAGATGGGTTAGAAGCATATATCACATCAAGAGTATTCCAAATATCTCTAGCACTAGAGCAATGTTTGATTTTCTGGAAATCATTTTCAGTTAAGCCTTTGTATAAAGTTTGCATTGCTCTAATGTTTAAGGAAAACAAATTTTTCTCCCTTTCAGTCCAGTTTCCTCTTGGTTTGAAATCAAAATCATTTTCAAAAATATCCCACACTTTCAAACTAGTGGATTTTATAAAACTTTCCATTCTTGCTTTCCACCAACAAAAATCAATATTTTCTAACACAGGTGGAATGGTATGATCAAAGCCTTTGGAAAACATTTTAACCCAAATCAGCCAAGGTCTTTACACTTGAGATCGTTGGATCCTTTAAACAAGTGACCTGCTCTGATACCAAATGAAATTCGTGGCTGTCACCCAAGAGGGGGGGGTGAATTGGGTGAGGGAATAAAACTTAAACTCTTTTCGAAAGACTGCTTGTGCTCGGTGATGATGATAATAAATAATGCTATGCACAAGTCAGTATGCTATGTGATGCAAAAATAGAATGATCAAGTATAAATATATGCACACATAAATTTATCCTGGTTCGGTCACCCAGACCTACATCCAGTCCCCAGGCTACACCTGAGATTTCCAATCCACTATTCTTGTTTAAACCGGGCACAAGAGAAGCCTTTACACTTTAGGTTTTACGAGCACGGGTTCACCTAACAACCCACAGGTTTTACACCGGGTTCACCTGCAAACCTTACAAATGCAAGTTTTACGGGCTAACTTGCAACCTATGGAGATTTAGACAACCTCTAAATGCTCCCCCTTACAAAATGTAAGTTTACAATTAAGTTCACTCTATGAACTGATTTTGTTAAACACTTAAGCTCAAAACTAACTCTCTCAAAGAGTGGATGATGTTACTCACTTAAGTACAAATGAATCACTCTCTAAGAATATTACATATCAAAGTCCGAGAGTAGAAGATGAGAGGAATGTAGAATAGTGTTTCAGACAATAAGCTCTGTTCTCTCTCTCTTTTTCAAGCCTCTTTTTTTTCAGAAATGAAGAACATCCCTTTTATACCAGCCTCTGAATATCTAACCGTTGGAGAGGCAATAAGACCGTTTGATTATAGACGTTGGGGCCTTGTTTATGTTGTCCTCATTAATGCACAGCAGGGTTGACTTTGCTTTATCTAAAAAGATGCTCTGACCAAGCTGTTCTGTCAACACTGTTCTGGCAATACTATTCTGACAAAAGTCGTTCTGACATCTGAACACTTTGTACGGTCCGACTCTTGCTTGTTGTCAGAGAGGACTTCGTTCCTCAAGCATAAGTCCAGGATGTTAAGAGACTCACTATCGGAAGCTCTCTTGCTATCTGAAGCTCGTGGACTCTAACATTTTGCTTGCTATCACATAGAGGAACTTTGTCTTCCAAGCACTTGTCCATGAATGATAAGAGTGCTTTGCTATTGGATCCTCTCTTGCTATCAGAAGCTCTCTTATGGACTCTGTCTCTTGTGGGCAGTATGAGCTTTGACACCTTGAGTGAATCTTCAGATTATGTTCTCATACTCCTTATGCTTGGTAGGTAACAATGTTGTTTGAATATGTCTGTTATCCTCTTGTTACCGTTGCAAGGAACATCTTCTTAAATGCTTCAGCAGGGTTGACTTGCTTTATCTCTGAAAAGTAGTCCTGACACCTCTGCTCTGACATAAGCATTTTGACACTGCATCTCTTGAACGTTCAGACATTCTTTTTGCTTGCGGAAGTAACTTCTCATCCGGAAGCAACCTTACTGAGTGTGCTGCACTTGAACGTTAGTTTAGCAATATAATCATATAATCTCATGCAGTGGGTGATCCTAAGTCTAAGGTGTATCCGGAAGCACTTCTACATCCGGAAGTAAATTCACTTGATGAGGGATTTAGTTCACCATGACTTGCTCTCGCTTAGTTTATTTCATTCCACCACTCAGCGCTAGTCACTGAGCTATCGGAAGCACTTTTACTTGACGTGGTGAATTCACTGACGCTTAGGGTGAAATCTATTCTATCAGTCTGCGCCAGTCAAGATCTAACAGGAAGCAACTTCACTTGATGTTGCATTTCCGCTGACGCTCGGGGTTATATCTAGTCTATCAACCTGCGCCAGTCTAAATCTAATAGGAAGTGCTTTCACTCGGCGAAGTAGACTTACTGACGCTTGGGGTACTAACTATTCTATTGCTCTGCGCCAGTCTAAGTCTAACAGGAAGCGCTTTCACTTGGGGAAGTAGACTTACTGACGCTTGGGGTAATATCTATTCTGTCGCTCTGCGCCAGTCTAATTCTAACAGGAAGCAAACTCACTTCCGATTGAAACATAGCTTAGTCTTAAGATTTTGTGTACCTAATTCTCATGGACTAAGTTAAATCCCTAGTGATTTACTTGCTGACGCTGGGGGATGAAAACATTCATCCGCATGCGCAAGTCCTAATCTATCCGGAAGTGATCTTGCATTCTCAAGTGATCTAACTCAGGATTCTAACCATGTCATCTAATCCCTCCTAAGTGTTGATTATGTTCTCTTAAGTACTAGACCATATCATACCTTAGTCACCATCAAAACTTAAGATTCTAACAATGGTGACTTATATTAAGACCAAAAATTGTAAAGAGTTGATGACTTATAATAAGAACCGGAGGGAGTAGTTGTAACTCTTAATTACATCCATTTATTTCGTGGATTCAATGACATCATCACTTACATTGGTAAATTTGTCACCACAGCTTCAATCATACTCTTATAATTCCATCATTATATGAAGGGTAAAGGTGCAAAAATATGACTAAATTTTACCCTAAGTTGCATTTCTATGACTAAAGTTTCGCAAGGAGCAAAAATACCACCAAACTTGGGATCGAGGTGCAAAACTATGATTTCCGTCAACTATGACGGTGTTGACTGTTAGTCTTCGACTTGTAGGATGCTAAGTGTGCAATAATGACTATATGACATGCTGAATATACTCTTTATTGGTGTTATGTGGAATAAAGGGTAAATGTATTTAAAGTAAATGTACTTTGAGTGCAAATATGGGCCTATTTTTAGAATAAAATAATCATATTTTTTGCATTATTTTAAATACATTTGCCCTTTATTCTACATAACACCAATAAAGAGTCTATTCAGCATGTCACATGGTTATTATTGCACACTCAGCATCCTACAAGTCGAAGACTAACGGTCCACACCGTCATAGTTGACGGAAATCATAGTTTTGCACCTCGATCCCAAGTTTAGTGGTATTTTTGCTCCTTGCGAAACTTTAGTCATAGAAATGCAACTTAGGGTAAAGTTTAGTCATATTTTTGCACCTTTGCCCTTATATGAATTACGATATTTCTAATACTACCTAGTCTACCTTAGCCCTTAGTCTCTTATAGTCTTATTATAGTTAAGCTTTCAAATAACTTGTTTGTATTTACCAAGAAAACTACTAATTTCAGTACTTATTATATGAACCTAGCTAAAAGTTTATGGTGAGAAATCGGATGATGAAATCTTACTAGAATAGTGAACAAGGATGACGACCACGACGAAGGGGAACAATGACCAACAAAATCTCTAAAAGAACAATATAATGTACAACAAACAACGAACAATGGCTTTTGATTTTCGAATGAAGAAGGACAACTTCAATCAAGGAGGAGGATTTAGTTCGATGAAGGAGATGACAAAATTTGCTGAAGCAGAAGGACGGAAACAACAACTTTGGTTGATGAGAAGGAGAGTTTCAATATGGAGAAGGATCTCATTCATTAGCCATCATGGTTGATTTCATTAATGGAGCTAGGGATTATTTGGTCATTTGAGAGAAACTTCATTTATTGTGGGGACAAGTCAGTGTGTGTCCTTTTGAGAAATGGTGTCTCTTTTTTTAGTTAATCACCGCCCAGTTTAATCCGGACTTGAGAGCTAAGGTAGGAGTGTTGCCCACTGATGACTCCCCAATTTAAATAGATTTTATATATATTTTTGGTATGATTGGGGAGTCATTATGGCAAAATTGAAGGGAAATAGTTGAGCTTTTGATAGAATATCATTTTGATGCATTATTATTGGAGATTTTATTATAATTATAATAGTTTTGAAGTAATTGGAAATAAATAGATTCAAAAAAAAAAACAAAAGAAAAGGGAATCAGTTTCGGCAGTTGAGGTAGGAGGTCGTTATTAATATTAATATTAGTATTGATTATAATAATAATATTATTATTAGTATTATTTGATTTTGCTTTATGCCTTAGCTTAATGAAACGCAGTGTTTAGAAGAGGAAAAAAAAACCTAAACAAAAGAGGGGTCACTATTCATCTTCTTCTTGCGCAGGGGGGGCGCACTATTCATCATCTTCCTAAAATACTAAAACTCCATTCTCTTTGTGGCTTGGCAAGCTTGAGTGAAAAAGCAAGAGAGGCTTCGATTTCGGTTCATCACCTTCACGGGAGGACGAGAGGACTGTGGAGTTGATAGATCTTGGACCGAAGCCGCCGCCGGAGCCGCCACCGAACGTCGTCGCCCCTGTCGAAGTGTGAGGTCGGAAATTCATTGAGAAGGAGGCAGAGCTTCATTTGGACTCATCATCTTGCTTCTTGCTTTGGTGACAGGAGCTAGAAAGGGGAGATGATTTAATAGAGTTTTGCTATTTCCTTTCTCTGTGATTCTGGATTTCATTTTGCTTGTTGAGGACACGCTTTCAATATTGTTCATGAGTAGCTAGTATTTGGTTTAGGATTATTTTGACTCATTCCATTTATTGAGATTTACTTGAGACCTCTTTAGTTTTTAATGGACTTCATGTGTGGTTTTTATCTTGCTTTTTACTTGCTTAAGTGTTTGATCACCACTTACTTGTTAAATGGAATATGACTTGGGAAAGTGTATTTTGTTTTAGAACTTGGATAAAAGCATGTTAGACTTCAAGTTTATGGTTTTAAATGGATGATTTGTTGGTAACATAGAGATATAGTTATCGACCTAACATTGTCACTAAAAGGTTGATTTTGGAATAGAGCTTATATTAATTGTAGCAAGAGATTGCACATTTAATTCAAGTAGAAATTTGATCTTGACTTGAGAAAGCTTTTTCAAATGCCTATGAACCTTAGGCAAACACATGTTTCCATTAACAAACTAATTAAAAGGGTTTTAATTATGTCTTATGAAATGGAATGGTGATAAATAATCCTAAACTTCACTTTTCTTGATTTGTTAGTTTAATTTTAATTAGATTATTTTCAATTTAGTTAGGTTAGAAACTCAAAACCCAAATATTTCCACTCAACCTACATAATTGAAATAGTTAATCCGTTTTGTCTTAGTCCCCGTGGGAACGATAACTTTTATACTACTTATTTTGACGACCCGTACGCTTACGGTAAGACCGGAAACGGCCGATAAGTCAATGGCGCCGTTGCCGGGGACTAATGGCAAAAATTTGTGTGATTAATTATTTCAATTGTGCAATCATTTACGCTTGAGTTTTCTTTTTCTTTCTTTTGTTTTGGTTTGTGTGTCCTAGGGAGTTTAGTAGTTTTTTTCCCCTTTTATATTGTGTGTTAGTTGCTTGATTTGACACTTTATCATGGATTATTCTTGGTGGTCCAATGAGACAAATGGTGGATTTGAGCATGAAAATGATTATACCAATTCATATTATGACCCTTATGCTTATAATGCTCCATGTGAGTACATTTGTTGCAATTATTGTGGATATAATCATTTTGGTGAACAATGCCCCAATGTCTCAAAATTGGATTATATGGAGGGTGATTTTTTCTAGGGCTCAAACTCATATGTATGATGACAATTTTAGCCTTAGCTTGAATCAAGAATCATCACCTTTTTGGGATCCTACTTGCTTTCTTTCTCCATGTGCATTACATTGTGAGTTATCACCCCCTTTTCATGATCATGAATATAAACACATCCATAGGGAGAAACCTACAATCATTGATATGCTCCAGCAAATTCTTGATAATCAAAAGGACTTAAATGAGCATAGTGTTCGGAAGGGTGAAAGATTGAGTGCACAGACATTAGCTCTCGAAAATATAGCAATTAAAGTTGGTGAGATAGTTTCTCATTTAGAGTCTTTACGGCAAAAAGATGTATTAAGTGATATATTAAATGACTCTAATGTAGATGTGGTCTCAAGTGCACAAATAACTATAGCAAATGATGATGTGTTACCAATAGCATGTGATAGTTTTGGAGGTGATCGTGAGTTGGAAATGCATGATGGAGAGAGCAATATTGAATGCTTAGTTGAAATTCCAATTTTGGAACCTAATGGTTGTTGCCTTGAACAAGAGAATATAGAGGAAATTCCCATAATTTATGAACTTGATCCTCCTAGTGATATTTTGACTCTTACTGATGAGAGTCAAGTGGATTTTATGGGCTTTTCAAACTATTTAGGGGCTTTGGCTAACAATTGTGAAAAAGTTAAATTAAAGCCTTTTATTAGTTTGTCTAAGCTATGCATTGCTTTGATTGAGGAAGTACATATGTCTTGTTTTCATGAGCTTTCATGTGTGAACTACTTCTGTCTCAAGAGAAATGAGGACAAGATGATTATGATTTTTGACACTTATGATTAGTGATTGTTCTTTCAAAGTCTGGCTGAAGACTATAAACTTAGCGCTTCTTGGGAGGCAACCCAAGTATTTGATATTATGTTTTATTTTTGTTTTTGTAGGACTTTTGTACCCCAGATAATGCTTCAACTTGGTAGAAAGGAATTAGAGCGAAGAGAACAAATCAAGAAGAGGAAGGGGAGTATTCTTCTACCTTACTTTGATTTCTTTTCATCTGAATTGTGCTGTTGGAAATGTCTGCTGACTCTGGTTGATATTTGCATTGGATTGATATAATTAACTGTCATGACATTTGTATGTGCTGCATGGATAATAACTCTTGAATTTAAGAAATTTTGTCATCTCTACACTTGTGGGTGCTTTCTCATTTTCCACTACTCTTCATGTCACATGTTCACATTGAGGACAATGTGAAATTTAAGTGTGGGGGTGAGGGTACCATTGGATTTTCATGACTTGTCTTTAAGATGTTGAAGTCTAACAAAATCTTGAAAAAAAAAAGTTTTGAAAATAATTAGAACTTCAATTTGAATTTTAAAAAAAAATTTGTGTTTGATCAAAATTCAATTCCATTTTCTTAGAATGTATGTGAAATGAAAGTGATTTGGCTAAGGTTATTGACTTTAGCATGTCATAAGCCCGGTGAGGAATTTGAGCCTTAATGTTTATTCTTTCAAGAGGGAGTACATCTATTGTGATTTTATCTCTAAAACTTGTCTTGAATCTCTTTCAAAACTTGAAAATCTTCTTTGCATGCACAAAAATGATCTAGGCATTCATTTCATAGTCATTTTAGCCAAATGACCAACCTTATTGCTTTCATCCTTTGCTTTACCCCGTTGAGCCTTAACCATCTTAATTCATAGAAATTTTAGCCAAATGATCAATCTTATTGTTTTTCTTTCCTTTACCCCTTGAGCCTTAACCACCTTAAAGGAAAATTTGTATTGATTAAAATAGCCCTTTGTTTGAGTTGCAAATTTTTTCCCCCTCCTCCACATTCAATCATTACTTCAATAAGTGCAAGACATTCATTTTAAGAGAAGGGTGAAGAGTTATATTTTTGGAAACAAAAGTAGTTAGAAAAACACAAAAGAAGAAGGTGTGTGTATGAAAAGAAAGTTAAAAAAAAAACAAAGAGTGGTAAATGTGTAAGAAAAAAAAAGAAGAAGAAAAAGAAGTGAAAAAAAGGGAAGAATTAAAAGAAAAGTAAAGAAAGAGGGGTATGTGAAGGAAAAAGAGAGTGAAGAGTTTGAAGCAATAGGAGCCAAGTTGGATAATATGCATTAAGAATGTGCATTTTTGTTCCTTTTTCTTTTGTATTTCTTCACTCTTAATTTTTGTCATTTGAGATTGCTTGGCACTAGTTGAAGTATCCCTTTCCATTTTCATGTTCATTCCATTACCCTTCCTTATTCATCATAACCCTTTAAAAGTCCTTTTGATTTGTGTATGCATTGAAATTAAAAGGTGGAGATTGAGATGATTGACAAGCTTATGGTAGTTGAGTTTCAATAGATGGAATAGAGTGAACACAAGCCCATAATCATTATGAGAGAAGAGTGCAAACACTTGACTTGTGAGGGGCATGCTATTTTCATTTATCTTTGTCAAATTACTTGCCATCTCACTTGCATTTTGGAAGATGGAAAAGATGATTTCATTAGTAAAAGATTGAAGTGATTTTATCTTTCTAATGTTTGCATTAAAATCTTGCTTCATGTTTTCTTGAATAGATTTAGAATTCAAAATCTTGAGGACAAGATTTGATTCAAGTGTGGGGGTGTGATGACTCCCCAATTTAAATAGATTTTATATATATTTTTGGTATGATTGGGGAGTCATTATGGCAAAATTGAAGGGAAATAGTTGAGCTTTTGATAGAATATCATTTTGATGCATTATTACCTATTGATGAATCTGCAACTTGTTCATCTTGGGAAAATCATACTTTATAAAAAAACGAGAGAGTGAATAAGAAACAATTTTGGACCTATTTGTTGTAAATTTCTCTAAATCTTCATCATTGTTCTTCTTGGTTTCTTCATCTAGTTTGTTTTTTGGATTTTGCAGCAAAACTCTGCCATATTAAACATGTTAAAAGCCGCTAAAACACTGTTACAGGCCCTATCAGTTCCCAATTAATGAATTGCATAATCAATGGTTTGTATTTAAATTGAGTGAGAGGGAGAGGAAGAGATGATGAGATGACATAATGGGAATGAGGTGACTGATTATGTGGCACGGTATGTGAGATCTTTAACCAACTTAATAGTGAAATTAACTTTGGGTAATTAACTGCACGGAAAATTTGATCTATTTTGTAAACTTCTGAAGCAAATTTGATCTAAAAAAACTTTTGGGGCAAAATTGATCATCGGTGAAAACTTCTGGGCAAATTTGATCTTTAACCCTTAATTTTATATTAGAGTTAACATATAATTAACAGTCTTTTCTTCATCAATAAGTAAATGTAGACATCAGTAAATGGTCAATAAACATATTCAAAGTTTAGGAATATTACCTAAATTAAGATAGTCAAATAATCATTGAAAATTTAAGTGATAAAAGTAAAAGAAGAAAAACAAATGGAACAAAAAAACATGTGGATAATTATCGGCTAACACAAATATTATTATTAACCGAAGTAATGTGGGCTAATTAGTTCCAAATAATCAAGGAGTGTTGATGCATACTATAGAAATTGGGCATAAAAAACATTATCATTCAAACGGCTCTATCTCCTTTGAGACTATAAATAGGTTGAAGAATTAAATGCTCAACACCAACTAAGCACCTACTCTCAGTTCAAAAACTTAAAGAGCATTCAATTCTGTTTTGTGTGATTATTCAAGCTTAATTGATTATCATTATCTGTTCATCTTAGTGAACTTATTATATTTGTAAATCCTCTTCTGTTTGAGGCTGTTCTAAAACTTGGGGCTTTGGAATAGGGTTAGCACCTTACAGGTAGTAAGGGGGAGTATTAGAGGGACTCTACACACTGTAAAGGTTCTCAGGTGAACCTGTTGTAAAACCTGAAATTAGTGTAACCCAACGAGGTGTTGGTGAACTGGATGTAGGCAAGTGGATTGGCCGAACCAGTATAAAATTTGTGTGTTGTGTTCTTTTTGTTTTAGATTTTGAAAAACACAATTCACCCTCCCCCTCTTGTGCATTCTCTTGTCTTTCAACTATGTTGGACTATGTATTGAGGATTTGTAAAAAGAAACAAAGAGAAAATGGCAGAACCACAAGAGCTAGGTTTTTGACGAACAATTAGCCTCGATGAGTGAAGTAATAGTTGTGAATGGAATTTTACTTCTTTGTTTTATTTTGAAACTGGGAAATAAAAAAGGAAATGGTGAGAGAAAGTGGTATGACGGTGTTGAACATCTAAGTTTTGTGAAATTCAAATGTTACATTTTGAGTGGAGAATAGATTGCACTAGTGATGATAAGTACTTTAGACCTAATTTTTTTCCAATTTTCAATGCCTGAATAAGAGAAAACAACACAATTTTAGGCCTAACACAGTTTCAAGAACACAATCATCAACTTTGATCATGATTATCACGATAGATTACAAGTCAAATCCTTGTTCCAAAAGAGAATGAAAGGTCAACAAATAGAGGACTTCAAAAGTAAAAAAGTTTCTTTTACTCCCAAAAAAGGGAGTAATGTTGATTTTCTTGGTTGTGATTCATAGTTGGAGAGTTTTGATTTCAAATTTCTTAAAGTATTCTCTAATCCTCTCCAAGTTTGTTCCTTTGGATTTGGTATTTCTCGTGGCTTGTTTTCTTTACATGAACACTATTGTAGGAGCCATATGAGGTATCCAATTCAACCACCACCAAGGAAGATCAACAAAGGAGAATTTGGAGCTCTAAAGGCCAACATGATCCTCATCAAGGATGAGAACTTCTCCTTCAAGAGTTTGAAGATACCATAGCCAAGGTTGTCTCTTTCCTTACTTGTTTTCCTTCTTATTCTTCATGTAATTGACTTAGTTATTGAGTGAGGAATATAAGTGTGGGGGAGAGACATAAACCTAGTAGTAAAAGTAAAGTAGTTTAGTTGTTTTTGAATTCTTAGGTGTAGAAATAAATGCTCCTTGCTCACTATCACCACCACACTTGATTTTTGAACTTGTTTGGAATAGCATCTTGACTTGTTTTCGCATGAATCCACATGCTATTTCAATTATTTGGCTACATTGAGAACATTGTAGAAATTAAGTGTGGGGGAGGGGATTACTTTTGGTTGCTCCTTGAATTGATTAGCTCAAGTTTTGGGTGATTGCATCTTGATTATGCTTTTGGCTTTAAAATGAGAAAATTTTGAAAAAATTTGAACTTCTCCTTCACTTTTACACTTGTTACCCTTGTACATGACCTATTTTCAAAAAAAAAAATTGTCTCAATGTTCATATAGTTGGATATTGATGTTGGAACTGGTCTTAATGAAGTGAGTTGCCATATAGAACTGGTCTTAATGAAGTGAGTTGCCATATATTTTAAGTCCTAAAGGTGATGTATTGTTTAATTTTCATGAATTTGGTTGGAAATAAAAAGCCTAGTCGTGAGGTATTTTGAGCCTAATTCTTCTTTCTATTGTGTGATATTCCACTAAAACTATTGCTCTCTAGAACTTGTTTTATTTCTTGTTTGAGGCTAAATTTTGCAATGTCATGAGTAGAGATGACATAGGCATTCATTTCATTACCTTTTATCCCAACCACATGTTAGTATTCATTAATCCCTCCTTTGTTGCTTCCTTTTGAGCCTTTAATTCCCTCCACCCATCATTTTAACATGCAACAATACTTATACACATCATTACTTCATTAAGATTTCTAGAGTGTCCCAATAATTTTCATGCCTTATGATATCATTGAATCTTGCTATGATCACAAATATGTTAGAATGCCAAAGAAATGCAAAAAAAAAGGTGGAAAAAAAAGAAGAAAAGAAAATAATGAGAGAAAAAAAAGTGGAAAAAAATGAAAGAAAACGAGAAAAAAAATAGAGAAATAAGGCATTCATTTTTGTTGTAGCAAACATAGAAGGCTTGCGCTTAATGTGTGAAAATGAGATGTACTTTGGTTTGATTATTTGTATTGTATGCATATTCGTTGACATATATTTTTCAACCATTTCATTTAGCCTACTTCCATCTCTAAAGCCAAGAAAAAGGTCCTTTTGGATCTACTCATGTCATTGTTATAAGTAGTGGAAAGCTTAGAAAGATTACAAGCCTATGGTAGAGCATGATTTTAGTGGATTTGAGTGAAAATACCCTACATGAGAGTTGAGAGCAAACACTTATCCTAGTGAGGTTTCCAAATTGAATACATTTTAATTAAACCTTACATCATGTATTAGTTCTTTCAATATATGGCATACTCACTAATATTCGCTAAATATCAGTCTTTGGCACTTGATTATACTAAATCATCTATAGCTTCTTTGTGTTTTTGATTTAATTTTGTCCAGGAGTACAAAGGTTTAAGTGTGGGGGAGTTAACAAATCCTTAAATTTGTATAGTTTTTATATGCTAAATTTGAGGCAATTAAGATAATAGAGATACAATTTTTACCCAAATGTGCTTAATTAATGTTTAAGATCCTTAGATAAAATCATAAAAATATATAAAAAATATTGTTATTATTATAATTATTATTTTGAATTTTCATTTTTGTTTCTCGTGGAATCAGGTGAGGGAAGTGGCAATATTGGGCTTTGGCTAAGTAAAGTCATTGGGTTTGACTTGAAATGGGCCAATGATGAAGAAGCACATGGACTGTTTTGGAATGGATCAAAGAGCAGAGATTGAAAGTGAGGAATAAGAGGGGACAATGGGAGGAAGCTGGAGGTGGATAGTGAGGCAGAAACGAATTGGGGGAGGTGAAAGGCAGAGAGAGAGAGACGAAACTGAAAATGAAGAGGGAGGCGCGGAAATTCACAAACCCATTTTCCCCATCTTCATTCTCTTTCCATTCGTCTTCCATTTATCTCAAATTCCTCCATCCACTTATCATGTGTGCTCATAAATTAGAGTTTAGGGTTTCTAAGCTTTTCTTTATGAGTCACTAAAACACCCTCCTTGCTCTTGAGAATGATTTGAAGATAGCTTGAGCTCATGGTCTACAAAGAGGAGTCCCAATTCCTTTCCTTTCTCTTTATATTTTTGATTGTCTAGGTTTAGGTTACCATTTATGTTTTGAGATTGGACTGAATTTGGTTGTTATTGTGGGTATTTGTGATTTTGGTTTGTAATGAGGGATTTGAACTCATCAATATACATGGTTATGTATATGTTTTTTATAGTTTATTTGATATCATTCTATTTTTTTCATGGTATTGATAGATAGTTTGATTGAAATGAATTATAATTGAACTTAATGCATTACAAATCACTAATCACACTCTAGGGTACTTAATAATGCCTAATTTAATGGGTCCATAAGATTAAGTGTTAGACTTGCCGGTTGGTGAGCTTTGGTATTTTAGGAGACTTAGAGAAACTCAAAGTGAACCTATTAATTGCTTGAGTAACATTGGACTTCAATCCTTAGATTTTATTTTATTATGTAGGTTTCCAATAGTGAATTAAAATCATAGGATTAATTAAGTGGCGATTTGGGGTCCCGGTCGTAGGATTAATAGTTCCTTGCAAGTAATAGGTTCACAAGCACTAAAGAGCTTAACAATGCCTAATTGGATGAGGTCTCAACATTTAGGTATTGGACTCATGGGTTCATGAGGTTTTGTAAATTAGAAAATTAGCATCCTAATTAACTCCCAAAAGTATTTAGAAAGCTATGATAGCCATTGAAAATCATTTCCAAGGGCACTTCACTTCCATTACACCCTTTTACTAAAAATACCAAAAATATTTATTTGTTTTGCACCCTTCATTCCATCATTAAAATCAAACAAAATATATTTCATTTTACTCAAATTCATCTTACATTGCATTTATTTTACTAGGATAGTTGAATTAAATAAGGCTCCTTGAGAACGATACCCGGGGTAACTTTTACTTACCTTGAGGTCCTAAAATTTCTTGAAGGATTAGGCCCAAGGCACACTACACCACCGACCCGCTAATTCGGTGACCTTCAATTGTGTAATCAGTCATGCCTCTATACGACGGAAAGTGGCACTGCTCGAATGCAACCACATTTCTTAGTAGGCACTCTGTGGGATCAGATACCATGATTCTTGGTATTTTCAACACACCATTTGAATAATGCAGCTTAAGCGAGCTTATTACTTCATCTTCATTATTGACCTCAAATTTAATTCCCGCATCATGTAGCTTGCTTGCATTATATACAGGCTTCCATTTGGTTCCATTATTTTTCATTGATAGTCGATCATCAAGTCATACAAAAAAGATTCTAAGCATATCACACAAGTGATGCACTTGCGGAGTACCGTCAGGTAGCTTCGGTAGATGGTATTCTTCAAAATATTCAAACATAAACTTATCAACAAGTTTTTCATCAGGAATTATATTATTAATGAATCCACCATATATATAGGCAAAGGTAATAAGCTCAAATGGAATTACCCCATCGTTACCATTGGGAAAACTTCGGCCAAACAGATCCTTAAGAACAAAATATGGTAACTGAATTTCAAGCAAAATCAAATCTGTTCTTAAATCCTTTGACCATAGCATAGATTCCCAAACTTCGTCTTCGTCACTTATGAATAGAAGAAAGTATTCAATGATGAAGCAAGCATCAGTTAGAATCATCCTTACAAATTCATCGCTATCCATTGAAATTGTCTCTGAATATCAGTGTCGAATTTTACCTTCTTGATCTTTTAGGACATCAACATAATAATCGAGTGATTTTGCTTCATTCCTCTTCAAAAATTTAAAGAGGAACCACAATTTGACCACTTCCATTGATTTCAATCTTTTGTTTCCATAGTGATATGGGCCAATGGAAACATTGGTAGGATATGTAATTAATTAGGCCTGGAAAATTAACTTCAGGTCCATGTAAGGCGCATAATATTGGAAAAATCTCACCAATTGATTAAATTAAAGTAGACCATAAGGAACATTACTTTAATTATGTTACAACACAAAAAAAAATATTATACACCCTTTATTAAATTAAAAAAAAACAATGTCAAAGGGCATAAAATCTTTGTGTTGTAACATAATTAAAATAATGTCCCTTGAGACCTTATTTTAATTTCGTCAATTGACGGTCTTGGTGGGAACTCAAATTAATTTTCCCAATGCAATTACCCCTTTGAAAATGTCACTTTAGTACCTATTCACTGCTGGGACGAGCAGTGAATCTCGCCATTCATACACAAACACACACCCACACACATAGTGACAAATCTATGATTTTTATTGTTTTGACATGCCTAGCTAACATGTTTCAGTCCAAAAAACGACATGCCTAACATGAGGATTTTAACATGTGAAAGATGCAATTTTGCACATTTTTACTTAATGAATATGCTCTTAGGTAGCATGAATTCAAGGTCAATTAGTCATAATTGTATATTGATATGTGTAAATCAACTTATAGAGCTATTTGATGCTTGTTTTATTTTGAATGGATGCGCACCAGGGCAATTCATTAAGCAATTCAATATTAATATGCTAACTTTTCTTTGGTTAATGATCTTAATCAAATTAGAGCTAATTAGAGGGATTAGTATGAGGAATTCTGGTTTATTCGTTTTGAAAATACTACATTGTCACTCATTTTACCCAATCCTCTCAAAATGCTTTTCTATAGTTTAATTCAAGTTTGCATCTAGTTATTAGAGTACTTAGTTAATAACTTGGCTCCTCAAGAGAAAATCATACTCATCAAGAGAAAAACATCCTCAAGACAATGTTGTGTTTATTGGCTCCTCAAGAGAAAAACATCCCGGGATAATTTCCATTGTCCCCTTAAATTGGCACTACACCGTCCAATTAATTTCATAACCCACGAAATCAGTGTCCCACGTATAGCAAGAAAAACCACAATATTGAGCATAATTACTCTATAGCTCTCATCAAAATGTATATATTTATTTGATAATTTACAATTTTGTAAAATGTCATTCGTGCAAACTTTAGGTGGGAGGTTGCGGGTTCGATCCCGCTTGTAACCTCAAGACGTTAGTGCTTGCCCCTTTGAATAAAAAAAAAACGTCATTCGTGCAAACTTGTCTCGAACTTGGTTATATATTGATCCCACATCTTTTATGCTCAATTTCAATTGATCTGAGCTTTGTTCATGCTCCAAGCATACAATGTGGTGATCTTCACATCAGCAGAGCCATAATTGAAGACATAAAGTTGAGCTCCATCATGGATAGCGAAAGTAGGGTAAACTCTGGCTGTTATGACCGCTCTGCCTTCTCCTCCAAAACTCTCCACTACTGAGTGATCAATCTGCGAAGATGGAATAGAAGTTCATGCTCATATGTATTACTTGACAATTAAAGACATGAAAAGAGCCCATGTGAGTTAAAACATTAATTATTAAAACAATATAATAAATGAAAGAATTTTTGGTGGTGGATGTTATATATGGATATTTAATATAGTTGCATAACTTACTAAGCTTCTTAGCGAGAGATTCTCATAAGAAGGATCAACATCGAGAAAGGTGCCGTAAGAGGTGAGATCATTGTCATCAGGATTCATTGAAGACCTGTCATCATAATTCATTGATAAAAATAAAAACAATTAACAAAAGGTAACACACATTGAGGCTGTGACTGATCAAGAGGATTATGAGCATAAAATTAAACCTGCTCTGATCACTACAGAAGAGGACAAATGGCTTGCGTTGGTATATGAAGACTCTGAAGAACACAACTGTATATTCTTCAAAGTCTTTCGAAGCAAACGCAAGCAAGACAAAAGGTCCTAATCCACCTCTTATTGCTGCACTCTTATTGGTACATAGAAGTTGGGGATTCACCAAATGGTCCAACAGTTCGGCCTTCCCAAAATCATTTGCATCAAATGACACTTCTATGTCAGCCTGCCCATGCCAAGAAGGAAATTTAATTGAATTCAAGTCTTCAAAGACAACAATTTCATATAATATATTGATTTTGGCGTGACGGGCGACTTAGTTAATACTACTATTATTTTTAACTTTACATCCCAAAAAATTATCAAACAAACAAATTCAAACGTTTAGTCACTGAACTATATATCCAAATAAAATTTTAACGGCTTAGATTTCACTCATAATATATACTCCTTCCGGTACTAAATATAAGAGCTAGTTGACTTTTTTAGAAAATTCTAAAAAAACAAAATAAGATAATTATATTGATTTACCTAATTTTTTCTCTTAGACTAGTTTATTTTACCTATAAACTAATGGATATGTCATGCTTTAATAAATTATTTTTTAACCTTAATATCTCTAAAACAAGTCAACTAGGTCTTATATATAGAACCAGAGGTAGTATTTAACAAAACCTATTCTAGAAAAGAATTTTTTAAAATGTTATTATGTTTATTCTGCCTAATAAATAACTATTAGGTCAATGATTATTATTCAAAAATATTTATATAACATGCAGAATATAAATGTATATACAAAAAAAAACTTCAAGTGAGCTTCTTAAAATTTACCTGTGCAGCTGTCACATCAGTGACTTGAATTTGTTGACCAGCCTTAAGCACTTTATTTGGTAGGCCAGCTGATTTGCTGTGCTCGCAGCTTCTCAATTTCTACCACCGGCCATTGAACCAATTGATTTCCTGACCGGTGAAGCCAAATCGCCCTAGGTATGGCCTACAAATCAAATCACATGTTGGTTCATTGTAATTTTTTCAGTAAATTATATTTGGTTCAATTTGTCATAACATATAGCAGGTACTAAATTATCAATGAATTTGTTTCAAAGCAAAGTTAATATATACTATCCACCACTTACATGTATTCCTGACCACCCTCTCTTGATATAAACATCATAATTTAATGATGATTCGTTGACCCAACCTAACAAAATGCGTCTAGTGGTTACCTCATCAAAAAATGTTTTGGAGGCATAATATTTTCCAGGATCATATCTCAAGACCGAATCAACATTTTTGAATTCGGTATCTGGGACAAATTTATCCTTCTTATCATCATAAGTCCCGACGAGATAGCAATCATGTTTTACATCATCCAGACTAATTTTAAGCACATGCCTTGCAAAATGCCTATCCCCAAAAGTATTAACCCAAGAAGAGGAATTAGACAATACTGGGAAGAAATCAGGGCACTCCCACATTCCAGTGCCTTTATTAGAAGAATAAAGAGGGTGTTTGCCTTCTACCCAATGCTTAAAATCTTTACTTCTAAATAAGAATGCTTTCCCAATAGTGTCCCTTTTATTTCCAACTAGGACGTCGACTCTATAATGCCCATTTTCGCCTAACCAAGCGGTGGTAGGGTCTCTAAATGAGCTTGCATTAATTCTATTAGCCCTAGTTGGAGTCATCACAGGGTTTTGTGGGAATTTGACCCAATCTCTAAGGAATGTATTTGAGGTGTTTTTGGGGAAGGCCAAGTTTTGGACTTGGTGTTAGTGTGAGTCAACTCCAGTGTAGAGAATGGCAGGCTTGCCACCTGGAAGAATGGTGGTCGATCCTGACCATGCACCGTTGATATCGAACGGTTTAGATGGAGAGATGGCTGAGTCTAGTATGGTCCAATCAATGAGGTTCTTTGAAATTGAATGGCCCCACACAATCTTCCCCCAAGTCGAATCAGCAGCTTCCGGGTTGTACTGATAGAATAAGTGGTACAACCCCTTATATCTCATAGGCCCTGTAAATTATTAAATTTGTTACGAAATTGCAAATGCCAGCTTTTATGTTGCTCTAATAACAAACCACAATTTGTATATACACCTAAACATCTGTGGGTGTTCGTATGGAGTTCATGGTTACATTTGTTGTGACCATAATTTATATATGGCTGTGCATAGCAAATTTATTTAATGAAAGCATGCATGATATATAAAGCTAAGGTCTTAATCTTTTGTAATTAAATATGAAGAAACAAAACCATGATAAAATATAATATAATACTTGAGGAAATTAAAATTGAGAGACACTTTTTTTTCGAGTGAATGACACACTTTTTTTGAAATATATATGTTTGCACATATTTATTATAGACGTAACAAATTAATTTAATTAAAAATAATATACATGTTAATAATAACCCATAAACATGGGTTATTATTATGATAGAACTAATTGTAAATGCAAATCTATGCTACAATCATGTCCAAACAATGAGTTCTTCAGTCTTCTTCATGTTTAAATAGTTATATAGATAAAATAGGTATAATTTTATGACAAAAAGTCTCATTCTTAATTTTTTTTAATGATTGTAATAAGATTATGTTTCCCAATTGCTTTTTTTATTGTATTATTTTCTTACGTTGCCATTACCAAATTCGGAAAAGGGGAAGCAAAATAAAGTTAGGCAAGTGAGCTTAAGCCATATAATAAAATCTCAAGTTTATGATAGTATGAATTGAAAATGTAAGGCTAAGATGAATTTGATAAGTAAAAAATAGAAAGCAAAGAGTATAGAACCAGTGGGATCTGCAAAGTACGCCCAGATGTGTCCATTTTCAGCGTACCATGTCCAATTGACGAAACAAAGAGAGGCAAAGAACAAAGTGTGAGAGATATGACAACAAACTCAAAGAAATGAAATTAAACAAGGTAGGGTACCGTTCATCCAATTCTTGGGAGTTTGGAAATGGTATGCAGTTCTGTGAGGTTGACTTGATTCAGTGGAGGCAAAGAGGCCAAGAATGAAGAAGAATATGGCAAGAATAAACACCAAGGAGGATGCCATTGTTTGCAGTGTATGTTTTCTGCAGATTTAAGAGAGTCAGAGTCAAAGTTATAAATCTAAACTAGAAGGTATCTCCTACATATAATAGTAATACAAAAGTTGAAGTTTCATTGCAAAACCAAATTGATTTCTACTAAGTAAGAAAATATCGTAAAAGGAGAAAAAGAGAGAAGGCCGCTAGACATGAATTCGTGAAGGAGATGAAGTATACAAATATATCAAAGAGAAAGAGAAGATTGGAGAGGGCACATAATATTAACCTTTTTTCTTAAAGAATACAGGTTTGAGTACTCACATGAGAAAGGTAAGAGATGCAAAAAATGAAGGGCTTTATGTTTGGATTTCAGAGGAATATCAAATTTTCAGTAGCGACGGGTGATTTGGGAAGGTGAAAATGACATACATATAAAGGCATGCAATGAGGCTATGCTTCCCATTTAAACTATTGTTTTATTAATTTAATTTTATGATTGGGTGGGCCATGATAATGACAGATTTGAAGGATTTTAATCAAAATATCCTTAAGTCTTCTATGAAATTCTCCCAAAAAAGGAAGATAAAAACCTTCGAAATACATACCCATTGTACAAAAAAATGAGAAAAATGGAGCATTAATATTTTTTTAATCAATCAATCTTAATTATTATGGTTTGAATATTTGAATTATTCAATTTTAAATAAATATTTATTTCTTCCCTTGTTCATGACCCACTAAGTTACTTTTAATTAAATGAAGGTATATTTTGATAAACAAAATGAAGATATATGGTTTGGAAATTAATTAATGATTTTAGTTGTCATCTCTTATCTTTATTCATTAGTAGAACTCTGATGATAATCCAAATCATTATACTATCAAATAAGAAGAAAAAAAGAAGAGTCTTTTGTCTGCAACGAGTAAAGGCGTCTTTCTTTTTACCCAAATAGGCGTCTTTCTTCACGTCATTTAACGAAAGGGTTGATAAGATGAATGTTACAGAAAATTAATAAACTTGTGGCATGCCATTTATTGGGAAAATTAATTTGAGGTCCCCCACAAGGGACTTAATACTAGAAAAGTCCCAAAAGTTGAAATAATTAATGTAGGGTCCCAAGGGACCTCACTTTAATATACTTGAAAATTGAAAAGACACTTTTGCCCAACAAGTTGTCACATTTGCTCATTCAGTTGTCAAGTTATGCCCATCGAGTTGTCACGTATGTCCATTAAGTTGTCAGGTTTCCCATGAACTTGATAGTTTGGGTAATTAACTTAAAGCACATGCCCAACAAGTTGTCACATTTGCTCATTCAGTTGTCAAGTTATGCCCATCGAGTTGTCACGGCTGCCCATTAAGTTGTCAGGGGCAAAAGTGTCTTTTCAATTTTAAATTTTAAAATATATTAAAGTGAGGTCCCTTGGGACCCTACATTAATTATTTCAACTTTTGGGACTTTTCTAGTATTAAGTCCCTTGTGGGGGACCTCAAATTAATTTTCCCCCATTTATTTCTTACGACATTTTTGAATGGTTCACTTTTTTATTTTTGGCAAAAAGAACAATGAAATATATATAATTGGGAGGTATAACTTTTACAAGAAACCCCACTTAAATTCAAGCGGTCAAAACATTGTATTGAGCTAATTGATTGTTATTACAAGAAATGGCATACACCCACCACACACAGATAGACGCGTTTGTGTGTGGCTTTTTTTTTTTTTGGGCCAAAAAGTGTGTGTGTAGCTTATTATGTAGTACTTTGCAAGATTTTAAGTTCGAATACTGTTGGAATAATAACGATTTTGTTTGAGTTATTTGCAAATTGATTTGTTTTAAAAATGGTATCAAATCAATATTATCCACATCTGTATAAAATAATTTTCTAATATATGTTATTTTCTATCATAGCGACAATAATTTTTTTTATATCATACTGTTAATAATTATAAATAGGGTGATATTTGAATAGAATAATAAATATATTAGGTGGATCCCATTTATCTTTGCTTTTTGTAATCTTCATTTGAAATATCCTTGGGGTTAAATTTTACTACAAATTAAACATAATCTATGCTGTTCACGGGTTTAGATTTATTTATTTATATATTAGTAAATTAGTCTACTCAGATGTGGATAATATTATGGTAAAAAAAAAGATGTGGATAATATTGATTTAATACCATTTTTAAAACAAATCAATTTGCAAATAACTCAAACAAAATCCTTATTATTCCAATAGTGGAATTCGAACTTAAAATCTTGCAAGGTATAAGCTAAAGCATTTTTAATTATTGTAAGCACTCTCCAACGAGTAAATAAAAGATAAAGTTATTAATACCAACTTGAGTGGTTAAGGCATCTTAACATATAATGTGCCGCACCGAAGACTGAAATTTTTTCGTTTGAAGCCGATTAGAGCATAAATAAGTTTGAAAGAATATGCTGGTTGATTACTTCAGTACTCTTTGCCTTCTTCTTTTTCTATTTGCTTGATTTTTTGAATTAAGTGTATATCCACTACATTACATGTTGAATTTATTTACCATTCATTACACATAATCAACTTCAACTTGCATTGTGAGAGTTTATGGCATACATAGGCTCAACCGCCACATACCCCACACACACACAGGGTACCCCGTTACCCGCTTTTGGAATGAACGGTGAGATAATTAAGACAGAAATATAGGAAACACAATTGAGAAAAGAAGAGAAATGATGAAGCATAGAATAGACTGAATAAAAACCCTGAGTTGAAGTGATACTGAAGTCTCACATGTATAGTATTAGTAAGTTATGAATGTATATGATCACTATGACTAAGCATGTAATAAGTTAAGAATGCGAAAGCTAATTGATGGAATTGACCAACAGAAATTAAGGTTTAGACTTTAAACAGTGCAACAAATTACAGCCGCCTGTACATGTAGCTGAGTTGGCTCGACTATAGAAATTAAATTAAAGACGATGTTAGTGGATTTCTCGTAATGGCTAATATCCCTTCAACATTATTATTAATGGAGAAATATTGTTGTATACTTGTATGTTATAAACTTATAATAAGTAAGGGTCATTAATTAATTATAAAGTGGCACTTTATTAATGGAGAAAAGTGTAACTATTCTGCATTAATTCCAAAATTAAGGAAAAGATATCCTTTGAACATGCACATCAAGGTATATTCCGCAAATAAGAGTAGTGATTATAATAAAAAAATGCCACTATGAATGTATAACAGTAGATAAATGACACTATCCTGCATTAATATATGACACCCATCCGCGCACAAATAATGACACATTCTCATATTAATATGATAATATCCCTTACCAAAGATATATAAATGTAGATTATAATAAAGAAACCTCAGTGAACCTTTAATTACATTTTTTGGATAAACCAAATTAATTTCGTGTGTACTCTCACCTTGCACTTGCAATTCTTTTTGTCGGTGATGATTAAGCCTTATAGCACATTAGGAATTAATCTGACATTAAAGTTGATATTCAGGAAAATGAATGTAATTCAAAGAAAATCAATTAATAACAACCAAGCAGTATGAACATTATATTTTTAGCACAAGATAGTATCGTTGTATAAGCTATTTAAATCTCAATTATTAAAATCAGTTTTTTTTTTAAAAATAATTACATTCATAGAGGAACATAGGAGTATTACTAATTGTCTTTGTCTATAAAAGGGAATAAATTAAAGTCCAATATTATCCATATTTGAATAAAATAAATTTCATATCCATATTACATTATCTCTCATTGTTAATAAATTTAAATAGGAATTATATCAGAAAAGATTAATCAATACTCCCTTTGTCCCACAATATAAGTTAAAGTAGGAGATAATTGTCCCTTAATACTCCCTCCGATCCTAAATATACGATCTAGATGACTTTTTTGAAAAATCTTAAAAACCAAAAAATAAGTTAATTATAAATTGATTTACCTAATTTTTCTCTTAGACTAGTTTGTTTTACTTATAAGCTAATGGATAATATAAAAAGATATCAAATATGTCATGATTTAATAACCTATTTCGCAACCTTAATCTTTCCAAAAAAAAGTTATCTAGGTCTTATATTTAGGAACGGAGGTAGTATTAACTAATGTTACTTTTATCTGAATTATCATTTAATGATTTTTCATTTCTGCCCTTTGCAGAGAACACTCTCTCTCATGTTCCCCACTCACACACTCTTTTTTTCTCATCCAATCATCATGTCACTTATTCTCTTCATATATAGGGGCCGAGTAATTTTGGAAACACGTATGTTCCAGACATATTAATACAAACATATATAGAATATATATGAATATGTATGTATGTAGGGAAAGCAATAAATTAAAGCAAAAATATCAATAATTTTTGCCAACAAAAACAATATACCAAGGACTTAATGTTTTGATTTGACCACATGAACATATGTGGGATTTCTTGTAATAGTTATACTGCCCCAATTATACACATTACATTGACTTTTTTTGCCGTATATAAAAAAGTGACCAATTTAAAAATGCTGTAAGCAATAAATGATGAAATGCACCTTGAGTTTTTAAATTTTACTCAAGCCATATGTGATTTGAGCACAAATAAGTACGCAACGTGTGTATGTGTGAATAGATGTCATAAACATTGATCCAAATGAGAACTAATAACTCGCCGTGATATAAGTACAAATAAGTAAAAAATTGATCCATATGTGATTTGAGCACAAATAAGTACGCACCTTGAGTTTGGCCGTGATATATCTTCAAATTATTAAATTGTTGGAGAATCCAGTTTAATGTGAAAATTTATTCTGCGTATTTTGTAAATTGTTCATGTTTTTCGTAAGAGTTTATTATATGTCTACGTAATGACTTTTTGAAAGGACCAATTAATAATTAGTAAACTAGATGAAATAGAGATAAACTTGTATGGTTTGAATGTGGTCCTTCATAGGTTTAATATATTAATTTTTATTTTATATTAATAGTTTTGGATAAAAATAAAGGAGAAAAACCTAAATTTAAGTTTAAAATTAAATTATAAATGAAACTGAAATTAAAATATTAATAAGCAATAGAGAGAACGGAGGGGGGAAATAAAGGTAAGTTATTAGATTATTTTAATACTTTCATGTTATTTTAATGAACTCATCCGTAATCTCATTTAAGTATATAAATTTGTCTTATATAAATATACCTTTCCCTAGTGGAGTCATTTCCTTCATGGAGTATATGTTATTAGTGATATTTTTTTTTTTGTTTTGCCTACACAGTCATAGTATGTCTTATATAGTACTCCCTCCGTTCCTAAATATAGGACCTAGATGACTTTTTTGAAAAATCCTAAAAAAAGCAAAAAATAAGTTAATTATAAATTGCTTTATCTAATTTTTTCTCTTAAACTAGTTTATTTTACCTATAAGCCAATGGATAATCTAAAAAGATATCAAATATGTCATCATTTAATAACCTATTTCGCAACCTTAATCTTTACAAAAAAAGTTATCTAGGTCTTATATTTAGGAACGGAGGGAGTAGTATATTGCAACTTTATCCACGTGTTTTAGCTCAGTCAGTTCCATGTGATGATGAGTTTCTATGAGAAATTAATTAAACTTTGTTGATATAACCTCTATTTAAATTTATTAACAATGAGAGAGAATATAATGTGGATATTAAATTATATTATTCAAAATATTGAGATAATATTAGACCTGATTCTCTTTACTCTTTTTGTGAATCGACTTTATTCCCTTTTTGAAACAAAAATATATAGTTACTTGAATTTCCAGAATCTAAATCTAATAATCATTTTCAATATGGTATAAAGTAAAATCATCACTGGCATCTGAACAAAATGGTTGCAACTATGAAACACGGAAGTAATTTTGGTTTATCCCAAAAATGTTATCATAGTTCACCAAGGTTTTTTATTGTACTCTCATTCATATATCTTTGGTAAGGGATATTAATATTGGTAGCAATGTGTCATTTTTGCGTGGGTCAGTGTCATATCTCAATTCAATATATAGTACTACTACTACTTTTAGAAACATTGATCTACAACTAATAACGTTCTTACACATTACGAGATTTCCATCAACTCCTCCTTCAATTTAAATTCCCTAGTCGAGGAGCCACCTCAGTTCCATGGGCTGTGGTTTGTTCCACAGTTCATACCTAAATTTCCTTTAGTCTGTTTGATTAATTGGCTGACGTGTTGTTAACTTGTATGCTTAGCTATAAAGATCATATATACATTTATAACTTACTAAAAATTTAGTACTTCATGTGCCTTCAGTATTAGGGTACTTCAACTCAGGGTTTTGATCCATTCTATTCTTTCCTTCAATTATTTTCTTTTCTCAATTGCATTTTCTATTTTCTGTTTTAATTACCTCACCATACATACCAAAAATGGGAATGGGGTGCCCCATATATAGATGGCTGTTGAGCTTATATATGCCATAAACTCTCACAACTTGATTTTAATTGATTTTTGTGCATATAGACTTGATACAAAAAAAATCAAGCAAAGAGAAAAAGAAGGGAAAGAGTATGGAAGTAATCAACCAGCTTATTCTATCCAACTCATCCATGCTAAAATCAGCTTCAAGCTTACAAATTTCATAGTCTTCTGTACGTTACATATGCATACATTCCATTATTTAACTTCAGTTGGTATTGATATTATTTTCTTCTATTTAATTACTTGTTGGAGAGTGCTTACAATAATTTAAAATACTTGGTTCATAACTTGCAAGCTAAGGTTTTAAGTTCAAATTCCACTATTAGGATAAGGATTTTGTTTTTCAGTGATTTGTAAGAATCTTTAATTTATAAAAATCATTTGAATTAAAGGCATTTTAACCTTGATGAGCTCCAAATACCCTACCCCAGCCAAAAGATAATATTTGAAAAAATAAATTCACGACGAGCATGATGTATGTGGCTATTGGTCTGTCACTCTGTCTACTTTGTTTTTATCTAAATATAGGAGTATTTAGCATTTTGATCGACTCCGGGTATCTTTTGAAATTAAGACAAATCTGTTCGCTGTTCAGTGTGCTTATTATAATTATTGAGTAGCTAGGCTGTGTTGGTCTTATAATGTGATGGGGCTTTGATAACAGATGTTTGTTCTTTGAATCAAAAAACAAGGCAGAAATTTGAAAAGAAATTTCTATCAATGAACTTTAAAATTACAAACTTACAGTAAACAGGAAAAGAGAATATTCATTAATTAGGTGCTTTCCAATATATATAATCACAGACACATATAATGTGATTTCATCTCTTACGTGTGGTGTACACAATTTAAGGGTATTTTGAAGTGATACTTTATCATTTAAAACTTATTACATTTGCAATATACTCAAATACAAGTGGGCAATGACCCTATTTTATACCCAAAGTAACCACACTGGACCACCCACCACCATAAACTAACAGGTAGTACAATATTACACCCAAAGTAACCAAAGTGGTCCAAATAACCCTCAACCGACGGTCTTCAACATTATAAAATAGGGCCATTGCCCAATACAAGTTTATATTAGGTTATGCACAGTTCCAAATATTTATTTAATCTTTTGAAAATATAGTATCTAAGTCAAATAAATTAAATCAATGTCACATATATTTCGAATTTCAAGTTGAGACATGCATGTTGAATTCCTTCGGCATATATATTGTCAAAACACTGTAATAATTATTACGAGGAATCCATGAATTACAGAAATGTATAGTAATTTACTTAAAAACTAAATTAAACTGTCCAACTTAATCGTAAAAAATCCCTCAAAAATGCACATACGATATATATCCATTTTATTAGACTGAAAATCATATCCACTTAAAAGTTACATACATTTCACGCACTTTTCTTTATATTTATTATCTAACAAAAACATAGATAAGAGCACCATTTAAGTCTTGTACTAGAGTGCATTTTAATTTATCGGTCAAAATAATCATTTATTATAACAGGCAACTGTCTCAATTAAGTATCCTTTTTAGCCAAAATACCTAGTTTATTTGTATACACTTTCCCATATCATTCGGTAAAGGACATATATTAAGATAAGATGAGTTGGATTCATAATTTTTTAAGTAAAATATAACATTTATAATAATGTAGCTAAATTTATTACAACAGAGGATCAATGATATTATTCCAATTGGTTAATTTACTTCACTATATCAATAATATATTAATATGGCAGTTGAGCGTATGCCATAAATTCTCGCCATTTTGATTATCATATAAATAATATAATATTTAAATATGTAATGTGCAGTTTTTTTTGCCATCATATGTACTGTGCGTATATACTTGAGGAAAGGACTGTGTTGAAAGAGTAAGATATATGAATATGAAGCTTAAAATCTCATCAAAAATGAATATAATTACTCCCTCCGTTCCTAAATATAGGACCTAGATGACTTTTTTGAAAAATCCTAAAAAAGCAAAAAATAAGTTAATTATAAATTGATTTACCTAATTTTTTCTCTTAAACTAGTTTATTTTACCTATAAGCTAATGGATAATCTAAAAAGATATCAAATATATCATGATTAATAACCTATTTCGCAACTTTAATCTTTCAAAAAAATTTATCTAGGTTTTATATTTAGGAACGGAGGGAGTATTAAGTACAAAATCAATAAAAACATTGTAATAAAAAAAAATCAATAAAAACATTGAAAAACGACTTGTATAGCCTCGTCATGGCATCCTCACTATATGTAATTATCCCTGAAGAACCAACCCCAAGCACCACCTTCGGATCTAAAAACACCAACAAAAGGCGTTTGCATCTAATGCTTCACTATTTGCATCTGTCACATTTTTCAAGTGATCACTCAAACTCATCTCTTCCACACACACACACACACAGACACACACACACACACACACACTTTCTCCCCTGCATTAGCATGACCAAGAAATTATGCCTTCTTTTTCTGAGTTTGGTCTTTAAATTCTGCAATTTTAATTTTATCCTATAAAATAAAAAGAAAAGCAAATAAGTTTTAGCCTTCTTTCTTTTCTAGTTTTCTGATATTTCCAAGGCTGCTAATTCCTGAACACTGATTTAGATGTGTAATATGATCAGCATCAGCTTTTATTATTATCAGTAGTACCTGTGTGTTTCTTGCGAATTACAGTATATGGTTGCGTTTCATAATAAGCATTCTCATCCTTCAAGTCAGAACAACACTCTTATATAGCAATAGCCATATCTCCAATCTATACATTGCTCATCTCCTGCTCAATTCTTGGTCACTCTGCCCACACTAAATCAAACCAATCGTACAGAACATCATATCATTTTCAACTTCCAAGAAATTGGATCACTGATAATCTAGCTGCTTTAAAGAGGTAAAAGAACACACCCATATGTGAGAGATATGATAAAGAAAACAGTGAAAAAAGAAATTAGGAAACTAAGTAGAATATAATATTATTAGATCCAATTTCTTTGGAGTTTGGAAATGGTATGTGTTCAATATTGTTTGGCTTGATTGGGCGTAAGGTATGGCCACAGTGGCCAAGAATGAAGTTGGAGATGGCCAATATAAGGATTGAAGATACTGCTATCGATGCTGTAGTGTGTTTATCCTCATTTTATGGAGGGGAGGGGAGGGGAAGAAAAATTTTTGTAAAGTGAATTTTTAAATATTGAAGAGCTGAGTTATGATATTTCAATAAAGATGACATATCAAATATAAGAGTTATATATATTAATTTAGAATTTACAACCCTACTTCTCAAATTTTTATAAATTCATGTCACAGAAATTTATTTTCCCTCCGCCCATTTTCCCTCCCCTCCTCTTGTACCAAACAGACCCTTAGAGTCAGAATGGAAGTTTTCTTTCTTGGGATGTTAGTCACCCCTGATTCAGAAGCCAGGCCGGAACCCGAAGAAGCTGAAGTCATCTACCACATCACCATTGGACCTGGTTGTGATTCCCCTTCATTTTACTCCGGTATGACAAATTTCATATTAAATTTCAGGTCTTTGGGAAATATTTACTTCTAAGAAGCACAGTATATCTTTTAGCAGTGCGACAAATCAATTACACTTCTTTTTTTGCCAGATACAAATCAATTACACCAGACTAAACACTTGGTTGTAAAATTTCATGTTAAAAACACTACTCCCTCCGTTCCTAAATATAAAATCACTTTGGGGAAGTGGATAAGTTACTAAATATAAGATTACTTCTTATTTCATCTCAAGTTTTGCCCAAACTACCCTTATACTCCCTCTTTTCATTGAAAACCCCTCCTCCTTTTAAAGTTAAGTAATTGAGGGGATTTTGGGGAGATCATGTAATTTTATTGTCTTCCTTAATCTCCCCAAATCAACCAAAGTGATCTTATATTTAGGAACGGAGCGAGTACAACTATTAAACCAAACATATATACTGGCATTTTCAACGGATTACTTTAAATACACTATTCTTTTGAAACCCAAACATCAAACGCAAAACGATGTAATGATGCAAAAAAGAACATATCAGTAGTTGCATTGACTTACAAAGCTACAACATGCATCATTGCATCCACTGTCAGAGGTCTATTTACTTTTCTAATTTTAATCCTCCACTCCTCCTTCTTCAAACAATGAAGCCTCCCAATGTCTCATCTTCTTCATCTTCAACAGTTTCATTCACACTAGGAGCTTTCTTTTGTCCAGAACTTTTACTTCCTTTTCTGTCCTTGATTTGTTTATTTCGGTCTCTTGACCGAGTAGAGTACATTGATATTCTTACTTTACCCCTGCTTGCAAGAAGTTTTGTATCATCTTCACTTTCCACAGTCCACTCATCATCTTCCTCTTTGTTGACTTTACCTTTCTTTCGCTTTCTTCCTATGGCCTCCCTCTTCTCTCCAAAATCATCCTCATCATCATCTTTGTTATAGGTTCCTCCAGGAACCAGTTCCAATTCTTCACGTTGAGAATCATGCCCTTGGGATAGTGGTCAAACTCATACCCCATCACAACAAAACCAAACTCTGTAATTCAAAAATTTTCCATGAGAATCTATTCTGAAGTAATTAGACACAGTAAATAGCTAAATCCCACTACAGTGTCAATCCATGACTAACACTTACAAACATATTTTTCCAATCAAAACTTATCATTGCTGGTGCTATTACCAAGATGTCATGTTGTCAGAAGAAAAGTAAAAGTTGTTCAACATCATTCCATCATCAGGGGAAGAATGGACAAAAAATACAGCAAAATATGTGCACAACAATTTTCCATTACATCATGACTTTGATCCTGTAATTTGTTTTCTACAAAGTAGGTCCTCATTAACAAATCCATATAATTTATATCCTACAGTTAACCACCCCTCCCCGGAATTTATCATTACAAAACTATCAATTTCCAATAAGTCATGTCCAAAGAAGCGTGAAAACTGTTGATCATCACATCCAGGGGAAAAGGGCAAATGTCACAGGAGGAAAAATGGAAAAGGAGTAAGTACATAATATGTTCACACCGAGTTTCAATTAAATTATTATCTTGGTCCTGTAATTTCAGATATGTAAAAAGGTAAATACAGCATCCTTATAATTTATTCAATGGATAGAGAGAAAGCTAATGGCCTTATGATAAGCATGATTCAATTTTGAAGGTAGACTACTCCCTGAGTTCCTAAACATAAGACACCTTAAAATTGCAATTTATTTCTAAATATACGACCACTTTCTAATTTCCCAACTTTTTCCCAAATTAACCCTGATAATAATGCTTATCAATAATAAAACAAACAAAAGACCTAAGCATAAATGTATATGAGCAGAGTATAATTACCTTAACTAACATCCTTAATCTAATCAAATTTGGTAAAATGGTTTTATATTTAGCAACGGATGAAGTATCAATGTAACACAGACCCAAATCAAAACAACAAATAATCTATAAAAAATTAAAATAAATGCATAGTTATTAAACTAAAATTCCATTCATCCAATGAAATATCTCATCAATTTAACAGAGGCAAAGAGAAAATCACAAATTCAACAAACATCTAATTATACCGTTAACAGGATCAATTCCTGAAACATCAACACCCTCACTTTCAACACCATCATTACTTGAAATCTCACAAACCTCATTCTCAATTCCCAAACTACCCTTCTTCCCCTCACATCCTTTCAAATCAAACCAAACAGGCTCCTTCCCAGACAAACCAAAACGATCACCAACTTCATTTTCACCCTTACTATGAATGTGTAGCTTTGAGTTTTACCAAGTATTTATATTCTTCTCCGAGTTATCTCCATCAATTGTTGTTGTCTTATATATTTCCCATAAATAGTTAAATTAATACACCATAATTGTCACAATTTAATGTATTTTGTGTTATGCCTAACAAATGTCATTGCACATATATCCAAGTTTTTAATTGAAAGATTTTGTTCACTTTTAAAGTTTAACCATTAGAGTATGTTTGGATGGAAGAAAGGAAAGTAAAGAATTAGTAATGGAAAGGGTAAGAGATGGAAAGTAGAGGTAATGATGGGAAAGTACAGTTTGTGGGCCCCATGAAAGGTGTGAGAAGGAGAGAAAACTTGTGGGGCCAGAGATATATGTAAATGACCATATTACTCTTAACATGCAGCACATTATTAAAAAATGTCATGACTTATACTTAACATTTATCTTTCTGTTATTACTACCATAAAAGTATCATTCATTAGAATTAGGGGTTTGATGGGGGGGGGGGGCGGTTGGAGATTAAGTATGCCTCTTCATAGCATATAGTTATTAGATTTCCCAAAAAATATGCAGATTAATAGAAATTAAAGCAATATATAAAGTACTGAACACCTTTGCCAACTAATGTAATTAAAAGATGAATTTTTGAAGTGAAAAAAAGGATGTCAAGAGAGACTGTGAATAAGATTTATGGGAGAGTGCTTGGGCTAAAGGGGTGAAGATAGTTTGATTCTTCTGTTTTTATCTACGAGAAGTTTGATTCTCAGCTAAACTGAATATTATATGTGATATAAATTAATATATTTTAAAGTATCATATAAATCACTAATAAATTAATTTTTTTTGTGGTCGGTACACAAATAAATTAATATTATGAATTTGTTGTTTGATAAATAATACTACCTCCGGTCCTAAATATAAGACCTAATTGACTTTTTTTTGGAGAGGTTAAGGTTGCGAAATGGACTATTAAATCATGACACATTTGATATATTTTTAGATTATCCATTAGGTTATAGGTAAAATAAACTAGTCTAAGGGAAAAATTAGGTAAATTATCAATTTATAATTAACTTATTTCACTTTTTTAGTATTTTTCAAAAAAGTCAATTAGGTCCTATATTTAGGACCGGAGGGAGTAATATACATTGGGTTTCATGTGTTGTTAAATTAAAAATCAAAGTTCCTAAGTTTTTAAATAGGTTAATATACATTCTGGGCAACAAACAATTAGTGAAGTGCCAATTTGGTCAATGAACAAATAAAAAGTATCACATTGGCCAATGGGACTTAGGAATAATATAATTCAATTATGAAAATTCTCTCTTACCCCTCATCAAAACAAAAAAAATTGTGGGTCCCACGTTTGCTCATAAAAATGCCTCCATCGTCATCACATCTTTTATGAACATGTAGATTGTAATGTTAACATGTGAAAGACACATGTCAATGTTACATCCGCCAAAGGGTAAATTTTGACCACTTTGGTTATTACAAGGGTAAAATTGTACCCGATGTTAGTTTAAGGTGTGAGTGGTCTATGTTTATTTTCCTTTTTTAATGGTCGAACTTCAATTCTGAGCCTTGTATTATGTTGCTAACTGAGTTGAACTTTTTTATGTTTCTTAATTCTTGTCCCTTTTTTTTAAAGACCATTTAGTTCTTCTGGTTGTGCTTGTCAGAGTTTAAGTATACTATCCGAAGCATTAAAAAATATAAGAGGAAATAAAAAACACAAATAACACTGTATCTGTGTTCACCCGGCTAAATGATATAGCAGCGAAAAAATTACACATGCAATACAAAAATAAATAAAAATAAAAAAAACTGGAAAAATCAAATCCATAGCATAAAGGAACTCAAAAGTGAAACTACACAATACTATAACATAGCTATTCACCTGAATCAAATGGCGTTGCAAAAACAAAAAATAGAACTTTAAAATAAATGATGAATGCTATGCTTGTGAGTTCTGCTGCACCTAATAATTTGTGGGGAGAAGCTTTATTGTCTGCTTGTTTTATTCAAAATAGAATACCCCATAAGAAAACCCAAAAGACAGGTATGAATTATGGAAAGTGTGGGGGTGTATTGCAAAAGTTTTATTACCTGATTTAAAAAAGAGGAAAATTGTTTCTAAAACTTCTGATTGTATGTTTATTGGATATGCTCAACAAAGTGCTACTTATCGTTTTCTAGTTTTGAAAAGCGATATTTTAGATCGTAATACGATTGTTGAAACAAAAAATGCTGAATTTTTTGAAAATATATATCCAGCATATATCAAAGAAAATTGAAAATAATGTTTCTTCTTTTGAACAAACATCAAACGAAGATTCTTTTGAGGATTTAAGGAGAAGTAAAAGGCTAAGAAAAGAAACATCTTTTGGAGATGATTTTTATACTTATTTGGTAGAAAATGAGCCCAAAAAATTTTATGAAGTTGTCTCTTCTCCTGAAGCAAAATTTTGGAAAGAAGTCATACAAGATGAACTTCATTCTTTGAGTCAAAATAAAATGTGGGTTGTAGTAGATTTACCTTCAGGAGCAAAACCTATTGGTTGCAAGTGGGGCTTTTTAGGAAAAATATTTCCCCGATGGGTCAATTGATAAATATAAGGTTTAGTAGCCAAAGGTTTTACAAAAAAAGAAAATGTTGATTATTTTGATACCTTTTCTCTTGTGGCTAGGATTGCTTCAATTAGAATCCTAATTGCTTTAGCTTCTGTTTATAAGTTTTTTATTCACCAAATATATGTTAAAACAACATTTTTAAATGGTGATTTAGAAGAGGAGATTTATATGGTACAAACTAATGGATGTGTAGTTCCTGGACAAGAAAACAAAGTTTGTAAACTTGTTAAATCACTCTATGGCCTTAAACAAGCACCCAAACAATGGCATGAAAAATTAGACCAAGTTTTGTTAAGTGGTGGTTTCTCTACTATAGAAGTGGAAATATGTGTTTATACAAAACTTGAAAATAATGATTGTGTGATCATTTGTCTATATGTGGATGATATGTTTATCTTTGGCACAAACATGAATGTTGTAAATGATATTAAGTTGTTTCTTGCTTCTAACTTTGATATGAAAGATCTTGGTGAAGCAAAAGTAATTTTGGGTGTTACGATCATAAGGAATGATAGTGGTATCATACTTTCTCAAGAACATAATGTTGAGAAGATTATGAGAAAGTTTGATCAATATGATGAATCTCCTTGGAGTACTCCTTATGATTCAAATGTTATTTTATTAAAAAAATGAAGGAGATCCTATTGCTCAATCAAGGTCAGATATAGCTTACGTCGTGTGTAGATTGAGCAAGTATACCCATTGTCCGAGTGATGGACATTGGACGGCCTGTTGCGAGTTTTAAGATACCTAAGAGGTACCATGAATTATGGTATTCACTATAGTGGATTTCCCGCTGTATTAGATGGATATAGTGATGCTAATTGGATATCTGATTCAGATGAATCCAAGTCCACTAGTGTCAATTTAGTTAACTTTGGTGGTGGAGCTGTAACTTGGAAGTCAGCCAAAGCAGACAATGCTGACTAAAAACTATTTTTTTATCAAAACAAACCCAAAATAAAAGAAACATGAAAACTATTCATCAAAACTATCTTTTTAAAAAAATATTTTACTCAAAAGTTATTCTTAAAAAAGTATTTTCAAAAAGTTTAATTCAAACACTCTTATTTCATCAAAAGCTATTTTTCAAAAAAGTTATTCTACTCAAAAGCTATTCTCAAAAAGCTATTTTCCCAGAAGTTATTCTCCAGAAGCTGAATCCAAACTGTAACATCCCAATTTTCAAATTAGAGATAATTGAGATTTAATCAAGGTGTTATGATATCATTAGTAAATTAAAAATCATTGTTAATAAATAAATGTCGATAAGTATATTTTTAGAAAATAATATGCTTATTTTCCTTAGAAATTAAAGAAATATAGTTAAAGTAGTTATTTGGAGTTAGAACTTACATGAAAAGTATTTTGAAACTTAGATAATATTATGATGGAATTAAAGCAGTATATACAGACATTTGGGGTTAGGAATATAATCAAGAATAAACCAATGGGTATATAGTTGGAATTTTCTCTAACATTATTCATACGCACACACATATATACACTCAACTCACCTCCTTCCTTATCCATTCCCGTCTCCTCTCTTACTTAGCCGACACACACACACCCACTTCAATTCTCATCTTCTTCGATCTTCTTCTTCTTCTTCTTCATTATCTCCGCTTTCTTCCTTCCTTTCTCGGCTCGATCGACGGCGGTCAAGGCTGTCCGGACTGTGGTGGCCTTGCTTCCTCACTCCTTTTCTTATTCTATTTCGTTCCTTCATCTTTTCTGACGCGTGAAGCATTTTCCGGCGGCGTCAGCTCGGTTTCCGGCGGCGGACGTTCGATTGGAAGGTAGATGGTAGTTTTCTTTAGTTTTTCAAGCTAGCTTCCACCATAACTTTATGGTTTTCACCTTCTCCCCTTGTTATTGACTTTCCAGCTCGGCCAGCCAAATTTGGAGGTGATTTCCGGCGAGCTTCACGGCGGCGGCGGCCTCTCACACACTCCATACAACACCGGAATCAAACTTAGGTGGCTTCCCTTTTTATTTTCTATGATTTATTTGTGAGACTTGAGAGTTAGGGTTTCAATTGGGTTTTTGATTTTTAGGCATAATTTTAAAATGTTTGGTTCTTGCCTTTGCTAAGCCTCTGATTGTTATTGGTTTGATTCCTTCTCTCTGTTTTGTACGCTGGTGCACATATATATGTGGATTATTTGTGATTTATGTTTGTTTTGGGGGTGCTTAGGGGTGACGAGATTCACAGTAAATATATGTATCTATAATTATTTTGGCTTGCTAGGTTCTGTGTGTGTGTGTGTATTTGGGAGTTGTTATGTATGATGTGTGTGTGGGTGTTAATGTGTGTGACTGAATATTTGTATATTGTTTCAAGATTTGGAGCTGTAATGAAAGTTTTTGTTGCATATGGTAATTGGAAACTGTTGGGCAAGAGTCTTGGTGATTGGGGAAGTAGATAATTATGGTTTGAATATCATTGCACTCAAGGTGTTTGTTAAAATGTTTAAAAGAGAATTTTGGTTGCATTGGAATTTTGAATGTCTCTTTTGAAGCCTAGATATGCATAGGTTTTTAAGGACAAAAACTTGATTATAATTATCATTTGAGGTTCTCAAATATTATCTAATGATTTCAAGGTTTTGTTTTGAAGTCCAAGTGGAACGTTCAAAGCTTATCAAAGAAATGTTTGTTCATACTATTTTATGTTGAATCATTTAATAAGAAAGCTTGTTGTTCTCTTCTTCATTTATTGGCCAAGCTGATTTTATTATGAATTCTTCATTTCTATGGATGGGGCATTTTAGGGGAATGACTAAGAATTTGGAAAAGAGAAGGGTGTTCTTGCATATTTAATTAATGAACTTCCTAGGACATGAAAACTTTAATATGACAGCAGTAGACTTCTTGCATATGACAACTCATTATTTTATGGTTGATGATTTTGTTTTAGCTGAAAAATTACTTAATGTTTCAAGAATTTGTTTGTTAGATGAAGTTGGAAATCTCAGTGTTGTTGGGCTACTTATTTTTCATGTGGCCAGCAATCTTTCTATGCTTGAACATAAGATTAAAGTATGGAAATAAGTTTCCTTTTCTTCCTCCTCTTTGGCTTATTCGTGGTATTTGTTAAGAGGAGCTAAATGGGTCTAAGTGTAATGTGTACTTCAACATTAGTTAAGTCATATATTTGGTTTCAAAGAATCTATATTTCTAGTGTTATCCCTATGTTTATTAAAGGTACAACTTGAGGACTTTAGATATTAATGTTAATAGCCTTGTGGTTGAATTGGGTAAATTGGAGGAAGCAAACATGTTGTGGCTGTTCTTTTCAATGCTGAAACTTGATTCTTTGTGTGAGATTAAAATGTATGATTGAGTAATTTGTGATGACTTAAGTGTAACACATGAATGTGAACTTGAAATTTTTGAAAGATTCAGTTTTGACTATGAAGAGGGTAGTTGTTTATTTATGTACAATCCTGTTTGGAATTATAATCTTGTTGTTCTGTTATGAGCTTTATAAAACAATCCTAAAACCTAGTATTAGAAGTAATATGCTGGAAGTTTAAAAGTTAAAGAACTGGATATTAGTGTTAACGTGATCAATTGTGTTCACTAGTTCTGCAATAGTTTAATTGAGCTCTCTTTTCTTGATTATTGACATTATATTTGATCTGATTGTTATGGAATATATATGTGGTTTTTGTGTTTGACTTTACTTTTCGTTTGTGATGTTACATGTCGAGTTAGGAAACGTTGTGTGCTAATGTGTTGGCCGAATAGGTGAAGGAAAATGATTATGATAAGCGATGTATAAAATCATACTGTCCTATATATATAGTTATTTATGATTTGTTACTGGCCTTGAAAATAGGAGATTTCTACTTTGTTTTGTGTTCAAGGCTGATTTCATAATTTAAAGGGAGTATTGATTTGGTGAAGGTGTGATTGGTTATGATTGTCTTTGGTGAATTTATTGTGTTAATTCTTATAGCGTTTAAATGGAAAGGTATGCTTGTTGTTCCTTGGCTTTTTGTTCATGAATGGGAATTTAGTTATTGGCTTTAGCTTTGATTGATTGAAGATGTTTACCTTAGAATAAAACATATAAGAAAAAGGGATAGGGTAGTAATACGAATGAGAGAGACACTAGTTGATTTATCACAAAGAATGATTACTAACCCACTATTATTACATTATGTAATAATAGGAAAGGATGTGATTCGCATATATTCCTCGAGGCGTGATAAAGTAAAGGGTAAAGGCAAAGGATTGCTAAAGGGCGACAGGTAATCACACTTAATCTCGCTATAGCATTGAGGGTGACGTTAGTTGGGGATTTCAAAATCCTTTTGCACCCTCATCATATTATATATATTATCTTTGAAAAGTTATTTTTATATAAAATAGGCTATCGGGTGCCTTTCAAACGCGATTATTTTCGTATAAAGGAATTTGATTTATTAAATATATATTATCCTGCTTGGTGGTGGTTATTGATCTGGAATGGTGTGGATGATTTTGAGAGGTTATGGAATAGAAAAGGAATGAGTTGTTGAGTTTGTGATTGTGGTGAGTTAGGTGGATGGGAAATATAAGGTATTGTTGACTGAAGTATTGAAATGTAATGTGGATTTGAAATATGTACATTGTGGTCAGGGAATTGGAAAATTATATTGATGGAAAGTATAAAAGGTTGTGGTTGGGACATTGAAAGTTATGGCGAGCATTGCATGACACTGGAATTTATGTACCATCGCTCGATGATAACTGTCGATTGGCCAATCGACAGTTATTTGTACTGATGATCCTTTTCGGATTGATTAGACCGGGGATCATAGGTCAACTTATTGAGAGAAAGTGACCTACGGTTGTTTGACATTGAAGAGTCCAACCGTTCCCGTTCTGCAATGGAAACAGAATTGGGGTTCTCTCTCTGGAGATTGCCAGAGAGGGAAATTGCCCCCTCATTTTAGAGAGGGGCACAATGTCAAATCATATAGTGAAGATTGGATACTGGAGTTAAATGCCCCTTGATGGCACAATGCATCTATAGGTGAGTGTGAGAGTTGGTGTAGTAGTACTGATGGAGTGGAGATAGAGATGTTGACGTTATTGTTTGGAAAGTGATAGAGAAATGTGAATGATTTATGGAAAGAAAATCTGGAATATATGTATTATTGATTTTTAAACTGTGGTACTGTTAGAATCTTAAGTTTTGATGAAGACTAAAATATGAAAGAACTAGGAAAACACTTAGAGAATATTAGGTTAATATAGAACCCCAAGTAAGAGTACAACCGGATGTGGACTTACTTCCGGATAGACTAGGACTAGCGCTCTCGGATGAACGTCTCATCCCCCAGCGACAGCAAGTACATCACTAAGTAATAACTCAGTCTAACAACATTAAATGAATAAAATTCCTTGAGACTAAGTTAAGATGCAACCGGATGTAGAGTTGCTTCCGATTGATTAGTGACTAGCGCTGGGTGTTGGCATAGATAACACTGAGCACCAGTGAACATAACCCAACGTCCAGTAGACTTGCTTTCGATTGCTTAGTGACTAGCGCTGGCTGTTGGAATGGATAACACTGAGCGTCAGTGAGCAAAATGTGAACATAACCCATCATCCAGTGGAAGTGCTTCCGGATGTGAAATTGCTTCCGGATGTAAGAAAGCTTCCTTAGACTAAGTAAACTCCCACTGCATGTGACTATGTGTTTATATTGCTAGACTAACGTTCAAAGTGCAGCACACTAAGTAAAGTTGCTTCCGGATGTGAATCCGCTTCCGCAAGCAATCAGAATGTCAGAACGTTCAGAAGTGCAGTGTCAGAATGCTTTTGGCAGAGCAGAGTTGTCAGAACTACTTTTCAGAGATAAAGCAAGTCAACCCTGCTAAGCATTAATGAAGCATTAATTGGGCAAACGGTAACATGGGAAAAACGGCCATATTCAAACGGCTAACCCATCTACCAAGAGTGAGAATACTTGAAGACTATATAAAGGAGCTCACCTTCATTTATGAAGAAATCTAATATCTTTGATATCTTGAAGAAAAACTAGAGAGAGAAACCGAGAAATCCTTCAAGCATTCAAAGCTGCCCAGAAAAGAGAAAGAGCATTTAACTCATTGAGTGATCTTTACATCTACTTATCTTGTACTCTTTGTAGTTAAGTCTCTTCTTGTATTAAGAGCATTCATTGTACTTAAGTGTGTAACATTATCTGTTCTTGAAGAGAACTTAGTTAGAAAATCCTTTATTTGTAAAGGTTGAACCCTTGCTGGTTGTAAGGGGGAGCTAGTTAGAAAGGTTGCAAGTAAGCCTTGAGTAAAACTTGTGGTTGTAAGGTTGCAAGTGATCCCGTTCAAAACTTGCGGTTGTAAAGGTTCCAGGTGAACCCGTTGTAAAACCTGGGGATAGTGGAACTCGACCTGGGTGGTTGAGAACTGGACGTAGGTCAGGAAGACCGAACCAGTATAAACTCTTGTGTTATTTTTATTTGAGTTTTTTATTTGGTAGCACAATTCACCCCCCCTCTTGTGCATCCATTACTTTCATTTGGTATCAGAGCGGGTCTTTCTCACTGGATTCCAACGAATCCAGAAAGTAAAGATCCAGTAATGGATACGGATTACTCCTTGCCAGATGTCTCTATTCAACCCAACAAGCCCCCAGGCTTTGATGGGTATAACTATCCATTCTGGAAATTTCGAATGGAGACCTACATCAAGTCCAGCGACATCCGACTCTGGGATGTGATTGAACGTGGGGATCACACTCCCCTAGATGAAGATGGTTTTGCAAAGCAGCGATCCAGATACACCAATGAGGACTATGCTCTAGTCCAGCTAAACTTCAGGGTCATGCACTACATTCAGTGTGCTCTCAGTCCTAAGGAGTTTCATAGGATCAGCCACCACAAAACTGCTAAGGATATGTGGGAGGCTCTTGAGGCTGCTCACTCTGGAACCAGGGGAGTGAAGGCAAGACGAGTTGAGATGTTGGTGGAAGAGTTTCACAAATTCGCCATGATTAGCCCAACTGAGCCAATCAGAGAGCTGGAGCTTAGGTTCCCTCACCTTATCAATAACTTGGCCTCCCTGGGCAAAGACATTCCTGAAAGAGAGCAAGTCAGCAAGATCCTAAAGGTCTTGAAAGGTGACTGGATCACCAAAGTTACCATCCTGCAGGAAGTACAAGGAGAGTCAACCAGCTCCATCACTGCACTCTTTGGCTCTCTGGCTGAATACGAACCAACCCTGCTAGCTCAGAGAGCTCCTCAAGCCTAATCAAAAACCAAGAATCTTGCCCTTGTTGCTCCCAGCAAGGAGATTGATAATAATGATGATGATGAGGATGATGAGGAGGAATTGGACGATGAGGAGATGACCATGATGGTGAGGAAGTTCAGAAAGTTCTTCAAGAAGAAAGGAGGCTTTCAGAAAGGAGATTCCAGTCAGAGGAAGGGATACAAGAAGGAAAAGGCCCCGGTGTGCTTTGAGTGCAAAAAGCCTGGCCACTTCAAGGCTGAGTGTCCAAGCTTGCAGAGATCAAGGGGGAAAGACAAAAGAAAAGCCTTCGTATCCTCTATCTGGGTAAATAGCTCAGACGATGAAGCAAGTGATGAGGAAGAAGTTGCCAACCTCTGCCTGGTGGCCAGAGAAGATGATGAGGAAGCATCCTCAGATTTTGATCTCACCCAGGAGGACAATGAGGTAACTTTTTCTGAACTACAAGAGGCTTACAATGAGGTTCATGAAGAATTCTCTCGATTATGTAAAACCTATAAAGTGTTGAAAATTAAAAAGGAATCACTCGAGTCTAAGGTGGACTCACTGAGTGAAGAGCTAGCGGAAGCCAGAAAGCTTCCGGTAGCGGATGGCAAGGGTTCACCCCAAGCAGAACCCAAGGCCCCAACACTTGAGAGCTGCCCTAGCTGCAGCAAAATCTCAGCTGAAAGAGATAAACTGCAAAATGCCCTGCAGAAGTTCACAAATGGATCTGAAATGTTGAATATTATTTTGATGAACCAAAGGGCATATAGGGATAGAACTGGATTAGGGTATAAGCATAAGGATAAAAAGTGGGTGGAGCCCAAAGTGAAACCATACTTAAAATTCTTCCATAAAGCTACAAATCACAGCTCCACACCCTTTAGCTTCTGCAACTACTGCAACAAAAAGGGACACTCCACGTCCACTTGCAATGCAAAGAAGCATGGAGTAAATAGCTCCTATAAGTGGGTTCCAAAAGGAACCAGGGCAAATGAAGACCCTCCAAAGAAAGAAACTAAGGGAGGACAAGGGACTAGAACTTGGAAACATATTCCAAGGGAAGTCCGTCAGCCTAGAGCCTCCACAAGGCCAGAGGCACAACACAATTACAAACCCAAGGTCAACACTGGACCAAAGGGAAAGAAGACTAATGATAAAGGACCCAATAAAGGTTGGGTACCTAAGCTTGTCTAATTTATGCAGGTCTGTCTCAAGGCATCCAAGAACAAAAAGTGGTACATTGACAGTGGATGCTCGAGACATATGACTGGTGACAGAGACAAATTCAAGTCCTTGGTGATCAAAGATGGAGCCACAGTAACCTTTGGAGGTAATCAAAGTGGAAAGATCACCGGAGTTGGAGAAGTAGGACCAGTCAAGGATGTCTATCTGGTGGATGGTCTCTGTCACAACCTGCTGAGCGTGAGCCAGAGCACTGACAAAGGAAATTGGGTAATCTTCGATTCACATGAGTGCATAATAGTAGATAAGCAGGATCTGAATCTGGATAAGGCCAACTTAAAATGCAAACTTAAGGCAAATAGAAATGGAAACCTATACACTCTAGACTTATGTCAACAACTGGAAGAAAAATGCTTAATATCTAGTGATGAGAACAGTTGGTGTAACATCCTGAAAATTTAATACAAGATTAAAAGAGTGTTTTGGGAAATAATAAATGGAGAAATTGAGAATTTTGGAATTATTAGGTATTTTCGGTGATTTTGGAATATTTTTGGAATTTTAAGTATTAAGTATGCAGATAACTAATTAGGCAAATGAAGAATTTGAAGTATGGGAGAATGGGGAAACTCAAAATATTATGAAGTTTAAGAAGATTGGAGGCTGGTTTAAGTGGTTTAAATTAAAAAGAGTACACTATGGCAAGTTTAGGCTATAATTATCAAAAACCACCCTTATTTCTTCCCATCCAAACAAGCCCCTCCTCCTTTCTTCTTAAAAACCGATGCCCCACCCCCATTTCTCTTCAAAACTCATTCGGCCACTCCTCCCTTATCTCTTCCTCACCATTTTTCTTCACTCTTTCACTTCCAATCTTTCCCAAAACAGCCCCAACCTTCCATTCATTGTTCTTCTCCTCCCAAGCTTCACAAAAATCGCATGCTCCTCGGATTTCCTCACTGTTCTTGCGACTTCTTCACTGTTCTTCACTCTTCATCTTCGTTCTTTCTCGTTTTCCGGCGAGCCACGGCGCCGACAGCGTGAAACGGTAAGATTAAGCCGTTTTGTGTGTTCTACAAGTGATTTCCTCTTTGCAAAGTCTATTTCTCATTTTTTTTTCTTCTTCCTCCTCTTTTGTCTCTGATTCGGCCTACCTGCTTCAGTGGCCATTTTCCGGCACGGCCGGCGGCGGCCGGCGACGAGGTTTACCTCTTCCTCTGACTTTTGAACTCCGTAAGCATTTCTACCTATTTGTGATTTTAGATTCTTGGATAAAATGTCTCTTGAAGTTAGGGTTTTGATATGCTTGGGCTTTTGGAGCTTTAAACAAACATTAATAAATATTTAAGTGGTCAATTGAAGATTTCTTGAAGGCATTTGAGTTTTCTTGAAGTTGGTAATTATTTTGGAATTTTGGGGATATTTTTAAGCTCTTTAAAATTATGGTTTGGTTATGTGAGATATATAGAATAAATTGGTGGTTGGGAAATGCTTGCTAAGGTTTTAGGAAGGCATTGGAATTGATTGAATTGATGTTTAGGAAGAAGTTTGTTAATTAAAGAGTTGGATAAAGAGGAAATTGGTTAGGTATAGTTTATGTTTGGATTGTGATGGAAAATTCGTGAAGTTGGGAGGCACATTTAGTTGTCATATGGATATGAATAAGGTGGTTTTGGTGGGGTTTAGATTGTTGGTTATTGTTGCCAAGTACAATGAGAAATGGTGAGAACTTAAATATTTTAGGAATATAATCAAATGGGTAAGAGAAAAAGAAAGGTATGAGAGTAATGAGTGTTTCTTGAAGATTTGGGCAAGTTGTTTTGAAATTATGTTAGCCTTTAAAGTGCTTTAAAGTTGGGATTTGATGGTGTGAAAGGTAGTGACAAGATTAGTGGTTAATAAATGTTTGTTGAGGTTATATTAGGATGATGAAATATTTGTCTTAGTTGGATTGCTGTTGGTAAGGAAATTTGGTAGTTAAAGTGTTGATTAAAGGAGAATTTGGTTAGGTAAAGGTGTGTTTGAATTGTGGTGAGGTACTTGTGAGTTAGGAAGCCACTTTGAGTGCTAAATTAATATTAATGGAGTGATTTTGGTGAGTTTTACATGATTGGGGTAATTTTGGCCAAGAGTGATGTGAAATGGTAAAGTAATGTTAGAATCTTAAGTTTTGATGAAGACTAAAATATAAAGGAATAGGCCAAGTACTTAGAAAGCAATAGGATAACATAGGATCCCAAGTAAGAGTGCAACCGGATGTGGATTTACTTCCGGATAGACTAGGACTCGCGCATGAAGATGAATGATTTATCCCCCAGCGGCAGCGAGTAACTCACTAGGGAAATAACTTAGTCCATGAGCATTAGGTACACAAGACCTTAAGACTAAGTTATGATTCAACCGGAAGTGAAATTGCTTCCTGTTGGATTTTGACTGGCGCAGACTGATAGAATAGATATAACCCTAAGCGTCAGTGAGTCTACCTCGTCAAGTGAAAGTGCATCCGATAGCGTAGTGACTAGCGCTGACTGTTGGATTGAAGGACACTGAGCGAGAGTGAGTAATAGTAAACAAAATCCTTCATCCAGTGGTTTTACTTCCGGATGTAGAAGTGCTTCCGGATACATCATAGACTAAGAGGACTAACGTTCAAAGTACACAATACACTAAGTCAGAACATAGTCTAAGTAAGACTACTCCCCATAGCAAACAAGCTTCCCACAGCATGTATAGTTCTTACTATATTTGATTATATATATTGCTATGATGGACTAACCAGTATGTGCAGAACTTAGTCACACTTCCGGATGAAAATGCGCTTCCGGATGGAAAGACTCTTGACATTGGAATTCAGAGATTAACACTTGCAGAGCAAGATTGCCACTTCCGGATGAACGATGATCATCCGTCAGCAAGAGTACAAGAGTCAACATCACATACTCAGAAGTCAGAATGCTTTTGTCAGAGCAGAGGTGTCAGGACTACTTTTCAGAGATAAAGCAAGTCAACCCTGCTAAGCATTAATGAAGATGTACTTCTCAACGGTAACATGGGATTAACGGCTATATTCAAACGTTCATATTCAACCTGCCGCCCAAGAAGCCGAGTATAAAAGAAACATCTACATTCAGAAGATGGTGGGAAGAACAGAGCATATTATCTGATGTATTATCTTCTACATTCCTCTCATCTTCTACTCTCAGATCTAGAGTTGTAACATTCTTAGAGAGTAATTCAATTGTACTTAAGTGAGTAACATCATCTACTCTTAGAGAGAGTCATTTGTACTTAAGTGATTATCAAAATCAGTTCATAGAGTGAACATATTATTAAATCCTCTAATTAATAGAGGCTGTTCTTAAGCTTGTGCTTGAAGAACAGAATTGTTATATTACAATAGTAAGGGGGAACATTTAGAGGTTTTCTAAATCTCCATAGGTTGCAAGTTAGCCCGCAAAACTTGTGGTTGTAAGGTTTGCAGGTGAACCCGTTGTAAAACCTGTGGGTTGTTAGGTGAACCCGTGTTCGTAAAACCTAAAGTGTAAAGGCTTTCTTGTGCCTGGTTCAAACAAGAAGATTAGTGGATTGAAAATCTCAGGTGGAGCCTGGGGACTGGATGTAGGTCCAGGAGTGACCGAACCAGGATAAACTCGCTTGTGCATATTCTGCTTATTTAAATCTCACACCAAGCACCACACCACTGTATACTCACTTGTGCTTGGGATGATCCATCGTCACTCTCATCAAGCACAAGGAGTAAAGAATTCAAAAAGGGAAAATTTCTAAGCATTTTATTCTCCACCCAATTCACCCCCCCCCTCTTGGGTGACAGCCACGCATTTCATTTGGTATCAGAGCAGGTCACTTGTTTAAAGGACCCAACGATCTCAAGTGTAAAGACCTTGGCTGATTTGGGTTAAAAATGTTTTCCAAAGGTCTTGATCATACCATTCCACCCGTGCTAGAAAATATTGATTTTTGTTGGTGGAAAGCAAAGATGGAAAGTTTTATACAATCCACTAGTTTGAAAATGTGGGATATTTTTGAAAATGATTTTGATTTCAAACCAAGAGGAAACTGGACTGAAAAGGAGAAAAATTTGTTTTCCTTAAACATTAGAGCAATGCAAATTTTATACAAAAGTTTAACTGAAAATGATTTCCAGAAAATCAAACATTGCTCTAGTGCTAGAGATATTTGGAATACTCTTGATGTGATATATGCTTCTAACCCATCTCTTGAAAGCACAGCTATCCAAAGCTCAACTCGTGCCCCTTGTGGATCATCTACTGATGAGCTTATGGAAGCTGATATTGAGGAAGCAGGCTTCAGTGAAGAGAGTATCCATCTCTGCCTAGAAGATTCAGAAAGTGAGGTATCTGGATCTGAAATTGAATTCTCTGATTTGCAAGATGCATACAATGAGTTATATGCTGAATATTGTAAACTTGCAAAAGAACTTCTAGGCTTAAAAGAAAAAGATAGGAAACTTGTAAAACTAATTTCTTCTTCTACATCCAAAGTTTCTGAGGTTTCTTTTAAAGAACTAGTGGTTCCGATAGCTAGCCCACTATCGGTAGGGAAAACTTCAACATGCCTTGAAAAATGTTTTGACTGTAAACACGTGTTGAAGGAAAAAGAAAAGCTTTCAAAAGAAACTGAGATTTCAAAGGAACAAAAAGCTTTTCTAAAGAAAACTAATCATGATAATGATAGAAAACCCCATTTTGATTATCATTCCATTATCTGTCATTATTGTGGTAGATTAGGACATATTTCTCACACATGCAGTCTTAGAAGAAATTCAAATGTGAGAAATAAGTTTGTATGGATTCCTAAAGGACAAGTAAGGTCCAGTGCTAACCATGTAGGACCCAAGTACAAATGGGTACCAAAACATCCTCCTAGTGCCTTACTTGTGCAGGAAAGATCAAGAGTTCCTCTTACCCCAAAGAAGAGAACTCGTGGTGATGCAACTGCTGATACCCCCTGGTACAATCATAAGAAGCAATGCGCAACCACCAGGAACAATGGTTCTGTCTCAAGAATGAGCTATCACAGAGTTCCATTCAACTATCCTGAGAAGAACAAGAGAGAGTGGATTCCTCGATCAACATTGAAAAGGCTCTTGAATCCTACCTCTCAGAAGAAAGTGCTTCAGACCAAAGATAAGTATAGAAGATTCCCTTGGGTAAGCAAGGGATCACTTAAGGTTGAAGCATGCAATAATAAAATCTCCTATGCAAATGTCAGATGGACTTATTGAGATTTTACATCAAGCGTCATGTATATGAACATTATATGCCCTATAGGAGTTTACCACAATGTTCATAGTCTACATGCTATCTATGACTATCATTATCAAAATGTGTATAACCATGTGCATATAGTCATAGTTGATTCACAATGCCATATTCATAGAAAATGATTCTTAGATGCATACGAACTTTACACTTCCTACAAACTGACCTGTCAGATCCAAGTTTGGAGACTGAAAAATGGAAAAAGGAATCATTTGGTATTTTGTAGGAAAGAAGATCCAAAGGAACAACAATATTCAAGATCATATCTGAGCAATATGTCAAATCTGAATGAGCTGTTGTTCATACTGGGCTCCGAGTGCTACTGCTCCTGAAATTGAAAAGATCAAACACCACATGCCAAGATCAAACAAGCTACTACTTGACGCAAATGTAACCTTGATTATGAAAGCTTGATCGATGTGGATGCACAAGAGAGAACTTCAACAAGTGTGCTCGTTATCAAGATGAGAAGAAATGGTTGCTCTGAACGTGATCTTGAGGAAATCTCGCCAATCTTATATGAGCATTTCTTTCCCTTACTCCTATTGTAGATTTTAATAGAAAGTTTCTCTTATCGGACAACCTTAAGAAGTCTTAAGAATTGCTTTGAATCAATTTCTGCAAAGATTGTTAAAACCTAAGGCTTTTAGAATTTCATTGTGTTGACAATTTACATATCTTCATAATCTAGCATGAACATTCTTAGGGCATATTTATCAAATTATACTTGTTTATGAAACTGAAAAATATGCAATCTATTTCATACTCCCTGTACTATCTCACTGGTATTTATCCAAAAGAGTATAAGTAAAATTCATGACTTGAGAATGAAACTATGTGAAATTGTAAACTAAATTTTCAAAAGCTGTCTTCACCTTATTAATGCTCTTGTTTTACCAAACTAATCAACAAGCACGTTCTCTTAGAATTCTGGTTATGAGCTGATTAACATAAGGTGACTAGGAAAGCCCTCAGCATGTACACTAATGTTAAATCCAAAGACCTTCACATCCGGAAGCAAATACACTTCCGGAAGCATGTGTAAGAATGGTCTCTCAACTACAGATATAGCCACCAGACAACCACTAAGGGTTAATTAATTTATCCTTATAAAGAGACATTTGGGAATGTTAAGATGAAGTTTAAATCTTCAGAAAACATCTATACTTAATTATTAAAACCTGCCAACTGTGCTAACTTAGGCATCGAAGTGCCAACCTTAAGTTTTGCAGGTCCCTCAATGTTAAATCTTAAGTGAGTCCAACCGGGAGCAAAGCCACTTCCGGATACTCTTTTGCTGGCGCTGGATGATCTCTCAGGACAACCCAGAGCACCTGTATTACCGGAAGCAAAACCACTTCCGGATGATTATTTGCTGGGACTGAGTATTGAAATAAAGCAAGCCAGAGCGCCAGTGGCAAACAAAAAGACACATCACTTCAGAAAACGTTTCAACTTCCTCTATGAAACGTTGTGCCTTCTCTGACAAATTGAAGCAACACGTGTCATCAGGTGTGTCGTTCCAACTTAAAATCTTACGTGTGAAAATTTTGAAAGAAGATGCCCATTTTATCCTCAGAAGTTTTACCTATAAATAGATGTCATTTTTCATTTTCATCTTTTACTGCATCTTTTTCACTCACATCATTTTCTCTGAAAAGTCTCTTCATCTTCTCCATCGTGTTCTTCATATTTCTTTACACACTTCTCGCATTTCATCCCTTTTTACCACAACATTCATACAAAAATGGCCGGATCTCATGAATCCAACCCAGTTACTACCCAGAAAACCTCTTCATCCAAGAAACACAAGTCGAAATCTGGGAAATCAAGTCACAAGCACTCTGGTAAATCTGGACATCATGAAGAACATCGCGATAAACATCGTGAACACCGTGAAGTTTCTGGGCAAACACTGGGGCAGGTTGAAAATATTCAGGGTCAGCCTGAAACTTCGGGTAGAGCGGCAGAACAGCCAGTGGCTTCTGAAAATGAGCAAGCAAAGGAAGCCCAGAGAAAAGGGAAGAAGAAAGTGCAATTTGCTGAAGAGCCTTCCTCCAAGAGGCAGAGGGTTGAAGAAGATGATCCCACAGTATATAGAGATGGGGCATTGGAGAGTGTGGCCGCCAAATTTGAGACATCCACTCCCATCTTCAACCATGACCTGTTCATCGATCTGGACAAGATAGATGAACTAGGGTTTCCCCATCTGCGCCCTTACTTGGAGAAGTATATGCCTTGGCTGGGCATCAACCAGGACTACAACGTCAACGTCCTGCGTGTCTTCTCCCAATCCCTCTCTGGCAGGGCTAAGTACAGGAAGGTTGATGGGAAAGAGCAAATCCACAAACTCTCCTTCTCCGCCACAGTAAGGGGGAGAACCTTCAGGTTCACGTGGAAGACGCTGAATGAGTTAATGGGGATAACGGATGAAAGCATGAATGAGTGGCTATATCCAGAGGCGCACAAGTACAACAAGGAGGATCTTGTGAAGTTGTATGGCACCGATGGGAAGAAGGTGTCCAAGATGTCTGACTCCTATAGGTTGCTGTACTATGTTTACTCCCGCATGATGACTCACAAAGGGGGTAACTTCAATGAGTTCGCCAACGTTGACAACCCTTGGTTCCCCAGACTTCTCAAACAACAATCTATCAATCCTGGCCAGTTGATCTGCTTAGAGCTTCAGAGATGGTTGACCAATGACAAGTCTGGCCATCTTCCCTATCCCACCATCATTGACTTCCTCCTTGAGAAGCATCTGATCAAGGCTACATCTGCTGTAGAGGAAGAGAATGTCAAGTGTAAGCCTGTGGGAGCAACCAATATTGGGAAGATGGGCATCAAGTACTTCAAGCCTCCTAAGCCCACTCGCTCAGGCTCACAAGCCAGTAGTGCTTCTGGCACTTCAGCCCCCTCTGCATCTGGAGCAGGGGATCAGGAAGTTGACTCACATACTGGGCCAAACCGTGTAGCAAGAGTGCCAGCCTCTGTTAGGGCCTTTGCCGAGGAAGTAAAGGAAGAGCTTCTCTTCAGATTGCCTGAGTCCTTGGTGGTTCCTCTCCGTGCTGAGTGTGAAGCTGGTTTCCAGCATCAAGGGGAGCGGATCCAGCGGCTCGAGGACAGAGTAGGACAGATCGAGAATCACCTTGCCAGGGTGGATGCAAAGTTGGATCTCATTCTCCAACACCTACAAATTCCCCAACCATCTCAAGGTAACCTACCACCTCCTCCTCCTCCTCCTCAAAACCTTCCCCCTCCTCCTCCTAACACTCAACAACCTCAACCACCACCACAAAATGACCAGCAATCCCCACCATCACCAAACAATGACCAAGAAACCCAAGACTCTCCTCAACACTCCCCTCAACACTCCCCACGCCATTCTCCTAGAAACTCCTCATCCTCACCTTCCTCATCCTCATCCTCACCCATTCTCTCACGTCCTGGCGCTCCTACACACTCTCCACTCCGTCTTTCCAACCCCACCCATTCAAGCCCACCCATAGGATCTGACACGGCCATTCACCCCCTCAGCCAACCATACAGCGAGTATCCTCGCCTTCAACCACTCACGGATGACCATTTACCATTTACCCCAGCCTCCAACTACCAGAAATACTCCTCCACTCATCCTTATGAGGGTCTCTTTGTCACCCCCGGTTGGTTCCCCAATCCTCCTCAAACTCCAGAACACCTATCTTCTCCCACATCCTCTACCTCTACCCTCTCACCTTCCCCTACTAAGAGATTTGGCCCTGAGCAACCTCCACCCTCCTCATCATCCACTCCATCCCTGGCACTCACCCTTGTTGATGATGACAAAAGGGGGAGAAATGTTATGTCTGCTCTTCGCCTAAGCATGGCCACAAGGGATGTTCTCAGCCAGCCATCACTCTGGATTGATGAAGACATCACGGCCGCCCTGCGTCGTGCATTTGAGTCCCAAAAGCTGGGCGGTGCTGAGAACCTTATAAGGGGAGAAGCCATCCGGTTCATGCAGCAGAAGAAAGCGGCTGAGCAGGGACCACACTGGGATATGGTTGTGTATGGGCAGAATGAACAATCATCACAACCTGAGTCATCATCAGAGCCTCCTCCAACTAAAACAAGTAGAGAGATTATTGAGGAGATCATGATGAAATGGGGACTGAAGAGACCCAACCATCCTCCCATTGTGATAGCCAAGCCTGTTCCTGCATCCTCTGGGCAAGAGTCTGAGATCTCTTCATCTGAGCAATCTTCTAATCCTCCTCCCTCATCTGAGCCAGCAGTCACCTTCAGTGAATCTAGAAAGAAGGCTGTTGCCAAGAAGCGGACCAGGAAAATTATTGCCACCACTGAAACTGCTGAGAGTGAGGAAGAGACTCCATCTGACCAACCTGAGCAAGAGACCTCATCTGCCCAAGTTGAACCTGAAACCCCAGTAGTTCAAGCAGTTCCTATTCTAAAAGAGGTCAAGTTGGAAATTGAAGACATGACTCCTGAGGAATATGAAAAGTATGGGTTCACGGACAAACTCTCCTTCGGTCAGATGGCCTGCCTCGATGCTGACAGAGCAAGTGCCATGCCTACTCCTCCGATTAGCAAGAGCAAAGGGAAGAGTAAGGGGAAAGGGAAAAGGAAAGCCCAGGAAGTTGAGGAGGATCCCAACTTCCCTGTATGGAACGTAAAGATTCGGGCTGTTCACTACCCCAATGGAGAGGTCGCCTACTTCGATGATGCTACAGGGTTCCCTGGGTATGAAGAAGTAGAAAACATGAAAAGGGCATTCGAGGAGTCCATTGAATCTGAAAGGCTCAGAAGAGAGAGAGAGGAAGAAGAGCTTCAGAATATCATTGCCCAGATAAACCAGAGTGAGCGTAAGGCCGAGATAGCCCAACTACAAAAAGAAAATGAAGAGAGACAAAAGGAGAGGGAGAGGAAAAAGAAACACAAACCCTGAACCCCCAAATCCAAACATTTGTTTTTAACTTGAAATTTTCTTGTTTTGTTTTCATGCATATTTTATTCATACTTAGTGAAATTTATTTACTTGTATATGTTATTTGATTGTGTAACTCTGACTTGTAACTTTTACTTGTCAATAATATTTGTTCAAGTTACTTGTTCTTATCTATTGCTTTTATTCTTTTGCTAATCCTTCCTTAGGAACTTAATAGATAGAACTAGGTTTGTCATCATCAAAAAGGGGGAGAATGTTAGAATCTTAAGTTTTGATGAAGACTAAAATATAAAGGAATAGGCCAAGTACTTAGAAAGCAATAGGATAACATAGGATCCCAAGTAAGAGTGCAACTGGATGTGGATTTACTTCCGGATAGACTAGGACTCGCGCATGAAGATGAATGATTTATCCCCCAGCGGCAGCGAGTAACTCACTAGGGAAATAACTTAGTCCATGAGCATTAGGTACACAAGACCTTAAGACTAAGTTATGATTCAACCGGAAGTGAAATTGCTTCCTGTTGGATTTTGACTGGCGCAGACTGATAGAATAGATATAACCCTAAGCGTCAGTGAGTCTACCTCGTCAAGTGAAAGTGCATCCGATAGCGTAGTGACTAGCGCTGACTGTTGGATTGAAGGACACTGAGCGAGAGTGAGTAATAGTAAACAAAATCCTTCATCCAGTGGTTTTACTTCCGGATGTAGAAGTGCTTCCGGATACATCATAGACTAAGAGGACTAACGTTCAAAGTACACAATACACTAAGTCAGAACATAGTCTAAGTAAGACTACTCCCCATAGCAAACAAGCTTCCCACAGCATGTATAGTTCTTACTATATTTGATTATATATATTGCTATGTTGGACTAACCAGTATGTGCAGAACTTAGTCACACTTCCGGATGAAAATGCGCTTCCGGATGGAAAGACTCTTGACATTGGAATTCAGAGATTAACACTTGCAGAGCAAGATTGCCACTTCCGGATGAACGATGATCATCCGTCAGCAAGAGTACAAGAGTCAACATCACATACTCAGAAGTCAGAATGCTTTTGTCAGAGCAGAGGTGTCAGGACTACTTTTCAGAGATAAAGCAAGTCAACCCTGCTAAGCATTAATGAAGATGTACTTCTCAACGGTAACATGGGATTAACGGCTATATTCAAACGTTCATATTCAACCTGCCGCCCAAGAAGCCGAGTATAAAAGAAACATCTACATTCAGAAGATGGTGGGAAGAACAGAGCATATTATCTGATGTATTATCTTCTACATTCCTCTCATCTTCTACTCTCAGATCTAGAGTTGTAACATTCTTAGAGAGTAATTCAATTGTACTTAAGTGAGTAACATCATCTACTCTTAGAGAGAGTCATTTGTACTTAAGTGATTATCAAAATCAGTTCATAGAGTGAACATATTATTAAATCCTCTAATTAATAGAGGCTGTTCTTAAGCTTGTGCTTGAAGAACAGAATTGTTATATTACAATAGTAAGGGGGAGCATTTAGAGGTTTTCTAAATCTCCATAGGTTGCAAGTTAGCCCGCAAAACTTGTGGTTGTAAGGTTTGCAGGTGAACCCGTTGTAAAACCTGTGGGTTGTTAGGTGAACCCGTGTTCGTAAAACCTAAAGTGTAAAGGCTTTCTTGTGCCTGGTTCAAACAAGAAGATTAGTGGATTGAAAATCTCAGGTGGAGCCTGGGGACTGGATGTAGGTCCAGGAGTGACCGAACCAGGATAAACTCGCTTGTGCATATTCTGCTTATTTAAATCTCACACCAAGCACCACACCACTGTATACTCACTTGTGCTTGGGATGATCCATCGTCACTCTCATCAAGCACAAGGAGTAAAGAATTCAAAAAGGGAAAATTTCTAAGCATTTTATTCTCCACCCAATTCACCCCCCCTCTTGGGTGACAGCCACGCATTTCAAGTAAGACTTTAGGAGTTATAAATAAAATGGTTAAGGGAATTGTGGGGTATAAAAGAATATAGAAAATTGTAGATGTTAGAAGTAATTTATTACTTCAATATATGTTTTAGAATTAGTTTGAATAGTAGGTCTAGGTCATTGATATTATGTCTTGACCAACAGTAGGTCATTGTACGATTGTAGACGACAGTGACTCGGGTGGAGCACGAGGAAAACGATAGCTGCTAAGATTTGATGTTATTGAGCTCGAACAGGTAATCACGCTTAACTGACTGTGATACTGAGGGTGACGGTAGTTGAGAATTTCTAAAAATTCTCTTCTACTTTATATATAAATGAAATGTGTTTTGATTACTTTATATTTACACGTGGGCTATAGGGTACCTTTCTAATAAACTGTACTTTATATATATACATATTCATATAAATCTTTTGTATGCTGCATGACACTGATTATTAGTACCGTCAGCCGATGTAACCATCGATTTGCGCAAATCGATAGGTTAATTGTACGGGTTCCTCGGGTTGTAAAGGAACCAGGGATTTTTCACATTTTAGAGTGGTCCCTTTTTCATGCTTTCAGATTTGAGACTGGGCACAGTGTCAATCACGTTTATTTTTGCCTATTGAGAGATGGATGTATCTGTTCTGTATATATATATATATATGTATATATTACGTGGTTTATGCAGGTTTTGAAAACTGTGGTACCCTGTAGACACTCCACTACCCCACTTCTGGGTCTCACAGTGAGTTAAGTAGTGATTACTGAGACATAGTTTTGTCTCACCCCTTTCCCTTTATTTTTACAAGTGATCATGCTCAGAGAGGGAAGCAGAGAGGAAGGGAAAGGATTGGCCGGCCCACACGAGTAGGCCGGAGGTGATCTATAAGGAATATATATATATTGCCATTTATTAGGCTGCATCAGCTTCCGCATTTGTTGTATTATTGTGAATGTTTGATTTGTTGGATGATTGTATTAGCTGTTTTTGCTGGTTTGTCGTCTGGTTATTGATAGTTAAGGTGTAACTATGACAAATGTCATAGTTGTAGCTATGCTACGTATTCTATTTGGTGTGATGGTTGTTTATGGAGAAAATGGGATATTGGTTTGATGAATAGGGTTATGATGCAGAAATGTTCGTACAGGATTATTGGTACAAGAGATTTGCCTGATAATGGAAAGGCAATCCCTATTTCAACTGCCTGTTAATGGAAAGGCAATACTTGTTTTCCTGATACATATGTAGCAGATGATTGTGGCTAAGAAAATTTGATTGTGCCTTGCGATGCTGACATGTTTAAATCAAATGTTTGTTTTTGATATAATTATTTGTATAGGTGTTTCGGAGTAACCATGTTTAGGAAATCCTTTTCCTAACATGGTTATATAAAATATTGACGACATGATTTCTTTATATAACCATGTTAGATGGGCCCCGCTCTGATATGGTTAACTTTTATGTAGTTTGCTTGATTTATTTGCTAACCATGTTAGGTGAATCCTTTACTAACATGGTTAAGGCATCTGATTTTGATTGATATGTGTTTCTTTTTCTAACCATGTTAGGCGAATCCTTACTAACATGGTTAGTCATTAATTATCCATGATAGTATTAGCATTGTATTAGGAAATTCTTTTCTATCATGGATAATGCATATAAATTATTAGAAATTTCTTTTCTAACTATGATAGTGTTATTGATATTATGGAAAAGTCTTTCTCTATCATAGTTAGTAAAGTAAATGATTGGATTGAAAGTGTTATTATTGTTAAATTAGAGATTTAGTAACAAAATGTTACAGTTGGCTTTGGCATAAAAGGCTAGCACATGTTAATTTTACTCAACTTGACATTCTAATTAAAAAGGAGCTAGCTATAGGTATTCCATCTTTTAAAGTGAAGCATGATTTTATTTGTGAATCCTGCCAACGAGGGAAGCAAACGAAGTCCTCGTTCAAAACCAAGAAGAGAGTCTCCACCAGCAGGCCCTTGGAACTAATCCAGATGGATTTGGTTGGGCCAGCAAGAGTGAAGAGCTTGGGTGGAAACCTGTATGCTCTAGTGGTGGTGGATGACTATTCTAGGTTCACCTGGACTATGTTTCTTGCCTCTAAGCAAGATGCTTTTGATGCTTTTGTTGTCCTGGCTAAGAAAGTGCAGAATGAGAGAGACCTCAAAATCACAGCCATAAGGACAGAGCATGGAGGAGAATTTGAGAACCATAGCTTCTCTGAGCTGTGTGAGCAGAACGGTATTGATCATAACTTCTCAGCTCCTAGGACTCCTCAGCAAAACGGTGTAGTCGAGAGGAAAAACAGGGTTCTGACTGAGATGGCTAGGAGCATGCTCAATGAGAAAGAGGTTTCTCAAGTGTTCTGGGCGGACGCCATGAGCACTGCTTGCTACATCTCTAACAGAGCCTATGTTCGCAAGGGCTTAGACAAGACTCCCTATGAGCTGTACAAAGGCAGAAAGCCCAACATCAGCCACCTCAGAATCTTTGAATCAAAATGCTATGTGCATAACAATGGAAAGGTAAATTTGGGTAAGTTTGATCCAAAAGCTGATGTAGGTGTATTCATAGGGTATTCCCTTAGGAGTAAGGCTTACAGAATATACAACATGAGAACTAGAATCGTAGAAGAATCAATGCATGTTGTATTTGATGAAACTCCTACATGGGGACAATCCACAGAAGATGATGAAATACTTAACTTTCCAAAAGAAGAATGGAATCTTCATCTCCCAAGCTAAGTACTGCAGAGAGCTACTCAAGAAGTTTGGGATGGATGAGTGCAAGGAGTATGACACTCCCATGAGTACCACTGCCGCACTCGATGCTGACGCAAAGGGTAAATCTGTCAGCCTGCCCATGTACAGGGGAATGATAGGTTCCCTACTATACTTAACGGCAAGCAGGCCTGACATTCAATTTAGTGTAGGCATGTGTGCTAGGTTTCAAGCCAACCCCAAGGAGTCACATTTAAAATGTGTTAAACGCATTCTAAGATACCTTGAGGGAACACAAGAGCTTGGTCTTTGGTATCCCAGAGGTAACCAAGAATTCTTGTGGGCTTACTCTGACTCTGACCATGCAGGTTATAAAACTGATAGGAAGAGCACCAGTGGACAATGCGCCTTCCTTGGTGGTTGTCTAGTCTCTTGGGCTAACAAGAAACAAACCTGCGTGTCCTTATCATCCACAGAGGCAGAATACATTGCTGCTGCAAGCTGCTGTGCCCAAGTGTTGTGGCTGAAGAACCAACTGAGAGATCTTGGCTTGGAATTCCCTGAGGCTCCCATCCTCTGTGACAACACAAGCACTATCAGCCTCGCCAAGAATCCGGTTCAACACACAAGGACAAAGCACATTGATGTCAGACATCACTTCATCAGAGATCATGTTCAGAAGAAGGATGTCAAAGTGAAGTTTGTTCCCACTCAGCATCAGCTTGCTGATATCTTCACCAAGCCTCTGGGGGTTGATCAATTCACATTCATAAGAGGTGATTTGGGAATGGTAAACCCAAATGAAGTTTAATTCTTCAAATAACCCTGTGATTAATTGATTAAAACCTGCAACTATACTAACTTAGGCATCGAAGTGCCAATCCTTGTTTTTGCAGGTCCCCAATGTTAGATCTTAAGCAAGTGCAACCGGAAGCAAAACCACTTCTGGATGATCATTTGCTGGCGCTAAGTGTTGAACTAAAGCAAGCAAGAGCGCCAGTGCCTGGATCAAGGGACACGTCACTTCAGAAAACGTTTCATCTTCCTCTATGAGAAGTTGTGCCTTCTCTGAAAAGGTGAAGTGACACATGTCAAAAGGTGCGCCATTCCAATTAAATGTTTACGTTACCCAATGAATAAACACATGCTTTCATCTGAAGAGTCATTACCCATTTTACCCTCTGTAACTTTGCATATAAATAGGAAGTCACTTTCACTTTCACTTTTTTTTCTTCTTACACAAATTTCTTACCAACAAAACTCTCTGAAAGTATTCATCGAGTTCATCTTACAACTCTTCATCTTCTTCATCCTGTTCTTCATCTTCTTCATCTTATTCTCCGCATTTCATCTCACATAAACCTTAAACCCACACAAAAATGGCCGGCTCACATGAAACTAACCCCAACACAAAGAAAGCCACCACATCCAAGAAATCAAAGTCCAAAACGAGCAAATCTGGGCATTCACACTCTGGAAAATCTGGAAAATCACATGAACACCAAGAACAATCTGGGCAGAGCCAAGGGCAGAACGAGCAAGTCCAAGAACAGCCTGGACATTCTGAGCGAGTCCAAGAACAGCCTGGGCATGCTGAACGTCAACAAGAACAGGCCAAGAGAAAAGGGAAAAAGAAGGTTCAGTTCAGCGAAGAGCCCTCTTCAAAAAGACAAAGAGTAGAGGAGGATGATCCTCTGGTATATCGAGATGGGCCTTTGGAGGCAGTTTCCTCCAAGTTTGAGACCATCAAGCCCTACTTCAACAACGGAATGTTCATAGATCTGGCCAAAATTGATGAACTAGGGTTTCCACACTTACGGCCATTTCTGGAAAGGTACATGCCCTGGCTGGGGATCAACCAGGACTACAATATCAACGTCCTGCGAGTGTTCTGTGAGTCTCTCACTGGGAAAGTCAAGCATAAGAAGGTGGATGGGAAGGAACAAATTCGTAGACTCACCTTCACCGCCACAGTAAGGGGGAGAACCTTCAGTTTCACTTGGAGGGACATCAACGCCCTAATGGGGATTACTGAAGAGGGAATGAATGAGTGGCTATACCCTGAGTCACTCAAACTCAGCAAGGAGGAACTCGAGAAGATTTATGACACCCAAGGGAAGAAGGTGTCCGGGATGTCTGACTCCAACAGACTCTTATACTACGTCTACTCCCGCATGATGACACACAAGGGGGGTAACTTCAACGAGTTCACACTCCTAGACAACCCATGGTTCCCCAGACTTCTCTCCCAGCAGCCAATCAACCCCGGGCAGTTGATCAGCCTTGAACTGCATCGATGGATGGTAAATCATAAGGCTGGATGTCTTCCCTACCCCACCATCATCGCCTTCCTCCTTGAGAAGAATCTGATCAAGGCTACATCTGATGTGGAGGAAGAAAATGTTAAGTGCCTTCCTGTGAGTGCAATTAACATCAGCAAGATGGGCATTAAGTATCTTAAGAAGGCCAAGCCCACTCGCTCAGGGTCTCAGGCAGGCAGTGCCTCTCATACCTCAGTCCCCTCTGTCTCTGGTGCTGGAGATCAAGAAGTCGACTCTCAGCCTGGTCCCAGCCGGTTCGCGAAGGTGCCAGTTACAGTCAAGGCCTTTGCTGCAGATGTAAAGGAGGAGATCCTTTTTAGGCTGACTGACTCATTGGTGACTCCTCTCCGTGATGAGTGTGACACTGGATTCCTGCAGTAGGGAGAGAGAATCCAGAGGCTTGAGGACAGAGTAGGGCGAGTCGAAGCTCAACTAGCACGGGTAGACGCCAAGCTAGACCTTATCCTCAATCATCTTCAGATCCCTCAACCCCAAGGTAACCTACCACCACCCCCTCCTCCTCCTCCATCTAATCAATCCTTACTTCCTCCTCCTCCTCCTCCCAACACCCAACAGCCACAGCCACCTCCTCCTCAGAATGACCAACAACCCCACACATCCCCAAACAACAACCAACAACCCCAGACATCACCCAACCACAACCAACAAACCCAAGACTCACCCAACCATGACCCTCAAACATCACCTCAACACTCCACTCAAGACTCACCCCAACAATCTCCTCGCCAATCACCCCTTAACTCCAATAACTCATCTCCACATAACTTCCCTAACCGATCACCATCCCCCACTTCCGCCGGGCCTTCCAACCCTAACCCTACCACCTCTCAACCCACCATCGCCCAAACCTTAGGTTTTACCTCTCCTGATCACCCACTTCACACCTACTACCTCCGAGCCCAATCCCCTATTCGGTGGAAAGTTAGACAACCCGATGTCTACTACTCCACCTACCCATTTGATGGCCTATTCACCCACCCCTCCTTCTGGGAAACAAACACAGCCCTCCTCCCCAACCCTCCTATTCACCAGAACAAACCTCACCCACATCCTCTTCATCCACATCCTCACCCGACCAACCACCCCCTACACAATTCAGCCCTGAACCTCCACCTTCCTCTTCACCCAATTCATCCTCCATGGCCCTCGCCCTCATTGATGATGACAAAAGGGGGAGAGATGCTGCTATCGCCCTCCGCCACACCATGGATACAAGGGATGTCCTGACTCAACCATCCCTCTGGCTCGATGAAGATATTACTGCTGCCCTCCGTCGAGCTATGGAGACTCAAAGATTGGGTGGTGCTGAAAGGTTGATCAGAGGAGAAGCCATCCGATTTATGCAACAGCAGAGATCAGATGAGCAAAGGTCCAAGTGGGAAATGGTAGTGTATGAGCAAACTGAAGGTATCCCACAGCCTGAGCCTGAGCCAGAGTCTTCGTCTTCTGAGCCTCCTCCCTCTGTGCCTAGCCGAAACATAATAGAGGATATCATGATGAAGTATGGGCTGGAAAGGCAAAACCATCCACTCATAGTAATAGCCAAGCCTATTCCTCCTCCTAAGCCAACCTCTGCTGCTCCTCCTCCTCCAGTAATTCCCCAACCTGAACCAACCTCTGCTCCTCCTCCTTCAGCAGTTAAGTACAGTGAATCAAGAAAGAAGACAGTCGCTAGAAAGCGTGCTAACAGAAGTACTACTTCTACTGAGTCTACTGAGAGTGAGCAAGAGATTCCATCAGACCAAGCTGAGATCATACCTGAGACTCAGCCATCTTCTCAAGAGGAGCATGCCATCCCAATTCTAAAAGAAGTTAAGCTGGAGATAGAAGACATGACTCCTGAAGAATTCGAGAAGTATGGGTTCACGGACAAGATCACCTTTGGTCAGATGGCCTGCCTAGACGCTGAAAGAGCAGCAGCCAAGCCTGCTCAACCCATAAGAAAGGGCAAAGGCAAAGGGAAGAGGAAAGCCCAGGAAGTTGAGGAGGACCCGAACTTCCCAGTATGGAATGTGAAGATCAGGGCTGTCCACTACCCAAATGGCGAGGTCACTCCCTTCGATGATGCAACTGGATTCCCTGGGTTTGAGGAAGTTGAAAATCTGAAAAGAGCCTTCGAGGAATCAGTTGAGTCTGAGAGACTCAGAAGGGAAAGGGAAGAGGAAGAGCTGCAAAGGATATTTGCCCAGATTGAACCGAATGAGAAGGATGCCCACTTAGCTCAGCTCCAAAAAGAGAATGAGGAAAGGCAAAGGGAGAGGGAGAGGAAAAAGAGACACCACCTTTAGACCCCACTCACCCTATACATTTACCTTAGAAAGTTTTCTGTTCTCATATTTTTCATGCATAATTCATTTTTGCATAGTGTAGGTTACTTGTAAATTTTATCTGCTGTTGTAACACTAACTTGTAATCTTTTGTTTATCAATGATAATTATCTAAGTTATTTGTGCTTGATCTAATTGTTATTTTTAATTCTTTCATATGAACTTAATCGATAAGACTTAGTTTGTCATCATCAAAAAGGGGGAGAATGTTGATTGGACCAAATTTCATACCTTTAAGCATGTGCATTTGAGCTTAATTAGTGTGGTTTATTTGTTATATTTGATCATTATTGGTACATTTTTATGCGCATGCTTATGTATAAATATTTGAAGAATAACAGCCATATTACTTGCATTTTATGAAACCAAGGGGTATTTTGGTCATTTTGACTATGTGATGTGTTCCTTATGTAGGGGGGTCCCAAGTGGGCCCCATACACCCTTGGTGGAGCTTCAGTGGAGATAACTTGGCAAGAAGGAAGGCTAGATGACAAGCACTCAGGTTCACATCCGGAAGCAAACGTGCTGGTGCTGGCGGACAGTCTTGGCATCAGGATGCAAGTTCACATCCGGAAGTGGATTTATATCCGGAAGCAAACGTGCTGGCGCTGGCGGACAAAGAGTTGCATCAGGGAGTGGATTCTCATCCAGTGGATTCTCATCCGGAAGTGAATGTGCTCGCGCTTGTAGTATGAAGTCCTGCATCCGGAAGCCAAAGTCCATCAGTCAGCGAGTGCAAGAGTCAGACTGCACAATGATCAGAAATGTCAACTACTTTTCAGAAGTCTTTGGTGCAGAGTTAATTTAAGGCAAAGTCAACCCTGCAGTTTGAAGTTACTTGGGGAGCATCTTTCCAAATGAGGCAAAATTGGCGCCAAGGTCAAATTCAAGTCTGGAGGGCTCATTAAGGGCAAAAAGGGAAGCACAATCACTTGAGGAAAAAGGAGGAACCTTTGAAAATGCATGGAGATGAGATCTAGTCCACATTCATCCTAACTTTTACCAAATACCAAAAATACCCTTTGGGCGATAATCCCAAAGCTACTCACCACTATAAAACCCCAAAACGTAACTAACTTACACACAGCTGAACTTCACTGACTTCACTTTCACTTTTTCTCTCTCCTCTAACAAACTCTCTCAACTCCATCTTCATCTTCTTCATCTCTTTCACCTCGCAACCTCCGCCATGCCCAGAATCTCACAACTACCTTCATCCGCCTTCATCTCCATGTCAGGCTAGATCGCCTATCCTTCTTCTCCAAGGAAATGTGCTTGTAGACTTAACCTATGGCTTCATATGCTTGTAATTTTCTCTTTTAGGTTTCAAACTAGATGTAAATTTTTGCCTATGTATGACCTTGATTAGGCGTGTATAGGTTAGACATCTAGTTTTAGGTGTTCTACTTTATGTTAGCTTGAAAACCTCTCTTGATTGTTAAGGACATGAAAACCGAGGCTTAATTCTTGTAGTTTCATATATGTATGTGTGTGCGATTAGCTCCTCTTACATTTGTGGAATGAATTTGTTTCTTAAGTGCTATAGATTTGGTACTTAATGTTGCTTAGGTATGTTCTTGGCTTGAAAGAGCTTAAGCCTTAATTAAATTAGTTAAACTCTTGTAGACTTCTTTGATTAAAGAGATCTTGAGAATTTAACTAGTTTATATTAAGAAGAACAAGTATATGAAGTCCGATTAAACATAAGCACGGAGTACCTGGAGAAGGAGGTACATCTCATCCATACTTTCACTCATTCACTTTTGATTCTGTTAGTTGTAGTTTAGATTAGTTTTAATTAGTCTTACATACAAAACCTGCACACAACCTGTTTGATAATTTGCTTAACTTGTAATTAATTGACCTAAGCAAGAGATAAAACCGAACTGTGAATTGACCTAGGACTTGCTGCTAACTATTGTAGTTTAATTCTAGTTTTATTTGCTTTAGCTCTTTTTAGACGACGAAAAAGAGTTAAATCAAATTGGCGCCGTTGCCGGTTTGGTTGAATTCTTTCTTGTCTTAGGTTTTTAGTTACATTTTCTTAGTTTTTGTTGTAGGTGATTTTTAGTTGTAGGACTTTGCTGTGATTTTTACTGGTGTTTTTGTCTGTCATTTTTCTGGATTTTCTGGATTTTGCTGCATATTCTGCTGGTATTGGTGTTTGTCTTGCTGATTTGTTTTGCAGAGACTAATTGCTTGGCTGTTTAGTTTCCACTGCATATAGTTGCACTTAGTGAATTGCATGAACCCTACCACATCACTAGTGCCATTGGATAGAGAGATTAATAAGACTCTTAGAGACCTTAAGAAAAAGAAAAAGCACGAGAAGCAAGCTAGTAAGCAATCTGTAGGATCCACATCAAAGCCACACAATTCATCTGTCGCTTCTAATACCACAATCCTAGACCAGCATTTTATTATGGCAGAAAGGAGAGAGGACCATAGAGAACATCAGAGAGAGGCAAGAGAACATGAACATGAGCGTGAGCGACGTGAAAGGAGAGAGCAAGAGGATGAACATCATTTTGAGGGGGGTAGGCAATTACATGATGATGATAGACCTATGCGTGAATTCACACAGTCATATGCACCATTTGCACCACAAGGTTTTTATGCTAACCCCGCTAACTTTGAGATCAAAGGATCTCTTCTTGCTCATCTGCCTAAGTTTACAGGTTTTCCGCATGAGGATGCTCACACACACCTCCTTGGCCTCTATCATACTTGTTCCTCCATGAAGCCACCTAATGCAGACCTGGATGACGTTCTGTTGCGAGTGTTCCAGTTTTCCTTGGAAGGAAAAGCCAAGGAGTGGCTCTTGAACCTGCCTACTCATTATGCCACTCTTTCTTGGGAGCAACTTAAGAAGGTGTTCTTAGACCGCTATTTTCCACTCTCCAAGATATCAAAGTTGCGGAAAGACATCACAGGTGTTCAGCAATTCTCTCAGGAGACATTCTATGAATATTGGAGCCGGTTCAACACCTTGGTGAACTCGTGCCCCAATCACAACATCTCCAAAGGCAATTTGGTCCAGTACTTTTATGATGGCCTGGTGCCACAGCTCAAGATGAGTGTGGATGCTGCTTCTAATGGCTCACTTTTCAACTTATTAGCCAATGAAGGATGGAACTTATTTTCAACCATGGCCTCTAATCACCAGAATTTTTATGGACGTGATGCTTTGTATGGTGCTGCGCCAAAGGTTGCCTCTGTGAGTAGTGATGACAAGCTGTACAACTCTATTGAGAGGCTGACTGAGAGCCTCAGTCGGATGGATGGACGCTTTGTTCAGCCTACTCCTTGTGTTGATGATTCTATGGCCTTGGTGGCCTCATCCTGTGATCACTGTGGCTCGTCCATGCACCTACCCTCAGACTGTCCATCCCAAGCGGAAGTGGCGGCCATGTATAACAATGCTAGGCCTCCAGCCAAATATGATCCTTACTCTTCCACGTACAATCCGGGATGGAGGGACCACCCGAACTTTAAGTGGGGGGGAGGTTCAAACCAAGCCACAAATTTCAGCTCTTTCCAGCCACAGCAACAGCTTAAGTGGGGGGGAGGTAACTACCAAGCTGCTAATGCCTATCCCTCACAACAAGTCTATGGTTCATATCAAGGGAGGCCTAACTCTAATGATCAAAGGTACAGGCCGAATCAACAAGCTAATGTTCCTCCTCCATTTATGAAGAATAATGATCCAGCTCATGCTCCTCCATCTAGTTCTTCGACATCTCAACAAGATACTATGTACCAGATGATGTCAAGTTTAATGGAAAAATTTGGAGAAGGTCTAAAGAAAGATGTAACTACCTTAGTTTCTCAAATGTTTAATGAAAAAGCTGAGCAGGAAGCAAAGAAAGGTGGATTGCCGTCTAATGTGGTGATTAATCCTCAAAACATTCATTCTATGCACCTAAGAAGTGGACGGAAATATGGTGATGCATATGAATATGAGGAAGAAGAGGAGCAAACACAACTACCTTTTGAGGCTGAGCAGAGTCAGTTGAATGAGGGAGGTCACTCTAGCCTCCAGAATGATTTTGTTGGTGATCAGATGCATGAAGAGGCTGTACTGAGTCCTCCTCTTGATAAACCACTCGATGAGGCTGAGAGTCTGACTAAGAAGAGTGAGGAAGTTGAGACCTCACAAGAGGAGAAGAGGAAGGAGATTGCAGAGGGAAAGCGCAAAGTTGGAGAATCTTCTTCGCAAGAACAACCTACTCAGCAAGGAGATGAGTCTCCTAAAGGTAAGTCTGTTGACCCTAAATATTTACCTTTTCCTAACTCGTATGCTTTAGTTAAGAAACAACATGATGATGAGTTAGAAAAGGAAATGCTCAATTTATTCTCTAAGCTTGAAGTGAATGTACCTATACTTGTACTGTTGAAACAAATGCCTAAATGTGCAAAGTTTTTAAAGGATCTGTGTACTAACAAGAGAGTTGGTAATGTAAGTAACAAGGTCCAATTAAGGACTAATGTTTCGTCTCTCTTAAAAGGGCACCTGCCCTCAAAGTGCAAAGATCCTGGATCTTTCACTATCCCTTGTCAGATAGGGAAACTTAGTTTTGGGAAAGCACTTCTTGATTTAGGGGCAGCCATTAACGTCATGCCTAAGGCCACCTACTTTGCACTAGGATTGAAGAACCTGAGTGAAACCAGTGTTGTAGTTCAACTGGCTGATAGGTCCATAAAAAAACCCTTTGGCTTTATAGAAGACATTCTAGTGAAGGTTAGGGAACTAGTTTTCCCCGTGGACTTTTATGTACTAGATATGACCAGTGACACTAGTATGGATGATTCTTTGATCCTAGGAAGGCCATTTATGAAAACTGCCAAGATGGTGATAAGTTTAGAAGGGGGATTTGTTACAATGCAAGTGGGGAATCAAATAATAAGATTTGATGTAGGAGAAGCCATGAGACACCCCCACGAGGATTATTCTCTCCTAGGGCTGAGTGTGGTTGATTCATTGATGCATGTGATTTATGATGAGCATGTGAATTCCTTTAAGATGAACATGTTTGATAAAATTGATGCTCATATGTGCTGTAATGATTCTTGTGCTAGATTGATTTCTAATACATGCTTGCATGATGTTTTTAATGATTCATCTAGTATAGGAAGTACAGTAACTGAATTCATGGATTCCATGTATGTGAACTATAATTTTGATGATGATTGCACTTCTATATCTTCTTTGTCAAGCTACAACCCCTTGGAAGAGGGAAGTTTGCTCACTTTTGTAGGACAAACGAAGGATGGAGGTTGTGAATTCACAAAGGAAATTGAGGAGTCTAGTTCACAAAGGTTTGATATTGAAGAGTATGAAGCTTTAAGGAGAAGCCGCTTACACAAGCTGAGAGAGAAGCTTTATCTGAAAGAGCATGCGCTCGCTGACGGTCCACATGTTTCTACCCTGAGCGACAGTGGTGATGCAGACTCAAATAAGAGTGCTGAGGCCTCAGACTCTAAGAGGCCGAATTGTTGTGAAGATCTGAGGCAGCCAATGACTCTTTCTGATTACTTTGATGAGCTGCCACAATTTGATGATGATTTCTATGAGCCTAAAGTGTTGCAAGTTGAGATGCACACTTTGGTACCTTCTATTATTGAGCCACCTACTCTGGAGCTGAAACCTTTGCCACCTAATCTCAAGTATGCCTACTTGATTGAAAATGAGAAGCTGCCGGTGATTATCTCTACTACTCTTTCTTCTTTTGAGGAAGAGAAGTTACTGGATGTATTAAGAAGATACAAGAGGGCCATTGGGTGGACTCTAGCTGATCTTCCTGGCATGAGTCCTACCACCTGCATGCACCGGATCTTGCTTACTGACGATGCTAAACCAGTGAGGCAACCACAGAGAAGGCTCAATCCCTTAATTCTTGATGTTGTGAAAAAGGAGGTAGAAAAGCTATTAAGTGCTGGAATTATCTACCCGATAAGCGATAGTGAATGGGTGAGTCCCATCCATGTGGTGCCAAAGAAGAGTGGGCTGACCGTGGTAAAGAATGACAAGGATGAGCTAGTGCCTACACGAGTTCAGAATTCTTGGAGGGTATGCATTGATTACAGGAAGTTGAATGACTCCACGAGAAAAGACCACTTTCCCTTGCCATTTATCGACCAAATGTTGGAAAGACTGGCAGGCAAGTCACACTATTGTTTTCTGGATGGTTTCTCCGGGTACTTCCAGGTTCCCATAGCACCAGAGGACCAAGAGAAAACAACCTTTACTTGCCCATTTGGAACCTTCGCATATAGAAAAATGCCTTTTGGTCTGTGCAATGCTCCAGGAACCTTTCAACGTTGTATGATGAGCATTTTTAATGACTTGCTGGAGGATGGCATAGAGGTGTTTATGGATGATTTCTCCCTCTATGGAGATAGTTTTGATGCTTGCTTGGTCAATCTTGAGAAAGCATTGGTCAGATGTGTGGAGAAGGGTTTGGTGCTCAATTATGAGAAATGCCATTTCATGGTGGACAAGGGAATAGTTTTGGGACACTTAGTCTCAAAGGAGGGCATTCAGGTTGACAAAGCCAAGGTTGAGGTAATTTCTTCTCTACCCTTCCCTACTTGCTTGAAGGAGTTGAGGTCCTTTTTAGGACATGTGGGATTTTATCGAAGATTTATCAAGGGCTTCAGCCAAATTGCTGCTCCTTTATCTCATCTACTTCAAAAAGAAGCCGAGTTTGACTTTTCTAATTCTTGTAAGGAAGCCTTTGTTGAGTTGAAGTCAAGGCTTATTTCTCCTCCTATCTTGGTTGCACCTAATTGGGAGCTTCCTTTTGAGCTATCATGTGATGCTTCCAACGAAGCGTTGGGAGCTATGCTCGGCCAGAGGCATGATTCTTTGCCAAGGGCGATTGCTTATGCGTCTAAGACTTTGGATAGAGCCCAAAGGAATTATACAACCACTGAGAAGGAATTATTTGCCATTGTCTTCGGTCTAGATAAATTTCGGCAATACTTACTTCATTCCAAAGTAACTGTATTCACAGATCATGCAGCTGTTCGTTATTTACTGTCCAAGCCACAAACAAAGCCCAGGCTCTTGCGATGGGTGTTGCTGTTACAAGAATTTGAGTTGGAGATCAAAGACAGAACTGGAAAAGAGAACTTGGTAGCTGATCATTTGAGCCGTTTGCCAAAGGATGTGGAAGGTGTTGATGATTCTTCTCTTATTTGTGATATCTTCCCAGATGCCTTATTATGTGCCTTAAATGCAAAGAAAGATCCTTGGTATGCTCATCTTGTGAACTATCTTGTTGCCGAAGTCATTTCACCATCTCTGAACAAGCATCAAGTCCAAAAGTTGAAGAGGGATGCTAGCTACTATATTTGGGATGAGCCGCACTTGTGGAGGCTATGTAATGATCAAATAATCAGAAAGTGTGTGCAAGATGAGGAAGTTCCATCAATCCTAGAGTTTTGTCATTCACTAGCTTGTGGAGGACACTTTGGTGCTAAAAAGACTTCAAGGAAGATTCTGGAGGCCGGTTTCTATTGGCCTACTCTGTTTAAAGACGCATTTGAGTATTGCAAGTCTTGTGACAAATGCCAAAGGTTTGGAAGTATGGGGAAGAGACAAGAGATGCCTCAAGTGCCAATGCTATACTGTGACCCTTTTGATGTTTGGGGTATAGATTTTATGGGACCTTTTCCACCATCTAACGGCTACACATATATTCTGCTGGCAGTGGACTACCTATCTAGGTGGGTGGAAGCTGTGCCAACCAGAGCCAATGATGCGAGGGCTGTGTTGAAATTTTTGAAGTCTAATATCTTTTGCCGGTTTGGAGTTCCTAAGGCTTTGGTGAGTGATCAAGGGTCTCATTTCTGTAACAAGCTTATGTCTTCATTGCTCAGTCAATTTGGGGTGAATCACAAGGTTTCTACACCCTACCATCCCCAAACCAATGGAGAAGCTGAGGTGAGCAATAGGCAAATTAAAAACATCCTTGAGCGAATTGTGAAGCCAAGTAGGAAGGATTGGAGTTTGAGACTTGAAGAAGCTCTCTGGGCATATAGGACTTCATTCAAGACTCCTATTGGCATGTCTCCTTATCGGCTCATATATGGAAAGGCTTGTCATCTACCAGTTGAGCTGCAGCACAAGTCTTATTGGGCAGTTAAATCTTGTATTGAGGATATGGATGCTGCTGCTCAAGAAAGGCAGTTGACTCTGAGTGAGCTTGAGGAGCTGAGGAATGAAGCTTTTGAGAACTCAAGGATCCTGAAAGAGAAGACTAAGGCCATTCATGATAGTGGTATTCTGAGGAAGCAGTTCAAGGAGGGAGATTTTGTCTTGTGCTATCGCGTGAGATTCAAATTTTGTGGAGGAGGCAAGCTTAAAGACAAGTGGCAAGGACCTTATGAAGTGCTCAAGTCTCATGACTTTGGGATGGTTGAGATCAAGAATCTCAAGGATGGCCGTGTGTACAAGGTCAATGGCCACTTGCTCAAATTGTATAAGGAGAATTTCAAGCCTCCCTAAAGGTCGTTTCTTTCCTTTCCTCACTTATTCTTTTATTGCAAATTCTTAAGTGTGGGGGAAGATGTTAGAATTAGAAAAAAAAATTAGGATTATGTTTAAATTTAGGATTTTGTTTAGGTTTGTTAGGTTGTTTAAATATGAAAAATTTCATTAGTGCTGGGGGATGCCTATTTGTGTCAGGAAGTGTCATTGAGGAAATAGAGGATTTTGCATTCGGAAGTGCTTTTGCTTCCGGAAGCTCTCACTTAGACTTTGCTACTTAGGATCAGATTGTGTTCACTTTGCTTCCGCTAGGGGTTGAAGTTCATTGTGCACAAGCGTCGATGCATCCGGAAGCAATTTTGCTTCCGGTAGCATGTTTGCTTCCGCTAGGGGTGAGATTAGAATCTGAACCTAGAGTGACTTCCTATAGCAGTTCTACTTCCGGTAGCATTTTTGCTTCCGGAAGCCTAGCAGCTTGAGTCTGAATTCAGTTAGGCTTCCTGAGCGTCAGTGAGTAAAAAAAAAAAAAAAAAAAAAAAAAAAAAAAAAATTTAGGTTGTGTTTAGTGTAGTCTTGTTAATAATACATGCATATGAGCCATTTGTTTGTTGGATCTGCCCTGCCTTTTATTTTGCTGCTTTGCCTTTCAAATACATCTTCCTACTTGATTTGATTGGTCCATTGAGGACAATGTATGCTTTAAGTGTGGGGGAGGTGTATTATGTGCTTAAAAGTGGTCTGATTCAAAGCTTTCACACTTGGTTTTTGGATTTATTTGGCATGATTTTTCTTGAAAATTTGACTTGATTATGGCTCTTGAAAGCAAATGGAGTTGTCCTCTAGTGTGTGAGTAGAATTTTTGGAATGACTACTTAGGGCATTGCTTGGGGCACTTTTAAGGTATAAAGAGGGTGTTAGTTTCTCATTTAACTTTTCTTGAGGAGGAAGTGACTGATTAGAGTAAGCTATAAATGTGAGAAGCCTCCAACCGAATTGAGTGGGCCAATAGTTACTTGACCTCCTAGAACTTGTCCTAGCTCTTGTTCAAAATCACAATGCATGGTATGATTGAAAATGAAAGGGGCGTTTCTTTCTAAACCCTCATGACCCAAACACTAAGCCAACCAAAAATATTATCCTTTGATTTAACCCCTTTGGGCCATTCACTATTCTTTTCTATCACCTTGACCGATGTTTGAATGAGTGACTATAGCATATGCTTGCATTTATATTAGCTTTGTATTGTTGTATCTGGTGTAAAGCATGCTACATTGTGAGAAATAAAAGAGGCCGAGAACCCTTGAGTGAAAAAGAAGAAAAGAGAGGTGGCCAAAGGGCCAAGAAAAAGCAAAAGAAAAGGAAAAAAAAATATAAGGCCGAAGGCCTAAGTAAAAAAAAAGAGAAAGAAAAGCACAAAGTGCTTATGTATGCCAAAGGCATTTGAGTTAAAAGAAAAATTGAGAGAAGCACAAAGTGCTTGAAAAAAGAGATGTAGCATGCTTAGTGGAATTGTATTCATTGTATTGCATGCATATGTGGTGGTAACTTGTTTATATCATTGGTCATTGACTATTTTCCATCATTCACCATTCATTATTAGCCTTCCATTTAAACCACAAAGTCCCCTAGATTTGGTTGTGCCATGCATAATAATGGGTGGAGAATTTAGAGCTATTACAAGCTTATGGTGATGGTCAAGTGCATTGAGCTAAAGAGTGATCACAAGTCCCTAGTTAGGCATTTTTCCTAACTTGAGTGAATGAGTTTAAACACTTTATCCGGTGAGGAAAAATCTCAATTGGCACTCCTCCTTAAGCCTAGTTGCTTGTTAAACTTGCATTCGCTTTGTATTCTTAGATTTGGCCTATGCGAAGTTCTAGGGAAAGGTTCAAGAAGATCTACTTGTATTCTATGATAATTCCAATTGCCTTCACTATGCTTAATGATTAAGTTAATCTTTTATATGACTTTGCCCGGAGTGCAAAGATTAAGTGTGGGGGATTTGATTGGACCAAATTTCATACCTTTAAGCATGTGCATTTGAGCTTAATTAGTGTGGTTTATTTGTTATATTTGATCATTATTGGTACATTTTTATGCGCATGCTTATGTATAAATATTTGAAGAATAACAGCCATATTACTTGCATTTTATGAAACCAAGGGTATTTTGGTCATTTTGACTATGTGATGTGTTCCTTATGTAGGGGGGTCCCAAGTGGGCCCCATACACCCTTGGTGGAGCTTCAGTGGAGATAACTTGGCAAGAAGGAAGGCTAGATGACAAGCACTCAGGTTCACATCCGGAAGCAAACGTGCCGGTGCTGGCGGACAGTCTTGGCATCAGGATGCAAGTTCACATCCGGAAGTGGATTTATATCCGGAAGCAAACGTGCTGGCGCTGGCGGACAAAGAGTTGCATCAGGGAGTGGATTCTCATCCAGTGGATTCTCATCCGGAAGTGAATGTGCTCGCGCTTGTAGTATGAAGTCCTGCATCCGGAAGCCAAAGTCCATCAGTCAGCGAGTGCAAGAGTCAGACTGCACAATGATCAGAAATGTCAACTACTTTTCAGAAGTCTTTGGTGCAGAGTTAATTTAAGGCAAAGTCAACCCTGCAGTTTGAAGTTACTTGGGGAGCATCTTTCCAAATGAGGCAAAATTGGCGCCAAGGTCAAATTCAAGTCTGGAGGGCTCATTAAGGGCAAAAAGGGAAGCACAATCACTTGAGGAAAAAGGAGGAACCTTTGAAAATGCATGGAGATGAGATCTAGTCCACATTCATCCTAACTTTTACCAAATACCAAAAATACCCTTTGGGCGATAATCCCAAAGCTACTCACCACTATAAAACCCCAAAACGTAACTAACTTACACACAGCTGAACTTCACTGACTTCACTTTCACTTTTTCTCTCTCCTCTAACAAACTCTCTCAACTCCATCTTCATCTTCTTCATCTCTTTCACCTCGCAACCTCCGCCATGCCCAGAATCTCACAACTACCTTCATCCGCCTTCATCTCCATGTCAGGCTAGATCGCCTATCCTTCTTCTCCAAGGAAATGTGCTTGTAGACTTAACCTATGGCTTCATATGCTTGTAATTTTCTCTTTTAGGTTTCAAACTAGATGTAAATTTTTGCCTATGTATGACCTTGATTAGGCGTGTATAGGTTAGACATCTAGTTTTAGGTGTTCTACTTTATGTTAGCTTGAAAACCTCTCTTGATTGTTAAGGACATGAAAACCGAGGCTTAATTCTTGTAGTTTCATATATGTATGTGTGTGCGATTAGCTCCTCTTACATTTGTGGAATGAATTTGTTTCTTAAGTGCTATAGATTTGGTACTTAATGTTGCTTAGGTATGTTCTTGGCTTGAAAGAGCTTAAGCCTTAATTAAATTAGTTAAACTCTTGTAGACTTCTTTGATTAAAGAGATCTTGAGAATTTAACTAGTTTATATTAAGAAGAACAAGTATATGAAGTCCGATTAAACATAAGCACGGAGTACCTGGAGAAGGAGGTACATCTCATCCATACTTTCACTCATTCACTTTTGATTCTGTTAGTTGTAGTTTAGATTAGTTTTAATTAGTCTTACATACAAAACCTGCACACAACCTGTTTGATAATTTGCTTAACTTGTAATTAATTGACCTAAGCAAGAGATAAAACCGAACTGTGAATTGACCTAGGACTTGCTGCTAACTATTGTAGTTTAATTCTAGTTTTATTTGCTTTAGCTCTTTTTAGACGACGAAAAAGAGTTAAATCAAATGTTAGAATCTTAAGTTTTGATGAAGACTAAAATATGAAAGAACTAGGCAAACACTTAGAGAATATTAGGTTAATATAGAACCCCAAGTAAGAGTACAACCGGATGTGAACTTACTTCCAGATAGACTAGGACTAGCGCTCTCGGATGAACGTCTCATCCCCCAGCGACAGCAAGTACATCACTAAGTAATAACTCAGTCTAACAACATTAAATGAATAAAATTCCTTGAGACTAAGTTAAGATGCAACCGGATGTAGAGTTGCTTCTGATTGATTAGTGACTAGCGCTGGGTGTTGGCATAGATAACACTGAGCACCAGTGAACATAACCCAACGTCCAGTAGACTTGCTTCCGATTGCTTAGTGACTAGCGCTGGCTGTTGGAATGGATAACACTGAGCGTCAGTGAGCAAAATGTGAACATAACCCATCATCCAGTGGAAGTGCTTCCGGATGTGAAATTGCTTCCGGATGTAAGAAAGCTTCCTTAGACTAAGTAAACTCCCACTGCATGTGACTATGTGTTTATATTGCTAGACTAACGTTCAAAGTGCAGCACACTAAGTAAAGTTGCTTCCGGATGTGAATCCGCTTCCGCAAGCAATCAGAATGTCAGAACGTTCAGAAGTGCAGTGTCAGAATGCTTTTGGCAGAGCAGAGTTGTCAGAACTACTTTTCAGAGATAAAGTAAGTCAACCCTGCTAAGCATTAATGAAGCATTAATTGGGCAAACGGTAACATGGGGAAAACGGCCATATTCAAACGGCTAACCCACCTACCAAGAGTGAGAATACTTGAAGACTATATAAAGGAGCTCACCTTCATTTATGAAGAAATCTAATATCTTTGATATCTTGAAGAAAAACTAGAGAGAGAAACCGAGAAATCCTTCAAGCATTCAAAGCTGCCCAGAAAAGAGAAAGAGCATTTAACTCATTGAGTGATCTTTACATCTACTTATCTTGTACTCTTTGTAGTTAAGTCTCTTCTTGTATTAAGAGCATTCATTGTACTTAAGTGTGTAACATTATCTGTTCTTGAAGAGAACTTAGTTAGAAAATCCTTTATTTGTAAAGGTTGAACCCTTGCTGGTTGTAAGGGGGAGCTAGTTAGAAAGGTTGCAAGTGAGACTTGAGTAAAACTTGTGGTTGTAAGGTTGCAAGTGATCCCGTTCAAAACTTGCGGTTGTAAAGTGTAACATACGGTTACTAATTTCCTAATTAACCTGTGACATCTCTTTTAGCTCAATAATATCTTTACTAACTATGATAGAAAAATGAATTTCGATAATATTAATATCTCTATCATAGTTAGAAAAAGAATATCCTAATGATTAAAATATTATCCATGATAGAAAAGAATGAACTAATACAACACAGCTGCTATCATGGATAATTTATTGCTAACCATGTTATAAAGGATTTGTCTAACATGGTTAATAAACAAAACTGGTTGATATTAATCAATAAATAGATATATACATGCGGAAACGAATGCAGGCCTATACAAATTGGCAATATACAATTCAAATTAGTCTATATAGCTTCTAATACCTAATTCCCTTTCCTGTTGTCTGCGTCTGTGCATGAATACCTGCAAAAATGTCAGTAATCGTGGGATGAGACAATTTGTCCCAGTAATCACCGCTTAACTCACTATAACAGTGAGATGTGCGGTAGCGAGGGCGTCTAAAGGGTACCACATTTTAAAACCAATAATATATATATACATATCAAGTCTTTCATTCATCATTCAAGTTCCTCCGTCCAAATCAACTCAAATTCATCATCTCCTTACTCCAATCAACTAATACTACCACATCAACCCTCACACTCACCTAAAGATGCATTGTGCCATCACGGTGCATTCAAGCATCTATTCTTCACTATATGATTTGACACTGTGTCCCTCTCCATAATGAGGGGACAATTTCCCTCTCTGGCAATCCCCAGAGAGGGAACCCCAATTCTGTTTTCCATTGCAAATTGGGAACGGTTGGACTCTTCAATGCCAAACAACCGTAGGGGCGGTTGGGCTCTTCAATGCCAAACAACCGTAGGTCACTTTTCTCAATAAGTCGACCTATGAACCCCGATCCAATCAATCCGAAAAGGATCATCAGTACAAATAACTGTCGATTGGCCTATCGACAGTTATCATCGTGCGATGGTACAAATATAAATCAGTGTCATGCAATGCTCACCCTACAATTCCATTTCCTAGTCACAACTTTAATACCTTTTTTTTATCAGCACAACTTTCCATAATCTCAAACCCTACATCTGATTCCTATCCTCATAACCTCTCAAAGCTACAATCAGAACTATTCCAGCATATGTATCACACCGTCCCACAACAATCATCCACAATACTTCTCCATATCCCTGTCAAAGTACCAAAATTCCAACATATATACACTCACATACACAGTCTATCAATTCCACCAATCAGGATACTACATATAGTAATCAAATTCTTTATACGAAAATAATCGTGTTTGAAAGGCACCCGATAGCCTGTTTTGTATGAAAATAATTTTTCAAAGATAATATATATATAGAGGGTGAGAAAGGATTTTAAGAAAATCCCAACTAACGTCACCCTCATTGTTATAGCAAGTTTAAGTGTGATTACCTGTCGCCCTTTAGCACTCATTTGCTCTTCCTTACCCTTCCTTAGTAGATTCACCTATTATTACATAAAAGTAATAATAAAGGTAAACAACTATGCTTAAATCTGTAAAATAAATAGCACGTCTCTCTCGGTTCTAATTTTACTACCCAATTTTCCCCTTCTTGATTATATCATTTTTTTTAATGAATTCTAAAGATTCTCATGTTAACAAACAAACACCACTTCAACACAAGAGAAACCATTCATTTGAATCAAAGACAACAGTCAATCAAACTCGATGTGATTTAATCAATAAGAAACTCCATTGAGTTTTAAACATTAATACTTCATTAAGCATCATATATGATCCATCCCTGCATTACAATTGATTTCACCTCTTCATTCCTGCGAGTTTTCAATCAAAACAGAAAGACTGACAACGCAAACAAAACTTTGCACGCCATCACTCCAATTACTATATATATATATATATATATATATATATATATATATATATATATATATATATATATATATACAGCACTTGTAAAACATATACTAAACATACCTTCATTCACAACCAATTCGGCCAAGCACAAAACTCTAAAACATAAATGCCCAAATTACATGCAACAACTGATACATATATAATCTTACTTCTCCTAAACCCAAGTAATACCAAATTAGGGAAGAAAATCATATTCACATCTTAATTCAATTAACAAATTTTAGTCATCAAGCAGAAAACTCACAAACATTGCAGAGCCATTGAGTACCAAGTTTCAAAACAAATGTCATAAATCAACATGCAATTAACTACATAAATCACACAATCAAAGCAAACAGTCAAAACTTAAACGATCACACATGCACCATGACCAAATCTAAACTTCCAAAAATCACCAAGCTCAATTAGACTCACATACAACATAAAAACATCTCCAATAGTTCATTTATTATCTTCATTTCAAGTGAAGAATTGCAGGAAAGAAAATCACAACAGTTTCTAATGAAAACAAGAGAGCACTACACAATAATACTTGCAGCTCATTTCAGAATTTTGATTATACAAGAACAAAACAACAATTTCCACTTAAGTGGCAATTTGAAAACTTCAAATCATCAATAGCCAAGTCAGCCAATATTAGAATTAGAAGCAGAAAATTCCAATCAACATGCAAGCATCTAAGACATACTCATTTCATTTTTATAAAGCCACCCACACACATATATATCTATACTTCAACAAGTAATGGAACAAGCGTTTATTAAAAATAGATTAGTTGGTCCACTTCAATTAATGTACACAAATCACAAAATTAACCACTGAACACACACACTATTGTATTAACATTTGCTAAAACACGAAAAGGGACAAGCTATACAAGCAATACTATAAACCTTCCCACTTATTTTCAAACAAATCTTAACATACAGCAGCAATATGACTAATTAAAGTTCCAAAACTCCACGATTCAATTTTTAGGCATTTATATCTGAATTAGAAATCAAAAAGCAATATACTCCTCATTCATGGCTATCACTTTACTCCCCAAAACAGTAAGGGAAGAAGCTTGAAACTGAAATTAAACATTATTCAGCCATATTTAACATGCAACATCTTAAATCAACTCTCGTATTTATTTACTTATTTTTCGTCATATGCCAAATCAGACCAAAAATAGCAAAAGATAAGAAAGAAGTTAGCAACTAGCCATATATCAACCCCAAGACTCGAACCCAATGTCGGCCTCTCACATTACTCACACAAAAACGAAAGGAAAAGGAAGGAGAAGAGTTAGAAGAGACTCACCGGAGTTAGAATCCGGTGTTCCATGTCTATTTGAAGCTCGCCGTCACCGGAACTGGCGTAATCTCGCCGGAAAATGCTGGAGAATGAGGAAGCCGACAAGGAAGGGAGAAGAACAACAATAATGAAGAGGGAACAATGAGAAATTGACTCTGAAATGAAGTAATAACTTGAGGAATTAAAGGGTGGCCGAACACACCTTACCCCACCACCGTACGTCGCCGATCTCGCCACGGCTCGCCGGAAAAACACGAAGAAGCCGATGAAAGAAGAGTAGAGGATGAAGAGAACGAGCAGAACCAGGAAGATCACGCAGCACGCAGCACAAATTCGGTTAAGGAGAAGGAGAAAAGTGTGTGAAAGGAGTTGAGTGAGTTGAAATGGTGGGTGAGGTTGAGTGATATATGGAAGAATGAAGGAGGAGAGTTTGGAGGGGGAGGAGCAGCGACTCCCTTAATGAAGAAGGAAGGAGGAGTGTGTATGTTAGGGTTTTCAAGAGCAAATTACCAAATTGCCCTTCTTTCTTTACCTATATATAATTCCAATTTTAATTCCTACTTTAAAGCTAAATTATGAAATAAATTATATACAAACTTACATATTTTCTCCCACTATAATATTGTCTATGCCTTAGAGTATTTTTCATAAAAGTTCCAATTTAAAACTCAACCTCGAATTATTTTTCTTTAAATTTCCAGAGAAAATAGATATGCTATTTTCTTAAAAATATATTTATCCTCATTTACATATTTACAATGCCTTGTAATTTAATAATCATGTCTTAATACCTTATTTAATTCCCTATTATTTCTAACTCAAAATTTGGGATGTTACATAAAGGTTCCAGGTGAACCCGTTGTAAAACCTTGGGATAGTGGAACTCGACCTGGGTGGTTGAGAACTGGACGTAGGTCAGGAAGACCGAACCAGTATAAACTCTTGTGTTATTTTTATTTGAGTTTTTTATTTGGTAGCACAATTCACCACCCCCCCCCCTCTTGTGCATCCATTACTTTCAGGTACCCTTTAGACGCCCTCACTACCGCACATCTCACTGTTATAGTGAGTTAAGCGGTGATTACTGGGACAAATTGTCTCATCCCACGATTACTGACATTTTTGCAGGTATTCATGCACAGACGCGAGCTTCAGGAAAGGGAATTAGGTAGTAGAATTGAATAGTTTAATTGGAATTGTATATTGCCAATTTATAGGTCTGCATTCGCTTCCGCATGTATATATATATTTATTGTTTAATATCAATCAGTTTTATTTATTAACCATGTTAGGCAAATCCTTTCTAACATGGTTAGCTTTTAATTATCCATGATAGCATCTATATTGTATCAGGAAATCCTTTTCTATCATGGATAATGTTTTATTCACTAGAATATTCTTTTTCTAACTATGATAGGTATATTAATATTATGGAAAATCATTTTCCTATCATAGTTAGTAAATAGATTATAGAATTAAAATGGATATCATTAGTTAATTAGGGAATTAGTAACACAATGTTACACAAACAAACCATTAGTTATAATGATTTTTAATTTCCTAATACCTTAATTACTTCATCATTATCTCTAATTTAAAAAATTGGGTGTTACATTTAGGCATAAGAGTCACAAATTAATCCCAAGGAATTTAATTTGGTAAAGAAATCACTAACTGATAAATCCCCTTGCATCAAAGAGAATATTTCATCTTGTAATTCTTAGACTCGAAATATATCACTCTCAGCGAACTGATCCTTTAAATCTGACTAAATATCATATGCCTTAGATAATTCGGAGAAAGAGAACGCATAACCCATGAGCAAACAATCGTATTACATCTCAACCAATAAAAATATAGTAGATCTGAGATAACTGGAGCAGGAAATGTACCATCAACAAATGGAAGCTTATTCTTCAATTGCAAAACCATTTTCATAGCTCTAAATTATGTATTATAATTCGGATTAATCAGAACTAGATTCACTAACATAGTCGTTGGGTTTTCATTGAGATGTAAGAAATAGGGGCTGGAAAAATTCTGAATTGGATCAACAATATATGAATTACTAGTATTATTCGAATTATTTGAATAATCACCTGTCATGGTAAAGCTCTGGTGCCATGAAATGAAGAAGAAGCAGAGAATCCTAGATAGAAGAGTCGAAGAGAAGTTTGGAGAAGTAGAGAGAAAATGAAAGGCCCAAAATCAATTTTTTTATTAAATTATGTTATAGTATAGAAATGTTGAAACGAACATTCAGTATCCATCGAGTGAAAGAACACATTCCGAAGAAACCATATCACACATTTTTCATTTAGTCAGGTATAGAGCCTTTGAGTCTTAAACATCAAGACAACGAATCAAGATGGTCTTCAAGATCCGTACATTCTGTAAAACAAATTAGACAAATTGGAGTTGATTCTCCATTGCCATATAATATCCAAGGTTCAAAACATTGAGTTTGGATTCAAAACAAAAAGGAACTTGAGTATTTTCCTCTATCAAGATTCCTCCCACAAAATAAATCCCACAAATCTAATAAATTAAATAGAAAATTAGTTAGGAACATAGTTTGCTTAAATTGTTGGTGCAATCAAGAAAATAAACTAAAATGTACTTTAGTTTCTAACACTGCATTAAATGGGTTCGTTGCTTTATTAATCAATATATAGATGGATATAAATAATTGAATGCTAAAGATTCAAATAACATTGTGAAGGCAAGTATGCTTTGACTTACCTTATTGATAACTAGAGACTCCAGTTTTAGATAACATGTTATATATATATTAGTATATCTAGGACGTAACCAGCTATGCCACAAAATTCAAGGTAATTTAAATTTGAAAAGTTTGGAATATCGATTTGCAGATCCAATATTTCTGCATTAAAAGGAAAATTATAAAAGAGAAACCTAAAAGATAGCATTAAAAGTGAGTTTAGAAAGAAGAAATGTTAGAATTTAACGAAAAAGAATAATCGATAACCTATCAAAATTAAATGGTTAGTAAAAATTTTGGCCACAAATAATTACGCAAGCGTCAATTTTCCAAAAAACAATAAATGGTATCAAACTAACTCATAAAAAATAAAAGTATCATATTGATCAATACCGTCAATTTATCTCCAATACCATAAATAATTTCCATGGGTAAGTTAGGAAAAATATGAGAGAGAAAATAACAATCTTGGCCAATATGATATATTTTTTATTGTTCATTGGTAAGTTTGATACCATTTATTATTTGTTTGTCAAATTGATGCTTGTGTAATCATTTCTTGGCCAAAATGTTTATAACCCTAAATTAAAATAAAATCTAATAAAATCATTGACAAACTATTAGTCCTATAATTTAAGTCATAATATAATTTTAATAATGGAATGAAAGTAAACAATTAAATAAATAACAAAAAGTAAACAAATAATGTCATAACAACGGATAAAAATATAGAGACACATACAACATATATAGAAAAATATAGGCATTTAGTTTTACGTACACACATCAATACCACTTAAACAATGTATTTTTGCATCTACACACATATATGACAAGTAACCATAAATCTATACATCTTATTTAGAACATATATTCACACACACCACTTGAATCTCCCTCCCTCGCTCTCTCTCTCTCTCTCCCTCTCTCTCTCTCTCTAAATATATATATATATATATATATATATATATATATATATATATATATATATATATATATATGCGCGAAGGCCCAAAAATGATACATAACTATTCCAAGGTAAAAAATGATAAACATCACATCTTTTATCATGTGATCAAAAATGATATTTTTACTTATATAAAATGACAATATATTAGACATGAAAAGTCCAAAATGCCCTTATCAATTAATCGTCACCCGATAAAGTTTATTTGATTATAAGGGCATTTTAACATTTCATGTCTAACATTATTGCCATATTAGTAATAATATCATTTTTGATCACATGGTAAAAGATGAGTATCATTTTTGTACCTTGGACTAGATATGTACTATTTTGTTCCTTAACCAATAGTTATATATCATTTTTGGTTCTTCGCCCTCTGTGTGTGTGTGTGTAAATGAACATTACCAAAAGTGAAAGAAAAAGAGAATGAAAAATCGAGTAGTAAAATTAATCTTAGCATAATATGACAATAAGATATCAATGTTTAATAACATAATAAATAGTATAAAGAACAATGCGATATTGAAGGCACATAATTAGACTATGGGATGATAGGGTAAAATTAGATATGATAGGGATAGGTATCAACACAATAAGAATATATTAGTACATAAAATTATACCTTAAATTCTTAGAGTGAATTTTTGCTAATAAGAATGTGTTATAAAAAATAAGAGGAAAGAGGAAGGATGAAGAGAAAATGTAAAAACGATATTGAAAAAACAAAGAGGAAAGAAGAAGCGTGAAGTGAACATGAGATAATAATTAAACACGACAATAAAGAGGGAAAAAGGGAGCATTTGTCATTCACTTGTAATTTTGGTACAGATACTTACATTTGGCCATTTTTTATTAGAAATGAAGCTCAAAAACTACTGTTCAACAATCAGTAGTCTATCTTGATTGACAACTCCAGCAATAAAATCTGGAGTGCCATTGAATATGATGACACCTGTGTCTACGTCCAAAGTTCAATGTGTATTCACCTTTTGACCAGAGACATCACAAAACTCATCCAAGCAAACTTTAAGATTGGTCGCCTGATCCATGTCAGCCTCTGCAAAGAGGAACAAATCATCTACGAAAAAAAGTGAGAAACACAAGTTCCGTTCTTCCTCATCCTGAATGGCTGCCAGTTATCATCCTCAACCTCCTTTTGAATAAGATGAGAAAACTTCTCCATTAAAATAACAAACAGGTAAGTTGATAATGGGTCTCCTTGCCTGAGGCCTCTCGTTTGAGTAAAAGAAGCCCATTTATCTTCATTCCAAACCAGACTCATTCTTGTAGTACTCACACACCACCTTATAACATTAATAACATTAGTGAGAATATTTAACTGCTCTAACCATTCAATCAAAAATTCCCACCTTACTCTATCATAAGCCTTTTCGAGGTCAATTTTAATAGACATAAACCCTTTCCTCCCAATTTTCATCCTCATAGAATGAATGATCTCCTGAGCAACAATAATAGGAGTATTATCTATTCCCAACCTCCCTGGAACAAAACTACATTGGTTGGAAGAAATAATTCTTGGCATAATTCTTCTAAAGCAGGTAGCCAACACCTTGGTCATAATCTTATAAATAACATTGCATAAGCTAATAGGCCTGAAATCTTTGATAGATTCAGGGTAATCAATTTTAGGTATTAAAATAATATTAGTATCGTTCACCTTCCTTATCTCTTCTCCATCATAAAACATACTTTTCACTTTCTCCAAGATAAAATTACCCAAGACATCCCATTGATTTTGATAAAAATAATGGATTTAAACCATCAGGACTTGGTGCCTTCAATGGTCCCATAGCAAAAAGAGCCTACTTCACCTCCATCAAGGAAATGTTGCTACTCAAAGAAACAAGGTCGCCATTCTGCAATGTCGGAAAAGTCATACCAAAATCCAAATATGTGATAGAATGCCCTTCCTCCCCATATAACGTCTCATAATAATTAGTCTCCATACTTTGAATCACATTCTCATCATATTCCCAAACCCCATTCTCATTCATCAATGCCTCTATCTTATTTCTCCTCTTCCTACTATTAGCCATAACCACATAATCTCTTCCTGCACAAGCACCTCCTCCAAATCAACCCATAAATCACTATTAATATTAAAATTTATGGCGATGGTTACAAATGAATAAAGAGGAGAATAATGACAATAATTGTGTGAAACTCCCACTAGTATTTTTTTATCAGGAAACTTAAATGATTTTATTAATTAGGAAATTAGAATACAAAATAGGTCTGCAAAAAAAATTCAAATGATAATACATAGAAAATCTCAAAAGGTAAACATGGATAGGGGTGAGCCGTCACCGTCGCAAAAGCCCTACCATCTTCTTCATCTTTCCTTCATGAGAATTTGTGGGTAGAAAAGAACTATGACATCCTAGCTTTTCCTACCATATTTATAGCAATTAATAAATTTATAACCACTTTTTTTTATATTAGAAGTCCAAAATGAGAATAAATTAAAAATGTTTTTTTTTCTTTAGAAGATTAGATAAAACATTTTTCCTTTGTAAACTGACATTCTAAACACCTGGTAAAAATTTATTTGTCAATTAAAATCTCAAGTGGTTCATTGATTCACTACACAGCTCAAACAGAAACTATTATTTAATCTGTAACCATCTACACCTGGACAATTTAATATAACTACAAAGAAATCAAACTATCATGAGTGATTCTATCTTATACAATTATATCTAAACACAATTGGCTATCTCTGGTGATAGCCTTACTAACTGTATACAACACAAGCTAATTGCCTGTTACAAGATTTTGATCTAAAAAGATCTAAACCTAAACTCCAGTATCTTCTAAGCACATACGGGCCTAGCAGGCATCTCCAATCTATATGATAAAATTCTTTGTTCTTAATTCTTCTCCTTGTTACCTGCAGTTTTTTTTTTAAAAGCGGTGAGATTCAGAGAATCCCAATAGCAATTTATTTCATTCATTATCATTTGTTTTACAAGACTGCATTCATATGAGTGATATGATTCTTATATCCTTTTCGCGTATATAACGCCTCCACTCCATAGCAGCAATAGCTTCACTGCTATGTAGCTTCTGACACACAAGGTGCGACATGCACCGACCAACATTTCATATAATGATACCACTCATTATATTTAATGTTGATCTTTACCTGCAGGAATTTTAAATTCACCAATACAGAATGATAAAATTGACAAAGAGGGTGCGACCCTCTGGAGTACTCCAAAATTCATAAATCATAAATAATACCACATAAGCATATAAGGTATAAGAATTCAATGCTCATATTTAATGCAGTAAATTTCAAAATTCATAGCATGCTATTTATATGACTGAAATAACCCGCTACCTGGGCTCCAGCCAATTCTCTCTCAACAATACATATCTGAACTTTCTTCTTTTTCTTTTCAATGCCGTGAAGCATATAATCCATCATTTCCTATTATTACATCATGTAATAGCGAATTAATGATTGTTCTTATTTGGCTCATGTATATTCAGCGTCTCTCTCGTTCCTATAATACTACTCAATCACTCGTTGTAAATAATTCCATTTATTGACTCCTAAAATTCAAATTTAATTAACAAACTACCACAAGTTGTTCTTGATGACATTTATGTTAGAATCTTAAGTTTTGATGAAGACTAAAATATAAAGGATTAGACCAAGTGCCTAGGAAGCAATAGTATACTTAGGATCCCAAGTAAGAGTGCTTCCGGATGAAGATTTACTTCCGGTTAGATTAGGACTTGCGCATGCGGATGAATGTTTTCATCCCCCAGCGTCAGCAAGTAAATAACTAGGGATTTAACTTAGTCCATGAACTTTAGTTGCAAAAACCCTAAGACTAAGCTATGGTTCAATCGGAAGCGAAGTTGCTTCCTGTTAGACTTAGACTGGCGCAGAGCGATAGAATAGATATTACTCCAAGCGACAGTGAGTCTACTTCCCCAAGTGAAAGCGCTTCCTGTTAGAATTAGACTGGCGCAGAGCGACAGAATAGATATTACCCCAAGCGTCAGTAAGTCTACTTCCCCAAGTGAAAGCGCTTCCTGTTAGACTTAGACTGGCGCAGAGCAATAGAATAGTTATTACCCCAAGCGTCAGTAAGTCTACTTCGCCAAGTGAAAGCACTTCCTATTAGATTTAGACTGGCGCAGGTTGATAGACTAGATATAACCCCGAGCGTCAGCAGAAATGCAACATCAAGTGAAGTTGCTTCCTATTAGATCTTGACTGGCGCAGACTGATAGAATAGATTTCACCCTAAGCGTCAGTGAGTTCACTACGTCAAGTAAAAGTGCTTCCGATAGCTTAGTGACTAGCGCTGAGTGTTGGGATGAAATACACTAAGTGAGAGTGAGTTATAGTGAACCAAGATTCTTCATCTAGTAGTTTTACTTCCGGATGTAAAAATGCTTCCAGATACATCATAGACCAAATCAGAACACAGTCTAAGTAAACTACTCCCCATAGCAAATAAACTTCCCACAGCATGTACAATTCTTATATATATATTGCTATGTTGGACTAACCAGTATGTGCAGAACATGGTCACGCTTCCGGATGCAAATGAGCTTCCAGATGGAAAGACTCTTGACATTGGGACTCAGAGCTTAACACTTGCAGAGCAAGATTACCACTTGCGGATGAAAGATGATCATCCGTCAGCAAGAGTGCAAGAGTAAAAATCACATACTCAGAAGTCAGAATACTTTTGTCAGAGCAGAGGTGTCAGGACTACTTTTCAGAGATAAAGCAAGTCTACCCTGCTAAGCATTAATGAAGATGTACTTCTCAACGGTAACATAGGATTAACGGCACTATTCAAACGTTCATACTCAACTTGCCACCGAAGCCTATGAAGCCAAGTATAAAAGAGACATTCATTCAGAAGAGAAGATATGGAAGAAAAAGAGAGAACAGAACAAAGTATCTGAAATATCATACTACACATCTTCTACTACTCTCAGATCCAGATTTGTGATATTTTCAGAGAGTAACTTTATTGTACTTAAGTGAGTAACATCATCCACTCTTAGAGAGAGTTAGCTTTGAGCTTAAGTGTTTAGCACAATCAGTTCATAGAGTGAACATAGTGTAAACTTACAATTTGTAAGGGGGAGCATTTAGAGGTTGTCTAAATCTCCATAGGTTGCAAGTTAGCCCGTAAAACTTGCATTTGTAAGGTTTGCAGGTGAACCCGGTGTAAAACCTGTGGGTTGTTAGGTGAACCCGTGCTCGTAAAACCTAAAGTGTAAAGGCTTCTCTTGTGCCCGGTTTAAACAAGAATAGTGGATTGAAAATCTCAGGTGGAGCCTGGGGACTGGATGTAGGTCTGGGTGACCGAACCAGGATAAATTTATGTGTGCATAAATTTACATTCAAACATTCTATTTAGCATCACATAGCATACTGACTTGTGCATATCACTACTTCGTAAATATTATCACCAAGCACAAGCAGTCTTTCGAAAAGAAGAATCAAAAGATTTAATTTATTCTCTCACCCAATTCACCCCCCCCTCTTGGGTGACAGCCACGTTTATCATTTGGTATCAGAGCAAGGTCACTTGTTTAAAGGATCCAACGATCTCAAGTGCAAAGACCTAGGCTGATTTGGGTTACAAAATGTGTTTTGAAGGTTTTGATCATACAATCCCACCCATGTTAGAAAATGCTGATTTTTACTTATGGAAGGGAAGGATGAAAAGTTTTATACTATCCACTGATTTCAAAATGTGGGATGTTTTTGAAAAGGACTCTGATTTCAAACCAAAAGTAAATTGGACAGAAGAAGACAAAAGCTTATTTTACTTAAACCTTAGAGCAATGCAAATTTTGCACAAAAGTTTATCTGACAATGATTATCAGAAAATTAAATATTGCTCTACGGCTATAGATATTTGGAACACTCTTGATACTATGTATGCTTCTAACCAATTTCTTGATGATAAGGCTGTCCAAAGCTCACTATGTGCTCCTTGTGAATCCACCGTTGATGAGCTACTGGATGGTGATGTAGTAGAAGCTAGTATCAGCAAAGAGAGAGTGGATCTCCGCCTAGTAGATTCAGAAGCTGAAGAAAATGAGGTACCTAAACTTGAAACTTCTGAATTGCAAGATATGTATAATGAGCTACATGTTGAATTCTGTAAACTTGCAAAAGAAATTCTAGGCTTAAGAAAAAGGAATAGGGAACTTGAGGAACTTATTCCTTCTTCTACAACCAAGGAGTCCAAAGTCCCAATCATAAAAGAAGACTTTTCGAAAGACCCTGAGATTTCAAAAGTTAATAAACATAGAGTCTTTGAAAAGAAAACTGACCACCATAATAGTGATAAGAAATCTGATTCTGAACATCATCCCATTATCTGTCATTATTGTGGTAGAACTGGTCATATTTCTCACACATGCAATTTTAAGAGAAATTTAAATGTGAGAAATAAATATATATGGATCCCCAAAGGACAAGTAAGGTCCAGCGCTAACTATGTAGGACCCAAGTACAAATGGGTACCAAAACTCTCTTCTAGTGCCTTACCTGTGCAGGAAAGATCAAGAGTTCCTCTTGTCCCAAAGAAGAGAACTCGTGGTGATGTCACTACTGCAACTACTTGGTTCAATCATAAGAAGCAGTGCGCTACCACAAGGAACAAAGACCTTGTCTCAGGGATAAGCTATCACAGAGTTCCATTCAACTATCCTGAGAAGGACAAAAGAGAGAGGATGTCTCAACTCACATGGAGAAAACCTGCGAATCCTGTCTCTTCTAAGAAAGTGCTTCAGGCCAAGGATAAGTATAAAAGATCTCCTTGGGTAAGCAAGGGATTATTTAAGGTTGAAGCATGCAACAGTAAAATCTCCTATGCAAATGTAAGATGGACTTATTGAGATTTTACGTTAAGCATCATAAGCATGAACATGATATGGCTTATAAGATATTTCACACAATGTTCATACTCTATATGCTATCTATGACTATCATTATCAGAAGCCATGTGCATATAGTCATAGTTGATTCGCAATGCTATATTCATAGTGAATAATTCTTAAGTGCATAAGAATCACATACTTCCTACAAACTGACCAGTCAGATCCAAGGTTGGAGACTGAAAAATGGGAAAGAGAAATCATTTGCTATTTTGTAGGAAAGAAGGTACGAAGGAACAACAATTTTCATGATCATACCTGATCAGAGAAGTGTATCAAATCTGAATGAGTTGTTGTTCATACTGGGCTCCGAGAGCTACTGCTCCTGAAATTGAGAAGATCAAACAAACTCTACTTGATGCAAATATGGCTTTAGTTATGAAAGCTTGATCGCTGTGGATGCACAAGAGAGAACATCAACGAGTTACTCAATGTTAAATCTTAAGTAAGTACCATCGGAAGCAAAACTACTTCCGGATGCTCTCGTGCTGACGCTGAATGACTACTCAAGGCAACCAGGAGCGTCTGTCCGACCAGAAGCAAAATCACTTCCGGATACTCTTTGGCTAGCGCTGGATGATAATTCAATATGATCAAGAGCGCCAGTGTCAGATCAAGGGACACATCACTTCAGAAAACGTTTCAACTTCCTCTATGAAACGCTGTGCCTTCTCTGAAGCAACACGTGTCATCAGGTGTGTCGTTCCAACTTAAAAACTTACGTTACCCAAATGTGTGAAAATTTGAAAGACTATACCCATTCTATCCTCAGAAGCTTTACCTATAAATAGATGTAACTTTTCATCTTCACTTTTTACTTGCATTATTTTCACACGCATCTTTTCTCTGAAAAATTTGCTTCATCTTCTTCATTGCATTCTTCATTTTTACACACTTCTCGCATTTCATCTTTATTTTCACAACATTCATACAAAAATGGCCGGTACGAATGAATCCAACCCAGTCATCCAGAAAACCTCTTCTTCCAAGAAACTTAAATCGAAATCTGGGAAATCCACTCACAAGCATTCTGGTAAATCTGGGCACTATGAAGAACAACATGAAGAACTTCATGAACGCCAAGAAGGTTCTGGGCAATCACGAGGACAGGGTGAAGACATTCAGGGTCAGCCTGAAACCTCTGGTAGAATAGAACAGACAGTGGGTTCTGAACAAGAGCGAGATGCTCAGGGAAAGGGAAAGAAGAAGAAGGTTCATTTTTCTGAGGAGCCTTCCACCAAGAGGCAGAGGGTTGAGGAAGAAGATGATCCCACAGTTTATAGAGATGGGGCTTTGGAGAGTGTATCCGCCAAATTTGAGACATCCATTCCCATCTTCAACCATGGCCTGTTCATCAATCTGGACAAGTTGGATGAACTAGGGTTTGCTCATCTGCGCCCTTACTTGGAAAAGTATATGCCTTGGCTGGGCATCAACCAGGACTACAACGTCAACGTCCTGCGAGTCTTTTGCCAATCCCTCTCAGGCAGAGCTAAGTACAGGAAGGTGGATGGGAAAGAGCAAGTCCACAAACTCTCCTTCACTGCCACTGTAAGAGGAAGAACCTTCAGGTTCACTTGGAGAACCTTGAATGAGATGATGGGAATCACAGAAGAGGATATGAATGAATGGATCTACCCTGAGTCTCACAAGTACAGCAAGGAGGAACTCGAGGAGTTGTATGGCACCAACAGCAAGAAGGTGTCCAAGATGTCTGACTCTAACAGGCTCTTGTACTACGTCTACTCCCGGATAATGACTCATAAGGGAGGCAACTTCAACGAATTCACACTGCTGGACAACCCTTGGTTCCCTAGACTCCTCTCGCTCAAGCCTTTCAACCCTGGGCAGTTGATATGCCTAGAGCTTCAGCGCTGGTTAAGCAATGACAAGTCAGGGTATCTTCCCTATCCCACCATCATTGCCTTCCTTCTTGAGAAGCATCTGATCAAGGCTACATCTGCTGTGGAAGAAGAGAATGTCAAGTGTAGGCCTATGGGAGCAACCAACGTGGCAAGGATGGGGATCAAGTATTTCAAGCCTCCTAAGCCCACTCGCTCACACTCACAAGCCAGTAGTGCTTCTGGTACTTCAGCTCCCTCTGCATCTGGAGCAGGAGATCAGGAAGTTGACTCTCATGCTGGGCCAAGCCGTAGTGCAAGGGTTCCAGCTTCTGTTAGGGCCTTTGCAGAGGACATAAAGGAAGAGCTTCTGTTTAGACTGACTGATTCCTTGGTGGGTCCTCTCCGTGTTGAATGTGAAGCTGGCTTCCACCACCAAGGGGAGCGAATTCAGCGGCTTGAGGACAGAGTAGGACAACTTGAGAATCACCTTGCAAGGGTGGATGCAAAATTAGACCTCATTCTCCAGCACCTACAAATTCCCCAACCTTTATCACAAGGTAACTTACCACCTTCACCTCCTCCTCCTCCTCAAAACCCTCCTCCTCCTCCTAATCACCCTCAACTACCACCTCCTCCTCCGCCCAACACTCAACAACCTCAGCCTCCACCACAAAATGACCAACAAGCTCCACCATCACCCAACAATGACCAACAATCCCAACCCTCACCTACCCATGACCACCAAACCCAAGACTCAACTCACAACTCTCCACGCCATTCTCCTAGAAACTTCTCATCCTCACCTTCCTCATCCTCATCCTCACCCATTCCCACACGACCAGGTGCCCCCACACGCTCTCCACTCCGCTTCTCCAACCCTACCCATCCAAGCCCTAGACCCATAGGATCTGAAACAGCCATTCACCCCCTCAGCCAACCACACGGCGAATATCCCCGCCTTCAACCACTCTCCGATGACCATTTACCCTTTACCCCTGACTCCGCTAACTACAAAGAATACTCCTCCACTCATCCTTATGGGGATATCTTTGTCACCACCAGCTGCTTCCCCGACCCTCCTCAAACTCCTGAACACCTATCTTCTCCCACATCCTCCACCTCTACCCTATCACCCTCCCCTCCCAAGAAATTTGGCCCTGAACCACCTCCATCCTCCTCCACATCCACTCCATCCCTGGCACTCACCCCTGTTGATGATGACAAAAGGGGGAGAAATGTTATGTCTACTCTTCGCCTAAGTATGGCCACAAGGGATGTCCTCAGCCAGCCATCACTCTGGATTGATGAAGATATCACGGCCGCCCTGCGTCGTGCATATGAGTCTCAGAGGCTGAGTGGTGCAGAGAGCCTTATAAGAGGAGAGGCCCTCCGTCTCATGGAGCAGAAGAGAACAGCTGAGCAAGGATCACATTTGGAGATGATTGTGTTTGGACAGAATGAACAATCCTCACAATCTGAGTCATCATCAGAGCCTCCTCCAAATAAAACAAGTAGAGAGATGGTTGAGGAGATCATAATGAAGTGGGGACTGAAGAGACCCAACCATCCTCCCATTGTGATAGCCAAGCCTGTTCCTACACTATCTGAGCAAGAGTCTGAGGTCCCTTCATCTGAGCAATCTTCCGATCCTCCTCCCTCATCTGAACCAGCAGCCGGATTCAGTGTACCCAGAAAGAAGGCCGTTGCTAGGAAACGTGCCAGAAAGTTCGTTGCCACCACTGAATCTGATGAGTCTGAGGAAGAGACTTCATCTGACCTACCTGAGCAAGGAACTTCATCTGCTCAGGTTGTGCAAGAAAATCCAGTGGTCCAAGCGGTTCCAATTCTGAAGGAAGTCAAATTGGAAATTGAAGACATGACTCCTGAAGAATTTGAGAAGTATGGATTCACTGACAAGCTATCCTTTGGTCAGATGGCTTGCCTCGATGCTGAAAGAGCAAGTGCCATGCCCACTCCTCCAATTAGCAAAAGCAAAGGGAAGAGCAAAGGGAAAGGGAAAAGGAAAGCCCAAGAAGTTGAAAAGGATTCCAACTTCTCTGCATGGAATGTAAGAATCCGGGCTGTACACTATCCCAATGGAGAAGTCTGCTACTTCGACGATGCTACAGGTTTCCCTGGGTATGAAGAAGTGGAGAACATGAAAAGGGCATACGAGGAGTCCATTGAATCAGAAAGGCTCAGAAGGGAAAAAGAGGAAAAAGAGCTTCAAGAGATCATTGCTCAGATAAACCAGAGTGAGCGTGAGGAAAATGAAGAGAGACAGAAAGAGAGGGAAAAGAAAAAGAGACACAGACTCTAACCCCCAATCCAAATAGTTTTGTTGATTTTGTTTTCATGCATATCTTCATTCATACTTAGTGAAATTTATTTGTATACGTTCTTTACTTGTATATGTTATTTGATTGTATAACTCTGACTTGTAACTTCTGCTTGTCAATAATATTTGTCTGAGTTACGTGCTCTTAACTATTGCTTTTATTCTTCAGCTAATCCTTTCATATGAACTTAATTAATAGAACTAGGTTTGTCATCATCAAAAAGGGGGAGAATGTTAGAATCTTAAGTTTTGATGAAGACTAAAATATAAAGGATTAGACCAAGTGCCTAGGAAGCAATAGTATACTTAGGATCCCAAGTAAGAGTGCTTCCGGATGAAGATTTACTTCCGGTTAGATTAGGACTTGCGCATGCGGATGAATGTTTTCATCCCCCAGCGTCAGCAAGTAAATAACTAGGGATTTAACTTAGTCCATGAACTTTAGTTGCAAAAACCCTAAGACTAAGCTATGGTTCAATCGGAAGTGAAGTTGCTTCCTGTTAGACTTAGACTGGCGCAGAGCGATAGAATAGATATTACTCCAAGCGACAGTGAGTCTACTTCCCCAAGTGAAAGCGCTTCCTGTTAGAATTAGACTGGCGCAGAGCGACAGAATAGATATTACCCCAAGCGTCAGTAAGTCTACTTCCCCAAGTGAAAGCGCTTCCTGTTAGACTTAGACTGGCGCAGAGCAATAGAATAGTTATTACCCCAAGCGTCAGTAAGTCTACTTCGCCAAGTGAAAGCACTTCCTATTAGATTTAGACTGGCGCAGGTTGATAGACTAGATATAACCCCGAGCGTCAGCAGAAATGCAACATCAAGTGAAGTTGCTTCCTATTAGATCTTGACTGGCGCAGACTGATAGAATAGATTTCACCCTAAGCGTCAGTGAGTTCACTACGTCAAGTAAAAGTGCTTCCGATAGCTTAGTGACTAGCGCTGAGTGTTGGGATGAAATACACTAAGTGAGAGTGAGTTATAGTGAACCAAGATTCTTCATCTAGTAGTTTTACTTCCGGATGTAAAAATGCTTCCAGATACATCATAGACCAAATCAGAACACAGTCTAAGTAAACTACTCCCCATAGCAAATAAACTTCCCACAGCATGTACAATTCTTATATATATATTGCTATGTTGGACTAACCAGTATGTGCAGAACATGGTCACGCTTCCGGATGCAAATGAGCTTCCAGATGGAAAGACTCTTGACATTGGGACTCAGAGCTTAACACTTGCAGAGCAAGATTACCACTTGCGGATGAAAGATGATCATCCGTCAGCAAGAGTGCAAGAGTAAAAATCACATACTCAGAAGTCAGAATACTTTTGTCAGAGCAGAGGTGTCAGGACTACTTTTCAGAGATAAAGCAAGTCTACCCTGCTAAGCATTAATGAAGATGTACTTCTCAACGGTAACATAGGATTAACGGCACTATTCAAACGTTCATACTCAACTTGCCACCGAAGCCTATGAAGCCAAGTATAAAAGAGACATTCATTCAGAAGAGAAGATATGGAAGAAAAAGAGAGAACAGAACAAAGTATCTGAAATATCATACTACACATCTTCTACTACTCTCAGATCCAGATTTGTGATATTTTCAGAGAGTAACTTTATTGTACTTAAGTGAGTAACATCATCCACTCTTAGAGAGAGTTAGCTTTGAGCTTAAGTGTTTAGCACAATCAGTTCATAGAGTGAACATAGTGTAAACTTACAATTTGTAAGGGGGAGCATTTAGAGGTTGTCTAAATCTCCATAGGTTGCAAGTTAGCCCGTAAAACTTGCATTTGTAAGGTTTGCAGGTGAACCCGGTGTAAAACCTGTGGGTTGTTAGGTGAACCCGTGCTCGTAAAACCTAAAGTGTAAAGGCTTCTCTTGTGCCCGGTTTAAACAAGAATAGTGGATTGAAAATCTCAGGTGGAGCCTGGGGACTGGATGTAGGTCTGGGTGACCGAACCAGGATAAATTTATGTGTGCATAAATTTACATTCAAACATTCTATTTAGCATCACATAGCATACTGACTTGTGCATATCACTACTTCGTAAATATTATCACCAAGCACAAGCAGTCTTTCGAAAAGAAGAATCAAAAGATTTAATTTATTCTCTCACCCAATTCACCCCCCCCTCTTGGGTGACAGCCACGTTTATCAATTTAGGTATCTTTCAATATCACAAGTAATCTTTATTCAACCAATAGCATTCTCACAAACACAAGGATAAGGACTTCTTTATCATTTCAATTTTTCTTTTCTTTTAGAACATCCATTATTTCCAGATTTATGCAAAACAGGGCACTAATTGATTTCACACCAAACATCAAAATTCAACTGTCAAAATATGTGTAATGACAGCAAAAGTGGCTGCCAATATATATGGAATTTGACAGCAGCTAGAAAAATACTATTGAGTTCATGAATCTCACATGAACTCACCATCAAATCAATTCATTACTACAAATCCTAGTTTCCATTTAGCAACATTTCTTAGTTTCATAAGACATACCAATCAAACAGAATAATCAAATAGTGAAGCAATCATTATCCTCCCCTTTTCGGCCAATGCATCAAGGACAACAATTATTTTTCCCAAGTTCACATGCAAGTGATTATAACATTTGTTTGACATTCAGCTAAGATCAATTCTTGGTTCCAAAAATGCTTTCCAATTTTATTTTCACTCAATACTCATTTAGGTACCAAAAACAAAAAGGTAGATTATAACTCCAATCTATATCAATTTCTCTTATTCATTTCGGGCAGTGCATAACTCATTCATTCTTAAAGCATGCAAACTAAGTTTCAATCAGATTTACTTAATGCATCTTCATCCATTATATATTATTATTTTAAAATGGTACAAATAAAATTACAAACAGATTCATAATATTTTTTTTAGATTCATCTAAATAGCTTTTGTTTCAGCCACAATAAACCCATTCAACAACGCCAAAAAAAACACAAAATCAGAATTTGCAAACACATGAAATTCGACAATCAAGCATGAAATTTATATTTCCTACACTTTGAGTCCTTCATTCCAAAATACCTAAACTAGAATCATGAATAGAAACAGGGAAGAATACTTAACTTGTAAAGCACCCAAAAGACAACATATTAATCCAGCAAATAATAGAATCTAACACATCAATATTCTATCCTTTAATACACAAAACCACAAATCATACACTTCATACTATAGCGTCCAAACAGAGGAGAGGAAAAGAAAATCTATAAAGTCATCAATCCAGGAATAAATTAGACATGCAAAAATCACTTTATAACTTCATTAAACTTATAGATTAGTTTAATAAACAATTTGAACACAGAGAAAGGAAAGGAACCATTTTTAATCTAACCAAGAACAAGGGTAATAACAGAATTTCAAATTCCTTTCAAAGCCAACAAAGGGAAATAAGAGGATCTTAGCATTCACTTCAAAATTCATCATACATGCTCAATTTGCTTTAGGAAAACACAATCTAACTCTAAACTTTGATTTTAAGTGATTATTGAACCCAAATCCTAAAACCCCAATCAAACCCCAACTTTATTTCTCTCATAGAACTCGCTCAAATGAAAGGAAATGGGTACAAAAATGAAAAGAATCATCACCTGAGTTCGAATTTGTACTTGTTTGCTTCGCTGGCGGCCTCCTTCATCGAAAACGCCACCACCACTTTGAGGCGGAGGAGAAACAGAGAAAACGAGATAGAGAGAGAGAGAGCAGTGCAAGTGAGAAATGGAACTCGGGTTTGAGTGAGGAGCAAAGGGAAATTTTGTCCAGCTCTAACGGTATCTCCACCGGTAACAACGCTAGATCGACCAGACAAGCAAAGAAGGAGGACGAATGGATTGAGTTTTGGGGAGGGAGTGTTTGGTTTGAAGAAAAAAAAATAAAGAGGATTAGAATGTGATGATGATGACGATGGAAGAGAGAGTATTTAAATAAAAAAAAATATAAGGGATAAAATTGAAAAGAGATAAGGATGGAAAGGGATGAAGTTGAAGATATTTAGAAGCAAAATGACAACCTTGACCTTCTTATAAATTCTTATTTAATTTTCTCCTATTTGATCTTGATTTGGTTGCTAAAACAATTTCTCTAGATATGTTTTAATCTGTAAATTTGTTCATAAAACTTTTTAAATATTAAATAATATCACAACATTCTAAATAATGTCTTCTTTATTTTATTTTGAAAATTTGGGGTGTTACAAGAACCGTCACCGGTAGAAAAACCATTGAGTAGTGGTTATTCAAAGAACCATCCCAAAGGATCCACACCTCTTATCGGCAATAAATCAATCAAATTAGTTTTCGAAAAAGCTCCATGAGTAGATCTCACAAAAACAAACTTACCCACAAGACTTTTCCGTTTGTGTGGCATAAGAGATGTAAAAGTAAATAGAGTATAGTATCGAGGATATGCGGATGCGGTAGTGAAAGTATTTTTCCTAGCGGCTAAGGAGCTATTGCCTTGAGACTGTGCTAACTCCCCAAATGCATAAAACTTTTGTTTAACCTTTTTTTCATTGCCTACTCCTTCGAATCCTATCGGTTAGCGCCTAGTCTCTTTCGAATAATACATAAGATGAAGATTGTGTAGAAGAAATTTCTCTTATCGTCGAAACACCTAAAAAACTCCCACTACTATAGAGGAACCTATTTCACGGTGTTTATCTTGGGCTTTTGCCGGGCTTATAGTGCTAGGTTAAGCTATACCAACTAGGCGCCTATGTTGTCACAAACGCAAGGGTGGGCCACATTTTTTATTATAATTTTAAATGTCTAACGCGGCCTTTCTACATCATAAACACTTGGATCGAACTTTCCTAATGCAATAGTGAATTGGGATTGAACTTTCTACGTCATAAGTGCCATGTTATTTCTATCCTATCTCACCCAACATTTACGCATGTGAACTCAGGAATACATGCACCATGATAAGTGTTTTTTTTAAGTAGTAGCAACCCACAAGTCATTCTTTATAAGGTTATATAAAAAAGAATACTAAACATAATAAAAAATGAGATTCATATCCTTCAAATATATTTTTGTCTTCAAGACAAATAGTTTATAGAGAATCGTGATAATTCAAAAGCAAATGTCCTGAAAACTAATAACATATTTTGCTATAACCATTCAATGTTTAGTGATATATTGAAATAATGAAATTTAAATTATGAGTCAATATTATAATGATATTTGTTTTGGTCGAGACAATATTATAATGTTATGACAAGTAGGAATGAATAACTGTATTAAAAATTTGAAAGTGAATGTCAAAATGGTCATGGTTTTAAAGACTTGGATATGAAATTATAAATGATGTGCTACTAAAGCTGAGAAAATGATTATTATTATGATCACATCGAAAAAATGGCAATTGAATTATAATCTGATTCATAAGTTTCCAATGATGAGCGCCTTGATCTGGTCATTGCAATAATGATTTGTTTCATAGAGAGAAATGGAGTTATTTAGAGTTATAGGTTATTGGGGAAAATGGTTATTGAACCAAAATGAATGCCACAATATGTTGAGAAAAGTACTAAAAGTGGTCATTAAAATTTAAGGGTTAATTGCACAGTAGTTCTAAACAAGAGAATTAATTTTAAAGAGGTTCAAAGACAATGTATCTATCTGAAATTATATTTCTTATCTAGATCATAGGTGCAATTGTTTCATTAAATGAAAATCAGTAAAATGGTCACATCATGTCAATATGTCAATATGATATTGAGCATGCACATTTCTTTTGCGTTGATGAAACACACATATGAATCTTTCCAAAATTTTTCATAATCTCAAGGAGCATCTCGCTAGGAAGATCTGTAAGGGAAGGAAATGAAGGAGGCGAGGGGATCCAAGGAACTCACTTGACTCTAGAACGCCAATTCTTTCAGTGGACCATTGTGCTCTCCACTACAGGCAACAGTCATATGTGTGGACAAGATAAACAGAGGAGACCACATGACTAACGACCGTTCATACACATTTTCTTCATGGCAATAGTCACATGTGAGGACAAGATAAACAGAGGAAACCGGACGATAGTGTGAAGGCAAAGCAGATCAAATACGGCCTTTAAAGGGATATATTTAATTTATTGTCCAATAATGAGAAAACTATTTAAACTTTCTTCCACTTTATAAGAAGATTTTTATCAAATACCCACAATTTATTTGTACAAAATTAAATACATGTTCATATGCTATTGCTATTTCGAGAGCAGGATTAATCAAAGGGTTAAATTTTCATTCCATGGCTATTTAGCTACATGTGGGATTATGCCTAGATGATACTCCCTCCGGTCCTAAATATCGAACCCAATTGACTTTTTTGAAAAATCCTACAAAATGCAAAATAAGTTAATTATAAATTGATTTACCTAATTTTTTCTCTTACACTAGTTTATTTTACTTATATGGATAATTTAAAAAGATATCAAATATGTCATGATTAAATAACCTATTTTGCAACCTTATCTCTAAAAAAGGCAATTAGGTCTTATATTTAGGACCAAAGGTAGTAAAAATGAAAAAAACTCACAACATATAGAAAAACCAATTTCAACTAATCCCGGATCTAGGCTGGAAAAATGACCACATCTAGGATTCAGATTAAAACGGGTATCACTGCAGTAAGAATTCATGATAAATGTGTTTGAGAGAGGAGACATAAATATAATAGAGAACGATGAAATAGAGAAAGGCAATAATACAACACTACTAAAGGCATAGAACGATAAAATAGAGAAAGACAATAATACAACACTTAAAGCGAGAATACCCAACTATTGGAAAACACATTTTTTAACTACCAAAATTTTAGGCATTAAAAATCAAAAAAATTGGTCATCAAAACTTAATTGTTGAAAGTAATAGAATTTTTAACGATCAAAATTTTTGCTCGTTCACTTTTAAAATGAGGAACTTTTTGCCACCAAAGTTACAGAAATTTTGTTAATTAAAAGTCACTTCTAAGCACCAAAATTTGTATCTCTTTTAAACACCAATGTTTCTATAACTTTGGTGGTTAATAGCTCCTCACTTTCAATGGCCAAATTTAGAACAAAACTTTGGGTTGTTGTATTATACTTTCAATAACCAAAGTTATAAAAACTTTGTAGTTTCCTGATAAAAAAAACTTTGTAGTTAAAATTTCTTTACTTTCAACTACTTAAGTATGTTATAAAAAGGGCAAGTATGCAAAAATAGCCACCGTAAATTTAAAAATGACACATATAGCTCTGGTAAATTTAAGGGGGCAAAACCGTACAATATAAACCAAAATGTGGCAAAAGTAACATCTCAGTCAGTCAGAATTAAATGGACGTTTTCCAGATGTAGCCCCACCATCCTTAAATGACGTGTAATACATTTAAGGGTACAATATGTTGATGGAGCTTTATTTTTCAGATGATTACAAAGAAGTAAGGTGGATTTCACATGATTTAGGGTTCTATTTGGTTTCTTATCGAAATGATTTTGGGGTTTAGAGTTCATTTCAAGTGATTTAGGTTTCAACTGGATGCATTTAAGCTTCCATGTGGATTTTGAAATTGACACATCATTTACTAATGGTGGAGCCCATGTCTGGAAAACATTTTTTTAACTCGGCATAAGAGAGAGGTTACTTTTGCCCCATTTTAGATTACAATGTACGGTTTTACCCATTTGGTATGTGCGGTTTTACTCCTTTAAATATTTACCAGAGTTATAGGTGCCCCTTTTAAATTTATGGTGACTATTTTTGCACAATTGCCCCAAAAATAAAACTATTAAAGTTAAAGTCATATTATTAACGACTAAAGTTAAAAAAACTTGCTATTAAAAGTATATCAAATATCATAGTGTATAAATCGAAATTATTTCACTAATGAAGGAAAGAATGAGGCCGGATTGAAGAGGAAAAATTGAAGACTGAGATGATACTTCAAGATCCTTCAATATAATATACTGATAGCCTGCAGAAGTTACAAGTAGTCCAATCAATGATAATCAGTATTATCCAATATAGCATTGCCCAGTTGACTTATATGTTAATCCTCACTCTAACAAGAATTGATCCCGACTCCATTAAAATGCATTTAAACCAGATCCACATTTACACGCAAAAACGCCTCTATATGCCAATTTCTTTGAATTTTCTATAACAAACTCCAAGTTGAGAAGTTGTACTGATTACTGAACAAAACAACAAAATGCTTGATAGATTTCCCCATAAAGTAAAAGGCAAGATTATATTTTATATGAGCAGAAGCATAAGGTAGAAAGATGAAATGTATAATTAAATATAAATGTGGAAAATTATGGAAATAATATTATTAATATATTATCAACTATCAAGCTGAAAGAAATCACAAGTAGTGCAGCAGTAAATCATAAAAATATGACAAAAGTTATGAAATATCTAATTTAATACTCCCTCTGGTCCTAAATATAAGACCTAATTGACTTTTTTGGAAAATCATAAAAAAAAAAAGCAAAATAAGTTAATTATAAATTGATTTACCTAATTTTTTCTTTTAGACTAGTTTATTTGACTTATAAACTGATGGATAATCTAATATATCAAATATGTCATAATTTAATAACCTATTTCGTAACCTTAATCTCTCAAAAAAAGTCAATTAGGTCTTATATTTAGGACCGGAGGTAGTACAATATCAAGCTGAAAGAAATCACCAGAAACAAATCACAACCAATTATTGTATGATAAGCAATTGTAGAAACAAATTAAAGCCCTTTAAAAACATCACTCTACTCCCAAAGTGCAGGTGATTCGAGTTAAAGAACCTCACTATACTCTCAATAACATAGGACCCCCTGACCAAATGATAAAACTAAGTATGAATTTGTGCCACACTCTTGTTTTCCAACAAGATGAAGCTATAAGGGAATACCTCCGTGTCCCCCTCCTTAGAAGGCGTATGATGTAATATTCTGTTGTAATATTAATATTCTGTTGTAATATTCTGTTACTAATTCCCTAATTAACCTGTGACATCTCTTTTAGTTCAATAATATCTTTACTAACTACGATAGAAAAAGGAATTGCAATAATATCAATATCTCTATCATAGTTAGAAAAAGAATATCCTAATGATTGAAATATTATCCATGATAGAAAAGAATAAACTATACAGCACAACTGCTATCATGGATAATTTATTGCTAACCATGTTATAAAGGATTTGCATAACATGGTTAATAAACAAAACTGGTTGATATTTAACAATAAATAGATATATACATGCGGAAACGAATGCAGGCCTATACAAATTGGCAATATACAATTCAAAATAGTCTATATAACTTCTACTACCTAATTCCCTTTCCTGATGTTTGCGCCTGTGCATGAATACCTGCAAAAATGTCAGTAATCGTGGGATGAGACAATTTGTCCCAGTAATCACCGCTTAACTCACTATAACAGTGAGATGTGCGGTAGTGAGGGCGTCTAAAGGGTACCACAGATATAAAAACCAGTAATGTAATATATATATATATATATATATATATATATATATATATATATATATATAAAGGTTTCTTTCATGCTCACTCAAGTCCAACAATCACCTTCAAACCAAATCAATTCAACATCTCCATACTCCAATCAACTAATACTACCACAACAACTCTCACACTCACCTACAGATGCATTGTGCCACCACGGTGCATTCAAGCATCTATTCTTCACTATATGATTTGACACTGTGTCCCTCTCCATAATGAGGGGACAATTTCCCTCTCTGGCAATCTCCAGAGAGGGAACCCCAATTCTGTTTCCATTACAGAACGGGAACGGTTGGACTCTCCACTGCCAAACAACCGTAGGTCACTTTCTCTCAATAAGTTGACATATGATCCCCGGTCTAATCAATCCGAAAACGATCATCAGTACAAATAACTGTCGATCGGCCTATCGACAGTTATCATCGCGCGATGGTACATAAATAAATCAGTGTCATGCAATGCTCACAATATTCATCATCCTCAACCTCATTCAATATTTCAATTTCACATTTCATGTTTTCCACAACATAGCTCTCCATAATCTCAAACTCAACATCTAACACTCTTTTCTATCCCATAATTTCTCAAGTCTGATCTAACACTATACCTTCCACAATCATTCCAAATCAATATCAACCACAACCAGAGTAATATATATAGTCTTTCAAATTCCTTTATATGAAAATAATCGTGTTTGAAAGGCACCCGATAGCCTATTTTGTATAAAAATAACTTTTCAAGATAATATATATATATATAGGGTGAGAAAGGATTTTAGAATCCCCAACTAACGTCACCCTCATTGTTATAGCAAGGTTGAGTGTGATTACCTGTCGTCCTTAGCATTATGTTGTCTTTTCTTACCATTCCTTGTAGATTCTTCCTTCCAAGTGTATTCTCCTATTTCCATTCCAAGCAATAAAGTGAGCAACTATCCTTATTTATGTTACTTATCGTCGCTCTCGATCTCAATCACTACCCAATCCCTTATTACTTATATTAAATCAATTTAGTTTATTAGAAAACATTACTTTCATTATTCACATTCTAGCTTTACTTTAATATACAAATTCATTAGCAATTAAGCAAAGAAGGCACATCAAATTCAAATTACAAGGTAGGCACTTTACCCTTCAAGAATAACACTTCACATTATCAACATAAATCATACATACAACACCACCAACTTCATCATATTTTTAGTATCCTCAAAATTACTTTCCAACTAAATCCGTAAAGAGACAAGAATAATATAATTATTATTCCATGTTCATTCAACATCACTTATTAGTATTTGGGTGATGAGAAGAAAATCATACTATCACATGCATTCTCAAGTACAACCACACTTATTCACATAGCATATACAAATAACAATTTTAATAGCTAAGCATCAAATTCAACACATCAAAAATATATTCAGCCCATCAAGAGGTGGACACAAGGCATCCAAATCAACAACATACAAGCACCAAGACATACATTAATACACTCCAATAACACAACAAGATTAAAATTACTCTTTTATAGTTCTTGAATTCTAAATAACCTTTTATATAATTAATCTTAACCTCCCATCACCATTTAAATTCAGATTTAATCATGAAGTTAAAGAGAAAGCTTGTAAACAACATCAACAGTCAAAACAGAACATTCCAAGGCATAGCAAAAAGTATTGCTTCTCTTAGACATTTTCACAAACACCTTGAATACACTCAAAACCAAATGAAATCATAAACTCTTTGGATTGAACTATGAATTCCATTTTTCACTAATTTAGAACAAACACTCAATTATATGTCTTAATGTTTCACCATCATTAATCAAAACAAACAGGACACTAACAGTAAAAAGGGAAGGAAAAGAACTCAATAAAATCACAAATCACTAAAACTCAAACAAATCCTATATGCAAATGGTCACAAAATCAGCATCATAATCATTACCAAATGTTAAGTTCCATGAGACTATATTCATGCAAAACAACCCCTCCCTAACTTCCCAAAATGGTGCAACCATATCAGTCCAAGTTTTAGAAAAATTACTATAGCATGTATAGTGAACCAAATCAGATTTTAACCTTCCCATAACACCATTTAGTCTATTATGGTTTCATTATTGCCTATTCCATTCGGTCAAGGCAGCAAGAAGTGACAATATTTTCCAAATCAATAGGTACACTATCAATACATCATCCTATCACACAAAGCATAAACCAACCAAAAACAGATTTTTATTCAAGCAATTAAATTCATTCCTTCCAAATTTTAATCTGTCATATCAGTGGAAAATGGTTAGAAAACTTTTAGTTGTGCATGCATCAACACCAACACAGCCCAAAACCTTAATTAACATATGCATCCTCACTATTTGCAGCACCAATACACATGTAAGATTCACAAAATCAGAACCCATTCAACCAGCAGCAAACAAAAGAAAAATGCTCAGTCAAAATCAGCAAGAATTCAAGCAACCAACAAATATTTACTAACTTCAACTTAGGTAAGCTTTTCACAACAATGAATTTGAAGTTTTTGTACCCCAATCCTATATTTAAATCAGCCCTCTCACTCAACTATAACTAGCAGAAATTCTAGGAATGAAGAACAAACCCTCACCAAGCTTATCTTGTTTACTTTTGAGGTTTTGCTGCAGATTTTCGAAGCTCCATTCCTCCCCCATAGTTGCTGGCCGAATAGAAACAGAAAAGAGAAACAAAGAAGAGTAAAAATCACTTCTTCCATTCCAACTTCATAAGAAAAAAAAAACTTCCCATGTTAAACTCTCAACTCATAAATGAGTTCGGTTTAAACTATTTTTCTCAACCCCAAAATCAGATTTTTTCCCAAATCGGATGAACCCCAAAATCTTCCCAAACTACACAAAATTTATATGTAAAGATCAAGAACACTTACTTAAACTAGAATCTGGAATTGCAAGTGAATTCCTCGCCAAAATCTGCTGGGCAAGATGAAAACGTGGCTGGAAGTGAGAAGAGAAGAGAGAAAACGAAATGGTGAGGAGAAGAGGAGTGTTTTTTTTTTGTGTGTATATGAGAAAATGAGAGAGGGAGGCCGAGAGTTATCTATTTTAGGAGGTGGGTGTTGCATTTTTTTTTTCTAATTACCTACACCACATACAAATATGTGGTCCACAATTTTTCCAATGTTTTTGTCCTTCCATTTTATATTTTAGTCAACTTCTTCACTAATTTTTAATTCCTCCATTTTCTTTAGGCAAAAGATTTCCAAGAATACAAATAAAATATCCTTGTTCTATATTAAATTATAGAATTTTTATAATTAAATTTTTGGGATGTTACATATGACAATTATAATTACATTCTTGAGTGAATATAGAGGAAATCGGCAAGATGGAAGAGAAATTCCTTCTCACTAGTCGTCGTATCACCCTTGCTAAATCTGTGCTATCTTCCGTTCTACACAATGCAAAGCACACTGTTGTCGGCCACAAACTGTAAGAAAATTGAAAAGACCATCAGAAACTTTATATGGGGGAAACCAGACGGATCCTGAGGAATCAGTTTACTGAGATGGAATTTGTGGTCTTCTTAGCCTTTAATCTCAAAACAAAGTTTCCCTTGCAAAGCTGATATTTAAACTACATTGGCAAATAAATGACCTCTACGTCCGAATCCTCAAAAGGAGATATGGCTTTAATGATGAACCAAAATTCCCTAAGAATTCCTCTTCTTTTGGCAACAGATGAGGAAGGTATGTGAAGAAGCTAACCACTTCTTTAAATGGAATCGTACAGCTAATACTAGTTTCAGGAATGACTATTGGGTGGGTGACATTGGCCCTCTTAACACACAAGTCTATAAGCCTCAAGATATACTAGCAGAGATCGCAAACACGAGAGTTGAGGAGAGCAACCAAACACCATCTTTCAAGTGGAAGCTCACCATTACAGAAATCTTTACTGTGAAATCAGCTTACCTCGCCTAGGAGCCTTAAACTGGATTCCTCCCAACAAGCTTTGGAAAGAGATCTGGACAGCCCCAACACCCCAGAGAGTTCGTGTGTTCTCATGGCTGCTTATCAAAGGGAAGTTACTCACGAATGCAGAGAGAGGAAGGAGAAAAATGACAATGGAAGTGAATTGTTCCCTCTGCACACATTTATTAGTTGAAAACACTGACCATTTATTTAAGCTATATCTTCTTTGGTGTGGAGGAAATTTTTACCACTGGATATATGTATGTCAGGATCTCTTTACATATGATTTATCACATGGTACACCAGAACGCTACTGAACAAAAAACTTAACAAGTCTTGGAGAGTGGGACTCATGTTCACGTGCTGATAAATCGAGGAGGCCTCAAACCTACGCATATTTACTAATGCTAGTCCTACTATTGAAGGCCTACTCATGCAGATTTTATCAATTGTCAATCACTCATTAAATAGCTTCACAAATGTAAATGCACTCATAGCTAACCGACATTCTGATAAAAAAAAAGCTAACCAACAAAGTAGTTGTTAGGTACACTGCTTAGTTTTAAGTTTTGAAGGTCACACACGTCCCCACATGTATATACCAATTTTGAATTTTTTTTTTGGCCGGAAAGAATAATTTTTTCATTAACTAATTAAACAGAGTACATACTAAGGCTCAAAGTAGAGCACACAATACTACAAATGCATAGCACACACATACTACTGCCAACTCTAAGCACACCGCATCCAAAGGGTACATGATTGCCCCTGGACAACAAACCAGCTAACATCAAAACATCAGGATAACACAAACAATAACTAAACAGACTCAAGATATTAATGCCGATGCCAAACACTTGCAGGTAGAAGGTGAATGTATTGAAACTACATTCTGTCGTGATCAAATGATGATGCAATAGAAGGTGGTTGTCCATAGACATGCTCTCCCGAGCCCACTGACTTTGATGCAAATGCTGCATATAAGCAGCTCCATTCTCACTTCCAAGAAGGTGAAGAGTCCAATGAAATTTGTGACCAAACTCCATTGTAGTACCGATCATGTTAGAACACAGCCAATAACCAACACTCCCAAAATTAACCCACACGAGCAGACAAATCCATAGATAATAGGACACATTCAAAAGAAATTGCAAAAACAAGACACATACCCTACTACTAAGACCTACAGGGGGTGACCAGGACTCTACCAGTTCTATCATCGGGCCCCCCACACCCAGATAGATCCCCAGCTGGACCATCATGGTGGGTCGGTGGCTGTGGACCAGCCACCAAGACCCAGGACACAAGCACCACGAAACCCCACCGGTAGATCTGAGCTCATCACCAACCCCGGCAGATCTAGAAACACTGCAAGCCCCAACAGATCTGAAACCATGTCCCTCACAGCCAAGATCTTCACCTCCACTAGCTTCGCCGGCGCCGTCTTCACCGCCACACCCTCTGCCTTCGCGTTCTTCTCCGCCACGACGTTCACCGCCACACCTACCACCGTCGTGTTCATCACCGTGACATCCTTCTCCGACAACGCACATTGTAACATAGTGTTACTAATTCCCTAATTAACCTGTGGCATCTCTTTTAGTTCAATAATATCTTTACTAACTATGATAGAAAAAGGAATCTCAATAATATCAATATCTCTATCATAGTTAGAATAAGAATATCCTAATGATTGAAATATTATTATCCATGATAGAAAAGAATAAACTAATACAGCACAACTGCTATCATGGATAATTTATTGCTAACCATGTTAGAAAGGATTTGCCTAACATGGTTATTAACAAAACTAGTTGATATTTAACAATAAATAGATATACATGCGGAAACGAATGCAGGCCTATACAAATTGGCAATATACAATTCAAAATAGTCTATATAACTTCTACTACCTAATTCCCTTTCCTGATGTTTGCGCCTGTGCATGAATACCTGCAAAAATGTCAGTAATCGTGGGATGAGACAATTTGTCCCAGTAATCACCGCTTAACTCACTATAACAGTGAGATGTGCAGTAGTGAGGGCGTCTAAAGGGTACCACAGATATAAAAACCAGTAATGTAATATATATATATAAAGACTTCTTCTATGCCCACTCAAGTCCAACAATCACCTTCAAACCAAATCAATTCAACATCTCCATACTCCAATCAACTAATACTACCACCACAACTCTCACACTCACCTACAGATGCATTGTGCCACCACGGTGCATTCAAGCATCTATGCTTCACTATATGATTTGACACTGTGTCCCTTTCCATAATGAGGGGACAATTTCCCTCTCTGGCAATCTCCAGATAGGGAACCCCAATTCTGCTTCCATTACAGAACGGGAACGGTTGGACTCTTCAATGTCAAACAACCGTAGGGGCGGTTGGGCTCTTCAATGCCAAAACAACCGTAGGTCACTTCTCTCATTAAGTCGACCTATGAACCCCGATCCAATCAATCTGAAAAGGATCCTCAGTACAAATAACTGTCGTTTGGCCTATCGACAGTTATCATCACGCGATGGTACATAAAAAGCAGTGTCATGCAATGCTCACCATATTCCTGTCAACATCATATCCACAATATTCAATATTTCAATCACAATTCTCTTCCATATCCATATCGATTCATTTCAATCTCATCATCAATATCATGCACTCTTACCATTCCATTCAATATCTCAACTATTCACTCATTCCCTCTAACCATCAATATCCCTAACAGAATACTATATAAATCTCTCACTTCATACCCAGAACTGCACCAATCCAGAACCACCATCCACACCAGACAGAATAGTATTTATAATGTTTCAAATTTCTTTTATACGAAAATAATCGTGTTTGAAAGGCACCCGATAACCTGTTTTATATAAAAATAAGTTCTCAAAGATAATATATACATATAGAGGGTGAAAAGGATTTTGAAAATCCTAACTAACATCACCCTCAATGTTATAGTAAGGTTAAGAGTGATTACCTGACGCCCTTAGCACTCCGTCGCCTTTTCCCTTTACCATGCCTCGAGTAATATATGCAAAGCACATCATTTCCTATTATTACACCATGTAATAATAGTAGATTAATAATCATTCTAAGGCATACATTAACTAACGTCTCTCTCGTTTGTATTTCTACCCATTTTCCCCTCTTTTAATTTAACTATCTTGTAAAAATCATTTTGAGTATCCACCTTCATTGTTGCACTATCACAATTCCTTGATCAACACAGCCATTAGTCTATTAATCACCCACATAAAACACACCATTTACAATCTGCCCAAGGTATATATGTATTTATATTAATCACTTTGCAACAACTTCATTTCATTTAGAAAATCAACACATATTAACAATAATTACCTATCACCATAAACGAACCACAATATGATCATTCAAGCCTTTTGCCCAATTATTATGCTATCCTCTTCAATCTACCAACATTTAGAATAATTGAACTTATCTCCAAATAACCTTAACACAATAACTATACATTCCAAGTGTAATTCCACATCAATGACCAACCTTATATTCCTCGAAAACAACCATTACACACATACACATATTCCCAAAATCTGCAGAAATCACCATTTAATAGTATGCCAACTTTTATAATCAACTTAACATTTATAACAACCCAAAACAAAGCCACAATTCAGTTCGGCTACTTCACAAAAACAACAGAAAATCAACAAGACTCACAAGCACGCTCCTAATAACCTAACTACTTCCAATCAAATATGAAAACCAATAAGCATAGATACATCATTAATATTTTGTTTACCAAACCATAACCACCAATTGCATACAAACATAGAACATGCATTATTGCCTTTTACCAAAATCCTAGCCCAACAGTTTCAAATCATCATATTTAAAACTTTTATTACAGCTCCAATCTTGAAACAAGTAGTATAAAAATATTTGGTCACAAACACATTAACACCAAAACACAAATTGAACAAATTCCTTTCTAAATCCATTTGGCTAGTGAAGTAGGAGAAAAGCATAATAGTTTAGCCCATAAACAATACTCCTATACTGCAAAATCTCTCACGCATAATCATATAACTCATAACACCCAACAAAACAAAGGAATCAGTGAGCTCAAAATAGCATAAATCCCAAATTCCCAAATTCGAGTATCTTACAAATTTTATTCTTCCTTTGATGTAACAAGTCAAGCAAAACTAAGAAAGTAAAGAAGCAACTACTATGTTGCTATTACCAAAGTGGACTAAGCAAAACAAAGTACTAATCATTACTATCAAATAATATTTATAATTTTCATTTCAAGGCACCATCAAATTAACAAACAAAACAACTACTATGACTACCCAAACCTCCCAAGTACATTTCGAAACACATTCCCATCAACACTCTCAAATCACCACATAGCTTTCCATCCACATATGCAACCAGTTCAGCCATAGGGAGAGAAAAGTGCAGAATTTCAAAACCAAAACAAACTTGTACATTAGTTAATTTGAAAATTAAATCCCTAGAATCTCCATACAAAACAAAATCGATTTCTCACCAAAACTCAACTTGAATCAGAGAAGGCAAGAAGGACAGAAAATTTTATAAATCATCCAACAAGCTTAAAGAGGAGCATCCAACATACAAAGCTATTTTGTAGCTCACATGGATTTATATAACCAGAAAATTGAACCCGCAAATCCCAAATCGATTCGGAATTCCCCCTCTCTCAAATTCGTCCAAACCAGAAACAAGGAGAAGGAATGGAAGAAAAGATGTTACCTAAGCTCATTTCAGACCTCACCACGTCTGGCCAGAGCTTCGCCGTCGCCGGAAAATGGCCGGAAATCGCCCTAGCAATGGTAGACCCGAAAAGAAGCCAAGAAGGAAGGGAATATATAAGAAATCAACAATAAAACGAAATATAGCTCGAGAAACCCAAGAAAAGACGGAGCTTTACCTCTCCCTGTCGTCGGGCCGCAGTGAATCGCCGGAAAAAGCTTCGCCGCCGTTGTTGGTGGCTGGGCGAAGGGAAGAAGACGCGAGGGAAAGAAAAGAGAAACGGTTTTGGGTGAGGCTGAGGGGAGAAGTGAGAAAGGACGGCTTTGCCGTCGCCGTCGCCGTCGGCCCCTGGGTGGCCGGCGAACGCGCAGGGACGGAGGAGGAAGGAAAAAGAAGAAGAAGTTCGAAGAAGAGGATGAGAAGTGAAATGTATGTGTGTGCGCGAGTCGGCTATGAAAGGCAAGACAAAGAAGATGATGGTGGGTGCTGGCGCCGCCGCGCCTTAGGCCGCCGCCCGTCGCCTGGAAGAAGAGGAAAAAGAAGAACGAAGAAGAATAAGGCGGAGGAAGGAGGGAGTCGATTTTTATTGATAAGGAAGGAGGGAGGGCGTGTTTGGTTAGGGAGAAATAAGGGTGGTTTTGGATAATTAAAGTCTAAACTTGCCATAGTGTACTCATTTTGATTTAAAACCACTTAAACCAGCCTCCAATCTTCTTAAACTTCAAAATATTTTTAGCTTTACCATTCCCTCATATTTCAAACTCTTCATTTCTTAATTAATTATATGCACATTAATTACTCAAAATTTCCAAAATATCCCAAAAATTCCTAAAAATTCCAAAATTCCTAATTTCTCAATTTATTATTTCCCCAAAACACTCCTTGATCCTGTATTAAATTTTTAGGATGTTACAATTCTCCTCCTCTAAAATAATTTCGTCCTCGAAATTAAGGGAATTTCCATTAGAAATAAGAAAAGAAACAGTTTCTTGGACTGATAATCCCATCTCAAGAAAAAGAAAAAGGAATTTGGTTATAAGTAAGGAAGACTGAACTCATTGGCAATGAGAATTCATTGCCATAAGTGTCATCCATATGACACCGCAGAGATGCTATCGATGATTTAGAAGAACTATGAACACTTTATCTAAGGTTGTTGTCGCAGTTTTCTGGTCAAATGTAGTCAAGTGCGAAGTAGGAAAGATGTTTCTTACGATAAAGGTAAGGTTAAGGATACTAGATCCCATTCTCAAGTTCATTAAAAGGTTTAAAAGAGGTGAAATCAAGTCAGATTGACTTGAATGTATATAACCTTTTGAACAAGGTTAGAAACACTACGCCAGAAAACTAGGAGTATAACTAAAATTCTATTCAAAACCACAATTAATTCTGCTATACTAGCATATTATTGAACGAATCTGTCAGAAATCACAATATACCAGCATTAGCACAATCAATTTCACTACAAAAATCTGATGCAACAGAGCATAAATAATGCACGAATCTAACACACAATAAGATCCAATCAATTTATTCACTTTAACATCAAGTTAACAGGAAGTTTTCCCACAACAAATCTCCTTTATATCCATTCCAGTACTTGCAGCAATAAAAGTAAACATTCTCTAACTCATTATTCGTTTTTCATAGACAAAGTCATATTCAAATATGTATGAGAATTCCCATTTCATTGAGAATTTATTCAGCCAAGTAGAGAAAAGAAAATGAAACTAATTCCTATAATCCAAACTGGATTTCAAAGCCTACTAGAATTTAAAGTACATCAAACAAAACTTTTCAAGGGACAATTCAGCCAATGTCTAAAACGACAACACCAGTCAATGTACTTATGAGCTATCAAACCATTGTAGTCAATGTTGTACATAACTCAAGCCTAAACAATATTCATGTCCAAAAATCCTGAGTTTTTAATTCATAACCAAAATATTACTTTAAGATATCCAAGCACATTGTAACTCAAGTATTTCCCCTAATGAACTTTAACCTGAAACCTAAATTTCTTCAATCAATCATCAATTCATAATTGTCACTTCAAAACCATCAATCCATATTGGTAGTAATTCACATATTGATAACAATTCCCAACAACACACCAACATCACTAATTCCTCTTCATCATGGAGCAATTCAACCAACATATCACTCACGATTTCCTTCATATTCAAAACTTCACCAATTAAATTTCCCTTAAACTAAATCTCTCTTTTCTTCTCTTTCATCATCACCAACATACAAAAATAAACAACAGAGTTCACCGTTCTCATCATAATGCTCTACTACAAAGGACATAATTCTAACATCAACAAACTTCTATAATCTTTCATTTAATATAACACATTGCATCAACTTTCCAAACCAGAAACTATACTTTGTTATTATTCTTTTCTATACCATTCAACACAATTTGATCCTCTAAATAAAAAAAATGTCTATTTGAAAGTCTACAATTTGCAACCAATATCAAATAAGTAATACGCACTACTCAAGCAGTATTCAAACATCAAAACATCATAACCTCATTCAGCTTCATTTAATCACCAATATGTCACATGTTTTAATTCTTCTTCCATTACTTTCATCTAAAATCACATTTTCAATCCTTTAACATCACATTAAAATGATTAATAAACCTATCACACCATCAATCAAAGAACTAGCCCAGAAACTTATTAGTCCTTCATAATCTCCTAACCATCACTTCCCCTTGTAACAGAAACTTTGAAAGATTTTCCTTCCTAAATCTCAAATTGCAGAAAATTTCTAAATACACATGCAAGCACAAAACATCAACCATCTTTCTAGAAACAACTTGCCTATAAATTCTTTCCTATGAATCAGCCCACAATCACCAAGATAAAGGGAAAGCATCAGACATACCACTCCTTGAACATAGGAGAAAAAGTTGAGAGGCTAAACAAAGGTTTGGAAATCAATAAAATAAGGTAGAACTTCTTGCAAAGAGTCCCACCTAACCAACTTCATGCTCATATTTCACATATCACCCTAATACTTGATTACAAAACAGAATTTATATTGCTTAATACTTGCTAAAAATGACATTAAAATTCAGAACAAACATAGCCTTAATAGTCAAAGCACAACAACCATTTCCCATTCAAACATAATATATCCATTTTCATCCACTTAGTTTATCACATCACCATACAATTCAAATTTATCAATTGTTATTTTCCAATTTCCTTAATCCCTTAACCCCATAAGGGATCTCATGATGTCTCGACTATGATTATGGCCGACACATAACTATACTCGAGACCCCAGAGAAGCATCCTTATTTCGTCATTCTTCCTAAATTCTTATACATATCAATATTATTTCGTTATTCTTTCTATGTTCATCCCAATCTCTTCACAGTACCTATTCAATTTCTCTTATCACTCTCTCCCCACAACGGGATGAGCGATAATCCTCTCAAAAAGCAGAGTATCATGCACAGAAGGAAGGGAATACTAAGAATGTATATTGCCAATCTACATGCAATGCAGCGCAGTCCTAGGTTATCGTATACCAAATACTGATAACCAAGTTGTAACATAGTGTTACTAATTCCCTAATTAACCTCTGGCATCTCTTTTAGTTCAATAATATCTTTACTAACTATGATAGAAAAAGGAATCTCAATAATATCAATATCTCTATCATAGTTAGAAAAAGAATATCCTAATGATTGAAATATTATTATCCATGATAGAAAAGAATAAACTAATACAGCACAGCTGCTATCATGGATAATTTATTGCTAACCATGTTAGAAAGGATTTGCCTAACATGGTTATTAACAAAACTAGTTGATATTTAACAATAAATAGATATACATGCGGAAACGAATGCAGGCCTATACAAATTGGCAATATACAATTCAAAATAGTCTATATAACTTCTACTACCTAATTCCCTTTCCTGATGTTTGCGCCTGTGCATGAATACCTGCAAAAATGTCAGTAATCGTGGGATGAGACAATTTGTCCCAGTAATCACCGCTTAACTCACTATAACAGTGAGATGTGCAGTAGTGAGGGCGTCTAAAGGGTACCACAGATATAAAAACCAGTAATGTAATATATATATATATAAAGACTTCTTCTATGCCCACTCAAGTCCAACAATCACCTTCAAACCAAATCAATTCAACATCTCCATACTCCAATCAACTAATACTACCACCACAACTCTCACACTCACCTACAGATGCATTGTGCCACCACGGTGCATTCAAGCATCTATGCTTCACTATATGATTTGACACTGTGTCCCTCTCCATAATGAGGGGACAATTTCCCTCTCTGGCAATCTCCAGAGAGGGAACCCCAATTCTGCTTCCATTACAGAACGGGAACGGTTGGACTCTCCACTGCCAAACAACCGTAGGTCACTTTCTCTCAATAATCTGGCCCCCAAGTAACCACCAAGGAGCGCTGAGCACCCTGAACTAACAATGAGCCCGTATCTGTACTCCAAGTAACCAAGGTGTTTAAAAACTACCCCGGTTGGACGGTCAACAACGTTTGACCGTTACTATGCCCATGTGGCTGCCACGCGAGCACCTGCTTTGCCACCTCTGCTTGCCACGTGTGTATTTTAAATGGACCTAATCTGCCCTCCAAGTAACCACCCAGGTGCACTGAGCACCCTGAACTAACAACAGGCTCATATCTGCACTCAAAGTAACCAATGTGTTTAAAAACTACCCCGGGCGGACGGTCAATGACGTTTGACCGTTACTATGCATATGTGGCTGCACGTGAAGGCCTGTGGGTGGGGGTGGCGTGGGTGGGGGTGATGGGTGTTGGGGGTGGTGTGGTGATGGTGATGAAGAGGGAGAGAGAAATTGTTTATTATTATAGGTGGGACCCACATGAACATTTCTTAAGTGGCGATGACAAGGCGCAAATAGGCCTTCACGTGGCGGCCACATAGGTATAGTAACGGTCAAACGTCATTGACCGTCCACCCGAGGTAGTTTTTAAACACATTGGTTACTTTGAGTGCAGATATGGCCCTGTTGTTAGTTCAGGGTGCTTAGTGCTCCTCGGTGGTTACTTGGAGGGCAGATTAGGTCCATTTAAAATACACACGTGGCAAGTAAAGGTGGCGAAACAGGTGCTCGCGTGGCAGCCACATAGGCATAGTAACGGTCAAACGTTGTTGACCGTCTAACCAGGGTAGTTTTTAAACACCTTGGTTACTTGGAGTCCAGATATGGGCCTGTTGTTAGTTCAGGGTGCTCAGCGCTCCTTGGTGGTTACTTGGAGGGCAGATTAGGTCCATTACCCAACAATAAATGGTATCAAACTGATTCATAAATAATAAAAGTATTATATTAATCAACACCGTCAATATATCTCCAACTCAATAAATCTTTTCCATGGGCAATTTAGAATAATGTGAGAGAAACATTAATGATATTCACCAATATTATATTTTTTAATTGTTTATTGGTTAATTTGATACCATTATTGTTTATTGGTCAAACTGATACTTGCGTAATTGTTTATTGGTCAAAATATTTATTAGTTTCATATAGTATAATTTAAGTTATAATATAATTTTAATAACGGAATCAAAGTAAATAATAAAATAAATAAAAAATTTAAACTGATAAATTCATAACAATGGATAACAAATGAATAAAATAAAAAATAACATTTGTTAATATAAATATATTGAAACAAGAATATAATAAATAAAATTCAATAAGAATATAGTAAAAAAAAATATGGAGAGACACATACACTATATATATATATATAGAAAAATATAGGCATCTAATTTATGGGTACACACATCAATACCTCTTAAACAACATATTTTTGTATTCACATAGACATATGGCAAGTAACCACAAAACTACACATTTTATTTAGAACATATATCCACGCACACCTCTTGAACTAATATATATAAAAAAAATGAACATTACCAACAATGAAAGAAAAAGAAAATGAAAAATTGAGTAGTAAAATTAAACGTAGCAAAATATGACAATAAGATATAAAAATGTTTAATAACATAATAAATAGTATAAAGAACAATGCAATAGTGAAGGCATATAATTAGAATATGAGATGATTGGGTAAAATTAGATATTAGAGGTATCATCATATCATAAGAATATATTAGTACATAAAATTATACCTTAAATTCTTAGAGTGAATTTGTGCTAATAAGAATGTATTATAAAAATTTTTTCAAAAAAAAAAAAAAGAATGTATTATAAAAATTAAGAGGAAAGAGGAAGGATGAGGAGAAAATGAAAAACGTTGTTAAGAAAATAAGTGGAAAGAAAAAGCGTGAAGAGAACATGAGATAATAATCAAACACCACAATAAGAAGATGGAAAATGGAGCATTTGTCATTCACTGGTAATTTTGGTAGGGATGCTTAAATTTGGACTTCACTTATAGGTTTCTTTATAATAAAATCTATAGCTATGGTTACAAATGAAAAAAAGATGGGAATAATGACAATAATCATATGAAACTCCCACTTCTATAGAGGAACCTATTTCATGGTGCTTGTCTTGGGCTTTTGCCGGACTTATATGTTGCTAGGTTCAGCTATAACTAACATGGCGTCTATATTGTCACAAACTCAGGGTGGGCCATATTTTTTTTTGTTATAATCCTATATACCTAATAGCAATGGAGAAATTTCCTGTTCAAAAAACTGTTCATGCTTCATTTATTTATTAATTTATTCATTGTGTTGTGGGCCCGGCTCAGTTTTGTTGCACACATTTCTCTCCCCCTCAATCTGTTTCTCTCTCTCTCTTTCTTCTCTTTCCTTCCTCCCAAGTACCTCCCAAGCCTTAGTTTCCTCACTCAATATTATTTCTAGCTCCTGTAACTAAAGTAAGAAGCAAGATGATGAATCCAAATGAGAAGCAAGATGATGAATCCAAATGAAGCTCTGCCTCCTTCTTAAGGAATTTCACATTACACTATATTATATTTTCTTCGTTTTCTTATATTCTTGTACCTATAATCTAATCATTTCTTTTTATTGGAATTATCATGTTTTTAATAAAATTCCCAATCAATACTCCAATTTGACTTCTCATCAAAATCTCAAACAAAATCCTTTTATTTTATCATAATATCTCCCCAATCATTCCAAAAATATATATCAAATCTATTTAAATTGGGGTGTCATCACACCTTCACACTTGAGTCAAATCTTGTCCTCAAAATTTTGAATTTTCAAAGACCAAAGAAAAATATGAAAAATATTTTAATGCAAAAATTACAAAATTTAATCAATTCAATATAATATTTCAAATTATATAGAATTTCATCATAATTCTTTTTCATATTTAATGAACAATGTTATGTGATATTTGACTTTATTGTATGTCCTATTGTTAACCATTCCATCATGTTACATCTATCTTATTTTTATAACTTACCTTGACATAATTACATTTTCAACTTAACTAACTCGATTTGATATATCTGGATTTATTGCTTCCCGGGCAAGGCCCGAGTATAGTTGCTAGTTTTAAAGATCTAATGCGGCCTTTCACATCACAAACGATGGGATCGGACTTTCCTAATGCAATAGTGAATTGGGATTGAACTTTCTACGTTATAAGTGTCATGTTATATGTAACATACTGTTACTAATTCCCTAATTAACCTAAGATATCTCTTTTAATTCAATAATCTCTTTACTAACTATGATAGGAAAAGGAATTTCCATAATGTCAATATTCCTATCATAGTTAGAAAAGGAACATTCTAGTGATTAAAACATTATCCATGATAGAAAAGAATTTCCTGATACAATATGAATACTATCATGGATAATTAAAAGTTAATCATGTTAGAAAGGATTTGCCTAACATGATTAATAAACAAAACTAATTGATATTAAACAATAAATAATATATATACATGCGGAAGCGAATGCAGACCTATAAATTGACAATATACAATTCTAAATAAACTACACAACCTCCACTACCTAATTCCCTTTCCTGATGCTTGCGCCTGTGCATGTATACCTGCAAAAATATCAGTAATCGTGGGATGAGACAATTTGTCCCAGTAATCACCGCTTAACTCGCTATAACAGTGAGATGTGCGGTAGTAAGGGCGTCTAAAGGGTACCACAGTTTTAAAATTAATAATATATATATATATATATATATATATATATATATATATATATATATATATATATATATATATATATATATATATATATATATATAATCCAAACCTTCTTCCCATGTATCACTCCAGTCTCTCTGTCATTTCCAAGTCAATGCACTTCAACATCTCTACCTCCAATACAACCATACTACCCACAACTCTCACACTCACCTGTAAGGGATCATATCTCACGTGTTTTTAATTTGCCCCTCTCTATGGTGAGAAGGCAAATTTCCCTCTCTGGCAATCTCCAGAGAGAGAACCCCAATTCTGTTTCCATTACAGAACGGGAACAGTTGGACTCTTCAATACCAAACAACCGTAGGTCACTTTCTCTCAACAAGTCGACCTATGATCCCCGGTCTAATCAATCCGAAAAGGATCAGTACAAATAACTGTCGATCGGCCAATCGATAGTTATCATCGCGCGATGGTACGTATGTATATCAGTGTCATGCAAACCTCACAATATTCATTAATTTCAATTTCATTCACCATATTGAACTTCTTAACCACAATTCACTTCAGTATCGCAATATCACTATCAGTGTCATGTACTCTCGCAATTCCCTACAATATCTTAACATTTCATCATCTCAGATTTTTCACAACATAACTCTCCCTTCTCTATCATCATCATCTCTCAAACCACTACCCAAAAGCTATGCTCATACACATTTCATGTCATTCCAGATCAATGGCCACCACCAGAACAAGATAATATATAATGTATAAAAGTCTTTTATACAAAAATAATCGTGTTTGAAAGACACCCGATAGCCTGTTTTGTATAAAAATAATCTTTCAAAGATAATATATATATAGAGGGTGAGAAAGGATTTTACAAAATCCCCAACTAAGGTCACCCTCAATGTTATAGCAAGGATAAGTGTGATTACCTGTCGCCCTTAGCACTTCTCTTCCTTACCGTATCTTGGAGATTTCCCTCAAGTACCATCACCAATATGTACTCCTAAAATAATATAACACAAAAGGTTATATTAATATCATCTCCACCTTATAATACTCTACGTTGCTCTCGGTCTTATGAAGTTACTACCCAACCCCTTATGATTACATTATTCCTAATTTTTCTTTTCCAACTAAGCACCTACAGATTCACAACTGCGAATGGCAACCAAATATCTGTCAACAATACAAAGTCAAATTATCCTATCATGTCATTTACTTCACAGAAATTTATATTCAATTTAATCACAACTTAAGTCTTCTGCAAATGTTCACACACACAGATATATATCAACACATATAATGAGTCACTCATTAAATAACATTCCAGTGGATTTCATCAACAAAGCATCGAACTAACAAAATATTTACTTTAATCCAAATCAACATCTCCCTTCATCAACAAACCTTTATGATCCAACATAGTTACTTACAATCAAATTTCCATCATTTCATCACACAAAACAAAACTGATCCCAAATCAATTTCTATCCCTTTCTTTAACCTAGAACTTTTCAACATTAATCACAAGTCCATCTTTTCATTCCAATACAACCTTAAACATTCTAAGCTCTATTTCAAAACATTAAACATCTAATTAAATCAGCCTTTACTAATTAAATCTCATTTCCATTTTCTTAATGAACCATACAACTATAAGAAAAGTACACAAATGCTTCATGCATAACTCAAAGTCACCTCTAATCAAATTTTGAGAACTTAAACCAAACCCAAGGAACCACAAAACTATCCCCAAAATCTGCAGAAATCACAATTAAATAGCATGCCAACTTTATCATTAACCAAACATTCATAACAATCCAAAACAAAGCCACAATCAGTTCAGCTACTTCGCAAAAACAACAGAAAATCAACTATGCTTGCAACAATATCCTCCAAATTTATCAAATCCTCCAATCCACCTACAACTAGAATTTATGCCCAATATGCAAGAGCAAATATTATTCACAGCCCTAGTCATTCATTTACATTATCTTAGCCATAGTCATTGATTTACCTATTCCAATAAGAATTTCTAAACACCCAAATGGAATCCATCAACCTCAAAGAAAAACATATACACAACAATTAATCCATCCTTCAACTTTGTATAACCAAACACTAAAACATGTGTTGAAATGCGTGGCTGTCACCCAAGAGGGGGGGGTGAATTGGGTGGCAGAATAAAACTTATAAAAATTCTCCCTTTTAAAACTTTACTCCTTGTGCTTGATGAGAGTGACGATGTATTACCCCAAGCACAAGTGAGTATCTAGTGGTGTGGTGCTTGATGTGTAGATTAAAACAACCAGAATGAGCACACACGAGTTTATCCTGGTTCGGTCACTTCCAGACCTACATCCAGTCCCCAGGCTCCACCTGAGATTTTCAATCCACTAAACCTCATGTTTGAACCAGGCACAAGAAAGCCTTTACACTATAGGTTTTACGAACACAGGTTCACCTAACAACCCACAGGTTTTGCAACGGGCTCACCTGCAAACCTTACAACCACAGGTTTTACAACGGGATCACCTGCAACCTTACAACCACAAGTTTTGCGGGCTAACTTGCAACCTATGGAGATTTAGAAAACCTCTAAATGCTCCCCTCACTTTTGTAAGATAATAATTCTGTTCGTCAGGCACAAGCTTTAGAACAGCCTCTATCAATTAGAATATTTGATAATATGTTCACTCAATGAACTGATTGTGATAAACACTTAAGTACAAATGATTCTCTCTAAGAATAGATGATGTTACTCACTTAAGTACAAATGAATTACTCTCTAATAATGTTACAAATCTAGATCTGAGAGTAGAAGATGAGAGGAATGTAGAATATAGTTTCTCAGATAATATGCTCTGTTCGTCCAACCTCTCTTCTGAATGTAGATGTTCCTTTTATACTCGGCCTCAACATTCAGGCTTGGGCGGCAGATAGGATATGTCCGTTTGAATATAGCCGTTAATCCCATGTTACCGTTGAGAGGTACATCTTCATTAATGCTTAGCAGGGTTGACTTGCTTTATCTCTGAAAAGCAACTCTGACAACTCTGCTCTGATAAAAGCATTCTGACTTCTGAGTGTGTGACGTTGGCTCTTGTACTCTTGCTGACGGATGATCATCGTTCATCCGGAAGTGGCAATTTTGCTCTGCAAGTGTTAGTCTATGAATCTCAGTGCCAAGAGTATTTTCATCTGGAAGCTCATTTCCTTCCGGAAGTACAACTAAGTTCTGCACACACTTGTTAGTCCCACCAGAGTAATATATATAATCAAGTGTAGTAGTAATAACTATACATGCTGTGGGAGGCTTGTCTGCTATGGGAAGTAATCTTACTAAGACTATGTTCTGACTTAGTGTATTGTCTACTGACGCTAGGGGATGTCTAATCCAATAGTCAGCGTGAGTCTCGTTATGTTACTCTAACTCTTAAGTCTTCCCAAGTGACTTGGTGTGTCATTTTCTTAAGCTATGGGATGTGTAGTATAACAACACTTAATCACATGCAGTGGGAGTTCACTTAGTCTAAGATGACTTCCTTGGATCCTGAAGCACTTCTACATCCGGAAGCACTACTACTGGATGAAGGGTTATATTCACTTTTACTCACTCTCGCTCAGTGTCCTTCAATCCAACAGCCAGCGCTAGTCACTAAGCAATCGGAAGCAATTCTACTAGACGTGGCTTATGTTCACTGACGCTTAGTGTCATCTATTCCAACAGCCAGCGCTAGTCTAAATATAACAGGAAGCAAATTCACTTCCGGTTGAATCCTAGCTTAGTCTTGAAGTTTTGTATACCTAGTGCTTATGGACTAAGTTATTTCCCTAGTGAATTACTTGCTCTCGCTGGGGGATGAGTCATTCATCCGCGAGCGCTAGTCCTAGTCTATCCGGAAGTAAATCCACATCCGGTTGCACTCTTACTTGGGATTCTATGTTAACCTATTGCTTTCTAAGTACTTGATTCATTCTTTCATATTTTAGTCTGCATCAAAACTTAAGATTCTAACATTCTCCCCCTTTTTGATGATGACAAACTTAGTTTTATCGATTAAGTTCATATGAAAGGATTAGTAGAGGAATAAAAGCAATAGATAAGGCACAAGTAACTTAGAAATAATTCATTGATAAACAGGGATTACAAGTTAGAGTATACTAGCAAATAACATATACAAGTAATCTATACTAAGCAAGAGTGAAATATGCATGAAAAATAAAGAAAAACTTTCTAAGTTAAAAGGGGTGGAATGGGGGTTCAATTTTGGTGTTTCTTTTTCCTCTCCCTCTTTTTCTGTCTCTCTTCATTCTCTTTCTGGAGTTTGGCTAATTCGGCTTCATGCATATTCCGGTCAATCTGAGCAATGATCTGTTGAAGCTCTTCTTCATCCCTTTCCCTTCTGAGTCTCTCAGACTCAACAGACTCCTCGAAGGCTCTCTTCATATTTTCTACTTCCTCATAGCCTGGGAATCCTGTTGCATCTGAGAAGTGGGTGACCTCGCCATTAGGAAAGTGGATAGCCCGAATCTTCACATTCCATACTGGGAAGTTGGGATCCTCCTCAACTTCCTGGGCTTTTCTCTTCCCCTTCCCTTTACCCTTCCCTTTGCCCTTGGCTATTGATGGAGTGGGCTTGGCGCTTGCTCTCTCAGCATCCAGGCAAGCCATCTGACCAAAGGACAGTCTGTCCGTGTACCCATACTTTTCAAATTCCTCAGGAGTCATGTCCTCTATCTCCAACTTGACTTCCCTCAGAATTGGAACTGCTTGTACAGATGGGATCTCTTGCTCAACTTGAGCAGACGAAGTTTCTTGCTCAGGTTGGTCAGATGGGGTCTCTTCCTCATTGTCAGCAGGTTCAGTGGAGGCAATAACCTTCTTGGCACGCTTTCTAGCAACGACCTTCTTCCTAGACTCACTGAATGTAACTGCTGGCTCAGATGGAGGAGGAGCAGATGTTGGCTCAGTACGAGGAGGAGGAGCAGAAGTTGTTCCAAAGGTAGAAGGGATTGGCTTAGCAATCACAATGGGAGGATGGTCGATCTTCTTCAACCCCCACTTCATCATGATTTCTTCAACAATGTTTTTACTCTTCTCAGTTGAAGAAGGCTTTGATGAAGATGACTCAGGCTGTGAGGATTGCTCATTCTGCTCAAACACCACCATGTCCCATTTTGATCCTTGCTTATCCAACCTCTGCTGCTGCATGAACCGGATAGCTTCTCCTCTAATTAGGCTCTCAGCACCACCCAGTCTTTGGGATTCCATGGCACGGCGGAGGGCAGCCGTGATGTCTTCATCAAGCCAGAGGGATGGCTGTCTGAGCACATCCCTTGTGTCCATGGTCAGGCGAAGGGCGGACATCACATTTCTCCCCCTTTTGTCATCATCAACAAGGGCGAGTGCCAGGGATGGAGTGGATGAAGAAGAGGGTGGAGGTTCAGGGCCAAATCTTTTTGGGGGTGAAGTTTCTGGGGAGGATGTAGGTAAGGTAGTTTCTGGGGATTCGGGAGGGTTGGGGAACCAAGTGGGATCTACGAATAGACCTTCGAACGGATAGGTGGAGGAATATTCAGTGAAGGCAGTGGAAGAGTGTGGGGTAAATGGGGTAAATGGTAAGTGATCCTCAGAGATTCGCTGAAGGCGGGGGTAATCTCTCAGATAGATGTGGCTGAGGGGGTGAATGGCAGTTTTGAAACCAAGGTGCCCGACCAATGGGTTGGATCTTGGTCTAGAGTTGGGGTTGGTAGGGTTAGGATGGGATGGTCCGGTAGAGAGGTTGAGTGGTGAGCGAGTAGGGGCGTTTGGTGGTGTGCGAGTGGGGGAGTGATGTGGAGATGGGGAGTTGTTGGAGTGAAGGGGTGATTGACGAGGAGATTGTTGGGGTGAGTCTTGGGGTTGTTGTTCATGGTTGGGTGAAGGCTGGGATGGTTGGTCATTGTTTGGTGATGTGTGTGGTTGTTGGTCATTTTGTGGAGGTGGCTGTGGTTGTTGAGTGTTGGAAGGAGGAGGAGGGGGAAGTAGAGGGTGATTAGGAGGAGGAGGAGGAGGTGGCTTTTGAGGAGGAGGTGGTGGTAAGTTACCTTGTTGGGGTTGAGGAATCTGGAGGTGTTGGAGGATAAGGTCTAGCTTGGCATCCACTCTAGTAAGTTGAGTCTCAACCTGACCCACTCGATCCTCGAGCCTCTTGATGCACTCCCCCTGCTGCTGGAAGCCAGTATCACATTCGTTCCTGAGAGGAGCCACCAGGGAGTCAATCAGCCTGAACAGGATTTCCTCCTTTACTTCCTCAGCAAAGGCTTTGACTGTAGCTGGTACCCTCGCAACTCTGCTTGGGCCAGGATGAGAGTCAGCCTCTTGATCCCCTGCACCAGATGTAGAAGGGGCTGAAGTCTGAGAGGCACTGCCTGCCTGTGATCCTGAGCGAGTGGCCTTTGACTTCTTGAGGTACTTTATCCCCATCTTGCCAATGTTAATTGCACTCACAGGAGCACACCTCACATTCTCTTCCTCCACATCAGATGTAGCCTTGATCAGATTCTTCTCAAGGAGGAAGGCGATGATAGTGGGATAGGGAAGAAATCCAGTCTTGTTATTTACCATCCATCTATGTAATTCAAGACTGATCAACTGCCCGGGGTTGATTGGCTGCTGGGAGAGAAGTCTGGGGAACCATGGGTTGTCCAGCAGAGTGAACTCGTTGAAATTACCCCCCTTGTGTGTCATCATGCGGGAGTAGACGTAGTATAATAGCCTGTTGGAGTCAGACATCCCGGACACCTTCTTCCCTTGGGTGTCATAAATCTTCTCGAGTTCCTCTTTACTGAGTTTGAGTGACTCAGGGTATAGCCACTCATTCATTCCTTCTTCAGTAATCCCCATTAGGGCGTTGATGTCCCTCCAGGTGAAACTGAAGGTTCTCCCCCTTACTGTGGCAGTGAAGGTAAGTCTCCGAATCTGTTCCTTCCATCCACCTTTTTATGCTTAACCTTGGCAGTGAGGGACTGGCAGAATACCCGCAGGACGTTCACATTGTACTCCTGGTTGATCCCCAGCCAGGGCATGTATTTTTCCAGGTATGGCTGCAAGTGGGGAAACCCTAGTTCATCAATCTTGGCCAGATCTATGAACATTCCATTGTTGAAGTAGGGCTTGATGGTTTCAAACTTGGAGGAAACAGCCTCCAAAGGCCCATCTCGATATACCAGATGATCATCCTCCTCTACCCTCTGTCTTTTGGAAGAAGGATCCTCGCTGAAATGAACCTTCTTCTTCCCTTTCTTCTTGGCCTGTGCTTGTTCATGCTCAGTCTGCCCTTGTGTCTGCCCAGAATGTTCTTGGCGTTCAAGGCGTTCTTCATGGTGTTCATGGGTTTGCCCAGATTTTCCAGAATGTGAGTGCCCAGATTTGCCAGATTTGGATTTCGACTTCTTGGATGAAGTGGCTTTCTTTGTGTTTGGGTTGGATTCATGTGAGCCGGCCATTGTTGTGAGGGTTTAAGGTTTGTTTGTGGTGAAATGCGAAGAAGAAGATGAAGAAGATGAAGAACAAGATGAAGAAATGGATGAATGTATGCAGAGAATATGTGGGTAAGAAATTTGTGCAAGTAAAAAGTGAAAGTGAAAGTGACTTCCTATTTATATGCAAAGTTACAGAGGGTAAAATGGGCAGTGACTCTTCAGATGAAAGCATACGTTCATACATTGGGTAATGTAAACATTTAATTGGAACGGCGCACCTTTTGACATGTGTCACTTTGCTTTGTCAGAGGAGGCACAACTTCTCATAGAGGAAGATGAAACGTTTTGTGAAGTGACGTGTCTTTACCCAGACACTGGCGCTCCCTGTTGATTTGAATAATCACCCAGCGCCAGCCAAAGAGTATCCGGAAGTGGTTTTGCTTCCGGTTGGTCTTAACTTAAGATTTAACATTGTGGGACCTGCAACAGCTAAAGATTGGCACTTCAATGCCTAAGTTAGTACATTTGGCAGGTTTTAGCAATTAAGCACAGATGTTTTCTGAAGATTTAAACTTCATTTTAACATTCCCAAATTTCTCCTTATAAGACTAAGTTGATCAACCCTTAGTGGTTGTTTGGTAGCTATGTCTGTAGTTGGGAAACCATTCTTGCACATGCTTCCGGAAGTGTATCCGCTTCTGGATGTGAGGGTCTTTGGATTTAGCATTGATAGCTCTTATCTTCCATACTAGGGGACCTTTCCACTAGGAGATCTGCAGGTGCTAGCGGAAGCACATGCGCTTCCGGATGGTCAGTGGAAAACTTAAGATTTAGCCTTAGTATACATGCTGAGGACATTCCAAGTTACAAACTTATGTTAATCAGCTCAGTATAATAATCTCAAGAAAATGTGCTTGCTTGTTGGTTTTGTAAAGTAGGAGTATTAATAATGTGAAAACAGTCTTTGAAATGTAGTTCACAATTTCTCAGTTTCACTATCAAGTCATGAACTCCATTCATACACTTTTGGATAAATATCAAGTGATGGCACAGGGAGTATCTAGCAGATTGCATATTTTCAGAGTTTCATGCACAGGTATAGTTCAACAAATATGCTTTAAGGATGTTCATGTTAGATTGTGAAGACATGTGAAATGTAAATACAACGAGATTCTAAAACCCTTAATGTTCACACAATAGTTTAGCTTTAAGAATGAATCAAATTTACAAAAACAGTCAAATTCTCAGCATATGATCACAAGAATAATTTTCAAGTCTCATCTCAAGTTCTTTCAAATATGCTTAACATGATCTCATTATTCTTAGGATATCAACAAGCTTTAACTTAATTCAGATTGTACTGGGCTTGTGATAATGTGCCAGGATATATGGCTTTCAGTGGGTAGAGATTCTTAATAGTTCTTTCCAGCCTAGTTATCTACTCTCACTTAGGCTTCTATCCTATTGGCATTTGCTCTTGGATTTATCAGATTTTGCAGAGGTTAATTCCAGGCATTTCCTAAGATTCCTAATGTATGTCTGACAAGAGAAAAATGCACAACATAATGAGTAATGGAAAGAAATGCTCATATAAGAAGATTGGCGAGATTTCCTCAAGATTGACTTCAGAACAGCCATTTCTTCTCATCTTGTCAAGGAGCATACTCGTTGACGTTCTCTCTTGTACATCCACATCATTCAAGCTTTCATAATCTGTCAACACACTTAACCACAGGCTTGAACTGAGATCATTAGTAGATGGAGACTTAAGATGTGATTAAGAACATTTTCAAAATAAGATCATCACTGGTTTGTAAAGAACATCACATAAGTATCACTATATTTTGAAACGGTTAAGTCAATCATGTGTGGCTAGACGCTACATATTCTTCACATTCATTTCATAGGGCAATTTGAAGTTTAATCTTAGATACATAAATGTCAATTGCCGATGAAATGAGTAAGCATGCATTCATTACCCGGTTAATCATGTAGATAAGAGAAAGGGTAAGAATGATATCACCAAAGCTACATTTGCGTCAAGTAGTAGCTTGCTTGATTTTGGCTGGTGGTGCTTGATCTTTTCCATTTCAAGAGCAGTAGCACCAGTAGCCCAGCATGAAGAATATCTTATTCAGATTTGACCCATTGCCCAGACCAGGTACGGTCTTGAATATAGTTGTTCTTTTGGATCTCCTTTCCTACAAAATACCAAGTAATTCCCTTTTCCATTTCTCAGTCTCCAAACTTGGATCTGACAGGTCAGTTTGTAGGAAGTGTAAAGTCCACATGCACTTGAGTCATTAATTATGCTTATGCCGTTTAGAATCAACTATGACTATATGTACATGGTTTTGATCATGACAGCCAGACAGCATGTAGGTTATGAACATTGTGAATTTCTTTGAGCTTTCTTCTCTTAAGAAAATAATGTTCATGTCTATGATGCTTGATGCAAAATCTCAATAATCCCATCTAACACTTGCATAAGAGATTTTACTTTCGCATGCTTTGACTCTAAGTGATTCCTTGCTTACCCAAGGAGATCTTCTATACTTATCCTTGGTTTGAATCACTGTCTTATGAGAGACAGAGTTCATAGGTTTTCTCCATGTTGATCTAGGAATCCTCTCTCTCTTGTTCTTCTCAGGATAGTTGAGTGGCACTCTGTGATAGCTCATCCTTGAGACAGAACTTTTGTTCCTTGTGGTAGTGCACTGCTTCTTATGATTGAACCAGGTGGTTGCAGCAGTGACTTCACCACGAGCTCTCTTCTTTGGGGCAAGAGGAACTCTTGATCTCTCCTGCACAAGTAAGGCACTGGAAGGAAGTTTTGGTACCCATTTGTACTTGGGTCCTACATGGTTAGTGCTGGACCTTACTTGTCCTTTAGAGATCCATATAAATTTATTTCTCACATGTAAATTTTTTCTAAGACTGCATGTGTGAGAAATATGACCTGATCTACCACAGTAATGACAGATAATGGAATGATATTCAGAATGAGATTTCCTATCATTATCTTGTTGGTCAATTTTGTTTTCAAGGAGTCTCTGTTCTTTTAAATCAACTTTTGAAGTTTCAGGGTCTTTTGAAAACTTTTCTTTTTCCTTCACCAGAGATTCACAATTGGAACAATTTTCAGTATGTGTTGAAGCTTCCGCTCTCGATAGCTGGTTTTCTATGGGCAGCACTAGTTGTTTTTCTATGGAGGGAACTTGGGAACCCTTGGATGTAGAAGAGATAATGAGTTCCTCAAGTTTCCTATTCTTTTTCCTTAATCCTAGAACTTCTTTTGCAAGTTTACAGAATTCAATATGTAACTCATCATACATATCTTGCAATTCAGAAGGTTCAAGTTCAGATACCTTATCTTCTTCAGTTTCTGAATCTTCTAGGTGGAGATCAACACTCTCTTCACTGACGCTGGCTTTCTCAATGTCAGCTTCCTGTAGCTCACCGTCAGTTGATTCACAAAGGGCACAAAAGGAGCTTTGGACAGCTTCACTTTCAAGAGAGTGGTTAGAAACATACATAGCATCAAGAGTATTCCAAATATCTCTAGCATTAGAGCAATGTTTAATTTTCTGGAAATCACTGTCTGTTAAGCTTTTGTACAAAATTTGCATTGCTCTAATGTTTAAGTAAAATAAATTTTTCTCCTCTTCAGTCCAATTTACTGTTGGTTTGAAATCAGAATCATTTACAAAGACATCCCACATTTTGAAACTTGAGGATAGTACAAAACTTTTCATCCTTGCCTTCCATATATAAAAATCAGTATTTTCTAACAAGGGTGGGATAGTATGATCAAAACCTTCAAAACACATTTTATAACCCAAGTCAGCCTAGGTCTTTGCACTTGAGATCGTTGGATCCTTTAAACAAGTGACCTTGCTCTAATACCAAATGAAATGCGTGGCTGTCACCCAAGAGGGGGGGGTGAATTGGGTGGCAGAATAAAACTTATAAAAATTCTCCCTTTTAAAACTTTACTTCTTGTGCTTGATGAGAGTGACGATGTATTACCCCAAGCACAAGTGAGTATCTAGTGGTGTGGTGCTTGATGTGTAGATTAAAACAACCAGAATGAGCACACACGAGTTTATCCTGGTTCGGTCACTTCTAGACCTACATCCAGTCCCCAGGCTCCACCTGAGATTTTCAATCCACTAAACCTCTTGTTTGAACCAGGCACAAGAAAGCCTTTACACTATGGGTTTTACGAACACGGGTTCACCTAACAACCCACAGGTTTTGCAACGGGCTCACCTGCAAACCTTATAACCACAGGTTTTACAACGGGATCACCTGCAACCTTACAACCACAAGTTTTGCGGGCTAACTTGCAACCTATGGAGATTTAGAAAACCTCTAAATGCTCCCCTCACTTTTGTAAGATAATAATTTTGTTCGTCAGGCACAAGCTTTAGAACAGCCTCTATCAATTAGAGGATTTGATAATATGTTCACTCAATGAACTGATTGTGATAAACACTTAAGTACAAATGATTCTCTCTAAGAATAGATGATGTTACTCACTTAAGTACAAATGAATTACTCTCTAATAATGTTACAAATCTAGATCTGAGAGTAGAAGATGAGAGGAATGTAGAATATAGTTTCTCAGATAATATGCTCTGTTCGTCCAACCTCTCTTCTGAATGTAGATGTTCCTTTTATACTCGGCCTCAACATTCAGGCTTGGGCGGCAGATAGGATATGTCCGTTTGAATATAGCAGTTAATCCCATGTTACCGTTGAGAGGTACATCTTCATTAATGCTTAGCAGAGTTGACTTGCTTTATCTCTGAAAAGCAACTCTGACAACTCTGCTCTGATAAAAGCATTCTGACTTCTGAGTGTGTGACGTTGGCTCTTGTACTCTTGCTGACGGATGATCATCGTTCATCCGGAAGTGGCAATCTTGCTCTGCAAGTGTTAGTCTATGAATCTCAGTGCCAAGAGTATTTTCATCCGGAAGCTCATTTCCATCCGGAAGTACAACTAAGTTCTGCACACACTTGTTAGTCCCACCAGAGTAATATATATAATCAAGTGTAGTAGTAAGAACTATACATGCTGTGGGAGGCTTGTCTGCTATGGGAAGTAATCTTACTAAGACTATGTTCTGACTTAGTGTATTGTCTACTGACGCTAGGGGATGTCTAATCCAATAGTCAGCGTGAGTCTCGTTATGTTACTCTAACTCTCAAGTCTTCCCAAGTGACTTGGTGTGTCATTTTCTTAAGCTATGGGATGTGTAGTATAACAACACTTAATCACATGCAGTGGGAGTTCACTTAGTCTAAGATGACTTCCTTGGATCCGGAAGCACTTCTACATCCGGAAGCACTACTACTGGATGAAGGGTTATATTCACTTTTACTCACTCTCGCTCAGTGTCCTTCAATCCAACAGCCAGCGCTAGTCACTAAGCAATCGGAAGCAATTCTACTAGACGTGGCTTATGTTCACTGACGCTTAGTGTCATCTATTCCAACAGCCAGCGCTAGTCTAAATATAACAGGAAGCAAATTCACTTCCGGTTGAATCCTAGCTTAGTCTTGAAGTTTTGTATACCTAGTGCTTATGGACTAAGTTATTTCCCTAGTGAATTACTTGCTCTCGCTGGGGGATGAGTCATTCATCCGCGAGCGCTAGTCCTAGTCTATCCGGAAGTAAATCCACATCCGGTTGCACTCTTACTTGGGATTCTATGTTAACCTATTGCTTTCTAAGTACTTGATTCATTCTTTCATATTTTAGTCTTCATCAAAACTTAAGATTCTAACATGTGTATCTTATAATTAAACAATTCAAACACATGTACAACAATGTGCTATTAACCAAACAGAGGAGGCAATTTGAAAACATTTCTTTTCCTAGAGTATGTTCAGCAATGACAAAGAGAAGTCTTAAGGAACCTTCAATCCACTCACAGTCAAACATCAAAATTACATGTCAACAACTCAATGCAGTCAAAATTTTCTTATAAGCATTCTAACAAACACCTTGAACACAATGTTACTAAAACAATAATCATAGATCAAACAAAACCACTCTCAACATAAAACTTCATCCCTAAAACAAAGAAACACAATTACCAAACAGTGACCCAAATTAGTTTTTTTTTTTGTGAAATCTTCATTAAACTTTAAATTGACACTCAAATTCATCCTTGAGAATCAAGAGCATAAGCTTAGATTTCCTATTATACGATTTTGAAACCCAAAAACCCCAACCTGAATTCAGATTGCTCGCTCAAATCTCACCCATAAATGGAAAAGGTATGATATAAATAAAAAGGGAAACTCACCATAACTTGACTCAAATTGTCTGGTCGACCGCTGTTTTGGTACATCGTGAATCGCCGGAAAAATGGCCACCAAAGTGGCTGACCGAATAGGCAAGCAAAAGGAGAAGGAAAAATGAGAAATTGACATGGAAAAGAAGTACAACTCGCGAAATACAAGTCAAGGCCGAAGCTTATCCTTACCTCGCCGCCGTACGTCGTCGAGCTCGCCGGAAAACGAAGGAGGGAGGCGCTGTAACGAGAAGAACGATAGAGAGCAGTGAGGAAAAGAACAAGAAGCTCGGTCACTTCTATAAATTTAGGAGAAGGCGACGGGTTTGATGGTGATGCAGATTGAAGAAGAAGATCGAAGAAGAGGATGAGAAGTGAAATGTATGTGTGTGTCCGCGTCGGCTATGGAAGGGGAGACAAAGAAGATGATGGTGTGTGTGTATGTGCGGCTGCTAGAAAGGAGAAGGAAATAAGAGTGTATAAGACTAGGGTTTTAGTGAAATTTACAGAAATACCCTCCTATCTTTATTTATTTACTTTCATATTTTCAGCTCAATTAAAGGTAAGTTATAAAAATGGTACTTACATAAATTTATATATTTCCTTTCACCAAAATAATGTTTAGCCTACATAGTATTTGTCATAAAATTTGTAATTTAAAACTCAATCTCTAACTATTTTTCTTTAATTTCCAAAGAAATAGGCATATTAGTCTCTTAAAAATATTTTTTTCCTCATTTATTATTTACAATACCCTTTAATTTTAATAAAGATACTCTAATGCCTCAATTAATTCCCTATTATCTCTAATTTAAATTTTGGGATGTTACATTATATCTATCCTACCTCTCCCAACATTTACGCATGTAAACTCAAGAATAAGTGCACCATGATAAGCGTTTTATGTAGTAGTAACCCACAAGTCATTCATTATAAGGTTATACAAAAAAGAATACCAAAAATATTAAATAAATGAGATTTATATCCTTCAAATATATTTTTGTCTTCAATACAAATAGTTTATAGAGAATCATGATAATTCAAAAGCAAATGTCCTGAAAACTAATCAACATATTTTGCTATAACCATGCAATGTGAAGTGATATATTGAAATAATGATATTTAAATTATGAGATCAATATTAGAATGATATGACTAGAACGAATGAATAATTGTATTAAACTTTGAATGTGAATGTCAACATGGTCATTGTTTTAAAGACTTGGATATGAAATTATAAATAATATGCTACTGAAGCTGAGAAAATGATTATAATTTTGATCACATTGACAAAAATGGCAGTTGAAATATAATCTGATTTAGAAGTTTTCAATAATGAGAATCATTTTTCGGCTTGCTTTGGCAATTGGAATAATGATTTGTTTCATAGATAGAAATGGATTTTTAATTTTTTTTATCAGAAAATTGAGTGTTAATTAGAGTTATAGATTATTGGGGAAAATGGTTTTAGAACCAAAACGAATGCCACAATACGTGAGAAACTCAGAAAAGTACTGAAAGTGGTCATTAAAAACTAAAAGATAATTGCACAATAGTTCTAAACAAGAGATTTAATTTTTAAGAGGTCAAAGACAATGTATCTATTTGAAATTATTTTTCTTATCTAGAGCATAGGTGCAACTGTCTCATTAAATGAAAATCACTACAATAATCACATGGCATTATGATATTGAGCATGCACATTGCTTTAAATTTTTTCATAATCTGTAACATCCCAATTTTTAGATTAAGGATAACAAGGAATTAATTATGGTTTTAGGGATGTCATTAGTGAACCAAAATCATTGTCAATAAATAAATGAGAATAAATATATTTTAAATAATCAATATGCCATTTTCATATAGAAATTAAGGAAGTGAATAAAAGGTAAGGATGGGCAAAATGGTCAAATGTGGTAGGTAAATCAATTTAAATACTCCGCTTCTCTTCACTTCTAGAATCATCTCCTTCCTTCCTGAAGAAAAAGAAAAAAAAAACGACCTCCTCCTCTCCTCCTCCTTTCTCCATTGATTCTTCTTCTTTCAATGACTATCCATGGTATTTTTCGGCCCCAATTTCACATGTAATGACAACTGTGGCTTTAGTTTCTACATTTTTCGAGAGAGGAGAGAAATTTTTGATAAGTTTGAGAGCCCTAGATCATCCAAACTTTGTTGCATCTTCTAGGTATCTCTTCCGATTCAAAGGCTATAAGATTTTAGCATTTCTACCATTTCTCTTTTATCCAGCGACATGAACATTGAAGATTCTAGGTAAGATGGTTTACCGATTCCTTGTTTACACCTATTTTGTGTACTTCTCTGGTGTGGGTGGTTTATTAGATGTGAATGGTGCAGGTGGTGTGTTAAAAATAAGTGGGTGCTAATAACTATGGGTAGGCATATGTGGCGGGTGCAAAATTTCTATTTCTTTTCTCTATGACTGATGCTTGTTGGCTTGAAATACTGCTGGAATGGAATTGTTTAATTAAGTAAGAATGTTGATATGATGTTCCTTGAACGTAAACATATTTTGTTTATCTATCCAGATTGATTTCATGGTTGAGTGCTTTGTTTTTTTTTCTGGTTTTAGTTTAAGGGTGATGAAGAAACTTAAAAAATTTCTGGACCGTTTGAGTTAATATGGGTATTGGAGGAAGGAGTCTGAATCTTACCTCCATTATTTTGAGTTTATTTTTGTTAGTTTAAGCCAACATATGCTTTGGAAGAATCTGTTTTAATTAATTGTTTTTCAAAGGACCTTGGCCTCTTAGAATCTGATTTGTGAGAGTATTTTTAATGGTTTTATGTCAAAATAATGTATATGAATGAGCATTTTTGGATTTAATGTTGTTTCTATGTTTTGTAATAATGTTGTTTCTATGTTTTGTAATGAATTGGGTATGTCATAAGGGTGAATTTAAGCTTTGGAATATCGGCAATAAAGTGGATGGAGAAAGGATTAATAATATCATTGATTTCGGATTTCACTTAAGGTGTTTGACAAAATGTCTAAGAGTAGGAATTGTTTGAAAATTTTGGAATTTGCTTGGTGATTTAAGGTGTTGCAAATGTATTTGAGATATTATTGGTTTGTGGACTAATTTCATTGAAAATGACTTGATTCTTCTTACATCTATGGTGAAGCAAAAGTATTGTTAATTTTATTGTCGGTCATTGGTTTTACTTGGTTCCTCTTTGATGAATAGAGAAATAGGTATTGAATTGTTAGGATTAAATCTGACTTTTTAGTTGCTATTAAGATTAGAAATCAGATTTTCATTAATATTTAGTCCATGTTCAGATTTTTGTGAAGGTTATATTGATTTTTGTTTCTTTTGCGTTATATTGATTTTTGTTTCTTTTGCTCCATGACCGAAAGGATTTGAAAGGAGAATTATTTGAACTGTAATTAAGGTAATGTTGATGATCTAATCAATGGGTATATGGTGTGCTCATTGGAATAATTGAGAAAGGAAGTTCAAGGATTTGATTGAGTGATGTTTAAAGGTTAAATGTGGTAATTATGAGATGATTATGAGTTAGGTAGTTAGAGCGGGCTTTTCTTTATGAAGGGGTTATTCAAATTTATAGAAATCAAGTGTAAAAGAAATGCCAGAGGTGGTTTGTTAAATTGATTGGGTGATGATATACAATACATTTTACAAACTCTAATCCCCTAAATGATTGATATTTATAGGTGCTTACTGTAATTGAAAATGAAGTGGAATTTCAAGATGTTGATCTTTTGGAACTTTTGAACTTATTTATTTGAACATGTAAAACTTCCCTTTTTCCTAAATGGGTTTAACCACTTCAGATTGAATAAAGTTATGCTATGTTTTAATAAAGTGTTGGTATGCATTTGTGGGTTTATGTAGGAAGAATATGTGATTGATTGATGCTGATTATGATGAATAGATGTTATTGGCAAAGGTTTCTCATTGAAGAGAGAACTGTGAGTATCTTAAGAAATGGGCGTGTTAGTGTGTGTGTTTGATGAACTTTCTGCTAATACTATGTTATAGCTGAACTGATTTTGGTAAGATTAGAGGATAAGTAGTTGTATACAAGCATGATAAAATTTCAGGAAAGACTTATTTGATAATTGGTATTTGGTTTGGGTGTATTCCGATTGACTTAGGCTATGCTTACTAATTTCTTTAGGTTCACCTTCACTTGTTTCCTCTTGGCATGAGTGGTGGGATATGGGTTTGCCAATAAATTTATATTTTTATTCCCTATATTTGCCTAGATGCTAGTATGAGTGGTACTATGGAATGAATGTAAATGTCAGCTAAGGTATTGTCATTGGTAATGTATGGGTTAGATTGTTTTTGATAGTGCTTAGACTTATATGTGGGTATGTATCTTGTATGATCATTTTATATGTTTCTTTGAAGCTTAGACTTTTGGTGAAAAGGATATTCGAATTGTGGCCTGTTGGGCTGTTTGAGTAAGCTGAAAATATGAGTGTGAAGTTATTTTCGATTTACTTTAGCCATCTTATATGTTCTATGATATTTATCTAGATCTTAACTTGCCTTACTAATTGGAACAATGTGATTATTGAATTCATTTTGGATTTGAATGATTGAGGTTTTATTTGGGACTGAATCGAATTGCAGATTTGAAAGTTATGGTTTTTGCCAATCAAATTGTTTTCTTTATTGTATGACTAAAAAATTTTTTGTTTTATTATTCTTGATTATATTTGTTAAAAGTATAGTTTATACGTGGGCATTAAAATGATTTCAAAGTTTAAAGATAGTACTGTGAAATTTCATAAAGGGGCTTTTATTATAAAATATTTGACAAGGAGATGTTGTTTTCCAAGAATATTTGTTATTGTTTGGTATATTAGCATCAAGCATGCTTCAAAACATTTTGAAGTCATATGGACGATGAGATTTGATATCTGATTTCAAATTGATTTATAGTTTTTTTGAGAAACTAGACACAAAGCACTTGTTTCGTGACTTCATGTCACGCTTGATTCGTGGTTTTACCACGCTTGAAATGTTTTCGTAGACTCGAGGTACGCTTGAACTATTTTCGTAGTCTCGAGGTACGCTTGAACTGTTTTAGTATACTCGAGCTACGCTTGAAATGTTTTCGTAGTCTCAAGCTACGCTTGAACTGTTTTCGTAGTCTTGAGTTACGCTCGACTTGTTTTCATAACCTCGAGCTACGCTTGTTTCGTGACTTCGTGTCACGCTTGTTTCATGACTTCGTGTCACGCTTGGTTATTTACCCTCGTGTGACTGTGTATCCACTCTTGTTTCGTATCTTGAGCTATGCTGGTTTTTCGTGGCCTTCAGGTTGCGTTTGACTTGTAGATTTCGAGCTGCGCTTGTTTCGTGGCCTTTGTGCTGCGCTTGTTATTCGCTGCGTGTCAGTTCCTCTATAGAAAACAAGTTTTTCACAAATATGAGCTTTCATATTTACTTTGTAAACCTTGAATAGAATTACTTTTATGTTATGCTGATTTTGCGCTTTTGGGTTTTACTCTCAAATACAAGTATGGTTACAAACTACTGAAGTTTCTATATTCTAAATCTTTATATATTTATCTATTTTTGGGAATTTAAACACGAAGTCAGTGTAAAGAGATTGCAAATATTTATATAATATTTTGTATTTCAGATTGAAGAATGTGGAACAACACTTCGTGCTTTAAACGAAGGAAGGTATAATTTGCTTTATAAAGAAAACCGATTCTTATTATTATTGTAAAAAAATAATACTTATCTATACATTCAATTTGTGTATTTATCTTTGTATGCATTAATACTGTAACATCCTGAAAAATTTAATTCAGGATTAGAGAGTGTTTTGGGAAATTTTGGAATTTTTAGGAATTTTTGGTGATTTTTAGAATATTTGGAAAATTTTGAATAATAAATGTGCATATAATTAATTAAGAAATTGAAGAGTTTGAAATATGAGGGAATGGTAAAACCCAAAATATTTTGAAGGTTAAGGAGATTGGAGGCTGGTTTAAGTGGGTTTTAAATTAAAAGAGTACACTATGGTAAGTTTGGGCTACAAATCATCAGAGAACCCCCTTTATTTCACTTAACCAAACACGGCCCTCCTTCTTTCGTCGCTAAATAAAAATGACGGACTCCCTCCCTTCCCTCAAAAATGCGCCGCCCACTTCCTCCTCCCTCTTCCATCTGTCGCCTTCTCCGTTCCTTTCCTTCCGGCGGCACACGACGGCGACCGCCGTTACCCCTCACTTCTCCTCTCAGCCTCACTAAAACCTTATGCCTTTTTCTCTCCCTCGCGTCCTTCACTCCTCATCTTCGTTCTGTTTCTTCGCTCGCCATCGTCGTCTTCCATGTTTTCCGGCGAGCTCGACGACGTACGGCGGTGACGTAAGAGTAAGCTTTGGCCTTGACTTGTTTTTCGCGTGTTATGTTTCTTTCCCATGTCAATTTCTTACTTTTCCTTTTCCTTTTGGTTTTCCTGTTCGGCCAGCCACCTAAATGGCCGACTTCCGGCGGGTTTCCGGCGACGGCGAGCTCCGGCGAGGCATGGAAGACACAAAACAAGTTTAGGTGAGCTCCCTTTCCATCATTTTCTCTCCTTTTCTGCGAGTTTGGAAGAGAGGCTGGTTAGGGTTTGATTTAGGTTTTGGGATTATGAGTTGTCAAATAGTTGAAAGTGAACCTTTAACTTTGATTCTTGTTGCTTCAAGTTTGAAGACAGTGGCTTATGCTTCAGTGTGTAGTTCCATGTTGTTGCAAATTCTGGTTCTTTTCTTTTCCCTGAACCGTTTGGATTCTGGTACCGTGTCTCAAAATTTTTTAATTTAATCTAGGAAAAGGAAGATTTTAAATGTTAGCTAAGTATGCAGACAAGTGTATGGTTTATTTAAAATTTTCCTTAGTTATTTTGTCCCTGTTATGCATTCAAGCTTGATTTTGAATTCAAGTGACTGTTTGCTCCCAATTTCTAACTCTGTTCTTGCAATTTGGAGTGAGTTTGAGATGGGGTCAGAATTAGGGTTTAACAATCCCCCTAAAATTTATCAAGATACAAACTTTATTAAAGATGGATTATTGTAGTGCATGTCTGGTGGTTCTGCTGTTGTGTGGCTCAGAGAATTTGATTCCTTTCTATGCTCAGCTTTTTGTGTGTGGGTACAGGGCTGTATATGCGTGTTTTTCTGTTTGGGTGTATTTTTCCAATTGACAGTTTATTGTTCTTTCTTTCCAATGGATTTATGCCTTGACTTGTTACAGATATTGGTGTTTGATGGTGATTTTGGGGCTTAAAAAATTGTAAACAAGTCATTACTTTATGTTATGAAATTGGCCTTATGTGAGATATAAATGTGAAAGCTTGGGTTAATATGATTTTATTATAAGTTATGGTTTGATTGAATATGGAGCTGCTGTGATTGCAAGTGTGCAGTGAAATGATATTAAAAACTTGTATCATTGCTTCTATAGTAACCAAATAGATTTAGGAGAAGTTGATTCTTGTATGTGTGCTTGAGAAGCATTACTTTCTTGCTATGTCTTGGGGTGTTCTGTTTTGGCTATTGATGCTTGTTTGCAAAATTACTCTTCAACTTGATGATTAAATTTGAATTTAAATGGTAATGCGAGTTTAAGGTTAATTAGATTAAAGGTCATTCAAAATTTAAGAACTCTAAAGGAGTAATTTTAATCATGGTGGGTTATTGGAATTCATGAGTATGTCATGGTGGTATGTGTTAATTGTATATGTGCGTAGTTTCCGTACCAATGATAGCCAAAGGTTGTCAAGTCTTTCTTTAATTCCAATTAGTGTGATTCTTGAAGTTATGAAATAAAGTGTTAAGTTTGATAAGTTTGAATATGCCTTTATGACATTATGTTGGGGGAATGTGTATAGGTTGTTCATCTTGTTATTTAACTTGAAATCTTTGAATAGTTGGATGTAAGATAAGTTTTACTTAAATTCTGTAAAACTGATTGAAAATCTAGTTTAATTGAGATATTCACGCAAAGAACTAAGCATAATTATTAGGGGTCTTGTCGTTTTAATATTTACTTGGGCTAACTAACTCATAAAACAATGAAGTTAGAGTATTGGGCAGGATGTGTTAAATCTTGAAATCTAAAGCTTAGGAAGACATTTGGTCGATGTTAGTTTGATTTCTCAATGGATATATGGTTAAACAAAATAGATGAATATAATAGTTGTGAACTATTATTTAGGTTAAACGAATAGTTAATGACTAAGGGTGTTCTATTCTTGTTTTGGAAACCCTGATGAGATATTGTTAATGGTTGTGGTAGTTTTGTTCTATTGTAAATAAGTTAAGCAAAACCCCTATTCTTGTACTGTTATTCTCTGTGATAAAATCATTGGTCTTCACTTGATTAAAAATCGTATTGCCTTGTTCTTGGATTGCTTTGAATTATGATTTCTTGTGTTTGTTGTTGGACTTTTGTCCTTGGTGATATGAAGGTTGTTTGTTTTATAATTGGATTTTGATTATGATTGTTATAAATACTTAAACTAAACAATAATGAAAATACTCAATAAGATATTGTAAAAGAAGAAAGGGTTGGGTAGTAATATGGAATACGAGAGAGACGTTAAAATGTTATAAAGTGAAAATGATATTAATTTATCATTTTATATCCTATCCTTATAGGAGAAACTAAGAGAAAGTATTTGGAGGAAATCTACGAGAAATGGTAAGGAAGAACGTCAGAGTGCTAAAGGGCGACAGGTAATCACACTTAACCTTGCTATAACATTGAGGGTGACGTTAGTTAGGGATTTTGTAAAATCCCTTCTCACCCTCTATATATATATATATTATCTTTAAAAGGGTATTTTTATACAAAACAGGCTATCGGGTGCCTTTTAAACACGATTATTTTCATATAAAGAAATTTGAAACTCTGCATATCTATTATCCTATTTGGTGGTGGTTATTGAATTGGAATGGTGTGAAAGATTTATGATTATAGTGTTAAGATAGTTATTTGAGGGATTTATATAGCTGCTATCAAGGATAGTGATAGTAGGTTGTGGGAAAGAGTTTAGTTGTTGTGAAGGAGATAGTGAATGAAATTGAGATATTCAAGGATATTTGTGATTGAGATATGAAATGCTGTGGATGAGATATTAAAAGGAATATGTGAGCATTGCATGACACTGAATTTTGTGTACCATCGCGCGATGATAACTGTCGATAGGCCAACAGACAGTTATTTGTACTGATGATCCTTTTCAGATTGATTGGATCGGGGATCATAGGTTGACTTAGTGAGAGAAGTGACCTACGGTTGTTTTGGCATTGAAGAGCCCAACCGCCCCTACGGTTGTTTGGCATTGAAGAGTCCAACCGTTCCCGTTCTGTAATGGAAACAGAATTGGGGTTCCCTCTCTGGAGATTGCTAGAGAAGGAAATTATCCCCTCATTATGGAGAGGGACACAGTGTCAAATCATATAGTGAAGAATAGATGCTTGAATGCACCGTGGTGGCACAATGCATCTTTAGGTGAGTGTGAGGGTTGATGTGGTAGTATTAGTTGATTGGAGTATGGAGATGATGAATTGATTTGGTTTGGATATGATTGTTGGACTTGAGTAAGGAATGAAAGAAGATCTGGATATATATATATATATATATTACTATTGTTTTTAAAATTGTGGTACCCTTTAGACGCCCTCGCTACCGCACATCTCACTGTTATAGTGAGTTAAGCGGTGATTACTGGGACAAATTGTCTCATCCCACGATTACTGACATTTTTGCAGGTGTTCATGCACAGGTGCAAGTTTCAGGAAAGGGAATTAGGCTTTAGAGGTTGCTTACATTATTCAGAATTGTATATTGCCAGTTTATATAGGCCTGCATGCGTTTCCGCATATTTTCTTATGAAACTGGGAAATAGACTTAGGGATATTGATTATTAATTATATTATAAGGAAAATACTTTTCTAACTATGATAGGGTTGTATTACTATGACAAGCCTTTTTTTATCATAGTTAGATAATCAATATCAGGTTGCCTCTTTTTCTAACCATGTTAGGTGAATCTTTTCTAACATGGTTAGCTATTAATTATCCATGATAGTAATCGTATTATATTAGGAAATTTTTTTCTATCATGGATAATATATAAAAAGAGATTAATGAATTGAAATAGATAATATTGGTTAATTAGGGAATTAGTAACACAATGTTACAAATACGAAAAGGATAAATGTTTAGAAGTATTGGTTCATGGAAATGGCTTACAAAGTTTAAATACCTTAAACTTCGTGCCGGTCACGTTTAAAATTTCGGGCGTGACATAATCTCAATGAGCATCTCGCCAGGAAGATTTGTAAGGGAAGGAAATGAAGGAGGCGAAGGGATCCTGGCAACTCACTTGACTCTACAACGCCCTTTCTTTTGCTGGACCATTGCTCTCTCCACTACAGGCAACAGTCACAAATGAGGACAAGATAAACAGAGGAGACCGTATGACTTGTGACCCTTGCATACACACACGCGCACACACATAGGAGACATGGCAGGCTTTTCATGACAGAGGAACACCAACTGATCCTCTAAGGTGGAGGAATGAAAAAGTTGGGGAAAACCACATTCGAAACTGGATCACAGCGTGAAGGCAAAGCAAATCAAATGTGGCCTTTAAAGAGATATATTTAATTTATTGTCCAGTAATGAGAACACTATTTTAAAACTTTCCTCCACATTATAGAAAGATTTTTATCAAATTTCTACAATTTATTTGTACAAAATTAAATACATGTTCAAATTCCATTGCTATTTTGAGAGTAGGAATAACCAAAGGGTTAAATTTTCATTTCATGGCTATTTGTACATGTGGGATTATGCCGTATTACCTTTGCTAAATCTGTGCTATCAACAATTCGGTTCTACACAATGTAAAGTACATTGCTGCCGGCCACAAACGACAAGAAAATTGAAAAGACCATTAGAAAGTTTATATGGGGAAATCAGATGGATCAAGAGGAATCAATTTAGTGAGATGGAAAGAAATGTACCAACCTCTACAAAATGGAGGTTGTGGTATTCTTAGCCTCGAATCTCAGAACAAAGATTTCCTTGCAAAGCTGATATTTAAGCTACACTACGCAATAGAAGACCTCTAGGTCTGAATCCTCAAAGGGAAATATGGCTTTACTGACAAATCAAAATTCCCTAAGTTTTCCTCTTCCTTTTGGCGACACATGAGGAGGGTATGTGAAGAAGCTCATTACTTCCATATCCTCCAGCTAATACTAGTTTCTGGAATGACTATTGTGTGGGTAATGGCCCCTTAAGAACTTGGCTTTTGCTGATATCCGTCTTGAGACCATGCACAAGCATATAAATTACTATATTGAGGAAGATTGGAGATGGAGATGATAATCCTCCTAACAAGCTTTGGAAAGAGATCTGGACAGCCCCAACACCCTAGAGAGTTCGTGTGTTCTCATGGCTGCTTATCAAAGGGAAGTTACTCACGAATGCAGAGAGAGGAAGGAGAAAGATGACAATGGAAGTGAATTGTTCCCTCTGCCCACATTCAGTTGAAAACATTGACCACTTATTTAATTAAGCTTTGTCCAATGGCTTCTTTGGAATGGAGGAAAGTGAAAGTGAGGATGCACAAGAGGGGGGGGGTGAATTGTGCTACCAAATAAAACAGACAACTAAAACACACAAGATTTTTATACTGGTTCGGTCCAACTCTTGACCTACGTCCAGTTCTCAATCACCCAGATTGAGTTCCACTAAAACCCCAGGTTTTACAACGGGTTCACTTGGAACCTTTACAACCGCAAGTTTTACAACGGGATCACTTGGAACCTTACAACCACAAGTTTTACACGGGCTCACTTGCAACCTTACAGACTCGCTCCCCCTTACTACGTCTAAGGGTTCAACCTTTCAAATAAAGGATTTTCTAACTTAGTTCTCTCTAAGAACAAATGATGTTACTCACTTAAGTACAATGAATGCTCTCAATAAATGAAGAGACTTAACTACAAAGAGTTCAAGATGAATAATAAATAAAACTCTCAATGTATTAAGTGCTCTCTTGCTTTTCTGGGCAGCTTTGAATGCTTGAAGAGTATGCTCGGTTTCTCTCTCTAGTTTGTTCGATGATCTTCATAAATGAAGATGAACTTCTTTATATAGCATCTTCAAGGATTCTCTTTCTTGGTAGGTAACCATGCCGTTTGAATTTAGCCGTTAATCCCATGTTACTGTTGAAACAATTAATGCTCCATTAATGCTCAGCAGGGTTGACTTGCTTTATCTTTGAAAAGCAACTCTGACAACTCTACTCTACCAAAAAGCAATTCTGACATTCTGATTGTTGTACGTTTTGACATTTTGATTGCTACCGGAAGCAAGTCCACATCCGGAAGCAACAATACTCAGTTCTGCACTTAAACGTTAGTTCAACAATAATAACACAGTCACATGCAGTGGAAGTTCAATTGTCTATGGGAAGCTCTTTTACTTCCGGAAGCAATTCCACATCCGGAAGCACTCCTACTAGAAACTATGCTATGACTTAGAGTTATATCCACTGACGCTCGGTGTTGTCTAATCCAATAGACAGAGCTAGTCACTCAATTTACTCTAAGACTTCCGGAAGCAATTCTGCATCCGGTTGTGTCCTAACTTAGTCTCAAGGATTTGGTGCTCTAATACTCTTAGACTTAGTTCTGACTTAGTGACTTACAAGCTTCCGCTGTTGGATGAGCCTTTCATCCGCGAGCGCTAGTCCTAATCCATCCGGAAGTAAATCCACATCCGGTTGTACTCTTATATGGGGTTCTATATTAACCTAATTCTTTCTAAGTATTTATCTGGTCCTTTCATATTTTAGTCTTCATCAAAACTTAAGATTCTAACATTCTCCCCCTTTTTGATGATGACAAACTAAGTTATCTAATAAGTTTATACTAAGTAAATAATTAAATAACACACAGGTGAACTCAAAAAAATGAACTTCATTAGTAAATCAATTACAAAAGGCATAAATACAGTTAATGAACAGATTTACAAGTATGACAGAAAACTAAGTATGAAAAATGAAAGAACAAAATGCTATGCATGAGAAATATGAGAATGAAAATTCCTATGCTAATTGCATGAGAGGTTTGGGTTCAGAGCTTGTGTCTCTTGTTCCTCTCTTTCTCTCTTTGGCTCTCTTCAAACTCCTCATTCGCCTTGGCCCACATCTCATTCATCTGCTGTTGATCAATCTGGGCAAGGATAGCCTGAATGTGACATATTGTTACTAATTCCCCAATTAACCTGTGGCATCTCTTTTAGTTCAATAATATCTTTACTAACTATGATAGAAAAAGGAATTTCAATAATATCAATATCTCTATCATAGTTAGAAAAAGAATATCCTAATGATTAAAATATTATCCGTGATAGAAAAGAATAAACTAATACAGCTCAGCTGCTATCATGGATAATTTATTGCTAACCATGTTAGAAAGGATTTGTCTAACATGGTTATTAAACAAAATTAATTGATATTAACCAATAAATAAATATGTATACATGCGGAAGCAGATGCAGGCCTATACAAATTGGCAATATACACAACTAACTAACCTAAATAACCTTTGAAACCTAATTCCCTTTCCTGATGCTTGCGCCGGTGCATGAATACCTGCAAAAATGTCAGTAATCGTGGGATGAGACAATTTGTCCCAGTAATCACCGCTTAACTCACTATAACAGTGAGATGTGCGGTAGCGAGGGCGTCTAAAGGGTACCACAGTTTTAAAATCAGTAATACATATATATAAATCAAACCTTTCCATGTATCACGTCAGTCTTTCTGCCATTTCCAAATCAATGCATTTCATCATCTCTACCTTCAATACAACCATAACACCCCACAACTTTCACACTCACCTATAGATACATCGTGCCATCACGGAGACATTCATTCCAGCATCCAACTTCACTATATGATTTGACACTGTGCCCCTCTCTATAATGAGGGGGCAAATTTCCCTCTCTGGCAATCTCCAGAGAGAGAACCCCAATTCTGTTTCCATTGCAGAACGGGAACGATTGGACTCTTCAATGCCAAACAACCGTAGGTCACTTTCTCTCAATAAGTTGACCTATGATCCCCGGTCTAATCAATCCGAAAAGGATCATCAGTACAAATAACTGTCGATTGGCCAATCGACAGTTATCATCAAATAGCTTCATAACATTACCAATAGAATCTTAATTTCAGTTTGATGTGTTATCTTAAGTCAAAAGCACAAACCCAAACTCAGATTCGGAATCCCCCTCTCTCAAATTCGTCCAAACCAGAAACAAGGAGTAGGAATGGAAGAAAAGATGTTACCTTAGCTCATTTCAGACCTCACCACGTCTGGCCGGAGCTTCGCCGTCACCGGAAACCACCGGGCTTGCCAGAGATGAGGAGAAACAGAGGGTTGAAGCGAAGAAAAGTCAGAATGTTGAGGAAGCTTAAAATAAACTAAATGGCAGAACAAGAAGAAAGGAAAACAGCTTACCCACAAGCTTCACCGTTTGTGCGCCGCCGGTGGTGGCGGCGAAGGGTGCTAGGCGACGAGAGAGAGAATTAGAGGAGTCAAGAGATGAAGAGTGAGAAAAGAAAATGAGCTAGGAAGAGAGTTTGATGATATTACTGGAGGTGAGGGGGCCGGCGCCGCCGAACCTTGAGCCGCCTGTGGCCGGCGAACATGCGGATAGAGAGGAAGAAGACAAAGAGAGACGGGAGGATGGAGGGAGCTCGAGAAGGAGGGGAGATGCAGGTGAAACTTGTAGAAGGAAGGAGGGAGTGTATTGTTAGGGTTTTGGTGCAAAATTACAAAAATAGCCCTTATATCTTTATTTATTTACTTTTCCCATTTTACATAACTTCTTTAAAATAATTATTGAACTATGCTATATACTAACTCATATTTTCTCTCACCATAGTATTTTCTATAGCCTAGAGTATTTTTCATAAAAGCTTTACATTTAAAACTCAATCCTAACTATTTTTCTTTAACTTCCAAAGAAAATAGGCATAATACCATCTTAAAATATATTTATCCTCATTTACCTATTTACAATGTCTTTCAATCGAATAATGATATCCAAATGCCCTAATTAATTCCTTAATATCTCTAATTAAAATTTTGGGATGTTACACTGAAACTCCCTCTCCTCATTGGCTTTCCTGAGTCTCTCAGTCTCAAGGGATTCAACAATGGCTTTCTTCAGATCACTGAGCTCATTCATTCCAAAGGCCCTTCCATGCTCTGAATCTCCAATGGGGATGGTTGCGTGAGGGAGATGAACTGCTTTAACCTTGACATTCCATGCAGGGTAATCAGGGTCTTGAGGTTGGCTTGACTTAGCTTTCCCTTTACCCTTCCCTTTCCCCTTCTTCTCTTGAAGACCCTTAGCATTAGCCCTCTCAGCATCCAAAACGAAGAGTTGCTCATAAGTGAGTCTATCTGTGTTTCCATAGCGCTCAAACTCTTCTGGTGTCATGTCTTCCACCTCTAGCTTGACCACCACTTCTGGTGGGACTTCACTATCAACAGTCTGAGCTTGCTCTTGGGTGGATGACTGAAGCTCAGAGGCTTCCCCTTGCTGTGGCACCCTTTGAGTTCCAGTATCCTCAGGAGCAACAATGGACTCCTCTTCACTATCTGAGGATGCTCTAGGGGAGGAGGCAACTTCTTCTTAGCCAGAGACTTAACCCTTGACTTGGTAAAGTTGATTGGTGCAGGCTCAGGGGCTGGCTCAGAGGGAGGAATTGGCTTGGCGATGACCCTCACTAGTGGCACTGGCTTCTGTAAACCATACTTCATTCGAAGCTCATCAAGCAGGTTTGCATTTACAGTAGGCACAGAGGGCGAAGGCTCAGCGGTTGATGAAGGCTCAAAGGGTGGTGCCTCAGCAGGCTGATCAACCAGCACCATTTCCAGATTTGACTTTGTGCTGGCGGGCTGCTGTTGACTCATGAATCTGATGGCTTCCCGGCGAATTAAACTTTCTGCACTTCCCATTCGTTTCAGATCCATGGCACGGCGGAGGGCAGCAGCAATGTCCTCATCTAGCCATAGGGAAGGTTTAAGTGAGAATATCTCTCCCCCTTTTGGCATCATCAATAAGGGCGAGGGTCAGGGAGGAGGGAGAGGAGGAAGTTGATGGTGGAGGTTCAGGGCCATATTTGGGTGGTGAGTGAGGAGGTGAGGGAGGAGGTGAAGGAGTGGGGCTTGGATAGAAGAAGGAAGGTGAGTCTGTGGATGAAAGTATACCTGTATAGATGAGGGGAGGTGAGTTGGGTGGAGAAGGTATATTTCTCGCAAAGGACCTCACATTGTGTATGGAACTGAAGGAGCGAAGGGTGAGGAGAGGTTGGTTGGGTGAATGTGAGTGGTTGGGGGAGTTTTGGTGGTTGGATGTGTTAGAGTGGCTAGGGGAGTTGTGAGGAGAGGGTGAGTGGTGAGGTGAGTCGAGGTGAGGGTCAGAGTCATTGTGAGGGCTTGGTGGGGGTGATTGGTGAGGAATGATTTGGTCATTCTGTGGGGGAGGTGGAGGTGGAGGAGGAGGAGGAGGTGGTGGTTGATTGGGATGGGGTGGTTCAAGGAAGTGGTGAAGGAGAAGGTCTAGTTTGGCTTCCACTCTTGCAAGCCGAGTCTCCAATCCCTAGATCCTCTCATTTTGAGCATTGAAGGCTGCTGCACACTCTTCTCTGATGGGAGTCATCAGTGTTTCCGGCAGCCGAAAAAGGATCTCATCCTTCAACTCCTCAGCAAGCGCCTTTTGAGCGGCAGACACTCTTGGAGCATGAGTGCTGCTGGGACCAGCCTGGTGGGAGCCAACCTCTTGATCCCCTGCTCCAGATGCAGAGGGAACGGTGTTGTGAGAAGCACTCCCAGCCTGAGAGCCAGACCGAGTGGGCTTCGCTGGCTTGAGATACTTGACTCCCATCTTGCCCAAATTCATCGACCCCATGGGCAGGCACTTGATGTTATCGGCTTCCTCAGTGGATTGAATGTTGAACTGCTCCAGGAGGAAGGCAATAAATTGAGGGTAGGGAAGAGAAGAAGGTTTTCCTCTTTCTTTGCCTTCAAACCATCTTTTGAGCTCCATGCTGATCAGTTGCCCAGGGTTGATAGGCTCCTGGGTGAGGAACTTTGCTAACCAAGGGTTGTCCAGCCCGGTGAACTCATTGAAATTCCCCCCTTTGTTGGCCATCAACCAAGAGTAGATGTACTGGAGCACCCTCTTTCTGTCGGGCATTCCAGACACCTTCTTCCCTTTGGTTTCATAAACCTGCTCCAGTGCCGTCTGATCCAGCTTCACAGGGAAGATCCACTTGTTCATCTCCTCGTCAGTGACCCCGAGGAAACGATTGATATCTCTCCAGTTGAACTTGATCTACCTCCCTCTCACAGTGGCCTTGAAATCAACCCGGCCAATGGCAGATTCTTTCTCAGAGATGGCCTTGTACTTGGACTTGGCAGTGAGGGACTGGTAGAACACCCGGAGCACTTGGACGTTGTAGTCGTTCTTGATACCCAGCTAACTTATATACTTCTGGAGATGAGAGGAGAGATCAAAACCCAGATCTTCAAGCATCTTCAAATCCACAAAAATCCCATTGGTAAGATAGGGTTTTGTGTTTTCAAACTCAGAAGAAACGGCCTCCAATGGCCCAGAACGACGCTCAGATAAATCATCTTCAATCCTCTGGCGCTTTGAAGATTGTTCTTCACTAAAACGAACCCTCTTCTTGTGATTTCCAGACTTCCCAGATTTTTCAGAGTGCCCAGATTGCCCAGATTTCTCAGGATGCTTGGACTTTTTGGATGAAGAGGTTTTCTGAATGTTGGGGTTTGATTCATGTGAACCGGCCATTTTGTGTGTAGTGGGTATGTGGTGAATGAAATGAATGATATGAACGGTGAATGCCCAGAAAATGCAGAGATGAAGAAGAAGAAGAAGATGAAGATGATGAAGATGAAGATGAATGCGGCGGTGATGAAGGAGAATTTCAGAGAGTTTGAGTGTTTGATTTTGTGTGAGAAGTGAAAAATGAATGTTATGTGCCTATTTAAGCAATGTGACATTCGATGTGATGGTTCATAATGACTCTTCATTGAAAATATGCACTAAGCATTTAAATTGAAACGGCGCACCTTTATGCCACGTGTCTTTTCAGTCTGTCAGAAAAGGGCACAGTTTTTGGTGGGAGAAGATGAAACGTTTTCTCAGGTGACGTGTCCTTCTTTCCCAGAACACTGGCGCTTCCGATTGCGTAGAGTCATGACCAAGCGGCAGCAAATGAGCTTCCGGAAGAGGATTTGCTTTCGGAAGGACTTACTTAAGATTTAACATTGGGGGACCTGCAAAACTAAAGATTGGCACTCCGATGCCTAAGTTAGTATAGTTTGCAGGTTTTAATCAATTAAGCACAGATTTATTTTGAAGATTTAAACTTCATTTGGGTTTACCATTCCCAAATTTCCTCTAATAAAAGTAAATTGATCTACCCCCAGAGGTTTGGTGATGAAGGAGAATTTCAGAGAGTTTGAGTGTTTGATTTTGTGTGAGAAGTGAAAAATGAATGTTATGTGCCTATTTAAGCAATGTGACATTCGATGTGATGGTTCATAATGACTCTTCATTGAAAATATGCACCTTTTATGGGAAAACGTAAGCATTTAAATTGAAACGGCGCACCTTTATGCCACGTGTCTTTTCATTCTGTCAGAAAGGGCACAATTTTTGGTGGGAGAAGATGAAACGTTTTCTCAGGTGACGTGTCCTTCTTTCCCAGAACACTGGCGCTTCCGATTGCGTAGAGTCATGACCAAGCGGCAGCAAATGAGCTTCCGGAAGGACTTACTTAAGATTTAACATTGGGGGACCTGCAAAACTAAAGATTGGCACTCCGATGCTTAAGTTAGTATAGTTTGCAGGTTTTAATCAATTAAGCACAGGTTTATTTTGAAGATTTAAACTTCATTTGGGTTTACCATTCCCAAATTTCCTCTAATAAAAGTAAATTGATCTACCCCCAGAGGTTTGGTGAAGATATCTGCAAGCTGATGCTGAGTGGAAACAAATTGCACCTTGACATCCTTCTTCTGAACATGATCTCTGATGAAGTGATGTCTGACGTCAATGTGCTTTGTTCTTGTGTGCTGGACTGGATTCTTGGCAAGGCTGATGGTGCTTGTGTTGTCACATAGAATGGGAGCCTCAGGAAACTCTAAGCCAAGATCCCTCAGTTGATTTTTCAGCCACAGCACTTGTGCACAACAACTTGCAGCTGCAATATACTCTGCCTCTGTGGATGACAGCGACACACAGGTTTGCTTCTTGCTTGCCCAAGACACCAGACAACCTCCTAGGAAGGCACATTGTCCGCTGGTGCTCTTTCTATCTGTCTTATAACAGAGACCAAGTTATTGGGTTCCCTCAAGGTATTTTAAAATACGTTTAACACAAGTTAAGTGAGATTCCTTGGGGTTGACTTGAAACCTAGCACGCATCCCTACACTAAACTGAATATCAGGTCTGCTAGCCGTTAAGTATAGCAGGGAACCTATCATTCCCCTATACATTGGCAGGCTGACCGTACTTCCCTTTACATCAGCATCGAGTGCGGCAATGGTGCTCATAGGAGTATCATACTCCTTGCATTCATCCATCCCAAACTTCTTCAGAAGCTCTCTGCAATACTTAGTTTGGGAGATGAAGATGCCTTCTTTCTTTTGCTTGATCTGTAGGCCTAGGAAGAACGTTAGTTCTCCCATCATTGACATCTCAAATTCCCCCTGCATAGTCTTAGAAAACTCCTCACAGAGTTTCTCGTTAGTTGCCCCAAAAATAATATCATCAACATAGATCTGGATAACTAACATGTTTCTATCCTTATGCAAGATAAACAGTGTATTATCTAATGTAACATTCTGTTTCTAATTACTTAATTTACCAATAATATCCATTTTAGATCTAATAACCTCTTTACTAACTATGATAGAAAAAGGATTTTCATAATATCAATGTCCTATCATAGTTAGAAAAGGAATTTCCTAATGATTAAATATTATCCATGATAGAAAAGAATAAACTAATACAACACAACTGCTATCATGGATAATTTATTGCTAACCATGTTAGAAAGGATTTGTCTAACATGGTTAATAAACAAAACTAATTGATATTAAACAATAAATATATATATATATATATATACATGCGGAAACGAATGCAGACCTATACAAATTGGCAATATACAATTCCAAATAAACTATATAACTTCTACTACCTAATTCCCTTTTTCTGATGCTCGCGCCTGTGCATGAATACCTTCAAAAATGTGAGTAATCGTGGAATGAGACAATTTGTCCCAGTAATCACCGCTTAACTCACTATAACAGTGAGATGTGCGGTAGCGAGGGCGTCTAAAGGGTACCACAGATATAAAAACCAGAATATAATATATATATATATAAAGGTTTCTTCCATGCTCACTCAAGTCCAACAATCACATCCAAACCAAATCAATTCATCTTCTCCATACTCCAATCAACTAATACTACCACAACAACCCTCGCACTCACCTACAGATGCATTGTGCCATCACGGTGCATTCAAGCATCTATTCTTCACTATATGATTTGACACTGTGTCCCTCTCCATAATGAGGGGACAATTTCCCTCTCTGGCAATCTCCAGACAGGGAACCCCAATTCTGATTCCATTACAGAACGGGAACGGTTGGACTCTTCAATGCCAAACAACCGTAGGTCACTTTCTCTCAATAAGTCGACCTATGATCCCCGGTCTAATCAATCCGAAAGGGATCATCAGTACAAATAACTGTCGATTGGCCAATCGACAGTTATCATCGCGCGATGGTACAAATATAAATCAGTGTCATGCAATGCTCACAGTATCCCTATCAATATTTCATCACAATCTCCACATTTCAATCACAATTCCCTTCAATATCACAATTCCCTTAAATACCACAATGTCAACATAGCATGGTTTCCACAACCTAACTCAACATAATCTCAAACTCAACTTCCAACTTTCTTTTCTATCCTCATAACCTCTCAAACCACTATCTGAACGTTATACCTATATATATATATATCCTCCACACCATTCCAGCTCAATAACAACCACCAAGCAGAATAGTACATATATAATGTGTCAAAGTCTTTTATATGAAAATAATCACATTGGAAAGGCACCCGATAGCCTCTTTGTATAAAAATAACATTTCAAAGACTTTATATATATAAAGAGGGTGAGAAAGGATTTTAAAAATCCCAACTAACGTCACCCTCAATGTTATAGCAAGGTTAAGTGTGATTACCTGTCGCCCTTAGCACTTTGTTGCTCTTCCTTACCGTTCCTTGTACATTTTTCTTCAAATGTCCTCACAACTACATACTCCTATAATGATATCACACAAAATGATAAATTAATATCATTTCCATTTTATTTGTAATCTAACGTCTCTCTCTCTCACGTATTACTACCCATTTTCCCCTTTTTCTTTGAATCCTTTAACCAATTTTAATCATAAGTCATCTGAATTTCAAAATCATCAACTTCAATCCAAGAAAATCACATCGTTCAAGAATACTTACAATTACCTAATTGGTCACACCACATCAATTTACTCAAGAAAATATAACTAATCTGAAATAAACAACCTTCACAACAATCACCGTATCAACAAAACGATCAATACCAAAATCCATGCAAGATTTCACAAAGGAAGGAACCCAAACATTAACCAATTATAGTCATCAAGAAGAAATCTCGAACAAAACATAGCAGGGCCATTTGAGTTCCAAGATTCAAAATAAATGTCATTAAACTAACATGTACATGGATACATAAATCACACAGTCAAAGCAAACAACCCAAAACTGCAACAATCACACATCACAAAGACCAAATCTGAAATTTAAAAGAAATCGCCAAGTTTAATCACATTCACATACAAGCATAAAAACATCACCAATTCTCATTTCAATTAATAATTAACTCATTTTACAAACAGCCAGGCAATAACAATAACTTAACAGTTAATAGGCCAAGTATTCAGATCACGAGGAGTCAAACCAATTATAAACAACTCTTGACAAAATACTTAACTCACTACCAAATATAATAGCAAAGAAGTTCTTTTTACTTAAAACAACAACTTTATAAACTAATCAGATCTTAAAAATGTCAATACCCATCAGTCCAATCAGCACCTTCAACCACGATTTAGCTCAGCCAGTGCAAGAACAGTATTAAGACCACTGTAGAGCTACTTGTAGAAAATCAAATGCATTACCTAAGCAGTACACAACATATATACACGGTTTAGTACCCTAAAATTAAACCCAAAATAGATAATGTAACAAGTGACTTAAACCTACAGAGGTAAGAATGTTCATAAATTATTTTATACTCTAATTTCCAAGAAATTAATGTGCAATCCTACTTATATGCTTTATTAATTCTCCATTACACTTCTACTTTCTTTCAACTATTATAATTCCTTTCCAGCTTCACTTCACGGTTAACACGAATTATAACTCAATAAATTGCACATCCAAATGTCTTCCAAACAAGAAATGTACACTTCCCATCTATAAAATTATCAGCAAGAATTATGTGCTACTTCAACAGCTAGTAATGCACAATACCACCACATTCCAACTTGAATTAACCAAATAACCAGAGAATCAACTTAGATCATTGAAATCGATTCTTTAAAACATAACAGATTTGAATCTTCCTTACATAGTCATTAAACACACATCATTATCACAATGGAGGAGTAGTACAAGTAAAATATCACATATACTTTGAAATCAATCACACAAAAATCATAACAACAGCCCCAAAATCTTTGAAACTCGTGGCTGAACAGTGTCTAAGAATGATAGATTCAATAACCAACTGAAAACATCATGTATGCTCAATTTGCTTTAGGAAAACTTCAAATCTAACACTAAACTTTGATTTTAAGTGATTATTGAACATGAATCCTAAAACCCCAATCAAACCCTAACTTGGTTTCTCTCATAGAACTCGCTCAAGTTAAAGAAAATGGTTAGAGGACACTCACCTAAGTTCAAATCGGCTTTTGCGTGCTAGTATTGCGGCCGACGCCACCGTGAATCTCGCCGGATAAGCCTCTCGAGCAGAGGGAGGACGAAGGGAGAAAGGAAGAAGCAAGGAACCACCTATGAACTAGGTTGCATGCTGCACATCACCGTCGTTCGTCGCAAGAAGCTCCGCCTTCGCCGCTGTCTAAGTTCGCCGGAGAGAAAAGGAAGAGAGACAAAGGTGATGTGAGGAAGAAGATGAAGAAGTTGATGGGGAAGGAGGGAGGGCAGATTTGTGCGGCTGAAAAATGGAAGGGAAAAGGGAAAGAGTGTGTAAATCTAGGGTTTTAGTTCAAATTACAAAAATACCCTCATATCCTTATTTATTTACTTTCCATTTTAAATCCCTACTTACAACTAATTGTAAAACTAAACTATGCACCAACTTACATACTTTCTCCCACCATAATATTATCTATGCCCGAAAGTAGTTCTCATAAAAGTTTTAACTAAAAATTCAATCTCTAACTATTTTTCTTTAATTTCTAAAGAAAATAGGCATATTATTCTCTTAAAAATATATTTATCCTCATTTACTTATTTACAATGTCCTTTTAATTTAATAAAGATATCCTAATACCTTAATGAATTCCCTATTATCTCTAATTCAAATTTTGGGATGTTACATCTAACTTGCCTCTTGAGAAACCCTTTCCCAGCAGAAAGCTGCTAAGTCTCTCATACCAAGCTCGTAGAGCTTGTTTCAGGCCATACAACGCTTTCTTTAGTCTATACACATGCTTAGGGTGCTTATGATCCTCAAAGCCAGGAGGTTGCTCAACATAAACCTCTTCCTTAATATAACCATTAAGAAAAGCACTCTTCACATCCATTTGACATAATTTAAAACCTTTCATGGATGCAAAGGCTAGAAGAATCCTTATTGCTTCAAGTCTTGCAACTGGAGCAAAGGTTTCTTCATAGTCTATGCCTTCTTCTTGGTTATACCCTTTTGCTACTAGTCTGGCTTTGTTCCTAGTGATCTGACCAGTCTCATCCAGTTTGTTCTTAAAGTCCCATTTGGTCCCAACAATGGATTGGTGAGACGGTCTAGGGACTAGCTCCCAAACTTGGCTTCTTTCAAATTGATTAAGCTCTTCCTGCATGGCAATAATCCAATCACAGTCCTTAAGAGCTTGTTCAACTGAAGTTGGTTCGATCTGAGACAGGAAGGCTCCAAACTCAACTTCATTTTGAACCTGCTTTCTGGTTCTGACACCAGAAGAAACATCACCAAGCACTTGGTCAAGAGGATGATCCCTGTGATGTCTCCTAGCTGTTGGCAACTGTACCTCATCAGGTACCGTCTGCACTCTAGGTTCATCACTGGGTTCATCTTTTTCCTTGAGATCACTTGCTGATGAAGATGATCAATTCCATTCTTCTTACACAGCTCCGAGAAGTTGTGATTCTCAAACTCTCCTCCATGATCTGTCCTTATGGCTGCTATTTTGAGATCTCTCTCATTCTGCACTTTCTTAGCCATGACAACAAAAGCATCAAAAGCATCTTGCTTGGAGGGAAGAATCATAGTCCAAGTGAACCTTGAATAGTCATCCACCACCACTAGAGCATATAGGTTTCCACCTAAGCTCTTCACTCTCGCTGGCCCAACTAAATCCATGTGGATCAGTTCTAAGGGTCTGCTGGTGGAGACTTTCTTCTTGGTCTTAAACGAGGACTTTGTTTGATTTCCTCGTTGGCAGGATTCACAGATAAAATCATGCTTAACTTTGAAGGATGGAATCCCTATTGTTAGCTCCTTTTTAATAAGCATATCAAGCTGTGTAAAGTTTACATGTGCTAGTCGTTTATGCCAAAGCCAACTATTTTCATCACTAGTCATTAAACATTTTTCAGCTAGTTGTTGACATAAATCTAGGGTGTATAGATTTCCATTCCTACTTGCCTTAAGTTTGCATTTTAGATTGGCCTTGTCTATATCTAGATCATGCTTATCTACTATCATGCACTCATGTGAATCAAAAATTACCCAGTTTCCTTTGTCAGTGCTCTGGCTCACGCTCAGCAGGTTGTGACAGAGACCATCAACCAGATAGACATCTTTGACAGGTCCAACTTCTCCAACCCCAGTGATCTTTCCGCTTTGATTCCCTCCAAAATTCACTTTGGCTGCATCTTTGATCACCAAGGATTTGAACTTGTCTCTGTCACCCGTCATATGTCTCGAGCATCCGCTGTCAATGTACCACTTTCTGTTCTTGGATGCTTTGAGACAGACCTGCAAGGATTAGACAAGCTTAGGTACCCAACCTTTATTGGGTCCTTTATCATTAGTTCCCATAACCTTTGGTCCAGTGTTGACCTTAGGTTTGTGATTGTGTTGTGCCTCTGGCCTTGTGTGGGCTCTAGGCTTACGGACTTCCCTTGGAATATGTTTCCAAGTTCTATATCCTTGTCCTCCTTTAGTTTCTTTTCTTGGAGGATCCTTGGTTACTCTGGTTCCTTTTGGAACCCACTTATAGGAGCTGTTAGCTCCATGCTTCTTTGCATTGCAGGTGGACGTGGAGTGTCCCTTCCTGTTGCAATAGTTGCAGAAGCTAAAGGGGTGTGGAGCTGTGACTAGTGGCTTTGTGGAAAAACTTTAAGTATGGTTTCACTTTAGGGTCCACCCACTTTTTCTCTTTATGCTTGTACCCTAATCCAGTTTTATCTCTATACGCCCTCTGATTCATCAAAATGACATTCAGCATTTCAGAACCATTTGTGAATTTTTGTAGGGCATTTTGTAGTCTATCCCGTTCAGCAGAGATTTTGCTGCAGTTGATGCAGCTCTCTAATGTTGAGGCCTTGGGTTCCGCTAGGGGATCTCCCTTGCCATCTGCTACCGGAAGCTTTTTGGCTTCCGCTAGCTCTTCACTTAGTGAGTCCACCGAGAACTCAAGTGATTCATTTTTCATTCTCAACACCTTGTAAGCCTTACATATACGAAAGAACTCTCTATGAATATCGTTATAAGCTTCTTGGAGTTCAGTAAGGGTTACCTCATCACCATGGATGGAGTCGAAGTCTGAAGATGCCTCATCTCCATCTTCCCTAGCAACAAGGCAAAGGTTTGCAACCTCATCCTCATCACTAGCTTCTTCATCAGAACTATTTACCCAGATCGAGGACACAAAGGCTTTCCTCTTGTCCTTCCCTTTGACTCTCTGAAGGCTCGGGCACTCAGCCTTGAAATGACCAGGCTTCTTATATTCAAAGCACACAGGAGCCCTTTCCTTCTTATAATCCTTCTTATGGCTAGATTCTCCTTTCTGAAAGCCTCCTTTCTTTCTGAAGAACTTTTTGAATTTTCTCACCATCATAGCCATTTCTTCATCATCTATATCTTCCTCATCATTCTCATCATCACCCTCATCTCTTTCTTTGCTAGGAGCAACAAGAGCTAGGTTCTTGGCCTTAGCAGCAGCTTGGGGAGCCCTTTAAGCTAACAAGGTTGGTTCATACTCAGCCAGAGAACCAAATAAGGCAGTGACGGAATTGGTTGACTCTCCCTGAACTTCTTGCAGAATAGTTACTTTGGTAATCCAGTCACCCTTTAACACCTTTAGGATTTTGCTCACCTGTTCCTCCTCAGGAATGTTCTTTCCCAGAGAGGCTAGGTTGTTTATGAGGTGGGTGAATCTGAGCTCCAAGTCTCTGATTGGCTCATTTGGAAGCATTGTGAACTTGTGAAACTCCTCAACTAGCATCTCAACACGTCTTGCCTTCACTCCCTTGGTTCCGGAATGAGCTGCCTCAAGAGCCTCCCACATATCTTTTGCTGTTTTGTGGTGGCTTATCCTATGAAACTCCTTTGGGCTCAGGGCACACTGAATATAGTGAACGACCTTGTGGTTCAGTTCTACTAGAGCATAATCTTCATTGGTGAATCTGGATCGTGGCTTTGCAAAACCCTCATCATCTTGAGGAACATTGTTACCATGTTCTATCACATCCCAGATACGAAGACCACTTGTCACATAGTGTTACTAATTCCCTAATTAACCTGTGACATCTCTTTTAGTTCAATAATATCTTTACTAACTATGATAGAAAAAGGAATTTCAATAATATCAATATCTCTATCATAGTTAGAAAAAGAATATCCTAATGATTAAAATATTATCCATGATAGAAAAGAATAAACTAATCCAACACAGCTGCTATCATGGATAATTTATTGCTAACCATGTTAGAAAGGATTTGTCTAACATGGTTAATAAACAAAACTAGTAGATATTAAACAATAAATAGATATATACATGCGGAAACGAATGCAGGCCTATACAAATTGACAATATACAATTCTAAATAAACTATATCACCTCCACTACCTAATTTCCCTTTCCTGAAGCTTGCGCCTGTGCATGAATACCTGCAAAAATGTCAGTAATCGTGGGATGAGACAATTTGTCCCAGTAATCACCGCTTAACTCACTATAACAGTGAGATGTGCGGTAGCGAGGGCGTCTAAAGGGTACCTCATTTTAAAACCAGTAATATATATATATCCATGTCAAATCTTCTTCCATTCATCACTCAAATCCAACAATCACATCCAAACTAAATTGATTCATCATCTCCATATTCCAATCAACTAATACGACCACAACAACTCTCACACTCACCTACAGATGCATTGTGTCATCACGGTGCATTCAAGCATCTATTCTTCACTATATGATTTGACACTGTGTCCCTCTCCATAATGAGGGGACAATTTCCCTCTCTGGCAATCCCCAGAGAGGGAACCCCAATTCTGTTTCCATTGCAGAACGGGAACGGTTGGGCTCTCCAGTGCCAAACAACCGTAGGTCACTTTCTCTCAATAAGTTGACCTATGATCCCTGGTCTAATCAATCCGAAAAGGATCATCAGTACAAATAACTGTCGATTGGCCAATTGACAGTTATCATCGCGCGATGGTACATATGGTACATATATATCAGTGTCATGCAAACTCTCCCAATATCCATATCCATCAATTTCAATCTCATCATCAATATCATGCACTATTATCATTCCCTTCACAATCTCAATCTCAACTAATCAACTTATTCCCTCAACCTAACTATCAACATCTCTCACCTAATACCATCTGAACCTCTCACATCATACCAGAACAAACACCAGCCAGGATAATATGTATAATGTTTCAAATTCCTTTTATACGAAAATAATCGTGTTTGAAAGGCACCCGATAGCCTGTTTTGTATGAAAATACCTTTTTAAAGATAATATATATATATATAGAGGGTGAGAAAGGATTTTAAAAATCCACACTAACATCACCCTCAATGTTATAGTAAGGTTAAGTGTGATTACCTGTCGCCCTTTAGCACTCAATTGCTCTTCCTTACCCTTCCTTAGTAGATTCACCTATTATTACATAAAAGTAATAATAATAAAGGTAAATAACTATACTCAAATCTATATAATAAATAGCACTTATCTCTCTTCGTATTACTACCCAAATCCCCATTCTTAATTCAACTATTTTATACAATCATTCAAGGTTCAAATTTGCTAATTTAAACATTAACAAGTTACTCACAACTTCAAAATCCACAAAGAATAATTCAATATTTACAATAATAAAGTCAAATCATAACTACATGCACATTCACAGAACAATGTGATCAATAACAGAGAACTCAACGATTTCTCACCAATTGCATTTCTCATACACATTTGAATTCATCCAATAAAATCTGTTTCAACCCAATTATACACACACACACACCAGACTTTTGGTTCATAAAGAGCCCATACCACTGTCACCCTATACATATATACTCACTACCTTCAAATATATTCCCTTTGGCAATTTTGAACTCCAATAATATTATAATTCCATCCCTCAAAGGCACTAATAGAGCCAAAACAAAAAGTTAACATATCAAACTGATTGATGATGCAAATCCTAGGGGAAGATCATAACTTCAATAATTCCCAGATAGTACCAATTAAATAGTCCAGATTGGTTCCATAAATTAGACTTACCACTTCAACTCAAAAATTCACAGCAGAAACCATTAAATCCTGATTCACATTACAAACAAATAATACACAAATTATGCATTCTCACTTCCTACATGAACTGAACCAAGCGACCAAACTACAAAAGCATCAAACAAGGTACAATAATAACTACAAGTCCTTAGATTCTGATATATAACTTAAAGTCAATTTAATCTTCCAACCACATCAATTTAACCTTTTGAACAACTTAAGCTTTCCTTCAAGTGAATAGAAACATTGCAACAATGTATGTAAACAACCTTAACTTTCAATTCAAAATGCAACGAATTCCATTCCCAACGCCTACATATATTCCTCTTTTCTTCCTTTGACAACAGCATGGTCCCCTATAGATACCATAACCAATTAAAGCTATTAAGGAGTCTTTATCCCAACTCATAAACGAAATCCCAATCTTACTCTTACACTTCATAAATACAAATTCTCAGATTTATAGCTATAACTAAATCTCCCACATTAATTAACAACTTTTGTTATTATTGATTTACATTGTCTTTACAAACCCCAAATTATCTCTTATTCCCTAAAGAATCCAGCAACCATGAATAAATTTAAGAGTTATTCTAAAGCCTCCATACGCAGTTCAAACACAATTAAGTTCTTAACCATTTAAGTTTCAAAATCCTACTCTTTGTTCCCTACATACCGAAAAACTACCCCAAATTCTGAAAATTAGCTCCAATTTCAAGTTACCCTCCTAACCATTCATACAATCAAAAATTCAGTCCACTTCGGCCTACCAGAGAAAACTAACGGCCCCTGCGAAAACTAACACGGACAACCATCAAGCATCTTCAACAAATGCTAAAGCAAGGCAAGTATGAAGAAAATAAAAGCTAACAACTTTACTAACAGGTCAGCCCAGGAGACAGAGTTTCAAATCAAACCAAGGCAGCAATTCAACACACAAAGCAAGAGGTCAAATTTCATTATACCCTTAACTAAGTTGATTAGAAGATTACACCCAAAATTACAATACCCAGTTCGATGTCCACTCCAATCGCCCAAAATCACTAAGAAATTCGTCAGCCCTTAAGCCCCAAAAACTAGGGTTTGACCTAAACTACTCCAAACTTTAATCAAAAACCAAATCCTTTCTAAATTCTTTTGTATTGGAGCTTAAACAGTCTTTAATCAGTTTTAAGGTCATGAAAACCCAAACCCCATTTCGGATTCTCTCAAGGAAAAGTGAGGTTTTGAGAAGAAAGCTCACCAACAAGGTTGAACCCGAGATTGCAGATCCCAAAAGAGCTCGCCGTCGCCGGAAAACTCGCCGGAAAATGTCGTAGCAGAGGTGGGCCGAAAAAGAAATCAAGAGAGAAAGGAAAAAATATGAGAAACGAACATTAAAAAGAAGTTTAGCTCAAAACATGCAAGAAAGGCCGAAGCTTTTACCTATTCTCGCTGTCAACCGCCGTGGGGTCGCCGGAAAAACGAAAGAAAGCTAACCACCCGATGGAAATGAGGAAAACGAAGGAAACCCAAGTACCCAGAGGAGAAATGGAGCTTCTCCATCGTCGCCGGTGGTCGGCGAACATGCCGAACGAAGGGAGGAAATGGCCAGATAGAGAGAGAGAGAGAAAAGGGCGAAGGGTCTGGTTTGGGGGAGAGAGAACGCGAATAGAGACTGTGAGGGAGAGGCCGTGCCGGTGGCGGCTTGCTCCGCCGTGCCTCACCGCCGCCGGCGACGGAAACTGAGAAGAGAGGACACCTCAATAATTTGCCCAAAAATCATAAAATTCTTCCCTAAAACCTTAAATTTTCTTAAGGACACATCAATAATCTCGTATTATCCTTAATTTGAAAATTGGGATGTTACACCACTGGCCTTGATGAAGGTCTCCATCTGGAACTTCCAGAAGGGATAGTTATACCCATCAAAGTCAGGAGGCTTGTTGGGCTGCATAGCTACATCGGGAAGAGAATGATATTCAGCATCCATCACTGGATCTTTTCTTTCTAGATTCGCTGGAATCAAGTCAGAAAGACCTCGCTCTGATACCAAATGAAAGTGAGGATGCACACGAGGGGGGGGGGGTGAATTGTGCTACCAAATAAAACAGACAACTAAAACACACAAGATTTTTATACTGGTTCGGTCCAACTCTTGACCTACGTCCAGTTCTCAATCACCCAGATTGAGTTCCACTAAAACCCCAGGTTTTACAATGGGTTCACTTGGAACCTTTACAACCGCAAGTTTTACAACGGGATCACTTGCAACCTTACAACCACAAGTTTTACACGGGCTCACTTGCAACCTTACAGACTCGCTCCCCCTTACTACGTGTAAGGGTTCAACCTTTCAAATAAAAGATTTTCTAACTTAGTTCTCTCTAAGAACAAATGATGTTACTCACTTAAGTACAATGAATGCTCTCAATAAATGAAGAGACTTAACTACAAAGAGTGCAAGATGAATAATAAATAAAACTCTCAATGTATTAAGTGCTCTCTTGCTTTTCTGGGCAGCTTTGAATGCTTGAAGAGTATGCTCGGTTTCTCTCTCTAGTTTGTTCGATGATTTTCATAAATGAAGATGAACTTCTTTATATAGCATCTTCAAGGATTCTCTTTCTTGGTAGGTAACCATGCCGTTTGAATTTAGCCGTTAATCCCATGTTACCGTTGAAACAATTAATGCTCCATTAATGCTCAGCAGGGTTGACTTGTTTTATCTCTGAAAAGCAACTCTGACAACTCTGCTCTGCCAAAAAGCAATTCTGACATTCTGATTGTTGTACGTTCTGACATTCTGATTACTACCGGAAGCAAGTCCACATCCGGAAGCAACAATACTCAGTTCTGCACTCAAACGTTAGTTCAACAATAATAACACATTCACTTGCAGTGGGAGTTCAATTGTCTATGGGAAGCTCTTTTACTTCTGGAAGCAATTCCACATCCGGAAGCACTCCTACTAGAAACTATATTATGACTTAGAGTTATATCCACTGACGCTCGGTGTTGTCTAATCCAATAGACAGCGCTAGTCACTCAATTTACTCTAAGACTTCCGGAAGCAATTCTGCATCCGGTTGTGTCCTAACTTAGTCTCAAGGATTTGGTGCTCCAACACTCTTAGACTTAGTTCTGACTTAGTGACTTACAAGCTTCCGCTGTTGGATGAGCCTTTCATCCGCGAGTGCTAGTCCTAATCCATCCGGAAGTAAATCCACATCCGGTTGTACTCTTATATGGGGTTCTATATTAACCTAATTCTTTCTAAGTATTTATCTGGTCCTTTCATATTTTAGTCTTCATCAAAACTTAAGATTCTAACAGAAAGTTTTACCACTGGATATATGTATGTCAGGATCTCTTTAGATATGTTTTAATCACATGGTACTCTAAAATGCTGCTGAACAAAAACTTCACATTTCTTGGAGCACATGGGCACATGTTGGAAACTCTAGGAGGCTCAAAACATGCACATATTTACTGATTGTAGTCCTACTATGGAAGGCCTACTGAATCTGATTTTATCAATTATCAATCACTCATTAAATAGCTTCACAAATGTAAATGCACTCATGGCACTGCTTAGTTTAAAGTTCTGTAGGTCACACCCATTCCCACATGTATATATCAACTTTGAATTTTTCTTTGGCCGAAAATATACCAATTTTGAATTTAATAGAATGAAATACTCCCTTTTCAAAATGGGGCCAAAGTAACCTCTCTGTTAGGCTGAGTTAAACATGCATTTTCCAGACGTGAGCTCCACCATCAGTAAATAACATGTCAATTCCAAAATCCACGTTGAAAGCAAAAATGCATCCAGTTGAACCCTAAATAACTTGAAACGAACTCAAACCCCCAAATCATTTTGATAAGAAACCAAATACAACCCTAAATCATGTGAAATTCACCTTATTTCTTCGTAATAATCTGAAAAAATAAATGCCCATATGAAAAAATAAAGCCCCATCAATATATTTCACCCTTAAATGTATGACACATCATTTACTGATGGGTGGGGCCACGTCTAGAAAACGTACATTTAACTCTGCCTAACAGAGAGGTTACTTTTGCCCTATTTTGGTTTACAGTGTACAATTTTGCCCCCTTAAATTTACCAGAGTTATAGTTGCCTATTTTTAAATTTACAATGGCTATTTTTGCATGTTTTCCCTTTTGGAAATCTTATGTCAATTAGGATGATTTTGGGTCATCTTTTATGCTACATAAGGGGGGAGCAAGAAATACCCACAAAAGATTATCTTCCAAGCAATATCCCTTCCATTTTAGGAAAGTATTATCTCTTTTAGGCAATTCTTAGTCCCCAACTCTTTCCTATTGGCTTTGGGCACTTAATTTGGGAAATTCTTGCTCCCCATTTTCGTTTTTAGCTCCATTTTCGTTTTTAGCTTCCCTTTCCTCCTGAATTTGGTATAAAACCAAATCAGATCGGTGGTTGGCAAGTTGCTCTTCGTGGCTTGCGTTTTCCGGCGAGTTGGGTTCTTTTTCCGGCGGGTTTGGACGGTTAACAACGATTGGGAGGTAGATTTGTGATTCTTTTTGTAACATATTGTTACTAAATCCCTAATTAACCTGTGACATCTCTTTTAGTTCATTAATATATTTACTAACTATGATAGAAAAAGGATTTCCATAATATCAATGTCCTATCATAGTTAGAAAAGGAATTTCCTAATGATTAAATACTATCCATGATCGAAAAGAATTTTCTGATACAACCTGAACACTATCATGGATAATTAATAACTAACCATGTTAGAAAAGATTTGCCTAACATGGTTATTAAACAAAACTAATTGATATTAAACAAATAAAAAATATATATACATGCGGAAGCAGATGCAGACCTATACAAATTGGCAATATACAATTCCAAATAAACTATATAACTCCTATTACCTAATTCCCTTTCCTGATGCTCGCGCCTGTGCATGAATACCTGCAAAAATGTCAGTAATCGTGGGATGAGACAATTTGTCCCAGTAATCACCGCTTAACTCACTATAACAGTGAGATGTGCGGTAGCGAGGGCGTCTAAAAGGTACCACAGATATAAAAACCACAATGTAATATATATATAAAGGTTTCTTCCATGCTCACTCAAGTCCAACAATCGCCTCCAAACCAAATCAATTCAACATCTCCATACTTCAATCAACTAATACTACCACAACAACTCTCACACTCACCTACAGATGCATTGTGCCACCACGGTGCATTCAAGCATCTATTCTTCACTATATGATTTGACACTGTGTCCCTCTCCATAATGAGGGGACAATTTCCCACTCTGGCAATCTCCAAAGAGGGAACCCCAATTCTGTTTCCATTACAGAACGGGAACGGTTGGACTCTTCAATGCCAAACAACCGTAGGGGCGGTTGGGCTCTTCAATGCCAAAACAACCGTAGGTCACTTCTCTCAATAAGTCGACCTATGATCCCCGATCCAATCAATCTGAAAAGGATCCTCAGTACAAATAACTGTCGATTGGCCTATCGACAGTTATCATCGCGCGATGGTACATATATATCAGTGTCATGCAAACCTCACAATATCCACCAATTTCAATCTCATTCAATATCACAATCTCAATCAACATCAATATCATACATTCTTACAATTCCCTTCAATATCTCCAATTTAATAGTGTTTTCCACAACATAACTCTCAACAATCTCAATTCAACATCTAACCCTCTTTTCTATTCTCATCACCTCTTAAACCACTACCCAACATTATCCCTATATACATTTCACGCCATTCCGGATCAATGGCCACCACCAAGCAGAATAATAGTATATATAATGTGTACAAATCTTTTATACAAAAATAATCGTGTTTGAAAGGCACCCGATAGCCTGTTTTGTATAAAAATAACCTTTCAAAGATAATATATATATATATAGAGGGTGAGAAAGGATTTTACAAAATCCTAGCTAACATCACCCTCAATGTTATAGTAAGGTTAAGTGTGATTACCTGTCGCCCTTTAGCACTCTGACGTTCTTCCTTACCATTTCTCGTAGATTTTCTCCAAATACTTTAGTTCCTCCTATGATAATAGGATACAAATGATAAATTAATATCATTTCCACTTTATAATACTTTGACGTCTCTCTCGTATTCCATATTACTACTACCCCTTCTCCATTTCTTCTTTACCTTATCATATAACGTCATTTTAATCCTATGTTGTGTTTCTAACATTTCTAGATTATGCAAACCACTATCATCACAAACAATCCATCCATTATTCTTCTCCAAGATTCCAAAGCAGTCACATACAACAAGATGAGATAAACCAACAATGTTTATTTTAGGAGCAACAAGTTTTCTTTATTAGAATGATTACATCCTATATGATTTCATCAAGCCATTGTCCCAAATCAGTTTAGCTATTTGTCTTAACATCCGAGGAATAAAAGACTTTGAGCACATACATATATATCACACAAAATCATCTTTAATCATGGGTATATCCCTACGAGTATTCTCTTAACTTTCTCAACAATTTCACCATTAATCTCGCAATTAATCTCCTATACATTCCTTAATACACCTAAATTTCACCATTAGCCAAAAAGGAAACAATCACCACTTCACCTTGAGTCACATATAGTAATCTCACAACACTTGTTTTCTTCTATTATATTCTAAAATCAGATTTGTATTAGACACAAAACATTGCTTTTAGTTCCATTATTTAAGTCATTAGATAACTAAGACCTACATATGTTTGAGATTTTACTTCACAATTTATCATTCCTCATTTCATGAAACCATATATAACAAGGCTTAGCTTTAACAATTATCATCTATATACACTTTAATCACAAGTTGAATCATTCTCATTTTTCAAACAACTTTTCAGTGAGTGCATTAAGAGGACAAAGAACTTTTGAGCACACATTCACAAAACATTTCAGCTACAGCCAATGCACTTATAACCACAAAAGTTCCAATTAAACTTGTAAACACCAACATGCATTATCATTCATTTTACCAATCCTAGCTAAAATAAAACTACCAATAGCATAAAACCAAAACTTCCATTCATTCCTCACACAAATCATGAGCAAACATCATAGCAATACCAAAGTCAAGGAAGTATATTTCCTTTTTGATTCTAATACATCATTACAGTTCAGTTATTTTAAACAAGTAATTACAAGCACTCTCAAAATTTACACACCATCGCCACATGAAAATCAAGCAAAGATCCAGAAAATCCATAGCATCAATTTGAATAATAACCATATACATACATGTCATTCTTATCCTAATTCTAACATATATCACCACTCTATTTTATTATCCTCAAAGCTAAATTTTTAACCCATATGAACAGAATAATAACATGGCAGTACCGAAATTTTCTAATTCATGTTCATTAATAAAAATCAGCATTCACAACCAAATAAAATGAACAATGCTCAAGAATCCTCCAATCCCAAGTCTCATTCAAATCCTTTTTAGTAACCTAAATTTCTTTTATAATCAACTGATTTCTATACTAAAATCTAATTTGATTGATTCATGAACCCCACGCCGCAAAGCTCGCAACTTTTCAAACAAATGCTTCTTTTAGACATTTTATCAAACACATTGAGTGTGCTCCAAAATCAAATGACATTATTAATCCCACTTATTGCCAAACATTCAATTTAGAAAAGAAGATAAATCATTATGTGAGCATATATGTCCATGTACACAAATAAAGTGGACCTTTTAATCAAGTTGAGACAATACTCTACATTTTAATTTTGTTGAATCATAAACCAAGACTACCTACTATAAACAAAGTTCCCAACAAATTCAGCTTCTCTTAGACTTTTTCACAAACACCTTGAATGCACTCAACCAAATGAAATCATTAACTCTTTAGATTGAAGTTTGAATTCCATTTTTCACTAATTTAGAACACCCAAAATTCTATCCCAAATCGGACTCCCTCTCTGGCCTGCCCAAAATCAAAGATTAAAAGGGATGGGAATAAGAAAACAAAGTTACCTGAGCTCAGAGATGGAACTACACACCGAACGACATCCTCCGTCGTGGTCACTGCCGTGGCCGTCGCCGGTGGAAGAAGCAAAACGAAGGAAGAAGAAAGACCGAAGGTGATGGGTGTTAGGATCGAGTAAACCGACATAGGCAGTGAGAATCCGAAAAGCCCATGTGGTTTTGGAAGCTTGGAAGAAGAAGACGGATGAAGGAGAAGTGAAATGAAAGTGGGAGGGAGAGGTGGAGTCGGCCTTGAGAGAGTGAGGGAGAGGTGGAGGCCGAATGGGTTTAAGCATTTGGGGAGGGGGCGGCCGATTTATGTTGAGGAAGGAGGAAGGGTGTGTTTGGTTAGGTGAAATAAGGATGATATATGCTAATTTGTAGTCCAAACTTGCCATAGTGTACTCTTTTAATTTTAAAACCACTTAAATCAGCCTCCAATCTTCTTAACTTTCAAAATATTTTGGGTTTTACCATTCCCTCATATTTCAAACTCTTCAATTTCTTAATTAATTATATGCACATTTATTACTCAAAATTTTCAAAATGTCCTCAAAAATCACTAAAAATTCCAAAATTCCCAATTTCTCCATTTATTATTTCCCAAAACACTCCTTGATCATGTATTAAATTTTCAGGATGTTACAATTCTACCCCTCTTAATTAATTTCGTCCTCGAAATTAGTAGAAATTATCATTAAATACAGGGGAAAAGAACAGTTTCTTGGATTGATAATCCTATTTCGAGAGGAAGAAGAAATTTGGATATAATTTAGGGAGATTCAACTCATTGACATTGAGGATTTCTTGCCATGAGTGTCATCCATATGACACAATGGAGATGATATCAAGGATTTAGAGGAACTATGAACATTCTCTACGAGACTGCTAACCACAATTTCAAATATTTCCCCCCCAATTTCACATACAAGTGCATAAATCTTCTCTCAATGCTTTATCAGCAACACTTTATCCTATAACAAAATTCAGCCAATAGGATTTCCAAGGCTATCATGATACAGATAAAATCCTATGAATACAATCAAATAAAACTTTTAATCTCAAAACAGGATTCCATCAATTCCCTAAAACTTGTAGTTTCAAATTTAAAATTTTGATATTCAAATACATAACCAATCAGCCCTTGTTTTCCTTAATACTTAATTCAAACCTTGAGCCATTAACACAATTTCAACAGTCAACCTTCTCTTGGTGAACAAACTATAATCAATAACTTTGATAGATACCAATCCATGTAAGTCATCACTCTCACTTCTTTAATCATCATCTAATCATTAAGATCACAACTCTTCTAATGTATTTTCGCATATGTCAAATCAATTCATAAGAACAAACCAACTCTCTATATTCCTCTTCAAAATCTAGTGGTTTACTCAACCATAATCCAAGATCTCGCTTCTTAATTATTAGATAACAAGTTCACATTCCATTTCTAATTTTAGCTCAAGATTCTAATTTAATATATACTCATCCCTATCAACTTTATCATCAAATTTGTAATTGATTACTTTCAAGTCTAATAAATCAATGGAGGACGTTTGCTAAACTTCCAACCTATCACATTACACTCCACTAGCTTCCTTATCTATTTTGCTCAACCATAAACACAACTTTAAAATTTATCACCAATTAAAATCATCTCATAAAAGCCTAATGTTAACACATCCCCAAGTCATAATATCTTTCAGTATTAATACATTACTCATCGGTTCATAGTCAATCTATAGTATCCTAATCCTTAAAGTCAAAACTTCCCTCAATTATTTCTATTTCAATCCATTCAAGCTCGACAATCATGATTTTCCCATAATTCCCTACATTTCTCAAATCATAAATTCCTACTGTTTGATTCCAACTAAGTAAAGAATCGATGAAAATATTTCAATCCTTCTAATACCTTGATTTGAAACATGAAAATCATCACATAACCTTATGTCCCACCGAATTCTCATCTTACATACATCGTTCTCAATAAAGGTTCTACTTCGCAAGATCTACTGAATTTCTTTTCATTTATAACATTAATCACACTATTCTTCACATTCTCATCAAAATCATCAATTCATAGTTGTCACTTCAAAACCATCAATCCTTATTGGTAGTAATTCACATATTGATAACAATTCCCAACAACACACCAACATCACTAATTCCTCTTCATCATGGAGCAATTCAACCAACATATCACTCACGATTTCCTTCATATTCAAAACTGCACCAATTAAATTTCCCTTAAACTAAATCTCTCTTTTCTTCTCTTTCATCGTCACCAACATACAAAATAAACAACAGAGTTCACCGTTCTCATCATAATGCTCTACTACAAAGGACATAATTCTAACATCAACAAACTTCTATAATCTTTCATTTAATATAACACATTGCATCAACTTTCCAAACCAGAAACTATACTTTGTTATTATTCTTTTCTATACCATTCAACACAATTTGATCCTCTAAATAAAAAAAATGTCTATTTGAAAGCCTACAATTTGCAACCAATATCAAATAAGTAATACGCACTACTCAAGCAGTATTCAAATATCAAAACATCATAACCTCATTCAGCTCCATTTAATCACCAATATGTCACATGTTTTAATTCCTCTTCCATTACTTTCATCTAAAATCACATTTTCAATCCTTTAACATCACATTAAAATGATTAATAAACCTATCACACCATCAATCAAAGAACTAGCCCAGAAACTTATTAGTCCTTCTTAATCTCCTAACCATCACTTCCCCTTGTAACAGAAACTTTGAAAGATTTTCCTTCCTAAATCTCAAATTGCAGAAAATTTCTAAATACACATGCAAGCACAAAACATCAACCATCTTTCTAGAAACAACTTGCCTATAAATTCTTTCCTATGAATCAGCCCACAATCACCAAGATAAAGGGAAAGCATCAGACATACCACTCCTTGAACATAGGAGAAAAAGTTGAGAGGCTAAACAAAGGTTTGGAAATCAATAAAATAAGGTAGAACTTCTTGCAAAGAGTCCCACCTAACCAACTTCATGGATATCCAATCAGCTTTCATGCTCATATTTCACATATCACCCTAATACTTGATTACAAAACAGAATTTATATTGCTTAATACTTGCTAAAAAAATGACATTAAAATTCAGAACAAAGATAGCCTTAATAGTCAAGGCACAACAACCTCCAATTACACATCGCGCGGGAGGTTACCAAAACAAACAATTTTCCAAAGAATTTCGAATGAAAACAATCAAACAAACAAATCAATTCATCAATTAATTCAGCAATTCAATAAACGAGTAAAACAAACAAGAACAAAGTCAATGATCCTTATTTCCATTTGTATAAATTACTGAATGTTATTTCAAATTATCTTGATCCCTTAAACCCAATAAGGGATCTCATGATGCCTCGACTATGGTTATGGCTAGCACATAACTATACTCGAGACCCCAGAGAATTATCCTTATTTCGTAATTCTTCCTAAATTCTTATCAATATCAATATTATTTCGTTATTCTTTCTATATACTGTTAGAATCTTAAGTTTTGATGGTGACTTAGGTATGATATGGTCTAGTACTTAAAAGAACATAATTAACACTTAGGAAGGATTAGATGACATGGTTAGAACCCTGAGTTAGATCACTTGAGAATGCAAGATCACTTCCGGATAGATTAGGACTTGCGCATGCGGATGAATGTTTTCATCCCCCAGCATCAGCAAGTAAATCACTGGGAAATAACTTAGTCCATGAGAATTAGTACACAACCTTAAGACTAAGCTATGTTTCAATCGGAAGTGAAGTTGCTTCCTGTTAGACTTAGACTGGCGCAGAGCGATAGAATAGATATTACTCCAAGCGACAGTGAGTCTACTTCCCCAAGTGAAAGCGCTTCCTGTTAGAATTAGACTGGCGCAGAGCAATAGAATAGTTATTACCCCAAGCGTCAGTAAGTCTACTTCGCCAAGTGAAAGCACTTCCTATTAGATTTAGACTGGCGCAGGTTGATAGACTAGATATAACCCCGAGCGTCAGCGGAAATGCAACATCAAGTGAAGTTGCTTCCTGTTAGATCTTGACTGGCGCAGATTGATAGAATAGATTTCACCCTAAGAGTCAGTGAATTCACCACGTCAAGTAAAAGTGCTTCCGATAGCTCAGTGACTAGCGCTGAGTGGTGGAATTAAATAGACTAAGCGAGAGCAAGTCATATTGAACTAAATCCCTCATCAAGCGAATTTACTTCCGGATGTAGAAGTGCTTCCGGATACTCCTTAGATTTAGGGATCACCCACTGCATGAGACTATATGATTATATTACTAAACTAACGTTCAAGTGCAGCACACTCAGTAAGGTTGCTTCCGGATGAGAAGTTACTTCCGCAAGCAAAAAGAATGTCTGAACGTTCAAGAGATGCAGTGTCAGAATGCTTATGTCAGAGCAGAGGTGTCAGGACTACTTTTCAGAAATAAAGCAAGTCAACCCTGCTGAAGCATTTAAGAAGATGTTCCTTCCAACGGTAACAAGAGGATAACAGACATATTCAAACAACATTGTTACCTACCAAGCATGAGGAGTATGAGAACATAATCTGAAGATTCACTCAAGGTGTCAAAGCTCATATTGCCCACAAGAGTCAGAGTCCATAAGAGAGCTTCTGATAGCAAGAGAGGATCCAATAGCAAAGCACTCTTATCATTCATGGACAAGTGCTTGGAAGACAAAGTTCCTCTATGTGATAGCAAGCAAAATGTTAGAGTCCACGAGCTTCAGATAGCAAGAGAGCTTCCGATGGTGAGTCTCTTAACATCCTGGACTTATGCTTGAGGAACGAAGTCCTCTCTGACAGCAAGCAAGAGTCGGACCGTACAAAGTGTTCAGATGTCAGAACGACTTTTGTCAGAATAGTATTGCCAGAACAGTGTTGACAGAACAGCTTGGTCAGAGCACCTTTTTAGATAAAGCAAAGTCAACCCTGCTGTGCATTAATGAGGACAACGTAAACAAGGCCCCAACGTCTATAATCAAACGGTCTTATTGCCTCTCCAACGGTTAGATATTCAGAGGCTGGTATAAAAGGGATGTTCTTCAATTCTGAAGAAAAAAGCTTGAATGGAAGAAAAAGAGAGAACAGAGCATTGTATCTGAAATATCATATTCTTCGTTCTACACATCTTCTACTACTCTCCGATCCAGATTTGTGATATTTTTCAGAGAGTAATTTTATTGTACTTAAGTGAGTAACATCATCCACTCTTAGAGAGAGTTAGTTTCGAGCTTAAGTGTTTAGCACAATCAGTTCATAGAGTGAACATATTGTAATCTTACATTTTGTAAGGGGGAGCATTTAGAAGGTTTTCTAAATCTCCATAGGTTGCAAGTTAGCCCGTAAAACTTGCATCTGTAAGGTTTGCAGGTGAACCCGGTGTAAAACCTGTGGGTTGTTAGGTGAACCCGTGCTCGTAAAACCTAAAGTGTAAAGGCTTCTCTTGTGCCCGGTTTAAACAAGAATAGTGGATTGGAAATCTCAGGTGTAGCCTGGGGACTGGATGTAGGTCTGGGTGACCGAACCAGGATAAATTTATGTGTGCATATACTTATACTTGATCATTTTATTTTGCATCACATAGCATACTGACTTGTGCATAGCATTATTTATTATCATCATCACCGAGCACAAGCAGTCTTTCGAAAAGAGTTTAAGTTTTTATTCCCTCACCCAATTCACCCCCCCCTCTTGGGTGACAGCCACGAATTTCATTTGGTATCAGAGCAGGTCACTTGTTTAAAGGATCCAACGATCTCAAGTGTAAAGACCTTGGCTGATTTGGGTTAAAATGTTTTCCAAAGGCTTTGATCATACCATTCCACCTGTGTTAGAAAATATTGATTTTTGTTGGTGGAAAGCAAGAATGGAAAGTTTTATAAAATCCACTAGTTTGAAAATGTGGGATATTTTTGAAAATGATTTTGATTTCAAACCAAGAGGAAACTGGACTGAAAGGGAGAAAAATTTGTTTTCCTTAAACATTAGAGCAATGCAAATTTTATACAAAGGCTTAACTGAAAATGATTTCCAGAAAATCAAACATTGCTCTAGTGCTAGAGATATTTGGAATACTCTTGATGTGATATATGCTTCTAACCCATCTCTTGAAAGCACAGCTGTCCAAAGCTCAACTCGTGCTCTTTGTGGATCATCTACTGATGAGCTTCTGGAAGCTGATATTGAGGAAGCAGACTTCAGTGAAGAGAGTATCCATCTCTGCCTAGAAGATTCAGAAAGTGAGGTATCTGGATCTGAAATTGAACTCTCTGATTTGCAAGATGCATACAATGAGTTATATACTGAATATTGTAAACTTGCAAAAGAACTTCTAGGCTTAAAAGAAAAAGATAGGAAACTTGAAAAACTAATTTCTTCTTCTACATCTAAAGTTTCCGAGGGTTCTTTTAAAGAACTAGTGGTTCCGATAGCTAGCCCACTATCGGTAGGGAAAACTTCAACATGTCTTGAAAAATGTTTTGATTGTAAACACGTGTTGAAGGAAAAAGAAAAGCTTTCAAAAGAAACTGAAATTTCAAAGGAACAAAAAGCTTTTCTAAAGAAAACTAATCATGATAATGATAGGAAGCCTCATTTTGATTATCATTCCATTATCTGTCATTATTGTGGTAGATTAGGACATATTTCTCACACATGCAGTCTTAGAAGAAATTCAAATGTGAGAAATAAGTTTGTATGGATTCCTAAAGGACAAGTAAGGTCCAGTGCTAACCATGTAGGACCCAAGTACAAATGGGTACCAAAACATCCTCCTAGTGCCTTACTTGTGCAGGAAAAATCAAGAGTTCCTCTTATCCCAAAGAAGAGAACTCGTGGTGATGCAACTGCTGAAACCCACTGGTACAATCATAAGAAGCTGTCGGCCACCACAAGGGACAATGGTTCTGTCTCAAGGATGAGCTATCACAAAGTTCCATTCAATTATCCTGAGAAGAACAAGAGAGAGTGGATTCCTCGATCATCATTGAAAAGGCTCTTGAATCCTACCTCTCAGAAGAAAGTGCTTCGAACCAAGGATAAGTATAGAAGATCTCCTTGGGTAAGCAAGGGATCACTTAGGAACGAAGCATTTGATAGTAAAATCTCCTATGCTAATGTTAGATGGACTTATTGAGATTTTACATTAAGCATCCTAAGATGTGAACATTATATTCATCATAAAAAAAAAAAAGGGCTGAAGAAATAAGTAATGTTCATAATCTACATGCTGTCCATGACTATCTTGATCAAAAACCTTGTATATCCTTGTGCATATAGTCATGAAAGAAAATAGTTTATGCATTCACCCTGAGTTTTGAAAGATCCTTCTGAAATGCAAACTTTCAAAAATAGATTCTGATCCTCTTCAAACTTGCATGACAACTATACCTCATGATAGCACTCAAAAGTTATTTCTGATTTTCCATTTCATGTGGTATCTCTTGCATCAACGTTTTCAATGCATAAGCAGCTATGATTTCGAGAACAATACATCCCTCTTAATTACATCTTTAAGTTCTCAATCTACTAATGATCTCAGTTCAAGTTTGTGGTTTAAGAATGTTGACACAGATTATTGAAGCTTGAACAATGAATATAACCAAGAGAGAATGGCAACGAAAATGTCTCTTATCAAGATGTGTGGAATGACTATACCAAACCTGAGAAACTCTCGCCAATACACATGAGCATTTCTATCCCTTACATATTCTGTTGTGAAATTAAATGGATAGTGTAACATCCTGGAAAATTTAATTCAGGATTAGAGAGTATTTTGGGCAATTTTGGAATTTTTAGAAATTTTTGGGATATTTTTGGAAATTTTGAGTAATTAATATGCATATAATTAATTAAGAAATGAAGAGTTTGAAATATGAGGGAGTGGTAAAGCTAAAAATATTTTGAAGTTTAAGGAGATTGGAGGCTGGTTTAAATGGTTTTAGAATTAAAAGAGTACACTATGGCAAGTTTGGGCTACAAATCATCAGAGAACCCCTTTAATTCAGCAAACCAAACGCACCCTTCCCCCTTTACTATATAAACCGGACTCCCTCCTCCTTCTCTCACCCGACTTCCCTTTTCCTCTCCTCCGCCCTCCTTGCGAATTCCGGCGGCCGAAGGTGTGGCGGCGCCGACCCCTCCCCCTCACGACACACACACATGATTCCCTTCCTCTTTTCTCACTCTCGGCCTCCCTCCGTTTTCCATCTCTCCTCTTTTAGATGACGACGGCGGCGGCGGCTTGGCGAGCATTGTGGGACTCAGAACCCACTGTGGGTTCCTTTCTTCCTTCGTCTTCTTCTTTCCTTATTCCTCATTCAAGCTCGCGATTGAGAGAGAGAACACGAGGTAGCATTTTGAGTGCTTTCCGGCGAGTTTTTCCGGCGAGCTAACAACGACCGATGACAGGGAAAGGTAAAGCTTCAACCTTTCTTATATTTTCTTGAGCTATTCTCCTTTCCAACGTCGTCTGGTCATTTTTCTCAACTTCCCTTTCTCTGTTCAGTTCGGCCGACCAATTTCCGGCGAGCTACATGGCGGCCGGCGGTGGTGGTCATTGTTTCTCTCATTTTGGAACTTCGCAAGTAATTCCTATACCCATTTTCTTCAATTGTCTGCGAGTTTGGGAGAGTGATCAAGTTAGGGTTTATGATTTGGATTGAATCATTAACAAATAGGATGTTTAAAACTTCAAATTTGATGTTTTGATGATTTGTAGAGTTGTTGTTGTGTTGGCTGATTTGTGCTTTGCTTTGGCCGAGATTTGAGAGGAAAATTGAAAAGGGTTTAGGATTCTGAGTCATAATAATTAGTTAAATGAAGCTTAAGTCTCGATTTCTGGTGATTTTTAGATAATTTGAATGATTAATTAGGAGTTTGTGAAGCGACAATATAATCTTTTTGTTTGCCCTGGTTAGAGTTATTGATTTCTTGATTTGTTTTCTGTCTCCACTCTGATGTGAATAGATATGGTGTCATAAAGGATACTAATGATATCATGAAGTGGTGTTATAATAGTAAATTTCAATGGGAACTTGTTTTGTGAGTTCCCTACCTTTCATTTGTGTTGGCTGAATGGTTTTTGATATAAGTATATTATATAAAGTGTGATTTTAATTTGAATTCTATGATTATATTGTTGTGAAAAGATTTGTGCATTGAAACTGGAAATTGTTGTTGAGTTTTAGTTCTTGGTGAAGTGATGATTGGCTTGTCATTTAATGGCTATTTGAAATTGATTGTGGTATTATAGTGAAATGGTGATTCTAGAATTCTTATTCATGCTTAAACAGTGGCTGAATATTTGAGAGGAAAAAGGGAAAATTCTTGCTGCATTTAGTGGTTCAAGGAAATAAAGTGGACTTTGAAGAAGTTTAATGTTAAGGAAAAGAGGTTAGAAGAAGGTATATGAAGTTGTATGTCATTTGTACTATTGAAACTGGAAATGATTCTAATTAGATTAAGGGTTTTGTGAAAAATGGAATCTTCATTTGTTTTCTTATGAAGTTAGGTACTAAGCCATTGTGAAATTACAAAGTGTGTATTCTTGTTTAAGTTAAAGTAGTAGGTGGGAGAGAGATGAAAGTAAAGTTGTTCTAGGAAACGAAGGATGATGTGAAAAGATTTGGGAATAGGTTAGTAAATTAGAGAAGAATGACCAGTAGGATTGTTCATTTTAATGGATATGATAGTTGGAGCAGCTTCAAGTCATACTAAAAGGGGTAAAAGTATGTATGTTACTAGATAGTAGAGTAAATTGTTAGTCAATGTTGGAGAATTACTTTATAGTTATAAATCTGGAAATCTTCAAGGAATTTAAGAACGATCAACAAAGTTTATGACTTGGTGAAAACATATTCATGTGTGAATTATAAATTGGAATGCTTGCATGTGAATCTTTGTGTCGCTGCTAGCTTCTTTGTTTTGATTGAAGTTGTATGAAGAGATAAAATTAATTACAATGTATGGATGTTTAAGTTATGCTTGTGGCTGAAATGATAATTGATGAATTCATTGTTTTGAGAATATGGGTGTTAAAAGTAATAAAGTTTATAGGATGTGGAAGTGCATGAGTGGATTTGTTATAACAAAATATTATTGTGCATTAAATAGGAAGTATGAGAAGTTTAATTTCTCCTTGCATTGATCTAATTAATTCCATACAAGGTTAGTAAATAACTTGATGGTGAATTGAAGATATAAAACATCATTTATGATTATTGTGAGATTTCTTTGGATTGAAGTTGATGTTAGTGAAACTTGTGTGACTGATGATTTGAATCATTTAGAGTATTTGAATTGATAAAAGGGATTGGGTAGTAAGATAGGATACGAGAGAGAGACGCTAAAGTATTATAATGTGGGAATGATATTGATTTGTCATTCTGTATCCTATTATTATAGGATTATATCATGGTGGTGGTATTTGAAGAAAACTTACGAGGGAACGGTAAGGAAGAGCAACAGAGTGCTAAAGGGCGACAGGTAATCACTCTTAACCTTACTATAACATTGAGGGTGACGTTAGTTAGGGATTTTGTAAAAATCCCTTCTCACCCTCTATATATATATATATTATCTTTAAAATGATATTTTTATACAAAACAGGCTATCGGGTGCCTTTCAAACACGATTATTTTCATATAAAGAAATTTGAAACACTACATATATATTACTCTGGCTGTGGTTGGTATTGATCTGGAATGATTGTGGAAGGTATATAGATAGGTATAGTGTTAGACAATGACTTGAGAAATTATGGAAATAGAAAAGAGTGATAGATGTTGAGTTTGAGATTATGGTGAGCTATGTTGTGGAAAACATGAAATGTGAGATTGAAATATTGAATGAGGTTGAAGTTGATGGAATATAGAATAGGTATTGTTAGTATTGCATGACACTGATTATTAGTACCGTCGGCCGATGTAACCTATCGATCTGCGCAATCGATAGGTTAATTGTACAGGTTCCTCGGATTTTAAAGGAACCAGGGACGTTTTCACTTTTTATAGTGCTCCCTTTTCAGGGACGTTTTCACTATTTAAAGTGCTCCCTTTTATGCTTTCAGATTTGAGACTGGGCACAGTGTCAATCACGTTTATTTTCGTCTGTTGAGTTGATTTGGAATTGACTGAGGGATTTGAGTGATATGTGTGAAATAGAGATGATGAATTTGAATTGAATTAGAAGGAGGGACTTGAATGATGAAGGAAAGACTTGACTTGTTTATATATATAGTATTGGTTTTAAATGTGGTACCCTTTAGACGCCCTCGCTACCGCACATCTCACTGTTATAGTGAGTTAAGCGGTGATTACTGGGACAAATTGTCTCATCCCACGATTACTGACATTTTTGCAGGTATTCATGCACAGACGCAAGCAGCAGGAAAGGGAATTAGGTAGTAGTAGTTATATGGACTATTTTGAATTGTATATTGCCAATTTGTATAGGCCTGCATTCGTTTCCGCATATATTTAGATGTATTTGATATTATTGAACATTAGGTTGTTTATTTTTCTAACCATGTTAGGTGATTCTTTTCTAACATGGTTAGCTATTAATTATCCATGATAGTATTCAGGTTTTATTAGTTTATTCTTTCCTATCATGGATAAATTATAAAAGGATTAGAATAATCTTTTCTAACTATGATAGAGATATTAATATTATGGAAATTCCTTTTTCTATCATAGTTAGTAAAGAGCTTAATGAATTGATATAAATATTATTGGTTAATCAGGTAATTAGTAACACTATGTTACAACTTGGTTATCAGTATTTGGTATACGATAACCTAGGACTGTGTTGCATTGCATATAGATTGGCAATATACATTCTTAGTATTCCCTTCCTTCTGTGCACGAATATCTGACCTTTTTGAGAGGATTATCGCTCATCCCGTGGTGGGGAGAGAGTGATAAGAGAAATTGAATAGGTACTGTGGAGAGATTGAGATGAATATAGAAAGAATAACAAAACAAATGTTGATATGTATAAAATTTAGGAAAAAAAAAATAGCGAAATAAGGATGTTTCTCTGGGGTCTCGAGTATAGTTATGTGCCGGCCATAATCATAGTTGAGGCATCATGAGATCCCTTATATTGGGTTAAGAGATTGAAGAAAATTTAAAAATAAGATTTAATAATGAATATGATGTGAAATAAAAATCCTTGACCTTGCTTCTTATTTATCTAGTTTATTTGTTGAATGGTTTGCTTAATTGATGGATGGAATTGTTATGTTTGCTTGTTTAAACCGAAATTTTTTTTAAAAAAAAATAATAATAATAATAATAATAAAATATTGTGAATTGTGTGTATAATAATAAAAAATATAATAATAATAAAATAAATAAAATATTGTTTCTTTGGTTGAGAATTGTGTGTGCTATATCCAAGTGTATTGCCATTATTCAAGTTTGGTATAGGTTGAAGGGAAACATCCTTTCTAATGTTTCCCTTGTTGTTTGTGTGTTTGTTTAGTCAAAGAATGATGAAAATGAATTATTTGTATACTTGATAGGTAGAATCTGAAACTTACATGTTAACCTGTCAACTTACTGGAAATCATTAAGGATTTTTGAAGTAGGAAATTGTGACAATATTGTAACATCTAGAAGAAAATTTAATGGCGTTTAAAAAGTGGATGTTTGATTTTTCCAAGGAGGAATTATGGGCTGAAGTAAATTGTTGTATACTCTTTGAATAAGTTATATGATGCAATTGGAATTTGGTTTAATGGTCCTATACTTGTTCTCATATTGCTTCGTTCGATTCTTTCAATAGGATAATATTGTGATATGAAGGATTACTTCTTAATATGATGAGTTGGAATTTTGTATGATTGTTTACAAAGAACAATAAGAAGTAACTATTCTCTCATTCTTTTCCCTTTTTGGTCGATTAAAATTTTAGGAAAAGATATAAATTCGTTTTGCTTGACAACGATTTAAATGTGGGGTTATCATTCCTTAGTACATGTGTAATGAATTGTGACTGAAATGTGTACACTATGTTTGTGGGATTTTAGTTCAACTATTCAAATGTGAGATTGGAAATTCTGTTTTCCCTTCTTCTTTCAATGTTGGCTATGAATGTATGTAGTTGAAAACTCCAAATTGGCGTAGGAACTAAAATTCTATGTTATGAATTCGTTTTAAATACTTAGGTTGGTGATGATTTTGAAATCCTCTTTAATCTTGTGGTATCCAGGATTTATATATTATCAAGGGTATTCATGAATATGATATTAATGAATTATGAGAATAGTGTTTGAGTTAGATTTTGGTTAGTAAAAGGACGTAAATTTTGAGAATGACTTAGCAAATTGATTTAAAAAGCATTTTTGTAATGTGGCACATTGATTTCATTGAGATGTCATGAATATTAGTGATGGGTATTTAATAATTGAAATGGAGTGGTGGTGATAGGTGAATTGAAAATTGATGGTTGGGCGAGAAAATAGTGAGATCTGGGCGAGTTATTATGATTTACCATCTCAAGTTATTAAGTTTAAATTGGTATTGATGCGAGGAAGGATGAAGGGATGTCAAATATATGAATGAGATTGCTTCTCTTGTACTGGTTGAAAGAGTGCTTGTAATTTGGAGAAGAATTTTAATAAGAAGCATTTAAAATTATGATCATAAATATAATCCTATGGTCCCTGGTTTTGAGTGCGTGGTCAGATTTATATTTATAATGAAAGAAGAAGAGGATGATTAAGAATGTTAATCTATGATGCTTTGTTAATGTGGAACAAATTATATTTCTCCCTACTATTTTATCATTATGTTCAATTGGGACAAGTATATGTGGATGTAAGCTAGAGTGGTAAGGATTATTTTAAGTGATAAATGTGACCAAATACTTTGGATGGTGTTGTTTGAGATATACAAATGAGTGATAAAGCTAGATTGGTGATGATGATTTTATATGTGACTAGTATGTATGAAATTTGTGTTTGCCCTTTTCTTGCTTTTAGAAAATGGGAAAAACTTAGTTAACTATGCATTCAGAAGTCTTGAAAACGGTGAGATTGGTGTGCTAAGATGCTTTTAAATTGTGGATGTGATTCATTTTGAAAGAAGTGGATTGTGAAATTAAGGAAGTATGATTTAGAAAAAGGGGATTGGATGGTTTAATGAGTAAATTGATTTAATTTTAAGGACATTTTCAACTATATTTTAATTATAGGGAATGACCGGTGTTGTCTAGTACGCACGAACATTAGGATTAGGATGAGAGTGATGAACTTTCATGATTGTCATGGTTCATATATCTTGCCTTGGACTGAATATATTGCTTATTGAATTTGCTTTCCTTTGATTTCATTGTTTTGGATTAGTTTGATTTGGGACTTTTTATGTTGTTGTTTGGCGGTTGGTATAGTCATGTGTGGGTGATGAATGTAACTTGGTAGGATGTATATTGTTGTGACATGGTAGATTTTCAATGGAATGATCATTTGGTTATCCACCTTATGGATTGAATGCATGTTGATCCTTATAATTGTTACAGTGTGACTTAGTTGCTCTCATTTTCCATGACTTGAGCCATTGTTCTTGGAATATTGAATGATTTACATGTCCATAAATTGAAGAATTCATTGCTGGATTTAGTGCACTAGAGTTGTTGTGCAATATAGATTTAATGGTGTTTAAAACTCTTGCATCATTCATGCTTTGTGCAGCAAATTTTGTAGTGGAATTTGGTCTCGGTATCGTTGGTGCTTTGTGATTCTTGACAAATTTGTTCATTAAGTTGCAAATATAACAAAATTAATTGGGATTTAGTTTAGGATTTTATTTATACACCTAGTCTTCTGGCGTTGTGCTTTGACTACATTCTTAGAAAATTTCGGACAACCGCCTCAGTTAGAACATTCATCTCTAAATCATCGATAGCTTCTCCATTGTGTTATAGGGATGACACGCATGGCAATGAATTTTCATTGCAAATGAGTGCAATTTTCCTAAATTATATCCAAATTTCTCTTTCTACCACTTGAAATAGGATTATCAATTCAAGAAACTGTTTCCTTTCTTTGTATCTAATGATAGTTTCTACTAATTTCGAGGACGAAATTAATTAAGAAGGGTAGAATTGTAACATCCTGGAAAATTTAATTCAGGATTAGAGAGTATTTTGGGCAATTTTGGAATTTTTAGAAATTTTTGGGATATTTTTGGAAATTTTGAGTAATTAATATGCATATAATTAATTAAGAAATGAAGAGTTTGAAATATGAGGGAGTGGTAAAGCTAAAAATATTTTGAAGTTTAAGGAGATTGGAGGCTGGTTTAAATGGTTTTAGAATTAAAAGAGTACACTATGGCAAGTTTGGGCTACAAATCATCAGAGAACCCCTTTAATTCAGCAAACCAAACGCACCCTTCCCCCTTTACTATATAAACCGGACTCCCTCCTCCTTCTCTCACCCGACTTCCCTTTTCCTCTCCTCCGCCCTCCTTGCGAATTCCGGCGGCCGAAGGTGTGGCGGCGCCGACCCCTCCCCCTCACGACACACACACATGATTCCCTTCCTCTTTTCTCACTCTCGGCCTCCCTCCGTTTTCCATCTCTCCTCTTTTAGATGACGACGGCGGCGGCGGCTTGGCGAGCATTGTGGGACTCAGAACCCACTGTGGGTTCCTTTCTTCCTTCGTCTTCTTCTTTCCTTATTCCTCATTCAAGCTCGCGATTGAGAGAGAGAACACGAGGTAGCATTTTGAGTGCTTTCCGGCGAGTTTTTCCGGCGAGCTAACAACGACCGATGACAGGGAAAGGTAAAGCTTCAACCTTTCTTATATTTTCTTGAGCTATTCTCCTTTCCAACGTCGTCTGGTCATTTTTCTCAACTTCCCTTTCTCTGTTCAGTTCGGCCGACCAATTTCCGGCGAGCTACATGGCGGCCGGCGGTGGTGGTCATTGTTTCTCTCATTTTGGAACTTCGCAAGTAATTCCTATACCCATTTTCTTCAATTGTCTGCGAGTTTGGGAGAGTGATCAAGTTAGGGTTTATGATTTGGATTGAATCATTAACAAATAGGATGTTTAAAACTTCAAATTTGATGTTTTGATGATTTGTAGAGTTGTTGTTGTGTTGGCTGATTTGTGCTTTGCTTTGGCCGAGATTTGAGAGGAAAATTGAAAAGGGTTTAGGATTCTGAGTCATAATAATTAGTTAAATGAAGCTTAAGTCTCGATTTCTGGTGATTTTTAGATAATTTGAATGATTAATTAGGAGTTTGTGAAGCGACAATATAATCTTTTTGTTTGCCCTGGTTAGAGTTATTGATTTCTTGATTTGTTTTCTGTCTCCACTCTGATGTGAATAGATATGGTGTCATAAAGGATACTAATGATATCATGAAGTGGTGTTATAATAGTAAATTTCAATGGGAACTTGTTTTGTGAGTTCCCTACCTTTCATTTGTGTTGGCTGAATGGTTTTTGATATAAGTATATTATATAAAGTGTGATTTTAATTTGAATTCTATGATTATATTGTTGTGAAAAGATTTGTGCATTGAAACTGGAAATTGTTGTTGAGTTTTAGTTCTTGGTGAAGTGATGATTGGCTTGTCATTTAATGGCTATTTGAAATTGATTGTGGTATTATAGTGAAATGGTGATTCTAGAATTCTTATTCATGCTTAAACAGTGGCTGAATATTTGAGAGGAAAAAGGGAAAATTCTTGCTGCATTTAGTGGTTCAAGGAAATAAAGTGGACTTTGAAGAAGTTTAATGTTAAGGAAAAGAGGTTAGAAGAAGGTATATGAAGTTGTATGTCATTTGTACTATTGAAACTGGAAATGATTCTAATTAGATTAAGGGTTTTGTGAAAAATGGAATCTTCATTTGTTTTCTTATGAAGTTAGGTACTAAGCCATTGTGAAATTACAAAGTGTGTATTCTTGTTTAAGTTAAAGTAGTAGGTGGGAGAGAGATGAAAGTAAAGTTGTTCTAGGAAACGAAGGATGATGTGAAAAGATTTGGGAATAGGTTAGTAAATTAGAGAAGAATGACCAGTAGGATTGTTCATTTTAATGGATATGATAGTTGGAGCAGCTTCAAGTCATACTAAAAGGGGTAAAAGTATGTATGTTACTAGATAGTAGAGTAAATTGTTAGTCAATGTTGGAGAATTACTTTATAGTTATAAATCTGGAAATCTTCAAGGAATTTAAGAACGATCAACAAAGTTTATGACTTGGTGAAAACATATTCATGTGTGAATTATAAATTGGAATGCTTGCATGTGAATCTTTGTGTCGCTGCTAGCTTCTTTGTTTTGATTGAAGTTGTATGAAGAGATAAAATTAATTACAATGTATGGATGTTTAAGTTATGCTTGTGGCTGAAATGATAATTGATGAATTCATTGTTTTGCGAATATGGGTGTTAAAAGTAATAAAGTTTATAGGATGTGGAAGTGCATGAGTGGATTTGTTATAACAAAATATTATTGTGCATTAAATAGGAAGTATGAGAAGTTTAATTTCTCCTTGCATTGATCTAATTAATTCCATACAAGGTTAGTAAATAACTTGATGGTGAATTGAAGATATAAAACATCATTTATGATTATTGTGAGATTTCTTTGGATTGAAGTTGATGTTAGTGAAACTTGTGTGACTGATGATTTGAATCATTTAGAGTATTTGAATTGATAAAAGGGATTGGGTAGTAAGATAGGATACGAGAGAGAGACGCTAAAGTATTATAATGTGGGAATGATATTGATTTGTCATTCTGTATCCTATTATTATAGGATTATATCATGGTGGTGGTATTTGAAGAAAACTTACGAGGGAACGGTAAGGAAGAGCAACAGAGTGCTAAAGGGCGACAGGTAATCACTCTTAACCTTACTATAACATTGAGGGTGACGTTAGTTAGGGATTTTGTAAAAATCCCTTCTCACCCTCTATATATATATATATATTATCTTTAAAATGATATTTTTATACAAAACAGGCTATCGGGTGCCTTTCAAACACGATTATTTTCATATAAAGAAATTTGAAACACTACATATATATTACTCTGGCTGTGGTTGGTATTGATCTGGAATGATTGTGGAAGGTATATAGATAGGTATAGTGTTAGACAATGACTTGAGAAATTATGGAAATAGAAAAGAGTGATAGATGTTGAGTTTGAGATTATGGTGAGCTATGTTGTGGAAAACATGAAATGTGAGATTGAAATATTGAATGAGGTTGAAGTTGATGGAATATAGAATAGGTATTGTTAGTATTGCATGACACTGATTATTAGTACCGTCGGCCGATGTAACCTATCGATCTGCGCAATCGATAGGTTAATTGTACAGGTTCCTCGGATTTTAAAGGAACCAGGGACGTTTTCACTTTTTATAGTGCTCCCTTTTCAGGGACGTTTTCACTATTTAAAGTGCTCCCTTTTATGCTTTCAGATTTGAGACTGGGCACAGTGTCAATCACGTTTATTTTCGTCTGTTGAGTTGATTTGGAATTGACTGAGGGATTTGAGTGATATGTGTGAAATAGAGATGATGAATTTGAATTGAATTAGAAGGAGGGACTTGAATGATGAAGGAAAGACTTGACTTGTTTATATATATAGTATTGGTTTTAAATGTGGTACCCTTTAGACGCCCTCGCTACCGCACATCTCACTGTTATAGTGAGTTAAGCGGTGATTACTGGGACAAATTGTCTCATCCCACGATTACTGACATTTTTGCAGGTATTCATGCACAGACGCAAGCAGCAGGAAAGGGAATTAGGTAGTAGTAGTTATATGGACTATTTTGAATTGTATATTGCCAATTTGTATAGGCCTGCATTCGTTTCCGCATATATTTAGATGTATTTGATATTATTGAACATTAGGTTGTTTATTTTTCTAACCATGTTAGGTGATTCTTTTCTAACATGGTTAGCTATTAATTATCCATGATAGTATTCAGGTTTTATTAGTTTATTCTTTCCTATCATGGATAAATTATAAAAGGATTAGAATAATCTTTTCTAACTATGATAGAGATATTAATATTATGGAAATTCCTTTTTCTATCATAGTTAGTAAAGAGCTTAATGAATTGATATAAATATTATTGGTTAATCAGGTAATTAGTAACACTATGTTACAGATAGTCTCTCTCTTGTCTGACATGCATTAGAAATCTTAGGAAATGCCTTGAATTAAACTCTGCTAGATCTGTAAAACATGGCATAGTATCACAAGCATGCTATAATCTGTATTAATTTCAAGCTTGTTGATGTCCTAAGAACAATGAGATCACACTGAGCATATCTAGAAGAACTTGAGCTAAAATTTGGAAATTATTCTCGTAATCATATGCTGAAATTTGGTTGTTTTTGTAAAACGAATTCAATCCTAATCAAATTATTTTGTGAGGATGAAGATTCTCTTTTTCAAAATCTCATTATGTTATTAATTCACATGTCTTCATGATCTAACATGAACATCCTTGAGGCATATGTATTGAACTATACTTGCTTATGAAACTCTGAAAATATGCCACCTGTTTAATATTCTCTGTACTATCACATTGATATTTATCCATGAGAGTATAAATAGAGTTCATGTCTTGATAGTGAAACTATGTGAATGTATAGATAATTTCAAAATTAGTTTTCACATAATCATTGCTCATATTTTCTTAAACCAATTAGCAAGCATGATTTCTTAAAATTATTAGCTTGTGCTGATTAACACAGATTGACTTGAATGTCCTGAGGATGGTCTTCAATGTTAAATCTTAAGTTCTTTCACTGACCATCAGAAAGCATTTGTTTCCTCAAGCATATGCAGGACCAATCATCAAGTTTGAGCAAGGTTGCTTTCACAACAATCAGCGCCTTCGATAGCAGGCCAACTATTGAACCATGGGAAGAGTAGAGTGACTGCCCAGTCATGTCTGCTTGTGGTTGTAGCTCAGCTTGCCGAAGCGAATCATCAAAGCACTTGCGCTAGGGGTTTCCACTTGAGATAGCACACCTCTTGAAGATGTCAGGAAGCATGCTTATCTGCGTATGATTCAGATTCCTGAGTCTAATAGAGTATGAGTACCCCTCATCTGTGGTAACATCTACACCTTACCATCTCTTACATATGATGCATACATGGCATTGGTAAGGGTGTCAACTTAGGATGTTTCTCTCAATCTGCATTGACTTCAAAATCATTCACTGTCTTAGAAAATCATCCTAGCTCACACATCTGTATCCTCTAAATGACATGCTGGAAAGTAATTGATAACATACCTCTCTTATATGCTTCCTTTCTTGATTTAATGATGATTAATCTTAATATAGAAGAGAAGTAAGTGGACATTACCTGTTAATGATCCCTTGAAAATAGAGAGTCACATGCTGTCATCGATAATAAACTCTTAAGATGCTGTGATGCAATTTGTTTGGAAATTATTTTTGGCACTTTTAAAAACACAAATTTCATTTGATTTGATTTCATTTCATATGGTATCACAAATTTCATTTGGCATTCAATCATTTCCTTTGATACCACAAGTTCAAACTCAGATCTCATTTGATTTCATTAGGTATCAGATTTCATCTCATTTGAATTTAAAATCACATATTTTATCATAATCATCATTTTTAAACACATCAAAATTATTTTTGATATCATGTTAATCAATTCGAGAGGATCAAAATTACATTTGGAAAGAATTTTCACCTTCAAAAAGAAAACTGTTTTGTATGTTTTGATCTTAATTTAATTATGATTAGATTTGATGTATCAATATCTCCTTTGAAAAACATGTTTAACTATCCTACATAGTGTTTAGGGAGAATACAATCATTTAGGATCATGAGCCATTATTGCTGTTCCTTGTTAATTCTCGTACATTGTATTGAATAGTCTAGAACAAATCTTTATTAGCGATACATAGGGAGAAATATTAGGTAGAAAGCCCATTCCTAGGAGAACGATAAAAGTATCCCCATCCCTAAGGCTAGCTTGCACCTGTTGGATTTTGATGAAGCCAAAAGGGGGAGAGAGATGAGATGTCTAGAGATGAGATGAGATGTCTAGAGATGAGATATAAGATGTCTAGCTAGAGATGAGATATAAGATGTCTAGCGAGAAATGAGACACGAGATGTATCCCCATCCCTAAGGCTAGCTTGCACTTGTTGAATTTTGATGAAGCCAAAAGGGGGAGAGAAATGAGACACGAGATGTCTAGAGATGAGACATGAGAAGTCTAGAGCTGAAAGATAAGATATCTGGGGAGAGAACTGGGAATGAAATATAGCTCTGGAAGTGATCTAAGTTTAATTATGTTCTCTAGTCATCTATGGGTTTGTCATCATCAAAAAGGGGGAGAATGTTAGAATCTTAAGTTTTGATGGTGACTTAGGTATGATATGGTCTAGTACTTAAAAGAACATAATTAACACTTAGGAAGGATTAGATGACATGGTTAGAACCCTGAGTTAGATCACTTGAGAATGCAAGATCACTTCCGGATAGATTAGGACTTGCGCATGCGGATGAATGTTTTCATCCCCCAGCATCAGCAAGTAAATCACTGGGAAATAACTTAGTCCATGAGAATTAGTACACAACCTTAAGACTAAGCTATGTTTCAATCGGAAGTGAAGTTGCTTCCTGTTAGACTTAGACTGGCGCAGAGCGATAGAATAGATATTACTCCAAGCGACAGTGAGTCTACTTCCCCAAGTGAAAGCGCTTCCTGTTAGAATTAGACTGGCGCAGAGCAATAGAATAGTTATTACCCCAAGCGTCAGTAAGTTTACTTCGCCAAGTGAAAGCACTTCCTATTAGATTTAGACTGGCGCAGGTTGATAGACTAGATATAACCCCGAGCGTCAGCGGAAATGCAACATCAAGTGAAGTTGCTTCCTGTTAGATCTTGACTGGCGCAGATTGATAGAATAGATTTCACCCTAAGCGTCAGTGAATTCACCACGTCAAGTAAAAGTGCTTCCGATAGCTCAGTGACTAGCGCTGAGTGGTGGAATTAAATAGACTAAGCGAGAGCAAGTCATATTGAACTAAATCCCTCATCAAGCGAATTTACTTCCGGATGTAGAAGTGCTTCCGGATACTCCTTAGATTTAGGGATCACCCACTGCATGAGACTATATGATTATATTACTAAACTAACGTTCAAGTGCAGCACACTCAGTAAGGTTGCTTCCGGATGAGAAGTTACTTCCGCAAGCAAAAAGAATGTCTGAACGTTCAAGAGATGCAGTGTCAGAATGCTTATGTCAGAGCAGAGGTGTCAGGACTACTTTTCAGAAATAAAGCAAGTCAACCCTGCTGAAGCATTTAAGAAGATGTTCCTTCCAACGGTAACAAGAGGATAACAGACATATTCAAACAACATTGTTACCTACCAAGCATGAGGAGTATGAGAACATAATCTGAAGATTCACTCAAGGTGTCAAAGCTCATACTGCCCACAAGAGTCAGAGTCCATAAGAGAGCTTCTGATAGCAAGAGAGGATCCAATAGCAAAGCACTCTTATCATTCATGGACAAGTGCTTGGAAGACAAAGTTCCTCTATGTGATAGCAAGCAAAATGTTAGAGTCCACGAGCTTCAGATAGCAAGAGAGCTTCTGATGGTGAGTCTCTTAACATCCTGGACTTATGCTTGAGGAACGAAGTCCTCTCTGACAGCAAGCAAGAGTCGGACCGTACAAAGTGTTCAGATGTCAGAACGACTTTTGTCAGAATAGTATTGCCAGAACAGTGTTGACAGAACAGCTTGGTCAGAGCACCTTTTTAGATAAAGCAAAGTCAACCCTGCTGTGCATTAATGAGGACAACGTAAACAAGGCCCCAACGTCTATAATCAAACGGTCTTATTGCCTCTCCAACGGTTAGATATTCAGAGGCTGGTATAAAAGGGATGTTCTTCAATTCTGAAGAAAAAAGCTTGAATGGAAGAAAAAGAGAGAACAGAGCATTGTATCTGAAATATCATATTCTTCGTTCTACACATCTTCTACTACTCTCCGATCCAGATTTGTGATATTTTTCAGAGAGTAATTTTATTGTACTTAAGTGAGTAACATCATCCACTCTTAGAGAGAGTTAGTTTCGAGCTTAAGTGTTTAGCACAATCAGTTCATAGAGTGAACATATTGTAATCTTACATTTTGTAAGGGGGAGCATTTAGAAGGTTTTCTAAATCTCCATAGGTTGCAAGTTAGCCCGTAAAACTTGCATCTGTAAGGTTTGCAGGTGAACCCGGTGTAAAACCTGTGGGTTGTTAGGTGAACCCGTGCTCGTAAAACCTAAAGTGTAAAGGCTTCTCTTGTGCCCGGTTTAAACAAGAATAGTGGATTGGAAATCTCAGGTGTAGCCTGGGGACTGGATGTAGGTCTGGGTGACCGAACCAGGATAAATTTATGTGTGCATATACTTATACTTGATCATTTTATTTTGCATCACATAGCATACTGACTTGTGCATAGCATTATTTATTATCATCATCACCGAGCACAAGCAGTCTTTCGAAAAGAGTTTAAGTTTTTATTCCCTCACCCAATTCACCCCCCCCTCTTGGGTGACAGCCACGAATTTCATATACTTCTCAATCTCTCCACATTACCTATTCAATTGCACTTATCACTCTCTCCCCACCACGGGATGAGTGATATTCCTCTCAAAATAGCAGATATTCATGCACGAAAGGAAGGGAATACTAAGAATGTATATTACCAATCTACATGCAATGCAGCACAGTCCAGGGTTATCGTATACCAAATACTGATAACCAAGTTGTAACATATTGTTACTAAATCCCTAATTAACCTGTGACATCTCTTTTAGTTCATTAATATATTTACTAACTATGACAGAAAAAGGATTTCCATAATATCAATGTCCTATCATAGTTAGAAAAGGAATTTCCTAATGATTAAATACTATCCATGATAGAAAAGAATTTTCTGATACAACCTGAACACTATCATGGATAATTAATAACTAACCATGTTAGAAAAGATTTGCCTAACATGGTTATTAAACAAAACTAATTGATATTAAACAAATAATAAATATATATACATGCGGAAGCAGATGTAGACCTATACAAATTGGCAATATACAATTCCAAATAAACTATATAACTCCTATTACCTAATTCCCTTTCCTGATGCTCGCGCCTGTGCATGAATACCTGCAAAAATGTCAGTAATCGTGGGATGAGACAATTTGTCCCAGTAATCACCGCTTAACTCACTATAACAGTGAGATGTGCGGTAGCGAGGGCGTCTAAAAGGTACCACAGATATAAAAACCACAATGTAATATATATATAAAGGTTTCTTCCATGCTCACTCAAGTCCAACAATCGCCTCCAAACCAAATCAATTCAACATCTCCATACTTCAATCAACTAATACTACCACAACAACTCTCACACTCACCTACAGATGCATTGTGCCACCACGGTGCATTCAAGCATCTATTCTTCACTATATGATTTGACACTGTGTCCCTCTCCATAATGAGGGGACAATTTCCCACTCTGGCAATCTCCAAAGAGGGAACCCCAATTCTGTTTCCATTACAGAACGGGAACGGTTGGACTCTTCAATGCCAAACAACCGTAGGGGCGGTTGGGCTCTTCAATGCCAAAACAACCGTAGGTCACTTCTCTCAATAAGTCGACCTATGATCCCCGATCCAATCAATCTGAAAAGGATCCTCAGTACAAATAACTGTCGATTGGCCTATCGACAGTTATCATCGCGCGATGGTACATATATATCAGTGTCATGCAAACCTCACAATATCCACCAATTTCAATCTCATTCAATATCACAATCTCAATCAACATCAATATCATACATTCTTACAATTCCCTTCAATATCTCCAATTTAATAGTGTTTTCCACAACATAACTCTCAACAATCTCAATTCAACATCTAACCCTCTTTTCTATTCTCATCACCTCTTAAACCACTACCCAACATTATCCCTATATACATTTCACGCCATTCCGGATCAATGGCCACCACCAAGCAGAATAATAGTATATATAATGTGTACAAATCTTTTATACAAAAATAATCGTGTTTGAAAGGCACCCGATAGCCTGTTTTGTATAAAAATAACCTTTCAAAGATAATATATATATATATAGAGGGTGAGAAAGGATTTTACAAAATCCTAGCTAACATCACCCTCAATGTTATAGTAAGGTTAAGTGTGATTACCTGTCGCCCTTTAGCACTCTGACGTTCTTCCTTACCATTTCTCGTAGATTTTCTCCAAATACTTTAGTTCCTCCTATGATAATAGGATACAAATGATAAATTAATATCATTTCCACTTTATAATACTTTGACGTCTCTCTCGTATTCCATATTACTACTACCCCTTCTCCATTTCTTCTTTACCTTATCATATAACGTCATTTTAATCCTATGTTGTGTTTCTAACATTTCTAGATTATGCAAACCACTATCATCACAAACAATCCATCCATTATTCTTCTCCAAGATTCCAAAGCAGTCACATACAACAAGATGAGATAAACCAACAATGTTTATTTTAGGAGCAACAAGTTTTCTTTATTAGAATGATTACATCCTATATGATTTCATCAAGCCATTGTCCCAAATCAGTTTAGCTATTTGTCTTAACATCCGAGGAATAAAAGACTTTGAGCACATACATATATATCACACAAAATCATCTTTAATCATGGGTATATCCCTACGAGTATTCTCTTAACTTTCTCAACAATTTCACCATTAATCTCGCAATTAATCTCCTATACATTCCTTAATACACCTAAATTTCACCATTAGCCAAAAAGGAAACAATCACCACTTCACCTTGAGTCACATATAGTAATCTCACAACACTTGTTTTCTTCTATTATATTCTAAAATCAGATTTGTATTAGACACAAAACATTGCTTTTAGTTCCATTATTTAAGTCATTAGATAACTAAGACCTACATATGTTTGAGATTTTACTTCACAATTTATCATTCCTCATTTCATGAAACCATATATAACAAGGCTTAGCTTTAACAATTATCATCTATATACACTTTAATCACAAGTTGAATCATTCTCATTTTTCAAACAACTTTTCAGTGAGTGCATTAAGAGGACAAAGAACTTTTGAGCACACATTCACAAAACATTTCAGCTACAGCCAATGCACTTATAACCACAAAAGTTCCAATTAAACTTGTAAACACCAACATGCATTATCATTCATTTTACCAATCCTAGCTAAAATAAAACTACCAATAGCATAAAACCAAAACTTCCATTCATTCCTCACACAAATCATGAGCAAACATCATAGCAATACCAAAGTCAAGGAAGTATATTTCCTTTTTGATTCTAATACATCATTACAGTTCAGTTATTTTAAACAAGTAATTACAAGCACTCTCAAAATTTACACACCATCGCCACATGAAAATCAAGCAAAGATCCAGAAAATCCATAGCATCAATTTGAATAATAACCATATACATACATGTCATTCTTATCCTAATTCTAACATATATCACCACTCTATTTTATTATCCTCAAAGCTAAATTTTTAACCCATATGAACAGAATAATAACATGGCAGTACCGAAATTTTCTAATTCATGTTCATTAATAAAAATCAGCATTCACAACCAAATAAAATGAACAATGCTCAAGAATCCTCCAATCCCAAGTCTCATTCAAATCCTTTTTAGTAACCTAAATTTCTTTTATAATCAACTGATTTCTATACTAAAATCTAATTTGATTGATTCATGAACCCCACGCCGCAAAGCTCGCAACTTTTCAAACAAATGCTTCTTTTAGACATTTTATCAAACACATTGAGTGTGCTCCAAAATCAAATGACATTATTAATCCCACTTATTGCCAAACATTCAATTTAGAAAAGAAGATAAATCATTATGTGAGCATATATGTCCATGTACACAAATAAAGTGGACCTTTTAATCAAGTTGAGACAATACTCTACATTTTAATTTTGTTGAAACATAAACCAAGACTACCTACTATAAACAAAGTTCCCAACAAATTCAGCTTCTCTTAGACTTTTTCACAAACACCTTGAATGCACTCAACCAAATGAAATCATTAACTCTTTAGATTGAAGTTTGAATTCCATTTTTCACTAATTTAGAACACCCAAAATTCTATCCCAAATCGGACTCCCTCTCTGGCCTGCCCAAAATCAAAGATTAAAAGGGATGGAAATAAGAAAACAAAGTTACCTGAGCTCAGAGATGGAACTACACACCGAACGACATCCTCCGTCGTGGTCACTGCCGTGGCCGTCGCCGGTGGAAGAAGCAAAACGAAGGAAGAAGAAAGACCGAAGGTGATGGGTGTTAGGATCGAGTAAACCGACATAGGCAGTGAGAATCCGAAAAGCCCATGTGGTTTTGGAAGCTTGGAAGAAGAAGACGGATGAAGGAGAAGTGAAATGAAAGTGGGAGGGAGAGGTGGAGTCGGCCTTGAGAGAGTGAGGGAGAGGTGGAGGCCGAATGGGTTTAAGCATTTGGGGAGGGGGCGGCCGATTTATGTTGAGGAAGGAGGAAGGGTGTGTTTGGTTAGGTGAAATAAGGATGGTATATGCTAATTTGTAGTCCAAACTTGCCATAGTGTACTCTTTTAATTTTAAAACCACTTAAATCAGCCTCCAATCTGCTTAACTTTCAAAATATTTTGGGTTTTACCATTCCCTCATATTTCAAACTCTTCAATTTCTTAATTAATTATATGCACATTTATTACTCAAAATTTTCAAAATGTCCTCAAAAATCACTAAAAATTCCTAAAAATTCCAAAATTCCCAATTTCTCCATTTATTATTTCCCAAAACACTCCTTGATCCTGTATTAAATTTTCAGGATGTTACACTTTTGGGTTTTACAAGTCATTCCTTTCCTTTATAACTTCATCAGTCTCACCCTTTTCATCTTCCCTTTTTCTTGGACTCCGCCGGCCACCTACAGTGGTTGCTCCGACGAGTTTCACGACGGACGACGGTGGAGACGCCCTTCTTCTTCATTTGTACCCATGTGAGCATCTTCTACCTCTTTGATTATGGATTTTGTGGTAAAAGATGCCTCTTTGAAGTTAGGGTTTTGGATATGCTAAAGTTTTTGAAATGTTAAAGCTTTAATATTGAAATTGAGGCATTGAATTTGAGTTTTCTTGGGAGCAATTGGATTTTCTTGTAGGAGATTGAACATTTGGGAATTTTGGTATAAGTTATGTTTCTTTGAAGCTAGGGTTTGACCATAATTAAATCATTGGATCTTAAAACAAGAATTTGGGGATGTTTAAGTGGTAAATTGAAGATTTTTGGAAAGTATTTAAGTTTATTCAAGTTGGGAATTATTTTGGGAATTTTACAGACATTTTTAGACTCTTTGAAGTTGTGTTTTGTTGATGAAGGATGTTATGAATAAATTGATAGTTAGATAAGGTTTGTTAAAGTTATATGAGGTTGTTGGAATTTTAGTTTTGGTTGGATTGGTATTTGGAAAGAAATTTAAAAGTTAAGTGTTGATTAAATTATGTAAAGGACTGTTTGGAGTTTGGTGGTAGGTTTGTGAAATTGGGAAGTTACTTTAAGTAAATTTGATGTTAATATGGCGGTAGGGTGGTTAGAGATTGTTTTGCAATTTTTTGGGTATTTTTGGTTTCTTTAAAGTGGAAGTTTGTTATGTGGGCTGTTTGGATTAGATTGGAAGTTAGGATATGTTTATATAGGTGTTATGAAGATGTGGGAGGAGTTAAAATTCTTTGCAATTGTGTATAGGAGGAGTTTTGTTAGTTAAAGTCTTGGTTAAAAGAGATTTTGGTTAGTTAAAAGAGTGTTTGAATGGTGGTGGATTATTTGGGGAGGTTAGGAAGCCGTTTGGAATACTAAATGAATATTCTTGAAGCAGTTTTAGTAAGTTTTATATGTTTGGTTGATTTTTGGTAAGAGTTAGGATAAATGGTAAAGTTAATAATGTACAAGTTATAAGTAAATGGATAAAGGGAATTACGGTAGTTTAAGGATATAAATTAGTATAGATGTTGAAAGTAGTTTATTAGTTCATTTTGTTAGAAATTGATTAAAAAGTTGAGTCAAAGTCACTTACAAAGTGCCTTGACCCATTTATGAATTGAGGGATCATTGTAGACGGCGGTTGTTCGGCGGAGCTTGAGGAAAGCGTTTATCTGCGTATCTTAGTGCTGTTAAGTTTCACAGGTAATCACGCTTAACTGACTGTGATACTGAGGGTGACGGTAGTTGAGGATTTCTAAAATCCTCTTCTACTTATATATATAAATGAAATGTGTTCAGATTATTTTATATTTAAACGTGGGGTATAGGGTACCTTTCCAAATAAACTGTACTTTATATATATACATATTTATATGAATCTTTTGTATGTTGCATGACACTTATTATTAGTACCGTTGGCCGATGTAACCATCGATTTGCGCAAATCGATAGGTTAATTGTACAGGTTCCTCGGATTGTAAAGGAACCAAGGATTTTTCACATTTTAGAGTGGTCCCTTTCTCATGCTTTTTCAGATTTTAGACTGGGCACAGTGTCACTCACATTTATTTTTGTCTATTGAGAGATGGATGTATCTATACTGTATATATGTGTATATATTATGTGGTTATGCAGGTTTTGAAAACTGCAGTACCCTGTAGACGCTCAACTACCCCACGTCTGAGTGTCACAGTGAGTTAAGAGGTGATTACTGAGACATTGTTTTGTCTCACCCCATTCCCTTTATTTTTACAGGTGATCATGCACAGAGGGAGGCGAAGAGGAATGGGAAGTGCCGTCCGGCCCATACTGATGTAGTAAGTAGGCCGGAGGTGACCATGTAGGAATATATATTGCCATTTCGCTAGGCTGCATCAGCTTCCGCATTTATGAATGTTATTTTGAATGAGTTGTATTATTGAATGAACGTTTTATTTGATCTGGTGATATAATTTGGAAGTTGTTGATGATTTGCGGTATTGTCCCTGCTACCGCGATAGTTCTGGGACTATTCTGACTAATATGTCGGTTATTACTGCATTACACTGTTCAGTGTGATGATTACTTGTGGAAAGGATGTGGAATCATGGAAACAAGTATTGTCTTAGATGGATTATATTTAGGAAATAATTTTCCTAACATGATTATGTGATATGTTGAAGAGGCATTATTTGATTTTATGTGGTCTCTGTATATAATCATATTAGATGGGTCCCGCTCTAATATGGTTACTGTAACATCCTAAAAATTTAATATAGGATCAATGAGTGTTTTGGGAAATAATAAATGGAGAAATTGAGAATTTTGGAATTTTTAGGAATTTTTGGTGGTTTTTGAGGACATTTTGAAAATTTTGAGTAATGAATGTGCATATAATTAACTAAGCAATTGAAGAATTTGAAATATGAAGGAATGGTGGAATCCAAAATATTTTGAAGATTAAGGAAATTGGAGACTGGTTTAAGTGGTTTTAAAATTAAAAGAGTACACTATGGCAAGTTTGGGCTACAAATTATCATATACCACCCTTATTACACCAAACCAAACAAAGCCCTCTCCTCCCTTATAACACCAAAACCCGACCTCCACCCTCCCTGACTCTCAAACCCTTCGCCCATCTCCTCCCTCCGCCTTCTTCTTCGTTCTTCTCTTCGGACCGGCGACGGCGGCAGCCAAGGGCGACGGCGGCGACCGCCGTCCTTCCTCACTTCTCCCCTCAGCCTCACCCAAAACTCGTTTCCCTTTCTCTCCCTTGCGTCCTCCTTCCTCTTCCGCCCAGCTTCTTGCTTCGCCCAGCCACTATCAACGGCGGCGAAGCCATTTCCGGTGACGGCGAGTTCCGTACAGTGTTGGGTCATCTTCAAGCTTAGGTAAGTTTTGTTCCTAGTTTTCCATCATCTTCCTCACTTCAAAATCGGAACTCTCACCTCCCTCCATTGTTCTTCGTTTTCCGGCGAGTCCCAGCAATTCCGACGGCGATTCGCGACGGTTCATGGCGGAATCTGGTGACATGAGTTCATGTAGCTCCTTTTGCTTCATTTCTACCCTTGTGCTTTGCTTTGACCGAGATTTGAGAGGAAAATCGAAAGGGGTTTTGGATTCTGGGTTATAATATTTAGTAAATAAAGCTTAAGTTTCGATTTCTGGTGAAAATTAGATGATTTAAATGATTAATTAGGATTTTGTGAAGTGACAATATAGTCTTGTTGTTTGCCCTGGTTGGAGTTATTGATTTCTTGATTTGTTCTTCTGTCTCCTCTCTGCTGTAAATAGATATAGTGCCATAAAGGATACTAACGATATTATGATGTGGTGTTATAATAGTAAATTTCAATGGGGACTTGTTTTGTGAATTCCCTACCTTTAATTTGTGTTGGTTGAATGGTTTTTGGTATAAGCATGTTATATAAAGTGTGATTTTAATTTGAATTCTATGATTATATTGGTGTTAAAAGATTTGTGTTTTGGCTGGAAATGTGTTAATGTATTAGTGTATTATTGTTTGTGAAGAGAAGTAAATGGTGGTGAGGCAAGTGAGTTTAAAACTATTCAGCCCTTTTAGTTCTTGATAACTAAATAGTTGGAGAGATGAAATTTATTTGATAACATACTGAAAGCTTCCAGCTTCAGGATATACATGTGTGTGATGTGGTGTGCGCAATGGTGTATTGATATATATGAATGTTTTGATTGACTGGGCTGCTGGGATGAAGTTGTTGCTGGAAATAACTTGTGAAATGTAGTCAAGTTGGTTTGCATGTGAACATGGTGGTTAATTGTTCTTTTTGATTTGCAATAGCCGAAAAAGGGATTTTAAAATGAGGTTATAGTATTAAAAATATATAAGAAATTGTTCTTGAAGAGTATGGTTAAAGACTGAAATTGTAATCTATATGAAAAAGATTAGTCAGGACTACTACTATGGCTAAATGATTGGTGAGGCTTTACTTTATAATTTAATATAGTACTTATGCATATGGGTTCTATATTTTGCTCTTTCTTTCAAATAATGGCTGAACTGGTTTTTGGATTGAGAAATATAAATTCTGTTCTCCTTATTTCAGATAAGTTTGGACCTCGGTGTTGATAATGAAGGATTCAAGTCTTCATGTGAAAAACCATATTTATTCTAAGTTGCTTGTTAAATTTCTTCAAGTTTAAGGACTTGGGGGTTCTGTTTTCTTTGTTATGAACTATTTACTATGAGATTAGGCAAACTTGAGAATTAAAATTGTTATATTAGAAAAAAAAAAATTGTAGTAGGTGTCTTTGCGATTCCAAAGTGGTGATTGGTTATTGGTTGTGAATGATTGAGTGACCATGATAAATATGAAACAGGAATTTCAGTTGTTTGTTTTTACTGGTTCCATGATTGAGGTATTATAGTGAATTGGTGACAATTCTGGATAGGCAGTAACCTTGAGATAAAATGCACGATTCTAAACCTTGTTACTTTACCTCTTTCATAGGTCGCTTTCATTGTTCTAAAAGAAGGGTGTTGAAGGTTGTGGTTACGCTTTATAAGTGAAATATTGATAATGGTTGTATGCATGTGAGAGAATCTAATTGAGGCTTGGTGTTGATTTATATAAACTTACGTGAGAATTACATAGTTTACTAATACGGAACATGTTAAGGATGGAGTATAGTGCTTGTTGAACTTGTTTTCTTTTGATTGCCTTGGATGTGGATTGCTTTGATTTATGATTCCTTATGTTTGGTTGTTGGATTTTAGTCATCGTTGGTTTGCTTTATAATAACTACTTGATTTTGATTGTTATGGTTAAAGATACTTAGTCTAAACAATAATGAAAATATTTCATAAGAGAATGTAAAAGAAGAATGAGATTGGGTAGTAATATGGAATACGAGAGAGACGTCAAAGTATTATAAAGTGGAAATGATATTAATTTATCATTTGTATCCTATTATCATAGGAGGAACTAAAGTATTTGGAGCAAAATCTACGAGAAATGGTAAGGAAGAACGTCAGAGTGCTAAAGGGCGACAGGTAATCACTCTTACCTTGCTATAATATTGAGAGTGATGTTAGTTGGGATTTTCAAAATCCTTTCTAGCCCTCAAAATCTTTAAAAGTTACTTTTATACAAAATAGGCTATCGGGTGCCTTTTAAACACGGTTATTTTCGTATAAAGAATTTTGACACATTATATATGTAGTATCCTGTTTAGTTGTAGTGAAAATCCTGGAATGGTGTGACATTTACACATGTGGAGTGTTCTGATAGTGACATTGGAAAGGTTATGTAGATATAAGGGGATTAAATGTTGGGTTTGAGATGTTGGGGAGTAAGTTGAGGGAAAATATTGAAATGTTGACATTGAGATGTTGAAGGGAATTGTGAGAGTGCTGGACATTGATGTGATATTGAAATATTGAAAAGGGATTGGTATATTGAAAGGTATTGTGATCATTGCATGACACTGAGATATAGGTACCATCGCGCGATGATAACCATTCGATAGGCCAATCAACGGTTATTTGTACGGGTCAACAGATTGGAGACTGTGACCATTGGTCAACAGATTGGAGTCTGTGACCAGCAGTCTTATGATTGGAGACAGGGACTGCTCCCTTTCTGATTGGAGACAGATTGGGGTTTCCCTCTTATGGGTTTACCAGAGAGGGAAATTGCCCCCTCACATTTGAGAGGGGCACAGTGTCAACTCATTTGGAATACATATAGGGCTCGAGCGTAGTGCCTCCAGGATGGCATGAGTAGAGCATCAGGTTGTACATGGATGAGAGTTGAGAAGTTGGATTTGATTTATTTTGGACGTGACAGAGGTTATAGAATGGTAAATGGAAGAAGACTTGGTTCTTGTATATATATATATATTCATTTTAAAACTGTGGTACCCTTTAGACGCCCTCACTACTGCACATCTCGCTGTTATAGTGAGTTATGTAGTAGATTACTGAGACAAGTTGTCTCACCCCACGATTACTTACATTTTTGCAGGTGATCATGCACAGGCGCAAGTATCAGGAAAGGGAATTAGGTAGTGGAGATTGTATAGTTTATTTAGAATTGTATATTGCCAATTTATAGGTCTGCATTCGCTTCCGCATGTATATATATTTATTTATTGTTTAATATCAACTAGTTTTGTTTATTAACCATGTTAGACAGATCCTTTCTAACATGGTTAGCAATAAATTATCCATGATAGCAGCTGTATTGTATTAGTTTATTCTTTTCTATCATGGATAATAATTTAGTCATTAGGATATTCTTTTTCTAACTATGATAGAGATATTGATAGTATTGAAATTCCTTTTCTATCATAGTTAGCAAAGATATTATTGAACTAAAAGAGATGTCACAGGTTAATTAGGGGAATTAGTAACAGTATGTTAGATGTCACAGGTTAATTAGGGGAATTAGTAACAGTATGTAACAACTTGGTTATCAGTATTTGGTATACTATAACCTAGGACTGTGTTGCATTGCATGTAGATTGGCAATATACATTTTTAGTATTCCCTTCCTTCTGTGCATGAATATCTGGCCTTTTGAGAGGAATATCACTCATCCCGTGGTGGGGAGAGAGTGATAAGAGAAATTGAATAGGTATTGTGGAGAGATTGAGATGAATATAGAAAGAATAATGAAATAATATTGATATTGATAAGAATTTAGGAAGAATTACGAATAAGGATGCTTCTCTGGGGTCTCGAATATAGTTTTGTGCCGGCCATAATCATAGTCGAGGCATCATGAGATCCCTTATTGGGTTTAAAGAATTAAGCTAATATGAGGAATAACATTTAATAATGAATATCAAGTGAAATGTGAATTTTTGAAAGTATAGGGTTAATTGATAAATTGACTTGTTTTGTTGAATTGGTAATTAAGGTTGTTTTCAATTGTTTGATTTGCAGTTTCCAACTTAATATATGTATTGATTAGTATGTGTTATGAGAATAAATGTGGTTGGTCTTCTGAATGAAATTGTGTATGAGAAATATTTCAGCCTATTCCTCTTAGTAACTAAATATTTGTAGATATGATAAAGGTTTATATATCTATTTATGTATGCCTTATGTGCAATGAGTTTATTTAGTGTTGTATAATGGTATTAAGTGAATTGATGTGTGTGGAATTTCAATTAAGAGAATATTTTGATGGGACCATTGGGAGTGAATTTGACTCAATTAGGTAATTTTTATTGTGAGGATTGGAAGTTAGTTGTAAACTTTGGATTGTTAGAATGTTATAGTGAGTTTTATTTTGTGTTTGAATTAAAGTCAGTGTGATTAATTGAGATTACATGTGTGGTTATGACTTAGAGTAATGTATTGATATGGTGAACTATACTAACTCGATGATAGGTTATCACTAGGCTGTTATGGATGGGATTGAGATGATTTGAGTTTGGATTTAGTTTCTTGAAAGTTAGAAGGTTTCAATGTTTCAAATATCACTCCAATATGATGATTCTTTGAGAAATTTCTTCCCTCTTGGTTTAGAATGCTGCTGGAATGCTAGTATATTGGTAGTAAATATTGTTGTATGAAGGCTTTTGGGTTCTCTATTTTTCTGTTTTTGGTTGAATGAATTTTTGTGATGGAAGTACTTCTTTAATCATATTAAGTGGAAGATAGTAACTGTTGATGAATATTCATGTTGGAATTTGGTTGAAAAACATAACCTTTCTCTGATTTCGATATTTATATATTATGAGGAATAGTGCCCTATTTGGTTGAATTTTTGTGTCCTTTCCTTGGTTTCTGGTTAAAGCTGATGATTGAGTTACCACGAAAGTATGAAAATTGTTTTATTGGAAATGAGGGCGGAAAGTTACGGAGTTTGATGTTTTGTTTGTCCTTTGTGAAATGCAATGTTAAATGTGATTGGTTTTCTGGTTTTGATGGTTGCTGAAATTGATTGGGCTATACATGAGTTAGGAAATTTGATGCTTGGGTGCTACAATGCACATCATTATGCAGATTTGAGGGTAATCATTGTGGTTCAATGATTCATTGATGTGGAAACTCGATATTACATGTATATGATTGTGTTTAGAGGAAATAAATACTCGGGAAGTCACGACTGTCAGAGTAGTATGGATTGAAAGAGAGGTAATTGAGAGGAGTTTTGACTATAAGGATTTGACTACTATGTAATGGCTATGAATCGATGAGTGACCAAAATTTGGCTTGAAGAATGAAACTTAGGAAGCTGTTGAAGCTTAAGTTAGAAATGGAATTTTGTAGAGTTGTTATTTAACAATTAAAAGCAAGATTTTGGATTATGATCAAGGAAACTATTAGAGTCTGAAGAGGATTTTAGAATGTGGTGTTTTGTTGTTATGAATTGCTTTTGCATATGCGGAGATACATTAGGAGAGGAGTTGTGATCTTAGTGATTAGATTATACAATATTGACTAAGATAGGAGGTTTGATTGGAGAAGTTTAGGTTTTAGATTAAAGTTAATTAAGGGAAGCAAGGGCTGATTGGTTATGTATTTGAATATCAAATTTTAGATCTGAAACTATAAGTTTTAGGGAATTGATGGAATCCTGTTTTGAGATTAAAAGTTTTATTTGATTGCATTCATAGGATTTTATCTGTATCATGATAGCCTTGGTAATCCTATTGGCTGAATTTTGTTATAGGATGAAGTGTTGCTGATAAAGCATTGAGAGAAGATTGTTTGTTAGGAATTATGAAAGGAAGATTCAAATTTGTTTAAGTGTTAAAGAATTAGTTTCAAGGATAGTTAGTTGCTGATATGAAAAGGCTTAAGTATACATTAATTTGGTTGGAAGTGGACGTAAAAAGAGTAGTGTTTTTCTGTTTTATGCAGTGAGATTGATATTGTTATGACTTGTTTATTGTGAATTTTGACAAATTTGTCCATTAATCTGTTAGTATAACAGAGTCAATTGTGATTTTGAATGGAATTTTAGTTATACTCTTAGTTTCCTTGCATAGTACTTCTAGCCTTAATCAAAATGTTATGTATATTCCAGTCAATCTGACGTGATTTCACCTCTTTTGAATCCCTGAAAGGAACATGATAATGGGTGCTAGTATACTTAACTTCACCTTTATCATAAGAAAACATGTTCACACCCCACAATTGACTATACTTTCTAGAAAATTGTGGTTAGCAGCCTCGTATAGAATGTTCATAGTTTCTCTAAATCCTTGATATCATCTCCATTGGGTCATATGGATGACACTCATGGCAAGAAATCCTCAATGCCAATGAGTTGAATCTCCCTGAATTATATCCAAATTTCTTTTCTTCTTCTTGAAATAGGATTATCAATCCAATAAACTGTTCATTTCCCTTGTATTTAGTGATAATTTCTACTAATTTCAAGGACGAAATTAATTAAGAGGGGTAGAATTGTAACATCCTAAAAATTTAATATAGGATCAATGAGTGTTTTGGGAAATAATAAATGGAGAAATTGAGAATTTTGGAATTTTTAGGAATTTTTGGTGGTTTTTGAGGACATTTTGAAAATTTTGAGTAATGAATGTGCATATAATTAACTAAGCAATTGAAGAATTTGAAATATGAAGGAATGGTGGAATCCAAAATATTTTGAAGATTAAGGAAATTGGAGACTGGTTTAAGTGGTTTTAAAATTAAAAGAGTACACTATGACAAGTTTGAGCTACAAATTATCATATACCACCCTTATTACACCAAACCAAACAAAGCCCTCTCCTCCCTTATAACACCAAAACCCGACCTCCACCCTCCCTGACTCTCAAACCCTTCGCCCTTCTCCTCCCTCCGCCTTCTTCTTCGTTCTTCTCTTCGGACCGGCGACGGCGGCTGTTACATACTGTTACTATTTCCCCAATTAACCTGTGACATCTCTTTTAGTTCGATAATATCTTTGCTAACTATGATAGAAAAAGAAATTTCAATAATATCAATATCTCTATCATAGTTAGAAAAAGAATATCCTAATGACTAAATTATTATCCATGATAGAAAAGAATAAACTAATACAATACAGCTACTATCATGGATAATTTATTGCTAACCATGTTAGAAAGGATTTGTCTAACATGGTTAATAAACAAAACTAGTTGATATTAAACAATAAATAGATATATATACATGCGGAAGCGAATGCAGACCTATAAATTGGCAATATACATTTCTAAACAAATTAAATAACCTTCACAACCTAATTCCCATTCCTGAAGCTTGCACCTGTGCATGAATACCTGCAAAAATATCAGTAATCGTGGGATGAGACAATTTGTCCCAGTAATCACCGCTTAACTCACTATAACAGTGAGATGTGCGGTAGTTAGGGCGTCTAAAGGGTACCACAATTTAAATTCAGTAATATGTATATAACCTAAATCTTCTTTCATTTAACACTTCAATCCCTCTGTTACGCCCAACTCAATTCAAGTTTATCATCACTGCTTTTCAAATATCCCTCAAAATCCCTCAATCAATTTCCACATCAACTAAACTTCACCGTCCAATCTCCAATCCATGCTTTCCTTAATTAAAATCTCATTCATACCTTTCTCAGATCCAATTTCTCGGCTCACATTCATTTACAATCCCTGGTGCTCTACTCATGCCATCCCGGAGGCACTACGCTCGAGCCCTATATATGTTCCAAATGAGTTGACACTGTGCCCCTCTCACAAAGAGGGGGCAATTTCCCTCTCTGGTAACCCCATGAGAGGGAAACCCCAATCTGTCTCCAATCAGAAAGGGAGCAGTCCCTGTCTCCAATCAGAAGACTGCTGGTCACAGTCTCCAATCTGTTGACCATTGGTCACAGTCTCCAATCTGTCAACCAGTACAAATAACCGTTGATTGGCCTATCGAACGGTTATCATCGCACGATGGTACATATGTCTCAGTGTCATGCAATGTCCACAATGTCCAATAAATTTCAACCTCGTCAGTATCTCAATTTCAACATCAATATCCAACTCCCTTTTCTATCATCATCCTCTCAAACCACTATCTAAACAATATACCTATATATCCTTCACACCATTCCAAATCAATAGCAACCACCAAGCAGGATAATATATATATCTGTATCAAAGTCTTTTATATGAAAGTAATCGCGTTTGAAAGGCACCCGATAGCCTGTTTTGTATAAAAATACCCTTTTAAAGATACTATATATATAGAGGGTGAAAAGGGATTTTACAAAATCCCTAACTAACGTCACCGTCAATGTTATAGCAAGGTAAGAGTGATTACCTGTCGCCCTTAGCATTCTGTTGTCTTTTTCCTTTACTTTACCATGTCTCGAGAGTATATGTAAATCACATTCTTTCCTATTATTTCAGCATGTAATGATAATTAGTTAATAATCATTCTAAGCTATGTATTAAATAACGTCGCTCTCATTACTACCCAAGTTTCCCCATTTATATATCATGTCCTAATCAATTACGTCAAACATAAACACACCTTCACAATTAAGCATTTCTGTATATGAACTCCAAAAATAATTAAAACCATCTCAATCACATGTAGAAACATATATCCATTCATATTCACATCTTTCCAAAATAACCATACCCTTCCACCTAATGCTCAACACCCATACAAGGTTCAATTGGGCAGCAACATTGAATGTGGAAAATAAAAATCAGATTTCCAATCTCAAGCATAACTGAACATGTAATGGCCAATAAATATTCCCCTTCATTTCAGCCATACATAAAAAAAAACACGGCAATTTGAAACCCATATGTAGTTTATCACAAGAATAAAGGTTTTTCTTAAGCCTATTATAATAGAACAGAAAATGAAACTAGCATTACCAAGAATCTCATATTCCCCCACCAAATCATATGCATTTCCAATTCTATAAGCATTTCTCAATTTATAAGTTCCTTAAATAGGCACCCTCCATTTTCATGCCTTTAATTCAGCCAAAACGAAAATCCTATCACAACAATATAATCATATAATTCTAATTAAAATCACAAGGTACCATTCCCAACTTCATTCTTCCAAAAGCTATGTTTATATTATTCCCATCATTCACGAACTAACTGACAAGAACATAAACAAACTAAGCCAAGCTTATTTATTTATTTACCTTTATATGATTGCATGCAGCAATTCACTTCCATCCGAACATCCCTCAAACTCGTTGGCCAAACCAAAACAGAATTTAAAATCCTCCCAAAACCAAAATTCAAACAGTTCATTGTCATACACTCATGCGCAGGGTCAAAAGTCAGAAAGCAAAAGTAACAAGAATATCAACTTCACTTTCTATGCCTAACTGACCACATAGCAACCAATATCAATGTCATTATTTCTTTAATTATTATTCAGATTTTTAACATACAAGGCACATAATCAACATGAATCATCCATTTACAGATTTGAGACACAACATGGGCATATGTTTTCACTTAATTAGTAACTAGGCCAAACAAAAATAGCATCACAAGGAAACAGTAGAAGCAGCCATGTGCAGTTAGCCCAAAACACAGAGAATCAACAAATATTAGTACACTTATCACTTTAACAAGCAGAAGAAAAGGCACTAGCAACAAATAATTCATGTTCAACTACATCTACTACCTATTTATTAACTTATCCATAGGTTATTTCGTGCATTTTAACTAATGAAATCAGATTTACAAATCTGACTTCACTCTTTCAGGAACAAGGAGTCAACCACATTTACATTCAACACAACTCAAGTCATCACAACAAAACAAAATAGAATAAATTTTATAAGCACACCTATGACAACAGGTTAAAGACTTGTATATGCTCCTGCAGAGATTAATTAAAGGTTTTTAACTCTTCTTTCCAGAAACAGAGATAAAACTACTCCCAAACTCAGAATTCATTTCAGCCAAAGCAGAATAAAAGCAACATTTCATCTCACACAACAATCTTCCCTTCATTTAATTAAAGACGCCCAAAAATCAGAACCCATCAAACCCTAACTCTCAATTCTGCCAAAAAATCGCAGAAAATAACAAAATAAAATAAAAAGAGACTCACATAAGTCTGAACTCAACTTGCAGGTCAAAATCGGTGGCGAAATGGCTTCGCCATCGCCGGAAATGTTCGCCGGAAAATCAGCCATTTGGGACTGGTCGATCAAAACAGTAAAACAAGAGAAAAACATAAGGAAAATGAAGTTGGAAACAAGAAACTAGCTTGAAGAACAACAAAACACAAGCCTCACCGTCCACTACTGTCGTCCGCCGCCTAGACCGCCAGAGAAACGAAGGAACACAAGGTGGGAGAGTGAGGAACAGTGAAGAAAACAACAAAACATTGAGGGATCGACGAGCTCACATGATTTTTGGAGGTTTGGGAGTGAGAAAATGTGACATTGTGTTACTAATTACTTAATTAACCAATAATATCCATCTTAGACTAATAACCTCTTTACTAACTATGATAGAAAAAGGATTTCCATAATATCAATGTCCTATCATAGTTAGAAAAGGAATTTCCTAATGATTAAGTATTATCCATGATAGAAAAGAATAAACTAATACAGCACAGCTGCTATCATGGATAATTTATTGCTAACCATGTTAGAAAGGATTTGCCTAACATGGTTAATAAACAAAACTAGTTAATATTTAACAATAAATAGATATATACATGCGGAAACGAATGCAGGCCTATACAAATTGGCAATATACACATCTAACTAATCTAAATAACCTTTGAAACCTAATTCCCTTCCCTGATGCTTGCGCCTGTGCATGAATACCTGCAAAAATGTCAGTAATCGTGGGATGAGACAATTTGTCCCAGTAATCACCGCTTAACTCACTATAACAGTGAGATGTGCGGTAGCGAGGGCGTCTAAAGGGTACCACAGTTTTAAAAACAATAGTAATATATATATATATCCAGATCTTCTTTCATTCCTTACTCAAGTCCAACAATCACCTTCACACCTAATCAATTCAACATCTCCATACTCCAATCAACTAATACTACCACAACAACTCTCACACTCACCTAGAGATGCATTGTGCTACCACGGTGCATTCAAGCATCTATTCTTCACTATATGATTCGACACTGTGTCCCTCTCCATAATGAGGGGACAATTTCCCTCTCTGGCAATCTCCAGAGAGGGAACCCCAATTCTGTTTTCCATTACAGAACGGGAACGGTTGGACTCTTCAATGCCAAACAACCGTAGGGGCGGTTGGGCTCTTCAATGCCAAACAACCGTAGGTCACTTCTCTCAATAAGTCGACCTATGAACCCCGATCCAATTAATCTAAAAAGGATCCTCAGTACAAATAACTGTCGATTGGCCTATCGACAGTTATCATCGCGCGATGGTACATAAATTCCAGTGTCATGCAATGCTCACCATATCCCTATCAATATCTCATCCACAATAACATCAATATCATACATTCTCACATCACCTTTCAATCTATTATCCACTATATCTTATCTCAACATAACTCTCCCAAAATATCAACTCACATCTAATTCCTTTTTCTACACTCAACCTCTCAAAAACTATTATAACCATACACCTGCAAACATGTCACATCATTCCAGAATATTCAATACCACCAGACAGGATACTACATATATAATGTTTCGAAATCTTTATATGAAAATAATCGTGTTTGAAAGGCACCCGATAGCCTGGTTTGTATAAAAATACCCTTTCAAAGATAATATATATATAGAGAGGGTGAGGAAGGATTTCAAAAATCCCCAACTAACATCACCCTCATTGTTATAGCAAGATTAAGAGTAATTACCTGTCGCCCTTTAGCACTTTAATACTCTCCCCTACGCTTCCTTACTCAATTCACCTATTATTACATAAAAGTAATAATAAGGTAAACAATCATGCTTATATGTGTATAACGAATAGCACGTCTCTCTCCTTATGATACTACCCAAACCCCATTCTTGTTTATTTCCAAACTCTTTGATTAAGCCCTTTAACTTTAATCTTTTATGATTCTTAAGGTTTGACTAATCAATACCTTAAAGCAAGATCAAATATCCTTAATAAACTTCAAACAATCCTTACAACACTCCAATTATATTCACATAGTTATTTCAACCAAACATAGTCAAAATATTGGAACAATGACATAGCTAGTTTCATTCAATAGTTACAAACTTCATTTAACAAGTAACTCATGATCTAATTTTCAAATAGACTAAGAAGCCATCACAATTACGCCTTTACAATGTCATTCAGAAAAGTCACAACATCAGTCCATCAGCAATAAAACAAGCATCAAGCAGAAAACAATTAATTATTGTTCATATTATTCAATATTAAATATAGCAATCATTTTGATGTTTATTTGCACCTCTTTAGGTCCACAATTTATTCAGCCACATGCAGCCCTCTTATCTACTTTCACCTTCACATGTTAATTTAGTATAGATCAGCACTTATGAACTTAATCATGTAAGATCAATGATTTCACATAAGGTTATTGAACTCAGCTTCAATGACATGTATACAGACCCAAACATACACAAATCAACTGTTACTCTTTCTAGTTTTTATCTCAATTCATATCAACCAGTATAAAGTCAGATTTGGATCACACTAAAAGAACAACAAAAAGAAGGACAATGTGCCCATGCACTCCATTCACAAATCCAGCACAACACAGAACTATATAATGTCAAAAGAAAATTCGACTACTCATGCCAAGGAGATTAAGAATACTCTCCTAGTTACATACTCTCAAAATCTTGATTAAAACAGAACATGTGATGCTCCTAATAGTAAGAAAGCACCACAATTCAGTTAATTGTATTAGCATGGCAAGAACAGGAATTTTTAACACCTATATCCATCTACACAATTTGTTTTAGTCATTGTTGTACAATTATTAATATTCTCCCTACTTCCTTGAGTATACAACCATAACAAAATTCTCAATTATATATATACCAGCATCCATTTCAACAACAATCGTTCTTTTAAAAACACAAATCTTACCAGTAATCTTTACCATTCACTTGACACAATCCAAACAGAATTTGTTCTTAAATTAATTCACTAGAATCAGCTCCATAACACCACAAAATTCAGGTTTAAAGGTTAGGTTACAAAACACAATAATACTCATGCAAAAGAGCAACATCTTTTAGGTACATTCAAACAAAATTTAATCAAGCAATACAAGGAAGAAAAGAACAGAACCTGAAATTTAATACACATGCATAAGAAACACCAAAAATCACCACAACACTATTTCTCAACTTGCAAAAATCATTTCTTAACTTTATTCTACTCATGTCTTAACTTCATAGATCAACCAACAACCACCAAAGCCATAAAAATCAAGCAAAATTAAAGACAAACATAAGGAATTTCTAAATCCCCAACTCAGCTCAGATTCAACATCCCCAATCAACATCCGCAAAAGCTAAGGTTTATACAAACTTTAAAATCTTCACATTATAGTTTTAATCCTCCAAACTACACAAAGAAATGAAGCCTTCAACTCTAAAACCAAAACTTACACATCATTTTAAGTGGATTGTTGCTCCCAAATCCCTAACCCAAACTCGGCCTCTCATAGGAAACAGAACAAAATCGAAGAAAAAGAAGTGAGAACAAATAGCAGAGACTCACCGGAGCTTGCATCCGGTGTTCCACCTCAGAATCGAACTCGCCGTCGCCGGAATCCGCTAGGCTCGCCGGAGAAACAAGGAGAACGAAAGACAGTTGAGCGGAGGCAGTGAGAAAGAGAAGCCGAATGAAGCAAAAGAAGAAAAGAGAAGGAAAAAGCTTACCCATGAAGCTTCCAACGTTCGTGCGCCGTCGGATTGTCAACCGCTCACCGGAAAATGAAGAACAAGACGGAGGTGAGGCTAAAAAGGGAGAAAGAAATGAAATTGAGAGACAGAGATGAGAGGAGAGGACGAAGAAGAAGGTTGGTGACAGTGGGAGGCGCCGCTGTGCTATGGCCGCCGGATTCAGAGGGAGAAAAATGAAGAAGAAGAACGAAGAAGGATGGAGGGAAGAGAAGGAAATGAAGAAGAAAGTGAGAGAGGGGGGTGTCGGCGGTTTTCTTTTTGTAAGGAGGGAGGGAAAGGCATGTTTGGTTAAGTGAAATAAGGATGATATATGATAATTTGTAGCCCAAACTTGCCATAGTGTACTCTTTTAATTCTAAAACCATTTAAACCAGTCTCCAATTTCCTTAATCTTCAAAATATTTTTAGCTTTACCACTCCCTCATATTTCAAACTCTTCATTTCTTAATTAATTATATGCACATTAATTACTCAAAGTTTCCAAAAATATCCCAAAAATTCCTAAAAATTCCAAAATTCCTAATTTCTCCATTTATCATTTCCCAAAACACTCTTTAATCCTGTATTAAATTTTCAGGATGTTACAATTCTACCCCCCTTAAATAATTTCGTCCTCGAAATTAGTAGAATCTATCACTGACACAAAAAAAAAGAAACAATTTTCTTGGAATGATACCCTATGTCAAGAGAAAGAAGAAGAAATTTAGGTAATAATTAGGAAGGTTGAACTCATTGGCATTGAGAATTCATTGCAATGAGTGTCATCCATGTGACACAAAAGAGATGATATCGACGATTAAGAGGAACTATGAACACTTTAACTGAGGTTATTGTCGAAATCTCCTGATAAAATGCAGTCAGATGCGAAGTAGGAAAGGTGTTTCTCGGATAAGGGTAAGGTTAAGGATACTAGAACTCATTCTCAAGTCCCTTAAAGGATTAAAAGAGGTGAAAGCAATCAGATTGAATTAAACGTATATAACCTTTTGAACAAGGTTAGAAGCACTACACAAGAAAACTAGGAGTATAACTACAATTCTATCCAAAACCACAATTAATTCTGATATACTAGCAGATTAATGAACAAGTCTATCTAAAATCACAATACAACATCAATCAAAAGCAGAAAAACTATGGATTCTTTTGAAGAACCAGCTCAGCTATGGCAATACACACGCTCTAGGGAATCAATAAAGTACACAATGATTCCATTTCAGCTCTCATTATTCTTGCAATTCTAACTATCCAACTTTCATCGCTCTTCCAAATCTTACGCTTAGTGCTAACTAACATTAAATTTCGCACTCTATTCCCTGCATTTTCAATTGATTTATAGAAAATTCGACAATTCTCATCCATAAAAGCCTATTGTTAACATCTCACCCAGTCATGATATCTCACAATATCCATATATTACTCTAAGTCATTAATCAGCAGTGTAATCCCAAGTAATTACCCTAACTTCAATTCTAATCATAAGTTCTAAAATTTTTCATTTTTCATGCCAAATCTCCGGTCACTCATTAATTCATATCCATAATATAACATTTTTAATCCTTAAAGTCAAAATTCCTTTCAATTACCTCTATTTCAATCAATACAAGCTAGAACAAGCTAGTATATCTCATTATTTCACTCTTATTCCTAAAAATCATGTTTATCAATCTCTTGAATACAATTCTCACCGTAAAATGACATTAGCGATCACATACCATTCTCAATCAACTCAGTATATTTCTCTTCTACCTACTCTAGCTCGACTTCCTTTGACTTCACTATGTCGTTTCCATAATTCCCCAAGTTCTCAAATCATGAATTCTTCCTGTTTGATTCAAATTACTCCATATTCTAACTGATACATTCTCTAACCTCTCTTTCATAAACAATACATAATATTTTGAACCCAACTCCAACTAAATTCCAGATAATTACAACCTCCATTTAGCGTCTTTACTTAACCTAATAGAAATATGCATATTCCTTTACCCTTATCAACTACGTCAAGCAAATTCAGTTCAACAAATTCTTCTTTCTTCACCTTCAATCAATATAATCCCTAATCATGTCAACTGCCTTTATCAATCTTCAATAACAATTTAAAGCATTATCAAAACCAGGAATCGGTTTACTACTAACAAAATCATACTCAAATTAAGTAAGAATTTCCATTTCTCGAGATAAACATTCAGCCAATGTCTAAAACGACAACACCAGTCAATGTACTTATGAGCTATCAAACCCTTGTAGTCAATGTTGTACATAACTCAAGCTAAACCTTAAATAACCAATGCATCTAAACCATGAAAATCAAATCTTCGTTTAAACTATTCCTCGTTATAATTTGATCATAAGCACTAAAAAGGCAGAGATAAGTATAAAATTATATATTCTAACTTGTACCAAACTGAGCCGAGTATCCAAATACTCAAACTTCAACCAATTAATCAATCAAATATAGGCAACCAATGTGTGTGCTCACCAAGAATCAGACCAAATACCACACCATCCTAACAGGGAATGCAATTCAATTAACCACATAGAGATTATATATCAATGTTAGAAACTTCTATTTGAGTTTGAAATTTTAACATGCTAGCTCTAAGACCTCATTGATCCTTCATTTATCAAGTCTGAAACACCCTTTTTGAGACGTCCCAACCAAATCAGCATTCACCACTAATTCTATATTCAAATCCAAAACAATTCAATAATGATATAGTTTAACAAGCAAACAAATCAACCAAGAACTAAAGTCAATAAGCCATTAACCAGTCCAAGTAACAAAATGACTCAATACAAACACGCCTAGCTGATTCAAAAGGTAAAGCTAATCCCCATTTCAGCCAGACAATATAATTCAATTTCGACAACAAAATTCAGTAAAATGAACAAATGATCCCCAACCAATCACCTGCAAAAATTGATCTCAAAACACTAATTGCAAAACCTGCACTAGTAATATCAATGATGCATAACTGCACATAAAATTTAATTTGTACAACATTCAGCCCAAACCATGAAGCATACAAATATTCAGAAATCCTTTTTAAACAATTAAAATTTAACATATGATTTCATATTGAATTTATTACTAATTGTTATTTTCAAGTTTTCATAATCCCTTAACAAAATAAGGGATCTCATGATGCCTTGACTTTAATTATGGCCGGCACATAACTATATTCGAGACCCCAGAGAAGCATCCTTATTTCGTTATTCTTCCTAAATTCTTATACATATCAATATTATTTCGTTATTCTTTCTATGTTCATCTCAATCTCTCCACAGTACCTATTCAATTTTTCTTATCACTCTCTCCCCACCACGGGATGAGCGATAATCCTCTCAAAAAGCAGAGTATCATGCACAGAAGGAAGGGAAACTATAGAATGTATATTGCCAATCTATATGCAATGCAACACAGTCCTAGGTTATCGTATACCAAATACTGATAACCAAGTTGTGACATTGTGTTACTAATTACTTAATTAACCAATAATATCCATCTTAGACTAATAACCTCTTTACTAACTATGATAGAAAAAGGATTTCCATAATATCAATGTCCTATCATAGTTAGAAAAGGAATTTCCTAATGATTAAGTATTATCCATGATAGAAAAGAATAAACTAATACAGCACAGCTGCTATCATGGATAATTTATTGCTAACCATGTTAGAAAGGATTTGCCTAACATGGTTAATAAACAAAACTAGTTAATATTTAACAATAAATAGATATATACATGCGGAAACGAATGCAGGCCTATACAAATTGGCAATATACACATCTAACTAATCTAAATAACCTTTGAAACCTAATTCCCTTCCCTGATGCTTGCGCCTGTGCATGAATACCTGCAAAAATGTCAGTAATCGTGGGATGAGACAATTTGTCCCAGTAATCACCGCTTAACTCACTATAACAGTGAGATGTGCGGTAGCGAGGGCGTCTAAAGGGTACCACAGTTTTAAAAACAATAGTAATATATATATATATCCAGATCTTCTTTCATTCCTTACTCAAGTCCAACAATCACCTTCACACCTAATCAATTCAACATCTCCATACTCCAATCAACTAATACTACCACAACAACTCTCACACTCACCTAGAGATGCATTGTGCTACCACGGTGCATTCAAGCATCTATTCTTCACTATATGATTCGACACTGTGTCCCTCTCCATAATGAGGGGACAATTTCCCTCTCTGGCAATCTCCAGAGAGGGAACCCCAATTCTGTTTTCCATTACAGAACGGGAACGGTTGGACTCTTCAATGCCAAACAACCGTAGGGGCGGTTGGGCTCTTCAATGCCAAACAACCGTAGGTCACTTCTCTCAATAAGTCGACCTATGAACCCCGATCCAATTAATCTAAAAAGGATCCTCAGTACAAATAACTGTCGATTGGCCTATCGACAGTTATCATCGCGCGATGGTACATAAATTCCAGTGTCATGCAATGCTCACCATATCCCTATCAATATCTCATCCACAATAACATCAATATCATACATTCTCACATCACCTTTCAATCTATTATCCACTATATCTTATCTCAACATAACTCTCCCAAAATATCAACTCACATCTAATTCCTTTTTCTACACTCAACCTCTCAAAAACTATTATAACCATACACCTGCAAACATGTCACATCATTCCAGAATATTCAATACCACCAGACAGGATACTACATATATAATGTTTCGAAATCTTTATATGAAAATAATCGTGTTTGAAAGGCACCCGATAGCCTGGTTTGTATAAAAATACCCTTTCAAAGATAATATATATATAGAGAGGGTGAGGAAGGATTTCAAAAATCCCCAACTAACATCACCCTCATTGTTATAGCAAGATTAAGAGTAATTACCTGTCGCCCTTTAGCACTTTAATACTCTCCCCTACGCTTCCTTACTCAATTCACCTATTATTACATAAAAGTAATAATAAGGTAAACAATCATGCTTATATGTGTATAACGAATAGCACGTCTCTCTCCTTATGATACTACCCAAACCCCATTCTTGTTTATTTCCAAACTCTTTGATTAAGCCCTTTAACTTTAATCTTTTATGATTCTTAAGGTTTGACTAATCAATACCTTAAAGCAAGATCAAATATCCTTAATAAACTTCAAACAATCCTTACAACACTCCAATTATATTCACATAGTTATTTCAACCAAACATAGTCAAAATATTGGAACAATGACATAGCTAGTTTCATTCAATAGTTACAAACTTCATTTAACAAGTAACTCATGATCTAATTTTCAAATAGACTAAGAAGCCATCACAATTACGCCTTTACAATGTCATTCAGAAAAGTCACAACATCAGTCCATCAGCAATAAAACAAGCATCAAGCAGAAAACAATTAATTATTGTTCATATTATTCAATATTAAATATAGCAATCATTTTGATGTTTATTTGCACCTCTTTAGGTCCACAATTTATTCAGCCACATGCAGCCCTCTTATCTACTTTCACCTTCACATGTTAATTTAGTATAGATCAGCACTTATGAACTTAATCATGTAAGATCAATGATTTCACATAAGGTTATTGAACTCAGCTTCAATGACATGTATACAGACCCAAACATACACAAATCAACTGTTACTCTTTCTAGTTTTTATCTCAATTCATATCAACCAGTATAAAGTCAGATTTGGATCACACTAAAAGAACAACAAAAAGAAGGACAATGTGCCCATGCACTCCATTCACAAATCCAGCACAACACAGAACTATATAATGTCAAAAGAAAATTCGACTACTCATGCCAAGGAGATTAAGAATACTCTCCTAGTTACATACTCTCAAAATCTTGATTAAAACAGAACATGTGATGCTCCTAATAGTAAGAAAGCACCACAATTCAGTTAATTGTATTAGCATGGCAAGAACAGGAATTTTTAACACCTATATCCATCTACACAATTTGTTTTAGTCATTGTTGTACAATTATTAATATTCTCCCTACTTCCTTGAGTATACAACCATAACAAAATTCTCAATTATATATATACCAGCATCCATTTCAACAACAATCGTTCTTTTAAAAACACAAATCTTACCAGTAATCTTTACCATTCACTTGACACAATCCAAACAGAATTTGTTCTTAAATTAATTCACTAGAATCAGCTCCATAACACCACAAAATTCAGGTTTAAAGGTTAGGTTACAAAACACAATAATACTCATGCAAAAGAGCAACATCTTTTAGGTACATTCAAACAAAATTTAATCAAGCAATACAAGGAAGAAAAGAACAGAACCTGAAATTTAATACACATGCATAAGAAACACCAAAAATCACAACAACACTATTTCTCAACTTGCAAAAATCATTTCTTAACTTTATTCTACTCATGTCTTAACTTCATAGATCAACCAACAACCACCAAAGCCATAAAAATCAAGCAAAATTAAAGACAAACATAAGGAATTTCTAAATCCCCAACTCAGCTCAGATTCAACATCCCCAATCAACATCCGCAAAAGCTAAGGTTTATACAAACTTTAAAATCTTCACATTATAGTTTTAATCCTCCAAACTACACAAAGAAATGAAGCCTTCAACTCTAAAACCAAAACTTACACATCATTTTAAGTGGATTGTTGCTCCCAAATCCCTAACCCAAACTCGGCCTCTCATAGGAAACAGAACAAAATCGAAGAAAAAGAAGTGAGAACAAATAGCAGAGACTCACCGGAGCTTGCATCCGGTGTTCCACCTCAGAATCGAACTCGCCGTCGCCGGAATCCGCTAGGCTCGCCGGAGAAACAAGGAGAACGAAAGACAGTTGAGCGGAGGCAGTGAGAAAGAGAAGCCGAATGAAGCAAAAGAAGAAAAGAGAAGGAAAAAGCTTACCCATGAAGCTTCCAACGTTCGTGCGCCGTCGGATTGTCAACCGCTCACCGGAAAATGAAGAACAAGACGGAGGTGAGGCTAAAAAGGGAGAAAGAAATGAAATTGAGAGACAGAGATGATAGGAGAGGACGAAGAAGAAGGTTGGTGACAGTGGGAGGCGCCGCCGTGCTATGGCCGCCGGATTCAGAGGGAGAAAAATGAAGAAGAAGAACGAAGAAGGATGGAGGGAAGAGAAGGAAATGAAGAAGAAAGTGAGAGAGGGGGGTGTCGGCGGTTTTCTTTTTGTAAGGAGGGAGGGAAAGGCATGTTTGGTTAAGTGAAATAAGGATGATATATGATAATTTGTAGCCCAAACTTGCCATAGTGTACTCTTTTAATTCTAAAACCATTTAAACCAGTCTCCAATTTCCTTAATCTTCAAAATATTTTTAGCTTTACCACTCCCTCATATTTCAAACTCTTCATTTCTTAATTAATTATATGCACATTAATTACTCAAAGTTTCCAAAAATATCCCAAAAATTCCTAAAAATTCCAAAATTCCTAATTTCTCCATTTATCATTTCCCAAAACACTCTTTAATCCTGTATTAAATTTTCAGGATGTTACAGAAAACGCAATGGGTGTATGTGGAGGAGAAGAAAAATGAATGAGATTGCTTGGGGAGGAGGAGACCGTCGGTTGAAGAAGGAAGGAGGGAGGTCTCTGGGTCAAACCACGGCGGTCGACGCCGCCGTGTGCTGCCGGAAGCTCGCCGGAATCAGAGGGCCGAAGGGTTAGGGTTCGAGTGGAAGGGAAGGAGAAAACGAAGATGATGAAGAAATGGGGGGGGGGGGTCCGTCGGGTTTTTTGAGGAAGGAAAGAGGGAAGGAGTGTTTGGTTAGGGAGAAATAAGGGTGGTTCTTGATAATTAAAGCCTGAACTTGCCATAGTGTACTCATTTTGATTTAAAACCACTTAAACCAGCCTCCAATCTTCTTAAACTTCAAAATATTTTTAGCTTTACCATTCCCTCATATTTCAAACTCTTCATTTCTTAATTAATTATATGCACATTAATTACTCAAAATTTTCCAAATGTCCTAAAAAATCACCAAAAATTCCTAAAAATTCCAAAATTTCCCAAAACACTCTCTAATCCTGAATTAAATTTTTCAGGATGTTACAATTCTCCCCACCTTTTAAGAATTTTGTCCCCAAAATTTACTAAACATACACCTTAAACAAAGAAAATTCATAAGTCCACCTTCCATTCTTCATGTTAACTCTAAAAATTTTACTACAACTTAATACATTAATCACCATTCTTCATCATTTATCCTCATTCAATCTATATAGTAATCACCAATACTCATTCCACTTCTCCTAGCTCACCCTCACTTACTAACCACTCTAACCTCGAATCATTTGTATTAAAGTCCAATATCATACATGACAACAACATCCTCTTCAAAATCTAGTAGTTTCCTCAATCATAATCCAAGATCTTGCTTCGAATTGTTAAATAGCAACTCCCATAAAAAGTACAACCATAGATTATCAGCTATACTAAGTCTTAATCAATTTATTGGCTCTTAACACTCCTCTTTCATCCATTACTTCATAAGAGTCATTAGACATTCTAACCACAATAATTTAACCCCTCCAACAACCAAAAAGATAGTAAGACAAGCTACTTAACCATTCGAACAATGTAAGTTTTTCTTAAAGTGAATAGAAACAGGGCAACAATAAATATAAACAGCCACAAAACTTTCCAGATCAAATGTACCAAATTCTAATTCCAAAAACCCACATATACTCCTCATTTCTTCATTTAACCGCACATGAATTGCATCTTCATATCTCATTTATCTCAATCAAATCCCTATTACATCACACTTTCCAATTCAAAATGTGATTCAAGAGCTTTCACCAACCATACTACTCTAAATGACCTCATATAGCATATTCTTCTTTCTCTAATTCAAAATCCAATACAAACCATCTTTAACTTATATTCAAATATCATTTCATTCATCTATTACAAGCATCCACATTTAGAAATCAATACAAAAGACAAAACAGATTTTGATTCCCTTTAAGGCAAAAATTGCAACTAAACAAATCAACTCCAAAACCTTCTAAACAAAACCCATGCTACATTCTATAGATTTAAAATTTCCTAAACCCCAACAACCTAAGTCATTTAGAATTCTCTCTCATTTAACTTACCAAAATCCACAACAAAACATCCAACTATCACTTATTTGCAGTTCACACACAAAAAGATATTAAATAGGCCAGTATCAACCACCTTTAAACCCACCATACAAGTATATGTTTCATTATAAATCAAACTTCAATTATACATTCATGCAAAATCACATGTATTAGCAAATCTCAAAGTATAGGAAAATAACCACAATCAATTTACAATTTCACTTGATGAACATCATAGCATTCCATTATACCTTTCACTAAATGTCCAAATAACACTCGATAAAAAAATTTACCTCAATTAGGTTCTCTTTATATTTTTAACTCAACTTGGATGCTATTATTCATTGTAAAACACCAAACACATCAATGTATTACAATTTAGTATCATCATACTCACATACCAACATCTTAATAACATATAGACAAGTGAGAAATTTCATCATCAAGTATTCATATATCACTTTTAAATCCCTAAAGTTCAATATCAATGACAGAATTTAATCAATTATAGAACAAAAGAGAAATCTCAAAACCTGAAATTTGTTTCACTAATTCGTAGATTCATCTCCAATCAGCTTTATCTTAGATTTAATATCAAAGATTATGATGATAAACAACAAGATTTGCTACCTAATTAAGAAAATCCAGTTTAATTCATGGTTAAGACAAATACATGCACAAGTCAAATCATCAATAAATAAAGCTTAAGTTTCGATTTCTGGTGAAAATTTGATGATTTAAATGATTAATTAGGATTTTGTGAAGTGACAATATAGTCTTGTTGTTTGCCCTGGTTGGAGTTATTGATTTCTTGATTTGTTCTTCTGTCTCCTCTCTGCTGTAAATAGATATAGTGCCATAAAGGATACTAACGATATTATGATGTGGTGTTATAATAGTAAATTTCAATGGGGACTTGTTTTGTGAATTCCCTACCTTTAATTTGTGTTGGTTGAATGGTTTTTGGTATAAGCATGTTATATAAAGTGTGATTTTAATTTGAATTCTATGATTATATTGGTGTTAAAAGATTTGTGTTTTGGCTGGAAATGTGTTAATGTATTAGTGTATTATTGTTTGTGAAGAGAAGTAAATGGTGGTGAGGCAAGTGAGTTTAAAACTATTCAGCCCTTTTAGTTCTTGATAACTAAATAGTTGGAGAGATGAAATTTATTTGATAACATACTGAAAGCTTCCAGCTTCAGGATATACATGTGTGTGATGTGGTGTGCGCAATGGTGTATTGATATATATGAATGTTTTGATTGACTGGGCTGCTGGGATGAAGTTGTTGCTGGAAATAACTTGTGAAATGTAGTCAAGTTGGTTTGCATGTGAACATGGTGGTTAATTGTTCTTTTTGATTTGCAATAGCCGAAAAAGGGATTTTAAAATGAGGTTATAGTATTAAAAATATATAAGAAATTGTTCTTGAAGAGTATGGTTAAAGACTGAAATTGTAATCTATATGAAAAAGATTAGTCAGGACTACTACTATGGCTAAATGATTGGTGAGGCTTTACTTTATAATTTAATATAGTACTTATGCATATGGGTTCTATATTTTGCTCTTTCTTTCAAATAATGGCTGAACTGGTTTTTGGATTGAGAAATATAAATTCTGTTCTCCTTATTTCAGATAAGTTTGGACCTCGGTGTTGATAATGAAGGATTCAAGTCTTCATGTGAAAAACCATATTTATTCTAAGTTGCTTGTTAAATTTCTTCAAGTTTAAGGACTTGGGGGTTCTGTTTTCTTTGTTATGAACTATTTACTATGAGATTAGGCAAACTTGAGAATTAAAATTGTTATATTAGAAAAAAAAAAATTGTAGTAGGTGTCTTTGCGATTCCAAAGTGGTGATTGGTTATTGGTTGTGAATGATTGAGTGACCATGATAAATATGAAACAGGAATTTCAGTTGTTTGTTTTTACTGGTTCCATGATTGAGGTATTATAGTGAATTGGTGACAATTCTGGATAGGCAGTAACCTTGAGATAAAATGCACGATTCTAAACCTTGTTACTTTACCTCTTTCATAGGTCGCTTTCATTGTTCTAAAAGAAGGGTGTTGAAGGTTGTGGTTACGCTTTATAAGTGAAATATTGATAATGGTTGTATGCATGTGAGAGAATCTAATTGAGGCTTGGTGTTGATTTATATAAACTTACGTGAGAATTACATAGTTTACTAATACGGAACATGTTAAGGATGGAGTATAGTGCTTGTTGAACTTGTTTTCTTTTGATTGCCTTGGATGTGGATTGCTTTGATTTATGATTCCTTATGTTTGGTTGTTGGATTTTAGTCATCGTTGGTTTGCTTTATAATAACTACTTGATTTTGATTGTTATGGTTAAAGATACTTAGTCTAAACAATAATGAAAATATTTCATAAGAGAATGTAAAAGAAGAATGAGATTGGGTAGTAATATGGAATACGAGAGAGACGTCAAAGTATTATAAAGTGGAAATGATATTAATTTATCATTTGTATCCTATTATCATAGGAGGAACTAAAGTATTTGGAGCAAAATCTACGAGAAATGGTAAGGAAGAACGTCAGAGTGCTAAAGGGCGACAGGTAATCACTCTTACCTTGCTATAATATTGAGAGTGATGTTAGTTGGGATTTTCAAAATCCTTTCTAGCCCTCAAAATCTTTAAAAGTTACTTTTATACAAAATAGGCTATCGGGTGCCTTTTAAACACGGTTATTTTCGTATAAAGAATTTTGACACATTATATATGTAGTATCCTGTTTAGTTGTAGTGAAAATCCTGGAATGGTGTGACATTTACACATGTGGAGTGTTCTGATAGTGACATTGGAAAGGTTATGTAGATATAAGGGGATTAAATGTTGGGTTTGAGATGTTGGGGAGTAAGTTGAGGGAAAATATTGAAATGTTGACATTGAGATGTTGAAGGGAATTGTGAGAGTGCTGGACATTGATGTGATATTGAAATATTGAAAAGGGATTGGTATATTGAAAGGTATTGTGATCATTGCATGACACTGAGATATAGGTACCATCGCGCGATGATAACCATTCGATAGGCCAATCAACGGTTATTTGTACGGGTCAACAGATTGGAGACTGTGACCATTGGTCAACAGATTGGAGTCTGTGACCAGCAGTCTTATGATTGGAGACAGGGACTGCTCCCTTTCTGATTGGAGACAGATTGGGGTTTCCCTCTTATGGGTTTACCAGAGAGGGAAATTGCCCCCTCACATTTGAGAGGGGCACAGTGTCAACTCATTTGGAATACATATAGGGCTCGAGCGTAGTGCCTCCAGGATGGCATGAGTAGAGCATCAGGTTGTACATGGATGAGAGTTGAGAAGTTGGATTTGATTTATTTTGGACGTGACAGAGGTTATAGAATGGTAAATGGAAGAAGACTTGGTTCTTGTATATATATATATATATTCATTTTAAAACTGTGGTACCCTTTAGACGCCCTCACTACCGCACATCTCGCTGTTATAGTGAGTTATGTAGTAGATTACTGAGACAAGTTGTCTCACCCCACGATTACTTACATTTTTGCAGGTGATCATGCACAGGCGCAAGTATCAGGAAAGGGAATTAGGTAGTGGAGATTGTATAGTTTATTTAGAATTGTATATTGCCAATTTATAGGTCTGCATTCGCTTCCGCATGTATATATATTTATTTATTGTTTAATATCAACTAGTTTTGTTTATTAACCATGTTAGACAGATCCTTTCTAACATGGTTAGCAATAAATTATCCATGATAGCAGCTGTATTGTATTAGTTTATTCTTTTCTATCATGGATAATAATTTAGTCATTAGGATATTCTTTTTCTAACTATGATAGAGATATTGATAGTATTGAAATTCCTTTTCTATCATAGTTAGCAAAGATATTATTGAACTAAAAGAGATGTCACAGGTTAATTAGGGGAATTAGTAACAGTATGTTAGATGTCACAGGTTAATTAGGGGAATTAGTAACAGTATGTAACAACTTGGTTATCAGTATTTGGTATACGATAACCTAGGACTGTGTTGCATTGCATGTAGATTGGCAATATACATTTTTAGTATTCCCTTCCTTCTGTGCATGAATATCTGGCCTTTTGAGAGGAATATCACTCATCCCGTGGTGGGGAGAGAGTGATAAGAGAAATTGAATAGGTATTGTGGAGAGATTGAGATGAATATAGAAAGAATAATGAAATAATATTGATATTGATAAGAATTTAGGAAGAATTACGAATAAGGATGCTTCTCTGGGGTCTCGAATATAGTTTTGTGCCGGCCATAATCATAGTCGAGGCATCATGAGATCCCTTATTGGGTTTAAAGAATTAAGCTAATATGAGGAATAACATTTAATAATGAATATCAAGTGAAATGTGAATTTTTGAAAGTATAGGGTTAATTGATAAATTGACTTGTTTTGTTGAATTGGTAATTAAGGTTGTTTTCAATTGTTTGATTTGCAGTTTCCAACTTAATATATGTATTGATTAGTATGTGTTATGAGAATAAATGTGGTTGGTCTTCTGAATGAAATTGTGTATGAGAAATTTTTCAGCCTATTCCTCTTAGTAACTAAATATTTGTAGATATGATAAAGGTTTATATATCTATTTATGTATGCCTTATGTGCAATGAGTTTATTTAGTGTTGTATAATGGTATTAAGTGAATTGATGTGTGTGGAATTTCAATTAAGAGAATATTTTGATGGGACCATTGGGAGTGAATTTGACTCAATTAGGTAATTTTTATTGTGAGGATTGGAAGTTAGTTGTAAACTTTGGATTGTTAGAATGTTATAGTGAGTTTTATTTTGTGTTTGAATTAAAGTCAGTGTGATTAATTGAGATTACATGTGTGGTTATGACTTAGAGTAATGTATTGATATGGTGAACTATACTAACTCGATGATAGGTTATCACTAGGCTGTTATGGATGGGATTGAGATGATTTGAGTTTGGATTTAGTTTCTTGAAAGTTAGAAGGTTTCAATGTTTCAAATATCACTCCAATATGATGATTCTTTGAGAAATTTCTTCCCTCTTGGTTTAGAATGCTGCTGGAATGCTAGTATATTGGTAGTAAATATTGTTGTATGAAGGCTTTTGGGTTCTCTATTTTTCTGTTTTTGGTTGAATGAATTTTTGTGATGGAAGTACTTCTTTAATCATATTAAGTGGAAGATAGTAACTGTTGATGAATATTCATGTTGGAATTTGGTTGAAAAACATAACCTTTCTCTGATTTCGATATTTATATATTATGAGGAATAGTGCCCTATTTGGTTGAATTTTTGTGTCCTTTCCTTGGTTTCTGGTTAAAGCTGATGATTGAGTTACCACGAAAGTATGAAAATTGTTTTATTGGAAATGAGGGCGGAAAGTTACGGAGTTTGATGTTTTGTTTGTCCTTTGTGAAATGCAATGTTAAATGTGATTGGTTTTCTGGTTTTGATGGTTGCTGAAATTGATTGGGCTATACATGAGTTAGGAAATTTGATGCTTGGGTGCTACAATGCACATCATTATGCAGATTTGAGGGTAATCATTGTGGTTCAATGATTCATTGATGTGGAAACTCGATATTACATGTATATGATTGTGTTTAGAGGAAATAAATACTCGGGAAGTCACGACTGTCAGAGTAGTATGGATTGAAAGAGAGGTAATTGAGAGGAGTTTTGACTATAAGGATTTGACTACTATGTAATGGCTATGAATCGATGAGTGACCAAAATTTGGCTTGAAGAATGAAACTTAGGAAGCTGTTGAAGCTTAAGTTAGAAATGGAATTTTGTAGAGTTGTTATTTAACAATTAAAAGCAAGATTTTGGATTATGATCAAGGAAACTATTAGAGTCTGAAGAGGATTTTAGAATGTGGTGTTTTGTTGTTATGAATTGCTTTTGCATATGCGGAGATACATTAGGAGAGGAGTTGTGATCTTAGTGATTAGATTATACAATATTGACTAAGATAGGAGGTTTGATTGGAGAAGTTTAGGTTTTAGATTAAAGTTAATTAAGGGAAGCAAGGGCTGATTGGTTATGTATTTGAATATCAAATTTTAGATCTGAAACTATAAGTTTTAGGGAATTGATGGAATCCTGTTTTGAGATTAAAAGTTTTATTTGATTGCATTCATAGGATTTTATCTGTATCATGATAGCCTTGGTAATCCTATTGGCTGAATTTTGTTATAGGATGAAGTGTTGCTGATAAAGCATTGAGAGAAGATTGTTTGTTAGGAATTATGAAAGGAAGATTCAAATTTGTTTAAGTGTTAAAGAATTAGTTTCAAGGATAGTTAGTTGCTGATATGAAAAGGCTTAAGTATACATTAATTTGGTTGGAAGTGGACGTAAAAAGAGTAGTGTTTTTCTGTTTTATGCAGTGAGATTGATATTGTTATGACTTGTTTATTGTGAATTTTGACAAATTTGTCCATTAATCTGTTAGTATAACAGAGTCAATTGTGATTTTGAATGGAATTTTAGTTATACTCTTAGTTTCCTTGCATAGTACTTCTAGCCTTAATCAAAATGTTATGTATATTCCAGTCAATCTGACGTGATTTCACCTCTTTTGAATCCCTGAAAGGAACATGATAATGGGTGCTAGTATACTTAACTTCACCTTTATCATAAGAAAACATGTTCACACCCCACAATTGACTATACTTTCTAGAAAATTGTGGTTAGCAGCCTCGTATAGAATGTTCATAGTTTCTCTAAATCCTTGATATCATCTCCATTGGGTCATATGGATGACACTCATGGCAAGAAATCCTCAATGCCAATGAGTTGAATCTCCCTGAATTATATCCAAATTTCTTTTCTTCTTCTTGAAATAGGATTATCAATCCAATAAACTGTTCATTTCCCTTGTATTTAGTGATAATTTCTACTAATTTCAAGGACGAAATTAATTAAGAGGGGTAGAATTGTAACATCCTAAAAATTTAATATAGGATCAATGAGTGTTTTGGGAAATAATAAATGGAGAAATTGAGAATTTTGGAATTTTTAGGAATTTTTGGTGGTTTTTGAGGACATTTTGAAAATTTTGAGTAATGAATGTGCATATAATTAACTAAGCAATTGAAGAATTTGAAATATGAAGGAATGGTGGAATCCAAAATATTTTGAAGATTAAGGAAATTGGAGACTGGTTTAAGTGGTTTTAAAATTAAAAGAGTACACTATGGCAAGTTTGGGCTACAAATTATCATATACCACCCTTATTACACCAAACCAAACAAAGCCCTCTCCTCCCTTATAACACCAAAACCCGACCTCCACCCTCCCTGACTCTCAAACCCTTCGCCCTTCTCCTCCCTCCGCCTTCTTCTTCGTTCTTCTCTTCGGACCGGCGACGGCGGCTGTTACATACTGTTACTATTTCCCCAATTAACCTGTGACATCTCTTTTAGTTCGATAATATCTTTGCTAACTATGATAGAAAAAGAAATTTCAATAATATCAATATCTCTATCATAGTTAGAAAAAGAATATCCTAATGACTAAATTATTATCCATGATAGAAAAGAATAAACTAATACAATACAGCTACTATCATGGATAATTTATTGCTAACCATGTTAGAAAGGATTTGTCTAACATGGTTAATAAACAAAACTAGTTGATATTAAACAATAAATAGATATATATACATGCGGAAGCGAATGCAGACCTATAAATTGGCAATATACATTTCTAAACAAATTAAATAACCTTCACAACCTAATTCCCATTCCTGAAGCTTGCACCTGTGCATGAATACCTGCAAAAATATCAGTAATCGTGGGATGAGACAATTTGTCCCAGTAATCACCGCTTAACTCACTATAACAGTGAGATGTGCGGTAGTTAGGGCGTCTAAAGGGTACCACAATTTAAATTCAGTAATATGTATATAACCTAAATCTTCTTTCATTTAACACTTCAATCCCTCTGTTACGCCCAACTCAATTCAAGTTTATCATCACTGCTTTTCAAATATCCCTCAAAATCCCTCAATCAATTTCCACATCAACTAAACTTCACCGTCCAATCTCCAATCCATGCTTTCCTTAATTAAAATCTCATTCATACCTTTCTCAGATCCAATTTCTCGGCTCACATTCATTTACAATCCCTGGTGCTCTACTCACATTCATAGACAGATCCTTTCTAACATGGTTAGCAATAAATTATCCATGATAGCAGCTATATTGAATTAGTTTATTCTTTTCTATCATGGATAATAATTTAGTCATTAGGATATTCTGTTTCTAACTATGATAGAGATATAGATAGTATTGAAATTCCTTTTCTATCATAGTTAGCAAAGATATTATTGAACTAAAAGAGATGTCACAGGTTAATTAGGGGAATTAGTAACAGTATGTTATATGTCACAGGTTAATTAGGAGAATTAGTAACAGTATGTAACAGTTACCTTTTTATGTATTTGGTTGGTTTTTTCTAACCATGTTAGGTGATTCTTTTCTAACATGGATAGATTTATGTTATTGTAGTGATTGCGTGGTTGGTTAAGATGATGGTAATTCCTTTGCTAACTATGTTAGGAAATTCTCTTTTCTAACATAGTTAGATACATGTTAAGAATATGTTTGTAATCTGATTGGACCAAATTTTATCCCTTTAAGCATGTGCAATTGAGCTTTGTAACATTCTGTTACTAATTTTCAGATTAACCAAAATCATTATCCCTAAATGTATTTACTTTGCTAGCTATGATAGGAAAAAGGTTTTTCCTAATATTGTAACCCTATCATAGTTAGAAAAGAACTTTCAAACAATTCAAGTATTATCCATGATAGGAAGAAGTCTCCTAATATCATCTGATTACTATCATGGATAATTATAATATTATCCATGATAGAAAGAAGTCACCTAATTATCATATGAAAACTATCATGGATAATCAAAGGCTAGCCATGTTAGAAAGGATTAATCTAACATGGTTAATAAATTCAAACCCATAAAATCACTAACTAAATCTAACCATGTTAGAAATGATTAATCTAACATGGTTAATAAAAACAAACTCATTCAATCAATAATTACTTCCTTCATTAAATGTAAATAATAATGCGGAAGCGAATGCAAGCCTAAAATCCATTGGCAATATACATCCTACTAACATCTATAACCTATACCGCTTTCCTGATCCTCGCGCTTGTGCATGATCACCTGCAAAAATAAAGGGAATGGGGTGAGACAAAAAATGTCTCAGTAACCAACACTTAACTCACTAGATCACCTGCAGAGCGTCTAAAGGGCACCACAGTTTTTTTTTTTAAAATAATTCACCTGTATACAGTATACATGCATACACATAATAGATATACCTATATTCATACCTCTCCAAATGCAAGTAACCAACACCAAGCCATCCATCTTCAAATATCCAAAATAAACATGATTGACACTGTGCCCCAGTCTCTATTCTGAAAGGCATATTTCCCCTGTCTTTAATCAAAAGGAAATAATAAACGGAGCCCGTCTGTAACATCCCAAAAATTTCAATTAGAGATAATAGGAAATTAAATAAGGTATTAGGATATCATTAGTAAATTAAAATGTATTTTAATTAAATAAATGGGAATAAATATATTTTTAAGAAAATGATAAGCATATTTCATTTAGATACTAAAGTAAAATAGTTATAAATAGAGTTTTAAAGTATAAATCTTATGAGAAATACTTAAAAGTCTTAACATAATTTTGGTGAAAGAAAATATATGAATTTATGCAGGGACTTATTTCCATAACTTACCTTTAATTGAGCTGAAAAATAAGAAAGTAAATCAATAACGATAGGAGGGCATTTCAGTAAATTGCTCTAAAACCTTAACCTTATACCATTCCCTTCTTCCTCCCCTCATTCTCGAGCAGCTCCCTCCGCCCTCTCCCTCCTTCATTTCTCATTTTCAATCTACACTTCCTCACTCTCACCTCCGCCACCCATTCACTTCCTCTCCCTCCCAAATCAGCAAAATTGCGCTGGCTACTCATGGCTTCACTGTTCTTCTTCATCATCGGCGAGTTTCATCTCCTCACTGTCTTCTTCTTCATTTTCCGGCGAGCGATCGACTGTCCGGCTGCGGACGACGGTGGTTGAGGTAAAGCTTCAACCTTTCTAGCATTTTTCGAGTTCTGCTTTCATTTTGATGAGTGTTTCCTCATTTTCTTCTTCTTCTTCGTTCCTATCCCTTCCCCGGCGACGGCCACAGGCGACGGCGGCAACAAAGCCGTCCGTCTTACTTCTCCTCTCATACTCACCGAAACCCATCTCTTCTTTCTCTTTCCTGTGCTCTTCATCCTCGTCACTCTCTGCCTCCACCGTCTCTGTTTTTCCGGCGAAGAAGCGGCTAGTTCGCCGTCGCACAACAGCGGGAAAAGTTTCCTCGTCTCCGGCGGGTCTGGCGACACTTCCGGCGTCCTACTGCTTGTGCAAGTGAATATTCAAGCTTAGGTAAATTTTAGTTTTCCATTTCATACCTTTTTCCTCTCTGACTTTGTGTGAGGCTGTAAGAGTTCGAATGGGATTTAAGATTTGGGTATAAAAATTAACCAAGACAGATTAGGCATTGGTTTTGTTTTAGTGTTTAGGAGATTTATTGAATGTGTATTTGTGGATTTGCGTAGCTTACGAAAAATCCCTTACCTTGGGCACCATGGTGTTCATTGGAATCTAAAGAAGTTAAAAATTGATTAAACTTGTGTAAGTGTGTTATAGAGTTGATAATATGTAATTGTTTTGTTGCTGAATTTGTTGATTTCCGTTTAGGCGGAGGCAAGTTCTGTTTTGATAGGATATGATATACAAATTCTATTTTTGTTGTTGTTTTGTTTGATCAATGGAGTTAAATGGTTGCACGTATTCTCTATGTTTTGGCCGAATTGGTTTTCTAAGAGACATATGTTTGAGGGTTTGATTATTTGACTAAGGTTGATTGTGGTGTTTTATAGATTATAAAATTAGTAAAGGAATGCATTGATTTTGTTTTGCTTCTTTGTTTTTATGTGCTGCTGAATTGGGTGAATAATGATTATAAATGGTATGCATGTGTATGTGTACGGTTATACAAGTTGAAAGGAAGGTAAAATTGATGTTGCCTTGTTTGGAATTTCGGTTATAGAATTTTAGTTAGGTTAAATTGATTGTTATTAGGAGGGGTATGTTTTGTGTAAGTTTTAAAGTGTTATGATGTAGTTGGGATGCTTGTAAGTGAATCTTTCCTTGAGCTATTAGTATTTCTGTTTGAACAGAATAAAGCGGTAAAATTAATTTGAAGTAAGGGATGTTTTAAATTATGCTTGATTGGTCTGATTCCTTTGGATTGAAATTGATGTTCTTAAAGAAGAGAAAGATTTAAAAAGGGTGAAAAGCTTGTTTTGTTTGTTTGATTTGGTGATAGAATTATGTTTGGATGATGAATGCAAATTGGAATGATGTATTATATGTTGTAAGGGGTAGCTTGAATTTTGTGGTTATAATGGTCATTTTGTGTGTTTTTCTTCGTGAAGTAATGTACCAAAGTTACATTGATCATTTTATGGACATTGTGACCGCTACAAGTGTTGTTGTGGTTGATGATTTTGGTGTCATGTTTGAGTCGTTGATATTTCTTCTAAACAGAATTTTAATGAAGCATATAAGATGTGAGTATATGTTATGAGTTGAAGATGTGAATTGTAAACAAAAGGAGTGGAGTTTAAGGAAGCATAAGTACATGTAAATTATTGATTGTGGTTAAATGAATGCTGATATTTGGGCTGTTTGAATATTTTGTGTAAAATAAAGAATTGGTAAGGGTTTTACATTAGGAAAGAGGTGTATTGGAATTTTGGCTGAATTATGGTTTGTTACAAAGCATATGTGATTGCTTGAATTTTTAATAATGATAAATATTGTTGCTGTTTGGTTTTGATTTAGAATATTCATGTTTGTCTAATTTCTTTGATTTTGATGCTGAGTTTAAATTGCTACATGACATCTTTGCCGCTTGATTTCAGTGTATTTTGGAATGGCAATTTTCTAAGTCATCATCGATGTTGATATGGTCAAACATATATATGAGGGATTGGTAGTATTTTCGCAAATGAAAATGTTAGAACTAATGTGATTATGACATTGTTTCTATGCTTTACGAGGAAAATTATTAATTACTTGGTAGCTTGAAGCTGTTTGAAGGGTGGATGATGTGAGAGTGAATAGTAGTTTGAGTTATTGAAAGTTTCGAGTAATTGATGATTGAATATGGTACTGAATTTTAGAAAGAGTTAAAAAGGGCTTTATCAAATATGGTGTGGACAATGGTTTATGTTTGATTGGTATGCTCGCGGCTCCATATGTTGATGTTATGAATTGACTGGAATAGAAGTGTATTGACTTATGTGTGTATGCATTTATGAATCCACATAACTTTCTACAATAATATAACCAAGAAGAGGGGAAAATGGGTAGTAATGCGGATACGAGAGACGTTTAATTATGATAAAGGGAAATGATATTGATTTATCATTTTGCTCCATATCATTATAGGAGTGGATGCAAGTAGGCTTTCGTGGCATCAAGAAAGGAACGTTGAAAAGTTGTGTAAATTGCTAAGGGCGACAGGTAATCACACTTAACCTTGCTATAACATTGAGGGTGACGTTAGTTAGGGATTTTGTAAAATCCCTTCTCACCCTCTATATATATATTATCTTTAAAAGGGTATTTTTATACAAAACAGGCTATCGGGTGCCTTTTAAACACGATTATTTTCATATAAAGAAATTTGAAACTCTGTATATCTATTATCCTGTTTGGTGGTGGTTATTGAATTGGAATGGTGTGAAAGGTTTATGATTATAGTGTTAAGATAGTTATTTGAGGGATTTATATAGCTGCTATCAAGGATAGTGATAGTAGGTTGTGGGAAAGAGTTTAGTTGTTGTGAAGGAGATAGTGAATGAAATTGAGATATTCAAGGATATTTGTGATAAAGATATGAAATGTTGTGGATGAGATATTAAAAGGAATATGTGAGCATTGCATGACACTGAATTTTGTGTACCATCACGCGATGATAACTGTCGATAGGCCAATCGACAGTTATTTGTACTGAGGATCCTTTTCAGATTGATTGGATCGGGGTTCATAGGTCGACTTAGTGAGAGAAGTGACCTACGGTTGTTTTGGCATTGAAGAGCCCAACCGCCCCTACGGTTGGTTGGCATTGAAGAGTCCAACCGTTCCCGTTCTGTAATGGAAACAGAATTGGGGTTCCCTCTCTGGAGAATTGTCCCCTCATTATGGAGAGGGACACAGTGTCAAATCATATAGTGAAGAATAGATGCTTGAATGCACCGTGGTGGCACAAGGCATCTTTAGGTGAGTGTGAGGGTTGTTATGGTAGTAATAGTTGATTGGAGTTTAGAGATAATGGATTGATTTGGTTTGGATATTATTGTTGGACTTGAGTGATGAATGGATGAAGCCTTGACAAGTATGTATATATATATTACTGAATTTAAAATGTGGTACCCTTTAGACGCCCTCACTACCGCACATCTCACTGTTATAGTGAGTTAAGCGGTGATTACTGGGACAAATTGTCTCATCCCACGATTACTGACATTTTTGCAGGTATTCATGCACAGGCGCGAGCATTAGGAAAGGAAATTAGGTAGAAGTTATATAGTTTTATTTGGAATTGTATATTGCCAATTTGTATAGGCCTGCATCTGCTTCCGCATGTATACATATTTATTTATTGGTTAATATCAATTAGTTTTGTTTAATAACCATGTTAGGCAAATTCTTTCTAACATGGTTAGCAATAAATTATCCATGATAGCAGTTGTACTGTATTAGTTTATTCTTTTCTATCATGGATAATATTTTAATCATTAGGATATTCTTTTTCTAACTATGATAGAGATATTGATATTATTGAAATTCCTTTTTCTATCATAGTTAGTAAAGATATTATTGAACTAAAAGAGATGCCACAGGTTGATTAGGAAATTAGTAACAGATTGTTACAACTTGGTTATCAGTATTTGGTATACGATAACCTAGGACTGTGCTGCATTGCATGTAGATTGGCAATATACATTCTTAGTATTCCCTTCCTTTCGTGCATGAATATTTGCCATTTTGTGAGAATATCACTCATCCCGTGGTGGGGAGAGAGTGATAAGTGCAATTGAATAGGTAATGTGGAGAGATTGAGAAGAATATAGAAAGAATAATGAAATAAACAAAGAAACTAATAAGAATTTAGGAAGAAGAACGAAATAAGGATGATTCTCTGGGGTTTCGATAATGGTTATGTGCTAGCCATAATCATGGTCGAGGCGTCATGAGATACCTTATTGGGTTAAGGGATTAAAATAATTCAAAAATAACAATATATAGTGACATTTAGGTGGTGGAATAAGGAAAGTATTGACCTGGTTTCTTGATTTGTTTAGTAAATTGTTTGATTTATTGATGATTTGACTTGTGCTTTTATATTGTTTGGAATAAAAATTCTCTCGAAATTGTTGTTTTATAAGCTTTAACATTAGATATGCTATTGTTTTTGAATATATTTTGATTATTTATCACCAAGTAATGGTTAGAGAGTACATTGTCATGGATAGTAAGAGGTTGTTGCCCATTTATATTAAGCGGCTGGAGGCTTCCTCATTATATTTAGTGATTGGAAGCAGCCCCCTTAATAATAGATAGATGTTGGTAGCCCTCTTACTTCATGAGTCGATGTCTCTTCACCATTACTACACGAAATTATAAGGTAAGTTTTTGTTCAAAAGTGATTGTTAACTGAATTTTTATGTAGTTAATTGTAGAAAATTGAAAAGTTTTGCAAGTTAATTAAATGTAAAACAAAGTTAATTATAAATTGAGTGTATTATATTGTCGTTTGTTTAAAGGTAAGTATTTTTCATTATAAATTGATAACTTTATGTGATAAAAAAAACATTGGTTTATGAATTGTCTGTGAAATAGTGATTATGATGGTGAATATATAGATATATATGAATTAGGATTGAATTTTAGTTGTGAATGCTGATTTTGGTTGGTATGAGATCCAAATTGATTTTTGAGTTGAAGGGTTTGGATGTGTATGTGAAATGATGGTGGAGAGGAATATTTGTGATTAGTACATTTATGAGATGAATATTAAATTGATTGTGTAATGTTATGATTTTTTATTAAGTTGAAGAAGTTGATTTCCTTGTCTTTTGTTCTGGTTGTCCCGCATTATAATATCAGGAGATGATTTGGATGAAAGTATGAAGAATAATGTGATTAATGTTATAAATGAAAAGAAATTCAGCACACCATGCTAAGTAGAACCTTTCTTAAGAACAATGTGAATGGGAATTCGGTGGGACTCAAGGTTATGAAATTGGTAGTAATGGATAAATTACTTGAGGATTTGCAAGATGTGAGTGGTAGGTTACATAATATTGGTAGGCCTTGTTTATATAATTTGGGTTAAAGCTTAAGTAAACATGTTTAAAGATAAAGGATTGGCACTATGCTTGGTTGGTAAATTGATTGAACATGGATGATTGGTATTGTGAAAAATGGAATATGACTTTGTGAATTGCTAGTAGATGGTTTTGGTAAGGATTGAAAATGTGATTTTGGATGAAGGTAATGGATGAGGAAGTGAAAGGATGTGAAAGTTGGTGATTTATTGATATTAATTGAAGAGTTATGATATATCAAAGGAATTTTTGGATTCTTAATAGTAAGAGGGTGTTGGGTTTGTTACCCATTCTAGGTTACAACTACGATTTTGGTATGTAGGACAAATAACTTTTATTGAAGCTTGATTGAAATCTTGTTCCAAATGTTAAATGACTTGCTCTAGGCATGTGGGTTTAATAGAGATATTCTAGGTGTTTTGAAATCACGATTTGTTGTTGCCCAAAAGACACACGTCAGGGGCCATACGAGTTGTTGTGAGACATTTTTAGGACTATTAGAGACCATGTATAATGAGGATTGTTGATAGTTTGTGAAGTATTAAAGACGTAGGTTTTGTAATAGGTTCATAGAAGTTTGATAGTAATCTCATAATTCAAGAGAATTCTTGTTAAACTCTTGAGGAAATCATGGATAGCTAAGGAAAGTAGGATGAGGATTGGTGGATGATCTACAAATTGAATGAAGATGTATGGTGTAGGATGGTTGTTTGTATTACGTTGTGGTGAAATGAGTAGAGTTAAATGAAGAGAAGGCAAAGTTGACTTGTGTTTTTCTTTGTGTTAAGTGTATGTGTTGTGAATTTTGAGGACAAAATTCCTAAAAGGTGGGGTAAATTGTAACATCCCAAAAATTTCAATTAGAGATAATAGGAAATTAAATAAGGTATTAGGATATCATTAGTAAATTAAAATGTATTTTAATTAAATAAATGGGAATAAATATATTTTTAAGAAAATGATAAGCATATTTCATTTAGATACTAAAGTAAAATAGTTATAAATAGAGTTTTAAAGTATAAATCTTATGAGAAATACTTAAAAGTCTTAACATAATTTTGGTGAAAGAAAATATACGAATTTATGCAGGGACTTATTTCCATAACTTACCTTTAATTGAGCTGAAAAATAAGAAAGTAAATAAATAATGATAGGAGGGCATTTCGGTAAATTGCTCTAAAACCTTAACCTTATACCATTCCCTTCTTCCTCCCCTCATTATCGAGCAGCTCCCTCCGCCCTCTCCCTCCTTCATTTCTCATTTTCAATCTACACTTCCTCACTCTCACCTCCGCCACCCATTCACTTCCTCTCCCTCCCAAATCAGCAAAATTGCGCTGGCTACTCATGGCTTCACTGTTCTTCTTCATCATCGGCGAGTTTCATCTCCTCATTGTCTTCTTCTTCATTTTCCGGCGAGCGATCGACTGTCCGGCGGCGGACGACGGTGGTTGAGGTAAAGCTTCAACCTTTCTAGCATTTTTCGAGTTCTGCTTTCATTTTGATGAGTGTTTCCTCATTTTCTTCTTCTTCTTCGTTCCTATCCCTTCCCCGGCGACGGCCACAGGCGACGGCGGCAACAAAGCCGTCCGTCTTACTTCTCCTCTCATACTCACCGAAACCCATCTCTTCTTTCTCTTTCCTGTGCTCTTCATCCTCGTCACTCTCTGCCTCCACCGTCTCTGTTTTTCCGGCGAAGAAGCGGCTAGTTCGCCGTCGCACAACAGCGGGAAAAGTTTCCTCGTCTCCGGCGGGTCTGGCGACACTTCCGGCGTCCTACTGCTTGTGCAAGTGAATATTCAAGCTTAGGTAAATTTTAGTTTTCCATTTCATACCTTTTTCCTCTCTGACTTTGTGTGAGGCTGTAAGAGTTCGAATGGGATTTAAGATTTGGGTATAAAAATTAACCAAGACAGATTAGGCATTGGTTTTGTTTTAGTGTTTAAGAGATTTATTGAATGTGTATTTGTGGATTTGCGTAGCTTACTAAAAATCCCTTACCATGGGCACCATGGTGTTCATTGGAGTCTAAAGAAGTTAAAAATTGATTAAACTTGTGTAAGTGTGTTATAGAGTTGATAATATGTAATTGTTTTGTTGCTGAATTTGTTGATTTCCGTTTAGGCGGAGGCAAGTTCTGTTTTGATAGGATATGATATACAAATTCTATTTTTGTTGTTGTTTTGTTTGATCAATGGAGTTAAATGGTTGCACGTATTCTCTATGTTTTGGCCGAATTGGTTTTCTAAGAGACATATGTTTGAGGGTTTGATTATTTGACTAAGGTTGATTGTGGTGTTTTATAGATTATAAAATTAGTAAAGGAATGCATTGATTTTGTTTTGCTTCTTTGTTTTTATGTGCTGCTGAATTGGGTGAATAATGATTATAAATGGTATGCATGTGTATGTGTACGGTTATACAAGTTGAAAGGAAGGTAAAATTGATGTTGCCTTGTTTGGAATTTCGGTTATAGAAATTTAGTTAGGTTAAATTGATTGTTATTAGGAGGGGTATGTTTTGTGTAAGTTTTAAAGTGTTATGATGTAGTTGGGATGCTTGTAAGTGAATCTTTCCTTGAGCTATTAGTATTTTTGTTTGAACAGAATAAAGCGGTAAAATTAATTTGAAGTAAGGGATGTTTTAAATTATGCTTGATTGGTCTGATTCCTTTGGATTGAAATTGATGTTCTTAAAGAAGAGAAAGATTTAAAAAGGGTGAAAAGCTTGTTTTGTTTGTTTGATTTGGTGATAGAATTATGTTTGGATGATGAATGCAAATTGGAATGATGTATTATATGTTGTAAGGGGTAGCTTGAATTTTGTGGTTATAATGGTCATTTTGTGTGTTTTTCTTCGTGAAGTAATGTACCAAAGTTACATTGATCATTTTATGGACATTGTGACCGCTACAAGTGTTGTTGTGGTTGATGATTTTGGTGTCATGTTTGAGTCGTTGATATTTCTTCTAAACAGAATTTTAATGAAGCATATAAGATGTGAGTATATGTTATGAGTTGAAGATGTGAATTGTAAACAAAAGGAGTGGAGTTTAAGGAAGCATAAGTACATGTAAATTATTGATTGTGGTTAAATGAATGCTGATATTTGGGCTGTTTGAATATTTTGTGTAAAATAAAGAATTGGTAAGGGTTTTACATTAGGAAAGAGGTGTATTGGAATTTTGGCTGAATTATGGTTTGTTACAAAGCATATGTGATTGCTTGAATTTTTAATAATGATAAATATTGTTGCTGTTTGGTTTTGATTTAGAATATTCATGTTTGTCTAATTTCTTTGATTTTGATGCTGAGTTTAAATTGCTACATGACATCTTTGCCGCTTGATTTCAGTGTATTTTGGAATGGCAATTTTCTAAGTCATCATCGATGTTGATATGGTCAAACATATATATGAGGGATTGGTAGTATTTTCGCAAATGAAAATGTTAGAACTAATGTGATTATGACATTGTTTCTATGCTTTACGAGGAAAATTATTAATTACTTGGTAGCTTGAAGCTGTTTGAAGGGTGGATGATGTGAGAGTGAATAGTAGTTTGAGTTATTGAAAGTTTCGAGTAATTGATGATTGAATATGGTACTGAATTTTAGAAAGAGTTAAAAAGGGCTTTATCAAATATGGTGTGGACAATGGTTTATGTTTGATTGGTATGCTCGCGGCTCCATATGTTGATGTTATGAATTGACTGGAATAGAAGTGTATTGACTTATGTGTGTATGCATTTATGAATCCACATAACTTTCTACAATAATATAACCAAGAAGAGGGGAAAATGGGTAGTAATGCGGATACGAGAGACGTTTAATTATGATAAAGGGAAATGATATTGATTTATCATTTTGCTCCATATCATTATAGGAGTGGATGCAAGTAGGCTTTCGTGGCATCAAGAAAGGAACGTTGAAAAGTTGTGTAAATTGCTAAGGGCGACAGGTAATCACACTTAACCTTGCTATAACATTGAGGGTGACGTTAGTTAGGGATTTTGTAAAATCCCTTCTCACCCTCTATATATATATTATCTTTAAAAGGGTATTTTTATACAAAACAGGCTATCGGGTGCCTTTTAAACACGATTATTTTCATATAAAGAAATTTGAAACTCTGTATATCTATTATCCTGTTTGGTGGTGGTTATTGAATTGGAATGGTGTGAAAGGTTTATGATTATAGTGTTAAGATAGTTATTTGAGGGATTTATATAGCTGCTATCAAGGATAGTGATAGTAGGTTGTGGGAAAGAGTTTAGTTGTTGTGAAGGAGATAGTGAATGAAATTGAGATATTCAAGGATATTTGTGATAAAGATATGAAATGCTGTGGATGAGATATTAAAAGGAATATGTGAGCATTGCATGACACTGAATTTTGTGTACCATCGCGCGATGATAACTGTCGATAGGCCAATCGACAGTTATTTGTACTGAGGATCCTTTTCAGATTGATTGGATCGGGGTTCATAGGTCGACTTAGTGAGAGAAGTGACCTACGGTTGTTTTGGCATTGAAGAGCCCAACCGCCCCTACGGTTCTTTGGCATTGAAGAGTCCAACCGTTCCCGTTCTGTAATGGAAACAGAATTGGGGTTCCCTCTCTGGAGATTGCCAGAGAGGGAAATTGTCCCCTCATTATGGAGAGGGACACAGTGTCAAATCATATAGTGAAGAATAGATGCTTGAATGCACCGTAGTGGCACAAGGCATCTTTAGGTGAGTGTGAGGGTTGTTATGGTAGTAATAGTTGATTGGAGTTTAGAGATAATGGATTGATTTGGTTTGGATATTATTGTTGGACTTGAGTGATGAATGGATGAAGCCTTGACAAGTATGTATATATATATTACTGAATTTAAAATGTGGTACCCTTTAGACGCCCTCACTACCGCACATCTCACTGTTATAGTGAGTTAAGCGGTGATTACTGGGACAAATTGTCTCATCCCACGATTACTGACATTTTTGCAGGTATTCATGCACAGGCGCGAGCATTAGGAAAGGGAATTAGGTAGAAGTTATATAGTTTTATTTGGAATTGTATATTGCCAATTTGTATAGGCCTGCATCTGCTTCCGCATGTATACATATTTATTTATTGGTTAATATCAATTAGTTTTGTTTAGTAACCATGTTAGGCAAATTCTTTCTAACATGGTTAGCAATAAATTATCCATGATAGCAGTTGTACTGTATTAGTTTATTCTTTTCTATCATGGATAATATTTTAATCATTAGGATATTCTTTTTCTAACTATGATAGAGATATTGATATTATTGAAATTCCTTTTTCTATTATAGTTAGTAAAGATATTATTGAACTAAAAGAGATGCCACAGGTTAATTAGGAAATTAGTAACAGATTGTTACACCGTCTCTATTCGGAAACCGTAAGTCCCTGTCTCTACTCAATAGGACTAGTACAACTAGCCGTCGATTGCGCTATCGAACGGATACATCGGCCGATGGTACAAGCAGTGTCATGCAATAACCAATTCTCATTCCAATTCCATCAACAGGATACTACATATATATCAAAACCGTTGTATGAAAATATTTGTGGTTGAAAGGCACCCAATAGCCTATTTTAATATCAAGCTAATTTTGAAATTTTTATACATACATAGATACAAAAGGGATTTGAAAATCTCGACTAACATCAGTCTCAATGTTATAGTCAGGTAAGAGTGGTTACCTGCGGCCCTTAGCACTCTGCCGTTTTCCCCTTTTTCTTGTAGATTTCCTTCAAGTGTCATCCTTATTAAATTTTCCTAATATCATACCATACCATACGAAACATAAGTAACTACCCTTATGCATATCCATTACCGTCGCTCTTGTTCTAATAATGCTACCCAAACCCCCTTCATTTACTTTTTCCTAGATGTGCATTTCAAACACAATCCAAATTGATAAACCACAATCAACATATCATTCAATCAAAAACAGGCGATTGAAACAATTAGTCTTGCTATTTTACAATCAAAATTTCATATATACCTAGTAACCAATTTGCCTTAGCAAAAATCACTTCACTTAATCAGTTCCATTACGAATGCAATAGTTATCATCTGTATATATAAAAAGTTTATCCAATAAATGACAATGACAAGGTAAAGCTTTAAATTTGCTCATAACCATGAACTCATGTGTTTGCTTGCTTCTTATTCAAAGACCTTTTTAATTAATATCATTAATCCTACTATAGTTTATCAAAACCTACACCAGGAAGTATGTATCCATATATTTTTTTTTTTAGTATGTAACATTATTAGTCTTTCACTTCCAAGAATACAAAACATAAACTTAAATAAATTTCACATAAACACTTGACAAGCTTCAACCATCAAACATGCACCGATTATTTATTATATTAAGTTTAGTAAAACCTCTTATTCATCCATTCCCATTTGTCCATCTGTGACTCCCATACTTATCATTCCTCTTGTTAAATTCACTTATTATCTAATCACCTCCTTTCAAGGTTAATTCCTAATTTGGAACCTCAAACTCTCAATTACTTGCAACCGCCCTACACTCAACATTTCCCACATCTAAACTTAGACATAAATTTCCATTTCTTAATAACTCCATTTGACTACAGCAGCGAAGTAACAGAAAATCCCCAAATAAGACACGCAATATCACCATCACAGCCACTTTACTACATTGTTAAACAAGTATAGTCATCCACTTCATTCTATACCTGTATACACATCAAACTGTCATTGAAAAAACATAGAAACACCAAGTTCTCATTACTAAGAAATCCAATTCAATCTTATGTATAAAATATTGTTCACGTAAGAGTTTGGTATCCATTTATTTTCCTCCTTCATGACTTTAAATCGGCATTCAAAAACTTCCATTCATTAGAACATTAAACCCAAGATTTAATACATATAATCGTATATCAAAACTTACTACTGATTTTTAACTTAGAAATTTAACAAATGTACTATTTATCTATTGTGAAATATTTCCCGAACTTCCAAGTATCAACACAACAGTGCAATTATTATTTCTAACTTTATGTTTTTGATCATGAAATACACACATCCGTTTTACTTCACATTTGATCCTAGTTGTTCTCATAATGTCAATAACTCCTTTGTCATAACTACAAATACACTTCTATTGTCCTAACAAAACAGAAAACCAAAACACCACAAGGAAGGGACAAAAATCCCCAATTTCTACAATTACAGTAAATTCATAGGCGCAGTCACATGATAAAATTCCCAAACTGAATCCTACTCTCCTATAGTACTTAGCAATCATTAAATTCCAAAATTTAACATGAATCAGACCTTCAAGAACCGATTTCAACAACTCTCAAATGTGACAGGCCACTTAGGAATACACATACAAAATCAATGGCCATTTACAATCACTTGAAAATTCACTTGCACTTCAAAACAACCATAAGCTTAAACTCATTTCTCTAAATTTTGAAACACCTAAGCAATGCACAATCAATTCAAAGGAGGCAAGGCAGAATTTAAAATCTGAAAAATAACAAAAACATAACCAAGTCAAATCTTTAGGAAAGGCTCTAACCTTTTCCAACATATCGCTATTGGGACTTTATTTTCATTCAAATAAATTTAAACTCTTTTAAACTCTAACCCTATAAAACCCCAACTCACAAAACGGTCTAATCGAAGAATCAAAAATTAGAAGAGTGCATGCTAGACTCACCAGAACTAAAATCCGGTTTTGAATGGCTAGTTCAAGCCCGCCGCCGCCATTAGCCACGGGTTTCACCGGAAAAAAAACATGAAGAAAGGCGGCACTGACCGAGGAGCAAGAATAGAAAAAAAAACGTGAGGAAAACATAGTTGAAAAGGGAACTGACTTGCAGAACCAAAAGAAATAGCAAAGCTCACCTATTACTGCAGCCGACCGCCATTGCTCGCCGGAGAACGAAGAAGACGACGAGAAGGAGATTAAACACGCCGAAGATGAAGAGAAACAGTGGGAACATGAATCGCCTACACGATTTCGAAGATTTGAAAGGGAGATGAAGTGAATGGGTAAAGAAAAATGGTGAGAGAGGGAGGTTGGGGAAGTTGGACGAAAATGGAGGTGATTGAGGGAGGAGGCAGCGACTGAAATGAAAGAAAGGAGTGAAGGAAGTGTATGTTTAGGGTTTTGCTAGGGTAAATTACAAAAATACCCTAAGATCTTTATTTATTTACTTTCTTATTTTCAGCTCCATTAAAGATAAGTTTTAAAAATGGTTCTTTGTATAGTTCATATATTTTCTTCCACCAAAATGATGTTTAGACTTCTAAGTATTTCCCATAGAATTTATAATTCAAAACCCAATCTCTAACTATTGTTCCTTTAATTTCTAAAGAAAAATAGGATTTAATTTCCTTAAAAATGAATTTATTCTCCCAAAATACTTTAATTTGCATGAATTTTACTTGGAAACTCCCTAAACTCGTAATTAATTTCCAAAGATAAATCTTAAATCACTACTAATCCTAAATTAAATTTTGAGGATGTTACAAGCTTAATTAGTGTGATTTAATTGTCATATTTGCTCATTATTGGGGATTATTCATGTGCATGCTGTTAGAAATTCTTAGAATATTATCGGATATAAAATCACAACCGGATGACTTAAGAGCAAAAACAATGTCACTAGCGCTAGCGGATGTAGCATGCGCCCGGTAGCGAAAGTGAATTTAACACTAAGTCTGATCCGGTTGTGATCGAGTTTAAGTAGGATGAGCTTACCATAGCAAGAATGCTTCCCATTGCACTTGATTATATTATTTTGTTGAACTAACATTTGAGTGCAGAACTTAGACTCATATCCGATAGCAGATTTGCATCCGGTAGTGAATGCTATTGAGCTTGCAGAATGAAGTCTTGACTTCCGGAAGCTAAAGTCCATCCGACAGCAAGTATAAGAGCCAGACTGCACAATGCACGGAAATGTCAGCTACTTTTCAGAAGTCTTCTGTGCAGAATAAATTAAAGGCAAAGTCAACCCTGCTAAGCGTTAATGGAAATGTACAAATAAGGGGTTTGCAGCTTGAAGGCACTTTTGGAGCATCTTACTAAAAGAGTAAAAAATGGCTCCAAGTTCAAATTCAAATTTGGAGTTGATGGAGAGCTTCATTAAGGGCAAAAAGGGAAGCACAATCACTTGGAGAAAAAGGAGGAACCTTTAGAAATGCATGGAGCTAAGATCAAGACCACATTCATCCTCACTTTTCACCAAATTCCGAAAATACCCTTTCCCCCTTCACAAATGCACCTCTCGGCCTTTACTCCTTAAACTACCATCAAAATATCTTTTGACAGCTCATAATCCCAAATTGGCAGCTCATTAGACCCCTTTGCCAACTCATCATCTAACTAACTCACTTACTTAATCCCAACTAACTTCATTTTGACAAAACTCTTAACTACTTCCACTTTCACTTTCTCTCTCTTCTAACAAACTCTCTCAACTTCCATCTTCATCTTCTTCACCCAAACCTTTCGACCACCACCATTCCTCCATGAATCTCCACGCAAACCTTCATCCTTCCACCTCCATGATGTGCAACTAAGCTTCCTCTCCTTCTTCTCCAAGGAAAAGTGCTTGAAGAACTCAACATTTGGCTTCATATGATTGTAATTTTCTCTTTTAGGTTTCAAGCTAGATGTATATTTTTGCCTATGTATGACCTTGATTTAGGCTTATATAGGTTAGAACACCTTGAGTTTAGGTGTTTTACTTCATTTTGGCTTGAAATCTCTCTTTTATGTTAAGGACATGAAACCTAGGCTTAGTTTTTGTAGTTTCATACATGTATGTGTGTGCGATTAGCTCCTCTTGCATTTATGGAATGAATGTGTTTCTTAAGTACTAGATCTAGTACTTAATGTTGCTTTAGGTATGTTCTTGGCTTGAAAGAGCTTTAGGCTTGATTAAATTAGTTAAATGTTTGTAGATTTCTTTGATTAAAGAGATCTCAAGGATTTAACTAGTTTATATTAAGTGAAACAAGTGTATGAAGTCTAATTCATCAAAGCACTAAGTACTTGGAGAAGGAGGTGATTTCTCAACTCATTTCTTCACTCTTTTAATTCGGCCAGTTTACTTTTGTAACTTTAGATTTTGATTGTTTTTAGTAATTGATAATCAACACTCTCAACAACTTTGTTAACTTGTGATTATTTGACCTAAGCAAGTGAATTAACCAAATCGTGGAATTGACCTAGGACTTGCTACTAACTATTGTAGTTAATTCTAGTTTTTATTTGCTTAGCTCTTTTAGGCGATAAAAAGAGTTAAATCATAATCTCTTCATAGTAGAAAAATTCTTTTGCTAACCATGTTAGGTGAATCTTTTACTAACATGGTTAGAGTATCCAATTTTTATTGATATCATTTTCTTTTCTAACCATGTTAGGGGTATTTTTACTAACATGGTTAGACACCATTTGTTTGGATTGTTTTGATTATGTGTTGAAATAAGTTAAAGTTAGTAGGATAATAATGTGCTAGTAGGAGGTATGTTACACAAATCAGCCAAGAATAAGTTAAATCTTTTATTCTTGATATCAACAAGAGGATTTAATTATTTTAATGAAGATTTCATGCATGATTCGTTTAGTTTATATGTTTGCAAAGTTTGGTTTCTTCTCTTCTCTTTCTGATGGTTTTAGGGTGGATTAGGGATTCCAAAAGGGCAAAAGAGCTGATCTGATAATTAACAATTTCAATTTGGTCAAAACTAATAACTAATAAATGACTATTTTGGAGTGCATAAATAATATCTAACTTTGTGACCCGTGCAAAATGATAAAACCGGTGTTGGATGTTGATTTGTAGTTTTATGGAACTTTTCTAATATTTTTTCCAAATTGAAAAATACATTTTTGCCCATCTCAATTAAAACCTTTCTGATACTAGTTGACATGGGAAGATGAAGGGCGGAAGGAAGAAGGGTTGAGTTTTAATTGTGAGGGGTAATTAAAAATGTATTTTTTACTTTAGAAAATAATATCAGAAAGGTTCCTGTAACATTTTGTTACTAATTCCATAATTAACCTAAGATATCCCTTTGAATTCAATTATCTCTTTACTAACTATGATAGAAAAAGGATTTCCATAATAACAATGTCCTATCATAGTTAGAAAAAGAATTTACTAATGGTTAAATACTATCCATGATAGAAAAAAATTTCCTAATACAACCTGAACACTATCATGGATAATTAATAGCTAACCATGTTAGAAAAGATTCACCTAACATGGTTAGAAAAAGAAGCAACCTAATAGTAAATTGTGATGTCCTGCCACTATTACCAATTAACTAATAGTATCAATCATAATCATTATATAGTACTTCCTCCGGTCCTAAATATAAGACCTAATTGACTTTTTTAGAAAATCCTATAAAAAAGCAAATTAAGTTAATTATAAATTGATTTACCTAATTTTTCCCTTAAATTAGTTTATTTTACCTATAATCTAATGTATAATATAAAAATATATCAAATATGTCATGATTTAATAGCCTATTTCGCAACCTTAACTTTTCCAAAAAAAAGTCAATTAAGTCTTATATTTAGGACCGGAGGTAGTATTTAACTATGATAGAAAAGACTCTTCATATTATTACAACTCTATCATAGTTAGAAAAGTACTTTACTTATATTACAATCCATAATTAACATCACTGAGTCTATTTTTCAGTTTCATAAGAAAATATGCGGAAACGAATGCATACCTATACAAATTAGCAATATACAATTGTAAATAAAGTAAACAACATCTACAACCAAATTATCTTTCTTGCTGCTTGCGCCTGTGCATGAATACCAGCAAAAATGTGAGTAATCGTGGGATGAGACAAGTTGTCCCAGTAATCACCGCTTAACTCACTATAACAGTTAGATGTGCGGTAGCGAGGGCATCTAAAGGGTACCACTGTTTAAAATCTGTAATATATATAGATATATGTGAAATCTTCTCCCATCCATCACTTAAACCCCTCATTCACCTCCATATCAAGTCAATATCATCATCTTTATTACCATATCTCATTCAAAATCCTTCAATCGATTCCACATCACTAAACTTCATTTCTCCATCTCCAATCTAATGATATCCCTAATCTAACTCACTCTCACCTGTAGATGCATCGTGCCATCATGGGGCAAATATCCTCGCATCTAAAACGTCAAAATAGGAATTGACACTGTGCCCCTCTCTAACAATGAGATGGTAAATTTCCCACTCTGGCAATCTCCAAAGAGGGAACCCCAATTCTATTTCCATTGCAGAATGGGAACGGTTGGGCTTTCCACTGCCAAAACAACCGTAGGTCACTTTCTCTCAATAAGTCGGCCTATGATCCCCGATCTAATCAATCCGAAAAAGGATAAGTACAAATAACGGTCGATTGGCCTATCAACAATTATCATCGCGTGATGGTACAAATATAAATCAGTGTCATGCAATGCTCACAATATCCCTATCAATATCTCATCCACAATATTCCACATCTCACTGACAATTCCGTTCAATATCATAATCTCATTCAATATCTCAATCATCACATCTTATGTTTTAAACATAATATGTATGTATAGAGGGTGATCACATCTCATTCAATATCTCATTACTTGTATGAAAATAAGGTTTCAAAGATAATATGTATGTATAGAGGGTGAGAAAGGATTTTGAAAATCCAAACTAACGTCACCCTCAATGTCATAGCAAGGTTAAGTGTGATTAGTTGTCGCCCTTTAGCATTCCACTGCCTTTCCTTACCGTTACTTGTAGATTTTCCTTCATGTACATGCCCTCTATATACACCCAATGTTAAAGGGCTCTCTTTAGTCCCTCAACTTGCCAGAGTACTCGCCGGAGAACGCTGGACCGCCGGCCACCACGAACCCAACTCTTCATTCTCTCTTTCTCGCCACAAACACACACACACCACACGGGAGTGAAGGTAGAAGAGGGAGCGGAGGGAACCTTCCCTCACTGTACGGCGGCGGCGACGGCGGCGCCGCCCTCTGCCTGCACAGGCGATGATTTCCAGAGAAGAGAAGGAAGAAGAAGAAAGTGACGAAGAGGAGTATGGATGTGTGTGTGTGTGTCGTAATTTGTTTTATGGTGAGGAGAAAGAAGAAAAGAAAAATATAATTTAGGTATGCAATTGACCCTTTTGCCCTTCTATCTATACTTATTTACTTTTCTATTTTATACTCCTACCTTAAAGTGAATTGTAAAAATAATCTATGCACTATCTCATATATATTTCCTCCCACCATGTGTTACCTAAGCCTTCAACTATTTTTAATCAAGTATCTAATCTATAATTTGAACTGTCACTATTTTTTTTAAATCTTCAAAAGAAAAGGGTTAAGGTGCATTTTTAGTACTCTAGAATATAGCAAAGTGCATCCAACATAATATACAATATTGTGCTCTGTTTGTGATAATCAAGAATTATTTTCGTTGTTTATTTAGTAACGACGTTAAGTAAGTCACGTTTGACCGTTATGCGTCAAATTTGACCGTTAAATTGTGGGATAAAAGAGCATTTTTAGTACTTTAGAATATATAAGGAGCACCAAACATAATATACAATATTTTGATCCATTTGTGGTAACCACGAATTATTTTTATTGCTTATCTAGTAATCTGTTTGTTAAAACAAACTTTTGTAAGATAAAATCTGATAACATATTATGTATGTTGAAATGACAATTTAAGGAACATTTATTTTAAGTTTTTAACTATGTAATAAGATAGAAGTAACTCTTCTTCTATTACATCATAGAGCCATTAATTCGGCTCGAGCCAGTATGGTCAACCTGTTTTAACTCAGCATGGCCAACCTGTTTAGTTTATGATTTTTTGCTTACTTTTTTTATACATGTAAAATACTAGTGACTTATCTGTTCATACATGCATGATACTAGGATAGTCTATGGATCTTTATAACTTTGTAGTGTTTAATTATATGACATTTTGAATAATATTGTGATTTAGTTGTTTATGGTGTTTAAATATTGTATATGTTTATGGGTGCTCCTTACCATATTCTAGAGTACTAAAAATGCTTCTTTACAGTTTTACCCGACCATTTAACGGTCAAAATTTGACATCTAACGGTCAAACTTGAATTTTTTAACGTCATTACTAAATAAGAAACGAAAATAATTCTTGGTTATCACAAATGGACCACAATATTGTATATTATGTTGGATGCACTTTGCTATATTCTAGAGTACTAAAAATGAACTTTAACCCAAAAGAAAATAGATGCATTAATTATTGAAAATATTTTTATCTTTATTTATTTATTGACCGTGATTTTTAATTATATCCTAAAACCTTAATTAAATCTCAATTATCTTTAATTTAAAATTTTAGGATGTTACAGTTCCACAAAACTACAAATTAACATTTAATACCGTTTTATTATTTTTGCACCGGGTCATAAAGTTGGGTATTATTTATGCACCGCGAAATAGTCGTTTATTATGTTTGCCCAAATTGAAAAAGTTAATTATTATATCAGCGTTTTCGCCCATTCCAAATTTCTAAGAAACCTTGTTGTAGTCCGTTAGAGTTTAATTCTTATATTGCATATGTGATTCTTTGGAGTTTTGATGTTTTACAAGTTTTGAATCGTCCTTGTCTTTCTCTGCCCTACCAAGCCACTGATTTGCAGTTGGCAGTGAGACTATTCTTTTAATTCATCAGAATTGCTGGGAGTTTTTTGAAAGATACAAAGCCAATTTAAACCCCATAATTTAAGAACTTTTTTTTTCACTCTATTCCTATTATACTTCATAAGTTTTGCTGCAAAAATGACCATCATAAATCACTCTGTTTGGCTTTTCAATAGCTGCAAATAATGTCAAAGAACCTAATTATTGTTTTAAATTTACTGCATAATAACATAAAAATAAACTAGAAATATAAAAGATGTGTTCTCTTTTTCCTATTCTTGGCCAAATAGATGTCAAGGTAGCGAAGTGGTTTTTAATTTTTCTTATTTGTTGTAAATGTGATGTTTAATACTATGTAGGAAATGATGTTATGGATGTTAGATATAATCATGCAAAATATTATGTGTTTGTGTCTGTGTGTGTAAGTGTTGAATACATGTATGGAAATAAAATACATTAAGAATTTGGTTATTAGGTAAAGTTGGAGGTGATTAACTTTGTAAGGCATTGAAGGAAAAGGAAAGGAGGGATGTCTGCTAGGCCCTATGTTGGTCGAGTTAGACAAATCTTATATTTTAGTTATCTAGTTATTTTATTATGTTACAAGTGAATGTCTTGTGTAATTATTAGTTAGGAAGCCATTAACTGTGATAGTTAAGTAATTATTAGTTATAATCACAATAGATATGTTCATTTATATTACTCCCTTAAGTGTCGGCTTAAGGGGGTGATAGCTCCAAGTCGTTGATGACAAAATGTTTTGAAAATTTGATATGAAAATAAACACGTTGAGACTAAAGGATGAAAAGAATTTTGATGGAAAAGCAAGTCCACAAAACCCTCTAACAAAGTAGAAAGGCTTCATTTTGTAAGCTCATTTTCAATTCAATATTTCTTTTATAAACAAATTGAAACAAAAGAAACTTTATTTAAACTTTCAATTATGTCCATGTTTGCTGATAAAAAAAAATTATGTCCATGTTTGGTAAGACAACTAAATCTATTTATGGATTTGAAACAACTATCATAGTATAGGCATATGTTATAATACAGGCATCTAGTCAAACTAGTCATAGTAAAGAAATGTTAAAACAAACATTTAGTATCTATCAAATGAAAGAAGATATTCCGAAAAAGCCATATCACACTTTTTTATTCATGAGGTATCGAGCCTTTGATTCTGAATCACTAAAACAACGACTTAAGAGGGAATTTAAAATGTGTGGTATCGAGCCTTACATTCTTCAAAGTTATTGGACGAAAAGATGATTTTGTCCAAAGTTAATAGACAAAAACACACTTTTCAAAGTTAGAGAACTAAAACATGACTTTCTTTAAAAGTTAAGAAATTAAACACATACATTAGTCTTCTAATATAAAAAAGTCTATATAGCAATATTAAAAGTTAATCAAACGAATATTGGAATAACAAACAAGTAATATATTTATAACACAAATTGTACTATAAAGATTAAAGAATTTATGTCACATACTAACCTGTACTTGGCAATTCTCATTCCTTTCCCGGTAGAAAAAATGTGTCTAAAGCTTCCTTTAAATGTTGAAAACAACAAATATGGATGAACGTTTTTTTCCTTTTTTGGAAGGTTTTGGAGATAAATGTAGCTGAATATTCTCTTGTCATCTCATTGATATCTTTTGTAACATCATGAAAATTTAATATAGGATTAGGCAATGTTTTTAGTAAATGACCATTTGAGAATGTGAAATTTTTAGGATTTTTGGAAAATTTGAACATTTTTAGAGGTTCTAGACAAATAAGTACCTAAGATAATAGATTAAATGATTTGGGAGATTTGATTAGAATTCAAACTGTGGGAGACCAATTGAAGGATTTTAAGGTAAAGATATGAGAATAAAAAGGAATATTCCATAGCATAAAGAATATGCCTCCTTTTTTTTCTTTTACTTTCCCTTTTTCTTTCTTTTTCTCTTTCTCTCTCTTTTTTTTCTTTCTTTTTATTTTCTTCTTCTTCTTTCCTCATCAAACACGGCCTCCTCCCCCACACCAACAACAAATCCGTCACTCCCTCCCCAAGCCACTTCCAACTTTGTTTTCACTCCCTCCTCCACGTTGCTTCCATTTTTCTTCTTCTTCCAAGCTTGTGAATTGCGTGGTTTGCTTCATCCTCACTGTCAGCACGTTTTTGCTTCACCCTCCACCTTTCCTTTTCGTTTCTTTTTGGTTTTCCGGCGGGTTATAGGCGGCTGACGGCGGTGAACGGCGGCGGTGGGGTAAACTTTGCATTTTCCTTTGATTCTCCAAACCTTTCTTCCTTTCCAACTTCATTTTCTTTTTCTCATTTTCCCTCTTGGTTCAGTTCGGCCAGCCACTGTTGTGGCCCCCTTCCGGCGAGATTCAAGGCATTTTCCGGCGGGTCTTGACCACTCTTTCACTTTAAACCTTGTAAGCATCCATACCTAATGGATTTTTGGATTTTTAGATAAAGGCTCTCTCTTTTAAAGTTAGGGTTTTCTGAAAAATTGGGTTTTTGAGTTTGTCAAGCTATCATAAGGATTATTTAGTGGTCAATTGAAGATTTGTGTAAGCAATTGATGTTTGTTGAAGTTGGAAATTATTTTGATATTCTTGGGAATATATAGGTATTCTTTAAAGTTAGGGTTTTGGATATACTGAGAATTAAGGAATGTTAATGCTTTAATATTGAAATTGAGACATTGAATTTGAGTATTCTTGGGAGTAATTGGATTTTCTAAAGGAGATTAAGCATTTGAGAATTTTTGGTGAAGATTGGGATTCTTTGAAGTTAGGGTTTTACCATAATTAAATCTTTGGGGTTTCAAACATGAATATGTGAATGTTTAAATGGTTAATTGAAGGTTTGGGAAGGTATTGGATTTTTCTTAAAGATTGAGGTTATTTTAGAAATTTTTGAAGCTTTTTATAGTTCTTTGAATTGGGGTTTTGTTAATGAAAGATGACTTGAATGAATTAGTGGTTAATAAATGCTTATTCAGGTTATATTTAGGATGTGAGAAGGTTGATTTTGGTTGGATTGGGTTTGGGAGAAAGTTTGATAATTAAAGTGTTAGATAAAGAGGAAATTGATTAGATAATGATAAGTTGAAGTTTGTTTGTGTTGGCTGTATAGAGTAAATTGGAAGTTAAGAAATGTTATTATAGGTGTTTTGAAGATATTGGAGGAGTGAAATTGTGTGAAATTGTGTATAGGAGGAATTTTGGTAGTTAAAGAGTTAATTGAAAGAGATTTTTGGGTATGTAAAAGAGTGTTTGAATGGTGGTGGATTATTTAGGAAAGTTAGGGAACTATTTGGAATACTAAATGAATATTTTTGAAGAGGTTTTAGTAAGTTTTACATGTTTGGTTGATTTTGGTAAGATTCAGGGAAAATGGTAAAGTCAATACCTTAAGAATTATAAACAAAGGGTTAAGGGAATTGTGGGGTACAAAAGAATATAGTATGGAAATTAGAAGTAATTGATTACTTCAATAATTGTTTTAGAATCAGTTGGAATTGGTGGTCAAAGTCATTGATATTGTGTCTTGACCATCAGCATCTCATTGTATGATTGTAGTTGGCAATGCTTCGAGTGGAGCTTGCGGAAGGCAATAACTGAGGATATATAGTGCTGTTTCTGAGCTTGAACAGGTAATCACGCTTAACTGACTGTGATACTGAGGGTGACGGTAGTTGAGGATTTTTAAAATCCTCTTCTACTTATATATATAAATGAAATGTGTTCAAATTATTTTATATTCAAACGTGGGCTATAGGGTGCCTTTCTAAATAAACTGTACTTTATATATATATATGCACATATCTATATAAATCTTTTGTATGTTGCATGACACTGATTATTAGTACCGTCGGCCGATGTAACCTATCGATTTGCGCAAATCGATAGGTTAATTGTACGTGTTCTTGAGATTGTAAAGGAACCAGGGATTTTCACATTGATTAGAGTGGTCCCTTTATATGCTTTTCGGATTGTAGACCGGACACAGTGTCACACACGTTTATTTTTGTCTATTGAGAGATGGATGAATCTGTTCTGTATATATATATATGTATGTATTGCGTGGTTTATGCAGGTTTTGAAAACTGTGGTACCCTGTAGACACTCCGCTACCCCACTTCTGAGTATCACAGTGAGTTAAGTAGTGATTACTGAGACATTGTTTTGTCTCACCCCATTCCATTTATTTTTTTACAGGTGATCATGCCAGAGGGAGGCACAGAGGAAAGGGAAGGAGCTGTCCGGCCTGCACTTAGATAGTGAGTAGGTCGGTGGTGATCTATTAGGATTATATATATTGCCATTTGATTAGGCTGCATCTGCTTCTGCTTCTGCATTTGTTTGTATTATTTGGAATGAATTGTGTTAGTGTTTCTGTTGATTGTTGGTTAGTCACCAATATTGAAATAATGTGACAGTTGTGGTTGTATCACACACTGTGTTAGTGTGATAATTGATTATGTACTGGTGGATTGTCCGTTACAGGAGAATTGTCTGCTAATGGAAAGACAATCTCTCTTTCTTGATATGGACGTATCGTATAATGGTGATTAATGATGTTTGACTACGCTTTGTGATGTTGACATGCTTAAGTCAGATAGTTGTGTTGATATGTTAATTGATACAGGTGTTTCGAATAACTGTGTTAAGGAAAGTTCTTTTCCTAACATGGTTATATCGAGTGATTGTGATTTACTGTTGTGATGAGTGTTGATATTTTATATAATCATGTTAGATGGGCCCCTCTCTGCCATGGTTATGTTTTCTAAATGTTATGTTATTCTCTTTTTCTAACCATGTTAGGCGAATTCTTACTAACATGGTTAGCAATTAATTATCCATGATAGCATTTGTATTGTATTAGGAAATTCTTTTCTATTATGGATAATGTGTATTAGGAATTCTTTTCTAAATATGATAGTGATATTGATATTATGGAAAAATCTCTTTCTATCATAGTTAGTAAAGTCAATTTGTAACATCCTGAAAATTTAATACAGGATAAAAGAGTGTTTTGGGAAATGATAAGTGGAGAAATTAGGAATTTTTGAATTTTTAGGAATTTTTGGGGATATTTGGAAATTTTGAGTAATTAATATGCATATAATTAATTAAGAAATTGAAGAGTTTGAAATATGAGGGAATGGTAAAGCTAAAAATATTTTGAAGGTTAAGAAGATTGGAGGCTGGTTTTAGTGGTTTTAAATTAAAAAGAGACCACTATGGCAAGTTTAGGCTTTAATTATCAAAAACCACCCTTATTTCTCCCCAACCAAACACACCCTCCCTCCTTCCTTATCAACAAAACCGACATTCCTCCTCCTCCCTCTCACAATCACGTCGGTCACCCCCCTCCCTTCATTTTTCTTCATTTTCTCCACTCCAAAAGCTCCCTCATTTCCGTTCATCTCTCTATTTTCTTCACAGAGCCGTGAAAGTTGAGCTCGATCCGTGTGGAAGTGTGTGTTATTCGCGTTTTCCCTCTCTCTCCGGCGACGGCGAGTGGGTTCTCCGGCGACGGCGAGTGGTTTCTCCGGCGAGAGCAAGCTTTGAGGTAAAGATGAGATTTTTCTTGTTGTCCTATGAAAGCTCTTCCTTTTCCAACCTCCTTTTGTGTTTCCTCAACATCCTATTCCTTCTTTCAGTTCGGCCGGTGATCTGGGGTTGTTTTTCCGGCGACTGTGTGCTTCGTTCTCCGGCGAACGGCGGCGGCGAGCAGTAAGAAGCCATGTTCTGTTATTTTTCTTGAGTTTTCCTCTTATTCCAACTTCATTGCTCATTTTTCCTTTCTCTTTTCTTTCATCATGCGGCCAACCACCTAGGGAGAGGTGTTTTCCGGCGACTTTAGGCGGCGGCCAGAGGCAGTGAGGCTTCCTTTCTCATTTTTGAACTCCGTAGGCTTTCTTACCACTTTGTGATGTTAATTTTTGATTAAAGTTGCCTCTTTTGAGTTTAGGGTTTGGCCATGAATAGATTTTTGGGACTTTAAGCAATGATTTGTATCATGTACAAGTGGTAAATTGGAAATTCTTGAAAATACTTAAGTTGTTGAAGTTGGAAATTGATTTCTGAATTTTTGTTTTGGCTCTTTAAGTAAGGGTTTGCTAAAGGATATGGCTTTGGACTAAATTGGTGATTATGTAGTGATAGTTGAAGTTGTTTGTTGATGTTGGAATGTTAATTTTTAGTTGGTTTGGTGTTTGGGAGGAAGTTGGATAATTAAAGTGTTGATTTGAAGTGACTTTGGTAGATTAAAGGTTGCTTGAGTTCGGAAGAGCATTTTGGGTGTTATGGAGGTCCTTGTGAGTGATTTATTTAATGTGAATGCGGTGTTATAAGGGTTGCTTTATAAGGTGGATTAATTTTCAAGGATTCCAAGTAATGGTGAAGATCAATGATGTGGAAGTTATAAAAGGATGGGTAATAAAAACTTGGTAGCTTAAAAGGTGTATTTGTAATGGAAGTAAATTATCACTTTAATATTGTTTTTGATATTAGTGAAAAGTATAGCCTAAGTCACATGAAAGTGTCTTAACCATTTTTAAATGGTGGCAATATTGTAGACGGTGATCTTTCAGGCGGAGTTTGAGGGCAACTGTTATCTGCGTATATCTACTGCAATGAAGTTTAGCAGGTAATCACGCTTAATTGACTGTGATACTGAGGGTGACGGTAGTTGAGGATTTCTAAAATCCTCTTCTACTTATATATATATATATATATATATATATATAAATGAAATGAATTCATATTATTTTATATTTAAACGTGGGCTATAGGGTACCTTTCAACTGAACTGTACTTTACATATATTCATATTTATATAAATCTTTTGTATGTTGCATGACACTGATTATTAGTACCGTCGGCCGATGTAACCATCGATTTGCGCAAATCGATACGTTAATTGTACAGATTCCTCGGATTGTAAAGGAACCAGAGATTTTTCACATTTTAGAGTGGTCCCTTTTTCATGCTTTCAGATTTGAGACTGGGCACAGTGTCATTCACGTTTATTTTTGCCTATTGAGAGATGGATGTATCTGTTCTGTATATATATATGTGTATATATTATGTGGTTATGCAGGTTTTGGAAACTATGGTACCCTGTAGACACTCCACTACCCCACTTCTGAGTGTCACAGTGAGTTAAGTAGTGATTACTGAGACATTGTTTTGTCTCACCCCATTCCCTTTATTTTTTTACAAGTGATCATGCCCAGGGGGAGGCGCAGAGGAAGGGGAAGGGGCCGTCTGGCCCATACTGAGATAGTAAGTAGGCCAGAGGTGACCTTTTTAGGGACATATATCGCCATTTCACTAGGCTGCACCAACTTCTGCACATATGAATGTTATTTTGAGTGAACTTTATTATATGTGAACTGTATTACTTGTACTGTGACTTAATGTAAAGTTGTGAATGACATGCAATATTGTTCCATCTACTGTGATAGTTCAGGAACTACCTTGACTAATATGTCAATTTTGGTTGGTGTATATTCTGTTTTCCAGGTGATAAGAACTTGAATGGATGGTAAATAGGAAACTCGATTTTCCTAACATGTTGATGTGGTAGATGGATGATGTATTGAGTGGTTTTATGTTTTCCTGTGTGTATAATCATATTAGATGGACCCCGCTCTAATATGGTTAACTTTTGTGTAGTGTGGTTTAGTTCCTTTTCTAACCATGTTAGGTTATTCTTTTCTAACATGGTTAGATTTATGTTATTGTATTAAATATGTGATTGGTTAGGTGATGATGGTTCTTTTGTTAACTATGTTAGAAGATTCTCTTTTCTAACATAGTTAGATACGTAATAAGATTAGACTTGTGGTCTCTTAATAATAGGGAAATCCTTTTGCTAACCATGTTAGGTGAATCTTTTACTAACATGGTTAGGGCATTTAATTTTTAATGATATCGTTTTCTTTTTCTAACCATGTTAGCGGTATTTTTACTAACATGGTTAGTTTCCATTATGTTGATTGTTTTGATAAGCAATTGAATTAGATTTAGGTTAATAATATATTAGTAGGAGGTACTTTACACAATTATTGAATTGAAAGTGTTATTTTTGGTAAATTAGGTAAATTAGTAGGTGGTTTGTTACATCTTTTTAACTTGTCTTCTCTTTCTGGCAGACTGTTACCCATTGGTGATAAAGCATGAATTTTGTCTTTTTTGGTAGACCATTACTGCCTTTAAAAGTTTGAAACAAAAAAACAAATTCTATTTTTTCTAGTAGATTGTTTTCTTGAAGTTTTTCTTGACTGAGAATGCTTCATTCTTCCTTCTACCTCCATAGGAAATGGATAGGTATAATTGAGTTGATTTAGTTTAGAAAGGTGTTTTCTTCAACAAAGAGAGATGTGCTATAAGGTTGAAATGCCTATAACTTTTAATTCAAAACAATGTGGTAGTAAAATGTATTAACTAGAGTGAACATATAATTTAAGTTATAGGCTAAAGGTGTACCCGCAACATGGTAATATATAATTAAAAAATGTGCACTAAGTATATGGTAATTTTGAGGGTGCACCCAATAGCATGGTAATTTAAAAGGTGCACATATCTGCATGGTGACAAACGTCTCTTAATTGAGTCGTGGGTCCCACCTCATCCTCCTAAGTAAAAAAAATGGGGAAATTAATTTGAGGTCCCCCACAAGGGACTTATTACTAGAAAAGTCCCAAAAGTTGAAATAATTAATGTAGGGTTCCAAGGGACCTCACTTTAATATACTAGAAAAATTGAAAAGTGTCTTTTCAATTTTCAAATATATTAAAAAGAGGTCCCTTGGGACACTACATTAATTATTTCAACTTTTGGGACTTTTCTAGTATTAAGTCCCTTGTGGGGGACCTCAAATTAATTTTCCCTAAAAAACGATCAAACATAACTACAATGGACGGATATTAGCCACTATGCTGTTAGGTACACCTTTTGAGTTACCATGTTGTTATGTGCATCTTCAAAATTATCATGCTACTAGCTGCACTATTTTAAATTAGAATGCTAGTGGGTGCACCTTTACCCAATTAATCATTAATTTGGGATGAAAATTGAGCCCAAAAAAAAATAACAACAGGGTCTAAAAACAAATCCCAAAACTTTCGCTATTGGGCATAAACAATCTTGCTGGTTGGCCCTAAAGTCTTTTAAAAAGTAAAATAAACCAATGATGGGTCATGACCCATTTCATTTTTTTATTGGTTGGGTCTGAAGACATAAAAAAAATAAACAGCTGGGCCGAACACTTCAACTAAGTCCATCAAACCCTTTCCCTATTTATTGTTTGATTTAACTTTTTTTTTGGATTATGCCATGAACCAATCTTTCTTTTAAAAAAAAAACTTGCAATAGACTAGGTTGAGCTGACCTGTTAAGTTTTTGGTAATCCCAGAATGACTCTGTCAGAACACAACATTTGAATTAAATGAAAGGTAACATTTAGAACGATATACCCCTCCCACTAGCCTTCTTCCTCTCCTCGCTAGAGGCGGCCCCCAAAACTTTGTTGTCATTTCTCTCTCATCTGACCTCTCTTTCATGCGATTTTTGCACTGTTGGATTCTTCTCAACGAGAGCTACAAGTCTAGGCATATGCGCTTTCAAGAAAACTCAAAAATCTTAGACCCCATATTTACCAACAAACTCATTCAGCGAGAGAGAGAGATTACTATGGTTTTGACCTTCAATTCTGGGTTTCATTTGTTAATATTTTTGGACCACATAGGATCTATATTAATTAATAGAGGCAAAAAACACACAAATATAAAACTAAACACAATAAGATAAACTAAAGAACTTGTTCATATCTAATCTAATGATTTACTAATTTAAACACTTAAAAAGTATTATTTGATCTAAGAAAGGAAGACACAAATGCACGCAAGTATTCATTTCATTCAAAAACTCATTTGAAAACATATTTAATGAATACATTAGCTTATCAATGAATGATGCATACAATGAATGAACCAAAGGCTCAAAAAAGAAGTAGTTTTGAAACATGAAGCTTTCAATAGATTCATATATTTGAACAATGACTATTTTTCTGGAAACACACATGCCTTCAAAAAGATGTATACACATGCATGCACACATATGTATAGACAGAAACGTGTTCTTGAAATTGTTCATGAATACAAGCTTACTAATTAAATCACACAGAAAAATAAAATATATGCTACCTCACTGAACGCATAAACAACGCGAAAAATAGATTGAGGGCCTACCTTGATTTCAGCCTCAAAAACTTTCTTATTCTAGTGTCATTGAAGAAAGTTACCCAGTCCACAAGCTTTCCAGATCCCAAACTCAAGCTAAGTTCCTGTTATTAAAACAAGAACAAACATTGTTATAACAACTATTTACACAGAGCTAAGAATCTCGAAGGATTCAGCCTCCGCAGAATGAGTCAATAGAACCTGGATTAGATTCATACAATGAATCACCTAAAAGGCATAATGCACAAGAGAGGGATAAATTGTGTTTTTTAGAAGCTTAGCAATTTAACCACTAAAACACAATCTGCACTGGTTCAGCCCAAACTTGGGCTACATTTAGTTCTCCAACCTCAGTTGGGTTCTACTAACCTCAAGTTTTAAAACAGGTTCACTTGAGAAACCTTTTCAACCACAGGTTTCAAAAACATGTTAATTCCCTCTGACACCCCCTTACAACTTCTAGAAAAATAAACCTAGTTCCTATGTCCCAAACTTAGAAACCACATTTAATAATAAAGGAGTTTTAGATAAAGTTCAGTCAATAAACAGATGTTGATAATTACTTAAGTACAATAAATATATATCTCACACACAAGAATGACTGCAACAAAAGTTGAGATCAGAGAGTTGGTAGAGAACAAATAATAGAAACTCCTACAAAATGTTGATTTCACAGAATGTACTTGCTTTATTTGCTTTTGTAGGCATTCTTCTCTGTTAGAATCTTAAGTTTTGATGAAGACTAAAATATGAAAGAACTTAGAAAGCAATAGGTGAACATAGAATCCTAAGTAAAAGTGCAACCGGATGTGGACTTACTTCCGGATAGATTAGGACTAGCGCTCGCGGATGAATGTCTCATCCCCCAGCGGCAGCAAGAAATTCACTTAGGAATTAACTTAGTCCATGAGCACTAGATATACAAAATCCTAAGACTAAGTTAAGATTCAACCGGAAGTGAATTTGCTTCCGGTTAGACTTAGACTGGCGCTGGCTGTTGGAATAGATAACCCTAAGCGTCAGTGAAAATGAGCAACGTCCAGTAGAAGTGCTTCCGATAACTCAGTGACTAGCGCTGGCTGTTGGATTGAATGAACACTGAGCGAGAGTGAGTAATAGTGAACAAAATCCTTCGTCCAGCGGATTTACTTCCGGGTGGAGAAGTGCTTCCGGATGCAAGGAAGACTTCTTAGACTAAGAACACTCCCACTGCATGTAACTATATGTTAATACTGTTTGACTAACACTCAGTGCAGAACACTAAGTAGAATTGCTTCCGGATGTGAACCTGCTTCCGCAAGCAATCAGAATGTCAGAGTGTTCAGAAATGTAGTGTCAGAATGCTTTTGTCAGAGCAGAGTTGTCAGAGCTACTTTTCAGAGATAAAGCAAGTCAACCCTGCTATGCATTGATGAAGCATTAATTGGGCAAACGGTAACATGGGAAAAACGGCCATATTCAAACGGCTATCCCACCTACCAAGAGTCAGAATGTTTGAAGAGTATATAAAGGAGCTCAACCTCATTTATGAAGCTAACAATTTATCTTTGAATATTCTTGAGAGAAGTTAGAGCGAGAAACTAAGAACATCTTCAAGCATTCAAAGCTGCCCAGAAAAGTAAAGAGCATTTAACACATCGAGTGATCTTTCTCATCTACATATTCTGTACTCTTTGTTGTTAAGTCTCTTTCTGTTATAAGAGCATTGATTGTACTTAAGTGTGTAACACCATTCGTTCTTTGACAGAACTTAGTTAGAAAAATCCTTTAAGTATAAAGGTTAACCCCTTGCTCGGTGTGAGGGGGAGCTAGTTAGAAAGGTTACAAGTGAGCCTTGTGTAAAACTTGTAGTTGTAAGGTTGCAAGTGATCCCGTCCAAAACTTGCGGTTGTAAGGTTTCAGGTGAACCCGATTTAAAACCTGAGATATAGTGGAACTCGGCCTGGGTGGTTGAGAACTGGACGTAGGTCAGGTAGACCGAACCAGTATAAATCTTGTGTTGGTCTTAGAATGGAGACTTATATCAAGTCAAGTGACATTAGACTCTGGGATGTAATCGAACGTGGGGATCACACTCCCTTAGATGATGATGGCTTTGCAAAGGCGAGAAGCAGTTACACCCCTCAGGACTATGCCCTAGTCCAGCTGAACTATAGGGCCATGCACTACATCCAGTGTGCTCTCAGTCCCAAGGAGTTCCACAGGATCAGTCACCACAAAAATGCTAAAGATATGTGGGAGGCTCTTGAGGCTGCTCACTCTGGAACCAGGGGAGTGAAAGCAAGACGTGTTGAGATGCTAGTGGAAGAATTCCACAAGTTCGCCATGCTTAGCCCCACTGAGCCTATCAGAGAACTAGAGCTCAGATTCACTCACCTCATCAACAATTTGGCCTCGCTGGGTAAGGACATTCCTGAAAGGGAGCAAGTGAGCAAGATTCTAAAGATCTTGAAAGGTGACTGGATCACCAAAGTGACTATCTTACAGGAAGTCCAGGGTGAATTAACTAGTTCCATCACCGCTTTATTTGGCTCCCTGGCTGAATATGAGCCTACACTGCTAGCTCAGAGAGCTCCTCAAGCCTCATCCAAGGCCAAAAATCTTGCCCTTGTTGCTCCCAACAAGGAGACTGAAGATGATGATGAGGATGATGAGGAGGAAATGGATGATGAGGAGATGACTATGATGGTGAAAAAGTTCAGAAAGTTCTTCAGAAAGAAAGGAGGCTTTCAAAAGGGTGACTCCAGCCAAAGGAGGGGTTACAAGAAAGAAAAGGCTCCTGTGTGCTTTGAATGTAAGAAGCCTGGTCACTTCAAGGCTGAGTGTCCCAGCCTGCAGAAGTCGGAAGGCAAAGACAAAAGGAAGGCCTTTGTATCTTCTATCTGGGTGAATAGCTCGGATGATGAAGCAAGTGATGAGGAAGAGGTAGCCAACCTCTGCCTTGTTGCCAGAGAAGAAGATGAGGAAGTATCCCCAGAATTTGATCCCATCCCTGAGGATAGTGAGGTAACCTTCCCTGAACTTCAAGAAGCATATAATGAGGTCCATGTAGAATTTTTCCGCTTATGTAGAGCATATAAAGTGTTGAAAGCTAAAAAGGAATCACTTGAGTCCAAGGTGGGCTCACTGAGTGATGAGCTAGCGAAAGCTAGAAAACTTCCGTTAGTGGAAGGACAGGGTTCTTCCCAAACAGAACCCAATGACCCAACACTTGAGAGCTGCCCTAATTGCAGCAAAGTCTCAGCTGAGAAAGACAAGCTGCAAAATGCCCTGCAGAAGTTTACAAATGGCTCAGAAATGTTAAATATAATTTTAATGAATCAAAGGGCATATAGGGATAGAACTGGCTTAGGATATACTCCTAGAGGGAAGAAGTAGGTGGAACCAAAAGTAAAGCCCTACTTAAAGTTCTTCCATAAAGTCACTAGTCATAGCTCCTCACCCTTCAGCTTCTGTAACTATTGCAACAGGAAGGGACACTCCACGTCCACCTGTAATGCTAAGAAGCATGGAGCAAGTAGCTCCTACAAATGGGTCCCTAAAGGAACCAAGACAAAAAAGGATCCTCCACTTGCAAAGGAAAACTAAGAGAGGACAAGGATCCCGAGCTTGGAATCATTCCAAAGGGAAAACCCAAGAGTCCAGAGCCAGCACTAGGCCAGAGGCTCTGAATAATCACAAGCCCAAGGTCAAGGATGACTCTAGACCAAGGGCATTGAAAACTAATGATCGAGGACCCAAGAAAGATTGGGTACCTAAGTTTACTTGATTTTTCCAGGTGTGTCTCAAAGCATCCAAGAACAAGAAATGGTATATTGACAGCGGATGCTCGAGACATATGACTGGAGACAGAGACAAGTTCAAATCTCTGGTGATCAAAGATGGAGCCACAGTAACCTTTGGAGGAAATCAAAGTGGAAAGATCACTGGAGTTGGAGAGGTCGGACCAATAAAAGATGTCTACCTAGTGGACGGTCTCTGTCACAACCTGCTAAGCGTCAGCCAGAGCACAGACAAAGGAAATTGGGTAATTTTTGATTCACATGAGTGCATAATAGTTGATAAGCAGGATCTAAATTTAGATAAGGCCAACTTAAAATGCAAACTTAAGGCAAATAGAAATGGAAATCTATATACTTTAGACTTATGCCAACAACTAGAAGAAAAATGTTTAATATCTAGTGATGAGAATAGTTGGCTTTGGCATAAGAGACTAGCTCATGTTAATTTTACTCAACTCAACATGCTAATTAAAAAGGAGCTAGCTATAGGTATTCCATCATTTAAAGTAAAGCATGATTTTATCTGTGAATCCTGCCAAAGAGGAAAGCAAACAAAGTCCTCGTTCAAAACCAAGAAGAAAGTCTCCACCAGCAGGCCCTTGGAACTAATCCACATGGGTTTGGTTGGGCCAGCAAGAGTGAAGAGCTTGGGTGGAAACCTATATGCTCTAGTGGTGGTGGATGACTATTCAAGGTTCACCTGGACTATGTTTCTTGCCTCTAAGCAAGATACCTTTGATGCTTTTGTTGTCCTGGCTAAGAAAGTGCAGAATGAGAGAGAGCTCAAAATCACAGCTATAAGGACAGACCATGGAGGAGAATTTGAGAACCATAGCTTCTCAGAGCTATGTGAACAAAATGGCATAGAACACAACTTCTCAGCTCCTAGGACCCCTCAACAGAACGGAGTTGTCGAGAGAAAGAACAGGGTTCTGACAGAGATGGCTAGAAGCATGCTCAATGAGAAAGAGGTTTCTCAAGTGTTCTGGGCGGATGCTATGAGCACTGCTTGCTATATCTCTAACAGAGCCTATGTTCGCAAGGGACTGGATAAGACTCCCTATGAGCTGTACAAAGGGAGGAAGCCCAACATCAGCCACCTGAGAATATTTGGGTCAAAGTGCTATGTGCACAACAATGGAAAGGTAAATCTGGGTAAGTTTGATCCAAAAGCTGATGTAGGTATATTCGTAGGATATTCCCTTAGGAGCAAAGCATATAGGGTATACAACATGAGAACTAGAATTGTAGAAGAATCAATGCATGTTGTATTCGATGAAACTCCTACATGGGGACAATCCACAGAAGATGATGAAATACTGAATCTTCCAAAGTTACCATCATCTTCTTCACCACCAAAAGAAACACCAGCAAGCAATCCTAAGGAAGAAGATGGACTCAGTGATGAACCTAGAGTGCAGACCGTGCCTGATGAGGCACAGTTGCCAACAGCTAGGAGGCATCACAGAGATCATCCTCTTGATCAAGTGCTTGGTGATGTTTCTTCTGGTGTCAGAACCAGAAGACAAGTTCAAAATGAAGTTGAGTTTGGTGCATTTCTATCTCAAATAGAACCAACTTCAGTTGAACAAGCTCTTGAGGACTGCGACTGGATTATCGCCATGCAGGAAGAGCTAAATCAATTTGAGAGAAGTCAAGTCTGGGAACTAGTCCCTAGGCCGTCTCATCAATCTATAGTAGGGACCAAGTGGGTCTTCAAAAACAAACTGGATGAGACAGGTCAAATTACAAGAAACAAAGCCAGATTAGTAGCCAAAGGATATAACCAAGAAGAAGGCATTGACTATGAAGAAACCTTTGCTCCAGTCGCTAGACTTGAAGCAATAAGGATTCTTCTAGCCTTTGCATCCATGAAGGGCTTTAGGCTATATCAAATGGATGTAAAGAGTGCATTTCTTAATGGCTATATTAAAGAAGAGGTGTATGTAGAACAACCTCCTGGCTTTGAGGATCACAAATATCCCAAACATGTGTATAGATTAAAGAAAGCTTTATATGGCCTGAAACAAGCTCCTAGAGCTTGGTATGAGAGACTCAGCAGCTTTCTGCTGGGCAAGGGTTTCTCAAGGGGCAAACTTGATAATACACTGTTTATTCTTCACAAAGAAAGAGATATGTTAATTGTCCAAATTTACGTTGATGATATTATCTTTGGGGCAACTAATGAAAAACTTTGTGAAGATTTTTCTAAGACTATGCAGGGTGAGTTTGAAATGTCTATGATGGGAGAACTCACATTCTTCCTAGGCCTGCAGATTAAACAGAAGAAGAATGGAATCTTCATATCCCAAGCTAAGTACTGCAGAGAACTACTCAAAAAATTTGGGATGGATGAGTGCAAGGAGTATGACACTCCCATGAGCACCTCTGCCGCACTCGATGCTGACGCAAAGGGTAAATCTGTCAGCCTGCCCATGTACAGGGGAATGATAGGTTCCCTCCTATACTTAACGGCAAGCAGGCCTGATATTCAATTTAGTGTAGGCATGTGTGCTAGGTTTCAAGCCAACCCCAAGGAGTCACACTTAACATGTGTTAAACGTATTCTGAGATACCTTGAGGGAACATAAGAGCTTGGTCTTTGGTGTCCCAGAGGTAATCAAGAGTTCTTGTGGGCTTACTCTGATTCTGACCATGCAGGTTATAAGACTGATAGAAAGAGCACCAGTGGACAATGTGCCTTTCTTAGTGGTTGTCTGGTGTCTTGGGCTAGCAAGAAGCAAACCTGCGTGTCATTGTCATCCACTGAGGCAGAATACATTGCTGCTGCAAGCTGTTGTGCCCAAGTGCTGTGGCTGAAGAACCAACTGAGAGATCTTGGCTTGGAGTTCCCTGAGGCACCCATCCTCTGTGACAACACAAGCACAATCTGCCTTGCCAAGAATCCGGTTCAGCACACAAGGACAAAGCACATTGATGTCAGACATCACTTCATCAGAGACCATGTTCAAAAGAAGGATGTCAAAGTGCAATTTGTTCCCACTCAACAACAGCTTGCTGACATCTTCACCAAGCCTCTGGGGGTTGACCAATTTACTTTCATAAGAGGTGATTTGGGAATGGTAAACCCAAATGAAGTGTAAATACCATTTGTTATACTTGATTGTTTTAAAACTTACAACAGTACTAACTTAGGCATCGGAGTGCCAACATGTGTTCTTGCAGGGTTTCAATGTTAAATCTTAAGAAACTGCAACCGGAAGCAAAACCACTTCCGGATGATCATTCGCTGACACTGGATGATGAAACCAAGAGAGCGCCAGCACCAGTCCAAGAGACACGTCACTTCAGAAACGTTTCAACTCCCTCTATAAGAAGGTGTGCCCTATCTGACTAGATGAAGCGACACATGTCATAAGGTGCGCCGTTTCAATTAAATTTTTACGTTACCCAATGTGCAAACGTTTGGTTTTCATCTGAAAAAGCATGACCATTTTACCCTTAGTTACTTCGCCTATAAATAGGGTGTCATTTTTTCACTTTCACTTTTTACTTTCACCACATTCTCTCTGCATAACATATTTCATCTTCATCTGAGTTCTTCGCATTCTTCATACACTCTTTGCATTTCATCTCTTTTTACCACCAACCCACACAAAAATGGCCGGATCACATGAAACAAACCCAGTTACAAAGAAACCTTCCTCATCCAAGAAACACAAGTCGAAATCTGGGAAATCTCGGCATGAACATTCTGGGAAATCTGGGCATCGTGATGAACAACGTGATGAACACCATGAAGTTTCTGGGCAAACCCAGGGGCAGGATAAACATGTCCAGGATCAGCCTGGAACTTCTGATAGAGTGACAGAACAGCCAAACGTTTCTGGGCATGAGCAAGCAAAGGAAGCCAAGAGGAAGGGAAAGAAGAAGAAGGTTCAATTCGCTGAAGAACCTTCTTCCAAGAGGCAAAGGGTTGAAGAGGATGACCCTACTGTTTACAGAGATGGGGCATTGGAGCCAGTTGCCGCCAAGTTTGAGACGTCCATTCCAATCTTCAACCATGGATTGTTCATCGATCTGAACAAGATTGATGAACTAGGGTTCCCTCATCTGCGCCCTTTCCTGGAGAGATATATGCCTGGCTAGGGATCAACCAGGACTACAACGTCAACGTCCTGCGAGTCTTCTGTCAATCCCTCACTGGCAAGGTTAAGAACAAGAAGGTTGATGGGAAAGAGCAAGTCCACAGACTCTCCTTCACTGCCACTGTAAGGGGGAGAACCTTCAAGTTCACCTGGAGGACATTGAATGAGTTGATGGGGATCACAGACGAGAGCATGAACGAGTGGCTATACCCTGAGTCACTAAAGTACAGCAAGGAGGATCTCGAGAAGTTGTATGGCACCACAGGGAAAAAGGTGTCCAAGATGTCTGACTCAAACAGACTCTTGTATTATGTCTACTCCCGAATAATGACACACAAAGGGGGTAACTTCAACGAGTTCACTCTGATCGACAATCCGTGGTTCCCCAGAATCCTCTCCCAACAGCCAATCAACCCCGGCCAGTTGATCTGCCTTGAGCTTCAGCGATGGTTGACTAATGACAAGTCTGGCTATCTTCCCTATCCCACCATCATTGCCTTCCTCCTTGAGAAGCATCTGATCAAGGCCACATCTGCTGTGGAGGAAGAGAATGTCAAGTGTAGACCTGTGGGAGCAACCAACATCGGGAAGATGGACATTAAGTATGTAAGAGCCCCTAAGCCCACCCGCTCAGGGTCACAAGCGGGTAGTGCCTCTGGAACTTCAGCCCCCTCTACATCTGGTGCAGGGGATCAGGAAGTGTACTCCCATGCTGGGCCAAGCCGTGCTGCAAGAGTGCCAGCGACTGTGAAGGCATTCGCTCAAGAGATGAGGGAAGAGATTCTTCTTCAACTCTCTGAGTCAGTGGTAGCCCCATTGAGGAATGATTGTGATGCTGGGTTCCAGCAACAAGGGGAGCGGATCCAGCGGCTTGAGGACAAAGTTGGCCAGGTCGAGACACAGCTAGCCAGGGTGGATGCCAAACTTGATCTCATTCTCCAACACCTCCAAATCCCTCAACCTCAACAAGGTAACCTACCACCACCTCCTCCTCCTCCTCCTCCTTCAGGTCACCCTCAACTTCCCCCTCCTCCTCCACCTAACACTCAACCACCACAGCCACCTCCACAAAATAACCATCAATCCCCTCCATCACCAAACAATGATCACCAATCTCAACCTTCACCCAACCATGAACACCAAACCCAAGACACACCCCAACAATCTCCTAGCCAATCACCCAACAACTCCCCATCTCCACAAAACTCCCCATCTACACCTCCCTCACCCACTCGCACACCATCCAACCCCTTAGCCGAACACCTTGGATTTCAAACTGCCGTTCACCCCCTCAGCCATATCTATCTGCGAGATTATCCCCGCCTTCAGCAAATCCCTGAGGATCCTCACTTACCCTTTACCCCATTTACCCCACACTCTTCCACTACCTTCACTGAATATTCCTCCACCTACCCATTCGAAGGACTATTCGTAGATCCTACATGGTTCCCCAACCAACCCACATCCCCAGAAAATACCTTACCTGCCTCTTCCCCAGAACCCTCACCCCCAACGAGCTTTGGCCCTGAACCTCCACCCTCCTCTTCATCCACTCCATCTCTAGACCTCGCCCTTGTTGATGATGACAAAAGGGGGAGGAATATGATGACCGCTCTTCGCCTATCCATGGACACAAGGGATGTGCTCAGCCAGCCATCCCTCTGGCTTAATGAAGACATCGTGGCTGCCCTTCGCCATGCCATGGAATCCCAAAGGCTGGGTGGTGCTGAGAGCCTAATAAGAGGAGAAGCCATACGATTCATGCAGCAACAGAGGACGACTGAGCAAGGACCACAATGGGATATGGTAGTCTTTGAGCCAAATGAACAACCTTCACAGCCTGAGTCACCATCATCAGAACCTCCTCCAACTAAGATAAGTAAAAAAATTGTTGAGGAGATAATGATGAAGTGGGGCTGAAGAAGATCGACCATCCTCCCATTGTGATCGCTAAGAAAATCCCTCATCCTCTGGGCAATCATCTGTGATCCGTACTTCTGAGCAAACCTCTGCCCCTCCTCCTCCATCTGAGCCAGCAGTTACATTCAGTGAGACAAGGAAGAAGGCCGTAGCTAGGAAGCGTTCCAAAAAGGTTATTGCCTCCACTGAAGCTGCTGAGAGTGAGGAAGAGACTCCATCTGACCAACCTGAGCCAGAAACTTCGTCTGCCCAAGTTGAACCTGAAATCCCAGTAGTACAAGCTGTTCCAATTCTGAAGGAAGTCAAGTTGGAAATTGAAGACATGACTCCTGAGGAATTCGAGAGATATGGGTATACGGACAGACTATCCTTTGGTCAGATGGCCTGCCTCGATGCTGACAGAGCAAGAGCCATGCCCACTCCACCAATTAGCAAGAGCAAAGGGAAGAGTAAGGGCAAGGGAAAGAGGAAAGCCCAGGAAGTTGAGGAGGATCCCAACTACCCTGTTTGGAATGTGAAAATCCGGGCTGTTCACTATCCCAATGGAGTGGTCACCTACTTCGAAGATGCTACAGGGTTCCCTGGGTGTGAAGAAGTAGAAAACATGAAGAGGGCATTTGAGGAGTCTATTGAATCAGAGAGACTCAGAAGAGAAAGAGAGGAAGAAGAGCTTCAGCGGATCATCGCCCAGATTGATCAGAATGTGCATGAGGCCGAGTTAGCCAAACTCCAAAAGGAGAGTGAAGAGAGACAGAAGGAGAGGGAGAGGAAAAAGAAACACAAACTATGAACCCCCATTCCAACCCTTTTTTTTTAACTTAGAAAATTTTTCTTTGTTTTCATACATCTCTCATTCTTGCTTAGTGTAGATTACCTGTATATGTTTTGCTTGTATACTCTAACATGTAATCTCTTTTTATCAATAATACTTGTCCAAGTTACTTGTTCTTATCTACTGCTTTTATTTTTCTGCTAACCCTTTCATATGGACTTAATCGATAAATACTGAGTTTGTCATCATCAAAAAGGGGGAGAATGTTAGAATCTTCAGTTTTGATGAAGACTAAAATATGAAAGAACTTAGAAAGCAATAGGTGAACATAGAATCCTAAGTAAAAGTGCAACCGGATGTGGACTTACTTCCGGATAGATTAGGACTAGCGCTCGCGGATGAATGTCTCATCCCCCAGCGGCAGCAAGAAATTCACTTAGGAATTAACTTAGTCCATGAGCACTAGATATACAAAATCCTAAGACTAAGTTAAGATTCAACCGGAAGTGAATTTGCTTCCTGTTAGACTTAGACTGGCGCTGGCTGTTGGAATAGATAACCCTAAGCGTCAGTGAAAATGAGCAACTTCCAGTAGAAGTGCTTCCGATAGCTCAGTGACTAGCGCTGGCTGTTGGATTGAATGAACACTGAGCGAGAGTGAGTAATAGTGAACAAAATCCTTCGTCCAGCGGATTTACTTCCGGGTGGAGAAGTGCTTCCGGATGCAAGGAAGACTTCTTAGACTAAGAACACTCCCACTGCATGTAACTATATGTTAATACTGTTTGACTAACACTCAGTGCAGAACACTAAGTAGAATTGCTTCCGGATGTGAACCTGCTTCCGCAAGCAATCAGAATGTCAGAGTGTTCAGAAATGTAGTGTCAGAATGCTTTTGTCAGAGCAGAGTTGTCAGAGCTACTTTTCAGAGATAAAGCAAGTCAACCCTGCTATGCATTGATGAAGCATTAATTGGGCAAACGGTAACATGGGAAAAACGGCCATATTCAAACGGCTATCCCACCTACCAAGAGTCAGAATGTTTGAAGAGTATATAAAGGAGCTCAACCTCATTTATGAAGCTAACAATTTATCTTTGAATATTCTTGAGAGAAGTTAGAGCGAGAAACTAAGAACATCTTCAAGCATTCAAAGCTGCCCAGAAAAGTAAAGAGCATTTAACACATCGAGTGATCTTTCTCATCTACATATTCTGTACTCTTTGTTGTTAAGTCTCTTTCTGTTATAAGAGCATTGATTGTACTTAAGTGTGTAACACCATTCGTTCTTTGACAGAACTTAGTTAGAAAAATCCTTTAAGTATAAAGGTTAACCCCTTGCTCGGTGTGAGGGGGAGCTAGTTAGAAAGGTTACAAGTGAGCCTTGTGTAAAACTTGTAGTTGTAAGGTTGCAAGTGATCCCGTCCAAAACTTGCGGTTGTAAGGTTTCAGGTGAACCCGATTTAAAACCTGAGATATAGTGGAACTCGGCCTGGGTGGTTGAGAACTGGACGTAGGTCAGGTAGACCGAACCAGTATAAATCTTGTGTTGGTCTTATTTGAGCATCTATTTTTGTAGCACAATTCACCCCCCCCTCTTGTGCATCCATTACTTTCATTCTCGACACATCGATCATTAGCCTTAGTTATCTATCATTCACCTGCAATATATATATATATATATATATATATATATATATATATATATGAATTGACACATCACACTGTTGCGACATAATTCCACTCAATGTAGGAGGCCCATTAAGCCCAGGAAGGGATAAATCTGGAGAGGCCCAACATACCAGGATGTCGACAAAGATTTCATTGCTGGTCAAAGATACTTTGTAACCGCTAATTAATTTGTTGTAACTTCCATATTTATGAGAATCAAAACGGAAATACCCATAAGTATGAGAATTGATTATTCCAACGGGAAGGAAACTTGTAGCCTATATATAGAAACTCAATCCATGTAAATGGGAGAGATATCCTCTGAATCTTACACTTTCTATTTCTCTCTTTCGCTAGTCGACCAAAGCCTAGGCGACTACACTCTTGTATTATCATTGTGGTCCATCCACTCATTCTGAATAAAGTCATTATCTTTTGATTTGATATATTTGTGTATCAACACACACAGGTTAGGATTATCAATTATTGACTGATGATCGATCACTATGTTCTTCCTATCTACAACAATTACTCAAGTCTTAGTTCCTTATCGATGACATATCAATTTTCTCTATGTCAACCTATTCAATTATAGATAGTTGTGATTCTACGATTGATCAGACACTCAATTATCCATAACTACTCAATTGATCAGACACTCAATTATCCGTAAAAACTCAATCAGATACCTTTGATAGTTGTGATTCTACGATTTCACAGAATGTACCTTTAATCAATCAGTTAACATAGTTTATGAATTTTCCTAAGTTATTCTTTATGACTTTTTCAAGCACACATGCTTTATTACTTAGTCATCTTTCTAATTATATTAGCTATTCAAATTTTAAACTTGTTGCTCTTGAGTCACTCATTATTATAAGGTTCTGTTACTTTGTTTTTTGACTAATTTAAGTTATCTATACTTAATTTCTAACATCATCGAAACTTAAGATTCTAACATCACACTCTCAAGAAAGCCGTGAGAGGGAAAGCTAGAGAATACAATAGATGAGGTGATTGAAAACTCATAGGACATCCTATTTATAGTGAATTAGTGATAGAAGTGTCACTACTAAAGGTAGAATGTCATTTTCATAATTGTCTCTCATTAATGCGCCCATCAACAATAATGACTTATTTAATTTCCCAAATCAATTAGCATTATCACCTATTAATTTTGATTTGTTAACTCTCTTGTAAGCCGTCAAATTACACAATTGAGGGCGGCTCCGATTAAATATTTCCAACAATTATAATCAAATTTATTTTTATAAAAGTCATTTAGATTTATTCTAAACCATATTTGATAAAGATCCAAAAGTGTGGGAAGGGAAAAGAATGGCAAAGTAGAAGATAAAAAAATGAAGATGATCCTAATTTCTTACTTACATGGTTGAATCCCATGACTATGGATAATATCTTTTATGTTCTTTTCATAGAAAGCACTAGCTTGTCCTTGTGAATGTTTTTAATGTTTTTTATAACAAAATTTTAGGAAAGGGGTTTGACTCACCTATGATTCATTGACATCGCTCCTAACTCATGATCTATTGTAGTTTATCCTTGTGGATTCTTGATGACTCCCCAATTTAAATAGATTTTATATATATTTTTGGTATGATTGGGGAGTCATTATGACAAAATTGAAGGGAAATAGTTGAACTTTTGATAGGATATCATTTTGATGAATTATATTGGGGATTTTATTATAATTATAATAGTTTTGAAGTGATTGAAAATAAATAGATTGAAAAAAAAAAAAAAAAGGGAATCAGTTTCGGCAGGTGAGGTAGGAGGTAGTTATTAATATTAATATTAGTATTGATTATATTAATATTATTATTATTATTAGTATTATTTAATTTTGTTTTATGCTTTCAAATGAAAGGCTGCGCAGAGGGAGTGGAATTGAAAAAACCTAACTTAAAAAGCTACGAGACGCGTGAAGGGGAGAGTGTGGAGGGGGCTGCCACTGTGCAAGCTTAGTCATTAGCCGCCCCCAACTGCACATGACGCGTTCAGCAGGGGAGGAGAGCTGAAGATCACTGTTCATCATCATCAACACCACTTCTCTTGGAGATTTGCAGCGAGAAGGAAGGAAAAGAGGGAGCTTGGGAGGAAAATTTGAAGTCAAGAGAAGAGAGATGCATGGAGATGTCAAGATTCTATGGTTGTTTCCTCCTCCTTTAATCCTCATTTCTCTCTTATTTCTTGTTTGAACTCTGATTCTGTGGTGTATAATTTGGATGATTTTAAGCTTTAGTATGAGTAGCTAACTTTAGTTATCGGATTATTTTGACCCATTCTAAGGATTGAGATTGTTTAATACCTCTTTTAGTTGTTAATGACAAGCTTATGTATGGTTTTTATCTTCTTTTCATTGGTTTTAAGTGCTTGATCACCACTTACTTAGTTAAATAAAATATGACTTGAGAAAGTATATTTTGTTTTAGAACTTGGATAAAAACATGTTAGACTTGAAGTTTATGGTTTTAAATGGATGGTTTGTTGATAACATAGAGATATAGTTATCAACCTAACATTGTCACTAAAAGGTTGGCTTTGGAGTAGAGCTTGTATTAATTGTAGCAAGAGATTGCACAATTAATATAAGCATAAATTTGAACTTGACTTGAGAAAGCTTTTTTCAGATACCTATGAACCTTAGGCAAACACATGTTTTCATTAACAAACTAATTGAGAGGGTTTTAATTATGTTTCATGAAATGGAATGGTGACAAATAATCCTAGACTTCCCTTTTCTTGATTTTAAGTGTTAGTTTAGTTTTAATTAAATTATTTTCAATTTAGTTAGTTTAGAAACTCAAAACCTCATATATTTCCACTCAACCTAATTGATAACATAATTGTAATAATTAATCCGTTTTGTCTTAGTCTCCGTGGGAACGATAACTTTTATACTACTTATTTTGACGACCCGTACGCTTACGGTAAGACCGGAAACGGCCGATAAGTCAATGGCGCCGTTGCCGGGGACTAATGGCAAAAGTTTGTGTGATTAATTATTTCAATTGTGCAATCATTTACGCTTGAGTTTTTTTCTTTCTCTTGTTTTGGTTTGTGTGTCTTAGGGAGTTTATTAGTTTTTTTTCTTCCTTTTATATTGTGTTAGTTGCTTGACTTGACGCTTTGTCATGGATTATTCTTGGTGGTCCAATGAGACAAATGGTGGTTTTGAGCATGAAAATGATTATACCAATTCATATTATAACCCTTATGCTTATAAAGCTCCATGTGAGTACATTTGTTGCAATTATTGTGGATATAATCATTTTGATGAACAATGCCCCAAAGTCTCAAAATTGGATTATATGGAGGGTGATTTTTCTAGGGCTCAAACTCATATGTATGATGACAATTTTAGCCTTAGCTTGAATCAAGAATCATCACCTTTTTGGGATTCAACTTGTTCTCTTTCTCCATGTGCATCACATTTTGAGTTATCACCCCCTTTTCATGCTCATGAATATAAACACATCCATAGGGAGAAGCCTACAATCATTGATATGCTCCAGCAAATTCTTGATAATCAAAAGGACTTAAATGAACATAGTGTTCGGAAGGGTGAAAGATTGAGTGCACAGACATTAGCTCTCGAAAATATAGCAATTAAAGTTGGTGAGATAGTTTCTCATTTAGAGTCTTTACGGCAAAAAGATGTATTAAGTGATATATCAAATGACTCTAATGTAGATGTGGTCTCAAGTGCACAAATAACTATAGCAAATGATGATGTGTTACCAATACCATGTGATAGTTTTGGAGGTGATTGTGAGTTGGAAATGCATGATGGAGAGAGCAATATTGAATGCTTAGTTGAGATTCCAATTTTGGAACCTAATGCGTGTTGCCTTGAACAAGAGAATATAGAGGAAAATCCCATAATTTATGATCTTGATCCTCCTATTGATATTTTGACTATTAATGATGAGAGTCAAGTGGATTTTATGGGCTTTTCAAACTATTTAGGGGCTTTGGCTAACAATTGTGAAAAAGTTAAATTAGAGTCTTTTATTAGTTTGTCTAAGCTATGCATTGTTTTGATTGAGGAGGTACATATGTCTTGTTTTCATGAGCTTTCATGTTTGAACTACTTCTGTCTCAAGAGAAATGATGACAAGATGATTATGATTTTTGACACTTATGATTAGTGATTGTTTTTTCAAAGTCTGGCTGAAGACTATAAACTTAGCGCTTTTTGGGAAGCAACCCAAGTATTTGATATTATCTTTTATTTTTGTTTTTGTAGGACTTTTGTGCCCCAGATAATTGCTTCAACTTGGTAGAAATGAATTCGAGCCAAGAGAACAAATCAAGAAGAGGAAGGGGAGTATTCTTCTACTTTTCTTTGATTTCCATTCGAGCCAAGAGAATAAATCAAGAAGAGGAAGGGGATTATTCTTCTACTTTTCTTTGATTTCCTTTCATCTGAATTGTGCTGTTGGAAATGTCTGCTGACTCTGGTTGATATTTGCATTCGATTAATATAACTGATTGTCATGGCATTTGTTTGTGTTGCATAGAGGGTAATTGTTGAGTTTAAGAAGTTATTGTCATCTCTACACTTGTGGATGCTTTCTCATTTCCCACTACTCTTCATGTCACATGTTCACACTGAGGACAATGTGAAATTTAAGTGTGGGGGTGAGGGTACCATTGGATTTTCATGACTTGTCCTTACGATGTTGAAGTCTAACAAAATCTTGAAAAAAAAGTTTTGAAAATAATTTGAGTTGATCAAAATTCACTTCAATCTTCTTAGAATGTCTGTAATATGCAAGTAATTTGGATTAAGTTATTGATTTCAGCATGTTATAAGCCCGGTGAGGAATTTGAGCCTTAATGTTTATTCTTTCAAGAGGGAGTACATCTATTGTGATTTTATCTCTAGAACTTGTCTTGAATCTCTTTCAAAACTTGAAAATTTTCTTTGCATGCACAAAAATGATCTAGGCATTCATTTCATAGTGATTTTAGCAAAATGACCAACCTTATTGTTATCATCTTTTGTTTTACCCCATTGAGCATTAACTACTTTAATTCTATAGCCATTTTAGCCAAATGACCAACCTTATTGTTTACATCCTTTGCTTTACCCCTTTAGCCTTAACCTCTTAAAGAAAAAGTTTGTAGGCGATTAAATAGCCCTTTCGTTTGAGTTGCAAATCTTTCCTCTTTCACATTCAATCATTACTTCAATAAGTGCAAGCTATTCATTTTAAAAAAAGGGTGAAGATTTTTTGTTTTTGGAAACAAAAGTAGTTACAAAAACATGAAAAGAGGATGCATGTATGGCAAAAAAAAGTTACAAAACCAAAGAGAGGTAAATGTGTTAGAAAAAAAAAAGAAAAAAAGGAAGAAGAAAAAGAAAAAGAAAAGAAAAGAAACATGAATATGTGAATAAAAAGAGAAGAAGAGCTTGAAGCAAAGAAGAACAATGTGTTGAATTTTTTAATGTTAAATTCCTTAAAAAAGACTTTTAGAAATACTATATGCTAATTAAGAATGATATGACATTTAATATATTAGCATTTGATGCAATGTTGCGTGTAGATTTAGGGCATCGCCAAGTGTTGGCATTATTTTTCTAATCAGAAAGTATTAATATTATTTCAGTTAAGAAAAAAGTGAGTATTTTGTTTTGGTAATCTTTATGACACGATTTTGGTAATAAAAAAGTGAGTATTACAGTAGGCAAAACCACTGGTCAAGCATTTGACTTTGCTTCTTTCTATTTAATAATTCAGATTTTGTAAAAGATAAAAGATATTGGAACAATAGGCAAAACCACTGGTCAAGCATTTGAGTATTATTTATATTGGAACAATAGGTTCCACAAATCACAAAAGATAAAAGATAAGAACAAAATGAAGAGAATGATATTATTGCAATAATATTACCTTGGTAAGTCTCGTGCTCGGTTAGAGCTTCGTGCTGATAACGTGTTATGAATATAAAGAATGAGAAGACAAGATGAGAGAAATGAGAAGAAAGTAGAAAGTTGTATTCCCTTGTGTATTGTATACAATATTGAGTCCTCTATTTATAGAGGAGAATTAGGTTACATCATCAATAATATGAATCAATATAGAGCCTAAATGATAGGAGGAATATAGGGGATTGGACATCCACAATTAGAGATTTTCATAACATGTTATGAATATAAAGAATGAGAAGACAAGATGAGAGAAATGAGAAGAAAGTAGAAAGTTGTATTCCCTTATGTATTGTATACAATATTGAGTCCTCTATTTATAGAGGAGAATTAGGTTACATCATCAATAACATGAATCAATAATAGAGCCTAAATGATAGGAGGAATATAGGGGATTGGACATCCACAATTAGAGATTTTCATAACACTCACCCTTGGATGTCCAAGACTAAACATATGTCTCATTAAAAAAACTTCAACTAAGTAAAACCCAATGGAACAAAAACTTAATGGAAGAAAAAAGAGTACAATGCTTAGTGATACACTTATTGGTGCTGCCTCATTAAAAACCTTGCTAGGAAAACCCAGTGGGAAAAAACCATAGACAAGGGAAAAAGAGTACAGCGTGTATCATCTCCCCCTCTTGACCACTTCAGTTGATATTTCTAAGTCGGGGAAGTTCAATGCCATAAGTAAGCTTCTCAAGTGTTGCAGCAGGAAGTAACATTGTGAACATATCTGCTAGATTTCCATTTGACCGGATTTGGTGGTTATCAATTTCACCATCTTTCTGGAGATCTTGAGTGAAGAAGAACTTTGGTGAAATGTGCTTAATTCTGTCTCCTTTGATGCAACTTTCTTTGAGTTTGGAAATACATGCAGTATTATCCTCGTATATGACCAGTGAGGCTCATTTTACTAGAAGATAAACCACAAGTTACATCGTACATGATGTATTGATGATCTCAGTCAGAAACACTCTTGGCTTGCTTCATTTCATTTCAAATTCTTTCTTGAGACAATTTATTGTCTCATCTAACTCTTCAGGAGTTTCGATGATATTTATATCATTAACATATACAGAAATTATAGCAACCTCATTTCCAGATCTTTTCATGAATATACATGGGCATATTGGATCATTTTATATCCTTCTTTCAAGAGAATATTCATTAAGTCAATTGTACCACATACGCCCAAATTGCTTTAATCTATACAAAGACTTTAGCCTTATCGAGTATTGTTCTCATGAATTCAAAGTGCATGCTTCTGACTGCTGGAATCCTTCAGGGATTTTCATGTTTATATTTAAATCTATACATATATGTACTCATTTTTCATAATACTTATAGTATTTGAAATCCTACAAGGATTCAACTCACAATATCTATCCATGGTTTATAATCGTATTCTCTAGACGCACTTCAAAATTTCATATATTGCCAAACTACCAAATGTCCAAATCAAAACATGAATGCTCATTTCACCACGAGACAACATCTATCATTATTATATTGAACTACTGCGAAAATCATTCTAACCACATTTCTCCCCCTTTTCGCATAAGCGTTCTCATTTTTATAATTCAAATAGCACTTCAGGTGCATAGATTCATGTTGTCACATTTCATATAGCGTCTTTTGTTCTCTACTAGCTAGTCATTTCATGTCTACTCATGACATATTTATATATCAGAACCTCATTTATCACGTGATATTAATATCAAAATTATTGTCGACAAATATATCCTTTCATGGTTCCTTTTCCTTATGACATAACATATTGAGCTCTCTTTTTTTCTTTCAGGTACCTGAGCCACTTCTGGGGTCTTACAAATAGTTATGTGTAACATATTGTTACTAATTCCCTAATTAACCTGTGACATCTCTTTTAATTCAATAATCTCTTTACTAACTATGATAGAAAAAAGAATTTCAATAATATCAATATCTCTATCATAGTTAGAAAAAGAATATCCTAATGATTAAAATATTATCCATGATAGAAAAGAATAAACTAATACAACACAGCTGCTATCATGGATAATTCATTGCTAACCATGTTAGAAAGGATTTGCCTAACATGGTTATTAAACAAAACTAATCGATATTGAACAATAAATATATGTATATATACATGCGGAAACGAATGCAGGCCTATACAAATTGGCAATATACAATTCCAAATAAAACTATATAACTTCTACCTAATTCCCTTTCCTAATGCTCGCGCCTGTGCATGAATACCTGCAAAAATGTCAGTAATCGTGGGATGAGACAATTTGTCCCAGTAATCACCGCTTAACTCACTATAACAGTGAGATGTGCGGTAGCGAGGGCGTCTAAAGGGTACCACATTTAAAACCAATAATATATATATATGTCAAGTCTTTCATTCATTGTTCAAGTTCCCTCCATCCAAATCAATTCAAATTCATCATCTCTACTTTCAACGTATCACTCAAATCCCTCAGTCAATTCCACATAACTAAATATCACCTTTCCAGCCTCCAATCTAATGTTACTACCACTACAACTCTCACACTCACCTATAGATGCATTGTGCCATCCCGGGGCATTCAAGCATCTAATCTTCACTATATGATTTGACACTGTGTCCCTCTCCATAATGAGGGGACAATTTCCCTCTCTGGCAATCTCCAAAGAGGGAACCCCAATTCTGTTTCCATTACAGAACGGGAACGGTTGGACTCTTCAATGCCAAACAACCGTAGGGGCGGTTGGGCTCTTCAATGCCAAACAACCGTAGGTCACTTCTCTCAATAAGTCAACCTATGATCCCCGATCCAATCAATCTGAAAAGGATCCTCAGTACAAATAACTGTCGATTGGCCTATCGACAGTTATCATCGCGCGATGGTACATAAATTTCAGTGTCATGCAATGCTCACCATAACTTTCAATGTCCCAACCACAACCTTTTATACTTTCCATCAATATAACTTTCCAATTCCCTGACCACAATGTACCTATTTCAAATCCACATTACGTTTCAATACTCCAGTCAACAATACCCTATATTTCCCATCCACCTAACTCACCACAATCACAAACTCAACAACTCATTCCTTTTCAATTCCATAACCTCTCAAACCACTATCCAACACTATCCCTATATACATTTCACGCCATTCCAGATCAATGGCCACCACCAAGCAGGATAATAGTATATATAATGTGTACAAATCTTTTATACGAAAATAATCGTGTTTGAAAGGCACCCGATAGCCTGTTTTGTATAAAAATAACCTTTCAAAGATAATATATATATAGAGGGTGAGAAAGAATTTACAAAATCCTAGCTAACATCACCCTCAATGTTATAGTAAGGTTAAGTGTGATTACCTGTCGCCCTTTAGCAAATTCTACGCGATTTCTCAACCTTTCTTCCTCGATGCCACGAAAGCCTACTGCATCCACTCCTATAATAATATATAGCCAAATGATAAATTAATATCATTTCCCTTTTATCGTAGTTCGACGTCTCTCTCATTCTTATATGTTACTACCCAGTTCCTCCTTTTCTTAATTCAAATATATTAACCAATTTAAATCACAAGTCATCTGAATTTCACAATCATCAACTTCATTCAAAGAACCACATTATGCAAGTCAAGAAGTCTATAACCAGTCATATCCATTTTACCATCATTAACTCAGCAAGAGAGGAACTCCAATTAAACAGCAAAACCTTCCCTGTTACCTTTAAATGGCTAACTGTACTTTTAAAATGCCAATTAACGATATACGCTTGAAGAACCGTGTATAGCCTTTCATCAAAACTAGCTTAAAATAGAAAAATCAGTACACACACACATACTCCTAGAGACAGCCAAAAACATTGAGAAGCTATGATTCCAATTCATTCTTCATCTTAAATTCTAATAATTGCACAAGAGAAACAAACACACACACACACAAGCTTAATGATTTAGCAACAACCAAGAAGAAATAGAGACCTAGAAAACCATTATTCCAAGCACAATTGAATATGAAAAGGCATCTTAGCACACCAATCTCACCGTTTTCAAGACTTATGAATGCATAGTTAACTAAGTTTTCCCATTTTCTAAAGGCAAGAAAAGGGCGAACACAAATTTCACACATACTAATCACATATAAAATCATCATCACCAATCTAGCTTTATCACTCATTTGTATATCTCAAACAACACCATCCAAAGTATTTAGTCACATTTATCACTTAAAATAATCCTTACCACTCTAGCTTATATCCACATATACTTGTCCCAATTGAACATAATGTTAAAATAGTAGGGAGAAATATAATTTATTCCACATTAACAAAGCATCATAGATTAACATTCTTAATCATCCTCTTCTTCTTTCATTATAAATATAAATCTGACCACGCACCCAAAACCAGGGACCAAAGGATTATATTTATAATCATAATTTGAAATGCTTCTTATTAAAATTCTTCTCCAAGTTTATCATCAACAAAAACTCCCACCCTTCACTGTGCCTCAATCGAACAATGTAACATTGTAGACTAGAGAAGGACAATCATTTCACATTCCATCAAGAGTAAAACACACATCATTAAAAAAACCAAGAAAACCAATTCCATTCCACGGTCATCATTCAATCATAACTACATACAGTTATCATTTCACATTCAACTCAATACACAATCACAGAGAAACAGAGAATAAATGAGACTGAACCAAATAGCCCAAAAATTGAATCAAGCCTTTTCAACAACTTCACACCTTAAAACAAAACATATTTTCTCCAAAGTACAAGCACTCTTTCAACCAGTACAAGAGAAGCAATCTCAGAATTTGCAAACATTACAAATTAATCAAAACAAGCATGAAATTGTTAAGATAAACTCCAATAGATTATATTGTTGATTGATTATAAGTTTGCAGCCAAAAATCACAGAAAAATTGGAGCTTTAACCTAAACTGTTTTTAAAATATTAAACTTAAGACTTGAAACCTCTTCCATATACCCCAAATTGAAATCTAAACTTCATCTTAACCATTTCAATATGCTCATTTTGGATTTCCCCTCTCAAAGTCTCGGCCAAAAATGAAAAACAAGTGTGGAACAAGGAAATGAAGTTACCTATGCGTGAATCCAAGCTTAAATGCTTCCATGAAGCTCGCCGTCGCCGGATTCCGTCGAGCTCGCCAGATTTCAAAAGAAAGAAAAAGAAGGAGAGAAATGGAGAAAAGGAAAAGAAAGGAGATTCAAAGGAATGAAGCTTACCCACTATTGTTCTAGTTCATTTTCGTCGCTCCATGTACAACTCGCCGTCGTATACTCCACTGGGCTCGCCGGAAAACAAAACTGACGAATGGAAACGAGAAATGGAGACAGAACGCGAGGCAAAGAAGTGAGAAAGGAAGAATGGTTTGTTGATGATGATGGTGGGGGGCTGGCGCCGCCGCGCCTTAGGCCGCCGCCCGTCGCCTGGAAGAAGAGGAAAGAAGAAGGCGGTGGGAGGAGGGAGGGTTTTCTCGGGTGAGAAGGAGGAGGGAGTCGATTTTTATTGATAAGGAAGGAGGGAGGGCGTGTTTGGTTAGGGAGAAATAAGGGTGGTTTTTGATAATTAAAGCCTAAACTTGACATAGTGTACTCATTTTGATTTAAAACCACTTAAACCAGCCTCTAATCTTCTTAAACTTCAAAATATTTTTAGCTTTACCATTCCCTCATATTTCAAACTCTTGATTTCTTAATTAATTATATGCACATTAATTACTCAAAATTTCCAAAATATCCCAAAAATTCCTAAAAATTCCTAATTTCTCCATTTATCATTTCCCAAAACACTCTTTAATCCTGTATTAAATTTTCAGGATGTTACAATTCTCCTCCTCTAAAATAATTTCGTCCTCGAAATTAAGGGAATTTCCATTAGAAATAAGAAAAGAAACAGTTTCTTACGATAAAGGTGAGGTTAAGGATACTAGATCTCATTCTCAAGTTCATTAAAAGGTTTAAAAGAGGTGAAATCAAGTCAGATTGACTTGAATGTATATAACCTTTTGAACAAGGTTAGAAACACTACGCCAGAAAACTAGGAGTATAACTAAAATTCTATTTCAAAATCACAATTAATTCTGCTATACTAGCAGATTATTGAACGAATCTGTCAGAAATCACAATATACCAGCAGTAGCACAATCAATTTCACTACAAAAATCTGATGCAACAGAGCATAAATGATGCACGAATCTAAAACACAATAAGATCCAATCAATTTATTCACTTTAACATCAAGTTCAAAGGAAGTATCCCACAACAAATCTCCTTTATATCCATTCCAGTACTTGCAGCAATAAAAGTAAACATTCTCTAACTCATTATTCGTTTTTCATAGACAAAGTCATATTCAAATATGTATGAGAATTCCCATTTCATTGAGAATTTATTCACCCAAGTAGAGAAAAGGAAATGAAACTAATTCCTATAATTCAAACTTGATTTCAAAGCCTACTAGAATTTAAAAGTACATCAAACGAAACTTTTCAAGGGACCATTCAGCCAATGTCTAAAAAGACAACACCAGTCAATGTACTTATGAGCTGTCAAACCCTTGTAGTCAATGTTATACATAACTCAAGCCAAACCTTAAATAGCCAATGCATCTAAACCATGAAATTCAAATCTTCGTTTAAACTATTCCTCGTTATAATTTGATCATAAGTACTAAAAAGGCAGAGATAAGTATGAAATTATATATTCTAACTTGTACCAAACTGAGCCGAGTATCCAAATACTCAAACTCTAACCAATTAATCAATCATATATAGGCAACCAATGTGTGTGCTTACCAAGAATCAGACCAAATACCACACCATCCTAACAGGGAGTGCAATTCAATTAACCACCTAGAGATTATATATCAATGTTAGAAACTTCTATTTGAGTTTGAAATTTTAACATGCTAGCTCTAAGACCTCATTGATCCTTCATTTATCAAGTCTGAAACACCATTTGAGACGCCCAAACCAAATCAGCATTCACCACTAAAACTTAATCATGATTCATATATATCTATATATTCACAATCATAATCATTATTTCACAAACCATTCTTAGGTCTCCATCAATCAAAGTTAACTCCACCCAAAGCAAAACACAACCTCATAATCTCGGATTAAACATGTGAAGTGATTATACTCATTCAATTCCATTATCATAAATTCTTCCTCATAAATCTAACTGATACAAGCAAATATATATTCGAATCAACCCAAGTCTGGACATATAAGCATGATTTTACATACAACACCACCATCATACAATCAACTTAATCCTCATAACTCTAAGTCGTAACTCTACTAATCGTACAAATTGAATCACCAAATCTCATATAGTCTATTGACCAATTATAATATTTCATCCTTTCACATGGAGAACACAAAATAAAACTCACCACTAAAATCTTCAACAATTCAAACTTCACAAAATCAACTTAATTCATTGTCAAAACAAATATATGAGCAAAAATTTGATATGCGCATATCCAAAATGCTCCTTAGAAGCACCAGATCTGAATTGCAAATAAATTCATCCTATCCTAAGTCAATATTAAAGGTTTCAATCTTATGATCAACATATGCAAATAGTTTCCTTTAACTTTCCAATTTAAGCTTGATCACCAAAACAGAGTGAAAGTCACCTATGTTCAAAACCAATACAAACAACAAGCAATTATCTACATAAAAAAAAAAACAAACTACATGCACACATTTCCTTTATCATTTTAAAAGTCAAAAATGAGGAAGATAACATGTAGATCCGTGTTAGCAACCAAATAAATATTGATGAATATGAACATTAACTATTCATTCCACCTTTATAACTTCTCTGCTTTCCATGTACTTTCCAAATAATTTCAATAAAGAACATTTTAAAAAAATTTTAAACACATGCTCAGCCACAATGCACAACAAATAGTCCCAATCTCTACTTTAAAAACCAATCAAATAGCATACAACACAAATCACAGACAAATAATACACACCCATACACATAGTATTTGGTCTCAAAGTATCAAAATGGTCCAACATAATACTAACAACCACACAAATAATAAAAACCCGAAGAATTTTAATAAGATTTCATTCAAAAACCATCAAATATGACAAATCGATCCATCAATTAAGCCAACAGTTTAACAAATAAACTAAACATTTAAGCATGGTCAACCAAACTTATTTCATATCACATTGTTTATCAATTGTTATTTTCCAATTTCCTTAATCCCTTAACCCAATAAGGGATCTCATGATGCCTCGACTATGATTATGGCCGGCACATATTATAGTTGTAGTACATTTTACCCAACTCTAAAATTGAAAATTCATTCTCTTTTACTGGCATGATGCAATTATAGTTGTAGTACATTTTACCCAACTCTAAAATTGAAAATTTTGTTCTCACAAATATTGATCTAGCTATTTAATATTTATGGAGGCTGTGCTAGATATGGATATGCTCTCACATGGTATATAAACATAAAAAACATAATTAACAATCACTAGTGATTTCAGTGATAATCATATGATTAATGTACTTAATTGAACAAATTTGCAAACTTCAGGTTGCAAATTGATCTTGTAACATGGACACCAATGTGACCATTTCATAGATGCATCTAATATTCATAAAGTATCATTAAGTCCATATGATATCTGTATGGGCCCATATATAATTCATACAATACACATCTACATGTGTAAATTTCAATCAAAACTAGTGATGTTTCATATTTCATATTTCATGTTTCATTCTTTTGAGAACAAGTAATTGAATCTTCTGGTTCATTAGTGAGTATTGATGTTATTTTGCATCATTATGATCCGGGATGATCCAACCGGTCATTGCCAAACATTACATTTATAAACTTCAAGTTTATTGTAATATTAATTCATCATCGATAACTTCTGGTTATCGTGCCAAATTATTAATTTGACCATAATACGGAGATTATACGAGATTTAGGAAATTATAAAAGTGAAATTTCATCCAAGGAGACTCATACATGTATTCCAATAATTTCTCCTCAATCGATTCATGCAAAATACTTTCCACTCGCAAATAAATTATTAGTTCTTCAGGAATTAATATCATTGTATCTAATGCATATAGTTCTTCAGGAACTAATATCGTTGTATCTAATATATGTAGTTCTTCAGGAACCAATTTCATTACTTGCTATGCACATAAATTTATGTGGCTTTATGTCATTGAATCCTTGAGTAGAATATAAGTGTTTATAACTATTAGTCATAAAAATAAAGTTTTTATGGCTTCAGGCCATAAAATTAAATTCTGTATTTGGCTTCTTGCCACTTTATATGACTTTTGGTCACAAAAAATAGAAGTGTCATTGCTTCAGGTCAATATATGATGACTATAGATCATTGGGCTCTGAGCACTTAATACATAATTAGAAAATTATTTTATGTGACTTCTGGTCATAAAAATAAAATCTTTATTGCTTCGGGCTATTGAGCTTTGCACATTTAACAATTAAGCAGAACATTATAAAATTTATGACTTCTGTTCGTAAAATCGAACTTTTATAGTTTCATGCCGTGAGCATTTGACCACTCGATCATGTAAAAACTTACTTTTTATGACTACATGTCATAATAATACAATCTTTATAGTGGTTAGACTCTGAGTATTTAATAATTTAATACAAAACTTAACTTTTATGACTACAGGTCATAAAAATAAGATCTTCATGGCTTCAGGCCATAGTGCCCTATCCATTTTAAACAAAAATGTTATATGACTACAGGTCATACAAATATAATATTTATTGTTTCGGGTCGTTAGATCTAAACATAAAATTGGTATATTTATGTAATGGAACTCCAGGTTCCATCAAGTATTTCTTCAGGCCGTTATGTGATAAAATTTCAGGTTCCATCAAATAAGACTTCAGACATAAAATGAATTATATATGTGATGAAACTTGAGGTTTCATCAAATATGGTTTTAGGCCGTTAGGCTCTCACCATAAAAACGAAATCTTGAATCGGTGGAATTGTAGGTTCCATCAAATATGACTTCAGGCCGTAAAAAAGAAATTTTTAGCATATGGAACTTCGGGTTCCAACAAATTCAAATCCAACTTCACACCGTAATTAAAAAAATAATTTTTTTTTTCAGATTACAACTATATTTTAGGCACATCATAATACTAAATATCTCAATTATATTTAGCAATCACAATTCCAATTGAATTAGAATCTTACTATATAATATCATTTATGATAATATTACAAAATTTCAAACTTTATTTCACAAATAAAGATATTCAAAACACTCATAAATGTGAGTAATATGAAATGGTCCATTACCATACATAGACACATAAATACATTTTTTTTTATTTAATCAAAATATGATTATCATTTGCAAAACAATTTGCTAGAAAACAAGATATGAATGTTGCCCCCTCTCATGACAAAAAGTTTATCGATTCAAAAATAATTATATGAAAGCATCAGACATCAAACAGTTTGATTGTGGTAATTAATTGCATGCTTTGGAAATAAAGTCTTTTAAAGACACCAATGTTTAATATAATTTTTATGGCATTGCAAAGTGATCAAGGCGTTTGATCAGTTACATAATAATAAGCATATATTTGAACCATAATATTCAATCATTTTGATCCATAATGTCAGTGATTTCTCATAACTTAATTACTTTAAATAGAAGGGAAACAAAGTCTCATTGTATAAAATCTCCATTTTCATTCTAAAATGAATAGGGGAAAACTCTAGAAATTATAAACAAGCTTGTTGTCTACAACGAAGATTAGAGAAATGAACACACATTAGCCTAAAAAATATTTAAAAGTTATAATGTAAATTGCATAGTCTCTTTAAACACATATATTGTGTCAATTATTTCTTCATAATTGCACATCACTCATGATTGGGATTTTCCATCCATGGATGCAGTGTTTGTAAAGTCTTAAAAGAGTCCAATTCAAAGGGGAAATTTTGCTTTTGGTGCTCATTATCACCATAGCCCTCATGAGCATATGTCACATGCCCAACAACCTAATTTGTTTATATAACGATAATGAACTCAATGCTTTAACACATATTTTCATCGGATTCATGTCTAACACCAAGGTTACTTTGTCCGAATTTCTATTTGAGTTAAAACTCAATTTTCATATCATCTCTAGCCCCAAACAATTTTCTAGAGGTTTACAAATTTTCATCTCAATCCACACAAGAATGAAATTCTTAGTATATGGAGCTTCAGGATCCATCAAAATCAAATACGGCTTCAGGCCGTAAAAAAATGAAATTTTTAGCAGATGGAACTTCGGGTTCCATCAAACATGGCTTCAGGCCAAATCTTTACTATGTGAAACTTCAGGTCCATCAATATATGGCTTCAGGCCATAAAAATTGAAAATTTTACTCGATGGAACTTCAGGTTCCATCAAAATCAAATACGGCTTCGGGCCATAAAAAATTGAAATTCTTAGTAGATGGAACTTCAGGTTCCGTCAAATTCAAAATACGGCTTCAGGCTGTAAAAATAAATTGGAATTATAGATTCCGAAGAGATGACTTCAGGTCATCATTATATTGGAACAATATGTTCCACAAATCACAAAAGATAAAAGATAAGAACAAAATGAAGAGAATGATATTATTGCAATAATATTACCTTGGTGAGTCTCGTGCTCGGTTAGAGGTTCGTGCTGATAACGTGTTATGAATATAAAGAATGAGAAGACAAGATGAGAGAAATGAGAAGAAAGTAGAAAGTTGTATTCCCTTGTGTATTGTATACAATATTGAGTCCTCTATTTATAGAGGAGAATTAGGTTACATCATCAATAATATGAATCAATAATAGAGCCTAAATGATAGGAGGAATATAGGGGATTGGACATCCACAATTAGAGATTTTCATAACAGTTTTGGTAATCTTTATGACACGATTTTGGTAATAAAAAAGTGAGTATTACAGTAGGCAAAACCACTGGTCAAGCATTTGACTTTGCTTCTTTCTATTTAATAATTCAGATTTTGTAAAATCTCAAAAGCTAATCAAAAAGTGAGCCATCTTGTTAGTCTATATAAAGCACTTTCAATCCTTCAAATTCTTCTCCTTCTCCATGTTCCTTATCAAATTGTTTTTCTTTTGATAAACCAAAGAAATAATGGAATTAAATAATTTTCATGGAAATAAAAGTAATGAAGCTCCGTTTGATGTTCACGTTCTGGTTGTTGATATGGATGATGTAACATTCGATTATTAATTTTCTGATTAACCAATATCATTAAACTAAACATATTTACTTTGCTAACTATGATTGGAAAATGATTTTCCTAATATTGTAACCCTATCATAGTTAGAAAATGAACTCTCTAACTATTTGAGTATTATCCATGATATAAAAGAGTCACCTAATATCATATGAGAACTATCATGGATAATTAAAGGGCAAAGACCCAAAAATGATACATGACTATTAGCCAAGGAACAAAAATAGTACATAACTATTCCAAGGTACACAAATGATACCCAACTATTGGGTATGGTTCAAAAATGATATTTTCACTAATATGACAATAAGTTTAGACATGAAAAGTCCAAATTGCCATATAAATTAGTGAAAATATTTAAAAAGAATAAAATTTTATAAGGATATTTTAGACTTTTCATGTATAATCTTATTGTCATATTAGTGAAAATATCATTTTTGAACCATGCCCAATAGTTGGGTATCATTTGTGTACCTTAGAATATTTATGTACTATTTTTGTTCCTTGAACAATAGTTATGTATATTTTTTGGGCCTTCGCCCGTAATTAAAAGGTGGTTAATGTTAGAAATGATTAATCTAACATGGTTAATAAAATCAAATACATTTAATCAATAACTAAAGCTAACCATGTTAGAAGGGATTAATCTAACATTGTTAATAAAAACAAACTAATTCAATCCATAACTAATTCCTTAATTAAATGTAACAATAATGCGGAAGCGAATGCAAGCCTATAATCTGTTGGCAATATACATCCTACTAACATCTATAACCTATACCCCTTTCCTAATCCTCGTGCTTGTGCATGATCACCTGTAAAAATATAGGGAATGGGGTGAGACAAACAATGTCTCAGTAACCAACACTTAACTCACTACAACAGTGAGAAGTGCGATTAGCAGACGTTTAAAGGACACCACAGTTTTGAAAATAGTTCACCTGTATGTAAACAGTATACACACACACACACTCATAACATATACATATATAACCACAACCAAATCATCCATCTCCAAATATTCAAATTAAACATGATTGACACTGTGCCCCTGTCTCTACTCAAAAAGGCATACCCCCTGTCATGGTTAGGAAGGCTTTCCCCCTATCTCTAATCAGAAAGGAATCCCCAATATCTATAAGAAAGGGACCTATCTCTACTCAAAGGCTGTTAATCACTGTCTCTACTAAAAAATGATCAGTACAACTAACCGTCGATTGCACTATCGAACGGTTACATGCATATATATAATCAGTCTCATGCAACAACCAATTTACATTTCATGTCCATCAGTAAGATATTACATATATATCAAAATTGTTGTATGAAAACAGATATGGTTAAAAGGCACCCATTAGCCTGTTTTAATATCAAGATAACATTGAAAGTTTCATGCATATATAAATATAAAATAGGTTTAAAAATCTCGACTAACATCAGTCTCAATGTTATAGTCAGGTAAGAGTGGTTACCTGCGGCCCTTAGCACTTTGCTGTTCTTGCCCTTTTCTTGTAAATTTCCTTCAAGTATCATCCTTACTAGATTCTCCTAATATCATACCATACATTTCGGAGTATAAGTAACTGCACCGATGCATACTCGTTAGCGTCGCTCTCATTCCTATAGGTACAAAACTACCCAAGCCCTCGTTTATAATCTTTATCCTAGAAATCTATGTTCAATCCAAAACAAAGTTCATAAACTCATCAAAATTATTTAATTCTTACTTCAAGATACTCATTAATACTAGAGATAATGAGAAATTATTAAGGTGTCATTTAGGAAATTATTGATTATATATGTAAGAGAAATTATTGATTATACATGTCCATCAGTAAGAGAAAACAAAACAGAACACATGAATAATTATATATGTAACATCCCAATTCTTGATTAAAGATAATGAGAAATTATTAAGGTGTCATTTAGGAAATATAAAGTTTTAGGGAGGATTAAAGAGTGTTCTTAATAAGTAATAAATAGAAAATTAGAAATAATGAAGAATTTTGCGAAATTTAAATATTTTGGAGCTTTAGGTGGTTTAGTTGCCTACCTTAGTTAATTGAGTGATCTAGAAAATTTAATTATGATTTGAATTGTGAGACATCAAATAGGAAATTTTATTGTCAATTTTATGAAGATAAGAAGGAATATCCTATATTGAGTAAGAATATTCCTACTTTATTCCTTTATTTTCCTTTCCTATTTTTCTTCTTTCTCTCATTTCTTTTTCTCTCTCTTTTCTTTCCCAACCATATACATGACACACACACACATACACCAAACACTCATCTTTTTCCGCCTCCCTTCTCCTTGCTCCTCCCACCTCCGCCACTCATTCCCACCGGCGAAGTGTAACATCCTAAAAATTTAATACAGGATTAGAGAGTATTTTGGAAAATAATGAGTGGAAAAATTAGAAATTTTTAGAATTTTTAGAATTTTTGGATATTTTTGGTATATTTTCGGAGTTTTGGGATAATAGGTGTCTAAATAATTACTCAAACATTTGAAGAAATAGAAATATGAGGGAATGGTGGAATCCGAAATGTTTTGAAGGTTAAAGAGATTGGAGACTGATTTAAGTGGTTTTCATTTAAAAAGAGGACATTGTGGTAATTTCCGGTATAAGTTATTCAGTCCATTGCTAGAAAGTGTAAACCAAACAATGCCTTAACTTTCTTTTCTTCTTTAACAAAACGAGCAGCCCCTCCCTTTTCTCAAAAACGCGTGACACACTCCCCTTCTTCACCATTGTTGTTTCTCTTCCACTCTTCAACTCACCCACTTCGGCCCTCCCTCTCCAAGAGCTTATCATTTTCGTTTTTCCTCACTTCACTCCTCCTCAAATCTGTGGAAGCCGAGTTCGTTCTGTGGCTAGGCGTAGTGCGGCGGTTTTTGCAATTTTCCGGCGCCGGCGACTTTGTTTCCGGCTTGGACGGCGGTGAGAGGTAAAAAGCTTTGATTTTTCTTGGTTACCTTGAGTTGTCCTTTGTAACATCCCAAATTTTTAAATTAGAGATAATAAATAATTTTATAAGGTTTTGAGGTTTAATTTAGGAAATTTAAAGTTTTAGAAAAGAATTTTAAGATAAAATGGGCAATTCATGAATATTAAATCTGATTTAGTTTGGAATTTAAAGAAATATAGTTAAAAGAATTAATTAGGGATAGAAACTTCCATGAAAAGTAAATTGGAATTTGGATCTTGTTATGATGGAAAGAAAGAGGTAAAATAATATATATACAAACTTTTGGGCTAGAAATATAAGTAAGAATAAACAATAGGGAAATTATTTATAATTTTCTCAAAAAAAAAAAAAAAATCAACAACAAAACACTCCTCCCTCTCTCAAAACCAAACAGACCCGCGCCCTCCTTCCCTCCCACTCAAACCCTAACCCTTCGGCCCCTGAATCCGGCGACGGCGGCGGCCTAAGGCGCGGCGGCGCCAGCCCCCCACCACCATCATCATCAAACCATTCTTCCTTTCTCACTCCTCCACATCGCGTTCTGTCTCCATCCCTCACTCTCTATTTCGTTTCTTCACTCACCAGCGGCGAGCTCCGGCGGCCAAAGCACGGTGGCGCGCCCCACCTTCACCAACCTCCTTCTTCGTCCTCTCATCCCATCTCTGCCTCTCGATTTCATTTTCTTCCTCACTGTTCAGCCCCACCTCCGTTTTCTTGCTTCGTGTTCCGGCGAGCCACGGCGGCCGACGGCGGGTGAGGTAAGTCTTGCCATTTCTTTCGTTCTTCAAGCTATTTCTTCTTTTCAAAGTCGATTTCCCACTCTTCCCTTCTCTTTGGGTTCTGTTTTAGTTCACTTAGGGCATCGGCCTTTTCTGGCGATTTCCAGCGACAGTGAAGCCTTCCCGGTGCACCTACAAGTTGGGTTCAAGCTTAGGTTTGTTCTCTTTTTATTTTCTGCGATTTCTTGGCGAGATTTGAGAGTTAGGGCTTCGAATGAGTTTTGATTTTTGGGCGATTTTAACTAAATAAATGAAAGACAAAACTTAAATGTGCAGTTTCTTTAAGTGATTCAGTTATATGAACTATTGTTGGTCAAGTTTAAGTTTATTTGATTTGAAAGCTTGGTTTTGGTATTTGTTTATATGATATGAATGTTAATGCATGTGCTTGAATAATAGTCATGGCTGAAATGATGTTATTACTGGTGTATGATAAGTTTTCTTGATGTTTATATTACTCTTGCTGAATTGATTTTGGAGAGAAATTGTATTGTTGCTTTTTGTATGTGATGCTAAGCTTGATAGTGATTTGTGGAGTGAGGACAAGTGTTTGTATGGTTGCATATGAGACTAAATTGTTAATTTATCTAGTGTGCATGTGAATGGTTATTGTCTTATTATACCTTATAGTAAAATGACATTTTATTGTGAACCTATGGTTCATCCTATTCTTTGTGTGCATTGCTTGGGCTGACTGATATTTCATCACTGTTTTGGTTTATTTTAAGGGCATGCATAATTGATTTTCATGTGCAGTTGGTCATGAGTGCAATAGAGAGAATTTATGTGTGACATGAGTGACTAAAATTGTGTGTTTGATGATATGTAATGTGTCCAAAGTTCTCTACTTCTTATAGGTTATTGGCTGAACTGAGTTGTTGAGGAATTATATGTCTCTTCTGCTGCATAAACTGAACATGAGATTTAAAGAAAAGAAAGTTTACTTTAAAGCCTAACTAAAACATGTTATTCGAATGTGAATGATGATTTTGTTTATGCATGTATCTTTGAAATGTTTCTTTTTGTTTTCAGTGGCCAAAGGGACCTTTGGCTTTGTTTTGGGTATGATTCGGTTTAGTTTAGAGTAATGTTCATCAGTCATAAACTTTTGTGATTGATATAAACACTTATAGCATGAGTTATAGAAAATTTCATTCTTCATTTCTCAATGGCTGGATGGTTGGTGGAATAGGGAGGATTTAAAATGTGGATTTAAGTGTGATATATAATTAGCCATAAATGACTCTATATATGAATGTAAGCTTCCATAGTTTTGTTATTCCTTTCTTTCTTTGCGCTGAACTGATCTTCTAATTAAAGATGCTTCTAAATATTATGGGAGGATTTCAAAATGCAAGCTATGATAATTTTTGAACATGTGAGTCAAATCTGAATTAAAGCTACAATTTTCATTGAGTTGATGGATTAGTGAAACTTTCTTTTCCTCCACTATTTGGCTGCTATTATTATTGTTATAGCTGCTGTTTTGTGATTGATTTAAGAGGGATAATAATGAGTAAAGAGAGGACTGTATGCCTTTGGCTTGGATTGTAATTGGTTTCAAGTTGATTTACCATGCAAGACCTTTAATCAGACTAGTCTAATAGATTCTTATTTCTCTAGTTTGAGGTATTGTTATTTGGAGTATGAATGTACAAAGAGGTGAATTATATGTTGATGTTGGCATACTTGGCTGGGACGATTTACTGTGCATTGTGACTGAACATGTGTTTATAATTTTGAAAATGCTTTTTAATGAAATCATTTGGGAAGTACATGAATATAATCTGAACTTATTTGTAGTTTTGACTCTACCTAATAAGGTATTGATTTGGTGAAGGTGTGATTGTTTATGGTTGTATTTGGTGAATTTGTTGTATTGATTTTTATAGTGTTTTAAATGGAAATGTATGCTTGTTGTTCCTTAGTTTTTGGTTCATTAATTTGAATTTGGTTATTGGTTTTGACTTTGATTGATTGAAAATGTTTACCTTAGAATAAAATATATGAGAATAGAGCTTGGATAGAATTACGAACGAGAGAGACGTTAGCTAATCTATGACTTAGAATAATTATTAACCTACTATTATTACATGGTGTAATAATAGGAAAGGATATGCTTTGCATAGCTTCCTCGAGGCAAGGTAAAGTAAAAAGAAGAGCAAGAAAGTGCTAAGGGCGACAGGTAATCACACTTAACCTTACTATAACATTGAGGGTGATGTTAGCTAGGATTTTGTAAAATCCTTTCTCGCCCTCTATATATATATATTTTCTTTGAAAGGTTATTTTTATACAAAACAGGCTATCGGGTGCCTTTCAAACACGATTATTTTCGTATAAAAGATTTGTACACGTTATATATACTATTATCCTGCTTGGTGGTGGCCATTGATCTGGAATGGCGTGAAATGTATATAGGGATAGTGTTGGGTAGTGGTTTAAGAAGTGATGAGGATAGAAAAGAGAGTTACATGTTGAGTTGAGAGCTATGTTGATGGAATATAGAATAGGGATTGTGAGTATTGCATGACACTGATTATTAGTACCGTTGGCCGATGTAACCTATCGATTTGCGCAAATCGATAGGTTAATTGTACAGGTTCCTCGGATTGTAAAGGAACCAGGGATGTTTACACTTTTTATAGTGCTCCCTTTTCAGGGACGTTTTCACTATTTAAAGTGCTCCCTTTTTTTATGCTTTCAGATTTGAGACTGGGCACAGTGTCAATCACGTTTATTTTCGTCTGTTGAGTTGACTTGGAACTGACTGAGGGATTAGAGTGATATGTGGGAAGTAGAGATGATGAATTTGGATTGATTTAGACGGAGGGACTTGAATGATGAATGAAAGACTTGACATATATATATATATATTATTGGTTTTAAATGTGGTACCCTTTAGACGCCCTCGCTACCGCACATCTCACTGTTATAGTGAGTTAAGCGGTGATTACTGGGACAAATTGTCTCATCCCACGATTACTGACATTTTTGCAGGTATTCATGCACAGGCGCAACCATCAGGAAAGGGAATTAGGTAGTAGTAGTTATATGGACTATTTTGAATTGTATATTGCCAATTTGTATAGGCCTGCATCTGCTTCCGCATGTATACATATTTATTTATTATTTAATATCGATTAGTTCTGTTTAATAACCATGTTAGGCAAATCTTTTCTAATATGGTTAGCTATTAATTATCCATGATAGTATTCAGGTTGTATTAGTTTATTCTTTCCTATCATGGATAAATTATAAAAAGGATTAGAATAATCTTTTCTAACTATGATAGAGATATTAATATTATGGAAATTCCTTTTTCTATCATAGTTAGTAAAGAGATTAATGAATTCAAATAAATATTATTGGTTAATTAGGTAATTAGTAACAGAGTGTTACAACTTGGTTATCAGTATTTGGTATACGATAACCTAGGACTGTGCTGCATTGCATGTAGATTGGCAATATACATCCTTAGTATTCCCTTCCTTCTGTGCATGAATATCTGGCCATTTTGAGAGGAATATCACTTATCCCGTGGTGGGGAGAGAGTGATAAGTGCAATTGAATAGGTAATGTGGAGAGATTGAGAAGAATATAGAAAGAATAATGAAATAAACAAAGATACTAATAAGTATTTAGGAAGAATAACGAAATAAGGATGATCTTCTGGGGTCTCGAGTATAGTTATGTGCTAGCCATAACCATAGTCGAGGCATCATGAGATACCTTATTGGGTTAAGGGATTAAAATAATTCAAAAATAACAATATATAGTGACATTTAGGCGGTGGAATAAGAAAGTATTGACCTGGTTTCTCGTTTTGTTCAGTAAATTGTTTGATTTATTGATGATTTGACTTGTGCTTTTATATTGTTTGGAATAAAAATTCTCTCGAAATTGTTGTTTTATAAGCTTTAACATTAGATATGCTATTGTTTTTGAATATATTTTGATTATTTATCACCAAGTAATGGTTAGAGAGTACATTGTCATGGATAGTAAGAGGTTGTTGCCCATTTATATTAAGCGGCTGGAGGCTTCCTCATTATATTTAGTGATTGGAAGCAGCCCCCTTAATAATAGATAGATGTTGGTAGCCCTCTTACTTCATGAGTTGATGTCTCTTCACCATTACTACATGAAACTATAAGGTAAGTTTTTGTTCAAAAGTGATTGTTAACAGAATTTTTATGTAGTTAATTGTAGAAAATTGAAAAGTTTTGCAAGTTAATTATATGTAATTGGAAGAATTTGGTCATTGATACTATGTGAATGAGGAATTTGTAGTGGATCATGGTTGGTAAAATTGCGAAATGTAGTTACAAATGTGAATTGATTTTAGTTTGAGTGAATGTTTATTGGCTGATTGCAATGATGTTTATTTATGTTAAAGTAACTAAAGTTGTAAAGTTATTGTTATTTGTGTTTGTATTGATAGTGAATTAATTAGGATTATATAAAGTTTGAATTATCGATTATTTAATAGTAAGTTTTATTTTAGTGATTGTCATGTAAAAGATGAAATACGATGTTTGGGCAATAGATTATGAGATTTGGTAACGCAAATTGTATGATTAATAAAGTCACGACTTGAAGTCATGAGGATGAAGTTGATTATATGATGTTTGTTAATTGCAAATTCACTTGCTTGTGTGTATTTTCCCTTTCCTTTAGTTGTTATTTTCGAGTACATGATGAAATCTCAAGTTTTGATGCTACTTTGTGCATGTTATTGTTAGGAACTAATGTGGGTGTTAGTTTCCATGTGTAATTTAATTAGATAATGTAGGAATATAATTTAAATCTCATTGAAAGTGTGAATGACTCACAGGAAAATTTATAATGGTCTTGTTTTTTTTATTTTGCAATGTCTAGATGGGCGCATTTTCTCTTTGAGAAAGTTTGGTTAATATGATTTTATATGGTATGCCTTGAAATTGTTAGAATCTTAAGTTTTGATGGTGACTAAAGTATGATATGGTCTAGTACTTAAGAGAACATAATCAACACTTAGGAGGGATTAGATGACATGGTTAGAATCCTGAGTTAGATCACTTGAGAATGCAAGATCGCTTCCGGATAGATTAGGACTTGCGCATGCGGATGAATGTTTTCATCCCCCAGCGTCAGCAAGTAAATCACTAGGGATTTAACTTAGTCCATGAGAATTAGGTACACAAAATCTTAAGACTAAGCTATGTTTCAATCGGAAGTGAGTTTGCTTCCTGTTAGAATTAGACTGGCGCAGAGCGACAGAATAGATATTACCCCAAGCGTCAGTAAGTCTACTTCCCCAAGTGAAAGCGCTTCCTGTTAGACTTAGACTGGCGCAGAGCAATAGAATAGTTAGTACCCCAAGCGTCAGTAAGTCTACTTCCCCAAGTGAAAGCGCTTCCTGTTAGACTTAGAATGGCGCAGAGCGACAGAATAGTTATTACCCCAAGCGTCAGTAAGTCTACTTCGCCAAGTGAAAGCACTTCCTATTAGATTTAGACTGGCGCAGGATGATAGACTAGATATAACCCCGAGCGTCAGCAGAAATGCAACATCAAGTGAAGTTGCTTCCTATTAGATCTTGACTGGCGCAGACTGATAGAATAGATTTCACCCTAAGCGTCAGTGAATTCACCACGTCAAGTAAAAGTGCTTCCGATAGCTCAGTGACTAGCGCTGAGTGGTGGAATGAAATAGACTAAGCGAGAGCAAGTCATGGTGAACTAAATCCCTCATCAAGTGAATTTACTTCCGGATGTAGAAGTGCTTCCGGATACACCTTAGATTTAGGATCACCCACTGCATGAGACTATATGATTATATTGCTAAACTAACGTTCAAGTGCAGCACACTCAGTAAGGTTGCTTCCGGATGAGAAGTTGCTTCCGCAAGCAATCAGGATGTCTGAACGTTCAAAGAGATGCAGTGTCAGAATGCTTTTAACAAAGCAGAGGTGTCAGGACTACTTTTCAGAGATAAAGCAAGTCAACCCTGCTGAAGCATTTAAGAAGATGTTCCTTCCAACGGTAACAAGAGGATAACAGACACATTCAAACAACATTGTTACCTACCAAGCATGAGGAGTATGAGAACATAATCTGAAGATTCACTCAAGGTGTCAAAGCTCATACTGCCCACAAAAGTCAGAGTCCATAAGAGAGCTTCTGATAGCAAGAGAGGATCCAATAGCAAAGCACTCTTATCATTCATGGACAAGTGCTTGGAAGAACAAAGTTCCTCTATGTGATAGCAAGCAAAATGTTAGAGTCCACGAGCTTCAGATAGCAAGAGAGCTTCCGATAATGAGTCTCTTAACATCCTGGACTTATGCTTGAGGAACGAAGTCCTCTCTGACAGCAAGCAAGAGTCGGACCGTACAAAATGTTCAGATGTCAGAACGACTTTTGTCAGAATAGTATTGCCAGAACAGTGTTGACAGAACAGCTTGGTCAGAGCACCTTTTTAGATAAAGCAAAGTCAACCCTGCTGTGCACTAATGAGGACAACGTAAACAAGGCCCCAACGTCTATAATCAAACGGTCTTATTGCCTCTCCAACGGTTAGATATTCAGAGGCTGGTATAAAAGGGATGTTCTTCATTTCTGAAGAAGCGGGCTTGAAAAAGAGAGAGAGAACAGAGCTTATTGTCTGAAACACTATTCCACATTCCTCTCATCTTCTACTCTCGGACTTTGATATGTAATATTCTTAGAGAGTGATTTATTTGTACTTAAGTGAGTAACATCATCCACTCTTAGAGAGAGTTAGTTTTGAGCTTAAGTGTTTAGCACAATCAGTTCATAGAGTGAACATAGTGTAAACTTACAATTTGTAAGGGGGAGCATTTAGAGGTTGTCTAAATCTCCATAGGTTGCAAGTTAGCCCGTAAAACTTGCGTTTGTAAGGTTGCAAGTGATCCCGTAAAACTTGCGGTAAGGTTTGCAGGTGAACCCGTTATAAAACCTGTGGGTTGTTAGGTGAACCCGTGCTCGTAAAACCTAAAGTGTAAAGGCTTCTCTTGTGCCCGGTTTAAACAAGAATAGTGGATTGGAAATCTCAGGTGTAGCCTGGGGACTGGATGTAGGTCTGGGTGACCGAACCAGGATAAATTTATGTGTGCATATACTTATACTTGATCATTCTATTTTGCATCACATAGCATACTGACTTGTGCATAGCATTATTTATTATCATCATCACCGAGCACAAGCAGCCTTTCGCAAAGAGTTTAAGTTTTTATTCCCTCACCCAATTCACCCCCCCCTCTTGGGTGACAGCCACGAATTTCATTTGGTATCAGAGCAGGTCACTTGTTTAAAGGATCAAACGATCTCAAGTGCAAAGACCTTGGCTGATTTGGGTTAAAATGTTTTCCAAAGGCTTTGATCATACCATTCCACCTGTGTTAGAAAATATTGATTTTTGTTGGTGGAAAGCAAGAATGGAAAGTTTTATAAAATCCACTAATTTGAAAATGTGGGATATTTTTGAAAATGATTTCGATTTCAAACCAAGAGGAAACTGGACTGAAAGGGAGAAAAATTTGTTTTCCTTAAACATTAGAGCAATGCAAATTTTATACAAAGGCTTAACTGAAAATGATTTCCAGAAAATCAAACATTGCTCTAATGCTAGAGATATTTGGAATACTCTTGATGTGATATATGCTTCTAACCCATCTCTTGAAAGCACAGCTGTCCAAAGCTCAACTCGTGCTCTTTGTGGATCATCTACTGATGAGCTTCTGGAAGCTGATATTGAGGAAGCAGACTTCAGTGAAGAGAGTATCCATCTTTGCCTAGAAGATTCAGAAAGTGAGGTATCTGGATCTGAAATTGAACTCTCTGATTTGCAAGATGCATACAATGAGTTATATACTGAATATTGTAAACTTGCAAAAGAACTTCTAGGCTTAAAAGAAAAAGATAGGAAACTTGAAAAACTAATTTCTTCTTCTACATCTAAAGTTTCCGAGGGTTCTTTTAAAGAACTAGTGGTTCCGATAGCAAGCCCACTATCGGTAGGGAAAACTTCAACATGTCTTGGAAAATGTTTTGATTGTGAACACGTGTTGAAGGAAAAAGAAAAGCTTTCAAAAGAAACTGAAATTTCTAAGGAACAAAAAGCTTTTCTAAAAGAAACTAATCATGATAATGATAGAAAATCTCATTTTGATTATCATTCCATTATCTGTCATTATTGTGGTAGATTAGGACATATTTCTCACACATGCAGTCTTAGAAGAAATTCAAATGTGAGAAATAAGTTTGTATGGATTCCTAAAGGACAAGTAAGGTCCAGTGCTAACCATGTAGGACCCAAGTACAAATGGGTACCAAAACATCCTCCTAGTGCCTTACTTGTGCAGGATAGATCAAGAGTTCCTCTTATCCCAAAGAAGAGAACTCGTGGTGATGCAACTGCTGAAACCCACTGGTACAATCATAAGAAGCTGTCGGCCACCACAAGGGACAATGGTTCTGTCTCAAGGATGAGCTATCACAAAGTTCCATTCAACTATCCTGAGAAGAACAAGAGAGAGTGGATTCCTCGATCATCATTGAAAAGGCTCTTGAATCCTACCTCTCAGAAGAAAGTGCTTCGAACCAAGGATAAGTATAGAAGATCTCCTTGGGTAAGCAAGGGATCACTTAGCAACGAAGCATTTGGTAGTAAAATCTCCTATGCTAATGTTAGATGGACTTATTGAGATTTTACATTAAGCATCCTAAGATGTGAACATTATATTCATCATAGAAGAAAGCTTGAAGAAATAAGTAATGTTCATAATCTACATACTGTCCATGACTATCTTGATCAAAAACTTTGTATATCCTTGTGCATATAGTCATGAAAGATTCACCATGTCATACACATAGGACGTAATCTAAATGCATGTGAACTATATATATAGCCTACAAACTAACCTTCAGATCCAGACTTGGATACAAAAGGAAGGGACTATCTGATATTTTGTAGGAAGGGCAATCCGAAGGTTCAGCAAGACAAGGGTGAAGAAGACCCTTGCTAAAAGGAAGATCTCCTCCCCCCCACAGTGAGCCATCTGATTCATGTGCCCCCAACAATCTGCTAGGTCAGAGGCAAACTTGAGATAGCGCTGAGTGATCAACCTGCGGAGATACCTTCTGCTGAACCTATGTCTCCCTCTGCGTCAGCACCCAATCTGAGTGAAGAGCTGTGTATGAAGTATGGGTTCAAGAGGCCAGAGATGCCAGTGGTAGTGATCACAAAGTAAATTCATCCCTCTGCACCAGCTCCAATCCATCCTATTAGCCTCAGCAAGACTCAGGACTGTACCTCATCTGAACAATTAGTCAAGTCTTGATAAGCATTCGTCACGCATAGATTTTGGTACTGATCTAAATATAGATTCCATGCATTGCCAACCAAAATCAAGCAAGCTACTGCTAGATGCGAATGGAGCTATGGTGATATCATTCTTACCTTCCTCTTTACTTGATTTTTAAAAGATCCTTTTGAAATACAAACTTTCAAAACAGATTCTGATCCTCTTTAAACTTACATGACAACCATTCCTCATGATAGCATTCAAAAGTTATTTCTGATTTTCCATTTCATATGGTATCTCTTGCATCAAGTTTTTCAATGCATAAGCAGCTATGGGTTCGAGAACAATACATCCCTCTTAATTACATCCTAAGTTCTCAATCTACTAATGATCTCGATTCAAGTTTGTGGTTTAGGAATGTTGACACAGATTATTGAAGCTTGAACAATGAGAATGACCAAGAGAGAATGGCAACGAAAATGCCTCTTATCAAGATGTGTGGAATGGCTATGCTAAACCTGAGAAACTCTCGCCAATACACATGAGCATTTCTATCCCTTACATATTCTGTTGTGAAATTTAATGGATAGTCTCTCTCTTGTCTGACATGCATTAGAAATCTTAGGAAATGCCTTGAATTAAACTCTGCTAGATCTGTAAAACATGGCATAGTATCACAAGCATGCTATAATCTGTATTAATTTCAAGCTTGCTGATATCCTAAGAACAATGAGATCACATTGAGCATATCTAGAAGAACTCGAGCTAATATTTGGAAATTATTCTCGTAATCATATGCTGAAATTTGGTTGTTTTTGTAAAACGAATTCAATCCTAATCAAATTATTTTGTGAGGATGAAGATTCTCTTTTTTTTCAAAATCTCATTATATTATTAATTCACATGTCTTCATGATCTAACATGAACATCCTTGAGGCATATGTATTGAACTATACTTGCTTATGAAACTCTGAAAATATGCCACCTGTTTAATATTCTCTGTACTATCACATTGATATTTATCCATGAGAGTATAAATAGAGTTCATGTCTTGATAGTGAAACTATGTGAATGTATAGATAATTTCAAAATTAGTTTTCACATAATCATTGCTCATATTTTCTTAAACCAATTAGCAAGCATGATTTCTTAAAATTATTAGCTTGTGCTGATTAACACAGAATGACTTGAATGTCCTGAGGATGGTCTTCAATGTTAAATCTTAAGTTCTTTCACTGACCATCAGAAAGCATTTGTTTCCTCAAGCATATGCAGGACCAATCATCAAGTTTGAGCAAGGTTGCTTTCACAACAATCAGCGCCTTCGATAGCAGGCCAACTATTGAACCATGGGAAGAGTAGAGTGACTGCCCAGTCATGTCTGCTTGTGGTTGTAGCTCAGCTTGCCGAAGCGAATCATCAAAGCACTTGCGCTAGGGGTTTCCACTTGAGATAGCACACCTCTTGAAGATGTCAGGAAGCATGCTTATCTGCGTATGATTCAGATTCCTGAGTCTAATAGAGTATGAGTACCCCTCATCTGTGGTAACATCTATACCTTACCATCTCTTACATATGATGCATACATGGCATTGGTAAGGGTGTCAACTTAGGATGTTTCTCTCAATCTGCATTGACTTCAAAATCATTCACTGTCTTAGAAAATCATCCTAGCTCACACATCTGTATCCTCTAAATGACATGCTGGAAAGTAGTTGATAACATACCTCTCTTATATGCTTCCTTTCTTGATTTAATGATGATTAATCTTAATATAGAAAAGAAGTAAGTGGACATTACCTGTTAATGATCCCTTGAAAATAGAGAGTCACATGCTGTCATCGATAATAAACTCTTAAGATGCTGTGATGCAATTTGTTTGGAAAATATTTTTGGCACTTTTAAAAACACAAATTTCATTTGATTTGATTTCATTTCATATGGTATCACAAATTTCATTTGGCATTCAATCATTTCCTTTGATACCACAAGTTCAAACTCACAGATCTCATTTGATTTCATTAGGTATCAAATTTCATCTCATTTGAATTTTAAAATCACATATTTCATTTGATATCATAATCATCATTTTTAAACACATCAAAATTACTTTTGATATCATGTTAATCAATTCGAGAGGATCAAAATTACTTTTGATATGTTTTGTATGTTCTGCTCTTGACTTAATCCTTGAAAAACATGTTTTGACATAATGATTAGGGCGAATACAATCATTTAGGATCATGAATCATTATTGTTTTCCTTGATAACTCTCGTACGTTGTATTGAATAGTCTAGAACAAATCCTTATTAACGATACATAGGGAGAAATATTAGGTAGAAAGCCCATTCCGAGGAGAACGATAAAAGTATCCCCATCCCTAAGGCTAGCTTGCACCTGTTGGAATTTGATGAAGCCAAAAGGGGGAGAGAGATAGAGATGAGATGTCTAGAGATGGAGATGAGATGTCTAGAGATGAGATATAAGATGTCTAGCGAGAGATGAGACATGAGATGTCTAGAGCTGAGAGATAGATAAGATATCTAAGTTTAAAGATAGATAAGATATCTAAGTTTAATTATAGCTCTGGGAGTGATCTAAGTTTAATTATGTTCTCTAGTCATCTATGGGTTTGTCATCATCAAAAAGGGGGAGAATGTTAGAATCTTAAGTTTTGATGGTGACTAAAGTATGATATGGTCTAGTACTTAAGAGAACATAATCAACACTTAGGAGGGATTAGATGACATGGTTAGAATCCTGAGTTAGATCACTTGAGAATGCAAGATCGCTTCCGGATAGATTAGGACTTGCGCATGCGGATGAATGTTTTCATCCCCCAGCGTCAGCAAGTAAATCACTAGGGATTTAACTTAGTCCATGAGAATTAGGTACACAAAATCTTAAGACTAAGCTATGTTTCAATCGGAAGTGAGTTTGCTTCCTGTTAGAATTAGACTGGCGCAGAGCGACAGAATAGATATTACCCCAAGCGTCAGTAAGTCTACTTCCCCAAGTGAAAGCGCTTCCTGTTAGACTTAGACTGGCGCAGAGCAATAGAATAGTTAGTACCCCAAGCGTCAGTAAGTCTACTTCCCCAAGTGAAAGCGCTTCCTGTTAGACTTAGAATGGCGCAGAGCGACAGAATAGTTATTACCCCAAGCGTCAGTAAGTCTACTTCGCCAAGTGAAAGCACTTCCTATTAGATTTAGACTGGCGCAGGATGATAGACTAGATATAACCCCGAGCGTCAGCAGAAATGCAACATCAAGTGAAGTTGCTTCCTATTAGATCTTGACTGGCGCAGACTGATAGAATAGATTTCACCCTAAGCGTCAGTGAATTCACCACGTCAAGTAAAAGTGCTTCCGATAGCTCAGTGACTAGCGCTGAGTGGTGGAATGAAATAGACTAAGCGAGAGCAAGTCATGGTGAACTAAATCCCTCATCAAGTGAATTTACTTCTGGATGTAGAAGTGCTTCCGGATACACCTTAGATTTAGGATCACCCACTGCATGAGACTATATGATTATATTGCTAAACTAACGTTCAAGTGCAGCACACTCAGTAAGGTTGCTTCCGGATGAGAAGTTGCTTCCGCAAGCAATCAGGATGTCTGAACGTTCAAAGAGATGCAGTGTCAGAATGCTTTTAACAAAGCAGAGGTGTCAGGACTACTTTTCAGAGATAAAGCAAGTCAACCCTGCTGAAGCATTTAAGAAGATGTTCCTTCCAACGGTAACAAGAGGATAACAGACACATTCAAACAACATTGTTACCTACCAAGCATGAGGAGTATGAGAACATAATCTGAAGATTCACTCAAGGTGTCAAAGCTCATACTGCCCACAAAAGTCAGAGTCCATAAGAGAGCTTCTGATAGCAAGAGAGGATCCAATAGCAAAGCACTCTTATCATTCATGGACAAGTGCTTGGAAGAACAAAGTTCCTCTATGTGATAGCAAGCAAAATGTTAGAGTCCACGAGCTTCAGATAGCAAGAGAGCTTCCGATAATGAGTCTCTTAACATCCTGGACTTATGCTTGAGGAACGAAGTCCTCTCTGACAGCAAGCAAGAGTCGGACCGTACAAAATGTTCAGATGTCAGAACGACTTTTGTCAGAATAGTATTGCCAGAACAGTGTTGACAGAACAGCTTGGTCAGAGCACCTTTTTAGATAAAGCAAAGTCAACCCTGCTGTGCACTAATGAGGACAACGTAAACAAGGCCCCAACGTCTATAATCAAACGGTCTTATTGCCTCTCCAACGGTTAGATATTCAGAGGCTGGTATAAAAGGGATGTTCTTCATTTCTGAAGAAGCGGGCTTGAAAAAGAGAGAGAGAACAGAGCTTATTGTCTGAAACACTATTCCACATTCCTCTCATCTTCTACTCTCGGACTTTGATATGTAATATTCTTAGAGAGTGATTTATTTGTACTTAAGTGAGTAACATCATCCACTCTTAGAGAGAGTTAGTTTTGAGCTTAAGTGTTTAGCACAATCAGTTCATAGAGTGAACATAGTGTAAACTTACAATTTGTAAGGGGGAGCATTTAGAGGTTGTCTAAATCTCCATAGGTTGCAAGTTAGCCCGTAAAACTTGCGTTTGTAAGGTTGCAAGTGATCCCGTAAAACTTGCGGTAAGGTTTGCAGGTGAACCCGTTATAAAACCTGTGGGTTGTTAGGTGAACCCGTGCTCGTAAAACCTAAAGTGTAAAGGCTTCTCTTGTGCCCGGTTTAAACAAGAATAGTGGATTGGAAATCTCAGGTGTAGCCTGGGGACTGGATGTAGGTCTGGGTGACCGAACCAGGATAAATTTATGTGTGCATATACTTATACTTGATCATTCTATTTTGCATCACATAGCATACTGACTTGTGCATAGCATTATTTATTATCATCATCACCGAGCACAAGCAGCCTTTCGCAAAGAGTTTAAGTTTTTATTCCCTCACCCAATTCACCCCCCCCTCTTGGGTGACAGCCACGAATTTCAGAAATCTAGCTTGGACTATAGGAACGAGTTTCATTTTCCTTTCCTTATTTGACCGAATGTTTTTCTCAAGGAATGGGAATTTTTACTTAATTTGAGTATGATTCTATGGGTCGTAAACTGATTCTTAGTTTTGGTGATGTTTCAAATAGTTATTGAAGGATGTTAAAAGCAGGTGTCATGTTTAGGAATCAAATTGATTAAAGGGAAATACTTGAAAATATAAACTATGGCATGGTGACTTAGAATTATATGTTGGTTATTAGGGAAACATTGAGATTTAGAAAAGGGTTAAGACGATTGAAGTTAGTGGCGAAGTTTGAAGTTTTGATAATGTCGGAACTAAATAGATAGTTGAGATGAATAGTTTAGGGTGAAGCTTTAGTGATTGTTTTTTTTTTTTTTTAAATGGATTCAATGGAATTGAATGCATTTGGAAATGATTTTGATAAGTTGACATGGTTGGGCATATACTAACTTAGAGTCATGAGGTAAAGTAAGGAACGAAATCTTAGGACTTTCTATGTAATGGTTAAGATGTAGGACTTTAGGAAGCGACGGAGGAAACAATTGAAATTAGAAGAGGAGGACTAGAAAATTTGATCTGATTATGAGAATTACTTGCTCTTATTTTTCTATGACTTGAGCAAAGTCAAATTTTTGTTTGAATCATGTCTAGTCTGAAAATTTTAAGTCAGTTTTGGGATTCATGGGGATTTGAAATGAAATGTTTGTTTCCTTATGCCTTGAGATTTGCTATTAGAAATTTGTATGAAAATTTGAGATTTGCTTGGAATGATTCCTCTAAGATTGACATTAAATTAAATAAATTGATTGGGTACGATAGAAAATTGCATTAAACTTACTATGCATATTGGATCTAATTGTGTATAAGATCCATGCATCAGTTATGTTTTTGATTGGTCAGGTGTTTACAGTGAAAATTGCCTTGCTACTACTGGTGCATTGTGATTTTTGGATGGACTGATTCATTAATATGCAAATATGATAGAAATAATTGTGATTTTGATTAAAGTTTTAGTTATATTTCTAGATTTCCTAGCGTAGTGCTTCTAGTCTTGTTCAAAGGTTATATACATTTAAGTCAATCTGACTTGATTTCACCTCTTTTCAATCCCTAAAGGAACCTGGGAATTGGTGTAGTATCCGTAATCTCACCTTTATCCTAAGATAATATCTCTCATATGTCGAAATTGACTGCTATTTCTAGAAAATTTTGATCAACAACTTCAATTAGAATGTTCAGATTTTTCTAAATCCTTGAGATCAACTCTATGGTGTCACATGGATGACACTTATGGCAACGAATCCTCAATGTTAACGATTCCAGTATTCCTAAATTATCTCCAAATTTTTCTTTCTATCACTCAAACTAGGATTATCTGTTGAAGAAATCGTCCATTTCTTTCTATGTAATGATAGATTCTACTAATTTCGAGGACGAAATTATTTAAGAGGGGTAGATTTGTAACATCCCAAATTTTTAAATTAGAGATAATAAATAATTTTATAAGGTTTTGAGGTTTAATTTAGGAAATTTAAAGTTTTAGAAAAAAATTTTAAGATAAAATGGGCAATTCATGAATATTAAATCTGATTTAGTTTGGAATTTAAAGAAATATAGTTAAAAGAATTAATTAGGGATAGAAACTTCCATGAAAAGTAAATTGGAATTTGGATCTTGTTATGATGGAAAGAAAGAGGTAAAATAATATATATACAAACTTTTGGGCTAGAAATATAAGTAAGAATAAACAATAGGGAAATTATTTATAATTTTCTCAAAAAAAAAAAAAAATCAACAACAAAACACTCCTCCCTCTCTCAAAACCAAACAGACCCGCGCCCTCCTTCCCTCCCACTCAAACCCTAACCCTTCGGCCCCTGAATCCGGCGACGGCGGCGGCCTAAGGCGCGGCGGCGCCAGCCCCCCACCACCATCATCATCAAACCATTCTTCCTTTCTCACTCCTCCACATCGCGTTCTGTCTCCATCCCTCACTCTCTATTTCGTTTCTTCACTCACCAGCGGCGAGCTCCGGCGGCCAAAGCACGGTGGCGCGCCCCACCTTCACCAACCTCCTTCTTCGTCCTCTCATCCCATCTCTGCCTCTCGATTTCATTTTCTTCCTCACTGTTCAGCCCCACCTCCGTTTTCTTGCTTCGTTTTCCGGCGAGCCACGGCGGCCGACGGCGGGTGAGGTAAGTCTTGCCATTTCTTTCGTTCTTCAAGCTATTTCTTCTTTTCAAAGTCGATTTCCCACTCTTCCCTTCTCTTTGGGTTCTGTTTTAGTTCACTTAGGGCATCGGCCTTTTCTGGCGATTTCCAGCGACAGTGAAGCCTTCCCGGTGCACCTACAAGTTGGGTTCAAGCTTAGGTTTGTTCTCTTTTTATTTTCTGCGATTTCTTGGCGAGATTTGAGAGTTAGGGCTTCGAATGAGTTTTGATTTTTGGGCGATTTTAACTAAATAAATGAAAGACAAAACTTAAATGTGCAGTTTCTTTAAGTGATTCAGTTATATGAACTATTGTTGGTCAAGTTTAAGTTTATTTGATTTGAAAGCTTGGTTTTGGTATTTGTTTATATGATATGAATGTTAATGCATGTGCTTGAATAATAGTCATGGCTGAAATGATGTTATTACTGGTGTATGATAAGTTTTCTTGATGTTAATATTACTCTTGCTGAATTGATTTTGGAGAGAAATTGTATTGTTGCTTTTTGTATGTGATGCTAAGCTTGATAGTGATTTGTGGAGTGAGGACAAGTGTTTGTATGGTTGCATATGAGACTAAATTGTTAATTTATCTAGTGTGCATGTGAATGGTTATTGTCTTATTATACCTTATAGTAAAATGACATTTTATTGTGAACCTATGGTTCATCCTATTCTTTGTGTGCATTGCTTGGGCTGACTGATATTTCATCACTGTTTTGGTTTATTTTAAGGGCATACATAATTGATTTTCATGTGCAGTTGGTCATGAGTGCAATAGAGAGAATTTATGTGTGACATGAGTGACTAAAATTGTGTGTTTGATGATATGTAATGTGTCCAAAGTTCTCTACTTCTTATAGGTTATTGGCTGAACTGAGTTGTTGAGGAATTATATGTCTCTTCTGCTGCATAAACTGAACATGAGATTTAAAGAAAAGAAAGTTTACTTTAAAGCCTAACTAAAACATGTTATTCGAATGTGAATGATGATTTTGTTTATGCATGTATCTTTGAAATGTTTCTTTTTGTTTTCAGTGGCCAAAGGGACCTTTGGCTTTGTTTTGGGTATGATTCGGTTTAGTTTAGAGTAATGTTCATCAGTCATAAACTTTTGTGATTGATATAAACACTTATAGCATGAGTTATAGAAAATTTCATTCTTCATTTCTCAATGGCTGGATGGTTGGTGGAATAGGGAGGATTTAAAATGTGGATTTAAGTGTGATATATAATTAGCCATAAATGACTCTATATATGAATGTAAGCTTCCATAGTTTTGTTATTCCTTTCTTTCTTTGCGCTGAACTGATCTTCTAATTAAAGATGCTTCTAAATATTATGGGAGGATTTCAAAATGCAAGCTATGATAATTTTTGAACATGTGAGTCAAATCTGAATTAAAGCTACAATTTTCATTGAGTTGATGGATTAGTGAAACTTTCTTTTCCTCCACTATTTGGCTGCTATTATTATTGTTATAGCTGCTGTTTTGTGATTGATTTAAGAGGGATAATAATGAGTAAAGAGAGGACTGTATGCCTTTGGCTTGGATTGTAATTGGTTTCAAGTTGATTTACCATGCAAGACCTTTAATCAGACTAGTCTAATAGATTCTTATTTCTCTAGTTTGAGGTATTGTTATTTGGAGTATGAATGTACAAAGAGGTGAATTATATGTTGATGTTGGCATACTTGGCTGGGACGATTTACTGTGCATTGTGACTGAACATGTGTTTATAATTTTGAAAATGCTTTTTAATGAAATCATTTGGGAAGTACATGAATATAATCTGAACTTATTTGTAGTTTTGACTCTACCTAATAAGGTATTGATTTGGTGAAGGTGTGATTGTTTATGGTTGTATTTGGTGAATTTGTTGTATTGATTTTTATAGTGTTTTAAATGGAAATGTATGCTTGTTGTTCCTTAGTTTTTGGTTCATTAATTTGAATTTGGTTATTGGTTTTGACTTTGATTGATTGAAAATGTTTACCTTAGAATAAAATATATGAGAATAGAGCTTGGATAGAATTACGAACGAGAGAGACGTTAGCTAATCTATGACTTAGAATAATTATTAACCTACTATTATTACATGGTGTAATAATAGGAAAGGATATGCTTTGCATAGCTTCCTCGAGGCAAGGTAAAGTAAAAAGAAGAGCAAGAAAGTGCTAAGGGCGACAGGTAATCACACTTAACCTTACTATAACATTGAGGGTGATGTTAGCTAGGATTTTGTAAAATCCTTTCTCGCCCTCTATATATATATATTTTCTTTGAAAGGTTATTTTTATACAAAACAGGCTATCGGGTGCCTTTCAAACACGATTATTTTCGTATAAAAGATTTGTACACGTTATATATACTATTATCCTGCTTGGTGGTGGCCATTGATCTGGAATGGCGTGAAATGTATATAGGGATAGTGTTGGGTAGTGGTTTAAGAAGTGATGAGGATAGAAAAGAGAGTTACATGTTGAGTTGAGAGGTATGTTGATGGAATATAGAATAGGGATTGTGAGTATTGCATGACACTGATTATTAGTACCGTCGGCCGATGTAACCTATCGATTTGCGCAAATCGATAGGTTAATTGTACAGGTTCCTCGGATTGTAAAGGAACCAGGGATGTTTACACTTTTTATAGTGCTCCCTTTTCAGGGACGTTTTCACTATTTAAAGTGCTCCCTTTTTTTATGCTTTCAGATTTGAGACTGGGCACAGTGTCAATCACGTTTATTTTCGTCTGTTGAGTTGACTTGGAACTGACTGAGGGATTAGAGTGATATGTGGGAAGTAGAGATGATGAATTTGGGTTTATTTAGACGGAGGGACTTGAATGATGAATGAAAGACTTGACATATATATATATTATTGGTTTTAAATGTGGTACCCTTTAGACGCCCTCGCTACCGCACATCTCACTGTTATAGTGAGTTAAGCGGTGATTACTGGGACAAATTGTCTCATCCCACGATTACTGACATTTTTGCAGGTATTCATGCACAGGCGCAACCATCAGGAAAGGGAATTAGGTAGTAGTAGTTATATGGACTATTTTGAATTGTATATTGCCAATTTGTATAGGCCTGCATCTGCTTCCGCATGTATACATATTTATTTATTATTTAATATCAATTAGTTCTGTTTAATAACCATGTTAGGCAAATCTTTTCTAATATGGTTAGCTATTAATTATCCATGATAGTATTCAGGTTGTATTAGTTTATTCTTTCCTATCATGGATAAATTATAAAAAGGATTAGAATAATCTTTTCTAACTTTGATAGAGATATTAATATTATGGAAATTCCTTTTTCTATCATAGTTAGTAAAGAGATTAATGAATTCAAATAAATATTATTGGTTAATTAGGTAATTAGTAACAGAGTGTTACATCCTTCCATTTCAAACGTTGTCTTGTCATTTTTCTCAACTCCCCTTCTCTCTTTTAGCTCGGCCGGCCTCAAAGGGGTGTTTTCCGGCGAGCTTGAGCGACGGCCGACGGCGGTTGAACCCCTCTCCTTCCATTCTTGCACTTTGTAAGCTCCTAGCCTCGTGTGTAGTTAATTCTTCGAATAAAGTTTCCTCTTTTAAGTTAGGTCTTGGCCATGAACAAGTATATGTAGCTTTAAATGTGAATTTATGTTATGTATAAGTGAGAAGTTAAATATTCTGGGAAGTATTTAAGTTGGTTGAAGATGGAAAATTTATTTGGTGTTGTTTATGAGAAATTTTTGTACTCTTTAAATTCGGATTTGGTTAATGCTTGAGGTTTTGGAAATTAAGTGGTGTTTATTTATGCTAGTTGGAGTTGTTTTAGGATAAAGGGTTGATAATCTTTGTTGGATTGGTGTTTGGGAAGAAGTTGGTAATTAAAGTATTGAATGGAAGGAGTTGTTGGGGGTTTAAGAGGTTGTCTAGTTTATGGTGAAATGATAGATGTTATGAAGGTTATTTTAGGATGATGGAATGTTGAGTTTGATTGGATTAGTGCTTTGGAGAAAGGTTGGTAATCAAAGAGTAAGATTAAGAGGAAATTGATTAGGTAAAGGTAAGTATGGATTGTGGCCAAGGTTGTGAAGTTAGGAAGTTACTTTGAGTTGTAAATTTTGATATGAATGAGGTGGTTTTGGTGGTGTTTAGATGGTTGGTTAGTGTTGCCATGTACAATGAGAATGGTAAAAAGTTGAATGTTTTAGGAATATAATCAAAGGGGTAAGAGAAAAAGAAAGGTATGAGGATAGAATTTGAGTAATGAGTATTTCTTGAAAATTTTGGCAAGTTGTTTTGAAATTTGTTAGCGTTTAAAGTGCTTTAAAGTTGGGATTTGCAAATGTGAAAGGTTGTGACAATGAAATTGGTGTATTGGTAATACTTATGAAATGGTTACGAAAATGTTGAAATAGTTAAATGTGTGTTTGGAAAGGAGTGTGGTTATTAAAGTATTGAAGAAAGGGGAAATATGTTATAAAATAGAATGTGAGAAGTGTGAAGGAAGTTGTGTGAGATTGAGACCTCCTTAGTGTCAAATTAATATTAATAAGCTTAGTTTGGTAGGTTTTGGAAGTGTGGGACGATTTTTGATAAGAAATTGTAAAGTTTAATACTGTAGAATTTATAATTGGTTAAGGGAATTATAGAGGTTTAAAGGATATAGTTTATTTCTGATATTGGAAGTAATTATTATTTCAATAATTGTTTAGGATTAGTTTGGATTGGTGGTCAAAGTCACTGATATTGTGTCTTGACCATCAGCAGCTCATTGTGCGATTGTAGTCGGCAATACTTCGAGTGGAGCTCGCGGAAGGCAATAACTAAGGATATATATAGTGCTGTTTTGGAGCTTGAACAGGTAATCACGCTTAACTGACTGTGATACTGAGGGTGACGGTAGCTGAGGATTTCTAAAATCCTCTTCTACTTTATATATAAATGAAATGTGTTCAGATTATTTTATATTTAAACGTGGGCTATAGGGTACCTTTCTAAATACACTGTACTTTATATATATATATATATATATATATATATATATATATATATATATTCATATATAAATCTTTTGTATGTTGCATGACACTGATTATTAGTACCGTCGGCCGATGTAACCATCGATTTGCGCAAATCGATAGGTTAATTGTACAGGTTCCTCGGATTGTAAAGGAACCAGGGATGTTTTCACATTTTAGAGTGCTCCCTTTTTCATGCTTTCAGATTTGAGACTGGGCACAGTGTCAATCACGTTTATTTTTGTCTATTGAGAGATGGATGTATCTGTACTGTATATATGTGTATATATTATGTGGTTATGCAGGTTTTGAAAACTGTGGTACCCTGTAGACACTCTGCTACCCCACTTCTGAGTCTCACAGTGAGTTAAGTAGTGATTACTGAGACATAGTTTTGTCTCACCCCATTCCCTTTATTTTTACAGGTGATCATGCACTAAGGGAGGCAGCGAGGAAGGGGAAGAGGTCGTCTGGCCTATACTGATGCAGTAAGTAGGTCGGAGGTGATCTTATAGGGATATATATATTGCCATTTCACTAGGCTGCATCAGCTTCCGCATTTATGAATGTTATTTCGAATGAGTTGTATTATTGAATGAACGTTTTATTTGATCTGGTGATTTAATTTGGAAGTTGTTGATGATTTGTGGTATTGTCCCTGCTACTACTGCGATAGTTCAGGGACTATTCTGACTAATATGTCTGTTATTGCTGCATTACACTGTTCAGTGTGATGATTACTTGTGGAAAGGATGTGGATTCATGGAAACAGGTGTTGTCTTGGATGGATTATATTTAGGAAATAATTTTCCTAACATGATTATGGATATGTTGAAGATGTATTATTCGATTTTATGTGGTCTCTGTATATAATCATATTAGATGGGCCCCGCTCTAATATGGTTACCTTTTTATGTAGCTTGTATGGTTTCTTTTCTAACCATGTTAGATGATTCTTTTCTAACATGATTTTATTTGTGTTATTGCACTGAGTGTATGGATTGGTTAGGATGATGACAGTTCTTTTGCTAACTATGTTAAGAGATTCTCTTTTCTAACATAGTTAGTGTTACAAATTGTTACTAATTCCCTGATTAATTCAATACTACCTTCACTAACTATGATAGAAAAATGATTTACATAATATCAATAAATCTATCATAGTTAGAAAAAGAATTTCCTACTAATAATCATTATCCATGATAGAAAAGAATTTTCTAATATAACATGAATACTATCATGAATAATTAATAGCTAACCATGTTAGAAAAGAATCACCTAACATGGTTAGAAAAAGAAGCAACCTAGTACATTTACCCGATTAACCAATATTATCAATACGAATAAAAATATGCGGAAGCGAATGCAGACCTATACATTTTTGGCAATATATATGTTTTCATAGTCTAATTAACCTTTGAAATTTAATTCCCTTCCTGTTTCTCGTGCCTGTGCATGATCACCTGCAAAAATGTGAGTAATCGTGGGATGAGACAAAATTGTCCCAGTAATCACCGCTTAACTCACTATAACAGTGAGATGTGCGGTAGTAAGAGCGTCTAAAGGGTACCACAGTTTTAAAATCAATAATACATATATTATCAAGTTTCTCCCAAACGTCATTCAAATCTCTGTCACTTCTTAACAATAATCTCATCATCTCTATCTCCAATCCATGCGTATTACTACTCCAACTCTCACACTCACCTATAGATGCATTGTGCCACCACGGTGCATTCAAGCATCTATTCTTCACTATATGATTTGACACTGTGTCCCTCTCCATAATGAGGGGACAATTTCCCTCTCTGGCAATCTCCAGAGAGGGAACCCCAATTCTGTTTCCATTACAGAACGGGATTGGTTGGACTCTTCAATGCCAAACAACCGTAGGGGCGGTTGGGCTCTTCAATGCCAAACAACCGTAGGTCACTTCTCTCAATAAGTCGACCTATGATCCCCGATCCAATCAATCTAAAAAGGATCCTCAGTACAAATAACTGTCGATTGGCCTATCGACAGTTATCATCGCGCGATGGTACATAAAAAGCAGTGTCATGCAATGCTCACCATATTCCTGTCAACATCATATCCACAATATTCAATATTTCAATCACAATTCTCTTCCATATCCATATCGATCCATTTCAATATCTCAACTATTCACTCATTCCCTCTAACCATCAATATCCAAAACTGAACCAATCCTGAACCACCATCCACACCAGACAGGATAGTATTTATAATGTTTCAAATTTCTTTTATACGAAAATAATCGTGTTTGAAAGGCACCCGATAGCCTGTTTTGTATAAAAATACCCTTTTAAACATAATATATATATATAGAGGGTGAGAAGGGATTTTACAAAATCCCTAACTAACGTCACCCTCAATGTTATAGCAAGGTTAAGAGTGATTACCTGTCCTCCAGCAAATACGTAATATCTCATCCTTTATTCCTTGATTCCACAAAAGTCCACACTCCATCCACTCCTATAATAATTTAATATCCAATGGTAAGTTAATATCATTTCTACTTCTAAATACTGAAACGTCTCTCTCGGACCCTGTGTTACTACCCAATTCTACCCCTTTTTTTTTTAAATTCAAATACTCTAACCAATTTAGATCATAAATCACATTAATTCCACAATCATCAATTTCAATTCGGAGAAACACATCAATCAAATATAAACACACACCATCACAATCAAACACTGCATTTATAAATTCAAAAGTAGTTAAAACTATTTCAATCACTTCCCCATGCATTCTGTTATAGCATATCCCCTTATACATTTCCAAATCAACCTCAAATCTACCCAACAACCAGTATGCATTCAACAGCATTCAAGAAAGTCTAACAAAAGACTGGCGACATAATCAAACAGGATCTTGGATAATAAAGCCCCAAGAGACAAGTTAAAATAATTTTACAATGTCAAGTTCAATGTGCGTCAAAATCATCAACATCATCAATTCCTCAATCAATCAGCAAAACCTACACAACCTCACGTGATCCTTATCCACAATCAATCTACTTCAAACATGAACATAACCAATAACAACAAAGTGAGGCACGCATATATATATACCTTTTCTTTCATATTTTGCCTCACATAAGAAAATAAGTCTCAATTCGTCAAATTTCTGCATCATTCCTTTTTATGTAAATTAGTTGTAAGGTATAAATAAAGAATTGGAAAGACATTGTCATGTATCAATCTATTCCTAATCTTAGAATGATGGGATTGCCAAATAATTAACACCCATACAAGTGCTCCTTTGAGCAACATCCAGAAGAGATGGTGAAATCTGAAAAATTCCAAAACAACAAGAAATCTAAACATCTACTTCTCTATATTAACTATTTAAACTGCTCAAACATACTACTTATTATTTCGTTTCCTAATCCCTTCAGTTTTCATGTACAGCCTAATCAAGCATGTTCAAAAATCCAACAAAACAGAAAATATTATTCACATTCGATCCTATAAAGCTAAATACACACCAGAAAAGGAGTGAAAGATGTTTACTCATGATCATTTCTCAAGTACTTGATATATAGTAATGTGCTTATTTAAACAGCACATAGCAAATTATTCCCTCTTATTTCATTATCCTGGCCAACTGGCACAAAATCAACATAAAGATAATAAATTCCTAATTCGGAGCTAACATTCACAAACTTTCACTTCCTATTTACCGTATAAGAGCCGACAGAACCAGGAGCAAAAGAGCTGAGCAAACCAATTTAACCACATACAAGGCCAAATTCTCATTCCTCTTTACTAGCAAAGGATTAGCAACATAATCCTTAACAACAATCCAAAGATTATAGGGAACAAACAAGTAAATTTAGTTCCATTAGCATTATAATCAATACGAATTGAACTTGTAACACCAAAGTCAACCGCACCAATAAAACCTAAACCAATATGGCAACAGGAAATATAGACAAGAATCAGCAGCAATAAATCTTAATCTTCTTTACGCAAATACACATACAAAGTCCCCCAATAACTTCAAAACCCATTGACTAATACAGTCCCCATAAAAAAAATAGAAATCTGATTAAGAGAAGAAAGTTGTGAAACACTAAATCGAAGCCAAATCAAACAAGCAATGTCATTATCAAACTCAAACGAGGAAGACAAGTCAGCCAAACGATCCACCATTACACAACCAATTATACATTCTCAATGCCTAATCGAAATAAACAAACAGTCAAGGAACATAAAATATAAACAGCAACCATGAGCTCTTCAACTTTAAAAATCCGAAATAATATTTCACTTAGATTACTTAACACAAATTTTAAGTACCCTTCATCCAAGACAAAAGTTAAAACAGCAATTTACTATTCAGCTTGCACTCACATAAATCCCACTATAGTTTCTCTAACCAAGTACACATACACATATCAAACAGAATACACTTTCATTTCTTAGCCCTGTGACAAAATCAAATCAGAATTACAAAAGAAAATAAATCAAACCATAACAATTTCTAACATTCACATTTATTCAAGTACACCTAATCAAACATCAACACTTCCTTCGTGCTTAGAGTCAAAATCAATTAGCTATAAATACAAGATTTGAGGCCAATCTAGCAAGAACATAAATAAAGTACCCACACAGTCTAACAAAAGAATGACATCTTAATCCCCCTTTACAAAATGAGATAAGCCAAATCAACAATCATCTTTGAAACACCACAATCCTTTGCAAGAATACCAGAAATCACAATTTAATCTTCATCTCAAACAATTTATAGATTAAAATCCCAAACCCTAGATTTGCAATCCTTCTCAAAACTCGCCCAAAATCGCAGAGAAAGGCAAGAAAGGAGTAGAAAATACTTACGAAGTTCTAAGATGAAAGAAAGAAGCGTAACCACCGTCGGCCGCCGCCATCTCGCCGGAAAACGGCCATTGCCGAAGGTGAGCAAAGCAGAAAATCCAAAGAGGAAGGAAAAGTGAGAAAACAACTTTGCAAAGAAGAGATAACATAAAGTACACAAGTATATGGCCGAATCTTACCACCACCACCGCTGTCCGCCGGAGAACCGCTGCTGGGCTCACCAGAAATCGAAGAGAAGTGAAAGAGAGTGCTGAGCAGTGAGGAATCCGTGAGTGAAGAACAGAAATCGCGAGAAGTGGTTGAAAGAGTGACGAACGAGAGTGGGGCAGTGAAGAACAAGAACGAAGAAGAAGAAGAAGAAGAAGAAGAACGAAGAACGAAGAAGATGAAGAAAAAATGAAGGGGGGTTCCGTCGGATTTTATGAAGAATGAAGGGGAAGGGCGCGTTTGGCTAGGTGAAATAAGGGTGGTTTTTGATTATTTACAGCCCAAACTTGCCATAGTGTACTATTTTAATTTAATTCCACTTAAACCAGCCTCCAATCTCCTTAACCTTCAAAATATTTTGTGTTTCACCATTCCCTCATATTTCAAATTCTTGAATTGTTTAGTTAATTATTTGCACACTCATTACTCAAAATTTTCAAAATATCCCAAAAATCACCAAAAATTCGTAAAAATTCCACAATTTCAAATTTCTCCGTTTATTATTTCCCAAAACACTCTCTAATCTTAAATTAAATTTTTCAGGATGTTACAGTTAGATATGTGTTAAGCATATGCTTGGAATCTCTTCATAGTAGAGAAATTCTTTTGCTAACCATGTTAGATGAATCTTTTACTAACATGGTTAGAGTATCTAATTTGAAATCATATCGTTTTCCTTTTTCTAACTATGTTAGATGTATTTTTACTAACATGGTTAGACATCATTTGTTTGGAGTATTTGAGTATGTGTTTAATTAGGTGAAAGCTAGTAGGTTAATAATGTGTCATTAGGAGGTATATTACACGAAGCGGCGACGGCGGCGGCAGCGAGCTTGCCGCCATACTTCCCTCTACTCCCTAACTGCTTCTTCCTTTCCCTTTTTGGCTCCTCAATTTGGCCAACCACCTAAATGGCCGATTTCCGGCCATTTTCAGGCGACAGTGAGCTTGATTCAACCGTACAACTTCACATTCAAGTTTGGGTAAACTCTTTTCTTTCAAATTCTCTCTTTTTCTACGAATTTGGAAGAGAGGATGATTAGGGTTTGAAAGGGAATAAAAGTGTAGGGCTTAATTAAGTTTTAAGATGGTTGATTACGATGTTTAAATTAGTTTGTGGTTGCAATGTGTTAGCATGTGTATTTAAAATTGTTTTATTCTTTGTTTCTTAAATAACCAAATGGCAAAAGAGTTTAATGAGTTAATTGTTGTTAATCCCCATTCCAATTTGGCTGAAATGTTGTTTGACACGAGATCTGAATATTCAGAATTTGTTTGTCTTGCTATTCCTTACGTTTTAAGGGCCGAATTGATCTTTGAGGTGAATATACTCCATAGCTGGGACTGATTTAGTTCTCATTGTTCGAAGTGATAATATTTACCTTCTCTTGCATTATGGTTTGGTTTGTTTGGTAGTGATTTAGTTCACATCACTTGCTATTATGAAATCAGTTTTATGTGAGATACAAAAAGTTATGGTTTAAGTGAACTTGGTGCTGTGGTAGATGTATTTGTGCAGTGAAATGGAATTTAAAATTTATATTAGTGCTTTTATATTGTCCAAGCTGATTTAATGAGAGTTCTTCAATTTTCTAGTCTGTCATTGTTATAGATTATGATTGTTTTGAATTGGAAGTGGAAATGACATTTGATTGTTATGAATGGTGATTGTTTTGAGTGGAAATTTATGTGTATGACTTGTATGTGCTAATGGAATAAAGTTAAAATTTGGAAAGGGTGAGACATTGTTTTGTTATGTGTTAAAGTTAAGAATTGGTTAGTTTTACTTGGTGTGATTATGCTTATTTGTTGATGTGACTTATGTGGATGGAAGTGAATTGTATTGGTTGAGTTGAATTGATTTATTAGAAAAATGAACATAAGGGGTTTGGGTAGTAATATATACCATACGAGAGAGACGTCAAAGTGTTATAAAGTGAAATGATATTAATTTATCATTTTGTATCCTATCATTATAGGAGGAACTAAGAGGAACATACACTACTACAGAATAAACCTATACCAGCGCACCTTTACAAGCGCTTCATGAAAAGCGCTGGTAATTTACACCTATACATGCGCTTTCAAGAAGAACAGCATAAAGCGCGTGTATATAGTATATTAATACATGCGCTTTACAAAAAAGAGCGCATGGATAGGACTCAAACCTATACATGCGCTTAATGCGCATGTATATGATGCGTCTTTACATGCGCTTCTTGAGGAACTGCGCATGTATATGTTTGTGGCCTATGCACGCGCTTAAAGCGCATGTATATATTATCTCTATACATGCGCTTTATCCCAGAAAGCGCATGTATAGTGTTTTAATTAAAATTATATTATTTGAACAATATATCCAAGCATAGGATGAATTTATATGTTAAAACATGTCTCATACTCATACACATTTGATTTGTTTAATCTTTTCTTTGATCTGAAATTTTTTTTGCAGATCCCTACATAATAGTAAATCAAAATTTTTGTACTGAAAACTAAGTCATATAGTTTTAATAATTTTGTAAATTGATATCAAATAGTTAATATTTTTGAAACTTAATTATTAAGTTCACATAGATCTTAAAATAATAAACTTCTAGCCTTATATAGTATAGCCTGGTAAATAAACTTCTATGCACTAAATATTTATTAAAAAATTTCATTTTTCCCGTGCCCTTATGTAACATCCTGAAAATTTAATACAATATCAAAGAGTGTTTTGGAAAATAATAAATGGAAAAATTGAAAATTTTGGAATTTTTAGGAATTTTTGGAGATTTTTGGAATATTTTGGAAGTTTTAAGTAATAAGCGTGCAGATAACTAATTAGGCAATTAAAGAATTTGATATATGAGGTAATGGTGAAACCCAAAATATTTTGAAGGTTAAGGAGTTTGGAGATTGGTTTAAGTGGTTTTAAATTAAAAATAGTACACTATGGCAAGTTTGGGCTACAATTATCAAAACTCATCCTTATTTCTCCCATCCAAACGCGCGCGCCCCTTCTACTATATTCATTAAAATTTCAGACTCTCCTTCTCTTTTTTCTCCCTCATGCGTCGGCCTCACTCCTTCTTCCTCACCATTTTCATTTTCTACTCCTCCCCCACACACACCATTCGTCCACTCCTTCACCAAAAAGCTCCTTCATCTCATCTCATCTCCTTATCCTCAAACACTAATTAAATAAATCTAAGTTGATTGAGCTCTAAACTTAAGGACTGATTAATTATGAAGGACTTATGATCCACAATCTGGGCCACCCCACAATTGCTCTAAATTAATATTGCAGCTTCAATTTATTAATGGCCACCCAAATAATAAATTGAAGCTAATCAAGATTGACGTCCAATGCCACAAAATAATTAATAAATCCTAATTGTCATTTCATGCATGCAAATAAATTTGACCCACAATCCACCAGCCAAGCCACCTTGTACTAGCACATAATTTTCACCAAGAGAAAAACAAAATCATGAACCCATAAATTTTATAAATCTCAAAGCTAAAACGCATCAAATCAAATAATCAACAAGAATGAAATAACATAAACAATATAAATGTAGTTTCAATCCCTAATACAAATATCACAAATACACTCCTAGAACCCTAGAAAAGCATAAATGTAAGAAAGGAAGAGAGATTAGAACTACAACTCCCCTAGAGAAGATTCAAGCTCCTTCCTTCGCTCCCATCATCAAGAACGAGAGAGGTTTAATTTGAGAGGTGGATGGTGGAAGAGGTAGGGTTATGGAAGGTTATGAGAGGTTATGAGAGGTTAGGGTTTTCTAAAGTTCATGAGCATATATGTAGTTATTTGCTCCTCCTCCTTTTTAGATTAAGTTGTTATGATGCTCCTTTAATTCTCCTCATTTGAATTCAAAATAACTGTATCATAAGAGCTGCCTCCTTGACTTCTTCCATGCTTGCTATCTTTATTCCCCCTTTTTTTGCTGCTTTGACTTTCTCCATTCTCTTTCTACATTCAAATGATTAAAAATCAAATAATAATTATAATAATATTAAAATTTAGTTTCTTTCACCCATGCATATCTCAACTAAATTCCCACAATTTTAGCTCATTTTACTCCAAATATATTAAAATATTTATATATGTAATTCAGAAATTTGAAATTAATTAATGGTCAATTTCTCATCTTGAATATGTTAAAAACATCAATTTACCATAATAAAATCATATAAATATTAGGGTTTGTCTCTCCTTAGACCCGTGAAGCAAGAGTCCGATCTGTGGGTGTGTGTGTGTCATTCATTTCTTGTATTTCCGGCGGCGGTTCGACTTTGCTGGCGACGTGAACGGCGGGTTAAAGGTAAAGGTCCGATTTTTCTTGTAGCTCCTCATGTTGTTCTTTCTTTTTCAACTTCATAGCACATTTTCCTTAGCTTCCCTTTCCCTTTTCAGTTTGGCGACCACCTAGGGGCCGTTTTCCGGCGAACGTCGCGGCGGCCGACGGTGGGTAAACTCCTCTGCTTCCATTATTGCACTTTGTAAGCCTCTAGTCTCTTGTGTAATTGATTTTTCGCATAAAGCTTCCTCTTTTGAGTTAGGGTTTGACCATGAATGAATTTAAGGAGCTTTAAAGGTGAATTTATGTTATGTATAAGTGGGATATTAACTATTCTTGAAAGTATTTGAGTTGGTTGAAGATGGAAAATGAATTTGACCATGTGAATGAGCATTTTTGGATTCTTTGAGTTGGGGCTTGGTTAAGGCATGATGTTCTTGGATGAATTGTGGTTGTTTAATGTTAGTTGAAGTTGTGTTAAGAGGTTGGAATGTAAATTCTTGGTTGGATTGGTGTTCGTGAGAAAGTTGGATAGTTAAAGTGTGGATTTAAGGTGATTTTTGTTTGATTAAAGGTGGCTCAGTGGAATATCACAAGTTTATTGATTTGCTTAAATTCTATTCAGACTTTATCAACTTCATGGATGCCACCTCGTACAAATGGATATGCTGTTGGGCTTCTTATGGGTAATAAGGTATTTAAGTCCCAATCTATTTTGACTTTTAAATTTAAGGTTGAGATGATTGAAGATTATTCTTCTTGTTTTATATGAGATTATAAGTTTAAGGTTGAGATGATTGAAGATACTTTTCACTCATGCATTATTTAAGGACATGATTCTTCTTGTTTTATATGAGATCATAAGTGTGTTTAGTTTCATGTTGGGAGATACTCATGTACTATATTTTAATTCTTTGGTGACAAGGAGAGGCAGCTGCACATTTTGTTTCATGTTGGAAGCAATCTTCATTGATCATCCTTATTACATGGTTTTTTCAACATGTTTTGATCATATTTAAATTAGCATGTTTTTATATTTAAATTAGCATCATTACACTCATCCACCATTCCTTCTTTTCGCATTTTTTGTCACCAGTAGACTAGTAGAATTTGGTTTATATATATCATGAACTCATTTTTGTCAACTACTTGGGAAATTGAGAAATTACCTGCCTTCTTTTCGCAGTTACACCTGCATCCAATTCAAGCAGCTGTTCAGCTAAGACCATCATTAGAACATTTGAATTCTGGTGGTTGAAAAAGAAAGGCCGCCATTAAAATTGAGAATTCTGCTGAAGAAAAGTCATTTGCTGTTGCGAAGAAGCAGGTATTTATTTAACTGATATGTAGGAAATTAGGTTTAGCTGTAGCTATGTATTATCAACGTACACAATGCAATGTAATGGCATAAAGCACTGTATGAGGTACAACAAAGTGATGGTGATTAGTACAACAATTTTTGAAACTGTAATGTTTTTTAGATTTGTTAGTCTTGTTCAGGTTATCTTATGTATTATCATGCCAATTATGCATTTCAAATAATCATTAAGTAGGTTCTAAAGAAAATTTGTTACCAATTTTTAGATTTCATGAGTCTTTATTGATGCTCACATTTAAGAGTTGGAATCATTTTTATTTATATTTTCCATCTGCAGATTTAGGGATTATTTTTGCTTTAATTGAATTGCTGATCTTATGTGAAAAAATAAAATATGGAAGACAGTGATTCATTCTTTGTTTGCTTTCACTTTTGTGTGAAATTGTTTTTGTGCATGGCTTGAATTGGAACATACATGCTTGATAAGTTTGTTGAATTGGAACAAGCATATTGTAACATCCCAACTTTTAAATTAGAGATAATAAATAATTTATTAAGGTCTTGAGGTTTAATTTAGGAAATTTAAAGTTTTAGAAAGGAATTTTTAAGATATTATGGGCAATTCATGAATATTAAATCGGATTTAATTTGAAATTGAAGAAAATATAGTTAAAATAATTATTTGGAGTTAGAAACTTTCATGAACAAGTATTTGGGATAGTAGATAATATTATGATGGAAAGAAGGAGATATAGTATTATATACAAACTTCTGGGCTAGAAATATAATTATGAATAAACCTTAGGGTAATTAATTGTAATTTTCCCTAAGAGTATATATATAAACTCACCTTCTTCCTTATTCTTCTTCATTTTCCAAACTCCCTCCGCCTCCGACTCTTTCTCTCTCGATCGCTCTCTCTTCTCCTTCGCCATTCACTCTCGCCGGCCGCCGTGAAGGCCGCCGCTAACGGCGGCGGCGGAGGAGGAAGCCACCGTAGCTTCCTTCTCTCTTTTCCACGGTTCACTTTCCCCAAACACCTTCCTTTTCATCTCCTTCGCCCTTCTCGCGACCTCCGCCCTCCTCCACTTCGTTTTCCGGCGTTCTCTGGCGGCAGTGGACGCTCTCATCGTCCATCCTCTCCCTGTCAACATCTTCTCTCGCCTGACCTCCGTTCCTTGTCACTGCGTCGTCGTTTTCGGTTTTCCGGCGAAGTGGCGGCGGCCAACGGCGGGAAAGATGTAAAGCTTCGATTTTTCTTGTGTTTTTCGAGTTATGCACTTATTTTTGTTGATTTCTTACATTTTCCCTCTCATCCCTCAGTGTTTGTTCGGCCCACACATACCGGCGGCCGATTTCCGGCGAACCAGTGGCGGCCGACGATGGTTGATTCTCTTTTCTTATTCTTGAACTCCGGTGAGTCTCTTTTATCCGTTTTCATCCTTTCCTCTTTCGTTTTGCGTGAGTTTTTGGGAGAGGCCGAAATTGGGGTCCAAGTTTTGGGCTTATAAACCATCTAAGGAACATTTTAAGCTTTGAGTTGGGATGTCCTAAGTGATTATTTGAAGCTTTGTTAAGGTTTTGTGGAGTTTTTGTAAAACCCTAACTTTAGGGATTTTTGATTCTCTGTTTGGTTCAATTTGTTGATGCTATGTGTGTGTGAGTGGTTGGTTCTGCATAGAGAAGTAAGAGGAGTATTTTGAGATTTGGTAAAGTGGGATAATGTTGTTATTTGTGGGTGTATAAAGTTTCTACAAATTTTGGCTAAGATGATTGAGTAAAAATTTGGGAAGAGAATGTATATTTTGTTTATGTTAGGATAGAAATCTGTTTGGTTCTCTTTTTGACTTGTTGAATCATAAGATTTGATAATGTAATGGTTATTGTTAGAGTTTTATAAAGGAGTAGTTGAAGTTATTATATTATTAGAAGAAAACTTGTGTTGCATTAAGGTTTACAGCTTGAACTATGCAGAATTATGAAAGTGTGTTGATGATTAATGAGTTTTGATGTGTATATGTGTGAGGTGTAGAAACACTGTTGTGTGTGTGTGTGTATTTATATATATACTCCTAGTTTACAACTTAAACTCTTTGTGTGAAATATGTTTAAACTTGCAGAATTCATGATGATTGCATGTAATTATGCTTATTTTAGTTGCTAGGAGCTATAGGTATGTGGTGGTTGTTGAGCTTGCATGTCCTGTTCTGTTTTGGCCGATATAGAGTATTACTTGGGTGTCATGTTTAGTTTAGCTCATTTCTTATTCTACCTTGTTTATGCTTGATTTTCTTTTGTTGGATTGTTGGTTCATAAAGAAGGAAGAATGAATGTTTGAGTATGTTGGATTACAAAGATTTTTAGTATAGAAATTAGCTCGCTATAAAAGAAAGATTGAGACTTGGGATTGAAAGTTCCCTAAGTTCCTTGCTTTGGCTGAATTGAATAATAGGAGGGTGGTTTTTGCCAATTTATGATCCTAGACTTGTTTTGTCCAATATGAACAATATTTCTCTATCTTGCTTGTGTAATATTTTGGTTGGTTAATTATAAGGAACACATAGGTGCTATATGAGTGTTTAAAAGTTGATTTTTGTACATGATTTGATAACGTTGGATTATTTAAGCACCTTAAACACTTCTCTAGAACTATCAAAGTGGCTAAAATCAAGGACCTAGATGTAAATGATAATTAAATAACTGGAAGAATGTTCCCAAGTAAGTAGGTGATGATATTTGAATGGATTTTTGGAAGGTTAAAATGGATTGTGTTTGATATTTAGATATGTCGATGTGAGGTTTATGTTGGATAGTATTTCTTTAAGCACTTGGTGCTTGAACTGTGATCTTCAATTGCTAAGTATATTTTTATGTGTTTGTCATTTGGGAGAAATGTCAATAGTACTTTAATTTGGTGCTATTACTATTTTGGTCATGGTTTGGTGTTGTTTTGAATAGGATGTTTTAGTTTGAGTTCAGCGTGGTTCATCTTAATTTGGCCGAAAGGATATGGGAATGGGAATATTCAAATTGAGATTTAGGAGTTATGATTAATAGTCCAAAGTCATGAAAAGGTTTGTTTTTCTTTGTTGTGCTGATATGTAATGGTGGCATTACTTATATGTTTTGCAATATAAGTTATTAATTACTTGGTAGCCTTGAAACTGTATGAATGATGCTGATTTGAGAATGATTGGTAGTTTATGTGCTTGAGAGTTTTGAATAATTGATGAGTGAATGGAGGGCATGCTATATGAATGTCAATGTTTAGGGGTTTAGTTTGGATTGTTTGGTTAATAATTCTTTTGGTTATAGGTCAGTGGATCAAGGAATTGTTTGATTGAGTAATTGTTAATATCTTTAGAGTTGTTATGAAAGTGTGAATGCTTGAAAGACAATAAAGACTCAAAATGATTCTAGGATAAGGTAGGAGCTGAGTGGTAGTAATATAGGATACGAGAGAGACGTTAATAATTATGAAGTAGAAATGACATTAATGTATCATTATGCATTATATTATTATAGGATTGAATGCGATGTGGTGAATTGTGGCATCAAGAAAGAAATGATGAGTCAGTGCATAGTTGGCCAGGATCAGGTAATCACTCTTACCTTACTATAACAATGAGGGTGACGTTAGTTGGGATTTTCAATCCTCTCTAACCCTCAAATCTTTAAAAGTTATTTTTATACAAAACAGGCTATCGGGTGCCTTTTAAACACAATTATTTTGTATAAAGAAACTTCATACATTATATATATAGTATCCTGTCTGGTGGTTGTGATTTTCCTGGAATAGTGGAATATATTTAGGTGTGGTGCTCTGACAGCAGTGTTGATAGGTTATTCGATGGAAAGTGATAGAGTTTGTGGTGAAGTTATATATATGTGGTACTTGGATAGGGGTATTGTAAAAGGAATTGTATTGGAGGTATCATACATTGGGGTTGAGAAATTAAACTGTTGTGGATGGAAAGTATCAAAGTTTGTGATTGAGGTATTGAATGAGTTTGAGATGTGAAAGGAATTGTGATCATTGCATGACACTGAGATATGTACCATCGCGCGATGATAACCGTTCGATAGGCCAATCAACGGTTATTTGTACGGGTCAACAGATTGGAGACTGTGACCAATGGTCAACAGATTGGAGACTGTGACCAGCAGTCATCTGATTGGAGACAGAGACTGCTCCCTTTCTGATTGGAGACAGATTGGGGTTTCCCTCTCATGGGGTTACCAGAGAGGGAAATTGCCCCCTCACTTTTGAGAGGGGCACAGTGTCAACTCATTTAGATTGTATATATATAGGGCTCGAGTGTAGTGCCTCCGGGATGGCATGAGTAGAGCACCAGGGTTGTACATGGTTGTGAGCCGAGAAGTTGGATTTGAGGAAGCGCGAATAAGATTTACAATGATGACAGCAAGGATTGGAGATTGGAAGGTGAAGTTTAGTTGATGTGGAAATTGATTAAGTGATAATTGAAAAGTAGAGATGATGACCTTGATTTAAATTGGACATGACAGAGGGATCAGAGTGATTAATGGAAGGAAACTTGGCTTTATATATACATATACTATTTTTGAAATGTGGTACCCTTTAGACGACCTCACTACCGCACATCTCACTGTTATAGTGAGTTAAGCAGTAGATTACTGAGACAAGTTGTCTCACCCCACGATTACTTACATTTTTGCAGGTGATCATGCACAGACGCGAGCAATAGGAAAGGGAATTAAGTTTCAAAGGTTATTTATGTTATTGAGACATGTATATTGCCAAAAAAATGTATAGGTCTGCATTCGCTTCCGCATATTTTTATTTGTATTAATATTATTGGATAATTGGAGAATTGTAGTAGGTTGCTCCTTTTTCTAACCATGTTAGGTGATTCTTTTCTAACATGGTTAGCTATTTATTATCCATGATAGTGTTCAGGTTATATTAGGAAATTCTTTCCTATCATGGATAATGATTATTATTAAGAAATCCTTTTTCTAACTATGATAGACTTATTGATATTATGGAAATCATTTTTCTATCATAGTTAGTAACGATATTATTGAATTAATCAGGAAATTAGTAACGGTATGTTACACATATCAAGATTAATCAGAGTTTGTAGAGATTATTTAAATTTTCTTTTCACTGCTCATAAATTTTGTAGTGATGAAAAGAAATACATTGCTTCAAATGCCAACTTAAGTGGTTGTATATGTAATATAAGTCTTTTGACTAACGTGTTTGTGTTTTTTCTTGTTGCAGTGCCCTTTCCAACCCAACAACAATAATTGTGGTTATTATGTGATGAAATTTATGAAAGACATAGTAACACGTGACCAATTGGAAGTGCCTGAATTTGTAAGTTTACTATTATATTGCACATGACATAGTCTTAACTTACAAAATTGTTGTTGACTTGTTATTTAAGTGAATTGTCACATAAATATGTTTATTATGTCCATTAACCCAATATTATGAAGATTGTCGATCATCCAAGTTATCCAAGGAGGAGGTGGAAGATCTCATTGAAGAGTGGTGCAAGTATGTTTTCCCCATTGCTCATCCTATTTTCCAAAATTTACATCCTTCTTAGAGTTTCATACATCTAAGGAGGAAGTGGGAGACATAACACTTTTGGTAGATGAACTATTTTGACTAGTTGGTTATTTAATCTGAATGTTTCTTGCTGGTACAACTTTCATGTGTATTTTGGCTGGAATAGGTTATAAGTCTAAATGACTTTTGGTGGTACAAATTAGATGTAAATTCTGATTGGGATATTTGGATGCATGACTTATATTATGTAAAGTAGTTCTTGGTATATATAGGATTTTAGTTATTCTAGCTGTTTGGGTATATTATATTGTGCAGGTAGCAATTTAACTGCCAAAAAGCAGAGAAAACAAATTATGACAAATGAAAAAAAAAACAAAAAAACCTATACATGCGCTTGAAGCGCATGTATAGGAATATCATCTGTACATGCGCTCGCACATAAGCGCATGTAATAGTTTACCTTTACATGCGCTTCTATGCACTTCACTCACACATAACATGCACTTTTATTAAATAAGCGCATGTATATATACATATATACATGCGCTTTCTTAAAAATAAAGCGCATGTATAGGTATATCTACACATGTGCTTTTATAAGCGCATGTAAATCCTTTCCCAGCAAGGGCATTGCCAGCGCTTTTTAAGATTTCGACACATTATATCTACACATTATATCTACATCAACATCATACACTCTCACATCACCTTTCAAACACGATTATTTTCATATAAAAGATTTCGACACATTATATATGTAGTATCCTGTCTGGTGGTGCTGGATATTTTGGAATTGTGTGACATATTTGCAGGTGCTGGATATTGAGAGGTTGTGAGTATAAAAAATGAATTAGATGTGAGTTGAGATTTTGGAGAGTTATGTTAGGGGAAGATATTGTGGATAATAGTTTGAAAGGTGATGTGAGAGTGTATGATGTTTTGATGTTGAGATTGATGTTGATGTTGATGTTGATTATTGTGGATGAGATATTGATAGGGATATGGTGAGCATTGCATGACACTGAAATTGTTGTACCATCGCGCGATGATAACTGTCGATTGGCCAATCGACAGTTATTTGTACTGATGATCCTTTTCGGATTGATTAGACCGGGGATCATAGGTCAACTTATTGAGAGAAAGTGACCTACGGTTGTTTGGCATTGGAGAGCCCAACCGTTCCCGTTCTGTAATGGAAACAGAATTGGGGTTCCCTCTCTGGAGATTGCCAGAGAGGGAAATTGTCCCCTCATTATGGAGAGGGACACAGTGTCAAATCATATAGTGAAGATTAGATGCTTGAATGCCCCGTGATGGCACAATGCATCTATAGGTGAGTGTGAGAGTTACGGTGGTAGTATCATTAGATTGGAGACTAGGGAGATGATATTTAGTTATTGTGGAATTGACTGAGGGATTTGATTGATACGTGGAAAGTAGAGATGGTGAATCTGAGTTGATTTGGATGTGACAGAGGGACTTGAGTGATGAATGGAAGAAGACTTGCCAGATATATGTATATATTATTGATTTTTTAAACTGTGGTACCCTTTAGACGCCCTCACTACCGCACATCTCACTGTTATAGTGAGTTAAGCAGTGATTACTGGGACAAATTGTCTCATCCCACGATTACTGACATTTTTGCAGGTATTCATGCACAGGCGCAAGCATTAGGAAAGGGAATTAGGTTTCAAAGGTTATTTAGACTAATTAGTCATGTATATTGCCAATTTATAGGTCTGCATTCGCTTCCGCATGTATATATATATATATATATATATATATATATATATATATATATATTGACTAATATCAATCAGTTTTATTTATTAACCATGTTAGGCAAATCTTTTCTAACATGGTTAGCTTTTAATTATCCATGATAGCATCTATATTGTATCAGGAAGTCCTTTTCTATCATGGATAATGTTTTATTCACTAGAATATTCTTTTTCTAACTATGATAGGTATATTAATATTATGAAAAATCCTTTTCCTATCATAGTTAGTAAAGAGATTATAGAATTAAAATTGGATATCACTAGTTAATTAGGGATTAAGTAACAATAAGTAACAATATGTTACAACTTGGTTATCAGTATTTGGTATACGATAACTTAGGACTGTGCTGCATTGCATGTAGATTGGCAATATACATTCTTAGTATTCCCTTCCTTATGTGCATGAATATCTGGGCTTTTGAGAGGAATATCACTCATCCGGTGGTGGGGAGATAGTGATAAGAGCAATTGAATAGGTATTGTGGAGAGATTGAGATGAATATAGTAAGAATAACTTTATAAATAAAGTAATTTGTAACATCCTGAAAAATTTAATTCAGGATTAGTGAGTGTTTTGGGAAATTTTGGAATTTTTAGGAATTTTTGTGATATTTTTGGAAATTTTGAGTAATTAATGTGCATATAATTAATTAAGAAATGAAGAGTTTGAAATATGAGGGAGTGGTAAAGCTAAAAATATTTTGAAGTTTAAAAAGATTGGAGGCTGGTTTAAGTGGTTTTAAAATTTAAAGAGTACACTATGGCAAGTTTGGGCTACAAATCATCAGAGAACCTCCTTATTTCAGTAAACCAAACACACCCTTACCTTCCACAATATAAAAAGCCGCCGACCCCCCCCCCCTTTTTCATCGAACTCCCTCCGCCTCCGACCCTTCTCATCGGACCCTCCTCCTCTCCTCTGCCTCGCGATTTCCGGCGGCCAGAGGCGCGGCGGCGCCGGCCTCCCTCCCACCCTTCATCAATTCCCTTCGCCCTTTCTCTCCTCACACCCGAAGACCCTTTCTTTCTCCCTGCTTGTCTTCCTCGCTACTCGCCCTCCCTCCGCCGTCCTCTTTGTTTTTCTTCTTCTCCGGCGGCGGACAGGGGAGATCGGCGGCGATGAGAGGTAAAGTTTGCTATTTCTTTGGTTCCCCAAGCTAATACTTTTTCCCAACTTCTTTTTCCTCATTTTCTTTTCCGTTTTGCTTAATGTTTCGGCCAGCCCCTTTAATGGCCATTTTCCGGCGACGCTTGTGGCGGTTTCCGGCGATGTGAGCCCCAGTGAAGCATACAAGTTGGCTTGATGTTAGGTAAAAGTCTCTCCTCTGATTCCTATTCATTTTTCTTTCGATTTGAGAGATATTAGAGTGGGAATCGATTTGGGTGTTAGGATTTCGAGTTTTAGTTGTTAGGAACTGCAATGATCTTTTGTTTCCCTGATTCTTCCATGTTTTGTTTTAGATTTTGAGATGGTATCTATGATGAAGAAAGTGTATTATAGAATGATATATATAAGTTAGTTGATGTCAAATGGTAAGCTTTCATGTGTGGTTTTGCTATGCTTTGTAGAACTTCCGAAAATTTCAGATTTTGTTTAGTCAGGTGAGGGGTTTATTGAGATGCATGTGTGTGTGTATTGTTGAGCTTTGTTTATGCTGTTCAGTTATGATAAATGCTTGCATTTTGAACCTTGCTGAATTTGTTGATCCTTAATGGTTTCATAGGTGGTTGCTTTGTTTTGCTATTTGATTTTAATATGGCTGAATGTAGAAGAGAGGAATAATAATGGGATTGTTTTGCTGAAAATGGTGCTGTTCAATTCTGAGTTATAAGGATGAAGGAAATGTATGTATGTTGTAAGGGGTAGCTTAAATTCTTTGTAGTCATAATGGTCAATTTGTGGGTTTTTCTACGTGAAGTAAGGTGCCAAAGTTATATTGATCATTTTATTGACATTGTGACCCTTACAAGTGTTGTTTTGGTTGATGATTTTGGTGTCATGTTTGAGTTTGATCTCCAGTGGGTTGTAGAATTTTTAATTGATTATTTTCTTCTCCTTTCCATTTTCACTGTCATTCTTGGGTTTATATGCTTTGGTTTGATTATGATTTAAATAGAGGTATTAAAAGGCATACTATTGTGGAAATAGGTTTAAGTTGTTTAGAGACTTTTTGTTAATTATGTCATGGCCAAATTGGCTTGGGGAAGTTGCTTACTTCTTTGTTTTGGACAATTGCTAGTTGATTGAATGGGAATAAGTAATGATAATATTTAGGTGAATATATTTATGAAATAGGCTATATTGCTTAGTGGAAGTTGTGGTTTGTTGTAGAGATTAAATTGATTAAGTCTTAGGATATGTGACCATTTAGGGATATTAAGTTTAGGAATGATATTGGAAAGGGTAGCACAATTTTGATAGGATTTGGCTATTCTCTCTATTGTGAATTGTAGGATTTGGTCTGATTCTTAGAAATAAATCCTAGGGTTGGATTCGATGATGATTAACGAGATTTTAATTGGAATGATGTGAGGGTTTGTTTGTGGATTGTGGATATGGTGATTGATGGTTGACGTGACAAATGAATAGGAATATTGATTTGTGAATTTTATGCAAATGTTTAAATTCAATGGTTGATAAAGAGATTTCAAGTTGTTGAATGAGTGGTAAGGATGTTTTTGAGACTTTGTACTTAATGTGTACTTTGGATGGAAGTTTGATTTCTTTATTCTTTCCCTATTATTGTATCATGGAATATAAGTTACTAAGAGTGTTTTGTGGATCGTATACTAAATACTATTGTGGAAAGGATAATTTCCAAATCTTGGAATTCTCTTTCAATGAGCATGGCACTAGGCATTGGAATGGAACAATTTAGACAGTGTCTTAGAGAAGTCAATATTAAGAAAAAGGGGTGATTGAAGCTATTACTTTTGTTATTGGAATTCTTTGATATAAAGGGTGTTGAGCATGATTGCTTTGTATTATCATATGTGGATTATGAAATTATGTGATAAGATGGAGTTAGCTTTATTCTATTGATGTTTGTCGAAATTGTCTGCTTTTGACCTGGAATGTATTATGTTAATTAATGTTTATGAACTTGAATTGTGTTTGAAACGCATGTCTAGGACAAAGTAGAAGAAAAGGGGCTTGGGTAAAATATAATTTCGAGAGCGACGTTAGTCATTAATCATATATATATATAAGAATAATTGCTTATGACTATTATTACTTTGTGTAATAATAGGAGGGATTAAGAGGAAAGAGTACTCGGAAATTCTCAAGGAAGGGTAAGGAAAAGCAATGGAGCGCTAAGTGACGCAGGTAATCACTCTTACCTTGCTATAACATTGAGGGTGATGTTAGTTAGGATTTTCAAAATCCTTTCTAGCCCTCAAAATATTTAAAAGTTATTTTTATACAAAACAGGCTATCGGGTACCTTTTAAACACGATTATTTTTGTATAAAGAAACTTCATACATTATATATATAGTATCCTGTCTGGTGGTTGTGATTTTCCTGGAATAGTGGGTATATTTAGATGTGGTGCTCTGACAGCAGTGTTGATAGGTTATTCGATGGAAAGTGATGGAGTTTGTGGTGAAGTTATTTATATATTTGGTACTTGGATAGGGGTATTGAAAAGTGAATGGTATTGGAAAGTATCAAAGTTTGTGATTGAGGTATTGAATGAGTTGAGATGTGAAAAGAGTTGTGATCATTGCATGACACTGAGATATGTACCATCGCGCGATGATAACCATTTGATAGGCCAATCAATGGTTATTTGTACTGGTCAACAGATTGGAGACTGTGACCAATGGTCAACAGATTGGAGACTGTGACCAGCAGTTATCTGATTGGAGACAGAGACTGCTCCCTTTCTGATTGGAGACAGATTGGGGTTTCCCTCTCATGGGGTTACCAGAGAGGGAAAATGCCCCCTCACTTTTGAGAGGGGCACAGTGTCAACTCATTTGAAACATATATATATAGGGCTCAACCATAGTGCCTCCGGGATGGCATGAGTAGAGCACCAGGATTGTACATGAGCGTAAGTCGAGAAAATTGGATTTGAGAAAGTTATGAATGAGATTTATAGTAAGGAAAGCATGGATTGAAGGTTGGATGGTGAAGTTTATTGATGTGGAATTTGATTGAGGGGTTTAGGTTGATTTTTGAAAAGTAGTAAGGATGGAATTGATTTGTTTTGGACGTGACAGAGGGCTTGGAATGATAAATGGATGGAGGCTTGATTCTTATATATATATATTGATTTTAAAATTGTAATACCCGTTAGACGCCCTTACTACCGCACTTCTCACTGTTATAGTGAGTTAAGTAGTAGATTACTGAGACAAGTTGTCTCACCCCACGATTACTTACATTTTTGCAGGTGATCATGCACAGGCACGAGCAACGGGAAAGAGAATTAAGTTCAAAGGTTGTTTTGTTTATTTAGATATGTATATTGCCAAAATGTATAGGTCTGCATTCGCTTCCGCATATTTTTATTTGTATTGGTATTATTGGTTAATCGGGGAAATGTACTGGGTTGCTCCTATTTCTAACCATGTTAGGTGATTCTTTTCTAACATGGTTAGCTATTAATTATCCTTGATAGTGTTCAGGTTATATTAGAAAATTCTTTTCTATCGTGGATAATGATTATTATTAGGAAATTCTTTTTTCTAACTATGATAGATTTAGTGATATTATGGAAATCCTTTTTCTATCATAGTTAGTAAAGGTATTATTGAATTAATCAGGGAATTAGTAACAGTATGTTACAACTTGGTTATCAGTATTTGGTATACGATAACCCTGGACTGTGTTGCATTGCATTTAGATTGGCAATATACATTCTCTGAATTCCCTTTTCTGTTGTGCATGATCACCGGCTATCCGCGAGGTTATGGTAAATCCCTTGGTGGGGAGAGTGGTAGAATCGCGACAAGAATGCTTTATTGATATTGATAAATGGATTAGGATTGTATAAGAGTGAACCGTGAAATTGAATTATTAGAAGAGATTATTAGTTTGATTGTGGTTTCCTTGGTTATTTTGGAGTTCAGGGATTTGAAAGGTTGCATTAATTGTGATTTTATGATATGAGGTATTGTGGATTATGGATGAGTTCGATAGGTTATCGCGGTGATATAACGATATTGTTTTAGTTGGAGCAGTTGCAATTTACCTTAGAGGTGTTTTTGATGACTAAAGTGTGGAATAAATTGGAATCTAATGGAGAAGTCTTAGGATTTTGAGTATGAGAGGTGATAAAAGAAATTTAAAGAGTTAACTTTTACTGAAAATAAAGTTGATTGCTTGTGAGAATTTAAAGGTTTGAAGTAGAAAATCAATTTAGAGGTGACTAAAGTGAATAGATGTATTAAGCTTTATTCTAAAGGGTAAGTGGATTAGTGAGTATTCTGGTCGAGTTCAAGAGGAATGGTATAGATTTAGGAATTTATCGAAGTAAGACGGATTTTAATGATGGAAAAGAGGTTAAATCTTATGATGATGGAGTTGATTAGTGCACGTTAGTGTATGATATTGCTGGTGGGTGAGATTGTGTGAAGTGAGATGGCTATGGAATTTGGTGTCTTGTTCAAATGTTTTCATAATAGTGGAAGAATTTAGATTGGTTTAAGTGGAGCGATGATCCATGATTTATTAGAAAGTGTGAGACAAAGTAGAAATAGCTATGAGAATTAGATATAAATTGTGGGAAAAATGTTACAATCATGGTTAGATGACTCATAGTGTCTTAAATAGACTATTAGTAAATTTTGTTGATATTGGATTTTGAGATTTAAGTGTGTTATGGAATAAAGTGTATGAATGACAATCTAGAAATTATGAAGGAATTTTGATACAATTTCAAGTCGTAAGGGTTATAAGTGCACTTTTAGATGGGAATTTTAGAGTTTATGGAGTTCTTGATTTAGATTTATGAGTATATATGGGTTGAATCGTGAAAACTAAAGTTGGTTGGCTTGGATGAAGTTATAGTTAATAGAAAATTTGAGGATTTGGACTATATATGTAGAAAAATGAGTAAGTTGGATGGTATAATTGACATTGAGATGAAGGGTATGATTGAGGAATCACGTTGACTTAGTGTAACTTGTTATGGTAGGGTTTAGGATTTGGGTTCAATGATTAAATAAGATCAAGGTTTAACTGTCTATATTCAGGTTGGGCAAGGATTATCCCACACTTCTATATAGGTTTCTCTAGCATCTGGTGAGGATTTTGAGAACACCGAGTGATGAGATTATGGGTTTATGGGAATTTTTAGAACCTAAACATTTAATCAACTGATAAATAGGCTTATTTGAGAAGTTAATTTGCTTTGTGTGATGGGTTCTTGGTTGAATTGAGTGTTGCTCATCAAAATGGTTATGGTAGGCATCTATAAGAATTTGAAATGACTTCTCTTGCATGACCTTGTGATTGGATTGCTGATTTTTGTCCATACACAGTGATATGTTGAGTTTTGTATGAATTGTTAGTTTGTTTCTTCATCTTCTTCCTTTGTTTGTTCAAATTGCTGCTCGGAAGTGGAACTTGAGTATTACTGAATTGATATATGTGTGTATTTTCTGTATGATCAGTTTTCGGTTGGGAACATTGGGTGGATTACTTTGTTGGTTTATGTTGTTCTTTTCCTGTCTTGCCCATAATCTTATTAGGTTATGGCATAATGGATATGATATTAAATTTTCGAAAAAGTAGGGTTGTTGAATTATTGATTGTTGTTGATTCGGTTTGAGTGCCTTGTTAATTTGGAGTTTTTGGAGTGATTAATGTGAATTTGTTGCAAGATAAAGGAATTTACATAAAGGAGTAAAATAGAAGTTTGAAGAAGTTAATGATTAAAATGTAAAGGAGATATAAGTAGTTAAGTACCTTAGGAAGTAGATATTGATAGATGAATAGGAATTTTTGGAGGAAATTGACGGAATAAGGATTCTTCTTTTGGGGTCTCGGATATAATTATGAACCTAGGCATAATCATAGTCGAGGCATCATTGAAGACTTTATGAGTCAAGGGGGATAAAGAAAGTTTAGAAGTGATTGGATTTAATTAATATAGGTTCAAGTAGAAAATATTGAATTTCTCTTATGATTGCTAGATGAGGGTGCTCGTTATTGTTATAGGAGACTTATCAAAAGTGTGAATTTTGTTGAGAAATGAGGTTGAGGAATGATGAAATGAGGTTGAGGAATGAGGTTAGGACACTAAAGTAAAAAAAAATTGTATAGGGTAAGTTGGAGTAGGGAAGGTAATTTGAGGTTGTATTGAGAGGATTATGCTATGTATTAGTTCTAAGATAGGTTAGTCATGGTGAATTTTGGGGGCAAAATTCCTAAAAGGTGGGGAGAATTGTAACATCCTGAAAAATTTAATTCAGGATTAGTGAGTGTTTTGGGAAATTTTGGAATTTTTAGGAATTTTTGTGATATTTTTGGAAATTTTGAGTAATTAATGTGCATATAATTAATTAAGAAATGAAGAGTTTGAAATATGAGGGAGTGGTAAAGCTAAAAATATTTTGAAGTTTAAAAAGATTGGAGGCTGGTTTAAGTGGTTTTAAAATTTAAAGAGTACACTATGGCAAGTTTGGGCTACAAATCATCAGAGAACCTCCTTATTTCAGTAAACCAAACACACCCTTACCTTCCACAATATAAAAAGCCGCCGACCCCCCCCCCTTTTCATCGAACTCCCTCCGCCTCCAACCCTTCTCATCGGACCCTCCCTCCTCTCCTCTGCCTCGCGATTTCCGGCGGCCAGAGGCGCGGCGGCGCCGGCCTTTCTCCCACCCTTCATCAATTCCCTTCGCCCTTTCTCTCCTCACACCCGAAGACCCTTTCTTTCTCCCTGCTTGTCTTCCTCGCTACTCGCCCTCCCTCCGCCGTCCTCTTTGTTTTTCTTCTTCTCCGGCGGCGGACAGGGGAGATCGGCGGCGATGAGAGGTAAAGTTTGCTATTTCTTTGGTTCCCCAAGCTAATACTTTTTCCCAACTTCTTTTTCCTCATTTTCTTTTCCGTTTTGCTTAATGTTTCGGCCAGCCCCTTTAATGGCCATTTTCCGGCGACGCTTGTGGCGTTTCGGGCGATGTGAGCCCCAGTGAAGCATACAAGTTGGCTTGATGTTAGGTAAAAGTCTCTCCTCTGATTCCTATTCATTTTTCTTTCGATTTGAGAGATATTAGAGTGGGAATCGATTTGGGTGTTAGGATTTCGAGTTTTAGTTGTTAGGAACTGCAATGATCTTTTGTTTCCCTGATTCTTCCATGTTTTGTTTTAGATTTTGAGATGGTATCTATGATGAAGAAAGTGTATTATAGAATGATATATATAAGTTAGTTGATGTCAAATGGTAAGCTTTCATGTGTGGTTTTGCTATGCTTTGTGGAACTTCCGAAAATTTCAGATTTTATTTAGTCAGGTGAGGGGTTTATTGAGATGCATGTGTGTGTGTATTGTTGAGCTTTGTTTATGCTGTTCAGTTATGATAAATGCTTGCATTTTGAACCTTGCTGAATTTGTTGATCCTTAATGGTTTCATAGGTGGTTGCTTTGTTTTGCTATTTGATTTTAATATGGCTGAATGTAGAAGAGAGGAATAATAATGGGATTGTTTTGCTGAAAATGGTGCTGTTCAATTCTGAGTTATAAGGATGAAGGAAATGTATGTATGTTGTAAGGGGTAGCTTAAATTCTTTGTAGTCATAATGGTCAATTTGTGGGTTTTTCTACGTGAAGTAAGGTGCCAAAGGTATATTGATCATTTTATTGACATTGCGACCCTTACAAGTGTTGTTTTGGTTGATGATTTTGGTGTCATGTTTGAGTTTGATCTCCAGTGGGTTGTAGAATTTTTAATTGATTATTTTCTTCTCCTTTCCATTTTCACTGTCATTCTTGGGTTTATATGCTTTGGTTTGATTATGATTTAAATAGAGGTATTAAAAGGCATACTATTGTGGAAATAGGTTTAAGTTGTTTAGAGACTTTTTGTTAATTATGTCATGGCCAAATTGGCTTGGGGAAGTTGCTTACTTCTTTGTTTTGGACAATTGCTAGTTGATTGAATGGGAATAAGTAATGATAATGTTTAGGTGAATATATTTATGAAATAGGCTATATTGCTTAGTGGAAGTTGTGGTTTGTTGTAGAGATTAAATTGATTAAGTCTTAGGATATGTGACCATTTAGGGATATTAAGTTTAGGAATGATATTGGAAAGGGTAGCACAATTTTGATAGGATTTGGCTATTCTCTCTATTGTGAATTGTAGGATTTGGTCTGATTCTTAGAAATAAATCCTAGGGTTGGATTCGATGATGATTAACGAGATTTTAATTGGAATGATGTGAGGGTTTGTTTGTGGATTGTGGATATGGTGATTGATGGTTGACGTGACAAATGAATAGGAATATTGATTTGTGAATTTTATGCAAATGTTTAAATTCAATGGTTGATAAAGAGATTTCAAGTTGTTGAATGAGTGGTAAGGATGTTTTTGAGACTTTGTACTTAATGTGTACTTTGGATGGAAGTTTGATTTCTTTATTCTTTCCCTATTATTGTATCATGGAATATAAGTTACTAAGAGTGTTTTGTGGATCGTATACTAACTACTATTGTGGAAAGGATAATTTCCAAATCTTGGAATTCTCTTTCAATGAGCATGGCACTAGGCATTGGAATGGAACAATTTAGACAGTGTCTTAGAGAAGTCAATATTAAGAAAAAGGGGTGATTGAAGCTATTACTTTTGTTATTGTAATTCTTTGATATAAAGGGTGTTGAGCATGATTGCTTTGTATTATCATATGTGGATTATGAAATTATGTGATAAGATGGAGTTAGCTTTATTCTATTGATGTTTGTCGAAATTGTCTGCTTTTGACCTGGAATGTATTATGTTAATTAATGTTTATGAACTTGAATTGTGTTTGAAACGCATGTCTAGGACAAAGTAGAAGAAAAGGGGCTTGGGTAAAATATAATTTCGAGAGCGACGTTAGTCATTAATCATATATATATATATATATAAGAATAATTGCTTATGACTATTATTACTTTGTGTAATAATAGGAGGGATTAAGAGGAAAGAGTACTCGGAAATTCTCAAGGAAGGGTAAGGAAAAGCAACGGAGCGCTAAGTGACGCAGGTAATCACTCTTACCTTGCTATAACATTGAGGGTGATGTTAGTTAGGATTTTCAAAATCCTTTCTAGCCCTCAAAATATTTAAAAGTTATTTTTATACAAAACAGGCTATCGGGTACCTTTTAAACACGATTATTTTTGTATAAAGAAACTTCATACATTATATATATAGTATCCTGTCTGGTGGTTGTGATTTTCCTGGAATAGTGGGTATATTTAGATGTGGTGCTCTGACAGCAGTGTTGATAGGTTATTCGATGGAAAGTGATGGAGTTTGTGGTGAAGTTATATATATATTTGGTACTTGGACAGGGGTATTGAAAAGTGAATGGTATTGGAAAGTATCAAAGTTTGTGATTGAGGTATTGAATGAGTTGAGATGTGAAAAGAGTTGTGATCATTGCATGACACTGAGATATGTACCATCGCGCGATGATAACCATTTGATAGGCCAATCAATGGTTATTTGTACTGGTCAACAGATTGGAGACTGTGACCAATGGTCAACAGATTGGAGACTGTGACCAGCAGTTATCTGATTGGAGACAGAGACTGCTCCCTTTCTGATTGGAGACAGATTGGGGTTTCCCTCTCATGGGGTTACCAGAGAGGGAAAATGCCCCCTCACTTTTGAGAGGGGCACAGTGTCAACTCATTTGAAACATATATATATAGGGCTCAACCGTAGTGCCTCCGGGATGGCATGAGTAGAGCACCAGGATTGTACATGAGCGTAAGTCGAGAAAATTGGATTTGAGAAAGTTATGAATGAGATTTATAGTAAGGAAAGCATGGATTGAAGGTTGGATGGTGAAGTTTATTGATGTGGAATTTGATTGAGGGGTTTAGGTTGATTTTTGAAAAGTAGTAAGGATGGAATTGATTTGTTTTGGACGTGACTGAGGGCTTGGAATGATAAATGGATGGAGGCTTGATTCTTATATATATATTGATTTTAAAATTGTGATACCCGTTAGACGCCCTTACTACCGCACTTCTCACTGTTATAGTGAGTTAAGTAGTAGATTACTGAGACAAGTTGTCTCACCCCACGATTACTTACATTTTTGCAGGTGATCATGCACAGGCGCGAGCAACGGGAAAGAGAATTAAGTTCAAAGGTTGTTTTGTTTATTTAGACATGTATATTGCCAAAATGTATAGGTCTGCATTCGCTTCCCCATATTTTTATTTGTATTGGTATTATTGGTTAATCGGGGAAATGTACTGGGTTGCTCCTATTTCTAACCATGTTAGGTGATTCTTTTCTAACATGGTTAGCTATTAATTATCCATGATAGTGTTCAGGTTATATTAGAAAATTCTTTTCTATCGTGGATAATGATTATTATTAGGAAATTCTTTTTTCTAACTATGATAGATTTAGTGATATTATGGAAATCCTTTTTCTATCATAGTTAGTAAAGGTATTATTGAATTAATCAGGGAATTAGTAACAGTATGTTACATAATTGATAAGAGTTTAGGAAGAATAACGAAATAAGGATGTTTCTCTGGGGTTTCGATTATAATTATGAGTCGACCATAATCATAGTCGAGGCATCATGAGATACCTTATTGGGTTAAGGGATTAAGGAAATTGGAAATAACAATTGATAATGAATACGATGTGGAATAAGAAATGATTGACCTTGTTTTGTTTGTTAAATTGTTTGATTTATTGGTGATTTGACTTATGTTGTTTGATTGTTTTAATTGAAATCCTATTGCAATTATTGTTTGTTTGGTTATTATTGGTGTTATTTAAATGTCCAGGTTATTCTATCCAAGTGATTTCAATTAAATTCTTATTATAACTTTTATTTATTTTATTTTCCTCTTCTATGTTTTGATTATCTTTCAGTTTGTAATGGTTGGAGATTCCATCATCATGGGTAGTAAGGATTGTTGCCCATTTATATTAAGCGGCTGAAGGCTTCCTCACTAAATTTAGTGACTGGAAGCAGCCCCCTTAATTATAGATGTTGGTAGCCCTTACTACTTCATGAGTGGATGTTTCCTATCATTATTAAACGAAATAACGGTAAGTTGGTTGTTTAAAATTGATTATTGTTTTAATTGAAAAGGTTTTGCAAATTGATATTATGTGATTGAAAAAGTTCTGGTTGATAACTGTTGGTAAGCTTGTTATCATTTGGTTGACTGATGGATTTAAGTATTGCGAAATTCATCTTGGGTGTTAGATGTCATAAATTATGTTTTAAGAATGATAAAACAATGGATATTGTCTTTACCCTTATGATTTATGTTATTGATACTCATCTATATGAAGTAAGAAGTATTAGTCATATGTAGATATTAAGTTATTTCTGATTATTTGATTGAAAATCTGATTGTAGTTAATTGTTACTCACAATCCGTTTTGTTGGGAATAATGATGATGGTGCGATATGTACTATTATGCTTGTGTGTTTAGGCTTGGGTTGATTTTATTGTATAATTGCTTGTGTTTGTTAGGTTCATGGGAAAGAATATATGATATTAGAATGGAATGAGTATAATCCCTTCACATGTTTTACCTATGATTATGAAGTTGTGTTTTTGCGTTGGTTGGAATTAAGTTTGATTGAGGGAGACATATGATCTTTGTAATCATAATAGTGGACCTTTGTGGATCTTTCTTTGGGGTGTGATTTCGGGCTAGTGTTTTCATGGCCGACTGGATTGAAATATATAGGATCCTTATATATGCTCTACTTGGTAAATGAACTAGGATTGTTTTTGTGAAATTTGATTCTTTGGTATAAAATCTTTATTAAGAAACTCAAAATCATAAAAATCATTTTTGCAATGAAGATATATGCTTAAGCAATGAGATTGAGTTTGATATATGAATATGAAAATCAAGTGTTCAATTGTTTTATCATGAATTACCATTCCAAAATACTAGTGTCATTGTTTCCAAGAAGGTTTTCATGATCTTCATGCGTATTGAAATAGTATGACATATTGATTTCCTAAAGTTCGTATTCTATTAGCCCACGACAAACTTAATCAAGTTAGCACCATTGCTGGTTTTTGGACTTTTTATGACTTCATATTGCCGGTTATCTTGCTTGTCTAAGTTGTTGGTGCTGATTTTTGCAATTCTGGCTTGTAAATCAGATTGCTGATATTTTCATATTAGATTTACATTAGTGTAAGTGTGAATTTGGTTTGAATGACACGTTAATGGTTGATAAGTTACCCATTTATTGCGGATTGTCATTGATTGATCTGATTATGAGAATTACTTGCTCTTATTTTTCTATGACTTGAGCAAATTCAGATTTTTGTTTGAATCATGTCTAGTCTAAAAATTTTAAGTCAGTTTTGGGATTCATGGGAATCTGATTTTACGTCATTTTGTTATGATGGTCTGTTTGGAAATGTGATTGATGTAGATAAACTATGTACTTCCTTTCTCATTTGTACTCAATTCGGCTTATAAGGAGGCATGAAGAGATCAGATTTGCATATGGGGATTTGAAATGAAATGTTTGTTTCCTTATGCTTTGAGATTTGCTATTAGAAATGTGTATGAAAAAAATTTGAGATTTGCTTTGAATAATTCCTCTAAGATTGACATTAAATTAAATAAATTGATTGGATACGATAGAAAATTGCATTAAACTTGCTATGCATATTGGATCTAATTGTGTATGAGATCCATGCATCAGTTATGCTTTGATTGGTCAGGTGTTTGCAGTGAAAATTGTCTTGCTATTGCTGGTGCATTGTGAATTTTGGATGGACTGATTCATTAATATGCAAATATAATAGAAATAATTGTGCTTTTGATTAGAGTTTTAGTTATATTTCTAGATTTCCTAGCGTAGTGCTTCTAGCCTTGCTCAAAGGTTATATACATTCAAGTCAATCTGACTTGATTTCACCTCTTTTCAATCTCTAAAGGAACTTGAGAATTGGTGTTAATATTCGTAATCTCACATTTATCCTAAGATAACATCTCTCCTACCTCTCACTTCTCTACTTTTCTAGAAAATTTTGATCAAGAACTTTAATTAGAATGTTCAAGTTCTTCTAAATCCTTGAAATCATTTCTATGGTGTCACATGGATTACATTTATGACAATGAATCCTCAGTACCAATGACTTCAATATTCTCAAATTTATATTCAAATTCCTCTTTCTCTTACTCAAACTAGGATTATCTATTGAAGAAATCGTCCATTTCTTTGTATCTAATGATAGATTTTACTAATTTCGAGGACGAAATTATTTAAGGGGGGAAGAATTGTAACATCCCAAAATTTGAATTAGAGATAAAAGGGAATTAATTAAGGTATTAGGATGTCATTAGTAAATTTAAAAGCACTGTGAATAAGTAAAAGGGGAAAAATATATTTTTAAGATATTAATAGGCCTATTTCTTTAGAAATTATGGAAAAATTGTTAGAGGTTGAGTTTTAAATTAAGACTTTTATTACAAATACTCTATAACATAGATAATACTATGGTTGGAGGAAGTATGTAAGTTGGTGTATGGATTAATTTTTACAATTAGTTTTAAGTTTGAGATGTAAAATGAAAAAGTAAATAAATAAAGATAGGAAGGGCATTTTTGTAATTTACCCCAAACCCTTACCTTTAAACTCTCTCCTTCCTTCTTCAAGAGAGGGCCGACGACCCCACCCCCTCCTTCTTCAACATTCAACCTCTTCCATCTCTTCTCTCCTTCATCAAATTTTTCTCTCTGCCCATTCACTTCCTCTCCCTCCCAAATCTGCAAAATCATGTTGGCTACTTGTGTCTTCACTATTTTTCTTCATCATCGGCGAATTTCATCTCCTCACTGTCTTCTTCCTTATTTTTCCGGCGAGGCTTCGTCGATTCCGGCGGAAATCGCGACGTACGGCGGCTGGAGGTAGGCTCTTCGGTTTCTTTTAGTTTCTTAAGTCATGTTCCTTTTCTAAACTTCATTTTCCTTACTCTTCCCTTCCCTTTTGGATTTCTGGTCGGCCTAGATATTGAGGGGCCGTTTTCCGGCGAGTTAAGCAGCGGCCAGTGGCGGATTGCTTCTTATTCTCATTTTTTGGAACTTGGTAAGCAATTTGTACGCCCTTTGATTTTCGTTTTTGGCCATTTGAGAGGGTGGGTGTGATTTGGGTTTTAGCTTTTAGTCACGAAAATGAACTAAAACTAAGCCAAAGCTTCATCTTTTAGTGTCCTAACTGTTGAATTTAATGTTGATTGAAGTTTTATGAAGTTTGTGCAAAACCCTAACTTTTGGGGATTTTTAAATCCGACGGGTTTCAAAGATTTTTGTGTAAAGTTTTCTAATTAAATCATGTAGGAATATTATGAAGTTGATTTGGTGTATTGTGTGGTTGACTTAATCGAATTTGTGAACATATCCTTAATTTACAACTTAAACTTTATGTGTGGGTGATGTTTTAAACTTGTGGGTATTTGTTAGAAAGCTTTGTACATCCCTGTTTGACTGTTGTTGTTACATGAAGAAATAAAAGTAATGGTAAAGCTTGTGTATAAAGATGGACATAGCTCAATGAGGATGTGGCATGTGATTATTAAAGTTTTACATTTCTTTTACTGTTATGGTTGAGAAAATTTAGGAAGTAACAATTGTTCTTGTCAAGGTTTGGTATGATTCTGTTTGGTTTATAATTGTGTAAAGAGATGAAGTATATTTAATGCTGGCTTTGTTGGATATTGAATGAAGAAGTAACCAAATTTATATGTATGTATGAAAACTTGATTGGCCGTATATTTTGCTGCTGAACTGCTATTATTATATTGAGTTTTTGCAGCCTTAGTTGCTGCACAGTTGTTGCCATTATGTGTTTTCTGCTTGGACCAATTGCTTTTGTTTTCAGATCTGATTAGTTTATGAAGATGCTATTATGTTTGGTTGTGAACTAGGTGTGTTGTCAAGAGTTGTTATAATTGGTTTGACTTCTTGTAATCTGAATACTTGGCCTATTAACTGTTAAATTATTGTTATTGCCTAACTGTTGTAAAGTATGAGTTAATTATTAATTGAAATTAGATTGATGAGTAGAAGTTTGTTTGTGAATAGAGAAAATAAAGAAAATTAAGTGGAACTTATTGTTTTGTGCTTGTATTGTTAAAATTCTGAAGTGGTGTAACATCCCAAATTTTAAATTAGAGATAATAAATAATTTATTTAGGTCTTGAGGTTTAATTTAGGAAATTTTAGAGTTTTAGTAAGGAATTTTAAGATATTATGGGCAATTCATGAATATTAAATCTTATTTAGTTTGGAATTCAAAGAAATATAGTTAAAAGAATTAATTAAAGATAGAAACTCCCATGGAAAGTAAATTGGAATCTAGATCATATTATGGTGAAAAGAAAGAGATACAGTAATATATACAAACTTTTGTGATAGAAATACGATTAAGCATAAATGAATGGGGTAGTCAATTAGAATTTTCCCTAAACACCACACCACACAAACACATGTATACACACACACCAAACAAACCCTAATCCTCTTCTTCTTCCCTAACCCGTCGCCCCCTCTCTTTCCTCTTCCTCACCTCCGCCCTCCTTCTGCGAATTCCGGAGGCCAAGGCGCGGCGGCTCCAACCCCTCCCACAAGCCCATCATCTTCTTCCTCTTCTTTCCTTCTTCCTCCTCACCGAAACCCACCTCCTATCTCACTCCCTCGCGTCTTCTCTCCTCTGTTTCTTCTTCGTTCTCCGGCGAAATAACGGCGAACGACGGTGACAGCGACGGTGGGGAGGGTGAGTTCGCCACCTCTTTTTATTCTTTAGGCTATTCACTCTTCTCACTTGATTTTCTTATAGTTTCCTCTTCATCTGTTGAAAAACTCGGCCAGCACCTTGGTGGCCAATTTCCGGCCATTTTCCGGCGACGGCGAACTCGAATCAAACACACAACTTCATATTCAAGTTAGGTAAGCTCCTTCCCCTGCAATTTCTTTCCTTTTCTGCGAGTTTGGAAGAGAGAATGATTAGGGTTTGATTTAGATTTTGGGATTATGGGTTGCTAAGTCGCTCGAAAGTGAATTGTAATTTCGATTCTTGTTGTTTCAAGTATAAAACAGTAGCTTATGCTTGATTGTTGAATTTCATGTGCTTGTAAGTTTTGGCTCTTTCTCTTCCCTGGACTGTTTGGGTTTTGGTATTGTGTCCCAAAAATTTTGATTTGAATCTTGGAAATGGAAGATTATAGGTATTAACTAAGTGTGCATGACAAGTGTATTTGGTTTATTTACAATTTCCCTTAGTCATATTCTCCTTGATATGTGTTTTGCGTATGTATTATTGGTTAATGATAAAGAGTTATTGAGATATGGATATATTGTTGCGTGTTGAAATATGGTTCATATGATGTGTTGAAAGAATCTTTGTACTCTCCTACCTTTGGGCTTGCTTCTTGGGGCCATGTTATTGAAGTTGCTGTTCAGTTATGTTGCCATTCTGTTGTTAAATTTTCTGGAATGTTTAGTTAATGGTGAATGATAGAAGAGGGCTGTATGGATTTTGCCTAGGATTGTGATTAATTTTAAGTTGATTTACAATGCAAGATCTTTTATCACTTTAGTCTAATAAATTTTCATTTCACTAATTTGAGTATACGTAGGAAGCCATTAAAATGAACTTGGAATTTTAAATGTTGTGAGTTTGATTAAGGTTTAGAAAATTTTGTATGCTTGAAAATGAGAATCGAGTGATGGAATAGGTTCATGTTTCTTTTCTCTGATATGGCTGAATTATTTGTAATGGTAAATGTGTAGTTAGAATGAAATGTGTGGTTGCATGTAGCATTAACAAATGTTCTGTAATTGTTTTTGTCACGGCGGAATTCTTGTGAAAGTTTTAATATATATGATGATTTATTATGTTCAAGCATGAGTTGATTTATTGACTTGGGTTCTTGTGATTCAATTGTATGAATGATATTGATAAAGAGAATAACTTACTTTTGATGCTCATTGTTAACTCCTGAATTTTCTTCATAGCTTTGCACTTGGTCTAATTGAGTTAAAGAAGTGCAGTGTTGGTGGCTAAACAAAGATGGAAATGGGTGTTGTATGTGTGTTTTAAATGTTTAGCCCTTTATCTCATATTAGCCCTTTACACAAATGCAAAACATTATTTCCTCCATGCAAGTGTCACCAATTTTTGCTACTGGTTATCTCTTTGTTTACTTCAATTGTTTCAGCTGCAATTCTTCTATTAATTCTGCTGCATAGTGACAGAAACACTGCTGAAATTTATGCAGCAGTAATTGAGTTGTTTTTTTCCCTATGCATGTGATGTTTAAGTAATGCCAAAATGTCACGGATGTTTCTGCTCATAGTGTGCTGACTTTGAAGCTTGTGATGGTTGCAAAATGAAATTGATAACTCATATACTTGTTACTGATATGCGTGGTAGTGCTTTGTGTCTTGTTTAAAGAAATTCAAGAAGGAAACATGAAAAGCATGTGAGTTCTTTTAGTTGGTTAACATGTTCTTGCTGATTTTGATATCCTTGGATCTGAAATGCTACTTTAAGGGGCTGATTCATTGTTTTGAAGTCCTACATAGTATGAAGAATATTGCTTGTGGATGTAAGGCTATGAAATAGTTAATATAAAGATGATATGTGTTATAAAGGTGATTGTAGTTTAATTCTTGGTTTATAGGTATGATATTTGATATCATTCAGGAATAATATTTTGGTAATATTGTAAAGATTGTGAAAGACATGTGAAGTTGGTGTTGGAATTTGGTTTGTTAATTCTTCTTGATTATGGTTGAGAATTATTGCATTGATCTGTTATATTCTCTTAGTGAAATGACTCCCTATATAACAATGAATAAAGTAAGGGGCTGAGTAGTAATATGAGATACGAGAGAGACGTCAAAACATTATAAATTGGAAATGATACTAATTTATCATTTTGTATCATATCCTTATAGGATTATATAGTGGTGATGATACTTGAAGGAAAATATACAAGGAAACGGTAAGGAAAGGCAGTGGAATGCTAAGGGCGACAGGTAATCACTCTTAACCTTGCTATAACAATGAGGGTGACGATAGTTGGGATTTTCAAAAATCCTTTCTAACCCTCTATATATATATAAAATCTTTGAAAATTATTTTTATACAAAATAGGCTATCGGGTGCCTTTCAAACACGATTATTTTCGTATAAAGAATTTGATTACTATATGTAGTATCCTGGTTGGTGGAATTGATAGACTGTGTATGTGAGTGTATATATGTTGGAATCTTGGTACTTTGACAGGGACAAGGAGAGGTATTGTGGATGATTGTTATGGGACGATGTGATACATATGCTGAAATAATTCTCTGACGGTAACTTTGAGAGGTTATGAGGATAGGGATTAGATGTGGAGTTTGAGATTGTGGAAAGTCGGGTTGATAGAAAGTATTAAAGTTGTGATTAGGATATGTAAAGGTAGGGTGAGCATTGCATGACACTGATATATTTATGTACCATCGCGCGATGATAACTGTCGATTGGCCGATCGACAGTTATTTGTACTGATCCTTTTCGGATTGATTAGACCGGGGATCATAGGTCGACTTATTGAGAGAAAATGACCTACGGTTGTTTGGCATTGAAGAGACCAACCGTTCCCGTTCTGCAATGGAAACAGAATTGGGGTTCTCCTTCTGGAGATTGCCAGAGAGGGAAATTTGCCCCTCATTATAGAGAGGGGCACAGTGTCAAATCATATAGTGAAGTTGGATGCTGGAATGAATGCCTCCGTGATGGCACGATGTATCTATAGGCAAGTGTGAGAGTTGTGAGGTGGTATGGTTGTATTGGAGGTAGAGATGATGAAGCGCATTGATTTGGAAATGACAGAGAGACTGTAGTGATACATGGGAAGAAGGTTTGGATTATATATATATGTATTACTGATTTTAAAACTGTGGTACCCTTTAGACGCCTTCGCTACCGCACATCTCACTGTTATAGTGAGTTCAGCGGTGATTACTGGGACAAATTTGTCTCATCCCACGATTACTCACATTTTTGCAGGTATTCATGCACAGGCGCAAGCATCCAGAAAGGGAATTAGGTAGTGGAGGTTGTATTGATTCTTTAGATATGTATATTGCCAAATTTATAGGTCTGCATTCGCTTCCACATTTATATATATCTATTTATTGTTTAATATCAATCAGTTTTATTTATTAACCATGTTAGACAAATCCTTTCTAACATGGTTAGCTTTTAATTATCCATGATAGCATCTATATTGTATCAGGAAATCCTTTTCTATCATGGATAATGTTTTATTCACTAGAATATTCTTTTTCTAACTATGATAGGTATATTAATATTATGGAAAATCCTTTTCCTATCATAGTTATTAAAGAGATTATAGAATTAAAATTGGATATCATTAGTTAATTAGGGACTAAGTAACAATATGTTACAAGTGGGCTGCAAGTGTTATTGTGTACTGCTCTCTTGTTTTTATTTGAAACTGTTTTGATTTTCTTTTCAGCAATTCTTCATTTGAAATGAAAGTAATAAATGAACTATTGATGATGCCTTTATACTTGTATGTTAATCTGATTAAGCTTGGTGATTTTTAGGTTCCAGATTTGGTCATTGTGCTTGTGTGAATGTTGGAATTTTGGGCTGTTTGCTTTGATTGTGTGATTTATGTATCTAATTGCATGTTAGTTTTATGACCTTAGTTTTGAATCTTGGAACTCAAATGGCCCTGACATGTTTTGTTTGAGATTTCTGCTTGATGACTAAAATTGGTTAATCGAATAAAGTTGTAACATCCCAATTTTCAAATTAAAGATAATAATGAATTATTGAGATATTATTTAGAAAATTTAAAGGTTTAGTGAGAAATTTTAGGATATTTTGGGCAATTTATGAATATTTAATATTAGTTAGTTGGAATTTAAATAAATATAGTTAAAAGAATTAATTGTGGATAGAAACTTCCATGAAGAGTAAAATTGGAATCTAGATCGTGTTATAATGAAAAGGAAGAGAGATAGTAATATATACAAACTTTTGGGATAGAAATATAATTAAGAATAAATAGTAGGGCAACTAATTACAATTTTATCTAAAAAAAAAAAAAAAAAAAAAACAACAACAAAAACACTCCTCCCCTTTCTCAAAAACAGATGGCGCCCCCTCCTCCCCCCTTACTTAAAACCCTAACCCTGCGGCCACCCCTCTGAATCCGGCGAGCTCCTCCGGCGACGGCGAGCTGAAGCGGTGGCACGGCGGCGCGGCCTCTCCTCCCTTCTATTCCTCTTTATTCCATTCTGTTTCGCTCTCATCTCAAACCAAACGAACCCTTTTTGTTTCTCCTTGCGAATCCGGCGAGTTTTCCGGCGTACGACGGTTGAAATCAATGGTAAAGATTCGGCCTTGGCTTGTACTTTGCGATTCGTGTATCTATTCCATGTTAGTTCTCATTTTCCTTTTCATATCTAGTTGTTGTTCGTCCTTTTTGGGTGGTGGTCGTTTTCTGGTGATTTCCAGCCGACGGCGAGCTTCTTTTAGTCGTGTCACCTTGGTGTCAAGTTATGGTGAGTTCCTCTTTCGATTTCTTACCTTGTTCCTTCGTTTTTTTTCACGTGTAAGGAGGGGAGTCCGAAATTAGGGTTTGATTTTGGGACTATAAATTATCTAAGTAACATCTTAAGTTTGGAGTTAGGGTATCCTAAACGATTAATTGAAGTTTGAGTAAGGTTTTGTGAAGATTGTGTAAAACCTTAATCTTTGGGATTTTCAAATCTGAAATGATTTTGATTTCTAGGCATTATAAGGAATTAACACAAAGGTAAAACTTGTTTCTTGCTGTTTGGATTTCTAATTTGAGTGCTTGCACCCTCAATTGGTTTCGTGAGTGGGAATATGTCCTTTTTGCTGTTGTAACTTTTCTGTTTGGCTTGGGAATTTATAGGTATGAAAGAATTTATGTGAAGTATAATATAAATGGTCCTTACAACTGTATGTATGAAAATTTTGAAGGTTCTATGTGTTCCAATTTTTTAATCCTTTTCACTTCTCTGTTTTGGTGGGGATATTGGTCTTGGCTGTATGTAATTATTGATTATAGTATGATATACAAAAGATTGAGGCTGTGACTATGTTTGTAAGTCGAATCTTGTAAGTTGATGATTCTTGAAGTGTTTTGAAATGGTGAAAGATGAGAGGGTTGTTGTTGTTTACATGTTTAAATCACTGCATGATTATTGGAACTTTTAACAAAGTCAAAGTTAAATCAAAAAGAGTAAGATTGTACCAATATGTGGATTGTCTTGTGCTGAGAGAATGAAGGATGATTTATTGTGAATGGTCACATATGTCAAGTTGAGCAGTATTTGCAATTTTTCCTGGAATCTTGGTTCTTTGTTTCTTGATTTCTCATTTTGTTCATTGTTATGGTTTGACAAAAAGGAGGTAATAAGTTGCTGCTCGATTCTTCTTTAATGGCTGAATCGATTTTTAAATCAAGAAATCTTTATTTCTTCCTTTTGATTTTAGTTAATTTGGACTTATTGTAGCTGGATTATTATGCCCCCTGATATTTGGTTTGGTCTAACTATGAGGAAGTATATGTTTGATTTCTTGTAGACTAATGTAGTCTCTGAAAATGAAGTCCTATGCTCTGTTCATGTGTACAGATGATTTAGAAAGTGCGTTGTTATATGCTCATGAATTAATTGATGTTTAATGGAGCTGAATTCTTAGTTGGTTGGACTTGTGAAGGTTTCCTAATAATAATAATAATAATAAAAGAATAGGAGGAGAAATGTAGGAAGTTAGCTAAATGCTAGCATAAGAAAGATGAAAGCATCATTATATGCTACATGACAACTTTGGAATAGTAACTATGACAGTATGGCTCTTTTATTCATGAACGAAGTTGTCCTCTATTTGAATGATTGTGGAAATATGATACATATTGTTAATGGATTCATGTATAGGAATTAAAAATCTTTGTGTCTCTTCGCAAAAATTATTGAGTGGCTATTAAAAAGTGAAAGAGGTGAAACGAGGATTTAAATATGATGAGGGAGGTATATCAATGACCTTGTTTATGCATCGAATTTCTAGAAATTTCGCTGCTTCTTTCACTTTGGAAGGCTGAATTTATTTATTGTGTAAAAGTGCTTTCAATTATGAATTTAGATTGGCAGTGGCAAGATTTTAATTGTTATGGATTATGTTTATCAAATATTAACAAAAGCTATAAATTCTGTAAGGCTGGAAATGGTTGTTCCTTTACTTGATTGACATTGTGTTGTAAATTATTAAGGTGGGATTACCTTGGATGCAAAGCATGTCTTAATTTTGTTGTGATTTAACTTCTTAATTAGCCAAAGAAAAATAACTGTGTGATGAATCAAATCGTTTGGTTGAGAATTTCTTATGTTTGTTGATGAAGTTTATTTCTTGGTGAAGTGAAGATTTACTTGTTATTTGATAACTACTTGATTTTGATTGTAGTTGTTAGAAATTAAGGGAGTATAAGAGGATTGGGTAGTAGTACGAACGTGAGAGACGTTAGCTAATCAATGTATGATCTAGAATGATTATTAACCTACTATTATTACATGGTGTAATAATAGGAAAGGATGTGATTTGCATAGTTTCCTCGAGGCAAGGTAAAGTAAAGGGAAAGACAGTGGAATGCTAAGGGCGACAGGTAATCACACTTAAACTTGCTATAACATTGAGGGTGACGTTAGTTGGGGATTTTGAAAATCCTTTCTCACCCTCATTATATATATATATATTATCTTTGAAAAGTTATTTTATACAAAATAGGCTATTGGGTGCCTTTCATACATGATTACTTTCATATAAAGAAATTTGAAATATTATATATGTATTATTCTGGCTGGTGGATGACATTGATCTGGAATAGTTGTGAAACGTATATAGATATAGTGTTCAGATATTGACTTGGGAGGTTACGAGGATAAAATAGAAAGATAGGTGTTGAGTTTAAGATTTTGGAATGTTAAATTGAGGAATAGTGATATGGATTAGAAGAATTGCATATTGTGGTTGAGATTGGAAAGATGTGTTGTTGGAAAATAACATAGTGGGGGTTAATATATTGAAAGGTATGGTGAGCTTTGCATGACACTGTTATATATGTGTACCATCGCGCGATGATAACTGTCGATTGGCCAATCGACAGTTATTTGTACTGAGGATCCTTTTCAGATTGATTGGATCGGGGTTCATAGGTCAACTTATTGAGAGAAGTGACCTTCGGTTGTTTGGCATTGAAGAGCCCAACCGCCCCTACGGTTGTTTTGGCATTGAAGAGTCCAACCGTTCCCGTTCTGTAATGGAAGCAGAATTGGGGTTCCCTCTCTGGAGATTGCCAGAGAGGGAAATTGTCCCTTCATTATGGAGAGGGACACAGTGTCAAATCATATAGTGAAGAATAGATGCTTGAATGCACCGTGGTGGCACAATGCATCTTTAGGTGAGTGTGAGGGTTGTTATGGTAGTAATAGTTGATTGGAGTATGGAGATAATGAATTGATTTGGTTTGGATATTATTGTTGGACTTGAGTGATGAATGGAAGAAGCCTTGACATGTATGTATATATATTATTGAATTTAAAATGTGGTACCCTTTAGACGCCTTACTACCGCACATCTCACTGTTATAGTGAGTTAAGCGGTGATTACTGGGACAAATTGTCTCATCCCACGATTACTGACATTTTTGCAGGTATTCATGCACGGATGCAAGCATCAGGAACGGGAATTAGGTAGTAGAGTTGTATAGTTTAATTGGAATTGTATATTGCCAATTTGTATAGGCCTGCATTCGTTTCCGCATGTATATATATTTATTTATTGTTAATATAATTAGTTCTGTTTAATAACCATGTTAGGCAAATCCTTTCTAACATGGTTAGCTGCTAATTATCCATGATAGGGTTCATATTGTATTAGGCAATTCTTTTCTATCATGGATAATGTATAAAATGATTAGGAAACTCTTTTTCTAACTATGATAGAGATATTATGATTATGGATATTCCTTTTTCTATCATAGTTAGTAAAGAGATTAATGAATTAAAATAGATAATATTGATTAATTAGGGAATTAGTAACAGAGTGTAACAACTTGGTTATCAGTATTTGGTATACGATAACCTAGGACTGTGCTGCATTGCATGTAGATTGGCAATATACATTCTTAGTATTCCCTTCCTTCTGTGCATGAATATCTGGCCATTTTGAGAGGACTATCACTCATCCCGTGGTGGGGAGAGAGTGATAAGTGCAATTGAATAGGTAATGTGGAGAGATTGAGAAGAATATAGAAAGAAAATGAAATAAACAAAGACACTAATAAGAATTTAGGAAGAATAACGAAATAAGGATGGTTCTCTGGGGTCTCGAGTATAGTTATGTGCTAGCCATAACCATAGTCGAGGCATCATGAGGTACCTTATTGGGTTTAAGAGATTAAAGTAACTAGAAAATAACAATTAATAATAAATACAATATGAAATAATAATTGTTAGACATTGTTTCTTGCTATTTATTTGGTTAAATTGTTTTGTTGATTGTTTTAATGGGAATTCTATTGTAATTATGGGTTGTGTTATTCAAATGTCCAAATTATTTATATTACTTGTTTTATTATGTTGATAAGTGATGGGTTGTTGAGTAATGATTAAGTTATTTGATTTAATTGAATTTAATTATACTCTTATTACAATAATTGTTATTTGATTATTCTTAATTTGTATTTTGAAAATTTATTATTTAGTAGCGGTTGGAGGACACATCACCATTAGTAGTGAAAGGTTGTTGCCCATTTATATTAAGTGGCTGGAGGCTTCCTCACTATATTTAGTGATTGGAAGCAGCCCCCTTAGTAATAGATGTTGGTAGCCCTCACTATTTCATGGGTGGATGTCTTCGAAAGGTAAGTTTCTGTTTAAAAGCTGATTTTTGCTCATGTCTTTGTCTTAATAAGTAATTGAATTGGATTTTTGCGAATATATTAGCAGAACTTGTTATCATTATATTATTTTATTTGAATTCAAAACAAAGTTGATTTGGGTTTAATACAAGGTTGGTTGTAAATTGGAAACTAGTTATGGAATGATGGACATGATTTCTAATATGCATTGCAGATTTAATTTGACGTCGATGATGTTTGAGTGTTGGTTGTGAATGCTGATTTTGATTGGTTTGAGACCTAAATTGATTTTTGCGTTTGAAGGGTTCAGATTTGTATGTGTAATGATGGTTGAGAAACATGTTTGTGATCAGTATGTTTATGTGATTAAGCATAAGCAAGAATTGATGAAAACTACCATTTTTATTGGTTTGAGACTTGATTTTGGTTCATTAAAAAAAAATATATATATATATTTGTCTACTTTGTCATGGAACTGAATTGTGAAGTAATAGTATTGGTGTTACTAAAATGGAAAGCATGAAATATGATTTCTTTTATTGATTTAGTTAGTGGAAGATGGAGTTAATAAGTGACTTTTGGTGATGAAGAAAGGATGGAGTGGTTGTTGATTTTGGTGTTAGTTGTCAAGGAGAGGGATTGCTTTATGTTGACTTTGATGAGGTTAAGGAATCAGAGTAATTAAAACTAAAGTTATTCTGCTTGATTGTAAAGGAATACATAGAACAAAGTTCAATTACATCAAATTAAATTTGCAACTTTCTTAAAATTTAAATTTATATTGGGTTGTGGATAGTAAGCTATATTCGCCTATTTGGTTGGAAATATGCTTGATCATTTTATCGTATTCATTTGTTCTGCGGCTGCAATTGGTGCATGAAGTATGGTACTGTGATGTATTTTATGTTTTGAGTATTTTAGTGGTTATATGTGAATGTATTCCACGTTGCATGTTTTTTAATTGATTACTCTATATGAAGCTTGTTCTGCATTATGCACTTTTGCAAGTTTTGGTTGGAATGTGATGCATAAGCTTGATGCGTATGGACTAATGCGTTTGGGATAAAGAACATCTCAGGGATAAAGAACATCTCATAGTATGTTTGATGGAGTTAGATATATATAGCATGTATTAAGAAAAGGATTTAGGAAATTGTGATTAGTGCTATATTCCTTATAATATGAGATGTTAATAGGATATGAATAGAAATAGGATCTCGTTGAATATGTTGAAGTTCTATTAGCAATCGGTGGATAAGGATTTATTTGAAAGATTGTCAATGTTTTGTGCTTGCATGTATATTTAGAAATTCTCTGCAATTTCGGTACAACAATAGCTGAAGAGATAGTCAGGAGATATTTAGAAAATCCTTAAAAGTTTTTGTTACAAGGTTAAGTGATAGTTAGGAGATTAAGAAGGACTAATAAGTTTCTGGGTTGGTGATTCAAATTAATTATATTGTGTCTTAAGGTAATTAGATAAACATTAGAATTTGTATAGATAGTATGGGGTTGTAGAAGTGCTAGGTTTCAAGTAAAGGTTATATACATTTAAGTCAATCTGACTTGATTTCACCTCTTTTCAATCCCTAAAGGAACCTGGGAATTGGTGTAGTATCCGTAATCTCACCTTTATCCTAAGATAATATCTCTCATATGTCGAACTTGACTGCTATTTCTAGGAAAGTTTGATCAACACCTTTTAGGAGAATGTTTAAAGTTTTTCTAAATCCTTGATATCATCTTTATGGTGTCATATGGATGACACTTATGGCAACAAATCCTCAGTGTCAATAACTCCAATATTCCTAAATTATCTCCAAATTCCTCTTTCTCTCACTCAAACTAGGATTATCAGTGGAAGTAACTATCCTTTTCTTTGTATCTAATGATAATTTCTAGTAATTTCGAGGACGAAATTATTTAAGTGGGGTAGAATTGTAACATCCCAATTTTCAAATTAAAGATAATAATGAATTATTGAGATATTATTTAGAAAATTTAAAGGTTTAGTGAGAAATTTTAGGATATTTTGGGCAATTTATGAATATTTAATATTAGTTAGTTGGAATTTAAATAAATATAGTTAAAAGAATTAATTGTGGATAGAAACTTCCATGAAGAGTAAAATTGGAATCTAGATCGTGTTATAATGAAAAGGAAGAGAGATAGTAATATATACAAACTTTTGGGATAGAAATATAATTAAGAATAAATAGTAGGGCAACTAATTACAATTTTATCTAAAAAAAAAAAAAAAAAAAAAAAACAACAACAAAAACACTCCTCCCCTTTCTCAAAAACAGATGGCGCCCCCTCCTCCCCCCTTACTTAAAACCCTAACCCTGCGGCCACCCCTCTGAATCCGGCGAGCTCCTCCGGCGACGGCGAGCTGAAGCGGTGGCACGGCGGCACGGCCTCTCCTCCCTTCTATTCCTCTTTATTCCATTCTGTTTCGCTCTCATCTCAAACCAAACGAACCCTTTTTGTTTCTCCTTGCGAATCCGGCGAGTTTTCCGGCGTACGACGGCGGAAATCAATGGTAAAGATTCGGCCTTGGCTTGTACTTTGCGATTCGTGTATCTATTCCATGTTAGTTCTCATTTTCCTTTTCATATCTAGTTGTTGTTCGTCCTTTTTGGGTGGTGGTCGTTTTCTGGTGATTTCCGGCCGACGGCGAGCTTCTTTTAGTCGTGTCACCTTGGTGTCAAGTTATGGTGAGTTCCTCTTTCGATTTCTTACCTTGTTCCTTCGTTTTTTTTCACGTGTAAGGAGGGGAGTCCGAAATTAGGGTTTGATTTTGGGACTATAAATTATCTAAGTAACATCTTAAGTTTGGAGTTAGGGTATCCTAAACGATTAATTGAAGTTTGAGTAAGGTTTTGTGAAGATTGTGTAAAACCTTAATCTTTGGGATTTTCAAATCTGAAATGATTTTGATTTCTAGGCATTATAAGGAATTAACACAAAGGTAAAACTTGTTTCTTGCTGTTTGGATTTCTAATTTGAGTGCTTGCACCCTCAATTGGTTTCGTGAGTGGGAATATGTCCTTTTTGCTGTTGTAACTTTTCTGTTTGGCTTGGGAATTTATAGGTATGAAAGAATTTATGTGAAGTATAATATAAATGGTCCTTACAACTGTATGTATGAAAATTTTGAAGGTTCTATGTGTTCCAATTTTTTAATCCTTTTCACTTCTCTGTTTTGGTGGGGATATTGGTCTTGGCTGTATGTAATTATTGATTATAGTATGATATACAAAAGATTGAGGTTGTGACTATGTTTGTAAGTCGAATCTTGTAAGTTGATGATTCTTGAAGTGTTTTGAAATGGTGAAAGATGAGAGGGTTGTTGTTGTTTACATGTTTAAATCACTGCATGATTATTGGAACTTTTAACAAAGTCAAAGTTAAATCAAAAAGAGTAAGATTGTACCAATATGTGGATTGTCTTGTGCTGAGAGAATGAAGGATGATTTATTGTGAATGGTCACATATGTCAAGTTGAGCAGTATTTGCAATTTTTCCTGGAATCTTGGTTCTTTGTTTCTTGATTTCTCATTTTGTTCATTGTTATGGTTTGACAAAAAGGAGGTAATAAGTTGCTGCTCGATTCTTCTTTAATGGCTGAATCGATTTTTAAATCAAGAAATCTTTATTTCTTCCTTTTGATTTTAGTTAATTTGGACTTATTGTAGCTGGATTATTATGCCCCCTGATATTTGGTTTGGTCTAACTATGAGGAAGTATATGTTTGATTTCTTGTAGACTAATGTAGTCTCTGAAAATGAAGTCCTATGCTCTGTTCATGTGTACAGATGATTTAGAAAGTGCGTTGTTATATGCTCATGAATTAATTGATGTTTAATGGAGCTGAATTCTTAGTTGGTTGGACTTGTGAAGGTTTCCTAATAATAATAATAATAATAAAAGAATAGGAGGAGAAATGTAGGAAGTTAGCTAAATGCTAGCATAAGAAAGATGAAAGCATCATTATATGCTACATGACAACTTTGGAATAGTAACTATGACAGTATGGCTCTTTTATTCATGAACGAAGTTGTCCTCTATTTGAATGATTGTGGAAATATGATACATATTGTTAATGGATTCATGTATAGGAATTAAAAATCTTTGTGTCTCTTCGCAAAAATTATTGAGTGGCTATTAAAAAGTGAAAGAGGTGAAACGAGGATTTAAATATGATGAGGGAGGTATATCAATGACCTTGTTTATGCATCGAATTTCTAGAAATTTCGCTGCTTCTTTCACTTTGGAAGGCTGAATTTATTTATTGTGTAAAAGTGCTTTCAATTATGAATTTAGATTGGCAGTGGCAAGATTTTAATTGTTATGGATTATGTTTATCAAATATTAACAAAAGCTATAAATTCTGTAAGGCTGGAAATGGTTGTTCCTTTACTTGATTGACATTGTGTTGTAAATTATTAAGGTGGGATTACCTTGGATGCAAAGCATGTCTTAATTTTGTTGTGATTTAACTTCTTAATTAGCCAAAGAAAAATAACTGTGTGATTAATCAAATCGTTTGGTTGAGAATTTCTTATGTTTGTTGATGAAGTTTATTTCTTGGTGAAGTGAAGATTTACTTGTTATTTGATAACTACTTGATTTTGATTGTAGTTGTTAGAAATTAAGGGAGTATAAGAGGATTGGGTAGTAGTACGAACGTGAGAGACGTTAGCTAATCAATGTATGATCTAGAATGATTATTAACCTACTATTATTACATGGTGTAATAATAGGAAAGGATGTGATTTGCATAGTTTCCTCGAGGCAAGGTAAAGTAAAGGGAAAGACAGTGGAATGCTAAGGGCGACAGGTAATCACACTTAAACTTGCTATAACATTGAGGGTGACGTTAGTTGGGGATTTTGAAAATCCTTTCTCACCCCCATTATATATATATATATATTATCTTTGAAAAGTTATTTTATACAAAATAGGCTATTGGGTGCCTTTCATACATGATTACTTTCATATAAAGAAATTTGAAATATTATATATGTATTATTCTGGCTGGTGGATGACATTGATCTGGAATAGTTGTGAAACGTATATAGATATAGTGTTCAGATATTGACTTGGGAGGTTACGAGGATAAAATAGAAAGATAGGTGTTGAGTTTAAGATTTTGGAATGTTAAATTGAGGAATAGTGATATGGATTAGAAGAATTGCATATTGTGGTTGAGATTGGAAAGATGTGTTGTTGGAAAATAACATAGTGGGGGTTAATATATTGAAAGGTATGGTGAGCTTTGCATGACACTGTTATATATGTGTACCATCGCGCGATGATAACTGTCGATTGGCCAATCGACAGTTATTTGTACTGAGGATCCTTTTCAGATTGATTGGATCGGGGTTCATAGGTCAACTTATTGAGAGAAGTGACCTTCGGTTGTTTGGCATTGAAGAGCCCAACCGCCCCTACGGTTGTTTTGGCATTGAAGAGTCCAACCGTTCCCGTTCTGTAATGGAAGCAGAATTGGGGTTCCCTCTCTGGAGATTGCCAGAGAGGGAAATTGTCCCTTCATTATGGAGAGGGACACAGTGTCAAATCTTATAGTGAAGAATAGATGCTTGAATGCACCGTGGTGGCACAATGCATCTTTAGGTGAGTGTGAGGGTTGTTATGGTAGTAATAGTTGATTGGAGTATGGAGATAATGAATTGATTTGGTTTGGATATTATTGTTGGACTTGAGTGATGAATGGAAGAAGCCTTGACATGTATGTATATATATTATTGAATTTAAAATGTGGTACCCTTTAGACGCCTTACTACCGCACATCTCACTGTTATAGTGAGTTAAGCGGTGATTACTGGGACAAATTGTCTCATCCCACGATTACTGACATTTTTGCAGGTATTCATGCACGGATGCAAGCATCAGGAACGGGAATTAGGTAGTAGAGTTGTATAGTTTAATTGGAATTGTATATTGCCAATTTGTATAGGCCTGCATTCGTTTCCGCATGTATATATATTTATTTATTGTTAATATAATTAGTTCTGTTTAATAACCATGTTAGGCAAATCCTTTCTAACATGGTTAGCTGCTAATTATCCATGATAGGGTTCATATTGTATTAGGCAATTCTTTTCTATCATGGATAATGTATAAAATGATTAGGAAACTCTTTTTCTAACTATGATAGAGATATTATGATTATGGATATTCCTTTTTCTATCATAGTTAGTAAAGAGATTAATGAATTAAAATAGATAATATTGATTAATTAGGGAATTAGTAACAGAGTGTAACAAAAGTTAAGAGTATGAGATTGCTAATGCTTGGGTGCTCTCCTTTGTGAACCTTGCAATGAACATGGTATTGATCGTCTTGTTGATATGGTGACTATTGTGAATGTTGTTTGTTGCGGATTACTTATATTTTCTTGAGTTGAAATGATTTATTAGAAAAATGAATGTAAGGGGAATTGGTAGTAATATGTGATACGAGAGAGACGTCAAAGTTTTATAAGGTGAAATGATATTAATTTATCATTTTATATTCTCATTATAGGAGCAACTAAGAGGAAAATATTTGGAGGAAATCTAAAGAAATGGTAAGGAAAGGCAGTGGATTGCTAAAGGGCGACAGGTAATCACACTTAACCTTACTATAATATTGAGGGTGATGTTAGTTGGGATTTTTAAAATCCTTTTTCACCCTCTATAAATATATTATCTTTGTAAAGGTATTTTTATACAAAACAGGCTATCGGGTGCCTTTCAAACACGATTATTTTCATATAAAAGATTTCGACACATTATGTATGTAGTATCCTGTCTGGTGGTGCTGGATATTTTGGAATTGTGACATATTTGCAGGTGCTGGATATTGAGAGGTTGTGAGTATAGAAAATGAATTAGATGTGAGTTGAGATTTTGGAGAGTTATGTTAGGGGAAGATATTGTGGATAATAGTTTGAAAGGTGATGTGAGAGTGTATGATGTTGATGTTGAGATTGATGTTGATGTTGATGTTGATTATTGTGGATGAGATATTGATAGGGATATGGTGAGCATTGCATGACACTGAAATTGTTGTACCATCGCGCGATGATAACTGTCGATTGGCCAATCGACAGTTATTTGTACTGATGATCCTTTTCGGATTGATTAGACCGAGGATCATAGGTCAACTTATTGAGAGAAAGTGACCTACAGTTGTTTGGCATTGGAGAGCCCAACCGTTCCCGTTCTGTAATGGAAACAGAATTGGGGTTCCCTCTCTGGAGATTGCCAGAGAGGGAAATTGTCCCCTCATTATGGAGAGGGACACAGTGTCAAATCATATAGTGAAGATTAGATGCTTGAATGCCCCGTGATGGCACAATGCATCTATAGGTGAGTGTGAGAGTTACGGTGGTAGTATCATTAGATTGGAGACTGGGGAGATGATATTTAGTTATTGTGGAATTGACTGAGGGATTTGATTGATACGTGGAAAGTAAAGATGGTGAATCTGAGTTGATTTGGATGTGACAGAGGGACTTAAGTGATGAATGGAAGAAGACTTGCCAGATATATGTATATATTATTGATTTTTTAAACTGTGGTACCCTTTAGACGTCCTCACTACTGCACATCTCACTGTTATAGTGAGTTAAGCAGTGATTACTGGGACAAATTGTCTCATCCCACGATTACTGATATTTTTGCAGGTATTCATGCACATGCGCAAGCATCAGGAAAGGGAATTAGGTTTCAAAGGTTATTTAGACTAATTAGTCATGTATATTGCCAATTTATAGGTCTGCATTCGCTTCCGCATGTATATATATATATATATATATATATATATATATATATATATATATATATATATATTGACTAATATCAATCAGTTTTATTTATTAACCATGTTAGGCAAATCTTTTCTAACATGGTTAGCTTTTAATTATCCATGATAGCATCTATATTGTATCAGGAAGTCCTTTTCTATCATGGATAATGTTTTATTCACTAGAATATTCTTTTTCTAACTATGATAGGTATATTAATATTATGAAAAATCCTTTTCCTATCATAGTTAGTAAAGAGATTATAGAATTAAAATTGGATATCATTAGTTAATTAGGGATTAAGTAACAATAAGTAACAATATGTTACATGAAATTTAGTTAATGTGGAATTGACTGAGGGATGTTGAGTGATACATGGAGAGTAGAGATGATGAATTTGAGTTGATTGAAACGTGACAAAAGGATTTAAGTGATGGATGAAAGAAAATGTGATATATATGTATATATTACTGGTTTTAAAATGAGGTACCCTTTAGACGCCCTCGCTACCGCACATCTCACTGTTATAGTGAGTTAAGCGGTGATTACTGGGACAAATTGTCTCATCCCACGATTACTGACATTTTTGCAGGTATTCATGCACAGGCGCGAGCATCAGGAAAGGGAATTAGGTAGTAGAAATTATATAGTTTATTTGGAATTGGATATTGCCAATTTGTATAGGCCTGCATTCGTTTCCGCATGTATATATCTAATTATTGTTTAATATCAATTAGTTTTGTTTATTAACCATGTTAGGTGAATCCTTTCTAACATGGTTAGCTGTAAATTATCCATGATAGTATACATATTGTATTAGGCAATTCTTTTCTATCATGGATAATATAATAAATGATTAGGAAACTCTTTCTAACTATGATAGAGATGTTGATATGAATATTCCTTTTTCAATCATAGTTAGTAAAGAGATTAATGAATTGAAATAGGAATTAGTAACAAAATGTTACAATATACGAGCATTGTGTTACCTAGATTATGTATAATCTAAATAACTTTAATAAAATAATTAAAGTATGGGTCTAATAACGATTATTTATTATGATATACGAATAAAATAAGGATTATCAATTTCGAGGTATAAACCTGACTGGTACTATTAAGCTCATGGGCTGGATTCGATAATATAAACAATAAATAAAAATTAAACATAATGATCATGGATTATAAATTGGGAATAACAGGAATAAATCAGAGATAAGATAAAATATGATAGGTAATGGAGAATAACTAAGATATTATGAAATATGAACTGGAATTGTAAAGCATAAACAAATATAAATGGATAGAACCTGACAGGCTTTATTGAATTGGATAATACGAGTACAAGACGAACAGCTGAATACAAGGAATCTCTCAATACAAGAAAGTAAAAAGTGATCTTTCTCTTGATCTCAGATATTCCATACCCTAAACCCTAACTTGACCTATCTTATATAGACTAAGTTGTCCCATTTATTTCTCCACGCGGTTATGTCAGGCGTCCACCTGAAAGAGCCGCTTACCTGTCAGGTCTCTAGCATGTCCGAGCCTTCAGCCCGAGATCTCTGCTTGATCTCTTGGGCAGTTAACTTCTTCTTTGAAAGTAATGGATGCACAAGAGGGGGGGGTGAATTGTGCTTCAAAAATAAATGCTCAAATAAAACAACACAAGAGTTATACTGGTTCGGTCTACCTGACCTACGTCCAGTCCTCAACCACCCAGGCCGAGTTCCACTATATCTCAGGTTTTAAATCGGGTTCACCTGAAACCTTACAACCGCAAGTTTTGGACGGGATCACTTGCAACCTTACAACCACAAGTTTCACAAGGCTCACTTGCAACCTTTCTAACTAGCTCCCCCTCACACCGAGCAAGGGGTTAACCTTTAGACTTAAAGGATTTTACAAACTGAGTTCTCTCAAAGAACAGATAGTGCTACACACTTAAGTACAATCAATGCTCTTATAACAAGAAGAGACTTAACAACAAAGAGTACAGAATATGTAGATGAAAGGATCACTCGATGTGTTAAATGCTCTTTACTTTTCTGGGCAGCTTTGAATGCTTCAAGATGTTCTTAGTTTCTCGCTCTAACTTCTCTCAAGAATATTCAAAGATAATTGTTGTTGTTATAAATGAAGTTGAGCTTCTTTATATAGTCTTCAAACAATCTGACTCTTGGTAGGTGGGATAGCCGTTTGAATATGGCCGTTTTTCCCATGTTACCGTTTGCCCAATAAATGCTTCATCAATGCATAGCAGGGTTGACTTGCTTTATCTCTGAAAAGTAGTCCTGACACCTCTGCTCTGACAAAAGCATTCTGACACTGCACTTCTGACATTCTGATTGCTTGCGGAAGCAGATTCTCATCCGGAAGCAATTCTACTTAGTGTGCTGCACTTGAAGGTTAGTCTAACAATATAAACACATAGTCACATGCAGTGGAAGTGTACTTAGTCTAAGTGGTCTTCCTTGTATCCGGAAGCACTTCTACATCCGAAAGTAACTCTACTGGATGAAGGATTTTGTTCACTATTACTCACTCTCGCTTAGTGTCCTTCAATGCAACAGTCAGCGCTAGTCACTTAGCTATCGGAAGCAATTCTACTGGACGTGGCTTATTTTCACTGACGCTCAGTGTCATTATGTTCGAACAGCCAGTGCCAGTCTAAACTTAACAGGAAGCAAATTCACTTCCGGTTGGAACTTAGCTTAGTCTTAAGGTTTTTGTATATCTAATGCTCATGGACTAAGTTAATTCCCTAGTGAATTACTTGCTGTCGCTGGGGGATGAAACATTCATCCGCGAGCGCAAGTCCTAGTCTATCCGGAAGTAAGTCCACATCCGGTTGCACTTTTACTTGGGATTTTATGTTTATCTATTGTTTTCTAAGTTCTTTCATATTTTAGTCTTTCATCAAAACTTAAGATTCTAACATTCTCCCCCTTTTTGATGATGACAAACTTAGTTTAATCGATTACGTTCATATGAAAGGATTAGGAGATAAAAGCAATAGATAAGTGCAAATAACTTAGACAGATATTATTGATAAACAAGGATTACACGTTAGAGTATACAAACAAATAACATGTACAAGTAAATCGCATATACAAGTAAGAATGAGAGATGCATGAGAACTAAGGAAAAATTTCTAAGTAAAAATAGGTTTTTGGATTGGGGGTTAGGGTTGGTGTTTCTTTTTCTTTTCCCTCTCCTTCTGCCTTTCCTCACTCTCTTTCTGGAGTCTGGCTACCTCGGCTTTATGCACGTTCTGGTCTATCTGGGCAATTATCCGCTGAAGCTCTTCTTCCTCTCTTTCCCTTCTGAGCCTCTCTGATTCAATAGACTCCTCGAATGCCTTCTTCATGTTTTCCACTTCTTCATACCCAGGGAACCCTGTGGCGTCATCGAAGTAGGCTACCTCTCCATTGGGATAGTGGACAGCCCGGATCTTAACATTCCAAACTGGGAAGCTGGGATCTTGCTCAACTTCCTGGGCTTTCCTTTTCCCTTTCCCCTTACTCTTCCCTTTGCTCTTGCTGATTGGGGGAGTGGGCATGGCACTTGCTCTGTCAGCATCAAGGCATGCCATCTGACCAAAGGAGAGTCTGTCCGTGAACCCATATCTTTCATATTCCTCAGGAGTCATGTCTTCTATTTCCAACTTGATCTCCTTCAGAATAGGGACAGCTTGTACTTCTGGGATCCCTTGTTCAACACGGGCAGATGAAGACTCTTGCATGGGCTGGCCAGAGGGAGTCTCTTCTTCCTCACTCTCAGATTCAGTGGAGGCAATGATGTGCTTGGCGCGTTTCCTAGCAACGGCCTTCTTTCTAGAATCACTGAACTGGACTGTTGGCTCAAATGAGGAAGGAGGGACAGAGGGTTGCTCAGATGAGGCAGAAGATGCAGGGAGTGGTTTAGCTATCACAATAGGAGGATGGTTGGTTCTCTTCAGTCCCCATCTCATCATAATCTCCTCTAGAATATTTTCTCTTGACTGAGTTGGAGGAGACTCTGATGAAGATAACTCTGGCTGAGAGGGATTTTCACTTGGCTCAACAGCAACCATTTCCAATTGTGATCCTTGTTTAGTCACCCTCTGCTGCTGCATGAACCGAATGGCTTCCCCCCTTATTAGGTTCTCAGCTCCACCCAACCTTTGAGATTCCATAGCACGGCGAAGGGCAGCCGCGATATCTTCATCAACCCAAAGGGATGGCTGGCTGAGAACATTCCTGGTGTCCATATGTAGGCGGAGCGCGGAAAGCGTATCTCTCCCCCTTTTGTCATCATCAACAAGGGAGAGGGCCAGGGATGGAGCGGATGAGGTGGAGGGGGGAGGATCAGGGCCAGATGGTGTGGAGGGTGAAGTTTCTGGGGAGGAGGTAGGAATGTTAGGCTCGGGGGATGAGGCAGTCTCGGGGAACCAGCTGGGATTCACAAAGAGTCCCTCAAAGGGATAGGTGGAGGAGTATTCAGTGAAGGTAGTGGAAGGGGTGAATGGGGTAAAGGGTTCATGAGGATTTTCAGGGATTTGCTGAAGGCGGGGGTAGTCTCGCAGGTAGATGTGGCTGAGGGGGTGAATGGCGGTGTGGAAACCAAGGTGGTCTGTCAGGGGGTTGGATCTAGGTCTCGAGGTGGGGTTTGTAGGGTCAGGGAGGGATGAGTCTGAGAGACGGAGAGGTGAGCGAGTAGGTGCGTTGGGGCGAGTGGGTGAGGGAGTTGAGGATGATGAGTTGAGAGGGGATTGGCGCGGAGATTGTTGAGGGGAGTCTTGGTTTTGTTGGTCATGGGTAGGTGATGGCTGGGATTGGTGGTCATTGTTTGGGGGTGAGGGAGGTTGTTGGTCATGTTGTGGGGGTGGCTGTGGTTGCTGAGTGTTGGAGGGAGGAGGAGGAGGAGGAGGATTTTGTGGAGGGGGAGGTGGTGGAGGTGGGGTACCTTGTGGAGGTTGAGGAATTTGGAGATGTTGAAGGATAAGGTCAAGTTTGGCATCCATCCTGGCTATGTGATTCTCGACTTGGCCAATTCTGTCCTCAAGCCGTTGGATCCGCTCCCCTTGCTGTTGGAACCCAGCATCACACTCATCTTGGAGAGGAGCCATCAAGGAGTCAGTCAGCCTAAAGAGGAGCTCTTCTTTTACTTCCTCAGCAAAAGCTCTGACTGATGCTGGCACTCTTGCAGCACGGCCTGGCTCAGCGTGGGAATCAACTTCCTGATCCCTGCACCAGATGAAGAGGGGACGGAGGTCTGAGAGCCACTGCTTGTTTGTGATTTTGAGCGAGTGGGCTTAGCAGGCTTCAGATATTTGATCCCCATCTTGCTAATGTTAGTTGCCCCCACAGGAGCACACTTGACATTCTCTTCCTCCACATCAGATGTCGCCTTGATCAGTTTCTTCTCAAGGAGGAAGGCAAGGATGGTGGGATAGCGTAGATAGCCTGACTTGTCATTAGATAACCATCTCTGAAGTTCAAGACAAATCAATTGCCCCGGGTTGATTGGCTGCTGAGAGAGGAGTCTGGGGAACCATGGGTTGTCCAATTGAGTGAACTCATTGAAGTTACCCCCCTTGTGTGTCATTATCCGGGAGTAGATGTAGTACAGGAGCCTGTAAGAGTCAGACATTTTGGACACCTTCTTCTCCTTGGTGCCATACAGCTGCTCGAGTTCCTCCTTGCTGTACTTCAATGACTCAGGGTACAGCCACTCGTTCATACCCTCATCTGTGATTCCCATCAACTCATTCAACGTCCTCCAGGTGAATCTGAAGGATCTCCCCCGTACAGTGGCAGTGAAGGAGAGTTTGTGGATTTGCTCCTTTCCATCAACCTTCTTGTATTTAACCTTGCCTACGAGGGATTGACAGAAGGCTCGCAGGACGTTGACGTTGTAGTCCTGGTTGATCCCCAGCCAGGGCATGTATTTCTCCAGATATGGGCGAAGATGAGAAAACCCTAGATCATCTACCTTACCCAGATCTACGAACAGCCCGTTGTTGAAGTAGGGCTTAATAGTCTCAAACTTGGAGACGACAAGTTCCAATGCTCCATTTCTATACACTGTGGGGTCATCTTCTTCAACCCGCTGCTTCTTGGAAGAGGGCTCTTCAGCAAATTGAACCTTCTTCTTCTTCCTTTTTCTCTGGGCTTCCCTCTCTTGCTCATGCCCAGAACCCTCTGGCAGTTCAGCCACTCTCCCAGTATGTCCAGGCTGGTCCTGGACTTGTTTATTCTGCCCCAGTGTCTGCCCAGAAGTTTGAAGGCCTTCATGATGTTCTTCATGGAGTTCATCGTTTTTCCCAGACTTTCCAGAACGTTCATGTCGAGTTTTCCCAGATTTCGACTTGTGTTTCTTGGATGAAGAGGGTTTCTGTGTAACTGGGATATTTTCATGGGATCCAGCCATTTTTGTGTGGGGTTTATATGAATGTGATGAAAGATGCGAAGAAGAGTATGAAGAAGATGATGAACACAGATGAATGTATGCAGAGAGAATATGTGGGTAAAAATTTTCAAGTGAAAAGTGAAAGTGAAAAAATGGCGCCCTATTTATATGCAAAGTTACTGAGGGCAAAATGGTCATGTCACTTCAGTTTTTCACACATTGGGTAACGTAAACAATTTAAGTTGGAACGACACACCTGATGACACGTGTCTCTTCATCTTATCGGAGAAGTCATAACGTATCATTGAGAAGTTGAAGCGTTTTCTGAAGGGACGTGTCCCTTGGACTGGTGCTGGCGCTCTCTTGGTTTTGTCATCCAGTGGCAGCGATTGATCATTCAGAAGTGATTTTGCTTCCGGTTGCAGTTTCTTAAGATTTAACATTGAGGCCCTGCAAGAACACATGTTGGCACTCCGATGCCTAAGTTAGTATTGTTGTAAGTTTTAAGAGTAAACAAGTATAGCAAGTAGAATTTACACTTCATTTGGGTTTACCATTCCCAAATCACCTCTTATGAAAGTAAATTGGTCAACCCCTAGAGGCTTGGTGAAAATGTCAGCAAGCTGTTGTTGTGTAGGGACAAACTGCACTTTGACATCTTTCTTTTGAACATGGTCTCTGATGAAGTGATGTCTGACATCGATGTGCTTTGTCCTAGTGTGCTGAACCGGATTCTTGGCTAGGCTGATTGTGCTTGTGTTGTCACAGAGGATGGGTGCCTCAGGAAATTCCAAGCCAAGATCTCTCAATTGGTTCTTCAGCCACAGCACTTGGGCACAACAACTTGCTGCAGCAATGTATTCTGCCTCAGTGGATGACAAGGACACGCAGGTCTGCTTCTTGCTCGCCCAAGACACCAGACAACCACCAAGGAAGGCGCATTGTCCACTGGTGCTCTTTCTGTCAGTCTTATAACCTGCATGGTCAGAGTCAGAGTAAGCCCACAAGAACTCTTGGTTACCTCTGGGATACCAAAGACCAAGCTCTTGCGTTCCCTCAAGGTATCTCAAAATACGTTTAACACATGTCAAGTGTGATTCCTTGGGGTTTGCTTGAAACCTAGCACACATGCCTACACTAAATTGGATATCAGGCCTGCTTGCCGTTAAGTATAGGAGGGAACCTATCATTCCCCTGTACATGGGCAGGCTGACAGATTTACCCTTTGCGTCAGCATCAAGTGCAGCAGTGGTGCTCATGGGAGTATCATACTCCTTGCATTCATTCATCCCAAACTTTTTGAGTAGTTCTCTGCAGTATTTGGCTTGGGAGATGAATATTCCATTCTTCTTCTGCTTAATTTGCAGGCCTAGGAAGAACGTTAGTTCTCCCATCATTGACATTTCAAACTCACCCTGCATAGTCTTAGAGAAATCCTCACAAAGCTTTTCGTTAGTTGCTCCAAAAATGATATCATCAACATAAATTTGGACAATTAGTGTTAGAATCTTAAGTTTTGATGAAGACTAAAATATAGAGGATTAAACCAAGTGCCTAGGAAGCAATAGGATAACATAGGATCCCAAGTAAGAGTGCTTCCGGGTGAAGATCTACTTCCGGATAGATTAGGACTTGCGCATGCGGATGAATGTTTTCATCCCCCAGCATCAGCAAGTAAATCACTGGGAAATAACTTAGTCCATGAGAATTAGGTACACAAAACCTTAAGACTAAGCTATGTTTCAATCGGAAGTGAGTTTGCTTCCTGTTAGACTTAGACTGGCGCAGAGCGATAGAATAGATATTACTCCAAGCGACAGTGAGTCTACTTCCCCAAGTGAAAGCGCTTCCTGTTAGAATTAGACTGGCGCAGAGCGACAGAATAGATATTACACCAAGCGTCAGTAAGTCTACTTCCCCAAGTGAAAGCGCTTCCTGTTAGACTTAGACTGGCGCAGAGCAATAGAATAGTTATTACCCCAAGCGTCAGTAAGTCTACTTCGCCAAGTGAAAGCACTTCCTATTAGATTTAGACTGGCGCAGGTTGATAGACTAGATATAACCCCGAGCGTCAGCAGAAATGCAACATCAAGTGAAGTTGCTTCCTATTAGATCTTGACTGGCGCAGACTGATAGAATAGATTTCACCCTAAGCGTCAGTGAATTCACCACGTCAAGTAAAAGTGCTTTCGATAGCTCAGTGACTAGCGCTGAGTGGTGGAATGAAATAGACCAAGCGAGAGCAAGTCATGGTGAACTAAATCCCTCATCAAGTGAATTTACTTCCGGATGTAGAAGTGCTTCCGGATACTTCTTAGATTTAGGGATCACCCACTGCATGAGACTATATGATTATATTGCTAAACTAACGTTCAAGTGCAGCACACTCAGTAAGGTTGCTTCCGGATGAGAAGTTGCTTCCGCAAGCAATCAGAATGTCTGAACGTTCAAAGAGATGCAGTGTCAGAATGCTTTTGTCAGAGCAGAGGTGTCAGGACTACTTTTCAGAGATAAAGCAAGTCAACCCTGCTAAACATTAATGAAGATGCACTTCTCAACGGTAACATAGGATTAACGGCTTTATTCAAACGTTCATATTCAACCTGCCACAGAAGCCTATGAAGCCGAGTATAAAAGAGACATTCATTCAGAAGAGAAGACATGGAAGAAAAAGAGAGAACAGAACAAAGTATCTGATATATCATACTCTTCATTCTACACATCTTCTACTACTCTCAGATCCAGATTTGTGATATTTTTCAGAGAGTAATTTTATTGTACTTAAGTGAGTAACATCATCCACTCTTAGAGAGAGTTAGTTTTGAGCTTAAGTGTTTAGCACAATCAGTTCATAGAGTGAACATAGTGTAAACTTACAATTTGTAAGGGGGAGCATTTAGAGGTTGTCTAAATCTCCATAGGTTGCAAGTTAGCCCGTAAAACTTGCATTTGTAAGGTTTGCAGGTGAACCCGGTGTAAAACCTGTGGGTTGTTAGGTGAACCCGTGCTCGTAAAACCTAAAGTGTAAAGGCTTCTCTTGTGCCCGGTTTAAACAAGAATAGTGGATTGAAAATCTCAGGTGGAGCCTGGGGACTGGATGTAGGTCTGGGTGACCGAACCAGGATAAATTTATGTGTGCATAAATTTACATTCAAACATTCTATTTTGCATCACATAACTTACTGACTTGTGCATTTCACTACTTCGTAAATATTATCACCAAGCACAAGCAGTCTTTCAAAAACAAGATTCAAAAGATTTAATTTATTCCCTCACCCAATTTCACCCCCCCCCCCCTCTTGGGTGACAGCCACGTTTATCATTTGGTATCAGAGCAAGGTCACTTGTTTAAAGGATCCAACGATCTCAAGTGCAAAGACCTAGGCTGATTTGGGTTACAAAATGTGTTTTGAAGGTTTTGATCATACAATCCCACCCGTGTTAGAAAATGCTGATTTTTACTTATGGAAGGGAAGGATGAAAAGTTTTATACTATCCACTGATTTCAAAATGTGGGATGTTTTTGAAAAGGACTCTGATTTCAAACCAAAAGTAAATTGGACAGAAGAGGACAAAAGCTTATTTTACTTAAACCTTAGAGCAATGCAAATTTTGCACAAAAGTTTATCTGACAATGATTACCAGAAAATTAAACATTGCTCTAGGGCCATAGATATTTGGAACACTCTTGATACTATGTATGCTTCTAACCAATTTCTTGATGTTAAGGCTGTCCAAAGCTCACTGTGTGCTCCTTGTGAATCCACCGTTGATGAGCTACTGGATGGTGATGTAGTAGAAGCTAGTATCAGCAAAGAGAGAGTGGATCTCCGCCTAGAAGATTCAGAAGCTGAAGAAAATGAGGTACCTAAACTTGAAACTTCTGAATTGCAAGATATGTATAATGAGCTACATGTTGAATTCTGTAAACTTGCAAAAGAAATTCTAGGCTTAAGAAAAAGGAATAGGGAACTTGAGGAACTTATTCCTTCTTCTACAACCAAGGAGTCCAAAGTTCCACTCATAAAAGAAGATTTTTCGAAAGACCCTGAAATTTCAAAAGTTAATAAACATAGAGTCTTTGAAAAGAAAACTGACCACCATAATAGTGATAAGAAATCTGATTCAGAACATCATCCCATTATCTGTCATTATTGTGGTAGAACTGGTCATATTTCTCACACATGCAATTTTAAGAGAAATTTAAATGTGAGAAATAAATATATATGGATCCCCAAAGGACAAGTAAGGTCCAGCGCTAACTATGTAGGACCCAAGTACAAATGGGTACCAAAACTCCCTTCTAGTGCCTTACCTGTGCAGGAAAGATCAAGAGTTCCTCTTGTCCCAAAGAAGAGAACTCGTGGTGATGTCACTACTGCAACTACCTGGTTCAATCATAAGAAGCAGTGCGCTACCACAAGGAACAAAGACCTTGTCTCAGGGATAAGCTATCACAGAGTTCCATTCAACTATCCTGAGAAGGACAAAAGAGAGAGGATGTCTCAACTCACATGGAGAAAACCTGCGAATCCTGTCTCGCCTAAGAAAGTGCTTCAGGCCAAGGATAAGTATAAAAGATCTCCTTGGGTAAGCAAGGGATTATTTAAGGTTGAAGCATGCAACAGTAAAATCTCCTATGCAAATGTAAGATGGACTTATTGAGATTTTACATTAAGCATCATAAGCATGAACATGATATGGCTTATAAGATATTTCACACAATGTTCATACTCTACATGCTATCTATGACTATCATTATCAGAAGCCATGTGCATATAGTCATAGTTGATTCGCAATGCTATATTCATAGTGAATAATTCTTAAGTGCATAAGAATCACATACTTCCTACAAACTGACCAGTCAGATCCAAGTTTGGAGACTGAAAAATGGGAAAGAGAAATCATTTGCTATTTTGTAGGAAAGAAGGTACGAAGGAACAACAATTTTCATGATCATACCTGATCAGAGCAATGTATCAAATCTGAATGAGTTGTTGTTCATACTGGGCTCCGAGAGCTACTGCTCCTGAAATTGAGAAGATCAAACAAACTCTACTTGACGCAAATATGGCTTTAGTTATGAAAGCTTGATCGCTGTGGATGCACAAGAGAGAACATCAACGAGTCACTCAAAGTTAAATCTTAAGTAAGTACCATCGGAAGCAAAACTACTTCCGGATGCTCTCGTGCTGACGCTGAATGACTACTCAAGGCAACCAGGAGCGTCTGTCCAACCGGAAGCAAAATCACTTCCGAATACTCTTTTGCTAGCGCTGGATGATAATTCAATATGATCAAGAGCGCCAGTGTCAGATCAAGGGACACATCACTTCAGAAAACGTTTCAACTTCCTCTATGAAACGCTGTGCCTTCTCTGAAGCAACACGTGTCATCAGGTGTGTCGTTCCAACGTAAAAACTTACGTTACCCAATGTGTGAAAATTTGAAAGACTATGCCCATTCTATCCTCAAGAAGTTTCACCTATAAATAGAAGTCATTTTCCATTTTCACTTTTTACTACATCTTTTTCACTCGCATCGTTTTCTCTAAAAAGTCTTTTCATCTTCTCCATTGTGTTCTTCATTTCTCCTTTACACATTTCTCGCATTTCATCCTTTTTATTACTACAACATTCATATAAAAATGGCCGGATCTCATGAATCCAACCCAGTCATCCAGAAAACCTCTTCTTCCAAGAAACACAAGTCGAAATCTGGGAAATCCACTCACAAGCATTCTGGTAAATCTGGGCACCATGAAGAACATCATGAAGAACATCATGAACGCCATAAAGGTTCTAGGCAATCACAGGGACAGGATGAAAACGTTCAGGGTCAGCCTGGAACCTCTGGTAGAGTGGAACAGGCAGTGGGTTCTGAACAAGAGAGGGATGCTCAGAGAAAGGGAAAGAAAAAGAAGGTTCAATTTTCTGAGGAGCCTTCCTCCAAGAGGCAGAGGGTTGAGGAAGAAGATGATCCCACAGTCTATAGAGATGGGGCATTGGAGGGTGTATCCGCCAAATTTGAGACATCCATTCCCATCTTCAATCATGGCCTGTTCATCAATCTGGACAAGTTGGATGAACTAGGGTTTGCTCATCTGCGCCCTTACTTGGAAAAGTATATGCCTTGGCTGGGCATCAACCAGGACTACAACGTCAACGTCCTGCGAGTCTTTTGCCAATCCCTCTCAGGCAGAGCAAAGTACAGGAAGGTGGATGGGAAAGAGCAAGTCCACAAACTCTCCTTCACTGCCACTGTAAGAGGAAGAACCTTCAGGTTCACTTGGAGAACCTTGAATGAGATGATGGGAATCACAGAAGAGGATATGAATGAATGGATCTACCCTGAGTCTCACAAGTACAACAAGGAGGAACTCGAGGAGTTGTATGGCACCAACAGCAAGAAGGTGTCCAAGATGTCTGATTCTAACAGGCTCTTGTACTACATCTACTCCCGGATAATGACTCATAAGGGAGGCAACTTCAACGAGTTCACACTGCTGGACAACCCTTGGTTCCCTAGACTCCTCTCGCTCAAGCCTTTCAACCCTGGGCAGTTGATATGCCTAGAGCTTCAGCGCTGGTTAAGCAATGACAAGTCAGGTTATCTTCCCTATCCCACCATCATTGCCTTCCTTCTTGAGAAGCATCTGATCAAAGCTACATCTGCTGTGGAAGAAGAGAATGTCCAGTGTAGGCCTGTGGGAGCAACCAATGTGGCAAGGATGGGGATCAAGTATTTCAAGCCTCCTAAGCCCACTCGCTCACGCTCACAAGCCAGTAGTGCTTCTGGTACTTCAGCTCCCTCTGCATCTGGAGCAGGAGATCAGGAAGTTGACTCACATGCTGGGCCAAGCCGTAGTGCAAGGGTTCCAGCTTCTGTTAGGGCCTTTGCCGAGGACATAAAGGAAGAGCTTCTGTTGAGACTGACTGATTCCTTGGTGGGTCCTCTCCGTGCTGAATGTGAAGCTGGTTTCCAGCACCAAGGGGAGCGGATCCAGCGGCTCGAGGACAGAATAGGACAACTTGAGAATCACCTTACCAGGGTGGATGCAAAATTAGACCTCATCCTCCAGCACCTACAAATTCCCCAACCTTCATCACAAGGTAACTTGCCACCTCCTCCTCCGCCTCCTCAAAACCCTCCTCCTCCTAATCACCCTCAACTACCACCTCCTCCTCCGCCTAACACTCAACAACCTCAGCCTCCACCACAAAATGACCAACAATCCCAACCTTCACCTACCCATGACCACCAAACCCAAGACTCACCTCACAACTCTCCACGCCTTTCCCCTAGAAACTTCTCATCCTCACCTTCATCATCCTCATCCTCGCCCATTCCCACACGACCAGGTGCCCCTACACGCTCTCCACTCCGCTTCTCCAACCCAACCCATCAAAGCCCTAGACCCATAGGATCTGAAACAGCCATTCACCCCCTCAGCCAACCATACGGCGAGTATCCCCGCCTTCAACCACTCTCCGATGACCATTTACCCTTTACCCCTGACTCCGCCAATTACAAAGCATACTCCTCCACTTATCCCTATACGGATCTCTTTGTCACCTCCAGTTGCTTCCCCGACTCTCCTCAAACTCCTGAACACCTATCCTCTCCCACATCCTCTACCTCTACCCTATCACCCTCCCCTCCCAAGAAATTTGGCCCTGAACCACCTCCATCCTCCTCCACATCCACTCCATCCCTGGCACTCACCCCTGTTGATGATGACAAAAGGGGGAGAAATGTTATGTCTACTCTTCGCCTAAGTATGGCCACAAGGGATGTCCTCAGCCAGCCATCACTCTGGATTGATGAAGATGTCACGGCCGCCCTGCGTCGTGCATATGAGTCTCAGAGACTGAGTGGTGCAGAGAGCCTTATAAGAGGAGAGGCCCTCCGTTTCATGGAGCAGAAGAGAGCGGCTACGCAAGGACCCCAATGGGATATGGTTGTGTATGGGCAAAATGAACAATCTTCACAACCTGAGTCATCATCAGAGTCTCCTCCAACTAAAACAAGTAGAGAAATTGTTGAGGAGATCAGGATGAAGTGGGGACTCGAAAAACCCAACCATCCTCCCATTGTGATAGCCAAGCCTGTTCCTACACTATCTGAGCAAGAGTCTGAGGTCCCTTCATCTGAGCAATCTTCTGATCCTCCTCCCTCATCTAAGCCAGCAGCCGGATTCAGTATACCTAGAAAGAAGGCCGTTGCTAGGAAACATGCCAGGAAGTTCGTTGCCACCACTGAATCTGATAAGTCTGAGGAAGAGACTCCATCTGACCCACCTGAGCAAGGAACATCATCTGCCCAGATTGAGCAAGCAAATCCAGTGGCTCAAGAAATTCCAATTCTGAAGGAGGTCAAATTGGAAATTGAAGACATGACTCCTGATGAATTTGAGAGATTTGGATTCACTGACAAATTATCTTTTGGTCAGATGGCTTGCCTCGATGCTGAAAGAGCAAGTGCCATGCCCACTCCTCCAATTAACAAAAGCAAAGGGAAGAGCAAAGGGAAAGGGAAAAGGAAAGCCCAAGAAGTTGAAGAGGATCCCAACTTCTCTGCATGGAATGTGAGAATCCGGGCTGTACACTATCCCAATGGAGAAGTCTGCTACTTCGACGATGCTACAGGTTTCCCTGGGTATGAAGAAGTGGAGAACATGAAAAGGGCATACGAGGAGTCCATTGAATCAGAAAGGCTCAGGAGGGAAAAAGAGGAAAAAGAGCTTCAAGAGATCATTGCCCAGATAAACCAGAGTGAGCGTGAGGAAAATGAAGAGAGGCAGAAAGAGAGGGAAAAGAAAAAGAGACACAAACTCTAACCCCCAATCCAAATATTTTTGTTGATTTTGTTTTCATGCATATTTTCATTCATACTTAGTGAAATTTATTTGTATACATTCTTTACTTGTATATGTTATTTGATTACATAACTCTGACTTGTAACCTCTGCTTGTCAATAATATTTGTCTGAGTTACTTGTTGTTATCCATTGCTTTATTCTCTTGATAATCCTTCCTTAGGAACTTAATCGATAAAACTAGGTTTGTCATCATCAAAAAGGGGGAGAATGTTAGAATCTTAAGTTTTGATGAAGACTAAAATATAGAGGATTAAACCAAGTGCCTAGGAAGCAATAGGATAACATAGGATCCCAAGTAAGAGTGCTTCCGGGTGAAGATCTACTTCCGGATAGATTAGGACTTGCGCATGCGGATGAATGTTTTCATCCCCCAGCATCAGCAAGTAAATCACTGGGAAATAACTTAGTCCATGAGAATTAGGTACACAAAACCTTAAGACTAAGCTATGTTTCAATCGGAAGTGAGTTTGCTTCCTGTTAGACTTAGACTGGCGCAGAGCGATAGAATAGATATTACTCCAAGCGACAGTGAGTCTACTTCCCCAAGTGAAAGCGCTTCCTGTTAGAATTAGACTGGCGCAGAGCGACAGAATAGATATTACACCAAGCGTCAGTAAGTCTACTTCCCCAAGTGAAAGCGCTTCCTGTTAGACTTAGACTGGCGCAGAGCAATAGAATAGTTATTACCCCAAGCGTCAGTAAGTCTACTTCGCCAAGTGAAAGCACTTCCTATTAGATTTAGACTGGCGCAGGTTGATAGACTAGATATAACCCCGAGCGTCAGCAGAAATGCAACATCAAGTGAAGTTGCTTCCTATTAGATCTTGACTGGCGCAGACTGATAGAATAGATTTCACCCTAAGCGTCAGTGAATTCACCACGTCAAGTAAAAGTGCTTTCGATAGCTCAGTGACTAGCGCTGAGTGGTGGAATGAAATAGACCAAGCGAGAGCAAGTCATGGTGAACTAAATCCCTCATCAAGTGAATTTACTTCCGGATGTAGAAGTGCTTCCGGATACTTCTTAGATTTAGGGATCACCCACTGCATGAGACTATATGATTATATTGCTAAACTAACGTTCAAGTGCAGCACACTCAGTAAGGTTGCTTCCGGATGAGAAGTTGCTTCCGCAAGCAATCAGAATGTCTGAACGTTCAAAGAGATGCAGTGTCAGAATGCTTTTGTCAGAGCAGAGGTGTCAGGACTACTTTTCAGAGATAAAGCAAGTCAACCCTGCTAAACATTAATGAAGATGCACTTCTCAACGGTAACATAGGATTAACGGCTTTATTCAAACGTTCATATTCAACCTGCCACAGAAGCCTATGAAGCCGAGTATAAAAGAGACATTCATTCAGAAGAGAAGACATGGAAGAAAAAGAGAGAACAGAACAAAGTATCTGATATATCATACTCTTCATTCTACACATCTTCTACTACTCTCAGATCCAGATTTGTGATATTTTTCAGAGAGTAACTTTATTGTACTTAAGTGAGTAACATCATCCACTCTTAGAGAGAGTTAGTTTTGAGCTTAAGTGTTTAGCACAATCAGTTCATAGAGTGAACATAGTGTAAACTTACAATTTGTAAGGGGGAGCATTTAGAGGTTGTCTAAATCTCCATAGGTTGCAAGTTAGCCCGTAAAACTTGCATTTGTAAGGTTTGCAAGTGAACCCGGTGTAAAACCTGTGGGTTGTTAGGTGAACCCGTGCTCGTAAAACCTAAAGTGTAAAGGCTTCTCTTGTGCCCGGTTTAAACAAGAATAGTGGATTGAAAATCTCAGGTGGAGCCTGGGGACTGGATGTAGGTCTGGGTGACCGAACCAGGATAAATTTATGTGTGCATAAATTTACATTCAAACATTCTATTTTGCATCACATAACTTACTGACTTGTGCATTTCACTACTTCGTAAATATTATCACCAAGCACAAGCAGTCTTTCAAAAACAAGATTCAAAAGATTTAATTTATTCCCTCACCCAATTCACCCCCCCCTCTTGGGTGACAGCCACGTTTATCAATTAGCATATCTCTATCTTTGTGAAGTATAAACAATGTGTTATCAAGTTTGCCTCTTGAGAAACCCTTGCCCAGCAAGAAGCTGCTGAGTCTCTCATACCAAGCTCTAGGAGCTTGTTTGAGGCCATATAAGGCTTTCTTTAATCTATACACATGTCTTGGATGTTTGTGATCTGCGAAGCCAGGAGGTTGTTCTACATATACCTCTTCTTTAATATAACCATTAAGAAAGGCACTTTTAACATCCATTTGATATAGTCTAAAGCCTTTCATGGATGCAAAGGCTAGAAGAATTCTTATTGCTTCAAGTCTAGCGACTGGAGCAAAAGTTTCTTCATAGTCAATGCCTTCTTCTTGATTATATCCTTTAGCTACTAGTCTGGCTTTATTTCTTGTGATTAGCCCTGTCTCATCCAGCTTGTTTTTGAAGACCCACTTGGTCCCCACAATGAATTGGTGAGACGGCCTAGGAACTAGTTCCCAGACTTGACTTCTATCAAATTGATTTAGCTCTTCCTGCATGGCAATAATCCAGTCGCAGTCCTCAAGAGCTTGTTCAACTGAAGTTGGTTCTATTTGAGATAGGAAAGCACCAAACTCAACTTCATTTTGAACTTGTCTTCTGGTTCTGACACCAGAAGAAACATCACCAAGCACTTGATCAAGAGGATGATCTCTGTGATGCCTCCTAGCTATTGGCAACTGTGCCTCATCATGCACAGTCTGCACTCTAGGGTCATCGCTGAGTTCATCTTCTTCCTTAAGATTGCTTGCTGGTGTTTCTTTTGGTGATGATGAAGATGATGGTAATTTTGGAAGATTAAGTATTTCATCATCTTCTCTGGATTGTTCCCATGTAGGAATTTCATCGAATACAACATGCATTGATTCTTCTACAATTCTAGTTCTCATGTTGTATATCCTATATGCTTTGCTCCTAAGGGAGTATCCTATGAATATACCTATATCAGCCTTTGGATCAAATTTACCTAGATTTACCTTTCCATTGTTGTGTACGTAGCACTTTGATCCAAAAATTCTGAGGTGGCTGATGTTGGGCTTCCTTCCTTTGTATAGCTCATATGGAGTCTTGTCTAACCCCTTGCGAACATAGTCTCTGTTTGAGATGTAGCATGCAGTGCTCATAGCATCCGCCCAGAATACTTGAGAAACCTCTTTCTCATTGAGCATGCTTCTGGCCATCTCAGTCAGAACCCTGTTCTTTCTTTCGACAACTCCGTTCTGTTGAGGGGTCCGAGGAGCTGAGAAGTTGTGTTCAATCCCATTTTGCTCGCATAGCTCTGAGAAGCTATGGTTCTCAAATTCTCCTCCATGGTCTGTCCTTATGGCTGTGATTTTGAGCTCTCTCTCATTCTGCACTTTCTTAGCCAGGACAACAAAAGCATCAAAAGTATCTTGCTTAGAGGCAAGAAACATAGTCCAGGTGAACCTTGAATAGTTATCCACCACCACTAGAGCATATAGGTTTCCACCCAAGCTCTTCACTCTTGCTGGCCCAACCAAATCCATGTGGATTAGTTCCAAGGGCCTGCTGGTGGAGACTTTCTTCTTGGTTGTGAACGAGGACTTTGTTTGCTTTCCTCTTTGGCAGGATTCACAGATAAAATCATGCTTTACTTTAAATGATGGAATGCCTATAGCTAGCTCCTTTTTAATTAGCATGTCAAGTTGAGTGAAGTTAACATGAGCTAGTCTCTTGTGCCAAAGCCAACTGTTCTCATCACTAGATATAAAGCATTTTTCTTCTAACTGTTGGCACAAGTCTAGTGTATATAGGTTTCCATTTCTATTAGCCTTAAGTTTACACTTTAAGTTGGCCTTATCTAAACTTAGATCCTGCTTATCAACTATTATGCACTCATGTGAGTCAAATATTACCCAATTTCCTTTGTCTGTGCTCTGGCTGACGCTTAGCAGGTTGTGACAGAGACCGTCCACTAGGTAGACATCTTTTACTGGTCCGACCTCTCCAACTCCAGTGATCTTCCCACTTTGATTTCCTCCAAAGGTTACTGTGGCTCCATCTTTGATCACCAGAGATTTGAACTTGTCTCTGTCTCCAGTCATATGTCTCGAGCATCCGCTGTCAATATACCATTTCTTGTTCTTGGATGCCTTGAGACACACCTGGAAAAATCAAGCAAACTTAGGTACCCAATTTTTCTTGGGTCCTCGATCATTAGTTTTCAATGCCCTTGGTTTAGAGTCATCTTTGACCTTGGGCTTATGATTATTCAGAGCTTCTGGCCGGGTGCTGGCTCTGGACTCTTGGGTTTTCCCTTTGGAATAATTCCAGGCTTGGGATCCTTGTCCTCTCTTAGTTTCCTTTGCAGGAGGAGGATCCTTTGTTGCCTTGGTTCCTTTAGGGACCCATTTGTAAGAACTGCTTGCTCCATGCTTCTTGGCATTACAGGTGGACGTGGAGTGTCCCTTCCTGTTGCAATAGTTGCAGAAGCTGAAGGGTGAGGAGCTATGACTAGAGGCTTTATGGAAGAACCTTAAGTAGGGCTTTACTTTTGGTTCAACCCACTTCTTCCCTCTAGGAGTATATCCTAAGCCAGTTCTATCCCTATAAGACCTTTGATTCATTAAGATTATATTTAACATTTCGGAGCCATTCGTGAACTTCTGCAGGGCATTTTGCAGCTTGTCCTTCTCAGCTGAGACTTTGCTGCAATTAGGGCAGCTCTCAAGTGTTGGGTTGTTGGGTTCTGTTTGGGGAGAACCATGTCCTTCCACTAACGGAAATGTTCTAGCTTTTGCTAGCTCATCACTTAGTGAATCCACCTTGGATTCAAGTGATTCCTTTTTAGCTTTCAACACTTTATATGCTCTACATAAGCGAGAAAATTCTATATGCACCTCATTATATGCTTCTTGAAGTTCAGGGAAGGTTACCTCACTATCCTCATGAATAGGATCAAACTCTGGGGATACTTCCTCATCTTCTTCTCGAGCAACAAGGCAGAGGTTGGCTACCTCTTCCTCATCACTTGCTTCATCATCCGAGCTATTCACCCAGATAGACGATACAAAGGCCTTCCTTTTGTCTTTGCCTTTCGACTTCTGCAGGCTGGGACATTCAGCCTTGAAGTGACCAGGCTTCTTACATTCATAGCACACAGGAGCCTTTTCCTTCTTGTAACCCCTCCTTTGACTGGAGTCACCTTTTTGAAAGCCTCCTTTCTTCCTGAAGAACTTTCGGAACTTTTTCACCATCATGGCCATCTCTTCATCATCCATTTCCTCCTCATCATCCTCATCATCCTCTTCAGTCTCCTTGTTGGGTGCAACAAGGGCAAGATTTTTGGCCTTGGATGAGGCTTGAGGGGCTCTCTGAGCTAATAGTGTAGGCTCATACTCAGCCAGGGAGCCAAACAGGGCAGTGATGGAACTAGTTGATTCACCCTGGACTTCCTGTAAGATGGTCACCTTGGTGATCCAGTCACCTTTCAAGATTTTCAGAATCTTGCTTACTTGCTCCCTTTCAGGAATGTCCTTACCCAGCGAGGCCAAGTTGTTGATGAGGTGAGTGAATCTGAGCTCCAGTTCTCTAATAGGCTCAGTGGGACTGAGCATGGCAAACTTGTGGAATTCTTCCACCAGCATCTCAACACGTCTTGCTTTCACTCCCTTGGTTCCAGAGTGAGCAGCCTCAAGTGCCTCCCACATATCCTTTGCGTTTTTGTGGTGGCTGATCCTATGAAACTCCTTAGGGCTGAGAGCACACTGAATGTAATGCATGGCCCTAAAGTTTAGTTGGACTAGAGTATAGTCCTCACTAGTGTACCTGGATCGTTCCTTTGCAAAGCCATCATCGTCTAGGGGAGTGTGATCTCCTCGTTCGATTACATCCCAGAGCCTGAGGTCGCTTGACTTGATATAAGTCTCCATTCGAAATTTCCAGAATGGATAGTTGTACCCATCAAACCCTGGAGGCTTGTTGGGCTGAATAGAGACGTCTGGTAGAGAGTAGTCAGTATCCATTACAAGATCTTTGCTTTCTTGATTCGTTGGAATCTAGTGAGAAAGACCTGCTCTGATACCAAATGAAAGTAATGGATGCACAAGAGGGGGGGGGTGAATTGTGCTTCAAAAATAAATGCTCAATTAAAACAACACAAGAGTTATACTGGTTCGGTCTACCTGACCTACGTCCAGTCCTCAACCACCCAGGCCGAGTTCCACTATATCTCAGGTTTTAAATCGGGTTCACCTGAAACCTTACAACCGCAAGTTTTGGACGGGATCACTTGCAACCTTACAACCACAAGTTTCACAAGGCTCACTTGCAACCTTTCTAACTAGCTCCCCCTCACACCGAGCAAGGGGTTAACCTTTAGACTTAAAGGATTTTACAAACTGAGTTCTCTCAAAGAACAGATAGTGCTACACACTTAAGTACAATCAATGCTCTTATAACAAGAAGAGACTTAACAACAAAGAGTACAGAATATGTAGATGAAAGGATCACTCGATGTGTTAAATGCTCTTTACTTTTCTGGGCAGCTTTGAATGCTTGAAGATGTTCTTAGTTTCTCGCTCTAACTTCTCTCAAGAATATTCAAAGATAATTGTTGTTGTTATAAATGAAGTTGAGCTTCTTTATATAGTCTTCAGACAATCTGACTCTTGGTAGGTGGGATAGCCGTTTGAATATGGCCGTTTTTCCCATGTTACCGTTTGCCCAATAAATGCTTCATCAATGCATAGCAGGGCTGACTTGCTTTATCTCTGAAAAGTAGTCCTGACACCTCTGCTCTGACAAAAGCATTCTGACACTGCACTTCTGACATTCTGATTGCTTGCGGAAGCAGATTCTCATCCGGAAGCAATTCTACTTAGTGTGCTGCACTTGAAGGTTAGTCTAACAATATAAACACATAGTCACATGCAGTGGAAGTGTACTTAGTCTAAGTGGTCTTCCTTGTATCCGGAAGCACTTCTACATCCGGAAGTAACTCTACTGGATGAAGGATTTTGTTCACTATTACTCACTCTCGCTCAGTGTCCTTCAATGCAACAGTCAGAGCTAGTCACTTAGCTATCGGAAGCAATTCTACTGGACGTGGCTTATTTTCACTGACGCTCAGTGTCATTATGTTCGAACAGCCAGTGCCAGTCTAAACTTAACAGGAAGCAAATTCACTTCCGGTTGGAACTTAGCTTAGTCTTAAGGTTTTTGTATATCTAATGCTCATGGACTAAGTTAATTCCCTAGTGAATTACTTGCTGTCGCTGGGGGATGAAACATTCATCCGCGAGCGCAAGTCCTAGTCTATCCGGAAGTAAGTCCACATCCGGTTGCACTTTTACTTGGGATTTTATGTTTATCTATTGTTTTCTAAGTTCTTTCATATTTTAGTCTTTCATCAAAACTTAAGATTCTAACATTCTTATCCCTCAACGTCAGTTTAGTTTCCCACCTTCCGAAGATCATGCATCACGTGCTATTCCCACTACTTCCACCTTCGCTATTCAGTTAAGCGTCTGCTGGAACCGTTTCATCTTCTCCGGATATTGGGCCTGGCCCAAATTTCTTTTCTGCGAGCTCAGGGGAATACATTTACTCCCCCAGCTACACGTGGCGAGCTCCGCGAGGTTCGGGGAGGTGGTTTGAATCATGCGTCAGGTCTGGGCGAGCAGTTGTTGGGCGGTTAAAGGCGGTTTTACTCAGTTCATTATAAACCGTCAGATCTTGGCGCTTGTTTTAAACCGAATGCATCTGGGCCGTTAGATTGACAGGTTCCCCATCCTTTTTAGGTTTGAAAAATCCTGCCTTTCTGGTCAGACTTCAATCACGCTGTTGTCTTCATCTTCTCATTTCCTTTTCTGGCATTTCATATCTTTGTTACTCAGGCTTTCGAAACTTCGACGTCATCAGGTGATTTACTAGTTTCTTCTGGTTCTGACATTCATTTCGCGTCACTTTCCTCAGTTTAGTTGATATTCTTTCATTGATGGCCATGGTTCGTACTCGTAGAGAGATGGCTGCCACTTCTTCATCTACGGTCTTTCCTCAGTCCCCAATGGACATGAAAGGGTCTGCTCTTGTAATATACTGTTACTTAATCTTTAATTAACGAATGATATCCATTTCAATTCTATAATCTATTTACTAACTATGATAGGAAAAGATTTTCCATAATATCAACATACCTATCATAGTTAGAAAAAGAACATTCTAGTGAATGAAACATTATCTGTAACATCCTGAAAAATTTAATTTGGGATTAAAGAGTGTTTTGGGAAATGATAAATGGAGAAATTAGGAATTTTGGAATTTTTAGGAAATTTTTGGGATATTTTGGAAATTTTGAGTAATTAATGTTCATATAATTAATTAAGAAATGAAGAGTTTGAAATATGAGGGAATGATAAAGCTAAAAGTATTTTGAAGTTTAAGAAGATTGGAGGCTGGTTTAAGTGATTTTAAATCAAAATGAGTACACTATGGCAAGTTTGGGCTTTAATTATCAAAAACCACCCTTATTTCACCTAGCCAAACGCGCCCTTTCCCTTCATTCTTCATAAAATCCCAAACTCCCTCCGCCTCCGACCCTCTCTCCTTCGATCCCTCTCCCTTCTCCTTCTCTGTTTCGTCGGCCGCCCTTGAGGCCGCCGCTAACGGCGACGGCGGAGAAGCCGCCGAGGCTTCCTTCTACTTCTCCAAACCCGTCGACCCCCACCCCTCCACCTCACTCCTTGTTTTCTCTCTCTCGTGGCAGTGAGGAACGGCGGCCACAGCCACCGTCGGCGTCGACTCGCCGGCGTGGGTGGACGTATGTCCTTCCCTTTTTCAATTCCTTCCTCATTTGCCTAACTACACTCTTCGTTCCTCTCTTCCCTTCATTCCCTTCGATCCCAGCGAACCAGCGGCGGCGAATCCGGCAAAGAAGTTCGTCGCCGGCGAACACCAGCTCGTCTTCAAACTGGGGTAAGCTTCTCTTTCCATTTCTTCACATTTTCTTTACTTTCTCTGCGAGATTGAGAGGGATCTGAATTAGGGTTCTTAGGCTTGAGTCATATAATGAACCAAACAACTATTAATCATCAATTCGTCATGTATAAGTGAGGAATCAAAGGCAAATTTGAGATTTTAGTTGATATTTTGCAAACCCTTGACTTGGTGCCCTAAGGCTGACGAGTTTTCTGGGGTTAATGGAGTGAAAATCTTTGATTAATCTATGTAGGAGTAATGTAGAGTTGAATTTTGTAGATATATGTTGAATTTCTAGTGTTTGAAATTATTTCTGAATTGTGATCGGCTTGAGGAGGAATTTTTTTAACTTTCTTGGATTATTCTTCTTGTCATATTAGGTTCAGCACTTTAGGGAAAATTTGGGAATTCAATGATTGTTGATGAATCAATTAAACTAGAATTTTATATTTCATATTTGCTTAAAGGTAGTGGTTCTTGAAGTTGGTCCCTTATGCTTATGCTTTGTTCTTGTTTTGTTTCCTTGGTGTATGAGTAGTAGGAAAATTGAGACTCAAGTATGTTGATTCCCTTTATTTCTATTATGTTTTGGCCGAATTGATTGTTTTGCAATCTAAGTCATTGTCCAAGTATAAGATGGATTTATTGGATGATTGGTGATTGAGCTATGAATTTGAAGCCTTAGGGCTTAACAGATTGGTTAAAGTGAACCTGAACTTTCTTTGTTTAACTAGGAGGGGAAATATGTGTTAACTTGTTGTAGATGTTTATAGTTTGGGTTGCTTTAATATGCCTAAAGGATGTATGTAATCTTTTGAGGTCCTAAGAAATATATACATATATATATATATATATACATTGTTGCTGCTGATTTGAGAATGAATAAATTATTGTGTTTTATGTTAATGGGACTAAAATGTTGTGAGTCTCCTTGTTCAAAATCTGTTTTATTCGTGTGTGTATATATACATGGTTGTATGTTCTTGCATGCTCATTGTATACTTTGAATTTGGAGTTGTCTTTCTTCTTTTCCTGCTATGTGCATTTGAGTAAAGAATAAAGTGAAGGATTTGTTGGATATATAGTATTTTATTACGATTTTGGGTGAACTGGAAGGGTTTTAAGACTTAGTTAACTCAAAGAAGTTGTGAGAAAGTTCTAGAGATTGTTGGTCTTAGTTAGGTGAAGACAAATTAAAGCTTCATTCTAATTTGATGATGATGTTGGTTCCTATTTTGGGTTTAATTATATATAAACTGTGGTTTGCATTCAATATGCCTTTTTAGTTGATTGAATTCTATTTTGAAATGGGTTTTAATGGGGATAAAAGTACGCAAAGTTGATTCTTTTTGGTTGATGTATGTGTATATTAGAACCTTAATTGAGTTCCTAGTTAATTTTGGAAGATAGTAGAATGGAATGTAAGAGTAGACAAATGAATTACTAATAATTTTATTCTATCCCTCACTGTTTTTATTTCTCTATTAGTTTTCCTTGGACTCTCTTGTTATTTGTGGAACAAGGAGTAATTAGTAAGATCCCAATTTCGGTTAAGACAAAGTTAAGTAAGTAGGATTATATGACGTGAATTTACTGTGAAATTGACTTGTATGCTGGCCGAATGATTTCTTTCCTTTGGCAATAAGAAATGTTAGGTGAATGTTAAAAACTGATTTTGTTTGTTTCATGAATGTGTTGTGAAGACTTTTGTGCTTCCCTTGTTTCATATGAACTCTTATTTCTTAATTGTAAACAAATGAATGGTACATGAAAAGAAATAAACGAATTTGCATTGCAATGTAAGAAAAGGTCTTAAATAGGAATGACTTGGTAGGTGCTGCTGCATGTATGTGTATAAATGTGTGCATTGTATTGTTATGGCTGAAATACCTGTTATGACCACTTAAGAAATGGTGTTATAGTATAATAGAAATCAATAGAGGGATGGCTAGCATTATTAGGATCGAGAGTGACGTTAATAAATATTTGTAAGGATGGTTATTCATACTCTTTAGTGTATGGTTGATAACAGGGGAGTTTACAATGAATGGGACGGAAAAGCAATGGAGCACTAGGTGCTGCAGGTAATCACTCTTACCTCGCTATAACACTGAGGGTGATGTTAGGTGGGATTTGAAAATCCTTTCTAACCCTCTATATAAATATAAAATCTTTAAAACTTACTTTTATACAAAATAGGCTATCGGGTGCCTTTCAAACACGACTACTTTCATATAAAGAAATTTGTGACACTATATATATATATTATTCTGGCTGGTGGTTGTTATTGATCTGTAATGGTTTGAAAGGTATATAGGTATAGTGTTCTGGCAGTGACATTGAGAGTTAATATAGATAAGAGAAGGTGAGAGATGAAGGGTTTGAGGCTTTGGAAATTTAAGTTGAGGAATAGTGATTTGAGTTAGAAAAATTGTATGCTGTGGTTGAAGAAATTTGGAAGAGGTGTTACAGGAAAATATCAAGGGTGATTATTGATATGTTGAAGGAAATGGTGATTGAGATATTAAATGGGATTCAGATTTTGAAAGGAATTGGGTGCATTGCATGACACTGAGAACTATGTACCATCGCGCGATGATAACCGTTCGATAGGCCAATCAACGGTTATTTGTACGGGTCAACAGATTGGAGACTGTGACCAATGGTCAACAGATTGGAGACTGTGACCAGCAGTCTTTTGATTGGAGACAGGGACTGCTCCCTTTCTGATTGGAGACAGATTGGGGTTTCCCTCTCATGGGGTTACCAGAGAGGGAAAATGCCCCCTCACTTTTGAGAGGGGCACAGTGTCAACTCATTTGGAACATATATAGGGCTCGACTGTAGTGCCTCCGGGATGGCATGAGTTGAGCACTAGGATTGTACATGAGCGTAAGCCGAGAAAAATTGGATTTGAGAAAGTTATGAATGAGATTTATAGTAAGGAAAGCATGGAGTGAAGGTTGGATGGTGAAGTTTATTGATGTGGAATTTGACTGAGGAGTTTAGAGTGATTTTTGAAAAGTAGTAAGGATGGACTTGATTTGTTTTGGACGTGACAGAGGGTTTGGAATGATAAATGGATGGAGGCTTGATTCTTATATATATATATTGATTTTAAAATTGTGGTACCCTTTAGACGCCCTTACTACCGCACATCTCACTGTTATAGTGAGTTAAGTAGTAGATTACTGAGACAAGTTGTCTCACCCCACGATTACTTACATTTTTGCAGGTGATCATGCATAGGCGCGAGCAACAGGAAAGGGAATTAAGTTCAAAGGTTGTTTTGTTTATTTAGACATGTATATTGCCAAAATGTATAGGTCTGCATTCGCTTCCGCATAACTTTATTTGTATTGATATTAATGGTTAATAGGAGAAATGTATAGGTCGCTTCTTTTTCTAACCATGTTAGGTGATTCTTTTCTAACATGGTTAGTTATTAATTATCCATGATAGTGTTCAGGATATATTAGGAAATTCTTTTCTATCATGGATAGTGATTATTAATAGGAAATTCTTTTTCTAACTATGATAGATTCATTGATATTATGGAAATCATTTTTCTATCATAGTTAGTGATGATATTGTTGAATTAATCAAGGAATTAGTAACAGTATGTTACAACTTGGTTATCAGTATTTGGTATACGATAACCCTGGACTGTGTTGCATTGCATATAGACTGGCAATATACATTCTCTGAACTCCCTTTCCTTTTGTGCATGATCACCGGCTCTTTTAGAGGTATATCGTTTATCCCTTGGTGGGGAGAGTGGTAGAACCGCGATCATAAACGCTCAGGTGATGTTAGTGAAGAGATTAGGATCTTCGTATGGTAAATAGAATTGGACTAGGATTGGAAAATTGATTAGCATTTTGATATTGGTAGGTGGATTACAGATTGATGGGTTCTTGTTTTGGGAATGGAGTTAATGTTTCATTTTAGGTATGATATTTATAATAGTGAGATGATGTTGGAGAGACAATTGATATAGGAATATCTTAAGTTAGAGAGAAAGTGGATATAAGGGATTTTGTTCAAAGTTTGTAAGATTACTAGGATTTCTAGTGAATTGCTGGGCAATTTAGTGATATTGGAATAGAAGATTGTGCATTGTAATGTTAATCAATGTGGTATGATTATGGATTATAGGATAAAGGTGTGAAATGCCGAGGAAGAATTTGGAAATGACTGTGGACTATTCGATTAAATCAGGATCTTAGAGAGGTATTGGCAATATTGCTTGAATTAAATTGACTAAAATATGGAGGTGATAAAGTATTTGAGCAAGTAATAGACAAAAGATTGGTCTTTCTAAAGTAAACAAAGGTTTCATGTGAGTAATTGGTCTTGAAATGAGTGTATGGTTTCGTTCTTCTTGAGAGAAAATTCTTAAAGATTGCATAGGATTTATTGGAAAGAGTGAATCGAAGTAGAATAGTTATGAGAATCAAGTATAATTTGTGGGGAAAAGGCTACAAAAATGGTTAGAGGACCCATAGTGTCTCAAATTGACTACTCTTGGACGTAATGATATTGGATTTTGAGGTTTAAGTAGTGGTATGGAATAGAGCGTATGAATTGACTATCTATGTGGTGATTGAAGAATTTAGTTTGGTTGGAATGACTATCTAGAATTTATGAAGGAATTTTGATACAAATTCAAGTTGTAAAGGTTATAATTATGCTTTTAAGTGGGAATTTAAGAATTTGGGGAGTTATTGTTTAGGTTTATGAGTATATATGGAAGAATTATTGAGTATATATATATTGACAGATGAATAAGTTTGATAGTATAAGTGATGTTGAGATGAAGCCTACGATTGAGGAATCACGTTGACTTAGTGTAATTTGTTATGGTAGGGTTTAAGACTTGGGTTCAATGATTAAATAAGATCAAGGTTTAACTGTCTATATTCAGGTTGGGCAAGGATTATCCCACACTTCTATATAGGTTTCTCTTGCATCCGGTGAGGATTTTGAGAACACCGAGTGATGAGATTATGGGTTTATGGGAATTTTTAGAACCTAAACATTTAATCAACTGATAAATAGGCTTATTTGAGATGTTAATTTGCTTTGTGTGATGGGTTCTTGGTTGAATTGATTGTTGCTCATCAAAATGGTTATGGTAGGCATCTATAAGAATTTGAAATGACTTCTCTTGCATGACCTTGTAATTGGATTGCTGATTTTTGTGCATACACAGTGATATGTTGAGTTTTGTATGAATTGTCAGTTTGTTTCTTCATTTTCTTCCTTTGTTTGTTCAAACTGCTGCTCGGAAGTGGAACTTTAGTATTACTGAATTGATATATGTGCGTATTTTCTGTATGATCAGTTTTTGGTTGGGAACATTGGGTGGATTACTTTGTTGGTTTATGTTGTTCTTTTCCTGTCTTGCCCATAATCTTATTAGGTTATGGCATAATGGATATGATATTAAATTTTCGGAAAAGTAGGGTTGTTGAATTATTGATTGTTGTTGATTTGGTTTGAGTGCCTTGTTAATTTGGAGTTTTTGGTGTGATTAATGTGAATTTGTTGCAAGATAAAGGAATTTACATAAAGGAGTAAAATAGAAGTTTGAGGAAGTTAATGATTAAAATGTAAAGGAGATATAAGTAGTTAAGTACCTTAGGAAGTAGATATTGATAGATGAATAGGAATTTTTGGAGGAAATTGACGGAATAAGGATTCTTCTTTTGGGGTCTCGGATATAATTATGAACCTAGGCATAATCATAGTCGAGGCATCATTGAAGACCTTATGAGTCAAGGAGAATAAAGAAAATTTAGAAGTGATTGGATTTAATTAATATAGGTTCAAGTAGAAAATATTGAATTTCTCTTATGGTTGCTAGATGAGGGTGCTCGTTATTGTTATAGGAGACTTATCAAAAGTGTGAATTTTGTTGAGAAATGAGGTTGAGGAATGATGAAATGAGGTTGAGAAATGAGGTTAGGACACTAAAGTAAAAATTTGTATAGGGTAAGTTGGAGTAGGGAAGGTAATTTGAGGTTGTATTGAGAAGATTATTGTATGTATTAGTTCCAAGATAGGTTAGTCATGGTGAATTTTGGGGGCAAAATTCCTAAAAGGTGGAGAGAATTGTAACATCCTGAAAAATTTAATTTGGGATTAAAGAGTGTTTTGGGAAATGATAAATGGAGAAATTAGGAATTTTGGAATTTTTAGGAAATTTTTGGGATATTTTGGAAATTTTGAGTAATTAATGTTCATATAATTAATTAAGAAATGAAGAGTTTGAAATATGAGGGAATGATAAAGCTAAAAGTATTTTGAAGTTTAAGAAGATTGGAGGCTGGTTTAAGTGATTTTAAATCAAAATGAGTACACTATGGCAAGTTTGGGCTTTAATTATCAAAAACCACCCTTATTTCACCTAGCCAAACGCGCCCTTTCCCTTCATTCTTCATAAAATCCCAAACTCCCTCCGCCTCCGACCCTCTCTCCTTCGATCCCTCTCCCTTCTCCTTCTCTGTTTCATCGGCCGCCCTTGAGGCCGCCGCTAACGGCGACGGCGGAGAAGCCGCCGAGGCTTCCTTCTACTTCTCCAAACCCGTCGACCCCCACCCCTCCACCTCACTCCTTGTTTTCTCTCTCTCGTGGCAGTGAGGAACGGCGGCCACAGCCACCGTCGGCGTCGACTCGCCGGCGTGGGTGGACGTATGTCCTTCCCTTTTTCAATTCCTTCCTCATTTGCCTAACTACACTCTTCGTTCCTCTCTTCCCTTCATTCCCTTCGATCCCAGCGAACCAGCGGCGGCGAATCCGGCAAAGAAGTTCGTCGCCGGCGAACACCAGCTCGTCTTCAAACTGGGGTAAGCTTCTCTTTCCATTTCTTCACATTTTCTTTACTTTCTCTGCGAGATTGAGAGGGATCTGAATTAGGGTTCTTAGGCTTGAGTCATATAATGAACCAAACAACTATTAATCATCAATTCGTCATGTATAAGTGAGGAATCAAAGGCAAATTTGAGATTTTAGTTGATATTTTGCAAACCCTTGACTTGGTGCCCTAAGGCTGACGAGTTTTCTGGGGTTAATGGAGTGAAAATCTTTGATTAATCTATGTAGGAGTAATGTAGAGTTGAATTTTGTAGATATATGTTGAATTTCTAGTGTTTGAAATTATTTCTGAATTGTGATCGGCTTGAGGAGGAATTTTTTTAACTTTCTTGGATTATTCTTCTTGTCATATTAGGTTCAGCACTTTAGGGAAAATTTGGGAATTCAATGATTGTTGATGAATCAATTAAACTAGAATTTTATATTTCATATTTGCTTAAAGGTAGTGGTTCTTGAAGTTGGTCCCTTATGCTTATGCTTTGTTCTTGTTTTGTTTCCTTGGTGTATGAGTAGTAGGAAAATTGAGACTCAAGTATGTTGATTCCCTTTATTTCTATTATGTTTTGGCCGAATTGATTGTTTTGCAATCTAAGTCATTGTCCAAGTATAAGATGGATTTATTGGATGATTGGTGATTGAGCTATGAATTTGAAGCCTTAGGGCTTAACAGATTGGTTAAAGTGAACCTGAACTTTCTTTGTTTAACTAGGAGGGGAAATATGTGTTAACTTGTTGTAGATGTTTATAGTTTGGGTTGCTTTAATATGCCTAAAGGATGTATGTAATCTTTTGAGGTCCTAAGAAATATATACATATATATATATATATACATTGTTGCTGCTGATTTGAGAATGAATAAATTATTGTGTTTTATGTTAATGGGACTAAAATGTTGTGAGTCTCCTTGTTCAAAATCTGTTTTATTCGTGTGTGTATATATACATGGTTGTATGTTCTTGCATGCTCATTGTATACTTTGAATTTGGAGTTGTCTTTCTTCTTTTCCTGCTATGTGCATTTGAGTAAAGAATAAAGTGAAGGATTTGTTGGATATATAGTATTTTATTACGATTTTGGGTGAACTGGAAGGGTTTTAAGACTTAGTTAACTCAAAGAAGTTGTGAGAAAGTTCTAGAGATTGTTGGTCTTAGTTAGGTGAAGACAAATTAAAGCTTCATTCTAATTTGATGATGATGTTGGTTCCTATTTTGGGTTTAATTATATATAAACTGTGGTTTGCATTCAATATGCCTTTTTAGTTGATTGAATTCTATTTTGAAATGGGTTTTAATGGGGATAAAAGTACACAAAGTTGATTCTTTTTGGTTGATGTATGTGTATATTAGAACCTTAATTGAGTTCCTAGTTAATTTTGGAAGATAGTAGAATGGAATGTAAGAGCAGACAAATGAATTACTAATAATTTTATTCTATCCCTCACTGTTTTTATTTCTCTATTAGTTTTCCTTGGACTCTCTTGTTATTTGTGGAACAAGGAGTAATTAGTAAGATCCCAATTTCGGTTAAGACAAAGTTAAGTAAGTAGGATTATATGACGTGAATTTACTGTGAAATTGACTTGTATGCTGGCCGAATGATTTCTTTCCTTTGGCAATAAGAAATGTTAGGTGAATGTTAAAAACTGGTTTTGTTTGTTTCATGAATGTGTTGTGAAGACTTTTGTGCTTCCCTTGTTTCATATGAACTCTTATTTCTTAATTGTAAACAAATGAATGGTACATGAAAAGAAATAAACGAATTTGCATTGCAATGTAAGAAAAGGTCTTAAATAGGAATGACTTGGTAGGTGCTGCTGCATGTATGTGTATAAATGTGTGCATTGTATTGTTATGGCTGAAATCAATATTTTAAAACCCGGACCGAGCCGGACGGTCCGACCGGTCGGACCGTCGGCCGGTGGGTAAAACGGTCCGATTGCTCTATTGGGCCGTTTTTACTGTGCAACCCGTTTTGGCCCGGGGTTGACCCGGGTTGACCCGGGTTAACCGTTTTTGACCCGGGGTTGACCCGGGTTGGCCCGCTTTTGACCCGGCCAGAAATTGACAACTGCAGAAAAAAAATATATCAACAGAAAAAAAATGAACTTGATTAAAAAAATATCTTCATCCTAATTATATTAAGTTATTAAGTATTAACAATATTTATATATTTAATTTTCATTAAATTATTACGTCACCGGTTCGACCGAACGGTCCAACCGTTTCAACCGTTTCAACCATGACCCGCTCAGTTTTCCGGCTCGACGTCCGGCTCGGGTTTTAAAACCTTGGCTGAAATACCTGTTATGACCACTTAAGAAATGGTGTTATAGTATAATAGAAATCAATAGAGGGATGGGTAGCATTATTAGGATCGAGAGTGACGTTGATAAATATTTGTAAGGATGGTTATTCATACTCTTTAGTGTATGGTTGATAACAGGGGAGTTTACAATGAATGGGACGGAAAAGCAATGGAGCACTAGGTGCTGCAGGTAATCACTCTTACCTCGCTATAACACTGAGGGTGATGTTAGGTGGGATTTGAAAATCCTTTCTAACCCTCTATATAAATATAAAATCTTTAAAACTTACTTTTATACAAAATAGGCTATCGGGTGCCTTTCAAACACGACTACTTTCATATAAAGAAATTTGTGACACTATATATATATATATATTATTCTGGCTGGTGGTTGTTATTGATCTGTAATGGTTTGAAAGGTATATAGGTATAGTGTTCTGGCAGTGACATTGAGAGTTAATATAGATAAGAGAAGGTGATGAACGTAATGGATGCACAAGAGGGGGGGTGAATTGTGCTTCAAAAATAAATGCTCAAATTAAACGACACAAGAGTTATACTGGTTCGGTCTACCTGACCTACGTCCAGTCCTCAACCACCCAGGCCGAGAGTTCGACTATATCTCAGGTTTTAAATCGGGTTCACCTGAAACCTTACAACCGCAAGTTTTGCACGGGATCACTTGCAACCTTACAACAAGTTTTACACAGGCTCACTTGTAACCTTTCTAACTAGCTCCCCCTCACACCAAGCAAGGGGTTAACCTTTACACTTAAAGGATTCTTCTGACTAAGTTCTCTCAAAGAACGGATGGTGTTACACACTTAAGTACAATAAATGCTCTTATAACAGAAAGAGACTTAACTACAATGAGTACAGAATAAGTAGATGAAAAGATCACTCAAAGTGTTAAATGCTCTTCGCTTTTTCTGGGCAGCTTTGAATGCTTGAAGATGTTCTTAGTTTCTCACTCTAACTTCTCTCAAGAATATTCAAAGATAATTGTTGTTTTTCATAAATGAAGTTGAGCTTCTTTATATAGTCTTCAGGCAATCTGACTCTAGGTAGGTGGGAGAGCCGTTTGAATATGGCCGTTTTTCCCATGTTACCGTTTGCCCAATAAATGCTTCATCAATGCATAGCAGGGTTGACTTGCTTTATCTCTGAAAAGTAGTCCTGACACCTCTGCTCTGACAAAAGCATTTTGACACTGCAACTTCTGACATTCTGATTGCTTGCGGAAGCAGATTCTCATCCGGAAGCAATTCTACTGAGTGTGCTGCACTGAGTATTAGTCTAACAGTATAAAAACATATAGTCACATGCAGTGGGAGTGTTCTTAGTCTAAGAGGTCTTCCTTGCATCAGGAAGCACTTCTACATCCGGAAGTGATTCCACTGGATGAAGGATTTTGTTTACTATTACTCACTCTCGCTCAGTGTCCTTCAATCCAACAGTCAGCGCTAGTCACTATGCTATCGGATGCATTTTCACTTGACGAGGTAGACTCACTGACGCTTAGGGTTATATCTATTCTATCAGTCTGCGCCAGTCAAAATCTATCAGGAACCTATTTCACTTGACGTGGCTTTTTCACTGACGCTTGGGGTATTCTATTTTATCAGTCTGCGTCAGTCTAAGTTTAACAGGAAGCAACTTCACTTAACGAGGCTGATTCACTGACGCTTGGGGTTATTCTATTTGATCAGCCTGTGCCAGTCTAAGTTTAACAGGAAGCAATTTCACTTCCAGTTGAATCATAGCTTAGTCTTAAGGTTTTGTATATCTAGCGTTCATGGACTAAGTTAAATCCCTAGTGAGTTACTCGCTGCCGCTGGGGGATGAAACATTTATCCGCGTGCGCGAGTCCTAGTCTATCCGGAAGTAAATCCACATCCGGTTGCACTCTTACTTGGGATCCTATGTTATCCTATTGCTTTCTAAGTACTTGGCCTATTCCTTTATATTTTAGTCTTCATCAAAACTTAAGATTCTAACATTCTCCCCCTTTTTGATGATGACAAACTTAGTTTTATCGATTAAGTTTATATGAAAGGATTAGCAGAATAATAAAAGCAATGGATAAGAACAAGTAACTCAGACAGATATTATTGATAAACATAAGTTACAAGTCAGAGCATACTATTAAATAACATATACACGTAAAGAGCATATACTAGGTAAGTATGAAAGTATGCATGAAGAAGGAAAAATTTCTAAAAAAAAATGTTTGGATTGGGGGTTCAGGGTTTTTGTTTCTTTTTCCTCTCCCTCTCCTCTTGTCTCTCTTCCTTTTCCTTTTGTAGTTTGGCTAGCTCGACCTCATGAACATTCTGGTCAATTATCCGCTGAAGCTCTTCTTCATCCCTCTCTCTTCTGAGTCTCTCAGACTCAATGGATTCCTCAAGAGTCAAGTCTTCAATTTCCAGGGCTGGCTGAGGATATCCTTGTGATCATTGACATGTGCAGAGTGGACATCACATCTCTCCCCCTTTTGGCATCATCAAAGAGGGTGAGGGCCAGGGATGGAGTTTGGTCTAGAGTTGGGGTTGATAGGATTGGAGTGAGGGGTGGGTTCGTTGAGTTTTTGGGTTTGTTGGTTATGAGAAGGTGAGGGTTGGGATTGGTGGTCATTTTGAGGTGGTGGCTGAGGGTGAGATCTTGGCAAGATGATTCTCGACTTGGCACATTCTGTCCTCAAGCTGCTGGATTCGTTCCCAGCGTCATACTTAGCACGGGGAGGACTTACCAAGGACTCAGGCAGCCTAAAAGGAAGCTCTTCTTCAAAGGCCCTAACAGAAGCTGGTACTTGTACCATGCATTTCCGGCATATTTGATCGCCGCAGCCTCTTCCTTAGGGATGGACTTCCTCTTCTTATCAAGCTTCTCTTGCTTAGAAACCACTAACTGTTCTGCCACTCTACCAGAAGTTTCAGGCTGATCTTGAATATTTTTATCCTGCCCCGGTGTATTCTGCCCAGAAACTTCATGGTGTTCTTGATGTTCATAGCGATGTTCTTCACGATGCCCAGATTTTCCAGAATGTTTATGGCTTGATTTCCCAGATTTTGACTTGTGTTTCTTAGACGAGGAAGGTTTCTTTGACACTGGGTTTGTTTCATGGGATCCGGCCATTTTTGTGCGGGTTTGTGGTAAAATGCGAAGAAAATGAAGAACATAGAAGAAGATGAAGAGTTTTGTATGCAGAGAATTTGTAAGTATAAGTGAAAAGTGAAAGTGAAAAATGATGTCCTATTTATAGGTACAGTTACTAAGGGTAAAATGGTTATGCTTTTTCACATTTTCACACATTGGGTAGCGTAAACAACTTAAGTTGGAACGACACACCTGATGACACGTGTTGCTTCACATTACCAGAGAAGACATAACGTCTCTTTTGGGAAGTTGAAGAGTTTTCAGAAGTGACGTGTCTCTTGACTAGTGCTGGCGCTCTCTTGGCTTGATCATTCAGTGTCAGTGAGTGATCATCCGGAAGTGGTTTTGCTTCCGGTTGCACTTGCTTAAGATTTAACATTGAGTACCTGCAAAAACATATATTGGCACTCCGATGCCTAAGTTAGTATTTGCTGTAAGTGATAAACAATCAAGTATAATGAATAGAATTTACACTTCATTTGGGTTTACCATTCCCAAATCACCTCTAATGAAAGTAAATTGGTCAAACCCCAGAGGCTTGGTGAAGATGTCAGCAAGCTGTTGTTGTGTGGGGACAAACTGCACCTTGACATCCTTCTTTTGAACATGGTCTCTGATGAAGTGATGTCTGACGTCAATGTGCTTTGTCCTTGTGTGTTGAACTGGATTCTTGGCGAGGCTGATAGTACTTGTGTTGTCACAGAGGATAGGTGCCTCAGGGAACTCCAATCCAAGATCTCTCAACTGGTTTTTCAGCCACAGCACTTGAGCACAACAACTTGCTGCAGCAATGTATTCTGCCTCAGTGGATGACAAAGACACACAGGTTTGCTTTTTTTTCTAACCATGTTAGATGCCAAAATGTATAGGTCTGCATTCGCTTCCGCATAACTTTATTTGTATTGATATTAATGGTTAATAGGAGAAATGTATAGGTCGCTTCTTTTTCTAACCATGTTAGGTGATTCTTTTCTAACATGGTTAGTTATTAATTATCCATGATAGTGTTCAGGATATATTAGGAAATTCTTTTCTATCATGGATAGTGATTATTAATAGGAAATTCTTTTTCTAACTATGATAGATTCATTGATATTATGGAAATCATTTTTCTATCATAGTTAGTGATGATATTGTTGAATTAATCAAGGAATTAGTAACAGTATGTTACATTATCCATGATAGAAAAGGATTTCCTGATACAATATAAATACTATCATGGATAATCAAAAGCTAACCATGTTAGAAAAGGTTCACCTAACATGGTTATTAAAAGAAGTAAACTAATGTTCAGTAATGTCAGATACAAATAACTACATGCGGAAGCGAATGCAGACCTATAAACTCGGCAATATACATATCTAAAGAATCAATACAACCTCTACTACCTAATTCCCTTTCTTGCTGTTTGCGTCTGTGCATGAATACCTGCAAAAATGTCAGTAATCGTGGGGTGAGACAATTTGTCCCAGTAATCACCGCTTAACTCACTATAACAGTGAGATATGCGGTAGCGAGGGCGTCTACAGAGTGCCACAGTTTAAAATCAGTAATATATATATATATAATTCACTCCTTCTTCCTTATGTCCTCCAATCAAATAATACTGCCCCATCAACTGTCACACTCGCCTATAGATGCATTGTGCCATCACGGTGCATTCTAGCATCTAATCTTCACTATATGATTTGACACTGTGCCCCTCTCTCTAATGAGGGGACAATTTCCCTCTCTGGCAACCTCCAGAGAAGGAACCCCAATTTTGTTTCCATTACAGAACGGGAACGGTTGGGCTCTCTAATGCCAAACAACCGTAGGTCACTTACTTTCTCTAGTAAGTAGACCCATGATCCCCGGTCTCTAGTCCGAAAAGGATCAGTACAAATAACTATCGATCGGCCAATCGACAGTTATCATCGCGCGACGGTACATATATATATATATCAGTGTCATGCAAACTCTCCCAATATCCTTGTCAATCAATTTCAATCTCATCATCAATATCATGCACTCTTACCATTCCATTCAATATCTCAACTATTTAATTCCTTCCCTCTAACTAAATAATCAATATCCCTACAGAACACTATATAAATCTCTCACATCATACCCAGAATAAAATCAATCTAGAATCGCCATCCACACCAAACAGGATAATATATATAATGTTTCAAATTTCTTTTATACGAAAATAGTCGTGTTTGAAAGGCACTCGATAGCCTGTTTTGTACGAAAATAGCTTTTCAAAGATAATATATATATATATATAGAGGGTGAAGAAGGATTTTAAGAAAATCCCAGCTATCGTCACCCTCATTGTTATAGCAAGGTAAGAGTGATTAGCTGTCGCCCTTTAGCACTTTACTGCCTTTTTCCCTTAGTCATGCCTTACGAACTATACATGTCTAACACAATGCTTTCCTATTATTACACAATGCAATAATAGTAAGTTAATGACCATTCAAGTATATAAGTTAAATAGCGTCTCTCTCTCCTTATGTGACTACCCAAATCCCAATTCTTAGTTATATCATTTTATAAAGTTAAACTATCTGAATTCTCATTCACTATCACTACATTCATAACAATCAAACATCATCTTTTACTTCCAATTCAAAACAATCACAATTCATAACAAATCATCATCTTTCACAATCAACAATTTCCATCCTTTTCCACGGCAACAAATGTGTTTATTTAGAATACGCATGTGTCATGCTAGTTTGGAACATACTAACAAATAGCATAACAATACCACTCCATATTCAATTCAAATCAACCAACTCTATTTCAAAACCCTCTGCAAAACTTAATATTCAAGTTTAAAACTGCACCTTCACCTGAAAATGACTATTCTATTTCAATCTCAACAATTTCTTCAATTATAGATGTCCTTGGAAAGTTGACTTATAAAAGAAATGGAATAAAACTCTTCAAATCACTGAACACAAGCATTTCCAATTTCCAAACAAAGCAATAATGTGCATAAACAAGCCCTAGCCAGAAATCATCAACTGATACGCAAAGCTTTATATTCAGCACAACAATAGCAGCCCAAACAGAATAAGAATTACACAAATTCTACACTTTCTAAGCACAATTTCAATGTGCAAACTTGCATAGACATACACTTTTGATTGAACTTTCAAACCATATATTACAACCATAAAACAACTCAAGCATGTTCAGAATAGAATAAAATAATTGGTCATTTCATACATAACAGCACAAGTTTCCAAAATCATCATTTCACAGCAACAATGAAATATAACAGCACCATGTTCATTCTAACAAGAACTTCCGTCTTTTCAAAACAAATCTATCTTCATATAGCAGGGAAGAGTACAACCATACATAAATACACGAGTTCACATATATCTCGTCTTTTATAAGCATGGGGCTATCTAATCATTAAGCCAACCATGTGTATCATTTTAATTATTCAGCTTCCCTTAAAATATGAAATTTATATATTCTCCAAGTATCTTTAAATTTTAGTACTAGCAAGGATCATATATGTCTATACAAAATTTTAAATATTCCAACCTAGCCGAAACCTAAAACAAGACATTTGTAATTTGAATATAAATCCTTGGAACTAATTAGACTTAGCCATCAACAAAGTTCAACCCGACAATACATTCGTATTTTCCCAAATTCATTTTAGTTGCCACTTGGTTCTATACAATCATTATAAAGTCCTCCATCTTATTTCTCAATCATTGCCTAAACAAAACCAACTTAACTGAGCAATCCTCCTTCATTTTCCAAGTTACTTTCTAAACCAATATCTCACATTTCATGCCATATAATTTAAACTTAACACATTGATCAGCCTTGACAGAATCAAAATAGTCTTTTAGCCTAAGACCATGCAACTCCCTCATATAGTCCCCTCACAAACTCACCTCAATTTTATCATCCTTCACAAACCCAAAATTTAATACCAACAAAACCCTCTTCCCTATTTTACAACTAAATAGAGTATGGCAACTAGAGAAAACAAAGCACATACCCATAATCCCTTCTTAAACTATTTAACAAGAATTCATGGAGATATTAAACTAATTATCAACACCTTCCCTGCATTAATCACACACCCACATAATACAAACATACACATGCATATACAGATTCACACACACACAAGACAGAAATTGATCGGAGAGCACAAAGGGAACCAAATCAATAAAACAACCAACCTACTGAGAATCTAATATTACACTTCCTTTTAGTTGATTAATGACTCTAAATCCCGCAACCCCAAATTGATTTACTCTTAAATCGCGCCCAGAAAAAGAGAAACAGATAGGAATCAGAGGAGTAAACTCACCCAACATTGAAGCCCGAGTTCACAGGTCTGGACGGCGGCCATCACCGCCGTGTATCGCCGTCGAGTTTCGCCGGAGACGAAGAAGCCAACAGTGAGGGGTGAGAACGACGGGAATGAAGAGGAAAAAGTGAGAAAGCGGTAGTGGATGGGAAATAACTCAAGAATTGAAAAGAAGGGTCGAACCTTACCTTCTTCCGCTGCCGTACACCGCCCAGCTCACCGGAAACCGAAGGGAAAAATGAAAGAACCGAGGGCTGCGAAGGGAAAAGAAGAAAAGAAGAATATCTTTGGACTTGTGGCGGTCGACGCCGCCGTGTGGCCACCGGAAAGCTCGCCTGGACGGCGAGCACGCAGGGAGAGGGAGGAGGATGATCGGAGCTCGAGAGAGGGAGGAGGCAGCGGCTAGGGTTCCCAGATGAAGAAGAAGGAGGAGGGAGGTGAATATATATATATACCTTAGCGAAAATTACAATTAATTACCCTACTATTTATTCTTAATTATATTTTTAACCCAAAAGTTTGTATATATCACCATATCTCTTTCTTTTTATCATAATATAATCTAGATTCCAATTTACCTTTCATGGAAGTTTCTATCCCCAATCAATTCTTTTATCTATATTTATTTAAATTCCAAACTAAATAAGATTTAGTATTCATAAATTGCCCAAAATATCCTAAGATTTCTCCCAAAAACTTTAAATTTTCTAAATAAAATCTCAATAATCTCTTATTATCCTTAATTTAAAAATTGGAATGTTACAGCTCTCAAGACTTTCGCCCCCATTCCTGATGTTTTGAAGGAGGCTACTCTGGATTCTGGTATCATGAATCATGATTACCCTTCGATTTTAACCGTTGAAAATTGTAACAATCTGTTACTAATTACTTAATTAACCAATGATATCCTTTTTAGATCTAATAACCTCTTTACTAACTATGATAGAAAAAGGATTTCCATACTATCAATGTCCTATCATAGTTAGTGTAACATCCTGAAAATTTATTACATGATTAGAAAAGGTTTTTAGTAAAAATCATTATGAAATTTGGAATTTTTAGGAATTTTTGGGGATTTTTGGATATTTTAGGAAGTATTGGGGAAATAAGTGTCTAAATAATTAATTAAATAATTGATGAAATAGAGAAATGAGGGTATGGTGAAATCTAAAATATTTTGAAGGTTAAGGAAATTGGAGGTTTGATTTAGTGGATTTTAATTAAAGGAGGGTATTCTGGTAATTTAATCCCAAACATTTGTACACCACACATACAAAACACTCAAGCCAAACACTCCCTTCCCTTTCCTTTCTTATGTCTTGGCCGATACACCCCTCCTCCTTATCACTTCCATTTTCTCAAATCAAACCCACACACACACATACATTCGGCCTCTCACCATCACCATCATCACCAAATCCTTCTCCTTCTTCATGCTTAATCGCGTTCTTCTTCCTTCCCTCTCTAGCTTCACCATCATCGACCTCACCATCATCCTCACTTCCTTCGTTTTCTTCACGTCTTAGCAGCGGGGGCCGGCGAGCTCGAACGGCGATGAAAGGCAGCGGACGACGGCAGGACAGTAAGGTTCGACCATTTTTGTTGTTGTTGTTGGTTCTTCTAGTTATTTTCCTCTCCAACTTCGTTTCCCTCACTCCTCCTCTTCGTTTCCCTTCGATCTCCGGCAGTATAGGCGGTTTCCGGCGACGGCGAACTCCGGCGAGTCATGGAGGACCAAAAATCGAGTTCAAGTAACTTCTTTTCTTTCATTCCTGCACTCGTTTTTCGTTTTTGCTGAGGTATATGAGAGGAATCCGAAAATGGGTTTTGGGATTTGGGTTCCATAAACAAATTTATATGAAGCTAAGGTTTGGTTGAGATTTGTTTGCTTTATAAATCTTGTATTTTTCTTCCTTTGTTGCTGTTTGAGCGCACCTTGATGTGTGTCTGTACATGTAGTGCTCTGTTTTGTGCATTACGGAGTCATACTTCAATCTAAAGAGTTAATGATTTCATTTGATGTTGAGTGCATTCAAGGTGTTTGTGAAAAAGTCTAAGAGAAGCTGGATTTGTTGGGAACTTTGTTATTACTCGGTAGCCTTGGTTTATGTTTAAAATCTGATAAGATGTGATTATGGTGTACGTATGAAGTATGTGTTTTTTTTTAATATATTTGAATATTTGTTTGGGTGCTCTGTATGGTTGAATATTATGTAAAGTACTTCACTTCCTTAGGATGCCAAATTCTGTTATGTTTAGTTAGGCTGGGAGAATGAAGTATTTATTTGTATTCAAATGGACTAAAGCTGATTTTTAGAGTTGGTTATCTTGGTTAGTTGTTTGAGTGGTCCTCTGACCTGAAATTCTCCTTTGCTTTTGTTATGATTTGTCAGGAATTTTATGTGTTTTGGTAACTTTTAGGATTTTTTTATGCTCCCTTTGTTTGGTCTGTGTTCAAGGAAATAGAAGGGGGAAATAGAAGGGGGCTTGGAGTAAATTATATGTTAATTAAAAGAAGTTAGAACAAGTGGGTGGATTTGTAGGTTACTTATGCTGCTGAGATTGTTGTGTATGGGCATTATGCTAAATTTCTCATGATTTTTAAATTGGGATGAAGTGTAGTAGATAGCGTACATGCTTTTGCAGTCGTTTTGTTTTTCTGTATTATTTCAAACAGAATTGAGAATGAAGAGGATTCAAAGAGGTAAATGTATTTTAGAAAGGGGGACAATAACTAATGACACGTGTGTGTGATGTGGTGTGTGCGCAATGGTGTATTTATATGTGAATGTTTTGATTGAAATGGGCATGGGTTAATAAGTGTGGTTGCTACATTGTAAATGCATAAGGATATTGTATTTCATTTGTGGTTGCTGATTTGTTTAATATAGGACAACAAAGTAAAGGAAGGAAAAATTAATTACTAGTATGGTGACATTAAAATCTAATGTTATGAAATAGAGTTCTTAGGAGTTTTATAGAGGAATATTACTCCTCCTTCAACATAGGTGTGTGTATTCGGTTAATTCTTTATTTTATAAAGAATGAAGATGGATTTCTATGGAATTAATTGGATTTTTATATTAAAAATTACACAAGGTTATTGTTTGATCCAAATATAAGACAAGTGGGAAATATTCTGTTTCTTCTCTTTATGGTTTCATGTGTTAGATAAGAAAGTTAAAATGAATTAAATTGAGGCCTTGGATTGGATTTTTACTTAATGTGCTATTAAGGTCTTCCTCATTAGTGGATTGATTGTGAAGATAAGAACTTTGAATATAAATCATTGTGTGGATGGCTTGGTGTGCTTTCTTTGTTAGTTCTTGAGTGGGGTATTAGTAATGAATTGGTTCTTTTTAATGATGAACTTGATGTTTAAGTTAGATTGGAATAAACAATGACAATGAAGAAGTTTTGAGAACTAACCTTATCCAAAACATAATTATATGTAATGAATTTTATAAAAAGTCCTCTTGAGTGGACATTTGATTATATCCATGTGTGTGTGGTTTTAGTTTGTGTAAATTAAGTTGATTTTGATGGATTGATCGTTTGGTTGTTAGCCTTATTGGATCGAGAAATATTTGAAATGTGCTTTTTAAGGATTCTTGAGATGTTAAGATGTGAATAATCAGAATGATTTTGTAAGGGTTAAATTAAAACGAGGGAAAATGGGTAGTAACATTAGAACCGAGAGAGACGTGCTATTTATTATACAGATTTAAGTATAGTTGTTTACCTTCATTATTACTTTTATGTAATAATAGGTGAATCTACTAAGGAATGAATGGTAAGGAAGAGCAACTGCGTGTTAAAGGGCGACAGGTAATCACACTTAACCTTGCTATAACATTGAGGGTGACGTTAGTTAGGGATTTTGTAAAATCCCTTCTCACCCTCTATATATATATTATCTTTAAAAGGGTATTTTTATACAAAACAGGCTATCGGGTGCCTTTTAAACACGATTATTTTCATATAAAGAAATTTGAAACTCTGTATATCTATTATCCTGTTTGGTGGTGGTTATTGAATTGGAATGGTGTGAAAATTTTATGATTATAGTGTTAAGATAGTTATTTGAGGGATTTATATAGTTGCTATCAAGGATAGTGATAGTAGGTTGTGGGAAAGAGTTTTGTTGTTGTGAAGGAGATAGTGAATGAAATTGAGATATTCAAGGATATTTGTGATTGAGATATGAAATGCTGTGGATGAGATATTAAAAGGAATATGTGAGCATTGCATGACACTGAATTTTGTGTACCATCGCGCGATGATAACTGTCGATTGGCCAATCGACAGTTATTTGTACTGATGATCCTTTTCGGATTGATTAGACCGGGGATCATAGGTCAACTTATTGAGAGAAAGTGACCTACGGTTGTTTGGCATTGAAGAGTCCAACCGTTCCCGTTCTGCAATGGAAACAGAATTGGGGTTCTCTCTCTGGGGATTGCCAGGGAGGGAAATTGCCCCCTCATTATAGAGAGGGGCACAATGTCAAATCATATAGTGAAGATTGGATGCTGGAGATGAATGCCCCTTGATGGCACAATGCATCTATAGGTGAGTGTGAGAGTTGGCGTAGTAGTACTGATGGATTGGAGATAGAGATGTTGACGTTATTGTTTGGAAAGTGATAGAGAAATGTGAATGATTTATGGAGAGAAAATCTGGAATATATGTATTATTAATTTTTAAATTGTGGTACCCTTTAGACGCCCTCGCTACCGCACATCTCACTGTTATAGTGAGTTAAGCGGTGATTACTGGGACAAATTTGTCTCATCCCACGATTACTGACATTTTTGCAGGTATTCATGCACGACGCGAGCATCAGGAAAGGGAATTAGGTAGTAGAAGTTATATAGTTTATTTAGAATTGTATATTGCCAATTTGTATAGGCCTGCATCTGCTTCCGCATGTATACATATTTATTTATTGTTTAATACCAATTAGTTTTGTTTAATAACCATGTTAGGCAAATCCTATCTAACATGGTTAGCAATAAATTATCCATGATAGCAGCTGTGCTGTATTAGTTTATTCTTTTCTATCATGGATAATATTTTAATCATTAGGATATTCTTTTTCTAACTATGATAGAGATATTAATATTATTGAAATTCCTTTTTCTATCATAGTTAGTAAAGAGATTATTGAATTAAAAGAGAGGTCACAGGTTAATTAGGGAATTAGTAACAATATTTTACAACTTGGTTATCAGTATTTGGTATACGATAACCCTGGACTGTGCTGCATTGCATGTAGATTGGCAATATACATTCTTAGTATTCCCTTCCTTTCGTGCATGAATATCTGTCATTTTGAGAGGAATATCACTCATCCCGTGGTGGGGAGAGAGTGATAAGTGCAATTGAATAGGTAATGTGGAGAGATTGAGAAGAATATAGAAAGAATAATGAAATAAACAAAGATACTAATAAGAATTTAGGAAGAATAACGAAATAAGGATGATTCGTTGGGGTCTTTATTATGGTTATATGCTAGCCATAATCCTAGTCAAGGCATCATGAGATACCTTATTGGGTTAAGAGATTAAGGAAAATTTGAAAATAATAATTAGTAATGAATATAATGTGAATAAGAATTGTTGACCTTGTATTGTAGTTGTTTAGCAATTTTTGAATTGTTTGGTTAGTTGATGAATTAACTTGTTTTGTTTGATTGTTTCAATTGAAATTCGACTAAAATTGTTATTTTGTTATTATTTGTGTATGTTAATGTCCAAATTAGTTGTATTAGTTGCTTTATTCTGTTGATAGGTGATTAATTTGTTAACTGATGATCAAGTTATTCTATCCAAGTGATTTCAATTAAATTCTTATTATAACTTTTATTGATTTTATTTTTCTTCTTCTATGTTTCGATTATCTTTCAATTAGTAATGGTTGGAGATTCCATCATCATGGGTAGTAAGGATTGTTGCCCATTTATATTAAGCGGCTGGAGGCTTCCTCACTAAATTTAGTGACTGGAAGCAGCCCCCTTGATTATAGATGTTGGTAGCCCTTACTACTTCATGAGTGGATGTTTCCCATCATTATTAAGCGAAATAACGGTAAGTTGTTTGTTTAAAATTGATTATTGTTTTAATTGAAAAGGTTTTGCAAATTGATATTATGTGATTGAAAAAGTTCTGGTTGATAATTGTTGGTAAGCTTGTTATCATTTGGTTTTTGTGAAATTCATCTTGGGTGTTAGATGTCATAGATTATGTTTTAAGACCGATAAAACAATGGATATTGTCTTTACCTTTATGATTTATGTTATTGATACTCATCTATATGAAGTAAGAAGTATTAGTCATATGTAGATATTAAGTTATTTCTGATTATTTGGTTGAAAATCTGATTGTAGTTAATTGTTACTCACAATCCGTTTTGTTAGGAATAATGATGATGGTGCGATATGTACTATTATGCTTGTATGTTTAGGCTTGGGTTGATTCTATTGTATAATTGCTTGTGTTTGTTAGGTTCATGGGAAAGAATATATGATATTAGAATTGAATGAGTATAATCCCTTCACATGTTTTACCTATGATTATGAAGTCGTGTTTTTGTGTTGGTTGGAATTAAGTTTGATTGAGGGAGACATATGATCTTTGTAATCGTAATAATGGACCTTTGTGGATCTATCTTTGGGGTGTTATTTCGGGCTAGTGTTTCATGGCCGACTGGATTGAAATATATAGGAGATCCTTACATATGCTCTACTTGGTAAATAAACTAGGATTGTTTTTTTTTTTTTTGTGAAATTTGATTCTTTGGTATGAAATCTTTATCAAGAAACTCAAAATTATAAAAATCATTTTTGCAATGAAGATATATGCTTAAGCAATGGGATTGAATTTTGATATATGAATGTGAAAATCAAGTGTTCAATTGTTTTATCATGTATTACCATTCCAAAATATTAGTGTCATGGTTTCCAAGAAGGTTTTCATGATCTTCATGTGTATTAAAATAGTGTGGCATATTGATTTCCTAAAGTTCGTATTTTATTAGCCCACGACAAATTTAATCAAGTTAGCACGATTGCTGGTTTTTGAACTTTTATGACTTCATATTGCTGGTCACGTTGCTTAGCTTGTCTAAGTTGTTGGTGCGGATTTTTGCAATTCTGGCTTGTAAATCAGATTGCTGATATTTTCATATTAGATTTACATTAGTGTAAGCGTGAAATTGGTTTGAATGACACGTTAATGATTGATAAGTTACCCATTTATAGCAGATTGTCATTGATTGATCTGATTATGAGAATTACTTGCTCTTAGTTTTCTATGACTTGAGCAAATTCAGATTTTTGTTTGAATCATGTCTAATCTGAAAATTTTAAGACAGTTTTGGGATTCATGGGAATCTGATTTTACGTCATTTTGTTGTGGTGGTCGTCTGTTTGGAAATGTAATTGATGTAGATAAACTATATACTTCCTTTCTCATTTGTACTCAATTCGGCTTATAAAGAGGCATGAAGAGATCAGATTTGCATATGGGGATTTGAAATGAAATGTTGGTTTCCTTATGCTTTGAGATTTGCTGTTAGAAATGTGTATGAAAAATGTGAGATTTGCTTTGAATAATTCCTCTAAGCTTGACATTAAATTAAATAAATTGATTGGATACAATAAAAAATTGCATTAAACTTGCTATGCATATTGGATCTAATTGTGTATAAGATCCATGCATCAGCTATTGCTTTGATTGGTCAGGTGTTTGCAGTGAAAATTGTCTTGCTATTGTTGGTGCATTGTGATTTTTGGATGGACTAATTCATTAATATGCAAATATAACAGAAATAATTGTGATTTTGATTAGAGTTTTAGTTATATTTCTAGATTTCCTTGCGTAGTGCTTATAGCCTTGCTCAAAGGTTATATACATTCAAGTCAATCTGACTTGATTTCACCTCTTTTCAATCTCTAAAGGAACTTTAGAATTGGTGTTAATATTCGTAATCCCACATTTATCCTAAGATAACATCTCTCCTACCTCTCACTTGTCTACTTTTCTAGAAATTTTGATCAAGAACTTTAATTAGAATGTTCAAATTCTTCTAAATCCTTGAAATCATCTCTATGGTGTCACATGGATTACATTTATGACAATGAATCCTCAGTACCAAAGACTTCAATATTCTCAAATTTATATTCAGATTCCTCTTTCTCTTACTCAAACTAGGATTATCTGTTGAAGAAATCGTCCATTTCTTTGTGTCTAATGATAATTTCTACTAATTTCGAGGACGAAATTATTTAAGGGGGTTAGAATTGTAACATCCTGAAAATTTATTACATGATTAGAAAAGGTTTTTAGTAAAAATCATTATGAAATTTGGAATTTTTAGGAATTTTTGGGGATTTTTGGATATTTTAGGAAGTATTGGGGAAATAAGTGTCTAAATAATTAATTAAACAATTGATGAAATAGAGAAATGAGGGTATGGTGAAATCTAAAATATTTTGAAGGTTAAGGAAATTGGAGGTTTGATTTAGTGGATTTTAATTAAAGGAGGGTATTCTGGTAATTTAATCCCAAACATTTGTACACCACACATACAAAACACTCAAGCCAAACACTCCCTTCCCTTTCCTTTCTTATGTCTTGGCCGATACACCCCTCCTCCTTATCACTTCCATTTTCTCAAATCAAACCCACACACACACATACATTCGGCCTCTCACCATCACCATCATCACCAAATCCTTCTCCTTCTTCATGCTTAATCGCGTTCTTCTTCCTTCCCTCTCTAGCTTCACCATCATCGACCTCACCATCATCCTCACTTCCTTCGTTTTCTTCACGTCTTAGCAGCGGCGGCCAGCGAGCTCGAACGGCGATGAAAGGCAGCGGACGACGGCAGGACAGTAAGGTTCGACCATTTTTGTTGTTGTTGTTGGTTCTTCTAGTTATTTTCCTCTCCAACTTCGTTTCCCTCACTCCTCCTCTTCGTTTCCCTTCGATCTCCGGCAGTATAGGCGGTTTCCGGCGACGGCGAACTCCGGCGAGTCATGGAGGACCAAAAATCGAGTTCAAGTAACTTCTTTTCTTTCATTCCTGCACTCGTTTTTCGTTTTTGCTGAGGTATATGAGAGGAATCCGAAAATGGGTTTTGGGATTTGGGTTCCATAAACAAATTTATATGAAGCTAAGGTTTGGTTGAGATTTGTTTGCTTTATAAATCTTGTATTTTTCTTCCTTTGTTGCTGTTTGAGCGCACCTTGATGTGTGTCTGTACATGTAGTGCTCTGTTTTGTGCATTAGGGAGTCATACTTCAATCTAAAGAGTTAATGATTTCATTTGATGTTGAGTGCATTCAAGGTGTTTGTGAAAAAGTCTAAGAGAAGCTGGATTTGTTGGGAACTTTGTTATTACTCGGTAGCCTTGGTTTATGTTTAAAATCTGATAAGATGTGATTATGGTGTACGTATGAAGTATGTGTTTTTTTTTATATTTGAATATTTGTTTGGGTGCTCTGTATGGTTGAATATTATGTAAAGTACTTCACTTCCTTAGGATGCCAAATTCTGTTATGTTTAGTTAGGCTGGGAGAATGAAGTATTTATTTGTATTCAAATGGACTAAAGCTGATTTTTAGAGTTGGTTATCTTGGTTAGTTGTTTGAGTGGTCCTCTGACCTGATATTCTCCTTTGCTTTTGTTATGATTTGTCAGGAATTTTATGTGTTTTGGTAACTTTTAGGATTTTTTTATGCTCCCTTTGTTTGGTCTGTGTTCAAGGAAATAGAAGGGGGAAATAGAAGGGGGCTTGGAGTAAATTATATGTTAATTAAAAGAAGTTAGAACAAGTGGGTGGATTTGTAGGTTACTTATGCTGCTGAGATTGTTGTGTATGGGCATTATGCTAAATTTCTCATGATTTTTAAATTGGGATGAAGTGTAGTAGATAGCGTACATGCTTTTGCAGTCGTTTTGTTTTTCTGTATTATTTCAAAAAGAATTGAGAATGAAGAGGATTACATCCTTATTTCGTTACTCTTCCTAAATTCTTATTAGTGTCTTTATTTATTTCATTATTCTTTCTATATTCTTCTCAACCTCTCCACATTACCTATTCATTTGCACTTATCACTCTCTCCCCACCACGGGATGAGTGATATTCCTCTCAAAATAGCAGAGATTCATGCACAAAAGGAAGGGAATACTAAGAATGTATATTGCCAATCTACATGCAATGCAGCACAGTCCTAGGTTATCGTATACCAAATACTGATAACCAAGTTGTAACAATCTGTTACTAATTACTTAATTAACCAATGATATCCTTTTTAGATCTAATAACCTCTTTACTAACTATGATAGAAAAAGGATTTTCATACTATCAATGTCCTATCATAGTTAGGAAAGGAATTTCCTAATGATTAAACATTATCCATGATAGAAAAGAATTTCCTAACACAAATTGAATACTATCATGGATAATTTATAGCTAACCATGTTAGAAAAGGTTCACCTAACATGGTTAGAAAAAGAATCAAACTAATATATATACATGCGGAAACGAATGCAGGCCTATACAAATTGGCAATACACAATTCCAAATAAACTTATATAGTTTCTACCACCTGATTCCCTTTCCTGATGCTCGCGCCTGTGCATGAATACCTGCAAAAATGTCAGTAATCGTGGGATGAGACAATTTGTCCCAGTAATCACCGCTTAACTCACTATAACAGTGAGACGTGCGGTAGCGAGGGCGTCTAAAGGGTACCACATTTTAAATTTAGTAATATATACATATATCTGTCAAGTCCCCTTCTATTTATCACTCAAAACCCCTCTGTCACATCCAAGTCAACTCAATAGACAAAAATAAACGTGATTGACACTGTGCCCAGTCTCAAATCTGAAAGCATGAAAAAGGGAGCACTTTAAATAGTGAAAACATCCCTGAAAAAGGGAGCACCATAAATAGTGAAAACATCCCTGGTTCCTTTACAATTCGAGGAACCTGTACAATTAACATATCGATTTGCGCAAATCGATAGGTTACATCGGCCGACGGTACTAATAATCAGTGTCATGCAATACTCACAATCCCTATTCTATATTCCATCAACATAACTCTCAACAATCTCAACTCAACATGTAACTCTCTTTTCTATCCTCATCACCTCTTAAACCACTACCCAACACTATCCCTATATGCATTTCACGCCATTCCAGATCAATGGCCACCACCAGGCAGGATAATAGTATATATAATGTGTAAAAATCTTTTATACGGAAATAATCGTGTTTAAAAGGCACCAGATAGCCTGTTTTGTATAAAAATAACCTTTCAAAGATAAAATATATATATATAGAGGGTGAGAAAGGATTTTACAAAATCCCCAACTAACGTCACCCTCAATGTTATAGTAAGGTAAGTGTGATTACCTGTCGCCCGTAGCATTTCTCTGTCATTTCTTACAGTTTCCTTGTAGATTATCTTCCAAGTACCATCACCACTATTCAAACCTATATGAATATAATACAAATTGCTAAATTAATATCATTTCCACTTTATAATATTTTACCGTCTCTCTTGTCTCCGCACTACTACCCAACTCCTTCTTTTACAATGTCTTATAGAATATTTTCATTATTGTTTAACCTAGATATCTTAATGATCATAATCATAATCAAGTGGTTATTACAAAACAACCCAACCTTCACATTACCAAGAACTAAAATCCAACAACATAAGAAGCCCTAAATCCAAGCAGTCCAAGAACAAGGCAATCAAAAGAAAGCAAGTTCAACAAGCAATACACTCCATCCTTAACATGCTTTATATTAGTTAATTATGTGAATTTTCACATATGTTTTATATAAATCAACACAAAGCATTAATTACTTCAATAATATGAAATTGCACATCCAAGTAACCATTCTATCTCATTCGAATGGAATTAAATTGCTTTTCAACACATAAATCAAACTACTTCTTACCCTTACCAATATTAGCACAATTCACACTTCAAACTAATAGCTAAGAAGACAAATAATTCTCTATATGAAATGCAAATTAAAACACTACATTAAATTCAACCACTAACTCATACTTTCATATTATCATTCCTTATCATTTTCATTTAGTTTAGTTATTGCATAAAAGAACAAGGAAATATCATATTTAGTCCATACACATCACAACAGCCTATCCAGTCCAAGAAAGAGACAAAGAACATTAAGACTTATACTTTCAAATAATATTTACTACAATTGAAATACTCCCATTGCAACCCATTTTTCTACCAAGGCAAGCAAGAGCCAAAAATCATTAAAATCAACACGCAATAAATACAACTTAAACCAACCCAAACAATATTTCATACATAAATCAATTTCTTTTATAGCTCTCAACTTTACAATTATATGAAGCATCTATAAAGAATCAACTTCAACTACATCCCTTTATCTCACACAAATGTACCCACACCGGTTATTATCATTCATTCCAACTAGCCATGTCAACACAGAGGAATGAAGAACTTCCATTAAATCAACACACACACATATATATATACAACCATATATATTCCTTTTCACATTAATATACAACAAGAATCCCCATTACTTTCTCCCTTCCATTCGGCCATTATAGTGAAGGAAAATGCAAAGACTTGTGATTACACATGAAGCAACACTATTGCAGCTATATCATCACATAAAAGACACATCTCCATACAAAGAAAAGCTTACAAATTATCAACCCTTTCCCAAAGAAAACAAAACAGCCAAATCAAGAGTAAAGCCTCAACAAGATGAAAATTAATCCATTTAACCAATTTGAAAACCAATTGAACATGAAATACATGCCGTTCAACTTCATTATGCTTCCAATTAGATTAACTAGAAACTCCATCCCTTAGAATCAAAGGTAGAAGCTTAAGCTTCCAAATATATGGTTATGAAACCCAACAAATGCAGCTTCTCTTAGACTTTTTCACAAACACCTTGAATGCACTCAAATCCAAATGAAACCATCAACTTTTTAGATTGAAATATGAATTCCATTTTTTTTTCCACTGATTTCAAACACCCAAAATCTCACAAATTCAATCACTCAATAATCAGAGAAAAGAGCAAACAAAACATACATGCTCAAAAATAACTACTATCCTTCATTCCAATGAGACTCACACATACAGCACCAATTCATGTCACTAGTTAACTTGTATAACCACAAATTGAATATTCTTACAGTTTTCATCATCATTAATTAAAAGAAACATAACATTAGACACCCCCCTTGCATAAACCCAAATCGGCCAAAGAGAGGAAATTTTAGAAAAATCAACATACAATTTGAAAACATTAATCATGCTCAAATTGCTTTAGGAAAACTCAAAATCCAAGGCTAAGTTTTGATTTTTGATGATTATTGAACCCAATCCTATAAACCCCATTCAAATGCATTCTTGGAATCTCGGCCAAAATGAAAATATAGGTTGTAAACTAAAGAGAAAACACACCTAAGCTTGAATATATACTTGTACGTGCAGTAGGTCGCCGGAAATTCGTTCGCTTCGCCGGAAAATGACCACCACCGAGGGTAGGGCAGAAAAGAAATTGAAAAGAAAAGGGAACCATGAGAAATAACTTTAAAATGGAAGCATGGCTCAAGAAATACTAAAAAGGCCGAAGCTTTACCTCTTTCCCGTCGTTGTCCGCCGCCGATCTTGCCGGAAAACCGAAGAAGTTGTCGGAGGGAGTGTGGAGAACGGAGGTTAAGGTGAGGAAATCAGAGAAGGAGTAGTGAAGAAGCTAAGCTTGCTAAGATGATGATGAGTATGGTATGTGTGTCGGCTGATCTAGAGAAATGAAGAAGAGAAGAGGAAGAAGAACGAAGAAGAAGGATGTAAGGGGGCCTGCGTTTTTGTTTGAGAAGGAAGAGGTTGTGTGTGTGTGTATAAGTGTGGTGTGGTGATTTTGGGAAAATTCTAATTAATTACCCCATTCATTTATACTTAATTATATTTCTATCCCAAAAGTTTGTACATATTATTATACTCTTCCTTTCCATCATAATATTATTTAGATTTCAAAATTCTTTTCATGTATGTTTCTAATTCCAGATGACTCATTTGACTATATTTTCTTTAAAATCGAAAAATAATTCATATTAAATATCAATAAATTATAACTAATATCATAAATTCTTCCCTAAAACTTTAACTTTCCTTAATGACACCTCAATAATTTCGTATTATTTTTTTAATTTGAAAATTGGGATGTTACAATTCTCCCCACCTTTTTGGAATTTTGTCCCCAAAATTCGCTAAAATTAACGCCTAAAACCAGGAAATATACAATTCAGCTCTAACTATTTGTAAAGTTCTAACTATTAAACCCTTATTTGATGCTTTCTACACCATCCTTCATCCTGCATCTTCCTTCAATTTGTAGGTCATTCATCAATTTCTCCTCCCACTTTCCTAGTTATCCTCCATATACTAGCCATCTAAACCTCAAATCACTTGCATTAAAGTCCATCATAACGGATAACAACATCCTTCTCAACTCCAATTGTCTCCTCAATCATATATATACAACTTTAAAATTCATCATTAACTCAAATCACCCCAAACTCATCCATAAAAGTCTATTGATAACCTATCACTAAGTCATAATAGTTTACAACATCAATATACACTCTTAGTCATCAATCCACAGTGTATCCTCAAGTGGTCACCCTAACCTTAATTCAAGGCATAAATTCTTAAATTCCATTCTTCAAGCCAAATCTCCGGTTACTCATCAGTTCATACCCATAATATTGTGTTTTAATCCTTTAAGTTAAAACTCCTCTCATTTACAATCCATACAAGCTTGAGATAGTGACTTCCCATAATTTTCTAAATTCCTCAAATCTTCCAATTATGAATTCCTAGCGTTTGATTCCAAATATTCCCCATTCTATCTGGTGAACTCTCCAATTTCTCCATCATAATATTATTTAGATTTCAAAATTCTTTTCATGTATGTTTCTAATTCCAGATGACTCATTTGACTATATTTTCTTTAAAATCGAAAAATAATTCAGATTAAATATCAATAAATTATAACTAATATCATAAATTCTTCCCTAAAACTTTAACTTTCTTTAATGACACCTCAATAATTTCATATTATTTTTTTAATTTGAAAATTGGGATGTTACAAAAATCTGGCCTTAATCTGTACTAGGAATGAGTTAGATACAAACCTCCCTATTAGGCTTCCTGAGGGTGATGAACAACTCGATTGGTACAGTGAAAACTTGGCCACATTGTGTGTTGATTATTTCCCTCTGCGAAAAATTGTGCCTTTACCCAATTATCGTACACATTGGTACAGTGAAAAATCGTAAGAGGCAAGAAGGGTATTTCAATCTAATCCTGATAGAGTCTCCTTGGCCATATATTGATGTATTCCAATTTAAGCACAAACTTGATATTGAATTCTCAATACCATTAATGAGTAAGTGTCTCAATTTTCTTCTTTTTCCATCTATATATGCATTAGCATGTTTGTTATTCAATATAGAATCGAGTTGTATTTATTGATTTGGCCAAGCAAGTCATTTCAATTTCTTTAGTTTTATATGATGAAGACAAATACAAGATCTTTCATTTGTGCATTATTAGGTAGCATGAATACCATTTACCTCTCCCAACTATTTCCCTTTGATATTCTATTTAACACACATAAATGAATAATAATTAGGATTTTAATTCTACTATAACTCAAAGGTTATACAATATGCATTGATGTGAATTGCTTTTTTGCTTTCTATTTAGTGAAATGTTGACATGACAATAAAAAATGGGGGTGTATTGAGTATTGTGTAATTGTTTTTTCCGGAGAGTCAGAATACAACCAAGTAGGGAGATTAAAAGATTTTCATGGGTTTACTACAAGAAAAGTGTTATACTAGTTTGGTTTAAACTGTGACCTACATCTTGTTCTTCAACCTATTCTAGTTTTACTATACCCAAAGATTTTAAATTTGGATTTTGGTGCCACAATACAAGTGATTAATTCTACATACTCAGATGCTCCCTAATAGAACTTGTATGTAACATACTGTTACTTAGTCCCTTATTAACTAATGATATCCAATTTTAATTCTATAATCTCTTTACTAACTATGATAGGAAAAAGATTTTCCATAATATTAATATACCTATCATAGTTAGAAAAAGAATATTCTAGTGAATAAAACATTATCCATGATAGAAAGGATTTCCTGATACAATATAGATGCTATCATGGATAATTAAAAGTTAACCATGTTAGAAAGGATTTGCCTAATATGGTTAATTAATAATACTGATTGATATTAAACAATAAATATGTATATATACATGCGGAAGCGAATGCAGACCTATAAATTGGCAATATACAATTCTAAATAAACTACACAACCTCCACTACCTAATTCCCTTTTCTGATGTTTGCGCCTGTGCATGAATACCTGCAAAAATGTCAGTAATCGTGGAATGAGACAATTTGTCCCAGTAATCACCGCTTAACTCACTATAACAGTGAGATGTGCGGTAGTGAGGGCGTTTAAAGGGTACCTGTAACAATCTGTTACTAATTACTTAATTAACCAATAATATCCATTTTAGATCTAATAACCTCTTTACTAACTATGATAGAAAAAGGATTTCCTAGTGATTAAATACTATCCATGATAGAAAAGAATAAACTAATACAACACAGCTACTATAATGGATAATTTATTGCTAACCATGTTAGAAAGGATTTGTCTAACATGGTTAATAAACAAAACTAGTTGATATTAAACAATAAATAAATATATATACATGCGAAAGCAGATGCAGGCCTATACAAATTGGCAATATACACAACTAACTAATCTAAATAACCTTTGAAACCTAATTCCCTTTCCTGATGCTTGCGCCTGTGCATGAATACCTGCAAAAATGTGAGTAATCGTGGAATGAGACAATTTGTCCCAGTAATCACCGCTTAACTCACTATAACAGTGAGATGTGCGGAAGCGAGGGCGTCTAAAGGGTACCACATTTTAAATTCAGTAATATATACATATATCTGTCAAGTCTCCTTCTATTCATCACTCAAGTCCCTCTGTCATATCCAAGTCAACTCAAATTCACCATCTCTACTTCTCACATATCACTCAAATCCCTCAGTCAATTCCACATTAACTAAATATCATCCCCCAGTCTCCAATCTAATGATCACACTCACCTATAGATGCATTGTGCCATCCCGGGGCATTCAAGCATCTAATCGTCTCTATATGATTTGACACTGTGCCCCTCTCTATGATGAGGGGGCAAATTTCCCTCTCTGGCAATCTCCAGAGAGAGAACCCCAATTCTGTTTCCATTGCAGAACGGGAACGGTTGGACTCTTCAATGCCAAACAACCGTAGGTCACTTTCTCTCAATAAGTTGACCTATGATCCCCGGTCTAATCAATCCGAAAAGGATCATCAGTACAAATAACTGTCGATTGGCCAATCGACAGTTATCATCGCGCGATGGTACATCAATTTCAGTGTCATGCAATGCTCACCATATCCTGTCAAAATCTCATCACAATCTCCACATTTCAATCACAATTCCCTTAAATACCACAATGTCAACATAGCATGGTTTTCACAACCTAACTCTCCATAATCTCAAACTCAGCTTCCAACTTTCTTTTCTATCCTCATAACCTCTCAAACCACTATCTGAACATTATACCTATATATATATATATATATATATATATATATATATATATATATATATATATATATATATATCCTCCACACCATTCCAGTTCAATAACAACCACCAAGCAGAATAGTACATATATAATGTGTCAAAGTCTTTTATATGAAAATAATCACATTGGAAAGGCACCCTATAGCCTATTTTGTATAAAAATAACATTTCAAAGACTTTATATATATAAAGAGGGTGAGAAAGGATTTTAAAAATCCCAACTAACGCCACCCTCAATGTTATAGCAAGGTTAAGTGTGATTACCTGTCACCCTTAGCATTTCACAGTGTTGTCTTACCATTCCTTGTAGATTTTTCCTTCCAAGTATTCTCCTCTTAGATCCTCCTATAATGGTAGGATACAAAATGATAAATTAATATCATTTCACTTTATAACACTTTGACGTCTCTCTCTCGTATCATATATTACTACCCAATTCTTTCTAGAGTACACCTTCTTCATTATCTAATTAAGCTCTTTTACTTAATCTTTTTTTTTTTTTTTTATTCTCAAAATTTGTCTACCTTAAGACCTAAGACCTCTTAAGATTTTTAAGACATGTACATAATCATCCATAATAAACCAGACAAAAGAAATTGTCTATTTGAAAGCTCACAATACAAACAACCTTAAATAAATAGCAAACACTCATGTAACATTCATAGCATCAAAGTTTCATCCAATTAAATCTCCATTCACACATACATGCCCTTAAGGATTATAATTTCACTTCATCATTAGACAGAAATCAAAGCAGAAACCAAAACAAGGAAATGATTAAAAGAAAGCATCTTCTACACTACCCTCAATGACTTTTTAACAGTTGTAAACTTCACAAAACACACTCATGCATGTACTCCCAATACACAAGTTCTTCAATACCCATATTTTATTCACAACAATCTAAATTATCATTCTAAATTGATATCAAACATCACATTCATTAATCAAGAAGTGAACTAAAATCATCCCGATTACCATATTATTCATTCTGCCAAAAACAGGGAGAAGAAACGAAAGCCCATTCTATATGTTCCAAGCTTGTTTTCAAGATATGCAAAGATTTGAACTTACATGAACCATAATGTAACTAATTATTTCAAAAGCTTCCAACTTAGTTTCTCAAGTCTTAACCCTTAATTATAATAAATTCAATAAACATTCTTATATGTTATTAAACATTTCACTTAAATACTACTTAGAAGATTAGACCATTACAATTACCTCATGTCTCAACTTAATCCTAATCTTAACAATATCTTTCTCCTACCAGCAATTTCATTTCTAACTTCTCAACTAAACTCCCTTATATCCATATTTTTAATTCTAATCAGCAAATTCATCATAATAACTCCCAACATCACACTAAACAACTATTATTCACATTATCCTACTATCAAAAGCTTCCCAATCTGAAAGACTGAACAAAACAGCCCTATAGTCTCAAATCATATATCCAAACAGCAACTTTACATGAGTTCTCACTATACCTTTAACAAACCTCAAGTCATATATCATCTCCTAAATAATTCAACTGCAATAATGAAACTTCAACAATTATTTTGAGTCCTTTATGCTTATTCCAAAACCATATGATTAGTTAACCATACAAACCACAAAATCCTAATTCCTACATCACCATCAAAATGTAAAACTCTAACCCAAAATTCTGAAAATTATGCTCCAACTTCAAACTATACTTCTAATCATACATACTACTTATTTTATATTCTCAAAATGAATTTCTATCACATATTTTAATACCAACAGATCCATCTTCTGCAGTACCTAAACAAAATATGGCAACCAAAGAAAGAAAGAACACATATTTTTCAAAGCATACACTAAGTCTATAAAGACTCAACTTGAACAAATAGCTTTATTCCTTTTCTTTGAAAGGCTGACCAACAGATTCAAGTTAAGAGAATGAGATGCCATAACAACATACACGCAACATCATACACAAACAGTGCTAAAACTTGGAGTTATTAAAGAAAATGAGCCAAACCCAAAATGATTTGTAAAAGCCTCTACAACAACACCAAAAGCAAAGCTCAAACTTCATTTAAATGGGTGTGAAAACTCCTAAAATTTCGGATTAATCATAACCCTTTCCCAAAAACCTCGCTTGAATCGGCCAAGAAGAGAGGAAAATAGGAAAAGAAACTCACCTAAGGCTAACCCAATCTCCTTGTACTTTCCCGACATCCATAACCATTGTAAGTTGCTTCCAAATTTCTCCAACTTCACTGTCGCTGGCCGAACCGAAGTCGCAGAGAAGGAAGAAGAGGCAGAGAAAAAAAAAGGCGAGAAGGGAACACGGGAAGTGAAGATGGTAGAAAGTAGAAGTGATATTGAAGTGTCAAAAGAGTAATCAAAGTAGTGGGAAAGTGAGGAAATTGAGAGTAAAAGAGAGAGTGATGGTTTGAGGATGAGAGTTGAAGTTGAAGAGTGAAAAGAGTAAAGTGATGATGATATGGTGGTGAAGATGATGATGGACCATGGTATTCATATGATTAAAGGTGTGGTTGGGAAATTTTGAAGAAATAAGATTAAATAAAAATTAGAGATATTTTATTAATTGAATGGATGTGGTTGAATAAAGATAATGATGGATTTGAAGAGGGTGAGATTGAATTTGGGAGGATATTTTGAGTCCTAATATGATTTATCTAGATATGTTTTAGTTCCCAAATTTATTTCTAAAATTTCCTAAATGCTAAACAATACCCAAAGATTCCAAATATTGCCTTATTTATTCTTATAGAAATTTGGGGTGTTACAATTCTCTCCCCCTAAAATAATTTCGTCCTCGAAATTAAGAGAGACTACCTTGAATTATATATTATGGTATCACTTCCTAATTTTGAATACCATTTTAACAATTTATCCTACTAAATTTAAGCCGCATGACTTCCCATCCATTTTTTTTTGTACAAGACTTCCCATCCATCTTTTGATCCATAGAAAGAGTAATAGGAAAATAAGAGAAAATAAAAAAAAACAAATTTACAATCAGTCATATAAAAGCACTAAAACTATAATTTAGGAAATAGAAAATGATAATCAAGAGAGGATTCTATATAATCATAATTTTTCTGATTCTAACAAAAGCATGCAACCTATTCCGAGACAGTAATTTGAACTTACGAGTCCTCACTATTTACTTTTAGCAAAACATATATTTTTCCCCATATCAAAAGAAAACATCATGAAAATCAGTTTAAGCTAAATTACAAATTAATTTTAACAACATACTTCCTATCATCTTTATTAAACACTCTTGTTTTTACTGTAAACCTTAATCTATTAGCTCTTCACTTAGGATCCTAAAACAACACAATTTCCATTGCACTATTATAATTTATAAGTCTTCATTCTCATCAATCCCTAACTAAATAATCATCCATAACCTTGTGCTTATCTGTAATTAGTCCAAACAACCACTATAATAAAATCTCATATTCCTATAAACTCAGATTCCATCATTTATAAAAAAAAATCGTTTGGAGCATAAATATTATTCACTCCGGTTAATCATCTTTCATTTATCACTAACTAGATCCTCAACTTCTTGCACCTTTTAAAATTCCCAATGTCCATCATCAAAATGCCACTCCTTCTAATTTTCCTAAAAAGACTTCAATCAACACATTAAATAAATATTTCAAACAATCAGTCTTTGCAAGCATGATCCTCTATTCTCATCACTTAGCATTTAAGCAATCATAAATATTTACTACAAATCAAGCTTACTTTGTGCGCAGATAATAAACTAAAATCATCCTTAAATCATTCTTAAGATCCCCTTCAGCACTAAAACTAGACTAGATATCTTCAAAATTTATGATTCATTCTTGAATGCTTCAATGACACTATCTTCAGATCATAAAAACTATCTTCAGATCATAAAACTAACTCTAACTTATTTAGAAATCCCAACTTCTTATTGAATGCTTCATTCTTGAAAATTATTTATTTTCTAATACTGTTACAAGATCCAATTTGAACACATCTATAATTTCTTTTCATAAATACCCATCCCAAGTTCCATAGTTTACTAAGCTTGGGGACCACAATACTTTAAAACTAACCACATGACAAACTTTAAACCTTATATTATGTTCTAATTCCTTCTACAAATTCTTCCAATCAAATTCCAGCAGCACCAATCTTTGGTTCCCATAATAAACTAGGCTTTATCTCATTATATGAAATTGAAATATTCCAAATTACATATCAAAATAAGATACATATTCCTTTACTTAAATCATAGGTCCAAAAACTGTTGAATATCTCAAGGTTCATATATTTATGTCAGGAAAAATCTAGGGGATTTTCTTCCCTAAAATTGATTTGATATAATATCTTCTCTACAAGGGTACCTGTTATATAGTAATGTTCATGCTCTAAATGAATCTAAGAAGAGTATCTATCATATCAGATTAAACTTTGCCTACAAACCAAGTTATCACCATTCTATAGTTCCCATCTAAAATGCACCTTGAACTTTTGATCATATAATTCTAAAGGCTTTAAGAATGCTTCTCAAAAAATGATGTATATAACTTTCTCCTCTGAGCTATAATCATATGTACCTGTACTTTGTGCAAGCTATTTATCCAAGTCTCTTGTACCACTGTCTTCAAAGAAATTTTTATATCATAAATTATCAATACAACCTCTAACCAACTTCACATCATATAATCATTAAATAGATAGCCCACATTCACTTAACATTAATAAACCATATCTTGGACATCTTAGACTATGACATCTAAACTTCTTTAATTATCCTAGATGGAGAAATTTGAAATTCACTCTCTTACAAATAACCATATCTTAATTCTTTTAGGAAGTTATCCATAACTTTAACAATTCATTTAAAAATCTATTGATTCTCTAATCTATTCTTCACAATTTAAGTTTCATAAGAAACACCACAAAACTTCTTAGATCTCCCGTTCCAGAACCAGTAAGGATTCTCTCTCTCTTTTAACCCTTATTCAAGAACACATCTTTGCACTTTTTCTTGTATTCCTAAAATCACACCACCAAATATAAAACTCCTAAATTTGATATTACAATTTTGCCTACTTCTTATCATTTATATATACAATGTTAATCCATTATAAACTCAACACTCAAACTAACAATTACTATACTACAACATAAATAAGCTTCCACCACATTAAACAGTTAATTCAGCCAAACAAAAATAGAAACAAACATCTTTAAATTAACATACAAATGTTAAAACATACACTATCATATTTTCACATCATCAACCAACAGCAACATATACATATTCTATTTTATAATGTACCAAACTTCAGAAATTTCAGCACCCTAATTCCCATTCACTAAGCCACAAATTAGTTTGGCCAATTGCCTTAGTATCTTCAAAACATAATCTTTTGTCACTTTCTTGGATCAACACCAAGATCAGCCCCAATCAAAGAAGGGAGGACAAACCAGATTCCACAAGATAATCAACTAAGACTCGTGATAAAGCGTATAAAACATACAATTTCAAGAGAATTTTATTTCAATTGCAAAGAATCAAGCAGCACAAGTCAAATCATCAATAAACCAAACAGTTTAACACATAAATAAACAAGCAAGAAACAAGGTCAAGAATTATTATTTCACATTGTATTCCTCATTAATTGTTATTTTAAAATTTTATTGATCCCTTGACCCAATAAGGTATCTCATGATGCCTCGACTATGGTTATGGCTAGCACATAACTATACTCGAGACCCCAGAGAATCATCCTTATTTCGTTATTCTTCCTAAATTCTTATCAGTGTATTCATTTATTTTATTATTCTTTCTATATTCTTCTCAACCTCTCCACGTTACCTATTCAATTGCTCTTATCACTCTCTCCCCACCACGGATGAGTGATATTCCTCTCAAAAAGCAGATATTCATGCACATAAGGAAGGGAATATCAACAATGTATATTGCCAATCTATATGCAATGCAGCACAGTCCTAGGCTATCGTATACCAAATACTGATAACCAAGTTGTAACAATCTGTTACTAATTACTTAATTAACCAATAATATCCATTTTAGATCTAATAACCTCTTTACTAACTATGATAGAAAAAGGATTTCCTAGTGATTAAATACTATCCATGATAGAAAAGAATAAACTAATACAACACAGCTACTATAATGGATAATTTATTGCTAACCATGTTAGAAAGGATTTGTCTAACATGGTTAATAAACAAAACTAGTTGATATTAAACAATAAATAAATATATATACATGCGAAAGCAGATGCAGGCCTATACAAATTGGCAATATACACAACTAACTAATCTAAATAACCTTTGAAACCTAATTCCCTTTCCTGATGCTTGCGCCTGTGCATGAATACCTGCAAAAATGTGAGTAATCGTGGAATGAGACAATTTGTCCCAGTAATCACCGCTTAACTCACTATAACAGTGAGATGTGCGGAAGCGAGGGCGTCTAAAGGGTACCACATTTTAAATTCAGTAATATATACATATATCTGTCAAGTCTCCTTCTATTCATCACTCAAGTCCCTCTGTCATATCCAAGTCAACTCAAATTCACCATCTCTACTTCTCACATATCACTCAAATCCCTCAGTCAATTCCACATTAACTAAATATCATCCCCCAGTCTCCAATCTAATGATCACACTCACCTATAGATGCATTGTGTCATCCCGGGGCATTCAAGCATCTAATCGTCTCTATATGATTTGACACTGTGCCCCTCTCTATGATGAGGGGGCAAATTTCCCTCTCTGGCAATCTCCAGAGAGAGAACCCCAATTCTGTTTCCATTGCAGAACGGGAACGGTTGGACTCTTCAATGCCAAACAACCGTAGGTCACTTTCTCTCAATAAGTTGACCTATGATCCCCGGTCTAATCAATCCGAAAAGGATCATCAGTACAAATAACTGTCGATTGGCCAATCGACAGTTATCATCGCGCGATGGTACATCAATTTCAGTGTCATGCAATGCTCACCATATCCTGTCAAAATCTCATCACAATCTCCACATTTCAATCACAATTCCCTTAAATACCACAATGTCAACATAGCATGGTTTTCACAACCTAACTCTCCATAATCTCAAACTCAGCTTCCAACTTTCTTTTCTATCCTCATAACCTCTCAAACCACTATCTGAACATTATACCTATATATATATATATATATATATATATATATATATATATATATATATATATATATATATATATATATATATATATATATATATATATATATATATCCTCCACACCATTCCAGTTCAATAACAACCACCAAGCAGAATAGTACATATATAATGTGTCAAAGTCTTTTATATGAAAATAATCACATTGGAAAGGCACCCTATAGCCTATTTTGTATAAAAATAACATTTCAAAGACTTTATATATATAAAGAGGGTGAGAAAGGATTTTAAAAATCCCAACTAACGTCACCCTCAATGTTATAGCAAGGTTAAGTGTGATTACCTGTCACCCTTAGCATTTCACAGTGTTGTCTTACCATTCCTTGTAGATTTTTCCTTCCAAGTATTCTCCTCTTAGATCCTCCTATAATGGTAGGATACAAAATGATAAATTAATATCATTTCACTTTATAACACTTTGACGTCTCTCTCTCGTATCATATATTACTACCCAATTCTTTCTAGAGTACACCTTCTTCATTATCTAATTAAGCTCTTTTACTTAATCTTTTTTTTTTTTTTTTGATTCTCAAAATTTGTCTACCTTAAGACCTAAGACCTCTTAAGATTTTTAAGACATGTACATAATCATCCATAATAAACCAGACAAAAGAAATTGTCTATTTGAAAGCTCACAATACAAACAACCTTAAATAAATAGCAAACACTCATGTAACATTCATAGCATCAAAGTTTCATCCAATTAAATCTCCATTCACACATACATGCCCTTAAGGATTATAATTTCACTTCATCATTAGACAGAAATCAAAGCAGAAACCAAAACAAGGAAATGATTAAAAGAAAGCATCTTCTACACTACCCTCAATGACTTTTTAACAGTTGTAAACTTCACAAAACACACTCATGCATGTACTCCCAATACACAAGTTCTTCAATACCCATATTTTATTCACAACAATCTAAATTATCATTCTAAATTGATATCAAACATCACATTCATTAATCAAGAAGTGAACTAAAATCATCCCGATTACCATATTATTCATTCTGCCAAAAACAGGGAGAAGAAACGAAAGCCCATTCTATATGTTCCAAGCTTGTTTTCAAGATATGCAAAGATTTGAACTTACATGAACCATAATGTAACTAATTATTTCAAAAGCTTCCAACTTAGTTTCTCAAGTCTTAACCCTTAATTATAATAAATTCAATAAACATTCTTATATGTTATTAAACATTTCACTTAAATACTACTTAGAAGATTAGACCATTACAATTACCTCATGTCTCAACTTAATCCTAATCTTAACAATATCTTTCTCCTACCAGCAATTTCATTTCTAACTTCTCAACTAAACTCCCTTATATCCATATTTTTAAATTCTAATCAGCAAATTCATCATGCTAACTCCCAACATCACACTAAACAACTATTATTCACATTATCCTACTATCAAAAGCTTCCCAATCTGAAAGACTGAACAAAACAGCCCTATAGTCTCAAATCATATATCCAAACAGCAACTTTACATGAGTTCTCACTATACCTTTAACAAACCTCAAGTCATATATCATCTCCTAAATAATTCAACTGCAATAATGAAACTTCAACAATTATTTTGAGTCCTTTATGCTTATTCCAAAACCATATGATTAGTTAACCATACAAACCACAAAATCCTAATTCCTACATCACCATCAAAATGTAAAACTCTAACCCAAAATTCTGAAAATTATGCTCCAACTTCAAACTATACTTCTAATCATACATACTACTTATTTTATATTCTCAAAATGAATTTCTATCACATATTTTAATACCAACAGATCCATCTTCTGCAGTACCTAAACAAAATATGGCAACCAAAGAAAGAAAGAACACATATTTTTCAAAGCATACACTAAGTCTATAAAGACTCAACTTGAACAAATAGCTTTATTCCTTTTCTTTGAAAGGCTGACCAACAGATTCAAGTTAAGAGAATGAGATGCCATAACAACATACACGCAACATCATACACAAACAGTGCTAAAACTTGGAGTTATTAAAGAAAATGAGCCAAACCCAAAATGATTTGTAAAAGCCTCTACAACAACACCAAAAGCAAAGCTCAAACTTCATTTAAATGGGTGTGAAAACTCCTAAAATTTCGGATTAATCATAACCCTTTCCCAAAAACCTCGCTTGAATCGGCCAAGAAGAGAGGAAAATAGGAAAAGAAACTCACCTAAGGCTAACCCAATCTCCTTGTACTTTCCCGACATCCATAACCATTGTAAGTTGCTTCCAAATTTCTCCAACTTCACTGTCGCTGGCCGAACCGAAGTCGCAGAGAAGGAAGAAGAGGCAGAGAAAAAAAAAGGCGAGAAGGGAACACGGGAAGTGAAGATGGTAGAAAGTAGAAGTGATATTGAAGTGTCAAAAGAGTAATCAAAGTAGTGGGAAAGTGAGGAAATTGAGAGTAAAAGAGAGAGTGATGGTTTGAGGATGAGAGTTGAAGTTGAAGAGTGAAAAGAGTAAAGTGATGATGATATGGTGGTGAAGATGATGATGGACCATGGTATTCATATGATTAAAGGTGTGGTTGGGAAATTTTGAAGAAATAAGATTAAATAAAAATTAGAGATATTTTATTAATTGAATGGATGTGGTTGAATAAAGATAATGATGGATTTGAAGAGGGTGAGATTGAATTTGGGAGGATATTTTGAGTCCTAATATGATTTATCTAGATATGTTTTAGTTCCCAAATTTATTTCTAAAATTTCCTAAATGCTAAACAATACCCAAAGATTCCAAATATTGCCTTATTTATTCTTATAGAAATTTGGGGTGTTACAATTCTCTCCCCCTAAAATAATTTCGTCCTCGAAATTAAGAGAGACTACCTTGAATTATATATTATGGTATCACTTCCTAATTTTGAATACCATTTTAACAATTTATCCTACTAAATTTAAGCCGCATGACTTCCCATCCATTTTTTTTTGTACAAGACTTCCCATCCATCTTTTGATCCATAGAAAGAGTAATAGGAAAATAAGAGAAAATAAAAAAAAACAAATTTACAATCAGTCATATAAAAGCACTAAAACTATAATTTAGGAAATAGAAAATGATAATCAAGAGAGGATTCTATATAATCATAATTTTTCTGATTCTAACAAAAGCATGCAACCTATTCCGAGACAGTAATTTGAACTTACGAGTCCTCACTATTTACTTTTAGCAAAACATATATTTTTCCCCATATCAAAAGAAAACATCATGAAAATCAGTTTAAGCTAAATTACAAATTAATTTTAACAACATACTTCCTATCATCTTTATTAAACACTCTTGTTTTTACTGTAAACCTTAATCTATTAGCTCTTCACTTAGGATCCTAAAACAACACAATTTCCATTGCACTATTATAATTTATAAGTCTTCATTCTCATCAATCCCTAACTAAATAATCATCCATAACCTTGTGCTTATCTGTAATTAGTCCAAACAACCACTATAATAAAATCTCATATTCCTATAAACTCAGATTCCATCATTTATAAAAAAAAATCGTTTGGAGCATAAATATTATTCACTCCGGTTAATCATCTTTCATTTATCACTAACTAGATCCTCAACTTCTTGCACCTTTTAAAATTCCCAATGTCCATCATCAAAATGCCACTCCTTCTAATTTTCCTAAAAAGACTTCAATCAACACATTAAATAAATATTTCAAACAATCAGTCTTTGCAAGCATGATCCTCTATTCTCATCACTTAGCATTTAAGCAATCATAAATATTTACTACAAATCAAGCTTACTTTGTGCGCAGATAATAAACTAAAATCATCCTTAAATCATTCTTAAGATCCCCTTCAGCACTAAAACTAGACTAGATATCTTCAAAATTTATGATTTATTCTTGAATGCTTCAATGACACTATCTTCAGATCATAAAAACTATCTTCAGATCATAAAACTAACTCTAACTTATTTAGAAATCCCAACTTCTTATTGAATGCTTCATTCTTGAAAATTATTTATTTTCTAATACTGTTACAAGATCCAATTTGAACACATCTATAATTTCTTTTCATAAATACCCATCCCAAGTTCCATAGTTTACTAAGCTTGGGGACCACAATACTTTAAAACTAACCACATGACAAACTTTAAACCTTATATTATGTTCTAATTCCTTCTACAAATTCTTCCAATCAAATTCCAGCAGCACCAATCTTTGGTTCCCATAATAAACTAGGCTTTATCTCATTATATGAAATTGAAATATTCCAAATTACATATCAAAATAAGATACATATTCCTTTACTTAAATCATAGGTCCAAAAACTGTTGAATATCTCAAGGTTCATATATTTATGTCAGGAAAAATCTAGGGGATTTTCTTCCCTAAAATTGATTTGATATAATATCTTCTCTACAAGGGTACCTGTTATATAGTAATGTTCATGCTCTAAATGAATCTAAGAAGAGTATCTATCATATCAGATTAAACTTTGCCTACAAACCAAGTTATCACCATTCTATAGTTCCCATCTAAAATGCACCTTGAACTTTTGATCATATAATTCTAAAGGCTTTAAGAATGCTTCTCAAAAAATGATGTATATAACTTTCTCCTCTGAGCTATAATCATATGTACCTGTACTTTGTGCAAGCTATTTATCCAAGTCTCTTGTACCACTGTCTTCAAAGAAATTTTTATATCATAAATTATCAATACAACCTCTAACCAACTTCACATCATATAATCATTAAATAGATAGCCCACATTCACTTAACATTAATAAACCATATCTTGGACATCTTAGACTATGACATCTAAACTTCTTTAATTATCCTAGATGGAGAAATTTGAAATTCACTCTCTTACAAATAACCATATCTTAATTCTTTTAGGAAGTTATCCATAACTTTAACAATTCATTTAAAAATCTATTGATTCTCTAATCTATTCTTCACAATTTAAGTTTCATAAGAAACACCACAAAACTTCTTAGATCTCCCGTTCCAGAACCAGTAAGGATTCTCTCTCTCTTTTAACCCTTATTCAAGAACACATCTTTGCACTTTTTCTTGTATTCCTAAAATCACACCACCAAATATAAAACTCCTAAATTTGATATTACAATTTTGCCTACTTCTTATCATTTATATATACAATGTTAATCCATTATAAACTCAACACTCAAACTAACAATTACTATACTACAACATAAATAAGCTTAAACCACATTAAACAGTTAATTCAGCCAAACAAAAATAGAAACAAACATCTTTAAATTAACATACAAATGTTAAAACATACACTATCATATTTTCACATCATCAACCAACAGCAACATATACATATTCTATTTTATAATGTACCAAACTTCAGAAATTTCAGCACCCTAATTCCCATTCACTAAGCCACAAATTAGTTTGGCCAATTGCCTTAGTATCTTCAAAACATAATCTTTTGTCACATTCTTGGATCAACACCAAGATCAGCCCCAATCAAAGAAGGGAGGACAAACCAGATTCCACAAGATAATCAACTAAGACTCGTGATAAAGCGTATAAAACATACAATTTCAAGAGAATTTTATTTCAATTGCAAAGAATCAAGCAGCACAAGTCAAATCATCAATAAACCAAACAGTTTAACACATAAATAAACAAGCAAGAAACAAGGTCAAGAATTATTATTTCACATTGTATTCCTCATTAATTGTTATTTTAAAATTTTATTGATCCCTTGACCCAATAAGGTATCTCATGATGCCTCGACTATGGTTATGGCTAGCACATAACTATACTCGAGACCCCAGAGAATCATCCTTATTTCGTTATTCTTCCTAAATTCTTATCAGTGTATTCATTTATTTTATTATTCTTTCTATATTCTTCTCAACCTCTCCACGTTACCTATTCAATTGCTCTTATCACTCTCTCCCCACCACGGGATGAGTGATATTTCTCTCAAAAAGCAGATATTCATGCACATAAGGAAGGGAATATCAACAATGTATATTGCCAATCTATATGCAATGCAGCACAGTCCTAGGCTATCGTATACCAAATACTGATAACCAAGTTGTAACAATCTGTTACTAATTACTTAATTAACCAATAATATCCATTTTAGATCTAATAACCTCTTTACTAACTATGATAGAAAAAGGATTTCCTAGTGATTAAATACTATCCATGATAGAAAAGAATAAACTAATACAACACAGCTACTATCATGGATAATTTATTGCTAACCATGTTAGAAAGGATTTGTCTAACATGGTTAATAAACAAAACTAGTTGATATTAAACAATAAATAAATATATATACATGCGGAAGCAGATGCAGGCCTATACAAATTGGCAATATACACAACTAACTAATCTAAATAACCTTTGAAACCTAATTCCCTTTCCTGATGCTTGCGCCTGTGCATGAATACCTGCAAAAATGTGAGTAATCGTGGAATGAGACAATTTGTCCCAGTAATCACTGCTTAACTCACTATAACAGTGAGATGTGCGGTAGCGAGGGCGTCTAAAGGGTACCACATTTTAAATTCAGTAATATATACATATATCTGTCAAGTCTCCTTCTATTCATCACTCAAGTCCCTCTGTCATATCCAAGTCAACTCAAATTCACCATCTCTACTTCTCACATATCACTCAAATCCCTCAGTCAATTCCACATTAAATAAATATCATCCCCCAGTCTCCAATCTAATGATCACACTCACCTATAGGTGCATTGTGCCATCCCGGGGCATTCAAGCATCTAATCTTCTCTATATGATTTGACAATGTGTCCCTCTCTATGATGAGGGGGCAAATTTCCCTCTCTGGCAATCTCCAGAGAGAGAACCCCAATTCTGTTTCCATTGCAGAACGGGAACGGTTGGACTCTTCAATGCCAAACAACCGTAGGTCACTTTCTCTCAATAAGTTGACCTATGATCCCCGGTCTAATCAATTCGAAAAGGATCATCAGTACAAATAACTGTCGATTGGCCAATCGACAGTTATCATCGCGCGATGGTACATCAATTTCAGTGTCATGCAATGCTCACCATATCCTGTCAAAATCTCATCACAATCTCCACATTTCAATCACAATTCCTTTAAATACCACAATGTCAACATAGCATGGTTTCCACAACCTAACTCTCCATAATCTCAAACTCAGCTTCCAACTTTCTTTTCTATCCTCATAACCTCTCAAACCACTATCTGAACATTATACCTACATATATATATATATATATATATATATATCCTCCACACCATTCCTGTAACATCCTGAAAAATTTAATTGAAGATTAGATAGTGTTTTGGGGAATAATAAACGGAGAAATTTGAAATTTTGGAATTTTTACGAATTTTTGGTGATTTTTGAGATATTTTGGAAATTTTGAGTAATGAGTGTGCAAATAATAAACTAAGCAATTCAAGAATTTGAAATATGAGGGAATGGTGAAACCCAAAATATTTTGAAGGTTAAGGAGATTGGAGGCTAGTTTAAGTGGATTTAAATTAAAATAGTACACTATGGCAAGTTTGGGCTGTAAATAATCAAAAACCACCCTTATTTCACCAAGCCAAACGCGCCCTCCCCCCTTCATTCTTCATAAAACCCGACGGCGCACACCCCCTCCCCTTACTTCTTCCATTTTTTTTTCCTCCGCCCTTACTTTCGGTCTCCCTCCGTCCTTGTATGCTCGACGCCACCAAGGGAGCCGACGGCGACGGCGGCCTCCCTCCACCAACACGCCTTCTTCTCCTTCCTTCGTTCCAAATGAGCCGCACCCCCTCCCCTTCATCTTCTTCGTTTTCTCCTCTCCTCCGCCTGAAAGCCGTCGACGAACGGCGGCACCCAGCAGAGGCGGATCCGGCGCGGCCTCCCTCACGTCCCTTTCCTCCTCTTAAACTGAACCCCTCTTCTTCTATTTAACTCAATATCCTTTGTTTTTCCTCATTTTTCTTCAACTTTTCCGGCGAGCACGGCGGTCGGCGGTGGTGAGAGGTGAGCTTTGCTGATTCCTTTGGTTCTTCATGTTACATCTCCTTTCTCCTCCGTTCTGTTTAAGCTTCAATGTGACAGAATTGAGGAAGGATTTGGGTGATGATTAAGGTTTAGAGTACATTAGGACTAACCCTAACTTCTGGGCTTAAGGGCCAACGGGTTTAAAGTCATTGTTGGCTCAAAATCTTTAAATAATCAACAACAAAACTTACTTGAGTTGATTATATCACTGCTGGTTTGATTTGACTTGGGTCTGGACGTTTCACAACTTTGTTCTGTTTGTTGGATCTCTGTTTGATTTGTAATTGGTTTGGTGTGCGATATTAATTCATTTAGCTTGTTCTTGGGGTCATTATTACTGGATTGGTGTTATGTTTAGTAGAAGTTGTGATGTGGTAGATTGATTTTGGGAAATTTTTATGTGAAAGTGAACCATAAAACTTTATGTAAAATTTGTCGTTAATTGTGGCTTTGTTTTTCTGGTTGTACTTCATTCCAAGAATGTTTGGGATTTTCTTGTTGCTTGGTGCATGATTGGTAATAGAGATTATGTATATTATGATGTTACATGTTGAATTAGGATGTGTAACTAAAGGATTGATTGTAATTGTTTATAGGGTTGTATGTTTGTGAAGTAAACACTAGTTTTCTTCTCTTATGTGTTCAATGGCCGAGTAAACCCTTCAAAAGAATCTATAGTTGTTCTGTTTTGGGTGCTAATATGAACCTACCTAATTATGCAGCAATGTCATTTGAAAATAATGTAAGAAGTGTATGTAGGAAGTTTGATTCATGACTTAGAGCATTAGATGAAAGGCTATTGTTGTTTCTTTTAGTTGCATATTGAAATTCTTCGTTTAAGGATTTGTGAAGTTTATATTCTTTGACTTGTTTGGTTGATGCTTAGTGAGGGGTAAAATAAAGCATGATTGTAACTAATTCTGGTGTTCACAAAGAAACATGGTTTTGTGTTGGTAGGTATGTGTTGTAAATGTTATTAAAAGAGTTGAGTTTAAGCTTAAAGAGTAGTAGGAAGAAGATTTGTTTTGGCCGAAAGGATTGGTTCACGGTTCATGAGTTGAGTGGTTCATTGGAAATGTTTGTGTTTAGCAATTTGATTTTTGATAGGCAAGTTGGTAACTTACCTTTCATAAGATTTGAGAGTGTTGCATGGAGAAGTGGATTAAAGGAAGTTTTTACTAAATGATTAATTTGAGAATTACATTGGTACTTACATGTTGAACTCTAAGTTTTCTTTTGGGTTTATTTTGATGGTGGTTCACATTAAATTCTGAATTAATAGGTTTGTTATACGAGGCATCGTGCTAAACTTTATAGTGGATTGATATGTGGTTATTGTTTGAAGTATATGCTAGCTATTACTTGTCAAGATTTATTGTGATGATTGATATCGTTTAGGAACTTGGGCATGGAAGGTGAAATTAAAGTTGGAATTTGGTTTGGATTTTTCCTTCTTGAGTATGGTTGGGATTTATAGCATGACTACTTGTGGAAATTGACATGTTTGAAGCTTGAAGTTGATTGGGATGTTTGATTTTGATTGGCTGACCATAACTTTGGGTAGGGCCTAATGTCATAAATTGATTATTGTTTATGAACTTGGATTGTAATTGAAAGGCTTGTTCAGGACAAAGAAAAAGAAGGGGTTTGGGTAGCATGTTAGGATTCGAGAGAGACGTTGAATATTATGAAATAGGAATGATATTAATTTATCATTTGGTATTATATTATTATAGGATTGGATGCGATGTGATTTTTGTGGCATCAAGAAAGGAAGAATAGGTCAGTGCATAGTTGCCGAAGAACAGGTAATCACTCTTACCTCACTATAACTTTGAGGGTGATGTTAGTGTGGATTATTAAAATCCTTTCTCACCCTCTATATATATATATTATCTTTAGAAAGGTATTTTTATACAAAACAGGCTATCGGGTGCCTTTCAAACACGATTATTTTCGTATAAAAAGGAATTTGAAACATTATACATATTATCCTGGCTGGTGTTTGTTCTGGTATGATGAGAGAGGTTCAGATGGTATTATGTGAGAAATGTTGATAGTTAGGTTAAGGGAATAAGTTGAATAGTTGAGGTTGAGATATTGAATGGAATGGTAAGAGTGCATGATATTGATGATGAGATTGAAATGGATCGATATGGATATGGAAGAGAATTCTGATTGAAATATTGAATATTTTGGATATGATGTTGACAGGAATATGGGTGCATTGCATGACACTGAGAAATATGTACCATCGCGCGATGATAACCGGTTGATAGGCCAATCAACGGTTATTTGTACGGGTCGACAGATTGGAGACTGTGACCATTGGTCAACAGATTGGAGACTGTGACCAGCAGTTTTCTGATTGGAGACAGGAACTGCTCCCTTTCTGATTGGAGACAGATTGGGGTTTCCCTCTCATGGGGTTACCAGAGAGGGAAAATGCCCCCTCACTTTTGAGAGGGGCACAGTGTCAACTCATTTGGAACATATATAGGGCTCAACCGTAGTGCCTCCGGGATGGCATGAGTAGAGCACTAGGATTGTACATGAGCGTAAGCCGAGAAAATTGGATTTGAGAAAGTTATGAATGAGAGTTATAGTAAGGAAAGCATGGATTGAAGGTTGGATGGTGAAGTTTATTGATGTGGAATTTGATTGAGGGGTTTAGAGTGATTTTTGAAAAGTAGTAAGGATGGACTTGATTTGTTTTGGACGTGACAGAGGGCTTGGAATGATAAATGGATGGAGGCTTGATCCTTATATATATATATTGATTTTAAAATTGTGGTACCCTTTAGACGCCCGTACTACCGCACATCTCACTGTTATAGTGAGTTAAGTAGTAGATTACTGAGACAAAGTTGTCTCACCCCATGATTACTTACATTTTTGCAGGTGATCATGCACAGGCGCGAGCAACAGGAAAGGGAATTAAGTTCAAAGGTTGTTTTGTTTATTTAGACATGTATATTGCCAAAATGTATAGGTCTGCATTCGCTTCCGCATATTTCTATTTGTATTGATATTAATGGTTAATTGGAGAATTGTAATAGGTCGCTTCTTTTTCTAACCATGTTAGGTGATTCTTTTATAACATGGTTAGCTATTAATTATCCATGATAGTGTTCAGGTGATATTAGTAATTTTTTTTTTATCATGGATAATGATTATTATTAGGAAATTCTTTTTCTAACTATGATAGATTTATTGATATTATGGAAATCATTTTTCTATCATAGTTAGTAAAGGTATTATTGAATTAATCAGGGAATTAGTAACAGTATGTTACAATTCCAGTTCAATAACAACCACCAAGCAGAATAGTACATATATAATGTGTCAAAGTCTTTTATATGAAAATAATCACATTGGAAAGGCACCCTATAGCCTATTTTGTATAAAAATAACATTTCAAAGACTTTATATATATAAAGAGGGTGAGAAAGGATTTTAAAAATCCCAACTAACGTCACCCTCAATGTTATAGCAAGGTTAAGTGTGATTACCTGTCGCCCTTAGCATTTCACAGTGTTGCCTTACCATTCCTTGTAGATTTTTCCTTCCAAGTATTCTCCTCTTAGATCCTCCTATAATGGTAGGATACAAAATGATAAATTAATATCATTTCACTTTATAACACTTTGACGTCTCTCTCTCGTATCATATATTACTACCCAATTCTTTCTAGAGTACACCTTCTTCATTATCTAATTAAGCTCTTTTACTTAATCTTTTTTTTTTTTTTTTTATTCTCAAAATTTGTCTACCTTAAGACCTAAGACCTCTTAAGATTTTTAAGACATGTACATAATCATCCATAATAAACCAGACAAAAGAAATTGTCTATTTGAAAGCTCACAATACAAACAACCTTAAATAAATAGCAAACACTCATGTAACATTCATAGCATCAAAGTTTCATCCAATTAAATCTCCATTCACACATACATGCCCTTAAGGATTATAATTTCACTTCATCATTAGACAGAAATCAAAGCAGAAACCAAAACAAGGAAATGATTAAAAGAAAGCATCCTCTACACTACCCTCAATGACTTTTTAACAGTTGTAAACTTCACAAAACACACTCATGCATGTACTCCCAATACACAAGTTCTTCAATACCCATATTTTATTCACAACAATCTAAATTATCATTCTAAATTGATATCAAACATCACATTCATTAATCAAGAAGTGAACTAAAATCATCCCGATTACCATATTATTCATTCTGCCAAAAACAGGGAGAAGAAACGAAAGCCCATTCTATATGTTCCAAGCTTGTTTTCAAGATATGCAAAGATTTGAACTTACATGAACCATAATGTAACTAATTATTTCAAAAGCTTCCAACTTAGTTTCTCAAGTCTTAACCCTTAATTATAATAAATTCAATAAACATTCTTATATGTTATTAAACATTTCACTTAAATACTACTTAGAAGATTAGACCATTACAATTACCTCATGTCTCAACTTAATCCTAATCTTAACAATATCTTTCTCCTACCAGCAATTTCATTTCTAACTTCTCAACTAAACTCCCTTATATCCATATTTTTAATTCTAATCAGCAAATTCATCATGCTAACTCCCAACATCACACTAAACAACTATTATTCACATTATCCTACTATCAAAAGCTTCCCAATCTGAAAGACTGAACAAAACAGCCCTATAGTCTCAAATCATATATCCAAACAGCAACTTTACATGAGTTCTCACTATACCTTTAACAAACCTCAAGTCATATATCATCTCCTAAATAATTCAACTGCAATAATGAAACTTCAACAATTATTTTGAGTCCTTTATGCTTATTCCAAAACCATATGATTAGTTAACCATACAAACCACAAAATCCTAATTCCTACATCACCATCAAAATGTAAAACTCTAACCCAAAATTCTGAAAATTATGCTCCAACTTCAAACTATACTTCTAATCATACATACTACTTATTTTATATTCTCAAAATGAATTTCTATCACATAGTTTAATACCAACAGATCCATCTTCTGCAGTACCTAAACAAAATATGGCAACCAAAGAAAGAAAGAACACATATTTTTCAAAGCATACACTAAGTCTATAAAAACTCAACTTGAACAAATAGCTTTATTCCTTTTCTTTGAAAGGCTGACCAACAGATTCAAGTTAAGAGAATGAGATGCCATAACAACATACACGCAACATCATACACAAACAGTGCTAAAACTTGGAGTTATTAAAGAAAATGAGCCAAACCCAAAATGATTTGTAAAAGCCTCTACAACAACACCAAAAGCAAAGCTCAAACTTCATTTAAATGGGTGTGAAAACTCCTAAAATTTCGGATTAATCATAACCCTTTCCCAAAAACCTCGCTTGAATCGGCCAAGAAGAGAGGAAAATAGGAAAAGAAACTCACCTAAGGCTAACCCAATCTCCTTGTACTTTCCCGACATCCATAACCATTGTAAGTTGCTTCCAAATTTCTCCAACTTCACTGTCGCTGGCCGAACCGAAGTCGCAGAGAAGGAAGAAGAGGCAGAAAAAAAAATGGCGAGAAGGGAACACGGGAAGTGAAGATGGTAGAAAGTAGAAGTGATATTGAAGTGTCAAAAGAGTAATCAAAGTAGTGGGAAAGTGAGGAAATTGAGAGTAAAAGAGAGAGTGATGGTTTGAGGATGAGAGTTGAAGTTGAAGAGTGAAAAGAGTAAAGTGATGATGATATGGCGGTGAAGATGATGATGGACCATGGTATTCATATGATTAAAGGTGTGGTTGGGAAATTTTGAAGATATAAGATTAAATAAAAATTAGAGATATTTTATTAATTGAATGGATGTGGTTGAATAAAGATAATGATGGATTTGAAGAGGGTGAGATTGAATTTGGGAGGATATTTTGAGTCCTAATATGATTTATCTAGATATGTTTTAGTTCCCAAATTTATTTCTAAAATTTCCTAAATGCTAAACAATACCCAAAGATTCCAAATATTGCCTTATTTATTCTTATAGAAATTTGGGGTGTTACAGTACCACAGATATAAAAACCAGTAATGTAATATATATATAAAGGATTCTTCCCATGCTCACCCAAGTCCCTCAGTCACATCCAAACCAAATCAAATCCATCATCTCCATACTCCAATCAAATAATACTACCACAACAGCTCTCACAATCACCTATAGATGCATTGTGCCATCACGGTGCATTCAAGCATCTAATCTTCACTATATGATTTGACACTGTGCCTCTCTCTATAATGGGGGGCAAATTTCCCTCTCTGGCAATCCCCAGAGAGGGAACCCCAATTCTGTTTTCCATTGCAGAATGGGAACGGTTGGGCTCTCAAATGCCTTAACAACTGTAGGGGCAGTTGGGCTCTAAAATGCCAAAACAACCGTAGGTCACTTCTCTCAATAAGTCGACCTATGATCCCCGATCCAATCAATCCGAAAAGGATCAGTACAAATAAATGTCGATCGGCCAATCGACAGTTATCATCGCGCGATGGTACATAAATAAATCAGTGTCATGCAATGCTTACAATCCCTTTTCTATATTCCAACCATAACTTTCATTAATTTCCATCAACATAACACCTTAATTTCTCTACACAACATATGATACATCCCATCCACCATACCTCTCAATATCCCTGTCAAAATACCAAGGTCGCAATATATAAACTCACATACACAGTCCAACAATACCACCAGTCAGGGTACTACATATAGTAAGTCAAATTCTTTATACAAAAATAATCGTGTTTGAAAGGCACCCGATAGCCTATTTCGTATGAAAATAGGTTTTCAAAGATAATATATATATAATGAGGGTGAGAAAGGATTTTGAAAATCCTCAACTAACGTCACCCTTAATGTCACCCTCAATGTTATAGTAAGGTTAAGTGTGATTACCTGTCGCCCAGCAATTTACGCAATTTCTTATCCTTTCTTTCTTGATGCCAAACAAGCCACATCTCAGCCAATCCTATAATGATATGATATAGGATGATAAATTAGTGTCATTTCTACTTCGTAATGTTTAACGTCTCTCTCGGTCTTATGAAATTACTACCCAACTCCTTAAGGATTTATCAAAACATTAATTATTTCTCCATGTATAGAGTCAAACCAACACAACAAATAATTTAGCAATCAAACATAAAGCATCTAATTCAAAGTTAACTGAATCTTAATCCAAACATTAATATGCATCATTTCTAATAGACATAAAACACCACGCTTATGAATCATTTATTTAGGCTTTGCATTTCTCTTATTCTTCCTATCCATTGTTCAACCAGAGCACCTAAATTAACAATCTTTATCATCAACATGTCATACTAATTTACCAATCTATTAGCTATGTAAAACTCAAGTCTTGTTGTGTATACAAAGTTCAGCATCACAAGCACACCGATCCAGCAGCACAATGCAACCACCAAAATTAGGATTACAAAACCTTCCTAACCTACAATTTCCTTCCTGAATACACACACACACACATACACAAATTTGTAGCCTCTTTTTGATTATAATTCTAACAACCTGTATAAACATTTGTTTTAGCGAGAATCATGCTAAACAAGGTTCCAACAAAAATGAAAGAAATACATTTAGCCATGGCAAGAACATGAAACACAATTTAAATAACCTTCACCTATTTCACAGAATTTAGCATACAAGCTTTTCAATATATAAACCAGACTACTTTCTACCCTTACCAATCATAACATCATTCACACTTCAAACTAATTAGTTAAAATAAATAGATCTCCAAATGAAATGCCATTAAGACACTACAATAACTTCAAGCACTAATTCATACATTCATATTATCAATCATCATTATTGTCCATTCAGTTTATTTATTGCATAAAGGAACGGGGAAATATCATATTTAGTGCATACACATCTTCATTGTATTGAGATATTAGCAACACTCCTTACCTAAACTTGTTCAATTCCCACATTCAACCATATCAAAGCTCAAAATCAACAAGGAATCCATGAATACAAGCTAATTCTTCCTTTTAATTGAAATTGAAACATATAGCATACATACAACATCCTTTGGACCATACAACTATAAAAGCACCCACATATGCTTCATACATACACCAAAATAACCTATAATCAGATTTTCCAAACATAAACCGAACTGCAAGAATTACAAAACCATTCCCCTTTTCATACATCTAAAGAGTACAAGATAAAAGTCAATCTGCAGTGACCAATAGACATATAATGCCGCAGATTCCACCCAAACATTTACAACAACCCAAAATTGAGCCACAAATCAGTCCAACCACTATATAAGAGTAACGAAAAATTCCATAAGACTTAACGAATCAAATATGCATAGAAATATTTTTACTTCATTACACTTCAACATAACTTAATTAAAGATTTGTGCCTTAGAAAAATAATCCCAATAAAATCATTCATCACTTATTTGTCATACTTGAAACAAAACATAAGAAACCCCAAAAGTTAGGGTTTTTGCATAAACTTCACAAAATCTTAATCAACATTCAAATAATCATCAAATTGCTTCTCAAACACTACAAATAGAATCTTAATTTCAATTTGATGTGTTACCTTAAGTCAAAAACACAAACCCAAACTCGGCCCCCCCTCTCAAATCGGCCCAAAAAGGAAGAATCGGAAATAGAAATGCAAGAGAAGGCTCACCAAGGTTTGGATCTTCTCTTGTAAGCCCCATCGGAGCCTTCCTTCGCCGGAAACGTCGCCGGAAAACAGCCACTAAGGTGAGTGACGAAAACAGAGAACCAAGGAACAAGGGAGAAGTGAGGAATCGACTTTGAAAAGGAGCAATAGCTTGAAGAACGAAATAAATGGCAAGGCTTACCTCACCCGCCGTCGTCTGCCTTGTGGTCGCCGGAAAAATGAAAGAAACTGAAGTTCACAGTGGAGGGAAGTGAGGAACAAGTAAGGGAGCTCGAGTTCTAGGGATTAGGTGGTGAAAATGTGTGTGAGAGAAAGAGAGTTTGTGATGAATGGTGTGTGATTGGGAGAGGGAGAGAGAAGACGAGAATGAGTTTTGGAGGAGTAGGGTGTCGGCCCTCATGAAGAAGAAGGAAGAAGAATGAGAAAAGAGAAAAAGAGAAAGAAGAAAAGGAAAAGAAAAAGAAAAGAAAAGGAATATGCTTTGTTACTTTAGGATATTCTCTCTTAATTTAAGATATTCCTTTTTATCTCCATAAAGTTGACAACAAAGTACTCTAATTGGCTTCCCACAACTTGAATTATAATTAATATTTCTAGATCACTCAATTAACTAAGTTAGGAAATTAATCCGTTAAACCTCCATAAGTAGCTTAAATTCTACAAAACTCTCATAATTTCAAATTTTTCTATTTATTATTTACTAAAACACTCTCTAATCCTACCTTCAATTTCTAGGATGTTACATTGTATGTCATAACACTTTCAGAATCCCACAATGTTGAGTCACTCTAACAAGTAGAAATAGTTTTTATCTAACTTAATCAAAGAGTTGATGATGAACACTGAAGTCACAAGTTTAGTAATAAATAGGGTATAAAATGTTTTGGCTTTAAACGTTTAAAATTTCTCGCTCAAATGATGATTAATTTCTCTCTTTTTTTTCTCTTCACTCGATTCTATTTATAGGCTCAACAATTGGCATATTAATGCCAAGATTGTAACCATTGAGAAGTAACTGTTACAGTGAACTGTTTTTCAGCATGCTACACATACTTCTAAAACCATTTTTTAAGGTTACTATGTTCTAAGAATAAGCTCCAGTTGAGTGATTCTTGATTTTTTTTACTCTCTTCTAGAGCTTTGAATTCCTACGATAAGTGAAAAAGTATATTTTCATGTCGTCTTAATGCATTTGTACTTGAGAAAATTTAAACTTTTTTTTTTGTCTTTTGAATCCAAAACTTCCAATACCTGAAATTTTGACAAAAAAGTGCATGAAAAAAGGTTGAGTATTCTGTCAATACTTAAAAGAATTCATTAGCTTAAATTTTTCAAAGTTGTTTGTAAACATTTGAAGTTGATGTTCAATAACTTTTCTTACATACTAAAATATTATTATGAGTACTCAAGTATTCTAGACGAGAATGCTTCAGTGTTTTGTCAATATTTCAAATTGCTAGGGAAAGACCCAAACATGATACATAACTATTGGCTAAGGAACAAAAATAGTACATAACTATTTCAAGGTACAAAAATGATACAAACTTTTACCATGTGATCAAAAATGATATTTTCACTAATATGACAATAATATTAAGTATGAAAAGTCTAAAATGCCCTTATAAATTAATCGCTACCCGGTAAAAGTTTATTTAATTATAAGTGCATTTTGGACAGTTCATGTATAATATTATTGTCATATTAGTGAAAATATCATTTTTGATCACATGGTAAAAGTTGATATCATTTTTGTACCTTGGAATAGTTATGTACTATTTTTGTTCCTTGGACAATATATAGTTATGTATCATATTTGGGCCTTCGCCCTTCATCTTTTTAGAAATATTCGGTGCAAAACTTGAGCATTAAAAAATATTTTATCATAATCTTAAATTATTTTATGGCAGATTCAACAATATTAAGGTTATGTAAAACTCTTCTCGATTCCAATAGATGTTCTAAAAGTACTATAGTATAAACAAATACTCTTGTGTCTTGTGTCTCATGAATACTCTAAGGAGTTGAGTTGTCTGGGAAGAAGGAGGGGAGGAGGATAGAGAAAGGTGGGGTTGGGTGTGTTTTTGTTATTAATTAATTTATAAGGGCATTTTAGACTTTTCATATCTAATCTTATTGTCATATTAGTGAAAATATCATTTTTAATCTCATGGTAAAAGTTGGGTATCATTTGTGTACCTTGGAATAATTATGTACTATTTTTGTTCCTTTGCCAATAGTTATGTATCATTTTTTGGTCTTCGCCCCTTAAAGTATTTTTAGGATAGATATTGGGATATACATATGGAGTACTCAGATATTTTTTAGAAACTCTTAGAAATACTAAATACTTGATGAAGTGTTTGCAAATTACATGGAATCTCAAAAAATACCTTCAAGTATTCTTGTGTCGAATACTTAGGAATTCTTTCAATACCAAGTATTGTGAGTTCAATAATTTAAACGCATACTCAGTCTAATCTAAAACTATTCTTTAACATATCTAAGCATTTGGTATCAAATTACAAAACAATAAAATGGAACTTGAAACTCTTCGCTGAGTACATTGAAGGCTGATTTCAACAATGGTCCTATAATCATTCAATTGAAATACAAGAATTTAGGATTTGGAATGCAAAGGATAGCACAATTTAATCACCAATAATAAAATTTTTACCTTTGGTAAAGGACCAATTATGCATTGAAAGCAGTGTTGTCAAAGTCAGACCGAAAGGCGGATCGCGGAGAGTTTCGAGTCACTGTTCACACGATCGGATCAGTTAGACGTCGGTCAAATTGATGACTTAATAATTAAAGAAAAGATAGCCTTGGAAAAATGCGTCAGCAGCTCTAGTCTCAAAGGTTTTTCTAACATTATTGGGCAAAGTTATGCAACAACAACAAAGCCTTATCCATCTAGGTGGGGTCGGATACATGGATCGCACGACACCATTGTGTTCGATCAAGAGTAATGTTTGGCGATAAATGATTGATCAAAAGATCTAGCTAAATAATTTCGTTAAGATTTCTCTTCGGTCTCCCTCTCCCTCTTTTGTACGGACTCCACATCATTTGATCAATCATTCTTACATAGTCATCTAATTCTCTTCTTTGAATATGCCCAAACCACCTCAAGTGACTTTCTATCATTCATCTTAACATTCTCATCTTTTCCACCTTCATCTTATGTTTTATATGTCTTTTAGGGCCCAACATTTATTACTATATAACATTGTTGGTCTAAGGCTGTTCGGTAAAACTTTCCTTTTACCTTTTCTTCGACCTTACGATCACATATAACCCCAGTGCCTTTTCTCCATTTAAACCAACCAGTCTGAATTCTATTATTAACATTGTCATTAACTTCATAATCTTTTTGTATAATTGATCCAAATATTTAAACTTATCCACTTGTTGTATAGTCTGGTTTCCAGTTTAATTTCTATATCCTCATGAGTTTGTCTATCACCGAAGCTACAACACATATATTTTGTCATACCCTATTTATTTGAAAAGTTTGTAACTCTAGAGTCATCCTCCATAACTCTAATTTCCAATATCATCTTTTGAGTCCCTAAAAGTATTATATCATTTGTGAAAAACATGCATTTAGGAATTTCTTCTTGGATACTTGCAATTAGGATATCAGGTTGAACAAATATGGACTCAATGTCGAACCTTGATGCAATCGAGTTCTTATATAGAAGTCATTTGTTTTTCCTCCAGGTATTTTAACGCTAGTCACTACCTCCTTATACATATCTTGAATGACCTTGATATACCCAACTTGAATCATTTTCTTTTCTAAAACTTTCCAAAGTAATTCTCTTAGCACAGAGTCATATGCCTTTTCCAAATTGATAAAAATCATACGCAAATCTTTCTTCTTCTTCAATATTTTTCCATTGAACCCCTAAGTAGATAAATTGCTTCTGTAATTGTCCTTCCTGACATGAAACTAAATTGATTTTCCGATATGTTAGTCTTGGTTCATATCCCGTGGTCAATCAGTTTTTCTCACAATTTTGATGTACGACTCATAAGTTTTATTCCTCTATAATTTGCACAATTTTGAATATCTCTATAATTATCTCTCCTTAATATACGGATCGTTAATTAGTAAATTAGCAAATCAAGGTCGATCCCACAGAAACTTAGACAATTAATAATTAGGCAGTAGATTTCCTACTTTCGTTTAAGTTGAGTAAAAACATGGAAATTGATATTTTAAACTAATGACAAAGATTAATTATGATCCAAGAAAAACTACGTTAACACGGGTGAAATTCACGAGAAAAAGGATTAACCTAGGGTCATTAATCGCTTATTTGCTTCTTAGATTTTATTCCCACTAATTTAAATGTGAATTAACTTAACTAGCTAATTTAGAGTACTAGTGTCTATAAATGTCTTTCAGTCCACTTATATCCTTACCTATTTTAATTATGCAATATCTTGCACTAATTTACTAGGACTAATTTATACAAGTACCGCTCTAATGTGACTATGTAGGGCTTCTAGATATATGTTTATCCTAGTCGCAAATTAGATTAAAAATACAATTCTACACTATTTAATCTCATGTTCTATTTAAAATTCCCTCTTTCGAGTATATTTCTAAATTCCCTAAACATGTCTACTGATGGTCAATCACTAAACAATAATCAATAATAGCAAGATTAAATAAACTAGATCAAATTAACCATTGAAAGTGAGGATGCACAAGAGAGGGGGTGAATTGTGTTACAAAATAAAACTTAAAAAATTAAAATGCACAGTAATTTCATACTGGTTCGGTCCTAACTCTTGACCTACGTCCAGTTCTCAATCCCTTGATTGAGTTCCACTAATCCACAGGTTTTACAACGGGTTCACCTGCAACCTTACAACCACAAGTTTTCCGGGCTCACTTGCAACCTTACAACCTGACTCGCTCCCCCTTACTACTTGTAAGGGTTCAACCTTTAAACAAAGAGTTTTCTACTTAGTTCACTCAATGAACAAATGATGTTACTCACTTAAGTACAATAAATGCTCTCAATAAATGAAGAGTCTTAAATACAAAGAGTACAAGATAGCTAACAAATAACTCTCAACATAATAAGTGCACTCTTGCTTTCTGGGTATTATGAGCTTTGAATGCTTGAATGATTTTTCAGATTGTGTTCGGTGTAATTCTTGGTGGTACTCATAAATGTTGAAGTGATTCCTTATATAGCATCTTCTAATGCTCCACATGCTTGGATGGGGATAATGCCGTTTGAATATGTCCGTTAAACCCTTGTTACCGTTGGACCCATTAATGCCCCATTAATGCTCAGCAGGGTTGACTTGTTTTATCTCTGAAAAGCAACTCTGACAACTCTGCTTTGTCAAAAGGCAACTCTAACTTCTGTGCACTTGTACGTTCTGACTCTGTACTTGCTACCGGAAATGATTTTTCTTGTTACATACTGTTACTAATTCCCTAATTAACCTGTGACATCTCTTTTAGTTCAATAATATCTTTACTAACTACGATAGAAAAGGAATTTCAATAATATCAATATCTCTATCATAGTTAGAAAAAGAATTTCTAATGATTAAAATATTATCCATGATAGAAAAGAATAAACTAATCCAACACAGCTGCTATCATGGATAATTTATTGCTAACCATGTTAGAAAGGATTTGTCTAACATGGTTAATAAACAAAACTAGTTGATATTAAACAATAAATAGATATATACATGCGGAAACGAATGCAGGCCTATACAAATTGGCAATATACAATTCAAAATAGTCTATATAACTTCTACTACCTAATTCCCTTTCCTGATGTTTGCGCCTGTGCATGAATACCTGCAAAAATGTCAGTAATCGTGGGATGAGACAATTTGTCCTAGTAATCACCGCTTAACTCACTATAACAGTGAGATGTGCGGTAGTGAGGGCGTCTAAAGGGTACCACAGATATAAAAACCAGAATGTAATATATATATAAAGGTTTCTTCCATGCTCACTCAAGTCCAACAATCACCTTCAAACCAAATCAATTCAACATCTCCATACTCCAATCAACTAATACTACCACAACAACTCTCACACTCACCTACAGATGCATTGTGCCACCACGGTGCATTCAAGCATCTATTCTTCACTATATGATTTGATACTGTGTCCCTTTCCATAATGAGGGGACAATTTCCCTCTCTGGCAATCTCCAGAGAGGGAACCCCAATTCTGTTTCCATTACAGAACGGGAACGGTTGGACTCTTCAATGCCAAACAACCGTAGGGGCGGTTGGGCTCTTCAATGCCAAAACAACCGTAGATCACTTCTCTCAATAAGTCGACCTATGATCCCCGATCCAATCAATCTGAAAAGGATCCTCAGTACAAATAACTGTCGATTGGCCTATCGACTGTTATCATCGCGCGATGGTACATAAAAAGCAGTGTCATGCAATGCTCACCATATTCCTGTCAACATCATATCCACAATATTCAATATTTCAATCACAATTCTCTTCCATATCCATATCGATCCATTTCAATCTCATCATCAATATCATGCACTCTTACCATTCCATTCAATATCTCAACTATTTCACTCATTCCCTCTAACCATCAATACCCCTAACAGAATACTATATAAATCTCTCACATCATACCCAGAACTGAACCAATCCAGAACCACCATCCACAACAGACAGGATAGTATTTATAATGTTTCAAATTTCTTTTATACGAAAATAATCGTGTTTGAAAGGCACCCGATAGCCTGTTTTGTATAAAAATACCCTTTTAAAGATAATATATATATATAGAGGGTGAGAAGGGATTTTACAAAATCCCTAACTAACGTCACCCTCAATGTTATAGCAAGGTTAAGTGTGATTACCTGTCGCCCTTAGCAATTTACACAATTTCTCATCCTTTCTTTATGCCACAAAAGCCATATCGCAATCAATCCTATAATATTCTACTTCATTCTAATACTTGCATGTTAAATTAATCCACAGAATGATAAATTAGTATCATTCTACTTCATGTTAAACGTCTCTCTCTCGTATCCACATTACTACCCAATCCCTTGTTTATATTCTTTATCCTCAAAATCTATATTTCAATCTTAGTCAAAGTTCACAATTAAATAACCAGTGACATCAAACTACCACATCATTAGCATTCACACATTCATATAATACTTGCATGCATCTATTCAGCCTTTGTTAAAAACAAATGGAATTTCATCACATATATGTAAGTATGAAGTTTTGATCATTCTTTCCAAATACCTTTTTAATTGATGCAACAACAACAAAGAGCAATTTGTTCCCGATTCGCATGAAAAACACGTAAAGTACATCATTGCATTCCCCAATCATTAACAAACTTAGCATCCCAAAATATAACTGACACTTCTCATCCATAATTAAGCTGAACCACGTTCAACAAGGAAGGCACAGTAATTCCTTTATAATTCAATTCATTGATTCCTTCTAATCATATACAAATCAGCAACTTAAGAACACCAACGATAGCAAACAATGGCACACAATGAAACGAAATAGGAATCAATCAGTCCTTCAATCCAATGGAATTCACACATAGCACATTAATGTTCCCCATTTACTAAACTTGTATAATCACACTTCAAATATGTCTGTAGTTTCTTTATCTATATATATATATACATGACGCCAACCATGTAACCAAACAGAAATAAAGAAAAAGAAGTGAACAAACACCATCCTTAAGGATTACCTTTCACACCAATCAAAGGTCATTAATATGAACCACACAACTAGAAATCCATACACATTCATTTCAATAATAACTACCATTAGCCTTTATGACAACTTAAAGCACTACCACAGATTACCCCATTTACATGCGCTTATTTTGGCCTCTACATGCGCTTTTAAAGCGCATGTAGAGGGGGGCGCTGGTAAAGGCTCTACATGCGCTTTTAAAAAGCGCATGTAGAGGGGGGGCTCTACATGCGCTTAAAGCGCATGTAGAGGTATGTACCTCTACATGCGCTTTAAGCGCATGTACCTCTACATGCTCTTTAAGCGCATGTACAGGTGGCCCCTTTACATACGCTTTAAGCGCATGTATAGAATGTTTTTTTAAAAAAAAATTATTATAAATTTACATTATTTCCCAATATAACCACCAATACTAGCTGTAGTTCATAGAACCAACTAGCATTATATCAAAAGAATTTACCAGAAAAAGTCAATTACTTAACATCTTCAAAAATGAATTATATATCAATATCAAAACAATAACAATGTATGATTCATTTTTTATATATACATCAGCAAAAAGAACTATGTGACATATTGTTACAAATTTCCTAATTAATTCAATAATACCCTGACTAACTATGATAGAAAAATGATTTCCCTAATATTAATAAATCGATCATAGTTAGAAAAAGGTTTTCCTAATAATGATCATTATCCATGATAGAAAAGAATAAACTAATACAACCTGAATACTATCATGGATAATTAATAGCTAACCATGTTAGAAAAGAATCACCTAACATGGTTAGAAAAATACGCAACCTAATGTTCAATAATATCAAATACATATAAATATATGCGGAAACGAATGCAGGCCTATACAAATTGGCAATATACAACTCTAAATAAATTATATAACCTCTACTACCTAATTCCCTTTCCTGATGCTTGCGCCTGTGCATGAATACCTGCAAGGATGTCAGTAATCGTGGGATGAGACAATTTGTCCCAGTAATCACCGCTTAACTCACTATAACAGTGAGATGTTCGGTAGTAAGGGCGTCTAAAGGGTACCACAGTTTTAAAATCAATAATACATATATATATTTCCCATTTCCTTACATCCATCCCTTAAATCCTTCTGTCACGTCTCAATCAACTCAAATTCATCATCTCTACTTCTCATGTATCACTCAACATCCCTCAGTCAATTCCACACTAACTAAATTTCATCTTTCCATACTCCAATTAAATAATACTACCACAACAGCCCTCACACTCACCTAAAGATGCATTGTGCCACCACGGTGCATTCAAGCATCTATTCTTCACTATATGATTTGACACTGTGTCCCTCTCCATAATGAGGGGACAATTTCCCTCTCTGGCAATCTCCAGAGAGGGAACCCCAATTCTGTTTTCCATTACAGAACGGGAACGGTTGGACTCTTCAATGCCAAACAACCGTAGGGGCGGTTGGGCTCTTCAATGCCAAACAACCGTAGGTCACTTCTCTCAATAAGTCGACCTATGCACCCCGATCGAATCAATCCGAAAAGGATCATCAGTACAAATAACTGTCGATTGGCCTATCGACAGTTATCATCGCGCGATGGTACGTATGTATATCAGTGTCATGCAAACCTCACAGTATTCATATCCATCAATTTCAATCTCATCATCAATATCATGAATCATTATCAATCCCTTCACTATCTCAATCTCAACTTATTCAACTTATTCTCTCAACCTAACTATCAACATCTCTCACATAATATCATCTGAACCTCACATATCATACCAGAATAAACATCAGCCAGGATAATATGTATAATATTTCAAATTCCTTTTATATGAAAATAATCGCGTTTGAAAGGCACCCGATAGCCTGTTTTGTATAAAAATACAATTTTAAAGATAATATATATATAGAGGGTGAAAAGGGATTTTACAAAATCCCTAACTAACGTCACCCTCAATATTATAGCAAGGTTAAGTGTGATTACCTGCCGCCCTTTAGCACTTTGACGTTTGTCCTTACCATTTCTTTAGATTTCCTCCAAATATTTTCCTCTTAGTTCCTCCTATAATGATAGGATACAAAATGATAAATTAATACCATTTCACTTTATAACACTTTGACGTCTCTCTCGTATGATATATATTACTACCCAAACCCCTTATGTTCATTTTTCTAATAAATCAATTCAACTCAACCAATACAATTCACTTCCATCCACATAAGTCACATCAACAAATAATCATAATCACACCAAGTAAAACTAACAAATTCTTAACTTTAACACATAAATTTCCACTCAAAACAATCACCATTCATAACAATCAAATGTCACTTCCACTTCCAATTCAAAACAATCACAATCTATAACAATTATTTCAATAACTTTAAGCATCACCTTGCTAGCAATATCAATAATGCCCATTTTTATCCTAATTCGAATCTTGGATAGCTCATACATCAAGTATAACACAAATTTCAGAATTTCACAAAGAACACAATTAAATTTCTAGACACAAGCATAATAGCAACCAATTGTAACATCCCAATTTTCAAATTAAAGATAATAAGAAATTAGAGAGATGTTATTTAGAGAATTTAAAGGCTTACGGAGGAATTTAAGGATATTTTTGATGAATTATGAATATTAAATCTTAATTACCTTAAAATTTAAGGAAATATAGTTAAATGAGTCATTTAGAGTTAGAAACTACTATAGAAATTATTTTGAAATCTAGAAAAAATGTTATGAAGGAAAGTAATGGAAACAATAATATATATAAACTTTTGGGCTAAAAATATAATTAAGAATAAACATTAGGGTAGTTAAGTGTAATTTTCCCTAAAGTATATATATAAACACTCCCTCCCTCTTTCTTCCACATTCACGACCTCCCTTCCCTCAAACCATAACCCTTCTCCTTCGTTTCGGCCTCCCTCTCTGAATCCGGCGAGCTCCTCCAGCGACGGCGAGGAGCAGCGGCGGAGCAGTGGCGTGGACCTCCCTCCCCAAATATCATCTTCGTTCTCTCCCTTCATCCCTCACAGTTCTCTGTTCTTCTTCTTTCTCTCAGCAGTGAGGAACGGCGGCCGCCGCCGTCGACGTCGACTCCGGCATGGGTGAGCGTCCGTCTTCCCCTTCTTCGATTCCTTCCTCATTTCCCTCACTAAACTCTTCATCCTCCTCTGTTTCCTCATCGTCTCCATCTTCCACTCGTTCCTCCATCGTCTTCTTCAAATTTCCGGTGAGCAGTGGCGGCTGGCAGCGAGGAAAGGTAAATCTTCGGCTTTTCTTGAGTTATCAGTTTATATGCTTCTTGTACATGTTGATTTCTCATATTTTTCCCTCCTCTCTTGATTCTGTTTCGGCCCACCACTTCAGGGGTCGATTTCCGGCGAGATTTTCCGGTGGTCTTTGTGCTCATGAGTGATCTACAGTTTCATAATAGAGTTAGGGTAAGATTTTGTTTCCAATCTTTACTTTTTCTGATCTATGCGAGTTGAGAGGGGTGAGTTCGAATTTATTTCATTTAAGGGTTTTATAATCTCTTAAACTACAAAGTATGCTTTGATTTTAAGTATTTAGAAGAGAATTTTATAGTTTAAATTAAGTTCTGTTGAGTTGTTTGGAAATCCCAAATTTTTGGATACTGAGGGTTGAATGGATTTTGTCATGGGTGTTTCAAATTCGAGTTTTAAAAATCATAAAAATAGTGGAATGTGGCTGGTTGCAGTTTGTATGTCAAAATTTTGCAATTTGTATGACAATAATCGATTCCTTTGTTTCCTCTTTCATTTGGGCTGGAATCTTACTTGGCTTAGTTTGTGATGAAGGAGAAGTTTATTTTCACATGTTGAATCCTTTAAGCTTAAATGTAAGTTTGGATATAGAAATGAACTTTATTTTTCTTTCTTTGGAATTTGGATGAAATGCTTAGTGAAGAATTTGAAGGACTTCCATTGACTCTCTTTTTCTTTGTTTTTTTTATTATTGTTGCTCAACAATTAAATACTCTATGCTGACTGAACTGATTCTAGATTTAAAGATGCTAAATTTGTTATTAATGTATGGTCTATGCAAAACTATAGAAATCTGGGAATGCTGGTTTAATACTGAAGTTAAGCTTCAATTTACTAGGGACGGCATGGTTTCAGTGAATTAAGCTATGAATAATGAAGGCTTGTTTGATCCATGAATGTTTTGCCATTTGTACTTAGTTGCTAAATTAATATTTGTTAGGATGAGGTATGTTTTTGTGTAAGTTTTAGAGTGTTATGATGTAGTTGGAATGCTTGCAAGCGAATCTTTCCTTGAGCTATTAGCATTTATGTTTTAAACAGAGTTGGTTGGTAAGGCAAATTAAGATACATTGTAAGCTTGTTGTTTGTTTGGTATACTTGTAATCTCTTTGTGTTTATGAATATTGCTATTATGGGAAGAGCTGAAATGAATTTTAATTCTATGCAGATGTAATGATTTGATAAAGCTGAATGGGGTAGTTGTATGTATTATTAATCATTTTCTGATATTGTGTTTAGACGAATGAATGAATATAGGGAGGAAATTGAAGTCCTTGTTTTGTGTGAGTATGATTCTATTTAAATTAAAATTGGTGAAGGGATATACCCTGTATAGGGATGTTTACAGGTTGAGTTGGATAAACTTTGTGCTTGCTACTACATTGGTCGAACAGGTAGAGAAAGCAAAAGGGAAATTAATAAATGCATGAGGATGTATAAAGCTGGATGTATTGATTGATTGATGATTTGAAATGGTTTAATTGGCATTTGTGTTGGATAGGCCTAGGTTCGATTTCTTTGTAGATTTGAGCTTTATATGGTTGAATATGGGCATTGAAGGAATAATTTGCAAATTCCTTTCTTTCATTTTTCCTTGGCCGAATTAAAAACATGAAAATGGGGGATGTGTGTGTAATGGACCTTTAAATTGAGAGTATGAAAACTATTCGGGTGTAAGCATGATTTAGAACTTTGAATTTCTCCTTTAGGAACGTATAAATTCATCTATGTGTAGTAATTCTGGTTGTGTACTCATTAAATTGGCTGATTTGTATGTGGAGAACTATAGTAAGTATTCTTGTGATTTCAAAGTTGGTGATTAGTTATTGGTTGTGAATGATTGGGATAGTTTTAATTATGTTGAGGTCACATACCAAATGCTTAATTGTAATGGTGTGTTTATGTTTGATGTGGTTCATTAAGATACGGTATATAAATGGGGAAAATTTGGGTAGTAATGCAGATACGAGAGAGACGTTAAACATTACGAAGTAGCAATGATACTAATTTATCATTCTGTACTACATCATTATAGGATTGACTATGATGTGGCTTGTGTGGCATCAAGAAAAAGGATGAGAAATCGCTTAAGTTGCTGGGCGACAGGTAATCACACTTAACCTTGCTATAACAATGAGGGTGACGTTAGCTGGGGATTTCTAAAATCCCTTTCTCACCCTCTCTATACATATATTATCTTGGAAAAGGTATTTTTATATAAAACAGGCTATCGGGTGCCTTTCAAACACGATTATTTTCATATAAAGATTTTGACACATTATATATTTAGTATCCTGCCTGGTAGTGCTGAGTATCTTGAAATGATTGTGACATGTTTGCAGGTGTAGTGTTATAGTAGTTAATTGAGAGGTTGTGAGTATAGAAAAGGAATTATATATGAGTTGAGATCCTTAGAGAGTTATGTTGAGGGAAAGTATTGTGGATAATAGATTGGAAGATGATGTGAGATGATGTGGATGTTAATATTGATGTTGGTTGATTATCATGGATGAGATATTGATTGAGATATGGTAAGCATTGCATGACACTGAGTTACATGTACCATCGCGCGATGATAACTGTCGATAGGCCAATCGACAGTTATTTGTACTGATGATCCTTTTCGGATTGATTGGATCGGGGTTCATAGGTCGACTTATTCAGAAAAGTGACCTACGGTTGTTTGACATTGAAGAGCCCAACCGCCCCTACGGTTGTTTGGCATTGAAGAGTCCAACCGTTCCCATTCTGCAATGGAAAACAGAATTGGGGTTCCCTCTCTGGGGATTGCCAGAGAGGGAAATTGTTCCCTCATTATGGAGAGGAACACAGTGTCAAATCATATAGTGAAGATTAGATGCTTGAATGCCCCGGGATGGCACAATGCATCTTTAGGTGAGTGTGAGGGCTGTTGTGGTAGTATTATTTGATTGGAGTATGGAAAGATGAAATTTAGTTAGTGTGGAATTGACTGAGGGATGTTGAGTGATACATGGGAAGTAGAGATGATGAATTTGAGTTGATTGTGACGTGACAGAAGGATTTAAGTGATGGATGAAAGGAAATGAGAAATATATATATATATATGTATTATTGATTTTAAAACTGTGGTACCCTTTAGACGCCCTTACTACCGCACATCTCACTGTTATAGTGAGTTAAGCGGTGATTACTGGGACAAATTGTCTCATCCCACGATTACTGACATTTTTGCAGGTATTCATGCACAGGCGCAAGAATCAGGAAAGGGAACTAGGTAGTAGAGAGTTGGTATAGTTTATTTAGATTTGTATATTGCCAATTTATAGGTCTGCATTCGCTTCCGCATGTATATATATCTATTTATTGTTTAATATCAGCTAGTTTTGTTTATTAACCATGTTAGACAAATCCTTTCTAACATGGTTATCAATAAATTATCCATGATAGGAGCTGCGTTGTATTAGTTTATTCTTTTCTATCATGGATAATATTTTAATCATTAAGATATTCTTTTTCTAACTATGATAGAGATATTGATATTATCGAAATTCCTTTTTCTATCATAGTTAGTAAAGATATTATTGAACTAAAAGAGATGTCACAGGTTAATTAGGAATTTAGTAACACTGTGTTACATTCCTCTTCTATATCACTTTCCAAACCATCATCACATACTTCATCCCATTCAATTTAAACTTAAAACATTGATCAGCCATGAAGGAATTAAAACCATGTAATTTCCTCATATTGTTCCCGCACATACTTACCACCTACACTATTTGCATCAAACTTTTGAAGGTTTCATCCCATAATCAAATCCATTATAATTCAAGCTTTCAACACATTATACATATCGTCAAATTCGCAATTTTAACCTCTCATGTAGCACATATAATTCACAATTAAGCATCTCTCAATTACTCCATCTAGTTCAACAAAAATCCTTACATTTCCTTTGTACTTTGAAATTACAAACCACATTGTTCAGAATTAAAATCCAACAACATAAGAAATGCTAAGTCCAAACAGTCCAATAATAAGGTACGTAATCAAATTAAAGCAAGTTCAACAAGTAATATACTTCGTCCTTCCTTCCTCTTCGAATACACAAGTACTAATCAAAGTCAGATTTTTGCCTCCTAAGTTTCAATCCTAAATTAAAAATCCTATATTTTAAACATAAGACAATAACACTCCAATTCATTAGCATACTATTGTACCTTATTTAAACCCCTTAATTATTCAAATATGGTTCAAATTACCATACACTTGATTTTAAACTAAGCACAATCAGCAAGCCAGAGAAAAGCATCCAACATCTATATCATATTTCATATATCTACCTATACCTTAAACATTTACAGCAACAATTTCAATAACAAAAATTATCCAGCCACGAAAGCTTAAAACTTGACATCAACTATCATATTTATAAGACACTAAAACACAATTTTGAACACCAATCAACAGCCCATCAACCAAAGGACACTGACTTCAACCATAAACCAGAAAAGAAAAGGGCCTATACAAGCTAACAATAACAAACAATCAAGCTTATCTTTCATTTAGAATTCTCAAATCCCCAAACTCATTCGGCATCTCACATAACTCGTCTAACATTGCAGAAAAAGTAGAGCTTGGAAAAGAAAGCTTACCTAAACTCTATATTCAGAGATTGTAGGTAATTCATGGGCCAAAAACCGCCGGAAATTTCGCCGGAAAAATGCCAAAGTAGAGGTAGACCCGAAAAGAAACCAAGAAAGAAGGGAAAAGTATGAGTAATCAACATTAAAAAAAGAAATATAGCTCCAGAAATCCAAGAAAAGACGGAGCTTTACCTCTCCCTGTCGCCGGTCGCCGGAGACGCGAAGGAGAAAGTGGAGAGTGAAGGAACTCGCCGGAAATAGAAGAAAGAAAACGGAGGGAGCAAAATGACGAAGTAGGGGCATAGGAAACTGAAGAACCAAGGAATAGAGGTTTTATTCTGACCACGTCGTAATCGGAAGTTATGCCCGCGTCGCCGCCTAGCTCGTTGGAGACGCCGACCGCCGCCGCCTTTGGCTCTCCTGGAACGACGACTGCACAGGGAGAAGAAGAAACAGTGGGAATGAGTGATGATGAAACAGAGGAAGGTGAAGGAGGCTCGATCGGCCCGCCTCGTCGTCGTTGACGTCGGTCGCCGCCGCCCGCCGTGGGAGAAGAGAAACGAAGAAGAAGGCGGAGGGAGGAGGGAGGGTTTTCGGGTGAGAGGGAGGAGGGAGGCCGACTTTTAAAGGAATAATGAGGAAGGGGTGTGTTTGGTTAGGGAGAAATAAGGGTGGTTTTTGATAATTAAAGCCTAAACTCGCCATAGTGTACTCATTTTGATTTAAAACCACTTAAACCAGCCTCCAATCTTCTTAAACTTCAAAATATTTTTAGCTTTATCATTCCCTCATATTTCAAACTCTTCATTTCTTAATTAATTATATGCACATTTACTGCTCACAATTTTCAAAATGTCCCCAAAAATCACCAAAAATTCCTAAAAATTCCAAAATTCCCAATTTCTCCATTTATTATTTCCCAAAACACTTCTTGATCCTGTATTAAATTTTTAGGATGTTACAAACTATGTGCATCATAGTTGTTCACAAGTTAATCTAGACTAAAATATTGACAAAACAAGAAACGATTCAGAACAAAGTAATAAATATTCACCTCCTCAACTTTGTCAAGATTCATCTTATGTAAAAGATCACTCTACGGAAAGATTAGACAGCGTGGATAACAGAAAAAATCAAATAAATCTTGCATTTATAGTGAAATACCTCAAGTTGTACCCAACTCATCAATTTTTGAGCTCCTATGCTGCAATAAAAATAATAATTTGCAGAAGGTCCATTAAATATCAAATAATGAAGAAGATATGCAAAAGAAGAGAGCAAAATTATAAAAGATAAAGAGACAAATATAAGGAGTAAAATTATGATAACCATGCAACACTAATCTCTCGTTACCTTGCATTTTTTGTGGTCACTTGCATCGTTTGGATCTTGATCTCCATCACGATACTTCCTTTTCTGTAATGATAAGGAGTAAAATGATTTTGGTAATTGCAGGTAATCCTGAGGTCAGCAAGAGAGACAAGTTTGGTCTTAGCTTGTGTGGAAGTACTTCTGAGAAGTTAATTTAAACAAGCTTTAATCATATCAAATCTATTCTTGTCTATAAAAATCACCACACAGTTAGTGCAAAATAAATATACTCACGTTATCTTGATCTGCTTCTCTGATAATTTCTTCTAAGTGGAAATCTTCTATGCCGAATTCTTGGCAAGCTTGTTGAAGCTCATCTGGAGTGATATAGCCGCTTCCATCTTTATCAAAGTATGAGAAGGCTGCAACTAAGTGGTCTTCCCTCTCAACTTTATTTAAATGCAATGTGGCTGCTATAAATTCTTTGTAGTCTATTGTTCCACTGTTATCAACATCTGCCTGCATTCCCAGAACAAGTTTCATAAGATCGAGTTAGAACTTGAAACAATGTTAAATATCCAATCCTATCTATTATTATGTTGGAAATGTGAATGTTAAGAAGCATTCATCTTGTTTGTGAAATGACATATTCAAACAGAATCAAAAGAATAAGCAAAAACAAATATCATCTGTTGTGAAGATGACTGTGAATTAATACTTACGGCTTGCATTAGATCATATATTTCTGATTCATCCAGATCAGCACCAAATCTTTTTAGTCCATTCTTTAGTTCTTCGAATGTAATTTGACCACTATTGTCCGTGTCTATCATCTTAAAGATTTCTTTCAATCCGGCAATTTCTTCTTCAGAGAGCTTCTCTGCAATCACCTGCAAAGAATAGGCAAAAATGGTTTTAGATTTATGCTATTCAGTAAGCAAGCTGGCAAGTTTAATTTTTTTTTTTAGCAAAAGCAGTGGTTATTATCATTACCAAAATAAATGAAAATAACATACTCTTATAGCCATTTTCTTGAGCTTGTTCATTTAGAAAGGGTACACAAGATGAGAAAATAACATACTCTTATAAGGAGTAAATGAAAATAACATACTCTTATAGCCATTTTCTGTAATGTCAGGTACACAAGATGAGAAAGGCAGAGACTTCCAAAGTAAGAACGAACCCAAGATCTGAACTCTCACTTAAGCCTGAAAGCAAAACCAAGATGAATAATTTTGCAATAGAAATCTGTCTAATTAGTCCTTGAGTACATGAGAGAGCATGCAGCCTAAATGCAGCAATAATACATGGCTATTCTTTATTAAACATGGCTTTTAAGTTAGATTTTTGGGTATCTATAATTCTTTATAGCTTGATTATTTTGTTAACTATCTACTGTTAGAATCTTAAGTTTTGATGAAGACTAAAATATAAAGGATTAGACCAAGTGCCTAGGAAGCAATAGTATACTTAGGATCCCAAGTAAGAGTGCTTCCGGATGAAGATTTACTTCCGGTTAGATTAGGACTTGCGCATGCGGATGAATGCTTTCATCCCCCAGCGTCAGCAAGTAAATAACTAGGGATTTAACTTAGTCCATGAACTTTAGATGCACAAACCCTAAGACTAAGCTATGGTTCAATCGGAAGCAAAGTTGCTTCCTGTTAGACTTAGACTGGCGCAGAGCGACAGAATAGATATTACCCCAAGCGTCAGTAAGTCTACTTCCCCAAGTGAAAGCGCTTCCTGTTAGACTCAGACTGGCGCAGAGCAATAGAATAGTTATTACCCCAAGCGTCAGTAAGTCTACTTCGCCAAGTGAAAGCACTTCCTATTAGATTTAGACTGGCGCAGACTGATAGAATAGATTTAACCTCGAGCGTCAGTGGAAATGCAACATCAAGTGAAGTTGCTTCCTGTTAGATCTTGACTGGCGCAGATTGATAGAATAGATTTCACCCTAAGCGTCAGTGAGTTCACTACGTCAAGTAAAAGTGCTTCCGATAGCTTAGTGACTAGCGCTGAGTGTTGGGATGAAATACACTAAGTGAGAGTGAGTTATAGTGAACCAAGATCCTTCATCTAGTAGTTTTACTTCCGGATGTAAAAATGCTTCCAGATACATCATAGACCAAATCAGAACACAGTCTAAGTAAACTACTCCCCATAGCAAACAAACTTCCCACAGCATGTATAATTCTTATATATATATTGCTATGTTGGACTAACCAGTATGTGCAGAACATGGTCACGCTTCCGGATGCAAATGAGCTTCCGGATGGAAAGACTCTTGACATTGGGACTCAGAGCTTAACACTTGCAGAGCAAGATTACCACTTGCGGATGAAAGATGATCATCCGTCAGCAAGAGTGCAAGAGTAAAAATCACATACTCAGAAGTCAGAATGCTTATATCAGAGCAGAGGTGTCAGGACTACTTTTCAGAGATAAAGCAAGTCAACCCTGCTATGCATTAATGGAGCATTTATTGGGCAAACGGTAACTTGGGATAAACGGCCAAATTCAAACGGGACTCCCACCTACCAAGAGTTCAAATGCTTGAAGACTATATAAAGGGAGCTCAACTTCATTTATTAAAAGAACAATTATCCTTGAATACTCTAGAGAGAAGTTAGAGCGAGGAACACAAGAAATCTTCAAAGCATTCAAGGCTGCCCAGAAATAGAAAAGAGCATTTAACACTTTGAGTGATTCTTCACGTACATATTCTGTACTCATTGTAGTTAAGTCTCTTCTTGTTAAAAGAGCATTTATTGAACTTAAGTGTGTAACATCATTTGTTCTGTAAGAGAACTTAGTCAGAAAAGCCTTCAAGTGTAAACTTCAAACCCTTGCTTGGTGTGAGGGGGAGACAGTTAGATAGGTTACAAGTGAGCCAGTGTAAAACTTGTTGTAAGGTTGCAAGTGAGCCCGTAAAACTTGCGGTTGTAAGGTTTCAGGTGAACCCGATTTAAAACCTGAGTTATAGTGGAACTCTCAGCCTGGGTGGTTGAGGACTGGACGTAGGTCAGGTAGACCGAACCAGTATAAATTCTGTGTTGTTTATTTCGAGTATATATAGTTGAAGCACAATTCACCCCCCCCTCTTGTGCATCCATTACGTTCATTTGGTATCAGAGCCAGGTTTTTCTCACCCGATTCCAACGAATCAGAAAGCAAAGATCAAGTAATGGATCCAGATTATGGCCTACCAGATGTCGCCGTTCAACCCAATAAGCCCCCAGGCTTCGATGGGTACAACTATACGTTCTGGAAGTACAGAATGGAGACATATATCAAGTCAAGCGACTTGAGACTCTGGGATGTCATAGAACGAGGGGATAATGTTCCACTGGACGAAGATGGATTTGCAAAAGTGCGAGCCAGATACACTGCTGAGGACTATGCTCTAGTCCAACTAAACCATCGGGCCATGCACTACATCCAGTGTGCTCTCACCCACAAAGAATTTCACAGAATCAGCCACCACAAAACTGCTAAGGATATGTGGGAGGCTCTTGAGGCTGCACACTCTGGAACCAGGGGAGTAAAGGCGAGACGCATTGAAATGCTGGTTGAAGAATTCCATAAATTCGCCATGCTGAGCCCTACCGAGCCTATCAGAGAGCTGGAACTCAGGTTCACTCATCTCATCAATAATTTGGCCTCGCTGGGTAAGGATATCCCTGAAAGAGAGCAAGTGAGCAAGATCCTAAAGATCTTGAAGGGTGACTGGATCACCAAAGTAACTATTTTGCAAGAAGTGCAAGGTGAATCAACCAGCTCCATCACCGCACTATTTGGCTCTCTTGCTGAATATGAACCTACCTTGCTGGCTATGAGAGCTCCTCAACCTTCACCCAAGAACAAAAATCTTGCTCTCGTTGCTCCCAGCAAAGGGATCAATGACAATGATGAAGATGATGATGAGATGGACGATGAGGAGATGGCTATGATGGTGAGGAAATTTAGAAAATTCCTCAGAAAGAAGGGAGGCTATCAGAGAGGTGATACCAGTGAGAAGAAGGGATACAAGAAAGAGAAGGTCCCTGTGTGCTTTGAATGCAATAAGCCTGGTCACTTCAAGGCTGAGTGCCCCAGCCTGCAGAGGTCAAAAGGCAAGGACAAAAGAAAAGCTCTTGTTTCCTCTATTTGGGTTAACAGCTCAGATGAGGAAGCAAGTGACGAAGAAGAAGTTGCCAACCTCTGCCTGGTAGCTAGAGAGGAGGATGAAGAAGCACCTTCAGATGCTGACCTCACCAACGAAGATCATGAGGTAACTTTTTCTGAACTTCAAGAGGCTTACAATGAGATTCATGAAGAATTCTCTAGACTATGTAAAGCCTATAAGGTGTTGAAAACCAAAAAGGAATCACTTGAGTCCAAGGTGGACTCACTAAGTGAGGAACTAGCGGAAGCTAGAAGACTTCCGATAGTGGATGGCCAGGGTTCTCCACAGGTAGAACCCAACGCCCCAACACCTGAGAGTTGCTCTAGTTGCAGCAAAGTCTCAGAGGAAAATAATAAGCTGCAAAATGCCCTGGAGAAGTTCACCAATGGTTCAGAAATGCTAAAAGTAATTTTAATGAGCCAAAGGGCATATAGGGATAGAACTGGCTTGGGATATACCCCTAAGGTAAAAAGGTGGGTAGAACCAAAAGTAAAGCCTTACTTGAAGTTCTTCCATAAAGCCACCAATCATGGCTCCTCACCCTTTAGCTTCTGTAATTACTGCAACAGGAAAGGACACTCCACGTCCACCTGTAGTGCTAAGAAGCATGGAGTTAACAGCTCCTACAAATGGGTCCCTAAAAGAACCAAGGCAACAAAAGATCCTCCTCCTGCAAAGGAAACTAGGAGAGGACAAGGATCCCAAGCCTGGAATTATTCCAAAGGGAAAACCCAAGAGTCCAGAGCCAGCACTCGGCCAGAGGCTCAGAAAAGTCACAAGCCCAAGATCAAGGATGACTCTAAACCAAGGGCATTAAAAACTAATGATCGAGGACCCAAGAAAAGTTGGGTACCTAAGTTTGCTTAAATTTTACAGGTGTGTCTCAAGGCATCCAAGAACAAGAAATGGTATATTGATAGTGGATGCTCAAGACACATGACTGGGGACAGAGACAAGTTCAAATCTCTGGTGATCAAAGATGGGGCCACAGTAACCTTTGGAGGAAATCAAAGTGGCAAGATCACTGGAGTTGGAGAGGTCGGACCAGTAAAAGATGTCTACCTTGTGGACGGTCTCTGTCACAACCTGCTGAGCGTGAGCCAGAGCACGGACAGAGGAAATTGGGTAATATTTGATTCAAATGAGTGCTTAATAGTTGATAAGCAGGATCTAAATATAGATAAGGCCAACTTAAAATGCAAGATTAAGGCAAACAGAAATGGGAATTTATATACTTTAGACTTATGTCAACAGCTAGAGGAAAAATGTTTAATATCTAGTGACGAGAATAGTTGGCTTTGGCATAAGAGACTAGCTCATGTTAACTTTACTCAATTGGACATGCTAATTAAAAATGAGCTAGCTATAGGTATTCCCTCTTTTAAGGTTAAGCATGATTTTATCTGTGAATCCTGCCAACGGGGAAAGCAAACAAAATCCTCGTTTAAAACCAAGAAGAGAGTCTCCACCAGCAGGCCCTTGGAACTAATCCACATGGATTTGGTTGGGCCAGCAAGAGTAAAAAGCTTGGGAGGAAACCTATATGCTTTAGTGGTGGTGGATGACTATTCAAGGTTTACGTGGACTTTGTTTCTTGCCTCTAAGCAAGATGCTTTTGATGCTTTCGTTGTCCTGGCTAAGAAAGTGCAGAATGAGAAGGATCTCAAAATCACAGCCATAAGGACAGACCATGGAGGAGAGTTTGAGAACCATAGCTTCTCTGAGCTATGTGAGCAAAATGGAATTGAACATAACTTCTCAGCTCCGAGGACTCCTCAACAAAATGGAGTAGTTGAAAGAAAGAACAGGGTTCTGACGGAGATGGCTAGAAGCATGCTCAACGAGAAAGAGGTTTCTCAAGTGTTCTGGGCGGACGCTATGAGCACTGCTTGCTATATCTCCAACAGAGCTTATGTTCGTAAAGGCTTGGATAAGACTCCATACGAGCTATACAAAGGAAGGAAGCCAAACATCAGCCACCTCAGAATATTTGGATCAAAATGCTACGTGCATAATAATGGAAAGGTAAACTTGGGTAAGTTTGACCCAAAGGCTGATATAGGTATATTCATAGGATATTCCCTTAGGAGTAAAGCTTATAGGATATACAACATGAGAACTAAAACTGTAGAGGAATCCATGCATGTTGTATTTGATGAAATTCCTACATGGGGACAATCCAGAGAAGATGATGAATTACTTAACCTCCCAAAATTACCATCATCTTCTTCACCACCAAAAGAAACACCAGCAAACAATCCTAAGGAAGAAGATGAACTCTGCGATGAACCTAGAGTGCAGACTGTGCATGATGAGGCACAGTTGCCAACAGCTAGGAGGCATCACAGAGATCATCCTCTTGATCAAGTGCTTGGTGATGTTTCTTCTGGTGTGAGAACCAGAAGGCAGGTTCAAAATGAAGTTGAGTTTGGTGCATTTCTATCTCAAATAGAACCAACTTCAGTTGAACAAGCTCTTGAGGACTGCGACTGGATTATTGCCATGCAGGAAGAGCTAAACCAATTTGAAAGAAGTCAAGTCTGGGAACTAGTCCCTAGGCCATCTCATCAATCTATAGTAGGGACCAAATGGGTCTTTAAAAACAAACTGGATGAGACAGGTCAAATTACAAGAAACAAAGCCAGACTAGTTGCCAAAGGATATAACCAAGAAGAAGGCATTGACTATGAAGAAACATTTGCTCCAGTCGCGAGACTTGAAGCAATAAGGATTCTTCTAGCCTTTGCATCCATGAAGGGCTTCAGGCTATATCAAATGGATGTAAAGAGTGCATTTCTTAATGGTTATATTAAAGAAGAGGTATATGTAGAACAACCTCCTGGCTTTGAGGATCCTAAGCACCCCAAACATGTGTATAGATTAAAGAAAGCTTTATATGGCCTAAAACAAGCTCCTAGAGCTTGGTATGAGAGACTTAGCAGCTTTCTGCTAGGCAAAGGTTTCTCAAGAGGCAAACTTGATAATACACTGTTTATCCTTCACAAAGATAGAGACATGCTAATTGTTCAAATTTATGTTGATGATATTATCTTTGGAGCAACTAACGAAAAGCTTTGTGAGGATTTTTCTAAGACCATGCAGGGTGAGTTTGAAATGTCAATGATGGGAGAACTAACGTTCTTCCTAGGCCTGCAAATTAAGCAGAAGAAGAATGGAATATTCATCTCCCAAGCCAAATACTGCAGAGAGCTACTCAAAAAGTTTGGGATGGATGAATGCAAGGAGTATGACACTCCCATGAGCACCACTGCCGCACTTGATGCTGACGCAAAGGGTAAATCTGTTAGCCTGCCCATGTATAGAGGAATGATAGGTTCTCTCCTATACTTAACAGCCAGCAGACCTGACATTCAATTTAGTGTAGGCATGTGTGCTAGATTTCAAGCCAACCCCAAGGAGTCACATCTAACATGTGTTAAACGTATCTTAAGATACCTTGAGGGGACACAAGAACTTGGTCTTTGGTATCCCAGAGGTAACCAAGAGTTCTTGTGGGCTTATTCTGACTCTGATCATGCAGGTTATAAAACTGATAGGAAAAGCACCAGTGGACAATGCGCCTTTCTTGGTGGTTGTCTGGTGTCTTGGGCGAGCAAAAAGCAGACCTGCGTGTCCTTGTCATCCACTGAGGCAGAATACATTGCAGCAGCCAGTTGTTGTGCCCAAGTGTTGTGGCTGAAGAACCAGTTGAGAGATCTTGGCTTGGAATTTCCTGAGGCACCCATCCTCTGTGACAACACAAGCACAATCAGCCTAGCCAAGAATCCGGTTCAGCACACTAGGACAAAGCACATTGATGTCAGACATCATTTCATCAGAGACCATGTTCAAAAGAAAGATGTCAAAGTACAGTTTGTCCCCACACAACAACAGCTTGCTGATATCTTCACCAAGCCTCTGGGGGTTGACCAATTTACTTTTATTAGAGGTGATTTGGGAATGGTAAACCCAAATGAAGTGTAAATTCCATGTACTTAATTGTTTTTCAAAATACTTCAAACAATACTAACTTAGGCATCGGAGCGCCAATATATGTCCTTGCAGGTATTCAATGTTGAATCTTAAGTAAGTGCAACCGGAAGCAAAACCACTTCCGAATGATTACACACTGACGCTGGATGATCAAACCAAGAGAGCGCCAGCACAAGTCCAAGAAGACACGTCACTTCAGAAAAACGCTTCAACTTCCAAATGAGACGTTTCGACTTCTCTGACAATATGAAGCGACACGTGTCATCAGGTATATCGATCCAACTTAAGGCGTTTACGCTACCCAATGTGTGATAATGAGAAGGAACATGACCTTTTTTTTTGCCCTTAGTGACTTTACCTATAAAAGGGACATCTCATTTCACACATTCTTCATTTTCATCTATGTTCTTCATATAAACATTTCATCAACCCCACAAAAAAAAATGGCCGAACCCTCTGAAGCAAACCCAGTTTCGAGGAAACCCTCCTCATCTAAGAAACACAAGTCCAAATCTGGGAAATCAAGCCATCAACATTCTGGAAAATCTGGGCATCGTGAAAGACATCAAGAACATCATGAAGTTTCTCGGCAAATTGCCCTAGGGCAGGATGAAAATATTCAAGGTCAGTCTGAAACTTCTGGAAGAATGGCAGAACTGTTAGTGGGTTCTAAGAAGAGGAAGTCAATCCCTAAGGAGGAGGCTGCGGCGATCAAATATGGAAAACACTCTTTGATGATGCCAAAAGGGGGAGAATATGCATTGACCACTAGCCTTGCTACCCTGGGAGTTCCTTGATGAAGAAGAGCTTCAGCGAGAGGGAGAGAAAGAAGAAACAAAGAAACAACCCCCAGCCCAAATTTCTTTTTACTTAGAAATGTTCATCTTTTCATGCATGTTCTCATATCTGCCTACTATATGCTCGCTGCTTGTAAATGTTATCTAATTATATGCTCTGACCTGTAACCTATGCTTATCAATAATATTTGTCTAAGTTACTTATTCTGAACTATTGCTTTTATTCTTCAGCTAATCCTTTCATATGAACTTAATCGATAAAGCTAAGTTTGTCATCATCAAAAAGGGGGAGAATGTTAGAATCTTAAGTTTTGATGAAGACTAAAATATAAAGGATTAGACCAAGTGCCTAGGAAGCAATAGTATACTTAGGATCCCAAGTAAGAGTGCTTCCGGATGAAGATTTACTTCCGGTTAGATTAGGACTTGCGCATGCGGATGAATGCTTTCATCCCCCAGCGTCAGCAAGTAAATAACTAGGGATTTAACTTAGTCCATGAACTTTAGATGCACAAACCCTAAGACTAAGCTATGGTTCAATCGGAAGCAAAGTTGCTTCCTGTTAGACTTAGACTGGCGCAGAGCGACAGAATAGATATTACCCCAAGCGTCAGTAAGTCTACTTCCCCAAGTGAAAGCGCTTCCTGTTAGACTCAGACTGGCGCAGAGCAATAGAATAGTTATTACCCCAAGCGTCAGTAAGTCTACTTCGCCAAGTGAAAGCACTTCCTATTAGATTTAGACTGGCGCAGACTGATAGAATAGATTTAACCTCGAGCGTCAGTGGAAATGCAACATCAAGTGAAGTTGCTTCCTGTTAGATCTTGACTGGCGCAGATTGATAGAATAGATTTCACCCTAAGCGTCAGTGAGTTCACTACGTCAAGTAAAAGTGCTTCCGATAGCTTAGTGACTAGCGCTGAGTGTTGGGATGAAATACACTAAGTGAGAGTGAGTTATAGTGAACCAAGATCCTTCATCTAGTAGTTTTACTTCCGGATGTAAAAATGCTTCCAGATACATCATAGACCAAATCAGAACACAGTCTAAGTAAACTACTCCCCATAGCAAACAAACTTCCCACAGCATGTATAATTCTTATATATATATTGCTATGTTGGACTAACCAGTATGTGCAGAACATGGTCACGCTTCCGGATGCAAATGAGCTTCCGGATGGAAAGACTCTTGACATTGGGACTCAGAGCTTAACACTTGCAGAGCAAGATTACCACTTGCGGATGAAAGATGATCATCCGTCAGCAAGAGTGCAAGAGTAAAAATCACATACTCAGAAGTCAGAATGCTTATATCAGAGCAGAGGTGTCAGGACTACTTTTCAGAGATAAAGCAAGTCAACCCTGCTATGCATTAATGGAGCATTTATTGGGCAAACGGTAACTTGGGATAAACGGCCAAATTCAAACGGGACTCCCACCTACCAAGAGTTCAAATGCTTGAAGACTATATAAAGGGAGCTCAACTTCATTTATTAAAAGAACAATTATCCTTGAATACTCTAGAGAGAAGTTAGAGCGAGGAACACAAGAAATCTTCAAAGCATTCAAGGCTGCCCAGAAATAGAAAAGAGCATTTAACACTTTGAGTGATTCTTCACGTACATATTCTGTACTCATTGTAGTTAAGTCTCTTCTTGTTAAAAGAGCATTTATTGAACTTAAGTGTGTAACATCATTTGTTCTGTAAGAGAACTTAGTCAGAAAAGCCTTCAAGTGTAAACTTCAAACCCTTGCTTGGTGTGAGGGGGAGACAGTTAGATAGGTTACAAGTGAGCCAGTGTAAAACTTGTTGTAAGGTTGCAAGTGAGCCCGTAAAACTTGCGGTTGTAAGGTTTCAGGTGAACCCGATTTAAAACCTGAGTTATAGTGGAACTCTCAGCCTGGGTGGTTGAGGACTGGACGTAGGTCAGGTAGACCGAACCAGTATAAATTCTGTGTTGTTTATTTCGAGTATATATAGTTGAAGCACAATTCACCCCCCCCCCCCCTCTTGTGCATCCATTACGTTCATCTACATCTTCTACTAATGTTCATTTACATTTTAATATTCGAAGCTCTTTATTTTAATGCTCTTTTTTGGTGAAAAATCGGAAAGAATGTATTTTTATGGTCATTTAATAGATCAAGTTCACAATTTCTCTTATAACACGTTAGTTTCTTGTTTTGTAAAACTTCATATTTCTCTTAGAGATATATACACTTGCCCTCATGCATCAATAATCATTAATCATTCTTTCTATCATATCTGTACAATAAAAAGGGTAAAATTTCGTTTAATGAACATTATTAAATAATTTCCATTGGCCCCCAAGTAAATCTGAAATTTCATAGCAATCTCCTGGGGGACGAAGTGAAATTAACTACCAATTATCCTCAATCACCCACATCACTAACACTTTTAATTTCAAGAAACCCTAAAACCTAAAATTCCAAGGTAAATATAAAACTTCACACAGGCTCAAAAGCTTCAAAGAAACTTCAAATTAACTACTTCACATCCATTATTATGGCTTTAAGATTCCCAAAATCCAAACTTTACTCAAACCCTAGCTTTACCCAAAAATACAAATTCAAGAAAACTAAATCAAACAAAGTAAAAATTCTTACGTAAGCTCCTACACGAAGAAAGGAGTGCTACTCCGTCAGCCGCCGTCCAATCACGCCGGAACTCGGCCCCCTTAAGTGGCTGGCCGAACACAAGGAGGAGGAGAATAACAAAATGAGAAAAATGAGGTTGGAAGGAAAAGGATAATGGTATAACTCAAAGAGCCCGTGAATCTTACCTTACTACCTCCGCCCCTCGCCGGAAAAGCAGCGAGCTTCACCGGAAAAACTGAAGAGAAGAAATAGAAGATGAAGAATAACGAGTAGAGCCAGTGAGGAAACGAACAGTGGGCTTGTGCACTTCTAGGAATTTGGGTGGAGAATGGAAAGTGAAAAACGAAAGTGGGAGGTGATTTGGAGGAGGGAGGCGCCGGATTTGTTGTTGTTGGAGATGGAGGGTCGGGTTTGGAGAGGAAAATGAAGGAAGAAGGAAGAAAAAGAAGAAAAAGAAAGAAAAAGAAAAAGAGAAAGAGAAAGAGGAGGAATATTCTTTTATTAAGTTGGGATATTCTTTCTCTAATTAGATATCCCTTTTATTTGCATAGGGTTGACAATGAAATTCATCTAATTAGTTTCCCACAATTTGAATCATAATTAACATTCTAGATCATCCAATTAACTAAGTTAAACAACTAATGCCTTAAATCTCCAAAAAATATCTTAAATTCCGTAAAAACTCTCATAATTTCTAATTTACTATTTATTACTCACTAATGACACATTCTAATTATAAATTAAATTTCTAGGATGTTACAGAAAGAAATGGCAAGGATTAACTCACCCGTTGCCGTCCGCCGCTGTGCTCGCCTGAAAAACGCCGAACACGAAGGAAGAGGGTTTCACGCCACCTAAATTCGCCTCCAGCCGCGCGCCGGCGACGAAGAAGGATGGAGGACGCGGCGGAGATCAAAGGGAAGATGGAGGTGTTGTGGGAAGAGAGAAAATGAAAGTGAATGGTGAGAGAGGGACGGCTGGGGTTTGGATGAGAGAGGGGCGGCTAGGGTTTGGGTGTGAGGAAGCAAGAAGAAAGTTTTTTGTATATGTGTATTTTTTTTTTATAATTGTATATGTGTATTTTTTTCAATTTTTATTTTACTTCCTTAGAGTCATATCCTTCATACTTAGACAACCACACATCCTAAATCATTCAATTGATTATTAAGATATATAACTAATCTCTATAGTATCTTAATCCCACAAAAAATCTCATAATTTCTAATTTCCTACTTATTTATTTACATTGATCTATAATTTACTAATTACATTGATCTATAGTGAATTCCATTGAAGAACAAGCCTTTACATGCGCTTTAAGTGCATGTATTGGCTTTCCTTTGTTATTTTAATATTTTATGGCTTATACATGCGTTTAAAGGGTGTTTCTACCTCTACATGCACTTAAAGCGCATGTAAAGGGTGTTTCTACCTCTACATGCGCTTAACACCCTTTACATGCGCTTAACACCCTTTACATGCGCTTTAAGCGCATGTAAAGGGTGTTTCTACCTCTACATGCACTTAAAGCGCATGTAAAGGGTGTTTCACCAATTCCATAGCACCCAAAAGTGGTAATGGAGCCTTGAAACACTAAGTCCACAAGCAGGAACACCTTATGAGGTATGAGGAGGACCTCTTATGCATGAATCCATGTTTTGCACTTCAGTAGTTCCTTTACATGCGCTTAAAGCGCATGTAAAGGGTGTTTGTGCCTTTACATGCGCTTAAAGCGCATGTAAAGGGTGTTTCCATATAATTTTGAGCTCTTCACCTAAGTTCATTTTATATTTTATCTCTAAATACTTAAATCCTTTTCTAGTCATTGTTTTAGTGAATTTTAATTGATGCACATTTCTATACATGCGCTTAAAGCGCATGTAGAGATAAGGCCTCTACATGCGCTTTAAGCGCATGTATAGAGTCTTACCTGTACATGCGCTTAAAGCGCATGTAAAGGACCCTCTATACATGTGTTTCTTCTAAGCGCATGTAAAGGTGCGCTGGTAGAGGGACAATTTGTAGTAGTGAAGGTATCTCTCAACTTTCAAAGCACAAGTTAAACACCATAGTACATCTTAAAAGGTTTTCCTTTCTAAGTATATTTTATCCTCAAAGTTTAACCACTTAAGGGCTTAGACTCCTGGTTGTATTTAAAAATTTCTCCATAACAAGTCAAGTATACTTATTTCTCATATCACTACCAACAAGTTCAAGAAAACATTAATCTTATTCATAAATGCACACTTCCATCAACAATTTCTAACCATAACTATGTTTCAAAATGATTACACTTTCAAAACATTACAATCAAATTCTTGTGTTCATCCCCAATCATTCCAACATTCTAAGATAAACTTTAGCAAGTTATAAACCATAAGAAAAACACCAAAATTCAGAATAATGAGAGGATTTTCGAAATCCTCACCAAATCCTAGCTTCCCAACACTTAAATTTTGTCAAATCATTATCCCAACTCAAAGTCAAGTAATCCAACTTATACTACTTATAATCAACTCAATGTAAATTTCAAAACAACAAAATAAAACACACTAACCATTAGAATCAGATTCTAAGAGATCACCCAATTCGATCTAATAAAGAAATCGCACATAAGCCACTTCATTTACCTTAACAAAAATCTTATTAATTACCCAATTGCTTTGATACAACCATAACATTCAGAATCACTTGACCTCATCCACTACAAACCAAAACCAGCAGATCATCAAATGCACAATACAAGCATCAATCGGTTTCATTATGAACTAATCTAAGTTAATTTGATGATTAAGCCCAAATCCCAAAAATCCAACTCCAAACCTCTCACAAACAGTGGTAATCGCAGACAATGGAAAGGGAACTCACTTAAGCTCAAAACCAACTTGCAGACTCCAATGAAACTGGCCGTTAGACGCCCTCACTACCGCACATCTCACTGTTATAGTGAGTTAAGCGGTGATTACTGGGACAAATTGTCTCATCCCACGATTACTGACATTTTTGCAGGTATTCATGCACAGGCGCAAACATCAGGAAAGGGAATTAGGTAGTAGAAGTTATATAGACTATTTTATATTGTATATTGCCAATTTGTATAGGCCTGCATTCGTTTCCGCATGTATATATCTATTTATTGTTTAATATCAACTATTTTTGTTTATTAACCATGTTAGACAAATCCTTTCTAACATGGTTAGCAATAAATTATCCATGATAGCAGCTGTGTTGGATTAGTTTATTCTTTTCTATCATGGATAATATTTTAATCATTAGGATATTCTTTTTCTAACTATGATAGAGATATTGATATTATTGAAATTCCTTTTCTATAATAGTTAGTAAAGATATTATTGAACTAAAAGAGATGTCACAGGTTAATTAGGGAATTAGTAACAGTATGTAACAACTTGGTTATCAGTATTTGGTATACGATAACCTAGGACTGTGCTGCATTGCATATAGATTGGCAATATACATTGTTGGTATTCCCTTCCTTATGTGCATGAATATCTGCTTTTTGAGAGAAATATCACTCATCCCGTGGTGGGGAGAGAGTGATAAGAGCAATTGAATAGGTAACGTGGAGAGGTTGAGAAGCATATAGAAAGAATAATAAAATAAATGAAGACACTGATAAAAATTTAGGAAGAATAACGAAATAAGGATGCTTCTCTGGGGTTTCGATTATAATTATGAGTCGACCATAATCATAGTCGAGGCATCATGAGATACCTTATTGGGTTTAGGGATTATTGAAACTTGAAAATAACAATTAATAATAAATACAATGTGAAATAATAATCGTTGACATGGTTTCTGGTTGTTTAGTTTGTTAAATTGTTTTGTTTGATTGTTTTTAATTGAAGTCCTATTGCAATTATTGTTTGTTTGGTTATTATTTATGTTATTCAAATGTTTAAATTATTTATATTACTTGTTTTGTTCTGTTGATAAGTGATGCATTTGTCGATTAATTATTAAGTTATTTGATCTAATTGAATGTAATCATACTCTTATTACAATAATTGTTATTTTATTATTCTTAATTGATACTTTTATTATTTATTAATTAGTAATGGTTGGAGATCACATCATTGGTGGATTGGTAATGGTATTAGGATATTGTGCTTGTGTGGGTTTGTGTTAAAGGTGTATGTAGAATCAAGAATTTTGTTGTTTGGCTTAATAGGGCTATAAAATGATTTTTCTCAGGTCTGATTGTGGTGATTGTAGTGGAAGTGAGTGGTCTTATTATGTATGTTCATTGAAGTGTGTATGTGCTGTGCTATTCATTTATTTAACCTACTTCTGTGTGGAGTGAACTGATTTGAATTGAGGATATGTATTGCTCTGTTGTGGACAGTGTTGGTTAGGAATTTTGACTTGAAATCTCTAATTAATTGGATAGAAACATCTTTGAATTGTATCTTATGGTGCATCATTGATTTTGTTTGAGATTTGTGTTTTATTTGCTCTGGCCGTATAGGTTAAGCAAAGAAAATGCTTAAAGTTTGATTTAGATTTTAGTAAGTACAATAGTAACTAGTTATGTACATGGCATGGTGAGTTTCAGAGTTAAAACTATGATTCCGTGGGTTTTCTTTGAGCTCTACCATGTGATTTAATGTCCTGTCTTGGGGCAGTGATGTAATCCTAATAAATAAATGAGGAAGTAAAATGTTAACTGATATTTAACTACTGTGAATCTGTGATAGTGAATTGGAATTTGATATGCTTTGTATTAGCATTTTTCTGTTTTTGGAAGGTGTGAAATCAATTGGATAGTTGCTTTATGGCTTAGCAGTTTAGTGTTATTCAATATGTGCTCTTTACGGTTTTGTTACCCATTGGAGTTTGATTTAATAGGGGTATTCTTTTGTAATGTAGTCATCATGTGAACCTTATTTAAGTGCTTAAAACCATTGTGGAGGAATGTAATTTGAGTTGTTACAGACATGATTGAGTTATGTTGGAATTTAGCTGAGTCATAATTGGAATTTGAGTGGAAAAAGGGGCCAAGGCTAATGGAGTTCTAAATTATAAAAATGGTTTGCTTCGTAGTGGAATCTAGTATTAAATATGTTATTTAAGCCTAGAATGTTGTTTAGAATGGTGACAAAGTGACCGATGTATGGAATAACAATGAAATGGGGATTCTTATATATTTGAGTAATTCTTATGATGTTGGAAGAGGGAAAATTGTCTAAGATTGATTTGATATCGATCATAATTGAGTGTATTTTATTGTTGTTTGTTTAAAGGTAAGTATTCTTCATGATAAAATTGTTAATCTTATGGGATTAAAAAGTTCAATTGCGAATTGTTTATGAAAATAGTGATTATGGTTAGTGGTGAATATATCAAGATATATATGAATTATTAGAGTTTTGGTTGTGCATATTGGTTTTGTTTGGTTTGAGACCGAAATTGATTTTTGAGTTTGAAGGGTTAGGATGTGTATGTGAAATGATGGTTGAGAGGAAAGTTTGTGATTAGTATATTCGTGTGGTGGATATTAAATTGATGAAGTTGGTCTCCTTTTCTCTTGTTCTGGTTGTCATCCATTATAATATTAGGAGATGATTTTGATGAAAGTATGAAGAAAAGTGTGACTAATGTTATAAATGAAAAGAAATTTAGTAGGCCATGCTAAGGAAAACCTTTCTTTAGAACGATGTATGTAAGATGGGAATATGGTAGGACCTAAGGTTATGTGATAATCTTTATATTTTAATATCAAGTTATGAGAAGGATTGGGATATTTTTCATTGATTCGTTACTTAGTTGGAATCAAACGGTAGGAATTCTCGGTTTGAAGATTTGAGAAATTTAGGGAATTATGGGAAGTCATGATGCTCAAGCTTGTATGGATTGAAATAGAGGTAATTGAGACGAGTTTTGATTTTAAGCGTTAGAATACTATATATTTGGCTATGAACCGATGAGTGACCAAAACTTCGGCTTAATGAATGAAGTTTAGAAACTTATGCTTTGAGTTGAAGTTAGGGTGATTACTTAGTAGTATACTGTGGGTTAATGATTTAGAGTAATAAATATATATATTGTTGAGATATGACTTGGTGATATGCTAACATTAGGCTTTTATGGATGAGAATGGAGATTAAATTAGCGATGAATTTTAAAGTTGTGTTTATGATTGAACAAAATAGATAAAGATCTAGTGGAGTGTAATGTGACAGGTGGGAAGTTTAACAAACGCCTTCCATTGATTTATTTGACTTGAAGGTAATCAACCATGAATTTGAAGATGAAGTTGATAAGCAATTAAGGAGTGAGATCTTGGAATATGATTGAGGAAACCATTGGAGTTTGAAAGGGTGTTATCATTTATGATGGACTTTAATATAAGTATTTGAGGTTAGTGTAGTTAGTAAATGAAGGTCAGTTAAGAGAAGCGGGATGAGAATTGGTGGAGTACCGATAGATTAAGTGAGGATGAATGGTGAAAGATGGTGTTGAGTGGTGAAATAATTAGAGTTGATATGAGGAGTACAAAGTTGAAGTGCATATTTCTGTGTTAGGTGATATGTTTAGTAAAATTTTGGGGACAAAATTTTCTGAAAGGTGGGTAGAATTGTAACATCCTAAAAATTTAATACAGGATCAAGGAGTGTTTTGGGAAATAATAAATGGAGAAAGTGGGAATTTTGGAATTTTTAGGAATTTTTGGTGATTTTTGAGGACATTATGGAAATTTTGAGTAATAAATGTGCTTATCATTAATTAAGAAATTGAAGAGTTTGAAATATGAGGGAATGGAAAAACCCAAAATATTTTAAAGGTTAAGGAGATTGGAGGCTGGTTTAAGTGGTTTTAAAATTAAAAGAGTACACTATGGCAAGTTTGGGCTACAAATCATCAGAGAACCCCCTTATTTCACTAAACCAAACGCGCCCTCCTCCCTTTTCTTCCTTAAAATGTCTGCCCCCTCCTCCTTCTCACCCGAAAAACCCTCCCTCCTCCCTCCGCCTTCTTCTTCGTCCTCTCCCTCTGAATCCGGCGACGGCAACGGCGAGGCTCGGCGGCGGCGGCTTTCTCCCTTCCTAACCGCCACACCACCACCTCAATCTTCGGGTTCTCTTCCCTCACCGTCGACCTCTATTCTTCCTCTTCCCATGTCTTCGCTTTCCTTGTTCTCCGGCAAGCCACGGCGGCCGGCGACGCCAAATGGTAAGTTTTGGCATTTCTTTTGTTCTTCAAGTCATTTCTTTTATTCCTTTCAAGTTGATTTCTCACTTTCTCTTCCTCCCTTTCCAAAACGAAATCCCTCTCTCTGTTCCTTCAAGCTCCGGCGGCTTCCTCCGCCCGTTCACCGGCGACGGCCAGTTTCATTGGAGTCTGCAAGTTGGTTTTGAGCTTAAGTGAGTTCCCTTTCCATTGTCTGCGATTACCACTGTTTGTGAGAGGTTTGGAGTTGGATTTTTGGGATTTGGGCTTAATCATCAAATTAACTTAGATTAGTTCATAATGAAACCGATTGATGCTTGTATTGTGCATTTGATGATCTGCTGGTTTTGGTTTGTAGTGGATGAGGTCAAGTGATTCTGAATGTTATGGTTGTATCAAAGCAATTGGGTAATTAATAAGATTTTTGTTAAGGTAAATGAAGTGGCTTATGTGCGATTTCTTTATTAGATCGAATTGGGTGATCTCTTAGAATCTGATTCTAATGGTTAGTGTGTTTTATTTTGTTGTTTTGAAATTTACATTGAGTTGATTATAAGTAGTATAAGTTGGATTACTTGACTTTGAGTTGGGATAATGATTTGACAAAATTTAAGTGTTGGGAAGCTAGGATTTGGTGAGGATTTCGAAAATCCTCTCATTATTCTGAATTTTGGTGTTTTTCTTATGGTTTATAACTTGCTAAAGTTTATCTTAGAATGTTGGAATGATTGGGGATGAACACAAGAATTTGATTGTAATGTTTTGAAAGTGTAATCATTTTGAAACATAGTTATGGTTAGAAATTGTTGATGGAAGTGTGCATTTATGAATAAAATTAATGTTTTCTTGAACTTGTTGGTAGTGATATGAGAAATAAGTATACTTGACTTGTTATGGAGAAATTTTTAAATACAACCAGGAGTCTAAGCCCTTAAGTGGTTAAACTTTGAGGATTAAATATACTTAGAAAGGAAAACCTTTTAAGATGTACTATGGTGTTTAATGTAACATACTGTTACTAATTCCTTGATTAATTCAACAATACCATCACTAACTATGATAGAAAAATGATTTCCATAATATCAATAAATCTATCATAGTTAGAAAAAGAATTTCCTATTAATAATCACTATCCATGATAGAAAAGAATTTCCTAATATATCCTGAACACTATCATGGATAATTAATAACTAACCATGTTAGAAAAGAATCATCTAACATGGTTAGAAAAAGAAGCGACCTATTACATTTCTCCTATTAACCATTAATATCAATACAAATAAAAATATGCGGAAGCGAATGCAGACCTATACATTTTGGCAATATACATGTCTAAATAAGCAAAACAACCTTTGAACTTAATTCCCTTTCCTGTTGCTCGCGCCTGTGCATGATCACCTGCAAAAATGTAAGTAATCGTGGGGTGAGACAACTTGTCTCAGTAATCTACTACTTAACTCACTATAACAGTGAGATGTGCGGTAGTAAGGGCGTCTAAAGGGTACCACAATTTTAAAATCAATATATATATATATATATAAGAATCAAGCCTCCATCCATTTATCATTCCAAGCCCTCTGTCACGTCCAAAACAAATCAAGTCCATCCTTACTACTTTTCAAAAATCACTCTAAACCCCTCAATCAAATTCCACATCAATAAACTTCACCATCCAACCTTCAATCCATGCTTTCCTTACTATAAATCTCATTCATAACTTTCTCAAATCCAATTTTCTCGGCTTACGCACATGTACAATCCTGGTGCTCTACTCATGCCATCCTGGAGGCACTACGGTTGAGCCCTATATATGTTCCAAATGAGTTGACACTGTGCCCCTCTCAAAAGTGAGGGAGCATTTTCCCTCTCTGGTAACCCCATGAGAGGGAAACCCCAATCTGTCTCCAATCAGAAAGGGAGCAGTCCCTGTCTCCAATCAGAAGACTGCTGGTCACAGTCTCCAATCTGTTGACCATTGGTCACAGTCTCCAATCTGTTGACTCGTACAAATAACCGTTGATTGGCCTATCAACCGGTTATCATCGCGCGATGGTACATATTTCTCAGTGTCATGCAATGCACCCAATTCCTTTCAAAATCTGAGTCCCATTCAATATCTCAATCACCATTCCCTTCAACATATCAATAATCACCTGTGATATTTTCCTGCAACACCTCTTTCAAGTTTCTTCAACCACAACATACAATTTTTCTAACTCAAATCACTATCCCTCAACTTAAATTTCCAAAACCTCAAACCCTTCATCTCTCACCTTCTCTTATCTATATTAACTCTCAATATCACTGCCAGAACACTATACCTACATACCTTTCAAACCATTACAGCTCAATAACAACCACCAGCCAGAATAATATATATATAGTGTCACAAATTTCCTTATATGAAAATAGTCGTGTTTGAAAGGCACCCGATAGCCTATTTTATATAAAAGGTAAGTTTAAAGATTTTATATTTATATAGAGGGTTAGAAAGGATTTTCAAATCCCACCTAACATCACCCTCAATGTTATAGCGAGGTAAGAGTGATTACCTGTAGCACTTTAGCACTCCCCTGCGTTCCCCTTTACTTTACCATGCCTTGAGAAATATATGTATGCCACATCTTTTCCTATCATTACACCATGTAATGATAGTAAGTTAATAAACATTCTTAGTCATAGATTAACTAACGTCTCTCTCGTATCCTATATCACTACCCAACCCTTCTTAATCCAACTACTCTATACAATTATGCCTATTCCAAATTAGCTAATTAAGCATTCATTCACATACATTTCATATATACTCATTTATATTGCTATACTCACCATATTTTCAAAGAGAGAAAATTGTTTGTACAACCAAACTTACATTCAAACATACCAGATTCGGAATCAAATAGGACAAGATAAACACTAACATTAAACTTTCTAAAACATTATCAATCACACATCAATACTAATTCAGGGTTCAGTCAAAACAAAAGATTACAAATCCTATCAAATATAATGCCAATTAAGGAAGAAAATCACATTCCCAACCTCATTCAAGTACACAATCATAACTCACATACACCCAAAAGTCAATAGAGCATGAGATAAACCACTAAGCTTATAAATTGTATTACTCCTTTCCTTTAGCGCCAAATTCAGCCAAGACAAAGAAAGAGGCAAGGATTCACAATAACCACGCACATACAGAGCACAATAACCCAAAATAAGCTCACATGTATATATTTACTAATTCTTTAGTTAAATCACACTCATATTCATTCATCTTCCAATCTAAAGTTGATCCACAAATTTCTTATTACACCTCTTAATTAGCAGGTTGTCTTGCAAGGACAATAATCCCTAAAATAATCCCCCTTCTTCGTGGGTTCCTCATCTTAGTTCAAACCTAAGGATTAATATTTTCCCAAGTACAAACATATTTTTAAATCATCAGCCTCTGTTAGAACAAGAATCATTTCAGCCCCTAAGAGAGAGGAGAACAAGAATCTAGGAGTTGGCATATATAGTTAAAGTCATTCATGCTTATTTGTATGCCCCAGTTAACTCACAACTTAAATCACTCTCATTTCAACACTCATTTAATCAATGCAGCAACAACCATAACAAGTAGTTTTCAAATACTTGCAAGCACCTAAAGCACTTCACTATACTTCACAAATCATATCAGACATAGCCAACCCAAAAGAACAATAACACAGATCTAATATAATAACAATGCCTACCTAATAAAACAATACTTTAGTCTCCCAAGCAATTACTTTCTGCACATAAGCTCTTAAGATTTGAGAATACCTAAGTCCCAATTTGTTCAAGGCTTATTAACCCTTTCTCATCAACAAAACCACCAAACCAAACAAAATTACATGCAGCAGCACAATAATCTGTCCTTATAATTTTTTTTATTACAGCAAAATATCATATACACACAAACCAGCAGTACCTAATGTATAGAGCGAAAGAAAAAGCTTTTGGAAATCGTCAAAAGTCAACAAATCATACATGCACAGCTAGACTATGACACAATTGGGCTTACCTAAACGCTAATTTGAAGATTACACCTTTTAAAACCCCAAGATAAATAAATTATCAAAACACACAGAGTTAGGGTTTTGCACAAATTCAACCAAAATCATAATCAACAATTAAATAATCATCAAATCGCTTCTCAAACACTACAAATAGAATCTTAATTTCAGTTTGATGTATTATCTTAAGTCAAAAACACAACCCAAACTCAGCCCCCTCTCAAACCCGTCCAGAAATTGCAAGAAAAATAGTGAGGATTGAAAAGAAGGTTCACCTGCCGCTGCCGGAACTCGAGCCGTCGGACCGCCGCTTGACTCGCCGGAAACCGGAGAAACTCACCGGAAAACGAAGAACAATGGAGGGAGGTTAGGGTTCAGATTTTGAAGTGAGGAAAATGATGGAAAACTAGGAACAAAACTTACCTAAGCTTGTAGGTGAACCGACATAGAATGACGGCCTTCCCGCCGTGCTTCGCCGTCGCCTGAAACCACCATTGGAAACCCGCCGAAAACGAAGAAAGAACAGAGAAGATTGAGTCAAATACAAGAAGAGAGGGTTTAGTTTAGGAGGAGAGGAGAAGGAAGTCAGGGAGGCCGCGCCGGATCCGCCTCTGCTGGGTGCCGCCTCTGCTGGGTTCCGCCGTTCATCGACGGCTTTCAGGCGGAGGGAAGGAGAAAATGAAGAAGATGAAGAAATGGGGGGGGGGTCCATCGGGTTTGAGGAAATGAAGTGGAAGAAGAGATTAGAAACTATTACGTTTTTGCCCCTGAAGTTTCTTTCCTTTACAATATAGTCCCTCTTATCAAACTTTATTATTTAAAATTTAACCCCTCTTCAAAAATAATTCCCAATGAGATTGATAACATTCTCCATTATATATTTGCTAAGGCTTCAAAGTACTTTTCATACAATTTCTAACTCCTAATAACTCATTAACTATATTTCTTTAAATTCTAAAGAAATAGGATTTAATATGAATAAATCATAATTTCATTCTTAAAACTTTAAATTTCCTAAATACACCTCAACAATCTCATATTACCCTTAATTAAAATTTGGGATGTTACAATTATCCCCACCTTTTTAGGAATTTTGTCCTCAAAATTCGCCAATACATGCCACCTAGATTAAAAAAAAAATCACTCTATTCCTACTTAGATTAACCTCTCCCAAACTCCAACCTTTGCTATATAAAGTTTATCTTAGTGCTCCAAACATCATTCTTCAATCTAATTTCTCAACATAATACACATTTGATACGTCTCTTATAACAATTTTAAGCATGCTCATCTAGCAACTATAAGAGAAATTTAATATTTACTACTTCAACCTATATTAAGTATCTCCATTCCCCTTGACTCATAAGGTCTTCAATGATGCCTCGACTATGATTATGCCTGGGTTCATAATTATATCCGAGACCCGAAAAGAAGAATTCTCATTCCGTCAATTTTCTCCTAAAACTCCTATTCATCTCTCAATGTCTAATTCCTATTATACTTGATTAAATTATATCTCTATTTCATTATAATTGTTTACTATTTAAATTTCTGCTTTACTTCTTCATTCAATTTCATTCATCATGCAGCAAATTTACTTTAACCACGCCAAAGTCTCAAAATCAACAAAGGAGTCAACCAAATCAATAACAATCCATAAATCAATAACCCCGCATTTCAGAAATTTAATATCAATACGATTGTACCATAACCTAATAGAATCATAGGCAATAAGGGAAGATCACAAACCAAAACAGAAATCCACCCAATTTTTCCAACAAAAACTGAACATACAGAAGATACACACACATATCAACTCAACAATATGTTCCAAGCAGCAATTTGGACAAACAGCAAAAGAAAAGAAATAAACAAAATTTGCTATATACAAAGCTCAACAATCATCTTCATTTAGCATTCCAAATCACAAGATAAATTTCACACACCCATAAGCAACTTATTCAGCCATAACAAACAAGAGAACTTTAGGAAAACATCAATTCAAGCACCTGATCAACGAAGTCATTTCAATTTCATACATACGCCTACAATAAACATCCAATTAACCATGCCCAATCCAAGAAAGAATCCATCACACAAAGTCAAATAATATCTCAAATAAATCAATTTATCAATTGACTTATTAAAGTTCTAATAATGCCTGTAATCTCATTACCCGACGTTCTCGATTTCCTCACCGAATGTCATAGAAACTTATATATAGAAAGTTGGGAAATCTTCACTCAATACTGGAATCGAAAGTTAAGCCTTGATCTTATATAGTTATTGAAACTATATCCTATAATCTCACCATCTACACCAAATAGGTCTCCATCAATCAACTTACTCCCTCAAATCATAAATTTCATTTCGATGTTCGTTATATCATCAAACCTCATTCGTCTGTCCATGTATAGTCCAAATCCCCAAATTCTCAATTAATTCCAACTCCGTTCAAACCAATCAACTTTACTTTCACAATTTAACTCAATTAATCTTTCTTATACCCTCCATAAATCTAAAGAAAGAACTCTCTAAACTCTTAAATTCCCATCTAAAAGTGCAATTACAACCTTTACAACTTGAAATTGTATCAAAATTCCTTCATAAATTCTAGATAGTCATTCCAACCAAACTAAATTCTTCAATCACCACATAGATAGTCAATTCATACGCTCTATTCCATAACACTACTTAATTCTCAAAATTCAATATCAATAAAATTTAACAATAGTCTATTTAAGACACTATGAGTCCTCCAACCTCTGTTATGACCTTTTCCCTAAGTTATATTTCATTCCTATAGCTATTTCTACTTTGTCTCACTCTTTCCAATAAATCATACATAATCACTACACTCAAACCAACTAAATTCTAATACTAACATATAAACATTTGATGAAGAAATCACATTCCATGATACTCTCACTTTACACCATTTCACCATTAAGTAATGTCATAAACTAATATGCACTAATCAACTCAATCATCACAAGATTTGACCTCTTTCCATAATTGAAAATCAATTTACTGCGATAAATTCCTAAATCCATGTCATTTCTCTTAAATTTAACCAGAATAGCCACTATTCCACTTATTCTTAAGAACAAACCTTAATATATTTATTCACCTCCCATACTCAAAATCCTAAGACTACTCCATTAAATTCCAATTTATTCCAAACTTTAGTCATCAAAACCCCTTCCAAGGGAAATTAAACCTACTCCAACTAAATCACTATCGCTATATCACCACGATAACCTATAGAACTCATCAATAATCCACAATACTTCAGATCATAAACCACAATTAATGCAACCTCTCAAATCTCTAAACTCCATAATACATAAGGAAACCACAATCCAACCAATAATCTCGTCCAATAATTCAATTCCACGGTTCACTCTTATGAAATGTGTGGCTGTCACCCAAGAGGGGGGGGGGTGAATTGGGTGAGGGAATAAAACCTTAAAACTCTTTTTCGAAAGACTGCTTGTGCTCGGTGATGATGATAATAAATAATGCTATGCACAAGTCAGTATGTTATGTGATGCAAAATAGAATGATTAAATATAAATTTATGCACACACAAATTTATCCTGGTTCGGTCACCCAGACCTACATCCAGTCCCCAGGCTACACCTGAGATTTCCAATCCACTATTCTTGTTTAGACCGGGCACAAGAGAAGCCTTTACACTTTAGGTTTTACGAACACCGGTTCACCTAACAACCCACAGGTTTTGCTAACGGCTAACCTGCAAACCTAACCGCAAGTTTTACGGGATCACTTGCAACCTTTACAACCGCAAGTTTTGCGGGCTCACTTGCAACCTTTACAGCTCCCCCTCACACCTAGAAGGGTTCAGTCTTTACAGACAATGATTTAACAATGATTACAATACTGTTCTTCAAGCGACAAGCTTTAGAACAGGTTTGATAGGATGTTCACTCTATGAACTGATTGTGCTAAACACTTAAGCTCAACTAAGTGGGTTCACTCAATGAACAGATTATGTTACTCACTTAGGTACAATAATTGCTCTCAACAAATTCTCTCTAAGAATATTACAACTTAAGATCAGAGAGTAGAAGGATATTTCAGATAGTAGGCTTGAGCTTCTTCATTCTATTTCTCTTGCTTATCAAAACTCCTGAAGCTCTGCTTTAGAAATGAAGAATATCTCCTTTTATACCAGCCTCTGATTATCCAACCGTTGGAGGGGCAATAAGGCCGTTTGAATATAGCCGTTGGGGCCTTGTTTTCGTTGTCCTCATTAATGCACAGCAGAGTTGACTTTGCTTTATCTGAAAAGGTGCTCTGACCAGCTGTTCTGTCAACACTGTTCTGACAACACTGTTCTGGCAAAAGTCGTTCTGACATCTATACACTGTACGGTCTGACTCTTGCTTGTTGTCAGATGAGGACTTCGTTCCTCAAGCATAAGTCCAGGATGCTAAGAGACTTACTATCGGAAGCTCTCTTGCTATCTGAAGTGAAGCTCGTGGACTCTATCATTCTGCTTGCTATCACATAGAGGAACTTCGTCTTCCAAGCACTTGTCCATGAATGATAAGTGTGCTTTGCTATTGGATGCTCTCTTGCTATTAGAAGCTTTCTTATGGACTCTGACTCTTGTGGGTAGTATGAGCTTTGACAGCTTGAATGAATCTTCAGATTATGTTCTCCTTATCTCTCATACTCCTCATGCTTGGTAGGTAACAATGTTGTTTGAATATCTATTAACCTCTTGTTACCGTTGGGAAGTACATCTTCTTAAACGCTCCATTAAACCTTAGCAGGGTTGACTTGTTTTATCTCTGAAAAGCAATCCTAACCACTCTGCTCTGACAACATCATACTGACTTCTGAGCATATGTACTTCTGACTCTTGTAATCCTGCTGACGGATGATCATCGTTCATTCGGAAGTGGCAATCTTGCTCTGCAAGTGTTAGTCTATGAATCTCAGTGCCAAGAGTATCTTTCATCCGGAAGCTCATTTCCATCCGGAAGTACAACCAAGATCTGCACACACTTGTTAGTCCCATCAGAGTAATATATATAATCAAGTGTAGCAGTAAGAACTATACATGCTGTGGGAGGTTTGTCTGCTATGGGAAGTAATCTTACTAAGACTATGTTCTAACTTAGTGTTTTGTCTACTGACGCAAGGGGATGTCTAATCCGACAGTCAGCGTGAGTCTCGTTATGTTACTCTAACTCTTAAGTCTTCCCAAGTGACTTGGTGTGTCATTTTCTTAAGCTATGGGATGTGTAGTATAACAACACTTAATCACATGCAGTGGGAGTTCATTTAGTCTAAGGAGCCTTTCTTGCATCCGGAAGTACTACTACTGGATGAAGGATTATAATGACTTTTACTCGCTCTCGCTCAGTGTCCTTCAATCTAACAGTCAGCGCTAGTCACTAAGCTATCGGAAGCAATTCTACTGGACGTGGCTTATGTTCGCTGACGCTTAGTGTCATTTAGTCCAACAGCCAGCGCTAGTCACTAAGCAATCGGAAGCAAATCTACTGGACGTTGGGTTATGTACATTGGCGCTCGGTGTTATCTATACCAACACCCAGCGCTAGTCACTCATCAATCGGAAGCAACTCTACATCCGGTTGCATCTTAACTTAGTCTCAAGGGTTTTGAACAACTAATGTTCCTAGACTGAGTTATGACTTAGTGAAGTGCTTGCTGTCGCTGGGGGATGAGACATTCATCCGCGAGCGCTAGTCCTAGTCCATCCGGAAGTGAATCCGCATCCGGTTGTGACTTAACTTAGGATTCAGTGTTAGCAATCTAGACTGGGTTCTAACCAAGTGTCTCACTTGCTTCCGCTTGCGTCCCCTATGGGATGTGTGCTCCATCCGCGAGCGCTAGTGCTAATACTTGCGGAAGTGATCTTGCATTCGCAAGTGATCTAACTTAGGATTCTAACCATGTCATCTAATCCTTCCTAAGTGTTGATTATGTTCTTTTAAGTACTAGACCATATCATTCCTTAGTCACCATCAAAACTTAAGATTCTAACATTCTCCCCCTTTTTGATGATGACAAACCCATAGATGACTAGAGAACATAATTAAACTTAGATCACTCCCAGAGCTATATTTCTTTCCCCAGTTCTCTCCCCAGATATCTAGACATCTTATCTTATCTCTCAGCTCTAGACATCTCATGTCTCATCTCTAGCTAGACATCTTATATCTCATCTCATGTCTCATCTCTAGACATCTCATGTCTCATCTAGATCACTCCCAGAGCTATATTTCTTTCCCCAGTTCTCTCCCCAGATATCTAGACATCTTATCTTATCTCTCAGCTCTATGTTAGAATCTTAAGTTTTGATGGTGACTAAGGTATGATATGGTCTAGTACTTAAGAGAACATAATCAACACTTAGGAGGGATTAGATGACATGGTTAGAATCCTGAGTTAGATCACTTGAGAATGCAAGATCACTTCCGGATAGATTAGGACTTGCGCATGCGGATGAATGTTTTCATCCCCCAGCGTCAGCAAGTAAATCACTAGGGATTTAACTTAGTCCATGAGAATTAGGTACACAAAATCTTAAGACTAAGCTATGTTTCAATCGGAAGTGAGTTTGCTTCCTGTTAGAATTAGACTGGCGCAGAGCGACAGAATAGATATTACCCCAAGCGTCAGTAAGTCTACTTCCCCAAGTGAAAGCGCTTCCTGTTAGACTTAGACTGGCGCAGAGCAATAGAATAGTTAGTACCCCAAGCGTCAGTAAGTCTACTTCGCCAAGTGAAAGCACTTCCTATTAGATTTAGACTGGCGCAGGTTGATAGACTAGATATAACCACGAGCGTCAGCGGAAATGCAACATCAAGTGAAGTTGCTTCCTATTAGATCTTGACTGGCGCAGACTGATAGAATAGATTTCACCCTAAGCGTCAGTGAATTCACCACGTCAAGTAAAAGTGCTTCCGATAGCTCAGTGACTAGCGCTGAGTGGTGGAATGAAATAGACTAAGCGAGAGCAAGTCATGGTGAACTAAATCCCTCATCAAGTGAATTTACTTCCGGATGTAGAAGTGCTTCCGGATACACCTTAGATTTAGGATCACCCACTGCATGAGACTATATGATTATATTGCTAAACTAACGTTCAAGTGCAGCACACTCAGTAAGGTTGCTTCCGGATGAGAAGTTGCTTCCGCAAGCAATCAGGATGTCTGAACGTTCAAAGAGATGCAGTGTCAGAATGCTTTTAACAGAGCAGAGGTGTCAGGACTACTTTTCAGAGATAAAGCAAGTCAACCCTGCTGAAGCATTTAAGAAGATGTTCCTTCCAACGGTAACAAGAGGATAACAGACACATTCAAACAACATTGTTACCTACCAAGCATGAGGAGTATGAGAACATAATCTGAAGATTCACTCAAGGTGTCAAAGCTCATACTGCCCACAAAAGTCAGAGTCCATAAGAGAGCTTCTGATAGCAAGAGAGGATCCAATAGCAAAGCACTCTTATCATTCATGGACAAGTGCTTGGAAGACAAAGTTCCTCTATGTGATAGCAAGCAAAATGTTAGAGTCCACGAGCTTCAGATAGCAAGAGAGCTTCCGATAATGAGTCTCTTAACATCCTGGACTTATGCTTGAGGAACGAAGTCCTCTCTGACAGCAAGCAAGAGTCGGACCGTACAAAATGTTCAGATGTCAGAACGACTTTTGTCAGAATAGTATTGCCAGAACAGTGTTGACAGAACAGCTTGGTCAGAGCACCTTTTTAGATAAAGCAAAGTCAACCCTGCTGTGCACTAATGAGGACAACGTAAACAAGGCCCCAACGTCTATAATCAAACGGTCTTATTGCCTCTCCAACGGTTAGATATTCAGAGGCTGGTATAAAAGGGATGTTCTTCATTTCTGAAGAAGCGGGCTTGAAAAAGAGAGAGAGAACAGAGCTTATTGTCTGAAACACTATTCTACATTCCTCTCATCTTCTACTCTCGGACTTTGATATGTAATATTCTTAGAGAGTGATTCATTTGTACTTAAGTGAGTAACATCATCCACTCTTTGAGAGAGTTAGTTTTGAGCTTAAGTGTTTAACAAAATCAGTTCATAGAGTGAACTTAATTGTAAACTTACATTTTGTAAGGGGGAGCATTTAGAGGTTGTCTAAATCTCCATAGGTTGCAAGTTAGCCCGTAAAACTTGCATTTGTAAGGTTTGCAGGTGAACCCGGTGTAAAACCTGTGGGTTGTTAGGTGAACCCGTGCTCGTAAAACCTAAAGTGTAAAGGCTTCTCTTGTGCCCGGTTTAAACAAGAATAGTGGATTGGAAATCTCAGGTGTAGCCTGGGGACTGGATGTAGGTCTGGGTGACCGAACCAGGATAAATTTATGTGTGCATATATTTATACTTGATCATTCTATTTTTGCATCACATAGCATACTGACTTGTGCATAGCATTATTTATTATCATCATCACCGAGCACAAGCAGTCTTTCGAAAAGAGTTTAAGTTTTATTCCCTCACCCAATTCACCCCCCCTCTTGGGTGACAGCCACGAATTTCATTTGGTATCAGAGCAGGTCACTTGTTTAAAGGATCAAACGATCTCAAGTGCAAAGACCTTGGCTGATTTGGGTTAAAATGTTTTCCAAAGGCTTTGATCATACCATTCCACCTGTGTTAGAAAATATTGATTTTTGTTGGTGGAAAGCAAGAATGGAAAGTTTTATAAAATCCACTAGTTTGAAAGTGTGGGATATTTTTGAAAATGATTTTGATTTCAAACCAAGAGGAAACTGGACTGAAAGGGAGAAAAATTTGTTTTCCTTAAACATTAGAGCAATGCAAACTTTATACAAAGGCTTAACTGAAAATGATTTCCAGAAAATCAAACATTGCTCTAGTGCTAGAGATATTTGGAATACTCTTGATGTGATATATGCTTCTAACCCATCTCTTGAAAGCACAGCTGCCCAAAGCTCAACTCGTGCTCTTTGTGGATCACCTACTGATGAGCTTCTGGAAGCTGATATTGAGGAAGCAGACTTCAGTGAAGAGAGTATCCATCTCTGCCTAGAAGATTCAGAAAGTGAGGTATCTGGATCTGAAATTGAACTCTCTGATTTGCAAGATGCATACAATGAGTTATGTACTGAATATTGTAAACTTGCAAAAGAACTTCTAGGCTTAAAAGAAAAAGATAGGAAACTTGAAAAACTAATTTCTTCTTCTACATCTAAAGTTTCCGAGGATTCTTTTAAAGAACTAGTGGTTCCGATAGCTAGCCCACTATCGGTAGGGAAAACTTCAACATGTCTTGAAAAATGTTTTGATTGTAAACACGTGTTGAAGGAAAAAGAAAAGCTTTCAAAAGAAACTGAAATTTCAAAGGAACAAAAAGCTTTTCTAAAGAAAACTAATCATGATAATGATAGGAAGCCTCATTTTGATTATCATTCCATTATCTGTCATTATTGTGGTAGATTAGGACATATTTCTCACACATGCAGTCTTAGAAGAAATTCAAATGTGAGAAATAAGTTTGTATGGATTCCTAAAGGACAAGTAAGGTCCAGTGCTAACCATGTAGGACCCAAGTACAAATGGGTACCAAAACATCCTCCTAGTGCCTTACTTGTGCAGGAAAAATCAAGAGTTCCTCTTATCCCAAAGAAGAGAACTCGTGGTGATGCAACTGCTGAAACCCACTGGTACAATCATAAGAAGCTGTCGGCCACCACAAGGGACAATGGTTCTGTCTCAAGGATGAGCTATCACAAAGTTCCATTCAATTATCCTGAGAAGAACAAGAGAGAGTGGATTCCTCGATCATCGTTGGAAAGGCTCTTGAATCCTACCTCTCAGAAGAAAGTGCTTCGAACCAAGGATAAGTATAGAAGATCTCCTTGGGTAAACAAGGGATCACTTAGCAACGAAGCATTTGATAGTAAAATCTCCTATGCTAATATTAGATGGACTTATTGAGATTTTACATTAAGCATCCTAAGATGTGAACATTATATTCATCATTGAAGAAAGCTTAAAGAAATAAGTAATGTTCATAATCTACATGAGATCCATGACTATCTTGATCAAAAACCTTGTATATCCTTGTGCATATAGTCATGATAGATTCACCATGCCATACACATAGCAAGTAATCTCTAAGTGCATGTGAATTACATATAGCCTACAAACTGACCTTCAGATCCAGACTTGGATACAAAAGGAAGGAACTATCTGATATTTTGTAGGAAAGGCAATCCGGAGGTTCAGCAAGACAAGGGTGAAGATGAGTTATGGGCTAAAATGAACAAGGAACATGAACAAAATCAGAGAGAGATAGGCTAAGATAGCCACCCCTCGGACTTGACCAGGATGTCACTGCTGCCCTCAGAAGGGAAATTGAAATGAAGCGGATTGCCCAAGCAGGAAGGCTCGCCCTTGGGGAAGCCATCTGATTCATGTGCCCCCAACAGTCTGCTGGCACAGAGGCAAGCTTGAGATAGCACTGAGTGATCAACCTGCGGAGATACCCTCTGCTGAACCTGTGTCTCTCTCTGCGCCAGCACCTAATCTGAGTGAAGAGCTGTGTAAGAAGTATGGGTTCAAGAGGCGAGAGATGCGAGTAGTAGTGATCACCAAGTGAATTCATCCCTCTGCACCAGCTCCAATTCATCCTATTAGCCTCAACAGGACTCAGGACTGTACCTCATCTGAACAATTAGTCAAGTCTTGATAAGCATTCGTCACGCATAGATTTTGGTGCTGCTCTGAAAATAGAATCCTTGCATTGTCAACCAAAATCAAGCGAGCTACTGCTTGATGCGAATGGAGCTATGGTGATATCATTCTTACCCTCCTCTTTACTTGAATAATCTTTTGGGTAGTAAATGCATGATGAGCTTAACAGATTTTATTTCTCTGAAATTGATATGATTTCCCTTATCTGTGATAACCTTATTTTCTGTAAAAATGATCCTATCATATCAAATTCATTTTCTGATATAATGCATACTGATTTTACAGATTCAAGAAGTCTGACACTTTGAAACTGAACCTTCTTCAAAACCTACTAAATTTGTGCATGCTGAATCATTGTGTTCCAAGATTTCTGACATTGTTAAGAAGATTCAGAACTAGTTTCAGAATTTTGACACAAACAAAAAACCTTCTTCAGAGTTTTTCATATGGTGTCTAAATCGTTTTACTCATATATGCTTAGCAATTTTTTTTGGGCGCCGCTCAGAAAAGAAAACAGTTTATACATTCACCTTGATTTTTGAAAGATCCTTTTTGAAATGCAAACTTTCAAAACAGATTCCGATCCTCTTTAAACTTACATGACAACCATTCCTCATGATAGCATTCAAAAGTTATTTCTGATTTTCCATTTCATATGGTATCTCTTGCATCAAGTTTTTCAATGCATAAGCAGCTATGGGTTCGAGAACAATACATCCCTCTTAATTACATCTTAAGTTCTCAATCTACTAATGATCTCGATTCAAGTTTGTGGTTTAGGAATGTTGACACAGATTATTGAAGCTTGAACAATGAGAATGACCAAGAGAGAATGGCAACGAAAATGCCTCTTATCAAGATGTGTGGAATGGCTATACTAAACCTGAGAAACTCTCGCCAATACACATGAGCATTTCTATCCCTTACATATTCTGTTGTGAAATTTAATGGATAGTCTCTCTCTTGTCTGACATGCATTAGAAATCTTAGGAAATGCCTTGAATTAAACTCTGCTAGATCTGTAAAACATGGCATAGTATCACAAGCATGCTATAATCTGTATTAATTTCGAGCTTGTTGATATCCTAAGAACAATGAGATCACACTGACCATATCTAGAAGAACTTGAGCTAAAATTTGGAAATTATTCTCGTAATCACATGCTGAAATTTGGCTGTTTTTGTAAACCGGATTTAGTCTTGAAATCAAACTATTTTGTGAGGACGAAGATTTCTCAAAATTTCATTGTGTTAATAATTCACATGTCTTCATGATCTAACATGAACATCCTTGAGGCATATTTATTGAACTATACTTGCTTACGAAACTCTGAAAATATGCCACCTGTTTGATACTCGCTATACTATCACATTGATATTTATCTATGAGAGTATAAATGGAGTTCATATCTTGATAGTGAAACTATGTGAACGTGTAGACAATTTCAAAATTAGTTCTCACATAATCATTGCTCTTATTTTCTTAAAACCAAATTAGCAAGCATGATTTCTTAAAATTATTAACTTGTGCTGACTAACACAGATTGACTTGAATGTCCTGAGTATGGTCTCCAATGTTAAATCTTAAGTTCTTTCACTGACCATCAGGAAGCGCTTGCTTCCTCAAGCACATGCAGGACCAATCATCAAGTCTGAGCAAGGTTGCTTTCGCAACAATCAGCGTCTTCGATAGCAGGCCAACTATTGAACCATGGGAAGAGTAGAGTGACTGCCCAGTCATGTCCGCTTGTGGTTGTAGCTCAGCTTGCCGAAGCGAATCATCAAAGCACTTGCGCTAGGGGTTTCCACTTGAGATAGCACACCTCTTGAAGATGTCAGGAAGCATGCTTATCTGCGTATGATTCAGATTCCTGAGTCTAATAGAGTATGAGTACCCCTCATCTGTGGTAACATCTACACCTTACCATTTCTTACATATGATGCATACATGGCATTGGTAAGGGTGTCAACTTAGGATGTTTCTCTCAATCTGCATTGACTTCAAAATCATACACTGTCTTAGAAAATCATCCTAGCTCACACATCTGTATCCTCTAAATGACATGCTGGAAAGTAATTGATAACATACCTCTCTTATATGCTTCCTTTCTTGATTTAATGATGATTAATCTTAATATAGAAGAGAAGTAAGTGGACATTACCTGTTAATGATCCCTTGAAAATAGAGAGTCACATGCTGTCATCGATAATAAACTCTTAAGATGCTGTGATGCAATTTGTTTGGAAATTATTTTTGGCACTTTTAAAAACACAAATTTCATTTGATTTGATCTCATTTCATATGGTATCACAAATTTCATTTGGCATTCAATCATTTCCTTTGATACCACAAGTTCAAACTCACAGATCTCATTTGATTTCATTAGGTATCAGATTTCATCTCATTTGAATTTTAAAATCACATATTTCATTTGATATCATAATCATCATTTTTAAACACATCAAAATTACTTTTGATATCATGTTAATCAATTCGAGAGGATCAAAATTACATTTGGAAAGAATTTTCACCTTCAAAAAGAAAACTGTTTTGTATGTTTTGATCTTAATTATGATTAGATTTGATGTATCAATATCTCCTTTGAAAAACATGTTTAACTATCCTACATAGTGTTTAGGGAAAATACAATCATTTAGGATCATGAGCCATTATTGCTGTTCCTTGTTAATTCTCGTACATTGTATTGAATAGTCTAGAACAAATCTTTATTAGCGATACATAGGGAGAAATATTAGGTAGAAAGCCCATTCCTAGGAGAACGATAAAAGTATCCCCATCCCTAAGGCTAGCTTGCACCTGTTGGATTTTGATGAAGCCAAAAGGGGGAGAGAGATGAGATGTCTAGAGATGAGATATAAGATGTCTAGCGAGAGATGAGACATGAGATGTCTAGAGCTGAGAGATAGATAAGACGCCTAGATTTTTGGGGAGAGAAATGGGGAAAGGAATATAGCTCTAGGATGAGTGATCTAAGTTTAATTATGTTCTCTAGTCATCTATGGGTTTGTCATCATCAAAAAGGGGGAGAATGTTAGAATCTTAAGTTTTGATGGTGACTAAGGTATGATATGGTCTAGTACTTAAGAGAACATAATCAACACTTAGGAGGGATTAGATGACATGGTTAGAATCCTGAGTTAGATCACTTGAGAATGCAAGATCACTTCCGGATAGATTAGGACTTGCGCATGCGGATGAATGTTTTCATCCCCCAGCGTCAGCAAGTAAATCACTAGGGATTTAACTTAGTCCATGAGAATTAGGTACACAAAATCTTAAGACTAAGCTATGTTTCAATCGGAAGTGAGTTTGCTTCCTGTTAGAATTAGACTGGCGCAGAGCGACAGAATAGATATTACCCCAAGCGTCAGTAAGTCTACTTCCCCAAGTGAAAGCGCTTCCTGTTAGACTTAGACTGGCGCAGAGCAATAGAATAGTTAGTACCCCAAGCGTCAGTAAGTCTACTTCGCCAAGTGAAAGCACTTCCTATTAGATTTAGACTGGCGCAGGTTGATAGACTAGATATAACCCCGAGCGTCAGCGGAAATGCAACATCAAGTGAAGTTGCTTCCTATTAGATCTTGACTGGCGCAGACTGATAGAATAGATTTCACCCTAAGCGTCAGTGAATTCACCACGTCAAGTAAAAGTGCTTCCGATAGCTCAGTGACTAGCGCTGAGTGGTGGAATGAAATAGACTAAGCGAGAGCAAGTCATGGTGAACTAAATCCCTCATCAAGTGAATTTACTTCCGGATGTAGAAGTGCTTCCGGATACACCTTAGATTTAGGATCACCCACTGCATGAGACTATATGATTATATTGCTAAACTAACGTTCAAGTGCAGCACACTCAGTAAGGTTGCTTCCGGATGAGAAGTTGCTTCCGCAAGCAATCAGGATGTCTGAACGTTCAAAGAGATGCAGTGTCAGAATGCTTTTAACAGAGCAGAGGTGTCAGGACTACTTTTCAGAGATAAAGCAAGTCAACCCTGCTGAAGCATTTAAGAAGATGTTCCTTCCAACGGTAACAAGAGGATAACAGACACATTCAAACAACATTGTTACCTACCAAGCATGAGGAGTATGAGAACATAATCTGAAGATTCACTCAAGGTGTCAAAGCTCATACTGCCCACAAAAGTCAGAGTCCATAAGAGAGCTTCTGATAGCAAGAGAGGATCCAATAGCAAAGCACTCTTATCATTCATGGACAAGTGCTTGGAAGACAAAGTTCCTCTATGTGATAGCAAGCAAAATGTTAGAGTCCACGAGCTTCAGATAGCAAGAGAGCTTCCGATAATGAGTCTCTTAACATCCTGGACTTATGCTTGAGGAACGAAGTCCTCTCTGACAGCAAGCAAGAGTCGGACCGTACAAAATGTTCAGATGTCAGAACGACTTTTGTCAGAATAGTATTGCCAGAACAGTGTTGACAGAACAGCTTGGTCAGAGCACCTTTTTAGATAAAGCAAAGTCAACCCTGCTGTGCACTAATGAGGACAACGTAAACAAGGCCCCAACGTCTATAATCAAACGGTCTTATTGCCTCTCCAACGGTTAGATATTCAGAGGCTGGTATAAAAGGGATGTTCTTCATTTCTGAAGAAGCGGGCTTGAAAAAGAGAGAGAGAACAGAGCTTATTGTCTGAAACACTATTCTACATTCCTCTCATCTTCTACTCTCGGACTTTGATATGTAATATTCTTAGAGAGTGATTCATTTGTACTTAAGTGAGTAACATCATCCACTCTTTGAGAGAGTTAGTTTTGAGCTTAAGTGTTTAACAAAATCAGTTCATAGAGTGAACTTAATTGTAAACTTACATTTTGTAAGGGGGAGCATTTAGAGGTTGTCTAAATCTCCATAGGTTGCAAGTTAGCCCGTAAAACTTGCATTTGTAAGGTTTGCAGGTGAACCCGGTGTAAAACCTGTGGGTTGTTAGGTGAACCCGTGCTCGTAAAACCTAAAGTGTAAAGGCTTCTCTTGTGCCCGGTTTAAACAAGAATAGTGGATTGGAAATCTCAGGTGTAGCCTGGGGACTGGATGTAGGTCTGGGTGACCGAACCAGGATAAATTTATGTGTGCATATATTTATACTTGATCATTCTATTTTTGCATCACATAGCATACTGACTTGTGCATAGCATTATTTATTATCATCATCACCGAGCACAAGCAGTCTTTCGAAAAGAGTTTAAGTTTTATTCCCTCACCCAATTCACCCCCCCCTCTTGGGTGACAGCCACGAATTTCACTCTAGACATCTCATGTCTCATCTCTAGCTAGACATCTTATATCTCATCTCATGTCTCATCTCTAGACATCTCATGTCTCATCTCTCTCCCCCTTTTGGCTTCATCAAAATTCAACAGGTGCAAGCTAGCCTTAGGGATGGGGATACTTCTATCGTTGTCCTAGGAATGGGCTTTCTACCTAATATTTCTCCCTATGTATCGTTAATAAAGATTTGTTCTAGATTATTCAATACAACGTACGAGAATTAATAAGGGACAACAATAATGATTCATGATCCTAAATGATTGTATTCTCCCTAAACATTATGTAGGATAGCTAGACAGTGTGAGACAAAAAAAATATTGATTCAGTATTCTAAGTGAGTTTACTCTCCCTAACCATTATGCAAGATAGCAGAACATGTTTTGCAAGGATTAAGTCTAGATCAAAACATACAAAAACAGTTCTCTTTTTGAAGGTGAAAATTCTTTTCAAATATAAAAGATATCAAAAGTAATTTTGACCCTCTCGAAATGATTAACATGATATCAAAATAATTTTGGTGCGTTTAAAATGATTATTATGATATCAAATGAAAATTTGTGATTTTAAATTCGTGATACCAAATGAAATCAAATGAAGTATGTGAGTTTGAACTTGTGATATCAAATGAAATGATTGAATGCCAAGTGAAATTTGTGATACCATATGAAATGAAACCAAATCAAATGAATTTTGTGAGTTTAAAATGCCAAAAGTAATTTCCAAACAAATTGCATCACAACATCTCAAGAGTTTATTATCGATGACAGCATGTAACTCTCTATTTTCAAGGGATCATTATCAAGTAATGTCCATCTACTTCTCTTCTATATTAAGATTAATCATCACAAGATCAAGAAAAGAAGCATATAAGAGGGGTATGTTATCAATTACTTTCCAGCGTGTCATATAAAGGATACAAATGTGTGAGCTGGGATGCTTTTCTAAGACAATGAATGATTTTGAAGTCAATGCAGATTGAGAAAAACATCCTAAATTGACACCCTTACCAATGCCATGTATGTATCATATATAAGAGATGGTAAGGTGTAGATGTTACCACAGATGAGGAATCTTCATACTCTATTAGACTCATGAATCTGAATCATACGCAGATAAGCATGCTTCCTGACATCTTCAAGAGGTGTGCTATCTCAAGTGGAAACCCCTAGCGCAAGTGCTTTGATGATTCGCTTCGGCAAGCTGAGCTACAACCACAAGCAGACATGACTGGGCAGTCACTCTACTCTTCCCATGGTTCAATAGTTGGCCTGCTATCGAAGGCGCTGATTGTTGCGAAAGCAACCTTGCTCAGACTTGATGATTGGTCCTGCATGTGCTTGAGGAAGCAAGTGCTTCCTGATGGTCAGTGAAAGAACTTAAGATTTAACATTGGAGACCATACTCAGGACATTCAAGTCAATCTGTGTTAATCAGCACAAGTTAATAATTTTAAGAAATCATGCTTGCTGATTGGTTTAAGAAAATATGAGCAATGATTATGTGAAAACTAATTTTGAAATTGTCTACACGTTCACATAGTTTCACTATCAAGACATGAACTCTATTTATACTCTCATAGATAAATATCAATGTGATAGTACAGCGAGTATCAAACAGGTGGCATATTTTCAGAGTTTCATAAGCAAGTATAGTTCAATAAATATGCCTCAAGGATGTTCATGTTAGATCATGAAGACATGTGAATTATTAACACAATGATTCAGCATGCACAAATTTAGAAGGTTTTGAAGGAAGTTCAGTTTCAAAGTGTCAGACTTCTTGAATTTGTAAAATCAGTATGCATTATATCAGAAAATGAATTTGATATGATAGGATCATTTTTACAGAAAATAAGGTCATCACAGATAAGGGAAATCATATCAGTTTCAGAAAAATAAAAACTGTTAAGCCCATCATGCATTTACTACCCAAATGATTATTCAAGTAAAGAGGGGGGTAAGAATGATATCACCATAACTCCATTCGCATCAAGCAGTAGCTTGCTTGATTTTGGTTGGCCATACAAGGATTCTTCTATTTTCAGAGCAGCACCAAAATCTATGTGTGACGAATGCTCAATCAAGACTTGACAAATTGTTCAGATGAGGTACAGTCCTGAGTCTTGCTGACGCTAATAGGATGGATTGGAGTTGGTACAGAGGGATGAATTAGCTTGGTGATCGCTACCACTGGCGTCTCTGGCCTCTTGAACCCATACTTCATACACAGCTCTTCACTCAGATTGGGTGCTGGCGCAGAGGGAGACACAGGTTCAGCAGAGGGTATCTCCGCAGGTTGATCACTCAGCGCTATCTCAAGCTTGCCTCTGTGCTAGCAGACTGTTGGGGGCACATGAATCAGATGGCTTCCCCAAGGGCGAGCCTTCCTGCTTGGGCAATCCGCTTCATTTCAATTTCCCTTCTGAGGGCAGCAGTGACATCCTGGTCAAGTCCGAGGGATGGCTATCTTAGCCTATCTCTCTCTGATTTTGCTCATGCTCCTTGTTCATTTTAGCCCATAACTCATCTAACTCTGATTGATTGATCTGGACAAGAATCTGTTGAAGCTCCAGGGGTTCTACTATGGCTTTTCAGATCAACAGTCTCACTAAATTCAACAGATCCTTCAAATGTTGATGCATCTCCTATTGTAATGGATCCGTGAGGGAGATAAACATTTTGATCTCAACCTTCAAACTGGGAAGTCTGAGTTTATCAGACAGGGTTGCTGGGGTCTTGAGGTTGGCTTGACCTAGCTTTCCCTTTTCCCTTCTTGTTCATTCAGAGCATTCTTAGGATCAGCAATTGACTCTTCTTCACTGTCTGATGGCTCACCGAGGGAGGAGATCTTCTTTTTAGCCAGAGTCTTCTTCACCCTTGTCTTGCTGAACCTCCGGATTGCCTTTCCTACAAAATATCAGATAGTTCCTTCCTTTTGTATCCAAGTCTGGATCTGAAGGTCAGTTTGTAGGTTATATATAATTCACATGCACTTAAAGATTACTTGCTATGTGTATGGCATGGTGAATCTATCATGACTATATGCACAAGGATATACAAGGTTTTTGATCAAGTTAGTCATGGACAGCATGTGGATTATGAACATTATTAATTTCTTTAAGCTTTCTTCTATGATTAATATAATGTTCACATCTTAGGGTGCTTAATGTAAAATCTCAATAAGTCCATCTAATATTAGCATAGGAGATTTTACTATCAAATGCTTCGTTGCTAAGTGGTCCCTTGCTTACCCAAGGAGATCTTTTATACTTATCCTTGGTTCGAAGCACTTTCTTCTGAGAGGTAGGATTCAAGAGCCTTTTCAATGTTGATCGAGGAATCCACTCTCTCTTGTTCTTCTCAGGATAGTTGAATGGAACTCTGTGATAGCTCATCCTTGAGACAGAACCATTGTTCTTGGTGGTTGCGCATTGCTTCTTATGATTGTACCAGGGGTTTCAGCAGTTGCATCACCACGAGTTCTCTTCTTTGGGGTAAGAGGAACTCTTGATCTTTCCTGCACAAGTAAGGCACTAGGAGGATGTTTTGGTACCCATTTGTACTTGGGTCCTACATGGTTAGCACTGGACCTTACTTGTCCTTTAGGAATCCATACAAACTTATTTCTCACATTTGAATTTCTTCTAAGACTGCATGTGTGAGAAATATGTCCTAATCTACCACAATAATGACAGATAATGGAATGATAATCAAAATGGGGTTTTCTATCATTATCATGATTAGTTTTCTTTAGAAAAGCTTTTTGTTCCTTTGAAATCTCAGTTTCTTTTGAAAGCTTTTCTTTTTCCTTCAACACGTGTTTACAGTCAAAACATTTTTCAAGGCATGTTGAAGTTTTCCCTACCGATAGTGGGCTAGCTATCGGAACCACTAGTTCTTTAAAAGAAACCTCAGAAACTTTGGATGTAGAAGAAGAAATTAGTTTTACAAGTTTCCTATCTTTTTCTTTTAAGCCTAGAAGTTCTTTTGCAAGTTTACAATATTCAGTATATAACTCATTGTATGCATCTTGCAAATCAGAGAATTCAATTTCAGATCCAGATACCTCACTTTCTGAATCTTCTAGGCAGAGATTGATACTCTCTTCACTGAAGTCTGCTTCCTCAATATCAGCTTCCAGAAGCTCATCAGTAGATGATCCACAAGGGGCACGAGTTGAGCTTTGGATAGCTGTGCTTTCAAGAGATGGGTTAGAAGCATATATCACATCAAGAGTATTCCAAATATCTCTAGCACTAGAGCAATGTTTGATTTTCTGGAAATCATTTTTAGTTAAACTTTTGTATAAGATTTGCATTGCTCTAATGTTTAAGGAAAACAAATTTTTCTCCTTTTCAGTCCAGTTTCCTCTTGGTTTGAAATCAAAATCATTTTCAAAAATATCCCACATTTTCAAACTAGTGGATTGTATAAAGCTTTCCATCTTTGCTTTTCACCAACAAAAATCAATATTTTCTAGCACGGGTGGAATGGTATGATCAAAGCCTTTGGAAAACATTTTTTTTTAACCCAAATCAGCCAAGGTCTTTACACTTGAGATCGTTGGATCCTTTAAACAAGTGACCTGCTCTGATACCAAATGAAATGTGTGGCTGTCACCCAAGAGGGGGGGGTGAATTGGTGAGGGAATAAAACCTTAAAACTCTTTTTCGAAAGACTGCTTGTGCTCGGTGATGATGATAATAAATAATGCTATGCACAAGTCAGTATGTTATGTGATGCAAAATAGAATGATTAAATATAAATTTATGCACACACAAATTTATCCTGGTTCGGTCACCCAGACCTACATCCAGTCCCCAGGCTACACCTGAGATTTCCAATCCACTATTCTTGTTTAGACCGGGCACAAGAGAAGCCTTTACACTTTAGGTTTTACGAACACGGGTTAACCTAACAACCCACAGGTTTTGCTAACGGCTAACCTGCAAACCTAACCGCAAGTTTTACGGGATCACTTGCAACCTTTACAACCGCAAGTTTTGCGGGCTCACTTGCAACCTTTACAGCTCCTCCTCACACCTAGAAGGGTTCAGTCTTTACAGACAATGATTTAACAATGATTACAATACTGTTCTTCAAGCGACAAGCTTTAGAACAGGTTTGATAGGATGTTCACTCTATGAACTGATTGTGCTAAACACTTAAGCTCAACTAAGTGGGTTCACTCAATGAACAGATTATGTTACTCACTTAGGTACAATAATTGCTCTCAACAAATTCTCTCTAAGAATATTACAACTTAAGATCAGAGAGTAGAAGGATATTTCAGATAGTAGGCTTGAGCTTCTTCATTCTATTTCTCTTGCTTATCAAAACTCCTGAAGCTCTGCTTTAGAAATGAAGAATATCTCCTTTTATACCAGCCTCTGATTATCCAACCGTTGGAGGGGCAATAAGGTCGTTTGAATATAGCCGTTGGGGCCTTGTTTTCGTTGTCCTCATTAATGCACAGCAGAGTTGACTTTGCTTTATCTGAAAAGGTGCTCTGACCAGCTGTTCTGTCAACACTGTTCTGACAACACTGTTCTGGCAAAAGTCGTTCTGACATCTATACACTGTACGGTCTGACTCTTGCTTGTTGTCAGATGAGGACTTCGTTCCTCAAGCATAAGTCCAGGATGCTAAGAGACTTACTATCGGAAGCTCTCTTGCTATCTGAAGTGAAGCTCGTGGACTCTATCATTCTGCTTGCTATCACATAGAGGAACTTCGTCTTCCAAGCACTTGTCCATGAATGATAAGTGTGCTTTGCTATTGGATGCTCTCTTGCTATTAGAAGCTTTCTTATGGACTCTGACTCTTGTGGGTAGTATGAGCTTTGACAGCTTGAATGAATCTTCAGATTATGTTCTCCTTATCTCTCATACTCCTCATGCTTGGTAGGTAACAATGTTGTTTGAATATCTGTTAACCTCTTGTTACCGTTGGGAAGTACATCTTCTTAAACGCTCCATTAAAGCTTAGCAGGGTTGACTTGTTTTATCTCTGAAAAGCAATCCTAACCACTCTGCTCTGACAACATCATACTGACTTCTGAGCATATGTACTTCTGACTCTTGTAATCCTGCTGACGGATGATCATCGTTCATTCGGAAGTGGCAATCTTGCTCTGCAAGTGTTAGTCTATGAATCTCAGTGCCAAGAGTATCTTTCATCCGGAAGCTCATTTCCATCCGGAAGTACAACCAAGATCTGCACACACTTGTTAGTCCCATCAGAGTAATATATATAATCAAGTGTAGCAGTAAGAACTATACATGTTGTGGGAGGTTTGTCTGCTATGGGAAGTAATCTTACTAAGACTATGTTATAACTTAGTGTTTTGTCTACTGACGCAAGGGGATGTCTAATCCGACAGTCAGCGTGAGTCTCGTTATGTTACTCTAACTCTTAAGTCTTCCCAAGTGACTTGGTGTGTCATTTTCTTAAGCTATGGGATGTGTAGTATAACAACACTTAATCACATGCAGTGGGAGTTCATTTAGTCTAAGGAGCCTTTCTTGCATCCGGAAGTACTACTACTGGATGAAGGATTATAATGACTTTTACTCGCTCTCGCTCAGTGTCCTTCAATCTAACAGTCAGCGCTAGTCACTAAGCTATCGGAAGCAATTCTACTGGACGTGGCTTATGTTCGCTGACGCTTAGTGTCATTTAGTCCAACAGCCAGCGCTAGTCACTAAGCAATCGGAAGCAAATCTACTGGAAGTTGGGTTATGTACATTGGCGCTCGGTGTTATCTATACCAACACCCAGCGCTAGTCACTCATCAATCGGAAGCAACTCTACATCCGGTTGCATCTTAACTTAGTCTCAAGGGTTTTGAACAACTAATGTTCCTAGACTGAGTTATGACTTAGTGAAGTGCTTGCTGTCGCTGGGGGATGAGACATTCATCCGCGAGCGCTAGTCCTAGTCCATCCGGAAGTGAATCCGCATCCGGTTGTGACTTAACTTAGGATTCAGTGTTAGCAATCTAGACTGGGTTCTAACCAAGTGTCTCACTTGCTTCCGCTTGCGTCCCCTATGGGATGTGTGCTCCATCCGCGAGCGCTAGTGCTAATACTTGCGGAAGTGATCTTGCATTCGCAAGTGATCTAACTTAGGATTCTAACCATGTCATCTAATCCTTCCTAAGTGTTGATTATGTTCTTTTAAGTACTAGACCATATCATTCCTTAGTCACCATCAAAACTTAAGATTCTAACATCTTATACAATCCTAATCCATTTACCAATATCATCTAAGTGTTCTTGTTATGATTCTACCACTCTCCCCACCAAGGGATTTACCATAACCTCGCGGATAGCCGGTGATCATGCACAACAGAAAAGGGAATTCAGAGAATGTATATTGCCAATCTAAATGCAATGCAACACAGTCCAGGATTATCGTATACCAAATACTGATAACCAAGTTGTAACATACTGTTACTAATTCCTTGATTAATTCAACAATACCATCACTAACTATGATAGAAAAATGATTTCCATAATATCAATAAATCTATCATAGTTAGAAAAAGAATTTCCTATTAATAATCACTATCCATGATAGAAAAGAATTTCCTAATATATCCTGAACACTATCATGGATAATTAATAACTAACCATGTTAGAAAAGAATCATCTAACATGGTTAGAAAAAGAAGCGACCTATTACATTTCTCCTATTAACCATTAATATCAATACAAATAAAAATATGCGGAAGCGAATGCAGACCTATACATTTTGGCAATATACATGTCTAAATAAGCAAAACAACCTTTGAACTTAATTCCCTTTCCTGTTGCTCGCGCCTGTGCATGATCACCTGCAAAAATGTAAGTAATCGTGGGGTGAGACAACTTGTCTCAGTAATCTACTACTTAACTCACTATAACAGTGAGATGTGCGGTAGTAAGGGCGTCTAAAGGGTACCACAATTTTAAAATCAATATATATATATATAAGAATCAAGCCTCCTTCCATTTATCATTCCAAGCCCTCTGTCACGTCCAAAACAAATCAAGTCCATCCTTACTACTTTTCAAAAATCACTCTAAACCCTCAATCAAATTCCACATCAATAAACTTCACCATCCAACCTTCAATCCATGCTTTCCTTACTATAACTCTCATTCATAACTTTCTCAAATCCAATTTTCTCGGCTTACGCTCATGTACAATCCTGGTGCTCTACTCATTCCATCCTGGAGGCACTACGGTTGAGCCCTATATATGTTCCAAATGAGTTGCCACTGTGCCCCTCTCAAAAGTGAGGGGGCATTTCCCTCTCTGGTAACCCCATGAGAGGGAAACCCCAATCTGTCTCCAATCAGAAAGGGAGCAGTCCCTGTCTCCAATCAGAAGACTGCTGGTCACAGTCTCCAATCTGTTGACCATTGGTCACAGTCTGCAATCTGTTGACTCGTACAAATAACCGTTGATTGGACTATCAACCGGTTATCATCGCGCGATGGTACATATTTCTCAGTGTCATGCAATGCACCCAATTCCTTTCAAAATCTGAGTCCCATTCAATATCTCAATCACCATTCCTTCAACATATCAATAATCACCTGTGATATTTTCCTGCAACACCTCTTTCAAGTTTCTTCAACCACAACATACAATTTTTCTAACTCAAATCACTATCCCTCAACTTAAATTTCCAAAACCTCAAACCTTCATCTCTCACCTTCTCTTATCTATATTAACTCTCAATATCACTGCCAGAACACTATACCTACATACCTTTCAAACCATTACAGCTCAATAACAACCACCAGCCAGAATAATATATATATAGTGTCACAAATTTCCTTATATGAAAATAGTCGTGTTTGAAAGGCACCCGATAGCCTATTTATATAAAAGGTAAGTTTAAAGATTTTATATTTATATAGAGGGTTAGAAAGGATTTTCAAATCCCACCTAACATCACCCTCAATGTTATAGCGAGGTAAGAGTGATTACCTGTAGCACTTTAGAACTCCCCTGCGTTCCCCTTTACTTTACCATGCCTTGAGAAATATATGTATGCCACATCTTTTCCTATCATTACACCATGTAATGATAGTAAGTTAATAAACATTCTTAGTCATAGATTAACTAACGTCTCTCTCGTATCCTATATCACTACCCAACCCTTCTTAATCCAACTACTCTATACAATTATGCCTATTCCAAATTAGCTAATTAAGCATTCATTCACATACATTTCATATATACTCATTTATATTGCTATACTCACCATATTTTCAAAGAGAGAAAATTGTTTGTACAACCAAACTTACATTCAAACATACCAGATTCGGAATCAAATAGGACAAGATAAACACTAACATTAAACTTTCTAAAACATTATCAATCGCACATCAATACTAATTCAGGGTTCAGTCAAAACAAAAGATTACAAATCCTATCAAATATAATGCCAATTAAGGAAGAAAATCACATTCCCAACCTCATTCAAGTACACAATCATAACTCACATACACCCAAAAGTCAATAGAGCATGAGATAAACCACTAAGCTTATAAATTGTATTACTCCTTTCCTTTAGCGCCAAATCCAGCCAAGACAAAGAAAGAGGCAAGGATTCACAATAACCACGCACATACAGTGCACAATAACCCAAAATAAGCTCACATGTATATATTTACTAATTCTTTAGTTAAATCACACTCATATTCATTCATCTTCCAATCTAAAGTTGATCCACAAATTTCTTATTACACCTCTTAATTAGCAGGTTGTCTTGCAAGGACAATAATCCCTAAAATAATCCCCTTCTTCGTGGGTTCCTCATCTTAGTTCAAACCTAAGGATTAATATTTTCCCAAGTACAAACATATTTTTAAATCATCAGCCTCTGTTAGAACAAGAATCATTTCAGCCCCTAAGAGAGAAGAGAACAAGAATCTAGGAGTTGGCATATATAGTTAAAGTCATTCATGCTTATTTGTATGCCCCAGTTAACTCACAACTTAAATCACTCTCATTTCAACACTCATTTAATCAATGCAGCAACAACCATAACAAGTAGTTTTCAAATACTTGCAAGCACCTAAAGCACTTCACTATACTTCACAAATCATATCAGACATAGCCAACCCAAAAGAACAATAACACAGATCTCATATAATAACAATGCCTACCTAATAAAACAATACTTTAGTCTCCAAGCAATTACTTTCTGCACATAAGCTCTTAAGATTTGAGAATACCTAAGTCCCAATTTGTTCAAGGCTTATTAACCCTTTCTCATCAACAAAACCACCAAACCAAACAAATTACATGCAGCAGCACAATAATCTGTCCTTATAATTTTTTTTTATTACAGCAAAATATCATATACACACAAACCAGCAGTACCTAATGTATAGAGCGAAAGAAAAAGCTTTTGGAAATCGTCAAAAGTCAACAAATCATACATGCACAGCTAGACTATGACACAATTGGGCTTACCTAAACGCTAATTTGAAGATTACACCTTTTAAAACCCCAAGATAAATAAATTATCAAAACACACAGAGTTAGGGTTTTGCACAAATTCAACCAAAATCATAATCAACATTCAAATAATCATCAAATCGCTTCTCAAACACTACAAATAGAATCTTAATTTCAGTTTGATGTATTATCTTAAGTCAAAAACACAACCCAAACTCAGCCCCCTCTCAAACCCGTCCAGAAATTGCAAGAAAAATAGTGAGGATTGAAAAGAAGGTTCACCTGCCGCTGCCGGAACTCGAGCCGTCGGACCGCCGCTTGACTCGCCGGAAACCGGAGAAACTCACCGGAAAACGAAGAAACAATGGAGGGAGGTTAGGGTTCAGATTTTGAAGTGAGGAAAATGATGGAAAACTAGGAACAAAACTTACCTAAGCTTGAAGGTGAACCGACATAGAATGACGCCTTCCCGCCGTGCTTCGCCGTCGCCTGAAACCACCATTGGAAACCCGCCGAAAACGAAGAAAGAACAGAGAAGATTGAGTCAAATACAAGAAGAGAGGGTTTAGTTTAGGAGGAGAGGAGAAGGAAGTGAGGGAGGCCGCGCCGGATCCGCCTCTGCTGGGTGCCGCCGTTCGTCGACGGCTTTCAGGCGGAGGGAAGGAGAAAATGAAGAAGATGAAGAAATGGGGGGGTCCATCGGGTTTGAGGAAATGAAGTGGAAGAAGAGATTAGAAACTATTACGTTTTTGCCCCTGAAGTTTCTTTCCTTTACAATATAGTCCCTCTTATCAAACTTTATTATTTAAAATTTAACCCCTCTTCAAAAATAATTCCCAATGAGATTGATAACATTCTCCATTATATATTTGCTAAGACTTCAAAGTACTTTCATACAATTTCTAACTCCTAATAACTCATTAACTATATTTCTTTAAATTCTAAAGAAATAGGATTTAATATGAATAAATCATAATTTCATTCTTAAAACTTTAAATTTCCTAAATACACCTCAACAATCTCATATTACCCTTAATTATAATTTGGGATGTTACATTTAACTTGTGCTTTGAAAGTTGAGAGATACCTTCACTACTACAAATTGTCCCTCTACCAGCGCACCTTTACATGCGCTTAGAAGAAACACATGTATAGAGGGTCCTTTACATGCGCTTTAAGCGCATGTACAGGTAAGACTCTATACATGCGCTTAAAGCGCATGTAGAGGCCTTATCTCTACATGTGCTTTAAGCGCATGTATAGAAATGTGCATCAATTAAAATTCACTAAAACAATGACTAGAAAAGGATTTAAGTATTTAGTGATAAAATATAAAATGAACTTAGGTGAAGAGCTCAAAATTATATGGAAACACCCTTTACATGCACTTTAAGCGCATGTAAAGGGTGTTTATTATTCTTTCTATATGCTTCTCAACCTCTCCACGTTACCTATTCAATTGCTCTTATCACTCTCTCCCCACCACAGGATGAGTGATATTTCTCTCAAAAAGCAGATATTCATGCACATAAGGAAGGGAATACCAACAATGTATATTGCCAATCTATATGCAATGCAGCACAGTCCTAGGTTATCGTATATCAAATACTGATAACCAAGTTGTTACATACTGTTACTAATTCCCTAATTAACCTGTGACATCTCTTTTAGTTCAATAATATCTTTACTAACTATTATAGAAAAGGAATTTCAATAATATCAATATCTCTATCATAGTTAGAAAAAGAATATCCTAATGATTAAAATATTATCCATGATAGAAAAGAATAAACTAATCCAACACAGCTGCTATCATGGATAATTTATTGCTAACCATGTTAGAAAGGATTTGTCTAACATGGTTAATAAACAAAACTAGTTGATATTAAACAATAAATAGATATATACATGCGGAAACGAATGCAGGCTTATACAAATTGGCAATATACAATTCAAAATAGTCTATATAACTTCTACTACCTAATTCCCTTTCCTGATGTTTGCGCCTGTGCATGAATACCTGCAAAAATGTCAGTAATCGTGGGATGAGACAATTTGTCCCAGTAATCACCGCTTAACTCACTATAACAGTGAGATGTGCGGTAGTGAGGGCGTCTAAAGGGTACCACAGATATAAAAACCAGAATGTAATATATATATATAAAGGTTTCTTCCATGCTCACTCAAGTCCAACAATCACCTTCAAACCAAATCAATCAACATCTCCATACTCCAATCAACTAATACTACCACAACAACTCTCACACTCACCTACAGATGCATTGTGCCACCACGGTGCATTCAAGCATCTATTCTTCACTATATGATTTGACACTGTGTCCCTCTCCATAATGAGGGGACAATTTCCCTCTCTGGCAATCTCCAGAGAGGGAACCCCAATTCTGTTTCCATTACAGAACGGGAACGGTTGGACTCTTCAATGTCAAACAACCGTAGGGGCGGTTGGGCTCTTCAATGCCAAAACAACCGTAGGTCACTTCTCTCAATAAGTCGACCTATGATCCCCGATCCAATCAATCTGAAAAGGATCCTCAGTACAAATAACTGTCGATTGGCCTATCGACAGTTATCATCGCGCGATGGTACATAAAAAGCAGTGTCATGCAATGCTTACCATATTCCTGTCAACATCATATCCACAATATTCAATATTTCAATCACAATTCTCTTCCATATCCATATCGATCCATTTCAATCTCATCATCAATATCATGCACTCTTACCATTCCATTCAATATCTCAACTATTTCACTCATTCCCTCTAACCATCAATATCCCTAACAGAATACTATATAAATCTCTCACATCATACCCAGAACTGAACCAATCCAGAACCACCATCCACAACAGACAGGATAGTATTTATAATGTTTCAAATTTCTTTTATACGAAAATAATCGTGTTTGAAAGGCACCCGATAGCCTGTTTTGTATAAAAATACCCTTTTAAAGATAATATATATATATAGAGGGTGAGAAGGGATTTTACAAAATCCCTAACTAACGTCACCCTCAATGTTATAGCAAGGTTAAGTGTGATTACCTGTCGCCCTTAGCAATTTACACAATTTCTCATCCTTTCTTTATGCCACAAAAGTCATAATCCTATAATGTAGTACAGAATGATAAATTAGTATCATTCTACTTCATGTTAAACGTCTCTCTCTCGTATCCACATTACTACCCAATCCCTTGTTTATATTCTTTATCCTCAAAATCTATATTTCAATCTTAGTCAAAGTTCACAATTAAATAACCAGTGACATCAAACTACCACATCATTAGCATTCACACATTCATATAATACTTGCATGCATCTATTCAGCCTTTATTAAAAACAAATGGAATTTCATCACATATATGTAAGTATGAAGTTTTGATCATTCTTTCCAAATACCTTTTTAATTGATGCAACAACAACAAAGAGCAATTTGTTCCCGATTCGCATGAAAAAACACGTAAAGTACATCATTGCATTCCCCAATCATTAACAAACTTAGCATCCAAAATATAACTGACACTTCTCATCCATAATTAAGCTGAACCACGTTCAACAAGGAAGGCACAGTAATTCCTTTATAATTCAATTCATTGATTCCTTTTAATCATATACAAATCAGCAACTTAAGAACACCAACGATAGCAAACAATGGCACACAATGAAACGAAATAGGAATCAATCAGTCCTTCAATCCAATGGAATTCACACATAGCACATTAATGTTCCCCATTTACTAAACTTGTATAATCACACTTCAAATATGTCTGTAGTTTCTTTATCTATATATATATATATATATATATATATATATACATGTCGCCAACCATGTAACCAAACAGAAATAAACAAAAAGAAGTGAACAAACACCATCCTTAAGGATTACCTTTCACACCAATCAAAGGTCATTAATATGAACCACACAACTAGAAATCCATACACATTCATTTCAATAATAACTACCATTAGCCTTTATGACAACTTAAAGGTATCTCTCAACTTTCAAAGCACAAGTTAAACACCATAGTACATCTTAAAAGGTTTTCCTTTCTAAGTATATTTTATCCTCAAAGTTTAACCACTTAAGGGCTTAGACTCCTGGTTGTATTTAAAAATTTCTCCATAACAAGTCAAGTATACTTATTTCTCATATCACTACCAACAAGTTCAAGTAACATTAATCTTATTCATAAATGCACACTTCCATCAACAATTTCTAACCATAACTATGTTTCAAAATGATTACACTTTCAAAACATTACAATCAAATTCTTGTGTTCATCCCCAATCATTCCAACATTCTAAGATAAACTTTAGCAAGTTATAAACCATAAGAAAAACACCAAAATTCAGCATAATGAGAGGATTTTCGAAATCCTCACCAAATCCTAGCTTCCCAACACTTAAATTTTGTCAAATCATTATCCCAACTCAAAGTCAAGTAATCCAACTTATACTACTTATAATCAACTCAATGTAAATTTCAAAACAACAAAATAAAACACACTAACCATTAGAATCAGATTCTAAGAGATCACCCAATTCGATCTTGTAACATCCTGAAAATTTAATACAGGATTAAAGAGTGTTTTGGGAAATGATAAATGGAGAAATTAGGAATTTTGGAATTTTTAGGAATTTTTGGGATATTTTTGGAAACTTTGAGTAATTAATGTGCATATAATTAATTAAGAAATGAAGAGTTTGAAATATGAGGGAGTGGTAAAGCTAAAAATATTTTGAAGATTAAGGAAATTGGAGACTGGTTTAAATGGTTTTAGAATTAAAAGAGTACACTATGGCAAGTTTGGGCTACAAATTATCATATATCATCCTTATTTCACTTAACCAAACATGTCTTTCCCTCCCTCCTTACAAAAAGAAAACCGCCGACACCCCCCCTCTCTCACTTTCTTCTTCATTTCCTTCTCTTCCCTCCATCCTTCTTCGTTCTTCTTCTTCATTTTTCTCCCTCTGAATCCGGCGGCCATAGCACGGCGGCGCCTCCCACTGTCACCAACCTTCTTCTTCGTCCTCTCCTCTCATCTCTGTCTCTCAATTTCATTTCTTTCTCCCTTTTTAGCCTCACCTCCGTCTTGTTCTTCATTTTCCGGTGAGCGGTTGACAATCCGACGGCGCACGAACGTTGGAAGCTTCATGGGTAAGCTTTTTCCTTCTCTTTTCTTCTTTTGCTTCATTCGGCTTCTCTTTCTCACTGCCTCCGCTCAACTGTCTTTCGTTCTCCTTGTTTCTCCGGCGATCCTAGCGGATTCCGGCGACGGCGAGTTCGATTCTGAGGTGGAACACCGGATGCAAGCTCTGGTGAGTCTCTGCTATTTGTTCTCACTTCTTTTTCTTCGATTTTGTTCTGTTTCCTATGAGAGGCCGAGTTTGGGTTAGGGATTTGGGAGCAACAATCCACTTAAAATGATGTGTAAGTTTTGGTTTTAGAGTTGAAGGCTTCATTTCTTTGTGTAGTTTGGAGGATTAAAACTATAATGTGAAGATTTTAAAGTTTGTATAAACCTTAGCTTTTGCGGATGTTGATTGGGGATGTTGAATCTGAGCTGAGTTGGGGATTTAGAAATTCCTTATGTTTGTCTTTAATTTTGCTTGATTTTTATGGCTTTGGTGGTTGTTGGTTGATCTATGAAGTTAAGACATGAGTAGAATAAAGTTAAGAAATGATTTTTGCAAGTTGAGAAATAGTGTTGTGGTGATTTTTGGTGTTTCTTATGCATGTGTATTAAATTTCAGGTTCTGTTCTTTTCTTCCTTGTATTGCTTGATTAATTTTTGTTTGAATGTACCTAAAAGATGTTGCTCTTTTGCATGAGTATTATTGTGTTTTGTAACCTAACCTTTAAACCTGAATTTTGTGGTGTTATGGAGCTGATTCTAGTGAATTAATTTAAGAACAAATTCTGTTTGGATTATGTCAAGTGAATGGTAAAGATTACTGGTAAGATTTGTGTTTTTAAAAGAACGGTTGTTGTTGAAATGGATGCTGGTATATATATAATTGAGAATTTTGTTATGGTTGTATACTCAAGGAAGTAGGGAGAATATTAATAATTGTACAACAATGACTAAAACAAATTGTGTAGATGGATATAGGTGTTAAAAATTCCTGTTCTTGCCATGCTAATACAATTAACTGAATTGTGGTGCTTTCTTACTATTAGGAGCATCACATGTTCTGTTTTAATCAAGATTTTGAGAGTATGTAACTAGGAGAGTATTCTTAATCTCCTTGGCATGAGTAGTCGAATTTTCTTTTGACATTATATAGTTCTGTGTTGTGCTGGATTTGTGAATGGAGTGCATGGGCACATTGTCCTTCTTTTTGTTGTTCTTTTAGTGTGATCCAAATCTGACTTTATACTGGTTGATATGAATTGAGATAAAAACTAGAAAGAGTAACAGTTGATTTGTGTATGTTTGGGTCTGTATACATGTCATTGAAGCTGAGTTCAATAACCTTATGTGAAATCATTGATCTTACATGATTAAGTTCATAAGTGCTGATCTATACTAAATTAACATGTGAAGGTGAAAGTAGATAAGAGGGCTGCATGTGGCTGAATAAATTGTGGACCTAAAGAGGTGCAAATAAACATCAAAATGATTGCTATATTTAATATTGAATAATATGAACAATAATTAATTGTTTTCTGCTTGATGCTTGTTTTATTGCTGATGGACTGATGTTGTGACTTTTCTGAATGACATTGTAAAGGCGTAATTGTGATGGCTTCTTAGTCTATTTGAAAATTAGATCATGAGTTACTTGTTAAATGAAGTTTGTAACTATTGAATGAAACTAGCTATGTCATTGTTCCAATATTTTGACTATGTTTGGTTGAAATAACTATGTGAATATAATTGGAGTGTTGTAAGGATTGTTTGAAGTTTATTAAGGATATTTGATCTTGCTTTAAGGTATTGATTAGTCAAACCTTAAGAATCATAAAAGATTAAAGTTAAAGGGCTTAATCAAAGAGTTTGGAAATAAACAAGAATGGGATTTGGGTAGTATCATAAGGAGAGAGACGTGCTATTCATTATACACATATAAGCATGATTGTTTACCTTATTATTACTTTTATGTAATAATAGGTGAATTGAGTAAGGAAGCGTAGGGAAGAGTATTAAAGTGCTAAAGGGCGACAGGTAATTACTCTTAATCTTGCTATAACAATGAGGGTGATGTTAGTTGGGGATTTTTGAAATCCTTCCTCACCCTCTCTATATATATATTATCTTTGAAAGGGTATTTTTATACAAACCAGGCTATCGGGTGCCTTTCAAACACGATTATTTTCATATAAAGATTTCGAAACATTATATATGTAGTATCCTGTCTGGTGGTATTGAATATTCTGGAATGATGTGACATGTTTGCAGGTGTATGGTTATAATAGTTTTTGAGAGGTTGAGTATAGAAAAAGGAATTAGATGTGAGTTGATATTTTGGGAGAGTTATGTTGAGATAAGATATAGTGGATAATAGATTGAAAGGTGATGTGAGAATGTATGATATTGATGTTATTGTGGATGAGATATTGATAGGGATATGGTGAGCATTGCATGACACTGGAATTTATGTACCATCGCGCGATGATAATTGTCGATAGGCCAATCGACAGTTATTTGTACTGAGGATCCTTTTTAGATTAACTGGATCGGGGTTCATAGGTCGACTTATTGAGAGAAGTGACCTACGGTTGTTTGGCATTGAAGAGCCCAACCGCCCCTACGGTTGTTTGGCATTGAAGAGTCCAACCGTTCCCGTTCTGTAATGGAAAACAGAATTGGGGTTCCCTCTCTGGAGATTGCCAGAGAGGGAAATTGTCCCCTCATTATGGAGAGGGACACAGTGTCGAATCATATAGTGAAGAATAGATGCTTGAATGCACCGTGGTAGCACAATGCATCTCTAGGTGAGTGTGAGAGTTGTTGTGGTAGTATTAGTTGATTGGAGTATGGAGATGTTGAATTGATTAGGTGTGAAGGTGATTGTTGGACTTGAGTAAGGAATGAAAGAAGATCTGGATATATATATATATATATTACTATTGTTTTTAAAACTGTGGTACCCTTTAGACGCCCTCGCTACCGCACATCTCACTGTTATAGTGAGTTAAGCAGTGATTACTGGGACAAATTGTCTCATCCCACGATTACTGACATTTTTGCAGGTATTCATGCACAGGCGCAAGCATCAGGGAAGGGAATTAGGTTTCAAAGGTTATTTAGACTAGTTAGATGTGTATATTGCCAATTTGTATAGGCCTGCATTCGTTTCCGCATGTATATATCTATTTATTGTTAAATATTAACTAGTTTTGTTTATTAACCATGTTAGGCAAATCCTTTCTAACATGGTTAGCAATAAATTATCCATGATAGCAGCTGTGCTGTATTAGTTTATTCTTTTCTATCATGGATAATACTTAATCATTAGGAAATTCCTTTTCTAACTATGATAGGACATTGATATTATGGAAATCCTTTTTCTATCATAGTTAGTAAAGAGGTTATTAGTCTAAGATGGATATTATTGGTTAATTAAGTAATTAGTAACACAATGTCACAGATTTAATAAAGAAATCGCACATAAGCCACTTCATTTACCTTAACAAAAATCTTATTAATTACCCAATTGCTTTGATACAACCATAACATTCAGAATCACTTGACCTCATCCACTACAAACCAAAACCAGCAGATCATCAAATGCACAATACAAGCATCAATCGGTTTCATTATGAACTAATCTAAGTTAATTTGATGATTAAGCCCAAATCCAAAAATCCAACTCCAAACCTCTCACAAACAGTGGTAATCGCAGACAATGGAAAGGGAACTCACTTAAGCTCAAAACCAACTTGCAGACTCCAATGAAACTGGCCGTCGCAGGTGAACGGGCGGAGGAAGCCGCCGGAGCTTGAAGGAACAGAGAGAGGGATTTCGTTTTGGAAAGGGAGGAAGAGAAAGTGAGAAATCAACTTGAAAGGAATAAAAGAAATGACTTGAAGAACAAAAGAAATGCCAAAACTTACCATTTGGCGTCGCCGGCCGCCGTGGCTTGCCGGAGAACAAGGAAAGCGAAGACATGGGAAGAGGAAGAATAGAGGTCGACGGTGAGGGAAGAGAACCCGAAGATTGAGGTGGTGGTGTGGCGGTTAGGAAGGGAGAAAGCCGCCGCCGCCGAGCCTCGCCGTTGCCGTCGCCGGATTCAGAGGGAGAGGACGAAGAAGAAGGCGGAGGGAGGAGGGAGGGTTTTTCGGGTGAGAAGGAGGAGGGGGCCGACATTTTAAGGAAGAAAAGGGAGGAGGGCGCGTTTGGTTTAGTGAAATAAGGGGGTTCTCTGATGATTTGTAGCTCAAACTTGCCATAGTGTACTCTTTTAATTTTAAGACCACTTAAACCAGCCTCCAATCTCCTTAACCTTCAAAATATTTTGGGTTTTTCCATTCCCTCATATTTCAAACTCTTCAATTTCTTAATTAATGATAAGCACATTTATTACTCAAAATTTCCATAATGTCCTCAAAAATCACCAAAAATTCCTAAAAATTCCAAAATTCCCACTTTCTCCATTTATTATTTCCCAAAACACTCCTTGATCCTGTATTAAATTTTTAGGATGTTACAATTCTACCCACCTTTCAGAAAATTTTGTCCCCAAAATTTTACTAAACATATCACCTAACACAGAAATATGCACTTCAACTTTGTACTCCTCATATCAACTCTAATTATTTCACCACTCAACACCATCTTTCACCATTCATCCTCAATTAATCTATCGGTACTCCACCAATTCTCATCCCGCTTCTCTTAACTGACCTTCATTTACTAACTACACTAACCTCAAATACTTATATTAAAGTCCATCATAAATGATAACACCCTTTCAAACTCCAATGGTTTCCTCAATCATATTCCAAGATCTCACTTCTTAATTGCTTATCAACTTCATCTTCAAATTCATGGTTGATTACCTTCAAGTCAAATAAATCAATGGAAGGTGTTTATTAAACTTCCCACCTGTCACATTACACTCCACTAGATCTTTATCTATTTTGTTCAATCATAAACACAACTTTAAAATTCATCGCTAATTTAATCTCCATTCTCATCCATAAAAGCCTAATGTTAGCATATCACCAAGTCATATCTCAACAATATATATATTTATTACTCTAAATCATTAACCCACAGTATACTACTAAGTAATCACCCTAACTTCAACTCAAAGCATAAGTTTCTAAACTTCATTCATTAAGCCGAAGTTTTGGTCACTCATCGGTTCATAGCCAAATATATAGTATTCTAACGCTTAAAATCAAAACTCGTCTCAATTACCTCTATTTCAATCCATACAAGCTTGAGCATCATGACTTCCCATAATTCCCTAAATTTCTCAAATCTTCAAACCGAGAATTCCTACCGTTTGATTCCAACTAAGTAACGAATCAATGAAAAATATCCCAATCCTTCTCATAACTTGATATTAAAATATAAAGATTATCACATAACCTTAGGTCCTACCATATTCCCATCTTACATACATCGTTCTAAAGAAAGGTTTTCCTTAGCATGGCCTACTAAATTTCTTTTCATTTATAACATTAGTCACACTTTTCTTCATACTTTCATCAAAATCATCTCCTAATATTATAATGGATGACAACCAGAACAAGAGAAAAGGAGACCAACTTCATCAATTTAATATCCACCACACGAATATACTAATCACAAACTTTCCTCTCAACCATCATTTCACATACACATCCTAACCCTTCAAACTCAAAAATCAATTTCGGTCTCAAACCAAACAAAACCAATATGCACAACCAAAACTCTAATAATTCATATATATCTTGATATATTCACCACTAACCATAATCACTATTTTCATAAACAATTCGCAATTGAACTTTTTAATCCCATAAGATTAACAATTTTATCATGAAGAATACTTACCTTTAAACAAACAACAATAAAATACACTCAATTATGATCGATATCAAATCAATCTTAGACAATTTTCCCTCTTCCAACATCATAACAATTACTCAAATATATAAGAATCCCCATTTCATTGTTATTCCATACATCGGTCACTTTGTCACCATTCTAAACAACATTCTAGGCTTAAATAACATATTTAATACTAGATTCCACTACGAAGCAAACCATTTTTATAATTTAGAACTCCATTAGCCTTGGCCCCTTTTTCCACTCAAATTCCAATTATGACTCAGCTAAATTCCAACATAACTCAATCATGTCTGTAACAACTCAAATTACATTCCTCCACAATGGTTTTAAGCACTTAAATAAGGTTCACATGATGACTACATTACAAAAGAATACCCCTATTAAATCAAACTCCAATGGGTAACAAAACCGTAGAGAGCACATATTGAATAACACTAAACTGCTAAGCCATAAAGCAACTATCCAATTGATTTCACACCTTCCAAAAACAGAAAAATGCTAATACAAAGCATATCAAATTCCAATTCACTATCACAGATTCACAGTAGTTAAATATCAGTTAACATTTTACTTCCTCATTTATTTATTAGGATTACATCACTGCCCCAAGACAGGACATTAAATCACATGGTAGAGCTCAAAGAAAACCCACGGAATCATAGTTTTAACTCTGAAACTCACCATGCCATGTACATAACTAGTTACTATTGTACTTACTAAAATCTAAATCAAACTTTAAGCATTTTCTTTGCTTAACATATACGGCCAGTAGCAAATAAAACACAAATCTCAAACAAAATCAATGATGCACCATAAGATACAATTCAAAGATGTTTCTATCCAATTAATTAGAGATTTCAAGTCAAAATTCCTAACCAACACTGTCCACAACAGAGCAATACATATCCTCAATTCAAATCAGTTCACTCCACACAGAAGTAGGTTAAATAAATGAATAGCACAGCACATACACACTTCAATGAACATACATATTAAGACCACTCACTTCCACTACAATCACCACAATCAGACCTGAGAAAAATCATTTTATAGCCCTATTAAGCCAAACAACAAAATTCTTGATTCTACATACACCTTTAACACAAACCCACACAAGCACAATATCTTAATACCATTACCAATCCACCAATGATGTGATCTCCAACCATTACTAATTAATAAATAATAAAAGTATCAATTAAGAATAATAAAATAACAATTATTGTAATAAGAGTATTGTAACATCCTAAAAATTTAATCTAAGGTTAGAAAATGTTTTAGTTAATAATAAATTAGAAAATTTGAAATTTTTAGAATTTTGGGGAATTTTTAGATATTTTGGAAGATTTGGGAAATAAGCGCCTAATAATAATCAATTAAACAGTTGGAGAAATAGGAATTATGAGGTTTTGGTGAGATTTAAAATATTGTGGAGGCTAAGAAGATTGGGGCTTGATTTAGTGAATTTAAATTAAAAGAGGACATTATGGTAAGTTTCACTATAAGTCACATTAACCCATGAAATAAAAGTTGAAACCAAACACTTCCTTCCTCATTTCTCCTTATCACTTTCGCAGACCTCCCCCATTCCTCACCATTTTCATTTTCCTTCCACCACACACACACCATACTTGCTTTCCTCTCACCCACCACCATACCCATCTTATTCCTTGCTCTTCTCTTCTTCTTAAACCCACTAAACTGAGTCAGATCTGTGTCTTCCTTCTCCTGTCCGTCTTCACGCGTTTTCCGGCGAAGTTGTCCAGTTTTCCGACGGTCTTGGGGCGGTGAGCGGCGGAAGGCGGCAAGAACAAGGTAAAACCTTCGTTTTGGTTGTTCTACAACTCCCATTTCCTTCCAACTTCATGTTTTTCTTCTTTTGCTCATTCCTCCTTCATGGTGACTTCGTCCAGCCACTTGAAGACCGAGTTCCGGCGAGCTACACGGTGGCCGCCGGTGGTGAAGCCCCTCCCGTCGTTTTTGAACTCTGTAAGCTTGTTCTTTGCCTTTTATGAAGTTGATCTTGTGACATTTTGCTACTTTAAAGTTAGGGTTTTTGATATATTGAAATTTTTGGAATAGTTGTACTTTCATAATGAAATTGATTCATTGAATTTGAGTATTCTATGGGGCATTTGGGTTTTCTAGATGAGATTAAGCATTTGTGAATTTTTGGTGTTAGTTAAGACTCTTTGAAGTTAGGATTTTGCTATGTGGGCATCTTTGGAGTTCTAAATCACAAATAATGAGTGTTTAAATATTTGATTTGAGAGTTCTTGAAAGTACTTAAGTTGGTTGAAGATAGAAAATTTAGTTGAGTTTGTAAAGGAACAATTTTTGGACTCTTTGAGTTGGGGTTTGATTAATGCATGATGTTTTTGGATGAGTTGGTGGTTAGTTAATGTTAGTTGAAGTGGTGTTAAGATGTTGGAAGGTTGATTTTGGTTGAATTGATGTTTGTAAGAGTGGGGGAAAATAGTAACACTCAATATCCTAGGAGTTATCAATGAATGAATAAAGGGAGTATGGTGGTAAATTGCATATCTAGTGCATTTTCTTTGTAACTTGCATTGGATTCTTATTTGGCTGGACATTTTAGGCTGTTTGGTGGTAATTTGGCTGCTCTAGTTGGCCAAAATCATTTTTGAAAGGTCCTTGAAAGTTGCTGGAAAAATTGTGAAGTGCTCATTTTACTTAGGGCTCTAGATTCTAATCTTGTGAATTGAGTACTTTGAATTTTGAAAAACTGTTTCTGTGCGTTGTATTGCTCATATTGTTTATTTTGGAACTGTTTTTACCCTGCTTAAACTGCTTGAACATTTTCTGGAATAAATTGTTAAAGTTGGAGAAATTCTGTGAAGTTCACTGCTGGAACAATTTGCTTGTCTTCATCACTGTGGCTTGCGTACTTGAAGATATTGCAAACTGTTTTAACTGGATAAACTAGGAGATATTAGCTTTAATTTGATATATTGTGTGCCCTGAAACTAGTTTTCTACTCTTTGGAATAAATTTTTGAAAAAAAGACTGTTTCGCTGAAAACTGCTGGAAATTCAGTCTCACTATTTCTGACTTTGTGACTTTGTTAGTTGGAATTTTTGAAAACTGTTTTAACTGGAGATAGTACGAGATTTGTGCTTTCATTTGATATATTAAGTGTCTCAAAAATCATTCTAGGCTGTCCAAAATTAATTTTTGAAGTTACCCTGTTTTTGCTAAAAGTAGTTATCTGTTGGACGGTTTTGCATGCAAATTGTTTTACCTTGCCCTGCACTATTTTGAGTGATTCTTGACTACATTTCTCCAGTTTTAAACATTCTTTTGAGGGCTGTAAAGGGCTGGAGTTTTTGCACACAAATCGTTTGACAAATTGGTGAAAGATTGCACACTTCTTGCACTTTTGCTAAAATCGGGTAGGCTGTTTTGTGAACAATTCGGGGAACAAATTGAGAACTGATTTTTGCTGGATTGTTCTTGTTTCTAACTCGTAAATAACAGGGCTATTTGGAAAAATTAGTTGTGAAATTTTTGAAGCATAATTCGTTGACTTTTGCAACCCCTTTTTGAGTAACAGTTTGATTCGCTTTGGTGTATGCTTGATTAATGAATAATGCATATTAGAGCTCATCTTGTGAAGTTAAATCTAATTGTTTTTGTATAACTTGGGTTGCTTGTGTGGGTGACATAAACTGTAATATCATTCAAGAATGATGTTTTGGATTATTAAAAATGGAGGTAGCACTTGGAGGTTAAAGCTGAAATTTAGTTTGCTAATCTGTTTTGTTATGATTGATAGGATTGCTATGGTCACATGAGATTCATCAAAGGAAAATGACATTGTGCTTATGAGAATTTTGTGTTTGATTTTTGATACTTTCAATGTTTTGATTTGTTGATTTACATGGCCATTGCATAGTATTTTGATGTAGGAGGGGTTTGGGTAGCATATTAGGATTTGAGAGAGACGTTAAATATTATGAAATAGAAATGATATTAATTTATCATTCTGTATTATATTATTATAGGATTGGATGCGATGTGTTTTTTTTTTGTGGCATCAAGAAAGGAAGAATAGGTCAGTGCATAGTTGCCGAAGAACAGGTAATCACTCTTACCTTACTATAACATTGAGGGTGACGTTAGTTGGGATTTTCAAAATCCTTTCTAGCCCTCAAAATCTTTAAAGGTTATTTTTATACAAAACAGGCTATCGGGTGCCTTTCAAACACAATTATTTTTGGTATAAAGAAACTTCATACATTATATAGTATCCTGTCTGGTGGTGGTGATTTTCCTGGAATAGTGGGATATATATGGGTGTGGTGCTCTGACAGCGGTGTTGGTAGGTTCTTCGATGGAAAGTGGTGGAGTTATATATATAGTTGGTACCTGGATAGAGGTATTGGAATGTGATTTGGATTGAAAGTATTGTACATTACGGTTGAGGAATTGAAATGTTGTTTTGATGGAAAGTATCAAAGATTATGATTGAGGTATTGAATGAGTTTGAGATATTGAAAAGAATTGGGATCATTGCATGACACTGAGATATATGTACCATCGCGCGATGATAACCGTTCGATAGGCCAATCAACGGTTATTTGTACTGGTCAACAGATTGGAGACTGTGACCAATGGTCAACAGATTGGAGACTGTGACCAGCATTCATCTGATTGGAGACAGAGACTGCTCCCTTTCTGATTGGAGACAGATTGGGGTTTCCCTCTCATGGGGTTACCAGAGAAGGAAAATGCCCCCTCACTTTTGAGAGGGGCACAGTGTCAACTCATTTGGAACATAAATAGGGCTCGACCGTAGTGCCTCCGGGATGGCATGAGTAGAGCACCAGGATTGTACATGGATGTGAGCCGAGAAGTTGGATTTGAGGAAGTGTGAATAAGATTTACAATGGTGATAGCAAGGATTGGAGATTGGAAGGTGAAGTTTAGTTGATGTGGAAATTGATTGAGTGATAATTGAAAAGTAGAGATGATGAACTTGATTTAAATTGGACATGACAGAGGGACCCGAGTGATTAATGGAAGGAAACTTGGCTTTATATATATATATACTGTTTTTGAAATGTGGTACCCTTTAGACGCCCTCACTACCGCACATCTCACTGTTATAGTGAGTTAAGCAGTAGATTACTGAGACAAGTTGTCTCACCCCACGATTACTTACATTTTTGCAGGTGATCATGCACAGGCGCGAGCAACAGGAAAGGGAATTAAGTTCAAAGGTTGTTTTGTTTATTTAGACATGTATATTGCCAAAATGTATAGGTCTGCATTCGCTTCCGCATATTTTTATTTGTATTGGTATTATTGGTTAATCGGGAAAATGTACTAGGTTGCTCCTTTTTCTAACCATGTTAGGTGATTCTTTTCTAACATGGTTAGCTATTAATTATCCATGATAGTGTTCAGGTTATATTAGAAAATTCTTTTCTATCATGGATAATGATTATTGTTAGGAAATTCTTTTTCTAACTATGATAGATTTATTGATATTATGGAAATCATTTTTCTATCATAGTTAGTAAAGGTATTATTGAATTAATCAGGGAATTAGTAACAGTATGTTACAAGTATGATTACATTCAATTAGATCAAATAACTTAATAATTAATCAACAAATGCATCACTTATCAACAGAACAAAACAAGTAATATAAATAATTTAAACATTTGAATAACATAAATAATAACCAAACAAACAATAATTGCAATAGGACTTCAATTAAAAACAATCAAACAAAACAATTTAACAAAACTAAACAACCAGAAACCATGTCAACGATTATTATTTCACATTGTATTTATTATTAATTGTTATTTTCAAGTTTCAATAATCCCTAAACCCAATAAGGTATCTCATGATGCCTCGACTATGATTATGGTCGACTCATAATTATAATCGAAACCCCAGAGAAGCATCCTTATTTCGTTATTCTTCCTAAATTTTTATCAGTGTCTTCATTTATTTTATTATTCTTTCTATATGCTTCTCAACCTCTCCACGTTACCTATTCAATTGCTCTTATCACTCTCTCCCCACCACGGGATGAGTGATATTTCTCTCAAAAAGCAGATATTCATGCACATAAGGAAGGGAATACCAACAATGTATATTGCCAATCTATATGCAATGCAGCACAGTCCTAGGTTATCGTATACCAAATACTGATAACCAAGTTGTTACATACTGTTACTAATTCCCTAATTAACCTGTGACATCTCTTTTAGTTCAATAATATCTTTACTAACTATTATAGAAAAGGAATTTCAATAATATCAATATCTCTATCATAGTTAGAAAAAAAAATATCCTAATGATTAAAATATTATCCATGATAGAAAAGAATAAACTAATCCAACACAGCTGCTATCATGGATAATTTATTGCTAACCATGTTAGAAAGGATTTGTCTAACATGGTTAATAAACAAAACTAGTTGATATTAAACAATAAATAGATATATACATGCGGAAACGAATGTAGGCTTATACAAATTGGCAATATACAATTCAAAATAGTCTATATAACTTCTACTACCTAATTCCCTTTCCTGATGTTTGCGCCTGTGCATGAATACCTGCAAAAATGTCAGTAATCGTGGGATGAGACAATTTGTCCCAGTAATCACCGCTTAACTCACTATAACAGTGAGATGTGCGGTAGTGAGGGCGTCTAAAGGGTACCACAGATATAAAAACCAGAATGTAATATATATATATATAAAGGTTTCTTCCATGCTCACTCAAGTCCAACAATCACCTTCAAACCAAATCAATTCAACATCTCCATACTCCAATCAACTAATACTACCACAACAACTCTCACACTCACCTACAGATGCATTGTGCCACCACGGTGCATTCAAGCATTTATTCTTCACTATATGATTTGACACTGTGTCCCTCTCCATAATGAGGGGACAATTTCCCTCTCTGGCAATCTCCAGAGAGGAAACCCCAATTCTGTTTCCATTACAGAACGGGAACAGTTGGACTCTTCAATGTCAAACAACCGTAGGGGCGGTTGGGCTCTTCAATGCCAAAACAACTGTAGGTCACTTCTCTCAATAAGTCGACCTATGATCCCCGATCCAATCAATCTGAAAAGGATCCTCAGTACAAATAACTGTCGATTGGCCTATCGACAGTTATCATCGCGCGATGGTACATAAAAAGCAGTGTCATGCAATGCTCACCATATTCCTGTCAACATCATATCCACAATATTCAATATTTCAATCACAATTCTCTTCCATATCCATATCGATCCATTTCAATCTCATCATCAATATCATGCACTCTTACCATTCCATTCAATATCTCAACTATTTCACTCATTCCCTCTAACCATCAATATCCCTAACAGAATACTATATAAATCTCTCACATCATACCCAGAACTGAACCAATCCAGAACCACCATCCACAACAGACAGGATAGTATTTATAATGTTTCAAATTTCTTTTATACGAAAATAATCGTGTTTGAAAGGCACCCGATAGCCTGTTTTGTATAAAAATACCCTTTTAAAGATAATATATATATATATATAGAGGGTGAGAAGGGATTTTACAAAATCCCTAACTAACGTCACCCTCAATGTTATAGCAAGGTTAAGTGTGATTACCTGTCGCCCTTAGCAATTTACACAATTTCTCATCCTTTCTTTATGCCACAAATGTCATATCGCAATCAATCCTATAATGTAGTACAGAATGATAAATTAGTATCATTCTACTTCATGTTAAACGTCTCTCTCTCGTATCCACATTACTACCCAATCCCTTGTTTTATTTCTTTATCCTCAAAATCTATATTTCAATCTTAGTCAAAGTTCACAATTAAATAACCAGTGACATCAAACTACCACATCATTAGCATTCACACATTCATATAATACTTGCATGCATCTATTCAGCCTTTATTAAAAACAAATGGAATTTCATCACATATATGTAAGTATGAAGTTTTGATCATTCTTTCCAAATACCTTTTTAATTGATGCAACAACAACAAAGAGCAATTTGTTCCCGATTCGCATGAAAAACACGTAAAGTACATCATTGCATTCCCCAATCATTAACAAACTTAGCATCCCAAAATAAAACTGACACTTCTCATCCATAATTAAGCTGAACCACGTTCAACAAGGAAGGCACAGTAATTCCTTTATAATTCAATTCATTGATTCCTTTTAATCATATACAAATCAGCAACTTAAGAACACCAACGATAGCAAACAATGGCACACAATGAAACGAAATAGGAATCAATCAGTCCTTCAATCCAATGGAATTCACACATAGCACATTAATGTTCCCCATTTACTAAACTTGTGTAATCACACTTCAAATATGTCTGTAGTTTCTTTATCTATATATATATATATATATATATATATATATATATACATGACGCCAACCATGTAACCAAACAGAAATAAACAAAAAGAAGTGAACAAACACCATCCTTAAGGATTACCTTTCACACCAATCAAAGGTCATTAATATGAACCACACAACTAGAAATCCATACACATTCATTTCAATAATAACTACCATTAGCCTTTATGACAACTTAAAGGTATCTCTCAACTTTCAAAGCACAAGTTAAACACCATAGTACATCTTAAAAGGTTTTCCTTTCTAAGTATATTTTATCCTCAAAGTTTAACCACTTAAGGGCTTAGACTCCTGGTTGTATTTAAAAATTTCTCCATAACAAGTCAAGTATACTTATTTCTCATATCACTACCAACAAGTTCAAGTAATTAATCTTATTCATAAATGCACACTTCCATCAACAATTTCTAACCAAAACTATGTTTCAAAATGATTACACTTTCAAAACATTACAATCAAATTCTTGTGTTCATCCCCAATCATTCCAACATTCTAAGATAAACTTTAGCAAGTTATAAACCATAAGAAAAACACCAAAATTCAGCATAATGAGAGGATTTTCGAAATCCTCACCAAATCCTAGCTTCCCAACACTTAAATTTTGTCAAATCATTATCCCAACTCAAAGTCAAGTAATCCAACTTATACTACTTATAATCAACTCAATGTAAATTTCAAAACAACAAAATAAAACACACTAACCATTAGAATCAGATTCTAAGAGATCACCCAATTCGATCTAATAAAGAAATCGCACATAAGCCACTTCATTTACCTTAACAAAAATCTTATTAATTACCCAATTGCTTTGATACAACCATAACATTCAGAATCACTTGACCTCATCCACTACAAACCAAAACCAGCAGATCATCAAATGCACAATACAAGCATCAATCGGTTTCATTATGAACTAATCTAAGTTAATTTGATGATTAAGCCCAAATCCAAAAATCCAACTCCAAACCTCTCACAAACAGTGGTAATCGCAGACAATGGAAAGGGAACTCACTTAAGCTCAAAACCAACTTGCAGACTCCAATGAAACTGGCCGTCGCCGGTGAACGGGCGGAGGAAGCCGCCGGAGCTTGAAGGAACAGAGAGAGGGATTTCGTTTTGGAAAGGGGGAAGAGAAAGTGAGAAATCAACTTGAAAGGAATAAAAGAAATGACTTGAAGAACAAAAGAAATGCCAAAACTTACCATTTGGCGTCGCCGGCCGCCGTGGCTTGCCGGAGAACAAGGAAAGCGAAGACATGGGAAGAGGAAGAATAGAGGTCGACGGTGAGGGAAGAGAACCCGAAGATTGAGGTGGTGGTGTGGCGGTTAGGAAGGGAGAAAGCCGCCGCCGCCGAGCCTCGTCGTTGCCGTCGCCGGATTCAGAGGGAGAGGACGAAGAAGAAGGCGGAGGGAGGAGGGAGGGTTTTTCGGGTGAGAAGGAGGAGGGGGCTGACATTTTAAGGAAGAAAAGGGAGGAGGGCGCGTTTGGTTTAGTGAAATAAGGGGGTTCTCTGATGATTTGTAGCCCAAACTTGCCATAGTGTACTCTTTTAATTTTAAAACCACTTAAACCAGCCTCCAATCTCCTTAACCTTCAAAATATTTTGGGTTTTTCCATTTCCTCATATTTCAAACTCTTCAATTTCTTAATTGATAAGCACATTTATTACTCAAAATTTCCATAATGTCCTCAAAAATCACCAAAAATTCCTAAAAATTCCAAAATTCCCACTTTCTCCATTTATTATTTCCCAAAACACTACTTGATCCTGTATTAAATTTTTAGGATGTTACAATTTTTCTTCCGGAAGCTAAACTCAGTTCTGCACATAAACGTTAGTCCAGCAAGAGTAATATATAATCACGTGCAGTGAGAGTTCTATTTGCTATGGGAAGCAATTTTGCTATGGGAAGCACTCCTACTTAGACTAGATTCTGACTTAGTGTATTATTTACTGACGCTATGGGATGTGTAGTTCAACCGTCAGCGTTAGTTACGTTGTTTTACTCTAAGTCTTCCGGTAGTGATTTTGCATCCGGTTGTGCTCTAACTTAGGACTCAGTTTTAATCTAATTCTTCCTAAGTTATCAATCAGTCCTTTCATATTTTAGTCTTCATCTAGGCTTAAGATTCTAACTTAGACTAGGTTCTGACTTAGTGTCTTATTGACTTCCGCTATGGGATGTGTACTTCATCTGCAAGCGCTAGTCACGTTGTTTTATTCTAAGTCTTCGGGTAGTGATTTTGCATCCGGTGTGCTCTAACTTAGGATTCAGTTTTAATCTAATTATTCCTAAGTGATCAATCAGTTCTTTCATATTTTAGTCTTCATCAAAACTTAAGATTCTAACAACCATAACTAAATAGTGGGAAATAAAATATCTAAGTCACAAATAAGTTTATAGTACCCTAGGTTTTAAAAGAAAATTAGCCACATGGGTTCCAAATTAATCCCAACAATAATTGAAACTAAATCTGAAATTATAGATGAGACTTGAGAGAAAGAGTAGAAAAAAGAAAGAAGGAAACCTTGAGAGATGAGACTTGAGAGAAAGGGACGGGTGAAATGTGAAGGGTGAAGACAAATCGATCCTATATATAAAAAGGCAATGGAAAGTTAACTATTCATTTACCAGTGATTTATTTTGTCTTCTTCTGCTCCTTTTTTTATTCACTCTTCTTCTGCTGTCCCTTTTGCTTTCGGTTTTCCTTTTATGTTTTTCCCTTTTGATTTTTCTTTGTGATGCTTATAATATAATTTAATATTATATCATATACTCCCTCCTGTCCCTAATGTAAGAGCCCGGAGGTTGAATGATTTTGGTCCCTAATGTAAGAGCTCACCCCACTTTGTCTGACCATTTATTGCAATTTTTCCAATTCTACCCCTATTGAATTTGTGTTGAATTGAGGAGAGAGGAACATTGAGAATGTAAACAGTTTTCCTTCTTCCAAAGTCTTCTCTCTCTCTCTTAGTTTATCTAGGTAAACATGAAACACGTTTCTTTTCCATCCAACCTCACTGTTGCACTGTTGCGGAGGACTCCTTGGAGATGGATGCTGGCTCTGCAAATCCGGTTCTAAATCTCATTGCTCAAGACTCGTTTGACGGCACTGACTCTGTTTCAGACAAAGAGAAACTGGGGGGGATTTTCCGGTTGAAAAGGAAAACACTTTTTGACTTGAACAAGCTACCAAATGAAGTTGAAATGGACATGGATATTGTTGAGGCTTCTCTTGAGAAAGGTGCTTATTCACACATCAAGGAGGATGAAGTTACTTTTGTATGTAAGGAGTTTTCTTCAACCATGAATGAAAGAAAAAATCAAGACAGATAGACTGATGTTCGATCTCAATGAATACCCAAAAGAAGAACCAGAGTTTGATCGCCAAGATATTGTATGTGACCTGTCGAAGATTTATCTGCCATACCCTATTTTATGGACTAAATAGGTCCATACCCTTAAGTTATAAACAGGGTACACTTTACTCTGTTTTCCAAATATGTAAACAGAGTATGTTCTGGGAAGCCTAATATTTTTGTTTCCAAATTGCTAAATCAAATCAAATCAAACCTATGAAGTTACTTATACACAACATCTTGCAGATTGCTAAATCAGAGTTTTAGGAAATCGGAGTTTATTGCTCCAATCAAATCAAACCAAGGGAATTTTTTTTGCAACTATTAGCAAATTTTAGGAAATTGCTAAATCGGAGTTTATTGCTAATTTTAGGAAAGAGAGAAACTTAAGGAATTTTTTTGCTAATTTTAGGAAAGAGATAAACTTAAGGAATTTTAGGAAATTGCTAAATCGGAGTTTATTGCAACTATTAGAGAAATTCTTCACATCTTGAATATGAGTGAATTAAAAAAGATTTTATAAATTTGCATTTGCCTAAAATTTTGATCACTAAGTTGAATAATTCAGTGAGAGAAAATGACTTTTATATAATCTGTATTATCAAATTATTGAACAATATTGGTAAATTACACAGTGAAACGTCCGGGAAATCACACCGAAATTTTTTGCATGTTATGTGTATCATCAAATCAAAAATGATTTGAGGTAAATTTTTTACTTTTATATTATCAAATCATAGAATAATATCTTCAAGGTAAATTAATTACTAGTTGATGTAAATATGAGGGAGGAGGTATTCTGAAAAAAAAAATATGAGGGAGGTAATTAGATCCAAATTAATAGGATGAAGTTACTACTAAATATGGTTCTATTCCAGAGCAACTTAAGGAAAATTACAAAGAAAATCTTTACTCATTAAAATTGTCCTTGCTGGCAATAATATTTCATCTAAAAGTCTACTCAACATTTTCTAAATAATCACACACTTCTTGTACGAGAGAATAATCACAACTAAGTTGAGTTGGCAATCTATCTTTGTACTCCATATCTTTGCCCAAGTGAGGTACTTTGTGATTGTTTGATCCCTTTGACTTCATTACTTCAATCATGTTTGCTTGAAATGTCAGGAAGATTTTTTCAGAATTTCGTATTGAAAAGCTTCAAATGATCTTTCAACTGCATTGATAAGACTGTCAACGGAGTTTGTAACTTCTTTTTGTTGCAACGACTGAATGGCACGAAAGAAACCTAGATCCAATACATTCAAATCTGGAGAATTAGGAGGTTGAAAAGTCAAACGAATGTCAAACCCACTTTCATTGCTAGCCTGAATGAAATCTTCATCATCTACAGGTACATGAGAACATGCATTATCCTGTTGTATGTAAATTGTCTTCCCCAAGTCTTCAATTGGCCACTTCTCTTTTATGGCCGGTAAAACTTGATCAATTAACCACTTCTTACATACCACTTTAGTGATAGAAGTTATTGGTTTCTTCTCTAGAGTACCTGCAACTCTATTGGAGCTTGACCTTCTTGCCTCATGTTCGTAGACAAGAGGAAACACTCCAATCTTTCCTGAAAATGTTTCTTTTCCTTCTTCATCATATCTTGGTCTAGCCACTGCAACCAAGAACATCACCTTGACAATGAAATTTTTATTTTTGCAAGTTCGATATGGCTCATCTTCATCTGCAAGTAAATAACAATTCAAACATTTTTTCTTTAGGTAGAACCACTTCTCATCAATGTGGACAACATTATGCATAGATTTGAACCTTGGATCATGAGGTATACTACTTTCCTCAAGCATTGATAAACAAAACCTAAGACGAGATAATTTGTTTTCCTCTTTCAGATGTGGCTTAAGTGCGCTTGAACAACGTCTAATATTTGCAGCCTTTTTCATTTTTATCAATGTAGTCTTGCTAATCTTCAAGGATGAAGATAATGATCGAAGTGTTTGCCTTTGCAGTATTGGAATTTCTCGAACTCTTTCAATAATGTCTGTGTAAACTCTTTTACGGCCACATCTTCCTGCCCTCTTATGACCAGAATCCCCAAAGTTCTTAGCTTGACTCCAAATGCGTTTAACAATAGATTTGTGGTCACCATATGTTGAACAAACTTTTGTTGTTATCCCTGGTTGGAGTTTGCCTTCATGAGATGAGCTCAACAACATTCGGTATATTGCTACCCTTTGTTCATCTGTTAAGTATCTTCGCTTTCTATAGCTACTCTGACTGACCAATAAATCTGCTTAGCATAAAAATGTTCATAAAAACATACCTAGCATAAATAATGTAGAAATTATAGGGAAAAAATAAACTGTTATAGTACATAGGTAGTGAATTTAGAAACAGTTATAGAAATTATAGTGTAAAAATCAAAATCATATTTCACTACTTATACTCCTATGCGATTTGGTCATTATAGCGTAGAATTTTTAGGGAGTAAATTCAGCAACAGTTATAGAAATTACTCCTTATAGTGTAAAAATCAAAATCAAATTTGACTACTATAACTATTTTTCATTATTTTACATAATTATTGTTTCTGACCAATAAAACAAAAACAGAGCAACATAGCACTAGCACCAAAGATCATGTATAAATTGAGATAAAAAAGAGCTTGTTTAAATATTTTATCACATACCAATCTTCAATTAAAAAAACATACCATTCTCATTATCTTCTTCACGTTGGAATGGAGGGTCTTCTCCCTCTCCCTCTCCCTCTCCCTCTCCCTCCTCCACTTCATTTTCACTATGTGAATCATCTCCTACAAGTACAAGGAATATGTTTGTATGAAAACAGAACAAAAAACAAAGAAACATATATATAGGCTAAAAAAAACCAACAAAATAACTAACGAGATGAAATATTTCCTTCTTCTTGAGCATATATGGATGGCAGTTGATTTAAATCTAGTAAAACCATGGTGTTGTTTTCCATGGGAGGTGAAACATTGTCTTCTAGTTGTGATGGATCTAAGTTTAAGTCTATGTTAATAGGCATGATAGTTACTTATTGTCTCCCTTGCTAGTATAGTACTAGGTATGCTCTGACATTAACTATGGAGGAGGAGTATATGAGCGGCTATATGGCGCTTTAGATGTCAAAATTTGGTAGGGGCGCCTTTTTTTTCATTTTCATCTTTCTCTGTCCACTTTATTCATTCCACCACTTATTCTCTCTCCATTTATATTCTCTCTCCACTTATCATATTTATTATCCAACTCTCTTTCTCCACTTCTTCCAATATTCATTATTATCTGTCTCTCCTTTTACAAAGGGTAAAATTGGAAAAAAGGTGGGGTGAAGGTGCAAAACTAGCCACCGTAAATTTTCAAATGGACAACTTTAGAACCTGTAAATTGGATGGTGCAAAACCGTACATTATAAATTAAAATGGGACAAATTTAGCCACGCCGTTAAGTTGAAGCTAACAGACGTTTTGATTTAATGAAGGTGGGCCCCACGCCAACACAAACGTCTGTTAGCTTCAACTTAACGGCGTGGCTAAATTTGTCCCATTTTGATTTATAATGTACGGTTTTGCACCATCCAATTTACGGGTGCTAAAGTTGTCCATTTGGAAATTTACGGTGGCTAGTTTTGCACCTTTACCCAAAAAGGTATTAATTAGGGACAACCAACTAACAATCAGATGTTTTCTTAATAAGCGGGTTTTTGGCGGCTGACTCTTACATTATCGACCGGAGGTAGTAATATAATAGTATATAATAATACAGTTGGCCAAAAAAGTATTTAATAATACAAAATATTCTGGTTTAATGTGTCTTTTTTTCTTTGTTTTAATTTTCTTTTAGTTTTAGTGTTTATATTGCTCCCTTTATATATTTATTTATACATTACAATTTTGCCCTTTGTTGACTTTACATATTGCAATTAGGTTTTTGTTCTTTCTCTTCTTTGTTACACACTCTATCCTTATTTTTCAAATTCATCTTATCTTATCAATAGAGATAAAGTTGGAAAATTAAAATATATTTGAGATAAGTAACTATTTTATCTATTTTTAATAGTTTTTTTGAATAAAACAAAGTGGTTGTTTGATTAGACCGAACTTTATGCCTTTAAGCATGTGCAATTGAGCTTAATTAGTTTGATTTAATTGATATATTTGATCATTTATGGACATTTTTATTGTGCATGCTTATTGGAATTAATTGGAGAATATTAGCCTTATTACTTGCATTTTAAGAAACCAAGGATATTTTGGTCATTTTGACAATTTGATAATATTTTATTGTAGGGGGTCCCACGTGGACCCACACACCCTTGGTGGAGCTTAGGTGGAGCTTATTTGGCAACAAAGAGGGTAGTTGACAAGGAAAATGACATAAAGCAAAGATTACTCCTTTTGGCAAAAAGAAGGAAAAGGAGCAAAATTGGCTCCAACTTCAAATTCAAACTTGGAGGCCTCATTAAGTGCATTTGTGGGAGCACAATCAATTGGAGAAAAAGGAGAGAACTTTGACAATGCACCTAGCCCACATTTAGACTACATTCATCCCCATTTTGCCCAAATTCCAAAACTACCCCTTCCCTCTCACTTAAAATAAACCTTCGGCCTAACCCTTCCTTCCACCATCAAAATATCTTCTTTGACAACTCATTAACCCACTTGACACCTCATCAACTCCTAATCCTTATCATTAACCCGAATCTCACTTCATTTAATCCCTAACCAACTTCATTTGACACAACTTCCATTTTCCATTTTCTCTCTCTTCTAACATTTTCTCTCAACTTCTTTCTTCTCCCTTCCACCAAAACCCCTCAGCCTCTTCATGTTCTCCATGGATCTCCACGCCAACCTTCACATTCTCACCTCCATGATGTATAGCTAAGCTTCCTCTCCTTCCTCTCCAAGGAAAAGTGCTTGAAGAACTCAACATTTGGCTTCATGTGCTTGTAATGTTCTCTTTTAGGTTTCAAGCTAGATCTATATTTTTTGCCTATTGATGTCCTAGATTTAGGCTTCTATAGGTTAGAACATCTTCCTTTTAGGTGTTTTACTTAATTGTGGCTTGGAATCTCTCTTTTGTGTTAAGGACATGAAAACCTAGAGCTATTTCCTTGTAATTTCTTGACATATATATGTGCGATTAGCTTATATGTATGTTTGTGAAATGAATGTGTCACTTAGGTACTAGATCTAGTGCTTAATGTTGCTTTAGGTATGTGCTTAGCTTGAAAGAGCTTTAAGCTTGATTAAAATAATTAAATGTTTGTAGACATCTTTGATTAAGGAAGTCTCAAGGATTTAATTAGTTTATATTAAGTGTAACAAGTACATGAAGTCTAATTCATCAAAGCACAAAGTACTTGGAGATGGATGTTGTTTCTCAACTCATTCCTTTGCATTTTCAATTCGGTTAATTAGCTATTTTAGTTGTTAATTGTTGTTTACTTAGTATAATCATCACTATCAACCAATTGTTAATTTGCGTGACTAAAGAACTTGGAATTAACAAGATAAAAAACCTAGATTGTGGATTGGGTAAAGGTGCAAAACTAGCCACCGTAAATTTCCAAATGGACAATTTTAGCACCCGTAAATTGGATGGTGCAAAACCGTACATTATAAATTAAAATGGGACAAATTTAGCCACGCCGTTAAGTTGAAGCTAACAGACGTTTGTGTTGGCGTGGGGCCCACCTTCATTAAATCAAAACGTCTGTTAGCTTCAACTTAACGGCGTGGCTAAATTTGTCCCATTTTAATTTATAATGTACGGTTTGTTAGAATCTTAAGTTTTGATGAAGACTAAAATGTAGAGGATTAGACCAAGTGCCTAGGAAGCAATAGGATAACAAAGGATCCCAAGTAAGAGTGCTTCCGGATGAAGATTTACTTCCGGTTAGATTAGGACTTGCGCATGCGGATGAATGCTTTCATCCCCCAGCGTCAGCAAGTAAATAACTAGGGATTTAACTTAGTCCATGAACTTTAGGTGCACAAACCCTAAGACTAAGCTATGGTTCAATCGGAAGCGAAGTTGCTTCCTGTTAGAATTAGACTGGCGCAGAGCGACAAAATAGATATTACCCCAAGCGTCAGTGAGTCTACTTCCCCAAGTGAAAGCGCTTCCTGTTAGACTTAGACTGGCGCAGAGCAATAGAATAGTTATTACCCCAAGCGTCAGTAAGTCTACTTCGCCAAGTGAAAGCACTTCCTATTAGATTTAGACTGGCGCAGGTTGATAGACTAGATATAACCCCAAGCGTCAGCGGAAATGCAACATCAAGTGAAGTTGCTTCCTGTTAGATCTTGACTGGCGCAGACTGATAGAATAGATTTCACCCTAAGCGTCAGTGAATTCACCACGTCAAGTAAAAGTGCTTCCGATAGCTCAGTGACTAGCGCTGAGTGGTGGAATGAAATAGACTAAGCGAGAGCAAGTCATGGTGAACTAAATCCCTCATCAAGTGAATTTAGTTCCGGATGTAGAAGTGCTTCCGGATACTTCTTAGATTTAGGGATCACCCACTGCATGAGACTATATGATTATATTGCTAAACTAACGTTCAAGTGCAGCACACTCAGTAAGGTTGCTTCCGGATGAGAAGTTGCTTCCGCAAGCAATCAGAATGTCTGAACGTTCAAAAAGATGCAGTGTCAGAATGCTTTTGTCAGAGCAGAGGTGTCAGGACTACTTTTCAGAGATAAAGCAAGTCAACCCTGCTAAACATTAATGAAGATGCACTTCTCAACGGTAACATAGGATTAACGGCTTTATTCAAACGTTCATATTCAACCTGCCACAGAAGCCTATGAAGCCGAGTATAAAAGAGACATTCATTCAGAAGAGAAGACATGGAAGAAAAAGAGAGAACAGAACAAAGTATCTGAAATATCATACTCTTCATTCTACACATCTTCTACTACTCTCAGATCCAGATTTGTGATATTTTTCAGAGAGTAACTTTATTGTACTTAAGTGAGTAACATCATCCACTCTTAGAGAGAGTTAGCTTTGAGCTTAAGTGTTTAGCACAATCAGTTCATAGAGTGAACATAGTGTAAACTTACAATTTGTAAGGGGGAGCATTTAGAGGTTGTCTAAATCTCCATAGGTTGCAAGTTAGCCCGTAAAACTTGCATTTGTAAGGTTTGCAGGTGAACCCGGTGTAAAACCTGTGGGTTGTTAGGTGAACCCGTGCTCGTAAAACCTAAAGTGTAAAGGCTTCTCTTGTGCCCGGTTTAAACAAGAATAGTGGATTGAAAATCTCAGGTGGAGCCTGGGGACTGGATGTAGGTCTGGGTGACCGAACCAGGATAAATTTATGTGTGCATAAATTTACATTCAAACATTCTAATTTGCATCACATAACTTACTGACTTGTGCATTTCACTACTTCGTAAATATTATCACCAAGCACAAGCAGTCTTTCGAAAACAAGATTCTAAAGATTTAATTTATTCCCTCACCCAATTCACCCCCCCCTCTTGGGTGACAGCCACGTTTATCATTTGGTATCAGAGCAAGGTCACTTGTTTAAAGGATCCAACGATCTCAAGTGCAAAGACCTAGGCTGATTTGGGTTACAAAATGTGTTTTGAAGGTTTTGATCATACCATCCCACCTGTGTTAGAAAATGCTGATTTTTACTTATGGAAGGGAAGGATGAAAAGTTTTATACTATCCACTGATTTCAAAATGTGGGATGTTTTTGAAAAGGACTCTGATTTCAAACCAAAGTAAATTGGACAGAAGAGGACAAAAGCTTATTTTACTTAAACCTTAGAGCAATGCAAATTTTGCACAAAAGTTTATCTGACAATGATTACCAGAAAATTAAACATTGCTCTAGGGCTATAGATATTTGGAACACTCTTGATACTATGTATGCTTCTAGCCATTTCTTGATGTTAAGGCTGTCCAAAGCTCACTATGTGCTCCCTGTGAATCCACCGTTGATGAGCTACTGGATGGTGATGTAGTAGAAGCTAGTATCAGCAAGGAGAGAGTGGATCTCCGCCTAGAAGATTCAGAAGCTGAAGAAAATGAGGTACCTAAACTTGAAACTTCTGAATTGCAAGATATGTATAATGAGCTACATGTTGAATTCTGTAAACTTGCAAAAGAAATTCTAGGCTTAAGAAAAAGGAATAGGGAACTTGAGGAACTTATTCCTTCTTCTACAACCAAGGAGTCCAAAGTCCCACTCATAAAAGAAGATTTTTCGAAAGACCCTGAGATTTCAAAAGTTAATAAACATAGAGTCTTTGAAAAGAAACTGACCACCATAATAGTGATAAGAAATCTGATTCTGAACATCATCCCATTATCTGTCATTATTGTGGTAGAACTGGTCATATTTCTCACACATGCAATTTTAAGAGAAATTTAAATGTGAGAAATAAATATATATGGATCCCCAAAGGACAAGTAAGGTCCAGCGCTAACTATGTAGGACCCAAGTACAAATGGGTACCAAATTCCCTTCTAGTGCCTTACCTGTGCAGGAAAGATCAAGAGTTCCTCTTGTCCCAAAGAAGAGAACTCGTGGTGATGTCACTACTGCAACTACCTGGTTCAATCATAAGAAGCAGTGCGCTACCACAAGGAACAAAGACCTTGTCTCAGGGATAAGCTATCACAGAGTTCCATTCAACTATCCTGAGAAGGACAAAAGAGAGAGGATGTCTCAACTCACATGGAGAAAACCTGCGAATCCTGTCTCTTCTAAGAAAGTGCTTCAGGCCAAGGATAAGTATAAAAGATCTCCTTGGGTAAGCAAGGGATTATTTAAGGTTGAAGCATGCAACAGTAAAATCTCCTATGCAAATGTAAGATGGACTTATTGAGATTTTACATTAAGCATCATAAGCATGAACATGATATGGCTTATAAGATATTTCACACAATGTTCATACTCTATATGCTATCTATGACTATCATTATCAGAAGCCATGTGCATATAGTCATAGTTGATTCGCAATGCTATATCCATAGTGAATAATTCTTAAGTGCATAAGAATCACATACTTCCTACAAACTGACCAGTCAGATCCAAGTTTGGAGACTGAAAAATGGGAAAGAGAAATCATTTGCTATTTTGTAGGAAAGAAGGTACGAAGGAACAACAATTTTCATGATCATACCTGATCAGAGCAATGTATCAAATCTGGATGAGTTGTTGTTCATACTGGGCTCCGAGAGCTACTGCTCCTGAAATTAAGAAGATCAAACAACTCTACTTGACGCAAATATGGCTTTAGTTATGAAAGCTTGATCGCTGTGGATGCACAAGAGAGAACATCAACGAGTCACTCAAAGTTAAATCTTAAGTAAGTACCATCGGAAGCAAAACTACTTCCGGATGCTCTCGTGCTGACGCTGAATAACTACTCAAGGCAACCAGGAGCGTCTGTCCAACCGGAAGCAAAATCACTTCCGAATACTCTTTTGCTAGCGCTGGATGATAATTCAATATGATCAAGAGCGCCAGTGTCAACCAAGGGACACACCACTTCAGAAAACGTTTCAACTTCCTCTATGAAACGTTGTGCCTTCTCTGAAGCAACACGTGTCATCAGGTGTGTCGTTCCAACTTAAAAACTTACGTTACCCAATGTGTGAGAATTTGAAAGACTATACCCATTCTATCCTCAGAAGCTTTACCTATAAATAGATGTAACTTTTCACCTTCACTTTTTACTTGCATTATTTTCACACGCATCTTTTCTCTGAAAAATTTACTTCATCTTCTTCATTGCATTCTTCTTTTTTACACACTTCTCGCATTTCATCTTTATTTACACAACATTCATACAAAATGGCCGGTACGAATGAATCCAACCCAGTCATCCAGAAAACCTCTTCTTCCAAGAAACATAAATCGAAATCTGGGAAATCCACTCACAAGCATTCTGGTAAATCTGGGCACCATGAAGAACAACATGAAGAACTTCATGAACGCCAAGAAGGTTCTGGGCAATCACGAGGACAGGGTGAAGACATTCAGAGTCAGCCTGAAACCTCTGGTAGAATAGAACAGGTAGTGGGTTCTGAACAAGAGCGGGATGCTCAGAGAAAGGGAAAGAAAAAGAAGGTTCAATTTTCTGAGGAGCCTTCCTCCAAGAGGCAGAGGGTTGAGGAAGAAGATGATCCCACAGTCTATATAGATGGGGCATTGGAGGGTGTATCCGCCAAATTTGAGACATCCATTCCCATCTTCAATCATGGCCTGTTCATCAATCTGGACAAGTTGGATGAACTAGGGTTTGCTCATCTGCGCCCTTACTTGGAAAGTATATGCCTTGGCTGGGCATCAACCAGGACTACAACGTCAACGTCCTGCGAGTCTTTTGCCAATCCCTCTCAGGCAGAGCAAAGTACAGGAAGGTGGATGGAAAGAGCAAGTCCACAAACTCTCCTTCACTGCCACTGTAAGAGGAAGAACCTTCAGGTTCACTTGGAGAACCTTGAATGAGATGATGGGAATCACAGAAGAGGATATGAATGAATGGATCTACCCTGAGTCTCACAAATACAGCAAGGAGGAACTCGAGGAGTTGTATGGCACCAACAGCAAGAAGGTGTCCAAGATGTCTGATTCTAACAGGCTCTTGTACTACATCTACTCCCGGATAATGACTCATAAGGGAGGCAACTTCAACGAGTTCACACTGCTAGACAACCCTTGGTTTCCTAGACTCCTCTCGCTCAAGCCTTTCAACCCTGGGCAGTTGATATGCCTAGAGCTTCAGCGCTGGTTAAGCAATGACAAGTCAGGTTATCTTCCCTATCCCACCATCATTGCCTTCCTTCTTGAGAAGCATCTGATCAAGGCTACATCTGCTGTGGAAGAAGAGAATGTCAAATGTAAGCCTGTAGGAGCAACTAATATGGCAAGGATGGGGATTAAGTATCTCAAGCCCCCTAAGCCTACTCGCTCACACTCACAAGCCAGTAGTGCTTCTGGGACTTCAGCCCCCTCTGCATCTGGAGCAGGAGATCAGGAAGTTGACTCACATGCTGGGCCAAGCCGTAGTGCAAGGGTTCCAGCTTCTGTTAGGGCCTTTGCCGAGGACATAAAGGAAGAGCTTCTGTTGAGACTGACTGATTCCTTGGTGGGTCCTCTCCGTGCTGAATGTGAAGCTGGTTTCCAGCACCAAGGGGAGCGGATCCAGCGGCTCGAGGACAGAATAGGACAACTTGAGAATCACCTTACCAGGGTGGATGCAAATTAGACCTCATCCTCCAGCACCTACAAATTCCCCAACCTTCATCACAAGGTAACTTGCCACCTCCTCCTCCGCCTCCTCAAAACCCTCCTTCTCCTCCTAATCACCCTCAACTACCACCTCCTCCTCCGCCTAACACTCAACAACCTCAGCCTCCACCACAAAATGACCAACAAGCCCCACCATCACCCAACAATGACCAACAATCCCAACCTTCACCTACCCATGACCACCAAACCCAAGACTCACCTTCATCATCCTCATCCTCGCCCATTCCCACACGACCAGGTGCCCCTACACGCTCTCCACTCCGCTTCTCCAACCCAACCCATCAAAGCCCTAGACCCATAGGATCTGAAACAGCCATTCACCCCCTCAGCCAACCATACGGCGAGTATCCCCGCCTTCAACCACTCTCCGATGACCATTTACCCTTTACCCCTGACTCAGCCAATTACAAAGCATACTCCTCCACTTATCCCTATACGGATCTCTTTGTCACTTCCAGTTGCTTCCCCGACTCTCCTCAAACTCCTGAACACCTATCCTCTCCCACATCCTCTACCTCTACCCTATCACCCTCCCCTCCCAAGAAATTTGGTCCTGAACCACCTCCATCCTCCTCCACATCCACTCCATCCCTGGCACTCACCCCTGTTGATGATGACAAAAGGGGGAGAAATGTTATGTCCACTCTTCGTCTAAGCATGGCTACAAGGGATGTCCTCAGCCAGCCATCACTCTGGATTGATGAAGATGTCACGCCCGCCCTGCGTCGTGCATATGAGTCTCAGAGACTGAGTGGTGCAGAGAGCCTTATAAGAGGAGAGGCCCTCCGTTTCATGGAGCAGAAGAGAGCGGCTACGCAAGGACCCCAATGGGATATGGTTGTGTATGGGCAAAATGAACAATCTTCACAACCTGAGTCATCATCAGAGTCTCCTCCAACTAAAACAAGTAGAGAGATGGTTGAGGAGATCATAATGAAGTGGGACTGAAGAGACCCAACCATCCTCCCATTGTGATAGCCAAGCCTGTTCCTGCATCCTCTGGGCAAGAGTCTGAGGTCCCTTCATCTGAGCAATCTTCTGATCCTCCTCCCTCGTCTGAGCCAGCAGCCAGATTCAGTGCACCCAGAAAGAAGGCCGTTGCTAGGAAACGTGCCAGGAAGTTAATTGCCACCACTGAATCTGATGAGTCTGAGGAAGAGACTCCATCTGACCTACCTGAGCAAGGAACTTCATCTGCTCAGGTTGTGCAAGAAAATCCAGTGGTCCAAGCGGTTCCAATTCTGAAGGAGGTCAAATTGGAAATTGAAGACATGACCCCTGATGAATTTGAGAGATTTGGATTCACTGACAAATTATCTTTTGGTCAGATGGCTTGCCTCGATGCTGAAAGAGCAAGTGCCATGCCCACTCCTCCAATTAACAAAAGCAAAGGGAAGAGCAAAGGAAAGGGAAAGGAAAGCCCAAGAAGTTGAAGAGGATCCCAACTTCTCTGCATGGAATGTGAGAATCCGGGCTGTACACTATCCCAATGGAGAAGTCTGCTACTTCGACGATGCTACAGGTTTCCCTGGGTATGAAGAAGTGGAGAACATGAAAAGGGCATACGAGGAGTCCATTGAATCAGAAAGGCTCAGGAGGGAAAAAGAGGAAAAAGAGCTTCAAGAGATCATTGCCCAGATAAACCAGAGTGAGCGTGAGGAAAATGAAGAGAGGCAGAAAGAGAGGGAAAAGAAAAAGAGACACAAACTCTAACCCCCAATCCAAATATTTTTGTTGATTTTGTTTTCATGCATATTTTCATTCATACTTAGTGAAATTTATTTGTATACATTCTTTACTTGTATATGTTGTTTGATTACATAACTCTGACTTGTAACCTCTGCTTGTCAATAATATTTGTCTGAGTTACTTGTTGTTATCCATTGCTTTTATTCTCTTGATAATCCTTCCTTAGGAACTTAATCGATAAAACTAGATTGTCATCATCAAAAAGGGGGAGAATGTTAGAATCTTAAGTTTTGATGAAGACTAAAATGTAGAGGATTAGACCAAGTGCCTAGGAAGCAATAGGATAACAAAGGATCCCAAGTAAGAGTGCTTCCGGATGAAGATTTACTTCCGGTTAGATTAGGACTTGCGCATGCGGATGAATGCTTTCATCCCCCAGCGTCAGCAAGTAAATAACTAGGGATTTAACTTAGTCCATGAACTTTAGGTGCACAAACCCTAAGACTAAGCTATGGTTCAATCGGAAGCGAAGTTGCTTCCTGTTAGAATTAGACTGGCGCAGAGCGACAAAATAGATATTACCCCAAGCGTCAGTGAGTCTACTTCCCCAAGTGAAAGCGCTTCCTGTTAGACTTAGACTGGCGCAGAGCAATAGAATAGTTATTACCCCAAGCGTCAGTAAGTCTACTTCGCCAAGTGAAAGCACTTCCTATTAGATTTAGACTGGCGCAGGTTGATAGACTAGATATAACCCCAAGCGTCAGCGGAAATGCAACATCAAGTGAAGTTGCTTCCTGTTAGATCTTGACTGGCGCAGACTGATAGAATAGATTTCACCCTAAGCGTCAGTGAATTCACCACGTCAAGTAAAAGTGCTTCCGATAGCTCAGTGACTAGCGCTGAGTGGTGGAATGAAATAGACTAAGCGAGAGCAAGTCATGGTGAACTAAATCCCTCATCAAGTGAATTTAGTTCCGGATGTAGAAGTGCTTCCGGATACTTCTTAGATTTAGGGATCACCCACTGCATGAGACTATATGATTATATTGCTAAACTAACGTTCAAGTGCAGCACACTCAGTAAGGTTGCTTCCGGATGAGAAGTTGCTTCCGCAAGCAATCAGAATGTCTGAACGTTCAAAAAGATGCAGTGTCAGAATGCTTTTGTCAGAGCAGAGGTGTCAGGACTACTTTTCAGAGATAAAGCAAGTCAACCCTGCTAAACATTAATGAAGATGCACTTCTCAACGGTAACATAGGATTAACGGCTTTATTCAAACGTTCATATTCAACCTGCCACAGAAGCCTATGAAGCCGAGTATAAAAGAGACATTCATTCAGAAGAGAAGACATGGAAGAAAAAGAGAGAACAGAACAAAGTATCTGAAATATCATACTCTTCATTCTACACATCTTCTACTACTCTCAGATCCAGATTTGTGATATTTTTCAGAGAGTAACTTTATTGTACTTAAGTGAGTAACATCATCCACTCTTAGAGAGAGTTAGCTTTGAGCTTAAGTGTTTAGCACAATCAGTTCATAGAGTGAACATAGTGTAAACTTACAATTTGTAAGGGGGAGCATTTAGAGGTTGTCTAAATCTCCATAGGTTGCAAGTTAGCCCGTAAAACTTGCATTTGTAAGGTTTGCAGGTGAACCCGGTGTAAAACCTGTGGGTTGTTAGGTGAACCCGTGCTCGTAAAACCTAAAGTGTAAAGGCTTCTCTTGTGCCCGGTTTAAACAAGAATAGTGGATTGAAAATCTCAGGTGGAGCCTGGGGACTGGATGTAGGTCTGGGTGACCGAACCAGGATAAATTTATGTGTGCATAAATTTACATTCAAACATTCTAATTTGCATCACATAACTTACTGACTTGTGCATTTCACTACTTCGTAAATATTATCACCAAGCACAAGCAGTCTTTCGAAAACAAGATTCTAAAGATTTAATTTATTCCCTCACCCAATTCACCCCCCCCTCTTGGGTGACAGCCACGTTTATCACGGTTTTGCACCATCCAATTTACGGGTTCCAAAGTTGTCCATTTGAAAATTTACGGTGGCTAGTTTTGCACCTTCACCCTTGTGGATTTGACCCTTACTCACCACTACACTCTAGTGGATTTGAGTATTGACTTTATTTTGATTAGCCAAGGCGACTTTAGTCTAAAACTGAGGAGTCATCAACAACTCTCTTGTTCTAAATCCCTTGATTTCCGCTCCTTGCTCTTTGCTATTCAATAAGTATGGAGAATATCATCCGAAGAGGACAAACACAAATGTTTATATGAAGGAGAAAGAGACGAGTAAGATTAACCAGAAGAAATACAACACTTATCACTAGAAGAAAAAGGAGCAGTTGAAGTAGTGAAGGAAGAAACATAATAATCCTGCAAATAAGTAGTAGGTGGTTTATGTGGCCGACAAGAAATACGAGTAGGGACAGGGTAGAGAAGGTCAATAAGAGAAACCAAAGACATATGAAAAGAAAACTGAGATAATGAATTTGAACTAGATGAAGAGCAAGAAAAATCCAAGTAGTCAAGATCCCATATACGGAAACACAAACTAATGAAAAATAACATCCCGAGACACAAAAATCTGGTTAGAATGAAGATTCAATAGAATATAACCTTTTGTGTGTTCAAGGAAACCAAAAAACAGACATTTAGAAGCACAATAATCAAACTTAGACCTATTATGTGAAAAAATAGAAGCAAAATAAAGACAACCAAAAACCTGCAGATCAGAATAAGATGGAGAATGAGAGAAAAGCAAATTATATGGGGTTGAAGAATGAATAACTGGAGAAGGTAATCAATCAATAATAAAAACACCATGAGAAATACCATAACATAAATATATTTTGGGAAGTTTATCTTGAAACAAAAGAGCTCGAGAAACATTTGAAATGTGTTGGTGTTTTCTTTCATCAGCGCCATTTTGTTGGGGTGTCTCAATACGAGAAGTTTGTTGAACAATGCCCTTAGATTTACAAAATGATTCATAGAAAATTCAAGGCCATTATCTGATTTTATACTTTGAATTTTAGCATCAAAATGGGTTTCAACATGAGTAACAAATTCTTGTAAATGCACATGAACTTCAGATTTGTTCTTCATAAAATAAATCCATATAAAACGGTAGAAATCATCCACAATAATTAAAAAGTATCTAAAACTACATTAAGAAGGCATAGAAGAAGGACCCCAAATATCGGTGTGAATCAAGGAAAAAGTTATATTACTTGATGAAGTACTTACAGGAAAATTTAAATGCTTTTGTTTAGCCATATGACATATACATCACAAGGATTAGATTTGGCATTATATTTAATAAAAGGAAACTGTTGATGTAAAACTTTCAAAGTAGACAAAGAAATATGGTCAAGTCTATGATGCCACAAATCAAAAGGAGCAACTAAAGATATGTCATTAGAAGTATTATGAGAAAAAGATATAGCCATTGTTGTGATATTTTGTCCAGGATTAAGGAAATAAAGTCCTTCAAATTCTTCAGCTGGACCAATCATCTTCTAGGGAAAACAGAGTTTGAATATAACAAATGGAAGATAAGAAAATAAAACAACATTTGAAAGAATTAGTGAGCTTAGTGATAGAAAGTATATTGGAAGTAAAATGTGGAATATAGAAGACATTATGAAGAGTGAGTGAATCAGAAAGGCGTATGGTCTTTGATACTGTAGCTGTGATATAACTTTGATTTGGAAGTTTGATAGGAATAGGAGTAATATGTCTATAATCAAAAAATGAATCCACTGTATACCAAACATGATCAATAACACCTGAATCAATGATCCAGTATGAGTGAGAAGATAAAGAAGAGAGAAAAAAAAATGGGCAAATGTGCAAAAATAGTCATCATAAATTTAAAATGGGCAATTATAACTCTGGTAAATTTAAGGGGGCATAAATGTACACTGTAAACCAAAATAGGGCAAAAGTAACATCTCTGTTAGCAAGAGTTAAACGTAAGTTTTCCAGACGTGACCCCACCATCAGTTAATGATGTGTCATACATTTGAGGGTGTAATATGTTGATGGGCTTCATTTTTTCAGATGGGGCTTCATTTTTTCAGATGATTATGATGAAGTACGGTAAATTTCACATGATTTGGGGTTCTATTTGGTTTCTTCGAAATAATTTGAGGGTTTAAAGTTCATTTCAAGTTATTTAGGTTTCAACTAGATGCATTTTAGCTTTCACGATGGATTTTGGAATTGACATGTCATTTACTGATGGTGGAGCCTGTAACATCCCAGATTTTAAATTAGAGATAATTGAGAATTAATTAAGATATTAGGATATCATTATTAAATTAAAGAGTATTTTTAATAAGTAAATGAAGGGAAATACATTTCTAAGAAAATAATATGCCATTTTCATTAGAAATTAAAGAAAATAGTTAAAGATTGAGTTTTAAATTAAAAACTTGTGTGAAAATACTTTAGGCCATAGATAATAATATGGTAGGAGAAAATATGTAGGCCGATGAATAGATTGTTTTACAATTTAGTTGTAAGATGAGATTAAAATTGAAAAAGTAAATAAATAAAGAAAGAAGGGCAATTTTGTAATCTTTCTTCTAAACCTTAACTATACCCACACATGATACACCCATCTCCTTCTTCTTGGTGAGCCACGCACCCCCCCCCCCCCCCCCCTTACTGCTTCATCTTCTTCCTCCGCTCTCTCTCTCTTTTGATATGCAATCGGCCTCTTCTCCCTCACCTCCCTTTCACCATTTTTCTACACCCAAGCTCCTCCATCTTTCCATCCAAGGCTGTTCTTTCGCGTGGGCTACTCGGGAAATACTGGGGTTTTTTCGATTTGTTGCTCTTCGTCTCATTCCCTTCGTTTTCGGCGTCTCCGGCGAGCTTTTCCGGCTGCCATTGCGGCGGATGGCGACTGGGGAGGGTAAGCTTCGCCATTTTCTTGTTAAATCTTCAAGATCATCTATTTTCAACTTCTTTTTGTCACCTTTCCTTTCCTTTCCTTTCCTTTCCTTGCTGTTTATTCTCGGCCAGCCGCTTTAATGGCCGATTTCCGGCGGGTTTCCAGCTCCGGCGAAGCTCCGGCGAGTTATGTAAGGTCAAAACAAGTTTAGGTAATATTTTTCTTCCGTTTCTGCCCTTCCTTTCTGATTTGGACGAGATTTGAGAGGGGTAATCCGATTTGGGTTTATGGATTTGGGTTCCATAAACAAATTTAAATGAAACTAAGGTTTGATTGAGATTAATTTGATTTATAAATCTTGTATTTTTCTTTCCTTTGCTGCTGTTTAAATGCACCTTGATGTGTATTTGTACTTGTAGTGCTTTGCTTTGTGCGTTAGGAATTCATGCTTCAATCTAAAGAGTTAATGATTTCATTTGGTGTTGAGTGCATTCAAGGTGTTTGTAAAAAAGTCTAAGAGAAGCTGGATTTGTTGGAAACTTTGTTGATACTAGGTAGCCTTGGTTTATGTTTCAACAAGATTAAAATGTAGAGTATTGTCTCAACTTGATTAAAACAGTCCACTTGTTTGTGTACATGGACATATATACTCGCTTAATGATTTCAAGATTTTGACTCATCTTTTCTAAATTGAATGTTTTGCAATAGGAGGGATTAATAATGTCATTTGATTTTGGAGCACACTCATTGTGTTTGATAAAATATCAAAAGGAAGGATTTGTTCGAAAAGTTGCGAGCTTTACGGTGTGAGGTTCATGAATCAATCAAACTAGATTTTTAGTATAGGAATCAGCTTTTAATAAAAGAAATTTAGGTTACTAAAAAGGATTGAATGGCATTTTTTAGGAAATGAAGTTTCTTGCTTAGTTTGTACAAGGTTTAACTTGGTTCATAAGTGAAGAAGTGATAGTTATTGGGAGGAAATTAAGTGAATGGTAATGCATGTATTTTTAAAACTGTTTTCCTTTAGTTCTTAGTTGCCAAATGGTTTTGGAAATGGAATGAGTGAATGTTCTTCATTTCTTTTTCTCCTCTGCTGTGGCTCCGTTGGTTTTGTATTCTCCTTCCTTTTGACCTTTGAGTTAAAAAGGAATGTTCAGTATTTTATAGATGTTGTTTGACATATTGGTGGCTGCCACTTTACTAAATCATCATGTTGAAATTTCGTTAAGTTAAATGTCATATCTTGCATGTGTTGCAGCTACCTTTTGCTCCCAGTATGTGCGTTTTTAAGTTGGACCTTGGATGTTGTTGTTGAAGCCTACTTTTGCCATATCCTTCATAAATCTGAAATTAATTGATGATCTCAAAGATTGAAATTGTAAAGAAGCTTTGTTTGTTTGTTTTGTTTGATTAGTAAATCATGATGTAGATTAATGATAGCTTGTTTTTAACTCTTCCTTCTTCTATTGTTTGGGTCATGGACATAAAGAATTGGTAAATGTTCTACATTAAGAAAGAGGTGTACTGGAATGGTGGTTTGTTACAAAGCAAATGCGATTGCTTGATTTATTTGATAATGATAAACATTGTTGTGGTTTGATTGGATTTTCTTAAGAAAAATGATATGGTGTTACTAATTAGATGATTCAAAGAAGTATACTTGATTAATCTGATTTCTCTGGATTGAGATTCGATGATTGTGAAGTTCATATGGATTGTGATTGGGTTGAGTTGTAACATATGGTGTTTTGATTAAAATATGTTGTTGTTCCTTTGGCTTTTGGTTCATTAATTTGAATGTAGTTATTGGTTTTAGGACTTGGATAACTTAATATACACACACGCGCGCTCGCCCACATATATACATACATGCATGATTAGTGAATGCTATTGTATCAATTTGTGAAGCAACATAAATTTCGTTAAGATGATATATTTGAAAGGGGAAAAGGAGTAGTATATTAGGACCGAGAGAGACGTGTTATTCATTATACATATATAAGCATAGTTGTTTACCTTTATTATTACTTTGATGTAATAATAGGTGAATCTAGTGAGGAAGGGTAAGGAAGAGCAACAAAGTGCTAAGGGCGACAGGTAATCATACTTAACCTTGCTATAACAATGAGGGTGACGTTAGCTGGGATTTTCTTAAAATCCTTTCTCACCCTCTATATATATATATATTATCTTTGAAAAGTTATTTTTATACAAAACAGGCTATCGGGTGCCTTTCAAACACGATTATTTTTGTATAAAAGGAATTAAAAACATTATATATATTATCCTGGCTGGTGTTAGTTCTGGTTATGATGTGAGAGGTTTTTATAGTATTCAGTTAGGGATGTTGATAGTTAGGTTAAGGGAAGAAGTGTCATAGTTGAAAATGAGATATTGAAGGGAATGGTAAGAGTGTATGTTATTGATATTGAAAGAGATTGTGATATGGAAGAGAATTGTGATTGAAATGTTGAAAATTGTGAATGTGATATTGACAGGAATATGGTGAACATTGCATGACACTGCTTTTTATGTACCATCGCGCGATGATAACTGTCGATAGGCCAATCGACAGTTATTTGTACTGATGATCCTTTTCGGATTGATTGGATCGGGGATCATAGGTCAACTTATTGAGAGAAGTGACCTACGGTTGTTAAGGCATTTTAGAGCCCAACCGCCCCTACGGTTGTTAAGGCATTTGAGAGCCCAACCGTTCCCATTCTGCAATGGAAAACAGAATAGGAGTTCCCTCTCTGGGGATTGCCAGAGAGGGAAATTTGCCCCCTCATCATAGAGAGGGGCACAGTGTCAAATCATATAGAGAACATTAGATGCTTGAATGCCCCGTGATGGCACAATGCATCTATAGGTGAGTGTGAGAGTTATGGTAGCATCATTAGATTGGAGATTGGGAGATGATATTTAATTAATGTGGAATTGACAGAGGGACTTGAGTGATGAATGGAAGGAGACTTGACAGATATGTTTATATATTACTGAATTTAAAATGTGGTACCCTTTAGACGCCCTCGCTACCGCACATCTCACTGTTATAGTGAGTTAAGCGGTGATTACTGGGACAAATTGTCTCATCCCACGATTACTGACATTTTTGCAGGTATTCATGCACATGCGCAAACATCAGGAAAGGGAATTAGGTAGTGGAGGTTGTATAGTCTATTTAGAATTGTATATTGCCAATTTATTGGTCTGCATTCGCTTCCGCATGTATATATATTTATTTATTGTATAATTTTCCAATCAGTTTTATTTATTAACCATGTTAGGCAAATCCTTTCTAACATGGTTAGCTTTTAATTATCCATGATAGCATCTATAGTGTATCAGGAAATCCTTTTCTATCATGGATAATGTTTTATTCACTGGAATATTCTTTTTCTAACTATGATAGGTATATTAATATTATGGAAAATCTTTTTCCAATCATAGTTAGTAAAGAGTTTATAGGATTAAAATTGGATATCATTAGTTAATTAGGGACTAAGTAACAGTATGTTACAGAGCCCACGTCTAGAAAATGTCTATTTAACTCGACCTAACAGAGAGGTTACTTTGGCCCCATTTTTTTTTACAATGTATGGTTTTGCCCCATTTTGGTTTACAGTGTACGGTTTTGCCCCCTTAAATTTACCAGTGTTATAGTTGCCCATTTTTAAATTTACGGTGGCTATTTTTGCACCTTTGCCCAAAGAAAATCCTCTGGAATTCTGATGAGAAAAAGACATGGATAGAACATGATGAACAGATGAAGTTGGGGAAGGATTAGATTTAACAAGTTCAAGAAACTTTTGGTACGGTTAGGAGTGAATTGTGGAGAAAGAGTAGGTAAAATGCTAGGAGAAGAAACCTTTGACAATGTCACTGATAAAGAAGGATCTTGAGATTGAAAATTATAAGCTGATATAGGAGATTGATCGCCAAAATTTAAAGCCGGGAGGTCGGTGGAAAACTATTCTTGCGAGTTGCGATAACATGTGTCCATAAGATGACAAGGACGATTGCAATAGGTAAACCATAAAAAATCTTTTGTTAAACAATATGGTAGACTCAATACCTAAATAATGCATCTCTCTTTCTAGTTGTAAAATCGGAGAGAAAATCTTATTCATAAAACAATATGGTAGACCCACAATTGAATATACTTTCGTTTTGTGTTTTGTTTAATTGTTTGTTGCTTTGTTGTTTTTTTTTCTATTTTAAATCCAAACATTTGTATAAGTGTCCTTTTTTGTGATAAGTTTAAGTGTCTTTTGCTCAAACTAAAATTTTCATAATGTTTTATCAATCACAATATATCACTTGAAAAGTATGTTGGATCATGTCAACTTAAGAATTTCTCTTCTTCATAAAGCTACAACTATGATCGAATAAATAAGTTATAGTTTCCTTTAACTATTTCATGTCATCCCAAGTGAATTTCTATTACTCTAAAGATTAATTTGCACAATCGAGCTCTAATCTTCCAACAAGCCTTCTAGAAACCATAATTATTCTAAAGTATGCACTTGGATAAGTTTCAAAAATTTCTATCAACTCATGAATGTGTCAGAATTACCATAATTTTCTAGTTCAAAATGTAGGATGTTACAATTAAAATCATCTAAATCCTTGAAAATTTATTTATTTGTAATTAATTACTTAAAATTTGGATGTTACCGTCGCCACTTGCCAGGTGGGCTGGTGGGCCTACCCCTGCCACATGGTAGTGATAGGGGAGAGATAAGGGCCCACCACCTGCCATGTGACATAAAGGGAGTGGTGTTCCAAAAATATTTTCAAAGTGGAGCAATGAGGGATTGTCAATTTCACACACACACACACTTAATTCTCTTAATTATTAACATTTTCAACTTCTCATTATTCAACAATGCTTTACCAACGTACAATAAAGGATTACCAACATGCATTACCAAATTACAAACATATTAACAAACCTTTTGTTTTTACAAGAATTGTGTAAAAAATTATCAAATTAGGATAATAAATTACCAACTTCGGACAATGGATTACCAACATGCATTGCCAAAATATGCAAAGTAGGTAATCCATTACTCTAATTTGGAAATGGCTTACACATTCTGTGAAGAATAAAAATGTTGGTAGTAGTTTGGTAATGCATATTGGTAATCAATGCATTATCCAATGTTGGTAATTCATTACTACAATTTGGTAATTTCTTGCACAATTCTCGAAATAACAAAAAGTTGGTAAAATTAAGAATTTGATGAATGGATAGATAAATATTTGTAATCTGTTATGTACATTAGTAAAGTACTATTGAATTATGGGAAATTGAATATACATACATACATATATATGATGGAATTAATTATAGTGTGTGTGTATATTAAATTGGCAACATATATATTAAATGTGCTTAGTGTCCCGGTGACAAAACCATTAAGCTTTCTCTTATCCTTAATTACAATAGTTTGAATTTTGAACTGTTTTTTATCTAAAATATAAGAGCATGAGTTTACTTATTGTTTTTGTCATTTGTGCCCAATTAATTGAAAGTATTGGCGAACAAATTAAACCAAAATCCAAAAGTACTATAAATTTTTTAAATCAAAAACCAAATAGTATTTATTTCAAAGAAAGCAAAATAGTCTAATATTTATTTTCAAAGAACTAATAGTCTAATAATACTTCAATAGCCTAGAATACAAACTCTAAGGAACTAATACTTTAATACTTCTTTGGCCCCATTTTTGTTTACAATGTATGGTTTTGCCCCATTTTGGTTTACAGTGTACGGTTTTGCCCCCTTAAATTTACCAGTGTTATAGTTGCCCATTTTTAAATTTACGGTGGCTATTTTTGCACCTTTGCCCAAAGAAAATCCTCTGGAATTCTAATGAGAAGAAGACATGGAAAGAACATGATGAACAGATGAAGTTGGGGAAGGATTAGATTTAAAAAGTTCAAGAAGCTTTTGGTACGGTTAGGAGTGAATTGTGGAGAAGGAGTAGGTAAAATGCTAGGAGAAGAAACCTTTGACAATGTCACTGATAAAGAAGGATCTTGAGATTGAAAATTATAAGCTGATATAGGAGATTGACTGCGAAATTTAAAGCCCGGTGGAAAACCATTCTTGGGAGTTGCGATAACATGTGTCCATAAGATGACAAGGACGATTGCAATAGGTAAAGGATAAAAATTCTTTTGTTAAACAATATAGTAGACTCAATACCTAAATAATGCATCTCTCTTTCTAGTTGTAAAATCAGAGAGAAAATCTTATTCATAGAAGGTAAAGGATCAATCAACATAATCAGAGACTTCACAGAGTTGAATGTATCATTCCAACCCTTCAAGAACCATAATGCATAATCTTGTTCTGGATAGACAACACAAAAACATTCAAAATTGCAATCACATCGAATTATAGGGCTAAGAGTCACAAATTCATCCCAAGGAATTTTATTTGATAAAGAAATCACTAACTGATAAATCCCCTTGCATCAAAGAAATATTTCATCTTGTAATTCTTAGACTCGAAATATATCACACTGAGCAAACTGATCCTTTAAATCTAACCAAACATCATATGCCCTACATAATTCAGAGAAAAAGAACGCGTAATCCATGAGCAAACAATCGTATTACATCTCAATGAAGAAAAATATAGCAGATCTGAGATAACTAGAGCTGGAAATGTACCATCAACAAATTGAAGCTTATTCTTCGATTGCAAAGCCATTTTCATAGCTCTAAATCATGTATGATAATTCGGATCAATCAGAACTAGATTCACCAACACAGTCGCTGGGTTTTCATTCAAATGTAAGAAATAGGGGCTAGAAAAATTCTGAATTGGGTTTTTATTAAATTATGTTATAGTATAGAAATGTTGAAACAAACATTATTATCAATCGAGTGAAAAAACACATTCCAAAGATGCCATATCACACATTTTTAATTCATTCAGGTATAGAGCCTTTGAGTCTTAATCATCAAGACAACGAATCAAGATGGTCTTTAAGATCCTTGCATTCTGCAAAACAAATTGGAACTAATTCTCCATTGCCATATAATATCCATGGTTCAAAACATTTAGGTTGGATTCAAAACATAAAGGAACTTGATTATTTTCCTCTATCAAGATTCCTCCCACAGAATGAATCCCACAAATTTAACAACTTAAACAGAAAATTAGTTAGGAACATAGTTTGCTTAAATTGTTGGTGCAATTAAGAAAATAAACTAAAATGTACTTTAGTTTCTAACACTACATTAAATGAGTTCGTTGCTTTATTAATCAATATATAGATGGATATAAATAATTGAATGTTAAAGATTGAAATACCATTGTGAAGGCAAGTATGCGTTGACTTACCTCGTCGATAACTAGAGACTTCAGTTTTGGGAAACCTGTTATATATTGTATTAGTACATTTAGGACGTAACCGTCTATGCCACAAAATTCAAGGTAATTCAAACTTGGAAAGTTTGGAATATCGATTTGCGGATCCAATATTCCTGCATTAAAAGAAAAATTATAAAATAGACAACTAATAGGTTAGCATCAAAAGTGTGCTTAGAAAGAAGAAATGTTGGAATTTAACGAAAAAGAACAAACAGTAACCTATCAAAATTAAATGGTTAGTAATAATTTTGGCCCACAAATAATTACGCAAGTGTCAATTTGCAAAAAACCAATAAATGGTATCAAACTAACCCATAAACAATAAAAGTATCATATTGATCAACACCGTCAAATTATCTCCAATACCATAAAGCATTTCCATGGGAAAGTTAGGAAAAACATGAGAGAAAAATTAACGATCTTGGCCAATATGATATATTTTTTATTTTCATTTGTAAGTTTGATACCATTTATTGTTTGTTTGTCAAATTGATGCTTGCGTAAATATTTGTTGGCCAAAATGTTTATAACCCTAAGTTAAAATAAAATCTATAAAAATCATTGACAAGATACTAGTCAAGTTATAATATAATTTCAATAGTGGAATAAAAGTAAATAATAAAATAAATAACAAAAAGTAAACTAATAATGTCATAACAACGGATAATAAATGAATAAAATAAAAAATAAGATACTTTATTAATATAAATATATTAAAAAAATAAAAAATAAATAAAATTCAATAACAATATAATAAAAAATAAATAAATCTATACATCTTATTTAGAACATATATTCACGCACACCACTTGAAATCCCCCCCCTCTCTCTCTCTCTCTCTCTCTCTCTCTATATATATATATATATATATATATATATATATATATATATATATAATTTTAAACATTATAAGGGCATTTTGAACATTTCATGTCTAATATTATTGTCATATTAGAGAAAATATCATTTTGGATCACATGGTAAAAGATGAGTATCATTTTTGTACCTTGGAATAGTTATGTACTATTTTTATTCCTTATCCAATAGTTATGCATCATTTTTGGGCCTTCGCCATGTATGTGTGTGTGTGTGTGTGTGTATAAACGAACATTACCAACAGTGAGAGAAAAAGAGAATGAAAAATCAAGTAGTAAAATTAATCCTAGCATAATATGACAATAAGATATCAATGTTTCATAACATAATAAATAGTATAAAGAACAATGCGATATTGAAGGCATATAATTAGACTATGGGATGATAGGGTAAAGTTAGATATGATAGTTATCATCACACCATAAAAATATATTAGTACATAAAATTATACCTTAAATTCTTAGAGTGAATATTTGCTAATAAGAATGTGTTATAAAAAATAAGAGGAAAGAGGAAGGATGATGAGAAAATGAAAAAATGATATTAAGAAAATAAGAGGAAAGAAGAAGCGTGAAGAAAACATGAGATAATAAGTAAACACGACAATAAGGAGGGAAAAAGGGAGCATTTGTCATTCACTTGTAATTTTGGTACAGATACTTACGATATTGAAGGCATATAATTAGACTATGGGATGATAGGGCAAAGTTAGATATGATAGTTATCATCACACCATAAAAATATATTAGTACATAAAATTATACCTTAAATTCTTAGAGCGAATATTTGCTAATAAGAATGTGTTATAAAAAATAAGAGGAAAGAGGAAGGATGATGAGAAAATGAAAAAACGATATTAAGAAAATAAGAGGAAAGAAGAAGCGTGAAGAAAACATGAGATAATAAGTAAACACGACAATAAGGAGGGGAAAAGGGAGCATTTGTCATTCACTTGTAATTTTGGTACAGATACTTACAATGGCCATTACTTATAGGTTTCTTAATATTAAAATTTTGGGCGAATGCCCAAAAATGATACATAACTATTGGTCAAGGAACAAAAATAGTACATAATTATTCCAAGGTACAAAAATGATACCAACATTTACCATGTGATCAAAAATGATATTTTCACTAATATGACAATAATATTATACATGAAAAGTCCAAAATTCCCTTATAAATTAATCGCCACCCGGTAAAAGATTATTTAATTATAATGATATTTTGGATATTTCATGTATAATATTATTGTCATATAAGCGAAAATATCATTTTTGATCACATGGTAAAAGTTGGGTATCATTTTTGTACCTTAGAATAGTTATATACTATTTTTGTTCCTTGGTCAATAGTTATGTATCATTTTTGGTTCTTCGCCCTAAAATTTATAGCTATGGTTTTGAATGAATAAAGAGGAGCATAATGATAATAATTGTGTGAAACTCCCACTACTATAGAGGAACCTATTTCACGGTGCTTATCTTGGGCTTTTGCTGGGCTTATAGTGCAAGGTTAAGCTACACCAACTTGGCGACTATGTTGCCATAAACGCAGGGGTGGGCCACATTTTTTTTATTATAATTTTAAAGGTCTAATGCGGCCTTTCTACATCATAAACGCTGGGGTCGAACTTTCCTAATGCAATAGTGAATTGGGATTGAACTTTCTACGTCATAAGTGTCATATTATATCTACCTATCTCACCCAACATTTACGCATGTAAATTCAGGAATACATGCACCACGGTAAGTGTTTTTTTAAGTAGTAGTAACCCACGCGTCATTCATTATAAGGTTATACAAAAAAGAATACTAAACATAATAAAAATTGAGATTTATATCCTTCAAATATATTTTTGTCTTCAAGACAAATAGTTTATAGAGAATCGTGATCATTCAAAGGAAAATGTCCTGAAAACTAATAAACATATTTTGCTATAACCATGCAATGTTTAGTGATATATTGAAATAATGATATTTAAATTATGCGTCAATATTATAATGATATTTCTTTTTTGGTCGAGACAATATTATAATGATACTCCCTCCGTTCCTAAATATAAGATCACTTTGGTTAATTTGGAGAGATTAAGGAAGACAATAAAATTACATGATCTTCCCAAAATCCCCTCAATTACTTAACTTTAAAAGGAGGAGGGGTTTTCAATGAAAATAGGGATTATAAGGGTATTTTGGGCAAAACTCGAGATAAAATAGGAAGTGATCTTATATTTAGGAACTTATCCACTTCCCCAAAGTGATCTTATATTTAGGAACAGAGGTAGTATGACAAGTAGGAATAAATAACTGTATTAAACATTTGAAAGTGAATGTCAAAATGGTCATGGTTTTAAATAGTTGGATATGAAATTATAAATGATGTGCTACTGAAGCTGAGAAAATGATTATTATTATGATCACATTAAAAAAATGGCAATTGAAATATAATCTGATTCATAAGTTTCCAATGATGAGAATCATTTTTCGCCTTGGTCTGGTCATTGCAATAATGATTTGTTACATAGATAGAAATGGGAGTTATTTAGAGTTATAGGTTATTGGGGAAAATGGTTATTTAACCAAAATGAACGCCACAATATGTTGAGAACAGTACTAAAAGTGGTCATTAAAAATTAAGGGTTAATTGCATAGTAGTACTAAACAAGAGAATTAATTTTAAAGAGGTCAAATGCAATGTATCTATTTGAAATTATATTTCTTATCTAGATCATAGGTGCAATTGTCTCATTAAATGAAAATCACTAAAATGGTCACATGTCAATATGTCATTATGATATTGAGTATGCACGTTTCTTTTGCGTTGCTGAAACACACGTATGAATCTTTCCAAATTTTTTCGTAATCTCAAGGAGCATCTCGCTAAGAAAATCTGTGAGGGAAGGAAATGAAGGAGGCGAGGGGATCCAAGGAACTCACTTGATTCTACAACACCAATTCTTTTTGGTGGACCATTGCGCTCTCCACTACAGGCAACAGTCATATGTGTGGACAAGATAAACAGAGGAGACCACATGATTAACGACCCTTGCATACACACTTTCTTTCAGGCAATAGTCACATGTGAGGACAAGATAAATAGAGGAAACCGGATGACAGTGTGAAGGCAAAGCAGATCAAATACGGCCTTTAAAAGGATATATTTTAATTTAGGGTGAAGGTGCAAAACTAGCCACCTTAAATTTTCAATTGGACAACTCTAGCACCCGTAAATTGAATGGGGCAAAACCGTACATTGTAAATAAAAATTGGACAAATTTAACCACCTTAAGTAGAGGCAAGCGGACGTTAGTTTAAGCGTGGGTCTCACCTTCATTAAATGACGTGGCAATCCAGCAATGCATCTAAACCCTAATTCCTAAATGGGTATTTGCACTTTAGTCCCAAAGAATCATATAATTATTATTAGGTCTCAACTCTCCTTCACCCTCTCCTCCATCCCACATCCCTAACTCTCCCTCCCTACACGCCGTCGCCCCTCCGGCGGCCAACACCGCCAGCACCACTGTCATCACCATTATATTCCTCTTGTGTTGTTCACGTCGTGCGACAAAGAAAGAGATCAGAGCTCTATTTCTTACTTCAGCCGTCTTCACCATCGTTTCCAGATTTGGCAACGGAATGTTGGGTGAGACTATGGGTCAACGTAGAGGAATTGACCGAGCTGCAAGCGATTGGTGAGGATGAGCTCATTATCGCGGTCATTGAGAGAGACGTAGGTGGAGTTGAGAGAATCGGAGAGCTGGACGTAGAAGCCGTGGTTGGGCCAGAGGGAATCGAAGCTGTTGAGAGTGGGGACGATGCCGATGACTTGGAGGAGGGCGGAGCGGTGGTCGCCGGCGACACGTGTGGGGGAATTCATGGCTTGGAGAAGCTTTAGGAGGATTCCTTGAGTAAGGGAAGCTATTGTTGTTGTGAGTGTTTCTCTGTGAGATTGTGAGTGAGTGGTGCTGGCGGTGTTGGCAGCCGGAGGGGCTGCGGCAGCAGCGTGAAGGGAGGGAGATGGGGAGGAGGGATGGAGGAGAGGGTGAAGGAGAGTTGGGACCTAATAATAATTATATGATTCTTTTGGACTAAAGTGAAAAATACCCATTTAAGAATTAGGGTTCAGATGCAATGCTGGATTGTCAAGTCATTTAATGAAGGTGGGACCCACGTTTAAACTAATGTCTGTTTGCCTTTACTTAACGGTGTGGTTAAATTTGTCCCATTTTTATTTACAATGTACGGTTTTGCCCCATTCAATTTACGGGTGTCAGAGTTGTCCAATTGAAAATTTACGGTGGCTTGTTTTGCACCTTCGCCCTTTAATTTATTGTCCAGTAATGAGAACACTATTTAAAAACTTTCTTCCACTTTATAAGAAGATTTTTATCAAATTCTTACAATTTATTTGTACAAAATTAAATACATGTTCATATTCTATTGCTATTTCGAGAGCAGGATTAATGAAAGGGTTAAATTTTCATTCCATGGCTATTTAGCTACATGTGGGATTATGCCTAGATAATAAAAACAAAAGACTCACAATATATAGAAAAACCAATTTCAACTAATCCCACATCAAGGCTGGAAAAATGACCACATCTAGGATTCAGATTAAAACGGGTATCACCGCACTAAGAATTCATGATAAATGTGTTCGAGAGAGGAGACATGAATAACAGAAAACGATGAAATAGAGAAAGGAAATAATAATATGTAACATACAGTTACTAAATCCCTAATTAAACTAAGATGTCTATTTTAATTCAACAATCTTTTCACTAACTATGATAGAAAAAGAAATATTCATATCCACAATATCTCTATCATAGTTAGAAAAAGAACTTTCAAATAATTTTATACATTATCCAAGATAGAAAAGAATTGCCTAATAAAATATGAATCCTATCATGGATAATTAAAAGCTAACCATGTTAGAAAGGATTTGCCTAATATGGTTAATAAACAAAACTAATAGATATCAAACAATAAATAAATATATATATACATGCGGAAGCGAATGCAGCCCTAAAAATTGGCAATATACATTTCTAAACAAATTAAATAACCTCTACAGCCTAATTCCCTTTCCTGATGCTTGCGCCTGTGCATGAATACCTGCAAAAATGTCAGTAATCGTGGAATGAGACAATTTGTCCCAGTAATCACCGCTTAACTCACTATAACAGTGAGATATGCGGTAGTGAGGGCGTCTAAAGGGTACCACAGTTTAAAAACAATAATAATATATATAACCAGATCCTCTTTCATTCCTTACTCAAGTCCCTCCGTCATATCCAAATCAAGTCAAAATCACCATCTCTACTTTTCCAATTCAACGATCCTACTGCCCCAACTCTCACACTCACCTATAGATGCATTGTGCCATCACGAGGCATTCAAGCATCTAATCTTCACTATATGATGACACTGTGTCCCTCTCCATAATGAGGGGACAATTTCCCTCTCTGGCAATCCCCAGAGAGGGAACCCCAATTCTGTTTCCATTGCAGAACGGGAACGGTTGGGCTCTCCAGTGCCAAACAACCGTAGGTCACTTTCTCTCAATAAGTTGACCTATGATCCCCGGTCTAATCAATCCGAAAAGGATCATCAGTACAAATAACTGTCGATCGGCCAATCGACAGTTATCATCACGCGATGGTACATAATTATATCAGTGTCATGCAATCCTCACAATATCCCTATCAAATCTCATCCACAATCTCAACATTTCCATCACAATTCTCTTCAATATCACAATGTCATTCACAACTATTCAATTCATTCCCTCAACCTAACTATCCACAATATCAAACTCCACATCTCGTTCTCATTCCATTCTCAATTCTCTCAAAAGCACAGTCATAATTCAGTACCTATATATCTATCACACTAACCAAGAACTACCACCACAACCAACCAGGATAATATCGGGTTAAGGTGCATTTTTAGTACTTTAGAATATAGCAAAGTGCATTTAACATATTACACAATATTGTGGTCCATTTGTGGTAACCAAGATTTATTTTCGTGGCTTATTTAGTAACGACGTTAAATAAGTTAAGTTTGACCGTTATGTGTCAAATTTTGACCGTTAAATTGTGGGGTAAAGGAGCATTTTCAGTACTCTAGAATATAGAAGGAGCACCAAACATAATATGCAATATTTTGGTCCTTTTGTGATAACTAAGAATTATTTTCATTTCTTATCTAGTAATTCGTTAGTTAAAACTTACTTTTGCAAGATAAAATCTAATGTGACATAATGGTGTGATATATGTAAATTGAAATGACAATTCAACGAACATTATTTTAAATTTATAACTATGTAATCAGATAGAAGTAACTCTTCTTCTATTACACGAGTCATTAATTTGGGTCAAGCCAATATGACCAACCCGTTTTAATTTGTGTCGAGCCAGTATGACCAACCCGTTTTAACTCAGTAAGGCCAACCTATTAAGTTAATGATTCTTTGCTTACATTTTTTATATATGTAAAATATTAATGACTTATTACTTATTAGTTTATACATGCATGATACTAAGGTAGTCTATGGATCTTTATAACTTTGTAGTGTTTAATTTTTTGACACTTTGAATAATATTGTGACTTAGTTGTTTATGATATTTAAATATTGTATATTATGTTTGATGCCCCTTCTATATTCTAGAGTACTGAAAATGCTCCTTACCCCACAATTTAACGGTCAAAATTTGACACATAACGGTCAAACTTAACTTATTTAACGTCGTTACTAAATAAGCCACGAAAATAATTTTTGGTTACCACAAATGGACCACAATATTGTATATTATGTTAGGTGCACTTTGCTATATTCTAGAGTACTAAAAATGCACCTTAACCCGATAATATAATGTATGTATATGTATACAAAATGTGCCACAGTCATTTGTACGAAAATAATCCAGTTTGAAAGGCACCCAATAGCCTATTTTATATGAAAATAACTTTTCAAAGATAATATATATATAGAGGGTGAGAAAGGATTTTAAGAAAATCCCAGCTAACGTCACCCTCAATGTTATAGCAAGGTTAAGTGTGATTACCTGTCGCCCAGCAATTTACGCAATTTCTTATCCTTTCTTTCTTGATGCCAAACAAGCCACATCTCAGCCATTCCTATAATGATATAATATAGGATGATAAATTAGTGTCATTTCTACTTCGTAATGTTTACCGTCTCTCTCGGTCTTATGAAATTACTACCCAACTCCTTAAGGATTTATTAAAACATTAATTATTTCTCCATGTATAGAGTCAAACCAACACAACAAATAATTTAGCAATCAAACATAAAGCATCTAATTCAAAGTTAACTGAATCTTAATCCAAACATTAATATGCATCATTTCTAATAGACATAAAACACCACGCTTATGAATCATTTATTTAGGCTTTGCATTTCTCTTATTCTTCCTATCCATTGTTCAACCAGAGCACCAAAATTAACAATCTTTAACATCAACATGTCATACTAATTTACCAATCTATTAGCTATGTAAAACTCAAGTCTTGTTGTGTATACAAAATTCAGCATCACAAGCACACCGATCCAGCAGCACAATGCAACCAGCAAAATTAGGATTACAAAACCTTCCTAACCTACAATTTCCTTCCTGAATACACACACACACACATACACAAATTTGTAGCCTCTTTTTGATTATAATTCTAACAACCTGTATAAACATTTGTTTTAGCGAGAATCATGCTAAGCAAGGTTCCAACAAAAATGAAAGAAATACATTTAGCCATGGCAAGAACATGAAACACAATTTAAATAACCTTCACCTATTTCACAGAATTTAGCATACAAGCTTTTCAATATATAAACCAGACTACTTTCTACCCTTACCAATCATAACATCATTCACACTTCAAACTAATTAGTTAAAATAAATAGATCTCCAAATGAAATGCAATTAAGACACTACAATAACTTCAAGCACTAATTCATACATTCATATTATCAATCATCATTATTGTCCATTCAGTTTATTTATTGCATAAAGGAACAGGTAAATATCATATTTAGTGCATACACATCTTCATTGTATTGAGATATTAGCAACACTCCTTACCTAAACTTGTTCAATTCCCACATCCAACCATATCAAAGCTCAAAATCAACAAGGAATCCATGAATACAAGCTAATTCTTCCTTTTAATTGAAATTGAAACATATAGCATACATACAACATCCTTTGGACCATACGACTATAAAAGCACCCACATATGCTTCATACATACACCAAAATAACCTATAATCAGATTTTCCAAACATAAACCGAACTGCAAGAATTACAAAACCATTCCCCTTTTCATACATCTAAAGAGTACAAGATAAAAGTCAATCTGCAGTGACCAATAGGCATATAATGCCGCAGATTCCACCCAAACATTTACAACAACCCAAAATTGAGCCACAAATCAGTCCAACCACTATATAAGAGTAACGAAAAATTCCATAAGACTTAACGAATCAAATATGCATAGAAATATTTTTACTCCATTACACTTCAACATAACTTAATTAAAGATTTGTGCCTTAGAAAAATAATCCCAATAAAATCATTCATCACTTATTTGTCATACTTGAAACAAAACATAAGAAACCCCAAAAGTTAGGGTTTTTGCATAAACTTCACAAAATCTTAATCAACATTCAAATAATCATCAAATTGCTTCTCAAACACTACAAATAGAATCTTAATTTCAATTTGATGTGTTACCTTAAGTCAAAAACACAAACCCAAACTCGGCCCCCCTCTCAAATCGGCCCAAAAAGGAAGAATCGGAAATAGAAATGCAAGAGAAGGCTCACCAAGGTTTGGATCTTCTCTTGTAAGCCCCATCGGAGCCTTCCTTCGCCGGAAACGTCGCCGGAAAACAGCCACTAAGGTGAGTGACGAAAACAGAGAACCAAGGAACAAGGGAGAAGTGAGGAATCGACTTTGAAAAGGAGCAATAGCTTGAAGAACGAAATAAATGGCAAGGCTTACCTCACCCGGAAAAATGAAAGAAACTGAAGTTCACAGTGGAGGGAAGTGAGGAACAAGTAAGGGAGCTCGAGTTCTAGGGATTAGGTGGTGAAAATGTGTGTGAGAGAAAGAGAGTTTGTGATGAATGGTGTGTGATTGGGAGAGGGAGAGAGAAGACGAGAATGAGTTTTGGAGGAGGAGGGTGTCGGCCCTCATGAAGAAGAAGGAAGCAGAATGAGAAAAGAGAAAAAGAGAAAGAAGAAAAGGAAAAGAAAAAGAAAAGAAAAGGAATATGCTTTGTTACTTTAGGATATTCTCTTTTAATTTAGGATATTCATTTTTATCTCCATAAAGTTGACAACAAAGTACTCTAATTGGCTTCCCACAACTTGAATCATAATAATATTTCTAGATCACTCAATTAACTAAGTTAGGAAATTAATCCGTTAAACCTCCATAAGTAGCTTAAATTCTACAAAACTCTCATAATTTCAAATTTTTCTATTTATTATTTACTAAAACACTCTCTAATCCTACCTTCAATTTCTAGGATGTTACATAATACAACACTACTAAAGGCAGAGAACGTTGAAATAGAGAAAGGCAAGAATACAAACCTAAATGCGAGAATACACAACTATTGGAAAACACATTTTTTAACTACCGAAATTTTAGGCATTAAAAATAAAAAATTTTGGTCATTAAAACTTAATTGTTGAAAGTAATAGATTTTTTAACGATCAAATTTTTTGCTCGTTCACTTTTAAAGTGAGGAACTTTTTGCCACCAAAGTTACAGAAATTTTGTTAATTAGAAGTCAGTTTTAACCACCAAAATTTGTATCCCGTATAAACACCAAAGTTTCTATAACTTTGGTGGTTAAAAGCACCTTACTTTCCATGGCCAAAGTTAGAACAAAACTTTAGGTTGTTGTATTATACTTTTAACAACCAAAGTTATAAAAACTTTGTAGTTTCCTAATAAAAAAAAACTTTGTAGTTAAAAGTTCTTCACTTTCAACTACTTAAGTACGTTATCAAAAATAACTACTAAAGTTAAAGTTGTACCATATTAATAACAACCAAAGTTATAAAAACTTGCTATTAAAAGTATATCAAATATCATAGCGTATGAATCGAAACTATTTAACTGATGAAGGAAAGATTGAGGCCGGATAGAAGAGGAAAAAATTGCCCTTGTGTGATCATGATGCGGCAGAAGATGACGAGTAAAAAAGTTAAAAAATTAAAGGTGATGGCCGTTTTTGCCCCAATTTTGAAATTCAACGGCCAGTTTTGCTCCAAAAAATTTTACATGGTTATTTTTGCACCTTCATGACAATTACATGGCCATTTTTACACATTAACCCTTGAAAATATATGAATATTGTAATTGTGTATTATTCAGTAAAAATAATGTTTCTAGCTATCTAAATTGACTTCTCAAAATAATCATGCAAACATATTTGTAAAAGCCAGCTTTGGAAAAAGCCACTTCTGTAACTAGAGATCCAAACATAAACTAGTTCGCACAAACTGACTTTTATTCAAACTTACATATAAAAAAGTCAAGTTGAAAAAAAAGTCACTTCTCCACTACTTCTTCCAAACACACACACTAAAGGCAGAGAACGATGAAATAGAGAAAGGCAATAATAGAATACTAAAAGCGAGAATACTGATAAACTCCATTATTTCACATATTTCACTTCACATTTACCTTGGATTGTACATGATTTGAGGATACATAGATAAAAAACATACACAATTTAAGGTGAAATGAACAATACATGAAAATCATACTTTTGTGAAATTTGGAGTTGAATTGTATATTTTTAGGTGTAAGAACTCATCAACCCTTTTTCTATTTTGTATAGGAAGAGGTGGTCAAGTCTTGAAAGAAAGAAATATTCAAGGAGGAAGCTCAAAAGAAGCAAAAAGAATAGGAAAGTAGAATGGGGCCAGAGGGGTGCCCAGGGGCGCCACCAAGGCGCCCCATGTACATAGATGTCACCTTCTCTGTTGCGCCTGGGGCTTCACCAGGGCTCCATCCTAAAGCTATGCATTTTAACTAGTATAAAAGACATTTTTAGGGTTTTAATGAGGGGAGCCTCCACACACTTGAGAGGACGAAAAATACACACTTGATGGGCATTTCTGGGAGTCTTGAAGGGCTTGAAGAACATTGGGAAAACTTGGGATTCAAGTGGGAAGCTTGGAGAGATTTGAGCTTTCTTCATTTGTGGTTGTATATCTTCTTCCCTCTTCTTCATCTCTCTTCAATGAACTCTTCTATTGTTTTAGGGTTTGTTTTATTTACATTTATGTGTAACAAAACCTAATCTAGGGTTGCTATGAACCTATTTATGGACTGAACCATCTACTCCACTCTCTCTTTCTTTAAATAATTAATGAAGTATATGTGTAATTTTTATCTTGCTCTCTATTTTTTTAAGTGCTTGATCACCACTTACTCAGTTAAATGGAATATGACTTGAGAAAATGTATTTTGCTTTGGAACTTGGATATAAGCATGTTGGACTTGAAGTTTATGGTTTTAAATGGATGGTTTGTTGATAACATAGTGATATAGTTATTGACCTAACATAGTCATAATTAGGGTGGTTGAAGAAAAGAGCTTGCATTTATTGTGACAAGAAATTGTGCAATAAATGTTAGCATAAATTTGATCTTGACTTGAGAAAGCTTTTTCAAATGATTTTGAACCCTAGACTTGGACATATTTTCATTTAATCACTTAAAAAGGAGAGGGAAACTTTGGTTCATGAAATAAATAGGGAATTAGCAATCCTATGCCTTAATTATCATTGTTAAATCGTGTTTGAAATTCCAACTCTCTTTATATTCATATTTAAAACTCATTTCTTACTTAACAATTCAAACTCTCAATATCTTTTTACTTAAGACAATTAAGTATCCAAATAGTGTTAATCACTTTGTTTAAACACAATCTTTGCGGAACGACACTCTTTTTTACTATACTACACTTGACGACCCGTATGCTTACGGAAGCACATATGTTTTCACGTTAAGTCAAATGCACAACTATTGGAAAACACATTTTTTAACTACCGAAATTTTAGGCATTAAAAATAAAAAATTTTGGTCATTAAAACTTAATTGTTGAAAGTAATAGAATTTTTAACGATCAAAATTTTTGCTCGTTCACTTTTAAAGTGAGGAACTTTTTGCCACCAAAGTTACAGAAATTTTGTTAATTAGAAGTCACTTTTAACCACCAAAATTTGTATCACTTTTAAACACCAAAGTTTCTATAACTTTGGTGGTTAAAAGCTCCTCACTTTCAATGGCCAAAGTTAGAACGAAACTTTAGTTTGTTGTATTACACTTTTAATAACCAAAGTTATAAAAACTTTGTAGTTTCCTAATAAAAAAAACTTTGTAGTTAAAAGTTCTTCACTTTCAACTACTTAAGTATGTTATCAAAAATAACTACTAAAGTTAAAGTTGTACCATATTAATAACGACCAAAGTAATAAAAACTTGCTATTAAAAGTATATCAAATATCATAGCGTATGAATCGAAACTATTTCACTGATGAAGGAAAGATTGAGGCCGGATAGAAGAGGAAAAATTGCCCTTGTGTGATGATGATGTGACAGAAGATGACAAGTAAAAAACTTAAAAAATTAAATGTGATGGCCATATTTGCCGCAATTTTGAAATTCAACGGCTAGTTTTGCTCCAAAAAAATTTTACATTGTTATTTTTGCACCTTCACGGCAATTACATGGCCATTTTTACACTTTAACCCTTGAAAATATATTAATATTGTAATTGTGTATTATTCAGTAAAAATAATGTTTCTATCTAAACTGACTTCTCAAAATAACCATTCAAACATATTTGTAAAAGTCAACTTGGGAAAAAGTCACTTCTGCAACTAGAGATATAAACATAAACGAGTTCACACAAACTGACTTTTATCCAAACTTACATAAAAAAAGTCAAGTTGAAAAAAGTAACTTCTCCACCACTTCTCCTAAACACACACACTAAAGGCAGAGAACTATGAAATAGAGAAAGGCAAAAATACAACACTTTAGCGAGAATACACAACTAATGGAAAACACATTTTTAACAAGAGGGCTGTCATTGCTATTATAAGGAAAGGGTGGAACATAAATGAAGAAACAGAGATTGTGAAGATGGATGATCCCTTTGTGTTTACCTTCGAAAAGGATTGCGACAAAATGAGATTTATGAGAGGAAGGCCATGGGCAGTTCAAGGGTCTATTATGAGCATCCAAGAATGGTCAAAGTTTATGGTTGCCGAAGAGGTGAGTTTTGATAAAATCCCTTTCTGGGTTCACTTCCATAATATTCCCCGAGATGTGTTGGAGGAGGAGGAAAATATTCAAAACATGGGGAATTTAGTTGGGGATCTTGTATAGTATGAAAAGTCGAAAATTGATGACAAGTTTAATCAGGGTTTCGGTAGAGCAAGTGTGGTTATAGAAGTTAAGAAGCCCTTAGTTGCATGTTTTTTGAGTGGAAAGGCGGGATAAATCAGTGGTTTGGGTGACTATAAAATATGAAATAATACAGGCTATTTTTATAAGTGTGACGCAATTGGTCGTGACTTTAAGATTTGTAGCAAGCCGGTAGAGAGTTGGATGAGAAAGGAAATAGGTTATATGGAGCTTGGCTGGTAGCATCAGTAGAAAGAATAACGACGATGTGATGGTTAAGTTTTCAAGGGATTGGAATAAAGAGGACTAGTGCCCCAAGGTGCTAGAGCGTGGGATTAAAGAAAAAGAAGCGTTTGGGGTCAAGAGGGAGACAATAAGGTGCAATAGGGATCCGATTACAAAAGTGAGTAGAGCGGAAGAATGTCAAATCCAGTTTAGAAGAGAAGGGGTTGGTAAGGTGAAAAATATTGAAATGACAACTAAAGAAGTAGTAGATCACATGGGAGAGGAATCAGAGTTTGAAGTGCAAAATAGTAATGGGGCTAATGAGGAAAAAAAGGTCTTGCAAAGAGAATGGAGGGTAAACCGAGATGTGTATAACTTAAAAACCATTAATAATTTGGGTCCAATGCAAGTGGACTAGCTGAAGACTCCAACCAACCAAAAGTTTGGTGATAGAGGAAAGTCCACAGAGAAAGGAGAGAACTCCATGGGGTTGTTAACTCCCATATCAGAAATGGTCCAAAGAATTTAGAGCTATAATTTGAAACGAGGAGAATACTTTTTGATGACGAGGTAAATTGAAGGCCTTATTGGTGCCTGATTGCACCATACTTTTGCATATATTTTCATGGCCAAATCCATTGAATTAATGCATGTTTTGATGATAATTGCACCTAATTTGCATAGATTCTAACTATTACACTAGTTGTTGGAATTTGTTCTAATCAAGGGGCAATTTAGGCTTTTTTTAGCATGCCATAATGTTTTACATGTTTTCAAGAACGTTTTGATGCTACCTTTGAGACATTTGAATATGTAGGTTGGGAGGTTGAAGGTGAAGATTCAAGAAAAAGGGTCAAAATAACGTTTATGGATGAAGTTTGCATTTTAGTCCTGCGGCAGGCCAACTGGCGAGCCACTCGCCACTTGCTCACCACCTTCGGGTAACTCGCCACTTGCTCGCCAGTTGGCAAGCCACTGGCGAGCCTGACGCTGTCAAAAATCAGACGTGATTTTTAGGGTTTCTTGGCCCTATATAAGCTTTTTAAGAGCCCCCAAACCTCTCTGTCCAAGCCCCATTTGCACGAAAATAAGGTGGCTATGCTAGGGTTCACTCAAAATCTCTCAAATCCACTCATCCCACTTCCATTTCCATGACATTTCACCTCAAATCTTCCATATTTTCTTCTTCATCTCCATCTCCTCTTCCATTTTCACCACCCTCCTTCTCCATTTCATCCCTCCTCATCACAGCCACTTCTTGGGTAGATTTTGGGCGAAATTCCTCTCCTCCTTCTATGAGAGGCTAAGTTCTTGGTGCTTTGGTGGTGTGAAGATGGTCAATTGCTTCAATAGTCTTCATAGGGGAGTTTCTCTTGTTCCAAGCTCTTTCATTGTATATTTGGGATATGTGGTTGCAATTCCTTGTGTATTTTGGGTAGAGACATGGTTTTATCTTTCTATTTGTTATGGATTGATATCATATGTATTGGATACTATGTTTGTATGTCAAATGTTATGCATTTCCTTATTTCCTATGTGAATTGATTCATGATGCTTTACATGCTTTAAGTGGTTGCTTGACTTGCATAGCTAGTGTTTCAATTAGGTTGTTGTGGTTGCACTTCCTTGAAGAGGATTTTGATTTAGAAACTTGTTTCTAATACACATCAAGTGGAACCTAACTCTAACCCTAAGTAATGGCTAGTTTTAAGTGGTTGCTTGATTAGCTATTAATTAGTGTTGGAGGACCCTTAGTGGTTGCTTTGGGATTTTTCTAATAGACTTGATGAATGATATAACTCCCATGATCTTTTTAAAGAAGCAATTGAACCATTGAATCACTACCAAAGCCCCTTTGCATTGTATTTATTTTAAACCTTCAAACCTTCATTTGAAAAACACCAAAAACAAGCACTTACATTTTCTTAATAGTTTAATCACTTGCTTTCTAAAACCAAACAAACCATTTTCCCTTTGTCACTTTTGATTTGCATTTAGTTTATCTTAGGGTAGTTAAAAGACTCCTCAAGAGAGACGATCCGAGGTTGTGCCACTGTGTTGCAATCCTTGGTTTTATAAATAACTTGCATTTAACCCCAAGGCGAATAGGAATCGGTTAAATCAGTGCCACTCAATCTCTGGGAAGAAGAAAAATATTAGAAAGGTGAAGAGTGAGATCACAATGAAAGTGAAAAGTAGTGAACAAGATTGTGTAGTGCCTTTGACTGAAGTAATTGGTTTCCCAACAAAATGGATGAATCTAAAAGAGTGGGCTTGATTGTGTAGTGCCTGATTGAGACCCTGAGCGAGTGGGCTTGGCCTTCTTAGTATACTTGATGCCCATCTTGCTGATATTAGTGGCACCCACAGGAGCACACTTGACATTCTCTTCCTCCACATCAGATGTAGCCTTGATCAGATTCTTCTCAAGGAGGAAGGCAAGGATGGTGGGGTAGGGAAGAAAACCAGCCTTGTTGTTGACCAACCATCTATGAAGTTCAAGGCTGATCAACTGCCCGGGATTGATTGGCTGCTGGGAGAGAAGTCTAGGGAACCACGGGTTGTCCAGCAGAGTAAACTCGTTGAAGTTACCCCCCTTGTGTGTCATCATGCGGGAGTAAACATAGTACAAGAGCCTGTTGGAGTCAGACATCTTGGACACCTTCTTCCCTTGGGTGTCATAGATCTTCTCGAGTTCCTCCTTGCTGTATTTGAGTGACTCAGGGTACAGCCACTCATTCATTCCCTCTTCTGTGATCCCCATTAACTCATTTAGGTCCCTCCAGGTGAAACTGAAGGTTCTCCCCCTGACTGTGGCAGTGAAGGTGAGTCTGCGGATCTGCTCCTTCCCATCTACCTTCCTGTGCTTGACTTTCTCAGAGAGGGACTCACAGAATACTCGCAGGACGTTGATGTTGTAGTCCTGTTTGATCCCCAGCCAGGGCATGTACTTTTCCAGATAAGGGCGCAGATGAGGAAACCCTAGTTCATCTATCTTGACCAGATCGATGAACAGGCCGTTGTTGAAGTAGGGCTTGATTGTTTCAAACTTGGAGGAAACAGTCTCCAAAGGCCCATCTCTATAAACAAGAGGGTCATCCTCCTCTACCCTCTGTCTTTTGGAAGAAGGCTCCTCGCTAAAATGAACCTTCTTCTTCCCTTTCCTCTTGGCCTGTGCTTGTTTATGCTCAGTCTGCCCAGGCTGTTTTTGGACTCGCCCAGAATGTCCAGGCTGTTCCTGGACTTGCTCAGTCTGCCCTTGTGTCTGCCCAGAATGTTCTTGGCGTTCATGGAGTTCTTCATGGTATTCATGGGATTTCCCAGATTTCCCAGAGTGCGAATGCCCAGATTTCCCAGTTTTGGACTTTGATTTCTTAGATGAAGTGGCTTTCTTTGTGTTTGGGTTGGATTCATGTGAGCCGGCCATTTTTGTGTGGGTTTAGAGTTTATGGAAGATGAAATGCGAAGAAGAAGATGAAGAAGATGAAGAGAGTATGAATGTATGCAGAGAGTTTGTTGGTAAGAAATTTGTGCAAGTAAAAAGTGAAAGTGAAAAGTGACTTCCTATTTATATGCAAAGTTACAGAGGGTAAAATGGGTAATGGCTATTCAGATGAAAGCATATATTGGGCAACGTAAACATTTAATTGGAACGGCGCACCTTATAACATGTGTCGTGTAACACCCCAAAAATTTAAATGAGGATTATAATTATAAATTAGGAATTTTAGAAATTGGGTATATAAATTAATTATGGAATATAGGAGTAATGAAAGAAAATAAATTTTGAGGGTATTATTATTAGTATTTAAGGTTGGTATTATAGAATGACACATATACCCCCTCTTTTACTTAATCATATATATACACACCATATGCCTTATTGCCCCTCTCAAAAAGCTTCTCTGCATCGTTTTTTTTTCCTCTCTTTCTTTCCCCACTGTTCTCTCTTCACTTCCAGCACTTCCTTGGTCAAAAATTGGGCGAAATCTTGATTCAATCTCACATGCAAGTGGTGATTTAGACTCAGGTAAAAATTCCTCACATTCCCATATAAAGTTTTCTTAGTTTGGTGAGAGAAACAAGTTGGAGGTGAGGGATTTAAGGGAAATAATTTGGGTTTTCTTCATGCATGATGATTCTCTAAAAGTTTTGAGATTTCTATTCATTTTTCTCCTTATTTTTCGGATTCATCTTCTAGGTGTGATTGTTTATGCGAATGTTTGATCCTTTCATGTAAATTTTCTGCAACTAAGAATGTTAAGGCTGAATGGGTTTGGGAAGAAACAAAATAATAGTTCTTGTGGGTGTGGTTTTACTTGTGTTATGATTTAAGTAGTGAGATAATGTATGCTAGAGTGTTGCATGTTAGTTTTTAGATTTTTGGTTCTTGAATCTATATTAACTAAACTGAAATTTTCAATTTTCGCATATGAAAATGAACTTAAATGGTCATGCATGTGTGTTTTAATAATGGGTGCTGCTGAAATGGTGCATAGGTTAGAGTGTTGATGAAGGGTACTCTAATAACTAATGTGTATATATCATGTAGGCAAGGTGTTTGTTAAAATGCTTCATAGAGAAAATAAATTATGTTAGCTCACTAATTTTTGTACCAAGATTATTCTTCTCTGTTTTTTTTAATTATCATTGGGAAATGAAGAAATTACATGAATTGTAATGCATGTGTGTGTGAATTGTGAAGTTGTGTTATGATGTTTAGTGCTTGCAAGTTGAATCTTGTTGAGTTGATCATTGAGATTATATATGTTTAGATGTGGCATGTTGGTTTGGGAAATTCTGTTCCAAATTTTGAGAATGGCTGAACTAATATATGGTGAATTGAGTGATGTTTGCATAATTTGTAAATTATTGTATGGTGATTTGTGTGTGTGCATGTGAAGCTTTGTTTGGGTTCTTATGGGCTATGACTGAATTTTGGATTCTGCTACTGGTTTAAATCATTTTCAACTTTGAAATGAACAATGTTTAGATATGTATGTTTGGTTTATGTAATGTTAAACAAAACTTAGGAGGGTTGATTACAATTAAGGTAATTTGGAGGATAAACGTGTGAAATGAATTGTAGAGTTTAGGTGTTGTGTAAAATGTTGTTTGGATTGATATATATAACATATATCGCTGATTACTAATTCTTTCTTTTCTTTTCCATCTTGTGCTATTTTTGATCATATCCATATGCTTAAAATAATTAAATGAAGTGAATTAAGTTCCTTTAGACACATGTATATAGGGAATGTTACAAGCTGAAATTGGGGATGATTTTCGATTATATGCTTGGGCTGGACTTAACTTGTTGCCTTTCAATTTGACTTTTATTAAATATGTTGGTTGTATATTCATACATCAAATTAAAGACTTAAAGGGCTGTTCTTATACTCTTTTGAATTGTGATTGAATTATGTGAATACTTGTGATTGATAATAGGCTAGTGAAACAATAGAATTCTTATTTAGCATTATAATTAAGTAAAGTCAAAGGGTAGTATTATTAGGACTAAGAGGAAAGCAATAGGTTACTATATAATGTAACTACTTAATCTCACTCTTACATGATGTGTACTCATAGGAGAGTCCATTGGCGCTCGTGCTAGGCAGCAAGGTCGTGAGCAAGAAAGGAAGGATAAGTAGTGATCAAAGTACAGGTAGCAGTTTACTTCATATTATAAATGAAAGTTGTTATATCCGCATGTATATTGTAGTATTTATTTTTCAAAACATGATAATGTTTATCCAAGAGGAGGAAGGATATTTATCTCAGATAGATAAATAAGAAAGTAGAGTACTCTAGGCATCAGGAGGGTCGCACCCCCTATGCCAAATTTTTACAGAAACCCTGCAGGTAAAGAATACCTCCATTAATTAACGAACATATCGTTAAAAATGGTTGGTATAGTGAGGCAGGTTCCAATAAGAGATTGGAAAGAGGCAGGTTCCAATAAGAGATTGGAAAGAGGCAGGTTCCAATAAGAGATTGGAAAGAGGAGGATATTATCATGATTATACTTTATATTAAAAATTATTACTGCCTGTATAGAAGTAAACTGCAATGTACTCTTTGGTTTCAGGTAGTTGGACGAACATATTTTGGAAAGGTAGTGGTGGAGAAAAGACGGGAACGCTTGTCTGACTGTTATGCTTGAAGTTGTATTTTGGAAGCTTATATTTTTGAAAGTTTCCCAAATTTTTGAGTAGGGTAGAATTAGGGTAACTTAGTAGTATATTTTGAAGATACATTGATAGTATTTTGTAATAGGTAAAGAAACATCCTATCTTTACCTTAAGTAGTAAACATAATTATTTTCCTTTGTTATCCTATTTAAACCTATGTTATAACTCAACCTAATCTTAGATATACTATTATAGTTGTAAGTGACCTTAGCAATTAGTATGTGTTTGCTTTTAATTGTTTTATAACCACTTGTTACATTCCCACTTGACATTTGAAGTTCCTTTTGGATGAAATGCTTGTTAAAAACCCTTTTTAAAGAAAAGTTTTAATTCATTCAGTTTTTTTTAAGCACATGTTTTTCTTAAAATAAGTTATTCAAGTGGTTATAATTCAATTAAATCTTTTAATATAGTAGTAGAAAGTCTAGGTATTTACATGTCGCTTCACCTTATCAGAGAAGGCACAACTTCTCATGGAGGGAGATGAACCGTTTTCTGAAGTGACGTGTCCCTTGGTTCAGGCACTGGCACTCTGTTAGTTCAACATTCAGTGCCAGCGAGTGGTCATCCGGAAGTGGTTTTGCTTCCGGTTGTACTTGCTTAAGTTTTAACATTGGGGACCTGCAAAAACAAGTATTGGCACTCCGATGCCTAAGTTAGTATTGTTGCAGGTTTTAATCAAATAAGCACATGGTTATTTAAAGAATTAAACTTCATTTGGGTTTACCATTCCCAAATCACCTCTTATGAATGTAAATTGATCAACGCCCAGAGGCTTGGTGAAAATGTCAGCAAGCTGATGCTGAGTAGGGACAAACTTCACTTTGACATCTTTCTTCTGAACATGATCTCTGATGAAGTGATGTCTGACATCAATGTGCTTTGTCCTTGTGTGCTGAACCGGATTCTTGGCAAGGCTGATGGTGCTTGTGTTGTCACAGAGGATGGGTGCCTCTGGGAACTCCAAGCCAAGGTCTCTTAGTTGGTTCTTCAGCCACAGCACTTGGGCACAGCAGCTTGCGGCAGCAATATATTCAGCCTCTGTGGATGACAAAGACACGCAGGTTTGCTTCTTACTAGCCCATGAGACCAGACAACCACCAAGGAAGGCGCATTGTCCACTGGTGCTCTTCCTATCAGTTTTATAACCTGCATGGTCAGAGTCAGAGTAAGCCCACAAGAATTCTTGGTTACCTCTGGGATACCAAAGACCAAGCTCTTGTGTTCCCTCAAGGTATCTTAGAATGCGTTTAACACATGTTAAGTGTGACTCCTTGGGGTTGGCTTGAAACCTAGCACACATGCCTACACTAAATTGAATGTCAGGCCTGCTTGCTGTTAAGTATAGTAGGGAACCTATCATTCCCCTGTACATGGGCAGGCTGACAGATTTACCCTTTGCGTCAGCATCGAGTGCGGCAGTGGTACTCATGGGAGTGTCATACTCCTTGCACTCATCCATCCCAAACTTCTTGAGTAGCTCTCTGCAGTACTTAGCTTGGGAGATGAAGATTCCATTCTTCTTTTGCTTAATTTGCAGGCCTAGGAAGAACGTTAGTTCTCCCATCATTGACATTTCAAACTCACCCTGCATAGTCTTAGAGAATTCTTCACAAAGCTTTTCATTAGTTGCCCCAAAAATAATATCATCAACATAAATTTGGACAATTAACATATTTCTATCTTTGTGAAGAATAAACAGTGTACTATCTAATTTGCCTCTTGAGAAACCCTTGCCCAGCAAAAAGCTGCTGAGTCTCTCATACCAAGCTCGAGGAGCTTGTTTCAGGCCATACAAAGCTTTCTTTAGTCTGTACACATGTTTAGGACGCTTGTGGTCCTCAAAGCCAGGAGGTTGTTCTACATAAACCTCTTCTTTGATGTAACCATTAAGAAAAGCACTCTTTACATCCATTTGATATAATCTAAAGCCTTTCATAGATGCAAAGGCTAGAAGAATCCTTATTGCTTCGAGTCTAACGACTGGAGCAAAAGTTTCTTCATAGTCAATGCCTTCTTCTTGGTTATATCCTTTGGCTACTAGTCTGGCTTTGTTCCTTGTAATTTGACCTGTCTCATCCAGTTTGTTTTTGAAGACCCACTTGGTCCCCACTATGGATTGATGAGACGGCCTTGGGACTAGTTCCCAAACTTGACTTCTTTCAAATTGATTTAGCTCTTCCTGCATGGCAATAATCCAGTCGCAGTCCTCAAGAGCTTGTTCAACTGAAGTTGGTTCGATTTGAGATAAAAATGCTCCAACTTCATTTTGAACTTGCCTTCTGGTTCTGACCCCAGAAGAAACATCACCAAGCACTTGATCAAGAGGATGATCCCTGTGATGTCTCCTAGCTGTTGGCAACTGTGCCTCATCAGGCACTGTCTGCTCTCTAGGTTCATCACTGGGTTCATCTTCTTCTTTGGAATTGCTTGCTGGTGTTTCTTTTGGTGGTGAAGAAGATGATGGTGGTTTTGGAAGATTAAGTATTTCATCATCTTCTGTGGATTGTCCCCATGTAGGAGTTTCATCAAATACAACATGCATTGATTCTTCTACAATTCTAGTTCTTATGTTGTATATTCTATATGCTTTACTCCTAAGGGAATAGCCTATGAATATGCCTACATCAGCTTTTGGATCAAACTTACCCAGATTTACCTTTCCATTGTTATGTACATAACATTTTGATCCAAAGATTCTGAGGTGGCTGATGTTGGGCTTCCTCCCTTTGTACAGCTCATATGGAGTCTTGTCCAAGCCCTTGCGAACATAGGCTCTGTTAGAGATGTAGCAAGCAGTGCTCATAGCGTCCGCCCAGAACACTTGAGAAACCTCTTTCTCGTTGAGCATGCTTCTGGCCATCTCAGTCAGAACCCTGTTCTTCCTCTCGACTACTCCGTTTTGCTGAGGAGTCCTGGGAGCTGAGAAGTTATGTTCAATACCATTCTGCTCACATAGCTCAGAGAAGCTATGGTTCTCAAACTCGCCTCCATGGTCTGTCCTTATGGCTGTGATTTTGAGGTCTCTCTCATTCTGCACTTTCTTAGCCAGGACAACAAAAGCATCAAAAGCATCTTGCTTAGAGGCAAGAAACATCGTCCAAGTGAACCTTGAATAGTCGTCTACTACTACTAGAGCATACAGGTTTCCACCTAAGCTCTTCACTCTCGCTGGCCCAACCAAATCCATGTGGATTAGTTCCAAGGGCCTGCTAGTGGAGACTCTCTTCTTGGTTTTAAACGAGGACTTTGTTTGCTTTCCTCGTTGGCAGGATTCACAAATATAATCGTGCTTAACTTTAAAGGATGGAATCCCTATAGCTAGCTCTTTCTTAATTAGCATGTCAAGTTGAGTGAAGTTAACATGAGCTAGCCTTTTATGCCAAAGCCAACTGTTCTCATCGCTAGATATTAGACATTTTTCTTCCAGTTGTAGACATAAATCTAGAGTGTAGAGGTTTCCATTCCTATTGGCCTTAAGTTTGCATTTTAAGTTGGCCTTATCTAGATTCAGATCCTGCTTATCTACTATTATGCACTCATGTGAATCAAAAATTACCCAGTTTCCTTTGTCAGTGCTCTGGCTCACGCTTAGCAGGTTGTGACAGAGACCATCCACCAGATAGACATCCTTCACTGGTCCTACTTCTCCAACTCCGGTGATCCTTCCACTTTGATTACCTCCAAAGGTTACTGTGGCTCCATCTTTGATCACCAAGGACTTGAATTTGTCTCTGTCACCAGTCATGTGTCTCGAGCATCCACTGTCAATGTACCACTTTTTGTTCTTGGATGCTTTGAGACAGACCTGCATAAATTAGACAAGCTTAGGTACCCAACCTTTATTGGGTCCTTTATCATTAGTCTTCTTTCCCCTCGGTCCAGTATTGACCTTGGGTTTGTGATTGTGTTGAGCCTCTGGCCTTGTGGAGGCTCTAGGCTGACGGACTTCCCTTGGAATATGTTTCCAAGTTCTAGTCCCTTGTCCTCCCTCAGTTTCTTTCTTTGGAGGATCTTTATTTACCCTGGTTCCTTTTGGAACCAACTTATAGGAGCTATTTACTCCATGCTTCTTTGCATTGCAAGTGGACGTGGAGTGTCCCTTTTTGTTGCAGTAGTTGCAGAAGCTAAAGGGTGTGGATCTATGACTTGTAGCTTTATGGAAGAATTTTAAGTATGATTTCACTTTGGGCTCCACCCACTTTTTACCCTTATGCTTATACCCTAATCCAGTTCTATCCCTATATGCCCTTTGGTTCATCAAAATAACATTCAACATTTCAGAACCATTTGTAAACTTCTCCAGGGCATTTTGCAGTCTATCTCTTTCAGTAGAGATCTTGCTGCAGTTAGGGCAGCCTTCTAGTGTTGTGGCCTTGGGTTCCTCTTGGGGAGATCCCTTGCCATCTGCTATCGGAAGCTTTCTAGCTTCCGCTAGTTCTTCACTCAGTGAGTCCACCTTGGACTCAAGTGATTCCTTTTTAGCTTTCAACACTTTATAGGCTTTACATAATCGAGAGAATTCTTCATGAACCTCATTGTAAGCCTCTTGTAGTTCAGAGAAAGTTACCTCATTGTCCTCGTGGGTGAGATCAAAATCTGAAGAGGCTTCCTCATCATCTTCTCTGGCCACCAAGCAAAAGTTGGCAACCTCTTCTTCATCACTTGCTTCATCGTCTGAGCTATTCACCCAGATGGAGGATACGAAGGCTTTTCTTTTGTTTTTCCCCTTTGATCTTTGCAAGCTTGGACACTCAGCCTTGAAGTGCCCAGGCTTTTTGCACTCAAAGCACACCGGGGCCTTTTCCTTCTTGTATCCCTTCCTCTGACTGGAATCACCTTTCTGAAAGCCTCCTTTCCTCTTGAAGAACTTTCTGAACTTCCTCACCATCATGGCCATCTCCTCATCGTCCAATTCCTCCTCATCATCCTCATCATCATCATTCTCATCAATCTCCTTGTTGGGAGCTACAAGGGCAAGATTTTTGGTTTTGGATGAAGATTGAGGAGCTCTCTGAGCCAGCAGGGTTGGTTCATATTCAGCCAGAGAACAAAAGAGTGCAGTGATGGAGCTAGTTGACTCTCCTTGGACTTCCTGCAAGATGGTAACTTTGGTGATCCAATCACCTTTCAAGACTTTTAGGATCTTGCTGACTTGCTCTCTTTCAGGAATGTCCTTGCCCAGGGAGGCCAGATTATTGATAAGGTGAGTGAACCTGAGCTCCAGTTCTCTGATTGGCTCAGTTGGACTAGTCATGGCGAATTTGTGAAATTCTTCCACCAACATCTCAACTCGTCTTGCCTTCACTCCCCTGGTTCCAGAGTGAGCAGCCTCAAGAGTCTCCCACATATCCTTAGCAGTTTTGTGGTGGCTGATCCTATGAAACTCCTTAGGGCTGAGAGCACACTGAATGTAATGCATGGCCCTGTAGTTTAGTTGGACTAGAGCATAGTCGTCGTTGGTGTATCTGATCGCTGCTTTGCAAAACCATCTTCATCTAGGGGAGTGTGATCCCCACGTTCAATTACATCCCAGAGTCTGATGTCGCTGGACTTGATGTACGTCTCCATTCGAAATTTCCAGAATGGATAGTTATACCCATCAAAGCCTGGGGGCTTGTTGGGTTGAATGGAGACATCGGGCAAGGAGTAATCTGTATCCATTACTGGATCTTTACTTTCTGGATTCATTGGAATCGAGTGAGAAAGACCTGCTCTGATACCAAATGAAAGTAATGGATGCACAAGAGGGGGGGTGAATTGTGCTACAAAACGAAAGCTCAAATAAAAATGTAACATAGTGTTACTAATTCCCTAATTAACCTGTGACATCTCTTTTAGTTCAATAATATCTTTACTAACTATGATAGAAAAAGAAATTTCAATAATATCAATATCTCTATCATAGTTAGAAAAAGAATATCCTAATGATTAAAATATTATCCATGATAGAAAAGAATAAACTAATACAGCACAGCTGCTATCATGGATAATTTATTGCTAACCATGTTAGAAAGGATTTGCCTAACATGGTTATTAAACAAAACTAACTGATATTAAACAATAAATAAATATGTATACATGCGGAAGCAGATGCAGGCTTATACAAATTGGCAATATACATAACTAACTAATCTAATTAACCTTTGAAACCTAATTCCCTTTCCTGATGCTTGCGCCTGTGCATGAATACCTGCAAAAATGTCAGTAATCGTGGGATGAGACAATTTGTCCCAGTAATCACCGCTTAACTCACTATAACAGTGAGATGTGCTGTAGTAAGGGCGTCTAAAGGGTACCACAGTTTTAAAATCAATAATACATATATATATTTCTCATTTCCTTTCATCCCTCACTTAAATCCTTCTGTCACGTCTCAATCAACTCAAATTCATCATCTCTACATCCCATGTATCACTCAACATCCCTCACACTCACCTAAAGTTGCATTGTGCCACCACGGTGCATTCAAGCATCTATTCTTCACTATATGATTTGACATTGTGTCCCTCTCCATAATGAGGGGACAATTTCCCTCTCTGGCAATCTCCAGAGAGGGAACCCCAATTCTGTTTCCATTACAGAACGGGAACGGTTGGACTCTTCAATGCCAAACAACCGTAGGGGCGGTTGGACTCTTCAATGCCAAACAACCGTAGGTCACTTCTCTTAATAAGTTGACCTATGAACCCCGATCCATTCAATCCGAAAAGGATCATCAGTACAAATAACTGTCGATTGGCCTATCGACAGTTATCATCGCGCGATGGTACATAAATAGCAGTGTCATGCAATGCTCACCATATTCAACTTTTCAACTAAAGTTCCATTCAATATCACAATATCAATATCTCCCTGACAATTCTGTTCAATATCACAAACTCATTCAATATCTCAATCGTCACATCTTATGTTTTCCACAACATAACTTTCAAAATCTCCATTCAATAACTAACTTCTTATTCTATCCTCATGACATCTCAAACCACAACCTGAACATTATTCCTATATACCTTTCACGCCATTTCAGATCAATGGCCACCACCAGACAGGATAATATATATATAGTGTTCAAATTTCTTTATATGAAAATAATCGTGTTTGAAAGGCACCCGATAGCCTGTTTTATATAAAAATACATTTTTCAAAGACAATATGTATATGGAGGGTGAAAAGGGATTTTGAAAATCCCAGCTAACGTCACCCTCATTGTTATAGCAAGGTTAAGTGTGATTACCTGTCGCCCTTTAGCATTCTGTTGCTCTTCCTTACCCTTCCTTACTCGATTTACCTATTATTACATAAAAGTAATAATAAAGGTAAACAACTATTCATAAATCTGTATAATGAATTACACATCTCTCTCGTTTCTAATGTTTCTACCCATTTCCCCCTTTGTTAGTCATATCGTTTTCAAAATATTGTGGTTTCCTAAGTACATACATAAAATCAACATAGTTCATCAATTCAAAGAGAGTAACAAGTTTACATAAACACCCGCAAAAGTAAGAGGACAAAAAAGGGTAGTTTCAGCAGTGAGGTAACAGAAAATTCACCCAAACAAAACATGCAATGTCATCATTACATACACTTTACTCCATTAATCAAATATGTATAGCCATCCACTACACCTTTCATATACAAGCTTAACATGGATATTAACTTGCCTTATCAACAAATTCTGTTCAAGTTCTCTAAAATCAAAGTAATAAAGTTAACCAATATACACAAACTTTTTGATTTTATTACACCTAACTAATTCCAACCCAAATCTTGCAATTATTAGCATACATCACATATTTTACTATTAATACTAGAATCAAGTGTCAATATACTAATTTGGGAATTCAATTCCCAACACAAACATCAACCTTCAAGCAATTCTTCATTTTAAACTCTCTGTTTTTTTTTTTAACTTCAAACTACTTCCACAATTAACCATCAACCACCAATTCAAGCCATATCCTCCTCAAGCCTTGGCCATAACCCATCAATAAGTTATATTGCAATGATTCCCGATTCCATTACTCTAAGTTCCTCTACAAATTCCAAATAAGATATTAGAATCCTTTCTTTACTTATGATCCACATATAATCCCATTACCCCATTTTAAACTCCAACCTTAAACTTTAAAGACTTGTAGTTTACCCCAAGAGCTTCATAATAACTCAAACTATTTGAATTTATTCATTGGGGTACACAAACTAAAGAAATCAATAAAACAATGTAAATCCATTATATATTTTGAATTACCATTGCATCTAGTGGATTTTCACTACTTCATATTACCAAAATCAATTATAGTTTATATTGTTGCTAATTCACCCATGAGGTATCATCTATAAATATCAATAAGTCTAATGAAATCATCAAATTCATAAAAATGACTACTATTTTGAAATCCCCTACAAAACCTACCCAATTCAAACTTTTTCTAACACCTATAAGTCATATGATCAAATCAATCATGTTATCCCCATTATGTAACATTCTTGAGTGTATCTTATCCACCAACTAACTCCAAACAACATTTCCATAATCAATTTCCATTTTATTCAACACTTTGTTCACCAATCTTTTCCTAAACACCAATCCCATCAAATCCACCACACAAATGTCATTATATAACCTTAATAAGCATTTAGCAACCACTAATTTGTATAATAACTCACATATCACCAAACCCTAAATTTTAAAGAATCCCTAAATACCTACAAAAATTTCAAAATAACTAAAAGCTTCAAGAAAACTCAATTGCCTCCAAGAACACTCAAATTAGATACCTCATATCCAATATATAATTTTAGAATTCTCAAAATTCAGAAAAAAAACTTCAAAATACATCATGATTTCCAACTTGTTTAAGCTTCTAATTAAGACAAATCCCAAATCTTTTGAAAGATACAAACCCCACACCATTAGAAATTCTTATTACACTTAGAAGATCCCAATGGAATGCTCAAAACGGCCAAAGCTCCCACAATTTCGAAAATCACTCAAAACCCTAACTTTTTAAAGAAGGCTTTATCCCAAAATCCAAAATCCATGAGGTAGAAGATGCTTACATGGTTTCAACGTGAAGGAGGGGTAAAGACCCGTCGGAAAACGCTTGGATTTCGCCGGAAAGTGGCCACAACAGTGGCTGGCCGAGCTGGGCCGAAACAGGAAAGGAAGGAAGTGAGAAAATGAGGTTGGGAAGAAGTTTAGTCCAAAAAAAACACAAAAACAACAAGACCCGCCTTACCCCGTCGCCGTCCGCCGCCCAAGCTGTCGGAGTATGTAAGAACACGGTGAAGTTGAGTGGGAAATGATGAAGAAGTCGCACAAAACAGTGGGTGTCTGCACAGCTACGCGATTTGAAGGTTTGGAGGAAGAAAACATGTGTGAAATGTGGTGGGATGAGTGGAAATATGAATGGGGCTGGTTTGGGTGAGGAAGAGAATGAAAATGGTGAAGGGAGGGAGGGAGTGTCGTTTTTGGCACATGGAGAAGAAAGAAAGAAGAAAGAAAAAGAAAGTGAGAGAAAGAAGAAAAGGGAAAAGAAAAAGAAAAAGAAAAAGAAGGAATATGCTTGATGCTTTGGGGATATTCCTTTTTATCTTTATTTCTTTGACCATAAAATCCTCCAATTGGTCTCCAAAATTTGAATCTTGATCCCATCTTCAAAATCATTTAATTGATTAATCTAGGCACTTATTCCTTCAAATCCTCCAAAATATCCAAATTTTCCCAAAATTCCTAAATATTTCAAATTTTCTAAGGGTCTTTTACTAAAAACATTTTCTAATCATCTATTAAATTTTCAGGATGTTACAAAAAACAACACACGAGTTTATACTGGTTCGGTCTTCCTGACCTACGTCCAGTTCTCAACCACCCAGGCCGAGTTCCACTATCCCCAGGTTTTACAACGGGTGCACCTGGAACCTTTACAACCGCAAGTTTTAGACGGGATCACTTGCAACCTTACAACCACAAGTTTTACTCAAGGCTCACTTGCAACCTTTCTAACTAGCTCCCCCTTACAATCAGCAAGGGTTCAACCTTTACAAATAAAGGATTTTCTAACTAAGTTCTCTTTAAGAACAGATAATGATACACACTTAAGTACAAAGAATGCTCTTAATACAAGAAGAGACTTAACTACAAAGAGTACAAGATAGGTAGATGAAAAGATCACTCAATGAGTTAAATGCTCTTTCTCTTTTCTGGGCAGCTTTGAATGCTTGAAGGTTTTCTTGATTTCTCTCTCTAGCTTTCTTCAAGTTGTCAAAGATATTAGTTAGCTTCATAAATGAAGGTGAGCTTGCTTATATAGTCTTCAAACATTCTCACTCTTGGTAGGTGGGTTAGCCGTTTGAATATGGCCGTTTTTCCCAAGTTACCGTTTGCCCAATTAATGCTTCATCAATGCATAGCAGGGTTGACTTGCTTTATCTCTGAAAAGTAGTCCTGACAACTCTGCTCTGACAAAAGCATTCTGACACTGCACTTCTGAACATTCTGACATTCTGATTGCTTGCGGAAGCAGGTTCACATCCGGAAGCAACTCTACTTAGTGTGCTGCACTTTGAATGTTAGTTTAACAATATAAGCACATAGCCATATGCAGTGGGTGTTCACTTAGTCTAAGATGGCTTCCTTGGATCCGGAAGCACTTCCACATCCGGAAGCACTACTACTGGATGAAGGGTTATATGTACTTTTACTCACTCTCGCTCAGTGTCCTTCAATCCAACAGCCAGCGCTAGTCACTAAGCTATCGGAAGCAATTCTACTAGACATGGCTCATGTTCACTGACGCTTAGTGTTCTTCAATCCAACAGCCAGCGCTAGTCACTAAGCTATCGGAAGCAATTCCACTAGACGTGGCTCATGTTCACTGACGCTTAGTGTTATCCATTCCAACAGTCAGCGCTAGTCACTAAGCTATCGGAAGCAATTCCACGCTATCGGAAGCAATTCCACTTCCGGTTGAATCCTAGCTTAGTCTTAAGGTTTTGTATATTTAGTGCTTCTTGGACTAAGTTATTTCCTTAGTTAATTACTTGCTGTTGCTGGGGGATGAAATATTCATCCGCGAGCGCTAGTCCTAGTCTATCCTAAAGTAAATCTACATCCGGTTGCACTCTTACTTGGGATCCTTATATTAACCTAATGCCTAAGTGCTTGGTTCATTCTTTCATACTTTAGTCTTCATCAAAACTTAAGATTCTAACAGATTAGGGATTCCAAATTTCTAAGAAATGTGCATTAAAGAGGATACAAGCAAAATTAATATACATTAGAATTTAGGTGGAATTTAGAATACATCGTTTGATGATTTTGAATATTTTTCTTCCTCCAATGTTAAGGGCCCGGATATGTGCATGAAAGGGGATACAAGATAAATTAATATACGGTGGTTACTTGAAGGGCAAGTTAGAGTCATTACTCTAAAATTTAAGTGGAATTTAGAATATATTATTTGATGATTTTGGATATTTTTTACCCTCCAATATTAAGGGGAGTTAAAACATATAAAAATCTTTCCCTATTATATATTAATGATATAAAATGTTGCTACTTATAAATAGCGTGTAGAAGAGCCTTTAATTTCTAGGAGACAACTAAAACTATTGACATCGCTTTATTGGTATAATACTCCTTCCGGTCCCTAAATATAATTTTAAAAGGAAAATCATAATAGAGACAACTAAAAGGTTAATATCAAAGAACTATAAAAAATAACAAGTCGCATTATAATTATACACATAAATACCTTATTTAAATGTATGTGTGTTGCATTTGAAAATGCATCCCACCTAATCAAGTGAGTAGGTACATTTACTGATAGAAGATTTTGAAAGTGGTTAATTTTCAACAGTCTGCATCTAACATCTATAGGAAATGGAAGTTGTTGGTAACTTCTCAATGACTCTATAAGAAGATGTTATAGATTAGGACAAGATAAAAGAAGATTTGGCAATTCTTAACAAATTGAATACTAATTAGATGGAGAACTTCATTGTCAAGCAACTCAAAAAGATGATGAATTATGGTTGCATAGAAAGCTTCAAAGATTTAAGGAATTTAATACGGAGTAACTGGTTAGGAATAATATGATATAGAGGAACAATTTTAGCTCACAAACAATTACGCAAGTGTCAATTTCACCAACAAACAATAAATGGTATCAAACTAACTCATAAACAATAAAAGTTTTATATTGATCAATACCGTCAATTTATCTCCAACACCATAAATCTTTTCCATGGGCAAGTTAGGGATAATGAGAGAGAAAAATTAACGATCTTCACCAATATTATATTTTTTATTATTTGTTGGTTAGTTTGATACCATTTATTTCTTATTGGTCAAACTGATACTTGTGTAATTGTTTATTTGTCACAATTTTTATTAGTCTCATAAAGTATAATTTAAGTTATAATATAATTTTTTTTATAAAGTCATAACAATGGATAAATAACAATAATTAAACTAATAAAGTCATAACAATGGATAATAAATTAATAAAATAAAAATAACATACTTTGTTAATAAAAATATATTGAAACAATAATATAATAAATAAAATTCAATAAGAATAAAGTACAAAAAAATATATAGAGAGACACATACACTATATATAGAAAAATATAGGCATCTTATTTATAGGTATACACACATCAATACCTCTTAAACAACCTATTTTTGTATCTACACAGACATATGGCAAATAACCACAAAACCACAAATCTTATTTAGAACATATATCCACGCAAACCTCTTGAACAAAAACACACACACACACACACGAACATTACCACCAATGAAAGAAAAAGAAAATGAAAAATTGAGTAGTAAAATCAAACGTAGCATAATATGACAATAAGATATAAACATGTTCTAATAACATAATAAATAGGGGCAATGACCCTATTTTGCCCTTCAAGTAATCACCCTGAATCACTGGGCACCCTAAACTAATATTGGGTACAACTTTACCCTTGAGGTAACCAAAGTGGTCCAATTTTACCTTCTGGCGAATGTAATGTTGACACGTGTTGTCCACATGTCAACATTACTTCATTTATGGTATGAAAAGCTGAAAATTGATGACAAGTTTAATCGGGATTTTGGTAGAGCAAGAGTGCTTAGAGATTTTAAGAAGCCCTTAGTTGCAGATAGGGAGAAATATAAGTAGAAGTATATCTTAACAAAATGTTTCTTTAATGAAGTAGCATATAGAATCACAAAGGATTTAGATCTCATATCTGCACAATCTTAGATCTAGTGGAAGAAGAAGAGGAAGAGGAAGACCATGTCATGGCAGAAGTCATTATGAAGCATTGTCTACATGGACAAAGGTGCAAAAATATATATGATAAAAAATTTCAGGGGCACCCAACACAATTTTTTGTTGGAAAAATGAAGCTTCGGGAAGGATAAAATAATAGATATTTCTTGTGACTCCAAGAGTATCCAAGTAAACCATTATAATTTTTAGGGGAAGTATGAAGGCAATTCAAGAAAAAAAAGGTATAAAAACTAAAATTAGGTGTTATATTTTGAAGCAAATCTATCTCCCTAAATATGTTTTATATTAAGGACCGGAGGAAGTATAAATAACCATAGCCTAAGAATTTCATATAGTTTAGTTAACAATAAACTTTTGCTAGACAATGCGAGGTATTTTAAGATATAAAAAACAGGAACTCCCATGTGTAGCACGGGAGAAAATACTTACAAGTGAAAATTGAAGAGATTGAAGAAAAATTTGTAACAAAATAGGAAAATTACTTTTATGAAAAAATTAACTAAGAGGTTGTAGAGATATTTCATCAACTTTAACCGCGCTTCGTGTAGTTTGTTTATAATTATTACTAATCACAATGATCATAATATAACCTTAAACTAAGAGATAAAAAAACTCCCTTGATGGCATCCTACGAATAGAAGACATATTAAAGGCTTAGTACCATAAGATTCAAAATACAAATCTGAAGAATATAAAAATGTGCATAATAGTCATTAAAATTTCCTCTCTCTTAAACCTTGACTTGCCACGTACCCTATTCCCCTAATCAGGGCCTACTAACTTTTAGATAGATATTTTTCAAAACCAGCTCCCCTCTCTACCGCCTGCAGCACACAAGTCAAAGAATTAGCCCTTTAAATGTAATATAATTAACTAAATGTCAAGTAAAAGTTATAGTTTCAATTGGGCTATGGACAATAGTACAAAACATAGAGATATGATCATTTCCTTACCTTTAAAATAAGGAGAAGGAAAAAAAAGAAAAGGAAGTGAACCATTAAAGGACAATATACATGGAAAATTTGTCAATCCATAATGAAGTGACTAAAAGACTAAAAATATATGACTTTTTCCTATTTTCTTCAATTTTTCTTATCAATAATGAAAGGGTAATGGACCTAATCTGCCCCCCAAGTAACTACCAAGGAGCGCTGAGCACCCTGAACTAACAACAGGCCCGTATCTGGACTCCAAGTAACCAAGGTGTTTAAAAACTACCCCGGTTGGACGGTCAACAACGTTTGACCGTTACTATGCCTATGTGGCTACCACGTGAGCACCTGCTTGCCACGTGTGTATTTTAAATGGACCTAATCTGCCCTCCAAGTAACCACTCATGAGCACTGAGCACCCTGAACTAACAACAGGCCCATATCTGCACTCAAAGTAACCAATGTGTTTAAAAACTACCCCGGGTGGACGGTCAATGACGTTTGACCGTTACTATGCCTATGTGGCAGCCACGTGAAGGCCTTGTTTGTCACCCGGCGCCTTGTCATCGCCACGTAAGATATGTTCATGTGGGTCCCACCTATAATAATAAACAATTTCTCTCTCCCTCTTCATCACCATCACCACAGTCCCCCAACACCCACCACCCCCACCCACACCACCCCCTCAAACGTGGCAAGCAGAGGTGGCGTGGGTGGGGGGCTGTGGAGGTGAGGCAGTGGGGGGCTGGGGAGGTGAGGGGGTGGCGTGTTCAATTGTCCCCAAAATTTACTAAACACATCACTTAACGCCATGAAATATGCAATTCAACTTTGTATTCTTCATATCAACCCTAATCAATTCAGCACTCAACACCATCATTCACCAGGCATTTCTTATTCCTCGACTTTAGTCCTTCATTCTCCAACTATTTAAATGTGCACACTTCCAACCACAGTCGTGCCTAGAGTAAGTCATTTAACATTTGGAACAAAATTTCAATCGAACTCCAATAAAACTTTGATTATACTACATGCCAAAGTCATAATTTGCAACCTAGGATGGGTAATAAACCTCAAATTATCTTGTCACTTCAAATCGAAAATTACTTTGATTTCTCATAATTCCTCAATCCATATCCAATTAATCACTAATATTCTACATCTTTTTACTTCCTCTTCCCTTATCTTCATCCAAAATCACCTTTCCAATCCTTATCATAACTAAACCACCAGCAATTCACAAGGTTATATCCTAGTCTTTGCAATATCAATCATCCTCATGCAATTAATTTACCGAACCAAAGGTCTATTACCATTACTTTCAGCCATCATTCCATTCCAATAACCTAATAAACTCTAAGTCATTAACCTGCAGTGTACAATCAAGTATTAACCCTGACTTCAACTCAAAGCATAAATTCCTAAATTTCATTCTTCTAGCCAAAATTTTCGGTTACTCATCAGTTTATTTCCATAATAAAGTGTGCTAATCCTTAAAATCAATGCTCCTCTCAAATACCCCTATTTCAATCCACACAAGAAAAACTAAAAGTATACTAAAATTCGACTCCAAAACCACAATAAATTCTGCTACACTAGGAGATTAATGAATAAATCTGTCAAGAATCACGATACACCAAAAATAGCAAGACCAATTCTACTACATGAAACAGAAAAACTCCACTTCTTGTATTCATTTCCAGCCAACTTGATGTATAATTAAACGTTTTCACATCCACAGCTAAAAACAGTAAAGCTACAGACTCTTTTGAAGAATCAGCTTAGCTATTGCAATCCACACACTGCAGGGATTCAATAAAGGTGCCCAACAATTCCATTTCATCTCTCATTAATTTGCAGTCACCCATGCATTGTAAATTCCCTTATTTTAATAGCTAACGCAATTCAGATTGAGAAGGGGAGAAATCAAGAACTACTCAATAAAATAGAGAAAATCCTCGTCAGGCCCCTAATCTGTACACAGAAGAGAAGAAACTAAGGTATGATCCTTAAACTTTTCACATTAGCTTACCATGCAGAATATCCATTAACTTAAATGATTTTTAACAATATTTTGACTTTACTTAGCATTCCTTTAACTAAAATCAAGACACGAGTACGAAGAATCCATTGAAACCAATGCTAACCAAAAGACAAGTTGAGAATAACCATATGAATATCGTACAGGCACATACACAGTTTTTTTTTTCCATTTTTCTTTCATTATATTCTGAAAATCAAATTAATCAAGGAAGTTGAACTCCTTAGACAACAAACTTGAGATTTTATGGTCTCTAAACTCAACAAAGTTCATGTATACCATATACACACAAGTTAACTCGTTAGGAATCTATGTGAAACAATCATCCACTCAAGGAAAACAATTCCATTTAACACAAAATCAACCACATTTATTAATAGGCAACATACTTCACAATAAATTTGCAAACAAACATTCCAATTAATTATAGGATGGTCAAATCATAGATTAAAATTTCACATTCATAATTACAAGTCACAATTTCACCAACAATTATCAACTATAAGTTTCTCGAGTATTAACAGTCAAATCCTTCCAATTACATATGATTAACTTGCAAAACCTTTTCAATAATCTATAGAAATTCAATCCATAATCACTTTTAAACAAACAACTTACCGTTCATTCGTGTAGTAACGGTGGGGATACACTCATGAAATAGTGAGGGCTACCAACATTCATTATTATTAAGGGGGCTGCTTCCAGTCACTAAATATAGTGAGGAAGCCTCCAGCCGCTTAATATAAATGGGCAACAACCTCTTACTACCCATGATGATGTATCGACCAACCATTACTACTTGGTGGACAATCAGAATACTAATAGAAAATAATAATAACAAATAATTTATTTGTATTAAGAATTAGATAAAACAATTTAACCAGCACTTCACAAATTCATCAGAGATCAACAAAACAAAGCAAGTAATATAGTCAATATGGAGACTACATAAACAAAACAATAACAACACAAAGAATTTTTAATAAGATTTAATGTAAAAACCATCAAATATAACAACAATTTAACAAATGAACTAAACAAATAAGAAGCAAGGTCAACCATTCTTATTTCACATTGCATTATTTATTAATTGTTATATTCCAATTCCCTTAATCCCTTAACCCAATAATAAGGTTTCTCATGATGCCTCGACTATGATTATGGTCGACTCATAATTATAATCGAGACCCCAGAGAAGCATCCTTATTTCGTCATTCTTCCTAAATTCTTATCAATATCTTTATTTATATAGTTATTATTACTATATTCATCTCAATCTCTCCACAATACCTATTCAATTGCTCTTATCACTCTCTCCCCACCACGGGATGAGTGATATTCCTCTCAAAAGGCAGATATTCATGCACATAAGGAAGGGAATGCCAACAAAGTATATTGTCAATCTATATGCAATGCAGCACAGTCCAGGGTTATCGTACACCAAATACTGATAACCAAGAGTTGTAACATAATGTTACTAATTCCCTAATTAAACTAAGATATCTATTTTAATTCAATAATCTCTTTACTAACTATGATAGAAAAAGGAATAATCATATCAACAATATCTCTATCATAGTTAGAAAAGGAATTATCTAATTATTTTATACATTATCCATGATAGAAAAGAATTGCCTAATACAATATGAACACTATCATGGATAATTAGCAGCTAACCATGTTAGAAAGGATTTGCCTAACATGGTTAATAAACAAAACTAATTGATATTAAACAATAAATAAATATATATACACGCGGAAGCGAATGCAGACCTATAAATTGGCAATATACAACTCTAAATAATATAAACAACCTCTAAGACCAAATTCCCTTTCCTGCTGCTTGCGTCTGTGCATGAATACTGTAACATTATGTTACTAATTCCCTAATTAACCTGTGACATCTCTTTTAGTTCAATAATATCTTTACTAACTATGATAGAAAAAGGAATTGCAATAATAACAATATCTCTATCATAGTTAGAAAAAGAATATTCTAATGATTGAAATATTATCCATGATAGAAAAGAATAAACTAATACAGCACAGCTGCTATCATGGATAATTTATTGATAACCATGTTAGAAAGGATTTGCCTAACATGGTTATTAAACAAAACTAGTTGATATTTAAAAACAAATATATATATATATACATGCGGAAACGAATGCAGGCCTATACAAATTGGCAATATACATAACTAAATAATCTAAATAACCTTTGAAACCTAATTCCCTTTCCTGATGCTTGCGCCTGTGCATGAATACCTGCAAAAATGTCAGTAATCGTGGGATGAGACAATTTGTCCCAGTAATCACCGCTTAACTCACTATAACAGTGAGATGTGCGGTAGCGAGGGCGTCTAAAGGGTACCACATTTAAAACCAATAATATATATATATACATGTCAAGTCTTTCATTCATCATTCAAGTCCCTCCGTCTAAATCAACTCAAATTCATCATCTCTATTTCCTACATATCACTCAAATCCCTCAGTCAATTCCAAGTCAACTCAACAGACGAAAATAAACGTGATTGACATTGTGCCCAGTCTCAAATCTGAAAGCATGAAAAAGGGAGCACTTTAAATAGTGAAAACATCCCTGAAAAAGGGAGCACTACAACTTGTGAAAACATCCCTGGTTCCTTTACAATTCGAGGAACCTGTACAATTAACCTATCGATTTGCGCAAATCGATAGGTTACATCGGCCGACGGTACTAATAATCAGTGTCATGCAATACTCACAATCCCTATTCTATATTCCATCAACATAGCTCTCAACAATCTCAACTCAACATGTAACTCTCTTTTCTATCCTCATCACCTCTTAAACCACTACCCAACACTATCCCTATATACATATCACGCCATTCCAGATCAATGGCCACCACCAGGCAGGATAATAGATATACAGAGTTTCAAATTTCTTTATATGAAAATAATCGTGTTTGAAAGGCACCCGATAGCCTATTTTGTATAAAAATACCTTTTAAAAATAATATATATATATAGAGGGTGAGAAGGGAGTTTACAAAATCCCTAACTAACGTCACCCTCAATGTTATAGCAAGGTTAAGGGTGATTACCTGTCGCCCTTAGCAATTTACACAACTTTTCAATGTTCCTTTCTTGATGCCACGAAAGCCTACTTGCATCCACTCCTATAATGATATGGAGCAAAATGATAAATCAATATCATTTCCCTTTATCATAATTAAACGTCTCTCGTATCCGCATTACTACCCATTTTCCCCTCTTCTTAGTTATATTATTGTAGAAAGTTATGTGGATTCATAAATGCATACACACACAAGTCAATACACTTATATTCCAGTCAATTCATAACATCAACATATGGAGCTGCGAGCATACCAATCAAACATAAACCATTGTCCACACCATATTTGATAAAGCCCTTTTTAACTCTTTCTAAAATTCAGTACCATATTCAATCATCAATTACTCGAAACTTTCAATAACTCAAACTACTATTCACTCTCACATCATCCACCCTTCAAACAGCTTCAAGCTACCAAGTAATTAATAATTTTCCCCGTAAAGCATAGAAACAATGCCATAATCACATTAGTTCTAACATTTTCATTTGCGAAAATACTACCAATCCCTCATATATATATTTGACCATATCAACATCGATGATGACTTAGAAAATTGCCATTCCAAAATACACTGAAATCAAGCGGCAAAGATGTCATGTAGCAATTTAAACTCAGCATCAAAATCAAAGAAATTAGACAAACATGAATATTCTAAATCAAAACCAAACAGCAACAATATTTATCATTATTAAAAATTCAAGCAATCACATATGCTTTGTAACAAACCATAATTCAGCCAAAATTCCAATACACCTCTTTCCTAATGTAAAACCCTTACCAATTCTTGTATACTTAAACACACTTACAGTTCCCAAATTAACTAAAAATTACCATTCACTTTATCTCACATCTAGTTGTATTCTACCACAAAGGAATCAAAATGTTTTAACCATGCTTTTCAACACATAAACCAAACTACTTTCCACCCTTACCCATCATAACACAATTCTCACTTCAATTTAATCAGTTTAGAAAATAAATAAATCTCTAAATCAAATACAATCAAGGCACTACAATAACCTCAAGCATTAATTCATACATTCATTTAAAACAATAACTTCTAATGATCCAAATTAAAACAAAGTATGAGTTTCTTACTGTTTCATTTTGCAGCAATGACCATAAATTAACCTATTGAATTGAGAATTAACTATTTGGGTGCTAATGTCAGCTCATTCCTCCCTACTGTATAAACAACATCCGAACAAGGAGAATAAATTCCAAAATTCCATTTTCATTAAAACCAAGCATACAAGATCAGAATTAAACTACTCTCATATGTTTGCAAATATCAAACACGTGCAACAGTCCATTTAGTAAAAGGAAGAGACAAGGAAGATCCAATAACCATTGCAAACTTTCACAAACTTGACAACAAACATTTAAGGCGACCTAAATCATTTCAAATCGTCTTGATACACAACCAATCAACCTTTTGAAGATAGAAATAAATGAAAACAATGAAGAACCCAGCAAGGCAGAAACTTGAACAAACGAAAACAAAAAGAAAAGAGAAAGAAATCAGTAGAAATTTCACATGCAATTCAATAAATAAAATCCAGTTTACTTCTAATAAATATTCTCAAAGAATTTAAGTCAAGAAGTCACAAAAGCAAGTCTTTAACAGTGACCCCCTATGCCATCAACCACTTCCATAATATGGAAGAAAAAGGAAATTTAAGAAACATCATACTGTCATCACTTTCAGCCACCCAAGCATAGAAATTTATCAAAGAAGCACAATGGATTATATTTAATATCATCAAAACATCACAAACAGAAAACCCAGGCACACATCATCAAATTTGAAGTTTTAAACATCCTATTTGTTAATGATTCAATCCAAATTATAAACCCTAACTTAATCACTCTCCCAAACTCGCAGACAAATGAAGAAAATGGGTATAGGAATTACTTGCGAAGTTCCAAAATGGAAGGAAGAAGCGAACCCGCCGCCGGCCGCCGACTATCTCGCCAGAAATCGCCCTCCAATGTATAGACCGAGTAAAACCCAAAAGGAGAAAAGAATATGAGGGAACCAACATAAAAATGATAGTATAGCTCGAGATATGTTAGAAAATCGAAGCTTTACCTCTTTCCTCAGCTGGCCGCCGTCGATCTTGCCGGAGACGAAGAAGAAATGGAGGAGAGAAGACGCGAGGGAGTTAGATAGGAGGTGGTTTCGGTGAGGAAGAAGAAGGAAAGAAGATGAAGAAGATGATGGGCTTATGGGAGGGGTCGGCGCCGCCGCGCCTTGGCCGCCGGAAATCGCAGAAGAAGAAGAACGAAGAAGAAGGCGGAGGGAGGAGGGAGTCTGATATTTAAAGTAAAGGGGAGGGGCGCGTTTGGATCACTGAAATAAGGGGGTTCTCTGATGATTTGTAGCTCAAACTTGCCATAGTGTACTCTTTTAATTTTAAAACCATTTAAACCAGCCTCCTATCTTTTTAAACTTCAAAATATTTTTAGCTTTACCATTCCCTCATATTTCAAACTCTTCATTTCTTAATTAATTATATGCACATTAATTACTCAAAATTTCCAAAAATATCCCAAAAATTCCTAAAAATTCCAAAATTCCTAATTTCTCCATTTATCATTTCCCAAAACACTCTTTAATCTTGTATTAAATTTTCAGGATGTTACAATTCTCCTCCTCTAAAATAATTTCGTCCTCGAAATTAAGGGAATTTCCATTAGAAATAAGAAAAGAAACAGTTTCTTGGACCGATAATCCCATCTCAAGAAAAAGAAAAAGGAATTTGGTTATAAGTAAGGAAGACTGAACTCATTGGCAAATGAGAATTCATTGCCATAAGTGTCATCCATATGACACCGCAGAGATGCTATCGGTGATTTAGAAGAACTATGAACACTTTAACTAAGATTGTTGTCGCAGTTTTCTGGTCAAATGTAGTCAAGTGCGAAGTAGGAAAGATGTTTCTTATGATAAAGGTGAGGTTAAGGATACTAGATCCCATTCTCAAGTTCATTAAAAGGTTTAAAAGAGGTGAAATCAAGTCAGATTGACTTGAATGTATATAACCTTTTGAACAAGGTTAGAAACACTACGCCAGAAAACTAGGAGTATAACTAAAATTCTATTCAAAACCACAATTAATTCTGCTATACTAGCAGATTATTGAACGAATCTGTCAGAAATCACAATATACCAGTAGTAGCACAATCAATTTCACTACAAAAATCGGATGCAACAGAGCATAAATGATGCACAAATCTAACACACAATAAGATCCATTCAATTTATTAACTTTAACATCAAGTTCACAGGAAGTATCCCACAACAAATCTCCTTTATATCCATTCCAGTACTTGCAGCAATAAAAGTAAACATTCTCTAACTCATTATTCGTTTTTTCATAGACAAGGTCATATTCAAATATGTATGAGAATTCCCATTTCATTAAGAATTTATTTAGCCAAGTAGAGAAAAGGAAATGAAACTAATTCCTATAATCCAAACTTGATTTCAAGCCTACTAAAATTTAAAGTACATCAAACAAAACTTTTCAAGGGACCATTCAGCCAATGTCTAAAAAGACAACACCAGTCAATGTACTTGTGAACTGTCAAACCCTTGTAGTCAATGTTATACATAACTCAAGCCAAACCTTAAATAACCAATGCATCAAAACCATGAAAATCAAATCTTCGTTTAAACTATTCCTCGTTATAATTTGATCATAAGCACTAAAAAGGCAGAGATAAGTATGAAATTATATATTCTAACTTGTACCAAACTGAGCCGAGTATCCAAATACTCAAACTCAAATAGAAGTTTCTAACATTGATATATAATCTCTATGTGGTTAATTGAATTGCATTCCCTGTTAGGATGGTGTGGTATTTGGTCTGATTCTTGGTGAGCACACACATTGGTTGCCTATATTTGATAAAAGGATTTCCTGATACAATATAGATGCTATCTACACCGTCCTTCATCCTGCATCTTCATCCAATTTATAAATCATTCATCAATCCTCATCCTATTTTCCTTACCTATCCATGATTTCCCCAAGTGTTTAACAAAATTCTCTTAACTTATGATGTAACAATCAGCTTCTATGAAACAGTTACAAAATCATTTTCTCTAGCACTTCCTAATTATCAACACTTCTCATTAATGCTTCATAATTGTCTCACAACAACCTATGACTCTTTGACATTTTTATTCAACTAATCCTACTCTCTAACACACACTATATCTTAATTATCATAAGTAATTGAACCCATGTACTTATTAACATTTTGAACAAAGTTTTATTCGAACTTCCATAAAATTTATTTGTCCTACATACTAAAATCGTAATTATAACCTAGAATGGGTAACAAACCTTACACCCTTTTGCTAATTAGAATCCAAAACTCCTCTGATATCTCATAACGCTTCAATTAATATCAATAAGTCACCAACTTTCACATCCTTTCACTTCCTTATCCATTATCCTCATCCAAAATTACGTTTCTAATTCTCACTATAACCAAACTACTTGCAAATCACAAGATCATACTTTATTATTTTATTATTTTTTTTTTTTACAATGCCGATCCTCCTTATCCAATTAATTTACCAATCAAGCATGACACTAGTCATTTATCTTTGACTATGTTTAGTTAAGCTTAAGCCCAAATTATACAATTAAAGCCTGCCAATCAAATATAACCTACCGCTCACATCTTGAAATCCTCATCAAGTAATTGATAATCAATGAAAACATCAAACTAACACTCCTACCTTACTATATTCAGCTTTCATCATAGTTCAAATGAAGATTTCTTTTTAGAAGATCATGGTCCCTTTACTAACACAACACAGAAATGTTAACTTTCGTGGGGAATCAATTCACCCAATTGAGAAAAAGGACCCAAAAGCATTGTGGCTTCAATATATGAGTTCATACTAACTTTAGCAACCTCAACTAAATTTATCCATTACTACCAATTTCATTACCCTTCTGCCAAAACATATTAATGAACCACCAGAGAATACAACAATATAATTCTTTCCCAAAATCAATTTCCAATAACCCATATTAGCACAAATTTTAATATAGAATTTATTATGAACAAACACTTTCCCTATTGGTACAACCTTTACAAGTTAAAACTAAAAATTCAACTCCACTAAACATCAATTAACTCATGTGCATATAATAACCTGCTGTTTCACTCATCAGTATACATTAACCAAGCATACAACTTCCAAGTTCAACAACACATTGGTCTATAAAAAAAAAATCAAGCATATAATTCGAAATGAATAACCTTTGGTTCACCCATAAATATAGTCATTATCTCCAATTAAAATCAACAACACACCATCAAACTAAACAACTAGAAACAATGTCAATTTCTCAACTAATCAAACACTTTGACAAACTAAATATTAAACAAGGTAACAACCTTATTTCACATTGTATTCATTATTAATTGTTATTTTCAAATTTCCTTACTCCCTTAACCCAATAAGGGATCTCATGATGCCTCGACTATGATTATGGCCGGCACATAACTATACTCGAGACCCCAGAGAAGCATCCTTAGTTCGTCATTCTTCCTAAATTCTTATCAATATCATTACTCATTTCGTTATTCTTTCTATATTCTTCTCAATCTCTCCACAATACCTATTCAATTGCTTTTATCACTCTCTCCCCACCACGGGATGAGTGATATTCCTCTCAGAAGGCTAGATATTCATGCACATAAGGAAGGGAATACTAAAGATGTATATTGCCAATCTACATGCAATGCAGCACAGTCCTAGGTTATCGTATACCAAATACTGATAACCAAGTTGTAACATTATGTTACTAATTCCCTAATTAACCTGTGACATCTCTTTTAGTTCAATAATATCTTTACTAACTATGATAGAAAAAGGAATTGCAATAATAACAATATCTCTATCATAGTTAGAAAAAGAATATTCTAATGATTGAAATATTATCCATGATAGAAAAGAATAAACTAATACAGCACAGCTGCTATCATGGATAATTTATTGATAACCATGTTAGAAAGGATTTGCCTAACATGGTTATTAAACAAAACTAGTTGATATTTAAAAACAAATATATATATATATATATATATATATATATATATATATATATATACATGCGGAAACGAATGCAGGCCTATACAAATTGGCAATATACATAACTAACTAATCTAAATAACCTTTGAAACCTAATTCCCTTTCCTGATGCTTGCGCCTGTGCATGAATACCTGCAAAAATGTCAGTAATCGTGGGATGAGACAATTTGTCCCAGTAATCACCGCTTAACTCACTATAACAGTGAGATGTGCGGTAGCGAGGGCGTCTAAAGGGTACCACATTTAAAACCAATAATATATATATATACATGTCAAGTCTTTCATTCATCATTCAAGTCCCTCTGTCTAAATCAACTCAAATTCATCATCTCTATTTCCTACATATCACTCAAATCCCTCAGTCAATTCCAAGTCAACTCAACAGACGAAAATAAACGTGATTGACACTGTGCCCAGTCTCAAAATCTGAAAGCATGAAAAAGGGAGCACTTTAAATAGTGAAAACATCCCTGAAAAAGGGAGCACTACAACTTGTGAAAACATCCCTGGTTCCTTTACAATTCGAGGAACATGTACAATTAACCTATTGATTTGCGCAAATCGATAGGTTACATCGGCCGACGGTACTAATAATCAGTGTCATGCAATACTCACAATCCCTATTCTATATTCCATCAACATAGCTCTCAACAATCTCAACTCAACATGTAACTCTCTTTTCTATCCTCATCACCTCTTAAACCACTACCCAACACTATCCCTATATACATATCACGCCATTCCAGATCAATGGCCACCACCAGGCAGGATAATAGATATACAGAGTTTCAAATTTCTTTATATGAAAATAATCGTGTTTGAAAGGCACCCGATAGCCTATTTTGTATAAAAATACCTTTTAAAAATAATATATATATATATAGAGGGTGAGAAGGGAGTTTACAAAATCCCTAACTAACGTCACCCTCAATGTTATAGCAAGGTTAAGGGTGATTACCTGTCGCCCTTAGCAATTTACACAACTTTTCAACGTTCCTTTCTTGATGCCACGAAAGCCTACTTGCATCCACTCCTATAATGATATGGAGCAAAATGATAAATCAATATCATTTCCCTTTATCATAATTAAACGTCTCTCGTATCCGCATTACTACCCATTTTCCCCTCTTCTTAGTTATATTATTGTAGAAAGTTATGTGGATTCATAAATGCATACACACACAAGTCAATACACTTATATTCCAGTCAATTCATAACATCAACATATGGAGCTGCGAGCATACCAATCAAACATAAACCATTGTCCACACCATATTTGATAAAGCCCTTTTTAACTCTTTCTAAAATTCAGTACCATATTCAATCATCAATTACTCGAAACTTTCAATAACTCAAACTACTATTCACTCTCACATCATCCACCCTTCAAACAGCTTCAAGCTACCAAGTAATTAATAATTTTCCCCGTAAAGCATAGAAACAATGCCATAATCACATTAGTTCTAACATTTTCATTTGCGAAAATACTACCAATCCCTCATATATATATTTGACCATATCAACATCGATGATGACTTAGAAAATTGCCATTCCAAAATACACTGAAATCAAGCGGCAAAGATGTCATGTAGCAATTTAAACTCAGCATCAAAATCAAAGAAATTAGACAAACATGAATATTCTAAATCAAAACCAAACAGCAACAATATTTATCATTATTAAAAATTCAAGCAATCACATATGCTTTGTAACAAACCATAATTCAGCCAAAATTCCAATACACCTCTTTCCTAATGTAAAACCCTTACCAATTCTTGTATACTTAAACACACTTACAGTTCCCAAATTAACTAAAAATTACCATTCACTTTATCTCACATCTAGTTGTATTCTACCACAAAGGAATCAAAATGTTTTAACCATGCTTTTCAACACATAAACCAAACTACTTTCCACCCTTACCCATCATAACACAATTCTCACTTCAATTTAATCAGTTTAGAAAATAAATAAATCTCTAAATCAAATACAATCAAGGCACTACAATAACCTCAAGCATTAATTCATACATTCATTTAAAACAATAACTTCTAATGATCCAAATTAAAACAAAGTATGAGTTTCTTACTGTTTCATTTTGCAGCAATGACCATAAATTAACCTATTGAATTGAGAATTAACTATTTGGGTGCTAATGTCAGCTCATTCCTCCCTACTGTATAAACAACATCCGAACAAGGAGAATAAATTCCAAAATTCCATTTTCATTAAAACCAAGCATACAAGATCAGAATTAAACTACTCTCATATGTTTGCAAATATCAAACACGTGCAACAGTCCATTTAGTAAAAGGAAGAGACAAGGAAGATCCAATAACCATTGCAAACTTTCACAAACTTGACAACAAACATTTAAGGCGACCTAAATCATTTCAAATCGTCTTGATACACAACCAATCAACCTTTTGAAGATAGAAATAAATGAAAACAATGAAGAACCCAGCAAGGCAGAAACTTGAACAAACGAAAACAAAAAGAAAAGAGAAAGAAATCAGTAGAAATTTCACATGCAATTCAATAAATAAAATCCAGTTTACTTCTAATAAATATTCTCAAAGAATTTAAGTCAAGAAGTTGATAAACGTGGCTGTCACCCAAGAGGGGGGGTGAATTGGGTGAGGGAATAAAATAAATCTTTTGAATCTTGTTTTCGAAAGACTGCTTGTGCTTGGTGATAATATTTACGAAGTAGTGATATGCACAAGTCAGTATGTTATGTGATGCAAAATAGAATGTTTGAATGTAAATTTATGCACACATAAATTTATCCTGGTTCGGTCACCCAGACCTACATCCAGTCCCCAGGCTCCACCTGAGATTTTCAATCCACTATTCTTGTTTAAACCGGGCACAAGAGAAGCCTTTACACTTTAGGTTTTACGAGCACGGGTTCACCTAACAACCCACAGGTTTTACACCGGGTTCACCTGCAAACCTTACAAATGCAAGTTTTACGGGCTAACTTGCAACCTATGGAGATTTAGACAACCTCTAAATGCTCCCCCTTACAAATTGTAAGTTTACACTATGTTCACTCTATGAACTGATTGTGCTAAACACTTAAGCTCAAAACTAACTCTCTCTAAGAGTGGATGATGTTACTCACTTAAGTACAATAAAATTACTCTCTGAAAAATATCACAAATCTGGATCTGAGAGTAGTAGAAGATGTGTAGAATGAAGAGTATGATATATCAGATACTTTGTTCTATTCTCTCTTTTTCTTCCATATCTTCTCTTCTGAATGAATGTCTCTTTTATACTCGGCTTCATAGGCTTCTGTGCCAGGTTGAATATGAACGTTTGAATAAAGCCGTTAATCCTATGTTACCGTTGAGAAGTGCATTTTCATTAATGTTTAGCAGGGTTGACTTGCTTTATCTCTGAAAAGTAGTCCTGACACCTCTGCTCTGACAAAAGCATTCTGACACTGCATCTCTTTGAACGTTCAGACATTCTGATTGCTTTCGGAAGCAACTTCTCATCCGGAAGCAACCTTTCTGAGTGTGCTGCACTTGAACGTTAGTTTAGCAATATAATCATATAGTCTCATGCAGTGGATGATCCCTAAATCTAAGAAGTATCCGGAAGCACTTCTACATCCGGAAGTAAATTCACTTGATGAGGGATTTAGTTCACCATGACTTGCTCTCGCTTAGTCTATTTCATTCCACCACTCAGCGCTAGTCACTGAGCTATCGAAAGCACTTTTACTTGACGTGGTGAATTCACTGACGCTTAGGGTGAAATCTATTCTATCAGTCTGCGCCAGTCATGATCTAACAGGAAGCAACTTTACTTGATGTTGCATTTCCGCTGACGCTCGGGGTTATATCTAGTCTATCAACCTGCGCCAGTCTAAATCTAATAGGAAGCGCTTTCACTTGGGGAAGTAGACTCACTGTCGCTTGGAGTAATATCTATTCTATCGCTCTGCGCCAGTCTAAGTCTAACAGGAAGCAAACTCACTTCCGATTGAAACATAGCTTAGTCTTAAGGTTTTGTGTACCTAATTCTCATGGACTAAGTTATTTCCCAGTGATTTACTTGCTGATGCTGGGGGATGAAAACATTCATCCGCATGCGCAAGTCCTAATCTATCCGGAAGTAGATCTTCACCCGGAAGCACTCTTACTTGGGATCCTATGTTATCCTATTGCTTCCTAGGCACTTGGTTTAATCCTCTATATTTTAGTCTTCATCAAAACTTAAGATTCTAACAGAAGTCACAAAAGCAAGTCTTTAACAGTGACCCCCTATGCCATCAACCACTTCCATAATATGGAAGAAAAAGGAAATTTAAGAAACATCATACTGTCATCACTTTCAGCCACCCAAGCATAGAAATTTATCAAAGAAGCACAATGGATTATATTTAATATCATCAAAACATCACAAACAAAAAACCCAGGCACACATCATCAAATTTGAAGTTTTAAACATCCTATTTGTTAATGATTCAATCCAAATTATAAACCCTAACTTAATCACTCTCCCAAACTCGCAGACAAATGAAGAAAATGGGTATAGGAATTACTTGCGAAGTTCCAAAATGGAAGGAAGAAGCGAACCCGCCGCCGGCCGCCGACTATCTCGCCAGAAATCGCCCTCCAATGTATAGACCGAGTAAAACCCAAAAGGAGAAAAGAATATGAGGGAACCAACATAAAAATGATAGTATAGCTCGAGATATGTTAGAAAATCGAAGCTTTACCTCTTTCCTCAGCTGGCCGCCGTCGATCTTGCCGGAGACGAAGAAGAAATGGAGGAGAGAAGACGCGAGGGAGTGAGATAGGAGGTGGTTTCGGTGAGGAAGAAGAAGGAAAGAAGATGAAGAAGATGATGGGCTTATGGGAGGGGTCGGCGCCGCCGCGCCTTGGCCGCCGGAAATCGCAGAAGAAGAAGAACGAAGAAGAAGGCGGAGGGAGGAGGGAGTCCGATATTTAAAGTAAAGGGGAGGGGCGCGTTTGGATCACTGAAATAAGGGGGTTCTCTGATGATTTGTAGCTCAAACTTGCCATAGTGTACTCTTTTAATTTTAAAACCATTTAAACCAGCCTCCTATCTTTTTAAACTTCAAAATATTTTTAGCTTTACCATTCCCTCATATTTCAAACTCTTCATTTCTTAATTAATTATATGCACATTAATTACTCAAAATTTCCAAAAATATCCCAAAAATTCCTAAAAATTCCAAAATTCCTAATTTCTCCATTTATCATTTCCCAAAACACTCTTTAATCTTGTATTAAATTTTCAGGATGTTACAAATACCTACAAAAATGTCAGTAATCGTGGGATGAGACAATTTGTCCCAGTAATCACCGATTAACTCACTATAACAGTGAGATGTGCGGTAGCGAGGGCGTCTAAAGGGTACCACAGTTTTAAAATCAGTAATACATATATATATAATCCAAACCTTCTTCCCATGTATCACTCCACTTTCTCTGTCATTTCCAAATCAATGCACTTCAACATCTCCACCTCCAATACAACCATACCACCCCACAACTCTCACACTCACCTATAGATACATTGTGCCATCACGGGGCATTCAAGCATCTAATCTTCACTATATGATTTGACACTGTGCCCCTCTCTATGATGAGGGGGCAAATTTCCCTCTCTGGCAATCTCCAGAGAGAGAACCCCAATTCTGTTTCCATTGCAGAACGGGAACGGTTGGACTCTTCAGTGTCAAACAACCGTAGGTCACTTTCTCTCAATAAGCTGACCTAGGATCCCCGGTCTAATCAATCCGAAAAGGATCAGTACAAATAACTGTCGATCGGCCAATCGACAGTTATCATCGCGCGATGGTACATAAGTAACAGTGTCATGCAATGCTCACCATATCTATCGACCTCAACCTTATTCAAGACCTCAATGTCCATATCAGTGCAATGCACTCTTACAATTCCCTGTCAATATATCATCCACAACATTCAATGTTTTCCCTAATAATTCTTTCCACAAACTCCAATTCAACATCTCATTCCTATCCTCATAATCTATGATACATCCAATCCATGATACCTCTCAATATCCCTGTCAAAGTACCAAATCCCAATGTATATACACTCACACATACATAGTCCAGCAATACCACCAGTCAGGATACTACATATAGTAAGTCAAATTCTTTATATGAAAGTAATCGTGTTTGAAAGGCACCCGATAGCCTATTTTGTAAAAAAATAACTTTTCAAAGATAATATATATATAATGAGGGTGATAAAGGATTTTCAAAATCCCCAACTAACGTCACCCGCAATGTTATAGCAAGTTTAAGTGTGATTACTTGTCGTCCTTTAACACTGTTGTTCTTCCTTACCATTTCCTTGTGTATTCTCTTCCAAGTATCATCACCACTATTTACATCTATATATAATACAAATTGATAAATTAATATCATTTCCTCTCTATAATATTTTAACGTCTCTCTTGTTCTTGTATTTCTACCCATTTTTTTCCCATGCTTAATTCCAATTCTCAAATCATTTCATAGTTTAATCAAAGTTGACATAAAGCAAAAATATTTAGCACCGAACAGTTTTTTAACCCACATGTCAAAAAGGAAAAGTATTTGTGAAAACACACTTCATTATGTACACAAATCATTGCCATCGTCATATCGTATAAATGAATAATAGCCCTAACATCAATACCATTTCAACCGTATCAGAGGAAGAAAGGAAAACTTATTTTCATACTTAATCTTATATTTCAGCATACAAAGACTCATTGTCATATGAAGACAAATAACCCATAACAGTGAGATCCAACTTAATTCAACAAACAAATTTCCAAAACGTAAAGTAACCTTTCAAACACAACAAATTCTTCAATTCCATTAAAATAAAATTAATATGGCAATTAAAATGCCTTAGGACAGCGCCTTAAATTTAATCCAAGCATCATAAACATACATTACACCCACGACATTTATAACTATGCCTCTTATTATTCCTCGCTCAAATAACATACTCTTCCGAATCACACATAATCAAGTCATCAAAACAGAAACATTTACAATGGCAACAACATGTATCCTTCTAATTCCTCACAATAATAAAATACCAATTATCACCTCACTTCTTCATTATGATTCCATCACTATAGCTGATTTAATAAAATAAAGATCACAATACAGCCCACAACAGAATGTATACTTGCATATAACCACACTCCAACAAACACCCAAAAGTTATAGTTTAAAAATCTGAAATTTAACATACAAGTTCATGGATAAATAAACCTTGTATTTCTTCATACTTCACATAGGATTGGAACACTTGTATGTACAAATCAGGGGGCCAATTGCAGAAGAAAAACAGAAAAGTTTCACTTATTCATGGAACAGCAAAAAGAATTAGCTTTATACATTCATGAAACACCTCTCAATCACACTTTAAAAATTACATTATGAAAACTTGCAGAAACCACAATTTAATAGCTTTCCAACTTTTATCATCAACCACACATTTATAATAACCAAAACAAAGCCACTTCAAAAGAACAGAAAATCCACATAACTCACAAGCATACACTCCTAATAACTTAAACTACTTTAAATGCAACCAAAACATTAAGAAAATAAGTTCTGTTTGAGCTGTGTTTTAAAATCCAGAAACCCCCGAACCCAAAGGGAATCTTTCCTTTCCTTGAAAATTACTCTTTACAAAAGAAACCAATTAATTTCACAATCCATTTAATTCTCCTCAATTCAGTTCAGGTAGTACAGAAAATGGAAGTAATGTGTTACAAAAATCACACACAAAAGCACCCAAATATGTTTCAAGAAATCAATAGATATTAAGTGTAATTCCAATCCCAAATCGGAGTACTCTTCCTCTCAGCCCAAACGAAGAAGACATGGACCAAATCATACATGTACACTCAAACTATAACACATTTGAATTTACCTAACCACTAATTTGAAAATTAAACCCGTCCATGAACAGTGATTAAGAATGTGAAATTCAATGATTCAAAAAAACAAAAATCATGCACGTTCAGAATACTTAAACAAAACACAAAATCTAACTCTAAGTTTTCGTTTTAGGTGGTTATTAAACCCAAATCCTAACACCCCAATCGAACCCTAACTTGGTTTCTCTCATGGAACTCGCCAAAAACGAAAGAAAAGGAACAAGAACTGTTAAAAGAGACTCACAGGAATTGGAATCCGGTGCTTTTATGTCTGATTCGAACCCGTCGTCGCCTGAATCGCCCGGGTTGTCAGAGGATGAAGAGGAACGAAGAGGAACAGAGGGAAAACAAAGGAGGATAGTTTGATGGGGAAGGGGAGGCCGCGTCGTTGTGCCGCTGCTTCAGCTCGCTGTCGCCGGAGAAGCTCGCCGTCGCCGGATTCAGTGGGGGTGGCCGAAGGGATGGGGTTTTGGGAAGGGATGTGTCGAGAGGCAGGGGGTAGAAAAAAATGACGAAGGAGGAAGGAGGGAGTGTATATAATGTATGCATATATAATTTTAGCGAAAATTCTGTTTAACTACCCATTTGCTTATTTTATTTATACTTCTTACCCTAAGAGTTTGCATATATATCACTATAGCCTTTTTCTCCATCATATTATTTTATAGATTTCCAAATACTTTTTCATAGAAGTTTCTATCCCTAATTAATTCTTTTAACTATATTTAAATTTCAAACTAACTAAGATTCAATATCCATAAATTTCCCAAAATATCCTAAAATTTCTCACTAAAAATGTAAATTTTCCTAAATTACACCTCAATAATTTCACCTTAACTTTAATTAGATTTTTGGGATGTTACATAATTTGTCATATATGATAAGGTCACTTGTAGAGTCTATAAGAAAAGCTAAGGGACATCAAAATCAATTCAAGGACTCACTTGTTCTTAATCCCTCAAAAGTCATATGTAAAATATAATATTCATGAAGAAAAAACACATTTGGGAGGTTTGGGCATTATAAACGGCTAATGCCCCTAGCCACTCAAAGGACATCATCTGCTAATCCTACAAAATTAACAAACATAAAATGGAGGCACTTACGGAGTGAAAACACCTGAGTAAGATAATCCTCTCTCAAAAGTTTTGTAGTTTCTAACATGCTCTTTTCTTCTTCAGCTAAAGCATCCTTGACTAGCTGCAGTGTTTTGCATTAGACCAATATTAGGTGAAAATAACTAAAGTCAGCCAAGCAAAATGAGGCAACAACAGATAAATCTTTAAACAAAATATAATGGGCGAAGGTGCAAAACTAGCCACCGTAAATTTTCAAATGGACAACTCTGGCACCCGTAAATTGAATGGGGCAAAACCATACATTGTAAATCAAAATGGGAAAAATGTAACATTCTCAACTAAAGGTGTTAAGTTTGACCGTTATTTGATTGAGAATGCTGATGGGGCTTGTTGACGTGGCAATATGTGGCATTTTTGTGACGTGGCAATATGCTGACTAGGCGGGACCCACAGTAAATAATAAAAAATAACTCAAGCCCTTCTCTCTCTTCCCCTCCTTCTTCATCTTCCCCAAACCCCCACCCCCGTAGATCAAACTTTGACGATCTTGGCAGCTCTGACGACCGAATTTCCCCTAGCGATGGCTTCACGACCGGCGGCCTTGTAATCGTAGCTACAATCATGACGATCGGAGTACCTATGCTCCGAGCTGAATAGCTCTCCACACCGGCACTAGAATCCTGTCAATCCGACCTTCCTCTGGCGACCGGAGCACCCATTCACGACGCGCTTAGCTTCAGACACCACCGCGTCCTCCGCCTTTCCCGATTTGTCACGTCTGTCGCCTCATCGCACGGTAACGGCCTGTTCGGCAACCTGGACACCGTAGATGTAGAAGAAGGAGCCAATGAAGAAGACAGAGCCACCAAGGATGAAGATGGTGATGTGGCGGCGGAGGAAGAGGTGGTGGCGGTGGTGGCGTTGAAGCAGTTCTGGCACATGTTGTTGGTGGCAGGGTTGCCAGAGAGGCCGCAGTTGTTGACGCAGGATATGAAGAAGGAGGGGAAGAGAGCGAGAAGGGCTTGGGTTATTTTTTATTATTTACTGTGGGTCCCGCCTAGTCAGCATATTGCCACGTCACAAAAAAATGCCACATATTGCCACGTGAACAAGCCCCATCGGCATTCTCAGTCAACTAACGGTCAAACTTAACACCTTTAGTTGAGAATGTTACATTTGCCCCATTTTGATTTACAATGTATGGTTTTGCCCCATTCAATTTACGGGTGCCAGAATTGTCCATTTGAAAATATACTGTGGCTAGTTTTTCCCTTTCGCACAAATATAATCATTGCGTCGTTAAATCGAAAATCTTAGATCACATATTTACCAAAAAACTCGTTCGGCTAGCAGACAGATGACTACACTTTTGACCTTTGATGTGTTTATATCTTATGAATGCTTAGTTTCTCGATTTCACTTGTTAATATTTTCTGACCACATAGGTTCTATATTAATTAATAGTGCGAAAAACACACAGATTTAAAACTAAACACAATAGGAGTACTATAAACTAAAGAACATGTTCATATCTAATATGATGATACAACTAATTCAAAAACTTAAAAAGTATATATTGATCTTAGAAAGGAAGACACAGATGCACTAGGTGTTCATTTCAGTCAAAAACTCATGTGAACACATATTTCATATACTACCTCCAGTCCTAAATATAAGACCTAGTTGACTTTTTTTTAGAGATTAAAGTTGCGAAATAGGTTATAAAATCATGATACATTTGTTATCTTTTTAGATTATCCATTAGTTCATAGGTAAAATAAACTAATTTAAGAGAAAAAGTTGTAAATCAATTTATAATTAACTTATTTTGCTTTTTTAGGATTTTCCAAAAAAGTCAACTATGTCTTATATTTAGGACCGGAGGGAGTATATAATAGCTTATTAACGAAGCATACAATGAATGAACCAAAGACTCAAAAAAGTAGTTTCGAAATGATGAAGCTTTCAATAGATTCATATATTTGAACAATGACTATTTTTCTGGAAAAACACATGCCTTCAAAAATATGTATGCACACGCATATACAAATGTAGAGACAGAAACATGTTCTTGAAATCCTTCATGAATACAAGCAATGTAATTTAATTTAATGACACAGAAAAATAAAAATTTATGCTACTTCATGAAATCATAAATGCAGCGGAAAAATTGATTGAGGGCTACCTCAATTCCAGCCTCTAAAACCTTCTTGCTCTAATGCCACTGAAGGAAGTTACCTAACATACGAACTTTTCCGAATTTCTAACTCCGACCCGAACTTGAACCGAGTTCCTCTAACGCGAAATACACATAGGAATCACACTTCAGGGAATCATACTTTTATGAAAAACGTGGGAAGGAAACTTAGAGAATGCAATGAATGGGGTGATTGTAAAGGACACCCCTATTTATATTGACAGAAGTGTAGCTTTGAACGGTACAATTTCAGTATCATAGTTGTCTTTCATTAATGCGCCAATTGGTATTAATGATTGATTTTATTTCCCAATCAAATCAATCAGCAATAACCACTTCTTAATGCTGATTTGTCAATTCTCTCCTTTCTTGTAGTCCGTCGGATTACACTATTGAGGGTGGATTCAATTAAACATTTCCAACAATTATAATCATATTTATTTTAATAAAATTCATTTAGATTTATTGTAAACAATATTGGATAAAGATCCAAAAGTGTGGGAAGGGAAAAGGATTCCAAAGTAGAAGATAAAAAATGAAGATGATAATCGTAATTACTTGGTTGAATTCCATGACTATGGATAATAAATGCAAATATAAAAACAAAGTTAATAATTTTTATTGTCAACTACGGTTGAATAATCTGTTACATTTTTTCGTTGAAAGCACTAGCTTGTCCTTGTGAATGTTTTTAATGTTTTTTATAACAAAATTTTAAGGAAGGGGTTTGGCTCACCTATGATTCAAGGGCATCACCCCTAACTCATGATCTATTGTGGCTTGTCCATGTGGATTTTGTAAAATGATAAGCAAACATTTTATTTCTATTCAGACATAAAAATAAAATGTATATTTCACATAACTCCTCAAATATCACAACTAGAACCACACCTAAATGGTATACTTCCCATGAACCGAACACTTATCAAAATGGTCAAATATCCAACCGTTTCGCAGTTGAACCAACGACAATGTGTTGGATTTTTAATGTTAAATTCCTTACAAAGGACTTTTAGAAATACTATATGCTAATTAATAATGATATGATATTTAATATATTAGTATTTGATGCAACGTTGCGAGTAGATTTAGGGCATCGCCAAGTGTTGGCTTTATTTTTTTATCAGAAAATGTTAGTATTATTTCAGTTCAAAAAAAGTGAGTATTTTTTTGGGTAATCTTTAGGACAAGATTTTGGTAAAAAAAGTGAGTATTACAGTAGGCAAAATCATTGGTCAAGCATTTGAATTTGCTTCTTTCTATTTAATAATTCAGATTTCGTAAAATCTTAAGCTCATCAAAAAGTGAGCCCTCTTGTTATTTATAAAGCGCTTTCAATGCTTCAAATTCTCCTCCTCCTCCATTTCCCTTATCAAAATGCAGAAATGGTGGAACTAAATAATTTTCATGGAAATAAAAATAATGAAGCTCCGTTTGAAGTTCACGTTCTGGTGGTTGATAAGGATGCTGCTTCACTTGAGATCACGCTGGAATTACTTGCTTCCCTGAATTATAAAGGTAACTGAAAACATTGGTTCTTTCCTTTTTTTTTTTAATTTTTATCATTAATCCATTCTCAATTGAGAAATTCATATGTATTTTGGTGGAGGAATAAGAATCCGCATGTAATATTATTAAGTGGATCTTTAAAAGTCTAAGTATCTGAGGGACGAAATAAACTACCCATAACATATGTTTTCTCTAATCACAAGAAACATATATCCTCCACTTTTTGGGGATCAACTAACTATGTGATATACTGCTGCACAACGAAGAGATAAAAATTAACTATTGTTGACACGGTCGAAAAATTAAACAGTTTCACTTCATTGTGTGTTTACATATATGATATTTTGGTTTGTTAATAAATTAGTTTGATTTTTTATAAATTTTGTCGCAAATATTAATGAGGAAAAAGCTTATGAAGACTTCGAATGGTATGTAATAAAAGGATATAACTTATATAGTATTTCATGGTAAAATTGAAATGTTAGTATTAGGTCCTTATAAATAATTATAATTTTTCGATTTCAATAAATATTAGCTTTTTAGGTTTATATATCTTATTTTCCCAGAATGATTTCCTCCCAATTGCATTAGACATAAGTAAATTATAAGTTTCAGAAGAATTTTTTTATGGAAAAGAATTTTAAGGCTTTTAAAAATTCAAGCTGGTTGCGGACATAATGATGTCCGCCCAGCTTACACACACGTGTACGTGCGCGCTAAATTTACAGAAATAAAATTTCAGACTAGAAAAGGCAATTTGTCACCGATTTATCTTAGATAATTGATTTAATTATTTTTTATTGGCAGATATAGTGCTGTAATTAAAAATTACTATTATAGGGGAGACTTTAAATCTTTATCTTGATTTTTTTTGAAATTGTATATAGATTGTCATTGTAATCTTAAGAAAAATAAATCGCTCCTAAAATTTTTGTTAAAACTTATATATACATAGATACATATCATAGGTTTTTTTAGAAATTATATACAATTTTTGTGAAGTAAAATAATTAATTTAATATATTTACCCTGAATTATATTGAAATCATATAGAAATTCGCTATTAGAAAAATCCAATTTTGATGCAGCTAAAAGCCCGAAATATTTGAATCCAAGATAAGGAATTAGTTTAATTTCAACAAACTCTAATCTAACTAACTGGACCAGTTTGAGATTTAAAGATTTTGTCAATTTGATTAGGGGTGATTATTTATAGCTTCCATATGTTAGAGAATTAGGAAGTATTTTATCAAAAAAAATAAAGAATTAGGAAGTACTTTTAGAATTAGGGAATATTTTATTCTTAATCAAACATTTCTATTAGTTAGGGTAATTAATAGAGGTATGTTAGGAAATTATTTTTGATATTATTCTATTAGTAATTACTCTATAAAGGTTGTTCCAGTTGGTAAATAGGTTTAACTCATAAGTCATAACTCATAACTCATAAGTATCTCTATAAGGGTTCTTTGAGCCCGAAGACTATCCTGGCCTTGTTGAGTCCCAGGACTCAGCTCACCTAAACTTTTTAATGTATCAAAAAATGAATAATTTATTCTCATGTATAAATATATTGTTAATTAAATGAATAAGATTGAACCCTTTTGTGATAATTCTTCCTGTGTTTTTAACATAGTACAAGAGCTAGGTTAAATTGATAAAGGTTCCGAAATTTTGATTCTTTCTTCTGCTCACATAAGGATGAGAGAGGATTGTTTGGGTTGTTCAAAAAACATACTCACTCTGTGTTCCATAATTTTTTTTAGGCTAAAGTATACCTTTAGTCCCTTATGTTTGCATGAAGTTTCAATTTAGTCCTTTATCTTTGAAAAGTACACTTTTAGTCCTTCAAATCTAACACCGTTACCCAACTTAACGGAAATTGCTGACTCATCAAACTTAAGTGATGACTGTTCAATTAAAAGTTGGTCACATCATCCACATTGTCGACCACATCATCCACACTGTCGACCACATCATCCTCACCGTCCATTTCCGCAAATCCAATTTCGATTTCCCCACACTCTCTCTCTCGTCACCCCTCATCTCTTCTCCTACCACCTCCATTTCTTCGAAGAATCCCACATTTTTCTCTTCAAAACTCTAATTTGCTATTTTCTAACGTCAAACTATACCTCCGGTCGACACTCCAATTTCTCCATCAAATTAGAATTGAGAAATTGAACTGGCATTTGATAGATGTGAGGTGGAGAAGTTGAGGAGGAAGGTGAGGTTTTTAGAGAGTTTAGGTTTGAATATGGGGAGATGAAGAATGTGTGTGAGGTGTCCAAAGATGAAAAAAATAGCAGCTTGCTTACTAGAGATAGCAAATGGTTTTCATCATGATTAATTTGGGATGATTTTTAATTGTCATTATTGATTTTTAATTGGGATGATTGTAATTGTCATGATTGATTTTTAATTGGATGATTTTTTATTGCCATGATTAATTTTATTTGGGATGATTGTTAATTGTCATGATTGGATGATTTTTTATTGTCATAATTAATTTTATTTGATTTATTTGCTATTTGTTAAGTCATTATTTGGGATGATTTTAATTGTAATGATTGATTTTATTTTTTTACTCAAAATAATATATTATATCTCGTCAGCTTTTAATTGAATAGTCATCACTAAAATTTGATGACTCAGCAATATCCGTTAAGTTGAGTAACGGTGTTAGTTTTGAAGGATTAAAAGTGTACTTTCCAAAGATAAAGGACTAAATTGAAACTTCATACAAACATAAGGGACTAAAGGTATACTTTAGCCTTTTTTTTAAAATAACTTTTTGGTTTAGGATTTTTTTTAACTGAAATATGTTTAGGATTACATACATACATGTCTGTGCGTAACTTTGTGCGGCTTTCTTGATATTACCTCTATATATCATATTTTTCTCATAACAAAATATGTATTTATGAAAATCATGTCACCCCACATAATCGAATTGTTTTCGCAAACATAAGAATATAGACTAATTGATGGAGCAAAGGAGATAAATTTAGTAGAACGTTATATAAGGACATATATAAGTGATTCAACCTTTGCCTTGCTCCTTGTGGTTTAAAATTACAAAATTTGTCCAAGGATTATGCAAAGTGGCACAATCACCGGTCATCTCTAAAGAGCCTTCTAAGCGATCCTAATTTAACTAGAATGCAATTGAAGTTAACAAATATGGGGGTTTGTTTGGTTTTGTGAAAATCGTTTAGTTAAACTATAAGCAAATGTTAGTGATTCTTTTTATTATTTTTTAAAATAATAAAGTGGAAGGGTACAACATTATAAATAAATGCAATGAAAATGGGTTTTGGTGGCAATATAATACTTCGATTGCTTCTTTCAAAAGGATGTGAGAGTTGGAACATTCATCAAATCTAGTAGAAAATCCAAAAGCCACTGCTAAGGGTTCTTTTGCCCTAATTATTGGCTAATTAAGCAATCACTTAAAATGTTCAATACATAGAGTTAAAGTTAGGCCCCACTTGTGCTTTTGAAATGAGTTTTGAAAATTAAATCCTCTTTATAGAATCTGGAACCATAAAATTCAATTAGAAAACATTAAACTCCACAACTTCACAACCATCAAAATTAGATAGCATTCATGAATTCTAAAAGGAAATCCAATAGTCATAACATTCTAGCAAAACTTAATATCCAGCACAATAAGTATATCAATGGGTAAAGGTGCAAAAATGGGTCCAAACTATTACGCCAGGAGTATATAGGGGTAACAAGTATTTTTGGGTTTAATTCTGGGACTGAAGAATAAATATTGATGCAATATAGGGAACGTCGTTTTTGTTGACCGACGTTGACCGTTAAACGCTGACGTGGCGGGGGAAATAAGATTTTTTTTCTGACGTGGCATGCATGTGACAATATTTTTCTGAGTATGTGGGACCCACATTATTTAAATTAATAAAAAACACCCCCTCCCCCCCACCCCCATATAAAGAAGAAGGGGAGGGGGTGGGGGGGAGGGGGTGTTTTTTATATTTTTTTTATTAATTTAAATAATGTGGACCCCACACACTCAGAAAAATATTGCCACATAAGCATGTCACGTCAGCAAAAAAATCTTATTTCCCCCGCCACGTCAGCGTTTAATGGTCAACATATATAAACGGTGTTCCCTATATTGCACCAATATTTATTCTTCAGTCATAGAATTGAACCCGAAAATACTTGTTACCCCTATGTGCTCCTGGCGTAATAGTTTGGACCCATTTTTGCACCTTTACCCGTATATCAATCTATTACAGTTTTTTTATTGGTGAAACGAACAATCTATTATACGACTAAAAAATATAATCATGTATTCTCTAATACAAATACATAAGAGAAATTGCAACTAAAATTCTCAAAAACAAAGCACAGAGGATGAGAAAAAGTTAAATTGAATCCCAATTTCTTGAAAGGGAGCTGCTGCCATGGTTCAAGAAAATGGGGATGAGATGTAGTGGAAAAGGTAGAGGAGATGAAGTGGAAGAATAAAGTGGTTTGAAATTGGAGTTGTAAATGATGGAAGATGAAGGGAATTGAGTGGGAAATGATGAAATTGATAAAATTCTAGAGGAACAGAAGTATTTCCATGCTTGGGAGTGGCTTAGCTTGGTGTGAAATGTTTGGGTGTGAACGTTGTTGTTAGTGTCCACTCACCCCTGCAGGATACGACCAACATTCGTCGTAGTCCTTGCTTTGGATTAACAACCCATTTTTTTGTGTTTCCTTCTTTTTCTTCTCCGATTCTTGGCTTTTTCACTTGAAGTGCCTCTCCAATGACCTACTTGATATTTGGACTAATGGTAGCATAAACGTTTTTGTGAAAATGTGTTCATTAATAAACTGTGCTACCTATGCCCAAATCACCCTTGAACTAATTCTAACAAATTGTGCAAATTCTAGAATTCATTTTAGTTAGGTTCAATTAATTAAGTAAAGAACATACATTAATTCAATGAATTTAGCCATTGTAAAACATGTAAAAGTATGGTGCAATCAAGTTCCTTTAGGGATAAATAGAGAAGAAAATGACAAAAATTATAATAAGGTCTTATATTTAGGATTAAAACTAACTATCCAAGAATGGAGGAAGGAATAATTAAATATCACTAAATTGTACTTGAATATATGATAGTATTGTTATATGACAATATTTTAGAAGTTGGTGACAATCAGAATAATTTGTTTGAGAATTGAAATTGCAGCTGAAGGAACAAAGCATCCATTAGTTGCATTGGAAATCCTAAGAAGGCAAGAGGGGTATTTCAACCTAATCGTGATAGAGTCTCCTTTTCCAGATATTGATGTATTCCAATTCAAGCACAAACTTGATATTGAATTCTCAATACCATTAATGAGTAAGTGTCTCAATTTTCTCATTTTTTAATCTGTATATGCATTAGCATGTTTGTTAATCAATATCGAATTGAGTTGTATATATTAATTGCCAAGCAAGTCATTTCAATTTCTTTAGTTTTATATGATGAAGACAAGTACAAGATCTTTCATTTGTGCAGTTTTATGTAGTAGGGCAAATGTGCAAAAATAGCCAACATAAATTTAAAAATTGGCACCTATAACTCTGGTAAATTTAAGGGGCAAAATCGTACACTGTAAACCAAAATGGGGCAAAAATAACATTTATGTTAGGCAGAGTTAAACAGACGTTTTCCATACGTGGCCCCACCATCAGTAAATGACGTGTCATACATTTAAGGGTGCAATATGTTGATGGAGCTTTATTTTTTTAGATGATTTCGAAGAAGTAAGGTGGATTTCTCATGATTTGGGGTTCTATTTGGTTTCTTATCGAAATATTTGGGGGTTTAGGGTTCGTTTAAAGTGATTTAGGGTTCAACTGGATGCATTTCAGCTTCCACAGTGGATTTTGGAATTGACACGTCATTTACTGATGGTAGAGCCCACGTCTGGAAAACGACTGTTTAACTCGGCCTAATAGAGAGGTTACTTTTGCCCAATTTTGATTTACAGTGTACGGTTTTGCCCCATTTTGGTTTACAGTGTACGGTTTTGCCCCCTTAAATTTACCAGAGTTATAGGTGGCCACATTTAAATTTACCGTAGTCAAATTAGATAGTAGATAGTATGGATACCATTACCTCTCCCAACTTTTTCCCTTTGATATTCTATTTAACACACATAAATGAATAATAATTAGGATTTTAATTCTATAAGTCAAGGGTTATACAACATGCATTGATGTGAATTGCTTTTTTGCTTTCTATTTCATGAAATGTTGACATGACAATAAAAATAGGGGTGTATGTATTGAGTATTGCGTAATTTTTTGTGGAAACTCAGAATACAACCAAGTAGGGAGATTCAAAGATTTTCATGGGTTCTGTAACCAAAAAAAAAAAAAAGATTTTCATGGGTTTACTGCAAGAAAAGTGTTATTTTAGTTTGCTTTATACTTTCACCTACATCTAGTTCTTCAACCTAGTCGAATTCAACTATACCTAAAGATTTTAAATTGGGATCTTGGTGCCATAGCACAAGTGATTAAGTCTACATACTCAGATGCTCCTCGGTAGAACTTATATGTCATAACACTCTCAAAATTCCACAATGTTGAGTCACTCTAACAAGTAGAAATAGTTTTTATCTAACTCATTCAAAGAGTTGATGATGAACACTGAAGTCACAAGTTTAGTAATGAATATATAGTGTTAGGTCAATTATCATCTTGAACACTATTAGCATCTTGAACTATAAAAATCTATTGAAACTGATTAGAATATATTTTGAAAACTAGTTTATTAGCATCTTGAACTATAAAAACCTGACTAGTGTTGGATCAATTATGAGATTTGACAAGTTTTCTCATATCAACATTAATAAAGCAAGTAGATCTGAAGAGTAAAAAATTGAAATAAACATATTAAAGAGAAGCTCTAACCAATACCGATAATTTATCGATCTCAACTTGAGAATATGCATATGTATCATCAACTGTTTTTCGATGATAATGCGCTCTCTCTAATATATATATATACAGTGATTTCAATGGATAATGATGAAAGAATAATGGAGAAAGCGATGAAGAGTGGGGTGGTACGTTACATAGTGAAACCAGCAACAGAAAGTGACTTCAAAGGTATTTGGCAATACGCAGTACATTCAATATTCATGAAAGGTATGGAGAAGCAAACACCATCATCATCTTCATCTCCAATAACAAGAGATCAAGAAGATGAAAACTGCAGTATTGAAGATTCATGGAGAAGTAGGTTTACAAAATATCATCATAATCCCAGAAAAGAAAAAGAAATTGTCAAAAGAAAGAAGTTTGTGGTGAAACTTGTGAAAAATAATTGTTCTTCTTCAGAAAGTTGTGGTATCCATAATGGAACATCGTTATCATCTAGGGTTATGAAAAAGACCAAAGTTGTGTGGACGGATGATCTTCAGAGTCGTTTCTTACAAGCCATAAATGTCATTGGGTTGGAAAGTAAGTTTTCCTTCTCGAGTATTTTATTGCATGATATTTAAGAAATTAGTCTTACTATTGAAAAATCCAAAATTTTATGGCTTGTTAAGGTTATTATATTGTATTGAGGAAGAAATAATGTATAAGTCCTCAAAATTTCATCTGATTTTCAATGATTAGCTTCCTCTAATTTTTTGAATTGTTTATCAAATTATTTTAGTTTTTCTTGATTTGAATCATGTAACTGTTGTTTTAACATTTTATTAGATAATTGGTTTGACTTGATTTTAATTAGGTCTCGACATTCTCAACCATAATTAATCAAGACTCTTTATTTACAGAGGACATGATATAAACGAAAAATATTTGACAACATCCTTTAGTGTGATAATTGTTATTGTGTTATTAAATATCATAATATTTTGATTTGGATAATCTCTTTTTTTGTGAATTTTGTTTTGCTGCATTCATGTTCAGATGCAGTTCCAAAAAAGATTCTTGAAGTCATGAATACACCAGGATTGACCAGGGAAAATGTGGCAAGTCATTTGCAGGTTTGTTTCCTTTTTTATTACAAACATTAGATCTATACATATAGTTAGTTCTAATGATAAATTCACATATACTAGATATGCTTATGCTGTATGATAAAAAAAAAGATATGCTTATGCTGTAATTAATGCTAATTAATCTCACATTTTCGTGCATATTCTAATATCATTTTGGCTGCAGTTGAAGTAGGATATTAAATGTCTCAACGGATTAAAAGTGATAGTGAAATTCTCATGAAGACTATAATATTGCTGCAAGTTTTTTTTCTCGATAATATTATATTATCAAGTTCAAATTTAGAACAGTATTCAAATTTGAAATTTAAGGATCACCATTATAATGAATAACAACCCATAATTAAGAAATGGAACATAGAGAGCTAGTATTAATGAATATAAAAAAAACTATGTTTTCATATGTTATATTTATAATTTTGCATGTGAGTATAGAAATGGTCATTCACTTTTGAAGTTATGAAATCTCACGAGTCATAAACTTTGAATTTCCTTAACTTTATTTAAGTGAAAATATTATGATTTCTAAGCGCGTTTAATATCTTTGTTAGATGAGATGTGGATGCTTTTGAAATTGTGATGAATATTTTGCAGAAATATCGGCTTTTTCTGAAGAGAGTTGCTAGAATGTATGTGTTAGCTATGAACAAGAGTGAGACAGACAATAATAAGGAGGACTTATCAAGTTTGGCATTAAAATACCCTAAATCACAGATGTTAAAGAATATCAAAGAGGAATTAAGAAGAATGCTAAAGTTGAGAATGCACAGAGCATCTTCTTCTTCTTCTACATATCCATATTCGTCATCCTCTAAGAATCCCGATTCCTCTTCAAAATCCTTGTTCAATCCATCCAATAAGTTTCAGTTTCATCATTCTACTGATCTTTCCAGCCAAATGATACCTTCTTATGGACCATTACATGATCAATTTCCTCCAAGTACTTCAAGTTATAACTACGCCAGTAATTTTATTAATGATGATGATGGTGGGTATAACAATTCGTCCATCAACAAATCAATTTATAGTTACCTGATTGATGGACGAGTGCAATCTCCTGCTAGTAATGAGTTTTTCATGGAAAATCAAAGTTTAGCTGATATGGAGGGAAAATACAATAATAATCTGGAAAATATTTTGGAGCAACAAGAAGAGCGGCATGAAGCTTTGAATAATGAAGGAAACTGTAGTCAACCTATTGTAGCTAGAGGGAACAATGGTGTCTCACATGTGACTTCTCATTGCCCAAACATGAATACTGGGTTTGGATTTGATGATTTTGGCAACATCTTCAAGCAGGAAGATAATAAGTGCGGCATGTTCTCTAATGAGGTATGTTTGATTACTGTTTATTATGTGTTTGATAAGATATTCTTGATTAGTGAATCAGAATTTTTAATTTGAACAGACTGTCACAAGATTTTTAATCAAAACGATGAATATTTATTGAAGATTTTCGAGTTTAATTCATATATAAGGAGAATAGTTTCCCTTGATCCTGTCTTGACTAAATTATCCTTAATTTAATTAGTCTCTCATCAATCATTCAAAAATGTAATGAAAGTGTGCGGAAACTAAGAACTATTGTCATGAATTGAAAATGACATAAAATTTCTTACTAGAAATTAATTAATTTAATTTGGAAAATCCCCAAATTGTAATACCAGATAAAAATAAACTCCTGTACCTATGTTAAAAAGAATTATATATTTTATTAGTTAAGCACGATAATCATTCATATTAGCATCTTAATTAATTTCTAATTTATTTCCTTTTAATAAAGAATGAATTTCCATTTGTATTTCCAAATTAATATATCTAAACCAACAGCAAGACTATCAAGATGTGGCTTGCAATGATCTTGACCCAAGCGTGAAACCTAAGGATGACTATTTCCCATCATTTGATCAAATATCTGATGAGGTAAGTTTTGAAATTAGTTTATGATGTTATTACTCATATTCTTTCATTTGAAATTCGATGTGTTCGCTCATTCTCCAATTTGTGCCTATATACGCATTATCACATATTTGTAAAAATCTTGAAAAACTGTTTAGGTCATTTTTAATTTAGTATAAAAAAGAAAGAAAATATGGTACAAAACTCTCCTAAACTTTCAACTATGTAGTGATCACTCAGTTTGAATTATTTATATTTTGTGAAACACCACCGTGTAATCCAGCACATATTGACAACCGAATAATCTAGACTCGAGAGGCTAGAAGTGTTACACACATAGGCAGAGTTGTCTCCTTTCTCCATAAAAGTTACCAATTCAACTAACTAGTCATTGGTCACTCATTTAGCATATAGAAGTTGATAATAAATAACCATATTTTCTAAGCTTTTAATTTTGAGTGGATTGGACTCAGGTAATTGATTATATAACACGTAAAAGTATCTAATTGATTACATGCACACTCCACTAAAGTTTATTTTTATGTACATGTAACACCCCCACCCGAAACAATACTCTCTCTGGTTCTATATATAAGACTTATTTGAAGACATACATTAGTTCTAAATATGAACCTATTTTTTATTCTTACCAATTTTCCCCAAATTATCTCTATCAGTGATCCCCAATAAAATACAAATAAAAATGGGAGGGTGGTGGTAAAGCTAGATGGTTAGGTTATAAATGTAATATCATGCTTTTTTAATTAACTTAACTAACATCTTCAATCTAATCAAATTAGGTAAATAAGTTTTATATTTAGAACCCGAAACAATATTTGCTTCCTTAAAATTGAAGTAAATTGAAGAACAAATAAATAATGATAAAAACTATAGTAACAATGAATTTATCTATAAATGAAAAATGTTTCAATTAAGATGTGTTTCCTATTTTAATTTTTAGTTGTGTGTGTCTTAATATAATTACTTGACAAATGTTTTTACTGAAATTAATTTATAATCTTCGACCAGACAAGAAATTAATTTCTACTCAATTACTAGTCCATGAAGTCTATATTGATGCATTGATAAATAGTATTTAATTATAACTAATGTATATTTTCAATTTTTATAATATGCATATATAGTTGTTGGCAACACGTAATCTTTTCAAGAAATTCGGTTCAAAAATTAATCTTTCCAAGAAAAACTTAGAAATCCCAATTATATGTAACAAATTCCTCTGCAGGAATGTATATGCTTTTTCTTCTTGGCTTGATTGATTAATATAATTTTCTTCAAAGTGAATATAATTTACCAACTAACTCTATGACTTATTTTCAGGACTGGTCCGATGACTTCTTGGAATCTTTACTCAATAGTGAAGTGTAATTGACATTCAACATTTCAGAATAAACTTAAGCACATGGATATAGTCCTCTTTGAATTCCCATTGTATTAGAGGTTCTACTTTGAAGAGTGATGTATATATATATTTGTAACATTTAATATTTAAGACATGTTACGTTTGAGTTAATATAGGTTAGAATTACCGGCCCCTGGTGTGAGCGTGAACAAATAAAATAGATTGTTGTATAAAATAGAGGGCGAAGGTACAAAAAATATATTAAACTTTGTCCTTGGAAGCGTTTATAATACTTAAGTTTTTCGAGGTGCATAAAAAGTATTCAACTTGGGTTCAAGTGCAAATATAATAATATTATTACTTAAACAAAATAAAATTTAAATATGAAAAGACTCTGATGCGCCCATTCCTCCCTCATTAAATAAAATTTATATGAAAAACTCTTTGCACCTCGTTCTTGCTAGCAACCTCAGTGGGCTTCGCCACTGTTACTGCCACCTTCACCATTGTTGGCGGTGAGGGTTGGTTGGGTTGGGATTTTGAGGCACAGGAAGAAGTGTGGACACATGAGAGAGAGTAATATGATGGAGCTCTTCTTCACCGCCATCACCACCGGTTGTCAACATCATCGGCAGAGAAGGATGGGTTGGGATGGTGGGAATGTTCAGGTTGAGCATGGTGGAAATGGGGATGGGGAGGTTTTGGAGTGAGGTTTGGGTTTGTTTGATTCAATGACCCAGATTTGTTTTCATCAATGACTCAGATTTTGTTTTTGGGATGAAAAACTCATTTCTCATCTTATGGATGAGCTTGGAATCTGATCCCATTGGAAATGGTGTCCCCTTTTTTCCAAATGAAATTTAAGTGACATTTATTTGTCATTTCCCCTAGATTTTATACATAATTAAATTATATAAGATTAAATTATATTAGATTAAAAAGAAGTTTTATTAGAGACTTACTTATCCTATAAACAGATCCAAGACCCCCTTCTACTACCCTATAAACTTAGATTTATAAGGGTAGTTTGGGCAAAACTTGAGATAAAATAGGAAGTGATCTTATATTTAGGAACTTATCCACTTCTCCAAAGTGATCTTATATTTAGGAACGGAGGGAGTAATTCTTAATTACATCCATTTATTTTGTACATTCAATGTCATCATCACTTCCATTAGTACAGCTTACAAACTCATAATTATGGATTGCTATTTTTTCTTTTGAGTTTTTAATCTTCTATCCTAGGTTAGCGCCTATGTTACGGGGAACTCAACGAGTTCAGACTAATCCAGATCCGCACTATAGACTTGCACATCTGTTTGGTTTTGTTCGAATCTTAAGTTTTGATAAAGACTAAAATATGAAAGAACCAGTTAAACACTTAGAAAGAATTAGGTTAATATAGAACCCCAAGTAAGAGTACAACCGGATGTGGATTTACTTCCGGATGGATTGAGACTAGCGCTCACTGATGAAAGACTCATCCCACAGCTGAAGCTTGTAAGTCACTAAGTCAGAACTAAGTCTAGAGTGTTAGAGTATTAAATCCTTGAGACTAAGTTAGGACACAACCGGATGCAGAATTGCTTCCGGAAGTCTTAGAGTAGAATTAAGTGACTAGCGCTTACGATTGAACTAGACATCCCCGAGCGTCAGTGGATAATACACTAAGTCAGAACTCAGTCTAGAATGTTAGGGTAACAAATCTTTAAGACTAACATAGGACACAACCGGATGCAGAATTGCTTCCGGAAGACTTCGAGTGAAATAACGTGATTAACGCTCACGGATGAAGAATACATCCCTCAGCGGAAGTGAATAACATACTAAGTCAGAACCTACTCTAAGTTAGGCTGCTTCCCATAGCAAACACGCTTCCCACAGCATGTATGGTTCTTACTGCACTTGATTATATCTATTACTGTGTTGGACTAACATTTGTGTGCAGAACTTAGTTTTACTTCCGGATGCAAAAGAGCTTCCGGATGCAAATACTCTTGGCACTGGGATTCTGAGACTAACACTTGCAGAGCAAGATTGCCGCTTCCGGATGCACATTGATCATCCATCAGCAAGAGTATACAAGAGACAACGTACATATACCCAGAAGTCAGAATGCTTTTTGTCAGAGCAGAGTTGTCAGAGTTGCTTTTCAGAGATAAAGCAAGTCAACCCTGCTAAGCATTAATGAAGATGTACTTTACAAAGGATCAACGACTATATTCAAACGGACATATTCAAATTGCCGCCCAAGCCTGTGAATGTTTTGAAGCCGAGTATAAAAGGAACATCTTCTACATTCATGAAAAAAAAGGACGAAGAACTGCAAGCTTATTGTCTGAGATATTATAGTCAATATTCTTCTTATCTTCTACTCTCTGATCTTAGAGTTGTAATATTCTTAGAGAGATTTCTTGAGAGAATCATTTGAACTTAAGTGTTTATCATAATCAGTTCATAGAGTGAACATATTATCAAATCCTCTAATTGAGAGAGGCTGTTCTAAAGTTTGGTGCTTGAAGAACAGTGTTGTAACATTACAAAAGTAAGGGGGAGTATTTAGAGGTTTTCTAAATCTCCAAGGTTGCAAGTTAGCCCGTAAAACTTGTGATTGTAAAGGTTTGCAGGTAAGCCCGTTGCAAAACCTGTGGGTTGTTAGGTGAACCCGTGTTTGTAAAACCTAAGGTGTAAAGGCTTTCTTGTGCCTGGAGTAAACAAGAAGTTTAGTGGATTGAAAATCTCAGGTGAAGCCTGAGGACTGGATGTAGGTCTGGAAGTGACCGAACCAGGATAAATCTGTGTGTGCTGATTCTGTTTTTGATCTTCTTATTTCCAGCACCACACCATCACAAACTTATTTGTGCATAGCATGGTTCATTGTCATTTTCATCAAGCACAAAAGGTAATGTTTTAAAAGAGAAGTTTAAGTTTTATTCTGCCACCCAATTCACCCCCCCTCTTGGGTGACAGCCACACATTTCATTTGGTATCAGAGCAAGGTCACTTGTTTAAAGGATCCAACGATCTCAAGTGCAAAGACCATGGCTGACTTGGGATATAAAATGTTTTCTGAAGGTTTTGATCATACCATTCTACCCGTGTTAGAAAATGTAGATTTCTGTCTATGGAAAGCAAGGATGAAAAGTTTTATACAATCCTCCAGTTTCAAAATGTGGGACGTTTTTACAAATGTTTTTGATTTCAAACCAAAAGGGAACTGGACCGAAAAAGAGAAGAATTTATTTTCCTTAAACATTAGAGCAATGCAAATTTTGTACAAAGGCTTAACTGAGAGTGATTTCCAGAAAATCAAATATTGCTCTAGTGCTAGAGATATTTGGCACACTCTTGATGCCATGTATGCTTCTAATCACTCTCTTGAAAGTAAAGCTGTCCAAAGCTCATTCCGTGCCCCTTGTGGATCAATTGTTGGTGAGCTACAGGAAATTGATATTGAGAAAGCCAGCGGCAGTGAAGAGAATGTTGATCTCTACCTAGATTCAGAAACTAAGGAAAATGAGGTATCTGAACTTGAACCTTCTGAATTGCAAGACACATATAATGAGTTACATATTGAATTCTGTAAACTTGCAAAAGAAGTTCTAGGCCTAAGGAAAAAGAATAGGAAACTTGAGGAACTCATTATTTCTTCTACATCCAAGGTTTCCAAAGTTCCTTCCATAGAAAAACAATTATCGCTGTCGATATCTAGTCCTCTATCGACAACGAAACCTTCAACATGTTCTGAAAGTTGTTCCAATTGTGAGTCCCTGTTGAAGGAAAATGAAAAGAAAACTGACCAACATAATAATGATAGGAAATCTCATTCTGAATATCATTCCATTATCTGTCATTATTGTGGTAGATCAGGTCATATTTCTCACACATGTACTTTTAGAAGAAATTTAAATGTGAGAAATAAATTTGTATGGATTTCTAAAGGACAGGTAAGGTCCAGTGCTAACCATGTAGGATCCAAGTACAAATGGGTACCAAAACATCCTTCTAGTGCCTTACTTGTGCAGGAAGAATCAAGAGTTCCTCTAGCCCCAAAGAAGAGAACTCATGGTGGTGTCACTGCTGCAACCACCTGGTCCAATCATAGGAAGCAGTGCGCAACCACAAGGAACAAAGGCTCTGTCTCAGGGATGAGCTATCACAGAGTTCCACTCAACTATCCTGAGAAGCACAAGAGAGAGAGGATTCCTCGATCAACATGGAGAGAGTCTATGAATTTTGTCTCTCATAAGAAAGTGCTTCAGGCCAAGGATAAGTGTAACAATCTGTTACTTAATCCCTAATTAAATAATGATATCCATTTAAAATCTATAATCTATTTACTAACTATGATAGGAAAAGGATTTTCCATAACATCAATATACCTATCATAGTTAGAAAAAGAACATTCTAATGATTGAGACATTATCCATGATAGAAAAGAATAAACTAATACAGCACAGCTGCTATCATGGATAATTTATTGCTAACCATGTTAGAAAAGATTTGCCTAACATGGTTATTAAACAAAACTAATTGATATTAAACAAGTAATAAATATATATACATGCGGAAGCAGATGCAGACCTATACAAATTGGCAATATACAATTCCAAAGAAACTATATAACTTCTACTACCTAATTCCCTTTCCTGTTGCTTGCGTCTGCGCATGAATACCTGCAAAAATGTCAGTAATCGTGGGATGAGACAATTTGTCCCAGTAATCACCGCTTAACTCACCATAACAGTGAGATGTGCGGTAGCGAGGGCGTCTAAAGGGTACCACATTTAAAACTAATAATATATATATACATGTCAAGTCTTTCATTCATCATTCAAGTCCCTCCGTCTAAATCAACTCAAATTCATCATCTCTACTTCCCACATATCACTCAAATCCCTCAGTCAGTTCCAAGTCAACTCAACAGACGAAAATAAACGTGATTGACATTGTGCCCAGTCTCAAATCTGAAAGCATGAAAAAGGGAGCACTTTAAATAGTGAAAACGTCCCTGAAAAAGGGAGCACTATAAATAGTGAAAACATCCCTGGTTCCTTTACAATCCGAGGAACCTGTACAATTAACCTATCGATTTGCGCAAATCGATAGGTTACATCGGCCGACGGTACTAATAATCAGTGTCATGCAATACTCACAATCCCTATTCTATATTCCATCAACATAACTCTCGACAATCTCAACTCAACATGTAACCCTCTTTCCTATCCTCATCACCTCTTAAACCACTACCCAACACTATCCCTATATACATTCCACGCCATTCCAGATCAATGGCCACCACCAGGCAGGATAATAGTATATATAATGTGTAAAAATCTTTTATATAGAAATAATCGTGTTTAAAAGGCACCCGATAGCCTGTTTTGTATAAAAATAACCTTTCAAAGATAAAATATATATATAGAGGGTGAGAAAGGATTTTACAAAATCCCCAACTAACATCACCCTCAATGTTATAGTAAGGTAAGTGTGATTACCTGTCGCCCTTTAGCACTGCGATGTCCTTCCTTACCATTTCTTGAAGATGTTCTCCAAACACTTCCCTCTTAGTTCCTCCTATAGTGATAGGATACAAATGATAAATTAATATCATTTTCACTTTATAACACTTGACGTCTCTCTCGTATTCATATGTTACTACCCAAATCCCCTTTCTTAATTCAACTATTTTATACAATCATTCAAAGTCCACATTCGCTACTTTAAACATTAATAAGTCACATCTCATATAAGTCATACCCAGACAGATTTCCACTACAACTCAATCACCATTCATAACAATCAAACATCATCTTTCACAATCAACATGGTCAACAACTAAATAAACACAATTCCAATATCTTCATTGTAACATTGTGTTACTAATTACTTAATTAACCAATAATTTCCATCTTAGACTAATAACCTCTTTACTAACTATGATAGAAAAAGGATTTCCATAATATCAATGTCCTATCATAGTTAGAAAAGGAATTTCCTAATGATTAAGTATTATCCATGATAGAAAAGAATAAACTAATACAGCACAGCTGCTATCATGGATAATTTATTGCTAACCATGTTAGAAAGGATTTGCCTAACATGGTTAATAAACAAAACTAGTTAATATTTAACAATAAATAGATGTATACATGCGGAAACGAATGCAGGCCTATACAAATTGACAATATACGAATCAAAATACTCTATATAGCTTCTAATACCTAATTCCCTTTCCTGATGCTTGCACCTGTGCATGAATACCTGCAAAAATGTCAGTAATCGTGGGATGAGACAATTTGTCCCAGTAATCACCGCTTAACTCACTATAACAGTGAGATGTGCGGTAGCGAGGGCGTCTAAAGGGTACCACAGTTTTAAAAACAATAGTAATATATATATATATATATCCAGATCCTCTTTCATTCCTTACTCAAGTCCAACAATCACCTTCAAACCAAATCAATTCAACATCTCCATACTCCAATCGACTAATACTACCACAACAACTCTCACACTCACCTGTAGATGCATTGTGCCATTACGGGGCATTCAAGCATCTAATCTTCTCTATATGATTTGACACTGTGCCCCTCTCTAATGAGGGGGCAAATTTCCCTCTCTGGCAATCTCCAGAGAGAGAACCCCAATTCTGTTTTCCACTACAGAATGGGAACGGTTGGACTCTAATCAATGCCCATAACCGTAGGGGCGGTTGGACTCTAATCAATGCCCATAACCGTAGGTCACTTTTCTCAATAAGTTGACCTATCAACCCCGATCCAATCAAACCGAAGAAAGGATCACCAGTACAAATAACTGTCGATTGGCCTATCGAACAGTTATCATCGCGCGATGGTACAACAATTTCAGTGTCATGCAAACCTCACAATAACCTTATCCATCAATTTCAACCTCACATAATATCACAAATTTCAATATCATGCACTTTTGCAATATCCTGTAATATCTCAACATTTCAACATCTCAGATTTTCACAACATAGCTCCCCATAATCTCAAACTCAATACCTAACATTCTTTTCTATACTCACAACCTCTCAAATAACCACTATCACACTACACCTGCAACCATGTCATATCATTTCAAAATATTCAACAATACCAGGCAGGATACTACATATATAATGTGTTAAAATCTTTATATGAAGATAATCGTGTTTGAAAGGCACCCGATAGCCTGTTTTATATAAAATACCTTTTTCCAAGATAATATATGTATAGAGAGGGTGAGAAAAGGGATTTTAGAAATCCCCAACTAACGTCACCCTCATTGTTATAGCAAGGGTAAGTGTGATTACCTGTCGCCCTTTAGCACTTTACGCGATTTCTCAACCTTTCTTTCTTGATGCCGAGAAAGCATACATGTTTCCACTCCTATAATAATATAGAGAGCAAAATGATAAATTATTATCATTTCCACTTTATAATACTTCAACGTCTCTCTCTCGTGTCTATATGACTACCCAGTTTCCCTTTCTTAATTCCAATTCTCTTATTTATTCAAATCCTCATTGTTTAACTAGGTAAGAGTCTAATATTTTCTAATGATGTATAGAAATCTTGTAACATCACAATAAAGCATATACATTCAGTCATTAATCAATAATTAAATCTTCCTTCATCAAAGAACAACCAAACAAAGCCAATAACAAAATCTGAAACTTCAATAGTCATCACGCTCCATTAGATTCTCATATAAACATACAAGCATTCAACAAATAAATCAGCTTTATATTCTTTTATCACCATAAGAATGTTTCTAAATCTTTTATTCATGTGTCTAGTCCAAACAAAAACTTCTCAAACCAACATCCAAACCTACAACCATATATAATCTCACATATGCAAGCAATCAAGCAATTTCAGCAAGTTCAAACAACAATTAATACTTCCAAACATCCTTTCGGATCCGACACAAAAGACGAAATGTGAAAATCAGATTTGAACTTATAAAAGCCGTCACAATCAACAAGAAAACAAAATAAAGCCAACAATAACTGAATTTCTTAACTTCAGCTAGCACCAATCAAGAACACATCTTATTTCACTTTCTTTAACCATAAACCAAATAAATCTCATTCTGCACATGAAAATCCAAATAAGCATACTTTGACATTTGAAGCATCTTTTCCCTGCTTGACCGAACATACATACTCATAAGAAAAATAAGAAACTTTGCATCTTCATAATAGTCTTCAAGTCCATTTATAACTCTTCATGTCAAAACTAAATTATAGCTACAATCTTCACAATGCATATATGTATACAAATCAGCCACTGTGCCCATAAATCATCTTGCAATACAATATTATCCCATCTAATCAACTTCATTATAATCCTCTCAAAACATCATTAAAACAACCAAACAGAGATAAACCAGAACTTATGAACTCATCCTACTCAGCTTATGTCACCCTGCACAGCAAGATTAAAATTCAAATAAAATCCTACAACTTCTTAGTCCCACCAACACCAGTCCCACAATAATTTATTTACTCACAACTCAACAACAACAATAAGAACAATGCTAATATTTCTTAGATCCTCAAAAATAATATACATCCTTTAGGTATGTTAAGACAACTCAGACTATAAACACACACTTCCTTTATGTTTAGAATCAAAATTTGTTAAAGATAAATACAAGATTTGAGGATAATCAAGCAAGAACATAAACAAATTAACCACACGGTCCAACAAAAGAATAACATCCTAATCCACTTTTACATAGTAAAATAAGCTAAATATCCTAACCAGCACTGTCCACAGCGGAGCAATGAAAATCCTCAATGAACATACATAATCAATTAAGAACCATACATAGTAAGACCATTCACTTCCACCACAATCACCACAATCAGACCTGGGAAAATCATTCTATAGCTCCATTAGGCTTAAAACATTTTTAAATGGTTTTAAAACCCAAAACTCAAGCCCTAATCTCGGCCTCCCCTCTTTACACGCGAAAATCGAAGGAATAAGGTAAGAAATTGAAAGAGGAAACTCACTGGTTCAAAACCCAGTTCGCCGGCCTTGCTTGGGCTCGCCACGGCCGCCTCACAAGTCCGTCCTTCGCTGGAAATCATGACTGGCCGAGGGAAGGACGAAACAGAGGAACCCAAAAATGAAAGGAGGGTGAGAGGTTGAAGTTAAAAAGGAAAAGAGGAGAAGAGTGTGAAAGGGAAATCTTACTACTATTGTTGTTCACCCTTGGAACCGCCGTCGGTTGTTCTCGCCGGAAAAACTTTCGCCGCCGCGAGGTTCGTTGGAAAAACAGGGGATGGCGGAGGAAAGGGGAAATGAAGATGTGAGGAGGTGAGATAGAAGATGGGTTTGTGAGGGGGCGGCGCCGCTGCGCCTTGGCCGCCGGAACGCGAGGGACGGAGGAGAGGAAGAGAGGAACGAAATCGAAGGCAGGGGGAGGGATCAGCTGAATATATATATAGAAAGGAGGGAGGGCCGTGTTTGTTTTAAGGGAAATGAAGATGATTTTTGGTTATTTAAAGCCTAAACTTGCTATAGTGTACTCATTTTGATTTAAAACCACTTAAACCAGCCTCTAATCTTCTTAAACTTCAAAATATTTTTAGTTCTACCACTCCCTCATATTTCAAACTTTTCATTTCTTTAGTAATTATATGCACATTAGTTACTCAAAATTTCCAAAATATTCCCAAAAATTCCTAAAAATTCCAAAATTTCCCAAAACACTCTCTAATCCTGAAATAAATTTTTCAGGATGTTACATTCATCATTACTTCACCAACATATTGTAGAGCACCCAAATTATGCTCCAATTTAAACTACACTTATTTGCCGCATTTAACCTTTATTTTTCAGCTATGTGAAGTCATTGTACTCCAAGAATCTAACAGAAATAGCAATAATTATCAACCATGATATAAAAGAGATGGACAAACCTCATTCCACTTTTAGTTTTACAATCTATATCCAATTAAATCACTCATCTTCTTTCTTTTACAATCAGTTCAGCCATGGTAGTAGAAAGAGCAACGAAATCTTAAATAAGCACACAAACCATCATAGACATCATAATTAATTCCAATCAGTATTAATTAGTTCTACCATCTCATGGACATCACACACACCACACTAAACCAAAGTAGATCATTCAAGACCAAGTACTTACTTAATTCTTCTTACAAAAGCATGAAATTTATTGACTCATGCACCAAAAATTATTATTCTTTAATCACCATCATCTCACATCCATGCATATCTCCACTCAAACCAAAACCACTTCACTAAAGTCTTGGAACATAAAGAATTAACCTTCCAAATCCACTTCACTTTCTTTTCCAAAGTAAACCATATGTCATCAACCTATCCTACCATCTAAACCCTTCAAAACCATTCTCATTTTCTTAAAACTAATACTCCATACATCCCAAAATCCTTGAACCCATTTCATTAATCAATTTCATTCTAACAAAACACAAACTATTACTAACAAATCTATTTCCATCCTCCTTTAACCATTTCCAGAATCCCATACATCTCTAAAACCAAGCTCTCAATTAAACATCAAATATTCAAACTTCCCTAGGCTTCCAAAAACTTTTACAAAACATTCCTACTGTTTTTCTAAATTTCATCTCCACCATGATATCGTTCCAAAAATCTGTTTCAAAGTATCCCTCCATTTAATCTACCCAAAAACAATAATATGGCAACCAAAATCATTTAGTTTCAATTTACACAAGGAAATCTTAAACACCAGCACCAATCGACTTCCAACCAGCCATAAGAGTATGTATTTCATTTTAAATCAAACCAAGCAATTAACTAAACGAAGAAGCACAAGCTGCCAAACATTAGGATTCTTATAAACTACTAAAACTACAGTCAAGGTTCAATCTCTCATTCAAAACAACAAGAATAAAAGCTAAGGTTTCAACTTCTACCTATTAAACAAACAAAACCCCAAAAATTCAGTTTGGCCCTTGCTCAAATCTCACCCAAAATCGCAGAGAAAAGTGAGGATTGGAGAAAAAGCTCACCAACAAATTAAACCCGAGGTTGCAGATCCCCAAAAGAGCTCGCTGTCAACGGAAAAACTCGCCGGAAAATGCCGTGGCAGTGGTGGCCGGAAAAGGAACCAAGAGAAAAATGAAAAATATAAGAAACTAACATTGAAAAGACTTGTAGCTCAAAACATGCACTAAAGACTATATCTCATCTAAGCAATTAGTTAAATCTTGATGAGTCGTTCTTCATGCTTGGCTTTTGGTGCTGCTCATTGAAATAGAAGAATCTTTACTTGCCTTCCAAAATCAAGCAAGCTACTACTTGACGCAAATGTAGCTTTGGTGATGTCATTCTTACCCTTTCCTCTACTTGAATGATTAATTGGGTAATGAATGCATGTTTACTCATTTCATCGGCAATCGACACTCATGTATCTAAGGATAAACATCAAATTGCTCTATGAAATGGATGTGAAGAACATGTAGCATCTAACCACATGATTGGCTTAACAGTTTTCAAAATACTGTGATATTGATATGATTTTCTTTACTAACCTGTGATGATTTTACTTTGAAAATGATCAAATCACATCAAATCCATTCTTGTTTGAAGTATCTGAATCTGTTTATGAGGGTTATGAATATCTCATTAGTTTCAAGATATCTGACACCTTAAACTAGAGACTTTCTTCAAAGTTATCATGGCTAGCCTTTTGAATTTAACAAAGATTCTGATCCTCTTTAAACTTGCATGACAACCATACCTCATGATAGAATCAAATTGTCCATTTCATTCGGTATCTTCTGCATCAAGTTTTTTAAAAAAAGCATAAGGAATACGCTCCTTGTCACAGCTTAAAAAATTCAAAGGCTAAAACACTATCCATAGCGATAAACTGACTGGCTATGAATTCGAGCAATATTTTTCTTATCACATCTTAAGTTTCAATCTACTAATGATCTCAATTCAAGTTTGTATTTTTAAGTATGTTGAGAAAGATTATGAAGGCCTGAACGATGTGGATGTACAAGAGAGAATGTCAACAAATATGCTCCTTATCAAGATAAGAGGAACTGGCTGAACTGAAATCCTGAGGAAATCTCGCCAATCATATATGAGCATTTCTTTCCCTTACTCCTTCTGTTGTGGATCTTAATGGATAGTCCCTGTAACACCCCAAAAATTTCTAAAAGAATAAATAAGGGAATATTTAGAATCTAGGAATATTGTTTAATATTTAGAAGGTCTTAAAAATAAATTTGGGAACTAAAACATATCTAGATGAATCATATTGGGACCCAAAATATCTTCCCACATTTATCCCCACCCTTTTCAACATCCTAAATTAATCTCTGCCATTCATAAAAAAAAAATATATATATCTTCATCCATCCTTATCTCTCCCATATCAAATCTCAAATCTCAACCACTTAATTATTTTTAATAAATTACCCTCCCCAATGTTTATCTTCACTGCTTCATCTTTATCTTATACCATCAAAACATCACTCTCTCCATCTCTCTCGTTGCTTCCATTCTCTCTCACTTTCACTCTTCACTTCTCACCCTTCTCTCTCTGCTTCCTTCCATCATCGCTGAATTCTTGCCCGGCCAGCCACCACCGACGACATTGGAGATAAAGGTGAGCTCTTCCTTCATCTTCTTCTTCTTGTGGTCTGATTTGGGTGCGATTGGGAGAGGAATCAGCTTGGGCTTTGTTTAGCTTATGGAGTTTCTAAATCATTGTTCATCTTCCTTCTCTCTTCCCTCTATATAACTTTCCTTTATTGATTCTCTCGCGGCTTTCTCTCTCTGCTTCCAGCCATAAGCACAAGGACAAGAAGCTCAAAGGTTTGTGGGTAAGCTTCCTTCCCTCTTTCCTTCTCTTGGTGGCCGAATTTTAGGGAGTTTGTGGGAGGAAATCAATTCTGATTTTGTGGTTTTTAATGTTCCTAAAGCTATATAAATAAAGTTTAGTTTTCAATTTTATTGTTGAGAGTGAGTATGTGCAGGTCTGATTTTACTTCCTCTGCTGCTTTAGAAAGGAATAAGAATCATTCTAATGTTTGGTGTGATTTTGTTTGGATGATGAGTGTCTATGATGTTTAAGAATTCTATTTTTGATTTGGGAATGCAAGGCACTGTAGGGAGATTATATTCGCTGTGTATGTGTTTGAATAAGTAAATGACTTTTTCTATCTTGATTAATGTTGCAGCCTTGCAGGTTAATATATATGGGAAATATTGTGTGTGCATATGAATTATAAGTTTCTGCTTTTCTTGCTCTTCTCTGAAATTGCTGAATTGATATAAGGATTGAAGAGTTGTTATTGTTTAATTGTTTACTGGTTTTCAAGAAATATTGATAGGGAAGTTTCAGTTTTTATTTCAACTTGAAAAGGAAATCATTTACATTTTGATTTGAGGTTTAAGGGAGTACTTTTGAATGTGACTTTTGCTGTTCTGTTTGGAGTTTGGGCTGCTGAATCTGAATTCTCTTTTATGAGATTAGGATGAGAAATATTATGTCATGGCATGTGTTTTGGTAAGTGGTTCAAGTGTGCTAGCTTGGCTATTGAAGTTGAGATTAAGAAGTGGAAGTTAATTATTTATAATTGAGTTTTAATATATGATTGAAGAATCTGAAAATACTGAAAATATGCATGCATATTGGTTTGAGCTTATTGGTTTGATATGTATGTTGCTTGGATTCAATTTGAAGGCAAATTTGAATGACATATGATTGAGTGACATGGTTTTTGGAAATTCTCTTTGTTATGTTTTGATGATAGAAAATATATTAAAAGAAGTCTCTATCTTTGTCTTTGGACAATGTTATTGATTGAATAAAGGTTAATTAGGATACTGAAAGATACTTAAACATCATCAAGAACTTGTGATAGTTGTTAGTTAAATTTGGATATTAGAAGGATGACATAAATAAAATTAATTGAGGGGAAAGTGGGTAGCCATATAAGAATGAGAGAAGCGCTGTTTATTTAATGTATCATCAGGATGATTATTAACCTGCTATTATTACATGATGTAATAATAGGAAAACATGTGATTTGCATCTTCCTCGAGGCATGGTAAAGGGAAAAGGTAACAGAGTGCTAAAGGGCGACAGGTAATCACTCTTAACCTTGCTATAACATTGAGGGTGATGTTAGTTGGGGTTTTCAAAACCCTTTCTCACCCTCCATATATATATATTATCTTTGAAAACTTATTTTTATACAAAATAGGCTATCGGGTGCCTTTCAAACGCGATTACTTTCATATAAAGAAATTTGAAACACTATATATATTATCCTGTCTGGTGGTGATTATCATGGAATGATGTAACATGTATGCAGTGTAGTGATTTGATAGTGGTATTGAGAGGATACGAGGATAGGAATTGATTACGAGATGAGTTACAGAGAGTTATGTTGAGAGATATTGATAGTTAGGTGGAAGAAAGGAATTGAATCAAATTTGTGATTGAGATATGAATATGGTGGATGAGATATTGACAAGGATTCGGTGAGAATTTGCATGACACTGCTACTTATGTACCATCGCGCGATGATAACTGTCGATAGGCCAATCGACAGTTATTTGTACTGATGATCCTTTTCGGATTGATTGGATCGGGGTTCATAGGTCGACTTATTGAGAGAAGTGACCTACGGTTGTTTGGCATTGAAGAGCCCAACCGCCCCTACGGTTGTTTGGCATTGAAGAGTCCAACCGTTCCCGTTCTGTAATGGAAAACAGAATTGGGGTTCCCTCTCTGGAGATTGCCAGAGAGGGAAATTGTTCCCTCATTATGGAGAGGGACACAGTGTCAAATCATATAGTGAAGAATAGATGTTTGAATGCACCGTGATGGCACAATGCATCTTTAGGTGAGTGTGAGGGTTGATGTGGTAGTATTAGTTGATTGGAGTATGGAGATGATGAATTGATTTGGTTTGGATATGATTGTTGGACTTGAGTGAGCATGGAAGAAACCTTTATATATATATATATATATATATATATATATATATATATATATATATATATATATTATATTCTGGTTTTTATATCTGTGGTACCCTTTAGACGCCCTTACTACCGCACATCTCACTGTTATAGTGAGTTAAGCGGTGATTACTGGGACAAATTGTCTCATCCCACGATTACTGACATTTTTGCAGGTATTCATGCACAGGCGCAAGCATCAGGAAAGGGAATTAGGGTTCAAAGGTTATTTAGATTATTTAGTCATGTATATTGCCAATTTATAGGTCTGCATTCGCTTCCGCATGTTTTCTTATTAAAATGAAAAATAGACTCAGGGATGTGATTATGGATTATTATATAAGCAAAGTACTTTTCTAACTATGATAGGTTTGCAATAATATGAAAAGTCTTTTCTATCATAGTTAGATGATTATTAATGATTGATATTAGTTTACTTCTTTTTCTAACCATGTTAGGTGAATCTTTTCTAACATGGTTAGCTATTGATTATCCATGATAGTGTTCAGGTTATATTAGGAAATTCTTTTCTATCATGGATAATGTTTAACCATTAGTAAAGGGATATTTGAATTAAAAGGGATATATTAGGTTAATTAGGGAATTAGTAACAGTATGTGACAGTCCCTCTTGTCGGACATACATAAGAAAATTTAGGAAATACCTTGAATTAATTTCTGCAAAATTTGATAAATCCAAGGGCAAATGCCAATAGGATAGAGGCCTAAGTGAGTGTAGATAACTAGGCTGGAAAGGATTATTAAGAATCTCTACCCACTGAAAGCCGTATATCCTGGCTCATTATCACAAGCATAGTACAATTTATATTAAGTTCAAAGCTTGTTGAAATCCTAAGAATGGTGAGATCATATTAAGCATATTTGAAAGAACTTGAGCTAAGATTTGAATATTATTTTTGTGATCATATGCTGAGAATTTGGCTGTCTTATAAACTTGATTTATTTTGTGGACATTAAGGTTTTAGAATTTCATTGTGTTGACAATTCACATGTCTTCATAATCTAACATGAACATTCTTGAGGTATATTTATTGAACTATATTTGTTTATGAAACTCCGAAAATATACAATCTGTTCGATACTCCTTGTGCTATCACATTGGTATTTATCCAAGAGAGTATGAATAGAGTTCATGACGTGAGAGTGAAAACTATGAGAAACTGTGAACTAAATTTCAAAACGTGTTTTCACATTATTGATACTCCTGTTTTACCAAACCAATCAGCAAGCGTGATTTCTTAAGATTATAATATTGTGCTGATTAACATAGTCTGTGACTTGGAAAGTCCTGAGCATGTCCATTAATGTTAAATCTTAAGTTCTCCCACTGACCATCCGGAAGGGGAACCATAAGGGCTGTCAATGTTAAATCTCAAGTCCCTCACATCCGGAAGCAGATTCACTTCCGGAAGCATGTGCGAGAATGGTCTCTCAACTGCAGACATATTCACCAAGCCTCTGGGGGTAGATCAATTTACTTTTATTAGAGGAAATTTGGGAATGGTAAACCCAAATGAAGTTTAATCTTCAGAATAAACTTGTGCTTAAATGTTAAAACCTGTAAACTGTACTAACTTAGGCATCGGAGTGCCAATCTTTAGTTTTGCAGGTCCCCCCAATGTTAAATCTTAAGTGTGTCACTTCCGGAAGCAAATTTACTTCCGAAAGCTCATCATTCTATTCAGCATAGTTGCTGCCGCTTGGGCATGATCCTAAGCAACCGGAAGCGCCAGTGTTTGGGAAAAAGAACACGTCATCTCAGAAAACGTTTCATCTTCTCCCACCAAAAAATGTGCCTTTTCTGACAGATTGAAGAGACACGTGGCATAAAGGTGCGACGTTTCAATTTAAATGCTTACGTTTTCCCATAAAAGGTGCATATTTTCAATGAAGAGTCATTATGAACCATCACATCGAATGTCTCATTGCATAAATAGGGCACAAATATTCATTCATCACTTCTCACACAAATCAACCACAAACTCTCTGAAATTCCTTCATCTTCATCTTCATCGCATCTTCATCTCCATCTTCATCTTCTTCTTCTTCTTCATCTGTGCATTTTCTGTGCATTCTCTGTGCATAACATTCATCCCATACCCATTTCACAAACAATGGCAGTTCACATGAATCAAACCCTATCGTCCAGAAAGCCTCCTCCTCTAAGAAGTCAAAGGGTTCTGGAAAATCTGGGAAAAGTAAGAAGAGGGTTCAGTTTGCCGAAGAACCTTCATCCAAGCGCCAGAGGGTTGAAGATAATTTCTCTGACACTACTACAAAAATACCTTTTCACGGCGCTTTTTTAGGGCCTTTCATGTCGCTTTTTTAAGCGACGTTAATTCCAGCGACGTGAAAAGTAGGTTTTTCACGTCGCACAAAAAAGCGACGTGAAAAGTCCACTTTTCACGTCACTTATTTTAAAAGACGACGTAAAAACCAGACTTACCACGTCGCTGTTTTAAAAAAACCGACGCCTAAAGGTGTATTCACGTCTTTAAGTTGAAAAGTACCGACGTGAATAACACTTTTTACGTCGCATTTCCTTGAAAAGCGACGTAAGAGATGTTATTCACGTCGCTTAATCAGAAAACAGCGACGTGAATAACACCTGTTACATCGCACTTTTAAGAAAAGCGACATAAATGGTATTACTCACATCGCTTTTACTTCATATGTGATGTTATTGTAACCCTTTTTGCGTCGTTGTTCTATAAAAGCGACGTGAAATGTTTTATTCACGTCAGTTTTTTTTATGCGATGTTAATAGTTTTTTTCTTTCTAATTTTAATTTTGTACTTTCGTTTAGAATAACCAATATAATTGCTTACATATAATTGCCCAGAATGCCATAATCAATTTCAACAAAAACACCATCATATAAATGATTCAATTTACATAGAATCATATGTTCTAAACATAAGGATATGACACAAGAAGCACTAAAGCAATACATATACAATATTTACAAAGCACATCAATGGTTTGAATAGTCCAACATATCCTAATTCAAGCCCGTGATCAAGGTAATACTAAGCAATAGTTGATCAAACCTTCGTTTTGTACCATAGAACTGCAACACAAAAATCAATAGTTTATATACAAAAATTAACATATATATGTGTGTGTATTAGTATCAATAATCATATTATGGAATAAGTATTTCAAAAAATACACCAACACTAGTATTCCCTGCAGGAAGTGTATAACAGTATAAGCATGAGAAATCGATGTTGAGAGATGAGAGGATGTGGGGGCAATCAAAACCAAAAGCTAGCATTAGGAGGCTGACAACGAAAAAAGTATAACAAGGCAAATCTAAAAGGCAATCAGACCAGTGATGTGCAATTCCATTCAAATTTTCAAGAATTATACCTCCACAATAATAACAAAAAGTGTAACATTATGTTACTAATTCCCTAATTAACCTGTGACATCTCTTTTAGTTCAATAATATCTTTACTAACTATGATAGAAAAAGGAATTTCAATAATATCAATATCTCTATCATAGTTAGAAAAAGAATATCCTAATGATTAAAATATTATCCATGATAGAAAAGAATAAACTAATACAATACAGCTGCTATCATGGATAATTTATTGCTAACCATGTTAGAAAGGATTTATCTAACATGGTTAATAAACAAAACTATTTGATATTAAACAATAAATAGATATATACATGCGGAAACGAATGCAGGCCTATACAAATTGGCAATATACGATTCTAAATAACCTATATCACCTTCACTACCTAATTTCCCTTTCCTGAAGCTTGTGCCTGTGCATGAATACCTGTAAAAATGTCAGTAATCGTGGGATGAGACAATTTGTCCCAGTAATCACCGCTTAACTCACTATAACAGTGAGATGTGCGGTAGTAAGGGCGTCTAAAAGGTACCACAGAAATAAAAACCAGAATATAATATATATATATATATATATATATATATATATATATATATATATAAAAGTTTCTTCCATGCTCACTCAAGTCCAACAATCATATCCAAACCAAATCAATTCATCATCTCCATACTCCAATCAACTAATACTACCACATCAACCCTCACACTCACCTAAAGATGCGTTGTGCCATCACGGTGCATTCAAGCATCTATTCTTCACTAAATGATTTGACATTGTGTCCCTCTCCATAATGAGGGGACAATTTCCCTCTCTGGCAATCTCCAGAGAGGGAACCCCAATTCTGTTTCCATTACAGAACGGGAACGGTTGGGCTCTCCAGTGCCAAACAACCGTAGGTCACTTTCTCTCAATAAGTTGACCTATGATCCCCGGTCTAATCAATCCGAAAAGGATCATCAGTACAAATAACTGTCGATTGGCCAATCGACAGTTATCATCGCGCGATGGTACATATAACTCAGTGTCATGCAATGCTCACCATATTCCGATCAATATCTCATCCATGATAACCAATACCAACATCAATATCAACATCCACATCATACACTCTCTCAAATCACCTTCCAACCTATTATCCATAATATCTTCCCTCAACATAACTCTCCAAAGATCTCAACTCACATCTAATTCCTTTTCTATCTTCACAACCTCTCAAATAACTATTTTAACACTACACCTGCAACTATGTCACAATCATTCCAAAATATTCAGCACCACCAGACAGGATACTACATATACAATGTGTCAAAATCTTTTATATGAAAATACTCGTGTTTGAAAGGCACCCGATAGCCTGTTTTGTATAAAAATACCTTTTTAAAGATAATATATATACAGAGGGTGAAAAAGGATTTTAAAAAAATCCCAGCTAACATCACCCTCAATGTTATAGCAAGGTTAAGTGTGATTACCTGTCGCCCTTTAGCACACTCTGGTGTTCTTCCTTACCATTTCTTTAGATTTCCACCAAATATTTTCCTCTTAGTTCCTCCTATAATGATAGGATACAAAATGATAAATTAATATCATTTCACTTTGACGTCTCTCTCGTATGATATATTACTACCCAAACCCCTTATATTCATTTTTCTAATAAATCAATTCAACTCAACCAATACAATTCACTTCCATCCACATAAGTCACATAAACAAATAAGCATAATCACACCAAGTAAAACTAAGCAATTCTTAACTTTAACACATAACAAAACAATGCCCCACCCTTTCTAAATTTTAGCTTTACTTTAAACATTAAAAGGTTATTCACAACTTCAAAAATTCACAAAGAATAATCCAATATCTTTCCTTCAAGCTCAATTTCATATTATCACCAACTAAAACTAACAATTAACATCATAATCACAAGGATGATTCCAATCCCAAACTAAAGTGAAAAATCATTACTTTTTAGTAAACTTCAACAATAATTCATACCATGACATTCTTCTTAAAGTACATCACACACATGCATCTAATATATTTATAGGAACTCTAAATATGAAAATACTAAAAATATTAAATGAAACATCAACCATTCCACAGATTTCAACTTGATTATACCTTACTTCCTTAATTACCTTCCCATACTTTCCAACAATAAAAGAACTTAAGCGAGTTACAAGCTATCACATTATTTCCCGGTTTTAAAACTCAACTAAACCAAAGCAGGTCATTCAAACCCAAGTACTTACCCGGATCCTCTTACAACAAGACGAAATTATTGACTCATAAACCTAGAATTTTTATTCCTTTATCACCATAATATCACATTCATACATATCCCTTTCGAACCAAAAACCATTTCACTTCAATCGACTTTCCTCAATTCTTATTTTCTCCAATAATTTAATTGCAAACTATGCTAATCATCATGAACCATAAATTATCACTATCCGACGTCTACATCAATTTATTGTCTCGCAACGCTTATTTTTCTTTCTTTATAATTCCTACAACTTCCCTTAACCACTTACCTTCCTTATACTCTTACTAAATCAATACTCCAACCAACCCATGGTTTCCCAATCATAAACAAGCACCAATAAATCTTTAGAAGTCACCAATGCCCAATTTACTCAAGACATTCCTCAATGTCCACATTCTACAATTAACAACTTCTATTAAGTTTAATCAACTCACTAATGGCCCGTAATTTACCAAAGAGTGCATATTTTAAATCACCCAAAAGCCTTTCTAGACTACAACTCCCCCAAATACTCAATATTATGGACTCTCATTCATAAACACTGCTTACACACACAAAGAAGAGAACAACAGAATTTCTAATCATCATTATAATTCCTCACTAATTTACACTCATTAAGGACCAAACAAAGACAGCAAAACAATAAACAAAAACTCTCCCTCAATCCTTACACTACTATCCTAAAGCAGGATTCATTTACATATATGTATATTAGTCCACTACAACTAGTCCCTTAAACATACCAAATGTCAAGTCAAACAGAAATATCACACAAGGCATAAGAAACAATAAATTTAACAGTTTTATTAACACCAGCAAGACCTGAACATGCAAGGTAATATTACAACTTTAATAACATACATACATATGTACATGTCTAACTTTAGAGAATCTCAACAATTCCTCATGTCTCTTTTAATCATCAAAAATCCAAGCTCAATTCCCTCTTAACACATTACATAACACAACAGCGAAAACCCCAAATCGGATTGAGGAAGAGGAAAATGCATAATCAAAGTCAAACAAACTTCATGAAATCAATCATAGAATACAAGCAATCAATTCCATTATACTCCTATCTAAACTAATTAGAAGATTCGATCCCAAAATCACCAAAACTCGCTCAGATTTAACAACCCCAAAAGCTAGGGTTTTGAAAATATGAACACAACTTATTAACTTTCATATAAAACCTCAAATCCTCTTGCACATACTGAAACTCGAAACTTAACTTCGTTTAAACATCCATAAGACTCAAAACTAACAACCCAATTCGGATTACCCCTCTCAAATCTCGTCCAAATCAGAAAGGAAGGGCAGAAACGGAAGAAAAATGTTACCTAGACTCATTTTCGACCTCACCACATCTGACAAGAGCTTCGTTGCCGCCGGGAACCACCGGACTCACCGGAGACGAAGAGAAACAAAGGGGAACTCGCATTTGGGGAAAGGAAGGAAAAAGAAGGTGAGCAATCAACATTCAAAGGGAGAATAGTTCAAAAGCACAAGAAGGCCGAAGCTTTACCGTTGATGTCCGCCGTCGTACGCCGGAAAACTCGCCGGATTCGCAAGGAGAAACAAATAGGGTTCGTTTGGTTTGAGATGAGAGCGAAACAAACTGGAATAAAGAGGAAAAGAAGGGAGGAGAGGCCGCGCCGCCGTGCCACCGCTTCAGCTCGCCGTCGCCGGAGGAGCTCGCCGGATTCAGAGGGGTGGCCGCAGGGTTAGGGTTTTGAGTAAGGGGGAGGAGGGGCGCCATTTGTTTTTGAGAAAGGGAGGAGTGTTTTTGTTGTTGTGTTTTTTTTTGTTTTTTTTTTCAGATAAAATTGTAATTAGTTGCCCTATTATTTATTCTTAATTATATTTCTAGCCCAAAAGTTTATATATATTACTATCTCTCTTTCTTTTCATTATAACATGATCTAGATTCCAATTTTACTCTTCATGGAAGTTTCTATACACTATTAATTCTTTTAACTATATTTATTTAAATTCCAACTAACTAATATTAAATATTCATAAATTGCCCAAAATATCCTAAAATTTCTCACTAAAACTTTAAATTTCCTAATGACACCTCAATAATTTCTCATTATCCTTAATCAAAATTTGGGATGTTACAAAAAGCACCAATATTAAAGTAGAATCTGAAGAACGTCTTGAGATGATGATAACAGTGACAACCATAATGACAAACAGTCGTTGGTTATTATCCTAACAATTTAGAATTAGTATTGAGATATTATTTCACACAGGCTACTTTCCACTACTTTCCTCCAGGATCACTCCTAGGAGGTTAAAATTGAAGTAAACATGAAATAGACTATAAAATTTACCATGTAGGACTATGTAAACCCCAAAATACTGATGAACATAGTTGACATCATGAAGCAAACCCCTATAAACCTTGCCAAATTTTCCTTCTCCAATCACATTGTGTCTCTGAAATTTTTTGTAGCCTGAGACAGTTCTTCAATCTCAAAATGCATTGCTTCTCTTACTGTTAGCTCTATTCCACCATGTCTTCCCACTGCACAAAAGAAATGGTTGTTCTTTGCATCATTAGAACAATCTTAAGGAATCTATATTTGCAAGTGTTGATTATACAAGAAAAAACATGTTACCTTATGAAGGATCAGAGGACCCTGTGTCAGAATTTCTAGAAACACTACTTCTGTGAAAAAGGCAGAACCATATGAGTAGTATAATTATCCCTACCAATGCCACGGCTCCTGCAGCTCCTCCTACTGTTGCTGCAAGATTCCTTGACATCTCTGATCATGTGAATCACTTCAATTATGCAGTACAATATTGTTCCAAGCCAACACCAATAAGAACCTGGAATTTTAACATATAGCAGTAGATCACAATCTATTGACCATAAAACTTAGATTGAATATGTGACATATTGCAAATGCAGAAAGCATGCAGTTAGTATACCTCCTACAGTTTGCTAGTGGTAATGAAGTTAATGAATGGTTTCAAGCTAAAAGACCAGAAAATTTGCAAACATGCTCAGGAATTCCAGGTAAATGTATGTCTAGTTTCATCTGCATGTAGTTGATAAATTGAACAAAGAGGTCCACTTTTTGGTCCAAAGCACTAGAGATGTGTTACCAGATAAATGACGAGGCATGATCTCAGAAAACCAAAGCTTCATTTACCAATAAGGCGTATGATTTTAGGCTCCAATGCCATTAGCTCGAAACTTTTACACCCTAAAATGGAAGAAGACTCATCCATAGAAGAAAATAAGAAATGAATCCTTAAAGCAAACATGCAAAACACAGATTTACTTTACTCATTTTTCATGGAGCATCGCAGATGTTGAGTGTTGACAGGTTTGTGAGCTGTTGGGAAACATAAATCAACATTAGAAACAAAACACTTGCCACTTTACTTAATAGTATTTTGCTTTCAGGAAAAAAGATTACATTCTTAAAATCACTATTTTTTGGACAAAATCTTAAAATCACTATTTTTTGGCCAAAAGCTTAAAATCACTTTATATTAAAAAGTGCTTCCTATAATATGACTTCACTTGCATCCCAAGGAGCTCGGCCAGTGCTTGAACCGTCAGAATTGGCAACTTTGAAGGATCACTCACAATTCTTAGGAGATCCTATAGATCCCAAACACACATTAAATAATTCCATGAGCACATCAAAACAATATATACCTAATTCCATTTAGAGTGCAAGAGGTTCAATCATTAAATCATTATATTACTAAATTACCCCTGTTTTACTCTCCAGGTCCATACCAGAAGCACCGGCCCTAAAATATCAACAAAGGATCAGAGAAATAAATTAAAGTCTGATCGGTGAAAATAACATTGAGAAATCGATAAGCTAGCTAAGCAAAAGAGTTTGAACAAACAAAGGACACAAAGTCAAGAAAATAACATACGGAAAATAAAAAGAAATAAACATCTCAGACTTAAAAAGAACTACTCGCAAGAACAATAAACAGAAAAACAAACAAAAGATCAGGGCAATTATATCTCCCTTGAAATTGTCAACAATACCTTATCACAGCTTCTTAGAACTTGAAACCAGGCTCTTTTTAAAGCAAAAAACCAATTAAACAGTGATTCTATTATTTTCAAAATGTATGTTGAAAAAAATTATAAAAAAAATGGTATATTTCATTACCTTTGTTGCTTTACTCAACTTCTCCTGAACTATCTGCCCCAAGGTTAGATTAGTCAGTCATTTGAAATACAATAAAGCTATGCTAAGCATTTACCCTAAAATATTTATGTATTATCTGAAGCAGAGTACAGTGTAAAAGATGTTTACCTATAATGACCGAAAGAACTCACCAACAACACCTTGTAACCTTGAAACATCTAATGGGTGAATAAACCCTTTATTAGGTCAAGGGTTTTGGAAACGATACATGAGTTATTAGGCTAAGTTCTGATTTTAATCAAAAAAATAGTGAAATAACTACCCAATTTACGTTTCATTTTTGATGGAAGAAGAAGAGCAATGGCGAGGGTTTGATGAAGAGACGTTGAGTTTTTTTTGGATCTGCTTGAGGGAGGAGCGAACAGCAAAAGCAGATTAGAAATTAGAAAAACCAGATTAGTTACTCATACACATCAGACACTCTCATCAAAGCCATGGCAACAGTCCCAAAAAGTAATCCCAATCCCAATTTCGACCTAATTATCTACTCCCTCCGGTCCCTAATGTAAGAGCCCAAAATTTGAATGGTTTTGGTCCCTAATGTAAGAGCTCACCCCACTTTCTCTCCTCATTTAATGCATTTTTTCCTACTTTACCCCTAACTCTCTTTCATATTTATTAATGGTTATGTATTTCTCTCTCTTAAAAGTACCATAATAAATATGGGCAATTTTGGAAAAGAAGCATTAACTCCAGACAACCAACTAACATTCACATGTTTTCTTAAGAAGCGTTTTTTTGGCGGCTAGCTCTTACATTAGAGACCGGAGGTAGTATTTAACTTCGGCGCTTCAGGTTTCACAGGGAAATACCCAATAGCAAGTTTTAATTGTTCATCTAAACCTAACCCCAAACCTCGAAACAGCCCAAAAATAATAACCAATAATCTTTTGTTACTAATTTTATAACCAGGGAAAAGCACAATTGTGAAAACGAGAAACATGAAATAGATATCCATTTTGAAGATCAATAAATCATTCCTAGGATTTAAAAAGGGTAGAGAGAGATAGAGGAAATTTACAGAAAATAAACAAACCCAAACTCATCGCTAAAAACCTATTCAACAACACCAAAATCAAACCATAATTCATGTAAATGTGTGTCAGCCCTTATACTTTCGGATTAATCAAAGCCTTCCCCAAAAGTGTTCCACAAATGTATCAATGAGCCAAAAAAGAAGAAACGAGAAGAGAAAAACCAAACCTAATGAAACGAGTTTGTAGCAATCGTACGCCATCGCCGGTTTCTTGGACGGAAGGAGAGACGATGAAATTGAGAAAGACAGGCAAAGAAGATGGGGACTGAGCGGAGGGAGGGAGGGATCAACTTCGAAAGGGGAGTAGAGGTTAGTAATGAAAGTTGGAGAGAACGTGGGTTTGGGAGTGGAGAGCGTGCGAAAGGGAAACAAGGGAATTTTTTTTTTTGCCAATTAATCATCATTACTGACGTCGTGTTTTTAGCATATAGCGACGTTAATAGTTTTCTTTTAACGTCGCGTATTATAAACAAGCGCCGTAATAAGTATTCACGTCGCATATTTAGTAAATAACGACGTTAATAAGTTCATTTTAATTACGAAAATGCCACCGCCTCTCTATTCACGTCGCTTACTCAAAAAAGCGCCGTAAAATGGCGACGTGAATTCCCTATTTTCTAGTAGTGTGAGTATCTTTCTGGGCCATTGGAGGTTGTTTCTCCTGCGTTTGAGAACAGAAATCCCTATCTCCTCAATGGGATCTTTGTGGATCTGGAGCTGTTGGAAAATCTGGGTTTTGATTTGAGTGATTATCTCCAGAAATATATGAGTTGGCTGGGGATCAAGAATGTATACAACGTGCAAGTTCTCCGGGTGTTCTATGAGTCTCTCTCTGCCAAGGCTAAGTACAAGAACATCAGCGAGAGTACATCTGCCATTGGCCGGGTTGATTTCAAGGCCACTATAAGAGGAAGGAAGATAAAGTTCAATTGGAGACATGGTTGTCAAAATCGCGAGTCAACTCGGTAAACTCGGCGAGTTCACGTTTATACCTCAAGAAATCGTGTTAACTCGCATACAGAATCGTCCTATACACAAACTCGGTCAAACTCGATCGTGACTCGGTCAAACTCGGTGAAATCGGCGAGTTAAAACGAGTTAACCGAGTTAGATGGAAAATAAGCAAAAAAAAAGAAATATTAAAAGACTGAAACCCTACAAAAAAGGAAATGTAAACGAAACCTAGTTGTTGGAGCATATACAGACTTTGAGCGGCTGCCTCCTCATATTCTTTTGCAAGTTGACACCTTTATTTTTTCATTCTTCACTCAACGTTGTGCCTTTGAAGATTGTTGCAGTGAGCCAGTGAGGAAGAAGATAGAGAACATTCTTCTTGTTGATTTGAACCAGTTGGAGAATGGAAAAAAAAGGAAGAACTTCTTTGAACTGGTTGGAGAAGAAGAAGAGGCGTGGTGAGACTTGAGAGACAGAGGCGAAGAGGTAGAGGTGTGTTGTGTGCAGTATTGTAGTTAAACTTATATCTCTAAGGCTGGCTTTTGAATTGTTTACACTTACTCAGTGACTCGGTGTATTTATTTGTGTGTTGTGAACTAGGCGTGACTTACAAGTTGAGTAAAAGCCTTGAGCCTTGTGAAGACTGAAGAAGCAGACTGCTACTGCCCACTACTCTGACATATATGCAAATATTGGGTATTATATTTTGTCACTTTCCTGTCACTTTTCGATTGTATATATATTAATAAATATTATTACTATTTTTTCCTTTAATTGTTGACTTGTTGTGCTGTAAAGTAGGAGTAGGAGTGTAGGACTATAGGTGTAAAGTAGGATTGTAGGAGTACTTGCACTATGGAGTTCTATGGAGTACTATGGAGTTCTATGGAGTTGGCTTCATATGAGAAAAACAAAAAGAAAGCCACATGATCTTTATATAACTAAATAATAATATAGTGATGGGGTAGGAATTATGATATAATAGGATAGACAACTCATAACACATTAACTCATAAGAGAAAAGTATAACAATAACGATGAGATAGAGGAAGCAAATGGAGATAACAATATTGAAAGTGAAGAGTTTGAAGACATTGAAGATGATGAAAATCTATCATTCGATCGTCTTTTTTGAGTTTATATTTGTTGGCTTTAATTTTTTATGTTAAGCATGATAACTTTTTGAAATTGATGGATTTAACTTCAATTATTTGAAATTTTTGTGGATTGAATTTCAGTTTCAGAATTTATATTTGCTTAAAATAAATTCTTATCATTTTTATGAACTTTAATTTTAATTATTTAAATTAATTATTAAAAAAGGTAGACTCTTACGAGTCTACGATACGATTCTACGTTTCCGATTTTACGTCTCTCTCACGAGTTTACTTAAACTCGCGATTTTAACAACCTTGATTGGAGAGATATAAATCGCTTCCTGGGGGTCACTGATGAGGATATGAACAAGTGGATCTTCCCTGAGAAGCTGGATCAAACAGAGTTGGCACAGGCTTATGGCACTGAGGGAAAGAAGGTGCCCGGTATGCCCGACACACAGCGGGTGCTCCAGTACATCTACTCGAGGATCATGGCGAACAAAGGGGGAAACTTCAATGAGTTCACCCAGCTGGACAACCCTTGGCTCGCCAAGTTCCTTACCCAGAAACCTATCAACCCTGGGCAACTGATAAGCATGGAGCTAAACAGATGGTTTGACGGCAGAGAAAAGGGAAAACCTTCTCTTCCCTACCCTCAGTTCATCGCCTTCCTCCTGGAAAAGTTCAACGTCAAATCCACTGAGGAAGCCGATAACAAGAAGTGTCTGCCCATGGGATCGATGAACCTGGGCAAAATGGGAGTCCGATACCTCAAGCCGGTGAGGCCCACTCAATCTGGATCTCAGGCTGGAAGTGCTTCTCACAATACAGTTCCCTCTGCATCTGGAGCAGGGGATCAAGAAGTAGACTCACACAAGGCTGGTCCCAGCAGCACTCGTGCTCCAAGAGTGTCTGCTGCTCAAAAGGCGCTTGCTGAGGAGTTGAAGGATGAGATCCTTCAACGGCTGCCGGAACCACTAATGACTCTCATCAGAGAAGAGTGTGCAGCAGCCTTCAATGCTCAAAATGAGAGTATCCAGGGCTTAGAGACTCGGATTGCCAGAGTGGAAGCCAAATGTAACATCCTGAAAATTTAATACAAGATTAAAGAGTGTTTTGGAAATGATAAAAGGAGAAATTAGGAATTTTTGGGAATTTTTGGGAATTTTTGGTGATTTTTGGGAATATTTTGGAAATATTGAGTAATTAATGTGCATATAATTAATTAAGAAATGAAGAATTTGAAATATGAGGGAATGGTAAAGTTAAAAATATTTTGAAGATTCAGAAGATTGGAGACTGGTTTGAGTGGTTTTAAGTTAAAAAGAGTACACTATGGCAAGCTTGGGCTACAAATTATCATAAACCACCTTATTTCCCCTCAACCAAACACACCCTCCCTCCTTCCTTAACAAAAACATTCGAACCCCTCCCCTCCATTTTAGCTGCAGCGCGCGACACCCCCCCCTCACCATTTTCTCCATTTTCTTCCTCCTCACACCTCACCATTCGGCCACCCCTTCACCAAAAAGCTTCCTCATTTCGGTTCATCTCTTCCTTTTCTTCATAGAGGCGTGAAGTTGGAGTCTGATCCGTGTGGGTGTGTGTGTGTCCGTCGCATGCTTTCGTTTTCCGGCGGCTTTTTCCGGCGGCAGCTAATATTCCGGCGAAGGGAGTGTGTTGAAGGTAGGAGATGGTTCTTTGGTTCTTTTCGTGATTCTTCATAACTCCTTGAAGCTCGAACTCGATCTACGATTCCGGCGACTTTTCCGGCGGCGGCTCTGACTTTTCCGGCGACGTGACCGGCGGGTGAGGGAAAGGTTGGATTTTTCTTGTAGTTCTTCATGTTGTTTTCCTTCCTTCAACTTCACAACACCTTTTCCTTAGCTTTCCTTGCCTTTTCAGTTCGGCCAACCACCAAGGGGGCATTTTCCGGCGAGGTTTTCCGGCGGCCGACGGTGGGGGAAAACTTCTCTTCCTTCACTCTTGTATTTTGTAAGCCTCTAGCCTCTTGTGAAGTTGATTTTTCGCATAAAGTTTCCTCTTTTAAGTTAGGGTTTGCCATTAGTTAATTATTGAAGCTTTAACCAAGGATTTGTGCAAAAATAAGTAGTAAAGTAAAGATTTTTGGGAAGTATGTAAGCCCATTAAAGTTGGAAGTTGAGTTTAGATATTATTGGCTAATTGTTTTGGCTCTTTAAGTAAGGGTTAGCTAAAGGAGGAGGCTTTGGACTAAATTGGTGATTATGTAGTGCTAGTTAAGGTTGTTTATTGTTGTTGGAATGTTAGAATTCGCTAGAATGGTATTTGGGAGAAAGTTGGATAGTTAAAGTGTTGACATGAAGTGGTTTAGGTAGATTAAAGGTTGTATGGGTTTGGAAGAGTGGTTAGATGTTATGGAAGTCATTGTGAGTGGCTTATTTAATGTAAATGCGGCGCTTTAATGGGTGATCAATAAGGTGGATTAATTTTCAAGGTTTTCAAGAGATGGTGAAGGTCAATGATGTAAAGGTTATAAAAGGATGGTTAATGGAATTACAGTAGCTTAAAGGATGTATTGTAATGAAAGTAAATTATTACTTCAATATTGTTTTTGATATTGGTGAAAAGTATAGCCTAAGTCATGAAGGTGTCTTAACCATTTTAAATGGTGGCATTATTGTAGACGGTGATCTTTCAGGCGGAGTTTGAGGGCAACTGTTACCTGCGTACATCTTCTGCAGTGAAGTTAGCAGGTAATCACGCTTAACTGACTGTGATACTGAGGGTGATGGTAGTTGAGGATTTTCTAACATCTTCTTCTACTTATATATATATATATATATATATATATATATATATATATATATATATAAATAAAATGAGTTCTGATTATGTTATATTTGAACGTGGGCTATAGGGTACCTTTCAACTGAATTGTACTTTATATATATCTATATAAATCTTTTGTATTGTCGCATGACACTGACTATTAGTACCGTCGGCCGATGTAACCATCGATTTGCGCAAATCGATAGGTTAATTGTACGGGTTCCTCGGATTGTAAAGGAACCAGGGATTTGTTCACATTTTAGAGTGGTCCCTTTTTCATGCTTTCAGATTTGAGACTGGGCACAGTGTCACCCACGTTTACTTTTGTCTATTGAGAGATGGATGTATCTGTACTATATATATGTGGATATATATTATGTGGTTATGCAGGTTTTAAAAACTGTGGTACCCTGTAGACGCTCCACTACCCCACTTCTGAGTCTCACAGTGAGTTAGGAGGTGATTACTGAGACATGGTTTTTGTCTCACCCCATTCCCTTTATCTTTTTCAGGTGATCATGCCCAGGGGGAGGCGCAGAGGAAGGGGAAGGGGCCGTCTGGCCCATACTGAGTTAGTAAGTAGGCCAGAGGTGATCCTATAGGGACTTATATCGCCATTTCGCTAGGCTGCACCAGCTTCTGCATTATTGAATGTTATTTTGAATGAAATGTAATGTTTGAATGTCGTAGTATTTATTATGCGTCATATTATGTGAAGTGTTTGTGATATCAGATATTGATATTGTTATTGTGATAGTTCAGGGATTATTATGACTGCAATGACAGTTGTACTCTATCAGTATGATGATGGTTTATCGTTATAGGTGGTTGTTTGATGGATTGTGGTTAGGGAACACTTTTACCTAACTTGAGTATGTAGTATATTGATTATGTATTGTATGACTTTATGTGTCCTTGTATATAATCATATTAGATGGGCCCCGCTCTAATATGGTTTATTCTTGTGTAGTTTGGTTAGTCCTTTTTCTAACCATGTTAGGTGATTCTTTTCTAACATGGTTAGATTTAGGTGATTATGTTGTATGTATGATTTATTAGGTGATGATGGTTCTTTTGCTAACTATGTTAGAAGATTCTCTTTTCTAATATAGTTAGATATGTAATCTCTTATTAATAGAGAAATTCTTTTGCTAACTATGTTAGGTGAATCTTTTACTAACATAGTTAGATTCCATTGTTTTGATTAGCAGTGAGTTAGGTTAAGATTAATATTATATTAGTAGGAGGTACTTTACAACTTGGTATCAGTTTTATGGTTAACGATACCCTGCCCGTTGCATTGCATATAGAATGGCGATATATTAATCCCTTATTTCCCTTCCTCACTATTATGATCACTAACCCTCTTTTATCATTATTATCATTATTCCCTAGGTGGGTGGAGAGGATGATTCAAGTCAATTCCAAGATTCACAACAATCTATTCCGGCACAAAACTTCGGGTCGGAGTTTGTGAATCAGTTGAGGGATGTGATTTTGGAGACAATGGAAGAAAGGTTACAGAAATTTAAACAGGATATGGGCCATCAACATCAAAGTGAAGGAGAGTTTGGATTTGGCCATGAGAGTGAAACTCATGGGATCCAGCAAGAAGTTACTCAAGAGGACCGTACTGTTAATAAGGTTTGGAAAGATGTGTCTAGGCACAATCCTGGTACTTTTGAAGGGGGTCGCCAACCTGAAATAGCGGAAGAATGGATCGATAGATTAGAAACAATTTTCCAAGCAGTTGCCTGTAATGAGTACCAGAAAGCCAGGGTTGCTATCTTGCTGTTGACTGGTGATGCCAAGAAATGGTGGAAGTCAGCCGGGGGTATGGATGATTCCATGACTGTGTGGTCAGAATTCAAAGAAAAATTCCTTGAGCATTACTTTCCCATTACAATCAAACATGAGAAAGAACTTGAATTTAATAAATTGGTGCAAGGCAATATGCACGAGGATGAATTTGTTGCTACTTTTAATGAGTTATCACGTTATGTGACTTACTTGCAATACAGGGATGATCCCCAGTGGAAGCATACCCAGTTGATTCAGAAGGCTAGACCTGTGTTGCGGCCATATCTGTATGCTAGACCGTTTGTTAGTTTTGAGGATTCTTGCGAGTATCTTTGTCTTGTGGCCAGAAACTTGAGAAGTTCAGGTGCTTTGGGTCGTGTTGACAACCAGTTTAAATCTACTAACTACTTAGGGCCTTCAGGAGGCATCTCTAAGAGTCACAGTGCTGGCACGAGTACCTCCGGTAGTTCTGGGAGAAGATCTCAAGGGCGAGGTTTTTCGCAAGGGTATAACCAGAGAGGTAGCTTTCGTAGTCAACATCAGGGAGGATCTGGGCATAGGAGTTAGTTCAGGGGTAGCAGAACCCAATCTTTAGGTGGTAGGAGTCGAGCAGGTGCTAGTCAGGGGTCTCATCAGGAGTCAGCTGTCTCAGCATCTAGCGTGGGAAGTCCTTGTGTTAGATGTGGGAATTTCCATGCTGGAAATTGTTGGAGGTGTTATCACTATAATGAGTTGGGCCGTACTATTAGGTATTGCCCTAAGCGGGAGCAGCAGATTCAGGCGAGTCAGAACAGTCGCCCTGTAGCCCCTGGACGTGTTTATGTTACCACGAGAGAGGAGGCCGGAGCGTCTCCTAATGTGATTCAAGGTATGGTTTCCATCCGTGGTCATAGTGTTGAAGTGTTATTTGATTCTGGTGCGACCCATTCTTTTATTTCCTATGATTGTGCTTGGAAACTTGGCTTTACCTTATCTACATTATCTTATGATTTGAAAATAACTACCCCTAGTGGAGATGTGTTTAAAACTGCTCAAATATGTAAAGGCTTGGACCTTCGGTATGAAGGTCGAGACTCTGTAATTGACCTTGTGTGTCTACCCCTTAAAGGAATAGAAGTGATTATTGGCATGGATTGGTTGATAGCCAATAATGTCATTCTGCTTTGCAAGGAACGGGCTGTGAGATATGCAGTAAATTCTTTGTGTGTGGAGGGTTCCAGTGGTTCCTTGTTGTTGTCCACCACACAAGCTGAGAAGTGTGTGCGGAGGGGTTGTCAGGCGTTTGCTGTCTTTTTCTCAATTAAATCTGAGGAGGAGATTTGTATTGATGCTATAGATGTGGTTAGGGACTATCCTGAGGTTTTTGCTGATATCCAGGGTCTTCCACCTGAACGAGAAGTGGAGTTCACCATTGATTTAGAACCGAGTGCTAGTCCGATTTCTAAGGCACCATATAGGATGGCTCCGGTAGAATTAACTGAGTTGAAGAAGCAGATTGAAGAATTGCTTGAAAAAGGTTTTATTCGACCTAGTGTGTCACCGTGGGGAGCTCCAGTCTTGTTTGTTAAGAAAAAGGATGGTAGCATGAGGTTGTGCATAGACTACCGTCAGCTGAATAAAGTCACAATAAAGAATAAGTACCCGTTGCCCAGGATAGATGACTTGTTGGATCAGTTAGTTGGGGCTTCCGTATTTTCTAAGATTGATTTGAGGTCGGGATATCATCAGTTGAGAGTTCGGGTAGAGGATGTGCCCAAGATGGCCTTTAGAACCCGTTATGGTCACTACGAGTTCTTGGTGATGCCTTTTGGTTTGACCAATGCTCCTGCTGTGTTCATGGATTATATGAACCGAATTTTCAGACCGTATTTAGATAAATTCATTGTAGTGTTCATTGATGATATTCTGATTTATTCTAAAAGTGAAGAAGAGCATCGTGAGCATCTGGCCATTGCTTTGAGAGTTCTGAGGGATCATCAGCTCTATGTTAAACTGTCGAAGTGTGAATTTTGGCTGAACGAAGTAAAGTTTTTGGGGCATGTGGTTTCTTCTGAAGGTGTTGCGGTGGATCCTAGTAAAGTTGAGGCGGTTTTGCAGTAGGAATCTCCGAAATCAGTAACTGAAGTACGAAGTTTTGTAGGATTAGCTGGTTATTATCGGAGATTTATTCGTGGTTTTTCCCAGATTGCCCGTCCTTTGACAAATTTGACCAAGAAAGATCGCCCTTTTGTATGGACGGAGCAGTGTGAAGCAGCATTTCAGGAGTTAAAGACTCTTTTGACTACCGCTCCAGTGTTGGTTTTGCCAGATTCATCTCAACCTTATGAGGTGTATACTGATGCATCGTTGATGGGTTTAGGTTGTGTATTGATGCAGAATGGCAAAGTGATAGCTTATGCCTCAAGACAGTTAAGACCACATGAAGTGAACTACCCAACTCATGATTTGGAGTTGTGTGCAGTGATGTTTGCCTTGAAAATCTGGCGCCATTATCTTTTTGGGGCTCAGTTTGAAGTGTTCAGTGATCACAAAAGTCTCAAGTATTTGATGGATCAGAAAGAGTTGAACGGTAGGCAACATCGTTGGATGGAGTTGCTAAGTGATTATAAGTTTGAGATCAAGTATCACCCTGGGAAAGCCAATGTGGTTGCTGACGCTTTAAGTAGGAAATCAGCTCATGTCTTTGCAATGAGCCTTGAAGAGCAAGATTGGTTGGAAGCTTTGCGTGATATGCGAGTGGTTCCTGGAGTGGAGCAGGCCAATTTGAGAGCAATAGTAGTTGATTTCGACTTGTATAAAGATTTACAGGTAGCACAGGAGAAGGATGACAAGTTGAGCAAGATTCGAAAAGAATTGGAGGATGGTTCAGTCTTAGATTTTGATATTGATGGGCATGGGATTCTACGGTTTAAGCATCGTATTTGTGTTCCTGACTGTGCTGAGTTAAAGCAGACTATTTTAGAGGAGGCTCACAGGAGTAAATATGCCATGCATCCGGGAATCACCAAGATGTATAATGATTTGAAGCGAGGGTTTTGGTGGCCAGGGATGAAGAAGGATGTGACACAGTTTGTACTTAAATGCTTGACTTGTCAGAAAGTCAAGATTCAGCACCAGAAGCCTGGCGGATTGCTGCAGAGTATTGAGGTGCCTCAGTGGAAGTGGGATGATATATCTATGGATTTCATTGTGGGGTTACCACGTACTCAGTCAGGTCATGATTCTATTTGGGTGATTGTGTATCGGTTGACTAAGTCGGCACACTTTTTGCCTGTTCAGATTTCAAGTCCAATGGAAAAGTTGGCTCAGTTGTATGTTGATGAGATTGTGCGGTTGCATGGGGTACCAAAGAGTATTATTTCAGATAGAGATCAGCGCTATAGATCAGGTTATTGGATGTCATTGCAGGCTGCTTTAGGCAGTAAGCTTAAGTTTAGTACTGCGTATCATCCGCAGACAGACGGTCAGACTGAGAGGGTTAATCAAATCCTTGAGGATATGTTGCGGGCATGTGCTATTGAGTTACCTGGTAGTTGGGATAAGCATCTTCCACTAGCAGAATTTGCTTGTAACAATAGTTACCAGTCGAGTATTGGTATGGCTCCTTATGAGGCTTTGTATGGTAAGAAGTGTCGATCGCCAATCTGTTGGACGGAAGTGAGTGAAAGGGCTGTTATTGGCCCGGATATTGTGGATGAGACGACCCAGAAGATTGAGATGATTCGGGAAAAATTGTTGACGGCCCAGAGTAGACAGAAAAGTTATGCAGACAAGCGACGACGACCATTAGAGTTTGAAGAGGGTGATCATGTGTTTTTGAAAGTGTCGCCGATGACAGGTGTTGGCAAATCAATTCGGGCTAAGAAGTTGTCTCCTCGATATATGGGTCCATATGATGTGATTGAGAAGATTGGTGATGTTTCTTATCGGATAGCTCTTCCGCCACAGTTATCGAGACTACACGATGTGTTTCATGTGTCACAGCTGAAGAAGTATCACCCTGATCCTTCTCATGTTATTGAGCCTGAAGAAGTAGAGTTGGAGGATAATTTGACTTATCAAGTGGAGCCTGAAAGGATTTTGGATGTAAAAGATAAGCAGTTGAGAAATAAGACCGTTCGTCTAGTGAAAGTATTTTGGAGAGGTATGTCCCCAGGAGATGCGACTTGGGAGACTGAGGATGGGATGCGTGAGAAGTATCCACAGCTATTTTTAGGTACGTTTTACCTCTTTCTTTATTGTTTCATTTGGTAAAGATGTGGTGGTGGTGAATTTTGAGGGCAAAATTCCTAAAAGGTGGGGAGAATTGTAACATCCTGAAAATTTAATACAGGATTAAAGAGTGTTTTGGAAATGATAAAAGGAGAAATTAGGAATTTTTGGGAATTTTTGGGAATTTTTGGTGATTTTTGGGAATATTTTGGAAATATTGAGTAATTAATGTGCATATAATTAATTAAGAAATGAAGAATTTGAAATATGAGGGAATGGTAAAGTTAAAAATATTTTGAAGATTCAGAAGATTGGAGACTGGTTTGAGTGGTTTTAAGTTAAAAAGAGTACACTATGGCAAGCTTGGGCTACAAATTATCATAAACCACCTTATTTCCCCTCAACCAAACACACCCTCCCTCCTTCCTTAACAAAAACATTCGAACCCCTCCCCTCCATTTTAGCTGCAGCGCGCGACACCCCCCCCCCCCCTTTCACCATTTTCTCCATTTTCTTCCTCCTCACACCTCACCATTCGGCCACCCCTTCACCAAAAAGCTTCCTCATTTCAGTTCATCTCTTCCTTTTCTTCATAGAGGCGTGAAGTTGGAGTCCGATCCCTGTGGGTGTGTGTGTGTCCGTCGCATGCTTTCGTTTTCCGGCGGCTTTTTCCGGCGGCAGCTAATATTCCGGCGAAGGGAGTGTGTTGAAGGTAGGAGATGGTTCTTTGGTTCTTTTCGTGATTCTTCATAACTCCTTGAAGCTCAAACTCGATCTGCGACTCCGGCAACTTTTCCGGCGGCGGCTCTGACTTTTCCGGCGACGTGACCGGCGGGTGAGGGAAAGGTTGGATTTTTCTTGTAGTTCTTCATGTTGTTTTCCTTCCTTCAACTTCACAACACCTTTTCCTTAGCTTTCCTTGCCTTTTCAGTTCGGCCAACCACCAAGGGGGCATTTTCCGGCGAGGTTTTCCGGCGGCCGACGGTGGGGGAAAACTTCTCTTCCTTCACTCTTGTATTTTGTAAGCCTCTAGCCTCTTGTGAAGTTGATTTTTCGCATAAAGTTTCCTCTTTTAAGTTAGGGTTTGCCATTAGTTAATTATTGAAGCTTTAACCAAGGATTTGTGCAAAAATAAGTAGTAAAGTAAAGATTTTTGGGAAGTATGTAAGCCCATTAAAGTTGGAAGTTGAGTTTAGATATTATTGGCTAATTGTTTTGGCTCTTTAAGTAAGGGTTAGCTAAAGGAGGAGGCTTTGGACTAAATTGGTGATTATGTAGTGCTAGTTAAGGTTGTTTATTGTTGTTGGAATGTTAGAATTGGCTAGAATGGTATTTGGGAGAAAGTTGGATAGTTAAAGTGTTGACATGAAGTGGTTTAGGTAGATTAAAGGCTGTATGGGTTTGGAAGAGTGGTTAGATGTTATGGAAGTCATTGTGAGTGGCTTATTTAATGTAAATGGGCGCTTTAATGGGTGATCAATAAGGTGGATTAATTTTCAAGGTTTTCAAGAGATGGTGAAGGTCAATGATGTAAAGGTTATAAAAGGATGGTTAATGGAATTACAGTAGCTTAAAGGATGTATTGTAATGAAAGTAAATTATTACTTCAATATTGTTTTTGATATTGGTGAAAAGTATAGCCTAAGTCATGAAGGTGTCTTAACCATTTTAAATGGTGGCATTATTGTAGACGGTGATCTTTCAGGCGGAGTTTGAGGGCAACTGTTACCTGCGTACATCTTCTGCAGTGAAGTTAGCAGGTAATCACGCTTAACTGACTGTGATACTGAGGGTGATGGTAGTTGAGGATTTTCTAACATCCTCTTCTACTTATATATATATATATATATATATATATATATATATATATATATATATATATATAAATAAAATGAGTTCTGATTATGTTATATTTGAACGTGGGCTATAGGGTACCTTTCAACTGAATTGTACTTTATATATATCTATATAAATCTTTTGTATTGTCGCATGACACTTACTATTAGTACCGTCGGCCGATGTAACCATCGATTTGCGCAAATCGATAGGTTAATTGTACGGGTTCCTCGGATTGTAAAGGAACCAGGGATTTGTTCACATTTTAGAGTGGTCCCTTTTTCATGCTTTCAGATTTGAGACTGGGCACAGTGTCACCCACGTTTACTTTTGTCTATTGAGAGATGGATGTATCTGTACTATATATATGTGGATATATATTATGTGGTTATGCAGGTTTTAAAAACTGTGGTACCCTGTAGACGCTCCACTACCCCACTTCTGAGTCTCACAGTGAGTTAGGAGGTGATTACTGAGACATGGTTTTTGTCTCACCCCATTCCCTTTATCTTTTTCAGGTGATCATGCCCAGGGGGAGGCGCAGAGGAAGGGGAAGGGGCCGTCTGGCCCATACTGAGATAGTAAGTAGGCCAGAGGTGATCCTATAGGGACTTATATCGCCATTTCGCTAGGCTGCACCAGCTTCTGCATTATTGAATGTTATTTTGAATGAAATGTAATGTTTGAATGTCGTAGTATTTATTATGCGTCATATTATGTGAAGTGTTTGTGATATCAGATATTGATATTGTTATTGTGATAGTTCAGGGATTATTATGACTGCAATGACAGTTGTACTCTATCAGTATGATGATGGTTTATCGTTATAGGTGGTTGTTTGATGGATTGTGGTTAGGGAACACTTTTACCTAACTTGAGTATGTAGTATATTGATTATGTATTGTATGACTTTATGTGTCCTTGTATATAATCATATTAGATGGGCCCCGCTCTAATATGGTTTATTCTTGTGTAGTTTGGTTAGTCCTTTTTCTAACCATGTTAGGTGATTCTTTTCTAACATGGTTAGATTTAGGTGATTATGTTGTATGTATGATTTATTAGGTGATGATGGTTCTTTTGCTAACTATGTTAGAAGATTCTCTTTTCTAATATAGTTAGATATGTAATCTCTTATTAATAGAGAAATTCTTTTGCTAACTATGTTAGGTGAATCTTTTACTAACATAGTTAGATTCCATTGTTTTGATTAGCAGTGAGTTAGGTTAAGATTAATATTATATTAGTAGGATGAGGACATTGCTGCTGCCCTCCGCCGTGCAATGGATCTGAAACGAATGGGAAGTGCAGAAAGTTTAATTCGCGGGGAAGCCATCAGATTCATGAGTCAACAGCAGCCAGCCAGCACAAAGTCAAATTTGGAAATGGTGCTGGTTGATCAGTCTGCTGAGGCACCACCCGCTGAGCCTTCTCCCTCTGTGCCTAATGTAGATGCAAACCTGCTTGATGAGCTTCGAATGAAGTATGGTTTACAGAAGCCAGTGCCACTAGTGAGGGTCATAGCCAAGCCAATTCCTCCCTCTGAGCCAGCCCTGTCCCTCCTCCAATCAGCTACAGTAAGGCAAGGGTTAAGTCTCTGGCTAAAAGGAAGGTCGCTTCCTCCCCAAGAGCATCCTCAGAAAGTGAAGAGGAATTCATTGTTGCTCCTGAGGATTCTGAGATTGAAAGGGTGCCACAGCAAGGGGGAGCTTCTGAGCCTCAGTCATCCACCCAAGAGCAAGCTCAGACTGAAGTCCCACCAGAAGTGGTGGTCAAGCTTGAGGTGGAAGACATGACACCAGAAGAGTTTGAGCGCTATGGAAACACAGATAGGCTCACCTATGAGCAACTCTTTGTTCTGGATGCTGAGAGGGCTAATGCTAAGAGGCTTCAAGAAAAAGGGAAAGGGAAGGGTAAAGGAAAAGCTAAGTCAAGCCAACCTCAAGATCCTGACTACCCTGCCTGGAGTGTCAAGGTTAAGGCTGTCCATCTCCCTCATGCAACCATCCCCATCGGAGACTCAGAGCATGGAAGGGCCTTTGGATTGGATGAGCTTAGTGATCTGAAGAAAGCCATCGCTGAATCCCTTGAAACTGAGAGACTCAGAAAAGCCCATGAGGAGAGGGAGTTTCAAGCTATCCTTGCCCAGATCGACCAACAGCAAATGAATGAGATGTGGGCCAAGGCAAATGAGGAGTTTGAAGAGAGCCAAAGAGAGAAGGAGAGGAACAAGAGACACCCACTCTAGAACCCTAACCTCTCATATAGCTTAGGATTTTTCCTTTCATATTATTTTTCATGCATAGTTATCTGCCTTAACTGTAAATCTTTCAGTATTGTACTTACTTCTTTCTTATCATACTTGTATTTTATTTATTTGTTACTAATGAAGTTTGCCTTTGAGTTCATCTGTATGTTATTTGATTATTTCTTAAGTATGAACTCATTAGATAACTTAGTTTGTCATCATCAAAAAGGGGGAGAATGTTAGAATCTTAAGTTTTGATGAAGACTAAAATATGAAAGAACCAGTTAAACACTTAGAAAGAATTAGGTTAATATAGAACCTCAAGTAAGTGTACAATCGGATGTGGATTTACTTCCGGATGGATTGAGACTAGCGCTCACGGATGAAAGACTCATCCCACAACGGAAGCTTGTAAGTCACTAAGTCAGAACTAAGTCTAGAGTGTTAGAGTATTAAATCCTTGAGATTAAGTTAGGACACAACCGGATGCAGAATTGCTTCCGGAAATCTTAGAGTAGAATTAAGTGACTAGCGCTTACAATTAGGTTAATATAGAACCTCAAGTAAGAGTACAACCGGATGTGGATTTACTTCCGGATGGATTGAGACTAGCGCTCACGGATGAAAGACTCAGACTCATCCCACAACGGAAGCTTGTAAGACACTAAGTCTAGAATGTTAGGGTAACAAATCCTTGAGACTAAGATAGGACACAACCGGATGCAGAATTGCTTCCAGAAGACTTGGAGTGAAATAACGTGATTAACGCTCACGGATGAAGAATACATCCCTCAGCGGAAGTGAATAACATACTAAGTCAGAACCTAGTCTAAGTTAGACTGCTTCCCATAGCAAACACGCTTCCCACAGCATGTATGGTTCTTACTGCACTTGATTATATCTATTACTGTGTTGGACTAACATTTGTGTGCAGAACTTAGTTTTACTTCCGGATGCAAAAGAGCTTCCGGATGCAAATACTCTTGGCACTGGGATTCTGAGACTAACACTTGCAGAGCAAGATTGCCGCTTCCGGATGCACATTGGTCATCCGTAAGCAAGAGTATACAAGAGACAACGTACATATGCCTAGAAGTCAGAATGCTTTTTGTCAGAGCAGAGGTATCAGAGTTGCTTTTCAGAGATAAAGCAAGTCAACCCTGAAAGTAATGGATGCACAAGAGGGGGGGGGTGAATTGTGCTTCAAAAAATAAATGCTCAAATAAAACAACACAAGAGTTATACTGGTTCGGTCTACCTGACCTACGTCCAGTCCTCAACCACCCAGGCCGAGTTCCACTATATCTCAGGTTTTAAATCGGGTTCACCTGAAACCTTACAACCGCAAGTTTTGGACGGGATCACTTGCAACCTTACAACCACAAGTTTCACAAGGCTCACTTGCAACCTTTCTAACTAGCTCCCCCTCACACCGAGCAAGGGGTTAACCTTTAGACTTAAAGGATTTTACAAACTGAGTTCTCTCAAAGAACAGATAGTGCTACACACTTAAGTACAATCAATGCTCTTATAACAAGAAGAGACTTAACAACAAAGAGTACAGAATATGTAGATGAAAGGATCACTCGATGTGTTAAATGCTCTTTACTTTTCTGGGCAGCTTTGAATGCTTGAAGATGTTCTTAGTTTCTCGCTCTAACTTCTCTCAAGAATATTCAAAGATAATTGTTGTTGTTATAAATGAAGTTGAGCTTCTTTATATAGTCTTCAAACAATCTGACTCTTGGTAGGTGGGATAGCCGTTTGAATATGGTCGTTTTTCCCATGTTACCGTTTGCCCAATAAATGCTTCATCAATGCATAGCAGGGTTGACTTGCTTTATCTCTGAAAAGTAGTCCTGACACCTCTGCTCTGACAAAAGCATTCTGACACTGCACTTCTGACATTCTGATTGCTTGCGGAAGCAGATTCTCATCCGGAAGCAATTCTACTTAGTGTGCTGCACTTGAAGGTTAGTCTAACAATATAAACACATAGTCACATGCAGTGGAAGTGTACTTAGTCTAAGTGGTCTTCCTTGTATCCGGAAGCACTTCTACATCCGGAAGTAACTCTACTGGATGAAGGATTTTGTTCACTATTACTCACTCTCGCTCAGTGTCCTTCAATGCAACAGTCAGCGCTAGTCACTTAGCTATCGGAAGCAATTCTACTGGACGTGGCTTATTTTCACTGACGCTCAGTGTCATTATGTTCGAACAGCCAGTGCCAGTCTAAACTTAACAGGAAGCAAATTCACTTCCGGTTGGAACTTAGCTTAGTCTTAAGGTTTTTGTATATCTAATGCTCATGGACTAAGTTAATTCCCTAGTGAATTACTTGCTGTCGCTGGGGGATGAAACATTCATCCGCGAGCGCAAGTCCTAGTCTATCCGGAAGTAAGTCCACATCCGGTTGCACTTTTACTTGGGATTTTATGTTTATCTATTGTTTTCTAAGTTCTTTCATATTTTAGTCTTTCATCAAAACTTAAGATTCTAACAAACCCTGCTAAGCATTAATGAAGATGTACTTTACAAAGGATCAACAGCTATATTCAAACGGACATATTCAAATTGCCGCCCAAGCCTGTGAATGTTTTGAAGCCGAGTATAAAAGGAACATCTTCTACATTCATGAAAAAAAAAGGACGAAGAACTCCAAGCTTATTGTCTGAGATATTATAGTCAATATTCTTCTTATCTTCTACTCTCTGATCTTAGAGTTGTAATATTCTTAGAGAGATTTCTTGAGAGAATCATTTGTACTTAAGTGTTTATCATAATCAGTTCATAGAGTGAACATATTATCAAATCCTCTAATTGAGAGAGGCTGTTCTAAAGCTTGGTGCTTGAAGAACAGTGTTGTAACATTACAAAAGTAAGGGGGAGTATTTAGAGGTTTTCTAAATCTCCAAGGTTGCAAGTTAGCCCGTAAAACTTGTGATTGTAAAGGTTTGCAGGTAAGCCCGTTACAAAACCTGTGGGTTGTTAGGTGAACCCGTGTTCGTAAAACCTAAGGTGTAAAGGCTTTCTTGTGCCTGGAGTAAACAAGAAGTTTAGTGGATTGAAAATCTCAAGTGAAGCCTGAGGACTGGATGTAGGTCTGGAAGTGACCGAACCAGGATAAATCTGTGTGTGCTGATTCTGTTTTTGATCTTCTTATTTCCAGCACCACACCATCACAAACTTATTTGTGCATAGCATGATTCATTGTCATTTTCATCAAGCACAAAAGGTAATGTTTTAAAAGAGAAGTTTAAGTTTTATTCTGCCACCCAATTCACCCCCCCCCCTCTTCGGTGACAGCCACACATATCAGGTTTGAGGGAAGGGAAGGGAAGGGAAGGGGAGGGGAGAGTTTAATATTAGTTTGTTTGGTCCAATAAAAAGGAGGGAAAGGAATGGAATGGAGGGGGAAGGTAAAATAATTATTTGTTTGGTTAAGGAGGGGAGAGTAATAATGATTAATTTACCATTTTATTTTTGATATGTCTAAGTCTCCATGATGAACACTCACAGGCTCACAGCTTACCTCTTTGCTCTCTCCAAGCCTATTTTCTTCTTCTTCATCCCCAAAAGATTTCAACTTTAATTTAAACATCTCACAATTTCTCCCAACCTCACCTCCCCACAACTACAAACAGCCATTTCCACTCTCAACCTCACCTCACATAACCAAAACACGCCCCACCTTCTCAATTCCTCACTTCTCCTGCTCCAAGCACGCTTAAGGACTCGTAGTTAAAATTTGGGTAAGCTAATCCATCAAAAGATGAGTCAATCAAGACTTATTCTTGACTCATCTATTTACAACGCATTCATTATTAGCCTTTACTCCAAATTTGGTTTGCAAACGAGAGCAGAGGAAAAACAAAGCTCTCCAAAAGGATTGAGGAGGAAAAGTAATGAGGAAGAAGACAATACTCACCACTGAATAAAGAGGGTGGTGAGCAAGAAGAAGCTTTTTTTAAATGTCTTGAGCAAGGATATGTATAGGTTTATTATAAAATTGAATTGGTTAAGGTAATTTAGCCAATATATTTTGGCTCCCCTCCAAAACCCCCAATTTGGAGGGAACCAAAATGAGGGAAGGGAGGGGAGGGAATATTTTGGGCTCTCTCCCCTCCAATTTTTTAAACCATGCAAAGGGAGAGGCTCATTTTCTCTCCCCTCCCCTCCCCTTCCCTCAAACCAAAAGGGCCCTTATTAAGAGCAGAGGGTTGGTCAAGGGGCATGATGCATTCTCGAGGTTCAAACTTAGGATCATTGGCAAAAGGCGAAGTGAGGTTGTCCCTATGCCAACCGTAGTAGGTCTTGATTATGGATTGCTATTTCTAATACTCCCTTAGTCTTTTATTATACTAGTATTAAAATTTTCAAATACTCCATCCGTTCCTGAATATAAGATCACTTTTGAAATTTAATTTGTTCCTAATTATAATAACAAGAAAAAGAGGGAGAGTGAGTATAAAGGTATATAGTTGGGATAAATTGGTAATATCATGTATAAATAACTAACTTCCCTAATCTACTCAAATTAGGGAAAGTGATCTTATAAGTAACTCATTTGTGTTTATCAAGAGAACTACTCATATCCGTACTTATTATAAAAACCTATTTGATTATATAGGAGGGAGTTCAGCCTCAAGTCTTTGCTAATTTGAAATAATATGCCCGAAACTCAACCTAAATAAGCATAGAAAACCAAATCCAGAATTGATCTTGAATTTGAGTCATTACAAAAAACAAAAAAAAAGTATAAAATTAAATGTAATCTTTTGAATATTGATGTTGTAATTCAAGGAAGCTAACAGAAAAATGAAAAGGAAGGCTTGATTAAAGATATTGAAGAATCGAATTTGGTTTAAAAAAATAATGAGCAAAGTCAATATTGTTTAATAAACCACAACAGGCCTGTAAATAATGTGATTTAAACCAACAAAATGTAAGTAGTGTTATTTTTTTATACAAAGTAAGTAGTGTTATTATTACCGCGATGGGTCTAGGGATTTAGACAACTTTGTAGGTTATTTTTTAAATGTCTTGAGCAAGGATATGTATAGGTTTATTATAAAATTGAATTGGTTAAGGTAATTTAGCCAATATATTTTGGCTCCCCTCCAAAACCCCCAATTTGGAGGGAACCAAAATGAGGGAAGGGAGGGGAGGGAATATTTTGGGCTCTCTCCCCTCCAATTTTTTAAACCATGCAAGGGGAGAGGCTCATTTTCTCTCCCCTCCCCTCCCCTTCCCTCAAACCAAAAGGGCCCTTATTAAGAGCAGAGGGTTGGTCAAGGGGCATGATGCATTCTCGAGGTTCAAACTTAGGATCATTGGCAAAAGGCGAAGTGAGGTTGTCCCTATGCCAACCGTAGTAGGTCTTGATTATGGATTGCTATTTCTAATACTCCCTTAGTCCTTTATTATACTAGTATTAAAATTTTCAAATACTCCATCCGTTCCTGAATATAAGATCACTTTTGAAATTTAATTTGTTCCTAATTATAATAACAAGAAAAAGAGGGAGAGTGAGTATAAAGGTATATAGTTGGGATAAATTGGTAATATCATGTATAAATAACTAACTTCCCTAATCTACTCAAATTAGGGAAAGTGATCTTATAAGTAACTCATTTGTGTTTATCAAGAGAACTACTCATATCCGTACTTATTATAAAAACCTATTTGATTATATAGGAGGGAGTTCAGCCTCAAGTCTTTGCTAATTTGAAGTAATATGCCCGAAACTCAACCTAAATAAGCATAGAAAACCAAATCCAGAATTGATCTTGAATTTGAGTCATTACAAAAAACAAAAAAAGTATAAAATTAAATGTAATCTTTTGAATATTGATGTTGTAATTCAAGGAAGCTAACAGAAAAATGAAAAGGAAGGCTTGATTAAAGATATTGAAGAATCGAATTTGGTTTAAAAAAATAATGAGCAAAGTCAATATTGTTTAATAAACCACAACAGGCCTGTAAATAATGTGATTTAAACCAACAAAATGTAAGTAGTGTTATTTTTTTATACAAAGTAAGTAGTGTTATTATTACCGCGATGGGTCTAGGGATTTAGACAACTTTGTAGGTTGTAGCTAAATCAGGAGTGCAAGCAGTGCCAAGGAGAGGCAAGAGGTAGAATGGCAGAGGCAAGAGCTTAGAAGCAGAGTAACGAAGGGGAGAAGCAGGGTGATGAGGAGAGAAGCGGCTGGTCATGAGGATTTTTAAAAAAATTTGTACGGTCAAAATGAAAGCACCTCAATTCTTAAATATAAACTAAGTTGAGTCTTTAAGAGATTCTTAATAAAGATGGATAAGTTAGTCATAAATTAATTTGTCCAAATTTTTCTATAGTTTATTTGACTTATAAACTAACACATAATTATCTCATAATACATAACATACATTATGATTAAGTGTCACTCAATCAACTTCTTTATTTTATCCAAAAAAGAATAGTCAATTGGGTCTTATATAATACATAACATACATCATGGTTTTAAAGACTTGGATATAAAATTATAAATAATGTGCTACTGAAGCTGAGAAAATGATTATAATTGTGATCACATTGAGAAAAATGGCAATTGAAATATAATATGATTCAGTAGTTTCCAATAATAAGAATCAATTTTGGCCTTGGTCTGGCAATTGGAATAATGATTTGTTTCATATATCGAAATGGAGTGTTCATTTTTTTATCAGAAAATGGAGTGTTAATTAGAGTTATAGGTTATTGGGGAAATGGTTTTTGAATCAAAATGAACGTCACAATATGTGAGAAACTCAGAAACGTACGTACTAAAAGTGGTCATTAAAAATTAAGAGATAATTGCACAGTAGTTCTAAACAAGAGATTTAATTTTAGAGAGGTCAAAGACAATGTATCTATTTGAAATTATATTTCTTATCTAGGGCATAGGTGCAATTGTCGCATTAAATGAAAATCACGAAAATGGTCGCATGTCATTATCATATTGAGCATGCACGTTCCATGGCAAAAAAAAAAAGAGCATGCACGTTGCTTTAAATTTTTTCATAATCTCAAGGAACATCTCACTAAGAAGGTCTGTAAGGGAAGGAAATGAAGGGGCGAGGGGATCTTGGGAACTCACTTGACTCTACAACGCCTTTTCTTTCACGGGTTGTGATTCCATGTACATCACCCACTTTCTCATCACCATAAATACACACAAAAATATTAGCACATGGTGGGTCCCATAATCTCTCTCCTAATGGGGCTCACCATATGCTTACTTATTTGTGAGTATTTGTGGTGATGAGAAGGGTGATGAGATGAGCATGGTATCAAAACTCATTCTTTCACTGGACCATTGCTCTCTCCACTGCGGGCAACAGCCACATGTGAGGACAAGGCAAACAGAGGAGACCATTTGACTAACAACCCTTGCATACACACACGCGCGCATATAGTAGACATGGCAGGCTTTTCATGACATAGAAACACCAACCGATCTGAATTGAGGAGTCAATCAAAGAGAGATCAAAAATAGAGGGAAACATTGATGAGGTGTACTGGAAGGCACAATGTTCACGAAGGAACCAAAGCAAAGGAGAACTCACACAGGCGCGGCAAAACAAGGGCGGGCAAATTAATTGGAGGAATGGCAACGACATCACTAAACCTAGGATACCTTCAATGCAATGTGAACGGACACAAAGACAGGCTCAATTATAAGACATATTCTATAAGCTGGAGGCATGAAAAACTCGGGGAAAACCAAATTTTGAAAATAGAATAAATAAGACAATATTTAGAATCTGTATTATTTAGTATTTGAAGAATTTTAGGAATAAATATAGGAATTAAAACATATCTAGATAAATTATATTAGGACTCAAAATATCTTCCTAAACTTATATTTATCTATTCAATCAGTCTTTATCCTCAAATAATCATATATATTCAATTAAAATATCTTCTCTATCTTATATTCTCTTTTTCTCCATTTAAAATATCTTTCCAATTCATTCTCATCTCTTTCATTTTAATCACACCCATTTATTTAAAAATACCTTCTCATCTTCCTAACCATCCTTATACCTCCAAACAATTCTTAATCATTCATTTAACTCATTCAATATTTTAATATTTACCTCCTCTTATCATTCTCACCAACTCACCCTCATTCAATTCATCACTCTCACTCTCAAATATCTTCACCACCATTAATCTCATTCCAAAATATCTTCTTATTTTTCCTTCATCCTTATCACTCCATCCCATTAATCTTATCCACTCATTTAATCATATATATCCTCTCCCCAAATCACTCCCCTCCACACCTTTACTTATTTATTTAAACTTAATCTCCATCAATTATCTTCATCACACCACACTCTCATTCTCACTCTATGCTTCATCATCAACATCACTGCCTCATCATATTCACTTCACTCTCTTCTCCATTTTTCATTTCACCATCACCACTTCACTCTCTCTTCCTTCTCTATTCATTTCATTATCATCAACGCTGCTCCCTCTCTCTCTCGTCGCCTTCACTCTCTACTTTGTCCTTACCTTGCTCTCTCTTAGCCTTCTCACCCTCTCTTCCACTCCTTGCTCGGCTAGTCACCATGGGCGACGGTGAAAGCCCAAGAAATGGGCGGAGACTTCCATACTCGACCATGAGGTGAATTTCTTTTCCCTGATTCATACATTTTCTTAAATTTTTGGGTGAGGCTGAGAGGGAATCCGAAATTAGGTATTGGATTTGTGAGTTTTGGGTGTTTCAAGCATTTGTATATTCTTCCTTTCTCTGAATTAGCATGTTTTTGGATGGTTTTGGGCTGAAGATTTTCGAAGCTTCTCATTATTGCCTCTGTTTTGCTTGGTCTTTCTGCCTGGGGTATTTTTGGTACATGTATGAAGTTTGTTATGAGTAGAGTGAAATTAATTTATGGTTTTACAAGTTGGGAATTTGTTTGAGTTGAAAGTTTTCTAAAAAGTATGCATAATCTTCTTTTTCTGCTTGGTTGGTTTCTCTGTTTTATTTGGCCATGAGGATATAAAAGAGTATAAATATGTGACTACATGCTTTTGTTGAGTTTTGACTCTGTTGGTTTATAAGAAAGAACTAATGAAGTATAATTATTGATTTTTGCTTTTGTGATGCTTTCTTGTATTTAAGTTAGTGGACTTATGAGGGAATATATGTAATTGTGACATGTTAAGTTAAGGTTGGTATTATGAATATATATACTGAATATATGTACTTCCTTTGTCTGTAAATAATGGTTTTTTCTATATATGTAAGACTTGTGTTATAATTGAATTAATCGAATTAATCAATTTAATTGGTTGTCTCTGCTCTTGGGTTCATTATATGTTTTATGTTGGCTTGAGTGATGTGTGATTTGGCAATTGGTAATTGATTCTTCACTATTAGTTCAGATTTGAACGGGAAAGAGTCTGAATTGGTTCTAGTTTTTCTTTATGAATCATGTATATAGTTGAATGTGTCTTAACATGTGTGTGTGTGCAATGTAGTTTTGGTTCAATGTATGTGTGCATTAAGTTTGTGTTATTTTCTGCAATTGGTTGAATGATCCTAGAAAGGAAAAATGTTGAAACATGTAAAGTTTAAGTGTTAGGGAAGTATTATTTTCCCTTGTTCTTCTATTGTTAGGATTGATAGCGTTTATTAGAAGTTTATTAGAAATGGAAAGGGTAGAAGTATAGGAGGTTATTAAGAATGTGAGAGACGCTAAATAAATATTCATGAGTAAGATTATTAATTCATTTATAAAAACATTTTTATAGGAAAAGATAGTGGAGTTGACTCCTCAATGTATGGCGAAAGGAAGTAGTCAGTTCGGGAGTAGGATCCACAACCAGGTAGCAGTTTATTTCATATCTATAATTATAAACTGTAATATCTGTTTTTAGTAAATGATAGAAATCCTTGAGACTTTATTTAGGAGTACTCCTTGGCTAGGTGGCTAGCTACCCCTATGCCAGAGGCATTTATAAATCCTGCAGGTTTAAGGAGACCACTACTATATAACGAATGTATTGTTTGTAGTAGTGGGTGAGACTTGTTTTACAGAAGGATAATATCATTGCTATACAGGTTTATAGTTTATCATTTTGTTTATATATATGAATTGACACATGATGAGATATATATAAAATAGATGTGAAATAAACTGCATTGACTGTTGCTGTTTTTAGGTTGTGGGAGCTGGTGAGAAGGAGGAGATAAGGTGGGATTTTTAGATCCACAAGAGTGATGGTGAGACATAAATCATTATAAACAGATACTTCAACATTTGTAAATTTATTGTTTGGTCCAAATAGGTATATGTATATAATTAAATCAAGTGAGGAGTTCCTTTGATAGATATTGACATTTTTGTACAGGCAACTTTAATGTTTTAATTAGGATAACAATGAAAATATCTTAAAAGGAAAAAGTTTTGAATTATTGGTATTTTTGGGCTTCCTACATTAGGAAAAACATTTGAAAATCAATTAAAATGATATAATATAGTAGTAAAAAGTTAGGTGTTACATATCACAATGTGAAGGCAAAGCAGATGAAATACAACCTTTAAAGGGATATATTTAATTTATCATCCAGTAATGAGAACACTATTTTAAAACTTTTTTCCACATTATAAAAAGATTTTTATTAAATTCCTACAATTTATTTGTACAAAATTAAATACATGTTCATTTTCCATTGCTATTTTGAGAGCAGGATTAATCAAAGGGTTAAATTTTCATTCCATGGCTATTTAGCATACATGTGGGATAAAGTTGAGAAAAGTTGTAAGGTAAGCATTTTATGGGGTTAATTTGGGGAAAAAGTTGAGAAAAGTTGTAAAATGATCTTATAATTAGGAGAAAATTTAATTTTAAAAGTGATGTTATATTTGGGAGCAAAATAAGGGTCATGGAGGTGTGATTTCAATTTTGGGAAGTAGCACTTGTGTTGTGTTTTTTGTTCTGCTTTGTTTGGTTCAAAATTGAGTTTATATTACAGAATCTTATAATCAAGGTTTGAGTTAAGGTTCAACTCTACTACTCAACTATAATAAAAAAAATTCACCCAACATAAAAAAACAATTTCGGATCTCAAATCTAGCACTCATCAACTACAAATATTTCAAATGTAGCAATTATGTCAATTTTGATGAGTTTAACCGTTAATTTTGACCTAATTATGCAACATCACTATATTAGGGCATGTCGCCTACCATCACCATCTTCACAACATCATCACCATAGATTTGAAAAGGTTTAAGGTTCAAATCTAACTAAATTTCACCCAACATAAAAAGCAATTTTGGGTCTCAAGTCTAGCACTCATCAATTAGAAACTGATTCAAATGTAGCAATTCTGTCAAATTTGACGGGGTTGACCGTTAATTTTGACCTGATTAGGCCATGTCAGCTATCACATCATCACCATCTTCATCACATTATCGCCCTGGATCTGAAAATAAACCTTTGAAACCAATTTTTAATAGGGTGATATGGATTTCTAGGATTTGTTGTCGGATCTGTGGTGATGTAAATAGATAACTTGGAAAATATAAAATGAGCCTCATATCTACCAAGAGTCCCATTAGACTTATATTTCTTAGTAAAAACTCATTTACAACCAATAGGATGTTTCCCATTAGGTAAAAGAGTTAAGATCCATGTATGATTCTATTTAAGAGCTTAATTTCAGCATCCATGACATCTACCCAAGGTTTGCGTTTAGAAGCTTGACAATAAGCACAAGGGATATCATCCGAAGAGAAGGACAAACATAAATTTTCATATGAAGGAGAAAGACTCTGGTAAGATTAAACAGAAGAAATAAGACACTTATCACTAGAAGAAAAAGGAGCAGCTGAAGTAGGTAGTGAAGAAACATAATAATCTTGCGAATAAGTAGTAGGTGGTTTATGTGGTCGAGAAGAAATACGAGTAGGGATAGGGGTAGGAGAAGGTCAATAAGAAGAAACCAAAGACGTGTTAAGAGAAGGCTGAGATAAAGAATTTGAACTAGATGAAGAGCAAGAAAAATCCAAGTAGTCAAGATATGAAACATAAAGTTGGGAGTGATAGAGAGGAAAAATCAAGTGAAGTAGATCCCATATATGGAACAGACTAATGAAAAAAAACATCCTGAGACACGAAAATCTTGTTAGAATGAAGATTCAAGAGAATATAACCTTTTGTGTGTTCAGGGAAACCAAGAAACAAACATTTAGAAGCACAATAATCAAACTTAGACCTATTATGAGAAGAAGTAGAAGCAAACTTAAGACAACTGAAAATCTGTTGGTCAGAGTAAGATGGAGAATGAGAGAAAAGAAAATTATATGGGGTTGACTGGAGGAGAAGGTGATCTATTAATAATGAAATACCATAACACAAATTTAATTTGGGAAGTTTTGCTTGAAACAAAAGAGCTCGAGAAACATTTGATGTGTTGGTGTTAATTATAATGAAATGATTAGATGACTAGGAGATTGAAATGGAAAAATAAAATATAAATTTTGGATTTTTAAAAATTTGAAATATTATAAAATATTGATGTGGGTGGGGGTGAGAGTTTCTTTAAGTTTTCAATTTTTTAACTACTTTAAAATGCAAAATTTATATTTCACTTGACCACAACAATTTCCTAGTCATATAATCATGTCATCATAATTAACAACGTTAGCGACATGTCAACATATTTAACAATGTTAACCCATATTCAAGTCATTATAAAACTATAGGGACTAACTATGGTAACGAAATCAAATTTGAGGGACTAAAACCTTTCGTTTTAAACTACAGGGACTAAAACGAAAATTGAAGCAAACTTTAGGAACCAATATATAAATAAGAATAATATATGGGTCAATATGCAATTTTGCGAAGTTTTTAAACGGTCAAACGTCATTGACCATCAGGTGAGGGTAAAATTGGATCACTTTAGTTACTTGAAGGCCAAATTAGGGCCTATTGTTAATATAGGGTGCCAAGTGGTCCACGATGGTTACTTGAGGGGAAAATTAAGGTCATTACCCTTATAATATATTTACGGGTTTCTTAAGATGCAATAGTGTTAAGACTACTAAATAGTGTTGCATCATATATTAACAGATATTTATATTGGTGGTGTTGCAGAGATTTAATGAGAGCTTTGGAGTAACTTTGTTTGATACCTCTTAGTTAAGGAGCAATAGGTAACTTTGAATAATTCTTTCATATAGTAGTAAATTATGTATGATTTTAGTTGGATTGATTACCTCTTAAATTTAAAAATGTGAATTATTGATACTTTTCAAGCATGCTTGTTGTTAAACTTTGATATTAGAAACGCTCATAAGGACAAAATTTAGTACTAAATTTGCACATTTTCCCCCTTAACATTAACAGTTCCAAGTAAACTCATTTCTTTATCCCTTCTTCCTTCTCCTCCTCTCGTCCTTGCTTTGTAACCGAAAAGAAGAATTGAAGGAGGAGGGGCGCTGGTTTGAAATGTGCATGGGATGGACAAATGAATTTGGGGAATATTCCCTCTAGATGAAGGTAAGTGGGTAGCAACGTGCTGCCCACTCTTACTCCCCCTTTATTAAATTAGTGGGTTGCAACGTGCCACCCACAATTGAATATATGTGTGTGTCCCTCCTTATTTCGTTTTGTGTTTTGTTTAATTGTTTGTTGCTTTGTTTTTTTTTTCTATTTTAAATCCAAACATTTGTATAAGTGTCCTTTTTTGTGACAAGTATAAGTGTCTTTTGCTCAAACTAAAATTTTCATAATGTTTTATCAATCACAATATATCACTTGAAAAGAATGTTGGATCATGTCAACTTAAGAATTTCTCTTCTTCATAAAGCTACAGCTATGATCAAATAAATAATTTATAGTTTCCTTTAACTATTTGATGTCATCGCAAGTGAATTTCTATTACTCAAATGATTAATTTGCACAATTGAGCTCTAATCTTCCAACAAGCCTTATGGAAACCATAATCATTCTCAAGTATTCACTTGGATAAGTTTCAAAAATTTCTATCAACTCATGAATGTGTCATAATTACCATAATTTCATAGTTCAAAATGTAGGATGTAACAATTAAAATCATCTAAATCCTTGAAAATTTATTTATTTGTAACTAATTACTTAAAATTTGGATGTTACCGTCGCCACTTGCCAGGTGGGCTGGTGGGCCTACCCCTGTCACATGGTAGGTGGTGATAGGGGAGATAAGGCCCACCACCTGCCATGTGGCATAAAGGGAGTGGTGTTCCAAAAATATTTTCAAAGTGGAGCAATGAGGGATTGTCAATTTCATATATATATATATATATATATATATATATATATATATAGACACACACACACACTTAATTATCTTAGATATTAACATTTTCAACTTCTCATTATTCAACAATGCTTTACCAACGTATAATAAAGGATTACCAACATGCATTACCAAATTACGAACATATTTACAAACCTTTTGTTCTTACAAGAATTGGGTAAAAAAATATCAAATTAGGATAATAAATTACCAACTTCGGATAATGGATTACCAACATGCATTACCAAAATATGCAAAGTAGGTAATCCATTACTCTAATTTGGAAATGTCTTACACATTCTGTGAAGAATAAAAATGTTGGTAGTAGTTTGGTAATGCATATTGGTAATCAATGCATTATCCAATGTTGGTAATTCATTACTACAATTTGGTAATTTCTTGCACAATTCTCCAAATAACAAAAAGGTGGTAAAATTAAGAATTTAATAAATGGATAGATAAATATTTGTAATCCGTTATGTACATTAGTAAAGTACTATTGAATTATGGGAAATTGAATATACATACATACATATATATGATGGAATCAATTATAGTGTGTGTATATTAAATTGGCAACATATATATTAAATGTGCTTAGTGGCCCGGTGACAAGACCATTAAGCTTTCTCTTATCCTTAATTACAATAGTTTGAATTTTGAACTGTTTTTATCTAAAATATAAGAGCATGAGTTTACTTATTGTTTTTGTCATTTGTGCCCAATTAATTGAAAGTAAAATATAAGAGCATGAGTTTACTTATTGTTTTTGTCATTTGTGCCCAATTAATTGAAAGTATTGGCGAACAAATTAAACCAAAATCCAAAAGTACTATAAATTTTTTAAATCAAAAACCAAATAGTATTTATTTCAAAGAAATCAAAATAGTCTAATATTTATTTTCAAAGAACTAATAGTCTAATAATACTTCAATAGCCTAGAATACAAACTCTAAGGAACTAATACTTTAATATAAATTTTTGCCCAAAGTTGTCTATTTGAGCTATAACAAGTTAATATATAATTTTATAGAGTAATATACCTCCCATAATAAAATTAATTTATTTAAATCTTTCCATCTCCCAATCTCTCCTACATTCTTAAATAAATATACTACCTCCGGTCCTAAATATAAGACCTAATTGACTTTTTTTGGAGAGGTTAAGGTTACGAAATAGGCTATTAAATTATGACATATTTGATATATTTTTAGATTATACATTAGTCTATAGGTAAAATAAACTAATTTAAGGGAAAAAAATTACGTAAATCAATTTATAATTAAATTATTTTTTTTTTATAGGATTTTCTAAAAAAATCAATTAGATATTATTTAGTACTGGAGGGAGTACTAATTACCTAACCTCGTGTTTTCTCTTTTGACATATTTAGCCTAGAGTATAACTCAAATAAACAAAACAAAACAAAACAAAATCAGACAGCCAGTTTATTCACCGATAAAGGAGGAAACACATTGAGAGAGTATTGTGGAATAGAGTGAAAGCAGAATCGAGGCTTAGCGATTTGCAATGCAACCAACGAATGACTCCTCACGTCTTCCAATCGCAATGTCGGGAGGCGAGGCGGAGGAGGAGGCGTGGGTGTGGGCCCAGATAAAGGCGGAGGCGCACAGAGACGCGGAGTCAGAGCCGGCGCTGGCGAGCTACCTGTACTCGACGATCCTGGCCCACTCGTCGCTGCCGCGGTCGCTCTCGTTCCACCTCGGCAATAAGCTCTGCTCCTCCACCCTCCTCTCCACCCTCCTCTACGATATTTTCATCCACGCCTTCTCCTCCGACCCCTCCCTCCCTGCCGCCGCCGTCGCCGACCTCCGCGCCGCCCGCCACCGCGACCCCGCCTGCCTCTCCTTCTCCCACTGCCTCCTCAACTACAAAGGCTACCTCGCCCTCCAGGTCACCACTTCTACTCCCTCCTCCTCCTATCCTATACTTAGATCACTTTCCTAATTTTATTAAGGGTAAGGGACCTAATCTGCCCCCGAAGTAACCACCAAGGAGCGCTGAGCACCCTGAACTAACAACAGTCCCGTATCTGCACTCTAAGTAACCAAAGTGTTTAAAAACTACCCCGGTTTGACGGTCAACAACTTTTGACCGTTAGTATGCATGGACCTGTTTTGCCACACGGCGCCTTGTCATTGCCACGTAATATAAGTTAATGTGGGTCCCACATTAAATAAATAAAAAAAAATTCTCCCGATACTTCGGGGTAGATTAGGTCCTTACCCTTTTATTAAACTAAGAATCTCAGTTAACCAGTTAAGTAATTAACATTTGTATTCCCTCCCTTGATCACTTTTTTTTTATTACATCTTGATTTAAATATATAAGAGCTAATGAACTTACTTTTTTAAAATAAATTGATGAAGGGAAATGAGCCACCAAATCATAACATAGTTTGAATACTCCCTCGGTTCCTGTCGCTTTCACATTTCAATTTGTTCATAAATATATATGATCTAATATCCTCCCTACGTTCCTAAATATAAGATCACTTTGGGAAAGTGGATAAGTTCCTAAATATAAGATCACTTCCTATTTTATCTCAAGTTTTGCCCAAACTACCCTTATACTCCCTCTTTTCATTGAAAACCCCTCCTCCTTTTAGAGTTAAGTAATTGAAGGGATTTTGGGAAGATGATGTAATTTTATTGTCTTCTTTAATCTCCCCAAATTAACTAAAGTGATCTTATATTTAGGAACTGAGGGAGTATGATTTAAGAATACTATCTCGGTCACTAAATAAATATAAGATTAGTTTCACTAAGTTGATTAGATTAATGTTGTTAGTTAAGTTAGTCATAATATCATCTCATATGTTATGTTAGCTCATAAGTCAAAGAGGCTAGATTAGATTAGAGAAAAAATTGAGGAAAATAAATTTTGAAGCAACCTATTTGGCTTTTGTAGAATACTCTAGAAAAGTCAACTAAATCTCTTATTATTTAGTAACAGAGGGAGTAATAGATAGTGATGTGCAAGTACAAAGAGGGAGAGATTTTGTTATGTATTTATGTTTCTCTCCTATCTGTTAATATTGTTAAGATTTACGAGTTAGGTTAATTGTTAGGGTTTTTTTTATTCATTTTATGTAGTCTTTGATTGATTAACTATTTCAATTTGTAATGGTCTCGATTTTGCAGTATTCTGTTGGAATATTGAACAGTTGTAATAATTAATGGTTTGTTCCTGTATAATTAATTAGGAGATCTAGTTAACGTGCAAGGTGTGAGATTGTGTAGTACATTGAAGCGGAGGAGATTTTGTTGTACTGTGATTTGATTTCTGTCCTATCAATTGTTTTAACAGTTGTTGTGTTGGTAAAATGTGAGGGTTTTTCCTTCTTTGAAGTCTTTAAATACCGTGCATTGGATTTTGTTTCTCTGATTTTGTGGATTTTTGTTCCCCTTTTTTCAGTTGGAGTGACCTTTTTTGTTTGTGTAGGCACAGCGTGTGACAAACAGGCTGTGGCAGCAGTCAAGGAAGCCATTAGCTCTGGCATTGCAATCTCGTATCGCGGATGTGTTTGCGGTGGAAATTCATCCTGCAGCGAAGATTGGGAAAGGGATATTGTTGGACCATGCAACCGGCGTGGTGGTGGGTGAGACGGCAGTGATTGGAAACAATGTTTCGATTCTGCATCAAGTCACTTTAGGAGGAACAGGGAAAGCTACTGGAGATAGGCACCCAAAGATTGGAGATGGAGTTCTTATCGGAGCTGGAGCGACCATTCTAGGGAATGTCAAGATTGGGGAAGGTGCAAAAATTGGTGCTGGGGCTGTTGTTTTAATTGATGTTCCGCCACGGACGACGGCGGTTGGGAATCCGGCGAGGTTGGTGGGTGGAAAGGAGAAGCCAAAAACTCATGAGGATATGCCTGGGGAGTCTATGGATCATACTTCCTTCATCTCTGAGTGGTCAGATTATGTTATATAATTTGAAACCTTTTTGTATCAAAACATTCCTAGTGGATGGTGATTTTAGTACATGTCCACTTCTCTTCAACCTGTTGTTGTAGATTTTATATTTGGCTTGTTGGGAACTCCAAGATCTTATGCATAACGTGTGGAGGCTATCCATCAGCTTGGCTTGATATTTATGTAAGCTGTATTGGGTTCATCATCTGTTTCAAAGTTCGTTGAAGATCTCAGTTTTAAGCTCTGATTTGGATGTATTTTGTGGTCCATAATTAGATTGTTATCCTGCTACCTGGAACATGACCTTGCATGATCCATTTCAATAATAAGATGATGAAACATATTCATAGAGATGAGTTGTACCAGTGAATGCATGTAGGATGATGGGATGTAAGATAAAGTTGCTCTGTCTTGGTGCTGCTCTATAAAAGAGCTCGTACTTACTCATTAATATCTTCCATATCCATAAATGCATGAAAATATTTTTGAGAACTCCAAGATAAATAAATAAAGTGGAATGTACATTTTCTATCAAAATATTCTGATTATAAAATCTTACTCTCAACAAAACATATGAATTTGATAAAAAAACAAAACATATGAAAAAAATCTAAGAGAACCTGATTAAAAAAAACATTGTGCAATGTATTCATTCATTAGTATTTGTTACATTTTGATTGTATAATATGTTTTATAATTAGATGATCACATATTTGCTTTAAAAAACTCTAATGAAGGAAGTTAGCGGGTTGACGTTAGTGGTAAGTACTATTGTCCCTTAAACAAGTGATAGAGAGTCATAGTTAATGGAGTATAAATTAAATGATAAACAAGTGAACCCGCGCATATGTGCGGGTCCTGTACTAGATATTAATTAAGTCAACTAATATTCATAATATAATCGATTAGATAAAAAAAATTAAAGGGACAAAGAAGACAAGATGTTAAAACATGAGTAGCAGGCTGCAAGATGTTAAAAATTGTTCTCTTCCTCCCACGATATCGTTTTAACGGCACATTCTTCTCAACTGTTTTTCCCCAATCTTTTCCTGCCATGTGTCCCCATATTATTTTACCTCTAATAAAAATAACTATTGATTGTTCTCATTAATTATTTTATCTCTTCTTTCCCAACAAAACCTAGAAAATGCCGCCCCTCTTAAAAAAACCGCCCCTCTCTATAAAGCATTCTTCACCTTCTTTCTTCACATAAAATAAAACAAGGCAGGAGCAAAATCAATAGCCCTTTGCCTTCATTCATCTCGTCAAAACAATCCATTTCATTATTTCACACATAGAGCAAACACTCTTCCATAACCCCCTTTAGACAAGGTTTATCTCTATTCTTTTCCATTCTCTATTTCACATTTTGCTTTTGAATGTTTTGGGTTTCCTCGGATCCACTTTTAGAAGTAACACTACATTGTTTTTTGGTTTTTGCTTTCCAATATGAACTTTTGTATTTAATTATTGTGTCTCAGGTCTAAAGGTGAAATCTTGTTTTATTTATGTTTCATCCTTCTCTGCTATAGTTTTTTTATATAATTGTTTCAGATGCTATGCCTAAGCATGATTTCTTCTATCTGGGAAGTTTGCTTCCTATTTATTTAGGCTTGCCTTTCCTTCGTCAAGTTATGTTATGAGATTAGTTATCCTGCTATCATGAATTCATAACCTATAAAAAACAACTCTTTCAATTCTTTTAGCTTCGTCACTTGGCGAACTTTCTTTTACCTTTTTCCTTTTTTATTTTCTTTGTTACTCCCTTGTATATTTCCTTATTGCATGACTCTGACAACTATTTCTTTTTCTTTCTACTTTTTGCTCTCCTATAACAAAATTTGAATGGTTTTGGTCTCTAATGTAAGAGCTCACCCCATATTCTCTCCTCATTTAATGTCTTTTTTCCTACTTTACTCCTAACTCTCTTTCATATTTATTGATGTATTGATGCTTATGTATTTCTCTCTCTTAAAAGTACCATAATAAATATGGGCAATTTTGGAAAACAAACATTAACTATAGAGATCCAACTAACATTCACATGTTTTCTTAAAAAGCCTTTTTTTGGCGGCTATCTCTTACATTAGGGACCGGAGGAAGTACTATATACAGAGTACGTTTTAATTTCCTAACACATGACCTATTTTTGTCATCTTTATTTCTTCTCTTTTTTTATTAGATCATATTTATTTCTTCTCATGATATAAGATTGTCGACAAATTCTGTATTCTTCATTTTAAAATAACTTTGCACAAATTCTTATTTCTTGATTTTAGAGAAACTAATTTTCCATTCAACTTGCAAATCATTTTTCCACTCGATTTTGATTAAGCTGATTTCTCCCTCAATTTACAAATTACTTTTTTGCTCTGGCTAACTTTCATTAGTTTTTTGTGTCATCTATAAGAATTTTGTGTTTACTTACTTTAATTAGGAAATATACGCTATTTTAAATCAGAAGGAAATATACATTATTTGAATTGACTTTGTCATACAAATCTTCCTTTTTAGCACCAATATCTTCCTTTTTTTTTGCTCAGGAATATCTTCCTTTTTTGACCTTATAAACTTTCACCTAAATTTTCTCTCTTCTAAATATTTTAGTTATATTAATCTGCTAAAAAGGTGAGGAGATATTTCTAAATATTTCCACACTTTCAAAAATGTCAGTTTTTCTAAAGTGAGGAGATATTAATATCTCCTAACTATCCTCCCCTTTCTTCTTTAATTCTCTCTTTTTTAAAACTTTTTTTATTTCTTCAATTTGTTTATATGAGATTATAAATATGTGAATATCACTATACTTATTCATTAGACTCCTTATCCTTATATAACACAATTAGGCTGTTTTATAACCCATATTGCTCATGTACTATACTAGTTTAAATTAAATATAGAAAAAGAAATTGAGCAAAAAAATATTAGAAAAAGATTAAAAAAATAAAATCTGCAATATCATCATTAACTAAATTAACAAGAATGTTGGAGATAATTGTATAATGGAGTATATTATATTAGCATTTAAGCAGGAGAAAAATCTCACTTTTTCCCTCTCTGCAGCACATCATTTGACATGGTCTGACCAATCAATCACAAGTATGCCTACAGAATTCCGAAAATTTTTCATTTAACGTGATACATTAAAATAGAAACTAACTAACAAAAAATATTTAAATCTCGTGTTGTTATTTTATGAACAAAATCTCACTTTTTCAATATTTTTTATTTTACAATGTGAACAAAAATGTTTTGAATGTTAAAAATTCCACGTGAAAATTTGTATGCCAATTCTCAGGTTTCACCGTCGTTCCTTTCCTGCCCACCAACTGCTCAAATTGTCTAACAATGGGGAAGTCGATAGCTGCACAATTAGAAGCAATCAAATCCTTCGCACGTGCCGATTCTCAACCTTTGAAACGGCCGTTTACTAGGCCTTCTCTTTTGTTTGATGCCAAACAAGCCGCAGATATTGACATTGAAACCATTTGGAGTATTGCAATTCAAGGTAATAACTAACTGCATAGCATGAACTTATTTGCTGAATTGCGATTTGAAGGCACACACATGCACACATGCATATGATACAATGTTCACTCATTGCTCTCACTACCTCATTGATTTTTTTTAGAATGTTAAGGAACTTAAATAAGTTATTTGTAAATTGATTTTAGTGATTTTTTGAGAATGTGTGATTATCCTACCTCATTTAAATTGAACCCAAAATTTTCACCAAATTATCTCTATTAATACTCCATCCTATCCTAAATATAAGACTTACTTTGGGAGAAGAGTTTGGTACTAGATATAAGATTTGTTTTTTTAAAAAAAAATTTTACCAACTTTTTCTTAAAGGGACCATGGGGGTGAAGACTCATGATTAGGTCATATTGGTATTATTATGTTATTTTAACTAATTTAACTATTATCATTAGCTAAATAGGTTTTATAATCTCTCATATCATAAAATGAACAATTGAAATGACGCTTTTATCGTGTACTATTTCAGGTTTGGAGGTTCTCATAAGCTCAGATGAGCGGTTCCGAAACTATAAGAATGAATTATTTAGCCACATAAGTAAAGAGTTGGATAGAGAGCTGATGGGTATGGAAGTAAACAATCAAATTAATGCCTCAATTAGTTCATACTTGAGACTACTGTCGGGGTTTCTTCATATACATATGCATTCATCTCTTAAGACACTTGAGTACTTGATACGGCGTTACAAGTAAGTACTCTATTTGGTCCTGATTATAAAATCATTTTGACTTTTTTTTTTCCGAAACTAAAGATGCAAATTAAATACTTTAAAATGTCTCTCTTTTTTCCTCTCCTTACTTATAAATTATCGAATGATACAATTATACGTAAGATAAATTAAAATTAAGTGGTCTATTTAACTTGCTTAATATCTACAAAAAATAAGTTAATGTGATCATACATTTAGAATAATATAGAGGACTTTGTTTTATTAACTTTTGTCCTTGTAAAAAGTTTTAGATATTGATAGCCTACTTTTCAGCCATATATACGCAGTACAAAGTTAAGTGGGATAGGGACATGGATTAGGACTGTGATTAAGATTTGGACAGAGACTAAAAAAAATTGTGTTTGGTGTGAAGTATTATTTGGGACGATTTGAATGTGTTATTTTATAATTAATCTTAAATCATTAAAAGAATATAATACCCTAACATTTGTATATATGATAATAACTATAAAACTATTTTTATTAATTGTTGATATATATCTCCAATATATATATTAGGCAAAAATGTAGGCAGATATCTAACTACCTAGGAAGTATACTTTGTAGTGGGAGAAAATAAAAGAAACATAGAAAAGAATAAGGAGAAAATAAAGAGTGAATAAAATATTGCATGTGATAATTTTGTCATTATACTTTTTCAATCTATGTACAGTTTTTGCAATACTTAGGTGAAGGTGGGTTTGCAACTATTCCACCTCATTCCCTAGGTGTTATCAGCCAAACATCACTAAATAAATAATCTCTGTACATGCCGCACCTCGTACCAAATGAGGCCAATATGTTTTGGTGATTTTGATATTGGTAACTTGGATTTTCAGAGTTCATGTATATAATACAGAGGACCTGATTCTGTGTACTCTGCCTTACCATGACACACATGAATTTGTTCGAATAGTTCAGATACTCGATACAAGGTAAGAAATTTAGAATTTATGGCATTGCAAGTTTATTAAATTTTTCCTAATCTTTTTTGCATTATTGATAAAAGTGCCTAATGATATTGCACTATCCCTTATATAGAAATACTAAATGGGCGTTTCTTGATGGTGTAAAACTCTCTGGTGCTCCTCCACCTAAAAGTGTTATAGTACAGCAGTGTATCTGTGATAAGGGTATTTTAGATGTTTTGTGTGACTATGTGAGTACTCGCTTAATTTTTAATCGATGAATTCAATCAAATTTTGTTGAAATAAATCAAATGACTAATTGAACTATTGCCTGCAGGCATCTCCAAGAAAGAAGTTTGGACCTTCAAAAAGTGTGATCAGCTTTTGCACAGCTGTTTTCTTTGATGTTTTGGATTCAGCTGAGACAGTTAATGATGATCTTATCAAGAGAATCCTTCCTTTTGTTGTCTCTGGCCTTCGTCATGGCGTTAAAGGAGCTTTAGATCACAGGGTTCGATCTTATTTCTTGTTGTCCTTCATTTAATTCGAATACTTCAGTTTCAATTGTGTTCAACTTGGTTACTTAATGTTGCACCATTGGACAATATGCATTGTTTTGGAGTGATTTGATCTTTGTGTTATTGATCCCTTTTCTAGTTTGGGCATTTTCTTAATTGTGAATTGTGATTCTTTTGATCATTGAAGCATTTTCTAAATTGCAAACAAGCTCTTTGATATAATTCTTTGCTCTTTGATTATTGTATGAAATGATAAATTCAAAATGGGTTAAGTCTCTTAAATACCCATGAAGTTTTATTTGAGGAGCTACCATTATTCTAAATTTTTTTGGATGTCGAATGCCCTTGAATCATTATTTTGTAATTTATTTGACAAAATTTAATGTATGGTCAAATGGATGTTTTCTTAAATGCCTTTGAAGTTTTTTTCAAATGAGCACCCACCACCTAGAAGGTTTGATTTTAGACCTTAGATGCCTTATAACTATCATTGTGTAACTTGTCTATTAGGTGTTATGCCAGCATGTCCACTTAACCGCCGTTAACTTATCACCGTCAAAATGGATACTAAAACTATGAAATAATACTCCTGAGGAATTGAAGATAAAAACAAAATTCCTTAGTGCTGATGGCTCCTTAGGTAATACTTCATGGGTATTGTTTCTTTTTTAAACTCCTTTGCTTCACTCCTCTGCACCCTTTCCACATAAGAAGCCTTTTGTTGCTGATGTACTATAGAATTTTGTCTAGTACTCTATCTTAACGTTTATTATTGAGGAAGGATAGTCTGTTGGACTTATTTGTTGCACTTTCTATCCTTTCCTCCCTCCTAATTTTTTGTTTTTTTGGGAGGATTATTTTATTATACCTAGTTATGCTCTTAAAGAGTCTATTATATAAAAATTAACTCTGATTTCCGGAAACTATAGAACTAGAACTCTGCATCAAGCCAGTAGCTCTGAACGGATTATTTTGTGTCCACAGGATTTCACCAATTAATCGTAATTGACAGGAAGTCAAGAATTAAGATCTTTCAATAAAATTTATGTTAAGTTTCCTGTCAATTCATTCCTTTTGTTGTCTATTCACCCATATGAAGTTTCTATTAGTCATTAGCATTAAATTCTACAAGACTAAGTATTGAAATGTTTGAAATAGCTGGATAGTGATTTGTTTTCCATCAGATTAAGGCCCGCTTTTTTTTTAATGCTTTGATTGTATTAGAGCTTGGGTTGATTCAACTTGTTACGTATATGCATGATATGACCATCTCTAATCTGTTGTTGTTTCCTTTGGAATAGGCTGCTTCTTTTTTGATCATTGGGTTGCTCGTTAAAAAAACTGCTTTAGCTCCTAAACTACTAAATAGCTTGATACGTTTAGTTACTGAGGTCTCTTTTGAGGAGGCAGAAAAGTCAACTGAGCTCCAGTCATTTCGTTTATCCCTTATTGTTTTGATCAACCTCGTTCAGGTACTTATTTGTTCTCACATATATTAATCTTTAATTGCATGTCACAAGTGCATACTTTTTTTTTCTGCATTGTTTAATATCTATTTTATTTTTTTGTTTGAATGATGTTTTTGTATTTTGTCATTTAGGTTAGCATATTTCATTTTAATATTCCTAAAGTTTTATTTTCTATTGTTAGGAAAATGTTGCAAAACAAAATTTTCATCGATGAAAGTTACGTAGCTTAAGAGGTTTAAAAAAATGGGTGTCCGTATTATTACTAATATTTTTTTGGATCAATGTGCAAAAATTTATATGGTAAATTGCAAAAGGAGCGCCCAGCACCATGGTAATTTTGAGGGTCAAAAGATATACTACATGGTAAACCAAAATGGGGCACCCATCGTTTTTTTTGTCACTCCCATGGTGCCGGTGCCCCTTTTACAATTTACCATGTTGTGTGTGCCCCATTTTTGTTTACCATGTATGTTTTTGCACCCTCAAAATTACCACGGTGTTGGCTACCATTTTTACAAGGGTAAAGGCAGAACTATGTGTGCTTGAACTATGCTTATTCCGCTTAGAATTCAATTCGATTGAATGTTTTTGTTTCTTTAGTTTTGCAAAATGATCTTAGGAAAATTTTTGTTGATATAGTGTTCTTCGGGATCACAATCCTCCGCATTTTTGTAGTTAAACTATTTTGGTATGGTGCGCACTATGGTTTTTTTAATCCTTACTTTTTTCTATTGGATTGTTATCAGTCACAAAAGATCGATATTCTTCCAAAGATAACCACAGACATTTTGAAAGATAATAGGTATCACTTCTTATAGCCAGGAGTTCTCATACATACTCTGCTTTGTTTTTTGTATCATTCATAATATTTATGTTTCATTCGTTTTGTTTTGAAGAAACTTGGCAGGGAGGTTATCAGAATTATCTAATGAGTTCAATGTTGATAAGTTTCTTTTAGTGCTTATGGATTCTTTAATTGACTTAAGGTGGGAATTTTGACTATTATATTTGTTTCTTTTATATCATGTTGCATAGTAGTTTGTGTTTTCATGTTGATTTTCATGCATTTGCAGTTGGTCTGATGAATGTTCCCAGCAGGCATTGATATCTTTACTTGTAAAAGTCCCGATGAAGAGTTATGTTCATCATGTGGTTACTAAGATCTTATCGAGTTTTGTGAAGTTAATTCACCATACTAGTGAATCAAAATTTTCTATGCTTGGTATGTCCTGGATTAAATTTTGTTGGTCAATGAGTTACTTCTTGAGTAACTTAGTGTAATTTTCCTTCGTTTAACTAACGTGTTGTCATGGCTGTAAGATTGAGTTAATTCTCATAACTACCAAGCTTTTTTAGCAGCTTTTGGAAGATACTTTTTCATGTAAATTTAAACACCATTATCACATAAGCTTTGAACTTGGTAGTCATACATGAAAAAGTATCTTCTAAAAGCTGCTGCGCCTAAAAATGCTGTTGCAATTGTTTCTAATTAAGAAGGAACAGAAAGACTGACATGGCCCAGCAGTAAGCCTCTCTGGATAAAAGCAGGGATAAGGTTGCTTAGTATATTCCTTTACCAAGCTCCCCCATCAAATGGGGACTCTAATTGGATTGGTCCTTTTATGTTTGTCAGTTCATTTTGTCTTTCATCTATTACTTAAGTAGGAGAGAATTTTAGCATTTGCATCAATTTAAAATATGTCACAGAAGCATTTTATGCATTTGTGTTCCAAACTTATCTATCTTTTCAACTTTAATAGTACATTTTATAATCTCCATTCACCCCTCAATTTGACCCTAAATACTAGTAATACCTAATAATGGCTATATAATCAAATGCTTATTTACAATTATTACAATATATTCCCACATCTACAAACAGAATTTTTTTCAATGATTTTCAGGTTTCTTGAAATCTTAATGTGTTTTTGTCAAGTTTCCTTTTCATTTACTGCATTCCATTATTTCTGAAAATTTCTCATAATAGCTCTACAAGATAGTTAAATTTTTTTATTCTATTTTGAACAAACATCCAAATTTTTTACAAGTATTCACCCCCAAAAAATAATAAGTAATTTTTCATTAAACAAAGCTTCAGTAAATGGCTCTTACTGATTCCACTTGCTTTATACGGCATAATACTTTCTTATTGAATGATTGGCCTTTTGATAATCATCTTATGGCTTGATTAGGAGGATGGGTGAAGAAGATTTTGATTGTTTTTTATGAAAGGTTTCCATCTGAACTACATGGAGCAGTTAATCAATTCCTTCAGGTTTGGAGATATCTTCTGCTTTTAGTTTTATGCTTGTACCTTTGCCTGTGCACAGAATCTTTAATGCTTTAAGCTGTTTAATAGGATAACATTATTCTTTCTCAGAAGAATGGATCTGTGTACAAGAGTTTATGTAATGTGCTAGATGTGAATCTAGAGTCATCTCTCAATATGTCAGATTCTAATATTTGGCTTGCCTCACAGCATACTAAGGTATTCTCTAATTGAAATTCATCTTCAAGCATTAGTTTTTTTTACTTCTACATTAAATATCTTAGATGTCCTTGATATGAGGATAAGCTATCTTCTGTCATTTAAAATCTGAATTAAATTACATTATCAATTGTTGTTTAGCTTATCATTTCAAGTTAATTAGTATGCACTGAGTTTATATTTACCTTGTTAGTTACATGGTTCTCCATTTTATTTTCTTTAATTGTTCAATTTGTCAGAAATAACTAAAAGCTATGTTTCCTGTTAACTTCATATATTTATACATGTAGGTAGAGCCTTCTAGAGATTCTAGAGAAGTTAATGTAACTATAACATTTTCTAGAATATTTCCACATTGTAGAGATTCTAGAGGATTCAATGTGACTAGAACATTCTAAGGCCTAATTATTCTAGAATATTCCCACACATTTAAATTTACAATTTATAGTTTTGCACCCACGGTCACATATCTTGTTGTACAAGCTTGTATTGCTTTCTATTGTGAAACTTGTTTTTATTTGATTTGTTTTATATGTGTGCACACTTGTTTGAGTTGTTTAATGAATTAATTTTGTTTTGACATTGGGCCTTATATTTGAAGTATCTGGCATCATTAGTTGATAGTCAATCTGCATTATATTGAAGTTTTAGTTTCAGACAAAAGAAGGGAAAAAAAATCAAAATTCTAGTGTGAGGTGCTTTTTACTGTGTATATATATGTAAATTTTTGCTTTTCTCTTGGGCATTATGCTTGTAGAGGAGCTTGAGGAAGGAACATTCCGCTCATGTATTTCTTTGCCATGTTTCTATATCAAGTTGTTTCCTATTGTCTTACTTAATTTGAACATGATGAATAAAGTTTTATTAAGGCACGATGTGCGTGGGTTGGGTTAGGTTTGACCTTCCGATGTTAACCTAGTGCCTGAACAGGTTGAGGTAGATGAGTTATAGACCAAGTTTGGCTTGGTGCCATAAAGTTTTAATAAAATAGTTATAATAGTGTATAAATTATTTCATCTAGCACCAAAAAATATTATCTTCATTTAAAAGGAACTTTAAAAATGATTTGATCAAAAGAAACGTTTTTTAGGATTAGAAATGCTTATCATTTACACCATATTTACTTGATATTAAGTCTAAAATGCCTATTTTCATTGTCAAACTAAACTATAGATTGAAATCATAATAAATATTCATAGCAATCATAATTTAATGTCACATGAGAGATATCAAGGAAAACAAATTATAAAGAAATCAATATTCATAAAAAATTGAAAGAGATAGCAAGTGTTTATATATTGGTCTAGGCAACAAAAATAACAAAATGATATATAACTAATAGATTAGGCTACCTTTAAGTAAGTCCATGAAAAAAGTGATAAGCAGACAAGTTTTTGAAAAATTATTTTTATGATTTATTAAATGCAAACTAACTTTCAGCTAAGCGCTTGCAATTCCATGAAGTTTAAGGGCCTGTTTTGTTTGAGGGAAGCAAAGGGAAGGGAAGGGAAGGGAAGGGGAGGGGAAGGAGGAAAGGGAATGGGAGGGTTTAATATTACTTTATTTGGTTTGATAAGAAAGGGGAAGGAAAGGGAAGGGAGGGAGAGAATTTAATGATCATTTGTTTGGTTTAAGGAGTGAAGGGGAGAGTAATAATGATTGATTTACCATTTTATCCTTATATGTTAATTTATAATTGTTTGTCATATAAAATAGCTTACATTTTGATTCAATTTAAGTTGATTATTAAAAGACATATTTGAATAAAAGTTTATATTCATACCTAATTAATTAATACTTTCATAAAAAAAACGAATGTTACACACCTGTTCTATCATCCATGTGTCAAAGAAGATAAGGACCGACAAGGAGAATTCATTTTATGTGTTTGAATAAAATTTTTATAATCAAGGAAAGTTACAAAGAAAGAAAAATAAAATGAGCTATTAAAATAGTAAAATCACTACTCTGGGAATGATGGAAGGTATTTGTATTTTTCCTTCTTCTTCTAACATCAAACCGATTCTGCTACAGAGGAGATCGGGCTCACAATACTAATAATATGTACATAACTGAAGCCACAAATTCCAGAAAATAACCAAAGCATTTCACAAAAACAAAAGACTAATCACTAACCATCATTCTTCTTACCATAAATCTAATCACTAATATTTGAACCCAACACTATTGTCTTGGGCTGACGAAGAGCTATGACCGACAATGACGAAGCCCCACCATCTCTGACGGTGAGGAAGACGAGTTCGACATATTAGGGATATTATAAATTAATTTATTTTATTTTATTTTATTATTATGAGAGGAGGCATATGTGGAAATATAATAAAATAGAGGGGGCAATTTAGTCACAAGTTTTGGCTCCCCTCCTAATCCCCCCAATTTGGAGGGATCCAAAATAGAGGGTTTGAAGGGAAGGGGAGGGAAGATTTTAAGCCCCCTCCCCTCCAATTTTTCAGACCAAACAAAGGAAGGGTCTCCCCTCCCCTCCCCTTCCCTTCCCTTCCCTCAAACCAAACAAGCCCTAAAGGTATTTAAAAAGTTGGGAGAATTACAACCAGGTCCTAGGGAAAGTAATTTATCACAACCCGGTCCTATGCCAAGAGTTGTCGTTAACAACTCATAGAACTGCATCGATGATTCCAACACATGCAATTTAATATCACTCCGATCTTTAGGGACGTCAAATATGTTAGATGTTAGGGAAAATTAATGGATTGTGACATTTGCATCGTTTTTATTTCATTATGACTGTGTTTGCTCCTCTAGAAACTATATTAGGTTTGGTGCACTTAGCACAATTATTTGTTCCTAAATCTACACATTTACTCTATTTTTTAATGTGCTTGTTACTGCTGGGTGTTGAGCCAATTCACTTGAATTTTGAGTGAACCATTTAGTTGTTTTAGACTTTATCTAAATTATTTGTTTATGTGGTAATTATGAGACTGGCCTTTGTTGTAATTGATTTTCCGTGCAGAGTTTAGCTTTTCAATGACTTCTCCTAATATTTGTTTTTTCCATCAGAGTGTTGTAGACATTCCAGAGTCATTGTTTAGACAACTCAATGATAAAAACCTAACAGTTATTCGAGCAACTTTATCTATTGATGGGATGCCTAATGTTTCTGAACTCTTTGATGCTCTTCAGAATGTGCTAACGAGATGTGTTGAAAAGATGCTATCGGGTAAGCATGGTGTATATATAAAATTACATTTGTCTTCATCTTTTATTTTCAGTTACCTAATGTTATCTTACTAAAACATGGAAACATTAATTTACTTTCATAGATACTTGTAAAAAATTGATAGAAATTGAGGCACAAAAAATAAGTAGTTGTTAATCAAATCATTTTGATAGAAAGAAACTATGGGAGATAAATATGTGAATAGTGTAGTAATTAATGTTAATATCTCCTATTTAGAATCAAATAGGATAGAGAATCAGATTTTATTTTCTATATCTCGCATATCCCTATAATCAAGTTTGAGATTGATAATAATTGTATTATATCATTGTAGTCTCTCATCATGAATTATTATCGGACTATTCCAGTACTATAGTCTCTACAGTTATAGAACATGTTATCACATCCCCATGATAAAACTAATAGACGAAATTTAAAAGAGTAAAAAAGAGGAAAATGTCTTGAACTTAAGATTGGTACAAATTCCTTACTTTTGTAAAAGAGAATCCCCCCTTAATCAGCATTAATCATTAGCGGAATATCAATGGAGACAAGAAAGAAAATCCTGTTCGATAAGCCATCTTTGGTTAGTGAAAATCTTTAAAAGATTTAGGGCGTGATTGACTATTTTTGCCATCATGTTCTCACAACTTCTGTTAAAAGGATGCACTCATGCTTATTTGATGAAGACATTATTCTGGATCATCTAAATGTTGAACTAAGTTCATTCTCATGCCTTTTATACACCCATACTCAGCTAAGCGCAGTGAAATCCTTAAATTTCCATAGAACTTAAGCTATTTTTCATGATCCGAGTCTCTACTGGATCAGTAGAAAACTGATCAAAATCCTCTTTCACACCAAGTTTTAATGGAAAATACTGATGAACACAAAATCAATGTGATCTTTATTCAATCAAAGTCTCTCCTCAATTAAGGGTTACAGATACAGAAAATAGGGCCTAAAGTGCATAAGAGGCACTCACTCTCCAAGAAATCCCAAAATACAAGTATGAGCTCTCAACTAACCAACTCTCCCTATTTAAGTATCAACAATAGCCTAACTAACTCTGCCACCTCAGCAACCGCCTAACTAACTCTGCCACCTCAGCAACTAACTCCAACTAACTCTGCCACATCAGTCACTACACTAGCAGCCTTCTATTTGCTGCTTCCTAATCCAACTAACTAACATCTGGGCCTACGTTTATAATAGGCCCAACATGGACCAGGCCCAACATTACCCCCTCCAACAAGCTTCACCTTGTCCTCAAGGTGAAATGTAGGAAACTGTGCTTTAATGACTTCAGCAGATTCCCACGTATTGTCTTCTTCTGATAAGTCTGCCCACTTCACTAATACCTCCATACTTCCATCAGTCAACTTCCTCCATTGCCTGATATCCTCGGGTATCACTTTTAATTCCATATCTTCAGTTAACATAGGTGGAAAACTTCTCACCACTTCAAAAGAAGGCACTGCTTTCTTAAGCTGAGAAACATGGAAAACTGGATGTATTCGTGCTCCCTCCGGTAAATCCAATTTATAGGCCACAGTTCCTACCTTATCAACAACCGTATATGGCCCATAAAATCTCGGACATAGCTTCTCATTAACCCTCACTGCCAATGACTTATTTCTATAAGGCTGTAAACGCAAATATACCTCATCACCCTTCTTAAATTCCACCTCTCTTCTCTTCCTATCAGCAAATTCCTTCATAACTTGCTGAGCTTTCTCCAAATTCCTCTTTAACTCATCCAAAATCCCATTTCTTTCCTCCATCAAACTCACAACAGCATCAACAGCAGATAAAGGCTCTTGGAAACGAAATAAGGTAGGAGGATCCCGGCCATATAAAGCCCTGAAAGGAGACATGCCTGCTGATCTATTATAGTTAGTATTGAACCAATACTCAGCCCAACATAACCACTTACTCCAAGTTGAAGGTTTTGTTCCACAAAAGCACCGAAGATAAACCTCCAAGCTTCTATTTACCACCTCAGTCTGTCCATCACTCTGAGGATGATAACTAGTACTTCTACACAATTGAGTTCCAGCCATACGCATCAATTCTTCCCAAAAATGGCTTACAAAAACTCTATCTCTATCCGATACTACTGATCGTTGAAACCCATGTAAACGTACCACTTCCCTAACAAAAACCTCAGCAACTTTCACTGCAGAATAAGGATGCCGCAATGGCATAAAATGAACAAACTTTGTCAACTTGTCCACTACTACAAAAATAGTATCATATGAACCTGAACGTGGCAGTCCCAATATGAAATCCATCGAAATATCCTCCCAAACAGCATTTGGGATAGGTAGGGGTTGTAATAATCCTGCTGGACTCAAAGCCAAACTTTTATTTCTCTGACAAACATCACAAGCGGCCACAAACTTCTGCACATCACGCCTTATTCCCTTCCAATAAAACAAACCAGCTAACCGCTTGTATGTTCTCAAATATCCTGAATGCCCACCAATAGGAGAAGCATGAAACTCCTGTAACAGCACGGGAATCAGCGAAGAAGTCTTGGGCAACACCAAACTTCCTTTAAACAACAAGTGTCCCCCCTTCACTGAGAAACCAGGATATTTAGTACTGCCAATCATCACCTCCTGCAAAATAGTGGTTAAATGTCCATCTTTCCTAACCTCCTCATCAAAAATGGACATATCCACCCCTCCAACTACACACATAGCAGTCAACAACGACTTCTCCTCCTTTCTTGACAGTGCATCTGCGGCAGAATTTAAGGATCCTGGCTTATATTGAATCTCAAAAGAATACCCCATCAATTTAGTCACCCAATTCTGTTGATTCTCATCCAAAATCCTTTGCTCTAAGAGAAATTTTAGAGCTTTTTGATCAGTTCTAATCACAAATGAACGGCCTAGCAGATAATACCTCCACTTCCTCACCGCAAACACTATGGCCATCAATTCCCGCTCATAAACTGAACAACTTCGCTTCCTTTTACATAAAGAGTGACTAAAATATGTGATAGGCCTTCCTTCTTGCATCAACACCGCCCCCAAACCAGTACCCGAGGCATCTGTTTCCACCACAAAAAGTTTTGAGAAATCAGGTATAGCTAACACCGGAGTGGTGGTCATAGCTTTCTTGAGCTCCTCAAAAGCTTTTTGTGCTTCTTCAGACCACACAAAAGCCTCCTTTTTCAACAAAGCAGTCAAAGGAGCAGCTAAAACTCCATACCCTCTCACAAACCGCCTATAGTATCCAGTCAACCCCAAAAAACCCCTCAAACTCTTCACATTATTGGGAATTGACCAATCAACCATATCTTGAATTTTCCTCGGATCAGCATTCACTCCATCCCTAGAAATGATGTGACCCAAATATTCTAATTGTGCTTGAGCAAAAACACATTTCTTAACGTTCAGAACTAAAGCATTCTGCTGCAGCAACGAGAAAGTAAGTTCCAAATGCTTTAAATGTGTCTCCTTATCTCTACTATATACTAGAATGTCATCAAAAAATACCAACACAAACTTCCTTAAGTACTTTCTAAAGACTTCATTCATCAACGATTGAAAAGTAGAAGGAGCATTTTTAAGTCCAAAAGGCATTACCAGAAACTCATAGTGCCCATCGTGAGTACGAAATGCCGTTTTCAACTCTTCCCCCTGCTTCATCCTTATCTGATGGTAACCGGACTTAAGGTCAAGCTTGGAAAAAACTTGTGCTCCTCCCAATTCATCCAGTAGCTCTTCAATGGCAGGAATTGAAAATTTATCCTGTATGGTAATATTGTTCAAAGCCCTATAATCTACACAGAATCTCCAACTTCCATCCTTCTTTTTAACAAGAAGTACCGGGCTTGAAAAAGGACTTTTACTTGGTCTAATTATTCCAGCCTCCAACATCTCCCTTACCATCTTTTCAATCTCATTTTTCTGATAATAGGGATACCTATATGGCCTAATATTAGGAGGGATGGCTCCAGGCCGTAAGTCAATAGCATGATCCACCTCACGTGAAGGTGGTAGGCCTGAAACTGCCTTATGTACATCAGGATACATCTTAAACAACTCCTGAATATCATCCTCCATAGGCTTCTCCACACAATCCATAACCTTCATTTCAGCCAGCTCTACAAAGTACACCTCATCCCCACACTTCGTTGATCTGCATATAGCATCTAAAGACATGGAAGTTTTGTGTAAAGCTTGATTCCCTTGCAAACAGAACCAATTTCCCCCCATATCAATCTTCAGTGTAGATTTCTTCCAATTTACTAACACTTCCCCCAGCGACTCCAACCAATCCGCCCCTAAAATCACATCCGTCCCTCCCAATTGAAAGGGATATAGAGTGTGAGTAACTACCAATCCTTGGAGCTTCATATCCACATCTCTACATAATCCTTTCCCTTCAACATTCCTCGCGTCACCTAATTGTACCACAAAACTCACCCTATCATACATTGGAAGGCTCAATTTCTGCACTAAATCCCGTTGAATGAAGCTATGTGTTGCGCCACAATCGATTAACACCAACACAGCCTGATTCATAATTTCACCTTCCAACTTAATGGTACGCCCTCCATTAAACCCTGCTAATGCATTCAAGGACAAGGACATGAGTTGTGAAGACTGCCCCTCCTTATACTCTTCATCATCTCTTCCTATTTGTTCCTCTCCTTCTGCTATCTCTTCCGTATCCGGTGGTTTCTCCTCTAATTTGCTTTCTTCCGACAAAATTAGGACCTGCAATTGCTTCTTCTTACAACGATGTCCGGGCCTGTATCTCTCATCACATTTGAAACACAAGCCTTGTTCACGGCGTCTTTCAATTTCTGCATCCGTGAATCTTCTAGGCACAAACCGATTCGTGTTAGCCCCAACCACAATCTCATTCTTCGTTTCTTCTCCCTTCGCAAACTCGCCTGTTGACCCTGAGGCAAATTGTGACTCAGCCGTCGACACTCTCGTCCCTTCCGCCTTACTACTCATTCTATTAGGGTTTGAGTACGAAAACCCTCTCTGGCTCCCTCCTGAATTATCTGACCAGTATCGCGTTGGTCCTACTCCCTTATTGCCCCCCGTTTGAGCCTTAATCGAGTCCCTTTCTTCGATTCTTAAAGCCATATCCATGAGTTCTGCCAAACTCGGCAACTTCAACAATCTCAAATCAGCCTTAATGTTGATCTTGAGTCCATTCATAAATGCTCCTTTCAACATTTCTTCATCACAAGATCCGATGGCAGCTGATATCAACTCAAATTTCTCTATGTACTCTGCAACACTCGTGGTTTGTTTCAAAGACATTAACATCTCATATGCGCTTCCGTTCTGCGATGGATGAAAACGATTCAACATTTCTCGCTTAAATTCCTCCCACTCGCGAATCGGAACCCTAATTTCTCTCCATTGAAACCAATTGAGAGCCCTTCCTTCCAAACTCAACACCACTGTGTCTAACTTTTCTTTCTCTTCCACATGATTAATCTTGAAGTATCTTTCGATTCGAAAAATCCAACCTAATGGATCCTCGCCATCGAAAATAGGAAGATCGATCTTTCGAAGGTGCGAATTATCCCCTATACTCTTCGCCTCATCAAATTCCTTCATCTGGCGATCTTTGTTCTTTTTCGCATCATTCGTTCCTGTCTCCGAATCCTCTTTCCTCTTCTCCGTCTTCATTTCCGACATAAAATCCACCAACATCGACTTCAAAGAAGCCACTTCAATCCCCAATCTATCAAGATTCTGCTCGGTTCGATCTAGTCGTGAATCACAACCTTCAATTCGAGCTTCCATCTTCCGATTGTTGACCATTCCCTAATCGAACTGCTCTGATACCTTTGATGAACACAAAATCAATGTGATCTTTATTCAATCAAAGTCTCTCCTCAATTAAGGGTTACAGATACAGAAAATAGGGCCTAAAGTGCATAAGAGGCACTCACTCTCCAAGAAATCCCAAAATACAAGTATGAGCTCTCAACTAACCAACTCTCCCTATTTAAGTATCAACAATAGCCTAACTAACTCTGCCACCTCAGCAACCGCCTAACTAACTCTGCCACCTCAGCAACTAACTCCAACTAACTCTGCCACATCAGTCACTACACTAGCAGCCTTCTATTTGCTGCTTCCTAATCCAACTAACTAACATCTGGGCCTACGTTTATAATAGGCCCAACATGGACCAGGCCCAACAAATACCTAGCTTATTATTTCCAAGTTTCAGGGAAAACTTAGTTAATTGGGTTTAGTAACTATGGTCTATAAAAGGGCTGATGAAGGGTTATTATGTCCATCTTTAGAATGATAGACTTAGCCTCTCTCTATTCCTCACATTCCCTCTCGTCTATGTATCTCATAATATCTATTTTCTCTATCTTTCTCTCTTGTTCCTTTCTATCTTAACAAATTTATTTGATGAAGTTGCTTGCTTGGATTTTAGTGCAATTGTAATGGTGAAATTGAAAATTATGGGTCATTTTGTTGTCTATCACATGTATGACTCATCCTGTTTTTGATTTTTTTTTTCAATATTCAGGTTCAATTGAAAATGAAAGTCTGGCTGTGCTTGCTGAGGCATCGGTAAGAAATATTTACTGATGAATTCAGTTTCCATAACTTTTCTTTAATGTTTTTTTATGATGTGTAAACTAACGGTGAGCAGGGCAGGTGTGATGTTGGGGTTTGTAATAAAATTGATTATGGGCCTTCATTTACCAAATTGAGGTTTTGGAGTAGAATCAACTATTGTCGTTTAATCTTGTTTGATAAAGGGTTGAAGAGATTGGTCTGGCATAATTGAATTGATTTTTGCACAAACTATATTGTGGAATAATAATATTGTAATTGACAGCGTAAGGAGTTATAAATAGGGGGGGAGGGAGCATCCATTTTTTCTGTTTGGTAATTTTGAATGACCAAAAACATGAGAAACTATATTGTACCAAGGCAAGACTGTAAGCTGAATAGATGAATTATCATTTGAACACTTCCTTTAATGAATGGGTTTTAGCATGATATCTTCCTGGTATTTTGTTTGGTATTGTTTTATGATTCCAGAGAGCCTGTTTATCAACAAGATTATGTTATGTAATATTAAGGGAAGCATTGACTTCTAACTAAAGCTTCCCTTAATTTATTATTACATAACAGATTATGTCTCTGCTGTGTGAAAATTGAAATAAGCTTTGGTTCCTTTTACTAACTATGAAGATGCAATTGCAGACTGTTTCTGGAATTTTGTCTAAAATTAACCTGAAGACCATCAAGAGCCTGGCTGCGAATTTCAGGATCCGCTCTCAAGACCACATGACTTGGTTTGTGGCGAACTGCAGCAATTTGGAATCATCAAAGACACTCTTTTTGTGGGTGTTATTTGAAGTTCTAACTAAACCAAGCAGTTCGTTTCTCCCTCTCACTCTTCCAATCTACTTTAGAGTTTGCTGAAATATATATTTTCTTGTAAACAAGGACTAACATGAAAAGTTGATTCATTTATAGATGCTTGATTGAACTTTTTGCTTTTGCTTAGGTGTTGATTTTCCTGAAGTTTTCGCAGCCGCGTTTTCGTTCTTAAAGTCTGAGTGGGAATTATTAGTAAATGCTAGCAATTTTGTTTTCGAAGAGGTAGAATGAATTCATTATTTTAGTGTATTTTTTATGGGAGAAAAAGTATTTGTTTCATTTTAATTTTTTGGGTTGTACAATGTTTGATTTACAGTTTAATTCTAAAGTTCTGGACTGGGATGTCAGTTCAATTCTAAAGTTGTTGGATACTGATCTCATATCTACGAATGCAAAACTTATTTTTTGTATATTTTGGAGATTGGTTTCTGCATTTATAGCAACTATGCCTTCTGAAATTTCACAGGTTAGTAGTTTCTTTCTTTAATAATGGATGATTGGAGAGATCTCCACTTTTAATTAGACTCAGACTTGGATAGGTTTCCATTGTTTATTTAATTTGACCACCCATATGAGACAGGATGATAATGATATGTGGGTCAGATTCATCAAGGATTTGTTTGTATGTTTTGCTTCCCCAAAATTCAAGCATGTTTTTCATGAACATCTGTGTTGCTTGGTGGCTCAATGCAAGATATCACCTCCCTGCATCTTATCCAAGTTTTTCGCAGAAGGAGGTACCTTTCTTTTGTTTTCTCTTTGAATTGACACTTCATGAGCTTACACTACTTTGTACAACTGATGTTTTGCTTGATTGATTGTTTGCCGTTTGGCTTGTTGACATGAACATTGCTGAATATGAAAATCATTTTACTATGTAGGATGTTGCCTCATTTTTGTATCTGGGGATTGGTTGAATGGCTTTAATTATTAGTAATCATTATTTGGTATTCCGCAGTTTCTACATCCTTTAATTTTGTTATTGTAAATATGGGCTTGAATTGTGATAGAAAAGTACCTCATAAGGTAAAAGAGAAGTTTTATTACATTGGCATAAGAACAACAATGTTATATATTAGTGAATTCTGATCTTTGAAGACACAAATTAGGGGTAACAGAGATGTGGATGTTGAGATGAATGTGTGGTCATATACTTAAACGAATTTGAATGACACCTGTTAGTGAGAAAGTGATAGAAAATTGTTTGAGGTGGTTTGGACACTTCAAAGAAGCCATTGAATGCACTTGTGAGGAGTGTAGATCAATCACAATGGAGTCCTGTTAAGAGTGGTAGGGGGAGACCTGAGGAAATACTCAGTGAAGTTGTAGACCGATATCTTTTGGTTCATATTAATATAAATTTGGTGGTTGTTTTCCAATGTAGTGAAATCTCAGTGTTTGGGGTCATTTGTGTTTTTTTGGTTATATCATGGTTATATTCCTGTAAAAATTTTCATAAGCTATATTTTTTGCTGGTCTTTTTTTTTTTCCTGCAGGGTTTCCTGTTGAAGTCCAAGTTGAAAGTCTTCAGTGCTTTGAATATCTTTGTAACCTGTCTCATGAAAGATGTCAGTTTGAACTTCTAGCTAAGTTTCCTTCAGTTCTTGTTCCATTGGCTAGTGATAACCAGGTATGACTTCCCCCTCAATTCCAAACATTTGGAAGTGCTTTTTCCTTATTCTGCCCTCCTTTCCTTTCATTCTTATTAAAACGTACTTATTAAGACACTTCTATAATGTAATATTGAGAAGCCTATCACACTTCCATTGATGCTGTTCTTTTCTGAGAGAAATAGGGATGGAGCTTATTCTCTCAGTTATTGATATAACTAGTGTGGTAATTAATGTAATATTCTGTAGATAAGAAACAGGAATTATCTGATTTGATAAAGGAGAAATGAATGCAAGATAGAATCAGGATAGAATACTTTTTTATTTTCTGTATCACTCAAATCCCTACAATCATGGGATAGATTGAGATCTCTTGTATTATATATTGAAGCTAATGATTAGAGAAATATATCGGATTATTCATACCCTGAAAGTCTTCAACTAGCCACAAGTGCAAAGTTATAGAGATGTAGAAGAGGAAGAAATATAAATTTACAATTATGGATTTAATGCTTAGATGAGCCTAGAAATGTGATTTAATAGAATAGAAAATAAAATTTTTGTATTTATTGTTGTCTATCAAACTGATTTGATGTGATTCTAACATTTTCCAAAATTCTCTTGCAACAAAATGGAATTGACCTAATATTGATTCATTTTATTTCCCCTCCATTTTTCAGGAGACCAGGATTGCGGCCATGAACTGCATTGATGGGCTACGTGTATTGTGGTCTCATCTTGATCGCTCTAGATGGAGAAATGGTACTGTACCCTCATGTTGATTGGGTTCTACCCCACATGTCAATTGTTTCCTTGATATATTACATTTTCATAAAATTAGTGAAAGCAGGGGGCAATGCGACGTGGAGCCATTTTATGGGTGAACTTTTGGATTTGTTATATGAGCAGAAAACATTCATACTATCTGACAAGAGGTTTCTTCCTTCAATGTTTGCATCTATGCTGGGCTCAACCTGTCACAACATCTTAATGCCTCAAGATATTGAAAACAGGTATTTTTATAAATATTAGCATAATTATATATATTTGTTCCATATTTGCATCTAATAAACAATGTTTGTAATTTCCTTGCCTGTTGGTAAACTTGCTTATCCTCGTTACATTTTGATGGTACACAAAGTTAAAGAACGTATTTGGTTGATATGAAAATAACCCTTCCATAGTGTGTAGGCCTAATGGTGGGAAACTAACACTGATAAGAAAAACTGATAAGGGTGCACTTGAGAAGCACCTCACTCTCCCAATTATCACTACAAACTTTCCATTCCTAATACTATGTTAGGCCCAAGAAGTATTGGGGCCGAGTGTATAAAAGAAGGGCAGCTAAGCCCATAGGGGAGGGAAGATTAGGAAGTATTGAGATAAGGAAAAATTTTGGGGGGGTGCGTATAGGTGCCTGCACTCTCAAGTTCAAGGCAGAGGGAACATCTTGTTCTTTTATTTTGCTGTAGCTGTTCTTTTTGATTCCCCTAAGTTTCCTTAGTTGGAAACATTTCTCTTGTAACCTTTTATAAATTTCATTTGTGCAAGAGATTGTCCAGCCCTGTTTCTCTGCTGTATTATTGTTCAATTGCAAGTTCCCATCACTCTATAACCACTTCCCTTATTATCCGAGTCTCCTATAACTGTCATACTAATAAAACCCAAAATACCACCTGTTCACATGGTTCCAACCTACTATCCAAAATATTTCTAGCTCAAATGGTTTACACCTACTACCCATGATACCCTTTGCTCATATTGGCTCACACCTAACACCCTATTCCATCACATCTATAGTGAGGTTTTCTTGCCACATCTCTTTGTTCGCTCAGACACATGGCTCAGGAGAACTGATAATGTTGGAAACATCTTCATAATATTTCTGTCTGAATATATGCTCATCTCCATGAAACATATTAAAGTCAAGAGAGCTGGTTCTTTTAGGCCAATGCTCATCTCCATGCTCATCTCTACGGCAATTTCTATTCGTTTAATATATTTTGAAGTTGTAAATTAATTTATCTTGGTTTATGTACAATCTTTTTCCTGCAATCAAATATTAAAATAATTTGATGAATTGTTTGGTTTCATTTCATTATTCTAATGTAACTTCCACTTGTAGTTGGCTATCCTCCCTAAAGATGGTCATTGATAAATCAATATATCAGTTTTTTACCTTCGGACTGCTAGTTAGTAGTTGAATGAGATACTCTCTCTTTTCCTTATAAGAGTTTCCTTTCCTTTATTTTCCTAAATAGCTTTCGAGAACCTAATGTCGGACATACTGATTTTTCTTTTCTCGCTTTGCCTTTTTTTTCACCAGATTTGATCAGTCTACGAAAGAAAAAATTATTGGCTTCATTTTGAGTTCTGCATTGAGATTCTCAAACTATGGGAAGGTTTGCCATATTTTCTAAAACCTTTTCTTTTCTGCAAACGCACAGAACTTGAATTCATAATATAATATCCACATCTTCAAAAATGTTTTGATACTATTATGTGTATTGCTTCCACAAATATGAGAAAAAAATATATATTTGTGCCTTAATGTTTCTTGCAGCTGAAGATTTTATCGTTACTTAAGGGAATTGGAAAAGGCATTGTGTGTGTTGAAGAAGTTGTGTCATTGTTGTCCCTACTTTTGATTAGACGGAATCAATTCTTTAATGCGCTAGATAATTCCTCACAGAAACTGTCAAGCATTGAAATTGAAATGCTATGCCTTTTACTTGAGGTAAGTATATCTTGTTATTTTACCCTGAGGGTATACGTCCATATGGAATTTGATGTGAACTGATTTCTGCTTTGGTAACAGAGCTGTGTTATGTCCTCTTCCTCCGGTGGAAGTGATTTAAAAGATCATTTGCTGGCAGTTTTGCGGGTAGGCGATATAATAGTTCTACATTGGGTTGTTTTGTTATTTTTCTTGTGCTTACATGCTCTGCCTGTTGCCTTGATCAGTTGGATTCTACAGCTACTGATCACCCTGCCTATGCGCTGCCCTGTATAACTGTTCTGAGTAAACTTAGCGGTCAATTTTATAAGGAGTTGGATAATGAAGTCAAGGTAATGGGAAATCCATCTCGTTCCTAAATTAGATCGAATTGTTCTCCTGGCATGATATTTTGGTCAATGTAATGCCGTCTTAAATTAGATCGCATTTCTCCTGGCATGATGCATTAAATTTCTGACAACAAAATGTCTTTTTTTACAGGAGTTTTTGTTTCATGAGCTTCTATTTTTGTGTCATAATTCTAATGGTGATATACAAAGTGCTGCTAGAGAGGCCATATTGCGCATAGATGTAAGTTTGTTTCTCATATATTGTTTAATTTTACTTTTCATATATTCAATTTAGTGCATATTTTATTGTATAATAGTTGGTTACTGTGCTAGATATATTTTGTTGTTACTTACCACTATGATGCAAACCATTTTATGGGAGCTTCTGACATGCACTAATGAATTTAATTGTTTGCCAAGATATACTTTTTTCTACTGATAGAAAATCTCTTTTGGATAATTTGAGAACTTAAGTTTTAAGCCTGTGCCATAAATGTAGAATCAGTTTGTTAAATCAGTAGATCATATATCAGCAATGTTTTGCTCGGAACTAATGGTATTTTGGTTTGAATTTTAAAAAATATGCATGTGATAGTGTATCATGAATTATGATGACATGTTTATGTTGGTTGATTTAAAAATGGGCTTTTCTTAATAATTATTTTCATTTACACTGTTACATTAGCAGCAGTGACATTGGGAGCCTATTGTTCTTTTGTGTTTTGGATCTAATGTACCCTTTTGTTTTGGTACTATGCGCCGCTTTTATAATGTTTTGCAGCTTATCCTTTTTACCATCTTAATCATGTAAGAATTTTCATAGAAGAAAAGTGAAAAATTAACTGGTAGTCAATGGTATTTCTCCTGGGATTGCAGATTAGTTGTTCAACATTTTGCGATATGATTAATACCTTTCTCAAAAGGGGAAGGTGTATAAATATCCCACAATCCAAGAAGAGGAAACTATGTTTAGATGCAGAGGATAACCTGTTTAGAAGGGAGAATCCTTTCAATATCCTTAGTTATCTTCTTGACGTTTTATTGCTGAAGAAAGATATAACGAAGAGGTGAGAAATTTTATGCTATTTCTGGTACCCTGAAATAAATGTTATATTTTATTGTGCTAACATTTTACCTTGATGGTTGCAGGGACATGCTTATTAGCCCCTTATTTAAGCTTCTTTGTAAGATTCTTTCTGAGAAGATGGTAAATGATGCTCTCTTCCAGGAGAAAGGTTTGGCCCAACCTTCTCTATGTAAGGGTAACTTTATTGCATCATGTCATATTCAGCAGACTTTGTTGATAATCCTTGAGGATATAATCGCATCTCTTGATAGCAGTACCCCAGTGAAGGTTTTTCGCATTCATGATGCTTGAATGTTGAAGTTATCTAACAGTTTACTTTTCTGTTTTTTCCTAATTCAATTTTTTTCAATTCTTATTCTCAGGAAGATATAACAAAATCAATTAAATTCAATGTCCTGATAGAGTATGCCCATTCATCAAGGGATGTAGTCACCCGTAACCATGTATTTTCTCTGTTTTCTGCTGTTGCTAAAGCTTTTCCCGAACAATTTTTTGAGCATATACTTGATATTGTTGCTGTTGTTGGAAAATCAACTATCACACAGGTTAGTCAATATATGATCGAAGAAACATTGAAATTTGGAGTTACAGTGAAGTGCGTGATTGAATTTTGGTTAATTCTTTCTATTGATTATATTTATAAGCTATACAGGGGAGGAGAAAGTCATGTTTTAGATGGACTGATTGCTTGGAATTATATGTTTTGGAAATTATAAGCAATACTTGATATTATGAACGTATTAGAATTGATTGGGGCAGGGAAAGTTTGGGCCCAATAGAAATGGCTTTCCATGCCAAAATAGATTCTTTTCTGTTTCTTTTTTTTTGTTTTGCTTGTTTTCCTTTTGCAGAAACTTAGTATCAAACTGATGTGTCCATAATAAATGGAATATTGTTCAGTTACTTAGTTGAGGGAGGTGCTCTTTTAGCTGGCACGTGTAAGTAATGGGGGGGGGGGGGCAATGACTATTATAGGTTAACTAAACCTAGCCAATATGAGAGAGTCTAAGATCTTAATAAGTGTGGTCAACAAAAAAGGATGACATATTTTGATTAATGGTATTACTACAAAAAAGGATGTCTTCAAATTCATTGTATTCTCACTGACACAAAATTGAGTAGTGAAAATTTTTAATAAATTTTTCTAGTAAATTTATATAAGGGAAAATGTGCAAAAATAGCCACCGTAAATTTAAAAATGGGCACATATAACTCTGGTAAATTTAAGGGAGTAAAACTATACATTGTAAACCAAAATGGGGCAAAAGTAACCTCTCTGTTAAGCAGAGTTAAACGGACCTTTTCCAGACGTATCCACATCATCAGTAAATGATGTGTCATACATTTAAGGGTGCAATATGTTGATGGGGTTTTAGTTTTTTAGATTATTACAAAGAAGTAAGGTGGATTTCAAATGATTTGGGGTTCTAGTTGGTTTCTTATCTAAATAATTTGGGGTTTAGGGTTTGTTTCAAATGATTTAGGGTTAAACTGGATGCATTTCAGTTCCCACGATGGATATTGGAATTTTTTTTTTTTTTTGAGTTTTTAATCCGGTATCCTGGGCCAGCCCCAATGTCACGGGGAACTCAACGGGCTCAGACTAATCCAGATCCGCACCGGGGCCTCCACTTAAGGGTAAAGTGCTGGCCAAGGGGCAGGCTGCATTCCCAGAGCTCGAACTCGAGACCTCTGGTTAAGCGGTGAAGTGAGGTAACCACTACACCAACCACGCTTGGTTGATGGATATTGGAATTGACACGTCATTTATTGATGGGTGAGCCCACGTCTAGAAAACGTCTATTTAACTCGGCCTAACAGAGATGTTACTTTTGCCCCATGTTGGTTTACAATGTATGGTTTTGCCCCAATTTGGTTTATAGTGTACAGTCCCCCTTCAATTTACCAGAGTTATAAGTGCCAATTTTTAAATTTACAGTGGCTATTTTTGCAGCTTTGCCCTTTATATAATAAGTATTTGGGCTTTATGAAAATCATATTCTTGGCCTGCTTAAATATATGGGTTTCCAAATTTTTTTTGACTAGTCCATCTAGATTTTGTATTTTTGAGGTTCATATATCTTTTGTTTCAATTGGTTTGGTTTTGACCCATGATCAGGTCAAGTTCAATATGTCATCTGTTTTTACACGATTTAGTTGTTATCTGTAGATTGACAATCATTCAAAGCATGTTTTTGAGGATCTTATATCAACGATTGTATCTAGTTGGCTGTCTAAAACCAACAATGTGGAAGCATTACTAAAGGTAGTTATTTATTATGACATGCGTGTGAGATTGTGTGTGTCTATTCATGTCCCATGTTTGTTGGAAATGAATGGAAGCAATTCTAAGAATTTCAATATCTCAATGTTATTTTCTCCCTTTAGATTTTCATGGATATATTGCCTGAAGTTGTTGAGCATAGAAGATTGTCAATTGCTTTATACTTGTTAAGGTAAGGTACTCTTCATCCTGTGTCTGGCTTTTTATGAACTTTGTTTATCTTTCTTAACCTAAATGTAACCATGCTGCGTCTTTTAGAACTTTGGGTGAGGAGAAAAGCCTGGCTTCTTTGCTTTTCCTTCTGTTCCATTCACTAGCTTCAAGGGGACAAATTACTTTCCAAGATATCAAGGTTGCAGATGTATTACAATTTTATACGAGAGAATGGGAGTATAGACTTGTAATAGAAATATGTGAGGAATACTCGAGTCTGACATGGATTCCTGCTTTAGTTAAGCTATTTCAACAACTTGGGAATGACCCTGGACTTTTTCTGGAGTTGTTTCTTGCGATGCAGTTTACTTTGCACAAATTGCATGATCCTGAACTTTTATTCAAGATGGAATCAGGAGAAGATGCTGATGTCATTCAGGTAAAATTGCATATACATTCATGATTTTTGACATACCATTGTAATGTCCTTTATAACATTTATATGGTAAGAAGTGGATCCATTTAGTAACCATACAGATTTTGCATGGCAGTGCTTTTTTATTTACATGCTTTTCTTTTTAACGAAATTCGCCATTATATAAAGTACTGCGCTGTTTGCCACAAAAATGTTTCCCATCTTTTTACCGCATGTGACTTTAAAAATCATTGCAAGCGGCTGTAAACTGATCATTACTTGGTATATATATGACCTTGTGTAAAAAAACATCGATAAGTATCTCTAATCTGCACATATCTTGGAAAGCGTTTGATATTCGCAAACCTGTGTGTATTACATTCTCGGTCTCCTATAACACTGGGGCATAATTTCCAAAATTCTGTTTGTTTAGAACTAAAGTGAGCATGTAACAACTCTGCACCTTTAGAAAAGGATGAAAGCATTTATGAAAGAAAGGATCAACAAAATCGTCTGGATTTAATAGCTGGCTTAATAGTTCCCTGCAAAAAAAAACACACTAATTTTTCACAAACAATTTAATTTTCAGACAATTAGAGAGATATATAGAAGAGAACCAGATCACAATAATTCTGATTTAGAACTCAATTTTAGGAGAAAAAATATGAAACTCAATTACCAACTGCAACTAAAAGACAATGTAGATCTGCTGGATATTTGAAACTGATGATGGAAAGAAAGCTCAATGACAGTGCCTAGGAAATATGAAGGTGAGTGAGGATGGCAAAGTGTTAGAATCTTAGCATTTATTATTTTTACCTTGCGATAGAGCAAATAATCAATAAGAGAAACTATTTCTTCTCCAAAATCTCTTCTCTTCTTAAACACAAAGAAGTGGAAGAAGAGAAGAAGGAAAGGGCCCATGGTGGAGGTAAAAGAACACCATTGGAGAAACTATTATTTGGAGATTTTCAAGCTGCCAAACAATTATTTGGCGGCAATTGTCATCATCCTTCCATTTCAGAAATATTTAAGTTAGGTTGTCACCATTTTAGATGCTCTCCCAAAATAAACTACCTAGGTTGAAGAATCTTTCTCATAATTCTCTTGTTCCAATGCTTTGGAATATTATATAATTTCCACAAAATATTATTGCCACTGTTTAGGCAGGAGACATGAAGATCATTGGTTGATGGAAATTTTCATCATTAAGCAGAATAACTGTTCTTTAATTGATTGAGTGTTTAATTTGTTGCAGTGTTTTTATAGTCCTGCTGAGATGCTCATTGTGACAACTTTTTCTAGAAGTTTTCTTTTGCATGAATCCTGCTACTTGGTATAGTTGAATATTATTGTTGCCAAAGTCTCCGTTTCCTCCTAACTTGACTGATTTGACTTTGCAGAAGATACTTGAAGAGCTTATGGAGCAGATTGTGCATCTCATGCTTTCAGAAAAGAAACAAATGAAGCTAGTTGTCAGTTTGAGGAAAGAGTTAAACAAAATCATGCGGGCTGCTTTGAGAAATATTACCTTAATCATGGTACCTTCATCATACTTTAGGAGCGTAATTAAGTTGCTTCGCCATGCAAATAAAGATGTGGGCAAAAGGGTAAAATTCTATGACAATGATTTGTTTGTCTCTTGTGTGATAATTCTGTTGGAAGAATAATTCTGTATGAATTAACTTATAATCTTCTATATTCCTGAAAAGAGGGTTTGACATCATAGTGGAAAGAATTTCACAGTATTGTATCAAAAGAATGAGCTCCTATATATTAGTCTAGGGTTTGGCCGATTGATGAGGCCATATAATCAGGGGAGTCAAACCAGGAAAACTAATAAAATACAATCAACAATTAATTCTAAAGAATTATATCAAATATTCAACTAATGCCTATAATTTTGGATCTGACCAATCCTTGTAATTTTGGATCTGATTCCACACTCCTCAAATTGAGCCATAGATATTGATCATATCCGACTTGAAAATTAAGTGTTCAAACTTATCATTACTTAGGCCCTTGGTAAATATATCTCCTGTCTGTTCTCTAACATCTCTTATGAAATGTTTGTCGTTTTCTACATGCTTAGTTCAATCATGCTGAACAGGATTGTGACATATGCTGATGGCAGCCACTTTGTCACAATACATTTTAATTAGTAGACCTGAAATTAATTCTAAATTCTCCCAGTACATGCTTCCCCAATTTTTCTTATTTTGCTACAAAAAAATTTTTATGGGTTTTTTGCACCTTCATGGCTATTACATGGGCATTTTCGCACATTAGCCCTAATATATAAATATTTGAATACTGATTGAGCACAAAGTGTTGTATGATCTATACAGTCGACCCCACCTAGTTGGATAAGGCTTTGTTGTTGTTATATATGATGTATCATGTTGTATTATGTCAGATATGTGTTACCATATTTATACATCATAGCTTTAGGACTTTAGATGTTTTACTGAAATAGTTGAGTTTGAACGGTATATTTTTCCTGCTCATGTAATTCACGCAATGATGAGCAATGTGAGATAAGTGATGATTATTTAATAAATATTTATTTGTGATGCAGGCTCTTGGGCTTCTGTGTGAGACTGCAAGAGACCAAAGAGTTTGTTTAAAAAGTAAAAAAAGTAAAAGTCAAAGTTTGAATCCATGTCTTCCTTGGCTTAATATGAGTGAGAGTGATCAGAAGTCATTTGATGAGATGTGTTTGGAGATTGTTCAGATTTTTTATGATCGAGCTGAGGGTTCAAATACTTCGTTGGAAGTTGCAGCAGTTTCTGCATTAGGAGTTATGGCGAGCAGCTTTCCTTCTAATAATTCAATCTATGTTCTATGCCTCAGATCTGTTGCAAGATGCATTAGTTTATGCAACTTGGCTGTGGCCTCATCCTGCCTTCGAACAGCTGCTGCCTTGATCAATGTCCTAGGCCCAAAAGCTCTAGCAGAGCTTCCTCACATCATGAAAAATATGATGAAGCGTTTTTTTGAATTGTTCTCTGATTCTGATGGCAAAGCCCTAAATAGGGAGCTTGTTTCCTCTGTTTCAAAAGAATCTTATTATTTCTCTGTTCTGATCACTCTGGAGGTAGTCGTGGACAAGTTTGATGGATTTCTAAACCCCTATCTACAAAATATTATAGATCTTCTGGTACTTCATGCTGAATATGTTTCTGGAATGGATGCAAAAGTGATATTTAGAGCCAGTGGACTTCGCAAGCTCCTTGCTGAGAGAATACCTGTAAGCCTTACTCTTTTATGTTATCATTGAACAATTTTATGATATTAACCTTTTGGTTATCTCTTGACTTAGAGAAGCTATTATTTTGAAACAGGTTCGGCTTGCCTTGACACCGTTGTTGAAAGTTTACCCAGTTTCTATTAATGCTGGGGATAAAAGCTTAGAGATCATATTTGACATGTTGGCAACCTTAGTTGGTACAATGGACAGATCATCTATCATTGCTTTCCATCGAAAGATTTTTGACTTCTGCCTTCTTGCCCTTGATCTTCGCCATCAGAATCATGTTTCTGTTCATAATATTGATGCAGTAGAAAAAACTGTGATCCATGCTTTGGTTGCTCTGACTATGAAGCTTCCAGAGAACATGTTCAGACCTCTATTCATAAAGAGTATTGAGTGGGCAGAATCTGACGTGGGTGAAACTTCATTTGAGGGTAGTGCTGATAGGTATATATCCTTCTATGGCATGGTAAATAAACTTGCCGAGAACCACCGGTAAGTCAATGTCTTTGTACCATTTTTTCCTATAGCTGGTATTATTCTTGAATGTGGTTTTCTACTTGGTCTCAAGAGACCTTGATGAGGTGTCTGTAAGATTTTTCAGTATATTATATTTTACTTTTTAAAGAATGGAACTTTTAATTTTATGCAATAATACACAATGAAATGCCGGTTTAACTCAATGGTAAGCTCGCTCGTCGTGGGGTTTGAGATCGTGGGTTTGAATCAGCCTCTCTGCATAAAAAAACAGGAGTAAGGCTTCCTAGTATATTTCCTTCTCCAATACCTTCACTAAGTGCGAACTCGAATTTGGTTGGCCCCTTTCAATAGTATAGCAATATTATGTTATGCGTATTAAGATGCCTGTGTATTATTGTGAATGTCAGTTGAGTTAATTCAAAACTTCATCTGAATTTATATTATTATATCCATAATTTGCTTTTGGTGAGAAGTGCTTCCTTTCTTACTCAAACTATTCGTAGATAAGGAACTTCAGCTACACAATCAATTTTGTATGTGAAATTCTTCCAACATAGTGATTGAATGGCGTAATAATTTTTTGACCGCTGTGCCTGCCTTGTGTAGGTCATTATTTGTTCCTTATTTTAAACACTTCCTTGGTAGCTGTATTCACTATCTCAGTGATGCTGGAGATGTACAACTCATGAGTCGGAAGAAAAAGAAGGCCAAATTTCAGGATGATGACAGTACAAAGGAAGGCATTGTTTCTATCAAAAGCTGGCATCTTAGGAAGTTAGTTTTGTCGTGTTTGCATAAGTGTTTTCTCTATGATACTGAATCCTCAAAGTTTCTCGACTCTTCAAACTTTCAGGTAAATTACTATGTAAATTATAATTTTTTATTTTCGAATTGGGATGTTAGGATCCGAGCAATTCCAATATTTTCGATAAAAAATGCAAATCCCAATGTCAAATACTTATTTACGTGTACATCTTGCTTCATTACTCGAAAGTGCTTGCCTCTCGTGAATATTTTTTGTTTAGGTATAAATGACATTGAGCATCCACAAAATCATTTTTTGGTTTCATTCGTCTTTTCTATTTATGGATCCCAGTAATTATGATATATACTTTAATTCAGTAACTTTTTTGGGTTACACCGATTTAATTCAGTATTTTTGAACTTTCCTCTTTATCTTGTTCCTTTTTCTATTAATGTTGTTCTTTGAAAGATGGGTCCTTTTCTAGTAATGTGTTTGTTTGAATATCCCTTCACCTATTTATCAAGAAAAAAAAGGAATATCATTTCACCTATGTTTGTTGCAGATGCTACTAAAACCGATTGTTTCACAACTAGTCATAGAACCACCAGCTTCGTTGGGATACACCCTGAATATGCCAAAAGTGGATGAAGTTGATAACCTACTGGTTGCATGCGTTGGGCAAATGGCCATGACTGCTGGAACTGACCTCTTGTGGAAACCATTGAATCATGAGGTAAATATAAAAATTTCTATTTCTAAGATAAAATTGTGTGTGTGGAAACACCCAGTCATATAATACCAGCTACCAAGTAATAAGAAGTTGTGTTATGTAAATTGTTTTCCTCATGCGTGTTCTTTATCTTCAATTTTCTGCATTTTTAACTCTGCCCAGAATGTATTGTTTAGATCTCTTTTGATGGCTGTACAATCTTCAACAACTGATTCAGATTATGGCTTGTCATTTCGCAGGTTTTGATGCAGACACGTAGTGATAAGCTTCGAGCAAGAATGTTGGGCCTAAGAATAGTCAAATATCTAGTGGAAAGTTTGAAAGAAGAATATCTTGTACTTCTGGCTGAAACAATCCCCTTCCTTGGTGAATTGCTTGAGGATGTGGAGCCTTGTGTGAAATCTCTTGCTCGGGAAATTCTCAAGGAAATGGAGTCCATGAGTGGGGAGAGCCTCAGGCAATACTTGTGATATTTAAAAACGTGGTTTGGTTAGAGCTTTTTCATTTCATTTATGCTTTAGGCGATTATATTGTTAGAAATGTGCATTTTGTCTAGGAAAACATTTATATTTCTATTTGGGAAAAGAGGCGTATTTAACCGAGATGTTTTGCATTAGGGTAGTAAGTAAAACAATATGTTATTATAAAATATAATAAAAAAATATTTAAATCAATGAAAATTTATAATCTATATTAACAATTTCTAATGATTATAATTTCAATATAAATATTAATAAAAATTATAATTTATATAAATAAATGGAAAATGCTATTAGCTATTGTGGCGTCAATTTTTAACCTACTAACTAACAAATTTAACTCAAATTTATTTGGAAGTTGAATTTGAAAAAAAAAATTTTGCATAGTAAATTACTGCTGTATTAGCTATGAATTCTTTGACTTGATCAAAAGAATCAAGACGTGTGTCCCGTCTCTCCTAGTACTCAGTGAGCAGACTTTTGTGCTCTTAATGACGCTCAATTTTAATTTTAGCTGTGACAGCACCAGCATATACCCCAAGCAGCACTTTATCTGTTGCTTGAAGATGATTATACAAATCTAGCTTTGCAGATATACCAAGCTCAGATGATTATATTGGAATCCGTCAAACCTTTTGTTTTATTTAATAAATAGAATTTTATTTAATTAAATCATTTATTTGATTTATTAAATAAAATCCTATATTTAATTTCATAATCAATTAATTATTTAATGTGCCCATAAAAGGGCGTACTTTTTCGAATATCTCCCACTCACACTAAAATCCACACCACATTGCAATTTGTTTTTTGAGTGTTCGTATTGGGCGCAAGTCGTGACCACGTGAACACAATCTATGTAATTCAGATGCTTCTTACAAATTAGAATTCCTTGGAATTGGATCAAAATGTAAGGACATCAATGCATAAGGATTCTCAATCCATTTGTCTCAGATTTTTGAGGCTAACTCACACACAAGTGTCATTCTAAATCACTCTTGAGCTAATATGTAGGCAATTAACTCATATTGCCTTCACGTACTCCTAGAAATTTCACACTTACAAACACTTCTAGTAAGTGATAGATCATGGAAATCTAGCGTTACATGTGTGTTTTGAGTTTAGATCATTCTTTATGACTGAACATCAATTTTGCTTGAATTTGTTACTTGCCCAGCTATCACTCGTTAGGTCGGATCTCTCATAACTAAAGAGTTTCAGCCAGAGTAGCAGTCACAATTACAAGCATCCATGATGAGTCTAAGTCATAAGGGCATCGATGTAGAGGATAATATCCTTTCTTATGGGACTCACATCGTTATGGATCAGGATTTTCCATCTACGTCCCGGTTGCGGTTAATTAAGCACATGCAATACAATTTACATGTTATGGTGATCGACCAACTGTCACATGTCGATTTTAAAAAAGAATCACCATACAGGCATAAATCCCTCGACGAACTCCTAAAATCCCACGGGAGAATTTTATACCTAACCACAGATCCGACGGAATACATGTGTACTCGTTACCATGACTTGAATTGTCATTTCCTAAACTACATGGGTCGACCTATGTGAAGTATTCATCATCACATGATGATCTCTTACACGTCTTATCCTCTCATACATCCAACAAATATGGAAGAATGTTATCCATATGAGTGGACTAACCTTTCTTGGGCCTGTACAACATATTGCATACTTTACATATATATTTTCATATATACAAACACATAATTTTGTATATATGTGCAAAAAACAATTACGAATTGAAAAATGCATCATTTTATTTCAGAAACTATATTTTGTTCAATACATTAAATGTTACTTATACCTAAAACATTTTACAAGCCCAGTGAGTGGATAGCAAACATTGTAATAAGTGGAAAATGGTACTGAACAGTCACTTGATTCTAAGAGATCACATCTCTTATAAAATGACATTTGATGTCTATATATTTAGTTTTTTATGATCCTTAGGGTTCACAGCGTAGGCTATCACGACTTCAATGTCACAACAAATGTTCACACCATTTATGTCTAAACGCTTTATGAATCTTTTAAGTCACACAACGTTTCAAATAGTAGCCGCACAAGTTTGCTAAGTTGAGTGTCCTACATCCAGATCTCCTGCTTAGTTGGTGTTAGAGTATCCTTAAGGATGGAGACTTTCTCCTATATATCACAACCTTTACTTCATTACTCTTTTTGTATCAAATAATTTTCTTTGTAATTTCACAGACTAAAATCGACTTGCAAAGCCAACGACAAAGCATAAGTCCAGTATAACACAGAACACAGTGTACATTGGCCTTTCAATCACGCTTGAGTATGAGACTCTTTTCATGCGTTGTACCTCAGAATCTTTCACAAGACACTTATCTACACTAAGATAATGTCCTTTAACCATAAGGGTATGCATAGAAATGTAGTCTCTCAATATTGAGTCATTCCGGGATTTTCGCTATGTATGTTTGATTGCACCATATATTTGCATATCTTTTCATGGTCAAATCCATTGAATTAATGCATGTTTTGATGATAATTGCACCTAATTAGCATAGATTCTATCTTTTGCTTAAGTTGTTGGAATTTGTTCTAGTTAAGGGCAATTTTGTCATATTTAACTTGATTTATTATCATTCATCTTTTCAAGAACTTTGTGATGCTACTTCAAGTCTTAATCTCTTGTAGATCAATGGGAAATAACACTTTAAAGAGAAGCCAAAGATGTGATGGAAGCAATGCTCAAGAAGGAGGAAGCAAACAAAGAAGGATGAGTCAAGAAAAAATGTTTTGTTTTGCGCCTCACCCAGGCCCCGGGGCCTCACTAGGGCTCAAGAACAGAGGCGGTGCGCCACACCTGTGACATTGGCACCCTAGTGGCGCCACCTGGGTGCCATTCTGCAGCAAAAAATCAGCTTCACGAATTTAAGGTTTCTACACACTATATAAGCTTCTTAGCACCCCCTAAACCTCTCTAAAAGCCCCATTTGCACGAAAATAAGGTGGCTATGTTTAGGTTCACTCAAAATCTCTCAAACCCACTCATCCCTATTCCATTTCCATAACATTTCACCTTAAATCTTCCATATTTTCTTCTTCATCACCACTTCCTCTTCCATTTGCACCAACCATCTTCTCCATTTCATCTCACCTCATGAAAACCACTTCTTGGGTAGATTTTAGGCGAAATTCCTCTGCCCTTCCATGAGTGGCTAAGTTCTTGGTGCTTCGGTGGTGTGGAGATGGTGCAATTGCTCCAATGGGCATCATAGGAGTTTCTCTTGTTCCATGTTCTTTCATTGTATATTTGGGATATGTGGTTGCAATTCCTTGTGTATTTTGGGTAGAGACATGTTTTATCTTTATATTTTGTTATGGATTGATATTATATGTATTGGATACTATGTTTGTATGTCAAATGTTATGAATTTCCTATTTCCTATGTGAATTGATTCATGATGCTTTACATGCTTTACGTGGTTTCTTGGCTTGAATAACTAGTGTTTCAATTAGGTTGTTGTGGTTGCACTTTCTTGAAGAGGATTGTGATTTACAAATTTGTTTCTAATACACATCAAGTGGAACCTAACTCTAACACTACGTAATGACTAATTTTAAGTGGTTTCTTGGTTAGCTATTAATTAGTGTTGGAGGACCCTTAGTGGTTGCTTTGGGATTTTTCTAATAGACTTGATAAATGATATGACTCCCACGATCTTTTTAAAGAAGCAATCGAACCATTGTATCACCACCAAAGTCCCTCTCCATTTCATTGATTTAAACATTCACAACTTTTACTTGAAAATACCAAAAACAACCTTTTACATTTCCTTGATAGTTTAGTTAGATAATTTATAAAACCAAACCAAAACCTCTTACACTTTTACTCATTCCAATTGCATTTAGTTCATCTTAGGGTAGTTTAGAAGACTCCTCAAGAGAGACAACCCGAGGTTGCACCACTGTGTTGCAATCTTTGATTTTATAAATAACTTGCATTTAACCCCAAGGCGATTAGGAAACGGTTAAATCAATGTCTGTTAAGACAATAACAACATCCACTTTGAACAATCTGAAATGCGTGGCTGTCACCCAAGAGGGGGGGGGTGAATTGGGTGGCAGAATAAAAATTAAAATTCTCTTTTGAAAACTGACTACTTGTGCTTGATGAGAGTGACGATGTATTACCCCAAGCACAAGTAAGTATCTAGTGGTGTGGTGCTTGATGAATAGATTAAACAAACAGAATAAGCACACACAAATTTATCCTGGTTCGGTCACTTCCAGACCTACATCCAGTCCCCAGGCTCCACCTGAGATTTTCAATCCACTAATCTTCTTGTTTGAACCAGGCACAAGAAAGCCTTTACACTTTAGGTTTTACGAGCACGGGTTCACCTAACAACCCGCAGGTTTTGCAACGGGCTCACCTGCAAACCTTTACAACCACAGGTTTTACAACGGGATCACCTGCAACCTTTCATCCACAAGTTTTGCGGGCTAACTTGCAACCTATGGAGATTTAGAAAAACCTCTAAATGCTCCCCCTCACTTTTGTAAGATAATAATTCTGTTCTTCAAGCACAAGCTTTAGAACGGCCTCTATCAATTAGAGGATTTGATAATATGTTCACTCTATGAACTGATTGTGATAAACACTTATGTACAAATGATTCTCTCTAAGAATAGATGATGTTACTCACTTAAGTACAAATGAATCACTCTCTAAGAATGTTACAAATCTAAGATCAGAGAATAGAAGATGAGAAGAATGTAGATTACAATATCTCAGACAATGGACTCTGTTCTTCCAACATCTCTTCTGAATGTAGATATTCCTTTTATACTCGGCCTCAACATTCAGGCTTGGGCGGCAGACAGAATATGTCCGTTTGAATATGGCTGTTAATCCCATGTTACCGTTGAAAGGTACATCTTCATTAATGCTTAGCAGGGTTGACTTGCTTTATCTCTGAAAAGTAGCTCTGACAACTCTGCTCTGACAAAAGCATTCTGACCTCTGAGTATGTGACGTTGACTCTTGTACTCCTGCTGACGGATGATCATCGTTCATCCGGAAGCGGCAATCTTGCTCTGCAAGTGTTAGTCTCTGAATCCCAGTGCCAAGCGTATTTGCATCCGGAAGCTCATTTGCATCCGGAAGTAAAACTAAGTTCTGCACATACTTGTTAGTCCAACAGAGTAGTATATATAATCAAGTGCAGTAAGAACTATACATGCTGTGGGAAGCTTGTTTGCTATGGGAAGCAATCTTACTTAGGCTATGTTCTGACTTAGTATATTGCCTACTCATGCTATGGGATGTGTACTATAACAGCACATAATCCCATGCAGTGGGAGTTCAATTGTCTAAGGAAGTTCTCTTACTTCCGGAAGCAATTCCACATCCGGAAGCACTCCTACTGGACGTTGAGTTATGGCTTAGTGTTATACTCACTAACGCTCAGTGTTACCTAACCCAACAGGCAGCGATAGTCATTAACCATCCGGAAGCAAATCCACATCCGGTTGCATCCTAACTTAGTCTCAAGGATTTTATACACTTAATGTTCCTAGACTGAGTTATGGCTTAGTGTATTACTTGCTTCCGCTGGGGGATGAGTTGTTCATCCGCGAGCGCTAGTCCTAGTCCATCCGGAAGTAAATCCACATCTGGTTGTACTCTTACTTGTGGTTCCATTTTAACCTAATTTTGTCTAAGTGTTTACCTTGTTCTTTCATATTTTAGTCTTCATCAAAACTTAAGATTCTAACATTCTCCCCCTTTTTGATGATGACAAACTAAGTTATACAATTAAGTTCATATGAAAGATTTAAACGTAATAATCAGATAAGGTACAAAAGAACTGAAGACAAATATCATTGATGAGCAAAAGATTACAAGTCAGATATGTATAACAGCAGTTAAAATTTACAAGTAATCAAAACTGTGCAAGTTGAGCTATGCATGAAAAATATGAAGAAAAATTATCATAGTAAGCAAATTTACAAAGTGCATAATAACAAAACAAAGATGAAATGCTATGCTATGATAAATGCATGAGTGTATGGGGGTTAAGGCTTGCGCTTGTTATTTTTCCCTCTCTGATTCTTTTGATACTCTTCTTCCACTCTGGCCCATGCTTCGTCCATTTCCTGCTGATCAATCTGAGCAAGGATCTCTTGGAGTTCTCTAGCCTCTTTTTCCTTTCTAATCCTTTCTAGCTCCAAAGACTCTACAATTGCTCTTCTCAGATCATCGGCCTCACTTAGCCCAGAAGAGGAAGAACCAAGTGATGTCTCGTTGATGGGGATGACACCATGAGGAAGATGAATGTTGGAGATCTTTACATTCCAGACCGGAAAGTCAGGGTCCTGGGCCAAGCTTGCCTTGCCTTTCCCTTTCGCTTTCTCTTTAGCCAAAGCGTTAGCCCTATCAGCATCCAGAACTGTGAATTGCTCGAAGGTGAGTTTGTTGTTTTTATTAAACCTCTCAAGTTCCTCAGGGGTGAGATCTTCCACCTCAAGCTTTACCACTACTTCTGGTGGGATATCATCCATCACTTTCTGAGCTTGTTCTCTGACGGAGGACTGAAACGCTGAAGCTTGATTCTCAGGCTCTTCATCACTGTCTGCAGGCTCAGAGATTCCTGTCCCCTTTTTGACAGCACGCTTCACTCTTGTTTTGCTGAATTTAACCACTGGAGAAGTAGGAGTAGAAGTTGGCGCTGATGGAGGAATAGGAACGGCTCTCACTCTCACAGGTGGCTCAGACCTTGTGTACCCATATTTCAACATAATCTCCTCAAGTACAGTGAGTGCAGGCGCAGAGGGAGAAGGCTCAGCAGGTGGAGGCTCAGATGAAGGAACCTCAGGCTGTGGGATCTCATCAGGTTGCTCAAACAATACCACTGCCCATTTTGACCTTTGCTCGTCTGAACGCTGCTGTTGCATAAATCGGATGGCCTCCCCATGGATAAGACGTTCAGCACTACCCAATCTCTGATAATCCATGGCTCGGCGGAGGGCAGCAACTATATCCTCATCTAGCCATAAAGAGGGTTGAGATAGGATTTCTCTCCCCCTTTTGGCATCATCAAGAAGGGCGAGGGCCAGGGAGGAAGGATTGGTTGAAGTGGATGTGGGAGGTTCAGGGCCAGGTGGTCTGGGTGGCGAGTTTTCAGGTGAGGATGGGGGTGAGGAAGAAGGTGAGGTTGCTGGTGAAGAAGTGGGGCTGGGTGAAGAAGGAGGGTTAGGAAAGAGGGCTTGGTTTCTTTGGAAGAAGGAGGGGTCGTTGAATAGGCCATCGAATGGGTAGGTAGAGGAGTAAGCAGCGGGTTGTTTAGCTATCCACCGGATAGGGGAATGGTCTCTGAGGTAGAAGGTGTGAAGTGGGTGATCAGGAGAGGTAAATCCAAGGGATTGGGCTATGGTGGGACGAGTGTTAGGAGGTGGATTGGAGGGCCCTATGGTGTGTGGGGGTGGTGAATGATTTGGGGAGGTATTAGGTGAAGATGTGTTGTGTGGAGGTGGAGAGTTATGAGGTGAGGGGGAGTGTTGGTGTAACATCCTGAAAAATTTAATTCAGGATTAGAGAGTGTTTTGGGAAATTTTGGAATTTTTAGGAATGTTTGGTGATTTTTTTAGGACATTTGGAAAATTTTGAGTAATTAATGAGCATATAATTAATTAAGAAATGAAGAGTTTGAAATATGAGGGAATGGTAAAGCTAAAAATATTTTGAAGTTTAAGAAGATTGGAGGCTGGTTTAAGTGGTTTTAAATCAAAATGAGTACACTATGGTAAGTTCAGGCTTTAATTATCAAAAACCACCCTTATTTCTCCCTAACCAAACACTCCTTTCCTCCTTCCTTCCTCAAAAACCCGACGGACCCCCCCCCATTTCTTCATCTTCTTCGTTTTCTCCTTCCCTTCTACTCGAACCCTAACCCTTCGGCCCTCTGAATCCGGCGACGGCGACGACGCGATGGCACGGTGGCGTGGCCTCTCCTTCACAGTCTCTATTCGCATCCTCCCTCCGCCTTCTTCTTCGTTCTTCTCCCTTCCCCGGCGACGGCGAGCACCTCCGGCTGCGGCGAGCTGTAAGGCGAGGCAAGGGCAGTGTTCCCTTCTTCCTCATCGCTTTCTTGTCTTCTTTCCCCATTTTCCCTCACTGTCTCTTCGCTCTCCTCCGGCCACAAGCCTTGGTGGAGCTCGAACTCCGACGAATGGCTGCGGATGACGGCGAGAATGTTAAGGTTCAGCCATGTCTTGTATTGCTTGAGCTTTTCTTCTTTTACATGTGGTTTCTCATATTTCACTTTGGTTCTTTCATTTCTCCAAGACCCAGCGGCGGCCCGGCGAGTTTCACGGAAGTGCCGACCTCCCACAGCTCATAGCACACCAAAACCAAACTTAGGTAACTTTATTCCTTAGATTCATACCTTTCTTCATTCGTTTTTGACGAGTTTGAGAGGGGAATCCGAATTGGTTTTTAAGATTTTGAGTTTAGAAATTAACTAAGAGAGTGTTTGAGCTTTGGTCTATGGTGTTTTGATGTTGATGAACCAATTAAACTAGAATTTTATATTTCATATTTGCTTAAAGGTAGTGGTTCTTGAAGTTGGTCCCTTATGCTTATGCTTTGTTCTCGTTTTGTTTCCTTGGTGTATGAGTAGTAGGAAAGTTGAGACTCAAGCATGTTGATTTCCTTTATTTCTATTATGTTTTGGCCGAATTGATTTTGTGGTAGGGAGTGTTCAGATTTTGCAATCTAAGTCATTGTCCAAGTATAAGATAGATTTATTGGATGATTGGTGATTGAGTTATGAATTTGAAGCTTTAGGGCTTAACAGATTGGTTAAAGTGAACCTGAACTTTCTTTGTTTAACTAGGAGGGGAAATATGTGTTAACTTGTTGTAGGTGTTATAGTTTGAGTTGCTTTAATATGCTTAAAGGATGTATGTAATCTTTTGAGGTCCTAAGAAATATATACATGTATATACATTGTTGCTGCTGATTTGAGAATGAATAAATTATTGTGTGTTTTATGTTAATGGGACTAAGATGTTGTGAGTCTCCTTGTTCAAAATCTGTTTTATTCGTGTGTGTATATATATATGGTTGTATGTTCTTGCATGCTCATTGTATACTTTGGATTTGGAGTTGTCTTCTTCTTTTCCTGCTATGTGCATTTGAGTAAAGAATAAAGTAAAGGATTTGTTGGATATATAGTATTTTATTAAGATTTTGGGTGAACTTGAAGGATTTTAAGATTTAGTTAACTCAAAGAAGTTGTGAGAAAGTTTTAGAGATTGTTGGTCTTAGTTAGGTGAAGACAAATTAAAGCTTCATTCTAATTTGATGATGATGTTGGTTCCTATTTTGGGTTTAATTATATATAAACTGTGGTTTGCATTCAATGTGCCTTTTTGGTTGATTGAATTCTAATATGAAATGGGGACTTTAGTTGTATGTTTTACTGGTGTCACAATTAATGTATATAATGGCTGATTACAAATAGAGTTCTCAATTACTGCATGAATTGAAGATGATTTTGGAACATAGGAAAGGAATTTGTTTTCCTTCTCATTAAGGTGGCCGAGTATAGTATAATATTATGTGGATGTAATGCATGTGATTGCATCTGAATAGGATTTGCTTACTTTAGATTCTAGTCTAATGAGTCAATTTATTATGGATATTGCAATATGGAATTGCAAGCAATTGCTACTTGGTTTCTAGTTGTTTTTCTCTTGGACTGAAGCTTTGAAAGGAAATGTAATGTATAGATTAATTTAGTTTTAAAAAGGCGGATTATGGTGTTTCTTCTAATGAAATAGATAAATTAAAGTTGGAAGGTAATTTCAAGTGGTGTTAAGTCATATATAGGAGTTAGTTACTTAGTCTTAAAGTTGATGTTCAAAAATGATTCCTTTAGGTTGTAATGTCATACTAAAATTTTATAGTAGTGAGCTTAATCTCATTTGATGATTTCTTTGGATTGAGATTTGATAACTATGAAGTTCATATGGATTGTGGTTGGGTTGTGTTAATTCATATGGTGTTTCGATTAAATATATGTTTGTTGTTCCCTTGGCTTTTGTTTCATTAATTTGAATGTCGTTATTGGTTTAGGACTTTGATAACTTAATATGTGCAGGATTGGTTAATACTATTGTACCAATTTGTGAAACAACATAATTTTCTTTGGAATGATATATATAAAAAGGAAAAAAGGGGGTAGTTATATAGGACAGAGAGACGCTAAATATTTATTCATAAGAATGATTGTTTTACAACTATTATTACCTTATGTAATAATAGGAGACACTTGGAAGAGAATCCACAAGGAATCGATAAGGAAGAACAACAGAATGCTAAGGGCGACAGGTAATCACACTTAACCTTGCTATAACATTGAGGGTGACGTTAGTTAGGGATTTTGTAAAATTCCTTTTCACCCTCTATATATATATATTATCTTTAAAATGGTATTTTTATACAAAACAGGCTATCGGGTGCCTTTCAAACACGATTATTTTCATATAAAAGGAATTTGAAACATTATACATATTATCCTGGCTGATGTTTATTCTGGTATGATGTGTGAGGTTCAGATGGTATTATGTGAGAGATATTGATAGTTAGGTTGAGGGAATAAGTTGAATAGTTGAAATTGAGATAGTGAAGGGATTGATAATGGTTCATGATATTGATGATGAGATTGAAATTGATGGATAATGTGAGGTTTGCATGACACTGATATACATACGTACCATCGCGCGATGATAACTGTCGATTGGCCAATCGACAGTTATTTGTACTGAGGATCCTTTTCAGATTAATTGGATCGGGGTTCATAGGTCGACTTATTGAGAGAAGTGACCTACGGTTGTTTGGCATTGAAGAGCCCAACCGCCCCTACGGTTGTTTGGCATTGAAGAGTCCAACCGTTCCCATTCTGAAATGGAAACAGAATTGGGGTTCCCTTTCTGGAGATTGCCAGAGAGGGAAATTGTCCCCTCATTATGGAGAGGGACACAGTGTCAAATCATATAGTGAAGATTAGATGCTTGAATGCCCCGTGGTGGCACAATGCATCTATAGGTGAGTGTGAGAGTTTGGGGCAGTAGGATGGTTGAATTGGAAAAGTAGAGATAATGAATTTGAGATGATTTGGATATGATGGAAAGACTTGAGTAAGGAATGAAAGAAGATCTGGTTATATATATTATTATTGTTTTTTTAAAACTGTGGTACCCTTTAGACGCCCTCACTACCGCACATCTCACTGTTATAGTGAGTTAAGCGGTGATTACTGGGACAAATTGTCTCATCCCACGATTACTGACATTTTTGCAGGTATTCATGCACACGCGCAAGCATCAGGAAAGGGAATTAGGTAGTAGAGGTTATATAATTTATTTAGAGTTGTATATTGCCAATTTGTATAGGCCTGCATCTGCTTCCGCATGTATTTTTATTTATTGTTTAATATCAACTAGTTCTGTTTAATAACCATGTTAGGCAAATCCTTTCTAACATGGTTAGTTTTTAATTATCCATGATAGTGTTCAGGTTGGATCAGGAAATTCTTTTCTATCATGGATAGTATTTAATCATTAGGAAATTCCTTCCCTAACTATGATAGGATATTGATATTATGGAAATCCTTTTTCTATCATAGTTAGTAAAGAGGTTATTAGATCTAAAATGTATATTATTGGTTAATTAAGTAATTAGTAACAGAATATTACAGTTGGGGTGAGTTCCGAGGGGAGTTGTGAGGTGATGGTTGTTGTCATTTGTGGGGGAAGGTTGGGGTTGGTCATTTTGGGGAGCTGGTTGTTGTGGTTGTTGAGCGTTAGGATGAGGGAGTGATAGTTGATTAGGTGGAGGAGGTGGAGGTGGGTTAGGAGGAGGAGGTGGTGGTAGGTTACCTTGTGGTGGAGGGATTTGAAGGTGATTGAGGATGAGGTCTAACTTGGCATCTACCCTCGCTAGCTGAGCCTCGACCCTACCGACTCGGTCCTCGAGCCTCAGGATTCTCTCCCCCTGCTGCTGGAAGCCAGTGTCACACTCATCACGAAGGGGAGCCACCAAAGAATCAGACAGTCGAAAAAGAATCTCCTCCTTCACTTCCTCAGCAAAGGCCTTTACTGCGGCTGTCACCTTTGGAACACGGCTTGGACCAGCATGAGAATCTACCTCTTGATCCCCCGCACCAGATGTAAAGGGAGCCGTGGTGTGTGCGGCACTTCCTGCCTGAGAGCCTGAGCGAGTGGCCTTTGTCTGCTTGATGTATTTTATCCCCATCTTGCCGATGTTAACTGCGCTGACAGGTACGCACTTAACATTCTCTTCCTCCTCAGTGGATGTTGACTTGATCAAATATTTCTCTAGGAGGAAGGCGATGACAGTGGGGTAGGGTAGGCTTCCAGACTTCTGATTTTCAATCCACCTGTGCAACTCTAGACTGATCAACTGCCCAGGGTTGATTGGCTGCTGGGAGAGGAGTCTGGGGAACCAAGGGTTGTCCAGGAGAGTGAACTCGTTGAAGTTCGTATGTGTCATCATGCGGGAGTAGACATAATATAGGAGCCGGTTGGTGTCAGACATCCCAGACACCTTCTTCCCCTTGGTGTCATAGACCTTTTCAAGCTCCACCTGGCTGAGTTTCTCAGGGAATAGCCATTCATTCATTGCTCCCTCAGTGATCCCCATCAGCCGGTTGATGTCTCTCCAAGTGAAGCTAAAGGTTCTCCCTCTTACTGTGGCAGTGAAGGTGACTCTGCGAATCTGATCCTTCCCATCCACCTTCTTATGCTTGGCCTTGGAAGTGAGGGACTGGCAGAACACCCGCAGGACGTTGACGTTGTATTCCTGGTTGATCCCCAGCCAGCACATGTACTTCTCCAGATATTCCCTCAAATGTGGAAACCCTAGATCATCTATTTTGTTCAAGTCGATGAACATCCCAGTGTTGAAGTAGGGTTTTGCAGTCTCCATTTTCCCAGAAACAGTCTCCAGAGGCCCATCCTTGTATACGAGTGGATCATCCTCCTCTACTCGCTGTCTTTTGGATGAGGGCTCTTCGCTAAACTGAACCCTCTTTTTGCCCTTTTTCTTGGACTGTTCATCATGATGTTGTTCAGAACGCCCAGACTGTTCTTGATGTTCTTGAGTTTGCCCAGATTTCCCAGAATGTTTATGCCGTTTCCCATGTTTTTCAGATTTAGAATGCCCAGATTTCGACTTGGATTTCTTGGAAGTGGTTGGGATCTTAATGTTTTGGTTGGATTCATGTGAGCCGGCCATTTTGTGTAGATTTAAGGTTTAAATGAGATGAAATGCGAAGAAATGTAGATGAAGAAGATGAAGAACAGTACGATGAACTCGATGAGTGAATTCAGAGAGTTTTGTGGGTAAGAAATTTGTGCAAGTGAAAAGTAAAAGTGAAAACGGCTTTCTATTTATATGCAATGTCACAACGTGTAAGATGCTCATAATGACTCTTTATTGAAAACATGCGCTGGTTCATAGGGAAACGTTAATCATTTAATTGGAACGACGCACCTTTTAACACGTGTCGCTTTACTTCGTCAGAGGAAGCACAACTTCTCATGGAGAAAGATGAAACGTTTTGTGAAGTGACGTGTCTTTTATCCAGTCACTGACGCTCCCGGTCACTTTGAGTCATCACCCAGCGCCAGCAAAAGAGCATCCGGAAGTGGTTTTGCTTCCGGTTGGGCTTAACTTAAGATTTAACATTGTGGGGGACCTGCAAAACTAAAGATTGGCACTTCGATGCCTAAGTTAGCACAGTTGGCAGGTTTTTTGAAGATTAAACTTCATTTTAACATTCCCAAATTTCCTTTTGTAAGGATACGTCGATCAACCCTCAGTGGTTGTTTGGTAGCTATATCTGTAGTTGAGAAACCATTCTTGCACATGCTTCCGAAAGTGTATCCGCTTCCGGATGTGAGGGTCTTTAGTCTTAACATTGACAGTTCTTATGGTCTTTTCACTAGTGGACCTGCAAGTGCTGGCGAAGGCTTATGCGTTTCCGGATGGTCAGTGAAAAACCTTAAGATTTAACATTAGTGTACATGGTGAGGACTTTCCAAGTCATAAACTATGTCAATCAGCTCAATATCATATTCTTAAGAAAAACTTGCTTGCTGTTTGGCAGAACAGGAATATCAATAAGGTGAGAACAGAATTTGAAAACTTAGTTCACAATTTCACATGATTTCACTATCAAGTCATGAACTTTACTCATACTCTCTTGGATAAATACTAACTTGATAGTGCAGCGAGTATCGAATAGATTGCATATTTTCAGAGTTTCATAAACATGTATAGTTCGATAAATATGCCTTAAGAGTGTTCATGTCAGATTTTGAGGGCATGTGAATCGTCAACACAATGAAGTTCTAAATAACTTAATGTCCATAATCAAGTTTCCAAAACATCCAAATTCTCAGCATGTGATCACAAGAATAATTTTCAAATCTTAGCTCAAGTTCTTTCAAATATGCTTAATATGATCTCATTATTCTTAGGGTTTCAACAAGCCTTGAACTTAATTCAGATTGTACTGGGCTTGTGATAATGTGCCAGGATATAAGGCTTTCAGTGGGTAGAGATTCTTAATAGTTCTTTCCAGCCTAGTCATCTACACTCACTTAGGCTTCTATCCTATTGGCATTTCCTCAAGATTGAATTCAGAACAGCCATTTCTTCTCATCTTGATAAAGCACATACTCGTTGATGTTCTCTCTTGTACATCCACATCGTTCAAGCTTTCATAATCTGTCAACATACTTAACCACAGGCTTGAACTGAGATCATTAGTAGATGGAGACTTAAGATGTGATTAAAAATTATTGCTCGAGTTCACAGTCAGTCAGTTTGTACTGAGAATATTCAGAATTGGTTTGTAAACACAAGATTCTTGTTGATGACTAATAAGAGTCAATATTATGATAGACAGTCAAGATATCTTATGATTCATCAGTAGCACAGGTTATCCTTGATCTGAAAGTTTGCATTTCAAAAATCTTTTAAAAGTTAAAATGAATGCATAAACTATTTTCTTTTGTGGACGATGCCTTTTCAAAAGGAAATGATTTGATATGTTCAAATATTATAAAACCAAAAAGATTTAAGATGATTTGATCATTTTCAAAAAATAAAATAAAATTATCACAGGTTAAAGGTCATATCAATATCACATTATTTGAAGATTGTTAAGCCAGTCATGTAGTTAGGCGCTACTTGTTCTTCACATCCATTCATTACCCAGATAATCACATAAGTAGAGGAGAGGGTAAGAATGTCATCACCAAGGCTACATTCGCGTCAGCCAGTAGTTTGCTTGATATTGACAGGTGGTGCAAAGGGTTCTTCCCATTCCAAGGGCAACACCAAGACCCAAGCGTGATGAGCAGCTTATCAAGATTTGTCTAATTGCTCTGATGAGGTACAGTCAAGTCTTGCCATTCCTTCGGATCTCCTTTCCTACAAATCACCAAATAGTTCCCTTTGTTTTCCAGTATCCAAAATTGGATCTGACTGGTCAGTTTGTATAACTCACATGCACCTTAGAGTTATTCACTATGAATATGGCATTGCAAATCAATCATGAATATATGCACAAGGATATATATATATATATATATATATATATATATATATATATGTGTGTGTGTGTGTGTGTGTGTGTGTGTGTGTGTGTGTGTGTGTGTGTGTGTGTGATTTTGATCATGATAGTCATACAGCATGTAGATTATGAACATTGTGAATTTCTTTAAACTTTCTTCTATTAGGAATATAATGTTCATATCTATGATGCTTGATGTAGAATCTCAATAATCCCATCTAACATTTGCATAAGAGATTTTACTTTTGCATGCTTTGACTCTCAGTGATCCCTTGCTTACCCAAGGAGATCTTCTATACTTATCCTTGGCCTGAAGCACTTTCTTATGAGAGACGGAATTCATAGGCTTTCTCCATGTTGATCGAGAAATTCTCTCTCTCTTGTTCTTCTCAGGATAGTTGAGTGGAACTCTGTGATAGCTCATCCTTGAGACAGAACCTTTGTTCCTTGTGGTAGTGCACTGCTTCTTATGATTGGACCAGGTGGTTGCAGCAGTGACGTCACCACGAGTTCTCTTCTTTGGGACAAGAGGAACTTTTGATCTTTCCTGCACAAGTAAGGCACTGGAAGGAAGTTTTGGTACCCATTTGTACTTGGGTCCTACATGGTTAGTGCTGGACCTTACTTGTCCTTTAGAGATCCATACAAATTTATTTCTCACATGTAAATTTTTTCTAAGACTGCATGTGTGAGAAATATGACCTGATCTACCACAATAATGACAGATAATGGAATGATATTCAGAATGGGATTTCCTATCATTATCTTGTTGGTCAATTTTGTTTTCAAAGATTCTCTGTTCTTTTAAATCAACTTTTGAAGTTTCAAGGCCTTTTGAAAACTTTTCTTTTTCCTTCAACAGGGATTCACAATTGGAACACTTTTCAGTACATGTTGAAGCTTCCGCTCTCGATAGCTGTTTTTCTATGGGCAGCACTGGTTGTTTCTCTATGGAGGGAACTTTGGAAACCTTGGATGTAGAAGAAACAATGAATTCTTCTAGTTTCCTGTTCTTTTTCCTTAAGCCTAGAACTTCTTTTGCAAACTTACAGAATTCAATATGTAACTCATTATATGCGTCTTGCAATTAAGAAGGTTCAAGTTCAGATACCTCATTCTCCTCAGCTTCTGAATCTAGGCAGAGATCAACACTCTCTTCACTGCCCCTGGCTTGCTCAATAACAGCTTCTTGTAGCTCACCACCAGTTGATCCACAAGGGGCCCAAAAGGAGCTTTGGACAGCTTTACTGCCAAGGGAATGATCAGAAGCATACATAGCATCAAGAGTGTTCCAAATATCTCTAGCATTAGAGCAATGTTTAATTTTCTGGAAATCACTGTCAGTTAAGCTTTTATACAAAATTTGCATTGCTCTAATGTTCAAGTAAAATAAATTTTTCTCCTCTTCAGTCCAATTTACTTTTGGTTTGAAGTCAGAATCATTTTCAAAGACATCCCACATTTTGAAACTCGAGTATAACACAAAACTTTTCATCCTTGCCTTCCATAAGTAAAAATCAGTATTTTCTAATAAGGGTGGGATAGTATGATCAAAACCTTCAAAACACATTTTATATCCCAAGTCAGCCTAGGTCTTTGCACTTGAGATCGTTGGATCCTTTAAACAAGTGACCTAGCTCTGATACCAAATGAAATGCGTGGCTGTCACCCAAGAGGGGGGGTGAATTGGGTGGCAGAATAAAAATTAAAATTCTCTTTTGAAAACTGACTACTTGTGCTTGATGAGAGTGACGATGTATTACCCCAAGCACAAGTAAGTATCTAGTGGTGTGGTGCTTGATGAATAGATTAAACAAACAGAATAAGCACACACAAATTTATCCTGGTTCGGTCACTTCCAGACCTACATCCAGTCCCCAGGCTCCACCTGAGATTTTCAATCCACTAATCTTCTTGTTTGAACCAGGCACAAGAAAGCCTTTACACTTTAGGTTTTACGAGCACGGGTTCACCTAACAACCCACAGGTTTTGCAACGGGCTCACCTGCAAACCTTTACAACCACAGGTTTTACAACGGGATCACCTGCAACCTTTCATCCACAAGTATTGCGGGCTAACTTGCAACCTATGGAGATTTAGAAAAACCTCTAAATGCTCCCCCTCACTTTTGTAAGATAATAATTCTGTTCTTCAAGCACAAGCTTTAGAACGGCCTCTATCAATTAGAGGATTTGATAATATGTTCACTCTATGAACTGATTGTGATAAACACTTAAGTACAAATGATTCTCTCTAAGAATAGATGATGTTTGAAAGTAATGGATGCACAAGAGGGGGGGTGAATTGTGGCTATAAAATAAAAGCTCAAATAAAAACGACACAAGAGTTTATATTGGTTCGGTCTTCCTGACCTACGTCCAGTTCTCAACCACCCAGGCCGAGTTCCACTATCCCCAGGTTTTACAACGGGTGCACCTGGAACCTTTACAACCGCAAGTTTTGAACGGGATCACTTGCAACCTTACAACCACAAGTTTTACTCAGGCTCACTTGCAACCTTTCTAACTAGCTCCCCCTTACTTCCAGCAAGGGTTCAACCTTTACAAATAAAGGATTTTTCTAACTAAGTTCTCTTAAAGAACAGATAGTGTTACACACTTAAGTACAATCAATGCTCTTATAACACGAAGAGACTTAACTACAAAGAGTACAAGATATGTAGATGAAAAGATCACTCAATGAGTTAAATGCTCTTTCTCTTTTCTGGGCAGCTTTGAATACTTGAAGATTTTCTTAGTTTCTCGCTCTAACTTCTCTCAAGAATGTCAAAGATAATTCCTTAGCTTCATAAATGAAGTTGAGCTCCTTTATATAGTCTTCAAACATTCTGACTCTTGGTAGGTGGGTTAGCCGTTGGAATATGGCCGTTTTTCCCTTGTTACCATTTGCCCAATTAATGCTTCATCAATGCATAGCAGGGTTGACTTGCTTTATCTCTGAAAAGTAGTCCTGACAACTCTGCTCTGACAAAAGCATTCTGACACTGCACTTCTGAACATTCTGACATTCTGATTGCTTGCGGAAGCAGGTTCACATCCGGAAGCAATTCTACTTAGTGTGTTGCACTTTGAATGTTAGTTTAACAATATAAGCACATAGTCACATGCAGTGGGTGTTTACTTAGTCTAAGATGACTTCCTTGGATCCGGAAGCACTTCTACATCCGGAAGCACTACCACTGGATGAAGGGTTATAATCACTTTTACTCACTCTCGCTCAGTGTCCTTCAATCCAACAGTCAGCGCTAGTCACTAAGCTATCGGAAGCAATTCTACTGGACGTGGCTTATGTTCACTGACGCTTAGTGTCATCTATTCCAACAGTCAGCGCCAGTCTAAATACAACAGGAAGCAAAATCACTTCCGGTTGAATCCTAGCTTAGTCTTGAGGTTTTGTATATCTAGTGCTTATGGACTAAGTTATTTCCCTAGTGAATTACTTGCTCTCGCTGGGGGATGAGTCATTCATCCGCGAGCGCTAGTCCTAGTCTATCCGGAAGTAAATCTACATCCGGTTGCACTCTTACTTGGGATTCTATGTTAACCTATTGCTTTCTAAGTCCTTGATTCATTCTTTCATATTTTAGTCTTCATCAAAACTTAAGATTCTAACATTCTCCCCCTTTTTGATGATGACAAACTTAGTTTTATCGATTCAGTTCATATGAAAGGATTAGTAGAAGAATAAAAGCAATAGACAAGAACAAGTAACTTAGACAGATATTATTGATGAACAGGGATTACAAGTTAGAGTATACAAGCAAATAACATATACAAGTAATCTACACTAAGCAAGAATGAAATATGCATGAAAACAAAGAAAAATTTCTAAGTTAAAAGGGTTGGATTGGGGGTTCAGATTTGGTGTCTCTTTTTCCTCTCCCTCTCCTTCTGTCTCTCTTCATTCTCTTTCTGGAGTTTGGCTAATTCAGCTTCATGCACATTCCGGTCAATCTGAGCAATGATCTGTTGAAGCTCTTCTTCATCCCTTTCCCTTCTGAGTCTCTCAGACTCAACAGACTCCTCAAAGGCTCTCTTCATATTTTCTACTTCCTCATAGCCTGGGAATCCTGTTGCATCTGAGAAGTGGGTGACCTCGCCATTAGGAAAGTGGACAGCCCGAATCTTCACATTCCATACAGGGAAGTTGGGATCCTCCTCAACTTCCTGGCTTTCCTCTTCCTCTTCCCTTTACCCTTCCCTTTGCCCTTGGGTATTGATGGAGTGGGCTTGGCACATGCTCTCTCAGCATCTAGGCAAGCCATCTGACCAAAGGATAGTCTGTCCGTGTACCCATATTTTTCGAATTCCTCAGGAGTCATGTCCTCTATTTCCAACTTGACTTCCTTCAGAATTGGAACTGCTTGTACTACTGGGATCTCTTGCTCAACTTGGGCAGACGAAGTTTCTTGCTCAGGTTGATCAGATGGGGTCTCTTCCTCACTCTCAGCAGGTTCAGTGGAGGCAATAACCTTTTTGGCACGCTTCCTAGCAACGGCCTTCTTCCTTGACTCACTGAATGTAACTACTGGCTCAGATGGAGGAGGAGGGGCAGATGATTGCTCAGAAGTAGGGATCTCAGACGTTTGCCCAGAGGATGTAGGGATTGGCTTGGCGATCACAATGGGAGGATGGTTGATCTTCTTCAGCCCCCACTTCATCATGATTTCTTCAACAATGTTTTTACTCTTCTTAGTTGAAGAAGGCTCTGATGAAGATGACTCAGGCTGTGAGGGTTGCTCATTCTGCTCAAACACCACCATGTCCCATTTAGATCCTTGCTCTTCCGTCCTTTGCTGCTGCATGAACCGGATAGCTTCTCCTCTGATTAGGTTCTCAGCACCACCCAATCTCTGGGACTCCAAGGCTCGGCGCAGGGCGGCCGTAATATCTTCATCAAGCCAGAGAGATGGCTGGCTGAGAACATCCCTCGTGTTCATGCTCTGGCGAAGAGTGGACATAGCATCTCTCCCCCTTTTGTCATCATCAACAAGGGCGAGTGCCAGGGATGGAGTGGATGAAGAGGAGGGTGGAGGTTCAGGGCCAAATCTTTTTGGGGGTGAAGGTTCTGGGGAGGATGTAGTAGGTAAGGTAGTTTCTGGGGATTCGGGAGGGTTGGGGAACCAAGTGGGATCTACGAATAGACCTTCGAATGGATAGGTGGAGGAATATTCAGTGAAGGTAGTGGAAGAGTGTGGGGTAAATGGGGTAAATGGCAAGTGATCCTCAGGGATTCGCTGAAGGCGGGGGTAATCTCGCAGATAGATGTGGCTGAGGGGGTGAATGGCAGTTTTGAAGCCAAGGTGCTCGGCCAATGGGTTGGATCTTGGTCCAGAGTTGGGGTTGGTAGGGTTAGGATGGGATGGTCCGGCAGAGAGGTTGAGTGGTGAGCGAGTAGGGGCGTTGGGTGGTGTGCGAGTGGGGGAGTTAAGTGGAGATGGGGAGTTGAGAGGTGATTGGCGGGGAGATTGTTGAAGTGAGTCTTGGACTTGCTGGTCATGGTCAGGTGAAGGTTGGGATTGTTGGTTATTGTTTGGTGATGGTGGTGGCTGGGGTTGTTGAGTATTGGGAGGAGGAGGAGGAGGAAGTTGAGGGTGATTAGGAGGAGGAGGAGGATTTTGAGGAGGGGGTGGTGGTAGGTTACCTTGTTGTGGTTGGAGAATCTGGAGGTGTTGGAGGATAAGATCTAGCTTGGCATCCACCCTGGCAAGCTGAGTCTCAACCTGACCCACTCTGTCCTCTAAACGCTGGATGCGCTCCCCTTGCTGCTGGAACTCAGCATCACATTCGTTCCTGAGAGGAGCCACCAGGGAGTCAGTCAGCCTAAACAGGATTTCCTCCTTTACTTCCTCAGCAAAGGCTTTGACTGTAGCTGGTACCCTCGCAACTCTGCTTGGGGCAGGATGGGAGTCAGCCTCTTGATCCCCTGCACCAGATGTCGAAGGGGCTGAAGTATGAGAGGCACTGCCTGCCTGTGATCCTGAGCGAGTGGGCTTAGCAGGCCTCAGGTACTTGATGCCCATCTTGCTGATGTTAGTTGCCCCACTGGAGCACACTTAATATTCTCTTCCTCCACGTCAGATGTAGCCTTGATCAAATTCTTCTCAAGGAGGAAGGCAAGGATGGTGGGATAGGGAAGAAATCCAGCCTTGTGGTTTACTATCCATCTGTGAAGTTCAAGGCTGATCAACTGCCCGGGGTTGATTGGCTGGTGGGAGAGAAATCTGGGGAACCACGGGTTGTCCAGCAGTGTGAACTCGTTGAAGTTACCCCCTTTGTGTGTCATCATTCGGGAGTAGACGTAATACAAGAGTTTGTAGGAGTCAGACATCTTGGACACCTTCTTCCCTTGGGTGCCATACAACTTCTCGAGTTCCTCCTTGTTGTATTTGAGTGACTCAGGGTACAGCCACTCATTCATGCCCTCTTCTGTGATCCCCATTAACTCATTCAGTGTCCTCCAGGTGAAGCTGAAGGTTCTCCCCCTTACTGTGGCAGTGAAGGTGAGTCTGCGGATCTGCTCCTTCCCATCTACCTTCTTGTACTTAGCCTTTCCAGAGAGGGATTGACAGAAGACTCGCAGGACGTTGATGTTGTAGTCCTGTTTGATCCCCAGCCAGGGCATGTATTTCTCCAGGTAAGGGCGCAGATGAGGAAACCCTAGTTCATCAATCTTGACCAGATCGATGAACAAGCCGTTGTTGAAGTAGGGCTTAATCGTCTCAAACTTGGAGGAAACAGCCTCCAAAGCCCCATCTCGATAGACCAGAGGGTCATCTTCCTCAACCCTCTGTCTTTTGGAAGAAGGCTCCTCAACGAATTGAACCTTCTTCTTCTTCCCTTTCTTCTGGGCTTGCTGTTCTTGTTCATGCACAGTCTCTTCTGGCTGTTCTGCCACTCTCCCAGAATGTCCAGGCTGGTCCTTGACTTGTTCATTCTGTCCTTGTGGTTGCCCAGTCTGTTCTTGGTGTTCATGACGTTCTTCATGGTGTTCATCTGCGTGCCCAGATTTTCCAGTGTGCTTATGCCCAGATTTTCCAGATTTTTCAGATTTGGACTTTGTTTTCTTGGATGTGGTAGATTTCTTGGTAACTGGGTTTGTTTCATGTGAGCCGACCATTTTTGTGTGGGTTTAAGGTTGGTTTGTGGTGAAAGGCGAAAGAGAAGATGAAGAAAATGAAGAACAAGATGAAGAAGATGAAGAGAATGTGGGTGAGAAAAATTGATGCAAGTAAAAAGTGAAAGTGAAAGTGACACCCTATTTATATGCAAAGTTACTGAGGGTAAAATGGTCATGTCTTTTCAGATGGAAGCAAACGTTTACACATTGGGTAACGTAAATATTTTAATTGAAACGGCGCACCTTATGACATGTGTCGCTTCATCTTGTCTGAGAAGGCACAACTTCTCATGGAGGGAGATGAAACGTTTTCTGAAGTGACGTGTCCCTTGGTCTGGCACTGGCGCTCTCTTAGTTTAAACATCCAGTGTCAGCGAGTGATCATCCGGAAGTGGTTTTGCTTCCGGTTGCAACTTCTTAAGATTTAACATTGAGGCCCTGCAAAAACACATATTGGCACTCCGATGCCTAAGTTAGTATTGTTGTAGATTTTAAACAGTCAAGTATAAAAAGTTACACCTCATTTGGGTTTACCATTCCCAAGTCACCCCTTATGAAAGTAAATTGGTCAACTCCCAGAGGCTTGGTGAAGATGTCAGCAAGCTGTTGTTGAGTGGGGACAAATTGCACTTTGACATCCTTCTTTTGAACATGGTCTCTGATGAAGTGATGTCTGACATCAATGTGCTTTGTCCTTGTGTGTTGAACTGGATTCTTGGCGAGGCTGATTGTGCTTGTGTTGTCACAGAGGATGGGTGCCTCAGGGAACTCCAAGCCAAGGTCTCTCAGTTGGTTCTTCAGCCACAGCACTTGAGCACAACAGCTTGCAGCAGCAATGTATTCTGCCTCCGTGGATGACAAGGACACGCAGGTTTGCTTCTTGCTAGCCCAAGACACCAGACAACCACCGAGGAAGGCGCATTGTCCACTGGTGCTCTTTCTATCAGTCTTATAACCTGCATGGTTAGAATCAGAGTAAGCCCACAAGAACTCTTGGTTACCTCTGGGATACCAAAGACCAAGTTCTTGTGTTCCCTCAAGGTATCTCAAAATACGTTTAACACATGTTAAGTGTGACTCCTTGGGGTTGGCTTGAAACCTAGCACACATGCCTACACTAAATTGAATGTCAGGCCTGCTTGCCGTTAAGTATAGGAGGGAACCTATCATTCCCATGTACATGGGCAGGCTGACAGATTTACCCTTTGCGTCAGCATCGAGTGCGGCAGTGGTGCTCATAGGAGTGTCATACTCCTTGCATTCGTCCATCCCAAACTTTTTGAGTAGCTCTCTGCAGTACTTAGCTTGGGAGATGAAGATTCCATTCTTCTTCTGTTTAATTTGCAGGCCTAGGAAGAACGTGAGTTCTCCCATCATTGACATTTCAAACTCACCCTGCATAGTCTTAGAGAAATCTTCACAAAGCTTTTCGTTAGTTGCCCCAAAAAAAATATCATCAACATAAATTTGGACAATTAACATATCTCTATCTTTGTGAAGGATAAACAGTGTATTATCAAGTTTACCCCTTGAGAAACCCTTGCCTAGCAGAAAGCTGCTGAGTCTCTCATACCAAGCTCTAGGAGCTTGTTTCAGGCCATATAAGGCTTTCTTTAATCTATACACATGTTTGGGATGCTTATGATCCTCAAAGCCAGGAGGTTGTTCTACATATACCTCTTCCTTAATATAACCATTAAGAAAAGCACTCTTTACATCCATTTGATATAACCTAAAGCCTTTCATGGATGCAAAGGCTAGAAGAATTCTTATTGCTTCAAGTCTAGCGACTGGAGCAAAAGTTTCTTCATAGTCAATGCATTCTTCTTGGTTATATCCTTTAGCTACTAATCTGGCTTTGTTTCTTGTAATTTGACCTGTCTCATCCAGTTTGTTTTTGAAAACCCACTTGGTCCCCACTATGGATTGATGAGACGGCATTGGGACAAGTTCCCAGACTTGGCTTCTCTCAAATTGGTTTAGCTCTTCCTGCATGGCAATAATCCAGTCGCAGTCCTCAAGAGTTTGTTCAACTGAAGTTGGTTCGATTTGAGATAGAAATGCTCCAAACTCAACTTCATTTTGAACTTGCCTTCTGGTTCTGACACCAGAAGAAACATCACCAAGCACTTGATCAAGAGGATGATCCCTGTGATGTCTCCTAGCTGTTGGCAACTATGCCTCATCAGGCACGGTCTGCACTCTAGGTTCATCACTGGGTTCATCTTCTTCTTTGAGATTGCTTGCTGGTGTTTCTTTTGGTGGTGAAGAAGATGATGGTGGTTTTGGAAGATTAAGTATTTCATCATCTTCTATGGATTGTCCCCATGTAGGAGTTTCATCGAATACAACATGCATTGATTCTTCTACAATTCTAGTTCTCATGTTGTATATTCTATATGCTTTACTCCTAAGGGAATATCCTATGAATATACCTACATCAGCTTTTGGATCAAACTTACCCAGATTTACCTTTCCATTGTTATGCACATAGCATTTTGATCCAAAGATTCTGAGGTGGCTGATGTTGGGCTTCCTCCCTTTATACAGCTCATATGGAGTCTTGTCCAAACCCTTGCGAACATAGGCTCTGTTAGAGATGTAGCAAGCAGTGCTCATAGCGTCCGCCCAGAACACTTGAGAAACCTCTTTCTCATTGAGCATGCTTCTAGCCATCTCTGTCAGAACCCTGTTCTTTCTCTCGACAACTCCGTTTTGTTGAGGAGTTCTAGGAGCTGAGAAGTTGTGTTCGATGCCATTTTGTTCACATAGCTCAGAGAAGTTATGGTTCTCAAATTCTCCTCCATGGTCTGTCCTTATGGCTGTGATTTTGAGCTCTCTCTCATTCTGCACTTTCTTAGCCAGGACAACAAAAGCATCAAAAGCATCTTGCTTAGAGGCAAGAAACATAGTCCAAGTGAACCTTGAATAGTCATCCACCACCACTAGAGCATACAGGTTTCCACCCAAGCTCTTCACTCTCGCTGGCCCAACTAAATCCATGTGGATTAGTTCCAAGGGCCTGCTGGTGGAGACTTTCTTCTTGGTTTTAAACGAGGACTTTGTTTGCTTCCCTCGTTGGCAGGATTCACAAATAAAATCATGCTTTACTTTAAAGGATGAAATACCTATAGCTAGCTCCTTTTTAACTAGCATATCAAGTTGAGTAAAGTTAACATGAGCTAATCTCTTATGCCAAAGCCAACTGTTCTCATCACTAGATATTAAACATTTTTCTTCCAGTTGTTGACATAAGTCTAGAGTATATAGGTTTCCATTTCTGTTTGCCTTAAGTTTGCATTTTAAATTGGTCTTATCTAAATTCAGATCCTGCTTATCAACTATTATGCACTCATGTGAATGAAAGATTACCCAATTTCCTTTGTCAGTGCTCTGGCTCACGCTCAGCAGGTTGTGACAGAGACCGTCCACTAGATAGACGTCCTTTACTGGTCCGACTTCTCCAACTCCAGTGATCTTTCCACTTTGATTTCCTCCAAAGGTCACTGTGGCTTCATCTTTGATCACCAGAGATTTGAACTTGTCTCTGTCTCCAGTCATATGTCTCGAGCATCCGCTGTCAATATACCATTTTCTGTTCTTGGATGCTTTGAGACACACCTGGAAGAATCAAGTAAGCTTAGGTACCCAATCTTTCTTGGGTCCTCGGTCATTAGTTTTCAGTGCCCTTGGTCTAGTGTTAGCCTTGACCTTGGGCTTATGATCATTCGGAGCCTCAAGCCTAGTGCTGGCTCTAGGCTCTTGGGTTTTCCCTGTGGATTGTTTCCAGGCTCGGGATCCTTGTCCTCCCTTGGTTTCCTTTACAGGTGGAGGATCCTTTGTAGCCTTGGTTCCTTTAGGGACCCATTTGTAAGAGCTACTTGCTCCATGCTTCTTGGCATTACAGGTGGACGTGGAGTGTCCCTTCCTGTTGCAATAGTTACAGAAGCTGAAAGGTGAGGAGCTGTGACTAGTGGCTTTGTGGAAGAATTTTAAGTAGGGCTTTACTTTTGGTTCCACCCACTTTTTCCCTCTAGGAGTATATCCTAAGCCAGTTCTATCCCTATATGCCCTTTGATTCATTAAAATTATATTTAACATTTCTGATCCATTTGTAAACTTCTGCAGGGCATTTTGCAGCTTGTCTTTCTCAGCTGAGATTTTGCTGCAATTAGGGCAGCTCTCAAGTGTTGGGGCATTGGGTTCTGTTTGGGGAGAACCCTGGCCATCTACTACCAGAAGCTTTCTAGCTTCCGCTAACTCTTCACTTAGTGAGTCCACCTTGGACTCAAGTGATTCCTTTTTAGTTTTTAACACTTTATAGGCTTTACACAATCGAGAGAATTCTTCATGAACCTCATTGTAAGCCTCTTGCAGTTCAGAGAAAGTTACCTTATTGTCTTCGTGGGTGAGATCAAGATCTGAAGATGCTTCCTCATCATCTTCTCTGGCTACCAGGCAGAGGTTGGCAACTTCTTCCTCATCACTTGCTTCGTCATCTGAGCTATTCACCCAGATAGAGGACACGAAGACTTTTCTCTTGTCTTTCCCCTTTGATCTTTGCAAGCTTGGACACTCAGCCTTGAAGTGGCCAGACTTTTTGCATTCAAAGCACACCAGGGCCTTTTCCTTCTTGTATCCCTTCCTCTGACTGGAGTCACCTTTCTGAAAGCCTCCTTTCTTCTTGAAGAACTTTCTGAATTTTCTCACCATCATGGCCATCTCTTCTTCGTCCAGTTCCTCCTCATCATCCTCATCATCATCATCATCAATCTCCTTGTTGGGAGCAACAAGGGCAAGATTCTTGGCTTTGGATGAGGCTTGAGGAGCTCTCTGAGCCAACAATGTTGGTTCATATTCAGCCAAAGAACCAAAGAGTGCAGTGATGGAGCTGGTTGACTCTCCCTGGACTTCCTGCAAGATGGTTACTTTGGTGATCCAATCACCTTTCAGGATTTTTAGGATCTTGCTGACTTGCTCTCTTTCTGGAATGTCCTTACCCAAGGAGGCCAAGTTGTTGATGAGATGAGTGAACCTCAGCTCCAGCTCTCTGATTGGCTCAGTTGGACTAAGCATGGCCAATTTGTGAAATTCTTCCACCAACATCTCAACTCTTCTTGCTTTCACTCCCCTGGTTCCAGAGTGAGCAGCCTCAAGAGCCTCCCACATATCCTTAGCATTTTTGTGGTGGCTGATCCTATGAAATTCCTTAGGGCTGAGAGCACACTGAATGTAGTGCATGGCCCTATAATTCAGTTGGACTAGAGCATAGTCCTCATTAGTGTACCTGGATCGCTGCTTAGCAAAACCTTCCTCATCTAGTGGAGTGTGATCCCCACGTTCGATTACATCCCAGAGTCTGATGTCGCTGGACTTGATGTAAGTCTCCATTCGAAACTTCCAGAATGGATAGTTATACCCATCAAAGCCTGGAGGCTTGTTGGGTTGAATAGAGACATCTGACAGTGAGTAATCTGTATCCATTACTAGATCTTTGCTTTCTGGATTCGTTGGAATCGAGTGAGAAAGACCTGCTCTGATACCAAATGAAAGTAATGGATGCACAAGAGGGGGGTGAATTGTGGCTATAAAATAAAAGCTCAAATAAAAACGACACAAGAGTTTATACTGGTTCGGTCTTCCTGACCTACGTCCAGTTCTCAACCACCCAGGCCGAGTTCCACTATCCCCAGGTTTTACAACGGGTGCACCTGGAACCTTTACAACCGCAAGTTTTGAACGGGATCACTTGCAACCTTACAACCACAAGTTTTACTCAGGCTCACTTGCAACCTTTCTAACTAGCTCCCCCTTACTACCAGCAAGGGTTCAACCTTTACAAATAAAGGATTTTTCTAACTAAGTTCTCTTAAAGAACAGATAGTGTTACACACTTAAGTACAATCAATGCTCTTATAACACGAAGAGACTTAACTACAAAGAGTACAAGATATGTAGATGAAAAGATCACTCAATGAGTTAAATGCTCTTTCTCTTTTCTGGGCAGCTTTGAATACTTGAAGATTTTCTTAGTTTCTCGCTCTAACTTCTCTCAAGAATGTCAAAGATAATTCCTTAGTTTCATAAATGAAGTTGAGCTCCTTTATATAGTCTTCAAACATTCTGACTCTTGGTAGGTGGGTTAGCCGTTTGAATATGGTCGTTTTTCCCTTGTTACCGTTTGCCCAATTAATGCTTCATCAATGCATAGCAGGGCTGACTTGCTTTATCTCTGAAAAGTAGTCCTGACAACTCTGCTCTGACAAAAGCATTCTGACACTGCACTTCTGAACATTCTGACATTCTGATTGCTTGCGGAAGCAGGTTCACATCCGGAAGCAATTCTACTTAGTGTGCTGCACTTTGAATGTTAGTTTAACAATATAAGCACATAGTCACATGCAGTGGGTGTTTACTTAGTCTAAGATGACTTCCTTGGATCCGGAAGCACTTCTACATCCGGAAGCACTACCACTGGATGAAGGGTTATAATCACTTTTACTCACTCTCGCTCAGTGTCCTTCAATCCAACAGTCAGCGCTAGTCACTAAGCTATCGGAAGCAATTCTACTGGACGTGGCTTATGTTCACTGACGCTTAGTGTCATCTATTCCAACAGCCAGCGCCAGTCTAAATACAACAGGAAGCAAAATCACTTCCGGTTGAATCCTAGCTTAGTCTTGAGGTTTTGTATATCTAGTGCTTATGGACTAAGTTATTTCCCTAGTGAATTACTTGCTCTCGCTGGGGGATGAGTCATTCATCCGCGAGCGCTAGTACTAGTCTATCCGGAAGTAAATCCACATCCGGTTGCACTCTTACTTGGGATTCTATGTTAACCTATTGCTTTCTAAGTCCTTGATTCATTCTTTCATATTTTAGTCTTCATCAAAACTTAAGATTCTAACAATGTTACTCACTTAAGTACAAATGAATCACTCTCTAAGAATGTTACAAATCTAAGATCAGAGAATAGAAGGTGAGAAGAATGTAGATTACAATATCTCAGACAATGGACTCTGTTCTTCCAACATCTCTTCTGAATGTAGATATTCCTTTTATACTCGGCCTCAACATTCAGGCTTGGGCTGCAGACAGAATATGTCCGTTTGAATATGGCCGTTAATCCCATGTTACCGTTGAGAGGTACATCTTCATTAATGCTTAGCAGGGTTGACTTGCTTTATCTCTGAAAAGTAGCTCTGACAACTCTGCTCTGACAAAAGCATTCTGACCTCTGAGTATGTGACGTTGACTCTTGTACTCCTGCTGACGGATGATCATCGTTCATCCGGAAGCGGCAATCTTGCTCTGCAAGTGTTAGTCTCTGAATCCCAGTGTCAAGAGTATTTGCATCCAGAAGCTCATTTGCATCCGGAAGTAAAACTAAGTTCTGCACATACTTGTTAGTCCAACAGAGTAGTATATATAATCAAGTGCAGTAAGAACTATACATGCTGTGGGAAGCTTGTTTGCTATGGGAAGCAATCTTACTTAGGCTATGTTCTGACTTAGTATATTGCCTACTCATGCTATGGGATGTGTACTATAACAGCACATAATCCCATGCAGTGGGAGTTCAATTGTCTAAGGAAGTTCTCTTACTTCCGGAAGCAATTCCACATCCGGAAGCACTCCTACTGGACGTTGAGTTATGGCTTAGTGTTATACTCACTGACGCTCAATGTCACCTAACCCAACAGGCAGCGCTAGTCATTAACCATCCGGAAGCAAATCCACATCCGGTTGCATCCTAACTTAGTCTCAAGGATTTTATACACTTAATGTTCCTAGACTGAGTTATGGCTTAGTGTATTACTTGCTTCCGCTGGGGGATGAGTTGTTCATCCGCGAGCGCTAGTCCTAGTCCATCCGGAAGTAAATCCACATCCGGTTGTACTCTTACTTGTGGTTCCATTTTAACCTAATTTTGTCTAAGTGTTTACCTTGTTCTTTCATATTTTAGTCTTCATCAAAACTTAAGATTCTAACACAATCCTTTTATAGCTTGACACACAACATATTTACCCCTCTACCCATGTATTTCGCTTAGAAATTCAAAGGCAATTAGTCTTTGATTGCTTCAACCTTTTTTAAGTTTAGTCCTAGTAAGGAAAATAAAGAGATAATTTCAAAAGTTACCATGCAACCGTTTTACAATGGTTTTCTTTGATCCTCTCAAAGTTGAATGAAGGTACAATCTTATGAATCTTCAAATTCCATTGTCTACATGTGTAACATTCTATTAACTAATTCCCTAATTAACTAAAGATATCTCTTTTAATCCAATAATCTTTTTACTAACTATGATAGAAAAAAGGAATGTTCATAATAACAATATCTCTATCATAGTTAGAAAAAGAGTTTTCTAATCATTTTACACATTATCCATGATAGAAAAGAATTTCCTAATATAATACGAATACTATCATGGATAATTAATAGCTAACCATGTTAGAAAATGTTCACCTAACATGGTTAGAAAAAGAAGGAACCTAATATTAAATTTTGATACCAACCACTATTACCGATTAACTAATAGTATCCATTATAATTATTATTAAGGGCAAAAGCGCTGATCTAACAACTAACTATTTTACTTTGGGCAAAAATAATAAATGACTGTTTCGCGGTGCAAAACTAATAACTAACTTTGTGACCCGGTGCAAATGTAATAAAACCGGTGACAGTGGTCTATCTTCCGTTTGATTTTTGTGAGGCAAATTTAAACGGCGTTAAGCATACTGTCACCAGTTTTGTTAAATTTGCACCGGGTCACAAAGTTAGTGATTATTTTTGCACCGCGAAAGAGTCAATTATTATTTTTGCCCAAAGTAAAATAGTTAGTTGTTAGATCAGCGTTTTTGCCCTATTATTAATTATCTAACTATGACAAAAAAGACTGTTCATATTATTACAAACCTATCATAGTTAGATAGGTACTTGGCTTATACATTTTTCAGTTTCATAAGAGAAATATGCGGTAGCGAATGCAGACCTATACAAATTGGTAATATACATTTCTAAAGAAACAATACAACCTCTACTACCTGATTCCCTTTCCTGATACTTGTGTCTGTGCATGAATACATACAAAAATGTGACTAATCGTGGGATGATACAATTTGTCCCAGTAATCACTATAATAGTGAAATGTGCGGTAGTGAGGGCATCTAAAGGGTATCACATTTTAAAATTAGTAATATATTTATATACATATGTCAAGTCTTCTTCCATTCATCACTCAAGTCCCTCCGTCGCATCCAAATCGACTCAAATTCATCATCTCCTCTTTTCATTTATCACTCAAAATCCCTCAGTCAATTTCACATTAACTAAATTTCATCTCCGCAGTCTCCAATCTAATGATACTACCACCACAACTCTCACACTCACCTATAGATGCATTGTGCCATCATGGGGCATTTATCCAAGCATATAATCTTCACTATATGATTTGACATTGTGCCCCTCTCTATATTGAGGGGACAATTTCCCTCTCTGACAATCTTCAGGGAGGTAAAACCAATTCTGTTTCCATTGCAGAATGGGAACGGTCGTGGTATCTAATCCCAAACAACCATAAGCCACTTTCTTTAGTAAGTAGACCTATGATCCCCGGTCTCTAGTCCGAAAAGGATCAATACAAATAACTGTCTATTGGCCTATCGACACTTATCATCTCGCAATGGTACATAAATAGCAGTGTCATGCAATGCTCACCATATCCATATCAATAGCTCATCCACAATATTCAACATCTCAATCAAAGTTTCCTTCAATATCACAATCACAGCTATTTAACTCCTTCCCTCAACATAACTATCATTATCCCTAACAGAGTACTACATAAATCTCTCACAATCTCAAACTCAACATCTCACGCTCTTTCTATCCTCAATCCTCTCAAAACCATTGTCAGAATATGGTACTTGTATATCATCACACTATTCAAGAACTTCCACCACCACCAGGATAATATATAAAAAATGTAAAACAATACTTTATATGAAAATATTTGTGTTTGAAAGGCACCCGATAGTCTGTCTTGTATAAAAATAACTTTTCAAAGATAACATATATATAGAGGGTGAGAAAAGATTTTAAAAATCACAACTAACGTCACCCTCAATGTTATAGCAAGGTTAAGTGTGATTACCTGTCGCCCTTTAGCACTTTGTTGTTCCTCCTTACTGTTTCCTAGTAGATTTTCCTTCACGTATCATCACCACTATATACTCATATAATGATATGATACAGAATGATAAATTAATATCATTTTCAGTTTATAATACTTTGACGTCTCTCTTGTATCCCTTATTACTACCCATTTCCCCATTCCTAATTCAAATTCCCTTATCACTTTAGGTTTCAAATTTGCCACATACACATTCACAAGTTATCGACAACATCATACCACTTGAACATCCACCAACACTAATCCAAACTTAACAACAGTAATGTCACATTATCATTATATGCCAATTCACAGAACATGGTTAATAATAAAGAATTCAAGGATTTCCTGTTAGAATCTTAAGTTTTGATGAAGACTAAAATATGAAAGAACAAGTTAAACACTTAAAAAATTAGGTTAATATAGAACCACAAGTAAGAGTACAACCGGATGTGGATTTACTTCCGGATGGACTAGGACTAGCGCTCGCGGATGAATGACTCATCCCACAGCAGATGTAAGTAAGTCACTTAAGTCAAAACTCAGTCTAGGAGAGTTATAAGTATAAAATCTTTAAGACTAAGTTAGGACACAACCGGATGCAGGAATGCTTCCGGATGATAAGTGACTAGCGCTGCCTATTGGATTAGGCAACACCGAGCGTCAGTGAATATAACTCTAAGTAATAACTTAAGTCTAGTAGGAGTACTTCTGGATCTGGAATTGCTTCCGGAAGTAAGAGAGCTTCCTTAGACAAAATGAACTCCCACTGCATGTGACTATGTGTTAATATTGCTAGACTAACGTTCAAGTGCAGCACTGAGTGATGTTGCTTCCGGATGTGGAAGTGCTTCCGGTAGCAATCAGAATGTCAGAACGTACAACAGTGCAGTGTCAGAATGCCTTTTGGCAGAGCAGAGTTGTCAGAGTTGCTTTTCAGAGATAAAGCAAAGTCAACCCTGCTGAGCATTGATGGAGCATTAATGAGCAACGGTAATAAGGGAATAACAGCTATATTCAAACGGCATTGTCACCTACCAAGAGAGAGAATACTTGAAGACACTATATAAAGAAGCTCATCTTCATTTATGAAGATAACTTGGAGAAAAACACAGAAATCTAGAGAGAGAAACTGAGAGCATTCTTCAAGCATTCAAAGCTGCCCAGAAAAGCAAGAGAGCACTTAATACATTGAGAGTTCTAGTCATTTATTCATCTTGTACTCTTTGTAGTTAAGTCTCTTCATTTATTGAGAGCATTCATTGTACTTAAGTGTGTAACATCATTTGTTCTTAGAGAGAACTAAGTTTAGAAAATCCTTTATTTGAAAGGTTGAACCCTTACAGGTTGTAAGGGGGAGTGAGTCTGTAAGGTTGCAAGTGAACCTGGTGTAAAACTTGTGGTTGTAAGGTTGCAAGTGATCCCGTGCTAAAACTTGCGGTTGTAAAGGTTACAGGTGAACCCGTGTGTAAAACCTGGGGTTAGTGGAACTCAATCTGGGTGATTGAGAACTGGACGTAGGTCAAGAGTTGGGCCGAACCAGTATAAAAACCTTGTGTATTTTTATTGTTTGTTTTATTTGGTAGCACAATTCACCCCCCCCCCTCGTGTGCATCCTCACTTTCATTTCCAACCAATTACATTTCATTCCCAATTCCAGCCACAATTAAATCACAGGCGACTAGTTTAACATTTAAGGACTTGGAAGAACTACTACCATAAAAATCTGTTTATCTTAGTAAAGTTGGGCATTCCCGAACTCGTTATAAACGTGCACATTTGTGAATCCTTCCAACAATATCTATTCCAAACCCAATTATATATATCCATTCTTCTCTTATGTTAGATCATTCATAAGCTATTAAGAATATTCAACAATTGGACATAATGCAAGGAAGTAAATGATTCTCAACAAAATTTTAACTTCTAATTGAAATCTATCAACACTATTCCAGAACAATTATCATCTTCTTTCCCTATAAACTAGCACATTTAATTAAACATTCACAATTCCAATATCAACAATAATTCATATCCATATAATTCAAGGTCAACATAGGATGAGGTAGATGACTAAGCTTATAATTGTAGTACTCATATCCTTAAACACCAACTTGGCAAACACAAAGGGGCAAAGATTCCACAGTAACCACTTACATATAGATTCTAGTAACCCATATTGAACACCTATATCAAACAAGAAAAACAACATCCACAACACTTCACAAATGCAATTACAACAGCACCATATTCAATTAAACCATATTAAACCATAATTTCTAATAAAATCATATAAAACCAACATTTCACATTTTTATCTCATATAAAACTTATTACTTTCTTTTCCGTTGTACACCCACCATTTACCAAACGCATTTAACAATCAGCTTTGTCTTGTTCTTATTAAAAATTCCTCTCAAACACCACCATATGTTATCATGCAGCAATTATATATATACTTAATCATGTCAAATCGAACAAAACACCCAAAATAATAGTGCACAATCTTAACCAGAACATTCATGACCCAAACAAGCATTCATTAAACATAGCCTAATCCACTGAAAACTAAATACACAAGCAGCCACAAACCCCCTCACGAAACCATTCAAGCATGGATGAACAATAATAGACTATTTGGGGCTTTTTCACCAGATCATTAAATCAACAAAATATATAATCAAAACCTCTCCTAAACATTAAAAATTGAAGCTAATGTTTCATTGCTCTTCATTTCACAATTCTGAACCCCAAACCAATTTCGGTTAATAGAAGAGAAAACAACAAACAGAATTTCACTTCACACCAAACTTAGCAGATCAAAGCATAGAACAAGCAATCGGTTTTGTTATAATCTTATCTAAGTTGGTTTACAGATTAAACCCAAAATCCAACTCCAAACCTCTCACAAATAGTGGTAACCGCAGACAATGGAAAGGGAACTCACCTAAGCTCAAATCCAACTTGCAGGATCCAATGGAACTTAGCATGTGCCTTTGTGGTTTAATTAGTGGGCTTAAGGGGGAAATTAAACAATTATTGGTAATATTCTAATGCACGTGTAGTTTGTAACAATCTTGTAATATATGCCTTTGTTGCTTAGAATGCAAGCCATTTGAGTGAATTTGAGCCTTAGGTGCCTATTTTTTGTATAGGGGCGAATTTGGAAGGGCTTGGGATGCATTTGGTGGCATTTTGGTGAATAGAACAAGCAAAGGCAAGAAGACAAAAGATTACCAATTCTAGAAAGCAAGGGATTTGGAGCATTTTGAAAATGTTTCTAGAAAGGGTAATATGGACCCAAATTCGAAAACACCACCCTTGGAGCCTCATTAAGGGTAATTTTGGAAGGGGAAAAGAGGCCAAAATATGAGAAGCAAGTGGAAGAATGGACCGATCCACAATCCCAACCACCTACATCTATTTCCTCATTTGCATTTCATTTCAAAATCAGTTTATTTTACTAAATCCACAATGTGCATTTCGGCCAATAACCCTCACCTCATTTATCTTCATTTTCTCTCAACTTCCTCACATAGCCAAATTCTAACCACACAATTTCACCTATAATTTCACTTTTACATATGGCTTCACATTCTTCACTCCTCTTCATGATTTCTTCTCCATACATGTGTGGCTAGGTCTCTCTTCCTCCTTCTCCATGTGATGGATTCGCCTATGAGCTACAATGGCCAAGCAATGTTTGTATTTTGGTTCACAAGCTTAGATCAATCTTTTACTTAGGTGTATTCTAGATTTAGGTACACTTAGGTTAGGTACACCGGATTCAATTACGTATTGTATGTTAAGCTTGTGATTGTGCTCATCTTGGGTTGATTGGATAATTGTTGTTAAAATATTGTAGTTCTTGTTTCAAATTTCTTGAACGATTGTTTGATTAATTGAGATTAGAATGAATGTTTTACAACTCAAAGGAGTCTTTAGTTGTGTGCAACAATTGATTAGCTATGAGATGTCCATGTTTTAAACTAGTTAGCTTAATTAAATAATCTCTAATTTTCTTCGAGTCATGGAATTGGAATTTATTTAGTTATTTTGAATTAGTTTAACTAAAACATCTGTGTCAAATTAAATAGGTTATGCAAATTTGAGCTTGGAGAGGGAGAGTCTTGTTCTTGAATCTCATCACTACACTTTCGGTTTTAGCTTGTTATTTATTAGACTTTGTAGCTCTTAATTGATCGAAAAATTCTCTCATCTTTTTGTGTAAGTTGCATGGCATTGTGGACTTGAAATTAAGTGATAAATAATTGAACTGAGAAAAGACTTAACTCACCACTAACTATTTGTAGTGCATTGTGTTGTGCATTCGGTAGAGCTGATTTGGACACATTGTTTAGTGATTTTTATGGACCATATGAGCACATATTAGGATGCTCTATTTGGCCTTTAATTGACTGGAAAATTTCTGGAATTTTGTGCAATTTTCGCTAGGAAGAATTTACACTTTTGGCACATTGTTTTGATATCGGATAGTCTGTCTTGTGCAGTTTTTCTGGACTGATTGAGAAGTGGTTTTGGCCTAATTGTTCTTGATTCTAACTCACAAGTACCAGGTCTATTTGGGAATTTTGCCTTTAGAATTTTTGAAGCACGGATAGCTCAATTTGTGAACCATTATTTGTGAAGATAGTGGCTGTTCTGTTTTGGCAGTTTGGGCTTTTTATTTTGCATTGCAATTGAACACTTTTTGCATAGTTTTTTGACATTTGAACACAGTTTTGAGATCTTCATTTGGTCCCTGTTTTGCCTGTACATTTTGTGGTTTCTTTTGTTGGCAACTTGGTGAAAATTTTCAGAGATAAAATATTGACATTGCTGGACATTTGGCACTATAATTTGGGCTGGAATTGTATTTGGATTTCTAACTACTTGGTAACTATTCTTTGGCGGTATATTCTATAATTTTTGTGCAAGGTTGCTTGGTGATTGAATTAACTCATTTGGTGCATTCAAGGCCATCTTTTAGGTGCATCCATTTGGCCATTTTAAAGTAGCATCTGTAAATGGCAAAAATGCACAAGAGGGGGGGGGGGTGAATTGTGCTTTTCAAAAACTAAAACTGATAAAAGCAAGAACATATAATTTATACTGATTCTGCCAACCACTTGCCTACATCTAGTTTCCCTACACCTCGTTGGGTTCCACTTAATCAAGGTTTTAATAGGTTCACCTTACAACCTTTACAACCACAAGTTTTACCAGGTTCACTTGTAACCTTTACAGAGTCTCTCTCACTGAACTGTCCCTTACAACTTGTAAGTAAACAACTCAGCTCTTAAATCCCAAACTCAAGAGCAACCTTTAACAAGAAAGGATTTAAAGATAAGTTCACTCAATGAACAGTTTGTGTTAATCATTTAAGTACAAAAAATCTCACTCACTCACAGATAGCAATAAAAGCTTTAGTACATAGAGTAGATGAGAGTAATGAATGCAATAATGGATTCTTTGCACATTGTAAGTGCTTGCAAATTTTTGGATTATTGGAATGACTCCAAGTCTTTGATTTATAGTCTAGTTCTGGTGTAAGCAAACGTTGTAGCAATAAATCTTTTCAACCACCACTATAAATGTCGAGACGTTGTTGTTGCAGTGCCATTAAATGTTGCTTCAACCTAGGACGGCTCTGGTTCAGGTACATGCACACTAGGGTTTACTTCATTTAGCAAACTGAACAGTCTTTGTCTCTAACAACTAGAAATATTCTTGTCAGAGCAGTGTACTTGCAAAGCTTCATATAGGGTACATTAAAAAAGAAGCCTTACATCTTAAGTTTCATAGAGATACAACAAAAACAAACACAGAAAAGGAAAAAGAAAATAATTTAAAGGGATCACTGAGGTCTAAAACTGGTCATCATCACTCCTTCCGGATTCTTCATTGTCGGAGTCAGAAGTAGTGGCTTGCCTACAGAAACGAGAATAACGTCCATCGTAGAATCATCATCACCGCCGTCATCATAACAATGGGCTGATGGAGAAGGGAAGGGTTCATCAAACGGGTCATCCAGGTCTTCTGGACTGAGTGAAGGAGTAGTCAAGTCAAAATCATCTATATCTCTCTTAGGACGGGCTCTCTTGCTGGAAGGATGTACTTCACGCGGATGAGAAAAATTATCGAAATCATCATGAGAAGGAAAAGATGGAGAGGAAATGGGAGCTTCAAGAGAGAGATCACTGAGAATAGAAGAAGCATAAGATCGGAGAAACTCATTTTTGAGAAAATTCTAGAGTGAAAGGTTGTGGGATGCAGAAGGAAGAATAAAAGGTGGATTAAATATCCGAAAGAAATGTTTTTGGGTTTTCGGCGCAAAGAGACAGAGGTGACATTTGGGTTTAAGACGGGACGGGATTGAAGAGACGGTGTGAAGTGACTTGGCGAGAGTTTCAGAGATTACGGTTCAGTATCCTAGGGAACACATGTTGTATAAGTTATATCAATAGATATATCTCTTATAGTGATAGAATTATTAAAGAAATGGATGCATGACGTTTCAAATAAATGCACACAACACAGTTTAAGATTCATAATTTACTAAGAGAAGACTTTACCAATGAATTCAATGTGCATATGAGAGAATTTCATAATAGTCAATAGATACTAGATTTAATAAATTGTTACATCGTTGTCAAGACATAGCAAATGGAGTCTCTCAAACATCTGAATTATGATCATGAGCAAGGTTGTTCTATCGACAAGGCATGCCACTTTATCCCCATCTATCTATCTTTTGATATAGAGACTTGATGTTCCGATAGATGGTGTCTCAAATCATTTTCTTCTAGCGATACAGAGCCTAAGAGCATAGAAAATGAATCGATAAACAGTACCTGCAAGGATTATGTTTTCACTTTTTTTTATACAAGGATTATGTTTTCACTTTAATGCCTAAGTCAGTAACAAGTCAGAGAAGAAAATAATAAACAATTAAATGTAAAGTATACAAACATTTTATGACTCATTTGGGTTTACCATTCCTAATTATCCTCTTATAAATATAAATTGATCTATTCCAAGAGGTTTTGTGAAAATATCTGCAAGTTGAAGGGTAGTGGAGTTAAATTTTACCATGATATCCTTCCCTTAAATATGATCTCTGATGAAGAGATGTCACACATCGATATGCTTGGTCCTTGTATGTTGAACTGGATTCTTGGCCAAGCTGATTGTGCTGGTGTTATCACAGAGAATGGGAACTTCTGAGAAGTTCAGTCCATAATCCTTCAACTAATTCTTCAATCGCAACACTTGAGCACAGCAACTTGAAACAACATATGCTCAGCTTCTATGGAGGAGAGAGAGACACAGGTCTGTTTCTTGCTTGTCCAACAAACCAGACTTCTCTCCCTAGGAACTCACACTGACCACTAGTGTTTTTCTGTTAGTCTTGTATCCTGCTTGGTCGGCATCAGAATAAGCAAATAAATGAGTTCCTGCAAAGGCACCCAAGCTCACTAAAGCCCAAGTTCCTGAGTTCCTGCAAGATACTTTATAATTCTCTTTGCATTTGTCAAATGTGACTCTTTAGGATTAGTCTGATATCTAGCACACATTCCAACACTAAATTGAATGTCAGGTCTACTGCATTTAAGTATAGCAGAGAGCCAATTAATCCTTGATAATGTGTTAGACTCAGTCTTTTACCATTTGCATTAGCATCTAATTTAGCAGATAAGCTCATAGAAGTATCCTCATTAGTTAAATCCATTCCGAATTTCTTAAGGGTCTCCTTGCAATATTTAGTTCGAGAAATAAAAATACCATTCTTTCTTTGACTTATCTGAAGTCCAACAAAGAATTTCAGTTCTCCCATCATATACATCTCAAACTCCCCCTGCATCAACTCAGAAAACTCTTTACATAGTGTTTCATTAGTAGCTCCAAAAATATTAACATCCACATAAATCTGAACAATCAATATACTCTTTTCTTTATGCTTGACAAATAAAGTGTTGTCTAATTTTCCTCATATAAAACCTTTTTCAATTAATAATAAACTAAGCCTCTCATACCAGGATCTAGGTGTCTGTTTGAGACCAAATAATGTCTTTTTCAGTTTATATACATGGTTGGGTTTTCCAGTTTCCTCAAATTCTGGAGGTTGTTCAACATAAATTTCTTCCTTGATATATCCATTAAGAAAGACACTCTTTACATCCATTTGGAAGAGTTTAAAATTCATAATACAAGCATAGGCCAGAATAATCCTAATTGCTTCCAATCTAGCAACTGAAGCAAATGTTTCTTCATATTCTATCTCTTCGTCTTGGTTATACCCTTTTGTAACCACTCCGGCTTTATTCTTGACTATTTGACCATATTCATCAAGTTTGTTTTTAAATACCCATTTGGTACCATTAATTGAATGATTTTTGGGTCGTGGTACTAAATTTTAAACTTGATTTCTTCCAAATTGATTAAACTCTTCTTGCATAGCGATTACCAAATTGCAATCATCAAGAGCTTCATCAACACAGGTTGTTTCAACGTCAGAAATAAATGCATCAAATGCAATTTCATTCTGAATTTATCTTCTAGTTTCAACACCAGTTGTTAAATCACCAATGATTTGTTCCGGAGGATGATACACTTGATTTCTTATCCCTTTCAGGATATCAGAATTCTCAGTGGTATCATTTTCCTCAACTTCTTTTGAGTTTGTATCAGGTAGGATGTGTATTGATGTTTTAGAGATCTTTGGAGGTTCATCATCATCATCCTCATCTGATGCATATTTCTTTTGGTGGGAATTCTCATAAAAAACAACATGTATAGATTCTTCAACAATTTGAGTTCTTTTGTTAAAGACCCTATATGCTCTACTTCTATTTGAATATCCAATTCAAAAATTCCAGTATCGGCTTTAGGATCAAACTTATTTAGATTAGTCTTTTCATTGTTATGAATAAAGCATTTTGAACCAAAGACCTTTAAATGACTTGCATTGGGCTTTCTACCTTTATAGAGTTCATAAGGTGTCTTATCAAGCCCTTTCCTGATGTAGGCTCCATTTGAGATATAACACGTTGTACTCATAACATCTGCTACAATGGTTGGGGAATTTGATTTTTCATTCAGCATACTTTTAGCCATCTCTATGAGCATCATGTTCTTCCTTTTTACTACATCATTCTGCTGAGTGGTCCTAGGAGCTGAGAAGTTGTGATCAATACCATATTCCTCACATAGCTCCATGAACTCCTTGTTCTCAAACTCTCCACCTTGATCAGTTCTGATGGAGATGATGTTCTCACCTTTCTCATTCTGCCCTTTCTTTGCAAGCACACAAAAGGCATTAAAAGCTTCATACTTTGAGGCAAGAAACATAGTCCAAGTAAATCTTTAATAGTCATCCACTACCACAAGAGTGTATAGACTTCCTCCTAGACTTTTCACTCTTGCTGGCCCAATCAAGTTCATATGGAAGTGGCCTAGCTACTTATGGAGACTATCTTCTTTTATTTAAATGAAGACTTTGTTTGTTTACCTCTCTAGCAAGATTCACAAAAAAGATCATGTTTTGCTTTAAAAGTAGGAATACCTATTACTAAATCCTTTTTAATTAAATTTTTTAATTGCACAAAATTTACACGAGCATACTTCTATGCCTTAGCCAAAAGTTTACATCCTCGGAAATAAGGCAATTTTCCTTGAACTATTGATTTAAATCAATATTGTACAGATTCCCATTTCTGCTATTTTTAGTTTACAGTTCAAGTTATCCTTATCGATAGATAGATCTTTCTTATTAACTACAAGAATTCGTTTGAATAAAAAATTACCTAATTATCTCTGTCAGTGTTTTGACTGACACTGAGTAGATTGTGACAAAGACCATATACAAGATATACATCTTTTACAGGTCCAACTTCTCCTACTCCTGTGATCTTTCCACCTTGGTTCTCACCAAAATTGACTTTGGCTCATTCTTTCATCACAAGAGAGTTGAATTGGCCTTTGTCACTGGTCAGGTGCCTAAAGCATCCACTAACAATGTACCATTTGTCCCGGTTGGATGCTTTGAGGCAGACAAGCAAAACTAGACACATTTAGGTACCCAATTATTCTTGGGTCCTTTTGGATTAGCTGTCTCTAAAGGTCTTCGATTGACCCTATTTGCTGTAGGAGTTTTACCCTCCTTAGTCAAACTTGTTCCTTGTAATATCCCTAAAATACTTATATATCCCAATGAATATTTTATTTATTCGATGTAGATTTCACTCAAAGTTGAGCCTTTAGCTTAGTGGAATAGGAGAATGTTTACATCATTATTTCACCAAGAGGTGCTGGGTTCAAACTCTATAAAGGACCAATTTAGTTATCTTTTACCATTTTGCTAAGAAAAAATTACAAAACAGCTCTTAGATGAAAATGAAAGGCAAATATTCAGATTTTCTCCTTCTCTCCTTATTGACCGATTGAGGAAATGAAAATTCTAGAAAGTCAAAATCCCTAGACTCTTCTTTTTCTGCTGCATCGTCATTTTCTTCCAACAGGGTGTACTTTTCGATTTTGGTGGGTGATGGAAGGACAATAAGCTTCACAAGTTTCTTGTCTTTAAATCATATTTTGGGTGCTTAAATTCTTTCTTCCTCCTTATGTTCATTGACAAAGATTTTGAAGATTGTAGGTGAGATTTGATTCCTCCTCTTCTCCATTTTTCTTTTAGATATGGGTGTAAGAATTAACTTTAGCTTTTTGCTATGAGAATCAGCACAAAACTTTGATAAGTGTGAGTTGATGCGTTTTGGTGTATGCACTGTGGGGTTTTAGAATTCTGTCTTCTCTATGGCTGAAATGTTCTGCTCTTTTTGTTGCTGGTTGAAGGGACGAAGGGAGTGGAATTGTTTAGGTTGGTAGTGATAATTTTATAGATAAAGGAAAGGAGAAGTTAAGAATTATCATGAAGGAAATTGGGTTTGGAAATTGAAAATCTGAAAGTACATAAGGATTTATATCTACCAAGTTGGAAAAAATAAATAGTTGAATTATACTTGAAGAAATGAAAGGAAAGCTGAAACATTTTGGCAAGAAAGTGGTTGGGAAAGAGGTTAATAATCACTTATTTTTGGAGTGCACTTGAGATGTTTGATAAAATGTCTAAAAGAAGGATTTGATTGATAATTTTGGATTCAACTTGGCAACTAAAGTTTATACTTTGAAATTAATAATGAAGAGGATTGTTTATTGTTATATGTAGCCAAGCAAGGGTAAGGGATAGAGGTCCTTTGCGTGAATAAATATAGATGCATGTGTATATTGATAAGGAGTGTGTTAGTAGAATAATTCCGTGGTTGTTTTGAACTTTAGGGGCGGGAAAGGCGAGTGATCTAGAAGTTGACAACTTAGAGTTGAAATAAAGATTTTCTCTCAGGTGAGTGAATAGAGTCCCATTTGTAATCTACCACTCAAATCATTTTCATTAGATTATAAATTTTATATTATTATTTAAGTACTTGGTATTGGATAATTGGATGAATTAATAGTTTATCTTCTTATAAATGTGTTGTTATCTCATAATTTGCTTGTACATGGAAATTTTGAGTATATTTTTGATGTGAACATTTCAAGGTATGTTACTTAAAATGGTGATTTTATTCTAGAATTATTATTTTAAAGTTTTCATGCAGGGGCTTTGTTTCCTAAAATATTCTTTACGATTGTATCTTGGCACAAGGAAAGTGGTTTATTGATTAATGTAAAAACTGACCCCTGCATGCTTGAGAATTGTTTTGAGGGGACTGAATACAGAACACCGGTTGCTAACAGCGGTACTGTTGGCCCTTGATGCGTCATGGTTAATCTCGAGCTCGCCTGTTATTCGTGGACTTTGTGTCCACGCCTGTTTCGTGGCTTCGCCACGCCTGGTTATTTACCCTCGTGAGACTTTGTGTCTACGCCTGTTTCGTGGCTTCGCCACGCCTAGTTATTTTCCCTCGTGGACTGTGTGTCCACGCCTGTGATTGTTCTGTGGAAAGTCCTATAAAAATATACGTTTTTAGAACTCATTTTTAGTGGACCATGTGATGACAGTTATTTAACTCAAATGATTTATTTATTTAATTTATTTATTATATGTTCATTTTTATGTTTATCATTAAACACTTTATTTTATTTTGATAAATGGGACGTTATTCACCGGTAAATGTTGCGGTTTCAGATAGTAGAGCTGACCCTGTACCTCCAGCTGAGCAGTGAAGAGCCTCTCTTTTGATTCAAGCTTACTAACTACTTGGGAAGACTTTCATATGTAAATATATATTTTCATTAAGTCTTTAGTATTTAGAAGCTCCACGTAGCTTAGGGACAAGATCCTTACTTTTAATGTAAGTAGTCCAAATATGTATTCTGGGAGTAGAACTCCAATGATTATTTTGTGATGACAGGTCTTTGTAGAACGTTCGGAAAGTCCATCTAATAGGGGAGACTATGCCGAAATTTCTACAAAAGATTAAATATTCTAGTTAGATGAAAAATATATGAATCAAAAGTGGTTAGGTGTGTTTTATAGTTTGACTTTAAGTTGTGTATTTCTCTTGTATTACGTATCAATCATCCTTAAATTTTAGGGCGTGACATTCCTTTAGGAACCCACTTATAATTTTGTCCAATGTCATGTCTTCTGTGTAAACATATGGACTGAGTGTGACTCTTTTTGTTACAGTAATTATAGTGTCAAAAAGGAGATACATTTTCAAAAGATTTTTTGAAAATTTTCATGTATGACTTACCTTTGGAAGCACTTTTTGTTGCCTTTAAATTTGTAGAAACTTGATCATATCCTAAACCAGTTTTGTCCCTGAAAGCCTTTTGGTTTTCCAAAATAATATCAAGTGTTTCAGATCCTTTTGTGAATTTTTGTAAAGCATTTGTAAGTCTATTCTTTTCCGAAATCAATTTTCATAATTGTCACATTGTTTGGAGGACTTTGTTAAAGATACATCATTAGTTTTTAATGACTCTTGATGTATAGTTAACTTTTCAGAATTTTTTAGAGAAAGATTTCTTTTAGAAGACCAGAGTTTTTCTTTCTTTGTAATTTCACTTCATTCACAAGCTTTGAAAATTCATCATGCAAATCATCATAGGAATCTTGTAATTCAGAGGTTTCTAGAATAGAGAATTTTACCTCTTGATCGCTTAGCTCTTCTTCCTCTTCTTTGCAACCAGGCAGAGATAGATTGACATTTTAATCATCACCATCTTCCTCATCTGAGCTGTCACCCTAGATAAAGGTCACATAGGTCTTCTTCTTCTTAGGAGAGAACATCCCCTTCCTCTTCTCTTTCTCCTTCAGCTTCTGGAGACCAGGACATTCTGCTTTGAAATGCCCTGGTCTTTGAAATTCAAAACAAACAGGAGTATTGTCTTTCTGAGTTTCCCTTCTGAAACCACCTCTCTGGTACCTTCCCTGGTTCCTAGAAATTTTCTTCAACTTTCTCACAACAAGAGCTAATTAGCCCCATCCTCATTATCATAATCATTATCCCTTTCTTTTTTCAGAAATAACAAGAGCAAGGCTTTTCTTTTTCACGTCACCATGAAGATTACTTTGAACCTTCAAAGTAGATTCATATTCATCAAGACTACCAAATAAGGCAGTGATAGAACTTGTTGACTCTCCTTGCATTTCCTGTATAGTGGGGCTTTTATCATCCATTTTGGAGTAAGAACTTCAAAATTTTGCTAACTTGTTCTTGCTCAAGGATTCTTCTTCCTAAGGAAATCAGATTATTGATAGGATGAGTAAATCTGATCTCCACCTCATTGAAATGAGTGGCTGTCACCCAAGAGGGGGTGAATTGGGTGGCAGAATAAAACTTATAAAATTAAAGTTCTCTTTTTGAAACAGTACTACTTGTGCTTGATGAGAATGACGATGAATCATGCCATGCACAAGTAAGTATATAATGGTGTGGTGCTTGAGATGTAAAGATTAATAAAGCAGAATAAGCACACACAAATTTATCCTGGTTCGGTCACTTCCAGACCTACATCCAGTCCCTAGGCTTCACCTGAGATTTTCAATCCACTAAACTTCTTGTTTACTCCAGGCACAAGAAAACCTTTACACCTTAGGTTTTACGAACACGGGTTCACCTAACAACCCACAGGTTTTGCAATGGGCTTACCTGCAAACCTTTGCAACCGCAAGTTTTACAACGGGATCACTTGCAACCTTACAACCGCAAGTTTTACATGGGCTCACTTGCAACCTTGGAGATTTAGAAAACCTCTAAATACTCCCCCTTACTTTTGTAATGTTACAACACTGTTCTTCAAGCACCAAGCTTAAGAACATCCTCTCTTGATTAGAGGATTTGATAATATATTCACTCTATGAACTGATTATGATAAACACTTAAGTACACTGAATGCTCTCAATAAATGAAGAGACTTAACTACAAAGAGTACAAGATGAGTAATGAATAAAACTCTCAATGTATTAAGTGCTCTCTTGCTTTTCTGGGCAGCTTTGAATGCTTGAAGAGTATTCTCAGTTTCTCTCTCTAGATTTCTGTGATTTCTCCAAGTTATCTTCATAAATGAAGATGAGCTTCTTTATATAGTGTCTTCAAGTATTCTCTCTCTTGGTAGGTGACAATGCCGTTTGAATATAGCTGTTATTCCCTTGTTACCGTTGCTCATTAATGCTCCATCAATACTCAGCAGGGTTGACTTTGCTTTATCTCTGAAAAGCAACTCTGACAACTCTGCTCTGCCAAAAAGCATTCTGACACTGCACTGCTGTACGTTCTGACATTTTGATTGCTACCGGAAGCACTTCCACATCCGGAAGCAACATCACTCAGTGCTGCACTTGAACGTTAGTCTAGCAATATTAACATATAGTCACATGCAGTGGGAGTTCATTTTGTCTAAGGAAGCTCTCTTACTTCTGGAAGCAATTCCACATCCGGAAGTACTCCTACTAGACTTAAGTTATGTCTTAGAGTTATATTCACTGACGCTCGGTGTTACCTAATCCAATAGGCAGCGCTAGTCACTTATCATCCGGAAGCATTCCTGCATCCGGTTGTGTCCTAACTTAGTTTAAAGATTTTATACTTCTAACTTTCCTAGACTGAGTTCTGACTTAAGTGACTTACTTACATCCGCTGTGGGATGAGTCATTCATCCGCGAGCGCTAGTCCTAGTCCATCCGGAAGTAAATCCACATCTGGTTGTACTCTTACTTGTGGTTCTATATTAACCTAATTTTTTCTAAGTATTTAACTTGTTCTTTCATATTTTAGTCTTCATCAAAACTTAAGATTCTAACATTCTCCCCCTTTTTGATGATGACAAACTAAGTTATCTAATTAAGTTCATAATATTAAAGAATTAATCAAATAAAGCGCACATATGAACTCAAAGGCAAACTTCATTAGTAATAAAATAATTACAACAAGAAGATAAATACAAGTATGCCAGATAACTATGCATGAGAAATATGAAAAGGAAAAATTCTAAGTTAAATGCATAAGGGGTTTGGGTTCAGAGCTGGTGTCTCTTTTTCCTCTCTCTCTCTCTCTCTCTCTAATTGTTTCTGATTACACTCCTCTTGCATCTTAGCCAACTGAGCATCCTTCTCACTCTGATCAATCTGAGCAAGCATCTCTTGAAGCTCTGCCTCGGCTCTCGCTCTTCTCTGCCTTTCTGACTCGAGGGATTCTTCCACAGTCCTCTTTAGTTCTTCAACCTCAATGATCCCACCAAAACCTCCAAATTCTGAATCTGAGAAGGGGATGGATTCGCCATTGGGATAATGGACAGCCTTGAGCTTTACATTCCATACAGGGTAGTTGGAGTCCTCAACTTCCCTTGACTTTCCTTTCCCCTTTCCTTTCACACGAGGATGCTTAGCATTTGCCCTCTCAGCATCAAGACAAGCAAGCTGATCAAAAGTGATCCGATCAGTCCAGCCATACCTCTCAAATTCATCCGCAGTCATATCTTCCACCTCTAACTTGACTTCCATTAGTGGTGGAGGTTCATATGGAGAGGCTTCGGTGGAGGGCTGAGACTCAGATGCTTCACCAGGCAGAGTGGATCTCTCTGACCCATGCTCCTCAGTGTGATCCTCTTCTTCACTCTCAGTAGGCTCAGAAGTACCAGCACCCTTTTTGGCAAAGGACTTCTTCCTTGATCTGCTGAACTTGATTATTGGAGATGGAGGATGAGCAGAGGTTGGCTCAGAAGGGATTGGAGTGGCAATCACAATGGGTGGATTGACTTGCCTCTTTAACCCATATTTCATCATAATTTCTTCAATTATATTCTGGGCACGCACAGAGGGAGGAGGCTCAGCAGAAGAGGACTCGAGCTCAGGCTCAGGCTCAGGTGGAGATGCATCAGCAGGCGGATTATACAATACCATTTCCAATTTTGACCTCTGGCTGTCTGAGCGCTGCTGTTGCGTGAACCTGATGGCTTCCCCACGGATAAGACTTTCTGCTCTACCCAATCTCTGATGATCCATGGCTCGGCGGAGGGCAGCAGCAATATCCTCATCTAGCCATAGGGAGGGTTGAGTGAGAATATCTCTCCCCCTTTTGGCATCATCAATAAGGGCGAGGGCCAGGGAGGAAGGATTGGGTGAGGTGGAGGATGGAGGTTCAAGGCCAAATTTTCTGGGTGGTGAGTTTTCAGGTGAGGAAGGAGGTGAGTTTTCAGGTGAAGGAGTGGGGCTGGGGAAGAAGAAGGGATTTGAATCTGAGAAGAGGTCAGGATAGGGGAAGGTAGGTGAATAGGGAGAGGAGGATATATTTCTCTCAGGTAGTCTGTGAAGGTGTGAAGGGATATCTCGCAGGTATATGGAACTGAAGGGGTGAATGGAAGTGAAGAAACCAAGGGTCTCCGCGTTGGGAATGGAAGTAAGGTTATGAAGGTTTTGGTTGGAGGATTGTAAGTGGTTGGGGGATGGTGAACGGTTGGGAGAGTTGTGAGGTGAAGGTGAGTTGTGAGGAGAGAGTGAGTTATGAGGTGAGTGGCGAGGGGAGTTTTGAGGGGTTTGGCGAGAGGAGTTGTGAGTGTCAGGCTCATTTTGTGGTGAAGGTGGAGGTGGATCATTCTGAGGGGGTGGTTGAGGTGGGTTAGGAGGAGGAGGTGGTGGTAGGTTAGGGTGAGGTTGTGGGATCTGAAAGTGGCTAAGTAGGAGATCTAACTTGGCCTCGACTCTCCCTAGGCGATCTTCCAAGCCTGGATCCTCTGCTCTTGCTGTTGAAAGGCTGCATCACAATCTGCTCTTAGAGGAGCCATCAAAGGATCAGGCATCTTGAAAAGGATCTCCTCTCTGAGCTCAGCAATCAACGTCTTCTGAGCAGCAGACACCGTCGGAGCACGGCTAGGCCAAGCATGAGAATCAACTTCTTGTTCCCCTGCTCCAGACGCAGAGGGAGCAGTTGTATGCAAGGCACTCCCAGCCTGAGATCCAGACCGAGTGGGCTTCGCTGGCTTGGTATACTTGATGCCCATCTTGCCCAAATTCATTGATCCCATGGGCAAGCACTTGACGTTATCAGCTTCCTCAGTAGATTTAATATTCAGCTTCTCCAGGAGGAAGGCAATAACTTGAGGATAGGGAAGAGAACCAGGTTTCCCTTTTTCCTTGACTTCACACCATCGGTTCAGTTCCATACTTATGAGTTGCCCAGGGTTGACAGGCTGCTTGGTCAAGAATCTGGGGAGCCAGGGGTTGTCTAGCTGGGTGAACTCATTGAAGTTCCCCCCTTATTGGTCATCAAGCGAGAGTAGACATATTGAAGTACCCTCTTGGAGTCAGGCATAGCAGAGACCTTCTTCCCCTTGGTCTCATAGACGTCTTCAAGTTCCTCCTGGCTCAGCTTATCAGGGTAGATCCACTGGTTCATACCCTCATCAGTGACCCCGAGCAGGCGATTAATATCTCTCCAGGAGAACTTGATTTTCCTCCCCCTCACTGTGGCCTTGAAATCAACTCGGCCAATGGTCTCTTTCTCATTCACTTTCTTGTACTTGGGCTTGGCCGAGAGAGACTGGTAGAACACCCTGAGGACATTAACGTTGTACTCACTGTTGATCCCCAGCCAACACATGTAATTCTGGAGATGTTCCTTCAAATGGCCAAAGCCCAATTCTTCAACCTTCTTCATATCCACAAAAATCCCATTTGTGAAGTAGGGTTTTGTCTTTTCAAACTGAGAAGAAACAGCTTCTAGCGGCCCATCCTTATACACATAAGGATCATCCTCAATCCTTTGGCGCTTGGAAGAAGGCTCTTCGCTAAAACGGACGCTCTTCTTGCTCTTTTTCCCAGAAATCCCTGAATGTTCATGTTGCCCAGATTTCCCAGATTTGGAGTGATGCCCAGATTTCCCATATTTTGATTTCTTCGAAGAGGTGTCTAACTGACTGTTGGGGTTTGACTCATGAGAGCCGGCCATTTTGTGTAGTGGTTTAGGGTTTGAATGGAATGAATGGTATGTATGAGATGAAGTGCACAATGTCCAGAAATGAAGAAGAAGATGAAGAACAAGATGATGAACAGGATGAATGTGCGATGAAGATGATGAATAAGTTCAGAGAATTTGGTGGGTAAGAGAGTTGTGTAACATGTGAAAATGAGCGTTGATGCCTATTTATACATGTAGTAACCGATGTGATGAACATAATGACTCTACATTGAAAACATGTGCTGTTTATGGGAAAACGTAAACATTTGAATTAGAACGGCGCACCTTTTTGACACGTGGCTCTTCACACAGTCAGAGGAGGCACAACTTCCTGTGGAGGAAGATGGAACGTTTGGTGAAGTGACGTGTCTTCTACCCAGGCACTGGCGCTCCCGATTGCTTAGAGTCATCACCAAGCGGCAGCAAAGTTGCATCCGGAAGAGGATTTGCTTCCGGTTGGACTTACTTAAGATTTAACATTGGGGGACCTGCAAAACTAAAGATTGACACTTCGATGCCTTAGTTAGTACAGTTGGCAGGTTTTAACAATTAAGCACAGATTTATTCTGAAGATTAAACTTCATTTGGGTTTAACATTCCCAAATTTCCTCTTATAAAGGTAAATTGATCAACCCCCAGTGGTTGTTTGGTAAATATGTCTGTAGTTGAGAAACAATTCTCTCACATGCTTCCGGAAGTGAATTCGCTTCCGGATGTGAGGGACTTAAGATTTAACATTGTCAGCTCTTATGGTTCCCCTTCCAAGGGACCTGCAAGTGCTAGCGGAAGCAAGTGTGCTTCCGGATGATTAGTGGGTGAACTTAAGGATTAACATTAATGGACATGCTCAGGACTTTCCAAGTCACAGACTATGTTAATTAGCATAGTATCATAATCTTAAGAAATCGCGCTTCCTGTTTGGTAAAGCAGGAGTATCAATAATGTGAAAAACTGATTTTGAAATTTAGTTCACAATTTCTCATAGTTTCACTATCAAGTCATGAACTCCATTCATACTCTTGGATAAATACCAATGTGATAGCGTAAGGAGTATCGAACAGATTGTATATTTTTGGAGTTTCATAAACAAATATAGTTCAATAAATATGTCTTAGGAGTGTTCATGTTAGATTATGGAGATATGTAAATTGTCAACACAATGAAAATCTAAAAGCCTTAATGCCAACAAAATAGTTTAGTTTTAAGAATAAATCAGGTTTACAAAACAACCAAGTTTTTCAGCATATGATCTCAAGAATAATTTTCAAATCTTAGCTCAAGTTCCTTCAGATATACTTGATATGATCTCATTATTCTTAGGATATCAACAAGCTTTTACTTAATTCAGATTGTACTAAGCTTGTGATAATGTGTCAGGATATATAGCTTTCAGTGGGTAGAGATTTTTAATAATTCTTTCCAGGCTGGTTATCTACACTCACTTAGACTTGTATCCTATTGGCATTTGCCTTTGGATTCACCAAATTTTGCAGAAATTAATTCAAGGCATTTCCTAAGATTTCTTATGTATTTCAGACAAGAAGTACTATCCATTAAAATCCACAACAGAAGGAGTAAGGGATAGAAATGCTCATATATGATTGGCGAGATTTCCTCAAGATACCAGTACAGCCAGTTCTTCTCATCTTGATAAGGAGCATACTTGTTGACATTCTCTCTTGTACATCCATGTCGTTCAAGCTTTCATAATCTGTGTCAACATACTTAAAACACAAGCTTGAGTTGAGATCATTAGTAGATTGAAACTTTTAAGATGTGATAAGGAAAATATTGCTCGAGTTCATAGCCTGTCAGTTTATCGCTATGGATAGTGTTTTTAGCCATTCAGTTGAGATCATTAGCATATTCAGTTCACAGCCTTATGCTTTTAAAAACTTGATGCAGAAGTAACCAAATGAAATGGAGAATCATAGAATAAATTTAATTCAATCATGAGGTATGGTTGTTATGCAAGTTTAACGAGGATCAGAATCTTTGTTAAATTCAAAAAGGCTAGCCATGATAACTTTGAAGAAAGTCTCTAGTTTAAAGTATCAGAAATCTTGAAACTAATGAGATATTCATAACTATCATAAACAGATTCAGATACTTCAAACAAAAATGGATTTGATGTGATTTGATCATTTTCAAAATAAGATCATCACAGGTTTGCAAAACATCATATTACTTTCTCAGCATTTTGAAAACTATTAAGCCAATCATGTAGTTAGAATTTACACGATTTTCACATCCATTCCATAGAGCAATTTTGACTTTTATCCTTAGATATAAGAGTGTTAATTGCCGATGGAATGAGTAACATGTATTCATTCATTACCCAAATAGTCATCAATTAAAGGGGAGGGTAAGAATGACATCACCAAAGCTATATTTGCATCAAGCAGTAGCTTGCTTGAGTTTGGCAGGCAATGCAAGGATTCTTCTGTTTTAAGAGCAGCACCAAAAGCCAAGCACGAGGAACGGCTCATCAAGATCTGACTAATTGCTCAGATGAGGTATAGTTCTGAGTCTTGTTGTTCCTTCGGATCTCCTTTTCTACAAAATATCAAATGGTTCTCTTCCCCTTTTTCAGTATCCAACTTGGATCTGACTGGTCAGTTTGTAGGGAGTGTATATTTCATGTGCACTTAAGAGTTATTCACTGTGTATGGCGTTGCAAAACACTCATGACTATATGCACAAGTATATACATGGTTTTGATCATGATAGTCATAGACAGCATGTAGATTATGTACATTATCAATTTCCATGAACTTACTTCTATAAGGAATATAATGTTCATATCTAAGATGCTTAATGTAAAATCTCAATAATTCCATCTAACATTTGCATAGGAGATTTTACTATCGCATGCTTTGACCCTAAGTGATCCCTTACTTACCCAAGGAGATCTTCTATACTTATCCTTGGCCTGAAGCACTTTCTTATGAGAGACAGAATTCATAGACTTTCTCCATATTGATCGAGGAATCCTTTCTCTCTTGTTCTTCTCAGGATAGTTGAGTGGAACTCTGTGATAGCTCATCCCTGAGACAGAGCCTTTGTTCCATGTGGTTGTGCACTGCTTCCTATGATTGGACCAAGTGGTTGCAGCAGTGACACCACCACGAGTTCTCTTCTTTGGGGCAAGAGGAACTCTTGATCTTTCCTGCACAAGTAAGGCACTAGAAGAAGGTTTTGGTACCCATTTGTACTTGGGTCCTACATGGTTAGCACTGGACCTTACTTGTCCTTTAGGAATCCATACAAATTTATTCCTCACATTCAAATTTCTTTTAAGATTACATGTGTGAGAAATATGACCTGATCTACCACAATAATGACAGGTAATGGAATGATATTCAGAATGGAATTTCCTATCATTATCGTGTTGGTCAGTTTTCTTTTCAAAGACTCTCTGTTTATTAACTTTTGAAATCTCAGGGTCTTTTGGAAATTCTTCCTTTATGGATGGAACTTTGGAACCCTTGGATGTAGAAGAAAAAATAAATTCCTCAAGTTTCCTGTTCTTTTTCCTTAAGCCTAGAACTTCATTTGCAAGTTTACAGAATTCAATATGTAACTCATTATATGTGTCTTGCAATTCAGAAGGTTCAAGTTCAGGTACCTCAATTTCTTTAGTTTCTGAATCTTTTAGGCAGAGATAGACACTCTCTTCATTGCTGCTAGCTTTCTCAATATCAGCTTCCTGTAGCTCACCGAGCGTTGATCCACAAGGGGCACGAAGTGGGCTTTGGACAGCTTTACTTTCAAAAAGATGGTTAGAAGCATACATAGCATCAAGAGTGTGCCAAATATCTCTAGCACTAGAGCAATGTTTGATTTTCTTGAAATCACTTTCAGTTAAGCCTTTGTACAAAATTTGCATTGCTCTAATGTTTAAGGAAAATAAATTCTTTTCGTTTTCCGTCCAATCCCTTTTTGGTTTGAGATCAAAATCCTTTTTAAAAACATCCCACATTTTGAGATTGGAGGATTGCATAAAATTTTTCATCCTAGCTTTCCATAGAGAAAAATCAATATTTTCTAACACAGGTGGAATGGTAGGATCAAGACTTTCAGAAAACATTTTATAACCCAAGTCAGCCATGGTCTTTGCACTTGAGATCGTTGGATCCTTTCAACAAGTGACCTGCTCTGATACCAAATGAAATGAGTGGCTGTCACCCAAGAGGGGGGTGAATTGGGTGGCAGAATAAAACTTATAAAATTAAAGTTCTCTTTTTGAAACAGTACTACTTGTGCTTGATGAGAATGACGATGAATCATGCCATGCACAAGTAAGTATATAATGGTGTGGTGCTTGAGATGTAAAGATTAATAAAGCAGAATAAGCACACACAAATTTATCCTGGTTCGGTCACTTCCAGACCTACATCCAGTCCCCAGGCTTCACCTGAGATTTTCAATCCACTAAACTTCTTGTTTACTCCAGGCACAAGAAAACCTTTACACCTTAGGTTTTACGAACACAAGTTCACCTAACAACCCACAGGTTTTGCAACGGGCTTGCCTGCAAACCTTTGCAACCGCAAGTTTTACAACGGGATCACTTGCAACCTTACAACCGCAAGTTTTACATGGGCTCACTTGCAACCTTGGAGATTTAGAAAACCTCTAAATACTCCCCCTTACTTTTGTAATGTTACAACACTGTTCTTCAAGCACCAAGCTTAAGAACAGCCTCTCTTGATTAGAGGATTTGATAATATGTTCACTCTATGAACTGATTATGATAAACACTTAAGTACACTGAATGCTCTCAATAAATGAAGAGACTTAACTACAAAGAGTACAAGATGAGTATTGAATAAAACTCTCAATGTATTAAGTGCTCTCTTGCTTTTCTGGGCAGCTTTGAATGCTTGAAGAGTATTCTCAGTTTCTCTCTCTAGATTTCTGTGATTTCTCCAAGTTATCTTCATAAATGAAGATGAGCTTCTTTATATAGTGTCTTCAAGTATTCTCTCTCTTGGTAGGTGACAATGCCGTTTGAATATAGCTGTTATTCCCTTGTTACCGTTGCTCATTAATGCTCCATCAATGCTCAGCAGGGTTGACTTTGCTTTATCTCTGAAAAGCAACTCTGACAACTCTGCTCTGCCAAAAAGCATTCTGACACTGCACTGCTGTACGTTCTGACATTCTGATTGCTACCTGTAACATATTGTTACTAATTCCCTAATTAACCTGTGACATCTCTTTTAATTCAATAATCTCTTTACTAACTATGATAGAAAAAGGAATTTCAATAATAACAATATCTCTATCATAGTTAGAAAAAGAATATCCTAATGAATAAAATATTATCCATGATAGAAAAGAATAAACTAATACAACACAGCTGCTATCATGGATAATTCATTGCTAACCATGTTAGAAAGGATTTGTCTAACATGGTTAATAAACAAAACTAATCGATATTAAACAATAAATAGATATATACATGCGGAAACGAATGCAGGCCTATACAAATTGGCAATATACAATTCAGAATAGTCTATATAGCTTCTAATACCTAATTCCCTTTCCTGTTGTCTGCGTCTGTGCATGAATACCTGCAAAAATGTCAGTAATCGTGGGATGAGACAATTTGTCCCAGTAATCACCGCTTAACTCACTATAACAGTGAGATGTGCGGTAGCGAGGGCGTCTAAAGGGTACCACATTTTAAATTCAGTAATATATACATATATCTGTCAAGTCTCTTTCCATTCATCACTCAAGTCCCTCTGTCACATCCAAGTCAACTTAAGTTCACCATCTCTACTTTCCACATATCACTCAATCCCTCAGTCAATTCCACATTAATTAAATATCATCTCCCAGTCTCCAATCTAATGATGTTACCATAACTCTCACACTCACCTATAGATGCATTGTGCCATCACGGGGCATTCAAGCATCTAATCTTCTCTATATGATTTGACACTGTGCCCCTCTCTATAATGAGGGTACAATTTCCCTCTCTGACAATCTCCAGAGAGGGAACCCCAATTCTGTTTCCTTTACAGAACGGGAACGGTTGGGCTCTTTAATGCCAAACAACCGTAGGTCTCTTACTTTCTCTAGTAAGTAGACCCATGATCCTCGGTCTCTAGTCCGAAAAGGATTCGTACAAATAACTGTCGATCGGCCAATCGACAGTTATCATCGCGCGATGGTACACAAAATTCATTGTCATGCAATGCTCACATATCCCTGTCAATATCTCATCCACAGCATTTCATATCTCAATCACAAATATCCTTGAATATCTCAATTTCATTCACTATCTCCTTCACAACAACTCAACTCTTTCCCACAACCTACTATCACTATCCTTGATAGCATCTATATAAATCCCTCAAACAACTATCTTAACACTATAACCATAAACCTTTCACACCATTCCAATTCGATAACCACCACCAAACAGGATAATAGATATACAGAGTTTCAAATTTCTTTATATGAAAATAATTGTGTTTGAAAGGCACCCGATAGCCTGTTTTGTATGAAAATAACTTTTCAAAGATAATATATATATATAGAGGGTGAGAAAGGATTTTAAGAAAATCCCAGCTAACATCACCCTCATTGTTATAGCAAGGTTAAGTGTGATTACCTGCCGCCCTTAGCACTTTGATGTTCTTCCTTACCGTTTCTTATAAATTTCCCTCAAGCGCCATCACAAATATTTACTCCTAAAATAATATAACACAAAAGGTTATATTAATAACATCTCCAACTTATAATAATTTACGTCGCTCTCAGTCTTATGAAGTTACTACCCAATTTTCCCCCTTTTTCTTAGTTCAAATCAAACGCTCTAACCGCTTCAAATCCTAAAGTACTTGAATTTTACAATCATGGACTTCAATTCAAAGAACACACATAAATCAAATATAATCATACCATCCCGATCAAACATTTCATTCATGATCTCAAAAGTAGTTAAAATTATGTCAACCATAATATATAGAAAGAAACAAACTACATTCTTATTGTTAACATGTTAACTAAAGCAAGAACCAAAAAGGGAAAGAAGATCAATAATAACTCGCATCATTCCCATCATTGTCATCTTTCCAATGAGTCATTGAATATCAAACACAACACACACACACACAAAGAAACCACATAGTTTGCATTTCTCATCATGGTGCTCAAATATAAAGAATAGAATTCTAACATCAACAAATCTTTTACACTTTTATAATCTCTCATGTAATACAAATTATTGATTCAATATTCCAAGCAAAAACTATATTTTACTGTTAATCTTTTCTGTAAAGTTCACAACAATCTGCTCTTTCAATTAAAAGAAATGCCTATTGTAAGCTTGCAAATTCACAAACAGCCTTAAATAAGTAATGAATACTTAAGTGGCATTCATAACACCAAAGCTTTATCCAAATTCCAAGAATGAAATGAATATTTCATATAGCATAATGAACTTACATTATGTCTACCATGAACGTAATGGATGCACAAGAGGGGGGGTGAATTGTGCTTCAAAAATAAATGCTCAAATTAAACGACACAAGAGTTATACTGGTTCGGTCTACCTGACCTACGTCCAGTCCTCAACCACCCAGGCCGAGAGTTCCACTATATCTCAGGTTTTAAATCGGGTTCACCTGAAACCTTACAACTGCAAGTTTTGCACGGGATCACTTGCAACCTTACAACAAGTTTTACACAGGCTCACTTGTAACCTTTCTAACTAGCTCCCCCTCACACCAAGCAAGGGGTTAACCTTTACACTTAAAGGTTTTTTCTGACTAAGTTCTCTCAAAGAACGGATGGTGTTACACACTTAAGTACAATAAATGCTCTTATAACAGAAAGAGACTTAACTACAATGAGTACAGAATAAGTAGATGAAAAGATCACTCAAAGTGTTAAATGCTCTTCGCTTTTTCTGGGCAGCTTTGAATGCTTGAAGATGTTCTTAGTTTCTCGCTCTAACTTCTCTCAAGAATATTCAAAGATTATTGTTAACCTCATAAATGAGGTTTGAGTCTCTTTATATAGTCTTCAAGCAATCTGTCTCTTAGTAGGTGGGCTAGCCGTTTGAATATGCCCGTTTTTCCCATGTTACCGTTTGCCCATTAAATGCTTCATCAATGCATAGCAGGGTTGACTTGCTTTATCTCTGAAAAGTAGTCCTGACACCTCTGCTCTGACATAAGCATTCTAACACTGCATCTCTTAACGTTCTGACATTCTGATTGCTTGCGGAAGCAACTTCTCATCCGGAAGCAACCTTACTTAGTGTGCTGCACTTGTGCGTTAGTTTAGCAATATAATCACATAGTTACATGCAGTGGGTGTTCCCTAAGTCTAAGATGCATCCGGAAGTACTTCTACATCCGGAAGTAAATCTACTGGATGAAGGACTTTGCTCACTATTACTCACTCACGCTCAGTGTCCCTCAATCCAACGGTCAGCGCTAGTCATTAAGCTATCGGAAGCACTTTCACTTGACGAGGTAGACTCACTGGCGCTTAGGGTTATATCTATTCTATCAGTCTGCGCCAGTCAAAATCTATCAGGAAGCAATTTCACTTGACGAGGCTGATTCACTGACGCTTGGGGTTATTCTATTTTATCAGGCTGCGTCAGTCAAAATCCAACAGGAAGCAATTTCACTTCCGGTTGAATCATAACTTAGTCTTAAGGTTTTGTGTACCTAATGCTCATGGACTAAGTTAAATCCCTAGTGAGTTATTCGCTGCCGCTGGGGGATAAATCATTCATCCGCGTGCGCGAGTCCTAGACTATCCGGAAGTAAATCCGCATCCGGTTGCACTCTTCCTTGGGATCCTATGTTATCCTATTGCTTCCTAAGCACTTGGTCTAATCTTTTATATTTTAGTCTTCATCAAAACTTAAGATTCTAACATTCTCCCCCTTTTTGATGATGACAAACTTAGTTTTATCGATTAAGTTCATAAGGAAGGATTTAGCAAAAGATTAAAAGCAATAGATAAGAACAAGTAACTTAGACAAATATTATTGATAAACATAAGTTACAAGTCAGAGCATACATATACAAGTAAAGAGCATATACTAGGCAAGTATGAAAGTATGCATGAAGAAGGAAAAATTTCTAAAAAAAAATGTTTGGATTGGGGGTTCAGGGTTTTTGTTTCTTTTTCCTCTCTCTCCTTTTGTCTCTCTTCCTTTTCCTTTTGTAGTTTGGCCTCATGAACACTCTGGTCAACTATCCGCTCTCTTCTGAGTTTCTCAGACTCAATGGATTCCTCAAGAGTCAAGTCTTCAATTTCCAGGGCCAGGGCTGGCTAAGGACATCACATCTTTTCCAGGGCTGGCTAAGGACATCACATCTCTCCCCCTTTTGGCATCATCAAAGAGGGTGAGGGCCAGGGATGGTGGTCATTTTGAGGTGGTGGCTGAGGGTGAGATCTTGGCAAGATGATTCTCGACTTGGCACATTCTGTCCTCAAGCTGCTGGATTCGTTCCCAGCGTCATACTCAGCACGGGGAGGACTTACCAAGGACTCAGGCAGCCTAAAAGGAAGCTCTTCTTCAAAGGCCCTAACAGAAGCTGGTACTTGTACCATGCATTTCCGGCAGATTTGATCGCCGCAGCCTCTTCCTTAGGGATGGACTTCCTCTTCTTATCAAGCTTCTCTTGCTTAGAAACCACTAACTGTTCTGCCACTCTACCAGAAGTTTCAGGCTGACCTTGAATATTTTCATCCTGCCCCGGTGTATTCTGCCCAGAAACTTCATGGTGTTCTTGATGTTCATTGCGATGTTCTTCACGATGCCCAGATTTTCCAGAATGTTTATGACTGGATTTCCCAGATTTTGACTTGTGTTTCTTAGATGAGGAAGGTTTCTTTGAAACTGGGTTTGTTTCATAAGATTCGGCCAATTTTTGTGTGGGTATGTGGTAAAATGCGAAGGATGTATGAAGAAAATGAAGAACATAGAAGAAGATGAAGAGTTTTGTATGCAGAGAATTTGTAAGTATAAGTGAAAAGTGAAAGTGAAAAATGATGTCCTATTTATAGGTACAGTTACTAAGGGTAAAATGGTCATGTTTTTTCATATTTTCACACATTGGGTAGCGTAAACAACTTAAGTTGGAACGACACACCTGATGACACGTGTCGCTTCACGTTACCAGAGAGGACATAACGTCTCTTTTGGGAAGTTGAAGAGTTTTCTGAAGTGACGTGTCTCTTGACTAGTGCTGGCGCTCTCTTGGCTTGATTATCCAGTGTCAGTGAGTGATCATCCGGAAGTGGTTTTGCTTCCGGTTGCACTTGCTTAAGATTTAACATTGAGTACCTGCAAGAACATATATTGGCACTCCGATGCCTAAGTTAGTATTGCTGTAAGTGATAAACAGTCATGTAAAATGAATAGAATTTACACTTCATTTGGGTTTACCATTCCCAAATCACCTCTAATGAAAGTAAATTGGTCAAACCCCAGAGGCTTGGTGAAGATGTCAGCAAGCTGTTGTTGTGTGGGGACAAACTGCACCTTGACATCCTTCTTTTGAACATGGTCTCTGATGAAGTGATGTCTGACGTCAATGTGCTTTGTCCTTGTGTGCTGAACTGGATTCTTGGCGAGGCTGATAGTGCTTGTGTTGTCACAGAGGATAGGTGCCTCAGGGAACTCCAAGCCAAGATCTCTCAACTGGTTCTTCAGCCACAGCACTTGAGCACAACAACTTGCTGCAGCAATGTATTCTGCCTCAGTGGATGACAAAGACACACAGGTTTGCTTTTTGCTAGCCCAAGACACCAGACAGCCACCAAGGAAGGCGCATTGTCCACTGGTGCTCTTTCTATCTGTCTTATAACCTGCATGGTCAGAGTCAGAGTAAGCCCACAAGAACTCTTGGTTGCCTCTGGGATACCAAAGACCAAGTTCTTGTGTTCCCTCAAGGTATCTTAGGATACGTTTAACACATGTCAGGTGTGACTCCTTGGGGTTGGCTTGAAACCTAGCACACATGCCTACACTAAATTGAATGTCAGGCCTACTCGCTGTTAAGTATAAGAGGGAACCTATCATTCCCCTATACATGGGCAGGCTGACAGATTTACCCCTTGCGTCAGCGTCGAGTGCGGCAGTGGTGCTCATAGGAGTGTCATACTCCTTGCATTCATCCATCCCAAACTTTTTGAGTAGTTCTCTGCAGTACTTAGTTTGGGAGATGAAGATTCCATTCTTCTTCTGTTTGATTTGCAGGCCTAGGAAGAATGTTAGTTCTCCCATCATTGACATCTCAAATTGACACTGCATAGTCTTAGAGAAATCTTCACAAAGCTTCTCGTTAGTTGCCCCAAATATAATATCATCAACATAAATTTGGACAATTAACATATTTCTATCTTTGTGGAGAATAAACAGTGTATTATCTAATTTGCCTCTTGAGAAACCCTTGCCCAGCAAAAAGCTGCTGAGTCTCTCATACCAAGCTCGAGGAGCTTGTTTCAGGCCATATAAAGCTTTCTTTAATCTATACACATGTTTGGGGTGCTTATGGTCCTCAAAGCCAGGAGGTTGTTCTACATATACCTCTTCTTTAATATAACCATTAAGAAATGCACTCTTTACATCCATTTGATATAATCTAAAGCCTTTCATGGATGCAAAGGCTAGAAGAATCCTTATTGCTTCAAGTCTAGCAACTGGAGCAAAAGTTTCTTCATAGTCAATGCCTTCTTCTTGGTTGTATCCTTTGGCTACTAGTCTGGCTTTGTTTCTGATGATTTGACCTGTCTCATCCAGTTTGTTTTTGAAGACCCACTTGGTCCCTACTATGGATTGATGAGACGGCCTTGGGACTAGTTCCCACACTTGACTTCTCTCAAATTGATTTAGCTCTTCCTGCATGGCAATAATCCAGTCGCAGTCCTCAAGAGCTTGTTCAACTGAAGTTGGTTCGATTTGAGATAGGAATGCTCCAAACTCAACTTCATTTTGAACTTGTCTTCTAGTTCTGACACCAGAAGAAACATCACCAAGCACTTGATCAAGAGGATGATCCCTGTGATGTCTCCTAGCTATTGGCAACTGTGCCTCCTCAGGCATGTGTTGCACTCCAGGTTCATCACTGGGTTCACCTTCTTCTTTGGGATTGCTTGTTGGTGTTTCTTTTGGTGGTGAGGAAGATGATGGTAGTTTTGGAAGATTAGGTGCTTCATCATCTTCTGTGGATTGTCCCCATGTAGGAGTTTCATCAAATACAACATGCATGGATTCTTCTACAGTTTTAGTTCTCATGTTGTATATCCTATATGCTTTACTCCTAAGGGAATATCCTATGAATATACCTATATCAGCCTTTGGTTCAAACTTACCCAAATTTACCTTTCCATTATTATGCACGTAGCATTTTGATCCAAATATTCTGAGGTGGCTGATGTTGGGCTTCCTTCCTTTGTATAGCTCGTATGGAGTCTTATCCAAGCCCTTGCGAACATAGGCTCTGTTGGAGATATAGCAAGCAGTGCTCATAGCGTCCGCCCAGAACACTTGAGAAACCTCTTTCTCGTTGAGCATGCTTCTAGCCATCTCCGTCAGAACCCTGTTCTTCCTTTCGACTACTCCATTTTGTTGAGGAGTCCTCGGAGCTGAGAAGTTATGTTCAATGCCGTTTTGCTCACATAGCTCTGAGAAGCTATGGTTCTCAAACTCTCCTCCATGGTCTGTCCTTATGGCTGTGATTTTGAGCTCTCTCTCATTCTGCACTTTCTTAGCCAGGACAACAAAAGCATCAAAAGTATCTTGCTTAGAGGCAAGAAACATAGTCCATGTGAACCTTGAATAGTCATCCACCACTACTAGTGCATATAGGTTTCCACCCAAGCTCTTTACTCTTGCTGGCCCAACCAAATCCATGTGGATTAGTTCCAAGGGCCTGCGGGTGGAGACTTTCTTCTTGGTTTTGAATGAGGACTTTGTTTGCTTTCCTCTTTGGCAGGATTCACAGATAAAATCATGCTTTACTTTAAATGATGGAATACCTATAGCTAGCTCCTTTTTAATAAGCATGTCGAGTTGAGTAAAATTAACATGAGCTAGTCTCTTATGCCAAAGCCAACTATTCTCATCACTAGATATTAAACATTTTTCTTCTAGTTGTTGGCATAAGTCTAAAGTATATAGATTCCCATTTCTATTTGCCTTAATCTTGCATTTTAAGTTGGCCTTATCTATATTCAGATCCTGCTTATCAACTATTAAGCACTCATTTGAATCAAATATTACCCAGTTTCCTCTGTCCGTGCTCTGGCTCACGCTAAGCAGGTTGTGACAGAGACCGTCCACTAGATAGACATCTTTGACTGGTCCAACTTCTCCAACTCCAGTGATCTTACCACTTTGATTTCCTCCAAAGGTCACTGTGGCTCCATCTTTGATCACCAGAGATTTGAACTTGTCTCTGTCTCCAGTCATATGTCTCGAGCATCCGCTGTCAATATACCATTTCTTGTTCTTGGATGCTTTAAGACACACCTGGAAAAATCAAGTACACTTAGGTACCCAATCTTTCTTGGGTCCTCGATCATTAGTTTTCAATGCCCTTGGTCTAGAGTCATCCTTGACCTTGGGCTTGTGAATATTTAGAGCCTCTGGCTTAGAGTTGGCTCTGGACTCTTGGGTTTCCCTTTGGAATGATTCCAAGGTCGGGATCCTTGTCCTCTCTTAGTTTCCTTAGCAGATGGAGGATCCTTTGTTGCCTTGGTTCCTTTAGGGACCCATTTGTAGGAGCTACTTGCTCCATGCTTCTTAGCATTACAGGTGGACGTGGAGTGTCCCTTCCTGTTGCAATAGTTACAGAAGCTGAAGGGTGAGGAGCTATGACTAGTGGCTTTATGGAAGAACTTTAAGTAGGGCTTTACTTTTGGTTCCACCCACTTCTTCCCTCTAGGAGTATATCCTAATCCAGTTCTATCCCTATATGCCCTTTGGTTCATTAAGAGTATATTTAGCATTTCTGAACCATTGGTAAACTTCTGCAGGGCATTTTGCAGCTTGTTATTTTCCTCTGAGATTTTGCTGCAATTAGGGCAGCTCTCAGGTGTTGGGGCGTTGGGTTCTACTTGGGGAGAACCCTGGCCATCTACTACCGGAAGTCTTCTAGCTTCCGCTAGTTCCTCACTTAGTGAGTCCACCTTGGACTCAAGTGATTCCTTTTTGGTTTTCAACACCTTATAGGCTTTACATAGTCTAGAGAATTCTTCATGAACCTCATTGTAAGCCTCTTGTAGTTCAGGAAGAGTTACCTCATGATCTTCGTTGGTGAGGTCAAGATCTGAAGATGCTTCTTCATCCTCTTCTCTAGCTACCAGGCAGAGGTTGGCAACTTCTTCTTCATCACTTGCTTCCTCATCTGAGCTATTTACCCAAATGGAGGAAACAAGAGTCTTTCTTTTGTCCTTGCCTTTTGACCTCTGCAGGCTGGGACACTCAGCCTTGAAGTGACCAGGCTTATTGCATTCAAAACACACAGGGACCTTTTCTTTCTTGTATCCCTTCTTCTGGCTGGAATCACCTCTCTGATAGCCTCCTTTCTTTCTGAAGAATTTCCTAAATTTCCTCACCATCATAGCCATCTCCTCATCGTCCATCTCCTCCTCATCATCCTCATCATTGTCATTGATCTCCTTGCTGGGAGCAACGAGAGCAAGGTTCTTGTTCTTGGATGAGGGTTGAGGAGCTCTCATAGCTAGCAAGGTAGGTTCATATTCAGCAAGAGAGCCAAATAGTGCGGTGATGGAGCTGGTTGATTCTCCTTGCACTTCTTGCAAAATAGTTACTTTGGTGATCCAGTCACCCTTCAAGATCTTTAGAATCTTGCTCACTTGCTCTCTTTCAGGGAGTTTGATCCCCTCGTTCTATTACGTCCCAGAGTCTGATATCACTTGACTTGATATAAGTCTCCATTCTGAACTTCCAGAATGAGTAGTTGTACCCATCGAAGCCTGGGGGCTTGTTGGGTTGAACGGAGACATCTGGTAGAGAATAGTCTGTGTCCATTACTGGATCTTTGCCTTCTGATTCGTTGGAATCGAGTGAGAAGGACCTAGCTCTGATACCAAATGAACGTAATGGATGCACAAGAGGGGGGGTGAATTGTGCTTCAAAAATAAATGCTCAAATTAAACGACACAAGAGTTATACTGGTTCGGTCTACCTGACCTACGTCCAGTCCTCAACCACCCAGGCCGAGAGTTCCACTATATCTCAGGTTTTAAATCGGGTTCACCTGAAACCTTACAACTGCAAGTTTTGCACGGGATCACTTGCAACCTTACAACAAGTTTTACACAGGCTCACTTGTAACCTTTCTAACTAGCTCCCCCTCACACCAAGCAAGGGGTTAACCTTTACACTTAAAGGTTTTTTCTGACTAAGTTCTCTCAAAGAACGGATGGTGTTACACACTTAAGTACAATAAATGCTCTTATAACAGAAAGAGACTTAACTACAATGAGTACAGAATAAGTAGATGAAAAGATCACTCAAAGTGTTAAATGCTCTTCGCTTTTTCTGGGCAGCTTTGAATGCTTGAAGATGTTCTTAGTTTCTCGCTCTAACTTCTCTCGAGAATATTCAAAGATTATTGTTAACCTCATAAATGAGGTTTGAGTCTCTTTATATAGTCTTCAAGCAATCTGTCTCTTGGTAGGTGGGCTAGCCGTTTGAATATGCCCGTTTTTCCCATGTTACCGTTTGCCCATTAAATGCTTCATCAATGCATAGCAGGGTTGACTTGCTTTATCTCTGAAAAGTAGTCCTGACACCTCTGCTCTGACATAAGCATTCTGACACTGCATCTCTTAACGTTCTGACATTCTGATTGCTTGCGGAAGCAACTTCTCATCCGGAAGCAACCTTACTTAGTGTGCTGCACTTGTGCGTTAGTTTAGCAATATAATCACATAGTTACATGCAGTGGGTGTTCCCTAAGTCTAAGATGCATCCGGAAGTACTTCTACATCCGGAAGTAAATCTATTGGATGAAGGACTTTGCTCACTATTACTCACTCACGCTCAGTGTCCCTCAATCCAACGGTCAGCGCTAGTCATTAAGCTATCGGAAGCACTTTCACTTGACGAGGTAGACTCACTGGCGCTTAGGGTTATATCTATTCTATCAGTCTGCGCCAGTCAAAATCTATCAGGAAGCAATTTCACTTGACGAGGCTGATTCACTGACGCTTGGGGTTATTCTATTTTATCAGGCTGCGTCAGTCAAAATCCAACAGGAAGCAATTTCACTTCCGGTTGAATCATAACTTAGTCTTAAGGTTTTGTGTACCTAATGCTCATGGACTAAGTTAAATCCCTAGTGAGTTATTCGCTGCCGCTGGGGGATAAATCATTCATCCGCGCGTGCGCGAGTCCTAGACTATCCGGAAGTAAATCCGCATCCGGTTGCACTCTTCCTTGGGATCCTATGTTATCCTATTGCTTCCTAAGCACTTGGTCTAATCTTTTATATTTTAGTCTTCATCAAAACTTAAGATTCTAACATACCATACTTATCTATTTAAATCCAAACCAGAAAACATGTACTACCATACTAACAATGAAGCCAAGCCAACCATAACCCAGATCACCATTTACTTTAATTTGTGCTCTTGGTTACACATCAACCACAGCTCAAAAACATTAAGGGCTCAATTTAATCATGCTAACATTATTACAGCAAAGCAGAGTCAGTTATGCACCCAAGTAGAAAACAATGCAACTCAAGAAAACTGTGACTTTAAATTCTGATTTTATTTTCCACAAGATACCACCAGCCAAAATAATGATTATTTCATGTATTTTCCCTTCAATGTTTACTACACCAGATTGCTATTCTGCTTGCAATCACATGACCCAACTATATTTTCTCAAACCAAGTACCCATGTACATATCAAAACAGAATTCACTTTCATTCTTTGCCCTAATAAATTAAAGCAGCACTACAAAAGTAAATAAATCAACCCATAACACTGCCCAACGTTCACATTTATCCCAATACATGTAAATCATTACTACCATCTCATTCCAAAATCAACTCGCCTATAGCAAGAAGAAAATTTTCAAACACTAGAATTGACGTCATTCCAGTCACATGAAACACATTCCAATCACAACTTGAATCATAGGATACATGAAGCTCCTATGAATCCTTAACTCAATCAAAAACTCACATTTTCTTCTACTAGTCACTTATCCAATAATTAATCAGAATAGAGAAAGATGGCAAACCAAAGATTCCGTATTTTTAAGCGTGAAGAAAAGCAAATCAGCAAACCCCCTTCCATTAATCTATTCAAGTCACAAAATAACATATTGTACACATATACACACCAAGAAAACATCATCAAAGGAGCAGAATCGAAACTTATAAAATCCTAACTTCAACAAACTTCAAATTTAAAGCCTAAATCCTTCAAGAAAGTTAACCATTTAACAACCCTACTAACCAAACCTACATAACAATTATTCTATGCCACTTCACAGCACCTTCAACACAGAAAAATACCAAAACAACCATAAAATGCAACACCCATGAAGTTAATTAGAAACATAAAGATTAGGTTTTTCAATAAATCCAACCAAAACTCAACTGAACACTCAAATCTTTCCTAAAACTTCAAAACCCAAAGCCTAAACATGATTTTTGGTTGATTATCAAACACAAAACAGAAAATCCTTTTCGGCCTCCCCTCTCAATTCGCGAAGAACAAGAAGAAAAGGGATAGGAATGGAAGAAATGAGACTACCTGAACTCGTTTTTGACCTTCTGTAACTCGCCGGAGCTCGACGTCGCCGGAAAATGGCCGGAAATCGACCATTATTGGGCTGGCCGAATGAAAAGAACCAAAAGAGGAGGGAAACATGAGGAAACAAACATTGAAATGAAAGCATAGCTCGAGATATGCTAGAAAGGTCGGAGCTTTACCTCAACCAACGTCGTCCGCCGCTACTTCGCCGGAGAACGAAGAAGAAACAGAGAGAGGACGCGAAGAAGTGAGACAAAACATAGGTTTCGTTAAGTAGAATGAAGGAAAGAAGAGAAAGATGATGAATTTGTGAGGGGGGGGGGGGGAAGGCGCCGCCGCGCCTTTAGCCGCCGGAAACGCGGGGGTGGAGGAGAGGAACAAAGAAGACAAATAGGAGAGGAGGGAGGCGACGGCTTTTGCAAGGGAAGAAGGAAGGAAAAGTATAAATTAGGGTTTATGGGCAATTTACAGAAATGCCCTCCAATCTTTATTTATTTACTTTCATATTTTCAGCTCAATTAAAGGTAAGTTATAGAGATGGTTCCTTGCATAAATTTATATATTTCTTTTCACCAAAATAATGTGTAGACTACAAAGTATTTGCAATAAAATCTGTAATTTAAAACTCAATCTCTAACTATTTTCCCTTAATTTCTAAAGAAGTAAGCATATTATTTTTAAAAATATATTTATCCCTTTTTACTTATTCATCATGCTTTTTTAATTTAATAATGATATCCTAATAGCTTAATTAATCCTCAATTATCTCTAATTTAAAATTTGGGATGTTACACTACCGGAAGCACTTCCACATCCGGAAGCAACATCACTCAGTGCTGCACTTGAACGTTAGTCTAGCAATATTAACATATAGTCACATGCATTGGGAGTACATTTTGTCTAAGGAAGCTCTCTTACTTCCGGAAGCAATTCCACATCCGGAAGTACTCCTACTAGACTTAAGTTATGTCTTAGAGTTATATTCACTGACGCTCGGTGTTACCTAATCCAATAGGCAGCGCTAGTCACTTATCATCCGGAAGCATTCCTGCATCCGGTTGTGTCCTAACTTAGTCTTAAAGATTTTATACTTCTAACTTTCCTAGACTGAGTTCTGACTTAAGTGACTTACTTACATCCGCTGTGGGATGAGTCATTCATCCGCGAGCGCTAGTCCTAGTCCATCCGGAAGTAAATCCACATCCGGTTGTACTCTTACTTGTGGTTCTATATTAACCTAATTTTTTCTAAGTGTTTAACTTGTTCTTTCATATTTTAGTCTTCATCAAAACTTAAGATTCTAACACTCATGAGTGGACTCTTCATCCTTCATTGCAAAGACATGAAATTCTTCCACAAGTTGCCCAACTCTTCTGTTATTGACACCGAAACTTCCTTCATGAGCAATTTCCAAGGCTTCCCGCATTTCTTTGGCTTTTTCAAGTTGGCTAATTCTGAAGTACTCAGTCTTACTCAAAGCACTCTGGATCATTAGAATAGTTCTACTGTTAAGTTCAAGGCCAGCTATGTCCTCTTCATTGTAATCTGCCTCTGGCTTAAGCCTATTATTATCATCAATAGGAACATAATCATTGATCTTCCAGAGCTTATAACCATTTGCTTTGATGAAGATTGGAGGACGATCGGTTGAACTTCCTACAAGGAGGGGATCGTCATATCCTGTCATTTGGACCTTTTCTTCTCATATTTCTTGAGACAAAAACGAGAAGTCTGCTCTGATACCAAATGTAAATGGAAAGAATGCACAAGAGGAGGTGAATTGTGCTTTTCAAAAACTAAAACTGATAAAAGCAAGAACATATAATTTATATCGGTTCAGACAACCACTTGCCTACGTCAAGTTTCCCAACACCTCGTAGGGTTCCATATAATCAAGGTTTTAACGGGTTCACCTCACAACCTTTACAACCACAAGTTTTAGCAGACTCACATGCAACCTTTACAGAGTCTCTCTCACTGAAACTCCCCCTTACAACTTGTAAGAAAACAACCCAGCTATTAAGTCTCAAACTCAAGAGCCACCATTAACAAGAAAGTATTTAAAGATAAGTTCACTCAATGAACAAATTGTGTTAATCACTTAAGTACAAATAAAAATCTCACTCACCCACAGATAGCAATAAAAGCTTTAGTATAGAAAGTAGATGAGAGTAATGAATGCAATAATGAAATCTTTGCTCAGTTTAAGTTCTTGCAAATTTTCCGGATTATTGGAATGATCTCCAAGTCTTTAATTTATAGTCCAGTTCTGGTGTAAGGATACATTGTAGCAATAAATCTGTTCAACCACCACCATAAATGTCAAGACGTTGTTGTTGCAGGGCCATCAAATTTTGCTTCAACCTAGGACAGCTCTAGTTCAGGTAGAGGCACATTGGGGTTTACTATATTTAGCAACCTGAACAGTCGTTGTGTCTAACAGCTAGACACATTCTTGTAAAAGCAGTGTACTTGCAGCCATTAGTTAGTATTTCTCGCACATCTTTCGATAGCTCTTAGTTGTGTATCACTAAGTTCCTGCATACTCAATGAAAGATAAGTGCAAACATAGCGATAGCAAGTATGATATGGAGATAGATATACCCTTATCGATTTACACACATAGATATTTGAGGGTTATATAGCTTAACACTTCTTCCTTTATCGATATATGCTGAGTCATACATAGTTTATCGCTTAGCCAATCATTTTCAAGTATTTCTATCGCTATCTCCGTTCTCTTATCTATATGTGCTAGTTTACTCTGAGATGAACCGTTAAGATATTTGACTAACACATTAGCTTTATCGGTGTCTAAGGTTCCTTATCGATATAATATGACTTATCTGAAGAATTATCGCTAAGTTAGGAATTTTTACAAGTATGTCTAGTGATTCCTATGTTCTTCCTATCGATGCACACTCTTTCATACTAAGATATTCTAAGTTACTGAGCCTGCATAATTCATTCATATTCCAAACTAACACTTAGTCATCATCCGTAATCATCATCAAAACTTAACATTCTAACGGCATCATTATTGTGCATTTGTGAGTTTCATTTCATAGCATTTGCATTGCTTTAGGTTGCATGAAACCTAACCTAACTCTTGTTCCTTTGAATATAGAAATTGAACAGACAATTTGGAAGATTAGGGTAGAAACCGAAAAGCAAAGCAAACACAAGCATCCCCATCTCATTCACAAACGCACACTTCTCCACTTGCATTTAATCGCACCATCTTAGAGCAACATTGCATTATGGCCGACCAAAATAGGAATCATCAACAACATCAATAGAAACAAGGAGGGAACAATCATCATAGGGATGCACATATAGAAGATAATGATAGGCCCATGAGAGAGTTTATTAGCTCGCATGCATCATTTCCACCACATGGTTTCTATGCAACACCTGCTAATTTTGAGATTAAAGGCTCTCTTCTTGCCAATTTACCTAAGTTCAAAGGTTTATCAACGGAAGATGCTCAGAAACACATCTTACGCCTTCTACCACACATGCTCTTCAATGAAGCCTTAGCAAGATCCATGGAGGAGGTTTTGCTAAGGGTTTTTTGTTAGAATCTTAAGTTTTGATGAAGACTAAAATATAAAGGATTAGACCAAGTGCCTAGGAAGCAATAGTATACTTAGGATCCCAAGTAAGAGTGCTTCCGGATGAAGATTTACTTCCGGTTAGATTAGGACTTGCGCATGCGGATGAATGCTTTCATCCCCCAGCGTCAGCAAGTAAATAACTAGGGATTTAACTTGGTCCATGAACTTTAGGTGCACAAACCCTAAGACTAAGCTATGGTTCAATCGGAAGCGAAGTTGCTTCCTGTTAGAATTAGACTGGCGCAGAGCGACAGAATAGATATTACACCAAGCGTCAGTAAGTCTACTTCCCCAAGTGAAAGCGCTTCCTGTTAGACTTAGACTGGCGCAGAGCAATAGAATAGTTATTACCCCAAGCATCAGTAAGTCTACTTCCCCAAGTGAAAGCGCTTCCTGTTAGACTTAGACTGGCGCAGAGCAATAGAATAGTTATTACCCCAAGCGTCAGTAAGTCTACTTCGCCAAGTGAAAGCACTTCCTATTAGATTTAGACTGGCGCAGGTTGATAGACTAGATATAACCCCGAGCGTCAGCAGAAATGCAACATCAAGTGAAGTTGCTTCCTATTAGATCTTGACTGGCGCAGACTGATAGAATAGATGTCTCCCTAAGCGTCAGTGAATTCACCACGTCAAGTAAAAGTGCTTCCGATAGCTCAGTGACTAGCGCTGAGTAGTGGAATGAAATAGACTAAGCAAGAGCAAGTCATGGTGAACTAAATCCCTCATCAAGTGAATTTACTTCCGGATGTAGAAGTGCTTCCGGATACACCTTAGATTTAGGGATCACCCACTGCATGAGACTATATGATTATATTGCTAAACTAACGTTCAAGTGCAGCACACTCAGTAAGGTTGCTTCCGGATGAGAAGTTGCTTCCGCAAGCAATCAGAATGTCTGAACGTTCAAAGAGATGCAGTGTCAGAATGCTTTTGTCAGAGCAGAGGTGTCAGGACTACTTTTCAGAGATAAAGCAAGTCAACCCTGCTATGCATTAATGAAGCATTAAATGGGCGAACGGTAACAAGGAAAAACGGACATATTCAAACGGCTAGCCCACCTACCAAGAGTTCAAAATGCTTGAAGACTATATAAGGAAGCTCAACTTCATTTATGAAGCAGTTAATGATCTTCAAATATTCTTGAGCGAGAAAATCCTTATTCATTCAAGCTGCCCAGAAAAATGAAGAGCATTTAACACTTGGAGTGATTTTTCACCTACCTATTCTGTACTCACAGTAGTTAAGTCTCTTTCTGTTAAAAGAGCATTTATTGAACTTAAGTGTGTAACATCATTTGTTCTGTAAGAGAACTTAGTCAGAAAAGCCTTCAAGTGTAAACTTCAAACCCTTGCTTGGTGTGAGGGGGAGACAGTTAGATAGGTTACAAGTGAGCCAGTGTAAAACTTGTTGTAAGGTTGCAAGTGAGCCCGTAAAACTTGCGGTTGTAAGGTTTCAGGTGAACCCGATTTAAAACCTGAGTTATAGTGAAACTCTCGGCCTGGGTGGTTGAGGACTGGACGTAGGTCAGGTAGACCGAACCAGTATAAATCTTGTGTCATTTACTTTAAGTATTTATTTTTGAAGCACAATTCACCCCCCCCCTCTTGTGCATCCATTACGTTCATTTGGTATCAGAGCAGGTCTTTCTCACTCGATTCCAACGAATCCGGAAAGCAAAGATCTAAGTAATGGATACGGAGTATGGTCTGCCAGATGTTGCTGTACAACCCAACAAGCCCCCAGGTTTCGATGGGCACAACTATACATTCTGGAAGTTCAGAATGGAAACCTATATCAAGTCAAGCGATATCAGACTATGGGACGTGATCGAACATGGGGATCAAACTCCCTTAGATGAGGAAGGATTTGCTAAGGCAAAAGCCAGATATACTGCTGAGGACTATGCTCTAGTCCAACTCAACCATAGAGCTATGCATTACATCCAGTGTGCTCTCAGCTACAAAGAGTTTCACAGGATCAGCCACCACAAAAATGCAAAGGATATGTGGGAGGCTCTTGAGGCTGCACACTCCGGAACCAGGGGAGTTAAAGCAAGACGTGTTGAGATGCTGGTGGAAGAATTCCACAAATTCGCCATGCTAAGCCCCACCGAGCCTATCAGAGATCTAGAGCTCAGATTCACCCATCTCATCAATAATCTAGCCTCGCTTGGTAAGGATATCCCTGAAAGAGAGCAGGTGAGCAAGATTCTGAAAATCTTGAAGGGTGACTGGATCACCAAAGTCACTATTCTGCAAGAAGTGCAAGGAGAATCAACCAGCTCCGTCACCGCTCTTTTTGGCTCACTTGCTGAATATGAGCCAACCTTGCTGGCTATGAGAGCTCCTCAAACCTCATCCAAGAGTAAGAACCTTGCTCTCATTGCTCCCAGCAAAGAGATCAAGGACAATGATGAGGATGACGACGATGAGATGGACGATGAGGAGATGGCCCTGATGGTGAGGAAGTTCAGGAAATTCCTCAGGAAGAAGGAAGGCTATCAGAAAGGTGACACCAGCCAGAAGAGGGGATACAAGAAAGAGAAGGTCCCTGTGTGCTTTGAATGCAATAAGCCTGGTCACTTCAAGGCTGAGTGTCCCAGCCTGCAGAGGTCCAAAGGCAAGGATAAAAGAAAGGCACTCGTTTCCTCCATTTGGGTAAACAGCTCAGATGAGGAAGCAAGTGATGATGAAGAAGTTGCCAACCTCTGCCTGGTAGCTAGAGAAGAGGATGAGGAAGCATCTTCAGATCCTGACCTCACCAATGAAGAACATGAGGTAACTCTTCCTGAACTACAAGAGGCTTACAATGAGATTCATGAAGAATTCTCTAAACTATGTAAAGCCTATAAATTCTTGAAAACCAAAAAGGAGTCACTTGAGTCCAAGGTGGACTCACTCAGTGAGGAACTAGCGGAAGCTAGAAGATCTCCAATGGTGGATGGACAGGGTTCTCCTCAAGCAGAACCCAACATCCCAACACCTGAGAGCTGTCCAAATTGCAGCAAAATCTCAGAAGAAAATAATAAGCTGCAAAATGCCCTGCAGAAATTCACCAATGGTTCAGAAATGCTGAATATACTTTTAATGAACCAAAGGGCATATAGGGATAGGACTGGCTTGGGATATACCCCCAGGAAGAAAACGTGGGAAGAACCAAAAGTAAAGCCTTACTTAAAGTTCTTCCATAAAGCCACCAGTCATAGCTCCTCACCTTTCAGCTTCTGTAATTACTGCAACAGGAAAGGACACTCAATGTCCACCTGTAATGCTAAAAAGCATGGAGCTAACAGCTCATACAAGTGGGTCCCTAAAGGAACCAGAGCTACAAAGGATCCTCCACCTGTAAAGGAAATCAAGAGAGGACAAGGATCCCAAGCCTGGAATCATCCCACTGGGAGAACCCAAGAGTCTAGAGCCAACACTAGGCCAAAGGTTCCAAATGTGTATAGGCACAAGGATAAGCCCAAAGCTAGGCCAAGGATCCTAGACACTAATGACAAAGGACCCAAGAGAGGTTGGGTACCTAAAATTGCTTGATTGTTTCAGGTGTGTCTCAAGGCATCCAAGAACAAAAATTGGTACATCGATAGCGGATGCTCGAGACATATGACTGGAGACAGAGACAAGTTCAAGTCTCTGGTGATCAAAGATGGAGCCACAGTGACCTTTGGAGGAAATCAAAGTGGCAAGATCACTGGAGTTGGAGAAGTCGGACCAGTCAAAGATGTATATCTAGTGGACGGTCTCTGTCACAACCTGCTAAGTGTAAGTCAAAGCACGGACAAAGGTAACTGGGTAATATTTGATTCAAATGAGTGCTTAATAGTTGATAAGCAGGATCTGAATATAGATAAGGCCAACCTAAAATGCAAAATTAAGGCAATTAGAAATGGGAATCTATATACCTTAGATTTATGTCAACAGCTAGAAGAAAAATGTCTAATATCTAGTGACGAGAATAGCTGGCTTTGGCATAAGAGACTAGCTCATGTTAACTTTACTCAATTGGACATGCTAATTAAAAAGGAGCTAGCTGTAGGTATTCCCCCTTTTAAGGTTAAGCATGATTTTATCTGTGAATCCTGCCAACGGGGAAAGCAAACAAAATCCTCGTTTAAAACCAAGAAGAGAGTCTCCACCAGCAGGCCCTTGGAACTAATCCACATGGATTTGGTTGGGCCAGCAAGAGTAAAAAGCTTGGGAGGAAACCTATATGCTTTAGTGGTGGTGGATGACTATTCAAGGTTTACGTGGACTTTGTTTCTTGCCTCTAAGCAAGATGCTTTTGATGCTTTCGTTGTCCTGGCTAAGAAAGTGCAGAATGAGAAGGATCTCAAAATCACAGCCATAAGGACAGACCATGGAGGAGAGTTTGAGAACCATAGCTTCACTGAGCTATGTGAGCAAAACGGCATTGAACATAACTTCTCAGCTCCGAGAACTCCTCAACAAAATGGAGTAGTCGAAAGAAAGAACAGGGTTCTGACGGAGATGGCTAGAAGCATGCTGAACGAGAAAGAAGTCTCTCAAATGTTCTGGGCGGACGCTATGAGCACTGCTTGCTATATCTCCAACAGAGCTTATGTTCGCAAGGGCTTGGATAAGACTCCATACGAGCTATATAAAGGAAGGAAGCCCAACATCAGCCATCTCAGAATATTCGGATCAAAATGCTACGTGCATAACAATGGAAAGGTAAATTTGGGTAAGTTTGATCCAAAGGCTGATGTAGGTATATTCATAGGATATTCCCTTAGGAGCAAAGCATATAGGATATACAACAAAAGAACTAAAACTGTAGAAGAGTCCATGCATGTTGTATTTGATGAAACTCCTACATGGGGACAATCCACAGAAGATGATGAAGCACTTAACTTTCCAAATCTTCCATCATCTTCCTCACCACCAAAAGAAACAACAACAAGCTATCCTAAAGAAGAAGGTGAACCCAGTGATGTACCTAATGGACAACCCATGCCTGAGGAGGCACAGCTGCCAATAGCTAGGAGACATCACAGGGATCATCCTCTTGATCAAGTGCTTGGTGATGTTTCTTCTGGTGTCAGAACTAGAAGACAGGTTCAAAATGAAGTTGAGTTTGGAGCATTCCTATCTCAAATCGAACCAACTTCAGTTGAACAAGCTCTTGAGGACTGCGACTGGATTATTGCCATGCAGGAAGAGCTGAATCAATTTGAAAGAAGTCAAGTGTGGGAACTAGTCCCAAGGCCGTCTCATCAATCCATAGTAGGAACCAAGTGGGTCTTTAAAAACAAACTGGATGAGACAGGTCAAATCACTAGAAACAAAGCCAGACTGGTAGCTAAAGGATACAACCAAGAAGAAGGCATTGACTATGAAGAAACTTTTGCTCCAGTCGCTAGACTTGAGGCAATAAGGATTCTTCTAGCCTTTGCATCCATGAAAGGTTTCAGATTATATCAAATGGATGTAAAGAGTGCATTTCTTAATGGTTATATTAAGGAAGAGGTATATGTAGAACAACCTCCTGGCTTTGAAAACCATAAGAACCCCAAACATGTGTATAGATTAAAGAAAGCTTTGTATGGCCTGAAACAAGCCCCTCGAGCTTGGTATGAGAGACTCAGCAGCTTTTTGCTGGGCAAAGGTTTCTCAAGAGGCAAATTAGATAATACACTGTTTATCCTTCACAAAGATAGAGACATGTTAATTGTCCAAATTTATGTTGATGATATTATCTTTGGGGCAACTAACGAGAAGCTCTGTGAAGATTTCTCTAAGATTATGCAGGGTGAATTTGAGATGTCAATGATGGGAGAACTAACATTCTTCCTAGGCCTGCAAATCAAACAAAAGAAGAACGGAATCTTCATCTCCCAAACCAAGTACTGCAGAGAACTACTCAAAAAGTTTGGGATGGATGAATGCAAGGAGTATGATACTCCTATGAGCACCTCAGCTGCACTCGACGCTGACGCCAAGGGTAAAAGTGTCAGCCTGCCCATGTACAGGGGAATGATAGGTTCCCTCCTATACTTAACGGCGAGCAGGCCTGATATTCAATTTAGCGTAGGCATGTGTGCTAGGTTTCAAGCCAACCCCAAGGAATCACACTTGACATGTGTTAAACGTATTCTGAGATACCTTGAGGGAACACAAGAACTTGGTCTTTGGTATCCCAGAGGTAACCAAGAGTTCTTGTGGGCTTATTCTGACTCTGACCACGCAGGTTATAAAACAGATAGAAAGAGCACCAGTGGACAATGCGCCTTCCTTAGTGGTTGTCTGGTGTCTTGGGCCAGCAAGAAGCAAACCTGCGTGTCCTTGTCATCCACTGAGGCAGAATACATTGCTGCTGCAAGTTGCTGTGCACAAGTGCTATGGCTGAAAAACCAGTTGAGAGATCTTGGCTTGGAGTTTCCTGAGGCGCCCATTCTCTGTGATAACACAAGCACAATTAGCCTCGCCAAGAATCCAGTTCAGCACACAAGGACAAAGCACATTGACGTCCGACATCACTTCATCAGAGACCATGTTCAAAAGAAGGATGTCAAGGTGCAGTTTGTTCCCACACAACAACAGCTTGCGGATATCTTCACCAAGCCTCTGGGGACTGACCAGTTCATTTTCATTAGAGGTGATTTGGGGATGGTAAACCCAAATGAAGTGTAATTACTATTTTTTTATCACTTACAACAATACTGACTTAGGCATCGGAGTGCCAATATATGTCCTTGCAGGTATTCAATGTTGAATCTTAAGTAAGTGCAACCGGAAGCAAAACCACTTCCGAATGATTACACACTGACGCTGGATGATCAAACCAAGAGAACGCCAGCACAAGTCCAAGAAGACACGTCACTTCAGAAAACGCTTCAACTTCCAAATGAGACGTTTCGACTTCTCTGACAATATGAAGCGACACGTGTCATCAGGTATATCGTTCCAACTTAAGGCGTTTACGCTACCCAATGTGTGATAATGTGAAGGAGCATGACCTTTTTGCCCTTAGTGACTTTACCTATAAAAGGGACATCTCATTTCACACATTCTTCATTTTCATCTATGTTCTTCATATAAACATTTCATCAACCCCACAAAAATGGCCGAACCTTCTGAAGCAAACCCAGTTTCGAGGAAACCCTCCTCATCTAAGAAACACAAGTCCAAATCTGGGAAATCAAGCCATCAACATTCTGGAAAATCTGGGCATCGTGAAAGACATCAAGAACATCATGAAGTTTCTCGGCAAATTGCTCTAGGGCAGGATGAAAATATTCAAGGTCAGCCTGAAACTTCTGGTAGAATGGCAGAACTGTTAGTGGGTTCTAAGAAGAGGAAGTCCATCCCTAAGGAGGAGGCTGCGGCGATCAAATATTGAAAACCCTCTTTGATGATGCCAAAAGGGGGAGAGATGCATTGACCACTAGCCTTGCTACCCTGGGAGTTCCTTGATGAAGAAGAGCTTCAGCGAGAGGGAGAGAAAGAAGAAACAAAGAAACAACCCCCAGCCCAAAATTTCTTTTGTTTGCTTAGAAATGTTAGCCCAAAATTACTTAGAAATGTTCATCTTTTCATGCATGTTCTCATAACTGCCTACTATATGCTCGCTGCTTGTAAATGTTATCTAATTATATGCTCTGACCTGTAACCTATGCTTATCAATAATATTTGTCTAAGTTACTTATTCTGAACTATTGTTTTTATTCCCCAGCTAATCCTTCATATGAACTTAATCGATAAAGCTAAGTTTGTCATCATCAAAAAGGGGGAGAATGTTAGAATCTTAAGTTTTGATGAAGACTAAAATATAAAGGATTAGACCAAGTGCCTAGGAAGCAATAGTATACTTAGGATCCCAAGTAAGAGTGCTTCCGGATGAAGATTTACTTCCGGTTAGATTAGGACTTGCGCATGCGGATGAATGCTTTCATCCCCCAGCGTCAGCAAGTAAATAACTAGGGATTTAACTTGGTCCATGAACTTTAGGTGCACAAACCCTAAGACTAAGCTATGGTTCAATCGGAAGCGAAGTTGCTTCCTGTTAGAATTAGACTGGCGCAGAGTGACAGAATAGATATTACACCAAGCGTCAGTAAGTCTACTTCCCCAAGTGAAAGCGCTTCCTGTTAGACTTAGACTGGCGCAGAGCAATAGAATAGTTATTACCCCAAGCATCAGTAAGTCTACTTCCCCAAGTGAAAGCGCTTCCTGTTAGACTTAGACTGGCGCAGAGCAATAGAATAGTTATTACCCCAAGCGTCAGTAAGTCTACTTCGCCAAGTGAAAGCACTTCCTATTAGATTTAGACTGGCGCAGGTTGATAGACTAGATATAACCCCGAGCGTCAGCAGAAATGCAACATCAAGTGAAGTTGCTTCCTATTAGATCTTGACTGGCGCAGACTGATAGAATAGATGTCTCCCTAAGCGTCAGTGAATTCACCACGTCAAGTAAAAGTGCTTCCGATAGCTCAGTGACTAGCGCTGAGTAGTGGAATGAAATAGACTAAGCAAGAGCAAGTCATGGTGAACTAAATCCCTCATCAAGTGAATTTACTTCCGGATGTAGAAGTGCTTCCGGATACACCTTAGATTTAGGGATCACCCACTGCATGAGACTATATGATTATATTGCTAAACTAACGTTCAAGTGCAGCACACTCAGTAAGGTTGCTTCCGGATGAGAAGTTGCTTCCGCAAGCAATCAGAATGTCTGAACGTTCAAAGAGATGCAGTGTCAGAATGCTTTTGTCAGAGCAGAGGTGTCAGGACTACTTTTCAGAGATAAAGCAAGTCAACCCTGCTATGCATTAATGAAGCATTAAATGGGCGAACGGTAACAAGGGAAAAACGGACATATTCAAACGGCTAGCCCACCTACCAAGAGTTCAAAATGCTTGAAGACTATATAAGGAAGCTCAACTTCATTTATGAAGCAGTTAATGATCTTCAAATATTCTTGAGCGAGAAAATCCTTATTCATTCAAGCTGCCCAGAAAAATGAAGAGCATTTAACACTTGGAGTGATTTTTCACCTACCTATTCTGTACTCACAGTAGTTAAGTCTCTTTCTGTTAAAAGAGCATTTATTGAACTTAAGTGTGTAACATCATTTGTTCTGTAAGAGAACTTAGTCAGAAAAGCCTTCAAGTGTAAACTTCAAACCCTTGCTTGGTGTGAGGGGGAGACAGTTAGATAGGTTACAAGTGAGCCAGTGTAAAACTTGTTGTAAGGTTGCAAGTGAGCCCGTAAAACTTGCGGTTGTAAGGTTTCAGGTGAACCCGATTTAAAACCTGAGTTATAGTGAAACTCTCGGCCTGGGTGGTTGAGGACTGGACGTAGGTCAGGTAGACCGAACCAGTATAAATCTTGTGTCATTTACTTTAAGTATTTATTTTTGAAGCACAATTCACCCCCCCCTCTTGTGCATCCATTACGTTCATTTTTCACTTTTCACTTGAAGGGAGAGCTAATGAGTGACTATTAAATCTTCTTACACACTATACCACTTTGAGTTGCAACCAACTGAAACAAGCCTTTATGGACCGATACTTTCCTATGTCCAACATTTATTTGCACTTTTTAGCCTCAAAAGGAACACAAGTTTAGTTTTGGATGATTGTAATCTCATTTTTGTGTTGTAGTGTCAAAAGTATCTCAAGTGTAGTACTTTGGGTAAAAAAAACACCAAAAGTATGTCATATGCATCACCATAACTTGTTTTAAGTACATTTTCACTTTTTAGCCTCAAAAGGAACACAAGTTTAGTTTTTTATCATTGTAACCTCATTTTTGTTTTTTAGAGTGAAACGTATATGAAATTTGGTACTTTAGGTCAACAAGTCCTAAATGTTTGTCAAATGCATCACCATAACTCGTTTTAAGTCCATTTGCACTTTTTAGCCTCAAAAGAAGCACAATTTTAGTTTTTTATCTTTTAATCTTATTTCTGTGTTTTAGTGTAAAAATTATACATATGGGCCCACCCTCATTAAATGACATAGCATACCGTCAGCAACATTCTAAACTCCCCCTCCTCCTTCATTTTCCCCGACCACTTGCCCCAACGACCCTCTCACTAGACTGAGGCCCCTCCACATGGTGCCGCCATCTTCCACATCCACCGAAGCACACTCCCATTATGTGTGGAAGGACACACCCTTGAACCCAACACTCAGCACCTCCCTCCAACAAGAACTACTCCATTTCCTTTACTTTTACTGGAAACTTCATCTTCTACCATTGATTCAAATTCCACGGTTGGTGGTTGATTGTTCCATAATTTTGCTTATATTTTCATGGCCAAATCCATTGAATTAATGCATGTTTTAATGATAATTGCACCTAATTTGCATGGATTCTAACTATTGTACTAGTTATTGGAATTTGTTCTAATCAAGGGCAATTTAGGCCTTTTTAGCATGCTATAATGTTTTACATGTTTTCAAAGAACTTTTTGACGCTACTTCATGTCTTAAACCATTGTAGATCACTGAGGAAACACAACAAATGAGGAGCCAAAGAAGATGGAATCAAAGAGCAAGAAGGAGGAAGCAAGAGGAAGAAGAGAAAACTAAGAAAAAAAGGAGGTAGGAGGATGGCTGGCCAACTGGCGAGCCACTGGCGAGAATCTCGCCACTTGCTCACCAGTTGGCGAGCCACTGGCGAATCCATTCGGGAAACTCGCCACTTGCTCGCCACCGGCGAGCCTAACGCTGTCACAAATTTTGACGCGAATTTTAGGGTTTCTTGGGCCTATAAAAGCTTCCCCAAGGTTGAAAATACCAAGATCTCTTAGGTTTTTCATCATTCCTCTCAATCCCTACTCAAATCCACCTTATTCCACTACAAATCTCTCATCATACCTCTCATCTACTACCATTTCCACCTCATTTCAACCACCCACCTTCTCCAACCTTCATCTTCTTCCATGGCAGCACCCTTGGGTGAGTTTGGGCTTTCATCTACCATGAGTGGCTAAAATTTATTGGGATTTTGGTGGTGTGAAAATAGTTCAAGGCTTCAATGGGCAACTTAGGGGAGTTTTTCTTATCTTATGCTCTATACTTTATACTTGAGAGTTTTAGTTTCACTTTCTCTTATGTATTTGTGTTAGAGAAATATGGTTGTATCTTTCTAATCATGTTGGATTGATATTCTTGTGTTGAACATTAAGTTTGATTATCAATGTTATGTATGTTTTATTTCCTATGTTGATACATGAGACTATGCTTGCTTTAGTGGTTACTTGGTTTGTGTAGCTAATGTTTCAATTGAGGTGTTGTGTTTGCACATTCTCAAGAGGAAAGTGGTTTTCAAACTTAAATTCAATACACATCAAGTGATGCTTAACTTTAACCCTAAGTGATGACTAGTTTCAACTAATTGTTTGATTTGACATCAATTAAGGCTAGAGGACCCTTAGTGGTTGCTTTGGGATTTTTTCTAATAGACTTGATGAAAGTTTTAACTCCCAATATTTTTAAAGAAGTAATTGAACTATTGAATCACCAACAAAAGCCCTTTTCATTACGTTGATTTAAAACCAACGAATTTTTTCCTTTTGCTTAATCAAAAATCACAAAAACAAGTGTTATCTATCTTTTAATTAATTCCTTTCAATGAATTCCAAAACACCAAAAATACACCCCTTTTATGTCAATCCTTGTTTGCATTTAGCTAAATTAGGGTAGTTAAAGAACTCCACAAAGTGAGACGACCTGGGATTGCACCCTATTTGCAATCCTTGGATTAAAATTGTGATTTTAACCCCCAAGGTGATTGGTTCACAGTTAAATTAGTGGTGGTGGTGGAGTTTGTGGCTATTGTTTAGTTTGGAGGAGTTTGTTGAGATTTGTGAGGTAGAGGCGAGTTGACTAAGTGGAGGTGACAAGTTTCACAGACTCGCTGACAGTGGCGTGGACGTGGCGGCGGCCATGACGATGGGGTGACATTTTTTTATGACTGTGCACATAGTCATCAAAATTGAGTGGAAGTTAATTGCAATACCTGTATCAAATGCTCAAACCAAGGAGTTTGTAAGTTCTAATCTCTCAAGAGGATGTTGTGTAAAATGGAAGTGAACCGGCAGATGAATTTTCGGGGAGAGTGATCGATGGGGTAAAATGGAGGAGGGGAGGAGGAGAGAGAAGAGTGAGGTTGGGGGAATTTTTTTATTATTAAATGTGGGTCATGCCTCTTATTTAGTGTCACATCATTAAGTCACATCATCCTTCCCAGTCAACTAGCGTCAAACTTAACACTATTGGACGACAAGGTTTAATTTGCCCCGTTTTAGTTTACCATGTATAGTTTTGCACCCTCTAATTTACAAGGGTATTAGGTGCCCCTTTTTTTTACCAAAGTAATTTTTCCATTATCTGAAATCAAATACAGACTCGATTGAAATAGAATTGAAACACATAAACTAATAAGTGGACACCTAACAATTGAAGAGACAAACTAACATAGACTCTTATTAAAACAATAGCACTACTACCAGCAAGATAAATGAGAGACATTCTTGTATAGGCTAGTAGTGAGAAATCAAGCTAATGAATCTCTATGATCAAAAGTGAAGGCGATAGAGGGTGATTGTCCTTGGACATGCTCTAACGAGCTCACCGCCTTTGATGTCAATGCTGCAAAAGCAGCTATACACACACAATCCATATTGGAAAGGTGAAGAACAACTGAGGTTTGAGATACAAACACCAATGAAGGAATGACCAAAGATAACACTAACCAACTTTCTACAAAGATGAAACTAACCCACAAAAGACTGCAAACATCTAACCAGCCAGAGAAAGAGAAACAGACAATGAACAGTACATAAAACTTAAGATTATTAACTAACAGGGGTAACAATGACTCAATAGATACTATTAGAGATCCCCCAAAATCCCAATAGTACCACAACACTAAATTAATCATAGTGTAAGGGTGGTTGTGGGCCAGCTACCTAACTCCCCTAATTCCTTTTGCATCTTATTCCCCATCACCTTCATATTCACCATATTCCAGTCCTCATACAGCATACCAGAAAGCCAAATCAGACCTAGTATGAGGGAAATTTGTGCTTTGAGCCCAGCCAGCACCATCATCAGTGGCGGCGGAAAAAAGGGTGTGGCAAACTAGAGCAGCCTAAAAGGCCAACTAGAGCAGCCTAACACGTCTAAAACAGTCTCAAATGTACAGAAGCAATGTCCAGAGTGCACAAAATCAGAATTATTCTCAAAATCACACAAGTAACAACAAATTAAGATTGTGACTACTAAGACCTAAAACTAGCAAGAATATGACCTAAATCGGCAACGGCGCCAATTGATTAACTCTTTTTGTCGCCTAAAAGAATTATCAAATAAAAACTAGAATTAACTACTATAGTAAGTAGCAAGTCCTAGGTCACTTCACAATTTGGTTAATTCACTTGCTTAGGTCAAATTATCACAAATTAACAAGGTTGATGAGAGGATTGACTAACAACTACAATTAACAACTAAAATAACAAAGTAAACCGAATTAAATGTGATGAAAATTTAAGTGGAGAACCTCCCTCTCCAAGCTACTTATGCACTTTAGGATTAATTAGACTTCATGTATTTGAGAATATTTGATATATCTTAGCTAAATCCTCTAGATCACTTAAATCTACAAGTGACCTAAGAGAATTTAACAAAGATAATGAAATCAAAGGCTCTTTCCATGCTTCTCATACACTAAGGCAAAATAGGACTAACTCTAGTACCTATATATGTCATTCACTTCAAGTAAGAAGTATAAAGTAATCACTAATACTTGTTCTCATGAAGCTACAAAAGATCATACCAAGTAAAAAGGGTGTGGCAAACTAGAGCAGCCTAAAAGGCCAACTAGAGCAGCCTAACACGTCTAAAACAGTCTCAAATGTACAGAAGCAATGTCCAGAGTGCACAAAATCAGAATTATTCTCAAAATCACACAAGTAACAACAAATTAAGATTGTGACTACTAAGACCTAAAACTAGCAAGAATATGACCTAAATCGGCAACGGCGCCAATTGATTAACTCTTTTTGTCGCCTAAAAGAATTATCAAATAAAAACTAGAATTAACTACTATAGTAAGTAGCAAGTCCTAGGTCACTTCACAATTTGGTTAATTCACTTGCTTAGGTCAAATTATCACAAATTAACAAGGTTGATGAGAGGATTGACTAACAACTACAATTAACAACTAAAATAACAAAGTAAACCGAATTAAATGTGATGAAAATTTAAGTGGAGAACCTCCCTCTCCAAGCTACTTATGCACTTTAGGATTAATTAGACTTCATGTATTTGAGAATATTTGATATATCTTAGCTAAATCCTCTAGATCACTTAAATCTACAAGTGACCTAAGAGAATTTAACAAAGATAATGAAATCAAAGGCTCTTTCCATGCTTCTCATACACTAAGGCAAAATAGGACTAACTCTAGTACCTATATATGTCATTCACTTCAAGTAAGAAGTATAAAGTAATCACTAATACTTGTTCTCATGAAGCTACAAAAGATCATACCATAGTTTTCATATGAAAAACATACAAAGAGAGATTTGCAAGTTGTAATTAAAGTAGGAACCTCAACCTACAAGTGTTCCTAACCTAGCTAACCTTAGATCAAAGAGAAAGCTAAGAACATGATAATTCAAACTTGCAAACCTAACACAAGAATCTCACAAATACATGAAGCCGATTTGTTGTTAATCTTCTAAGTGCATTTCACTTGAAGAAGGAGATGAAGGAAAGCTTAGCCTTGAATAATGGAGGTGGAGAGGAGAGAAATTGAAGTGGCAGCCATGGATGAAGGTGAGAAACACGAAATGTAGGTGAGGGAGTTGAGAGAAAATGGGTTTGGTGAGAGAAAGTGAAGTGGAAGAATGAATGGGTAATGTGAGGTTAGGGTTTAACATATGTGGTTAACATTGGGATTAACTCCAAATGAGATGCAAATTAATCTCAAATTTCATGTAAATGAAGGTAAATGGAGGGTATAATCTCGGCCTAAACAACTAATGGTAGAAGGTGTGTGTGTTGTAAGAGGCCAAGAGGGGTATAGTGTGTGTGAGGAAGGAAGGGTATTTTGGGGAATGAAGGGAAAATATGTGAGTGCCTCCAAGTTGTCATATGTCTTCTCCTCTCTTTCCTCTTTTCAAATGCTTTCTTCTCATTCCAAAATTGCCCTTTTTGAAGCTCCCAATTTGAATTTGGAGTTGGAGCCATTTTTGCCAATTTTGGTAAGATGCTTCAAAAGTACTTTTTGCCTTGTCTTACCAAAAGTGATAATTGTTGCTTTATGCCTTTTTGTTGTCTCCTTAGCTCATTCCTTGCCACCAAAGCACTCCCAAAGGTATTGTGGGGCCCACGTGGGACCCCCTACAAATAAAATACACCACATAGTCAAAAATGACCAAAATACCCTTTGTTTCTTAAAATGCAGGTAATAAGGCCAATATTCTCCAATTAAATCACATAAGCATGAGCAATAAAAATCTCCAATAATGATCAAATATATCAATTAAATCACACTAATTAAGCTCAATTGCACATGCTTAAACATATAAAAATAGGTTCAATCAGTGGGTCAGGCTAGCCCATTTTCCTGGCTCTAAAAGTTGTTAACACTTGTTAATGAAGCGTTGTTACACTTGTTAATAGTGCATATTAACAACTCCTTGTGACCGGCCACTTTGAAATTAAGTCTCTTGAAACTTAGGTGCAATTGTCCCTATTTTTAATGTTAAATTTCTTACAAATAAATTTTATTTAGAAATCTATATGCTAATTGATACTGATATGATATCTAATATATTATCACTTCAAAAAATGTTGTGAATAGATTTAAGGCATCACCAAGTGTTGGCATTATTTTTTATCAGAAAGTGTTAGTATTATTTCAGTACCAAAAAAGTGAGTATCATTTTTGGTAATATTTAGGATACGATTTTGGCAATATTAAAAGAGAGTATTACAGTAGGCAAAACCATTGGTCAAGAATTTGACTTTGCTTCTTTCTATTTAATAACTCAGATTTCATAAAATCTCAAAAGCTAATCAAAAAGTGAGCCCTCCTGTTATTATATAAAGCACTTCCAATCTTTGTCAAAAAAAAAATAAAGCACTTCCAGTATTTCAAAATCTCCTCCTCCTCCATTTTCCTTATCAAATTGTTTTTATTTTCAACCACGGAAATAATGAAATTAAGTAATTTCCATGGAAATAAAAGAAATGAAGCTCCGTTTGAAGTTCACGTTCTGGTTGTTGATAAGGATGTTGCTTCGCTTGAGATAACATTGGGATTACTTGCTTCCCTGAATTATAAAGGTAACTGACAACATTAGTTGTTTCCTTTATCATTAATTTATTATTATTATTATAAATTCATTCTCAAAATTATTCTCAATTGAGAAACTCATATGTATTTTGGTGGAGGAATAAGAATCCGTGTGTGAAGAAAATTGATATTTATTAAGGGGATATTTAAAAGGGTAAAGGTACAAAATGGTAACAAGCTATTACACTAATAGTACTCCAGGTGAAAAAGTGTTCCGGTCTCAATTCTGTTAATGAAAAATAAATTTTGTTTCAATTTAGGTAACAACGTTAAGTTTGACTGACGTTGACCTTTAAAAGCTGACGTGACAAGAGAAATAAATTTTTTTACTGACGTGGCGTGCTTAGTGACAATCATTTTTCTGAATGTGTGGTGTTGGGTGGGGGCTGTTTGATGTGTGTGCGTAGGTTGGGGGGTTTGTTTTTTGATTTAAATGCGGGTCCCACACATTTAGAAAAAGGATTGTCACAGAAGCACGCCACGTCACCAAAAAAATTTATTTCCCTCGCCACGTCAACTTTTAACGGTCAAAGTCAATCAAACTTAACTGTGTTAACTAAATTGAGACGAAATTTATTCTTAATTACCAGAATTGAGAGCGAAGACACTAATTTAAAAGTGTAAGTTTTTTAGGGACGGAATAAATTACCAATAACTTAATCCGTAACTTTTCTATTATCACAAGAAACATATATAATTCATTTTTTGGGTATGGACTATGATAGTAATAGACAACGCAGAGTATATGATATTGTTAAAAATTGACTATTGTTAACACGGTTGAAAAATTAAACATTTCACTTCTTTGTGTTTTTGCATATATGATATTTTGGATTGTTAATAAATTAGTTTGATTTTAATAAATTTTATCGCAAATATTGGTGAAAAAAAGATTATAAAGAGTTTGAATGGTATGTAATAAAAGGAAGTTTTATAATTTATATATTATTTCATGGTAAAATTGAAATGTTCGTATTAGGTTCTTATAAATAATTATAATTTTTTTGTTTTAGTTAATGTTGGCTTTTTAGGTTCTTCTATCTTATTTTCCCAAAATGATTTACTCCCAATTGCACTAGACATAAGTAAATTATAAGTTTCTGGAGAATTTCCCAATTTTATTGAGTAATGGCCCTATTTTGCTCTTCAAGTAACCACTATGGATCACTAGGCACCATAAAATAACAATAGGTACAATTTTAGCCTTGAAATAACCAAAGTGATCCAATTTTCCCCTCTATCCAACTTAATGCTGACATGTGTTGCCCACGTATCAACATTATAGTCATTTGAGGGTAAAAGTGGACAACTTTGGTTTCTTCAAGGATGAAATTGTACCCAGTGTTAATGCAGGATGCCGAGTGGTCTATGGTGGTTACTTGAAGGGTAAAGGGAAAAGGTGCAAAAATAGCCACTATAAATTTGAAAAGGAGCACCTGAGATTCTCGTAATAAATTTAAGGGGAAAAAACTGTACACTGTAAACTAAAATTGGGCAAATGTAACCTCTTAGTTAAGCATTGTTAAACAAACATATTTTTAGACGTGAACCCCACCATTAGTAAATGACGTGTCAATTCCAAAATCCACTGTGAAAGTTTAAATGCATCCATTTGAACCCTAAATCATCTAAAATGAACCCAAAAACCTCAAATCATTTTGGTTAGAACCCTAAACCTGAAAATAATTTTGATGAGGATTTGTAGGTCAGGGTTTAAAATTGGGCTAATTTGGTCTCTGAAGGAGTTTGATGTGTTCTGTGTTGTGTTGGACTGATTTTGTCTAAATACGCCCAGTCAGCATATGCCACGTCATAAAAAATTGACAACAAATGCTACATATTGTCACGTCAATAAACCTCATCAGAATTCCTAGTCAATTAATGGTCAAACTTAACACCTCTGTTTGAGAATGTCATATTTGCCCCATTTTGGTTTTCAGTGTACGGTTTTGCCCCCTTAAATTTAATAATATTAGGTGCTCCTTTTTAAATTTACGGTGGCTATTTTTGCACATTTACCCAAAGGGTAAAATAGGCTCATTTCCCATAAAAATTATAAGAGATTTTGAAACTTCAAGCTGGTTGATGACCTACTATTTGCGGACATAATGATATCCGCCTAGCTTACACACATGTTCTCGCTATGAATGAAAATTACTATTACGAGGGAGGCTTTAATTATTTATCTTGATTTTCTTTTGAAACTGTATAGATTGTCATTGTAATTTAAGATAAATAAATGGCTCCTAAAATCTATTATATGGTTATATAGCAAATCACCCCCGAAAGTTTTCACATAGGAACATGTCCACCTTGGAAGTTTTTTTAGGTGCAATTAAGCCCTTGAAGTTTTTTTAGGAACAAATCTACCCAATTCTGATATGTGAAAAATATTATTCCTATTTGACCCCCTTCTCATCTCAACCCCTCCCTTTCTCTCTCCTCCACCAACCACCCTCCCCTCCCCCTCCCTTTGGTGCCGCCATGAACTGTCCAATAAAAAAAGAAGCTAGTTACATTACAGAGACAATTTAAAATTTTAAATCATAGGAAACATTATTAAGGAATCATTAAGCTACAAAAGGTGATAAGCATCAAAATTACATAGCATTCATGAATTCAAATAGGTAATCCAATAGTCATAACATTCTAGCAAAACTTAATATTCAATACAAGTATATCAATCTATTAAAATTTTCTTGGTGAAACAATCTGTTACAATTAGAAAGAATAATCATGTCTAATACAAATACATTAGAAAACTTGCAATTGAAAATCTCAAAAACAAAGCATAGAGGATGAGAACTAGTAAAATCTTTTATTGAAACCCATTGAAGCATTGAACCATCTTCACACCATCAAAACACTAAAATAACTAGCTACTGTGTTAAATAATATCCCAATTTTGTCAAAGGGAGCTACTGCCATGATTCAAGAAAATGGGGATGAGATAAAGTGTAAAAGATAGAGGATATGTAGTGGAAGAATAAAATGGTGTGAAATTAGAATGGTAGATGATATAAGATGAACATAATAGAGTGGGAAATGATGAAATTGTTAAAACTCTAGAGGAACATAAGTATTTCCATGCATGGGAGTGACATGATGTGAAATGTTTGGGTGTGAAAGTTGTTGTTAGTGTCCACTCATCGATGCAAGACGTGGCCAACATTCGTCATCACTTTGGTTGTTATGCCAAGCCACGATTAACAACTCATTGTTTTGTTTTTCCTTCGCCTTCTTCTCTGATTCGTAGCTTTTTCACTTCAAATGTCTCTTCAATGATCTGCACGATATTTGGACTAATAGTAGCATAAATCTTTTTGTGCAAATGTGTTCAATAATAAATTGTGCTACTTATGCCCAAATCAACCTTAACTAGAACTAATTCCAATAAATTTTGCAACTCCCTGAATTCATCCTAGTTAGGTGCAATTAATCAAGGAACATGCATTAATTCAATTAATTTGGTCATTGAAAAACATGTAAAAGTATGGTGCAATCAAGTTCATATAGGGGTAAATTGAGAAAAAAAATTACAAAAATTTGAATAAGGTCTTATATTTTTTGGACTAAAACTAACTATCCAAGTAGATCCTATATTTTGGAATGGATTAAGTAATACTTAAGTATGACCTAATATACTTGAATATATGATAGTATTGTTATATATGACAATATTTTGGTAGTTGGAGACAATCAGAATAATGTGTTTGAGAATTGAAATTGCAGCTGAAGGAACAAAGCATCCATTAGCTGCATTGGAAATCCTAAGAAGAAAAGAAGGGTATTTCAGCTTAATTGTGATAGAGTCTCCTTTGCCAGATATTGATGTATTCCAAATCAAGCACAAACTTGATATTGAATTCTCAATACCATTAATGAGTAAGTGTCTCAATTTTCTTCTTTTTCCAACTATACATGCATTGGCATGGTTTGTTATTCATTATAGAATTAATATATATATTTATTGATGGCCAAGCAAATGATATTAATTTCTTTAGTTTTATTTGATGAAAACAAATACAAGATCTTTCAATTGTGCACTATTAGATTGTATGGATATCATTACCTCTCCCAACTATTTCCCTTTGATATTCTATTTAACACACATAAATGAATAATAATTAGGATTTTTATTCTATAACTCAAAGGTTATACAACATGCATTGATGTAAATTGCTTTTAAGCTTTCCATTTCATGAAATGTTGACATGACAATACACGATACAGGTGTATTGAGTATTGTGTACATTTTTTTTCAGAAAGTCAAAATACAACCAAGTATGGAGATCATAAGATTCTCATGGGTTTAGCAAGAAAAGTTTTATACTAGTTTGGTTTAAACTTTGACCTACATCTAGTTCTTCAACCTAGACGACTTCTACTATACCCAAAAATTTTAAATTGGGATCTTGGTTCCACTGTACAAGTGATTAAGTCTACGTACTCATATGCTCCCCAATAGAATGTGTATATATGTCATAACATCTTGGAATACAATATGCACCAAGTCACAAATTTAGTAATAAATGTGTATAAGAGAGATGTTTTGGCTTTAAACTTTTAAAGTTTCTTGCTCAAATGATAATTAATTTCTCATTTTTCCTCTCTTCACTCGATTCTATTTATAGTCTCACCAATTTGCAAATCAATGTCAAGATTGTAGCCATTGAGAAGTAACTGCTACTACAGTGAGTTGTTTTTCAGCATTCTTCACATACTTCTAAAACCAATTTGTTAAGGCTATTATCTTATAAGAATAAGCTTCATTTGAGTATTTCTTGATTTTGTTTCTCTCTTCGGGAGTTTTGAATTCCTATAGTAGGTGAAAAAGTATATTTTCATGTCATCTTTATACTTTTGTACTTGAGAAAAATTCAAACTTTTTTTGTCATTTGACTCCAAAACTTGCAATATCTGAAATTTTGACAAAAAGCATGAAAACGGTCGAGTATTTTGTCAATACTTGAAAGAATTTATTAGCCTGAGTGTTTCAAAGTTGTTTGTAAAAATTTAAAGTAGATGTTCAATAATTTTCTTTCATACTAAAATATCATAATGAGTACTCAAGTATCCAAGACGAGAATGCTTGATTGTTCTGTCAACACTTCAAATTGCTAGGATTCAGTTTTTTCGAAATACTCGATGCAAAACTTGAGTATTCAAAAATGTTTGATCATAAGATTAAATTAATTCTTTTGATCATAACCTTAAATTATTCTATCGTATAACCCACAATATTAAAGTTATATAAAGCTCTTATCAAATCCAATAGATGTTCTAAAAGTACTTGATGTTAGAAATCTTAAGTTTTGATGATGATATAGACTCAATTGGTTTAATCAGTATAATAAAGGGTGAAGGTGCAAAAAAGGTAACAAATTATTACACTAGGAGACTGAGGGGCAACAAGTATTTCCGGACTTAATTTTGGGAATGAAGAATAAATTTTGGTGCAATTTAGGTAACACTGTTTAGTTTGATCGACATTGACTGTTAAAAGCTTACGTGTCGGGGGAAATAAAATTTTTTGTTGACATGACGTGCTTATGTGGCAATTATTTTTCTGAGTGTATACGGTCCACATTATTTAAATTAATAAAAAATATAAAACCCCCCACCCCCACCCCCATCTTCTTCCCTCACACCCCCGCTTCCCCCTCCCTCCCAAAACAAACACCCACCACCCACCCTCTTCACCCCACCCACTGCCACCACTTGCCCCCCCCCCCAAAACACCTCCCACTATTTCGGCCATACACTGCCACCGCTACGTCATGAGTGTGTCGAGCCGCTGCCACTGCCGGGGTGAGTTTGTCAAGTTCGGCCATATAGAATTGAACATTAAGTTCTGCGAATTCGTCGCCGTAGGCGGCCATCATCATCGATCCCCCTCTACCGCTCTCTTCCGCTGTTACAGTCGGCTAACAAAACCATTCTCCGACGACGTCTACTCACCCAAGTTCAACGGGGAGGAAGGAGAGGTGGGAGGTATTGGAAATGGAGGAGGACGTCGGGGAGGAGGGAGTTGTGGCTGTTGTTTTAAGGGGAGGCGAAGTGGTGGCGGTGGTGGGGGTGGGTGGGGAGAAGAGGGTGGGTGGTGGGTGTTTGTTTTGGGGGGTGTGAGGGAAGAAGAAGATCAGGGGTGGGGGATGGGGGTGGGGGTTTTATATTAATTTAAATAATGTGGGTCCCACACAATTAGAAAAATAATAGTTACATAAGAACGTCATGTCAGCAAAAAAAAATTTATTTCCCCCAGCACATCAGCTTTTAACGGTCAACGTCGGTCAAACTAAACAATGTTATCTAAATTGCACCATAATTTATTCTTCATTCCCGAAATTTGAGCCCAAAAATACTTGTTGCTCCTCAGTGCTCCTAGCGTAATAGTTTGTTTCCGCTTTTTCCCCTTTACCCTAAAATAAAACATAAGTATTAAAATGATGATATAACAGGATATCATAACTAAAATAGAAATAACTTGAAATGAATTTACATGGATAAAGACATAGTTTTACAAGCCTCATTGAGACATTCAACAAGAGACTAAGTATATTAAGTTAGAATGAGCAGGCATCATATCTATACATATGGAATAGGACTTAGTCTGAACCCAACTGAGATATCAAGGAAGACCAAGCAACATAATGATATGAGGATCTGAACAAGTCAATCGAAAATGAGACATAGAAACTCATAATAGATGTGGCGTGATCAATCCTAGAAATTGAGTATTCGAGCATAGGTTTAAGGTGTATGCATTAAAAGATCGAATACCCTAAAGACTTATGGAACTAGTACAGGACCCGCACATATGCACGGGTTCACTTGTTTATTATGTAATTTATATCCTACTTTCGATCCATTCACTATAACTCCCAATCATCACTTGTTTAAGGGACAAGTACTTACCACTAACGTCAACCCGCTAGCTTCCTTCGTTAGAGTTTTTAAAGCAAATATGTGATCATCTAATTATTGAACATATTATACAATTAAAATGTAACAAATATTAATGAATGAATATATTGCACAATGCTTTTTTAATCACGTTCTCATTTTTTTTTCATATGTTTTGTTGAGAGTATGATTTTTTAATCAGAATGTTTTGATAGAAAGTGTACATTCCACGTTTTTTATACAGCTTATTTATTATATTAATTGGAAAAAATATTGAGTAACCAAATGTAGAGGTGGTGTTAGTGGGTAGTTATTTTTGGGCAAAGTGTCAGTAAGATAGAAAAATAATTTAAAAGGTCATGAAAAAAGATTAATTTTGATTATTTTTTAAGCAAAAAAAAAGAGAGAATTTATAGAAGATATTTAAGGAGAGATTATAAATTAAGGAGAAATCTTAGCAGCGCACTAAAATATCAAATGTCAGCTTTTTTATCTAAAAATTTATGGAGAGGGAATGTGCTTATATGCATATTTTTTGTAAAAGAATTTATAGGAGATAATTAAGGAGATTATAATTTAGAAAGAAATCAGAAAGGATTTAATAAAGAATTATATATAGTTTGCTTTTCCTAAAAATAGATGGAGAGAGAATGTGGTTATGTGCAGTTTTTTTCTAAAAATAGATGCAATGAGTGGGTGGTTACGTAAATACGTGGAGAGAGAGAGTGCTTACGTTTTTTCTTAGAACTCTTGCTTTTAACCCTCCCTTTATATATAAGATAGATACATATACAACGTAATCTATCACATAATAGTTGTGATCGATCAACCATGCTTAGTATTCTAAGATATGACAGAATGATGGTCGAACCCAGTTAGTGAACTCGTATAACACCCTTAAAACAAATTTGAGTAGTTCATACACAAAGTGATCGAACAAAGGTTATACTATAATCGATCACCTGAGCCCAGTATTCTGAAATAAATGAACAAGTGATTAAAGACACTTGATAGATACTCTATCTCATCGAATACACGAACTTATTTTCTGAGCCAATTGACAATTGTATTTGATGACACTAATCATATGGTTGAGCACATCGATACATATTTGCAGTACTATGATCGAACACAAGTGTATCTGATCGATGATGCCGCTAGTTACCCGACATTTATTACTCTGTCAGAAAAGCACTCAACACAAAAGTATCTGTTAGACACATACAATTTACAAGCGGCCTATATTTGAAAGGATGATGAAGGACACCGAATTTACGGTAAGTGTAGTGTGCCTCGGGGCTACTTCTTCAAGATATTTATGGACCTCGGTGTAAGCGGAAGTTACCCCCAGCTATCGTTCTCAGAGGAGCCAATAAAATGCAGCTAATTACCTAGTAACTAAACGCTAAACTTGTTTGAATAAGAAAAATTGTCATGGATTAATAATGAAATTTAGTAAAAGGTGTGATATGCAAAAGGGGGAAATAAGAATTGGAGAAAAATGAAGATTTAGTCAAATGAGATGGAATTGTTCTTGGGAAATGATTGAGAATGACTATCCTAGCTCAATCAATGTATTTGGGGAGTCACTAGGTGCTGATTCACCAATTTACCAAATCTCATGAACCCATGAGTCCAATTACCTAATTAGTGGAACCCAACTAATTAGAAATTGTTAAGGGCAAAGGTGCAAAAATAGCCACTGTAAATTTAAAAATGAGCAACTATAACTCTAGTAAATTTAAGGGGCCAAAACCACACACTGTAAACCGAAATGGGTCAAAACCATACATTGTAAACCAAAATGCATGGGGAAAAATTAACCTCTCTGTTAGGCCGAGTTAAACAGGCATTTTCCTGACGTGGGCTCTACCATCAGTAAATGATATGTCAATTCCAAAATTCACTGTGGAAGATTAAATGAATCCAGTTGAACCCTAAATCACTTGAAACAAACCCTAAACCCCCAAATCATTTCGATAAGAAACCAAATAGAACCCTAAATCATGCGAAATTCACCTTACTTCTTCGTAATCATATGAAAAATAAAGCTTCATCTAAAAAAATAAAGCTCCATCAACATATTGCACCCTGAATTGTATGACATATCATCATTTACTGATGATGAGGTCACGTCTGGAAAACGTACGTTCAACTCTGTCTAACAGAGAGGTTACTTTTGCCCATTTTTGTTTATAGTGGACAGTTTTACCTCCTTAAATTTACCAGAGTTATATATGCCCATTTTTAAATTTACGGTGACTATTTTTGCACATTTACCCAATTGTTAAACTCTTTAGCACCTTTGAGTTTTCTCTAGGTTTCCTAAAATACCAAACCTCACGCCAACCGACAACCTAATACCTAGTCTCATGAGCCAATTCCATTAGGCATTTTAATACTATGAGTAAATACAAGAAATTATGATTGGAATGCAAAGGATGTAGCACAGTTCAATCACCAATAATAATATTTTTACCTTTGTTAAACGACCAATTTCACCTTGAAAGCAATCCGATCCTTAGGACCATCAGGAGGCCTAAACTAGCTAACAAATGGAGCATGTTTACCTGGATGTACCTCATGAGAAGCAATTGCACCATTTGGTGATTGCATTATTGCCACGTGGACGACTTTTGGTGGCTTTGTCTGTTAAGGGTTAAATGACTATGCATATGCTACTTTTGGGGTAAATATGCTTCCCTCATTATTTTAGGACATGGGATGGTTTAAGGGAAACTTGAAAATTGGACCTTTGCCCTTTTTACCTCTGTTATAAAAAAACATGTTTACACCTTGCTGAAGTTTTTCTACATAAGGACTTATTATTCAATTTAAGCTTATTAAAAATCATAATTGAAATCTAACCATGATAAAGCTCTCAGAAATAGAGACATAAAAGTCATGAAATTATTGGGTTTTATCATAGTACTATAAATAAAATTCTATGTGATACTTAAAGTGGAATTATATCTAAGTGAATATTAATTTCTCTTCCTTTCATTTTTCTCTTGTCCTACTCATATCTATCATTCCAAATCCCTTATTTTTATAACAATCATACATGTGCTTATCAAGAACTATATGTTTGGTATTTGTTTGAAGTTTGAAAGTCATATATGCCCGAAAGTGTTCAGGGTCTATCATATATGCCCTTCAAGATTTCTAGTCCATTTTTGCCCTAAAGTGTGCAAATTGTATTACATTTACCGTTGAAATACTAACGGTCTATATCAACTATCTAATAGTCACTGAGTTTTTTAACACTCAAAGAGAAGAATGTGATACACTTTGCACACTTTTGAGGAAAAAATTGTTACAAAATACTATAGATTTGATAAGCCTTGAACATTTCAAGGAAATATGACTACCTTCTCTTTTAATTCAAAGAAAACTTATTTTGAGTAAAAGATGAGGTATTAAACTAATTTATCTTTAAATATGACTAGAAAATAAAATGAAAAAGGAAATTAATACGCACATACACACGAATTTGTAGTTAGATACCGAGTGCATTTACTACTATGAAAAAACATCTATATCGATGAATTTTAGGCTACCCTGGGTGAAAAATGTCAAATAACAAAACTTGATCTCCAATTACTATCGCTAACTAATCAGACAAAAATAACTAGTTGCATCGGTGGCTCATTGAAACCTACGGGACAAGTAATATAATAAATTCCTTCAGCCTCCCCAACCATTGCCAACCCATTAGGATAGTAGGGAATGCAGTAATGGTGCATCCGCTTGGCAGGAGATTTCAATCAACACCCTAAATGTGGTTTCAAGAAGAGGCGAACCATGCAAAATCATGTTCTTATTGTTTAAAACCAAGGCAATAGCAACAAAGACATTACCTTGATTATCAAATAGCTTGCACCTAGACTTACCCTATAGAAGAAATCACAATTTTAAGCTATTATAATAATATTGATTTTAAGTTTACAAAAAGAAGAAACATAAATTGATCTAGGAATAATGGTCCTACACATTGTATTCTCTGTTGATGTTGCATCTCAAGTATCTACTCTAATCCTTCAACTTGTTGAATTCGTCATTAAGTTTTACCCTGAACATATCCCCGATGCTCAGGGAGATCGAGTGATCTACCAAGTCAACTGCATGGGACAACCTTGTAGACTTCCTTAGGTGAGTCTTGTGACAGCATAATCTATGACATGAGGAAAAGATTATTAGTTATTAACAAGGCAAAGTCAAAAATATGAAAAGCTGAAAGAATGTGAACAATTGAATTGTCTTCTTGTTTGAAAACCCACAAATCTTGCCGAGGTAGATGAGGAATTTCTCCTTCTTCTTCCACAAGCCTCAAACAACCTGGTAAAATTATAAATTAATATTTGAAACATACCATATTTTTGAAAACATATTGTTAATAACATATAATATCTTGCTCCAATACTTGATATCATGTGCATATACGAAAATACAGGAGGGCTCGAGTTGGATCGTGAAGTTGAGGGTTTGAGAGAGAAGTGATGATTTATTTTAATAAAACCTACTCTAAAATTTTATACATAAAAAGCCAGGTTTCCTTATACTTATTTTATTTTCAAAAGGCGAAGTCTACCCCAGCATTTTCCTCTTGTACACATTGGTGTGGATTGGACCTTACCCCAACATGTACTTTGTACAATCGCTAGAGTAGTGTTCATAATTCTTTTAATTTATTATTTATTTTTTAAAATGTTAAGCCTACGCTGGTGTTTTCTACATGAAAACACTGGAGTAATTTGAAGCCTACCGACCTTTTCAACTTGTCAATACCAGTGAAGAATTATGCAGCCTACCCTTGCATTTGTTTCTACCGTGACATTATTAGTTTATCATACCTGAGTAAGGTATGCTTACCTGGCCTAGAGTTTATTAGTAGTAAACATTAAGGTAGGCCTAGTGTTTCGATATAAGCCCTAGCGTTTACATGTATAGACACTGGAAACGTAAGCCAAGCTATGAAAGGACTTTTCTATAGTAGTGATTCATTGAGACTGTCTACTAGAATCTATTGTATTTAGGCACACAGTAGATACACCTCACATAAGAAAGAAGATAGAAAAGAGTATTTTGCAGTGTGTCGCGCAATGTATTTCATAGTGTTTTTTCTACTCATGGTGCGCTATACTATTCATACATTGGGTTATTGAGACATCAACTAAAATCAGTGATACATTTAGACATGAAATCTATATATATTAAAAGATGTCATTACTGAATAATTAGCAACGCAATTTTTCATCGCTAAAATTTTACGTGAAGAATTATATTATATTTTATCTAGATTTTCAATATAATTTCCCGCCATCAAGAGTTAATCTGAAATCAAATAAATTAAAACAAATAACTACTTTCATAAAATATTGTTTAAATTAACCATGCTTTAAAAGGTTTCTTAAATTGAATATAATTCTCTCTTGGGCATGTCCATGCGAAATTTTCAGATAAGTTGTAGTCTCGTTCTAAGTATGGATTAGGCAAAAGGTTACTTTAGTATAAATTGAAGACCTTCACCCACTTTGTAAAATTCATAATTTTTTAAAACCTATTGACACTGAGAGAATATATTTTGAAAATTAGTGTATTAGCATCTTGAACTATAAAAACTTGACTAGTTTTGGGTCAATCATAAGATTTGACAAGTTTTCTCCTATCATCATCAATAAAGCAAGGTGAGTAGATCTGAAGAGTAGAGAATTAAAATAAACATATTAAAGAGAAGCTCTAACGAATACTGATAATTTATCGATCTCTACTTGAGAATATGCATATGTATTATCAATTGTTTTCCAATGATATGCACTCTCTCTGATATATGCAGTGATTTCAATGGATAATGATGAAAGAATAATGGAAAAGGCGATGAAGTGTGGTGTGGTACGTTACATAGTGGAACCAGCAACAGAAAGTGAATTTAAAGGAATTTGGCAATACGCACTACATTCAATATTCATGAAAGGTATGGAGAAGCAAACCACATCATCATCTTCATCTCCAATAATAAGAGATCAAGAAAATGAAAACTGCAGTGTTGAAGATTCATGGAGAAGTAGGTTTACAAAACATCATCATGATCCTAGAAAAAAAAACAAAATTGTCAAAAGAAAGGAGTTTGTGGTGAGGCTTATGAAAAATAAGGGTTCTTCTTCAGAAAGTTGTGGTATCCATAATGGAACATCGTTGTCATCTAGGGTTATAAAAAAGAGCAAAGTTGTGTGGACAGATGATCTTCAGAGCCGTTTCTTACAAGCCATAAATGTCATTGGGTTGGAAAGTAAGCTTTTCTTCTCGAGTATTTTATTGCATGATATTTGAGAAATTATTCATACTATTAAAAAATCCAAAATTTTATGGCTTGTTTAGGTTATTATAGTGAATTGAGGAAGAAATAATGTATAAGTCCTCATAATTTAAACTGATATTCAATTATATATTAGCTTCACTTTTTATTAGATAATTGGTTAACTTGATTTTAATTAGGTCTTCACACTTTCAAATGTAATTAATCAAGACTCTTTATTTACAGGGGGCATGATATGATCGAAAAATATTGGGAAAATGACAAAAAAATGACACTTGAATTTGAGTTGGACAAAATGGGGTTTCCAATTCCAACTTGGACAAATAAGGGATACTCCCCAATTTGTCCTAAATGAAATTTGTGACTTTGTAGCAAAAAAGTAATGAATGAAGATTCAAGAGTAGTTATCAGCGATACTTGAGTAGTTAACGGATAACTATTCATATATTGCAGTTAACTACCCTTGTATCACTATTAACTATCATTCTCAATAACTACTCAAGTATCACTAATGATAACTACTCTAGAATCGCCATTCACTACTTTTTTTAGCACAAAGTCACAAATTTCATTTAGGACAGATTGGGGACTATCCCTTATTTGTTCAAGTTGGAATTGGAGACCCAATTTTGTCCAACTCAAATTCATGTGTCATTTTTTTTGTCATTTTCCCAAAAATATTTGACAAAAAGCATATATGAAACTATAGAACTTAAAGGAACATAATAGATTGTGTGAAGTGACTATAGGACCGCAAATTTTTTTTTCCGGTTTAATTACATAAATTAGTTTTATGATTTAATTAGTTAACAATTTATGAAAATATTTTATTGCTAAACTAGCACGGTGATATCTTTTGTAATGCATGCGCTATGACAGCATTTAGTGTGATAATTCTTATTGTGTTGTTAATATCATAATATATATTTTGATTTGGATAATCTCTTTTTTGTGAGTTTTTTTTTTCTTGCTGTATTCATGTTCAGATGCAGTTCCAAAAAATATACTTGAAGTCATGAATACACCAGGATTGACCAGGGAAAATGTGGCAAGTCATTTGCAGGTTTGTTTCCTTTTTTATTACAAACATTAAATCTACACATATAGTTAGTTCCAATGATAAATGCACATATACTAAATATCCTCTAATTAATTCTAGGGCGAAGGTGAAAAATGATGCTAAACTTTACCCAAAATTGTGTTTCTAATACTTAAGTTTTGTGAGGTGCAAAAATAGTACCAACTTGGGGTCCAAGTGTAAATATAGTCTAGTTTTCACTTAATTGAAATAAAATTTAGATATTAAAAGACTCTTATACCCCTCATTAATTTTATTTAATGAGGAAGAGAATGAGGGTATAAGAGTCTTTTCATATCTAAATTTTATTTCCCTCAAGTGAAAATTCTATATTTTTATTTGAACTCAAGTTGAGTACTCTTTTTGCACCTCGCGAAACTTTAATATTAGAAACACAATTTTCGGTAAAGTTTAATATCATTTTTGCACATTTGCCCTTAATTCTATTTAATCTCACATTTTTGTGCACATTCTAATTTATCGTTTTGGCTGCAGTTGAAGTGGGATATTAGATGTCTCAACGGATTAAAAATAAGAGCAAAGTTACTATGAAGACTATATAGTATTGTTGCAAGTTTTTTTCTCAATAATATTATAGTATCAAGTTTAAACTTAACATCTGAGTATGGAAATGGTCATTCACTTTTTAATTTTGTCATAAACTTTGAGTTTCCTTAACTTTAAGTGAAAAATATGATTTCTAAGCTCGTTTAATAATCTTTGTTAGATGAGATGTTGATATTTTTCAAATTGTGATGAATATTTTGCAGAAATATCGGCTTTTTCTGAAGAGAGTTGCTAGAATGTATGCGTTAGTTATGAATAAGGGTGAGACAGACAATGCTAAGGAGGAGTTATCAACTTTGTCTTCAAAATACCCTAAATCACTGATGTTAAAGAACATCAAAGAGGAATTAGAAGAATGCTAAAGTTGAGAATGCTCGGAGCTTCTTCTTCTACATATCCATGTTCATCATCCTCTAAGAATCACGATTCTTCTTCAAAACCCTTGTTCAATCCATCATCCAATAAGTTTCAGTTTCATCATTCTACTGATCTTTCCAGCCAAATGAAACCGTCTCATGGACCACCGTTACATGATCAATTTTCTCCAAGTACTTCAAGTTATAACTACGCCAATAATTTCATTAATAATGATGATGATGTAGTAGGATTTACCTCTGAGGTTTTAAACAATTACTATGATTATGGTGGGTATAACAATTCGTCCATCAACGGATCAATTTATAGTAACATGATTGATGGACGGGTGCAATCTCCTGCTAGTATTGAGCTATACATTGAAAATCAAAGTTCAGCTGATATGGAGGGAAAATACAATAATATTCTGGAAGAGCAGCAAGAAGAGCGGTATGAAGCTTTGAATAATATAAATGAAGGAAACTGTCGTCAAACTATTGTAGCTAGAGGGAAAAATGACGCTTCACTTGTGACTTCTCATTGCCCAAACATGAATACTGGGTTTGCATTTGATGACGTTGGCAATATCTTCAAGCAAGAAAATAATAAGTGCGGCATGTTCTCTAATGAGGTATGTTTGATTACTGTTTACGTATTTGATAAGATATTATTGATTAGTGAATCAGAATTTTTAATTTGAACAGATTGATACAAGACTTTTAATCAACATGATGAATATTTAGTGCAAGCTTTTCGAGTTTATTTCATAAGGAGATCAGTTTTCCCTTGATCTTGTATTGGCTAAATTATCCTTAATTTAATTAGTCTCTCAATCATGCAAAAATATAAAGAAAGTGTGCGGAAACTAAGAACTATTATCATGAATGTAAAATGAAACAAATTACTTATTAGAAATTAATTAATTTAATTTGGAAAATCCCCAAACTGATGTAATATCAGATAAAAAAAATTTGTGTACTACATATGTTAAAAAAATTATATATTTTAACCTGGCGGGTTGGCGTGAGTGGTAACTACTATATATCATCCCTTAAGCAAGTGGTTGGGTTCAATCTCTAACCCTTGTGAATGAAGCAAATTCACAAGTTAGTTGTCTACCCCTATATGAGACTTCAGAATAGCAAAGGATTAGTCTCATCACTTAACACGCGGGTGGGGATACCTTGGGAAACAAAAAAAAGAATTATATATTTTATTAGTTAAGCACGATAACATTCCCCATCAGCATCTTAATTAATTTCAAATTTATTTCCTTTTAATAAAGAATGAATTTCCATTTGTATATCCTAATTAATATATCTAAACCAACAGCAAGACTATCAAGATATGGCTTGCTATGATCTTGACCCAAGGGTGGAACCTAACGATGACTACTTATCATCATTTGGTCAAATATTTGACGAGGTAAGTTTTATAATTAGTTTATGATGTTATTAATTTTTACTCTTTCTTTTGAAACTCAATATGTTCGCTCATTCTCCAATTTGTGCATATAGACGCATTGTCACATATTTATCAAAATCTTGAAAAACTAAGTAGGTCATTTTCAATTTGGTATAAAAAAGAAAGATAACATGTTACAAAACTCTCCTAAACTAATTTCAACTATATATAGAGCATTCAGTTTATAAATTTTTTTTGGTAAACATCACCTAGTAATCCAACACCTATTAACAACCGAATAATCAAGACTCGAGAGATAGAAGTGTTACTCAAATAGACAGAGTTATCCCTTCTCTCAATAAAAGTCACCAACTCAACCAACTAGTCATTGATCACTCATTTAGCATATAAATGTTGATAATAAATAACCTTATTTCCTAAGCTTTTAATTTTCTGTGGATAGGACTCAACAAATTGATTATATAACAGGTAAAAGAATCTAATTGATTGTATGCATACTCCATTAAATTTTATTTTTATGTACATGTAACACCCACCAACCCATATACAATACTCCCATAGTCCTAAAAATATATAAAACTTATTTGAAGACATGAATTTGATTCTAAATATAAAACCTATTTTTAAATCTTAGCAACATTCCTCAAATTAAAGGGAGGGTGGTGGTAAAGCTAGATGATTAGGTTATAGTGGTAATATCATGTTATTTTAATTACATAACTAATATCCTTAATAAAATCAAATTAGGTTAATAAATCTTATATTTAGAACCAGAGAGAGTATTTTACTTCCTTAAAATTGAAGCAAAGTGAAAGAACAAATAAATAATGAGAAAACTATTATTTGAATTTATCTATAAATTGAAAAGATTAGGGGCTTCATTATGATGTGTTTCCTATTTTAATTTAGTTGCGTGTGTCTCAATATAATTACTCTTGTCACATATTTTTACTTAGAATTAATTTATAGTCTTCGACCATTCATGGACGCACCAAGCAACCTCAAAGAACTAATCAATTCAAAAATTAATCTTTCCTAGAAAACTTAGAACATTCCAAATATATATCTGTAACAAATTCCTCGAGAATGTATATGTTTTTCTTCTTGGTTTGATTGATTAATATAATTTTCTTGAGAATTGAATGTAATTTTCCGACTATCTCTATGACTTACTTTCAGGAATGGGCCGATGACTTCCTAGAATCCTTACTCAACAGTGAAGTATAACTGACATTCCATATTTCTGAATGAACATGAGCACATTTATATAGTCATAGCCCTCTTTGAATTTTCATTGTATTAGAGGTTCTACGTATTTTGCAGAGTGATGTGTATATTTGTTACATTTAAAATTTAAGACGTTATATATATGACTTAAGATATGTTAGAATTACCCCCGGTGTGTGTGCGCAAATAAAGTAGAATGCTGTATGAAGTAGAACCTCTTCTTTTATTATGTTGTTTAAGCCACAAGTTATTTTACATCAAATTCAGAATAAAAATTCACACTCTAACCATTTTTATTTAATTCCTAAGTAAAGGAGATATTAAATTTCTTAAAAATAGATTCATTATTAAAATTTATTTATAATTATTTTTAATTTATGATTGACACCTCGAAATCCTGAATTAATTATTTATTATCTCTAATCAACTTTTTTGGTGTTACAAAAAGCAATAGGATAGAGACCATGTAAAGCCCCTAAACACAACAATTGTAAAGAACCTAGGGGTTATACATGGGTTAAGAACGCATGTAAGACCCAAAATAAAACGCATGTAAAGCCCCTAAACAAAACATAAGTAACGGTAGGGGATATCACTACTAGAAAATAGGCTTTTCACGACCATATTAAACGACTAAAAAGCCAATGTTAGTCGTTAAAAAAAAAACGCGGTGGCATAACATGTAAATAACTGTCCAGCGGAGACTTTTCACGACCACATTTAATAATGTGGTAATAATGTGGTCGTGGAAGGGGCACCTTTCACGACCACACTTAAGTAAGTGTGGTCGTGGAAGGTGCCTAGCCTTCCACGACCACAGTGTGGTACACTGTGGTCGTGGAAGACTAGGCTTCCACGACCACAGGTTTAAACCTGTGGTCGTGGAAGCCTAGTCTTCCACGACCACAGTGTACCACACTGTGGTCGTGGAAGGCTAGGCACCTTCCACGACCACACTTATCCAAGTGTGGTCGTGGAAGGTGCCCCTTCCATGACCATATTTACCAATATGTGGTCGTGGAAGGTGGGAAATTTTTTTCCAATGCGCGCCAAAAGCCTTTTCATTTCCCTCCAACATTCACTCTCAACATTCACTCTTATCTGCATAATCTCACCTAAGTCACTCTCAACATTCTCTCCTCCCTCTCCTTCCTCTCGCCGCCGCCCTCCGCCCTCCTCCCTCCGCCCTCTTCCTTCCTCACCGGCCCTCCTCCCTCCTCGCCCTCCCTCCTCCCTCCGCCCTCCTCCCTCCTCGCCCTCCCTCCTCCCTCCTTCCTCCCTCACCCACCTTCTTCCACAACCTCCACTGGGCCCCACCACCACCATCATCAACAACAACAGCAGCAACAACAACACATTCTCTCCTCCCTCTCGCCTCTCGCCCTCTCTCCAACCACCGCTCCAACCACCGCCTCAGCCGTCGCCACACTCCTTTAAGGTGAGTTTTTTTTTTTTTTTTTTTATTTTTCTCTCATTGTATTTTCTGTGTTTTTTTTATTTTTGTATTTGCTTTTTAATATAGTTTGTGTGCACTGTAAGACATTTTAAGCATTGAAATTGTTTGACTGATTTTATAAGCTCAATGGAATTACTGATTTTATTTGGTTTTGGTAATAGATTGTTAATTCTTATTTTGATTATTGTGATTATATTTGGTTCATTTGCTGGCTTAAATATTGCTTCTATTGTTGAATATCAAATTCAGCTAGCTTTTGGTTTGTGCATTTGTGGTAAATTCTGATTTGCACTTAATTTGGTACACTGTTTGGTTGACTATTCTGGACATTTTAAGAGTGTTTTGGGCTGCTCTATTTAGCAATAATTGCTGGAAAAAGCTTGTTTTCTTTGCTGGAAGGGGTAGTAAAAATTGCATGCAAATAGGCTCTAGTTTCTTGGAGAGACTGTTTTTGGTTGATTAGGACTGTTTTAGGTTGCCATAGATAGTCCTCTGATTGGTTCAATTGTCTTCTATTCTTTTTAATGAAGACAAGTGTATATACATATTATACGCATTACTCCAATGGATCGTGCTTGGATGGATGCTTTGCGAACTAGTGAAGAATATCAAAACGGGGTGGAAGAGTTTATTGAATTTGCCAAAAGAAATGTGGCGAGTAAGAATGGAAAGTACCCGTGCCCTTGTGTGAAGTGTGTGAATGTTGATCGCAAGAGCCTTGACTCTATAAGGAATGACCTTATTTGTGAGGGGATCAATCGCCGATATAGGAAGTGGATTTGGCATGGGGAATTGGGAACTACCGTGGAACATGTAAAAGCAGCGGAGGTGGATGATAATGATGATGATGAATATGTTTGCGATGTTGGCATGGACAACATGATAAATGATATCGCAGCGGAGTCGTTTGTTGTGTCAGACGAGTACGACAAAGTGCGTGGTGATGCTGAGACACCTTTGTTTCCAGGGTGTAAGAAGTATAGCCGTCTGACCTTCATTCTAACAATACTAGAAATAAAGACGGAAAATGGGTGGGCAGACGCGGGTTTCTCGAAAATGCTCGCAGCTTTGAGCGATATGTTCCCGGATAACAATGCGGTTCCGAAGACAATGTATGAGGCCAAGAAATGCTAAGTAAGATGGGTATGGAGTATCAGAAGATACATGCTTGTCCCAATGATTGTATTTTATATAGAAATGAATATGAAGGGTTACATGTGTGTCCAAGATGTCAGGAGCCAAGGTATAAACAGAGGAAGGGTGCTGATGATGACGACGACGACGACGAAGAGACAAACAAACCAAAAAAAGGTGAACCTTCGAAAGTAATGTGGTACCTTCCAATAGTTCCAAGGTTTAGACGATTGTTTGCGAATGCAACAGAAGCAGAGAATCTGAGGTGGTATTGTGATCAGAGAAATTCTGATTCTAGATATCTTCGACATCCTGCTGACTCTCCTCAATGGAAAAAGGTTGATTCAGTTTTTCCAGAGTTTGCTAGTGATCCTAGAAACCTCCGTCTCGGCCTTTGTACAGATGGATTTAACCCATTTGGGAGTGTCTCTAGCAAACATAGTGCTTGGCCAGTTTTGCTTGTCATTTACAACCTACCACCTTGGTTGTGCACGAAACGGAAATATCTTATGATGTGTATGATGATTTCGGGACCGAAACAGCCTGGGAACGATATCGATGTTTATCTTGCTCCGTTGATCGATGACTTGAAGATGTTGTGGAATGAAGGTGTTGATGTGTTTGATGCATACAAAAAGGAGACATTCAAGTTGCGAGCTTTGTTGTTTACCACAATCAATGACTTACCTGCATATGGCAATCTCTCAGGATATAGTGTCAAGGGACATAAGGCATGTCCAATTTGTGAGGATGACACTAATTTCGTCCAGCTCAAGTATGGAAGGAAGACTGTTTACCTCGGTCATAGGAGGTTTCTTGATCGCCACCACCCATACCGTCGACTGAGGAAGCGATTTAATGGCTTTCCTGAGCATGCATCTGCTCCAATTCCGTTAACAGGTGAAGAAGTTTATCGTCGTGTTGCTCGTGTTACTGTGGAATTTGGTAAAGGAAAGAAGAAGAAGAAATGGACTAACATTTGGAAGAAGAGGTCAATCTTCTTTGATCTCCCTTATTGGCGTTGTCTTGATGTGAGGCACAGTATTGATGTGATGCATGTGGAGAAAAATCTCGCAGAAAGTATTGTCGGAACGTTGTTACACATTCAAGGAAAAACCAAAGATGGGCTCAACGCTAGAAGAGATTTAGTTGAGATGGGCATAAGACAGCGGTTACATCCGACAATTAGTGAAGATGGAAAGAAAGCATATATGGAGCCTGCTGCTCATACACTTTCCAAACTTGAGAAAACACGATTGTGTGAGTGTTTACGTGGGATGAAAGTGCCACATGGATATTCCTCTAATATTAGCAAACTTGTGTCAATGGATGATTTGAAGTTGACAGGAATGAAGTCTCATGATTACCATGTGTTAATGCAACAACTTTTGCCGGTAGCTATAAGAGGAATTTTGGAGGATGATGCACGGAAGACTTTAACAAGGTTATGTAAGTTTCTTAATGCCATTTGCAAATACATGCTGGATATTGTATATCAAGATCAAATTAAGCAAGGGAGGAAATTCCAAAAGGTATGCACGCTTCTAACATATATCTCCAAGAAAATAGTGATTTCTAATTGTAAGTGGTACTTTCCTTGTCTTTTTTAATATTGTTTAATTATGTTGCAGCTTTTGGAGGGACTTTATGGACTTAGTACTGACTCGTTTAAACAAGATGAGGATATTGACTTTGTACGAAACGCACTTGCAGAATTTTTAATCACTATGTGAGGCAGAAATTGTATAGGCTTAGATTGTTGTAGATAAATTTTGAACTTATATTACTAGTAAGGCAAAGATATAAAACTTAGATTATGCCTTTTGTATTTTGTTGTCTAAGTAAGGTAATATTTATGGGATACGTTTTTGCAATTGCTCTGGTATTCTGTATTGTGCTGTAGTATGGTATTGACAGTGGTTTGTAAATGATCTGCAAGAATGCAGATGGCTATAAAATGCATTTACAAAAAGTAAAAAAAAAAAAAACCCCTTTCACGTCCACACATAAGGGAGTGTGGACGTGGTAGGTGGACGTGATACCTATCACGTCCACACTTAGGTAGTGTGGACGTGATAGGGGGGACCTATCACGTCCACACCTTATAAGGTGTGGACGTGATAGGTCCCCCCTATCACGTCCACACTACCTAAGTGTGGACGTGATAGGTATCACGTCCACCTACCACGTCCACACTTGTATAAGTGTGGACGTGGTAGCCTCTTAGGAAGAGGCTACCACGTCCACACTTATTCAAGTGTGGACGTGGTAGCCTCTTAGGAGGCACCAAATTTGGTGCCTCCTAAGAGGCTACCACGTCCATTTTTATCCAAGTGTGGACGTGATAGGTCCTATCTATCACGACCACAAACATGTGGTCGTGAAAAACACACTTTTTTACGACGCGGGATTCCACGACCACCTATTTGTGGTCGTGAAAAGCCCAATATTGTGGTCGTGAAAGACCTTATTTCCAGTAGTGTATTTACATGCGTTTGAAATGCATGTAAAGCTCATAAACAAATAAAAGTAATGGATAGGGGCTTTACATGCGTTTAAAATGCATGTAAAGCCCCCAAGCTTTTTTTTTGAGCTTTACATGCGTTTTAAACGCATGTAAAGCCCTAACCTTCATGTTTAATGGAATTTTGCATTAAAAGAATGGATAAATGTCTTATGTTTGATTTTTAATTAAAAATAACATAAGAATAATATGATAAATGCCCTTTGCATTATTTTTAATGTAAACAAATCAATATATCTTTACATGCGTTTTAAATGCATGTAATGATTTTGTCTTTTACATGCGTTTAAAACGCATGTAAAGACCCTCTTTACATGCTCTTTTCAAAACGCATGTAAAGGTGCCCTGGTAAATGAGTCAATATGTAGTAGTGTTGGGAGTTAGATTATACCATATTCAAGGTTCCTGTCTTCAAATGCTAGATAGGTCAATGAAAATAGTGGATAAAAGATAGATAAATTTGGGTTTATATTAGTTGACCTTTCTTAAATTGGATATAAGAATGATCCTTTCATTTTAGCATCACAGGCAAAACAAGTATTTTACATTGCAGATCCTAGAAAGAATTGGTCAATTGTGATGCAGTAGAACAAAAATTATGTTGAATAAGTTGGTAATGAAAGTATGTATACATCAATATCCCATTTGATAGTTTAACTTCCTACATAATTAGGTATAAAAACCTTCACACAACCCTTCCTAGGTCAAGGTTGGTACATAGGTTCAATAATTTTGTCCCTTATTTATTATACGAATGTGTTTCGAAAGTTTTATTCAAAATTTTTAGTTGGTAGAATATAAGAGTATCCCATGATCAGTTTAGTTTATCAATGGAATAAACTTGTTATTAAGACTTATAACCCTAACATTATTATTTTATTAAAATGTGTTGAAATTGAAATTTTGAATATTAACAATGCATTTTTAATATTTTATATTAAGCTTACATTTTAAAAAATAATTTTTATAAAATTAGTTTGAAGTCTCGTGCAAGATACATAATTTAAAAGATGTCCAACAAAATGGCCAGATTAAAGATATCCTTGGGGGCCTGATTGATATTAAGTCCCAAAAGTAAGTTAATTACCCTTTTATCTATAATTATCCTTTTATCCCAAAAGTAAGTTATGACCATGTGTAATATAAGAGGGAACATTCACAGTAGTATATATGTAAATTTGGGGCATTGACTATTCCATTAACACGATTTATAACTATTCGAGTAAAGACATTAGCTATTTTAAATAATCTGAACTTATCATCAATTTTGCTTACAATGGTAAATGTTATTAACCACTCCATAATAATGGTTAACCACTTTATAATGGGTATTTAGCAACCAACTTCGCTCACAATGGTAAATGATGTATGTGAACCACTCGAGTGACAGTATTTACCACTCTGCTTACGGTATTAACTATTGACCAATATATGATGGTTATTTATTTTTTCTTTTACCCAAAAATAATTAGATCAAGTAGATGAGTTACACTCCTTAACAATGTGTTATCCTAATTATTTACAAGTTAATTTCATCTACATCAAGCTGTAATGTGACAGCTCTTTTCCTTGTCCAAGAAGAAATTAGATACTCTAGTGAGCTAATATACAAAACAATTCCTAATTAAAAACTTAACTACACAGACCTAATGCAAAAATTTCTTGGCAGAAATTGATCACGTGACGTTTATGTATAATTAGCTGGGCGAAAGAGAGGAGAAGCCACGAGAAGTGTGGAGGAAAGAAGAAAAGGCACCACTGTGTTTAACCAAATAAGCAATGAATGATAACCAAGCAGCTGCACAAATCATTACCATAGAACCAAATAGAAGTCCTTCCACTTCTGATAGGAAGAAGTGCAGCAACATGTATCCATATACAAGAATTACCAACACTGCCACTATCCATGAAACTTTCTGCATGATTAATTAACTAATGTTAATTATTTAATGTAAATTAAAATATGAAAGATTTACTCTATCCATATGTGTGTGCGCGCGCGCTTATTCATGAGAACATGCAATGAAAAATATTGATTCTATGTATCACTCTCTACTAGAACAAGGCATATAATCCACATGGTATATACTACAATATGGATATTGCTGAAATAAAGAATTAAAGTCTGGAGGGAAATTGATGGAATTTTTTTTTAAAACAGCAAGTGAAGAATTGATGTCTTTTTCGCCTGGAAATCGCTTTTGGCCAATATGTGATTCAAGATCTATACTAAAGAAATGGGGTTCTAACTCCAAAGTCATGTTGAAGATAATACTAATTTTTTTGTTGTTTTTGACTCTATTTCTAATATGTCAACCTTCTAACAGTGACTTTTCAATGTATCATGCAACCAGACTAGTTCGTATGAAATATAATTCTTTATATAAACATATCTTTTTTTAGCATACATAAAAATATATCCAAACATAATAAATCACATTTTTACCAATTATCGTATAACCTAACTTTAGGTGTAAAGTTCAATTAAAACATGAGTTACTTTTTCCATAGTAAAATGAAAAGGGTTGTGCGTGTTTATATATCTCACCTCCACATGGGGTCCAATTCTGAATGATCCCATGACCTCTTCTTTAGACACCAATGTGAGAAGAGGAATAAGAGCAAAAGGAATCTGAATAGATTGAACCACATTAAGCCACTCATTCAAAACATCCAAAGATCCTTCAGAAGTATTAAACATAAGAGCCACAATCATGGTAGGAACAATGGCTAAACTTCTTGTAATCAAAGCCCTTAACCATTTCTTCAAACGCAGTTTCAAAAATCCTTCAGTAATAAATTGTCCAGCATAAGTACCAGTAATAGTACTACTTTGTCCAGCAGCCAATAACCCTATTCCCCATATATACAATATAGGGAAAAACCCTCCACCATATTTCTCTTGTAGATACTGGCCGGCATTCATGAGGCCGATGGAACCTGCTTGATCGGTGCCATGGAAAACCCTAGCGAAGACTGTCATGACCGAGAGATTGATGAAGAATGTTACAATAAGTGCAAGTGTGGATTCTATTGTGTAGTAGTTTAGAGCTTCTTGGACTTGGCCTTTGTTTCTTATGTCTATGTTTCTTGATTGAACTAGGGCTGAGTGGAGAAATACGTTGTGTGGGGTTATAACACAGCCTATAATTTCCACTGCTTGACGAAGTGTTTTTGAGGTTAATTTTGGGACCAAAATACCTGCAAAAAATAATTGGGTATCTGATATAAGTATCATTTAAGTGCGTGAATGTATTTGGAAATCTAATCATTGATTTTGAATTATACCCTTAAACCTATTTCTTTTCTTTTGAATTGGTTTTATTTCAATCTTGTCAGTTCTTAGAGGTCAAAACTATCAAATAAACCTTTAAACTGTCAGCAATTCATGTTGAAGCACCTGGTCACAAGCTGAATTTTATTTTTATAATGTTAATTATTGTAATCAACAGTTTTAATCTTATAGACCAACATATGTAAAAGGCAGAATTTAAAAAGCATAGGGACATTTTTCAAAATAAATGAAAACTAAAAGTATATTCATGTTAGTTTTCTAAGTGTGTGTGTGTGTGTGTGGTATATTATTGTAGAGTTGTGTGAAATGTTTTATATGTATGTATTCATGTGATTAAATAGGTAGGTTTCTGTATACATATACCTATAAGAAGTTGTTTAGGATTAGGCTTTGTATCAAAAAACATCCAAGCGAAAGAAAGGGCCATAGTTCCAACGAACACTGCGAAAACACCTTCTAGCTTCCTCACTCCATAGTTCTCAAGAAACAGGAGCACAAAACTGATCACAAAAGAGAGGTTTTTCAATGATATAAATAAGATTTTCTCAAGAAACAGAATGAAATTTTAATTTTATGAGGTATGAGTGAAGCCTTTTTCAAACAGTATTTAGTATATATTTTCCTTTACCTGAATTCTTTAAATTATATATATATGCATACAATTTATGAGGATCTTGTAATATGCAAATATTTTTTTGAACTTTCTTAAGACTATATTGGCTAAATTGATGTTATCCAAAGTTTAAAAAGAGAGTCCATATGGATGATACACCGTGATGTGATGTAAGAGTAACTCATAAAAATGTACCTACTTTCAAGAGCCAACGTGACGTTCAAGAGCCAACGTGACGTCTCCTATATATGGCTTTACATATAGTTATACATTTTACCTAACCTCTTATGTGTCATCCATCGAAATCGTCCTGGTGGATCTCACAAAAAAAAAAGCGATATTATTATTTTAATGAGTCCAATAGGAGAGCCGTCCCAAAAAATTAGACTTCGATAATGGAATTCGCTAATGAGTTAACGGGAGACTTTTGTATATTTACTTCAAGAAAGTTGTCATCCCCCTAAACCCTGATTTACTTTATATGACATTATACATTTTCTAAACTTCATGGACCATGAACCAATTCGTTTCTCAAACTGGGGGTTTTGGCTAATTTTCCCTTTATAGAATATGGCAAGTTCAATGGCTAATTTTAGAAATGATGTATATAGACACACACAAAAATATTTAAGAAACTCATCTTGTAAAATAGAAATAATAAGAGATAGTCACAAACTTAAAATAATGAACGTACCTATCCAAGGCAGTGACTATAACCCCAGCCCATATAGGCAAAAAGCCATGACTCAAAATCTTAATGGCTATGGCACTACCAATAACCTCTTGAATATCTGCAGCTATCAATGCCATTTCCGCCATCACATAAAGCACCAACCTTGCCCACCTTGTGTATTCTTCCCGGCATAACTCCGCCAAGTGGCGCCCGGTCGCGACACCAAGCCTCGCCGATAAAAGCTGTATTAACAAGCCCATAACTGTTGTCCACATCAATAACCACAACAATGAGTACCCTCCAATAGCTCCTGCCTGTAAATCTCCCTCCAAATTCCCAGGGTCTAAAAACGCTACACTCATCAATATCCCTGGCCCAGTGAACAACCATAGCTTCCGCCATGAGAATGGTGGCACAGCTGTGGCAGCTTCTAGCTTGGAATTGGAATAAGATTCCCAATCAAATATTTGCACTTTGACCTTTTTTGCATACACAACATCATCGTCTTCTTCGTAGTCATTGATGTCCTCGTCGTTGGCTGGTGGCCATGGTGGCTTGGACGACAATGGTATTGTATCGGTGTCATGTAGAATATCGTTCTCTTCTGCTTCTTGATCTTCTTGTATTGTATTATCATGTGTGAGTTTCTGCAAGTTGAATGAGTTCATTGTACATTACGGTGCAACATGTGAATGATATAATTAAAATTGTTAAAATTTACAGTTTTTTATTTTCTGAGTTTGATATTTTTAAAAAGTAAATTGAGAAGGAGAAGAAGATGGAAGAGAATGATGAGAGTGATGGATATGTGCGGGAGACAGAGAATCCAGGGTGTGTATGAGAAATTAGACCCCGTGCTATTTTTGCAATGTGTATAATCTATATATAGTCAATAGTTTCTAGGAATGTGAGGCCAGAAAAACATAATTTCTAGAGTAGAATAAACCAGTTTGCTGGGACTTTCTTCACTTCTTGGTTGTTGGGATCACTTTTTGAACTAAATTGAATATATAATTGATGTCGGCAGTTAAGATGAGGCCAATATGAGGCAGATGCTTAGCAGTTAGGACTTAGGAGATGTTTCTTCAAAATTATACTCTCTCCTACTGTTTATAATATAAGATCTCAAAAATTTGAATCACTTATGTCCAAATTGTAAGATGTCACCCTCTCATTCTCATCATTTTATTCTCATCATTTTAATGTATTTGGTTTACGTATGAAAGAATTTGAGAGAACAAAGTATTGTTTTATATATAAATATAAATTAATATGTAGCCCTAGAGTTGTAACATCCTTAATTAATGATTGGGATCATCTTATATCTTAATATTATTTTTATAGGAGAAAAATTGGTCTAAAAGTATCATATATTATGTTATGGTCCAACGTGTAAATATTCCAAAGACAAAATTACAAGAAAGTGCGGTTGACACAAAAATTAATTTTGAGATGCAAATTTATTAAGGGAAATATTTTTATGTAAATTCACCAAGGGACAATATTTTGGTGCAAATTTGTCAAGGATGTTAGTTACTCACAAACAGAAGTTAGTATATGTATAGGTGGTTTGACACATCATCTTGAAACGGTAAATCTTAATGATGTGACAATATCTTCAAAAGCATTGCTGACTTCAAAATGAACTATTGGCAGTGTAAAAACTCAAATGATATATTGAAGAATTGAGAAAGAAAAGGAACCATAGAGAAATTGTTAGACCCACAAGGATAACGTGACTTTTTTAAGACGAAATAAATTGTTTGTGTTAGCATTTAATCCATCACATATGTATATGCTAACTTCCATAAGTGAGTAATTAAATTCCTTTGCAAATTCACACAAAAATATTTTCCCTCACTAAATTTGCACCTCCAAATTAATTTTTGTGACACTTTATTATCAACAAGATGCACTGGTTCAACAAAACGAAGACAATGATGGATTTCATAAATAAAAAAAGTAAAATTAGTACTTGTGACCAATCTGTTCCAAGGAACATGTAGCAAATTTGCTATCAAAATCCCGTCCTAAATATATGCTTTTTTATATAATTTTTTAAATAAAATGCGCATGTCATTTGTATGGTGTATGATTACATGACATTTTTTATGAATATCTGACCCTAATAAAATTCTACCTTATTATGTTGTACTCCCTCCGGTCCTAAATATAGGACTAGATGACTTTTTTGAAAAATCCTAAAAAAAGCAAAAAATAAGTTAATTATAAATTGATTTATCTAATTTTTTCTCTTAGACTAGTTTATTTTATTTATAAGCTAATGGATAATCTAAAAAGATATCAAATATGCCATGATTTAATAACCTATTTCGCAACCTTTATCTTTCCAAAAAAGTTATCTAGGTCTTATATTTAGGACCGGAGGTAGTATAATATGTATTGTACAAGTAATATTAAACTAATGTATTTGTTTGCTTTAAACACAATGTTATACTATTTTTATAAGGAGATATTTTTAATAAAACAATTTCGAAAATTTTTCGAAATTTTCCTATCCAATCCTTAAGGTGAGATTAAACATGAGACAACAACCCTATCATGAGCCTTTTTCGGAACAAGATACGAGACATGAGTGTCCCGATCCTGTCCTATCATATGAACACCCCTGTAGAACGATATTTGTAGGGTTAAGGTGAAAATATGACTTTCAACTTTTGTTCAGCATTAACATTGTGGTGAAACATTTTTTCACATAGAATTATGCCTTTAAATATTTTAAAAAGACTAACTGAAAATGTTAATTTTGTAATAATCAATAAAAATTTTTATAACTGGAATAGTAGCACACTAGCACTATCACTACTTTTTGACACATGTAAGACAATTATGATCCCTTGTTTTACTTCTACGGACTCAACTCCGTGTATTTTCTGTTTTTGCCAATTTTTATTGCTATTTTCCTCCCTCTGTCACCCCTGTTCAAACAAAATGTAAATTCAACTTTTCTTCCATAAAGAAAGCAGCAATTTTTGAAACTACGCATGATAGAGGTTGTGGTCATTCCTAAGTCACCATAGCACATGTAGCAAGAAATTTATCGTTAACAATGACACCTAACATGTCTAAGAAACGCCTGACATACAAAAAACTACTTCGGATAAAACACACAGACTTTCATTCGACATTAAACCAAAAGCAAATCCTTCCCTCCTTATATAGAGAGCTACATGGACAGAGATGTGAGAGATCAGAGACAAGCAACTATGGAAGTTTCCTTGTTCTGCAACTACAGATGAAAGCAAGCAAGAACTATTTACGATCAAAGACTTGTAAAATATCTTACAAGATGATCTCTAAGATAATTTTATGTATATATGCATATGGAAGATATTAATGAGGAAGTAAGTTTGATCTCTTTTATAGAGTAGCACCAGCACAGAACAACTTTATCTTACATTCCACCATCCTATATGCATTCTCTTGTACAATTCATTACAATGGATATGTTTCTTCATCTTATTAGTGAAATGGATCATGCAAGGTCATGTTCCAGGTAGCAGGATAACAATCTAATTATGGGCAATGAAATACATCCAAATCAGAGCTTAAAACTGAGATCTGATACGAACTTTAAAACAGATGATAATGAACCTAATACAGCTTACAAAAATATCAAGCCAAGCTGATGGGTAGCCTCCACACGTTATGAATCATAACTTGGAGTTCCCAACAGCCAATTATAAAATTATAAAATCTACAACAAAAGGTCGAAGACATGTGGACATGTAATAAAATCACCATCCACTAGGAATGTTTTGATACAAAAAGCTATCAAATTATATAACATAATCTGACCACTCAGAAATGAAGGAAGTATGATCCATAGACTCCCCAGGCATATCCTCATGTGTTTTTGGCTTCTCCTTTCCACCCACCAACCTCGCTGGATTCCCTACTGCTGTAGTCCGTAGCGGCACATCAATTAAAACAACAGCCCCAGCACCAATTTTCGCACCTTCCCCAATCTTGACATTCCCTAGAATGGTCGCTCCAGCTCCAATAAGAACTCCATCTCCAATCTTTGGGTGCCTATCTCCAGTAGCTTTCCCTGTTCCCCCCAAAGTTACTTGATGCAGAATTGAAACATTATTTCCTATCACTGCCGTCTCACCCACCACCACGCCGGTTGCATGATCCAACAATATCCCTTTCCCAATCTTTGCTGCAGGATGAATTTCCACCGCAAAGACATCCGCAATACGAGATTGCAACGCCAGAGCTAATGGTTTTCTTGATTGCTGCCACAGCCTGTTTGTCACACGCTGTGCCTACACAAAGAAAAAAGATCACTCCAACGGGAAAAAAAGGAAACAAAATCCACAAAATCAGAAAAACAAATCCAATGCACAGTATTAAAGACTTCAAAGAAGGGAAACCCTCATATTCAATCACCATAACAACTAATAACAAAATTGATAGCAGAGAAATCAAATCATAGCACAACACAAGCTCCTCCTCTTCAATGTACTACACAACCTCACACCTTACACATTAACCAGAACTCCTAATTAAGTATACAAGCACAAATAACTGATCACTACAACTGTTCAATATTCCAAAAATACAATGCAAAATCGAGACTATTAAAAATTGAAATAGATAATCAATTAAAGACTAAATGAAATGAAAAATCCCTAACAATTAATCTAACTCGTAAATCTTACCAATATTGACAGACAGGAGAGAAATCAAATTACACAACACAATCTCTCCCTCTTTCATACTTGCACATCACAAACTATTCCTCCCTCTGTTCCTAAATATAAGAGCATTTAGATTTCTAATCATTCCTAAATATAGATAACTTTTTAATATTTTCCAATTTCCCCCAAATAAACACTTATCTATAATATACAAGCAAGGAAGGGAGAATGAGAATAAATGTATATGATTAGGGTAGATTAGTAATACGATGTGCTAATAACTAACTTAACTAGCATCCTTAATCTAATCAAATTAGGGAAAATGATTTTATATTTAACAACGGAGGAGCAGAGTTATAAGAGTTAAGTTGACTTTTTCCTAAGAGCCATATATAGATTACTTCAAAATTTATTTTCCTCAATTTTTCTCTAATCTAGTACTCCCTCCGTTCCTAAATATAAGATCATTTTAGCAAATTTAGAGAGATCAAGGAAGACATTCCAATGAGTTAGGATTACATGAAATTTCCAAAATACCCCTCACCAAAGTTTTAAAAATATCGTCTCGCCTTCAAACCACTATTTTTTTGTTGGAGGGAGTTAGGGGTAATTTGGGGAAAACTTGAATAAAATAAGAAAGTGATCTTATATTTAGGAACAAACTTTCCTCCCCAAAGAGAGCTTATATTTAGGAACAGAGGGAGTAGTTTATTTGACTTATGAGCTAACATAACAACATTTTATATAATAATATTCAAAATATGTTGTGATTTAGTAGCTCATCTAGCTTGCTTTCATTAATGTGTTATGTTTAAGAAGGGAGGGAGTGAGTAGAAGGGGTGACCTGGAGGGCGAGGTAGCCTTTGCAGTTGAGGAGGCAGTGGGAGAAGGAGAGGCAGGCGGGGTCGCGGTGGCGGGCGGCGCGGAGGTCGGCGACGGCGGCGGCAGGGAGGGAGGGATCGGAGGAGAAGGCGTGGAGGAAGATGTCGTAGAGGAGGGTGGAGAGGAGGGTGGAGGAGCAGAGCTTGTTGCCCAAGTGGAAGGAGAGCGATCGCGGCAGCGATGAGTGCGCCAGGATCGTCGAGTACAGGTAGCTCGCTAAGGCCGGCTCTGCTTCCGCGTCTCGGTGGGCCTCCGCTTTTATCTGGGCCCACACCCACGCCTCCTCCTCCGCCTCAGCGGGGCGGAGTTCGGCTGCCGGCATTGGGATTGGGATTGGGAAACGTGAGGAGTGATTTGTTGGTTGCATTGCAAGTTGCTCACCCTTGATCTTGATTCTGCTTCACTTTAGTATACTACTCTCCAGATGATAAACTCCAAATGGGCGGCACAGCACATGTATGATAAACTCCAAATGAAAAACCAACAACAATCCTCATAAAAAGTAGAGCAAACATTCTATTTTTAATAAACTTTGAATTCTATCATCTTGTTGTAATTAACTTAATAATACCAACAAAGTAAAATTAGGGTAGGGAGGGAGTGATGTAAAATAAGATTAATATATAAAATAATTCAAGAAAATCATAAATGGGCATTTAAACAGGTATGATGGGCCCTAAATAGGCGGGCCTAACCTAAACAGGGAAATGTGGGTAGGTGTGGGCTGTCCTAATAACGGGTTCGGGCATACTTGAACACCCATACATACATATATACTAATACACACACACACACACACATACTCCCTCCGTTCTTAAATATAAGACCTAGTTGACTTTTTTTTGGAGAGGTTAAAGTTACGAAATAGGCTATTAAATCATGAAATATTTGATATATTTTTAGATTATCCATTAGATTATAAGCAAAATAAACTAGTCTAAGAGAAAAAAAATTATGTAAATCAATTTATAATGAATTTATTTTGCTTTTACAAGATTTTCCAAAAAGTCAACTAGATCTTATATTTAGGACCGGAGGAGTGTGTGTGTGTGTAAAATTGTGGGTGGCACGTTGCCCCCACTAATTGAATTCAGGGGAGTAAGAATGTGCAGCATGTTGCTGCCCACTTAACTTTAGATTATCCTAATATTTAGCTTATCTTACTATACAATTTATCCCAATACCAGATAAGTGAATTAGTTCTCAGAAGAGTGTTCCCAAACACTCCCGAATCATCAGAAGGAAAACCCAACCCTAATTATGAAGGGCCTTACCTGGTAAAAGAAATAACGGACCCAGGTTCTTATCAGCTTCAGGACTCCCAAGGGAATGTCTTACCAAGAAACTGGAATGCTAAGCACCTCAAAAGATACTACCCATGAAGGGTAGAAAGGGCCAAGTGCCCTAGACCTTGATAAGACAATTTCTTATCAAGGCAATAAGAGGAAACAACTTTTCAATCTAGTTTCCCAAAATTTTTACAAAACACTGAATTGAGGTTTACCTGGACCGTGAAACCTCACTCTGAAATGCGTGGCTGTCACCCAAGAGGGGGGGTGAATTGGGTGAGGGAATAAAAACTTAAACTCTTTTTCGAAAGACTGCTTGTGCTCGGTGATGATGATAATAAGTAATGGTATGCACAAGTCAGTATGTTATGTGATGCAAAATAGAATGTTTAAATGTAAATTTATGCACACATAAATTTATCCTGGTTCGGTCACCCAGACCTACATCCAGTCCCCAGGCTCCACCTGAGATTTTCAATCCACTATACTTCTTGTTTGAACCAGGCACAAGAAAGCCTTTACACCTTAGGTTTTACGAGTACGGGTTCACCTAACAACCCACAGGTTTTACAACGGGTTCACCTGCAAACCTAACCGCAAGTTTTACGGGATCACTTGCAACCTTTCCAACCACAAGTTTTGCGGGCTCACTTGCAACCTATACAGCTCCCCCTCACACCTAGAAGGGTTCAGTCTTTACAGACAATGATTTAACAATGATTACAATACTGTTCTTCAAGCAACAAGCTTTAGAACATGTTTGATAGGATGTTCACTCTATGAACTGATTGTGCTAAACACTTAAGCTCAACTAAGTGGGTTCACTCAATGAACAGATTATGTTACTCACTTAGGTACAATAATTGCTCTCAACAAATTCTCTCTAAGGATATTACAACTTAAGATCAGAGAGTAGAAGGATGTTTCAGATTGTAGGCTTGAGCTTCTTCATTCTATTTCTCTTGCTTATCAAACTCATGAAGCTCTTTCTTCTCTAGTTCTTCCTTTTCAAAGCTCTACATCTTCAGAAATGAAGAATATCTCTTTTATACCATCCTCTGATTATCCAACCGTTGGAGAGGCAATAAGGCCGTTTGAATATAGCCGTTGGGGCCTTGTTTACGTTGTCCTCATTAATGCACAGCAGGGTTGACTTTGCTTTATCTGAAAAGGTGCTCTGACCAGCTGTTCTGTCAACACTGTTCTGACAACACTGTTCTGGCAAAAGTCGTTCTGACATCTATACACTGTACGGTCTGACTCTTGCTTGTTGTCAGATGAGGACTTCGTTCCTCAAGCATAAGTCCAGGATGCTAAGAGACTTACTATCGGAAGCTCTCTTGCTATCTGAAGTGAAGCTCGTGGACTCTAACATTCTGCTTGCTATCACATAGAGGAACTTCGTCTTCCAAGCACTTGTCCATGAATGATAAGAGCGCTTTGCTATTGGATGCTCTCTTGCTATCAGAAGCTCTCTTATGGACTCTGACTCTTGTGGGTAGTATGAGCTTTGACAGCTTGAATGAATCTTCAGATTATGTTCTCCTTATCTCTCATACTCCTCATGCTTGGTAGGTAACAATGTTGTTTGAATATCTGTTAACCTCTTGTTACCGTTGGGAAGTACATCTTCTTAAATGCTCCATTAAAGCTTAGCAGGGTTGACTTGCTTTATCTCTGAAAAGTAGTCCTGACACCTCTGCCCTGATGAAAGCAATCTGACTTCTGTGTATGTGGCGTTTATTCTTGTACTCTTGCTGACGGATGATCATCGTTCATCCGGAAGTGGCAATCAAGTGTTAATCTCTGAATTCCAATGTCAAGAGTCTTTCCATCCGGAAGCGCATTTGCATCCGGAAGTGTGACTAAGTTCTGCACATACTGGTTAGTCCAACATAGCAATATATATAATCAAATATAGTAAGAACTATACATGCTGTGGGAAGCTTGTTTGCTATGGGGAGTAGTCTTACTTAGATTATGTTCTGACTTAGTGTATTGTGTACTTTGAACGTTAGTCCTCTTAGTCTATGATGTATCCGGAAGCACTTCTACATCCGGAAGTAAAACCACTGGATGAAGGATTTTGTTTACTATTACTCACTCTCGCTCAGTGTCCTTCAATCCAACAGTCAGCGCTAGTCACTACGCTATCGGATGCACTTTCACTTGACGAGGTAAACTTACTGACGCTTAGGGTTATATCTATTCTATCAGTCTGCGCCAGTCAAAATCTATCAGGAAGCTATTTCACTTGACGTGGCTTTTTCACTGACGCTTGGGGTTATTCTATTTTATCAGCCTGCGCCAGTCTAAGTCTAACAGGAAGCATTTTTACTTGACGAAGTGAACTTACTGACGCTTGGGGTGATATCTATCTTATCAGTCTACGTCAGTCTAAGTTTAACATGAAGCAACTTCACTTCCGGTTGAATCATAGCTTAGTCTTAGGCTTTGTATAGCTAATGCTCATGGACTAAGTTAATTCCCTAGTGAGTTACTCGCTGCCGCTGGGGGATAAATCATTCATCCGCGTGCGCGAGTCCTAGTCTATCCGGAAGTGATTCCGCATCCGGTTGTGACTTAACTTAGGATTCTAACCATGTCATCTAATCCTTCCTAAGTGTTGATTATGTTCTCTTAAGTACTAGACCATATCACACCTTAGTCACCATCAAAACTTAAGATTCTAACACACTCAGCATCTCAGTGTGTGCCCTCGTGATGACGAGATCAGCACCTCAGTCCAGAGCGATTCTCGAGAATTTCCAGATCTCAGCTCCCTTTCTCAGAAGGTCCTCCAGAATAAGGGAGAAATCACTGATTCTCAGGTACTAATTAATTCAAATCAAATTTCTAATTTCAAAACTAAACTCAAAATTGTCCAAATGCTCATTTATTAATCACAAATACCCTGGGAATTGCCAAGGTCAAAATGGATGACTCTCAGGTCCAGGTTGACTCCAGATTACAAATTCGAAAAAGGTAGAAACCTTTACCAATACAAATTGTTCATAGCTAATTACATGTTATTTGGTTTTTAAGTCCCTTTTATGCTAATTACCTCTTTACCTACTTTTATTTCGCAGAATTAAAAGCAAAATTACTCCAGAGATTTCAAAGGAATTCCCAGATAATAACACGATTCAAATTCCAATAACTCAAATGCTCATGAATTCTCAGAAAATCACAAAAACCTCCATACTCATAAAGGTCGTTACGGGAGACCCTTGATACTTACAAAGCCAGAATTTCCAGATATTGTTTCCGGTAACCTCTAACACATATAATCATATTTTCATGAGCAAGAAAGTCATTGAGAAGATTACAAATATCAACAAAATTTGGTCTATATACCAACTAATCATATTTCACAAGAAGTCTCAGAACCTAAGCGTGTGCTTCATCTCAGAGCTATTTTCGATAATTTCCAAATTAAGAATGCCAAAAGCTCAGTGTCTCAACAAACAAAAAAGTCTCTAAGCACATATTTCTTATCTCTGTAACATTTCAGATCTTATATCTTGGTAACAATTTATATCTTGTGTCCAAGGAACTACTAAAGCTAATCGATCATCTCTTCCAATCGATTTTCTCAAACTCCTGGAAGCTCATTACCTGACTACCTCACGGAGAATAACATCTTCTTTGATCCCTGCAAACCGCAGATTATTGACTCAGCCCCTAGAGAACGTGCAACACCTGCCCGAAATATCTCAAACCATCGAAAACCGTCCAATAGCCGCTCGCCCAAACCTGAGACACAAAGGAATACATCTCCCCGAGCCTCACAAAGCTTGACACATGGAGCTGGGGGAGTAAATGTATTCCCTTGGGCTCGCTAAAGATTAATATGGGCTCGGCCCGATATAAGATGACGGAAGGACGCCGTGACGACTAACAGTATCGTACAGAAACTTGAATTTCGAAATGGGTGTTAGTGGAGCACAAAATTCAGGAGGTGGAAACCTGATTTGGTGAAGCTGAGTCAAGTCAACAAAACTGTCCGAAATTCCAGGCGAAGGTCTCGGGCTGAAAACCCGGCCCTGCTAATGAATTGGGAGAAGATGAAGAGGCACATAAACGGCTAATTGGCAAGGTGGAAGTCTGGACTGTTAGAAGTGCGCCTAGTCAGTGCAACTGCCCAAGATCATAGGCGGAGATCTCGGGCTGAAGACTCGGCCATGCTAGAGACCTGGCAGCTCAACGGCTCTTCGAGGTGGACACCTGGCATAACGTCAGGGAGAAATAAGTGGAGCTGCATAGGCTATATAAGATAGGCCAAGCTAGGGTTTAGGGTACGGAATAACTGAGAACAAGAACACAATCACTTTTTACTTTCTTGTATTGAGAGATCTCTTGTAACCAGCTATTCATCTTGTATTCTGATTATCCAATTCAATAAAGCTCGCCAGGTTCTATCCATTAATATTTGTTTATGCTTTATGCTTTACTATTCCAGTTCTTATCTCATAATATCTCTATTATTTCTTATTAATTATCATATTTCGTCTTATCTCTGATTTATTCCTATTGTTTCCAATTCGTAATCCACGTTTACTATATTTACTTCTTATTACTGTTCATATTACTGAATCCAGCTTAAGGGCTTAATATTACTACTCAGGTTTATATCTGGAAATCAATAATCTCTGTTTGCTTTACATTTTATGTTAATAAATCATTATTAGATACATGATATATTTGTTTTATTAAAGTTATTTAGATTATACAAAATCTAGGTAACACATCTATAGTGAGCCTCTCTGCGTTGAAACGGGTAACCCAACTACGAGTGGTTTCCCCCCGATACATATGCATCTGGTATAAGTCAGCTGAGGTGTTATGCATCCTACGGCTGCTGGAAAACTGCTGAGTAAATTGCTCTTGCAGTTGAGCAAAAGATGATATGGATCTAACAGGCAGTTTGATGAACCATTTCATGGCTGGACCTGTCAAGCTCATACCGAATCCTTTGCACATGCAAGCCTCTCTGGCTGAGTCTGAGATAGGAGCTGCAAGCATCCTTTGTTTGAAGTGAGCCATATGCTCATCTGGGTCACCTGTCCCGTCATATTGATTCATTGAGGGATATGTGAATCTCTTAGGTAGTAGAGTTCCTGTGATCCATCTTGCAAAAGGTGAATCCGCATAACTCTTCTGAGCATATTTAGGAATTGGTTTTGGTGCTCCTGGGACCTGTTGAATTATCTTTTTCAATTCATCAATCTCACGTTCCATCCTAGTGATTTCAGGATTTTTCTGGGCTTGAGCACCATCTGAACCTCGAGACTTAGATCCTGAGTTCGAGATGCTACCACTGCTGAAGCTCTGACTCTCTCTTGGGTTTGGTCTAGACTTCTCATGTCGTATATGAGAGCGTCTATGATGATCACGAGGAATTTTAGTTTGTGGGCTCTGGAAAAGGCGAGTTTTACAGCTGCCTTTGTTATTTCGATTTGAGATGTGAGCCATACGAGTAGCGTAGTCTCGTATGTCTTTGTTCAGGGACTCAATCAAGCGAGTGAGATAAGCTTGTTTTTCAAACAACGTACGCATGTTTTGCGTTGTTTCATCTTCATGTTCGAAGTTTTGCTCGTCATGATCATCTTCATGACCCTCTTCATGATCCTGTTGTTGCGAGTTCTCACCCTCTTCCCCTGATGTTCAGATGGTGTCCCAGGTTGATGACTCCCCATATTTAGTGGTTTTTAGGAAATATTTTGTTGTATTTGGGGAGTCATTAATTAAGTAATTAAGTGATTTTGTGGTGAATTGGAAAGAAAGTAATTTGATGATTATATGAATGATTCTTTTGGAAATTTGAAATTTAATTGAAATAGGAAACTTAATATATTAAAAGAAATATTTTGATGGGAAGTTTCCTATTAATGAGATTATGTGATTGAGTTATTGTGATTATTTCCTATTTCCTTCTCTTCATGAATGAAAATTTAATGAAAAAGGAAATAAAGAGAAGGAGATTATTTGATTATGTGCAAGAAAAGGAAAGAAAAGAAACTTAACATGCAAGGCAAAGGCAATATGGTGTTGGGCTATTTTATTATAAATATACACATGCAATTGAGGAGAAAAGGAGGCTTGGTCATAATTCTTCCAATTCCTATAGCCTACACGAGATTCACGAAGAAATTGAAGACGAAAGGAAGCAGATCACACACGTTCATATATTATTGATGCAAGGAAAAGAAGAAGGAGGCACCAGGGACGTACTACAAAGACACACACATATGTATTGACATCAACACACAAAAGGAAGGAAGCAGCTCCTCAATCTTGTCCAATTCTTACTCCTTTGTGAACTTGTAGTATGTTTTTGGATTTTCACCCAATTCTTATGTTGAACCCTATGTGTGGCTAATTTCTTTTACGACCTAGAGTACTATGAACTTGTTTGTAACTTAGTATTTTATTTCCCACTATTTAGTCATGGTTAATTTGATTTAGTTTATTTAATCTTGCTTTTAGTGATTAACTTGTTTAGTGCTTGATCACCATTAGACATGTCTAGGGAATTTAGAATTGGACTCGGAAGAGGGAATTTTAAATAGACCATGGGATTAAATAGTGTAGGATTGGATTTTAATCTAATTTGCGACTAGGATAGGAATATACCTAGAAGCCCTACATAGTCACATTAGAGCGGTACCGAGATAAATTAGCCTAGTAAATTAGTGCAAGACATTGTGTAATTAAGCTAGGCAAGAATGTAAGTGGACCGGAAGACATTTATAGACACTAGTACTCTAGATTAGCTAGTTGAATTAATTCATAATTAATTTAGTGGGGAATAAAATCTAAGAAGCAGATAAGGGATTAGTGGCTCTAGGTTGTTCTTTTGACTCGTGAATTTCTTTTGTGTGAATATTTTGTTTTATTTATTTTCTTAGATCATAGATAATTAAATCAATTTTCTTGTATTTACTCAACTTGAATGAAAATAGGAGATCTAATGCCTAGTTATTAATTGTCTGAGTCTCTGTGGGATCGACCTTGATTTATCACTTTACTAAAATACGATCCTTACACTTGCGGAATTTTTATCAAAATTTTGGTAGCATCAAGTTTTTGGCGCAGTTGCCGGGGACTCAAGGCAATTAGTAATTAGAATTAGAAATTCTTTAGTAGTTTTAGCTTGAGTTTTTTTTTCTCATGGAGACAATAAAAAGATGGACTATTCAGAGGCTAATTATAAGTGGTATCGTTGTTATTGTTGTGGAAATAATCATGTACCTGAGAATTGTCCATTCTGGCTTTGACAACAAACTTATTTTGATAATATTTCTAGGCGTAGTTGGAATTTTGAGCAAGATGAGTGTTGGAACCCACATTTAGATTCTTATTCACATGCAATAGACCCACCCTTCATGTCTTATTCACATGTTCAAGAAAACATTGATTATGAGAACTCTTATTTAGAAGAAAGACTTGATAGATTAGAAAGATTAGCCGATACATGTTTGACAATGCTAGAGGAGAGTTTGAAAATGCAAGAGAATTATATCACTAAATTTGAATCTAGCGTACAAAATATTGTAGTACAGGTGAGTCAAATGTGCAAAGACCTTGAAGAAGTGAAACAAAATCCCTCCTTAAATCATAGTTCCCCTTTGTTATCTAATGAGATTGAATATGAGAAAGTCAAGGATAGGGATGACTTTGAAGTTATAGAAGATTTAAAGGTTGTCTTAGAACCTGAAACTGATTTAGGAGAAATTGATGAGTGTCTAATTGATGTTCAAGATGTAAATTCAAATGTTTGTGATTCTGATGTACATGTTGATGTGAGTGTTCCTATAACTACTTTGAATTATTCTCCTATTACTGTTGTGACTCTTACTGATGAGAGTCAAATTGATTTTATTGGATGCTCATTATTCTTAGAAAGACATACATCTAATTGTTTGTATGAGCATATTCTAATTCCTTTGAAATCAGTGATTGCTTGTTCTTTAAAATTGTCTATGATTGAAAAGACACAAGTCATTACTTTTATTGATCACTTATACTGTTTGAGAAGGAATGAAGATGAGTTGATTATGGTTTTTGATACTTATGACTAAGATCTATTTGGAAAGTCTGGCTGAAGACTTTAAACTTAGTGCTTCTTGGGAGGCAACCCAAGGTTTTGGTATTTGATGCTTTGTTTTTGAATTTGTAGGATTTTTTTTGGTGACCCCAAAGGATGCTTCAACTTGATCTTGATGAACTAGGAGCTAAAGGAGGAAATCGAGAAGAGAAAGGGGAGTATTCTTCTAACTTTTTCTTGATTTTATTTGACTAAGAATTGTTTTGGTGATGAGTCTTTATACTGGTTGATATATGTGTGTGAGGGTTAGATTTGATGGTGTGCCTCTTGAGTACTTTGCTTGGTTGATATGGAAGTTGAAATATTTGTCTTCTTTACACTTGTTATAGATATTTTTGTAATTCCACTACTTGTGTTACATGTTCACATTGGAGACAATGTGACATTTAAGTGTGGGGGTATGAGGGTATCATTGTTCTCTAAAGATTGTCCTCAAGCTTTCATTTTGTCAAATTATTTTTGATAAAAAAGAGTATGAGGGTATCATTGTTCTCTAAAGATTGTCCTCAAGCTTTCATTTTGTCAAATTGTTTTTGATAAAAAAGAATCTTTTTGCCAATTTTGGGATTGATTTGGACTTAAGACAATTGGGTTTGATTAGACTTTGATCTCATCTTCTTTGAATGTAAGTGAAAAGGCAAGCTATTTTATTTAGATAAATTACTCTAGTATGTCAAAAAGCCATGTGTGAGGAATTTGAGCCTTAATTTTATTCTTTCATGAGTGAGTACATCTATTGTAATTTCCCCTCTAGAACTTGTCTTGAATCTCTTTTGACGCTCAAATCTCTTGCATGCACAAAAATGATTAAGACCTTCGTTTCATAGCCAGTTTAGCCAAAAAGCCATCTCTTTTACATTATTTCCATTGCTTAACCCTTTTGAGCCTGTTTCTCTTTTAAAAAGAAAGATTGCATATTTTAGCCTTTGAATTCTTTTGATGCAATTTTTCATCTCTTATCTATTTCTTCCATTTACGCTTTGAAAAGTGCTATACTATATTCATATGGAAAAGGGTGAAGGAATTAGAAAAGGAAAAGGGAAAAATAAGTGTTGAAGAAAGGAGAAAAGGAGAAGTGAAAAAAAAAGTGAAGGTGAAAAAGAAAAAAACACACAAAGTGTGAAAACAAAGAAAGAAAAGAAAAAAAAAGAAAATGAAGAAGATGAAAAATAAAAAAAAAATTGAAGAATTGTGGAGTTTAAAAGAGTCAACCCCTATGTGTTTATCAAGTTATGTGATTCCTTCATTCCTTACTATAATTGAAATGGTTTAGCACTTTTCAAATGTACCTCCATCTCATTTTCATTTCATTATCCTACATTTTTCATTACAACCCTTAAAAGTCCTTTTGATTTGTGTGTGCATTAAGATATAAGAGTGAATATCGAGATGATAAACAAGCCTATGGTAGCTGGATTACATAGATGGAATTGAGTGAAACACAACCCCTATATATTTTGAGAGTAGAGTGTAAACACTTTGACCGGTGAGGGACATGTTTTTGTGATTTATCTCTATCAAATTGATTGCCTTATTACTTGCATTTGCGGATGGTGAGAGAGATTTCTAAGAGGATTCAGTTGTTGAGAGTTTGAATTGATTTCAACTTTGTGATTATAAAACCTTGATTTCATTATTTTGTGCTAACGTGTTAACAATTTGAAATCTCGAGGACAAGATTTAATGCAAGTGTGGGGGTGTGATGACTCCCCATATTTAGTGGTTTTTAGGAAATATTTTGTTGTATTTGGGGAGTCATTAATTAAGTAATTAAGTGATTTTGTTGTGAATTGGAAAGAAAGTAATTTGATGATTATATGAATGATTCTTTTGGAAATTTGAAATTTAATTGAAATAGGAAACTTAATATATTAAAAGAAATATTTTGATGGGAAGTTTCCTATTAATGAGATTATGTGATTGAGTTATTGTGATTATTTCCTATTTCCTTCTCTTCATGAATGCAGATTTAATGAAAAAGGAAATAAAGAGAAGGAGATTATTTGATTATGTGCAAGAAAAGGAAAGAAAAGAAACTTAACATGCAAGGCAAAGGCAATATGGTGTTGGGCTATTTTATTATAAATATACACATGCAATTGAGGAGAAAAGGAGGCTTGGTCATAATTTTTCCAATTCCTATAGCCTACACGAGATTCACGAAGAAATTGAAGACGAAAGGAAGCAGATCACACACGTTCATATATTATTGACGCAAGAAAAAGAAGAAGGAGGCACCAGGGACGTACTACAAAAACACACACATATGTATTGACATCAACACACAAAAGGAAGGAAGCAGCTCCTCAATCTTGTCCAATTCTTACTCCTTTGTGAACTTGTAGTATGTTTTTGGATTTTCACCCAATTCTTATGTTGAACCCTATGTGTGGCTAATTTCTTTTACGACCTAGAGTACTATGAACTTGTTTGTAACTTAGTATTTTATTTCCCACTATTTAGTCATGGTTAATTTGATTTAGTTTATTTAATCTTGCTTTTAGTGATTAACTTTTTTAGTGCTTGATCACCATTAGACATGTCTAGGGAATTTAGAATTGGACTCGGAAGAGGGAATTTTAAATAGACCATGGGATTAAATAGTGTAGGATTGGATTTTAATCTAATTTGCGACTAGGATAGGAATATACCTAGAAGCCCTACATAGTCACATTAGAGCGGTACCGAGATAAATTAGCCTAGTAAATTAGTGCAAGACATTGTGTAATTAAGCTAGGCAAGAATGTAAGTGGACCGGAAGACATTTATAGACACTAGTACTCTAGATTAGCTAGTTGAATTAATTCATAATTAATTTAGTGGGGAATAAAATCTAAGAAGCAGATAAGGGATTAGTGGCTCTAGGTTGTTCTTTTGACTCGTGAATTTCTTTTGTGGGAATATTTTGTTTTATTTATTTTCTTAGATCATAGATAATTAAAATCAATTTTCTTGTATTTACTCAACTTGAATGAAAATAGGAGATCTAATGCCTAGTTATTAATTGTCTGAGTCTCTGTGGGATCGACCTTGATTTACCACTTTACTAAAATACGATCCGTACACTTGCGGAATTTTTATCAAAATTTTGGTAGCATCACAGGTTCAGGGTTTTGTTCGTGGTGATCTTCAGGAATTGCTTCTTCATGAGCATCTCCATTTGGAAGAGGGGGTTGGAACAGATCTCCATTCGGGGTGTGAGGATCCTTCTCTTCCATCGGGACTACAAGGCTGTGGTGATCAGACATGTTGTAATTCTGGTAAGAGAGTGACTTATAGTCGTACTCCCCACGGTCGGCGCCAAAATGTGTTACCTAGATTTTGTATAATCTAAATAACTTAAATAAAATAAACATATAATGAATCTAATCGTGATTGATTAATATAACATATGAATAATATATGGATAATCTATTTCGAGGTGAGAACCTGATCTAGAATTATCAAGCGTGAAAGCAGGATCTAATAGTATGAACAGTAATAAGAATTAAATATAGTAAACGTGAATTATGAATTAGAAATAAGAGAGATAAATCCGAGATAAGATAAAATATGATAAGTAATGAAGAATAACTAAGATATTATGAGATAAGAACTGGAATAGTAAGGCATAAAGCATAAAAAAATATCAATGGATCGAACCTGACGAGCTTTATTGAATAGGTTAATCAGAGTACAAGTTGAATAGCCGGTTACAAGAGATCTCTCAATACAAGAAAGTAAAAAGTGATTGTGTTCTTGCTCTCAGATATTCCGTACCCTAAACCCTAACTGGACCTATCTTATATAGTCTAAGTGGTCCCAGTTATTTCTCCTAACAGTTATGCTAGGTGCCCTCCTGAAAGAGCCGTTTAGCTGCCAGGTCTCTAGCATGACCGAGTCAGCCCGAGATCTCCGCCTATGATCTCGGGCAGTTGCACTGACTGGGCACACTTCTAACAGTCCAGGCTTCCACCTTGCCAATTAGCTGTTTATGTGTCTCTTCATCTTCTCCCAATTCATTAGCAGGGCCAGGTCGTCAGCCCGAGACCTTCGCCTGGAATTTCGGACAGTTATGTTGACTTGACTCAGCTTCACCAGATCAGGTTTCCACCTCCCGAATTTTGTGCTCCACTAACACCTATTTCGAAATTCAAGCTCCTGTACGTTACTGTTAGTCGTCACAGCGTCCTTCCGTCATCTCATATCAGGCCAAGCCCATATTAATCATTAGCTAGCCCAGGGGAATACACTAACATTCTCCCCCTTTTTTATGATGACAACATATAAGTTAAAGAGAAATATAAAGACATATAATAACAATGGTTAGTGTTGTGCCCATTTTTAATATTATTAATAGGGCCTCAATAACAGTAAGTCCAAATGAATAAATGCAGTCTAATTTCTTTCTTATGTGACTCAGCGTAATAAAGAGACGTAATTGCAAATCATAAATGATGTGTAACATCTCAATCTTAACGACTAGTAACGGACAACCATCAAAGTTTGTAACGTCTGAACTCTTAAATGGGCATAAATGACACTTATGACTTCCTAACGACAAGATATGGTGGAAAACAGTATAAAAGCTTCAAAAAGCTTATCTTCCAGGAGGATCCAAGACAAGGAGAGATCACAAACACATTATTTTTGTATTACACTATCTGAAGACTAGGTCTTTGTAATGACGACTAAGTCTTTGTATCCACCGTTACCGGTGTCCCATTCTCAAATTCAATAAAATATATATTTTCCAGTCATTTTATTGCTTTCTCATTTTCTGTGCATCAACATTTGGCGCCGACCGTGGGGACTCCGGCAACTTCTTAGAAAAGCCACTTAGAATTTCATTTGAAATACAACCATGTCTTCTTCAGCTGAGCTATCTCCGCATCATTTGGTGCAAGAAAACTGAGGACTTCAATTGCAGATCACTGAGCTTGCAGTTGGATATCCACATCATCTTCAAACGACTGAAAATAGCTCTCTTCTTACATTTTTCAATGCCACTGATGTTCCTAATCTTATAGGCAACATAGGTAAGCGCGTAATGGGGAATGAAACTAACAATAATGTTGATAATGCATGGCATTATTCTGGATTTGATGATGAAAAATCAATTCAAACTTCGTAAAAATCGGTCAAGATGTCTATGGATCAAATGCAATGACCCCAAGAATCAAAGATGGATAAATAGCGGAAGGAATTGAAAAAGTTGCAGCAAACAATATTACAAATTTTGGGAATTGCAGAATCATTTGAATCCTCTCGTTTAGGGAATCATTCTAATAGTCCGTTTGTCGCCCATCTTTTGTCGTGGTAGACATACCAGAACGTTTTGTTTAACATGATCAAATGTTTTGACCATCCTTTTTATGTTTTTGAACAGTTTAACTAACATGTTTATCTTGATAGACTAATTCACCTTCAGGTAGTATAAGTTCATTTAGTCACTGAACTAAAATGTTTGTTCAACAATTTGCTAGTAGTGGGAGTTCAGTCAACGACTAACACTTGATCTTTCAATGCCCTGATGAAGCTACTAGACAATTTCTTACAAATTCATTCAAGAAACGGTAAGTATCCCAAATTGCGATTGATATATTGCTATGCAAGCTTTTAGAAGATGTTTTCGACATGGATCTAACTTGTACAAGAAGCGAACTATGAGTCGAGTGCAAACTTGAGCTAAAGTTCAAACATATGCTTGGGCTCAGATCAAGGGGGAAGAAGGCGATGCAAAATTCTGAATTGAATTTGCTAAGCGCCAACAGAAAAATCGACATGAAAATAGCACGTCGACAACAAGACATGAAAATCGCACGTCGAAAACCAGACAAGAAAATAGCACATCGACAAACAGACAATCTCAAAAGGCCAAAGGTAAAAATTTGAGATTTAAAACTTATTTTGCAGGTAACAAAGAAAGTCAAATGAACAGAATCCACAAGAAGACAAGTCCAACAAGCTTAATGAGAAATGCAACCCAAATAAATGGTGTGATTTCCTTGACGACCATATCAGGTTATTACGTAAAGATGAGTTAAGGGTGTCAAATAATCAAAACGACGTTCAATCATCTAAGGGATTAATTTCATTTAATGATTATGATATTCAAGAACTTCTTTTAATGTTGGAAGTTCAATAAATATTATTATTTGCAAACAGTTAGAGAATTAAATTAAGAATCTCAAATTGTTAAGGCACTTATCATTTTAGTTATGGAGCGCCAAAACTATAAGTGATATTTTTATTATCTATCTATCTATTATAACCTTATATTACGCGTGTGGAATCTTTTTTCTGTGTTCACACTGTAACTGATTTGAGGTGGTGTAGTTTTAATGCTTCATTATTAAATGTTAATGTTTTCTCTTGCCATTTTGTGCGGTTATGAAATACTCCAAACCCTTCACTCTTCAATTCCTACTCCTCATATCCCCATCGATCACATTCTCTCTGTAATCTGATCATGGTGGCCACCACCTATCCTCGCGAAGAAAATGTCTTCATGGTGGAGCAAGCCAAGCCTTACAAAGAAATGATTGAATTCATGGAGTCTCCTCCACCGTCGATAGCAAAGAAATTTCCGTCAAAAAAGGATTACTCACTCTTCTAAATTTAGTTATTACTTATTATTCCATATAAATATGCATGTATTTTAAGGGTTTTAATTTTGGTGATTTGATTGAGAGTATTTCAATTTTTGAATATCTGTAACAATTAACCTCAGAAATCACAATCGTATCCAAGTTTCACTATTTCCATTTTTTATTTTGTTACCATGTGTGTGCAAGACGCGAATGAAGTTGGTGAAGAAGATAGAAATGGAAGAGACACATGATATAGAGAGTAGAAGCAAGACTTAGCCTTTGCATCGTGATATCTTGAATACCCAGATGAAGAATTTTGTAAAGGAGCCTCCTTTGACTACTTCTAGCTTTGGAAATTCATTCCATGTGAGTTTCTTGATTTTTCTTGAGTTGTAAAGTGTAAATCATGTACTATCTCAAAAAGAGCTCATCATGCCTGACTGAAGCTTGATGTCATCCAAGAGATTGATGTCTACAAGTGGGAACCTGAGGAATCGTAGTCTGGTATCTGCTTTTCTCTCTGTTCGCACCGCAAGTGCACGGGTCGCGCCAAGTAATAAAGTGATAAGTAGAGTATCCTCCCCACGAGGATTTGGTTCCAAAACCCGGTCAAGTAGTGATTAACGCACTCTCGCCCAATTTGAGTGATCAAATATCAAGATGTGAAGGGTAACCATAAAAATAAATAAGAAAAACTATAAACAAGTGATTCTCCAACTTCAAGGGTGAATGGGGACTTAAGATTATTTATCCCCCTTGTATGTCCTAACCTTAAAATGGTCTCCTCTCACAATTTCTTTTAATGACTATATATGTGTTAACCTAGGGTTCACAATGTACATGTAAACGCTCCGTTGAGTCAAGAACAAGTGTTTAATCAAATATATCCTATAATTGCGCGTGTGGAATATTCCCTAGATTCCCTTTGCATTCACACTAGGATCCGGTTCTCGAGGTGGTTTGACCTAAGTTAAAAATGTTTATTTGTCATGTACAAAATTTTTTTGCCTTAGGCATGTATGTTGTACCGTGCCCTACTGCCTATATTCCAAGTGTCAACAGTCTTGTGAGTAGTGGGTTTTAATGATATTTGATGTGTATGGCGTTTTTGACGTTTTCTCATTGTTCCCAATGCCCCTCATTATTATTTGCGTGTTCCACATGCAATGTATCTCTCATCCAAGAGCCAATTGCATTTACTCATCTCACTACCGACAATCTCTCTCTATCATCTTCATCTTTATCACTTTCTCTTCTATTTCTCAAATCACCAAACCCATTCCACTCCATGAATGCATATCCTCTCACCACACCTATTTCCTATACACTTTTAGTTCTCTCTTCTTCGTCTTTTAAAATTTGAAACTCTCTTCTCCTCCATCTCTATCACCTAAATTTCTTCTCCGTGGGTTTTTTTCCTACTGGTAAGCATCTCACTAATCCCATCTCATATCCCATGACAATTGTGTTCCTTTTCTTTTTATTTTTCTTAAGTATATTGTAATTGCTTATTTCTGGGTAGGAAATGGAGCCAAAGTGCAGAATCAAGAACGATGACTCTGAAGTAGCTTATTCACCATTGTCCTGAAATGTTTTCTTTCTTTTTCTCATGTCTTTCATTTATTTTGTTTTGTTTTGGTTTCCTTTGTAGTTGATAGGCAATACCCCAATGGTTTATCTAAATAATATTGTTGATGGCTGGATTTTGTTTTGCTCAAGGGAAGAGAATTGACGGGAAGCTTCTTGATTAAGCTGAGCAATTTGGAGGTATTATGAATCTCAATATATATTATCTCAATCAAGGGAACTATGATAGCAATCTTCCTTCTTTATTATAAACAACACCATATTCCTTCTTCCCTTTTTTCAGTATGAAATTTTTTCTTTGGTATTAATTGATATATTATTGATATTATCATGTGTAACCTTTTAGATAAATAACTTATGGGACGTTGTACCGGCTGTACCTAGGGATAGATTTCTGAGCATGCTGCCACCTTGGCATGCCTATGAAAGGGCTTGTGAGTATTTCATTTTCTCACAAGGAACTGAGCAAGTATACACAACTGTGAGAAACCTAAAGGTACTTCTACTAAAAGTTTCTCTCTTTACACCTTTAATATGACTTCAAGGAGAAAGTGAGAGATGTGTCATTTCCTGTTAGCAAAATTTTCTTTTGAAGATTATAGGGATTACTTAGTTGATTAACTTGATTATTTGTGGTGAAGGGCAATGCATTTATTGATATCTTTCTTTTTTTTGACCCAGGATGATTTGGGACATCATCAACCACATTACTTGATTTCTATTCCTTTAGTTTAAAAAACATTATACAGGTAAAATCTCTTTCTAGGAGTTTTGTATATGTGCAAAAGACGAAGTTTATAAGTTGCATTGGTGTTGCCTGACGATAAGTTAAAAAAATGGCCCTTTCATAAGTTTAGCTTTTGCTGTCACTGCTTTTATTTTTATTTTCGTATTTTTCATTAGTGGGATCCAAAAGCAGGCATGTGTAGTCTTAGAACAAAAACATCCTATAGAATCAACATTAACAGAAGAAATTTTAAGAATACCCTTAGTAAGTAAAACATTAATTGAAGATGAAATATCAAAATTACCATTTAGAGATGAAATTAATGAAATTCATATAGCACACATTCCAAATAGATCTAAATAGAGAGGGGATATTAGATCGAAATAGAGAGGGGAATTAGTTGGCATCTTCACAAAAAAGTCAGTTGGTCTTAAATATTACATTTAAGAATATAGGGAATACTATTTACAAAATTCCCAACTAAATTGCAATAAGATATCTGTACAGGTTAATCTTTTGTACTTATAGGATATACCTATCACTGGAATTTGGAGAACCACAATTGAAATTTAAGGTGTTTATTTTTTTTCAAACTCAACATTGTTATTTTTACTAATTATGCAGGAAAAAGAGATAGGGCTGCAGAAGTGCACCTGCTGCTAGAAATGCTTTGATTAAGCTTGAAGGGGTACTAAAAAGAATTATGGGTCCAGGTTTGATCTTCTCTTTTATTGAGGTTAGGATCTTCAAATTCAGCTGTGGTATTCTGCCCTTTCTTCTTAATTAGTGTTCCATTTTTGGTTCATATCTCACATCTGCCTTTTTTATTTGCGTATTTAGTTTAGCAATTGAACTTTGTTTTTGAATTTTAGATTCCTGTTGGTGTTTTTAATTTCATCTGTTTAGCAATTGAACATTTAGTTTAGCAATTGAATTCTTTTCTGCTATTTGGTTTATTTTTATCGTCATAGAGCCTTTTGCCTTTATTAGATTTTGTTTTTTTCTCTTCATTTTCATTATATCTAATTAGAATGTTCCTGGGATTCGATTACTTAGAAATTCATTTTGCGGATCCAGTTTTGCTTCCTTTTGCATGTGTGTATTTTGTTTGCTTCCAATGATATTCGAAAGTGGGCTGGTATGCATTTTTTCAATCTATACATTCGTCCATGACAAACTACAGGTTAATCTCTCAATCTCCTTTTCATTTATGTTATCATTGTAGTAATTATATCCAGGTGTGCTGCAGATTAAATTGATGTCTTGGTTCTACCTTTGCCTTGACTTTTTATAGTACAATAAGTCTTAAATCTAATGAGATTAGTTTCAGGATTTTATCCTCTGTTACTATTTAATTTATTTTTCCCCGTTTTGATACGTGATTTTAAGATGTATTAGATGGGGATATTCCCATTTATCATGATGCTGCGTTTTAGTGTTGCAAAAGCTTGTCGATTATTTCACACAAAAAAACTTGTCGATTAGATGACACAATGTTAATTTATATTTCTTAACTGTTACTTTATATTTCTATGGCCCCTTAAATTGGAATGTTAGTTTCATGTCTAGGTATGAAACTTCTGCTCACTTATGATTTTTTTCCAGTTGTTTCTACATAAGAATTATTGGTCCAGGTCTCTTCTTCTCTTTTATTCTATTATATTGGTTTTACAGTTTTTTTGAGTAATTTCTGAGTATAATCTAAGGTGATTAGGTGGTTAGGTAGCAAACAGGTTATAATTTATTTTTTCTGCCTTTTGTTCTATTTTCAATGGTTTGATATCAATCTCTTATCATCCTAACATTTTACTTTCTGTTTTTTCATGCTGTTAATTTTTTTTCTCAATGCAGGTCATTCCCACGAGAATAGTTTATTTGGTAAAACTAGGAAGCTTATAGTACAATGGCCATTTGAAGAGGTAGATCAGCCACATGATAACTCAGTTAGTATTAACATAAAGTGTATTGAGATGTAGTCTAATAGTAAAGAAACAATTCCATACTCAAAATGTATGACTGGTAAGGGATGTGGATAATCAAATTCTTTGCTTATCATGAAAAGGCCGATCATTTTGTTCAACAGGCTCCCCACAATGCTTGGGAATTAGGATTGATTTGGTTGTGATATTTATAGTTTCCTTCCTTTGGATTACTTTGATGTTAAGCTGTGTAATTGTTTTCAAACTAGTACAGAGCCAACACTATGCGCGGGATCAATGAATTCCACATATGAATGATAAAAAAAATGACCCCATTCAACCAATAGTTGTCTTTATTTAAGACGCCACATGCATAACCATGTAATAATCCTCATTTAACCAATAGTTGCCTTTATTTAAGACACCACAAAATTAATACTAATTTTTTCAACAAATTTGAAGAATTAATTTATACAAGCATGTGTATAGTTAAGAAGGAAACAACAACTATTTTTTTTCATGCCCAAAGTCTCATATGAAAAGATACATGTAAATAAATAATCAAAGAAGGCCGTCATTTACCCGTTTAGCCTCAATAATGAAAACTCGCGGGAATCCAAAGTTGCCAAGAACCAAGTAGGAAGACAACTTTGAAGACACAATTCATGTCTCGTACACATTTCAATACAACATCATGCTAATTTCCTTGATTTCAGCATCACTAAAACAACAATAAATGTTGATAAACTAAATAATACCTAAAACATTCAAGCAAAAATTCAGAAAACAGGATATTAGCATACATAAAAAGTAATTAAAAAGTATTTGTCTGTCCAGGTCCAAGTTCATATGCAACAATGGAAGAGCAGACCCATGAGTATTTGTCTGTCCAGATCCATCACGAAAAACATCTAACTACAATTACCCAACCACACTGCACTTGACCAACTAAATATTTCTGTTTTCAATAATAATTTTTGAAAAGCAATTCAAGACTGATAAGAAAGGGCTTTAGATGGTTGACTTATAATAACATAGTACAAAGTTGAAAGATTGTTCCATATATATTTATTGTTCATTGGTATATATGAGTAGGCTAATCAATCAATATTTGATACAATTGAAAGAGCATAAAGGACAACTACACGTAAGCCATAACACCTTGACAACATGTCCTTCTTCCATAAGTCTTTAATTTTTGCTGTAACAAAAGAAGAAAACCCATGTGCATCAAACTTGAGTACCCCTTCAAAATAAATTAGAGAATAAGTCAAGCATGAACATATTGTTGAAAAGCAAACAAAAAAGAATTTCAACATTTCCTTAATCTAGATGTCTTAGGTGATTTACGGTTACTAAAATAGAAAACTCATCTCTCAATAAACTTGAAGATATTTAATCATTATGGCATGATAGGGCCAAAAAGATGAAGCATGGTTTGTAATAGTTGAAATTGATTCAAAGACATACCTTCATTTTCATGCAAAACGGTTGAGGAAAATTTCACCATAAATATAATTTAAATTCCAGAAGTTAGGGAAAAATCTAAATACCGTCATCGTTAAAAATTAATACCGCGATGTATGACTCCATGGATGTAAAGGTGGCGAGAGGCGAAATCCTTGAACAGAAATCTTAGCCATCATTTTCTGCGCAAGATCAAGCTTTCCTCATCATCTTCCTCGTTTATGTTACTTGTGTAAAAAATAACAGAACACAAATGGAAGATCGACCACTTGGTGTTGTTGGATGAATCTGAAATGTGTTTTCCAGTTATAGATTTGGAGGTTCTTTCAATAGTTTGAGTGTGTATCTGTTGGAGTTTGGATTAGAATGATAAAGATGAAGGGGGTGGTTTATTTTTTCATTTTGAAGGGAAAAGGGGGGTTGGTTTCTTTTTTGATCAGAGAAAGGGGGTGGTTTCTGCTTCTTACAGTTGCTGAATGGACAGGTGGAAGAAACATGTCGATTAAGGGACAGGTGTGAGAAAATGAGAGGGACACGTGCCATATTTTCAGGCTGGAAAAATGGACAGATGTCAAGCATTGGTCTGTCAACAACCCTCCTTTTAGATAGTAAAGATGTTTGTTTTTTTTGTTTCAATCATGGGTTTATTTCAGTCCAAAAAAACATGTGTTTTGATTGTTGCCTTGGTTAAAGTTGTAAATGACGATTTGAAGGTTCTGATTGATTGATTTCTATGATGAGGATTGAAGAGTTATTGATGATTGCATCTAATTTCTCAAGATCAGTTTTTGTTTTTGGTGAGATAAAGTTGACTTCTTGGATTTTTCTTTTCATTTCTTATGGAGTTATTGTTCTTTTTTTAACCTTATGCAGTTATTGTTCAAGTGTTTATTTATTTCTTCTTTATATTGTGAGTAGAAGCAAGGCTTGGCCTTTGCATTGTGATATCTTGAATACCCAGATGAAGAATTTTGTAAAGGAGCCGCCTTTGACTACTTCCAGTGATGGAAATTCATTCCCTGTGAGTTGCATGATTTTTATTTCAATTCTGGTAATTTCAAGTAGGTGGCTTTTGCCTACTCTGAGTTTTATCCTTTGGCTTGATGTTATTTGGAGTAATTGGGCAATATTTTCTGATTTGGTTGAGATCATCTTGGACTGCATTTCTTGCTTGAAATGATCCTCTTAAATGTTACCCATTTTTCCATTATGAAATGATAATTGTCCCTTTTGAGATTTCTGTCTTGAGAATCTCATGATATTCGTAAGTGTTAGTGATGTCCTGTGTATACATGACTGGATTGCGTCTGGGACTATCAAAGTCGTGCTGAAAAAAATCAAAAACTGATATCAAAGAATGCTGATTTAAGAGCATTCTTGACATCAATGTAGTTAATCATGTTTTCATAGTTGACATTTCTTGAAGTTTCAGGTTTGAGATGAACGTTTGAATTTGAATGTGATATACATTAAATCATTTTTTTCTCATTCAGCATTTTCTGCCTTTTTTATCTTTTAGTTTACTTCCACATATGATGGGGATTATTCCCATATACTGTCATTGCAGGACAGGTTAAATCAAGTGTTAATGGAGAAAAAGAAATTTAGTTCATACATGGAAATAATGAATTGAGCCGATTTTTTTGTTCAACAGGGAGTCCCTGCTCGTTTGTTTTATATAGCACGAGAGTCCCTGCTATATAAATTTCATTATTGATATATATCAATAAAGTCATTACACCCCTATAACCCACCCAACTGAAGGTTACTGTTCATAACAGGGAATCGCTGAGCACCACGTGTCCTGTTTGGCATGTGATCTTCTATTAATTAACGGAAATAAAAAAATTTCATTACAAATTATAAGTCACATATCAGCAAACTGCGTGGGGACCACTCGCCATTATTATTGATTTTCTCCCTGAATCTATTCCGCCAAAAATGTTCTGTGTGGACCACACCATATCTATTTTCTTCAGAGAGAAGCATGACATTCAAAAAGGTTATTCACTTTATTGAATATTTTTATTTGTCAACCAAGAAAAGAAATTGCGTGGGCCCACTTGCTTGCTTATTCAATTACCCTTCATGACTTGTCCTAAAAATCCCTTAACTTTCAAACATATCTCCGTATCTTCACTTCAAAATTTTGTGGGGGGACCACACAGGCCATTTGGATGAATCAGACACGTGTATGTCTGAATAAGGGTTCACGTTAATAAGCTTCTCCAAGAAGCTTCTTTTCTTACATTGCAAAAAACCTAAACATATTGGCCTCTACACAACTTCCTTGAGATCAACTTTTTTCTCTCTGCAAAAAACCATTCTCACGTGTACTCTCGCAGCTCCGCCGTCCGCCGCTAGCCCTCTAAAATGTCTGCAAAGCGAGAACTTCAGGAGATATCTGAGCTTAAGGTTGAGGATTTCAATGGATACATCATTGTTAGAGTGGAGCGTATAATCCGGGTTCAACAGATTTGCTATCCTCTTGGACCACATCAACCAATGATTGAGCCACAAGGGGTCCACATTGTGGTTTTTGACGGAAGTGTATGTGTTTTGTTTTTGTCCTTTTGTTTTGGACCTACCTATTTCCTGAAACCACCTGTATAACCATCATCTTTTGATTTCTTGTAGAAGATGAAAGTGTTGCTGGTGTGTGAGAATAAAAATGTGCTTCGCAGGCTTGGATCTATGTTTGCCGAGGAGAGGATCCTCCGCATGAGGGATTTCGAAGTGTGCCTGGATGAGGCGACGTCCGGGGGGACTTTGTACATCAAGGCAAAGGCTCTTACTCATGTTGAGTATCTTCTCCCAAGTAACCCTCACTACCCTCAAGGCTTGCCGATTCATTGTTTTGACTTGGTGACTATATCTAAGGCTGTCGAAAGGAAAGCAAGGGGACGCGGGTTGCTGGGTGAGTAGTGAGGCATTCATCCGATTCTTTAGTAAAGTCACTATGTTTTTTTAAAGTTACAATTTGAACATAGATGTGTTTTTTTAAGTTACTCTTCAGAGAAATTGAATATTTTGTCCTGTTTTGATGTGTTGTCAAAGATGTGTGCGGTCAAGTGGTTACCTGCTACGAGAGGGGTATGGAGGTGACAGATGATATGGATACGAGGGAAGTAGTTTTGGTCATTAAGGAGTCTGGTGTGTTGGCTACAAGGTAGGTGTTTATTTTTTTGTAAACCAATAACAGATATATTACATGCATAAGAGTGAGAGCTTTCCAGTTATGTGAATCTTATCTTACCAATGTAGTTTCATACGGTTTGGTGATTTTGTTTAGGGTTCAATAATAGATATGTCGAATGTAGAACACATATATCTTTAAAGTCATATGTGTCTTTTGTTGCATATGTAGTTGAAGTGAGTTTTTTACTTGACCACAATGTTGGGACAAATTTATAAAAATTAAAACATATCTCAGAAAGATACATTGACCATGCAGGTTTTTTACTTTACCACAATGTATATGTGTTATTTGTTTAGGCAGCCAATCATGCTTACATGTATCTTTCATGGTCAATGTGCCGATTTAACTATGTCTAACTATAATCGAGTTAATAAAGAAGGGCTCATTCTTGCAGTTGTGATGTATACCCAGCTCTCCAAGGAAGGTATTGAAAGTGTATGATCTATTTTCACTATTAATTAACTAATCTGTTTCAGTAATACAACTGTATTTTACACTGTACAGCTAAAAGCATATTTGTGTTATTTTAATAATGAACCTGTATGTTTTATGTTTTAGACTTCCCAACTCTTTGTGAGTACAATGATGCTACGAGAGCCTATTTTAACCCACCTTTCCCAGAACTGTTGGAGGCAAGGAAAGTGCTTGTAGATAGGTTGAACGAAATGTATAACAGGAATGCAATCCCTATGCTCCAACACTCAGTGGAGGAACCTTCTGGTGATATGGACAATGTCTATTTATCCTGAGCTTTCAAGTTTAGGGTTCTCCCACTTTAGAGACAGGGTGGCTTCTTTGTTGTAATGTTGGATTTCTTATGTACTACCTTTGAACAAGGCTGTGTTTAGGACCGTAAATGATGTATTTTGATTGTTGGTTTATGGCTGTGCATACTGATGCATGTTTTCATCTTTTGGAGAATAGCCTTCGCCATTAGGTTCTTTTGTAAAGGGGGTTTGGTTTGTGTAAAATTAATTTCAGACCTTTTGTGGTGAAGTTGTTTTTCGTAGAAGCCTGATGCATATGTAAGCTCAGAATTTGTGTTTTAATTGCAAAAGTCAACATCCAAGCTCAACGTTTCATGCGACATTTTCCAATTATTAAATTATAAACTCAGAACTTTGGTATCACACGTTTAGCGTGGACCATATGAGTTACAAGCAAATTTTACCCATAAAAACATTAAAACCTATTTCACTAGCAGTCGATGCCCATAAAGACATATTCCAACGTTGCATATTGTGGCCCAACCGATCAAGATTATTATTTCCAACCACATTATGTTTGTGAAATAATATAATTTATTTAGGGTGCAAAAACAACTTATTATTTGAAAAAAAAAACGGCATGTCCCCACCGTTCTCATTGCGCAACAAAGTTGTATGCTATTTCTAACTATTTTGATCTATTTTAATTATTCAGGGAGCCATTTAACTTATATCTCTGTATGCAAAGTTTACCCCAAATGATGGACTCACATTGACCTCATAAAAATCACCTCATTTTTTTACCTAGGATTAGCATTTTGACCAATTCTTATTTTTTAGATATATAAATATAAAATAGACCTTATAATATATTGTTTTATAATAATGTCGTGTGGAATAAAAAAGGCAATGTAACTGGGTTCTTCTTCACGTGTTTGCCACCAACAAAGACAGTTGTACATAGATGGACCTATATATTTGACCCATGTTGTAACTGGGTCTTGGTAATTAGTGACTCATCAACGATAACATAACATAATAGATTGAATTCATGGTTTGAATGTAACCGAATGTCGTTCCTTCCTCTGTTATCTTTTTTTTTCACGCAAAATAGCTGTCATTGCAAAGAGGCTGTACTTATTAGAGCAAGGTGATATTGATAACATGATTGACAGAAAGCTGGGCATTTCTGAGACAGGTAATGGAGGTGCAGGGGGTGGTTTTTGGCTTAGACGGCTTTGTGGTACAAATTCCTTGGGAAAATATTGTAAATCAGACCACTTTTGTCGGGTGATTTGATTTCTCCCACCGTCGTTTTTATGCTTTTGGTATTCCTGACTAGACTTTCTTCAACAAACAAATAATCTATGGTACCCAAAAAATAATTTGGGAATGCTTACACGCTATCAAGGCCACTTTACCCATGCTTCAAGCTTACATTTGGGCCCCAGACTTCCTTTTACGAAGAACAGGATGATGCCACTATTCCTCAGACTGCTTACACATTTACCCCTATATCTGAGATTCTGGCCCTACCAGAAGACAAGGAAATGGGACAACTTATAGGTGATTTTATTTATTTATTTTTGTTCCCCTCAATCTTGCTTCCATAAGACAGATGTCTATGTTTCTTACCAGTTCTGTATCCATTAAACAAGATGTTTTGGTAGTCCTTATTTGTCTTTATGGTGTTTATTATCAGTTCAAGGTCCAATGTATGCTAAAATGATTTCCCTTAAATAGATGTATATGGATTTGTAAGGACTATGGGACATCTTGAAGAATCAAGGACTCAGTCAAATGGTACATGTTGGCTAAGGATGATCTTACAGGATGACCAGTAGGGTTCTAATCCTAGGTGTTCATCAATGTTTATAACATTTAGTTACCTCACTTGAAGAATCTAACCTAGACTGTGGATATTGTTCAGAGACAACGAGCTGGAGTGCATTCTCTTTGGTGATTGTGCATCTGATGTGGCCTTAGCTCAGGGAGAAATACAGGATACATCGGTTGTAGCTGCCATTAACCTTGGCCGACTTACATGGATAGATGACCGTAATTTTTTGACAAAACCTTTATCAAGTCTTCCCTTTTTAGTCAATCCTGCTAAATATAAATTATTAAGTAGTGATATTGAGAAAGACATCTCTTTATATGTGGCATGTTACTTCTTGACAAAGAAAATTAGTTCATGATGTTGTTAATTTATTGCATATAACCTTAGAAAGGGATACCCTAACTCACTTACAAATATTCATTTTTTAGTCAAACTATATTTGTATATTGTTTCATTTTACTGTGAATGTTACCATTTGAGTAAGTACAATATCCCCCACATATGTTTGTCTTTACTCACACATTGTTTAATTAGTACCAAATGGTTCATATCTCTAATGTATCTATCCTTTTCGGTATATCATAAAGTCCGTCGACAAGTGGCATCATCTTATGGTGCAACTCAAGTGCATTTCAATCCCAAAATACCAGAAGTAAATGCATTACTACAAGGTGAGTCATGAAAGTGAGTAGTGTTAATTAGTTACATTTCAGGAGGAGTTTCTTATGCATTTTTTTTTCTATTTTAGCATGCAGGAACGATCCACACCTATAACCACCCAATTCAATCAGACACTCCCTTCTCAGCGTAGTTGTATTTCAAGTAGTGGTTCACTTCACAGTGAAACAGTAATATCTTTGGATAAGTTATCTTCTGTTGATGCGGTAAATATTGAGCTAAATGATTTATTAGCAATAGCCAGTCTTTACACGTTAGGGATTTATTGCTTATCATTCTGTTACATGCAGGGAAAGAAATGTGTTGTTCGCGTTGAACTTGGTAAGCTTGATTTGATATATGGCTGGAACTATGATGGATGTGCCAAATGATCTTCGAAGCCCAAGCCTTCAAATCCACAAGATCCAAATAGTCCTCTCTATTGTGGCCTTTGTAGGAAACAACCCAACAAGCTTGAGAAAAAGTAGAGAGAAATTTATTTTGCACATTCACTTCACTCATCTTTGTTTCCTTAATTCACAAACACTGACTTTGTGACATTGATTCAGGATGAAACTGACTTATGTGGTTAGTGATGAGACAGACACTGCATTAGTTACTTTCTGGGATAAACATGCCACCGAGTTGGTCAACAAAACAGTTGCTGAACTTAAGTTAACCCTTGAGCCTGTGTGTGACAATTTCTGTTTGCTAAATCCTTTTTTAACTGCCTAGTAGGATATTCATCTTAACCTTTGAAGTTTTCATATTTTCAGAAGAAGAGGTCTAACGGTGTTCCTAGGCAACTTGATGAACATATGGGCAAAAAGTTACTGTTGAATCTTAAGCCCAGTGAGTATAACAAAGACCATCCAGGCTCAAGCATCAATGTTGCTGAATTTACCATCTGTGAAGATTCATTTGGACAGTTTGATGCTGCAACTGACAAGGTAGATTACTTCTTATAGCCCAAATTTATGTTGGACACTCGAGAATAAGATTTGTCTCTTTTTGAACCAAACAAAAACTTTGTGATTAGGGACAACCTTCTGAGGATTCTTCAGCTAACGTGGGAAATAATTCAATCTTGAAGGATGTATCATAGACACACACATTTGGCGGAGATTCGCAATCAATTGATCTTACTGCAGAAAACGCCAGTGTGATCAATCTCAGTGATGATACTCCCCTGAAGCAAGTAAAGGGAAAGAAGAGAAATGCTGCATCATTGCGTGGGCAAGCTAATACTAATTCTCCAGGTGGTAGCATTGAACATGACTGTATTTAGACATATTGTTGATTGTAGCCCCTTCCACCATAATCTCAGTCAAATTAATGTGATTCATGTGATTAAAAGACCTGCAACTGTTTCTGGATAAGAAATAATAATTAATTGACTACACATGATGCAGCTTCTGATCTTTTCATCCGCAGGCTGGTATTATTGAGAGACCAAGCTTATTACAATCATGAATAAATAAGCAGTAATCACCTAATTCTGATTAAAAATGTAGATGGTTTTGACACCAATGTACTGACAGTGGACTATAATACTGATGTGTATTTTCAATTTTAGTAATCATAATCCACTGAAAAGACTAAACCAACATATTCACAACTATACTAAAATTTTGGCCCCAGCTTTTACACCCTTAACTCATTTATATTCAGCCACATGATTAAAAAATATTCAATACCCTGTCAAATCATGGTTCTGCATTGGCATTAATTGATGTGGTTAAGTAATCAAGCAAGCTCTAAGCCACTCTACTTCTCTCAGTCATGTAGGGTCCACAGGTAACTTGTCATGTCACTATAAGCAAACCTTACTTTGTTCACTATCAGATTATGTCCATGTCTTTGGTGTCAAAAGGGAATGCTCCTTCTTGGTTTACTGTTCTATTGTCTTCATTTTTTACCTACTAAATTTTTGTTGAAGGTGAGCCATGGAAAAAAATGCAAAAGATGTAGTATATGATTCAGCAAACTCAAATTCTCAACCGAGGGTAACAAATCTATCAGATATATGTACCATACAAACTCACACCTCAGACAGCAGAATAGGCAAAAAACAAAAGAGAATTCCTTTATCTGATATTAGTGATGTACAACAAGACCTTTCAAGGCAGTTTCATGGTAAGCAAGCGAGTTTTTGACTGTTCAAGGTTATTTATTGCCTATGAATATTGTTCCCTGTTTTTTCATCTGACAAAATGTAGTTAATATCATTGTGCCATCCAATGTCCAGATTTGTCAGCAAACAGAGGAAGTAGAACAAATGTTCTCCCTTACTTAAATGCACCTGAAAGCAGTAGAGTAACTTCATGGTCAGGTAGCCTACTAAAACATTTATGGACTTTTGCTGTTGGCTAGAATCTCATTAAAGGATGGACAACACTTAATTTATGAAGAAATCCTTTTAATTTAATTCAACAGCACCATTAAATATTCCAACATGTACCCGCAAGAGTGCGAGGTGGCGTGGTCTTAACCAGTTTAAGTCATCATTGCCATCAACAGCAGGGAGCCCTTCCACAGTTTACACACACCATCCAAATACTACATCTCTGCATGGTGATTTGTCATACCCAAAAGCATACAACTCAGGTATCTTATGAAGTTAAAACAATATTTGATTAACGAAAACTATGCAAAATATCTCATTTTCTAACTAGATATCCAAATCATATGTTATGAATATTTAAAAAGGCCAATTAACATACTTCAACCTTACTTTCTTCAGATCCAAAAGTTGTTGTACCTGATTCAGCACAGGAAAAATCTCAAAATATGGTTTCAAGTGCATTAGAAATATGTACCATACAAACAAACACCTCGGAAACCAGACTTTGTAAAAAACCAAGGAGAATTCCTCTATCTGACATTAGTAATGTACAACAAGACCTTTCAAGAAAATTTCATGGTAAGCAAGGTAGTTTTTTAATAGGGCGAAGGCCCAAAAATCATACACAACTGTTGGCTAAGGAACAAAAATAGGACATAACTATTTTAAGGTACAAAAATGATACCCAACTTTTACTATGGGATCAAAAATGATATTTTCATTAATATGACAATAATATTAGACATGAAAAGTCCAAAATGCCCTTATAAATTAATCGCCGCCCAGTAAAAGTTTATTTAATTATAAGGGCATTTTGGACATTTCATGTATAATATTATTGTCTTAATATGAAAATATCATTTTTGATCCCATAGTAAAAGTTGGGTATCATATTTCTACCTTGAAATAGTTATGTGCTATTTTTGTTCCTTAGCCAATAGTTATGTATCATTTTTGAGCCTTCGCCCTTTTTAATATTCAAGATCATTTTTTGCCTATGACTATTATTTGTATTTGTTTCTGCTGACTAAATGTACTTAATATCACTATGTCATAGTATGTCCTGAATTGGGGAGGAACAGAAGAAATAGAACAAATGTGGCAGGTAAATTTATGAATTTTTCTGTTGACTATAATCTCATTAAATGATGAACACTGCGAAATTTATGGAGGACTCCTTTTTAATGAAATTCAGCGCACCATTAAATATTCCATCCTCTACCCGCAAAAGTGCCAGGTGTGGAGGTCTTCAGAAGTTTAGCTCATCATTGTCATCAACAACAGGGAGCCCTCCCACAGTTGACAACTATCATCCTAATACTACACCTCTACATGAAGAATTTAACAACCCACATGCATACAGATCAGGTATCATAAGAGCTTAAAACATTATTTTACTGAGCAAAAAAATTTACATGATAATCTTCCTGAACAGTTTCTAAATCATGTGCTTTAATTTCTTATAGAGGCCATTTCACAAACTTCAACATTACTTTCTTCAGATCCCAACAATGGTATGGATTGTCAAACTTTTGCACATACTCACTTTATTTTATTGCTTCTCTTCTATATGGACTTTCAAAAAGCTGTAGTTGTGCATTCCAACTCTCTAATTTTCAGAAAAAAAGGTCGAAGCACTGAAAAATTAGTTGGCTATTCCAACTCAAAGTCTGGAAAATTAATCCACCTCTTTCATCAAATATAGTTGTTCCTCCGCTGGATATTACCTCCCAACTGAATTACTATAGGGATGTGACCTTTGATGTTCACTATGAGGACACAACTAATGCTGAGGAATATATCTGCGAACAACCTGAGACGGAAGAAGGTAATCAATTAACAAAATTACTAACCAGACATCATACATTACGTCAATTTTTATTTGTGAAATTAATAAACTTTTATCCATATCCATTTTGTAGTATCAAATATGATTGAACCAACAAGTCTCATTGACACCGTGAAAAGTAAGAAGCATAGGAGAAAGAGAGGAAGGAACCCCAACACAAAATACATTGGTATTACCTATGTATTTCTTTCAATTGCATGCATGTATTAATTTATCTGCTACAACTAAATTTATTATGTTATATGCGTCATAACATGTAATCACAGACGAAGGTGATCCTGACTATGAGTGTCCTTTTTGTGAAGCACACATGTGGTATAATGAGAGAGTGCAGAGTCAAGACAAAGTTAATTCTGGACCTATTTTTAGCATGTGCTGTTTGCAAGGAAAGGTAGTTTTACCTCAAGTGAAGGAACCACCTACATTTTTGAAGCAACTGTACTTTCAAAAACATACTCAAATGTCAAAGCAATTTCACTTGAATATTAGACAGTACAACAACATGTTTAGCTTTTCTTCCATGGGAGGGAAAATTAATCATGCACTCAACAATGGAGGAGGCCCTTATATATTCTCACTTTCTGGAATGAACTACCACTTTATTGGTGATCTTTTACCTGAAGAAGGATGTAAACCAGTTTTCTCACAATTATATGTACATGATACTGACAATGAAGTGGCCAACAGAATTTCTACAGTTAGGTATGTGTAACATGCTAAACACGATTTCCTTCAAACCTTAGTGTAATTTAATGTTCGGAAATTTGATTCCTCTCCTTTTTGTACATAGCAATCACAACAAAGAGACTAATTGCAGTGTAGAAATTGTTGACAACATTAGAAAAGAACTTGATGCGGTAAACCCTTACGTGAAACAATTTCGAACTGCTGCCAACATGCTCTCAATACCACAAATGCCAGACGTGAAGATGGTACTAATAGGAAACAGAATAACGGATGATAGAACTTATAATTTGCCCGAAGCTTCTAAGGTGGCTGCCTTGATTGTAGGTGATGATGTGTCTACACTATCGGTACGAGACATCGTTCTTGAATCTATGAATGGTTCAATACAACACATCAATGAGCTTCATCCATCTTATCTCCCTCTCCAATACCCATTGCTTTTTCCTTTTGGAGAAGATGGCTATAGGGATGACATTAAGCATCGTGAGGAAACATTAGCTGCTATATCAACAAGGAAGGGGGTTAGCATTCGTGAATTCCTCAGCTCCAAATTAATGTGGCGACCAATAGAAACCTCGGCCTTATTGCATGCTGGCAAGTTGCTTCAACAATTCATCGTAGACATGTACACAATGGTTGAATCACAAAGACTCTTCTGGGTTACAACACATCAGCAGGATTTAAGAGCAGATCTTTATCAAGGGTTGTCTGATGCTGTTATTAGGGGTGAAACTGATGCTTCCTGTACTAGAAAAAGAATTGTGCTTCCTTCTTCATTCATTGGAGGTGCGCGTTATATGATGGGTAATTATCAAGATGCAATGGCTATATGTAGGACAATTGGATATCCAGACGTTTTTATAACTTTTACCTGCAATCCTGAATGGCCTGAAATCATTAGGTTTTGTAAGAAAATGGGGATTGATTCGTCAGACTGTCCTCAGATTTGTTCCAGAGTATTCTACCTGAAACTACACTCATTGATGAAGACCATCAAGGCTGGAAAGGTGTTCGGAAAAATACGTGCATGTATTATTTCATTATAATTTGTATCTACATTTTCAATATTTAAAGTTATAACTTCTAATTTAAGGAAATTATGTTTTTGCCAGAGGTATATACAATTGAATTCCAAAAGCATGGTCTTCCGCACGCTCATATCTTACTTTTCTTGGAACAAAGTAGGAAACCAAGTGATCCTACATCAATCGATAAGATTATCTCAGCTGAAATACCAGACAAAGAGGCTGATCCTGAACTGCATGATTTGGTAACAGCATTATGATGCATGGTCCTTGCATTCAAAATGCAAAGAAAGCCAAATGTATTAAACAAGGTCGTTGTTCAAAATATTTTCCCAAGGACTTTTGTAGAGAGAAAAAAGTTGATGATGATGGATATCCCACATACATGCGCAGAGATGATGACGTTCAGTTATTATGAACAGCGCTACTTTAGATAATCGCTTTGTTGTGCCGTATAATTCAATTTTGCTGCATAAATTTCAGGCACATATTAATGTTGAGTAGTGTAACCAGTCTCGGGAAATTAAGTATTTATTCAAGTACATAAGCAAAGGCAACGACAGGGTAGTTATGGGATTCTTTGATCAAGATGGCTATCAGCAGGGTGGACCAGTGATTAATGAAGTTCAGCAATTCCTCAATTGTCGGTTTGTATCTGCATGCAAAGCTTCATGGAGGGCATTTGGTTTTCCTATTCATAATCGATACCCACCCGTAGAAAGATTGAGCTTCCATTTACCAAACCAACAATATGTTGTGTACAAAGGCAATGCAGATGTTGCACAACTAATTGATAACCCACGCGTTTGTGAATCTCAATTTCTCTCATGGATGGAATTGAATGTAGTTGATGAGAATGCACGAGAACTGACCTATTCTGAGTTCCCTACTAAGTATGTCTACCTAAAGAGGAAGAGAACTTGGAAGGAAATACAGAGAGGAATGTCAATTGGTAGAATGACCCATGTATCTCCTTCTGCAGGTGAATTGTATTACGTGCACCTTTTACTAACAAAAGTGAAGGTCCAACTAACTTTGATGACATTAAAAATTATGAAAATGTTGTGTATCCAACATTCAAAGACGCCTTCTTTGCACGTGGCTTACTGGATGATGATCGTGAATATATTTCAGCAATAAAAGAAGCTGCTACTTGGGCTTCTGGAAGAAGTTTACGAAGATTATTTGTTTCTATGCTGCTTTGTGGCTCTTTAAAACAACCAGATCTTGTGTGGAAAGAAACAACCAATCTTCTCTCTGAAGACCTTTTGTATGTGCCCCACCCTTTAGCTTCTTCATCAAGTATCATTTAAATATTAGTATTTAAATAATTTTACAAGTTCCACAGCAGCAAAAACGAACACACACCAAATTATGTGGATTACTTTAAATAAGTTATATTAATTGACTATACAAGTTTTTTAATTATGTATTTAATGAGAGCAATTATTAAACATAGGTGTCATCGTTGATCATGCTACTAAGGAAATGGCAGTCTTGAAAGATATTGAAGCATTACTCAGTCTAAATGGTAGATTATTGTCGGATTTCAGTGCCATGCCTATACCTAATGTTGGGACAGATTTAGACACGAATCACTTGATATTGCAAGAATTACGTTATGACAAGGCCTCTCTTGAGGTGGAGACAACAGGTTTAGTGCAATGTCTAAATAAGGATAAAAAAACAGCCTTTGACGGAATTATGGATGCTGTCACAACTAAAGCTGGAGGCCTATTTTTTGTTTATGGGTATGGTGGTACAGGTAAAACCTTTTTGTGGAATGCCTTGGCTGGGATAATTTGCTCGAAAGGCGATATTGTACTTACAGTTGCATCCAGTGGAATAGCCGCAACTTTATTACCAGGTGGTAGAACTGCACATTCTCGGTTTGCTATACCACTGCAGGTAAACGAAGTTTCAGTCTGCGACATTCGACAAAATTCACCTCTCGCTGAATTACTGAAGGTCACAAAGTTAATCATATGGGATGAGGCTCCGATGATTCAGAGATATTTGTTTAGAGGCATTAGACAGAAGTATTAGACAGAAGTTTAAGAGATGTTATGCATTCTTCAAAAATATTTGGTGGAAAATGTTTGGTAATAGGAGGAGACTTCAGACAAATATTACCAGTAATACCAAAAGGTTCTAGGGGTGCTATTGTTGATGCATGTATTACATCATCTCCGTTATGGAGATATTGCAAGATATTTGAGCTACACAAAAATATAAGGCTAGGAAGTTCTGAGAATCCTGAGATCAATGAAAGGATTGAAAAATTTTCCCAATGGCTTTTGGATGTAGGTGATGGCAAATTTAATGACAGCATGGACGGTGTTAGTGATGTTGAGATACTGTCATCATTGTTGGTTGATGCATCAGAAGATCCAATCAATGCCATTGTTGCTGCCACATATGACAATCTTTTGACACAATTAGAAGACAACACCTATTTAAATGATCGTGCTATCTTAGCACCAACAAATGAGACTGTTGATGAGATTAATAATCAGATGTGTAATGTGTTGCCTGGAGAAATCTTCAAATTCATTAGTTGTGACTCTGTCTGTAAATCTTCTACTGATGTTGATTCTGCTGCTGATCTTTACACCACCGAATTTCTAAACACAATAAATGCTTCAGGCTTGTCACCACACACACTATTACTCAAGGTTGGAGCTCCTATAATGTTATTGAGAAACATTGATCAAGAGGCAACCCTTTGCAACGGAACTAGGTTGAGAATTTCTAAACTTGGTCAAATGGTGATTGAGGCCATAACATTGAATGGTTCAAAACCAAATGAGAAGGTCCTTCTTCATAAAATGGACATGAATCCATCAGAATCAAAATGGCCTTTTAAATTACAGAGAAGGAAATTCCCGGTTACATTGTCATTTGCTATGACAATAAATAAGAGTCAAGGTCAGTCTTTAAAAAAGGTAGGATTATATCTTTGCGAGCCAGTTTTTACACATGGTCAACTGTATGTTGCGCTTTCTCGAGTTCGGAGCATTGATGGTTTACAAATTGTTATTGGCAAACATGATGTAGAAGAAGACAACACAACAAAAAATGTTGTGTACAGAGAAATTTTCACGAGTATTCGAAACAGTAGACAATCATGATATTTGTACACATCTGTCTTGCACATTATGAAATGTAACTTTTGACAGTCTTGTGATTATGGTGTCCATTATGAGTTTGCACACTCTGCATGCCATGGACATGTACTCATGCCCTTTTGGTTTTTGAAGTAGAATATTTTGTACTTGCATGGTTAGAATTATTTTGAGAAAAGTTGTTTAATGGTTATAAACAATAGTGCTGTATGTGTTTTACTTAGTAGTGCAGAAAGTCCATGCCCTTTTGTACATGACTCTTTAGGGTTTTTGTTACTAACATACCAAATTGAATCTTGCTTATTTTAGTTTGGTTTTTTTGCACTTATTTTGTATATGCTGTATTTTGTATACCTTTGTTATTCATAATAGATGTGTAATGCCTCAGTGCAACGCATGGGAGTTCTTGCTCGTTTGTTTTATTCAAAATTACCATTTAGAGATGAAATTAATGAAATTTATATAGCACGTAGTCCAAACAGATCTAAATAGAGAGGGGATATTAGATCTAAGTAGAAAGGGGAATTAGTTGGCATCTTCACAAAAAAGTCAATTTGGTCTTAAATATTACATTTAAGAATAAAGGGAATACTATTTACAAAATTCCCAACTAAATTGCAGTAAGATATCTGTATAGGTTAATCTTCTGTTCTTATAGGATATACCTATCACTGGAAATTGGAGAACCACAATTGAAATTTAAGGTGTTTATTTTTTTTTTCAAACTCAACATTGTTATTTTTACTAATTATGCGGGAAAAAGAGATAGGGCTGCAGAAGTGCACCTGCTGCTAGAAATGCTTTGATTAAGCTTGAAGGGGTATCAAAAAGAATTATTTGTCCAGGTTTGATGGAAAACATAAGGCAAAAAGTTAAGTCTAGCTCACAAACCTAAAAGATTACATCAAGCAATTATATGAGGCCAAATGTTGAAGATCTACAAGCACATTCCTTTGGAGAGAGAGATGAGGAAGCCTAGCCACACATGGAGGAGTGAAGGAGATGAATATTGCGTGAAGAATCCAAGGAGGAAGGGTGGTTGGCCGTGAAAAAGGGTATGGAAGGAGAAGAGAGAAGTTGAGAGGATTTGGGAGAAGAGAGAGAAAATGAAAGTGTGTGATTGTGTCAAATGAAGTTAGGGTTTTATTTAATGAAGTGGAGTTTGGTTAATGATGTGGGTTATCGGTGTAATGAGCTGTCAAGAATGGTTATGCATTGGCAAGAAGATATTTTTGGTGTGTATGTGTGGGTTTAGGCCGTGAGGGTGAAGGATAATGAGAGGGAGGGGTAGTTTTGGAATTTTGGGTAAAAATGAGGATGAATGTGGTCTTGATGTGGGCTAGACGCATTTCCAAAGTTTTCTCCTTTTTCTCCTCTACAATGAAGCCTTCAACTACTCCAAATTTGAATTTGAAAGTGGAGTCATTTTTGCCTCTTTAGGAAAAATGCTCCAAATGTCCCTTTTCCTTCTTTTTGCCAAAATCAAACAAAGCCTTCCCCTTCCTCAAGATAGAAAAACACGGTAGCCCCCATTCCTTAAAACCATTTCAGCCACTCCTCCTTCATTTCTCACTCTTTCTTTCTCATGGTTTTTCTTGCTCTCCTCTCTTTTTCTCTTGCTGAGCTCTCACTTCTCATTTCCTAACCTTCGATCTTTCACTTCTTCCTTCATCCTCACAATCTCTCTTACCTCTGATTTCGGCCAGCCACGGTGAGCGGCGTCGGCGGCGGCCAGCAAGTTCTGGCGGCGAATAAGGTGTTTCCGACGAACTCAAGCTCCCCCAAGCGCACGTGATCCTCGATTATACTTAGGTGAGTTTTCTCTTTTAGATTTCTACCTCTTTCTTTCTGATTTGGGCGAGTATGAGAGTTGGGCTGGTTTGGGTTGAGTTCAAGATGATATAAATGAATGAAAAGAAGTCTAAACTTTGATTTCTACTGTTTGGGAGATGATTTTTGTGTTTGGATGATTTTCTTGCTAAGATTTGGGGTTATCATCAAATCTGTTTCCTATGATTATTGGGTTCATTTTTATTGTTTTAAAACCATATTAGGTTGATTTCTAAGTACTCTAAAGGTTGGGATTACTTGATTTGGAGTTAGAATGATGATTTGACAAAATTAAGTGTTGAAAAAATTAGGGTTTGTTGAGGATTCCGAAAATACTCTCCTTGTTCTAATTTTTGGTGTTGCTTTATGGTTTGTAACTTGCTAGAAGATTTATCTAAAATGTTGGATTTGTTGGGGAAACTCTTGAATCAAACTTTGAGTGTTTAAAATTGTGATTTCTTCTGTAGGTTTTTGGGTTCCTTGGATTCTGACCCCAATGGCTGTGAAGTCCTATTTGTTGTTTGAGAACCAAATTTAATTCATGGGTTGAGACCTCTTGATTTTGGGTTAGGATGATGGTTTAACAAATTAAAGTGTTAGAATCTAGGGATTGAAGGGGGATTTCGAAATTTATGCTAATGTGGATCCAAATGGTGATCTTTAATTGTTAGATGAAGTTGGAAGATGAATATTGAATGATGGAATAGTGAATGATTGGGATAAATTTGATTATGGTGACTTTGAATGATACATATAAATTATTTTAGTTAAGTTGGGTAAATTTGTGCTCTTTCCCGATTATTTGAATTATTTAATGGTGATAAATGTGTCATTTTGGTTGAATTTCATGCTATGTGATAAATGTTTCTTGTTTGGAGTTTGATTAAGATAGGTTTTATTTAGAAATCCTTTGGATGAGTTTTACTTAAACTTAAATTTTGACTTCTAAAGTGATATTGGAGCTCAAGGATAGTACTAGTGGTATTTATTTGGTTAGATTTTAAGTTGGGCATGAATGGAGTATTTTGTGGTGAAACAAGATATGGCCTAAGGTCAAAATGGAGGATCAAGTAGTGAAATAATGACATGATGAGGGGGTTTAATGGTTCTTTTAATCCTAATTGTTATTTGATAGATATTTTCAATGATTGGAGTAAATGGGATTTTAGATGATCAAGAATTTGAGTGTTAAATGACTGAGATTGAATAATGATGATAGTGAGTCACTTTGGCTTGAAATGGTGTTGTTCGGGTACAATAATGGATCGTTGGCGATTGGGAATGAGTTCTAGTAGTTTAGTTTATAAATTTAATAGACTTTGGATTAGTTGATCTTATTTGGATGATTGAGTAATGCTAATCTTATTTTAAGGTATAATTGGTACAAGTACCTTTGGAGTGAATTGAGCTTAAATGATTTTAGGATTTGATTAAAGCAAGAATAGCGGCTGATTACTTATTCACTTATTGTGGATTACATTGTTTATGATTTGAAAGATAAAATGATGTATGCTTGTATCTAGGTGTTTTTATTTAAGCATGATGTTTGTTTGATACAAAAAGGTGTGCCTCTATGTATAGGGTGTGTGAATGTTGTTGTGGTGATAGTTTGTTGTCACTGGTTATTTATTTGTGAATTTTGACTAAGATTGAATATAAATAGGGGGGTTGGGTGGTAATACAGGAACGAGAGAGACGTTAAACATGAAGTAGAATGATACTAATTTATCATTCTGTACCACATTTTAGGATTGATTGTGTTGTGGCTTTCATGACATCAAGAAAGAAAGGATGAGAAATCGCGTGAAATGCTGGGCGACAGGTAATCACACTTAACCTTGCTATAACATTGAGGGTGATGTTAGTTGGGGATTTTTAAAATCCTTTCTCACCCTCTATATATATATATATATATATATATATTATCTTTCAAAGGTTATTTTTATACAAAATAGGCTATCGGGTGCCTTTCAACCACGATTATTTTTGTATAAAAGATTTTTATACATTATATATACTACTATCCTGTCTGGTGATGATTGTTCAAGAAATGGTGTGAGAAATTTGGGTAGCATTCTGATAGGGATATAGAGAGTTAGGTTGAGGAGAGGAATTAAATAGTTGAGATATCAAAGGGAATAGTAAGAGTGCATGATATTGAATAGTTGAGATTGTGGTACTGAATGAGAATGGAATGGATGGATTTTGTGAGGTTTGCATGTGTAACATCCTGAAAATTTAATACAGGATTAAAGAGTGTTTTGGGGAAATGATAAATGGAGAAATTAGGAATTTTTGGAATTTTTAGGAATTTTTGGAGATTTTTGGAAATTTTGAGTAATTAATGTGCACATAATTAATTAAGAAATGAAGAGTTTGAAATATGAGGGAATGGTAAAGTTAAAAATATTTTGAAGGTTAAGAAGATTGGAGGCTGGTTTAAGTGGTTTTAAATCAAAAAGAGTACACTATGGCAAGCTTGGGCTACAAATTATCTTAAACCACCTTATTTCTCCCCAACCAAACACGCCCCTGCCCCTTTTTAGCATAAAAAGCGTCGGATTCTTCTTCCTCTTCTTCCTCAATGCGCCGACCTCCCTCCCTTCACTTTCTTCATTTTCTCCACACCCACACATACACTCATTCGACTTCCTTGGTCCTTAAAACTTATCATTTTGTTGCATCTTTCACTCCTCTCCAAGAATCCGTGAAGCACGAACTCGGACTGTAATTCCGGCGGCGTTTCTGGCGGCGGCCTTGGCGTTCCGGCGACGTGAACGACGGGTGAGGGAAAGGTTTGATTTTTCTTATAGTTCCTCATGTTGTTCTTCCTTCTTCAACTTCACAACACATTTTCCTTAGCTCTTCTTCTCTTTCCAGTTCGGTCGGCCACCTAGAGGCTGTTTTCCGGCGAGTCTAGCCGGCGGACGACGGTAGAAGGCGGCGGTGAAGGTGAGTTTTCCGTTTGTAGTTGTTCCTCAAGCTATTCTTTCCTTTCAACCTTGTTTTTCATACTATCCTTTCATTTTCTGTAATAATTCGGCCAGTCACGTGAGGGCCGATTCCGGCGAGTTCTGGACGGCGGCCGGCAGCAGTGAAGCTCCTTCCTGCGTTCTTGAACTCCGTAAGCTTGATCTTTGCCTCTTGTGAAGTTAATTTTGTGAAATTTGGTCTCTTTGATGTAGGATGTTGTGAAAAACTAGAACTTTAGGATTTACAAGTTATTATAATGATTATTCACTGTTAAATTGAAGATGTTTGGGGAGTATTGAGGTTTATTGAAATTGGAAAAGATTTTGGGAACTTTTGGAAGCTTTTTATGGCTCTTTGAACTGGGGTTTTGTTAATGAAAGATGATTTGAATGAATTAGTTGTTAGTAAATGCTTGTTAAGGTTATATTAAGATGTGGGAAAGTTGATTTGGATTGAATTGGTGTTTGTAAGGAATTTTGTTAGTTAAAGTGTTGATTTGAAGTGGCTTAGGTAGATTAAAGGTTGTTTATTGATGTTGGAATGCTAATGTTGACTAGATTGGGGTTTGAAAGGAAGTTGGATAGTTAAAGTATTGATTGAAAGTGATTTAGGTGTTTTAAAGGATGGTTTGGTTATGGTGGGTAATGTTATAAATTCTTCAAGAGATGATGAAGGTTGAAAGTGTTGGTATTGTAAAGATTTGGTAAAGAGAAGTTAGAGGAGGAAAGGATATGGATGTGGTTTTGATATTGAAGTATTTTTATACTTTTATTGTTAATGAAAGTTATTTAAAAGGTTGAGTTAAGTCACTTGCAAAGTGTCTTGAACCATTTTTAAATTGTGGCATTATTGTAGACGGTGATCTTTCAAGCGGAGTTTGAAGATAACTGTTATCTGCGTATATCTGCTGCAGTGAAGTTTAGCAGGTAATCACATTTAACTGACTGTGATACTGAGGGTGATGGTAGTTGAGGATTTTCTAACATCCTCTTCTACTTATATATATATAAATAAAATGAGTTCAGATTACGTTATACTTAAACGTGGGCTATAAGGTACCTTTCAACTGAACTGTACTTTATATATATTCATATTTATATAAATCTTTTGTATGTTGCATGACACTGATTATTAGTACCGTCGGCCGATGTAACCTATCGATTTACGCAAATCGATAGGTTAATTGTACGGGTTCCTCAGATTGTAAAGGAACCAGGGATTTTCACATTGATTAGAGTGGTCCCTTTTTATGCTTTTCAGATTGTAGACCGGGCACAATGTCACACACGTTTATTTTTGTCTATTGAGAGATGGATGTATCTGTTCTGTATATATATATATATATATATATATATATATATATATATATATATATATATATATATATATATATATATATATATATGTAAATGTTATATGCTGTATGCAAGTTTTGAACTGTGGTACCCTGTAGACACTCCACTACCCCACTTCTGAGTGTCACAGTGAGTTAAGTAGTGATTACTGAGACATTGTTTTGTCTCACCTCATTCCCTTTATTTTTTTACAGGTGATCATGCCCAGGGGGAGGCGCAGAGGAAGGGGAAGGGGCCGTCTGGCCCATACTGATATAGTAAGTAGGCCAGAGGTGACCTTTTTAGGGACATATATCGCCATTTCACTAGGCTGCACCAGCTTCTGCACATATGAATGTTGTTTTGAGTGAATTTTATTATATGTGAACTGTATTACTTGTACTGTGACTTAATGTAAAGTTTTGGATGTTATGTAATATTGTTCCTGCTACTGTGATAGTTCAGGAACTACCTTGACTAATATGTCAAGTTTGGTTGGTGTATATTCTGTTTCCAGGTGATGAGAACTTGAATGGATGTAAATAGGAAACTCGATTTTCCTAATATGTTGATGTGGTAGATGGAGGATGTATTGAGTGGTTTTATGTTTTCCTGTGTGTATAATCATATTAGATGTGCCCCGCTCTAATATGGTTTATTTTTGTGTAGTTTGGTTAGTTCCTTTTCTAACCATGTTAGGTGATTCTTTTCTAACATGGTTAGATTTAGGTTATGGTATTGAATGTGTGATTTGTTAGGTGATGGTGGTTCTTTTGCTAACTATGTTAGAAGATTCTCTTTTCTAACATAGTTAGATATGTAATCTCTTATTAATAGAGAAATTCTTTTGCTAACCATGTTAGGTGAATCTTTTGCTAACATGGTTAGACTCTATTGTTTGGATTGATTTGATTAGCAGTTGAGTTAGGTTAATGTTTATTATATTAGTAGGTGGTACTTTACAGCATGACACTGAGATATTTATGTACCATCGCGCGATGATAACTGTCGATTGGCCGATCGACAGTTATTTGTACAGATCCTTTTCGGATTGATTGGATCGGGGATCATAGGTCAACTTATTGAGAGAAGTGACCTACGGTTGTTAAGGCATTTTAGAGCCCAACCGCCCTTACGGTTGTTAAGGCATTTGAGAGCCCAATTGTTCCCATTCTGCAATGCAAAACAGAATTGGGGTTCCCTCTCTGGGGATTGCCAGAGAGGGAAATTTGCCCCCTCATTATAGAGAGGGGCACAGTGTCAAATCATATAGTGAAGATTAGATGCTTGAATGCACTGTGATGGCACAATGCATCTATAGGTGAGTGTGAGAGTTGTTGTGGTAGTATTATTTGATTGGAGTATGGAGATGATGAATTTGATTTGGTTTGGATGTGACTGAGGGACTTGGGTGAGCTTATGACGAATCCTTTTTATATATATATATATATATATATATATATTACATTCCTGGTTTTTTTATATCTGTGGTACCCTTTAGATGCCCTCGCTACCGCACATCTCACTGTTATAGTGAGTTAAGCAGTGTTACTGGGACAAATTGTCTCATCCCACGATTACTGACATTTTTGCAGGTATTCATGCACAGGCGCAAGCATCAGGAAAGAGAATTAGGTAGTAGAAGTTATATAGACTATTTTGAATTGTATATTGCCAATTTGTATAGGCCTGCATCTGCTTCCACATATATTTTCAGGAAATTGATCAATAGATTCTGGATTGTTATTATGGATTGTAATATAAGCAGAGTATTTTTCTAACTATGATAGGTTTGTAATAATAGGAAAAGTCTTTTCTATCATAGTTAGATAATTAATATGACTATATTAGTTTGCTTCTTTTTCTAACCATGTTAGGCGAACCTTTTCTAACATGGTTAGCTATTTATTATCCATGATAGTGTTCAGGTTGTATTAGGAAATTCTTTTCTATCATGGATAGTATTTAACCATTAGTAAATTCTTTTTCTAACTATGATAGGACATTGTTAATATGGAAATTCTTTTTCTATCATAGTTATTAAAGAGATAATTGAATTAAAGGGGAGATCTTAGGTTAATTAAGGAATAAGTAATAGTATGTAACAAAAAATAAGCTGCTTGAACCACCTATTTTGATTGCTCCAAATTGGTCATTGCCTAGCATGTGATGCCTCTAACCTTGCTGTTGGCGCAATGCTTGGTCAAAGGTGTGATGGAAAGCCTCATGTTATAGCATATGCATCTAAGACTTTGGACCCTGCACAGAAAAATTACACTACCACTGAAAAAGAATTGTATGCCATTGTCTTTGCATTAGATAAGTGTAGGCAATATTTGTTGCATTCTTCTGTTGTGGTTTACACTAATCATGCAGCTGTAAAGTTTCTCTCACAAAAGCACACTTTAAGTCGAGGTTGCTGCGTTAGACACTTTTACTCTAGGAGTTTCAGATTTAGATCAAGGATAAAGCTGGGAGTGCTAACCTTGTAGCAGACCATTTGAGCCGCCTTCCAGAAAACATAAAGGGGGTTGATTGTGCTGATATTACTTGTGATGATTTCCCTGATTCTTCTCTTTTTGCTGTTTCTGTTGATACACCTTGGTTTGCCGCAGTTGTTAATTATTTGGTGTGTGGATTCATTCCCTATGATATGACTTCTTTTCAAGTCCAAAAGCTATATCAAGATTCCCATCACTACATATGTGAAAATCCGATCCTTTGGAGGATTTGTCAAGACCAAGTGATTAGGAGATGTGTCCCTGATGATGAGTCTACTACGATTCTCACTGATTGTCATTCTGAAGTGTGTGGAGGGCACTATAGCTCTAACAAAACTGCTAGGAAGATTTTAGAGTCTGGTTTTTATTGGCCTTCTATGTTTAAAGATGCATATGATTTTGTTAGATCTTGTGATGTATGTCAGCGGTTTGGTCGGGGTGTGGGTAAAAGAGATGAGTTGCCTCAAAAGCCTATATTGTTTTGTGAGCCTTTTGATGTTTGGGGTGTTGATTTTGTAGGTCCATTTCCCTCTTCCCATGGTTTTACATATATATTGCTGGCTGTGGATTATCTGTCTTGGTGGGTACAGGCTATTCCTGCTAGGAATTATGATGCTCTAACTGTTTCTAAGTTTCTGAGAACTAACATTTTTAGCTGGTTCGGAGTTTCTAAAGCGTTGATTAGTGACAGAGGCACCCATTTTTTCAACAAACTTCTCAGTAACTTGCTTGCAAAATATGGGGTAACCCATAGAGTCTCTAGTCCCTACCATCCAAAGACAAATGGGCAAGCGGAGGTATCAAATCGCGAGGTGAAAAAGATACTTGAAAAGATTTTGAAGCCAAGCAGGACTGATTGGAGTCAATGACTTGATGAGTTACTTTGGGCCTATCGCACTGCATTCAAGACCCCATTGGGATGTCACCTTATCGGTTGGTGTATGGTAAGGCTTGTCACCTTCCGGTAGAGGTTGAACACAAATCCTATTGGGCCATTACTTTGTGTAATATGGAGATGGATGCAGCTGGCAAGGAGAGAGCTCTTTCTATTCAAGAGCTTGATGAATTGAGACTTAATGCTTATGAAAGCTCGAGAATTTACAAAGTAAAGACAAAGTTGCTTCATGATCGGAATTTGGTGAACAAAAGTTTTAAAGTTGGTGACTTAGCTCTTATGTACCAAGCTCGTTATCGCCATAGACATGGAAAGCTTAAATCAAATTGGTTTGGGCCATATCGTGTGACAAGTCAACCCATTTGGCATGATAGATCTTTTGGAGGAGGAGACTAAAAACACTTTTCAATCAAATGGTCATCTCCTTAAGGTCTACCGCGGTACTGCTCTCAAGCCTCCATGAGGCCAGGTTGTCCCTTTCCTTTACCCTTTTACTTATCACTGCATATTTTGACTAGATATTGACTTGAATGGATGTGGTGTAGTTTAAGTGTGGGGCAATGGGGTAAACCAGTAGGAAAGTTAGTTGAGTCTGCATTTATTTCTAGACCCCTGATAGTTTTTTGTGATAGTTGCTATGAGTTTTGATGTCGTCCGTGCTTATTAGATACATGTTACATTGAGGACATTGTGTTGTTTAAGTGTGGGGGGTGTGTTGAATTTTTGATAGGCATAGTAGTTTGACTTGCATATTTCATATGATTAGTGATTTTGGGAGAATATTGTTTCAAAACTTGTGCAAGAAAAACTTTTCTTGGACTTATGATAGGTGATGAGCAATGATTTTCAAAAAAAAAAGCTATATATTGTGAATTAATTCTTGGTTAATTGGTTGTTAAATAGTATTGTGTGAGCTTTAGCCAGTCGTGAGGTATTTCTCGACCTATTTCAATTTCCATATATATGAGTGCATTCTTGCTTGAATGTGTCAATTTCTAGAACTTGTCTCAATTCTTGGTTGAAGCGGTATTAGTCACATGCATTGGACATGATAGATGTCATCTTTCTAAACCCTTTGTCCCAAACACTTAACCCTAATATTCATCCCTTTAGTCACCCCTTTGAGCCCATTTCTTGGTTGTTATACACCATTTTTGATATGTATCTTTTGTCACTTATATCATTTGAGGCCAATTCTTATTATATGAAAGTTGATGTTATGAGAAAAAAGGAAAAAAAGATTGGAGAAGAGTGAAAGAATGAATGAAAGTGTTGAGAAAAAGTGAAAAAAAAGAAAAGAAAATTCAAGAATGAATAAGAAAGATAGGAAGAGAAAGAAGGAAATGAAGAAAAAAAAGGTTGTGAAGAAAAAGACATCTTGAGTAAAAGAAATATATGGCTAGTCTGTTTGTAAAGACATTCATTTTTTTGGCTACAAGTTACACTTCTATAGTGTATCTGAACCATATTTTCTTTCATATTCATTATATTCCATCATTTAGTCTTTCCATCATTACAAGCCTATAAAGTCCTCTTGATCCTTTGTGTGTCTAAATTAGTAGAGACTTTGAAAATTGTTACAAGCTTACGGTTAAATTGCATGTTAAGCAAGTTGAGAGAAAGGACCCTTTTGTGAGGATTGTGATTCAGAAAATATATATCCCTTCCCCTGAGTGTGCTCACGTGTGCTGTTTGATTTCTAATTGATTAAATTATATTCACCTTATATGCCTTAAATATGTTTTGTTCCAACTTGAGATTTTGATTATTTAGACCTTTATCATTGTGAGTCTATGCTTTGTCCAGGAGTACAAAGGTCTAAGTGTGGGGGAATGATTGTGCATGATATTTCTATGTTTTTATACCACTAAACATGTGAAATTAGCATGTCAATTTGTCGAAAATAATAGGAATTAGAGGTCATTTCATGTTGAGTCTATGTTTGATGAGTTAGTTGCATTTTAATGATAACTGAACATATTAGGCAACTAACTAAAACATTTTATATTTTATGGACTTGATATACTTCACAAATTTCCTAATTTCCTATTTTAGGAGCAAAAGGAGGAGGATCATATTGAAGAGCACAAGATCAAGACACATATTTGGAAAGTCCTATTTCAATTAGGACTAATTATTTCAAGGAATGACTCTTCTCCAATTGTTTCTGTAACATTCTGTTACTAATTACTTAATTAACCAATAATATCCAGTTTAGATCTAATAACCTCTTTACTAACTATGATAGAAAAAGGATTTCCATAATATCAATGTCCTATCATAGTTAGAAAAGGAATTTCCTAATGATTAAATATTATCCATGATAGAAAAGAATAAACTAATACAACACAACTGCTATCATGGATAATTTATTGATAACCATGTTAGAAAAGATTTGTCTAACATGGTTAATAAACAAAACTAATTGATATTAAAAATAAATAGATATATATACATGCGGAAGCGAATGCAGACCTATAAATTGGCAATATACAACTCTAAATAAACTATACAACCTCCACTACCTAATTCCCTTTCCTGATGCTTGCGCCTGTGCATGAATACCTGCAAAAATGTCAGTAATCGTGGGATGAGACAATTTGTCCCAGTAATCACCGCTTAACTCACTATAACAGTGAGATGTGCGGTAGCGAGGGCGTCTAAAGGGTAACACACATTTTAAATTCAGTAATATATACATATATCTGTCAAGTCCCCTTCTATTCATCACTCAAAACCCCTCTGTCACATCCAAGTCAACTCAATAGACAAAAATAAACGTGATTGACACTGTGCCCAGTCTCAAATCTGAAAGCATGAAATAGGGAGCACTTTAAATAGTGAAAACATCCCTGAAAAGGGAGCACTATCAATAGTGAAAACATCCCTGGTTCCTTTACAATACGAGGAACCTGTACAATTAACCTATCGATTTGCGCAAATCGATAGGTTACATCGGCCGACGGTACTAATAATCAGTGTCATGCAATGCTCACAATCCCCATTCTATATTCCATCAACATAACTCCCTAATTTTCTCTACACAACCTACGATACATCCAATCCACTGTACCTCTCAATATCCCTGTCAAATCAAAATACCAAGATCCCAATATCTATACACTCACATACACAGTCCAACAATATCACCAGCAGGATACTACATATATAATGTGTCAAATCTTTTATATGAAAATAATCGTGTTTGAAAGGCACCCGATAGCCTGTTTTATATAAAAATACCTTTTCAAATATAATATATATATAGAGGGTGAGAAAGGATTTTAAAAATCCCCAACTAACATCACCCTCAATGTTATAGTAAGGTAAGTGTGATTACCTGTCGCCCTTTAGCACTTTACGCGATTTCTCAACCTTTCTTTCTTGATGCCGAGAAAGCATACATGTTTCCACTCCTATAATAATATAGAGAGCAAAATGATAAATTAATATCATTTCCACTTTATAATACTTCAACGTCTCTCTCTCGTGTCTATATGACTACCCATTTTCCCCTTTTCCTTAATTCAAATACTAACCAATTAAAATCATAAATCACCTTAATCAAATATAAACACACCATCACAATCACACATTTATAGAATTCTTCAACATCACCACAACATGTGTACTACCTTCAAAATCCTACTACCAATTATCACTTCATACAATTCACAAATTATTGACAGCTTTTAACAAAACTTATCACACATTCCATAACAATTATAATCTTCACTATCTTATAATTTACTTCACAAGATAAAGCCAAGCAAAACAGCGCCAACAATAAAAACAATATGATTAAGTCAAAACATAAACTCCAATCAACAGATCAAGAGATCAAGGAGCCACATAAATTTAGAGAACTATAGCTATTACCTAAGATTCAAATAAGGAAAGATTCTGGTAAATAACCAACCCAATAAGTCACAATCAATCATCAACAATCTACCAATCAAAACTTTTACCATTCAAAAGAATCCATATTATCTTTTCACCAATTAATTAATACATATTCCACCATCCATTCCTCCTTGACTCAATTATGTAACATTCTTAATTCAGATTTCTCAATCAATTAGAATTACCAAAGAGCATTTTATTTCGCTCTACCAATATCTTACACTTTACCTACATTCCTCACTTTATATCTAGTGCACTTTAATCACCATTAAAAAAAACATCTACTCAACACTACAATAGACCATGTATGCTTGAAAACAACAATAACCTTTCATATTCCAGACTTTAATTATAGATTTAATGCACTTTTTTTTTATAAGTAACAGAACAAACCACTACGCAGCAAACAATAATAACAAACCAATGCTTTTAAGCCCAAACATTAACAACTTCAACAAGATTCAACAAACCGATTCATGACTTCCCTCCACAAACTGATTCAACAGGATTAAGATCCATATAAAATAGTTCACTAGCAACTAGAACTCTACTATAATGTCAAAACTCAAAGAATCAAGGGGATTTTCGAAATCCCAACAAACCCTCAACTTATTTAAGCCCTTGAGCAAGAAAAACCTCACATAAACTCAATTTTAAATGACCCACATTATTAGAAACTCTTATTAGTCTTGTAAGATCCAAACTGAATGCTCAAACGGCCAAAAGAACAAGAATTTCGAAATTCACCAAAATCCTAACTTTTCAACATTTACTTTGTCCCTAAACTCATTCTATCCCAAAATTAAACAATCCTAACCCATAGACCACTTAGAAATCACTTTAATTTGATTCTCAAACAACCAATTTCATCTCTGAAGGTACAAAAATTCAATCACACAAAAACCCTAACTTATATAAACACCTAATCAAGTACATATCACATAAGCTCAAATCCAAGGAACCCATAAAATTAGAAACTCCCAGAAAAGCCTAATGATACTGTAAAACTCATTCCACAACTTAGAATTTTGAAATCAATCAAAACCCTAAAATTTATCTCTCAAATCAAGAGCAAAGATGAAAGGGATTCAAGAGCAATTACCCAAATGTAAAAGGGCTTTCTTTAGTCTCAAAACTCGCTGGTGTATTCGCCGGAGACGCTGGACCGCCGGCCACCATGAACCCCAACTCTTCATTCTCTCTTTCTCGCCACAAACACACACTGTCACACATAGATGCACGAAATGAAAAGGAAAAGAGAGGCAGAGGGAGCTCTGCCCTCACTGGCGCGATGGCGCCGCCAGAAACCGTCGCCTCCGTCGCCGGGATTTGAAGAAGAAGAAGAAAAAAAATGAGGAGAGGGAGAGAAAGAGAACCATTGGGTATGAGGGAAGGAGTGCAAAGAAAGTGGTGAAGAGTAAATGTGAAATGGGTTAATAATTTAGAATTAGAAAATGACCTATTTGCCCTTCCACTCTTACTTCATTTACTTTTCCTTTGTGAATCTCTATCTTAAACAAATTGAAAAACTTACTTACATTTCCTAAAAATAAATTTTATTCCCTTATAAGTTTCATCAACCATAATTTAGAAGACCTCCAAATATTTTGCATTAAGTTTCTAATTTAAAACTATCTTCCGAACTATTTTCATCTATTTCTAAAGGGAATAGATTTTTAAAATTCCTACAATTATATTTATTCTAATAAATTTATTCTTTTAAGACCTTTTAATTCCTAAATAACACCCCAATAATTTCCAATTAACCTTAATCAAAATTTGGGATGTTACAATTTACCCCACCTTTTAGGAATTTTGTCCCCAAAATTCGCTTGAAATAACGTCTAAAACCAAGAAATATGTAATTCAGCTCTAACTATATGCAAAGTTCTAACTCGTCAACCATAATTTATTGCACTCAACACTATTTTCACCATGTATCCACAGTTAATCCCATAGATTTTCACCAATCCTCATCCCGCTTCCCTGAACTAACCTTCATTTACTAACTACCCTAATCTTATATTACTTGTATTAAAGTCGTCCATCATAAATGATAACATCATTTTTTTTAAACTCCAATGGTTTCCTCAATCATAATTCAAGACCTCACTTCTTTGTTGTAAGACATCAACTCCTAAAATTTCAGTTGTAACTTTGGCTCATAGTTCTAACTTAATATATACACTCATCCATATCGACATATCATCAGATTAATGATTGATTACTTCCAACTTAAGTAAATCAATGGTAGCAGTTTACTAACTACCAACCTAATATATTACACTCAAGTAGTCTCTTTATCTATTCTACTCAACCATAAGCAAAATTTTAAAATTCATCACTAACTCAAATCATTCCAATATCATCCATAAAATCCTAATATTAACACATCACCAAGTCATAATATCTTTCAATATCAATACATTGCTCTGAGTCATGAACCCACGATGTACTACTAATTAATCACCCTAACTCCAATTCAAAGCATAAATTCCTAAATTTCATTCTTCAAGCCAAATTTTTAGTCACTCTTTGGGTCATGGTCAATACACAGTAATTCTAATCTTTAAAGTCAACTCATCCCAATGACCTCTATTTCAATCCATACAAAGATATTTATAAGTTTATTAAGCTTAATGAGTTACCCAATATGAAATTGGTCCCTTTAGAAACCGAGAAAAATCCACATAAGCCAAGTACATGATAATTTCGACACACTCAACCATTTTCAATCCATATATCACAATATCCTCATCTAATCTCAACTATCTATTTAGTTCCGACATGATCATAACTTCAAAATTCGTCATTTACTTCAACTGTCTTAACCTTGTCAATAAGGTTCTAATAATAACCTGTCATAAAAACCTTACTGTTTTCCTACATAACCAAAATAAAATTCTAAGTCACTATGCCATAGTTTATATCTCCAAGTACTTCCCTTTAATCAACTTGATCCCTAAACATGACACCTACTTTTAACATCCTAAACAACCAAAATCATTTACAATTCCTCTTCATTTATAACATTAGTCATACTATTTTTATTTTTTTTTTTTATACTTTCACCAAGATCATCCCCTAATATTATAATACGACACAACTAGAACCAGAGAAAAAGGAAATCAACTTCATCAATACATTCAAGAATCATAACACAAAACACTCAATTTAATGTCAATCACACAAACATGTTGTTCACAACATTTTTTTTTCTCAACCATCATTATACATACACATTTCTAACAGAAAATCTCAAAGCATGAGGAAACAACCATCTCATGTACTCAATCCTTTTGTAGAAATTCATAATCTGAAGCAAATGACTAGCGTTCAAAAGCGACACATCATAATAATGTATACCTAAAATAAAGTTAATTATCAATGCTAGAACACAAAATTTTCAAACACAATCACAAAATCAAATCAATCTTAGACATTTTTCCCCTTTCAGCATCATAACAATTACTATTCATGATCTCTCATCCAACAAAACCAAAAATAAAGTAGAACTCCTTCATGTCAATTCGGTTACTTGCAGCAATAATAGTAAACATTCTCTAATCAGTATCCATTTTCCACAACCAGAATCATACTCAAATACATAAGAATTCCCATTTCATTGAGAATTCATTCAGCCAGTTAGAGAAAAGGGAGTGAAACCTGATTACAATGCATACCAGGATTTAAGATTACATCAAACAGAATTCTAACAAAACCATACAAATCAATATACTTATAAGCCATTAAACCCTCTAAGTCAATATTATACACTTGAATTATTGACATACTCAAGTGTAAATTCAGTTCAATCTTTAACCACAAACTAATACTTCATAATTTGAGTATTTATATGAGCACAAACTCCAACTATATACCATACATATGTCATACCTAAAGACTGATTCAATATCGAACATGAAAATTTTATTTTCTACATACTTAATGATTAAAAATCATAATTATAAAACAAGTTCAGATTGAACTAGTCCTAGAATCATTAATTAAATGCAAATCACAATCCAAAATAGCAAATGAAAACCCCTTAGATCAATAATTCGATGTATGGAGAAAGAGGGGACAAAAACCATTCTAACTAGTAGAAACTTAGAATGCATGCAAGGTTCATGCTTTAACCAATGAAGTCCAACAAAAGGTTATCAATCCTTCTTCAATAAAATCTAATACTACAATAACACATTTAACAAATTATGCAACTTAGCTTGTTAATCACCAATTTTATTATATATATATATATATATATATATATATATATATATATATATATATATATTTCATAAAGTCAATCACATTGAATTCCAATCATCATATTACATCCACACATAAATAAACATATACATGAATACATGGATTTTGATTCACTAAATAAAAGAACACCACCTTAACAATTCTTTGTTTTTAGGACAAAATAAAATCACCCCTAGATTTACTTATCAAAAATATACAAACAATTAACAATTAAGATTTCCAATTCCATATGAACTCCAAATAAGCAACCATAAAAAAAAATTAAATAACCATTTTTAAACAAACACTTACCGTACACCTGTTTAGTAATGGTAGGGACACACCGACTCATGATGTAGCAAGGGCTACCTACATCTATTATTAAGGGGGCTGCTTCCAGTCACTAATATAGTGAGGAAGCCTCCAGCCGCTTAATATAAATGGGCAACAATCCTTATTACCCATGATGATAGAATCTCTAACCATTACTAATTTGCTGAATAATTAACCACAAATAAAAAGTAATAGAATAAACAATTTATTTATAATAAGCAATAGATAAATAATTTAATCATCAATTAACAAATGCACCATCCAACAACAAAACAAAGCAAATAATACAAATAATCTGTGCACTTGTATAAACACAATTAATAACAAAACAAACAATTTTTTTTTAATAGGATTTTGGGTAAAACAAGCCAACATGACAAGTCTACCCATCAATTGAGCAAATCCATTCAACAAATAAACTAACAAATACAATACAAGGTCAACAATTCTTATTCACATTGTATTAAATTATTACTTGTTATTTCAAGTTTTCCTTAATCCCTTAACTCAATAAGGTATCTCATGATGCCTCGACTATGATTATTGCCGGCACATAACTATACTCGAGACCCCAGAGAATCATCCTTATTTCGTTATTTTTCCTAACATCTTATCAATACTTTTATTTATTTCGTTATTCTTCCTATATTCAACTCAAGCTCTCCAACTACATATTCAATTGCTCTTATCACTCTCTCCCCACCACGGGACGAGTGATACTCCTCTCAAAAAGTCAGATATTCATGCACATAAGGAAGGGAATACTAAGAATGTATATTGCCAATCTATATGCAATGCAGCACAGTCCTAGATTATCGTATACCAAATACTGATAACCAAGTTGTAACATTCTGTTACTAATTACTTAATTAACCAATAATATCCAGTTTAGATCTAATAACCTCTTTACTAACTATGATAGAAAAAGGATTTCCATAATATCAATGTCCTATCATAGTTAGAAAAGGAATTTCCTAATGATTAAATATTATCCATGATAGAAAAGAATAAACTAATACAACACAACTGCTATCATGGATAATTTATTGATAACCATGTTAGAAAAGATTTGTCTAACATGGCTAATAAACAAAACTAATTGATATTAAAAATAAATAGATATATATACATGCGGAAGCGAATGCAGACCTATAAATTGGCAATATACAACTCTAAATAAACTATACAACCTCCACTACCTAATTCTCTTTCCTGATGCTTGCGCCTGTGCATGAATACCTGCAAAAATGTCAGTAATCGTGGGATGAGACAATTTGTCCCAGTAATCACCGCTTAACTCACTATAACAGTGAGATGTGCGGTAGCGAGGGCGTCTAAAGGGTACCACATTTTAAATTCAGTAATATATACATATATCTGTCAAGTCCCCTTCTATTCATCACTCAAAACCCCTCTGTCACATCCAAGTCAACTCAATAGACAAAAATAAACGTGATTGACACTGTGCCCAGTCTCAAATCTGAAAGCATGAAATAGGGAGCACTTTAAATAGTGAAAACATCCCTGAAAAAGGGAGCACTATCAATAGTGAAAACATCCCTGGTTCCTTTACAATCCGAGGAACCTGTACAATTAACCTATCGATTTGCGCAAATCGATAGGTTACATCGGCCGACGGTACTAATAATCAGTGTCATGCAATGCTCACAATCCCCATTCTATATTCCATCAACATAACTCCCTAATTTTCTCTACACAACCTACGATACATCCAATCCACTGTACATCTCAATATCCCTGTCAAATCAAAATACCAAGATCCCAATATCTATACACTCACATACACAGTCCAACAATATCACCAGCAGGATACTACATATATAATGTGTCAAATCTTTTATATGAAAATAATCGTGTTTGAAAGGCACCCGATAGCCTGTTTTATATAAAAATACCTTTTCAAATATAATATATATATAGAGGGTGAGAAAGGATTTTAAAAATCCCCAACTAACATCACCCTCAATGTTATAGTAAGGTAAGTGTGATTACCTGTCGCCCTTTAGCACTTTACGCGATTTCTCAACCTTTCTTTCTTGATGCCGAGAAAGCATACATGTTTCCACTCCTATAATAATATAGAGAGCAAAATGATAAATTAATATCATTTTCACTTTATAATACTTCAACGTCTCTCTCTCGTGTCTATATGACTACCCATTTTCCCCTTTTCCTTAATTCAAATACTAACCAATTAAAATCATAAATCACCTTAATCAAATATAAACACACCATCACAATCACACATTTATAGAATTCTTCAACATCACCACAACATGTGTACTACCTTCAAAATCCTACTACCAATTATCACTTCATACAATTCACAAATTATTGACAGCTTTTAACCAAACTTATCACACATTCCATAACAATTATAATCTTCACTATCTTATAATTTACTTCACAAGATAAAGCCAAGCAAAACAGCGCCAACAATAAAAACAATATGATTAAGTCAAAACATAAACTCCAATCAACAGATCAAGAGATCAAGGAGCCACAAAAATTTAGAGAACTATAGCTATTACCTAAGATTCAAATAAGGAAAGATTCTGGTAAATAACCAACCCAATAAGTCACAATCAATCATCAACAATCTACCAATCAAAACTTTTACCATTCAAAAGAATCCATATTATCTTTTCACCAATTAATTAATACATATTCCACCATCCATTCCTCCTTGACTCAATTATGTAACATTCTTAATTCAGATTTGTCAATCAATTAGAATTACCAAAGAGCATTTTATTTTGCTCTACCAATATCTTACACTTTACCTACATTCGTCACTTTATATCTAGTGCACTTTAATCACCATTAAAAAAAACATCTACTCAACACTACAATAGACCATGTATGCTTGAAAACAACAATAACCTTTCATATTCCAGACTTTAATTATAGATTTAATGCACTTTTTTTTTATAAGTAACAGAACAAACCACTACGCAGCAAACAATAATAACAAACCAATGCTTTTAAGCCCAAACATTAACAACTTCAACAAGATTCAACAAACCGATTCATGACTTCCCTCCACAAACTGATTCAACAGGATTAAAATCCATATAAAATAGTTCACTAGCAACTAGAACTCTACTATAATGTCAAAACTCAAAGAATCAAGGGGATTTTCGAAATCCCAACAAACCCTCAACTTATTTAAGCCCTTGAGCAAGAAAAACCTCACATAAACTCAATTTTAAATGACCCACATTATTAGAAACTCTTATTAGTCTTGTAAGATCCAAACTGAATGCTCAAACGGCCAAAAGAACAAGAATTTCGAAATTCACCAAAATCCTAACTTTTCAACATTTACTTTGTCCCTAAACTCATTCTAACCCAAAATTAAACAATCCTAACCCATAGACCACTTAGAAATCACTTTAATTTGATTCTCAAACAACCAATTTCATCTCTGAAGGTACAAAAATTCAATCACACAAAAACCCTAACTTATATAAACACCTAATCAAGTACATATCACATAAGCTCAAATCCAAGGAACCCATAAAATTAGAAACTCCCAGAAAAGCCTAATGATACTATAAAACTCATTCCACAACTTAGAATTTTGAAATCAATCAAAACCCTAAAAATTTATCTCTCAAATCAAGAGCAAAGATGAAAGGGATTCAAGAGCAATTACCCAAATGTAAAAGGGCTTTCTTTAGTCTCAAAACTCGCCGGTGTATTCGCCGGAGACGCTGGACCGCCGGCCACCATGAACCCCAACTCTTCATTCTCTCTTTCTCGCCACAAACACACACTGTCACACATAGATGCAAGAAATGAAAAGGAAAAGAGAGGCAGAGGGAGCTCTGCCCTCACTGGCGCGACGGCGCCGCCAGAAATCGTCGCCTCCGTCGCCGGTATTTGAAGAAGAAGAAGAAAAAAATGAGGAGAGGGAGAGAAAGAGAACCATCGGGTATGAGGGAAGGAGTGCAAAGAAAGTGGTGAAGAGTAAATGTGAAATGGGTTAATAATTTATAATTAGAAAATGACCTATTTGCCCTTCCATTCTTACTTCATTTACTTTTCCTTTGTGAATCTCTATCTTAAACAAATTGAAAAACTTACTTACATTTCCTAAAAATAAATTTTATTCCCTTATAAGTTTCATCAACCATAATTTAGAAGACCTCCAAATATTTTGCATTAAGTTTCTAATTTAAAACTATCTTCCTAACTATTTTCATCTATTTCTAAAGGGAATAGATTTTAAAAATTCCTACAATTATATTTATTCTAATAAATTTATTCTTTTAAGACCTTTTAATTCCTAAATAACACCCCAATAATTTCCAATTAACCTTAATCAAAATTTGGGATGTTACAGTTTCCTAATCTTGATAGATGATTTCCCCAAGCAATCCTAGTCCTAAAAGGAGTGTAAAAACGTGCTCATCACTTGCCCCTTCATTATTTCCTATTTTGAGAGTGATTCCCTTGGTTTTAGGAAGCTTTTGTGCCCCAAACCTTTCCTATATGCTTTGGGCATTCAATTTTGGAAATCCTAGGTCAATTATGATGGTTTTGAGTCATCTTTTATGCTACATAAGGGGGGAGCATGAAAGTACTATGAAAGTTTATTCTCCAAGCAATCTTCCTTCCATTTTAGGAAAGTATTTTCTCTTTTAGGCAACACTTGGTCCCAACTCTTTCCTGTTGGATTTGGGCATTAAATTTGGGAAATTCTTGTTCTCCAAGCATGGTTTATGATCACTTATTATATAAGGAAGGGAGGAGCACGAATTTGACATACAACAACCACTCTCCAAGCAATTCCACTACACTCAAGCACCTAATTCTCTCCATCTTTCTTCCATCCTTCATCCACCACCCAATTCCGTCATCCCTCAAAGGCTTGGCATGAAATTTCATCCCTTCCTCCATTGTCCATCATCACCTTCAACCTTCAACCATCAATTCCATGGCATCTACATCCGTTGATCGTGTGTTCGTGCTTTGTTCGATGAGCGGCTAAACCATTGGTTGGGAGTTCGATGGATGAAAGCAACCGGAGCTTCTAGTTCTTTAAGGGTGAGTTACTTAGTTTTGATTGTTCAATTCATATATGTATTTCAATTCATATTGTTGTATGTGTGTGTATTGGAACAATTTCATACTATGGGATTTGTTGGTCAATCATGTAATTTAGAGATTTCTATTATGTGTTTGATTGAACCTTTGGTATTGTTTTCATGACTTAATGCTATAGATGTTCTTCATTCTTTTTTTATTGCTTAGAACCTTCGGTGTCCGGCTCCCTTCGGGAACCGACTAATCTGAAGTAGCCGCCGGGATTCCCCATTTTGGGGTCACGACTTTCCAAGGGTTCGAACCCATGACCTGGTGGGTACGCGGTGTCTTACCTTCCCCTTTCTTACCACCTGGTCTACGCCCCCTTGGGCAGATGTTCTTCATTCTAAATCTCCTTTGGATTTGTAGTATATGTCAATTATATGTGCGATTGTATGTGTAGTTGGACACTAGGTCCATAGTTAAGGAGTTTTCCTAACTAGAGTCTCTATGCATGTTTGTCTTGAATCAATACTACCAAGTTGGTTTTAATACTTGCCATGTTAATTAATTGATTGAGCGATGCGCCACGTTAGTTAATTTATTTGGTAAGTAGATTAGATGCTATTGCTCTAGGTTTTCTATTAGAATTTGGATTAATTACACCCACATCATAAGTGAAGTTAGGACGGTTGCTAAATCCATTGAATGACCCACTCTCATCTCATATAGTTCACATCTTATCTTTATTCGCTTTCTTATAAATCAAAAATACCAAAAATATAGTAGTTTAGTTTAATAACCTAGGTAATCACACAAAAACCCCATCTTTATTGCTTTCTTGCATTCACTTAGTTAATTTAGGTAGTTAGTTAAAAACTCCGTAGAGAGACGATCCAGTGGAGTACACTTGCTACAATCCTTGGTAAATAATTATATTTGCATTTGAACCCCAAGGCGTAAAGACTAAGGCTGAAATCAATGCCCTTGTATGAAGAACTGACCAAATGCCAACCTAAAACTTGGGCAGAAGTTATGAGAAGAGCGTTGGCCGAGATCCGGCTGGAAGAAGACAGAATGAACCGAGACTACGACTCACCAGAAGAGTCCAGTCATATCAGAAAAAACAGGAAAAGAAAAGAACGGTCAGAGAAATCCCCAAAGGCAGAGTCTTACTCGAACTCCAGAAAAATCCAGAACGATCAGGAAGATCCAATATATCCAACAAACCCTCGGCTCCTCGTATTGAAGAGCAAGGGCTGAGATTATCTCCAAAAGAATTGGTCAAGGAACTCGGGAAGATGGGAGACCTGGTGCGATGGCCTGGGAAGATCAGAGTACCCGCGGAACAACGCGATAAATCTAAATGGTGTGACTTCCACCAAGATCACGGGCACAAGACAAATGATTGCATATCTTTACGTTTTCAAGTTTCTGAACTCCTAAGACAGGGCCACTTAGAACACTTACTTGATACGTCCAAAAAGCAAATCCAGAATAACGGAACAATGACCGACACGAAAAATGCACCCGCCAACCCACCGATTCCTACCAAGATGATAAACTTTGTTAACGGAGGGTCACACATTACAGGAACAAGTTACTCTGACTCCAAGAGGCGTATCAGAGCACTAACCTTCCAGATGAAATCCCTAACTATCGGAGGAGAAGGCTTAAAGGCCCGGAAGGACAACTGGCGTTCTTTGATGACGAAATCAATGACAAACACCATGACGATGCTCTCGTCATCTCGATCCACCTAGCCAACTGCGAAGTCAAGAGGGTCCTTATTGACCCAGGAAGTTCTGTCAATATCATTTATCTCGGCATAGTCAAAGAGATGAACATGGAGTCTGCCATGTCATACTATCCCACCACCTTAGTCTTCGGGAACGGTGCCGCCGACAAGTCAATGGTCGTTGTTAACCTAGAAACATACGCCTCTGGCATCAACTAGACGTTCACTTACCACGTCATGGATTGCCTGTCACCATATAATGCTATACTGGGACGACCAGTCTACTCTACACCAAATGATTAAAATTATACTCCAAGGGGAGTACGTTGATCAGAGGAGACCAGAAAACATCCGGAGAATGCTACTAGGCTTACCTAAAGAAGTCAGAGAAATTGCCAGCCTAACAATCACAGGGATCATCCCTAAAATCGCCAAACAGGGATGAATTGTCCAAAGAATTGGAGGCCATCCATATCGACCCGAATCAACCAGATAGAAGAGTTCACATCGGAGCCGATCTCGACCTGAATCTAAGAGATCAATTGATAGCATTCTTTACCCGGAACCATGATTGCTTTGTCTGGTCCTACTCTGATATGACCGGGATCGACCCCCAGGTGAGCCTGCACAGATTAAATGTAGATCATGCGCACAAGCCTGTTCGGCAGAAGTGTCACAAGTTTGGTCTAAACAGGAACCAGGTTATCCTAGAAGAAGTTCAAAAATTGTTGACAGTCGGATCAGTACGACAAGTGCATTACCCAGAATGGTTATGAAGGAATTTATGATTACTCGGCTTATCGGTGTTCCTGAATCTGGGAATTTCAAACTCAAACACGATCTCTAGAATTCCTGTAACAATAAGAACAAACAAAAACTGTGACAAAACATGGAGTCAATAATCCCAAAGGATTCTGCTCACGCAGAACCAGGTTACTAAAACCCGGATCAGATTCGCACAGGGAATCACCCACTCAAGAAAACCTGTGAGAGATAAAAACGTTGGAGAGTGAGAACTCGTTCTCTCAAAGACGGCTTCTCCACACACGAGAGCCTCTCACCACCATCGTTAATGTTAGGGGATACGAAGGTCCCTATTTATAATGGAATTAATAAAACCATTTTTGTTTTATTTAATAAATAGAATTTTATTCAATTAAATCATTTAATTGATTTATTAAATAAAATTCTATATTTAATTCTAGAATATTTAATGTGCCCATAAAAGGGCATACTTTTTCCAACATCTCCCACTCACACTTTGATGGACACACCACCTTGCGATTTGTTTTCCTGAGCATTCGTATCGAGCGTTCGCCGTGACCGTGTGAGCACAATCTATGCAATTCAAATGCTTATAAACTAGAATTCCCTGGAATAGGATCAGAATACAAGGACATCAATGCATATGGATTCTCAGTCCGTTTATCTCAGATTCCCTAGGCTAACTCACACACAAGTGGCATTCTCAATCCCTCACGAGATAATATGTACGCATTAACTCAGATGCATTCATGTGCACCTAGAATTCCACACTTACTAGCACTTCTAGTAAGGGATCGATCATGGAAATCTAGTGTTACATGTGTGTTCCGAGTTAAGACCATTCCTTTCTGACTGAACATCAATTTTGCTTGAATTTGCCGCTTGCCCAGCTATTTCTCGTTAGGCCGGATCTCTCATGACCATAGAGTTTCGACTAGAGTAGCAGTCACAAATACAAGCATCCTTGATGACGTCTAAGTTACAAGGGTATCGGTAGAAAGGACAATTTCTCTTCTTACATATGTCTGGGACTCACACCGTTATGGATCAATGATTTTCCATCTACGTCCCAGTTGCGGTTAATTAAGCACATGTAATACTATTTACATGTTACGGTGATCGACCAACTGTCGTATTTCGATTTCTAAATATAATCACCGTACAGACATCAGTCCCTCAACGGACTCCTAAACTTCCACGGGAGAATTTAATGTCTGGCTCTATACCCGACGGAATACATATGTACTCCTTATCATGACTTGAATTGTCATATCCCAAACTAATTGGGTTGACCTATGTGAAGTATTCATCAACACATGATGATCTCTTGCACGTCCTATCTTACCATATCTCCAACAAATATGGAAGACGATTATCCGTGTGAGTGGACTAACCTTCCTTGAGTCCGTACGACATATTGCATACTTTACGTTCATGTTTTTACATACAAACACATAGCTTTGTATATATGTGCAAAAACAATTACGAATTGAAAAATGCATCATTTTATTTTAGAAACCAAAATTGTTCAATACATCAAATGTTGCTTATGCTTAAACTCTTTTTAAGCTCGTGAGTGGATTAGCAAACATTTAGTGAGTGGAAATAGTACTGAACAATCACTTGTTTCTAAGAGATCACATCTCTTATAAAATGACATTTGATGTCTATATATTTAGTCTTTTATGATCCTTACGATCCAATGCGTAGGCTATCACGACTTCACTGTCACAATGGTATCCATACCATTTGTGCCTTAACGCTTTTAAGAATCTTTTAAGTCACACAGCTTTTCGAATAGTAGCCGCACAAGCCACATATTCAGATTCTATAGATGATGGTGTCATCAAGTTTGCTAAGTTGAGTGTCCTCCATCCAGATCTCCTGCTTAGCTGGCATTAGAGTATCCTTCAGGATGGAGACTTTCTCCTACATAACACAACTTTTACTCCATTACCCTTTTGATATCATATAACTTGATTTTCAGCTTCACAGACTGAAATCGGCTTACAAAGCCAACGACAAAACATGTCCAGTCTAGCACACAACACAGTGTGTAACATCCTGAAAATTTAATACAGGATCAATGAGTGTTTTGGGAAATAATAAATGGAGAAATTGGGAATTTTGGAATTTTTAGGAATTTTTGGGATATTTTGGAAATTTTGAGTAATTAATGTGCATATAATTAATTAAGAAATGAAGAGTTTGAAATATGAGGGAATGGTAAAGCTAAAAATATTTTGAAGTTTAAGAAGATTGGAGGCTGGTTTAAGTGGTTTTAAATCAAAATGAGTATACTATGACAAGTTTAGGCTTTAATTATCAAAAACCACCCTTATTGCTCCCTAACCAAACACGCCCTCCCTCCTTCCTTATCAATAAAAATCGGACTCCCTCCTCCTATCTCACCCGAAAACCCTCCCTCCATCCTTCTTCTTCTTCGTTCCTTTCCCTTCCCCATCGGCTTCTTCATCTTCTTCCTCACTTCATTTTCGTTCTCCACTCTTTCCTTCCTCTCTATCAAGCACGAGCTCTCTCTTTCTCGACGGTACCACCATGGCCGACGGCGATGGAAGCTTTTCCGGCGAACAGCGACGGTTGAAGCCTTTTTCGGCGAGAATCCGGTGGTGTAAGGCGGTGACAGCGTTGATTGTAACATTCAATCAAAGATTTGAGCTTAGGTAACTTCATTCTTCCCATTCCCACCATTCTCTTCTATTTTAAGTGAGATTCGAGAGAGATGCGAATTGGGTTCTTGAATTTATGGGTTCAAATAGTTTGGGTTCAATAATCAACTAAAATGAAATTATGGGTTTCCATTTTGGTGTTGGAATTTTGAGTTGAAGTTTGGAACTCTACTTATTTTGCTGTTTTGATGTTGACTAGGATTTATGTGAGTGTTTGCTTACTGATGGTTGCAGTGAAATGATGTTACATGAAATGAGTTTTCTTTTCTAGTGCCTTATTTGGTTTGAATACATTAAGGAATGAAACTGTTATAACATGATTATGTTTTGGCATGAAGGAGAGGCATGAAAATCCTATTTTCTTTTTCTCATATGTTTATTATATGATTTAAATATGAAATTGCTGGCTGGAAATAATTTTCTGGTTATTAGTTCTATCATTGCTCTGTTGTTATTTCAACCTGAGGATTTGAATATGTGGTGACAAGGAAGATATATATATGATTTGAAATATTGGCAAGAAAGTGATTGGAGAAGTGAGATATATATGATTTTGGGAATGCACATAAGGTGTTTGATAAAATGTGTAAGAGAAGGAATTGTTGAAAATGATGAATTTTTGCTAGGTAACAAGGTATTGCAAATATATTTGAGATATTAATGGTTTTACTTGGTTACTCCTTGATTAATGGAGTAGTTTGATGTTGCATTGGGTACTGCCAAGCTTTGAAATTGAAGGGATGAAATTGTTGTTTTGTTATTTTACAAGCTTTGATTCTGTTATGAACCTTTGATTCTGTTTGCTGCTTATATCGGTATGTTTGTTTGGTTACTTGTTGAGGTGCAAGAACTGATTTGTGTGATTGGTTGCAAGTTGAATTACAATAATCTTGGTCTTTTCCTATACTAGTTGAGTGGTTGTTTAAAATAGGAATACTTCAAATTGTGACTAATGTATGTTATATGAATATGTATGTTGATGCTGATTTTGAGGATTCTTATCGCTATTTCTGTAGTTGCTGCACCGACATAAAGGAAAACTTGGTGATTTAAGTGTATAATGTGATTATATAGGGATAAATCTATAGTATGATGATGGATCCATGAATTTTTGTGTCTTTTCCCTAAGCAGCCGAATAATGGTTATATAGGGCACAAGTAAATACAAGGACGTTTAATGAATACTTACTGATAAAAGGTCATTCTCATATACATAGGCATTGGTGCTAAGTCTTTAATAATATGGGTGAATGCATGGGGAATAAATGGAGAATTGTAATTGTGGCATAATCTTGATATAGGTTGAATATGAAATGAAATAATAGGTGTTTGTGGTTTGCTTGATTAACTGAGATAGTGAATGCTTTTGTAGGAGAATAGGAGGAGATGAACTCCCTTCTTTGCTGCTATATGTTTGTGATTCATTTTAAGAGAATCTGTTGGGGGCAAAGGTTGCTTACCCTTTATTTTGATGCCAGTTTTGTGTGATGATATATCTGAAGATATTTTCTCTAAGATGGTTGATTGAGTTAAGAAATTGTGTTTGTTTGGATCCTTTTTGCTTCCTTTTAAGTGTAGTGCCTAAAGTTATGAAGTAATGATATGAAAATGAAAGTAGAAACAATTGATATTCTTGATTTTGATATTTGTTGGATGGTTTAGTGAGTAAATAGGTTTAATCTTGAGGACATTTTCAACTATATTTTAATTATAGGGAATGAACGGTGCTGTCTAGTGTGCATGAATATTAGGATTAGGTTGAGTTATAAGATGCCTTTTCATATTCAATTGTGCTTGGAATAATGGTTTTCTAGGTCTCTATTTCTTCTTGGTTGTTGCTGAATCATTAAGCCTGTGTGTGTGTGTGTTTGTTTCTCTTGTACAATTATTAGAATTTAAGATGAAGAATGAACTGGAATCATAGCTTCTCAATGCTTTTGGCTGTCTCTAGGAATATGTGTGTGTGTGTACTGATTTTTCTATTTTAAGCTAGTTTTGATGAAAGGTTATACATGGTTCTTCAAGCGTATATCGTTAATTGGCATTCTGAAAGTACAGTTAGTCATCTAAAGGTAACAGGGAAGGTTTTGCTGTTTAATTGGAGTTCCTCTCTTGCTGAATTAATGATGGTAAAATGGATATGACTAGTTATAGACTTCTTGACTTGCATAATGTGGTTCTTTGAATGAAGTTGATGATTGTGAAATTCAGGTGACTTGTGATTTAAATTGGTTAATATATTTGAATTAAGAAAAGGAGGAACTGGGTAGTAACATATAAGAATGAGAGAGAGACGTCGAACTACGATAAAAGGGAAATGATATTAATTTATCATTTGGCTATATATTATTATAGGAGTGGATGCAGTAGGCTTTCATGGCATCGAGGAAGAAAGATTGAGAAATCGCGTAGAATTGCTAAAGGGCGACAGGTAATCACACTTAACCTTGCTATAACATTGAGGGTGACGCTAGTTAGGGATTTTGTAAAATCCCTTCTCACCCTCTATACATATATATTATCTTTAAAAGGTATTTTTATACAAAATAGGCTATCGGGTGCCTTTCAAACACGATTATTTTCATATAAAGAAATTTGAAACTCTGTATATCTATTATCCTGCCTGGTGGTGGCCATTGATCTGGAATGGCGTGAAATGTATATAGGGATAGTGTTGGGTAGTGGTTTAAGAGGTGATTAGGATAGAAAAGAGAGTTACATGTTGAGTTGAGATTGTTGAGAGCTATGTTAATGGAATATAGAATAGGGATTGTGAGTATTGCATGACACTGATTATTAGTACCGTCGGCCGATGTAACCTATCGATTTGCGCAAATCGATAGGTTAATTGTACAGGTTCCTCGGATTGTAAAGGAACCAGGGATGTTTACACTGTTTATAGTGCTCCCTTTTTCAGGGACGTTTTCACTATTTAAAGTGCTCCCTTTTTCATGCTTTCAGATTTGAGACTGGGCACAATGTCAATCACGTTTATTTTCGTCTGTTGAGTTGACTTGGAACTGACTGAGGGATTTGAGTGATATGTGGGAAGTAGAGATGATGAATTTGAGTTGATTTAGACGGAGGGACTTGAATGATGAATGAAAGACTTGATATGTATATATATATTATTGGTTTTAAATCTGGTACCCTTTAGACGCCCTCGCTACCGCACATCTCACTGTTATAGTGAGTTAAGCGGTGATTACTGGGACAAATTGTCTCATCCCACGATTACTGACATTTTTGCAGGTATTCATGCACAGGCGCAAACATCAGGAAAGGGAATTAGGTAGTAGTAGTTATATAGACTATTTTGAATTGTATATTGCCAATTTGTATAGGCCTGCATCTGCTTCCGCATGTATATATCTATTTATTGTTAAATATCAACTAGTTTTGTTTATTAACCATGTTAGGCAAATTCTTTCTAACATGGTTAGCAATAAATTATCCATGATAGCAGCTGTGCTGTATTAGTTTATTCTTTTCTATCATGGATAATATTTCCATCATTAGGACATTCTTTTTCTAACTATGATAGAGATATTGATTTTATTGAATTTCCTTTTTCTATCATAGTTAGTAAAGATATTATTGAACTAAAAGAGATGCCACAGGTTAATTAGGGAATTAGTAACAGTATGTTACACAGTGTACATTAGACTTTCAATCACAGTTGAGTATGACACTCTTTTCATGCGTTGTACCTCAGATTCTTTCACAAGACATATATCTCCTCTAAGATAATGTCCTTTCACCACAAGGGTATGCATAGGTTTGCAGCCACTCAATATTGAATCATTCTGGGATGTTCGCTATGTATGTCTGTTATGACAATGACAACATCCACTTTGAACAATCCTTTTATATCTTGACATACAAGATATTTACTGCTCTACCCATGTATTTCACTTGGAAATTCAAAGACATTAGTCTTTGATTGCTTTAACTTTTAGGTCTAGTCCTAGTGAGGAAAATAAAGAGATGATTTCACAAATTACCTCGCAACCGTTTTACAATGGTCTTCTACGATAATCTCAAAGTCGAATGAAGTTACAGTCTCATGAAACTTCAAATTCCATTGTCTAGATGATTATTTCAGCCCACAAATGGACTTTAGGAGCTTGCAAACTCTTTGTTCGCTTTCTTATTGCACTAAGCTTTAGGTTGTTTCGTGTAAGAAACTTTTCATCTAGTCCTCCATTGAGGATAACGATTTTCACATCCACTTGATGTAATTCCAAGTCTAGGTTGGCTACAAAAACCAATATAAACCTAACAAAGTTAAAACGTACCATTGGAGAGAAAGTGTCCTCTTGATTCACCTTTTCTCACTAGGTATACTCTTTTGGTTACCAATCGAGCTTTGGGCTTGTCGATTGATCTATCAACCTTTTGCTTATATTTGAGAATTCACTTATTCACAATAGTTTTTTTGCCTTTCGAAAGATCAACCAATTCCCACATTTTGTTAGCTCTCATGAAATCCATTTCCTCTTATTTGTCCTCTTGCCAATTCTCCTTAGCCGGATCTTAAAATGTAACTCTGACACTTATAGAATCCTCCTCATCGTCTTTTGGATTGAGGATTAAGTACTGCGCCCTCAACGGAAAAAGTCTCTGGCTTATTCCAATTGGGGTTTCAACATGCTCACACTTTTGTGATGGATTGTGGTCACTATTGTCATCTAGTGAAAATGGTTCAATCCTCCCACTCGGAGCAGTTAACTGAGTATCGCCTTCTTATTCGTCATTCTCACAGAGAGTTTCGGAATACAGGCTTCCTCTGATAGGAAAATCTTTTTCAATGAATATTGCATTTCTAAACTCGACTTCAGTCACTGATCCGTCCTCATTTTCACTAATGAAGACTTATCTTTTAGAGTTTACAAAATATCTTACAAAGATACTTGAAGCCTCTATACCCCAACATTTCCAAACTTGTAAAACAAATTTTGGAAATAGGACGCTTACCCTTATGATTTTAGGATTTTTAAGTCCAACTTGCATCCTGTCCATAACTTATATGGTGTTGTGGTCACTGATTTTGAAGGCATGTGATTAAGTATGAATGTCATAGCTGAGAGTGTATCACTCTTTAGCAGATAGACACATCTATCATAGACATCATTCACCTAACCATAATAAGAAGGATTATATTCCTTCTTTTAGCAAGACCATCTTGCGGTGTGCCAAGAATTGTTATCTATATAACGATTCTCTTTTCATCATAGAGTATATTGAACTGTTTCTAGAGGTATCTCAGCCTCTATTAGTTCTGAAGGTTTTCACCTTAAAGTTAAGTTGGTTCTCTACAAAACTTATATACTTCTTGAAATATTCCAATGCTTCAGACTTGACAGTTCAAGTATGCATATAAATATTGTGAAAAATCATCAATAAAATAATCAAGTATCATGCTCTATGACGTGCCCTAATATTCATAGATACGCAAATATTCAAATGAATAAGTATAAGAGGGTACCATGCATTGGTTCCTTTTCTGAAAGGTTTCCTTGTGCTCTTGTATGCAAGACGATTTTCACACAGGATTATTCCCTTTTTGATACATCACACAACATGCCCTTATTAGAATAATTTAGTCATATCATTATGACAAAAATGTATTCTAATATATAGCATGATATATATCGTAATCAACATTAAATAATGTTGAATAACAAGAAATGAAATCTCAATTTCATTAAAAGCAAGGAAACATTTTTGGAACATATCCAAAATCTGAAAAGATCTGTCTCATTATTAATGTCAACAATATTGACATTATATCCAAATTTTAATTAAAGAAATAATAGACCCAAGATTTCACCGGATATCCGGCACGTCGAGAACTTCACACAAACGTCAAAGCTTGGTCTCCATACAAATTTAATTTGTAGGTACCAATCCCTTTGACAACAACTTTCGTAATGTTTCCAACATAAAGCCACATGCCTTTTGTTGGTAACCGGAGAAACTTCGTAAAGTTCTGACGGTTTCTTATCACATGGTCTGTATGCCCCCTTTTCTAAGGGTAGTCCTTAGTATAGTGGTCGGGATTTCTACAAACATAACACTTGATCTACGAAAGATCATGTTTCTTAGCTTGTTTCCCCCTTTCTTAAGGGACTTGTTCCCTTTTAAGCCTTTAGGATCCTCTTTCTCTTTTGGGATCCCTTGCCATTCTTGGACTTACTTTTCAACTAATGAAAAAAGTCATTTCTTTAATTTAAATTGTCTGACCTTTTGGTTCCACATGATCCATTTAGTCATCCTTAAGCGGGATTGGGTGAGCAACGTAAGTAAAAACCCTAATGCCTCATGTGATCCCAACAAGATGGAAGCATTCTTGAGACAGTTTGCACCTGTTGTGCATTGGAAAGAGTACCACATGGTAGATGTGGTAGCATATCCCTCAATTAGACATATTACATCGTTAGTCATAGCTGTAAGCATTGTGACCGTTACGATAGTATCTTTCCTCTTCCATACATTGTATGCATGTTGTTCCCTCTATGGAATAATTGCATTGTGCTATGGAAGAACAACGTTTGGAACTTAGACACTTCTTGCTCCACCAGGACATAGGAGATCTTATGACGACACATGTCAAAATTTTCTCCATTCATCGTCTCACTTCTGGTAAGGACAACGATGAATATGTTTTGATACATATTGACATCAAAATTGATATTTTTCTATAAAGTATGCACAAACAATCTCCTCTTGAGATTAATAGTTCTATGAATCCTCCGAAAAAGCCAACAATGGTAGCTTACTAGTTTTGTTTTCAGGAATCAACTAGGTTGACCCCCATCCAACTCATTCTACTTCTCTATTCATTATTGAACTTTTCTTATATTCTCTGAACTATAATAGTTTAAAATAATAATAGCAACACTTGCATATTATTATTAACTCCCACTCAATTAAATTTATTAATGGAAAGATAACATATGTATTTCATTAATAAATTTAACTAAATTGAATCATCTAAGAGGAAAAACAACACATGTTATTCACTTGATGAGTTCAACTCTTACTTGGAGTATTAAATTTAAGAATAATAACACATGAAATTCATTAAATAAAGCTCTCACTCAATTGGAGTATCAAATTTATTAAGTTGAAAAACAACATATGTAATTCAATAAATAAATTTAACTCTCACTCAATTTGAGTATTAAATTTATTTAATCAGAAAAACAACACATGTAATTCAATAAATAAATGAACTCCCACTCAATTTGAGTATTAAATTTATTTAATCAGAAAAACAACACATGTAATTCAATAAATAAATTTATATCTCGTGGTCAAAAGCGTTTTTTCAAACCTTTTTGAGGAAGATGAGGTAGTTCACCTTATTGGACTAGATCATGGTAATGGAAATCAGATACACACAGTATTCTACATCAACCGCATTTATGATCTTGTCCCCATAGGTGTACTAGACAATGTCTACATTGTCAGGTCCTTTCAGTTCATCTTTAGAATCCATAGTCACATAGACTTGTTCCCTCATGGAACGTTTGATTCATATTGTGAAGTAGGCGACCTTATGTTAGCTCTCATAGCATCAAACACTGATGAAGGGGGGTATTTTCTGGTTTCGTTGCCAACGGAGCTATTAATCAACACATGATTAGATTTACAAAAGAAAATTGGTCCAAAAAAAATATTTTAAACACATAATTCATATATACTAATCATGAAAGAGAAAAAAAATTAAAGGATTCACAGAGAATTTCAAAAAATTTTAAAGACAACTTACATCACTTATGTAAGTTTAATAAATGATTGTTCGCTTATATATGCAAAATAGAAATTACTTAATTCCTATTTAATTGATACTTAATCAATTTTAATGTCAAATAGAAATCACTTATTTCTATTTTAATTAATACACAATTAATTTAATTGATACATAATTAATTAGGTCAAATAAGGATCACTTATCCTTATTTAATTGATACAAAATCAATTTATGTGTCTAATAAAAAAATTAAAATGGACCCCACATGCCTTAAAAAAATAAATGGAAAAACAATAAGGTTTTTTTTTTGGAAAAACAATAAGGTTTTTTTTTGGAAAAACAATTAATTAAATAATTAAAAAATTAATTATTAATCCTGACAAAAAAAAGAGAGGCCTGAAAAAAAATTGAAACGGGCCAAAAAAAGGCATCTGGGCCGAACCTGTACGGCCCAGACAAAAAAAATCGTCCCGTGTTCCTTTTATTGGGCCACAGCCCAAACACTTTTTCCTTTTTTTTGTTTTTTTATAAATGAGCCAAACTAAAAAATCTGAACCCTTCTTCAATACCCGGACCATTTAGACAAACCGACCCGGTTCGAATCCCCCTTGCATGAAACGCACAGTTTCATAAAGCACTAGGGAATTGCGAAAATGCCCCCGCCTTCATCTTCTTCCTCTGTTTGCCGGCGAAAAATCCGGCGAACCCGCCGTCTCCGGTGGTGGCTCACCCCGAAACTGTGGGGAGCCATATCTTTCTCATCCGAACTCCGTTTGACGCGATGTTTGCGCCGTTGGAATCGTCTCGACAAGATCTACACGTTTACACCTATGGGTTTTCGAAAAAATTTGAAAAACACGGACCCAGATTCGCGAAAAAGGTACACGGCCGGTGAAGAAAAATCGTTGCTTTGACCACGTTTCAGATTTGTTTTTCTTTAACGTTTACTTTTGAACCGTTGTTAAAATTAAACAGAATTAGAAAAAAAATACGAAATTGTGGGATTCAGTTGTTGACTAGTTCCACACACGTGTTCATGTTATTTGCAAAACATACAAGAACATACGAACATGCTTTATCCAGTGATAACATTCCAGATCCAGAAAGCATACAAACTCATACCCGTTCATGCATCTTTAAAACATGAACATTCAAAGCATATCCATAACATAAATGATAACATTCATAGCATATTTGAACATATCATATATATGCAGATTCAAGGGAAATATACGTATATATAAACATTCTAGGCTATTCGAATAATTCATCAGATGGCAAAGAATTTTCACAAAACAACAATGAAACACATTCATGTTTTAGAAACCCAGAAATATAAAACGTATATATTTAGCATATTATTAAAATAATGAAATCACATAGAATTATTTTACAACATGCAACGCAGCGGAAAAATGATTAGAGGCCTACCTCAAATCCAGCCTCAGAATCATTGTGGCTCTGATGTCAATGAAGGAATTTATGATTACTCGGCTTATTGGTGTTCCGAATCTCGGAGCTTCGAACTCGAACACGATCTCTAGAATTCCTGTAACAATAAGAACAAACAAAAATCGTGACAAAACATGGAGCCGAGAATCCCAAAGGATTCTTCTTACGCAGAACCGGGTTACTAGAACCCGGATCAGATTCGCACATCGAATCACCCTCTCAAGAAAATCTGTGAGAGATGGGAATGTTGGAGAGAGAGAACTCATTCTCTCAAAGACGGCTTCTCCACACACGAGAGCCTCTCACCACCATCGTTAATGTTAGGGGATACGCTGGTCCCTATTTATAATGGAATTAATAAAACCATTTTTGTTTTATTTCATAAATAGAATTTTATTCAATTAAATCATTTAATTGATTTATTAAATAAAATTCTATATTTAATTCCAGAATATTTAATGTACCCATAAAGGGCGTACTTTTTCCAACAGGTTAGCCAATGTTGTTGTAGTCGCCAAGAAGAATGGGAAGCATTGCGTCTTCGTAGACTTCACGGACCTGAACAAAGCCTGTCCTAAAGACTTCTTCTCGTTGCCACACATTGACATGATGGTAGACGCAACATCCAGACACCAGATGCTAAGTTTCATGGATGCCTTTTCCAGATACAACTAGATTCGGATGTACCCGCCAGACTAGGAGAAAACTTCCTTCATTACCAATAGAGGAAGCTACTGCTACGAGGTGATGTCGTTCGGTTTGAAGAACGCGGGCCCCACTTACCAAAGGTTAGTAAATAAAATGTTTGAGAACCAGATTGGAAAATCCATGGAAGTATACGTAGATGATATGCTAGTCAAATCCCAGACACCAGAGCAGCACATCCCGAACCTACAAGAAACGTTCGAGATCCTGAAGCAATATAACATGAAGCTTAACCCAGACAAATGCTCGTTTGGAGTTAAGTTTGGCAAGTTTCTGGGATACCTAGTCTCGAGTCGAGGGATAGACGCACATCCCACACAAATAAAAGCCATCCAAGACATCTGCTCACCCAAGAGGGCGAAAGATGTCCAGAAGTTAATACGTATGGTTACAACTTTAAACAGATTCATTTCCCGTTCTTCAGATAAATACCGCCCTTTCTTCATGATCCTTAGAAAAAACCAGAAGTTCGAATGGGACGCCGAGTGCGAAGCGGCCCTACAAGGCATCAAGGAATACCTTTCAAGGCCCTCACTACTCTCTAAACCTAAAGTGGACGAAACATTCCAACTGTACCTGTCCGTCTCTGATCCCGCTGTTAGCGCGGTTTTAATACGGGAAGAATCCGGAATCCAGTATCCGGTATACTATGTAAGCAAGACCCTGTTGGATGCTGAAACAAGATATTCGTCGATCGAAAAGCTGGCCCTAGCCCTGGTCATGGCCTCCAAGAAGTTGAGGCCATACTTTCAAAGTCACCCGATCCAGGTAGTTACATCTCACCCGCTCTGGAACATATTCCAAAAACCAGACTTATCCGACAGATTAGTCAAGTGGGCAGTTGAACTCGGCCAATACGACGTATCATACTCTCCCAAGGACAGCCATCGAATCCCAGGTACTCGCAGACTTCACAGCCGAGTTTGCGCCTGAAATTCAGAGAAACATTGCCCAGAACCTGATCTGTATGAGCAATGAAGCAATCCAAGATACCTGGATACTGCACGTAGATGGTTCGATGCACTCAAAAGGTACAGGACTCGGAGTGGTGATCGAATCACCCACCGGGGAAACCATGGAACAAGCTTTCTAATGTGCATTCAGAGCAACTAACAACAAAGCCGAATACGAAGCATTGATCATCGGGATGTGCTTGTTGGTCGAACTCAGAGCATAGAATGTAGAGGTACGATGTGACTCCCAATTAATTTCGAAACAAAATCAAGGAGAATTTCAGGTAAAAGATTCCAGAATGCAGTAATATCCTAGTCTAGCCAGCTCAATATCGAAGTCGTTCAAAGAGTTAAAATTAACACAGGTTCCAAGAGATAGCAATAAACATACCGACGCGCTTTCCAATCTTGGATCCACGATCCCAAGTTCTAGAACACGAGTCATTCCAGTCATACGACTACCTGAATCCGTAATAACTTCTCGACCTGTCCACTTTTTACAGGTAAATTACCAGACGACGGACTGGATGTTTCTCATTTACCACTACCTAAACACAAGAAACCTCCCAGACGACCTGAGCGAAGCCAGAAGGATCAAACAACGATCATCCAAATACAGGATTTTTAGAGATGAGCTCTACAAGTGGTCCTTTGCCGGAATCTAGTAGAAATGTCTCGGCCCAGAAGAGTCCGAATATGCACTCAGGGAAACACATGAAGGCGAATGTGGCAATCACTCAGGACCCAAAAGTTTAGTCAGATACCTCTTGAGAGCAGGTTATTTCTGGCCAAAAATGCACCAGGATGCCAAGAATTTCATCTCGAAATGTACGAAGTGCCAGAAATTTGCACCCGCACTTCAACAACACCCAGAATTCGTTCCTTCCCTTACTCCCGTGTGGCCATTCATGAGATGGGGTATGGACATAGTAGGCAAATTACCGCCAGCACCGGGAAAACCAGTATTCCTGTTAATGGTGACCGATTACTTCATCAAGTGGATAGAGGCTGGAGCATATCAACATGTCCAAGAACCTGACGTCATTGACTTCGTCTGGAAGAACCTGACGACATAGTAGGCAAATTACCGCCAGCACCGGGAAAACCAGTATTCCTGTTAATGGTGACCGATTACTTCATCAAGTGGATAGAGGCTGGAGCATATCAACATGTCCAAGAACCTGACGTCATTGACTTCGTCTGGAAAAACGTGGTTTGCGGATTTGGACTCCCGTATGAAATCGTGTGCGATAATGGCTCCCAGTTCATCAGATCTAGATTCAGAAAATTCTGTAACAAATGGAACATCAAACTAAAATTTTCGACCCCCAGAAATCCACAGTCAAATGGCCAGGCAGAAGTCAGCAACAATACGATTGTGGCCTCCTTGAAAAAGAGACTCGACAAGGCCAAGGGAAATGGGCCAACGAGCTCCCGGTCGTACTCTGGGCTTACAGGACAACAGCCAAAACACCTATGGGTAAAACACCGTTCTCTTTGACTTACGGGTCAGAAGCAATGATACTAGTTGAATACGGAATCCCGAGCCTGAGATATAAGTGGACAAACGAAGAAATAAACAACATCAACCTGAATTACGAGCTAGACCTCCTGGATTCCAAACGGGAACAAACCTTGATCCGAATGGCTTCTTACCAACAAAGGATAGCTCGCCAGTACAACAAACAAGTTAAAGAAAGACGTTTCCAAATTGGGGAACTATTCTTACAAAGAGTTTTTCCAAATACATTTTTTCTCCTTTCTTTACAAAAAAGATATATCCCGACGCGCACTCTGAACTGACTGAAAGCCAGCCTATAATAAGTTTACATGACTAACTTCCTAGAGCCAAAATTCAGGCCACTCCCAGAATATAAGTTCTACCATCAGGGATACCTCCTGAATGGTATAACTTCCCGGAGCCAAAATTCAGGCCACTCCCAGAAATAAGTTCGACTATCATGGATACCTCCCGAATGGTATAACTTCCCGGTGCCAAAATTCAGGCCACTCCTAGAAATAAGTTCCACCATCAGGGATACCTCCCGAATGGTATAACTTCCCGGAGCCAAAATTCAGGCCACTCTCAAAAACAAGTTCTACCATCAGGGATACCTCCCGAATGGTATAACTTCCTGGAGCCAAAGTTCAAACAAACCTCAAACGCAAGTTCCATCAATTACCGAGACTCCAATTGGTAAAACTTCCCGGAGCCACAGGTACACAACACTTATATCGTAAACTTACTTCCTAACATTAATACTTTTAAGTATGCTATCCTGTCTTATTATCCCCTGGTTTTATATGCTATCATGTTCTATCATTTCCTGGTTTTATATGCTTATTATCAAATCCAAGAAAATAACAACTACATACCCGACGCGCAACTTAATAAATTACAGTATCCCGAAAAACATGTTGGATGACGACTCAACACACTCCCGGAAAAACCCGAATCTAATATCTAAGGTATACCAAATTCTAACCAGATTAATTCAAATACCTAATTCCAACTAATCCCTGTTTTTCTAATATAGCATGATCATATTTGCTTGACCAGATTACCGGACCAGACACAGACATTTACAAACCGCTTCCTGGAATTCAAGTGGAAACGCCTGATAAAGACATGCCAGAAACAAGTAAGTACATACATAACCTGATTATCATAAATTTAAATTGCATATTCAAAAGTACCAGATACATAATTTGCAAGCATCAGTCGAAAACTTAAACTTATCGAAACCGAACACAAAAGTCTAAACATAAGACTAAATCTAAAACACTAAAAGACTTAGACATCCTTCTCGTCCCCTTTCTTTCCCCCAACATCATGCGAGTCCCCGACACCTTCTGCGTCATCAGCAACTTTTCCTCCTCCTGGCCCGAGTGCATGAGGAGCAGAACTCACTTCTTCTTCACCCCTCGAACTTGACTCGCTCTCGCCAGTTGAAGGCACGGAGTAACCCTCCTCCTTGAACTCCTGCTCTAATTCCCCTAAAACCTAGTTAACACTTCCTCCAGCTTTGAATTCTTTCACCATCCTGATACGCTCATACAGTATGAATTTAGAGACTTCTCGTCTCTCTCTCTCAATCAAGGTCTGAACCTTCCCATCACTTCTCTTCTTCTCTTCCTCCAGAATGGATAACTGCTTCTTCATCTCCTCCACCTTCTCATCAGCAAGCTTTGCTTCCTCTTTAGCATCCAGGATCTCACCTCGAGCGTTCTACAGATCCCTGGTGGCCTGTGCCACTTTTGCCTCATGCACAACCTTATAGTGCTTCATCTCCGCTTCATGAGCTTTGAACATCTTCTTCCTCTCCTTGTCGTACCACTACAGGTATTTAACCCGCTCCACTTGCAACCCTTTCACTAAACCGGAAAGCTCACCAAATCGCTTGCACACTGCCAGAGCCGCCTGATTAGCCTGTCGAGACCAAAAAAATCTCAACACCAGATGACCCGCAACAAAGCATATCACAAAGTGTGGCAAACCATGACTAACCTTTGATATATCGCCAGTCAATGAAGCTAGTAGACCTTGGTCCCCAGCATCTAGAATGTCACATGACACAGCCGTCCCCTCGCTAATCCTTTCCGAGATGACATCCAGGTCCACTATGCTAGGAGGGACGATGGCTTCCGGTATAGCAGCCAAGGCCTACGCGTTCTTGGACTTTGCACTATCATCCATGATCGGATCCAAAACAAAACCACTCGCTGCTGTCAACACTGCAGTACGCCTTGTCCTCTTTAATCTAGTAGCCACCGTCTCCAGGGCCAACTCGCTACTCGAACCGCTCTCCATGCTGCTTCGCTTTTTCTTCCCAATTGCCACCGGTTTTAGAGACAACTTTGTGATATCAGAATCCTTTGATATCACCGAGACATAAATGACAACCCAGCCAGAGAACATTCCAACTAAAACAATCATTTAAAACATATCCTTACCTAGCCTGAAGATCTTGGAGTAAGTACGTTCCTCGACCGAAAGGGCCATCACAGCCGCTATCAGTTCCTTGGAATTTGGACGAGGTTGGATCTTCTTGTCCTCGGCCCTGACTGCACAAGAAAGTAACACTACTACAGAATGTTCCTATACCAGCGCACCTTTACATGCGCTCACAAAAAAACGCATGTATTGAAATTCTATACATGGGCTTCAAGTGCATGTATAGGTTTTTGAGAAATACATACACTTAAAGCGCATGTAAAGAGAAGACCTATACATGTGCTTTACTTAAAGCGCATGTAAAGGGAAAGCCTATACATGCGCGTGAAGTGAAAGCGCATGTAAAGGGAAAGCGTAAACACGCGCTTGTTAAGCGCATGTGAAGAGAATCATTTACATGTGCTTAAGGCGCAAGTAAAGGATTCATTTTTAATTAAAAGAGAACCACCACTCCATCAGCCCCGACCCCTCCTTCGACACCCACTCCATTTTCTTCAACCATTCGGCCCTTCTCTTCTCTTTTCCACCATTTCTCTTCATTGATTCACTTCCTTTTTTCCCCATGACTTCAAAATCGCGTGTGTTTCTTTTCCTCCTCTTTATCTTCGTCAGATTCCATCTCCTCGATCTTCGTCATTGTCTTCAGTTTTCTGGCGAGATTGGTGGCGGACAACGGCGGGAAAGAGATAAAGCTTCGGTCTTTCTTGTATTTCTCGAGTTATGATTCCATTTGTAAGTTACTTCTCATTGTTTTCTTTCTTTTTCGAGTTCCTTTTCGCCCTACTCTCAATGGTGGCTGTTTTCCGGCGAACCAGCGGTGGTCGTCGACGGCTGGTTCTATTCTCTTGTTCTCGAACTCCGGTGAGGCTCTTTTCTCTATTTCCTACCTTAGTTCCTTCATTTTCCACTGCTTTGTGAGAGGTTCTGATTTAGGGTTTGTATTATGTGTTTGAGGTTGAATATTAGGGAGTGTCCGATTGGTTTTTGGGGTTCTGGATTGACAAATGGTATAATGAAACTATTTGCTTGTTGATTTCTTGAATTGTTATTTGATTGGACATTTTGATATGTATGTTATTGGTTGTGCATATGGGATTAGTGATGTTTTAGGGCTGTTGTGAAGTGGAATAGAAAATTTAGCAAGTATAGGAATGCATGTATACTTGGTGAAGTGATGTTGGGGAGAATGAACATGTTACAATTGAGTTTGGGTTTGCTGATTTTGTGCTTATTAAAATTGTAAATGATAATGGGTATTTGAAATTGGTGAATAAGGTGTTTGTTGAAAGATCATTGATGTGGTATGCTTGCATGTGTATTTAAGAATCATAAATATTATAGTTGATGTTTTTAGTTGATTAAATGGTGTTTGACAACATTTAGGCAAGAATGTGATGATTGGGAGGTTTACAACTATTATTTGAATATTATTGCACTCATGGTGTTTGTTGAAATGTTTAGGAGAGTAGAGAAATTTATTTGAGCTTGAGATTTGCATTTTGGACAAGTTTTAGGTTATGCTTGTGAACATCGTTAATCTCATTTGCTTCTTTGTATATTTTCCCTCTATTGTTTTATAGCTGCACATATTTAATTTTTTGGTCAACTCTTTTTAGGCAAGTGAGTAGTGCTTAATGTCAGCACTTCTCACAATTTTTAAAAATTATATAAAAATTACTTGTTCTTTGCATCTCTTTTTATGATTTGTTATTCTAAGAAGTGATCTTAACATAATATAGGAGTTGTTACGAGTGTGTCATCAACATAGAGATGAATTACATCATCATAAAGAGGAAGAACTTGTAACTAGGATCTGCATTTACTTTTATTTCTTAAAAGTAGGATCTAGAATTGCTTTTTTTTCTTTACTACTTTGAAGTTAATGATTTAATTTTTATTAAAAGATGCTTAAGTTCGTATATGGAAAAATTTGTTTGACTCTTTCCCCTTCAAGCTTTTCTTTATGTAGATCCTTTTGATGTTCAAGCACAAAACAAGATTGAAGCTACTATATGTCAGGTGGGTTTATTTTATATCTTATTTGTTACATTAGCTGCAAAATTGTAATCCCATCAGAGCTGAATACATAATCTAGTAGCCCTTGGAGCTTCTCATGTTATGGTTGAAAAGAAGCTTTTGTTGTTATTTATCACTTTACAATTACTTGTATAATTTGTTTCTATATGATTTGTTGTATGTGATTTTGTGGACAAATCTGAGTGTATATGATAAGGATTTATTCTATAATAAACTATTTCCCCTTCTTAAGCACACTATCATTGTACTTTGTACAACTAAATTTTGGCAATCTTTACAGAAAGGTATTGATGAAAACTGGGCAGCTGCACTAGAATACAACCCTGAAGCTTTTGCAAGAGTCGTATGTGTTATTAACATTTGTTGGACTGGAGTTCTCTTCCTTGTCATTTATAAATTATTTGATTCTTTTGGGATTTGAATGATATACATTTGAACCAGAAAGTTTTGTGGTGGTTTATGCACATTGGTGCTGATATGGTTAGTTTAAAATTTGCTGAGTTGTCTCCGATTTAAAGATGGACATTGTAAACGTCTTGAAGGATTTACTGTTTTGTCTATATTCAAAGACTTAATATGTGAGCATGTCACCATATCTTTCTGTTATAATTGCAGGAAGTTGCCTAACTTTGGATGTTATTAGTGGTCCTTCTTGTGGAGCTAGCTCATTGTTATGTACAATCAAAAAGTCCTTCTCATCTACCTCTGACAATTGGAAGAGTTTCTCCAAGTATTTATTAATAAATGACTTTGTAGGTAGACAATGTTACTGATCTATAGATGACATTATTATTATTACCATCATCATCATTATAACTTGTATGTTAGAAAAGAAAATAAAATTACCTCCGCATGGAGGAAAATGCTTCCATGATGATATTGCCAAACTATATCTTCAAACGAAATATTTAAGTGTTAGAGTTATATTTGTCATTTTGAACCATGGTGCTTCTAGGAATTATGGTAGGATGAATTCAGTTATCTTTTTGTCATACTAGTGTATTGGTTTGGATGAATTCAGTTATCTTTTTTGGTTTTAGGAAAAAGCTTTTCTTCTTCTAATGCCATTCCAGCGTACTGGTTTGAACTATGTGATGTTAATATTTGGCAGGTCTGTATTTCTTCTCAAGGTGAGCATAAATTCCATTTTGGAGTAGGTATGGTATCAGATCCCATGGTTTGAACTATGTGATGTTAAGATTTGGCAGGTCCGTACGTATGTCTCTGATTTATGTACTATATAAAAGTACCTTGCATAAAGCTTTGAGTTTATTTACTGTTTATGTATATGTGTCTCACAATGATGAATTGAAAATATGATTTATGATCAATAGGTTGAGTAATTACTTTGCATTCATACATACTCTTTATGTTATATCTAGAGGGGTTTTGTGCATACATGTTTTGGAGTATGCTTAGATATTTTCTGAGTTTTTATCAACTTGAACTTAAGTTGTCAATTTGATTGTAAGTCTGAGTTAATGGAACTTTCAAAGCTTATTAAAGAGATTTCGCTCATGCTATTTGTGAATCTTAGAGAAGGTGAATTTAATTAAATGAATATATCAAATAGGAATTAAGATGGCTGGGATTGGTTGGTTAATTAAATGTGTGTTCGATGTTTGTGATTTTGACAGTAAGAAGGGAGTTGATCATTTTAATGTTTGAAATTCCTAAATGGTGAGCTTTTGATTGAAGGGGTTTGAATATGCATGAGTTTATATTCCCAAGTTAATTTCTATAAGAGTTTAACTCTGGCTTTGCATGTTGATATTGTTATTTTATTGCTCCATTATATGTAATATAAATTTATTAACAATAGTTTGGTTTCTTTGGTATATTATCACAGGCTTGCAGAATTTTAATAGACAATATTGCTTCAGTAGTAACTGCTGCTGACAAGGTTTAATTTTCTCCAGCTGACCCTTATTTTTAATTTTGCTTGAGCTTTGCAAAATACTAGCTTCTATTTTTTCCCACTATTTCAAGAACAAGAGTAGGTTCCTAATCTCTATTATGGAACACAATCAGTTAAAAAATCATGATCAAAATCACTTGTATATGTTAGACTTGCAATTTTGGTGGCATGTTTATTCTCCTAAATATGTTTTTACTTTGACCTAAGGCATTGATGATAATTTAATACTTGAAGAGCATAAAAGAGTCCAAACAAAAACCACTAGAAGTGCAATATTAATTACATGTTTATATTAGAAGTTGGAATGTCATTGTGTCTGCATGAAGTTATGGTTTATCATTAAGCATTTGCTTCAACATTTAATTGTTCTTACTCACTTGAAGAGTCTTTCAAATTAATGACGCTGGTTCTGAACTGAAATTCGGTACATTGTGATACAGGGGGGAGCAACCCTCGTGGATATAGCATGTGACCCACAAAGTTGTTGAAGCTAGCTATCAGTCTTTCAAATTCATGCTGTTCATTATTAGGTAAGTTATTATTCTGTAATTTGTTAGTTTCAAACATACATGTTTAGGAAATTTCATTTATAAATTAAACAATATCATGAATATTTGATGTATATAGGATATATGACTTTTGATATATATTCTGGCTGATTTGGTTTTAGTATTACTGCTAAACGTTGTCTTTTGGATGTATATATAGGACATATGTACTGCATGTATATTGGATGTATATCCAGGCTGGTTGGGTGTTACTAATAAATACAGCTGAGAGCAACTATTTATTGTCAAAAGTTGGGTATATGTGTGCATTTATTATATAAATATAATAACTATACATGCGCTTTATGTGCGTGTATAAATGTACCTATACATGCGCTTGTATGTAATGAGCGCGTGTAAAGGGGTATCTGTACATGCGCTTTATATATGAAAGCGCATGTATAGGTACATCTATACATGCGCTTATCTTGAAAAGCACATGTATAAGTACCTCTTTACATCATGGATAAGATTCTGAATACCAGAACCCGACCCGGTGTGACTCGGAAGATAAGATCCTGAATCCACCACTCAGACTTGGAACCGCCCACTACTACATCATGGATCATCATGGCTCATAGGGGGTCGAAGTTATCGGACGTGGAGAGTTAACACGACAACACGTGGAGGCCCTTCCTTCCGTGTACGTGGTGCACTGCCCCCACATATGGTGTGGTAGTTATTTCGAGTGTTAGTTAATATAAATAAGGATCTGAATAGATCCGTCATCTTGTACTTTTCTAATTTCAATGTAAACCTCTCGAGAGAATTATCTCGAAAAGAATTTTGCTTGATTAATCCAAAGAAGTAATTTCATTATTTTGTTTGGTCTATTTAGTTATGACTTATCTCATATTGCTTTAGAAGATTTTTAAGGCATTACAAACACCATGATCCCATCACTCAAAAATCTTAATCTCATGAGGTAAAAATTTGACCATCAACACCAAAAAGTCCAACAATCAAAATATTCTCTCTAAATATAAGAAGTGCGTACTACATCCACAAGCATAATCTAGTCCACTCATGTTAATAATGCTTCGAAATCAATCACACACCAGAACTTAAAAACTAGCATGATAGCCCATCATACACACCAAGCAAGTGAACATAAATCACATAACCACATTCATCACATAAGTACCAAATGGATTCAACCCACATCATTCAAGGTCATGGTCTGACAACAACAACATCCAAACTATCATAAATTTTTTTTCCAAGATTAACCATTCACATCAGCAACATAACTTCAAATATCATTTTCAAATCACATCAATCATTGAATGAACTAATACTCCCCCTGAAAATGCCCAGCCCATTGCTAGCTTTAAGTTAATCACACTCCACTTGCTTCTATCCTTCCAGAAGTTATATACCTGCACACTTCCTCATCTCTACAAAACACAAGACAACAAGCATAATTCCACTACAAAAAGCTAAGACTAGCTAAAATATCAAAAGATAAATTTAATAATTTGGGTTGTCTCCTAAGAAGTGCTAAATTTATAGTCTTCAGCCAGACTTTCCAACAAACTCACTAATCATAAGTATCAAAGACTAAGATCACCTTGTCTTCATTTCTTTTCAAAAGACAAGGTTTCAGCAAAAATGAGCATTCATATAAGAAACATGATTCACTATAATGCTTGGTAGGCTTTTATTCAAATACTTCAAAATTATCCTCAATAGCCCCCAAGTATTTTGAAATCCCAATAAAATCTATTAGACTCTCATTAGTAAGAGTAAAAAAATCACGAGGAGGATTTTGAACATGGCTTGTAGGGATTTCTACTTGTTCACAACAACAAGCATTATCTCCAAACTTGAAACCACAATTGGACACTCAACATTATCCTCTCCCTCATCAACTTTCAACTCACAATCACCCTCACGATTGTTACAAACCATTGATAACACATCATCACTTCCCATAATCAATTCTCCACTTGAACCTACATTTTCTACACAAGAGTCATTCAATGTATCAAAGAAAACACCACTTTGCATTAAAGACTCAAATTGAAAAGGTAGCTCAACTAATTTGATTACTAAATTTTCAAGAGCTAATGTTTGTTCACTTCATTTTCATCATCCCTCGCTCTATACTCATTTTCATTATCAATAAAACGATGAAGCATATCCTCCGTTCTTGACATACTCTCATGACTAGAGCTAGCAGACTCATCTAAACTATTGGATGATATTTGAAACCGTGGTGAATATGAAGGGAAAGAATAATTTGGATCCCAAGACAATGAATGTTCATGATTCCAACTAAGGTTAAAAGAATTATCATGCAAATTAGCTTGAACCTTAGAAAAGTCATCCTCTACAAAATCCATTATTGAAAAATGGGGGCATTGCTCATTATAATGGTTATTTCCACAATGATTACAATAAATGTACTCATATTGAGTTTAAAAAGCATTAAGGTCATAATAAGAAGTTGAGTAGTCATTATCATGTTCAAATTCATCATTTGCCCCATTAGTCCACCAAGGATAATCCATACAAAAGTTCAAAGAAAAACGAACTAACAAACACAAAGACACACAAAAGAACAAATATACACATGAACACAAGACAACAAAACTGTAACACCCCAAATTTTAAAATAGAATAAATAAGGCAATATTTAGAATCTTGATGTATTATTTGGTATATAAAAAATTTTAGGATTAAATTTAGGACTTAAAAGATACCTAGATAAATTATATTGGGACTCATAATATCTCAAAACTTATCTCATTCTCCCTACTCTATCCTCTTCCAAAATATCCCCTCCCAAAATTAATCACACCCCTTCATTTTAATCATCTTTATCCTTTCCCTAAATCACTCCTCTCCATCCATTTTATTTATTAAATACTACCCTTACTTATCTTTATCCAACTCATCACACTCTCTTCATCACTCTCCCATTCTCTGTCTCGTCACCTTTCCCCCCAACCTTTATCTTCAACTTATCACTCCAACTCACTCTCCTACCTCACCATCACCACCGACCCTCCTCACCTTCACTCTCACTTCTCTCTTTTCTCTATTTCATTTCTCTCATCACCATCACAACCTTACTTTCTCCTCCCTTCTCATCATCATCACTGTAGTTCTCTCTTCTCACCACACATAATCATCATCTTCACTAACTATATCCATCATCTTCTTCACTTTCTCTTCACTCTCCCATCTCTCTCTCTCACTGCTCAAACCTCACCGTCACCCACTTCATCACCATAGCCGACGGCGAAGGAAGCATTCCTAGTGAACTCGAGCTCCTCAAGTACATGAAATCCTTGATTTGACATTAGGTTAATCCTCTTAACTCATTCCTACTCTCTGATTCTTTCAATTTGGGCGATTATGAGATGGGGTTTTAATTGGGATTTTGTGTTTGAGGTGCAAGAACTGAACAAGTGAAAGTTAGGCTTTAATTTCAACTTCTAGGAGAATATTTCAGTATTTGATTGAGTTTTGTGAGTTAATACAAAAGCTTTGATTGTGGTTTTGGTATCTTAAGATTATTATTCTGTTTTGGTTTGATTAGGCGTATAAAACTATGCTTGTAGTAATGGGAAATGTCTTTCTTTGTTCCTTTGGGATTGTATGTTCTGCTTTTGGATGAATTCATTATGGGATTTGATGAAGTTTCTTTCCTAAAATTAAAGTATGAATGTTATGAAAGAGGAATCTGATTTCTTGTTTGAATTTGGTCTTTTTAGAATAAAATTTGATTGGAACATTGCTGGATTAATTGTTTTCCTCTCTGCTCTGTTAGTACCAATGATTTAATCATGATAGGGAATGGTTGTTCTGATTATTGGAAAGAAAAGAATGATTTGAAATCTGAAATTTCTTTCTCATACATGTGATATTGCTAATTGGAATTATATTTTGAATAATAGTGACTAAATGAAAGCCTTAAGTTGAAAAATTGGGTTTGATGATTTTACTATTGTTGGTTTAGATATAGATATGAATTAGGAGTTTGGGGGCTGTTAGTGTTAATCAAAATGTCTGATATACAAATATAACATGTAAAGCTGAAACTTGGAACACACATACAAAAACATATTGTATATTAGTCCTCTTATTTCTAATTTCCTCATGTTCTAAATCTGTTTGAAATGCAACTTTTAAAGTGTGATTGAGAGGTGTTACATGAATGTATAAAGCTTATTCTTTTTGCTGATACATGTTTAAGTTAAACATTTCTGTTTTTCTTCTGCAATTGGCCCTCCTTGATTTGTAGGTACAAGTGTTTCAAATCCTAAATAATGTAGAAGGAAATACAAGGTTTATTTATATTTGAACTTGTATGTTAAATTTCATATTTAAGAACTATAACTTTTTGGTGTTTGTTGGAGCTTTACTATATGCAATTATATGTTCTGTTTTGGGCTGTATTGTGATCTTTATTTTATTAAATCAGTTTTAGTGATGGGATCATAATGAAGAAGTAAAGTGAGTATATACCATAGTTTAGAATTGTTGCTTGGAATTTATTGAAGTAATTTTTTGTTTGATTAAGAATGACAGTGTCAACGTGTTTCATCTCTACTTGCTGTGTGTTAGTGCTTGGTGAATGATCTTGTTGTGAATTAGTGAAGTATTAAAGGACCTTAAATATTTATTAGTTGAACAGTAATGATAAGAAAGAATAAGTCAAATAAACAATTTAAGGAAGGGTTGAGTAGTTTATAGGCACGTGAGAGACGTCAAACTGTTACTTGATTTAAAAATGATTTTAACATGTCATTCATATTTATTAAAATTTAGGAGTGGATGAGGATTGGTTCTTGTGACACCAAGAAGTTCAAGAATGAGGTGATTTGTAATTGCTTGGAGTACAGGTAGTAGTTTTGTTTATTATGATGTATGAGAATTGCATGAAGCATTTTTAAAATCATATCACATCAGGGCCGAAAGGTCGCTCTAATAACCTCAGGGCCGAAAGGTCGCTCTAATCCTGTCAGAAATATTCAGTTTATCGGAGTTCTCCATGACTAGAGGTTCGCTACTTCTAGTTCAATTGATATAACTGAAAAGTTATATTCATGACATATGCCACACAATCAGGAAAATAAATTTACATTGTTGTGTGAGCAGCAGGATTATGGTTAATCAGACAATCTAAATCACAATCTCTGTTTATGAGTTCATCAATTGTTATGCATGATAATAAATGATAACTACTATTGGGATTCTTTGAATCTCACTGTTTTTCAAACAAAACTTTTACAGATAAGCAGTTCAGGATAGGAAGGATGCTTGATAGGCCCGAAGAAGATGAGTGAGATAGATTTTGTGATATATGTTGTACTATACAAGCTCATAGCTTGTGATTTATTAGGTAAAGTCTATCCCTTGTGATAGGCAAATTATATTTAGACAGAATTGTAGTAATTAAATTTAAATATGACAGGTTTGTATTTACATTAGGCTGTTCAGGTGTAGATTTAGCTATTTAATGGATTTATAAACCACTGCGGATTTCAGGGAACATTTATATTTTTAAAGTTGTGTAGAAGCCCAAGTTTACGCGGAAAAATATTTCATACATGTTTCAAAGAGAAATGTTTTAATTCATTCGTATTTTTGGGCTTCTAACATTATAAAGTGGTTATAAATTGATTAAATTGCTATAAATATAGTAGGAAAAAGCTAGGATGTTACATTTGGTATCAGAGCAAAGTTTCTGGCATAGTTTAGCTGAAATACTTTGCTCTGAAGTTAGATAGTTATAGATACTATTAGAACACCTTTAGTAAACCTTAGGAGCCACTATGATAGGAATAGATAAAGAGGTAGTAGAAGTTCATTGGTAGAAAACCAAATGACTAAGTATTAGGTGAAGCTGTTAGGATGTAGAATTGTGAGGTTGCAAGGGCTTATGAGTATTCTTTTAGAGTCATTAGCAAATGAAATTTAAAATTTGATCTATAGATAATCTTTGGAATATGTTTAACTTAGAAGAAATGATATTAAAAATATTTACAAGTAAGCTTATTAGATAAATAATGAAATAGAGATATAATTTAGTCAAAACACTATAAGAAGTAATTATTGAGAGGATTTACGAAATAAGGATTTTTCTATGGGGTCTCGAATATAATTATGGTCCGGAACATAATCATAGTCGAGGCATCATTGAAAACCTTATGGGTTCAAGGGAATAAGAACAATTTGAAAATGATAAAAGATAAAAGATGTAAACTAAAATAGGTTGAAATGATTGGAATGGTATGTTACAATGAATGTGTCGATTCTCTGTTTGCTATTAATGGCTTGAATGTGGTTGTAAGCAATTTGTGAGAATGCTTATTGGATTATAGAACATGTGAAGTGTTTTGATGATGTATTATTGTGATTTTGAATTCTGATTGGTGTGTATGTGTAAGAAATTGTTTGTGTTTTGTATTTGAGTTGTTAAGCTATTATAAGAATTTTAAAACAGAAGGATAATCTCATTCAATTTCGAGGACGAAATTATTTTAGGGGGAGAGAATTGTAACACCCCAAATTTTAAAATAGAATAAATAAGGCAATATTTAGAATCTTGATGTATTATTTGGTATATAAAAATTTTAGGATTAAATTTAGGACTTAAAAGATACCTAGATAAATTATATTGGGACTCATAATATCTCAAAACTTATCTCATTCTCCCTACTCTATCCTCTTCCAAAATATCCCCTCCCAAAATTAATCACACCCCTTCATTTTAATCATCTTTATCCTTTCCCTAAATCACTCCTCTCCATCCATTTTATTTATTAAATACTACCCTTACTTATCTTTATCCAACTCATCACACTCTCTTCATCACTCTCCCATTCTCTGTCTCGTCACCTTTCCCCCCAACCTTTATCTTCAACTTATCACTCCAACTCACTCTCCTACCTCACCATCACCACCGACCCTCCTCGCCTTCACTCTCACTTCTCTCTTTTCTCTATTTCATTTCTCTCATCACCATCACAACCTTACTTTCTCCTCCCTTCTCATCATCATCACTGTAGTTCTCTCTTCTCACCACACATAATCATCATCTTCACTAACTATATCCATCATCTTCTTCACTTTCTCTTCACTCTCCCATCTCTCTCTCTCACTGCTCAAACCTCACCGTCACCCACTTCATCACCATAGCCGACGGCGAAGGAAGCATTCCTAGTGAACTCGAGCTCCTCAAGTACATGAAATCCTTGATTTGACATTAGGTTAATCCTCTTAACTCATTCCTACTCTCTGATTCTTTCAATTTGGGCGATTATGAGATGGGGTTTTAATTGGGATTTTGTGTTTGAGGTGCAAGAACTGAACAAGTGAAAGTTAGGCTTTAATTTCAACTTCTAGGAGAATATTTCAGTATTTGATTGAGTTTTGTGAGTTAATACAAAAGCTTTGATTGTGGTTTTGGTATCTTAAGATTATTATTCTGTTTTGGTTTGATTAGGCGTATAAAACTATGCTTGTAGTAATGGGAAATGTCTTTCTTTGTTCCTTTGGGATTGTATGTTCTGCTTTTGGATGAATTCATTATGGGATTTGATGAAGTTTCTTTCCTAAAATTAAAGTATGAATGTTATGAAAGAGGAATCTGATTTCTTGTTTGAATTTGGTCTTTTTAGAATAAAATTTGATTGGAACATTGCTGGATTAATTGTTTTCCTCTCTGCTCTGTTAGTACCAATGATTTAATCATGATAGGGAATGGTTGTTCTGATTATTGGAAAGAAAAGAATGATTTGAAATCTGAAATTTCTTTCTCATACATGTGATATTGCTAATTGGAATTATATTTTGAATAATAGTGACTAAATGAAAGCCTTAAGTTGAAAAATTGGGTTTGATGATTTTACTATTGTTGGTTTAGATATAGATATGAATTAGGAGTTTGGGGGCTGTTAGTGTTAATCAAAATGTCTGATATACAAATATAACATGTAAAGCTGAAACTTGGAACACACATACAAAAACATATTGTATATTAGTCCTCTTATTTCTAATTTCCTCATGTTCTAAATCTGTTTGAAATGCAACTTTTAAAGTGTGATTGAGAGGTGTTACATGAATGTATAAAGCTTATTCTTTTTGCTGATACATGTTTAAGTTAAACATTTCTGTTTTTCTTCTGCAATTGGCCCTCCTTGATTTGTAGGTACAAGTGTTTCAAATCCTAAATAATGTAGAAGGAAATACAAGGTTTATTTATATTTGAACTTGTATGTTAAATTTCATATTTAAGAACTATAACTTTTTGGTGTTTGTTGGAGCTTTACTATATGCAATTATATGTTCTGTTTTGGGCTGTATTGTGATCTTTATTTTATTAAATCAGTTTTAGTGATGGGATCATAATGAAGAAGTAAAGTGAGTATATACCATAGTTTAGAATTGTTGCTTGGAATTTATTGAAGTAATTTTTTGTTTGATTAAGAATGACAGTGTCAACGTGTTTCATCTCTACTTGCTGTGTGTTAGTGCTTGGTGAATGATCTTGTTGTGAATTAGTGAAGTATTAAAGGACCTTAAATATTTATTAGTTGAACAGTAATGATAAGAAAGAATAAGTCAAATGAACAATTTAAGGAAGGGTTGAGTAGTTTATAGGCACGTGAGAGACGTCAAACTGTTACTTGATTTAAAAATGATTTTAACATGTCATTCATATTTATTAAAATTTAGGAGTGGATGAGGATTGGTTCTTGTGACACCAAGAAGTTCAAGAATGAGGTGATTTGTAATTGCTTGGAGTACAGGTAGTAGTTTTGTTTATTATGATGTATGAGAATTGCATGAAGCATTTTTAAAATCATATCACATCAGGGCCGAAAGGTCGCTCTAATCCTGTCAGAAATATTCAGTTTATCGGAGTTCTCCATGACTAGAGGTTCGCTACTTCTAGTTCAATTGATATAACTGAAAAGTTATATTCATGACATATGCCACACAATCAGGAAAATAAATTTACATTGTTGTGTGAGCAGCAGGATTATGGTTAATCAGACAATCTAAATCACAATCTCTGTTTATGAGTTCATCAATTGTTATGCATGATAATAAATGATAACTACTATTGGGATTCTTTGAATCTCACTGTTTTTCAAACAAAACTTTTACAGATAAGCAGTTCAGGATAGGAAGGATGCTTGATAGGCCCGAAGAAGATGAGTGAGATAGATTTTGTGATATATGTTGTACTATACAAGCTCATAGCTTGTGATTTATTAGGTAAAGTCTATCCCTTGTGATAGGCAAATTATATTTAGACAGAATTGTAGTAATTAAATTTAAATATGACAGGTTTGTATTTACATTAGGCTGTTCAGGTGTAGATTTAGCTATTTAATGGATTTATAAACCACTGCGGATTTCAGGGAACATTTATATTTTTAAAGTTGTGTAGAAGCCCAAGTTTACGCGGAAAAATATTTCATACATGTTTCAAAGAGAAATGTTTTAATTCATTCGTATTTTTGGGCTTCTAACATTATAAAGTGGTTATAAATTGATTAAATTGCTATAAATATAGTAGGAAAAAGCTAGGATGTTACAAACTAAAAAGAAACAAAAGAACAATTATATACAAACTCAAGCTTAAGCTACTAATGCTATAATCAAGATTGACCAAGGACGGTTTAGGGACACAAATCCCCGGCAACGGTGCCAAAAACTTGTTCGCACCGCAAGTGCAAGGGTCGTGCCATGTAATAAAGTGATAAGTAGAGTATCGTTCCCACAAGGATTTGGTTCCAAAACCCGGTCAAGTAGTTATTAACGCACTCTCGCCTAATTTGAGTGATCAAATATCAAGATGTGAAGGGTAACCATAAAAATAAATAAGAAGAACTATAAACAAGTGATTCTCCAACTTTCAAGGGTAAATGGGGACTCAAGATTATTTATCCCCCTTGTATGTCCTAACCTTAAAATGGTCTCCTCTCACAATTGCTTTTAATGGCTATATATGTGTTAACCTAGGTTTCACAATGTACTTGTAAACGCTCCGTCGAGTTAAGAACAAGTGTTTAATTACATTAATTGCTATATCTCTTGTTACAATTAATAAAACCCAATTTTTATGCTTCAACCTTAATGTGGCTATGCAAGGTCAATAAGTATATCTCCATCTTATCAACAAAACCATTCATTTGTCATGCCAACTTCAAGTTCTTGCACTATTTCACTCAAGTTCTACACTTAACCTATCTCTCTCAAGGCATAAGTCAAATGAACAAATCAACTAAATGGTGATCAAGCATTTAGAAGCATTAGGGCTAGAGTGAAATAAACACATATATAACATTAATCACAAAAGGAAAGGAAGAATCAAGAGTTAATCCATACAAGGGTTCAAAATAATTCTAAAACAAAGTGTATAGCTACTCATGTTCAAAGGAAAAGATACAATAATAATCATAAACATTGAACAAAAGTAAGGGAAGAAGAATGGAGAAGAAGAACCAAGACGTGAAGTATAAATCTCTTCAAAACTTCAAACTCCAACTCAATCTCCACCAAGCTCCATGCCCTAGCACACCCACTAGTCCCCAAGTGGTCCAAGAAGTGAAGAATGATCAATCCCATGTGTTTTGGCCCTTTTAAAACCTAATTGTTCAGTGTTGTGTGTTTTGCCCTTGTTGTTCGCGATAGTGCCGCGGCACAAAACAATGGCAGAAACCTGTGCCGCGGCACAATTCTTGTCTGATGCTCAGTTAAGTGCAATTGTGCCGCGGTTCAAAACAGATGCATAAAATCATGTCGCGGCTCAAATTCTTTCTTGCAAAATTAATCTCTTCTCATGCAAATAGAGTGTTCCAAGCATGCTCTTCAATCATCTTTAACTTCTCAAACATTTGCCCTCAATTCCCTAATACAAAAATATCTTGCAAAATAACAACTTTGACGAAAATGAGGAATAAATGTGCAACCAAAAGTATAATCCATCCTTCCTATAGTTTAGCCTCTAAAATATATATCAAATTTTCAAAAAGTATATATAAAAGCAAGTGAATCATGCTAAAAAAATATGAATTCCAAGACATTAACACTCTCCTCTGAATTCTTCCTTATTTTCTTCTGTTTTAGTGAACAAGAGTTTATATGTTGTGGGATTTTTTTTAACCATATATATGTTTTGGGATTGGTACATTAGGAAGTGTGAAATAATTTTTTTCTCCCTTTTTCTTGCAGCGGTAGATGCCTATATCACTATATGTATATATGATATATTAGCTTTGCGGCTAACTGGGATAACAAATTAATAATGGTTCATTTTGGTTCTTCAACAGCCCTTTTGAGGTTTCCCTTGATTGGTGCTCTTAAGGCCAAAAAGAGGGGGGAATTAATTTTCACAAGATGGTGCTATCATAGGAGGAGATTGATCCCATTAAATTTGCCATATTTTTTTCATGCTTTACATTTTATGCAAAATTGTGACCTTGATTGCTCACTATAATTGATTGCTCACTGAATATGGTTATGATGCTTTTTTGTGTGTTTCTAATATATTTATTGTTTTTTTTATCAAGCTAATATATTTATTGTGAATGTGCGTATTTTGAAGTTCTGATAGTACATTTACTAATTTGATAGACATGAATATTTGCTTTGAAAGCTTCCATTTCCATCTCATATTGGTAATGATGTGGTCATCTGTGATAGGTTCATATGGTCTACTTTGCAATACAAGAGTATTGAGCAAATTCTTTCCTACCTTGATGAACTCATGTAAGCCTTAGTTATTGCATATTAGAAAAGTAGTTGGATTGGCTTACTTCCGCACTTTTTATCCTCCATGGTCATTTTCTTCTCCCACCACTATAAAACAGCCACCTTGGCTTCTCTCAACTCCCTCACCCAAATTGAGGCGAGAAAAGAGAAGGGGTGAGAGTGAGACTTAGGAAAAGAGAGATCACAAGGCCATTCATCAGCAACAAGTCGCTCTTACATTAAAGTTTGCTCAAGAAGGGCATATCTATTTCATCTTCAACAGCACATCTGCCTCTAAAGGCGAATTAGAGAATCTAAACACTTAGCAAATATGAAAGTTAAAAAGAGGTACATTGTTTGTAGTTTCACATTTTCCTTTGACTTTTTTCGATCCTCATGCTTTTCTGCGAAATTTCTCCCTAAGAACTTTCACCTGCATCCATCTCTCTTTACTTTGAGTTTCTGTAGGAGTCAAACAAAATATCACTAAATAAATTAAAATCTGAACAATTACTGTGATAGAAAGTGCAGGATATAGTGATCATGTATTAAGTTATCTAAGACATCATGGTTATCACTGATTTGAACATGATTTAAAATAATGCATTCTATATAAGTGGTTAATTTGCTAAATGACTGAGTTTCAAAATCAAGCTATTCTGTCAAAACAACTAATAGTTGTTTTTAATATTAATATATTGTCTATAATAGTAAAGTGATTACTTTCCAGTTGACTGTAATTCTTTTAAGATATTGTGTTGGTAAATGACTATTACATTTGAAGTGGTATTTTCAATCTGATAACTCACTGGTGTTTAAATCTGAATGTTTATATGCAACATTTTGTAATTATGTGAAATTAAGTATGGAAGTTGAGTTCTTACATTTTAGCTTACCCTTTTGAGTTCAAATTCAATTTAATTGAATGTTACTAGCACTTTTAGAACTAGGATTTGGAATCATTATATTCTTCGAACATATGTAGATGGAGTAATTTGCAGAAATGTGTCTACATTAAATAGAGAAAATACTTTGGTGTTAATGATTTTGCTTAAACAACTGGTGCAACATGATTAATTTGGGTATTTGAGTTCAATCGAATTTTTTTAAAATATTTTTTGAGAAATAAGGGTATGTTTTAAAAATAAAGGGATAAAGGCCAAAAATACCCCGGATGTTTCAACCCAGGAGCACTGAGTATATGGAAGTTTCCTAAGGGGTAAATATACCCTAGAAGTAATAAAAATGGGACAAATTTGCCCTTCCGTAAAAAAACTAACAGTCAACCGTTTAGTTGACTAAAAATGTTAAAGAGGTGGGGCCCACAATTAAACGGTTGACTGTTAGTTTTTTATGGAAGGGCAAATTTGCCCCATTTTTATTGCTTCCAGGGTATATTTGCCCCTTAGAAAACTTCCATATACTCAGTGCTCGTAGGTGGAAACTTTCGGGGTATTTATGGCCTTTATCCCAAAAATAAACAAGTCTCTTATTGTCAAATCATTAATTTGGATATTTGAGTTCAATCTACTTTCTTTCATGAATAGAAGATATATAGAATTATCAAATATGTAAGTGTATCAACAAGTGATGAACTTAAGTTTGCAAGTTCCGTCTTCTGACTTCATTTCATCATAGGTTTCCACCAGTCCATTGAAGCGACGGATCCCTAACAATGGAATGAAGCTGAAGATTGGTCAACCTGATAATAAAATGGCGCAATATATCCAGTTACTTAATAAAATAACAAAATGGATGAGCAGACTTCTTAGCAAATGAGAGATAGGGGAGGGGTATGATTTTTGCATCTGTTCCAAGGTGGAGACATTGGACAGAATGATTCAAAAGATTTCAGCTTTTGTTGTCAAAACCAAACAATGTTTGTTAAAAGAACAATTTTTTTTGTCGGAGTAAAAGAACAAGTATTACAGACTTTGTTTGATGTTATATATTTATTGTTGTTTATCTTGGTCTTCACATTTCCAGGTGAAATCTTGAATATATAAGAGTAGGTGTGCAACATACTATAATTTAATTAACTGTCAAAGGATTTATGTTTGTTTTCAAAATATCTAAATGTTTTCTGGATAAAAATGGCAAAACATTTAGAGTTTGATTATATTTATAGTAATTATTTGGCAAATCATTAAATCTGAATTGTACATATTTTAATAAAAGGGGGAGTGAAGAAACTCAACTGCTCATATAAATATTTTATATTTTTATCTCTAAACAAACAAAATATTTTATTCATGATAAATGCTCATATGGGGTAGTGTTTTTTAAAAGACAGTGCATTTTCACTAATGCTGCACCTATTAAAGATATTTTCACTAATGGTGCAGTCTCGAAAAAGAAAAATAGTGGGTAGTTTGATTTTGTGTTCTAAAACCACCTCCCATTTTTTTCTCTTTTGATTGTACTCTTGTTTCTTTCTCCCCTCCATTTTTTAATTATTCACATTCATTACCACTCAATCTTCTTTAAATATCAATCCCTTAAATTGTGATAAAAAAAATCAATCCCTTAAATTATAGGACAATTTTTACAATCCCATTATATATAAGTTAAATAGAAGAGTGTATATAATGGTTCTCAAATTATATAATAGCAACCTCCCCTTTAAATATACCATATTGCAGTATTTATAACCCCAATAAATATCACTTAAATAACAATTCCAAATATTTCTCCATCCAAATTTATAATAAAATATTTTCCATGTTACATCGCCCAAACATGGTTGTTTATGTATATCAAGTAAGTGAGTATGTGTTTGGTTTGACTTTTAAAAATATGTTTTAACCAATGGGTAGTTGGTTGAACTGGTAAATGTGCTACAACCCCGTTAGAATGAAAACACATGTTTGAATCATGGAAAGCGCTCTCTCATTGGGAGAGCAGACAGCTTTATCTATGTGGGAAACACTACTCCTCGAGTCCAAATTAGTTGGTTGCCAACAGACGTGAGATTACAGCGCAGTGATTAACAAAAAAAATATGTTTTAGGGTATATAGCTTTCTATATGATATTTCTTCCTATTTTCTCAAAATGATATGCCAAACTCGAAACACCTATTTAAGTTGAAGAGGAGACAATAATTGTCTCCTTTCCTTTGACAATAAATCCATCAAATGTTCTGAAATGCCACACCACAAGGTGACACTTAAGAAAGGAACTGCACTAATGCTAATTAGAAATGTGGATCAAGCATCTAACTTATGTAATGGAACAAGACTCAGAACCACTATATGGAGGAAGCATTTTGTAAAGGCGTGTTGAATGTAATCAGTAGTGAACAAGAGGTACTCATGCACCACATGGATATGAACACCTCATATTCAAAATTGCCTTTCAAGATGAATATAAGGACATTATCAATTATCATAATTTTTGCAATAACAATTAACATAAGCCAATGACAGTTCATGGCAAACGTTGGCCTATACTTACTAATAATTTAGTACCTAATTTCATTTTTGCCAGTTCATTTATTTTGTCAATGCAATAAATCTACATGTAAACGACTTTCAAACAAACATACCAATTTCAATTGTTTTCGCTTTGAATCACTTTATTTATATTTTACGAAATCTACATATTCTTAATAATTTTTCAAAAAGAATAACAATTCAACCACGTGCATCACATGGGGTCAAACACTAGACTGATTCTTTTTAGATCAAACATTTAATAAATTGGCCTCTTTAGATCCTCATAATATATAAATATTCATAAGTAAGTGATTTGACCTTTATGTCGCCTTAAAGATCTAATCAATACAATTCAATACTCAAATCCACTAAATGTATAGTGGTGAGTATAAGTCTTCTCACAATCTAAGTTCAAATCTTACTAACTAAAGGTAAGAATTATCACGCAAATTACAAGGAAGTTTGATGTTGATTTTATGCTACAAACTACAATTAAAATTGCTAAAATGTAAAAGTAACCGAATAAAAATGTGAAGGAATGAGATGAGAAGTACCTCCCTCTCCAAACTACTATGTGCTTATTGGTGAATTGGACCTCATGTACTTGCAATGCTTGATATAACCTAACTAAATCCTTAAGATCTCCTAAATCTAAGAGATTTAGAAGAATTTAATTAGGTTAACCAAGCTTAATGCTCTTTCAAGTTTAGCACATACCTTAAGCAAACATTAGGCACTAGATCTAGCACCTAAGTAACACATTCATTTCACAAACACAAGAGGAGCTAATCGCGCACACATATGTCCATGAAATTACAAACAAATAGCTTTAGGTTTTCATAAACTAAACCTAAAAGAGAGGTTGTGAGCCAAAATCAAGTAGAACATCTAAAAGAAGAATGTCCTAACCTAATGAAACCTAGATCTAGGAAAAGATTAGGCAAAAAGTCAAGTCTAGTTCACAAACCTAAAATATTACATCAAGCAATTACATGAGGCCAAAGTTGTTGATGATCTACAAGCACATTCCTTTGGAGAGAGAGATGAGGAAGCCTAGCCACACATGTAGGAGTGAATGAGATGTGAAGGTGAGGATGCACAAGAGGGGGGGTGAATTGTGCTACCAAATAAATTTTAGAAAATTAAATCGCACAAACTTTTATACTGGTTCGGTCCAACTCTTGACCTACGTCCAGTTCTCAATCACCCAGATTGAGTTCCACTAAACCACAGGTTTTACAACGGGTTCACCTGCAACCTTTTACAACCACAAGTTTTACGGGCTCACTTGCAACCTTACAACCTGACTCGCTCCCCCTTACTACTTGTAAGGGTTCAACCTTTCAATCAAAGGATTTTCTACTTAGTTCTCTCAAAGAACAAATAATGTTACTCACTTAAGTACAATAAATGCTCTCAACAACTAAAGAGACTTAAATACAAAGAGTACAAAATGGATGATAAATAACTCTCAATGCAATAAGTGCTCTCTTGCTTTCTGGGTAGTATGAGCTTTGAATGCTTGAATGATTTTTGCAGAATTATGTTCGGTGCAGTTCTTAGGTATTTTCACAAATGTTGAAGTAATTCCTTATATAGCATCTTCTCATACTCCTCACGCTTGGAAGGTAACAATCCCGTTTGAATATTGCCGTTAAACCCTTGTTACCGTTGGGTCCATTAATGCTCCATAAATGCTTAGCAGGGTTGACTTGCTTTATCTCTGAAAAGCAACTCTCACAACTCTGCTCTGACAAAAGTATTCTAACTGCTGAGCATATGTACGTTCTGTCTCTTGTACTCTTGCTGACGGATGATCATCATGCATCCAGAAGCGGCAATCTTGCTCTGCAAGTGTTAGTCTCAGAATCTCAGTGCCAAGAGTATTTGCATCCGGAAGCACATTTGCATCCGGAAGTAAAGCTAAGTTCTGCACATAATTGTTAGTCCAACAAAGTAGTATATATATAATCAAGTGCAGTAAGAACTATACATGCTGTGGGAAGCAATCTTACTTAGAATATGTTCTGACTTAGTGTATTGTCTACTGACGCTAGGGGATGTCTAGTCTAACAGTCAGCGTAAGTCTCGTTATTTTACTCTAAGTCTTCCGGAAGCAATTCTGCATCCGGTTGTGTCCTAACTTAGTCTTCATAAGGGTTCAATACTCTAACAGCCTAGACTAGGTTCTGACTTAGTGTTTCACTTGCTTCCGCTATGGGATGTGTATTCTATCCGCGAGCGCTAGTTCTAATCCATCCGGAAGTAATTCTGCATCCAGTTGTGACTTAACTTAGATTCACTTTTAACCTAATTCTTCCTATGTGCTCAACTAGTCCTTTCATATTTTAGTCTTCATCAAAGCTTAAGATTCTAACATTCTCCCCCTTTTTGATGATGACAAACTAGGCTAAACTTATGAATTCATACTTAAAGGCATATAATTAAATAACGCAGATGAATTCAAAAGCGAACTTCATTAAAATGTAAGTCAACTATGTATAAGCAACAGAACAGTAAGCAAATTTACAAATATAACAGTTAAATCTATGTAAACAAAATGAAAAAACGAAATGTTACATATAAGAGAAAACATGCTATGCTATGTATGCTATGCTATGTATGAGAGGTTGGGGTTTTAGAGCTTGTGTCTCTTGTTCCTCTCTCTGGTTCTGCTCATGTTCTTCATCCATCTTTGCCCACATCTCATTCATCTGTTGTTCGTCGATCTGGGCAAGAATCTGTTGAAGCTCCTTCTCCTCTTGGGCTTTTCTGATCCTCTCTGTTTCAAGGGACTCAGCAATGGCTCTCTTTAGGTCACTGAGCTCATTTAATCCAAAAGCCCTTCCTTCCTCTGAACCTTCGATGGGGATGGTTGCGTGAGGGAGATGGACAACTTTAACCTTGACATTACAGGCAGGGAAATCAGGGTCATGAGATAGACTTGCCTTTGCTTTCCCTTTTCCCTTCCCTTTCCCTTTCCCCTTCTTCTCTTGAAGATCCTTAGCATGAGCCCTCTCAGCATCCAGAACGAAGAGTTGCTCATATGTGAGTCTGTCTGTGTTCCCATAGCGCTCAAACTCTTCTGGTGTCATGTCTTCCACCTCTAGCTTGACCACCACTTCTGGTGGGACTTCCTGAGGTTGCTCTCGAGTGGAGGACAGAGGCTCAGAAGCTTCCCCTTGCAGTGGCACAACATTCTCAGGATCAGCTATTGTCTCCTCTTCACTATCTGATGGCTCACTGTGGGGAGGAGGCGCCCTTCTTTTTAGCCAGGGTCTTAACCCTTGCCTTAGTGAAGCTGACTGGAGGAGAGACAGGGGCAGGCGCCGAGGTAGGAATTGGCTTTGCGATCACTACTACTGGCGGGTCTGGCCTCTTGAGCCCATACTTCATAATCAGCTCTTCAATCAGATTGGGTGCAGGCGCAGAGGGAGACACAGGCTCAGTAGTAGGTGGCACCTCAGGTTGATCAGCCAGCACCATCTCAAGACTTGCTTTTGTGCTGGTGGACTTCTGTTGGCTCATGAAGCGAATGGCTTCATCACGGATTAGCCTTTCTGCTTGGCCCATATGCTTCATGTCCATGGACCTTCGAAGAGCAGCAGCCACTTCCTCGTCTAGCCATAGGGAGGGTTGAGTCAGCATATCTCTCCCCCTTTTGGCATCATCAAAGAGGGTAAGTGCCAGGGAGGACGATGAGGAAGGAATGGTGGGAGGGGGCTCAGGGCCATATCTGGGTGGTGAAGGTGGGGGTGAGGTGTGGTGGTCAAAGTCTAAGGGAGGTGAGTGAGTGGGGGATGGAGAGGGGCTGGGGAAGTGTGAGTCGCCAGGGGATTGAGAGTGGCTAGGGGAATGTGAGTGGCTAGCGGGGTGGGATGGAGAGTTGTGAGGTGAGGGTGAGTGGTGAGGGATGTCTTGGTAAGTGTCAGGATCATTCTGTGGGGAAGGTGGAGGTGGAGAAGGAGGAGGAGGGGGTTGATTGAGAGGAGGCTGAGGAGGGGCAAGAAAATGATGAAGGAGGAGATCTAGTTTGGCTTCCATTCTCCCTAAGCGGTCCTCCAAACCCTGGATCCGCTGCTCTTGGTTGCGGAAAGCTGCATCACACTCTACTCGCAGAGGGGCCATTAATGGATCGGGCAGCCTGAAGAGGAGTTCTTCTCTCAATTCAGCAACCAGAGTCTTCTGAGCAACAGACACCCTTGGTGCTCGAGTGCTGCTGGGGCCAGCCTGGTGGGAGTCTGCTTCTTGATCCCCTTTTCCAGATGCAGAGGGTACTGATGTGTGAGAAGCACTCCCAGCCTGAGAACCAGACTGAGTGGCCTTCACCGGCTTGATGTACCGGACTCCCATCTTGCCCAAATTCATCGATCCCATGGGCAGGCACTTCTTGTTATCGGCTTCCTCAGTGGATTTGATGTTGAACTTCTCCAGGAGGAAGGCGATGAACTAAGGATAGGGAAGAGATGCTTTCCCCTTGTTCTTATTCTCTACCCATCTGTGCAGCTCCAGGGAGATCAGTTGGCCAGGATTGATAGGCTGCTGGGTGAGGACTCTTGCAAGCCAAGGGTTGTCTAACTGGGTGAACTCGTTGAAGTTTCCACCCTTGTTTGTCATGACTCTGGAATAGATGTACTGGAGCACCCGCTGTGTGTCGGGCATACCAGACACCTTCTTTCCCCCGTGCCATAGACTTGTTCCAGCTCTGCCTGATCCAGCCGCTCAGCGAAGATCCACTTGTTTATCTCCTCATCAGTGACCCCCAGGAAGCGGTTGATTGTTCTCCAGTGGAACTTAATTGTTCTTCCTTGGATGGTGGCCTTGAAGTCAACTCTGCCAATTGCAGTTGTGTTCTTGCTGATCTCCTTGTATTTGGCCTTGGCAGTTAGTGAGTCAGAGAACACTCTGAGAACTTGGACATTGTAGTCATTTTGGATCCCCAGCCATGTCATGTACTTCTGGAGATGTGCAGAGAAATCATAACCCAGAACTTCAAGCTTCTCCAGATCCACGAAGATGCCATTGGAGAGATAAGGGTTTCTGTTTTCAAATGCCGGAGAGACAGCTTCCAACGGCCCAGAAATGTACTCAGAATAATCCTCTTGAATGCGCTGGCGTTTTGAAGGCTGTTCTTCAGCAAACTGAACCCTCTTCTTCCCTTTTCTAGAATCCCCAGATTTCTTCGACTTCTTGGAGGAGGAGGCTTTCTGGAAGTTAGGGTGTGTTTCATTGGAGCCGGCCATTTGTGTGTGTGATGCCAGGTTGTTTATGAGGTGGGTGAATCTGAGCTCCAAATCTCTGATTGGCTCATCAGGAATCATTGTGAACTTGTGAAATTCCTCCACCAGCATCTCAACACGTCTGACCTTCACTCCTTTGGTTCTGGAATGAGCTGCCTCAAGAGCCTCCCACATTTCCTTTGCTGTTTTGTAGTGGCTTATCCTGTGGAACTCCTTCGGGCTCAGGGCGCATTGAATATAGTGGATGGCCTTGTAATTCAGTTCCACCTTGAAGTAATCATCATTGGTGAAGCTGGATCGAGGCTTCTGAAAACCTTCATCATCAAGTGGAATATTGTCACCATGCTCTATAACATCCCAGATTCGAAGGCCACTGGCCTTGATAAAGTTCTCCGTCTTGAATTTCCAGAAGGGATAGTTATACCCATCAAAGCCTGGAGACTTGTTTGGCTGGATGGCTATATCAGCGAGAGAATGTTGAACTACATCCATCACTGGATCTTTTCTTTCTAGATTCGTTGGAATCAAGTCAGAAAGACCTTGCTCTGATACCAAATGAAGGTGAGGATGCACAAGAGGGGGGGTGAATTGTGCTACCAAATAAATTTTTAGAAAATTAAATCGCACAAACTTTTATACTGGTTCGGTCCAACTCTTGACCTACGTCCAGTTCTCAATCACCCAGATTGAGTTCCACTAAACCACAGGCTTTACAACGGGTTCACCTGCAATCCCGTTTAAACCACACGCTTGGTAGGTAACAATCCCGTTTGAATATTGCCGTTAAACCCTTGTTACTGTTGGGTCCATTAATGCTCCATAAATGCTTAGCAGGGTTGACTTGCTTTATCTCTGAAAAGCAACTCTGACAACTCTGCTCTGACAAAAGTATTCTGACTGCTGAGCATATGTACGTTCTGTCTCTTGTACTCTTGCTGACGGATGATCATCGTGCATCCGGAAGCGGCAATCTTGTTCTGCAAGTGTTAGTCTCATAATCTCAGTGCCAAGAGTATTTGCATCCGGAAGCACATTTGCATCCGGAAGTAAAGCTAAGTTCTGCACATAATTGTTAGTCCAACAAAGTAGTATATATATAATCAAGTGCAGTAAGAACTATACATGTTGTGGGAAGCAATCTTACTTAGACTATGTTCTGACTTAGTGTATTGTCTACTGACGCTAGGGGATGTCTAGTCCAACAGTCAGCGTAAGTCTCGTTATTTTACTCTAAGTCTTCCGGAAGCAATTCTGCATCCGGTTGTGTCCTAACTTAGTCTTCATAAGGGTTCAATACTCTAACAGCCTAGACTAGGTTCTGACTTAGTGTTTCACTTGCTTCCGCTATGGGATGTATATTCCATCCGCGAGCGCTAGTTCTAATCCATTCGGAAGTAATTCTGCATCCGGTTGTGACTTAACTTAGATTCACTTTTAGCCTAATTCTTCTTATGGGATCAACTAGTTCTTTCATATTTTAGTCTTCATCAAAACTTAAGATTCTAACAAGATGAAGATTTGCGTGGAGATCCATTGAGAAATGAGGTTTTTCGTGAAGAATGGGTATGGAAGGAGAAGAGAGAAGTTGAGAGGATTTGGGAGAAGAGAGAGAAAGTGAAAGTGGAAGGATATGTCAAAATGAAGTTAGTTAGGAATTAAATGAAGTGGAGTTTGGGTTAATGATAAGGATTAAGGCTAATGTGAGCTGTCAATGAAGGTTAGTGAGGTGAAAGAAGATATTTTTATGTGTGTGTATGAGAGTGAGGCCGTGAGGGAAGATGAGTGAAAGGGGAGGGGTATTTTTGGTATTTGGGTAAAATGGGAATGAATGAGGTCTTGATTTGGTCTAGGTATATTTCCAAAAATTCCTCATTTTTCTCCTCTCCATTGTGCTTCCCTTTTTGCCCATAATGAAGCTCTCCATTCAAATTTGAAGTTGAGACCCCCTACAATAAAATATCACCAAATAGTCAAAATGACCAAAATACCCTTGGTTTCTTAAAGGGTAATGGACCTAATCTGGCCCCCAAGTAACCACCAAGGAGCGCTGAGCACCCTGAACTAACAATGAGCCCGTATCTGTACTCCAAGTAACCAAGGTGTTTAAAAACTACCCCGGTTGGACGGTCAACAACGTTTGACCGTTACTATGCCCATGTGGCTGCCACGCGAGCACCTGCTTTGCCACCTCTGCTTGCCACGTGTGTATTTTAAATGGACCTAATCTGCCCTCCAAGTAACCACCCAGGTGCACTGAGCACCCTGAACTAACAACAGGCCCATATCTGCACTCAAAGTAACCAATGTGTTTAAAAACTACCCCGGGCGGACGGTCAATGACGTTTGACCGTTACTATACCTATGTGGCTGCCACGTGAAGGCCTGTTTTGCCACCCGGCGCCTTGTTATCGCCACGTAAGATATGTTCATGTGGGTCCCACCCATAATAATAAACAATTTCTCTCTCTCCCTCTTCATCACCATCAACACAGTCATCCCAACACCCACCACCCCCACCCACGCCACCCCCTCACCTCCCCAGCCCCCACTGCCTCACCTCCACAGCCCCCCACCCACGCCACCTCTGCTTACCACGTTTAAGGGTGGCGTGGGTAAGGGTGGTGGGTGTTGGGGGGGTTGTGGTGATGGTGATGAAGTGGGAGAGAGAAATTGTTTATTATTATGGGTGGGACCCACATGAACATATCTTACGTGTCGATGACAAGGCGCTGGGTGGCAAAACAGGCCTTCCCGTGGCAGCCACATAGGCATAGTAACGGTCAAACGTCATTGACCGTCTGCCCGGGGTAGTTTTTAAACACATTGGTTACTTTGAGTGCAGATATGGGTCTGTTGTTAGTTCAGGGTGCTCAGTGCTCCTGGGTGGTTACTTGGAGGGCAGATTAGGTCCATTTAAAATACACACGTGGCAAGCAGAGGTGGCAAAACAGGTGCTCGCGTGGCAGCCACATAGGCATAGTAACGGTCAAACGTTGTTGACCGTCCAACCAGGGTATTTGTTAAACACCTTGGTTGCTTGGAGTACAGATACGGGCCTGTTGTTAGTTCAGGGTGTTCAGCGCTCCTTGGTGGTTACTTGGGGGCCAGATTAGGTCCATTACCCTTTCTTAAAATGCAAGTAATAAGGCTAATATTCTCCAATTAATAACACATAAGCATGCGCAATAAAAATCTCCAATAATGATCAAATATATCAATTAAATCACACTAATAAAGCTCAATTGCACATGCTTAAACCTATAAAAATAGGTTCAATCAAATCCCCCACACTTAATCTTTGCACTCCGAGCAAAGTCATGTAAAAAGACTAACTCAATCATTAAGCATAGTGAAGGCACAAGGAATTGACATAGAGTACAAGTTGAGCTTTTTGAACCACTACTAGAAAATAGGCTTTTCACGACCATAAGTAACACGTAAAAAGCCAATGTTGGTCGTTGATAAAAAACGCTGTGGCACAAAATGTAAATAACTGTCCAGGCGGAGCCTTTCGACGACCACAGTTTCATATGTGGTCGTGGAAAGTGCACCTTCCACGACCACACTCTCAAGAGTGTGGACGTGGAAGGTGCACCTTCCATGACCACAGTTTTAATACTGTGGTCGTGGAAGGGGACCCTTCCACGACCACAATATGCAAATTGTGGTCGTGGAAAGTGGGAAAATTTCTGGCGCGAGAACCCTTTTTATTTCCCTCCAACACTTTCTCTCTTCTTCGACTCTTCACTCACTTTCTCTCTTCACTCACTTTCTCTCTTCACTCACTTTCTCCTCCGCCCTCTCGCGCCGTCTCCTTCCCTCTCGCGAGTTGTTCCCTCAACTCTCCGCCCTCTCCTTCCGCCGCCGCCTCCCTTTCTTCCCGCCGTCTTCATCTTCGCCTGAATCCGCCGCCGCCTTCCCCTTCACTCTCGGCCCCCTTCACTCGGCCGCCTCTCTCTTCACTCCGCCTCCGCCTTCCCCTTCACTCTCGGCCGCCTCTCTCTTCAATCGGCCGCCGCCGCCTCTATTACTCTCTCACTCCGCCACCGCTCACTTCCAAGTAGGTCATTATTTTTTTTATTTTTTTTATTTTTTATTTTTTTTATTTGCTTCCAAATCTTTATGAATGTCATTCTTGTGTAATAGTCATTCTTGTGTTTGCTTAAACTGTTGATTTTCTAAACAATAGAAAATCAACAAGTGCTCTATCTGATTTTGCATCAATAAGTGCATATACATTGCTCAATATTTGATTCTTCATGTATTTGTTGATATTCTTGTTGTTTAATCTTTTTTTCTTGAGTTTCTGCATTAATTTAAGTTGATAGATGAAGAACTATGATTAGAAGCTGGTTAGGATTAGATTTTAGTATTATATGATAATTTATTTCTAGATATGAAGATTCAAGACTTGGTTATGCTCTGCTTTTTTTTCTGGTTGTTTGCTTCATGGCTGTTTAGTGTGAATGGTTTTAAGAGATTGTTGTTCTGTTTTCTGTGATAATGCTAGCATGATTAATTTGAGTTATTCATCATTTTGATTGTGGTTGGTGTGTGGCTAAAGGTTCAGGTTTTAAGTAAATGTGTGATTAGGTTTTATTAGAAACCTAATCACACATTTACTTAAAAACGTCATTAGTTACTGGAAGTGGAGCTTCTTTATAGTTACGGACTAGGAGTTGTTAGCATTAGAACACATTCTAACATTGAATGAAATTACTGGAAGTGGAGCTTCTTTATTAGAAACGACATTAACCCACATAGACCGAGGTAGGTGTTATCCATCATGTATGATGTGGCTATGTCTTTTAAACCACCATGATAATACCATTAAGTGGAATTAGGAAGGATTGTTCTTGTATTTATCCAAATGTTAATAAGTAACCAAAGCTTGTAGCCAAATGGTTAGCTCATTGGTTCAATTGTAACCAAAGAGTAAGAAAACTCATTTTTGGGAAATGCAATCTTACGTTGAGCTGCAGATGGGCCTTGATTGCGGCACTCTTTATTTCGCGCCAGTTTTGAATTGGTAATGAGCTATCTTTTAAACAATATTAAATGTTATGTCTTAGTTTCATGAGCATTTATTTTCACTTATTTCTTTCAGTGGACATTGGGCTCTGGCTATACTTTGCCCGAAAGAGTTCAAGATTTTTTGGTTTGACTCTTTAGCGCGATATATTAGCGACGATCACAGAAATGTCTTCCAAAAGTAAGTTTTTTACTTTTATAGTTGATAATAATATATCTTTATACCATATATAACATTATTGTTATGATTTTATCCCTTTTTAGTGGAGTATCAAAATGGCATTCTGCACAAGACACTGATACAGCTAGTCAGACTTCGATTCATGTTGCAAACGTAAAGGTAAACACAATTTTTATATTCATTTTCATGTATATTGCTTTTAGCCATACCCGAACTACTATGATATTGCTGATATTATCTTGTGATTTATCAGTGTCCAATCCAGCGGGGCTCTACAGAGTGCGGATATTATGTCTGCAAATACATGGTGGATATTGTATATCAAGATCAAATTAAACAAGGGAGGAAATTCCAAAAGGTATGCACGCTTCTAACATATATCTACAAGAAAATAGTGATTTCTAATTGTAAGTGGTACTTCTTGTCTTGTCTTTTTTAATATTGTTTAATTATGTTGCAGCTTTTGGAGGGACTGTAAGTGGTACTTCTTGTCTTGTCTTTTTTAATATTGTTTAATTTTGTTTAATATTGTTTATAAAACTTAGATTATGCCTTTTGTATTTTGTTGTCTAAGTAAGGTAATATTTATGCATGATACGTTTTTGCAATTGAGCTAGTATTCTGTATTGTATATGATTTATGGTGCTGTATTGAAAGTGGTTTGTAAATTGATCTACAAGAATGCAGATGGCTAAAAACAATGCAGTCCCTAAATATATAAAAAAAAAGAGCAACCTTTCACGACCACATTTTCGTAATTGTGGTCGTGAAAGCCTCCCAGGAGGCTTTCACGACCACAATTGCAGAATTGTGGTCGTGAAAGCCTCTTAGGAGGCACCTAAACTAGGTGCCTCCTAAGAGGCTTTCACGACCACAGTTACATAACTGTGGTCGTGATAGGTGCTATCTATCACGACCACAAATATGTGGTCGTGAAAAACACACTTTTTTACGACGCGGGATTCCACGACCACCTATTTCTGGTCGTGAAAAGCCTAATATTGTGGTCATGAAAGACCTTATTTCCAGTAGTGAACCTTTCCCTAAAACATCACATGGGCCAAATCTAAGAATACAAAGTGAATGCAAGTTTAGCAAGTAACTAGAATTAAAGAGGAGTGCTAATAGAGATTTTTCCTCACCGGATTTAAGTGTTTGCACTCTATCTCTCAAGTTAGGAAAAATGCCTAACTAGGGTATTTGTAATCACTCTTTGGCTCAGTGCACCTCACCTCACCTCACCATAGGCTTGTAGTAGCTCTAAGTTCTCCACCCATTATTATGCATGGCACAATCAAATCTAGGGACTTTGGGGTTTGGATGGAAGGCTAATCATGAATGATGAATGATGGATAGTAGTCAATGACCAATGATATGAACAAGTAGCTACCACATATACCTACTATACAAAGAATTCAATTCCAATAAAACATGCTATATCTCTTTTTCAAACACTTTATGCTTCTCTCATTTTTTTCCTTTTCACTCTTATGCCTTTGGCATATTTAAGCACTTTGTGCTTCCTTTTCTTTTCTTTTTTTTCCTTTTGTTAGGCCTTCGACCTTATTTTTTCTCTCTCTTTTCTTTTCTTTTCTTGGCCTTTGGCCATCTCTATTTTCTTTTCTATTCAATGTGGCTCTCGACCATCTTTTTTTTCTCACCATATAGCATGTTTTTCACAAAATACAACAATACAACACTAATATAAATGCAAGCATATGCTATAGTCTCTTATTCACACATTGGTCAAGGTGGTAGAAGAGAAAAGTGAATGGCCCAAAGAGGTTAAATCAAAGGATAATATTTGGTTGGCTTGTGTTTGGGTCAAAAGGGTTTAGAATAAAATGCCCATTTCCTTTCTAATTATGCCATGCATTGTGATCTTGAACAAGAGCTAGGACAAGTTCTAGGAGGTGAATTAGACTATTGGCCCACTCAATTCGGTTGGAGGCTTCTCACTTTAATGGCTTACTCTAATTAGTCACTTCCTCCCTAAGAAAAGTTAAGTGAGAAACTAGCATCCTCTTTATACCTTAAAAGTGTCCCATGCAATGCCCTAAGTAATCATTCCAAAAATTCTACTTACACAGTAGAGGAAAATTCCATTTGCTTTCAAGAGCCATGATCAAGTTAAACATCCTACAAAATCATGCCTAAAAAGTCCAAAAATCAAGTGCGAACGCTTTGAATTAAACCACTTTTAAGCACCATAATACACCCCCCACACTTATAGCATACATTGTCCTCAATGGGACCAATAACATCAAGTAGGAAGGGCATAAACACATCAAGGCAGCAAACAAAATGGCCGGGCAGTCCAAGCATACAAATGGTCAATGCATGTATTATTCACAAAACAAACACTAAACACAACCTAAACACATGTTTATATAATTTTTTTTGTTTTTCTAAACAACCTATAACAACAACTAGAAAATAAACCTAAACACAATCATACTTTTTTCTAACATATATCTTCCCCCACAGTTAAGATGTTAAACTAAACAAAACAAGTGAGGAAAGGATAGAAACAACCTTTATGGAGACTTGAAGTTCTCTTTATACAACTTGAGAAAGTGGCCATTAACCTTGTAAATTCGGTCATCCTTGAGATTCTTGATCTCCACCATACCAAAATCATATGACTTGATCACCTCATAAGGTCCTTGCCACTTGTCCTTAAGCTTGCCTCCTCCACAAAATTTGAATCTCACACGGTAGCAGAAGACAAGATCACCTTCTTTGAATTGTTTCCTCAAGATGTCACTATCATGAATGACCTTTGTCTTCTCCTTCAAGATCCTATAGTTCTCATAAGCTTCATTCCTAAGCTCATCTAGCTCACTCAAAGATCCTATAGTTCTCATAAGCTTCATTCCTACGGCATCCATATCTTCAATACAAGATTTAACCGCCCAATAAAACTTGTGTTGTAGCTCAACCGGAAGATGACAAGCTTTGCCATAGATCAACCTATAAGGAGACATGCCAATAGGAGTTTTAAATGAAGTCCTATAGGCCCAAAGAGCTTCCTCAAGCCTCAAGCTCCAATCTCTCCTACTTGGTTTCACAATCCTCTCAAGGATGCTTTTTATTTGTCTATTAGACACCTCAGCCTCCCCATTGGTTTGAGGGTGGTAAGGTGTTGAAATCTTGTGATTGACTCCAAATTGGTTGAGCAAAGAAGTCATAAGCTTAATGGAAATAATTAAAGGAAGATCAATTGAGATTACCAAACCAATCATAACAAGAAAAATTCTAGAAAACAAGTTTATCCACAAGCCAAGCAAAACAGAAAATTAACAAAAGTTAAGATCATACTTAATCAAGCAAAAGTAAACGACCAATAAAGAGAAATTACATTTTCTTCCAAAAACAATATCATTTCTTCCTAAGAGTCTGAAGAATTTTTAATTAATTTAGTTAAATTTTCATTCTTAAAATCTCAACAATTGTTCTATTAATTGGGAAACTTAAAATAGTGGTTAGCATTAGGTTCCAAATTGTACAAGTTTTAAAAATTCAGAATAATTTACAATCAACCTTTAATCCACCTAACATCATTAGAAGCACTTCAGTAAATCCCAACAAACACATCCTCAAAACAAAATGTTTATCATTATTCAATAGAACTTGAAACTCACCCCACCTCCAGGTCCCTTAAAAGAATTGAACAATTGATATATTTAAACAAATTGGATAGTTTACCACTTTCAAAATTTATATATTTCATAGAGTTTAAGGTTTTGTTTCATCGAACAAGGCAACTTAAAAAAAACAAATTCTTCCACTTACATATATCATTGCCAAACATAACATAGGAAATAAAAATAAACACAAACACGATACCAAGTTTTTCAAGCTGACCCAAACGTACCCTTGAACAATGGACCAATCCACCACATACAGAGTCATCGTCTCTACCGATAGAACCATTACCTTGACCAATAGAGCCATCATCTGCACCACAAACAGAGTCTCAACCACAGATAGAGCCATCACAAAGTTAACCTTCTTTAATTCAACTATCTCTTGTGCCGATCACAATCGAAAATTTAAATGCAGGGAACAAAGATATGACATCGTACTCACGAAGAAAAAAGTCTAAGGGAGAAACGAAACTTGCTTTTTGAAGCACCCAAGCAATCAGACTAATGATAGCTCCTGAAGAAACAAAAGTAGTGGTGGCTCATGAGGAGATTGATCTAGATGTCTGATAGGAAATTCTTGTAAGTGTTAATGAACATAATTATCTTGATCTGTTTATTGCTTAGAGGAAACAACCTCGATCATGTCCTATCAGGAATTTGTCACAACTTTAGATAGAGAGCGTATTCCTGAGAACATCCAAGAAGCAATTGAGATATCAAAATGGGGAGCTACACTTATGGAGGAAATGAGAGCTCTATAGAAGAATAAAACATGAGTTGTTGTTGACAAACCAAGAGGTAAGGAGATTGTTAGTTGTATGTTAGAATCTTAAGTTTTGATGAAGACTAAAATATGAAAGAACAAGGTAAACACTTAGACAAAATTAGGTTAAAATGGAACCACAAGTAAGAGTACAACCGGATGTGGATTTACTTCCGGATGGACTAGGACTAGCGCTCGCGGATGAACAACTCATCCCCCAGCGGAAGCAAGTAATACACTAAGTCATAACTCAGTCTAGGAACGTTAGTTATATAGAATCCTTGAGACTAAGTTAGGATGCTTTCGGATGTGGATTTGCTTCCGATTGCTTAGTGACTAGCGCTGGCTGTTGATTAGGACAACACTGAGCGTCAGTGAGTATAATATGATCATAACCCAACATCCAGTGGAATTGCTTCCGGATGTGAAATTGCTTCCGGATGTAAGAGAACAGACTAAGTGAACTCCCACGGCATGTGAGTATGTGCTATTATTGTTAAGACTAACGTTCAAGTGCAGTACACTGAGTGATGTTGCTTCCGGATGTGGACTTGCTTCCGCAAGCAATCAGAATGTCAGAACGTTCAGCAAGAGCAGAGCAGTTGTCAGAGTGCTTTTTGGCAGAGCAGAGTTGTCAGAACTACTTTTCAGAGATAAATCAAAGTCAACCCTTCCAAGCATTAATGGAGCATTAAATGGGCAAACGGTAACTTGGGATAAACGGCCATATTCAAACGGCTAACCCACCTACCAAGAGTGAGAATACTTGAAGACATATATAAGGAAGCTCATCTTCATTTATGATGAGAAATTTGACATCTTGAAGAAAGCTAGAGTGAGAAACTAAGAATATCCTTCAAGCATTCAGAGCTGCCCAGAAAAGCGAAAGAGCATTTAACACATTGAGAGTTCTTTTCATCTACTAATATTGTACTCTTTGTAGTTAAGTCTCTTCATTTATTAAGAGCATTCATTGTACTTAAGTGTGTAACATTATCCGTTCTTAAAGAGAACTAAGTTTAGAAAATCCTTTATTTGTAAAGGTTGAACCCTTGCAGGTTGTAAGGGGAGTTAGTTAGCAAGGTTGCAAGTGAGCCTGGAGTAAAACTTGTGGTTGTAAGGTTGCAAGTGATCCCGTTCTAAAACTTGTGGTTGTAAAGGTTCCAGGTGAACCCGTTTGTAAAACCTGGGGATAGTTGAACTCAACCTGGGTGGTTGAGAACTGGACGTAGGTCAGGAAGACCGAACCAGTATAAACCCTTGTGTTGTTATTGTTTGATTTTTAATTGGTAGCACAATTCACCCCCCCTCTTGTGCATCCACTACTTTCATTTGGTATCAGAGCGGGTCTTTCTGACTTGATTCCAACGAATCTAGAAAGTAAAGATCCAGTAATAGATACAGATTACTCCTTGCCAGACGTTTCTATTCAGCCCAACAAGCCTCCTGGCTTTGATGGCTATAACTATCCATTCTGGAAGTTCCGAATGGAGACCTACATCAAGTCCAGCGACATCCGCCTCTGGGATGTGATTGAACATGGGAATCACGTCCCTCTAGATGATGAAGGTCTTGCAAAGCAACGATCCAGATACACCAATGAGGACTATGCTCTAGTACAGCTAAACTACAGGGCCATGCACTACATTCAATGCGCCCTTAGTCCTAAGGAGTTCCACAGGATCAGCCACCACAAAACAGCTAAAGATATGTGGGAGGCTCTTGAGGCTGCTCACTCTGGAACCAAGGGAGTGTAGGCAAGACGGGTCGAGATGCTGGTTGAGGAGTTCCACAAATTTGCCATGCTTAGTCCAACTGAGCCAATCAGAGAGCTGGAGGTCAGGTTCACTCATCTTATCAATAACCTGGCCTCCCTGGGTAAAGACATTCCTGAAGAAGAACAAGTCAGCAAGATCTTAAAAGTCTTGAAAGGTGATTGGATCACCAAAGTTACCATCTTGCAGGAAATCCAAGGAGAGTCAACCAGCTCTATCACTGCCCTGTTTGGTTCTCTGGCTGAATATGAACCAACCCTGCTGGCTCAGAGAGCTCCTCAAGCTACATCTAAAACCAAGAATCTTGCTCTTGTTGTTCCCAGCAAGGAGAAGATTGATGATAATGATGATGATGAGGATGATGAGGAGGACATCGATGATGAGGAGATGGCTATGATGGTAAGAAAGTTCAGAAAGTTCTTCAAGAAGAAAGGAGCCTTTCAGTAAGGTGAATCCAGCCAGAAGAAAGGATATAAGAAGGAAAGGGCCCCAGTGTGCTTTGAGTGTAAGAAGTCTGGCCACTTCAAAGCTGAATGCCCAAGCTTGCAAAGATCAAAAGGGAAGGATAAAAGGAAAGTCTTTGTATCCTCTATCTGGGTAAACAGTTCGGATGAGGAAGCTAGCGATGAGGAGGAGATTGCTAACCTCTACCTTGTTGCCAGAGAAGATGGTGAGGAGGAATCTTCAGACTCTGCGCTCATCCAGGACGATAATGAGGTAACTTTTCTTGAGTTACAAGAAGCATATAATGATGTTCATGAAGAATTTCTTCGTTTATGTAAAGCTTATAAAGTGTTGAGAGTTAAAATGGAATCACTTGAGTCCAAGGTGGACTCACTGAGTGAAGAGCTAGCGGAAGCCAGAAAGCTTCCGATAGCAGATGGCAAGGGATCTCCCCAAGAGGAACCCAAGGCCACAACACTAGAAGGCTGCCCTAACTGCAGTAAGATCTCTACTGAGAGAGATAGACTGCAAAATGCCCTGCAGAAGTTTACTAATGGTTCTGAAATGTTGAATGTTATTTTGATGAACCAGAGGGCATATAGGGATAAAACTGGATTAGGGTATAAGCATAAGGGTAAAAAGTGGGTGGAGCCCAAAGTGAAACCATACTTAAAATTCTTCCACAAAGCTACTAGTCACAGCTCCACACCCTTTAGCTTCTACAACTATTGCAACAAGAAGGGACACTCCACGTCCACTTGCAATGCAAAAAAGCATGGAGTAAATAGCTCCTATAAGTGGGTTCCAAAAGGAACCAGGGTAAATGAAGATCCTCCAAAGAGAGAAACTAAGGGAGGACAAGGGACTAGAACTTGGAAACATATTCCAAGGGAAGTCCGTCAGCCTAGAGCCTCCACAAGGCCAGAGGCACAACACAATCACAAACCCAAGGTCAACACTGGACCGAGGGGTATGAAGACTAATGATAAAGGACCCAATAAAGGTTGGGTACCTAAGCTTGTCTAATTTATGCAGGTCTGTCTCAAGGCATCCAAGAACAAAAAGTGGTACATTGACAGTGGATGCTCGAGACATATGACTGGTGACAGAGACAAATTCAAGTCCTTGGTGATCAAAGATGGAGCCACAGTAACTTTTGGAGGTAATCAAAGTGGAAAGATCACCGGAGTTGGAGAAGTAGGACCAGTCAAGGATGTCTATCTGGTGGATGGTCTCTGTCACAACCTGCTGAGCGTGAGCCAGAGCACTGACAAAGGAAATTGGGTAATCTTTGATTCACATGAGTGCATGATAATAGACAAGCATGATCTGAACCTAGATAAGGCCAACCTAAAATGCAAACTTAAGGCCAATAGAAATGGAAACCTATACACTCTAGACTTATGTCAACAACTAGATGAAAAATGCTTAATATCTAGTGATGAGAATAGTTGGCTTTGGCATAAAAGGCTAGCACATGTTAATTTTACCCAACTTGACATGCTGATTAAGAAAGAGCTAGCTATAGGGATTCCATCTTTTAAGGTTAAGCATGATTATATTTGTGAATCCTGCCAACGAGGGAAGCAAACAAAGTCCTCGTTTAAAATCAAGAAGAGAGTCTCCACCAGCAGGCCCTTGGAACTGATCCACATGGATTTGGTTGGGCCAGCAAGAGTGAAGAGCTTGGGTGGAAACCTGTATGCTCTAGTTGTGGTGGATGACTATTCTAGGTTCACCTGGACTATGTTTCTTGCCTCTAAGCAAGATGCTTTTGATGTCTTTGTTGTCCTGGCCAAGAAAGTACAGAATGAGAGAGATCTCAAGATCACAGCCATAAGGACAGACCATGGAGGAGAATTTGAGAACCATAGCTTCTCTGAGCTATGTGAGCAGAATGGCATTGATCACAACTTCTCAGCTCCCAGAACTCCTCAGCAAAACGGTGTGGTCGAGAGGAAGAACAGGGTTCTGACTGAGATGGCCAGGAGCATGCTCAATGAGAAAGAGATTTCTCAAGTGTTCTGGGCGGACGCTATGAGCACTGCTTGCTACATCTCTAACAGAGCCTATGTTCGCAAGGGCTTGGACAAGACTCCCTATGAGCTGCAGAAAGCCGAACATCAGCCACCTCAGAGTCTTTGGATCAAAATGCTATGTGCATAACAATGGAAAGGTAAATCTGGGTAAGTTTGATCCAAAAGCTGATATAGGTGTATTCATAGGGTATTCCCTTAGGAGTAAGGCTTATAGAGTATACAACATGAGGACTAGAACTGTGGAAGAATCTATGCATGTTGTATTTGATGAAACTCCTACATGGGAACAATCCACAGAAGATGATGGGATACTGAATTTTCCAAAACCACCATCATCTTCACCACCAAAAGAAACACCAGCAAGCCATGCCAAAGAAGAAGATGAACCCAGTGATGAGTCTAGAGAGCAGACGGTGCCTGATGAGGTACAGCTGCCAACGGCTAGGAGACATCACAGGGATCATCCTCTTGATCAAGTGCTTGGTGATGTTTCTTCTGGTGTCAGAACCAGAAGGCAGGTTCAAAATGAAGTTGAGTTTGAAGCCTTCTTATCTCAGATCGAACCAACTTCAGTTGAACAAGCTCTTGAGGACTGCGACTGGATTATTGCCATGCAGGAAGAGCTAAACCAGTTCGAAAGAAGCCAAGTTTGGGAACTAGTCCCAAGGCCGTCTCATCAATCCATAGTTGGGACCAAATGGGTCTTCAAAAACAAACTGGATGAGACAGGTCAAATAACGAGGAACAAAGCCAGATTGGTAGCCAAAGGGTATAACCAAGAAGAAGGCATAGACTATGAAGAAACTTTTGCTCCAGTCGCTAGACTTGAAGCAATAAGGATTCTTCTAGCCTTTGCATCCATGAAAAGTTTTAAATTATATCAAATGGATGTAAAGAGTGCATTTCTTAATGGTTACATTAAAGAAGAGGTTTATGTAGAACAACCTCCTGGCTTTGAGGATCACAAGCATCCTAAACATGTGTATAAGCTAAAGAAAGCTTTATATGGCCTGAAACAAGCTCCTCGAGCTTGATATGAGAGACTCAACATCTTTTTGTTGGGGAAGGGTTTCTCAAGAGGAAAACTAGATAATACACTGTTTATTCTGCACAAAGATAGAAACATGCTTATTGTCCAGATTTATGTCGATGATATTATGTTGGGGCAACTAATGAAAAACTTTGTGAAGAATTTTCCAAGACTATGCAGGGAGAATTTGAGATGTCAATGATGGGAGAACTAACGTTCTTCCTAGGCCTGCAAATTAAGCAAAAGAAGGATGGCATTTTCATCTCCCAAACTAAGTATTGTAGAGGGCTCCTCAAGAAGTTTGGGATGGATGAGTGCAAGGAGTATGATACTCCCATGAGCACCACTGCCGCACTTGACGCTGATGTAAAAGGAAAATCAGTCAGCCTGCCCATGTACAGGGGAATGATAGGTTCCCTGCTATATTTAACAGCCAGCAGGCCTGACATTCAATTTAGCGTAGGCATGTGTGCTAGATTTCAAGCCAACCCCAAGGAATCACATCTAACTTGTGTTAAACGTATCTTAAGATTGTTAGAATCTTAAGTTTTGATGAAGACTAAAATATAGAGGATTAAACCAAGTGCCTAGGAAGCAATAGGATAACATAGGATCCCAAGTAAGAGTGCTTCCGGGTGAAGATCTACTTCCGGATAGATTAGGACTTGCGCATGCGGATGAATGTTTTCATCCCCCAGCATCAGCAAGTAAATCACTGGGAAATAACTTAGTCCATGAGAATTAGGTACACAAAACCTTAAGACTAAGCTATGTTTCAATCGGAAGTGAGTTTGCTTCCTGTTAGAATTAGACTGGCGCAGAGCGACAGAATAGATATTACCCCAAGCGTCAGTGAGTCTACTTCCCCAAGTGAAAGCGCTTCCTGTTAGACTTAGACTGGCGCAGAGCAATAGAATAGTTATTACCCCAAGCGTCAGTAAGTCTACTTCGCCAAGTGAAAGCACTTCCTATTAGATTTAGACTGGCGCAGGTTGATAGACTAGATATAACCCCGAGCGTCAGCGGAAATGCAACATCAAGTGAAGTTGCTTCCTGTTAGATCTTGACTGGCGCAGATTGATAGAATATATTTCACCCTAAGCGTCAGTGAATTCACCACGTCAAGTAAAAGTGCTTCCGATAGCTCAGTGACTAGCGCTGAGTGGTGGAATGAAATAGACTAAGCGAGAGCAAGTCATGGTGAACTAAATCCCTCATCAGGTGAATTTACTTCCGGATGTAGAAGTGCTTCCGGATACTCCTTAGATTTAGGGATCACCCACTGCATGAGACTATATGATTATATTGCTAAACTAACGTTCAAGTGCAGCACACTCAGAAAGGTTGCTTCCGGATGAGAAGTTGCTTCCGCAAGCAATCAGAATGTCTGAACGTTCAAAAAGATGCAGTGTCAGAATGCTTTTGTCAGAGCAGAGGTGTCAGGACTACTTTTCAGAGATAAAGCAAGTCAACCCTGCTAAACATTAATGAAGATGTGCTTTTCAACGGTAACATAGGATTAACGGCTTTATTCAAACGTTCATATTCAACCTGCCACAGAAGCCTATGAAGCCGAGTATAAAAGAGACATTCATTCAGAAGAGAAGACATGGAAGAAAAAGAGAGAACAGAACAAAGTATCTGATATATCATACTCTTCATTCTACACATCTTCTACTACTCTCAGATCCAGATTTGTGATATTTTTCAGAGAGTAATTTTTATTGTACTTAAGTGAGTAACATCATCCACTCTTAGAGAGAGTTAGTTTTGAGCTTAAGTGTTTAGCACAATCAGTTCATAGAGTGAACATAGTGTAAACTTACAATTTGTAAGGGGGAGCATTTAGAGGTTGTCTAAATCTCCATAGGTTGCAAGTTAGCCCGTAAAACTTGCATTTGTAAGGTTTGCAGGTGAACCCGGTGTAAAACCTGTGGGTTGTTAGGTGAACCCGTGCTCGTAAAACCTAAAGTGTAAAGGCTTCTCTTGTGCCCGGTTTAAACAAGAATAGTGGATTGAAAATCTCAGGTGGAGCCTGGGGACTGGATGTAGGTCTGGGTGACCGAACCAGGATAAATTTATGTGTGCATAAATTTACATTCAAACATTCTATTTTGCATCACATAACATACTGACTTGTGCATATCACTACTTAGTAAATATTATCACCAAGCACAAGCAGTCTTTCGAAAACAAGATTCAAAAGATTTAATTTATTCCCTCACCCAATTCACCCCCCCCTCTTGGGTGACAGCCACGTTTATCATTTGGTATCAGAGCAAGGTCACTTGTTTAAAGGATCCAACGATCTCAAGTGCAAAGACCTAGGCTGATTTGGGTTACAAAATGTGTTTTGAAGGTTTTGATCATACCATCCCACCTGTGTTAGAAAATGCTGATTTTTACTTATGGAAGGGAAGGATGAAAAGTTTTATACTATCCACTGATTCCAAAATGTGGGATGTTTTTGAAAAGGACTCTGATTTCAAACCAAAAGTAAATTGGACAGAAGAGGACAAAAGCTTATTTTACTTAAACCTTAGAGCAATGCAAATTTTGCACAAAAGTTTATCTGACAATGATTACCAGAAAATTAAACATTGCTCTAGGGCTATAGATATTTGGAACACTCTTGATACTATGTATGCTTCTAGCCAATTTCTTGATGTTAAGGCTGTCCAAAGCTCACTATGTGCTCCCTGTGAATCCACCGTTGATGAGCTACTGGATGGTGATGTAGTAGAAGCTAGTATCAGCAAGGAGAGAGTGGATCTCCGCCTAGAAGATTCAGAAGCTGAAGAAAATGAGGTACCTAAACTTGAAACTTCTGAATTGCAAGATATGTATAATGAGCTACATGTTGAATTCTGTAAACTTGCAAAAGAAATTCTAGGCTTAAGAAAAAGGAATAGGGAACTTGAGGAACTTATTCCTTCTTCTACAACCAAGGAGTCCAAAGTCCCACTCATAAAAGAAGATTTTTCGAAAGACCCTGAGATTTCAAAAGTTAATAAACATAGAGTCTTTGAAAAGAAAACTGACCACCATAATAGTGATAAGAAATCTGATTCTGAACATCATCCCATTATCTGTCATTATTGTGGTAGAACTGGTCATATTTCTCACACATGCAATTTTAAGAGAAATTTAAATGTGAGAAATAAATATATATGGATCCCCAAAGGACAAGTAAGGTCCAGCGCTAACTATGTAGGACCCAAGTACAAATGGGTACCAAAACTCCCTTCTAGTGCCTTACCTGTGCAAGAAAGATCAAGAGTTCCTCTTGTCCCAAAGAAGAGAACTCGTGGTGATGTCACTACTGCAACTACCTGGTTCAATCATAAGAAGCAGTGCGCTACCACAAGGAACAAAGACCTTGTCTCAGGGATAAGCTATCACAGAGTTCCATTCAACTATCCTGAGAAGGACAAAAGAGAGAGGATGTCTCAACTCACATGGAGAAAACCTGCGAATCCTGTCTCTCCTAAGAAAGTGCTTCAGGCCAAGGATAAGTATAAAAGATCTCCTTGGGTAAGCAAGGGATTATTTAAGGTTGAAGCATGCAACAGTAAAATCTCCTATGCAAATGTAAGATGGACTTATTGAGATTTTACATTAAGCATCATAAGCATGAACATGATATGGCTTATAAGATATTTCACACAATGTTCATACTCTACATGCTATCTATGACTATCATTATCAGAAGCCATGTGCATATAGTCATAGTTGATTCGCAATGCTATATTCATAGTGAATAATTCTTAAGTGCATAAGAATCACATACTTCCTACAAACTGACCAGTCAGATCCAAGTTTGGAGACTGAAAAATGGGAAAGAGAAATCATTTGCTATTTTGTAGGAAAGAAGGTACGAAGGAACAACAATTTTCATGATCATACCTGATCAGAGCAATGTATCAAATCTGAATGAGTTGTTGTTCATACTGGGCTCCGAGAGCTACTGCTCCTGAAATTAAGAAGATCAAACAAACTCTACTTGACGCAAATATGGCTTTAGTTATGAAAGCTTGATCGCTGTGGATGCACAAGAGAGAACATCAACGAGTCACTCAAAGTTAAATCTTAAGTAAGTACCATCGGAAGCAAAACTACTTCCGGATGCTCTCGTGCTGACGCTAAATGACTACTCAAGGCAACCAGGAGCGTCTGTCCAACCGGAAGCAAAATCACTTCCGAATACTCTTTTGCTAGCGCTGGATGATAATTCAATATGATCACGAGCGCCAGTGTCAGATCAAGGGACACATCACTTCAGAAAACGTTTCAACTTCCTCTATGAAACGCTGTGCCTTCTCTGAAGCAACACGTGTCATCAGGTGTGTCGTTCCAACTTAAAAACTTACGTTACCCAATGTGTGAAAATTTGAAAGAGTATGCCCATTCTATCCTCAGAAGTTTTACCTATAAATAGAAGTCATTTTCCATTTTTCACTTTTTACTACATCTTTTTCACTCGCATCATTTTCTCAGAAAAGTCTTTTCATCTTCTCCATTGTGTTCTTTATTTTTCACACTTCTTGCATTTCATCTTTATTTACACAACATTCATACAAAAATGGCCGGTACGAATGAATCCAACCCAGTCATCCAGAAAACCTCTTCTTCCAAGAAACATAAATCGAAATCTGGGAAATCCACTCACAAGCATTCTGGTAAATCTGGGCACCATGAAGAACAACATGAAGAACTTCATGAACGCCAAGAAGGTTCTGGGCAATCACGAGGACAGGGTGAAGACGTTCAGGGTCAGCCTGAAACCTCTGGTAGAATAGAACAGGCAGTGGGTTCTGAACAAGAGCGGGATGCTCAGGGAAAGGGAAAGAAGAAGAAGGTTCACTTTTCTGAGGAGCCTTCCTCCAAGAGGCAGAGGGTTGAGGAAGAAGATGATCTCACAGTTTATAGAGATGGGGCTCTGGAAAGTGTATCCGCCAAATTTGAGACATCCATTCCCATCTTCAACCATGGCCTGTTCATCAATCTGGACAAGTTGAATGAACTAGGGTTTGCTCATTTACGCCCTTACTTGGAAAAGTATATGCCTTGGCTGGGCATCAACCAGGACTACAACGTCAATGTCCTGCGAGTCTTTTGCCAATCCCTCTCTGGCAGAGCTAAGTACAGGAAGGTGGATGGGAAAGAGCAAGTCCACAAACTCTCCTTCACTGCCACTGTAAGAGGAAGAACCTTCAGGTTCACTTGGAGAACCTTGAATGAGATGATGGGAATCACAGAAGAGGATATGAATCAATGGATCTACCCTGAGTCTCACAAGTACAGCAAGGAGGAACTCGAGGAGTTGTATGGCACCAACAGCAAGAAGGTGTCCAAGATGTCTGATTCTAACAGGCTCTTGTACTATATCTACTCCCGGATAATGACTCATAAGGGAGGCAACTTCAACGAGTTCACACTGCTGGACAACCCTTGGTTCCCTAGACTCCTCTCGCTCAAGCCTTTCAACCCTGGGCAGTTGATATGCCTAGAGCTTCAGCGCTGGTTAAGCAATGACAAGTCGGGTTATCTTCCCTATCCCACCATCATTGCCTTCCTCCTCGAGAAACATTTGATCAGGGCTACATCTGCTGTGGAAGAAGAAAATGTCAAATGTAAGCCTGTAGGAGCAACCAATGTGGCAAGGATGGGGATTAAGTATCTCAAGCCCCCTAAGCCTACTCGCTCACACTCACAAGCCAGTAGTGCTTCTGGGACTTCAGCCCCCTCTGCATCTGGAGCAGGGGATCAGGAAGTTGACTCACATGCTGGGCCAAGTCGTGTTGCAAGAGTGCCAGCCTCTGTTAGGGCCTTTGCCGAGGAAGTAAAGGAAGAGCTCCTCCTCAAATTGACGGAGTCCTTGGTGGGTCCTCTCCGTGCTGAATGTGAAGCTGGTTTCCAGCACCAAGGGGAGCGGATCCAGCGGCTCGAGGACAGAATAGGACAACTCGAGAATCACCTTGCCAGGGTGGATGCAAAATTAGACCTCATTCTCCAGCACCTACAAATTCCCCAACCTTCATCACAAGGTAACTTACCACCTCCTCCTCCTCCTCCTCAAAACCCTCCTCCTCCTAACCACCCTCAACTACCACCTCCTCCTCCGCCCAACACTCAACAACCTCAGCCTCCACCACAAAATGACCAACAAGCCCTACCATCACCCAACAATGACCAACAATCCCAACCTTCACCTACCCATGACCACCAAACCCAAGACTCACCTCACAACTCTCCACGCCATTCTCCTAGAAACTTCTCATCCTCACCTTCCTCATCCTCATCCTCACCCATTCCCACACGACCAGGTGCCCCTACACGCTCTCCACTCCGCTTCTCCAACCCTACCCATCAAAGCCCTAGACGCATAGGATCTGAAACAGCCATTCACCCCCTCAGCCAACCATACGGCGAATATCCCCGCCTTCAACCACTCTCCGATGACCATTTACCCTTTACCCCTGACTCCGCCAACTACAAAGAATACCCCTCCACTCATCCTTATGGGGATATCCTTGTCACCACCAGCTGCTTCCCCGACCCTCCTCAAACTCCTGAACACCTATCTTCTCCCACATCCTCCACCTCTACCCTCTCACCCTCCCCTCCCAAGAAATTTGGTCCTGAACCACCTCCATCCTCCTCCACATCCACTCCATCCCTGGCACTCACCCCTGTTGATGATGACAAAAGGGGGAGAAATGTTATGTCCACTCTTCGTCTAAGCATGGCCACAAGGGATGCCCTCAGCCAGCCATCACTCTGGATTGATGAAGATATCACGGCCGCCCTGCGTCGTGCATATGAGTCTCAGAGGCTGAGTGGTGCAGAGAGCCTTATAAGAGGAGAGGCCGTCCGGTTCATGCAGCAGAACAAAGCGGCTGAGCAAGGACCACAATGGGATATGGTTGTGTATGGGCAGAATGAACAATCCTCACAATCTGAGTCATCATCGGAGCCTCCTCCAAATAAAACAAGTTGAGAGATGGTTGAGGAGATCATAATGAAGTGGGGACTGAAGAGACCCAACCATCCTCCCATTGTGATAGCCAAGCCTGTTCCTGCATCCTCTGGGCAAGAGTCTGAGGTCCCTTCATCTGAGCAATCTTCTGATCCTCCTCCCTCGTCTGAGCCAGCAGCCAGATTCAGTGTACCTAGAAAGAAGGCCGTTGCTAGGAAACGTGCCAGGAAGTTCGTTGCCACCACTGAATCTGATAAGTCTGAGGAAGAGACTCCATCTGACCCACCTGAGCAAGGAACATCATCTGCCCAGATTGAGCAAGCAAATCCAGTGGCTCAAGCAATTCCAATTCTGAAGGAGGTCAAATTGGAAATTGAAGACATGACTCCTGATGAATTTGAGAGATTTGGATTCACTGACAAATTATCTTTTGGTCAGATGGCTTGCCTCGATGCTGAAAGAGCAAGTGCCATGCCCACTCCTCCAATTAACAAAAGCAAAGGGAAGAGCAAAGGGAAAGGGAAAAGGAAAGCCCAAGAAGCTGAAGAGGATCCCAACTTCTCTGCATGGAATGTGAGAATCCGGGCTGTACACTATCCCAATGGAGAAGTCTGCTACTTCGACGATGCTACAGGTTTCCCTGGGTATGAAGAAGTGGAGAACATGAAAAGGGCATACGAGGAGTCCATTGAATCAGAAAGGCTCAGGAGGGAAAAGAGGAAAAAGAGCTTCAAGAGATCATTGCCCAGATAAACCAGAGTGAGCGTGAGGAAAATGAAGAGAGGCAGAAAGAGAGGGAAAAGAAAAAGAGACACAAACTCTAACCCCCAATCCAAATATTTTTTTGTTGATTTTGTTTTCATGCATATTTTCATTCATACTTAGTGAAATTTATTTGTATACATTCTTTACTTGTATATGTTATTTGATTACATAACTCTGACTTGTAACCTCTGCTTGTCAATAATATTTGTCTGAGTTACTTGTTGTTATCCATTGCTTTTATTCTCTTGATAATCCTTCCTTAGGAACTTAATCGATAAAACTAGGTTTGTCATCATCAAAAAGGGGGAGAATGTTAGAATCTTAAGTTTTGATGAAGACTAAAATATAGAGGATTAAACCAAGTGCCTAGGAAGCAATAGGATAACATAGGATCCCAAGTAAGAGTGCTTCCGGGTGAAGATCTACTTCCGGATAGATTAGGACTTGCGCATGCGGATGAATGTTTTCATCCCCCAGCATCAGCAAGTAAATCACTGGGAAATAACTTAGTCCATGAGAATTAGGTACACAAAACCTTAAGACTAAGCTATGTTTCAATCGGAAGTGAGTTTGCTTCCTGTTAGAATTAGACTGGCGCAGAGCGACAGAATAGATATTACCCCAAGCGTCAGTGAGTCTACTTCCCAAGTGAAAGCGCTTCCTGTTAGACTTAGACTGGCGCAGAGCAATAGAATAGTTATTACCCCAAGCGTCAGTAAGTCTACTTCGCCAAGTGAAAGCACTTCCTATTAGATTTAGACTGGCGCAGGTTGATAGACTAGATATAACCCCGAGCGTCAGCGGAAATGCAACATCAAGTGAAGTTGCTTCCTGTTAGATCTTGACTGGCGCAGATTGATAGAATATATTTCACCCTAAGCGTCAGTGAATTCACCACGTCAAGTAAAAGTGCTTCCGATAGCTCAGTGACTAGCGCTGAGTGGTGGAATGAAATAGACTAAGCGAGAGCAAGTCATGGTGAACTAAATCCCTCATCAGGTGAATTTACTTCCGGATGTAGAAGTGCTTCCGGATACTCCTTAGATTTAGGGATCACCCACTGCATGAGACTATATGATTATATTGCTAAACTAACGTTCAAGTGCAGCACACTCAGAAAGGTTGCTTCCGGATGAGAAGTTGCTTCCGCAAGCAATCAGAATGTCTGAACGTTCAAAAAGATGCAGTGTCAGAATGCTTTTGTCAGAGCAGAGGTGTCAGGACTACTTTTCAGAGATAAAGCAAGTCAACCCTGCTAAACATTAATGAAGATGTGCTTTTCAACGGTAACATAGGATTAACGGCTTTATTCAAACGTTCATATTCAACCTGCCACAGAAGCCTATGAAGCCGAGTATAAAAGAGACATTCATTCAGAAGAGAAGACATGGAAGAAAAAGAGAGAACAGAACAAAGTATCTGATATATCATACTCTTCATTCTACACATCTTCTACTACTCTCAGATCCAGATTTGTGATATTTTTCAGAGAGTAATTTTTATTGTACTTAAGTGAGTAACATCATCCACTCTTAGAGAGAGTTAGTTTTGAGCTTAAGTGTTTAGCACAATCAGTTCATAGAGTGAACATAGTGTAAACTTACAATTTGTAAGGGGGAGCATTTAGAGGTTGTCTAAATCTCCATAGGTTGCAAGTTAGCCCGTAAAACTTGCATTTGTAAGGTTTGCAGGTGAACCCGGTGTAAAACCTGTGGGTTGTTAGGTGAACCCGTGCTCGTAAAACCTAAAGTGTAAAGGCTTCTCTTGTGCCCGGTTTAAACAAGAATAGTGGATTGAAAATCTCAGGTGGAGCCTGGGGACTGGATGTAAGTCTGGGTGACCGAACCAGGATAAATTTATGTGTGCATAAATTTACATTCAAACATTCTATTTTGCATCACATAACATACTGACTTGTGCATATCACTACTTAGTAAATATTATCACCAAGCACAAGCAGTCTTTCGAAAACAAGATTCAAAAGATTTAATTTATTCCCTCACCCAATTCACCCCCCCTCTTGGGTGACAGCCACGTTTATCAAAGATACCTTGAGGGAACACAAGAACTTGGTCTTTGGTATCCCAGAGGTAACCAAGAGTTCTTGTGGGCTTATTCTGACGCTGACCATGCAGGTTATAAAACTGATAGGAAGAGCACCAGTGAACAATGCGCCTTCCTTGGTGGTTGTCTGGTCTCTTGGGCTAGCAAGAAGCAAACCTGCGTGTCTTTATCATCCACAGAGGCTGAGTATATTGCTGCTGCAAGCTGTTGTGCCCAAGTGCTGTGGCTGAAGAACCAACTGAGAGATCTTGGCTTGGAATTCCCTGAGGCTCCCATCCTCTGTGACAACACAAGCACCATCAGCCTCGCCAAGAATCCGGTTCAGCACATAAGGACAAAGCACATTGATGTTAGACATCACTTCATCAGAGACCATGTTCAGAAGAAGGATGTCAAAGTGGAGTTTGTCCCCACTCAGCATCAGCTTGCTGATATTTTCACCAAGCCTCTGGGGGTTGATCAATTCACATTCATAAGAGGTGATTTGGGAATGGTAAACCCAAATGAAGTTTAATTCTTCAAAATAAACCTGTGCTTAATTGATTGAAACCTGCAACTATACTAACTTAGGCATCGGAGTACCAATCTTTAGTTTTGCAGGTCCCCAATGTTAAATCTTAAGCAAGTGCAACCGGAAGCAAAACCACTTCCGGATGATCATTTGCTGGCGCTGAGGGTTGAATCAAAGTGAGCGGGAGCGCCAGTGTCTGGACAAAGGGACACGTCACCTCAGAAAACGTTTCATCTTCTCACACCAAAAATTGTGCCTCTTCTGACATTGAGCAGAGACACGTGTCACAAAGGTGCGACGTTTCAATTTGAATGTTTACGTTTTCACAAAAGGTGCATATTTTCAATGAAGAGTCATTATGATTCATCACATCGTTTGTCACTTCGCATATATATATATATATAGGCCATTGTCATTCATTTTTCACTTCTCACACAAATCAAACACCCAAAACTCTCTGAAATCATCCTTCATCTTCATCGCATCCTCTTCATCTTCTTCTACACTTCTTCTGCATTTCATCACATACATACCATACATTTCACTTAAACCCTAACCTACACAAAATGGCCGGCTCACACGAATCCAACCAAAACCTTGAGATCCCAAACACTTCCAAGAAATCCAAGTCGAAATCTGGGCATTCTAAATCTGAAAAATCTGGGAAACGGCATAAACATTCTGGAAAATCTGGGCAAACTCAAGAACAGCAAGAACAGTCTGGGCGTTCTGAGCAACATCATGATGAACAGTCCAAGAAAAAGGGCAAAAAGAGGGTTCAGTTTAGCGAAGAGCCCTCATCCAAAAGACAGCGAGTAGAGGAGGATGATCCACTCATATATAAGGATGGGCCTCTGGAGAATGTTTCAGGGAAAATGGAGAATGCAAAACTCTACTTCAACACTGGGATGTTCATCGACTTGAACAAAATAGATGATCTAGGGTTTCCACACTTGAGGGTATATCTGGAGAAGTACATGTGCTGGCTGGGGATCAACCAGGAATACAACATCAACGTCCTGCGGGTGTTCTGCCAGTCCCTCACTGCCAAGGCCAAGTATAAGAAGGTGAATGGGAAGGATCAGATTCGCAGAGTCAACTTCACTGCCACAGTAAGAGGGAGAACCTTTAGCTTCACTTGGAGAGACATCAACCACCTGATGGGGGTCACTGAGGGAGAAATGAATGAATGGCTATTCCCTGAGAAACTCAGCAAGGAGGAGCTTGAAAAGGTCTATGACACCAAGGGGAAGAAGGTGTCTGGGATGTCTGACTCCAACTGACTCCTATACTATGTCTACTCCCGCATGATGACACATAAAGGGGGGAACTTCAACGAGTTCACTCTCCTTGACAACCCTTGGTTCCCCAGATTCCTCTCCCAGCAGCCAATCAACCCTGGGCAGTTGATCAGTCTAGAGATGCACATGTGGATTGAAAATCAGAAGTCTGGAAGTCTTCCCTACCCCACGGTCATCGCCTTCCTCCTAGAGAAATATTTGATCAAGTCAACATCCACTGAGGAGGAAGAGAATGTTAAGTGTGCACCTGTCAGCGCAGTTAACATCGGCAAGATGGGGATAAAATACATCAAGCAGACAAAGGCCACTCGCTCAAGATCCCAGGCTGGAAGTGCCTCACATACCACGGCCCCCTCTGTATCTGGTGCAGGGGATCAGGAAGTCGATTCTCATCCTGCTCCCAGCCGTGTTCCGAAGGTGACAGTCGCAGTAAAGGCTTTTGCTGAGGAGGTGAAGGAGGAGATCCTCTTTCGGCTGTCTGACTCATTGGTGGCTCCCCTTCGTGCTAAGTGTGACAGTGGCTTCCAGCAGCAGGAGCAGAGAATACGGAGCCTCGAGGATCGAGTAGGTCGGGTCGAGGTTCAATTAGGAAGGGTAGAGGCCAAGTTAGACCTCATCATCAATCACCTTCAAATCCCTCCACCACAAGGTAACCTACCACCACCTCCTCTTCCTAACCCACCTCCACCTCCTCCACCTAATCAACTATCACTCCCTCCTCCTAACGCTCAACAACCACAACAACCGGCCCCCCAGAATGACCAACCCCAACCTTCCCCACAAATGACCATCAACCATCACCTCACAACTCTCCTCAGAATTCACCCCAACACTCCCCTTCACCTCATAACTCTCCATCTCCACACAACACACCTTCACCTAATACCTCCCCAAATCATTCACCACCCCCAAACACCATAGGGCTCTCCAATCCACCTCCTAACACTCGTCTCACCATAGCCCAATCTCTTGGATTTACCTCTCCTGATCATCCACTTCACACCTACTACCTGCGAGACCAGTCCCCTATTCAGTGGATAGCTAAACAACCTGCCGCTTACTCCTCTACCTACCCATTCGATGGCCTATTCAACGACCCTTCCTTCTTCCAAAGAAACCAAGCCCTCTTTCCTAATCCTCCTTCCTCACCCAGCCCCACTTCCTCACCAGCCACCTCACCCCCATCCTCACCTGAAAACTCGCCATCCAGACCATCTGGCCCTGAACCTCCACCTTCCACTTCACCTAATCCTTCCTCCCTGGCCCTCGCCCTTCTTGATGATGCCAAAAGGGGGAGAGAAATCCTAACTCAACCCTCTTTATGGCTAGATGAGGATATAGCTGCTGCCCTCCGTCGAGCCATGGATTCCCAGAGATTGGGTAGTGCTGAGCGTCTTATCCGTGGGGAAGCCATCCGCTTTATGGAACAGCAGCGTTCAGACGAGCAAAGGTCGAACTGGGCAATGATGTTGGTTGAGCAACTTGGTGAACTCCCACAGCCTGAGCCTGAACCTGAGCCAGAGCCTTCATCTTCTGAGCCTCCTCCCTCTGAGTCTGCCCGAAATTTTATTGAAGAAATTATGATGAAGTATGGGCTGAAGAGGCAAATCCATCCACCCATTGTGATAGCCAAGCCAATCCATCCATCTGGGTCAACCTCTGCTCCTCCTCCTCCAGTAATCCCCCCATCTGAGCCAACCTCTGCTCCTCCTCCTTCAGTGGTCAGCTTCAGTCAGTCTAGAAGAAAGCATGCTGCCAAAAAGAAGCATGCTGCCAAAAAGAAGGGTGCTGCTAATGCTGAGTCTTCTGAGAGTGAAGAGGAACCTCGTGGTCGCTCTGAGGATCATGAGTCAGAAAGGGTATTTGAGAGGGAAGCATCTGAGATTCAGCCATCCTCTCAAGCATCATATATTCCTCCGCTACTAAAGGAAGTAAAGCTGGAAATAGAGGATATGACTGCTGATGAGTTCGAGAGGTATGGATGGACTGACAACATCACATTTGGTCAGATGGCGTGCCTTGATGCTGAAAGAGCTAATGCCAAGGCCTCCCAAGAAAAGAGAAAGGGCAAAGGAAAAGGCAAAGGGAAAAGGAAAGCCAAGGAAGTTGAGGAGGACCCCAACTTTCCTGTGTGGAATGTAAAGATTAGGGCTGTCCATTATCCCAATGGAGAGGTCACTCCCTTCTCTGATGCAACTGGGTTCCCTGGGTTTGAAGAAGTTGAAAATCTGAAGAGAGCCTTTGAGGAATCCGTTGAATCTGAGAGACTCAGAAGGGAGAAGGAAGAGGCAGAGCTTCAGAGCATAATTGCTCAGATTGAACAAAGTGAGAAGGATGCCCAGCTAGCCAAACTGCAAGAGGAGTGTGAACAAAGGCAGTTGGAGAGGGAGAGGAAAAGGAGACACCAACTATAAACCTCAACCAACCCCATGCATTTTAACTTAGAAAATTTTCTTTTCATATTTTGTCTTGCACATTTTTTAATTACTTGTGTATTTTATCTATTGTTACATATCAGACTTGTAATCTTGTGCTCATCAATGATATTTGTCTTTAGTCTTTTGTGCCTTATCTGATTATTACTTTTAATTCTTTCATATGAACTTAATTATATAACTTAGTTTGTCATCATAAAAAAGGGGGAGAATGTTAGAATCTTAAGTTTTGATGAAGACTAAAATATGAAAGAACAAGGTAAACACTTAGACAAAATTAGGTTAAAATGGAACCACAAGTAAGAGTACAACCGGATGTGGATTTACTTCCGGATGGACTAGGACTAGCGCTCGCTGATGAACAACTCATCCCCCAGCGGAAGCAAGTAATACACTAAGTCATAACTCAGTCTAGGAACTTTAGTTATATAGAATCCTTGAGACTAAGTTAGGATGCTTCCGGATGTGGATTTACTTCCGATTGCTTAGTGACTAGCGCTGGCTGTTGATTAGGACAACACTGAGCGTCAGTGAGTATAATATGATCATAACCCAACGTCCAGTGGAATTGCTTCCGGATGTGAAATTGCTTCCGGATGTAAGAGAACTCCCTTAGACTAAGTGAACTCCCACGGCATGTGAGTATGTGCTATTATTGTTAAGACTAACGTTCAAGTGCAGTACACTGAGTGATGTTGCTTCCGGATGTGGACTTGCTTCCGCAAGCAATCAGAATGTCAGAACGTTCAGCAAGAGCAGTGCAGTTGTCAGAGTGCTTTTTGGCAGAGCAGAGTTGTCAGAACTACTTTTCAGAGATAAAGCAAAGTCAACCCTGCCAAGCATTAATGGAGCATTAAATGGGCAAACGGTAACTTGGGATAAACGGCCATATTCAAACGGCTAACCCACCTACCAAGAGTGAGAATACTTGAAGACATATATAAGGAAGCTCATCTTCATTTATGATGAGAACTTTGACATCTTGAAGAAAGCTAGAGTGAGAAACTAAGAATATCCTTCAAGAATTCAAAGCTGCCCAGAAAAGCGAAAGAGCATTTAACACATTGAGAGTTCTTTTCATCTACTAATATTGTACTCTTTGTAGTTAAGTCTCTTCATTTATTAAGAGCATTCATTGTACTTAAGTGTGTAACATTATCCATTCTTAAAGAGAACTAAGTTTAGAAAATCCTTTATTTGTAAAGGTTGAACCCTTGCAGGTTGTAAGGGGGAGTTAGTTAGCAAGGTTGCAAGTGAGCCTGGAGTAAAACTTGTGGTTGTAAGGTTGCAAGTGATCCCGTTCTAAAACTTGCGGTTGTAAAGGTTCCAGGTGAACCCGTTTGTAAAACCTGGGGATAGTTGAACTCAACCTGGGTGTTGAGAACTGGACGTAGGTCAGGAAGACCGAACCAGTATAAACCCTTGTGTTGTTATTGTTTGATTTTTAATTGGTAGCACAATTCACCCCCCTCTTGTGCATCCACTACTTTCATTGCAAATGAGTATTTACTCCTAAGTGTATTGTTGATGGTACTCTTGACAAGTTAAAAACACTACTTGTGGCAATAGGCTTTATGAACCTATGGTCTAGACTATCAGTTGATGTTTGCACCAGTGACAAAACTGAACACCATTTGAGAGTGCCCTTGCTCCCTAGTTTTGAGAAGGGAAGCTGTGATAAGGTAGGTGCAAGTTGAAGAAGTCCCTCTTTGGCTTGGAACAGTCTCCTAGAGCTTCATTTGAAAGGTTTCAAAAGGTTTTGAAATCTAAAGGCTGCAAACAAGGTTTATCAGATAATACGATGTTTATCAAAACAAATGGAATAAGAAGATGTATCCTCATTGTATATGTTGATGATATCATTCTTATAGGAGATCATTATGGTGGAATGTCGATGATAAAACTTGCACTTGGAAAGGAATTTTTAGACAAGGATCTAGGGGATCTGAAATATTGTTTGGGAATGGACTTTACATGGTCAAATAAAGCAATTTATGCAACTCAAAAGAAGTATATACTGAATTTTCTTGAAGACATGCACGTTGGAGTGTAGTCCTAAACCAACTCTTATCATACCTTCAATGAAAAGGAAGATGAAGACTCGAAAAGTGGGGAGTCAGAAGTGGATGATCTTGATGATGAGACTGAGCAAAAAGAGAAAGTGGATAAAGAGAGATACCAAAGACATTTTGGGAAGCTAATATATCTTTCCAACATAAGACTTTATATAATGTTTGAAGTGACTGCTGCTAGTCAATATATGAGTGATCCAAGGAAAAAGTACTTGAGATATCTAAAAGGTACTCCAAGGAGAGAGTTGTTCTTCCGAAAACAAGAACAAAGAATGATTGAAGTTTACAAGATTCAAGTTGGGGAGGAACATACCCTGACCAATGATCTACCTCTGATTATAGCTCATTTGAGTGGAGGCATCTAGTAACTTGGAAGAGTCATAAACAAAGGGTTGTGTCCAAAAGCAGTGTCAAAGCTGAGTTGAAGGCATTGGTTCAGGGAATAATGAATGAAATGTGGTTGAAAGGTGTTCTCTGTAAGGTATACAGGTCAAAGTGCATTTGTCACATAAGCTATATTGTGACACCAAGGTAGCTATAAGTGTATGACTTTAAATTCTGTTCAACATGAAAGATCAAAGCATGTGGAGATAGATAAACATTTAATCAAATAAAAGGTTGAAGAAGATATATGTTTGACTTATCTACCAACAAACCTTCAAGCCATAGATGTGCTAACAAAGACATTGCTTAAGCTTGCATTTGAAAATTGTATAAGCAAGTAATATACGATCAACATATGCGATCTAACTTGAGGGGAAGTGTGAGAATGGTCTATATTTATTGTAATTATTTTCTCCCTTATCATTAGGTATTATTGGTATCAATAATTATTAATTATCTGGACTATTTCTCTAGCTTATAAATATGCTATTCTTGTATACATTCATTTTAATCAATGAGAATATATATTTTCCCTCAATCAGATTTTTTTTAAGTTTTCCTAATTACCCTACAAAAACAATAAAGATAATAAGAGGGATAAGCTAAGCTATGTATATAGACAACATATTATATGGCCAAACAATAAAAAATATAGAAACCCAAACATTAACAAAAAACAAGTATACATATGGCCAAACAAAAAAAAATAGATAAAAAAAGTATGCATATGGCCAAACAAAAAAAAATATGGCCAAACAAAAAAGACAGAACATAGAAACCCAACTCCGTTAAAACAAAAAATATGCGCACACAATAAAACATAAACCTTAAACAGCCTCAAACAACCTCGTCATCGTCATCGTCATCTCTTCTCTTTCTTCATCCTCCCTTTGCAAATCCGCCGTCCTTCTCCTTCTCCCAAGCACTTGGACCCTTTTCATTTTTCTTTTTGTCTGAAGCTTGCAATTTCTAGTTGATTCCAGCTTCAATCTCGTCGATTTCACTCTTTTTTCTTCACTATGTGGTATTACAATTATTGCTGGTAATGAATAATTTGATCTACTTTCTCTAATTATATTTTATTTCTTCATCTCTTTAATATGCATTTCAAATTCCTTTTTGTCTTGCTCTGTCCAATGATATCTCATACAACGGATTTTAATGCTTTCCTCAGATCTAAACAATCAACTTCACTACTCCCTCCAGTCCTAAATATAAAAATATAAGACCTAGTTGACTTTTTTGGAAAATCCTAAAAAGCAAAATAAGTTAATTATAAGTTGATTTATCTAATTTTTTCCCTTAGACTTAGACTAGTTTATTTTACCTATAAACTAATGGATTATCTAAAAATATATTAATATGTCATCGTTTAATAACATATTTTGCAACCTTAATCTCTAAAAAAAAAGTCAATTAGGCCCTATATGTAGGACCAGAGGTAGTATAATGTGATCAGCTACAATGTCAATTAGTTTATGGTTTAATCCACATCCTATTAAGCTCATCTTGGATTAATATCTTAATAGTTGGGTAGGTTGCAGGAGGTGATGGTACAGTTGGTTGGGTGTTAGGATGTCTCACGGAATTGCATAAAGAAGGCCAACTGCCAGCTCCTGCTGTTGGGATTGTGCCACTTGGAACGGGCAATGATCTGGCCAGCAGTTTTGGTTGGGTAAGCATTCATATATATGAGGAAAATTCAGGCTACATTAGTGCTGTGTACTTTCTTAATCTCTGCTTTTGACCTGCTATCAGGGTCGGTCATTTCCTTGTGCTTGGAAATCAACTATAAAGAGATCTCTTCATAGGGCCTGTACTGGTCCGGTTCATCGTTTGGATAGGTTAGCTATCTTAAGTTTGAACTTTGCAGCGTGATGCTGCAACTTTTTATACTTATTTATCCTCTGTTGTGAATTAATATCATATTGTATGTCAGAAGCTTAAGACTCCAATCAAATTAATGTCTAGAAATGAATAGCTGATGTAAATAAACAATCCTTAAAGAATAAAAAACAACCATTGCCACATAGCTCTTATCTAGATGTATTTTATGGGACTGTTCTATTAACATTACACCTTTTTGCTATGGCTGTTAATGGTCGTAGTATAATAATAAATTCTGTGTTTAAGTAAATAGATTGAGATGTGTTAAGCACATTTAGCTTTTCCCCTTGATTTGAAATTTTAAAATTAGTTCATGAGCTAGCTTGTCAAAAATGTGGTGATTGCATGGAATGCATAAAACAATTCTCTACACTAATTTCAATAAATATTTGACCAGAGTAATAATTAACTTTGACTAGAGTAATTTTTGGTTTTTGTTGCAGGAAAGTATCAAGGGGGAATTCTGTCTTTTTTAAAAATTATTTGTCGTGAATCAAGGTTGGTTACATTTATTTTTATTATTATTTATTTGTGATTTTCAAAAAAAATCCATGTAACGCGGTTAATGGGTTAGATCAATTCACCAATGTTATGCTTGATACCAAAAATTTGTCAATTCCTATTTATTTTTTTTTAAATTTTGCTTTTGAGTATAGTTCTTTTTTATGCTTTCAAAAAGTTATCTTTTATCTTCCCTTTAAGACATACACATGAGAAGGTTTTGTCTTGTATTGTTTTGTTGTATTCTCACAATTTCACGTCTTATTTACAATCTTTAGCTGTCTTTTTATCCTTTGATTTACACTTGCCAAATATTTACGCCCACTACTACTTGAAGTTTTTTGCCTTTAATTTAGCATTGCCATGCTCCACGTTTTCTCTAGCTTTACAACAATACCTACCCTCTCCTTTCATTTTGATACATCCATTTTTTCTTCTATTACCTTTTGTCAGTTACATTTTTCGCGCATCTTAGGATAATCCTGCTTGTAATGTGAAAAAGTTTTACTATTTTTTTGTATAATCATTAAATATGACTCTAATTTATATTCTATCAAATAAGAAGTAGAAACATATTTGTGCTGTTATGAAAACATAAATCATTTGAACTCACAATTCTGGCCATTGTCTTTATATTGCGCAGACTGGAGTTCCTATTCTATGGACTGTTAGCTATTGGAGTAGATCGAGGTGTTTGTTGATCCTGAACAATAGTTATGTCACCACTGGATGATGGAGTGTCACTTAATGGCCAGCTTTCTAGAATAGGTATGTTTGTGAGATCTGATATTGGAGAATTAGTTTTGGCGGTTCTCTTTCTTTTAGAAGAACGCTTCATTTTGCAGCTTTCAGTAAAATAATTGATATGTTTGTTGTGCGAAAACCTGAAAGGAAGCATTATTCTAACTACGGAATAATCATTGTGACATCATGAAGCAAGTATTGAAACAAAAGGTGTAAAAACATGATGAAAAAACTGTATGTTTACAAATCACGTTCTGAGAAAAACATTTAAATCCGTCTACTAGGATAAGAAATGGCAAAACATTGAAAAGAAAACAAAACAAGATAACAAAAGAAGAATCTCAGTAAAATCAAAAAACCAGAACAAAAAGAAGAATCTGCTAAAATAACAGAATACTTGAACGAACAATACAAAACCAATGTTCAATATCCATCAACTAAAAGATTACATTCCGAAGAAGCTATATAACACATGTTTAATTCCGTGAGGTATCGAGCCATTGACTTTGAACTACCAAGACAGTGAATTGAGACGGTATTCAAGTTCTTTGCGTTCTTCAAGAAAAATGAAACCAATTGAAATATATTCTCCTCTCCCATATAATTTCCAAGCTTGAAAACCTTGAGGTGGGATTGTAAACAGACAGGAACTTCAATATTTTCATCTATCAGGATTTCTCCAACAGAATAACTCCTGGAAATCTAACAAATTATAAAAAAATAGTTAGAAGTATAGTTAGCTAAATCATTGTTGCAATTAAGAAAATAAACTGAAACAGTGTGTTAGTTTAATTTCTAACTCTACAGTAGATAAATATATAGATAGACATAACTAAAATGCACACATGAAAGTTCAAATACCATTGTTTAGGTCAATATTCTTTGACTTACCTTATTAATAACTAGAATCTCTAGTTTAGGGAAACTTGTTAAGCTTTTTATTAATGCATTTAAGTCGCCACCGTCTATGGCATACAATTCAAGGTTTTCCAAATTTGGAATACCAAATTCAGGTCTCAAGATCCAACTAATTTGTGGGTTCCAATCAATATCTGGGGTCCAAAATCTCTGCATTGAAAGAACAATTGTAAGAGACAATTAAATGATTAATATTGAAACTAAAAAATAACAAGTTTTATTATGACAATACACATAAATACCTCATTAAAATGTATCAGTTTTGCATTTGTTAATGCTTTCCAGCTAATTAAGTAGGTAGGTACTCTTACTGAAATAATCTTCTGAAATTGATTGATTTCAAACATTCTCCCTCGATTATCTCTAGGAAATAGAATTTCTCCTTCACTCCTTAATGACTCTATTAAAAGGTCTTGTAGATTTGGACATGATGATAGAAGATGTGGCAACCCTTTAGTAAATAGAATGCCAATTAAATGGAGCGTTTCTAGTTTAGGCAACTCAAAATGATCTTGAATTATGGTGAAATATGAAAGTTTTAAAGACTTGAGTAATTCATTGTGAAGGAGTTGATTAGGTATAATACTATGAGAAGAATTACGTCTATAACATTTTCTCCTAAATGCAATTCTAATGATGTAAGGGTAAAATTTGAAAGTAAGGTGGCCCAATCAACAAGTAGTTGATTGGAGAGATTATAAAAACACCTCAAATAAAATGAATCTAAATGAGGATGTTTTTGCAATATGGTAGACTACGAATAGGAAATTCAACACTTTCAAAGTGGAGAGACCTAAGTTCTTTATTGGCATCTCTAAAACTTTTGGAAAGGGTGCTAAGAGAAAAGGCTTGTTGAGAAGGAAGAAGGGATAGGATTTCACAAAGAGTACTAAGTGGTAGCTGGCCAAAATAGTCCATCTCCATATAATCTTGTGATAGGTTTCTGCATAAATGAAAACACCAAAATCCAGCATGCATATGATAATTAGATACATCAATTTTTGTCTAAACATTTTTCATGTATCACTTAGTTAAAATATGGAGTTTAATCAGAAATAAAGACATGATAGATATATAATTTGCATGAGACAAAACTATTCTACTTTCTTGAAAATGAATGGAGTTTCTTATATTCACTGTGTAGTGAACTAAATCAAAGACCCCAAAAAATCATTTTATATCAGCATCGAGTGAATAGATAAAAAGATTAAAATCTTGTGGCTTTTATGTGATACAGCAAAGTCATGGATGTCTTCATGAAGGCCACTGAATATATGGAAAATTGACATAGGTAGTCACGCATAAATCTTGGAAGTTTTAAAGGGGTCTTACTATGGGGAAAATTGACATAATTGAGCTGCTATTATTTCTGCTGTATAACTGCATAAAGTTTATTGGAAGATTTTTTGTATCATATTTTAGATAGTGTTGCAGTGACTGCCAACTGTTCAGTCTTGTCATAATAGAAGTAGTAGCCATGTCATCTACTATAGGAATACCCACGTAGGTTAAGGAATCCAGGTAATATGGTTTTAATGTTTGTTGATTTTTTCACAATAGTTATTATTCACACACTAAGATCAAAGCCATTGACTGGTGGTCTCATATTGTTACACATGTTTGTTATCTTTGCTAAATATCCTGATATTTTTCACAATAGTTATTTTTGAACTTCTTTTGTGCAGTGAAATAACTTTGAAACTTGTGTTTTTGAGAATAAAGCTTTTGAAGAATAAGAGGGATGCTCAGGTGAAGCAACTTAAGTAGTGGTGGTTTTACTTCCTTAATCTCTGTCTTATTAACCCTAAATGTTGACTTAATAAGTTCTAATTGTGTCTGATCGATGCATCTGCAGATAAGATAGGTCCAACAATGACTATTTTGATTCGATAAAAAAAAACAATGACTGTTTTGAGACAAGATATTTATCAGAATATTAAGGTGAGGCGTGCTATCTTCAAGTGTCCATTTATATCCCTTTACTCTAGGTTAATTTCTACAATGTAGTCATTCAAAGTTAAAACTACTTTGTACAGAGAGTGGAAATGGTCTTTGAATCAAATTCCTCACTGTATTCAAATTTGATGCAGATTTTGCAAACTGAGACAAGGGTGGGCAAGGCAAAGAAAGGGCCCAGCTGCAGCAATGCCTTTGTTTGGCTCACTAGGTAATAATATTATTAAAATAGTATCTTATTTTTTACTATAGATGGGTCATTTTCATTGAAAAATGAATTGTTTTGGATGCTTGCTGTATCTTGACTAAAAATGTTGCTTTCTGTCGTTTTTCTATTCACCTAACCAGAAGAAGTGTAACCTTTTCTACAGTTTGCGATGGTCTGCCTTGATGTTTATATTAAAATATATTTGTTGATGGTCAACAAAACCTTTTTTTCTTATATAGCTTATATGTCACGCTTTGCCAAGTAAATGCATAATCTATTAGTCTTAGTTTTTGTTAGAAATTATGAAAATAATGTTAATATTTCCTATTTATTTTAGTAGACTATTTGTATATCTTAGTCATAATTGTGAATTATAGTATTAGGAAATATTTAGAGTTGAAGAATTTTATGTTATTATTAGAATCATTAATCATTATTAGGTAAACTTGTAGGAGAAGTGGTACAGAGAAGAAGAAGAAAAGCCAGAAAAGAGAGAAAATGATCTGTATATTCAACAACATTTTTCTGTTACATCTCAGGTCCCTTTATACTTATCGTCTCTAACTAACTTTTCCTAACCCACATGCTTATCGTTGACGTGGCTAACTAACTCCCTTCGCCCACGTGCTCCCTGCCTACGTGGCGTAACTAACTCTCCTAACCACGTGGCCTTACTTATCTCGTAGCCACGTGGCCTACTAATACAATCATACTACAATCCTTCCTTTATTCTAATATCTCTAGCCCCTTATATCAATCACACCCTCCCTAAAAAACATCCTTGTCCACAAGGATAGTCTGAACCGGCGGCGCCGTCGTGTCAAAATCAGGAAATTGAGCACGAATGGAAGACAGATCCTCCCAAGTGGCATCCTCAGGCCGCGAATGCTGCCACTGCACCAGAATTTGAGTGACAGGAAGACTACCTTTGTTAACCAACTTCCTTCCCAAAATAGCAAGTGGCTCCAAAATAAACTGACCATCAGCATCAACATCCGGTAAAGCATGAGAAACTGCTACAGAATTATTAGTACCACTCTTAAGTAGAGAAACGTGAAAAACCGGATGAATCCGAGAGTTTTCAGGTAGCTTCAGCTCATAAGCCACCATGCCCACCTATCCAACACCTCAAAAGGTCCAAAATACTTGGCAGCCAACTTATGCAAAGAAGAATTATTAATCAAATTCCTCCGAAAAGGGTGCAATTTCAAGAAAACAAAATCACCCTTAGCAAATTTGCGATCAGTTCTGTGTTTATTGGCCTGAAAAACCATACGTTGTTGAGCCTTCAAAAGATGATGCTTCAACAATTGCAATGTCAGTTCCCGCGACAAACAAATACGATCAACCACTTCGTTATTGGAATCACCCGGAATATAAGGAGTATGTACCGGAGGAGACATCCCAAAAACAGCCTGAAAAGGAGTCATGCCAATAGAAGAATGAAAAGTAGTATTATACCACAATTCAGCTAAAGGAAGCCATTGAACCCACTTCTTAGGAAAATCGCCAGTCATACACCTCAAATAACACTCCAGGCTACGGTTAACCACCTCCGTGTGACCATCCGATTGGGGATGATATGCAGAAGAATATTGCAATTTCACCCCCTGTAACCGAAACAATTCCCTCCAAAACTTGCCGCAAAAAGCCGGATCACGATCAGAAACAATCGTCTTTGGAAACCCATGTAACTTCACAACCGTATCCATGAAAATCCGAGCAACATCCACAGCAGAATAAGGGTGCTTCATGGCAGCAAAATGGGCAGCTTTACTCAACCTATTTACCACCACCAAAATAACAGTCTTCCCATAAGACTTAGGCAAACCACAAATGAAATCCATAGAAAGATCACTCCACACATAAGCAGGAATTGGTAAAGGCTGTAACAATCCCGGTGTGGCCACATTTTCATTCTTGAACCTCTTACAAACAACACAATTACGAACAAATTCCCGTACTTCCTTCTCCATACCCTTCCAATAAAAAACCGAAGAAAGGCGACGATATGTAGGTGTCATACCAGAATGACCACTCGCCGGATCAGTATGAAAATAGGACAACAACTCCGCACGCAATCCCTGATCAGCCCCTACAACCAACCTCCCCTTATGCTTCAACAAGTCACTATGCCAAGAAAAATGAGAATGGGAATCAGGATCCTGCTCTACCTCGGCAATCAACTTCTGTAGATGGTCATCACTATGCCAAGACTGCTTCACCCGAGCCAACAAGTCAGTCACTGGACTAGAAATAGCCATCATACAGACCTCCGCCACCCTAGACAAGGCATCCGCAGCCAAATTCTCTCGTCCCTTCCGATACTCAATATCATATGTCAAACCCACAACTTACCTAACCACTTAAATTGGTCAGGAGAAACACTCTTTTGCTCTAAAAGGTGTTTTAAAGGTAAATGGTCGGTACGAATGGTAAAAGTATTACCAATCAAATATGGTCGCCACTGTTGGACAGCAAAGATGATCGCACGAAGTTCTCTCTCATACGTAGATAAAGCACCTGATTTAGGACCAAATGGTTTACTGGCAAAAGCAATAGGATGACCTTTCTGCATTAACACCGCACCCATGCCAGTATTAGAAGCATCAGCCTCTATAATAAACCGGTCCTTAAAATCCGGAAGAGCTAACACCGGGGCATGACATAAAAGATGTTTCAATGTAGTAAATGCAACCTCTGCCTCCTGATTCCATTGAAATTGACTGTCCTTCAACAAAGCAGTTAAAGGTCTCGCAATATCTCCATAGTTCGGAACAAATTTCCTATAATAACCAGTAAGACCCAAGAATCCTCGCACCCCCTTAGCACTGGTAGGAATCGGCCAATTAAAGCACTGCCTCCACCTTGGAAACATCCACCTCCACCCCTCTAGCCGAAATAACATGGCCAAGATAATCAATCTTATCTTGACCAAAAGAACACTTACTAGCTTTAGCAAATAATGCATGCTGCCGAAACAAAGCAAAAGTAATTTGCAAATGCTGTAAGTGAGTTTCCCAGTCACGGCTATATATCAATACATCATCAAAAAAAACCAGAATGAACTTCCTCAAATAAGGCTTAAAGATTAAATTCATAAGCCCTTGAAAAGTGGCAGGGGCATTACTCAAACCGAAAGGCATGACCTTAAATTCATAATGTCCCTCATGAGTTCTAAAAGCTGTTTTATGGATATCATTTTCACACATTCGAACCTGATGAAATCCAGAACAAAGATCCAATTTAGAAAAATACGAAGCACCTTGCAATTCATTCAACAAGTCATCAATAAGAGGGATAGGGAACTTATCTTTAATTGTCATATCGTTCAATCTATGATAGTCAACACAAAATCGCCAAGTACCATCCTTCTTATGTACAAGTACCACAGGAGCCGCAAAGGGACTATGGCTAGGCTGAATCACATCCCTCTCCAACATCTTTTGCACCTGTTTTTCAATCTCATCCTTCTGCACTGGTCCATAAAGATAAGGCCTACAAGAAATTGGTCTGTCATCCTTTAACACAATACGATGATCCAATTGCCGAACAGGTGGCAATGTTTCAGGTTGACCAAAGATATCCTGAAAATCAGACAAGAGTGATAACTGCTGCTGTTGAGGAGCCAGCAACGATGCTGCTATCACTGATTTGGATCTAGATGCCTCATCACACACCAAGAACACATGTGAGGCACGTTTTCCCACGCGGCCAGACCAATTCTCTTCCTCCTCCAAAGCTGTACATCCTGACCCCAATCCAAACACTTCATAATTCCTTCCCTGCAAAGTGAATGCCATAAAAGATTCACTTAAATCCAACATGAACCTGCCCAACTTACGTAGCCACTGAGCTCCCAAAATTAGATCAAAAGACCCAATATCCATGACCATAAAATCATCGGAAAACTCAGAACCCGACATAAACCACTTCAAACCCCTACAAAAACGATCCACTTTAATCTCAGAGCCTCCGGCTACCTTAACATGCACTCCCACATGAGCCATACATGGTAAACCCAAACGTTTAACCATTGTACTGTGGATCACATTATGTGAACTTCCCGTATCCACCAGAATTATGACCTTCAATTTCTTAATGCTACCTTCAATGCGAAGAGTAGAAAAATCTCCCCTTCCTTCAATAGCATTAATAGTACCAACCAGCTCCACCTCTTCCTCCGCCTTATCCATCTCCTCCGGAGCATCTACAAACTCCTCCTCTACTTGATTAGGCACAATTAACATCATCACTTGTGATTCCTTACAACGATGAGAAGTCGAATACTTGTCATTGCACCAATAGCAAAGGCCTTTCTTCCTTCGTTCCTCCATCTCCTTCTTAGATAAAGTGACAGAAGTATTCTTGGCCAATACCGTTGGAGGAATCACCTTCTCCCCTACATGTGAATTGCGCGCTCCAAATTGTGAGGAAGGTCTCGGTGTAGCTGAATTCGTTGAAGTCCATGGTCTATAGCTAGGTTTAGGCACGTTATCGTAGAGTGCCTTAATGGATCGCTCTTGAATCCTTGCCAATTGCATCATACTGCCAAGTGAAGATGGATTGAAGGCCATAACCGACGACTGTATATCCACTCGAAGACCTCCTAAAAAACAATTACGAGCCATCTCATCACTTAAGTCTACTTCAGTGAAAAGATTATCGAAGGCATCAATATACTCATCAACCGATAATTGTGATTGTTGTAGTTGCTTGATTTCCACCATCGGATTCAAATGTTTCACCTCCGTAAACCTAGCCTCCATATGTCGAAAATACTCTTCCCAAGGAATCTCCTCTTCGCGACGGTTCCTCGCAAAATTCAAATGCCACTTAAGCGCACGATCCTCCAAATGTATGCTCAGCAACTTCACTCGCTGATCTAGAGGTGTCGCATCAACTGAAAAAAATTGCCGACACCTATATGACCAACCTTTGAAGTCTGTGTCGTTAAATTTAGGGAATTCTACCCTACTCTGTTTCGTCGGAACGGTGTAATGGTTTCCAGCACCTCCATAAGTTCCGAATTGCATGTGACCTGTTCGCATATGACCACTCGAGCTTCCACCAGAGTATTCGCCAGCCTTCGAGTTCTGTATGCTCGTAATTGAACCAGTAATCTCCTTCAAGCAAGCTTCAATCCTCGACATCGAATGTCTCAACTCGCCGATATCCTCCACACTCTTGTCAAGACGTTCGCGATTGCTTTCTACGAGAGAAAAATGTGTTTCCAATCAGTTCTCCAAATCACCCAACCTTTGGTCCTTGGATCGTGTCTCCGGCGCCATGAGAGCCAGAGAGTTGCTCTGATACCAATTGGTACAGAGAAGAAGAAGAAAAGCCAGAAAGGAGAGAAAATGATCTGTATATTCAACAACATTTTTCTGTTACATCTCAGGTCCCTTTATACTTATCGTCTCTAACTAACTTTTCCTAACCCACATGCTTATCACCCACATGCTTATCGCTGACGTGGCTAACTAACTCCCTTCGCCCACGTGCTCCCTGCCTACGTGGCGTAACTAACTCTCCTAACCACGTGGCCTTACTTATCCCCATAGCCACGTGGCCTACTAATACAATCATACTACAATCCTTCCTTTATTCTAATATCTCTAGCCCCTTATATCAAGAAGTTTATTATCTTTTAGGAAAGTTTTGTATTATAAATATGTAATCATATCCATAAAATAAATATCCCTCGATGAATATTAAGCTCGTCCAAATAATAACTCATTCTAACCTGGACTGAACAATTTGCATTCTTTTTCCTGTTGCAAAAGTGCGCCTCATCTTTCCTTTAACTGTTTTTCTTTTTCTTGAAGGCTCTGGGTTCTCTTCAGCCATCTTTTTCTTGAAGGCTCTGGAAAGAGTAACTATGTCATTGTCATATTATTGATCAAGATGAAATCCCAGTGCTGTAGAATCTTAATTTTCATGAAAATATAGATAGTATCAACCACAACCTTATAGGGAGGTTTTGTTCTACTTAATAACTTTTCTACTTAATAACTTTTCATGAGCTTCTGTTCAGGCATAGTTATTAGTTTTCTTTGACATTCATTCAATCTATATTTCAATTCATCCGGCGGGAGGCCAAGCTTGTCCAAATAACAACATTGTACTGCATCTGCATGCAATCATTTCTTTCATTGTTTTCATTATTCTTTTTTACTGTACCATTGTTCTGCAATCAGTTTTATGACATCCTTTCATTTTACTGCAATCATTTTATAATAAAGTCTAATACTAACTGTTTATACAAATTCAATACTAAGAAAATTAAGAACGCATTCTAACCTGTAGGAACTTCTCATCCTTTTTCCTGTTGCTAATGCGTGCCTCATCTTTCCTTTATATGTAGGAAAGAGAAGATATGGATGAATTGTTGTTCTTTTTCTTGAAGGCTCTGGGTTCTCTTGGGCCATCTCTTGCAATGGAAACAGAAAAGACGAATTCTGTTTGTTTGTAGCGGATTTCTTTCTTGAAATCTTTCGTGATTGTGAATGCTTCTTCATTACAGGGAATTGATGGGTTGAATTGACTGAAGTGAAATGTACAAGTTACTATAGGAAAATAGTAAGAAGTTGAATGTGTTTAATGAACTGTTATTCATAAGCGTAACGTATACTTTTGAAGATAACCACGCTGAACTATCATATAAGCGAAAGGAAGCATGACATATACTCCTACTTAAGGTTACAATTATAATTTCATTAACTGAATCAATGTAATAAAATAAATAACAAAAATTAAAATAATAAAGTAAAAGACGAATAATAAATGAATAAAACAAAATAACATACATTATTCATGATAAATAAAATTCAATAACATACTACCTCCGGTCTTAAATATAAAACTTAATTGACTTTTTTTTGGAGAGGTTAAGGTTGCAAAATAAGCTATTAAATCATGACATATTTGATATATTTTTAGATTATACATTAGTTTATAGGTAAAATAAACTAGTCTAAGGGAAAAATTAGGTAAATCAATTTATAATTAACTTAGTTTGTTTTTTTATAGGATTTTCTTAAAAAGTCAATTAGGTCCTATATTTAGGACCGGAAAGAGTATTACAAAAAAAATTATGTAGAGACACATGCAACAATGGGTGTGTTTGCCTCGGCTCTTTTTTAGAAATAAGTCATCTTATTTTGAATAAATCAGCTTGGGTGTGTAACTTTTTTCTATGTTTGGTTGGACTTATTTTTCACCCAGCTTATTTGAAATAAGTCAGCTTATTTATAAGCCACTTAAAGTAGCTTGTTTCAGAAAATAAGCCGGCTTATTTTTCTACATGACTTAAAAATAAGCTAAGCTTAAAATAAGCCTTTTAAACAAAAAGTCATCCAAACAAGTTTATAAGTCAATGGGAAAATAAGCCACTTTTTCAAAGTTCATCCAAACATAATATATGTCAACTTAGAGCTTATTTTCTAACTGACTTAAAAATTAATCAACTTAAAAATAAGTCACTTTTCCACAAGTCGAGCTAAACACACCCAATGTGTGTGGTGTGTGTGGGTTGGAGGGGTTAAGAGTCAAATCTAGTACTTTACTATTGACAAAAGTTCACTTAAGATCAATAATCTCCAAGTGATCAAAGATTTCAGTTCGATAAGCTTATGCAATATTGCTCACAAAATTATTTATAAGCTGCTAAGCAATTGTTTGAAGTCAATCCTAACTACAATCATTACCCCTAATCAAAGTGTCTTCTTGAAAGGTAGATTTATTTCAGATCACAATATGTTGGCTTCTGAACTCATGGATCACATTCAATCTTCTAGAAAGGGTCGAAGAAAACTTGCGGCTCTAAAAATTGATCATCTCAGTAGTGCTTTTTTGCATATGTTTTCCCATGAAATGAGTTAATTTGATAGCTCAATGTATCTCAACAGTGGAATACAATCTTTTGTTTAATAAATTAATTGCCAGTGTCTTCAAGCCCACTAGAGGAGTTCGCCAGGGTGATCCTTTATCGTCATATCTGTACATTAGTTTTGCTAATGTGCTATCTTGCGTAATATGTCATTAAGAATCACAGAATCTCTGGCATGGAATTAAGTTATGTAGATCTGCCTCAGCAATTTCTCACCTCCTTTATATGGATGATTCTCTTCTATTTACGGAACTGGTTTTCAGTCGTAAGTCAAGCTCAAGTACTTCAAAAGTATAGTGACGCCTTGCTTCTTAGATTTATACTTTTGTATAATGGACATCGACGCCTTGCTTGAACCGTTGTTGCATGTGACCCATGTTTTGTACTTACATGCTTTCAATAAAGATCTACTTTTATGTATTCATTTCTATATAGTTTCCATAAGTGTGCATCAACATAACCATTCCAAGATAACCATTCCAAGGTACATTTAGAACATAACTATTCCAAGCTAAAATGCCCTATATTAATCAAATAAAATTTCTTTTTCCTTGCAACGACTGTTGTTAGTCACTATCGTCGTCTTTCTCCTCATATGTTTCTATTTATTGTCATTCGATTTTATTTTTTCAGATTTGTTTTATATCTAACTTTAAATTTCTAGTTACTGAAATAATATGTGCTATTTAACCCAAAAACGTTTTTTTGCATATCTCCCATTGCAATCTTTTTATTTGTCTCCATCAAAAGCATTGAATTGCCAGAAGAGGAATTTAGAAAATTAGAAGAAAAAAACACTTTGTTTTGCATGGCATTATTAAGCAAACAAGTTTAAACAAATATTTGTTACAAACGTAAGTAAATTCTTAAAATCAAGTACTGTATGTAGTATATATCAATAAACAAATAGCAATAAAAAAATATAGATTTGAATAAATAAAATACAAATATTACTAAAATTTAATCAAAATATGAATCCAAATAGTTGAAATTAAATCCATCAACCCTCCTAAAAAGTTTATTGCTCTTAAAATTTGATATGGCCATGACACTAATATATGAAATCAGCAGACACACACACACACACATGTATATATATAGTGAAGCTGTAAAGTTACAAAGATAGAAGCAATAATAATGAGAATCAAAGGCTAACCTAGTGATGTTTTCATTAAACTTGACATGTTTTGAAAATCTCTATATATTAGTATAAGAACGAGTTGACAAGTCTCAAAAAAAGTTAACCATAAATTCAATGAGCCAAGTCACATGATTAACCGAACTATAGTTGGTTATTAGGCCAGGCAAACATGATCTTCCAGCTATTAGTGAGAGGATCAAACCAATAAGCACCATCAGTTCTAATGCTCCATTTACAGTCTTTGCATTTGCTGTCATCTCTAGTTGCTTTGTAAACATCAAAACTTCCACTTTTATACCCCCACCACATGGAGCAATAGAACTCCGTATTTGCAACAAACGCGTTGGATTTGAACTTCCAACGGAAAGTATTGTGAAACGTTAAGTTGTGTATTCCTAAATCGTTGTCCTTTGATTGGCAATGAATCTTCAAAACGCTACCCAATCCTAAGTCATTTGTGATACTCACATGCCTCTTTGCTAACAAAAATATCTTCTCCTCCATAAAAGCAGTTGACACCACAAAAGCCCCTGATGATGCCATGATGAGAAGAAGCAAAAGAGAAAGAGACAGCGCTGGATATGAATTATAGTATTGCTTCTCCATTGCCTCGTATGAGAAGGAGATATGCTCTATTGGTATTGAGAATTAGAACTTGAAATACATATGCTGATATGCATAGATCCACAGATATATAAAAGGGGGTCAAGGTAGAACAAGTAAGGAAACGAGATATTTTGTAGCAACTAATTACTGATTGATTTATACTTTGTAATTGATAATTGATTTTTTTGTTAACTGATGATAATTGATTGACTACAATATAGTTTTGGTTCTTTACGAATCGCTTTGATTTTTTTCATTAATGTATATTCAATTTATTAAAATAAGCTACTTGACTGCGCAAAGGCGGCCAAGAATGAATAGGTGGTTACGTAATGGAAAATAATCATCTTTATTTCTCTTTTAATTCCTTTTTTATGAAGATTTCTATTTAATTCTATGCAATAGAAGGTTGTGGTTTCTTGAAAATAAATAAAACATCAATCAATCAACTATGATTACTTAAATGGGAACAACTATTTGTTAATGTAATTTATAAACTTACTTATAAATATTTTGATAAACTTACTTAAATATAATGGGAACAACAATGTGCTAATGTAATTTATAAACTTACTTATAAACAATGTGAGGAGACAGGAGTAATATAGATGAGGGATTGAGGGGTGGTGAATTGGTGATGACAAACGTGTTTTAGGAAATAACAATTACTCAAACGTGATTAATTACCTAATCAATTAACTAAACATATAATGAAAAAAAGGACATTAAAAATAATCAATAAGGGAATAAGGGAATAATATGAAATATAAGTTGGGAATGACAAAAACAAAATCATTTGATTTATAAATATTCATTATTTGATTGAAATTGTTTTGGAATATAATGCCCGGATATGAACATCCTTACTGGGAAATACAACAACAATAACAAAGATCATTTACTAATAAATCTCGTTCTATATAAGTTCACTGAGAGTTTGTCTTGGTCTCCCCCTCCCTTTTTAAATTGGAATCTAAGTTATTTGGTCTACCCTCTTCACTAGCGCTTCTATTGGTTTTCTTTGTACATGTCCAAACCACCTGAAATGGTTTTCCATCAATTTCTCAATAATACCGGCCAACTCATTTTCGTTTAAGGTCATTCCGAATTTTATCCTTTTTTATATGACCAAACATTAATCTCAACATCCTCATTTTAGCTACCCATTTTATGCCCATGTTGTCACTTCATAGCCAACATACTGCCATATAATACTGCTGCTAGTCTTATAGCAGTGCGGTAAACTTTCCTTTTACCTTATGCGATACTTTTTTTATCATAAAGAACCTACTAGTTTTCTTCCACTCACAGAACCCCATCTTGAATTCTATGATTCACATCTCATCAATTTCATCATCTTGTCGAATAATCACTTTCAAGTATTTAAATTTTGTCACTTAAGGAATTATTATGTCTCCTAGTTTAACATCCAAATCCTCTCTTGATTGTCTAAATTGCAATGCATATATTCCATTTTACTGCTACTTAGACAGAAATTCTTTGACCTAACGTGTTTCTCCATATCTCTAATTTAGTATTAACCTCTTTTCTTGATTCCACGTATATCATTATCAAAAAGCTTGAATATAGGTACCTTGCTTCTATGATACTCTCGGTTAAAACATCTAGCACTAAATTAAATAAATATGTGCTTAAAAATTATCCTTAACGTAGGTAAATCCTTATAGTGAAATGTGATAAAATAAAAGAAAAATGAAAATTGAAGAAATATATTTTTTTTACCAAAAAAATTGAAGAAATATTCATACCATGTCATTTGGCAGAAAGTTAAAGTTCACTATTCAATATAAGGTAATATGTATTTCAGTTTTAATTATAAGATCACTTTGACTTCATAAAAAAATTAAAAATACTATACAAAATTAAGCAATTTAATGATTTAAGTGTCTATAATATTTTTTTCAAAACTAATTTACTTTATAAATTATCATATAATACAATTATATGTAAGATATGTTAAAATTAAAGTTAAAGTGATATTAGAGTAATTATATGGTCTATTATTGATTTCCTTAAGTGATATTAGAGTAATTTATAACAATATATATAAGGATATATTGTTTATTATTTGCAAAAACCTTAAAAGGGTGTTTAAAGGAGGTATTATAATATGTCCATTCTCCTTTCCTATCTCATTTTTTTATTTGTTGTGTTTAAATTAAAGGTCATAAGTGGTTACTTTAAGGACAAAATATGTTCATTATGCTGAAAGAAATCAACAATAACTTGTTCTGGTAAGGATGAACATCCAATGATAGAGAGTATGCATTGGGTGTCATCTGAAAGCTGATTAAATCATTAAATGTTTTTGGGGTATGTGTGTAGTATAAACAAGGGTAATGAACCTAATTTACCCTCCAGGAGCACTGGACACCCTGAACTAACAATAGACTCATATTTACACTCAAAGTAACCAAAGTGTTTAACAAATACCCCAAGTGTACGGTCAATCACGTTTGACCGTTAATCTGCCCATGTGGCTGCCACATGGGTTAAATTTTTGCCACATATGATAAGTAACAAGGGTAATGAACCTAATCTACCCTCCAAGTAACCACCCAGGAACACTGGGCACCCTGAACTAACAACAAGACTCATATTTGCACTCAAAGTAACCAAAGTGTTTAAAAAATACCTTGGTGGACCGTCAATCACGTTTGATCGTTAATCTGCTCATGTGGCCGCCACATAGGTTAGATTTTCGCCACGTAGGATATATCATGTGGGCGCACATATAAAAAAACCAATTCCCTCTTGGGGTGGGGGGCGGTGGCTGTGTTGGGGGAGAGGTGGGCTGTTTGGAAGTGATGAAGAGAGAGGAGAGGGAATTGTTTTTATTATATGTGGGCCCCACATGACATATCTTACGTGGCAAAAATTTAACCCACGTGGTGGCCACATGGGCAGATTAAAGGTCAAACGTGATTGACCGTTTAATCGGAGTATTTTTTTAAATACTTTGGTTACTTTGAGTGTAAATATGAGCATGTTGTTAGTTCAAGGTGCCCAGTGCTCCTGGATGGTTACTTGAAGGGTAGATTAGGTTCATTACCCTTATCCTACGTGGCAAAAATTTAAACCACGTGGCGGTTACATGGGTAGATTAACGGTCAAACGTGATTGACCGTCCACTTGGGGTATGTTAAAAACACTTTGGTTACTTTGAGTGTAAATATGAGCATGTTGTTAGTTCAGGGTGCCCAGTGCTCCTAGGTGGTTACTTAGAGGGTAGATTAGGTCCATTAGCCTATAAACAAATTTCATTCAACATGGAATCGTTTAAAATTTATTGCCTATTCAAAATATAGAGTAAAAGGATTGCGATGTGTAGTATGTAAAAGTGGCCTTTGACTAATGATTTAGCTTCTAGATCTTATTTGAGCGTACCATATACACCCCACCTTCTCTTATTTGACAATTGCTCCTGTTTTCCGCAAACTTTTTCTTGGCTGTGGCAGCAGCCTTCACCAAATTTAGAGACATCCATCTTTGCTCCTTGAGAAAAGCATAAATTATTGCTAAAGCAGTCAAAGTGATCAAGTGACCAGCCATCCAAATGCAGATGGACCAAGAGCATCGTTATGACCTGTAAACAAAGTCATAAATGATGAGATATCCAGAGACTTTGTGGTATAAAACTCAAACTAATTAGATTCAAAAGATTATAGAAATAAGATCTGTAAACTATAGCTTGTCACTCAGAAACCATAGCATAAAATGTAGATAACAGCAGTAAATAAGAACCAAAAGGTATAATGATGTGCCACAGAGGGGCAACACACATTTGCACCACCAAACCATTCCAAATTATAATAATACATTAATATGCCAGCTCAACTCCAACATTTTAATCTTGTTTTGCAAATATTACAACTCTCATGTCACCTAAGATATTCCATTTCATTTTCTCACAATCTGGCTAGCTGCAAACATAAGTATTAAATTGTGTCAATCCTTGGGTTTAGGAAGATATGGACTGCAAGAAAATGATTGCAACATATGCATAGTAAATGTTTGTGTTCAAATTCCTTTGGTTTGAAAAGATTTGCCGTGAATGATTCATAAATCTACCAAGGCACATCCCTTTCTAACTGCATCAATTAATGGATTCAAAAGAATTTAAGACATAATGAATGCATATTTAACACCTGCAAACTAAATAAAAGTTGTAAAAAAAAACAGAGAGAAATTTGTTCCCTTCGCTTGTCTTCTTTCCATCAAATTACAATTTACCATTGGTGTACCTCTAAAGATTAAAGCTTAGAACTATATGAATACTTCATAAGCTGTGACTAGGTCAGAAAATGCCACAATAGGCAAGAATTCAAGAACTAAAGTTTCATTTTCTAATTTTATGATGTTGCGAGAAAATAAGTATATATGATGAAATTATTGTTCTAATCAGCCAAAAGAACCCATCCATGCATGGCCTTCAGTATTAGACTACCATGTTTTTGCATATTAACACAAGATATGGTTTGAAAGAAATAAAAATTGCAGTCGTCAGTTTCATTTAGTCTAAGAAATAGTACAGTAAATTTTCTTTTAAACAATTAAACACAAGCTAAGCACGGTCTTATATATGGAAAACAGAATTCTTGATTTCCACCTCAATGAATCGTGGATTGACCGTATTTTACCTAAATTTTTTGTTTGGGATTATTGCGAACAAATTTGTAATAGGTCAACAAGTTTCAAAAGTTCATTGATTTGAACACAAATTACTCCAGAAGCCTTCAATATTGTATCCTTCTTGTATGTGAATTAGAACAATATTTCACTTTCGTTTGTTACCTTCCATATGTTAATAAAGGACTGTATTATTGTCAGTAATTCAAAGTTGAAACTATGACAATAATAATGACGCTACCAGCAAATCAAAATAGTCAAGTCTAAAATCACCTCATTTTTGCAAAAGACACTACAAAAGTAGCCAGAGATAATGACGCTACCTCATTTTTGCATTTAGAGTTGGTCGGTCTATACAATAAGACACCAACCTACGTGCACTATCAGAGATATGATGTTAAGGTTACAACATAAATAGCAATATTCTTCTAATGTTTCATGTGCCTAATAACAAATAAATAGATCAGTTAAAGAATGAACAAAAAAAAAAGGTAACATATTGCACACCTTACAAGGCTTTGTATGTGATGTTAAGGTCATGTACCTATCATTTCACATAGTTGAGCTAATCATTATTTGACAGTAACTGGTTGGATTGAACTTCCATAGAAGTTAGTTAATTAATTAGCCACAACTTCCGTACAATAAAAATTAATTATGCGTTTATATCCATGCAATAATGAGGCAACTCTTCAGCATGAGTTTCCTTGAAAAACAATACTCCCTCCGGTCCCTAATGTAAGAGCCCAAAATTTGAATGGTTTTGGTCCCTAATGTAAGAGCTCACCCCATATTCTCTCCTCATTTAATGTATTTTTTCCTACTTTACCCCTAATTCTCTTTCATATTTATTAATGCTTATATATTTCTCTCTCTTAAAAGTACCATAATAAATATGGGCAATTTTGGAAAAGAAGCATTAACTCCAGACACCCAACTAACATTCACATGTTTTCTTAAGAAGCGTTTTTTTGACGGCTAGCTCTTACATTAGAGACCGGAGGGAGTAACTTTCAAGTCATATCACTGAAAAATAGACATACAGAAATAAAATAGGGGCAAAAATAAATAAATAGCTACAATTCAGATGTCTAATTTGAATTTGAACGGCTGCTTAGATGACTGCCATTGGTGTATTACAATCACATAAAAAAATGGCCCGGAATCTCTCCTCTTAATTTTTGAAAATTTTACTTTCTGTTCGGGACTTGTAAAGGATGATGATAAATCATTGTTCGGGACTCGCAGCTCTTGATTTATTTTTTTTTTTACTAAGTTCTAGTTTAATTCATTTAGGTAAAAGTGAATTATTATCCTCTAATTTTTTTATAGGATGATCAATTATATTAGCTATACATTTAGTCCATTATATCTCCATTTAATTATAAAATCACTTGTTACATTTGATATACAGTAAACATTTACATTTAAGTGAAACTAATGGTATTAACAAATATGATTGAACTGTATAAAAAAATTAATAGGATTGAAACTATAGTTTCTAAATAGGGTCAAACATACTTTGGTCCTGTAGTTTACCTCAGTTTGAGTTTTGGTCCCTGTAGTTTGAAAGCTGTGGTTTTAGTCCTTGTAATTTGATCCGTTTATAAAAGTTAGTCCCTAGAGTTTTAAAAGGACCTTAACAGAGTTAATTGAGCTGATGTGTTAATTATGCTTAGGTGGCTTGATAATTAGACAAGTTGGATATATAACTTTATTTATATAATAATAAATTAAAAAAATCATCCACCGCCCGTCGCACCATTTATCAGCCCTCCTCCACCACCGTCGTCGCTGCACCCTCCAACAACCTTTGTGCTTTAACAGATCATCAGGTGGTGTCAACGGCTGTGCGGAGAACGAGAGCTTGAAAATAGACACCGGATCTGGAAGCTAAAGCACGACAAAGTCAGGTTACATGGATTGTGAAACAGATGGGTGATAAGTCGTAAACGAAGTTATTATATGATTTTGTTAAAATGTACAGGTCTCATGTTTCTGTTGGAGAATTTGGATTTAGAAATTGAGCTAAGTATTATCCATCTATCTATAGGGTCTGACTAATATCCAATTTCTTTGTAGTGATTCTCCAGTAGTAGTTTTCCAATGAAAGCCTGTGATGTATAACTTTTAACAAAATATAGGAACCGGATTTTCTCAGCGGCTCCACCCCTCAGAATCTCTCAGCGGCCTAATCCTCACCATCCATATAATCCAAGGCTCAAAACAGTGACACATCATCTATCTCAAAGTTGCATCTTGACCATTGTTCACAACATCATAATCTCAGCCGTCAATTAAGTTTTCCTCTTCCCTGCCAAATTCCTAACATGCTTCCTGTTCCCCTTCGACCAACTCGACGAAAGTTCAGATTAATCATCACACCGTGAATGAAACCTTTCTTTTCTTTTTCTCTCATATTCTTTCTGACTTACATGGTTTTTTCCGTTTCCATTCCTGCAACACTTTCAGCTCGCCAAAATAGTTTATAGGGAAGATTTGAGATTTTTCGGGGAGATTGAAGAATGAAAATATAAAATGATTTGGAAGGAGTAAGAGGAAGTTATCGGTTGAAATGGCAGATTGGTGTGTGTGTGGGAAAGGGAGGAGTTATCTATGGGGGAAGAAGAATGGAGAAATTTTTTTCTAATGGAATAACCGAACATGGGAGAGAATATGATTATGTTAGTAAATCAAGAAAGGAAAATTGAGAGCAATGGATCTTGAGGAATAAATCGGTGGGGGAAGAAGAATGGAATAACAGTAAGGAACTGCAAGAGTAGGGGGAGAAGAGGAACCGATGACGTGTCATTGTAAGAGTCATAGGATTAAATTGGATTAAATCAACGGTTAAGATTTGAAGATTCTGAGAGCCGCTGAGAAAATCCTGTTCCCAAAATATAGGGCAAAGGCCCAAAAATGATACATAACTATTGGCCAAGAAACAGAAGTAGCACATAACTATTTCGAGGTACAAAAATGATACCCAACTTTTCCATGTGATCAAAAATGATATTTTCACTAATATGACAATATTAGACATGAAATGTCCAAAATGCCCTGATAATTAAATAAACTTTTACCGGCCGGCGATTAATTTAGGGCGAAGGCCCAAAAGTGATACATAACTATTGGCCAAGGAACAAAAATGATACATAACTATTGCAAGGTACACCAATGGTACCCAACTTTTAACATGGAATCAAAAATGATATTTTCACTAATATGATAACAAGATTACACATGAAAAGTCCAAAATGCGCTTAGAAATTAAATAAATTTCTTCCTCACCCTCTCCTTTCTTAGCTTCTTTCTTCTACCAACACTTCCTTTAATAAATAACTCGTCCACCGGCGGCTTCAACTCTCAGCAACTCGTTAGGGCGATCAGGTTGCAAAACCATGAAAACAGAGAAGTTAATCACCCACACTTACACATCTTAAAGTACATCATTTCATTTTATTTTACTACACGCACCGCTCTTTTGCTCTCATTTAACTTCTCTGTTTTCATGTTTTTGCAACCTGATCGCCCTAACGAGTTGCTGAGAGTTGAAGCCGCCGGTGGACGAGTTATTTATTGAAGGAAGTATTGGTAGAAGAAAGAAGCTAAGGAAGGAGAGGGTGAGGAAGAAAATTTATTTAATTTATAAGCGCATTTTGGACTTTTCATGTGTAATCTTATTGTCATATTAGTGAAAATATCATTTTTGATTCCATGTTAAAAGTTGGGTACCATTGTTGTACCTTGCAATAGTTATATATCATTTTTGTTCCTTGGTCAATAGTTATGTATCATTTTTGGGCCTTCGCCCTAAATTAACCGCCGACCAGTAAAAGTTTATGTAATTATCAGGGCATTTTGGACATTTCATGTCTAATATTATTGTCATATTAGTGAAAATATCATTTTTGATCACATGGAAAAGTTGAGTATTATTTTTGTACCTCGAAATAGTTATGTACTATTTCTGTTCCTTGGCCAATAGTTATGTATCATTTTTGGGTCTTCGCCCCAAAATATATTACACTACAATATTAATTTATGAGTTATCTCTCATTTCTCACACACACACACACATATATAAAGACTTTCGATAGAAATAAATAAAATACACTAAAATTATTTTTATAAGATATGAGATGATAGAAGAAATTTTTTTGAATGAAAACTGAATATCATATACTCTTAATCAAGAATACAAACCAAAGTACCCTCTCACCCTATAAGATAACACAAGAAATTACTATTAATATTATTTTATTCACTTTTTGAAATCTCAAATTTGCTCTTCGTCACTCAAATTTTTCGAATTTACAAACCAATTTGAAATTTTCCTTTTATAGATAGATTTGTAAATTTGAAAAGAAAAGCCTTCAAGGCTTCAACAACTAATCTAAGCATAATAATAATCAGTTGTGGACAGCCTAGATACAAACTCTAGAAAGCAACAAACAAAACAAAATATCCAACATACATGTAATTAGAAAACTACTGTATAAAATAATACTACCTCTGGTCCTAAATATAAGTCCTAGATGACTTTTTTTACTTCAAATGTTTGTGCTTCACCTATATCAGTTGATCCTGTGCCTATTGCATCAGCTTCCGCTTTGCATGAAGATTCTCAGCCTTCACACTCTGTCACATCAGTTTTACCTTAACATAATTCTGGATCTCCATTATCTATTGCTTCTGTTCCTAATACAAGTTTTTCTGCAGCTTCTTAAGTGAATGGCTACTTAAGTGAAACTGTTTATATGAAGCAACCCGAAGGATTTGTTCATCCTACTAAGAGGAATTATGTTTGTAAATTGTCCAAGGCACTATATGGTTTAAAACAAGCCCCTAGTGGTATGATCGTTTACGTGATACTTTGCTTGCTTGGAAGTTCAAAAATTGCAGGGCTGATTCTTCCTTATTTTTTTACAAAGATTCCACACAAGTGCTGATTTTGCTCATTTATGTTGATGACATCTTGGTCACTGGCACTAATCCAGATAATATTACCATTTTTACTACTAAGCTGAATGATATCTTTGCTTTGAAGGATTTGGGTCCTATTCATTATTTTCTGGGCTTTGAGATTTTTCGTGACACCAAAGGCTTTGTTCTTTCTCAAACAAAGTATGTTAAAGATTTGTTGTCTCGCTGTGGTATATATGCTTAATTGCTCTCCCTGTCCAACTCCTATGGTTACTAATAAAACCTTGTTCAAGGATGATAGTGCTGCTTTTTCGGATCCTCATTTATATCGTAGTGTTGATGGTACTTTGCAATATCTTGTCAACTCTCGACCAGATATTTGTTTTTCTGTTAGCAAATTGTGTCAGTTCCTAAGCTCACCTACTGTTCGTCATTGGCAAGCTGTCAAAAGGCTTCTTAGATATTTGAAAGGCACTCTCACTACTGGTATACTTCTTCAGCCATCTCTGCCTTTACATTTAGTTGCATATTCTAATGCTGATTGGGCTTGTTGCCCTGATGATCGTCGATCCACAAGTGGCTACATTGTTTTTCTGGGTTCCACTCTGGTTTCTTGGTCTTCTAAGAAACAACATGTTGTTTCACGCTCCTCTACTGAGTCTGGATATCGTGGTTTAGCAAATACTTCTGCTGAATTAGCATGGTTTCATTCCTTGTTGAGAGAATTACAGGTTACTCTATTGTCCTCTCTGGTCATTTGGTGCGATAATGTTAGTGCAGCGGCTTTGGCTTCTAATCCTGTCTTCCATGCTCGCACGAAACATATTGAGATAGATGCTCACTTTGTATGAGATCAAGTGTTAAATAAGCAGCTTCATGTTCGCTATGTTCCATCTGTTGATCAACTGGCAGATTGTCTCACTAAACCACTTGGCACCTCTCGTTTTCTTTATTTGCGTAGCAAACTCTATCTTGCTTCTGGGCTGCCTCGTTTGAGGGGGGATATGAAGAGTACTTTGGCCCAATAGTGTTTAGGCCCATTAGACCTTTTTCATTATACTGTATAAGTTAGCATACTGCATAATTATGTTGCATTCTGCACCGTATACATTTCAATATACTACCTCTTGTCCTAAATGTAAGACTTAATTGACTTTTTTCTAAGAGATTAAGTGTGTGTTTGGGAGAAGTGGTGGAGAAGTGACTTTTTTTCAACTTGACTTTTTCATATGTCAGCTTGGATAAAAGCCAAATTGTATAAACTGATTTATATTTGGATCTCTAGTTGCAGAAGTGACTTTTCTTAAGTTGACTTTTACAAACATGTTTGGATGATCATTTTGAGAAGTCAGTTGTTTAAATAGAAATATGATTTTTCTTGAATAATACACAAATAAAATATTCAAATATTGGTAAAAATAAAAGTAAATTGATATTTTTAATAATTTAAAATAATAAAAATTTAAAAGATTAAACTGCACATAAATTATAAATCATGTCTTTGTACATTTCGATGATTGAATTACATAATTAGTTGGATCAAATATCTGGTACAATTCGGTCTCAAATCATAACAATTTGTTCCATAATTACTTACTACTGTATTACATCCAATATATAACCAAATAAAATAGCAACAATATTAGCTAAAAATCATATTCAGATTTGTGCTTGTTTTGATTTATATTCTCTTTTTATTTCAACATATTCAGATATTTATTCTTTTTTGATATATATGCAGATTTCAACATATTCCCATTTGATTAATAAAGGTAATCAAATAAAGAAACAAATAAAGCTTGTTTCTCAAATAAAGAAACAAATACGTGTCCAAGACGGTCCCTCTGCATAAGCTGGGCCAAGACGCAGCTTCTGGCCATAAGTTCGGCAACAACAACGCAGCATCCAAACATCACAAAATGACAGGTGGTCAGCTTCTACGTTGGGGCTTGGCTTTTGGCTCCCAAACGTCGCTCCCAAACACACACTAAGGTTGCAAAATAGGTTATTAAATCATGACATATTTGATTTCTTTTTGGATTATCCATTAGCTTATAGGTAAAATAAACTAGTGTAAGAGAAAAAATTAGGTAAATCAATTTATAATTAACTTATTTTGCTTTTTTTTTAGGATTTTTCAAAAAAATCAACTAGGTCTTATATTTAGGACCGGAGGGAGTATATAATAATCAAGTGGCTCACAATTTGCTTTCAAGTGAGACCACATTTGCTTAGCTGTCAAACTTTCTCTTTGCGAAATAGGTTATTAAATTATGATATATTTGATATATTTTTAGATTATTCATTAGTTTATAGGTAAAATATACTAGTCTAAGGGAAAAATTAGGTAAAACATCAATTTATAATTAACTTATTTTGCTTTTTTAGGATTTTCCAAAAAAGTCAATTAGGTCTTATATTTAGGATCAGAAGGAGTATAATATAACAAAACCATACAGTCAATAGGCCTAACACTCAAACCAGCAGGTAGACCAGCAGGTAGACATTCTGGTAGTTTTATCAAGAAAAAATCCATTATTATAATATAAAGAAGGCAACTCCATAGCTAAATAAAATTGGACAAATTCTATGTGAACAAAATTAATGATTTACTAACATAGGTTGTGTGGTTGAGTGACAAAGACTCATTCACCCTTAACCAATTGTCTAGGGTTCGATCCTTGACATTGGGTATGGAGAAACATTAAACCTCCCAGGTCAGCTGTCTCACCCTTTGAGGTGTCTATAAATCAGCGGAGGATTAATATCTCATTTGTCGAGTGGGGGAATACCTTGATTGTCGATCAAAAAGAATTAATGATTTACTTGCCATGTTCTAGAGAATAGAGATCATAGGGACAAACCTCAATGCATTATGAATTTGGATCTAGCCCTTTGATTTTGGATGAGCGAAACCTTTTTCTGAAATTTTTTTATATGAAAATAAAAAGATTTCACAATAGTATTAAAGAATGATGAATAAAAGAGGTATGTTAAAGGGTAATAACCTTAATTTATCCTTCAAGTAATCATCGTGGACCACTGGGCACCAAAAATTAATAACAAGCCCTAATTTGCTCTTCAAGTAACCAAAGTGGTCAAATTTTATCTTCATCTGTCGGTAAATGACGTTTGGCTGTTTAAAAACTTTGAGAAATTACATATTGACCTCATATATTATTCTTATTTATATTTCGGTCCCTATAGTTTGCTTCAATTTTCATTTTAATCCCTGTAGTTTAAAACAAGATGTTTTGGTCCCTTAAGTTTGATTTCGTTAGCACATTTAGTCCTTATAGTTTAATAACGAATTGAATATGAGTTAATGGTATTAAATATGCTGACATGTCGCTAACGATGTTAATTATAATAACATTGCTCAATGACTAGGAGATTGATGTGACCAAATAAAATATAAATTTTTTAACTTTTTTAAAATCCAAAATTTATATTTTTAAACTATATGGACTAAATATACCGACAGAATCAAATTTGAGGACCTAAACCTATTGTTTTAATATCACGCCCTAAAATTTAAGGGTGATTGATACGTAAAACAAGAGAAAATACACAACTTAAAGTCAAACTATAAAACACACCTAACCACTTTTGATTCATATATTTTTCATCTAACTAGAATATTTAATCTTTTGTAGAAATTTCGGCATAGTCTCCCCTATTAGATGGACTTTCCGAACGTTCTACAAAGACCTGTCATCACAAAATAATCATCGGAGTTCTACTCCCAGAATACATATTTGGACTACTTACATCAAAAGTAAGGATCTTGTCCCTAAGCTACGTGGAGCTTCTAAATACTAAAGATTAATAATCAAAATATATATTTACATATGAAAGTCTTCACAAGCAGTTAGTAAGCTTGAATCAAAAGAGAGGCTCTTCACTGCTCAGATGGAGGTACAAGGTCAACTCTACTATCTGAAACCGCAACATTTACCGGTGAATAACGTCCCACTTATTAACAATAAATAAAATGCTAATGGTAAACATAAAATAAGTAATACATAAATAAATCTGTTTAAGTCAAATAAATGTCATCATATTATCCATTGAAAACGAGTTCCAAAAACTTTTACTTTTATAGGACTTTCCACAGAACAAAATCACAAGCGTGGACACACAGTCCACTAGGGAAAATAACCAAGCGTGGCAAAGCCACGAAACAAGCGTGGACACACAGTCCACAAGGGTAAATAACCAAGCGTGGCAAAGCCACGAAACAAGCGCAGCACAAGGCCACGAAACAAGCGCAGATACTAGACCCACGAATAACAAGCGTGAGAACAAATCTCACGATTATCAAGCGTGAGACAATACCCACGAATATCAAAAGAGCTCGAGATTAACCATGACGCGTCGAGGGCTAACAGTACCGCTGTTAGCAGCCGGTGTTCTGTATCCAGTCCTCTCAAAACAATGTTCAAGCATGCAGGGCCAGCTTTAAATCACTCAACTGACAAATTTCCATGTGCCAAAGTACAACAGTAAAGAATATTTTAGAAAACAAAACCCCTGCATGAAGGTCTTTCAATATAAATTTACTCCAGTAACTATAGTTCCAGTATAAAACTCCTTCAATAACTTGGTCAAAAATAGATTGAAATTTCTACATTAATGATATACACAAAAATTCCATTTATCAGTATATAATGAAATATCACATTCATGACAAGGTAAGATATTGATTCATATCCAATCTCAAATAATAACATAATTTCAAATGATCAATACTTAAATAATAATAAAATTTTATAGTTTAATGAAAATGCTTTGAGTAGTAAATCACAAATGGGATGCTATTCACTCACCTGCAAGAAAATCTTTATTTTTGCTTTAAATTACCAACTTCTAGATCATTCGCATTCCCCGCTCCTCAAGTCCAACACAATCACAATATTATTCTACTAACACTTCACATACTTCCTCTTTTCATGTAATAGTAGACTTCAAAATTTTCAAACCTCATGGTCCTATTATTTGAATTAAGTTTCAGATTTTTAAATACAACTCCTTACCAATCACATACACATATATTTATTCACGCAAGAACATCACTTCTTCAATTCTACTTGATAAAATATGTCATTAAACAATCCACCTCATCATTCCTAGAGCATAACTTAAATCTCATAGCAAAATCCAAAATTTTCAAGCAAATCCTTCTTTTAGACATCTTATCGAACACTTTAAGTGCACTCCATCAATGAAATTACTAATTCTTTCCACTGCCCCCTTTTCCTATCAATATAGTCCAGCCTTCATTCAAGTCTTTCAAGTATGCTTCTCTCATACCTTTTAACAAACATTTTGAGTGCACTCACAACCCAATAATATCATTTACTCTTTACTTTACAAATCTCATGCCAAAATCCCCAAATTTCAATCATACACACACACACACACACACACACACACACATCCAGAATCTCCAAGTTAACATGAAAATCATCCCTCTCCCAAACATCAATTTGACAAACAGAGAAAATTCCCACATCCAGAGAAGCACCTAAAATATATGAAATCAAGGAGTTTGTAACATTCTGTTACTAATTTCCTGATTAACTCAATAATACCTTTACTAACTATGATAGAAAAATGATTTCCATAATATCAATAAATCTATCATAGTTAGAAAAAGAATTTCCTAATAATAATCATTATCCATGATAGAAAAGAATTTCCTAACACAACCTGAACACTATCATGGATAATTAATAACTAACCATGTTAGAAAAGAATCACCTAACATGGTTAGAAAAAAAAAGAGCAATCTATTACAATTCTCCAATTAACCAATAATATCAATACAAATAAAAATATGCGGAAGCGAATGCAGACCTATACATTTTTGGCAATATACATATCTAAATAATCTAAGCAACCTTTGAAACTTAATTCCCTTTTCTGACGCTCGCGCCTGTGCATGATCACCTGCAAAAATGTAAGTAATCGTGGGGTGAGACAACTTGTCTCAGTAATCTACTACTTAACTCACTATAACAGTGGGATGTGCGGTAGTAAGGGCGTCTAAAGGGTACCACAGTTTTAAAATCAATGTATATATACCAGAACCAAGCATTCTTCCATTTACCATTCCAGGCCCTTTGTCACGTCCAAAACAAATCAAGTCCATCATTTCTACTTTCCAAAAATCACTCAAAACCCCTAAATCAATTTCCACATCGATAAAATTCACCATCCAATCTCCAAATTCATGCAGTCATTATTGTAAATCTCATACACATAGTTCTCAAATCCAACTTCTAGTCTTTCATCCATGTACAACCCTGGTGCTCTACTCATGCCATCCTGAAGGCACTACGCTCGAGCCCTATATGTATTCCAAATGAGTTGACACTGTGCCCCTCTCAAAAGTGAGGGGGCAATTTTCCTCCCTGGTAAACCCATGAGAGGGAAACCCCAATCTGTCTCCAATCAGAAAGGGAACAGTCCCTGTCTCCAATCAGAAGACTGCTGGTCACAGTCTCCAATCTGTCGACTAGTACAAATAACTGTCGATTGGCCTATCGAACGGTTATCATCGCGCGATGGTACATATATCTCAGTGTCATGCAATGATCACAATTCTTTTCAACATCTCAATCACAACCTTTGATACTTCCCATCCATACAACTTTCAAATTCCTCAACCACAAAGTATGATACTCCCAATCCACATCACTTTTCAATACCTGTCAAGTACCAATTATATATCTCCACCACAACTATCACTTTCTATCGATATGACCTATCAACACCGTTGTCCAATTATTACACCTATATACCTCACCAGTCCAACCACTACCAGACAGGATAATAATATATATAGTGTATCACATTCTTTTTATACAAAAGTAATTGTGTTTAAAAGGCACCCGATAGTCTGTTTTGTATAAAAGTAACTTTTAAAGATTTTGAGGGCTAGAAAGGATTTTAAAAATCCCAACTAATGTCACCCTCAATGTTATAGCAAGGTAAGAGTGATTACCTGTCGCCCTTATCAGTTTACGCGATTTCTCATCCTTTTCTTCTTGATGCCATGAAAGCCTACCTATATCCTCTCCTATAACAATATAGAACAAAATGATAAATTAATATCATTTCCGCTTTATAGTACTTCAACGTCTCTTTTGAATTCCTAATATGCTACCCAACTCCAACCTTATCCTAAAAATCATTTTGAATCTTTATTGTCGTTCTAGCATTCACACTTTCCTAACAACTTTAAAGATATTAACTATTACCTATCATACAATTCCCCGATCAACTAACCTAGAACCAAAAGAATCATCAATGAAACAATCTACATTAAACCCCTAAACACTAACATTCATATAACATGCATTCCGAGAACAAAACAAGTTTCCTTCATCCATTAATCATTTAAACTGCATGTATTACACATTATAACACACAACAATTCAGAATATTGCTTAATCCATTCTTTCCTTATTATTAAAGCATCCCCCAATATAGCAAGAAAAGAGAATCAAAATATACTAAGAATAGAATCACTAAAAGACTTGCACATTAATAGTCTTACACTTACAGAAATCCCAAAACAGAAATATGTAAGTGAATTATTATTCCTTTAAACATCTTTAACTTGTAACCACTTATTTTAGCAAGCACAATAACAACCTGAATCTCAGCTTTTACCAAAACAACATGTCTCAATTAAAACATTCACAACCTTAACAAATTCTTCAAACATCAAGCACCAATTCCTTTATAAATCTAAAATCCCTACATTCTCAATATCTTTTGAATTCTAACCATACTAGCAAGGATCCTACACATATATATGCACCAGTTAAATATTCCAATCTCAAAAATTGATCAAAGACTCCATATTCAAGATTCCAAACAATTTGTAACTTTAGATTTCTTAATCTTCATACCCTTAATTGATCCTTATTCAATCCATTTCAATATCATCATAATCATACATTATTAACTATCCTATGTCTTAATCGATTCATTGGCTCTCAATGCTCATTTTCCTTTCTATATAATCCTACAACTTCCCTTAACCACTTACCTTTCTCATACTCTTACCAAATCAATGTTCACAAATTACCCCCAATCTAACTTCCTAGGTTTAACATTGCAAATTTTCCTCTCTTAAACATCTAACACTTTATTCAATCAATAATCCTACTTATCCATGGTTTTCACAATCATAAATAAATACCAATAACCCATAGAAATCACTAAAACATAATTTACTCAAACCTTCCTCCAATCTCAACATTCTACAATTATTCACTAACATCAATTAATATTACAACCATCCATTTGCTCAAATTCATATTAAAATCACCTTTATCTAAATCAAACCCTACTTAATCACACTTTCCAACTCAAAGTTTGATTCAAAGAGTTTCTACCAACCATTCCAACATTTTAAGATAATCTTTTAGCAAATTATAAACCATAAAGAAGCACCATTAACCAGAAGAATGAGAGGATTTTCGAAATTCTCTCCAAACCCTAGCTTTCCAACACATAATTTTGTCATATTATCATCCTAACTCAAAATCAAGTAATCCCAACATATAGAGTATTTAGAATCAACCAAATATAGTTTTAAAACCACAATTTCAAACCAAAAAGCTGTAGAATTAGATTTGATAATAAAAACCCCAAAAAGTTAGGGTTTTGCATAAACTTTACAAAACTACAATAACATTCAATTTAACAGTTAGGACACTACAAAATGAAGCTTTAGTTTAGTCTTAATTCATTATCATAACTAAAACCCAAGACTCAATTCAAACCCTCTCTCTTAAATGGACCAAAACGAAAAAAAAAATCAAAGGCAAGAAGGGTGTAGAAAATGCTTACGGAGTTCTAAAATGAAACAGCGATGTTCACACGCCGGAAACCACCGCGAGCCTCACCGGAAAACGGCCATTAAAGGGGCTGACCGAAACATACAGCAAAAGGGAAAAGAAAAATGAGGAAAAAGAAGTTGGGAAAGAGTATTAGCTTGGGAAACCAAAGAAATAGCAAACCTCACCTCTCACCTCCGCCGACCTCCCCCGTCCGCCGCCGGAGAAGAAGAAAACTCGCCGGAAATTCGTGTGACACCAAGCAGCAGGGAGGCACGGATCTGACGCGATTTTAGCAAGGATTTGGAGAGAAGAAAGTGAAGAAACCGAAATTGGTGAGTTTTTGAGGTGGAGAAATGAAATGGGTGAGCTTTAGAGAAGAGAAGAATTGAAAATGGAAGAGGAGGAGGGAGGGTGCGCTGCTGATCCGAAAATGAAGGGGAGGGAGTGTTTGGTTAAGGTTATATTGTGTATCATGTACACATTTAAAGAAAATTACCTAAAGGCCCTTCTTAATTCCCAAACCATTTGATTTGCCAAAACATGCATCCAATTTATTTAACCTCCCCAATACTTTAATTTCCATAAACTTCCATAATTTCTAAATTCTCCCAACCATTCAATTAATTATTTTTAAGCACTTATTTCCTAAAACTTCAAAAATATCCCAAAAATCTCCAAAAATTCTCAAAATTTCTAATTTTTCCTCATTTATTATTTGCTAAATACTCTCTAATCCTATATTAAATTTTCAGGATGTTACAGAGTTGATAATACCATCTTACCTACAATCTTCAACATCCATGTTGCTGAATAGAAGGAAAAGTGATAGAAATGCTAGAATCTAAAGCCTTCAAATTCGGAGATGCCCAAAAGATGCAGTGAATTTCGAATGGTCTAGGGCTTTGAAGCTTCTTGAATGTTCTTGCTTTTCTCACGATGAAGAGCATCTGGAATTAAGAAAAATATCGAACCCTTTCTGCCCTTATCAACTTCTTCTCTTTTTTTTTCCAGGGTCATTTTTGTAATTTCCTTTTCTTAGCAAAGTAATAAATAAAACCTCATTGTTCCTATGTAGAGTTGAACCCAGCACCCTCTTATTGAGGGATATGAAATAATCACTCTCATTTTCCACTTAGCTGGAGGCTCAAGGTTGATGAGATCTACATTAAATAAATAAAATATTTATTGACTTATATTATTAAACTTGGGGTATTACATTTAAACTACAAGGACTAAAACAAAAATTGAAGCAAACGTCATTGACCGTCAAGTGAGGGTAGAATTGGACCACTTTGGTTACTTGAAGGGCAAATTAGGGCCCGTTGTTAATTTAGGGTCCCTAGTGGTCCATGGTGGTTACTTGAAGGGCAAATTAGAGTCATTACCCTATGTTAAACTAGTGATTTAAAATCTCATTGATAACATTAAACAGTAAATATGTAAATATACCCTTGTAGTTTGATTCAAATTGCACCTCACTGTAGAGTTTTGTTTTGAGCAAAAATGTCTATGTAGTTAATAAAATGGATCAAAAGTGTGCATGCTAACACATAGGGCTTGTTTGGTTGCCTAGGGAAAGTGTCAAAGAATTAGAAAGTGTCGAAAGTAAAGGTTTTTGTGTAATTTACATATATCTGGGACCCACAAGTTTTCTCTCTCCATGTAACACTTTTCTAGTCCCACAAACTTTATTTTTTCATCATTACTTAATTTACCTCTATTTTCCATTTTCACCCTTGCACTTTCTGTAACATCCTAGCTTTTTCCTACTATATTTATAGCAATTTAATCAATTTGTAACCACTTTATAATGTTAGAAGCCCAAAAGCCCAAAAATATGAATAAATTAAAACATTTCTCTTTGAAACATGTATGAAATATTTTTCCGCGTAAACTTGGGCTTCTATACAACTTTGAAAAAATATAATTATTCCCTGAAATCCGCAGCAGTTTATAAATTCATTAAATAGCTAAATTAGTAGTTACGACTTAGTTTTTACTTTATCTACACCTGAACAATCTAATGTAGCAACAAATCTATCCTATTTAAATATAACTATTATAATTCTGTCTAAATATAATTTGTTCATTACAGGTGATAGACATTACCTAGTAAATCACAAGCTATGAGCTTGCATAGTACAAAATATCTCACAAAAATCTATATCACTCATCTTCGGGCCTATCGAGCATCCTTCCTATCCTCAATTATGTCTTTTCCCAAAATCTATCTTCTTCCAGTTTATCTGTAAAAGTTTTATTTGAAAACAGTGAGATTCAAAGAATCCCAATAGCAGTTATCATTTATTATCATGCATAACAATTGATGAACTAATAAAATGAAATTGTGATTTAGATTACCTTAATCCTGCTGCTCACACAACAATGTCAATTTATTTTCCTGGTTGTGTGGCATATGAGGCACAACCCCTGAATAAATAAACTAGAAGTAGCGAACCTCTAGTCATGGAGAACTCCGATACACTGACTGACTGTGACAGGATTAGAGCGACCTTTCGGCCCTGAGGTATGTGTAATTTTAAAATGCTTCATGCAATTCTTATACATCATAATAAACAAAACTACTACATGTACTCCTTCAATTACCAATTATCTTTCTTTAACTTCCTGGTGCTACTAGAACTCACGGCATCCATTCCTAAATTTTAATAAGATATGAATGATAAGTTAATATCAGTTCTAATTCAAATAAATGTTAACGTCTCTCACGTGCCTATAAACTACCCAACCATTTCTATAATCTTTACTAAATTATCATTTTGATCCTTCTTTTATTAATCAAACATTAGAACTTTTGCTAATTCCAAGAATCAGTAACAAGTACCTATCACAATATAGGTCAAACAAACATTGCATTTACATATCCAAACAACTTCAATTCCATTAACATAGCAATGCTTCAAAGTCCAACAAAGAACAAGATGAGTAATCAAACACAACACCAAGTAATGAAACACGAAAGGAGATCAAAACAAGAATAGAGAATTTACTCCACTTTCAATTCAAAGCTGAACATACCAAAATATATATAAGTTTACCAATTCAACATGTAAACACAAATTTATGCTTCATCACAAACCAAGCCCAGTAAGATTCCAACCAAAAGGAAAGAAGTAGAAAAGAAATCAGCCATGATAGAATAGTAACAAGATTCCACAACAGTCACCACATGCTTTATCATCTCATTTCACAAACCAAGATTGCAAGTTCCTCTTAACCTGAACTGATTTGGCTAAAACAGAAACACAACTCAACATGTAAGAACCCTTTTCAACCACTCTAAAATTTGACGTGCAACTAAGGAATAAGCATGATCATTTAATTTCTTAACATATTGTAAATTGCTCTCAAGGTTCAGAACTAAAACCTTATGATCAAAACAAGTTATGTATTATGATATTTAAGTTATAATCCATGTTTAAGACTAACAAATACTTCCTTTATGTTTTTTTTATTTCACTTGAACAAGTAATTACAATTGTCTAAGAATCAGAATTTCAAATCTCTTTTCTTCATATATTCCACTTAGCATGAAAACAGAAAACATTAAGAATCACATGTGTTTTAAATATGAAAGACAAGTTATTGTTTCATCAAAACAAAGCGAGTAAGATTCCAATCAAAATAAGAGAAGCAACACCATTGAACATGACTGAAACATAAAACAAAATTGAACAATAGTCACCTATTTCTCAAAATACAAGTAACGCACAAAACAACATACTCATTTTACTTCCTACATCCACAATCAGTTAAACACGAACCCCAACTTCCAAATTAATCATGCCTATACTGAGAAATAGAAGCAGCAAATTACAAAACTACATCCCAATTCACCAATCATGAACAAGGTAGCAAAATACCTATATACAGAAACTATATTTCCATTTCATCCCAAAAATAAATCTGGTTATATTTATATAAAGAGCAGAATTGTTTTTTTTTTAAACTTATATGCTAAGCATAACAGAACATTAAACAATAACAGGGGAAGAAAGGAAATCAATAAAAATTTCAAATCACTAACATATATGGCAATCAATTGACTCTATTACACTCTTCTATATATCAATTAGAAATTAGAGATTTTAACCCCACCTTTCAAATACCAAGTCAGAAATTTATTTAATCAGAAAAAGGAAAAATATTCAAATGCTTGAAACACCCAAAACTCAAAAACCCAATACCTAATTTCGAATTTCCTCTCAGCCTCACCCAAAATTCTAAGAAAAAGGTATGAATTAGAGGAGAGGAAGTCACCTATGCTTGATTCCATGACTATATGGACGGTCGGAGGTCTCCTCCGCCGTGTTTCACCGCCGAGAGCCGCCGGAAATCAGTGGGAAGAGAAACAGAGGAGCGACGGTGATGATGGTGAGGTGGAAGAAGGGAATCGGTTGAAAGAAAGGCAAAGAAAGATGTACAATGATGATGGTGATTTTGTTGGTGAAGTGAGAAAGTGAGAGGAGAGTAAATTGAGAGAGATGGGAGAGCAAAATGGGATTTAAGGTGAGGATAGAGATGATTAAAATGTGTGCGTGGGATTAATTTAGAAAGGATAAAGACAAATGAGAGAATAAGAGAAAATAAGGTTTTTGGAGATATTTTGAGTCTTAATGTAATTTATATAGGTATCTTTTAATTCCCAAATTTATTTCTAAAATTTCCTAAATACTAAATAATACTTCCTGATTCTAAATATTGCCTTATTTATTCTATTAGAAAATTTGGGGTGTTACACTTTCCATTTCTTCACTTTCTTTCCTACTACAACCAAACGGATTCATATAGACAACATTGTTTTACAATGTGAGAAAGAATAAAATGTGCAAAAATACTCATGTAGTTTGGTCCAAAGTATACCAATACCACAAACTTTGCTTTTTCTCAAAAGTACTCATGTAGTTACCAAAATTGTTTCCTCATTGCCTATGTCATTATTTTTACACATAGTAGATTCTAGAATACACAAGAGGGGTGAAATGAGTACTTCAATAAATACTTTTCAAAACATCAGGTTCAAAAAGCATTTTAAAAAAAATTAGATAAGAAAAAAAGAAAGGATTGAAATTAGAAAACAATAAAAAAAAGCATAAATTACAATCTTTCTCGTAGTGATTTGTATTGGTTCAGTCCAAATGGAAAATAGGCACTAATAAAACTATTTTCGGCTTCTAAGTGGGTATTTTTGGTGCAAAAATGTTCACAGTATTGAGTGCACTTTGGATCAAACTATATGGATATACTTGCACCTTCAATTCTCCCTAACATTAAAAAACATAATGACATTTGCCTATATTGAAGGCATAAACATTTTTTGTCCCATATAGGTAAGTACATTGTGAAAGTAATGGATGCACAAGAGGGGGGGTGAATTGTGCTTCAAAAATAAATGCTCAAATAAAACAACACAAGAGTTATACTGGTTCGGTCTTCCTGACCTACGTCCAGTTCTCAACCACCCAGGCTGAGTTCCACTATATCTCCAGGTTTTAGAACGGGTTCACCTGGAACCTTTTACAACCGCAAGTTTTGAACGGGATCACTTGCAACCTTACAACCACAAGTTTTACTCAGGCTCACTTGCAACCTTTCTAACTAGCTCCCCCTTACACCTAGCAAGGGTTCAACCTTTACAACTAAAGGATTTTTCTAGCTAAGTTCTCTTAAAGAACAGATAGTGTTACACACTTAAGTACAATTAATGCTCTTATAACAGAAAGAGACTTAACAACAAAGAGTACAGAATTTGTAGATGAGAATGATTACTCGATGTGTTAAATGCTCTTTACTTTTCTGGGCAGCTTTGAATGCTTGAAGATGTTCTTAGTTTCTCGCTCTAACTTCTCTCAAGAATATTCAAAGATAATTGTTAGCTTCATAAATGAGGTTGAGCTCCTTTATATACTCTTCAAACATTCTGACTCTTGGTAGGTGGGATAGCCGTTTGAATATGGCCATTTTTCCTATGTTACCGTTTGCCCAATTAATGCTTCATCAATGCATAGCAGGGTTGACTTGCTTTATCTCTGAAAAGTAGCTCTGACAACTCTGCTCTGACAAAAGCATTCTGACACTGCATTTCTGAACACTCTGACATTCTGATTGCTTGCGGAAGCAGGTTCACATCCGGAAGCAACTCTACTTAGTGTGCTGCACTGAGTGTTAGTCTAACAATATTAACATATAGTTACATGCAGTAGGAGTGTTCTTAGTCTAAGAGGTCTTCCTTGCATCCGGAAGCACTTCTCCATCCGGAAGTAAATCCGCTGGATGAAGGATTTTGTTCACTATTACTCACTCTCGCTCAGTGTTCATTCAATCCAACAGCCAGCGCTAGTCACTAAGCTATCGGAAGCACTTCTACTGGATGTTGCTCACTTTCACTGACGCTTAGGGATATCTATTCCAACAGCCAGCGCCAGTCTAAGTCTAACAGGAAGCAAACTCACTTCCGGTTGAATCTTAACTTAGTCTTAGGATTTTGTATATCTAGTGCTCATGGACTAAGTTAATTCCTAAGTGAATTTCTTGCTGCCGCTGGGGGATGAGACATTTATCCGCGAGCGCTAGTCCTAATCTATCCGGAAGTAAGTCCACATCCGGTTGTACTTTTACTTAGGATTCTATGTTCACCTATTGCTTTCTAAGTTCTTTCATATTTTAGTCTTCATCAAAACTTAAGATTCTAACATTCTCCCCCTTTTTGATGATGACAAACTCAGTATTTAACTATTTATCGATTAAGTCCATATGAAAGGGTTAGCAGGAAAACAAAAGCAATAGATAAGAACAAGTAACTTGGACAAATATTATTGATAAAAAGAGATTACATGTTAGAGTATACAAGTAAAACATATACAGGTAATCTACACTAAGCAAGAATGAGAGATGTATGAAAACAAAGAAAAATTCTCTAAGTTAAAAAAAGTTGGAATGAGGGTGTTCATAGTTTGTGTCTCTTTTTCCTCTCCCTCTCCTTCTGTCTCTCTTCACTCTCTTTCTGAAGCTTGGCGATCTCAGCCTCATGCACATTCTGGTCTATCTGGGCAATTATTCGCTGAAGCTCTTCTTCATCCCTCTCTCGTCTGAGTCTTTCTGATTCAATAGACTCCTCGAATGCCCTCTTCATGTTCTCTACTTCTTCATACCCAGGGAACCCTGTAGCATCATCGAAGTAGGCGACCTCTCCATTGGGGTAGTGAACAGCCCGAATCTTTACGTTCCATACAGGGAAGTTGGGATCCTCCTCAACTTCCTGGGCTTTCCTTTTCCCTTTCCCCTTACTCTTCCCTTTGCTCTTGCTAATCGGAGGAGTGGGCATGACTTTTGCTCTGTCAGCATCGAGGCAGGCCATCTGACCAAAGGATAGTCTGTCCGTATACCCATATCTTTCGAATTCCTCAGGAGTCATGTCTTCAATTTCCAACTTGACTTCCTTCAGAATTGGAACAGCTTGTACTACTGGGATTTCAGGTTCAACTTGGGCAGATGAGGTCTCTGGCTCAGGTTGGTCAGATGGAGTCTCTTCCTCACTCTCAGCAGGTTCAGTGGAGGCAATAATTTTCCTGGTACGCTTCTTGGCAACGGCCTTCTTTCTAGACTCACTGAAGGTGACTGCTGGCTCAGATGAGGGAGGAGGGGTAGATGATTGCTCAGACGAGGGGATCTCAGACTCTTGCCCAGGGGATGCAGGAATAGGCTTGGCTATCACAATAGGAGGGTGATTGATCTTCTTCAGTCCCCACTTCATCATTATCTCCTCAACAATTTTTCTACTTATCTTAGTTGGAGGAGGTTCTGATGAAGATGACTCAGGCTGTGAAGGTTGTTCATTTGGCTCAAAGGCAACCATCTCCAATTGTGGTCCTTGCTCAGCCGACTTCTGCTGCATGAACCGGATTGCTTCACCTCTTATAAGGCTCTCAGCACCACTCAGCCTTTGGGATTCCATGGCACGGCGAAGGGCAGCCATGATGTCTTCATCAAGCCAGAGGGATGGCTGGCTGAGCACATCCCTTGTGTTCATGGATAGGCGAAGAGCGGTCATCACATTTCTCCCCCTTTTGTCATCATCAACAAGGGCGAGTGCCAGGGATGGAGTAGATGAAGAGGAGGGTGGAGGTTCAGGGCTAAGTGGAGTTTGGGGTGAGGATTCTGGGGAAGAGGCAGGTAAGGTATGTTCTGGGGATGTGGGTTGGTTGGGGAACCAGGTAGGATCTACGAATAGACCTTCGAATGGGTAGGTGGAGGAATATTCAGTGAAGGTAGTGGAAGAGTGTGGGGTAAATGGGGTAAAGGGTACGTGAGGATCCTCAGGGATTTGCTGAAGGCGTGGGTAATCTCGTAGGTAGATATGGCTGAGGGGGTGAATGGCAGTTTGAAATCCAAGGTGTTCGGCTAAGGGGTTGGATGGTGTGCGAGTGGATGAGGGAGGTGTAGATGGGGAGTTTTGTGGAGATGGGGAGTTGTTGGAGTGAAGGGGTGATTGGCTAGGAGATTGTTGGTGTGTGTCTTGGGTTTGGTGTTCATGGTTGGGTGAAGGTTGGGATTGGTGAGCATTGTTTGGTGATGAAGGGGATTGATGGTCATTTTGTGGAGGTGGCTGTGGTGGTTGAGTGTTAGGTGGAGGAGGAGGGGGAAGTTGAGGGTGACCTGAGGGAGGAGGAGGAGGAGGATTTTGGGGAGGAGGAGGAGGTGGTGGTAGGTTACCTTGTGATGGTTGGGGAATTTGTAGGTGCTGGAGAATGAGGTCAAGTTTTGCATCCACCCTGGCAATGTGATTTTCAATCTGGCCTACCCTGTCTTCGAGCCTCTGAATTCGCTCCCCTTGCCGCTGGAAGCCAATGTCACACTCAGCACGGAGAGGGCCTACCAAGGATTCAGGCAGTCTAAAGAGAAGTTCCTCCTTAACTTCCTCGGCAAAGGCTTTGACAGAAGCTGGCACTCTTGCAGCACGGCTTGGCCCAGCATGGGAGTCCACTTCCTGATCCCCTGCACCAGATGTCGAGGGGGCTGAAGTTCCAGAGGCGCTACCCGCTTGAGATCCTGAGCGAGTGGGCTTAGGGGCCTTCAAGTACTTGATCCCCATCTTCCCAATATTGGTTGCTCCCACAGGTTTACACTTGACATTTTCTTCCTCCACAGCAGATGTGGCCTTGATCAGATGCTTCTCAAGGAGGAAGGCAATGATGGTGGGATACGGAAGATAGCCAGACTTGTCATTAGTTATCCAGCGCTGAAGCTCAAGACATATCAACTGGCCAGGGTTGATTGGCTGGTGGGAGAGGATTCTGGGGAACCATGGGTTGTCTATATTGGCGAACTCATTGAAGTTACCCCCTTTGTGAGTCATCATCCGGGAGTAAACATAGTACAGCAATCGGTCAGAGTCAGACATTTTGGACACCTTTTTCCCATCGGTGCCATACAGCTTCACGAGTTCCTCTTTGCTGTACCTGAGCGCCTCAGGATACATCCACTCATTCATGCGCTCGTCTGTGATCCCCATCATCTCGTTCAATGTCCTCCAGGTGAACCTGAAGGTTCTCCCCCTTACTGTGGCAGTGAAGGAGAGTCTGTGTATTTGCTCTTTCCCATCAACCTTCTTGTACTTCACTTTGCCAGAGAGAGATTGATAGAAGACTCGCAGGACGTTGACATTGTAGTCCTGGTCGATTCCTAGCCAGCCCATATACTTCTCCAAGAAAGGGCGCAGGTGGTGAAACCCTAGTCCATCAATCATGGCTAAGTCAATGAATAGGCCATGGTTGAAGTAGGGTTGAACTGTTTCAAATTTGGAGGCAACAGGTTCCAAAACCCCATCTCTATACACTGTGGGATCATCTTCTTCAACCCTCTGCCTCTTGGAAGAAGGTTCTTCAGCGAACTGAACCTTCTTCTTCTTTCCTTTTCTCTGGGCTTCCCTAGCTTGCTCAGACTCAGAAGCCACTGACTGTTCTGCCACTCGACCAGATGTTCCAGGCTGATTCTGGGTGGGTTCATCCTGTCCCTGGGTTTGCCCAGAAATCCTATGGTGTTCATCGCGGTGTTCATCATTTTTCCCAGATTTCCCAGAATGTTCATGGCGAGATTTCCCAGATTTTGACTTGTGTTTCTTGGAGGAGGAATGTTTCTTTGTTACTGGGTTTGTTTCATGAGATCCGGCCATTTTTGTGTGGGTTGGTGGTGAAAAGAGATGAAATGCAAGATGTGTATGAGGAATGCGAAGAACTCAGATGAAGATGGAATATGTTATGCAGAGAGAATGTGGTGAAAGTAAAAAGTGAAAGTGGAAAAATGACACCCTATTTATAGGCGAAGTAACTAAGGGTAAAATGGTCATGCTTTTTTAGATGAAAACCAAACGTTTGCACATTGGGTAACATAAAAATTTAATTGAAACGGCGCACCTTATGACATGTGTCGCTTCATCTAGTCAGATAGGGCACACCTACTTATAGAGGGAGTTGAAACGTTTCTGAAGTGACGTGTCTCTTGGACTGGTGCTGGCGCTCTCTTGGTTTCATCATCCAGTGTCAGCGAATGATCATCCGGAAGTGGTTTTGCTTCCGGTTGCAAAATCTTAAGATTTAACATTGAGGACCTGCAAAAACACGTATTGGTACTCCGATGCCTAAGTTAGTATTGTTGTAAGTTTTAAACAATCAAGTATAATAAATGAAAGGTTACACCTCATTTGGGTTTACCATTCCCAAATCACCTCTTATGAAAGTAAATTGGTCAACCCCCAGAGGCTTGGTGAAGATGTCAGCAAGCTGTTGTTGAGTGGGGACAAATTGCACTTTGACATCCTTCTTTTGAACATGGTCTCTGATGAAGTGATGTCTGACATCAATGTGCTTTGTCCTTGTGTGCTGAACTGGATTCATGGCGAGGCTGATTGTGCTTGTGTTGTCACAAAGGATGGGTGCCTCAGGGAACTCCAAGCCAAGGTCTCTCAGTTGGTTCTTTAGCCACAGCACTTGAGCACAACAACTTGCAGCCGCAATATATTCTGCCTCAGTGGATGACAAAGACACGCAGGTTTGCTTTTTGCTAGCCCAAGTCACCAGACAACCACCAAGGAAGGCGCATTGTCCACTGGTGCTCTTCCTATCAGTCTTATAACCTGCATGGTCAGAATCAGAGTAAGCCCACAAGAACTCTTGGTTACCTCTGGGATACCAAAGACCAAGTTCTTGTGTTCCCTCAAGGTATCTCAAAATACGTTTAACACATGTTAAGTGTGACTCCTTGGGGTTGGCTTGAAATCTTGCACACATGCCTACACTAAATTGAATATCAGGCCTGCTTGCCGTTAAGTATAGGAGGGAACCTATCATTCCCTGTACATGGGCAGGCTGACAGATTTACCCTTTGCATCAGCATCGAGTGCGGCAGTGGTGCTCATGGGAGTGTCATACTCCTTGCACTCATCCATCCCAAACTTCTTGAGGAGCTCTCTACAATACTTAGTTTGGGAGATGAAAATGCCATCCTTCTTTTGCTTAATTTGCAGGCCTAGGAAGAATGTTAGTTCTCCCATCATTGACATTTCAAACTCACCCTGCATAGTGTTAGAGAAATCTTCACAAAGCTTTTCATTAGTTGCCCCAAAAATAATATCATCAACATAAATTTGGACAATTAGCATATCTCTATCTTTGTGAAGGATAAACAGTGTATTATCTAGTTTGCCCCTTGAGAAACCTTTGCCCAGCAGAAAGCTGCTGAGTCTCTCATACCAAGCTCTAGGAGCTTGTTTCAGGCCATATAAAGCTTTCTTTAATCTATACACATGCTTGGGATATTTGTGATCCTCAAAGCCAGGAGGTTGTTCTACATACACCTCTTCTTTAATATAGCCATTAAGAAATGCACTCTTTACATCCATTTGATATAGCCTAAAGCCCTTCATGGATGCAAAAGCTAGAAGAATCCTTATTGCTTCAAGTCTAGCGACTGGAGCAAAGGTTTCTTCATAGTCAATGCCTTCTTCTTGGTTATATCCTTTAGCTACTAGTCTGGCTTTGTTTCTTGTAATTTGATCTGTCTCATCTAGTTTGTTTTGAAGACCCACTTGGTCCCCACTATGGATTGATGAGACGGCCTTGGGACAAGTTCCCAGACTTGGCTTCTCTCAAATTGATTTAGCTCTTCCTGCATGGCAATAATCCAGTCGCAGTCCTCAAGAGCTTGTTCAACTGAAGTTGGTTCGATTTGAGATAGGAATGCTCCAAACTCAACTTCATTTTGAACTTGCCTTCTGGTTCTGACATCAGAAGAAACATCACCAAGCACTTGATCAAGAGGATGATCCCTGTGATGTCTCCTAGCTGTTGGCAGCTGTGCCTCATCAGGCATGGTCTGCATTCTAGGTTCATCACTGGGTTCATCTTCTTCTTTGAGATTGCTTGCTGGTGTTTCTTTTGGTAGTAAAGAAGATGATGGTGGTTTTGGAAGATTAAGTATTTCATCATCTTCTGTGGATTGTCCCCATGTAGGAGTTTCATCAAATACAACATGCATTGATTCTTCTACAATTCTAGTTCTCATGTTGTATATCCTATATGCTTTGCTCCTAAGGGAATATCCTATGAATATACCTACATCAGCTTTTGGATCAAACTTACCCAGATTTACCTTTCCATTGTTATGCACATAGCATTTTGATCCAAAGATTCTGAGGTGGCTGATGTTGGGCTTCCTCCCTTTGTACAGCTCGTAGGGAGTCTTATCCAGTCCTTTGCGAACATAGGCTCTGTTAGAGATATAGCAAGCAGTGCTCATAGCGTCCGCCCAGAACACTTGAGAAACCTCTTTCTCATTGAGCATGCTTCTAGCCATCTCTGTCAGAACCCTGTTCTTTCTCTCGACAACTCCGTTCTGTTGAGGGGTCCTAGGAGCTGAGAAGTTGTGTTCTATGCCATTTTGTTCACATAGCTCTGAGAAGCTATGGTTCTCAAATTCTCCTCCATGGTCTGTCCTTATGGCTGTGATTTTGAGCTCTCTCTCATTCTGCACTTTCTTAGCCAGGACAACAAAAGCATCAAAAGTATCTTGCTTAGAGGCAAGAAACATAGTCCAGGTGAACCTTGAATAGTCATCCACCACCACTAGAGCATATAGGTTTCCACCCAAGCTCTTCACTCTTGCTGGCCCAACCAAATCCATGTGGATTAGTTCTAAGGGCCTGCTGGTGGAGACTTTCTTCTTGGTTTTGAATGAGGACTTTGTTTGCTTTCCTCTTTGGCAGGATTCACAGATAAAATCATGCTTTACTTTAAATGATGGAATACCTATAGCTAGCTCCTTTTTAATTAGCATGTCGAGTTGAGTAAAATTAACATGAGCTAGTCTCTTATGCCAGAGCCAACTATTCTCATCACTAGATATTAAACATTTTTCTTCTAGTTGTTGGCATAAGTCTAAAGTATATAGGTTTCCATTTCTATTTGCCTTAAGTTTTCATTTTAAGTTGGCCTTATCTAAATTTAGATCCTGCTTATCAACTATTATGCACTCATGTGAATCAAAAATTACCCAGTTTCCTTTGTCTGTGCTCTGGCTGACGCTTAGCAGGTTGTGACAGAGACCGTCCACTAGGTAGACGTCTTTCATTGGTCCGACCTCTCCAACTCCAGTGATCTTTCCACTTTGATTTCCTCCAAAGGTTACTGTGGCTCCATCTTTGATCACCAGAGATTTGAACTTGTCTCTGTCTCCAGTCATATGTCTCGAGCATCCACTGTCAATATACCATTTCTTGTTCTTGGATGCTTTAAGACACACCTGGAAAAATCAGGTAAACTTAGGTACCCAATCTTTCTTGGGTCCTCGATCATTAGTTTTCAATGCCCTTGGTCTAGAGTCATCCTTGACCTTGGGCTTGTGATTATTCAGAGCCTCTGGCCTAGAGTTGGTTCTGGACTCTTGGGTTTTCCCTTTGGAATGATTCCAAGCTCAGGATCCTTGTCCTCTCTTAGTTTCCTTTGCAGATGGAGGATCCTTTGTTGCCTTGGTTCCTTTAGGGACCCATTTGTAGGAGCTACTTGCTCCATGCTTCTTAGCATTACAGGTGGACGTGGAGTGTCCCTTCCTGTTGCAATAGTTACAGAAGCTGAAGGGTGAGGAGCTATGACTAGTGGCTTTATGGAAGAACTTTAAGTAGGGCTTTACTTTTGGTTCCACCCACTTCTTCCCTCTAGGAGTATATCCTAATCCAGTTCTATCCCTATATGCCCTTTGATTCATTAAAATTATATTTAACATTTCTGAGCCATTTGTAAACTTCTGCAGGGCATTTTGCAGCTTGTCTTTCTCTGCTGAGATTTTGCTGCAATTAGGGAAGCTCTCAAGTGTTGGGGCATTGGGTTCTGTTTGTGGAGAACCCTGGCCATCCACTACCGGATGCTTTCTAGCTTCCGCTAGCTCTTCACTTAGTGAGTCCACCTTAGACTCAAGTGATTCCTTTTTAGTTTTTAACACTTTATAGGCTTTACACAATCGAGAGAATTCTTCATGAACCTCATTGTAAGCCTCTTGCAGTTCAGAGAAAGTTACCTCATTGTCTTCGTGGGTGAGGTCAAGTTCTGAAGATGCTTCCTCATCATCTTCTCTGGCTACCAGGCAGAGGTTGGCAACTTCTTCCTCATCACTTGCTTCGTCATCTGAGCTATTCACCCAGATGGAGGAAACAAAGGCCTTCCTTTTGTCTTTGCCTTTTGACTTCTGCAGGCTGGGACACTCAGCCTTGAAGTGGCCAGGTTTCTTACATTCAAAGCACACAGGGGCCTTTTCCTTCTTGTATCCTTTCCTCTGGCTGGAGTCACCTTTTTGAAAGCCTCCTTTCTTTCTGAAGAACTTTCTGAATTTTCTCACCATCATAGCCATCTCCTCATCGTCCATTTCCTCCTCATCATCCTCATCATCATCATCAATCTCCTTGCTGGGAGCAACAAGGCAAGATTTTTGGACTTCCTGCAAGATAGTTACTTTGGTGATGGAGCTCGTTGATTCTCCTTGGACTTCCTGCAAGATAGTTACTTTGGTGATCCAGTCACCTTTCAAGATCTTTAGGATCTTGCTAACTTGCTCTCTTTCAGGAATGTCCTTACCCAGCGAGGCCAAATTGTTGATGAGGTGAGTGAACCTGAGCTCCAGCTCCCTGATAGGCTCAGTAGGACTAAGCATGGCGAACTTGTGAAATTCTTCCACCAGCATCTCAACTCGCCTTGCTTTCACTCCCCTGGTTCCAGAGTGAGCAGCCTCAAGAGCCTCCCACATATCTTTAGCATTTTTGTGGTGGCTGATCTTGTGAAACTCTTTAGGGCTGAGAGCACACTGGATGTAGTGCATGGCCCGGTAGTTTAGTTGGACTAGAGCATAGTCCTCATTTGTGTACCTAGATCGCTGCTTGGCGAAACCATCCTCATCCAGTGGTGTGTGATCCCCACGTTCGATTACGTCCCAGAGTCTGATGTCGCTGGATTTGATATAGGTCTCCATTCGAAACTTCCAGAATGGATAGTTATACCCATCAAAGCCTGGAGGCTTGTTGGGTTGAATAGAGACATCTGGCAGGGAGTAATCTGTATCCATTACTAGATCTTTGCTTTCTGGATTCGTTGGAATCGAGTGAGAAAGACCCGCTCTGATACCAAATGAAAGTAATGGATGCACAAGAGGGGGGGTGAATTGTGCTTCAAAAATAAATGCTCAAATAAAACAACACAAGAGTTATACTGGTTCGGTCTTCCTGACCTACGTCCAGTTCTCAACCACCCAGGCTGAGTTCCACTATATCTCCAGGTTTTAGAACGGGTTCACCTGGAACCTTTTACAACCGCAAGTTTTGAACGGGATCACTTGCAACCTTACAACCACAAGTTTTACTCAGGCTCACTTGCAACCTTTCTAACTAGCTCCCCCTTACACCTAGCAAGGGTTCAACCTTTACAACTAAAGGATTTTTCTAGCTAAGTTCTCTTAAAGAACAGATAGTGTTACACACTTAAGTACAATTAATGCTCTTATAACAGAAAGAGACTTAACAACAAAGAGTACAGAATTTGTAGATGAGAATGATTACTCGATGTGTTAAATGCTCTTTACTTTTCTGGGCAGCTTTGAATGCTTGAAGATGTTCTTAGTTTCTCGCTCTAACTTCTCTCAAGAATATTCAAAGATAATTCTTAGCTTCATAAATGAGGTTGAGCTCCTTTATATACTCTTCAAACATTCTGACTCTTGGTAGGTGGGATAGCCGTTTGAATATGGCCGTTTTTCCTATGTTACCGTTTGCCCAATTAATGCTTCATCAATGCATAGCAGGGTTGACTTGCTTTATCTCTGAAAAGTAGCTCTGACAACTCTACTCTGACAAAAGCATTCTGACACTGCATTTCTGAACACTCTGACATTCTGATTGCTTGCGGAAGCAGGTTCACATCAGGAAGCAACTCTACTTAGTGTGCTGCACTGAGTGTTAGTCTAACAATATTAACATATAGTTACATGCAGTAGGAGTGTTCTTAGTCTAAGAGGTCTTCCTTGCATCCGGAAGCACTTCTCCATCCGGAAGTAAATCCGCTGGATGAAGGATTTTGTTCACTATTACTCACTCTCGCTCAGTGTTCATTCAATCCAACAGCCAGCGCTAGTCACTAAGCTATCGGAAGCACTTCTTCTACTGGATGTTGCTCACTTTCACTGACGCTTAGGGATATCTATTCCAACAGCCAGCGCCAGTCTAAGTCTAACAGGAAGCAAACTCACTTCCAGTTGAATCTTAACTTAGTCTTAGGATTTTGTATATCTAGTGCTCATGGACTAAGTTAATTCCTAAGTGAATTTCTTGCTGCCGCTGGGGATGAGACATTTATCCGCGAGCGCTAGTCCTAATCTATCCGGAAGTAAGTCCACATCCGGTTGTACTTTTACTTAGGATTCTATGTTCACCTATTGCTTTCTAAGTTCTTTCATATTTTAGTCTTCATCAAAACTTAAGATTCTAACACATTGGCACTTTTTGGCTAAAATAAATTTCATTGGACCCAATCAATCACAAGGGCATTTTCGTACTTTTGTCCTATATTAAATTTATCATCCTTATGTTTTTAACTAGTAAAATGACGTCAATTTGTTTATATATTAGTGCTAAATATATTTTGATACCCAATTTCATCCTTCAACCATCAATTTCAAGGAGTTCATCACAACCATTAATTCTGTGTTCATGTTTTGCTCAATGAGCGGCTAAATCTTTAGTGGGGAGTTGGACAGATGAAAGTAACTGAAACTTCTAGTTCTTCAAGAGTGTTATTTAGATTCAATTGTCCAATTCATATATGTACTTCAATCCATATTATTGTGTGTGTGTTGGAACATTTTGGTTCTATTAGTTTATAGATTTCTATTTTGTGTTTGAACTTTAAACTTTTGGTATTGTTATTATGACTATTCATTCTAAATCTTTTTTGGATTGCTAGTATATCTCATTATATGTGTGATTGCATTTGTAGTTGGCCAAGGTTTATAGTTAGGGAATTCTCCTTACTATATTTATGTATGTTTGCCTTGAATCAATACTACTAAGTTGGTTCTTAATGCTTATAAATAATTAATTAGTTGATTTTATAGGTAGACTAGATGTGATTGCTCTGGTTTTCTATTAGAATTTGGATGAATTACTCTGATATCATAAATGAAGATAGGAAGATGCTAAATCCATTGAATTATTCGCTCTCATCTTATATTGCGCTCACATCACATTTTTACTTGTTTTTTCATAAATAAAAATACTAAAAATGTAGTAATTTAGCTTAGTAACTTAGGTTATGACAAAAGAAAACTGGTTAACGTAGGTAATCATAAAAACTCATCTTTTATTGTTTCCCAACATTCACTTAGTTAATTTAGGTTGTTAGTTAAGAACTCTATAGAGAGATGATCTAGGATAGCACCCTTGTTGCAATTCTTAGTAATTAAATTTGCAATATGTCCCTAAAATATTTGAAGTAAATAATCAATATTTAGATATTGGGTGATTTCATTTTTTCACCATTCCCAACATATTTCATATTATTCTCTTATTGATTATTTTTAATTTCTTCTTTTTATATTTTCAACAGTTGACTTATTAGGTAAGCATATTTAAATCACTGGATTGTTTCCTTAAGTATACTTGTCACCTCTCATTATCTATATCAGTTATTCACGTATGGTTTATTAAGGTAAGTTATTTTAAAATATCTTAACTTTTTAATTACTCATTCCGTTCCTAAATATAAGATCACTCTCAAATTTCCATTTACTCTTAAATATAAGCAACTTCCTAAGGGCCCATTTGGTTCAATTGCACAACCCCTTGGTAATGCAATGAACTTTGTTGCAATAGGGTGCAATGCAATGCAATAATGATTACCATCAATGTGTTTGGTTGGTTATTTACAAATTGTGGGGACAATATCTTTTATTTTTCATAATAATTATTAAAGGTCTATAATGACCCTAATTAAATAAATGAACTCTCCCAATTGTCTCTACCCATTTCTCCACCAAAGGAGGGAGGGACAGGGAGGGAGAGAGGAAGATGGAAAGAGAGGGGGAGAGAGGGAGGGAGAGACGAGAGAGATAGGGAGAGAGAAAGAGGGAGGGAGAAAGATAGAGAGAGAAGGAGAGGGGGAGAGAGAAACAGAGAGAGGAGAGAGATAGGGAGAGAGAAAGAGAGAGGGAGAGAGAGAAAGAGAGAGGGGAGAGGGAGGGAGAGGAAGAGAAAGAGATAAAGGAGAAATATTGAGGGCAAATAAGTGTCTTTTCACATTGTTCATTAAGGGTAAAATTGACATTTTATTATAGATGATAGGGTGCAATGAAGATTCATATGGGGGACCCTATGAAAACTCATTAACAGAAAATATGCAATCTTCATTACAATTGCAATCTTCTTTGCCATCATTAAATCCAAACAAACATGACAAATATGGTAATGTAATAAAGATTACCATTGCACGTGTGCAATGTAATCAAACCAAACGGGCCCTAATTGATTGTGATTTTACATTTCTTTTTCTTTTTTGATACATCGAGATCTTTCATTTCTTTGTTCATTTTAAGCACTATAATTCCTATGATCACTTCGAGCACTATAAATAAGAGGTGTCGTTCCTCTACATGTTTCTCACTTCGGTCAATACTTCTCTAGCTATCTCTCCCTTTTCCTTGTTTTGGTGATCAGTAATGCGATACTGTTAGGTTCTAGTAGCCTCATATTAACATTGCGTTATTTGATCTATCATTCCTTTACAAACGATGGAGAAGAAATATAATTCATATTCAACATTGTCTCTTTCTCTTTTGCTTCTCCTGGCATCATCACTATTGTTTGTGGTGCCAAGTACTTCTATTGAAGAAAAGATCTCTTTATTTGCACAGAGGCATGTGAGTATCACAAACGACATAGGAGAGGGTAGCATTCTGAAGATTCATTGTCAATCAAAGGACAATGATTTAGGAATGCATGACCTTTCGTTTCACGGTACTTTTCAATGGAAGTTTAAATCCAATGCGTTTGTTGCAAATACGGATTTCTATTGCTCCATGTGGTGGGGGAATAAAAGTGGAAGTTTTGATGTTTACAAAGCAACTAGAGATGATGACAAATGCAAAGACTGTAAATGGAGCATTAGAACTGATGGTGCTTATTGGTTTGATCCTCTCATTAATAGCTGGAAGATCATGTTTCCGTGGCCTAATTAAACCATGGTTCAATTAAACTTGTGACTTGGCTCATTGAGTCTATGATTATTTCTCTATTGAAATATAATGAATCTTATGATTCTTAACAACTTGTTCTTATGCTTGATTACCTTTCTAAACAATGTTAAGTTTTAAACTTGATTATAAATAGTGATTTCATCTTTGAATTTGACTGGTAGATATTAACAACGATGGACTTTATTTGTATATGGATTTAATTTTATTATATGATTATAATTTAAAATATATCTTTAAATTAAATTATGATATTTTTCGTATCCTAAATTCCTAATCATTCATTTAATCATATATTTTCATTGTTATTTATTGATTGATATAAAATTCGATGGGATATGAGAGAATGAATAGTAGAATATTTAGCTATATTTATTAGGAATATTAAATAGGGTGAAGGTGAAAAAATGATACTAAACTTTACCTAAAATTGCATTTCTAATATTATAGTTTCACGGTGTGCAAAAAGAGTACCCAACTTGGGGTCCAGGTGCAAATATAATACTTTCACTTGAGGAAAATAAAACTTAGATATGAAAAGACTCTTATGCCCTCATTCCTCCATCATTAAAATAAAAATTTAATGAGGGGCATAAGAATCTTTTCATATCTAAATTTTATTTCCCTCAAGTGAAAATATTATATTTGCACCTGGAGCCAAGTTGGGTACTGTTTTTGCTCCTCGCAAAACTTTAGTATTAAAAACGCAATTTTGGGTAAAGTTTAATATCATTTTTGCACCTTCGCCCTATTAAATAAGGATATTTATCATCAATTAGATTTTGACATTTGAACTCATTTATTTATTTAATTAGTTAGGTTTCAATTGTAGTCGTCATCAATATTGGTAGATTGAATTTAAATCATTTGTAAAAGCTCTATGAATAGAGTCAGGTTATACTCTACTTATCAATAAGAAGAACTATTTGATCTTCTACTTAAGTTTCCAGCTTTAACCTATGAAAGCATCGCAAATAATTATGTAGAAGAATTTGTATGCCAAAACTGATTTGGTCACTTTCTCTTTTTATTAGTTTTATTTTGTTTTAAGAAAAAAAGTTTCATAATTATCTCTTTATTTTGTGGGAAAAAGTAGATAAAAAGAAGATAAGGAGAAAAGTGAAAATAAAAAAAAAAGAAACAAAATAAAAAAAAGTTAAAAAGAAGAGATTGAAAAACGCAAAAAAAAAGTTTGCCGTAAAAAGAAAAAAAAAGAGTGGAACAAGACAAAAAGGAAAACAAAGAGTGAAAAATTTATCATTATTTCAATCATTTTCGTCATTTAATTCATTTGTTATTGTCCCATGAGTAGAAAGGAGAAAAGATGTGATGTTGGAGAATGAATAGTAGAATATTTACATTTATTTATTAGGAAAACCAAACACGGTTATTTATAATCCATTAGATTTTGAGACTTGAATTTATTTATTCAATTAGTTATGTTTTAATTGTGGTTGTTACCATACATTTATGATCTCTAGATTGAATTTGAATTATTGTTATTTTACTTTTTTTCATAAAAACTTTATGAAAAGAGCTAGGGTTATCTTTTGTAACTAGACTTGATTATTGAATTTTGAGTTGATTAAAATTGTTTCCCATCTTTTTTTATGCTACTCCACATTCCTCTTCTTACTATACTCCCTCCTCTATTCCTTCATATCACCTGTAACTCTCTCTTACCTAATTCCCATTATTATGCTGCATCCTCATTTTAATTAATTAATGATCAAGATTATTCTAGCAAGGATTCAGACCTTCAAGTTACACAAGTGCACGTGCTCTACTCAAATTATGGTCATCAAGGATCATATTGATCATATGAATGTTATTAACAATAATGGGTTAGAATACTGCGATAATGAGTTTGGCAGAATAGAAATTGAAGTTAGAAAAGTAATGGTTGTTTTGAATTTTATTCCTATTAATAGCCAAAAAAAATAAACAGTGGTTCATTATTATTATAGGCAGTTTCCTGTTATATGAAAAAAAGTATAGGCAGTTTCCGTAAAAAAAATTCAACAAAATATATACCTTTAGCAAGTCTAACTAAAATAAGGTAGAAAAAACATGCATATTTTTTTTTTTTGCCTAAATAAAAAATGGACGACAAATAAATCTAACTAGAATTATAATGCTGACCTTTCCTTCATCTTCCATAGCTGAAGACTGCCATTCACAGTGCCTTCCATATCACATTAAGCTGCAAATTAAAACAGCACAGTTAGCAAGTTTCATGAACTCAAACAATATAAATAATTTCCTTCATGAAAAGGGCTTAGGACACAAGCGGGGGGGGGGGGGGGGGTGAATTGTGGCCTCAAAAACCAGATAAAACAAAGACACAAACACAAATCCTTTTATACTGGTTCGGTCTAACTCTTGACCTACGTCCAGTTTTCAATCCCTTGATTGAGTTCCACTAATCCACAGATATTCAACAGGTTCACCTGCAACCTTTACAACCACAAGTTTTACGGGCTCACTTGCAACCTTTACAACCACAAGTTTTACGGGCTAACTTGCAACCTCACAACCACAAGTTTTACGGGCTAACTTGCAACCTTACTCACTCCCCCTTACTACCTGCAAGGGTTCAACCTTTACAAAAAGGATTTACTACAGAGTTCACTTAATGAACAGATTGTGTTACACACTTAAGTACAATGATTCTCTCAAGAATTCTCTCTAAGAATATTACAACTCTAAGATCAGAGAGTAGAAGATAAGAAGAATGTAAACTACAATATGTCAGATAATAAGCTTGTTGTTCTTCATCTCTCGTCTATGAATGCTGAAGATATTTCTTTTATACTCAGCTTCAACACTCAATGGCTTGGGCGGCAATTTGAAATATGTCCGTTTGAATATAGTCGTTGATGCCTTGTTAACGTTAAGAAGTACATCTTCATTAATGCTTAGCAGGGTTGACTTTGCTTTTAATTAATTCTGCACAGAGGACTTCTGAAAAGTAACTCTGACATCTCTGCTCTGACATAAAGCAACTTTGACATCTGCACATTGTACTATCTCTGACAACGTCCATCCACTAGCGCAAGTGCAAGGCGCTATCACAAGCTATGAACTGATTTCATTTTTTCACCATTCCCAACATATTTCATATTATTCTCTTATTGATTATTTTTAATTTCTTCTTTTTATATTTTCATCAGTTGACTGATTAGGTAATCATATTTAAATCACTGGATTGTTTCCTTAAGTATACTTGTCACCTCTCATTATCTATATCAGTTATTCACGTATGGTTTATTAAGGTAAGTTATTTTAAAATATCTAAACTTTTTAATTACTCATTCCGTTCCTAAATATAAGATCACTCTCAAATTTCCATTTACTCTTAAATATAAGCAACTTCCTAAGGGCCCATTTGGTTCAATTGCACAACCCCTTGGTAATGCAATGAACTTTGTTGCAATAGGGTGCAATGCAATGCAATAATGATTAGTACCAAGGCGCTATCACAAGCTATGAACTGATTTCTGCACATTCAGATGTTAGTACCAAGTATACAGTGTGTGTGTGCAATGGAAAGCCTTTTCGCTAAGTATAGTCTACTAGTGGTTTCAAGTGGATCCACAATGGGAAGTATTTTGACAATGTATAGCGTTTCACTTAGACTATCAAGACTTAGTTTCTAGTGTAGCACTGTGAGAAGCAAAATGTGCTAAGTTAAGGATGATATGCTTAGGCAAGCAAATATGCAATGGGAAGCGAGTCACTTAGTTCTGCATACAAATGTTAGTGCAACAAGTATAATGCAAGTATGTGTAATGGGAAGCATTTTTGCTATCGGAAGTCTAACTATGTAGAATAGAGAATCTTGCTATCGCAAGCGTTTTTGCTATGGGAAGCTATTCTACTTAGACTAGGATTAGGCTTAGTGTTAGATTCACTTGTGCTTGGTGATGCCTACTTGCTTCCGGAAGTCTAACTATGTGGAAATAGAGGTTTTTGCTTTCGCAAGCGTTTTGGCTATGGGAAGCTCTCCACTTAGACTTTGTTAACTAGGATGAGACTTAGCGTTCAATTGACTCCCGCTATGGGATGCGTTCTGCATCCGCAAGTGTGAGTGCTATGGGAAACATTTTTGCTAGGGGAAGTCTAATCATGTAGATTCAAGGATCATGCTTTCACAAGCGTTTTTCCTATGCATTTTTGCATCCGATAGAGACTTAACTTAGAATCTAAATCCAGTTGGGCTTCCTTAGCATCTAGTCTATAGAAGGTAGTCCACTAAGCTGTTAGGATTCAGACTGATCAAGAACTTAGACTACGTTCTGCTAGTATAGTCCATCCCATGGTGCTTTTGCTTGTGGTAGTCATTCTTAGTCAATTTCAATATTGTTCAATCTAAGTTCAGGCTAAGTGTATATCTATGGATTTGCTACAATGAAGATCTTAGTGACAGTGATATAAACATCTCAGATTATTCTAAGTCTTCATTGGCTATTGCTGTCCCAAGCTATCCTAAGCTATTCCAAGCTATAACTTCTCATACATTCACATTCAACGATCACTAGCTATTAATCTAATAGTCACACGAGCAAGCATGCTTCATACATATTCAAACATTCAAGATTCGTCATGCTTTAAAACAATCTTTTTGCTTATCATTTAAACATATGATATTGATGTCAAGACTTAATCATATTCATCATACTATATTTGACATCATCGATATCTATATTTGACATCATCAAGACTTAAAATTCTAACATTCTCCCCTTTTTGATGATGACAAATCTTGCCATGAAAAATATGTATAATTTAAGCAATAATGTATTTCAAGGTTTATCATGCTTATTTCTCCCCAGATTTTCATGCTTATTATTTTTCATGCTTATTTCTCCCCCGATTTGTCATTAGCAAAAAGTTGTTCTAAAAAGTTCAATGTAACGCCTTGAGGATTAGAAAGAGACAGAAAATATTGATTCATTATCCTAAATGATTTTACTCCCCCTATCTATTATGGAGGATAACTGAACATGTTTTCCAAAGAACATTGATAAATCAAAATCTAAGCATACAAAAACAGTTCTCTTTTGAAAATGAAAATTATCTTTTCAAATGTAAGTGATATCAAAAGTAATTTTGATGCTTTCAAAATGATTAACTAGTAAGTGATATCATGATACCAAATGAAATTAGTAAGTTTAAATACCAAATGACATGAATAAGTTCAAACAAATGGCATCACAACATCTCAAAAGATATTATTGATGACAGCATGAAACTCTCTATTTCCAAGGAATCATTAACTAGTAATGTCCATCTACTTCTCTTCTCTATTAAAATTAATCATCATTAGATCAAGAAAAGAAGCGTATAAGAGAGACATCTTGTCAAATACTATCCAGCATGTCATACAAAAAATATAGTTGAGTGAGCTCGGATGGTTTTTCTAACACAAGGAGAGTGATTTTTAAATTGAATATATGAGTGTAAAGCTCCTCCTTAGTCAATGTAAATTTTGAAAACAACCTAAATTGACACCCTTACCAATGCCATGTATACATCATATATAAGAGATGGTAAGGTGTAGATGTTACCAAGGATGAGGGATTTTCATACTCTTTTAGACTCAGGAATCTGGATCATAGGCAGATAAGCACGCTTCCTGACATCTTCAAGAGATGTGCTATCCCAAGGGGGATCCGCTATCGCAAGTGCATGATACTTCGCTTCGGCAAGCTGAGCTACAACCGCAAGCAGACATGACTGGGCAGTCACTCCTTCCATGGTTCAATAGCTGACCTTGCTATCGAAAGCGCTTAAGGCTTGCGAAAGCAATCTTTGCTTAGACTTGAGGATTGGTCCTGCATGTGCTAGCGGAAGCAATCTTTGCTCAGACTTGAGGATTGGTCCTGCATGGGAGAACTTAAAATTTAACATTAATGGACACGCTCAGGACTTTCCAAGTCACAATCTATGTTAATCAGCACAATATTATAATTTCAAGAAATCGTGCTTGCTGATTGGTTTGGTAAAACAAGAGTATCAATTATGTGAAAACTGATTTTGAAATTTAGTTCACAATTTCACATAGTTTCACTATCAAGTCATGAACCCTATTCATACTCTCTTGGATAAATACCAATGTGATAGCAAAGGGAGTATCGAACATATTGCATATTTTCAGAGTTTCATAAACAAGTATAGTTCAACAAATATGCCTTAAGAATGTTCATGTTAGATTATGAAGACATGTGAATTGTCAACACAATGAAATTCTAAAAACCTTAATGCCCACAAAATAGTTTAGTTTTGAGAATAAATCAGGTTTACAAAACAACCATATTTTCAGCATATGATCACAAGAACAATTTTCAAATCTTAACTCAAGTTTTTCCAAATATGCTTAATATGATCTCATTATTCTTAGGATATCACCAAGCTTTGAACTTAATTCAGATTGTACTAGGCTTGTGATAATGTGCTAGGATATACAGCTTTCAGTGGGTAGAGATTCTTAATAATTCTTTCCAGGCTAGTTATCGACACTCACTTAGGTTTCTATCCTATTGGCATTTGCCTTTGGATTTATCAAATTTTGCAGAAATTAATTCAAGACATTTCCTAAGATTTCTTATGTATGTCAGACAAGAGAGACTATCCATCAAAATCCACAACAGAAGGAATAAGGGATAGAAATGCTCATATATGATTGGCGAGATTTCCTCAAGATTTCAGTACAGTCATTTCCTCTCATCTTGATAAGGAGCATATTCGTTGACATTCTCTCTTATACATCCACATCGTTCAAGCTTTCATAATCTGTGTCAACATACTTAAAACACAAGCTTGAATTGATATCATTAGTAGATTGAAACTTAAGATGTGATAATAAAAAAAACGTATTGCTCTTGAATTCATAGCCAGTCAGTTTATCGCTATGGATAGCGATTTTAACCATTGAATTTTTAAGCTATGATAAGGAGCATATTCCTTATGCTTTTAAAACTTGATGCAAAAGATACCAAATGAAATGGAGAATCATAGAATAATTTTAATGCTATCATGAGGTATGGTTGTCATGCAAGTTTAAAGAGGATCAGAATCTTTGTTAAATTCAAAAACAACTAGCCATGATAACTTTGAAGAAAGTCTTTAGTTTAAAGTGTCAGAAATCTTGAAACTAATAAGATATTCATAACCATAATAAACAGAAGCATCCGTGCTAATATCATTTATGTTGACCACACTAAAAACATAGAGATCCTGACTATTACAGTTGTGTTTACATTGTTATGAATATTCAGGATTAGTTTGTAAACACAAGATTCTAGTTGATCAATTGATGAAGACAATTAGTATCCCTGAACTAGATTCTGGACAGATTTCCAAGTATGGACTCTCTTAGTCCAAAGTGACTAGTCAAGGCACTCAACATGTTTGTCCAAATATCTCTAACATATCATACAACATTGTTGAGTTAAATGCACTATGAAGCATAATATGATATTAGGATTTCAAGTATAAGATCAACTTCAAAATATGTTGATGAATAATAAAGGTCAATATTATGATAATCAGTCAAGATGCTTTATGATTCATGATCAGGTATGATGTCCAAATTAAGCTTTGAAAATAGATCATGACAAGGAAATAACTTTTGTGCGATGCGTATAATAAAAACAATGATTCAGCAATAGCACAAGCAATCCTTGATTTTGCATTTCAAAAGAATCTTTCAAAAGTCGAAGTGAATGCATAAACTATTTTCTTTCATGAGTGGTGCCTTTTCAGAACTAAGGTTAAGAAAATCTTGGAGCACACACTCCTATGAGGAGATGATGACTTGAGTGTTTTCAAATCTTTCTCTTATAAGGAATATAATGTTCATATCTAGGATGCGTAATGTAAGATCTCAATAATTCCATATAACATTTGCATAGGAGATTTTACTATCGCATGCTTCGACCCTAAATGATCCCTTGCTTACCCAAGGAGATCTTCTATACTTATCCTTGGCCTGAAGCACTTTCTTATGAGAGATAGAATTCATAGGCTTTCTCCATGTTGATCGAGGAATCCTCTCTCTCTTGTTCTTCTCAAGATAGTTGAGTGGAACTCTGTGATAGCTCATCATTGAGACAGAACCTTTGTTCCTTGTGGTTGCGCACTGCTTCCTATGATTGGACCAGGTGGTTGCAGCAGTGACATCACCACGAGTTCTCTTCTTTGGGGCAAGAGGAACTCTTGATCTTTCCTGCACAAGTAAGGCACTAGAAGGAAGTTTTGGTACCCATTTGTACTTGGGTCCTACGTGGTTAGCACTGGACCTTACTTGTCCTTTAGGAATCCATACAAATTTATTTCTCACATTTAAATTTCTTCTAAAACTACATGTGTGAGAAATATGACCTGATCTACCACAATAATGACAGATAATGGAATGATATTCAGAATGAGATTTCCTATCATTATCGTGTTGGTCAGTTTTCTTTTCAAAGACTCTCTGTTCTTTTGAAACAACTTTTGAAATCTCAGGGCCTTTTGAAAACTTTTCTTTTTTCTTCAACAGGGATTCACAATTGGAACAATTTTCAGAACATGTTGAAGGTTCCGTTATCGATAGAGGACTAGCTATTGGTAGCAATAGCTGTTCTTCCATGGATGGAACTTTGGAAACCTTGGATGTAGGAGAAAAGATGAATTTCTCAAGTTTCCTGTTCTTTTCCTTTAAGCCTAGAACTTCTTTTGCAAATTTACAGAATTCAATATGTAACTCATTATATGTGTCTTGCAATTCAGAAGGTTCAAGTTCAGATACCTCATTTTCTTCAGTTTCTGAATCTTCTAGGCAGAGATCAACACTCTCTTCACTGCTGCTAGCTTCCTCAATATCAGCTTCCTGTAGCTCACCAACAGTTGAACCACAAGGGGCACGAAATGAGCTTTGGACAGCTTTACATTCAAGAGAGTGATTAAAAGCATATATAGCTTTAAGAGTGTGCCAAATATCTCTAGCACTAGAGCAATAATGTTTGATTTTCTGGAAATCACTATCAGTTAAGCCTTTGTACAAAATTTGCATTGCTCTAATGTTTAAGGAAAATAAATTCTTCTCTTTTTCCGTCCAGTTCCCTTTTGGTTTGAAATCAAAATCATTTATAAAAACATTCCACATTTTGAAACTGGAGGATCATATAAAGTTTTCATCCTCGCTTTCCATAGACAAAAATCAATATTTTCTAACACGGGTGGAATGGTATGATCAAAACCTTCATAAAACATTTTATATCCCAAGTCAGCCATGGTCTTTGCACTTGAGATCGTTGGATCCTTTAAACAAGTGACCGGTTCTGATACCAAATGAAAAGGGGTTAGGACACAAGAGGGGGGGTGAATTGTGGCCTCAAAAACCAGATAAAACAAAGACACAAACACAAATCCTTTTATACTGGTTCGGTCTAACTCTTGACCTACGTCCAGTTCTCAATCCCTTGATTGAGTTCCCCTAATCCACAGGTATTCAACAGGTTCACCTGCAACCTTTACAACCACAAGTTTTACGGGCTCACTTGCAACCTTTACAACCACAAGTTTTACGGGCTAACTTGCAACCTCACAACCACAAGTTTTACGGGCTAACTTGCAACCTCACAACCACAAGTTTTACGGGCTAACTTGCAACCTTACTCACTCCCCCTTACTACCTGCAAGGGTTCAACCTTTACAAAAAGGATTTACTACAGAGTTCACTTAATGAACAGATTGTGTTACACACTTAAGTACAATGATTCTCTCAAGAATTCTCTCTAAGAATATTACAACTCTAAGATCAGAGAGTAGAAGATAAGAAGAATGTAAACTACAATATCTCAGATAATAAGCTTGCTGTTCTTCATCTCTCGTCTATGAATGCTGAAGATATTTCTTTTATACTCAGCTTCAACACTCAATGGCTTGGGCGGCAATTTGAAATATGTCCGTTTGAATATAGTCGTTGATGCCTTGTTAACGTTAAGAAGTACATCTTCATTAATGCTTAGCAGGGTTGACTTTGCTTTTAATTAATTCTGCACAGAGGACTTCTGAAAAGTAACTCTGACATCTCTGCTCTGACATAAAGCAACTCTGACATCTGCACATTGTACTATCTCTGACAACGTCCATCCACTAGCGCAAGTGCAAGGCGCTATCACAAGCTATGAACTGATTTCATTTTTTCACCATTCCCAACATATTTCATATTATTCTCTTATTGATTATTTTTAATTTCTTCTTTTTATATTTTCATCAGTTGACTGATTAGGTAATCATATTTAAATCACTGGATTGTTTCCTTAAGTATACTTGTCACATCTCATTAACTATATCAGTTATTCACGTATGGTTTATTAAGGTAAGTTATTTTAAAATATCTAAACTTTTTAATTACTCATTCCGTTCCTAAATATAAGATCACTCTCAAATTTCCATTTACTCTTAAATATAAGCAACTTCCTAAGGGCCCATTTGGTTCAATTGCACAACCCCTTGGTAATGCAATGAACTTTGTTGCAATAGGGTGCAATGCAATGCAATAATGATTACCATCAATGTGTTTGGTTGGTTATTTACAAATTGTGGGGACAATATCTTTTATTTTTCATAATAATTATTAAAGGTCCATAATGACCCTAATTAAATAAATGAACTCTCCCAATTGTCTCCACCCATTTCTCCACCAAAGGAGGGAGAGACAGGGAGGGAGAGAGGGAGATGGAAAGAGAGGGGGAGAGGGAGGGAGAGGGAGAGACGAGAGAGACAGAGGGAGGGAGAAAGATAGAGAGAGAAGGAGAGGAGGAGAGAGAAACAGAGAGAGGGAGAGGGGGAGAGAGATAGGGAGAGAGAAAGAGAGAGGGAGAGAGAGAAAGAGAGAGGGGGAGAGGGAGAGAAAGAGACAAAGGAGAAATATTGAGGGCAAGTAAGTGTCTTTTCACATTGTTCATTAAGGGTAAAATTGACATTTTATTATAGATGATAGGGTGCAATGAAGATTCATAGGGGGGACCCTATGAAAACTCATTAACAAAAAATATGCAATCTTCATTACAATTGCAATCTTCTTTGCCATCATTAAATCCAAACAAACATGACAAATATGGTAATGTAATAAAGATTACCATTGCACGTGTGCAATGTAATCAAACCAAACGGGCCCTAATTGATTGTGATTTTACATTTCTTTTTCTTTTTTGATACATCGAGATCTTTCATTTCTTTGTTCATTTTAAGCACTATAATTCCTATGATCACTTCGAGCACTATAAATAGGAGGTGTTCCTCTACATGTTTCTCACTTCGGTCAATACTTCTCTAGCTATCTCTCCCTTTTCCTTGTTTTGGTGATCAGTAATGCGATACTGTTAGGTTCTAGTAGCCTCATATTAACATTGCGTTATTTGATCTATCATTCCTTTACAAACGATGGAGAAGAAATATAATTCATATTCAACATTGTCTCTTTCTCTTTTGCTTCTCCTGGCATCATCACTATTGTTTGTGGTGCCAAGTACTTCTATTGAAGAAAAGATCTCTTTATTTGCACAGAGGCATGTGAGTATCACAAACGACATAGGAGAGGGTAGCATTCTGAAGATTCATTGTCAATCAAAGGACAATGATTTAGGAATGCATGACCTTTCGTTTCACGGTACTTTTCAATGGAAGTTTAAATCCAATGCGTTTGTTGCAAATACGGATTTCTATTGCTCCATGTGGTGGGGGAATAAAAGTGGAAGTTTTGATGTTTACAAAGCAACTAGAGATGATGACAAATGCAAAGACTGTAAATGGAGCATTAGAACTGATGGTGCTTATTGGTTTGATCCTCTCACTAATAGCTGGAAGATCATGTTTCCGTGGCCTAATTAAACCATGGTTCAATTAAACTTGTGACTTGGCTCATTGAGTCTATGATTATTTCTCTATTGAAATATAATGGATCTTATGATTCTTAACAACTTGTTCTTATGCTTGATTACCTTTCTAAACAATGTTAAGTTTTAAACTTGATTATAAATAGTGATTTCATCTTTGAATTTGACTGGTAGATATTAACAACGATGGACTTTATTTGTATATGGATTTAATTTTATTATATGATTATAATTTAAAATATATCTTTAAATTAAATTATGAGATTTTCCGTATCCTAAATTCCTAATCATTCATTTAATCATATATTTTCATTGTTATTTATTGATTGATATAAAATTCGATGGGATATGAGAGAATGAATAGTAGAATATTTAGCTATATTTATTAGGAATATTAAATAGGGTGAAGGTGAAAAAATGATACTAAACTTTACCTAAAATTGCATTTCTAATATTATAGTTTCACGGTGTGCAAAAAGAGTACCCAACTTGGGGTCCAGGTGCAAATATAATACTTTCACTTGAGGAAAATAAAATTTAGATATGAAAAGACTCTTATGCCCTCATTTCTCCATCATTAAAATAAAAATTTAATGAGGGGCATAAGAATCTTTTCATATCTAAATTTTTTCCCTCAAGTGAAAATATTATATTTGCACCTGTTTTTGCTCCTCGCAAAACTTTAGTATTAGAAACGCAATTTTGGGTAAAGTTTAATATCATTTTTGCACCTTCGCCCTATTAAATAAGGATATTTATCATCTATTAGATTTTGAGATTTGAACTCATTTATTTATTTAATTAGTTAGGTTTCAATTGTAGCTGTCATCAATATTGGTAGATTGAATTTGAATCATTTGTAAAAGCTCTATGAATAGAGCCAGGTTATACTCTCTTATCAATAAGAAGAACTATTTGATCTTCTACTTAAGTTTTCAGCTTTAACCTATGAAAGCATCACAAATAATTATGTAGAAGAATTTGTATGCCAAAACTGATTTGGTCACTTTCTCTTTTTATTAGTTTTATTTTGTTTTAAGAAAAAAAGTTTCATAATTATCTCTTTATTTTGTGGAAAAAGTAGATAAAAAGAAGATAAGGAGAAAAGTGAAAATAAAAAAAAACAAACAAAAGAAAAAAAGTTAAAAAGAAGAGATTGAAAAACGCAAAAAAAGGTTTGCCGTAAAAAGAAAAAAAAGAGTGGAACAAGACAAAAAGGAAAACAAAGAGTGAAAAATTTATTATTATTTCAATCCTTTTCGTCATTTAATTCATTTGTTATTGTCCCATGAGTAGAAAGGAGAAAAGATGTGATGTTGGAAAATGAATAGTAGAATATTTAAATTTATTTATTAGGAAAACCAAACACGGTTATTTATAATCCATTAGATTTTGAAACTTGAATTTATTTATTCAATTAGTTATGTTTTAATTGTGGTTGTTACCATACATTTATGATCTCTAGATTGAATTTGAATTATTGTTATTTTACTTTTTATTCATAAAAACTTTATGAAAAGAGCTAGGGTTATATTTTGTAAGTAGACTTGATTATTGAATATTGAGTTGAGTAAAATTGTTTCCCATCTTTTTTTATGCTACTCCACATTCCTCTTCTTACTATACTCCCTCCTCTAGTCCTTCATATCACCTGTAACTCTCTCTTACCTAATTCCCATTATTATGCTGCATCCTCATTTTAATTAATTAATGATCAAGATTATTCTAGCAAGGATTGAGACCTTCAAGTTACACAAGTGCACGTGCTCTACTCAAATTATGGTCATCAAGGATCATATTGATCATATGAATGTTATTAACAATAATGGGTTAGAATACTGCGATAATGAGTTTGGCAGAAAAGAAATTGAAGTTAGAAAAGTAATGGTTGTTTTGAATTTTATTCCTATTAATAGCCAAAAGAATAAACAGTGGTTCATTATTATTATAGGCAGTTTCCTGTTATATGAAAAAAAGTATAGGCAGTTTCCGTAAAAAAAATTCAACAAAATATACACCTTTAGCAAGTCTAACTAAAATAAGGTAGAAAAAACATGCATATTGTTTTTTTTTTTTTGCCTAAATAAAAAATGGACGTCAAATAAATCTAATTAGAATTATAATGCTGACCTTTCCTTCATCTTCCATAGCTGAAGACTGCCATTCACAGTGCCTTCCATATCACATTAAGCTGCAAATTAAAACAGCACAGTTAGCAAGTTTCATGAACTCAAACAATATAAATAATTTCCTTCATGAAAAGGGCTTAGGACACAAGAGGGGGGTGAATTGTGGCCTCAAAAACCAGATAAAACAAAGACACAAACACAAATCCTTTTATACTGGTTCGGTCTAACTCTTGACCTACGTCCAGTTCTCAATCCCTTGATTGAGTTCCACTAATCCACGGGCATTCAACGGGTTCACCTGCAACCTTTACAACCACAAGTTTTACGGGCTCACTTGCAACCTTTACAACCACAAGTTTTACGGGCTAACTTGCAACCTCACAACCACAAGTTTTACGGGCTAACTTGCAACCTCACAACCACAAGTTTTACGGGCTAACTTGCAACCTTACTCACTCCCCCTTACTACCTGCAAGGGTTCAACCTTTACAAAAAGGATTTACTACAGAGTTCACTTAATGAACAGATTGTGTTACACACTTAAGTACAATGATTCTCTCAAGAATTCTCTCTAAGAATATTACAACTCTAAGATCAGAGAGTAGAAGATAAGAATAATGTAAACTACAATATCTCAGATAATAAGTTTGTTGTTCTTCATCTCTCGTCTATGAATGCTGAAGATATTTCTTTTATACTCAGCTTCAACACTCAATGGCTTGGGCGGCAATTTGAAATATGTCCGTTTGAATATAGCCGTTGATGCCTTGTTAATGTTAAGAAGTACATCTTCATTAATGCTTAGCAGGGTTGACTTTGCTTTTAATTAATTCTGCACCGAGGACTTCTGAAAAGTAACTCTGACATCTCTGCTCTGACATAAAGCAACTCTGACATCTGCACACTGTACTATCTCTGACAACGTCCATCCACTAGCGCAAGTGCAAGGCGCTACACAAGCTATGAACTGATTTCTGCACATTCAGATGTTAGTACCAAGTATACAGTGTGTGTGTGTGCAATGGAAAGCCTTTTCGCTAAGTATAGTCTACTAGTGGATTCAAGTGGTTCCACAATGGGAAGTATTTTGACAATGTATAGCGTTTCACTTAGACTATCAAGACTTAGTTTCTAGTGTAGCACTGTGGGAAGCAAAATGTGCTAAGTTAAGGATGATATGCTTCGGCAAGCAAATATGTAATGGGAAGCGAGTCACTTAGTTCTGCATACAAATGTTAGTGCAACAAGTATAATGCAAGTATGTGTAATGGGAAGCATTTTTGCTATCGGAAGTCTAACTATGTAGAATAGAGAATCTTGCTATCGCAAGCGTTTTTGCTATGGGAAGCTATTCTACTTAGAATAGGATTAGGCTTAGTGTTAGATTTACTTGTGCTTGGTGATGCCTACTTGCTTCCGGAAGTCTAACTATGTGGAAATAGAGGTTTTTGTTTTCGCAAGCGTTTTGGCTATGGGAAGCTCTCCACTTAGACTTTGTTAACTAGGATGAGACTTAGCGTTCAATTGACTCCCGCTATGGGATGCGTTCTGCATCCGCAAGTGTGAGTGCTATGGGAAGCATTTTTGCTAGGGGAAGTCTAATCATGTAGATTCAAGGATCATGCTTTCACAAGCGTTTTTCCTATGCATTTTTGCATCCGATAGAGACTTAACTTAGAATTTAAATCCAGTTGGGCTTCCTAAGCATCTAGTCTATAGAAGGTAGTCCACTAAGCTGTTAGGATTCAGACTGATCAAGAACTTAGACTACGTTCTGCTAGTATAGTCCATCCCATGGTGCTTTTGCTTGTGGTAGTCATTCTTAGTCAATTTCAATATTGTTCAATCTAAGTTCAGGCTAAGTGTATATCTATGGATTTGCTACAATGAAGATCTTAGTGACAGTGATATAAACATCTCAGATTATTCTAAGTCTTCATTGGCTATTGTTGTCCTAAGCTATCCTAAGCTATTCCAAGCTATAACTTCTCATTCATTCACATTCAACGCTCACTAGCTATTAATCTAATAGTCACACGAGCAAGCATGCTTCATACATATTCAAACATTCAAGATTCGTCATGCTTTAAAACAATCTTTTTGCTTATCATTTAAACATATGGTATTGATGTCAAGACTTAATCATATTCATCATAATATATTTGACATCATCGATACCTATATTTGACATCATCAAAACTTAAGATTCTAACACTTCACACTAATTTGAGATTAAAAATGTAATATTTGGCCAAAATATAGTAGATATGAGATAACCCAGTCACAAAAATTTGGAAGGTAAAAAATTTCAACAAAAAAATGGAGGAAGAAGAATTATAAGTTTTGTCCATAGTCAAATACATAAAAAGCTTACCTTTATGAATCCATCGAATATTAAAGTAATGTAGCATGCGGTTTTCCATGGATCAAAGGTAAACAACAGGAAAAACCCCAAATCCCCAAATCGGATACGCACTTAAATGACTATTATCGAAGAAATGAAGAGTGGCAATGAGAAAAGAAGAGTCACCTGAGGCTTGCAAGCATCACTGATATCATCACCGTTAACATGGCCGAAGAGCCATCGTCAAGTAAGAGAGAAGACGAAGAGAGTGACGGGAATAGGGGGTTGTCGAGCTTTAACGTCTCTTTTCTTACTTCCAATTGACGATCGCTGGGAGAGAAGAGAGTAGAAGACGAAGGCAAGGGTGAGGGCACAAATATGAAGAAGAGAAGGAGAAGGAGTTGATGGTTGTTGGAGGGAGGTAGGAGATGACTGGGTTAGGGTTTTAGGGCTCTTGAAAAGAAATGGTCTTTTTTTTATCAGCAATGAAAATAAATGATCTGAGAGGTGGGGAGTGATACTTTATCGTCCTTGGAAACATAAACCCAAAAAAAGTTTGCAGTGTGAAAGCATAACGTGCGTTATTCCGTCGGAGAGTCCCTCTCGGTTCAGAGTGAGTGAGGGAAAGAGGGAGAAGTCAAACTTTAATCTCTCCATTCTTACTTCTCGTTGATGATCGCTGTGAGAGGAGAGAAGAGTAGAAGACGGAGGTGTGGGTGAGGGAAGAGAATATGAAGAAGAGGAGAAGGCGTTGATGGTGCATTGTTGGAAGAGGTAGTAGGAGATAAAGTGACTTTTAGGGTTATGGGGTTTGTAATTAGGCCAGGATATTGGGAACATAAACTTTAAATTTTTAATTTTTTATGGTAATAAGTAATAAAAACCAAAACACATACAATCAAGTTCATGTGTAAACGCAAACAGGTTCAAATAGGAGTTTTTAAGATATATATTAGATAGATAGATAGATAACAAATATTCAGGATTACCCTCTTATAAAAATAGTAAATACTACTCCCTCTGATCCATAATATAAGAGCTAGCTGCAAAAAAAAGCCTATTAAGAGAACATGTGAATGTTAGTTGGGTGTCTGGAGTTAATGCTTCTTTTCCAATATTGCCCATATTTATTACAATACTTTTAAGAGAGAGAAATACATAAGCATTAATAAATATGAAAGAGAATTAGGGGTAAAATAGGAAAAAACACATTTAATGAGTAGAGATTATGAGATGAGCTCTTATATTAAAGACCAAAACCATTCAAATTTTGGCTCTTATATTAGGGACTTGAGGGAGTATTTGCTATGAACTTTCAAAATTGTCACTATATATAACTCCCTCCGTTCCTAAATATAAGATCACTTTGACTACTTTAGAGAGATTAAGAAAGACTTTCCAATGAATTAGGATTACATGATTTTCCCAAAATACCCATCACTTAAATTTATAAGATTGAGGGAGTAATTTACTTGTAAAATGAGTATAGGGATAATTTGGGCAAAACTTGAGAAAAAATAGAAAGTGATCTTATATTTAGGAACTTATCCACATTCTTAAAGTGATCTTATATTTAAGAACTGAGAGAGTAGTATTTGCAAGCAATAGTGACGATTTCAATACTGCCCCTAATGCCGCTTAAAAAATTTTAAAAAATTGTGAGGGAATAGTGACGGATTTGTAACAGCCACTAACACCCTCTTTTAAAAGTAAACTAGTGATAGACCCCGTGCAATGCACGAGATGCTTTTTTGTTATGACATTTTTTATTATCGCTTGATCATAAACTAAGTATTAACATGATTAGTAGTCTCAGACCAATTCATATAAGACGATTGAAGTTTAATTTTAATTATGTTAGAATTGTTGACTTTTGATTATTGATGTATAATAAGAAGACTAAAAAAGTCATATTTATTGTCTATCATGGTAACCCACTTGACTTGTTTTATCATCTCTCATTTGAGGTTTATCAATAATCAGCATTTAACACTAAAATCTGATTCCCAATTTATTAATTACAAAATGGGAATGGGGTGGTTTTTTTTTACCAAAGCATGGGGTGGTGAAACTCTATTAAATTTTATTTCCTATTAAAACATCCTCCCTTATTTAAGTGTGATGCACAGGATGTTTTTATTTTTGAAGAAATATAACATATTGTCTTAATTTGAAGGTATTTTGATGTTCCAAGTGAATGAAAGTTTTATATGTGATGAGAAAATAATTTACTTGGCACAATATAAGGCAACTGGGGTTAGGAAAAAAGTTTGCAAAGGATCTACATAATCATTTGGCACAATTTAATGAAACCAATTGGTTGGGTAAGAAAATAGTTAAGGTAAAAAGATTTAAAGGTTTTGTAAAATGATTGAAAATGAGGAATGAAAAATTATATAATGACAAGACATCACTATTTTTAGTTATTAATTAGTTGTGCTTCTGATAAAAAAGATTAGTTGTTTTTGTTTTATGAGTTAATTATAAGGGTGCACTAACATGCAATATTGATTCTCTCATATTCACCATGTTGATATAATGTATAACTTTTTAATCAATGTGACCACAAAGTTCCCTAATCTTAATACTAAATTTTTTCAAAAGCAAAATGGTGCTACCGAGAATTAAAATGTGTTAGAAATTAAAATAGAAATTATACCTTGTATAATATTTAAACTACTATGAAAGTAAAAACTCCAAACCCCTTTTACTTACTCATATAGATCTTCTTGAAACACCTTAAAATGACATAAAATGTTTTATCCAATATTTGTATAAATCTCAATTTGATGTGATACCTATTAACAATTATTTCAAAAAATATAAATTTAGATGACAAGTAATATTTTTAAATTGATTGAGAATCAAACTTACTCGTGTATAAAAACAAAAAGAAAAGTCAACACCTCATGCAAACCCGACCTCCACCCCCCCCCCCCCCAAAATGAAAAAAAATCAAATTTCCTCTAGGCACATGGCCTCCCCCGTTTGAAAGTTCGCTTGGACTAAATATTTTTGGTAGTTATATTTCCAAATATTTTTAATTTATTTTACATGTAACATTTTTAACTTAGTAAGGAAAATTAAACTTGTGCATATATAAAAATAAAAGAAGAGTCAAACTCCATCTCTAAACCTCCTCCATTCAAACCCCGCCCCCAAAACAGAACCAAATTTCTTTAGGCACATTCCCATTTGAAAGTTATTTGGACTAATTTTTTTTGTAGTTGATCTTCCCAAATAATTTCAATTTTTAGATCATCATGCTATATAAATATTCATAAGTAGGCCCTTTACTCTAATTTACCCAATTTTATTTATAGTTATTTATTATTCAAAACAAATGAATTAGTAAAAAACTTATGCACGTACATGTATATTGTTTTTTGTCCAATTTATACATTTATATTAAATAGAAAAAGTTAATATATTTAAATAGTTTTAATATCTCCAAATTAGTTTTCTTGATCATCTCATACTTATGATTACTTTTATTGATTTTTTAAAAAATATAAATTTATATTTTATATAATATTTTCAACTTTGTAGAGAATCAAACCCCCCATTTATAAAAATAAAAGAAGAGTCAAACTCTATTATCCAATCCCTGAAAACCAATTTTCCCTCAGCACCCAAAATAATTTTGAAACTTAACATTTTGAATTAATATTTCTACATAAAATCATTATCGTTAATAATTGATTTTGAGTATTAATATGTAGTAATAATTCCTTATTAATTATTTATTAACTTGTTAGAATAAAATTATAATCACGTGAAACAATAATCTCACTTGCTCATATCCTCTTATTCTTTTAATAAAAAATACCCTCTTATTTTAATCAGTTTGCTTTCTGGGTTTCTGATAATTTAATTCAAGTGATTAAAATATATTCATTTAGCACACCATATATGAAATGTTTTCCTTTAATATGGGGTCAAAAATGTCAAGCCATTATGTAAAAGAGTATTTGCATTGGTTTATCCTTACCCCTAGTATATCAAAGAACTACAACCTCAATCCCAAATGTTTTTTAGTGCCATTTGTATGTTAGTCAAAAGATAGATCTTAGCCTTAAATACATATAAAACACAATTACAACTCAAATTATGAAAATTAAAATTACATTAATACATGAGTACATTAATCCATAATAATCAATATGTAAACTTGGATCAAGCATCAACCATCTTTTGTTTCAAATATGGGTGGTCAATGTTCAGTGTTGTTAGCATCACCAAAGCCTAACATAGCTGGAAGGCCTTCATTGCCATAAAAGAAACTACAATTAAGAGCATGTGAAGTAAGAAACTCTAAAATTTCATAATACATATAAAAATGTCACTCAAATCCCTGTTAAACAAAATCAAACAAATGGGTCACCTCCTTAAGCAAAATTTAAAAGAAACTCATATTATTCTTCCTGCCAAAAGTTTATCATAATAACACAAACAAACTGTAAACCAACATCAAGGCAAGAAATGGGTAGATGTCACTCAAATCCCTGTTAAACAAAATCAAACAAATGGATCACCTCCTTCAGCAAAATTCAAAAGAAACTTATATTATTCTTCCTGTCAAAAGTTTATCATAATAACACAAACTAACTGTAAACCAACATCAAGGCAAGAAATGGGTCGATAACAATGAAGCAAATGCCAAAACATGCTCCCATCCCTATCAGTGCAAAAATATAATGTATAATCATGGGTTGTATTTTTGAAGTTACTAATTTTTTTTCAAGTTTGTAGACCTATCAAAAGATTAGCTTTGAACCAAAAAATCAATAGGAATGACAAAAACATTACATACTAATAATAAAGAGTCAAGCAACTTAATCAACAATTGAAATCAACAATGAAAAGTCACTGATATTAACCATTGGTGTCTGTATGTTTCTGACATTTTGGAATCCTTCCACATAGACAACATTTGTAGTAACATAAGATTTTTTTTTTCATTGTTGAGAATGAGAACTCTTAAACCATCTATTAATTTGACTCTATAGATAAAGCCATGTAGAGTTGGCCATGTGAAAAAACTGAGCTTGATAAGTATAATTCAATATTTGTCATTGATTGACCTTGACTTTTTTTTATTGTCATTTATGACAAAATGATGGGAATTCATGTACATGACTGAATACGTGAGTGTAATTTAAGAAGCTGACAATATGCTGGTCTAGCCTACAATGTAATGATATGTTTGAACATATATTTTAGCATAATGGACCGTGGACGTTGGAGGCTAGGTCAATATAATATTAGATAATTCATTGGTGACTACCTCAATAACAGATTTAACAGGACACAATCCCAATTCATTAAACAAAGGTTCGTGCAACAATGATTCCAAAATAATGGCATCTCCAAAATTAGTCCATTTAGACCCAGTAATAATGTAAACAATTAAATAGGAATTGAGAGATTTGAGGAAATAAATAATGGCAAATCATTATTCTCGATTCATTTATATAAAAGCTGCAAACTTTATTTGGCATATGAGTATTAGCAAATAGAAAGTATAATCTCAATCTATACACTCCATAAAACAGGTCCAAAAGCATGGAAAACACACATGCATGGTAATCTGAGTGCATTAAATCAATCCTCACAGATATGCCTAACAACATTTGAAAACAAAGAAATGGTTTCAAGAAATGATGACAAACCTTGTTTTTAGAAATTGACATCTATAAGCTGCAAAAGCTTTTGTCATCTAAAATAGTTAAAAAGATCTCATAAAACTTAGTATTTCATCAGTTCATTACACAACCTTTTGGATGCAGTCAAGAGAACCGCCAAGAATAAAGGTATCTTTGCCAGTGTCATCAACTGTCATAGCTGAGAGTTTCTCCGACTTAACACCAGCAGCAAATGGATGGCCTGAATTGCTACAAAATGAAATTGATCAGGCTACTCAAAAATTAGTCAGACGTGCAATTTTAGAAACTTGAGAGTGAAGAGTTTTCAAATAACAGAAGAAATAAAGTTTGGAACGAAATAATCCACAAAAAGCACCAGTTACATGTCAAGGTCCTCATATCTGATGTGTACATTGGAAATTGAAAGCACATTCATATAAATGTAATGCAAAAACCGAAGATGACAATAAATGGCCACTTAGATTTTAATATGAGGACTAACATGCTTAGAATACATCAAATCTAAGCAACATAAAATCAATCCACTTTCATTGGAAACTTAGGTAGTAGTTATCTTTGATCTAATGAATATTGCATCAATGCAATATGGATCAAAGGGATCTATGTTAATGCACTTAACTAATTAATGAGGGCTCAATAAGAATATCTCATAAAACATAATCGACTATTATAATAATATGTTCAAAACACAATTCCAACTCCCAATATTGTTACTCGATCAACCAGCCAGTGGAACTCCCCAAAGAATGAGTTCATGCCATTACATTCTCCACCGATTCTGCAACAATAAAAAAGATTCTTATTTGTGATTTGGCCATCCTTTTTAACTGTATATTTGAAGAGAAGCAAATATTCCCCCAGAATGATAATGAAATTTGATTGTTGATACAGACTCATTTCCAACAAAAAAATGTATCTAATTTAGTGATAAAGCCTAGAATGTTTTTTTCCCAAGTCTGCAGATTTGTGCCACGCTGACATGAAGTTGATTTATTGATCATCATTTGGTTCCTTGTATATCCATTTGTGACTGTGATCTGCAGCAACTTTTCCAATTAACCTCACCATACCCATAAATACATATAGGCTCAGATAATTATTTACCTCTTGTTTCCCTTTAAAATTTCATCAATTGAAGTTAAATATATATAGTGAAACTTCCTCCCTAGCTAGCTAGATATCATATTATTCTGAATGATCAGGGGATATACATCAGATATTATGAGCCATAACAGATGAAATCCAGAGTAAGATCAACTCATGCATTTATGTGTTAGTTGAGGATAGAATGACCTTGGAGGAATTGAATTTGAGATAAGTTACAATTTGCATTATTTGATCTGCAGTCATTCCAATAGCCATAAGGGTCAGCTGAAGCTGATATTAAACTGGATTGAACCTGATGCAACCAATAACAAAAGTTATTAAAAAAATTACTACACGGTATCCATCATTCAATGGAGTCTATACGTGCTTGATCAAATTCTGAGAAAAAAGGCACTGCATAAAGTCCACAAAAGCTTCAATTTTGCTTATCTTGGTAATTTCAAATTGCAATTGAAACAGAATTCAGAATAAAAAATTACCGAAGTTGGATCAAGTTGCTTGAGACAACTCTCTGCATAGTTCTTTCTTACTTCCTACAAAATCAAGAAACTAATTAGTCTAATCTAATATAACTATTGATATCCAGACATAAAGGAAGGAAGAAAGCTATAAACATCAAGTTTTGATCAAAACCCATGAATAGAAAATAGTCAAAATTGAGTTTCACAATGATGAAAATACACCCAGATACCTGGAAAGTTGCAGCAATCTCTCAAATCCCAGCAAAGAGATTCCCGATTTCATAAGAGATATAGGCATATAGCAGTGACCGAGGAATATGAAGACCCAAGAAATTCCAGTGGTTGAAAACAATAAACATTATAAAACACATATTCTGAGTTGGAATTACTGATAAGATGAATATGACAATGAATTAAATGGGCAATTTAATATGGCCATGAAGGGTGATGGGTAACTGATGTTGGCTTTTAAAAGGTGTTAAGCATTTGTATGATTGGGGCCATAGAAATGTTATACTCCCTCCGGTCCCTAATGTAAGAGCCCAAAATTTGAATGATTTTGGTCCCTAATGTAAGAGCTCACCCCATATTCTCTCCTCATTTAATGCATTTTTTCCTACTTTACCCCTAACTCTCTTTCATATTTATTAATGCTTATGTATTTCTCTCTCTTAAAAGTACCATAATAAATATGGGCAATTTTGGAAAAGAAGCACTAACTCCAGACATCCAACTAACATTCACATGTTTTCTTAAGAAGCGTTTTTTTTGGCGGCTAGCTCTTACATTAGGGACCCGAGGTAGTAACAGGCAATTAAATGGGCAATTAAATGTCTTTATTGTGAAGCTATAGTGTGAACACAAAGAAAAGATTCCATACGGGTAATATATAGTTATATTAGATATTGGAGATGGAGAGGCCATAACATAAGTAAATATTTCAGAGGCCATAACATTACTAGCACCACTTATAAAATAGTAAAAAAATTGATGGAATTAGTAATGGTTTCTTGACCGTCACTAATTCCATTTCATCAAGAAATCATTACATCTTATTTCATCAATAAATCTATTACATCTTACTCTCTCCAGTCCCTAATATAAAAGCTCAAAATTTGAATGGTTTTGGTCCCTAATATAAGAGCTCATCTAATATTCTCTCTTCATTTAATGTGTTATTTCCTACTTTACCCCTAATCTCTTTCATATTTATTAAAGCTTACCTATTTCTCTCTCTTAGAAGTATCATAATAAATATGGGCAATATTAGAAAAGAAACATTAACTCCACATCCAACTAACATTCACATGTTTTCTTAAGAAGCGTTTTTTGCTACTAGCTCTTATATTAGGGACCGGAGATTGTATTTAGTAACGGAACCTCCACTTAAGGGCAAAGTGCTGACCAAGGGATAGACTTAGAGTTTGTTTGGTTGTAGGAAAGTTTGACAATGAATTAGAAATGGAAAGTAGGGGTAACGATGAGAGAGTAAAGTTTGTGGGCCCCACAATAAGTGTGAGATGGAGAGAGAAAACTTGTGGGCCTCGGGATATATGTAAATGACCATATTACCCCTTAACTTTTCAATTATTTATTACTCACTTTCTTGGGTTTCTTGCAACCAAACAAGCCTTAGACTTATATTTTAACTTTAAAGTTTTAAGAATGCCGTGATTCCTCCAAAAAGGAATAGTAGAATATGCTTTTATTTTTCATACAGCAACGTGATAAGCTGTGAGATTTGCCCAATCATTGACTCAATTATTTCTGGCTTCATCTTTCATTGACGAAAAAGGAGAATATATACAAGACATTGCAACTTCCTTCATATTCTGAAGCTTCTAGCAAATGGCATTGACTTCTCTCTTCTCTCAAACTCGCATTATCACTCTTCCATGGCTGTTGCTCGCGATTATGGCGACTTCACTATGTGCGATTGAGGAAGTGAATGGAAGCATCGAAGAAACGAATCAAAGAGAGTTTGATTACTTCGCTTTGGCTCTTCAATGGCCTGGCACTTACTGTCGTCGCACTCGCCATTGTTGCTCCTCCAATGCTTGTTGTAGACGGTAAACTCAAATTCAAAGCTCTATTTCTCTTGTTTTTTTCTCTTTTCCTCGTAGAGAAGTTTTTGTATATGGTTGGAACTTGTTAGGTTTGTTAGGCAAGAAGGATATGTTGAGAGATTTGCATGTTAGGGCTTGTTAGATATGGAGATGATGGATATTCATTTAGCGTATATTGAACATGTAAAGGTTCTGATAAAAAAAACATGTAGAGGAAATTTAGGATTCTTTGTTGCTACTTTCAGTCCTAAATTTGGGGAGATGAGTTTGGTTGTAGCTATAAGAGATATTTCTAATTGTTCTTAATTTTCCACTAAATTATCCATATCAATACTATCCAATACTCCCTTCATTCCTAAATATAAGATTACTTTCCTTGATTTGGTTAGATTAAGGATGTTAGTTAAGTTAGTTATTAACACATGATATTACCAATTTATCCTAACCATATACTTTTATCTCCACTCTCCCTCTCTTTCTTGTTATAATTTATAGGTAAGCATTATTAGGGTTAATTTGGGAAAAAGTTGGGAAGTAATTAAAAATGATCTGATATTTAGGAATAAATTGAATTTAGGGATTTAATTTACAAGAGAGGGAGGATGAAAATAAAGGTAGATGGTAAGGGTGCATTGGTAATTTTATGGGATTTTACTAACTTAAGTAGCATCCTTAATTTAATCAAATAAGGTTAATACTCCCTCTAGTCCTTAATATAAGTCACCAACTACTAATTTTTCTTGTCATTTTTATAAGTCACTTCATGGTTTCCAATGTGCATTAATTATTTTTTTTCCATATATACTCATATTTAATAGGGGTAGCAGGAGAGAGTAATAGTTAATAGTTTTGGAAATAAGTGTAATTATTGGGGTTAGAATTGGAAATTACTTTAATTTTAGGACAAATTAAATGCATTTAACCAATCTTATTGGCATTTAACCAATTTTAGGACAAAATAAATGCATATAATAAGGACCGGAGGGAGTAAGTCCTATACTTAACCGGAGGGATTAGGTTCAATTTTTGTTTGCACTTTGGCGAAGTTTGTCATAGTGTCACACTCATACATTTGGTTAGATAAATAGAAAAGTCAATTTGGAGCCTACTGCTACTGCCCTCACCATTGTTGCTTCTGCAATTCTTACTGTTGAGGTTAGAGTAAAATTAAAACCCTTTGCAGTTACTTTTTACCCTTGAAAAATTCTGTATGGTTGTAACTTGTTATGCTGGTTTAACAAGAATGAAACTTTGATGGGCTATTGCATAAGATTTGAATATTAGTGCTTGTTGAATGTGGAAATCATGGATTTTCTTTTAGCATGAACCAAACATGGGGAATTCTTTATTAGCAAATTTGTTTATGGGAGGCTTTCATTTTTGGTTTGATGAAGTTTTCCATACATCCAGTTGAATAAGTCTACTTGGGCCAAATGAAGTCAGTTATATATAGACTAATTTAGCCAGTTTGCATATCGTGTGATCATTAGTCTACTGTCATTGCATATATTTTTCCTTGCTTCCTTGTGGCTGATTTTAGCATGTGAATATTGTTATGTAACTTATATATGAAATCTAAGAAGCAACACTGACAGACTTGCATTTTGTCTTTGTCACCCACCTTTTCAGCTCTAATGCTCCCACAGAATTTACAATCCGTGAGTATGAGGCTGCAAATTTATTACTGTCATCATTTTATATGCTCCTTATTTGTATATGACTCATGAAGAAATGCATCAACTAACTCACCTTATCTACTTGTATGATAGATGGACTCTGGCCTGATTATAATGATGGATCTTGGCCATCCTGTTGCGCCCGATCTGATTTCAATCCAAAAGAGGTAATGTACAATTGTTTCTATGCTTCAGCACTTCATTATATTTTTGGTTGATGTTCAAGGTGTATGAACATTACCTGGCTATCCATAGATTTTGGTTTTTATGAGGTTATACTTTCTTGGGCAAGAACATTAAAGAATTGATGATGGTTTTGATGTGTATGAATGTTTGATGATGTCAGCTAATAGAGTTAGGCCTAGAGGTTAATGGAGATTAGGCAAGACATCAATATTAGTAACGGAAAATGCATCACAATGCATCTCACCATCATACACCTTTGCAGAAGGGATTTCTTGAAAATCAACATTTCTTTTTCTCTCTTTGAAAGAAAAGCTGGGCAGCTTTAAAAAAAGAAAAGAAAAGCTGGGCAGCAGAAATTTTTTAAATCCAGCTATTCATTTTCTATTTGAAAGCTGATTAGATTAATTAAATTGAATAGTACTACTAGTAAAAACATGTGGATCAAGTAGTCCATTGCATATTACCCAACTTGTGTAACTGATCACTTACCAGACATAAATATCAGCCCAATCAAGTGAAACAAACAAATTTTGAGAAATCCTGTGACACTAAGTCAACTTAAGAAAAGTTTCCTGCTAAACCTAGTTACATTAATTTATTAAAGCTAATTCATCACTAAAATACCTTCCAGTACTACAATACAAGGAAGGAATAGAAATCAATAACTAGAGAACACAGATCTCCAAATTGCTCAGAACCTTTATTAGTCACTCAACTGTGAAAACATACAACGGATAGGAGTTAGGACTATTTATATTAGTCTGTTATGTCATTAATATTTAGAATAAAATAATTAATTCAGTTGACTGATTCAATTAATTGTTAATTGATTGATTGAGTCAATTGATTATATTGATTAGGTAATTAGGGTTTGGGATTATTATTATTATGTTTTGTTTCTATTTCTATAGAATTAATATTCTATAACATAGTCACCCAATCCCCTCCAGCCAATCAGAATCAATTTACTACTAACTTACATAATACATATGCGCTAACCATCCAAGGGTATATTTGCACCTCTCTCTATTTATTTACTTATATTCCATAACACATTCAGCTTCCTGTGTCAGGCATTTTGTTTTCCTTAACCTTAATTTGAGAACCATTTGCTTTTATAAATTTGTTCCTCACTTTTGACTAAACAAATAATCAACAACAACACAATATCTTTGTATGTCCATGATCATGAGATTTGACAAATTTTATGTTGGTTGTCAAGACCTAACACAACCCTTCTCCTTTATCCGGGCTTGGGACCGGCTATGGCATATGATAGGCATGAGGTTCGGCATAGGCGGAGTTGACTAAACAAATAATCGATAGTAATAAATTTTATAAAAAAATTCAAACTTGTAATATTGCCAGCGTGTTATTTTTTTACAGGATAGCTATTTACTGAGGATATGAGTTACTATAACTATTATGCTTTTGGAACTGGAACGTTTCTATATTCTTGTGTCAACTTTCTCATTTTCACCTCTTCTAATTATCATTGCTCTATCTTCATTTGCAGATATCAACATTGACTGAAGCTTTAGAGCAATATTGGCCATCTTTAAGTTGTGGATCACCGTCATCATGTCATGGTACAAGAGGGTCATTTTGGGGTCATGAGGTGGTCATTGGAGATTTCTTAGCTTTAATTTATCCTCTCGATTCTTGATTAATGCGAAACTAATGATTTTTCATCTCTTTGTTCTTGGGGCTACCACATGTGGACATATTGACAGTGGGGTAATAATTTTTATAAATTTTGCTCTTACATGATTTAACTATTTATGATTTTAGCGTTTGTTCAAAAAAAATTGATTTCAATATAGGGTATGCTTCAACTGCATAGTGATTTGAATGAATCACAGAGCCCTCTCTAATTTAAATGTGGCATGCTTTCATTTCATTGTATTATTCTGAATTTTCTTTTTATCTTACCTGCAGAGAAGCATGGTACATGCTCATTTCCTGTGCTTCGAGATGAATACAATTATTTCTTGACAGGACTGAATGTCTACTTCAAATATAATGTGACTGTAAGCTCTTAGAAACTTAGTTTTTGCTTCTCTGAGTTTTTTCCATGCTTCTATTGAAAATAAGCATACCTTATTTTGGGAAGATGATATGTTATTGGAAAGGATCTTTTTTTTTTCGCTTGGTGTTGCTGCTAGCCATGACTGACTGGATATGAAGGAAAATTCATTCATGTTTCGATGATTTGAGAGTTTGATTTTATGGAACTAGAAACTGTTGTTTTCTACCAACTATTATTAAATCTTAAATAGATAATTCAGGGAGAATAAGATGGTTTGTTTTACCTCAACTGGTGCATATTCATAAGTTAGCCTGACCATTGCCCTTCCATTTTCTTTTATCAGAAAGTTCTAAATGAAGCTGGATATGTTCCTTCTAATAGAGAAAAATATCCCCTTGGAGGCATTGTCTCTGCCATTGAGAATGCCTTCCATATATCTCCTCAAGTAATTTGCTCACATGATGCAGTGGAGGAAATCCGTCTGTGCTTTTATAAAGACTTCAAGGTTGTAATGCTGCTCTGTATTTGTCATATTGAGACATGAAGATTTTGATCTAAATTTTGTCTTTTTTATTGTTGTTGGACCTTTCAAAATTAGCTGATATGGTAATTTGGAGCTCGTATGTTCAATCTGTGGTACTTTGCTATTTCTGTTGTTTTCGAACTTGTCTTCCTGAAAATGAAATAATGTTTAAGATTCAAGATTGAAAGCAGTGAGATTGACCAAAAAAGAAAAAAGAAAGCAGTGTGGAAAGTCTGTAAGTTCTGATAAAAAGTGAGGCTTAATTATATTATAATATTTAGCTCTTTATAACTGTTTATTACAAAGAGGACAGGGTCATTTTCTTTGTGTTTTGATAAAATTAAACATTGTTGGCTCATTCTTCAGATACATACTTCAATGGTTTTAGAATTATTTTTGAAAATTGTATAAGGTTGCTTGGGACTGATGTATTACTTTTTTGTTAATTTTGTGATTGCTCATCATCCTAGCAAGACTTTAATTGGTCATTTATATAGTTTTTTTATTCTTTGTTTCATTACAGCCACGTGATTGTGTAGTTGCATCTGACCTCAAAATTGACATGGTTACTTCAAAATCATCATGTCCCAAATATGTCAGCCTGCCCGTGCATGTATCATCTGGTAAGTCTATTATTCAATCCTTTCTATACCAGTAGTCACGAGGACACTAACTGTATGTATGGTTGATTGATTTGACATCTAATAACAACTTATCGCTAGCCTGTCCGAGTGGAAATATACCACTGTTATGCAGAGTGAAGAAGAGAAAAGAAAGATTGACAAAGAGAGGGAAAGATTGAGAGAATAGGGCAGGAGAATGTAGAAACTGAGGAAGAAGAGAATAGAAAAGTAGACGAGAGTGAATTGAGAGAGAGAGACAAAGGAATCTGTTACTAAGCAATGAGATGTCAGTTACATCTATTAAAGGTGCCTTACATACTAGTAGTAGTAGGCCCTTTACTAAAATAAGCGCAAATCTTCCGTACTTCTAATTATTCCCTTTCCGACACTAACATAACAGGTTGACTGTTAGCTAATAAGGTCCTACATGTTAGAGATTACTCTAAGCAATATTCTCATTTTCCATAAGCCAATGAGGGTTATTTAATCCTCCCTACTTGTTAACAGCCACGATGCTCCATCTTCCTATGGAGCATTATGATATCTAGTGTTTAGAATGAATAGAATGTGCTTATCATTGTCTTCTAAGTAAAACTAAACCTTTTGCATATCAATTTGATAAATAGCTTTTGTTGAATGACCACAATTCAGAAAACTTGCAACTGAGATCAAGCTTTTTCTATTACTAAACAATCTATAAATTAAAAATCATAAATAATTCTTTTATATCTATTATTTCGGTTCATTCATCGATTAACTCTTATTTGAACTACTAACACGTGGCCAGACTACTGACTTTGGTAGTGAGTTTTTTAATTTTTCTGTTAGCTGGATGTGAAAACATGGTTGATATCTTGTTTCTAAGGTAAAAAACAATATACATTCAGATTGTGATATGTCAAGATCTTGTGACCAAATTTAGATTAATCTTATGTACGGCACATCTAGTGTGTATATTTGCACCAATTTAGTTCTAGCATGTATGCAACATGTTCAGTATGATCAAGTATTTGTTCATAGTTCCGATTTAATATTTGCACCAATTTAGTTCATATAAAATGGTTTGCATTTTGATATACCATGCTTTGCATTTTCATGTAGTCTCCAAACCAGATTTTTTCATGTGTTTTCATATAATTTCTCTTCATTCAAATGATATTGCAGGAGAGACTCTATTCCTTGCACCTTTGCTGGTTAATATAGCGTTAGTTGCATTCTTACTGGTTTTTCTTACTAGTCTAACTGATGGGCCCCTTCAGTGGATAGAAGTTTGAAAAAAAAAAGATCTTTTGTTTCAAGAGTTGCTGTTGCTCAACAAATACTTTGATGAATCTAGAATTGTTTTTTTGTCAGCACTATCTTCTACAGTTGCATAGTGAAAGATGAATTATGTATAGATTTCTGTAATAATGCAATCTGTCTTTGCTCTCATATGCAATCATTTTTCAAAGCTCACAACACGCTTATTTGATATTTTGGGTCATATTTTTTTGTGCCCTACGCATAACTTTTTTTTTGGCCAAAATCCATATTTTAGAGAACAGTTTTTCTTATTTGCTTTGGTATTCTGATTTACATGTCTTAATTTGGAAGCTAATGAAGCATCAACTCATTACATTACGCAACATTAAATTCGTGTTAACAGGGTACATTAAATTTATCACCTTAGCTGTTGTATAATGTATATCCCACATAGATATTGTTTAAGTACTAGTCGGCACATGCTCTCATAAATCTAGTTAGTGCTAATCATGAAATGTGGAGAAAGAGTGTAATGTGTATTCAATATGCTATAATCACAAAAATAATGTATATAATACATTCCAAATGGATTAAAGGGGGCGCAATATAGTTATGAGCCTAATATATTATATTAAAAGCATGCATAATCGCATTCTTTCATATCTCTCTCTTGAATGTACAAATTCAAAGGATTTATTATGGTGATACTCTGTTGCTATTTATGGTTGTATTCATTTAACTACTACTGGTGATTGGTATTTCACTTAATCAATGTCATAAAACTTCTCCTGTCACCCGGTTTTGGATAAGGTTTTGATGAGATGATAGATGGATAGATTCTTTGTATTGAACTAGTTTTGAATATAACACCATTGTCTACTTACATTGACTTGGAAATTTCTTCTCCGCAAATTTATATCATCATCATCTTCTGTGTCTGTAGAGAGGGGTGGACCTCAACGTTTGATTTATTGATATTGAAGCTTTATAAGGCTCTGGTGGGACGCTTCTGTCTGTAACTTTAAACGTTCATCAGTTGGTGAGATGCTGTACTATATGTTATAATTTGGAGGGACAAGAATTAAAATATGGGCAAACTAAATATATTTAGCAGTTGTCTTGTGAATTCAAGGTTAGGTATGGCCTTGAGTACTGTGTTCTTCTCTATGTCAATCCTACACTGAAAAGAGATTCATGCAAGATATAGGATTATTTTAGGATGAAATGACATTTAGTGAGATTCAAATCATGGAAATTGTAATTGCTATTTGTCCTCAACGATCAGAGGTGACTATCTTATACAAAATTATAGTGAAAATTAGGGGAAGTTATTATTAAATTATGGAGAATAAATCATTGATTACTTGAATTTGTAATTTTCCTATATCTTGATAGTAACTTCCATAAAGCTTCATATTAAGTCTCCTAAAATGAAGTAACCTTTGGTCTTTTGGAGCGAATATAATTGTTTTTAGATATTTGCATGTATTTTTTGTCAAGTTCAAGTGTTTTTGTGCAGAATCTTATCTTATTTTGGCATGAATTTCATTTGCTGCACGTGTAATAGTATTACTCCTTCCAGTCCGTCATATAAGAGTCCAAAGCCTCTTTCATTTGATACATTTTTCCAAATTTGCCTCAAAAACTCTTTCATATTTAATAATGCTTACATATTTTTTTGTTTTAATAGTATCATAATAAATGAGGGTAAAATTGGAAAAAAGAATTAATTCTAAACATCCAACTAACTTTTAAATGTTTAGTTAACAAACTTGTTTTAGTGGCTGAGCTCTTGTATTACGTATCAGAGAGAGTAGTTGCAATGTCATGAAAATTTATGTATTCTATCACGGATATGGATGATGACGCGTTAATAGTGTTTTATACTCCTTCAACTCCTAATTATAAGGTCTCTTTTGACTTTTTTGGAGGAATTAAGATTAGTTGTAAAATTAATCACTTTACAATGTTCATAATTATCTTTTTCTCTCAAAACTAATTTATTCAACTTATAAACTAATTTATAATCTAAGTACATGTGATATAGTATGTTATAATTTAATGATCTAATTTGTTTCCTTAACTTTTAAGATAATAGGCAAAATGTTATTATAAGATGGGAGATATTATTGTTTATTCATATGGGCACAACATTTTGTATCTTTTATTCGTCGCATTAGATTTCTGTTACATATTTTTACTCTTTTGTAGTAATTGAACAATTTAGGATTGAATTATTATAATGATTAAATAGTTTTATAAATCATGTTTACGTAAATTTAGGATTAAGTAGTTAAGTACTAGAGGTTTGTTAAGTTTATCGTTGGTTTATTTAGACAAGTGAAGGCTTGTTAATATGGTCATGCCACTTATGGTCAATATATATATCGAGAGTAATTGAGTCTGACTGCTTAGAGTTGATTATCATATAAATTATATATGAAATATCTTTTACTGCCAATGACTCTATTTGGAAATGTTAATTATGGATAAAAAAGGGAAAATCCAATAAAATGACAATTAAATATCAAAAGGACAAAAAGATGTCACAAATTTTCGAAAAAACAAGAGAGATTGTTTTTATTTAGGATTAACATGCTTGTTATTTGCATGGAATAGTTAATATAGTTTCATGAAAACAAGTCTTCTTTTAAGTAGTGAAAAAATTGTAGTTAATAATGTCATGAGAGTGGTTATTCTCTCTTCTTGAGTAGTTACATGTATTATTGAAGTAATTAATGTAGTGTAATAGAAACAAGTCCCCTTATAATTAATTACGAAACAAGTAGCTAAATGCGTTATAAGAGTAGTTATTAGTGTTCCACAAGTAGTTATATGTGTTATTGATGTGGTTAATACGATTTCAGAGTAGTAACACTCCTTCTAAGTAATGAAAGAAATCATATTAGTTAATTATGTCATGAGAGTGGTTATTTCCTGCGTAGTTAACTACTTTAAACTTCTTTATCTTAAATATTTACAATTTTTTTTGTCCTTTGGTAAATTTGTGAAACATCTATATCCTTTTGATATTTAATTGTTGTGTTATTGGGATTTTCCCGATTAAAAACCAAATTTTAAGAAAATATGGGATGGAATCATTAGGTCACCAAACAGAAAATCTATGGATGAGGTCTATATCATGGCCCATTATCAATAATTCAATTTCAATATGAGGTTCAACTTTAGGTCAAATAATTGAAAGTGAATCGATTAGATTTAGTAAAGACAATCATTAAGCATTCTAATTTTATCAAAAACCTATTCATTACAAGCACTCCCTCTTTCGTTCTTTTTGGAGCTATTAACGCTATATTTATGATAACTTAGAATTAGAATATGTAATAATGAGATAACTACTACATAATTAGCAACAAATGCATTCATTAAAAAATAATAATTGTTTATAGGTGGATTTGAATATTCTACTTCAACTAGCACCAATCGAACGGAATGGAAAGGGTGTTGATATTTTAAGCATAAGCTCTTGAATTGAAGGCCGTACGAATTACCAAAACAACATGCCATTGAGTGTTGTACCTCCAATTGAATCTAAATCAATCTGTTAGGTATTTAATTTTTGCTTGCCAAACTACAGTACTCCTTTAGTCCTAAATGTATGATATATGTGGTGACCCGTTACCCCTTTCCTACCACTCCTCACAATTTGAATTTCGAATTACTACGGACACGTGGCTATTTCAGGCAATGGACCTTATTATTTACAAATGACCCGTTTCGCTACTTGTTTGGGCTGTTACCGGACTTCGCACCAGGACCAAACTCAACCCGTTATGGGCACTGGACTGGGATGGTGCCAAGTCATAAAAACGGCAGATCTCCAGAATCAGAGGAGGAAGGGGAACACACGGAAACAACTTCAAGTAGCCGACGCCCAGAGTAGTCCAATTATCACTTCCCCAGTCCAGACGTTCCTCAGATTTAGGTGCCCGGATCAATAGCGACCGGTCAAGACCCAACTCGTCAGGAAGAGCGGCTACATCACTCTCTGAGATCACAGGGGCCTCATCATTGTTCTTCTTTTCCATCAACTTCCCGTCTCGCAATTCTTCCACCAACTCGGCGGGGATGGGATTGAAGCCCTTAGCCACAATCTTCTTCGTACCAGAAGACGAAACATCTCCGACTTTCGGCATGATTTCTTTCCCTACTCAGTAAGGAATCATAACATTAATACCAGTAAAAAAAAAGAGAGAGAGTAAGAAACTCGCTAGGATCGCTCATGCGTCAATATACCAGAATGAACGGAACAAAACGACAAAAATAAAACAAACACATCAAGGCAAATGTCCCAGACTGATTTATGCTTACCAGAAAATGCTATGTGTTGTCAATAATGCAGGAATATGGACCAGATCTTTTGAGTCAACCAGAATATCCAGAAACTTCGAAGCGAAGTGTAAAATTCTGTTACTAATTCCCTAATTAACCAATGTAATCTATTTTAATTCATTAATCTCTTTACTAACTATGATAGAAAAAGGAATATCCATAATATCAATGTCCTATCATAGTTAGAAAAGGAATTTCCTAATGGTTAAATATTATCCATGATAGAAAAGAATAAACTAATACAACACAGCTGCTATCATGGATAATTTATTGATAACCATGTTAGAAAGGATTTGCCTAACATGGTTAATAAATAAAACCAAATATTATTTAACAATACATAAATATATATATACATGCGGAAGCGAATGCAGACCTATAAATTGGCAATATACAATTCTAAATACTATAAACAACCTCTAAAATCTAATTCCCTTTCCTGCTGCTTGCGCCTGTGCATGAATACCTGCAAAAATGTCAGTAATCGTGGGATGAGACAATTTGTCCCAGTAATCACCGCTTAACTCACTATAACAGTGAGATGTGCGGTAGCGAGGGCGTCTAAAGGGTACCACAGTTTTAAAAACAATAGTAATATATATATATATATATATCCAGATCTTCTTTCATTCCTTACTCAAGTCCAACAATCACCTTCAAACCAAATCAATTCAACATCTCCATACTCCAATCAACTAATACTACTACAACAACTCTCACACTCACCTAGAGATGCATTGTGCCACCACGGTGCATTCAAGCATCTATTCTTCACTATATGATTTGACACTGTGTCCCTCTCCATAATGAGGGGACAATTTCCCTCTCTGGCAATCTCCAGAGAGGGAACCCCAGTTCTGTTTCCATTACAGAACGGGAACGGTTGGACTCTTCAATGCCAAACAACCGTAGGGGCGGTTGGGCTCTTCAATGCCAAACAACCGTAGGTCACTTCTCTCAATAAGTCGACCTATGATTCCCCGATCCAATCAATCTGAAAAGGATCCTCAGTACAAATAACTGTCGATTGGCCTATCGACAGTTATCATCGCGCGATGGTACGTATGTATATCAGTGTCATGCAAACCTCACATTATCCATCAATTTCAATCTCATTCAGTATCACAAACTCAATCCATATCCATATCATACATTCTTACAATTCCCTTCAATATCTCAAATTCCAACTATGCAACTTCTTTCCTCAACCTTGCTATGAACATCCCTAACAGAATACTATCTAACTCTCTCACACCATAACCAGAACAACACCAGTCAGGATAATATATATAATATTTCAAATTCCTTTTATACAAAAATAATCGTGTTTGAAAGGCACCCGATAGCCTGTTTTGTATAAAAATAAGTTTTCAAAGACAATATGTATATGGAGGGTGAAAAGGGATTTTGAAAATCCCAGCTAACGTCACCCTCAATGTTATAGCAAGATTAAGTGTGATTACCTGTCGCCCTTTAGCAATCCAATGTCTTTCCTTACCGTTTCCTTATAGCTTTTCCTTCAAGTATCATCACCACTATGTATATTCCTATAATGATATGATACAAAATGATAAATTAATATCATTTCCACTTTATAATACTTTGGCGTCTCTCTCGTTCGAATTACTACCCAACCCTTTCTTCTTTTACATTATCGTATGGAATATTTTCATTATTGTCTACTCTAAGTATCTTTAACAGTCACAATCGAAATCAAGCAAGTTCAACAAACATTCATATGCATTAGCACCGTTCAACTTTACCAACCCTTTACAAAACTTTGGAACACCATATTATATACTCCATTTTAGGAACTAGTTTGGCCACAAAACTATTTTAACCCATTAGACATGCACACTTAAACATCTCACATCATTTACAAGCTTAGCATACAACACTTAAACCAAACAAATCAGACTTCAACAAAAGGAAAAACATAACAGCAAAACTTGCATCTTAGCAATACAAAATCCAGAATTCTAGGTAATCAACATGCATAAAGAACAATCCAGCAGCACCACTAATAAAACATACATGTGTCTAATTTGGGATTAACATGATTTAAAACCAACCACAACTTCAATATACCACATGCTTAACAACCAAAATAATTCTCAATCAACACTTATATCCTACTAAGCACTTCTTTAAATCCAAATGCTAGCAAAGTATACCATACATATATAATTTCCTTTACTAGTCATAAACCAAATAGAATATCACTTTCCTATCCATATGTCAATGTCATTAGCATTCTTTTCTTCTACATTCAGCCATGTTAAAAATCAAATGGCAAGATAAGGCAACCACATATGAAACCTCAGTAATCAACAAATTCAGCAAGATTCAAACATGCATGCATAACACAACATTAATTATTCCTCATGAACCAATACTACAAAAATTTAACCAAAAGAAATAATAAGCAAACTAAAACCAAACAGACACATTATTTAGCATTTTATGAATTCCCTTCCAACTCACAATTTAAGCTACAAAGTGAAGTTATATTTAACTTTTAATTCCATTAAACCCTAAGCATACAAAAATCTGAAATTCTCAAAAGAAGTCCTAGAACACATCCAAGCATGGAAATCACCTAAAACTTCAAGAATCACCATACTTACAAGATTATACCAACAAGCATAGGCACTTCGTTAATATTTTGTTTACCAAGCCATAATCATCAATTGCATACAAGCATAAAACATGCATTATTTCATTTTACCGATCATAAATTAATTAGAATCAAGCAACACACCATCAACATTCAACCCATTTAACTATCATATCTCAAAACAGAACATAAACTCATTCACTCCCATTAATCAGTCTAAAATTTCATTAAAATCTATCCAGCCAGTGCAGGAACATACAATTACTTTGCCAAGTTCATATGCAAGCATCTCAAACACATTATTCGCACTTTACAAATTATTATCAACCTCCATTCCAACTTTAAAGATCAACCAACACCTTTACTAGTACCTAGCCAACCCAGAAAATCCAACAAATCACAAAAGAAATATCCTAACATTATTCAAACAACCTCCTACAACATCAAATTACAAATTTTGAACCCCAAACACCATTAAAATCAGTCAGATTTGACAACCCCATAAGTTAGGGTTTTCACAAAATCAACAATTCCTAAATTAAATACTCAAATAATCACTTAAATATCCAAACTCAAAGCTTAATTTGTGTTTTTGTTTGATTTGAAACCCAAAATAGAAATCCCCTTTTAAACCCTAATCGATGTCTCTTCCAAATTCGTAGAAAATGAGGGAAATTGAAGGAAATAGAGTTTACCTAAACTTGAATGTGAAGTTGTACACTTGAAATAGGCTCGTTGTCGCCGGAAAAAGGCCGGAAATCGGCCACGAAGGTGGCTGCCCGAGCTGAGGAGTCAAATAGGGAAAGGGAGATGAGAAAATGAAGTTTGAAGGAAGCTTAGCTTAAAGAACAACACGAATGGCGAACTCACCTTCTTCCACCGCCGTCCGCCGCTCAAATCGCCGGAGAATGAAAGAAAACGAAACAAGGAGGTGGACTCACGAGGGAGGAGAGAGCAAGAAAAGGTGCAACAGTTTGGGAGAGGAGGGATGTATGGCGGGAAGCTCGCCGCCGTCGCCGCCGCTTCGCCGGTGGGAAATGAATGGCGGTGAGAGGAGCAGGGAGGATTTGGTGAGAGGGGCGGTGGGGCGGAGGGGCGAGAGAGAGAGAGAGAGAGAGAGAAATGAAAAGGAAGGAAGGAGATTGTGTATTTATTTATAATTTAGGGAAAATTACAATTAACTACCCTAAGGTTTATTCGTAATTATATTTCTAGCCCAGAAGTTTGTATATATTACTATATCTCCTTCTTTCCATCATAATATTATCTACTATCCCAAATACTTGTTCATGAAAGTTTCTAACTCCAAATAATTATTTTAACTATATTTCCTTAAATTCCAAAAATTAAGATTTACTATTCATAAATTGCCCAGAATATCCTAAAAATTCTCCCTAAAACTCTAAATTTTCCTAAATGAATCATCAATAATTTCTCATTATCCTTAATCAAAATTTGGGATGTTACAATTCTACCCCACTTAAATAATTTCGTCCTCGAAATTAGTAGAAATCATCACTAGATACAAGGAAAGGATATAGTTCTTCGAACTGATAATCTGATTTCAAAAGAAAAAGAAAATTTTCGGATAATATTTAGGAAGATTGAACTCATTGGCAATGAGGATTTATTGCTAAAAGCATATCCATGTGACACAACAGGTGATATCGAAGATTTAGAGGAACTATGAACTCTTAAGCTGAGGTTGTTATGAAACTTTCCTGAAAAAAAAATGTAGTTAGATGTGAAGTAGGAAAGACTTCTCTTTACATAAAGCTGAGGTTAATGATACGAGCACACATTCTTAAATTCCTTTATGGATTCAAAGGAGACAGATTGACCTTAATATATGTACCCTATTGAACTAGACTAGAAACACTACGCAAGGAGTCTAGGAATATAACTAAAATTCTAATCAAAATCACAATACACCAGTAGTATCAAGACAAATTTCACTGCAAAAACCTAAACAGGTCAAGCATAACTAATGCATGAATCTTATACACAATTAGATATAATATGCATCGCAAGTTTAATGCAATTATCTATTGTATTCAATCAATCTATGCAATGTGACGTCAGCTAACATGAATTTTTCTGTTACAAAATTAATATCTTGTAATGGCATTAGCCAACAATAAATCTCACATCTTACTTGCACATTTCCAACAAAAACAAAAATCTCAAAACATAAGGAAACAAACATTTATTTCATCCTTTCACCATACCAGCTTTGAATACAACATACTTACATGTAGATTAACATGCATATCATCTTGCCATTAAACAGGAGTTTAGCTACGATCTCAATTGTCTTTTCAAGAACAGAGTTCTGCACTATGCTACTCAAATCAATGGTATACAAGTTGAATGTCAAGTACAAAATTACATTCCATGAAAATTCTCAAGGTTAACATGATAGACAGCAGAAAATCAGCTTACTACCCATAGATTCATACTCAAAACTAAATCTTTCAAAACTTTCAAGTTCATTTGCATGTAGAACATCTAAGTCATCACAAATTACTCAATCATTTTAAGAATCAAGTTTAAGCATCAAAGAAAACAACCAGAAGCATGCTTGCTTCCCCAACATTTACAAAAATATATGCATAGAATAGCCACCTTAAAATCCTACCTCAATTTCAAAACCCATAAACACTATTTAAATCATATCCAAACATTAAACAAGGATTAAGAATTCTGAATATACTAAAGCTTCACCAATTTTAACATGCAACCTAAAGGAAACATCTATAACTCTTCCTCTTTAAAGTTATAAATCACAGTTAAAATAACATCTCAAGTCCATAACCTGTTCAGACATTACAAACACGACATAACAGTCAAACTTTGAGAATTTTGCAACCTCACACCACTATATCATACACACACAAACCAATAGTGCCAAATGTATAGAGAGTAAGAAAAATAACCTAGGACAAAATTATCCAAGTCAATAAATCATGCATACACAGCCCAAACCATAACACATTTAAGTTTACCTAATCACTAATTTAAAGATTACACTCATTGGCCTTAAATACCCAAAGTTTAGGGTTTACCTAAACTACAACAAACACCAATAAAGGTTCAAACTTTCATTCAAAGCAACCAAAATAAAGGTCAGACTTTCTATATTGACTGATTAACCAACCTATAAACCCCTTAACACAAATCACAAGCTCATAATAATTCATATACCTATATCTATGTACTCACCACTAATCATCATCACTATTTCATGGACAAATCACAAATTGAACTTTTTAATCACATAATAATTAACAATTCATAATAAAGAATACTTACTTTTAAACAAACAACGATAAAATACAGTCAATTATAAACGATTTTGTATTGCACCAAACTCAACTTTGTTTTAAATTTAACTCGAAGAATATGACAATAAACAGAAAGTTCCGCAAATAATATTGCAAAATCCAGCTTAATTCATTGTTGAGACAAACATATGAGCGAAATTCAGCTTTTAAACAATATTAATTACTTTAACATGCATCAATATCTTTGAAATCAACTAACAAAAATTCACTCAAACTAAAATCAATTCATATCTATAATTACAATTTACAAGTTCACCACAACTTATCAACTATCAATTTTGCATTCACAAAGTATTAACAGTCAAATCCTTCCAATTATATATATGATTTACTTGCCAAAATATTCAGTTATCAATATAATTAACTACATAAAATTCAAACTGATAATCACGTTAAAACAAACAACTTACCATTATTTCGTGTAGTAATGGTGAAGAGACATCGACTCATGAAGTAAGAGGGCTACCAACATCTATCTATTATTAAGGGGGCTGCTTCCAATCACTAAATATAATGAGGAAGCCTCCAGCCGCTTAATATAAATGGGCAACAACCTCTTACTATCCATGACAATGTACTCTCTAACCATTACTAGGTGATAAATAATCAAAATATATTCAAAAACAATAGCATATCTAATGTTAAAGCTTATAAAACAACAATTTCGAGAGAATTTTATTCCAAACAATATAAAAGCACAAGTCAAATCATCAATAAATCAAACAATTTACTGAACAAAACAAGAAACCACGTCAATACTTTCTTATTCCACCACCTAAATGTCACTATATATTGTTATTTTTGAATTATTTTAATCCCTTAACCCAATAAGGTATCTCATGATGCCTCGACCATGTTTATGGCTAGCACATAACCATTATCGAAACCCCAGAGAATCATCCTTATTTCGTTCTTCTTCCTAAATTCTTATTAGTTTCTTTGTTTATTTCATTATTCTTTCTATATTCTTCTCAATCTCTCCACATTACCTATTCAATTGCACTTATCACTCTCTCCCCACCACGGGATGAGTGATATTCCTCTCAAAATGGCAGATATTCATGCACGAAGGAAGAGAATACTAAGAATGTATATTGCCAATCTACATGCAATGCAGCACAGTCCAGGGTTATCGTATACCAACTACTGATAACCAAGTTGTAAAATTCTGTTACTAATTCCCTAATTAACCAATGTAATCTATTTTAATTCATTAATCTCTTTACTAACTATGATAGAAAAAGGAATATCCATAATATCAATGTCCTATCATAGTTAGAAAAGGAATTTCCTAATGGTTAAATATTATCCATGATAGAAAAGAATAAACTAATACAACACAGCTGCTATCATGGATAATTTATTGATAACCATGTTAGAAAGGATTTGCCTAACATGGTTAATAAATAAAACCAAATATTATTTAACAATACATAAATATATATATACATGCGGAAGCGAATGCAGACCTATAAATTGTCAATATACAATTCTAAATACTATAAACAACCTCTAAAATCTAATTCCCTTTCCTGCTGCTTGCGCCTGTGCATGAATACCTGCAAAAATGTCAGTAATCGTGGGATGAGACAATTTGTCCCAGTAATCACCGCTTAACTTACTATAACAGTGAGATGTGCGGTAGCGAGGGCGTCTAAAGGGTACCACAGTTTTAAAAACAAAAGTATATATCCAGATCTTCTTTCATTCCTTACTCAAGTCCAACAATCACCTTCAAACCAAATCAATTCAACATCTCCATACTCCAATCAACTAATACTACTACAACAACTCTCACACTCACCTAGAGATGCATTGTGCCACCACGGTGCATTCAAGCATCTATTCTTCACTATATGATTTGACACTGTGTCCCTCTCCATAATGAGGGGACAATTTCCCTCTCTGGCAATCTCCAGAGAGGGAACCCCAGTTCTGTTTCCATTACAGAACGGGAACGGTTGGACTCTTCAATGCCAAACAACCGTAGGGGCGGTTGGGCTCTTCAATGCCAAACAACCGTAGGTCACTTCTCTCAATAAGTCGACCTATGATTCCCCGATCCAATCAATCTGAAAAGGATCCTCAGTACAAATAACTGTCGATTGGCCTATCGACAGTTATCATCGCGCGATGGTACGTATGTATATCAGTGTCATGCAAACCTCACATTATCCATCAATTTCATTCTCATTCAGTATCACAAACTCAATCCATATCCATATCATACATTCTTACAATTCCCTTCAATATCTCAAATTCCAACTATGCAACTTCTTTCCTCAACCTTGCTATCAACATCCCTAACAGAATACTATCTAACTCTCTCACACCATAACCAGAACAACACCAGCCAGGATAATATATATAATATTTCAAATTCCTTTTATACAAAAATAATCGTGTTTGAAAGGCACCCGATAGCCTGTTTTGTATAAAAATAAGTTTTCAAAGACAATATGTATATGGAGGGTGAAAAGGGATTTTGAAAATCCCAGCTAACGTCACCCTCAATGTTATAGCAAGATTAAGTGTGATTACCTGTCGCCCTTTAGCAATCCAATGCCTTTCCTTACCGTTTCCTTATAGCTTTTCCTTCAAGTATCATCACCACTATGTATATTCCTATAATGATATGATACAAAATGATAAATTAATATCATTTCCACTTTATAATACTTTGGCGTCTCTCTCGTTCGAATTACTACCCAACCCTTTCTTCTTTTACATTATCGTATGGAATATTTTCATTATTGTCTACTCTAAGTATCTTTAACAGTCACAATCGAAATCAAGCAAGTTCAACAAACATTCATATGCATTAGCACCGTTCAACTTTACCAACCCTTTACAAAACTTTGGAACACCATATTATATACTCCATTTTAGGAACTAGTTTGGCCACAAAACTATTTTAACCCATTAGACATGCACACTTAAACATCTCACATCATTTACAAGCTTAGCATACAACACTTAAACCAAACAAATCAGACTTCAACAAAAGGAAAAACATAACAGCAAAACTTGCATCTTAGCAATACAAAATCCAGAATTCTAGGTAATCAACATGCATAAAGAACAATCCAGCAGCACCACTAATAAAACATACATGTGTCTAATTTGGGATTAACATGATTTAAAACCAACCACAACTTCAATATACCACATGCTTAACAACCAAAATAATTCTCAATCAACACTTATATCCTACTAAGCACTTCTTTAAATCCAAATGCCAGCAAAGTATACCATACATATATAATTTCCTTTACTAGTCATAAACCAAATAGAATATCACTTTCCTATCCATATGTCAATGTCATTAGCATTCTTTTCTTCTACATTCAGCCATGTTAAAAATCAAATGGCAAGATAAGGCAACCACATATGAAACCTCAGTAATCAACAAATTCAGCAAGATTCAAACATGCATGCATAACACAACATTAATTATTCCTCATGAACCAATACTACAAAAATTTAACCAAAAGAAATAATAAGCAAACTAAAACCAAACAGACACATTATTTAGCATTTTATGAATTCCCTTCCAACTCACAATTTAAGCTACAAAGTGAAGTTATATTTAACTTTTAATTCCATTAAACCCTAAGCATACAAAAATCTGAAATTCTCAAAAGAAGTCCTAGAACACATCCAAGCATGGAAATCACCTAAAACTTCAAGAATCACCATACTTACAAGATTATACCAACAAGCATAGGCACTTCGTTAATATTTTGTTTACCAAGCCATAATCATCAATTGCATACAAGCATAAAACATGCATTATTTCATTTTACCGATCATAAATTAATTAGAATCAAGCAACACACCATCAACATTCAACCCATTTAACTGTCATATCTCAAAACAGAACATAAACTCATTCACTCCCATTAATCAGTCTAAAATTTCATTAAAATCTGTCCAGCCAGTGCAGGAACATACAATTACTTTGCCAAGTTCATATGCAAGCATCTCAAACACATTATTCGCAATTTACAAATTATTATCAACCTCCATTCCAACTTTAAAGATCAACCAACACCTTTACTAGTACCTAGCCAACCCAGAAAATCCAACAAATCACAAAAGAAATATCCTAACATTATTCAAACAACCTCCTACAACATCAAATTACAGATTTTGAACCCCAAACACCATTAAAATCAGTCAGATTTGACAACCCCATAAGTTAGGGTTTTCACAAAATCAACAATTCCTAAATTAAATACTCAAATAATCACTTAAATATCCAAACTCAAAGCTTAATTTGTGTTTTTGTTTGATTTGAAACCCAAAATAGAAATCCCCTTTTAAACCCTAATCGATGTCTCTTCCAAATTCGTAGAAAATGAGGGAAATTGAAGGAAATAGAGTTTACCTAAACTTGAATGTGAAGTTGTACACTTGAAATAGGCTCGTTGTCGCCGGAAAATGGCCGGAAATCGGCCACGAAGGTGGCTGCCCGAGCTGAGGAGTCAAATAGGGAAAGGGAGATGAGAAAATGAAGTTTGAAGGAAGCTTAGCTTAAAGAACAACTCGAATGGCGAACTCACCTTCTTCCACCGCCGTCCGCCGCTCAAATCGCCGGAGAATGAAAGAAAACGAAACAAGGAGGTGGACTCACGAGGGAGGAGAGAGCAAGAAAAGGTGCAACAGTTTGGGAGAGGAGGGATGTATGGCGGGAAGCTCGCCGCCGTCGCCGCCGCTTCGCCGGTGGGAAATGAGTGGCGGTGAGAGGAGCAGGGAGGATTTGGTGAGAGGGGCAGTGGGGCGGAGGGGAGAGAGAGAGAGAGAGAGAGAGAGAGAGAGAAATGAAAAGGAAGGAAGGAGATTGTGTATTTATTTATAATTTAGGGAAAATTACAATTAACTACCCTAAGGTTTATTCGTAATTATATTTCTAGCCCAGAAGTTTGTATATATTACTATATCTCCTTCTTTCCATCATAATATTATCTACTATCCCAAATACTTGTTCATGAAAGTTTCTAACTCCAAATAATTATTTTAACTATATTTCCTTAAATTCCAAAAATTAAGATTTACTATTCATAAATTGCCCAGAATATCCTAAAAATTCTCCCTAAAACTCTAAATTTTCCTAAATGAATCATCAATAATTTCTCATTATCCTTAATCAAAATTTGGGATGTTACACGAAGGCGAAAGTACAGGAAGTTGCAAAAGGGTCAAATTTATAGGACTCAAGGGGTGTCTGAAGGGAGAAGTCCCCAATCCAACGGCTACTTTAGAAGGATCTCAACGGTTGGGAGCGATCACATCCACCCGCGTCAACCAGAACTAGACACGTGTCGCTGTGGGGGAGTTAATGTGGTGACCCGTTACCCCTTTCCTACCACTCCTCACAATTTGAATTTCGAATTACTACGGACACGAGGCTATTTCAGGCAATGGACCTTATTATTTACAAATGACCCGTTTCGCTACTTGTTTGGGCTGTTACCGGACTTCGCACCAGGACCAAACTCAACCCGTTAAAGCCCAAAGCCACTTGTGGACGTTGAAAGCCATCTCAGACTTTGTGGGGAGTCATTCCTGGATATTGGAAGATGAGGTCTTCGAACGTGGGGAGTGTCCGTTACAACACGTGGACAGTTCCCATCTAGCACGATCCCGGAACATGTGGCGGCAGTTATCCTGAATGTAGTTTAGTTTAAATAAGAGATCTTGTACTCCAGGCAAGATCATGTTGTATTCTTTGTTCAAGAAGTACATCTTGTAAACTCTCTCATTTGGTTAATATTAAGAAGTAATTTCCAGATTATTTGGTGTGGCAATTCATTATTAATTGTTTAGTATTGCTTTAATAAGATTTTTTAGGGCATTACAATATATTTATCTAAATAAATAGATTAATGATGTTAGTTAAATTAATTAATATTGCACATTTTTCTCAAAATACCATAATCTTCTTCCTTAATCTCCCCCCTTCTATTATACAGATTTTGTTCAAGAAGCATATATAGGGGCAATTTAAAAAGAAATAAAACCGAAAAATTATAAATAAATATTATATTTTAGATTAAATTAAATTCCGAAGATACTAAACAGAGGAGGGGATATTATATTCGTTGGTCACTTGGTCTAAACAAGTCATAATTGGAAAAAGCCCCCACACCATGGTTAGTTACAAAATGACAATCATCCCCTATTTTCTTCCACTCATCACCAATAAAAACAGTATTTAGCTTCCCATCGACCATATCCAATATAAATCTGAAACCTGTTATGGAATTTTCAAACACAAAATCACACATACACACACACACTAATGGATACGAATAATGAATTGAAGAAATGTCTGCAAATATTCCTTATATTCTTCACACTCCATTGTTATTATGCAAGTTCACAACAAACAGACTCCTGCTCTTGCAACCTCAACCTCCAGGTTCCTATCCCTTTTGATACCTCGAACCTTCATTGCCTCTCTGTCTGGGATTCTCAAAGCTTCATTCTCAGAGTAAGTTCTTCTTCTTCTTTCCCTTTTTCTAACACATATTTGGGTTTGACTTGTATTGGAACTAAATTTGAGTTTCTAATATATGCATTTTGGTTACCTCTCATAGGAAGAAGAAAGAGCTGCATATAGACACATAAGAGTTATGATCTCTTTCTTCTCTCCTCTCTTTGAATTAGAGTCAGGATTACTAATGATGCGGGATTAAATCTGTTACAAAGTCATGAAATCTTTCTTCTCTTTACATGATGAGACTGAAGCCATAACTTGAAACCGTCTTTTAGGGACATGTTCCCTTAATGTAAAAAAAGTAGTGGTATACTTCCTCCGGTCCTTATTATAAGTCACCAACTACCTACAATTTTTTATCCTTAATATAAGTCACCAACCGCCGCATTAGATTATTTTTTCTCACTTTACCCACATTTATTAATGGAGATTCAAAATTGAAAATGTAAATTACATCATTCAATGAAGAGTGAAGTTAGAAAAAATGACAAATTTAAAATGAATTTTAAAACCCAACTATCATTCTTTAGTAGGTGAGAAATGAGTAGTTGGTGACGGAGGGAGTATAAGTCACTAAATACCTACAATTTTGGTCCTAAATCTAAGGCATCAACCGCCGCATTAAATGTTTTTTCCCACTTTACCCATGTTATTAATGGAGATTTAATATTGAAAATGTGAGGGACACATCACTTAATAAAGGGTGAAGTTGGAAAAGATGACAAATTTAACATGAATTATAAGACCAAACTACGTATCATTTCTTGTTATATGAAAAATGGGTAGTTGGTGACTTATAATAAGGATAGGAGGGAGTACATATATAATAAGTTCTGATTTAATAAATACTTACAAATTTATCTTTTGAACAGTATGTTCAGACATCTCCAAACTTGTGGAGCTTCATCCTCTCCACACCAGACACCAACTCATACATAGCGATGGCATTCTCAGCAGACGGCATGATGGTCGGTTCGAGCGCGATGGTGGGATGGGTTGCAGCGAGAGGGAGCAGCGGCGGGATAAAGCAGTACTATTTGGGAGGTTTAACCCCAGACCAGGTGGTGCCAGACAAAGGAAATTTGCAAGTGGTTGGAAACTCGAGCTTTGTGACAATGGAGTCAAATCGTGTGTACATGGTGTTTCAGTTGGCAACCACCACGGCTTCTCCACCATCTCCTTGGCTCTTGTTCGCCATGGGACCCACCGGATTGTTTCCTTCAGCTCCAAGTTATCAACTTGTGAAGCACCTTGACAAGGTCTCCATCACAATTGACTACACTTCAGGTTGGTGTGTGTCTGTCGTGTTAGTGTCTTTATTTTACCGAAAATGGCGCATTCATCTTTATATTTTTCAAAAAATCTAACCAAATTTTATATAATCTTTGTACAATAATGAATTAGAATCCAACTTCAATCTTACCTTTAATTGTTAATGATTCAAATTAAAGGAGAGACATGTAAGGATAAGGACTAAAATATGGCAATCATAAAAAGGTAATATGTCGTGGAACTTAGTTTTGTGAAATAACCCACTTTCTCTATGTGAAATAGCTAGGTTGTTATCTTCATTTGATAAGTTGACATTATTATTTATTGAATTATATATTGTTTACATTATGATATCCAACAAATTTATTTAAGAATATCAGATGTAGTACCTTAATAGTTATTAGGGTAAATGATCAATTTCACCTATAAACTATTGTTGAAGTATCACCTAGCACATATAAAATGTCTCTTATATGCCTAACAATTATTAAAAGGGAAAGGCTTTGCCCAAACCATTAATTTCAACATAACATCTTCTAAAATTTTGACACCTCATCGCCATATTCAAAAGAATACATGTGGCAACTCATCCAGTAAAATTTATTAATACACATATTTTAAGAAAAAAACCTCCTCTCTCTCTCTTCACCGTCCCTCACCACCGCTCACACACACACTCTCTCTCTACGCTCACAGATCATCCCTCCTGAAACATTCTTCTTCTTTCTCTTCCTCTAAAATGCAAAGGTCTCCTCCCCATAAAAAACCATAGATGATAACACGACCTCCCCTTGCTTCATCATTTTCATTGAATCAACAAAACTTAAATGCAATTGTTTCAAGTTGTGTTGATTCAATAAAGATGATGAAGCAATCAAGGGTCTTATAGTCCAGCAGTGTGACATCCCCTTTGGGAAGGTGCAAGTTCCTGCCTATAACTTTAAGCTGTTATTACTTACTCCTTTCATTCCAAAAAATGAAAACGATGATGAAGAAGGGGAAGCTAACAATGTTCTCAGCTATGGTTGTTTATGGGGATGAGACCTTTTCATTTCTAGAGGAAGAAAATGAAGAAGAATAATTCGAGAGGGATGATCTATGAGCGTAGAGAGTGTATGTGAGCGGCGGTTAGGGAGGTTGAAGAGAGAGAGATATTTTTATTGTTAAAAAATGTTTATGAATAAAGGGAAAAAGACTCCTGAATACCCAAAAAGATAAATAGGGTGCTTAAACTCCCAAAAGGTGCTAAGTGTATCTTTTAAATGACATGGCGGCAGTGAGGTGTCAAATTTTTAAAAGGATTAGCATGAAATTAATTAGTGAAATTGATCTTTTTTTTATAGTTACTAGGTATATATGAGACATTTGATTAATATATTTGATGAGTGATACTTGTATTCTTTTATTAATGGGCAAATGCGGGTAGCATGGTACGTAATTTCTAAAAGGTGCACCTAGTAGAATGGTAATTTTAATAGCGCAAATTTGGCACTGTAATTTAAATGGGACACACTGTAGCATGGTAATTTCTAAAAGGGACATATAGTAGCATGAGAAAACTTAACTTAAATGGATGAAAAAATAAAGGTGTCTCATTTTAAGTTGTGTTAAATTTACAACCTTAAAATTACTCATACTACTACATCTTTTAGAAATTATCATGTTATTGGGTATGCACCTTTGCCTTTATTAATTAGCGAAATTGACCTTGCTTTACCCTAGTTATTGTTTATTGAGTTTTTTTTTATTGACCAAAATTGTTTATTGAGTTCAAATAATTGTTTATTGAATTGTCCTTACTTTTCCATTATTCATATTTCAAATAAAGCATGTGGATGGTTTGATAGTGACAGTCCTTAAGACTCGTCGGCTAGTTATGGCCATGTTAGGTTCTTGAATTTAGATTTACATTTATATTTTCTGTTTTCCTGCTTAATTTCAACATATATCAACATATTTATCGCATGGCTGCCATGTATGAGAGCTTAACTAGTAGAACAATTAGATTTTATCTAGCATTCGAAAATAAATTTGAGAGGAAGGGTGAAAATAAAGAAAAAATAATCAGAGAAAAATTTCATATTTTATTTTTTATTAATTATTAGCATAATTGTATTTTATTATTAATATGGATGCGAAAATGAGTAATTAGTGGTTAAAGGTTCATCATTGTACATCATTATGATTGTGGTTGGGGTTGAATTTTAACATTCATATTTTATTCATTCACCTACTCAAATTCAGAGGTTAGGACTTATGATGGAGTCGGTAAGGTGTTTTATCATAAGAAAAATTAAAAGAGAATTTTTTTTTTATCGCACTATCTCTATTTCTCTTTAAAACTTACGTTGCACCATTTTTCTTTATTTTATGCCACCACATTGGATTTTTCTCAGAACTAAAACTTTTTTGTTTCTGTTCTCAGAACTAAAACTACACGTACACAATTTTGTTTTTTTACCTCTAAAATATACACAAATGTCTCATTAAGAATTAAAAAATAGGGAAACAATTTCATCAAATTCTTTATATTCATCAAATCAATTTTAAAAACCTATGATGACTTGTGATTGATTGAACAGCTTAATAAAATAGATATAAAGTAATCAAGTTAAATATTTTTCTACAAAAATACTTTCAGTTGCATACAAGATCGTGAGGGAATATACAGATTTGATTTAAAATTCATTAGTCATCTATATTCCTCTTAATATCCTTCATGTGCTAGCGTGAAATATCTGAAGAAAAAAATGAATAAATTTTAAAATAAAATAAAATGATGTATCAAACATTATAAGTGCAGTTTAATTATTTCTTAGATTTCACGTAAAATGTCCCAGTACCATAGTATATTTTTTTTATCAGGCCCAGTACCATAGAATAGGACCATGAAAAGATGGAATTATTTTGTTCATGAAAATTAAAGCATTGATTGCCAGTTGTTATATAAAAAATAACATTTATATAAAAGGTAAAAGGTAACCTCAAGATTTGATGCGATTCTACATTACAATTATGTAAAACGTTATTATTTTTAGTATTTATAAATAATTCTAATGCATCTGAGATAGAAAAAAATATTTTAATTATTTCCTAATTTTACAGTAATATAATGTTAATATTTATAATTTTAAGGTCCTTATTATACAGTACTTTACTTATAATATCTTCAATGGTCTTTTTCTCATGAGCGTCAATCCCTTCCTTTTTCTCATGTGCACATGTTTAGGATCTATCTATTCATATATCGCCTTCTAAAAGTGAAGTATGAGTTTGTATGCATACTAAAAACTACTAACTACTAGTCCCTCCGGTCCTAAAATAGAAGACGATCAATTTGGAGAGATGAGTTAAGATCCTAAATATAAGTCCTCTTTGTAATTGTTCTTAATTTTTCCCTGAATTAACCATAAGAATGCATATCAATAATAAACAAGCAAAAGAGTAAGGGTGGAGATAAATGATAGTTAAGGTAAATTAGTAATTTTACGTGATAATATAATAACTAACTTAGCTAACATCCTTATTCTAATCAAATGTGGTAAATGTGTCTTATATTTAGGATCAGGGGGAGTGATCAATTAAAGATAAAATTGAAAAAGATCACATTAATTAATAGGTTTAACAATAACTAATGAATTACTTGTTGGAAAAAAAATAATGGATCAATTGTCAAAAACATTGTTCAGGCAGCATTGGGAATTCACAATCACAAGCAAGTGGGAGTTCCTCCTCCTCCTCACCATCATCCACAACACAACTAGGTGACTCTTGTGGCAATAAGCTGAATGTGAATGTTGTTTTCCCATTTGACACAATCAGTCTCAATTGCTTTCCTGTTTGGAATGCTCAAGATTTTATCCTCAGAGTAAGCATAATTCAGTCTCAATTACTACATATATGCCATTCAGATATTCAAAAGTGCATATTCCATTGATGCCTAGCAATACGTAATTTCACAAATATTGTGGTTTATGTAAAAATGAAAAATTAAAATCCTTAATTATATCCATCATTTTCAAAAACAAGTCTCTACCACACACTATTCAAAATATATTATGTACTTCCTCTGTCCTTATTATAAGTCACCAAACACCCCTAATTTTTTGCCTTTAATATAAGTCACTAACTTTCATTAACTAATACATTTATTAAATTTTCCCAATATACCTTCATCATCCATGGAAAAAAGAGAACTCTTTAATTGCATTGACCTTTCCTCCTACTCTTGTTTTAATTTCAATATAAAAAAGTATTGGAAAGATGAAAAGAGAGACACATGGGAGGGGCAGAACTGGAAAAGACAAATAAAATATGACTCATTTAATGGTGTAACTTATATTCCTTTGTATGTGAGATTTAGGAGGTTAGTGACTTATAATAAGGATTGAAGGGAGCATATGTAATACTCTCTCTCTTGATCATAAATACAAGAGATAATTAGGCGTCAGTTTTGATACTAAATATAATACAATTGACTTTTTATCTATCCACGTTTCATTTCTCATTTTAATCATTTTCGTCAAACTATCCTATGAAACTCCATCATGATTGAAATACACCCATGATGAGGGAGTCATACAGTGCTTGACTAGGTGAGTGAGGAAGAAGATTAAGGCTAAAACTTTAAGTCACTTGTGCTCAACAATGTGTGGTCTACGCACGGAGGAGAAAATTGTGATTTCATGCCCCCCTTTAATACTTCTCGTATTTTAAGTAAATTTTGTCTCATTTCTTACGTTTATGATAAATTTACCTAACTTTCTTAATTCACCTTATTAAATTAATTGATTGATTCTGTACTTGTATTTAGTATAGGAATGAATGCATAACTAGCATGTATAAAGCATACCGCACAAATCACATTATTCATTTCTCTTGAGAAGTAGTATTATACACCTTATTTTTTGTTTAGATTTAGTGTAACTAGCGCACAATATGTTCACAAAAGTTTTCGCTTAAAATAAAAAATCATCAAGAACTAGCTGTCAACTAATGTAATCAACATTCAAGCATCACCATGGACGGCATATGTATTAATTAATTAAAAATGTAAATATGCAGTACTCTCAGAGTTCACCATACACATGGAACTTCATCCTATCAGCACCAGACAAGAACAGTTACATGGCCATGGGTTTCTCTCCCAATGGAGGCATGGTGGGGTCCAGTGCCATTGTTGGCTGGGTCCCATCCTCAGGTTCTGGTAATGCAGGCATGAAGCAGTATTATCTTGGTGGTACTGCACCATCACAAGTTGTTCCAGATAGAGGAAACTTGCAATTTGTGGCTAACTCAACTCTAATCACTTCTCAGTCCTCTCGTCTATTCCTTGCCTTTCAGTTGCAAACCGCCCAACCTTTATCCCGGCTCATTTTTGCCATCGGACCAACCGGTGTTTTTCCTGCGGCTCCAACTTTTGTCCTTGCTCAGCACCAAGACAAAGCCTCCATTACCTTTAACTATGCTTCTGCAACAGGTTAGTGCGCGCGCCCACACACACAGATATATATTTGGGACTTAAATTTGTTTTTCATATGATACAGTTTATAAAAAGTAGGAATATTTATTTTGATTAGTGTAGGGAAAAATAAAATGTATGTATCTTTAGTCTTAGATATAAGATCATTTTGACTTTTTTTCTGTGGAAATTAAAAAAGCTATGCATTAGACCACTTAATTTAAATATGTTAGATGTAATTCCATTATACGTAGAAGCTATGTATTAGTACTGACAATAACTAACTAAAACATTTTAGACTGTTTGTTGGAAATTGATATGATAGCAGTAGACTACAGATTAATTATACGTAGATTCAAAATAGATAATGATGAAACTATGTTAATAATAAATGATTTTTTCATCGTTGTTATTTTAAAGAACCTCGGTTTTAGTATATTGTGGTAATTTATGTGTTACTTAGCCCAAATCTACATCAAAGCCCCTAATTAATAAAATATGAGCACAAAAACTACCATTAATAACTGAAGAAGCAAACACCTAATAAAAAAATGCAAATGTTTGATTAAAAATCAGGTAAAATTATAGCGATCTACGGTTTTTGTAAATAATATACTTTACTTCTCCACATCTACGGTTTTTTGTAAATAATATACTTTACTTCTCCACATCTACATTCACAAAGGTTTTTTTTTTGCCATCTCATTAGCTAGATATAGATATAGAGGTGTACAATATATTATGTTGGAATATAAATGTTTAGAAGTTCACTTTTAATAATTCATAATAAATAAAGGGAAAAAGTTAATTTTAGCACATCATCATGGGAAATTGGGCTAATCAAGATCATAAATGATGCCATATATTTTTGTTGCTATGTCATAAGAAAGGATTAAATAGCTGGGAAAGGAGTGGATGACTTGTTTCATTTATTAACTTTTTTAAAGAAAAGGTAATAGTGAAAAGTATTTTGTTCTATTATATGTCGAATTATGATGCATGCTATATATTAAGCTTTCAATTAGGTTGTTTTTGTCGTGTCATGATCAAATTCATAAAGCCCACTTAATATAAGTCAGATTAAATTAAAGGTTGTTGCGTGAGCATTCTACAAATATCATGCTGATTTGTTGCTTCTTCATATTAAGTTGAAACATTTTATCTGAACTGACCCGCTACCAAACCTAAAAAAGTCTACCAGAATTGTTCCACACGTGAAATTTCTTACCAGTTGTCGCTTCAATAATCCGACAGTCTAATCCAATTAATTATGGGATTTTTCATTCAAGTTTTGTGGAACATTCGTACATTATCTGTTCTATTTTTCAAAGGGTGATCTATATCTTGAAGTTTAAGGAAGCGCATCCTCTTTATTACATCTCTAGTTTTGGTTGAAATAGGCTGGATTATATTTTTCTTTTTAATTTGAATTCATTTTCAGTTAATAGGTGAAAATATATTTTACACTATATGCTTCCTTCCAATTAAATTAAATCAAAATCAAAATTAAAATATTCATACAAGAAATGACTTGATTAAATCTTTAAGTGATGTACATGCTATGCACAGCCCTATATGCTTTAGAAATTTACTATCATTGACGTATCATCGCGTTTTGGAAATTAAAAGAAGAAATTTCTACAAAGAGATTTTACTTGGGTTTTGATTCTATGCTCATCTCATCACCCTTCTCATCACCTCAAATACACAAAAATAAATAAGCACATGGTGGGCCCACTAGGAGAGAGGTTATGGGACCCACCATGTGCTTATATTTTGTGTGTATTTTTTGTGATGAGAAGGTGATGAGAAGGTGGGTGATGAGCATGGAATCACAACCCATTTTACTTTGAGCATGAAACGAAATATTGAATTAGAGTTTTAAGAATGTACTAACTACTAAACTAGGTGAGTTATGTATCATATTGTGTGTATACAATAGAAAAACAAATCACACAATTACCAATGTTTCAAATTTATAGAATCTTTTTGTTATACATAATTAGATTTTTATGTTTTGGGTAATGGACCTAATCTGGCCCCCAAGTAACCACCAAGGAGCGCTGAGCACCCTGAACTAACAACAGGCCCGTATCTGGACTCCAAGTAACCAAGGTGTTTAAAAACTACCCAGGTTGGACGGTCAACAACGTTTGACCGTTACTATGCCTATGAGGCTGCCACGCGTGCACTTGTTTTGCCACCTCGGATTGCCACGTGTGTATTTTAGATGGACCTAATCTGGCCCCCAAGTAACCACCCAGGAGCACTGAGCACCCTGAACTAACAACAGGCCCGTATTTGGACTCAAAGTAACCAATGTGTTTAAAAACTACCCCGGCTGGACGGTCAATGACGTTTGACAGTTACTATGCCTATGTGGCCGCCACGTGAAGGTCTTGTTTGTCACTCGGCGCCTTGTCATCGTCACGTAACATATGTTCATGTGGGTCCCACCTATAATAATAAAAAATTTCTCTCTCCCTCCTCATCACCATCACCACAGCCCCCCAACACCCACCACTTCCACCCACGCCACCCCCTCACCTCCCCAGCCCCCCAATGCCTCACCTCCACAACCCCCCACCCACGCCACCTCTGCTTGCCACGTTTGAGGGGGTGGTGTGGGAGGGGGTGGTGGGTGTTGGGGGGCTGTGGTGATGGTAATGAAGAGGGAGAGATAAATTGTTTATTATTATAGTGGGACTCACATGAACATATCTTATGTGGCGATGACAAGGCGTCGGGTGACAAACAAGGCCTTCACGTGGCGGCCACATAGGCATAGTAACGGTCAAACGTCATTGACCGTCCAGCCGGGTAGTTTTTAAACACATTGGTTACTTTGAGTCCAGATACAGGCCTGTTGTTAGTTCAGGGTGCTCAGTGCTCCTGGGTGGTTACTTGGGGGCCAGATTAGGTCCATTTAAAATACACACGTGGCAATCCGAGGTGGCAAAGCAAGTGCTTGCGTGGCAGCCACATAGGCATAGTAATGGTCAAACGTTGTTGACCGTCCAACCGGGGTAGTTTTTAAACACCTTGGTTACTTGGAGTCCAGATACGGGCCTGTTGTTAGTTTAGGGTGCTCAACGCTCCTTGGTGGTTACTTGGGGGCCAGATTAGGTCCATTACCCTTATGTTTTCTATTGACATAAATAATAAACTTCAAAAGTTAATTATTGAATTTTTTATTTTGAAAAAGATGATATGCATATAAAAAAAGAAAATTGAAAATAAATATACAAATATTAAGATATATTACATTGGATCATATGAAATATTTATTAAGGTAACTTATATAGAGGACCAAATAAAGTATTCTCTCTCCCTTATAAATATAAATAAAGGAGTATTGTTTGTAACTTTAAATGACATGACTTACCGTATAATACTTGCAATATCTCAATTCGCTTTGTTTCATATATTTACTTCCCCACCCCTAAACTATCATTGTTGATGTCATATATTGATAGAGTTTCTATTAAGGTACACCAATGTAAATTACTAGCTGTAATTTTAGAGATATATCAACACACATTTTTACAAGTAGAAAAGTTATCGAATTTTCTTGACATCTCAAAATTACCAATCTATTCCAATTTATAAGTTTATTTTGTAGAAAAATATTGTTACATTATAAGTTCAATTTAGGAACAATTAATACGTGTGATACAATTTTACTCTTATTAATGTGATGGAGAAGTATGATAAATGCAGGAATAAAAGGTGGATATTTTTAATGATATAACTACATTTTCCTGGAAAGATTAATCATTGTGGGTATTTTTAATGATAGAACTACATTTTCATGGTATGTGGGAATTATGTAAGTGACTCATAAATAGGAACTAAACAATAGATCTTTAGTTCAATATTTATTATTGATATTGGTTTAATTGAAGCAAGATTGATTCAGCATTGTTACCTTGTTGTGAACGTGAAACAGGATCAAGTGCATCATCGTCAGCATCGTCATTATCAGGGGACTCAATTGTTAGCCTAAAACGAACACATGGATTGTTGAACATATTGGGTTGGGGAATATTGATCATAATGGGATCAATAATTGCTCGACACTTTAGGCAATGGGATCCATTTTGGTTTTACTTTCATGTGTCAGTTCAATCATTGGGCTTCATTCTAGGCCTCATCGGGGTCATTTCTGGGCTTCTATTGAATGATCGACTTCATGCTGATTTTGCCATCCACAAGGCCCTTGGAATTATTGTTCTCATATTGGCTTGCCTTCAGGTATTCCATATTAATCTTCCCCTTTTTTGTTAATCTTATGATTTGATTGTCACCAAGGTTAGGAAAAAAGTGGTTAGTAGTTGATGGCCGAGGTGTACTACAATGGTTAGTGATGCAATAAAGATAACCCAATTTTTTTTTTATGAAACCATATAATCATGCATCAATTAACACAGTAATAACAAGGAAACATATGTACGAAAGTTTGAATTTCCTATAAGAAGAAATCAAACTTCTAGGGAACTATTTTGTTATGTATTATTTTAACATGATTGAGTTTAGATATGAATAAAAATAAAGGATAGGAAGTGGATGGTGAGATTTTTGATTGATTGACCACAAAAGCTAGCGCATCCCACAAACATGTTAGTTGACACTGAAGATGTCCGATTAATTCTAACATTTGGATTGAAGCACCAACCATGCAAATTGTGTGAACTAAACTTGATGTCCACCTGCACCTTTCTTTTGGATCCATTTATCTTCGTAGTCTTGAAGAGAATGAGCCAATGATCATTGTATGTCTCTTGTATGTTTAACAAAGGCATGATCTGAGGTATTGATTCCTTCTTGTTGGCCTTGAAAACTTCATCAATCTCCTGTGTCATTGGTTTCAAATCTAGCCATCTCGACATTGGTACAATCTGTTGTCACACTAATGACCTGTAAAGGATGGTAAAATTTTCCTACAAAATAAGTCTAGTTATGTGCATACCGAATAGATTGCAACAATTTAAAAGGAAAGTGAAATTCGTAATTTGAAACTGATATTTGTAGTGATAACCAATACTTAATCCATTGACGCAAATTCCAGTTGTTGAAACCATCTGTTCTTAAGGATAAATAAGAATCACAAAACATGCTTGAGCAAAAGAGCAATGAAGAAACAAATCTTTAAGAGTTTCATGTTCACATGAACAGAAACAACAAAATTCTCTTAAAAGCAAATGTTTAATTTTCAAAAAAAGTAGTTGGAATGATTCCCAATATAATTTTGAACAAAAACAATTTTGTAGTAGAATGAAAGTTTATCTTACAAATCTCAGTGAACAAACCTGTTAATCTGGTTGATGATTGAGTCGATTGAATGTTATCCTGCTGAACTCGTAATTTCGATTTTTCCAACCAATTATAACCTTCGTTGACTGAATAGGATCTAGAACTTCCATTTTCCCATCTTATGAATAGTTGAAGGTAAAAAAAAATTGAATGGTTCAAAACATCAAAGGCGCATTGGGTGATTTGTGGACTTAAATGTTTTATTTTGATAAATATTTTAATTTAGTGTTAAGTTGTTTTATCCTACTAAGAAAAACATTAGAATGTTAGCTATACCGAAAATTTTTTTAGGAAGTTGAGTGATAAGAAAAAATATTTCAGAAAGGATATGCCAAATGTAATAGTTTAATATACTTCTATAAAAATTGTAGGGCCTGAAATACTGCTTAGCCCATTCGTCAATTGCGAGTTTATGAAAAAATTGGTAAAAATATCTAAACCACTTCAAATATAGATATATAAATCAAATTAACTTTATTGTTTATTGTGTAAGAAATCTATCTAAATATTGAAAGTTGATAAAACTATGGAGAAATTAATTACAAGTCACATAAAGACCGTAATTAAGATGCATTCCCTCTAAATTACTGTTGATGCACGGTTTAGGGGAACCTTACAATATAACAGAATAATAAAGACTTCTTTATTGATAATAAGATTGGGTACAATAATAGAGGTCACCGGCAACGGTGGTTACAAACTAGGCGTCAAGGCCTTGCTTACAATGGTAAAACTCAGAAACACAATGATCAGAGAGAGTTAAGGGAGAAAGAGAAGAAGATTGATTGCAGTGGATTGCTCCTGGATATTGCATCCGTGTCCATGATCTTTTTATAGCTGGGGCGTCCATTTGACGGTTGCGAAAATGTAGGCGGCAGTTATGGAAGGTGGACGACCACGTGCTCCGATATAGGTGGACGACAGGCCTGAAATATGTGGGCGACTGGATCTTTACTCCTTATCTGCTTTGTGACCGTTAGTATCATGATCTTTAGGTCCCAGACCCGTCCGCTTATTCGTTTGGGCCGTTGTAGGTAGCCCAGGCCCAATAAAGACATAACGGGGTGTAACAATTACATAATAAATTCTTTGTCCCATGAGGTTGTTATCGCTTGGTCATAAATTTTTATTATTAGTTCAAAAGTTGTTGTGGACCAAAAGTTACAATATTACTCCCTCCGGTCTGAAATATAAGACTTAATTACTTTTTCTGGAAAATCATAAAAAAGCAAAAATAAGTTAATTATAAATTAATTTACCTAATTTTTCCCCTTAAACTAGTTTATTTTACCTATAAACTAATGAATAATCTAAAAATATATCAAATATGTCATCATTTAATAACCTATTTCGCAACCTTAATCTCTAAAAAAAAAGTCAATTAGGTCCTATATTTAGGACCAGAGGTAGTATAATCGTTAAGCCTTAAATTTTTACTGCTAGGCCCATAATTATTACCGTCAGGTCAAAAAGTTGTTATCGTCAGGTAAAAACAACTACTTAGTTTAAGGAGAACAACTATCTGACTCTCACATATTATTATAGTCGGAGGTCTTAAATTAATTATGTGATTTCATGGGACTTCATTATAATTAAGTTCCTTACATGGGACTTGTAGATAATTTTTCCTGGAATTAACGTAATCTAATTTCATTCAAATCTTCAAGGATATAAGTTAATAGTGATGATCAAAACTTAAGCAATTCAATAATAATTAAACATTAAATTGAAAAAAAATTAAAAAACCCTACTTATTATGGTTTTGATGCAGATGATGGCTATTCTGGCGAGGCCAAGCAGGGAATCAAAAGCAAGAAAATATTGGAATTTGTATCATCATAATACAGGAAGAATCTTGATCATTATTGCAATAGCTAACATTTTCTATGGAATACATATAGCTCACGAAGGGGGTGCATGGAAGATAGGTTATGGCATAGTTCTTGCCATTTTATTTTTCATTGCTTGCATTTTTGAGATGAGAAAGTGGAGTGATGACGAGGATGATGATGAAGATGATTAAATCAACTCTTCATTATATTTGTTGAGTTTATTAGTTATGGAATTCTTATTTAATTAATTGATTGTTATTTGTAATATTCCCTAGAAAAACAAATCTATTTTACGATTATCATATTCAATAGGGACTCACGACTCGATGGTCGATTTACTCTCACTTGACCCAAGTATAATGGTTCAATGGGGACTCACAACTCAATGGTCGATTTACCCTCACTTGAACAAAGTATCATGTTTCAATAAGGCCTCACAACTCAATGATCGATTTACTCTCGCTTGAACAAAGTATAACAGTTCAATAGGGACTCACGATTCGATGGTCGATTTACCATTTCTTGAACCAGGGTGCCCTCCCCAAGAATCTCCCCAAGAATATCTTTCTCTTTATTTCCACTTTATTCATTTTAGGCCTTATGGACCAACTTGGTACCTCATCTCTGGGTGGTGTAATTATTTTAATCAGTGTACCACATCCACAACCAATTCAAATATTCAAACCAAAACATGTCATGACCACCACATCAGCAATAATTGCATATTTATCTACTAACCTATATGCTTACTAACACACACACACACAGACAAATAGAGTAGTTACCTCCTTGCATTTAAACCAAAAATTAACGTAAGCTCCCACGTGCTCAAGTATCAATAACCGATCTCTAGAAGCAATGATACAACACATACAAATAATTAAAATTAATCAATTGTCATAATTTTCTAATTTGGCAACTATGTCCCTTCCAACTGATTAAGTGAAAAATAACTCATATAAGGCCTACTAATTCCGAGATTTTCACAAAACCTAGTTTCAAAATAATGTCCTCGTTCCTAGCTACCCACTCTCACCCTTATTAATTATTTATCTTAAATAATTATCTAAAGAGAACAAGGTTCTAAGAACAACCGTCAATATTCCTACACTTGGCAAGCATATAATTATATTGAAATGAAGTTAGCCATTTGTCATAATAGAACCATATCGCCTTAGCAAATTAAGTTTGGCAACAATTTCTAAATATGACTCTGAATCAGTTCAAATATTTAATTTAATTTAATTTTAGATTCCACTAAGTTAACTGAACAAAAATAACCCCTTAGTCCACCCTTTTTAAGCAAAATATACTCACCAATACATGAGAATTGCGTTCAAAAATGCCAGTACAAACTCAAGGCTTAGTACGTGAAATGGATTACACTAGCTTCATATATACATTCATACAACTTTCTAGTAATTACACCATTTTTAATTTAACGTGGGTTTTGGAGGAATTCACAAGAAAATATTGAAAACATCAAGGGAATAAGAATTGGCCAAAAACTTCATTATAATCCCAATTTGCATATAGGAAACACATTTTCTAACATCAAATATTGAGTTGAACAAGTTAGGATCTTCCAAGCAATAAAATCATATTCTATCCCCCCTCAAAATCTCATAATCAATCGAACCAGAAAAACTGAAGGAGGAGAAATCGAAGGAAGAAAATCACCGGAACCCTGAATCCGATTCTGCCTGCGTCGTCGGCGCCAGATCTCCAATTCTCAGCCGGATTCTCGCTGGCGAATCTCCTGGGAATGAAAGGTAGATGATGGTGGTGAAGGCTCACTGAAACAGAAACTAGAGGAAGTGAAGTGAGGGAGAAGATGGGGACTCATTTTCGAACAATAGAGGGATGAACCCACCTATAATGCCGACGAACCACAGCCTCAATGGCGATGGCGGACGGTGGTTGGGCGGCGAGAGAAAGAACAGAGAAGATGGTGGGAAGCAGGATTTCGAATTTGGGGAAAGAGAGGGTGGTGATAATATGAAAAGAGAGAAATGGTGGTTGTTGATGGGAATCATGAGACTCATGGTGGAGGGAAATTGTAGAAGATGATGAAGTTGTAGTTGCAGTGTTTGTGTGTGTATGCCGATTTCCCAAAAGAGAGAAGAGAGGAAAGGATGTTTAAATGGAAGATATAAGGGATTTTGGTTAGACAGAAAGTGTGAAATGGAAATGGAAATGGAAATAGAAATAGAATTTAGTTAAAGAGGTAAAGATGGAAGGGATAGGTAAACTAGGTAATGATGAGAAAGTAAAGTTTGTAGCCCAGGAAAAGTGTGAGATGGAGAGAGAAAGTGTAACATTTTGTTACTGATTCCCTAATTAACCAATATTATCTATTTCAATTCATTAATCTCTTTACTAACTACGATAGAAAAAGGAATATCTATAATAATAATATCTCTATCATAGTTAGAAAAAGAGTTTCCTAATCATTTTATACATTATCCATGATAGAAAAGAATTTCATAATATAATACGAATATTATATCATGGATAATTAACAGCTAACCATGTTAGAAAAGGTTCACATAACATGGTTAAAAAAAGAAGCAACCTAATATTAAATTGTGATGCCTTGCCACTATTACCAATTAACTAATAGTATCAATTATAATCATTATTAATTACCTAACTATGATAGAAAAGACTTTTCATATTATTACAAACCTATCATAATTAGAAAAGTACTTTGCTTATATTACGATCCATAATCAACATCCCTGAGTCTAATTTTTCAGTTTCATAAGAAAATATGTGGAAGCGAATGCAGACCTATACAAATTGGCAATATACAATTCTAAATAACTATACAACTTCTACTACCTAATTCCCTTTCTTGATGCTTGCACCTGTGCATGAATACCTGCAAAAATGTGACTAATCGTGGGATGAGACAACTTGTCCCAATAATCACCGCTTAACTCACTATAACAGTGAGATGTGCGGTAGCGAGGACGTCTAAAGAGTGTCATAGTTTTCAAATCAATAATATATATATATATATATATATTTCATATTTTCTTCGATACATCATTCAAATCTCTCTATCACTTCCCAATTAATAACTTCATCACCTCTATCTCCAATCCATTAGTACTACCACCACAACTCTCACACTCACCTATAGATGCATTGTGCCATCAAGGGTCATTTGTCCAAGCATCTAATCTTCACTATATGATTTGACACTGTGCCTCTCTCTATAATAAGGGGACAATTTCCCTCTCTGGGAATCTCCAGAGAGGGAACCCCAATTCTGTTTCCATTGCAGAATGGGAACGACCACGGTCTCTAATCCGGAACAACCGTAGGTCACTTTCTCTTGTAAGTACACCTGTGATCCCCGATTTCTAGTCCGAAAAGGATTAATACAAATAACTGTGGATTGGCCTATCGATAGTTATCATCGCGCGATGGTGTGTGTGTGTGTATATATATATATATCAGTATCATGCAACACTCACAATATCCATCTCCATAAATTTCAATCTAATCATCAATATCATGCACTCTTACCATTCCCTTCAATATTTCAACTATATAACTACTTCCCTCTAACTAACTATCAATATCCTTAACATAATACTATATAAACCTCTCACGTCATACCCAGAACAAAACCAATGCAGAACAACCATCCACACCAGACATGGATAATATATATATATATAATGTTTCAAATTTCTCTTATACGAAAATAATCGTGTTTGAAAGGCACCCGATAGCCTGTTTTGTATAAAAATAACTTTTCAAAAATAATATATATATATATATATATATATATATATATATATATATATATATATATATATATATATATAGGGTGAGAAAGGATTTTAAAAATCCCAACTAATGTCACCTTCAATGTTATAGCAAGGTTAAGAGTGATTACCTGTCGCCCTTTGCACTATGTTGTCTTTCCCTTTACTTTACCATGCCTTGAGTAAACTATGCAAATCACATTCTTTCCTATTATTACACCATGTAATAATAGTAGTTTAATAATTATTCTATGTCATAGATTAGCTAAAGTCTCTCTCGTTCGTAATATTACCCATTTTCCCTTTTCTTAAATCAAATACTTTAACCAATTTAAATCGTGAATCACATGAATCAAACATAAACACACCATCAAAATCACACATTCCATTTATGAATTCAAGTAGTTAAAGCTACTCCAATCATTTTCCCCATGAATTCTGTCACGCATAGAGAAAGGAAGAACCTCATGTTGTAGCAATCACATCAACAACTAAGTATACTTTCTTACAACAAAACATTCTATACACACATATTAACATTTTTGCACCCACCAAGTCATTCCACTTTAGGAATCAAATAAACAATAGCAATGATCGCCGACCATAAAATAGAAGAGAAACAATCCACATTCCATCTTTAGTTTCATAATCCATACCCAAATTTATGATAATGCAAAACATTAATCTCATTACTCAAGAAGTAAACTTAAACCACCTTAATTTGAATTCCATTATACACACACACACACCACATACATACCTACAAACATATTTTTGAAAAATTTCATCATCAACTTAATCTGATCAGCTCAGAAAATATAAAGGAACATGGATTCCTAACTAACATGCAACCACAACTTATTATTACAATGTACAAACCACGAACCAACCCAAACCATACCTAATCAAACCAAATATCTTCATTTCTTTCCCTTTTACTTATCAAATCTATATAACTCAAAATGAAATAGCATCAAGACATTTAAATAAACATCAACAATGATTTTATCCTTAGTGTATTTAATTTTCAAGCCTTTTCTTGAAAGTCTATTACAATTCCCTTCACTTTCTAAGCTTTACATATAATTATTTTCCAACCACAAGCATAATTCGAACATCTCTGCACTACAATTGATTTCATCTATTTGTTCCTAACAATTCTCAATCAAACATAAAGGTTAACAGGTCAAAATAAAGTTTCATGTGAAAGCACCCAAATTACTACATACACCTATTAAAACATACACAAAACATACCTTCACCTATTACGGATAGCCATGGAGGAGGAAATTGAAATTCAACCAATATGTAAGAGCATGTCTGGATTTAGTTTTTGAAGAATAGCTTATGGGAAAATAGTTTTTTGAGAATAGTTTTTTAGTATAATAGCTTTTCTGGAAAATAGCTTTTGATAAAATGAGAGTGTTTGGATAAAGTGTCAGTAGAATAGCTTTTTGAATATCAAATTACCAAAAACGACAATTTTGATAAAAAAATTATTTCAAATATTTAAATGACCAAATTTTATCATTGTTAGCAAAAATATAAAAAAATACTACAAAATTGATTTTTCTGGTGACTCTTTCATTTTTTTCCATTTCCTGTTGAGTTCGCTGTTTTGGGGATCTTTAAAAAAATAGAGAGAGAGAGAGAGAGTAAGCTGGAATGTGGGTGAGAAACTCATATCAAATTTTGGCAGAATGAGAGGAATAGTCTGACAAGGGGAATGACTCTCGGGCCCACCGTTTTTGAGTGTGTAAAGTAAGAAAAAGTAGATTCTGGGTTGTGTTCAGAAATGAGGTTTTGATGAAAAATAGTTTTTCCAAATTTTTTGAGTGTTTGGGAGGAAGTGTGTGAAACCTTGGTTTGGTTTCAGAAAAACCATTCTGAAAGTTATCAAAACAAGCTCTAAATGTATTGAACTTGGACTATAACCAATGTACAGAGCATCCAACTTAAACTACTTCTATACCTTTCCTTAAGTACATTTTAGAGCACCCCATTAAACATCATATGCCAACCAACAAAGAAAACAATGCACTACAACCTAATAACTCAGTCTTGATCCTACTTAAATATAAACCATCTTTTAGGTGGTTGTATTCAGAAATTACATTTTATATTTCCCAATAAAGAGTGAATAGAATGTGGTTTGAAGAAAATCAACCAAACAACACATTACTCAATATATTTCTTAAAACTTCAAAATCAAAGCCTAAACTCATTTTCCTGAAATTTTCTAATGCATATGCACACTTGCAAGCATCCATAGCCATTCATTTATATGAATTTAATCATCATTGGAATACACCCAAAACAGAAAAAAATCAATCAGTCAACACAAAAAGAACTCCAATGTGATAAAATCCTCAAGACTCAACAAATCAATCATGGAACATTTCAGATTCAGTCTAAAGAAACTACCACAGTGATAGATTTTTAAAGTTTACTACTTAAGATGCTTCTAACTCTCCAAATTTCTTCAACACCAAAAATCTAGGGCTTTAAAAATATGAACACATTTCCTTAATTTTCAAATGAAACTTCAAATCCTCTTACAAAAATCAAACTTGAAACTTTATACTCCCTAAAATAAATCCTTAAACCTAGAAACCACAAGTAAATCCCGGATCACTCTCACATCTCGCCAAAATCGCAGAAAAGAAAGGTAAAAACAAAAAAGAAAAGCTCACCAAGGTTCAAGTCTCCTCTTATAAGCACCATTGGAGACTTCCTTTGCCGGAAATGTCGCCGAAAAAACGGCTCTATGGTGGCTGGCCGAGATTTAAAAAGCAAAAGGAGAGAAAAAAAAAATAAGAAAACGAAGTGGAAGGGGAAATGACTTGAAGAAGGAAGAGAATGCTTGAAGCTCACCTTTTTCCGCCACCGTACGTCATCCAACTCGCCGGAAAACTCAAAGACGATGGAGGGAGTGAGCCGTGAAACGAATAGAGAGAGTGAGGGAGTGGCCACGCCGGCGACGGCTTCCACTGCCGTCTTACTCCTACTTATTCGAAAACTAGTTGACTCTAGAGTCATCCTCCATAACTCTAATTTCCAATTAATTTCATCTTTTGAATCCCCTAAAATGACTATATCATCCGCGAAAAGCATGCACTTAGGAATTTCTTCTTGTATACTTGCAGTTAAGGCATCCATAACAAGATTGAACAAATACGGACTCAATGCCGAACATTGATGCAAACCAATTCTTATTGGGAAATCAATTGTTTCTCCTGCAGGTGTTCTGACCCTAGTCATTACTCCTTCATACATATCTTGAATGGCTCTTATATACTCAACTTGTACTTCATTCTTTTCTAAAACTTTCCAAAGTAAATCTCTTGGCACCCTATCATATGCTTTTTCTATATCAATAAAAATCATATGTAAATCCTTTCTTCTACTTCGATATCTTTCCATTAAACCTCTAATTGGGTATATTGCTTCTATAGTTGACCTACCCGGCATGAAACCAAATTGATTTTTCGATATGCTAGTCTCAGTTCGTAACCTACGCTCAATTACTTTTTCCCACAACTTCATAGTATGACTCATAAGTTTTATTCCTCTATAATTTGCACAATTTTGGATATCTCCTTTATTCTTATAAATAGGAACTTATGTACTCTTCCTCCAATCATCTGACATTTTCTTAGTCCTTAGAATTTCATTAAATAGTTTAGTAAGCCACAACACTCCATTTTCTCCAAAACATTTCCATACTTCAATAGGAATACCATCAGGTCCAACAGCTTTGCCACTTGTCATTTTCCTGAGAGCATCCTCAACCTCACTCACTCTAATCTTAATATTACATGTAAAGTTGATGTTCCTATCACTAATCCCCAAATCATCTATATCGTAATTAAAAGTTTCAACTCTATCATTGAACAACTTATAAAAGTAATTCTTCCATCTATCCCTAATATTATCATCTGTAACCAATACATTACCTTCTTTGTCCTTAACAAACCTTACTGAAAGGTAAGAATGCACAGGAGGGGGGGTGAATTGTGCTATTCAAAAACTTAGACAAATAAAACACAACACACAATTTTATACTAGTTCGGCCAACCACTTGCCTACTCCAGTTCACCAACACCTCGTTGGGTTCCACTATTTTCAGATTTTACAACAGGTTCACCTGAGAACCTTTACAGTGAAAGAATCTCTCTAACACTCCGCCTTACTACTTGTATGTAACTAACTCTGTTCCAAAGCACCAAGCTTTAGAACAACCTCAGAACAGAAGATGATTTATATAAGTAATAAATTCACTACAATGAACAAATGATGATAATCACTTAAGCTTGAGTAATCGCACAACAGACTTGAATGCTCTTTAAGAATTTGAACAGGGAGTAGGTGCTTAGTTGGTAAAGAGCAATTAATTCTTCAGCCTATTTATAGTCTTCATGGAAGAATAGAGTCGTTTGAAACATGTTGTAGAAGACTTGTATCCGTTGAGCCAAATTAATGCTATGTACTGAAGCTTTCCCATGTTGCTTGAAGAAGATGATGAATATTAAATGCGGCTTCAAGTTTTAGCAGTTGACCTTGGGTATTTTAAAGGCAGAAGTTGCTTTGAGTGCTTATATGACGGAGGACTGTGTCTAACGTCTTCTGAAAAAGGTCCTCTGAGCATGACAATGTACTTTTGTACTTGATTTACTTTCTGGTCGCAACTTCGATTATAGAGCGCTCACTCTCCTTTGATTATCTGTTATACACTTAGATCACAAGTTAAAAGCATAGGAGTATCAATTACTCGATACTTCAATCATCGCCCATTTGATCATTGATTCAGTTACTCTCAGTGATTGAAGGCATTTCAATTATTGGTCTGGCATAGACTACTCAAATCAGTAATTGAAGTTATCTGGTTAAATCACTCAACTAAGGTTCACTAATTGAAGCAACCTGATTGAACTTTTAACTAAGACTACTCAGTGATTGAAGTTGTCTGATCGATACTTCGATTACTATTTTAACGATAATATTTGGTTTGACCAGTGATCGTTCCTTCCAAAGTAATCGCTATGTCTATGGAAACTAGTAATTGAATCACAGAGTAAGTTCTTTTGTCTGTGTGAGTAATTGATTTATCACTTTTTTCGCCTCCTTTTTTGCTAATCTATATTTGACCCAATTTTCCTCATTATCACACATATGTAAATCCTTAAAACACTGTTTCTTGAATTTAATTTTCTCTTGAACTTTATTATTCCACCACCAGGTCTCCTTTTCACGCCTAATATAACCCTTTGATTAGCCTAATATAACCCTTTGATTCACCTAAAATTTCTTTCCACAAATCATTAGCACATCCTTGCTTATCCCAAACACATTCATTTGCCAACATATTATTAAAAATTCTCATTTTCCCCTTTTAATTGCCACCATCAAATTCTTGGTTGAAACATTTCTCGCTTCTTCAGTCGATTAAACTTCACATACATGAACATCTAAAACTAAAGGCATATGTTGTGTTGTCATACCGTCTCATGGAATCACCTTACAGTTTGTACAAATTCTTTTGTCCGAATTTCTTACTAAAAAGAAATCAATCAGTGATCTATTATTTCCACTCTTATATGTAATCAAATATTCTTCCTGTTTCTCAAAACAAGTGAGAACAATTTTGAGATTGTGAGCCATGCAGAATTCAATAATAGATTGTCCTTCATTATTAATCGTACCAAAACCAAAACCACCATGAACTTGTGTGTATTGTCCTGCATCTTTACCAATATGTCCATTAAGATTACCACCAATAAAAATCTTTTCAATGATAGGTATTCTTTGAATCATCTCCTCAAATTCATCCCAAAACTGTTCCTTAATGTGCAATTCTGCCCCAATCTGAGGGGCATATGCACTGATAATATTAATTGTTTCCTCTTCAACTACCATTTTTATCATATTATTCTGTCTCCAATCCTATAAACTCCGACCACATTCTTCTTCCATTCTTCATCCACAATTATACCAACACCATTCCTATAACTCACTTTACCAGTGTAACAAAGTTTATAACCACCAATGTCCTTAGCCTTTTCACCGACCTATTTAGTTTCTTGTATACATAAAATGTTTATCTTTCTATCCCTCATCACTCCTATTACCTCCCAAGATTTGCCTCTCAAGGTTCCATTATTTCACGTACGAAATCTAATCTTACTCTCTTGAACTTGCTTTTTTATATATCCCTTCCCATTAGAGTTTGATAACCATTGTAAAATACCAGGCGCTGACATATTGTTAAAATGGTTGTGTGTGTCCATACTAGATAGATTCGACAAATTTTACGTTGGCTACCGAAGCCTAACACAACCTATTCTTTTTATCCGGGCTTGGGACCGGCTATAAATATAGGCAGAGTATTTCTTACAAAAAACAATACAACAATACAATACAATAGAGCAATAAAATAAAAACAATTACAACAATAAAATAAATCCAACAATATTAATAATGAAACTGGCACAAATAATAACAATAAAATAAAACGATAAAACAATAAAACAATGATCACAATACAATAAAACAATAAAACAATATAATAAAACCATAAAATGAAAAGGGTGAAGGGGCAAAACTAACCACCGTAATTTTCCAAATGGACAACTTTGGCACCCGTAAATTGGATAGTGCAAAACCGGACATCATAAAGTAAAATGGGACAAATTTAGCCACGTCATTAAGTTGAAGCTAGAGGTTAATGAAGGTGGGCCCCATGCCAACACTCACATCTGTTAGCTTCAACTTAACGGCGTGGCTAAATTTGTCCCATTTTGCTTTATAATGTCCGGTTTTGCACCATCCAATTTACGTGTGCCAAAGTTGTCCATTTAGAAAAATACGGTGGCTAGTTTTGCTCCTTTGCCCAAATGAAAAATAAATCAATAAAATAAAACAATAAACAATAAAACAAAACAGCAACAACGCTTTCTCCCAACAATAAAATAAAACAATAATTAAGAATAAATAAAAAGGATAAAACTAACACAAGAAGACAATAATACATATAAAGGAATATTATGATAATAGGCAAAATAAAGGGGAAGGAATAAAAGAGGACACTTTAGTTTGAGGTAAATAATAATAATAATGATATTTTATTGAATAATTTCTTTATTCAAAGATCAAGATGTGTATGAAAAACAAAATATTTAAGAAAACTATGGAATTTTAGTGAAATGACTTAAAAGAAAATCAAATGAACTCGGAAGCCAAACCAGAAATTTTTGATGATGTAAACTGTGGGTGTAGAAAAATGGTTATAATGATGGATGTAATGAAATTCTCCGAAAGATTGAGGAGGAGGAAGATTGTAAGAATGAGAGGAAGAAGAGAAAAGAGCAGATCTAGATGGATGGTTAGAGGGTAGAAATTGTAAATTCATTTTGATTGGTTGTTGGAAAAAAAATTTGATTGTAAAAATTATAGAGTGAGTAAAAAGGATATTAATGATGGTAATATGAATAAATAAAAAAATAGGGAAAACATAAAAAAGTAATTAATTTAAGTGGTTATTTTCAAAATAAAGAAAAAAATGAAAAATGAAAAAAGGAAGGAGAAATACTAGGTTATTTATTGTTTTAATTTAAGAAAATGGAAGAAAACATCAAAAGGTTCTGATCAAAAAAAGGAAGAAAACGTCAAAAGGCAATATATATATATATATATATATATATATATATATTTGTTGGATACCTCGTAGGTTGCTGATAAGAAAAAAGATACCTCGTAGGTCACACGAATCTCCCAAAGATGAATCAGGAAAAGTTGATGAAGATGGCCGTCCGAACTGGTGGGAAAGGTACCATGAGAAGAAAGAAGAAGGCCGCCTTCAAGACAACAACTACAGATGGCAAAAGGCTTCAGAGCACGTTGAAGAAAACAAGGGTGAATGTTGTCCCTGCAATTGAAGAAGTTAACATCTTCAAGGATGATGTAGTTACTGAGTTTCCAAGCCCTCAAATAAAGGAGTTGCTGGATACACTCCCCAAGCTTATTAAACAATTAGGACCAGAGGACCTAGAAAATGTGAATAAAATGGTAGAGCAGTTCAAAAAGATGGCTCCTAGCTTGTGGACCCACGATATATGTAAATCACTAAAAAACCTCTACTTTCCCCCACTTTCACTTTCTCTCACATACTTTCCTTACATCCAAATGTACCCAGAATTGTTAGAGGGAATGATTTTGAGGGAAAGGGATTGGGATTGGGAATGGGAGTGATAGTGAGTTTGAGATAAGATTCAATTTTTAAAATTCAGTTTGATATGTTGGAATATTTAGAGGATTAGTTAAATTAAATTTATTTTTAAATTAAAATGACATTAATAACCCTTAACATAAATAAAAAGATATATTATTATCTTTTCAAATTAATCCTTCCATTTCAGTTCAAAAAATTAATCCTTCCATAAATTTTTTTCCAGTTCCATAACTTGAATAATACCCTATTTTTTCTCAACAAATCATCATTTTAAGTAATAACAACAAGAATATATAAACAGATTATCATATATAACAAAATTAACAAGAAGAAAAAGAGATGTGAGAAAATCTCCAACACTGTGAGAAAAGAAGATGATTGAAAATCTCCAGCACCATGAGAAAGGGAAGATGAGAGAAAATCCTAATCAAAGTGAGAAGAGAACACCGTGAGAAAATCCTAATCTCCAACACTGTGAGAAAATCCATCGTTTTAGTTTCAGAGAATTTTGTCATTTGTACCTCTTCAGTGTAATTTCCAACTATCATATTAATGATACTACTATTTGATGTACAACTATGCTATAATGATCCTACATTTGTTGATGTTCATGTTTGATTAGCATTGTTGTGACTTAATAATTTGAGGCTATCAGTTAAGAGAGTAATCTTATTAATTTCTCTTCCATGCATATAATTTCTCTTTTTGTTATTGTGGTTGCAATAGACCTACGTCATTAGTTAAATAATATTTTTCCCTGTAATTACAATGTTTAATATTTTTGAAATAATATTTCTTCTTAATCAATATCTTAAGGTTTTCCCTGCAATAGACTCTAATTTCGTACTTATGTAGAAAGAAATTTCAAGTTAAAATATGTAAGACATATTGCATTTGTTCAGTTTGTTTATATCATCACTCTGACGGTAAAGGAACCCAGCTCAAGACTTAAACCCAACTTATCACTACATTGAAATGAAAAAACAAATTATAAGTCATGTGCATTATAGCTTAGTCAGCCTATTTAATGGTATGGTTGGACTCTAGATTCTAGTTCCACCAGCATATAGGTTTTCTGTCTCAGATAAACTTGCTGAGATTTCTTTGTGGCCATTCATCCATGACTGAAAAAGATATACTGGTGCTGCAGGATTTTAATTATGATCAATGTGATCAGTTTCAAATATTACATTACAACTACATATTTTCATTTTAGTATTTGTTGGTGTATTTTGTTCATATGAGTAAGATTGCCTTTAAATTGGTCTGCCTCTCAATCATCTTTTTAGTTTTGGCCACTAAGACTTACCAAACCTGTTCAGCCATGTTAGTAACTTTACTAATATGAGTAAAGGTGATAGAGATGGTAGACTGAACATTTAAAGCCAGAGTGTAGTCTTAAAATTTCATGTTTGCATATCAATCATCTTTTTAGTTTCGGCCACTAAGACTTGCATTGCAGTCTCCAATTTCAACATTGTGAGTTATAAACCATATCAGCTTTTTCCTCCAACTAAACAAAGAACAGCCTCCCTTATTTATAGGTTAAATTACTTCTACAGGAAAATTCCAGGCCTGTTCCAGCATATCAATAAGCATGTTTACAGTATTAGGTTCAACAACTCGGTTCAGTTAACCTAACATTTCCTTATTCTCGAAAATGACTAAGATCAACTGAAAGAACAGTACAATAGCAATGAAAGTATCAGTGACAAACTTATTCAATCACAATTTTTCTGCTTTACAATATGCTTTCTATATTATCAATATGATGAACATGTTATATTATGTTTTCTATTTCATATAACAAACAGGCGGCCACAAAATTGATAAAGAAATGGTAGAAAAGATTATCATAATAGTGAAACTGATACAATAAATTAAAAAACTGACAGTCTTATTAAGAATTATAACAATTAATACGTTGAGACAAAATTTCTGATCTTACATTAGTCCACTTTAAGGTTATTGCTTTAAACTTTTATTTGATGTTGATATGTGGGCTTTGTATTGAGTTAATGTGTAACATCCCAATTTTTAAATTAGAGATAATGAAGAATTAATCGAATTATTAGGATATCATTAGGAAGCTAAAATCATAGCGAATGAATAAAAAGGAGGAAAATATCATTTTTAAGAAGATAATATGTCTATTTTCTTTGGAAATTTGAGAAAAATAGTTAAATGTTGAGTATTAAATTATAAATATTATGAAAAATACTAAAAGCATAAATAATCATATGGTGGGAGAAAATATGTGAGTTGGTATATAGAATAATTTTAGAATTTGTTTTAAAGAGAATTAAAATGGAAAGGTAAATAAATAAAAGATAGAAGGGCAATTTGGTAATTTCCCCGGAAAACCCTAACATATGTACATCCCCTTCCTTCTTCCTTGGAGTTTCGGCCGACCCCCTCCCTTAAAGCACTCACTTCGTTCTCTCTCTCTCTCTCTTCCAACCTCACCACCATTCTTCATTCATTCACCTCCTTATATTCACTTCATCTATATTTCCCAATTCGTTGAAATGCCTGTGCCTCTTGCTCCTCACCTTATTCTAGTCCTCGTCTTCATTCTCTGTCGGCTTCTTTATTTTTTTTCCGGCGAGGAAGGCAGCGTCCAGCGATGGGGAGCTCCGGCAAGTTACAGGGAGTCAAAAACAAGTTTAGGTAGTTTCATTTATTCAATTCCTATCCCTTTTCTTTCTGTTCTTCGCGAGTTGAGAGGGGAGGCCGAAAATGATTTTCTGTTTTGGGTTAAACAATCTACCAAAAATCCTATTTAGGCTTTGGTTTTGAAGTTTCTAGGAAGGATTCAAATGATTGATTAAGGATTTGTTGATTTTGTGAAAACCCTAACTTTGTGTATTAGTAATCTGCTGAGTTTGAGTTTTATAAGGTTCAATCTTCAAAATTTATTGATTATATAAGATTAATTGTGATAAATATGATTGTTCTTGTATGATTTGTTTGAGTTTTGTGGTTGATTGAGTTTTTGCTTGGATGTTGATTTCCATTGATGAATGTGAAATTTAATTTGCCCTTCTTGGTCTGATCTGAATGAGTGTAGGGGTAAGGAAGATACATGATTTGAAATATTGGCAAGAAAGTGGTTGGAAAAGGGATTAAAAATATCATTGATTTCGGAATGCACATAAGGTGTTTGATAAAATGTGTAAGAGAATGAATTGTTCAAAAAATATGAATTTTTGCTAGGTGACAAGGTATTGCAAATGTATTTGAGATATTAATGGGTTCCAGATTAATTTAATTGAAAATGACTTGATTCTTCTTGCCATTCATGGTGAAGATTTGTTTGTTGATTTTGTATAGGGATGCCTATTTATTAATGTGATAAATGATTAGAAATAATGGTAAAACTAAATTATGGAAGTGGTGCCAAAGTGTAGGTTTGTAAGCATTTAGAAGGTTTTGATATTCTAATTTGCCTTTGGGTAATTCTTGGCTTATATCTTATCAAGAATTTGGTTTGCAACCTGTTTTGGATCTTACTAAGTGATGGGATCATGTTTGTTTTAACTACTTTCATGTTTTTGTTTTATTTGATGATTTGATGATGAGCATTTGAGATTGATGGCTATAATTGCTGAATATGAATGCACGTTTTTAGGGCTGGATGGTTGAATTGAATTGTTAATTGGTGATATAGTCTTATCAATTCAATTGAATAATTGATTTGTATGGAGACTGGTCTTAAGTAGGGTGCTTAATTGCCTATCTTGATTTCTTTTGATTAAATTAATGAAGTTGTTTGGTTAGTATGAAATTGTAGATGAAAGTTGCAATGCTTTTGAGGTTCTTTTTCTCATTGGCCAATCTGAAAATATGGAGAAGTTGTTGGAAATGCATGTGTATGTGAGTAGATGAAATGGATTCTTTTGAGATATAAGGGATATCTTGCATTGTGATTTTGAAGGGAAAGATAGTTCTCAAACGAAATCAGTTTCCTTACTTGATTGTTCTTGGACTTCACACTGCATCGGTTAGATGATTGTGATTGATAAACTGTGAATGGGAGATATGATTTCCATGGAATTGTCGTTCTTTACATTATAGGGGAATGTTTTGATTTGACTGAATTGTCATCCTAGTTGTGTCACTTGTTGTTGTGCCAACTTGAGAGTTCATAAACTTTCCAAAATAACATAACATAAGAAGGGTTTACGTAGTAATAAATGATGTGATTTCCTTGGATTGAAATTGATGATTTTGAAATTCAGGAGATTTATGATTTGAATTGGTTAAAGGATTTGAAGTAAGAGAAGGGGGAAAATGGGTAGTAACATTAGAACCGAGAGAGACGTGTTTTTCATTATACAGATTTAAGCATAGTTGTTTATCTTTATTATTACTTTTATGTAATAATAGGTGAACTTGGTAAGGAAGAGTAAGGAAGAACATCGCAATGCTAAGGGCGACAGGTAATCACTCTTAACCTTGCTATAACATTGAGGGTGATGTTAGTTGGGGTTTTCAAAATCCTTTCTCACCCTCTATATATATATTATCTTTGAAAACTTATTTTTATACAAAATAGGCTATCGGGTGCCTTTCAAACGCGATTACTTTCATATAAAGAAATTTGAAACACTATATATATTATCCTGTCTGGTGGTGATTATCATGGAATGATGTAACATGTATGTAGTGTAGTGATTTGATAGTAGTATTGAGAGGTTACGAGGATAGGAATTGATTATGAGATGAGTTACAGAGAGTTATGTTGAGAGATATTGATTGTTAGGTGGAAGAAAGGAATTGAATGAAATTTTTGATTGAGATATGAATATGGTGGATGAGATATTGACAAGGATTCGGTGAGAAATGCATGACACTGATTTTTATATGTACCATCGCGCGATGATAACTGTCGATAGGCCAACCGACAGTTATTTGTACTGATCCTTTCCGGATTGATTGGATCGGGGATCATAGGTCAACTTATTGAGAGAAGTGACCTACGGTTGTTAAGGCATTTTAGAGCCCAACCGCCCCTACGGTTGTTAAGGCATTTGAGAGCCCAACCGTTCCCATTCTGCAATGGAAAACAGAATTGGGGTTCCCTCTCTGGGGATTGCCAGAGAGGGAAATTTGCCCCCTCATCATAGAGAGGGGCACAGTGTCAAATCATATAGAGAAGATTAGATGCTTGAATTGCTTGAATGCCCCGTGATGGCACAATGCATCTATAGGTGAGTGTGAGAGTTATGGTAGCATCATTGTTAGAATCTTAAGTTTTGATGAAGACTAAAATATAAAGGATTAGACCAAGTGCCTAGGAAGCAATAGTATACTTAGGATCCCAAGTAAGAGTGCTTCCGGATGAAGATTTACTTCCGGTTAGATTAGGACTTGCGCATGCGGATGAATGCTTTCATCCCCCAGCGTCAGCAAGTAAATCACTAGGGATTTAACTTAGTCCATGAGAATTAGGTACACAAAACCTTAAGACTAAGCTATGTTTCAATCGGAAGTGAGTTTGCTTCCTGTTAGACTTAGACTGGCGCAGAGCGATAGAATAGATATTACTCCAAGCGACAGTGAGTCTACTTCCCCAAGTGAAAGCGCTTCCTGTTAGACTTAGACTGGCGCAGAGCAATAGAATAGTTATTACCCCAAGCGTCAGTAAGTCTACTTCGCCGAGTGAAAGCACTTCCTATTAGATTTAGACTGGCGCAGGTTGATAGACTAGATATAACCCCGAGCGTCAGCGGAAATGCAACATCAAGTGAAGTTGCTTCCTGTTAGATCTTGACTGGCGCAGACTGATAGAATAGATTTCACCCTAAGCGTCAGTGAATTCACCACGTCAAGTAAAAGTGCTTCCGATAGCTCAGTGACTAGCGCTGAGTGGTGGAATGAAATAGACTAAGCGAGAGCAAGTCATGGTGAACTAAATCCCTCATCAAGTGAATTTACTTCCGGATGTAGAAGTGCTTCCGGATACACCTTAGACTTAGGATCACCCACTGCATGAGACTATATGATTATATTGCTAAACTAACGTTCAAGTGCAGCACACTCAGTAAGGTTGCTTCCGGATGAGAAGTTGCTTCCGCAAGCAATCAGAATGTCTGAACGTTCAAAGAGATGCAGTGTCAGAATGCTTTTGTCAGAGCAGAGGTGTCAGGACTACTTTTCAGAGATAAAGCAAGTCAACCCTGCTATGCATTAATGAAGCATTAAATGGGCGAACGGTAACAAGGGAAAAACGGACATATTCAAACGGCTAGCCCACCTACCAAGAGTTCAAAATGCTTGAAGACTATATAAGGAAGCTCAACTTCATTTATGAAAGAGTTAATGATCTTCAAATATTCTTGAGCGAGAAAATCCTTATTCATTCAAGCTGCCCAGAAAAATGAAGAGCATTTAACACTTGGAGTGATTTTTCACCTACCTATTCTGTACTCACAGTAGTTAAGTCTCTTTCTGTTAAAAGAGCATCTATTGAACTTAAGTGTGTAACATCATTTGTTCTGTAAGAGAACTTAGTCAGAAAAGCCTTCAAGTGTAAACTTCAAACCCTTGCTTGGTGTGAGGGGGAGACAGTTAGATAGGTTACAAGTGAGCCAGTGTAAAACTTGTTGTAAGGTTGCAAGTGAGCCCGTAAAACTTGCGGTTGTAAGGTTTCAGGTGAACCCGATTTAAAACCTGAGTTATAGTGAAACTCTCGGCCTGGGTGGTTGAGGACTGGACGTAGGTCAGGTAGACCGAACCAGTATAAATCTTGTGTCATTTACTTTGAGTATTTATTTTTGAAGCACAATTCACCCCCCCCTCTTGTGCATCCATTACGTTCATTTGGTATCAGAGCAGGTCTTTCTCACTCGATTCCAACGAATCCGGAAAGCAAAGATCTAAGTAATGGATACGGAGTATGGTCTGCCAGATGTTGCTGTACAACCCAACAAGCCCCCAGGTTTCGATGGGCACAACTATACATTCTGGAAGTTCAGAATGGAAACCTATATCAAGTCAAGCGATATCAGACTATGGGACGTGATCGAACATGGGGATCAAACTCCCTTAGATGAGGAAGGATTTGCTAAGGCAAAAGCCAGATATACTGCTGAGGACTATGCTCTAGTCCAACTCAACCATAGAGCTATGCATTACATCCAGTGTGCTCTCAGCTACAAAGAGTTTCACAGGATCAGCCACCACAAAAATGCAAAGGATATGTGGGAGGCTCTTGAGGCTGCACACTCCGGAACCAGGGGAGTTAAAGCAAGACGTGTTGAGATGCTGGTGGAAGAATTCCACAAATTCGCCATGCTAAGCCCCACCGAGCCTATCAGAGATCTAGAGCTCAGATTCACCCATCTCATCAATAATCTAGCCTCGCTTGGTAAGGATATCCCTGAAAGAGAGCAGGTGAGCAAGATTCTGAAAATCTTGAAGGGTGACTGGATCACCAAAGTCACTATTCTGCAAGAAGTGCAAGGAGAATCAACCAGCTCCGTCACCGCTCTTTTTGGCTCACTTGCTGAATATGAGCCAACCTTGCTGGCTATGAGAGCTCCTCAAACCTCATCCAAGAGTAAGAACCTTGCTCTCGTTGCTCCCAGCAAAGAGATCAAGGACAATGATGAGGATGACGACGATGAGATGGACGATGAGGAGATGGCCCTGATGGTGAGGAAGTTCAGGAAATTCCTCAGGAAGAAGGAAGGCTATCAGAAAGGTGACACCAGCCAGAAGAGGGGATACAAGAAAGAGAAGGTCCCTGTGTGCTTTGAATGCAATAAGCCTGGTCACTTCAAGGCTGAGTGTCCCAGCCTGCAGAGGTCCAAAGGCAAGGATAAAAGAAAGGCACTCGTTTCCTCCATTTGGGTAAACAGCTCAGATGAGGAAGCAAGTGATGATGAAGAAGTTGCCAACCTCTGCCTGGTAGCTAGAGAAGAGGATGAGGAAGCATCTTCAGATCTTGACCTCACCAATGAAGAACATGAGGTAACTCTTCCTGAACTACAAGAGGCTTACAATGAGATTCATGAAGAATTCTCTAAACTATGTAAAGCCTATAAATTCTTGAAAACCAAAAAGGAGTCACTTGAGTCCAAGGTGGACTCACTCAGTGAGGAACTAGCGGAAGCTAGAAGATCTCCAATGGTGGATGGACAGGGTTCTCCTCAAGCAGAACCCAACATCCCAACACCTGAGAGCTGTCCAAATTGCAGCAAAATCTCAGAAGAAAATAATAAGCTGCAAAATGCCCTGCAGAGATTCACCAATGGTTCAGAAATGCTGAATATACTTTTAATGAACCAAAGGGCATATAGGGATAGGACTGGCTTGGGATATACCCCCAGGAAGAAAACGTGGGAAGAACCAAAAGTAAAGCCTTACTTAAAGTTCTTCCATAAAGCCACCAGTCATAGCTCCTCACCTTTCAGCTTCTGTAATTACTGCAACAGGAAAGGACACTCGATGTCCACCTGTAATGCTAAAAAGCATGGAGCTAACAGCTCATACAAGTGGGTCCCTAAAGGAACCAGGGCTACAAAGGATCCTCCACCTGTAAAGGAAATCAAGAGAGGACAAGGATCCCAAGCCTGGAATCATCCCACTGGGAGAACCCAAGAGTCTAGAGCCAACACGAGGCCAAAGGTTCCAAATGTGTATAGGCACAAGGATAAGCCCAAAGCTAGGCCAAGGATCCTAGACACTAATGACAAAGGACCCAAGAGAGGTTGGGTACCTAAAATTGCTTGATTGTTTCAGGTGTGTCTCAAGGCATCCAAGAACAAAAATTGGTACATCGATAGCGGATGCTCGAGACATATGACTGGAGACAGAGACAAGTTCAAGTCTCTGGTGATCAAAGATGGAGCCACAGTGACCTTTGGAGGAAATCAAAGTGGCAAGATCACTGGAGTTGGAGAAGTCGGACCAGTCAAAGATGTATATCTAGTGGACGGTCTCTGTCACAACCTGCTAAGTGTAAGTCAAAGCACGGACAAAGGTAACTGGGTAATATTTGATTCAAATGAGTGCTTAATAGTTGATAAGCAGGATCTGAATATAGATAAGGCCAACCTAAAATGCAAAATTAAGGCAATTAGAAATGGGAATCTATATACCTTAGATTTATGTCAACAGCTAGAAGAAAAATGTCTAATATCTAGTGACGAGAATAGCTGGCTTTGGCATAAGAGACTAGCTCATGTTAACTTTACTCAATTGGACATGCTAATTAAAAAGGAGCTAGCTGTAGGTATTCCCCCTTTTAAGGTTAAGCATGATTTTATCTGTGAATCCTGCCAACGAGGAAAGCAAACAAAATCCTCGTTTAAAACCAAGAAGAGAGTCTCCACCAGCAGGCCCTTGGAACTAATCCACATGGATTTGGTTGGGCCAGCAAGAGTAAAAAGCTTGGGAGGAAACCTATATGCTTTAGTGGTGGTGGATGACTATTCAAGGTTTACGTGGACTTTGTTTCTTGCCTCTAAGCAAGATGCTTTTGATGCTTTCGTTGTCCTGGCTAAGAAAGTGCAGAATGAGAAGGATCTCAAAATCACAGCCATAAGGACAGACCATGGAGGAGAGTTTGAGAACCATAGCTTCACTGAGCTATGTGAGCAAAACGGCATTGAACATAACTTCTCAGCTCCGAGAACTCCTCAACAAAATGGAGTAGTCGAAAGAAAGAACAGGGTTCTGACGGAGATGGCTAGAAGCATGCTGAACGAGAAAGAAGTCTCTCAAATGTTCTGGGCGGACGCTATGAGCACTGCTTGCTATATCTCCAACAGAGCTTATGTTCGCAAGGGCTTGGATAAGACTCCATACGAGCTATATAAAGGAAGGAAGCCCAACATCAGCCATCTCAGAATATTCGGATCAAAATGCTACGTGCATAACAATGGGAAGGTAAATTTGGGTAAGTTTGATCCAAAGGCTGATGTAGGTATATTCATAGGATATTCCCTTAGGAGCAAAGCATATAGGATATACAACATAAGAACTAAAACTGTAGAAGAGTCCATGCATGTTGTATTTGATGAAACTCCTACATGGGGACAATCCACAGAAGATGATGAAGCACTTAACTTTCCAAATCTTCCATCATCTTCCTCACCACCAAAAGAAACAACAACAAGCTATCCCAAAGAAGAAGGTGAACCCAGTGATGTACCTAGTGGGCAACCCATGCCTGAGGAGGCACAGCTGCCAATAGCTAGGAGACATCACAGGGATCATCCTCTTGATCAAGTGCTTGGTGATGTTTCTTCTGGTGTCAGAACTAGAAGACAAGTTCAAAATGAAGTTGAGTTTGGAGCATTCCTATCTCAAATCGAACCAACTTCAGTTGAACAAGCTCTTGAGGACTGCGACTGGATTATTGCCATGCAGGAAGAGCTGAATCAATTTGAAAGAAGTCAAGTGTGGGAACTAGTCCCAAGGCCGTCTCATCAATCCATAGTAGGAACCAAGTGGGTCTTTAAAAACAAACTGGATGAGACAGGTCAAATCACTAGAAACAAAGCCAGACTGGTAGCTAAAGGATACAACCAAGAAGAAGGCATTGACTATGAAGAAACTTTTGCTCCAGTCGCTAGACTTGAGGCAATAAGGATTCTTCTAACCTTTGCATCCATGAAAGGTTTCAGATTATATCAAATGGATGTAAAGAGTGCATTTCTTAATGGTTATATTAAGGAAGAGGTATATGTAGAACAACCTCCTGGCTTTGAAAACCATAAGAACCCCAAACATGTGTATAGATTAAAGAAAGCTTTGTATGGCCTGAAACAAGCCCCTCGAGCTTGGTATGAGAGACTCAGCAGCTTTTTGCTGGGCAAGGGTTTCTCAAGAGGCAAATTAGATAATACACTGTTTATCCTTCACAAAGATAGAGATATGTTAATTGTCCAAATTTATGTTGATGATATTATCTTTGGGGCAACTAACGAGAAGCTTTGTGAAGATTTCTCTAAGATTATGAAGGGTGAATTTGAGATGTCAATGATGGGAGAACTAACATTCTTCCTAGGCCTGCAAATCAAACAAAAGAAGAACGGAATCTTCATCTCCCAAACCAAGTACTGCAGAGAACTACTCAAAAAGTTTGGGATGGATGAATGCAAGGAGTATGATACTCCTATGAGCACCTCAGCTGCACTCGACGCTGACGCCAAGGGTAAAAGTGTCAGCCTGCCCATGTACAGGGGAATGATAGGTTCCCTCCTATACTTAACGGCGAGCAGGCCTGATATTCAATTTAGCGTAGGCATGTGTGCTAGGTTTCAAGCCAACCCCAAGGAATCACACTTGACATGTGTTAAACGTATTCTGAGATACCTTGAGGGAACACAAGAACTTGGTCTTTGGTATCCCAGAGGTAACCAAGAGTTCTTGTGGGCTTATTCTGACTCTGACCACGCAGGTTATAAAACAGATAGAAAGAGCACCAGTGGACAATGCGCCTTCCTTGGTGGTTGTCTGGTGTCTTGGGCCAGCAAGAAGCAAACCTGCGTGTCCTTGTCATCCACTGAGGCAGAATACATTGCTGCTGCAAGTTGCTGTGCACAAGTGCTATGGCTGAAAAACCAGTTGAGAGATCTTGGCTTGGAGTTTCCTGAGGCGCCCATCCTCTGTGATAACACAAGCACAATTAGCCTCGCCAAGAATCCAGTTCAGCACACAAGGACAAAGCACATTGACGTCCGACATCACTTCATCAGAGACCATGTTCAAAAGAAGGATGTCAAGGTGCAGTTTGTTCCCACACAACAACAGCTTGCGGATATCTTCACCAAGCCTCTGGGGACTGACCAGTTTATTTTCATTAGAGGTGATTTGGGGATGGTAAACCCAAATGAAGTGTAATTACTATTTTTTTTATCACTTACAACAATACTGACTTAGGCATCGGAGTGCCAATATATGTCCTTGCAGGTATTCAATGTTGAATCTTAAGTAAGTGCAACCGGAAGCAAAACCACTTCCGAATGATTACACACTGACGCTGGATGATCAAACCAAGAGAGCGCCAGCACAAGTCCAAGAAGACACGTCACTTCAGAAAACGCTTCAACTTCCAAATGAGACGTTTCGACTTCTCTGACAATATGAAGCGACACGTGTCATCAGGTATATCGTTCCAACTTAAGGCGTTTACGCTACCCAATGTGTGATAATGTGAAGGAGCATGACCTTTTTGCCCTTAGTGACTTTACCTATAAAAGGGACATCTCATTTCACACATTCTTCATTTTCATCTATGTTCTTCATATAAACATTTCATCAACCCCACAAAAATGGCCGAACCCTCTGAAGCAAACCCAGTTTCGAGGAAACCCTCCTCATCTAAGAAACACAAGTCCAAATCTGGGAAATCAAGCCATCAACATTCTGGAAAATCTGGGCATCGTGAAAGACATCAAGAACATCATGAAGTTTCTCGGCAAATTGCTCTAGGGCAGGATGAAAATATTCAAGGTCAGCCTGAAACTTCTGGTAGAATGGCAGAACTGTTAGTGGGTTCTAAGAAGAGGAAGTCCATCCCTAAGGAGGAGGCTGCGGCGATCAAATATGGAAAACCCTCTTTGATGATGCCAAAAGGGGGAGAGATGCATTGACCACTAGCCTTGCTACCCTGGGAGTTCCTTGATGAAGAAGAGCTTCAGCGAGAGGGAGAGAAAGAAGAAACAAAGAAACAACTCCCAGCCCAAAATTTTTTTTTTGTTTACTTAGAAATGTTCATCTTTTCATGCATGTTCTCATATCTGCCTACTATATGCTCGCTGCTTGTAAATGTTATCTAATTATATGCTCTGACCTGTAACCTATGCTTATCAATAATATTTGTCTAAGTTACTTATTCTGAACTACTGTTTTTATTCTTCAGCTAATCCTTTCATATGAACTTAATCGATAAAGCTAAGTTTGTCATCATCAAAAAGGGGGAGAATGTTAGAATCTTAAGTTTTGATGAAGACTAAAATATAAAGGATTAGACCAAGTGCCTAGGAAGCAATAGTATACTTAGGATCCCAAGTAAGAGTGCTTCCGGATGAAGATTTACTTCCGGTTAGATTAGGACTTGCGCATGCGGATGAATGCTTTCATCCCCCAGCGTCAGCAAGTAAATCACTAGGGATTTAACTTAGTCCATGAGAATTAGGTACACAAAACCTTAAGACTAAGCTATGTTTCAATCGGAAGTGAGTTTGCTTCCTGTTAGACTTAGACTGGCGCAGAGCGATAGAATAGATATTACTCCAAGCGACAGTGAGTCTACTTCCCCAAGTGAAAGCGCTTCCTGTTAGACTTAGACTGGCGCAGAGCAATAGAATAGTTATTACCCCAAGCGTCAGTAAGTCTACTTCGCCGAGTGAAAGCACTTCCTATTAGATTTAGACTGGCGCAGGTTGATAGACTAGATATAACCCCGAGCGTCAGCGGAAATGCAACATCAAGTGAAGTTGCTTCCTGTTAGATCTTGACTGGCGCAGACTGATAGAATAGATTTCACCCTAAGCGTCAATGAATTCACCACGTCAAGTAAAAGTGCTTCCGATAGCTCAGTGACTAGCGCTGAGTGGTGGAATGAAATAGACTAAGCGAGAGCAAGTCATGGTGAACTAAATCCCTCATCAAGTGAATTTACTTCCGGATGTAGAAGTGCTTCCGGATACACCTTAGACTTAGGATCACCCACTGCATGAGACTATATGATTATATTGCTAAACTAACGTTCAAGTGCAGCACACTCAGTAAGGTTGCTTCCGGATGAGAAGTTGCTTCCGCAAGCAATCAGAATGTCTGAACGTTCAAAGAGATGCAGTGTCAGAATGCTTTTGTCAGAGCAGAGGTGTCAGGACTACTTTTTAGAGATAAAGCAAGTCAACCCTGCTATGCATTAATGAAGCATTAAATGGGCGAACGGTAACAAGGGAAAAACGGACATATTCAAACGGCTAGCCCACCTACCAAGAGTTCAAAATGCTTGAAGACTATATAAGGAAGCTCAACTTCATTTATGAAAGAGTTAATGATCTTCAAATATTCTTGAGCGAGAAAATCCTTATTCATTCAAGCTGCCCAGAAAAATGAAGAGCATTTAACACTTGGAGTGATTTTTCACCTACCTATTCTGTACTCACAGTAGTTAAGTCTCTTTCTGTTAAAAGAGCATCTATTGAACTTAAGTGTGTAACATCATTTGTTCTGTAAGAGAACTTAGTCAGAAAAGCCTTCAAGTGTAAACTTCAAACCCTTGCTTGGTGTGAGGGGGAGACAGTTAGATAGGTTACAAGTGAGCCAGTGTAAAACTTGTTGTAAGGTTGCAAGTGAGCCCGTAAAACTTGCGGTTGTAAGGTTTCAGGTGAACCCGATTTAAAACCTGAGTTATAGTGAAACTCTCGGCCTGGGTGGTTGAGGACTGGACGTAGGTCAGGTAGACCGAACCAGTATAAATCTTGTGTCATTTACTTTGAGTATTTATTTTTGAAGCACAATTCACCCCCCCCTCTTGTGCATCCATTACGTTCAATCATTAGATTGGAGACTGGGAGATGATATTTAGTTAATGTGGAATTGATGGAGGGATTTGAGTGATGAATGGAAGAAGATTTGACATGGATATATTTATATTACTGGTTTTAAAATGAGGTACCCTTTAGACGCCCTCGCTACCGTACATCTCACTGTTATAGTGAGTTAAGCGGTGATTACTGGGACAAATTGTCTCATCCCACGATTACTGACATTTTTGCAGGTATTCATGCATAGGCGCAAGCATCAGAAGGAAAGGGAATTAGGTAGTGGAGGTTGTGTAGTTTAGTTGGAATTGTATATTGCCAATTTATAGGTCTGCATTCGCTTCCCCATGTATATATATATATTTATTGTCTAATATCAATCAATTTTATTTATTAACCATGTTAGGCAAATCCTTTCTAACATGGTTAGCTTTTAATTATCCATGATAACATCTATATTGTATCAGGAAGTCCTTTTCTATCATGGATAATGTTTTATTCACTAGAATATTTTTTTTCTAACTATGATAGATATATTAATATTATGGAAAATCCTTTTCCTATCATAGTTAGTAAAGAGATTATAGAATTAAAATGAGATATAATATGTTAATTAGGGATCAATAGAAAATAGAAATGTGTTCCACTCTGAATTTGCTATGGCACTGTAGCTGTAGGCACAGATCACTGTTGCAGCTGATGATTTAGTGCGGCTTCAGACTCATGTTTCCTGTTCATTAGCCATTTATGTCACATCGGGAGCTGTATTGGGATTATATTGTTGTTTATTGTTTATTATTTATTATTATGTGTTTTTCCTCATTTTCTTTTTCTCTTCTCTCACATCTGTCAGCCTCCCATCTCTCTCTCTCTCGCTGAACCTAATCTGTTTCCTCTGTTTCTTTGTTCTTCTCCAAGAAACTCCAAAACCCTAACAATGGTGAATCCGCCACTCTGGTAACCCCAAATCCACATGCTCCCTCAACACAAATACATCTCGCACCTCTCTCTCCCTTCAATCGCTTCACAGCCATCGCTTCCTTCGATTCCGATTCCAATACTCCCTCCATAGAAATCCACTCTTTCAAGCCAAGCCCCCCATTTCTAACACCCCACTCTTCATGGGCCCCACCTTCCCGTATCTCATCCCTCAAAACCTCACGATCCGTCAACAAAACCCTAATTTCCGCCTCAACATTCATCGACTCTCTACATTTCCTCTTCTGTGATTCTAATGACGTGGCACTGGAATTGGAGGTGGTGTCTGTGGCGGCGGAGAGGGGGCTTCATCTGGGGGCAATTTAGTGATTTGGGGTATCGTATGGTTTTTGATGCATTCTCTCTTTGTTTTCTTATTTTATCTCTTTGTCTCATTAATTCTCATGCACTCTGTTATTCTCTTATCATTATGCAGCGATCAGCTTCAACATTTAGTTATTTTTCAATTTCATACGTGTTCATCTTGCATTGGTCACCTATCCCTCATAACAAGAAAATTGGTGAGTCCCCATATATATTTGTGTATTTCTTATAGGAAGTTAGGAACCTATTAAACATGTTATATATTTTTTTGGCCTTAATTTGTTGGTGGTTGCTTTTGCTTTTGAAGTTCAAAGGAATTAGAGCAGAGAAGTTAAAGAGGCTTATTTCATAAAGAAGAATGCAATTGCTTTAGAAGGTAAATTGGTCTTTGTTAATATTCAATTGATTGGGAAAACTGTTTTAGAGTTATAGACAATGCAACATGAGGTTTTCTCTTATACTGAAGTGTTTCAGGATCACATTTTCTTATATTTGGCCTGTATGTTTTGTTCATTTTTTTTTATTTTTGTGTCTGGCTACTCATTGATTGCAGAAGAAAAGAGAACAGGGATTTGTAGATGGATTAGAGGTTCAGGTTGGCAACAGATTTTTCTTCATGTTGACAATTAATAGATACAGCATAGCCAATCCAGGTTCAAGTGTAAGTATTCGTGGGGTTGCTTTATGTCCAGGTTTGTTGGGTAAGTTTAGTGCTCCATGTTCTCAGGTTGTCTTATTTTTAATCAGTTCCTTTTAAAATTGATTAGTGTCAGTTCCTCTTGAAATGCCGATACTATAATTATAGTGAGTTGGAGAATGGTGATCACTTTAAGAATGTGCCGACCATGGCCCAACATGTGAGGATTTAAATCTGCATATGAACATTTTCTTTGTTCTATCAATTCAATGAGCTATGCAGTGAGATATGAATTTCCTAATTATGACTTATTTGAAGAGTTAATCATATAATTCTATATGATTATGACTGCTATTTTCCTAATTACTGTAGTAGTTTTTTTGTTGGTTCAACATTCCTTTTGTTTTCCTGTTTCTTTTACTGGCTTATTGCTCCCTTCTTTGGGCTACAGGGAGCCTCCCTCTCAAACCAACCGAGCCTCGGGACAATGCTTTTCTGATATTTGAAACTGTAAGGTGTCATGGGGGCATCCTGTATAATTTAGCCATGGAGAGGTTCATGCCTTCATTGAAGATTCTTACTCTATTATGGGAGTTTTAGGTTTCAAAGGTATGGTGTTTATTGGAAAATTGTTTAAAAATGCTTCAAATTTTTTATTTTTGAGTTGTTGATGGAAAGAGTTTAGAGCTAGAATAGTTGGTTATTACTGTGTAATTGGAAAAAAAGTTTTGTTGGTCTTTTTTATAGTGCAATTGGCTTGTGAAGATTCAATTTCTTTACTGTACGTTTGCATGATTACTTGGGAAGATTCAGATTAGTATTCTTCTTTTTCGAGAGAAGAAATATATAGATCTTGCTTTAAATGCTGGTGATATTGTGTTACTAATTTGATGATCGGTGTCTTCAATTGGCTCTTGAACTAAAATTTCAGAATGATTTTTTGAAGCCTCAGTTTGAGGACTTTAAAGGTCTTAATATTGTACATAGTATCTTTAGCGTGGGGAGAAAAGCCTATGGCCTAGAAGAAGTTCCATCTTATATCAGTGAAAAACTGCAGGAAAGGGTACAAGCATTAAATAAAGAACTTCAAGATGAAAAACAACCAAGAGGAAAGGAGGAAGATCGAGCTACAAAAAGGAGCTTAGTGTGTCTACAAAATTATTATTTGCATATTCATCATCATTAATTGAACACTTAAAAGGGCAGTATAACAATTATTCATGTCTTGAAGATCTGCTCATCAGTCATCTCAAAAGGAAAATATGGGTGAAGCCAACATTTTGATATTATTTTTGCTTTGTATCACCATTTTTCATACCCTTCTCTTTCTATTGGATTGAATTTTTGTATTATGTTGTTATACTTCATGATATGACCACATAGTAAATTTGCAGCTTGGTATTTAGGCACTGATCATAATTGTGCTCCTGTCGAGCACTAATTTTTGTGCTTGAAGTTTGGTTTTCCTTCTTTTTTCTTTTATTTTTCATATGAAGTCATTCTTGATCCACAATAAGGTTTTTATTGTTTATATTGCATGATTAGTTTAGTTCAATTGGCTTTCATATGCATGATCATAGAGTTACTTAGATTGTGCTTATAATTCTGACTTGCAAATAGCCATCTTCTTTTATTTAGTTAGGGAATTTCATCTATTGGTATTTATAACAAAGAAATTGGACAAATTAAAGTTGAGCTTTCTTTCAATATGCTTCTTTTGCTTTTGGCCCTTTTTAGGCATGGGTCTTAAGTACCATATAGGGATTTTGACTGATGTTAGTAAAAATTAAGTTATATTGATAACATTTCTTTTTTGGGCAACGTCAAACACTTCTTTACATCAACGAATTTTGCCTAAGAAGCATTTGTATGGTCCTTTATGTTTGCTCTTTCTCCATGAATCAATTTTATCTGAAAAATTTAATGATAAGTGATTGATTAGAAATATGTCGATTAGGGGTTGATTTGATGATCTAAATGAATTATATGTGAACATAGAGAAATGAGCTGCACAATTCATAATTAACAAACAATACACTTTTTTAAGTTCTACTTTATAGAGGGATAGGTATAAATTTCAAAAAGTTCAAGAGAACAGAAAATCTGTAATGCATTGCTTAAGTGAACCTCCATCATTGGACATGAAGACTGAAACTCCACAACCACATCTAGATCATGTTTCTTTATGAGTTGACTTAAAATCTTCTTAAGCTGTGTTAGTTGTTTGAGATTTAAATTCTTTTCTTAACTTTAAAAGTCCAAGCTGTCTTTAGCTGCTACAATCCTCTAGATTATTAATATTTTAACTATTGAAAGAGCTGTTTATGTTGATGAAGTTTTGAGTTTCAATTTATATGCTAATTGAGAAGATTCTTATTTCCTCAGCTGCAAAATGTTCTTTTGATGTTATTTGGCTGCAACACATTTTTCATGGTCTAAAACAGTTATTTGCTCTGATTTTTTATGTTCACACATGACCTTCTTTCAGGTTTCCATCAACCATCAGCCACCTATCTAATACATACTTATTAAGGTAAGTTTTTCTTTCCATGTCTTCATAGGAATACCCAATCACCAAATTACATTTTACTAAACACACGTTTTCTGGCTGAGGTTAGAATTTGGTTTAGATCAGTTATTTTGGGATTTAAATTATATGGGTGCAGGAAATTCTGCTGCTATGGCTGAAAAGGATGTCTCAGGTAAGGGGAATCATGAATATGAAGACGAAGAATGTAACTGAGATCGATGACACAATTAGTTTCAGGATATTTACAATTAATGCTAAGAAGAAGCGACAAGAGATATTGTTCATGCAGCAACTTTTGGTGCAATGATTGCCATTGTATATTCCTTTTGTATGTATTCACTTTCTTAGGCAAATTTATTTAGGTTACGTATTCTTTTTGTATGCATTTGCCTTAAACATTCATAGCTTTGATGTCACTGTTATGATCCTTTTAGCCTAATATCTCTTTGCAAATATTTTATTGTATTATTTCATTTGCCTGTCACAACTATCAATGTATACTAGAAAAGTGTTCCACCAAATTTTCTCTTAGCACTGTAGCACCTCTCACATTTCCCTGTGAGTGGGATACTTACTTGGAACTCCCTAATAGAGGAATTTATCAGTTTTTACTGTGCATTATTTCTGAGAACCAGATTGAGTTCTACCAGATTTTTGTTGTGATGTGGTCAATTGATTTTGGTGAATGGACTTAAGCTATCTCATGTTAGTTAATGTTTATTGATATTTGAGACATATACAATGACCTTCCTCCCATTTTGTCAAAATTACATTGAACCTTCCTTTTATGCTGTTGTTTACCAGATATTTTGAATTCTGTATTTATTTTGAGGTGTTTACTTTTTTTTGCATTTTAAACAGGTTCTAGATGAGGCTGATAGGCTGTTGGAACAGAATATTGAGGAATCTTTCAAAGAATTTCTCCCACATGTCCCTAAAAGGAGAAGAACATTTTTGTTTTCTACCACTATGACAAGGGAGGTATATAACGATAGATTTATTCAAAATTGTGCACTCTCTAATGAATACATGATGCTTTTACTATCACTGATAGGTTTTTTTTTGTTGGGTAGGGAAGCTCATATCAGAAGTGGATTGATGTGATTAGTGTGAGTGTATCAAAGTTGGAGTTGGACTTTGTCTTTGAGTTGGAGTTGGACTTTGTCTTTGAGCAGAAAGATGAGATAGCAAAGGTTGTTGAGAAGGAGCTTGAAAAGGAAATGTCTACTTAGCTCTAATTATATTTGTGACATGATTTCGCTGTTGCATCAAATATGCACTTAAATTCTGCAGCAATTGAGTGAAATGGAAAAGTTCTTGCAGGATACTCTCATCACCTCTTCTACATGCACTTAAATTTTCTGTAGCATGTGGTAGATTGTGACATGACTGCACATTTGGAATTTTGCTTTGGGTGCAGGAAATTTTGCTACTATGGCTGAGATTAGTTTCATGATATTGATGTTTTAGGAGTCTATTGTTTCAGTTTATGAACCTAATAAGCATTTGTGTGGTCCTTTATGTTTGCTCTTTCTCCATAAATATGGTATTATTATTCTTCATTCTTTTTCCTAATGTTTTTAATACGGATGAAGTTTTGAGTTTTAATTTATATGCTAATTGAGAAGATTCATATTTCCTCAGCTGCAAAATGTTCTTTTGATGTTATTTGGCTGCAACACATTTTTCATGGTCTAAAACAGTTATTTGCTCTGATTTTTTATGTTCACACATGACCTTCTTTCAGGTTTCCATCAACCATCAGCCACCTATCTAATACATACTTATTAAGGTAAGTTTTTCTTTCATGTCTTCATAGGAATACCCAATCACCAAATTACATTTTACTAAACACACGTTTTCTGGCTGAGGTTAGAATTTGGTTTAGATCAGTTATTTTGGGATTTAAATTATATGGGTGCAGGAAATTCTGCTGCTATGGCTGAAAAGGATGTCTCAGGTAAGGGGAATCATGAATATGAAGACGAAGAATGTAACTGAGATCGATGACACAATTAGTTTCAGGATATTGATGTTTTAGGAGTCTATTGTTTTAGTTTATGAACCTAATAAGCATTCCTTTATTTTCGCTCTTTCTCCATAAATATGATATTATTATTCTTCATTCTTTTTGCTAATTTTTTACATATAGACATATTTACAGCTATTGGATATTCTTTCTCACTTGCTCCATTTGCTCAAACCCAAATAATACATTTCACTGATGCTTTATCATATATTATCTATCCAACATCTGTATAGAAATGTAGGCATGCTTATATGTTCATTCTCTTTTGTAAAATGATACTATTATACAAAGCAACTTAATTTTGTATTCATTCTCTTTTGTAAATGTTATTGCTTCCTTCACCTATATCTCCCGTGCAACGCACGGGAGGTACCGCTAGTTAAGTAACAGTATGTTACATAATGACCCACCTTCCTTGTCGTGTTATGAGTTATCCAGGAACCTGTTTAGTGCAGTTGCATTAAACCAAACTTTTTTGTTTGATTGAATACCTTCTAACTTCTGAGACTATCCATTGGATTTCACATTTTTTGCTGGCTAGCTTTTGAGTTCTATACCTTTTAAATTGCCTGATTTACATAAATGTATCTGGTTTTGGTTTACTATGTGTGTGCTCAATTACATATAATTTAACTTCCGTTTGGATCCATCCATAAGTTCATAAAATTGGTGCAAAGCACTAGGGTATCAATTAATTTCTCATTGTAGTTGGAGTGGAAATTATTTATTTGTCTAAATCTGTCATGTTTAGTCAAATCATTTTATAAATTCATGTTCTTGCTTCAAGTTTAATTTAATATATATAGAAATACTTAATGATATTTGGCATTTGCTTTGAGCCTTCAGAGTTGTTTGACAAGTCAAATTAATGACGGGAAACTCTTATTTGTGGTTCAATAGGATTGTACATCACATAATAGAGTGTGTAGCTGTACTTATGTTTGATTTATTCACAGTTCATGTTTTTGATTTATTAGCATTGGTGTTTTTCTCTTGTATGTTTTGCTACTTGATATTGCAAGGTGTTTGTATTTTGTGTGGTTCACACATTGGCTGTATAAGTGAAAAGAAATTGAGGCTCCTCATTATTGGGTATATCTCCATAGTATTTTCCTTCAATTACACCATTTTAATTCCTAATGTTAACTTATCATATATTTTGATATGAATATTTGTACTTAAAAAATAATCGACTAAATTACGCATTTTCCCTTATAAAACTGATCTCTTATGGATATGTATGTTTTTTTAAGTTGTGATGAATATGATTATGTGAGATAATATTCTTATTAAGCTTATATGTCTTTCAATTATTACTGTTTGCATGTTATTATAGGTACTAAATCTAACTTGGCCCCTGTATGGTGATTTTTCTCTTAATTCTGGTGTTTTCCTTCAATTACCAGATTTAAATTTAACAAACATAAAAGGAATGAAGAGGAGTAGGGGGTTTATTTAATGGTTAAATGGGAGGGGGAGTAGATGTCATGATAGTCATGTATGGTTTCATATTATGCTTTGCGTTTTTCGCATGTAACTGATAATAATTTGATTCATTTACACTTACCATAATGCAGGCCAATACATGAATTCATTTTCAATGAGTTCTTAAGTTCTATAACTTTTACATGTAGTAACCGGTTTGATGTGTTTTATATCATCACTCAGACGGTAAAGGTACCCAGCTCAAGACTTAATCCCAACTTATCACTACACTGAAATGAAAAAACAAATTATAAGTCATGTGCATTATAGCTTTGTCAACCTATCAATGGTATGGCTGGACTCTAGATTCTACTTCAACCAGCATATAGTTTTTTGTCTCAGATAAACTTGCTGAGATTTCTTTGTGGCCATTCATCCATGACTGAAAAAGATATACTAGTGCTGCATGATTTTAATTATGATCAATGTGATCAGTTTCAAATATTACATTACAACTACATATTTTCATTTTAGTATTTGTTGGTGTATTTTGTTCAGATGAGTAAGATTGCCTTTAAATTGGTCTGCCTCCCAATCATCTTTTTAGTTTTGGCCACTAAGACTTACCAAACCTGTTCGGCCATGTCAGTATCTTTACTGATATGAGTAAAGGTGATAGAGATGGTAGACTGAACATGTAAAGCCTGAGTGTAGTCTTAAAATTTCATGTTTGCATATCAATCATCTTTTTAGTTTTGGCCACTAAGACTTGCATTGTAGTGTCCAATTTAAACATTGTGAGTTATAAAACAGATTAGCTTTTTCCTCCAACTAAACAAAGAACAACCTCCCTTATTTATAGGTTAAATTACTTCTATAGAAAAATTCCAGGTCTGTTCCAGCATATCAATAAGCATGTTTACGTATTAGGTTCAACAACTCAGTTCAATTAACCTAACATTTCCTTATTCTCAAAAATGACTAAGAACATATGAAAGAACAGTACAATAGCAATGAAAGTATCAGTGACAAACTTATTCAATCACAATTTTTCTGCTTTACAATATGCTTTCTACCTTATGAATATTATGAACATGTTATATTATGCTTTCTGTTTCATATAACAAACAGGCGGCCACAAAATTGCTAATGAAAAGGCAAAAAAGATGATCATAAGAGTGAAACTGATACAATAAGTTAAAAAACTGACAGTCTTATTAAGAATTATAACAATTAATAAGTTGAGACAATTTCTGATCTTACATTAGTCCACTTTAAGGTTATTGCTTTAAACTTTTATTTGATGTTGATATGTGGGCTTTGTATTGAGTTAATGACCCACCTTGCCGTGTTATGAGTTATCCAGGAACCTATTTAGTGCAGTCACATTAAACCAAACTTTTTTATTTGATTGGATACATTCTAATTCCTGAGACTATCGATTGGATTTTAAATTTTTTACTGGCTAGCTCTCGAGTTCTATACTTCTCAAATTGCTTGATTTACATAAATGTATTTGGTTTTGCTTTATTGTGTGCGTGCACAATTACATATAATTTAATTTCCGTTTGGATCCATGTATAAGTTCATCAAATTGGTGCAAAGCTCTAGGGTATCAATTAATTTCTCATTGTATTTGGAGTGGAACTTAATTATTTGTCTAAATCCATTATGTATGGTCAAATCATTTTATAAATTCATGTTCTTGCTTCAAGGTTAATTTAATATATATATATAAGGGTAATGGGTCTAATCTACCCTCCAATTAACCACCCAGGGGCACTGGGAATCCTGAACTTATAACAGGCCCATATTTACACTCAAAATAACCAAAGTGTTTAAATAATACCCTGAGTGGAAGGTTAATCACGTTTGACCGTTAATCTGCCTATGTGGCCGCCACATGGGTTAAATTTTTGCCACGTAAGATCAATGGACTTAATCTACCCTCCGAGTATCCACCCAGGTGCACTGGGTACCCTGAACTAACAATAGGCTCATATTTACACTCAAAGTAACCAAAGTGTTTAAAAAATACCCAAGTGCACGATCAATCATGTGAAATGTGTGGCTGTCACCCAAGAGGGGGGGTGAATTGGGTGGCAGAATAAAACTTAAAATTCTCTTTTTAAAACATTACTTCTTGTGCTTGATGAAAATGACTATAAATCATGCTATGCACAAATAAGTGTGTGATGGTGTGGTGCTGGAAATATGAAGATCAAAACAGAAGAAGCACACACAGATTTATCCTAGTTCGGTCACTCCCAGACCTACATCCAGTCCCCAGGCTTCACCTGAGATTTTCAATCCACTAAACTTCTTGTTTACTCCGGGCACAAGAAAGCCTTTACACCTTAGGTTTTACGAGCACGGGTTCACCTAACAACCCACAGGTTTTGCGACGGGCTTACCTGCAAACCTTTACAATCACAAGTTTTACGGGCTCACTTGCAACCTTGGAGATTTAGAAAACCTCTAAATACTCCCCCTCACTTTTGTAATGATACAACACTGTTCTTCAAGCACAAAGCTTTAGAACAGCCTCTCTCAATTAGAGGATTTGATAATGTGTTCACTCTATGAACTGATTATGATAAACACTTAAGTACAAATGATTCTCTCAAGAATTCTCTCTAAGAATATTACAACTCTAAGATCAGAGAGTAAAAGATAAGAAGAATGAATATTACAAATCTCAGACAGTAAGCTTGTTGTTCTTCGTTACTTTCCTATGAATGCTTCAGATATTTCTTTTATACTCCATGTCTTATCGCTCAATAGCTTGGACGACAACTTGAAGTATGTCCGTTTGAATATAGCCGTTAGTCCCTTGTTACCGTTGAGAAGTACATCTTCATTAACGCTTAGCAGGGTTGACTTGCTTTATCTCTGAAAAGCAACTCTGACAACTCTGCTCTGACAAAAAGCATTCTGACTTCTGGGCATATGTACGTTCTGTCTCTTGTACTCCTGCTGACAGATGATCATCGTTCATCCGGAAGCGGCAATCTTGCTCTGCAAGTGTTAGTCTCAGAATTCCAGTGCCAAGAGTATTTTGCATCCGGAAGTAAAACTAAGTTCTGCACAAAATTGTTAGTCCAACAGAGTAGTATATATAACCAAGTGCAGTAAGAACTATACATGCTGTGGGAAGCAATCTTACTTAGACTATGTTCTGACTTAGTGTATTGTTTACTGACGCTAGGGGATGTCTAGTCCAACAGTCAGCGTAAGTCTTGTCATTTTACTCTAAGTTTTCCGGAAGCAATTCTACATCCGGTTGTGTCCTAACTTAGTCTTCATCTGGGTTCAATATTCTACCAGCCTAGACTAGGTTCTGACTTAGCAAGTTATTGACATCCGCTGAGGGATGTATTCTTCATCCGTGAACGCTAGTGACGTTATTTTACTCTAAGACTTCCGGAAGCGATTTTGCGTCCGGTTGTGTCCTAACTTAGTCTTATGAAGGTTCAATGCTCTAACAGCTTAGACTAGGTTCTGACTTAGTGTCTCACTTGCTTCCGCTATGGGATGTGCATTCTATCCGCGAGCGCTAGTTCTAATCCATCCGGAAGTAATTCTGCATCCGGTTGTGACTTAACTTAGGATTCACTTTTAACCTAGTTCTTCCTATGTGATCAACTAGTTCTTTCATATTTTAGTCTTCATCAAAACTTAAGATTCTAACATTCTCCCCCTTTTTGATGATGACAAACTAACTTAACTAATGAATTCATACTTAAGGGCTGAGAATTAAATAACACAGATATGAATTCAAAAGCGAACTTCATTAATAAGTAGATCAATTACATGTATAAGCAACAAAAACAGTAAACAGATTTATAGGTATAACAGATAACTCTAAGAAAAATGAAAGAACAAAATGTTACATATGAAAGAGAAAACATGATATGCTATGTATGCTATGCAATGTATGAGAGGTTGGGGTTTTAGAGCTTGTGTCTCTTGTTCCTCTCTTTCTCTCTCTGGTTTTCTTCATGCTCTTCTTCCATCCTGGCCCATGCCTCATTTATCTGCTGTTGATCGATCTGGGCAAGGATCTGTTGGAACCCCCTCTCCTCTTGGGCTTTTCTGATCCTTTCAGTCTCAAGGGACTCAGCAATGACTCTCTTTAGGTCACTGAGCTCTTCCAATCCAAACGACCTTCCTTCCTCTGAGTCTCCGATGGGGATGGTTGCGTGAGGGAGATGCACGGCTTTGACCTTGACATTCCAGGCAGAGAAAACAGGGTCATGAGATGAACTTGCCTTTGCTTTCCCTTTTCCCTTCCCTTTCCCTTTTCCCTTCCTCTCTTGAAGCTCCTTAGCATTAGTCCTTTCAGCATCCAGAACGAAGAGTTGCTCATACGTGAGTCTATCTGTGTTACCATAACGCTCAAACTCTTCTGGTGTCATATCTTCCACCTCTAGCTTGACCACCACTTCTGGTGGGACTTCCTCAGGTTGCTCTCGGGTGAAGGACTGAGGCTCAGAAGCTCCCCCTTGCTGAGGCACAACATCCTCAGGATTAACAGTTGTTTCCTCTTTATTATCTGATGGCTCACTGGGCGAGGAGGCGCTCTTCTTTTTAGCCAGGGTCTTAACCCTTGCCTTAGTGAAGCTGACTGGAGGAGGAACAGGGGCAGGCGCAGATGGAGGAATTGGCTTTGCAACCACTACTACTGGCGGGTCTGGCCTCTTGAGCCCATACTTCATTATCAGCTCTTCAATAAGATTGGGTGGAGGCGCAGAGGGAGAAACAGGCTCAGCAGTAGGTGGCACCTCAGGTTGATCAGCCAGCACCATCTCAAGATTTGCCTTTGTGCTGGCGGACTGCTGTTGGCGCATGAAACGAAGGGCTTCTCCACGGATTAACCTTTCGGCATTCCCAATTCGCTTCATGTCCATGGCGCGGCAGAGAGCAGCAGCAACGTCCTCGTCTAGCCATAGGGAGGGTTGAGTCAGCATATCTCTCCCCCTTTTGGCATCATCATAGAGGGCGAGGGCCAGGGAGGAGGATGAGGAGGGAATGGTGGGAGGAGGCTCAGGGCCATATCTGGGTGGTGAAGGTGGGGGTGAGGTGTGGTCGTTAAAGCCTAAGGGAGGTGAGTGAGTAGGGGATGAAGAGGGGCTGGGCGAGTGTGAGTGGCTAAGGGATTGAGAGTGGCTAGGGGATTGTGAGTGGCTAGGGGATTGTGATGGAGAATTGTGAGGTGAGGGTGAGTGGTGAGGGATGTCTTGGTGAGTGTCAGGATCATTTTGTGGGGGTGGTGGTGGCGGAGGTGGAGGAGGAGGAGGAGGAGGATGAGGATGAGGTGGTGGTTCAAGGAAATGGTGAAGGAGAAGGTCTAGCTTGGCTTCTATTCTCCCTAAGCGGTCCTCCAAACCCTGGATCCGCTGCTCTTGGTTGCGGAAGGCTGCATCACACTCTGCTCTCAGAGGAGCCATCAATGGATCGGGCAGCCTGAAGAGGAGTTCTTCTCTCAACTCAGCAACCAGAGTCTTCTGAGCAACAGACACCCTAGGTGCTCGAGTTCTGCTGGGGCCAGCCTGGTGGGAGTCTGCTTCTTGATCCCCTGCTCCAGATGTAGAGAGTACTGATGTGTGAGAAGCACTCCCAGCCTGAGAACCAGACTGAGTGGCCTTCACCGGCTTGAGATATCTGACTCCCATTTTGCCCAGGTTCATCGACCCCATGGGCAAACACTTCCTGTTGTCAGTCTCCTCAGTTGACTTTACATTGAACTTCTCCAGGAGGAAGGCGATGAACTGAGGGTAGGAAAGGTTCCCCTTTTTCTTACTCTCAACCCATCTGTGCAGCTCCAGGGAGATCAGTTGGCCAGGATTGATCGGCTGCTGGGAGAGGAATTTTGCAAGCCATGGGTTGTCTAACTGGGTGAACTCGTTGAAGTTTCCACCCTTGTTCGTCATGACTCTGGAATAGATGTACTGGAGCACCCGCTGTGTATCGGGCATACCAGACACCTTCTTCCCCCTAGTGCCATAGACTTGCTCCAGCTCTGCCAGCTTCTCAAGGAAGATCCACTTGTTCATTTCCTCGTCAGTGACCCCCAGGAAGCGATTTATATCCCTCCAGTTAAACTTGATCTTCCTTCCTCTTACAGTGGCCTTGAAGTCAATCCGGCCAATAGCAGACATTTTCTCGTTGATGTTCTTGTACTTGGCCTTGGCGGAGAGAGACTCATAGAACACCCTGAGGACTTGGACGTTGTACTCATTCTGAATCCCCAGCTAAATCATGTATTTCTGGAGATAAGCAGACAAATCAAAACCCAGATCTTCAAGTTTTTCCAGATCCACGAAGATTCCATTGAGAAGATAGGGATTTCTGTTCTCAAACGCCGGCGAAACAGTCTCCAGAGGCCCAGAAATGTACATCGAGTAGTTATCTTCAACCCTCTGGCGTTTGGAGGAAGGTTCTTCGGCAAACTGAACTTTCTTCTTCCTTTTTCCAGAATCCCCAGATTTCCCAGAACCTTTAGATTTTTTGGAGGAGGAGGCTTTCTGGATGTTAGGGTTTCATTCATGTGAACCGGCCATTGTTTATAAACTGGGTATGTGATGAATGATATGCACAAAGAATGCACAGAAGAAGATGAAGAAGAAGGTGAAGATGAAGATGAACAGTGATGAAGATGATGAAGATGATGAACAGTTGAGAGAGTTCAGAGAGTTTGGGTGTTGTGTGTGAGAGAAGTGCTGAATGAATGACCTATTTATGCATTTTGATGTTTTTGATGCGAAAGGTTATGATGGCAGTTTATGGGAAAACACACACTTTTGGGAAAACGTAAACATTTTAAATTGGAACGGCGCACCTGATGCCACGTGTCGCTTCTGACTGTCAGAAAAGGCACAATTTTTGTGAGAGGAGATGAAACGTTTCTGAGGTGACGTGTCCTTTTCCCAAGCACTGGCGCTTCCGGTCGCTTAGTGTCAATCCTAAGCGTCAGCAACCATGCTGAATAGAGGGGTGAGCTTCCGGAAGGAAATTTGCTTCCGGAAGTGATACACTTAAGATTTAACATTGGGAGACCTTGACATCCTTCTTCTGAACATGGACTCTGATGAAGTGATGTTGAACGTCAATGTGCTTCGCTCTTGTGTGCTGCACTGGATTCTTGGCTAAGCTGATGGTGCTTGTGTTATCACAGAGGATAGGTGCCTCTGGGAACTCTAGGCCAAGGTCTCGAAGTTGGTTCTTCAGCCAAAGCACTTGTGCACAGCAACTTGCAGCAGCAATGTAATCTGCCTCTGAGGATGACAGTGACACACATGTTTACTTCTTGCTTGCCCAAGACACAGGCCACCTCCTAGGAAGCCACATTGACACCTGGTGCCCTTTCCATCTGTTTGTAACCTGCAGATGCTTGCGGAAGTGGATCCGCTTCTGGATGTGAAAAGCTTGAGACTTAACATTATATGTTCATATGACCTTTTCACAAGGGGACCTGCATGCACTAGCGGAAGCAAATGTGCTTCCGGATGGTCAATGAGAGAACTTAAGATTTAACATTAATGGACACGCTCAGGACTTTCCAGGTCAAACTATGTTAGTCACCACAATATCATAATCTTAAGAAATCGTGTTTGCTGATTGGTTTGGTAAAACAAGAGTATCACTAATGTGTAAACAGATTTTGAAATTTAGTTTACAATTTCACAGTTTCACTATCAAGTCATGAACTTTATTCATACTTTCTTGGATAGATGCCAATGTGATAGCACAGGGAGTATCGAACAAATTGCATATTTTCAGAGCTTCATAAACAAGTATAGTTCAATAAATATGCCTTAAGAGTGTTCATGTTAGATTATGAAGATATGTGAAATGTCAGCATAATGAAATTCTAAAAACCTGAATGTCTACCAAGTAGTTTAGTTTTAAGAATAAATCAAGTTTACAAAAACAACCAAATTCTCAGCATATGATCACAAGAATAATTTTCAAATCTTAGCTCAAGTTCTTTCAGATATGCTTAATATGATCTCATGATTTCAACAGACTTTGAGCTTAATTCAGATTGTACTAGGCTTGTGATACTGTGCCAGGATATACGGCTTCCAGTGGGTAGAGATTCTTAATAATTCTTTCCAGGCTAGTTATCTACACTCACTTAGGCTTCTATCCTATGGGCATCTGCCCTTGGATTTATCAAACTTTGCAGAAATTGATTCAAGACATTTCCTAAGATTCCTTATGTCCGATAAGAGAAGCTATCCATTAAAAATCCACAACATAAGGAGTAAGGGAAAGAAATGCTCATGTATGATTGGCGAAATTTCCTCAAGATTTTAGTACGGCCATTTCCTCTCATCTTGATGAAGAGCATATTCGTTGACGTTCTCTCTTTTATATCCACATCGTTCAAGCTTTCATAATCTGTCAACATACTCAACACAGGCTTGAATTGAGATCATTAGTAGATTGAAACTTAAGATGTGATAAAAAGAAATTATTGCTCTTGAATTCAGAGCCAGTCAGTTTATCGCTATGGATGGCGATTTCAACCCCTGAATTTTTAAACTAAGAATATTCAGGATTAGTTTGTAAACTTAAGATTCTAGTTGATGAATAGTAAAGGTCAATATTATGATAATCAGTCAGGATGTATTATGATTCATCAGTAGCACAAGCAATTCTTGATTCAAAAGTTTGCATTTCAAGGATCTTTCAAAAGTCAAAGTGAATGCATAAATTATTTTCTTTTGAGTGATGCCTTTTCAAACAGAAATGATTTGTTATGCACAAATACAACAAAATGGATTTGATATGATTTGATCATTTTCAAAAATAAGATCATCACAAGCTTAAAAAAAATATCATATCAATATCACAGTATTATGAAAACTGTTAAGCCAAACATGTAGTTAGACGCTACATGTTCTTCACATCCATTCCATAGAGCAATTTGACTTTTATCCTTAGATACATGAGTGTCAATTGCCGATGAACTGAGCAACATGCATTCATTACCCAAATAATCATTCAAGTAGAAGAGAGGGTAAGGATGACATCACCAAAGCTACATTTACGTCAAGCAGTAGCTTGCTTGATTTTGGCAGGTGATGTAAAGATTCTTCTATTTCTGGAGCAATACCAAAAGTCAAGCGTGAAGAGCGGCTCATCAAGATTTGTCTAATTGCTCAGATGAGGTACAGTCTTGAGTCTTGCTGTTCCTTGGGATCTCCTTTCCTACAAAATACCAAATAGTTCCCGTTTCCCCCTTTTTCAGTATTCAAACTTGGATCTGACTGGTCAGTTTGTAGAAGGTGTATGATTCACTTGCACTTAAGAATCATTCACTATGTATGTATGTTGCATTGCGAATCAATCATGACCATACGCACAAGGGTATACATGGTTTTTGATCATGATAGTCATAGACAGCATGTAGATTATGAACATTGTGAATTTCTTTAAACTTTCTTCTATAAGAGATATAATGTTCATATCTAGGATGTAAGATCTCAATAATTCCATCTAACATTTGCATAGGAGATTTTACTATCGCATGCTTCGACCCTAAGTGATCCCTTGCTTACCCAAGGAGATCTTCTATACTTATCCTTGGCATGAAGCACTGTCTTATGAGTGACAGAATTCATAGGCTTTCTCCATGTTGATCGAGGAATTCTCTCTCTCTTGTTCTTCTCAGGATAGTTGAGTGGAACTCTGTGATAGCTCATCCTTGAGACAGAACCTTTATTCCTTGTGGTTGCGCACTGCTTCTTATGATTGGACCAAGTGGTTGCAACAGTGACATCACAACGAGTTCTCTTCTTTGGGGCAAGAGGAACTCTTGATCTTTCCTGCACAAGTAAGGCACTAGAAGGAAGTTTTGGTACCCATTTGTACTTGGGTCCTACATGGTTAGCACTGGACCTTACTTGTCCTTTAGGGATCCATACAAATTTATTTCTCACATGTAAATTTCTTCTAAGACTACATGTGTGAGAAATATGACCTGATCTACCACAATAATGACAGATAATGGAATGATATTCAGAATAGGATTTCCTATCATTATCTTGTTGGTCAGTTTTGTTTTCAAATACTCTCTGTTCTTTTAAAACAACTTTTGAAGTTTCAGGGCCTTTTGAAAACTTTTCTTTTTCTTTCAACAGGGATTCACAATTGGAACAATTTTCAGTACACGTTGAAGCTTCCGCTCTCGGTAGGGGACTAGCTATCGGTAGTAATAACTATTCTTCTATGGATTCCTCAAGTTTCCTGTTCTTTTTCCTTAAGCCTAGAATTTCTTTTGCAAGTTTACAGAATTCAATATGTAACTCATTATATGCGTCTTGCAATTCAGAAGGTTCAAGTTCAGATACCTCATTTTCTTCAGTTTCTGAATCTTCTAGGTAGAGATCAACACTCTCCTCACTGCTGCTAGCTTCCTCAATATCAGCTTCCTGTAGCTCACCAACAGTTGATCCACAAGGGGCACAAGATGAGCTTTGGACAGCTTTACTTTCAAAGGAGTGATCAGAAGCATACATAGCATCAAGAGTGACCCAAATATCTCTAGCACTAGAGCAACGTTTGATTTTCTGGAAATCACTATCAGTTAAGCATTTGTATAAAATTTGCATTGCTCTAATGTTTAAGGAAAATAAATCCTTCTCTTTTTCCGTCCAGTTCCCTCTTGGTTTGAAATCACAATCATTTATAAAAATGTCCCACATTTTGAAACTGGAGGATTGTATAAAACTTTTCATCCTCACTTTCCATAGGCAAAAATCAGTATTTTCTAACACGGGTGGGATGGTATGATCAAAATCTTCAGAAAACATTTTATATCCCAAGTCAGCCATGGTCTTTGCACTTGAGATCGTTGGATCCTTTAAACAAGTGACCTTGCTCTGATACCAAATGAAATGTGTGGCTGTCACCCAAGAGGGGGGGTGAATTGGGTGACAGAATAAAACTTAAAATTCTCTTTTTAAAACATTACTTCTTGTGCTTGATGAAAATGACTATAAATCATGCTATGCACAAATAAGTGTGTGATGGTGTGGTGCTGGAAATATGAAGATCAAAACAGAAGAAGCACACACAGATTTATCCTGGTTCAGTCACTCCCAGACCTACATCCAGTCCCCAGGCTTCACCTGAGATTTTCAATCCACTAAACTTCTTGTTTACTCCGGGCACAAGAAAGCTTTTACATCTTAGGTTTTACGAGCACGGGTTCACCTAACAACCCACAGGTTTTGCGACGGGCTTACCTGCAAACCTTTACAATCACAAGTTTTACGGGCTCACTTGCAACCTTGGAGATTTAGAAAACCTCTAAATACTCCCCCTCACTTTTGTAATGATACAACACTGTTCTTCAAGCACAAAGCTTTAGAACAGCCTCTCTCAATTAGAGGATTTGATAATGTGTTCACTCTATGAACTGATTATGATAAACACTTAAGTACAAATGATTCTCTCAAGAATTCTCTCTAAGAATATTACAACTCTAAGATCAGAGAGTAGAAGATAAGAAGAATGTATATTACAAATCTCAGACATTAAGCTTGTTGTTCTTCGTTACTCTCCTATGAATGCTTCAGATATTTCTTTTATACTCCATGTCTTATCGCTCAATAGCTTGGACGACAACTTGAAGAACGCCCGTTTGAATATAGCCGTTAGTCCCTTGTTACCGTTGAGAAGTACATATTCATTAATGCTTAGCAGGGTTGACTTGCTTTATCTCTGAAAAGCAACTCTGACAACTCTGCTCTGACAAAAAGCATTTTGACTTTTGGGCATATGTACGTTCTGTCTCTTGTACTCCTGCTGACGGATGATCATCGTTCATCCGGAAGCGGCAATCTTGCTCTGCAAGTGTTAGTCTCAGAATTCCAGTGCCAAGAGTATTTTGCATCCGGAAGCTCATTTGCATCCGGAAGTAAAACTAAGTTCTGCACAAAATTGTTAGTCCAACAGAGTAGTATATATAATCAAGTGCAGTAAGAACTATACATGCTGTGGGAAGCAATCTTACTTAGACTATGTTCTGACTTAGTGTATTGTCTACTGACGCTAGGGGATGTCTAGTCCAACAGTCAGCGTAAGTCTTGTCATTTTACTCTAAGTCTTCCGGAAGCAATTCTGCATCCGGTTGTGTCCTAACTTAGTCTTCATCTGGGTTCAATATTCTACCAGCCTATACTAGGTTCTGACTTAGCATGTTATTGACATCCGCTGAGGGATGTATTCTTCATCCGTGAACGCTAGTCACATTATTTTACTCTAAGACTTCCGGAAGCGATTTTGCATCCGGTTGTGTCCTAACTTAGTCTTCATGAAGGTTCAATGCTCTAACAGCTTAGATTAGGTTCTGACTTAGTGTCTCACTTGCTTCTGCTATGGGATGTGCATTCTATCCGCGAGCGCTAGTTCTAATACATCCGGAAGTAATTCTGCATATCCGGTTGTGACTTAACTTAGGATTCACTTTTAACCTAGTTTTTCCTATGTGATCAACTAGTTCTTTCATATTTTAGTCTTCATCAAAACTTAAGATTCTAACATCATGTTTGACCATTAATCTGCCCATGGGGCCACCACGTGGGTTAAATTTTTGCCATGTAGGATATGTCATGTAGGAGCCACATATATAAAAAACAATTACATCTAAGGAAGCGGCGGTGACTGTGTTGGGGTAGGGGTGAGGCTGTTTGGAAGTGATGAAGAGAGATGAGAGAGAATTGTTTTTTATTATATGTGGGCCCCACATGACATATCTTACGTGGAAAAAATTCAACCCACATGGGCAGATTAACAGTCAAACGTGATTGGCCGTCCACTGGAGTATTTTTTAAATACTTTGGTTACTTTGAGTGTAAATATGAGCATGTTGTTAGTTCAGGGTGCCCAGTGCTCCTGGATGGTTACTTGGAGGGTAGATTAGGTTCATTACCCTTATCCTACGTTGCAAAAATTTAAACCACGTGGCGGTTACATGGGTAGATTAATGGTCAAACGTGATTGACCGTCCACTTGGGGTATGTTAAAAACACTTAGGTTACTTTGAGTGTAAATATGAGCTTGTTGTTTGTTCAGGGTGCCCAGTGCTCCTGGGTGGTTACTTAGAGGGTAGATTAGGTCCATTAGTCTGTAAACAAATTTCATTCAACATGGAATCGTTTAAAATTTATTGCCTCTTCAAAATATAGAGTAAAAGGATTGCGATGTGTAGTATGTAAAAGTGGCCTTTGACTAATGATTTAGCTTCTAGATCTTATTTGAGCGTACCATATACACCCCCACCTTCTCTTATTTGACAATTGCTCCTGTTTTCCGCAAACTTTTTCTTGGCTGTGGCAGCAGCCTTCACCAAATTTAGAGACATCCATCTTTGCTCCTTGAGAAAAGCATAAATTATTGCTATAGCAGTTAAAGTGATCAAGTGACCAGCCATCCAAATGCAGATGGGCCAAGAGCATCGTTATGACCTGTAAACAAAGTCATAAATGATGAGATATTCAGAGACTTTGTGGTATAAAACTCAAACTAATTAGATTCAAAAGATTATAGAAATAAGATCTGTAAACTATAGCTTGTCACTCAGAAACCATAACAGCAGTAAATAAGAACCAAAAGGTATAATGATGTGCCACAAAGGGGCAACACACATTTGCACCACCAAACCATTCAAAATTATAATACAGTAATACATTAATATGTGAGCTCAACTCCAACATTTTAATCTTGTTTTGCAAATATTACAACTCTCATGTCACCTAAGATATTCCATTTCGTTTTCTCACAATCTGGCTAGCTGCAAACAGAATTACTAAATAGTGTCAATCCTTGGGTTTAGGAAGATATGGACTGCAAGAAAATGATTGCAACATATGCATAGTAAATGTTTGTGTTCAAATTACCTTTGGTTTGAAAAGATTTGCCGTGAATGATTTATAAATCTACCAAGGCACATCCCTTTCTAACTGCATCAATTAATGGATTCAAAAGAATTTAAGACATAATGAATGCATATTTAACACCTGCAAACTAAATAGGAGTTGTAAAACAGAAGAGAAATTTGTTCCCTTCGCTTGTCTTCTTTCCATCAAATTACAATTTACCATTGATGTACCTCTAAAGATTAAAGCTTAGAACTATAAGAATACTTCATAAGCTGTGACTAGGTCAGAAAATGCCTCAATATGCAAGAATTCAAGAACTTAAGTCTCATTTTCTAATTGTAAGATGTTGCTAGAAAATAAGTATGGAAAACAGAATTCTTGATTTCCACCTCAATGAATCTTGGATTGACCATATTTTACCTAAATTTTTTGTTTGGGATTATTGCGAACAAATTTGTAATAGGTCAACAAGTTTCAAATCTTCATTGATTTGAACATAAATTAGGAGCAACCACACATATTTACTCCAGAAGCCTTCTTCATTATTGTATCCTTCCTGTATGTGAATTAGAACAATATTTCACTTTCGCTCGTTACCTTCTATATGTTAGAAAAGGACTGTATTATTGTCAGTAATTCAAAGTTGAAACTATGACAATAATAATGAAGCTACCAGCAAATCAAAATAGTCAAGTCTAAAATCACCTCATTTTTGCAAAAGACACCACAAAAGTAGCCAGAGGTGCATTTAGAGTTGGTCAATCTATACAATAAGACACCAACCCTACGTGCACTATCAGAGATAAGATGTTAAGGTCACAACATAAATAAATAGCAATATTCTTCTAATGTTTCATGTGCCTAATAACAAATAAATAGATAAGTTAAAGAATGAACAAAAACAGGTAACATATTGCACACCTTACAAGCCTTTGTGATGTTAAGGTCATGTACCTATCATTTCATATAGTTGAGCTAATCATTATTTGACAATAAATGGTTGGATTGAACTTCCATAGAAGTTAGTTAATTAGCCACAACTTCCATACAGTAAAAATTAATTATGCGTTTATATCCATACAATAATGATGCAACTCTTCAGCATGAGTTTCCTTGAAAAACAATAACTTCCAAGTCATATCACTGAAAAATAGACGTACAAAAATAAAATAGGGGCAAAAATAAATAAATAGCTACCATTCAGATGTCTAATATGAATTTGAACAGCTGCTTAGATGATTGCCATTGGTGTATTACAATCACATAAAAAATGGCCCGGAACCTCTCCTCTTAATTTTTTGAAAATTTTACTTTCTGTTTAAGGTAAACTGATAGTTTCACAAGGTTTTAAATAAAACGACATAGTTTTAACTAAGTAGAGCTAATTGGATGGAAAACTAAGTGTGACTGTGTCAATAACAGGAAATACATAATGATACAGCTTGAACAGGAATTATGAGTGAATGTGGGAGTTTTTAAGTGCTTCCCAGAGTTTGTGTAATTCTATAATAGACCGTTTCCATTGAATCCTCCTCTTTTGTCCTCTTCTGCCTCCAGGAATTTGTTTTGCCAAACTTGGCCCTTTGGTAATAACGGACTTTTTTTTATCAGAAGTCTAGAATGGACTTAATGGTTCACAAAATGGTTACGGTGTAATCACGAGTTCTAAGGAATTTTTATACTTAACGGGGATATTACATGTTTACATATGCATATTGATGATTGATGATGGATTGACTTGTAAAGGATTAGGATAAATCATTGTCCGGGACTCGCAGCTCTTGATTTATTTTTTTTACGAAGTTCTTGTTTAATTCGTTTAGGTAAAAGTGAATTATTATCCTCTATTTTTTTTTATAGGATGATCAATTATATATAAAAAGCTATACATTTAGTACATTACATTTCTATTAAAATTCAGTTTAATCCTTTTATTGTTAATATGATTTTTTTCATTTAATAGAAAATATTGTCCCAACAATTTTGAACGATAACTATATGATTAAATGTTGATAAAATATGTTTAGATTAAAATTTTTAAGTGTGGTCATCCTTATATTTAAAAAGTTATCATTTATATCTCCATTTAATTATAAAATCACTTTTTACATTTGATATGCAGTAAACATTTACATTTAAGTGAAACTAATGGTATTAACAAAAATGATTGAACTGTATAAAAATATTAATAGGATTGAAACTATAGTTTCTAAATAGGGTTAAACATACTTTATTTGGTCCTTATAGTTTGCCTCAGTTTGGATTTTGGTCCCTGTAATTTGAAAGCTATGGTTTTGGTCCTTGTAAATTGATCCGTTTATAAGAGTTAGTCCTTATAGTTTTAAAAGGACCTTAACAGAGTTAATTGAGTTGATGTGTCCTTAACTCTGTTAATTTTGCTTGGGTGGTTTGATGATTAGATAAGATGAGTTGGATATATCACTTTATTTATATAAAAATAAATTAAAAAAATCATCCACCGCCCGTCGCACCATTCATCAGCCGTCCTCCACCACCGTCGTCGCTGCACCCTCCAACAACCTTTATGCTTTAACAGATCATAAGGTGGTGTCAACGGCTGTGCGGGGAACGAGAAGAGCTTGAAAATAGACAACGGATCTGGAAGCTAAAACGCGACAAAGTCAGGTTAACATGGATTATGAAACAGATGGGTGATAAGTCGTAAACCAAGTTTATGACTTTGTTAAAATGTACAGGTCTCATGATTCTGTTGGAGAATTTGGATTTAGAAATTGAGCTAAGTATTATCCATCTTTCTATAGACTATAGGGTCTGACTAATATCCAATTTGGTTTTTCTACCTAAATACTACAAGACAACAACAAAATTACCAATATGCTACAAGAACAAAAATATTTGCCAATATACTACATGATTGAATTTAGAAGTTGTTCTAAATATTTGGCAAGAACGACTTTAAAAGTTGTTCTCCCCAAGAACGACTTTCAATCATGTAGTATATTGGTAAATTTTTTTTGTTCTTGTAGCATATTGGTAATTTTGTTTTTGTCTTATAGTATTTAGGTAGAAAAACCATTCAATTTCTTTGTAGTGATTCTCCAATAGTAGTTTTCCAATGAAAGCCTGTGATGTATAACTTTTAACAAAATATATTTCACTACAATATTAATTTATGAGCTCTCTCTCTCTCTCTCTCTCTATATATATATATATATATAATATATATATATATATATATATACTTTCGATAGAAATAAATAAAATACACTAAAATTATTTTTTTAAGATATGAGATTACAGAAGAATTTTTTTTGAATGAAAACTGAATATCATATACTCTTAATCAAGAATACAAACCAAAGTACCCTCTCACCTCATCAGATTACACAAGAAATTAATACTTATATTATTTTATTCACTTTTTGAAATCTCAAGTTTGCTCTTCGTCACTCAAATTTTTCAAATTTACAAACCAATTTGAAATTTTCCTTTTATAGATAGATTTGTAAATTTGAAAAGAAAAGCCTTCAAGGCTTCAACAACTAATCTAAGCATAATAATAATCAGTTGTGGACAGCCTAGAAACTAACTCCAGAAAGCAACAAACAAAACAAAAACAAAATATCCAACATACATGGAATTAAAAAACTACTGTATAAAATAATATAATACTCCCTCCGTTCCTAAATATAGAACCTAGATAACTTTTTTTTTGGAAAGATTAAGGTTGCGAAATAGGTTATTAAATGATGACATATTTGATATCTTTTTAGATTATCCATTAGCTTATAGGTAAAATAAGCTAATGGATAATCTAAATTGATGATGTTCAATCTTACTCAGCTTGTCCCATGTATATCTTGTTAGTTCAGGGTGCCCAGTGCTCTTGGAGGGTAGATTAAGTCCATTATCTTTATCCTACGTGACAAAAATTTCACCCACGTGGCGGCCACATGGGCAGAATAACGGTCAAACGATTGACCAACCACTCGGGGTATTTTTTAAACACTTTGGTTACTATGAGTCTAAATATGGGCCAGTTGTTAGTTCAGGGTGCCCATTGCTCCTGAGTGGTTACTTGGAGGGTAGATTAGGTCCATTACCCCATATAGAAATACTGAATGGTATTTGGTATTTACTGTGAGCCTTTAGTTTTGTTTGAAAAGTCAAATTAATGACGGGAAACTCTTATTTGTGGTTCAATAGGATTGTACATCACATAATATGTTAGAATCTTAAGTTTTGATGAAGACTAAAATATGAAAGAACTAGTTGATCACATAAGAAGAACTAGGTTAAAAGTGAATCCTAAGTTAAGTCACAGCCGGATGCAGTTTTACTTCCAGGTGGATTAGAACTAGCGCTCGCGGATAGATAACTCATCCCATAGCGGAAGCAAGTGAGACACTAAGTCAGAACCTAGTCTAGGCTGGTAGAATATTGAACCCAGATGAAGACTAAGTTAGGACACAACCGGATGCAGAATTGCTTCCGGAAGACTTAGAGTAAAATGACAAGACTTACGCTGACTGTTGGGCTAGACATCCCCTAGCGTCAGTAGACAATACACTAAGTCAGAACATAATCTAAGTAAGATTGCTTCCCATAGCAAACACGCTTCCCACAGCATGTATAGTTCTTAGTGCACTTGATTATATATATACTACTCTGTTGGACTAACAATTATGTGCAGAACTTAGTTTTACTTCCGGATGCAAATGAGCTTCCGGATGCAAATACTCTTGGCACTGGAATTCTGAGACTGACACTTGCAGAGCAAGATTGCCGCTTCCGGATGAACGATGATCATCCGTCAGCAAGAGTACAAGAGACAGAACGTACATATGCTCAAAAGTCAGAATGCTTTTGTCAGAGCAGAGTTGTCAGAGTTGCTTTTCAGAGATAAAGCAAGTCAACCCTGCTAAGCATTAATGAAGATGTACTTCTCAACGGTAACAAGAGATTAACGGCTATATTCAAACGGACATACTTCAAGTTGTCGTCTAAGCTATTGAGTGAGAAGACATGGAGTATAAAAGAAAATCTGAAGCATTCATAAAAGAGTAACGAAGAACAACAAGCTTATTGTCTGAGATTTGTAATATACATTCTTCTTATCTTCTACTCTCTGATCTTAGAGTTGTAATATTCTTAGAGAGAATTCTTGAGAGAATCATTTGTACTTAAGTGTTTATCACAATCAGTTCATAGAGTGAAAATATTATCAAATCCTCTAATTGATAGAGGCTGTTCTAAAGCTTGGTGCTTGAAGAACAGTGTTGTAACATCACAAAAGTGAGGGGGAGTATTTAGAGGTTATCTAAATCTCCAAGGTTGCAAGTTAGCCCGGAACACTTGTGGTTGTAAAGGTTTGCAGGTAAGCCCGTTTTAAAACATGTGGGTTGTTAGGTGAACCCGTGTTCGTAAAACCTAAGGTGTAAAGGCTTCCTTGTGCCTGGAGTAAACAAGAAGTTTAGTGGATTGAAAATCTCAGGTGAAGCCTGGGGACTGGATGTAGGTCTGGAAGTGACCGAACCAGGATAAATTTGTGTGTGCTTATTCTGTTTTTAATCTTCACATTTCCAGCACCACACCGACACATACTTATTTGTGCATAGCATGATAAATTGTCATTTTCATCAAGCATAAGAAGTATTGTTTTAAAAGAAAACTTCAAGTTTTTATTCTGCCACCCAATTCACCCCCCTCTTGGGTGACAGCCACACATTTCATTTGGTATCAGAGCAAGGTCACTTGTTTAAAGGATCCAACGATCTCAAGTGCAAAGACCATGGCTGACTTGGGACACAAAATGTTTTCTGAAGGTTTTGATCATACCATCCCACCCGTGTTAGAAAATACTGATTTTTGCCTATGGAAAGTGAGGATGAAAATTTTTATACAATCCTCCAGTTTCAAAATGTGGGACATTTTTATAAATGATTTCGATTTCAAACCAAGAGGGAACTGGACGGAAAAAGAGAAGGATTTATTTTCCTTAAACATTAGAGCAATGCAAATTTTGTACAAATGCTTAACTGATAGTGATTTCCAGAAAATCAAACGTCGCTCTAGTGCTAGAGATATTTGGCTCACTCTTGATGCTATGTATGCTTCTGATCACTCTTTTGAAAGTAAAGCTGTCCAAAGCTCATCTTGTGCCCCTTGTGGATCAATTGTTGGTGAGCTACAGGAAGCTGATATTGAGGAAGCTAGCAGCAGTGAGGAGAGTGTTGATCTCTACCTAGAAGATTCAGAAATTGAAGAAAATGAGGTATCTGAACTTGAACCTTCTGAATTGCAAGACGCATATAATGAGTTACATATTGAATTCTGTAAACTTGCAAAAGAAATTCTAGGCTTAAGGAAAAAGAACAGGAAACTTGAGGAATCCATAGAAGAACAGCTATTGCTACCGATAGCTAGTCCCCTACCGAGAGCGGAAGCTTCAACATGTACTGAAAATTGTTCCAATTGTGAATCCCTGTTGAAAGAAAAAGAAAAGTTTTCAAAAGGCCCTGAGACTTCAAAAGTTGTTTCAAAAGAACAGAGAGTCTTTGAAAACAAAACTGACCAACAAGATAATGATAGGAAATCTTATTCTGAATATCATTCCATTATCTGTCATTACTGTGGTCGATCAGGTCATATTTCTCACACATGTATTCTTAGAAGAAATTTACTTGTGAGAAATAAATTTGTATGGATTTCTAAAGGACAAGTAAGGTCCAGTGCTAACCATGTAGGACCCAAGTACAAATGGGTACCAAAACTTCCCTCTAGTGGCTTACTTGTGCAGGAAAGATCAAGAGTTCCTCTTGCCCCAAAGAAGAGAACTCGTGGTGATGTCACTGCTGCAACCACCTGGTCCAACCATAGGAAGCAGTGCGCTACCACAAGGAACAAAGGTTCTGTCTCAAGGATGAGCTATCACAGAGTTCCACTCAACTATTCTGAGAAGAACAAGAGAGAGAGGATTTCTCGATAAACATGGAGAAAGCCTATAAATTCTGTCTCTCGTATGACGGTGTTTCATGCCAAGGATAAGTATAGAAGATTTCCTTGGGTAAGCAAGGGATCACTTAGGGTCGAAGCATGCGATAGTAAAATCTCCTATGCAAATGTTAGATGGAATTATTGAGATCTTACATCCTAGATATGAACATTATATTCCTTATGAAAGAGTTTAAAGAAATTCACAATGTTCATAATCTACATGTTGTCTATGACTATCGTGATAAAAAAAATGTATATCCTTGTGCATGTAGTCATGATTGATTCGCAATGCCATATACAGTGAATAACTCTCAAGTGCATGTGAATTACACACTGCCTACAAACTGACCAGTCAGATCCAAGCTTGGATACTGGAAAACAAACAAAGGGAACTGTTCGGTATTTTGTAGGAAAGGAGATCCGAAGGAACAGCAAGACTCAAGACTGTACCTCTTCACGCCTGACTTTTGGTACTGCTCCAGAAATAGAAGAATCTTTACATCGCCTGCCAAAATCAAGCAAGCTACTGTTTGACGCAAATGTAGCTTTGGTGATGTCATCCTTACCCTCTCTTCTACTTGAATGATTATTTGGGTAATGAATGCATGTTGCTCAGTTCATCGGCAATTGACACTCATGTATCTAAGGATAAAAGTCAAATTGCTCTATGGAATGGATGTGAAGAACATGTAGCGTCCAACTACATGTTTGGCTTAACAGTTTTCATAATACTGTGATATTGATATGATATTTTTTTTTAAACTTGTGATGATCTTTTTTTTTTTTGAAAATGATCAAATCATATCAAATCCATTTTGTTTGTATTTGTGCATAACAAATCATTTCTGTTTGAAAAGACATCACTCAAAAGAAAATAGTTTATGCATTTACTTTGACTTTTGAAAGATCCTTGAAATGCAAACTTTCGAATCAAGAATTGTCTGTGCTACTGATGAATCATAATACATCCTGACTGATTATCATAATGTTGACCTTTACTATTCATCATCTAGAATCTTAAGTTTACAAACTAATCCTGAATATTCTTAGTTTAAAAATTCAGGGGTTGAAATCGCTATCCATAGCGATAAACTGACTGGCTCTGAATTCAAGAGCAATAATTCCTTTTTATCACATCTTAAGGTTCAATCTACTAATGATCTCAATTCAAGCCTGTGTTGAGTATGTTGACAGATTATGAAAGCTTGAACGATGTGGATATACAAGAGAGAACGTCAATGATTATGCTCTTCATCAAGATAAGAGGAAATGACCGTACTAAAATCTTGAGGAAATTTCGCCAATCATACATGAGCATTTCTTTCCCTTACTCCTTATGTTGTGGATTTTTAATGGATAGTCTCTCTTATCGGACATAAGGAATCTTAGGAAATGACTTGAATCAATTTCTGCAAAATTTGATAAATCCAAGGGAAAATGCCAATAGGATAGAAGCCTAAGTGAGTGTAGATAACTAGCCTGGAAAGAATTATTAAGAATCTCTACCCACTGAAAGCCGTATATCCTGGCACAGTATCACAAGCCTAGTACAATCTGAATTAAGCTCAAAGTCTGTTGAAATCATGAGATCATATTAAGCATATCTGAAAGAACTTGAGCTAAGATTTGAAAATTATTCTTGTGATCATATGCTGAGAATTTGGTTGTTTTTATAAACTTGATTTATTCTTAAAACTAAACTACTTTGTAGACATTCAGGTTTTTAGAATTTCCTTATGCTGACATTTCACATATCTTCATAATCTAACATGAACATTCTTAAGGCATATTTATTGAACTATACTTGTTTATGAAGCTCTGAAAATATGCAATCTGTTCGATACTCCCTGTGCTATCACACTGTGAAATTGTAAACTAAATTTCAAAATCTGTTTACACATTAGTGATACTCTTGTTTTACCAAACCAATCAGCAAGTGCGATTTCTTAAGATTATGATATTGTGGTGACTAACGTAGTTTGTGACCTGGAAAGTCCTGAGCGTGTCCATTAATGTTGAATCTTAAGTTCTCCCATTGACCATCCGGAAGCACATTTGCTTTCGCTAGTGCATGCAGGTCCCCTTGTGAAAAGGTCATATGAACATATAATGTTAAGTCTCAAGCTTTTCACATCTGGAAGCGGATCCACTTCCGCAAGCATCTGCAGGTTACAAACAGATGGAAAGAGCACCAGGTGTCAATGTGGCTTCCTAGGAGGTGGCCTGTGTCTTGGGCAAGTAAAAGGCAAACCTGTGTATCACTGTCATCCACAGAGGCAGAATGTATTGCTGCTGCAAGATGCTGTGCACAAGTGCTTTAGCTGAAGAACCAACTTCGAGACCTTGGCCTAGAGTTCCCAGAGGCACCTATCCTCTGTGATAACACAAGCACCATCAGCTTAGCCAAGAATCCAGTGCAGCACACAAGAACAAAGCACATTGACGTTCGACATCACTTCATCAGAGACCATGTTCAAAAGAAGGATGTCAAAGTGCAGTTTGTTCTTACTCAACATCAACTTGCAGACATCTTCACCAAGCCTCTGGGGGTAGACCAATTCGCTTACATAAGAGGAAATTTGGGAATGGTAAACCCAAATGAAGTTTAATCTTCAGAATAAACATGTGCTTAATTGATAAAACCTGTAAACTATGCTAACTTAGGCATCGGAGTGTCAATCTTTAGTTTTGTAGGTCCCCCAATGTTAAATCTTAAGTGTATCACTTCCGGAAGCAAATTTCCTTCCGGAAGCTCACCCCTCTATTCAGCATGGTTGCTGCCGCTTGGGATTGACACTAAGCGACCGGAAGCGCCAGTGCTTGGGAAAAGGACACGTCACCTCAGAAACATTTCATCTTCTCCCACAAAAGTTGTGCCTTTTCTGACAGTCAGAAGCGACACGTGGCATAAGGTGCGCCGTTTCAATTTAAATGTTTACGTTTTCCCATAAAAGGTGCATATTTTCAATAAGTAGTCATCATGACCCATCACATCGAACATCACATTGCATAAATAGGGTTAAAACATATTCATTCATCACTTCTCACACAAAACGGAGCCACAAATTCTCTGAATATCATTTTCATCTTCATCTTCATCTTCATCTTCATCTTCCTCGCATTCTCTGTGCATTTCACTTCATCCATTTCATAACCATCACACAAAAATGGCCGGCTCCAATGAAACAAACCTTAGCCTCCAGATAGCCTCCTCCTCCAAGAAGTCGAAGAAATCTGGGGATTCTGGAAAAGGGAAGAAGCGGGTTCAGTTTGCTGAAGAACAGCCTTCAAAACGCCAACGCGTTCAAGAAGATGATTACTCGGTGTACATTTCTGGGCCGTTGGAAGCTGTCTCTCCGGCATTTGAAAACAGAAACCCTTATCTCTCAAATGGCATCTTCGTGGATCTGGAGAAGCTTGATGCTCTGGGTTATGATATTTCTGCCTATCTCCAGAAATACATGACTTGGCTGGGCATCCAAAATGACTACAATGTCCAAATTCTCAGGGTGTTCTGTGATTCACTAACTGCCAAGGCCAAATTCAAGGAGATCAGCAAGAACACAACTGCAATTGGCAGAGTTGACTTCAAGGCCACCATCCGAGGAAGAACAATTAAGTTCCACTGGAGAACAATCAATCGCTTCCTGGGGGTCACTGATGAGGAAATGAACAAGTGGATCTTCGCTGAGCGACTGGATCAGGTAGAATTGGAGCAAGTCTATGGCACTGGGGGGAAGAAGGTGTCTGGTATGCCCGACACACAGCGGGTGCTCCAGTACATCTACTCCAGAATCATGACAAACAAGGGTGGAAACTTCAACGAGTTCACCCAGTTAGACAACCCATGGCTTGCAAGATTCCTCTCCCAGTAGCCGATCAATCCTGGCCAACTGATCTCCCTGGAGCTGCACAGATGGGTTGAGAGTAAGAAAAAGGGATCTCTTCCCTACCCTCAGTTCATCGCCTTCCTCCCCTGGAGAAGTTTAATATAAAGTCAACTGAGGAGGCTGACAACGGGAAGTGTTTGCCCATGGGGTCGATGAACCTGGGCAAAATGGGAGTCAGATATATCAAGCCGGTGAAGGCCACTCAGTCTGGCTCTCAGGCTGGGAGTGCTTCTCACACATCAATACCCTCTGCATCTGGAGCAGGGGATCAAGAAGCAGACTCCCACCAGGCTGGCCCCAGCAGCACTCGTGCTCCAAGAGTGTCTGCTGCTCAGAAGGCCCTTGTTGAAGAATTGAAAGATGAGCTTCTCTTTCGCCTGCTGGATCCGTTGATGGCTCCCATTAGAGAGGAATGTGCAGCAGCCTTTAACAGTCAGAACGAGAGGATCCAGGGATTGGAGACTCGTCTTGCGAGGGTGGAAGCAAAGCTAGACCTTCTCCTTCACCATTTCCTTGAACCACCCCCTCATCATCCTCCTCCTCCTCCTCCACCTCCGCCACCATCATCCCCACAAAATGATCCTGACACTAACCAAGACATCCCTCACTACTCACCCTCACCTCACAACTCTCCATCACAATCCCCTAGCCATTCACAATCCCCTAGCCATTCTCAATCCCCTAGCCACTCACACTCGCCCAGCCCCTCTCCATCCCCCACTCACTCACCTCCCTTAGGCTTTAACGACCACACCTCACCCCCACCTTCACCACCCAGATATGGCCCTGAGCCTCCTCCCACCATTCCCTCCTCATCCTCCTCCCTGGCACTCACCCTCTTTGATGATGCCAAAAGGAGGAGAGATATGCTGACTCAACCCTCCCTATGGCTATACGAGAACGTTGCTGCTGCTCTCCGCCGGGCCATGGACATGAAGCGATTTGGGAATGCGGAAAGGTTAATCCGTGAAGAAGCCCTTCGTTTCATGCGCCAACAGCAGTCCGCCAGCACAAAGGCAAATCTTGAGATGGTGCTGGCTGATCAACCTGAGGTGCCACCTACTGCTGAGCCTGTGTCATCCTCTGCGCCTCCACCCAATCTGATTGAGGAGTTAATTATGAAGTATGGGCTCAAGAGGCCAGATCCGCCAGTAGTAGTGGTTGCAAAGCCAATTCCTCCCTCAACGCCTGCCTCTGTCCCTCCTCCAGTCAGCTTCACTATGGCAAGGGTTAAGACCCTGGCTAAAAAGAAGAGCGCCTCCTCCCCAGTGTGTCATCAGATAGTGAAGAGGAAATTGCCAATCCTGAGGATGTTGTGCCTCAGCAAGGGGGAGCTTCTCAGCCTCAGTCCTTCACCCGAGAGCAACCTGAGGAAGTCCCACCAGAAGTGGTCGTCAAGCTTGAGGTGGAAGATATGACACCCGAAGAGTTTGAGCGCTATGGCAACATAGATAGACTCACATATGAGCAACTCTTCGTTCTGGATGCTTAGAGGACTAATGCTAAGGAGCTTCAAGAGAAGAGGGGAAAAGGGAAAGAGAAGGGAAAATGGAAAGCAAAGGCAAACTCATCTCATGACCCTGCTTTCTCTGCTTGGAATGTCAAAGTCAAAGCAGTGCATCTCCCTCACGCAACCATCCCTATCGGAGACTCAGAGGAAGGAAGGTCTTTTGGATTGGAAGAGCTCAGTGACCTAAAGAGAGCCATTGTTGAGTCACTTGAGACTGAAAGGCTCAGAAAAGCCCAAGAGGAGAGGGAGTTCCAACAGATCCTTGCCCAGATCGATCAACAACAAATAACTGAGATGTGGGCAAAGATGAATGAGGAGCATGAAGAGATCCAGAGAGAAAAAGAGAGGAACAAGAAACACAAACCCTAAAACCACCCAACCTCTCATACATAGCATAGCATACATAGCATAGCATGTTTTCTCTTTCATATGTAACATTTTGTTCTCTCATTTTTCTTAGAGTTATCTGTTATACTTGTAAATCTGTTTATTGCCTTGTTGCTTATACATGTAATTGATTTACTTATTAATGAAGTTCGCTTTTGAATTCATATCTGTGTGTTATTTATTTATCAGCCTTTAAGTATGAATTCATTAGTTAACTTAGTTTGTCATCATCAAAAAGGGGGAGAATGTTAGAATCTTAAGTTTTGATGAAGACTAAAATATGAAAGAACTAGTTGATCACATAGGAAGAACTAGGTTAAAAGTGAATCCTAAGTTAAGTCACAACCGGATGCAGTTTTACTTCCGGATGGATTAGAACTAGCGCTCGCGGATAGATAACCCATCCCATAGCGGAAGCAAGTGAGACACTAAGTCAGAACCTAGTCTAGGCTGGTAGAATATTGAACCCAGATGAAGACTAAGTTAGGACACAACCGGATGCAGAATTGCTTCCGGAAGACTTAGAGTAAAATGACAAGACTTACGCTGACTGTTGGACTAGACATCCCCTAGCGTCAGTAGACAATACACTAAGTCAGAACATAATCTAAGTCAGATTGCTTCCCATAGCAAACACGCTTCCCACAGCATGTATAGTTCTTACTGCACTTGATTATATATATACTACTCTGTTGGACTAACAATTATGTGCAGAACTTAGTTTTACTTCCGGATGCAAATGAGCTTCCGGATGCAAATACTCTTGGCACTGGAATTCTGAGACTGACACTTGCAGAGCAAGATTGCCGCTTCCGGATGAACGATGATCATCCGTCAGCAAGAGTACAAGAGACAGAACGTACATATGCTCAGAAGTCAGAATGCTTTTGTCAGAGCAGAGTTGTCAGAGTTGCTTTTCAGAGATAAAGCAAGTCAACCCTGCTAAGCATTAATGAAGATGTACTTCTCAACGGTAACAAGAGATTAACAGCTATATTCAAACGGACATACTTCAAGTTGCCGTCTAAGCTATTGAGTGAGAAGACATGGAGTATAAAAGAAAATCTGAAGCATTCATAAAAGAGTAACGAAGAACAACAAGCTTATTGTCTGAGATTTGTAATATACATTCTTCTTATCTTCTACTTTCTGATCTTAGAGTTGTAATATTCTTAGAGAGAATTCTTGAGAGAATCATTTGTACTTAAGTGTTTATCACAATCAGTTCATAGAGTGAACATATTATCAAATCCTCTAATTGATAGAGGCTGTTCTAAAGCTTGGGGCTTGAAGAACAGTGTTGTAACATCACAAAAGTGAGGGGGAGTATTTAGAGGTTATCTAAATCTCCAAGGTTGCAAGTTAGCCCGGAAAACTTGTGGTTGTAAAGGTTTGCAGGTAAGCCCGTTGCAAAACCTGTGGGTTGTTAGGTGAACCCGTGTTCGTAAAACCTAAGGTGTAAAGGCTTCCTTGTACCTGGAGTAAACAAGAAGTTTAGTGGATTGAAAATCTCAGGTGAAGCCTGGGGACTGGATGTAGGTCTGGAAGTGACCGAACCAGGATAAATTTGTGTGTGCTTATTCTGTTTTTAATCTTCACATTTCCAGCACCACACCGACACATACTTATTTGTGCATAGCATGATCGATTGTCATTTACATCAAGTACAAGAAGTATTGTTTTAAAAGAAAACTTCAAGTTTTTATTCTGCCACCCAATTCACCCCCCCCTCTTGGGTGACAGCCACACATTTCATAATAGAGTGTGTAGCTGTACGTTTGATTTATTCACAGTTCATGTTTTTTATTTATTAGCATTGGTGTTTTTCTCTTGTATGTTTTGCTACTTGATATTGCAAGGTGTTTGTATTTTGTGTGGTTCACACATTGACTGTATAAGTGAAAAGAAATGGAGGCTCCTCATTATTGGGTACATCTCCATAGTATTTTCATTCATTTACACCTTTTTAATTCCTGATGATGAACGACGTCGAGAGTGAGAACAGAGGAAATGGAGAGAAGAATAAGTTTGAATCTGGGGAAGAAGGCTGAGCCTGGAGGTGTTGGTTCTTGCTTGGAGGAAGAAGGTGACTTTTGGAGTTAATGGGGTGGAAGAAAAGAGAGGAACCATGATGATGAAGATATAACAGTGTGTATGTGTGTGTTCGACGCATTCAGAAGAGAAAGGGAGAGGAAGAGAAAATGTATATATATTTTGGGTGGGGGTGGAGGGTGGGGCCGTGGTGGAGGGTGGAGAGTTTTTTGGGTGGTGGGGGGAGGGGGCCGAAGAAGAAGAAGATGGGAGGAGATAGGAGAGAGAAGGGGTAGGGGAGGGTAAATTATTTTTAATATTATCTGTGGGGCCCACGTGCCCAAAAATAATTTAAGTATAGTCCCAAGGGACTCTACTTTAATTTCCCTAGTTATAGGGACTTTTCTAATATTAAGTCCCTTACAAGGGACCTGTATTTAATTTTCCCAAGAAAATTTGTCATGTTGGATTGCTGACTGTATTGCCATGTAGATTAATGAAGGTGGGCCCCACACAAACACAAACGTCCGTTTGCACAAGTTAACGGCGAGGCTAAATTTGTCCCATTTTTTTTACAATGTACGGTTTTGCCCCGTCCAATTTAGGGGTGCTAGAGTTGTCCATTTGAAAATTTACGGTGGCTAGTTTTGCACCTTTACCCATAATACAATTATATTGTTTAGTCATGGTTTCTCCTTGGCAGTGAAAGTTAGTGGATTATCATGCGCAAAAAAGCAAATGCAATGATAGCATGACCACTTAGCAATCTAGTGGATTATAATTTTTGATGCATAAACAGGAGATACATATAACTTGCCAAATTATCCACATAATACTCTTCATGGTTATTACAGTAGAAAGCATGGGCTAAGTCAGTATTTACCTATTAATTGGCAGTCAACAGCTGTGAGAAGTTTGGTATTATTGTGCAATCCGTGTACCTGAGCTTTAACTCCTCGCTTGTACCTCAAAAAATTATCCACAAGACAAACTTATATACTGGATCAAAAGCAACAAATTGACATAAAGAAGGTTAAAAATAATGGTACAGAAAGAGCACCAAACATTAGTGTATACGAAACACATCACAGCAAGTTAACTTGCTTTACAAACAGCTTGTGCCAAAGTAAATATAATCAAATGACTATCAAGTAATCAATAAGTAAGTGATCAACCTCCCCCACCTGTGTAACCATGAAGTTGTGATCAATACATATACATGACATAACAAAAGCAAAAACTTGTTATCGTATGCAGATCAATGGTATTTAACCATTTATTTTGTCTATGGCACTCAGCTTCAATCTTAGCCACCTTCCTTTTGCACTCCAGATGTTGTTTGCTTGCTGTTTCAGCAACTTCTGCACTCAAATCTCTCTCAACAATCCTGAATTCTAGCTCCTCAAGTCTAAATTGTAGCTCAAGTTTAAGTCCTGAATTTTCTTTCTCTACAGCCTCAAGTGTATGGTGAAGATCAGAACGAATTGGCACAGAAGCTTCAGCCTTTGCTATTTGGAGTTGAACCTTAAGCGCAGATATTTTGTATTCCCAGTCTCGAGAACTATTTGCAACAACTTTATTGAACTTTTGATCTTGTTCTTCTCTAGCTTGTCTAAGTTGCCTCATACATTCCTTGAGAGGACCATCAAGATGACTGACACAATTCTCAAGAGCTGAATTCTTCTGATATGCAACATTAGCAAATTGTGCATTCAATTTGATTATCCAAATGTCAAAAGGAAAGCAGACCTCTGGTTAATTTAGAATTATTTCAAAAAGCCTTGTGCTATCCTTTTCATGTTAGTAAACATTCAGCACAACAAAAAAAGATGTATTGGAATCACTTACAATGAACATGTTGCTTGTTTTGCCAAAAAATCCATTTGCCAATATGAACCTCTAAAGAAAACAAATACTGAGATGTGGGAGTGAATAAATTCATCAGTTTATATCACACCAATCATTGAGCCTCAAGATACAATCTTTAAGTTATACTCAAGCAAGTTGTATCAAAACAAAATTCATACTCAAGCAAGTTTCAATATATTATATACGACTCACCTATTTGGAACCTCATAGTTTGCCAAAAACTCGTCCTGAAAATTACCCTCCCCCTTTTTTATCAACAACCCACCTTCATTAAGAATTTTAATCACAAAAAGAGATCGAATGAATGCCCATGGCCGATGCAAAGTACTCATTTTATCACAGGTTAAACGAATCACCAAATAATTACCAAAAGAGACAGTATAGTTGTTGGAGAAAGAGATCGAATGAATGCCAACTTGGCTTACATATAATCACCAAACAACTAAATTTCTATGTGAAAAATGCTTCCATGCAACAGTTACCAAAATGTCTTTTCAATGCTTCTCTACAACACTCACCAAAAGTGAAGAGCATTTGAAATTTAGCTAATAACTAAAAGATCAGCATATATAGCTTATATTTTACATGCAAACACTAACCACCCTATCTCAAACTAATCATGTAATTTATCCACAACTGAATATGTGACTAAGCCACAATTTAAACAGTAAATAAAATATAAGTAAATAATAAATCTTGAGCCAGTATGGATCTGAGAGAGAAAGAAACAGAGATAGACTTAACCCACACACAATCACATCAGTACCTGCTGTATATAGTATGTATGCTCCTTGAGAAAGAACCTCCTCCAACTTGAGGAAATAGCAAACTAAATGAGGATGCTGAAACTTAAAAGCCATACATTGTACTTTGTGATCATAGATGAAAATATGAAGTTGCAAGGCAAGGAAGAGGAGTATTACTTTGCAATCGTCAATCCTAAACCAATTTCCATAGAAATCCAGGGCGTAGACTAAAAAAATGAGGCATTGAGCATATCAAGATGAACCACCACATCATATTGCTTATAACATGTGAGAATTTTAATCTCTTTAATTCGCATCATATTGCAAATGTTAGAAGTGATTACTACAATCAATATATCAGTCTAATAAGAAAGTGTGGAAAATAAATAAAATAACAAAGCCTTATTCTGATTTTAAGAAAATTAATAACAAAGCCTTAGAATTAAAGGTAAAAGAGACATCCCCTCCACCACATCTTGTTCGACGACCACCCATTCCAAATGGCTGCAACCACCGTCTAATCTTCATACTAACAACAACATAAAGAATGGTCAATCTTCATTATAACCTTCAAATCGTCGTATATATGCAGGGTGAATATCGGGTGATATACCATCCACAAGAAACGGACTCTAGATTCGGTCGACACCGACTTTACCAACATCTCCCTATAAAAAGGCACAACGTAAATCCTCATGATCTTGATATGAATGACACAGATTAAGACCTGTAGAGAGATGACGTTGTCGTGTTAGAAGTGAAATAGTCAACGCTGCAAATCGAAATCGGAAATTGGAAATGGAGTAGAAGATTAAAGAAAGAAAAGGAACATAAACCCACCTGGAAGCAAAAGAGGGCGTTCAAAAAAGAAGAAGCTTTCTGAATACTTGTTGGTTTAAGTATTGTTTTAAAATTATGAAAGAAGGAAATTGAAAATTTTGAATTCAAATTGAAATTCAAGTTTTGAATCAGAGGCCGTCCAAAAAAAATGGAAAAGCTAGTGAATAGTAATATGAGTCAGGGAATGACACTTGGGTTGGTTTTACGTTGAAAAAAAAGCAGGAGAAAAGGCGGGATGTTTTGCCTTTATATTATAAAGGATTGACCCTAACTCACCACGTAGGGCCTTTGCTTTCCCGCTCACAAAAATGGGCATAATGTTCTCAGCCTTGTACTTGTTGCTTTTAACTTAGTGTTTTCCATGCCTTTTGCTCTATTCTTATTTGTAACTATGATGTTTTAGTTGTGACCATCTTTATTTTCTTCGAAAATCACAAGTGTTTTTCCTTCGTCAGGCCCCTTAGCACTCTGCCCCAGTTTTGATCTCCTTGCCTCTTCAAACGCTTCGACCTCATCATCTAAGTCTATTATAATAGAGTTAGCGTCTCTACTTTAAGAATTATCCTGCCTTGGGATTCGTGATTGATTTATGCATTTTACTAGCATCCAAGGGCCAAAACCTTCTCCTACAGGAATATTCTTGTCTCTGGTTGCCTTTCCGTCGGAATCGTCATCACCTTTTGATGTTGACTTGTCTTAGATGACTTCTGTGGCAGTTTCCACGCAAATTAAACTAAAACAAATTAAATTAAGTCCTTCATATTCTATGTTAAAGACTGATGCTAGACATATGATTTTTGGCAGCAACTACTTCTAAAGGTCTATTTCAACAAATAGCCTGGCAAATCTACATCTTCCTACTTTAGTTGACCCATTCTCCAATTTTGATAGGGTGTTCATGTCCACTTTCAAAGTTCTTCCTATCATGTCTCCTATCCCCCACAAGTATTTTTTGGTGTAGCAATGCAAAGGCACATTAGGGATATGAACCCATGTAGCAATCATATCGAAAGAATTTTGAAATGTATCAAAATATGGAGACAAACTTTGAGTCAAAAGAGTATGTTAAGCTATTACCTAAGGCCCCTCTAACAAGATTATTGTTTTATATTTAATACCCCAACTCTCATCTTCATGAAACCGTACAACAAAATAGTTATTTGGTAGGTCTATAAAATCAAAATCATTAAATCCCCACATTTTCCCCAAACGCTCTTTCAACTTAAAAAGGTTCATTCTCAAATCAAGAACAATAATTATTATAGCATTATTTCATGGTCTATAATCATCATTAAATTTCTCTTTAGATTGAGGGACCACTGAAAAGATTTCCATCAATTTTCTTAATTCTTTTGAAAGTTCTAGCAACTTCCGCTCTTGATCCAACAAATCAGAAGGCAAAGGGTCTTCCTCGAGATTTTGGCATCCGTAACAACCCCATTAAATTCCATTCCTTTAAAACCCATCAAAGATGCCTTATAAGACAAAGGCACCTAGGTTGTTTTCTCCATATACTCCTTTTTTGCTTCATCCATTTGGTCCTTTGTTTCCATATCCTCAACATCAAGCATTCTTTCACCCATAATATCATCTTCTTTTATCTCTTTCTTTGATCGTTTTGTTTTAAGCTTGTCAACTCCTTCATCACACTTCCCATTCGGCGGCTCTTTTCAACAAAGGAGTCCCCATCAAATTGGTAGTGTGGTACGTTTTCCAATAGTGAGACCCTCTCTCAATATTATCTCTCACTAGAACCCATACTCTAAGGGCTTCCTTAGATCCAACACAACCCTAACTTGCAAAAAATTTCGCAATATTTTACCATTATAGCAAAGATCCTCAACCAACACTACCCCTCCCACATAACCACCAATCAATATCACCTTCTATAATCACATAGCTATAGCCCTTAAGGAACATTCTGAATTTGAATCCAAACTGCACATACACCCAAATCAAACTCTTCATAAGTTTTAAACTTAGGCCTTTCATGCAAACACAACAAATTTCCATCAATTGACCATAGCATACCACGAAGGATCCTCTCATATATACCATAGCATACCACGAAGGATCCTCTCATATTCCTCATCATTTGGAAACTTGGACATAAAAACATTACTAACCATCTCAATGACCTCAAAATCTTCATGCAAATTCCAGGCCTTATTACCCTGCCAAAATAATTAAAAAAAAATTGCAGACCTTCCATTATTTCTTCTCCGCAATAATAATCTTTCTTCCAAATTAACGGCTCCATCATTATTCATCTTCTTCTCTTCTTCCTTTTCTCCTTCGAACGCTAATTCTCTCCACAATCTTCAATTTCGCTCTCTACACAAGAAGCCCTAATCCCACCTTTCACGAAACTCCATCAAAACCCTACCACACACGCAAAATAGGATCAAAACAAACCCTAATTCCCGAGGCGAAAGAGAATTTGCATTATTTGCTTCTGTTGAGCCTTCAGTTTTCCTTGTGGTCCCATTCCATCGTCCAATGTGGGGTATTTTCTGTGGCTTGCACTTGTTTTTTCTGCGTGTTGTTGAAAATTATAATTGTGACACATTTTTCTTGATGGATTGTGATATTTTTTATTGTCATTTTTTATGCATTGTGTGTTTGATGCATTCTGATTATGTTTGTTACCAATTCTGATCACGAATTTATGAATCAGGATACTGCCCATGTGTGATGTGATTGATCAGGATTATTGATCTTTTATTTGGCATATAGAAAGGCGGTAATTTGGAGTTTTAGCTTTAGGGTTTGTGGTGATGTGAAGTTTTTCTACAATAGATTCGGGTGATAATGTTAATGCAGAGTTCTCTTCCTAGTTCAATTGAAGCTGCGATATTTCATGTGTCTGATAAAGCGAAGGATGATGCTCTGTGTGATCGGATGCCTAGTGCTGAAACTTGGCAGGTGTGCTTGAAATGCAAAAAGTACCTTCTTTACTGCTGCAGAAACGTTGAAGCAATGCAGGAACAAGAGGATGGGAGGGATTATGTTCCATGCTGCAGAGAAGTTGAAGCAATGCAGGAGCAAGAGAATAGAATGAATATTAATGTTCCATGCTGCAGACCAGTTGAAGCAGAGCAAGAGATAGAGGATAGAAGGAATGATGATGTTTCGTGCTGCAGAAAAATTGAAGCAATGCAAGAGATAGAGGGTAGAAAGAATGATGATGCTTTGCGCTGCAGAAAAGTTGAAGCAATGCTAGAGGTAGAGGATAGATGGAATGATGATATTCCATGTTATAGAGAAGTTGAAGCAATGCAAGAGGTAGAGGATAGAGTGAATGATGATGTATGCTGCAAAAATATTGAAGCAATGCTAGAGGTAGAGGATAGTGAGAATGATGATATTCCATGTTATAGAGAAGTTGAAGCAATGCAAGAGGTAGAGGATAGAGTGAATGATGATGTATGCTGCAAAAATATTGAAGCAATGCTAGATTTCGAGGATAGTGAGAATGATGGTGTATGCTGCAGAAAAATTGAAGCAATGCAAGAGGTTGAGGATAAAGGGAATGATGATGTATGCTGCAGAAATATGGAAACAGTGCAAGAGTTGGAGGATAAAGGGAATGATGATGTATGCTGCAGAAAAATTGAAGCAATGCAAGAGGTTGAGGGTAGAGGGAATGATGATGTATGCTGCAGAAAAGTTGAAGCAATGCAAGAGGTAGATGTTAGATGGAATGATGATATTCCATGTGACAGAGAAGTTGAAGCAATGCAAGAGGTAGAGGATAGAGTGAATGATGACGTATACTGTAGAAACATTGAAGCAATGCTATATTTGGAGGATAGAGAGAATGATGATGTATGCTGCAGAAAAATGGAAGCAATGCAAGAGTTAGAGGATAGAGGGAACGGAGATGTATGCTGCAGAAAAGTTGAAGCAATGAAAGAGGTAGAGGTTAGAGGGAACGATGATGTATGCTGTAGAAAAATGGAAGCAATGCAAGAGTTAGAGGATAGAGGGAATGATAATGTATGCTGCAGAAAAATTGAAGCAATGCAAGAGTTAGAGGATAGAGGGAATGATGATGTATGCTGCAGAAAAATTGAAGTAATGGAAGAGGTAGAGGATAGAGCGAATGATGATGTATGCTGCAGAAAAATTGAAGCAATGCAAGAGTTAGAGGATAGAGGGAATGATGATGTATGCTGCAGAAAAATTGAAAAAATGCAAGAGGTAGAGGATAGAGGGAATGATGATTTATGCTGCAGAAAAGTTGAAGCGATGCAAGACGTTGAGAATAGAAGGATTGATGATGTTCCATGCAGCTCAAATTGTGTAAGTAGCTTAGACATAACAACTGCCAGAACAATGACTGGAACTACTGTGCCTACTATATTTTACAGGAGAAAGAAGCTAAGGAAAAATTCAACCGCACCCCTTTCAAAAGTAGGACCTATGTCTCTGCTAGTAAATGCCAATTTTCCTTCAATCACAAGCCTTTGTGCTAACAAATTATCATTGGAGCATCAGCCAGTAAGCTCTCAAGTAGAGCAAGATATTGAGATGGTTAAAGACCCTGTTTCATCCATTGGCTTATGCGAAACAGCTATATATAAAAGCACACCAAAAAATAAAGGTATTGAAAGCATTAATGATAGCTGCTCCTCATCAAAATCAATCATAGAAATTGTTTCAAATTCTATAGAAACTAGGGGGGATGATACTGGTGAATGCTCCTCATCTAGTGTATTAGTCACAGATGTCCCTAGAGAAGACCTATCCGCAAAGGATTTCTGCATCGAAATTCTGAGAAGCCATGGACTTCTTGGAAAAGATTCTCACGCTGATACTGTAGCTTCTCAAACACAGGTTGCTGTGTTTGGTGATAGTTTCAGTTCTCGGTCATGCAAAATATGTGACCACGTAGGGGGCTCATCGAGTATGCTTATATGTGATAATTGTGAACAGGCATACCATCCATCCTGTATCATTCCTCGTATGAAAAAGTTACCAATTGATGAATGGGTTTGTCATTCATGCATGAAAGAGAATCAAAAAATTCTGAAGGAGAAGATTATTGGATGTTCATCAAGTATCACTAAGAAAGAAGTATGCAGATCTTCCTCAGTTAATGGAGGACTGAATCCTATACTGTTGATGCTGAATGATTCTGGACCAAGCACATGTGGTGTGCGAGTTGGTAAAGGTTTTCAAGCAGAAGTTCCTGAATGGTCAGGTCCAGTAAGAAGGTATGATCTTCTTGAATCTTGAATGATTTTTATCATATTCTTCTAGCTTGTCGTTGATGTGGCTCTATGAAAATACTCCTTTCTTGATTGGGAGATCTTATCAATTATGACAAGAGTTTATTTTGCTAGGATTAAGCAGCATGAGAAGTTATATGGCCACAATCTTTATAAAATGTGTCACTTTACATGTTCTAAGATCTTTTGAACAAAGGAAATGGAAAATATTTTGTGGCAAAAAATAGTGATGTGTATATTAATATAGACATATGATGTTTTAAGAATTGCAAAAAGAGAATTGTATGGATGTGCGTTTTCCATGTCACTTTCTTTTTTGTATGAATGTTTTGATCTATATTGAGGTTGAGTGCTTCATTTAATCTAGAGTTGATTTCATTTGTTGCAAGAACGAATGTCATGTTTTCAAGTGTGTGTAAAGGTGTATGTGTGTGTATTTTCTTTATCTTGAAAAAAACTGAAAAGATGTTTTTTCAGCAAAAAACCCTTGTTCCTTGTAGAATATAGAATTCCTCTTTAGAAGAATGCTAGGAACACCACTCCTGAGAAGATTATTAGAATGAACATTTAGTAAAATACAATTAACCTCAGACAAGTAATTGGAGTAAAAGTTATCAAAATTACTCTTATGCCTTCCTACTAAGAGAAACACTTCTCTGAACTGTCCAAATCCAACATGGCAGGTCTGGCTTAACCAAACTTTGAGCCATTGACTTCTTAAAGTAATATACCTCACCTCTCTATTCTAGTGACAAAACCTTGTGGTTGTGTCATATAAATCCCTGCTATAAATCATTGTGTAAATGCATTCTCTTTGGATTTGGGGAAGGACAATGCCAGTGATTCATAGTTTTGAAGAGATGCTAGTGTTTTGATAAAGATGGGTTTAATGTACAGGGAAATTTTCAAATAACCTTGATAATATTTGTGCTAGCCTTTGGCAACTTGATGTTATATTAGATGATTAAAATAATCATTAGATTTAACCTGAACAATCAACACTTTCTTATAACTAACGGCTGGCATGACATGAAGTAGAGGTGCCAAATCCAAACTCTTTTTTTCTTTCCTTTTCACTTGTCATTCCCTCGTGTCACTACATTCCTTTAGCATATGACATTGTTTTGGGGATAGTCATTGACTTCTGAAATGATCACACAATCAATGTAGTCTGAACTTGGAGTTTGTGTCTCACAAATGAGGGTCCAAATTGTTCTATGCTTTGTGTAGGTTTAAAGTGGTTACCGCTATCTTTAGCTATAAATTACATGGTTTGCTGTAAAGTTTATATTTTACATTCATATAGCTACTAGGTGGGGAGCTCAACTATTGTTGGGTTGCAGTGTGGAAGTGAACCCATGCATCTTATTACAGGCTGCTTTTGTGATATCTTTGGTATCTTGTTATTTACATTCTGTTAACATTTTTGCAGTGATGATGACTGTGCTGAACTGTTGGAAATTGATTATTTAGAATTTTTGAGTTACCAGGTAAAATTTCTGCCTAACGCGTTATTCACTTTATGATCTGCATTTTCAATTGACTTTGAGAAAAATAAACTATCATCTTCCTCTGTAGATGAATCTCAAAAGGTCAAGTAGACTCGGCACGATTTGTAATTGGCTTCAGTGTCAGGAGGTCGTTGATAGAGCCAAAGGAACTATATGTGGGAAATGGCGCAGGTAAGCCACACAGCATAGTACAGGGTGTTACCTGTAAAAAATATTAGTTCTATCTAGGGGAGCAGTTCAGCTGATGGAATGATGAAATATATTTTTTTGGAAGAAGACTTGTGCTAAAAGAAAAATTCATGTCTACGCATATATATTATGGTTACTTATTGAAGTTTGTGGGTTTTTTAGTCAAATTTTTCTGCTTATATTTTTCTTAATAGGTTATTTAATAGGAAAGTGAAGGCCATCTTTTACGCATATATATCAGTTTTATGAGAAGGAAAACCTCCCATCTAATGATATAGGTCGGCATGTTATGTATTTGAGAAAGACCTGAATGATGATTGAAAACTTTGACTGTTATGTGATCTGTCTCCCCCTCAAAGTTCTTCAGTTTTCCCTCCATCTCTGTTAAATTCCCCTCTGTTTCTTTTCTGTTCCCCCTCATCTTGTTCTTATTCCCCCTCGAGCCTTCTGCACAAGACTAAAAATGTGCTCAGAGGCAGAAGTAACAACTACATTTTATTGGAGGGTTAGAGGACACCCATAGGGTGGGGGAGCAGAATCTTGAAGTTGCAAGGCCAGAAATTGTTGAAAAGGCTCAAGTCATTGCATACTATGACAAATTCTAGATTTTCAGTCATAAACCCTTGAGGTTTAAGGGTTAATTGAGAGGGGGTATTGATATGATAAATCCCCGAGTAGTCGTCCATTATGTGTCTGTTATATTTTCTGATATGTGTGTATGTTGTCAGTTATATGGATTATGTTTTTGTGGCTGTAGGTCTAGCATTTTAAGTCAGTTTGTTATAATTAGTTAGGCTAATGTTGATTAGGATTAGTGAGGAAAAGGTATTAGTGGCTAGGTAGGAAGGGGTTAGTGAGCTCTATAATGATTTGCACTTTGCTTTTGATGTTGAATAAAGTTTCTGTTTCTGAGTTTATACTTTATCTCTATCTTCTGTCTCTCTTATTGTTCTTTCTGAGTTTCGATACCAGTCTCCTAACACTTAAGTAATGCATTCTAATTGGATTTAAGGGATTTTGTAGTAAGAACAACAATTTGGTGACTTTCTAATTTGTTTTTCCTAACCGTTATGTATACATGTATTGCACCCCTATTTTAATAGAAATGATAATATGGTTTATGACGCTAAAGAAGCAAGTTCATTTTTCCTTAACTGCTCTTTCTCTTTCCATATATATTAGTCATACATGGGGACATAAGAGAAGTATGAGGAAAAAACTCTTGTGGACTATACTTGAAATGCCTAATGCGGAGAATATTTTGTTATGATAGGGCTCCTCTGTTTGAAGTCCAAACTGATAATTGGGAGTGCTTCTGTGCCATCCCTTGGGATCCAGCTCATGCTGATTGTGCTGTGCCTCAGGTTAAGTGTTAAATATGTTGATTCAATTTCTTTAGATTTTAGTGTGTTTTAGGGGACACTTTGTTTACAAAAGAGGCAATAATATTTATACTTCATGGTTTTTGGATCTGTGACTGAAATGGGTATGGTATATTAATTTTTCAAGGACTTTTAATCCTGAATAGTTCACTACATATAAATTCTGATATTAAAAACGACATCATTGTCAGTGATTGATGCTGTTATTAGTGTATTCGATTATTCCTTACGAGATCCTTTGTTTTTGATTTTATTTGTTCATTTTTTCTTGGTTAGTTTAATTTGTTTTAAAAGAAAGTAGGATCGTGTCTCCTCCTTTTTTTTCTTCTTTCTATTATAGATGATGAAGAATAAAAGGTCTTTGTAAGAAGATGTGGGGTGGAGATGGCATAATATAATGCCAAGTTTTGCTTTATGTTAAAACTGCTTTGTGGTTGCTCTTAGATAATTTTGCTTTTTTGTTTTAGAGTTGTTTGCTGTCAGTTTGGATATCTTGTTACGTCCTGTATTGTTCTTCAATGTTCAATTTCAAGATTTTTTCCATCGTTTTTTTAGAAGTAATTTTTTGTGTTTTGTTTTGTAAATCATTGCAGGAGTTGGAAACTGATAAAGTTCAGAAGCAAGTTAAGTATATAGAAATGGTACGTTTAAAATTTGTAATTTTGAAGAAATCTATCCTCTTTTTTTGTTGATGGTCTGTCCTGGTCTCAGGCCCGTCATTGACCCATCCTGGACAGATGGGACACGAGATAGAAATATTGCTGTCCCATTTGTGATTCTGGATGAGACCGGGTGTGAACAACCCCTCCTTGCCTCCTATTTTATTAATTGAAAATGATCTCAATGTGGAAGCAATTGGAATAAAAGAAGAGTAAAGTTTAAACTGCTAAAAGATTTAATTTTAAATCAGTCCCCTTAAATAAGGGAATGAAAGCAATATGTTGGCTGTGTGAGAAAGCCTACCATTTTTTAAAGCTTAATCAAGAGAAATTATCTATGAAAACCATGTAACTGATGACCCCTCATTCTTTCCAACAATTTGGATTGTGTACAGTGATAATTCTTAACTTGATGTTCAATTTTTCAAACTTGATTCATAATATGCCCTCTGGGGAACACAGTTGGATACTTGTGAGTTGGTAGGAAGCTAGGTTGATTCCAGAAATGATATATGCATATAAAAACACCTACATACCTCTATGATCTCCTTTTAAAAGAAATATCTTTTGCCTGGGGTCGTCTTGAGGTAGTTTGGGATTCTTTGCTTTGCCTCCTAATTTTCCTCATTTGGTTTGTTCGTGGAAAGAGAAGCTTTCTTGCTTTGGGTGTTTTGATTAAGGAAATATAATGGGAAGTGAGTATCAGGGAGAGGAAGGAATATAAGGTAAATAGAGAAAAAGAAATTGGGAAGAGTGTGACAGCAAAATGTGACATTAGTTATTCATGAAAAGTGTTCAGAAATTGAAGTAAACCTGGGACTACTCATTTTTTCCAAATACGTTAATAAAAATAAGTTTTGATATTTCAACTCTTGTCTTACATGTTTGTTAGGAATATTATCTTGTATGACTACACATCCATCTTAGTGTCATTTCAGCTACCCCTCCTTTTACATTCCAACATTTACTACCCTGTAGCACTTCTGGTATTATGACAGTGTGATCAAACATGCCTTTTCCTTTATTAGGTACTTTCCAATTACAAACAACTCCAATAGCTTTTTTCTATTTAAATTACCGAGCTTGAATTCTGTGATTAAAATCTACCTCAATTTCATAATCTTTTTACATAATTGATCCCAAATACATAATGACTTGAAGTAAAATATAATATACTAAAATACAATGCTTCCTATGGTCTTAAATGTAAGATACCAATAGCTATTACACATATTAAGGTTAGTTTACTCAATAAATTTGTTCCAGAAGTCAATTTTTTCCTGCATACATTCCTATATAATGAATTATGTCTCTATATATTTTGAATTTTTATTATTGTATCAAGTAAATCCTCTCTCATTTTTAAATGTTACATTTATTGAGGGATAAAAATATAAAAAACCTCAGTTGATGAACTACACAAACCGAAAATGTCTTTAATGTTTTGAAGTAAGCAAACTCTCTCGAGTGCTTTATTTGAGACCCGAGGGATTATTACCAGTGTTGAATAAATGTAACTAAAATCACTTGTGCTTAATATGTGGCCCACATGCTAGCCAATAATTTGTTTTCATTGGCTTTCAACATTTTCTTGTGTTTTCTCCTACTGTGGTTAGTCTGAAAGTTAAAGGATATCTATTTTAGAATAATTTTTGTAAATCAGATTTATCATGCCTTTGTTCTACCCTTGTGAGCTACTGATTTGCAGCTGAGGAAATTGATGTTGTAATGGATAATCATATTTCTCTTTTTCCCTGTGTTCCCCTCACACCATTGTTTTGTTTGTCAACAAGATTCCTTGATTATATCAGTGAAGAGTTTTGTTGCTTTGATCCTGCATTGTCCAAGTTTTATATACAATCATCTCACTCCTGCTATCTTCTTGTTCCTTCTCTATTTTATATACAATCATCAACATGTCTGAAATTACCCTCCATAGCCTTCTTGGTTGTACCTATTTTGATAGTGAGAAAGTATCTCAATCTTTTCTAGGTTCTTGACATCAGATTCATTAGTTGTAGAACTCGATTTTTAGGTTGGCTCTTTCTTCAACACTAAGCTTTAATTACATTACCAACCTTGAGGTAAATTTACTCAAATGCGATGTCGAAATCTAAAAGAAAACTAGAAAACCTACCTTTCTCCTCCACCTTGTAGGCAATGGATTTTGTGGTATATGTTCATTCATCAACTTCATTGGGAATTCTTACCAATATTTCACTCGAGTGTGTCATTTTGAGGTCTTTTTTATGCCTTTCACTTGCCGTTTGCTATGAAATGAAGCTGTGTTTTAAGGTTAGATTGGGATTTATGGGATTGAGATTTATGGAAAGTTTCCCCAATTGTCTTAGCCAGTTCAAAGGTTGAATTATTCTTCAACGTCATGGAATTCACGAATTATGACTGTCATTGTTTTCAACATTGGTGGTCAGTTGGGACTGGTTGTATTGGGGATTATTATTACAAGTAGCCATTGTTGATTCTATAAATTAGAACCCATACTCTTTTAAGATGCGCTATAGTCTTTTCAATGTTTTAATGGTGTTTTCATCTAGTAATATAAAAAAATCTCCATGACATTTTTTTTGTAATGTCAGAATGATTATGTTATAATCTATAGATCAAGTGAGTGACTTTAGGAAGCACCAATAATGGCTTTACAGAATTTTTGTTACTATGCATACCTTGAAGGCTTTCCCTTATTGAGATATGTATAATTGTTTCTGTTTTGTGGTCTCTTTTGTGTCCTTGACTTCTTATATTCTATGCAGTTGAGGCCACGGCTCGTCGCAAAACATTCAAAATTATACAGCAAAATGGGTTGTAAATGAGGAACTCTTGATTTTGGTTATGATTCAAGTGGTTGAAGTTTGGCCTTGTCTGTTGTTTGTTGAGGTCGTATAAGGCAGAAATGCAACCTATAGATGTATATCACGTTCCCATCTAAGTGGACCCAACCAATTCTTACAGTTTGGCTTCGTTATGGATGCAGCATAGAATAGCTTCTGAATGTTGTTTGGTGCTTCTGCATATTATCTTTCTTAGATTCGTTATTATATGAAAAGCGAGGCTCGGCCAGTTGTTTTGTTCTCTAATAATGATGCTTTTTAAATTTTTTGTATAGATCAACATCATGGGATTGAGTTATTCATATTTTTTTATACATATTATATTTTAATGGAAAACATAATACCTTTTTGTACATATAGAATGATTTTTCAAATCATTTAAAAGTAATGATAAAGAAACTTTGAAATTTTTTGCAGATTATTAGTAGTTAGAAGGGTTAGACACTTGAAGTCTTGGTTAGAATTTCACTGGAAGTGGTGCTATATTTGGTGTGTATAGTGTCTGAAATATGGTTGTTTGCAATGACATGATGCATGTACTTGAAGTAAGTTTTTTTATATAAACGCTGATAAGTAAACGAGGAAAAAATGGCGCAAACTGCACACCTTTTTCATACGTGTTTTGGTACCTGCATTCCGGCATTTTGCACAAAAACGCCCGTGTGTTCGTTATTACCGGCATTTTTAAGCAAAACTCTAGAATGCTTATGCGGCTAAGTGCCGAATTTTTTGTAGTGATCCCTGTTTTTAAAACAGTTAAGATAGAGTGGGAGAGAAAAAAATGTGTTTCAATCACATCTTAGTCGACTATAATGAGAGTGAAATTGTCATGTATTCAGCTTTAATTTGCATTTGCTAATCGATGATGAAGTATTTCTCAATTGTCATTTTCCTCTTGATTATTAACGTCTTGTTATATTCTTGTATCTCAACTATTAATATTGATGGAAGCAGCCATATTTTTTCTTGTGATAAATGATCCGGCTAATTCATCACAAGACAGGTGCTAGTCAAAAAGTATGTTTTTAATTAAATGTTAGACGTTTTATTTTTTGTCTCATATTTATCATTTTTTAAATTAATATTCCTAATTTTGTAAACTATTAAAATTTAATGTTACATGTAATTATTTTAAAGATATCATGTCACGTATCTTATAATTAACCAAATGGTTTATCTTTCAATAAGTAAACATTTGGTGCGAAGTAATGTATCATGTAATGTGTTATTGCCATTTTTTCTTTATTTTTTGCCCAAGTTTATTGCTAAATGACCGGCTCTGTGAAATATTTTGACCAACTAAATAACTTTTGGGTTAAATCAATCAACAATATACGTACAAAGTTTTATTATCGAACAATATACTTATATTTAATAAGCTAATTCCTTACCAAAAAAAAAATAATAAGCTAATAGGCGATCTAACTAATCATTTTACTTTCAATAATTTAATTTCGTCACTCATACTTTCACGTTTCATTATCAAGTTCTTCTAGTCTATATCGCTGTCCAATAAAACGATATACTTAATTATGTGAACTTGCAGATTCTACAATTACTGGACATCAATCAATAACCGTATATATATTCTAGAATATTCGAGGGAGACTATACTAGCTTATCCTTCCAAATTATTTTGGTGTAATATTTGCATATTCCAATAGCATGTAATCCTACTTGGATGATCACTCATCTAATAGAAATCAAATTTTATCTTGTTTTGAAGAAAAAGGAACATTTTCATTAAGTAAGAAGGAAAAAGTGATCAGCTAATATTTTTTCTTTATAATTGATCTAACATTTGAAATGTTTAAGCTGAGTCACCATCCACCGAGGGTTAAAATAATTTGAGTTGTTATGTTTTTTATTGAACAGAGTACAAATGATATGTCACGATGTGGCTCATGCTGACGCATTGGGTGATGAAAACAATATACTCTGGTTCATATTACTTTATCTAACAGTTAATCAATAATGATTTCTAATACATACGTCATGCATGATCTAGTAAAAAAACAACATGCAGACTTTGGTTTATACTCTACTCATTGGCGCATTTGCGACTGAAAGGAACATATTCGAGTTAAAAATACATAGCTGGGAAAATAAGAGTAAGTCAAAAAATTACCATCAAACATTTGGTTTGTGCTACGCACGCGTATCAACTTTCCTAGTACAAAAGACTATTCAATAAACATGATGAATCATTAATATTAATTTAATGCAGTACCTGCCGCATTATCTGGAAAATTTCGTACATTACTTTCTCTATAAATGATCCAAAATGCTACTTGAATTTTCGTAAAACGGCAGCAGATCACAGTACCTTAAAGTACCATTGTGCTTTATCTTGTGAGACACTTCTTTCCTTCTTTATACAATGGCAGAGGCAACAAAAAGGTCACATTTTTTCTATTCGAATGATAATGTGTCTGGCTCGACTTGTAAAAAAGTGACTTATTTTTTTTATCAAAAAAAAAAAGTGGCTTATTTTTAAGCTGGCTTACTTTTAAGTCAGTTGGAAAATAAGCTCTAGGTTGGCTTATTTTTATGTTTGGATAAATTTTGAAAAAGTGACCTATTTTCCCATTTCACTTATAAACATGTTTGGATGACTTTTTGTTTAAAACAAGTTTATTTTTAAGCTAGTCATGTAGAAAAATAAACTGGCTTATTTTCTGAAATAAGCTGCCTTGAGTGGCTTATAAATAAGCTGGCTTATTTCAAATATACTGAGTGAAAAATAAGTCCAGCCAAATATAGAAAAAAACCACAAACCCAAAATAAGTCAGCTTATTCAAAATAAGCTGGCTTATTTCTTAAAATAAGCCGAGCCAATCACTGATTTGATTGGGTTCAATTCCATTTTTGTAATGTCATGTTTCTGTAGCACCGAACTTGGAATACTTTGACTGGTTTTTGCAGGTATGCAGTGGTAACAGGAGGAAACAAAGGAATGGGTTTTGAGGTATGCAAGCAATTGGCTTCCAATGGAATCACAGTTGTTTTGACGGCAAGAGATCAGAAGAAGGGCCTTGAAGCTGTTGAGAAGTTGAAGTCAGATTCTAGTGTGTCTGGCGAAGTGTTTTTTCATCAGCTTGATGTGACTCAACCTGCTTCTAGTGTTCCATCCCTTGCAAATTTCATTCGAACCAATTTTGGAAAACTTGATATTTTGGTATGAATTACTTCAATGATTCGTTTTCAGTCATTTTTTTCCTACCCTTTCGCTCTTCGTTGATAACTCTAACGTGCACAACAGTTCCATATATATTCATATTATTACATCTTTATATATGATTAAGGAAATTAAGGAAATAGTTAAATACTCTCTCCATTCCTAAATATAAGATCACTTTGACTTTTTTAGAGAATCTTAAGAAAGCAAAATATGGTAATTAAAAATTGATTTTCCCAAATTTTTTCACTAAACTAGTTTATTTGACTTATGAACTTACATATGATCTAATAATATTTAAAATATGTTATGATTAAATTGTTCATTTTGTTTTCTTAGGATTCTTCAAAAAAGTCAAAGTACTCTTATATTTAGGAACAGAGGGAGTACCATAGTTGTTCTTATAGTTTGATGTAATTATATTTGATTCATGCAAAAAGGCAGAGGTAAAGCTGCGTGTAAGATTCCTTTCCCCAATACCCTCATTAAGTGGAGTTTGAATTGGGTTGACCTTTTTTAGTTTCAAATTGTTAACTTTGGTCCCTATATATATTTTCATAAGGATTTGTTCCAAGTTTAATGATTAGATCCTATATTTTTATACGTTTTTTGTTTGGTTCTTAAAATAAAACTAAAATCCATATGAAATTATAGGGATCAAAACCAAGAATTTGAAAATACAAAGAAAAAACTAAAATTAAGTGAAACCAACAATGATATTAACCTTTGAAATGATATATAGTGTTCCAAAGGCAATAAAAATGCAGCATGGCTAAATAGGTTCAAAAATAAAACATTTTGTCATATATCAATCAGGTTTTTGAGACGCAGAAAAAAGGTCATATTCCATAGTTATAAGCTTGCTTTAATCATCCTATGATTAATTAAAGGACTCATCTAAAACATGAATTTTCTGCTCTCACTTCAAATAGTTCCATTCATTTGCAGTGTCAAGTCGGAATTTCACTATCCTAATCATGCTGAGCCCGCATATGTATTGTTTTAATTTTGGGATGCCAACTCCTTATTCCAATCATTTTGTGCAATTCTGATTTTTCTTTTGCAATCACTTAAGTAACTTAATTATTCCAATAGATTAATGATACCACTTCTCATTGTGAATTTCTCATAGAAAATTTTTATTACATTTTTTGTTGTTCCTCTAATTTATTTCAGAAGTTTCCTAATTGGATCATACCTGCTAAAATAGATGACGATTATAAGTGTTTGAACTTCATGTAGATCAATAATGCTGGAATTTCAGGATTTAAGTTTAATCAAGAAGCTTTACTGGCTGCAAACTCTCTAGGTGACTTTGCAGCTACATTTGTGAGTATTGACTTCAATAATTTAGATTAAAAGACTATCAGCTACACCATTTTTCTTCTTAAATTTCTTATCATGGCCTACAGGAAAGAGGGGAAGCTCTTGATTTTAGTAAAGTATCAACCGAAGAGTATGTGCTTGCAGAAGCATGTGTCAAAACAAACTTCTATGGTCCCAAAGGATTATGTGAAGGCTTAATTCCTCTTCTGGAGTTGTCAGACTCTCCAAGAATTGTCAATGTTTCCTCCTCTTATGGAAGTTTGAAGGTATAGATAATGAGTAGATAGTTACTATTCGCTTCCGCTTCTTTTCAAAAGGAATAACTAACCAAAATATGTTGTATAAAAATTGAGTTAAATATCATTATGGCGAATAAACAATTTTGAAGGGTCAAAGAATACCCCACATTTAAAAATTAAAATAATTTTTAAATGGATTGATCCAACACTTAGTGAAGACACCTGTATGCTTCATATACGCTCAAACATATTAATCTCATGAACATATAGTTGGGACAGAGACATTGAAATTTTACCAGTAGTAACACGTTTCCTTCGACCACCAGAGATGCCACGTACCATTCCATCTCTTACCAAAGTATCAGCACATATTTCCAGTCCCAAAATCTACAAATTATTGTTAAATAGTAAACATCTTGCTGCTAATTACTTGCTCTACTTAATTTTCAGTTGGGGGAGAGAGAGAGAGAGAGGAGTGTGGTGGCTGGTGGTGGTGGACAGTGGAGGAGGGAGGAGGGAGGAGTGAGATGGGTGAGTGGGGTGGGGTGTTTAATTTTTTATTTTTAAATGTGGAACCCACATTTTCAAAAATTGTTTTAATTATTTCCCAAGGTTATAATTTTGGTATTTTCAAGTAGTTTATTGGCCAAAATAAACCTTTTTTATTGTTCTTTGGACAGAATGAGTTATTTTATTGTTCTTTGACCAATTTGACCATTTCAAAATTATTTATTGATCAGAATGATATTTAACCCTTAAAAATTCTTAAAAAAATCAGTAATTGGAGACAATAGATGTGTTAAAATATGTAACGTTTTGTTTTGTAAGAAATACCCTCAATTATGTTGAAGACTTGACTGTGTACGAATTAAGTTTAATGTAATGAGTAATATAAATAATTAAATGAGACTGCCTCTAATTTCTCTTACAAGACGGAACACACCATATTTTTAAATTGTCTCCTATTAGAAGGGCGACAGAATAATTTTGTTTCCCTTTATAAGAAGTTAAGTGTGCTTTCATAAAAGGTTTAAGTGACAAAACACCATATTCACCAGGTTTATTAATTTCGAGATGCAAGAAAAGTATAGAATTCTTATATATTGATGACACTAAGTAATAGCTTTTGTGGTTAATCCTTATGTAGCAAATACCAAGTGGGTGGGGTAAAGAAATACTGAGTGATGCTGAACGTCTAACAGAAGAGAGGGTGGAAGAGGTTCTGAAGCAATTCCTTGCAGATTTCAAAGATGATTCATTGGAAACCAAAGGCTGGCCTACTTTCCCATCTGCATATATAGTTTCTAAAGCTTCCTTGAATGCCTATACAAGGATTCTAGCCAAGAAGCACCCATCTTTCTGCATTAATTCTGTGTGCCCGAGCTACGTAAAGACTGATCTGAACTTCAACAGCGGTTACTATACCGTGGAGGAAGGTGCTGAATGTATTGTAAGGGCAGCTTTGCTACCTGATGGCAATCAATCTGGCCTCTTTTTTCATCGGAGTGAAGTAGTTTCATTTTAATCTAAGTTTAGACATTAAGATATAATAAAGTTTGATCCTATGTTTCCTCTAGTCGATCAAGTTGAATTTGTCTAATATAAATTTTCGTATACATCATTTAATAAACATCCATTCAAGAACATCATGTATTAGCTATGGTTGCATGTATGAATATCTTCCTTGTGTACTTCAAATGAAATAAATTAAAATGGGACCATGTTTAGAATATAGTTTAGTATGCTCTACAAAAAAAGTAAAAGAAGCTTTTGTAGCAAGAAAAAAATCACAGTTGGAAGAGAAATTCAACAAGTAGCATTAGTTTTTAAAATTAACATGCTTCACTCAATTAAAAAACAAGTTGTTTTGCCCAGTTTGTATTAGAATATATTTGAATTTTAATACAGGTAATTTGATTGTGGTGTCTATGCTGCGTGTCAAGTTGTTGGCATCTTCTTCATCCAAAATCAATGTTTGTGAGGAAAAGTTTTAGTATTCTATTTTTTCCTATGGGTATCCTCACCAGCGTGTCAAATGGGACTAACTTCTAGTTATTCTGAAATCCTATTTATGTGGGGGTAGACAGTTGTTTTGTGAATTTCCTTCATTTATAAGAGGTAGGGATTAAATTCCTACCACTTGTTTAAGGGACAAAAATACTTATCACTCACGCCAACCTATTAGATTAAAAATTGAAATATTCTAGTATAGCTTATAGAATTATGGAAAAAAAAAACTTAGAATTCCAATGTCCGTCATATTTTTATACTATATTTATGATTGGGAATTCGGAACATTAAAAATGATTACCTTTTATACATACATCTATCCCATATCCCGTGTTGTGTTAATATTCTTTTATTTTTTAAATATTAGACTTAATTGACTTTTTTCTTGAAATTAAGCAAATTCAAGAAGTCACCAAAATACAACGTATTTTGTGTTCAATTATATTAAATTAGCTTATAAATCAAATAAATTAGTTAAGAGAAAAATATTTTGGAAAAATCAATCAATTTATAAGTACTTAATTCATCTTTCTTAGTATTCAAACAAAAAAGTTAGCTAAATTTTATATTTAGGAACTAAGTAGTTCATATTTGAAAATTGAGATAAATTATTCAAGCATTGATGAATACACATTCAATAAAAAGCTAAGACATTTTGTCCGAAGAAAAAAATAGTGAGAATTGGTAAGATTAGATGTGTACGAAATTCGCAAATACCATGTTCAGTCCTTTTTATCAATAAATCATTTGAATAAAAGAATTTTGTTAATTAAATATCAGTTATAGTAGCAATTAATGGATCCTTGATTGGCCATGTGGTAATTTTGATCATACATATTTATATTCATTATGGGGAAAATCCCATTTTTCCTCCTTCTTCCTACTTTCTCCTTCTTTCTTCCTTCTCTAGCAGTCCACCGCCGGCCATCGAGGTGATCGTCGTCGCCCTGCCTCCGTTTGCAAGAAGCTCACATTTGACCTCATCTGCTATACCCGCCTCACCTCTGACCTCTGGGTCACTGTTGCCGCTACTGTCCTCTCTGACTTCTGCTTCCCCAATCCCGACGTCAACGCCGTCACCGTCTCCAATGTCTTCTCCGGTTTGTCTTGGTGATCGAGTTATTATTGCTGAGATTTTGATTTATGGGGATGTTGTGTTGATCGAGTTGTTAGTTATAAATGGATGTGGCAGAAAAGGAGATCGAATGAAGGAGGGCGGCCAGCGTCTATGGAGTTTCAGAGGGAAGGAGGTTGCATGGCAGGTGGGGGTGAGTTTTCATGGAAGAGGGAGGGGGAAGAGGAGAGAGAAAGGTGGGGGTGAGTGTGTTTTTGTTATTGTTATTTAATTTATGAGGGCATTTTGGACTTTTCATGTCTAATCTTCTTGTCATATTAGTGAAAATATCATTTTTGATCTCATACCTAATAGTTGGGTATCATTTGTGTACTTTGGAATAGCTATGTACTACTGCAGTACTGCTCCTTGACCAATAGTTATATATCATTCTTGGGACTTTGCCCTATAACAAATTATGATATGGAAAGTTATAACGTTTATGTAAAGTGAATTTGACAAATTTAGTAAAGAACTTTACACTTATCATACAGTCCATGGTGTTCAAAATCAGAAAATCACTTTTATGAAAGGGCGAAAGCCCAAAAATAATACATAACTATTGGCAAGGAAGAAAAATAGTACATAACTATTTCAAGGTACACAAATGATTCTCAATTATTGGGCATGAGGTAAAAATGATATTTTCATTAATATGACAATAAGATTAGACATAAAAAGTCCAAAATGTCATTATAAATTATAAATTAAATTAAATTTCTTTTTCTTTTTTCCTCACCTGCTTCTTCCTTCTTTCTTCTCCAGCAGTCAGCCACCGTCCGTCGAGGAGATCGTCGCTGCTCTGCCTCCGTCGTCTGCAAGAAGCTCACCTTCGACCCCATCCACTCCACCTACCTCACCCCTGACCTTTGGAACATCGTCGCAGTCGTCTGACTTCCACTTCCCGATCCAGACGTCAATGCCGCCGCCGTCTCCAACGTCTTCTCTGATTTGTCTTGATTATTAGGTTGTTATTGATGAGGTTTTGCTTTATAGGGATGTTGTATTGATCGGATTGTTAGTTATAGATGGATGTGGCGCGGGATTATGGATGTAGCAGAAGAGGAGAATGAAGGAGGGCGGGCGGCAGCTGTAGAGTTGCAGAGGGAAGGAAGTTGGCGGGTGGGGTGAGTTATCGGGGAAGAGGGAGGGGGAAGAGGAGAGAGAAAGGTGAAGTTGAGTGTGTTTTTGTTATTGTTATTTAATTTATAAGGGCATTTTAGACTTTTCATATATAATCTTATTGTCTTATTAGTGAAAATATCATTTTTGATCTCAAAGCTCAATAGTTGAGAATCATTGTGTACCTTGAAATAATTATGTACTATTTTAATTTCTTAATCAATAGATATATATCATTTTTAGGCCTTCGCCCTTTATGAAAACCTTATGAGTTATGATGTGTATAGTGTCAATGTTTAGTGTTTAGTGTCATTTTTAGGCCTTGACGTTATAAGTGATTAATGATATTTCAGTCCAGATAGAATATTTATTTCCATTGTTAAATATTTGCATAAATGGCATAAAAGCTTTTCATACATACCCTATAAAACTATTAAATGTGTTGTAAGGAAACTAGTAACATTCTAGCTGGAAGATGTGAGACAGATGGAGTTGTTAGCAATTGGAATTGTTGCACTTGAAAATACTTCTAAGCAAGAGGTGGAAACACGTGTAAATTTGTTGGGGATTGTTTCAGATAGGAGCAAATAATAAATTAAAGCACAAGGTCATACGAACTTGGGCCAAAGTTTGGCCGGCATATATTATTATTAAATAGTAACAATTATACAAGCATATCCCTCCAAAGTCCACACAAATATAGGAGATTTTTAGATTCAGAAATCATGAAAATATATAATAAAAACGAATATGTTCAGATAGTTGCTTTGGTATACGGATTTCTCTGTATTTTAAAAAAACAAATTGAGTTATTTGAAGATCATATTTGTCCATATTGTCAATCTTCCATCTGGGTAGATGATATTTTTCTTTTAAAAATTTAAAATACTCTTTCCAGTTATGAATAATGAGACCTATTTAGGGAGATGAATTTAATAATAAATATGAAACATATTTCTACTTCTTAATAACTTTTACTCAATTATCCTTATCAAAGCTCCACAATGATAGACATATAAAAGAAGGAGAGTAAGGGTAAAGGTAGATGGTTACAGTATATTGGTAATGTCATGTTATTATAACAAATTAACTAACACATTTAATCTAATCAAATTAGGAAATTGAGTCTTATATTTTGGACTGGAGAGAGAGTTTCATATTATTTGTTACTAATTTATATGAATCTAGGATTTTAGTTGAATTATCGTTATTGACCAATACAATAATCGACTTTAAATTAGTTTCTTTCAGTAATATTTAATTTCCATATTTATAGACAGTAATTTATTTATGTGAGAAAAAAGTTTTAATTGTACTGCAATAAATTAAAGTTTGGCTTTTTGATTGATTGTATGTGAATATTCTATTCCATTGCATTAATCAAACGAAAAGGACATGTCATAAATATACATCGTTTTTTAAAAACGACAAATACTTAAGACATTTATCGTTAAATTTAGAGTTGAGCTAGCTAGGAAACTCTGGTCCTTTTGACCAAAACTGGTGGATCAGACTTTACCTAGCCAATGCGGACTTTCATCTTAATTTGTTCGTTTTGACCATAAATAATAAATAATTGGATTTAATTATGTAGATATTCACCAATAAGATCGATGGACATCGTAAACTCCGAGGATCATTATATATCATTATTACTTGTTTGATTTTCATCTATATATAAAAGTCAACAGAAGCTGCAGGGCATATATATTGATTTCAAAGCAAAGTCCTATTTGAGAGACACTTGCTTTAATTTTCTTTACTAACTGAGATGATGAAGCCTTCTTTTCTTAAGCCATCTTTTATTTGCATTGTGCTGTTCGCTGTTATCCTTTTCTGTTCATCAAGCCTGGTGAAATCACAAGACTCTTGTTCTCTACAAGTAGATGACAGACTCAAAGTTCCTTTTGATCGAAGTTCACTTCGGTGTGTTCGTGTTTGGCCGGCTCATAATCTACTTTTCAGAGTAAGTATAAATGCACATGTGTAGATACATTAATAACAACAAAATCTTATCTTTCTATAAGTAGACAGGGTCCGTTTGTCGTGAGATTTGACAACGTTTTACATTGACTTTGTATATATAAATATTCTTTATTATTCAAACTCTTGATATATGTTATTCCAACAATTCTAAATATAATATCACTTTAACTTTTTTTTGGAAGATTAGAAAAATCATAATAACTAGATAGCTTAACTTAAGTGTATCTTACATATAATTGTATTATACAATTATTTATAAGTAAGATAAATTATATTTAAAAAATTATAGATATTTTAAAGTGATTAATTTTGTTTCATAAACTTTTTCTTAAAAGTAAAATTGATCCTATAATTATAATTGGGAGAGGATATAAAAACAATTCACGTAGAGTCATAGACATTTTAATCAGTTGGAGAGACACGGCATAGTACATCAATATGTCTTTTATAGGGAATCTAAATCTCTTTCCCCAAAATTTAGACCGACCTATATTATGGAGTATAAGATGAAAATGGAAAGAGAAATATCTATGATATTTCCATATATATTAACACACACATTTACTACGTCAACTCATATCACTCAAAAGTAATAAATAGTCCCTTGTCATTATTTTAGGATTAAGTTGACTAATTTGAGTTTGTTAATGAAGCAAAGTAAATCACCTTAAAATATTTTTAAGTAATATTTTTAAAAAACTAATTTATATATCTTATAGACTTAAACATAATATAATGACATGACATGGTATGTTATTTAGCTTTATTAATATGTAATTTCTAATATAATTACATTGGGAGTATGATGTTTTTTGCCAACTTCATTGGGAATATTATCAAACAATTTATTCCTTACATTTCTTAAAATGTGTGCAGAACTCACTAAAAAATGGTTTCCATATTTACAAGAGAAAATCATAGTATATGCAAACCATAAATACTAGGAGTACAATTTATTCCATGCATGTATTGATTGATAATAATTTGAATAATGTGGAGCACACAGTATGCAAAGACTTCTGCAAACACAATAAACTGGGTGTTATCGTACCCATCAGACATCGGTGCATATGTAGCAATGGGGTTCTCGAAAGATGGCGGAATGGTGGGTTCAGATGCCGCCGTTACGTGGGTTGATGACGGCAAAATCCAAGTCCAAGGGTACACTTTGAATGGCAAAGACTCTGAACAAGTGATCCCTTTTAGTGATAAAGCTAATACTGAACCTATTGATCCCACAACTCAACCTATAGCATATATGTACAATGGAGATCCAGACGTTGCAGCTCCATATCTTCTATTCGCCATTGGACCGAAACACTCCCTCCCTTCTGCTCCAGACTATCGCCTCACTAAACACAGTGATTACATTGTTCTTAAGATCAATTATAATTCAGGTATGAGCATGTGGGTATAAATACAATTTATTCATTTGAAAAGTGAGATTTATAAGTTTAAAGGATAATTATTCCAACACATAAGCTAGTCTTTGATAAGCATGGCTCTCCTCTCAAATGTTTGCTTAAAGCATGTCTCCATATAATCTTGATTGCATAAATAAACTAGGTGAATTCTAAATGTTATTGAAAGAAAGTTATGCCAACAATTTATTCTGTAAATTACTTTTTTTTGTTGGATTTCTCATTGGCAAAGTAAGTGTGTGTGTGTGTGTGTGTTGAATATAGATAAAGTAAAAGTTTTATGTTATAAGATATAATTGAACATTATATTGTGTTGATTGTGGTGAAAGATTTTAAAAGTTGGAAATGGCGCTCATAATTAATTAACAACGACGAGATAAGCGCATTTCCTAATATTCCCTCCGGTCCTAAATATAAGACCTATCTAATTGACTTTTTTGAACAATCCTAAAAAAAGCAAAATAAGTTAATTATAAATTGATTTACCTAATTTTTTCCCTTAAACTAGTTTATTTTACTTATAAACTAATGGATAATCTAAAAATATATAAAAAATGTCATGATTTAATAGACTATTTTGTAACCTTAACTTCTCCAAAAAAAAATCATCTAGGTCCTATATTTAGGACCGGAGGTAGTATTATTTTACTTTTTAGAAATGAAGGAAAAAACTTAGGTCCATTTCATCAAGTTCCCCAATAAAAATGTGACATATGGACAACTAAACACATTAGATTACCTCTACCTTCTCTTTCATGTTCACTACAAAAAACGGGGCCCATATCGGCGTTTTATAGGGCCTCGAATCGGCGGAATTTTCCGGCGGAATAGCGCTACGGCGTTTTGGCAAAACGCCTAAATATTTGCCGTGAGAATGCGGCATTTAGGCGTTTTAAAAAACGCCTAGACGAGGGGCAAAACGCCGGTATGCGGAAATAATATTTTTTTATTTATGCACATAGGCGTTTTATAAACGCCTATGTGCGGTATTAAATAATAATATTTCATACCGGCGTTTTGCAAAACGCCGGTATGTGTTTTCCAAAAAAAAATAAAAAACATTTTTCTTCCTGATTGTTTAGAACCAGGAAGAAAAATGTTCAAAAACATAAGGAATAATATGTTAATCCCAAAGTTACATACACATAAAGAATAATATATATAAACATAAGCAATAACAAGAGTAATTCATAAAACATGATACCCAAATATATAAAATCAAAACAACAAGCAATATGTAAAAGAAAAGTAATAAGATCATATCATCATTATAAAATCAAATATCACCAAAAAACACGAAATAAAAAACATCAGCAAAACTAGCCAAAAAAAACAAAGCAACAGCAACATTGAATGAGAGACGAAGAGAAAAAAATAGAAGAAAACGAGAAAATGAGCAACTTTGCGGAAGGAGTGAGGTGCTATTTATAGGGAACGGAGGTGCGTACCGGCGTTTGGAAAACGCCCATATGCATTTTAATATTAAATAATGCATATAGGCGTTTTGCCAAACGCCTATATGCATTATTTACATTAAAATAATGCATATAGGCGTTTCAGGGAAACGCCTATATGCTTTCTAATGCATATAGACGTTTCAGGGAAACGCCTATATGCATTATTTGAATGTAAATAATGCATATAGGCGTTTCCTCAAAACGCCTGTATGCGATTAAATGTTATTTTAATCGCATATAGGCGTTTTGAGAAACGCCTATATGCATTTAGTGCATTTAATATGCACTTAATGCGTAGATAGACGTTTTTCAAAACGCCGATATGCGCATAAAGTGCATATTAAATGCACGTTATGCACATAGGCGTTTCTCAAGCCTATGTGCGATTAAAATAATATTTAATCGCAGATAGGCGTTTTGAAGAAACGCCTATATGCGGTTTTCTGAATAAAAAAATAAAAAAAAACTGTTAGCCCCTCTTTTTTAAATTTAAAAACCATACCGGCGTTTGTTATACCCAAAACGCCGATATGGAAACGCGGGAAAAAAGGCGGGAAGCGCGCGCCAAATTTATTGGCGTTTTCATATAGGCGCTTTGGGTAAAAACGCCGGTATGCGTCTCATATAGGCGTTTTGGACCAAAACGCCGGTAAGGTTGCGCCGGAATGACCCGTTTTTTTTGTAGTGGTTTATCCCTATTCTCCCTCCTTCTCCATCCTCCTTCTCTCCTGTTTGTTCCTATTCTCCCTCCTCCCTTTCTCACCTCTTCCCTTTTCTCACCTCTATCCCAAAACCATCGTACCTTATCATAGCTTCCAACCACTTTCACTTCCCTCGCCTCTTCATCCTCTTCCCTTCATTCCTCAACCCTTTCCTCGCCTCTTCGTCCGCTTCCCTTCATTGCCCAACTCAAAACCCCAAGGCTTAAGAATCCCCTCCCTGTTCCTTCATAACGTTGAAGTCTTTTTCACCGAGTGAATGTCTATTAACGCTTTCTAAGCCCACTAGAGATTTTCATAATTGTTATAGTGTGTGTGTGTGTGTATAGCGATTGAAATTCTATAGAGGGAAGGGACGGATGAGAGGGCCTCAAAATTCTCATCGGAATATCTTCTCACCATCATATTGTATTTTAAAGAAGGAACATTGGAGAGTTTGGGAATAGGGTTTGAATGGGCATGTGTTTAATTGTCTATATGTCACATTTTAATTGGAAACTTGACGAAATGGACCTAATGAAATTGACCTCAGTTTTTCCGGAAATGAAACAAGAAATATTCGTTCAAAGTTTAAGTTATTTGTTGTGAAGCATGGTTTTACCATGGAATCATACTACTTTCTAAATTGTTGTCCACAAAAAAAAAATTTGGTCATTTTGTCCCATCTCTCTCTTTCCCCTCCCTCCCTCGAGTATGAAACATATTTCTAATTTTTCCTGATGAATTTTTTCAAAATTATCCATATCAATACTCTCATCACTAAAGATAAGTAAAAAAAAAAATGGATGGTGTGGATATATATTCAGATTATTGATTAGATTATAATGATAATATTATTAATTAAGCTAATATCATTAATCTTATTATATTAGGTAAATAATTTGTATATTTACTACATATTAAATTGACTAGTACCCTGTGTTACAACAGGTAAAGTCACCTTAATCTCTTCATCAATGCTAAGAAGAAGTCATGGGTGGCTAAATATGATAGGATGGAGTCTTCTTATGATGATAGGAGCCATAATTGCTCGCTACTGCAAGCAATGGGACCCAATTTGGGTCTATTTTCACATTTCAATCCAAACACTTGCCTTCATTGCTGGAGCCGTTGGAATCATATGTGGATTCGTCTTAACTAATAGAGTGCACATTACTCATCACAAAAACATTGGAATTCTCATTCTCATCCTTGGATGCCTCCAGGTACGTTTCTAAATTCCATAAGTCAAACATACAAGACAAATATAGTCCATCTGTTGTTTATTTGTTTATAATAGAGCATTTTTAATCACTTCATCATGTTCTAATATATAAGATCCTTTTGATTTTTTTGGAAGTTGAAGAAGCAAGTTAGTTCACTTAATTATAATATTTGACACATCCAATTAGATTGTACGTTAGTCTATGAGTAAAATAAAATACTCTATCTATCTGTTCCTAAATATAAGATCATTTTCCCTTATTTGAATAGATTAAGGAAGTTAGTTAAGTTAGTTATTTAGACATGATATTACCAATTTATCTCAACTATATACCTTTATCCTCACTCTCCCTCTTTTGCTTGTTATTATAGATAAGCATTGTAGGGATAATTTGGGAAAAATTTGGAAAAAATTAGAAAGTGATCTTATAATTAGAAATAAGTTGAATTTCAACTCTGATTTTATATTTAAGAATGGATGGAGTAATTTGGAAAGGAAAAGATAAATATAGACATTTTAACAATTAATTTTACATCATTAATTTCTTTAGAAAAGTCAATATGATCAATCTTATAATTAGGGTAATAGGGAGTAATTTTCATTTCTCACTCTACAAAGAATGATAGTTAAGTCGTCAAATAGTCCTAAGTTTATTTGTTATTTAAATCTTGTTCGTCAAGTAATCCAATTTTTTGTTCCAGCTATGAATCTCCATATTTAAGAGAGTTAAGTGGAAAAGATATTATCGATGAGGTGACATATACGGATATACCAAACAATTTTTTAATTAATATCAAAGTTCCCTATAGTAAGGACAAGATAGAGGACTATATAATAATATAATTTTAAAAGCCCTCATTAAGTGTTGGTGTATGTTAATTAATTATAAAACTTGTACATATAATACTCTGAAAATATATTAAAGTTAAATTTTCAAATAATCCAATTATGTAGATAACAAGTTGGTCGAAATTTATCAAGTCAAGCATTTTTTTCCAGATACACCCTTATTCATGGATTGTACTGTTAAACTGAGAGGCACAATAAGATAAAACATAAAAGGGATGAGAGGGTCATGTGCATCATTGAGGTTAAAAATGAAGTAAAGGTGAAAGGTCAAATATACCCATCTATATTTATGAAAAGTTAACCTATAGCATTATATTAAAAAAATGAGATTCAAAAGCACCAATATATATTATAAAGCGGTTATATTGAATCTCAATGTCATTCAAATATGGTTCACTTAGCACCATACTATTGTAGGCATATAAAATTGATGGAGGGAATGAAAAGGTGAAATTGAAGGGAAGGATAAGTTGTCATCACTTTAAAACGAATTAATTAATTCTTACCAGAGTAACCATACAACTTACATTAAGGTTTTCTTCTGTCCATGTCATGCAATGAAAACCGATTAAGTTGTGAAAGGATAACCTCACGAGAACTTCATATATACTCATTTTCTTGTATGTGTACTATTATTGAGTGGGGCCGTTTGAGTTGGACTCCTAACTCACATTTACCATATAGGAATAAACAGTCTTAGAATTTAATTGCTCCTTTATAATGTGTGTGTGCATTTTTATGATACCAAGTGAAACTATTTGTAAATGTATACAGGTATAATTGACTACGCCCAAAAAAAAAATATAAGTTAAGTTGCAAAGTTTAATTGATGAGAATAATGATCATCTCGGATCTACACGAAAAATAAAACTCATATTTTATAACTGGGCAAGCAGGGACTGAGATTATAAAATTTGTGGGCTTAGTGAGTAATAATGTTTTCTTTTAATCTAGCGAAACATGTTGGAAGTAATTTATTATATAAACCAAATTGAAGTGATATTTTAATATCATTCCTTCTATTCCTTATATATCTAATATATATTTAGACATGAAAAGTTCTTCCTTATAAGAGAAATATCTAGACATTTTACTTTTTTATTTTCCCGCGATTAAGAACTAATTAGTGATATTACACACATCTTATTCCTGTAACTTCATACAATGTTTCGAATTGGTGCATTAACTTTAAAATGCATGTTTTCAATATCCTTTAACTCTTTTTTATCACATTCAATCCTTTAACTCTAACATAATCAATTCTGGATAAAAGAAATTCAATAATAACTGTTATTCATAAAATAAAATTTAACATTATGTCCGAACTTAAAAGTATTTAGGGAAAATTAATTTGAAGTCCCCACAAAAGACTTAATACTAGAAAAGTCCCAAAAGTTGAAAATATTAATGTAGAGTCCCAAGGGACCTCACTTTAATATATTTGAAAAGTGAAAAGACTTTTTTGCCTCCTCTTCCTCTCCCCTTCTTCATCATACCCCCCCCCCTCTCCTCCTCACCGCCCCCCCTCTCCTCCTCCTTCACCTGCACCCCCACCCCAATCAACCACCGCCCCCCCCCTCCTCCTCCTTCACTGCCCCCAATCATCCATCCCTACCACCGTCTCCGCAACAACCTCTCACCTCCAACGACCACTCCTTCGTCTTCTCCCACGCCTCCCTCCTCCCTCCCATCCTCTCTACCACCTCGGCTTCCAAGACCTGACCTCCGCCGGCCCCTCCCTCTCCTCCTCCTCCTGGTCCGACCCCTCTACCTTCTTCGCCTACTCCGACCTCTCCCTCCGCTCCTCCTGCCCCTCCTGCTCCCTCTCCGACCTCCTACGCCAACACATCCTCCCCGGCTACTTCCCCTTCGACTACCTCCGCACACTCCTCTTCTGCTCCAAAATCGGGAGGGGCGGTGAAGGAGGAGGAGAGGGGGCGGTGGATGATTGGGGTGGGGGGGCAATGAAGGAGCAGGAGAGGGGGGCGGTGAGGAGGAGAGGCGGGGGGGGGGGTCTTGATGAAGAAGGGGAGAGGAAGAGGAGGCAAAAAAGTCTTTTCACTTTTCAAATATATTAAAGTGAGGTCCCTTGGGACCCTACATTAATATTTTCAACTTTTGGGACTTTTCTAGTATTAAGTCCCTTGTGGGGGACCTCAAATTAATTTTCCCAAGTATTTATTCAATATGAAAAATATCAAAATTAACTGTACAGAAAGAGGATGGTCTTATATATCATCACTTTTTGTTATTGGTGTTAGGATTAAGGACAATAATCACTTCTCTATTAACCATAAATTCTACCAATAGTGATCCTATATTATAATACTCCCTCTGTTCCTAAATATAAGATCACTTTGGAGAAGTTGATAAGTTCCTAAACATAAGATCACATCCTATTTTATCTCAAGTTTTGCCCAAACTACCCTTATACTTCTCTTTTCATTGAAAACCCCTCCTCCTTTAGTTATGTAATTGAGGGGATTTTGGGAAGATCATGTAATTTTATTGTCTTCATTAATCTCCCAAAATTAACCAAAGTGATCTTATATTTAGGAACGGAGGGAGTAATATATATACTTTTTATCTAAGCCCTTACTTTTTAGTCTAATATCATCATCTTCTTGAACTTTGATTTTATGTGGGTCATTATGACGTTTATTTTCATTTGTATTATTACTATCAATTGAGACTTCATTTTTAGCCTTTTCTTTATTAGAATGTTGTTTCCTATCATTCTTCATTATAGCATGGTCAGCCACAAACTTATTAAGATATTCTACCAATGTAGACACCCGTATTGTGGGGATGGTTTCAACACAGTTGAATAGTGCCCCTAGGACGTAAACTATTATACCCTCTATTTCATATGGATCCAAATCCAATAATTTAGGAAATAAAATGAAACCTTATGTAAAGCTGAAAGTAACTCATAAAAATAAGTTGCATTCTTTACTTATTTCTACCTACAATATAATGTTTAATTAATAGTGTACGTAGTATATACATATTATGCCAGCTTCGTGTGTACATGCATACGTCCTTGCATGCTTATAATTGCAAAAGCAATCTTATTTTCTCCGATCCGCATAAATCTTACGCCTTTTAGATTTTAAAATGAACGTTTGAGATGTAATCTCTTAAAAATGTTATTTTAAATTTTTTAACATATAATTAAATAATTTCAATTTGAAAAATTTTTATTCTCTGGATTGTGCACACTTGCATTATAAGAAAAGTTGATGAATGATTTTTTTTAGCAATCGTCTCATAAATTTTATATTACGTACCTGCCATTCATATATTTTGATCCAATGGTGAGAATATAATGAGAAAATGATTTTGAGAACCTAACCTCTCAATTAATATGAACATCTGTATGTATAACGGTTTAACTATAATTTGAATTCTTGTTTCACAGGTTATATCTCTGGTATTACGACCAAGAAAGGAAACAAGTTTATTAAGAAAATACTGGAATTATTACCATCATAACCTTGGTAGGCTATTGTTGATCTTTGCATTGGTTAACTCTTTCTATGGACTTAGTTTAGGAGGAGAAAAGTCCCAATGGTTTGCTGGTTATGGAGCAACTGTTGGCTTCTTGATTGTTATTGCCATTATTTTGGAGATCAAAGAGCGGATACAATCTAAAAGGGAAGCAAAACTCGGTCAAAAGCATAGCAAGGACATTGATTTAGTGGGAGTACAATAATTTTTGTTCTTTCATGATATTTTATTTTTTGTTCAACAACGACTTTTATATTCAAATATCGGCATCCAATTTAGACTTCATTTTAACTTTTTCAATGCTGTAAATTGAAATTACGAAGTGTAAACTATGCATGGTAACACTATGCATGCAAATAAAAAGTCAATGGGAATGACACCTTACAAATATTATACGCTGAACTTTAAACTGTAACTATTTCACATATGGTCAAGTAAAAAACAAAGTTATTACATATTCTCATGCTTAACTGCAGAATAAATGGCATAAACACATGTAAACAAATTAAACAAAATATATATGCAAAACTATATATTAAAGCTACCTAAAGCTGGGTCACTTTCTATATCCTTTTTGCTATGAATTCTGGTAAAGCTAAACACAAGTCAATTCATAAGATTGGAATATATAAGAAAGAAGATTTATCTTAAGGATGTACCCAACGAAAATGTAGCCATAATTCTCCCATTTTTCTCTATCTCTTACTTGAGCCAAATCCTCCTCTTCTATTTTTAGAGGCTTAGGAGCAAAAAGGATATATGCCACTTTAAGTTTATATTGTTAGGGGAAACTTCATATTCTTTTTCCATCTAACAAATTTACTACCCTCAGGCCTCAAACCTCTTCATAACTTCACAATTTTGGTAGCCAACTGTCTCAAAAATGTCATTGGTATTCGCCAACTTAAGGCTTAAGATCATTGATTTGGTTGAACCGGTTTTTTTGAAGAGTACAAGAAGAAAAGAGGAAGAAGAAAGAAGTGCACAATGTCATTATTGATATCCACAAACTTGAGCCTAAAATTTTTTGCCTTTACAAAGTGATAATTTGACTTTTTGATTGTATACACTTATAGATAGACAATGAGTTTGCTCTTGACATTTTAAGGTCAAAAAATTTTGCATTTCTTAATGGAGTGATGTAGGCTATTTGATTTATGAATCAAGACGATCACTTATAAGGCAATGATTTGAAGTGAGATCAAATATCTAAATATTCGCTATAACATAAAAAGGTCTAATCATGCTTGAAAAACCATCAACTCCCTTAAGGCCATAGAAAGCCTCTTTATTTAAAACCATTCTATGCCTTTCCATACCAATGTAAACAGCTAATACTAATTTTACATCACTTAAAACGTAAGCAATTAGGATCCCCATCAGTTCTATGAAATAGAGATTCTCCCATTGTCCAAAACTGTCAAATAATAGCAGTATGAGGTTAAGATTGACCGAAAAACCCAAATTAGGTTTCCTAACCATCCGATAATTCATGCATACCATTAAGTCAAAGAAGTTATTAACAACATTTGGTGCCCTCATATTTTCAAATATCCGTAGACTTGGACAATTTGTAATGGATTAATCTCTCAATTCACCCTTCCAATACCAAAAACCAGGATCAAATTAAATTCCGTCTCACATGCATAGTAGATATATATCACTAAATCTTGCTACCTCTAAAATTTCTGAAAATACCAATTGATTATTAAATCCTTCCTCCTCCGTACCAAGACTCTTAACCATTTCAGTACAGCTCCTTCGTTAAACTCATTGAACCATTTTCTCTTTGAAAAGGAAGAACAAGGAGAAAGATCAAGGTCCATATTAACTAATTCAGAGGTTGTAGGTTCATACTTGAGAAGTCTACTCCATTTCCTTTTTTTTTTAGTAAGCAAATTTTAGGAAGGGGTTTGGGCTCAAACCAATCTAAGAGCAGGGCACCTAACTCATGATCCATTGGGGTCTGTCCCTGTGGGCTCTGGAGCATGACCAACAAGCACTTAGCTGCAGAGATGTCTCCCCAAGCGCTGCGATGGAGACACAACAAAGTGTCACTCCCTAGGATCGAACTCGCGACGTGGTGGTCAACCCGACGCTCATTGTTCAATCTCTTCGCCACTGAACCCACGGACGATGAGTCTTCTCCATTTCTTTAGTATTACTTTAGATCTCCATGAATTGATTAATTCAACTTCTTTCTCTTATACTCTCAAAATCATCTTCACCCCTGACACACGTATCTTTCCTTAGCATTTTTACAAAAACTTTGAAAAACAAATTTGTGCATTTTTAACTTCCTCTGCTCTAATCTTCATCACTTTCGATTGATCTTTTCCTTTTTATTTTAAATAGTAAAGAAACACATACCACTACAATGACGATAATTCATTACCATAAAAATCCCAAATAAAACCATATCATGAAAAACTTCACCACCACACAGTAAAAGACCATTGATCTTGATCGTTTAAAGAAAATTTCAGCACAAATTGTTTTAGTCTCACCGATGAAGACACTGAAATGAAAAAGGGAAAGTCTCACCGGAGACGAAGGGACTTTGGCCCCTCTTCTTTTTTATCTGAAAAGATATACTCTTCATCACCCTTCTATCACTACAGTTTTAAAGCTGGGTATTATACTCAAAGCTCTCATCATGAAGTTGTGTCTTGGAAAGGTCCCTTTAATTTCAAATAACATCTTTTCAAAAGAATGTTTTAATCCTAGATAGATTCATGCAATTATATGATGATTTATGAATCAAATGAAGAGGTATTTACACATTTGTTTTTAGGAACTAAAAATACATAAAATTTCAAAATTTAAACTCCTTACAAACCTCTTCATGTAAAGAGACAAAACTTCCCAAAGAATACTCCTCTTCATTTCAAAATTTCCACACAAACTCATCTTGGCACATTCAATTGGCTATTGGAAACCTAATATTTGAGTTATTTAAATGAATTGTGTAGATTAAGCAAATGAAATAAAATGATTAATTTGAAAAAATGTAAATGATCTGTGCAAAAAAATTCCATTGAACATTAAATCATGTAACGATTCATAAGTTAGTTAACTTAGCTTCACTGAGAAAAATTATAAATAAAAGAGATAAAATGGATTGACATCTAAATCCCCAAACTAGCTAGCTCTTGTATTATGTTATGACTTATGACAGAGGTAGTATACAATTTTTCCATGTTAACATTTCATATTTTTTTTATAAAAAAAATATTTTAACTAATTATTACCTTATATGCACCTTTTATCGTACCATGCATCCAGTGTAAGGCTTTGCTATCCAAATACCAATTATGGTTGGGAGTTTGTGTGTATAGACTCACAACACGCAATGAAATCAAAACCCATATGCCTAATCATGATATTTATCTAATGATAGAAGAATAAAATTGAAATGTCATATATATATATATATATATATATATATATATATATCAAAGAAACACTACAAGAAAATAATTCACTAGTCGCGCCCCGAAAAGGCATCTTGTCTCGGTTTTAACTGGCACAAATTACGTGTGTCATGTGCATGAACATGAGAAATAAAGATGTGCCGCTGTTCTCAAAACCGCGACATAAGGAGAATATTTCAAAAAAAAAATGATCCATGATATGTCGTGCCTTAGGCATGACATGTTATTTCGAATGAAAAGTTAAAAAACTATAATCAATAGACAGCCTATAACTTTTGGTAACAAATTAAACTTGCAGAAACAACCATTATCCGATAACAATAAGTTTGTTGAAATCCGTGTATATGCTCCCTCCTTTGGATTCCCTTTCATCACAAGTGTCAAGAGTCAAAAACACAAAAATTAACATTAGCATTTTTTAATGGGTAAATGTGCTTAAATACAAAAAATTTAATATCAAATGAGCTCTCATACCCATTAACTTATTTTGGGTTTTGAAATACTCAAACTTTCATTTGAGGCGGCCTTATGCTTTTTTTTTATGATCCCGTTCAAACTTATTTGATGTGAAATGAAGGGTAACAATGTTAAACTTTGACAATAAAAAATGTATGAGACCCCTCCTAAATGAAAGTTCATCAGTATTATTAAGAACCTAAAATAAGTTAATGGGTATGGGAGCTCTTATGATATAAGTTGATGGGTATTTAAGCACCTTTAATTTGCTCATTATTTAATATTTGCTCAATCTATATTTTATTTTAAAGTTTACATTTGAAATAATATTTTTATTATCTACCATGCTTTCTTGTTAAGATACAATTGATGCCAAGTGGAGTTGGATACACTGTCACGGCAAACACTATAAAAAAAAACATGTCACAACATATACTGTCTTTTTGTCACATTTCATAAGGGTGTGACATATATGGCGTGACGAGAGGGGACTTTTATATTTTAGTGCACTTAGATGTGTGGCTCATACCAAATAGGAATTTTGGTGGCCAGCAGTATGTTCATACTTTATAAATAATATTAAACTTACTATAGTTTTTATATTTATTTTAATGCATTTTTTGATAGCGCAAATAAATGATCATGCTTGATTCACAAACATAGGATCTTATTGGCATGGAACCGTCTAATTGATTTGTCACAATGAGAAGGTTAGCTATTTTTCACCATGTCCAACTCCAGCTGGCATCAATTGTATCTTAACAAGAAAATATGGTAGATAATAAAAATAATATTTCAAATGTAAACTTTAAAATAAAATATAGATTGAGCAAATATTAAATAATGACAAAGGTGCTTAAATACTCATCAACTTATATCATAAAAGCTCTAATAATACCCATTAACTAATTTGGGTTCTTAAATACTCATCAACTTTCATTTAGGAGGGGTCTTATGCATTTTTTTGGGTCAAATAAAGCTTAACATTGTTATCCATCACCTTGGAACAAATAAGATTGAACCTTGACCATCAAAAATGCACAAGACCACCCCAAATGAAAGTTTAAGATCGATCTAAGAACACAAAATAAGTTAATGGGTATGTGTGCTCCTTTGATATAAAATATGTTTATTTAAGCACATTTGCATTAATTAATGCTAATGTTAATTGTTGTGTTTTTTGCTCTTGACTCTTGCGATGAAAGGGAATCCAAGGAGGAAGCAAACACGGATTTCAGCAAAGCTATTGTAATAGGATACAAGTTGTTTCTACAAGTTTAATTTGTTACCAAGTATAGTTTTTTTTAACTTTTCATTAGAAGTGAAGTGAGGTTTGTGGGTTGGCTTGTGCTAGTAGAGTATTTTTTTTATTCTTTGGCTATTGGCGTTTGTATACTATTGTTTAATGAAATAATAAAATAACTTATTTGGCTAAAATTGTGTTAGATTTAGATAATTCAAAATAAAATATGCACAACCATAAACATCTCTTAGGAATCGTACCTCGTCTGATCCGGACAATTGGCTTCTTTAATTTGGACCATTAGGCCAACACTTTGGAACAAGTCGATATATTTGTCTTCTCATTATGGCAGTTCAGGAAACATCGTACGTAGCTAGCTAATTAAGGAAGCTCATGTGCTATTGACGGCAAAACCAAACACCCTTCATACGTAAACACCTAAGATTTAATAATTTGAATGCCAACCCAAAAGTTCTTCTATAAATGTAAAAGTAATCGAACACACACGAGCACCTGTATATGTCAATGACAGTGATCATGTGTATATACATATGGTGCGTTTAACCTAGAGCTATATTGACTTTTGATTCGAAAAAATTTAAGTGCGATGAAGCATTTTCTTTTTTCCTTATTCTTTTTCTTCATTATTGTTTTCTGTTGCTCATCAACATTGGTGACATCCCAAGACTCTTGCTCCCAAAACGTAGATCCTCAGCACATAAATTTTGATATCACTTCCCTTCGCTGTCTTCTTGTTTGGCCAGCTTATAACTTCATTCTTCGAGTAAGTGTGCAAATATACATACTCTCTTGAGTCTTGAGATCATAATTATTGCTTAGCTTGATTCAAATACTTTCAATCTAACTAAAACGAAAAGTTGATCCGTTTACTAAACGATTAATCATTTATTTTGATTGTACTGATGTCGTTGAAATAATTTTGTCATGTAAAATATAAGGTGTTTTTTTAAGTGAAGGCATACAAGCACAGTAAATATATACCTGACTAAATTTCTTAAACATATATGAAATTCATGCATAAGTGTGTGTGTGTGTGTAATATTCATCGGCCAATCTCTCTGTCTTCATTTGTCTTGGAAGGACTTTGATCATAATTTGGATAATTATTTTTCTTCTTCATTACACCGCCGTATATACATTCAATTAAATTGGTATGAATCAAACAGTATGCTCAGGCATCACCAAACTTGTGGAGCTTTGTTCTCTCATTTCCCAAGAACATAAACTCTTATGGAGCAATAGGGTTCTCCGACAACGGCGAGATGGTGGGTTCGAGCGCCATGGTCGGGTGGGACACACAGGCCAGTACAGGTGGTGGCGACGGCGGAGTGAAACAGTACTATCTGGGTGGGATAACCCAAGCAAAGGTGGTTGTAAATACAGGAAAGCTTTCATATACAAATGCGTCCATTGTTTCAACTTCAAGTTCAATAGTATACACTTCGTTTCAGTTGCAAACCAACCAGCCTTCCTCAAGTCTCATATTTGCACTTGGACCCCAGAATTCTTACCCTAGTGGCAATGGATTTGTCTTACCCCAACACATTGATATGGTTTCCATCCATGTGGATTATGTTTCAGGTCCGTCGAGCTTTTTAATATTGTCGCATCTTTGCATGTCTTCATAATATACATATTTTATTATTTTATGTTTAATACAATATTTGTACCCTCATGTTTGATATAATTTTGGTTTTGATCCTCAAGTTTCAAACAAGAAGTTTTGATCCTCAAAATTTATTTTGTTTAAAACATTGCTCCCTATAAGTTAATAAAAATATTCCCCCGGTCATGAATATAAAACCAATTTGGGAAGATGAATTTAGTCATAAGTATAAGATCTATTTCTAATTTTTACCAAATTTTCCCCAAATTATTCTTATCAATATAATGCTCTCCAATAAAATGAGAGAGAGAGAGAGAGAGGGAGAGGGAGAGGGAGAGAGAGAGAGAGAGAGAGAGAGAGAGTAAATATAGACGGTTAAGGTATATTGATAATATCATGTTATTTTAACTAACTTAATTAATATCTTCAATCTAATCAAATTAGGTAAATATCTCATATTAGGACCAGGTGGAGTAGACTATTTTTCCCATAACATCACCAAAACCTTCTTTCTGTTAAAATTTGGACCAAAACCACAAACTTCAGAGACTAAATAAAGATTACATTAATCCTTTATGTAATATATCAATCTTTTCTCTTAATATCCCTACCTAATTGTAACGATTTTATTGAGTATAATTTTGAATTTTTATGAAAACATCTATTTCTCGTCTATAACCTAAAAAGTGGTTTGGATTAAGATGTCAATCCATTTAATCCATTACTTATCATTCTTTCTAAACCATCAATATTTATAATACATGCCATGCTAATTTATAAGGGATTTTGCATCAAAGCATAGTTTCAATCCAATGATTTAATAGTGTTTTAGGGGATTCAACACAGCTTTTGAAAATAAATAACTACTAGTTTAACTATGTTCTTCAATCTATCCTACTCAGTTAAATAAATCTTATATTGTGATGATAGTAACTAATTTTAACTTTCTTAAATTATAAAAAATGAACAATAAAAGTAAACAATCTTCTGTTTCTGCAAATGAGGTTTCATGTAATCCAGTTGGATATAAAATAAGGATGAAAAAACTCGTCTAACAAGTTTTTAACTTAGACATTTTATATGTATAGCTAGATCCATTTGTTCAATTAATTTGAAGAAAAATAGAGAAATAGGGTAAAAAGTTTTTAATTAATTCTTTTAAACTATTTTAGCATACATGTCTTTATCAAAATTCTATCCATTTGTTCAATTTTTTTTTTAAAATTTAATACACCACAATTTTCCCTCCCTCCATATCCCACGCAATGAACGGCCACCAATCGACAACTAGAACGTTCTCCTATTGATCGGCTATTCCACAATGAACTAGACTTAAATGGATTCGTTTTTCTTTTAATCAGATCGCTACTGATCAATATCTTCTAGTCATACCAAACTCCAACTTAGGGTTATTTCCTAACGAGTTTTGATATCTTTTCTTTATAAAAGTAGAGCTGTTAGACATATTATCTGCTTGCCACCTGTCTATTTTTATAACCTAAACTCATGACTCCTATCCCCTTTTTTTCCCCTCTTCTCTCTCCTCTTTTTCAACTTCCTAACCTATGTCCCCTTTTCTCTTCAGTTTTTTTCAACCACTTGGCCTGCGTTTCCCACTCTCTCAATTTTTTGGTCAAAACCTTACCCTCTTTTTTTTTAAAAAATCCTTTCCAATTGAATTTTAATAGGTTGTTGTAATTCTCTTCACTTTCTTTTCTCCTCTCTCCTTCTCTATTTCTTCTCTCTGTTACTTTTGAGTTTTGTTTGTTATTTTTTTAAGCTTTCATTACCAAGAGGGAAAAAAATATCTCATGATTTGTCTTTTGTTTCAGGTTACTTTGCAAGTAGGAGAAAAAATTACTTTTAATTTTACACAACATTATTTTAACCTAACTTCCCGCGCATTTGACATGGTCTATACTAGTATATGTTATAACTAGTAAACTAATGAGTTTTCGAATCAGTTATGTACTTCTTCTGTCCTTATAAGTATCTTGATCTTAAATTTCCCCTACACTGCCCTGGTTTCAAATATAAAGGCTAAATAATTTGTAGGGACTGGAAATTGCTTGAATTAATTATTTATTAAAAAAAGTATGTTTGTTTGCAAAAATATTTCTTTTTAGGCTAAAGTATACTTTTAGTCCTTATGTTTGCATCAAGTTTAAATTTATTCCTTTATGTTTGGAAAGTACACTTTTAGTCCTTTTTTGTTAATACCTTTAGTTTAACTTAACGGAAAATGCTAACTTAACAATTTTAAATGATTCTTTTATAATGAAATTGAACAAAAAATGATAAATTTTGAAAATATAAGAATATTTACACTCATATTTTAATCTAAACATTTTTCAATATTCAATAACTGTTTAAAATTTTTAAGTTTATATTTTACGTTAAGTTAAACTAACGGTGGTAACAAAAAGAACTAAAAGTATACTTTACAAACATAAAAGATTAAATTAAAACTTAATGCAAACATAAGGAACTAAAAGTATATTTTAACCTTCTTTTTAACTATTTGTAATGGAAACTACCCCTAATGGTAACTGTAACCCTCTAAAAAACACAATTAATAGGAATAATTGTATAATAAATTATAAATTTGACCACACTTATATTTAGGATAAAAATAACATTCCAACTATGTACTACTTAAGGTAAAAAAAAAACTAAGTACTACTTGCCCTACCAATTGAACTAGCTAGGTGCTAATAATATCGGGTAAATTATTTAATTCTATAATTATTGATGATGAAAGAGTATTATATTGTCTTGTAACTACAGGTACAGCTGGTGTAGTCTCAAACCTAAAGCTAAAAAGAAGACATGGATGGCTAAATATTGGAGGATGGAGTCTAGCGATGATGCTAGGAGCCATAGTTGCCCGACACTGCAAAGAGTGGGACCCACTCTGGTTTTACGCACATGCTTTGATCCAAACACTTGGCTTTGGTGCAGGAGTAGTTGGATTCGTATTTGGTTTGACTTTATATTACAAAGTCAGTTCCGACGTTACTCATCACAAAAATATTGGATTTCTCATTCTCGTCCTTGGCACCCTCCAGGTTTGTCTATCATACACATCATAATCATAAATCGTTGTTAAAAAATTTATGTGATTTTGATGTGTGTGAATTAGTTGGTGATTTAATATCGAAAATATACGTACCAAATTAATAGTTGTAGAAAATATAGGTATTTGAAAAATAGTTTGCCAATTACTTTTTTATATTATATTCTACATATAACATAAAAACAAATACTTCATTTGTCATTATTATGAAGCTATTGTAGATCAAAATGAATAGCTTTAATTCATTCTTTTAAAGAAAATGTTGATTTTGTTTCACAGGTATTGGCAATTTTATTGAGACCAGGAAAAGAATCAAAAATAAGAAAATACTGGAATTATTATCATCACAACTTGGGGAGGATTTTGATGATATTTGCTTTAGCTAACTCTTTCTATGGACTTCACTTGGGAGGCGAAGCATCAATGTGGTTTGCTGTTTATGGAACAAGTGCTGCCTTGTTGATTGTTGTGGCTATCATTTTGGAAATTAGAACGCTAATCAAACCCAAAACAAACATGATTGCCTGATTACATTCCATTAGATTTTCAATATTTCCATTTTCTTGTTGATGTTGCAAACGAGGTTGCCTAATTTTATTAAGAAGACTAGATATATGGATCTATCGCATACTTTTTAGCCATACATAGTGCTTATTGGGATTCAATTTTTAATTATTTATATATGAAATGAAAATTGACACCAGTCTTTGATAAAATAAAATGGGGAGAAAAGAATGTAGTGACACTTTTACACATATAGAACCCGAGGAAAAGTTAAGAGGAAAGAAAGTAAGATAAAAACTTTATCACAGTGTTGGTTGGTTGACTGTGAGGAAAGAAAATACGTACATTTTTACAAATAAAATATACACTTGCATCTATGCTTAAAAATTATATCTAAAATTAAATCAGAATGTTCATATAGATTAATGTTTTTTTAAAGATTAAGCTAGTTTAAAATTAAATTAAATCAAACCTGGGGTGTGTGGTTGAGTGGCAAGGACTCATTCACCCTTAACCAATTGTCTGGGGTTCGATCCCTGGCGTTGGGTATGGATAAACATTAAATCTCTCAGGCCAGCTGTCACACCCTTTGAGGTGCCTACAAATTAGCGGGGGATTAGTCTCTCACTTGTCGAGTGAGGGAATACCTTGATCATGGATAAAAAAAAAAAATCAAATCATATATATCATTATCAAACAAATCAACAAAAGGTTTGTTTTAATATAAAATAAAAAGTGAATAAATTTCAAAATCAACATATTATATAAATGAATAAAAATATAGTTATTTAATTATTATTATTATTTATTAAATAATTAATTTTCTATAAAAGAATGATAACATAATAAGGTGTAACGTTCCAAAAAATATTAGTAATTATAAGAATTTTGAAATTTTAATAAATAGAGATACAAAAAAAGATAGGAAATAAATTTACAAAACAGAATTTTAAAATTTCAAATTTGATTCTTATTTGTCCATTGTATTTTGGTTTCTCCATTAAGTTCCATAAGGTTACTAAATTCATCAATGAAAGATAATATTATTATACAATTTTGAGAGAATTAATTACAGGTCCCTTGTAAGGAACTTAACATTTGAAAAGTCCTCCTAACTTCGGAAATTAAAGTAGAGTCCCTTGGGACTATACAGTAATTATTTATGAGAACGTGATCCCCACATGTAATAATAAAATATTCCCCCCACCTTCCTTTCTCTCTCCTCTTCTTCCAGTCGGCAGCCAACCCCCCGCCCAAAAAAAAGTCACCACCCTCCGACCTCCACCAACCCTCTCCCACCCCTACTCCCACCCTCCACCCACACCGTCCTGTTTTATTCCCTCTTGCGAGCTTCATGTCGGAGAAAAGAGAGATGGTTGCATAGTTGTTGCGGTGGCGGCGGAGTAGGGAATGCCGGAGAAGAAGGTGGCGGCGGGCTCTGTAGAGGAGGCGTTGATAGAGGTGACGACGACTGTGCGGTTGAAGGGGTGAATACTCCAAGGGACTCTACTTTAATTTCCCAAATTAGGAGGACTTTTCTAATATTAAGTCCCTTAATTAATTTTATACTCCAAGGGACGTGTAATTAATTTTCCCTAATTTTTTATTAGAAAATTCTAAATTAAAATAATTAAAGTATATATATAATAATAATAATAATAAACAAAAATTCTACAAAATATTCAATCCTTTTTGAAAAAAGATTTTACTAAATAAAAAAACATAATTAACGTACACATACACGTAAAAAACCAAAAGGAGCCTAATGATTGTCTTGTGAAGATCTTCTCTGGCGTGCACCTTTTTCCCTCTCCCGCCTTTCCCCACTACGCTTGTGGCGTTGTCCTCCTTTCAACTCCCGTATCAACTCCGATAGCTCCTGCATCTCCCGCCTAAGCTCCTGCCTCTCTCCCTCTTGAGCTCCTCCCTCTCCTGTTTAACTTCTTCCCAAAGATGTTCCTGCTCCTCCATTCGCTCCTCAAACTGCTTTTGCAGACAATCCTCCACCTGTCGCTCCTCGTAAGATTGACTGCCACTGGTACCACCACACTCCTGATGCCCGTCTCGGGTACGATATATTTGGGATGGTGTAGCACCAAATCCCAATCCTGGCACTCGCCCGGAATGTTCACGGGCACCTATGGCGGCTCGGAGCCTGGCTATGACCTCAAACGGGTCTATAACTCTTGCTTCCTTATCATTCTCGTCATTATCTAATCTTTCCGTATCTGCAAACTCCTTCGCAGCTTGATTCATTGCCGCCTGCAAAAAAAAAACAAACACAACAAATTATTACACAGAGAATTGCAACAAAATTAGACAATGCATATATAACTTACCAACTCATCCTCTGAATATGGCACATATGACCCGTCAGAGTGTCTACGTATTTCTAATAAGAAATCTCTGACGATGTCCTGGGTGAGTCTTCCTTGCTCACGACCCTTTCTAAGCTGAAATTAACATAAACTTAAAATTAAATAATTATAATAATCAAAATCAATTAAATAGAATTGATAGGAAATATATATAATTCGTATATAACTCACGTACCATCTCACCAAGAATAACTGAAAAAGGACGGGAACCAGTCGTATGACGAACCACTTGATGACTGCGGGCCTCTTTACCCGCCCTAGACCTCTCCTGTCCTATCGGTCCATAACGGAATGTCGCATATCTGGCCCATGCTTCTAGAGATACTCCAGGGGGGACATCGTCAACAATCTCTGCTAGAGGTCTATTTCCCGATGGATTCCTTTTATTGAAATAATCATTTCTCTTCGTCTTCCATCCGTCCCCTATCTTCTTAATTGCATAGCTCCTCACCGCTTTATTCTCTGTCATCTCGAACTTTTTCTAAGGAAAGAAATTAAAAATAATATTAATATACAAATAATTAAATAGATTAAAAGTCAAAATTTATAAAAATAAAATTTCATTAATCAATTACTATTAAGTAATCGGTTCTTACTTTGACAATATTCACCCACGCATATGCACGCTGTTGATCCGACACCTCTTTCCAATCCTTCAGATCAATCGGAAACAAATTATAGTTAGCCCCAACATCGCGACAAAAGCGGTTGAATAGGTTACCCTCATTTCCCATAGGTTGCCCTGTTCTACTAAAGTAATCAATCACCACCCTCTCATTCAGAGGAAGGTGATGAGTGTCTCGAACAGTCAACTTTCTCCGAGCATTCGTGCCACTATGAGAATCTGTATTTATAAAAACAAAATCAATGGTAAGATATAAAAAGAAATACAATAAAAGAATATTATGATTAAGAATATATAAAGCAAACAAAACACTCACCTCTAACTCGAACCCAATAGCCAACTCCACTTGTAGTCGCTCTCCCCCGACTAAATGTAGTTTGAGGAGGGGGCAATACTCCTCTCACGGGGACCTCTTCATAATTGCCCTCATCTTCCTGTTCATCCTCATCATGGTGCTCATACTCCTCCTCATTTCCTTGGTGCTCATACTCTTCCTCATTACTTTCTCCATCATTGTCACACTCTGATGCTTTATAGCGTGAGCGACATTAAGTATTGACTAATCTCACTTCGTAAGTCATTTCAATTAACTATTCCTCCGTCAATTCTTTATTCTTTTTTATTGTGAGACTATGTATATATATACCAACACATACCATAATTGCATCAACTTTTGAAGGCTTCAAACTATAATCAAATTCATTTATCCTATTAACTTCAACATAACCTCCATTTGAAGGATCAAGAACGAACCTATAATAGAGGAAGAACAAAAATTCTTAAATATTGATACTATCAATAAACAGATTAGAAGAACACAACTCTCAAACCTAATACATAATTTCTCAGCATTTTCTTCACAGGTAAAGCCAAACGTTTCCAATATTCATTTCATGATTGCACAAAAACTCAACCATTCCAAAATAATTATAAGCTACCATGTAGAAAACCACACATCATAATCTGAACTTAGTAAAGCATTAAAACTGCGGACATTCATTCATGTTCACAACCTCTAGCACAACAAGCATTAATCTACAAGGCATGCAGAGTCAAATAACAACTTCAATGACCTTGTTGTCATATTTCTCATGATGTCATAGTCATATTCAAAAGAAGAAAATATTTGTAATATATAATAATGAAAATAGTTTTGTTGAAAACTCATTATTATGAAAAACTTGTTTAGGGTTTAGCCTAAACTTTTTTGAAACCTATTAGAGAAACAGTTTTTAAAATTCTAAAACAACATTTTATCATTAATATCTAAGACCACCATCCTTAAAAAATTCAAGACCTTAAATTAATGATCAAGCAAACACAATTCAAACAACTCTTTTTCCTGTATTCAATTCAAATAAATGTGTATGTTTTGATTTTATCATGAATTCAATCCTCTAACGACCCTACTAAATACTAACCCACATAAACCATCACTCTCGCTTCTATAATCATCACCTAATTATTTAACATTCTTGAGACATAAAAGGGAATACAAACTAAACTCTAAACTCCAAATTCTCCCTTATCATAACATAAAGTTTGGGCTGTCTTAGAGATCACTAAAGCTTGCAACTCCAGTACCATGGATAACAAAGTTTCCCCATCAAATCATTACTTGAAATCAAACATTTGTACAACTTCATACTATCTAAACAAATGCTAATGTTTATCTAGATACCTTAAGACGCCATATAATAAATTAGAATCACCAGCCCATAAACTTATTACTCCTTCCCGATCTCCTAACTATCACTTCACCTTTCAGCAGAAACTTCTAAGCATTTTACCTTCCTAAATCTCTTTGACTATCACTTTACAAAATTGCAGAAAATTTCTAAGTGCACATGAGAGCACAAAACATCAACAATCTTTCAAATAAATCCTTATCCACCGATTTCCAATAGAACTTCAACATGTACAACAAGACCCTAATTCTATTCTTATCCTATTAACATTTCATATTATAAAGAACATAGCAAGAATAGGGATATAAAATAACTGAACCAACAAAGAAAATATAAATTTCAAAATTCACATACTCATTGTCAAGAAACAAAACTGAAAAAGAACCATAAACATAAATTTCCAAAACTCCACAAAACAACCCAAATGCTACCGCATAAATTCCAGCAGTGTTGCTGTAACTATGCAGCAGAATAAGCAGCAGAAACTGCTGCAGAATAGCAGAAAATGTGGCTGAAAAAATTAAATAAACAGAGGCAAATTCAGCAGCAAAATTTGGTGCCAAATGTAGGGAAAAATAATAGTATTTTGCAATAGTATAAAGGGCTAAACAATCTATACACACATACACCCGTTTACCATGCCACCAACACTGTCTAAACCAACAAAACACTGCACCTACATTAAATCATTAGTACCAAGTGCAAAGCTAAGAGCAAAATTCCATAAATTTACTAACAATCATCAAACATATATTATCCTCTTTTACATGTCATACACTAATTAAAGTAAAACCCCAAATGACGCAAGGACCTCCCTCCTTTTCCAAAACACAAAATATAAATTCTTCAATGAACCAATTCGGCCAAAATAAATCCCAAGAATTCATGTCACTTTACATGTATAATTAACAATTAACTAATATTCTTTGCAACAACATACAACTCAGCAGAATCTTATATCAAAACAGAATACTACTTTCATAATGTTAACCCGAAAACTCAGCCACGAAATTTCATACTTGAGGCAGGACATACATATACAAGTGAAATATAGCATGAAGAGAATGTAAAAAAAAATCCTATCAACCAGAATTTTTACTGCACAATAAAATATTTCACCAATTAAGAGATTCATACTTTCTATTTAAAAAAAAAAAAACCTAGCATACCAAGCCTATTTACTTAACTCTTACATTTCAGCCTTCTTTTGCACTATAACTTAATTATTTATGTCCCCATATCCGTTAAAAAAACTCTATAGAAGAATGGTGTAAAAATCATGATACACATGCATTCAACAACAACCATGACATCATTCCATTATTAATTTCTTTATTCCCTTTTTGAAATCAATTCGGCTATGTATATTAGCTATACAAGAAAAGTTTTCAGCCATATATACTTATCATCCCTTTACAATCACTAGGACATCACACCAAACAAAGATTCAAAAATCATACATACAAATGATAGTACCCAAATTCATGAGATACGAATCATAAACAAATGAGAGTAAGATTTCAGTTTTGTCCACTTCATCCAACAAGTTCTTTGGAATATTCAAACCCCAATGCAACCAAGAATGTTCATTCCTCTTCAATTTCAGTCAGCCATGACACTAAAATAATGCAGAAAACTATTAACTACCCATGGAACAACACCATTCAACCATTTCCCCCCTTTTCTCTCATGCCATTACATTTACTGCCATTACTACTTCATAACAGCAGCAGCCAAAATAGATACGTATACAGAATCCGTTTTTAAACAATACAAGTATGATGCAAAAGAACCATTTACTTCTAATTCATTCTAAATAGAAGAAGAAAGGAAAATTTCAACCTTTACAAATCAATGAACCCACACCATAAATGGAAACTTGAAGAAGTTATTTGTTTCTCTACAAACCCAGAAAATTATTCCCTGAAAATCCTTACCAAATGGAAGAAATATGATATGGGAAAGTAAGGAATGTTCACCTGAAGCTAATACGGCACCTACATGTGATATTGGATCATGCTTATGAATGAAGAAGGCGCTGGAACTGAGGAGAATACATTGAGGAAACAAGAGAATAGAGAGAAAGGAGAAGAAGCAGAATTTTGTAAAAGGTGAAAAGGCAAATGTGTAGGTGTATATACGTTTCATGAAGAGAGGGCTGTGAGAAATGAGGGGCTTATATATAAACTTTGCACACCCTCAGCGGTCGGGACAACCGCTACGGTGTGATTATTTTAAAAAAAAAAATTAAAAATTCATCCTAGTGGTTATGAGTTATGACCGCTGAAGTGATGAGTGTAAGCTTATATTTAAAAAAAAATTAAAAACCCCAAATCTTAAGTTATTTGATATTTTTTGAGAATATTTTACACCACCGCGGTGGATTTGCTAGGATGTGAAACTATAAAAAATAGTAGAAAAATTAAAAAACCTCAAATCTAAAATTGTTTGACAACCTTGTGGGCATGTAACCGCAGGGTGTTTTTTAATATTATTTTATAATATTTTACATCTCAGTTGTCGATTTGCTGGGTATAAAACTATATTAAAAATAATAGAAATTTTTAAAGATCCAAAATCTAAAATTATTTGACACCCTAGCGGGCATGTAACCGCGGGGGCAGCGGGTTTCCAACTATAGTGGTGTGGATTTTTTTAAAAACAAAATAATGGTTTTGTGATAAGACATATATTTACATAACTCAGCATCTGCATTTGTGTTTAATTTGTAAGGATTAATTGGTATTTGTATTCATTTTATTGATATATATCATGCGCATGTTTAGTTGTGAGAAATTGGAAAATATTGCCTAATTACTTGCATTTCAAATTACTAGGGGTATTTTGGTCATTTTCACTATCTATATCATTTTTATGTGTAGAGGGGTCCCAAGTGGGCCCCACATACCCTTAGGAGAAGCTTAAAGGGTTAGGAGGCAAGACACATGCTTGTGGATAAATATCACTCCTTTTGGTAAGACAAGAGATTTTACACTTTAAAAAATCTTACCAAAAGGGGTAATTTTGGCTCCAAAATAAAATTTTAAGTTGTAAATCTGACTGGATATTAAATAATAAAAATATTATAAAAAAGTGAAAAAGAAGAAGGAGATGGATACTGTGGATTCTAGGACTAAAAGTTATGTTAACCAAAAATTTAAAAAACCCCAAATCTAAAATTATTTGATATTTTTTGAGAATATTTTACATCACAGTGGTTGATTTGCTAGGATGTGAAACTATATAAAAAATAGTATAAAAATTAAAAAACCTTAAATCTAAAATTATTTGACAACTCAGCGGACATGTAACCGTTGGGGTGATTTTTAATATTGTTTTAGAATATTTTACACCTCATTTGTCGATTAGCTGGGTGTAAAACTATATATTAAAAAAATAATAGAAAATTTTAAAAAACCCTAAATTTAAAATTATTTGACACCCTGGTAGGCATGTAACTACTGGGGTGTTTTTTAATATCTTTTTATTTAGAATATTGACCTCTCGGGTGTAAACCTATATAAAAAATAACTCCCTCCGTTCCTAAATATAAGATAATTTTAAGGAGAAGAGTTTGTTCCTAAATATAAAATTATTTTCTTATTTGACTCAAGTTTTCCCCAAATTCCCTCTATACCCCTTTAACTCCAAAAAATAGTGATTTGAAGAAGGTACATTTTTAAAACTTAGGTGAGGGGTATTTTGAAAATTTCATGTGATCCTAACTCATTGCAATGTTTTCCTTTTTCCTTAATCTCTCCAAATTTGCTAAAGTGATCTTATATTTAGAAACGGAGGGAGTAATATATTTTACACCCCAACAGGTTTTCGACCGTTGGGATGCGGATTTTTTTTAAACCGAAAAAATGGTTTTGACTCATGTTCTTTGGGATGTGACCACAATGTTTAGCATGACTGCTTAAATGCAAAACATTTTAAAGAAAAAAAGGAAAACTATATGACTCTTTAGCACGCAAAGCGACAGCTGAAGTGCCATAATTTTTTTAAACAAAGAAACCTAAATCACATTATAGTGGGCAACGCACCCACTGAAGTGTAATACTTTTCTTAAAAAAGAAAACTATATTGCACTTCAACGGTTGCTAAAACCACTAAAGTGCAATGAAATACTACCTCCGGTCCTAAATATAAGATCTAAATGACTTTTTTTGGAGAGATTAAGGTTGCAAAATAGGTTATTAAATTATGGCATATTTGATATATTTTTAGATTATTCATTAGTTTATAGTCAAAATATACTAGTCTAAGGGAAAAATTAGGAAAATCATCAATTTATAATTAACTTAATTTGCATTTTTAGGATTTTCTAAAAAAAAGTCAATTAGGTCTTATATTTAGGATCGGAGGAAGTATTATTTTGCACATCAACTGTTAGATAAATCGTTGATGTGCAAAGAATAATTAAAAAAAAGAACATCTCAACTGGCAAACCGCCCGTTGAAATACTTAGAAATGATTAAAAAACTTCGAAAGTTGCATTACAAAATAGAGAAATATATGAGATGAATTTTTTTATTACAATATTAGATGAAAATAGTAGGAATGTAATTAGTAAAAAAATGTAACCTTAATTACTAAATGAAAGCACAAATTAAAAAAAGTTACTCTGATAAAAAAATGAAAAGTTTAGAGGCAAAAAAAAAAATAAAAAGGAGAGGAATTAATAAATGAAATTAGAACAATTACTAAATAACCTTAATTATAATTATTTAACACAAGGAAGAATGAGTTAAATAAACTTTTTAATTGTAAATGAGTATTGGGAGAAAATTTGTGAGAAAAACTCATTGTTCGTTACAGAAAAGAGAAAATTGGACTTTTAGAGGGACAAATCAGATCACGAAGGAGAGAACATTGAATATGGTGGAGAGAACAACTTGTAATGAGATTCTCTCTCCCTCCTTCACCAACCTGACCACAACACCCCTCTCTCCCCCTAAACTCTGCTTTCAGATGTTCTCGTCATGATGAGATTCTTGCTACCTATTTAGAAATTAGGACGAAATGTGTTAGAATCTTAAGTTTTGATGAAGACTAAAATGTGAAAGAACTAGTCGATCACATAGGAAGAATTAGGATAAAATTGAATCCTAAGTTAAAGCACAATCGGATGCAGGAATACTTCCGGATGGATTAGAACTAGCGCTTGCGGATGAACCACACATCCCATAGCGGAACCAAGTGAGACACTAAGTCTGAACCTAGTCTAGGCTGTTAGAGTATTGAACCTTAATGAAGACTAAGTTAGGACACAACTGGATGCAAAATCGCTTCCGGAAGACTTAGAGTAAAATAACGTGACTCATGCTGAGTGTTATACTCCACATCCCATAGAGTGAGTAAATAATACTAAGTCACTTAGAAAGAATTAGACTAAGATCAAATCCTAAGTTAGGACACAACCGGATGCAAAATCGCTTCCGGAAGATTCAGAGTAAAATAACGTGACTGACGCTCACGGATGAAGAATACGTCCCACAGCGGAAGTCAATAACATGCTAAGTCAGAACCTAGTCTAAGTAAGATTGCTTCTCATAGCAAACACGCTTCCCACAGCATACATGGTTCTTACTGCACTTGATTATATATATATATATATATATTGCTTTGTTGGACTAACAATTATGTGCAGAACTTAGTTTTACTTCCGGATGCAAATGAGCTTCCGGATGCAAATACTCTTGGCACTGGAATTCTGAGACTAACACTTGCAGAGCAAGATTGCCGCTTCCGGATGCACAAGTTCATCCGTCAGCAGGAGTACAAGAGACAGAACGTACATATGCTCAGAAGTCAGAATGCTTTTGTCAGAGCAGAGTTGTCAGAGTTGCTTTTCAGAGATAAAGCAAGTCAACCCTGCTAAGCATTTATGGAGCATTAATGAAGCCAACGGTCACAAGGGTTTAACGGCAATATTCAAACGGCATTGTCCCCATCCAAGCAATGGGTTATTAGAAGATGCTATATAAGGAATGACTTCAACATTTATGAAGGTTACCTAGGAATTGCACCGAATTTTATCTGCAAGATTCATTCAAGCATTCAAAGCTCATACTACCCAGAAAGCAAAAGTTCAAGAGAGCACTTATTGCCTGAGTTTATTCTTTAGTTATCTTGTACTCTTTGCATTAAAGTCTTTTCATTTATTCAGAGCTTTTATTGTACTTAAGTGAGTAACATCATCTGTTCATTGAGTGAACTAAATTAGAAAATCCTTGTTTAAAGGTTGAACCCTTACGAGTTGTAAGGGGGAGGGGGTTAGGTTGTAAGGTTGCAAGTGAGCCAGTAAAACTTGTGATTGTAAAGGTTGCAGGTGAACCCGCAGTAAAACCTGTGGATTAGTGGAACTCAATCTGGGAGATTGAGAACTGGACGTAGGTCAAGAGTTTGGACCGAAAAAGTATAAATTTATTGTGCATTTTAATTTTCTAAGTTTTATTTTGTAGCACAATTCACCCCCCCTCTTGTGCATCCTCACTTTCAAAATGCACATGAGTTAAGAATTGAAGAAAAGCTATCTATAAAGTAGGGGATTTTATTTTCTTGACCAGGAATATTAAATAAATAAACTGACCCAGGAAATAGATGACGGTGCTGACGAAGTATAGGTGGAACCTCCTCTTGTATCTGGATGAGGAAGGCAAGCTTTAGACGACAAAATTTGAAGAAAGACAAAAAATGATACACTTAATATAGCTAGGGCTGCACAAATGATGGACATGACCAGGCCACCTATATGCCCTGGTCATGTCCTAAATAATTGCTGGGCCAAAATTTTTGGTCCAAGACCCGGTCATGTCCTGTTTGGCCCGACACCAAGATCGGGCAGGACATGACCGCAGGGCCACATGACGAACCATGATGGTCATGCCAAGCACAAAATGAGAGAAATTCAATCCTAATTTTAGAAAGAACAAAGGAAAAATTTGATCATCATTCATCAATTACAATAAAGAAGCATCAATGCAATGATAAATATAAAGAGTCACATATAGTTACTACAAAAAGGAGTTAGTGATCACTTTGAATATAGCTCTCGACCAAAATAAAATCACTTTGAATATAGCACCAACTACTTCAAATTGAAAATTCAAGAGAGAGTTGAGTGACTTTTAAATTAAGATGGTTAACTGAAGATTAATAAAATGCAAATACAATTGTTAACATAACCTGATAACTTACTCTAAAGATATTAATAAATATTAACCATATAGGAATTGAAGCTATTATAATAGAAACGAGCAAAGAAAAAACATTTAATAGAAAAATTAATAAAACATTTTTATAAAAAATATTAATAAATAATAAAATAATTATAAAAATATTAATAAATAATCGGGTCGGGCTGCCCGATTGGTCATGGAGCATATGCCCTGATCCTGTCTTACCCGATGGTCGGGTCAGTCGTGTCCTAATAGGGTTGGTTCCGGGCCACATCGTGACGGACCATTTTTCGTATATGACCGGGTCGGGTCGTGGCGGGCCAAACGGACCACCGAGCTTTTGTGCAGCCCTAAATATAGCTACCCACGAATATCACCATCGTGCAGTAGAATACTGGTGTGTGCACAGAAAGGCGAGTGGAGAAGTGGATTTGTTGTGGCAGGAGAAGGCGACGGACGGCGAGTGAGGTTGGGAGAGAGAGAGGAGTGTGGTGTTCAGGTGGGTGAAAGAGGGAGGACAGAGAGAGGTGGGGTAGAGGTGATAAGTTTTTATTTCTAAAGGTGGGACCTACATTCTTCAGAAATTATATTAAATAGGTCTCAAGGGTATTTTAGTATTTTCCAGTAGAGTATTGGTCAAAATGGGTCTTTTATATTATTTATAGGCCAGATTGAGACCGGAAATTGTTTATATGCCAAATTAATACATTGAAAATTGTTTGGTGGCCAGAATGATCTTTAACACTAAAAAATATCATATATACTCATACATGACACATGTATTGTTTATCTTTGAAAACAAATTATACAAAACTTTTACATACATTCAAGACGTGACAAGTTTCATGACCAACTTAGCATGTGTCTCTTACCATTTCGAAAATAAATTTTGTCATATCCTGACTTGGGTTCGAGATGGTCATATGGAAATTTCTCATCCCATAAAGTCATGAGACGGGAAGTTATGGGTAAGACGGATCGGGATGGAAAAATTTGCTAACCCAACTAATTTTCTTTAGTGGAGATGGTGTGTAGAATTGAAATGGATAAAACTAAGAATGGAAATAGGCTATGTTTTTGTAGGCTTTAATTAAATAGGCCTAAGTCTGTTTAAAAATTTAGAATGTAAGTTTGAGTCTGAGCTTATTTGTAACCTTAATTTAAGGTTCAAGCCTAGGCCTTCAAAAGGCTTGACAAGGCCTAAAACTTTATATAAAAGTCTACTTAAAATGTAAACTCTTAATTAGACTTGAAATTTTATACTTCTAATTTTATATAAGTCTTAAAACCTATTAAAAATGGGGAAAATGTCATTTAAATCCCTCCGAATATACAAAAGGACAATTCAGGAACTCAAACTTCCAAAAGGACCATGAAGGAACTCGGACCTAGTTGACATTTCAAATTTGTGTGAAAGGACAAAATTACCCCCATCATTAAAAAAAAATTACTTCCCACCCTAACACCGCACTTGTTAACAATTGAACTTTGGGTATTAACAACTGAACTTTAGACATTGACATTTTGAACTTAAGAATTAACTTCTTCGTTAACAAGATAACATTGGTGTTAACATTTACATCGCTCCTGTTAATAATGGAACTTTCAACATTAACAGCTGAACTTTAGGCATTAACATTTTAAACATAAGAATTAACTTCTTCGTTAACAGCATAACATTGGTGTTAACATTTACACCGCACCTGTTAACAATGGAACTTGGTGCATTAACAACGGAACTTTAATGATGGGGTAATTTTGTCCTTTCACACAAATTTGAAATGTCAACTAGGTCCGAGTTCCTTCATGGTCCTTTTGGAAGTTTGAGTTCCTGAATTGTCCTTTTATATATTCAGAGGGATTTAAAGGCATTTTCCCTTAAAAATATGCATATCTCAAAAATATTTGGTATCTATAAAACTATGTTATTTAAAATTATTTTTTTGTAGAAAACATGATAGATTATTCTTTTTGACATTAGAATATATTATACTGCCACAATTGGAATCAACTTGCTTGTTGTAACAATTATATTACTTGAAAAATCATAGAATCATAGATAAGTTTAGTGAATTAGCAATATATCTTAACTATTTGAAGACTATGAGGTGAACAAATGAGCCAAATGGTTGAAACTTGTATACAAATTATGAGATGTGAAGCTTAGATGCACAAATAGGTTTGTAGGCTAAGCCTTGTGAAAAAAGTCTGGCTTATTTAGTTAAATAGGTCTAATGACAGGCTTGTATATGAGCCTGACTTATTTTGTTTCTCTTCCACCCACGCTACGGAGGAGTTGAAAGGGGGGAAGATTTGTATTTCTTTCTAAAAAAGAAAGTAATCGTTTTTAATGAACATATTAATAATTTGTTTTCCATGTAAGCTTGCCACATCATCACAACTAAGGCTGACATGTTAGCTTTTTTAACACCATCAAGTCCTTGTTAAACTATATGGACCATTTATTTGAACAAAATGAAACTTCAAGCACCAAAACCTCTTCTTTCAAAGTATAGGGACCAAAACCAAGGTGAATGTAAACTATTTGGATCAAAACCCCTACTTTTAAACTTTAAGGAATAAAACTCAAATCACACCAAACTATAGGACCAAAAGTTAGTTTAACCCTTTCCAAAACTATTAACTATTAACCCCTATTAAATATGAGTATATATGAAAAATAATTAATGCACATTAGAAATCATGAAGTGACTTATAAAATGGATCAAGAAAAATTGATAGTTGGTGACTTATAATAAGGACAGTAACTTTTGTAATTTTAAATTATTGCAAATATATGAATATTTTAATTGTATATTATTCAATAAATATGTTTCTATCTAAATTGGTTTCTCAAAATAACCATCCAAACATGTTTGTAAAAGTTAGTTTAAAAAAACACTTCTCCAACTACGGATTCAAGCATAAATCATTTCTCACAAATCAATTTTTACCCAAACTAACTTCTAAAAAACCATATTGAGAAAAAATCATTTCTCCATCACTTCTCCCAAACACACACTAAATAGGCTAGACTAAACTTTTTTAAAGCTAGGCTGTAGGCCCTGTTTAAAGTCTAGCCTATTCCCACCTCTAATAAAACATAGTAATGAAATTTTTTCATGTTGTAATTGGTCCGAGTTTTTTTGATCAAAATAATTGGTCCGAGTTAAATCAGCAGGAAGAGGGAGTCCACTCCCTAGGTAGAACATAGAAGGAAGTGAACTTGAAGTTGAGTTGCAGATAGTGAGAGAGAGAGAGAGATGGAAGTGGGTTTTGTAGGTCTTGGCATAATGGGCAAAGCCATGTCCCTAAATCTCCTTCGCCATGGTTTTAAGGTCACTGTTTGGAACAGAACCCTCTCCAAGGTATTATATTATATTATCTCTTTCTTCACCTCTTTCTACATATATCACTAATCCTCACACTTTTGATGTATCGCTTGATTTTCTTTTTCTTTTTTCTTCATGTGTTAATCTTTTTTTTTGAGATGACACAGTTTGAGGTGGAAGTTACTGGTTTTTTTTGCTTCTTAAACAGCCTGTAATATGATATTTATGCTTAATGTATGGTGATTCTGTAGATTTATAGTGAATTTATTTTTGGTTTTTGATTGCTCTTTATTTTTTTAATTTATTTTTGGCTGATGCAATGGTTAGCTTTGTGCTTTTGGGTTGCTACTTTCTTCTGCTCTGCTATCTGATGTTCTCTGCTTTCTATACACTTCTTTGTGTTGAAGTTTTTTGGACTTGTGTGGTGGTTCTGTATGTTCTCCGAAACTCTTAAATTTGATGTTGTTGTCAGGCTTTGAATCCATATGGCATTAGAGTTTTGAAAAATCATGATTAAGAAAGAGGTTATTTGTATGTACATGATAAAAATTTGTTATGCTTTTGATTTTGTGAGGTGGAAATGAAAGGAGCTTTCTAATCTAATTGCACCATTTTGCTTAAACTTTGTAAAGAGTAAAGTTTTACCCCAAAAGAAAGGAAAGAAAAAGGAGAGTAGAAAATAGAAATGGGATTCCATAAGAAAGCTAGCTTCCTGTATCTTTTCAAAATTCAGATTAAGTGACACATTTAATTATTTATGGGGTGTTTTATTTTTGTCCCAAATCATAAATAACAGCTAAGCTAGAATCACTTCTTAAAAGAAGGATTAAGTATATGAGAAAGGATTTGTTTTTATGGAACCAACATCAAACATAATGTTTTTGGTTCTTATGCTCATTAATCTTTATTATTTTACTTCGACCTGATCTTATGCAAATAAATCTAACATTGAGTACTTTAATCTAGTGTGATGAACTTGTCCAACATGGTGCTTCAATTGGAGAAACCCCTTCTGCTGTAATTAAGAAATGCAAGTACACAATTGCTATGTTATCTGATCCTTCAGCTGCTCTATCGGTCAGTAAATATCATTAACTGAAGTGTAAGTTCTCTGATTTGCAACTTCTCTTGCTTACTTGAATTGCTTCCTATGATGGTTTATTAGGTGGTCTTTGACAAAGATGGTGTTCTTGAGCAAATTAACAATGGAAAGGGTTACATTGATATGTCAACTGTTGATGCTGATACTTCTTCCAAAATATCTGAGGTTAGCTTTGTTTAATGCGGCTAAGGTTTGACAGTCTTTGAAATATGAAATAGCCGTGATCTGTTTCTAAATCAATTTAGAAGTTTTCGGTATGTGCAATGCAATATATTTATTCCTGAAGCCGAACTTGTTCGCATGGAATATTTTGTTGCTCGCTGTGGTGGCAGACATGAAAATAAAAAAGAAATTGTTGTTTTCTTGTTCTAGGGCTTCTCTGTTGATATGTTTAAAGGTGTTTTGTTAATACAATAACAACAACAACAAAACCTTATCCCATTATGTGGGGTCGGCTACATAGATCACACGACGCCATTTTGTATGATCAATAGTCACGCGTGGATCTATGATCATAAGATTCGACAAGATTTTTACGTTGGCTGCCGAAGCCTAACACAACCCTACTCCTTTATCCAGGCTTGGGGCTGGCTATAAAAATATAGGCGGAGTGTTTTTTGTTAATAATTAAGAAATTACTGTCACTTAGACCACTCTAGTCCAAATCCTCCTAATTTTGGGTTGTAATGATTGCATGGCTGAGAATGTTGAGAAATCCTCCCTCTTGTTTTCTTCTCTCTCTTATCCCCTGGCTTGGATTTGAAATAATAATCACAGAATGTCATTGGTAAATATGTTTGTATTACCTTTTTTGGTCAGATGATATGGGGTTTATATCACTGAAGGGCATATTTTTATGATAGTCTTGGGATTATGGTTTACAATAATATCTTTTGTACATACCACAAATGGTTATCACTTGGGTTATCCTTGCATAGAAGGGTGTATAAAGGGAAAGGGAAATGATGTTCACCTTCTCCACTTGAATAAGAACAAGCTAATGTCCAAAAATGATAATCTATCTCCAAGAATACATCTCAAATGCAGGAACTATAAGATGATGATGAGGTACGAGTGAGTTAAAGAATGGCCAAACAAAACACCAGAAGTAAGAAAGTTAGTGTCATTAGGCTTTACTCTTTCTTCACTTTATTGCTTAGAGTTTTCGATGTTGAACATTCGAATGTTGTGTATAATATTTAATATTGTCCATGCTGTATTCAGAAGCTGTTGTTTTGCATGCAATTGATTTTTAAGATGAAACTGAAAAATGCGTTCAAGAGATTTTGATATTGTCCTGATTTCTATAGGCCATTACCTCAAGAGGAGGTCGCTTCCTTGAAGCTCCAGTTTCAGGAAGTAAGAAGCCTGCAGAAGATGGCCAACTTGTAATACTTGCTGCTGGGGACAAGGTAAAGATGTCTATATGAATTGTTGGCAGTTGTTTTCCATTAGTTTGAAACATGTGAAAATGGCAGGAGTATACAAAAGAGGTAAAGAGGGGTAAATTTCGTAACTAAAAATAAAAACTTGGCGTACGTCCAGTTATCATCAAAACCTATTATAACAACATGGTGTTTCAGTATAAAGCAGATACAATGGTGGTCCATAATTATATCACATACTTCAATAATTTTTCTTCATTGTGGACACTTTCTCATTTGCTATGCTGATATACTAGGACAAAATTCATATATTTTAGCAATGCTTTTAGTAGGAGATTGTATTTAAATGACAATAAGCTATGCATGTACAATATCCCCTGTTATCTAGATGAGCTTTTCGAGAAACCACAACTTTGGTGACCCTGAAGAATCGTGGAAATTGCAAATGCAGTGATAATCTTACTGTTTAATGTAGAACCTTAAACAAAAATAAGAGTGAGATTGAATTGGAAATAGGACTTCCTATTATTGCTTTATTATTCGATTAAAATGATATTATTGCTTTATTTGGTTATAGTATATATTTTCTGCAGATTCATTTTTACTCATCTAAATTCGTGTCTAGGCATTGTATGATGAAGTACTTCCAGCATTTGATGTATTGGGCAAGAAGTCTTTCTTCTTAGGTGAGGTTGGAAATGGTGCAAAAATGAAACTTGTCGTTAACATGACAATGGGCAGGTAATCCTTTTATTTCTCTGTTCCATTTGTTGTTATCTTCATTGTCAGCCTGTGACTTCAATTCCCAGGTTGTCCTCATAATGATTACAGCAATCACACAAACATTTTCTTTCTTATGCAAATTATTTGTCCTATTGTGAACCTTTGCAGTATGATGAATGCTTTCTCTGAGGGAATCATGGTAGCCGGAAAAAGTGGTTTGAATCCTGAAACTCTTCTCGATGTCCTGGTAAGAGTTTTGACCTGGAAAATGATTGGAGGCAGCTGATTTTACCAATACAAAGTATAATTGAGATATTCTCTTCAGGATCTTGGTGCTGTCAGTAACCCTATGTTTAGGTTGAAAGGACCAGCAATGCTCCAGAAAAATTATACCCCAGCTTTTCCCCTAAAACATCAGCAAAAGGACATGAGATTGGCTCTTGCTCTTGGAGATGAAAATGCTGTTTCAATGCCTGTTGCAGCTGCAGCCAATGAGGTTTGTACTGTTCTCATGAATAATTTCTTTACGTTTTTCTTTCTTTTTATATGGCTATTTGACCCACTCATGAGTATTGTTGTATCCGATTGGGGGTTACTCTCCCAAATACATTTTCTACATAAACACCGATTTAAACTCAAACTTGAGACTAGTGTTCAAGTGGCCAACACCGCTTTCAAATGGACAAGCTCTTGTGGTTCACTTTTTCTTTCTATGCCCAAAAAAGATTAAAAAGTGCTTCATAAAATTCACCTGCAATTCCTTTGACTATTAAGAGATGGACTCCATCAGTAAGGCTCCCAACTTTTGTGGAAATTCATCCTTGCCTACTTACGGTACTAAAATCTGCTAACAAGCTGCGATAACCTTATGATTGAGCGTCCATGTTGGCTTATTTGCTAAAACTTTATTGTTGAGTTTCTCTGCCGAAAGATGCTTGCATTACAGCTCTTCTACCTAAATTAGGTAGCACTGATGAAATTGATATAGGATTAAGAAGTAACTCAAAGGTGAAATATAGAATTATTGAACAAAATAAGAAATAGGCTGAGGGGCTTAGTGATGGAATATGAGATATAATTCCGGAGAGTTCTAAAATCTATTTAGCCTTTTATATTTTATTAGTTAATGTTTAAGTTGTTTTAATTTCTAGTTGTCTTAGTGTCATAATCTAGATACTTCTTTTTTTTTTTACCTCAAAAAGAGTCTTTACTTGATGATTCATGCGTTTGGTACTGGTTGGAATGGAAGGAACACCTCAAAACAGGTCAGAAAAACGCGGGAAAACTGGTTCTGGAAATTTCCGGACGGCGGCGCGTGAGACAGGAGTGGCGGCGCGTGGGGAGCGTGGATCTCACGCGCAGGGGACGGCGGTGGCGCGTGGGAGCGCGTGCGACGTCGGACTGTGGCGCGATTCGGTGGGTCGGCCGGAAATGGTGAGGCGGAGGTGATGACGGTGGTGGTTTGGTGTTTGGAGGTCGGGAGGTGTGAGTTTCGACGGGTCAGACGCGAAACAGAATAAGAGAGGGTTCAGATTGGTGTTTTCCGGCGAAGAGGACAGGTCAGGAGCGTAGGAAGCAAGGCTCTGATACCAAACTGTGTTGAATCTGGAATAGCATTTCCTTGGATTGTTCCTTCCATGAATCATCTTTGAGTTGCTCATAAATGTCTTCCTTATATGTATAATGTTGATAAAGAGGTTTGCCATAGAATTGACTCTTATGATGAGCTGGGGCATATTTCTCTTTCAACTTCTCTTTCATATCATCCCATTTCATGATTGGTGGTTTACCCAATCATTCCATGTTTGTTTCTACTGCATGCCAATACTTTCTTGCGGACCCTACAAGCTTCAATTTTGTGAATCGGACTTTTACAACATCACTCATGTTATACCACTTAAAGAAATCTTCCATTCTTGCTATCCACTTTAGGAAACTACTAGGATCATTTCTTCCATCAAATTCTGGGGCTTCCTTAGGCATCTTTCTAAGGTTTCCTTGCCCATTATTGAAAGCTGGATTATAAGACTTATGATATTCTGGAAGATTTCGATCATACCAAGTATTATCCATATCCACAAATTCATTATGATTGATAAGTTCACAGGAAGGATAAGCACTAGGCATATAAACATTATTTCTAAGGGTGTGACCAATCCTATAAGTAACCATATGATGATTGGAGGCTTCATCAAGTTGATATGGCTGAAAAGAAGTTTTGGGTCTTTGACTAACTCTTTCTTGTTTCCTGTAGCTTCCAAACATAATTTTAAACCAAAAAGTTAATACTTTACCTCAAAAGAGCTCTTGCTTTGAACACAATCGTTTTACATCACTTAGTTTTGTTAAAATGAAATGAAAGATTGGGGATAAGAGGAACAAAAACAGCAAACACAGTTTGACACTGCTGGTTTTAACTTTTAAGCATACTATGTTTCTTAACTGGTGTTGTATTTGTATTTCCCTCTAGCTCATGTATTTAATCATTTCTTAACTGATACCGTTTTTTTTTATTTCATTTCTTTCCTACATTATCAAAGCTTTTGAAATCTGAGTTGCAAACAAGATGGTCCGTTTACTTTATTTCCTCTCATTTCAATTCTATTCATTTTTGTTTTGCAGGCTTTCAAGAAAGCAAGAAGCTTGGGATTGGGAGACCTTGACTTTTCTGCCGTCTTTGAAACTCTGAAACCTTTTGGACCTTCTTCATCTTGATGTACAATCCTTGTCCATTGCTAATGCATTTTCAATTATAAACGGTGAAAGATTATAACCCAGTAAAATGAAGCAAGAATGGTGTGGTTATATATGAGAAAAACATGCTGCATTTGAACAGAGACTGGTTCTCAAAGTTCTCTATATTTTTGAATCAGAGTTTTCAACCTTCTTTCTAATTGTTCTTACATTTTCCAAAAACTATTCAATGCGCTTCAATTATAAACTAGTAAAAAAGGCGAGTATATGAATAATGATGAATTGTTATAGTGTTTTTTGTGATATCATAAGATTTTGACTAACTTGTGTCTTTAATCTCAATACAATTAAGTAAATAGGCAGAAATTTTTGTGTGAATTCAGTGCTTTAGGTGATTTGTGGTTCAAGCAATCACAACTTTACAAGTAAACACATAAGAACTAATGAAGAATTTTCACTCTAACTTGTCACCATAAATTGATATAAATATTTTTATTTGACTTGTAGAATATAAAAACATTGCACTTTGTAAATATTCCAAACTTAGTTATATAATTTGCTATCTTAATTTTCACAAGAATGTTGAAGTATTCCATAATTTTATAATATTTAGGGTACTATACTCTGACAAATGCAATGATAAGATTTTTGTTGTTAATATCAGATTTTGTTCATTATCTATGACATTTTTTGAAAGAAAATAATTATTTAAAAAATTAGAAAAAGTTGTGGCTTGGCGGGCAAGCTCTCCAACCCTCTAGGTTAGGTTAGGGTTGACCAATTCTCAACCCTTAAAGTATCGGGTTGCAAAAGCTCAGCTCATCTGATTTTTGGGTTGTGTGTGTCAGCCCTTAACCCTCGAGCTAGGTCATATTTCCACCTCTACCTGCAAGTGAGAAGCCAACTTATAGTTCACCCTTATAATTGGAGGGGCAATAAAGGGTAGTTCTCCAAAGGCATGGTCTCTTAAACCCACCCTTATAGATTGCAACACTGCAAAAGCAACTTCATTTTCAAACAAACCTTTTACCAAGAGGGTGGAAAATCATTGAAGTTAGATCAAGAAAGAAGTAATCATAGAGAACACAATCAGCTTCCAATGCATACAAGACGAATCTACAAAAAAAGCAGACACATGACCAATAAGACAAACTCATAAGAAAATACATAGAAATTAAACTTAATAACTATTAAGGGCAACGAACACTAAAGTTATTACTTATTACTAAAGATCCCCAAATCACAAAAGTACTACCTACTAGCAATTAGAGGCTAAATGGATGTGAGCTACCCACTAAGCATTAGAAATAACATTGCAAACATCATCTTCACTCCACATCCCCTATCAAAAGCACCAAGAATCTTATTTGGAGTCATCTAATACATAAATCTTTGTTCTAACACTTTGAAATTCCATTTTCAATCTTAAACCTTGTCCAATGAAAATTCGATTCCAAACCATTAAAGATCGCCACATGCCACCACCATTGAAGACACCGACCTAGTTTTTTTTTAGCCAAGAAACCGATCTAGTTAAAGACAAGGATGGCGAGATCTCAAATAGAAAACTACCCAATATGTTGGTAGAGAAGTATAGCCCAATGGAGAAGAAAAGCTCACCCTAATGGTATGAAGCAGCATTTTAGAGTTTAAAGAGAATGGATATTCACTTGTCACAGAGAGAAGCGTTATTGAAGGAATTGCATTGTTAGGCTTATTGCTACTATCCCTCCTCGCTTATTGGCAATAAAATAGAAGCATAAAACTTTCTTTGAACATGGAGATAATAATGCAATTTGTCAATTTAGTTCTCCACTCCTACTTATAACATCAAGCAAATTTTAGTAGAAATTAAAGCAAATTAAACTAATCAATTATTACAATTAATTAAATTAAATTAATTTAAAAATCAAATAAATGATTTATGGCCTCCTAAGTTTCTCCCACAAATAGTCATGACCTTCAAATCAGGGCAAGAGGAAGTATTCTAAATAACTGATTATTTCCATTTAAGAACAACTTTTTTCATCATAGAAATCCTGTGTGAATTTTGGAAGGCGATTACTTTATGTCCTCGAAAACATATCTCATCCCAACCCATTCCGTAAACAAAGTCATTTGATGGCAAAAATACCCTCCAGACAATTTATAACATAACTTTAAGCTAATGATCTTGTATATAAGCGTACTCAACACAAGGCGCCAGATCAGAAGTATCCAAAATTGTCACCTAGAAAATAAACAGCACAATCAAACAAAACTTTCCGGGAATTAAATCTGAAACTGAAATTAAGTTCTAGATGCGAGGAGCCAATTTCACTCGTCGTCCTCATCATCATCGTCATCAGCACCAGCAGCTGAGTTGAGAGCCTGCAACCGTGAAATCAACTTATTCTTCCTCTCTTCATAGGTCAGCTTCTTCAAGTTGAACCTGAAAATGTAAAAAAATTATGCTTAGCAACTCCTTTGTACAAAATCAAAAGATTACATGATAGAAACTCATTAAGTTATTAAATGATGCACAAGATTCAGTGATAGTGGCAGAAGAGGAACAAATTAGTCAGAAAGACAGACTTGTGATAAATTGGATAAGATTAATTACCACAAAGATGAAAAATGTGAATACGTGATTATATTCTTTTTACCTCTTGTGTGCCTTGGGTGGTTCCTTCTCTGACTTCTTGATTGTCGGGTCTGCTCGAATGGCAGCATGGACCCTCTTATACATCTCTTCAATGCCATCAGGCTCTAATCCTAGCTTGATGTATCTACTGAAATGTGTCTGATATTTCTCAGGTTCATCTTCCATCAGAGTCTGAAAATCATTGCATACAATGTCAAATCATGGACTTAAATCTCCCAAAAAATAGGCACTAAAGAAAAGCTCAATGTTTTGAACAAAAAGAAAAGCTCAATGTAAGGGCATAAAGTATTTGCACTTGCCTTCATATAGTCAGAAACATGGCCACCATAGATATATCTACGGTGAACATCAGCATCAAGCTCCTTCTTGTCCTTGTTGAAACCAGCAAACCGTTTATCACTGTGAGGGATATCAAGACCCCCATCCAATGCTCCCTGAAATTCAACATCTTATTAGCCAAATCCATCATGCTTAGTAAATGTAGTAAAAAAAACTCACTAAAAGGGGAAGAGAAATAAATTGATGTTAAATCCATCATGCCTAGTAAATGAAGTAAAAAAACACTCACTAAAAGGGGAAGAGAAATAAATTGATGTTAAATCCAACTAGTTACAATAGAAAGAATTTAACTGTGAAAATAGAAGTAATATTCCATTATCCTAGAAATGTTAAATAAGTACCTTAAGGGCACCAAACACACGGTTGCCAGTGGTAGTCCTAATAAGACCAACATCAAGGAGAGCACGGAAGGGTCTCCTAGTTTCAGCAGGCTCAACTGAATAGTCCTCCCCAGTTGCCTGATGATAATTGCACAATCAATCAGCATGTGCATAAGCTTACAAATTTCCAGTATTGCATATTAAAACAATCAATGAATACCTCAACATTGCCCTCATACTCTTCCTCCATCTCAAGCATTTTCAGGACTCGACGGGCCAAAAGAAGTCCAGTGCAGTAAGCTAGTCATTATTCAATTCAAAATAAAAATATTAAATCACAAAGGAAAAACCCTGACAATGCTAAAAAGGAGATGAAGTTGCTTATATTCACACAGTACCTGCAGCATAGTTTGTGAGCCCTACTTCAAGTCCATAGCGTGGCAGCTCATGTGCATAAGCTGCAGCAAGAACAATATCACCAGCAATGCTAGCAGATGTAATCTGAGCAGTGATATCTTTGTTTGTCTAGTACATAATTAAGGTTGACTAGAGGAAAAAACACATTAGGAACATGCATTTCATACAATAATGTAAATATATCATGGCAACTAGTATGTAATGATTTCCAGAATATAAGAACATAAATCTGTAATACAATGTCCTCTACAGGAATGGTATAAATCAATTAGATTAGATTAGATTTATTCTCTAAACAAAACAATTGTTAAGCACATGTCAACATCAAAAACTGCTCAGAAGGATACAAATCGAACAACAAAGCGGTACTTTGGGGTGTTATACTTGTTTTTATCCTGGTTAATCAACCGGATCCTGGCTCTGTAGTCAGTTTTACCCTCTGCATATTTTCAATGGAAAACAAATAAAGTCACCACACACAAAAAATACACAACTCCATTGAGAAATTACAAACCGAACTTCATATATTTCAACATTACCTCTTCTTCTCTTAAACTTAACCTGATACCTCTTGAAGTAGGCCTTGGATTTCTGAGCCTTCACATAAGCCTATATTAAAAAAGAAATTACTATTAAAACTCGAACAAAAATGTACAAATCAGCATAGATATTAAGGAGTGCATAAAAATGTGAACTTTCAACAATAAAAAGAAGAAAACCAGAAACTTCAACATAATAATGTTGAAACATGAGAAAATCAGCACAGAACTCAGCATTGAACGAAATTATACCATCAATGAACCAAACGATAGCTACGAGTCACAGCTTAAAGTCTGAAACGAAACTAAACGTTAAGGAAAGATTAAGGTACATGAGAAATGGAAAATGCGTACCATTGAGGCGCGATTTGCTCCCAAGAGGAGTGAAAGAAAGAACAGAGCGGCAGCGAGGTAGGTTAAATGTGTGGTGCGAGAATTAGGGTTTTTAAGATGATGTGCTGATTATTGGGCCGGTTTTCGGGTTTTCGGACCCGGATCTAGTAGGCCCAAGCCCAACGCCGACGGGGTTTTTGAATGAATGGGAAGTCATGAGACGAACAATGTTTTACTAGCTCTGTAGAGCTTGCATCGAAAGGTAGGATTGAGAAATTGTTGGATGAACATGGTTTGTGATGTTATTCATTGTCTGGTCTAATTAATCACAAACAAGCATATAATGATTTGAAAAATAAAGTTAATCACCTATGACTAAAAAAAATCTCCCACTTTCTGGGTTTTCTTAATTTTATACTCCCTCCGGTCCTAAATATAAGATCTAATTGATTTTTTTGAAAAATCCTAAAAAAAAGCAAAATAAGTTAATTATAAATTGATTTACCTAATTTTTCCCCTTAAAATAGTTTATTTTACTTATAAACTAATGGATAATCTAAAATATATCAAATATGTCATCATTTAAAATACTATTTTGCAACTTTAATCTCTCCAAAAAAAAGTCATCTAGGTCCTAAATATAGGACCAGAGGTAGTACGTTGTAAACAAATAAATTTGTTTTTCTTGTAAACAAAAAAAAATTGTTTTTCTAGAGCTCGCAATCAAATTAAAATATCCATGTCAAACATAATGTGTATGTTAGTTATTAGTTAGACCAAAAATGATGAGCCAACCAGGTTGACTTAAGAATTTATCTCGTATTTTTATATAATCTAATAAAATTATTTTAAGGAAAGAGTTGATGATGAAAGCTAAAAACAATTGGATTGGATGTTGCCATTTCTTAACAAGATCTTTAGAATATGTTTTTAATATAGGAATTAATGAAACAAACATATATGAAATAAATAAAACATAAAATGTTCATAACAAGAAACATAAACCATTAATATTATTTTATGATAACACTATTTTTACATAATCATGAGTATTTGAAATTATGTTATATTTCTTTAAATATGATTGTAAGAAAAAAGAAAATATGCAAACTATCTAAAACTGGGATTGGATGTTGACACTTCTATATGAGATGTATATAGTAAGTTTGATATAATGATAATAAAATTTTTCGGTCCAAAAAATGATAATAAAATTTAATTATTATTAGTTTTTTTTTGTTTAAAAATTATTAATCTGTTTTGAGAAAACCTGCATGTTTGATGTTTATGAGTTGTTTTATCATAGATGTGAGAAAATGGGTCTGCCCTTAATGGTCTGATGCCTGAAAGGTTTGGATTTAAGAAAACTCATTTCCGTTAAATTCAACAATGGGGAAGTATGACCCTCAAACCTACATGTTTGGGCCTTGGGGTGCAAGTGATGTTCACGTTCATTATGGTAAAATTTTTTTTTTATTTAAAACGGACTATAATGGAGAATGGTACAAGAACAATATTCCTATTGAAAACATATATGTAAGTAAATTTAAATGCCAAATTATAGTTCAACTTCTTTAATAACATATTGTTCAATTTTTCAATCCTAAATAAAATAATAATTCTTACCTAGGTCAAGGGTGAAATCCAGCACTCTACTATTGCCAAAAATTCATCCAACATAAATAAGAATTTGATGGATCAAATGTAGCACACATCTATTAGAAAATGGCTTAAATCTAGAATTTCCGTCAATTTTAACGGGTTTGACCGTTAAGTTTGACCCGATCATGTCACGTCACCTGTCATGTCACCCAGTTAGGCCACATCACCTACCACGTCACCCAATTGGTCACTTACTATCCATGATTAGGTGGCGTGGCAGGTGATGTGGCAGGTGACGTGGCCTAACTGGGTGACATGGCAGGTGACGTGGCATGATCGAGTGAAACTTAACGGTCAAACCCATTACAATTGACATAAATGCTAGATTTGAGCCATTTTTAAATAGATTTGTGCTACATGATTGGACCAAATTTCATACCTTTAAGCATGTGCATTTGAGCTTAATTAGTGTGGTTTATTTGTTATATTTGATCATTATTGGTACATTTTTTTGCGCATGCTTATGTATAAATATTTGAAGAATAACAGCCATATTACTTGCATTTTATGAAACCAAGGGTATTTTGGTCATTTTGACTATGTGATGTGTTCCTTATGTAGGGGGGTCCCAAGTGGGCCCCATACACCCTTGGTGGAGTTTCAGTGGAGATAACTTGGCAAGAAGGAAGGCTAGATGACAAGCACTCAGGTTCACATCCGGAAGCAAACGTGCTGGCGCTGGCGGACAAAGAGTTGCATCAGGGAGTGGATTCTCATCAAGTGGATTTATATCCGGAAGCAAACGTGCTGGCGCTGGCGGACAAAGAGTTGCATCAGGGAGTGGATTCTTATCCAGTGGATTCTCATCCGGAAGTGAATGTGCTCGCGCTTGTAGTATGAAGTCCTGTATCCGGAAGCCAAAGTCCATCAGTCAGCGAGTGCAAGAGTCAGACTGCACAATGATCAGAAATGTCAACTACTTTTCAGAAGTCTTTGGTGCAGAGTTAATTTAAGGCAAAGTCAACCCTGCAGCTTGAAGTTACTTGGGGAGCATCTTTCCAAATGAGGCAAAATTGGCGCCAAGGTCAAATTCAAGTCTGGAGGGCTCATTAAGGGCAAAAAGGGAAGCACAATCACTTGAGGAAAAAGGAGGAATCTTTGAAAATGCATGGAGATGAGATCTAGTCCACATTCATCCTAACTTTTACCAAATACCAAAAATACCCTTTGGGCGATAATCCCAAAGCTACTCACCACTATAAAACCCCAAAACGTAACTAACTTACACACACCTGTACTTCACTGACTTCATTTTCACTTTCTCTCTCTCCTCTAACAAACTCTCTCAACTCCATCTTCATTTTCTTCATCTCTTTCACCTCACAACCTCCGCCATGCCCAGAATCTCACAACTACCTTCATCCGCCTTCATCTCCATGTCAGGCTAGATCGCCTATCCTTCTTCTCCAAGGAAATGTGCTTGTAGACTTAACCTATGGCTTCATATGCTTGTAATTTTCTCTTTTAGGTTTCAAGCTAGATGTAAATTTTTGCCTATGTATGACCTTGATTAGGCGTGTATAGGTTAGACATCTAGTTTTAGGTGTTCTACTTTATGTTAGCTTGAAAACCTCTCTTGATTGTTAAGGACATGAAAACCGAGGCTTAATTCTTGTAGTTTCATATATGTATGTGTGTGCGATTAGCTCCTCTTACATTTGTGGAATGAATTTGTTTCTTAAGTGCTATAGATTTGGTACTTAATGTTGCTTAGGTATGTTCTTGGCTTGAAAGAGCTTAAGCCTTAATTGAATTAGTTAAACTCTTGTAGACTTCTTTGATTAAAGAGATCTTGAGAATTTAACTAGTTTATATTAAGAAGAACAAGTATATGAAGTCCGATTAAACATAAGCACGGAGTACTTGGAGAAGGAGGTACATCTCATCCATACTTTCACTCATTCACTTTTGATTCTGTTAGTTGTAGTTTAGATTAGTTTTAATTAGTCTTACATACAAAACCTGCACACAACCTGTTTGATAATTTGCTTAACTTGTAATTAATTGACCTAAGCAAGAGATAAAACCGAACTGTGAATTGACCTAGGACTTGCTGCTAACTATTGTAGTTTAATTCTAGTTTTATTTGCTTTAGCTCTTTTTAGACGACGAAAAAGAGTTAAATCAAATTGGCGCCGTTGCCGGTTTGGTTGAATTCTTTCTTGTCTTAGGTTTTTAGTTACATTTTCTTAGTTTTTGTTGTAGGTGATTTTTAGTTGTAGGACTTTGCTGTGATTTTTACTGGTGTTTTTGTCTGTCATTTTTCTGGATTTTCTGGATTTTGCTGCATATTCTGCTGGTATTGGTGTTTGTCTTGCTGATTTGTTTTGCAGAGACTAATTGCTTGGCTGTTTAGTTTCCACTGCATATAGTTGCACTTAGTGAATTGCATGAACCCTACCACATCACTAGTGCCATTGGATAGAGAGATTAATAAGACTCTTAGAGACCTTAAGAAAAAGAAAAAGCACGAGAAGCAAGCTAGTAAGCAATCTGTAGGATCCACATCAAAGCCACACAATTCATCTGTCGCTTCTAATACCACAATCCTAGACCAGCATTTTATTATGGCAGAAAGGAGAGAGGACCATAGAGAACATCAGAGAGAGGCAAGAGAACATGAACATGAGCGTGAGCGACGTGAAAGGAGAGAGCAAGAGGATGAACATCATTTTGAGGGGGGTAGGCAATTACATGATGATGATAGACCTATGCGTGAATTCACACAGTCATATGCATCATTTGCACCACAAGGTTTTTATGCTAACCCCGCTAACTTTGAGATCAAAGGATCTCTTCTTGCTCATCTGCCTAAGTTTACAGGTTTTCCGCATGAGGATGCTCACACACACCTCCTTGGCCTCTATCATACTTGTTCCTCCATGAAGCCACCTAATGCAGACCTGGATGACGTTCTGTTGCGAGTGTTCCAGTTTTCCTTGGAAGGAAAAGCCAAGGAGTGGCTCTTGAACCTGCCTACTCATTATGCCACTCTTTCTTGGGAGCAACTTAAGAAGGTGTTCTTAGACCGCTATTTTCCACTCTCCAAGATATCAAAGTTGCGGAAAGACATCACAGGTGTTCAGCAATTCTCTCAGGAGACATTCTATGAATATTGGAGCCGGTTCAACACCTTGGTGAACTCGTGCCCCAATCACAATATCTCCAAAGGCAATTTGGTCCAGTACTTTTATGATGGCCTGGTGCCACAGCTCAAGATGAGTGTGGATGCTGCTTCTAATGGCTCACTTTTCAACTTATCAGCCAATGAAGGATGGAACTTATTTTCAACCATGGCCTCTAATCACCAGAATTTTTATGGACGTGATGCTTTGTATGGTGCTGCGCCAAAGGTTGCCTCTGTGAGTAGTGATGACAAGCTGTATAACTCTATTGAGAGGCTGACTGAGAGCCTCAGTCGGATGGATGGACGCTTTGTTCAGCCTACTCCTTGTGTTGATGATTCTATGGCCTTGGTGGCCTCATCCTGTGATCACTGTGGCTCGTCCATGCACCTACCCTCAGACTGTCCATCCCAAGCGGAAGTGGCGGCCATGTTTAACAATGCTAGGCCTCCAGCCAAATATGATCCTTACTCTTCCACGTACAATCCGGGATGGAGGGACCACCCGAACTTTAAGTGGGGGGGAGGTTCAAACCAAGCCACAAATTTCAGCTCTTTCCAGCCACAGCAACAGCCTAAGTGGGGGGGAGGTAACTACCAAGCTGCTAATGCCTATCCCTCACAACAAGGCTATGGTTCATATCAAGGGAGGCCTAACTCTAATGATCAAAGGTACAGGCCGAATCAACAAGCTAATGTTCCTCCTCCATTTATGAAGAATAATGATCCAGCTCATGCTCCTCCATCTAGTTCTTCGACATCTCAACAAGATACTATGTACCAGATGATGTCAAGTTTAATGGAAAAATTTGGAGAAGGCCTAAAGAAAGATGTAACTACCTTAGTTTCTCAAATGTTTAATGAAAAAGCTGAGCAGGAAGCAAAGAAAGGTGGATTGCCGTCTAATGTGGTGATTAATCCTCAAAACATTCATTCTATGCACCTAAGAAGTGGACGGAAATATGGTGATGCATATGAATATGAGGAGGAAGAGGAGCAAACACAACTACCTTTTGAGGCTGAGCAGAGTCAGTTGAATGAGGGAGGTCACTCTAGCCTCCAGAATGATTTTGTTGGTGATCAGATGCATGAAGAGGCTGTACTGAGTCCTCCTCTTGATAAACCACTCGATGAGGCTGAGAGTCTGACTAAGAAGAGTGAGGAAGCTGAGACCTCACAAGAGGAGAAGAGGAAGGAGATTGCAGAGGGAAAGCGCAAAGTTGGAGAATCTTCTTCGCAAGAACAACCTACTCAGCAAGGAGATGAGTCTCCTAAAGGTAAGTCTGTTGACCCTAAATATTTACCTTTTCCTAACTCGTATGCTTTAGTTAAGAAACAACATGATGATGAGTTAGAAAAGGAAATGCTCAATTTATTCTCTAAGCTTGAAGTGAATGTACCTATACTTGTACTGTTGAAACAAATGCCTAAATGTGCAAAGTTTTTAAAGGATCTGTGTACTAACAAGAGAGTTGGTAATGTAAGTAACAAGGTCCAATTAAGGACTAATGTTTCGTCTCTCTTAAAAGGGCACCTGCCCTCAAAGTGCAAAGATCCTGGATCTTTCACTATCCCTTGTCAGATAGGGAAACTTAGTTTTGGGAAAGCACTTCTTGATTTAGGGGCAGCCATTAACGTCATGCCTAAGGCCACCTACTTTGCACTAGGATTGAAGAACCTGAGTGAAACCAGTGTTGTAGTTCAACTGGCTGATAGGTCCATAAAGAAACCCTTTGGCTTTATAGAAGACATTCTAGTGAAGGTTAGGGAACTAGTTTTCCCCGTGGACTTTTATGTACTAGATATGACCAGTGACACTAGTATGGATGATTCTTTGATCCTAGGAAGGTCATTTATGAAAACTGCCAAGATGGTGATAAGTTTAGAAGGGGGATTTGTTACAATGCAAGTGGGGAATCAAATAATAAGATTTGATGTAGGAGAAGCCATGAGACACCCCCACGAGGATTATTCTCTCCTAGGGCTGAGTGTGGTTGATTCATTGATGCATGTGATTTATGATGAGCATGTGAATTCTTTTAAGATGAACATGTTTGATAAAATTGATGCTCATATGTGCTGTAATGATTCTTGTGCTAGATTGATTTCTAATACATGCTTGCATGATGTTTTTAATGATTCATCTAGTATAGGAAGTACAGTAACTGAATTCATGGATTCCATGTATGTGAACTATAATTTTGATGATGATTGCACTTCTATATCTTCTTTGTCAAGCTACAACCCCTTGGAAGAGGGAAGTTTGCTCACTTTTGTAGGACAAACGAAGGATGGAGGTTGTGAATTCACAAAGGAAATTGAGGAGTCTAGTTCACAAAGGTTTGATATTGAAGAGTATGAAGCTTTAAGGAGAAGCCGCTTACACAAGCTGAGAGAGAAGCTTTATCTGAAAGAGCATGCGCTCGCTGACGGTCCACATGTTTCTACCCTGAGCGACAGTGGTGATGCAGACTCAAATAAGAGTGCTGAGGCCTCAGACTCTAAGAGGCCGAATTGTTGTGAAGATCTGAGGCAGCCAATGACTCTTTCTGATTACTTTGATGAGCTGCCACAATTTGATGATGATTTCTATGAGCCTAAAGTGTTGCAAGTTGAGATGCACACTTTGGTACCTTCTATTATTGAGCCACCTACTCTGGAGCTGAAACCTTTGCCACCTAATCTCAAGTATGCCTACTTGATTGAAAATGAGAAGCTGCCGGTGATTATCTCTACTACTCTTTCTTCTCTTGAGGAAGAGAAGTTACTGGATGTATTAAGAAGATACAAGAGGGCCATTGGGTGGACTCTAGCTGATCTTCCTGGCATGAGTCCTACCACCTGCATGCACCGGATCTTGCTTACTGACGATGCTAAACCAGTGAGGCAACCACAGAGAAGGCTCAATCCCTTAATTCTTGATGTTGTGAAAAAGGAGGTAGAAAAGCTATTAAGTGCTGGAATTATCTACCCGATAAGCGATAGTGAATGGGTGAGTCCCATCCATGTGGTGCCAAAGAAGAGTGGGCTGACCGTGGTAAAGAATGACAAGGATGAGCTAGTGCCTACACGAGTTCAGAATTCTTGGAGGGTATGCATTGATTACAGGAAGTTGAATGACTCCACGAGAAAAGACCACTTTCCCTTGCCATTTATCGACCAAATGTTGGAAAGACTGGCAGGCAAGTCACACTATTGTTTTCTGGATGGTTTCTCCGGGTATTTCCAGGTTCCCATAGCACCAGAGGACCAAGAGAAAACAACCTTTACTTGCCCATTTGGAACCTTCGCATATAGAAAAATGCCTTTTGGTCTGTGCAATGCTCCAGGAACCTTTCAACGTTGTATGATGAGCATTTTTAATGACTTGCTGGAGGATGGCATAGAGGTGTTTATGGATGATTTCTCCCTCTATGGAGATAGTTTTGATGCTTGCTTGGTCAATCTTGAGAAAGCATTGGTCAGATGTGTGGAGAAGGGTTTGGTGCTCAATTATGAGAAATGCCATTTCATGGTGGACAAGGGAATAGTTTTGGGACACTTAGTCTCAAAGGAGGGCATTCAGGTTGACAAAGCCAAGGTTGAGGTAATTTCTTCTCTACCCTTCCCTACTTGCTTGAAGGAGTTGAGGTCCTTTTTAGGACATGTGGGATTTTATCGAAGATTTATCAAGGGCTTCAGCCAAATTGCTGCTCCTTTATCTCATCTACTTCAAAAAGAAGCCGAGTTTGACTTTTCTAATTCTTGTAAGGAAGCCTTTGTTGAGTTGAAGTCAAGGCTTATTTCTCCTCCTATCTTGGTTGCACCTAATTGGGAGCTTCCTTTTGAGCTATCATGTGATGCTTCCAACGAAGCGTTGGGAGCTATGCTCGGCCAGAGGCATGATTCTTTGCCAAGGGTGATTGCTTATGCGTCTAAGACTTTGGATAGAGCCCAAAGGAATTATACAACCACTGAGAAGGAATTATTTGCCATTGTCTTCGGTCTAGATAAATTTCGGCAATACTTACTTCATTCCAAAGTAACTGTATTCACAGATCATGCAGCTGTTCGTTATTTACTGTCCAAGCCACAAACAAAGCCCAGGCTCTTGCGATGGGTGTTGCTGTTACAAGAATTTGAGTTGGAGATCAAAGACAGAACTGGAAAAGAGAACTTGGTAGCTGATCATTTGAGCTGTTTGCCAAAGGATGTGGAAGGTGTTGATGATTCTTCTCTTATTTGTGATATCTTCCCAGATGCCTTATTATGTGCCTTAAATGCAAAGAAAGATCCTTGGTATGCTCATCTTGTGAACTACCTTGTTGCCGAAGTCACTTCACCATCTCTGAACAAGCATCAAGTCCAAAAGTTGAAGAGGGATGCTAGCTACTATATTTGGGATGAGCCGCACTTGTGGAGGCTATGTAATGATCAAATAATCAGAAAGTGTGTGCAAGATGAGGAAGTTCCATCAATTCTAGAGTTTTGTCATTCACTAGCTTGTGGAGGACACTTTGGTGCTAAAAAGACTTCAAGGAAGATTTTGGAGGCCGGTTTCTATTGGCCTACTCTGTTTAAAGACGCATTTGAGTATTGCAAGTCTTGTGACAAATGCCAAAGGTTTGGAAGTATGGGGAAGAGACAAGAGATGCCTCAAGTGCCAATGCTATACTGTGACCCTTTTGATGTATGGGGTATAGATTTTATGGGACCTTTTCCACCATCTAACGGCTACACATATATTCTGCTGGCAGTGGACTACCTATCTAGGTGGGTGGAAGCTGTGCCAACCAGAGCCAATGATGCGAGGGCTGTGTTAAAATTTTTGAAGTCTAATATCTTTTGCCGGTTTGGAGTTCCTAAGGCTTTGGTGAGTGATCAAGGGTCTCATTTCTGTAACAAGCTTATGTCTTCATTGCTCAGTCAATTTGGGGTGAATCACAAGGTTTCTACACCCTACCATCCCCAAACCAATGGAGAAGCTGAGGTGAGCAATAGGCAAATTAAAAACATCCTTGAGCGAATTGTGAAGCCAAGTAGGAAGGATTGGAGTTTGAGACTTGAAGAAGCTCTCTGGGCATATAGGACTTCATTCAAGACTCCTATTGGCATGTCTCCTTATCGGCTCATATATGGAAAGGCTTGTCATCTACCAGTTGAGCTGCAGCACAAGTCTTATTGGGCAGTTAAATCTTGTATTGAGGATATGGATGCTGCTGCTCAAGAAAGGCAGTTGACTCTGAGTGAGCTTGAGGAGCTGAGGAATGAAGCTTTTGAGAACTCAAGGATCCTGAAAGAGAAGACTAAGGCCATTCATGATAGTGGCATTCTGAGGAAGCAGTTCAAGGAGGGAGATCTTGTCTTGTGCTATCGCGTGAGATTCAAATTTTGTGGAGGAGGCAAGCTTAAAGACAAGTGGCAAGGACCTTATGAAGTGCTCAAGTCTCATGACTTTGGGATGGTTGAGATCAAGAATCTCAAGGATGGCCGTGTGTACAAGGTCAATGGCCACTTGCTCAAATTGTATAAGGAGAATTTCAAGCCTCCCTAAAGGTCGTTTCTTTCCTTTCCTCACTTATTCTTTTATTGCAAATTCTTAAGTGTGGGGGAAGATGTTAGAATTAGAAAAAAATTAGGATTATGTTTAAATTTAGGATTTTGTTTAGGTTTGTTAGGTTGTTTAAATATGAAAAATTTCATTAGTGCTGGGGGATGCCTATTTGTGTCAGGAAGTGTCATTGAGGAAATAGAGGATTTTGCATTCGGAAGTGCTTTTGCTTCCGGAAGCTCTCACTTAGACTTTGCTACTTAGGATCAGATTGTGTTCACTTTGCTTCCGCTAGGGGATGAAGTTCATTGTGCACAAGCGTCGATGCATCCGGAAGCAATTTTGCTTCCGGTAGCATGTTTGCTTCCGCTAGGGGTGAGATTAGAATCTGAACCTAGAGTGACTTCCTATAGCAGTTCTACTTCCGGTAGCATTTTTGCTTCCGGAAGCCTAGCAGCTTGAGTCTGAATTCAGTTAGGCTTCCTGAGTGTCAGTGAGTAAAAAAAATGAAAAGAAAAAAAAAAAAAAAAAAAAAATTTTTTAGGTTGTGTTTAGTGTAGTCTTGTTAATAATACATGCATATGAGCCATTTGTTTGTTGGAACTGCCCTGCCTTTTATTTTGCTGCTTTGCCTTTCAAATACATCTTCCTACTTGATTTGATTGGTCCATTGAGGACAATGTATGTTTTAAGTGTGGGGGAGGTGTATTATGTGCTTAAAAGTGGTCTGATTCAAAGCTTTCACACTTGGTTTTTGGATTTATTTGGCATGATTTTTCTTGAAAATTTGACTTGATTATGGCTCTTGAAAGCAAATGGAATTGTCCTTTAGTGTGTAAGTAGAATTCTTGGAATGATTACTTGGGGCATTGCATGGGGCACTTTTAAGGTATAAAGAGGGTGTTAGTTTCTCATTTAACTTTTCTTAGGGAGGAAGTGACTAATTAGAGTAAGCTATAAATGTGAGAAGCCTCCAACCGAATTGAGTGGGCCAATAGTCAACTTGACCTCCTAGAACTTGTCCTAGCTCTTGTTCAAGATCACAATGCATGGTATGATTGAAAATGAAAGGGGCGTTTCTTTCTAAACCCTCATGACCCAAACACTAGCCAACCAAAAATATTATCCTTTGTTTAACCCCTTTGGGCCATTCACTATTCTTTTCTATCACCTTGACCAATGTTTGAATGAGTGACTATAGCATATGCTTGCATTTATATTAGCTTTGTATTGTTGTATCTGGTGTAAAGCATGCTACATTGTGAGAAATAAAAGAGGCCGAGAGCCCTTGAGTGAAAAAGAAGAAAAGAGAGGTGGCCAAAGGCCAAGAAAAAGCAAAAGAAAAGGAAAAAAAAATATAAGGCCGAAGGCCTAAGTAAAAAAAAGAGAAAGAAAAGCACAAAGTGCTTATGAATGCCAAAGGCATTTGAGTTAAAAGAAAAATTGAGAGAAGCACAAAGTGCTTGAAAAAAAGAGATGTAGCATGCTTAGTGGAATTGTATTCATTGTATTGCATGCATATGTGGTGGTAACTTGTTTATATCATTGGTCATTGACTATTTTCCATCATTCACCATTCATTATTAGCCTTCCATTTAAACCACAAAGTCCCCTAGATTTGGTTGTGCCATGCATAATAATGGGTGGAGAATTTAGAGCTATTACAAGCTTATGGTGATGGTCAAGTGCATTGAGCCAAAGAGTGATCACAAGTCCCTAGTTAGGCATTTTTCCTAACTTGAGTGAATGAGTTTAAACACTTTATCCGGTGAGGAAAAATCTCAATTGGCACTCCTCCTTAAGCCTAGTTGCTTGTTAAACTTGCATTCGCTTTGTATTCTTAGATTTGGCCTATGCGAAGTTCTAGGGAAAGGTTCAAGAAGATCTACTTGTATTCTATGATAATTCCAATTGCCTTCACTATGCTTAATGATTAAGTTAATCTTTTATATGACTTTGCCCGGAGTGCAAAGATTAAGTGTGGGGGATTTGATTGGACCAAATTTCATACCTTTAAGCATGTGCATTTGAGCTTAATTAGTGTGGTTTATTTGTTATATTTGATCATTATTGGTACATTTTTTTGCGCATGCTTATGTATAAATATTTGAAGAATAACAGCCATATTACTTGCATTTTATGAAACCAAGGGTATTTTGGTCATTTTGACTATGTGATGTGTTCCTTATGTAGGGGGGTCCCAAGTGGGCCCCATACACCCTTGGTGGAGTTTCAGTGGAGATAACTTGGCAAGAAGGAAGGCTAGATGACAAGCACTCAGGTTCACATCCGGAAGCAAACGTGCTGGCGCTGGCGGACAAAGAGTTGCATCAGGGAGTGGATTCTCATCAAGTGGATTTATATCCGGAAGCAAACGTGCTGGCGCTGGCGGACAAAGAGTTGCATCAGGGAGTGGATTCTTATCCAGTGGATTCTCATCCGGAAGTGAATGTGCTCGCGCTTGTAGTATGAAGTCCTGTATCCGGAAGCCAAAGTCCATCAGTCAGCGAGTGCAAGAGTCAGACTGCACAATGATCAGAAATGTCAACTACTTTTCAGAAGTCTTTGGTGCAGAGTTAATTTAAGGCAAAGTCAACCCTGCAGCTTGAAGTTACTTGGGGAGCATCTTTCCAAATGAGGCAAAATTGGCGCCAAGGTCAAATTCAAGTCTGGAGGGCTCATTAAGGGCAAAAAGGGAAGCACAATCACTTGAGGAAAAAGGAGGAATCTTTGAAAATGCATGGAGATGAGATCTAGTCCACATTCATCCTAACTTTTACCAAATACCAAAAATACCCTTTGGGCGATAATCCCAAAGCTACTCACCACTATAAAACCCCAAAACGTAACTAACTTACACACACCTGTACTTCACTGACTTCATTTTCACTTTCTCTCTCTCCTCTAACAAACTCTCTCAACTCCATCTTCATTTTCTTCATCTCTTTCACCTCACAACCTCCGCCATGCCCAGAATCTCACAACTACCTTCATCCGCCTTCATCTCCATGTCAGGCTAGATCGCCTATCCTTCTTCTCCAAGGAAATGTGCTTGTAGACTTAACCTATGGCTTCATATGCTTGTAATTTTCTCTTTTAGGTTTCAAGCTAGATGTAAATTTTTGCCTATGTATGACCTTGATTAGGCGTGTATAGGTTAGACATCTAGTTTTAGGTGTTCTACTTTATGTTAGCTTGAAAACCTCTCTTGATTGTTAAGGACATGAAAACCGAGGCTTAATTCTTGTAGTTTCATATATGTATGTGTGTGCGATTAGCTCCTCTTACATTTGTGGAATGAATTTGTTTCTTAAGTGCTATAGATTTGGTACTTAATGTTGCTTAGGTATGTTCTTGGCTTGAAAGAGCTTAAGCCTTAATTGAATTAGTTAAACTCTTGTAGACTTCTTTGATTAAAGAGATCTTGAGAATTTAACTAGTTTATATTAAGAAGAACAAGTATATGAAGTCCGATTAAACATAAGCACGGAGTACTTGGAGAAGGAGGTACATCTCATCCATACTTTCACTCATTCACTTTTGATTCTGTTAGTTGTAGTTTAGATTAGTTTTAATTAGTCTTACATACAAAACCTGCACACAACCTGTTTGATAATTTGCTTAACTTGTAATTAATTGACCTAAGCAAGAGATAAAACCGAACTGTGAATTGACCTAGGACTTGCTGCTAACTATTGTAGTTTAATTCTAGTTTTATTTGCTTTAGCTCTTTTTAGACGACGAAAAAGAGTTAAATCACTACATTCGAGCCATCAAATTCTTGTTTATTTTGGGTGAACTTTTGGCAATAATAGAGTGTTAGATTTGACCCTTAACTCTTCTTACTCTATGTCTTATTCTATATCCTATCACCCCAAGCTGCATCGTCATTATTAAACATATTGCTTGCTTTGCTTCCATTAGTTGCTAAGAAGACAATTTATAGTCTCAAAAAGATCAAGCATAATAACACAATAGTTAGACCAAAAATGACGAGCCAACCGAGTTTACTTAAGAATTTATCTCGTATTTTATATAATCTAATAAATATTATTTAAGAAAAGAGTTAGTGATGAAAGCTAAAAAAAAATTGGATTGGATGTTGTCATTTCTTTACAAGATATTTAAAATATGTTTTTAATATAGGAATTAATTATTATTAGTTTGTTTTCTTTTTTTGCTCAGAAATTATTAGTTTGTTTTGAGAAAACCTGCATATTTGATGTTTATGAGATGTTCATCATAGATGTGAGAAAATGGGTCTGCCCTTAAAGAGCTGATGCCTAAAAGGTTTGGGTTTAAGAAAACTCATTTCCGTTATACTCTAACATCCAACAGACTAAGTTGTGAGACCACCTCACCAATTGCGACTTCTTCTTCTTTTTTGTTTAGGGGGTGTGTGTTAGGATGGGGAATGATTGGGGATGGAGTTTGACTATTCTTTTGCTTTTATATATGGATGAGTTTGATTCTCGACCAAGTTTAAAATATAACATGTTATCTAAATTTATATTTTTCAAAACAATTCATTGGTAGTAATTATAAATATCGCATCAGAGTGGGCTTTTGCGTAACAATGGTTTGATAACATGTTAAATATCATTTTTAAACGTTCTAAGAAGATATATTTGGGTCAATTACAAGAGGTTTGCGTATCTATTTTCATAGTACTTGAAATGAGTGGGATAGAGTTAAGACTCTTGACTTAAATAACTTAAGTATATATTAAATAGTATTTTACATCTTCCATTTTAGTCACTTTTCATGGATTATAAGCTATATTTAACTTCTTTCTTACTTAAGTCAATTAATTTATTATATTTTGCAAAATTTGTATGAACATATTTTACAATTTATTTTCTTACCATAATTAACAGTTTCATAATTCTATTCACTCCGTTATTTGTGCCAAATAAATTAATCTCCTCATATATATACGACTCTCATTCACTTCTAAAGTCCAAATACCTTTATATTGTGCAATGTAAACTATTTTCACTATCACATATAACACTCTCATTCCCCTTGAACATCCAAATATCTTCATATTAAAAGATCCCTCGTGCATTGTACGGGATAGGCCACTCATGTACATTTGATTACACACATTACTATTTTGCAAAATGGAATACCCAATGTAATATGTAAAAAATAAAAAGGTCAAACCCCGTGCAAAGCACGGGTAAGCTGCTAGTTTCTAATTACTACACAAACGTATAGCATCGCAACAAATAAGGATATTAATGTAAGCTGACTAGTATAATAATTAACAACAACAAAAATTTGAAACTTTACCATAGGTGATTCGGAAATAATTAATAAAGATTTTTCGTTTTAATTTGATTAAAATAATACCTTATTTCCATTCTGGTCAAGCAAAAATAAATTGTTCAATTGGTTATCATTAAAATCATGGACCAATAATCTTTCACAATTCAAAATTTCTTTATCAATTAAGGATCACATGGTATTCAAAATTCGGACATCAAACACAAGTGCCATTTTTTTCTAATTGTCTGTCCTCCAAAATTCTCTCATTCACAAATTCATTGGTTCACGGGTTTTCTTCTTAGAGTATTAAGAATCATGGCTAGAGGCAGATCGAGGGCTATGAATTGATTGAGAGAGAAAGATCAAGGAATGTAACTTTTCAAAAGAGAAAAATTGGTATATCAAAGAAAGCTAGAGAGTGAGCTTTGAATCAGACGGATTCATGTCCATTATGTGTATGAGGACATCATCACCATAGCTTGTTCCGTTTAATGCTACACCTTTGATGAAGCGTTTTCCCAGCACAGTTGTTCGGAGTCTTGTTCCATCGCATAAACCTGTTGCTTGATCAATATTCCGCACAAACATAATTGATACTCCAACTTTTAATCCCATTTCGTGTGGGGGTGTTCCAAGCAGTTTATTGTGTTAAGGAATTCAACATCATATAACTCTTCAATTGCTGCATTATATGTACCAGTTTTGCATATGGAGTCAGAGCTGAAATAAGTAGTTGATTCTTGTGGAATTAGTGACAAAATATAATTGTTGATTTCATCAACGATTGCCATTGTTGGAGAAAAAATTGTTTTTACAGTCAGATATGAGCAATCAAGTAAATGTTGAAGGAGATTTGGATATGTATACTTGACAATTGAATATAGTGGATCCACATTATCTGTTATCAAAATACTTTTAGGTATTTCAATTTCAGCTAGACCATGCTGAGAAGTTCCCAATCTGCCTTCTTCTACTTGTAATAGCCCATTTGCAAAATTCTTGATATCCACTCTATCTTGATCATTTTGAGCTATTTGCAATCACATGTTCTGTGTTAATGTGAATACTTTGCAAAATTGCCATAAGTATGATGAATTTATTGATGTATTAACTATCAGAACTATGTCCCATCCTGGAATCACTGGCAAAATTTGTCTGAAGTCACCTCCCATGACAATGCATTTTCCTCCAAATGGCAGTTCATTTTTATAAAGTCTTTCATTAAATGGTCGAAAGATTCAAAACATAAGCATTGAGTCATTGGTATTACATCCCAAATAATTAAGCATGTTGCTTTTAATAGACTAACTAAAGATGTGTTATGGTAGATATTACAGGTTGAATCTTTAGTAATTTCAATTGGAATTGCAAATCTTGAATGTGTTGTTCTTTCTAGGGGAAGTAGTGTTGCTGATATTCCACTCGAAGCAACATTAATCACTATTTTTCATTCGCTTCTTATTCTTAAAGTCTACATGTTCCACAGAAAAGTTTTCCTTGTTCCATCGAATCCATACACAAAGATAAAACCACCAGTGTTTGAATCTACTGTGGACATAACTTGCTGAAAGATATGCAGTTGTTCTTTTGTGAGTTTCTGTTTCATATTCTCTGCCTCAATTGCACATTGTTCTTTGTTGTGATTTAACTCCAACAGTACGAGATGATCTGTTACATCAAATGAACGGGCTTCAATTGCCATTGGCATTGGTGGATAGCTTGCTAATGATTTTCCATTGATCTGTAATAGTTTCTCGATTTCAAGAAAACATGCATCTTCTTTTAGATGGGCTGGAACAGATAAACCTGCCAGTATACATGGATTATTTTTTGCATTGACGCTGTAGATATTTTTTTAATTTATGTACATGCATTAAATTGTTTTAGTTGTACTTGTAGCTGTTGCTTTTGCCCTTGGTATGTAAAGTAGATCTTCACTCCACAGTGTCTTTGTTTCGTTCCACACTTTCACTGAGTCTGATATAAATAGTGAGATAACAGCATACTTACAAAAAACGCGTGAAGTATATCCCAACTTTCCAATTGGAAGCCTTCTTAATGTCATCTATAAATTCTTTGTCATCATCTAAAAGGCATAAAGCATAACAAGCTTCACTGTATGTATTAAGTATTACACCATCAACTGTTCGCAGATCTTCATAACTTAAAAGGCCAACTATTTTTGTTAACATTATTCAGAGGTAATTTAGTTTGAAAATCGTCTTTGGCATGTGTTCCATTTCCTTTCTTTTTTATTGAATGTATAAAAAAGAGGGGAGTCAGAATATTGGGAAAAAGACACATAAAGCCTTCCCAATTGGTAAAAGGACAAATGAGGTTGCTAAATTGTGGAAAGGACAAATTGGGTCATTGGCACCTACTAGATATTACCAAATTTGGGGAAAAGACTAAAGTGCCCTTAAAAACTCACTTACCCATCCCTCCCTTACAAAACACATCTGAATCCCAACCTAGCCACAACCTATCCTCTTCGACCTCAAACCCTAGCCACCCCCATGTTCGAAACCCACCGACCCACAACCCATCCTCTTCTGCCCTGTGAAGAACGTCGAGCAAGCCCCCGATTTGAAAGCTCCTCTTCTGCTACAAACCCCCCATGAAAGCCACTGATTTGAACATTGTAAAGTCCCAGCAAGCCCGACTCTATCGTGAAGGCCGAGCAAGCTGTGCAGCCCATTCGAGCAAGCCATGAAGAACATCTTTGAACACCATTAGTTGAAGGTACAATGGCTAAAGGTTAGTGTGGTTTCTTCCATTTATTTGAACATGTATGTGGTTGTCTTTTATAGGAAACTGTCATTTGTAAAGTTCCAAACTTTTTTATGTTCATTTGACATGTTATGGAAACGACCTTTATGATTTCACTTACTGTTAGTTGTCATGTCATGCTATATTATACCATATCCAATATATGTTCATGTTCTAGTGTTCTTAGCTATAATGATGCAACAATTGTGTTTTTGTTGTTGATTTTTTGCTAAGAAGCTTGTATTGCAGAAAATGGACGGTGATAAAGAGAAGAGCACTTCTTGTAAAATTACTGGACTCAACCTGTTTAGGAAGAAGTGGTTCTCCGAGCGAAAAGAAAAGACCAGAGAATCAGCCATAGACTTGGATAGCGAGGTTCTCAATGATTGGAACTCCTTAACAGATGATGAAAGGTTGAAGTATATTAAAAAGGCAGATAATTTGAGGCCCATAAAAAGAGTGGTGAAAAGTAATGTATCTTTCTACACTAGATGTTCACCACAGAGATTTTTGGCGTTAACTAAGGTAATAGGGACGAGTGCAAGGTGGACGAAACGGGCCAAAAGCCTTAGTTTTGCCATCTCCTTAGCTTACAGAGCTTGAAGCTTCCACAAGATTTTCTTGCTATCATCCTGCAAGGTTATGATCCACCCACACAAGAACTGCGGATCAGGGGAGTAACGAAGAAGATATCTGTGACAGATGTAAGAGATCTTCTTCGATTGCCTTGTAGTGTGAAAGAGGTAAGTAGGGATATAAAGGAGGATGACTTAGCATACAAGATATTGAATTCAAAGTTTCAGGGAATGAAATCTATAGACATGTTGGGTTTGATAAAGGATGAGAAGGAAGTGCTTGAGTTTGATTTGGTATTTATGATGTACACTCTTGGAACTTTTTTATGTCCATCTGCAAATTCTAACGTCAATGAGCGTCTCGTAAAGATTGTGCACAACACTAGTGAAGGGGTTCATCAATATGACTGGGCCACATACATATGGAAAGACCCTTACAGCGAGATGACTCGATACACAAACTATCTTAAGAAGAAGAAAAGTGTAAAGTGTTATGTTGGGGGTTGTTTACATGCTTATTCACAACACAAACATTAAACAACAACAAACTCTTAAACCTAACACATTTTTTATAATGTGTTTTTCGTTGTGTTTGAACAACAAACAACATTATCCTAAAACACAAAAGCAACTAAACAAAATCCTATTTTTATCTACAATTCATCTTCCCCCACACTTAAAATATGAAACAATACTAAACAAGTGAGAGAAGGAAAGAGACAACCTCTTATGGAGGTTTCAAATCCTCCTTGAAGTGTTTCTTTTTGGGGCTTTTAACAAGTTGATTTGGCCACCTCTAATAAGGAAACCTTTGTGCTCTTCTTCCACATAATCCTGCTGAAACAATTCGGCCCTCTTGTGGATTGGGAGCTTCTAAGTGGAACTCTTAGGAGTTACTTCCTTCTTTCTTTTTTTTGGTCTCCTAGTTCTATCATAGGCTTGTAGTTTCATGAGCGAATTTTTCACCTTCTTGGCAAGGATATCAAGAAGTGTAGACTCACACATTGTCTCTTTCAAATCTTGGCCTTTAACCTCATGTTCCTTTGAAGATTCTTCAACCGAACTAAAAGTCTTTTAATGTCCTCCTTAGTTAGATTCCCATTGAAGAAGTCCATTTCCTCCTTTGATGCATCACAATCCAAACTCCTTTTTAATTGCCTTATGACCCTCATCAATTCCAAGGTTGAATTGTCGATCTTAGAATTCCCTACAACATTGAAGAAATCAACCAAGTCCAACCAACAACAATATACAACAGTCCAAGATCCAAAATAATCCAACAAGAAAGCAAAAGAAGTATGGTTTCAATTGCCAAGAAAATGCTCTTCCACTTTATCCAGCAAAAGTCCAATGATGTAGACTTAGAATTGCCCTGTTCAAGATCACTCTAGGCAGCCAAGATAGTGCTAAAGAATTCCCTGCAAAAGCTTGCCACAAAGGCCAACAAAGTCTTGCAAAATATGGCTACAAAACACAGAATGGTGCACCTAAAGCAAGTTGTAGCTACTCCTATTTCTAGCCAAGCCAAGATGCAATGTATCTAGAAGTTTTAGGGCAGTAGCAAGCACTCAAATATGTTCAACAATATGCAAAATATATGCACATCAGCCCTGCACAAGTCTATCAATAATTCCACACAAACAGTCCAAGAATTCACATTAGCCGATTTGAAAATGCAAGGCAACTAGAGCACCTTATCAAAGCAATTTTCAAACCAGATTTTCCAGTCAAATAGGCACCTAAATGCAGCAATTCAAGGCCTAAATGATGCACCAAAAACTGTCCAAAACTGTGGAGTATAAGCACAAACAATTCAATTCAATTTCAAGTAGCACCAAATACACTTCCAGCAAAATAGGTAAACTTGAATAATTTATTCCAGGCTGTACAGAACGAGTTTCAGGGCACTTAATATAGCTGTAGAAAGCTCAACTCTTGTAGAATATGCACCTAAAACAATTTGAAAAAATTCGTTGTAAGTAATTCACAATATTAGGAACAAGAGCTCTAACGTTAAGCACACTTTCACAGTTTTCCAGCAACTTTCACAAGACTTTCAAGCTAGCTTAATGGCCAACTAGAGCAGCCAAATTAACACCAAAATGTCCATAAAAGTCCAGCAAGTATAAAGGCAAATAGAAGTTTCAAGGCAGCCACAAACAAGCAAGTCAAACAATGAAAATAAGTCCAGCAAGTCTCATCTCAATATGCACACAATTTCACTCACAAAATTGACCTAAAAGTGGTTCAAAATCTGAGCCAAATTTTATGAAACTTTTTCAGCAACTTTCCCTGCGGTTAAAGTCAATGAAACGAGAAGAATCACATCAAAAAGGGTGGTGAATTTTTCCCAGAATATTCAGCAAGTTTTATCAGCCAATTTCAACAAAGTTTGGCAAAAGTGCAAAATTTTTTTTGCAAATGTTGTCAAATTTGTACAGCAAGCTAAGGCCACTTCCTCCAGCAATTAAAGGCCTTAAAAGTATGGGAAACACTGCACAAAGTGGTGCAAAAACTGCTCAAGACAGTGAACTACAAGTATGGTGTTTAAGGGATGAAAATTCAACCCTACCTATTTGCCTCTTTGGTAACTAGAGCACCAATTGCAATCAGTTTTTCCACAATTTCAGGGCTGCAAATGTGTAATTAAATGCAGTGTTGTAAGGTCAAAATGATGCACAATTCAGTGATATCCAGCAACCACAAAGACAAGCACAAAGTTGCTTAAGTTAGGTGATATGCGAATGAGAGAAGAGGTAACTAGAGCACCTCTTTTAGGGCCCATTTGGTTCAATTCCAAACTCCTTTGGTAATGCAATGCAATGTGATGTAATGTGTTGCAATGTATTTATGATTACCATCCATGTGTTTGGTTGGTTAGTAATAATATGTGGGAAGTTATATTTTTATATGTAATCATAATTAAGAAAGGTCAATAATGCCCTCAAACAATAAAAGTCTTACATCCTCATCGTCGTCAGTTCAGCACTGCATTTGTTAACACTCATCATCGTCGATTCCACGATATGCTCCTCACCATGCTCTCTCGTCATCATCAATTCTCTTCCATCATCAACGATCGAAGAGGGACAACTTTTTGAGGAATTGCATTTCGACGAGAGAAATGCAAGGGCTTCGTCAAAATCGAAGAATTGAAAGGTAAAAATTGTTAGTTTAATGCTTTGATTTCTGAAATTAGTTATTTATCCATTAGTTTTAACGGTTCCTTGATGATTGTTAATGATTGATTGATGTTTGGGTAGTATGTAGGTTGATGCATGTTTGGAAAATTATTTCTTTTTATTCTTCCTTGTTCTATTTGAGTTTCGAAACTTTGTAGCCAATAGTAATGACCTTATTTGATCAACTGTGATGAATTGCATAAGTTGAATTAAACATAATATATTTGATTTATCGGTTTTCATCATCTTTAGGAAGCTCCAAGCCATAATGCTTAAAAACCATGCACAAAAGATATGTTCGGTTATCAATGTTGACCTGAAGCATCATCTTTAGAAGATATGGTTGCTTAATGCACAGAAGCATCATTAACAAGAGTTTCAGAAGCTGGTTTCTGAACTTCTGGAGGGATATCACCCATAACCAAAGGGTCCAGGACACGCTGGAAGCTCTCTATTTCTTTATCTCTGAAGACAACTTCTCAGCATCAAATAAGAAAGGTGGAAGGGTATGTGCAGAATGCACTACTACAAAAAACCCTCTTTATATGTGTTTCTTTCGGCCTTTACATGCGTTTATTAAACGCATGTAAAGCTAACGTTGGAAAAGGCTTTACATGCGTTTAAATAAACACATGAATTGAGTACTCAATACATGCGTTTTAAACGCATGTAATGGCCCTTCAATACAAGCGTTTAAAACGCATGTATTGATTCTTTTTTTATATATTTCAAAATTTTGCCAGCAACCAGCATCTAAATGCTCGCCAAAACTTTTACATACACAACAACCAATATTTACAGTATCATAGTTACAAATTTACAATATCAAGCTATGCTATATTTGGTGATTTGAACCTAGCATGCATATGTACAAATATCATGCACTCAAAAGCCTAATCCCATGAAGCAATTGTCATTTCATTACTTTTAAATCATATAATTTAACAGAAAAGAAACCCTAAATATCATTTCATTACTTCTAATGCAAACTCAAAATCGTCTTACCTAACAAGATATTGATTCTTTTGTTGAGAAGAATAAAAGTGTAATGTTATACCTAAAATGGCCTAAAATCCCAACTACAGCCATGGTCAGTCCAGCAAAGTACGTATAAGTGTCTCCAACAAAAACTGCAGAAGGATACCTATGTTTAGCAAGACAGCAAACTGAGTCAGAATATTAGTCTTTTATTAAGCAGGAGAAAACAAAATGATACAGATGCAGTATTAAATACCAGTTGTAAGAAAGCAAAGCCAATGAAGTAGCTAGTAAGGGCTAAACGAGGTAGATAGAGAATGCATGTGCTTGCTTATATTCAGGATCTGTTGATCCTCTTATTTGCATAATGTTGTGAATCATGATCTGCAAACCCACAGTAACTATCACATTCCTCAGTCAAAACAGATTTGATTTAATCTAATAAGTTTTAATGCTTATGACCGAAGCAATAACAACTGTTTGCCCAACTTCGAGACCATTAATCCCAGCATGAATATTTATGGAATTTGTACAAAAAAATAGCCAAGAGCCACATATAGTTTATATATGCATCCTGCCACAAGAATACGTAGTCAACATGGCTAAACTATGAAGCAATTAGTATTTCTTTTCAGTGTCCTTTGAAAGATAAGGGAAGCTTACCAAGATCCAAAATTTCTATCCCAATATGTGGGGCAAGTGGCTTTGGTATAACTATAGTTGTGTGGCCAGCATATGCCTTCAACAAAAAGTTATGGAACTACTTTCCTTGTCAACATATCACACTCTACATCTCACATTTACACTCTCTTAGAACACCATAAAGATCAGCTATATCATTCACTTCACTACAAGAGTATAATGGATCATACCCATAGGAAATCCTTAATCAAACAACTAGGATTTATAAACAATCATTTGAGCATTCACAATTTCTCATATATAAAGATTCTTCAATCAATAAGAAAGCTAAAACAACTTTTATAACTCATCAATTAGTATATTTTCTTCTTTCATACACTATATAATTAGCTTATACAATCAGAATTTTTAGAGGAGCTACAAGTACATTTTCAAACAAAACAGAAATTCAAAATGTCAAGCAAGGTAAATCAAATTCTTCTTGATGAACAAAACGAAACAAAGATCAACTATATTGGTGAAAGAAAATATGACTGCTTCCAAAGTCAACATGCTTTGTCAAAAAGAATTACTTCTCAATTATTTACCACCTTAAATCATATCCTAAAACACTTTTTGAGCAAAGTCAGCTTGACAGTAATAGTAAGGAAGAGCAGTAAATTCCAACCATATACAAGCATCCATCATACATCGTATCACTCCATGAATCATATACCAATCGGAATTACACTCCCTACAAATAAGAATCTTCATTCCTTCTCAACTTCATTTTGTCAGGACAATGGAAGGAAATCAAACGATGTTCTACTTGGCAATACATCAAACACTTGAAAGGCAACAACAAAACACACAAAACATCAAAGAAACAACCACTCAAGTTCTCATCTTTTGTTCAACCCACTAAAATGAGGCATTTCATATCACAGCAACATCATGTGTACAGATACAAACAAAAAAAAATTTACAAAAAACTTAATATGGGAAGCAAGAGAAAGAAAGAAACCTCCAAGAGCAAAATTTGAGATCAAGAATACACGCCAAATGAGCTTAGCTCGATTCATAAACATTCCTCTTAGAGGATCTGGTGGAGGAGGAGGTTCATTTTTGCTCATTGTTGAAGATAACAATGAAAAAATGATATGATGATAGTTTTTTTTATATGGGTTTGACAGTAACGGCAAAACATATCCATAAAACCATAAAACAAAGAAAACCAGAACTTCAATGTCCCACATGCTTAACAACCAAAAATAAATTTCAATTCACACTTATATCCTGCTAAGCACTTCTTTAAATCAAAATGACAGAAAAGCATACCAAACATACATAATTACCCATTACCAATCATGAACCAACCAGATCCGTGGCCCATACATGACAAGAATCCCATTTCTTTTCAATACACTCAGTCATATTAGTAGAAATTGCAAAGCTTTAAACACCCACATACACAAAATCATATTATTCATATACATAAACACTTATATATGAAACTGAAATTGTAAACCCCACCCCCAAATTCGGATTTTCACTCAAATCTTGCCCTAAATCGAAGCACAGAAGGGTAAAGATGGAAAGAAACCTCACCCAAGTTGGCACCCATGGCTGGGATCTCGGCCAAAGCTCCCTTTCGTCGAAAATGCATCCTCGTCGCCACTGGAAGTCGCTGAAGCTCGCCGGAGGAACAGGGAACAAAAAGAGAGTGGAAGAGGCCGAACCAACAAAGAAGGGAAAAATGAAAATGAGAAATCAACATGATAAAAAGAAGCCCAGCTCGAGGAATACAAGAAAAGGCCAAAGCTTTACCTTATTCCCGCCGCTAACTGCCATGGGTTCGCCGAAAAACGAAAGGGGGCGAAAGGAATTGAAGGACAGAGACGGTAGAGGGAGAAACGAAGATGGTAGGGAAGGATGATGAGGAAGAAGTGTTTGGGGAAGAGAGAAGGGCGACAACACTGCCCAAAGAAACCGTCGGCCGCCGCTGCTGTCCGGCCATGGAGGAGAAGTGGTGGGAGTCAAGAGAACAACAGAAAAAAATGGAGAAGGAAGGGAGAGGGCTCGACGACTTCAAAATGGAAGGGGGGTTAGGGTTTGTGATAAGGTTATTTATATTTCTGAAATATAAAATAAGAATATGACTTTATATCTTTACATGCGTTTTAACCGCATGTAAAGACTGACTCAGTATATGCGGTTAAAACGTGTAACATTCTGTTACAAATTCCCTAATTAAGCTAAGATGTCCATTTTAATTCAACAATCTCTTCACTAACTATGATAGAAAAAGGAATATACATATCAACAATATCTCTATCATAGTTAGAAAAAGAGCTTTCTAATCATTTTATACATTATCCATGATAGAAAAGAATTGCCTAATAAAATATGACTACTATCATGGATAATTAAAAGCTAACCATGTTAGAAAGGATTTGCCTAACATGGTTAATAAACAAAACTAATAGATATCAAACAGTAAATAAATATATATATACATGCGGAAACGAATGCAGGCCTATACAAATTGGCAATATACAATTCTAAATAAACTATATAATTTCTACTACCTAATTCCCTTTCCTGATGCTCACGCCTGTGCATGAATACCTGCAAAAATGTGAGTAATCGTGGGATGAGACAAATTTGTCCCAGTAATCACCGCTTAACTCACTATAACAGTGAGATGTGTGGTAGCGAGGGCGTCTAAAGGGTACCTCATTTTAAAACCAATAATTTTTATATATCCATGTCAAATCTTCTTCCATTCATCACTCGAATCCCTCCATCAATTCCACATTAACTAAATATCATCTCCCCAGTCTCCAATCTAATGATACTACCGCCACAACTCTCACACTCACCTATAGATGCATTGTGCCATCACGGGGCATTCAAGCATCTAACCTTCACTATATGATTTGACACTGTGCCCCTCTCTATAATGAGGGGGCAATTTCCCTCTCTGGCAATCTCCAGAGAGGGAACCCCAATTCTGTTTCCATTACAGAACGGGAACGGTTGGGCTCTCTAATGCCAAACAACCGTAGGTCACTTACTTTCTCTAGTAAGTAGACCCATGATCCCCGGTCTCTAGTCCGAAAAGGATCAGTACAAATAACTGTCGATCGGCCAATCGACAGTTATCATCGCGCGATGGTACATAAAAAGCAGTGTCATGCAATGTTCACCATATTCCTGTCACAATATTTCAATCACAATTCTCTTTCATATCACAATCCCTTTCAATATCTCAACCCTTTCAAAATCACCGTCAGAATACGGTACCTGTATATCACACTATTCCAGAACTACCACCACCACCAGGATAATATATATAAAATGTAAAACAATCCTTTATATAAAAATAATCGTGTTTAAAAGGCACCCGATAGCCTGTTTTATATAAAAATAACTTTTTAAAGATAATATATATATAGAGGGTGATAAAGGATTTTAAAAATCCCAGCTAACATCACCCTCAATGTTATAGTAAGGTTAAGTGTGATTACCTGTCGCCCTTAGCATTTCACAGCCTTGCCTTACCATTCCTTGTAGATTTTTCCTTCCAAGTATTCTCCTCTTAGATCCTCCTATAATGATAGGATACAAAATGATAAATTAATATCATTTCACTTTATAACGCTTTGACGTCTCTCTCTCGTATCATTTATTACTACCCTTTCCCCTATTTATGTACCCTATCTTAATCAACCATATCAAACATATTAACACATCATTACAATTAAACATTTGTATATGAACTCGAAAATAATCAAAACTATATATCAAGCACTTCCTCTTTATCAATATCATTCATCCAATTTACTTACAAGAGACCAAGAATACTAATAATGGATATTGATACAATAATGCACATCAATCAAACATAGACCATTTTCCACACCATTCATGGTAATTGGTAAACCCCTTTTAACTCTTAAAAAAAAATCGGACCCACATAGCAAAGAAGAACAACTTTACTTGCAAGGAAAAAGAAAATGATATTTTTCAGCAAGCATTAATTAGTTCCAAACAGTAGAGAAGGAATAACAAGTTCAAGAATTATATGACTTCAATTAACACCTACATGAACCCAAACAATTTACACATGCTATCACAAAACAATATCAATCACACATTTACCAAAACCCGAAACACAACATTAAACATTCCATTTCAAAAACAAGTTCGGCCACAAAATTATTTTAAATCAATAGACATGCACTCCAAGTCCTATGATTGTTATAGTGAAGAGGCAAGGAATTACAGATTTAGCACAATCCACACATTTCTGCAAATCCACATGCATCATCCTTTACTAATTCTCACTATGATTGATTCTACACCACATACAAAACACGTCAATCATAAAAACATCTTTAATCACCAATTCACCCCAAAAATGCTCACTTCCACCAACAATTTCTAACCATAAACTAATGATTACATTTTCAAAACATTACAATAAATTCTTGAGTTTATCACCAATCACTCCAACATTCTAAGATAAACTTTAGCAAGTTATAAACCATAAGAAAACACCAAAAATCAGAATAATGAGAGGATTTTCGAAATCCTCACAAAATCCTAGCTTTCCAACACTTAAATTTTGTCAAATCATTATCCCAACTCAAAATCAAGTAATCCAAACTTATACTACTTATAATCAACTCAATGTAAATTTCAAAACAACCAAATAAAACACACTATAGTCATACATCAAAATCAGATCTAATCATATTTTTCAATATAACACCAAATCTCAAGAACCACAAAACTATTTCCATCTTTCAAACATCAACAAAACTCTTTCCTCATAGCTTTCACAAATTCAGACCCAAAGCCAAACCAAGAATCATGGAGATCTGAAATTTAACAACTTTTCACATTTACTTAACCTGCATAAAAAGAACTCAACAATATGCACACAGTACATAAGCTTCAAACATAACCAACACACAATTATACATACACACAATGTTGCCAACCACCAATCAGATATGCACAAGAACCTATGAACCCAGTTTCAACAAACAACACTATATATAGACACACACACACACACTTCACAAATTCTTTATCATTAACCATACTAAACCATTCTTTCCTGCCTTTATTAGGAGATTAACACTAATAATCCCTTTTTACCAAAACAGTCCATTAATTCACCACGTAAGAAGAACATGAAAACCATATTATCTAACACTTATATTCCCCATTACTTCAATTTCAAACATCTTAACTATCATCGAACAAAATGGCAGCAAGGGAAAATCACAGAATTTCCAAAGCAACCAAAACTCAATCAAATCTACCTTAAATCACAAAAATCTCTTCAAAAAGTTTTCATTTCCAAGCTTAAATCTTTCTTTAATCAATTTGAACTCTTGAAAACCCAAACCCTAATTCGGATCTCTCTCAAAACGCGCCTAAAATCAACAGAAAAGGAGTGGGAAAAGAAAAGAAAATCTTACCAAAGCTTGAATCTCAACTTACATTCTTCACTGCAACTTGCCGCCGCCGCCGTCCGCCTTGAGTTCGCCGGAAAATGAAAGAGGGCAGCGAGGAAGAACAACAAACCGAGAGAAAAAGAGAAGGGTGAGGAACCGACCTTAAATAGAAGAACGAAGTTTGAAGAATACAAGAAAGGGTGAAAGCTTACCCTTTTCCGCCGCCATCCGCCACTATGCTCACCGGAATCGCAGAAACGAAGGTGAACCTTCGCTGGAGAGAAGAAAAATGAAAGACAAGTGGGAGATAGAGAGTAAGAAAGAAATAGGACTCGGTTTTGGGCCAAAACTCCGGTCATCTGCGTCCAGCTCGCCGGAAAACGGAAGCTAGGGCGGAGGGAGAAGGGAGGCCGATGGTGAAGGGAGGAGAGGTCGGGTGAGGGAAGGGAAAGGAGCGGCTAGGGTTATGGAGAGTGAAGGGGGTGAGAATATATATATATATATATATATATATATATATATATATATATATATATATATATATATATATATATTAGGGGAAATTACAGTTAGCTACTCTAGTGTTCATTCTTAATTATATTTTTAGCCCAAAAGTTTGTTTTTATTATTGTACCATTTCTTTCTTTCATAAAATTGCTTAGATATCTAAGAATACTTGTCATGGAAGTCTCCAACTCCAAATGACTCCTTTAACTATATTTCTATAATTTCTAAAGATAATTAGTATTTAATATGCATAAGTCATCAAAAATATCATAAATTTATTCTTAAGACTTTAGATTTCCTAAATTACACCTCAAAGCCTTGATAAATTCTTTATTATCTCTAATTTAAAATTTGGGATGTTACAAAACGCATGTACTGAGTCAGTCTTTACATGCAGTTAAAACGCATGTATCGAGTCTGTCTTTACATGCGTTTTAAACGCATGTAAATCTCCTCTTTACATGCGTTTTAAACGCATGTACTGAGTCAGTCTTTACATGCGGTTAAAACGCATGTATCGAGTCAGTCTTTACATGCGGTTAAAACGCATGTATCGAGTCTGTCTTTACATGCGTTTTAAACGCATGTAAATCTCCTCTTTACATGCGTTTTAAACGCATGTACTGAGTCAGTCTTTACATGCGCATGTACTGAGTCAGTCTTTACATGCGTTTAAAACGCATGTAAAGCCCCTCTTTACATGCGTTTTTTAAAACGCATGTAATGGAGCGCTGGTAAATGGGTCAATCTGTAGTAGTGATGCCTCTTCTTCCTTTTCTCTCATATTGTATATTTATTAAAATAAAATGGTGGCACTTCCTATAATTGGTGATTAAATAAGAAAGGATGCATGATTTTAATGTGTGAAGTCATATTATGGTTTTAAGCTTGTCAAATTGAATGCACAAAGGTGTTTGATGAAATGTGTGATGTGTGAATATTGTTCTATAGCAGAAACTAGTTGAATATTCAGTAAAAGAGTAATGGTACAATGGAAATTATAATTCTATTTCATAAGCGTGAGACAAATTTACAAGTAGTTCAGTTCTAGGTTATTAGAAATGAGCTATATAGCTGGATTCATTGCTTTATAATTCCCAAATGAGTCTTACATTGAAGTCACTCAGTCCAAAAAAAAAGGTTACTATCCTCTCTCTCACCTTCATACATTAACTGGCATTTACCACTTACAAAACAAAAGGACCAGAAAAAAGTTGAAGGATATAGTAATTTAAAAATTCCTTCAACTTACATGCAAATTTGTTGGTTTTTTTAAGTTGGTGTTTTGACTTAGTTTGTTGACCATGTTGAGCGATGTTATTCCTTACTACTACCTCTGGTCCTAAATATAGGACCTAATTGACTTTTTTTTGGAGATATTAAGGTTTCGAAATTGGTTATTAAATGGTGACGTATTTGATATATATTTAGATTATCCATTAGTTTATAGGTAAAATAAACTAGTTTAAAGGAAAAAATTAAGTAAATCAATTTATAATTAACTTATTTTGCTTTTTTAACGATTTTCTAAAAAGGTCAATTAGGTCTTATATTTAGGACCGGAGGGAGTATTACGGTAGTACTGGAAATTTGTTGCACTCATTTCTTTCTTTATTTTTCAATTACAGGTTTTGCATCATAGAAGGGCCTGAAACAATACAAGATTTTGCCAAAATGGAACAACAAATGAAGATGAGATTCTTTGTAGAAAGAGGCTGGACACAGTTGAAGTCTTGAAGGTTTACATTTATCAAATGTTCTATGATGACATACCCATATGGGGTTTCCTAGGATAGAGATTTTGTAATCTAGTTTTGCTTAATTGGTAGAGCAATGATTTGCTTATTGTTTTGCATGTCAGAAGTATTTATGTACTGAAATGATTTAGCTGGAGTTGATTGAATAAAAAATTGCTTATTATATGTCATTATATCATGTCAATGTCCTTTATCTTTGAGGTTAAAAATCTGGTTTATCTTGTGTTTAACGTGTATGAATTGCTTACTTATGTATCAAAGTAATTTGAATTAAAGCAACGGTTCATCTTTGACTGAATAAAGAATTGCTACATGATTTTCCTTTTGTTTTGCATGTCAGAAAAGCAAATCTGGTTTATCCAGCAACAACAACAGCAAAGTTGTGATATAATGGTCAGATTTAATGTTATTTAAAATGGCCCCCAATAATGGTCAGACTTGCCTTTCCCAGATTGACGCTTTTTCATGAGCATATTTTGCTAAGGGCACTGCAGAAATGATGATTTACAGCCCAAATAGCATTTTCGACATCTGATTTGCATTTTCAATAATCCAACTCATTCCCAGATAGCATTTTCTGATTTGCATTTTCAGTCCAACTCCGTTGGAGGAATGATCTGATATAAAATTTAGTTCTGATTTTATTTAAAAGGGTTAAGGTGCATTTTCAGTACTCTAGAATATAGCAAAGTGCACCTAACATAATATACAATATTGTGGTCCATTTGTGATAACCAAGAATTATTTTTGTGGCTTATTTAGTAACGACGTTAAATAAGTCAAGTTTGACCGTTATGTGTCAAATTGTGACCATTAAATTGTGGGGTAAAGGAGCATTTTCAGTACTCTAGAATATAGTAGGAACACCAAACATAATATACAATATTTTGGTCCATTTGTGATTACCAAGAATTATTTTCATTGTTTATCTAGTAAGGGCGAAGGTGCAAAACTAGCCACCGTAAATTTTCAAATGGACAACTTTGGCACCCCTAAATTGGATGGTGCAAAACCGTCCATTGTAAATGAAAATGGGACAAATTTAGCCTCGCCGTTAAGTTGAGGCAAACAGACGTTAGTTTGCCACGTCATTTAGTGAAGGTGGGACCCACGCTTAAACTAACGTCCGTTTGCCTCAACTTAACGGTGAAGCTAAATTTGTCCCATTTTCATTTACAATGGACGGTTTTGCACCATCCAATTTAGGGGTGTCAGAGTTGTCCATTTGAAAATTTACGGTGACTAGTTTTGCACCTTTGCCCATCTAGTAATTCGTTAGCTAAAACTCACTTTTGTAAGATGAAATATGATGTGACATAATAATGTAATATATGTATGTTGAAATGACAATTTAAGGAACATTTATTTTAAGTTTATAACCATGTAATAAGATAGAAGTAACTCTTCTTCTATTATATCATAGAACCATTAATTCAGGTCGAGTCAGTATGGCCAACCGGTTTTAATTCGGGTCGAGCCAGTATGACCAACCCGTTTTAACTCAGTAAGGCCAACCTGTTTAGTTTATGATTCTTTGCTTACTTTTTTTATATATGTAAAATACTAATGATTTATTAGTTTATACATGCATGATACTAGGATATTCTATGGATCTTTATAACTTTGTAGTGTTTAATTATTTGACACTTTGAATAATATTGTGATTTAGTTGTTTATGGTGTTTAAATATTGTATATTATGTTTGGTGCTCCTTCTATATTCTAGAGTACTGAAAATGCTCCTTTACCCCACAATTTAAAGGTCAAAATTTGACACATAACGGTTAAACTTGACTTATTTAATATTGTTACTAAATAAGTCATGAAAATAATTCTTGGTTATCATAAATGGACCACAATATTGTATATTATGTTATGTGCACTTTGCTATATTCTAGAGTACTAAAAATGCACCTTAACCCTTATTTAAAATATTGATGCACATCTGAAATGACCCTAATGTATATAAATCAGCAACAACAAGATCTAATTTAAAAATAATATAAGCAACAACAAATTGGATATAATGATCAGATAAGCAACAGCTAGATCTGAAGTTATAGAAATAAAGCAGGATCTGATAAAACTCAAATCATAGCTTCAAATCCTTTATTATAAAATGTTCAGATAAGCAACAACAAAATGGTCAGATAAGCAACAACAAAATGGTCAGATAAGCAAAAGCAACATCTGAAAAAGCAAACTAATCAGACTAGCCTTGAAAATTAGCAGCAAGATCTGATAAGCAACAGGAAAATGACAAACAGCACCAAGAAACCAACAAAAATCATAGTTTCATATGATTCATTACAAAACCAGCAAGTTCATCTGATTAGAGTAAACTAGTTACACAGGGATACTGAGCATATGACGAATCCAACTAGCCTTGCGTTCATCCGGAATGAGAGGGAACCCCATCATTAGAATTGGAGATGCAGCAATTTTAAGATGAGCTAAATCAGATGACTCTTGAGCTGTTTGTGACTCTTGAGCTGCTTTAACCCTTCAATTTTTTGCAATTCAGCATATGACTCTTGAGCTGCTTTAAAATTAGAAGATTCTCGACGAGCCTCAAAAAAAGATTTGTAAATATTTTTTGAGACTTGGACCATCATTTTGGAAGATTCCTTCATTGTTTGAGACAACATTTTTGCAACATCATAACTTGTCCTTCGTCTTTTTATAGATCTTTGCTCTGTACTTCCATCAACCTCAATATTTTGATCAATTATCGAGTCAACTTGGTCATTAGAATTTGCTTGCTGATTTTCACTCATTTCTTGCTGAGCCTCCTCTTGAACTTGATCTGGAGGCAGTGCATTGTTTCCAGTTGCACGATCCTTGCCCCCTGTAAATGTTAACTTTTCAAAGTTTCGGAACTTTCTATTGCGGTATCTGCCAACTGTAGGGTTCCTCTGAAATACAGATCATGTCATATCGCACAAACAACATATAGTAAATCAATTATTACAACAATTAAAATGTTAGAACTCATGTTATACCTTCACATATTCTTCCCACACTGCATCCTCAACCTCAACGCATTTATTCAAGGGATCCCAACCAAAACCAAAAGCATTTGGACCATAAATCAAATCATGAATAACATGCCATTGTTTCTTCAATGTCCTCAACCTAGACCATATGTTAGGATGTGCCTTGAGCTGTGTCCCTGGAATCTTTTCTTTCAACATTTCCTCTAACTTGGTCACATATCCATCTTTAAATCCTGTGTCAGCAACAAACGAGCCTTCTATCTTCAACTCAACCAAACAATCAACAAGGACATCATCCTTAAAATCAGTTCACACACGTTTATCTTGTCTTTGACTGGTCATCCTAAAAACCCACATAAATGTAAGAAGCATAATTTATAAAGAGAAAACTAAATTCAGTAAGTGCATAACATCATATAACCAGCAAGTGCATAACATCATAAAACTAGCAAGTGCATAATAGAGGAGGAAAATATAACAACAGGGTAGAAGTATCAATTATGTAAACCAGGCATGCATGAAACATGTTCAAAATATGTTCCTTTCCTCTTTTTTCTGTTTCACATTCAAAATTAAAATTTATACTTGTGTTAAGTTACAAATAAAGGAGAAATAAATTTTTCAAGATATGTTTGCTTTCTCAGAAGTGTTTATTGGTGAAAGAAAGTGCTTGTCTTAGTCAAGAAGCAATATTGATTCACCTCATCATATTTTTCAAGATAAAGATTATTTCCACAATCAAGTAATATGCCCATAAATATTATTATTATTGTTTCAAGAGTAAGCAGCCATGCCAAATTCAGGTTATGATTATAAATATTCAATGTGTTGGTCAAACTATAAATTTATAGAAATATACTTTGATGCCACAGGTCACTTGAAGTACATCAGATCCAGATAGTGGCTGACAAAAAAGAAAGGGTTTGAATTTGGGCAGAAATATGCTTTGACTCCCACAAATGATCACAATGCAGATACAAAGCAAAAGAAGATGGATCACAAAATGCATGACACTTAAATAAGAAATTCACACGAGTGGAAAATGTGAAAGCAATATAAACAGATGCACATACACCCCTGCATCACATAAGTTTATGATGCATAAGCTACACTGAAAACTAAATATAGCTTTAAGAGCTATAAAAGAAATAATTTAAAATATGGGAAGCTTGTTTGAGAGGCTATTATTGTTAAAATATGGGAAGCATTTGCTGAATATGCAGTACAGAATGCATCCATTGCAATCAGCTTATTTCCAAATAAAAAATTCTATGATGGAAAACTTTCTGATGCTCCAAATGTCAAAATGAAAAGCTACAATAATATTTTTCTTGAAGGAGAAATGTATGGGGCCTATTCTTTATCAACATAGCCAAAGGAAAAGAGAGATTTGGTCCATTAGGCTATAGCTTCAAGAACACAGTGGAGGCATCTGTTATCTCTCAAATCATTCAAAGACTTCATAAAGGTCTCTCTTATACTCCCTCTTATCCAAATCATTCTAGATAAAGAAGACTTTTTATTCATGATTACCATTTTTTAAAAAAAAGTTTGTGATGTAATTTGTGTGGTAGAGGCGTGTAGAAGTGGACGTACTCTAACATTGCAGAGTGCGCAGACTATAGAGGTAAGGTAAGGGTGTCCTTTTAGCTTTATATATTTTACTCTTATTATTTTATAGTTTGTTGCAACTTGTGAAACCATGAGGGAGTATATAGCTGTATTAGTATGTATATAAGTGGCATGTTTACTTTCTCTTCTCCTGTATGTAAAAAGGCTATCTTACTATTTAATCTTATTTTGAATGAAAAAGATTACATTTTATTAAAATAATGAGATGTATGTATGTGGTTTGGACTTTAAAATGTGTAGAAAGTGGAAAGTGGAAAGTGGAGATGAACAATGATGAGAGTGGGAAGCTGAAGACATTGGAGATAATGTAAACACATGGTTTGATTATCTTTTCTGATTTTATATTTGTTAGTTTTAGTTTTTTATGTTAAGCGTGATACTTTTTATATGTTGATGGATTTAATGTCAATTATTTGAATATTAATTTATTTGATTTCAATTTCGGAATTTTTAATATAGGGAGAATTAATTAGAGGTCTTATGGAAGAAATATAATTAACATGAGATCCCGCAAATTGTTATGTGAATCCAATAAGCTGTTATTGTTAGCCTTAAAAGTTGTAATTACAACTTGTGGGATCTCATGTTAATTATCTTTCTTAAATGGTACCTCTAATTAATTTTCCATTTTTAATATTCTTAAAATAAAGTGTTATCATTTTTTATCATTTAAATTTTTATTATTAATATTAATTATTAAAAAAGGTAAACTCTTACGAGTCTACGATACGATTCTACGTTTCCGATTTTAGACCTCTCCCACGAGTTTACTTAGAATCACAATTTTGACAACCTTGCCTATAACAGTATGCTTGTCTCTCCCCTCCAAATATTTCTTGTACAATCCCTTTCTTTGCTTGGTGACGGTCTGATACAAATGTTAACTCAATTGATCCAACTATTCTTTTTATTCTCTCCAAGAACCAGGTCCAATCATCAGATGTCTCCCCTCCCACAATTGCCATTGCAAATAAGAACAAATCATTGTTTGCATCATGCGCAGATGCTGCCAGTAGTGTTCCTTAGTATGGGCCACTTAAGTGTGTTCCATCTATGCATACATGTCTAGCACCAGACAAAAAGTCCTCTACACAGCAGCCATAGGCGATAAACACCCGCTTAAATAAGTGCTTAATTAACTGGCTCAAGTTCCTCAGTCGACTCCCACTTAGCCACAGTTCTGGTATTGGTCTCCTTTAATCTCTGACATAACCACAATATTAGCTCGTAAGAGTCTTTAGCTCTGCCCTGTATGTCTTTCAGTACCCTTTCTTTTGCACGATAGGCTTGCTTGTAACTCAACTGCACTCCATACTCTGTGAGCAAAGACTCTCTAATCCCATTTGGCTTCTTGTCCATGTGATCATAAACCTCATTATAAGTGATGAAGTCAAGCTAGCCGTCACACTATTGGTTACTTTGAGATGGTCTTGGGCACTATGATCATGTTCATTATTAAATTTTGTCACCCACAACAAATTGGTCGTCTTACCCACTGCATTTGTCGTTAATTTCCATTTACAACCGTTTACTTTACAATACACTGACATTCTGCTCTTGCTGTTTCGCTTATATTCATACTCAAACTTGTTTGCAACGCTATATTTGTACAAAGCCTTTTTAAATTCATCCGTGTCTACAAATGTTTTCATTGTACCTGAGAATAAGTTCTTCCATTTTGCTGAGTTTAGCTCCGTGGCTACGAACTGTGTTGGTGTAGGTGTCCCACGATTCAAACAATTGTCACTTACATCATCTTGGGTAATGACTTCCACACCATCATCAATTGACACAGGTGGGGGGACATTTTTCACAGCCCTTTGACTCAAACTTGAGGATGGTTGTGATGGTCCAGTTAACCTAGCAACAATACATCAACAACCTCCTCAGTACCAAATTAGCAATAACAATGTTAGAATTAACAACATCAACATAACTAATAACCACACATGTAGCATATGTGAAAAGAACTTACATGTATACATCATTCCTTATTGGAGATGAAGTATCATTCCCTCTTGATGCAATATATGTGGCCAATCCCTTCATTATAGGCAAACATGCTCGTAACCTCATCATCATCATCTAGATTTATGAGCATCTTCTCATCATGTCTCACAGTATATCTCATGACACAAATATTGCAATCTAACATTCTAACCCAAGATATGCTGCTATCATGGACCTCAAAGTATCGAATTATTCCCTTTCTCATTGATTTCATCTTCAAGTCACCGCCATTGTATTGAACTACACTTTCAGCATTAATTTCAATCTTCCCTCCAATATGGAAGTAACAACATAATTCTTTAACTTGATGTGTCATTTTTGCTTCCCTGTAACATGCTGAATAACCACTGTAACATGCTTAGTAACCACTGTTTCATGCATAAGTAACATGCATTTTTAACATTTCCAGAACATAACCAATGCAACAGTGAATGAACATCTACTTCATCATCTTCATTACATCTAAGTCCACCTGAACTTCTTTTTCCACCAATAAATTTCAGACAAGGTTTTACGATTATACATAATTTTTATATTTCATACCCTAAAAGAAACAATGACCAAACGAACTTGAAGAGAGTAGTTTTTCAATCTTCATCTTGTATTAGTTTTTCTTTTGATCATGGATTCTTATAGTCCTCAACATTTATCAACCCAAAAAGGAAGAAGAAAACAAAGTTGTTGATGTGTAATACCTCCCAACCTCCACCCAAGAAGGATAAATACCTCCCAAGGCCGTCACCCAATGTCCACTGTCGTCTATGTCACCGTTAGCTCCGTCACCGTCATTGTTAGGCTTGTTTGTGCATTCTCTGTTTTTTCATTTTGTTTTCTACTGGGTGTGGGGATCATGTTTTAATTTTTGTTTTGTCTGTGGGATTACATGTTTGGTTGTGTTGTGATATATTTGATAAGTTAAGGGCACTTTAGTCTTTTTCCCAAAATTGTTAATGTATATTAGGTGCCTATGACCCAACTTGTCCTTTCTACAATTTAACAACCTCAATTGCCATTTTTCCAATTGGGAAGGCTTTATGTGTCTTTTTCCTAGAATATTTCAGCTTCTTTGCATCCTCATCTTCAGGATGAATAGGACATGCATAATAGGGATGACATTGAAAAATGGGTCCTGGAGTAAGCCCTTCCCTAAGAGGTGCAAACCACAACTGCATTTTTGCCCTCATCCTTTAATTTGAATTACACAATATTCCAAAAGTTCAACTCTAAACTTGATTGATTATCATCTTGTGAAACAAATCACGAATCTAAAATCAAACTACAAACATAAACAACTCTCAAATACCTTAGCACAGCAGCACGACGTATTAAATGATATCAAATCCCCTCCAAAACTAAAAACATGCATAAATCTAAGTTGAAAAAGAGCCTTAGTATTTACTGCCACAATATAATGGGTACATTAAGTACATGCTCAACAAACAAATTTTCCTCTGTAAACAGTGGTATTAAGCTACATTCAAAATGGGTCATCACAGTTTTTTCCCACCCAATATCACACAGTAATCTACAAGATGCTTTTGCATTCACAAATGACACAAAAGATTTTTGACTAAATCTTTTCATTACCTCGATAAGCAGTTCTCTAGGAATTCAAAAATGGCGATCGATCATCACTTCATCACTAACGTGGTAATATTTTCGTCATTCACGATTTCCACAAAAAATGTAGTCTCTCATTTTAGGTTTAGGGTGAAAAGCAAAAAAGATGAAAACGAAAGTAGAAGGTAACAATACGGAGAGACAAGATATATAAGCACTAAAAACAACAAAATGGGAAATCGGATGAAATAAAGAAACTGTCATCGGGAATGTAATGGAAACGACGTGTATGATGAGACATTTACTAAAGCCGATGATGTGAAAGGAAACGTGTGAAAATCCACCAAGTCACTGTCAAGTTAAAACCTACTATAGAATCTACATGTGTAGAAGAACAAGTTAAATTATGCGCAACATCGATAATAATAAAGAGTGATATAATTTCACATGGAATATTAATCAATTAAAGCGTTTGTTGTAATTGCAATCTGAACATACCTATTAAAGTAGATAATAAATATTTCCAATGTGAAAATTTCCAACGATCATAGTTCTAATCATTAAATATTAATTAGTGTGAAAAATAATTAATCATGTAAATATTATAGTTGTATAAATAAAACTAAGAATTAGACAAATCCACAAAGACAGATAAGTATAAAAAATTTGACAATTATATTTTCAAATATAATGTATATGTCAGCAAAACACAATTATTAGAATTCCCATGAACGTCACAATAAAACCAATTTTAGTCATTAATATTGTTGCTAATATTCACAGTATGTTTAAACCGAACACGATGAATGCATAAATATCAAGTATATAACTGCAAAGGAAAAATTGATCTTACAGCTACTCATACCAAAAACAATGTTATAGAGTAAATAGGAAAAAAGAAATGAAAGAAAGCAAATAATACGGCCAAATCTATCAAATCCAATTAATAGCATAGTGAGTTCCCAAAGACGATCCACAAACCACTGCAACTCAATATCGATCCTACACCTAGTACATATCCAGGGCATACGATCATGTCTTGGATGATGAGAACAACATGAGTAGGGGTGAACCTGGAAAATCGGCCCTTCTTCTAACCTATGAAGCAAAGTTGAAAACCGTAATGAAAACTGCAATCTAAGCATGTGAATCCTTCGCTCATCATATATAGAAGTCTATAGCTTCCTCACAAAACCAAAAAAATTAAGATTTGGAGGATCAGAACGGGCGGCTAATACCAAACTACCAATGTATTTAGCCCTGACCAAACCCTTGCTCGCTGCCTTAAGTATCAAATGCTAACCACACATGGAATCATCTCCAGCACACAAAAGATACATTAAACCAAGTCTAAATAAAGCACCTAATTGCCAGCAACAATAGCAACATTCATGGCACGCTCAACACAAGAATGATCCTCAACAAAATTAGGCATCTTAAGACAACTAACACCAACCAACACCGATGACTCATTAGCTATATTGCACAATAAATTACAAGTCGATTCGCATTGACATAAGAAACATAACATGTGTGAGCCAACTTCTTGATTATTTCAAACAAAACTTTGTTAGGAAAATATATAAAAGTTAAGATCAACTCTTCATCAGCATGGGCAACATGGACAAGCTTACGCCTCTTACCACTAGCTCAAACCTCATATAATTTCATTCTGAATGTGGAGAGGAAAAAGGTGGGTATGAAAAAGCAGTTTAAAGGAAAGGAACGACACCAAACTCGAATAAGAATATAAGTGAAGCAACGAAATGGGTACGAAACACATATAGCAAAATGTAAATAAAGAAGGCCAAGTGATATCCCTCGGGAAGCCAAACCAAGCGGCATGCAATGGTTGAGTAGACAATAATGATGAGATATAGCAAAACGTAACATGTGAAACACATCACACACACAAGTAGACTCCACATTATTTTAAAATGTAACCAAGGTTAAAACGACATATAAACAAACCGGTTTGAAGTATGAAAGCGAGAAAGATTCCACATAGAAAATTACTATATACACTTTGATAATGAGCGTGTGAATGGAGGTAGATTTGGAAAATTAATAAAATTGTGCTATGTGTTAGTTCATTTTCTTGTGATATTTTTTATAGAAAGGGTACTCTTTAAGCTTTAAATTAGATTATTGGCAAAAAAACATTAAATTGGGATTTAAAGTTTGGTAAAAAAAATTGGGATTTGAAGCATGTCAAAATTATTTTTGTGCAATTAGTTGAGTTTTTAAGGTTATTGAAATTTTTTCCACATTTAAAAGTTTTCTAGGAATTAAAAAATTTTAAAAGATTGTGGTTTTCATATTTTAAATCATAAAAAATTGTACAAACTTGGATAAATTTCCCATTGCTAATCCCTTTTTTTCTTAATAAATCTTTTTTGGTGTAAATTTCCCGTTACTAATCTAACTTGTAAATGTGTTCTAAAAGTAGGCTAATATAGATTTTTGATCAGAAGTAGGCTAATATAGATCACATGTAAGCATATTTAACGGAATCTAATTTGGAAGCTCATAGTTAATTTTATTTGAAGAAAAAAGCGCTTCATATGGAAAAACTTTTAATAAAATCACATATTTTTTATTTTGAAAGCGTAGTTTTACTTTGGCCAAAAAAAGCTTAGTTTTTAGTTTTAACTTTGACCATGTCTATTTTTATAGTACTATAAATATAAATATATTTATAAAATAATTACACACTTTTATGCAAAGTATTCCATTTTTGTTATAAAAAAATTATTCCATTTTTCAACCATTTATAATGGAAGGGTGGGCAGATATTCAGAGAGAAAATTGGAAAAACAACGATTTTGAAGGGATCGGAATGCTGAAAATCCCTATATTTTTTATAAATCCCTATATTTTTGATAAACTAGTATGCGCGGGTTCACTTGTTTATCATGTAATCTATATCTTAAAAGCTAACTTTGTAGGATTTTTTTATTTTGCTTACCATGGTATATGCGCGGGTTCACTTGTTTATCATGTAATCTATATCTTAAAAGCTAACTTTGTAGGATTTTTTATTTTGCTTACCATGGTATCTCCATCCTCTTGTCAAGTGGGACTAATCGCTCGCTATTTTGAAGTGTCATATAGGGGCTCGGCAACTGGACTGTGAATTTGCTTCATTCATTATGGCTAGAGATTGAACATCAATGACTTGCTTAAGGGACAATAGTACTTACCACTAACGCTAACCCGCTAGGTTTCTTCATTCGAGTTTTTTAAAGCAAATATGTGATCATCTAATTATTGATTGAATAACTATTAAATATTTGTAAGAGAAAAAAAGGAGAGATTTAGTAGGAGATAATTAAGTAGAGATTATAATTTAAGATATAAATCGGAGAGAAGTTGCTAAGAAATCAAATTTGATTTTTTTTTGCTAAAAATAGATGGAGAGAGACTGTGCTTATGAGAAGTTTTTTTTTCTAAAAATAGATGGAGTGAGTGCGAGAATTCAAAGGAGATAATTAAGTAGAAATTATTGTTACAGAGAAATAAGACAGGAGTTATTAAGGAATCAAATGTTACACGTGTTTTTTTTTTCAAAATACATGCCACTTTTGAGAAATTTTATGTCTATCCACGTCCTCATAGGTTTTTTTTCATATGTTTTTTTTAGACTATGATTTGGTAATCATAATGTTTTGATAGAAATTAGAAAGTGTACAAATTAGAGGAAAATAATATTTCTCTATATATCCAAATAGTACATAGGATAAGAATGCTTTTTGCATCTTTACTTTACAGCCGTCTTACATATAGAGCATATTCTTTTATTCCTTAACTAGGGCTACGTGTCCTTTGTACCTAAACCTAACTATAAATACAATGCATACAAGAGGAGCCTTTGTCTGCCTCATTATTTTTATTCCCAATTCTTTCTTGGTATCAGAGCACCCATTGGGAAAAGAAATGGCAGCATCTTCCTCTGCTTCCTCCGAATCTGTAACCTCCACTAAAACTTATGGCATTTTTAGCTCATCTGGTCAGAGCCCTACGATCAAGCTGGATCGTACAAATTATCTTGTTTGGGAGTCAGTTGTGTCACCTCTCATTGAAGGCAATCGCCTACACAACCATCTTACAGGTTCAGCCACATGTGGAAAGTTTGTTACAATTGATTCTAAAGTCACTCTAAACCCTGAATATGAAGATTGGGCAGCTGTTGACAAACTCCTTGTTGGATGGCTGAGAAATGCAATGTCCCAAGATGTTGCAGCCCAACTTCTTCACTGTAGGACTGCGCAGGAACTATGGCTTGCTGCTAGAGACCTCACAAGTGCCACCTGTAGAGCCAGGATCATGGTTTTTAAAGTGAAACTTCAGGAACAAAAACTTAATATGAAGATGGAGGATTATTTAGCTAAAATGAAGAATGCTTCAGATCAACTTACTCTTGTTGGAGCACCCATTTCAAGTGATGATCTCATTATGAGTACCCTTCATGGTCTTGATTGGAACTATAACTCCATTGTGGTTCCTCTCTTAGATCAGCTAAACAAAGGCACTGTCACCTGGATAGAATGCCAGGCCTCTCTTCTTGCCTTTGAAACATAAATGAACAGCTCAATCAGCAGCTCAACCATTTCTCTTCTTTGTCTATTCAACCTATAGCAAATGTGGCGCAACGAGGAAACTTAGACTCCCGTTCTTCTGGTTTTAATCCTAATTCTGGACATTCTGATCGTGGTTCTTGGCGTAGTCCAAGAGGTGGACGCGGAAGGCGAGGAAGTCGTGGTCGCGGTTCTGGAGGATGCCATGGACTCTACTGTGACTTGCGTGAGAAAACTGGACATCATGTTCATAATTTCTTCAAATGCTTTGATCACTCTTTCAAGCCACCCTCTGAGTATGGCTCAAGTTCTGCCTACAATCTTGGTTTCAATCCAAATGCATATTATGCATCATCTCAGACTATAAGTGATCCCTCGTGGTACATGGATAGTGGTGCCAACTATCATGTCACCCCATATCCGGATCATCTTGACCAAGTTTCATTTGCTGGTAAGACTTTCCTTTCTACTTGTACTAGAGAGAAAGCTGTAATCTCAGGTGTTGGATCTAAGACATTGCCAAGGTCTAAAATTAAACTCAATGACGTTTTAGTTGTTCCTGCAACCACAAAAAATCTGTTAAGTGTTAATAAGTTGACTGAAGATACGGGGCAAACCTTGATGCAAGGGAAAGCAAAGCAAGGAATGTATCTCATGGACATGGACAGTGAAGAACACAAGGGAAAACAGAAGAAAGCTCAATCAAATGCTACTTATGCTAGTTGTAATTCAATTAAACATGTTAGTGATGCAAGTTGTAATTCAATCAAACATGCCTCTGACTTTCTTAGTTGGCATCGTAAACTAGGACACCCTAGCACTAGAGCATTAAAACAAGTGTTATCTCTATGTAATGTGTAACAACCACATATTTAAGGGTAAGGGACCTAATCTGCCCCCGAAGTAACCACCAAGGAGCGCTGAGCACCCTGAACTAACAACAGGCCCGTATCTGCACTCCAAGTAACCAAGGTGTTTAAAAACTACCCCGGTTTGACGGTCAACAACGTTTGACCGTTAGTATGCATATGTGGACGCCACGTGGAGACCTGTTTTGCCACCTGGCGCCTTGTCATCGCCACGTAGGATAAGTTAATGTGGGTCCCACATTAAATAAAAAAAAAATTATCCCTCCCTCTTCACCTCCCACCCACCACCCCACCCCCCCTCCCCCTTCACCTCCCTTCCCAGCCCCCCACCACCAGCCCCACCCCCCCTTCACCTCCCTCCCTCACTTCACCACCCGCCCTACCTCCCCCCCACCACCAGCCCCACCCCCCCTTCACCTCCCACCCCCCTTCACCTCCCAACCTTGCCGTCGTAGACGCCGAAGAAATGGAGGGGGGAAAGCTGGGAGGAAGAGAGGGAGGAGGGGGCCGTACAGCCGCCGACGCGATCGCAGGGGAGGGAGAGGAAGGAAGGGACGACGGAGATGGCATATTCCATCTCTTTCCTACGCCCAATAACGGAGGTGGACCCCCAGGAGAGGCCCTTGTTGGTCCTTCCCACGCACTTGTCCCTCATGGAGAGGGAGGGAGGGGAGGGGAGGGGGTCACCTGAGGAGGACCATGAGCTGAAGCTGAAGGTGGAAGTGTCGGAGGTGCTGCGAGAGGAGGAGGAGGAGTCAACTGTGGTGAAGGGAGGTGGGGCGTGTGGTGAAGGGAGGGAGGGAGGTGAAGGGGGGGTGGGGCTGGTGGTGGGGGGGGAGGTGGGGCGGGTGGTGAAGTGAGGGAGGGAGGTGAAGGGGGGGTGGGGCTGGTGGTGGGGGGCTGGGAAGGGAGGTGAAGGGGCAGGGGGGTGGGGCGGTGGGTGGGAGGTGAAGAGGGAGGGAGAATTTTTTTTATTTATTTAATGTGGGACCCACATTAACTTATCCTACGTGGCGATGACAAGACACCGGGTGGCAAAACAGGTCTCCACGTGGCGTCCACATATGCATACTAACGGTCAAACGTTGTTGACCGTCAAACCGGGGTAGTTTTTAAACACCTTGGTTACTTGGAGTGCAGATACGGGTCTGTTGTTAGTTCAGGGTGCTCAGCGCTCCTTGGTGGTTACTTCAGGGGCAGATTAGGTCCCTTACCCTTAATATACCTTTTACAACATTTTATCACAACAACTTTTTTTTAGGAAAGCAAAACTTATAAATAATACTAACATAGTTCAAAATAGTTTGAAATCTAATTATGTTAGAAAAAGAATCAAATTAACACAATAGTAGCTAACATAGTTAGAAAAACTTTTTTTACTTTTCAAAAGATATAAGTTAATAGACTAACCATGATAGGAAAATAATTTCAGTTACAAAAAAAAATAATCTATCATGGTTACAAAAAAATTCAATGTAATTTGAAATTAATAAATTAAAATAGATATAATTTTAGATTGAAATATAAAATTAACAATCAAAAACCTTTTAGGGAATTATCAAAACTGATTTATCCATGTTAGATAAAAATTGACTAACATGGATATTTGAATGCACCTAATAACAACTGATTAAATTCTTTCACAATTATTTATAAATAAACACATAAACATATATTAAGAAATAATTACAGTTATCCATCCTAAAATTATATACAAACATACAAGTAATCTAAGGAAAATAAATTAAAGGGGTCTACAAATTATTAACAAATATATGAAAATTGTATGAAAGCATGATGCTAATTTCCTAAGTCTCCAGATCCATCCTATCACTCCTACCTCGATCTAGGACCTGTAAAATGTTCAACCACGAGGGATAGACCATGATGTCGTAACTAACAACTACTCGCCTACGCACATTTTTGCACTACGTGCATGTGCATGCCGGCAAGGTGGTGTGTGCTAATGTCGTGTTTAGTGGTGTGTGCTACATGCTGTGTTGCATGAACATGTTATCTAATTTAATTCCAAGTATCTATCAGTTACCAAATATTACAACAGTACAAATATTCATTTACATCACAGACTCACAACATCACAAACTCAAACATCAATAATAATAATAATCACAAAACACCAATAATGGTCACCATCAAACACAATACACAAGTACACCGATAATATGAGTTCAATAGGGACTCACGACTCGATGATCGATGTACCCTCGCTTGAACCGGGGGCGCTCTCCCCAATAACGTTGTTCTCTTTGTTCATTTTAGTCCCTGCTGTACGGCCAAGGGAACCTCATTCCGGAATGACATAATTATAATTATATTAATCGGTGTACCACAACAAAATCAGAATTTCCAATCAAATCATTCCATAACCACATCAGCAATAATCATATACATATATACTACCTAAATGCTTACTAACATACACACACACAGACAAGTGAAGTAGTTACGTCCTTGCATTTAAACCAAAAGTAAACGTAAGCTCCCACGTGCTCAAGCGTCAATAACCAACTACAAGTAACAATATAATACATACAAATAATTAATTTATTAATCAATTGTCATAATTAACGTCGCTCTCGTTTCTAAGAGTACTACCCATCCCTTTCTTAATTTTACTACCATATGAAACTATTTCGATTCTCAAAGTTTATCTAACTAAATCCATAAATTTCTTGATAAACTCAATAATCCTTTAACAACTTAGTTCCAACAATCCAAAGTTCATATGCCAATTGAGAAAACAATATTGTTCGCCATATATTAGATGAATCAACCTCAACACTTTGAATTTCACTAAAAAAAACAATATACCCACATACGCATCAATCAAGCAAGAATAAAAGAAAATCATATTCCACATTCAAAACAAAGTATTATATGCCCTGTTATTTCATCAAACCCACTAGCACAGATCCAAGAAAAAAAGAAATTCCTAGTACACCACAACTATTAACTCAATATTTTCTTAAAAATTAAAGCTTTCCCCAGCACAAGAATATAAGCTTAATGGATTATAAATTTTCAGTTAAGGCTTTGACACTGATTATTAGAAACTCCTATTTAGTTACCCAGAAGATAATTTTGATTTGTCTCTCAACCTTACCAATCGAAGAAGCAAAGTGGGAAAACAAGAAAAGGAAAATCACCTAGCTTTGATTATGTAGTTGCAGTAGCATGGACTCAAAAGAAAACGTAGAAACATGAGATAGGGCGAGCTTGCACCGACGAACCCCACGGCGGACGGCGGCGACGAGGGTGGCAGACGGTGATACCGAGCAAGGAAGGAGGTCACAACGTGAAGTTTGGGCTTTAGAGAGGAATAAGAGAAATGACAGTTTAAAAGGAAGGAGAAGATGGAATGATTGGAAGGAGGAGATGAGCCATGGGGAAGGTGTGTTTCTGGACAGGGAGAAGACAATGAAGAGAAGAGGAAGTGATGCTTATGTTTGGGAGGGAGGCGGCTGTTACTTTTGAATACCATAACGGACAGCCTGCTATGAATACCTAAGAAGGCCATTCAGGTTTTGACCAGAAATGATCCGGGTCATAGAAGATCGATCCTTGTCCTTTTTCATACAAGGGATAATAAGACTTCTCACAGAGGAAGTCATCAACAGATCTTCTCCCTTCAGACCACCCCAGCACAGTCTTCCTTCGTTTCCTACTGGAGACGTAACTGGATGGTTTTCTTAAGTATTCTTAGCAGTATGTTTTATGAAATCATAATCCCAGGTTAAATAATATTACTACCCTTAATCCTTGCTTTAGAGTTTAGTTACTCATACCTTAATTTTCAGAGACTTCAAAAGTTGATCCTGAACTTGAAATGAAGATGGAATAGCTAACTTGCAAGAGAAAATTTTATTTGATATAAGAGTTTACAAGGGAGGTACAAGGATTGCTTTCGATGATTTTTCTACTCTAATTACATGACTTATATAGAGAGGCATTCCTCTCAATTTACATCATTCCTTGCGTCATCTTTCATGATTGCTCATCTCCTTCTTATCTTATCCTTCTTTTACTTTTTATCTTGTCTGCCATTTCTTGTCTGCCACTTCTTTTTCTTCTTTTTCCTTGTCTATCACTCCTTTTGTCTTCTTCTTTTCAGATTACACTCATATCCATTATTGGATCTTCAAAATCCCTTCTTTCTGGACTTCTTTCATCACAATAATTACATTTGTGGGTAGCATATTCAGCTAATAACTGGCATATCCTCTTCTTAGTATCTGTGCTATTTTCAAACTTATTATTCTTTATCTTATCATAAAATTGATTAAATTGATTGATATTCCTGGTATGCCTTCCTGATGAGTAAATTAATGTTGTTGGGCCTGAGAAATAGACCCAAGCAGCTTCATCTTCAGTAGCTAAAATCCTATTCATTTCTTGAAAAATTATATGATAGTCTTGGGACCTTATTCGAGATATTGTTTCCATAAATTCCTCATCATCATCAATATCTTCCTTTGGTTCAACAGAGTGCTCAAAGGGTTTCCTTATTGTTCCTAATCTAATAAGATTAATTGGATGATAAAACTTGTCTGGGGTTATTTCGGCTATTGTTGAATAACATCTAATAAATACCATATGCTGGGTTACAATACCAAAATAAGTTTTTACAGCTCTTTTCAATGGTTCTGGTAATTCTGCAATTTCCTCCAAGCTTGCTGAGGGATAAATCGACTGAATTAAACCATGCTGATACAAGGCTTTTACTACATTGGATGGTGTTCCTTGGTGAATTATTGCTTTGTTAAAGGCATAATGGGATATATATTTGATTTTAGGAGTTTTAAAGGAAAAATGGTTAAGGTTATAAATAAGCTTCTTAAAATAAGTAAAATATTCTGACAACTTAAAGACTGGGTTACTGGCTGGTAATTCTGCTGAGGTCTTCTTGGGTTTCGCTGTTTGGTTAGAGGTCGATGGTTGATCAGATACTGGGCTTAATGATAGTTCTTTGTGGGCTTCTTTCTCTTTTTCTTGGGCTTGATTTTTCATAATCTGGAGTAAAGGGGTTATTTTTTGTGTCAGCTCCTTTCCAACCTTATTTGGGTCTTCCTTTTCTTCCATTCCTGCTTTTAAATGTCTATTTACTTTTTCTTCCAGTTTATTTACTCTGTCCATAAGAGTATTCAGAGTATCCAACTGGTTAAAGATCTTTGTAAAACTTGCATTTATTGGATTGAGCATTAAATTCATATTTAGTTCCACCACCTGGAACCTCATATTAATTTGCTCTATTAAATTTCTCATTTCCTCAGAAATGTCATTACTTGTCGAAGTTACAGGTCTTCCTGATTCCATCTGCTAAGAAAATCAGCAATTAAATTATTCTGGCCTTTAATATATTCTATTTCATAATCATAATATGCCATATCACTTTGCCATTTAATTAACATCTTGTTACTTAATTTATTAGTTTTAATTCCTTTATCTAACCAATGTTGTACTTGAGTATTATCAGTTTTTATAACAAATTTAGTATTTACTATAAATAATTCAAATTTTTCTACTGCTTTAACAATTGCCAAAAATTCTTTCCAATTTGAATGGTACCTAGATTGAGAATCATTAAATTTTCCACTTGAGTATTTAGTAATTATTTCCTTTCCTTCATTATTCTCATGATATAAGGCTGCTCCCCAATAATTTTCTGATGCATCTGTATAAATCATCCATTTTACATTATTATCTGTAGGAATAGTTAGTTTTGGCAAATTTTGACACAATTTCTTAATTTGTTCTATAATTTTCTTTGTCTGGTCATTCCATGTCCATATACTTTTTTCTCCTGCTAACCTAGATATTTTAGCAGTTAACCTTGATAAATTAGGTATATAATTTCTAGCTTGGTTTACTAATCCTAAAAATGACTGTAATTCTTTCTTATTCCTTATTTCTGAAAATTCTAATACTTTTTTGCTTATATGTTCCTGTAATTCTATTCCTTCAGGTGAAATATATTGTCCTAAAAATCCTATTCTATTTTTTCTTAACTCTGCTTTATGTGGTGATATATTTAGTCCTTTATGTTCTATTAATTCAATAAATTTTTCTAAATGTTCTTCATGTATTTTTTCATTTTCTGAAAATATTAAAATATCATCAATGTAAATAACAGCAAAGTTTCTTATTGGTAATAATAATTTAGTTACATATTCTTGAAATATACTCGGGCTATTGTGAAATCCCATCGGTAGTACATTCCATTCATATAATCCTTCTGATGTACTGAAAGCAGTATATTTTTTACTTTCTTCTTTTAACTTTATTTGAAAAAATCCTGATTTACAATCAAACTTGCTAAAAATTCTTTTTCCTCTTATTAAGTTAAATAATAATTCTATTTTAGGTATAGGATATCTATTTCTTATGGCTAAGTCATTTAATTTTTTATAATTTATTACCATTCTGGATTTTCCTCTTTTTTCTTCACTATGTTTTACTACAATCATAGCAGGTGAAGAATATTCAGATTTACTTTCTCTAATTAAGTCATATTTTTTCATTTCATTTATATGCATTTCAAACTCTTTTCTATCCTGTTCTGTCCATGGATAAGGTTTACAATTTATTTCTCTACTATAATCTCTTAGTTCTATTTTTGCTAATGGTTTTGATTTTTCCCAATGAATTAAAGGGTTTTCACTATAGTTTTCTATTAGTCTTTGTTCTATTGTCTTATTTATTTTTCCTTCTATTATATTAAGTCTTATAATTTCTTCAGGCTCCACTTCTTTTATTATTAATGTTGATAACATATGATTTATTTCTATAGGTTTATTATTTTCTAAAAATTGTACTTCATTTTCATTAAATTTCTTTTGAAATTTTTCATCCTTCCTTCTATATGGATTAGTTATTCTTATTCCCCATGCTTCATGTTTACATGGTGTAGTTAATATAATAGCTTTTTCTATTAAATGTAGAGGATAATATTGACTTAAAAAGTCTAATCCTAATATTACATCACAAGAAGGTTCATTATATTGATTTAACTCTTGTATAACTAATTCATATTCTCCTATTTGTATACTAACATTTCTTGATTCTAATTCAATCATATGTATTTCTTTTCCTGCACTTTCCATTCTTAACATTTTTTGTTTTCTTTTCCATAATTCTGGTGGTAAAACATTATATTTTGCTACTGTTAAATTTGCTCCTGTGTCTATAAGTGCATGATATTTTCTTGATCTATATTTTTGATAATTGAATTTTACTAATATGAAAAATAACCTTCTATTATTCATTTATGCTTTACTTAACATGTCTAATCTTTCTTTTGTTCTTACTAACATTCTTTGTTTTGCTATATAATTCCACATTACTGGAACCCTCATATACCATGTTCTTCCTGCTACATAAAGCCTTTAACATTTCTTCCATATTCATCATATTTATTTGGGGATTTTCAATTATAGGTTCAATCTTTTTTTCTATTCCTAAAGCTTTCATTATCTGTCTTATATTTGCCTTTATATATGCTAATTCAGTAGTGTTATTGACAACTTCTTTTCTTAAATCGTATAATTTTTGTTCTAATGGCTTGGATAACTCTATTAATCTGTCAACCTTATATTTCTGTTGTTCTTGGTCTATAATATTTCGAAAAAACCAACAACAACATTAAATTATGTAGCAGGAAGAACATGGTATATGAGGGTTCCAGTAATGTGGAATTATATAGCAAAACAAAGAATGTTAGTAAGAACAAAAGAAAGATTAGACATGTTAAGTAAAGCATAAATGAATAATAGAAGGTTATTTTTCATATTAGTAAAATTCAATTATCAAAAATATAGATCAAGAAAATATCATGCACTTATAGACACAGGAGCAAATTTAACAGTAGCAAAATATAATGTTTTACCACCAGAATTATGGAAAAGAAAACAAAAAATGTTAAGAATGGAAAGTGCAGGAAAAGAAATACATATGATTGAATTAGAATCAAGAAATGTTAGTATACAAATAGGAGAATATGAATTAGTTATACAAGAGTTAAATCAATATAATGAACCTTCTTGTGATGTAATATTAGGATTAGACTTTTTAAGTCAATATTATCCTCTACATTTAATAGAAAAAGCTATTATATTAACTACACCATGTAAACATGAAGCATGGGGAATAAGAATAACTAATCCATATAGAAGGAAGGATGAAAAATTTCAAAAGAAATTTAATGAAAATGAAGTACAATTTTTAGAAAATAATAAACCTATAGAAATAAATCATATGTTATCAACATTAATAATAAAAGAAGTGGAGCCTGAAGAAATTATAAGACTTAATATAATAGAAGGAAAAATAAATAAGACAAATAGAACAAAGACTAATAGAAAACTATAGTGAAAACCCTTTAATTCATTGGGAAAAATCAAAACAATTAGCAAAAATAGAACTAAGAGATTATAGTAGAGAAATAAATTGTAAACCTTATCCATGGACAGAACAGGATAGAAAAGAGTTTGAAATGCATATAAATGAAATGAAAAAATATGACTTAATTAGAGAAAGTAAATCTGAATATTCTTCACCTGCTATGATTGTAGTAAAACATAGTGAAGAAAAAAGAGGAAAAACCAGAATGGTAATAAATTATAAAAAATTAAATGACTTAGCCATAAGAAATAGATATCCTATACCTAAAATAGAATTATTATTTAACTTAATAAGAGGAAAAAGAATTTTTAGCAAGTTTGATTGTAAATCAGGATTTTTTCAAATAAAGTTAAAAGAAGAAAGTAAAAAATATACTGCTTTCAGTACATCAGAAGGATTATATGAATGGAATGTACTACCGATGGGATTTCACAATAGCCCGAGTATATTTCAAGAATATGTAACTAAATTATTATTACCAATAAGAAACTTTGCTGTTATTTACATTGATGATATTTTAATATTTTCAGAAAATGAAAAAATACATGCAGAACATTTAGAAAAATTTATTGAATTAATAGAACATAAAGGACTAAATATATCACCACATAAAGCAGAGTTAAGAAAAAATAGAATAGGATTTTTAGGACAATATATTTCACCTGAAGGAATAGAATTACAGGAACATATAAGCAAAAAAGTATTAGAATTTTCAGAAATAAGGAATAAGAAAGAATTACAGTCATTTTTAGGATTAGTAAACCAAGCTAGAAATTATATACCTAATTTATCAAGGTTAACTGCTAAAATATCTAGGTTAGCAGGAGAAAAAAGTATATGGACATGGAATGACCAGACAAAGAAAATTATAGAACAAATTAAGAAATTGTGTCAAAATTTGCCAAAACTAACTATTCCTACAGATAATAATGTAAAATGGATGATTTATACAGATGCATCAGAAAATTATTGGGGAGCAGCCTTATATCATGAGAATAATGAAGGAAAGGAAATAATTACTAAATACTCAAGTGGAAAATTTAATGATTCTCAATCTAGGTACCATTCAAATTGGAAAGAATTTTTGGCAATTGTTAAAGCAGTAGAAAAATTTGAATTATTTATAGTAAATACTAAATTTGTTATAAAAACTGATAATACTCAAGTACAACATTGGTTAGATAAAGGAATTAAAACTAATAAATTAAGTAACAAGATGTTAATTAAATGGCAAAGTGATATGGCATATTATGATTATGAAATAGAATATATTAAAGGCCAGAATAATTTAATTGCTGATTTTCTTAGCAGATGGAATCAGGAAGACCTGTAACTCCGACAAGTAATGACATTTCTGAGGAAATGAGAAATTTAATAATATATATATATAAAGAAGGGAAATTTAGGGTTTTAGGCCCAATAACAAAATTACCAAAAGCACCCATTTAGCTATATAAAGTTTCCTTCTTAGATTATGAGCTCTTATATTTTCAAAATATACCTTAATGATTTATAATATCTCAAATTGTCTCTTCCCTACATTATACTAGTTTATCTACATTTGTTTTCATTCCCAAACAAACAAATTTTATTATTTTTAAAAACCACATTCTAAATAATATTTTATTCACTTCCACATAAATTCCTAAAATAATGTCTTCTTGATAGAAAGTTCATAACTATTCTCAACTTAAAATCAAATAATTAATTATTTCGGTAAATTATAGAGGAAATAGAATCTTAACAAATTCCTTAAAATAAATTAAACATTCTAAATTAATTCGTAAGGCTAAATTTCAAGTATTAATAAATTTGTTTTATAATTAAAAATTCAGGATGTTACATAATGCATCTGTTCCTATCAATGAAAACTTCATTTGTGAAGCATGTCAAATGGGCAAGTCCATATTTCTCCCTTTTCCCTCTTCTGAGTCTCGTGCTCTCTCTCCACTTGAACTAATTCACACAGATCTGTGGGGGCCATCTCCACTTTAATCTACTAATGGTCATAGATTTTATATAATCTTTGTGGATGATTTCAGCAGGTACACTTGGATTTTTCCCTTTAAGCACAAAAATGAAGCCATCTCAGCATTCAATGTTTTTAAGAGCCAAGTTGAGAATCAATTTGACAAAAGGATCAAAGCTATTCAATGTGATAATGGTACTAAATACAAACCTCTTATTGGCCTTGCTCAGTCAGCAGTTATCCAAATGAGGCTCACATGTCCTTACACCTCCCAGCAAAACGGTAGAGGAGAGCGAAAATATAGGCATATTGTTGAAATGGGTCTTACACTGCTTGCTCAAGCTAGAATGTCTCTGATGTATTGGTCTGAAGCCTTTCAAACCTCTGTATATTTGGTCAACCGACTGCCCACACTAGTCTTGAAAGGAAAAACTTCTTTGATGTACCTATTAAAGAAAAATCTAGATTATAACTAAATCCAACCCTTTGGCTGTGCATGCTACCCTTGCCTTAAGCCATACAAAAATCAAAAATTTCAATTCCATAGTCAGAAGTATGTTTTCCTTGGACCGGCTCCCCAACACAAGGGATTCAAATGTTTGAGTAGCTCAGGACAGATCTATATCTCCAGGCATGTGGTGTTCGACTCCTCAACTTTTCCCTTCACTACTGGCTTTATTAATTACAGCCCAGGATCTGGTTTATCCACTTTTTTTAATTGACCATGATATGGAGAGAGATTTATCAATTATTTCTTATGAAAAATCTCAGTCACCGTCTTCATCCTCATGCTTACCGTCGCCGGTGTCGAATCAACGGCCGCCGACCTCGTTGCCGGCTTCCACTCATCACTCACTGCCGGCTTCCACTCATCACTCACTGTCATTTTCCACTTATATCTCAAAGTCAACCCCTGCTAGCTCCTCTCCTATCAGTTCGTAGAACCCTAACTTGTGCTACAGAGAAGGCTCAAATCGGATTATGGGCTAAATGTCATCACACGATATTGTTGAAAATGAAGCTGGACCTCTTCTTCCTGAGCCCAATAGTGAGAATGCAGCCCAACCTAATACTAATACTCACCAAATGATGACTCGGTCCAAAATGATTATTACAACACCTAGATATCCTTTTGTAGGATTAATGGAAGGAGAGGACTCAATATCTCTGTCTCAAGCAGCCGAGCCTATTACTTTACAGCAGACACTAACATCTTCTCCATGGAGAAAGCAATGGCGGATGAGTTCAATGCACTTCAAAAAAAATCACACATGGGAGCTGGTTCCATGCCATCATGCCCCAAAATTGGTTGATTGTCGTTGGGTCTTTAAGACCAAGTATAAATCTGATGGAACTATTCTCAAACACAAGGCAAGATTAGTGGCCAAAGGATTTCAACAAAGCCCTGGTGTAGACTATAGAGAAACCTTCAGCTCGGTGATAAAACTCACTACTGTACGAATTATTTTTGCTATAACTGCTACTTATAATTGGGAAATACGGCAGCTTGATGTTAATAATGCTCTCCTCAATGGCTTCTTGCAAGAACACGTTTTTATGCCACAACCTGAAGGTTTTGTAGATCCCCTTCGTCCTACTCATGTTTGCAAATTGATCAAAGCCCTCTATGGACTCAAACAAGCACCAAGGGCTTGGTTTGATCAACTTAGAATGACCTTGCTAAAGTGGGGATTCCAAAATTGCCAAAAGTGAGACCTCTTTGTTCATCCTTTACTCAGGGAAATTCAAGGTATTTCTGCTTATTTATGCTGATGATATCCTAGTGACAGGAAATAATTCTGGCTTTGTGCATACCTTCATTCGAAAATTGAATAAGTTGTTTTCACTTAAAGACCTTGGTCCTATTTACTATTTTCTTGGATTAGAGATTCACCATGCCAAGTCTGGTTTCTTCCTGAGTCAGAGGAAATATGTTTTAGATCTATTGAGAAAATTCAATATGTCAGATTGTGCTTCTGCACCTACAACAATGGTTGCTAATAAACATTTTTCTAACCAAGTGGGAACTCCTCTCTCAGATCCTTCTGTTTTTCGCAGAGCTATAGGGTCTTTGCAATATCTCACTTCCACAAGACCAGACATCACCTTCTCTGTAAACAAACTAAGCCAGTTCCTGTCTAATCCTAGAGACATTCACTTTTAAGGAGTTAAGAGGATTTTTAGATACTTAAAGGGGACCTATGATTATTGTTTATGGATAAAGCCTCTCGGCTTTTTTCAGCTCACGACATATACTGATGCTGATTGGGCAACTAATATTAATGATAGAAGATCTATGGCTGGTTGTTGTGTCTTTCTTGACAATACTCTAGTGTCATGGTCCTCCAGGAAACAAAAGGTTGTGGCTAGATCAAGCATTGAATCTGAGTACCGGTCTTTAGCTGATGGAGCTACTGAAATCAAGTGGCTATATGAATTGGGGCTGTTCACCAAACAACCATCTATCATTTGGTGTGACAATCAGAGTGCAAATGCTCTTGCCTCCAACCAGTACAACATGCAAGAAGTAAACATATTGAAATTGATGTACATTTCATTAGAGACATGGTACTCTCTGGTTTCATTGATGTGAAATATATTCCCTCTTCTCAGCAAGTTGCAGATTGCCATACCAAAGCTCTCACTCAACCAAATTTTTCTTCTCTTAGAAGCAAACTAGGACTGTTACAAACACCCTCTAGTTTGAGGATGAGTATTATAGGAAAATAATATTTCTCTATATATCCAAATAGTACATAGGATAAGAATGCTTTTTGCATCTTTACTTTACAACTGTCTTACATATACAACATATTCTTTTATTCCTTTACTAGGGCTACGTGTCCTTTGTACCTAAACCTAACTATAAATACAATGCATACAAGATGAGCCTTTGTCTGCCTCATTATTTTTATTCCCAAATCTTTTGTGCATTCCACACTTTTTTATATAGTTAATTTATTATATTAATTGTAAAACAATATTGAGTATCCAAATGTAGAGGTGATGTTAGTGGGTACTTATTTTTGGGCAAAGTGTTAGTGGGTGTGTGGGTAGTTTCTTAAGTTAGCTTCAGTTGGTGTCAAAAGTAGGAATTGTAGGAGAAATAGTAGGGTATCCAAATTGTTTATAATTAAAAATAAACAAGGAAAACTATGAGAAGTAAGATAGAAACATAATTTAGAAGGTAATGAAAAAAGATTGAATAATGATTATTTCTTTTTGGGCAAAAGCGCTGATCTAATAATTAACTCTTTCAATTTGGGCAAAACTAATAAATGACTGTTTCGTGGTGCATAAATAATATCTAACTTTGTGACCCGGTGCAAAAATGATAAAAACGGTTCTGAACGTTAATATGTATTTATGTGGGACCTTTCTGATATTATTTTCAAAGTGAAAAATACATTTTTGTCCCTCCCAAATAAACATTGCTGATGCCAGTTAGCATAGGAAGATAAAAGGCGGAAGAAAAAAGGGTTAAGTTTCAATTGTGAGAGAGTAAAATGGTATTTTTACTTTAGAAAATAATATCAGAAAGGTTAGACAAAACTACAAATTAACATTTAGTACCGGTTTTATTATTTTTCACCGGGTCACAAAGTTGGTTATTATTTATGCACCGCGAAACAATCATTTATTATTTTTGCCCAAAGTGAAATAGTTAATTACTAAATCAGCGTTTTTACCCTTTCTTTTTTGATGATCAATGATTATTTCTTTTAGGGCCTGTTTGGTTTGAGGGAAGGGAAGGGGAGAGAGGAGGGAAAATGAGCCCCTCCCCCTACATGGTTTGAAAAATTAGAGGGGAGGGAGCCCAAAATATTCCCTCCTCTTCCCTTCCCTTATTTTGGCTCCCTCCAAATTGGGGGGTTTTGGAGGGAGGCCAAAATTTAAGACCAATTTATCCTCATCATAAATTTTATTTCCATGAAATGCCCTTGCTTCAATTAAAACTCAGTTGCTCATCATTGTCATCATCATTTCTTCCCTCGTCAGCACTCATCACTTCTCAACGGGTAGTATAAGATTTATTGATAAATCGTTTGTAAGTTATGTTGAACTTAAGAAACAAGCCCGAAAGGATGTTGAAGCGATCTTGATATATAGAAGCTGGGCAATTCAACCCCATTGAAGACCAAAACTTATCTCTTTTTCCAAGAAGTTGAAGCCGTCAGGAACCAAATGGAAAATGCTTCTGTGAAGGATAGGTGTAACACCCCAAATTTCAAATTAGGGATAGTAAAAAAAAATTAATTAAGGTCTTAGGATGTTATTAGTGAATTAAAAAGTCATTGTAATAAATAAAAGAGAATAACTATATTTTCAATAATAAATATACCTACTCTTTATAAATTAGAGAAATAATAGTTAGAGACTAAATTATTCATTGGAAATTTTGTGACAAATACTTTGAAGTCTAAACATCATTTTGGTGAAAGAAAATACATGAATGTATGCCAAGAATTATTTCTAGGGTTGTGCAAAAATTTCCCGTCCCGTCCTGTCCCGGCCGTCCCGTTCCGACTCGTGCCCCCCCGTCCCGAAATTTTCGGGACGAGACAAAAACGGGTCGGGACAAAAAACACTTTGGGACGGGACGGGACTCGGGACACGGTAGTTCCGGTCCTGTCCCGTCCCAGATATATGTATATTTAAAAAAAAAAACCAAAATATATTAGATATTACTAATTACTCTGCAGTCTACCAGTCTCTACTCCTCTTCCTATCTCGCTCCCTACCTCACTTCACAAGTCACAACACACAAAAACCCTAAAACGAAAAATACCCTCTTCCTCTCTACTTGCAATCGTCGGTCGTGGTCACCAAAACCGCCGTCTCTGCCGCCGTCTCACCCTGATCTCACCAACCTTACTCCTCTTCCTTTCTCGCTCTCTCGCTCTTCATCTCACCCTCCGTCTTCATCACTTGCAATCTTAAACTTGCTATTTTTCAGTCGCCGTTCGTCTTCTCTAAGGTGCGTCTTCATTTTTCAGTCATGGTTCTTCTTCTCTTGCTATTTTCAGTCTCAAACTTGCTATGACCTTGAGCTTCATCATGTCTTCTCTTGCTATTTTCATTTTTAAGGCTGTTTTGTAGGTGGGGTTTATTGTTTTTCGTTATTTATTGTAGAGTTATAGTCTGCAAGTGTTATTCATTTGTGAAGATGTTACCTTTATGAATTTGAGTTCATCATGTGTAGTTTCAATTCTAGAACTGTTAGATTTTCAATGATATAAGGAGATGATCGGAAAAGTTTGACCTTTTCAAAAGTCAGAGCTATGTTGATTTTAGATATAAGGAGATTTGTAAAGTTTTGTTGATGCTTTCAGATGGCATCAATATAGTTCACTTTTAAGTGTGCTTTTATCTTCATCTGCTAAACTTTGATAAGTTCTTTTTTTCACGTTTGGAAACATAAGACCTGCTATGACATGGATTGTGTCTCCATGAGTTATTTTTTGAAATATTATTTCAACCAAGAATTTAATCAGTTTCATTTGGATGTTACTATGATTCTCTTTATTTTAATTAGTTTAATTCTGTTCTCATTCTTGCATGTTAAACTGTAATTTTGAGAATCATGGAGCTTCAAAATCTTGAATCAGATTTGATATATGTGTTAACTATGTATTTTAATTCCTTCTAGGATGGTGATTGAGGGTCATATTGAATTAATTGAAGAAGCAGAAACTCAAGAAAGCAAGGCCACAAGTCAAACTTCTGAGCAAAAAGAAGTTGGGGAAAATACAAACAAGAATAAAGGGGAAGAACAGGTTGAAACAGAGCAAAGTTCAGCTACAGGGAAGAGAGAAGAAAAAGAAGAATTGAGTAATGCTAGTAAGAAACAAAAATGTGCATCTTGGGTACATTTTGACTTGCTACCTCGGGAATCACAACCTGATAAAGAGCTACGAGCCAGGTGCAAGTATTGTGGATCAAAAATTAAATGTGATTCAAGTCAGCAAGGGACAAGTGGTTTGAATAAACATTTGCTACGGTGTCAAAGAAATCCAAACCGGGTTGACAAGAATAAACAAAGCATGTTGGCATCTACTTTACAAGGAGCCAACAAAAGTTTGAGTCACCACTTATTCAACCAAGAGGATTGTAGAAAATCGGTTGCGATGTGGATTATAGAAATATTGGGCGATGATGCTAGATGTGAGTATGTGTTGCACAAAATGCTAAATGTATTGCATCGTTTGTATGATCATTATGCAAGTGTTCTTGAAGCTTCTCAAGAAAATGCACAAGCAGTTCGAAGTACTACTTCTTCTGCAGCTTCTACTATTAGTAGTAGTAGTAGTTCCACTTCTAGTAAGTCTCGCCTCCATTTGAGGCCTAAAACTATATTGAGGCTTTTAGAAAAAGATTCTGAGACTGCCAATGTTCAAGAAGATAAGTATGGAGAAATATAGAAGTATCTTGACAGCGAGGTGCTTGAGAGGAAGGAAGAGTATTTTGATATTTTGACTTGGTGGAAGCAAAATGGGTGTCAATTCAAAGTTCTTTCATTGATTGCTCGTGATGTGTTAGCTATGCCAGTCTCTACTGTGTCCTCTGAATCTGCTTTTAGTACCGGTGGTCGTGTCACTAGTGAATATTGAAGTTTCCTATCACCAAACACTGTTCAGGCACTAATTTGTACACAAAATTGGTTATCTCCATCTAGATTGTGTTAGAAACTACAAGAACTTTACATTGACAATTACAATGACACTCACGGTGAAGAACAAGAAGGTAGTAGATTTTATTTTATTTTATCAAGTTCATTTGTTTTGCAAAATAGTTAGATTCATGCAATAAAATTGGTTCTTTTTCCTATGTTTGTTTGTGCAGTTGAATCATCACTACGAGATTTAGAGAAATCAGCAGACAAATGATCATAAGGTTCTCTATTGGGCTCATTTTGATTATAAGGAGCACTCATGTTAAAGCCAAGGTAAACATTAAATTTTGTTGATTAGTTGCGTAAAAGCAATCAAATTTCTGTCCTCTTAATAGTAATTGCCATATTAACTGAGATACAACCATGTTGGAGTAAGTGGGTTTGTGGTAATAAGGTTGGTCATTGATCTGTTGCTTAATTGTTAGTTGAGAGAAGTTTGTTTTTGTTGAGGTTGGTGTTTTTATTGTTGTTGCTGATTATGACATTAGGCCTTTACTGGACAATGCATTGCTTGACAGTAACTTGAGTGAAGTTTTCATATTTAGCCCTTTACTGGTTAAGGTAGGTGCTTTTGCTGTTAAGGGTAGTTATGACATTAGCCCTTTACTGGACAATCCATTATTTGACATGAAAAAAATGAATGCTTGTCTGTTTATTTGATGATGCAGGCATGCAGCCAGAAATCTTCACGAGATATGACTCCTATGATGCAGGCTGAACCTCTTGTTGAGGCTGGAATTTGGATAATACAACAAGAATCTTTTGAATTTGTTAAATGTAATTGAATCATCTTGATGTAATATTTTTTTGTTGTGATTCTGTTACTCAAATGTAATTCAGCATAGCTGCAATGCTATAATATGATGACTCTTTCAAATTCCTTAAAATGCATACAAATTGGCTTAGCAGGTCTGAAGTTGTTTTTTTTAAAAAAAGCGGGAATGTCCCGGTCCCGTCCTGTCCCGACCGGGACGGGACAGTGACCGGGACGGGACGGGACACGGGACAGGATTGCCGTCCCGACCAATTTTCGGGACGGGACACGGGACAGGGGTGTCCCGGTCCTGTTCCGTCCCGTGAACACCCCTAATTATTTCTATAACTTATCTTTGATTAAACTGAAAATAAGAAAGTAAATAGAATTAGAAGGGAAGGGCAAAAGGGTCATTTCGCGAGTTTATCTCAACAAAAACATTTTACTCTTCCTTCTTCATCATTTCCATCTTTCTTTTCTCTCCAAAAATGGGCAGCTCATTCTCTCTTCATTTCTTCCTCTGCTAGTGACGATTCTTGGTGATTTTCGGCCTAAATCCAACATGCAATGATGGATTCAGCTTCAGTTGATCTTCCTCTTCATTTCTATACCCATTTTCCTTCGTTTTTAGTGAGATTGAGAGGGGGTCCGAATTGGGATTCTTGGTTTTAGGCTTCCACAATCTTTAAAACACAAATTAAGCTTTGATTCTTCATGTATGTGGATGAATTTGAAGGTTACTTGGAGGTTTAGTTTAGCTTTTTTGAAAACCCAGATTTGAGAACTAAGAATCCGACGAGTTTGGGCTGTTGGTAGTCGACATTTCTAGTTAATTAATGTTTGAACCCATTAGATTTTGATTCTAACTTTGCATGTTTGATTGATTTAAAGTTTTGTTGATGAACAAGTTTTGGAATTTACCCTATACTATGATTGAACCTATTTTTGATAATGGTGTTGAAAGTTCATGTTTTTCATTGATTAAATGATGTTTTGAAACTGTTGGGTAAGGGTGTTGATAGTTGGTAAGTTAAAAATTAATATGTAAAAATCATTGCACTCAAGGTGTTTGTTAAAATTCCTAGAAGAAACTTTTGGTATGTAGTGGAGGTTTTTCTTTTATTTGGGTATGGTACTACATTGTCTATGAATTGGGAAAGTGAAATGAACCTTATGTTGATTATTTTGTTGATATTATGACTCTTGATGTTGTTTATGGTGATTTGTGCGTATTAAAATAGATAGCTATGCATGTTTTATTAATATATTGAGGTAGTTACGATGGTGAGATCTCATGTTTTACTTGTGAATTTTCTGCCATGTTGTTGTATTGTTGGTTATTGAAGTTACATGAGTAATTATAAGTTTCTGAATTTTTCTATCATGACTGAAATTGTAATTAGGATGAAGGTATGTTGTACATGTTTTAAAATTGTTATGTAGTAATTACAGTGCTTTCATGAGAAGCTTTATTTGGCTGTCAACCTTTCTGTTTTAATTGAGAATATGTGGAAATGAATAGAGGAAGACAAGTGTAATATAGGGATGTTGAATTCGTTTGTGGCTAGAAGTAAATTGTTGTATGTGTAGTTAGGATTTTTGCATCATTTTACTACCAAAACTGAATTGGCTTTAGGATAGAAAAGTTTGTGGAATTGAGACGTGTTTATGAGGAGATTAAGTGTCTTTATGTGACTTTAGAAGATGATTTGCCTTGCTCCATTGAGTAAAAATGGTGTTGATGTTTCTTATAAAAAAACTGAATGTAATCATAGAGAAATGGAACTTCATTCTAATGAAATTTGGTGCTACATGTATGCTGATTTCTAGAGGAAATGGTGAAGAATATTGTGTTTGTAAGATTAGTGTGCATGTGTGTGTATGGAAGAAAGTGATTATTAGTTAAGGTTTCAATTGGTTTAGGATTTATGAAGTGAGATTATATATGTTTGGATTGTTTGGTTAGGAAACTCTTGGCTTGTTGTTTGACTTCAATTCTTGATTTAAAAATGTTTATTTCTTCTCCTTTTTGTTCATGATTGCTGAAGATGTTTTCTTTTGATTGCATTAGTTAATTGTTGAGGAATTTGACTAAGATTGTAAATAGATTTATAAAATATGAAATATAAACAAGGGGTTGGGTAGTATCTAACTTAGGATACGAGAGAGACCTTGCTTACTATATGGAATAGTTATTTATAGTCATTATTACTTTATGTAATAATAGGAGAAGCTAGGAGGCAAGTACTTGGAGCATAGTGAAGAGAAGATAGTTGGAGGACAGGTAACAGTTTAATTCAATAGTTATAAGCGCGTATGATTATTTTTCAAAAAAAACATGATAATGTTGATCCTAAGAAGAGGAAGGATATTTATCTCAGATAGATAAATAAGAAAGTAGAGTACTCTAGGCATCAGGTGGGTCACTCCCCCTATGCCAAACATTTTCATAAAACCTGCAGGTACAAAATACCTCCATCATTTGACGAATATATCGTTAATAGTGGTTGGTATAGTGAGGCAAGTTCCAATAAGAGATTGGAAAGAAGCAGGTTCCAACAAGAGGTTGGAAAGAGGAGAATATTATCATGATTTAAAGGTAAATTATTGAAATAAACTGTTATTGGGATTCTTTGAATCTCACTGTTTTTCAAAATGTTTTTACAGATAAGTAGGGAGAAGTAGATTCTGTGGGAAGCTCTAGTGGAAGGTAGGAAGGATGCTTGTTAGGCCCGAAGCTCATAGTGAAATATATATTTGTTATATATGTTAGTTATTGTATTTCTATACAAGTTCATAACTTGTGATGTATATAGGTATAAGCTATCATCTGTGATAGGTCAGTCCCAACCCCGGATAAAAGGGTAGGGTTGTGTTAGGCTTCGGCAGCAAACGTAAAAATATTGTCGAATCTTATAAGCATATATCCACGCATTTGTCGTGTGATCCATGTAGTCGACCCCACCTAGGTGGGATAAGACTTTGTTGTTGTTGTTGTTTATCATCTGTGATAGCCAAATTATATTTTATATAATATTGTAATAGTTAGACTTAATTATGTTAAGTATTTAGTTACATTAGATAGTACAGGTGTATAAAATAAAACTAAGTAGTGACTACCATTTTAGCTATTTAATGAATTTATAATCCGCTCCAGCCTGCAGAGCTATCAAGAAACAGATATAATTTCATAAATTGTTTAAAAGCCCAAATTTATGCAGGAAATTCTTTTAATCTAGTTTTTGAAAATAGAAAAGTTTTAATTTATTCATATTTTGGGCTTCTAACATTAGAAAGTGGTTATAAATTGATTATATTGCTACAAATATAGTTGAAAAGGCTAGGATTTTTCAATAGGAAACAAGAAAGTGGTGATGAAATCTCTCCTTATGATCAAGATTCAAACTTTGCAGAACAAGAATCTGATGATGAATTATTTGAAGAGCAGATTATGCAGCATCATTCTGGGAACAAGTTATGATGAACTCAATGTTGCAAAAGTTGGTTTGGCCAAGAGTGTTCTAAAGAAGCACAATTGCTACAAGTGGATATGCTATCCAAGCAATATGGTGTTCAATGGCATTTTGTAATTGGATTTTGAAAATTAGGTTATATTAAAAAATATAAAATATGATTATTTGTACTAGTATTAATTTTTAAATAATTGGAATGTCTTTTTGCATCAATAATTCCTTTCAAAAAGTCAACTCTATCTTATATAATTATGGCCTTGTGGATTATCTTCGAGAGTGATAAGGTATGAATTCTTTTTTTAGATAGTTATAAGGTATGAATTCTTGTTCTTGATAGCTTGCTTGTTTAGAAATTTATTAAATATGAATCATATTTAGAATACTATTATATCAATTTTTATGTGACTTATAATAAGCAACTTAATTTGAATCAAAATGAAAGTTAATTTATATGACACACAATTATGAATCAATGTATAACTATATGGATAAAATGGTAAATTAATAATTACTACCCTCCCCTTCCCTCCTTAACCAAACAAATAATCACTAAACCCTCCCCTTCCCTTCCACTCCCTTCCCTCCTTCTTATCAAACCAAACAAAGTAATATTAATCCCTCCCACTCTCCTCCCTCCCCTCCCCTCCCCTCCCTCCCTTCTCTTCCCTTCCCTCAAACCAAACAGGTCCTTAAGGAAAAAAGGAGAGAATTTATAGGAGATATTTAAGGAGAGATTATAAATTAGGGAGAAATATTAACAACGCACCAAAGAATCAAATGTTAGGTTTTTTTTAACTTCAAATTGATGGAGATGGAATAGGCTTATGTGCAGTTTTTTTTTTGTAAACAATTGATGGAGTGAATGCGTTGTTAAGATATAATACCGATTAAATAGTTGTAAGAGAAAATATAAGAATTTATAGGAGATAATTCATGAGAGATTATAATTTAGGGAGAAATCAGAAAGGTTTTAATAAAGAATCAGATGTTAGTTTGTTTTTGCTAAAAATAGATGGAGAAGGAATGTTTTTATGTGCAAATTTTTTTTTTCTAAAAATAGACAGAGTGAGTGGGTGGTTACATGAATATAAATAGATGGAGAGAGAGAGAGTGCTTATGTGGCTTAAACAAGTATGGAGAGAGAGAGAGTGCTTACATGAATATAAATTTATGGGAATATTTATATTTTATAAATATAAATATTTATAAAATACTTAAACACTTTTATGCAAAGTATTCCATTTTTGTTATAAAAAAGTATTCCATTTTTCAACCATTTATAATGGAAGGGTGGGAAGATATCCGGAGAGAAAATTGGAAAAACAATGATTCTGAAGGGACCGGAATGCTGAAAATCCCTATATTTTTGATAAATCCCTATATTTTTGATAAATTTAGAAATTATCTGAAATTAATTTTCGGGAGTTATTATTGGACTCCCAAGTCCCAAATAGACTGCGAAGTGAGAATGACCCATAAAGAAAAACCACAAACTGAAAAAAAAAAACGAAGTGAAAATAATGCCCCACCTCCTGTAGATCCTCAACGGACGAACAAAGAATTAACAGTTAACAAAGAATATATAATTATATAAATATAAATATAAATATATAAATTATATAAATTACACTATATAATAGAAAAACGGAATCAAAGCGAGATTGAGAAACCTAGATAGATAGATAGATAGATCGCGTCAAAAGCAACGAAACTTGCAAGTTCTTGTAATGAAAGCTTGCACGCTTTGGTACTTCCAGAAGATTCTTCGTTTTGTGTCTCGATTAGGGTAATTTTTCTGAATTTTTATGTAATCTACATGCTTACGGTTTCATAAGCTGATTACAAGTAGTGAATCTTTTGTGGATCAATGCAAATGAATGAATGAATGATCAGGAATTTGAAACAGTGTTGTTTGGTGTTTCATGTTTGTTTGGCAGATAGATAGATAGAGCAATCTTTGATAGATAGCTATGGAGTTGGCTCAATTGGAAGCTTTGTGTGAGAGGCTATACAATTCACAGGATTCTGTGGAAAGAGCTCATGCTGAGAATACTTTGAAATGTTTCTCGATGAATACTGATTACATTTCTCAATGCCAATACATTCTTGACCATGCTTTGACTCCTTATGCATTGATGTTGGCTAGTTCCAGTTTGTTGAAGCAAGTGACTGAACAAAGCCTAGCTTTGCAGCTAAGGCTGGACATAAGTAGTTTGCTTTGCTTGATCTTATTGTTTCTCATTGATTGGGAGAGTGGAGGAATTGTGTTGTGTTTACTGTGGGTTGATGATCTTGATTTTGTTGTTGTTTCATAGGGAACTATCTTCTGAACTATTTGGCCACCAGGGGACCGGAATTACAGCCTTTTGTGACTGCTTCGTTAATCCAACTTCTTTGCCGAGTCACGAAATTTGGGTGGTTTGATGATGACCGGTTTCGGGATTTGGTTAAAGAATCCATGAGCTTCTTTAGTCAGGTGATCACTAGTGATTGTGCTATCCATTTGTCAAGAAGGAGCTGGCTAATGTTAATGGTTGTTGACAATTGAGTGTTGTGCAAGCGGGTTCTCTGCATTGAACAAGGAGAAAATGTGCTCTTATTCTAGTAACACATGTCAAGCTCAATCCCAGAGAGAAAGAGGATTAACATATTTTAATAAATAATACAGCCAAGGACTGAAAAGCATGAACACAGTGACAATTTTGCTTGAGAGAGATGATATAAAAGTAATGTAAATTGTTAATTAACAGAAAATAAATATAATGGTGCCAATATAACTGAAACTAACTAATGGTAAGTAGTGATTGTTAAGGCTTGGCTGGTTCTTACCAGTTTACTGGGCCAACCCTAAAAGTTAATTTATGATTCAAAAAACAGAGATTACAGAGATTTAATCTGGATAGGAATGCTTGAAACTTCACTTTCCATGTTTCTAATGGGCAGTTTTTATTTCCTGAGGTTGTCTAAAGATATTCTGTAAACAGGCAACACCTGGTCACTATGCGATTGGTTTGAAGATATTAAACCAGCTTGTTTCTGAGATGAACCAGGTAAGATTTTATCTTCTGACACTTGGATGCATTAATGCTGGTAGCAAGTGGCGCCATTTACTATTGGGAGTCATCTTTGGGCTAATACTCCATGTACATAAGATGTATAGAGGAGTAATTGTCTTATTGTGTATACATTTTTTCTTTCCAGTCAATATTATTTGACTCTGATATAACATTCTTAGGTAGAAGGGCCGAATTGGCTCAACGGTTAGCTCACTTGCCATTGGGTTTGAGGTTATGAGTTCGAATTAGCCTCTATGTAAAGCAGAGGTAAATCTACCTAGTATGTTCCCTTCCTAGCACCCCCACCAAAGGGGACTAGAACTGGGTTGACCCTTTTTTTACATGGCTGGGTAGATTTGAGTATAGTCAACCTCAATTGGGGTAGCTCCCCCAAAAGTATTTCCTTTATTTACATGGTCTTGAATTCAAGACCTCATGCTTAAGTGTCAAAAGCCACTTCTATGTGGACCAATGCCTGTTAATAAAAGTACTATAATTGTTTGAATCAAAGGTTAGGTTTTTTAGGAATTAGAAGAATGGAATGAATAATTAGCTATAAACTTCCTTAGAAGTTTGGTAAATTGAATTAAACAACCCTTAAGAAATGTTGACTTATGCGAGTTATTCCCGTGTATCGTCAGATCAATGTTGTAAATTTTTTGTCAGAGATCTTTGCACTCAAAATATTGGTGTTTGTCTATAATGTTTTCTTGTGATATTAACCGTGTTACTTTCTATAGTTATAGTTTGCTTTGAAATTTAATGTCTACTTACTGCATGCTGATTCTGCTCTAGGCTAACGCTGGCCTCCCTGCAACACAACATCGAAGAGTGGCTTGCTCCTTTAGGGACAATTGCCTCTTCCAAGTATTTCAGATATCATTAACCTCGTTGCACCAACTGAAGAATGATGGTATACTTTTTGTAAAATTTTGTTCCTTTTTATTTAAATCTTTTTGATTAATTGTATTTTAAGGGGTGATTTTTTTTATCAAGGGCAGTTATTAGTCAGTTGCAAGAGTTGGCTCTTTCACTTTCTTTGAAATGTCTATCATTTGATTTTGTGGGATCATCTATTGATGAAAGTTCAGATGAGTTTGGCACAGTTCAGGTATCTTATTTTTTTTTTGGTTAGAAGTATATTCTTATATTTATTTCTAAATTCTAATCTCTTTTGGAGACGTGTATGACCCCAATTAATGTTGTCCTATCTCATAATATGATTGCCTACAGATTCCTTCTCCCTGGAAGTCAGTTCTGGAAGATTCTTCAACACTGCAAATATTTTTTGATTACTATGCCATTGCAAAGGCTCCTCTTTCAAAGGAGGTCTGTACATGTGTTTTTTTTTCATTATTTTGGAGTTTCCTATGTTGATGGTTTTTAATTATTAGTGCAAATAATTGAAGCAATTCACTTACCAGGAGTTTTTTCTCGTGGCTTTGTTTTAGGGAATCATATTGGTTCTTTTAGTTCTTTATTTCTGTCTTATTGTTTGAACAATGAGCGTTATATTCCTTTCATGTGCGTCAGTAGACAGAATTCTGATACATAATAATAATAAAAAATACGTAAGTAACAGATAAAAGAATAGAGTGTAGTTGAATTTCAACAAAAAAGGAAAAAAGAATAGAGGAGTAGTTATATATAGGATGCAGCTAATGATTAGCTAACAGTACCTCTATGCTGCCTGTATGTAGATTAAGAGCACCTACTGGTAATATGAATTAGTGGTTGATCTGTTTGTTTTTCTTCTAGTCTCCTTTATTCCTCTCTTTCTTCTCTTGACCCCCCCCCCCCCCCATCTCTCTGTCTCTTCCTTTTATCTCTCTTTCTCATTGTTGTCCCACAACTATAATCTTTCTCCATCAATTGCATTTAATCTGATTACAATGTGAATGATAGGCAGCTGTACCCCACTGTTATCTCAACCTTTCTTTGTTCTTAATCTCTCTTCCTCTTTGACTTTCCTTTATTTCCTCTCCTCCTTGTTTTTCCCTCTATCTATTGTCCTCATCACAACCTTCCAACACATTAACTGTGAAATGCCAGGAAAAATCACCCATGCAACCAAAATTGCTTGACTGTATAGAATTTAGATGACATGCCCTGGTTTCTCAATGCTTGCCAAAAATCTTGTTCTGTCCAGTGATTTCTGCTTGCCACGGTAAAAGTAAATGGGATGGAGCTGATAAAATTATGAATTTGAATTTCTTTTGTTTTTCCATCTTGGTGTTTATCAAGTTTGGTAGAAGAAAAACAAAAGTGCTTGTATGGCACATAATTTAGTTGGATTATGTTTTCACTTGATTTCTTTTTCTGTTTTTTTAATAAAAAAGGAGTTCCTTGACTCATGACGGGTTAGTGTTTTCTTGAGTATTTAAAATTTATATGATGGATCGTTTCGATTTTTCTTAATTTAATCATTTTTGTTTTCAGGCATTGGAGTGCTTGGTGCGTCTAGCTTCTGTAAGACGTTCTTTGTTTACCAACGATGCTGCTCGTTCCAAGTTTTTGGCACATTTAATGACTGGAACCAAAGTAATACTTCAAACAGGGCAAGGTGTTGTTCGCTCTAGACTTCTTTGCTTCATCTTTATTGCAATGACTCCAACTGGAAAGCGTACACACGCGCGCACACACACACACTATATTTCTCCATCTAATACATATAAAAAATGGATACAACTGATTTTGAGTAACATTTGGAATTGCCCTTTTCTTGTTCCGAGACTGTGAGATATTTGTTCATTTGTGTCTTATCCATGAACTTGTCATTAAACAATCTCTACCTCCCTTGGATGGTTCACCTTCAATCTTCGCCGGCACACAGTGTGTGTTGACCAATCATAAGTTTCTTTTTTTCGAAATAGGTGAAAGGTGAGCTAGACATTCTGCCCATCAACTACTAGTTATGGGGAACAGAAGTTAAATTAATTTCTTTTCTGTGGGAATTATTATGAATAAGATTGTTTCATTTTTATAGCAGATGATAATGGAAGGCTCAAGTAAACCGTAAGCCTAAAAATGTTGACTTCTTGGCAGTGCAACAATATATAACAAAGTTGTACTATAAAGGAAGTAAATACACATAACAAACAAGTTCAATTTGTTTTGCTGAATATGCTGAGACCCTTGAAGCCAATTCTGTTCATTCATTTTTAGCTGTACTTTAAATCTTTATTTACCTATTGTTTTTTCCTTCTCATTGTTCTCCATTCCCTTACAATTTTAATTATATGTTTTGAATCAGGGCTCACAGATCATTGCAATTACCATGAGTTTTGTCGTCTTCTTGGCCGGTTCAGAGTGAATTATCAGGTGCAGTTCTCTTATGACTTAACTGCTTTGTTTCTAGAGATGAGGGCGTTACTATGCACAATAGCATGAATTTTAGGTTCTGGCTGGGGCTTAAGTCTCGATTCAGTTGGTCAGCTGGATTTTTAGGTGCTTGTGTGGTGCATACTCATGAATTATTGTGTAATGAGTTGACATTGTTAGTTTTAAACAACAGTATGTTTCTGTTAAATTAACAATGTGAAGTTGTAGTAGTGATATTAAATTGGTAGTGCACATGATGAGTGGTTTTTTAGGACCCATATTTTTTTATGGTTTGAACTTTGTTGTTGTGCAAGTCTTTGATTGTCTGGGTTATGAATGCTGGATAAGTGTAGTAATGAAATCCGGAGTGTGTTTTGTCACTGGATTTGTAGCAGCATTTGGTACTTCCAAACATGTGGGTGTGTAGAGAAGTGTTTTCAGATTAACAAACTCAGGAACCGTTTCGAAGAGGTCTATAAATATCTAACTTGGTTCCTGTTCGAAATAGATTTGAATTATAAAAGGACTGCTAAAGATCTGTTTTATGGCTCTATGCCTATGATTATGCTTCTGCCATCTAAATTTGACTGTTTAGTGGGCTTTCTTGATTTGATTTCTTCTTTTTTGTCGACATTTGCAATGTAATGCTGCAGTTGTCTGAGCTAGTTAATGTTGAAGGCTATAGTGATTGGATACGAATGGTTGCAGAGTTCACTCTCAAATCTTTGGAATCATGGCAGGTGAGTAGGTTTACATCTTGTATAAGCATTTTCAAGAAAATTGCTTACTGTGTTATGATATTTTAATTTTTTTTGGTAAAATGTGTGATTACAAATTTTGTGACTGATTGTTTTTGACATAATGTGATTTTTGTCTTATCAGCAATACATAAAATTTTTTATTGTGAGAATTACAAAATGAAATGTATGTTGAACTTTTTCTTGGAGGTTCATTTGACTGTAATTGGGATCCAAATCATATCCTTTTGCCTTGGACATAACTGTATTAGATCTGGTTTACACCTTCATACATTATTAAAATACGAACTCATTTACGTCGTTGTATTTTTTATCAAGAAAGTTTAATGTGAATTTCTGATCGATTTGTTAATCATTATCAGTGGGCCAGCAATAGTGTGTACTACCTTTTAGGACTGTGGTCGAGATTGGTGTCTTCTGTTCCATACTTGAAAGGTGACGCACCAAGCTTGCTGGATGAATTTGTTCCTAAAATTACTGAAAGTTTCATCACATCAAGATTTAACTATGTGCAGGTATTTACAACTTTTTTTATTTTTTTAGTTTCTACTTTTTGCTTGATCAATGAGCTATATTGTCTACAGAAGTTTAGTTCCTTCTTTCTAAATCTGTCAGGATGGAATTCCTGATGACCTTTCTGAGAACCCCTTGGACAATGCTGAACTTCTTCAGGATCAGTTAGATTGCTTCCCTCAACTTTGCAGATTTCAGGTACCATACGGATTGATAATATAATTTGTATTCATTTGTTTGAAGAGAAGATTTAGGAAGGAGCTGATGATTGTTCATGTCGAGCATGAGATAATATCCTTATGAAAGGCAGCTAAAGAATCAAAAATTTTACGTTAACTCAAGAGGGTCTTGTTGTTCCTCTGCATGTTGCATGTTCTGTGACATCTCTTATAGCTATTCCTCTGGTAATGTGTAGATTTTGGTTTAAATTTTTTTTCCAAACCATGCATGTGGCAGTGAGTTAACCACCTAGTCATTTTGTGGTGAGAGTAGATTTTGTCCCCAGTACCTAGGTATGGTTTCTCTGGGTGCGATAGAAAAGGTTTCTCAACATGGAGAATGAAGCATTGTGTCACTTTGATTTTTATGGGGTTCTTTGTTTTCTTGGGTTGAGAATACTGCTTGCAGATTAGATTGCTTTTCCTTTACACATTTCACCTAATAGAATTTGGTGTGATGGTGGCATTGGTTTTTTATTGGAAATACTATATGCTGTTGTGTAAATGGATTATGTAAATGGATTGCCAGCTCCTTTCAATTTGAGTTTTCTGGAGTTGTTTTGTTTCTGTTATTTTTGCTGACTTTCCTGTCATTTTATTTCCACACCTAATGGGATAAGCTTTTGTTGTTTTCTTTCCAGTAGGAAAACTCTTTACATACCCATTTTGGAAATTTAATGCACATTTAGAATAATCCATTCTCACACAAGTTTTTGGTGGCTGTCTATGTGATTGATATTTTGAGTCTTCAGTGAACATTGTTTTTCTCTTGGATGTTAGAGCCATTTCTTATAACCGTTAGACTAAAATACTTATTTTTCCCTGGTTAATGGTCATTTACTTTGTCCATTATGAGGCTGCTTCATCACCCTCCTACACCTAAAAAGAATTCCCCCAAAAAAGGAGCCTTTTAGGTTCAGTAGAACAAGGTGGCAGAATATTGCTACAATATGTAATTTTTGTGGTTTTTTGTTTCAATGGTTGAGAGAGGAATCACTAGCTTTGTAAAGGATGTCTATTGATCTCTTTAGCACTGGAATGGGATAGTTTCTTGTCTATTGATCTCTTTCAGGGTTTGAGTTTCAGATGTACAGAGATTGGGCTGCTTTGTTGCATAATGGACTTCCTAGACTCGTAGTTTTCTTTCTACTAATTGACTATCTTTTATGTGCTGTTGCTTCCCCTGAACTATTTTTTTTCTTCCTTATGTGTTTTGTATTCCTTAAAAAATTTTAGAGCCGTATATGTTGTTAATTTGACATCTTTGTATTCTTTATGCAGTATGAAAGCAGTAGTTTATATATACTAAACATAATGGAGCCTGTCCTGCAGATATACACGGTGTGAATATAACTTTTGCTCATGCTGTCTCCTCTATCTTTTGTACTTTCTCTTTGGTGAAATGAGTTAATGGTTGGTGTTTTTCATTTAATGGAATAGGAAAGAGCTAGAGTACAAGTTAGTGATAACAGTGATCTCTGTGTAATTGAAGACAAATTGGCCTGGATTGTTCATATCATTGCTGCAATTCTGAAAATAAAGCAATGTACGGGTTGTAGGTAAAATGATAATTCATACTTTGACTTCTAATGTTTAAGTATGTCGTCTCAAAGATGTTCTGTCAATGATTTTATGCATATGCTCTTTAATTTTATTGCTATTTTTATATTTAGTGCGGAGTCTCAAGAAGTGCTCGATGCAGAAATTTCAGCTCGAGTGTTGCAGTTGATAAATGTAACTGACAGTGGAATACATAGTCAGGTAGGTATGACTGTGTTTTCACAGGTTGTCATGGATTACTTTTCACGTATTTGATACTTGATATTTTAATCTGTACTGATAAACATGTTCTCATTTGATTTCAAATCTGTTTGTTATTATGTTTTCAATTTTTCTCTATATAAACTCCCACTAGGTGGGTCGGTTACATTGGATCAAACAACTTTTTCTCTATATTTAAATTAAGTTCAAAGGTGCAAAAATGGACATGGTAATTTGTAAAAAGATCACCTAGCACCATGGTAATTTGAAGGTGCAAAAGTATACATGATGAATCAAAAATGGGGCAATTTTAACATATTTGTTAAGCAGGAGAAACATACGTTAATTTGATACTGGGCCCACTTTCATTAAATGATGTGGCACATTGACAGAACCTGATGAAACAAAAACATATATGGGAGAAAAAGAGAATAGAAGAGAAGAGAAGAGAAAGGAACTTTAGAATCAGAATCTTATTCTAGAGGGAAATTAGGCTAGAAACATAATATAGTTCTAGGGGAGGAACGATCTCCTACATCATAATTTCATTCATCTATTCATCACAATACACTTTACAATAGGTCTATATACAATGACCTATAACTGGCACAATCATTCAAATATAACATAACTATCATACAATTTCAAATTCAAATATAATAACTGACATAAAGTGATAAGAAACTGGCACAAGAAACAATAACCAACTCCTAATCCTATTCCTAAACTGTCACTAATAAGTGGGATCCTAACACCCACTAGGCAATATTTTGAAGGGCAATGGACTTATTTTACCCTTCAAGTAACCACCTTGGACCACTGGGCACCCTAAACTAACACTGGGTACAATTTTACCCCTGAAGTAACCAAAGTGGTCCAATTTTACCCTCTGACGAATGTAATGTTGACTCGTAGGATTTAATGTTGACATGTGGACGACACGTGTCAACATTACATTCGTCAGAGGGTAAAATTGGACCATATTGGTTACTTTAGGGGTAAAATTGGACCACTTTGGTTACTTTAGGGGTAAAATTGTACCCAGTATTAGTTTAGGGTGCCCAGTGGTCCAGGGTGGTTACTTGAAGGGTAAAATAGGGCCGTTGCCCTATTTTGAAATCCACTATGGCAAAAAAAAAAATTACAAAAAGCGATGATAAGGCATAAACACATGTTGTCGTCTTTGTGAACCTAGCCATTCAAGTTGATCCCAAATCCCGTCTACAACTCAGAGGATCAAACAATTCCAGAGAAAATTCTTTAGAATCCTTCATCCCTTAAAACACACAACACAAACTCACATATTGAAGATTAACAGGATACCAAATTTCACGTCGGATCTAAACATAACAAAAATCATAAATTAACATGGCGAAATTCATACGGATCCTAAATCATTAGTTAGCTTTAAAAATAACTCTTCAATGGTGGATTCTGGAAGTGATAGCTCTTCCTTCAGATGCAGAAACAGCCAAACTCCGATTGCATTAGGCATCAACCTTCTCTCTAAAAGCTTTTTGGTATTTATTTTCTAAAAACTCTCTCCTCTTTATTTTATTTCTGATCTTCCCTACTTGGAAGTAATATGGTCATGGTTATTAATTTCACTGATCTTCTTTTAGTTCTTCACACGAAAATCTTCCTTCTCTTTGCATTGCACAAAGTTTTGTTATGTGGATTTTTCCCCTTCATCTTGAAACAACGACATATTCAAAACATATGTTTCTATATAAAAATAAAAATAAAACCTAAAAATGATTACTATGAAAAAAATTATCAAAATCAATGAAGTTTAGTGGAATCTGAGAAAGTATTAGGATCAATTTAAGATCTGAATTGGAGAACCGAATTGGAGAAAGTAAGAGGACGATTGTGAGAAAACTCATCATCATCATTGTTGGCAGTGGAGAGATTGATGCAAGAGCATCGTTCTAGGGAGGAAAATAAGGCGGAGGCAACATTGGTGCCGAACCAGAAAGCAATTCTATCGATTTTGTTGCAGCCATGTTGCCGCCGTTGCTGGTCATGGAAGGAGATCTGAAGTGACCGGAGAAGAGAATGGAGACTAAGGGTTCTGATCTTATTTTCCATTGGATTGGGTTCTTAATTTTAAGAGGCTAGCATGTTTTTTTTTTATATTCGATGCCACTTAATGCAACATCATTAGGCCACATTAGCCTAGTGTGACTGTTCTCTCGGGTTCTTGGCTTCCTTTTCCTCTTCTCTGTTCTGTTTTGATGTTCTTAGGTTAGTTCCATATGAAGAATCAAATCAAAAGAGAGAGTACATACTTGATAAGGGAGAGTCTTCTATGGAATTGAGAGATTGAGAGATGCAAGGCCATAGATGTTACTATTCACCTCCTATTTACCATCTTCGTGGTCCTTGTTGAAACAGAGATCTTCGTCATCAATTTTACAAAATTTAAGCTAAGGAATCGAAAATTGGAAAAATGTCGGTGAATTGGAAGGTGGGAGAGAAAAGTTGAGGGGAGAGGACAGAGTTTGGGGTAGTAGGCGTTGGAGAAGCCTTCTGATTTGAGGAAATTGATGATGAGGGTGATGTGATCGATGGTGTTGGGAACAGCTTGTTGAAGAAGATGGAAGATGTTGAGTGAAGAAGTTAGAAGATGCCAATCTTATATGTTTGAAGCAAGGGTATTAGGCGGAAAACATATTAAATTACTTGTATATTCCCTTCCCAACACTCTCACTAAGTGGGTAAACTAGAACTGGGTTGACCCTTTAACTAACTTTCTTAATCTCTCCAAATTAGTTAATTAGCACCTATACGTAGGAACAGAGGGAGTAGCTACTATTGTTGCCCTATTATGGCAATTGAATTGCCGGAAAATGGCTAGTATTCAACTTGTGTTGCAGTTAAATCCCCACGAAAATATTTACCAATCATCCTTGTTCATATGGTTCCTCACTCATCTAGCTACAGACTCCATCCTGGTTCAAAGTATACGTCTCAGAATGTGGATTAGGGAACTTGTTCATAATGAGAAAATGATACCAAAATGAAGATAAATGCAGTGGAAAATACTGCAAAACATTAGAGCTACTAAAGCCCAATGGCAAATGATAGTGTAGAGGAACTTCTGTCGAGAATCTCACTTCATGTATGCTTGAAACTTAGCATGTCTAAATTCTTGTGCCATCTCATATCCCCATATTCCTCAACTTTAATCATTTTCTGCCTAAGCTCTCGCGATAGCTGATAACTCTCATGTTTCACTCTTCTAATTTCCCATGCAGATTTATTTCTGCCTGCTGGACCTTGTTTTAGCTTGACCCCATTCTTTGTCAGTTGTACAGTGCCAGTGGCTTGTGCACATGTGTCTTTATTGTCATGTCAATGCTCCTTTTCTTATAGATATTCTAAGAGTAGCTCTCAAATTTTGAGTGTCAGATACTGAATTGATTCTTTCTCGTTTTCATTGTTCTACTCAGCCAACCCCACCTAGTGGGATAAAACTTATTTTTGTTGTGATTGTTATCTTTATACTTGTGATGGCTTTATATCCATACTGTATAGAATATGTTCTCATCTTCTTGAATCATTGGTTTTGGGCAGAGATATGGTGAAATAAGCAAACAAAGACTCGATAGAGCAATTCTTACTTTCTTTCAAAATTTCCGGAAGTCTTATGTGGGTGATCAGGCCATGCATTCTTCGAAGGTAATTATGTCCCTGTTTGGATAGAGTTTTTTCACAAAAATTTGTTTTGATATGATAAAAAATTGTTTTTCGAAAATTATATATATCTTCTAGGAAACGCTGAATATTTTTTTATGGCTCCTTGATTCTTTTAATTTCAATCAGCACAATTGCACTAGTATAAAATCTAATTGTTTCTCTTGATTGTTTTATTTTTTGTGCTGCAGCAGTTATATGCCCGGTTATCTGAGCTTCTCGGACTGCACGATCATTTGTTACTATTGAATGTGATTGTTGGTAAAATTGTGACTAACCTCAAATCCTACATTGAGGTGAGCATTCAAAATATTGTGATTTTTTCCATCTCTTATTTAACGTACCTCTTGTTTGGGTATACTATTTTATTGTTCGTGTTAACTGCAGTGTGAAGAGGTCATTGATCACACCTTGAGTTTGTTCTTGGAGCTTGCTTCTGGGTCAGTAGTATTACTTTGATTCACGTGTTTACACTATTTTAGGTTTTTGTTGAAGATAAAACACACAGCTTTGTTGACTATTGATCTTTTCTCTCTGTTCTTTCACTCCCCATTGACAGTTATATGACTGGAAAGTTACTTCTAAAGCTCGATACTGTGAAGTTTATTATTGCGAATCATACGGTAGTATCCCTCTTTCTATAAGTTTCCTTCATAGATTATTGGACTTTCAAGTATAGCCAAACCTATAGTTGACAAACAACTCATGCACAGTCATGTTAATATCAATGTACGTTGCCTCATAAGTCACCAAACTCTGAACCAGGACTACAGTGGCTTCTTGGATCCCTCTGATTACTTACTCAACTGATGAGACTGAGTCTCTTAAGATTCGCATTAATGTTCTTTTATGATGTCAGTTGCTCTGCATCTCAGTCTAATGCTTCATGGCTAAAATCTTATTTCAGAGGGAGAACTTTACATTTTTAGAAGCAAATAGATGTTCTCGAAGCAGAACAACTTTTTATTACATTATTGGCTGGTTGATATTCATGGAGGACAGCCCTGTGAAATTCAAGTCCTCAATGGATCCTCTTCAGAAGGTACCCTTCTTGTTTGTGCTGAAAATATTTAGCACCAAATGAGCACCAGAATGCAATCTTGGAATAGTTTGTCTATCCATTATTTGTTTGTCTCTATATTCCTACATATGGGGAATGCTATTTCATTTTGTGGACATATTTGAGAGTAAAATATATTTTTCATATATCAATGTTGATGTAGAAAGGCTGGGCTTGGCTCAATGGTATGCTCGCTTGCCATGGAATTTGAGGTTGTGGGTTCAAAAGCCTCTTTGCATAAAAAGTAAGGATAAGGCTGTCAAATATATTTTATTCCTTAGCACCCTCACCAAGTGGGGACTTGAACTGGTTTGCCTCGTTTTTAATCTTGATATACAAGAGCATATATATAGGCTGGAAGGGAAGACAAGATTATAAATCCTAATTAATGCTAATAACAACTAATAAAAGCTTAAGCCATGCTGAAATATGGTATTAATTGGTTATATAGGTTGTGTTTTGTCTTTCCATCACAATAGCTTAATCCACTGTGATGGGATTCAACCTTTTTTTTGCCAACGTGATGGGACTCTCCAGCTCTCACTTTTGATGTGAGACTTTTTGTTTTTCTTTAATATTCACCTTACTAATTTTTTTATTTGTCTCCTTTTAACATTTGGTTATTTTTCTTTTGACTTTACATTTCTTATAATTTAGTGATTAACCCACATCCATGAATATTTTTTGTTTAGGTGTTTCTCAGTTTAGAATCAACTCCTGACTCGATGTTTCGAACAGATGCTGTAAAGTATGCACTTATAGGGTTAATGAGGGACCTTAGAGGCATTGCCATGGCAACCAATAGGTTAGTATTCGGTCATTGATGGTATCTGATAGCAACGCAACAGAATATATTGTGACCTTTAATATATACTTTGCTTGCCTCAGCCGGCGAACCTATGGCCTTCTATTTGATTGGTTGTATCCTGCTCACATGCCACTACTTGTACAAGGCATCTCACATTGGACAGACACTCCAGAGGTAACTTATAGATGCTTTTTATAGCTACCACTTTGTTCACTTGTTTATTTTAAAATAATGCTCTATCACTTGGAATCCACTATCTTGATAACTTATCATTTGTATGCCCAGAAAGATGCTGGTCTGCATGACTTGTTACATATCACTATAAGTTATGTCATAACTTGTAATTTAAGTATATTCCCTTCCCCAGTACCCTCACCAAGTAAGGACTAGAACTGGGTTAACCTTTTTTTTCCTTTTTAAGTTATACTGGCTTTAAGTTGTCCATGACAAGTCAAATAAACTTCTGATAGACCCCTGGAAATAAAAGATATGTGCAGAAAGAAATATGGGGCGGATGTTAAGGAATTTGAGAAGCAGTTTCTATTTGAATCTTCTTTTGGGGGGGGGGGGGGGGGGTTACTGGTAGTTTGTTAAGGAATTAAGATTATAATTATGGATGAGAGAGGAAGATATGGAGAATTGGGGGAAATTGTGTTACTTGTCATTTTAAGGAAGATTTTTTCTTTGATTTTCCTTTTGTTTTTCTTCTCTTTTGGGTTGTCTTTTACTCTCTACGAAGAAAATTAGATTTCCTTCAAGTGACAAGAGCTGGCAGACTTTGAAGATATTTAATGTTTTTCCCTAATGTTTTGTGCCTTATTTAACTGTTTTTTGTCTCCTATTCTGTTGTTGGTGCATAACTCTAGCCGAAACTTCTTCGTATGTTGTTCATGTATTTTATACTTTTTAAATTATGCAGGTTACCACTCCTTTGTTGAAGTTTGTAGCAGAGTTTGTGTTGAATAAAGCGCAGCGTTTGACATTTGACTCCTCTTCTCCAAATGGCATACTTTTGTTCCGAGAAGTCAGCAAACTGATTGTTGCTTATGGTTCAAGAGTTCTTTCTTTGCCAAATGCTGCTGATATATACACCTATAAGTTCAAGGGAATATGGATATGCCTAACAATTTTGTCAAGAGGTAAGAATCTAGCATGCATTGTTCCAGATAATGCCATGATGTGCTTTAGGTGGTGTTCAGAATTCTTTTCTGGGATGTAATGGAATGAAATGGGATGGCTAAAAGATTGATACTGTTGTTTGGTAGAGTTTTTTTTAAAAAGGGAGTGAAATGGCTTGGTATGGCTTCCCAGACCATTCTATGCTATTCAAAATCGACTTTTTCTGACCCCAGATGGAATGGTTTGAAGTAAATAATACTCCCTCCGGTCCTAAATATAAGACCTAGTTGACTTTTTTTGAAAATCCTAAAAAAGCAAAATAAGTCAGTTATAAATTGATTTACCTAACTTTTTTCCTTAAACTAGTTTATTTTACCTATAAACTAATGGTTAATCTAAAAATATATCAAATATATCGTAATTTAATAACATATTTTGTAACCTTAACATCTCCAAAAAAGTCAACTAGGTCTTATATTTAGGACCGGAGGGAGTATTATAACAAAATTATACTGCATCCTTGTCACGCTTCCTAATCTTCTTCCTCCTACCCTTAAATTGGAAAACAGAGCAATCACCAATTAAACTGCATTCATTTATGGGAGAAGGTGCAAAAATATATATGGTAAATTGTAAAAGGGGCACCCAGCATCATGGTAATTTTGAGGGTGCAAAAATATACATGGTAAACCAAAATGAGGCAAAAATATACATGATAAATTGTAATAGAGTCACCCAGCACCATGGGAATAAAGAACAAAGATGGTAAGGTGCCCTATTTTGGTTTACCATGTATATTTTTGCACTCTCAAAATTACCATGAATCGATGTCGGGTGCCCATTTTACAATTGACCGTGTATAATTTTGCACCTTAACCCTTCATTTATATATTTTTTAGACAATGATTACATGAAACTATTCCTTCTCTCGAATAAACTCCTGAAGAATGGGATTTTCCACTCCATTCTGCCCTGTTCTGCTCTACTCCACCCCAATTCAATAATGACCATTCCGTTCATGAACACCCAAACATAGCCTCACGAATAGCATGTGAAAAGCCAAATCAAGTGCATACCAGTCCGTTTGAGTTCATTAAAAAAGAATGATCCTTATTATATACCTGTCCCAGAAAGTATGAATCAAAAGTTCAAACTTCTTAATCTTTCTAGCCAATGAAATCCATGTCTAAAGCTATAATAAAAAAAACAACCAATTGAGAACGGTAGGTGCCCATACGGGCATGCCTTGCTCCCATCACTTGGCCAGAGAAGCCTCTGTGGTACGCAACATGGCCGTACTCTATCTAACATCAGAGTGGTATTATTGGATGAAATTAATGAAACATGCACATTTCCTGAGATTAAGTTTCAAGAGTTGTTATTATTGGATAAAATGGTCTGTCAGTGTAAAGGGGTGATTTATATGTATTCGGATTATCATTTTTTCAATTAATTGACATGTCAGAGTAAAATTTGTTTTAGAGATTACTGATCTAAGTATTTTGCCCCCAAATTACAGCGCTTTCTGGAAACTATGTCAATTTTGGTGTGTTTGAATTATATGGTGATAGAGCACTTTCTGATGCTCTTGATACTGCTTTAAGGATGACACTGTCAATATCTTTATCAGATATTTTGGCTTATCGAAAGGTATGTAATATTTCTTTCTTAACATTATTGTTGTGATTGAAGTGTACTTTAACTATCCTTCAAATTACTTGGTTGATTTGATCTAAGGAAAAACTTATATCTGTAGGTTTATAAAATTAAAGTGCTTGTTTCTAGTATATCCAAGGCATTCTAGTTTATTAATGTTATTTCTTCTATAACAAACCCTTCTAGCTAAAATTATTAGCACTCCAAATCCATTTGTTCTGATTTGATTGAACATAAGTGTACTAATTATATAAAGCTAAGTACCCAAGCCTTCTCCAGTAAGTATCCGACTACATTTTTGTTGATTTGGTGTAATTAGTATACCTTTAATTCCAGTATTGATGCTTATAATTGCTTTTTTTTTTTGGTGATGCGGGCGAAGCCCAGGAAATTAAGTAGTAACTAGTCTAGGCCAGGCATGCCCGGACAGATCCTCCTTGAGGATATCTTCGACTTCAGTGGGTGGAGTCATCCATACTACATGTGGTTCGTAGATGTGGGCACTTAGAGTTGCCAACCTATCTGCACATCTATTTCCTTCCCGGTAGATGTGGATAAGGGTGATCTGCCATACTACATACTTATAACTGCTTTTATATCCAAGAAAATGACAAAATTCCAAATTCTTGTGCTTATTTCAAGCTTTGTTGATTTTATTTGTTGATCATCTCAATTTTCAGTGCATCAATGTAACTTTTTATTTGCATCATGGTTTATAAATATACAAGAGTTTAACCCGGTCTAGGGAATTAGTCCTTCTAAATCATATGACAGATCTTTTTTCTGCTAACTTGTCGCACTTCATCAGTTTGTTACTTTTGGTTTGCAGTTAACAAAGGCCTACTTTGCATTCTTGGAGGTCTTGTTCAGTAGCCATATTTCCTTCATATTGAACCTAGACAGTAGCACCTTCCTTCATATAGTTAAATCGCTTGAATCTGGTCTTAAAGGCTTGGATACGGGTATCTCATCCCAGGTTATGACAAAGGCCTTTTTTTCTTATCCAGTTTGTATCTTCCTGTTTCAGAATATACAAGTATAAACATTCTTTTGAGCTTCTTTTGTACTAATTGGTGGGAGTTTCTACCCTGATTTCCTTTGTCTAACTGTTTAAATTGTGGATGCAGTGTGCATCTGCTGTTGATAATTTGGCTGCTTTCTACTTCAATAACATTACTATGGGAGAAGCCCCAAATCTCCCGGGAGCTGTCAATCTTGCTCGTCACATTGTAGAGTGCCCCAATTTATTTACAGAAGTATGTTGTATATCATTTTACATTTACCACCTATCAGCTAGTTAAGAAAGTCTTTGTAGTCTGAGATGTCATAATTTCAAACAACTGTTAAGCTAATACTGCATTCGGTTCTTAATATAAGAGCTAAGTGCTTTTGGGTTTGGATTTGTTAATAAATACAATCCCTTATATATTTATCGTTTTTTTCTAGACTATCCCTATTGTTAGTTGATGCTAAAGGAGTTCAACTAATGGGTAATTTCAATAGAAATGATTTAAAAGGGTATTGTGCAAATCAATGCATTATATGAAAAAAATGATTAGTTGAACTTATTTCTGTAAATTAAGTAGATATTATTAAGGACCTAAGGTGATACTTGTTTTACTTAATTATTAAAAAAATGCAATGGGTTGATCCAGGGCCAATCATAAAATCATGCAATAGAAAATATATCATGCTCCTTTGGGAAAGTCTGAGATGTGTCTGATTTCTGTTTTGTTATTTTACTATTTTGAGAGGAAATAAAAATGATATTTCTGTTGTCTAATTGAGTTGAGTATCTCTTTTTACATGCTCAAGATTCTGAAGGATCTCTTTGAGATAATATTATTTGAAGATTGTGGCAATCAGTGGAGTCTGAGCAGGCCAATGTTGAGCTTAATTGTTATTAGTGAGCAGGTAAGTTGCTGTGAATGCTCTTATCTTCCGATGCTTATTTGTAAGTTTATGGTTCAGAATATAAACTGATGACAAACATTTTACCTACAATTTCACTTTACATATATGATAAGTCCTTGTTTTTGTTGTGGAAAAATGCACGGGTCAGATGGGTAGTATATTAATCAATACAAGTAATTATCCCTAAGCAAAATTGAAACAGCTAAATTTGCTTGCTATAGATTAATAATTAAGTCATAATACAACTGGGATGCTTAAATTCATAATTAATGTAATTCTAACACGTAATTAATGTTAGTAAATAGGGACAATATTTCCTTGCTATTGGTTATTTGTGGCAATTCAATCATTTCTTGCATGTCCCAGTGCATAAATTGGAATTCAGTTGCACATATTCAGTTAAAAAAAAAAGTTGCACATAGAAAACTTTTGGCTTTATAGGGTGAACAAATTAATTTTATCTTTGAAGTTAGGATAATATTTTTTTCCGTGGAAATGTTTTATTCTTACATAGGTTGAATAGACCTCATATACATTATGGGAACTTTTAGTGGAACAACACTATATAGTGGTAATTTACAAGGCTGTATAAACCCATGGTCTCTATAGGCTCTGCATCAAATCCTAACCTGTATTACACTCAAATGTCGCACCTCGCAATCTTTTGGGTTGCTTTACTTATTGGATTTTTTCCTTCCGATTTTCCAACGGCTAGATAGAGTGTAGAGTCCTCCCAAAAGAGGGAAAGGGGACCGAAGAGAACTCTTAACATGGTTATCGAATGAGATCTTTGGTCGATAATTTATCACGAAACATGACTATTGATAGTGCACAATGAGGTTGTGTGATTTATGTAGTTGACCCCACCTAGTGGAAAAGGCCTTGTTATTGTTGTAAATAAACTTGCAATGTTTTAGAAGCAATATTGTAATATACTTGTTAGAGTCCCATTATTATAGGATCCCACAATTATATATAGGAGATTAGTTTCAGATTTAGATCCAGAATTTAAATTTTGAATTTTATCTGTTGCTTTCCTATTTTTATGTATCTGTTGTGCTCCTATTATTTGTAAATCTGTTCAGAGTATCTAGGGTAAATTGTTCTACACAAAACCCTAATTGTATCTCTGTAAATTACTCCCTCCGTTCCTAAATATAAGATCACTTTAGCAAATTTGGAGAGCTTAAGGAAGGTAGTTAAATTAGTTAGAATCACATGAAATTCCAAAAATGCCCTTCAATTAAATTTGAAAGATACTCTAAAATACCAGAACATCCTCTCCACAATATAGTACCCTTCAATCGCATAATTATCCTGATTGTTCTCCAGCGACATGGATGAATCCACATCCACTGTTTGCTTCAATTCTAAGATTCACGCAATTCAATTCCACCAAGATCAAAGTTTACTATCCATCATTCCAAATAATTCACGTCTGAATTCCAAACCCTATGAATATTCCTCCGCCTCTGATTATTGTATGAACAACAAACAATCTTCAAAATTCAGAATTGTAAAAACCCTAGCCTAGATCTCATTATCTCAACACCTTCATCAAATAAAAATACGAGTCAATTGCGATAAACAGACACAGGGAAAAATAATTCTGTTTAGATTTTTGTTCCTACAATCTCTCTCACGCGAAACAAACGGAAGAGAAGAAAGGAGTAAACAAAAGGAATTGAAGTATAGCGGTAAGAAGTCTTCTGCAAGTGGCAGTGGATCTCACGTGAGTGTGGGAAAAGTGTTGGGAGGAGGGGCATTTTGGACATATTATATAGGGGCGATTTGGGAAAGAAATGGGACAAATTTAAAAGTGATCTTATATTTAGGAACAAACCTACCTTCTCAAAGTGATCTTATATTTAGGAATGGAGGGAGTACCTCAATTGAGGAGTAATAAAGCATAGAATTATTCTCTGAGCTTCTTCAATACTTGTGCTATAACTTTGTCATGCTTTATGATAGCAAGCCGTGGTAATGGTTAGTGGAGAGGATCTAACCATCACTTGTCTAGTCCTGACTTTGACACCCTGCTTTTTCAGCTAATTAATTAGGCTTTTAAATTTTCTGTTTCTGGTTCAAGTTTACCTTGAACTAAGGTTTTTTTTTTCCTTGCAGATATTTACAGATTTGAAAACTCAGATCTTGGCATCACAGGTATTTTGTTTCCCCCCATAAATTTGTGTTCACTTATCAAATTGAATGCATGAAGCATAGTGATATATCGCCTCAGGTTCTCAATTGCACTACAAACTAGATCCATATATTAAAAACCAATGGTAGTATTATTTTTTTTGGGCAATGACCCTATTTTGCCCTTCAAGTAACCACCCTGGATCACTGAGCACCCTAAACTAACACCGGGTACAATTTTACCCTTGAAGTAACCAAAGTAGTCCAATTTTACTCCCTAGCGAATGTAATGTTGACATGTGTCGTCCACATGTCAACATTACATTCGCCAGAAGGTAAAATTGGACCACTTTGGTTACTTCAAGTGTAAAATTGTATCTGTTGTTAGTTTAGGGTGCCTAGTGGTCCATGGTGGTTACTTGAAGGACAAAATAGAGCTATTGCCCTTATTGTTTGAGCAAAAGCATACTGATATATGATAAAATGGAAAAGAAAAGAAAAAGGGAAGATGGAAGTGTAATAGTTAAATTGAGTATATGCTTGGATGTTTAAAATATCATTTTGCATATGATCCATTATCAGAATTTCATTTTAGTAATAAAAATATCATGGATCTTAGTGGTAACGAAAAATACAATTGGTCATTAATGAGTAGTTGGTTGAGCTGGTAAGTGGGCTACAACCTTCGTAAGGATGAGAACGCGTGTTCGAATCTCAAGAAGTGCTCTCATTGGGAGAGAGGACAACTTTGCCTATGTGGGCAATACTCCTACCCCTCGAGTTCGGATTAAACCAGGCGGTGATTAACCAAAAAAAAAAAAGAAAATTACAATTGGTCTAAACATAAACTTGTATATCAAATGGGGTTTAAGATTGCTAGACCCTAAAAAAAATGACAGGCTGTTAGCATAAGTCCCCAATGTAAGGCATACTTCAATGCCATATACTTTTTCCCCTAACAATGCCTTACAAGTCTAATTTTGGGTCTGGAAATAAGTCCCAGCTTCATAACTGCAAATATGCATGTATCTGGGTGATGAGAGGTGGCAGTTGCTGTGTTTTTTCATCATGTGCACATCTGACTGAGGCTCTTTTTATTTTTTCTTTTGCAGCCAATGGATCAACGTCAGCGGCTCTCACAGTGTTTTGATAAACTTATGGAAGATGTTAATCGAAGTCTAGATTCAAAAAACAGGGATAAGTTCACCCAGAACCTCAATGTATTCCGGCTCGAATTTCGTGCAAAGAATAATTGATCTTTATACATACTTGAGGTAAATATGAAGCTCCATTTTGTTTGTACAGTCCGTTGAAACAGAGTTTCTATCTTGGAAGCCTCTTGGAATCTTGTTGCGGGACAAGAAACTACATTATATGGTTTCTTTAGAATGATAAAAAATGTGTTCCTTGTACTACGGGTTTCCAGTTTCAAGTTGTCCCCCAATGTCCCAGACTTGGGGGGAAATTTAGGGCGCACAGATGATGGGTAAAGATTTGAGGTCAGAACGAAGGAAAGATACGAGAATCAAGGAGGGTGAGATGGGAATTACCCAATTATTAATTGTAGGTTTGGTGATTCTTTAGTTATATAAGATCAATTCTTTTTAGAACAAGTTTAGTGTCGGTGGTATTTATTTTAGAAAAATGTTGGTCATTATTTGACAATATTGTTTGATAGTGTATATTAATGGGGTTATTTAATTTGATTGTGTATATATGAAAAGTGGCATGTGGATTGGCCAAAATGTAGCATTGGTGTGAATAGCTTGATTTCAACCTTCTTTTGATCAAATCAGTCAATTATTTAGGCACATAATTTTTTGCTTTTATTCGATCATTCTCTCTAACCATAAGATTATCTTTAAGAAGGAATTATATTGTAATTTTGGGGTTAAATGTAAAAATACTTTTTATTTTATTGTGTATATTGCCGTTAAACGTTCTGTACATATATAGAGCAGAGAGGGATCGTACAAAATAAATATTTGATCTCCTTTGTCCATAATTTAAGTAACAAGATACGAAATTAATTATTCTACAGTCCCTAACATTATGCCAAATTATTAAGAGAATAACTAATCCTATAATTCAGGTAAATCAAATCAGATCAGCCCCTTAACCCTAATTTACATTTGAGTGCAGATTAAGGTTATTTATCTTATTGGGCTTATTCTATAATGGGCTTATTTCTCACACTCCCCCTCAAGCTGGAGAATAGATATTCATCATTCCCAGCTTGCTAGTGAGCTCTTCAAACTTTGCTTTGACTAGTGACTTGGTCATCATGTCTGCAACTTGTCTTCTAGAGGGAATATATTCAAGATCAATAACTCTTGCCTCAATCTTCTCTTTAATAAAATGATGATCAATTTCCACGTGCTTCGTACGATCATGTTGAACAGGATTGTTTGCAATCTTGAGAGCAGCAATGCTGTCACACCACATTTTAACTGGTGAAGTTGGTCTTATACCTAATTCAGTCAATAGTTGAACAACCCATATTTCCTCACATATCCCAAGAGCTAGTGCTTTATATTCATATTCGGCTGAACTTCTAGACACAACCGATTGCTTCTTGCTTCTCCATGTCACAAGATTTCCCTTTGGTGGATTGACGATCATTAATAGCTCCGGCCCAATCTGCATCTGTGAAAACTTCAATATTGTCATCATTCTCCGTGTCTAATATTTTCTTATGTCCATCTGTAGATTTCTATGTTTTTCTGCGTTCTTTTTTAGAATAAAAGACCTTTGCCAGGGGTTTTCTTGAGGTATCTAAGAATCATGTATACAACTTCCATATGTTCCTTTTGGGGACTATTAGCAAATTGACTCACAACTTCCACTGCCTAGGAAATATCTGGTCTTGTGTGAGATAGATAAATCAATTTTCCCCCTAACTTTTGATATCTCTCTTTGTTGGCTGGTTTTCCCTCTGGTTTGATCTCTAGGTTCCAGTTTAGCTCCATTGGAGTTTTTGCTGATCTAGCTCCTAGCATTCCAATCTCCTTAAGTAAGTCTAGAGTATACTTCCTTTGGGATACATTGATGCCCTTAGGAGATCGAGCAATTTCCTTTCCAAGAAAATATTTTAGGCTGCCAAGGTCTTTTACATTGAACTCAGTGGCTAGTCTGTCCTTCAATTTCTTTATCTCTTCGGGATCATAACCTGTTAATACTATATCATCTACATAGACAATCAAAACTGTTATTTTGTCATTAGATTTATTAACAGATAAGGTGTGATCAGCCTGGCAACGTTTGTACCCAAAACTTTTTATAGTTCGTGAGAATCTATCATACCATGCCCTAGGGGATTGCTTTAAACCATACAATGATATTTTAAGTTTACAAACCTATCTATTGTTGTTCGAAATTTTGAGTCCTAGAGGTATTTTCATGTATACTTCTTCTAGTTCTCCGTTAAGAAATGCAGTTTTACGTCTAGTTGATGTAATGGTAATCTAAATTGGGAGAATTTCATTTTAGGACCAAAAATGAGAATTAATTTCTCCGCAGGACCAAAACATTCTGAAATTTCTCTGCAGGACCAAGGTCCCTAAGTGAATTAAAATGTATGATTGAAAAGGCTAAAAAGCCCTTGGTAGTGAACAAGGCTTTGGTCCTTAAATAAAATAAGGTAGAAAAGCTTTCATCAAACACTTTTTCCATTCTTCTTTTTCAGCAGAAGTCTCTGAACCCACGAGCACACACATGAAGGAAGAAGAATGAAGCCAACTCATTTCTCATTCCCTTTCTTGTTGGAACACCTCTGACCTCGAAGCACACACATGAAGGGATTTGTTCTTTTTACTTATTTTATGTTCCCGTTTTCTTTCATAATGTATGGCAGAAAAGAAATGAAGGTACCCATAACCCCAAAAATCCAAGTACATTAGTTTTCATGTCTGAATATCATTCTTTGCAAGTAAGATTGAAAAACTGTATCACGTGTAGGCATGATATAATCACATGCTTTCTAGTTTAGTTTTCTGTATAGGCTTTATTTTGTCAATAAACAACAATTTATATGCTTTCTATGGAAAAATGGAATAATCATGGTTGCAATAAGAAGATAAAGCAATTTACCGTATAAAACAGAACAAATTGGAATTTCCCTGGTTATGGTCATCTAGAAAGGACTAATAGGACTGGCTTTCCAACATAAACTATTGTGATAGCATCAAGCTTCTGATTCTAATTTTCAACCTATTACATATAATATTGATGTTGATGTTGAAATGATTATGACGAAGTAAATGTGATTTATTTTTATGCAAAAAACAAATTTGTGTAGCTTATTTTATTGTTTTGCATCAGACTTTGAACCAGTGAAATGTCCTATTCAACAACAGAAACCCACATTTGAACAGGTGAAATGACAATTTGAACAAATAATGGTTAATGTCCTTCACAAACATGCATCAGACTTGAACAAGTTAAATGACCTTTTCAACAAGTAAAACCCAGCTCTGAACATGTGAAATTGGCATTTGAACTAGTAATGGTTAATGCCATTGACATGTTTTGTATTAGACCTTCAACAAGTGAAATGCATGTTTTTCCATGCTATAACCATTTTTACTTGTTCAAATGCCTATTTTACCTGTTCAAAAGTGAGTTTCTATTGTTCAAAACGTACTTTCACTTGTTCACGGTCTGAAATATGTTATTCTATGTCATGGCCGTTTCACTTGTTCAAATGTCCTTTTCACCTGTTCAGAAGTGGCATTCTGTTGTTTAAAACGACATTTTACTTGTTCAAGGTTTAATGCATGTTTGTGAACGACATTAACCATGTTACTTGTTCAAATGGTCATTTCACCTATTTAGACGTGAGGTTTATATGTTGAACCTTCTTGGAAATTTGAACAAGGGAAACCATTTTACTTGAAAAAGTATTTTGAACAAGGGACACCCACTTTTGAACAAGTAAAATGACAATTTGAACAAGCAAAAATTTAATTGGATATACCTTCTTGCATTAGACCTTGAACAAGTGAAAAGACATTTTGAATAAGGAAAACATACTTTTGAATAAGTAAAATGACATTTTGAACGAGTAAGAATTTAATTAGTTATACATTGTTACATTAGAGCTTGAACAAGTGGAAGGGCATTTTGAACAAGTGAAACCCTTGTTTGAACAAGTAAAAAGACATTTTGAACAAACAAGAATTTACTGTCATATACATTGTTGCAATAGACCTTGAACAAGTAAAATTGCATTTTGAACAAGGGAAACTCTCATTTGAACAAGTAAAAGGAAATTTTAAACAAGGTCACTCTCAATATTACTTGTTTGTTCAAAATGAACTTTTACTTATTGAAATGTGGGTTTCACTTGTTCAAAATCTCATTTCACTTGTTCAATGTTCGGTGCAACAATGCCAATAACATTAAATATTTGCTTGTTCAAAACAGAGTCTTACTCGTTGAAACATGGGTTTTTCTTGTTCAAAATGTCCTTTTATACGCTCAAGATTTGATGCATCTTCGTCTTTTGAATTCATTACAAATTGAATTGCACATTATTGAAAACACAAAGTGATACCCAATAAAAAATTCCCCTTGAGGGCTGATATATTACCATATATAACAATCATAAGTCTACACATAGGTTTCATTGACTCATTTCAATATCTATCCACCGAAAATAAATATATTCATGTCATTATGACTTAGTCTTTCTATCAGCCTTCAATTCTTCCAACTCTTGTAATATTAGCTCCTTTGTAGCATTCTTCCCATGGTTCACAAGTCTCCACACCAAATATTGTCTCATCTCCATTATTTTTGCTGCATTCTTCATAAACTCTACACGGCAATAACAAGTCACATGATAAGCTCTCACAACAAAAACCATTGAAGAACCTTGAATGGCAACTAGAACAATTATGCAATCATTCAAGAACCTTAAATAGCAACTAAAACCAGATTCTAAACAATTAGAACAAACTAGAGGATAAGAGTAAAAAAACATGAGAATGATTAGAAAAAACACAACTATTAGTTCTTGCATACTCATGATACACCAATAGTTCAATTGTTATCAAAGTTTCACCCTTTTAGGCTGATCATCTCAGGAAAATAAGTTTGACAATATTAGGCAACAATTGACGAGTATAAGTTTTCTACTTTTCTATAGAAGTGTTTCTTTTAGGAACTCTAGAGAGGAAACCATAATAGCATTGCCTTAAATTTTTCCTCTTGCCATTCCTTTGTTTAAACCCATAGAAACCATTTTTATTAAGAAAAAATAGGGATTCATCCCTTAAACATCATTGCTGATGGGTCTACCCTCTTGGTAGTGAGACTCACCTTAAGTTTATTAACAAAATCATTCTCCAAAGTTATGAAAATGAATATAGGAACATGTATGAACATTTCTTCCTCTGTGTTAAACCCTTCTTTGATAACATTATAGGTTTATATCTATCATTTCAGCTAGAGCAAAGTGTAATTTATAACTAATGCCTTGGTTTTAATTGAGTGGAGAATGTTACATGGAGTTTGATTTACACATAAAAGGAACTTAATCAACCAAGTCTGAAGCTTTATGCAGGTTCTAAAAGATTTATCCCTCTTAGCTTCTGACCAAATGATTGAATCTCATTTGCATTACCACATAAAAGGAACTTTAAACTTCGTACTTAGTATGCCATAGGGTTGTACAATTAACCAAACTAGTCTTGCTATAGAAATAAAAAAAACAACAAACGATAACAATAGAGGAAAAAGATAAAGCGGGTCAAGTATAAATCAAAATAAAAGCAAATACCCATACATACCCAGAAGAAATGTACCAAACTAGGTCATCAAAAGGGAAAACTTACTGAAGTCATATTCAATAACTTCACAAATCAGAGATACACTTTGAACTATAAACTCCAGATATAAAACTCTCATGATGGAAAAACAATGAACAACTTTACCTTCAACTTGGAGTAGCTAGACGAAAGCTTCGAAATGGTCGCTCATCTCATGAGATGAGGAAATCATAGCACACGATTTGTTTAAAGAAACAATCCACGCGTAGGGTTTGAAGCAAATTTGAAGGAGATCAATCAAGGGCTCTGAAATTTCCTTCCCCATTTCCCTTCAATTTTTCTCGTTGAAGGAGAACCCTGTTTTCTTGTTGAAGGAAGATGAGATACAAGTTCTTTTTTATTTTCTCTACGTCTACAAGGGCAGTCTGGGTTTTTCAGTTTATAAATTAATTTCAGTTTGCCCCCAAGATCCTTAAGTGATGTTTTTGAATGTTTTGGTCCCGCTTTTTAATTAATTACCTACAGAGGTCCTTAAATGAAATTCTCCCATCTAAATTTGCTGCAAGAGTAAGCAAAACATTTATTGTATTGAACTTAGCTATAGGGGCAAACGTTTCTTAAAAGTCTATACCATATGTTTGAGTGAAACCTTTTGCAACTAAGCGGGCTTTATATTTATTTATGCTGCTATCAGGATTATATTTTTTGTTAAACACCCATTTGTTCCCTACAACAGATTTTCCTAGGGGTAAATCAACAATTTCCCATGTTTCATTTTTCGCCAAGGCTCTAGTTCTTCTTTTATGGCCTTATTCCAGTTTAGATCAGATATTGCTTCTTCAAATGATTTAGGAATTTCTTCATTATCTAAAGTAGTAATGAAGGCCTTAAATTGAGGGTTGAGTTTTTCATAAGAAACATATCTTCCAATAAGGTGGTGAGTACACCTTCTTTTACCTTTTCGTATCACAATAGACCATTGTAAATCCTCATTTCTATTTTTAGGTGGCTGATCATGGCTGGAATTTGATATCTCAGCTGAGCCACTTCTATCATTGTCCTGTTTAGACTGATCTTGCCCATCCTCACCATTTTGTAGAGCCTAGTCTTGTTCTGGAAACATTTCAGGCTCATTTATATGAGGTTCAGGGTCTGTATTTGTAAACTCCAGATCTGTGTGGAGATTTTCAGATCTAGTTGCAGGCTGTTCTATCTCTTCATCAATGATCAATGTATCTAGTGGCATCTGGAAGTCAGAAACAACGTTGTTGGACCTGTATACAGTATTTTCCTTCATATAACAAGTCAGCCATTCATATTCGTTATTAGAGTGTTGATTAATCCTTTACTCGCCTTTGGATTATCAAATGAATTATAGAACTAACTACTTGTAGCAAGTAGCAAACCCTAGGTCAATACACAATTTAGTTCAATTTCTTACTAAACGCATGTCTATTGTCACACAAATTATCAATGAATGTGAGTATATGATTTTCAATTATGAAACTAAATTCAAACCTAGAAAAGTAACAAATGTCTGAATGTAAAAGTGAAGAAATCAAGAGATGAAGTGTCTCCTCCTTCAAGATTTCACTTGCTCATTTTTTATTAAACTAGTCAAGATTGTTTGAAGGTAGTTAATTAAGCTTAACTAAATGAAATTCAATTTCTTAAATCAAGAGAACAGAACTTCATTTAATTAGACTAACTAACTCTAAAACAACCTCTCCTACACAATTCATTGATGAAGATGCCCTAGAATTTTCTAGAACCAAATAAGTTTCTCACAAGCAAATCAAACACATATACATTCACATACATGTAAGAAAAGTAAGCTACACAATTATATCATCAATTTTTCAACTACATAGGAAAGGTATAACCGAAAATCATAGCTCCAAGAATAAAGTAGAAGAGTTGACAATCAACTAATCTAACCTAATGCTCCTATATTTAGGTCACACAAGGCACAAATTTACATATAGAGCTAAGATTCAAGAAATACAAACAAAGTCTTGGTTACGTTGTTGTTGATTCTTCACGCAAGCTTCATCATTGAAGGAGAAAACAAAGAGAGCCTAGCCCGAGCATTGTGGAGGTGGAAAAGAGGTTGATTTGTGTGGTGGAAGCCTAACCATGAAGGAATTTGGTGGAAAATGGTGGTTAGGGTTTTGGCTATGGAGGGAAAGTTGAGAGAATTTGAGATGAACAAGAAAATGTGAAAGTGTGAGAATGAGAGAAATGAGAGGTGAGAAGATATTTATGAAAGTGTGTGTTTGGTTTAATGAAGTGGGTGATGTGGCCAAACATGAGCTATAGGTTGCTTTGTGGTGTGTATAGGCCGAAAAGGGTAAGGTGGGAAAGTGTGAGGAAATGTATGAAATGGAGAGAAAGAAGTGGATGTATGTGACTCCAATCTTAGGTAGATTCATTCCTCCTTTTGCTTTTCTATTTGTGCTTCTCTTTCTCTTTCTCTTTCCAAAAGTGCCCTTTGTGTAGCATTTGAACTTGGATTTTGAATTTTGGCTTCACATTACCCCTTTTAGTGATATGCAATTCCCTTAGTTTTGACAAAAGGGGTAACTTTTATCTTCTTGCCTTTGCCTTTTCTCCAAATGTTTTTCCTTGCCCTCCAAGCTATCGAAGAGGCATGTGGGGCCTACATGCACGCCCCTACACAATGAAATTATACAAAACAAGTGAAATGACCAAAAATACCCTAATAGCTTGTATTGCAAGTAATTGAAGCAATATTCTTAATTCTTCACAACATAGAATGCGATTGATATAAGCTCAATAATGAATCAATATTTCAATTGAAACACACTAATTAAGCACAAATGCACATGCTAAGCTATGTAAATATATATCTAATCAAGTGCTCCCTGAATGGGTGTAACATTCTGTTACTTAATCACTAATTAACTAATGTTATCCATTTTACTTATATAATCTATTTACTAACTATGATAGGAAAAAGATTTTTCATAATATCAATATACCTATCATAGTTAGAAAAAGAACATTCTAGTGAATAGAACATTATCCATGATAGAAAAGGATTTCCTGATAAAATATAGATGCTATCATGGATAATTAAAAACTAACCATGTTAGAAAGGATTTGCCTAACATGGTTATTAAACAGAACTAATTGATATTACGCAATAAATATATATATACATGCGGAAGCAGATGCAGGCCTATACAAATTGGTAATATACAATTCAAAATAGTCTATATAACTTCTACTACCTAATTCTCTTTCCTGATGTTTGCGCCTGTGCATGAATACCTGCAAAAATGTCAGTAATCGTGGGATGAGACAATTTGTCCCAGTAATCACCGCTTAACTCACTATAACAGTGAGATGTGCGGTAGTGAGGGCGTCTAAAGGGTACCACAGTTTAAAAATCAATAATACATATATTCCGGATTTTCTCTCCATAAATCACACATTTCTCTATGACTTTCCAAACAATAACGTCAACTTCTCTATCTCCACTCCATCATTACTACTACACCAACTCTCACACTCACCTATAGATGCATTGTGCCATCAAGGGGCATTTATCTCCAGCATCCAATCTTCACTATATGATTTGACAATGTGCCCCTCTCTATAATGAGGGGGCAATTTCCCTCTCTGGCAATCCCCAGAGAGGGAACCCCAATTCTGTTTTCCATTGCAGAATGGGAACGGTTGGGCTCTCAAATGCCTTAACAACCGTAGGGGCGGTTGGGCTCTAAAATGCCTTAACAACCGTAGGTCACTTCTCTCAATAAGTTGACCTATGATCCCCGATCCAATCAATCCGAAAAGGATCAGTACAAATAACTGTCGATTGGTCAATCGACAGTTATCATCGCGCGATGGTACATAAATATCTCAGTGTCATGCAAACCTCACCATATCCATATCTATCTCATTCACCATATTCAATTTCTCAATCACAATTCATTTCATTATCACAATACCACTATCAGTGTCATGTACTTTCGCAATTCCCTACAATATCTTAACATTTCAACATCTCAGATTTCCACAACATAACTCTCCCTTCTCTATCATCACCATTTCTCAAACCACTACCCAAAAGATATGCTATACACATTTCATGTCATTCCAGATCAATGGCCACCACCAGAACAGGATAATACACATAATGTATACAAATGTTTTATACAAAAATAATCGTGTTTGAAAGGCACCCGATAGCCTGTTTTGTATAAAAATACTCTTTTCAAGATAATATATATATATAGAGGGTGAGAAGGGATTTTACAAAATCCCTAACTAACATCACCCTCAATGTTATAGCAAGGTTAAGTGTGATTACCTGACGCCCTTTAGCAATCCTTTGCCTTTACCCTTTACTTTATTACGCCTCGAGAAATATATGTGAATCACATCCTTTCCTATTATTACATAATGTAATAATAGTGGGTTAGTAATCATTCTTTGTGATAAATCTACTAGCGACTCTCTCATTCGTATTACTACCCAATCCCTTTTTCTTATATAGTTTATTCTAAAGTAAACATCTTCAATCAATCAAAGCCAAAGCCAATAACTAAATTCACATTCATGAACAAAAAGCCAAGGAACAACAAGCATACATTTCCATTTAAAACACTATACAAGACAACACAAATAATTGCATCAAAGACAAGCCATATCTAACACAAAATCATCATTTTACTTCCATTAGTATAGAATGCTGAGATCTAGGAAAAGTATCAAACTTGGTGATGTCATACTAGTTCAATCACACTAAGGTAATGCATAGCATGGAAAATACATTCCAATTCATTATTCAAAGTAATAAATCTGTTACCTTTTTGTATAAAACCAGAAAAATAATACTATATAAACATAACCAATATAGCACCAAAAGAAACCATCTTTCAAAGTCACATGAAGACACTTAAAACTCCTCACAAACACTTCTCATTTTCACAAATTTACCTATTCTAAAACAGTTCAGTTTTGGTAGTAAATTGATGCAGACATCCTAGCTGCACATATAATCATTTTCAGCCACGAGCATAATTCAAGCATCCTTACATTACAATTGATTCCATCTATTCATCCTTATCAATTCTCAATCAAAAAGAAAGGCTGATAAAACGTCTCATGCAAGAACTTCAATTACTACATAACAAGACATACACATAATATACCCTCATTCCACAACCAATTCAGCCAAAGGTAAAGAGAAGCACGAGACTTTGAAATTCATATACATTTACTCTTAATAACTTAATTAATTTCAAATGGCATTCATACATAAATTCATGTCACATGGAAATCGCAGACAAATAGAAAAGCATAGTGATTCAAGAAGCAAGAAAAACAAAAATATGAAATTTCCCCAATTTGCTCAAGAAATCGACATGTTTCATTAACCTTCAACTCAAATAGACTCCTATATATGTTTTGTCAAGATTCCTATACCCCAAACTGTCACAAACTTGGCAACAAACCATTACAATTAAACATTTTGTATGTGATCATAAGAGTAAGATAGATTATTTCAACAACTTCCTCTTAATATCATTCATCTTTTAAATCAAAATTTCAAAAGGATATTCAAACAAATGAGGATAACTAAAACAGCAAATTGTAGCATGATGTCAACACATTCAATAAAAGATAAGAATCAAACAATTAAAATGAGTTATAGTTTCCTTTCAACCTATAACACATCTTAATCACACTTTAAAATACCTCATTCAAGCAACCATTCAATCAATGCAGAAAAGGGAACAACAATTACATCAATTCCAGCAACATAATCTTCTACATCCCAACTAAATCCTACTATCATAAATCACATACATGTCACACATTCTCCATTATGCCCGATTCAGCCAATGCAGTGAAATAGAAACAATAAATCATACATTTTTTTTCCATAGATCAGTTTCATTTTGAGAGGCCAATCAAAGGAACAAAATTGGATAAACAGGAACCATACTTTGGAAGGTAATAAATCAAACCTCCAACAACCATACAACACAATTTTTCCTCACCAAAATCCTAATGTTTACTTATTCTTTATTTTAATTGGTTATTCCCATTACAGAACACCCCAACCAATTTCGGATTCACCCTCAAATCTTGCCCAAAAATCGCAGAAAAGGGTAGAAAGGGAAGAGATGGACCTACCTGAGCTCATTCCCGACCTCCCCACATCTCGCCGGAGCTTCGCCGTCCAGAATCTCGCCGGGAAAAGCTAAGGCCGACGCAAAAGTAAGGGAAGAGAAAGGAAAGTGAGAAAATGAAGTTGCAACAAGAAGGAAATTCATGAAAATGAAAGAACAAGGACCCCTCACCGCTCGCCGCCATTGATCGCCGGAGAACGAAGTCGCCGTCACCGAAAAATCACACCCCGCCGCCGCTGGAGAAGAAGAGAAACGAAATAGAGAGTGAGGGAGGGAGACAGAACGTGAGGTGGAGAAGTGAGAAAGGAAAAATGGTTTGATGATGGTGATGGTGAGGGGGATCGGCGCCGCCGCGCCGTCGCCAGAGGAGCTCGCCGGAATTCCGAGGTGGCCTTAGGGTTAGGGTTTGGAGAGGGGGTGTCGGGTTCTGAGGGTGGTGAGAGCAGAGTGAGATCAAATGAAGATGGGTGGGTGAGTTTATATATTTACTTTAGGGAAAACTACAACCAACTACCCTATTATTTATTCTTAATTACATTCTTAGCCCAAAGTTTGTATATATTACTATATCTCTTTCTTTTCATCCTAACATGATATAGATTCTAATTTACTTTTCATGGAAATTTCTAGCACCAATTAATTCTTTTAACTATATTTATTTAATTTCCAAACTAACTAAGATTTAATATTCATAAATTGTCCAAAATACCCTAAAATTCCTCCTAAAGCCTTTAACTTTTCTAGATAACATCTCATTAATCTCTTATTATCTTTAATTTAAAAATTGAGATGTTACAATGGGTGAGTTGGAGTAGAAAGGTTGAGTTTCAATAAACTTAACATTCATTGTAATGAAAAACCGTTTATGAATTGGTGAATAATATTTATATCCTTTCTTAGTAGAAGAATAACCAATAAAAAGGCACTTAATAGACCTAGGATCCAATTTTCCCCATCACTATTGAACACAAAAGGTGTATATTCAAAAACTCGCATTTTAAGTGAGTTAAGAAGAGGTGAATTAGGATAGACCTCAAGAAATTTTTGAACAGGAGTTTGAAAATTCAACAATTTAGATGACATTCTATTAATTAAATATGCAGCAGTAAGAGGGCTCGAGCCATTTCCAAAAGATGTCTATTCTTACGTTCAGCTACCCCATTTTGTTGGGGTGTGTGCACACATGAAGTCTAATGATGAATCCTTGTTTTCAAGGAGAAAACTCTGAAATTGTGAATTAATATATTCCCTTCCATTATCGCTTCTTAGAATCTTGATAGAAGTGTTAAATTGTGTTTGAACAAGGGCCAGAAAGTTTTTAAAAATTTGAACTACTTCTGATTTGTCTTTTATCAAGAAAAGCCATGTTAAACGAGTATGATCATCGATAAAAATAACAAATCATATCTAGCCTTAGAGTTGGTTTCAACTCTTGAGGGACCTCATACATCACTATGAATCAAATTAAATGGTTGAGAAGCCACATAATTATGTTTAGGATAAAACTGTCGAGTCTATTTGGCATAAAAGCATGTATCACAATGAAGTTGTGTATATTTTTATTTGTAGAATTCGGAAACAGAAACTTCATATAGTCAGAACTAGGGTGACCTAGCCTAGAATACCATAACATAATTTCATCACTTGTTAAAACAGATTTGGAAGAGAAAGCTGAAATAGATTCTGAATTTCCTTCTAAATAATAATGTCCATTATACTCTTTAGCTTTGTCAATCACCTTCCCCAAGGCTAAATCTAGAAAATCACAGTAAGAGGCATCAAATATAACAAGACAATGATGCTGATTTGTAATACTTCTTACTGACAGCAAATTGCAGGACATATTAGAAACATACAGAACATTTTTAAGGATAATTTTCTCAGATATAATGATATCTCCAGTTCCTTTAACTTGAGCATATGTGTTATTAACTACTTGGACACAAGTATGCTTGGAAAAAGGGTTGAAGTTTGAAAAAAAACTCACGAAATCCTGTTATATGATGGGTTGCTCCTGAATCAACAACCCAAACACTTGTGGATTTATCCCGACAGTGTTACTCATGTTTGATAAGCCTTCTTCTATGATCTGTGAGTTCTGGATTTTCTCAACGTCAACTGTGAATACTCTCCCTTGACCAATTAAAACGCTTTTGAAAAACATGGGATCGCTTGCTCTGATACCATGTAAAAATACTTTTTTATTTTATTTTGTATATTGGCATTAAACGTTCTGTCAATGTTGTCAAAGCCGGACCGGAAGGCGAGCCGGGGAGGGCTTCGAGTCATAGTTCAAACGGTCGGATCGGTTAAACCGTTGGTCGAACCGATAACTTAATAAATTAGAGAAAAATATCTTACTTTTAATTTTTAACAAATTAAATTTATGTGTACATAATAATATATTATGCATATTAGTTTATTTTCAACTTTATAATTACCTCCATCTAAAAAAAATTATAATGAAAATTTACTCTCAAATTAAAATATTACTCTCTAATTAAGCTTTACCATACATTAAGAATAAAAAATGGAGATTAGAAAGTAATAATTAAATTAAATTATAGACAAAAGAAAAAAAAACAAGTTAATAATATTGTGGAAAACCAAAATAAAAAAGAAATATAAAGACAACATTCATAAAAGTCTGACGCATCACATTTGAGGTAAAATAGCTTAAGTGCTTAACTGAAATAAAAGAGAGTTTTTTATTTGATCAAAAAGAAAAGATGGCCTTGGAAAAACGTGACAGCAGCTCTAGCTTCTACAGCTCTAGCCTCTAAGCTTTTTTACATTGGGCAGAGTAACATTTCTTTATTATTTTGCATTGCTTAGCTTTATTTTCAATTTAAGTAGTCAGAGGAAAATGAAGGGTGCTAGAAATAAGTCATCTTCTTCAACGTTGGAAAAATGGGGCACTTCATGATTGCTTCTGTTTTCATTGTTGTCTTTCATCAATCTCAAGTTCTCAACTCTTCAGGTTAGTGGGTAAATGATAATTAAATATAAGCTTTTTATTCCTTTAACATTTCAATTTTTTTCCTATTATCATCCTCCTTCCTCTAGTATTCCTCCCAGAGTCTCAGTATGAGACGGGCGATGGTTTTCTGACCGTTCTGGCTCCCCGCTATTCCGGTTTCCCGGCTTAATGCCGGTTTTCCGGCTGAAAAGCCGGCTCCGAACGGCTTGACACGGCTGAACTCCTCATCCGGCCGAAAGACAAAACTCGAGCCGCTCCCCTCGCCGAGCGACGGTCAGGCCGGTCGGACCGCCCGGTCCGGCTCGGCTTTAACAACACTGCGTTAAGGATCATACAAACTAAATATTTGATCTCTTCTGTCCGTAATTTAAGAAATAAGATCAGAAATTAACTATTCTACAATCCCTAATAACATTATGCATAATTATTAAGAGAATAACTAATCCCTATAATTCAGGTAAATCAAATCAGATTAGCCCCTTAACCCTAATTTACATTTGAGTGCAAATTAGGGTTATTTATCTTATTGGGGTTATTCTATAATGAGCCTATTTCTCACATTAAATGTCATATTTGCCCGTGAAGTATGCACAGAAAATCATATATGTACCGAAAGTATTTTTTGGTACAAAGATCATATTTGACTGTTGATATTTCAACTATAAGGGGCGAATATGATCCCCTGTATACTTCAAGGACATATATGAGCAAAAAAAATACTTTAGGGGTAGATATGATCTTCTGTGCATATTTCAGAGGAAAATATGACCCTTAAACCATTATTTATTGAGATTAAATGATTGTTTTATTTTACTTTTTTAAAAGCTTATTTAAATTCACAAGCTTTATAACTTGTAATTTAAAGAAACAAAGTCTTCCCAATAATGTGACCACCAAAGCATGTTGCGGACAGAGAGAGATTTTGACTATTTTGAGTAACAATTTTGATTAATTTTTTTAACTGAAAATTTCCTTTTATTATTGATTGATGAGAAAATAACATTACAAGTTCTGGATTAAAAAAAAAAAGAGTCTCGAAAAAAGGACAACATAAGCATAATGAAGACATTGCAAAGTCAATATTAGCCTAGCCTATGCCAGAACAGTTCAAGTAGTATGCCTTTTCAAAACTATATTAGCATTTTTTTTTATGCCATATTTTAATGCGATTAGTATGTTTTCATCGGTGTTAATTTTTTATTTTGATAACCTTAATGGATGTGGTTTAGGCACACGCAAGTGGTATGAGAATTGAAAAACACGATTATTTATTTATCATTATTATTTATAACTAAGAAGTTGTGCTAATATTTAATTAATAGTCGACATATATAAAATAGTAAAACCATAGTCCATTTTTGGCATGTGAAGAGGTGTTTTATTTAAAAAAAAAAGGAAACAAAATTAATAGTATACAGTCTTCTGTATATGATTTAGATATACTCTCACCCGGTTCCTATATAAGAGGCCAACTAATATCATGTAAATTAAGAATATGGTTTTAAGTGATAACTATATTTTGAAAACTTTTTTTTGCTATGTTTCCCCTTATTTTTTATGCAGTGTATACATAAAAGATAAAAATATGATAACAATAATAGAAAAATAGGTATGAAAAAAATTTGTAAATGTAGGGAAGGGGAAATTAGCTTATTTAACCTTAAAGTTTATCTAAAAGGGTACCATGCATGCACATTAATTTTTGTTTTTTTTAAATAGAACACCATAAAGTTTTTAAGGGGTAAAAATATTTTGAAAGTTTTTCTCCTCATTAACTAGATCCCCAAACCCCACCATTATATGACAGTCGAACTAAGGAAAAATAGCATGTCGCATCACCTAAACAAAAAATGACCTGCCATAACTGAACAAATAATTTCATATCTTATTAAACCAAAACAATTAAACATATATGCCTCAAATGTACTTGTAAATTAGAATCTGCTATGTCTCATTCTGTTATTTTCCTAGACAATTTTTGTTTGCTTATTTTACCTTCTACACTGCATTAATTTTGGGACATGGAAACAAAACAATAACAACAAAGTTTTATCCCAACTTTATAGGGTTGACTACATGAATTACGCGACGTCATTGTGATCCACTACATAGCTTCCTTCCCACACCTTCCATTAGCTTTTCCCATTCGGTATTTATACCTTTCTAAGTCTCAAATTGGCTGCTCTTTTTTGTCAGATTAGGGTACAACCCATTCTTGTATTATGTATATATCCTAACACTAAGCTAAACATACATACATATTTACTTCCGCATCTTATTTGATGTTACAAATTACTGTATGGTTTTACATTCTAAGACAAGTCCCCTTCCGGCAATCTGTGGCTGGAGGCCTAGTGGTTTATTTATGGTTTTGAAATTTGTGTTAATATTGTATGTTGTTGATTTCTAGAGGTTGGGGAAATCTACTAAAAATGTTTGGCTTTGACCGTCATTGATCAAGCCAATAGCTCTTTTTGTAATGAAAATCTTTCTTGGGTTCAGTCCCCTTTCGGCTATTGGTTAGTTAGTTGTAGATATTAACACTGTCATTATTTGTTTAAATGATTTCAATGTGTTAGTTTTAGATATTAAGGTGGTTGTTACATGTTTAAATTTGTTTCATATGCATATGACCTCGAATGTTTGGAAAACGTTTCTCAATGGGCTTGTCGGCTTAAAAATGCAATTGGTGCTAAATGGTGAGACACAATATGTGTAATAATTATTGTTAATTTATGAGGCAAAGAAAACTATTGATTTACAACTATGATTTTTGAAATATGCTTTGTAAAGTAAGATGATTCTTGATTTTGACATTCTAATTACCATGTTAGACATATCCTTTTCTAACGTGGTAGATTTACTTTTCTTAAGGATATTCTTTCTAACTATGTTACAAACTTTCTAACATAGTTAGGTTAAATGAGTTACCCATAAATATTTAATAACCCTATTAGTAATTAATCTTTTGTAACATGGTTAATCTATTTACACTATGCCAATATTTTGTTATCCATGATAGGCATTCTAAAATTATTTAGCAATGTCTTTTCTATTGTGGATAAATGGTTTTCAAATATCATCTTGTTTCTAATAACTACGATAGATTGTTTTCCTATTATAAGTTAGGTTTTGTAAATAACTATTCTGTTCTTTAGTTACAATGACTTCTTTTGATCTATGCTTTTTTATTCTAGCGTATTTAAGACTAAATTGTTCACTAAACTTTTAATAACTATAATAGTATCTTTTCTATTGTAATTAGTTTTTCCAAGGATGTTGACTATTGTCTATCTATAATAATCATATTGATTTGAATATTTTCCTTTTCATAGTTAGTTTTACCAATTAATTGAAATTGTGATTAGCTTTTGATGATTATGGTGATTCAAAAATGGAGATTAGTATAGAATTATACAGGAAACACATAGATGATTTTTCCAGTTGAACTCATCAGTAAAACACACAATTACTATAGATATTCCTTGCTACTTCAATCGCTCTCTTTTATTTCTATACAATTACTTTCTTCTCATCTTTAATGCTTTCAATTTTCTATTTTAGGACATTGCAAGAACCATATAATCATACTACTTACTTATATCATTTTGTCTTTTATGAAAAAACAGATATTAGACCCATTTCCTTGTCATACTCATACCAAATACACTATTGATCAATAATTCCATATCCATTTTCATTTTTATAAAATCAATTCCATTGTACCAAACAGGTTGGGTAAAGGTTTTTAAATACTCATTAAATAATATTTCATAACTAATGTCAATAGATTTAACGGTGGGCGCTCTACACCACATAACTGTTCACATTGACCTAACAAATACTCACCCCTTCATTCCAAATAACATATAGGCCATGAGTTGTCATATCCAAAAACTTTTCGTGGGCTCTTAAAAACACAAAAAACTCATAGGCTCATACGCATAAACATTTTTGTAGGCTCTTAAATACCCATAAACTATTGGCATGGTGATAATGTATCTAGCTAGCTTGGACATTTAATTGGTGATAAGAGCCGCCATTAAACGTGTTGACGTTATTTATGAAATATTACTTATTGGGTATTTGAGATGTATAAAAAATGTTTATGGGTATGACAACTCATAGCCTATAAGTTAATGGGTGGAGTATTCAAGACCCTTTTCCTAAGTATTTATAAGCCAACACTATTTTTCCCATTTGTCTTTTCAAAAATTTTAGGTAAAATCACACCTAAGTCCCTCATGAGAGAAATAATTACAACTAAGTCACTAACATTCATCAAATTAAATTAAAGTCTCTCAAGCGACCTGTGTTATACTCCCTCCGGTCCTAAATATAAGACCTAATTGACTTTTTTAGAAAATCCTATAAAAAAGCAAAATAAGTTAATTATGAATTGATTTACCTAAATTTTTCCCTTAGATTAGTTTATTTTACCTATAAATTAATGCATAATCTAAAAATATATCAAATATATTATGATTTAGTAGTCTATTTCACAACCTTAACCTCTCCAAAAAAAAAGTCAATTAGGTCTTATATTTAGGACCGGAGGTAGTATTAAGTTATTTTTCGTTGGCAAGTGTATAGCTATTAATAACATGTTTTTAAGGGAAAATGACAAAAAAATGAAACTTGAATTTGAGTTGGATAAAATGGGGTCTCCAATTCCAACTTGGACAGATAAGGGATAGTCCCCAATATATCCAAGTTGGAATTGGAGACTCCATTTTGTCCAACTCAAATTCAAGTGTCATTTTTTTTTGTCATTTTCCCTTTTTTAACTTGTTATTTACAATTCAATTTGATAATTGTGTTGGCACTTGTAATTAATTCTTGGGAAAATGTCATTTAAATCCCTCCGAATATACAAAAGGACAATTCAGGAACTCAAACTTCCAAAAGGACCATGAAGGAACTTGAACCTAGTTCACATTTCAAATTTGTGTGAAAGGACAAAATTACCCCCATCATTAAAGTTCCGTTGTTAATGCACCAAGTTCCATTGTTAACAGGTGCGGTGTAAATGTTAACACCAATGTTATGCTGTTAACGAAGAAGTTAATTCTTATGTTCAAAATGTTAATGCCTAAAGTCCAGCTGTTAATGCCGAAAGTTCCATTATTAACAGGTGCGATGTAAATGTTAACACCAATGTTATCTTGTTAACGAAAAAGTTAATTCTTAAGTTCAAAATGTCAATGCCTAAAGTTCAGTTGTTAATGCCCAAAGTTCAATTGTTAACAAGTGCGGTGTTAGGGTGAGAAGTAATTTTTGTTTAATGATGGGGGGTAATTTTGTCCTTTCACACAAATTTGAAATGTCAACTAGGTCCGAGTTCCTTCATGGTCCTTTTGGAAGTTTGAGTTCCTGAATTGTCCTATTGTATATTCGGAGGGATTTAAATGGCATTTTCCCTTAATTCTTGGGAAAATGACAAATAAATACCTTCGAATATCCAAAAGTATAAGTAAGGAACTCAAATTTCCAAAATGACAAGTAAAGAACTCCAAATTCCAAAAATACAATTAAGGAATCAAGCAATTGTTAATTGCTATGTTCCAAATGTTAATAACTATCCAAACTTCCAATTGTTAATTTTTACTGAAGTTTCTTACTTATAATTTTTTAAAGTTTAAGTTCCTTACCTGTGCTTTTGGAAATTTAAAGGTAAATATTTATTTGTGATTTTCCCTTACTTCTCTTGTGTAAGATAATTTTGTGATTTTCGTGGCGGTATGGTCAAAAAGTGTTTGGTGAAATTCCTCTTTGTTTATATATATATATATATATATATATATATATATATATATATATATATATATATATATATATATATATATATATATATATATATAGGCTTTTGTAAAGGTCAAAAGCTAAGGGCGAAAGCATTTCACAATCTGAATTTCTTATCATCGTCGTCATCGTCTTGTTTCCTCTCTATAACTTACAGCCACCTCCACTGAGAGATAGAGAGATAGAGAGAGATAAGGTGAATGGGTGCTTCTTCAGCTTCTGCTTCAGCTATGAGCTTATTGGGGCCATGCCGCTCCTCCCATCGCTCTCCTCCTCCCTCCCATTCCCATTCCCATTCCCTCTCCGTCACAATGGCCGTTTCCGTGGAACACAAAAACCTCTCTCTTCGTAAGTCCCAGGAGGCCTTCGCTGCCGCTAAGGTATTTCTCACTCCCTCCCTCTCTCTCTCTCTCTCTTCATCACTCATTCCTTCCTTCCTTCCTTCACATATTATATGAGCTGCTTTTCAGGAACTGATGCCTGGAGGCGTGAACTCTCCTGTTCGAGCCTTCAAATCTGTGGGCGGACAGCCCATTGTGATTGACTCTGTGAAGGGATGTCGCATGTGGGATATTGATGGCAATGAGTACATTGACTATGTGGGCTCTTGGGGGCCTGCTATTATTGGTCATGCTGATGATCAGGTTCTCTTCTTTCCCATTATACTATACTTCTCCTGTTACCGTTATACTACCTCCCTCCGCTACTAAATATAAGACCTAATTGACTTTTTTTGGAGAGGTTAAGGTTGCGAAATAGGCTGTTAAATCATGACACATTTGATATATTTTTAGATTATTCATTGGTTTATAGGTGAAATAAATTAGTCTAATGGAAAAAAATTAGGTAAATCAATTTATAATTAACTTATTTTGCTCTTTTAGGATTTCCTAAACAAGTCAATTAGGTCTTATATTGAGGACCGGAGAGAGTATATTTTCTGCCCCTACAAAATCATACTTGTAACTACCAATGTGTAGTTGGTTGAGCTGGTAAGTGGGCTACAACCACGTAAGGATGAGAGCGCGTGTTCAAATCACGGGAAGCGCTCTCATTGGGAGAGGGGACAACCATGCCTATGTGGGCAACACTCCTACCTCTCGAGTCCATATTAGTCGGTTGCTAATTGGTGCCAGATCACGGGGCGGTGATTAAGCAAAAAGAAAAAGAAAATTATACTTGTAACTGTTGATTTTATTTAGTCCTATGGATACACGAAGCTTGAGAAATCTTTTATTTGTCTTTTTTATGGTGATTTGATAAAAACGAAGTGACCAAACCTTTGTCAATTTCTATGTTTTAGATTACTCTGAGATGTCAACTTGACATTGCTTGGTATTACGTTCTGAACTTTGCTTTATGAGAAAGTATCATGCTTTGTGTGCATTTCAGGTGCTTGCAGCGCTATCTGAGACAATGAGAAAGGGAACCAGCTTTGGCGCTCCATGTCTTCTGGAAAATATTCTGGCGGAGATGGTCATTGATGCAGTGCCAAGCATTGAAATGGTTCGATTTGTTAACTCAGGCACTGAAGCTTGCATGGGGGTCCTCCGCCTGGCCCGTGCTTTTACAGGGAAGGAGAAGATCATCAAGTTTGAGGGCTGTTACCATGGTCATGCTGATCCTTTTCTTGTTAAGGCCGGGAGCGGGGTCGCCACTTTAGGACTTCCTGACTCCCCGGGTGTTCCAAGAGCAGCCACTTATGAAACCCTTACTGCACCATTCAATGACTTCTTAGCTGTTGAGAAGCTCTTTGAGTCTAACAAAGGAGAGTTAGCTGCAGTCATACTTGAACCTGTGGTTGGAAACTCTGGTTTTGTTCCTCCCAAACCTGACTTTCTTAATTTCTTGCGCAAAATCACCAAAGAAAACGGTAGCCTTCTGATCTTTGATGAGGTTATGACTGGATTCCGTTTGTCTTATGGGGGAGCTCAAGAGTATTTTGGCATCACTCCCGACTTGACCACTCTTGGAAAAATCATTGGTGGGGGTCTACCAGTGGGTGCATATGGAGGTAGGAAAGACATTATGGAGATGGTAGCACCAGCAGGGCCTATGTACCAGGCTGGAACCTTGAGCGGCAATCCATTGGCCATGACGGCAGGCATACAAACTCTGAAGCGTATTAAGGAGCCCGGAACCTATGAGTATTTAGATCAAATATCCAGTGAGCTAATTCAAGGTATCGTTGAAGCCGGGAAGAGAGCCGGTCATGCAATATGTGGTGGCCATATAAGGGGCATGTTCGGTTTCTTCTTCACTGAAGGACCGGTCTACAATTTTGATGATGCCAAAAAGAGTGATACAGCTAAGTTTGCTAGGTTCTATTGGGGAATGTTGGAGGAAGGTGTATATTTGGCACCATCACAATTTGAGGCTGGTTTCACCAGCTTGGCACATTCTTCTGATGATATAAAAAAGACTATAGCAGCTGCTGAGAAGGTTTTCAAGCGGATTTGAGTGTTGAATTCAGCAACATTGCCCTGATTTTCTTGAAGGTCCAGTTTCCTCTATCCTGAAGGCTTGTTTAGTAAGTTCAATGTAGCGAGTATTATCTGATGGTTTTGATTACGCCTGTAATATTTTTGCGTCATGTAGTTTGTCAGTGTATTATCATAAATTGTAACTTATATGCTTGTTCAGTTCATAGTTAATAATTAGAGTTAGAATTCTGTGTTCTACTCGTGAAAATCTTGTTCCTTTCCTGATTGTTTGTCATTTTGGTCCAAGCTGGGGATCTTTTTGAGTTTTTTCTGAGCCTACTATGATACTAGTGCGCAATAAAAACACTTGAAACTATAACTGAATTCCATTTCGAGCTCAAAATATAGACAATAGTTATTTATTTATGATAGTATTACAAAATTATAACTCAGCTGTGATATGTAAGTACGAAGGTCGACTGTAATATGATTCATAAAATCGTAGAAGTTTGAATTACATCCTCCAATCTTTAAACCTATTTTAATTTTTCTCAATTATTCATAACATTTGCTATTAAGAGGAAGTTGATGTAAATCAAATATTCAAATTAGTAGTATTCAATTCTGATATATAAAAGGGATACTTAAGATAAGTGAAAACTTATTAGTTTGAAAATAACTAGTGGAAAAATTACAGTAGAATACCTTTGAAAATAAAAAACGACATATCATAGCATAAATGAAGGAAATCTCAAGTAAGACATGGAGAATATGGGAATTTCAATTTTGACTAGAAGACAAGACTACAATTTAACGAACTTGAGCAAGCTAAAGGTGAAAAAAGAAAAAGGAAACAATATCACCAACCTGGATGAGTATGTGTGATATGTGAAGTAATTTCAAAGGAGTTGGGAAAAGAATTGACAGCGGGAGATCTACCTAGTTTTGGTTTGAAAACTGGTCGTTGGTGAATACTCCGCTCATTGATAATATTCTAATAAACTGTGAGCCAAATAGCTACTGATTATGTAGATGGTACTCCCTCCGGTCCTAAATATAAGACCTAATTGACTTTTTTGAAAAAACCTAAAAAAAGCAAAATAAGTTAATTATAAAATTGATTTACCTGATTTTTTTCCCTTAAACTAGTTTATTTTACTTATAAACTAATGGATAATCTAAAAATATATCAAATATGTCATGATTTAATAGACTATTTTGTAACTTTAACCTCTCCAAAAAAAGTCATCTAGGTCTTATATTTAGGACCGGTGGTAGTAGCAGATTAGACTTGTGTTGAATATGGTTAGTTTTGATGATGTCAAATAGAGAATTGATGATAACAAATAAAAAGTTTACATGAGAATGATTTAAGGATGATTAAGCAAGCAGAAGTAGGGTGCCTATTCAGTTTCCCTGGAAGAAATCTACATGGACCAGATCAAGTCACTTCAGCCAAGAATAGGTGTGTGATATTCTCAATTCAGTTCCACAAGTCAAGATATCAAAGAGATAATCTCCACTCCATGATCTCGTCTCCCATGGAAGTATAATCAGAGAACACATCCTCTTCACAAAAAGAAGAAATCAGAATTGGAAACCCCAAGAGAATTGGAATTACAAATGGCATCTCTACCTTTGAGCTAACATAGAATGAAAATATCTTAAACATGCCATAGCAGCCAACAAATTCAGAAATCTTAAGAAGAAATGTGAGATGCTGTGGGAAAAAGATATATGGTGCACTGTGATTGGAGTTCACGGAAGCAATTTGTCTATTATTATTATTATATCTCTACTAATGAGAGTTAAAGCTCAAGATTGGCAATATTCCCTTCATCAATGAAGATCAGATTGAACAGAATAAGTGATCAAGTAACTCTAGACCACTCGGCACCCTAAACTAACAACGGGTACAATTTTACGGTTTTACCCTTGAAGTAACCAAAGTAGTCCAATTTTACTGTATGGCTAATGTAATATTGACACATGGAATGTGTTCTTGACACGTGAACAACACATGTTAACATTACATCCGCTAAAGGGTAAAATCGGACAACTTTGGTTACTTCAAGGGTAAAATTGTATCCGGTGTTAGTTTAGGGTGTCCAGTGGTCCTTGGTGGTTACTTGAATGGCAAAATAAGGTCATTGCCCTATAAAATTGTACCTGGTGTTAGTCTAAAGCTCAAGTCCTTAGAAATAATATTGGTAAAGTCCCAAGACACTCTACTAATATTGGTTACTTTTTTTTTATAAAAAAAAAAGTCTCAAGGCACTCTACTTTAATTTCTCTAATTAGTAAGATTTTTCTTACATTATGTCCCTTACATGGGATCTAAAATTAATTTCCCCCAAAACAATGTTCACACACCTCGAGCTCCGAGTTATCCAATGACCTAGCATATCTAAGTCATTTGTGTAATCTTTGCTTTTAAATTTAAATTCAAATTTGAGTTATATGTCTCCCTTAAAATCAAAGTTTAGTTCAATCACCACTCATTTGAAGTAATTGTCAAATAAAAACAGATTTTAGTATAATAGTAAGGGTTCCTTAGTTTCCCTTCATTGCCTCAAATCACTACCATCAAATTTATCTATGCAGCTGAAACTTTTATTTAAGGTGACAATCATTGCCATTCTCCTCAAACTTTTTCTTGTGTTAGTTTCCCTTCCCTTCATTTATTTATCTGCTTCTCTTAATGCTCAAAATATTTTGTTTATAGTAGTGTTGCATGCCTACATTTAACATGTTATACCATGTTTGATCAGTATTAATGGATTGTCGTCAATTGATAGTCAAATTACTGATTGGGTGAACATTCAAATCTGATACTAAACTTTGTCCGAAAAAGCATTTATAACACCAAAGTTTCGTCAGTTTCACCAATAGTACTCATATTTTGGATTAATTGCAATTTTAGACTATGCACTTAAGAGAAATAAAATCTAAATATGAAATATATCCCTCATTACATTCTTCTACTTCAACCCCTCTTCCCCTGCCATCACTCACTCCCCATTCCTCTCTCCCTCCACCATACACCATTCCTCCTCTATGGAATGACACGTAGTGTATGGATCATAATATTCTTATTATGACTTACTATGGGAAATAATTCATTCAATAGTTTCAAATGTTGTTCCTTCCTCTCATTTTATTTCAGTCCTCTCGGGTTTCAATGTTTAAAATAGGGAAAATGACAAAAAAAATTACACTTGAATCTAAGTTGGACAAAATGGGGTCTCCAATTCCAACTTAGACAAATAAGGGATAGTCCCCAATTCATCCTAAATAAAATTTGTGACTTTGTGGCAAAAGAATAGTTATTGACGATTCTCAAGTAGTTATCGGCGATACATGAGTAGTTACCGAAGTTAACAACGATAAAACAAAATGTATCACAAGTTCACAACCTATAGAATGGAATGTATAGTAGCATGAAAATAGTTACCTACTGAGGTAACTATTTTCACACTAGAACGGAAACTACTTTCAAACACCAAACTTAAAACAGCCAAATTATTTATAAGAACATAAACCTCACCAATAATTTTAAATAACAACTTCAAATGTATCACAGGCTTCACATGAAATATATAACGCTGTTAAATTAAATCTTGTCTGTAGACAACCTGGGCTTCAATTTGCAGCCTTTATCAAAATGCTCAGTATGAGCTTCAGCCAGTCGATCTCGCAGGAAATCCAGAGTGAGCTGAAATATTAATAATTAAGTATCATAAACAGGTGTCTTTTGCTATAAAGGAAGGAGTAAATTAAGCCACGGGATAGGATATGCTCCACAGAAAGATAAAAAAAGACATTGGCTATCAGCCATTATAAAATAAAGAAGCAGCACAAGAGAATATTGAGGTCCATTTAGTTGCTATCCATTTCCTTTAATATATGAATATATCTTATACTAGTAATTATACTTTTCTTATTAATATCTAATGGTTTTTTATACAGCTCCTCCAGGTAGGTAACATCTTCTACTTCTTAGAATAGGAAGAAACTCAACTACTAATGATTCTGCTCTGACTGATAAAGGGAGGTTGTATAGATTCAAAATTTGAGACATAGGCCATTTTTTAGTCTTTAATACTCCCTCTGGTCCTAAATATAAGATCTAGCTGACTTTTTTTGGAAAATCCTAAAAAAGCAAAAAAAAAAAAAAAAAGTCAATCATAAATTGATTTACCTTATTTTTTCCTTAAACTAGTTTATTTAACCTATAAACTAATGACTAATCTAAAAATTTATCAAATATGTCATAATTTGATAAACTATTTTGCAACCTTAACATCTCCAAAAAAAGACAATTAGGTCTTATATTTAGGACCGGAGGGAGTATCACTTTTTTCACTCCATTTTTTTCTGTCTTCAAAGAAACCTTTACATAAAGAACCCATAACATCTGTCTCCTACGTCATCAGTATCAAGAAAAAGCGGAAGATGAGAAATCCAGTTTAGTAATACTTCCTTCAGTCCTAAATATAAACCGATTTAAGGAGTAAACCTTGGTCCTAATTAGAGTTGGAGGATTTGGCAATTAGTGAATGCGAGCTTAAAATGTCATTTTAGCATAGAATTAGAGTTTCAGAGGTTAGGGAAGCTCTTAAGAAAATGAACAATATTAAAATTGTTGGACCAGATAATAATAGTATACTAATTGAAGTTTGAAAATGTTAAGTGCAGAGGGCATGTTGTGGTTATCTAAATTGTTTAACGAGATTTTACGGTTCAAGAAGATGCTTGATGATTGTTGAAAAGTACTTTGGTTCCTATAATCCTATCTATAAAAATACAGATGATATACAAAATGGGCAATGGCCCTATTTTATACCCAAAGTAACTACCTTGGACCACCCACTACCATAAACTAACATGTGGTACAATATTACACCCAAAGTAACCAAAGTGGTCCAAAAATACCCTCAATCGATGGTCTTCAACGTTTGACCGTTAGTTGGATGATTTGGCGCCCACGTGTTATATTTTTTCCACGCGGCACCTGTGCAAATGCCACCTGGGCAATGGCCCTATTTTATACCCAAAGTAACCACCCTGGACCACCCACCACCATAAACTAACAGGTGGTACAATATTACACCCAAAGTAACCAAAGTGGTCCAAAATACCCTCAACCGACGGTCTTCAACGTTTGACCGTTAGTTGGATGATTTGGCGCCCACGTGTTATATTTTTTTCCACATGGCACCTATGCAAATGCCACCTGGATGCCCACGTGTTATATTTCAAGCCCAGGGCAGAGACGCATATATGACAAGCTTTTTTTTTTTTTTAAGCCTAGGGCATCGACAGCGATTAGGGCAGCGATTTAGAGAGAAGAGAGTGCGAAATCCTTTGTTCATTTTGCGAAATCCAAGTGCGAATTCGAAGTGGGATGCATGTGTATTGAAAGAAGTGAAGAGATTTGTCCTCCAAGCTGAGCGTTGTCAGATTCCCCATTGTCTAGCTCGAGCCTTTAGATAAGGTAAGGAATCTTTTGATTTTTCAAATGTCACATTTGGGATTGTTTAAGGGCTGATCTGTCATGTTCCCACCGTCGGTTGAGAGTATTTTTGGACCACTTTGGTTACTTTGGGTGTAATATTGTACCACCTGTTAGTTTATGGTGGTGGGTGGTCCAGGGTGGTTACTTTGGGTATAAAATAGGGCCATTGCCCATTCAGGTGGCATTTGCACAGGTGCCGCGTGGAAAAAATATAACACGTGGGCGCTAAATCATCCAACTAACGGTCAAACGTTGAAGACCGTCGGTTGAGGGTATTTTTGGACCACTTTGGTTACTTTGAGTGTAATATTGTACCACCTGTTAGTTTATGGTGGTGGGTGGTCCAGGGTGGTTACTTTGGGTATAAAATAGGGTCATTGCCCTATACAAAATTGTGCAAATCATAATGGAATTAAGCTTACGAGGTATAAAATGAAACTACGGTAAAATGTGATAGAACATAAGTTAAAATTGGAGACTAGTATTTTTGATAGATAGTTTGGGTTAATCGATTGTCCACAACAAAAGCGATTTATTTACAAAGAGAGATGATAGAAAAGTATCGAAGTAGAAGAGTTATAAAAAAAAAGTATCGAAGTAGAAGAAAAAACTTACATATGACTTTCATTAACTTGGAAAAGGCATGTGATTGTGTACAAAGAAATGTCCACAGGAAAGTCTCAGAAAAGAAAGGTGTGGTGTTGCCTATATTGATGTTATACAAAATATGTATAACATCGAGAGGTGAAACAAAATACTTTCTTATAAGAATTAGCCAACACCAAGGATCATCTTTAAGCCATATTTGTTCAACTAAGTTGTAGATGTTCAAACCGAGGGTATCAAAGATGTAAATGTCTTTTGGTTGATAATATAATATTTTTGATGAAATTAAGAGAAACGATAAATGCTAAATTAAAGATATGGAGAAACACCTTAGAGTCGAAAATTACGAGTAAGACAGAATACATGCATTTCAATTTTGCAAATAGACCACTCAAAGGAGATTTGGATTTAAAGTGAGATATCAAACAATCCCTCAAGTGATATAGTTGAAACATTTGGGATCAATTATCCGACAAGATTGTGAAAGTATCGATGATGTCAATCATAGAACCCAAGCTAGGTGGTATAAGTGGAGGAAAACTAATGTGATTCTTTGTGATAGAAAAGTACCCCATAAGGTAAAAGGGAGTATTATATTACAGTAAATGTTGGGTCTTGAAGGGGACAACACAAACATAAAATATGATAGTTGAAATGAGAATATTGAGATGAATGTGTGGTTATACGAAAAAGGATAAGACTCACCATGACAATATAAGAAAATGAGTTGAAGAGACTCCTATTAGTAGAGATATAGAAATAAAAATTCATTTGAGGCGATTTGAACATTTCCAAAGAAGACCATTAGATTCAATAGTGAGGAGGGTTGACCAAACAGCCTGGAATTCATGAAAAAAGGAAGAGGGAGACCAAATCGAACACTTATTAAACTTATAGAACGAAATTTATTGGTGAATAATATACTCCAAAGAATTGGTTACTAACAAAGCATAATGACACCATATGACCGTTGTACCCAACCCCATGTAGTGGGATAAGACTTTGTCGTAATTGTTCCGAAATTATCCTCTCAATGCTCCTCCAAAATAAATCAAGTAAAAGATGGGGGAAGGAATAAGGAAAGATATTTCAGGTGTTTTAGAAAAAAAACAACATACTAGGTAACATAATTATAATCCTTAATTAAATTAGTTAAACATGTCCTATATGTAAAACCAGAGAGTAATATATTAGTGTGTTGGGGCAACCCACTAAAAGCACAAGGGGATGTTTCATTTACTAAACGTGAGTTTAGATGTCGGTTTCAATTACAAGCGTGCTGTATTTGGTAATGTTTATTATGAAGAAAATAGAAGAAGCCAAAATTCTGATTCCTACATTACTGAAAAGCACAAACCAATACAAAAAAGTCATTCATAAAGCGAGATACTTCCATAGGATCAACATTGGCATTGATATAATAAATAGTAAGACAGCTTCTTTTAGTTCCAAAACTAAGGCAGTGAGACAGGATCTTTTAATTCCAAAACTAAGAGAGTGACAAGTTCTTTTGGTTCCAAACTAAGCTAACAGCTATCTTTTTTTTGAACGAAAAGCTAACAGCTATCTATAACACCTTACCACACATCTTTTTCTTAAACTTAGCTTATATAGCTATGCACTATAAAACTAAATCTCAAAAGATTATTCTGCAATAAACTGACGATATCCATGATAATAATGAACAGATTGATTACTGATAGCGGCTTGGGCCCCATAATTCTAAAATCTTAACCTTACGTCACCAGAAACTAAATAATAAGTCAGTCCTTAAATGGTAGAGTGTAATTCATGACAAAGAAAGGAAGAGTGAGTACCTCATTGGCTTTTTTTAATCGAAGTTCACAGCAAATGCAGTATATAAGATCATGACTCTCTTTAAGCTCTCCTTGTTTGCAAATGGGGCACCAAATCTCTTGTTTGTGTGTCTATCAACATTATCAAATTTAAACCATCAGAATGAGAGTCTACAAATATATAGGAAAGTTTTGCAGCGTAACCAATCAGAATTCAGGTTCTATGGAAGTTGAAGCTTAGTAGTGTCAATGCATGTACTTATTAAAAGATAACATGGATGATTAAACTAAAGAATGGAAAAGTGATATATCAAGTAGTCATATATAAAGTAACTTAAAAAGCAAAGTCTATTATCGTGTATATAAGCCCAAACTAAATGATATTTGCAAACAATGTGTTCATTCACATAATCAGTTCAAAGAGACCTATACAAACATGCACCAAGATATAAATATATAAATTTAAGTCCAAGAAGCAGTGTTGCTCATATAATATCCATGAAAAACAGAAAGGTACTATACTGAAAGATAGGTTATAATGAATGTAAGTAACATGGAGGTAAAGGATAGGGAGGATGGTGTCAAACAAACCTTTAGAAAAAGTTTCTAGAGGAAGTAATGAAAGGAACCATGAAACAAAGATCAGACACTCGTACTGGTAAAGGTCAAGGATAATTATATCAAGGTTTAAATGAAAGTAGTTGGCCTCTTAAGGCCCCAACAGCTTGTCCCAGGCTCATATATAATTCTAGAGCGTTTGTATTCAACAAATTAAAACTATTCATGATTCTGTCAATCCTCTATACCCCACTAATTGGTATACAGAGGAGAGAAAATTAAAATGGAATCTCTAAGTTGAAAAAACAAACTGCATTAACTCAATATAGCAATTCAGAATTGATGAAAACAAACACAGAATGGGAAATATTTACATAAGCTCAATATAGCCTTCCAAGCCTTCATATAGAACATGCAAAAAGGATAAAGGAAGAGTAATACAAAACACATGTATTGCTTTTCTTAGAAAAGAGATGGGCAAATATTGAGAAAAGTAACAAATTTCAAGTTCAGTGTTTGATACAGTCATGATATTGTTTGATATCCAGTGTTTCTCTTAAATTATAGAAGCCAACAGACCCAATAATAGAGAACAGAGAAAACAAACAGAAATATTGCTCAGAACATTGAAAAACTAGAGCTTCACAATAGAATAATCATATTAACTATCTCCTCCTCTTCCCATATCCTCCATTAATCTCTAGTTGCTTTATCAATCATCAAGAAGTTTTCTTGTATTTCTACAAACAACTTAGCCAGTTCTTGCAAATGAAAGCATAAAGAAACCAATGCGTCATCACGCAATCAAGTAAATTACATTAAATTAAAGTTAAAAAATGTGAATGATGAAAACCTTATAGGCAATTCACAACTCAAAAGCGAACTCAATAGGTAAGAGGTCCAAAAGTCTAAAAATCCCACAATGAAATATAATACTTCCAATATAGAATTCAACTTCATGCTTAACAACCAGGTGCCAATATTCAACCTCCATAATATGCAGCCCCGTTGCCTAGAAAGCTGTCTTTATGATAGCTTTATAGCCTTAGGCAAAGAATAGCATGTGATGGCAATTGCAAGAATCATGCCTGGAAGCTAGAAGTTTGGAGAACCCATGGCCCATATAAATCCCATATCAAAATCCCATACTTCCAATATTGTACAACCAGAAAAATTATCATTATATATAGGACGTTGAATAAGAATTCATTGATATAATCTATGCTCCTGTTGCACATTTATGAATGAAAGTGCCATGCTTGTAAAAAATTCACCTCATCTGCATTAAGCTGCATATGCTCAAAAAGTGCACGAGCCAAGAAATTATCTTCTTCATCTTCACATGTTTTGCTTGAGCAATAAATATCTGCAAGAAGACAAGCAATATCTTCAAAAAAACAAGTTAACAAAGACAATTGCAACAGCAAAGTAAAACTGGCAGTCGCATATAGTTGTCTCAATATAGTTAAATGAGTGTCCCCTATTCTTGCTCACCCAAGAAACTCACAGCTCATTCTCATGGTTCATCTCTTTATGACTTCAGAGATAGTCATCAAAACAACTCCACCATACGTACATACGTAAATATAGACAACACCTTTTAGGTATTTAGAGGAGTGAATAAATGTACTTTCATAATGTCTTCGGAATATTGACAAGTCACTTTGCCAATAGGTATTTGAAGTGTTATGTCACTAATATTTGGAATGAAATAGCTAATTTAGTTGATTGATTCAATTAATTATTAATTGACTGGTTGATTCAATTAATTAGAATAATTAGATAATTGGGGTTTTAGGATTATTATTATATTTGTTATTTTATTATCATGTTTTATTATTAGGGTCAAGCTATATAACCTGCATATAGGGTTCAATATTTATGAAAATGATTTGAGTACTTCTCTTGTCTCTTGAACGCCGACAGCCTCTTCTCTTTGATCCATCTCTTCCTAATCTTTTCCCTAATTCTTGTCTTAAACCCTCTGAATTTCTGCTCTTCTTCCCTTCCTTTTCAATTCTTAATTAACAGAATCACTTATTCGGTTAACATTAAGGTTCTGTCAAATGTCCAATAAAACAGAATCTACACTAATAATAAAGATGCCAAGAGAATGGGATTTTTATACAAAATATTTCCAAGTGTTTTTCTGTCATCTGTAAAATCATTGAGAGTAAAGCATATTACGTGATATAAATATATACAAACAATGGGTGCATGACACATGGATCTAGAGGAAGAAATTCTAGAAAGGATAATTAGAGTCAGAAAACCAAGTGCTCATTAATGATAACCAGTATAGAAAGCCAAAAAGTATATCAAAATCACAAATAGAGCCTTCAGAAACAGTTGTGCATTATTTGTATCGTAGTCTATTCCTATTATAATACATTTTTAGAAAAGCTTGAAATTGTTTGGAACAAGTGAAATAAATTTACCTTCTGTGTCTTCTTCAGCTTTTAGATCTTCATAAAATATTCTTTGCATTTCTAATAGTATATCTTCACATTCACCCTGATAAGTAGTATGAACACCATCGTATTCCCATAATATATCATCAAACTCAGAATCGGTTGTTGAATCATTAATTGTACTATAAAATGATGACTTCTTCATTTTCTGCATTTCATCACATACAATATCCTGGAATGCTGAACGGACTATATCCTGCCACCAGGTAAATATTAAAAATTTTCCAAATGCAATCACCTCTAACATATTAAAACACAGGAATGTAACCAAAGTCTGGCAAAACTTAATAACCTGGTATAATAGAGGTTTAACGGTAAAGCAAATACATTTCCAAAATATATCAAGTTATCAACACATCACATCACATTCACAATATTAACAATTGCTTCATCCTATGAGATGTTCGCAAGTTGCTCAAAGTAACCTTTGCTAAAGCTCAATTCATTGCTGATACAAACTACTACAATTATCTGCAGACATATGGTTATAAAATAAATTGCTCATTCTTCCAGTTATTTTAAATTATATGTTTCTGATCAATGTCAACATATTTTCTGCAAGCTATGCAGCAATCTTGAATAACTGGAATTAATGGTTAATTTTAATATTCACTTCTACATCTTCTAGTTTTTAGAAGTCACAATTAAACTGCCATAGTTCCGTGTTTTTGAATGTAAGGAGTCAAGATCCAACATTTATGTAATATTTAATTGTAGACAACTATGTTGCCAATAGTCCCCGATTATTCCAATTACGTTTCACACAAGTTAGCTCACATGGTAATTTACAGGTGATATAGAATTACATTAATCTATGTCAACTTCAATCAAAATGTGAAAAAAATGGCACCAATTCATTTTAAGATTTAATGATACATTAAGAATAATTTATATATCACCTATTCAATCAATTTAAGGAATTGGAACAGGAACTAATAACTGAATTAAAAATTCCATTGAAAAAATAGAAGCTAAACCTGCGAAGTACAAAAGCAAGATTAAAGAATCGAAAAGAATGCGTGAAATTCTAGAATGTTTGGCTAATAAATGGCATGTCAGCCTCAACATGGTTGGTTGGCAATCTAAAACCAAGCTCTGCAGGATGCAGCGTTTGAAATCAGAACCAGCTCAAGGTTAATGGCACTTTGGTTTTTGCGAAATAGAGGCCTTTCCAAGATCTGGCATAAGGCCATACCATAGCACTGATGATCCCTCAAAATAACATCCATCAAAATGGTTTTTCTTCAAAACTCAAGATATCCATAATAGAGAGGAAACTTTGAAGTTGACGTGATTGCTAAATGTTTCTTAAAATGGCTACTAAATTTCATTTACTACAATTATATTTTTTCATCTGTTTATTTCGTGAAATGTAGAGTAGATTTTACCGCTCTCTTCTTTATAATAAAAAAAATCAAAGATATCTAAAATGAAAGAACTCGTTAATCAAACTGATAAGTGACCCTTCAAAAGTAAAAAAGGGGGAAAAAAGCAACCCACAAGAGCATACTCATATCATCCAACCCACACAGAAAGCAACTAGCTGCAATGTCCACAAAATTATTCCACAAATCATTTTCAATAAAAAAGGGTCAACTCAGTTCTAGTCCCCACTTGGTGAGGGTGCTGGGGAAGAGAATATACTAGGCAGCCTAACCTCTACTTTTTGCAGAGTGGTTGATTCGAACCCACGACCTCATACCCACACGGCAAGCGAGCTTACAGTTGAGCTAAGCCGGCCCTTCTCCACAAATCATTTTCAATAATTTTAGAGAAAAAAACAAGGGAAAGTCTCATAAATGATAAATGACGGTTGAATTTCAAAATCACATGAAAGGTATTTTGAATAGTAAATGTCGTTATTCCACTAATTAATCCTGCTATTCAACTGGTTAAAATAAAATGACTTTGAAATTCAACTATCTCTCATCCCAAGAAGCAACATTGTTGATTGAGTAAGAGAAACCTCTTGATAATGTATCAATTATCAAGAAACAAAACACAGAGAGAGGGAGAGAGAGAGAGAGAGAACCTGTTGATTTTGTTGACATGAGTGAGAAGTGGGAAGCCTCATTTTCCAGAGCAAGCGGGTTCTGTCCTCTTGCACCCTCTTATAGCAACTTTCCCTCAACTATATAATAAAATCGCAACAATTAATTAAATTAAATTTTCAACTCTCTTTTTATTTGTGTGCAAAAAGAAAAAGAAGCCAAAGCAACAAATAAGAGAGCGAGCGACAAGTTAAAGAAGGCGAATCAAACATAAGATAAAACAGTATGTGTGTATGAATTGGGTAAGAAAGTGATATTAGCGATAATATTAACAGAAAAGGGGGGATAGGGGTAAATGGGTAATGATAACCTTGGCTTTCCACATTTTGAATGTGCTGGATTTCAGAGACGGCCGCTTTGAGGGGGAAGACGTTGTAGCTTGCCGGGGATCCATTGTTAATTGTTAGTGTTCGCCTTCGCGCGAAGGCCAAACGACACGATAGTCTTCAAATTTTCTAGTCCTTCCTCGACAATATATAACACATTAAAAGTAAAGTAAAGAATTTAGAAATGGAAAGGGATGAAAAGTAGAGCAAATGACGAGGAAATAAAGTTTGTGGGTCACAGTAATAATGTGAGATAGAGAGAGAAAAGTCTCGGGATGATATATGTAAATGACCATATTACCTCTTAAATTGAATGTGTTTGGCTCGGTTTATTTTGAGAAATAAGCCACCTTATTTTGAACAATCTTCTTATTTTGGGTGTGTAGCTTTTTTCTATGTTTGGCTGGACTTATTTTTCACCCAGCTTATTTGAAATAAGTCCGTTTATTTATAAGTAACTCAAGGTAGCTTATTTCAGAAAATAAGCTAGCTTATTTTTTCAACATGACTTAATAAGCTAGCTTTAAAATAAGCCACTTTTAAACAAAAAGTCATTCAAACATGTATAAGTCAGAAGGGAAAATAAGCCACTTTTTTCAAAGTTCATCCAAACATAAAATAAGCCAACTTAGAGCTTATTTTTCAACTGACTTAAAAATAGGTCAGTTTAAAAATAAGCCACTTTTCACAAGTCGAGCTAAACACACCCATTTTCAAACCACTTTCTATGATTTCTAACAACCAAACGAGCCATAACACCTGAAAATTATTTTTTAGTTTTTTAGTTTCCATAATGGGAAAATCCCATATAAAGAACGAAAGAGCAATGAAAGTAGTTAAATTTATAAAAGGACAGGTTAAGTACTAGGCATTAAATAGAGATTACTAAATGTTATAAATGTACTGAAATACCCCTTCCTCACCCAAAAATTTTCATAATTATAAATTTCCACTTCACTTTCCATTTCTAATTCTTTAGCTAACTTTCCCACAGCTAAACGGGCCCTTAGAGATTGTTTGTTTGCGAGAAACTAGGTCTATGGAACTGGAGAGTCTTCAAATTCCATCCATTAGTTCATGTGTTTGGTTGATAGAATCCTTACAAATTTCATTTCCCTTGCCAATTGTGTTTCCTAACTCAATTTTCATCATACACCTGCAACAATCAATTTTAACATATTATATTCGATTTTAGTATATTACATTCGATTTAAGCTAGTCACGTTTGATTTTATATGCTTATTTTTTATATTATGAAATAATATATTGTTTTAATTATTGACTTCAAATTTAAAAATAATTTTTATTAACAAATAATCATTAAGAGTAATATGGCCATTTTTATACAATAAGGGAAATTACAGAGTAAATGAACCAACATTAGGAAGATTAGAACAATCTTCCTTGAGTATACTCCAAAGTTTAGGCTGCACTTGATCCACAATATGAAAAACCATGTCAACATTAAGAGCTCTTTTTTGGCTAAAAAGTCTGCTGCAACATTACTCGCTTGTGATATCAAAGAGAGTACAACGTCCCATTCACGAGCAATTAATTCCTTTGCACGTTGAATGAGTAAATAATAACAATGTTGAGTAGAGCTGTCATGATTTATAAGATGAAAACCTTCGCTACATTCGTCTCAGAAATAATATCACATATATGTCTTTATCCCGTAAAAATTCAAGCCCAATATAACAAGAGCTTGAATCTCAGCGCCCAGACTATCTCCCTCTTGATTTTTGAAAAAGAACCCACTATGACAATTACCAAGATGATCACGTACAATTCTTCCACAACCCAAACCTTCTGCTGAGGAAAATGAACCATCAATATTAAGCTCTAGAGGTGGAGGAGACCATCGTGCCAAAGGGTCATAAACTTTAATTAGGCCAATTAGTTAGACTTTTTCTATATTTTGTGTATTGGGTGAGACCTCAAATTAATTTTACCTATTAATAATGTGTACACAACTTAGGTCAAGATGTTCAAGTGCCAATTAAATTTTCCATGTAATTTAATTAGATACATCATCACTCAAACTTAAATAAATTAGATTATCAACCACACTTATGTGCACCATGAAAGTATATTTGCATCTAAAAGTATTGATGATTTATTTCACATATATTATTGTTTTAACTATTAAGACCCAATTTTATGATATAATAGTAAGAAAAACAAATACTTAAAATATATCCTCTTGTCCTTTTATAGGGTAAAGAGAGATTATTTTTGTTCTATCTATAAGTCAATTCCATTTGAATGTAAAAGTTTGTCTATTATTTATTATGTGTTGACTTTATTTTTATGTGACATAGTGAATATGAGTATAAAATAAGAAATTTGTTGTTGTTGAATTTTAGTGTAAAGTTAATGAGATTTAAGGTTTATCTTGGTTTGTTTGAAATATGGCACAAGTGACGTATAAATATGGGCGAAGGCCCAAAAATGATACATAACTATTGGTCAAGGAACAAAAATAGTACATAACTATTCCAAGGTACAAAAATGATACTTAACTTTTACCATGTGATCAAAAATGATATTTTCACATATGACAATAATATTAGACATGAAATGTCTAAAATGCCCTTATAAATTAATCACCGCCCGGTATAGTTTATTTGATTATAAGGGCATTTTGGACATTTCATGTCTACTATTATTGTCATATTAGTGAAAATATCATTTTTGATCACATGTAAATGTCTGGTATCATTTTTGTACCCGGAATAGTTATGTACTATTTTGTTCCTTACCCAATAGTTATGTATCATTTGTGGGCCTTGGCCAAATATAATAGGAGTATATGCTAGTGCATCAAATATCTAAGTTGCCATTTTTCTTTTAATTTGCATGTTCCGTTAATTTGATCCCATAGAAAAGAAAGTAGTGAAAAGTAGAAGAAATGGAGAAACCGAGGAAAAGGACTAGAGATAATAAATATTAAGGGATAATGACTAACTTAAGAATATTCAAGTTTTCTTTCATAATCTGCAAGATTTTGGTCCTATTGTATGATAGGTGTTCCAATAATTGAAGAAGATGAACTCTATAGTCCAAAAAAGCCTCCTTCACTTGTGTCCTACAGTTCACATTGACTTGCATCTATGAAGCTTTGAACAACGTCTCTTCAAGTTCAGATCAGAGGTATAAGACAATCAACCGTATCAGTTAGTGTTCCCCTTGCTATTCTAAATGTGAACCCACTGGCAACATCTTTTAGTATACATGCAGATTTTATCACAAAATCAATAGAATTCTGCTTAAGTTTACAGTTTGTCAATGCTTGATCGTATGCTGTATTTGAGTGTAAAAAAAATGTCTTTTCCTACTATGACAATGCATTTTGAATTGTACCCAAGCTTCCCTCTAATACAATGATAGATCCTGTGTTGTATTTGTAGACACAGTACAAATTAAACGCACTGTTGTACATGTTATCCCACTTTTTAAAATTAATCAGTTTGGTTTGTATTTCTTTTTCTATTTCTATCAAAATTTCCATATGCCATCCTAGTCCGCAAGAAAAGAAAAAAGCCTGAGATCAAACCCACCATGGAAATGCAACCCCACCATATGAATGTTTGAAAATAACACTTGTGTCCTGTGCACGAAGATATGTGAAGTATCCAGCTCATGTGCATCGAAAACTCGGCATTGGAGTCATACACCAAGGCTGCAATAAGGCTAAAGAGACATGAACCTACAGGTATGTTTGTTATGAGGATGTTGTGGTTCACAGGAGCACTGTTTGGACCAAATAACTCGGAAGTAATGGATACTGCTTCAGAGAAGACAAAACCAGAACTCAAGCCCAACATGCCTGTGCTTATTCTCAGACATGCTTCACTTTCAGAAGCTACAAGCAGAGCAAATGCGAATGGTGTTGGAACCATGGCTATGGTGTACCATCCTGTCCTTGGAAAGTGTATGTTCCAACTGCATTATTTTAAAGACACCATTCGTGGGTTAGTTATTATGAAGTGTGCACATGCATGCAAGTTGAGTCATAGTTATCTATTGATTGGTCTCATATCTCTAAGATGCATTGAATTAGATGCCAATGAATCTAAGTGTCAAGATCATCAAATTGGTTATATCCTTACTTTAAAAGGCAATGACCATATTTTACTCTTTATGTATCCACCATGAACCACTAAGTGCCATTATTAATACTGGATATAATTCATGTAATCAAAAAGGGGTCCAATTTTCCCCTGACTGGACATATATATCCACCATTGGGCGTCGTCTACGTGTCTGTATTACATTCGCAAGAGGGTAAAATTGGATCATTTTGGTTACTTCAATGGTGAAATTATATCCAGTGTTAATTTAGAGTGTGCAGTGGTCCAAGGTGGTTACTTTAAAGACAAAATAAAGTAAATACTTGAGATTTATCCATACTTTTAGATCAAGATAAAATAAATTAGTTAGAACTCTAAACAACAATGTAATGTGTTTCGTACATCATAAAAAGGAAAATATATATACACTTGATAAAAGGCCTTATCACTCTTGATATATAAAAATTTTGTTTTATAATGTTTATTATGGATTGTTATTAATCTCTTTTTGTGAAAATAAAGTTGGCCTTTAATTTGACTAATGAGGCTAACTGGATATTACAAAATGCATTAGTCCTTCCTAGCTAACACAGTGAACAAATGTATATATTTTCAAATCCCTACTTAAAATGTAATCAATGTCAACAAAAAATCCTACCTCAAACAAGTTTGGATTGCCACTATTAGGCGATATCTAGCTATGAGCACAATAGGCCTATTTGGGGTTCATCGCTGCCATTGGAATAAAATATATCAAGATGATAAAATATCATTCCATTAATATGCCTACCTCATTTCAAGTGCATTAATTGAAGGATAATGGAATTGAATCATTAAATGAAAGGGAATAAAAGAATACTCCTATTTTAGTGGATCGAAGGAAACATTGAAAGTATTCCTATTTATTATGCATATAACAAGAAAAGTAGGATTTAAAGAAAGATATTGTGTTTTTCTTAGCAACTTACTTGCTCAAAATATCTGGGCCAGCAGCAAGAAGACGACCGAAAAAGGAACAAATGGAGTATAATGATACTATAGAACTAGTCTCCGAACTGTATCCCAATGACTCAGTAATTTGCCCCAAGTTGTTACCATAAACCAATCCAATAGTAGCTCCACACAAATATGTTACATAGTACAACCAAAAATCCCACCTTTTCAACAACAACCTCCATGTATGTTCCTCACAAATCACTCTCATCTTGTCTCTCTCCATTATCTCCTTCACAAAACCACACTTCTTCTCCCTCATCAACCTCTCATTTCCTGAACTCTCCTCTTCCTCATCATCACTATCATCGCCACCGATTAGCCTTTTTTCAATTTCGTCATCATTATCATGATCATCATTAGGTTCAGCCACATCAAAGCTTGAGGGAATGAAACAGTGACTCCAATGATCTCTAGAATACACAATCCTATGCATGAACAAAGGAAGAACTAGCAAAAAAACTGCACCAACAAGGATAACACGAGACCAAGTTGTGCTAGTGGAAATATCATCAAGTACAAGGAGATACAATCCTGTGATGAGAGAAAGTATGTAAAGGCTGATGAATATGGGGAAGTCCCTGAGGAAAATGGAAGCGGAGGGAAAAGGGGATGCATCTGGATTCTGTGGAGAACTGTTATTGGGACGAATGCGATGCATGAGATTAGTAAAGGAATTAGTGCGTTGAGCAAGAGGTAGAGAGTGTCGTTGCTGGAATTTATTGAGTTGACAAGGAAAGCGTATAAAGCTGCAGTAACACCATTGAAGCTAATGCTTAGAGAGAGCGCAAGAGGAATACTTGATGTGAAATTTTTAATGCATAAGACGTAGCACACTGTGTTGAACCAGCATATACTGCAACCAGCTACTAAACATGATAGAAATACCTGCATGTTACATCGATTTTGATTAAATATTACGTGTTTGATAACATTTCGGTATGTTATAGACAAGGAAGAAACAAGTTTTTCTAGTATGGTCTCATTAATAAAAATTATTTGTGAAGGACCAAAAATAAGTTTTTTTTTTAAACGGTGCTGATACTTGTAAACAACGCACGTGTGAGGTAATATAAAAAATCACCTATTTCAATTGCATTTCAGTTCATGTCACCTCCTAAAGTTGTGCCCACAAGCCCAATTCTCCTTCTAGCTTATATTTCTCATAAAGAAGTGATCAATCAAATAATGCAAGAATTGTTCCATTTCATAAGACCACAAAATATTGATTTTCCTAACAAAGACTTCATGACAAACTCTCAGATTTTTCAACATTATTTTATTAGGTTGATTGTTTAAACATGAAATAATCTCCTGCACAGAAATACCAATACAACTTAACTGTCAATAGGTAGGATTTTTTAATGATACCATGTCAATAGAAAGAAATAACTATTTCTTTAGACGAATTCTATGTATTACAATGTAGAAATTAATATTTTTTTGACGATACCAAGTGTGTGTGTGTTTGTGTAATAGAATTGAGTAAGGGAACTGGATTCCTATTGTGCAAGGCAACCTACAATACTACAAGTTGTTGGGTGAGTGATATCTCTGTTTTGTCGTAAAAAGAGGTTTAATTTAATGCGTTATTTATTCTGGAAGGCAAACAAAGTGTCTTGCTCTAATTCACAAGAATCACCATGATAATTAAATCACCATGATAATTAAGTATTGTGTTCAACAACTTCTCACAAAATGTCACTAAGATGAGGGATAAAGTGGTGATTACGAAATATTTCAGGTCATCTATAAATTATTAGTCCATATAATATAAGAGTTCAAAATTTGAATAGTTGTGGTTCAAAATATAAGAGTTCACCTTACCTCTTCAGTTAATGTGTTTTTCCTACTCTACTCCTGATCTCTTTCATATTTATTAATACTTATGTATTTCTCTCTCTTAATAATATCATAACGAATATAAATAATATTAGAAAAATAATTAAATGCGGACTCTCAACTAACTTTTACATGTTTTTTTAAAAAGTGTGTTTTGGTAGCTGATGAGGTCTTATATTACGGACTAGAGGGAATAATTAATTTTAAGTTATTTCACAGCCCAACCACCCAAGATACAATATAATATAATATTTATATCCCGAAATATAATTAATTATGACTAAAAAAGCTGCTTTTGATTCAATATTTTAAATATTTAGATTAGATATTGGGAAAATGTCATTTAAATCCCTCCGAATATACAAAAGGACAATTCAGGAACTCAAACTTCCAAAAGGACCATAAAGGAACTCGGACCTAGTTGACATTTCAAATTTGTGTGAAAGGACAAAATTACCCCTATCATTAAACATACATTTACACCGCACCTGTTAACAATTGAACTTTGGGTATTAACAACTGAACTTTAGGCATTGACATTTTGAACTTAAAAATTAACTTCTTCGTTAACAAGATAACATTGGGGTAAATGTTAACACCAATGTTATCTTGTTAATGAAGAAGTTAATTCTTAAGTTCAAAATGTCAATGCCTAAAGTTCAATTGTTAATGCCCAAAGTTTAATTGTTAACAGGTGCGGTGTAAATGTTAACACCAATGTTATCTTGTTAACGAAGAAGTTAATTCTTAAGTTCAAAATGTCAATGCCTAAAGTTCAGTTGTTAATGCCCAAAGTTCAATTGTTAACAGGTGCGGTGTAAATGTTGTTTAATGATGGGGGTAATTTTGTCCTTTCACACAAATTTGAAATGTCAACTAGGTCTGAGTTCCTTCATGGTCCTTTTGGAAGTTTGAGTTCCTGAATTGTCCTTTTGTATATTCGGAGGGTTTTAAATGGCATTTTCCCTTAGATATTGCTACAAATGTTGGTAACCAAAGGCTGACGTAAATGTGAAGACTTGTGCGCGTATCTCTTATTCTTTTTTTTTTAAATTTTCGTTATTAGTAATTAGAAGGGAAAATTTAAAAAAAGACAAATGAGTTTTTTTGTTAATCACCGCCTGGTTTAATCCGGACATGAGGGATAGGAGTGTTGTCCACATAAGCAAGGTTGTCCACTCTCCCAATGAGAGCGCATCCCGGGAATCGAACACGCATTCTCATCCTTACGGGGTTGCAGCTCACTTATCAGCTCAACCAACTACCCATTGGTAAGACAAATGGGGTTTGACCATAAAAAAAGACATATGGGCATTGAGCAGTGTTTTCTTTTGACCTATATGCTTGTTTTGGCCTTTTTAAAGCTAAAAGATCTGTGGAACTTTTTTTTAATGGAAAGATCAATGTATTCATTAACTAAATCAAAAATCATTTACAAGCACTAATGGGCTAAGTCAGAACTTTGTAGAACGTTTGGAAAAGGCAACTCTGTTTTTTTTTAAAAAATAACAAAAAATGACACTTGAATTTGAGTTAGATAAAATGAGGACTCCAATTTCAACTTGGACAAATAAGAGATAATCTCCAACTTATCCCAAATGAAGTTTGTGACTTTGTGACAATAGAGTAGTTAATGACGATTCTCAATTAGTTATCGGCGATACATGAGTAGTTACTAAGGTAACTATTCATGTATCGTATGTAACTACCCTTGTATCGCTGTTAAATTACCCTTCTCAGTAACTACTCATGTATAGTCAGTAACTACTCTTTTGTCACAAAGTCACAACTCACAAACTTCATTTATGACAAATTGAGGATTATCACTTATTTGTCCAAGTTGGAATTGAGGACCTCATTTTATCTAACTTAAATTCAGGTGACATTTTCCCTGTTTTTTACGTCCAAAAAAAACTGAAATTTTGGGCTTTGAGCACATAGTGAAAGCAGAAGTACAGTGGACCCCCGAGGTCTTTATTATGTGTTTAATTTCACCATCACGAGAATTTTAATTTGCGGTCAGAATTGTTGATGTGTGGCTTCAAAAGGTTCACGCATTTCTTCTATTGATATTGAAAAAAAAATTAGTCTAACCAAGCTAAAGATATTCGTAAAAGGGCAATTAAGAAAATTAGACAACAATATTTATCAAAAAAGAAAGAAAATTAAACAACAAAAATGCAATCTTGCAGCTTAAACGATTAAAAGTACTATTTTTTTAAAACATAAAACCTTATTTATTTTAAGATTTAACATAAATACTTACTTTTGTATCCATCACCAACCAGTACCAACTATCTTTGTTTTGATAACTACTACCAACCAATAACAAACTATCAACACAATTGATATAGTCATAATTCATGTTAAAAGTTCAACTAATATATATTTCTATAAAATTTATAATTTATTCAATCACTTAATTATTGAAACTTATTATAATGCACCAATTACCAATTACCAATTTTCACAAATTAAGGATTGATAGTTGGGTTCTTATATCTAGGCATGAATGTACCAATTTTCCACTTTTACTCTTCATTAAATAATATGTCTTATCTTTATTAACTTTGGATATCCATTAATGACAATGGTAAAGTGGGAAAAAACAATTAATGGGGAGATTGGTGCCTTATAATAAAGACCAAAATTCTTTTGCTAATTGGTGTCTTATAATAAGGATCGGAGGAAGTATATTTTAAGTGACATACCCTCTTATCCTAATTATAACTCACTTTGATTTTTTCGAAAAAATTTAAAAATGAAAAGCTAATAATTTTGAATTGTTTATAATTTAAATTACATGTGACATATGTTATATTTTACTGGCCTAATTTGCTTTCTTCACTTAAAAAAGTAAAAGTGGTCGTATATTTAGGATCGGAGAAGGAGGGAGTAGTATACAATGTTATAAAGATAAATGTTTTGAAGAGACAAAAACCGATAACTTTAATTCAAATAGAGAGTCACTTTCGAAATTTCTCTTTTTTATGATTTTATATTTATATAACCATAAATAGAATCAAACCTCATTCCATAGTGTTCAAACAACACAGAATAGTGTGGGTTAAAATATGAAATGCTAAGGTTCTTAATTTAATTTTTCAAAGGTAAAAAATTTTATATAGATTTGACCAAAATTTCATAAATGTCAACTATTCTTTAGCCATTTATTTAAAGAAGTATGTGACTTTTTATTTTTCATTTTCGGAAAAAGATAAACATTAGAAGGTAGTCTGCATATTGGACAAATGAATAAAAATGATATTGTTTATTTTAACGATCAAAATTAATGAAAAATGTTGCATAAATCATAATAATTTTTTCAAACAATTTAGTTTAATTTGTCTATACTCTAGAAATGAGTAGATGTGAAAACTGAAGAATTTGAATATAACAACGAGTTAAAAATAGATAAAGAAATTAAGAAACAAATTTAAAGTAACAACGTTATTGTAAAAAGCCATTTTATGGACAAAAACGATATTTTAATTTTCCTAAAAAAATGATTGGACAAATTATAATCTTGTATAATATGTAAAGGAAGGAGTGGAAGATGTGAAGGGAAGTTACTGACCAGAACGTAAGGCAAGGAAATGAATCTCATGATAAGGAGCCATTGAATGCCATAACCAATAAGGCCAAGAAACGCAGATATGAAGGTGACAAGCCAGAGAGGAAGATACAGCAAACAGAGGCCAGAGCACCATCCAAACAGCTTTCCCATGTCTGAAGCCACTGCCAGAAAATTGAGCTGAATCTGAGTTAGGTCGAGCTCCGATTTCAGATACGATGAGTATGATGAGAAGTCGAAGTTCGTCCCTGTAAATGCTTGAATCCATATTGACACCACCAGTAGGATCCATTTCCTTGACTCTTCACCCATATTATTGTCCATACAAATTTCTTGATTGTGATCTACTTTCTTCCTCTTTGCTTTATTCTTTTCAATCCATCATATTTTCTGGCAAGTTTTGAAGCTTTGTGAGATGGTAGTGAGGCTGACTGGTGAGTGTTGGTTGCAGTTTGGAGAGGGTGGGGATGAGAATAGAAGTCGCAAGTACTTTTCTTTTATACAGAGTGATGTTTTTATCTTTTTTTTTTCCGATGAAATGTTTGTTGGCGTCAAGTGTCTCCAACAATGAAATTCCCAATTTGGCCTCTCAAAAATAATTTAAGATTTTGAAAATTTAGTGAAACAAACCAAAATGGTATTCACTATTTCATTTTAATTTTTTAAGGGAAAAAGAGGCTTTCCCAAAAATCCCAAGTCCCAACAACTCAAATGCGGGTTGGCCTTCTCTCAGAATCTCAAGCCTCATCATCCCTCATACTCCCTCTTTTGGGGTCTCATTTTGACTATTGAGATTCATCTAATAATTCGTAATTTGCCACTTGTACCATTATAATAAAAAAAAAATACTGTATTATAATATAAAATATTAATTTTTTTTATTGTTGAAAACTTTTTAGCATAAAAAAGTTCAACTATCTAGACCTATTTCATTTCAATAGAATGATCTAAAAGAGATACAAACTTATTCAGTTAATTGTAAAATTAACTAGATCTATAAGAGATACAGACTTGTCCAGTTAACTGTAAAATAATTTTACAGTTAACTGAATATGTATGTATCTCTTATAGATCCTTCTATTAAAATGAATTAGGTCTAGATAGTTGAAACTTTTTATGCTAAAAGGATTTCAAAAAAATTAAAAGTACTTCATTTATTTTATAATGTTTTTATTTTTAATGGTACAAGTGACAAATTATGAGCTCCTAAATGAATATTAATGGATAATATAAGAAGCCATGTGAAAGAGGAGAAAGGAAAATGAGGGATTCTGAGGGGGAGAGATTCTGAGAGAATCTCATCCCCTCAACTGCCGAAATATGGCAGAGTCATCATAATAATGGTTTAGGGTAACTACTTTACATAATGTCTTTCTAACTCATTCAAAATTGTGTAATACCTCAAAAAAAGAATTCAAGAACAGCTCAAAGATTATCCATAGCACTTAGAAAAAATTCAATTCCTTTTATATGGCCCTTGGGATGATCAAAAAGCTGGAGAAATTGCAGAGCTTCGGAAAAAGCTTAATGAGCTTTGGAACCAAGAGGAACTCTTTTGGGCACAAAAATCCAGAATCCAATGGCTAAAAAGCGGTGATCAAAACTCCAAATTTTTTCACATGACCACTATGCAGAGAAGAAGTCATAATAGAATTACAAGGCTTAAACTGAATGATGGCTCGTGGATTGAAGAAGAAGATCAAATTAGCAACAATTTTGCTCAATTCTATTCTGATCTTTTTAAGGCCTCAACTGGCAGAAACTTTGACCAGATCGGGGAATGCGTTGAACTCCTGATTACCAATGATGACAACATGGATTTAATGAAGGAAATCTCTGCAGAGGAAGTAAAGGAGGCAGTCTTCGAATTGGGCAGCACCAAAGCCCCCGGACCTGATGGTTTCGCAAGTGCTTTTTATCAGAATGCTTGGAAAGTTGTGGGGAACCAGGTATGCTCCGCCATCAAAAATTTTTTACTTCTAGTTTTTCCTTAGAAGTTATAAAAGGCACTAACATGGTACTCATCCCTAAAAAAGCCTGTCCTGAATCCATTAATGATTACAGACCAATTAGCCTTTGTTGTCTTGAATTAATCTTCTTGGGACAAAGGCTCTCTGATGTTCAGCTATTATTTTATTTAGAAATGGTTTCATTCTGTTTGCAAGGACTTTGATAGGATTGAATGGGATTTTTCATATTATTTTTCACCATATGAAAAACAAAAGAACTGGTAAAAGTGAGCTTACCTTAAATCTTGACATGAACAAAGTCTTTGATAGGATTGAATGGGATTTCTTATCTGCTGTTCTAAAAAAGATTGGTTTTTGTGATGATTGGATCCAACGTATTCTTTGGTGTATTAACTTTGTCTCATTTTCAATCATGTTTTCTGGTAAGAGAACTGCCACTGTAATTCCTAAGAGGGGCCTTCGTCAAGGAGATCCCCTCTCTCCCTACCTGTTCATCATTGTTAGTAATGTTCTTTCCTGTTTAATCAAAAGAGATGAAAGTGCAGGCTTAATATCAGGCATTCAGGTTGCAAGGAATTGTCCAAGGATCACACATAGTTTGTTTGCTGATGATTCTGTTTTGTTCTTAGAAGCTGACTTAAACTACTATAGGAGGCTACAATTTATTCTTGATCAATACTGTGAAGCCTCTGGACAGCTCATTAATTTTAACAAATTTTGCCTGTATTTTTCCAAGAATTCTGATCCACTACTTAAGGAAGAAATTGGCCACCTTTTTTAGGTATTTGCCACTGATCTCCCAGGAAATTACCTCGGTCTTCCTATTATATGGGGTCGCTCAAAGAAGAAATCTCTCAATTTTGTGGTGGACAAAATCAAAAAACAAATGCAAGGATGGAAACAAAACTTTCTCTTAGACGCAGGAAGAGAGGTACTTATTAAGTCTGTTTGCAATGCTATTCCAGTATATCCTATGTCGTGCTTCCTATTTCCAAAGAATATTCTTAAAGAACTTGACTCTATTGTCAATGCTTTCTGGTGGAAACATTCTGATTCACATAAAAGAATACATTGGTTGGCTGGAAATAAACTTAAACAGCACAAACTAGATGGTGAACTTGGCTTCCGTGACTTTGAAGCTTTCAACCTGGCCTTACTAGCTAAAATTGGTTGACAAATTTTGCAGGATCCAGATCAATCATGGGCTAAAATACTCAAAGCTAAATATTTTCCCAAATGTTCATTCATGGAAGCTCAAAAGGGAGGAAGAGCCTCTTGGCTTTGGTCAAGCATCATTGAGGGCAGAAAAGTTCTTCAAGGAAATATCCTGTCAAGTATTGGAGATGGCGAAAATACTAGAGTTTGGAATGATCCTTGGATTTCAAACCTTCCAGGTAAAACTCTTTTCAACTCACACCCCTTAGATTGTTACAAAATTTAAAAGTAGCTGCTCTAAGATCAGAATTGGGTTGGGATTTGTCTCCTATAGAAGATTGGTTATCTGATTTCGAAAAAGAAGCAATTCTTAATTATAGATTCAGATCTATTAATAGCAGTGACAAATGGGTCTGGTGTCAAGGAAAATGGCATACGTACTCCGTCAAAGAAGGCTATAGAGTAGCACAGAATGTTATTCTATGAGATGAAAATAAGCCTTCCAACTCATCATCCAACAATCTCAAACCCCTTTGGAAAATTATCTGGAAGCTTAAAGTGCCTCGTAAGATTCGTTTCTTCATGTCTCCCCTCTTTTGAAAATCTTTTCAAGAGAAATTGCTCTAGAATTAACTTCTGTCCAATTTGCAAATCATATGCTGAATCTTTAAATCACCTGTTCTGCCTTTGCCCTTGGGTCAAAAGGATTTGGTTCGCTACTCCTTTTACTTTTCAAATGCCCTGGAATCTGACTTCAATTTGCATCAATGGTTATTTGAAAATTTGACTGGCTTACTCCTTTCTGATTGGGATAAATGCTTCATTTGCACTATACTGTGGCAGATTTGGAAAGGTAGATGCTCCTTTGTCTTCAATAATACACCCACTGGTGTTGATTTTGTTTTATCAAGCAGGTAAATATCTCAGAGAATTTTGGGAGGCAAATAATTTTTTTCAAGACCCCTCTTTTAGAGGGAGTCCTTCAGTTTTCTCATCCTCTGTCAAAAAATGGAGACCCCCTAATCCTGATTGGTTAAAAATAAATTCAGATGCAGCTTTCAACAAGGACCTAAACCAAGCCGCCATTGTCTTCACTGTTCGTGACTCATCAGGCTGGCTTCTTCATGGCTCCTCTCAACTTATTTCTGCTTCCTCATGCCTCCAAGCTGAATCGCTGGCTTTGGAGGCTGCAGTTCTTTTTGCCAAGGAGAATGAACTGCATAACATTCTGTTTGAAACAGATTGTCAAATCCTTGTGAACTATCTCACTCGTGAAGATAGCATTCCTGACTGGACTTGTGAAGTCATTCTTGACAACATTCGTTCTTCTGGAGCTTCTATCAGGAATCATTCTTTCAAATGGATTCCGCGTGATGCTAATGCAGTTGCTGATTGGATTACAAAAGCTTCCCTCACGAGGTCATGCCCAGCTGATTGGACTCTACGACCTCCACCTTCTCTGGCTCATTTGCTTTCAATGGATTCCTGTGATGATCTTGACGATGGTGGATGACTTTATATTGCTTCTGTTTGCTATGTTTTGTTTTGTTTTCTTTTAGTTTCGTCCCTAGTTACTACTTCTTTTCATTTAAACTATGGAACTCCTGGTTTGTATGTTTTGATCACCATCAAAAAAAAATTGTGTAATACCATCAAACAATCAGATTAACTAGCTGAAAATATTCTAATTTAATTTATGCATAGATCAACTAGTTGAAGTTGTTCTAGTTTAACCAGCGGTCTCGAGGTTGAGTCTTGCGAATGTAGCCACAATAATTAATTAGAGGTAGCGATATGGCCTATTATGAGTCTACATTTCCGCAAATCGGATTAGTCAATTATTAGTAGTGTCAGATATTGAAGGATAAATAAAAAAAGTTGTGCAATGAAGCGTTTCAATTTCCAAAATAGAAAGTTACAATCTCATTTTATAAAAATTGTTTAATCAAACGTGTCAATTTCCGCAAAATTGATCTTGACAATTGTAACATCTAACTTTTTCCTACTATTATATAGCAATATAATTAATTAATTTTAATCATTTTATAATATTAGAAGCGTAAAGATATGAATAATTTAAAAAATTAAATGCTATATAAAATGTTTTCTCTTTGAAAAATAATTTGAAATCTTTTTTTGTACAATGGGTTTCTAAAACAAAGTATAAAATTATGAATATTATTAGAACATTCAAGTGGTTACAAATTCATGTGTTCAAAAAAAAAAATGGTTACAAATTCAATTAATATCTAAGTTAACAATTAATATATACTTCAAGTAAGTTACACTTAAATGGCTATAATTAACTATAACCCTATTATCATTATGTAATTAAAAATACCTATTAAGATTATAATTAATAATCTTTTGATTATCAGAGTTGATAGAATCCTTCGGGATTCTTGGCTCCGAGTTTAAGGTTGTTATCACGGCTTTTGTTTGTTCTTGTTCTTGCAGGAACACTGTCCGAGTTCGGGTTCGGGTGCGAGTTCAAAGTTCCAGGATCCATGAAAGCTCGTGGGGCGGGTAAATTCCTTCATTGGCATCACAGTCATAATGATTCTGAGGCTGGAGTTGAGGTAGGGCCTCGAATTAAATTTTTCCGCTGCGCGTGTTTAATCATGAATAACATATTTTTATTTAATATTCTGTGTGATTATTTTATAATTATATATTTGTTGACATGATTAAAATTAAAGAAAATATTGTTGGACATGGACATATATGTGTATATGCGTATATGTTTGCTTTAGAAAGATAATACTGCGTGTATACATATAAATAAGCAACTGTATGAATCTGGAAATTTTGTTTTTATTGCTTCTGTATGTGTTCAAATTCAAAAGCATGCTCATAGTATAGACATAGGTGATTATATCCCATAGATTTCAGATTAGTTTATTCATTGAGTTTAATAACCTGCGTGGTCAATAAAACTTCAAAGTATAATAAATCTGGAATTTTTCATAAGATTTAATTACAAATCCAAGGTCGAAACCGCGTTTTCTCTCTCTGGCCGAACGTGTATTTTGCGCAAATCTGGGTCTGTGTTTCTCGGTTTTCGCGAATACCCATAGGCATAGGCTTGTAGAGCTCGTTGAGACGAATCCAACGGTGCAAAAATTGCGTCAAACGGAGGTCGGATGAGGGAGATATGACTCCCCGAAGATTTGCATGTCGCCGGCAGTGGCAGCGAGCTGAGGAAGAAGACTGTGAGGGGTAAAAGCGTCATTTCACACCGCTTTAGTGAAACGGTGAGTTTCACTTTTTGGTTCTGGAGTTGCCTGAACCGGTTCGGTCCGTCTCAGACCGAACCGGTCTGGTTCATTTTTTTTTTAAAAAAACAAAAAACAAATAGAAGATTAGGTCGTGGCCCAATCCGGAAATAAAAGGGAACGGAGTTACAGTAATGGGCTGATGTGTCGGCCCATACGTTTTTTCTCTGAAGCTGGGCCACTGTGTGCGGGCCCAGCCTTTACAAAAAAAATTTAAAATAATTATTTTAAACTGGGCCGTGGCCATATTTAATTATTTTCAATGTTTTTGGGCCAATTTTTGGGCCCAGTAAAGAAATTTTTTAAAACCAATTTTTGTTTCACGATTAATGATTAATTAATTAATTATTTAATTAAATATTTTTTAAAAAAATTAATTAATTTTTCCCTTTATTTTTAAAGGTATGTTGGTCCAAATTTTTTTTGGAATTTTTTGTAAACACATTAAAATTGATTGTGTGTCAATTAAATTAAGGATAAGTGATCCTTATTTGAATAAATTGATTGTGTATCAATTAAACCAATTATGCACCAATTAAAATAGAAATAAGTGATTTCTATTTGACATTAATTGATTATGTATATCAATGAATATGGATAAATGATCCTTATTGGTTGTGCATCAATTAAAATTAATTATGCATCAATCAAAATAGAAATAAGTGATTTCTATTTTACATTCATTGATTGTGTATGCAATTAAATAAGGATAAGCGATCCTTATTTGAACAAATTGATTGTGTGTCAATTAAAACTAATTGTGCATCAATTAAAATTAATTGTGTATTAATTAAAATAAAAATAAGTGATTTTTATTTTGAAGTTAATTGATTGTATATCAATTAAATAGGAATTAAGAGTGATTTCTATTTTACATATATATGTGAATATTCATGAATTAAACTTACATAAGTGATATAAGTTGCCTTTAAAATTATTGAGATTCATTGTGAATCCTTTAATTTTTCTTATTCATGATTAGTATATATATGGAAAATGTGTTTAATTTAAAATATTTTTTGGGACCAATTTTTTTTATGAACCTAATCATGTGTTGATTAACAACTCCATTGGCAACGATAAACCAGAAAATACCCCTGCATCAAAGTGTTTGATGCTATGAGCCAACTTCATAAAATGAATCGAACGTTCCATGAGAGAGCAAGTCTGTGTGACTGGGGATTCTAAAGATGAAGTAAAAAGACCTGCCAAATTAAACATTGTCATGCACACCTATGAGGTGAAGATCATGAACGCGAATAATATAGAATACTATGTGCATCTAATTTTTTATTATCATGATATAGTCCAATAAACTGATAAACCCCTCTTCCTCAAAAGTCTTGTGAAGAGACTTTCGACCACGGGATATAAACTAAATTTATTAATTGAATTACATGTGTTGTTTTTCTGTTTAATAAATTTAATATTCAATTTGAGTGGGAGTTAAGTTTATTTATTGAATTACATGTGTTGTTTTTCTATTTAATAAATTTAATGCTCCAATTGAGTGAGAGTTTAATTTAATGAATTTCATGTGTTGTTATTCTTAAATTTAATGCTCCAAAATTGAGTGGGAGTTAATTACATTAATTGAACTACATGTGGTGTTATTTTATTAATGTCTTTCAACTTAATAATAATAACAAATAACTTATTAAATTACACAAACATGCTCATAAAATTTAATAAGATTTAATTGAGTGGGATTTTATTAATAATATGCATGTGTTGCTGTTATTAATTTAAACTATTACAGTTCAGAGAATATAAGAAAAGTTCAATGATGAATAGCGAACTAGAATGAGTTGGATGGGGGTCAACCTAGTTGATTCCTGAAAACAAAACTAGTAAACTACCATTGTTGGTTTTTCAGAGGATTCATAGAACTATTAATCTCATGTGGAGATTATTTGTGTGCATACTTTATAGAAAAATATCAAATTAGATGTCTATATGAGTCAAAACATATTCATCACTGTCCTTATGAGAAGTGACAAGATGAATAGAGAAAATTATGACATGTGTCGTCATAAGATCTCTTATGTCCTGTTAGAGCAAGAAGTCACTAAGTCCTAAAAGGTGTTCTTCCATGACACAATGCAAAATGTTCCATAGAGGGAGCAACATGCATACAATGTATGGAAGAGGAAAGATATTGTCGTATAGGTCACATTGCTTGTGGCTAGGACTAACGACGTAATTTGTCTAATTGAGAGACATGCTACCGCATATACCATGTGGTCCTCTTTCCGATGCGCAATAGGTGCAAATTGTCTCAAGAATACTCCTATCTAGTTGGGATCACATGAGGCATTAAGGCTTTTACTGACTTGGCTCACCAAATCTCGCTTAAGATGACCAAATGGATCATGTGGAACCAAAAGGTTAAACAATTTAAATTAAAGAAATGACTCTTCATTAGTTGAAAAGTAAGTCCATGAATGACAAGGGATCCTAAAAGAGGAAAGAGGATCCCTCAGGCTCAAAAGGAAATAAGTCCTTTAAGAAAGGGAAGAAACAAGTTAAGAAACATGATCTTTCGTAGATCAAGTGTTATGCTTGTAAATATCCCGGCCACTATGCCAAGGGGCTACCCTTAGAAAAGGGCATACAGACCATGTGATTTGAGATCGTCAGAACTTCACGGCGTTTTTTGTAGGTTACCAGCAAGAGCATGTGGCTTTACGTTGGAAACATTACCTGAGTTGATGTTAAAGGGATTGGTACCTACAAATTAGATTTGCAAGGAGGCCAAACTTTGACGTTTATGTGAAGTTCTCGACATGCCGGATATCCGGTGAAATCTAAGTCTGTTATTTCTTTAGTTAAAATTTGGGTTTAATGTCAATGAAGTTGACATTAATAATGAGACAGATCTTTTCTGATTTGGTTATATTTCAAAAAGTTCCCTTGTTTTTAATGAAATTGTGATTTCATTTCTTGCTACTCAACATTTTTTTAAATGTTGATAACGATACATAGTGTGCTATAATTAGCATATATTTGTCATAATCGTATGACTAAATTATCCAAATAAGGGCATGTTTAGTGATGTATCGGAAAGGGAATAGTCCCTATCCGAGATTAGTCTTGCATGCAAGAGCACAATGATTTAAACCTTTTTGTCGCTTAAAAGATTTACTCAATACTCAATGCTCTCTAATGTATAGTGATGAGTATAGCTATTTTCCACAATCTAGGTTTTATATCTTGCTAATCCTAAGTTCTTTAGTCACTCAAATTAAGAGGCAATGAGAGAATGATGATTATACTAATCAAACTACAAATTAAAACTAAAAAAAGTATTAAAACCGAATTGAAGTGAAAAGATGAAGTTGAGATGAGAAACCTCCCTCTCCATTAGATCATGTGCTTATTGGTGAATTAGACCTCATGTATTTGCTAACCTTGATATATCCTAACTAAATTCTCAAGATCTCTTAATCTAACGAAATCTATAAGAGTTTAATTAGGATAATCAAGAATAAGGCTCTTTGCAAGCTCATCTCACACCTTAGGCAACGTTAAATTCTAAATCTAGAACTTATATCAAAATAAAGCTTATAACCCGTAGAGTTTCCCAGTAAAACAGTTTTGAAAAATTCGTCCTGAACAATTCCCAGTTTTCAAAACAATGAACCTGAAATTTCAGGACTTTCAGGCAGTTTTTCCAGCAACTTCACAAATAATGTCCAGAATGATTCCAACACTTTTCAGGCCAACAAAACCAGTTCTAGGAAGCTCAATATATGTATAATATGCCACAAAAACAGTTTTATAAAATTCCAAATATTCCAATGGCAACTTAGGAAACTAGAGCCCCTAAGTGTAAGCAATTTACAAACTGTTTTTCCAGCAACTTCAAGCAAACTTCCAAAAATATATAGGCTATCTAGAACAGCCTTTATAGCACCAAAACAGTCACAAATGTCCAGCCAACAAGTGAGCAAGCTAAAGGTTCAAGAACAATGCACCAAATGCTCACAAGGAAAAGTAACCGAATGAAACACAAACACTAACAACTAATAAAATGTAACTAAAATCCTAAGACAAGTAAGAAATTAACCAAACCTGCAACGACGCCAATTTGATTCAAACCTTTTTGTCGCTTAAAAGATTTATTCAATACAATTCAATACTCAATGCTCACTAATGTATAGTGATGAGTATAGGTCTTTTCCACAATCTAGGTTTTATATCTTGCTAATCCTAAGTTCTTTAGTCACACAAATTAAGAGGCAATGAGAGAATGATGATTATACTAATCAAACTACAAATTAAAACCAAAAAAAGTATTAAAATCGAATTGAAGTGAAAAGATGAAGTTGAGATGAGAAACCTCCCTCTCCATTAGATCATGTGCTTATTGGTGAATTAGACCTCATGTCTTTGCTAACCTTAATATATCCTAACTAAATTCTCAAGATCTCTTAATCTAAAGAAATCTATAAGAGTTTAATTAGGATAATCAAAAATAAGGCTCTTTGCAAGCTCATCTCACACCTTAGGCAACATTAAATTCTAAATCTACAACTTAAGCAACTCAATCATTTCACAAACACATACATAAGCTAATCTCCATACATGAGTTCATGAAACTACAAACATATAAACCATAGGTTTTCATGAGCTAAGCACACAAAGAGAGGTTGCAAGCCAAAATCAACTAGAACACCTAAAAGAAAAGTGTCCTAACCTTATGAAACCTATATCTAGAGAATCATAATGCAAAAATGTACATCTAGCTTACAACCTAAAAGATAAAACAACAATTACATGAGGTCGATTTGCTTTATCATCTACAAGCACATTATCATTTGGAGAGAGAGATCTAGGACCTTAGCCAAGCATAGAGGAGGTGGAATGAAGAGGAAAACGTGAAGATTCCATGGAGAAGCTGAAAATGGCGTGAGATTTGTGGTGGAGAAGATGAGAGAAGTTGAGAGAATTTGGGAGAAGAGAGGGAATGGAAAGTGAAGTGTAATGTGATTATGAGCTAGGGGTTTTATTAAATGAAGTCAAGATTGGTTAATGAGCTGGATTATTGGGTTAATGAGCTGTCAAGGAAGGGATTAGGTCGGCCAAAGCATGAATTTTAAGTGTATGTGTGTGTGTTTGGCCAAGAGGTGTCATAAGGTGGAAGGAAGGGTATTTTGGAAATTAGGGTGAAAAATGGTTGAATGTGGCCTAAATGAAGTCTAGATCCATCCTCCCAAGATTCCTCCTTTTTCTCCTCTCCATTGTGCTTCCCTTTTTGCCCTTAATGAAGCTTCAACAACTTGAAATTTGAATTTGGAGCCCTTTTTACCCCTTTTGGTAACATGTAGTTCCCTTGTTTTTGACAAAAAGGGTAACTTTTGTCTTATGCCTTTGTCTTTCCCTCCAAGCCAATTCCTTGCACTCCAAGCAATTCCAAAGGTTTGTGGGGCCCACGTGGGACCCCCCTACATATAGAAAAGCACCACATAGTCAAAATGACCAAAATACCCTTGGTTACTTAAAATGCAAGTAATTAAGCTAGGATTTTCCACTTAACCACATATAAGCATGTGCACATAAAATCACCAATAATGATCAAACATAACAATTAAATCCCACTAATTAAGCTCAATTGCACATGCTTAAGCATATAAAATTCGGTCCAATCACACAAGGAAACCTTTCAGAAACGGAACCAATGTACAGTACCACTCTCTTATACTTATTCATTTGAATAGTTGCGGATAGGCATATCATAGAGCATGATGCTTCATTACATTTATCAATGAATTTTCACGATTTTGAAATATCTACTTGATTGAAGCATTGGAATGTTCCAAGAAGAAGTATCTAAGTTTGGTAGAGAGACCTAACTTTGAGGTAAAAGTCTTAAGAACTGATAGAGGTTGAGAATACCTCTGTGAACAGTTCAAGATGCTCTGTGATAAAAAGAAAATCGTTATATAGATAACAGTTCTTGGCGCACCAAAACAAGATGGTGTTGCTCAAAGAAAGAACTGAGTCCTTCTTGTAATGATTAGGTGAATGATGTCTATGATAGATGTGTCTATCTGCTAATGAGTGATACACTCTCAGCTATGACATTTTTTACTTAATTATGTGCCTTTGAAAACAGTCACCACAACACCATATAAGTTATGGACATGATACAAACTGGACTTAACAGCCCTAGACCATGCGGGTCAGCGTCCTATTTCCAAAACTTGTTATACAAGTAGTGAAATGTTTGGGTTTAGAGGCTTGAGTATCTTTTGTAAGATATTCTATGAACTCTAAAAGATAAGTCTTCATTAGTGAAAATGAGAACGAATCAGTGACTGGGGTTGAGTCTAAAGACGCAATATTCATTGAAAAAGATTTCCATAGCAGAGGAAGCCTTACGTATTCCAAAACTCTATGTGAGAATGAGGAAGAAGGTGATACTCAGTTAACTGCTCCGAGTGGGAGGATTGAACCATTTTCACTAGATGACAATGGTGACAGCAATCCATTACAGGAAAGTGAATCTGTTGAAACCCCAATTCGGAAAAGCCAAAGAGTTTTCCTGTTGAGGATGCAGTACTTAATCCTCAGTTGGAAGACATTGAGGAGAATTCTTTAAGTGTTAGAGATACACATTCGGAATTGGCTAAGGAAAATTGGCAAAAGACCAGATAAGAGGAAATGGATTCTCAAATAAGAGCTAACATAGTGTGGGAATTGATTGATCTTTCAAAAGTATGAAAAGCTTTTGGGAATATGTGAATTCTCAAATACAAGCAAAAGGCTAATGGATCAATCGATAAGCCCAAAGCTCGATTGATAACCAAAGGTTATACCTAGCAAGAAAAGGTAAATCAAGAGGATATCTTCTCTCCAGTGGTATGTTTTAACTCAATTAGGTTTATATTGGTTTTTGTATGCAACCTAGTCTCGGAATCACATCAAGTGGTTGTAAAAATCGTTTTCTCAATAGAGGACTAGATGAAAAGTTGTTCACATGGAGAACCCTGAAGCTTTGTGCAATAGGGATGCGAACAAAGGGTTTGCAAGCTCCTAAAATTCATTTTTGGGCTAAAACAATCATCTAGACAATGTTTTTGAAGTTTCATGAGGTTGTAACTTCATTCAACTTCGAGATGATCGAAGAATACCATTGTGTTTGTGTAAACCGGTTGCGAGGTAATATTGTGATATTATCTCTTTATTCTCTTTGCTAGGATTAGACCTATGATAGTTAAACAATTAAAGACTGATTGTCTTTTGAATTTCTAAGTGAAATACATGGGTAGAGCAGAAAATATCTTGTGTGTCAAGATATAAAAGAATTTGTTCAAAAAGGATGCTATAATTGTCCCAAAAGACATACATAGCAAAGATCCTGGAACAGTTCAATGTGAGAGACTGCAAACCTATGCATACCCTTATGGTGCAATGACATTATCTAAGAGTAGATGTAACATCCTGAAAAATTTAATTCAGGATTAGTGAGTGTTTTGGGAAATTTTGGAATTTTTTAGTAATTAATGTGTAACATCCCTTTTGTGATATTTTTGGAAATTTTGAGTAATTAATGTGCATATAATTAATTAAGAAATGAAGAGTTTGAAATATGAGGGAGTGGTAAAGCTAAAAATATTTTGAAGTTTAAAAAGATTGGAGGCTGGTTTAAGTGGTTTTAAAATTTAAAGAGTATACTATGACAAGTTTGGGCTACAAATCATCAGAGAACCTCCTTATTTCAGTAAACCAAACACACCCTTACCTTCCACAATATAAAAAGCCGCCGACCCCCCCCCCCCTTTTTCATCGAACTCCCTCCGCCTCCGACCCTTCTCATCGGACCCTCCCTCCTCTCCTCTGCCTCGCGATTTCCGGCGGCCAGAGGCGCGGCGGCGCCGGCCTCCCTCCCACCCTTCATCAATTCCCTTTGCCCTTTTTCTCCTCACACCCGAAGACCCTTTCTTTCTCCCTGCTTGTCTTCCTCGCTACTCGCCCTCCCTCCGCCGTCCTCTTTGTTTTTCTTCTTCTCCGGCGGCGGACAGGGGAGATCGGCGGTGATGAGAGGTAAAGTTTGCTATTTCTTTGGTTCCCCAAGCTAATACTTTTTCCCAACTTCTTTTTCCTCATTTTCTTTTCCGTTTTGCTTAATGTTTCGGCCAGCCCCTTTAATGGCCATTTTCCGGCGACGCTTGTGGCGGTTTCCGGCGATGTGAGCCCCAGTGAAGCATACAAGTTGGCTTGATGTTAGGTAAAAGTCCCTCCTCTGATTCCTATTCATTTTTCTTTCGATTTGAGAGATATTAGAGTGAGAATCGATTTGGGTGTTAGGATTTCGAGTTTTAGTTGTTAGGAACTGCAATGATCTTTTGCTTCCCTGATTCTTCCATGTTTTGTTTTAGATTTTGAGATGGTATCTATGATGAAGAAAGTGTATTATAGAATGATATATATATAAGTTAGTTGATGTCAAATGGTAAGCTTTCATGTGTGGTTTTGCTATGCTTTGTGGAACTTCCGAAAATTTCAGATTTTGTTTAGTCAGGTGAGGGGTTTATTGAGATGCATGTGTGTGTGTGTATTGTTGAGCTTTGTTTATGCTGTTCAGTTATGATAAATGCTTGCATTTTGAACCTTGCTGAATTTGTTGATCCTTAATGGTTTCATAGGTGGTTGCTGTTAGAATCTTAAGTTTTGATGAAGACTAAAATATAAAGGATTAGACCAAGTGCCTAGGAAGCAATAGTATACTTAGGATCCCAAGTAAGAGTGCTTCCGGATGAAGATTTACTTCCGGTTAGATTAGGACTTGCGCATGCGGATGAATGCTTTCATCCCCCAGCGTCAGCAAGTAAATAACTAGGGATTTAACTTAGTCCATGAACTTTAGGTGCACAAACCCTAAGACTAAGCTATGGTTCAATCGGAAGCGAAGTTGCTTCCTGTTAGACTTAGACTGGCGCAGAGCGATAGAATAGATATTACTCCAAGCGACAGTAAGTCTACTTCGCCAAGTGAAAGCACTTCCTATTAGATTTAGACTGGCGCAGGTTGATAGACTAGATATAACCCCGAGCGTCAGCAGAAATGCAACATCAAGTGAAGTTGCTTCCTATTAGATCTTGACTGGCGCAGACTGATAGAATAGATTTCACCCTAAGCGTCAGTGAATTCACCACGTCAAGTAAAAGTGCTTCCGATAGCTCAGTGACTAGCGCTGAGTGGTGGAATGAAATAGACTAAGCGAGAGCAAGTCATGGTGAACTAAATCCCTCATCAAGTGAATTTACTTCCGGATGTAGAAGTGCTTCCGGATACACCTTAGATTTAGAATCACCCACTGCATGAGACTATATGATTATATTGCTAAACTAACGTTCAAGTGCAGCACACTCAGTAAGGTTGCTTCCGGATGAGAAGTTGCTTCCGCAAGCAATCAGAATGTCTGAACGTTCAAAGAGATGCAGTGTCAGAATGCTTTTGTCAGAGCAGAGGCGTCAGGACTACTTTTCAGAGTTAAAGCAAGTCAACCCTGCTATGCATTAATGAAGCATTAAATGGGCGAACGGTAACAAGGGAAAAACGGACATATTCAAACGGCTAGCCCACCTACCAAGAGTTCAAAATGCTTGAAGACTATATAAGGAAGCTCAACTTCATTTATGAAGTAGTTAATGATCTTCAAAGATTCTTGAGCGAGAAAATCCTTATTCATTCAAGCTGCCCAGAAAAATGAAGAGCATTTAACACTTGGAGTGATTTTTCACCTACCTATTCTGTACTCACAGTAGTTAAGTCTCCTTCTGTTAAAAGAGCATTTATTGAACTTAAGTGTGTAACATCATTCGTTCTGTAAGAGAACTTAGTCAGAAAAGCCTTCAAGTGTAAACTTCAAACCCTTGCTTGGTGTGAGGGGGAGACAGTTAGATAGGTTACAAGTGAGCCAGTGTAAAACTTGTTGTAAGGTTGCAAGTGAGCCCGTAAAACTTGCGGTTGTAAGGTTTCAGGTGAACCCGATTTAAAACCTGAGTTATAGTGAAACTCTCGGCCTGGGTGGTTGAGGACTGGACGTAGGTCAGGTAGACCGAACCAGTATAAATCTTGTGTCATTTACTTTGAGTATTTATTTTTTGAAGCACAATTCACCCCCCCCTCTTGTGCATCCATTACGTTCATTTGGTATCAGAGCGGGTCTTTCTCACTCGATTCCAACGAATCCGGAAAGCAAAGATCTAAGTAATGGATACGGAGTATGGTCTGCCAGATGTTGCTGTACAACCCAACAAGCCCCCAGGCTTCGATGGGCACAACTATACATTCTGGAAGTTCAGAATGGAAACCTATATCAAGTCAAGCGATATCAGACTATGGGACGTGATCGAACATGGGGATCAAACTCCCTTAGATGAGGAAGGATTTGCTAAGGCAAAAGCCAGATATACTGCTGAGGACTATGCTCTAGTCCAACTCAACCATAGGGCTATGCACTACATCCAGTGTGCTCTCAGCTACAAAGAGTTTCACAGGATCAGCCACCACAAAAATGCAAAGGATATGTGGGAGGCTCTTGAGGCTGCACACTCCGGAACCAGGGGAGTTAAAGCAAGACGTGTTGAGATGCTGGTGGAAGAATTCCACAAATTCGCCATGCTAAGCCCCACCGAGCCTATCAGAGATCTAGAGCTCAGATTCACCCATCTCATCAATAATCTAGCCTCGCTTGGTAAGGATATCCCTGAAAGAGAGCAGGTGAGCAAGATTCTGAAAATCTTGAAGGGTGACTGGATCACCAAAGTCACTATTCTGCAAGAAGTGCAAGGAGAATCAACCAGCTCCGTCACCGCTCTTTTTGGCTCACTTGCTGAATATGAGCCAACCTTGCTGGCTATGAGAGCTCCTCAAACCTCATCCAAGAGTAAGAACCTTGCTCTCGTTGCTCCCAGCAAAGAGATCAAGGACAATGATGAGGATGACGACGATGAGATGGACGATGAGGAGATGGCCCTGATGGTGAGGAAGTTCAGGAAATTCCTCAGGAAGAAGGAAGGCTATCAGAAAGGTGACACCAGCCAGAAGAGGGGATACAAGAAAGAGAAGGTCCCTGTGTGCTTTGAATGCAATAAGCCTGGTCACTTCAAGGCTGAGTGTCCCAGCCTGCAGAGGTCCAAAGGCAAGGATAAAAGAAAGGCACTCGTTTCCTCCATTTGGGTAAACAGCTCAGATGAGGAAGCAAGTGATGATGAAGAAGTTGCCAACCTCTGCCTGGTAGCTAGAGAAGAGGATGAGGAAGCATCTTCAGATCTTGACCTCACCAATGAAGAACATGAGGTAACTCTTCCTGAACTACAAGAGGCTTACAATGAGATTCATGAAGAATTCTCTAAACTATGTAAAGCCTATAAACTCTTGAAAACCAAAAAGGAGTCACTTGAGTCCAAGGTGGACTCACTCAGTGAGGAACTAGCGGAAGCTAGAAGATCTCCAATGGTGGATGGACAGGGTTCTCCTCAAGCAGAACCCAACATCCCAACACCTGAGAGCTGTCCAAATTGCAGCAAAATCTCAGAAGAAAATAATAAGCTGCAAAATGCCCTGCAGAAATTCACCAATGGTTCAGAAATGCTGAATATACTTTTAATGAACCAAAGGGCATATAGGGATAGGACTGGCTTGGGATATACCCCCAGGAAGAAAACGTGGGAAGAACCAAAAGTAAAGCCTTACTTAAAGTTCTTCCATAAAGCCACCAGTCATAGCTCCTCACCTTTCAGCTTCTGTAATTACTGCAACAGAAAAGGACACTCGATGTCCACCTGTAATGCTAAAAAGCATGGAGCTAACAGCTCATACAAGTGGGTCCCTAAAGGAACCAGGGCTACAAAGGATCCTCCACCTGCAAAGGAAATCAAGAGAGGACAAGGATCCCAAGCCTGGAATCATCCCACTGGGAGAACCCAAGAGTCTAGAGCCAACACTAGGCCAAAGGCTCCAAATGTGTATAGGCACAAGGATAAGCCCAAAGCTAGGCCAAGGGTCCTAGACACTAATGACAAAGGACCCAAGAGAGGTTGGGTACCTAAAATTGCTTGATTGTTTCAGGTGTGTCTCAAGGCATCCAAGAACAAAAATTGGTACATCGATAGCGGATGCTCGAGACATATGACTGGAGACAGAGACAAGTTCAAGTCTCTGGTGATCAAAGATGGAGCCACAGTGACCTTTGGAGGAAATCAAAGTGGCAAGATCACTGGAGTTGGAGAAGTCGGACCAGTCAAAGATGTATATCTAGTGGACGGTCTCTGTCACAACCTGCTAAGTGTAAGTCAAAGCACGGACAAAGGTAACTGGGTAATATTTGATTCAAATGAGTGCTTAATAGTTGATAAGCAGGATCTGAATATAGATAAGGCCAACCTAAAATGCAAAATTAAGGCAATTAGAAATGGGAATCTATATACCTTAGATTTATGTCAACAGCTAGAAGAAAAATGTCTAATATCTAGTGACGAGAATAGCTGGCTTTGGCATAAGAGACTAGCTCATGTTAACTTTACTCAATTGGACATGCTAATTAAAAAGGAGCTAGCTGTAGGTATTCCCCCTTTTAAGGTTAAGCATGATTTTATCTGTGAATCCTGCCAACGAGGAAAGCAAACAAAATCCTCGTTTAAAACCAAGAAGAAAGTCTCCACCAGCAGGCCCTTGGAACTAATCCACATGGATTTAGTTGGGCCAGCAAGAGTAAAAAGCTTGGGTGGAAACCTATATGCTTTAGTGGTGGTGGATGACTATTCAAGGTTTACGTGGACTTTGTTTCTTGCCTCTAAGCAAGATGCTTTTGATGCTTTCGTTGTCCTGGCTAAGAAAGTGCAGAATGAGAAGGATCTCAAAATCACAGCCATAAGGACAGACCATGGAGGAGAGTTTGAGAACCATAGCTTCACTGAGCTATGTGAGCAAAACGGCATTGAACATAACTTCTCAGCTCCGAGAACTCCTCAACAAAATGGAGTAGTCGAAAGAAAGAACAGGGTTCTGACGGAGATTAATAAGTGGTGTGTATGGAGTGGGAGACGCGAAAGCAGAAGATGTATAGACACGGGAATGATAAGGGTAGAGAGTGAGAGAAAAAATTTGTCCCAAAATCTTCTACTTTGGGAGGGAAAACTTGGAGGGAAAATGGGGTATGGGACCCACACCTTTTTCTTTCCCCTTTTTTTGTCCTCTCCCATTTTCTCTCCTACCAAGCAGGGGAAAATGTACTCCTTTGCCCCATTTTCCTTCCCCTCCCATTTTCCTCACATTCAAGCAGGCCCTTAATTTAGACAATTAGTGGGACATTTCTTATATTATGTGTGTTGGCTGAAACCTCAAATTAATTTTCCATTGAAACTTTGCAATAACTATTTACATGTTGCGTATAACAATTTCTTAGTTATGAATTGCAATAATCAACTTCAAAATCATTATGTTAAAGTTGTAAATATAAAACTAGCAGCATAACACCCGTGCGTTGCACAAGATTAATAAGTGGGAAAATGTGACATATATATTACTCCATCCGATACTAAATATAATTAAGAACTATGTGCGAAAATAATCTATTTGAGAATACGATGAGTTTTGTTCAGAGTTGTTTGGTATGGTGGGGGCTAGAGGTGACGTTGCAGGCTTGGACTTGAAGAAGGAGTTCTAGAAACCTATCTAGAGTTTTATTAGGTCAACATGCACTCAATATTACAATGAAAATGTTGGTCCCAAAGGTAGTTTGGTTATTGCAATATTCTTGACCATGATGTGTTAGTGTGAAAATATATGTGGGAAAATTCAATGAAGACTATTTATAATACTCCAATCATTAAAAGAGAGGTTATTATCTCTTCAAAAAAAATGTTATTTCACATGATATAAGTATCATATATAAGGCCCATATAGGGAAATTGGGAAAATCATTATTGCTAAGAGTCACTGTAAAACAATGGAAAAGGAAGAATAAAAAAATGCATTGGTTTGTAAGAAAGAAAGACAATGTGTTTTGTAAGGAAAAATAATATTTAATGTGTTATGTGATCATTATTCCCCAATCTAATGCGATATTTATGATTACTACCAATAAATTATTTTGAAAAAAATATAAATTTATGTCACATGTATATTTTTTAACTTAACCAAGAATCAAACTTGATCGCTCATGTATAAAAATAAAAGGAAAGTCAAATTTCATCCCTAACTAAATGGGATGAGATTTATACATGAAAAATTCATAAATAAATCAAATTTTCTCTAGCACCTCCCTGTCTGGAAGTTCATGTTGACTAAATTTTTTTGGTTGTTCATCTTCCAAAATAATTTCAATCTAAATTACATGTAATATGTTTAACATAGTTATTTGTTAAAAAAATATATGTTTAACTTAGTTGAGAATCAAGCTCACATGTGTACAAAAATAAAAGAAGAGACAAACTTTACGCCGAACCTCTCCCATCCAAATTGCACCAAAAAATAACCTAATTTCCCCCGGGCACGTCCCCCATTTAAAAGTTCCCTTCAACTATATTATTTTTTAGTAATTGATCTTTCTAAATAATTTAAACTTCTATGATCCTCAATATATAAATATTCATAATCAAACTCCCCATAAATAATTTTGTTTGGTTGAAAATTTACTCGGGCAATAATAACAACCGATAATATTTGAATCAGTTCACTAATAAGTTGGGAATTTTGTTTGGTTGAAAATTTAGTCGGACAATTTACTTGGTTGAAAATTTCCATAAAAATCTACCATTGGTAATGATAATGATATTTTAATCAGTTCACTAATAAGTTGGGAATTTTGTTTGGTTGAAAATTTACTCGGGCAATAATAACAATCGATTTCTAGCAAAAAAAAAAAAATAACAACTGATAGGAATAGTCATTAAATATAAAATAAAATTTATAAAAATATCAATTTCTAGTAACTAACTATTCTACATTGAAATTTAGAAATTATTTATAAATAACTTTAAGAAATTTAGAAATCTCATACCAAATGTGATTTCTATAGTTTCGATTAAATGGAAATATACTATATACAATTTCTTAGAATTTATGCTCTTTCTTTTCCCTCATATAACACCATTTTTAACATTCATTGTTATTTAAAATTTTATGGTTCAAGTATTTTCAAGTTACGGTTGCATGACAATCTGAAGAGGCTAGCATGCAATCCCAACCCCATTAAAGCATTTCTCAAAATCTCAGCGATGAACTTGTCCAGATATAATGCACTTATTCTTACATCACTTATTTGTCATTTCCTCCATTTTATTTCTCACTTAAGTTCTAAATTTCGTCATTTTATTTCAGATTTAATAACATATTTAAGCTGTTCTACATCATGATGGCCAAATAGATAAGAGAGCCAAATCAAGAAGTGAAAGAAGATTAATGCATGATTTGTAGAAATTTTCAACCAAACAAAATTCCCAACTTACAAAACCATATTTTTATTTTATTCTACCCATATCAAGGTTAATTCATCCACCAAAATCCCCAAAGACAGAGAAACCAAACAGAATAGAGGCAATTATAAGAGATTTTGAAAATCTGCCACCTTTGTTGCTGCCACCATCGCCTCAGTTGTTGCATTCCAAAATTTGCAGCTGCCTCATCAGTTAGCTTTTCAAGGTCAGAGGCAAATCTACCAATTGCCATATAGACAAGAATAAGATGGTCTGTTGCTTTATGGAGATTGAGAAAATAGCCACAAGCATAAGAAGAGGGAGCTCTTTGTTTGGACATCACTTTGTTGTATCTATTGCATATCTTAGTCACCCTGGTTTTAATCGAAAGATCAGAATCATATAGGGAGATGAAAAAAAAAGAATATTTCTACTAATAGGAACATGAAAACATGACATCAGTAGTAGAATCAAATTATGAAGTGGCTTCCACACAAAAGTAGTAGCAAAAAAAAAGAATCAATTTATGGCCCTGAATAAATAGCATCAGTAATAATTTTTCCTTTCTTTATTAAAAGAATTAATTTATGCGCCTGAATAAATAACATAAGTAATAATTTTTGCCTTTCTTTATCTCTTGTGAATGGCAAGAAGTAATGAATGGTGACAATATAGTCACGCCGCAATGTAGTAAATTGAATGAGCGCTTACCTATGATTCAAGCGTATGTCATCTTTTGCAAGAGATTTTATAACAGAATTGTATCCTTGCACCATGAGCACACTAAAAAACACAACAGAGCCTCCTCTACCACCACCACCTCCACCACCGCTTTTGCCGCCCATGTTTTCAGATGATGACAGAAATGAGTGAAAAAGAGTACGTGAGAGACTTTCTCATGTGAGGAAGGAAATCGTTACAATAAGGTGGTTATTTATAATGGTGTTCATAGTGGATGGTCCTAATTAATAATGGTGGGGTTGGAATTTGGAAATCATAATGCTCATGGCTTGCTTCCAATGCTTGCATGCATTGGAATTGGAACAGACATATATTTCACTGTTCCATTCTTAAAAAGGGACGAACATATATGGTGGACGCAAACTCCAATGCATCCTCTTCATATTCATCTTATACTCATCAAATTAAAACAACATATACTCAATGAGTCAATGGGTAGCAATTTTCAGTTCAAAAAAAAAATGGGTAGCAATCACTATATAAAATGACACTTATATAAGATTAATTAATTAATTAATTAATTAATTAAGTATGCAGAGTAATTTTCCGTGGGGAATCTCCCTCGCTTTCACACGTGTATCCGGTTTCAATGTGGGTTTCCCTAAGTTTTAATTTTTTGAAGTCTAATGTTTCACTCATATTATTATACGAGCGCGTATGTATTGCATTTAGTTTTCAATTTGCATTGTTTTAGTGGGTTTTAATTAAGTATCTGCTTTGTCTTCCCGATGGCCATCGTTTCATCTTCCTTGGCCATCGTTTCATCTTCCTCAGTTTACATCAGGAACGAGAAAAGTTCAATGTACTTAAGATTATTGGGAATACGTTTTAATATCTGATTTTTCATTTTACAAAATGCCTTTGCATTTTTCAATTCACAAGCACACAGAGATATGATGCAAAAATTATGTATGCAGAGCAAAGACGGAAAGGGTTACAGAAGTGGGTGTTATTTCAGAATTCCACAGCAATTGACCACCGTTGCCAAGCAACATCGACACGAGAGATTACATAAAATTGGCAAGTTTCACGCTAAAATGAGCTTCAAAATCTCTTTGCATATTCAATGTCGTCCATATGTTATTCCTTGGTGAGAACTCTTCTATTTACATGTTTTCTCTACTCTTTTGTTTGGTTGTTCAAAGAACAAATTGTGTTCGAGAGGGGACAAAATGGCAGAAAAAATTATGGACAAAATGGCAGAAAAAATTATGGGTATTTGATTATTGTCTATATTATTATGAGTTTCAAAATTTGCTTTGTAATAGTGTGGTTCATAGGTGCAGCCCTACCGATGGGCTTACAATGAAGGAGTCTGTTTTGACAAAATTAATGATCAGTCAAGGTAACAACTAACAGATCAGAGACATGATAGATTATGCTGGTTTTTGGTGTATGATTTGTGGGGTAATTCAGATCCCCTGAATCCAAAATTTCCATATTAAAAAAGGAAGTTATATACTGAGAATCTTTTTAGTAGTGCTTCTTCTTGGTCAACATTATTTTATGATTTTCAGCATGAGAAACATCAACTTAACAGTATCCAATTTGATATATCTTGAAATGAAGATAATAAGTTATAATTCTGTTCTTATATGCTTATGCAGGTATAGTTATATGATTTTTGATATATCTTATATGATTCTGTTCTTGCTTGCAGTATCGAATTTGGTTTATCAGCATTGGATTCAGAGGACCAGACACAGCAAATTGCAATCTTCTTCAAATTATCTAAAGCTTCCAATAGATACATAGGCCTCATGTGCAGTGACCAAAGCAGGTTCCTTCAATTTTTTATGTGTATTGGGTTTATTGGGTATTGAAGTGATTAATTCCTCTCCTCTATTTTTTACTAATTGGTTTATTGAACTGTTCTTCTGCATAATCTTTAGCACAAAGAATTATTGATTGTATTGTGGTTACTTGCAATGCTATTAAAAGGGGTCCCAAGATAATTCAATTGAAAGATATAGTTGATGTTGATATCAATGAGTCAGCCAAAAATGAGTTCTAGCTCTTTAGGCTGGTAAATTAATGAATCATTTTATTAAAAGAAAATGTTGAACATTTTGATAGACACTCAATGAGGCTGCCAATAATTAAGGGTTTTGTTTCCTCGCTTTTTATGCTCCAATCTTTCATATTTATTCATTTCTGCTAAGTGTCTGCTTAACTTATGCAAATCAATTGACAATGTAAAAGTGAAGATACCAAATGGAAGAAAGGACGAGTACATGGTAATTAAATATGACTATGAAACACAAACTTTTTCATTATTTGGCCTTGGATTTCAAAACATTTTGTTGAATCAATGAAATATTGTCTATGTTATGAAATAAGATTTTGTAAACTCCATATTTAGTTTGTCTATGAAACATGATCACATCAAGTGATTGTAGGAGCCAACTTTATCTAATCCATTTGAGATTTACAATTCTAGCGTATGAGAGGTGTATTGAATGTGTGCCTGGCTATGTTGGTTTATGCCCGGATTGTTCGCCAACAACATTGACCAATCCTTGCAGACTTGAATTATTATGAAATGACAAGTATAAGTTGTTTCAGGTATAAAATTAAACCATGTTGTGCCTTTATATATGTTGGTCAGAATTAAACGTGGATGTGACTTTATATAAAGATCATTTTTGTGCAAAGTTTCATTCTTTAATTTATTTTGTTCTGATGATGGTTTGATTTACTGGGGATTTGTAATAATACATGTTGATGTTGATCCGTTATATTTTAAGTGGATTGTACTGGATCAAGATCAACAAAAAACACACAAGTGACAAGGATTTTTTTTTGGAAGAATGATCATACTTGTGGGGTCTTAATTGTTGTGAAATCTAAGGTTGATCCATGCTTTTGTCATTTATTGCATTTTTGGTCTCCGTATTGGTATTGAATTAAACTTCATGTTCTTGAAACTTTTTGGAAACTAACGTTGTTATTTAGTGGGATCAATCTGATGCTTATGTATTGGTGCAAAATATTTTATCATTGGTTCACATGTTTTTGACAAGTTTTCAGTGGGATCAATCTGATTGTATGATCTGTATTTTTTAGTCTCCAACACGTTTTAAGTTGTTAGCCCCTATTTTAATTGTGACCCAAAATGTTTGGGAATAAATTGTTTTAGGTGGGAATGGTCACTTGAGCCGAGCATATAGTACTGCTTTTGCTGCTGTTGAAGCACACATTAAGCCTTCAATTCAATTGGAACATACTCAGCTTCTAATCAATGGGAATTTCGTAGATTCTTCTTCTGGTGAGTTCTCTCTGTTTTTAAGCCTCTTTTTTTGAAATCAAACTTTACTTGGAAAGATTGAAAATTAAATGAAGGAAAAGAAAAATAAATCAAACATTAGTTTTTTAAGTGAAGATTTGTAAACTATATAAAGAGTACATTATAGACTATTTTGTGATGATTGGGTATGAATGGTTAAGGTTGGAATTTTAAGAATTGTTTGTGGTTTGGGTCCTTTATATTCAAGTAGGAGTTATATGTGTTAAATAATTGAAAGGGATTTTATGTTTGTAATAGCTTATAAAAAATGTGATGTTGTAGTTGATTAAATTGTTTTTTAGAATGACTTCAAATCTGGGAATCTTCAATGAATTGAGGTAGATCAACAAAGTTTGTATTGGGAAAAATATAAGAATTATTGTTCTAAGAAGTATGTTTTTGATAATTCGATTTTTGATTGGATCAATTCTAATATGATTTAGGAATGCAACAATTGTCTTCTACCACTTAAAAAACTTTGAATATTTGAATCTAATTTGATCGATTAGTTTCTCTTTCATCTTTTGGTTTATTTGTTAGGTATATGATGGAATGATGCATTCTTTGGTGTTTTGGGAGATTGATGAGAGTGTTGAGATTGTTCCTAGTAACATTACTGTTAGGTATATGAAGGTTGCATTCTGATTAATTGTTATTTATATAATCAGTTATGCCTCTAGGGGTTGAATGTCACTATTGTTTCTTTTTACTGTGATGAAGTAATGATCAAGCATGGAATATTTGTGCGTACTATTTGATTTAGAAAGTTTTTTCCTTATTCTAAAAGGTATTGATATATTCCCATAACTTTTTTATTTGAACTCTGCTGATATGGTATTGATATATTCCCATAGGGAAAAAACTTTGAGCTTAATGAATCCCCAGAAATCATAAGTTAAAATTCATGCCAATATGTATTAGTCTGAACAAAAAGCTTAATTTGATTTGAAGGATCCACTAGAAAGACCAAAGGGACACAAATATAATGGAGAAGAAGTGATAGAATTATGTATAAAAAACCAACAACCTTCATCTTTACTTTTATGTATGCATATCCTTTTGCAATTTATTCTGGTGTGGCATTAGCTAACACCCGTTACCTCATATTTATCAACAAAATCATATGATAAGAAACTTACCAACCATTTTCCTTGGCTTCATCCAATATAATCTAATGAGTGTTTGGTAACATTTCCTTTCTTTCAGGTTCCAAGAGTTCAGGGGCAAAATGATGTGTTTTCCTATATACTGCATTGACTAAAGTTTTGTCGGCCTCTTATAGTTCCAATATGGTTTAAAAGATGTTTGTTACTTAAGCATTCATTATTTGTTGGGAATTATAATTTGTTAATTTTCACGAAGGAGTCTCATAATTCTGTAATATTTCCAGGGAAGTAGAGGGTGCACTGAAGGAGTATGAGCCATACATTATAATCAGTGTCCATTCCTTGATGCAGCATATTCCATTATAGGTTATCAAGTGGAAAGGTTTGCAAAAGAAAGTGATAATTATTGTCACTGTGGTCACAGATCTTAATAGCTGCCATAGGACTTGGTAAGTTCTCCAAGACATCATGGACAAGAATTCAGCTGTTGGAAGAGGCGAGAGATTAGGTATTGTCTAATAAGGTTTAGAAGTTGGGGAATGTATAGCAAGATAGAATGTAGTGATTTAGAGTTTTGTTTGGTTGTACTGATATTAGAGTTGGTATACTTGTGTTTGTATTTCTTGAGATTAGAGTTTGTATGCTTTGTTTGAATATTAATAGAATGATTTGTTGGCAAATACAACTTTCCATGTATGTGAGAATGCTTTATTAGCTTGAAATTGAGAAGAAAATTATACTCTGATTTGTTATAGGTGGCAAGTACCATGAACATAAGCACTAGAAAGTTTGAGAAGAGGGAAATAAGTATTCCATTTGATTGGGTGCATTTCATCTTATTGAACCTATTGATTAATGGTTTTGTCACAACATGCATTATGTTTGTATTGTAATAGTCCTTTTGAGATAACTAAGGAATGAAGGTTCATTATCATCAACAAATAAAAAACAATTAATATTTCCACAAATGTTGGCTACATTGAAGCTTTTTAGAATATTGGACGAAACAGTTGCAATTGCCACTCATTATAGTAGTCTTACTCCTCTTAACTTGAACCACCCAAATATTTTTATATTATGATAATGTGTGATAAAACATCATTTTTACCAACTTGAAACATTTAAATAGCTTCACATTAGTATGTGGCGTCTTATTTCATCAAAACAAAGTCGTCCCCGTGCACCGCACGGGGTCTACCCCTAGTTTGAAAAGTTACACTAAGGTTTTTTTGGAAAAAACAGCCAATTGAGGTGAGACAAGTGGACCAATGAGGGATGAGCCACAAGATTTATAGGTATATATTTGATGATTGATTGATTGATTGATGTGTGAAATGTAGTATCAATTGATTTTTATTTTAGTGACCTTGTGAAATGATCATTAGAAAACCAAAACAATTAGTTGTGAGTTATGTTCAATTTACAAATTATTATGTTAAAGTTGTAAATCATTATAAAGCACTAAAACTCTTACACTATTATTCCCCTTTACCTGCATTTATGTGCCAAAATGTCTTTCCCTGACAATTGAAATTCTCATATACTATACCTCCTTAAAATCTGTTTTGGCATGTATAAAATTCAAGCAACTAAAATGTCATTTTAATATTTAAAGGCATGCTTTTTTTTTATAAATCAAAAGCGTGTCTTTTTCATTCTACCGAGAAATTTTCATGATATTATATTTTATCGTTTTTAAATACAAAAGTTAGTTGACTTTTTTTGGAAAATGTTATGAAGCTAAATTAGTTACTTAAAAGTTAATGTTCCTCATTTTTTAGAATAACTTGTTTATTTGATTTATAAATTAACATTTGGTCAAATATGTAACAAAGTGTTACTAATTCCCCAATTAACCTGTGACATCTCTTTTAGTTCAATAATATCTTTACTAACTATGATAGAAAAAGGAATTGCAATATAGAATATATCTCTATCATAGTTAGAAAAAGAGAATATCCTAATGATTGAAATATTATCCATGATAGAAAAGAATAAACTAATACAGCACAGCTGCTATCATGGATAATTTATTACTAACCATGTTAGAAAAGATTTGCCTAACATGGTTATTAAACAGAACTAATTGATATTAAATAATAAATAAATATGTATACATGCGGAAGCAGATGCAGGCCTATACAAATTGCCAATATACAATTCAAAATAGTCTATATAACTACTACTACCTAATTCCCTTTCCTGATGTTTGCGCCTGTGCATGAGTACCTGCAAAAATGTCAGTAATCGTGGGATGAGACAATTTGTCCCAGTAATCACCGCTTAACTCACTATAACAGTGAGATGTGCGGTAGCGAGGGCGTCTAAAGGGTACCACATTTAAAACCAATAATATATATATATACATGTCAAGTCTTTCATTCATCATTCAAGTCCCTCCGTCTAATCAACTCAAATTCATCATCTCTACTTCCCACATATCACTCAAATCCCTCAGTCAGTTCCAAGTCAACTCAACAGATGAAAATAAACGTGATTGACACTGTGCCCAGTCTCAAATCTGAAAGCATGAAAAAGGGAGCACTTTAAATAGTGAAAACGTCCCTGAAAAAGGGAGCACTATAAACAGTGTAAACATCCCTGGTTCCTTTACAATCCGAGGAACCTGTACAATTAACCTATCGATTTGCGCAAATCAATAGGTTGCATCGGCCGACGGTACTAATAATCAGTGTCATGCAATACTCACAATCCCTATTCTATATTCCATCAACATAGCTCTCAACAATCTCAACTCAACATGTAACTCTCTTTTCTATCCTCATCACCTCTTAAACCACTACCCAACACTATCCCTATATACATTTCACGCCATTCCAGATCAATGGCCACCACCAAGCAGGATAATAGTATATAAAACGTGTACAAATCTTTTATACGAAAATAATCGTGTTTGAAAGGCACCCGATAGCCTGTTTTGTATAAAAATACTCTTTTAAAGATAATATATATATATAAATAGAGGGTGAGAAGGAATTTTTACAAAATCCCTAACTAACGTCACCCTCCATGTTATAGTATGGTTAAGTGTGATTACCTGCCGCCCTTTAGCAATTTACGCGATTTCTCAACCTTTCCTTCTTGATGCCACGAAAGCCTACATGCATCCACTCCTATAATAATATAGAGCAAAATGATAAATTAATATCATTTCCACTTTATAATGTTTTAACGTCTCTCTCTCGTATCTTATATTACTACCCATTCCCCTTACACATTTTTTTTTCTCTTCTAATAAATCATTTCAAGTCAATCAATACAAACTACTTCCATCCACGTACGTCACATCAATGAATAAGCATAATAACATCAAGTAAAACTAATCAATTCTTAACCTTAACTCAAAAGTAATAACGCAACAATGCCCCTTCCTTTCTAAATTTTAGTTTTATTCCTTTAGCACAAATTCAAAACACTTTAAACACCATTTACTATCAATCAACCTAGACCTTTACCATTTCACCAAAGAAACGAATCATTTCTATAAGCCATAGGTTTACCAACTAAAACCCAAAGCATCCACAATGCATCAGTCTATAATTAGAGAAAAATCCTATCTTTACACCTTTCATTTACTAAACCAAATTGAATCAAGAAGAATGAGAATCATCCTTGTATCTCAATTTAAATTGAAACACGACTACAATTTGTGGACCATTAAACACCAAACTTCTAGGTCCAAAATTCACGAAAGCATCCTTCACAGTCAATTCCACGAATCACGTGTACAATGATCCAAAGTTTATCTTGTTAGAATCTTAAGTTTTGATGAAGACTAAAATATGAAAGAACTTAGAAAGCAATAGGTGAACATAGAATCCCAAGTAAGAATGCAACCGGATGTGGACTTACTTCCGGATAGACTAGGACTTGGGCTCGCGGATGAATGTTTCATCCCCCAGCGGCAGCGAGTAACTCACTAGGGAAATAACTTAGTCCATGAGCATTAGGTACACAAAACCTTAAGACTAAGTTATGATTCAACCGGAAGTGAAATTGCTTCCTGTTAAACTTAGACTGGCACAGGTTGATAAAATAGATATAACCCCAAACGTCAGTAAAAGTGCAACGTCAAGTGGAAATGCTTCCTGTTAGATTTTGACTGGCGCAGACTGATAGAATAGAATAACCCCAAGCGTCAGTGAATCAGCTTCGTCAAGAGAAATTGCTTCCTGTTAGATTTAGACTGGCACAGGCTGATAGAAGAGATATAACCCTAAGCGTCAGTGATTTCACCACGTCAAGTAAAAGTGCTTCCAATAGCTTAGTGACTAGCGCTGACTGATGGATTGAAGGACACTGAGCGAGAGTGAGCAATAGTAAACAAAATCCTTCATCCAGTGGTTTCACTTCCGAATGTAGAAGTGCTTCCGGATACATCATAGACTAAGAGGACTAACGTTCAAAGTACACAATACACTAAGTCAGAACATAGTCTAAGTAAGACTACTCCCCATAGCAAACAAGCTTCCCACAGCATGTATAGTTCTTACTATATTTGATTATATATATTGCTATGTTGGACTAACCAGTATGTGCAGAACTTAGTCACACTTCCGGATGCAAATGCGCTTCCGGATGGAAAGACTCTTGACATTGGAATTCAGAGATTAACACTTGCAGAGCAAGATTGCCACTTCCGGATGAACGATGATCATCCGTCAGCAAGAGTACAAGAGTAAACGTCACATACACAGAAGTCAGAATGCTTTTGTCAGAGCAGAGGTGTCAGGACTACTTTTCAGAGATAAAGCAAGTCAACCCTGCTAAGCATTAATGAAGATGTACTTCTCAACGGTAACATGGGATTAACGGCTATATTCAAACGTTCATATTCAACCTGCCGCCCAAGAAGCCGAGTATAAAAGGGAACATCTACATTCAGAAGATGGTTGGAAGAACAGAGCATATTATCTGATGTATTATCTTCTACATTCCTCTCATCTTCTACTCTCAGATCTAAAGTTGTAACATTCTTAGAGAGTCATTCAATTGTACTTAAGTGAGTAACATCATCTACTCTTAGAGAGAGTTATTTGTACTTAAGTGATTATCAAAATCAGTTCATAGAGTGAACATATCATTAAATCCTCTAATTGATAGAGGCTGTTCTTAAGCTTGTGCTTGAAGAACAGAATTGTTATATTACAATAGTAAGGGGGAGCATTTAGAGGTTGTCTCCATAGGTTGCAAGTTAGCCCGCAAAACTTGTGGTTGTAAGGTTGCAGGTGATCCCGTTATAAAACCTGTGGTTGTAAAGGTTTGCAGGTGAACCCGTTGTAAAACCTGTGGGTTGTTAGGTGAACCCGTGTTCGTAAAACCTAAAGTGTAAAGGCTTTCTTGTGCCTGGTTCAAACAAGAAGTTTAGTGGATTGAAAATCTCAGGTGGAGCCTGGGGACTGGATGTAGGTCTGGAAGTGACCGAACCAGGATAAACTCGCTTGTGCATATTCTGCTTATTTAAATCTCTCACCAAGCACCACACCACTGCATACTCACTTGTGCTTGGGATGATTCATCATCACTCTCATCAAGCACAAGGAGTAAAGTTATAAAAAGAGAAAATCATAAGTTTTATTCTGCCACCCAATTCACCCCCCCTCTTGGGTGACAGCCACGCATTTCATTTGATATCAGAGTAAGGTCACTTGTTTAAAGGATCCAACGATCTCAAGTGCAAAGACCTAGGCTGACTTGGGTTACAAAATGTGTTTTGAAGGTTTTGATCATACTATCCCACCCGTGTTAGAAAATGCTGATTTTTACTTATGGAAGGGAAGGATGAAAAGTTTTATACTATCCACGGATTTCAAAATGTGGGATGTCTTTGAAAAGGACTCTGATTTCAAACCAAAAGTAAATTGGACTGAAGAGGAGAAAAATTTATTTTACTTAAACCTTAGAGCAATGCAAATTTTGCACAAAAGTTTATCTGAAAATGATTTCCAGAAAATTAAACATTGCTCTAGGGCTAGAGATATTTGGAACACTCTTGACACTATGTATGCTTCTAATCAATTTCTTGAAGTTAAGGCTGTCCAAAGCTCATTATGTGCTCCCTGTGAATCTACCTTTGATGAGCTACTGAATGGTGATGTAGTGGAAGCTAGCATCAGTGAAGAAAGTGTCAATCCATGCCTAGAAGATTCAGAAACTGAAGAAAATGAGGTACCTGAACCTGAACCTTCTAAATTGCAAGACATTTATAATGAGTTACATATTGAATTCTGTAAACTTGCAAAAGAAGTTCTAGGCTTGAGAAATAGGAATAGGGAACTTGAGGAACTTATTCTTTCTACAACCAAGGAGTCCAAAGTTCCATTCTTAAAAGAAGAATTTTCAAAAGACTCTGAGATTTCAAGAGTTAACAAACATAGTGTCTTTGAAAAGGAAAATGACCAACACAATAATGACAAGAAATCTTATTCTGAACATCATCCTATTGTCTGTTATTATTGTGGTAGAACAGGTCATATTTCTCACACATGCAATTTTAAAAGAAATTTAAATGTGAGGAACAAATATGTATGGATCCCCAAAGGACAAGTAAGGTCCAGCGCTAACCATGTAGGACCCAAGTACAAATGGGTACCAAAACTCCCTTCCAGTGCCTTACTTGTGCAGGAAAGATCAAGAGTTCCTCTTGCCTCAAAGAAGAGAACTCATGGTGATGTCACTGCTGCAACCACCTGGTACAATCATAAGAAGCAGTGCGCTACCATAAGGAACAAAGACTTTGTCTCAGGGATAAGCTATCACAAAGTTCCATTCAACTATCCTGAGAAGAACAAGAGAGAGAGGATGTCTCAACCAACATGGAGAAAGCCTATGAATTCTGTCTCTCCTAAAGTGCTTCAGGCCAAAGATAAGTATAGAAGATTCCCTTGGGTAAGCAAGGGATCACTTAAGGTTGAAGCATGCAATAGTAAAATCTCCTATGCAAGTGTTAGATGGACTTATTGAGATTTTACATCAAACATCATGTATATGAACATTATATGCCTTATAAGAGTTTATCACAATGTTCATAGTCTACATGCTATCTATGACTATCATTATCAGTGTATAACCATGTGCATAGTCATAGTTGATTTGCAGTGCCATATTCATAGTGAATAATCTTTAGGTGCATGTGAATCACGTACTTCCTACAAACTGACAAGTCAGATCCAAGTCTGGATACTGAAAAGAGAAAAAGGGGGTTATTTGATATATTGTAGGAAAGAAGACTGGAAGCAACAACAAGATTCAAGACTATATATCAGCTGAGATATTTGTCATATTTTGGGAGCTAGAGTTAGAGCTTAATCGCCAAAAAGCAACAAGGAGGGAAAGAAAGAATTGACATTCATCACAATACAAATGATGCTCAGTCATACTAAATCAATCAATGGAAGATTTCTCTCTTGAGACTCCTTGGCCTCCAACGACAAGGATGATGATGGAGAAGAAAAATAACTCTCAACATTGTTGCTTCTTCTCCTGACACTAATGTTGAAGCTGTGAGGAAGTACAAAAAGGCAAAGCAAATTTAATGGGCTAAGAACAGATGTGTGGCATGGAGTTGATACAACTCAAATGAAGTTTAAACATCTATGCTTAATTGCTAAGACCTGCTAACTGTACTAACTTAGGCACCGAAGTGCCAATCCTTAGCTTTTGCAGGTTCCCCACAATGTTAAATCTTAAGTGAGTCCAACCGGAAGCAAAATCACTTCCGGATACTCTTTTGCTGGCGCTGGATGATAACTCAATGTGATCAAGAGCACCACTCCAACCGGAAGCAAAACTACTTCCGGATGATCACTCACTGACACTGGATGATCAAGCCAAGAGAGCACCAATGCCAGCCCAAGGGACACGTCACTTCAGAAACGCTTCATCTTCCTCTATGAGAAGGTGTGCCCTATCTGACAAGATGAAACGACACATGTCATAAGGTGCGCCGTTTCAATTAAAAGCTTTACGTTATTCAATGTGTGAAAAACTGAAGAGACATAACCATTTTATCCTTAGTTACTTTATCTATAAATAGGGTGTCATTTTTTTTTTTTCACTTTCACTTTTTACTTGAATATTTTCACTCGCATCATTTTCTCTGAAAAGTCTCTTCATCTTCTCCATCGTGTTCTTCATTTTTCTCTATATACTCCTCGCATTTCATCTCTATTTACCACAACATTCATACAAAAATGGCCGGTTCGCATGAATCCAACCCAGTTACCCAGAAAGCCTCTTCATCCAAGAAACACAAGTCGAAATCTGGGAAATCAAGTCACAAGCACTCTGGTAAATCTGGGCATCATGAAGAACATCGCGATGAACATCATGAACACCGTGAAGTTTCTGGGCAACCACTGGGACAGGATGAGAATATTCAGGGTCAGCCTGGAACTTCTGGTCGAGTAGAACAGTTAGTGGTTTCTGAACAAGAGAGGGATGCTCAGAGAAAAGGAAAGAAGAAGAAGGTTCAATTTGCTGAGGAGCCTTCTTCCAAGAGGCAGAGGGTTGAAGAAGATGATCCCACAGTATATAGAGATGGGGCATTGGAGAGTGTGGCCGCCAAATTTGAGACATCCACTCCCATCTTCAACCATGGCCTGTTCATCGATCTGGACAAGATAGATGAACTAGGGTTTCCCCATCTGCGCCCTTACTTGGGGAAGTATATGCCTTGGCTGGGCATCAACCAGGACTACAACGTCAACGTCCTGCGAGTCTTCTCCCAATCTCTCTCTGGCAGGGCTAAGTACAGGAAGGTTGATGGGAAAGAGCAAATCCACAAACTCTCCTTCTCCGCCACAGTAAGGGGGAGAACCTTCAGGTTCACGTGGAAGACGCTGAATGAGTTAATGGGGATAACGGATGAAAGCATGAATGAGTGGCTATATCCAGAGGCGCACAAGTACAGCAAGGAGGATCTTGTGAAGCTATATGGCACCGATGGCAAAAAGGTGTCCAAAATGTCTGATTCATACAGACTGCTGTACTATGTTTACTCCCGGATGATGACTCACAAAGGGGGTAACTTCAATGAGTTCGCCAACATTGACAACCCTTGGTTCCCCAGACTTCTCAAACAACAACCTATCAATCCTGGCCAGTTGATCTGCTTAGAGCTTCAGAGATGGTTGACCAATGACAAGTCTGGCCATCTTCCCTATCCCACCATCATTGCCTTCCTCCTTGAGAAGCATCTGATCAAGGCTACATCTGCTGTGGAGGAAGAGAATGTCAAGTGTAAGCCTGTGGGAGCAACCAATATTGGGAAGATGGGCATCAGGTACTTCAAGCCTCCTAAGCCCACTCGCTCAGGCTCACAAGCCAGTAGTGCTTCTGGCACTTCAGCCCCCTCTGCATCTGGAGCAGGGGATCAGGAAGTTGACTCACATGCTGGGCCAAGCCGTGTAGCAAGAGTGTCAGCCTCTGTTAGGGCCTTTGCCGAGGAAGTAAAGGAAGAGCTTCTCTTCAGATTGCCTGAGTCCTTGGTGGTTCCTCTCCGTGCTGAATGTGAAGCTGGTTTCCAGCATCAAGGGGAGCGGATCCAGCGGCTCGAGGACAGAGTAGGACAGATCGAGAATCACCTTGCCAGGGTGGATGCAAAGTTGGATCTCATTCTCCAACACCTACAAATTCCCCAACCATCTCAAGGTAACCTACCACCTCCTCCTCCTCCTCCTCAAAACCCACCACCTCCTCCTCCTAATCACCCTCAACTTCCCCCTCCTCCTCCTAACACTCAACAACCTCAGCCACCTCCACAAAATGACAATCAATCCCCTCCATCACCAAACAATGCTCACCAATCCCAACCTTCACCCAACCATGAACACCAAACCCAAGACACACACCAACAATCTCCTAGCCAATCACCCCTTCACTCCAACAACTCCCCATCTCCACAAAACTCCCCATCTACACCTCCCTCATCCACTCGCACACCATCCAACCCCTTAGCCGAACACCTTGGATTTCAGACTGCCATTCACCCCCTCAGCCACATCTATCTACGAGATTACCCACGCCTTCAGCAAATTCCTGAGGATCCTCACGTACCCTTTACCCCATTTACCCCACACTCTTCCACTACCTTCCCTGAATACTCCTCCACCTACCCATTCGAAGGTCTATTCGTAAATCCTTCCTGGTTCCCCAACCAATCCACATCCCCAGAACATACCTTACCTGCCTCTTCCCCAGAATCCTCACCCCAAACTCCACTTAACCCTGAACCTCTACCCTCCTCTTCATCTACTCCATCCCTGGCACTCGCCCTTGTTGATGATGACAAAAGGGGGAGAAATGTGATGACCACCCTTCGCCTATCCTTGAACACAAGGGATGTGCTCAGCCAACCATCCCTCTGGCTTGAAGAAGATATCATGGCTGCCCTTCGCCATGCAATGGAATCACAAAGGCTGGGTGGTGCAGAAAGCCTCATAAGAGGAGAGGCCATCCGTTTCATGCAGCAGAAGAGAACGGCTGAGCAAGGACCACAATTGGAGATGGTTGTCTTTGAGCCAAACGAACAACCTTCACAGCCTGAGTCATCTTCATCAGAACCTCCTCCAACTAAGATAAGTAGAAAGGATATTGAGGAGATAATGATGAAGTGGGGACTGAAGAAGATCAATCACCCTCCTATTGTGATAGCCAAGCCTATCCCCTCATCCACTGGGCAAGAGTCTGAGATCCCCTCGTCTGAGCAATCATCTGCCCCTCCTCCCTCATCTGAGCCAGCAGTCACCTTCAGTGAATCTAGAAAGAAGGTCGTTGCCAAGAAGCGGACCAGGAAAATTATTGCCACCACTGAAACTGCTGAGAGTGAGGAAGAGACCTCATCTGCCCAAGTTGAGCCTGAAACCCCAGTAGTTCAAGCAGTTCCTATTCTAAAGGAGGTCAAGTTGGAAATTGAAGACATGACTCCTGAGGAATTCGAAAGATACGGGTATACGGACAAACTCTCCTTCGGTCAGATGGCCTGCCTCGATGCTGACAGAGCAAGTGCCATGCCTACTCCTCCGATTAGCAAGAGCAAAGGGAAGAGTAAGGGGAAAGGGAAAAGGAAAGCCCAGGAAGTTGAGGAGGATCCCAACTTCCCTGTATGGAACGTAAAGATTCGGGCTGTTCACTACCCCAATGGAGAGGTCGCCTACTTCGATGATGCTACAGGGTTCCCTGGGTATGAAGAAGTAGAAAACATGAAAAGGGCATTCGAGGAGTCCATTGAATCTGAAAGGCTCAGAAGAGAGAAAGAGGAAGAAGAGCTTCAGAATATCATTGCCCAGATAGACCAGAATGTGCATGAGGCAGAGGTAGCCAGACTCCAGAAAGAGTGTGAAGAGAGACAGAGGGAAAGGGAGAGGAAAAAGAGACACCAAGTCTGAACCCCCAATCCAAAACAAAACCCCCAATCCAAAAACCTTTTAACTTAGAAATTTTTTCCTTATTTTCATGCATCTCTCATTCTTACTTAGTGTAGATTACTTGTATATGCTTTGCTTGTATACTCTAACATGTAATCTTTGTTCATTTATAATATCTGTCTGAGTTACTTGTTCTTATCCATTGCTTTTATTATTCTGCTAATCCTTTCATATAAACTTAATCGATAAAACTAGGTTTGTCATCATCAAAAAGGGGGAGAATGTTAGAATCTTAAGTTTTGATGAAGACTAAAATATGAAAGAACTTAGAAAGCAATAGGTGAACATAGAATCCCAAGTAAGAATGCAACCGGATGTGGACTTACTTCCGGATAGACTAGGACTTGGGCTCGCGGATGAATGTTTCATCCCCCAGCGGCAGCGAGTAACTCACTAGGGAAATAACTTAGTCCATGAGCATTAGGTACACAAAACCTTAAGACTAAGTTATGATTCAACCGGAAGTGAAATTGCTTCCTGTTAAACTTAGACTGGCACAGGTTGATAAAATAGATATAACCCCAAACGTCAGTAAAAGTGCAACGTCAAGTGGAAATGCTTCCTGTTAGATTTTGACTGGCGCAGACTGATAGAATAGAATAACCCCAAGCGTCAGTGAATCAGCTTCGTCAAGAGAAATTGCTTCCTGTTAGATTTAGACTGGCACAGGCTGATAGAAGAGATATAACCCTAAGCGTCAGTGATTTCACCACGTCAAGTAAAAGTGCTTCCAATAGCTTAGTGACTAGCGCTGACTGATGGATTGAAGGACACTGAGCGAGAGTGAGCAATAGTAAACAAAATCCTTCATCCAGTGGTTTCACTTCCGAATGTAGAAGTGCTTCCGGATACATCATAGACTAAGAGGACTAACGTTCAAAGTACACAATACACTAAGTCAGAACATAGTCTAAGTAAGACTACTCCCCATAGCAAACAAGCTTCCCACAGCATGTATAGTTCTTACTATATTTGATTATATATATTGCTATGTTGGACTAACCAGTATGTGCAGAACTTAGTCACACTTCCGGATGCAAATGCGCTTCCGGATGGAAAGACTCTTGACATTGGAATTCAGAGATTAACACTTGCAGAGCAAGATTGCCACTTCCGGATGAACGATGATCATCCGTCAGCAAGAGTACAAGAGTAAACGTCACATACACAGAAGTCAGAATGCTTTTGTCAGAGCAGAGGTGTCAGGACTACTTTTCAGAGATAAAGCAAGTCAACCCTGCTAAGCATTAATGAAGATGTACTTCTCAACGGTAACATGAGATTAACGGCTATATTCAAACGTTCATATTCAACCTGCCGCCCAAGAAGCCGAGTATAAAAGGGAACATCTACATTCAGAAGATGGTTGGAAGAACAGAGCATATTATCTGATGTATTATCTTCTACATTCCTCTCATCTTCTACTCTCAGATCTAAAGTTGTAACATTCTTAGAGAGTCATTCAATTGTACTTAAGTGAGTAACATCATCTACTCTTAGAGAGAGTTATTTGTACTTAAGTGATTATCAAAATCAGTTCATAGAGTGAACATATCATTAAATCCTCTAATTGATAGAGGCTGTTCTTAAGCTTGTGCTTGAAGAACAGAATTGTTATATTACAATAGTAAGGGGGAGCATTTAGAGGTTGTCTAAATCTCCATAGGTTGCAAGTTAGCCCGCAAAACTTGTGGTTGTAAGGTTGCAGGTGATCCCGTTATAAAACCTGTGGTTGTAAAGGTTTGCAGGTGAACCCGTTGTAAAACCTGTGGGTTGTTAGGTGAACCCGTGTTCGTAAAACCTAAAGTGTAAAGGCTTTCTTGTGCCTGGTTCAAACAAGAAGTTTAGTGGATTGAAAATCTCAGGTGGAGCCTGGGGACTGGATGTAGGTCTGGAAGTGACCGAACCAGGATAAACTCGCTTGTGCATATTCTGCTTATTTAAATCTCTCACCAAGCACCACACCACTGCATACTCACTTGTGCTTGGGATGATTCATCATCACTCTCATCAAGCACAAGGAGTAAAGTTATAAAAAGAGAAAATCATAAATTTTATTCTGCCACCCAATTCACCCCCCCTCTTGGGTGACAGCCACGCATTTCATATCTTACCTATGTGATTCTAGGTTTGAGTCATTGTACTCAGCCCTTACATTAAACTTATAAGTAATCAAGATTCATATATGCGCACACACACACACACACACTCATACTTAAATAACTAAACATTTACCTCTTGTGAACAACACTACCCTAATGTCAAACAAATTTCTTAACTTTAGAAATCCAATATAACTTTCATATTTCCAAAAACAAAATTCCACATGTCTCACAAACATAAGCTATGAGCATAAACCACATTTGTTCCTATATATCACCTTCCCCATTTATAAACATGTGCTAAATCATTTTCTCAACATTAATACAACACTTTCACAGGAATTTAACATATAACCAGTAAGCTTATTAAGCCAAATATCCATGTCTTAAGCCATTCCATTTGAACCAAAATTACATGAAACACATCAACACATAAACAATTCCGTTTTCCTTTCTCCCAATTAGATAATGAACAGAACCAGCCCCAAAGAAAATAAAATCATTATGCCTTTCCCAGGTTTTATTCGGCCCTTGTGGTTGAGAGTCCCACAAATTCATAGATGCACCTGAATTCCTATAAAGCTCATCTATTACATTCATGTAACTAACTATACATTAAATTAATTATATATGCCAAGTTGAATGAGTTTCAATGCAACATCAACGGAGAAGCACTCATTATCCATAAAATATTTTCTACTCAATCTAAGCCTCAAGCTCATTTTCCTAGAATCTTCAAATACATATGCCCACTTGCAAGCAACCATAACAGTCCATTTTATATGTATTTAATCATCATTAGAATACACCCAACAACAGAAAAAGAAAAAAAATCAATCAAACAATACAAAAAAGAACTCCACACACAAACCAACAATTACCACAGTAAAACAACCAAACTCGGATTGCAACCAAATACAAACAGACCCTAATACACTTAATCAAATTCATATTTTCACTATATCATCATGTTATCATCACTTTCAATCACCCAAGTATAGAAATTTAACAAGGAAGCACAATAGATTACATCTAATATCATCACATAAAGGACAAATGCTTTCACAAAACAACAACCACTCATTTATCCAACCTGAAACACAACATTAGACACCCCCTTGCATAAACCTAAATCGGCCAAAGAGAGGAAATTTTAGAAAAATCCACATACAATTTGAAAACATTAATCATGCTCAAATTGCTTTAGGAAAACTCAAAATCCAAGGCTAAGTTTTGATTTTTGATGATTATTGAACCCAATCCTATAAACCCCATTCAAATGCATTCTTGGAATCTCGGCCAAAATGAAAATATAGGTTGTAAACTAAAGAGAAAACACACCTAAGCTTGAATATACACTTGTACGCGCAGTAGGTCGCCGGAAATTCGTCCGCTTCGCCGGAAAATGACCACCACCGAGGGTAGGGCAAAAAAGAAATTGAAAAGGAAAGGGAACCATGAGAAATAACTTTAAAATGGAAGCATGGCTCAAGAAATACTGAAAAGGCCGAAGCTTTACCGTTCATTACCGCCGCTGTCCGCCGCTGTGGTCGCCGGAAAAACGAAGAAGAAACAGAGGAGGGAAGACGCGAGGGAGTGAGACAGGAGATGGGTTTTGGTGAGAATGATGAAGGGAAGAAGGAAAAGACGATGGATTTGTGAGGGGGTCGTCGGCGCCGCCGCCCCTTTGGCCGCCGGAAAACGCGAGGCGGAGGAGAGGAGGGAGGGTCTGATGAGAGGGGTCGGAGGCGGAGGGAGTTTTGGGAGTGAAGGAGAAGGAATGAGTTAAGTGGTTTTATATATATATATATGTGAAAATTACCACTAAGTACCCTATCATTCATTCTGAATTATATTTTTAGCCCAAAAGTTTATATATATTATTATTTCCATTTCTTTCCTTCATAACATTATCTACTATCCCAAACACTTGTTCCTCAAAGTTTCTAACTCCAAATAATTATTTTAACTATATTTCCTTAAATTCCAAAAATTAAGATTTAATAACAATAAATCTCCATAAATTTCTCCCTAACACTCAAATTTCCTAAATAACACCTCAATAATTTCCAATTAACCTTAATCAAAATTTGGGATGTTACAAAATACTATTCAAAATACGTTTGATTAATTTATCTTACTATTTTTCTAAAGAATCAAGTAACTCTTGTATTCAGGTAAAAAAAAAAAAAGTCACTCTTGTATTCTTTCCTGCATCAAAGCTAGTGAGTATTCTTTATTGATTATTCTGATGAAGTGGGTCCCGCGATTGTTTTCCAGAGAAAACAGACAAATATAAAATTGCAGAATTTAGATAGAATCAACGAACATATATAAAAAAGGACGAAGTCTTGGACATAAAATTTTCCACCCATCTCGAAATCATGACCGCATAAATTTTACATCGAACGGTCACATTGCATTCATACGCTTCCTCCTTGTATTTTTCACACCAAGAGACAGGCACAAATCCTCTCACAGATCAGAAGAAGAAGAAGAAGAAAGCAAGCATAATAATAACAATAATAGCATAGGAAGAAGAAGAATCCTTCATTATTCTCTGCTTCTCTCTCTGCTTTTGTACTCTTCAATGGAAATTCGTAGGGGAGAGAAGAAGGTCGCTGATGAGGCTTTGAATGGCTTCTCTCCGGTGACTTCAACTAGGATTGGATGGAAATCTCGAAGGAGATCAGGTACTACTGCCTTTTGGATTTTCTCTTTAGCTTCTCATTTTATTTTTGATTTTTATTTGCCTTCAACCATAATTGTTTAGATTTATAAATTCATATACTCTAAACTTTTTTTTATAAGCTCAATCCTATTCTAAACATCATTACTGCCAAAGCTCACAATTATATAGTAGTACTAATTTGCTGATTTCACTTTTTATTTTAAATTAATTTATATATTTTGTTTGGACTAAAAAAGTAATTTACACATTTTTGTTCTTTTAATTTCTGGGTTTTCTGTACAAAAATAATTATGGGTTTGATGTGCCAAATTCCTGCAAAGTTGTACACGAGTTTCGCGTTGATTTTTTTTTCCTGCCGTGTTTGTGGGGAGGGTTTTTTTTTGGAATAGTGGTTAACAGTTGTCAGTTGGTATGACTTTTTTGTGAAGTTTACTTTATTTGTTATTATTGCCTTACCCAACTCCGAGTAGGCGAGTGCTTCTCTTTATAATATACGAAATTAATAGATTGTTACAAAAAACTTAATTTCTATTTTTAACAGAAAAAAATAAGTAATTTATTTTACTGAATTAGAGTATCGATTAATTAATTAATAACTTTGCAGTATATTTTCCGATGTATCAAAAAAAATTAATAACTTTGCAGTAGCTCTTCAAAGTTACAAGTGCCACCCATTAATGATAGCCCTTAAACTTTGCATAAGATAGTGTGTTTGGCTGGACTTTTTTGAATAAATAAGTCAGCTTATTTTAAATAAGTCAGCTTATTTTAGGTGTGTGGCTTTTTCTATGTTTTGCTGGACTTATTTTTCAGTTAGCTTATTTGAAATAAGTCAGCTTATTTATAAGCCACTCAAGGTAGTTTATTTCAGAAAATAAGCCAGCTTATTTTTCTATATAACTTAAAAATAAGTTAGCTTAAAAATAAGCCACTTTTAAACAAAAAGTCATCCAAACATGTTTATAAGTTAAATGGTAAAATAAGCTACTTTTTTCATAATTCATCCAAACATAAAAATAAGTCAACCTAGAGTTTATTTTCTAACTGACTTAAAAATAAGCCAGCTTAAAAATAAGTCACTTTTCCACAAGTCGAGCCAAACACACCCAGAATGATTTGTCGGTTTAGCTTAAAATTGATTTTAGCCATTAAAATCTATTTTAGTTGAGGGTAGTGAGTGATGTAATTGTTCCATGTTGCATCAGAAATGAGTCACATCATACTGGGACCTTTTTACACTTTCCATTTCTAATTCTAAGCCATCAATTACCACAACCAAATTGGCCTTGAATCTCCTATACCATATAACTTTGAAAGCTTGTTATATATGCTTGCTACTTGTGATGCCCTGTGTGAGTCTGTGTGTATTGTGTATTGCGCTCTTGCTTGCCTTATAAAACTATCACTTGGTTGTTGGGATTGGAGAAGCAGCAGACATCTTGGTTACGTTTCCTGGACAACTCACTTTGGATGTCCCTATGGTTAGAGATTTGATTACAATGTGATATATTTAATTAAAAATTGTTGATGTCATATTGTGTCAACGTTAGTATTTTTGCCAACACAATGTTTTTTTAGCTCTTACTCAATCAAGTTTGAAGTAATTATATCTATTGGTGAAAGTCTTTGCCTAGCTTGAGTAAAAGCTAAGTCTAGTCTTTGTGCTCTCAAGAAAACGAAGTCTTTTCAGCTTCATCCAACTAAAAGAAAATACTTGCCTGTTACATATTACTTATAATAGATGAGCCTGCATTATCACACCTTTGTAGGAGTCATTGGGCTGAAACAGAATGCTTCATGTTAATGTCTGCAATAAGTTATAATTTTGGTGTTTGACACTGGTTTTTTTAATAAAAAAATATTAAATGGAAGAATCTTCTTAAACGACTGCATCTTGTATTTTTGAGATATTAGTATTCCTCATTACAATGGTAATATTTACTATAAAAAGCAAATTTTTCAGCATATGAAGCTATTTTTTGGCATCTATCAAGAAGCTTTCTAGTTGTTTCTAGAATAGATGGTGGGTATTGTATGTAAATGCAAAATGTTAAACTTATGTGTCATCTTTTTTATGCTTCTCATTAAGATAAAGGTGAACCATTTTTGTTCAGAAAGTTTTCTTTCTTGAGAATCTTAGTCTGAAAGTCTTTTTTGTGTGCTATCACCTCGGAAGTTTAAAAAGCTTTTGGGGGAAAATCACTCAAACTGAATGTTTCATCTTTGTCTTGACCATGTTGTAGTGTCTATTAATGCCTCCAACAGTTTAGTTGGAAAATCGACCATACTAAATGTTTCATCTTGACATAGACCATGTTGTGGTGTCTATTAACGCCTTTGATAATTTAGGGTGACATTGCATACGTATTATATTTTTTGGGGTAAAATTTTGTTACCCCCATGAATGCTTCTGAGGCAAAATTGATAATTATCCCCATAAATTTTTTCACCAAGTGGTAATTTAAGTTCAACCTTTTGTCTTCAAATGTGGAGATGTCTGTACATTTATAGTAGAATAGAGGTAAGGTCTTTGACTATTTTTGCTTGTAAGGACATGTTTTCTTTAAAGACCTTTCCAATAGAGAAGAAAGTCCTATTGTGTTTCATTAGAAGAGTTTCTACGGTCAAATTTTCTCTGGTCCAAAATGCCATGCAAAATAATTTTTGTTGATAATGTTAGTTTAGAGTGAGAGTGGCATTTCTGAGTTCTTAACAGTGGAATGAACTACACAAATGATAAAATTTGCCCATATACTTTTCAATTGATATTTTCCTTCTAAAGTTGATGTGAAGTTTGAATTGATAGAAAAATTGTTCAGGTAGTCCAAGGAAACGAACTTGAGTGGTGGATAAATGTAGTTCTCGTTGTAGCAGCTTACAGCCCTCTTTGCTAGATTTTTGTCCTGCTTTGTTCTGTTTCATTCATGGGTAATTTGGCTTTTTTTATTATTTTCTCCTTTGGTATCCCTTGGCAGACCATTTTTTTTTTGGTTTTTTTGGCTTTAGTTGTGCATTATGGTGTGTGGCTAGATTAGTTGCAAATAGAGTGGTAACTTGTTTCCCACAGCTAGCGGGAAGAATTTAGAGGTATCAAACGATACTGCAAGTGCTAATAAACCACCCAGCAAACAGGAAGAACCTCCTCCTGCCGAGGAGATGATGCAGGACTCACCTGAAGTTCCTGTTCCTGAGCTTTCTGAGCGTCGAAAGGCGTTATTTGAACCATTAGAACCTATAAAGAACATTAATGGCCGACGGCCATCAGCTGAATCCTTACTTCCTCCCCCTGACTTTGAATCTGCAAACTATCCAAAGGGATGGTTGATAGGGAAGAAGCGAAAACTTGTCAATGTTGATGTCGTTGAAAGCATGCGCAGGATTGCCATACAAGAAATGAACAGAAAGGTGCCTTATTTTCATCATCACCTTGTTAAGTTCCCAAGACCTTTTTTGTAACTAAACCCAAAACAGGCTGAAATGTTATGGTGATATTTTATCACAGGACCGGGAAATCGATGGGTTGAACGAACAATTGGAGGAGGATTCAAGGTGTCTGGAGCACCTACAAGTCCAACTTCTGGAAGAGAAAAGCAAACGTTCTCGAATTGAGAGGGAGAATGCCATGCTCCAGGAACAAGTGAACATGCTTATGAACATGATACAAGAAAATGAGCATATGGCCGATGATGATCCAGGCCATGACGAACCATAAATAGTGTATTAGTACTGAAGTATTGTTATTATATTCCTTGTGTCTGTATGTTTTTTGATTCTTTATCACACGTGTGGTGGGGTGTGCTTAGGTTTTCTGCTATAGTTGAGTTAGTGGAGTGCATGTCTTTATACTCCTTTCTGGTTAGAAAAGGTATCAAAACGAATTGAGCTGAACATATTTGTTTATTGAAGGAAGAATAATGTACATCTCTTATGATCTGTATTTTATTGTGATCAATTAGTAGCATTATGCTTCTCTAAAAACTCTACATTACAGCATTATCCGCTTTTTGCATTGACTCTGACCATCTGGTTGAGTTGAATCAAAACTAACAAATTTATGGTTAACTTTACTATTATATTTTGGTCTAAATGTATGATAAATATGTATTTTATTTGATTCCATTAGCGACAAGAGGCATTGAGTATTTCTAAAGTATCAATTTGAATTTAGTTAAAAAAAGTACTACTATCAATTTAATCAATGAGCAATAAAAAATTTCATTCTTACCAATAAAAAATGGCCAATTTTGGCTAGTGAACTATTGAAAAAAAAATACTAGAATGTCTTTTCTAAAATAGAAGTAAAAATGAAATTTTTTATTTTAGAAAGAGTATTTTAGTGTTTTTCAATAGGAGTAGACCTTGATGAAGGGGTCTGTACTCGTTCTAGTTTGTTTGTTCATCATGTAATTTAGTTGTATCCAGTTTTATTCAAAAAAAAAATAGGTCATTGGCTAAAATGGATCATCTTTGTTCATTGGTCAGAATGACACTTTTTGTAAATTGTTAGCCAACTAGATACTTTGAAAATAGTTTATTGGCCAAAATAATATTAAACTCATTATTATTTTGCAGGGTTAAGGGTCAAATCTTGTACCTAACTATTGGCAAAAGTTCACCCAACATAAACAACAATTTATGGTCACAAATGTAGCAACTATCTATTACAAAATGATTCAATTGAAGCAATCTCATCAATTTTGACAAGTTTGATCGTTAAGTAACAAGCCACCCAACCAAGCCAGGTCACATGTCACGTCATCGCCACGTCGATCACATGATGCAATGATATGGCATGTGCCCTGATCTGATTGGATGACGTGACAGGTGATGTGGCGTAATTAGGTCAAACTTAACTGTCAAACCCGTCAAAGTTAAAGGGTTGCTACATTTGAACCATTTTGCAATAGATAATTGCTACATTTGAGACAAAATTGTTGTTTATGTTGGATGAACTTTTGCCAATAGTTAAGTGCTGAATTTGACCCTGAACCCTATTTCGTAAAATCAATTTATTTACTCTCTTCCCCGCCCTCTTCTCACCCGTTATCTATCTCCGTTATCTGTCTTTCTCTAGGAGCTTTAAACTTTATGACAAAAAAGTTCTTAGTTACTTTCAGCCGCTACCTTATGCATGGTTTCCAATTAGTTATGTACACTAATCTCTTGAAACCCAGCCGCCACCTTATGCATGATTTCTGCTTACAAATAACAAAGGGTAAAGGAGCAAATCTGGCCCCCAAGTAACCACCAAGGAGCGCTGAGTACCCTAAACTAACGACAAGCCCGGATCTGTACCCCAAGTAACCAAGATGTTAAAAAACTACCCCGGTTGGACGGTCAACAACGTTTGACCGTTACTTTGCCTGTGTGGATGCCACGCGAGCACCGGTTTTGCCACTTGGCGCCGCGTAGGATAAGTGTGTGGGTCCCACATTAAATAAAAAAAAAGTTCTCCCTCCCTCTTCATCAACAACCAACCCGCCAACCCCCCCCCAACACCCACCACCAGCCCCACCCCTCCACCTCCCCCCACCACACACCCCATCCCCTTCACCGCCCTCCCTCCCTTCACCTCCCCCACCACACGCCCACCTCCCTTCCTCCCTTCACCACCCGCCCCACCCCCTTCACCGCCCACCTCCCTCCCTGACTCACCATTAATTCCAAGCTCACCATTAATTCTGACCATCGCTTTGCTTTCGCCACTCTCGCTAAATCTGCTTCTTGGGTATCTTTCCTTTTTCCCTATTTCATCTAAAGTTTTCACCTTTTTCCTTTTCCGTGCTGTAATTTATGTTTTTGATAGTACCCACTAAAATAAAAGACATGTCATGCTTATGTGGTGATTGATTAGAAATTTATGTCTGAATGAAGAATAAGATCTTTATTTTTCTGGTGGTTACATGCGGTGAAGGGAGGGAGGGCGGTGAAGGGGGTAGGGCGGGTGGTGAAGGGAGGGAGGGAGGTGGGGCGTGTGGTGGGGGAGGTGAAGGGAGGGAGGGAGGTGGGCGTGTGGTGGGGGGAGGTGAAGGGAGGGAGGGCGGTGAAGGGGGTGGGGTGTGTGGTGGGGGGAGGTGGAGGGGTGGGGCTGGTGGTGGGTGTTGGGGGGGGGTTTGGCGGGTTGTTTGTTGATGAAGAGGGAGGGAAAACTTTTTTTTATTTAACGTGGGACCCACACACTTATCCTACGCGGCACCAAGTGGCAAAACCAGTGCTCGCGTGGCATCCACACAGACAAAGTAACGGTCAAACGTTGTTGACCGTCCAACCGGGGTAGTTTTTTAACATCTTGGTTACTTGAGGTACAGATCCGGCCTGTTGTTAGTTTAGGGTACTCAGCGCTCCTTGGTGGTTACTTGGGGGCCAGATTTGCTCCTTTACCCAATAACAAATAAATATAATATGACGCCCACGCTTAGTTTGATGGAAACTTGACAAGAGCCATTAGTTATTTGCCATTAGGACTTGTTTATTTTTAGATAGTGGCTACATTTGACCTTGTTTGGCAATTTAGTGGTGTCTATATTGTCTTTTATACTCGCATATCATGATTGTGTACGCTAGTTCTTCCTGTGTCTATGTTTACATCTGCAATCGATGATCCTTTCATTAAAAAAAGTAAAGAACCTGAGAAGAAAATCTACTAGAAAATATTAGGAATATTTAATCATTCATTTCTTCTTATGTGATGAACCCTCTCATTTCCTCCAATATCGTGAATCTTCATGGCTCATTTCAGAATCTTGCTCAATCTCTATCATTGCAGATTTCAAGGCAAAAGGGCCAGAGGGATTTTAGCATTTAAGACACAACACAACCATACATACATACAGACTACTCAGGTATGCCTACAACTGCTAAGTACTACATTTTGTCCGGATTCTTCATCAATCTGCATCTCTGAATCCCTAAGTTTGAAGTTAGGCTAATTAAAAACAGGAAACAAACAGTGAATATAAAGTTTCACCCTCACACACAAAACATATCGTTGTTTCTATGCTAAATGATCAGGACTTGGACCACTATCTAACTTGATTGACAGAATCATCTGCCATTGGGAAAAGAAACTGAGGCAAAGAAGCTATCCTGGGAAGATTAAGCAGTAGCTCCCCCACTGATTCCTTCCTGCGCATGCCATTGCCACTAACCTGCTTGCTTCCAGAAGCATCATCATCCCCAGATTCAACAGCCGTACTTCTGCATGATAACTCAAGATCCAGGTTAGTTTTTTCACCAACTTTTTCACTAACATCAGTATAATTAGTTCTCAAATTGGTGTCTTGTGTTGCTGCAGGGTCCTTCTGCAATAGGCAGCACAACGAATTAACCCTTGACATGAGAGACAGTTCGTCTGAGGCTGCGATAGCTAAAGAGTCGTTGAGCAAGTATTGGGTGATTTCATCTAGGATCATTTTGTGTTGCTCATTGTCGCTGGCAGAGGCAGAATTGCCAGATATCATCTGCTCTGAAATGCAATTTCCAATGTGGTTTACTATATCATTCATTGACATTGATGGGTGGAGTCCAGGCACTTTAATTTGATCCAAATTGTTAAGAAACTTCAGAGTGTCAGCTTCTCTGCTCCTTTGCTGTTTGATTTGAAGAGGCTCCATTACTGCACACAGAAAAATAAGGTAAACTCAATTTAGTTGCAGATAATTTTTGCATGTATTTTAATACAGTGAGAAATTGCACCCAAGTGCTCAAAAAGGAATGACAAATAAAAAAGCAGGAAGCTCGTTCAGCCTGGACAATAAGAAGATACTAGGCAGTTCAATCAAATAGCAAGAATATCGATAAAAAATTACAGATTGTACATCATTTAGCTGGACCAACTCTACAGTGACATGACTCAAATGTTGAACAAGAAATATGACGGATGTTGCTTCACCCTTGGCAATAGAAAAATTGAATGACCAATGTTGTGGCCCCAAAGAAAAACATATGCAGTTCTACCAACATACCAACCAAAATTGTACCTGAGGTTGGAGGGGAAGTGATTTCTTGGGACACATTATCAAAAGCGTTTCCTACAAGATTGTGCTCACTTCTTGAGGAAGATGATTGAACTGCAGATGCTGATTCAACATCATGCAACTCAAACAAACCAGCTTGCCCTCTGCCTATTCTATCCAAAGAAGCAGTTGACCCATATTGATCATCAATTGCAGTTTTCGATTCGAAATATGGAGAATCCAACACCATATCAGGTTGCTGACTTAAGAAGTTCAGGCGCGGATCACACTGGATCAGCTTCTCAAAATGCTTCCCTAATAGTCCTAGTGGACACTCCAAAAAATGCCGCCTACAACAATGAGGACAAACATAAGTCATCAATCATCATTATAATACATACTCAATACCACTACGGATGTTATTTGTTAAATAATAAGAGACAACTCCAACATTGGGTATACACGTAAACCTCCCCATACTCCATAATGCTCTCTATAAAAATAAACCTCTAAGTACTAAGATATTCTTTAGACAATTTCAAATGAAACATTAATAAAAAGTCATGTAAATCAAACCAAGAAAATGGTAAATACCATTTGATTTATATCAGGTTTCCTAAAATAAGAGATGTCAAAGATACAGATTGACCACAAATAGTTCCCATTCAGACCTGGAACACTCTAACATCACTTGTGTCAAGAGAACATAGTGCATACCTCTGTATGCTTGCTTGTCCGCCAGTAAAGTCTGATGTTGCCTGCCACAAGGTATGCTTCCTAGGTTGTGGATTGATTTCCCTAAAAAACAAGGGTCTTCTAGCCAGCTGGAGGGAAAAAGAAAATGGAAATAACATTATGCTTACTAGTGAAGCTCAATGCAGTAACACCGATGACAGACATATCAAAAAGAGAGACGACACTTACTACAACTTCAAGTGTTCCAGGTCCGTCATCAGGGTAGTTTGCCTTCAGAGCCATGATATCAGACCACGGGATTTCAATCTTATTCTTAAGACAACCATCAAGAACTTCCCATACAATTTTATGCTTTGCAAAGTAACACTTTGCCACCAAATCTCCTTCATATCTTGACTTATACTGCAAACCATTGAGAGAAGACTTTAGAATTACCCCAGACACAACCATTTTATGTCAATAATATTCCTTGTTTTAGTTAAAATCTCACCTCCCAAGTCCCAATTTTCAAAATGGAAGCAGGGAAATTCGAGGCCTTGAGTTTACCATCAGTAGCTATTGAAGCTTTAGCAGAACCCCTTTGTTCTTTCTTGTTGCCTGTTGCTAATTTGGTATTTCCTTCTTGGGAAATTCTCATCTGAATCAAATCCAGAAGAGATGGGCTTTTTTTAAGACGCAACCCCAACGGGCTAGGCTCATCAAGGGGATTGTACAAAGCAGGCGGAATCGAAAGCTGATCATCATTACAACCCAACTGTTCCAAACAAAAAAAAATGAACACCAAACACCAGACATAGCTGAAGAATTCGAAAATAAAAGATATCTGTCGCAGAAAGCAACATCAACTCTGACTTTAGAAAGGCAAAAAAAGAAAAACAACAACAACAACATTTAGAGGGATGGATTTCATGTTTACTTTATTTCATCTCCATACATGATCTTAGATTTTTGCACTCTTAGCCTAATACTCCCTCCGGTCTAGTTGATTTTTTTGGAAAATCTTAAAAAAAACAAAATAGTCAATTATAAATTGATTTACCTAATCTTTTCCCTTAAACTTAAACTAGTTTATTTTACTTATAAACTATTGGATAATCTAAAAATATATCATGAACATTAATCTTTTCAAAAATAAGGTAACTAGTGTTATATTAAGGAGGAGGTAATATAAACAAACAAAAATTCTCCAATTTGTGCCCTGTTTTTACAGAATTTTCCATGATTAGATCGAGTCCCATAATTCATGTCTATCATTTAAGAGGCTTCTGAACATGAACAAGATTATTGAGTTTCCTTTCCTTTTGCCTTATCTCTTTACTCTCCTTATATACTTGACGTCTTCTGAATATGAATATCTATTGCTTGCCCTGCTTCATGAAATCTTTCAAAAGCTACACCGAGTAAGGATTCAGAGATATAAAATAAACATGTGAGAATTAAGAAAGAAAGAAAGAGAAGCAGAAAAGAAAGGAACCTGATGATGAGAGGAGTTCAATCTAAGTCGCTTGTGAAGAATGCGGAGATCATGGTCATGGTCATGGTCATGGTCATGGTCGCCACCAGAATCCTCAACTTCCAACTTCACCTTCTTCAGGCCGTTGTTCTCCGATCTCATTAGCTGAACCATGGAGCTTTGATTCACTCACACAATATACTCTGATCGTATCAACTACTATCAAGTCAGAAAAAGCAATGATTCTTCAAATTCACACCACCAACCTTTCCTAACACTCTCTCTGTGGAGATGAGATGGCGGGCGCTACGGCTAAGAACGACGTAACTCTCTCTCTCTCTCTCTCTCTCTCTCGACAATGAAGCGCTAAGTACACGTGCTCATAGCGAAAACGATGACGAGGTTTAAAAGCCTACGCAAACGCCCCCACCAAATGACTAAACTACCCTCCATTTTACCCATGGGTAGTTTGGTTGAGCTACATACAACCATGTACGGATAAGAACACGTGTTCGAATCCTTGAAAGCAATTTCATTAAGAGATGAGATAATTTTACTAATGTGAGTATCACTCCTACCACTCGAGTCCGAATTTAACCGGAGGTGATTAACCAAAAAAAATACCCTTGATTTTTTAATTGGAATACCCTTGTTCTTTTTGGGATGTTACTTTTCTATGTTCTAATTTTGGGATGTTATTCGAAATCTACTAATAATTAGTTATAGAATTAAATATGATTTTGATCAATGATCAATTACTCAAATATCAATCTCTATAATGACTAAGAAAATGTATAATCTATGACTAAAAATAATTAGAATTTATCATTTTGATCCACATCATCAAATTTTGTCTAAATGTATTATATTGACCAATGACATAACCAACTATTTGTGAACACGTAGCAACTATCCAATGATAGTTAAGTAAAATAAGACAGTGTTGGTCAAAATGATAGATCTACGCATCAAATTTAATAACGTAGGGGTAAATGATAATATTTAAACATCAAATTTAGTAACATGCTTTATAAATATAATCAAACAATCTCTCCACTTCTTTACGTCACTTAAATTTTTTTTAGGAAAATTTAGAATTCAAAATTCAACACTTTAAATTGTTTATAATTGATTTTTCTCTTCAAAAAACAAATTTATTTTACTTATAAACTAAACATATAATCTAATTATTTGTGACATATGTTATAATTTAGTAATCAATTTTTCTTCCTTAACTTCCATAAAATAGTTAAAAATATTTTATATATAGTACCGGAGGATGTATAACTTTAAATTGTTTAAATAAGTTAGTAGGAATAAATTACTTTAAATTGTTTAAACTTATCTTTGTTTAAATGTTATTACGCCCTATGAACAATTATTCAATAACAATTGACAATCTAATGGTAGTTATCCGAAATCTAACGGTGTATACTAAAGTGATGCTTCCTCCAGTTTATGATACAAGAGTTAGTCACCAAAATATGCTTTTAAGAAAATATAAAAGATAGTTGAGTATCTAAAGTTAATTTCTTTTGAGTTTTGTCCAACATTTCCATATTTATCACAATATTACTAAAAGAGAGAAATACATAAGTGTCAATAAATATGAAAGAGAGTTGCTATAAAAAAAATAAATATGAAAGAGAGTTAGAGGCAAAGTAGAAAAAATTGCATTATCAAAGGAAGAGTTTGAGTTGAGCTTTCATATTTTAGACAAAATTATTTAAATTTTAGGCTCTTGTATTAAAGACTTGAGATAGTATTTTTAAATCGTTGTTATACATAGTTGACACTTTTATTGTTGGTTGTGTCGATTAATACTTTAGTAATTGTTCATGAGCCAAAACCATATTGAACCTTTATTTTTTTCCTATCAAATATAATTTATTTTACTAATAAATTAACATAATACAATCTAATTATATGTCGTTTTATAATAAAATTTATTCCTAATCTTCATGTGAAAATTCAAACTTGATTTTAGTACTATATTCAGTTCTAAATATTTTTTTTGATACAGATATTCAGTTCTAAATATAAGACCTAATTGTTATCAACTTTTACCTAAATTACTACCTCCGGTCCCTAATGTAAGAGCTAGCCGCCAAAAAAACGCTTATTAAGAAAACATGTGAATGTTAGTTGGGTGTCTGGAGTTAATGCTACTTTTCCAATATTGCCCATATTTATTATGGTACTTTTAAGAGAGAGAAATACATAAGCATTAATAAATATGAAAGAGAGTTAGGGGTAAAGTAGGAAAAAATGCATTAAATGAGGAGAGAATATTGGATGAGCTCTTACATTAGGGACCAAAACCATTCAAATTTTGGGCTCTTACATTAGGGACCGGAGGGAGTATCTTTAATCCCAATAATAGAAATATAAGAGAGGTGGTGAAAGTATAGGTAGATGATTAAGATATATTAGTAATATCAAGTTATTTTAAATAACTTAACTACCATCCATAATCTAATTAAATTTGATAAACAAATCTTATATTTAGGACTGAATGAGATGTGGAGTATATAGCTGACTATTTTGTCGTTTAGTGAGGGGTAGGCAAGGAATAAGATGACTATGATACGGCGCGTGGTTTTGTACAGTAAGGAATGGGGTCAAGCTAATGTCACGTGCCATCACGTGCTGTAGATATGGATAACGTGTGGGGCCTAGTTCATGAACCTTCCACATCGAATTTTGTCTTGACTTGTATATGCAGGAACTCTCGTGATTTTGGGTAGTTTGGGTAGGCGGATATGTGTATGAATCTGGTGGGATGACCAAACACGTAAGCTAAAAGGTGGGGCCAATCATATAATCGAGCGGATAATGTAAAGTTTTCAATATATTTTCTTATTAATATGCGATGCTTTATCCTTATGGATAAACTTCAAAAGATGCTGATTAGTTGTCCATGTACATATGCTTAAAGCGGTGTGAGACTAAATGATTTTAATAAGTGTAAATAATATATGCAGAAAGGCTAGCATGGAGGGAGGGAAATTAAGTGACACCAGACTTAATTTTATTAATCACCATACTCAATATATAGGTTACAGAATTAGAACAAAAAAAATAGATTGATTAGAGATTTGCATTTATGAATAATGATAAAATAATTAATGAATAACAAATAGATACAATCATATTGGTAGAAAAATAGATAAAATCATAATACATGAATGAATATAAGTATATTAATCAAACATCTCAAAAATTAATATTAATTAAACGAATAACATTTGCATCACTTAAAGCACATAACATTCAAGATATAATTTCTTTTATAAAAAATCTATATAAATACGTCCTCATTAGAGGTGGGATTTCGGGCCAGCCCGCTTTAAACGGGCTGGCCCAACCCGACCCAAATTCAAGCGGGCTGAGCCCGCTTCCAGCCCGCCACAATTCGGGCTGGGAATTTCCAACCCAGCCCGAATTTGGGGTGAATTCGGGCCAGCCCGCCAGCCCGAATTCGAAGCTTTTTTTTTTTAAAAAAATTGTCTTTCCTAATGGATCATGGTTCTTGGAAAGGCTGAGTCAGGTTAATCACAAATTTCTTGTTGTCATAAGAACGCTCAAATTATCTTTTTTTTATGCTCTAGAACCCATACTACTATTCCAATGAAAAAGAACAAACAAGTGGAAACAAATAATCACTACCATTAATATCCTTAAATCAAAATAAACTCAATTTGCAAACACAAACCTATTACCTATGGAACACAATATTCATATCATAAAAAAAATGTCACACTACAAAAACCAAAAAAGTTACAAACTTAAGTCAATAATAGAGTAATTGTCTAAAGCATAAAACATTAAATGGTATAATCAGAAAATCATTAGTTCTTCAATTGGGATTTGCAGATGAAGTAGAAGCATTCTCCGAACTTGAAAAAAGTGGAACAGGAGCAATTTCCTTTTTCGCGGCCTCAGTGTCCTCTGCAACATACACACACAAAATACATAAATAATCAATACAAATAAGTTTAATAAAATATAACTGTTGGATGTCAACATTACCATTCCATGGAAAACCAAGCATCCAATTTCTAGCACAAATGAGAGCTTCAACATTTTCTGGAATAATACTGCTTCGAAATTTTGTGAGGACTCGAGAACCGATACTGAAAGCAGATTCACTAGCAACTGTGGTAATTGGAATGCTCAAAATATCACAAGCCATCTTAGAAAGGCAAGGGAATCTAGCTGAGTTAGCTTTCCAAAAGTCTAAAACATCAAATTTTGTGCATGTTTTAGAATCAACCGGTGCTTCATATAAATAATAGTCTAATTCAGACTTTTCAATTGCTCTCTCAGTTGAAGACCGCATTGTCAGTAAATCCTACAACATATGAAATAAAAGTGTGAGATACCTTTCAATTGCTTTTAAAATAAAAGTTAATTAAACAAATAAACATTTAAATAATTAATAATCAAGAATTTCAAACTTACCTCAAAAATATCATTATCAGTCATTTCTTCATCCATAAAACAAGTTGAACTTGATCCTACTTGTATATCCGATGCACGAGAAAACACATTGCTCTGTGATGAAGCTCCATCAATTTGGGTCAAGGATGATGATGATCCCACATATTTATATTCGTTGAAAACATCATACAACTTCCTCTTTATGTCATCAAACTTCTCTTCAGAAGTTAAGAGATCTATCTCTGAGAATGGCAGACCAAGATAAGTAGTGGGGTTTGATTTCTTTCACACACACATACATGGCATCCAAAGATAATGACCAAATCAGAAATTGAACCCGCGTTTTGCAGGAGGAGGAGGGTGTTGCTTTAGCTTGACCTTATCAAAAAGCAAATGAGAGAAGTGGAGCCATGGCCCCATTCAGCCCTCCTCTTTTCCCCCTTTCCTCAACTCATATGTCAACTCAGTCCAAAAAAAAACTCATATATCAACGCCTGTCATGCCACTCTTTCTATTTCTCATGCTATAAATTTTTAGGCCAAATCGGAGTAAATCCCATCAACAGATATATCTCTTATATATTTTATACTATCATCAAACTCAAAACCTTATATTCAATCAGTCTAAGCATTTTCAATTTAGAGTGCCCTCACATGTTAATCAATTTGTAAGGCACAACCAATATAATCAATCCTATATATGCATGCCCTGATGCCCCACATATCAAATATCAAACATGTCCACCATATATTGGATATATTAAAAAAGAAGGAAGGAAGGAAAGTGGGATAACAGAATAGGAGATTGAGGGCAGGCGTGAGGAGGTGAAGTGCTTACCTGAAGACTGAAGAGTGAAGAGAAGGAGATGGAGACGGTGGGTGACGGTGGGTGCCGCCTGTGAGGCTGTGACTACGTAACTGTGCGTATGGACGTTAGGACGTATGGTATGTCACGCATGTGGATGTTTTTTTCTTTTTTTTTGAAAAAAACTATTCGGGCCAGCCCGTTTTAACATCGGGCTGGCCCGAATATAACCCATATATTCGGGTTCGCAGCCCGTTTTCAGCCCGACTTATACGGGCTCAACATTTCCATCCCGACTCTTTTTTTTAAGGGCGGGTTCGGGTTGAGCCCGCCCTGAAAGTCCCGCCTCTAGTCCTCATTTGCAAAAGGGTTAGAGTTAGAATGTAAATATACCTGAAATTCATCATTTTATTTTAGGAAAAAGTTGTTTAATACATCAAATGTTGTTTATGCCCAAAGCTTTTACTAAGCCTAATGAGTGAATCAATTAACATTTCATGTGTGAAAAGACACTAAAGAGTCACTTGTTTATGAGAGATTCTATCTCTTACAAAATGATATTTGAAGTCTATAAGTATACATGACATTTTTTTTATGAAAAATACAATAATAATAGAATTTGACTTTATTATGTTGTCTAAGATGTCTTATAAAACTAATATTAAACTAATTTATTTGTTTGTTACAAAAATAAAGTGTCATATTTTTTTCAAGTATATATTTTTAATAAAAAAATTCATTTTTTTGTGGATTTTCTCGTCCCGTCCCAATCTTGTCTCGTTCCCAATCGGGATGAGAAAAGGTTCGGGACGGGACGGGACGGGACACGGGACGGAAACCCCGTCCCGACCTTTTTTGGGACGGGACTCGGGACAGGGTGTCCTGATCCTGTCCCATCTTGAACACCCCTACCTAAGATGAATCCTAGGGCCTTTATACCCTTAAGGGATCTCTTTGATCTCCTCCATTTTTCCTTATTCTTGGTTAGAATTGGGTTAGGGTTGATTTTGATTTTGGATTTTATTCTCAAAAAAGTGAACCTTAGATTCGATCTTGAAATCAGTTAAAAAAATTCGATCTTGAAAAGCTTTTAAGTATTGGTTTGGTGTTTGGTTTATTTCTATTAAAAGCCTCAAATTTATTCTCTCTTCCAGTGTGTTTTATGAGTGTTGAAAATTTATATGGTGTATGATGAAGTATGGATTTGAGTGGAATAGAGTTATGAGATTTTCGAAATCACTAATGATTACCTCTGTTTTGTTCAGTTTTTCTGTCTTTGGGGATTTTTAGTTGATGAATTAAGCTTGATGTGGGTAAAGTAAAATAATCATGTTTTTTGGTTCAAAATTTCGACTAATCATGAAGTAATCTTCTTTCTCTACTTGATTTGGCTGTATGATCTCTTTGGTCATGATGATGTAAATCATCTTTCTCCATCTGAAGCTCAAAGTTCTTTTTTATTCTTTTTTTATTCTGTGTCTCTTTGTTCAAGGTTTTATTTATTTTTCCCCATTTATTTTATTGCATGTATTTGGTAGCCATGTAGATATTTATGGTTGACTAAATGAATGACACATACATGTACATTGTGTAGTATTCAAAGAAAATTGGAGATTAGTACGAACTACTTTTTTGGCAAGTGTAACATCTATAATTTTCTTACTAAATAATAATAATTTAATCAATTTATAACCAAGATTATATTATTGGAAAAACCGAGCATACTCTTCAAGCATTAAGCTGCCCAGAAAAGCAAGAGAACACTTAATACATTGAGAGTTTTATTTATTATCCATCTTGTACTCTTTGTAGTTAAGTCTCTTAATTTATTGAGAGCATTCATTGTACTTAAGTGAGTAACATCATTTGTTCTTCGAGAGAACTAAGTTAGAAAATCCTTTGTTTAAAAGGTTGAACCCTTACAAGTAGTAAGGGGGAGCGAGTCTGTTTGTAAGGTTGCAAGTGAGCCCGTTGTAAAACTTGCGGTTGTAAGGTTGCAAGTGATCCCGTTGTAAAACTTGATGTTGTAAAGGTTCCAGGTGAACCCGTTGTAAAACCTGGGGTTAGTGGAACTCAATCTGGGTGATTGAGAACTGGACGTAGGTCAAGAGTTGGACCGAACCAGTATAAAAACCTTGTGTGTTAATTGTCTGTTTTATTTGGTAGCACAATTCACCCCCCCTCTTGTGCATCCTCCTTTCATTTGGTATCAGAGCAAAGTCTTTCTGACTTGATTCCAACGAATCTAGAAAGAAAAGATCCAGTGATGGATGCAGAACATCATTCTCTTCCTGATGTAGCTATGCAGCCAAACAAGCCTCCTGACTTTGATGGGTATAACTATCCCTTCTGGAAGTTCAAGATGGAGAACTTCATCAAGGCCAGTGGTCTTCGTATCTGGGATGTGATAGAGCATGGCGACAATGTTCCTCTAGATAATGAAGGTTTTGCAAAGCCTCGATCCCGCTTCACCAATGATGATTACTTTCAAGTGGAACTGAATTACAAGGCTATCCACTATATTCAATGCGCCCTGAGCCCGAAGGAGTTCCACAGGATAAGTCACTACAAAACAGCAAAAGAAATGTGGGAGGCTCTTGAGACTGCTCATTCCGGAACCAAGGGAGTGAAGGCCAGACGCGTTGAGATGCTGGTTGAGGAGTTTCACAAGTTCACAATGCTTCCAAATGAGCCAATCAGAGACTTGGAGCTTAGATTCAGCCATCTCATAAACAACCTAGCCTCTCTGGGGAAGAACATTCCTGAGGAGGAACAGGTGAGCAAGATTCTTAAGGTGTTGAAGGGTGACTGGCTTACCAAGGTGACCATTCTACAGGAAGTCTAGGGAGAGTCAACCAGTTCTGTCACTGCCTTATTTGGTTCTCTGGCTGAGTATGAACCAACCCTGTTGGCCCAAAGAGCTCCTCAAGCTGCTGCTAAAGCCAAGAATCTAGCTCTTGTTGCTCCCAGCAAGGAAAGGGATGAGGATGATGATGAGAATGATGAGGAAGATATAGACGATGAAGAAATGACTATGATGGTGAGAAAGTTCAAAAAGTTCTTCAGAAAGAAAGGAGACTTTCAGAAAGGAGAATCTAGCCATAAGAAGGAGAGGACCCCGGTGTGCTTTGAATGTAAGAAACCTGGTCATTTCAAGGCTGAGTGCCCGAGCCTTCAGAGAGTCAAAGGGAAGGACAAGAGGAAAGCCTTCGTGTCCTCTATCTGGGTAAATAGTTCTGATGAAGAAGCTAGTGATGAGGAAGAGGTTGCAAACCTTTGCCTTGTTGCTAGGGAAGATGGAGAAGAGGCATCTTCAGACTTCGACTCCATCCATGGTGATGAGGTAACTCTTCCTAAACTCCAAGAAGCTTATAACGAGATTCATAGAGAGTTCTTTCGTTTATGTAAGGCTTACAAAGTGTTGAGAATGAAGAATGAATCGCTTGAGTTCTCGGTGAACTCACTAAGTGATGAGCTAGCGGAAGCCAAGAAGCTTCCAGTAGCAGATGGCAAGGGAGATCCCCAAGCGGAACCCAATGCCTCAACACCAGAGAGCTGCACCAACTGCAGCAAAATCTCTGTTGAAAGGGATAGGTTGTATAATGCCCTACAAAAATTCACAAATGGATCTGAAATGCTGATTGTTATTTTGATGAATCAAAGGGCATATAGAGATAAAACTGGACTGGGTTATAAGCATAGAGAGAAAAAGTGGGTGGAACCCAAAGTGAAACCCTACTTAAAGTTTTTCCATAAAGCCACTAGTCATAGCTCCACACCCTTCAGTTTCTGTAACTACTGCAACAGGAAGGGACACTCCACGTCCACCTGCAATGCAAAGAAGTATGGGGCTAACAGCACCTATAAGTGGGTTCCAAAAGGAACCAAGGTAACTAAGGATCCTCCAAGGAAAGAAACTAAGGGAGGACAAGGACCTAAAACTTGGAAACATATTCCAAGGGAAGTCCGTCAGCCTAGAGCCCACACAAGGCCAGAGGCACAAAACAATCACAAGCCCAAGGTCAACACTGGACCGAGGGTTATGGGAACTAATGATAAAGGACCCAATAAAAGTTGGGTACCTAAGCTTGTCTAATCTATGCAGGTCTGTCTCAAAGCATCCAAGATCAGAAAGTGGTACATTGACAGTGGATGCTAGAGACATATGACTGGTGACAGAGACAAGTTCAAATCCTTGGTGATCAAAGATGGAGCCAAAGTGAACTTTGGAGGTAATCAAAGCGGAAAGATCACTAGGGTTGGAGAAGTTGAACCTATCAAAGATGTCTATCTGGTTGATGGTCTCTGTCACAACCTGCTGAGCGTGAGCCACAGCACTGACAAAGGAAACTGGGTAATTTTTGATTCACATGAGTGCATGATAGTAGATAAGCATGATCTAGATATAGACAAGGCCAATCTAAAATGCAAACTTAAGGCAAGTAGGAATGGAAATCTATACATCCTAGATTTATGTCAACAACTAGCTGAAAAATGTTTAATAACTAGTGATGAAAATAGTTGGCTTTGGCATAAACGGCTAGCGCACGTAAACTTTACACAGCTTGATATGCTTATTAAGAAAGAGCTAGCAATAGGGATTCCATCCTTCAAAGTTAAGCATGATTTTATCTATGAATCCTGTCAATGAGGAAAGCAAACAAAGTCCTCGTTTAAGACCAAGAAGAAAGTCTCCACCAGCAGGCCCTTAGAACTAATCCACATGGATTTAGTTGGGCCAGCGAGAGTGAAGAGCTTAGGTGGAAACCTTTATGCTCTAGTGGTGGTGGATGACTATTCAAGGTTCACTTGGACTATGTTTCTTCCCTCTAAGCAAGATGCTTTTGATGCTTTTATTGTCCTGGCTAAGAAAGTGCAGAATGAGAGAGATCTCAAAATAGCAGCCATAAGGACAGATCATGGAGGAGAGTTTGAGAATCACAACTTCTCAGAGCTGTGTGAGGAGAATGGAATTGATCACAACTTCTCAGCTCCCAAAACTCCTCAGCAGAATGGCGTGGTTGAAAGGAAGAACAGGGTTCTGACAGAGATGGCCAGAAGCATGCTCAATGAGAAAGAAGTCTCTCAAGTGTTCTAGGCGGACGCTATGAGCACTGCTTGCTACATCTCCAACAGAGCCTATGTTCGCAAGGGCTTAGACAAGACTCCCTATGAGCTATACAAAGGTAGAAAGCCCAACATCAGCCACCTCAGAATCTTTGGATCAAAATGTTATGTTCATAACAATGGAAAGGTAAACCTGGGTAAGTTTGATCCAAAAGCTGATATAGGTGTTTTCATAGGATATTCCCTTAGGATTAAGGCTTATAGAGTATACAACATGAGAACTAGAACAGTAGAGGAATCTATGCATGTTATATTTGATGAAAATCTTACATGGGAACAATCCACAGAAGATGATGGGATACTAAATTTTTCAAAACCACCATCATCTTCACCACCAAAAGAAACACCAGCAAGTGATCCTAAGAAGGAGGATGAACCCAGTGATGAACCTAGAATGCAGACGGTGCCTGATGAGGTACAGTTGCCAATCGCTAGGAGACATCACAGGGATCATCCACTTGACCAAGTGCTTGGTGATGTTTCTTCTGGGGTCAGAACTAGAATGCAGGTTCAAAATGAAGTTGAGTTTGGAGCCTTCTTGTCTCAAATCGAACCAGCTTCAGTTGAACAGGCCCTAGAGGACTGTGATTGGATTATTGCCATGCAGGAAGAGCTAAATCAGTTTGAAAGAAGCCAAGTTTGGGAGCTAGTCCCTAGACCGTCTCACCAATCCATTGTTGGGACCAAATGGGTCTTTAAGAACAAACTGGATGAGACCGGTCAGATCACTAGGAACAAAGTCAGACTAGTAGCAAAAGGGTATAACCAAGAAGAAGGCATAGACTATGAAGAAACCTTTGCTCCAGTTGCAAGACTTGAAGCAATAAGGATTCTTCTAGCCTTTGCATCCATGAAAGGTTTTAAATTATATCAGATGGATGTGAAGAGTGCTTTTCTTAATGGTTATATTAAGGAAGAAGTGTATGTTGAGCAACCTCCTGGCTTTGAGGATCATAAGCACCCTAAGCATGTGTATAGACTAAAGAAAGCATTGTATGGCCTGAAAAAAGCTCCACGAGCTTGGTATGAGAGACTCAACAGCTTCCTGCTGGGAAAGGGTTTCTCTAGAGGCAAATTAGATAATACACTGTTTATCTTGCATAAAGATAGGAATATGTTAGTTATCTAGATATACGTTATGATATTATTTTTGGAGCAACTAACGAGAAACTCTGTGAAGAGAACTAACCTTCTTCCTAGGCCTGCAGATCAAGCAAAAGAAAGAAGGCATTTTCATCTCCCAAACTAAGTATTGCAGAGAGCTTCTCAAGAAGTTTGGGATGGATGAGTGCAAGGAGTATGATACTCCTATGAGCACCACTGCCGCACTCGATGCTGATGTAAAGGGAAGTTCGGTCAGCCTGCCTATGTATAGGGGAATGATAGGTTCCTTGCTATACTTGACGGCTAGCAGACCTGATATACAATTTAGTGTAGGCATGTGTGCTAGATTTCAAGCCAGCCCCAAGGAATCACATCTAACCTGTGTTAAGCGTATTTTAAGATACCTTGAGGGAACTCAAGAACTTGGTCTCTGGTATCCCAGAGGTAACCAGGAGTTCTTGTGGGCTTATTCTGATGCTGACCATGCAGGTTATAAGACAGATAGAAAGAGCACCAGCGGCCAATGTGCCTTCCTAGGAGGTTGTCTGGTGTCTTGGGCGAGTAAGAAGCAAACTTGCGTGTCACTATCATCCACAGAGGCAGAGTATATTGCTGCTGCAAGCTGTTGTGCACAAGTGCTGTGGCTGAAAAATCAACTGAGGGATCTTGGCTTAGAGATTCCTGAGGCTCCCATTCTCTGTGATAACACAAGCACCATCAGCTTGGCCAAGAATCCAGTGCAGCACACAAGAACAAAGTACATTGACGTTCGACATCACTTCATCAGAGATCATGTTCAGAAGAAGGATGTCAAGGTGCAATTTGTTCCCACTCAGCATCAGCTTGCGGATATCTTCACCAAACCTCTGGGGGTAGATCAATTTACTTTTATTAGAGGAAATTTGGGAATGGTAAACCCAAATGAAGTTTAATCTTCAGAATAAAACTATGCTTAAATGTTAAAACCTGTAAACTGTACTAACTTAGGCATCGGAGTGCCAATCTTTAGTTTTGCAGGTCCCCCAATGTTAAATCTTAAGTGTATCACTTCCGGAAGCAAATCTCCTTCCGGAAGCTCATCCTTCTATTCAGCATAGTTGCTGCCGCTTGGGATTGACACTAAGCAATCGGAAGCGCCAGTGTTTGGGAAAAGGACACGTCACCTCAAACGTTTCATCTTCTCCCACAAAAATTGTGCCTTTTCTGACACACTGAAGAGACACGTGGCATAAGGTGCGCCGTTTCAATTTAAATGTTTACGTTCTTCCATAAAAGGTGCATATTTCCCATAAACTGCCATCATAACCTTCGCATAAAAAAACATCAAAATGCATAAATAGGTCATTCTTTCATCACTTCTCTCACACACAACACCCAAACTTTCTGAATTCTCTCAACTGTTCATCATCTTCATCATCTTCATCACTGTTCATCTTCATCTTCATCTGTGCATTTTCTGTGCATATCATTCATCTCATACCCACCACAAAAACAATGGCCGGATCACATGAATCAAACCCTAACATCCCGACAGCCTCCTCCGCCAAGAAGTCAAAGAAATCTGGGAAATCTGGGGATTCTGGGAAAAGGAAGAAGAAAGTTCAATTTGCTGAAGAACCTTCCTCCAAACGCCAGAGGGTTGAAGATGACTACTCGGTGTACATTTCTGGTCCTCTGGAGTCTGTTTCGCCAGCATTTGAGAACAGGAATCCCTATCTTCTCAATGGTATCTTCGTGGATCTGGAAAAACTTGAAGATCTGGGTTTTGATTTGTCTGCTTATCTCCAGAAATACATGACTTGGCTGGGGATTCAGAATGAGTATAACGTCCAAGTCCTCAGGGTGTTCTATGAGTCTCTCTCCGCCAAGGCCAAGTACAAGAACATCAGCGAGAAAATGTCTGCTATTGGCCGGATTGACCTCAAGGCCACTGTAAGAGGAAGAAATATCAAGTTTAACTCGAGGGATATAAATCGCTTCCTGGGGGTCACAGACGAGGAAATGAACAAGTGGATCTTCACTGAGAAGCTGGATCAGACAGAACTGGCACTGGCTTATGGCACTGAGGGAAAGAAGGTGTCTGGTATGCCCGATACGCAGCGGGTGCTCCAGTACATCTATTCAAGGATTATGGCGAACAAAGGGGGAAACTTCAATGAGTTCACTCAGTTGGACAATCCATGGCTCGCCAAGTTCCTCACCAAGACGCCTATCAACCCTGGGCAACTGATCAGTATGGAGCTGCACAGATGGGTTGAAGGCAAGAAAAAGGGGCCTCTTCCCTACCCTCAATTCATCGCCTTCCTCCTGGAGCAGTTCAACATCAAATCCACAGAGGAAGTCGATAACAAGAAGTGCCTGCCCATGGGGTCGATGAACTTGGGCAAGATGGGAGTCAAATATCTCAAGCCAGCAAAGCCTACTCAGTCTGGCTCTCAGGCTGGGAGTGCTTCTCACAACACCGTTCCCTCTGCATCTGGAGCAGGGGATCAAGAGGTTGACTCTCAAGCTGGTCCCAGCAGCACTTGTGCTCCAAGAGTGTCTGCTGCTCAAAAGGCACCTTTTGAAGAGTTGAAAGATGTGCTCCTCTTTCGCCTGCCGGAACCGTTGATGGCTCCCATAAGAGAGGAATGTGCAGAAGCCTTCAACGCTCAGAACGAGAGGATCCAGGGATTGGAGACTCGCCTTGCAAGGGTGGAAGCCAAGCTAGACCTCCTACTTCACCATTTTCTTGCCCTCCTCCTCCTCCTCACAACCAACCTCCTCCTCCTCCTCCTCCTCACAACCAACCTCCTCCACCTCCTCCTCACAATCAACCTCCTCCTCCCCCACCTTCCCCACAAAATGACCCTGACACTCACCAAGACACCCCTCACCACTCACCCTCACCTCATAACTCTCCATCACAATTCCCTAGTCACTCTCAATCCCCTAACCACTCCAACTCCCCCAGCCCATCTCCATCCCCTACTCACTCACCTCCCTTAAACTTTGACATCCACACTCCCTCACCTCCTCACTCACCACCCAGATATGGCCCTGAACCTCCACACTCAACTTCACCCTCTCCCTCCTCCCTGGCCCTCGCCCTTATTGATGATGCCAAAAGGGGGAGAGATATTCTCACTCCACCCTCCCTATGGCTAGAAGAGGACATTGCTACTGCCCTCCGCCGTGCCATGGATATGAAAAGAATGGGTAGGGCAGAAAATCTGATTCGTGGGGAAGCCATCAGGTTCATGCGTCAATAGCAGTCATCAAAGTCTAACTTGGAAATTGTGCTAGTTGATCAGCCTGCTGAGACTCCACCCTCTGAGCCTTCATCATCTGCTGAGCCTCCTCCCCTGTGCCTACTGCAAATTTGCTTGATGAGCTATGTATGAAGTATGGTCTTGTGAGGCCAGAGCCGCTAGTAAGAGTAGTAGCCAAGCCAATCCCTCCCTCTGAGCCAGCCCCTGTTTCTCAACCACTCAGCTTCAGTAAGTCAAGAGTTAAGGCTGTGGCTAGAAGGAAGGTCGCTTCCTCCCCAAGAGCATCCTCAGATAGTGAAGAGGAGTCCATTGTTGCTCCTGAGGATACTGAGACTGAAAGGGTGCCACTGCAAGGGGAAGCTTCTGAGCCTCAGTCCTTCACCCAAGAGCAACATGAGGAAGTCCCACCAGAAGTGGTGGTCAAGCTAGAGGTGGAAGATATGACACCAGAAGAGTTTGAGCGCTATGGTAACACAGATAGACTCACACAAGAGCAACTCTTCGTTCTGGATGCTAAGAGGGCTCATGCTAAGGATCTCCAAGAAAAAGGGAAAGGGAAAGGGAAAGGGAAGGGAAAAGGGAAAGCAAAGGCAAGTCAATCTCATGATCCTGATTTCCCTACCTGGAATGTTAAGGTTAAGGCTGTCCATCTCCCTCACGGATCCATCCCCCTCGGAGATACAGAGTTTGGAAGATCCTTTGGTTTTGATGAGCTCAGTGACCTAAAGAAAGCCATTGCTGAGTCCCTTGAGTCTGAGAGGATCAGAAAAGCCCAAGAGGAGGAGGAGCTTCAACAGATCCTTGCCCAGATTGACGGACAACAGATGAATGAGATGTGGGCCAAGGCAAATGAGGAGTTTGAGGAAACCCAGAGAGAAAGAGAGAGGAACAAGAGACACAAGCTCTAAATCCTCAACCTCTCATACATAGCATAGCATATACAGCATAGCATGTTTTTATCTTTCATATGTAATATCTGTTCTTTCATTTATCTTAGAAGTTATCTGTTATACTTGTAAATTTGCTCATTGCTTTGATTTATATCTTAATGAAGTTCGCTTTTGAATTCACCTGTGTGTTATTTAATTGTATCTTTAAGTATGAATTCATAAGTTAGCTTAGTTTGTCATCATCAAAAAGGGGGAGAATGTTAGAATCTTAAGTTTTGATGAAGACTAAAATATGAAAGAACCAGTTAAACACTTAGAATTAGGTTAATATAGAACCCCAAGTAAGAGTACAACCAGATGTGGATTTACTTCCAGATGGATTAGGACTAGCGCTCGCGGATGAAGACTCATCCCACAGCGGAAGCATGTAAGTCACTAAGTTAGAACTCAGTCTAGAGTATAAGAGTATCAAGTCTTAAAGACTAAGTTAGGAAACAACCGGATGCAGAATTGCTTCTGGAAGTCTTAGAGTAAATTAAGTGACTAGCGCTGTCTATTAAACTAAGACAAGCCCGAGCGTCAGTGAATATAACACTAAGTCATAACATAGTTCTAGTAGGAATGCATCCGGTAGCAAAATTGTTTCAGGAAGTAAAAGAGCTTCCCATAGACAATTAAACTCCCACTGCATGTGACTATGTGTTAATATTGTTGGACTAACGTTTTAAGTGCAGAACTGAGTGTAAGTGCTTCCGGATGTGGAATTGCTTCCGGTAGCAATCAGAATGTCAGAACGTACAACAGTCCAGAAGTCAGAATGCTTTTTGTCAGAGCAGAGTTGTCAGAGTTGCTTTTTCAGAGATAAAGCAAGTCAACCCTGCTGAGCATTAATGGAGCATTTATTGGTTCAACGGTAACAAGGGAATAACGGACATATTCAAACGGCTCTCCTATCTACCAAGAGAGAGAATTCTTGAAGATGCTATATAAAGAAGTTCATCTTCATTTATGAAGATCATCGAAAGAACTAGAGAGAGAAAAACCGAGCATACTCTTCAAGCATTCAAAGCTGCCCAGAAAAGCAAGAGAGCACTTAATACATTGAGAGTTTTATTTATTATCCATCTTGTACTCTTTGTAGTTAAGTCTCTTAATTTATTGAGAGCATTCATTGTACTTAAGTGAGTAACATCATTTGTTCTTCGAGAGAACTAAGTTAGAAAATCCTTTGTTTAAAAGGTTGAACCCTTACAAGTAGTAAGGGGGAGCGAGTCTGTTTGTAAGATTGCAAGTGAGCCCGTTGTAAAACTTGCGGTTGTAAGGTTGCAAGTGATCTCGTTGTAAAACTTGCGGTTGTAAAGGTTCCAGGTGAACCCGTTGTAAAACCTGGGGTCAGTGGAACTCAATCTGGGTGATTGAGAACTGGACGTAGGTCAAGAGTTGGACCGAACCAGTATAAAAACCTTGTGTGTTTTAATTGTCTGTTTTATTTGGTAGCACAGTTGTAACATACTAAGTCTAAGTCCCTAATTAACCAAGAATAACACTTTCAATTCCATAATTGACTTTACTAACTATGATAGAAAGAGGTATTTCCATAATATCAATATCACTATCATAGTTAGAAAAGAAATTTCTAATAATTTATATGCATTATCCATGATAGAAAAGAATTTCCTAATACAATACAAATGCTATCATGGATAATTATCCCCTAACCATGTTAGAAAAGAACAACCTAACATGGTTAGTAAAAGAAACTAAATGTCATTCAGAAATGATAATCATATTAGAGCGGGGCCCATCTAATATGGTTATATAATTGAACAACACTCATTCAGTCACACATCACCAAAATATACCATATAACCCTGTTAGAAATAGAATTTCCTTAACAAGGTTATTCTAAAACATCTGTACAAATAATACAAACAAACAAATGTCACAAAGTACAACCATTGAACAAGTCCATATCCAGCAAGGGAGATTGCCTTTCCATTATCAGGCAATTTACTCTATACAAATTATCCACACACAGTCCCTAATCAGGAACAAAGATTGTCTTTCCATTAACAGACAATCCTCATATACCAATAATCCTACGCACCATTCTGCATCATAACCACCATCAACTAACAAAGTCCATAGCATAGCTACGACTATCACATCTGTCATAGTTACACCGCAACTATAACAGTATCCATAATCCAACCAAAACCAACAGAAACATTTAATTCAGTCATCAAACAAATCAATTATTCAAAACAATACAAACAAATGCGGAAGCGGATGCAACCTAATAAATGACAATATATATTCCTTATAGATCTACACAAACATTTATTAACTCCCACTTTAATCCATACAGCTCACATAACAACCTTAACTTTAAAGAAAACAAAAATGCTCATAAAACTGTAAAATAATCACCAACCACCAAATCACCATATTAATATCAATTCTACAACTTAAAGTAACTTCCTAACTTCTCAAACCTTCCACCAAACTTCAACCTATCTTTATCTAATCAATTTCCTCTTTATCCAACACTTTAATTATCAAACTTCCTCTCAAACACCAATCCAACCAGAATCAACCTTCCCACATCCTAATATAACCTCAATAAGCATTTATTAACCACTAATTCATTCAAGTCACCTTTCATTAACAAAACTCCAACTCAAAGAGTCATAAAAAGTTCCATAAATTCACAAAATAATTTCCAACTTCAATAAACTCAATTACCATCCAAAAATCCTCAACTAACCGTTTAAATATTCACAAATTTTTGTTTATAGCACTAAAGATTCAAATATGGCAAAACCCTAACTTCAAAGAATCCCAATCTTCACCAAAATTCTCAAATGCTTAATCTTCTTTAGAAAATCCAATTGCTCCCAAGAATACTCAAATTCTATGCCTCAATTTCAATATTAAAGCATTAAATTCCAAAAATCACAATATAACTAAAACCTAACTTTAAAGAATCCTAAAGTATTCCTTAAAAATCCTAAGGTAATCTCTCACTTTAAGAAAGCATCAAATACTCTCCCCAACTTCAATTAACAACTAAATAAGCACCATTGTAGCTTGTAAATCCTAAAGTCTCAATTTTTCACAAAACCCTAACTTCAAAAGAGGGAACTTTATCCAAAAATCAACCTCAAAAAGTGCAGGAAGGCTTACAAGGTTCAAGAATAAAGGGGGAAGGGTGTCTCCGCCGCTGGCCGCCGTCAGAGTCGCCGGAAATCGACCTTTGAAGGTGGGGCCGAACTGAATCTCAAAGGAAAAAGGAAGGAGGTGAGAAAAATAAAGTTGGGAAGGTGTATAAGCTTAGATAACCAAAGGAATATCACTACTCACTCTCACCGCCGTTCGCCGTGAATACTCGCCGGAAAAACGACGAGTTCGCCGGAAAATAGAAGCAGAACAGAAGAGGATGAAGAGAAGCTCGTGGTCACTGCTCCTAGCTCGGTTTACACGAATTTGAGGAGAGTAGAAGAGAAGAAAAAGAAATGGGTGAGCTTTTGGGAGGTGAGGGACCGAATGTAGTATGTGTGTGTGGGTTTGATTGAGAGAAAAAGGAAGTGGTAAGGGGAAGGGGATGTTGGCCGAGACTTAAGAAAGGCAAGGGAAGGGAGTGTTTGTTTTGAGTTTTAAGTATGTGTAGTATACATATGTTTTAGGGAAAAATTACTGGAATACCCTCCCTTATTTTTTTTTTTAACTTCACTAAATTAAGCCTTCATCTCCATAACCTTCAAAATATTTTACATTCCATCATTCCCTTATATTTCTATTTCTTCAATTGTTTAATTAATCATTTAGCCACTTATTTCCCCAAAACTTCCAAAATATCCCAAAAATCTCCAAAAATTCTAAGATTTCCTAAGTTTCCTAATGATTTTCATTTAAAACCTTTTTTTTAATTCTATTTTAAATTTTCAGGATGTTACACAATTCACCCCCCCTCTTGTGCATCCTCCTTTCAGGTCGAGAAGACCAAACTTTGCACCTTAACAAGAATGTCCTCTACAAAGCCATAAGGTTTCCTAATAGAACTATCGGCTAATTGCAAAACCCCATTAGTTGAGCTCATGTTCTTCAATCCTAGGGAGGCAAAAATAGTCTTTGGCATCACATTAATGGTCGCCCCTAGATCTAACAATGCCTTATCAAACATATGATTCCCTATTTGACAATCAATTGTATAAGCGCACCGAGGTCATCACGTTTGATAGGCAACTCATTCCTAAACATAGTCAACACATTATGCCCTAATGACACCTTCCCATTGGGTTCAAAGATTCTCTTAGGTGAGCACGAATCTTTCAAGAACTTAGCATAAGAATTAGGAAAAGGAAGATGCTTAGGGTCAAGAATTGTACCTTTGGGGGAACCCTCCCCTTGTTGAGAAGATTGTTGGTATTGAGAGGAAGACTCTCCAACTTTAAGCTTTCCTTGAGCATTTTCCTTCTTCTTTGCTTCATGTGAGATCTCGGCCTCTTCAAGAACTTTAGAGAGGCTCTCGGCCTCATCAAGATCTACACCATTGGAAGTGTGATTCTCGGCCAAAATGGGTTCTTCTTCATGAGCATGATTTGCATGAGTGCTAGGATGTTTTTCCACATGTACATCATCCTTCTCAGCCTCATAGCTAACTTGAGGTTCATCCTCCTCTTCCTCATAATCATAAGCATGGCCATATTGCCTCCCACTTCTCAAACTAATAGCATGAAGAGTTTGTGGATTAACTACCACATTGGAAGACAATCCTCCTTTCTTTGAATCCTTCTCGGCTTGAGTGTTCACCATTTAAGATGTAACATCCTGAAAATTTAATACAGGATTAAAGAGTGTTTTGGAAATGATAAATGGAGAAATTAGGAGTTTTGGGAATTTTTGGTGATTTTTGAGAATATTTTAGAAATATTGAGTAATTAATGTGCATATAACTAATTAAGAAATGAAGAGTTTGAAATATGAGGGAATGGTAAAGTTAAAAATATTTTGAAGATTCAGAAGATTGGAGACTGGTTTGAGTGGTTTTAAGTTGAAAAGTGTACACTATGGCAAGCTTGGGCTATAAATTATCATAAACCACCTTATTTCCCCTCAACCAAACACACCCTCCCTCCTCCTTTATCAACAAAAACCCGACACCTCCTCCTCCCTTCTCCCAACTCGCGACGGACACCTCCTTCCATTCCCAAATTTTTTTTTCTCTCTTCTTCCCCAACTCACCACTTCGGCTCTCTCTCCCTCCCTCTCCAAGATCTTCAATCATTCTCATTTGCTTCTCTTCTCTCCTCCTCGGACAGTTTGAAGCCGAGCTCGATCTGTATTGCCGGCGGAACTCCGGCAGCGGCTTGGCGTTCCGGCGACTGGACGGCGGCTAGTAGGGGAAAGGTTTGATTTTTCTTGTGATTCTCATGTTGTTCTTCCTTCTTCAACTTCACAACACAAATTTTCTTAGTTCCTCTTGTCTTCCAGTTCGGCCGACAGCTTGGGGACATTTTTCCGGCGAGTTTCTTTATCTTTTCTGGCGGCCGACGGTGGTAAAAGGTAGAAAGGTATTTTCTTTGGGTTTTTACATGTTATGCCTTCCCTTTCAATTCCACCTCTTCATTCCTTTATACTCCTTGTCTTCCAGTTCGGCCGGCGGTCTGGGGTTGTTTTTCCGGCGACTTTAGGCGGCGGCCGGAGGCAGTGATTCTTCCTTTCTCGTTTTTGAACTCTGTAAGCATCTACTACCACATTGATTTTGAATTTTTAGATAAAGTTCCCTCTTTTAAAGTTAGGGTTTTGAATATATTGGGATTCTTGGAATTTAAATGTTTAAATACTGAAATTAGGATATGGAATTCGGGTATTCTTGGGAGAAATTGGAATTTTTGGAAGAATTGAAGCAATTGGGAATTTTTATTCTGAGTTGGTATTGGTTCTTTGAAGGGTAGGGTTGACCAATTTTTTTTGAACTTTAGGAGCTGTGAACAAAGTTTTAGGAATGCTTAGTTAGGTAATTGGAGATTTTTGGGAAAATATTCTTGTTGTTTTTGAAGTTGGAATGTTATATGTGAATATTATGGGCATCTCTTTGAAATTAGGATTTGTTCATAAAGGAGTGTTGGAATAAATTGGTGCTTAAGAAATGCTTGATGAAGTTATTTAGTGATGTTGGAATGTTGATTTTAGATGGATTAGTGTTGTAAGGAATTTTGTTAGTTAAAGTGTTGGTTAAAAGAGATTTTAGTTGGGAAAAGGAGTGTTTGAATAAATTGGTGGGTTTATAAATGCTTGTGAAGGTTATATTAGGATGTTGGAATGTTTATTTTGGTTGAGTTGGTGATTGGAACGAAATTTGGAAGTAAAGTGTTGATTAGAAGAGATATAGTTATGTAAAAGCATTATTTTGGAGATTTGGTGGAAAATTTTGGGCTCTTTGATTTAGGATTTGGTTAAGCCATGATGTCTTGAGATAAATTTGTGTTTATTTATATTAGTGGGAGTTGTTTTATGATGAAGGGATGTTAATTTATGGTTGGATTGGTGCTTAGGAAGAAGTTTGGTAATTTAAGAGTTGGTTAAAGAGGAAATTGGTGAGGTAAAGTTATATTCAGATTGTCATGGAAGGTTTGTAAGGTTGGGAGGCACATTTAGTTGTCATATTCATAAGAATGAGTTGTTTTGATGGGGTTAACATTAAAGGTTAGTTTTGCAAGAGTTATAAATAAATGGTTAAGGGAATAGTGGGGTACAAAAGAATATAGAAAAGTGTATATGTTAGAAGTAATTTATTACTTTAATAATTGTTTTAGAATGTTTTAGAATTAGTCTGAATGGTAGGTCAAAGTCACTGATATTGTGCCTTGACCAACAGTAGCTCATTGAATGATTATTGACGGCGGAAATTCGAGTGGAGCTTAAGGAAGATTTTAGCTGCGTATATTTATTGCTACTAAACTTGACAGGTAATCACGCTTAACTGACTGTGATACTGAGGGTGACAGTAGTTGAGGATTTCTAAAATCCTCTTCTACTTTTATATATATAAATGAAATGTGTTCAGATTATTTTATATTTAAACGTGGGCTATAGGGTACCTTTCTAAATACACTGTACTTTATATATATACATATTCATATATAAATCTTTTGTATGTTGCATGACACTGATTATTAGTACCATCGGCCGATGTAACCATCGATTTGCGCAAATCGATAGGTTAATTGTACGGGTTCCTCGAGTTGTAAAGGAACCAGGGATTTTTCACATTTTAGAGTGGTCCCTTTTTCATGCTTTCAGATTTGAGACTGGGCACAGTGTCAATCACGTTTATTTTTGTCTATTGAGAGATGGATGTATCTGTGCTGTATATATATATATATTACGTGGTTTATGCAGGTTTTGAAAACTGTGGTACCCTGTAGACGCTCCACTACCCCACTTCTGAGTCTCACAGTGAGTTAAGTAGTGATTACTGAGACTTTGTTTTGTCTCACCCCATTCCCTTTATTTTTGCAGGTGATCATGCCCAGAGGTAGTCTGAGAGGAAGGGAAAAAGGGACCGGCCAGCTGCACTGAGTCAGTGAGTAGGCCGGAGGTAAACCGTAGGGATGTATATTGCCATTTATTAGGTTGCATCCGCTTCCGCATTTGTTTGTATTATTTGGAATGAATTGTGTTAGTTGTTTCTGTTGATTGTTGGTTAGTCACTGATATTGAAAGAATGTGACAGTGGTGGTCATATCACACACTGTGTTAGTGTGATGATTGATTATATAGTGGTGAATTGACCGTTATAGGAGAATTGTCTGCTAATGGAAAGACAATTTCTCTTTCTTGATACAGATGTATCATATGATTGTGATTAACGAGGTTTGATTGCGCTTTGTGATACTGACATGCTTAAGTCAGATAGTCGTGTTGATAGGTTTAATTGGTACAGGTGTTCTGAATAATTGTGTTAAGGAAAGTCCTTTTCCTAACATGGTTATATCGTGTGATCGTGATTTACTGTTGTGACGAGTGTTGTTATTTTATATAACCATGTTAGATGGGCCCCTCTCTGCCATGGTTATGTTTTCTAAATGTAATGCTGTTTCTTTCGCTAAAGATGTTAGGAAATCCTCTTTTCTAACATAGTTAGATACGTGTTAAGAATATGTTTCTAATCTCTTCATAGTAGAGAAGTCCTTTTGCTAACCATGTTAGGTGAATCTTTTACTAACATGGTTAGGGTATCAAATTTTTAATGATATCATTTTCTTTTTCTAACCATGTTAGGTGTATTTTTACTAACATGGTTAGACACCTTTTGTTTGGATTGTTTTGATTATGTGTTGAAACAGGTTTAAGTTAGTAGAATAATAATTAGTTAGTAGGAGGTACTTTACATGAGACATCAAGGATGTGATGCTCTCTTGCTTCCTTAGATTTTCCTCAACATTGTCAATCTTAGACTCCATCCCACTCATCTTTGCCATCAAGTTAGTCATCATTTGAAACATCATATCTTGTTTGGTAGATGAAGAATGAGATTGATCACCTTGGGAACCCACCATATCATGCCTTGGAGCATAAGCAAGATTGTCATTTTTCACAAATGGAGGAACATAAGCTTGTGGAAAATGCGGCCTATTCCCTTGAGGATAAGAATTAGACTTTCCTTGATATGATCCACCACCTTGTTGAGGAATATAGGCATTAGGAGCATTGTTGTTGCCTCCCCCCACTTGGATTGTTGTGGTTGGAAAGAACTTGAATTTGTAGCTTGATTGGAACCTCCCCCCCACTTGAAATTGGGGTGGTCCCTCCAACCCGGATTGTAGGTGGAAGAGTAGGGGTCATATTTTCCTTGAGGCCTTGGATTGGTGTACATGGCCGCCACCTCCTCATAAGATGGACAAGTTGATGATTGATGCATAGGAGAACCACAATGGTCACAAGATGTAGCAATCAAAGCCATAGAGTCATCAACATAATTAGTAGGCTTCCCAAACCTACCATCCATCCTACTTAGGCTCTCGGTTAGCCTCTCAATGGAATTGTACAACTTGTCATCACCACTCAATGAAGCCACTCTTGACATATCACCACCACTTAGAGCATCTCTCCCATAAAATTGTTGGTGATTTGTAGCCATTGTTGAGAATAAGATCCAACCCATTAACCGACAAGTTAAAAATAGAGTCATTGGAAGCGGCATCTATGCTCATCTTTAATTGTGGCACCAAACCATCATAAAAATATTGTACCAAATTGGCCTTAGAGATATTGTGGTTTGGACCAGAATTTATCAAGGTGCACCACGTTCCAATTTCTTAAGATCACAGTAGGTTTGTATTTCTCTATCTTTTGACCTCCCTTTAGCTAACTTATTGAATAACTCGCCCCCACAAACATATTTCATCAAAAGTAAATCTGTTTTTTTGGCCATCATCTCAAAGAGTTGAACTATATTGAGGTGTCTAACTCACCAGAGGATTAAGATCTCGCGCTTGAGCTGAGAGATATGGCCTCTCTTGAGGATTTTCTCTTTGTCTATGACTTTGGTGGCTACACCTTTGGTTTTAACATTCCGAGCAGGGTAGTCTTTGGCGAAGTTCCATGGTCGAGAAGTTTGCCGATTTCAAAGCGGCCAAGTAAGAGGGTGTTGGAGACAGATGACTTCTTGGCAGCGGCGAAGGCGGAGGGTTTGTTGGAGATGGTGTCGGGCATTGATGGGGAAGGAGGTTGGAGCTAAAATGAGTTGAAAGTTTGAAACTTTATATAGACGAAGGAGAGAAAGGAAGAAAGAGAGTGATTTGTAGTGATGGGTGTATGTGATTTAAGGATGGTGGTGGTGTGTGTGATTTATTTTCACCGGAGATGTTGTGATATCTAATCTACATGGAAGATAACATCTCTTTCTTGTTGATTAATGTTGTTTTTTAGTTTAATAGATTAAATGACTTTTTGCTGTTCATTTTGCTTGAGGCTCTGTTAACTCCATTAGTTTATCATATTTATTGCTTGCATATTTCTATTTGATTGGCATTTAGACTAAAGTGTACTTGACAGAGGGTTGACTTTGCTTATATTCATTTTCTCGTTTTAACATCTATGAAGCTCCATGAAAGAGGTATAAGGTAAATATTGGTTTTGCATGTTTGCTTTCAGGATTCATTTCTTACTTTCTTTTATGATCAACTTCTCCCATTTTAGGGATTTGTGAATGTCATTCTCTGGTCACTAATGTTTTTCAAAGGTTTAAAGTGTTATTTATTTCCTCACCCTTCCTTTTTTTACCTTTCAAGTGCATATGCTGATGCTTTCTTTCCTTTCTTTTGAACTTTGCAGATGTGGTGTTGGAAGTGACAACGGTCAGATTATATGAGCTTTGCTCTTTTGTTGATTAGATGGTAGCCTTGCCTTGTATTAAGGAGAAAACAATAAATGAGGGTGAAGTCATTTTTCAAAAGGTGCACTAATTGTGCTATAGGTGTTACTAATATATATATTTGAAGATAGGATTCATCGTCCCCCAACCCCATTTCATAACTATCTATATTTAGTCTACATTGATAGCACTTTGAATTTGGCATACACATTCCAGGCATCAATTTAAATTACTCAGCAAAAAAGATCATAATTCAGATTAGATGCTTGTTGTACAATCACTTATTTTCTGTATATATTAGTGAGAACAATTGTTTTCATCCCAAACATTATTTTTCAATGAGGAGTGATGTTGGAGAGGGCTCTAGACGTATGCAAAGCAAAGGGGCACTCATCAAATAAAAATTGCCATGCAGTTTGGAAGACTCGTAATAAGGAACTCCAGAGAAAATGAAGATATCAAGGGTTAGTATGGATTTCAGTGGGTGAGTTATTCGCTTTGCCTTCATAGTTTCCTAGCTCATTGTTTTTGTTGTTATTAAATATTTGGAATTGGGATTTTATTGTGGTTTATCTTCTTTATGTTTACAGGCCCTAGTTGATGCCCCTGACATGGTTAATGTTAAATGGTGTACAATTTTAGTAGTTTCTAGACTGCGTTGTTATGTTTAAGAGATATTCTAGAGAGTATTAGAGTATGAATGTTCTAGAGTGTTAGAGAGTTATTCATAGCATTTATGAGTTCACTTGTATAAATAGCCCCTCACTTGAGAATTAAGAATTAGAAACATTTTCTATGTAAACTTTTGTCATAGTATCAGAGCAAGGTTGCTCTATACTCAACTACCATCGTTTCTGATCATTTTTCGAGAGAGAAAGAGAGGTTTAAAGAGAGAAAGCATCTCTTCCCTAACCTGTTCACTACTGTCCAGAGCTCCAACAGAGACACGCGCCCCACCACCGTCTTCGGCGTGTACACGCACCCCCACGCGTTGTTGCCTAAGTGCCACGCGCGTGTACACACGCGTGTGAGCCTTGTTTGGCTGCCGTTTTCCCCTCTTGCTCGGAAACACCTCTCCTTCCCATTTAAACCATGGTTGAGATAAAAAAGGCCTCTAATGACACTGGGTCTCTTCATCAATCAGCGTTGTTAGTGCACATGGAGACTTGCCAAATGTTCTGATAGCTTATAAATTGCATGGAACTAATTTTTTAAGCTGGTTTCAGTTTGTTGGCACCATTTTGAAGGGTTAGGAGAAGTGTAGTCTGACTGATCTTAAGGGGGAGTTAGTGAGGCTAAAGTCTCTTATAGAAACACTTGAGAATGATTTCGCTTCTACAACAGGTACCTGTACTTTGGGGTTTTGAGGTATTTATGTAATGTCAACTACAACGTATAAATTTTGGCCAAAAAAAACTACGACGTATAATAATTGTTGCCCCACATGGCTACTTTAATTTCTTCCTCCATATACACACTGCGCATAAATCAAACCAATTTCTATTTAGACTCACGAGTCTCAAAAGGATTCGCAATTCAAGCAATTAAAATAAGTAAATAACGTGATACAGCCTACGTTACATCTTTTTTTTATCTATTCGTACGGCACACACGGCCATCCATTTTCTTCCTTTTTTTTGAAATTTCCTCCTTTTACACCTTACTTCTTTATAACTCTGACCCGATCATCACTATTCTGTCCATATCGCCTCATGCTTTGGCGGAGTCACTTCTGCGAGGAGATATTACAATGTATATGTTTATGAATATACATAATGTTGTAATAATAAACACAAGTAATCACCTTTTCAAACTTGTTTAAGTTTACCTTTCAATAGCTTTGTCCTATTCCACTTGTTTAAGTTTGCCTCTTTTCAATTGCTTTATATCCTCTCCCATTTTCAGCCAAAAATCAATTGCATTGACTAATGCAAGACAAAAAATTCACTTTTCTATGAAAGAAGTTTTTTGTCATTTTGATGAATAAAAAGAGGAAATAAAAGCTAGCTAGAGCTTCATGTGTCGAATTTCTCTGAAAATGATGAATAGACTATTAATTTTTTTCTGTCCCAAGAATAGACTATTAATGAAACGTTAAATAACTCCTCTTTACAAACTGTTACAGACGAAAACAAAACAAAGGAAATAAAAGCAAGAGGACTGGCTAGAGCAGACTTATCATGTGACCAATTTCTCTTATGATACATTTTTTTGACCAGATTCTTACGATACATCGACTATTTGAAATACATGTTGGAGCAAATGAAACCGCCAATAGTGGAGGAAAATTGTTGTGGTTGATGGATCAGTTATGTCTATAGCTGGCCAGAGAGATATTTCCATTAACTTTACTCTTATTTTGAAAAATGTCCTTCGTGTTCCTAAACTTTGCACTAGCCTTATATTTGTTCAAAAACTTGCTACTGATTCTAATCTTTTTGAAATCTTTTCTTCAAACTCTTGTATTCTTCGGGAGTAAGAAACGAAACAGATAATTAAACTTGTTAAGGAAAATGATGGACTTTACTTCGTTGTGGAGTCTAGTGAATGTAGTAGAGTTAAGAACCCTTCATCTTCCTCTTTTCAATCTAAAAGTGTCATGTCAAATGAGGAACAAATTTGGCTTCAACATCGCGTATGGGTCATCCTTCTTTTAATGTTTTGAAAATCATCTTTACTTCTTTGTTTAAGAACGTATCCATTGAGTCTTTGCATTGTGATATATGTGAGTTTGGAAAACATAAGCGTTCCCCATATCCTATAAGTAATACAATAAGTCTTATTCCTTTTGAGTTAATTCACAGTGATATTTGGGGTCCATCTAGCATTTCTAATGTCTCTAGGTTTCGATGATTTGTGTCATTTATCAATGACTGCACTCGGGTGACTTGGATTTATTTGTTGAAACAAAAATCTTATGTGAGCTCCGTTTTTCCACGTTTAATTTCCACAATATGATTCAAACACAATTTTGGAACTCAAATAAAAAATGGGCGAAGGGGCAAAACTAGCCACCGTAAATTTTCAAATGGACAACTCTGGCACCCGTAAATTGAATGGGGTAAAACCGTACATTGTAAATCAAAATGGGGCAAATGTAACATTCTCAACTAAAGGTGTTAAGTTTGACCGTTAGTTGACTGGGAATGCTGATGGGGCTTGTTGACGTGGCAATAAGCTGAGTAGGGACTTAATATTAGCCGGAATCCGGTCGCCGGCAGCGGCTTGCCGACGTTGGACACGTCGGCGTTCTGTTTGGGTGGTGGAGGGGGTGGGGGGCTGCACGAAGAAAAGGAAGAAGATGGGGAGGAGAGAGGAGAGAGGAGGGGGTGGGGAGGGTGGAATTTTTTAATATTTACTGTGGGGCCCACATCCTCAAAATTAATTAAAGTATAGTCCCAAGGGACTCTACTTTAATTTCCCAAGTTAGCGAGACTTTTCTAATATTAAGTCCCTACTCAACATATTGCCACGTCACAAAAAAATGCCACATATTGCCACATCAACAAGCCCCATCAGCATTCCCAGTCAACTAACGGTCAAACTTAACACCTTAAGTTGAGAATTTTACATTTGCCCCATTTTGATTTACAATGTACGGTTGTGACCCATTCAATTTATGGGTGTCAGAGTTGTCCATTTGAAAATTTACGGTGACTAGTTTTGCCCCTTCGCCCTAAAAAGATTTTGTTCTGATAATGCTTAAGATTTTTCAACCAATCCTTATCCACTTTTTTTTGAAAAACAAGGGATCCTACATGAGTCATCGTGTGTCAATACTCCTCAACAAAATGGAGTAGTTGAAAGGAAAAACAGTCATCTTCTTGCAGTCACAAGAGCATTGTTATTTCAAACAAATGTGCCTAAACATTTTTGGGGTGAACCTGTTCTAACAGCTACACATCTCATTAATTGACCCCCAACTCAAGTTCTTGGTTTAAAGAATTCTATAGAGGTTCTCACTCATTTCTATCCTATTTTTAATGCATCAAATAGTCTTATTCGTAGGATTTTTGTTGTGCTTCATTTGTGCATGCACATTCTTGTCAAAGGACCAAACTGGACCCCAGAGCTCTTAAGTGTGTGTTTGTAGAATATTCCTCTACTAAAAAGGATACAAATGTTATCATCCTCCTTCAAAGAAATTTTTTGTTTCAGCAGATGTGACTTTTTCCGAGTCAGAGTCCTACTTAGGTAGTTCTGTCAATAATGATCAAGAAAATAAAAAATTTTCTAGTGATCTTTTAGAAACTAAATTTCAAGAGAATTCAAAACTACAATCTCATTCTAATTCATCTTTAGAGGTTCCACAACAATCTCATTCCAATTCATCTGTAGAGGTTCCACAAGCACTTGACTCTACTCATTCACCACGATGTTACACTAGAAGAAAAAGGAAACCCCAACCGGAGCAAGTTCAATCATTTGAACCGGTTATTAATAAAGAACCTGAAATTGCTCCTGAAAATATAGAGGCACCTTCATCTCCTTCTAATATACCTAAGGACTCTCATGTTTCTACTGATGATTCTGATTTACCTATTACCTTAAGAAAGGGAGTTCGAAGTTGTAGTAAGCGTCCTTTATATCCTTTATCTTCATTTCTTTCATATGACAAGTTGTCTTCCAACCACAAAGCTTTTCTCACTAATCTTCAATCCATTCCAATACCAAAATCCTTTAATGAGGCACTAGTAGATGATAATTGGGTCAAAGCAATGAAAGTTGAAATGGAAGCTTTGGAGAACAACAAAACATGGGATATTGTTCAATTACCAGAAGGAAAGAAGCTTGCTGGATATAAATGGGTCTTCACAGCCAAACATAATTCCGATGGCAGCTTAGAATGATACTCCCTCTGTTCCTAAAAATAATATGATTTTACCAAATTTGGAGAGATTGAGGAAGACATTCCAATGAGTTAGGATTACATGAAATTTTCAAAATACCCATCACCTAAGTTTTAAAAATATTGTCTCACCTTCTTCAAACCACTATTTTTTTGGGTGAAGGGAGTATAAGGGTAATTTAGGAACAAGTTCTCCTCCCTAAAGTGATCTTATATTTAGGAATGGAGGGAGTATAAAGCAAGATTAGTTGCTAAAGGATATACTCAAACTTATGTGGTTGATTATGAAGAGACATTTGCTCCTGTTGCAAAAATGAATACCTTTCGAATTTTATTAGCGTTGGGTACCAATCAAGGTTGGGAGATGTTGCAGTTTGATGAAAAAATGCATTCCTACATGAAGACTCAAAAGAAGAAATTTATACGAAAGTTCCACCTGAGTTTTATTCTCAGCTTGCTCCTGGTACAGTCTGCAAACTCAAGAGCACTTTATGGCATAAAACAATCACCTAGGGCTTGGTTTGGGAGGTTTACAAAATCCATGGTTCGCATGGAATATAGACAAAGCCAAGGTGATCACACTCTGTTTATCATTTATCTTCACGGGGAGTAAAAATTTTACTTGTTTATGTGGACGGTATTATCATCACAGGAAATAAAATTGCGGGAATAAATTTTCTTCGAACACAGTTGATGAAAGAATTTTCCATTAAGGACCTAGGCAGACTCAAATACTGTTTAGGTATTGAAGTTGTGATTAGTCCTTAATCGTATAGCCTAATCAAATAAAATCTAGAATTAACTACTATAGCTAGTAGCAAGTCCTAGGTCTTCTCACAACTTGATTTTACTCACTTGTCCAAGCACAATGTCACGCAAATTAAGAGAGTGTGAGAGTTATGATTTCAATCATGAACTACAAATTTAACCTAAAACATAGAAATGGCCGAAATGAAAAGTGAGAGAAACTTAAGATTTAATGTCTCCACCTTCAAGATTTCACTTGCACATTATTGTTTAACCTAGCCAAGAGTGTTTGTGGTGTGTTAATTAAGTTTAACTAAATGAAATCTTAGTCCTTAACTCAAGAGAACTAGAACTCCATTTAATTAAACCTACTAACTCTTGAAACAACTTCTCCTACACAATTCATTGATGAAGATGGCCTAGAATTCTAAAACCATAAAAATCATTCACAAGCAAATCACATACATAAACAAATTGGTCACATACACGAGTTGCAAGCTACAATGTCTAGCATCAATGTCTCAATCACATAGGAGAAGAAGTAAGAGAATCTCTAGCTCACAAGCTTCATTCTTGAAGGAGAAGAGAAGGATGCCTTACTCGAGCATGGAGATTGTGAGAATGAAGGTGATTTGAGTGGAGAAAGCCATGAAATTGAGGGATTTGAGGTGGAAATTAGGGTTAGGGTTTTCGGCCACTTGGAGAAAGTGAGAGAAAATGGAGATGAAGATGAAAGTTAGAAGTGTGGAATGTGAGAAAATGTGTGTGGGAAGATATTTATTAAAGTGTGAGATGTGTTTATGAAGTGAGGAGTAGTCGGTTATGGAGCTAAGGGAAAATTGTGTGTGTAGGACGAGAAGGGTGTTTTGGGGAGACAAGTGAAATGTATGAAATGGAGGGAAGTAAGTGGGTGAATGTGGCTTCAAGCTACGCTAGATTTATTCCCCCATGTGCTCTCCTCTTTAAGCTCCTCTTTGCCTTTCCAAAGATCCCCATTCATGAAGCTTTTTGACTTGAAATTCAAAATTTGGCTCCACATTACCTTTTTTGGTAACATTTTTCAAACTGCAAACCCCTTTTTTATGACAAAAGGGGTAATTTTTGTCTTGTAGCCTTTGTCTTCCTCCTCTTGCATTTCCTTGCCTTCCAAGAATGTAGGCCCTAAGTTTTGTCCACCTACACACCAAAACAAGGCAAAACAAACCCAAGGCCCCACAATAACTTGTAAAACAAGTAATTGAGGAGATATTTTCACTTCTTCAAAAGAATAGCATGTGCATGATATGATAAGCAATAATGTATTAATATATCAATTAATCCCACTACTAAACCACAATTGCACATGCTTAGCCATATAAAAATGTGTCTAATCAAGTTGCTCATTCCAAACAGGGCATCTTTATATATCAACAGAAGTATGTTCTTGATCTCTTAGCTGAAAATTGGGATGAAAACCTGTGGATACACCTATAGAATAAAATCACAGACTATGTGAAGCAGGTAGAAGGTCTCCAAAGTGGAGAAAGAAGAAGAAGTCTTGTACACCACCAAAAGATCCTCCGGTTGACAAAGGATCCTATCAAAGGCTTGTTGGAAAGTTTATTTATTTGGCTCACACAAGACCTGATATTGCATATGCAGTGAGTGTAGTGAGTCAGTTTATGCATCGTCCTAAAACTTCACACTTACAAGCTGCTCATCGAATACTTCACTACTTGAATGATACCCTAGGGAAAGGGATTTTATTCAGAAGGGGGAGAAAACTAACAATTGAAGCATACACTGATGCTGATCATGGAGGTGATCTTGATAGCAGAAGATCTACAGCAGAATAATGCACTTTTCGTGGTTCAAATCTTATCACTTGGAGGAGTAAGAAGCAAACTGTGGTCTTAAGATCTAGTACTGAACCTGAGTTAGAATAATGGCTCTCGAGATTTATGGATTGTTATGGATAAAGATCATTCTATTAGATCTAAGAATTCACTGGGAAGGTCTAATGAAGCATACTACGACAATAAGTCGACTATTAATATTGCTCATAAACTAGTTCATCATGACTGAACAAAGAATGTTGAAATTGATAGACACTTTTATCAAGGAAAAGTTGGAAAGTGGTCTGATTTGCACTCCATTTGTACCATCAAAAGATTAGTTAGCAGATGTTCTCACAAAAGGGTTGCCTAGTGAGCAATTTCAGAACATAGTATCCAAGTTGGGAATGGATGATATCCACTCTCTAGCTTGAAGGGAAGTGTTAAATGGTGTACAATTGTATTAGTTTCTAGACTATGCTATTATGTTCAAGAAATATTCTAGAGAGTGTTAGAGTATGAATGTTCTAGAGTGTTAGAGTGTTAGAGAGTTATTCATAGCATTTATGAGTTCACTTGTATAAATAGCCCCTCACGCTTGAGAATAGAGAATTAGAAACATTTTCCCTATAAACTTTTGTCAGTCAGAAGTCAAATTAAGTTCAAGTGGTTGTCCCTCACTGACCTTAAGGTTGACATTAAGAGGGTTCCTAAGAAGAAGAATCTCCTTCAAGCTATGGAAGCTACTGGTGGGTAAACTGTTGATGTACTTCCTTGGGATGTTATTTATGAATGTCTTATTTGTTTAATAATAACAATTGTTATCATTTACAAATGTTAAGAAGAAGACAAAAAATTCCTCTTGGGGAAGGAAACTCATTGTTTAGTAGAGGAGGACTGCGCTCACTGATTTCGAGAGGTTCAAAATTATGTTGACGAAAATCAAGGTGAGATTTTGATATACTCATGTTTCTACATACCTAATTTTACTATCATGTATTTTGTTGTACAGGTTCATTGATTAGTCTTTTATTGTTAGCTGGCTGTTTGAGTCATTTTTGTTTATTTGTTTGTTGTGGAAGGAAGCAACTTCATTTTTTCATTCATTATATTCAACAATCACGAATTATTATGGAGTACTCCCTCCCTTCTATAGGAAACAACTTTCGTTCTCTCTTCAGTCAGGAGAATATAAATCAGCTCAAGCATCTTCTGATGCATGTTTGGGTAATGGATGAAGAGATAATTGTTCTGGGTTGATAGTAATCAATAATTTAGATGCTTTAGGTTGTTGGTTTAGAGAGTTCATAACATTGATTGAGCTGATTGTGTCATTTCATCTCATTATTGTATTACTCTCTTTCACATTCAGACCATTCCCAAATTCCTGAAGCATTTTTGGGAAACTAAAGTGCTTTTAGACCTTGATATCCCAAAAATTCAAGGTTTTTGAAAAGGTTTTGATTTCACTTGATGTTCCACTTCTTCTTTCAGTCTTTTTATTTACAGCTCATGTCTTCTGAAAATTAATTAATATCTTTGACTTTGGATTACAGCTCAATCCCAGCCATAGTCCTGTACATGTTTCATTACCAAACCATTGAGAAGCAAGCATCGAAGGATAATTCAGATCATTGAGAAAATCAAGTAGAGCAGTAACCTTGGGGTCACATTCCCATGGTATAAGCTTTCAGCAAAGTTCCCAACCTTCATGGTAAAGTTCCCTAGAGAATTCTGCAGATATTGTGCAGGAAGTTTGCAATCTTATTTTACATAAGATTGCAAATATATATGACCATATTTTATAGCTTTTGTGGAATAGTATGGAAGGCATTGGCCTAGCTTGATAATTGACTATCTTATACATGAAGTATCTAGTCAAGCAGAAAAAAGCTTGAATTTAATACCGAAAGAATTGAAGTTTTCTCAAAACCCAAAAGCTTCGCGTTGCCTTTCAATCTCTTCTTATCAAGCAAGATGGTAATTTCAAGTAGATGATATATCAATGTATGATAAGTTTATGGTGAAGAAAAATTACAGTGATTCTCTGTAGGTCATTCTATTATAAGTAGGACTAATAATGCTGTGAATTAACTCCAGGGAGGCGGATTGCAGACTGCTTTGTCCTCCCCTCATGAGATTTACTTTTGAACTATCTACTAGGAGAGGCCATGCTTAGTAGCAATTAGGGATGCAAATAGGTCAGGCCAGGCCAGACTTTACCCTAAATAGGCCTGGCCTGTATTGTCAAAAAGTGGCCTGAGCCTGGCCTGTGGCCTGTTAAGCTGCATTTTTTCAAGTCTGAGCCTGGCCTGTGGCCTGATATGGCTTGGCTTGGTAGCCTGTTAGTAGGCCTGAAATTAAACCAAACTCTCCAACTCTCCAGCGCTGAAACAACCCCCAAAATAATAATTCTTTCATGATAATTGCAAACAATTAAACTAACAAAAAATAAAATAACAGAGTGTATATTATCCTCATCAACAACACTAAACTCAGAAAAGAACAAAAGAATACTTAATTCAAAACTTAGAATACAATTGAGTAAAAAACAACTGAACAAAACAAATTGTAAGTCCAGAAATACACAAACTCAGAGAGAGAAGAGAAGAAAATATGAACAAAAATCGAAACTTTACACCCAAAACTTAAAACAAACCCAGAAAAAGTCGAAACTTTACTACAAACATATGAAAAAAATTAGAAAAAATCCAAACTTCTTAGCCAAAAATTTAAACAAACCCACGAAATCCCAAGTTCTCTTCGTCATCCTTCTTCTTTCTCATCTTCTTCTTGCTCGCAGATCAGATCGCAATTCACTTCTTCGTGTTCTTTCTCGCAAGAACTCGTAAGCCCTAAATCGCATGAAATAGGTAGTATGGATTCATCTTCTCCATCATGGAAAGCCGCCACTGTTGTTGGAAGATAAAGAGAAACGAAACTGAGAGAGTGAAAGAAATGCAAGAAGAAGAGATGTTGGAAGAAAAAGAGAAAGGAAAGTGAGAGAGTGAAAGCAAGAAGAAAAACAGTCACGTGAAAGTGAGAGAGAGAGAGAGACTAAGCAAAAAGAGGTACTAGGGTTAGAAGAGTTGGGCTCAAGTATTTTGGGCTTATATTTTGTGTTCATTTTTTTTTTTTAAAAAAGCTTAACAGGCTTAACAGGCCTAATAGACTTTTTTTTTAAAGTCTGCGCCTGGCCTGTTAATGAAAACAGGCCTTAAAAAAAGGTCTTGGCCTAAGCCTGGCCTGAATTTAACCAGGCCAAACTAGGCCATAACAGGCCAGGCCGCAGGCCTTAACAGGCCGGCCTGACCTATTTACATCCCTAGTAGCAATGGAGATGAAAGTAAAGTTAGATGAGGTATGTTATACTTACTTTCTTGTGTATTTATTTCTTCTCTGATTGATACTTATGAACATTTTTTAGTTTTTGCAGGAAAATAGAGGATATGACTTCCCTGATGAGAATTAGGCAAGTTTTGTTGGAAAGAGAATGATGTTGTACTTAAAACAAATGAATATAACAAAAATATCATAATGCCCTCCTTCAATAATGTTCCTTATTGTGCATAGGTGTTAGTTATTATGTATGTTTTAAAATATAGCTATGTATGCAATATCCGTAATGTAAAGTATAAAATCTATTGTTTCTAAGAATGAAGCATATATAATGATAATATAAGAATATTTATTTGTGTCTATTGTGCTATAGGTGTTACTAATTATGTATGTTTGAAGATAGGATTCATCGTCCCCCAACCCCTTTTCATAACTGTCTATATTTAATCTACATTGATAGTTCTTGGTATTTGGCATACACATTCAGGCATCAATTTAAATTGGGCGAAGGTGCAAAACTAGCCACCGAAAATTTCAAAATGGACAACTCTAGCACCCCTAAATTGGATGGTGCAACCAATGGTTAGTTGGTTGAGCTGGTAAGTGGGCTACAACCCCCGTAAGGATGAGAACGCCTGTTCAATTCCCTGGAAGCGCTCTTATTGGGAGAGGGGACAACCTTGCCTATGTGGGCAACACTCCTACCCCTCGAGTCCGGATTAAACCGGACGGTGATTAACCAAAAAAAAAATTGGATGGTGCAAAACTGTACTTTGTAAATGAAAATGGTACAAAGTTAACCACGCCATTAAGTTGAAGCTAACGGACGTTTGTGTTGGAGTGGGGCCCACCTTCATTAACCTACGTGGCAAGACATTAAGCAAATGGAATGAATCCAGGTTGGCAATACCTGCCAAATCACCAACTCCTCAATTTCAAACACAAAAACCCTAATCCCAATTTCAAACACAAACCCTAATCCCCAATTTCCATCCCCACACCCATGTTCGCATTTGTTGCTCAAATCGGCATCCCCATCCCATTTGCGATTGTGCCTGAAACCTAGAGCCCAAATCAGGAACCACGAAGGAACCCTAGTCACCACACAAACTCGCGATGAGCATGAAGAGCTGCAATATGAGGGCTTGGTCTTCCACGAATCAAACAAAGAATGGTGGTGGTTTGAAGAGCTGCTCAATGTCGTCTGCATCTAGCACCAACCACAAGAGGAACCCATGTCTAAGAATACGAAGTCAGAATCGCGAGGATGAATATGAGGACCCCAAGCATTTTGCCACTGCGGTGTGCCTGCTCCACGTTGGACCTTGTGGACGAATTGGAACCCTGGGAGGAGGTTTTCTGGATGCCAATACTATGACCAAGTAAGTTTGGGTGTTGTGGTTGATGCGTTTGGTTATGACTGCACTTAAAGTGTTTGTTAAAAGGGCTAATAAAATCTGGATTTTAGTTGGAACATAGTGGAAGTAAGTGGTTGTGAAAGGGATTAACAATATCATTTGGTTATGGAATGCACTTAAAAGTGTTTCGTAAAATGTCAAAGAGAAGGAAATGGTTTCAAATTACAGATTTTGCAATGTGATTCTAGGTGTTTGATAAAATGCCTAAGAGAAGGAATGTTTTGAAAATTACAGATTTGCTAGGTTTGATGTTTGTGTGTGTATGTGTGATAGCATTTTTATGGTGCTTGCTTTGATGTTTGTGTGTGTATGTGTGATAGCATTTTTGGTGGTTTCTAGTCATGTTTGCTGAGTGATAAGGATTTCCTCTATAATGTGTACTTAGTTTAAGTTGTTTGTGTGTTTTACATGAGGAACATTGTGATTTCTTTGACTAGTACGATGATAAGTTTGGGCAAAGGGAACTCAAGGTGATAAGGATGTTTCTTGATGAGACTGAGATGAGGCATGAATTTGGTGTTGATGACGGATGTGATGATGGCCGAAGCTTCTTGGAAGAGGTTGACGCAATTCATGGTGAAATTAGGAAGCTGAGGAAGAGTCATGAGCTGAATGCAAAACAAACAAAGAGGTCTGAGTTGAAGTTTAAGATTGCAATGGGAACATTGTTACTGACATGAGTGTTTTTATTTGTTTTGTACCTAGGCAAAGCTTAGTTGGTTTGTGTTGTTGTAATTTAGCCATAGGGCATTTTCTTAGTACTCTTTATGGGATGTTCTAAAAACATGATTGTGGTTGCTAGTAGTACTCTTTATGGGATTGGTATTGTTGTGTATGCAAACTTTGTAATCCATGAGTCAAATTTGATTTGGTAACCTTAAATTAGTGTGTAAATAAGTAATTATTTATTTATTAATCTCTATTTAACATTTGTTAACCTTAATTAATTTCACAAAATTTTTAAGTTATTAAGAGAAATATAATTTTCTCAATTATAATATGCTCAATTATAATGGGACAAAAGGTTGGACCTAACATTTTTTAATCCCAACCAATCATACATATGGGAACCAAGATGACATATTCTCCATGAAAGTCATAAAAAGAACCAACCATACCCATATAATTAAAGGTGTGCACAAAAGATGATAAACATTAAGAGAATTCATGAAGTACATAAATATGGAGTTGGTAGACATCACCAACCATACCCATATTAAAGGTCTACAAAAGATGACATATTCTGCACAAAAGGTCATAAACAATAACATGATGAACCATACCCATACTGTTTGCCAAAAAGGAGAATATGGAGTTGGTAGACATCACCAACCATACCCATACTAAACATAGAATCCAAACAAACTTTAAGTACATACAAAAAGGAGGGCCAAAACACCTCCACAAAAAGAGAATCCAAATTACACGGCTGACTTAAGCTCCCTCATGATACTTTGTGCCGGATCTTGTCTTGGAAACCATGTTATCCCTTTGTTTGAGGAGTTGACGAGTAGTAATGATCCTGCTTCCACATCTCTGGAGATTCGGTGGGTGGCTTGGATTTGAAGATGCATGTGACTGCCAAAATTAACTCAAAACCATGAAACTGAGCAATCAAGCTAATCAAACAAATCTATGTGCAAGAATAATAACAATACACCTATTCAAACTTATCCAAAACAATGGCAAAACAAGGCACACAAATTTGTTGGGATATTTGGCAAAATGCCCAATGCAATGCTAAACAAAATACTGCAGAATTTGTCAACAAAGTTGTAAAAAGTACAATGATGATTTTAGGTCACTTCAATCCTCCCCAGACAAAATACTGCAGAATTTGTCAACAAAGTTGTAAAAAGTACAATGATGATTTTAGGTCACTTCAATCCTCCCCAGCGATTAAAACAAGTTAAAATAAGCGAGGGAGGCTAGAGAAAAAAATACCAAATCACCAAGAAAATGCCTACAATCAAATTTGGGTATCAATGTGCCATAATGCCCAAAAGTCACTTTTAAGTGGAGTTCAACACCAAAATCTTGCAATTGAGTTTAAAAACACTAACAAATGGTCTCCACAAGTCAAAATAGGTGAGAATGACTTTTTTGTGTGGTTTACTTGGAAAAATTGGTCATATGTCAAAATCTTGGTATGCAATACACACAATTTACACGACTCATTAACAAACACATTTAGTAGAAACAAGTCACAATAATCATTACGGGATGGTGCAAGAAATCAGAAACACACTAGTATCACATTGAGCAAGTAACAAGACCACACAACAGCACAATATTTTTTTGGATTTTTACAAGATAAGCAATGTGTATGCTGTAACATTCTGTTACTAATTCCCTAATTAACCAAGTTTATCTATTTCAATTCATTAATCTCTTTACTAACTATGATAGAAAAAGGAATATCCATATTAACAATATCTCTATCATAGTTAGAAAAAGAATTTTCTAATCATTTTATACATTATCCATGATAGAAAAGAATTGCCTAATACGATACGGATACTATCATGGATAATTAGCAGTTAACCATGTTAGAAAAAGATTCATCTAACATGATTAGAAAAGGAAAGCCTAATCTTAGAATATAGTAACCTGTCATCAGCACTGATTAACCAATAGAGGCAATTTTAATCATTATTACATATCTAACTATGATAGAAAGAATTTTCCATATTAATACAACCCTATCATAGTTAGAAAAGTATTTTCCTTGTATCACAATCCATAATCATCATCCTGATTCTATTATTCAGTTTCATAAGAAAATATGCGGAAACGAATGCAGGCCTATACAAATTGGCAATATACAGTTCTAAATAAACTATACAGCTTTTACTACCTAATTCTCATTCCTGATGCTTGCGCCTGTGCATGAATACCTGCAAAAATGTGAGTGATCGAGGGGTGAGACAACTTGTCTCAGTAATCACCGCTTAACTCACTATAACAGTGATATGTGCGGTAACGAGGGCGTCTAAAGGGTACCACAGATATAAAAACTAGTAATGTATATATATGAAGTTTTCTTCCCATGTTCACTCAAGTCCCTCAGTCATATCCAAGCAAGTCAAATTCATTATCTCTACTTTCCATATATCATTTAAAATCCCTCAATCAATTTGCACATCAACTAAACTTCATCATTCAATCTCCAATCCATGCTATTATCACTGTAAATCTCATTCACACTTTCTCAAATCCAGCTTCTCGGCTCACATCCATTTACAACCCTGGTGCTCTACTCATGCCATCCCGGAGGCACTACACTCGAGCCTATATATATTCCAAATGAATTGACATGTGCCCCTCTAAAAAATGAGGGGGCAATTTCCCTCTCTGGTAAACCCATGAGAGGGAAATCTCAATCTGTCTCCAATCATAAGACTGCTGGTCACAGTCTCCAATCTGTCGTCGACCAGTACAAATAACCGTCGATTGGCCTATCGAACGGTTATCATCGCGCGATGGTACATATATCTTATTGTCATGCAATGCTCAAAATTCCTTTCAACATCTCAATCTCATTCAATATTTCAAGCTCAATACCGATGCCATCCACTCTCACAATTCCTTCAATATCTGAATCTCAACATATCATTGTTTCCACAACCTAACTCTCCACAAGCTCAACTCAACATCCAACTTTCGTTTCTATCCTCATAACCTCTCAAACCACTATCCAAACACTATACCTATATATCCTTCACACCATTCCAAATCAATAACAACCACCAAGCAGGATAGTATATATATGTGTCAAAGTCTTTTATATGAAAATAATCGCGTTTGAAAGGCACCCGATAGCCTATTTTGTATTAAAAATAACATTTCAAGGATTTTATATATATAGAGGGTGAGAAAGGATTTTGAAAACCCAACTAACGTCACCCTCGATGTTATAGCATGGTTAAGAGTGATTACCTGTCGCCCCATAGTGCTTTGATGTTCTTCCTTACCGTTTCCTTGTAGATTTTCCTTCAAGTATCTTCACCATTATATAATCCTATAATGATATGATACAAAATGATAAATTAATATCATTTTCACTTTATAATAACTTGACGTCTCTCTCGTATTCCATACTACTACCCAATACCCATTTATAACACAGTTTCTTATTCTCCAATTAAACCCTTTGACTTGGCCAACAAATAATATCAAAACTCTTTGCATTGCATAAGTAAAGCACCAAAAACACCAATTCAATTCATAACATCAATTCACTTAACAATCACAAGCAACAGAAATTATAGATCATGACATATTAGCAATTTCATATATGTGCCATTTCATCATTAATCTTTCAAAATTCAAATAGAGAATTCTCTTCACTTAACAAATTACATAGCAAGGTCAAAACATCAAAAATAACCCATTTTTACCAATGTAGCACTAAAAACAGTTACCTTTCAATTGTCAGCATGTAAATATGTGTCACATGCCAGCACCTCCAATCATTAATAAATTGGTCATTAACATGAATAAAGAGACACAATTCACAGCCAAAACAAGTCGTAGCTACCATCAATTTATTCAGTCCTTGCAATAACATAAGTACAATAATACTCAAACAATATGTACCCCTCGAGATCATAAATTAAGATCATCATTACTTCAAACAATCCTTCTAATACTTCTTATCACCTCTTTAGTGTCCCAAATCCATTTAGCCAAATGCAAACCAATAATGACAATAAAACAAAGAAACAGTGCCTTTGACCAATTAATTTGATATGACCTATAACAAAATGTATTCTTGTATTATTTCACTAAAAATCAGCATCATAACACTACAAAGATTCATTGTCCAATAAGGCAGTATTCTACCATTGTAAGCACTTCGCTTACTGCCCAAAAACTGATTTGACCCTAACAATTTTAATTTGGAAAACTTACGATCACACATGCCACAATTACATTTCAGCCACCACCTAATTAAAATATCCATACATTATATTTTGTTTCGTCACAAAACTTCATGTATGAATTAAATGATTAAGAGTATGTTTGATCAAAAATTATTCCTAAGACACGTATAACAATCTGACTTGCATATTACAAGAAATTTTTATGCCAAAACTGATATGCACCTAATTGTTGAGTATTTCATAAACAATATGGTAGCCGACTATTGCAAAGCTCCCAACTCAGTTTCACAATGGTTCTGACAATATTATGGAGCAAATTTTCATGCAAAAACTGATGATAAACTATGAGGAAAAACTCAAGGAAATAATGCCAAATCTGGCGTTAAACATAAGCTTAAGCCATAGAGAATATGTAAGTAGAAGTACAAAGAGATCGACTGCAAAATCACACATTCTACTTTAATTTACACTTTCATGAGAATTTGTATAATCCCACACCACTTCTAGCCACATAACAAAACAGAGAAATTAGGCTCTTCCTAAATCAGTTTCCAAATCAAGCATATGGAACACAACTCCAACATGCCAAAATCGCTACATGTCTCTCCAATCATTCACCATTAATCATACATTCCAGAATAGCAAAAATGGCAACATAAACAATTAAAACAGAATCTTTACTAATAGCCCCAAAAATTAGGGTTTTACATGAACCACTCCAAACTTCAATCAACATTCAATTTAATAGTTAGGGTACTAAAATATGAAGCCTTGACTTAGTTTTAATTCAATATCATAACTGAAACTAAACCCCAATTCAAACCCTCACTCTCAAACTGCCCAAAACGAAAAATCAAAGGCAAGAAGGGTGTAGAGTGTTGATGCACGGTTTAGGGGAACCTTATAATATGAATGAATAATAAAGACTTCTTTATTGATAATAAGATTGAGTACAATGAACGGGGTCACCGACAACGGTGGTTACAAGCTAGGCGTCAAAGCCTTGATCACAAAGATTAAACTCAAAAATACAATGATAATCAGAGAGAGATTAGAGAGATAGAGCAGAGAGAGAATAAGAATGATTGCAATGGATTGCTCCTGGTCCATATGTTGGAATTCTTGAGCCCTTTATAATTGAGGCATCGCCCTAGTGGTTGCGAAATTATAGGCGACCGTTATGGGTAGTGGACGTCACACGTGCTCCGAAATAGGTGGGCGATATGGCAAAATATGTGGGCGACCAATTCTCTCCTTTTTATCTGCTTCATGGCCGTTAGTGGTACATTCTTCAGAGCTCCAGGCGAGTCCGACTTCCTATTGGGCCACTATTGAGGCCCAAGCCCAATAAGGAGATAACGGTGTACAACATTAAGTCCCCCACTTCTCAATGCTTACGTCAGTGAGCATTGGGAAGTAGCGGTTACTCTAGTCTCAACGGCCCAGATTCGCGCATGTTACTTTTTCTTCTTTTCCCTCCCAAGCGAGCGGCTAAGATGGCTTCATTGAAGTAACGTCACGTCTTAACGACGTCAAGTGGTTTGCATATACTCCCTTTCTGACTGTTCATTTGCCCATTTCCTCTGTTTGAAGTTCTTCATTTCCTCTTCGTCGACATCCCAAAAAATCCAACCTTTAAACTCCTACACCGCTCGAAGGCTTCAATTTCGCACTTTAAGGTACATCCTCGTCATAAAAATCTAATCTTTTTCTACCTTTTATGAGAAAACTGATAATTATGTCGTTGTCCGATTCTGAGAAAACTGCTTCTGAACAACTGTACATTAGTGAAAATGCCCAAACTAGTTCTTCCTCTTCTTTAGCTAGCAATTCCAATGTTATAATCGACTTAGAAGATACTGAAACTTCTAATAAGAATTCTTTAGATATGCCAAGGAAAACCTACAAAGGCAAAAAACTTATGCACGCTAAGAAACCTATCGTTTCTGGCAAATATCTGAAAATTTATGATAGTCGATACCAGGAATGGGTCGATGCAGGCTCTTCGCCTTCTACTAGTTCAGGGAGTAAACCAACTCCCAACCCTCAAATAATCAACGCCCCATATGCTTGCGAAACTGGGGGTTTACCAACTTCTAGGGCCAACATCCTTAATGACGTCAAGGATAACCTCTTTAGGCTCACAAAAATCTCTAACATGCCTTCCCTGTATTACTTTGACCCTAGAATCCCATTTAGATTACCTGAAGATGAGGAGGCTCTCGACTCTTGGTCTAGCGACACAATCGCCCCACACCTGGCGTCCCACTTCCAAACATAGCATTAGAATTGTGTGTCTTCTATGAGATTTCTCCTTCTCAACTTTCCCCCCACACCTGGCGACTAATCGCCATGGCTGAATTGATGCATCACGAGTTAGGGGTCGAGTTAGACATGTTTGACCTATTTGGCTCCTATAAACTCCAAGAAATTCGGAGGGGCGTCTATTCTTTTGTTCACGCCAAGGATGGGTTACCATCCTGGACACATGGGCCGTTACCCAATGATCGCCAGTGGGATGTACGATTCGTGATGGTGCCTTTTCAGGCCGTCGCCGAAGAAGATTATGTGTCTCCTATGTGGCGTCGCTTGAGTAAGTCGTCGTCCCACCAACATTTAATTTGATTCACTTGTCGGCTGATTTATAATATCTCAATTGTTTTGCAGGCAATTACGAGTTGAAGATTTCTCCACGCTCCAACCGCGACACCAAGAAGAAAATTCACAAGATCCTCCAATTACCTGCAGATCAACGAAAATTTTCTACCATGATGGATAGTAAGCGATCTTGCATTTATATCTCATAATCAATTCAAATGTTAATTATTCCACTAATCTTCTTTTAATTGATTTCTCCAATCAGGAAAGAAGATTATTCCCAAGGCGTCTGAACAAAAACTCGATCGAGAAGCTCTTAACAAAGCTAGAGCAGAGCGACTAGAGAAATTGAAAGCAAAGTGGGGTGAGTATGACGCCGATGCAAGGAAAGAAGGTCATGACCCTCGGGGTGCTCCTCCTCCAGACCCAGAGACAACTATAATTTCTTCCCCCCAAGCCAAGAAGGGCGAAAAACAAATATCGCCCAAAAAAGTTAAAGCTCTTCCCTCAACAGGAAAGAGACCAACTGAAGTCCCTTCTGAGGAGCCCGTTGCCAAAAAATCCGAAAGCTCAAAGTCATCCAAATTCGCTAGGGCAAGGGCGACAAAGAAAGCTCTGGAGAGGTGACTCTCACGTTTCCTCCTAACTCTTCAGTCAGAAACAAAGAAGGCTGGGACGATGTCTACTCTGAGCTGAACAAATTGGAGTTTGAGTACGACAAGGCGGCTATAGAATCCTTGGGGAGGAAGGCGTCTTTTGAAAAAGCCATCCGTCATCAAATGAAGGTACTTCTCTCAACATTTGTTAATATTATGTTATCTGTTTAGTCTTGCAAGTTGCTGAGTTTTTCCATTTATTACTCACAGTCTCTGCAAGTCCTTCTGCATCATGTCAACGACGGTGAAGATGACATGGCATCTATCATCGCTCAAAGGGATGCAGCTCTGGCCGACAGAGAAAAAATCCTATCAGATCTGAAGTCTGCCCTCGCGTTTAAAAAACAAGCTCATGAAGACAAGAGAAGGGCCGAAGAGCTGATGAAGCGATCTGATAAAAAACAAGAAGAGCAGAAAGCTGCCTTCGAATTGGAGAGGGTTGAATATCAGAAAGAAATCGCCCAGCTCAAAGATTTCGTCAACCAAGCCAGAGCTGAATCATCTGCCCGAGACGAAGAGATCAAAACTCTAATGCCGGCCAAAAACGAGATGAAGGTTGCCTACGCTCAACTAGAGAAAGATATGGGCGACATGGAGGAGAATTACAAGACTCATCTCATTGAAATCAACACTCGTACTCGTATGGAGCTCATGAAAGAGTATAAGAACGGCGACCATTTGAACTGGAAGCCCGATGAAGTCATTGAAGAATATTTCATGCTCTTCCCTGAGACAACTCATCCAGAAGAGGAGCCTGCGGTCAATCCCTCTACTGAAGACAATCAAACCATCAATGAGATGAGAGCACAAGGCGACAGCCAAACAGGCGAGGAGCAGGGCGGCGGTGACGTCTAGATATTTTTATGTAGTTTTGTAATTAAGTCCTTTGAACAAACTCGCATATGAGATGTACTCAATTAGATATCTTTACTTCAGTTTATGATATATCTCTTATTTTCATATTTTGTTCATTCTCCCATTCTTCTAACCTGGCAATCTTTCACATGTTGTCGTCTGTTCCACCAATCGTTCATACCCCCAACGGGTATGAACAACGTCCTATTAAAACAAAAACTTAATCAACAATCTGACAATTTCACTATAAATCATTAATCAAGATAACAAGCTCTGGTGACTCGTACCTCATTCTAACATTCATGATCCTGCCAAATAATTATCCATTAGTTTCAAATTCCAAATCGGGCATCCATGATCTTTCAAAATCATATCGCAAAAATTCTGGTAATGCATACCTTATCTCGGCTATCTCGCCTTTTTGAAATCATTCAATCAATCAAAACAAGACGTTCATCATTCTAAACGTCATGCCATCGTGCTATACAGGTGTCTTATCATCATCATCATTAATCATTCTAGGCGTCACGCCATCATGTCATCTGGGCGTCGATGCCCATCTTACAAAAACAAAACTCTTAAAAAATTGGGTTAGGTAGCATCAGAGTGTCACGACCACAGCTAAATATATCATCAGACGACTAGGTCTTCTAGCTGGGCTCGTCGCCTACAGGCGTTTCTCATCATTTGCATACTTTCTCGAATAATCGTGTCAGTATCGTCATTCTTTGAATCAAATAATCAAGTAACTTAGAAATAATACCTCTTGAGGTGGATGGCGTTCCAACTCCTTGGGACGTCTTTACCATGAACGTCAATCAACTTGTAAGCACTAGGACCAGTGATTTCGATCACCTTATAAGGGTCCTCATATGAAGTATTTAATTTTCCATCTTTATGCTCAGGTGTATTAGGAAATATTTTTCGGAGAACCCAATCTCCTACTTGGAAATGGCGCTCCTTAACACCTTTGTTCCAAAATTTTGTCGCCCTTTGTTGATAGGCGGCAATTCTAACTAGATCTTGTTCCCTACGTTCATCTAACAAGTCTAAATCTTGAGCCAAGTGTTCATTGTTAGATTCTTCTCTAGTCCATTGTCTCCTTAAAGAGGGAATTCCTACCTCTACAGGTATAATAGCTTCAGATCCATAAACTAGAGAGAAAGGCGTTTCACCTGTTGACGTCCTAGACGTCGTTCGGTACGCCCATAAGACGGCGGGCAACTCCTCAGCCCATCTGCCTTTGGCCTTATCTAACCTCTTCTTTAAGGATGTAACTATGGTTTCATTACTGGCTTCAGCCTGCCCGTTTGATTGTGGGTTTCTAGGGGTAGAAAACTTAAGCTTAATATGCCACTTATCACAAAATTTTCTAAATTTTCTTCCTATAAACTGAGATCCATTATCACATACAATTTCCTGGGGCAGACCGAATCTACATACTATGTTTTTCCAAACAAAATCAATTACCTGGGGTTCTTGTACCTCGCTCAGGGCGACGGCTTCTACCCATTTAGTAAAGTAGTCTGTGGCAACCAACAAGAACACTAGTCGTCCAGGTGCCGGGGTGAAATTGCCTACAATATCCATTCCCCATTTGAGAAAAGGCCACGATGGCACTATTACATGCAACTGTTCAGGGGGTTGTCTTGCCACTGTGCAAAATTTTTGGCATCGTTCATATTTAGTCACCATATTTACTGCATCCTTTTGCAAAGTCGGCCAGAAATAACCTGCTCTAGTCACCTTTCTTATCAACGATCGACTCCCACTATGGTCTCCATAATCACCTTCATGAATTTCTCTTAATACATAGTTTGCCTCAGACAGAGAGACACATCTCAACAAGGGTCCACCAGTGAAAGTGCGTCTAAGATCGTCGCCTACAGTATTGAATCTAGCAGCTCTAACAACTATTCGTCGCGCTTCATTCTTATCAGAAGGCAATTTACCCTGCAACAGATATGAAAGCAAAGGGTGAAAGTGAGGATGCACAAGAGGGGGGGTGAATTGTGATACCAAATAAAACAAACAATAAAAATCACACAAGGTTTTTATACTGGTTCGGTCCAACTCTTGACCTACGTCCAGTTCTCAATCACCCAGATTGAGTTCCACTATCCCCAGGTTTTACAAACGGGTTCACCTGGAACCTTTACAACCGCAAGTTTTAGCACGGGATCACTTGCAACCTTACAACCACAAGTTTTACACCAGGTTCACTTGAAACCTTACAGACTCACTCCCCCTTACAACCTGTAAGGGTTCAACCTTTTAAATAAAGGATTTTCTAAACTTAGTTCTCTCTAAGAACAAATGATGTTACACACTTAAGTACAATGAATGCTCTCAATAAATGAAGAGACTTAACTACAAAGAGTACAAGACGAATAAATGACTAGAACTCTCAATGTATTAAGTGCTCTCTTGCTTTTCTGGGCAGCTTTGAATGCTTGAAGAGTATGCTCGGTTTCTCTCTCTAGTTCTTTCGATGATCTTCATAAATGAAGATGAACTTCTTTATATAACATCTCTCATATTTCTCTTGCTTGGTAGATAGGGAAGACGTTTGAATATGTCTGTTATTCCCTTGTTACCGTTGGCTCATTAATAGCTCCATTAATGCTCAGCAGGGTTAACTTGTTTTATCTCTGAAAAGCAACTCTGACAATTCTGCTCTGACAAAAGCATTCTGACATCTGCACTGCTGTTTGTTCTGACATTCTGATTGCTACCGGAAGCAATTCCACATCCGGAAGCACTAACACTCAGTTCTGCACTTAAAACGTTAGTCCAACAATATTAACACATAGTCACATGCAGTGGGAGTTCATTTGTCTATGGGAAGCTCTTTTACTTCCGGAAGCAATTTTGCTACCGGATGCACTCCTACTGGAACTATGTTATGACTTGGTGTTATAATCACTGACGCTCGGGGATGTCTTAGTTTGATAGACAGCGCTAGTCACTTAATTTACTCTAAGACTTCCGGAAGCAATTCTGCATCCGGTTGTGTCCTAACTTAGTCTTTAAGATTTGATACTCTAATACTCTAGACTGAGTTCTGACTTAGTGACATACTTGCTTCCGCTGTGGGATGAGTCTTTCATCCGCGAGCGCTAGTCCTAATTCATCCGGAAGTAAATCCACATCCGGTTGTACTCTTACTTGGGGTTCTATATTAACCTAATTCTTTCTAAGTGTTTAACTGGTTTTTCATGTTTTAGTCTTCATCAAAACTTAAGATTCTAACATTCTCCCCCTTTTTGATGATGACAAACTAAGCTATCTTATAAGTTCATACTTAAGAAACAATCAAATAAAACACAAATGAACTCAAAAACAATCTTCATTAGTAATAAATCAATTACAAGTGCAAATATGAAGATAAGTACAGATATGCCAGATAACTTAACAGAATTGAAAGAACAGATATTACATATGAGAAAGAAAAACATGTTATGCTATGTATGAAAAATATGAAGAAGAAAAATTCCTAAGTTAAATGCATGAGAAGTTGGGGTTCTAGAGTTGATCTCTTTTTTTCTTCTCTCTTTCTCTCTGGTTTTCCTCAAACTCCTCATTTGCCTTGGCCCACATTTCATTCATTTGCTGTTGATCGATCTGGGCAAGGATAGCTTGAAACTCCCTTTCCTCATTGGCTTTTCTGAGTCTCTCATTTTCAAGGGATTCTTCAATGGCTTTCATCATATCACTGAACTCATTCATTCCAAAGGCCCTTCCATGCTCTGAATCTGCAATGGGGATTGATGCTTGAGGGAGATGAACTGCTTTAACCTTGACATTCAGGCAGGGTAATCAGGGTCTTGAGATTGGCTTGACTTAGCTTTCCCTTTACCCTTCCCTTTCCCTTTTCCCTTCATCTCTTGGAGCTCCTTGGCATTTGCTCTCTCAGCATCCAGAACAAAGAATTGTTCACGTGTGAGTCTGTCTATGCACCCAAAACGTTCAAACTCTTCGGGAGTCAAATCTTCCACCTCAAGTTTGACCACCACTTCTGGTGGGACTTCCTCAGGTTGCTCTCGAGTGGAAGACTGAGATTGAGAAGCTCCTCCTTGCTGAGGCACAGCTTCCTCAGGATTGGCAGTTGTTTCCTCTTCACTATCAGATGGCTCACTTGGGGAGGAAGCACTCTTCTTTTTAGCCATAGCCTTAACTCTTGATTTACTAAAGCTGAGAGGTTGAGAAGCAGGGACTGGCTCAGAGGGAGGGATTGACACTGCTAATACTCTTACAAGCGGCTCTGGCCTCACAAGACCATACTTCATGTGAAGCACATCAATCACACTTTCAGTAGGCAGAGAGGGAGTGAATGGCTCAGCAGAAGGTGAAGGCTCAGGCTCAGATGGAGGATTCTCAACAGGCTGATTACCCAGCACTATTTCCAGGTTAAACCTCTTGCTGGCTGAGCGCTGTTGCATGAATCTGATGGCTTCCCCTCGAATCAGACTTTCTGCTCTACCCATTCTTTTCATATCCATGGCACGGCGGAGGGCAGCAGCAACTTCCTCTTCTAGCCATAGGGAGGGTTGAGTGAGAATATCTCTCCCCCTTTTGGCATCATCAATAAGGGCGAGGGCCAGGGAGGAAGGATTGGGAGGTTCAGGGCCAAATTTTCTGGGTGGTGAGTTTTCAGGTGAGGAAGGGGGTGAGTTTTCAGGTGAAGGAGTGGGGCTTGGGAAGAAGAAGGGAAGTGAGTCTGAGAATAGACCAGGATGGAGGAGGGGAGGTGAATTGGGTGAGGAAGGTATATTTCTCTCAGGTATCCTCTGAAGGTGTGAAGGTAAATCTCTCAGGTATATGGTACTGAAAGGGTGAATGGAACTGAAGGAGCCAAGGGTGTTGAGAGGGTGGTTGGGTGAATGTGAGTGGTTGGGGGAGTTTTGGTGGTTGGATGTGTTAGAGTGGCTAGGAGAGTGGTGAGGGGAGTTTTGAGGTGAGTTGTGAGGGGTGTTGTGAGGTGAGGGTGAGTGGTGAGTGTCATGGTCATTCTGTGGCGAAGGTGGAGGTGGATTGTGAGGGTCATTCTGTGGGGGTGGTTGAGGTGGATTAGGAGGAGGAGGTAGTGGTAGGTTGGGGTGAGGTTGAGGAATCTGAAAGTGGCTAAGTAGGAGATCTAACTTGGCCTCGACTCTCCCTAGGCGATCCTCCAAGCCCTGGATCCTCTGCTCTTGCTGTTTAAAGGCGGCATCACACTCTGCTCTCAGAGGGGCCATCAATGGTTCAGGCAGCTTATGAAGAATCTCTTCTAGCAACTCAGCAACCAGATACTTCTGGGCAGCATACACCCTTGGAGCAAGGCTTGGTCCAACATGGGAATCCACTTCTTGATCCCCTGCTCCAGACACAGAGGGAGCAGTTGTATGCGAGGCACTCCCAGCCTGAGATCCAGACCGAGTGGGCTTCGCTGGCTTGGTATACTTGATTCCCATCTTGCCCAAATTCATTGATCCCATGGGCAAGCACTTGACCTTATCAGCTTCCTCAGTAGATTTAATATTCAGCTTCTCCAGGAGGAAGGCAATAACCTGAGGATAGGGAAGAGAACCAGGTTTCCCCTTTTCTTTGACTTCACACCATCGGTTCAGCTCCATACTTATGAGTTGCCCAGGGTTGACAGACTGCTTGGTCAGGAATCTGGGGAGCCAGGGGTTGTCTAGCTGGGTGAACTCATTGAAGTTCCCCCCTTATTGGTCATCAAGCGAGAGTAGACATATTGAAGTACCCTCTTGGAGTCAGGCATAGCAGAGACCTTCTTCCCCTTGGTCTCAGTGACCCCGAGCAGGCGTTTAATATCTCTCCAAGAGAACTTGATTTTCCTCCCCCTCACTGTGGCCTTGAAGTCCACTTGGCCAATGGTTTCTTTCTCATTCACTTTCTTGTACTTGGGCTTGGCCGTGAGAGACTGGTAAAACACCCTGAGGACGTTGACGTTGTATTCACTGTTGATCCCTAGCCAACACATGTAATTCTGGAGATGTTCCTTCAAATAACCAAAGCCCAGTTCTTCAACCTTCTTCATATCAACAAATATCCCATTTGTGAAGTAGGGTTTTGTCTTTTCAAACTTAGAAGAAACAGCTTCTAACGGCCCATCCTTATACACAGACGGATCATCCTCAATCCTTTGGAGCTTGGAAGAGGGCTCTTCGCTAAAACGGACGCTCTTCGGATGCTTTTTCCCAGAATGCCCAGATTGTTCATATTGCCTAGATTTCCCAGATTTATGATGCCCAGATTTCCCAGATTTTGACTTCTTCGAAGAGGTGGCTATTTGAGTGTTGGGGTTTGATTCATGAGAGCCGGCCATTTTGTGTAGTGGTTTAGGGATTGAGTGGAATGAATGGTATGTATGAGATGAAATGCACAATGTCCAGAAATGAAGAAGAAGAAGAAGAAGAAGATGAAGAACAAGATGAACAAGATGAATGTGCGATGAATGTGTTCAGAGAGTTTTGGTGGCAAGAAACTTGTGTGAAGTGAGATATGAAGGCTGCTGCCTATTTATGCAATGTGACAACCGATGTAATGTACATAATGACTCTACATTGAAAACATGCGCTGTTTATGGGAAAACGTAAACATTTGAATTGGAACGGCGCACCTTTTTGACACGTGGCTCTTCACACTGTCAGAGGAGGCACAATTTCCTAGTGGTTGCGAAATTATAGGCGACCGTTATGGGTAGTGGACGTCACACGTGCTCCGAAATAGGTGGGCGATATGGCGAAATATGTGGGCGACCAATTCTGTCCTTCTTATTTGCTTCATGGCCGTTAGTGGTACATTCTTCAGAGCTCCAGGCGCGTCCGACTTCCTATTGGGCCACTATTGAGGCCCAAGCCCAATAAGGAGATAACGGTGTACAACATAGAGAATGCTTACGAAGTTCCAAAAAAGATAGAGAGATCAGTAACCACCGGCTGTCGTGTCACACGCCGGAAATCGGCCTTTGAGGGTGTGGACCCGCCACCGAAAGCCACGTGGAGAAAGAAAGTAAGAAAACGAAGTTGGAACATGAAAGTGGCTTAAGGAACCAAAAGAAAACGGGCAGCCTACCTCTCGCCGCCGTTGATCGTCGTCCACTGCCCATGCCTGCCGGAAACGCGTGAGAAAAACGAGGAAGAAGAGTGTAGGAACTAGCAAATCGGCCGAGATCCACCAATCACTGAGCAACCCACTTGATTTTGCAACATTGGATGGAACAATGGTGATGAGAGAATGAAGAAATGGTGGGAGGGAAGAGGAAGATGAGAGCAGAAAATGATGTTGAAGAAGAAGGGGGGTGGCTGCCGTGTTTTCTATCTTGTGGAAGGGGAAGGCTTTGTTTGGTTAGCGTGTTATTTGGGTAGTTAAGTTAATAAATAAGAAAAATTACTATAATACCCTCTTTAATCCCCAAACCATTAAGTCAAAACTCCAATCTCTTTAACCTTTAAAATATTTTAGATTCAACCATTCTCTCATATTTCTATTTCTTCAACTGTTTAATTAATTATTTAGACGCTAATTTCCTCAAAACTTCCAAAATATCCCAAAAACCTCCAAGAGTTCTAAAGAAATCCCAAACTTTCTCATCTTTTATTTATTTATTCATTTTTTTCATTTATAATTTCCCTAAATACTCTCTAACCTCGTATTAAATCTCTAGGATGTTAGACTATATCAATCTTCCAAATTATTTAATCTATTATTTTAGGTACTTATTTCTCCAGTATTTCTAAAAATGTCCAAATTTTCTCAAAAATCCTAATAAATTCCACATTTTCAAATGGTCATTCACTAAAAACATTTTCTAATCCTGTATTAATTTTCAGGATGTTACAATTCTCCCCACCTTTTAGGAATTTTGCCCTCAAAATTCACTATGTCAAACAACTCTTATGAAATAATATATAGCATAATTCGCTCAATACATCCCTAAGAACCTGAATTAGGGAAGAAAAACTATAAATTCTAGTCAAACTATTATACATCATTTCTCTTATTTCCAATTTTTTCAAGTCTTACTCTAACTTTTCTACACTTTAACTGTCTAATTCCTTAATTTATGAAACAACAACGAGAGTCATTCTGTAATCACCTACCAAAATATTTCACCTCAAATAATTATACTTTGCCACATCCTCAAACCAATTTCTCTAGATATGAGAGCAAGCCTTAGAACCCATGTAAATATAAATCCATTAACTATTGAATATCTCTCATTTCAACTACTACTGCTCCATTCCATTATAAAACTCACCACTTCCTAATCATCCACATTGTTCTGTAAGCCTTTCAAGACACACATTACTCAAAAACACAAGTACTATTCAATAATGGATCAAATCTTTTAATCTCATCTTCCAAATTCAATTATTTCTCTAGTCATATTCCAAGATCTTCACTTCTTAATCATTATATTACATTTCCCTAGGAATTTATTCCTTACTCTATTCTTATTTCCAAGCATACGGAATTTTCTAAACCTTAATCAAACTCACCATATTTAAAATTCCAAGTTCATTTTAATGGATTCATTTCTCTTATTTCATTCTTGAACCTAACAGTCACTTATGTGAAACATTACTAAATTAACTAACTATATATATGCTAAAACTAAATTAAATCACCTAACAAAACAAAATCACAACAATGTTAAATACAATCATCACAACTTTCTAGTTTAAAGGTACATAACCAACATCAACCATTCATTTATCATTTATCAATTTGAAATATGACATAAATACCCCAAACTTCAGAAGTCAAAGACAGAACCTACAATATATACTTTGAACACAAATCAATTTCAGCTGTATGTTCTCTCCTTCATTAATTATCTATATAGATTGAACAGAATTTTCATGAAAACCTGAACAACAGGGCACATTTAACAACCAAGGTTGGTTTAATCCTAGCACCTTTCATGATGATGAATCATACACACATAATAATATTTACTTCATCAAAATAACCACAAACAAATTAAGTTGCAGATTTCAAAGTTAATTTAACCAAAATTTTCTTACAATAAACCAGTAAAAATAACCCAGAAGATTTAGTAAACTCAGTTTAAACTTCAATAATGATTCTAACCTCACTATTAACACATCAAAATGACCTCAGCATTTGAATAACTTTTATATCTACTTGGACACTTCAAAACAACCGCTTAATTTATGGTAAACAAATAAACGTTAATTTTGTAATATTGAGCCAATAGGAATGAATACCATTTCATTTTATCCAGCAATTTAACCTACAATGCTAACATAATCATAACATCCCTTATCTTTACGTTTAAAAGTAACTCATAATTTTCACTTTCATAATGGATTCTCAAAAATAGAGGAAAAGAGACATTAAGAGTTTGTGAAACAACAAATCTCGCATGCCACACACAATCACACCTTGACATATTTCATATTACTTTTAATACAACCCTCATGTTAGAGCCCAATTGGAATTCAAGTAATTCAATTATACCTCCTAAACTCTTCCTTAGAGTTCAATTGTTTAAACTGAACAACGAAATTTCAAAACACCTATCAAAATCAATTGCATACTTCATGTTGGAGCTCATAAAACAAACAATTGAACACATATCTCAATTAAAAACAATCAAACAAAACAAGTCAATTTATCAATTAACCTTATACTTTGAACTACAACCAAAACAAACAAGGAAAAATGTCAAAAATTCATATTTCACTTAACCTTCATTATTAAATATTATTCCTCAAATTAGCTTAATCTCATAAACCCAATAAGGTATCTCATGATGTCTCGACTATGATTATAACCGGCATATAACTATATTCGAGACCTCAGAGAAACATCCTTATTTCGTCATTATTCCTAAATTCTTATCAATATCAATATTATTTCATTATTCCTTCTATATTCATCTCGATCTCTCCTCACTTCCTATTCAAGTGCGCTTATCACTCTCTCCCCACCACGGGATGAGTGATATTTCTCTCAAAAGGCAGATATTCATGCACATAAGGAAGGGAAACTATCACATGTATATTGTCAATCTATATGCAATGCAGCACAGTCCAGAGTTATCGTATACCAAATACTGATAACCAAGAACTATAACTACAAAATACTTAAATACAACTAAATGACCAAAATCTAAAATCTAAACAAATAAAAACCCCTGTCAATGCTCAATTGACACTTAACTAGCTTAAAGAGTAAAAAATGACTCCCCGACAACAACATCATTGATTTAACCGGTTTTTAGACGACTTGGGGGTTAAATGCAAATTTATTTTAAACCAAAGATTGCAAGACAATGGAGTAACCTCGAGTCGTCTCTAAGGAGTCTTTCTATACTACCCTAGTTAACTAAAATGCAAGCAAAAATAGTAAAAGGGGATGTGAGTTTTTAAATATTTTCACTACAACTAATTGGATGCAACAAGATTTAATCATAAGCTACTATTTTTTTTTGTTTTTATACCAAGATAAATGAAATAAAATGTGAATGTAAGCTTCCTTGATGAATGAATCCACTAGCTATTCTTGTTCCAAATTGATTGAGTTAACTTCCTTTATCAAGTACTTAGGCTTGTGAGAAGAAATCTTCTTCAAAGAATGCTTCTAGTAACCTAGCTTGGCCTAAACACCTAGACTAGTTTAGTTCACTAGGTACATTTAATTGGTACCTAATATGCATTATACTTTGCACAAAGCATTCTCAACTCCTGATTGATAAGGCTAGAAACCTAATGGCCAATCAAGAGCTTCAAACACACATGAGTGATAGAATAATACTAACATTAGGTTAACAATAATTCAACGACATTGTTGAAGGGCAAACATAATGCAAATCTCAGCATCAAAGTGTAGTAAGAAAAACACAACTTTATAAAATTGCAAACCACAAAAATGCATGGATTTAATCCTTAAAACGTTCAATTTAGCACTAAAATGCAAATAACTCAATGCATCAAAACTTCAAGTATAAAGTGACTAAATCTCCATATATTATCTTTGGACAAAAGGCAATTTACTATAATTAATGAGTTAGAAATGTAAAATAATCACATGCTATCAATGATTCGTCTAGATCTGAAAACACATTTTCGAGGAGAATTCTGATGATGAATTAGTGAGCTTATGTGCCATGTCTACACCTACCTTTATTGGAGACAATTATGCCAAAACCATAAAGATAAAAAATGACCTCATCCTAGTCCTTTTGAATTTTCGCATTTGGGCCATTCTAATCTAATTGATTACTCCCTCCATTCTTAAATATAAGTGCTACTTGACTTTTTTATTGGAGAATCCTAAGAAAACATAATCAACCACTCAATCATGACTTATTTTGTATATTATTAGATCATATGTCAGTTTATAAGTTAGATAAATTAGTTTAGAGAAAAAAATTTAGAAAATCAATTTTTAATAACCTTATTTAGCTTTCCTACGATTCTCCAAAAAGACCATCTAGCTATTACATTTAGGAACAGAGAAAGTATTTATTTCAAATTATTTCATAATTATTGGCGGGCCATATAATATCTGTCCAATACTTAAAATGCAAAATCAACATATACATCTCATATCATCATGTAGAAAATTCCACCGAAAATAGGGTAGTAGTGCATTTTTTATGAAAATAATACCTTCCCGTAGATCAATTAAATTTTGCTAAAAACTGGTCTCCTTAAAAAATGAATGCATGGATGTCATTCAAGTGTAGACATATTAACAAATTCAGTGCTACACGTGGTGATATTTTTATGCACTAAAAAAATTGCTTCAAAATGTTCCATTTTCTCAATTCAATTTTTCTAAATATATATTGTACTCCTTTCAAAATCAATCCCATACATGTTGTGATTATTGCTATTGCATACAAATTTAAATTGCTATCCCAAGTGGTATACAAATATTATTTAACTTATGATTGTTTCTTATAAAAAAACTTATGATTGTTTATTTACTATATAATGGTTAATGATTCATTTAATATAACCCTGGGCAACATTGTCATTCACTTTTCCCTCAAAATGTGTCCTCATCAAATGGCCAGGGATTATGTTTTGCAAACATATGGAACCTGAACAATAAGACTAAGACGACCAAAAGATTATGTTAATGACAATGGAAAAAGAGACGTAGTAAGTCTAAATTTATGGCTCCTCATTACTATTTTCTCAATTTCTGCCTAGCAAACATGTTATATTCATATTAAAGGCAATTAAACATTTATTTTTCAAATGTAAAAAAATTTCATTTACATTCTTTTTTGGGCAAAAGAACAATAAGGATACTAAACTTTAGCCAGCATTTGTAATACTTTCGTGAGGTGAAAAAAATAATACCAACTTGGCGTCCAATTGTAAATATAGTTTCATGAGGTCCCCTTGCTCTCTCTCCTCACCCCCAAAAGTGGGGTTTTTTAGAGGGAGAGAATATCAGTGTCCACTCTTGACTAATTTACCCATATCATATTTATTACTACCTCCTGTCCTAAATATAAGACATAATTGACTTTTTTTTGAGAGATTAAGGTTGCAAAATAGTTATTAAATCATGACATATTTGATATCTTTTTAGATTATCCATTAGCTAGGTAAAATAAACTAGTATAAGGGAAAAAATTAGGTAAATCAATTTATAATTAACTTATTTTACTTTTTATAAATTTTCTAAAAAAAAGTTTAGGTATTATATTAAGAAGGGGAGGGAGTATGTTCCGAAGTATCACTGACTCTCGCTCTCGCTGCTGGCATGGATTATATTTGTTAGGTAGAGTCTTGGGCGGAGATAATCGAATCGGAATAGATAGGCATGGAGGTGGAGTTAGAACCTCGGGTGAAGCCTCTGCCCTACAAGGTGAAGGCCATGTCTCGCGAGTCGCCCCCGCAGAAGGCAGCTCTCGTCCTCGACTCTGACCTCCGCTCTCACTGGTCCACTGCAACCAACACCAAAGAATGGATTCTCCTCGAACTTGACGTACGTTTTTTTCCTCTGCTTGCTTGTTTGCTTTTCAGAAATCTGAGCGACACTCATTAAGCTTTGCCTTCTCTATTTCTAATTTAGGGCTTTTTTACTTTATGTCTTCTTCAACAAGTATTTTCTATTCTACTTCTCCCAAAACTTGCAAGTTTCACTTCATTAAGAGATTTTTAATGATGCCAAGACTTTCAAGTTGTCTCTTGAATTTGCTTGAACCTTGTTTGATGTTGAAGGCTCCTTAAGAGGCTGAATTCTATATATTCCGAGTTTGTAGTAACAATGGGATCAACAGTTTGTATATTATAAACTAATAGGCCATATTGGGAACTATCTCCTGAGTCCTTACATTTATAAGTTCAATGTAACCATGCAATTTTATACTCCCTCCGTTCCTAAATATAAGATCACTTTAGGGAGGAGAGCTTGTTCCTAAATATAAGATCACTTTTTAATTTAACTCAAGGTTTCCCCAAATTACCCTTATACTCCCTTCACTCAAAGAATAGTGGTTTGAAGAAGGTGATATTTTTAGAACTTAGGTGAGGGGTATTTTGGAAATTTCATGTAATCATAACTTATTGGAATGTCTTCCTTGATCTCTCCAAATTTGCTAAAGTGATTTTATATTTAGGAACGGAGGGAGTATCTTTTATTATATGGATGAGGGTATCAGATCAAGTTCTTCTTCTGTTACTGGTACAAATGATGGATAAAATCCTGTCACATTTATTTTTTGTTATAAAGTTTTGGAAAGAGTAAGAAAGTGTTTTTATGGTTGCTAGCTTTTGAGAAGGGTTTATATTCCTTTTGAGTACCCATCATTATGCTTTGGAGTTTTGGAGCTAGCAATTCTTCTTTGGAAAATTGTGACTGACAAAGAAGTCAAGTGAAATGCCATATAGGGAAGCATTATAGAATGTAGCCACTAGGACATTAATTCACCAAAAGGCACCAATTGAAGTATGGGATGCTTACATCCACATTAAATTTTATGTAACCCTTAATTGTATTTAAGGGGAGCTGTTGTCCTACATCAATAGCCAGATATAGAGGAGGGTGTCCCACTTTACTGACCATTAGACTACATGTTTAGTTTTATTATAGAAGCCAGAACACTTTCATTGGATATTGGATCTTAACTAATGCTTTGCATGTGACGTGAAAGTTCACAAGCTTTTAATGCTTAATTCTGTTCCATTCTATTCTGAATTATTTTGACTTATTACATATCTGTTATTTATCTGCCTGTTTTTGTTTTTGGGTTGCAGGAGCCATGCTTATTATCACATATACGGATATATAATAAGTCTGTGCTTGAGTGGGAAATTGCAGTTGGCCTACGTTACAAGGTTAATTACTATGAGTTGTCAAACAAGTCATCTTTGTTGCATAGTATTTATCCCGGCTTTTATATTATTTAGTTTTCGTATTCAGAAGGCTTAGAACTAAGGCTTGTTTTGGTTTGAGGATAGGGGAGAGGAGGTGGGTACTTTTGGAATATCAAACTATTTAAGAGGCTAAAATAGTGGACAAATTTATCCTCCACTCTTTACCCTTATTTGGTTTGAAATTTTTGAGGGAATGATTTCAATTTTTTGTCTTCCCTCCCCCTTCACTCCTCTTATTTTAGTTTCCCTCCAAATTGTTGGATGGAAATTACCTCCACTCCTATCAAAATTTTAAATTAATTACCTCCAAGGAAAGCTAAACTAAATAACATGCACATATTTATTTCACATTCACTTCTTGATTATCTTTCTATTGTAACTTTACTACTTATGTATATTATAGTGTTCTGTTGCCTTAATTAGGTTTATTGATTTTTTTCCATGTTGGCATATGTTTAGTGCTGTGGTACCCTTTCTATATATTTTCAGTTTGTTGTACTTAAAATTCTCATTTTATTGAATTTGAATATTATTTATTTGGTATCTGTTACAAAAAGTTTATTCTGTTAATTAGAATCTAGAAATTAGGAAGAAAGAGGTAGAAGAAAGAAGAGGATAGAAATTCAGAGGGGTTTGAGGAAAGGAAATATAGAAGAGAGGCTTTAGACAAGACATGGCCGTTGGCCATTAAGATTGATACTCAATTCATAACTAATTAATACAAGATCATGATAATTTAACCCTAATGTCAAGCTATATAATCCTTATCTTAGATAATAATAATTGGCCTATGATACTGTGGAAAATTATGAAAATAATGTTACTATTTCCTATTTGGTATTGGTAGAATATTTATATATCTTGGTCATATTTATCAATTTTAGTATTTGGAAATATTTTAAGTAGAAGAATATTATGTTATCATCAGGTAAAGTTGTAGAAGTTTATTATCTTTTAGGAAGCTATTGTATTATAAATACGATATCCTATCAATTCATTGGACTATTTAGTCATATTTGTTTTCACATGGTACTAGAGCTAGATTAAAAAAAAATTTAGTCCAATCTCTCTCTTAGAGACAAAACCACAAAAAATCCTCCCCTTTCTCTGTTCGCAATCTCAGTCAGAACTTGTGTCGTTCTCCTAAAAGAAATGAGTCTGTCAAAAACGAGTTTTGTTGCCGTTCCAAACCCTAAACTCTAAAACCGAGTCGCGACCTTCAAATCTGTCATCAAAATCTCTAATAATAACAAATATTCTTTTACTCTAAATATTTCCTAATACTATAATTTACAATTATGACTAAAATATACAAATAAACTAATAATACAAAATAGGAAATATTAACATTATTTTCATAATTTCTAACTGTTAGCAAGTTATATATGGTAAATACCCATAATCTGATTGGAGGGGGAGTGTGGGAAATTATGAAATTATGAAAAAGGTGTTTATGAAAATAATGTTGGGCTTTTGCGGACATCATAGGCATAAAATGGGAATAACATAGATGAGGATGTTGAGATTGATGTGGGGTCATACAAGAAAAGAATGTATTCTCATTGATCTTATATGAAAAAGAGTTGGTGTAGTATCTATTGAGAGTAAATTCGGTAGAAAAATTGTTTGGGGTGTTTAAATACTTTCTATGAAGACTATTATATGTACTAGTGAGGAGTTGACCAAGTAGCGTGAAGTCCTTTAAAAGGAAGGAGAGTGAGACTAAAGAGAACACTTTGTGCTTCATTGGGTAGAATACTTGGGGGAGGAGAAAATCGGAGGATGAAAATGGAAGGGGGTGAATTGTTTGATAAGAATTATGCTCGTATCATTGTTTATGCCCCACTTTTCTCATAAACCTATTTTTCCCGTAATCAGATAAAGATAAAGGTTCATTTTTCTCCCATAGTTTTCTCCCAGCCTTAGTTTCTCTTGAACCAAACATCGCCTTAAAATAGTTATAGTGTAGGAATTTTTAATTAATAAATTATCCAGAAATTTGATTTTGGATTGAGTAGAATGACGGTGTTCGATCCATGTAGTTGACTCCATCTTGTGATTAGGGCTATGTTGTTGATGTAATGGCCCAACTTTATTGCAGTTAATAATTTTTAGGTAATAATGTATTTTACGAAATATCTGCAATAGCCTAGAACTAGAATCAATCCCAATAAATCAATGAGTATGATCAGGGAGGTTTATTTATTTATTATCCCAATTCTCTCATTTATATATAACTTCATCATGCCATATGAGTGATTCAGATTATTTGGCTCTCTTGTTTGCAATAATTAAACCCAAATATAGTTTATTGAATTCTTAAGGTAGAAAAAACATTGTTCAATCTTAGAGAATGATTAGGAAATATTTAAGACTAAAGAATTAGAAAATATTTAATTATTGATCAGTTAGGATCTCTATTAATTTTGAATATGAGTTGAAATATTTTTTGGTAATTAGTGTAATTAGTTAGAAAATATTTAATGTTCCTGGCGGCTACTGTTCACATACTGTCGTCATTCTTATGTTTGCCTGTGTGGTGAACGGTTTTGGTTTAGGTTAATGTTCACCTCAATGTGGTTGCCATTTAATGTGTTCAGCGTTGAGATTTGATGGTTTTTTGTTCAAGAGCCGTGTGTGGCTGTTTGAATTAGATTCTTTGGGACGACTGCAATATCTCTTGAAAGAATCTTCTTAGTCTGATTGTATTTGTGTGGCATTTGGTTTGAATTTGGTATTTTGGAGCTGTCATCCCATTTCTGGCAAATCCTTGTGGTGATTACGTTTGGTTTTGGTATTTTTTGAGTTTGTGGTGAGCTCTGGTTTGGTGCATTTGTGGCATGAATTCAGTTTCTCTGTTTGAGCCGTTTTGGGATTTAGATTTCAGAGTTGGTTGTTGTGTAAAGTGTATGGTTTTGTTGGTTAGGGAGAGTGTTGAGTTTTGTTTTTCCTGGAATTTTCAATGTAACAAGTTGGGCATGAATGCTTTAACTTGAGGTGGATTGTTAGAGGATGATTAGGAAATAGTTAATAATGAGAAAATATTTAAGATTCAAGAATTAGAAAATATTTAATTTTCAATCATTTAGGATCTCTATTAAATATGAATATTAGTGGAGATAGTATTTTTTTTGGTAATTAGTCTAGAATGTCATTTTCTCTTGTACAAATATTTGATTAAGTTTGTGTAAAAGCGAACTATTATTTTTGAAACCCTCAGTTTACATTTCATTCAACTAGAAAAAATAAATAGTTTTTCCATGACAAGTTTGAAGATACTATTTATATCAATATTTTGATTGTGAATGATGCTTTCGAAGGTAATGGCTTACTCTTCATTTTGTCTTGTTTTTTATGCTCTAAAAATAGTTACAATTGATGAAATTATGTCTCATTCCTTGCTGATTGGTATTTGCTTGTCAGCCAGAAACGTTTCAGAAAGTTCGATCACGTTGCGAAGCTCCCAGACGTAACATGATCTATCCTACAAACTACACTCCATGTCGCTATGTGAAGATATCTTGTTTGCGCGGAAATCCCATTGCTATTTTCTTTGTTCAGGTTTTCTATCAAAACCTTTTTTCTTGCTCTTGTCATTGTTTTTATGATTTCAATTTCTTTTGCTTACACTGTTCAAATAATATCAAAAGAGGCTTCTTGAGAAATACTCCCTCTGGTCCTAAATATGGGATCTATCTAACTACTTTGATTAAATTAAAGATGTTAGTTAGTATGTTGTGTTTTTTTTAAAAACACCCCAATTAACTACTCTACTCCCTCCTCTTCCTCTTGATTATTGTTGGAGGAACATTGATAAAATTAATTAGAGAAGTTGACAAATTAGGTAGGTGGTGTATTTAGGAATAAGGCCAACTCCCCAAATCTATGTAGGATCAGAGGAAGTATATATTTATCCATAAATAATTATGAAATGAGTATATGACAGCCTTTTAAAAGAGAGTACATATGAAAACAAGGAAAAAGGAAAGAGCAATTGAACTTAAACAGATAAGAATGGATTCTGTTTCTGTTGATATCTGGCAAATGTAATCTGTTAAATCTCACATGTTATTAATGCAAAATGAACCTTTGATATCGTATTAGTCCTTTCCAAGCTCAAGATAACACACCAAATTACTGCGTTAACTGCTTGTTACCTCAAATTATTGTGTTAATTGTTTGTTGTTAAGACACCCCAAATTTTGGGATACAAAACTCTGATAAATAATGCCACACAACTTTCCAGGAAGTGAGATATTGTAGTACAATACAAGGACTCAGTTCTTTCTAATTTAGCCTTACACATTAATCTTCAGGGGAATCACCCTGTTTGGCCTTCAAAACAGCAAAATCTCAGTAATAAGTGAGTTTTGAGCATTGGGGGTTTTTAATGACGAAAATCTCAGCAAAATCCCAAATGGTGTATCCTATAATGCTGTTTTGTGAAATCAAATTGCTTTTTAATGACGAAAATGTGTTACTAAATATGAAATAAGAAAATGAAAACAAAATTTGCAGTAATCTTGAGTCCAAATTCTCTTATGAAGAGGAAGAAAGATGAATGATTGAGAGTGCTGCCCTAAGTTTGTGAACATATTTTCAAGTGACTTGATCAGCATGGATATTCCAAAAAAATTTATCCCTATGAAACCAAAGGGGTACTCAGTAGGTTATAAATCATAAGAAAGTTGAACCATATTTGGCAAAAACATGACAGAATGGGAATATTTTCTTGTGAAAAGTCTTTGTAAATGCTAATTCATAGATAATCAATTGCTCTAGGGGTTTGAAGATCTTGCAGAGATGTAATCTTGAGTCTGATGACCAAATATGCTAGATTTAGCATCCTACTCATTCCACACTAATTTATGTTTACTGTGTGTAATCATTATAGTAAAACGGTTCTTGTAGAAAACATCATTACCTTTTCCCTCAGTGCTATATTTTTCAAATTAAGGATTTGAAGATCTAGGGCAACCATTTCTTTTCTGGATGAGAGTAGCCGGCCCTTCTCAAGTTGCTTGTGCCTGACAGAAGCAAATCTCTCACATTCTTCTTGAATTTCTAGGCAGCATTTAGTGCATTCTAAGAGTATGGTTGTCTATGGGTATTGGAAATGCAAATATAACAGTGATGTGGCCTCCTTATGGGAGTAATGACCCATCTTTATTTTAGGTACCTTTTGAACTAATGATTACTAGAAACTAGATTACCATACCTATTATACAGGCCTAGTATTACCACTGAAGGAATGGATAGATATGTTAGAGGCCCATTATTAACTTGATAATCTTAATATTATCAAACCCATTATTAAGATAGTTCAAACGACTCTTTTTCTGAAGTTAGAGCTAACTCAACCTCTTTTGAAACAATTTCCAATCCCTTACAAGATTTGTCTGATAACCCCAAAAGTTATTCTAGTAACACATCACCCACAAGATCTAGAGAAAAGGAGCCCTTGTCTGACTATTTGCTTCTCTTGAAGCAAATATTTGGGCTCACCATTAACAATAAGTGATGCTACTGAAGAAAGGTAAATTGAAATCCACCTACAAGTGATATGCTTGATTGTGTTGCTTTGAGGATGAGTTTCTCCACTGGTTTAATGTTCATTTACATTCCAACTGAATTTTTATGAGTTAAACACCATGATATTTCCTTGTAATCATTTTTTATCCGCAAAAGATAAAAAGAGTAAATTACTACTTGTGTACAATTCAATATATGCATCATTAATCCTGAACATAATAGGTCTCTCCAAAAGCCATATAATATTGATTCATTTTGATGGCTTAACTAACTATTTCTGGCTTTTTTTTTGGATTGATTGAAATATGATCTTGCTATCAGTAGCTAATAGCTTATTGTTGAAAAATAGAAACGGCATAATAGTCCGACACTTTATTAAGAATGATCTCCCATATTTATAGTAATATGAGGAGAGAGAAATACAAAATAGAAGAAGAATTCAAACTAGCAAAAGATAAATAACAAACCCTAGAAAAACTAGATCAGCCTTGACTAATTCAAATTATTCAGTGTTGAATTATTTCCAACACTCCCCCTCAAGTTGGAGCATCCAACTTGTTACAAAGATAATCCCAAAAATAAACAAAAAACTCAACACTCCCCATGAGCAACAAATCGGTGCACTTGATGCAAAACCAAAGCTGAAATCAAATCCCAAAATGCTCTACAGAGCAACCAAAAACATGCCAAAGAGACACCAAACTGGAGCTCGTCCCAACACAAAACCCGAATGCAATCACCACTGGAATCCACCGGAACGGGATGACAACTCCAAACTAGAGCTCGTCCCAACACAAAACCCAAATGCAATCACCACTGGGATCCACCGGAATAGGATGACAACTCCGAATACCGGATTCAAACAACTAAAATGTCAGAACAGATATGAAACCACCAAATCAATCACAAAGATTGAACAAACCAGATTTCGAACCAACCAATAACCAAACTAAAACACCGAAGTCTGAACTCTAAATAACAAAACTCCATACCACCAATGGAAATAGCATCAAGATCACAAGAGGGGCAACCAAAAATGCCATGAAAATAGATTCCCCTCCATCTCCAGACCCGTAGGATTTATTGGTTCTCCTACAACCATCGATTTTACAGGCTAACCGACAACCTTAAAAAAGCTTTTACAAGCTTAACTTCAACCTACAGGATTTACTGGCTCTCCCGCGACCACGGGTTTTGCGGGCTAACCTGAAACCTTACGGAGCTTCAAAGACAACCGTCGAGAAACACATTGATCGACTCTTGGTGAACCCATATAAGCAGTGTGTGTCTAAAAAATGCCCAGAAACAAAAACCTAGATTCGACACTCTTCCCCTTAAACAAATATAATCTCCACGAACACTATGGAGGACATGAGAAGGATCTCGACTCTTTTGCAATTTCTGATTACAATGGCAACTTAGACTCGTTGCCTAGGGATCGGACTATCCTTTCTTTAAAGGGCGAAGGGGCAAAAATAGCCACCGTAATTTTCAAAATGGACAACTTTGGCACCCGTAATTTCGATGGTGCAAAACTGGACATTATAAACCAAAATGGGACAAATCTAGCACTCTTAAACATAGATGTTAAGTTTGACCATTAGTTGACTGGGAATGATGATATGACATAATGAAGTGGCATCATGAGACATTATGTGTCACCCCCATGCTGATATGTATATGACATGACAAAAATGAAAAAAAATAATTTGATATGTATAATCTGATATGTATATCCACTCATACTTATAATCTAACTGGATATTTAACTAATTAAAAAAAACTAAACTAAATTCTCAAATCAATTCAGAGACTGTCTTCTTCTCCGAGTCAGAGGCTTCGATGGTGATGGGCTTCTAGGTCGTCGGACTTCCAAGAGCCTTTGACAGCGGCAGACTACAGGAGCAGGTAAAAAAGAAACTGAAGAAGAAAAGCGAGAGAGATGGAAACTGAAAAAAAGGAAACGAATCTAAAAATGAAAAGGGGAAAAACATATTCAGTTATAACTAGATTTGTAAGCTGAGCTGGAGAGCTTCTTCTCCGATTTTCAGTATTGAAACTCACGTTTTGCTTCCCTCAGTCTTCATCACCAGTTTATCTTCTTTTTTCTGCCCAAATTTCATCTTCTTCCATTTAGTTGCTGCAATGGAGGCTTTGATGAGAGTGATGAATAAAATTTTTAGAAGTACATATGGGATGGAATATGAGAGAGGAAGGATGATTATGGGAACTGGGAAGTTGCAGAGTGGGGGTGGGGGGGGGGGGGCGCTGAAGCAAGAAAGTCGAATAGGGGTTGAAATTTTTCTTATTTTTCATTTTATTAATTTAATATACAATCAGATTATAAGTAGGGCGAAGGGGCAATGTCATTTTTTTTTTCATTTTTGCCATGTCATATACATATCAACATGGGGGTGACACATTATGCCTCATGGTGCCACGTCATTATGTCATATCATCATTCCCAGTCAACTAACGGTCAAACTTAACACATGTTTAAGAGTGCTAGATTTGTCCCATTTTGGTTTATAATGTCCGGTTTTGCACCATCGAAATTACGGGTGTCAAAGTTGTCCATTTTGAAAATTACGGTGACTATTTTTGCCCCTTCGCCCTTCTTTAAATTAGCTCTGATGCCATGTAGAAAAAATAGAAACGGCATAATAGTCCGACAGTTTATTAATAATGATCTCCCATATTGATAGTAATATGAGGAGAGAGAATTACAAAATAGAAGAAGAATTCAAACTAGCATAAGATAAATAACAAACCCTTGAAAAATTAGATCAGCCTTGACTAATTCAAATTATTCAGTGTTGAATTATTTCCAACACTTATAAATAGAAAGCTTTAGTTAACGGGGATGTGATTCCCTTGTTATTTTAATTTCTCTGACTCTCTCTTTTCTCCTCTCTTCGCTATCTTCTTTATCCTTTAGAAGAGAGTGTTTATACTAAGTTAAATCAGTACAAACTTCTTGTTTTTTTTAGTATGGGATGATTTAATGCTAAACCTTTTCCTCTTTAAAAACCTTCTGTCACAGCTTATAGGAGTTTCTGTGCCTGGTCTGGAGCCTGAATTTCAACCAGTTGTTAATCACTTATTGCCACATATTATTTCCCACAAACAAGATCCCCATGATAGGCATCTCCAGGTGAGTTACACTATTGTTGCGTTAGCATCCTTATATGTATTCTAGTTATTTTAATTATTATAGGAAATATGAAAAACCTTCAAATAAGCCTGGCAATGTCTGCACCAATGGTTGTCATAAGTTGGGCACTTGTATTAGACACTATTTGGCACCTCAAATTGGATATTATAGATTTATTTGTGCAACCATGTTTATTTCATGTCCATGGCAGTATCAAATGTCAGTGTTCATGCATGTATTCATTATTGTTTGCGGTTGCTTGATGATGTTATATCGTTCGTAGTTACTGCAAGACATGACAGATCGGTTGCTTGTGTTTCTTCCTCAACTTGAGGTAAATTAATTTTTTTTTTCTAGATTTCTAAATGCAAGTCATTTTTTGTTTATTCCTCTTGTTTTCTTCATTGCTTTGAACTTATGACACTGCCATTTAGTATCACATTTATACAATTTCAGGCAGACCTTACAAATTTCTTAGATTCTCCAGAGTCTAGCATACGTTTCCTTGCGATGCTTGCAGGTCCTTTTTATCCTATTCTTCATGTTGTCAATGAAAGGTTAGTTTTCGCGTTTTTTTGATGATATGGTTTTAATGGTTCTAATTTTCTGTGTATAGCATTTCTATAAAAGCTAGACTGGTCATTGAACTTGTAGACAGAGCAGCTTAAGGTTCAATGGCTGAATTGTTGTCAAAAGCATGGTTTTTGTCAAAAATATTGTCTCCGCTTGTTTGTTCTATATCTTTCTTAGAAGCTTGAATAATTTCTACCAACCAGTTATGTCCAAAGTATTAATGTAAAATGCCAATATATGTCTCAACTATCTGAATGTTTTTTATTGGCAACATATTGCGTAAAATGAAAATGATGGCTTAATTAACCTTTCCAGCTTGTGGAATTGGAGAGGAGTTCTATTTTCATTCCATACGAAGAGAGAATTGTTTTGCCATTTATATACACAGTATATATATTGGGATTAAAGGCTCACAAACCTAGTAAGTGCAAGTACACTAGGAGTAATCACATTTATATACCCCAAATGCTCAATGTCTCCACACCCCCCACCTTCTTTATATTTGCGTATTTGTAAAAGCTAGTCTTTTTAGCAACCTTCAAGAATTTATTTCAGAACAATATGAGGATAATTTGATTACTTTTGCCTTCTATCTCCTTTATGTGGACATAGTGTTTTAACTTCCATTTTTCCATAACAGTAAATCAAATCCTTTCTTCCATTTAGAATTCATTTAAAGACTAATTTGGCTAAACTTTCTGGGTTTAAAAACCTTCTAGACTTTTAAGCTATCAATATATTCAGTCTTCTTTGGCTTTGGGCTTTGTATTCTTTCAAATAGTATAATGAGGATTGTGAACTGGGATTTGGTTTTTCTAAGATTTATCAATGAATTCCTTTTATGTTCCGATATTTTCTTTGGCAGATTGCTTTACCATGAATACATGTGTAATTTCAGGGCAACATCAAAATCTCCAGGCAGTATAGATTTCAATACACCCAAAAGCAATCAGTTGTCACCAGCTCTAACTGTTTCCACTAACTTTGAGGTATTTTCCACAATTAATTCAAAATCTAGTATCAGATTTTTATTTATCTCCCTTGCATGAAGTTTTATGAATATCAAAAACTATCATCTTCCTTAGTTGATAGTTATCCTTTCCTAGAGAAATACAATTTGTCATTTCTCAATGATTTTTTTCTCCTTGTGTTTTTTGATGGGGTAGAAGGCCGGCTTGGCTCAAAGGTAAGCTTGCTTGCCATGGGGTCTGAGGCCATAGGTTTGCATCAGTCTCTCTACATAAAAAGTAAGGGTAAGACTGCCTAGTATGTTCCCTTCCCCAAACTCCCACTAAGTAGGGACTTGAACTGAGTTTGACCCTTTATTTATATTTTTGTTGGGATGGATTATTTTTAAAATTGGCACAAGTGGCTCTTAATTATTTGTGCCATCACTCCTGTAAATCCAAGCATTCTATACATATTGACTCAATCAGACTCTTCAATCCCTATGCCATTTCTCCTTTTTATAAATTAGGTACTCTACTCTCCATGCAATTGTTGAGTGATAGTTAGTTCTCTCATCTATGCTTGGACCTTTTTGCTTCACAATAGTTTTTCCATGCTGCCAAGGAGATCGCGAGGTGCATCATCTTACATTTTGTCTGCATACAGTTCCATTGTTTTTCGGCCGGATGCAATTTTTGTTCTGCTAAGAAAGGCGTATAAAGAGTCTGATCTAGGATCAGTTTGTAGGATGGTATGTCATTCAGCTATTATTAATTCAGAAAAAAAGGAACTCTCTGCCCCCTTCCTCTGTAAATGGTACCCATCCACTTGCTTCCAATGTGCTTCTCATACATAATTATTTTGTTCTTTAGGTGTCAAGAATCATGCAGAAGCTCATTGACCCGGTTACTGTTCAAGATGCATCAAATTCTCATGGGGAGGTGACACCAGTCATGGATGATATGTCAAACGTGGAACCATTAAGTACTTGTACCTTTTCTGATTATTCAAACCTCTTTGGAGAAGATTTCCAGATGCCTGATCAGCACTGGGATTTCAGCCATCTTAGCATATTAGATGTCAGGGCAGTAGAAGAAGGGATGTTACATATTCTTTATGCTTCTGCATCACAGGTTACTTGCAATAATGTGACAAATTATAAAACACCTGGTTCACTGTTATATTTTTAAAGTATGCAACTTTGTATTATGTGATGTATACTCCTAACCATCTGCACTTTACAGCCTGTTCTTTGCAGCAAGTTGTCAGAGAGAATTTCTGATTTTTTGGACGTATTACCACTTGTACAAGCTCTACTTCCAGGTTGAATTTTCTTTATAGATAATTTTTTGTTGTTGTGTTAGGCGTTAGCATAATTACTTATCTAAAGGATCTTATTGTTTACTTGCTTTTTATGTTTTTATCAATGATTTTTAATTGACTTGTTTGTTTATTTAGTTAAAATTATATTTTTTCCCTTTCCTTCCTTTTTCCCTTTCCTTCCTTTGCTTTCCTTTTAGAAGACTTTCTTATCATCCTTATGTGTAGCTTTCATCCTTTCTACTCTAATTTCTTATACTATCATTAAAAAGAATAAATATGATGCAGATAATATTTTGGAATTTGGAATTTATCCTCAAACTTATAAATTCCTGCAATGGTGTTATTTAAAATAATTTGAAACGTGTAAGTATAAATATTAAGGTTTTCATGGCCATCATTGATCATATTTTTTACTTATGCTTTATTGGGTTTTTTAGCTTTACGCCCATGTGTGAGCAATCCTTTTGAGAGTGTTGATGATACTTTTTCACCATGGATGCAGCCTGCTGTGCAGCGCGCTTTATCTCAGGTTATATGCGGAATTCTTTAATTATAGAAGAAATGACCTGGTGTTTTTATTGTGATCTTTGCAAACTCTAAGACAATATAATGCTACTGATTATTTCTGTTGTCTTTGCAGATAGTTGCGACAACAATTTCAGAAGGTTATCGTTCGCTTCTTCATGCTTGTGCTGGCTACTTGTCATCATTTTCACCATCTCATGTTAGTTGGACAACTATTAATAATTTTTTTATTAGAAGTTTTTCATTGCTTCTCAACTAAGGCTCGGCTCTGAGGTCGTGGGTTTGAATCAGCCACTCTGTATAAAGCAGGGGCAAGGCTAGCATATTCCCTTTCCCTGTACTTACCAATTGGGGACGAGAACTGAGTTGACTTATGAGACATTTTGTCGGTTCTTTTGACTGAAGTCAAACAAAATTTCATCTAATTTTTGAGATGCGGTGACAGTCAAACTGTAGGGAATATAGGGCAATGAGATGCGATATGTCAAAGTTCAGGTTCTGAGTTACAATTGAGTAAAACATTATAGGGTGTTAGCTGTACAATGTCAAAGTTCTGGACTGAGTCAAAACTATAGGAACAAAAAAATGGGTAAAGGTGCAAAAATACCTTTGGTAAATCATGAGATGTGCATCTGGCACTATAATAAAACCTTGGGGGCATAAATACTATCATAAATTTAAAATGGTGTAAAATTGTTTTTTTAATTAGAATGGATTAAGGGCAGTTAAGTTGAGCTGTGGTTCTCAAAATTTTCTACAAAAGGAGTTAACCGCCTTTAACTCATTTTAATTTTAATGTAAAAGACAATTCTGCACCCTTTTAAATTATGATGAGTATTCATGCACCCGAGGTTTTACAATGCTGCAATGCACTTACTTGGTACCTTACCATTGGTATTTTTGCAGTTTCACCAGAAAAATTTAATATTAATAATATAATTTAGACAGTTTGTATACCAGAAGCGTATTTATTTTGTCCACTAGCAGGGGTAGGCTTTGATATTTATTTTTCATATGCTGTTAGCATAGATGAACTTTGTTCAAGAGCTTTTTTATGGACCATATATGTTCAAGTGTTGAAACTAAAGTTTATGTTCTTGATAGAAGATATATTTGTTTTTATCAGATATTGGAACTTGGTGTTTGATTCGAAGCAATTATGATAAATTTTCCTTCAGTTGCATTTTTCTGTTGTGTTTGTGTAAAAGTTGTTTCTGTTAATGCAAAACAGATGTATCTGCATTTTTTTTCTAGTCTTGCAATCTGTCAATAGTTTTTAGAGTGGTGAGACTCCTTTTGGACGTCTAATAATGTGATATTTTAATTTTACATGGAGTTGTCGACTTATTCTTTAGCAGTTGATTTTGCTTAATTATTTTGCAGGCTAGGGCTGCATGTGTGTTGATTGATTTGTGCTCTGGCGTGCTTGCTCATTGGATGCCACAAGTTATCGCAAAGGTATGCTAAGGACTTTTATTCAGAGTGGATTGCGTTGTTTACCAAGTTTCAATTAGTTACAGTTTTCTTCTTAAGTTTCATTAAGGTGTTGATAATGATTATAATTATAATTATATAAATATGGTTTCTTTCCTCAGCTATGGGCCTCTTTTACATGTAGGTTGATCTTGCTGTAGAACTTCTAGAGGATCTTTTGGGCATAATTCAGGTCATCTTGCTAATCTTTCATAGGCCACTTATGTTTTGGATGCCTGATCTTATTTCCTGCTTGAATAGTTTAATAATTGCATTTCATTGTTTGCTGATTTAACTGTAGTTCAGGGGACATGTATTATTTCCTTAGTTTCGTTATAATCGTGTTTAGCATGGTGTTCACTCTGACTTTCAGAAATGATTGAACTGTTTAAAGAATGATTTGTGTTGTCCACAAGATTGTTCGAACTATATAATTTTGTGGGGAATTGGTGCTTGATCATAGAAGAATTGCCTTGGGTAGCTTTTCTGGTTTTACATTTTTATTTGTTTTTTTTGTACGGTAAATTCCTGTTTATGTTAACTAACACTTAAAATGAGGGTTGGGAAAAGATGTTTCATAGATGATGGTTTATTTTAAAGTTAGATGAGCGGGTGTGTAACTTCAGGTATCTGTTGTAGAAACTGATCTAACTCCAATAGTGTAAAGAGGTGTACAAAAGCAGTCTGAGGATTGCAGTTGAAGTAAAATATGATTGTAGCAGCCGTGGTGGTGGCAATTAAAGCTGATGAACTCAATTTGAAGCATATATGAGTATATAATTATTGGTTATTTCTCACATCAATGCAACAATGCTCAATACGTTTGAAGCAATCAAAATTTGTTCAAGAAAATATATTTTCTGAATTTGTTGATCGTTAAAAATTGCAATTCACTTCTGATAAGTCACTTGTATAATTTTTTTTTTGATTTGTTTCCAAACTTAATTTTAAATTTTGTTAGGATGCATGCCATTCCCTCGTCCGTGCTCGTGCTGCTTTGAAGTACATTGTGCTGGCTCTATCTGGTCATATGGATGATATAATTGGTAAATACAAGGTATTCAACATAATTAAGAGAATTGTATTTTTCTTTATTACTACCTCCGGTCCTAAATATAGGACCTAATTGTCTTTTTTTTTGGAGAGATTAAGATTGCGAAATAGGTTATTAAATGATGACATATTTGATATATTTTTAGATTATCCATTAGTTTATAGGTAAAATAAACTAATTTAAGGGAAAAAATTAGGTAAATCAATAATTAACTTAGTTTGCTTTTTTTAAGGATTTTCTAAAAAAAGACAATTAGGTCTTATATTTAGAACCAGAGGGAGTATTAAATATTAAAATTTATTTTTCATTTTTTTATTTATAATTGATTTATATGACGGGCCATCTTGGCTCAATGGTAAACTCACTTGCCGTGGGGTCTGAGGACATGGGTTCAAATCAGTCACTTTGCAAAAAACAAGGGTTAGGCTTCCTAGTATATTCTCTTCCCCTGCATCCTCACCAAGTGGGAACTAGAACTGGATTGACCAAATTTTATGTTAAATAATGTACATAATTATAGTAGTTTCTAAATTGTACTATTATGTTCAAGGGTGGTTCTAGTGTGTGTGTTTTAGAGTATGAATGTTCTAGAGAATGTTAGGTAGAGCATGAATATTCTAGAGAGTGTTAGATAGTTGTTCATGAATCCACTTGTATAAATAGCCCCTTTTACTTGGGAATATACTGTCAGAAAAATATTTCTCATAATTCTTTATGATGGTATCAGAGCAAGGTTGCTCTAACTCGGCTAACTTCGTTTTTGATCACTTTTAGAAAGAGAAATAGAGAGGTTTAGAGAGAGAACATACCTGCCCTAACCTGTTCACTATTGTCAAGACCACCAACCGAGACACACGCTCCACCACTGTCTTCAGTGACCTCAGATCGGCCAAACCGGGTCGCCTACAAAGTTTCCAGCCAGCCACGCGCCCTAGGGCTGTCATAGTAAATTTGTGAAAGATATAGGTAGTCAAAATATAGTCAAATCTGAAACGATAGTTGAACAGACATGGAACAAATAATTAAGATGAGATATCAGATAATTTTATGGTAAAGTGATCAGAATAGATTATAGAGGATCTGATTCTATCATTAAAAAAAAATACTGCAATAAAAGAAAATCTTAAAAATTTAGAATTGACTAGGAAACAATTAATAAAATATGAAATAATTGTTTACTTAAAATTAATTCAGAATGACATATGGCATTGTCCTTAAGTTTTATTGATGATTAAATAGTCTCCAAATACAGTAGCATCTGGGACCTCTTATAGGTTGAAATAATGATTTTCATTTCCTTGAGTTTATTTATCTAAGCAGGCCAATATGATTATGACCGTTCGTAACTACCCACTATAAATTAAGGTTTGTGTTCTTTGACCTCTTCATCTGAGTTGTGATCTAATAAGATTGACCATGGGTGTCATCAACTTAACTAAATTGCTAGAAAATTCAGTATGGCAATTTGCTGGTATTGAAATTGGCACTTGCGATAGAATTAGCTCTCTTAATATTCTTCTGGAAAGTATGTGTACTCTATAAGTAATGCAAATACTTTTAATGATCTTTTAGGAAGCTAAGCATAAGATCCTGTTTGTTGTGGAAATGCTAGAGCCTTTCTTAGATCCTGCTATAGCTTCTTTGACGAGCAAAATAGCTTTTGGAGATCTATCCTCTGTATTTCCTGAGAAGCAGGAAAACAACTGTTTGATTGCGCTGAATATCATCCGTGCTGCTGTTCGAAAACCAGCAGTGTTACCTTCTTTGGAAACTGAATGGAGGCATGGATCAGTTGCTCCAAGGTAATGCCTCGTTATCTTGTGTGTGCAGAATTGTATTGCTTGTATGACTTTTGACAATTTTTTATGCAAATAGATTGATCATTCATTTTCTTAATTCTTCAACACCCTAGCTTTTTATTATTGCAGTTCAGAAAATTGCTTGATGATATTTTAGAGTATGCATTTTTCTTGCCTGATGCATAGATCACCTTTTTAAGTTCTCTTTTTCATATTAGTACTCCACAAAAATATCTTTTCTTTTTAGAATTTCAGGTGTGGTACATAGGTTTCTGATGAAAAACAGAAACGACTGAATAGTCCGATGATTTTATTGATGATGGACTCCTAGCAACAACCTACTACATCAACTAAACAAATCAATAAATAATAAATAAATAACCCTAGAAAAATCAGAACTTCCTAAATTTGGCTGATTCAAATTATTCAAACCATAAAAAGATAATTCAGTGTTGAATTATTTCCAACAGTTTCTTAGATCATATGTAGTTTGGCATTGGTGCTATGAGAAGTGACCACCTATCGGATGCTAAATATTACTTGGTGAATGGTTTCATTAAAATGGAGAAGAACTGGAATTAACTCTGATTGTTTATGGATTGAGTAGAAAAGGATATATGATGTTCATCATGTTTCTTTGTGCATCTCCAAGGTTTCCATTTTCATAGGAAGTTGATTGAAAACAATATTCAGGATTTGCAAGCTCCTCCTTTTGTTCCACTCTTGTCCAAACTGCTCTTTGGCTCATCCCGAAATCATAAGTTTAAAATATGAATTATTACTGACGATCTCCCTTGATGGAGACATGAATTCACTTTCAAAATTTCTTTTAACGAGGTTTAGCCTTTTTTTCTAGCTTACACGTGTCTTATCGATGTTTTTGTCTGCATTCTGATAATTCGTGACATTGAAAGTCATATTCCCTCTTCATATTGTACTCCTTTATATGCTGGAAGGCCTTCTCAGTTGTATGAAACTTAGTGGGAATTCAGATGTGAAGATCCTTTTAAGTTTTAACTAGGAAACTTTAGGTGTAATGATCCTTTGAAGGAATTATATCCAAGTTTCTCACAAAAGACAAAACTCTTGGAATTAGTTGTTGCACATCTATGCCAAAATGATTCTGGCGTAGTAATTGCTATAAGACTTATTTTTGAATTGGTTCATATATCGAAATGTGTTTTATATTATGTAGTGCTCAAAACTCTTTAGCTGATGATTTAACCTTTTTACCGGTGGCAGAGGTCACTGGGTTAACAAGTCCTATTCTTAAAACTAAGATATGCAATATCATAGTTTTTGTTTATAATTAATGACCTATTTTTGCTGTTAATGGTGGCCAATTTTCATAGAACTGAGGTATCCCCTCAGTTCAAAATTTCGATCTATTTCACTCATTTTGTGAGGCATCATAGGGGACATTAGCAGCTTTGCCTTATGGTATTTTTATTGCCTCATGGAATGGGTTTTCCTTTATTGAGCGTAAAAGTTTGGAAGGAAAAAGGTGGCCAAAACCATTTCACAATTTATACTTTCATCATTTTATGGCGTATTAAGTTTATGGGATCAGTGGAGCATTCTTTTCCACCAGACTTTGCAAGAGAGGAGCGGATAATATTTTGTGACTTATATTCATAGGATGTCCTATGGTTCTCTCTATTAATTCACCTTTTTCATAGTAAAACTCTTTTTCATAAGAAACAATCTTACAAAGTGAATCCTAAATATATGACACAATATATTGGCTAATTGGTCACCCTATCTACATATGCACATTTGGTTTAGCACTACTTGAATGGCAGAAATTACAGATGCATTTGGTTTAGTATTACTTAACTGGAGATATTTGTATGGTATCTTACATTGTGTTGCTATTGGGTGAAGGTGCAAAAATACGTATGGTAAATTGGTAAATGTGCATCTTGCACCATAATAAAAACTTGGGTTTAGAAATACCTATTGTAAATTTAAAAGGTGTTGAATGTAAGAAGAGAGGAAAATATGAACGTGAATATTTCTCTTATTTATATAGAATAGAAAGAATGGTTACAATATATAGAAAAGAGGGAGTAGAAGAGGAAATAAAAGGATTACAATCAGCATATAATCAGGAAATTAAATGCATAATATATTCTATGATTCTAACATATATTCTCTGATTCTAATACTCCCCCTCAAGTTGGAGAATAGATGTCTATCATTCCCAGCTTGTTTTGAAATCTGGCAAGAGACTTTGTCATCATATCTGTACATGTTCAGATGATCATATGTATGATAAGGCCATGATTTTGGCTTCCACTTTCTCCTTGATGTAGTGTCTGTCAATCTCAACATGTTTAGTTCGATCACGATAAATCGGATTCCTGGTCATCTCAATACTGGACTTGTTATCACACCATATTTGAAGTGGTTCGTCAAGTGGAATTCACAATTCATGTAGTAGTATGATAATCCAGATTCCTTCACATACACCAAGAGCTATAGATCTTAACTTTTCTTTGCAACTACTTTTTTATATAATGGTTTGTTTCTTACTTCTTCATGTAACAGTTTCCTAGAGATATGTGCAATAACTTGTTATAGATCTTCCAGTTTCTAGGTCTCTTGCATGACTAGCATCAGTATAAATCTCTAAATTCCTAGCTGTGCCTTTCTTATAGATTATTCCTCGACCTGAGCCTTTAAGAATCCAAGTATTCTCATAACTGCATCCATATGCTCGTTTTGTGGTTGGTGCATCAATTGACTTACCATTCCCACTGCATAACTGATATTTGGATGAGTGTGAGTCAAGTATATCAGTTTACCAACAATATTCTATATCTCCGCGTGTTAAAAGGAACCATATCCTTTTTAATCACCAGTTTGCATTTGTCATCCATAGGTATCTCCTCTGTTTTTGCGCCTAACATCCCGGTCTCATGGAGCAAGTCTAGTGTGTACTTGCGTTGGGACACAATGCTTTCCTGGTTCTGGCTATCTCCATGCCATGGAAGTATCTCATCTGGCCAAGATCTTTTACTTGGAATTCATTTGTTAGGGTCCGTTTCAGCTGAGCTATGGAACTTTCATCATTCCCTGTAATAACAATATTGTCAACGTAAACAATTAAGATCGTTACTCTGTCACCATTATGTCTAGTGAACAAGGTGTGATATGTTTGTCCCTGAACAAAGGCCATCTTCTTCAATGCCTTACAGATACTGTCAAACTAGGCTCTTGGAACTTCCATATACACTTCTTCTAAGTCACCATTTAGAAAAACATTTTTAATATCTAATTGGTGTAAGGACCAATCTAGGTTGGCAGCAATTGAGAGAAGAATGTTGATGGTGCTGAATTTGGCAACCGGAGCAAATGTCTCCTCATAATCAATTCCAAATGTCTGAGTGTACCCTTTTGCCACTAATCTGGCCTTATATTTGTCGATGCTTCCATCAGGATTGTACTTGGGAGTGAATATTCATCTGCAACTAACTTCCAGTTATGATCATTCATAGCTTGCTGAAAGGTGTTTGGAACTTTCACTTGAATAATATTAATCACAAAACTCTGAATAGGATGCTAAGTACAAGATCTTACCCCTTTTCGAAGAGCAATAGGCCAGCCCATTTCATCAGGATCTATTTCCGAGTCAGATTCATGGTGATTCCTCGGAAAGGAAGAAACTCTACTACCAGTGTCTTCATCATTGGATTGTAACTCCTCCCCATGTTGATCTTCAATGGCCATCTCTGTATTGATCTCAGCATTATTTTCCATTATAGGTTGAGAATTTGGTTCAGTAATGGTGTCCGAATTGGTTTCTGGGATGGTTATAGTTGGACTTTCAACTGGGTTGGATGGTAGTTTAGGGTAATTAAAATTTCATGTTTGAGGCTTGATTTAGGTTTGGGTTGTACAATTAGCCATTCTGTACTACTATTCTCCCCCTGAATGGGTAATTTGGGATAATGTCTCATTCTCATAAAACATCACATCCTTTGGGACAATGGTTTTTCTGGATGGTTGGATAGTAGCACTAATAACCTTTTTGACTTGGAGAATATCCAATGAACATACATTTGTCTGCTCCAGGATCAAGTTTGCCCTCAGCTTGTTTGTGAACAAACACCACACACCCAAAAATCTTTTGAGGTATGGTATGAATGAGTGGAGAATCAAGATAGGTTTCGTGGAATTTTTGTATAGGAGTGGGGAAGTTAATAACTTTGGATGGCATATGATTAATAAGATAGGTAGCGGTAAGGATGACATCACCCAAAATATTTTGGGAACATTTCTTTACATCATGATAGCTCTAGTTACTTTTAAAAATGTCTATCCTTCCTTTCAGTCAGTCCATTCTGTTGTGGGGTGTACACACAAGAGGTTTGGTGATGGATACCTTGTTCGGTGAGATACTCTTTCATAAAACCACTTAAGTATTCCTTAGCATTGTCACACCTTAAAATCTGGATAGAGGTGTGGAATTGGTTTTTCTCATAGGAGTAGAAACTTTGGAATATTTGGCTCACTTCAGATTTATCTTTCATTAAGTAAACCCAAGTAATTCTAGTGTCGTCATCAATAAAGGTCATGAACCATCTAGCATTGGTTTGAGATTTGTTTTTAGCCGCCCCCCAAATGTCACTATAGATTATTGTGGAAGTTGCGGTAGGCTTATAAGATTGCTTAGGATATCGTTTTTGTTTTGCATATTTGCAAGTTTCACAAGAAAAAGGTATATAATTTTTATTGACTAAATTTGGAAGAACATGCTTGATATAATAAAAACATGGATGGCCTAACCTTTGGTGCCATAAAAGAACATTTTCATTATTGGAATTTGAGCTAAGAGCTTCCATTGCTTTTCGATTCTTCCAACTCGATCCATTTAGATAATAGATAGAGTCCATCCTATTCCTTCAATCGTCCTCCCCGAGTGTAAATCCTGGAAAATACATCCCATTTCATCAAAATTCACTCGACATCTCTTGCCTTTGATCAATTTTGCTTACAGATATTAAATTACAAGTAAGCGCAAGAACAAAAAGAACATTGTGCACTTCTAAATGTTCCGTCAACAGAATATAACCAATTCCTGCAACCTCTGTAACTACTCCATTTGCAACTCTAACTCTAAGATTTTCAGGGCATAGTCTAAGAGTTTGAATAAACCTCTATTTCCGGCCAGTGATATGTGGCTCCTGAATTTATAATCCATGTATCATCCGCAATCATAGCAATAAAAAAAGGGTCAACCCAGTTCTAGTCCCCACTTGGTGAGGGTGCTGAGGAAGGGAATATACTAGGCAACCTAACCTCTGCTTTTTGCAAAGTGGCTGATTCGAACCCACGACATCGTACCCACACGGCAAGTGAGCTTACCGTTGAGTTAAGCTGACCCTTCCCCGCAATTATAGCAATATTAAGGGCTATTATGGAATTACCTGTTGAACAAGGTTCACAGTTGATTTGTAATCAATAATCATCACCTGAGATTCTGAGCACCTGAGATTCTGAGGTGGATTTAGGTGCTTCTTTAGATCTCTTTAAATCTTTTGAAAAGCTACTCATAAGAATCTTCAGGTTTGATTTTTTTGGACTCTGGAGGAGCATTTGAACTGGACAGAGGAGCAAAGTGGCTGATCACTCTCTCTCTCTGACAAGGTTCTGGTACCACGTTGAGTGTAAGAAGAGAGGAGAATATGAATATGAATATTTCTCTTATTATTGATATAAAATAGAAAGGTTACAATATATAGAAAAGAAGAGGGAGTAAAATAGGAAATAAAAGGATTACAATCATCATATAATCAGGGTATTAAATGCATAATATATTCTCTGATTCTAACATATACTCTGATTCTAATAAAAGGGTGTAAAATTGTTTTTGTGTCAAAATGAGTTAATGGCAGTTAAATCATTTTATGGAAGAATTTCGTGGGACTCACAACTCAACTTAATAGCAATTAACTCTTTTCAACAATAAACAAAAATTTGCACCTTTGTAATTTACAATATGTATTTCTGCACCCAAGTTTTGATATGGTGCAAGATGCACATTTGGCAATTTACCATAGGTTTTTTGAACCTTATCCATTTGTTGTTTCATGCAGTGTACTCCTATCAATATTGGAACCACACATGCAATTGCCACCTGATATTGACCTCTGCAAATGTACTTCTAAACCAGTTGAATTTGAGACCGCGTCTGCCATACCTTTTTCCTCTGTTTTGAGTCATGGAGGTCCTTTGCCCAAGTCAAATTGTCAAGATGAGCCTGATGGTAAATTAGATGTTTCAGATTCAGCAGGGAAATCAGATTCTTTTGAAGATCGCAATCTACTTTTTGCCCCTCCAGAATTACAGAGCACTAAATTGACAAACATTTCTGATGTTGCTAATCAAAATAGCTCTAACCTATTGGGTATCAACTTGGAACAAAAACATGTCAAGAAAGATTTTAACAGTCATTGTCCTAATTTTGTATTAGATGCTGGTTTTGGTGCTGAATACTTCAATCTACAAGCAGATTATTCACAACTTTTAAACTATCCTGATTGTGAGCTTCGAGCTTCTGAGTTTCGACGCTTGGCTTTAGAATTGCACGTTCAAAATAATGTTACCGTCGAAAGCCATGATGCTGCAATTGATGCTTTGCTACTAGCTGCAGAATGCTATGTAAATCCTTATTTTATGTTGTATTTTGGAGCATCTCCAAAACTCATGGCCCTTTTAAACACCAATGAGGACAGAACTTCAGGGTCTGATCATATTTTGGATCTTAAAAGAACTTTTGGAAAGACTACAACTAATTTAGAAGCAATAGCACAGCTTGAGAGGAAAAGAGATAAAATCGTTCTTCAAATATTGCTTGAGGCTGCAGAAATGGACAGGGAATACTATGCAAAATTATCAAATGTGGAAGTTTCTCCCTGTTCCACTGAAAGAGTTGATGACCAGGTTATCAAGATGTCACCCCTTGATGTTGAAATGCAAGATGCAATTACATTAGTTCGTCAAAACCAGGCTCTGCTGTGCAACTTTCTTGTTCAACGTCTGCATAGAGAACAAAACTCAATGCATGAATTTCTTATGCAGAGTCTTATCTATGTTTTACACTCAGCTACCAAATTATATTGTCCTTCTGAACCTGTAATTGAAATTGCATTAAAATCTGCTGAAGAATTTAATATGATGCTGGTGTCTTTACATCTGCAGATAGAAGACGTTAGTTTGAATTTGACCCCAGAAAGAATACATGGTTTACAACGGAGGTGGATACTACTTCAAAGATTGATAGTTGCTACTAGTAATGGAGATGAGGAGGGAGATATTGGAACTAATATTCACAATAAATACCGATGTGGAAATTTGATTCCCGCATCAGCATGGATGCAGAAAATATCTCAATTTTCTAGTTCTGTTTACCCTTTGGTTCGTTTTGTTGGCTGGATGGCTGTGTCTCGTAATGCTAAGCAGTACTTGAAGGATCACATTTTTCTTGCATCTGATTTGTGGCAACTCACATGTTTGCTTTCAATATTCGCTGATGATCTTGCTGTTGTTGATAATGTTGTCAATCGAAAGTATGAAGAAGTTATTGAAGATTCACAATGTGACATTAGTTGTTCATCTAAAAAAGGACTTGAAAATCATGAGGGTCAATCTTTCCCTGTAATTTATCCAGAACTCCAGAAGTTCTTTCCAGACATGAAGAAGCAATTTCAAACATTTGGAGAAGTAATCCTAGAGGCTGTTGGCTTGCAGCTAAGATCTGTCCCGTTTACTTTAGTGGCTGATATTATTAGATGGTTTTCAGAGCTGTGTTCATGGCCATATTCCTCTCATTACTTTAGTGGCAAAACTATCTTGAAAGGTTATAATGCCAAGAATGCGAGAGCAATAATCCTTTATATACTTGAAGCTATCATAGCAGAGCACATGGAAGCTATGGTTCCTGAGATACCTAGAGTGGTACAAGTGCTAATGTCTCTCTCCAGTGTTGCTTACTGTGATGTCTTATTTCTTGAATCTGTATTGCGTTTGTTGAAGCCAATTATATCTTATTCATTGTCCAAAGTCTCACATGATGAAATTTCATTGACCAATGACTCATGTCATAACTTTGAGGAGTTATGCTTTAGTGTTCTTTTTAATAAAATCAAAGAGAAGAGTGAGAATCAGCATAGTTCTGAGTATAAAGGATACAACATGGCACAGTCTATTTTCATTTTGGCCTCTGTTTTTCCAGATTTGTCCATTCATCATAAAAGGGAATTTTTGCAGTCTTTACCTAACTGGGTGAAATTTTATGCTTTTGAGCCTACAACATCTTTCTATGATTATTTAAGTGCATTTCAATGTGTTGTGGATAGCTGCAAGTCACTACTTTTGTGCTTGTTAAGAGGCTTTGGTGCTATTCCTCCTCAGCAGACTTCACTCAATATGAACGGTGATGAGCTATCTGATGTTAATCAAGTACCAATTATTGGATTTCTTAGTGAAGTCTTTCAAACATCACATGAGAATGATGCTGCCAAAGTGGAAAGTGTCAATGAGAACACTCTTGTGGATCAGTTTAATTTATCTTCTGATGATTTAGAAGGAATTTCTAAAGATATAGAGGGTATCATTACTGAACTCAATATAGCAATGGAGAAATGTTGGAATTTTCATCATCAGCTTGCCAGAAAATTGACTATTGCATCAGCTGAGTGTTTTTTCCTTTTGAAGTGCTTGATATCTGTTGCACAAAATTTCTATAATGATAATGATGATGATCAAAGTTCTTCATCCAAATCGGCTGATCTGGTCAAACTTCATTGGAGGTCTGGTCTTGAAGGCCTTATTGAAATGATCTTGTTGCTCCAGGAAACTAGTTGCTGGAGAGTTTCTAGCTTAATGCTTGACTCTCTACTTGAAGCACCCTGTAGTTTTTACCTTGATAATGTCATATGCCTCGTATGCTCTGCAATAAAGAATGCCTCCTGCTCTGCCCCCAAAATTTGCTGGCGTTTGCAGACTGATAAATGGCTTTCTTCCTTAGTAGCAAGAGGAATATGTAACACTCAAGATAGTGAGCTTCCTTTAATAGATCTATTTTGTACATTGTTGGGCCATGCTGAACCGGAGCAACGTGTAATTGCAATTAAACACTTGGGAAAACTTATTGGCCAGTGTGAAAATGGAGAAAGATCAGTGGTATTTCTTAAGAGTGATTTTGTTCCAACAAAGCTAATTGCATCTCTTCCTGATTTTGTTCAATCTCATCTGGTTTCAAGTACGTGGGATGAGATCGTAGTACTGGCATCTTCAGAATCTACATTGCATATAAGGCTTCAAGCTATGATGCTTCTTTTTGATTACATCCCATTTGCTGAGCGCCATCAGTTGCAATCTTTTCTTATGGCAGCTGATGATATTTGTTGTTTGCAAAATCTACAACAGGTGCCTGATGGGCCTATCCTACACCTTTCCCTGGCTCTCATTGCTTATGCCTGCTTATACTCACCAGCTGAAGATATTTCTTTGATCCCTCAAAATGTCTGGAGAAATGTTGAGGCATTGGGGTCAAGAAATCAAGGTACTAAATCATCCCTATCATTACTAAATGGCGAATATAAATCATCACAGTAATTTGGTTACTAAAATTATGTTCTCTGAAACATGTTTTGCATTGTGCTTTCTAGATCGAAAACTTGAAGATTTTGGAAAAAGAGTTTGTTTAGTGTTGTGTAGATTGAGGGATGAAGGTGATGAGGCAAAAGAGGTATCTTCTGCAATATGTTACTCGCCAACTTCTTTCCTAATTAAAAATTTATTTGTCTTTCTATGTTTTTTCTTATCCCATTCTGATTTGGTTTATTCTGTTTAAATTTAAGGTCTTGAAAGATATTCTTTTCTCAAGATCATCAAAGCATTATGACCCAGATTTTGCTCAGACACGTGAATCCATCCTCCAGGTAAAATGCTATTATTATTATCTTGTAAGAAAATAAAATTTTGTATAATGCAGTCAGTCATTTTATTCATGATTCCATGTTGAATGCATGTAAACTGCGGATGCTCCCCCCCCCCCCAACCCTTTTCTCTCCAATAAACTAAAAAATTGTATATGGCAAAAAACATTAGTGTGAACAAGTATTGGATTCAAGTACAAACGAATGTTGACTTTATAATTGGGTGCCATTATGTCTGGAAATGTGTTAATTTATAATCATAGATGAAGGTTGAATGATATACCAGTTTTTTGTCCTTTAAGGTAAATTTAATAATGGATATACCCTGATGCCGGACAAGTGAAAAAGCACCACCATCTACTTGATACCAATTGGAAAGCCTGGTGCAAGTTTGCTTGTGTCTTCTACGAATCTCAAGTAAATAGTGGTGTCATGCTGATTCTGCAACATGCATTGTGCCTGCTCAGAGACCAAGTTTGAAGAGCGGCATATTGAATGTGAAACAATTATTTGAATTGAGAGATAGAAAAACGAGGGAAAATGGTTGAGGTCTAGTGTGTTTTATGCTATCCAGAAGCCCTATTTAGATAAAACCTTCATAAGGAATTGTTGTTAGATCCCAAATTATTAGGAGATCTGTTAAATCTTGGGATTTAAAATTCAAATTTAGATCCAGCTATTATTTTGTAATATATTTAGAGTATCTTTCATTTTGTAAATCTGGTAGATATTTTAGGCCTCATAAAAATCAGTTAGAAATTTTTAGGGCCTTCTATTCTGTCAGCATTCTGTATAAAATAAACCTAAGAGGTTCAATACAATTATTTGGAAATACAAGGACTATCAGACCCTGTTTTAATTCTTCAGGGATAACTAGAAGTGACGTCATTTTAACTCTAAAATTGTAGCATTGTTGTGTTAACAGTTGTAACTATCTGGTGTCCTCTCTTTTATCCTTATCATTCACGTCTAAATTACTGTAGACAACAACGTTCTCTCTTGAAACAGTAGCACCATTCATCAGGTCTCAAAAAACTATATTACATAATGGTTGAAATGACAGTCTAACCCTTGCATTTTGCAAAGTGGCTGATTCTAACCCACGGCCACGACCTCAGACCCCATGGCAAACGAGCTTGCCATTGAGCTAAGCCGGCCCTTTTATGGAGGCCAGAATGATATTGTAAATTTTGATTGCTGAATAAATCCATCTGAACCCAAATATATGTCAAATTCACTTGTAATATCATTTGAAAATTCTTAATTAGTTGAAGCTGAGATAGCAAGTGATGTTACGATTAAGCTAAAAATAAAGTGGAATTATTAGCATAGATTCCAAGCTGATTAATCCCTCAGAAAATGTTGTCCACTTGCTATTCTGTTTGCACTTCGTTTGATCATGCTTATATAGTCCTCTTTGTTTAAACTTGAGGTTATCTACTGATCTTTTGTTTGCTACCGGTCCTTGCCAATTTAACAGCTGTTCACTCATACTTTGAATTATTCTCAACAAAAATTGATCAAGATGATATTGTAAGAGTTTATTGGCAATCAAACCCATGTATTAAACAGTTATGCGTGCTAGTAAATCTTTAAACTTTTTCTAGGAGTTAGAGGAGGCTGAAATGGAGCTAGACATTATACGAAAGGAATATGGACAACCAAAACTGCCTATAGAGGTCAAAGACAAGAATCAGATTCTAAGTCTATCTGGTGGTACGTAAGGATTGGTGTTACTGAGCCTGAAATTTTTCTGCAAGTTTCATTTTTGTGATCTAGTATTTATTTTATGGGCAATGACCTTATTTTTCCCTTCAAGTGGGGCACCCCAAATTAACACCGGGTACAATTTCACCCTTGAAGTAGTCAAAGTGGTTCACTTTTATCCTCTGGGGAATGTAATGCTGACACGTGGATGATACCCATTGGTGGGTCTAGCCAGCAGGGGAAAATTGGACATCTGATGGAATTGTACCTGATGTTAATTTTGGGTGCCCAGTGGTCTAGGGTGGTTTTGAAGGGCAAAATAGGGTCATTGCCTTTTGTTTGACAGTATCTGAGTTTCCTCAAGGATTCTCCTCTTATTTGGATGTTTTGCAAAATTTGAACTCTGCAGCTTCAGGGAAGGAAAATCTACTTCAGCAAATTCGGGGTAGTATTATTTCCCTGTAAGTGCATGTAAATTAAGCTCCTACAAACAGCAACAGATATCTGATTGTGAGGAAGTGTACACTTAAGAAAGGAATAGCTATTGTTCTTGGTGCCTAATGATATAAAATCAAGTTATTCTTGGATTGTTAGGTTCAGTGTTTGTATTTTGGTATCGAATGTTGAATGGAGTTTCCTCAGTACTCAAGCTCTTGTTTCCTTTCTGTAATTTAGTTTGGTAGCAAAGCAATGTGTTAGGATAGTCTTGCTGAGTTATCGATTTTTTAGTTCTATCTTCCATATGTGGGTGACCTCTTGATCAATGATTTATTAAAAAAATTGATTGCTAATAAAACACATTGGTGCCATGCAATCTATGTAGCCGACTCCTAGTGCGATAGGACTTGTTATGTTAATTGGTCTATTTTTCTTTCTTTATTATTTTGCTTTTGCAGCCATTGTTGTTTTATAGCTTTTTTTATCCTGTGGTCTTACTCTTACTTTACTCCAAAAGTCTTTACCTCCCTTGTGAATTCTATATAGTTGGCAGTGTCAAGATATTCATAGAACTTTTATAATGAGATTGCAACTTGGATTTTTTTTCACAACTTTTTTCCTGTCTTTTCCTTTTCCAAGGCTTTGATGCTGAATGCTTCTGAAATTGTTTGAAATGCAAAATGATGAATTTATTGTTTGTATGTTGTTATCAGTGAAAAGTCCAAACTTCGAGAAGAAATTATAGCCCGAAGACAAAAAAAACTTGATCTTAGGCATGCCCGTAGAAAACTTTTAGAGGAGGTAGCCCTACGGGAATCGGAACTTCAGCAAGAACTTGATAGGTATCGGCTTCTTATTAACTTGCGGAGATTTTTCTGCTATTTTAAATGTTTGTGCCAATAGCTGAGTAATGGGTTTGCATTCATTAGGAATAGGACATTGGAAATGGAAAAGGAACTTGAGAGACAGCGATTGCTGGAATTAGAGAGGGCAAAAACCAGGGAGCTCCGTCACAATCTTGAAATGGAGAAGGAGAAGCAAATGCAGGTAATATAGTTTCCCACTTTACCGGATCTAAACCAGAGTGATACAATTTTTGGCTCTCTGTTTCCTTGAAAAGTTTTTTCCCTGCTACTACCAGATTATCATCAATACGTGATAGGCCAATACATTCAAAATTTTGTCACCATTGGCTTCCTGAATAATAAGACTCTAATTGTGCTATATTTTTATTATGAGGGAACTAATGTCTATAATGAGAGGCCTCCAAGTCACACACTGGATATAAGGACGCATAGGTGCTTATAATAGGACACTTGTGATCAGAATGTGGAATTTCAACTAAATGAGTGGAATAGACATCATCAGTCAATTAAAATGAGTACCAATTTCACCACTCCTTTGTAGGACTCATGGGTTTTTTATCTATTTAATTTAATTATTATTAATTGTTATTTTCTAAGTGCTATAAATAACTATGGTAGGAGTAACTGTGGTATCTATATACAGTATTTCATTCCTTATATTAGAGAGATTCTTCTATAGGACATTAGATGATGAATGGTTTTCTTGCATGGTTGTATTGATTCAAAGATTACAGAGTAGTTGTAAATATACACTGTTCCATTATATTCAGAGAGAACTTCAGTGTGAATTAGAGCAAACAGAATCGGGACAACGACGCCGCGACTATTCTTCTACACATAGCAGGTAAGCCTTAAGATAAGTATTATGTCATTTGTGGAAAGATTAGTTCTGATTTGATTATTTTTTTTTTCCGAGGCAAGGTTTTTGGTACTTTTTAATGTTCCAATTTTCATATTTGCAAACAGTATGATGGAAATGTGTTCATGATTTGAATCATTCTTGGCCCTTGCATAATAAGTTGAAATCTAAATTTAATTCTGAAAGATGGTGAAATCTCAAATTTTTAATGATGGGTTAAACATACTTTTGGTCCCTATATAGTTTACCCCATTTTGGGTTTTAGTCCCTGTAATTTAAAATTGATGGTTTTGGTCCTTGTAGTTTACTCCAATTTGGGTTTTAGTCCCTATAATTTAAAACTGATGGTTTTGGTCCTTGAAGTTTGCATTGTCTATAAGAGTTAGAGTTTTAAAATGACATAAATTTGATTTTAAGAGAGTTGAATGTGCTGACTTGTCCTCTATTATGTTACTTTTGCTGAGATGGCATGATGACTAGGCAAGATGAGTTGGATATATATGATTTTATTTCTAAATTTCTAAAATAATAAAAAAAGCATCTAAATTGAAAAATAGTTTTGCTGTTCTTCTCCCACCCAATCACCCACCATCTCCATCTCCATCTCCATCTCCATCGTCACTTCACCCTTCAAAACTGTCGAGATTTGTCCAAATCGAACAAACTTCTCCTTCTTCATATTTCTGATAGTGCCCATATACCCCACATGGATTTTCCCTCTATCTTCCTCATGCTCAATAACCCCACAAACAAAACCCAGAAAAATCAAAACCCACAATCCAATCAGCGCGAGAGAGAAGGGGAACAAAAAAAATCCAAACTTTCTTGCTTCCAATAATGAGAAAAATCTGAGCAAAAAAAAATAATGAGAAAAATCAGAGCTTTCCTTTCACGTTCTCCTAGATCTCTCGTGGGAAGTGCATAACAACAACATTAATACAGGACTGGTTTTTACAAGGAGTAACTCTTTTCAGTTTTGGGTTTTGATACAGAGTGCACACGCAGAGAAGAGAACAAGAAGAGAAAGAGAGAAAATAAGATAACTCAAGATTTTTATTCACTGAACACTGAGTAATACACTCGATAATCCTTTTATAATGGAATTATCTCCTAACAGTCTCTAACAGAAAGTAACTAAGGCAACTAATTCTGTTTACAATCACGTGCCCCTCACATGGTCACTAATACCCATCCCAATCAACTAATGTTTACAATACAACTAAAACATATTAACACGTATCAATACATCCCCCTCAGAAAACATCCTTGTCCACAAGGATAGTGTTAGTTGGAGGCACTACTATCTGAAAATCAGGATACTGCTGTTCAATGGCCTGCAAATCTTCCCACGTCGCATCTTCTGGCTTGGAATGTTGCCATTGAATCAGCACTTGTGTCACTGGTGCATTCCCACGCTTAGTCAATTTACTGCCCAATACAGCTAGTGGTTCCAAGGTAAATTGTCCTTCATCATTTACTCTTGGCAAGGAAGTTGACACTGAAACTCCTTCTTTGGGACACCTCTTAAGGAGTGACACATGAAAAACAGGATGCATGCGACACTCTGCTGGTAATTGAAGCTCATAAGCGACTTGTCCGACCTTGTCAATAACCTCAAAAGGTCCAAAATACTTGGCTGCCAGTTTGTGTAAAGAAGAACTGTTGATCACATTCCTTCTAAATGGCTGAAGTTTCAAAAACACTTTGTCACCTTTAACAAACTGCCGATCAGATCTATGTTTATTGGCTTGCTGAATCATTCGATTTTTTGCTTTAGCCAAATGTTGCTTAAGAGTCTGGATTGTAAGCTCACGAGACCAACACACCCTATCTACCACATCATTTTTCGAATCACCTAGCAAATAAGGTAAGTGTAGAGGAGGAGCAACCCCATATACCGCCTGAAAAGGAGTCATTCCAATGGAGGAATGAAAAGATGTATTATACCAGTACTCAGCCAAGGAAAGCCACTTGGACCATTGCTTCGGAAAGTCTCCAGTCATACAGCGAAGATAACACTCCAAACATCGATTCAGCACATCTGTCTGACCATCGGTTTGGGGATGATAAGCTGAAGAATATTTGAGGTTAACTCCATGAATTCTAAACAATTCCCCCCAGAATTTGCCACAGAACAGCGCATCCCGGTCTGAAACTATGGTTTTTGGAAAACCATGTAACTTCACAACCGTATCCATAAAAACACGAGCTACATCTACAGCTGTATAGGGATGAAGGGCAGCAAAATGAGCACCTTTACTCAATCTGTCAACTACCACCAAAATAGTTGTCTTACCATATGACTTCGGAAGTCCCCCAATAAAATCCATAGCCAAATCACTCCATATATGCTCAGGAATGGGTAGGGCCTGAAGAAGACCCGGAAATGCCACTGTTTCGGTTTTAAAACGTTGACAAACTTCACAATTCCGTACAAATTCCCGAACTTCCTTCTCCATGCCCTTCCAGTAATAAACCGCAGCTAACCTTCTGTATGTTGGTGTCATCCCTGAATGTCCACTGATAGTGTCAGAATGGGCAAAAGAAAGTAATTCTTTTCGCAAATTCTGATCCATCCCAACTACCAGCCTGCCCTTATGCTTCAAAGTGTCATTATTCCAAAAATAATGAGAATGTGATGATGGATTCAGTTCTAAATCAGCGATAAGATGCTGAATATTATCATCTGAATTCCAAGGGTTGCGTACTCGCTGCAGTAGATTAGTACTCACACACGTAATTGCCATTAAAGAGGCGTCAGGTAATCTAGATAAAGCATCTGCTGCGGTATTTTCCCTACCCTTCTTGTATTCAATCTCATATGACAATCCCCACAGCTTGCTCAACCATTTAAACTGATCCGGCGAAACATCCCTTTGCTCCAACAAATGCTTCAAGGGCAGATGATCAGTTTTAATTGTGAAGGTCCGTCCCACCAAAAAAGAACGCCATTGTTGTATAGCAAAAATTATAGCACGGAGTTCACGTTCATAAGCAGACAGAACACGCGCCTTACTACCAAAAGCCTTGCTTGCAAACGCTAAAGGATGACCTTGTTGCATCAATACTGCACCCATGCCAGTCATAGAAGCGTCAGCTTCGATCACGAACTTCTGTGACATATCAGGGAGTTGTAAAACAGGAGCTTCCAACATCTTTTGCCTCAATGTTCTGAATGCCAAATCTGCCTCATTCGACCACTTAAATTTGACATCCTTCTGCAGCAATAATGTCAGTGGTTTACAAATAGAACCATAATTTTTGATAAACTTTCGGTAATATCCCGTGAGTCCCAAAAATCCTCGAAGTGTCTTTAAATTGGTAGGGGTAGGCCAATTTTGAACTGATTCTATCTTCTTGGGGTCAGCTGATACCCCTACAAAAGAAATAACATGACCAAGATAATCCACTTGGTTAGTAGCAAAGATGCACTTACTAGGTTTCACAAATAGTGAATGCTGTCGTAAAATAGACAGAGTGATATTAAGATGCTCCAAGTGTTCCTCCCATGATTTACTGTATACTAGTATGTCATCAAAAAAAACTAGAATAAACTTCCTCAAATAAGGTCGGAATATATCATTCATCAAGCCCTGGAAAGTAGCTGGAGCATTACTAAGACCAAAAGGCATGACACAAAATTCATAGTGGCCTTCATGTGTCCTAAATGCCGTCTTATGTATGCCTGAGGGATGCATCCTGATCTGGTGATATCCTGCTCTCAAATCCAGTTTTGAAAAATAAGAAATTCCATGAAGCTCATTCAAAAGATCTTCAATCAAAGGTATAGGGAACTTATCCTTCACAGTGGCGTCATTAAGGCGGCGATAGTCGATACAGAATCTCCAAGATCTGTCTTTCTTGTTCACCAAAACCACCGGAGCTGCAAACGGGTTATGGCTGTACCTAATTGTTCCTGTATGTAACATTTCCTTAACTTGTCTCTCAATCTCCTCCTTCTGCAGGGGTCCATACCGGTAGGGACGACAACTAATGGGTGTTTCATTCTTCAGATGGATCCTATGATCATAATTTCGGGCAGGGGGAAGATGTTGAGGTTCCTTGAACACATCTTCAAAAGTACTTAGCAATTTCTCCAGAGTTGTTTGCTGCGTACAAGTCAAAGAAGGAGGCAACCCTGTAATATGATGACAATGGGCCTCTGAAATCATAAAGACATGAGCAGCTTGACATATGTCCTTGCAAGAAAGCTGTTGTTCATATGGTTTCATACTACCTCCTCGCATGCCTGTCACTTCAAAGAATTGGCCCTTATAATAAAAAGCCATGGTACATTCCTCCATATCCAGCATGAACCGACCCAATTTCTTCAACCATTGTGCCCCTAGAATCAAGTCAAAAGACCCCACATTCATGACCATGAAATCATCTTGAAAAAAATGATTTGTCATGGACCATTCCAGATTCTTGCACAACTTTTCAACCACTACTACTTCACCTCCAGCAACCCCCACTCTCATCCCAGGATGTGGTTGGTAAGGAATACCCAAACGTTTGACCAAACGCGAGTGTATTACATTATGAGTGCTACCTGTGTCTACAAGAATTTTCACAGATTGCTTCTTGAGAGTGCCAGCGATTCTCAAGGTTGAATGCTCTTTGCTATCTTCAATGGCATTAATAGTTCCCACCACAGTTTTATCTTCATCCATTCTTAACAATTCCTCTTCTGCATCTACAAATTCTTCATCCTCATTTCCTTGGATGATTAACATCGTAACTGAGGATTCTTGACATCTGTGAGAAGCCGTGTACTTCTCATTGCACCAGTAACAAAGGCCCTTCCTACGTTTTTCCTCCATTTCTTTCTTTGACAGAGTAATGGACGATGATTTAACAGCCGAATTCGCCCCTTTAAAATTGGTACTAGCCATATTCGAATTCTTGGAAGAAACCCCCATCAAAGAAGACGATTTCGTTCCGGAATTGAACCCCAACCCCCAAGATTTCACCGTCGATCTAGAGCCGACCTCACAAAAAGCCTGTATCGACCTTTCTTGAATCTTTGCCATCTGCATCATGCTAACTAGACTCACAGGTTTAAAAGCCTCAACCGCCGCCTGTATATCCATTCTCAAGCCTCCCAAGAAACAACTTCTCGCCACCTCATCATCTATATCCAATTCAGAAAGTAATTCATCAAATTCATCAATATATTCGTCCACCTTCTTTGTTCCTTGTTGTAATTGTTTCAATTGAACCATCGGATTAGCGTAATGCACATCCGAAAACCTGATTTCCATCTGTTTGATATATTCATCCCAAGAAAGATCTTCCTCCCTTCGATTCTTGACAAAATTCAGATGCCATCGCAGAGCCTTATCTTCTAGATGAATACTCAACATTTGAATTCGTTGCTCTACAGGAGTTGCATCCACCTTAAAAAACTGGCGACATCTATAGGCCCACCCTCTAAAATCAGTGCCGTCGAATCTTGGAAATTCGACACGGCTATGCTTCGTTGGCGCAAAGTATTGCGTCCCTCCAGTTCCTGCCGTACCAAACTGAAGACTGGAATTGCCTCGTTTAGATCCTCCGCCATTGCTATCCGACGAACCCTGCGGAATAGGCCCCTGGTTCGATGGAGGAACCATTTTTCCAAGGATATCTTCAATACGGGACATTGAGAGTTTCAAATTTCCCAATTCCGTGATCGTTTGCTCCAACTGAACTCGCTGGGTCTCCGCCTGTCTTTCAAGATCACCCAAACGCTCTCTGGATCGTGGATCTGGTGCCATGATTTCCAGATTTTTGCTCTGATACCAATTTGATACAGAGTGCACACGCAGAGAAGAGAACAAGAAGAGAAAGAGAGAAAATAAGAGAACTCAAGATTTTTATTCACTGAACACTGAGTAATACACTCGATAATCCTTTTATAATGGAATTATCTCCTAACAGTCTCTAACAGAAAGTAACTAAGGCAACTAATTCTGTTTACAATCACGTGCCCCTCACATGGTCACTAATACCCATCCCAATCAACTAATGTTTACAATACAACTAAAACATATTAACACGTATCAGGTTTTTTTCTTTTATCTTTTTTCACAACTTAATCATTCTGGGGTGACATTCAACGTATCAAAAGATGATCTTTCATGAAAGCCTACCGAAGGGATCTGGACAGGCTCGAAGAAGGGTGAAGGGACGATGAAGAACAAAGGAGATTTTTTAATCTAGATATTTTTTTATTATTTTATTTTAGAAACAAAATTATATATCCAACTCATCTTGCCTAGTCATCATGCCATCTCAGCAAAAGTAACATGATAGTGGACAAGTCAACACATTTATCTCTCTTGAACTCAAATTTATGTCCTTTTTAAACTCTAGGGACTAACTCTTATAGACAATGCAAACTTCAGGGACCAAAACCATCAGTTTTAAATTGGGCAATGACCCTGTTTTATACCCAAAGTAACCACCCTGGACCAACCACCACCATAAACTAACAGGTGGTACAATATTACACCCAAAGTAACCAAAGTGGTCCAAAAATACCCTCAACCCGACGGACGTCGGGTTGAGGGTATTTTTGGACCACTTTGGTTACTTTGGGTGTAATATTGTACCACCTGTTAGTTTATGGTGGTGGTTGGTCCAGGGTGGTTACTTTGGGTATAAAATAGGGCCATTGCCCTTTTAAATTATAGGGACTAAAACCCAAATTGAAGTAAACTACAAGGACCAAAACCATCAATTTTAAACTACAAGGACTAAAACCCAAATTGGGGTAAACTATAGGGACCAAAAGTATGTTTAACCCTTTAATGATTGTGAGACCCTTTCTCTGACCTTCGCATGACCACATTTGTTCCAAGGTGATGGGACCCACTAAGTGTTAAACCACAGCAATAATCAATAGAGTTCAATTTATGTATTAGCACAAATAGTTATTAAAAAGGATGAAATTAACAAACATAAAATCGACTCAAGCATTTGAGATGCTGTCGACTTCGCCTCATAAATTTAAAGTTCTGCTTCCTTAAGCTCCTTTTAAACCTTCCTCCCTACTAATTATATACAAATAATAACAACCTTCCTCAATATTCTGCCTCTGTTTCAGCATCCATCCCCTAATCCATCTCTGTTTCTGTAATTTGCTTCGTAAATCACCTATGTTGTGCATATGAGTATTCATGAGTGTTTCATATTGTTCCTTAACAAACTGTTTCCTGAGGCTTCCTTTTTCCTCATTAAATCTGAGAGTATGCAGATTCATTTAACAGGGAAAATTTTCTTACATCACATCTTTTTTGGGAGACAATAATTATTAGCGGTTTTGGTTACAGGATTAGAGTTAACAGAAAGGGTTGAAGGAAGGAAAAGGGGTTCAAGAATAAGAACTAACGGTTTAAAGAAGACATGGGCCGTCAATATACTCAATTCATAATTCAAACTCAAGACAATGACAATTAACACTAATTACAATAGGATTCCCTAAGATCATCACAACAATAAAAACTTAATAAAACTATAATAATAACCCAACCCCCGAAAACTTTAATTAGCTAATTAATCTAATCAATTGAGTCTTCAAACCAAATTACTCCCTCCGTTCCTAAATATAAGATCACTTTAGCTAATTTGAGGAGATTAAGGAACACATTTAAATTACATGGTCTTCCCAAAATACCCCTCACTTAAAAGATAAAACTCAAACAAAAGTAAATTCTCCAGTATCATCAATTTCAACTTCAAAATATCTACCTCCATTTCCTTATTCACACTCAACAACTCCCTCTCACTCCTCGAAACCATCGCCAACATCCTCGTGTTCCCCCTTCACCTCTGTCAACAACGCCTTCAGCTCCATCGCACGAGAAGAAGAGGTGGTGTTGTGGTTGAATTTAATGGAGGAAGAAAGATCGGAGAAATGAGAGGAAGTTGTGGAAGAACATTAATTGTAGGAACTGTAGCAAGAGGAGGAAGCCATTGGAGATTGAGACCTGAGGTTTTGCTAAGTTTGAAGTTTGAAGTGAGAAAACTTGAGAAATGAGAGGAAGTTGCTTGTGTAGATGGTTGTTGGGAGTTGCCGCTTCCAAATCTGATGCTAAATGCTTGAAGATGGCTAGGTTTTTTAGAGAGAATTTTTTGCCTAAATCTTTCCTCATCTTTGGCAGAGGAGGGTATTCATTGAAAAAAAGATGGACTAATTTGCTTGTAAAAGGAGTATAGGGTAATTTGGGTAAAACTTGACAAAAAATAGAAAGTGATCTTATATTTAGGAACTTATCCACTTCCCCAAAGTGATCTTATATTTAGGAACAGAGGGAGTATATTATAAATATTGTTATTACAACAATTTTCCTGTGGGTTTCAGTATATGGTGTCTTGAGAAGGGAACATGTTAGAAGATTAGCCACGTGTACATGAGGAAGTAGAAAAGAAACGTGTTGTTAGTGTTTTAGTCATGTTGTTATTGTTTTAGTTTAGAGATTTATTGTTATTATTTTAATTCAGATGTATTGCTGAATCTTATCAGTTAGTTGTAGGGTAATTTAATTAATTGTTTATTTTATTATTGTAAGTGGCATGATGGGCCACAAATCATGGAGTCATGTGTCAGTTATTTCCCTTTATTTAGGAGTCAGTTATTTCCTTTCATTTAGAGTCTATAAAAACTGATTGTAAACCATTATGTGGACATGAATGAAAATATAGATGTTTACAGTCTCCTAGCCTAGACCAATAGATTCTGTGTTCTAGATTTCTCTCTTCTTTCTCTCTTCTTTCTGAAGTTCTATCAGAACACTTGGGTATTCATTATCAAACTGTGAAGCTCTAGTGTTTTTTATTATTTTGATATTTTTGTTTTAATATGGTTGACACAATCAAGCAACCGTTCAAGTTTTCTTTCTAACATTTTTATTTAATAAATCTATGCTTTGTGTTTTGGAATTCTCACTTTTGCAGTCGACCTCGAGAAAGATTCCGTGAAAGAGAAAATGGAAGATCTAGTAATGAAGGGAACACTCGAGGTGGTGGTGGAAGTTTGCAGCCTGAAGCGCCTACAACCTCCGGTTCATCCATCACAACCTCACCAACCATTGTACTTTCAGGGTCTCGGCAATTTTCAGGCCAGCCACCCACCATCCTGCAATCACGCGATCGTCAGGATGACAACAGCAGCTTATATGAAGAAAATCTTGATGGAAGCAAGGATTCAGGAGATACCGGCAGCATTGGAGAACCTGAATTATTTTCTGCATTGGATGGCCAATCTGCCACTTATGGATCCCAAAGACATAGTTCTAGAGGAAGCAAGTCTAAGCAAGCTGGGGAACGCCGAGAACGGGACACTAGACGTGAAGGAAAGTGGGAAAGGAAGCATTCATAGCCATTGAACAGGGATCAAATTGCACTGATCAACTTAATTTAACAGACATCATGCGAATGCAAGCGGAAAGAAACATCAAACCTGACTTCATTTTTTTAGGTTATTGGTCTTCTCCATGGCAGAACAGCATCCAGCAGTTGAAGCACATAGTTTATCAAACCAGTGTCCTCACATTCAGAAAAGCTTCCATCTATCTGGTGGGAGATATCATGACATGATTACAAGCCACGTTTCACGTCGAAAGACTGATCATTTGTTCATGTAGTTCAATAAGGTTATTTTGATCATATTGTGGTGTACGATATTTAGATACCTTCAGTACTAATAGAAGTTCCATATCTTGTTGGAGAAATTCCTCACTATGTGTATAAAGTAAACTTTGTGTCACTACACTGACTACTGAGAACCATTGTGCACCTGATCTGCTGTTCCTATGCTTCATATTTATGAGCATGAAGGTTGTAATGTTCTACCTCACATGAGAAGAAAAACAAAGCTACAAGGACCAGATTAAAAATAGTGAAATTATAAATACATGACGAATATAGTATAACTTTATAGATCCAATTTAAAAGTACACCCTCATGTCTTAAAATATAATACATAGTTGGCTTTTTTGGAGAATCCTAAGAAAAGTAAAATTAGATCATTAAAATAGATTTTCCTAAATTTTTTCTTCTAAACTAGTTATTTGACTTAAACTAACATCTGATATATTAATATGCAAAATATGTTATGATTAAGTGGTTCATTTTACTTTCGTAGAATTCTTCAAAAAAAGTCAACTAGGTCTTTTATTTAAGACCAGAGGTAGTAGTTGATAGTTGAATATGTGAGGTTAGAGATAATGTTGCATAGTGATGTGTCTCTAGGGTAATCCGATCAAGAAAAAGTCGACATGGAGGCGCAAAACAACATCCAAGGAAGAACAAGTTTTGTTGGAAAAGAATGTAAAGAAACTTACTGATGTCCCAATGACACTGTAGAAAAATAGAAACGACTGAATAGTCTGATAATTTTATTAATGATGGTCTCCCATATTATTCTAATATGGTGAGAGAGAGATATATATAAATAGAAGAATAAGTTAAATTAGCAACAACCTAACTAAATAAACTAAACAAATAAATAAATAACAATAAATAATAAATCCTAGAAAAATCAGATCAAACTAAATTTAATTGATTCAAATTATTCAAAACAATAAAAAATAATTCAATGTTGAATTATTCTCAACAAACACCAAAGGATAAACAAGTACAACCTGTGGATGAGGAGATGGACGATGCAATCGAAAAAGGGTAAGCAAAACAAATGAACCATAAAGAAACCCAATCATACAACTCCTATGGGGTCGCAAAGAATTCAAATTTCTTGTAAATCAAATTTATGAGGAAAGAAGTCTAGACTTTTTCCCAGGAGTATGATGAACTAATGAAGTGGCATCAAGAGTGAAACAACATTACTTTAGACCTTACCTAGGAACACGTAAAACTACCATACTTGTAGTGGAAGCCTTGTATATGATGAAATCAGCATGCTTATGTGATTTATTATTAGGACTTGCCCACCTTAGAAGTAGGGGGTTGGAACATGCCAGGGCCTACAGGGGCATGCCGCACACATATTTGTTCAACACTTTTAAAACTGATAGACTTGTCAGACACAAACTCAAGCTTATTAAAAAGATTGTTTTACTTAATAAGGTAAGCTACCTTGCTACTAAATCTGATAGACTAGACAGACCGACCTTAATGTAAAGTTTTCTTGTAATCCCTTTTAAGAAACACTTTTAAAACGGTTAACGGTACAAAAATGGTAATGAACTATTACGTTAGGAGCACTCAGGGGAACAAAATGTTTTCGGTTTCAATTATGGGAATGAAGAACAAATATTGTCTCAATTTAGGTAATGTCGTTAACTTTGACCGTTAAAAGCTGGCGTGGTGGGGAAATAAAATTTTCTGCTGACGTGACACGCTTATGTGGCAATAATTTTTCAGAATGTGTGGGACCCACATTATTTAAATTAAAAAAACAAAAACACCCCCTAATTCTTCTTCTACTCATCCCCAACAAACACAACCTCCCCCATCCCTGCCCGCCCTCCCCCCATCCACAACTCGGCTCGCCACCCCCATGGTTGCATCCTCCCCCCACACCACACATGCCCACCCCCACCCACCATCTTCATCCTCCACCTCCCCACTGTTCCCCGTCCCCCCATCATCCTCATCCTCCCCCCACACCCAACACCCCCTCCCAATCATCTTCATCCCACACACACACACAAATCTACCCCGCTGCCGACCCCAACACACACACGAACTCGCGGGGGATGGGGGAAGCTGTGTGTTTGTGGGATGGGAGACGCTTGAAGAAGATGAATTGGGGGGTTTTTTAAATTTAAATAATGTGGGCAGAAAACTTATTGTCACATAAGTGCGTCACGTCAGTAGAAAATTTTATTTCCCCCTCCATGTAAGCTTTTTTTATTAAACTTCACGTAAGCTTTTAACGGTCATAGTTAACGACATTACCTACATTGAAACAAAATTTATTCTTCATTCCCATAATTGAGACTGACAACATTTTGTTCCCCTGAGTGCTCCTACCGTAATAGTTCATTACCATTTCTATACCTTTACCCCTTTTAAAACCCTTAAAATGCAATAATATGCTAACTACAATAGAAAAAGGAAAAATTAATTATCGAAAAATACTCTATTTCTAAATGGAAGATCAATTTCCCTAATTTGATTAGATTAAGAATATTAGTTAATTTAGTTATTAACATATGATATTACCAATGTAATTTATCTTAACAATAAACCTTTATCCTTACTCTACATCTCTTACTTGTTATCATAAATAGGCATTATTAGGGTTATTTTGGGAAAATGTTGAGAAAATTTTATATTTGAGAACAAATTGAAAAATGAAAGTGATTTTATATTTTGTAATGGAGGAGTATGTCATAGGTAAAAAAATTCAATTTACTTAAAAAACATAACTATGATAAGACAGATCCATACTTCAGGTTTATAAAAGCTATTATAATTATAAAAATTTCAAATTTCTTTTTATAAAATGGGCATTCATGATAGAAAAACAGTTTCTTAATTATGATCAAAACTCTATCATAGGTAATCGAAAAATTCCTACTAATTTCGTAATCTAAACCACGTTAAAAAAGTATTAACCTACTATGGTTATAAAATTTGACATATACCCAAAAGCTATATAAACATCTAAAAACTACGTTAGAAATAATACATGGCTATCGAAGTTTTCAGTAAAATGCTTGTTAATATAACATGATCCAATCCCAACCATCATTTCAATCACACTTTATACTAAGTTTCTTTGTAGTAAAAGTGGTTCATTTTTAATTAAAATTATAACTATCATCCTTAGAAAAATAATATACTAATAAGTACAACATTATCCATGATAGAGGAGAAACTTACTAATGCAACATAATCTAATATCATAGATATTAGAAACTTCATATTCTTAACAAATCCAAATCATGTTAGGAAAAAATTATAACATCAATATAACCTATAAGAGTTTTCCCAGCTGTTTGGTTTTGAGACTAAAGTTGTAACCATTGGTTTGATAAATTATGTTTGAAGTCATTCTTCTTAGCTGACAATGTAACATATGTCAAATCAATCTAACATTTTTTCTGTTCAGAAGCCATTTGTTGGTATCATTGAGTTATGTTTCGCCATTTCCATGCACCTGAGCCACTATTATCTTAAATGCAAAAAAAGTTTCCGCCTGCACCAATTGTTTTTGTTTGCTGTTCCATTTGCCATAATTTTTAATAAATAAAAGTAGGTGCATGCGATTAAAATGTTAACTGCAATATCAATCAAACAATTATTATGTGTGGTTCAATATAATTCCCATCTATATCTACTCAATTTCCATTTGCTTGAATCTTCATATGTCTTACTATTTACATTTGGTTATTATAATTATGGACTCTATCTAAACTAAGTCTTGCTAATGTTTATGTAGACATGCTTTCCTTCCGACTTGTCGTAAAAGTGGATTATCATTTCTCTACTGAAAATATCATTATTTGCTAATTTTTCCATTGTGTTTTTTAAATTGATAATTTCGTAGGGCACAGAAATTATTTTGAAGTTAGAAATAGATGCTGAAAAGGTTCAATTGTTGAGTCAAATGTTACTAGGTGTTGGATTGGAGTTATCTAATCCATCGGTTGCGATTGGGGGCAGAGGTGTTCATGATCAATATCATTTAGCTGTAAATGAATAGATGGAAGTTAGTAAATTTTACTTGAATTTCCACCTTTTCCCTATGATATCTGGACATCACAACAGCTAGCTTCTTTACCTAATGCGTTGGAATAGGTTTATTTGGTATATTTACTTTGTTGGATTAAATGATTCAGTTCAGTTTTGTTATTTTTATTGTAAACATTGATTGATATATTTAATATGTAGTTGGGTTTCTATATTACTTATCGCTGGTATCTAGAAGCGCATTTTGGTATATGGAAGAATGAGATGCGCATTATTCTTAGTTGTCGGCTTGGTAAGAGGTTTTTTTAATGTTATATCCTTGAATTTAGTTTTATTTTATGGGTAGATTAATATGATTAATATAATATTTGGTATTGATTTAAGGTCCTATAATATGGTGGTGTGTATACTAAGGGGATCCTTGTTGTTGGGCATACACCAAATGCTTCTTGCAAGTTCTTCGCATATCATATCAATTTTCCTTCATATACGACATGTTGTACATAGTCAACCATATGAGAATATGTTTTGTTCAACCATAAGAGTTTTCGCCAAAATACTGTGAATACCTATGAGAATATGCTTTCAAGTTTTTAAGGAATTTCGGTTGTAAGGTCTTATGGAGATGCAACATACCACTCTTGAAATAGATCCACCTATCGGACGAATGCAACAATTAAAGTTTAGGATGTTAAGTTTTTAATCAAGTTGTTGCATTGAGTGTATTGTGGATGACATTGTTGTTAGTTGCTTTTATGTTGTATTAATATGATATTACTATTATGTATGTATGAAAAAGCATCATGAATTTGTTATATTGTAGCTTCATGGTTTTATTTTATTTCATCTAGAACCTCACAGTAAGCAAGTCCTTGTGTGTTGTTGGTACGTTCATTGTAAAAGATATCCAATTATCTTTTTTTTTGCGCTTTTTTTCCCTATAATCTTATGAAGAAATTGTCTGTTCTTTTCCAAATCTCAAATGTAGTTGGGGATCTATATAAAAAAAACTATTATAATGATATCATATATAGGGAAATGATTAATTTTTGATATATCACAGATGTTGTGGTACAATATTTTTGTAAATTGTCAGATCTTCCATGTATGATGTAACTTTAATAGTTATACTGAAGGAGGAATATGGGGGATTTGGTTTGGTTAACAATTTTTAAAAAATTGTGTTAATGCATTATTTACTAATGTCATCACACTTCAAAGTTTTAGGTTAAAGATCATACCACCAAGGATGATTATAACATTTACTTTGGGAATTACTAAGGATTCATTGAAATCAAAAAATCAAGTGTATTGATGAATGAGTTTCAGACTCGCAAATCTGATTAACAAAAATATCAACTGCCTTTATGGTACTGTAACATTCTGTTACTAATTACTTAATTAACCAATGATATCCATTTTAGATCTAATAACCTCTTTACTAACTATGATAGAAAAAGGATTTCCATAATATCAATGTCCTATCATAGTTAGGAAAGGAATTTCCTAATGATTAAATACTATTCATGATAGAAAAGAATTTCCTGATACAAGCTGAACACTATCTTGGATAATTGATTAGACCTAATTTTATATGTTTAAGAATGTGCAATTGAGCTTAATTAGTGTGATTTGATTGTTATATTTGATCATTATTGTTGATTTTATATGCACATGCTTATATGTGGTTAAGTGGAAAATATTAGCCGTATTACTTGCATTTTAAGAAACCAAGGGTATTTTGGTCATTTTGACTATGTGGTGCTTTTCTATGTGTAGGGGGGTCCCACGTGGGCCCCACACACCCTTGGGAGTGCTTATGTGGCAAGGAGGAGGCTAGGTGGCAAAGGCAAAGGCATAAGACAAAAGTTACCCCTTTTGACAAAAACAAGGGAATTGCATGTTACCAAAAGGGGTAAAAAGAGCTCCAAATTCAAATTTGAACTTGTTGATGCATCATTAAGGGCATTATGGGAAGCACAATGGAGAGGAGAAAAAGGAGGAACCTTTGGAGAATGAATCTAGACCAAATGGAGGCCACATTCAACCACTTTTCACCTTAATTCCCAAAATACCCTTCCTTCTTACCTTATGACACCTCTTGACCAAACACACACATACACCTAAAAATCATGTCTTGGCCGACCTAATCTCACATTGGACAACTCATTACCTCACTAATTCATCTCATTAATTAACTCCTACTTCATTTAAGCAAAACCCTAAGCTCAATGATCACATTCCTTCACTTTCCACTTCATCTCCATCTTCTTTCTCTCCATTTTCTCTCTTCTTTCCACCACACACACCTCTTGGCCGAAATTTCACACCATTTCTTCATCTTCAATGGCTTCAATTTCTTCATTCCTCCTCTCATTCCTCATGACATTTCGTGGCTAAGCTCCTAGATCTCTCTCTCCAAAGGATTATGTGCTTGTAGAAGATATAGCAAATCGGCCTCATGTAATTGTTGTATGTATCTTTTAGGTTGTAAGTTAGATTTAACTTTTTGCCTTATGATTCTCTAAGATCTAGGTTTCATTAGGTTAGGACACTTATCTTTTAGGTGTTCTAGTGATTTTAACTTGCAACCTCTCTTTGTGTGCTTAGCTCATGAAAACCTATGGCTTATATGTTTGTAGTTTCATGAACTCATGTATGGCGATTAGCTTATGTATGTGTTTGTGAAATGATTGAGTTGCTTAAGTTCTAGATTTAGAATTTAATGTTGCCTAAGGTGTGAGATGAGCTTGCAAAGAGCCTTATTCTTGATTATCCTAATTAAATTCTTCAAGATTTCTTAGATTCAAGAGATCTCAAGGATTTAGTTAGGTTATATCAAGTAAGACAAGTATATGAGGTCCAATTAACCAAAAGCACAAAGTACTTTGGAGAGGGAGGTTATTTCTCATCTCATTCTATGACATTTTAATTCGGCTACTTTACTCTTTACTAGGATAAAATTGTAGTTTCTAAAATCAAAATCAATCCTCCTTATATTGTTAATTTGCGTGACATATATACTTTGAATTAGCAAGAATTTACCTAGATTGTGAGAAGACCTATACTCACCACTACTTACTTAGTGGAATTGAGTTTAGAAATTATTGACTAGACCTTTAGGGCGACATAGAGGTTAATCAATAATTAATAACTAACCATGTTAGAAAAGATTTGCCTAACATGGTTATTAAACAAAACTAATTGATATTAAACAATAAATAAATATATATACATGCGGAAGCAGATGCAGGCCTATACAAATTGGCAATATACAATTCTAAATAAACTATATCACCTCCACTACCTAATTTCCCTTTCCTGAAGCTTGCGCCTGTGCATGAATACCTGCAAAAATGTGAGTAATCGTGGAATGAGACAATTTGTCCCAGTAATCACCGTTTAACTCACTATAACAGCGAGATGTGCAGTAGCGAGGGCGTCTAAAGGGTACCACATTTTAAAAACCAGTAATATGTATATAACCAAATCTTCTTTCATTCATCACTCAAGCCCTTCATTCACATTCGAATCAAAGTCAACATCATCATCTCTATTACCATATCCCACTCAAAATCCCTCAATCGATCCCATTCCAACAAAACATCATGTCTCCATCTCCAATCTGAGTACTTTCACTATAACTCTCACACTCACCTATAGATGCATTGTGCCATCAAGGGGGCATCCCAGCATCTAATCTTCACTATATGAATTTGACACTGTGTCCCTCTCCATAATGAGGGGACAATTTCCCTCTCTTGCAATCTCCAGAGAGGGAACCCCAATTCTGTTTCCATTACAGAACGGGAACTGTTGGGCTCTCCAATGCCAAACAACCGTAGGTCACTTTCTCTCAATAAGTTAACCTATGATCCCCGGTCTAATCAATCCGAAAAGGATCATCAGTACAAATAACTGTCGATCGGCCAATCGACAGTTATCATCGCGCGATGGTACATAAATAAATCAGTGTCATGCAATGCTCACAATATCCCTATCAATATCACTTCCACAATATTCAATATCTCAATCACAATTTCCATCAATATCTCAATTTCATTCAATATCTCCATCACAACAATTCAACTCCTTCCGTCGATCTAACTATCACTATCCCTGACAATGTACTATACAAATCTCTCTCAGCACTATCTGAACACTATACCTATACTCATTCACACCATTCAAGGTCGGTAACCACCACCAATCAGCATAATATATATATAATGAATCAAATTCCTTTATACGAAAATATTCGCGCTTGAAAGGCACCCGATAGCTATTTTGTATAAAAATAGCTTTTCAAAGATAATATATATCTATAGAGGGTGAGAAAGGATTTTGAAAATCCCAGCTAACATCACCCTCAATGTTATAGTAAGGTTAAGTGTGATTATCTGTCGCCCTTTAACACTCTGACGTTCTTCCTTACCATTTCTCGTAGATTTCCTCCAAATGCTTCCTCTTAGTTCCTCCTATAATGATAGGATACCAAATGATAAATTAATATCATTTTCACTTTATAACACTTTGACGTCGCTCTCTCGGTTATAATGTTATTACCCAATTTTCCCCATTCATGTATCTTATCTTAATAAATCACATCAACCATATAAACACACCATTACAATTAAACATTTTGTATATGAACTCAAAAATAATTAAAACTATTTCAATCAACATGGTCAATAAATGGTGATCAACAATCTTGGTCAATACGATCTCAATCAAATTCAAGGAAGTCAGATCAAACAAGCATACTATTTTACAATAGTATTTTCACGACATAATTGGCATTTCGTGTAATTTGGAACAAATGTGAACAAAGAAGTAGCTGAGTATAATATTGTAGAACAACCATCCATCACTTTTCAACTAACTTATTCTCATTCACTAAATCAATTCAAATCATTTTGGCATTGCCTTAACATCCTGAAAATAAGAAGTTTTGGCACATACTTATCTCAGCACAAAAGTAGCAGCCCAAAACAGAACAATTAGGGAAATACCAAGAAATTGCATATAATTCATTAAATTTCCCAATTACACATGTACACTATTTAACACCATCTCTAAGTCATACCAATAGCATCTCAGGAGCAGAAGAGTAACAATTTTCTCACTAAATTAGTCCAATAATTAGCATGTAATGAACAAAAATTTTAATATACATATGCATTAAAAGAAACAGTCCCACTTAGTCACGAAACACATGTTAGTCACCATTTTAATCAACTAAATATCAAATTTTATCCATCGCAGACATCTTTTCAGCTAGTATAGGGAATGAGCACAAAACATCCCAAATCAACATTTAAGCACCAAAGCATACATTAACATACTTCCAAAAATTATAACTCAGCATTACTACATTCAGCAAAACAAGCACCTCAATCTATTCCTAATTTCATTAAGCTTTACCAATATTAATGGCAGAGAATTTAAATACCCGTGCATCAAAAATATTTCAGCAATTACTAAACATAAGCCACAAAACACTCTTTTACAAGATGTAATTACATTCAATGCTAATTTGAGTATGCAGCAAACAATAGCTCAAATTAGTGAAATGAAAATTTATTAGACTAAAGTGATAAAAGATCTTGCATTGCAAATCAACTTAAAATTAATTACAATCCTAGGCAAACTCATACAGCCCTCTTCTATCATTCACCATTAACTACACATTCCAGAAAATTTAACAATAGAATGGCAACATAACTGAACAGCAACTTCAATAACATGGCCCCAAGAAGCAAGCCCAAAGGCAGGAAAGTACAAAGATTCTTTCAACACATCGTATGAACCATATTTCAACATGCAACAATATATCCATACCTCAATAACTCTTTAACATTAACCAATAATACAAACGCAAAACACATATTAAGGAGAATATGACTAAGGAAAATTGTAAATAAACCAAATACACTTATCATGCACACTTAGTTAATACCTATAATCTTTCATTTCCAAGATTCAAATCTTTTTGGGACACAAAACCAAAAACCCAAACGGTCCAGGGAAGAGAAAGAGCCAAAAATTTACAAGCACATGAAATTCAACAATCAAGCATAAGCTACTGTTTTCTATACATGAAACAAGAATCAAAATTACAGATTCACTTTCGAGCGACTTAGAAACCCATAATCCCAAAATCTAAATCAAACCCTAATCAGTCTCTCTTCTAAACTCGCAGAAAAGGAAAGAAATTGTGGGAGAGGGAGCTCACCTAATCTTGTTTTGGGTCTTCCATGCCTCGCTGGACGTCGCGTCGCCGGAAAAACAGCCACTCAAACTTGTAGGCCAACCAGAAAATCAAAAGGGGAGGAAGAGTAAGGAAAATGTAGTTGCAAAGGTAGATACCTTGAAGAACCAAAGAAATACATCACCTACCTTCCTCATCGTCGCCGGTCGCCGGAAAAACAAGAAAGCCGACGAGTTAAGGGTGCTGGACAGCGAGCAATGAACAGAGTAGGCAAGAAACGAATTGCTCAATATCTTCCTAAGATTTGAGAGTGAAGAACGAAGAATAGAAGTTGGGAGATGGAGGATTGAAGCTGGAAACCGATTTGGAGAGGGTAGGGTGTCGTTTTCGGAGTGTTTGTGAGGGGGGGGTCAGTTTTGGTGTGGGAGAAGGAAGAGAAGTGATGGAGATGCATATGATTAGGGTTTTTAGGGAGAAATCACAAAAATGTCCTTATAACTTTATTTATTTACTTTTCATTCTAATCAACCCATTAAAATACACTATGCACCAACTTATGTATTTTTCTCCAAGCAATTGTTTAAATCTAAACTCTAAATTATCTTTCATAACTATTTTTCTTTAATTTAAGAAGAAATAAATATATTAGTCTTTTAAAACTATATTTTTCGCCTTTTTATTTATTTACAATGATTTTTAACTTACTAATGATATCCCAATACCTTGATTATCTCCCTAATATCTCTAGTTCAAATTTTGGGATGTTACAGGTACACAATCTGTTTCAAATATTTAGCTAATTAAAGTTGAGATCCAACTTGAATGAATTTTTAGCTTTTTGAAACTGAATATGACAAGGGAGGGATTGATTTCTCTTTTTTCTAATTAATCTAATATATACCTCTAAATCTCCTATTTGAACCTGTTTCAGTTCACACTACAAACCAATTTAACATGTGATTTACATTAATTTAAACACATAAAAAAAGTAAACATCAATCAATCTAAGTGTGTGTTCACACTTATTATAAGAGCTTTAATTTAATGCACTTTCTCAACTACTACCTAACCCGATGTTCTTTTTTTAAAACTTCCTTCTTCTCCATTTTCTTCTGATCTCTCCTCTTCTCCATATCTATCACTATCGTAATTCCCTTTAGCTTGACTTCTTTTCTTCGCCCAATGACCTTCATCATTTAATTTTTCTCCTCTTCCATGACTGTTGTGTCCCTTCCTCTTATTGTGTAGGCAGTGCAGCTGTCGGAGTCGACGGCGTCCATGTTGGGTTCCTACTGCATCCATAATCGTCTTTTGTATCGAAAATGGGGAAAAAAATGTCGCCGAAGACTAAACATTATTCACCCGCTGGTGAAAGAAATCTACATCCATGGCAAACAATCTTTCTTTCTCTCCTTTCCATCCACTGCCGTCCACATTCTAAATGGTTTCTCTTTTTTTTCCTTTATCATTTGTTGTAGGAAACATAGGAAGTGCAAAGTTTGAATCTTGAAAACTGCTTGAAGGTATTGAAAGGACAACGAGATGAACAATGCCTTGCTGGTCTTCTTCTTTCCACCAGGTTCTGCAAAGTTGATGACCTCTCTTCCCTTCGCAAGGTTTACGATGTAGTGGGACGCCTCTTTTTTGACCCGTTACTTAAGATTAGTGTCTTCATCCCTGAATTTTTTGCCTTATGGTTGTTTAAATTTTGTTTTATTTTTTCAGTATAGCTCTTTTAATCATTACTAAAATGAAATGTATAAGTTTGAGTCAAAAGAAAATGCATATATTGAGGATGATGGAGAAGCAGCCACCTACTACCTGCCTGGGGTCTATGAGTGTAGCAAGGCATCAAAATCAGAATGGAAAAGCAGAATGATGATGCAACATCTTACCTTATAAGGTCCTGTGATTTAGTGGCTGAATTGGCTTATGGAAATTATACAGTAAAGAAGCCAAAACAAGAATTAAGTCCTGTAATTTCAAGATCACTACTGAGGACTGTCTTTTGGATTAATATGGTTGCTGATATTAAAATGACAATGTTATGACTTTCAATTTGATATCGTACATGGTTTACTATGCAGATACTAGACCATTGAAAGAATCATCTTTGACATGCAAGAATTGCCCCAAATAGGGGTTACATTTCCCAGATAGGTGTGTTCATTTCAATTGTTAGAATCTTAAGTTTTGATGAAGACTAAAATATGAAAGAACTAGTTGATCACATAGGAAGAATTAGATTAAAAGTGAATCCTAAGTTAAGTCACAACCGGATGCAGGATACTTCCGGATGGATTAGAACTAGCGCTTGCGGATAGAATACACATCCCATAAGCGTAAGCAAGTGAGACACTAAGTCACTTAGGAAGAATTAGATTAAAATCAAATCCTAAGTTAGGACACAACCGGATGCAAAATCGCTTCCGGAAGACTTAGAGTAAAATAACGTGACTAACGCTCACGGATGAAGAATACGTCCCACAGCGGAAGTCATCAACATGTTAAGTTAGAACCTAGTCTAAGTTAGAATGCTTCCCATAGCAAAAACGCTTCCGATAGCATATATGATTGTTACTGCACTTGATTATATATATTACTATGTTGGACTAACATTTGTGTGCAGAACTTAGTTTTACTTCCCGATGCAAATGAGCTTCCGGATGCAAATACTCTTGGCACTGGAATTCTGAGACTAACACTTGTAGAGCAAGATTGTCGCTTCAGGATGAACGATGATCATCCGTCAGCAAGAGTACAAGAGACAGAACGTACATATGCTCAGAAGTCAGAATGCTTTTGTCAGAGCAGAGTTGTCAGAGTTGTTTTTCAGTGATAAAGCAAGTCAACCCTGGTGAGCATTTATGGAGCATTTATGGAGCCAACGGAAAACAAGGGTTTAACGGCAATATTCAAACGGCTTTGTCACCTACCAAGCATGAGGAGTATGAGAAGATGCTATATAAGGAATTACTTCAACATTTATGAAGGTTACCTAAGAACTGCGCCAAACATAATCTGCAAAATCATTCAAGCATTCAAAGCTCATACTACCCAGAAAGCAAGAGAGCACTTATTGTATTCGAGAGTTATTCTCTAGTCTTCTTGTACCTCTTGTATTTAAGTCTCTTCATTTATTGAGAGCATTTATTATACTTAAGTGAGTAACATTATCTGTTCATTAAGTGAACTAAGTTAGAAAATCCTTTGTTTAAAGGTTGAACCCTTACAAGTAGTAAGGGGGAGCGAGTTAGGTTGTAAGGTTGCAAGTGAGCCCGTAAAACTTGTGGTTGTAAAGGTTGCAGGTGAACCCGTTGTAAAACCTGTGGATTAGTGGAACTCAATCTGGGGGATTGAGAACTGGACGTAGGTCAAGAGTTTGGACCGAACCAGTATAAAACTGTTGTGCATTTTAATTTTCTAAGTTTTATTTTGTAGCACAATTCACCCCTCCCTCTTGTGCATCCTCACTTTCATTTGGTATCAGAGCGGGTCTTCCTGACTTGATTCCAACGAATCTGGAAAGAAAAGATCCAGTGATGGATGCTGATCAGAATGTTACACTTCCTGATGTCGCGATGCATCCAAACAAGCCTCCTGGTTTCGATGGGTACAACTATCCATTCTGGAAATTCAGAATGGAGAACTATATTAAGGCTAATGGTATTCGCATCTGGGATGTTATAGAACATGGTGACAATGTTCCATTGGATGATGAAGGTTTTGCGAAGCCTCGGTCCAGGTTTACTAATGATGACTACTACAAGGTCGAGCTGAATCACAGAGCCATTCACTATATTCAGTGTGCGCTGAGTCAGAAGGAGTACTTCAGGATAAGCCACCACAAAACTGCAAAGGAGATGTGGGAGGCTCTTGAGACAGCTCATTCGGGAACCTCAGGAGTCAAGGATAGAAGGGTTGAAATGCTGGTGGAAGAATTCCACAAGTTCACGATGCTTCTTGATGAGCCGATCAGAGATCTGGAGCTCAGATTCACTCAACTTATAAACAACCTTGCTTCATTGGGCAAAAGCATCCCTGAGAAGGAGCAGGTAAATAAAATCATGAAAGTGTTAAAGGGTGACTGGCTTACAAAAGTTACTATTTTGCAGGAAGTACAAGGAGAATCAACCAGATCTGTCACCGCTCTATTTGGTTCATTGGTTGAATATGAACCAACTCTGTTGGCACAAAGGGCTCCCCAAGCAACCACAAAGGCCAAGAATCTTGGCTTAGTTGCTCCCAGCAAGGAAAAGGATGATGATGATGAGGAGGATATTGATGATGAAGAAATGGCCATGATGGTTAAGAGATTCAAAAAGTTCTTCAAGAAGAAGAGAGGATTCCAGAAAGGAGAATCCAGTTACAAGAAAGAAAGGAGCCCTGTTTGTTTCGAGTGTAAGAAGCCGGGTCATTTCAAAGCTGAATGCCCAAGCCTCCAAAGATTCAAAGGAAAGAACAAAAAAAAAGCCTTTGTGTCCTCATCTGGGTTAACAGCTCAGATGAGGAAGCAAGCGATGAAGAAGAGGTTGCAAACCTCTGTCTTGTTGCTAGGGAAGATGGTTGTAAAGGAACTCTCTCAGACTTTGAATCTGTCCATGGGGACGAGGTAAGTCTCACTGAACTTCAGGAAGCTTACAATGATATTCATAGAGAGTTTTATCGAATGACAAAGGCATTTAAGTCTTTAAAGAAGAAAAACCAATCACTTGAGCTGACTGTAAGTTCACTGAGTAATGAGCTTGCAGAAGTCAAGAGGCTTCCGCTAGCGGATGCCAAGGAAAATCCCCAAGTGGAACCCTCAGCCTCAGAGAGCTGCATCAACTGCAGAAAAATCTCTATTGAAAAGGATAGACTATCCAATGCCTTGCAAAAGTTCACCAACGGTTATGAAATGCTTAATGTTATTTTAATGAACCAAAGGGCTTATATAGATAAGACAGGATTAGGCTATAAGCACAAAGAGAAAAGGTGGGTGGAACCCAAAGTGAAACCCTACCTGAAGTTCTTTCACAAAGCCACTAGTCATAGTTCCTCACCCTTCAGCTTCTGTAACTATTGCAACAGGAAGGGACACTCCACGTCCACCTGTAATGCCAAGACACATGGAACCAATAGCACTCACAAGTGGGTTCCAAAAGGAACAAAATTGCCTAAGGACTTCTCAAGGCAAGAAGCTAAGACAGTACGTAGTCCTAGGACATGGAAACATATTCCAAAGGAAACCCATCAGCCTAGAGCCCACTCAAGGCCAGAGGCACAAACCACTCACAAACCTAAGGTCAACACTGGACCAAGGGTTCCAGGCACTAATGATAAAGGACCCAATAAAGGTTGGGTACCTAAGTTTGTCTGATCCATGCAGGTCTGTCTCAAGGCATCCAAGAACCGGAAGTGGTATATCGATAGCGGATGCTCGAGACACATGACAGGAGATAAGGACAAGTTCAAATCTCTGGTGATCAAGGATGGAGCCAAAGTGAATTTTGGAGGAAACCAAAGTGGAAAGATCACTGGAGTTGGTGAAGTCGGTCCTATTCAAGACGTCTACCTAGTAGATGGTCTCTGTCATAACCTGCTAAATGTGAGTCAAAGCACAGACAAAGGAAATTGGGTAATCTTTGACTCTCATGAATGCCTTATAGTTGATAAGCATGATCTAGACATAGACAAAACTAATTTGAAATGCAAGCTTAAGGCTAATAGGAATGGAAACCTATATACCCTGGATTTATGCCAACAACTAACTGAAAAATGCTTAATCACTAGCGATGCAAATAGTTGGCTATGGCATAAACGGCTAGCACATGTAAATTTTACACAGTTGGATATGCTTATAAAAAAGGAGCTAGCCCTAGGGATTCCATCTTTTAAAGTAAAGCATGATTTTATTTGTGAATCTTGCCAACGAGGTAAGCAAACAAAGTCCTCGTTCAAAACCAAGAAGAAAGTCTCCACAAGCAGGCCCTTAGAACTAATCCACATGGACTTAGTTGGGCCAGCGAGAGTGAAGAGCTTAGGTGGAAACCTTTATGCTCTAGTGGTGGTGGATGACTATTCAAGGTTTACTTGGACTATGTTTCTTCCCTCTAAGCATGATGCTTTTGATGCCTTTGTTGTCCTTGTTAAGAAAGTACAGAATGAGAGAAATCTCAAGATAGCTGCTATTAGGACAGACCATGGTGGAGAATTCGAGAATCACAACTTCTCAGAGCTGTGTGAAGAAAACGGGATTGATCACAACTTCTCAGCTCCTAGGACTCCACAACAAAATGGTGTGGTTGAGCGAAAGAATATGGTGCTGACTGAGATGGCCAGGAGCATGCTTAATGAGAAGGAGGTGTCTCAAGTGTTCTGGGCTGACGCTATGAGCACTGCCTGCTACATCTCCAACAGGGCGTATGTTCGCAAGGGCTTGGACAAAACGTCATATGAATTGTACAAGGGAAGAAAGCCCAACATCAGCCACCTAAGAATCTTCGGATCAAAGTGCTATGTCCACAATAATGGAAAGGTAAATCTGGGTAAGTTTGATCCTAAGGCAGATATAGGAATATTTATAGGATACTCCCTTAGAAGCAAGGCTTATAGAGTGTACAACATGGAAACTAGAACAGTAGAAGAATCCATGCATGTTGTATTTGATGAAAACCCCTCATGGGAAGGATCCACAGAGGATGATGGAATCCTAAATTTTTCAAAACCACCATCACCCTCACCACCCAAAGAAACATCAGCAAGAGATCATAAGGTGGAAGATGATCCCATTGATGAACCTAGAATGCAAACGCTACCTGATGAGGTACAGTTGCCAATCGCTAGGAGACATCACAGGGATCACCCACTAGACCAAGTACTTGGTGATGTTTCTTCTGGTGTTAGGACTAGAAGGAAGGTTCAAAATGAAGTTGAGTTTGGAGCATTCCTGTCTCAAATCGAACCAACTTCAGTTGAACAGGCCCTAGAGGACTGTGATTGGATCATTGCCATGCAGGAAGAGCTCAATCAATTTGAGAGAAGTCAAGTCTGGGAACTAGTCCCTAGACCGTCTCACCAATCCATAGTTGGGACCAAATGGGTCTTCAAAAACAAACTGGATGAGTCCGGACTTATAACTAGAAACAAAGCCAGACTAGTAGCAAAAGGATATAACCAAGAAAAAGGCATAGACTATGAAGAAACCTTTGCTCCTGTCGCAAGACTTGAGGCTATAAGGATTCTTCTAGCCTTTGCATCCATGAAAGGCTTTAAATTATATCAAATGGATGTAAAGAGTGCTTTTCTTAATGGATATATTAAGGAAGAGGTGTTTGTTGAACAACCTCTTGGCTTTGAGGACCCTAAACATCCAAAACATGTGTATAGGTTGAAGAAAGCATTGTATGGCCTGAAACAAGCTCCTCGAGCTTGGTATGAGAGACTTAGCAACTTTTTGCTAGGAAAAGGTTTCTCTAGAGGCAAATTGGATAATACACTGTTCATTCTGCATAAGGATAGGGATATGTTAGTTATTCAGATATATGTTGATGATATCATTTTTGGAGCAACTAACGAGAAACTCTGTGAGGAGTTCTCAAAGATAATGCAGGGGGAATTTGAAATGTCAATGATGGGAGAGCTAACCTTCTTCCTAGGCCTGCAGATCAAACAAAAGAAAGATGGCATCTTCATCTCCCAAACCAAGTACTGCAGAGAGCTTCTCAAGAAGTTTGGGATGGATGAATGCAAGGAGTATGATACTCCTATGAGCACCACTGCCGCTCTCGATGCTGATGTTAAGGGAAGTTCGGTCAGCCAGCCAATGTATAGGGGCAAGATAGGCTCCCTATTATACTTAACGGCTAGACCTGATATTCAATTTAGTGTTGGCATGTGTGCTAGATTTCAAGCCAACCCCAAGGAATCTCACCTAACATGTGTTAAACGTATTTTGAGATACCTTGAGGGAACTCAAGAACTTGGTCTCTGGTATCCCAGAGGTAACCAAGAGTACTTGTGGGCTTACTCTGACGCTGACCATGCAGGTTATAAAACAGATAGAAAGAGCACTAGTGGCCAATGTGACTTCCTAGGAGGAAGTATGGTGTCTTGGGCGAGCAAGAAACAAACCTGTGTGTCATTGTCATCCACAGAGGCAGAGTATATTGCTGCTGCAAGCTGTTGTGCTCAAGTACTGTGGTTGAAGAATCAACTTAGAGATCTTGGCTTAGAATTCCCTGAGGCTCCCATACTATGTGACAACACAAGCACGATCAGCCTAGCCAAGAATCCAGTACAGCACACAAGAACAATGCACATTGACGTCAGACATCACTTCATTAGAGACCATGTTCAAAAGAAGGATGTCAAGGTGCAGTTTGTTCCTACTCAGCATCAACTTGCAGATATCTTCACCAAACCTCTGGGGGTTGATCAATTTACTTTTATTAAAGGAAATTTTGGGAATGGTAAACCCAAATGAAGTTTAAACTTCAGAATAAACCTGTGCTTAATTGTTAAAACCTGTAAACTGTACTTAGGCATCGGAGTGCCAATCTTTAGTTTTACAGGTCCCCTAGCATGTCGATGTTAAATCTTAAGTGGGTCACTTCCGGAAGCAAATCCACTTCCGGAAGCTCCTTGCTCTACTCAGCATGGCTGCTGACGCTTGGGCTTTATGCTGAGCAACCGGAAGCGCCAATGTTGGGAAAAGGAAACGTCACTTCAGAAACGTTTCATCTTCTCCCACAAAAAGTGTGCCTTTTCTGACAGCCAGAAACGACACGTGGCATCAGGTGCGCCGTTTCAATTTTAAATGTTTACGTTTTCCCATAAAAGGTGCGTGTTTTCAAAAATTGCCATTATGACACATCGCATCAAACATCACATTGCATAAATAGGGTACAATCATTCATCACTCCTCACACAAACACAAACCAAATCACACCATTCTCTCTCGCCTGTTCTTGTGTTCTTCATCATCGTCATCTCCTTCATCTCCTCTGCAACTACTCCTCTACCTCCACAAAATATACACAGAAATGGCTGGTTCAAGCGAATCAAACCCCCATCACCAGAAAGGCTCCTCCTCCAAGAAATCTGGAAAATCTGGGAAAGGGAAGGAGAAACGTGTCCAGTTTGCTGAAGAACAGCCCTCCAAACGCCAGCGAGTTCAAGAAGATGACTATTCTGAATATAGATCTGGGCCGTTGGAAGCTGTTTCCCAGGCTTTTGAAAACAGAGTTCCCTATCTCAACAACGGCATCTACATCGACTTGAAGAAATTAGCAGATCTGGGGTATGACCTTGCTGAGTATCTTTATACATGACTTGGCTGGGGATTCAAAATGAGTACAATGTTCAAGTGCTGAGGGTGTTCTTTGAATCTCTGACTGCAAAGGCCAAGTACAAGGACATTAGCAAGAACAAGACTGCAATTGGCCGGATTGACTTCAAGGCCACCATCAGGGGAAGAAGCATTAAGTTCAACTGAAGAACAATCAACCGCTTCCTGGAGGTCACAGACGAAGAGATGAACCAGTGGTCCTTCCCTGAGCGCCTGGACCAAGCAGAGTTGGAGCTTGCCTATGGGACTGGTGGTAAGAAGGTCTCGGGTATGCCCTACACACAGAGGGTGCTCCAGTATATCTACTCTAGAATAATGACGCACAAGGGTGGGAACTTCAACGAGTTCACCTAACTGGACAACCCATGGCTTGCCAGATTCCTCACCATGCAGCCTATCAACCCTGGGCAACTGATCTCCCTGGAGCTGTACCGATGGGTAGACAGTAAGAACAAGGGGAACACATCTCTCCCCTACCCTCAGTTTATCGCCTTCCTCCTGGAGAAGCTCAACATCAAATCAACTGAGGAAGCCGGCAACAAAAGGTGCTTGCCCATGGGATCGATGAATTTGGGCAAAATGGGAGTGAACTATGTCAAGCCTGTGAAGGCCACTCAGTCTGGCTCTCAGGCTGGGAGTGCCTCTCACACCTCTGGACTCTCTGCATCTGGAGCAGGGGATCAGGAAGTAGACTCCCAGGCTGGCCCCAGCAGCACTCGTGCTCCAAGAGTGACTGCTGGTCAGAAGGCTCTCATCAATGAGTTAAAAGAAGAGCTTCTGTTCAAGTTGCCAGATCCGCTGATGACCGATCTCAGGGAGGAATTCCAAGAAAATTACAGAAGGCAGCGCAGACGGATCAAGCGATTGGAAGATCGCCTTGATGAGATTGAAGCAACACTAGGTATTATCCTTGCCCACCTAGAAGCCCCACCTCATCCTCCTCCTCCTCCTCCACCTCCTCCTCCTCCTCCACCTCCACCTCCTCCAAGCCCACAAGATGACTCTCATCCTAACCAAGACTTCCTTCATCACTCACCAAGTCCCAGCCACTTTCCCTCACCCTACAACTCTCCATCACACTCCGCCAGCCACTTCAACAACCCAAGCCACTCAAACTCCCCCAGCCACTCTCCCTCACATAGCCCCTCTCCATCCCCTAGCCACTCTCAATCCCCTAGCCACTCCCAATCACCCAGACACTCTCACTCATCCCATCACTCACCTTCCCCTACCAACTCACCCCCCTTTATCTATAACGACCACACCTCCTCACCTCCACCTTCCCCACCCAGATATGGCCCTGAGCCTCCTCCCACCATTCCCTCCTCCACCTCCTCCCTGGCCCTCGCCCTCTTTGATGATGCCAAAAGGGGGAGAGAAATGCTAAGTCAGTCGTCCCTGTGGCTAGATGAGGACGTCGCTGCTGCCACATGAAGAGGATTGGCCAAGCAGAAAGGCTCATCCGTGGTGAAGCCATCCGATTCATGAGCCAACAACAGTCTGCCAGCAAAGGGACAAATCTTGAAATAGTACTGGCTGATCAACCTGAGGTGCCACCTACTGCTAAGCATGTGCCCTCTTCTGCACCAACACCCAACCTAATAGAAGAGCTGTGTTTGAAGTATGGGATCAGTAGACCAAAGCCGCCAGTGATAGTTATAGTCAAGCCAATTCCTCCCTCTGCGCCTGTTCCTCCTCCAGTCAGTTTCAGCAAGTCAAGGGTTAAGACTCTGGCTAAGAAGAAGGTCGCTTCCTCCCCTAGTGCATCCTCTGATAGTGAAGAGGAGTCCGTTGCTGCTCCTGAAAATATTGAGATTGAAAGGGTGCCACTGCAAGGAGAAGCTTCTGAGCCTCAGTCATCCACCCAAGAGCAAGCTCAGGCTAGTGAAATCCCACCAGAAGTTGTGGTCAAGCTAGAGGTGGAAGACATGACACCTGATGAGTTTGAGCGCTATGGTAGAACTGACAGACTCACATATGAGCAACTTTTCGTTCTGGATGCTGAGAGAGCTCGTGCTAAGGATCTTCAAGAGAAAGGGAAAGGGAAAGGGAAGGGAAAAGGGAAAGCAAAGGCAAATCTATCTCATGACCCTGATTACCCTGCCTGGAATGTCAAGGTTAAAGCTGTCCATCTCCCTCACGCAACCATCCCCATCGGAGATTCAGAGGATGGAAGGACTTTTGGATTGGATGAGCTCAGTTACCTAAAGAGAGCCATTGCTGAGTCCCTTGAGACAGAGAGGATCAGAAAAGCCCAAGAGGAGAGGGAGTTTCAACAAATTCTTGCCCAGATCGACCAACAGCAGATTGATGAAATGTGGGCCAAGATGAATGAGGAGCATGAGCAGAACCAGAGAGAGAGAGGAACAAAAGACACAAACTTTAAAACCCAGCCTCTCATGCATAGCACAACATTTTTGTTCTTTCATTTTTCATACATAGAGTTATCTGTCATACTTGTTAATCTGCTTACTATTTTTATTGCTTATACATGTAATTGATTTACATATTAATAAAGTTCGCTTTTGAATTCATATCTGTGTGTTTAATTATCTGCCTTTAAGTATGAATTCATAAGTGATCTTAGTTTGTCATCATCAAAAAGGGGGAGAATGTTAGAATCTTAAGTTTTGATGAAGACTAAAATATGAAAGAACTAGTTGATCACATAAGAAGAATTAGATTAAAAGTGAATCCTAAGTTAAGTCACAACCGGATGCAGGATTACTTCCGGATGGATTAGAACTAGCGCTAGCGGATAGAATACACATCCCATAAGCGGAAGCAAGTGAGACACTAAGTCACTTAAGAAGAATTAGATTAAAATCAAATCCTAAGTTAGGACACAACCGGATGCAAAATCGCTTCCGGAAGACTTAGAGTAAAATAACGTGACTAAAGCTCACGGATGAAGAATACGTCAAACAGCGGAAGTCATTAACATGTTAAGTTAGAACCTAGTCTAAGTTAGAATGCTTCCCATAACAAAAACGCTTCCGATAGCATATATGATTGTTACTGCACTTGATTATATATATTACTATGTTGGACTAACATTTGTGTGCAGAACTTAGTTTTACTTCCGGATGCAAATGAGCTTCTGGATGCAAATACTCTTGGCACTGGGATTCTAAGACTAACACTTGCAGAGCAAGATTGCCGCTTCCGGATGAACGATGATCATCCGTCAGCAAGAGTACAAGAGACAGAACGTACATATGCTCAGAAGTCAGAATGCTTTTTTCAGAGCAGAGTTGTCAGAGTTGCTTTTCAGAGATAAAACAAGTCAACCCTGCTGAGCATTTATGGAGCATTTATGGAGCCAACGGTAACAAGGGTTTAACGGCAATATTCAAACGGCTTTGTCACCTACCAAGCATGAGGAGTATGAGAAGATGCTATATAAGGAATTACTTCAACATTTATGAAGGTTACCTAGGAACTGCGCCGAACATAATCTGCAAAATCATTCAAGCATTCAAAGCTCATACTACCCAGAAAGCAAGAGAGCACTTATTGTATTCGAGAGTTATTCTCTAGTCTTCTTGTACCTCTTGTATTTAAGTCTCTTCATTTATTGAGAGCATTTATTGTACTTAAGTGAGTAACATTATCTGTTCATTAAGTGAACTAAGTTAGAAAATCCTTTGTTTAAAGGTTGAACCCTTACAAGTAGTAAGGGGGAGCGAGTTAGGTTGTAAGGTTGCAAGTGAGCCCGTAAAACTTGTGGTTGTAAAGGTTGCAGGTGAACCCGTTGTAAAACCTGTGGATTAGTGGAACTCAATCTGGGGGATTGAGAACTGGACGTAGGTCAAGAGTTTGGACCGAACCAGTATAAAACTGTTGTGCATTTTAATTTTCTAAGTTTTATTTTGTAGCACAATTCACCCTCCCCCCTCTTTTGCATCCTCACTTTCATCAATATCATTAAATGCCCAAATAGTTGTTGTACATATTCCTAAGCCACTACTTCTTCTAATCAATTAGCCTTAAATTAAAGTGGGTTTTGTTGATTTCTAATTGGCCACCTATGCTGTGTTTCCAATGTAATTTAATCTCTGTATCTCTAATGAATAATGTTCACATGTAATTGCATTCATTATCCAATCTTCAATGCCATTTGAATTTTAGAGACAGATTTGAATGCAACTTTCCCATGTAAGTATAACTCGGATTCCACTCATCTTTAATCTATTTGACAATTTTCTATATACAACTACATTTAATCTATTTGCCTAGAGGAGTCCTACCTCTAATTGAATTTATCTACTTTTATACTTTGTGCCTTTCAAAATATTGCATACTAAAATGGATATTTCAATCGAACATAGGCAATTACTAATGATTGGTTGAAATTCCAATATAGGCATAACTCACATTCCAATCTTAAGTCACAGTTTAATCATTTGACAATTTCCTATGCAACTACATCATTAAATCTATTTGCCTTAAAGAGTCTTACCTCCAAGACTGTAGATTAAATGCAAAGTTTCATATATTTGACAATCTTCAGTCCTGTTGTTTTTCAAAGTAAACATCTCATAGGACCTATAAAGTCCTGTCATTTAGTGGTTAAATTGGCTTATGAGGTTCCTTCCAGTGCAACATATTCCAGTGACATCTTTCCATGTAGTCAACTAACGTTTGACAGAGATTAATGAGGCCAAAACAGCAATACTGTGAGTATGATTCTTGGACATGTTAAACATATTACATATTGAAACTATTTGGAAAGATTAAGTACAAAAAAATTTATACTTTCAGATGTGGAGGTGCCCGAGAATTATTTTTTTTTTGGTAGATGGGGGATGTTGGAGATTGAATTCTACTGTTTTTTTATTAACAGGTGAGTCAGATTCATTACCAAGGGAAACTTGATTTATTTGGGGGGGGGATCGGGAGGTTAGGGATGGAGTATTACTATATTTTTGTTTTTATACATGGGAGAGTTTTTTCATAATGAAATACACGGGAGAGTTTAATTCTGCTTTAAGTTGAAAATATTACATGTAATCTAAATTTATATTTTTTAAAACAACTCATTGGTAGTAATCATAGTACTTTAAATATTACATGTAGTTTAAATTCAATTTTATCTTCTAAAACATCCTATTGCTCAAATAATTTCATCAAAATACCTTCCTACTAATTCCTGGTTGGGGGGGGTTCATGTTTTTGTTGCGGTGGAGGGGTACGGGAATGAAAGGGGGATTAGAGATAATTTAATTTTTACATCACTGCTAAAAGTTGTGGTAAAGGTCCAATGATATTAATTAAGACGTTAATTGGTTATAAAAGGTTCAATGTTAATCCATGTTACGTTAGTAGAGATCATGCCAGATTTGCATATAAGGCTATCTTATTTGATTATTGAATGCTATCAGGAAAGTGAACTTTTGAATGAGGAGGTGCCTATGCAATTCTTTTTTTGGAGGGGGATGACGGGGAAGATCTCCAAGGTATACTTGGCCTTTCTTTGGGAGGGAGTTGGATGGCAGAGGTTGGAATGAAGTTCACCTCGTGCGATGCAGGGGAGTGTTTTTGTTTTTTATGAAGTATTATATACTAACTTAATATAAAAATATTTGAATGTTCCAAGTGAATTATACACTTCTATGTGATATTTAACTTTTCATCTAATCATTGGAATGAAGTCAACTCTTATTTTGTTCTTATACATGGTGAGTTTAATTTTACATGAAATCTAAGTTTAATTTTTCAAAATAATTCATTGGTAGGTAGTAATCATAAATATTACGTCACGGGGTTTTGCATAACAATGGTTTCAAAACAAAGGATGATTTTTAAAATTCAAATATTTATTTTAAAAGATTAATTAACATATTGACAATGAGGTCGAACTTCAAAAATTGCATTCAAAATATCACTGTCATTAGACATGCCAAAATAGGTCAATGACCACTTCTAATAAGTTCTACAACAATATCTAAATTGGGGTGCCTTTGGAAAATTTCGTATTTGTTATATGGGGGATTGATTGAATTGAAAGGTGGGATATGATAGTTTGATTATTCTTTTATTTTTATGTAATGGAAGTTTGATTCTCAACCGAGTTGAATATTGAATGTAATATAAGTTAATGGGATTTTAAGCATTATATATTTAAATTTACTTACAAAGTTTACTAAACGTGAAAATATCCTCACATTAGGACTATATGTGCTATTTTATGGAGTATCAAAATAATCCATTTTAATCTTAAATATCAAATGGGAATAGAAATTTACATAATGATGATCGAATAACATGTCAAATATCAATTACTATAATCATTGACCTTCAAAATCCATATACTTTCATATTATAATAGTGTAAGATATTCCATAAAAAAAGAAAGAAATACCCGTGCATCGCACGGGGGGTAAGTTTCTTGTTGTCCACTAAAAAGAAGTAACAAAAAAATCTCATGTGAGCTACAACTTGTTTCCAAAAAAAAAACAGAAGCCCAGATGAAGATTAACAAGTAGAGCATACAGAGGAGCAACAACCAAATTAAAATAAAACAAGTAAATCAAGGGGAGTAAACCGTAGAGGTGAGGTGGGGTAAGAATAAATAATAAATATTTAGAATTTTAGATTGCGGTGCCTACAGTTTCGCCACTAGAGGGAACTTTGGATTCTGCAGAATGATGAGGCGCTATCTTCTTCTTCGACGTCAACAAGCACTTCTCCTTAGCAATGGTCTAACACTACTAAGTCCATTCCCGCTTGTGTTTATAATCCATCCTTGCTGAATCCTCTTTTTCGGCACACCGTCCTTGACACCTTGTCATCTTTCACACAACCTTATGAGAAAAAGAATCGATTTTTAGAGTGGAGAAACATGATACGATGGCTAAGGTTTTGTCGTGTGGGTCTATTTAAAATTTGAATTTTGGTTGCTAGAGTCGAGGGCCTGTCACAAGGTGAAGTGAGGGAGGCGAGGGAGGTAGGAAGAGCGGGAGATGATGAGGTGGCTTTTAGGTGATGATGTGTTTGTTCCATGTGTGTTGAGTAAGTTAGACAAACAATCAAATTTAACTCTACCTAACTGTGGGGCAACATTGATCCATTTTGAAAACTTCAGGGGTAACATTGATCTTTAAAACATTTTATGGGCAAATATGATCCTTGGTGGATACTTCCGTGGCAAATATGATCTTTAACCCTTAAAATGTTTATTTTCTTTTTCTCACGGGTAGTAATAATAAGAAGATTAGTGTATATTAATGTTTTTTAAGGTATAACTAAAAGTAAATACAACACGCCTTTTTTGAGTCATGAGTTGAAGGAAATTTTTTTCAACATCAATGGTTGGCTCATATTCAACATATCAAATCGGTGTTGGCAAATATTGGATTTGATATATGTTAGCAGAAATAAATTGTTTTTTTTTATTTGGATTCATAAAAAATACTAATTTTTTTGGAATGTGAATAGGTTTGATAAAAAAATTGGAATGTGAATAGGTTTAATCTGATAAAATAGGTTTAACAAAAATCAAATATAAATTGATTAAATAAGTTGTCAAACCTTTTCTGATGATTTTTAATTAAAAAGGAACTAATTTCCATTTGAATAACCCATTTTTCATAAATATTTGGGAAATTTGCACAATTGTCCCTAATAAGCCATTTTACTACTGTAAGGTCCCAAAAGTTTCCAAAATTATCATGAAGTCCCAAGGGACTTTGGTACAAGCATTTCCATTTATTCAAAGACTCATTTGCCCCTCACTAAAAACATTATTTGCTCTAATTTCATCCCAAGTCCTGATCGAAGAATAACCTTCACCTCCAACACTGTTCATCTTCATTGATCGGCGACTTCATCTTCACCAATATCATCGTCGCTCACCATCTTCATTCACCATTACCATTGCCGCCTCCATCATCATCACTCTTCTTTTTTCTTCGATTTCCTTCACCACCATCAGGATTTTCTTTCCCAAAACCTAGATCCCAACATCTTCTCTTCTTCTAACCAACTCCCCCTTACTTTTGTCGATGTCGTGCAAGGTTGGACCAAATAAAACCCCAAATCATGTGAAATTCACCTTACTTCTATGTAATCATCTGAAAAATTAAAGTTTTATCAAAAAATTAAAGTCTCATCAACATATTGCACCCTTAAATGTATGACACATTATTTACTGATGGTGGAGCCACGTCTGGAAAACGTACATTTAAATTTACGATGGTTATTTTTGCACATTTGCCCAATTTTGCCCCATTTTGATTTACAGTGTACAATTTTGCCCCCTTCAATTTACCAGAGTTATAGTTGCACATTTTTAAATTTACGGTGGCTATTTTTTCACCTTTGCCCTTTTCAAATTGTGGAGTTGGATTCCACATAGGCTTCTCAAAGTTTGGAATTGGTTTTGAAATATGACCTTAATATCTGAATACATATGAATACTTTTGAGTTCATCACAAATGAATTGCCTTTGAAGTCCCTTGGGACTTGAAAATAATTTGGGCATTGTTTGGGACCTTGCAGTGGTAAAATTGCTTATGTGGGACTACAGTGCAAATCTCCCTAAATATTTTGAATAAAAATTAAAATAACAATAAATAATTTATATACTACTACATAAGCTGTTTTTAACTTTTCTCAATTGGAACTGTTCAATTGTAAGCACACCAAACATGAATTAAATTAATGGTCCTTTTCTTTTGATAAAAAAAAAACAAAACAAAACAACTACAAAACTAACTAACTAACTGCATCTACAACTTGCTTTGACCGACCATGCCTGACAAAACTTCCATAACCGTCCAGAAACTTCTTTGTCTGCGCCATACACCGAACAATACCTATAGCCTCCGCTACACCATCATCAACGTTAGAGCAAGATCCATGATGAACAACTTCATTTCTCCTCCTCCAAATTAACCAACAAGCTACACAAAAAATAGCTTTCCAATTTTCTATATCTGCCCTGCGAGAAACTTTCAAATTACTCTTCAACCATGTCTGAACATCACTCTCCCAAAAGTCTAGATCATGAATAGAAATCCCCAGCTTAAGCCAAAACTCACGAGGCTTAACACAATTACGAAATGCATGGCCCAAATTCTCAACACTAGTTTTACACAACCCACAAACACCATCAGGATGGAGGTGAAGATCACATAAAGACTTATTCGTGAGCAACCTATCATGCAAAGAGACCCACATATGAACTTTACATCTTTGAGGAATATTAATCTTCCAAATATCTTGCCAACTTCTTCCCTCCTGACCATCTTTCGCAATAAAATTATAAGCAGATTTCAGAGAAAAAACACCACTTCTATCCAGCTTCCATCTAGCTTTAAACTCCCCATTCCTATGAACAACCTCAATCTCATTCCTAACATTCTCCCAATTAGCTTTAATTCCACTCCACACTCTTGACCCTGACTTCTTTGTTCGAATATTAGGGATCAAATCTTGACCACAATTATATTTACTTCTAATTACTCGAACCCACAATGCATCCTTGTTATTCACCAACCCCCATCCCACTTTCATCATAAAAGCTTTATTCTGAAGAGAAGCATGACGAAGGCCCAATCCACCACACACTTTCGGAGAACAAACTTTGTCCCATGCCACCAAATGAACCTTTTTCTTATCACTTGTTGAACCCCATAAAAAATTCCGGGCATTCCTCTCAATCTCATCGCAACAAGCAACGAATATAATAGACGTTTGCATCACATGATTAGGAATAGACAAAGCCACTGAATTAATAAGAGTATTCCTCCCTGCCAGAGACAAAGAATGACACTTCCAGCTAGCCAATCTTTGTTTTACCTTATCCACCGTAAATTGATACATTGACTTAGAAACCCTCTCATGATGAAGAGGAACCCCAAGATATCTACCCAAATCAACAGACATATTAAATCCCAAACTATGACTTAGTTGAGATTTAATATTATGATTAATATTGCGAGAAAAGAAAACTCTTGTCTTTCCTTCATTTACCTTTTGACCCGAAGCATCACAAAACAGATTAAGACAATCTTTAATCACTTGTACCTGGTCTAAATGAGCTTCAGCAAAAATAATCAAATCATCAGCAAAAAACAAATGAGATAATGGTGGTCCCCCTTTATTAAGATGAATTGGTCTCCAGTTTCCAGATGAAATATTTGACTGAATCAAATGAGCCAACTTCTCCATACAAATCACAAATAAAAACGGAGACAAAGGATCACCTTGTCTAATACCTCGGGAAGGATTAAAAACATTTGACTTACTACCATTCCACACTAGTTGCATAGAGGGAGAAGATATACACTCCTGAATCAAGAAGATCAAGCTCTCCGGAATTCCCACTTCCCTTAAACAATTAATAGCGAATTCCCAATTAATTCTATCATATGTCTTCTCCAAATCAATTTTTACAGCCATAAAACCTTTCTTTCTCTTCGTAGTTTTCATGATATGTATCACCTCTTGAGCAACAATAATATTGTCGGAGCTCAAAGTCCCGGAACAAAACTACACTGATTAGGGGAAATAATAGTCGACATAACGGGCTTAATCCGATTAACTATGATTTTCGTTATCAATTTATAAATCACATTACAAAGGCTAATCGGACGAAAATCTCTCATAAATTCTGGGTTTGGGACTTTAGGAATAAGCACAAGAAAAGTCTGATTAACCTCCCTAATCAAACAAGGATTCTCAAACATCTTTCGCACAAAATCAATAACATTTCCACTAACCTGTTTCCATTGAGCTTGAAAGAATAGAGGATTAAGACCATCAGGATCTGGAGCTTTAAGAGGGCCCATACTTTTCAAAGCAGTCTCAACTTCCAACTCTTTCACATCAATATTCAAATTACTAATAAAACTCTCCGGAAGCACAGGATAAGATACATCAACATTCAACACATCCCTAATCACACGATCTTCAGAAAAAAGCATATGATAAAAATTTACAGCCACATTCTTTATCTGATCTACATCAAATATCCACTCTTCATCCTCACCCTTTAGAGCTTCAATACAATTTACCCTCCCCCTTGCATTCGCCCTTCGATGGAAATATTTTGAATTTTTATCCCCTAAATAAAACCACTCACACCTTGCCTTTTGAGCCCACAAAATATCTTCCTGCAAGATTAGTGTCTCAAGCTCTTGCCATAATTCTTTCTGAAGCTGAGAGAGAGAAGACCAAGAACCTTGATTATTTAAACTTCTACTAATACCATCAAGCCTAGCAAGAATTTGCTTCTTTCTCCTTCCCACATGACCATATACCTCCATCTTCCACACCTGCACCTGCTGGATAAATGCATCAACATTCTGAGACCATGACAAATCTTTATTCCACACTCGCTTCATAAATTCATTAAAATCATCATGTAACAACCATGAAGCCACAAATCTAAAAGGTTGTTCAAAAGCAACCGAATAATGAGACACCTCCATCATCAATAACAAAACCTTATGATCGGACTTGAAATTATAAAGAACTGATGCTTTAGCTTCCGTAAATTTATCCACAAACATATCATTTGCTAAAATACGATCAAGTCTGCTCTCACAACCCTCCTTACTCCAGGTAAAGAATGACCCCATAGTATGAACATGAGATAGACCGGACTCTTCATACCAATTAGAAAAATCCTTATCCACCAAAGAAAACTCCTTCCTAGAAGACCGTCGTTTGTAACATATTGTTACTAATTCCCTAATTAACCTGTGACATCTCTTTTAGTTCAATAATATCTTTACTAACTATGATAGAAAAAGGAATTGCAATAATATCACTATCTCTATCATAGTTAGAAAAAGAATATCCTAATGATTGAAATATTATCCATGATAGAAAAGAATAAACTAATACAGCACAACTGCTATCATGGATACTTTATTGCTAACCATGTTAGAAAGGATTTGCCTAACATGGTTAATAAACAAAACTAGTTGATATTTAACAATAAATAGATATATACATGCGGAAACGAATGCAGGCCTATACAAATTGGCAATATACAATTCAAAATAGTCTATATAGCTTCTAATACCTAATTCCCTTTCCTGCTGCTTGCGTCTGTGCATGAATACCTGCAAAAATGTCAGTAATCGTGGGATGAGACAATTTGTCCCAGTAATCACCGCTTAACTCACTATAACAGTGAGATGTGCAGTAGCGAGGGCGTCTAAAGGGCACTACAGTTTTGAAAACAATAATATATATAACTAGATCTTCTTTCATTTCCTTACTCAAGTTCCTCCGTCATATCCAAATCAACTCAAATTCATCATCTCTACTTTTCGAATTCAATCATCCTACTGCCACAACTCTCACTCACCTATAGATGCAACGTGCCATCATGGAGGCATATATCCAAGCATCTAATCTTCACTATATGATTTGACACTGTGCCCCTCTCTATAATGAGGGGGCAATTTCCCTCTCTGGCAATCTCCAGAGAGGGAACCCCAATTCTATTTCCATTGCAGAACGGGAACGGTTGGGCTCTTTAATGCCAAACAACCGTAGGTCACTTACTTTCTCTAGTAAGTCGACCCATGATCCCCGGTCTCTAGTCCGAAAAGGATTAGTACAAATAACTGTCGATCGGCCAATCGACAGTTATCATCGCGCGATGGTACATATAAAAATCAGTGTCATGCAATGCTCACAATCCCTATTCTATATTCCATCAACATAACTCCCTAATTTTCTCTACACAACCTACGATACATCCAATCCACTGTACCTCTCAATATCCCTGTCAAAATACCAAGATCCCAATATCTATACACTCACATACACAGTCCAACAATATCACCAGCCAGGATACTACATATATAATGTGTCAAAATCTTTTATATGAAAATAATCGTGTTTGAAAGGCACCCGATAGCCTGTTTTGTATAAAAATACCTTTTCAAATATAATATATATATAGAGGGTGAGAAAGGATTTTTAAAAAAAATCCCCAACTAACATCACCCTCAATGTTATAGTAAGGTAAGTGTGATTACCTGTCGCCCTTTAGCACTCAATTGCTCTTCCTTACCCTTCCTTAGTAGATTCACCTATTATTACATAAAAGTAATAATAAAGGTAAATAACTATACTCAAATCTGTATAATAAATAGCACGTCCCTCTCTTCGTATTCTAATATTTCTAATGCTACCCAGCCCCTTATGTACTTATTTTATTCTCTAAAATCATTTATCAAACATGAATCAAGTAGCCAAAGAATTGCAAAATAAAACAAAACAGTCACCATAACATTTAGGGCGATGACACCCATAATGAAGTTCATGTACTCAACAATAATGATCACATGGAACAAAAGTAACTCATACAAATCAAAATTGGCATTCTTTGATGCCTCTTTTATAACTATCAAATCAAACAAATCAAAGAGAGGGCAAGGAAACTTATTTCCATACACCAAACTCCACTATCATTGTATTAATCAATCATATTATTCCAACCAACAACTTACATAAGCAATTGAGCCAATCTAAGCCAAGGCAGAATTTTTTAACAATATATATACATAACAACACATTTTAGCTTTACTTTATCTAACAAGTTGATTAACAGTTAAGCAAATAAGGAACATCAACTTCAAGTTACAATGACTTTACCTTTCAAGAATAACACTTCACATACTAACATAAATCATGCATACAACACCGTGAACAAGTAATATTCTTTAGACTATGTTAGAACTTCAAAACCATAGATCAGCCCCTCAAAGTAGCATTTAGATTCAAGGATATCAAAATCAGCAAATATTAGTTAACCAACTAAGTAATACGTATAACTAAAACTCTTTACCAATTCCAATCCTGGAGAACATCAATAAATTTCAGATTTATGCAAGATATGATAGCAATATGTTTCATCTTCATTACAACTTGACAAATCAAATACTTCTTCCATTACCTCACCGAATTAAATTGGGCAGCCAAGCATACATCATCACAATAATTGATAAATACATCTCATCAAGGTTAACTTATTAATCTTTAACTATAATTGAGGATATTTTCATTTCAAGAACTATTCAGCTAATTGTTGAAAAGGAAACAATGAATTCAAAAGTCACAATGCAAACACCCAAGCTAATCCATTCTACTATATGAAGTACTAACGAAACATAACACCCAAGCTCGGACTGCAACCAAATACAACAGACCCTAATACACTTAATCAAGTTCATATTTTCACTATATCATCATGTTATCAATACTTTCAATCACCCAAGTATATAAATTTCACAAAAAAGCACAATGGATTATATTCTGTATCATTAAAACAACAAAAGCAGAAAACCTAGGCATATATCATCCAATTTAAAGCTTTAAGCCCCTGCCAAACATTAAATCCCGCAGAGTTTCTTTAACCTAAAATATATGGTTTTGATGAAACTAGAAAAATCCTCAAATTAACCTTCAAATCTTCTCCTGAAATCTTAGAATTGGATCCTATGACTCATTTCAAACCATTTTTCAATCCCCAAATCGGACTCTCTCACTGCCTCACACGAATCAGAGGAAGATAACTACAAAAGGGAAAGAATGACATTTACCTAAACTTGAATCCCGACTTACATGCTTCACGGCAACCCGCCGCCGCCGTCAGTTTCGAGTTCGCCGGAAAACAAAGGAGGGCAGCGAGGAAAAGCAAGAACCCGAAAGAAAAGAAAGAGAAATGAGACATCGGAGTCTACGTACAAAGTTATGGACGAATCTATGAGTAAAAACTCACCTCAGCTCGGGGCTGAACTTGCGCGTGCCACTGTCGCCTGAGATTGAAGAAACCCGTCGGAAAAACTAGGAAAACAAAGGAAGGATGGAGGGGGAGGCCGCGCCGGTGCTGTAGTCGACGACGGCTTGCTCCGCCGGTCCCTGCAGCTCCGGCGACGAGCAAAGAAGAGAGAGCAGGGAAGGTTTGGTGAGAGGGCGGAGAATGAGTGGAGGGAGGAGAAGGAAATGAAGAAGAAAAATGAGAGAGGGGGGGTGTCAGCGGGTTTTTGTAAGGAGGGAGGGGAAGGGCATGTTTGGTTAGGTGAAATAAGGTGGTATATGATATTTTGTAGCCCAAACTTGCCAAAATGTACTCTTTTAATTTTAAAACCACTTAAACCAGCCTCCAATCTCCTTAACCTTCAAAATATTTTGGGTTTTACCATTCCCTCATATTTCAAACTCTTCAATTTCTTAATTAGTTATATGCACATTTATTACTCAAAATTTCAAAAGTGTCCTCAAAAATCACCAAAAATTCCTAAAAATTCCATAATTCCCAATTTCTCCCTTTATTATTTCCCAAAACACTCCTTGATCATGTATTAAATTTTCAGGATGTTACATCGTTCATTCTCAAATAAAATAGCATTAAAATCACCTCTTACACACCATGGACCTTCCACCTCATTACCAAACTCCTCAAACTCTCTCCATAAGCTCCTTCTTTTCAAATAATGAGGGCTTGCGTACACCGCAAAAACTAAGCATTTCTCTCCATTATGATCAAAAGTCAAATGTATACATTGCTCAGAAGAACCAATTATATTAACAACACAACTCACAACACGCCATAACACCCACAGACCTCCACTAAACCCTTGAGTATCTACAACATATGAGCCATTAAATCGAATCTTAGAGATTATCTTTTTTGCTTTCATACCTCCACATCGAGTTTCAAACAATAAAACAACATTCACTCTATATTTAACCTGTAATTCTCTTATTAATCCCAGGAATGATCTTGCTCCCACCCCTCTACAATTCCAGAAAATAACATTCATTGGGGAACTATTGAATTCAGATTGTGGTTCTCACAACCACCATTAACATTTTGAAGAAAACTACTCTACTGAGCATGTAAATTATTATCAATATTAGAGGATGAAGGCAACAAACTCTCATTACGAGACAGTACTATGAATTCTTCTCCCTCATTTTTTGATTCTTCATCCAAATCCATCAAAACTCCAAAAGCATTTTTGGTCTCATTCATAACATTGGTGGCCACTGAATTAGATGTTGACCATAAACTCTTACAAGACAAAACGTAATTTTCTCTTATACACATACCTCCATTCCTCCTTTCTTCCATTATATGATCTTGGGACCCACTCTTTTTTATTATTAAATCCTTGTGCAACTTTTACAGGATTGATGGTTGATGAGTCAACCATTTGTAAATCAATACCTGAATCCCTTAAGTGTCCATTATTGCCATCAGAATTTAAATTATTCCTTTGGTGAAAAAACGGAATATTCTCCCCATCATTTGCTCTCCGATCTAAAGAATACTCTGATCCAACAGAGATCTTTGACTTCGCCCCACAACTATCAATTTTAAACGGAAGCTTATGCTATCTCTCCACTTGATTGGACTTTAAACCACCAATTATTTTCAAATTAATTTCATTCTCTTTCTTTCTCGCCGAAATTCCTACCTTCCTTGTTGACTTTCTCACCAAATTCCAATCCCCAAATTGCTTTGGTCGATGAATCTTACCGCCTTCCAGCCCACCTTCCTCCAACAATTGATCAAGATGTGAATTATGCATACCACAACCCAGCTGAGTCTTCTTGCCGCCTACACCGTCCTTCTCCCCCTTATCCACCTTAACAATATCGTGTCCTTGCTCTACACTAGACCTCACCATTAAACTTTGTTCCGGGCATGCTTCTTTACAATGACCATACCTTCCACAACGGAAACAAATTCGATGCAAACCTTCGTACTCAACAATACGTTCCTTCCCAAAAATACGAATAGCTGACCATAACCTCTTACTCAGATCTAATTCCACACATATCCTAGCAAATCTCCCCCTCTCAGAGAGGTATGTTCTAGAATCAACCTTCAACATTCTTCCAACAAGATTACCGATCATAAGAAGAGTCTCAGCATTAAAAAACTCTAATGGTAACACAGGAATATGAACCCAAGCTGCGACCTTACGATTATAAATTTCAGTCCAGGGGTCAAAATTCGGCATCCACCACTGAACCAAAAGATATGATCCGCTAACATCCAAGGACCTTCCATATAAACATAATCAAGGTCTTCATCACAAGAAAAGGACACTACAAAGCACCCATTACCGATATCCCTCATAGTGAACTTCTCTTTCGTCTTCCATAACTTCAAAAGTCTCGCTTGCATATTCCACATAGTCATAGATTTTCCCAAAAGATGGACAATCAAAGATTTCCTCCATGGAGCACACCATCTTGAATATTGTTCTTTAGAAAAACTCAATGTTGGAAGAAAACCATCAACCTCCTCATCTTTCTCTTCTCTTTCAGCATCTCCACCAACTCCATTCTCCCCCACAAAGAACCCCTTCAAGCTCTCTATATGTTCTTGCCAAGCAACATTATACACGCTACTTCCACAAGAATCAATAGAGACACTAGGAACCTCAACACCTTTCAACTTCTCCTTAAAAGAAACCTTAGCATCCTTCTTACCATTCTCCCCTCCTGAACAATCCCTTGAGCCATCTCCATCATAGTTTTCCTCACTCGAGATCTTACTCATCCTTCTCCACTCCTTATTGTAGAAAAGAAAGAAAGGAAAGATTCATGTGACACGTCAAGAAAGTATCTTGATTCTCCAAAGAATGAAGCTTTCTCTCTCTACATATTCAAAACTCTCTCTCTAAAAATTAATGGTAAATTAATGGTCTTTTATACAATGAATCTATCCTATATATTTTTCTTTTTTCACTTTTGTAAATTAGTCCTTCTCGATTGTAAGCATGTGAGACATTAATTAAGTGTGTAGGACATACCATAAACCGAACTTTCTTATCACTAAATTATCCCATCTTCTTATCAGTTATTGAGAGGTAAATATAGATAAATGTGTCATTAGGGATATTAATTAATACACAATAAATTAAATTTAACTTTTTTAGATATGGATGACATAAATATACATTTATTCAATATCATTGGCTAGATAACAAACTTAATCCTTTAATCATTTAGTATTTTCTAGATTTAATTTCCAATTATTTAATGAAATTACTCTGCTTTCTTGAAGGCAGTTGGATTTAGCAATTAGACAATTTGGGCCATCGAGGGTGGATATGATTAAATATTTCCAACATAACCAAATATAAATAGACCAACTCGTAGGATCAACAAGAATGGTGTAATCAATATAAGGTGAATGTTTGAAAATCACATATCACAAGACTAACGTATGGAACAAGTGAAAATGGTGCAATGCACAATGACGTAGGTATTTCATTGAAATGGAACTACAACTACTACACTTGTTCAATGATGATAGAAATCTTAAGTTTTGACGATGATATGGACTAAACAGGATCAATCAATATAAGAAAACATAATTACTAGAATAAGGATAAAAGGGAATTGATAAGTGAAGTAGGAATTAATTAACTTAGATTGAACTCACATATATAAAGACTTTAGTCTGATAGGCCTATTCAGAATATCCAAAGAAAGACTAAGTATTTTGAATTAAGGTAGATTAAGTGAGCATCAGACCTATACACATGAAATAGGACTTAGTCAGAAAACTTAACTAAGATATCAAACAGACTAAGTAACATAATCAATAGAATCTAAACAAGCTAAGAACTTAGAGATTCATAACAAAGGTAAATCAGTGATCGATCACAAAAATCACGTAATCGAACCTAAGCGTAAAGAATACTCATACATGGATTGAATACCCTTAGATACTATGAAGGTAAAATGACAAAAAATCCCTCCCAATACCCAAAAGGACAAGTAAGGAACCTAAACTTCTAAAAGGACTATGAAGGAACTAAACACCTACCTGACATTTCCAAATGTTGCGTAAAAACTTGATTGCCCTCTTCCCAAAACAAAAATTACAACGCACTCTGGACCCAATAATTCCATCATACCGATTAATTATTGCAGCGTAGCTATTAACACTTTTATCATAACGATTAAAAATTGAATCATACCCATTAAGGCATTAACATTTAATTTTCTTGATAACAAACAAGTACTCCATATTAACATTTGAATCCTACCGACTAACTATTGCAGCGTATCTATTAACAATTTCATCATAGTGATTAACAGTTGAAGCATACCCCATAACATTTAACTTTCTTGGTAACAAACGCGTATTCAGTCTTAACATTTGAATCCTACCAATTAATTATTGCAGTCTAGCTTTTAACAATTCCATCATAGCGATTAATATTTGAAGCAACCCATTAACATTTAACTTCCTTGGTAACAAATGCATAATCCGTATTAACATTTGAATTCTACCCATTAACTATTGCAGCGGACTTATTAACAATTTCATCATAGTGATTGACACTTGAAGCATAACCATTAACAGTTGAAGCATACTCAATTTTCCTCCTTTTGTTTAGTAAAGGGCAATAAAGTCTTTTCGCAACATTTGGAAATGTCAAGTAGATACCTGGTTCCTTCATAGTCCTTTTAGAAGTTAAGGTTCCTTACTTATCCTTTTGGGTATTAGGAGGGATTTTTTTGTTATTTTCCCTACTATGAAACACAAACTATATAAACAATCACAGGTTAGTTCCGATCGAACACTCATGCTTAGTATTCTGAAACAAATGGAATGGTGTTCAAATCCTTTCTTTTGTTGTGATATATTTCCATTAAACCCCTACGTAGTCAAATCACTGATATAGTTGACCTACCTTATATGAAACCAAATTAATTCTTGAATATGATAGTTTAATATTGTAATATGCATATTCATTCACTTTTTTCCACAATTTTTCGTATGGCTCATGTTTTATTGCTCTATAAAGTTGTACAACTTAGAAAATAAGTAAGCCACAACGTAAGTAAGGACTAATTTACTTTTCCTCCAATCATATAACACTTTCTTAAACTTAAAATAACTTAGTAAGTCACAACGTACTCTTTTCCCCAAAGCATTTTCAAACTTCAATAGGAATATCATAAGGTCTAACAGGTTTGCTACTTGTCATTTTCATTAGACCTATCTATCTCTAATCCTAAGATAAAAGGACAAAGGTCCTTAAATACTTACACTTATATGGCAAAAGCTGTCAATACTTATTGACTATCTTAAATAGCTTAAATACCCAAGGACATCATTTTTGGTAGCTTAGAAACCAAATTCAACAAAATCCTCAAATAGTTTTAACACATCCGCCATTTATTCCCATTTTAAAAGCTAAAACACCCCTAAACTATCATTTTATGAGTTAAATTACATATAAACTATAAATTTGAGAATTTCAGCTCCCAAAATAGTAGTTTATGGCTATTGAAGGTACCCAAAATAGTTAATGGGTATTGATAGCTCATTCCATACAAGTTCAAAAGGTATTTAAAGACTTTTTCCCTATGATAATGTAAAATTGATGTACCTTTCACTAATCTCAAAAATCATCCAAGTCAATTCAAAATTTCATTTCACTCATTGAAATATATAAATAAAAGCTTTCCATCTCTCCTCAATATCATCATTCGTTATCAAGAATTTATTGTCTACGTCCTTTACAAACCTCACTCTACTTTCTTCATCCTTTGCTATCCAATAAGCTTTTTGTTCCCAGATTTTGTCCGTAAAATATTCTTAAAAAATTAAAGTAAAACTGGTTAAAGATTAAATTAGTCTTAGTAACATTTTTTTTACAATCCAAACTGTAATGACTAAAAAAGGAAGAATAGTTTTAGGGGATAATGTAGAAGTGGGCTTTCAGAGAACCTTCACGTGTAATTTTTCGACGCAGGAGCAAGAGAAAGTCGTTCCTAGCCCACAGAAACCTAAGCAAAACTGCTATATCATAACTCTCTGGATACTAAGCACAAAAAAAAATGTTTGGATTCTTGAAACACACTAGCGATTAGAAATTCAGAATAGTAAACATGTGGGTAAATACAGGACCATATAGTATACCCATTGCATAAATGCACATATTAGACGATTGATTGAATCCCTGTTACTCTTTTTTTTTTTCAGCCAATTCCCAACTACATACAATTTATATTATTTGGCATAATACAAAACCAAAACAAGTTCTAGACAAGACAGGCAGTGGACATCAGTCAAGAACTTGTTCAAGGAAATCATGTCATGTGATGATCATGGGTCAGATTCAGAATTAGCACTTTGCATTTGACGGCGAAGTTCTCCCAGAAAGTCCATATACGAAGCAGAAGCTGCATTACCTGCTGCTGATGCCACAATCTGAAAGAGTGCAAAGAATTTTTAAAATTTAATATAAGATGAATTCTACCACTACTCCATATATTAATAAAAAAAGAAAACAAGCTTCTTAAAGACTGAATATGACTAAAATGTCTTCAAGAGTAGGACTAATTGTATTTCAATGTTCACTCATTTCATGTTAGGAACCATAAACTGACATTATTCCGAATTTTCACTACTAGTAAATAATAAAGTATTCTTAAAATTACAACCAATTTATGAGAGCCCCAGCTAGTAAGGGGAAAGAAGAGTGTAAATTTTCAAAAGAGGGAAGGGAAGGGGTTTGTAATCCGGGCATTTTTCATCAGAGATAAGAGTGATATAAACTTTACAAAATATAAAGAAGAGAAATTGAACAACTTCAAGCTTTTACCTGATGAGGAAGTCTTAGTTGAGTCCAAGCTGCAGTTCCTCCTGAATGCATAACTGGCTTTTCTGAAAATAAAAGTAGAAAGTTGAGATATGAGAGAGAGAGACAGATGGAGGAAGGGGCATACCAGCACCAAGGACAAGGCAACATATGGTATATAGAAATTGATAAAAGACCTATCGTACACTATCTATTGTGGACATGTGTGTTTGGAAACATCTTATTTGATCAAAACATGGATTTGACCAAAAAATGGTGAGATTGACAGAGGTTAAAGGTGATTTTACCAAGTTAGAGCTGAACGGTGATTAAACTTGGAGATCAAAGTATCCTTCGAATCTCAGTTTAAATTCTCGGTGTATGGACAAGACAGTGAAATTGATGGCAATGTCAATGATACAATTCAAGGGTGATGGTATAAGCAAAAAAAAAAAAAACTACTAAAAAAAAATCCACTAAATGACACAGTGAAGTAGATCAGGCAATATAAAATCCTGTTACCAGAGGTAGAGGAAAATTGAAGCGAACATTCAGTTAGAGAGAGATAATTTGGTTAACAATATATCTTTAGATTTGGTTCCGCATAGAGCATAATGATAATGACATCATACAATCTATGTAGTCAACTCCACTTAATAGGATAAGGCTTTCTCCTTCTTGTTGTGGCTTTGACCCAAAAATGTTCAAGTAAAGAGAAGAGGAATACTATACTATAACAAGCACTTTTAGTGTGTTTATGATTGTTTAGCTTACCCGGACCACAGCACTACCAATTTTTGAAATTTGTAATGGCCATAATCATACAAGACACGAGCATTAATTTATTTGAGGGCTAAAAATCACAACATAATCAAAACCATTTTCTACAAGATAAACCAAGAAAAAAAGTCATTCAATTCAACACAATTATCTAACCTAGATCTCAGTCCTTAGAGTTGATAATACTTATTTCTCAGTCAAAAAAAATATAACTCAATAAATGTCTACAAACAGATGCAAACTTTATCTAACTAAAATAAATTGTCTATCTCGATTCATTGTTTCATCAATGATCTAATTTCAGTTTACGTGGAGGCCAGTCCAAGTTCCATCATCATCTCTCGAGTTGATGGTACTTAATCCCTCCTCCCAATCCTACTGCGAAATCCAGCACAAAATAAATATAGCTCAAAAGAACTTCCTAACATCAAACCAAAACTTGGTCTGCCTACAATAAATCATCCGTCTCAATTCATTGTTTCATTGATGATATAATTTTAGTTTTCGTGGCAGGATCACTCTTGTCCAAGTTCCATCATCACCAAAAGATTAATTAATAACCAAATTTAAAAAGTGGAAAATTTTCAAATAGAAAAGTTATTTATAGTTCAATAAAATATCCACTCACCAGATGAATCCTTGGAATTACTGTAAGACTGAATTGCAATTGTCCAACCTGAAATATAAATATAAAAACGATAAATAATAAAAGATGACTGCAATTCAAAAGTATTTGAAGTCATACAACTAAATGAACAATAATCATCACTTGATTTCCATTCCTTTTTACCTCCCTCTCATGAGACCAATAAATGCAATATTTGGTCATGGACAGTAAAATAGTCAAAAGACCCTACACTATACTTGTCACATGAAAATCACACAATCATGCAGCAAATAAGTAATGAGTGTAAGATCAATATAATTAACATAAGCAAGTGAACTTGAAATGCTTGCTAAACATGTATAACCATGAACACGTTGACAATTCTTCTGTAGGAATTGGTTACCCTCCCTATATTTTGGAAACAGAAATATTTAAATGATACATGCATAAAGAATATGGTAATCAAATCAAACAGATAAAAAAGATAATAAAAATTAAATGCTGATTTTAAACTACCCTAGTATACCTTATATACAGAAGCTGCCATTTTTTATACTGCCCAACAACGTTAGCATATAAGAGTCCAATTTACATCAAACTACCAGCAAAATACTTTATAACCTTAGAAGTGTATATGGGCTAGGCTGTTGAATATAAGCTAAACAATTTTCAATTCTTCACCTCGAATAAGAACCCATTAAAACAAAGTCATGGTCACAGTTTTTCTATGATAGAAAGCCTATTAAAGTATTAACAAACATTTTACCAAGAGGTAGTTGGAAATACATACGATCATTTAAAAGTTGCGAAGCTATACTACTACTACACCCTTCTATTCCTATAACTCCTGAATAGTGATTCTCTTTATGATTACTGCCACCAGCATCACTAGGCTCAGTAACTGGAACACTCCTTGAGGAATGTTGATTCTTTTCTAAATCACTCCCGAGACTGTTTGTTCGATCAAGCCCATCTACACATTTATATAGAAACAAATCAATAATCAATGCACAGAAATTCGCATAAAAGAAAGCCATACTTCAGAACCAATATAGACGTCAAATGCCCCCTAACAAAAGCACAGCCATTTGACATTGAGTAATGCATAAATGCAAATATGTGCTCTATTTTACGTCATAATGTTGATGAGACAAAATTTCATCAAATTTCAAACAATTAAAACTTGAATTCAATTTTATTTGAGAAGGGAGTACACAGAAAACATAAGGAAGCAAACCTCCCATTTAATCCCAAAAAATAAGTCATCACACAAGAAAAATCAATGGCATAAATTATCATGACATTTAACAGGACTCTATTGGAAAATAGATTATTGGAGATAAATCACTAATAAGTAGGAAACATGCAGAAGATATTATGATCTCTGACAGATTCTCATATACATTTTGGCAATTGACAGTTACCCATTCTGTTAATTATGTTTCACATTTATTTCAATATCATGTCCTACAAACAATAAGTTGGCCGAGAATGTCACATAATATTATATACTTATGGATTATGGATTATGGATATACATATCTTGAGACCAAAAGTATCTTAACATTACAATGAAAGAGAGTGAGGACCATCTGAATAATTTACTATAGGGCAAAGGTGAGCCCAATGGCCTGGTAATTTCTAAAAGGTGCACCCAAATTTTCTCTTCAATGATTATGTTGTCTAATTTTTTCTTACTGCTTGAAATTCCCCACATTAGAAGAAGGCCAACCCCATACCAGAAAAGACAAATTTTTGCTTCGCTTCTATTTTCTAACTGTTCTTCTTTATGTTGCATTTTCTTCTCTATTTTCTGTATGTCATTTAATAACAAACACTATATATAGCTATATAAATGAGTCTTAGCTTGTAATCAATTCATTTTCAATGAAATTGTGTTTTTATCGAAAAAAAGTTGCAAGTGCCACTTTCGCACCCTCAAAATTACCATAGTGCTAGGTGCACCTTTAGAAATGTGTAGTTTTGTACCTTTGCCAATTTACTAATTAGGTCTATTCATCTCGGTTACATATTTATTGACTTCAAATTATCATCACTGCCCCTTTATTATTAATGTCTATCAAATAAAACAAGCTTTGGAGAATTCATTGTTATATAAAAGGCAGTAAGTTATGCCTTCATTTCATAAAAATCGTACATTTTTACCATCGCACCTTTGTTTCATAGAAGGTGCAATACACGAAACTTATAGCCTATTATAAGCATGACCCCGATCCTAAGAGCTATAGAAAATGCCAAAGTAATTGCTTGAACTGTACTTAAGAAACTCCAGCTATAATCCATCATGGTTAGATCACATCAACTCCACGACATTCAAACTTCAAACTATTCATAGATTGATTTAAAATTTAATAACAAAATATTTGGAAGAGCATGAACAAAATTTATTTATTTATCATGCAGCAACTCCGATATCACCAAGTGACAAGGCCCATTGTTGTGTCATGCAGCAGGTAGCAAAAGATCAAACAACAGAAAAATCATATAATTGTTAAATCCTCAAAAATTGATATTCTTTGATTAGGAACCGCACTTATTTTTTTTTCATTGTGTTTGTTCCAAAACTCTTTACAGCACTTATCTTTGAAGGGGGTCGGCTTGACTCAACGGTAAGCTCACTTGCTCGTGAGTTTGAATCAGCTTCTATGCATCAAGTATATAATTCCTTCCCTAGCACCCTCACCAAGTGGGATCTAGTGGGGATTAGAACTAGGTTGACCCTTAAATAAATATCTCCCCTTCCCCAGCTCCATCACCAAGTATGGACTAGAACTGGGTTGACCCTTTCTACGCTCTGCCTTCTCTTTAAACTAAACAAACATCAAAGAGCATCCATTGCATTGAAATAAAGGGAATAGTAAATATTCCATAATTGAGGGACTAACCATAAATATAGCTAGCTCACAACAGAAATTCAAACGTTCTAACCCCAAAAATATGAACTAAACATCCAGCACATCAGACAAAATGGTGTTTTATATGTGGGGCAATAGTAAATGTATTGCCAAAACAGCTCGTGTTGCGTTCTAAGATGAGATGAGAAGAGCCCAATTTGTGGGATCCGTTTGAGTTGAAAGCAAAAACACGAGAAGAATATAAAAGAGAAGTAGAAGAGGAAATGATAGACTGACCGGAAGACTTGCGCCTGTTGCTGGAGCGATTCCTGAGATTTGTGAATGAATGAGGAAGAGAGAGAGAGAAGTCAGAGGAGAATGAAGGAAGGATTTGTGAATGAATGATGATTTGATGAGAAGGAAGGAAGGAAGGACATGGTAATATGGTTACTACCACTTACCTCTGATTGGGAGGAGCATAGCGCTTGACAGGGGCCGCCGCATCTGCGGGAGGAGGATTTGGGTTTTCAAGCATCTCTCTCTTCTCTCGTTGCAGGCGAGGAGAGAGAAATGGAAGTGAAAGATGTGGAATGCAAAATTTTATTCATTCATGATTCATTTTGCTTTCAATCATTACTCTCTCCGGTCCTTATTATAAGTCACCAACTACCTCTAATTTTTTGTCCTTAATATAAGTCACTAACCTCCGCATTAAATGTTTTTTTTCCAACTTTACCCTTGTTATTAATGGAGATTTAAAATTGATAATGAGAAACACATCATTTGATGAAGGGTAAAGTTGGAAAAAGTGTGAAATTTACCATGGTAGTTGGCGATTTATAATTAGGACCGGAGGGAGTATTTATTAATAAAATTGATATTTTTTTCATTTACAAAGGGAAGATCTCAAAAGATCAAACAACATAAATTAAACGTTCCTGGCCAATTCCAAGCTCATCTTCATGTAGTAGATATTGTAGCCCATCAGGTGGCTGTTGCAATAGGTGTCTTCCCACTTCCAGTTGAAGTGCATATGTAGGCAAGTAAACAGCACATTTATTACCTTCTCTATAAACATGTTGGATTTCAATTTGCCAATCTCTACCAAGTAGAGAAAGAATTTGTCTGATAAAACATGTTGGATTTCAATTTGCCACATCTTTCTCTATAAACATGTTTTCCTTCCTGCTTTAATAAATTTAAAGTTAATAGACAATCAACTTCTACTTTCGCAAACCTGTACCCTTCATTCCAAGCCTGTTCTAAGCCCTCAAGAAGAGCCCACAATGCAGCTTGAAGACTAGAGTACCTCCCAATATTTCGTGCACTTCCTATTAACCATTTACCATCTGAATCTCTGAGCACACAACCTGCGCCAGCACAACCCGAGTCTTTTTGTGCTCCATCACAATTAATCTTCACATAAGAATCTGGCGGCTTGACCCAAGAAACATTACGATGCTCTTTCTGCATAAACATTCCCGGAGTCTGATTGAAATGAACTATTGCTTCCTTACTATATTCAGAAAGAGCCTTAACTTCACAAATCAACGATGCTTCCCGGACATGTTCAGAATTAAAAATAAGTTTATTTCTAGCCTGCCATATTTTCCACCATGTCAAACCAAAGAGAGATTTCCACTGTCTACGCCCTTGTAAGCAATCTCTACTAGATGACAAGTTATGTATCAGCCAATCTTTGAAATTACTCTCAGTAAAATCTGAAATGTGTGGCTGTCACCCAAGAGGGGGGGGTGAATTGGGTGAGGGAATAAAAACTTAAAACTCTTTTTCGAAAGACTGCTTGTGCTCGGTGATGATGATAATAAATAATGCTATGCACAAGTCAGTATGTTATGTGATGCAAAATAGAATGATTAAATATAAATTTATGCACACACAAATTTATCCTGGTTCGGTCACCCAGACCTACATCCAGTCCCCAGGCTACACCTGAGATTTCCAATCCACTATTCTTGTTTAAACCGGGCACAAGAGAAGCCTTTACACTTTAGGTTTTACGAACACGGGTTCACCTAACAACCCACAGGTTTTACAACGGGTTCACCTGCAAGCCTTACCGCAAGTTTTACGGGATCACTTGCAACCTTTACAACCACAAGTTTTGCGGGCTCACTTGCAACCTATGGAGATTTAGAAAACCTCTAAATGCTCCCCCTCACTTTTGTAAGATAACAACTCTGTTCTTCAAGCACAAGCTTTAGAACAGCCTCTATCAATTAGAGGATTTGATAATATGTTCACTCAATGAACTGATTGTGATAAACACTTAAGTACAAATGACTCTCTCTAAGAATAGATGATGTTACTCACTTAAGTACAAATGAATTCTCTCACTAAGAATATTACAACTTCATAATCAGAGAGTAGAAGATGAGAAGGATATTTCAGATAGTAGGCTTGAGCTTCTTCATTCTATTTCTCTTGCTTGTCAAACTCATGAAGCTCTCTCTTCTCTCGCTCTTCTTTTTCAAGCCCCACTACTTCAGAAATGAAGAACATCTCTTTTATACTAGCCTCTGATTATCCAACCGTTGGAGAGGCAATAAGGCCGTTTGAATATAGCCGTTGGGGCCTTGTTTACGTTGTCCTCATTAATGCACAGCAGGGTTGACTTTGCTTTATCTTAAAAGGTGCTCTGACCAGCTGTTCTGTCAACACTGTTCTGACAACACTGTTCTGACAACACTGTTCTGGCAAAAGTCGTTCTGACATCTATACACTGTACGGTCTGACTCTTGCTTGTTGTCAGATGAGGACTTCGTTCCTCAAGCATAAGTCCAGGATGTTAAGAGACTTACTATCGGAAGCTCTCTTGCTATCTGAAGTGAAGCTCGTGGACTCTATCATTCTGCTTGCTATCACATAGAGGAACTTCGTCTTCCAAGCACTTGTCCATGAATGATAAGAGCGCTTTGCTATTGGATGCTCTCTTGCTATCAGAAGCTCTCTTATGGACTCTGACTCTTGTGGGTAGTATGAGCTTTAACATCTTGAATGAATCTTCAGATTTTGTTCTCCTTATCTCTCATACTCCTCATGCTTGGTAGATAACAATTTTGTTTGAATATCTGTTAACCTCTTGTTACCGTTGGGAAGTACATCTTCTTAAATGCTCCATTAAAGCTTAGCAGGGTTGACTTGCTTTATCTCTGAAAATTAGTCCTGACACCTCTGCCCTGATGAAAGCAATCTGACTTCTGTGTATGTACTTCTGACTCTTGTAATCCTGCTGACGAATGATCATCGTGCATCGTTCATTGTTCATCCGGAAGCGGCAGTCAAGTGTTAATCTCTGAATCCCAATGCCAAGAGTCTTTTCATCCGGAAGCTCATTTGTATCCGGAAGTGTGACTAAGTTCTGCACATACTGGTTAGTCCAACATAGCAATATATATAATCAAATATAGTAAGAACTATACATGCTGTGGGAAGCTTGTTTGCTATGGGGAGTAGTCTTACTTAGTCTATGTTCTGACTTAGTGTATTGTGTATTTTGAACGTTAGTCCTCTTAGTCTATGATGTATCCGGAAGCACTTCTACATCCGGAAGTAAAACTACTGGATGAAGGATTTTGTTTACTATTACTCACTCTCGCTCAGTGTCCTTCAATCCAACAGTCAGCGCTAGTCACTACGCTATCGGATGCACTTTCACTTGACGAGGTAAACTTACTGACGCTTAGAGTTATATCTATTCTATCAGTCTGCGCCAGTCAAAATCTATCAGGAAGCTATTTCACTTGACGTGGCTTTTTCACTGACGCTTGGGGTTATTCTATTTTATCAGCCTGCGCCAGTCTAAGTCTAACAGGAAGCATTTTTACTTGACGAAGTGAACTTACTGACGCTTGGGGTGATATCTATCTTATCAGTCTGCGTCAGTCTAAGTTTAACATGAAGCAACTTCACTTCCGGTTGAATCATAGCTTAGTCTTAGGTTTTGTATAGCTAATGCTCATGGACTAAGTTAACTCCCTAGTGAGTTACTCGCTGCCGCTGGGGGATAAATCATTCATCCGCGTGCGCGAGTCCTAGTCTATCCGGAAGTGATTCCGCATCCGGTTGTGACTTAACTTAGGATTCTAACCATGTCATCTAATCCTTCCTAAGTGTTGATTATGTTCTCTTAAGTACTAGACCATATCACACCTTAGTCACCATCAAAACTTAAGATTCTAACATTCTCCCCCTTTTTGATGATGACAAACCCATAGATGACTAGAGAACATAATTAAACTTAGATCACTCCCAGAGCTATATTTCTTTCCCCAGTTCTCTCTCCAGATATAGACATCTTATCTTATCTCTCAGCTCTAGACATCTCATGTCTCATCTCTAGCTAGACATCTTATATCTCATCTCTTTCCCCCTTTTGGCTTCATCAAAATTCAACAAGTGCAAGCTAGCCTTAGGAATGGGGATACTTCTATCGTTCTCCTAGGAATGGGCTTTCTACCTAATATATCTCCCTATGTATCGTTAATAAAGATCTGTTCTAGACTAATCAATACAACGTACGAGAATTAACCAAGGGACAACAATAATGATTCATGATCCTAAATGATTGTATTCTCCCTAAACATTATGTAGGATAGCTAAACAGTGTGAGACAAAAGGAAGAAAATATTGATTCAGTATTCTAAGTGAGTTTACTCTCCCTAACCATTATGCAAGATAACAGAACATGTTTTGCAAAGATTAAGTCTAGATCAAAACATACAAAAACAGTTCTCTTTTTGAAGGTGAAAATTCTTTTCAAATATAAAAGACATCAAAAGTAATTTTGACCCTCTCGAAATGATTATCATGATATCAAAATAATTTTGGTGCGTTTAAAATGATGATTATGATATCAAATGAAAATTTGTGATTTTAAATTCGTGATACCAAATGAAATCAAATGAAATATGTGAGTTTGAGCTTGTGATATGAAATGATTGAATGCCAAGTGAAATTTGTGATACCATATGAAATGAAACCAAATCAAATGAATTTTGTGAGTTTAAAATGCCAAAAGTAATTTCCAAACAAATTGCATCACAGCATCTCAAGAGTTTATTATCGATGACAGCATGTAACTCTCTATTTTCAAGGGATCATTATCAAGTAATGTCCATCTACTTCTCTTCTATATTAAGATTAATCATCACAAAATCAAGAAAAGAAGCATATAAGAGAGGTATGTTATCAATTACTTTCCAGCGTGTCATATAAATGATACAGATGTGTGAGCTGGGATGATTTTCTAAGACAGTGAATGATTTTGAGGTCAATGCAGATCGAGAAAAACATCCTAAATTGACACCCTTACCAATGCCATGTATGCATCATATATAAGAGATGGTAAGGTGTAGATGTTACCACAGATGGGGAATCCTCATACTCTATTAGACTCATGAATCTGAATCATACGCAGATGAGCATGCTTCCTGACATCTTCAAGAGGTGTGCTATCTCAAGTGGAAACCCCTAGCGCAAGTGCTTTGATGATTCGCTTCGGCAAGCTGAGCTACAACCACAAGCAGACATGACTGGGCAGTCACTCTACTCTTCCCATGGTTCAATAGTTGGCCTGCTATCGAAGGCGCTGATTGTTGCGAAAACAACCTTGCTCAGACTTGATGATTGGTCCTGCATGTGCTTGAGGAAGCAAGCGCTTCCTGATGGTCAGTGAAAGAACTTAAGATTTAACATTGGAGACCATACTCAGGACATTCAAGTCAATCTGTGTTAATCAGCACAAGTTAATAATTTTAAGAAATCATGCTTGCTAATTGGTTTTAAGAAAATATGAGCAATGATTATGTGAGAACTAATTTTGAAATTGTCTACACGTTCACATAGTTTCACTATCAAGACATGAACTCTATTTATACTCTCATAGATAAATATCAATGTGATAGTATAGCGAGTATCAAACAGGTGGCATATTTTCAGAGTTTCATAAGCAAGTATAGTTCAATAAATATGCCTCAAGGATGTTCATGTTAGATCATGAAGACATGTGAATTATTAACACAATGAAATTTTGAAAAATCTTCATCCTCACAAAATAGTTTGATTTTAAGACTAAATCCGGTTTACAAAAACAACCAAATTTCAGCATGTGATTACGAGAATAATTTCCAAATTTTAGCTCAAGTTCTTCTAGATATGGTCAGTGTGATCTCATTGTTCTTAGGATATCAACAAGCTTGAAATTAATACAGATTATAGCATGCTTGTGATACTATGCCATGTTTTACAGATCTAGCAGAGTTTAATTCAAGGCATTTCCTAAGATTTCTAATGCATGTCAGACAAGAGAGAGACTATCCATTAAATTTCACAACAGAATATGTAAGGGATAGAAATGCTCATGTGTATTGGCGAGAGTTTCTCAGGTTTAGTATAGCCATTCCACACATCTTGATAAGAGGCATTTTCGTTGCCATTCTCTCTTGGTCATTCTCATTGTTCAAGCTTCAATAATCTGTGTCAACATTCTTAAACCACAAACTTGAATCGAGATCATTAGTAGATTGAGAACTTAAGATGTAATTAAGAGGGATGTATTGTTCTCGAACCCATAGCTGCTTATGCATTGAAAAACTTGATGCAAGAGATACCATATGAAATGGAAAATCAGAAATAACTTTTGAATGCTATCATGAGGTATGGTTGTCATGTAAGTTTAAAGAGGATCGGAATCTGTTTTGAAAGTTTGCATTTCAAAAAGGATCTTTCAAAAATCAAGGTGAATGCATAAACTATTTTCTTTTATGAAAGGCGCCCTTAAAAAAAATTTGCTAAGTATATATGAGTAAAACGATTTAGACACCATATGAAAACTCTGAAGAAGGTTTTTAGTTTTAGTGTCAAAATTCTGAAACTAGTTCTGAATCTTCTTAACAATGTCAGAAATCTTGGAACACAATGATTCAGCATGCACAAATTCAGAAGGTTTTGAAGAAAGTTCAGTTTCAAAGTGTCAGACTTCTTGAATCTGTAAAATCAGTATGCATTATATCAGAAAATGAATTTGATATGATAGGATCATTTTTACAGAAAATAAGGTCATCACAGATAAGGGAAATCATATCAATTTCAGAGAAATAAAATCTGTTAAGCCCATCATGCATTTACCACCCAAATGATTATTCAAGTAAAGAGGAAGGTAAGAATGATATCACCATAGCTCCATTCGCATCAAGAAGTAGCTCGCTTGATTTTGGTTGGCAATGCAAGTATTCTATTTTCAGAGCAGCACCCAAATCTATGCGTGACGAATGCTTATCAAGACTTGACTAATTGTTTAGATGAGGTACAGTCCTGAGTCTTGCTGAGCCTCCGGATTGCCTTTCCTACAAAATACCAGATAGTTCCTTCCTTTTGTATCCAAGTCTGGATCTGAAGGTCAGTTTGTAGGTTATATATAATTCACATGCACTTAGATTACTTGCTATGTGTATGGCATGGTGAATCTTTCATGACTATATGCACAAGGATATACAAGGTTTTTGATCAAGATAGTCATGGACAACATGTAGATTATGAACATTATTTATTTCCTTAAGCTTTCTTCTATGATTAATATAATGTTCACATCTTAGGATGCTTAATGTAAAATCTCAATAAGTCCATCGAATATTAGCATAGGAGATTTTACTATCAAATGCTTCGTTGCTAAGTGATCCCTTGCTTACCCAAGGAGATCTTCTATACTTATCCTTGGTTCGAAGCGCTTTCTTCTGAGAGGTAGGATTCAAGAGCCTTTTCAATGTTGATCGAGGAATCCACTCCCTCTTGTTCTTCTCAGGATAGTTGAATGGAACTCTGTGATAGCTCATCCTTGAGACAGAACCATTGTTCCTGGTGGTTGCGCATTGCTTCTTATGATTGTACCAGGGGGTTTCAGCAGTTGCATCACCACGAGTTCTCTTCTTTGGGGTAAGAGGAACTCTTGATCTTTCCTGCACAAGTAAGGCACTAGGAGGATGTTTTGGTACCCATTTGTACTTGGGTCCTACATGGTTAGCACTGGACCTTACTTGTCCTTTAGGAATCCATACAAACTTATTTCTCACATTTGAATTTCTTCTAAGACTGCATGTGTGAGAAATATGTCCTAATCTACCACAATAATGACAGATAATGGAATGATAATCAAAATGGGGTTTTCTATCATTATCATGATTAGTTTTCTTTAGAAAAGCTTTTTGTTCCTTTGAAATCTCAGTTTCTTTTGAAAGCTTTTCTTTTTCCTTCAACACGTGTTTACAGTCAAAACATTTTTCAAGGCATGTTGAAGTTTTCCCTACCGATAGTGGGCTAGCTATCGGAACCACTAGTTCTTTAAAAGAAACCTCAGAAACTTTGGATGTAGAAGAAGAAATTAGTTTTACAAGTTTCCTATCTTTTTCTTTTAAGCCTAGAAGTTCTTTTGCAAGTTTACAGTATTCAGTATATAACTCATTGTATGCATCTTGCAAATCAGAGAGTTCAATTTCAGATCCAGATACCTCACTTTCTGAATCTTCTAGGCAGAGATGGATACTCTCTTCACTGAAGCCTGCTTCCTCAATATCAGCTTTCAGAAGCTCATCAGTAGATGATCCACAAGGGGCACGAGTTGAGCTTTGGATAGCTGTGCTTTCAAGAGATGGGTTAGAAGCATATATCACATCAAGAGTATTCCAAATATCTCTAGCACTAGAGCAATGTTTGATTTTCTGGAAATCATTTTCAGTTAAACTTTTGTACAAAATTTGCATTGCTCTAATGTTTAAGGAAAACAAATTTTTCTCCTTTTCAGTCCAGTTTCCTCTTGGTTTGAAATCAAAATCATTTTCAAAAATATCCCACATTTTCAAACTAGTGGATTGTATAAAACTTTCCATCCTTGCTTTCCACCAACAAAAATCAATATTTTCTAGCACGGGTGGAATGGTATGATCAAAGCCTTTGGAAAATATTTTTAACCCAAATCAGCCAAGGTCTTTACACTTGAGATTGTTGGATCCTTTAAACAAGTGACCTGCTCTGATACCAAATGAAATGTGTGGCTGTCACCCAAGAGGGGGGGGTGAATTGGGTGAGGGAATAAAAACTTAAAACTCTTTTTCGAAAGACTGCTTGTGCTCGGTGATGATGATAATAAATAATGCTATGCACAAGTCAGTATGTTATGTGATGCAAAATAGAATGATTAAATATAAATTTATGCACACACAAATTTATCCTGGTTCGGTCACCCAGACCTACATCCAGTCCCCAGGCTACACCTGAGATTTCCAATCCACTATTCTTGTTTAAACCGGGCACAAGAGAAGCCTTTACACTTTAGGTTTTACGAACACGGGTTCACCTAACAACCCACAGGTTTTACAACGGGTTCACCTGCAAGCCTTACCGCAAGTTTTACGGGATCACTTGCAACCTTTACAACCACAAGTTTTGCGGGCTCACTTGCAACCTATGGAGATTTAGAAAACCTCTAAATGCTCCCCCTCACTTTTGTAAGATAACAACTCTGTTCTTCAAGCACAAGCTTTAGAACAGCCTCTATCAATTAGAGGATTTGATAATATGTTCACTCAATGAACTGATTGTGATAAACACTTAAGTACAAATGATTCTCTCTAAGAATAGATGATGTTACTCACTTAAGTACAAATGAATTCTCTCACTAAGAATATTACAACTTCATAATCAGAGAGTAGAAGATGAGAAGGATATTTCAGATAGTAGGCTTGAGCTTCTTCATTCTATTTCTCTTGCTTGTCAAACTCATGAAGCTCTCTCTTCTCTCGCTCTTCTTTTTCAAGCCCCACTACTTCAGAAATGAAGAACATCTCTTTTATACCAGCCTCTAATTATCCAACCGTTGGAGAGGCAATAAGGCCGTTTGAATATAGCCGTTGGGGCCTTGTTTACGTTGTCCTCATTAATGCACAGCAGGGTTGACTTTGCTTTATCTTAAAAGGTGCTCTGACCAGCTGTTCTGTCAACACTGTTCTGACAACACTGTTCTGACAACACTGTTCTGGCAAAAGTCGTTCTGACATCTATACACTGTACGTCCTGACTCTTGCTTGTTGTCAGATGAGGACTTCGTTCCTCAAGCATAAGTCCAGGATGCTAAGAGACTTACTATCGGAAGCTCTCTTGCTATCTGAAGTGAAGCTCGTGGACTCTATCATTCTGCTTGCTATCACATAGAGGAACTTCGTCTTCCAAGCACTTGTCCATGAATGATAAGAGCGCTTTGCTATTGGATGCTCTCTTGCTATCAGAAGCTCTCTTATGGACTCTGACTCTATTGGGTAGTATGAGCTTTGACATCTTGAATGAATCTTCAGATTTTGTTCTCCTTATCTCTCATACTCCTCATGCTTGGTAGATAACAATGTTGTTTGAATATCTGTTAACCTCTTGTTACCGTTGGGAAGTACATCTTCTTAAATGCTCCATTAAAGCTTAGCAGGGTTGACTTGCTTTATCTCTGAAAATTAGTCCTGACACCTCTGCCCTGATGAAAGCAATCTGACTTCTGTGTATGTACTTCTGACTCTTGTAATCCTGCTGACGAATGATCATCGTGCATCGTTCATTGTTCATCCGGAAGCGGCAGTCAAGTGTTAATCTCTGAATCCCAATGCCAAGAGTCTTTTCATCCGGAAGCTCATTTGTATCCGGAAGTGTGACTAAGTTCTGCACATACTGGTTAGTCCAACATAGCAATATATATAATCAAATATAGTAAGAACTATACATGCTGTGGGAAGCTTGTTTGCTATGGGGAGTAGTCTTACTTAGACTATGTTCTGACTTAGTGTATTGTGTATTTTGAACGTTAGTCCTCTTAGTCTATGATGTATCCGGAAGCACTTCTACATCCGGAAGTAAAACTACTGGATGAAGGATTTTGTTTACTATTACTCACTCTCGCTCAGTGTCCTTCAATCCAACAGTCAGCGCTAGTCACTACGCTATCGGATGCACTTTCACTTGACGAGGTAAACTTACTGACGCTTAGAGTTATATCTATTCTATCAGTCTGCGCCAGTCAAAATCTATCAGGAAGCTATTTCACTTGACGTGGCTTTTTCACTGACGCTTGGGGTTATTCTATTTTATCAGCCTGCGCCAGTCTAAGTCTAACAGGAAGCATTTTTACTTGACGAAGTGAACTTACTGACGCTTGGGGTGATATCTATCTTATCAGTCTGCGTCAGTCTAAGTTTAACATGAAGCAACTTCACTTCCGGTTGAATCATAGCTTAGTCTTAGGTTTTGTATAGCTAATGCTCATGGACTAAGTTAACTCCCTAGTGAGTTACTCGCTGCCGCTGGGGGATAAATCATTCATCCGCGTGCTCGAGTCCTAGTCTATCCGGAAGTGATTCCGCATCCGGTTGTGACTTAACTTAGGATTCTAACCATGTCATCTAATCCTTCCTAAGTGTTGATTATGTTCTCTTAAGTACTAGACCATATCACACCTTAGTCACCATCAAAACTTAAGATTCTAACAAAATCTGGATAAAAGCTAGGGGGAACTAGACTCTTCCATATATTCTTTGCAAATATGCATCTATGTAAGGTATGATCTAAGCTTTCTAGAGCATTATTACATCGAGGGCACAAAGAATAATCAGTAAGATATCTACGATACCTTTCCTTGTTTGTTAATAATTTTTCTTTAAAAGCAAGCCAAAGAAAGGTACGCACACGTTGAGCTCCTTGCCATTTCCAGATAACTTGCCAATGTCTTTCCTTGACATTAAAGTTGGTCTCCCCTAATAGCATATGTTGAACATACAGAGAAATTACCATCTCCAGTTCTATCCCAGAAGCATCTCGTCTGCCCATCATTAGCTCTTGGAGGTTTCATACCAAGGATCAGAGATGTAATATTGGCAGGCAAATAATCACTAAAAAGAGCAGTGTTCCAAACACCATCATGAGTCAAAAAATGACCAATAGTAAGGTTGGACTCCTCTGATGTAATTTCACGATTAGCAAGAAAAATTAGAGGCCCCACATCAGGAAGCCAATTATCCTTCCAGAACTTGACTTTTGATCCATCTCCAAACTCCCATCTTGTTCTCAGCTCCACATCCTCCCATAATTTTTTAATATTACGCCAAAGGTAAGAGCGGTTGCTATTAAGTTTATGGGGCCATTAAAGGCATCCCAGTCGTACTTCATTCTTAGTACTTTAACCCACAAACGGTTGGGCTGTGTATGAAGAAGGAAACCTAACTTCATCAGGAATGCCTCATTCTTCATCTCAACTTTCTTGATCTCATAGCCACCACTCTCTAAAGGCGCACAAATCCTCCCATTTAATTAAATTGATCTTACGATTATCAGTGGAAGTTCCCCATATAAAGAATCTGATCAATTTTTCAATTCGGTTACACAGGCCAGTAGGCAATTTTGTGGATTGCATAACATAAGAAGGGATTGCTGACAGTACTGACTTCGCGAGAGTAATACGGCTCGCTAAGGAGAGAGTCTTAGCGGCCCACCCTGAGAGCTTCTTTCTAAAATTATCCTCAATATAAAGATAGGTGTGGCTCTTAACTCTTTTATGCAAAATAGGCACACCAAGATATTTTCCCAAGTCTTCTGTCATACTAAAACCCAAGCTTCCACATATCCAATTACGAGTAGAACTGCTGACATTGGAGGAAAAGAAGATATTTGTTTTTTGATTGCTAACCTTGTGTCCTGAACTAGCACAGAAGTCCTCCAAAATAGTTTTAATAAGATTAGTTTGATTCACTGAAGTTGAGCTAAAAAGAACTAAGTCATCAGCAAAGAATAAATGGCAGAGAGGGGGACCAGATCTGCTTAATACAATAGGAGACCACCTCTGCTCAACAACTTTCTTCATAATGACTTGGGAAAACCTTTTCATACAAAGAACAAAAATATAAGGAGATAGGGAATCATCCTGTCTAACCCCTCTTGAAGGAATAAATTCCTCTGTTCTGTCACAATTCCAAAGAATTTGCATGCTACATGAGGAAATACACAACATAGTGGCCCTGATAAATTTACTAGGAATACGAGCATCAATCAAAGTATCCTCAATAAAATCCCAGCGAAGCCGATCATAAGCTTTCTCTAAATCCACCTTTATCGCCATCCACCCTCCTGAGCCCATCTTATGCCGCATAGAATGAATAATCTCTTAGGCAATAATAATATTATGTGTTATGTGGCGACCAGCAATGAAACTGGACTGATTTTGCAGGATCAACTGAGGGAGAAGGGGCTTAAGCCGATTGGCCAGTACTTTAGTGATAATCTTGTAGATAACCGTAGACAAACTGATGGGTCTGAAATCCTTCAATCTCTCATTATTTGACACCTTAGGAATAAGAGTTATGAGGGTTTTATTAATTTCAGGAGCCAAAAAACCTTCCTCAAAGACTTGTTGAACCAAGCTACACACAGAGGATTCAACAGTATGCCATTGAGATTGAAAGAAAGCTGCATGAATCCCATATAAACCTGGAGCTTTAAGAGGTTTCATTTGAAAATGAGCTGTACGGACTTCCTCATTAGAAATACTAGCATCCAAGCTATTAAGCATCTCCCAATTAATAAAAGGAAACAAATTTCTGCTTTCGTAACGAGGAACAACTGAGGAATCTGGGGAGTAAAGATTTTCAAAAAAGGAAAAGGCTCATTCCTTCATAGTTGGTTCATCATTACACCATTCATCATTGTCACCTTTTGAAGCAAGTACCTTCTTTCTTCTCTTTCTTCTCACAGTCTTAGCATGAAAACATGCAGTATTTCTATCTCACAAATTAATCCAATCACATCTAGCTCTTTGCGACCAAGTTAAACATTCTTGTTCAAAAATAAGTTCAAATTCTTTGCTAAGCTTCTTCTCCAGTTTATCTAAATAATCAGAGTGGTGACGTTCTTGAGCTTTCAGATACCATTCAGCCATGATAATATTTTCCTTTTCCAAAACTGAATGTTTCCAAAAACCTCGCGATTCCAAACTTAAGCCTTAGCAGTGAAATTATTTAAGTTGTCCAGTAGGGATGGATTAGAATTCTAGTTGTCTTTCATTATTTGAGGGAAAGAATTATGAAAGTTTGTCAAATGCACCACCAAAACAAGTTTTAAGCCCAATTGCTCGGTTTAGGCCCAAAAGAAACGCAATTTTGGTTTTTGATCTTTCTAATCTCCTTTTTGTGTTTTAGCGCCAAAAGTATCTAAAGTGTGTTACTTTTGGTCAACAAACACCAAAAGTTTTTCAAATGCACCACCAAAACAAGTTTTAAGCCCAAAAGAAATGCACGTTTGGTTTTTGATCTTTTTAATCTCCTTTTTCTGTTTTAGCGCCAAAATTATCTCAAGTGTGGTACTTTTGGTCAACAAACACCAAAAGTTTGTCAAATGCACCACCAAAACTAGTTCTAAGCCCAATTTCTGGTCTTAGGCCCAAAAGAAACGCAAGTTTGGTTTTTGATCTTTGTAATCTCCTTTTTGCGTTTTAGCGCCAAAAGTATCTCAAGTGTTGTACTTTAGGTCAACAAACACCAAAAGTTTGTAAAATGCACCACAAAAACAAGTTTCAAGCCCAATTGCCCGTTTTAGACCCAAAAGAAAAGCAAGTTTGGCTTTTAATCTTTGTAATCTCCATTTTGTGTTTTAGCGCCAAAAGTATGTCAAGTGTGGTACTTTTCGTCAACAAACACCAAAAGTTCGTCAAATGCACCACCAAAACAATTTTTAAGTCCAATTGCTCGTTTTAGGCCCAAAAGAAACGCAAGTTTGGTTTTTGATTTTTTTATCTCCTTTTTCTGTTTTAGCGTCAAAAGTATCTCAAGTGTGGTGCTTTAGGTTAACAAACACCAAAAGTTTGTCAAATGCACCACCAAAATAAGTTTTATGCACAATTGCTCGTTTCAGGCCCAAAAGTATCTCAAGTGTGGTGCTTTAGGTCAACAAACACCAAAAGTTTGTCAAATGCACCACCAAAACAAGTTTTAAGCCCAATTGCTCGTTTTAGCCACTTAAGGAACGCAAGTTTGGTTTTTGACCTTTGTAATCTCCTTTTTGTGTTTTAGCGCCAAAAGTATCTCAAGTGTGGTACTTTTGGTCAACAAACACCAAAAGTTTGTCAAATGCACCACCAAAATAAGTTTTAAGCCCAATTGCTCGTTTTAGGCCCAAAAGAAACGCAAGTTTGGTTTTTGATCTTTGTAATCTCCTATTTGTGTTTTAGCGCCAAAAGTATCTCAAGTGTGATACTTTTGGTCAACAAACACCAAAAGTTTGTCAAATGCACCACCAAAACAAGTTTTAAGCCCAATTGCTCGTTTTAGCCACTTAAGGAACTCAAGTTTGGTTTTTGAACTTTGTAATCTCCTTTTTGTGTTTTAGCGCCAAAAGTATCTCAAGTGCGTTACGTTTGGTCAACAAACACCAAAAGTTTGTCAAATGCACCACCAAAACAAGCTTTTAGCCCAATTGCTCGTTTTACCCTTAAGGCACGCAAGTTTCGTTTTTGATCTTTGTAATCTCCATTTTGTGTTTTAGCGCCAAAAGTATATCAAGTGTGGTACTTTTGGTCAACAAACACCAAAAGTTTGTCAAATGCACCACCAAACAAGTTTTAAGCCCAATTGCTCGTTTTAGACACTTAAGGAACACAAGTTTGGTTTTTGATCTTTGTAATCTCCTTTTTGTGTTTTAGCGCCAAAAGTATCTCAAGTGCGTTACGTTTGGTCAACAAACACCAAAAGTTTGTCAAATGCACCACCAAAACAAGGTTTAAGACCAATTGCTCGTTTTAGCCCATTAAGGCACACAAGTTTCGTTTTTGATCTTTGTAATCTCCTTTTTGTCTTTTAGCCCCAAAAGTGTCTCAAGTGTGGTACTTTTGGTCAACAAACACCAAAAGTTTGTCAAAGGCACCACCAAAACAAGTTTTAAGCCCAATTCCTCGTTTTAGCCACTTAAGGAACGCAAGTTTGGTTTTTGATCTTTGTAATCTCCTTTTTGTGTTTTAGCGCCAAAAGTATCTCAAGTGTGGTACTTTTGGTCAACAAACACCAAAAGTTTGTCAAATGCACCACCAAAACAAGCTTTAAGCCCAATTGCTCGTTTTGGCCCCTTAAGGCACGCAAGTTTCGTTTTTGATCTTTGTAATCTCCATTTTGTGTTTTAGCGCCAAAAGTATCTCAAGTGTGGTACTTTTGGTCAACAAACACCAAAAGTTTGTCAAATGCACCATTAAAACAAGTTTTAAGCCCAATTGCTCGTTTTAGCCACTTAAGGAACGCAAGTTTGGTTTTTGATCTTTGTAATCTCCTTTTTGTGTTTTAGCGCCAAAAATATTTTAACTGCGTTACGTTTGGTCAACAAACACCAAAAGTTTGTCAAATGCACCACCAAAACAAGTTTTAAGCCCAATTGCTCGTTTTAGCCACTTAAGGAATGCAAGTTTCAGTTTTTGATCTTTGTAATCTCCTTTTTGTGTTTTTGCGCCAAAAGTATCTCAAGTGTGGTACTTTTGGTCAACAAACACCAAAAGTTTGTCAAATGCACCACCAAAACAAGTTTTAAGCCCAATTGCTCGTTTTAGTCACTTAAGGAACGCAAGTTTGGTTTTTGATCTTTGTAATCTCCTTTTTGTGTTTTAGCGGCAAAAGTATCTCAAGTGTGGTACTTTTGGTCAATAAACACCAAAAGTTTGTCAAATGCATCACCAAAACAAGTTTTAAGCCCAATTGCTCATTTTAGGCCTAAAAGAAACGCAAGTTTGGTTTTTGATCTTTGTAATCTCCTTTTTGTGTTTTAGCGCCAAAAGTATCTCAAGTGTGGTACTTTTGGTCAAAAAACACCAAAAGGTTGTCAAATGCACCACCAAAACAAGTTTTAAGCACAATTGCTCGTTTTAGCCACTTAAGGAACGCAAGTTTGGTTTTTGATTTTTTTATCTGCTTTTTGTGTTTTAGCGCCAAAAGTTTCTCAACTTTGGTGCTTTAGGTCAACAAACACCAAAAGTTTGTCAAATGCACCACCAAAATAGGTTTTAGGACCAATTGCTCGTTTTAGCAACTTAAGGAACACAAGTTTGGTTTTTGATCTTTGTAATCTCCTTTTTGTGTTTTAGCGCCAAAAGTATCTCAAGTGTGGTTCTTTAGGTCAACAAACACCAAAAGTTTGTCAAATGCACCACCAAAACAGGTTTTAAGACCAATTGCTCGTTTTAGCCACTTAAGGAACGCATTTTTGATCTTTGTAATCTAATTTTTGTGTTTTAGCGCCAAAAGTATCTCAAGTGCGTTACGTTTGGTCAACAAACACCAAAAGTTTGTCAAATGCACCACCAAAATAAGTTTTAAGCCCAATTGCTCGTTATCCTTAAGGCACGCAAGTTTCGTTTCTAATCTTTGTAATATCCTTTTTGTGTTTTACCGCCAAAAGTATCTCAAGTGTGGTACTTTTGGTCAACAAACACCAAAAGTTTGTCAAATGCACCACCAAAACAATTTTTAAGCCCAATTGCTCGTTTTAGTCGAAAAGAAACGCAAGTTTGGTTTTCGATTTTTTTATCTCCTTTTTGTGTTTTAGCGCCAAAAGTATCTCAAGTGTGGTGCTTTAGGTCAACAAACACCAAAAGTTTGTCAAATGCACCACCAAAACAAGTTTTAAGCCCAATTGCTCGTTTTAGGCCCAAAAGAAACACAAGTTTGGTTTTTGATCTTTGTAATCTCCTTTTTGTGTTTTAGCGCCAAAAGTATCTCAAGTGTGGTACTTTTGGTCAATAAACACCAAAAGTTTGTCAAATGCATCACCAAAACAAGTTTTAAGCCCAATTGCTCATTTTAGGCCTAAAAGAAACGCAAGTTTGGTTTTTGATCTTTGTAATCTCCTTTTTGTGTTTTAGCACCAAAAGTATCTCAAGTGTGGTACTTTTGGTCAAAAAACACCAAAAGGTTGTCAAATGCACCACCAAAACAAGTTTTAAGCACAATTGCTCGTTTTAGCCACTTAAGGAACGCAAGTTTGGTTTTTAATTTTTTTATCTGCTTTTTGTGTTTTAGCGCCAAAAGTTTCTCAACTTTGGTGCTTTAGGTCAACAAACACCAAAAGTTTGTCAAATGCACCACCAAAATAGGTTTTAGGACCAATTGCTCGTTTTAGCAACTTAAGGAACACAAGTTTGGTTTTTGATCTTTGTAATCTCCTTTTTGTGTTTTAGCGCCAAAAGTATCTCAAGTGTGGTTCTTTAGGTCAACAAACACCAAAAGTTTGTCAAATGCACCACCAAAACAGGTTTTAAGACCAATTGCTCGTTTTAGCCACTTAAGGAACGCATTTTTGATCTTTGTAATCTAATTTTTGTGTTTTAGCGCCAAAAGTATCTCAAGTGCGTTACGTTTGGTCAACAAACACCAAAAGTTTGTCAAATGCACCACCAAAATAAGTTTTAAGCCCAATTGCTCGTTATCCTTAAGGCACGCAAGTTTCGTTTCTAATCTTTGTAATATCCTTTTTGTGTTTTACCGCCAAAAGTATCTCAAGTGTGGTACTTTTGGTCAACAAACACCAAAAGTTTGTCAAATGCACCACCAAAACAATTTTTAAGCCCAATTGCTCGTTTTAGTCGAAAAGAAACGCAAGTTTGGTTTTCGATTTTTTTATCTCCTTTTTGTGTTTTAGCGCCAAAAGTATCTCAAGTGTGGTGCTTTAGGTCAACAAACACCAAAAGTTTGTCAAATGCACCACCAAAACAATTTTTAAGCCCAATTGCTCGTTTTAGTCGAAAAGAAACGCAAGTTTGGTTTTTGAACTTTGTAATCTCCTTTTTGTGTTTTAGCGCCAAAAGTATCTCAAGTGCGTTACGTTTGGTCAACAAACACCAAAAGTTTGTCAAATGCACCACCAAAACAAGCTTTCAGCCCAATTGCTCGTTTTACCCTTAAGGCACGCAAGTTTCGTTTTTGATCTTTGTAATCTCCATTTTGTGTTTTAGCGCCAAAAGTATCTCAAGTGTGGTACTTTTGGTCAACAAACACCAAAAGTTTGTCAAATGCACCACCAAACAAGTTTTAAGCCCAATTGCTCGTTTTAGACACTTAAGGAACACAAGTTTGGTTTTTGATCTTTGTAATCTCCTTTTTGTGTTTTAGCGCCAAAAGTATCTCAAGTGCGTTACGTTTGGTCAACAAACACCAAAAGTTTGTCAAATGCACCACCAAAACAAGGTTTAAGACCAATTGCTCGTTTTAGCCCATTAAGGCACGCAAGTTTCGTTTTTGATCTTTGTAATCTCCTTTTTGTCTTTTAGCGCCAAAAGTGTCTCAAGTGTGGTACTTTTGGTCAACAAACACCAAAAGTTTGTCAAAGGCACCACCAAAACAAGTTTTAAGCCCAATTCCTCGTTTTAGCCACTTAAGGAACGCAAGTTTGGTTTTTGATCTTTGTAATCTCCTTTTTGTGTTTTAGCGCCAAAAGTATCTCAAGTGTGGTACTTTTGGTCGACAAACACCAAAAGTTTGTCAAATGCACCACCAAAACAAGCTTTAAGCCCAATTGCTCGTTTTGGCCCCTTAAGGCACGCAAGTTTCGTTTTTGATCTTTGTAATCTCCATTTTGTGTTTTAGCGCCAAAAGTATCTCAAGTGTGGTACTTTTGGTCAACAAACACCAAAAGTTTGTCAAATGCACCATTAAAACAAGTTTTAAGCCCAATTGCTCGTTTTAGCCACTTAAGGAACGCAAGTTTGGTTTTTGATCTTTGTAATCTCCTTTTTGTGTTTTAGCGCCAAAAGTATTTTAACTGCGTTACGTTTGGTCAACAAACACCAAAAGTTTGTCAAATGCACCACCAAAACAAGTTTTAAGCCCAATTGCTCGTTTTAGCCACTTAAGGAATGCAAGTTTCAGTTTTTGATCTTTGTAATCTCCTTTTTGTGTTTTTGCGCCAAAAGTATCTCAAGTGTGGTACTTTTGGTCAACAAACACCAAAAGTTTGTCAAATGCACCACCAAAACAAGTTTTAAGCCCAATTGCTCGTTTTAGTCACTTAAGGAACGCAAGTTTGGTTTTTGATCTTTGTAATCTCCTTTTTGTGTTTTAGCGGCAAAAGTATCTCAAGTGTGGTACTTTTGGTCAATAAACACCAAAAGTTTGTCAAATGCATCACCAAAACAAGTTTTAAGCCCAATTGCTCGTTTTAGGCCTAAAAGAAACGCAAGTTTGGTTTTTGATCTTTGTAATCTCCTTTTTGTGTTTTAGCGCCAAAAGTATCTCAAGTGTGGTACTTTTGGTCAAAAAACACCAAAAGGTTGTCAAATGCACCACCAAAACAGGTTTTAAGACCAATTGCTCGTTTTAGCCACTTAAGGAACGCATTTTTGATCTTTGTAATCTAATTTTTGTGTTTTAGCGCCAAAAGTATCTCAAGTGCGTTACGTTTGGTCAACAAACACCAAAAGTTTGTCAAATGCACCACCAAAATAAGTTTTAAGCCCAATTGCTCGTTATCCTTAAGGCACGCAAGTTTCGTTTCTAATCTTTGTAATATCCTTTTTGTGTTTTACCGCCAAAAGTATCTCAAGTGTGGTACTTTTGGTCAACAAACACCAAAAGTTTGTCAAATGCACCACCAAAACAATTTTTAAGCCCAATTGCTCTTTTTAGTCGAAAAGAAACGCAAGTTTGGTTTTCGATTTTTTTATCTCCTTTTTGTGTTTTAGCGCCAAAAGTATCTCAAGTGTGGTGCTTTAGGTCAACAAACACCAAAAGTTTGTCAAATGCACCACCAAAACAAGTTTTAAGCCCAATTGCTCGTTTTAGGCCCAAAAGAAACGCAAGTTTGGTTTTTGATCTTTGTAATCTCCTTTTTGTGTTTTAGCGCCAAAAGTATCTCAAGTGTGGTACTTTTGGTCAACAAACACCAAAAGTTTGTCAAATGCACCACCAAAATAGGTTTTAGGACCAATTGCTCGTTTTAGCCACTTAAGGAGCGCAAGTTTGGTTTTTGACCTTTGTAATCTCCTTTTTGTGTTTTAGCGCCAAAAGTATCTCAAGTGTGGTACTTTTGGTCAACAAACACCAAAAGTTTGTCAAATGCACCACCAAAACCTGTTTTAAGACAAATTGCTCGTTTTAGCCACTTAAGGAATGCAAGTTTGGTTTTTGGCCTTTGTAATCTCCTTTTTATGTTTTAGCGCCAAAAGTATCTCAAGTGAGGTACTTTTGGTCAACAAACACCAAAAGTTTGTCAAATGCACCACCAAAACCTGTTTTAAGCCAAATTGCTCGTTTTAGCCACTTAAGGAACGCAAGTTTGGTTTTTGATCTTTGTAATCTCGTTTTTGTGTTTTAGCGCCAAAAGTATCTCAAGTGTGGTACTTTTGGTCAATAAACACCAAAAGTTTGTCAAATGCACCACCAAAACAAGTTTTAAGCCCAATTGCTCGTTTTAGGCCCAAAAGAAACGCAAGTTTGGTTTTTGATCTTTGTAATCTCCTTTTTGTGTTTTAGCGCCAAAAATATCTCAAGTGTGGTACTTTTGGTAAACAAACACCAAAAGTTTGTCAAATGCACCACCAAAACATGTTTTAAGCCAAATTGCTCGTTTTAGCCACTTAAGGAACGCAAGTTTGGTTTTTGAACTTTGTAATCTCCTTTTTGTGTTTTAGCGCCAAAAGTATCTCAAGTGCGTTACGTTTGGTCAACAAACACCAAAAGTTTGTCAAATGCACCACCAAAACAAGCTTTCAGCCCAATTGCTCGTTTTACCCTTAAGGCACGCAAGTTTCGTTTTTGATCTTTGTAATCTCCATTTTGTGTTTTAGCGCCAAAAGTATCTCAAGTGTGGTACTTTTGGTCAACAAACACCAAAAGTTTGTCAAATGCACCACCAAACAAGTTTTAAGCCCAATTGCTCGTTTTAGACACTTAAGGAACACAAGTTTGGTTTTTGATCTTTGTAATCTCCTTTTTGTGTTTTAGCGCCAAAAATATCTCAAGTGTGGTACTTTTGGTAAACAAACACCAAAAGTTTGTCAAATGCACCACCAAAACATGTTTTAAGCCAAATTGCTCGTTTTAGCCACTTAAGGAACGCAAGTTTGGTTTTTGAACTTTGTAATCTCCTTTTTGTGTTTTAGCGCCAAAAGTATCTCAAGTGCGTTACGTTTGGTCAACAAACACCAAAAGTTTGTCAAATGCACCACCAAAACAAGCTTTCAGCCCAATTGCTCGTTTTACCCTTAAGGCACGCAAGTTTCGTTTTTGATCTTTGTAATCTCCATTTTGTGTTTTAGCGCCAAAAGTATCTCAAGTGTGGTACTTTTGGTCAACAAACACCAAAAGTTTGTCAAATGCACCACCAAACAAGTTTTAAGCCCAATTGCTCGTTTTAGACACTTAAGGAACACAAGTTTGGTTTTTGATCTTTGTAATCTCCTTTTTGTGTTTTAGCGCCAAAAGTATCTCAAGTGCGTTACGTTTGGTCAACAAACACCAAAAGTTTGTCAAATGCACCACCAAAACAAGGTTTAAGACCAATTGCTCGTTTTAGCCCATTAAGGCACGCAAGTTTCGTTTTTGATCTTTGTAATCTCCTTTTTGTCTTTTAGCGCCAAAAGTGTCTCAAGTGTGGTACTTTTGGTCAACAAACACCAAAAGTTTGTCAAAGGCACCACCAAAACAAGTTTTAAGCCAAATTCCTCGTTTTAGCCACTTAAGGAACGCAAGTTTGGTTTTTGATCTTTGTAATCTCCATTTTGTGTTTTAGCGCCAAAAGTATCTCAAGTGTGGTACTTTTGGTCAACAAACACCAAAAGTTTGTGAAATGCACCATTAAAACAAGTTTTAAGCCCAATTGCTCGTTTTAGCCACTTAAGGAACGCAAGTTTGGTTTTTGATCTTTGTAATCTCCTTTTTGTGTTTTAGCGCCAAAAGTATTTTAACTGCGTTACGTTTGGTCAACAAACACCAAAAGTTTGTCAAATGCACCACCAAAACAAGTTTTAAGCCCAATTGCTCGTTTTAGCCACTTAAGGAATGCAAGTTTCAGTTTTTGATCTTTGTAATCTCCTTTTTGTGTTTTTGCGCCAAAAGTATCTCAAGTGTGGTACTTTTGGTCAACAAACACCAAAAGTTTGTCAAATGCACCACCAAAACAAGTTTTAAGCCCAATTGCTCGTTTTAGTCACTTAAGGAACGCAAGTTTGGTTTTTGATATTTGTAATCTCCTTTTTGTGTTTTAGCGGCAAAAGTATCTCAAGTGTGGTACTTTTGGTCAATAAACACCAAAAGTTTGTCAAATGCATCACCAAAACAAGTTTTAAGCCCAATTGCTCGTTTTAGGCCTAAAAGAAACGCAAGTTTGGTTTTTGATCTTTGTAATCTCCTTTTTGTGTTTTAGCGCCAAAAGTATCTCAAGTGTGGTACTTTTGGTCAAAAAACACCAAAAGGTTGTCAAATGCACCACCAAAACAAGTTTTAAGCCCAATTGCTCGTTTTAGCCACTTAAGGAACGCAAGTTTGGTTTTTGATTTTTTTATCTGCTTTTTGTGTTTTAGCGCCACAAGTTTCTCAACTTTGGTGCTTTAGGTCAACAAACACCAAAAGTTTGTCAAATGCACCACCAAAATAGGTTTTAGGACCAATTGCTCGTTTTAGCAACTTAAGGAACACAAGTTTGGTTTTTGATCTTTGTAATCTCCTTTTTGTGTTTTAGCGCCAAAAGTATCTCAAGTGTGGTTCTTTAGGTCAACAAACACCAAAAGTTTGTCAAATGCACCACCAAAACAGGTTTTAAGACCAATTGCTCGTTTTAGCCACTTAAGGAACGCAAGTTTGGTTTTTGATCTTTGTAATCTAATTTTTGTGTTTTAGCGCCAAAAGTATCTCAAGTGCGTTACGTTTGGTCAACAAACACCAAAAGTTTGTCAAATGCACCACCAAAATAAGTTTTAAGCCCAATTGCTCGTTATCCTTAAGGCACGCAAGTTTCGTTTCTAATCTTTGTAATATCCTTTTTGTGTTTTAGCGCCAAAAGTATCTCAAGTGTGGTACTTTTGGTCAACAAACACCAAAAGTTTGTCAAATGCACCACCAAAACAATTTTTAAGCCCAATTGCTCGTTTTAGTCGAAAAGAAACGCAAGTTTGGTTTTCGATTTTTTTATCTCCTTTTTGTGTTTTAGCGCCAAAGGTATCTCAAGTGTGGTGCTTTAGGTCAACAAACACCAAAAGTTTGTCAAATGCACCACCAAAACAAGTTTTAACCCCAATTGCTCGTTTTAGGCCCAAAAGAAACGCAAGTTTGGTTTTTGATCTTTGTAATCTCCTTTTTGTGTTTTAGCGCCAAAAGTATCTCAAGTGTGGTACTTTTGGTCAACAAACACCAAAAGTTTGTCAAATGCACCACCAAAATAGGTTTTAGGACCAATTGCTCGTTTTAGCCACTTAAGGAACGCAAGTTTGGTTTTTGACCTTTGTAATCTCCTTTTTGTGTTTTAGCGCCAAAAGTATCTCAAGTGTGGTACTTTTGGTCAACAAACACCAAAAGTTTGTCAAATGCACCACCAAAACCTGTTTTAAGACAAATTGCTCGTTTTAGCCACTTAAGGAATGCAAGTTTGGTTTTTGGCCTTTGTAATCTCCTTTTTATGTTTTAGCGCCAAAAGTATCTCAAGTGAGGTACTTTTGGTCAACAAACACTAAAAGTTTGTCAAATGCACCACCAAAACCTGTTTTAAGCCAAATTGCTCGTTTTAGCCACTTAAGGAACGCAAGTTTGGTTTTTGATCTTTGTAATCTCCTTTTTGTGTTTTAGCGCCAAAAGTATCTCAAGTGTGGTACTTTTAGTCAATAAACACCAAAAGTTTGTCAAATGCACCACCAAAACAAGTTTTAAGCCCAATTGCTCGTTTTAGGCCCAAAAGAAACGCAAGTTTGGTTTTTGATCTTTGTAATCTCCTTTTTGTGTTTTAGCGCCAAATTTATCTCAAGTGTGGTACTTTTGGTAAACAAACACCAAAAGTTTGTCAAATGCACCACCAAAACATGTTTTAAGCTAAATTGCTCGTTTTAGCCACTTAAGGAACGCAAGTTTGGTTTTTGATCTTTGTAATCTCCTTTTTGTGTTTTAGCGCCAAAAGTATCTCAAGTGTGGTACTTTTGGTCAACAAACACCAAAAGTTTGTCAAATGCATCACCAAAACAAGTTTTAAGCCCAATTGCTCGTTTTAGCCACTTGAGGAACGCAAGTTTGGTTTTTGATTTTTTTATCTGCTTTTTGTGTTTTAGTGCCAAAAGTTTCTCAACTGTGGTGCTTTAGGTCAACAAACACCAAACGTTTGTCAAATGCACCACCAAAATAGGTTTTAGGACCAATTGCTCGTTTTAGCCACTTTAGGAACATGATTTAACCTATTTGTCGCCTAACAGGTCAATCAAAATTAATACAATACTCTAATCCACTATGAAGACAGCGATGAGTACAGGTCTTTCCACGGTTCATGTTATCTAGCTAATTTCAAGTATTTAAGTCATGCAAATTAACAAACGGTTTGAGTGTGTGATGATATCTACAACTAAATTTAACAAAAACAACTACTAGCGAAATAAAAGATGTGAAAGTATGAATGAGAGGTACCTCCTTCTCCAAGTACTTAGTGCTTCTGTTTAATCGGACTTCATATACTTGTTTCACTTAATATAAACTAGTTAAATCCTTGAGAACTCTTTAATCAAAGAAATCTACAAGAGTTTAACTAATTTAATTAAGCCTTAAGCTCTTTCAAGCCAAGAACATACCAAAAGCTACTCTAAACGCTAGATCTAGTATTTAGGAAACAAATTCATTTCACAAATGTAAGAGGAGCTAATCGCACACACATACATGAATGAAATTACAAGAATTAAGCCTCGGTTTTCATGTCCTTAACAATCAAGAGAGATTTCAAGCTAACATAAAGTAGAACACCTAAAATAGAGATGCTCTAACCTATATAAGCCTAGATCTAAACATACATAGGCAAAAATTTACATATAGCTTGAAACCTAAAAGAGAAAATTACAAGCATATGAAGCCATAGGTTGATTCTTCAAGCACTTTTCCTTGGAGAAGAAGGATAGGCGATCTAGCCTGACATGGAGATGGAGGCGGATGAAGGTAGGTATGAAGTTCTGGACATGGCGAAGTGAAGTAGATGAAGAAGATGAAGATGGAGTTGAGAGAGTTTGTTAGAGGAGAGAGAAAGTGGAAGTGAAGTTATGTTCCCCTTTTCAAAAGTTAGTTACATTTAGGTTTTATAGTGGTGAGTAACTTTGGGATTATCGCCCAAAGGGTATTTTTGGTATTTGGTAAAAGGTTAGGATGAATGTGGACTAGATCTCATCTCCATGCATTTCTAAAGGTTCCTCCTTTTTCTCCCAGTGATTGTGCTTCCAAAATTGCCCTTAATGAGGCCTCCAGATTTGAATTTGGCCTTGGCGCCAATTTTGCCTCATTTGGAAAGATGCTCCCCAAGTACCTTCAAGCAACAGGCCTGACTTTGCCTTAAGTTTACTCTGCACAAAAGACTTCTGAAAAGTAGCTGACATTTCTGATCATTGTGCAGTCTGGCTCTTGTACTCGCTGACGGATAGGCTTAAGCTCCCGGATGTAACTCTTCGTCCGCCAGCGCCAGAATGTTCACTTCCGGATGTACATCCGCTTCCGGATGTGAGTTCCCTTCCTCAAGTAGCTCAGCTTCCGGCTGTAACTTTGCTTCCGGATGTGAACCTGCATCCTCATGTGAATATGCTTCCGGATGTAAACCTGCATCCGGATGTGACTTTGAGTACAAGTCATCTAGCCTTCCTCCTTGCCAAGTTATCTCCACTGAAGCTCCACCAAGGGTGTGTAGGGCCCACGTGGGACCCCCTACATGAAAAACACATCACACAGTCAAAGTGACCAAAATACCCTTGGTTCCATAAAATGCAAGTAATAAGGCTATTATTCTTCAAATATTTACACATAAGCATGCGCATGAAAATGTACCAATAATGATCAAATATAACAAATAAACCACACTAATTAAGCTCAAATGCACATGCTTATAGGTATGAAATTTGGTCTAATCAAATCCCCCACACTTAATCTTTGCACTCCGGGCAAAGTCATATAAAAGACTAACTTGATCATTAAGCATAATGAAGGCAATTGGAATTGTCATAGCACATAAGTTGACTTTTTGAACCTTTCCCTAAAACATCGCATGGGCCAAATCTAAGAATACAAAGCGAATGCAAGTTTATCAAGCAACTAGACCTAAGGAGGAGTGCCAATTGAGATTTTTCCTCACCGGATAAAGTGTTTACACTCATTCACTCAAGTTAGGAAAAATGCCTAACTAGGGTCTTGTGATCACTCTTTGGCTCAATGCACTTGACCATCACCATAGGCTTGTAATAGCTCTAAGTTCTCCACCCATTATTATGCATGACACAACCAAATCTAGAGGACTTTATGGGTTGAATGGAAGGCTAATAATGAATGGTGAATGATGGAAAGTAGTCAATGACCAATAACATGAACAAGTAATCACCACATATGCATGCAATACAATGAATACAATTCCACTAAACATGCTACATCTCTCTCTTTTTTTTCAAGCACTTTGTGCTTCTCTCATTTTTTTCCTTTCCACTCTTATGCCTTTGGCATACTCAAGCACTTTGTGCTATTTTTTACTTAGGCCTTTGGCCTTATTTCTTTCCTTTATTTCTTTTTGTTTTCCTTGGCCTTTGGCCATCTCTTTTTTTTCCTTGTTTTCAATGTGGCTCTCGGCCATCTTTTATTTCTCACAATGTAGCATGCTTTTCACTAGATACAACAATACAACACTAATATGAATGCAAGCATATGCTATAGTCACTAATTCACACATTGGTCAAGGTGATAGAAAAGAATAGTGAATGGCCCAAAGGGGTTAATCAAAGGATAATATTTGGTTGGCTTAGTGTTTGGGTCATAAGGGATTAGAAAGAAACGCCCCTTTTATTTTCAATCATGCCATGCATTGTGATCTTGAACAAGAACTAAGACAAGTTCTAGGAGGTCAAGTAACTACTGGCCCACTCAATTCGGTTGGAGGCTTCTCACATTTATGGCTTACTCTAATCAGTCACTTCCTCCCTAAGAGAAGTTAAATGAGAAACTAACACCCTCTTTATACCTTAAAAGTGCCCCATGCAATGCCCTAAGTACTCATTCCAAAAATTCTACTTACACACTAGAGGACAATTCCATTTGCTTTCAAGAGCCAAAATCAAGTCAAAAATTTTTTAGAAAATTATGTCAATGAAGTCCAAAGATTAAGTGTGTGAGCTTTGAAATAAACCATTTTTAAGCACATAATACACCTCCCCCACACTTAAAGCATGCATTGTCCTCAATGGACCAATCAAATCAAGTAGGAAGATGCATTTCAAAGGCAAGGTAGCAACATAAAAGGCCGGGCAGTCCAAGCATACAAATGGCCAATGCATGTATTATTTACAAGACTACACTAAACACAACCTAAAATATTATTTAATATTTTTTTCTCACTGACGCTCAGGAAGCTCAACTAGATGTCGACTCAAGCTGCTATGCTTCCGGAAGCAAAATTGCTACCGGAAGCAGAACTGCTATAGGAAGTCACTCTGGGTTCAGATTCTAAGTCTTATCCCTAGCGGAAGCAAATATGCTATCGGAAGCAAAAATGCTTCCGGATGCACTGACGCTTGTGGAAGCAAGAACGCCTCCCCTAGCGGAAGCAAAGTGAACACAATCTGATCCTAAGTAGTCAAGACTAAGTGAGAGCTTCCGGAAGCAAAAACACTTCCGGATGCAAGATCCTCTATTTCCTCAATGGCACTTCCAAAAACTTATAGACATTCCCAAGCATTAGTGAAATATTTTTTTTTCAGATTATTTTAACAACCTAACAAACCTAAACAAAATCCTACATATATTTTTTTTTAAAACTAACTAATGTCCTCCCCCACACTTAGAATAAAACAATATAAAGCAAGTAGGGAAGGAAGGAAACAACCTCTTACGGAGGCTTGAAGTTCTCTTTATATAATTTGAGGATTGACTTTGGCAAGTAGGCAAGTAGGCAAGTAGGGAAGTGGCCATTGACTTTGTACACTCTGCCATCTTTGAGATTCTTGATCTCAACCATCCCAAAATCATGAGACTTGAGCACTTCGTAAGGTCCTTGCCACTTGTCCTTAAGCTTGCCTCCTCCACAAAATTTGAATCTCACGCGATAGCACAAGACAAGATCTCCCTCCTTGAACTGCTTCCTCAGAATGCCACTGTCATGAATGGCCTTTGTCTTCTCTTTCAAAATTCTGGAGTTCTCAAAAGCTTCATTCCTCAGCTCCTCAAGCTCACTCAGAGTCAATTGCCTCTCTTGAGCAGCAGCATCCATATCCTCAATACAAGATTTAACTGCCCAATAAGACTTGTGCTGCAGCTCAACTGGTAAATGACAAGCTTTTCCATATATGAGCCGATAAGGAGACATGCCAATAGGAGTCTTAAAGGAAGTCCTATATGCCCAGAGAGCTTCTTCAAGTCTCAAGCTCCAATCCTTCCTGCTGGGCTTCACAATACGCTCAAGGATATTTTTAATTTGTCTATTGCTCACCTCAGCTTCTCCATTGGTTTGGGGGTGGTAAGGTGTAGATGTTAGAATCTTAAGTTTTGATGAAGACTAAAATATGAAAGAATGAATCAAGTACTTAGAAAGCAATAGGTTAACATAGAATCCCAAGTAAGAGTACAACCGGATGTGGATTTACTTCCGGATAGACTAGGACTAGCGCTCGCGGATGAATGACTTATCCCCCAGCGAGAGCAAGTAATTCACTAGGGAAATAACTTAGTCCATAAGCACTAGATATACAAAAACCTTAAGACTAAGCTAAGATTCAACCGGATGTGAATTTGCTTCCTGTTAGATTTAGATTGGCGCTGGCTGTTGGACTAAATGACACTAAGCGTCAACGAACATAAGCCACGTCCAGTAGAATTGCTTCCGATAGCTTAGTGACTAGCGCTGACTGTTGGATTGAAGGACACTGAGCGAGAGCGAGTAAAAGTCATTATAATCCTTCATCCAGTAGTAGTGCTTCCGGATGCAGAAGTACTTCCGGATGCAAGAAAGGCTCCTTAGACTAAATGAACTCCCACTGCATGTGATTAAGTGTTGTTATACTACACATCCCATAGCTTAAGAAAATGACACACCAAGTCACTTGGGAAGACTTAAGAGTTAGAGTAACATAACGAGACTCACGCTGACTGTTGGATTAGACATCCCCTAGCGTCAGTAGACAAAACACTAAGTCAGAACATAGTCTTAGTAAGATTACTTCCCATAGCAGACAAACCTCCCACAGCATGTATAGTTCTTACTACTACACTTGATTATATATATTACTCTGATGGGACTAACAAGTGTGTGCAGAACTTGGTTGTACTTCCGGATGGAAATGAGCTTCCGGATGAAAGATACTCTTGGCACTGAGATTCATAGACTAATACTTGCAGAGCAAGATTGCCACTTCCGAATGAACGATGATCATCCGTCAGCAAGAGTACAAGAGCCAACGTCACACACTCAGAAGTCAGAATGCTTTTGTCAGAGCAGAGTTGTCAGAGTTGCTTTTCAGAGATAAAGCAAGTCAACCCTGCTAAGCATTAATGAAGATGTACCTTTCAACGGTAACATGGGATTAACGGCTATATTCAAACGGACATATCCTATCTGCCGCCCAAGCCTGAATATTGAGGCCGAGTATAAAAGGAACATCTACATTCAGAAGAGATGTTGGGGGAAAAACAGAGAATATTATCTGAGAAACTATATTCTACATTCCTCTCATCTTCTACTCTCAGATCTAGATTTGTAACATTATTAGAGAGTAATTCATTTGTACTTAAGTGAGTAACATCATCTATTCTTAGAGAGAATCATTTGTACTTAAGTGTTTATCACAATCAGTTCATTGAGTGAACATATTATCAAATCCTCTAATTGATAGAGGCTGTGCTAAAGCTTGTGCTTGACGAACAGAATTATTATCTTACAAAAGTGAGGGGGAGCATTTAGAGGTTTTCTAAATCTCCATAGGTTGCAAGTTAGCCCACAAAACTTGTGGTTGTAAGGTTTGCAGGTGAGCCCGTTGCAAAACCTGTGGGTTGTTAGGTGAACCCGTGTTCGTAAAACCTATAGTGTAAAGGCTTTCTTGTGCCTGGTTCAAACAAGAGGTTTAGTGGATTGAAAATCTCAGGTGGAGCCTGGGGACTGGATGTAGGTCTGGAAGTGACCGAACCAGGATAAACTCGTGTGTGTTCATTCTGGTTGTTTTAATCTACACATCAAGCACCACACCACTAGATACTCACTTGTGCTTGGGGTAATACATCGTCACTCTCATCAAGCACAAGGAGTAAAGTTATAAAAGGGAGAATTTCATAAGTTTTATTCTGTCACCCAATTCAACCCCCCCTCTTGGGTGACAGCCACGCATTTCAGTAGAAACTTTGTGATTTACCCCAAATTGGCTGAGCAATGAAGTCATGAGCTTATTACAAAAATGAGAACCTTGATCGCTCACCAAAGCTTTAGGAACTCCAAACCGGCAAAAGATATTAGATTTCAAAAATTTCAACACGGCCCTTGCATCATTAGCCCTGGTTGGCACAGCTTCCACCCATCTAGATGGTAATCCACAGCCAGCAAAATATATGTGTAACCGTTGGATGGGGGAAAAGGTCCCATGAAGTCTATACCCCAAACATCAAAAGGATCACAATACAACATCGGCACTTGAGGCATCTCCTGTCTCTTTCCTAAGCTTCCAAACCTCTGGCACTTGTCACAAGACTTGCAATACTCATACGCATCCTTAAAAAGGGTAGGCCAATAGAAACCAGCCTCCAACGATCTCAGAGCAAGGTCACTTGTTTAAAGGATCCAACGATCTCAAGTGCAAAGACCTAGGCTGACTTGGGTATAAAAATGTGTTTTGAAGGTTTTGATCATACTATCCCACCCTTGTTAGATAATACTGATTTTTACTTATGGAAGGCTAGGATGAAAAGTTTTGTGCTATCCTCGAATTTCAAAATGTGGGATGTCTTTGTAAATGATTCTGATTTCAAACCAAAAGTAAATTGGACTGAAGAGGAGAAAAATTTATTTTACTTGAACATTAGAGCAATGCAAATTTTGTACAAAAGCTTAAGTGAGAGTGATTTCCAGAAAATTAAACATTGCTCTAATACTAGAGATATTTGGAACACTCTTGATGCTATGTATGCTTCTAACCACTCTCTTGAAAGTAAAGCTGTCCAAAGCTCATCTCGTGCCCCCGGTGGATCGACAGACGGTGAGCAACAGGAAACTGATATTGAAGAAGCTAGCACCAGTGAAGAGAGTGTCGATCTCTACCTAGAAGATTCAGAAACTGAAGAAAATGAGGTATCTGAACTTGAACCTTCTGAATTGCAAGACATGTATAATGAGTTACATATTGAATTTTGTAAACTTGCAAAAGAAGTTCTAGGATTAAGGAAAAAGAATAGGAAACTTGAGGAACTCATTAATTCTTCTACATCCAAGGTTTCCAAAGTTCCCTCCATAGAAATACAACTAGTGCAGCCCATAGAAAAACAGCTATCGAGAGCAGAAGCTTCAACATGTACTGAAAATTGCTCCAATTGTGAATTCCTGTTGAAGGAAAATGAGAAGTTTTCAAAAGGCCCTGAAACTTCAAAAGTTGATTCAAAAGAACAGAGAGTCTTTGAAAACAAAATTGATCAACAAGATATTGATAGGAAATCCGATTCTGAATATCATTCCATTATCTGTCATTATTGTGGTAGATCAGGTCATATTTCTCACACATGTAGTCTTAGAAAAAATTTACATGTGAGAAATAAATTTGTATGGATCTCTAAAGGACAAGTAAGGTCCAGCACTAACCATGTAGGACCCAAGTACAAATGGGTACCAAAACTTCCTTCCAGTGCCTTACTTGTGCAGGAAAGATCAAGAGTTCCTCTTGTCCCAAAGAAGAGAGCTCGTGGTGAAGTCACTGCTGCAACCACCTGGTTCAATCATAAGAAGCAGTGCACTACCACAAGGAACAGAAGTTCTGTCTCAAGGATGAGCTATCACAGAGTGCCACTCGACTATCCTGAGAAGAACAAGAGAGAGAGGATTCCTCGATCAACATGGAGAAAACCTATGAACTCTGTCTCTCATAAGACAGTGGTTCAAACCAAGGATAAATATAGAAGATCTCCTTGGGAAAGGAGATCCAAAAGAACAACTATATTCAAGACCGTACCTGGTCTGGGCAATGGGTCAAAACTGAATAAGATGTTCTTCATGCTGGGCTACTGGTGCTACTGCTCTTGAAATGGAAAAGATCAAGCACCACCAGTCAAAATCAAGCAAGCTACTACTTGACGCAAATGTAGCCTTGGTGATGTCATTCTTACCCTTTCTCTTATCTACATGATTAACCGGGTAATGAATGCATGCTTACTCATTTCATTGGCAATTGACATTTATGTATCTAAGATTAAACTTCAAATTGCCCTATGAAATGAATGTGAAGAATATGTAGCGTCTAGCCACACATGATTGACTTAAACATTTCAAAATATAGTGATACTTATGAGATGTTCTTTAGAAACCAGTGATGATCTTATTCTGAAAATGTTTTTAATCACATCTTAAGTCACCATCTACTAATGATCTCAGTTCAAGCCTGTGGTTAAGTGTGTTGACAGATTATGAAAGCTTGAATGATGTGGATGTACAAGAGAGAACGTCAACGAGTATGCACTTTGACAAGATGAGAAGAAATGGTTGTTCTGAAGTCAATCTTGAGGAAATCTTGCCAATCTTCTTATATGAGCATTTCTTTCCATTACTCATTATGTTGTGCATTTTTCTCTTGTCAGACATACATTAGGAATCTTAGGAAATGCCTGGAATTAACCTCTGCAAAATCTGATAAATCCAAGAGCAAATGCCAATAGGATAGAAGCCTAAGTGAGAGTAGATAACTAGGGTGGAAAGAACTATTAAGAATCTCTACCCACTGAAAGCCATATATCCTGGCACATTATCACAAGCCCAGTACAATCTGAATTAAGTTAAAGCTTGTTGATACCCTAAGAATAATGAGATCATGTTAAGCATATTTGAAAGAACTTGAGATGAGACTTGAAGATTATTCTTGTGATCATATGCTGAGAATTTGACTGTTTTTGTAAATTTGATTCATTCTTAAAGCTAAACTATTGTGTGAACATTAAGGGTTTTAGAATCTCGTGTATTTACATTTCACATGTCTTCACAATCTAACATGAACATCCTTAAAGCATATTTGTTGAACTATACCTGTGCATGAAACTCTGAAAATATGCAATCTGCTAGATACTCCCTGTGCCATCACTTGATATTTATCCAAAAGAGTATGAATGGAATTCATGACTTGATAGTGAAACTGAGAAATTGTGAACTACATTTCAAAGACTGTTTTCACATTATTAATACTCCTACTTTACAAAACCAACAAGCAAGCACATTTTCTTGAGATTATTATACTGAGCTGATTAACATAAATTTGTAACTTGGAATGTCCTCAGCATGTATACTAAGGCTAAATCTCAAGTTTTCCACTGACCATCCGGAAGCGCATGTGCTTCCGCTAGCACCTGCAGATCTCCTAGTGGAAAGGTTCCCTAGTATGGAAGATAAGAGCTATCAATGCTAAATCCAAAGACCCTCACATCCAGAAGCGGATACACTTCCTGAAGCATGTGCAAGATTGGTTTCCCAACTACAGACGTAGCTATCAAACAACCACTGAGGGTTGATCAACTTAGTCTTATAAGGAGAAATTTGAGAATGTTAAAATGAAGTTTAAATCTTCAGAAAACATCTGTGCTTAATTGCTAAAACCTGCCAAATGTACTAACTTAGGCATCGAAGTGCCAACATGTGTTTTTTGCAGGCTCACAATGTTAAATCTTAAGTAAGCACAACCGGAAGCAAAACCACTTCCGGATGATCCCTCACTGACACTGGATGATGAAACCAAGTGAGCGTCAGCACCAGTCCAAGGGACACGTCACTTCAGAAAACGCTTCACCTTCCTCAATGAAACGTTATGCCTTCTCTGATAAGATGAAGCGACACGTGTCATCAGGTGTGTCGTTCCAACTTAAATTGTTTACGTTACCCAATGTGTGAAAATCTGAAGAGACATGACCATTTTTGCCCTCAGTAACTTTTCCTATAAATAGGGTGTCATTTTTCACTTTCACTTTTTACTTGCATCATTTTCACTTTCACCATTTTCTCTAAAACCTTCTTCATCTGTTCTTCATTTTTCTTCACACGTCCCTTCGCATTTCATCTCCTTTTACCCCCAATCCATACACAAATGGCCGGATCTCATGAATCCAACCCAGTTACCAAGAAACACAAGTCAAAACATTCTTCATCTAAGAAACACAAGTCAAAATCTGGGCAATCTCATCATGAACGTTCTAAGAAATCTGGGCAAAATGAAGAACATCATGAACACCGTGAAATTTCTGGGCAGACACCGGGGCAGGAGGAAAATGTTCAGGGTCAGCCTGGAACTTCTGGCAGAGTGACTGAACAGATAGTGGTTTCCGAACAAGAGAGGGAAGCCCTGAGAAAAGGAAAGAAGAAGAGGGTGCAATTTGCTGAAGAGCCGTCTTCAAAGAGGCAGAGGGTTGAAGAAGATGACCCTACAGTGTATAGAGATGGGGCCTTGGAGCCTGTTGCCTCCAAGTTTGAAACCATTAAGCCTTACTTCAACAATGGCTTGTTCATCGATCTGGCCAAGATTGATGAACTAGGGTTTCCTCACCTGCGGCCTTACTTAGAAAAATACATGCCCTGGCTGGGGATCAAACAGGACTACAACATCAACGTCCTGCGAGCCTTCTGCCAATCCCTCTCTGGCAAAGTGAAGTACAAGAAGGTAGATGGAAAGGAGCAAATCCACAGACTCTACTTCACGGCCACAGTCAGAGGAAGAACCTTCAGTTTTACCTGGAGAACGCTGAACGAGTTAATGGGGATCACTGATGAGGGGATGACTGAGTGGCTATATCCTGAGGCGCTCAAATACAGTAAGGAGGAACTAGAACAGCTGTATGGCACCAAAGACAAAAAGTTGTCCAAAATGTCTGACTCCTACAGGGTTCTGTATTATATCTACTCCCGGATGATGACACACAAAGGGGGTAACTTCAATGAATTCACCCTGTTGGACAATCCATGGTTCCCCAGACTCCTCTCCCAGCAGCCAATCAATCCAGGGCAGTTGATCAGCCTTGAACTTCAGCGATGGTTGGCTAACGACAAGACTGGGTATCTTCCATATCCCACCATCCTTGCTGCCCTCCTGGAGAAGAAACTGATCAAGGCCACATCTGACGTGGAGGAAGAGAATGTCAAATGTGCTCCTGTGGGGACAACGAACATCAGCAAGATGGGCATCAAGTACCTGAAGCCTGCCAAGTCCACTCGCTCAAGCTCACAGGCGGGTAGTGCTTCTGGGACTTCAGCCCCTTCTGCATCTGAAGCAGGGGATCAGGAAGTGGACTCCCATGCTGGGCCAAGTCGTGCTGCCAGAGTGCCAGCTTCAGTCAAAGCCTTTGCCGAGGAAGTTAAGGAGGAACTTCTCTTTAGACTGCCTGAATCCTTGGTAGGCCCTCTCCGTGCTGAGTGTGACAATGGCTTCCAGCGGCAAGGGGAGCGCATTCAGAGGCTCGAAGATAGGGTAGGCCAGCTTGAAAACCACATTGCTAGGGTGGACGCAAAACTTGACCTCATTCTCCAGCACCTACAAATTCCCCAACCATCACAAGGTAACCTACCACCACCTCCTCCTCCTCCCCAAAATCCTCCTCCTCCTCCTCCTCCTCCTCCTCCTCCCTCAGGCAATCCTCAACTTCCCCCTCCTCCTCCACCTAACACTCAACCACCACAGCCACCTCCACAAAATGACCATCAATCCCCTCCATCACCAAACAATGATCACCAATCCCAACCTTCACCCAACCATGAACACCAAACCCAAGACACACACCAACAATCTCCTGGCCAATCACCCCTTCACTCCAACCACTCCCCATCTCCACAAAACTCCCCATCTACACCTCCCTCATCCACTCGCACACCAACCAACCCCTTAGCCGAACACCTTGGATTTCAAACTGCCATTCACCCCCTCAGCCATATCTATCTACGAGATTACCCACGCCTTCAGCAAATCCCTGAGGATCCTCACGTACCATTTACCCCATTTACCCCACACTCTTCCACTACCTTCACTGAATATTCCTCCACCTACCCATTCGAAGGTCTATTCGTAGATCCCACCTGGTTCCCCAACCAACCCACATCCCCAGATCATACCTTACCTACCTCTTCCCCAGAACCCTCACCACAAACTCCACTTAGCCCTGAACCTCCGCCCTCCTCTTCATCTACTCCATCCCTGGCACTCGCCCTTGTTGATGATGACAAAAGGGGGAGAAACGTGATGACCGCCCTTCGCCTATCCATGAACACAAGGGATGTGCTCAGCCAACCATCCCTCTGGCTAGATGAAGACATCACGGCTGCCCTCCGTCGAGCCATGGAGTCTCAGAGACTGGGCGATTCTGAGAGTCTGATTCGTGGGGAAGCCATCCGATTCATGCAACAGCAGCGCTCAGATGAGCAAAGGTCAGAACTGGCAATGGTGTTGATTGAGCAACCTGATGAACTCACACAGCCTGAGCCTGAGCCTGAGGTTCCTTCTTCTGAGCCTTCTCCCTCAGCACCTGCACTCACTGTACTTGAGGAGATTATGTTAAAATATGGGTACACAAGGTCTGAGCCACTTGTGAGAGTGAAAGCTGTTCCTATTCCTTCTTCAGCGCCAACTTCTACTCCTGCTTCTCCAGTGGTTAAATCCAGCAAAACAAGAGTGAAGCGTGCTGTCAAAAAGGGGACAGGCATCTCTGAGCCTGCAGACAGTGAGGAAGAGTCTGAGAATCAAGCGTCAACGTTTCAGTCCTCCGTCAGAGAACAAGCTCAGAAAGTGATGGATGATATCCCACCAGAAGTAGTGGTAAAGCTTGAGGTGGAAGATCTCACCCCTGAGGAACTCGAGAGGTTTAATGGAAACAACAAACTCACCTTCGAGCAATTCACAGTTCTGGATGCTGATAGGGCTAATGCTTTGGCTAAAGAGAAAGCAAAAGGGAAAGGCAAGGCAAGCTTGGCCCAGGACCCTGACTTTCCAGTCTGGAATGTAAAGATCTCCAACATTCATCTTCCTCATGGTGTCATCCCCATCAACGAGACATCACTTGGTTCTTCCTCTTCTGGGCTAAGTGAGGCCGATGATCTGAGAAGAGCAATTGTGGAGTCCTTGGAGCTAGAAAGGATTAGAAAAGAAAAAGAGGCTAGAGAACTCCAAGAGATCCTTGCTCAGATTGATCAGCAGGAAATGGACGAAGCATGGGCTAGAGTGGAAGAAGAGTATCAAAAGAATCAGAGAGGGAAAAATAACAAGCGCAAGCCTTAACCCCCTTACACTCATGCATCTATCATAACATAGCATTTCATCTTTGTGTTGTTATTACGCACTCTGTAAATTTGCTTACTATGATAATTTTTTTCTCATAGTTTTCATGCATAAGCTCTACTCGCACAGTTTTGATTACTTGTATATTTTATCTATCTGTGTATTACTAACCTGTAATCTTTTGCTTATCAATAATATTTGTCTAAGTTATTTGTGCCTTATTTAATCTATTGCTTTTATTCTTCTACTAATCCTTTCATATGAACTTAATCGATAAAACTAAGTTTGTCATCATCAAAAAGGGGGAGAATGTTAGAATCTTAAGTTTTGATGAAGACTAAAATATGAAAGAATGAATCAAGTACTTAGAAAGCAATAGGTTAACATAGAATCCCAAGTAAGAGTACAACCGGATGTGGATTTACTTCCGGATAGACTAGGACTAGCGCTCGCGGATGAATGACTTATCCCCCAGCGAGAGCAAGTAATTCACTAGGGAAATAACTTAGTCCATAAGCACTAGATATACAAAAACCTTAAGACTAAGCTAAGATTCAACCGGATGTGAATTTACTTCCTGTTAGATTTAGACTGGCGCTGGCTGTTGGACTAAATGACACTAAGCGTCAGCGAACATAAGCCACGTCCAGTAGAATTGCTTCCGATAGCTTAGTGACTAGCGCTGACTGTTGGATTGAAGGACACTGAGCGAGAGCGAGTAAAATTCATTATAATCCTTCATCCAGTAGTAGTGCTTCCGGATGCAGAAGTACTTCCGGATGCAAGAAAGGCTCCTTAGACTAAATGAACTCCCACTGCATGTGATTAAGTGTTGTTATACTACACATCCCATAGCTTAAGAAAATGACACACCAAGTCACTTGGGAAGACTTAAGAGTTAGAGTAACATAACGAGACTCACGCTGACTGTTGGATTAGACATCCCCTAGCGTCAGTAGACAAAACACTAAGTCAGAACATAGTCTTAGTAAGATTACTTCCCATAGCAGACAAACCTCCCACAGCATGTATAGTTCTTACTGCTACACTTGATTATATATATTACTCTGATGGGACTAACAAGTGTGTGCAGAACTTGGTTGTACTTCCGGATGGAAATGGGCTTCCGGATGAAAGATACTCTTGGCTCTGAGATTCATAGACTAATACTTGCAGAGCAAGATTGCCACTTCCGAATGAACGATGATCATCCGTCAGCAAGAGTACAAGAGCCAACGTCACACACTCAGAAGTCAGAATGCTTTTGTCAGAGCAGAGTTGTCAGAGTTGCTTTTCAGAGATAAAGCAAGTCAACCCTGCTAAGCATTAATGAAGATGTACCTTTCAACGGTAACATGGGATTAACGGCTATATTCAAACAGACATATCCTATCTGCCGCCCAAGCCTGAATATTGAGGCCGAGTATAAAAGGAACATCTACATTCAGAAGAGATGTTGGGGGAAAAACAGAGAATATTATCTGAGAAACTATATTCTACATTCCTCTCATCTTCTACTCTCAGATCTAGATTTGTAACATTATTAGAGAGTAATTCATTTGTACTTAAGTGAGTAACATCATCTATTCTTAGAGAGAATCATTTGTACTTAAGTGTTTATCACAATCAGTTCATTGAGTGAACATATTATCAAATCCTCTAATTGATAGAGGCTGTTCTAAAGCTTGTGCTTGACGAACAGAATTATTATCTTACAAAAGTGAGGGGGAGCATTTAGAGGTTTTCTAAATCTCCATAGGTTGCAAGTTAGCCCACAAAACTTGTGGTTGTAAGGTTTGCAGGTGAGCCCGTTGCAAAACCTGTGGGTTGTTAGGTGAACCCGTGTTCGTAAAACCTATAGTGTAAAGGCTTTCTTGTGCCTGGTTCAAACAAGAGGTTTAGTGGATTGAAAATCTCAGGTGGAGCCTGGGGACTGGATGTAGGTCTGGAAGTGACCGAACCAGGATAAACTCGTGTGTGCTCATTCTGGTTGTTTTAATCTACACATCAAGCACCATACCACTAGATACTCACTTGTGCTTGGGGTAATACATCGTCACTCTCATCAAGCACAAGGAGTAAAGTTATAAAAGGGAGAATTTCATAAGTTTTATTCTGTCACCCAATTCAACCCCCCCTCTTGGGTGACAGCCACGCATTTCAGTAGAAACTTTGTGATTTACCCCAAATTGGCTGAGCAATGAAGTCATGAGCTTATTACAAAAATGAGAACCTTGATCGCTCACCAAAGCTTTAGGAACTCCAAACCGGCAAAAGATATTAGATTTCAAAAATTTCAACACGGCCCTTGCATCATTAGCCCTGGTTGGCACAGCTTCCACCCATCTAGATGGTAATCCACAGCCAGCAAAATATATGTGTAACCGTTGGATGGGGGAAAAGGTCCCATGAAGTCTATACCCCAAACATCAAAAGGATCACAATACAACATCGGCACTTGAGGCATCTCCTGTCTCTTTCCTAAGCTTCCAAACCTCTGGCACTTGTCACAAGACTTGCAATACTCATACGCATCCTTAAAAAGGGTAGGCCAATAGAAACCAGCCTCCAAGATCTTCCTCGAAGTCTTTTTAGCACCAAAGTGTCCTCCACAGGCTAGAGAATGACAAAACTGCAGGATTGATGGAACTTCATCATCTTGCACACACTTTCTAATGATCTGATCATTACATAGCCTCCACAAGTGCGGCTCATCCCAAACATAATAACTAGCATCCCTCTTCAACTTTTGGACTTGATGCTTGTTCAGAGAGGGTGAAGTGACTTCGGCCACAAGGTAATTTACAAGATGAGCATACCACGGATCCTTCTTGGCATTCAAGGCACACAATAAGGTATCTGGGAAGGTATCACAAACAAGAGAAGAATGATCAACACCTTCCACATCCATTGGTAGACGGCTCAAATGGTCAGCTACTAAGTTCTCTTTTCCAGTCCTATCTTTAATGTCCACCTCGAACTCTTGTAGCAGCATCACCCAGCGCAAGAGTCTGGGCTTTGTTTGTGGCTTAGACAACAAATATCGAACAGCTGCATGATCAGTGAATACAATTACTTTGGAATGAAGTAAGTATTGCTGGAACTTGTCCAGACAAAAAACAATGGCAAATAATTCCTTCTCAGTGGTTGTATAATTCCTTTGAGCTCTATCCAAAGTCTTAGACGCATAAGCAATCACCCTTGGCAATGAATCATGTCTCTGGCCAAGCATGGCTCCCAAAGCCTCATTAGAAGCATCACAAGATAGCTCAAAAGGTAGCTCCCAATTAGGTGCAACCAAGATAGGAGGAGAAATAAGCCTGGACTTCAACTCAACAAATGCCTCCTTACAAGCACTAGAGAAATCAAATTCTGCCTCCTTTTGTAATAGATGAGATAAAGGAGCAGCAATTTGGCTGAAACCCTTGATAAATCTTCTATAAAATCCCACATGTCCTAGAAAGGACCTCAACTCCTTCAAACAAGTAGGGAATGGTAAAGAAGAGATTACTTCAACCTTGGCTTTGTCAACTTGAATACCTTCTTTTGAGACTAGATGTCCCAAAACTATGCCCTTGTCCACCATGAAATGGCACTTCTCAAAGTTGAGTACCAAACTCTTCTCCACACATCTAACCAAAGCCTTCTCAAGATTGACCAAGCAAGCATCAAAACTATCTCCGTAGAGGGAGAAATCATCCATAAACACCTCGATGCCATCCTCCAGCAAGTCATTGAAAATGCTCATCATACAACGTTGAAAAGTTCCTGGAGCATTGCACAGACCAAAAGGCATTCTTCTGTATGCGAAGGTCCCAAATGGACAAGTAAAGGTCGTCTTTTCTTGGTCCTCTGGTGCTATGGGAACCTGGAAGTACCCTGAGAAACCATCCAAAAAACAGTAGTGTGACTTGCCAGCTAGTCTTTCAAGCATCTGATCAATAAATGGCAACGGGAAGTGGTCTTTCCTTGTGGAATCATTTAACCTCCGATAATCAATGCAGACCCTCCAAGAGTTCTGAACCCGTGTAGGTACTAGCTCATCTTTGTCATTTTTCACCACGGTCAGCCCACTCTTCTTGGGCACCACATGGATGGGGCTCACCCATTCACTATCGCTGATCGGGTATATAATTCCAGCACTTAAGAGCTTTTCTACCTCCTTTTTCACAACATCAAGTATTAAGGGATTGAGCCTCCTTTGGGGTTGACGCACTGGCTTAGCATCGTCATTAAGTAAGATCCTGTGCATGCAGGTTGTTGGACTCATGCCTAGAAGATCGGCTAAAGTCCACCCAATGGCCCCCTTGTATCTTCTTAACACATCAAGTAACTTCCCTTCCTCAAGAGAAGAAAGAGAAGTAGAGATAATCACCGGCAGCTTCTCCTCCTCAAGCAAGTAGGCATACTTGAGATTAGGTGGCAGAGGTTTCAACTCCAAAGTAGGTGGTTCAACAATAGAAGGAATCAAGGTGTGCATTTCAACTTGAAGAACTTGAGGCTCATAAACATCATCCTCATAATTCGGCAACTCTTCAAAATAATCAAGACCATTCAGTTGCTGCCTCTCATCATCTCTATTTGGCCTCTCAGAGTTTGAGGCCTCTTTAATCATGTTCAAGCCTGCTTCGCTACTGCCGCTCAGGGTGAAAACATGTGGATCATCAGCAAGCACATGCTCCTTCAGATAGAGTTTCTCCCTCAACTTGTGTAAGCGGCTTCTCTTTAAAGCTTCATACTCTTCACTATCAAACCCTTGTGCACTAGAGTTCTCAATCTCCTTGGTAAATTCACAATTTCCATTTTCCTCCTGTCCTACAAAACTGAACACACTTCCCTCTTCCAAGGGGTTGTAGCTTGACAGAGAAGAAATAGACGTGCAATCATCATCAAAATTATAGTGCACATGCATTGAATCCATGAATTCAGTTACTGAACTTCCTATGCTAGATGAATCGTTAGGAACCTCATGCAAGCATGTATTATTAATCAAACTAGCACAAGAATCATGATAGCACATATGAGCACCAACCATATCAAACATATTCAGCTTAAAAGAATTTACATGCTCATCACAAATCACATGCATCAATGAATCAACCACACTCAGCCCTAGGAGAGAATAGTCCTCGTGGGGATGTCTCATGGCTTCTCCTACATCAAACCTTATTATTTGATTCCCCACTTGCATCGTAACAAATCCCCCTTCTAAGCTTATCACCATCTTGGCAGTTTTCATAAATGGCCTTCCTAAGATCAAAGAATCATCCATACTAGTGTCACTCGTCATATCAAGCACATAAAAGTCCACGGGGAAAACTAATTCCCTAACCTTCACTAGAATGTCTTCTATAAAGCCAAAGGGTTTTTTAATGGACCTATCAGCCAGTTGAACTACCACACTGGTTTCACTCAAATTCTTTAACCCTAGTGCAAAGTAGGTGGCCTTAGGCATAACATTGATTGCGGCCCCTAAATCAAGAAGTGCCTTCCCAAAACTAAGTTTCCCTATCTGACAAGGGATGGTGAAAGATCCTGGATCTCTGCACTTTGAGGGCAAGTGCCCTTTTAAGAGAGACGAAACATTAGTCCTAAGCTGGACTTTGTTACTTACATTACTAGCTCTCTTGTTGATGCAAAGATCTTTTAAGAACTTGGCATATTTAGGCATTTGCTTTACCAACACAAGAATAGGCACATTTACTTCAAGCTTAGAAAATAAGTCAAGCATATCCTTTTCCAATTCATTATCATGTTTCTTTCTAGCCAAAGCATATGAATTAGGAAAGGGCAAATGCTTAGGGTCAAGAGATTTACCTTTGGGGGACTCATCCCCTTGTTGAGTAGGTTGTTCTTGCGAAGAAAATTCTCCAACCTTGCGTTTTCCTTCTGCAATATCCTTCCTCTTCTCCTCTTGTGAGGTCTCAGATTCATCACTCTTCTTTGTTAGACACTCAGCCTCACCAAATTGTTCATCAAGAGGAGGATTCAGTGCAGCCTCTCCATGCATCTGGTTACCAACAAAATCATTCAGGAGGCTAGTGTGACCTCCCTCAATCAATACATTCTGCTCGGCTTCACAAGGCAGTTGTGTCTCCTCCTCTTCCTCATACTCGTAAGCATCACCGTACTTCCTTCCACTTCTCAGGTTCATAGAATGAATGTTTTGAGGATTTACCACCACATTAGATGGTAATCCTCCTTTCTTTGCGTCCTGCTCAGCTCTATTGTTTAACAGTTGAGAAACCAAGGTGGTAAAATCTTCCTGCTGCTTCTTTAGGCTCTCATTAACCTTCACCATTACACTTGACATTACTTGGTCCATCATGTCTGGCTGAGGTATCAACGAGCTAGATGAAGGATCATAGGATTGAGATCCCACCATGTTGTTACGTGAAGCATGAGCTGGATTATCATTTTTCATAAATGGAGGAGGAATATCTGCTTGATGATTCGGCCTGTATCCTTGGGCATTAGGATTAGACCTCCCTAGATATGAACCATAGCCTTGCTGTGAGGGATAGGCATTAGAGGCTTGAAAGTTGCCTCCCCCCCACTTAGGCTGTTGCTGAGGTTGGAAGGAGCTAGAATTTGTGGCCTGGTTTGAACCTCCCCCCCACTTGAAGTTCGGGTGGTCCCTCCATCCCGGATTATACGTGGAAGAGTAAGGATCGTACTTGGCTTGAGGTCTAGCATTGTTATACATTGCCGCAACTTCCGCTTGGGATGGACAGTCTGAAGGTAAGTGCATCGGCGAGCCACAGTGATCACAAGATGAGGCAACCAAGGCCATTGAGTCATCAACACAAGAAGTAGGCTTCACAAAGCGGCCGTCCATTCGACTCAAACTCTCAGTCAACCTTTCTATAGAGTTGTACAGCTTGTCATCACTACTCACTGAGGCAACCTTTGGCGCAGCACCATACATAGCATCTCTGCCATAAAAATTCTGGTGATTAGAGGCCATGGTTGAGAATAGGTTCCATCCTTCATTAGCGGAGAGATTGAAAATAGAACCACTAGAGGCAGCATCCACGCTCATCTTGAGTTGAGGAACAAGTCCATCATAAAAGTATTGGACCAAGTTGCCTTTGGAAATATTGTGGTTGGGGCATGAGTTGATCAAGGTGTTGAACCGGTTCCAATAGTCATAAAATGTCTCCTGAGAAAGTTGTTGAACACCAGTGATGTCCTTCCGCAACTTAGACACTTTGGAAAGAGGGAAGTATCTATCCAAGAAGACCTTCTTAAGCTCATCCCAAGTCATCGTGACATAATGTGTTGGAAGGTTCAATAGCCACTCCTTGGCTTTGCCCTCCAGAGAGAATTGGAATACCCGAAGTAGCACATCATCCAAATTAGCATTTGGCGGCTTCATGGAGGAACAGGTGTGGTAGAGGCCTAGCAAGTGTGTATGAGCATCTTCATGGGGAAAACCTGTAAACTTAGGCAGATGAGCAAGAAGAGATCCTTTGATCTCAAAGTTAGCGGGGTTAGCATAAAAACCTTGAGGTGCGAATGATGCATATGATTGTGTGAACTCCCTCATTGGTCTATCATCATCATGTACTTGCCTACCCCCCTCAAAATGATGCTCTCCCTCTTGCTCTCGCCTATCTCGCCCCTCATGCTCATGCTCATGATCATTATTCCTATCATCTCTTTCACGCTCTCTATGATCTTGCCTCTGTTCAGCCATGATAATATGTTGGTCTAGGATATGGTGATTGGATGCTACAGATGAATTGTGTGGATTAGAGGTGGATCCTATATGTTGTTTATGAGCTTGTTTCTCTTGTTTTTGCTTTTTCTTAAGTTCTCTCAAAGTCTTATTAATCTCTCTATCCAATGGCACAAGAGATGTGGTAGGGTTCATGCAAAGCTACTCAGTGCAACTATATGCAATGAAATCCAACAAAATCCAGCAGAATCACAGATAAAAATATCAGCAAAAATCAGTGGAAAATCCAGCAATAATAGGCTAACTAAAGCAGCCTAACACTTCCAAAGCACTTCTAAAACACTGTTAACTATACAGAAAGCAATTCAACCTAAAATTAAAACTAAAACTAACTAAAATATCACACAAGTTATACAAATTAAGATTGCAACTCTAACATCTAAAACTAGCAAGAACTGGCCTAAACCGGCAACGGCGCTACTTGATTTAACCTATTTGTCGCCTAACAGGTCAATCAAAATTAATACAATACTCTAATCCACTATGAAGACAGCGATGAGTACAGGTCTTTCCACGGTTCAGGTTATCTAGCTAATTTCAAGTATTTAAGTCATGCAAATTAACAAATGGTTTGAGTGTGTGATGATATCTTCAACTAAATTTAACAAAAACAACTACTAGCGAAATAAAAGATGTGAAAGTATGAATGAGAGGTACCTCCTTCTCCAAGTACTTAGTGCTTCTGTTTAATCGGACTTCATATACTTGTTTCACTTAATATAAACTAGTTAAATCCTTGAGAACTCTTTAATCAAAGAAATCTACAAGAGTTTAACTAATTTAATTAAGCCTTAAGCTCTTTCAAGCCAAGAACATACCAAAAGCAACTCTAAACGCTAGATCTAGTATTTAGGAAACAAATTCATTTCACAAATGTAAGAGGAGCTAATCGCACACACATACATGAATGAAATTACAAGAATTAAGCCTCGGTTTTCATGTCCTTAACAATCAAGAGAGATTTCAAGCTAACATAAAGTAGAACACCTAAAATAGAGATGCTCTAACCTATATAAGCCTAGATCTAAACATACATAGGCAAAAATTTACATATAGCTTGAAACCTAAAAGAGAAAATTACAAGCATATGAAGCCATAGGTTGATTCTTCAAGCACTTTTCCTTGGAGAAGAAGGATAGGCGATCTAGCCTGACATGGAGATAGAGGCGGATGAAGGTAGGTATGAAGTTCTGGACATGGCGAAGTGAAGTAGATGAAGAAGATGAAGATGGAGTTGAGAGAGTTTGTAAGAGGAGAGAGAAAGTGGAAGTGAAGTTATGTTCCCCTTTTCAAAAGTTAGTTACATTTAGGTTTTATAGTGGTGAGTAACTTTGGGATTATCACCCAAAGAGTATTTTTGGTATTTGGTAAAAGGTTAGGATGAATGTGGACTAGATCTCATCTCCATGCATTTCTAAAGGTTCCTCCTTTTTCTCCCAGTGATTGTGCTTCCAAAATTGCCCTTAATGAGGCCTCCAGATTTGAATTTGGCCTTGGCGCCAATTTTGCCTCATTTGGAAAGATGCTCCCCAAGTACCTTCAAGCAGCAGGCCTGACTTTGCCTTAAGTTTACTCTGCACAAAAGACTTCTGAAAAGTAGCTGACATTTCTGATCATTGTGCAGTCTGGCTCTTGTACTCGCTGACGGATAGGCTTAAGCTCCCGGATGTAACTCTTCGTCCGCCAGCGCCAGAATGTTCACTTCCGGATGTACATCCGCTTCCGGATGTGAGTTCCCTTCCTCAAGTAGCTCAGCTTCCGGCTGTAACTTTGCTTCCGGATGTGAACCTGCATCCTCATGTGAATATGCTTCCGGATGTAAACCTGCATCCGGATGTGACTTTGAGTACAAGTCATCTAGCCTTCCTCCTTGCCAAGTTATCTCCACTGAAGCTCCACCAAGGGTGTGTGGGGCCCACGTGGGACCCCCCTACATGAAAAACACATCACACAGTCAAAGTGACCAAAATACCCTTGGTTCCATAAAATGCAAGTAATAAGGCTATTATTCTTCAAATATTTACACATAAGCATGCGCATGAAAATGTACCAATAATGATCAAATATAACAAATAAACCACACTAATTAAGCTCAAATGCACATGCTTATAGGTATGAAATTTGGTCTAATCAAATCCCCCACACTTAATCTTTGCACTCCGGGCAAAGTCATATAAAAGACTAACTTGATCATTAAGCATAATGAAGGCAATTGGAATTGTCATAGCACATAAGTTGACTTTTTGAACCTTTCCCTAAAACATCGCATGGGCCAAATCTAAGAATACAAAGCGAATGCAAGTTTATCAAGCAACTAGACCTAAGGAGGAGTGCCAATTGAGATTTTTCCTCACCGGATAAAGTGTTTACACTCATTCACTCAAGTTAGGAAAAATGCCTAACTAGGGTCTTGTGATCACTCTTTGGCTCAATGCACTTGACCATCACCATAGGCTTGTAATAGCTCTAAGTTCTCCACCCATTATTATGCATGACACAACCAAATCTAGAGGACTTTATGTGTTGAATGGAAGGCTAATAATGAATGGTGAATGATGGAAAGTAGTCAATGACCAATAACATGAACAAGTAATCACCACATATGCATGCAATACAATGAATACAATTCCACTAAACATGCTACATCTCTCTCTTTTTTTTCAAGCACTTTGTGCTTCTCTCATTTTTTTCCTTTCCACTCTTATGCCTTTGGCATACTCAAGCACTTTGTGCTATTTTTTACTTAGGCCTTTGGCCTTATTTCTTTCCTTTATTTCTTTTTGTTTTCCTTGGCCTTTGGCCATCTCTTTTTTTTTCCTTCTTTTCAATGTGGCTCTCGGCCATCTTTTATTTCTCACAATGTAGCATGCTTTTCACTAGATACAACAATACAACACTAATATGAATGCAAGCATATGCTATAGTCACTAATTCACACAAGTTTGGTTTTAGGCCCAAAAGAAACGCAAGTTTGGTTTTTGATCTTTGTAATCTCCTTTTTGTGTTTTAGCGCCAAAAGTATCTCAAGTGTGGTACTTTTGGTCAACAAACACCAAAAGTTTGTCAAATGCACCACCAAAATAGGTTTTAGGACCAATTGCTCGTTTTAGCCACTTAAGGAACGTAAGTTTGGTTTTTGACCTTTGTAATCTCCTTTTTGTGTTTTAGCGCCAAAAGTATCTCAAGTGTGGTACTTTTGGTCAACAAACACCAAAAATTTGTCAAATGCACCACCAAAACCTGTTTTAAGCCCAATTGCTCGTTTTAGCCACTTAAGGAACGCAAGTTTGGTTTTTGACCTTTGTAATCTCCTTTTTGTGTTTTAGTGCCAAAAGTATCTCAAGTGTGGTACTTTTCGTCAACAAACACCAAAAGTTTGTCAAATGCACCACCAAAACCTGTTTTAAGCCAAATTGCTCGTTTTAGCCACTTAAGGAACGCAAGTTTGGTTTTTGATCTTTGTAATCTCCTTTTTGTGTTTTAGCGCCAAAAGTATCTCAAGTGTGGTTCTTTAGGTCAACAAACACCAAAAGTTTGTCAAATGCACCACCAAAACAGGTTTTAAGACCAATTGCTCGTTTTAGCCACTTAAGGAACGCAAGTTTGGTTTTTGATATTTGTAATCTAATTTTTGTGTTTTAGCACCAAAAGTATCTCAAGTGCGTTACGTTTGGTCAACAAACACCAAAAGTTTGTAAAATGCACCACCAAAATAAGTTTTAAGCCCAATTGCTCGTTATAGCCCCTTAAGGCACGCAAGTTTCGTTTCTAATCTTTGTAATCTCCTTTTTGTGTTTCAGCGCCAAAAGTATCTCAAGTGTGGTACTTTTGGTCAACAAACACCAAAAGTTTGTCAAATGCACCACCAAAACAATTTTTAAGCCCAATTGCTCGTTTTAGTCGAAAAGAAACGCAAGTTTGGTTTTTGATTTTTTTATCTCCTTTTTGTGTTTTAGCGCCAAAAGTATCTCAAGTGTGGTGCTTTAGGTCAAGAAACACCAAAAGTTTGTCAAATGCACCACCAAAACAAGTTTTAAACCCAATTGCTCGTTTTAGGCCCAAAAGAAACGCAAGTTTGGTTTTTGATCTTTGTAATCTCCTTTTTGTGTTTTAGCGCCAAAAGTATCTCAAGTGTGGTACTTTTGGTCAACAAACACCAAAAGTTTGTCAAATGCACCACCAAAATAGGTTTTAGGACCAATTGCTCGTTTTAGCCACTTAAGGAACGCAAGTTTGGTTTTTGACCTTTGTAATCTCCTTTTTGTGTTTTAGCGCCAAAAGTATCTCAAGTGTGGTACTTTTGGTCAATAAACACCAAAAGTTTGTCAAATGCACCACCAAAACCTGTTTTAAGCCCAATTGCTCGTTTTAGCCACTTAAGGAACGCAAGTTTGGTTTTTGACCTTTGTAATCTCCTTTTTGTGTTTTAGTGCCAAAAGTATCTCAAGTGTGGTACTTTTGGTCAACAAACACCAAAAGTTTGTCAAATGCACCACCAAAACCTGTTTTAAGCCAAATTGCTCGTTTTAGCCACTTAAGGAACGCAAGTTTGGTTTTTGATCTTTGTAATCTCCTTTTTGTGTTTTAGTGACAAAAGTATCTCAAGTGTGGTACTTTTGGTCAACAAACACCAAAAGTTTGTCAAATGCACCACCAAAATAGGTTTTAGGACCAATTGCTCGTTTTAGCCACTTAAGGAACACAAGTTTGGTTTTTGATCTTTGTAATCTCCTTTTTGTGTTTTAGCGCCAAAAGTATCTCAAGTGTGGTTCTTTAGGTCAACAAACACCAAAAGTTTGTCAAATGCACCACCAAAACAGGTTTTAAGACCAATTGCTCGTTTTAGCCACTTAAGGAACGCAAGTTTGGTTTTTGATATTTGTAATCTAATTTTTGTGTTTTAGCGCCAAAAGTATCTCAAGTGCGTTACGTTTGGTCAACAAACACCAAAAGTTTGTCAAATGCACCACCAAAATAAGTTTTAAGCCCAATTGCTCGTTATAGCCCCTTAAGGCACGCAAGTTTCGTTTCAAATCTTTGTAATCTCCTTTTTGTGTTTTAGCGCCAAAAGTATCTCAAGTGTGGTACTTTTGGTCAACAAACACCAAAAGTTTGTCAAATGCACAACCAAAACAATTTTTAAGCCCAATTGCTCGTTTTAGTCGAAAAGAAACGCAAGTTTGGTTTTTGATTTTTTTATCTCCTTTTTGTGTTTTAGCGCCAAAAGTATCTCAAGTGTGGTGCTTTAGGTCAACAAACACCAAAAGTTTGTCAAATGCACCACCAAAACAAGTTTTAAGCCCAATTGCTCGTTTTAGGCCCAAAAGAAACGCAAGTTTGGTTTTTGATCTTTGTAATCTCCTTTTTGAGTTTTAGCGCCAAAAGCATCTCAAGTGTGGTCCTTTTGGTCAACAAACACCAAAAGTTTGTCAAATGCACCACCAAAATAGGTTTTAGGACCAATTGCTCGTTTTAGCCACTTAAGGAACGCAAGTATGGTTTTTGACCTTTGTAATCTCCTTTTTGTGTTTTAGCGCCAAAAGTATCTCAAGTGTGGTACTTTTGGTCAACAAACACCAAAAGTTTGTCAAATGCACCACCAAAACCTGTTTTAAGCCCAATTGCTCGTTTTAGCCACTTAAGGAACGCAAGTTTGGTTTTTGACCTTTGTAATCTCCTTTTTGTGTTTTAGTGCCAAAAGTATCTCAAGTGAGGTACTTTTGGTCAACAAACACCAAAAGTTTGTCAAATGCACCACCAAAACCTGTTTTAAGCCAAATTGCTCGTTTTAACCACTTAAGGAACGCAAGTTTGGTTTTTGATCTTTGTAATCTCCTTTTTGTGTTTTAGTGACAAAAGTATCTCAAGTGTGGTACTTTTGGTCAACAAACACCAAAAGTTTGTCAAATGCACCACCAAAATAGGTTTTAGGACCAATTGCTCGTTTTTGCCACTTAAGGAACACAAGTTTGGTTTTTGATCTTTGTAATCTCCTTTTTGTGTTTTAGCGCCAAAAGTATCTCAAGTGTGGTTCTTTAGGTCAACAAACACCAAAAGTTTGTCAAATGCACCACCAAAACAGGTTTTAAGACCAATTGCTCGTTTTAGCCACTTAAGGAACGCAAGTTTGGTTTTTGATATTTGTAATCTAATTTTTGTGTTTTAGCGCCAAAAGTATCTCAAGTGCGTTACGTTTGGTCAACAAACACCAAAAGTTTGTCAAATGCACCTCCAAAATAAGTTTTAAGCCCAATTGCTCGTTATAGCCCCTTAAGGCACGCAAGTTTCGTTTCTAATCTTTGTAATCTCCTTTTTGTGTTTTAGCGCCAAAAGTATCTCAAGTGTGGTACTTTTGGTCAACAAACACCAAAAGTTTGTCAAATGCACAACCAAAACAATTTTTAAGCCCAATTGCTCGTTTTAGTCGAAAAGAAACGCAAGTTTGGTTTTTGATTTTTTTATCTCCTTTTTGTGTTTTAGCGCCAAAAGTATCTCAAGTGTGGTGCTTTAGGTCAACAAACACCAAAAGTTTGTCAAATGCACCACCAAAACAAGTTTTAAGCTCAATTGCTCGTTTTAGGCCCAAAAGAAACGCAAGTTTGGTTTTTGATCTTTGTAATCTCCTTTTTGTGTTTTAGCGCCAAAAGCATCTCAAGTGTGGTACTTTTGGTCAACAAACACCAAAAGTTTGTCAAATGCACCACCAAAATAGGTTTTAGGACCAATTGCTCGTTTTAGCCACTTAAGGAACGCAAGTTTGGTTTTTGACCTTTGTAATCTCCTTTTTGTGTTTTAGCGCCAAAAGTATCTCAAGTGTGGTACTTTTGGTCAACAAACACCAAAAGTTTATCAAATGCACCACCAAAACCTGTTTTAAACCAAATTGCTCGTTTTAGCCACTTAAGGAACGCAAGTTTGGTTTTTGACCTTTGTAATCTCCTTTTTGTGTTTTAGCGCCAAAAGTATCTCAAGTGTGGTACTTTTGGTCAACAAACACCAAAAGTTTGTCAAA